>CM065903.1:13562500-23562500 GCA_033439115.1 Firmiana major | reverse complement strand
TTTGTAATTACCATTATGTCATGTTCGAGGTGTATTGTCGTCTAAGGTAATCCAGAATTATGTATCATATAACTCTCTAATTGTTGAGTCCTCGAAATAAATCGAGGGAACTTCCTCTAAAGTTTGGCTTCCCATTTTATTATCAATGATGCAAAAGCTATCTTCTTTATAGTAGTACTCCTTAAAAATCCGTATAACTTCTATAATTCTTTCGCACAAGAGTTGCAAAAGAAACTTTTTCGGTAGAGTTACTTTGAAAAATCCATAGAGCTTCTCCACCTCATTTATCCAGTTTCCATTATAACTAGATTTCTACCCCAGTAAATAGTAGTATACTATCTTTCGAAATTATCTCGATCTTTCTCTAAGTCATAGTCATACTTTAACTTTTATCATTATTATTATGTTGTTATCACTTGACCAAACAATGTCATCATTATTTTCATGCCCCACTCAAATCTTACCTAGCGGACTTCAAAATATTTAGTTAATCTATGAGGTGTACATTCAGATGAGGATTCGCTATATCTCTCTGCCTATCTCTACGACCTCGAGAAATAGTTCCTTTTCGTCTACTAGTATGGCTGTAATATCAATCAGCCATATCTATCAGGTTTCCATTATTCAATGGCACAATTTTTCAATAAAACACAATCAGGTATACCCGTTTGTATCTAAACAATATACAGTAATGTTGGGGATGTGAAATTCCCAAATTTCTCTCACTCCTAATATCAACTCATATCAGACCAACCTTGCTATAATACTAACTTCTGTAACGTGCCAAATTTCACACATTTTGGTTGGGCTACTAGTCGATATCAGATTAAAACCATAAATCTGACTACTCAATTTAATTTTAGTAATAATTTAAACAAAACCAAGGATAAATACTTCTCCAATTTAATCGGCACAGTAATTTATTCACAAAATATTCACATTCCCCAGACACGTTTCTTTATACATTATTGTACTTACAAAAATTTTAGATACAAGAACAAATGTCTATACTGGCTATACCTTTGTCATGGACGAGTACCTTGCTGACGTATGGCTGTGCAATTTATTCTTCTTACAGAAGCGGTCTTAGTTACTGATGGGGCTCTGTGGAGAAAAGTGAAGGGTGAGCTTAACGTGCTCAATAAGAAAATTATATAAGCAGCAGACAACCATACTATCTACATGGTTATAATGCATGCCATGATCAGCTATAAAACACTGTAAAGCACTTGCATTTAATTTGATTTGATAATACTAAAAACTATTCCCACTCGATGCAGTTTTCTTTGAAAACACTTCTAATAACGATCCATTTTCAATACGATACTTTAACACTTGTAAAACTTATGCATTCGATACAATCGATACGATGAAACAATTTTCTGTTCAATCAATGCAAATAAAACACTTGAAATCGTTTCCTAAAAACGTTTCATTCAATCAGTAAACAGTTTAATTCACTTTTAGTTCGTTTAATAAACAATTCAGTTCACTGGAGACTAGACTGAGATTCAATCAATAACGATACAGTGGACAGATGACCATAGTCAGTGACCCTAAGCAATCATGGGCCAAGTGTACAAGGGTGTCATGCGCCTCAGGGGGGATGGGTAAGTCCAGCCCGTCGGCCAATCAATACAATACAATCAATATGATACGATTGTTCATAGACTAAATGCACGGTGCAACGTACTCCATCTATGTCCACACGATACAACGTACTCCATTTAATCAATTTAATTTTCTCTTAGTAATAATTTAAACAAAACCAACTATAAGTACTTCTCCAATTTAATCAGCACAATAATTTCTTCACAAAATATTCACATTCCCAAGACAGGTTTCTCTATATATTACTGTACTTACAAAAATTTTAGATACAAGAACAAAAGTCTATACTGGGTATACAATTGCCACGGACGAGTACCTTGCCAACGTATGGTTGTGTAATTTATTTATCTTACAGAAGCGGTCCCAGTTACTGATGGGCCTCTGTGGAGGAAAGTGAAGGGTGAGCTTAACGTGCTCTGTAAGAAAATTATATAAGCAGTAGACAACCATACTATCTACATGCTTATAATGCATGCCATGATTAGTTATAAAACACTGTAAAACACTTGCATTTAATTTGATTCAATAATACTGAAAACTATTCCCACTCGATACACTTTTCTTTAAAAACACTTCCAATAACGATCCATTCTCAATACGATACTTTAACACTTGTATAACATATGCCTTCGTTACAGTCGATACGATGAAACAATTTTTTGTTCAATCAATACAAATAAAACACTTGAAATCGTTTCTCAAAATGTTTCATTCAATCAGTAAACAGTTTAATTCACTTTCAGTTCATTTAATAAACAATTCAGTTCACTGAAGACTAGACTGGGATTCAATCAATAACGATACAGTGGACATATGGCCATAGTCACTAACCCCAAGCAATCACGGGCCAGTTATGCAAGGGTGTCATGCGCCTCAAGGGGGATGGGTCAGTCCAGCCATCAGCCAATCAATACAATACAATCAATACGATACGATAGTCCGTAGACTCAATGCGCGGTGCAACATACTCCATGTACATCCACACGGTATAACGTACTCCATGGAACCCGATACAATACAATATGACTAAAGGTACCGAGTAATCTTAAGGATTTACCCCCAACATCAATATCAACCATCACTTTGTCTTAAAATCCAGTGCGAGTAGGTCAGTGTAAGATTATACAGCAATACATGACGGCTCTAGCATGATTTTACTCATAAATCATTTAAAATCCAGTGCGAGCAATTCAGTGTGACACAGTCTACACGATGGCTCTAGTACTATTTCATTCGAAAATCGGATAGGTGGTTTAATTCTATCAAAAATTATACAAAAATCAATGTTCTGTATAAAAACAGTGCATAAACGATATGTGAGTAGAGACTTCTCGGGAGGTCACCCATCGTGAAATTTCTATCACTCAAGCACGCTTAACTTCGTAAAACATGCTATTTTAAGTAGACAGTACAAATAATAGCCAACCCATTCATATACCGTTGGAAATAGTATTCAACGATGAAAACACTGAAAACATGCAATTTATTCAATTCTTATTTTCCAACACTTCATGATACGATTCAGTTTATAGGTAGGGGTAATATGAGATTTTCTACCTCCAAGTTTTTACCTAGATTTTTCTTTATGTATTTTCTTTACGGTATCTATTTAGCTACTAGAGATCATAAAAATACGTATAGTTATCTCTAATAGCTTGCATAAATCCCTTACCTCGGTGTCTATTCGTGGTCTTCAATGCCTCAATGTTGCGGGTCAGCGTGTCCGCTCCAATCGATTTATTTCTCCAGAAATTTTGAACTAATATTTCCAGACTATTTTCCATCGGGCTTTTTCCTAAATTTTCAATACAATCTTCTTTTCTTTAATTTTTCTTATATTCTTTAATATATATATATATATATAATTATAAATATATATATATTCTACCTTTTTTTCAAAAAAAATTTCTTTCCTTCCCACCAAATTCTTTCTTCTTCTTTTTCTTCTATTTTCCTTCCCGGTTAGCACCCGAGGTTACTGTTCTTGTTCTTCATCGTCTCACATCATTCTCACCATCGTCATTTCTTCCTTCATCTTACCTTTTGTCATCACCAACATCATCTATTAGCCTCCACCGTTTAGCTCCATTTCTACTCGAGCTCCGACCTCCACCTCTCTGTTTCATCTTCTATCTATAGTCCACTGTAACTCTCTCGATTTCCTAGCTTCTCTTTCTTTCCTCTCCTGTAAACCGTTCGCTCCTCGTTTTCCTTTGTTCTAGAAAACATTGATCAACTATGCTTGAAAGCTTCCAATGTCGAGCTTCACCGTGGCTACTGTTTGACTAAAAGAAATTTTTCCTTATTTTTCGAAAGCTCTTGCTTCTCCCCTCTATATTTTCTAGGTCTCCCCATCGAGCTCCTCTTCCACTCAGCTCTCCCTCTCACATCTTCTTTCCCTCTGTTTCACTTTGTTTCTCACATTCCTTTTCATTTCTCTCATCTTCTTCTCAGTCTCCTGCTCCACTATTACTTCCCTTTTACTGCTTCTGCCCTTTCGTTTATCTTCGTGCTTGGGTTCATCAGTTTTTGCTTATATTTCCTTTCACGTGTTCCCGGCTTTCTTTCTTGAATCAGAGTCATTGGTAGCTGGTTTCACGCCTTGTTTTCACAGCTATAACATCATTTCTTCTCAACTGTTGCTGCATTTCTTCCATCCCTCACCCACGTTTCCTTCCTTACTCGTTGTACACTTCCTTACCGAATGCGTCCACTGTTTCCTCCTTGTTTCCATTATTTCCTCTTCTATTTCATGCCTCAGCTCCTCATTTTCATAAGCTTCAGCATTTCTTATATAGCCTTACCTGTCAACTGCCAATCCCTAGTCCAATCTTCTTAATTTGCTAGCCACCTGTCTCCTACTTTTATTTCATGGTTCGACACTTGCTTTTTACTGTGGCCACCATCAGTTCTTTCCATCACCAATTGCAGCCTCTCACACTGTTATTTTTAGTATCCTACCTATCTACATTTCTACCTAACCATCCAAGATGTCAGGCCATTTCCTTATGCCCTTTGGTCACAAGGCTTCCACGTTTTCCTTTTTTTTTTTTTTCGATTTCCCTTCTTGGTTCTTCTTCATTTCTATCATCTCATCATCCCATATGATTTATTTTACCCCATAGCTCTCATCCCGTACATATGTATGTGTAAAGTTTCTCTTATCTATGTGTATATATTATATATACATATGGACATTTATTGTAAGACCCGTAAAATTCTATGTAATCTTATGATTTTCATGATGTACAGACAAGTTAAATTCTATATGAATCATAACAATTTGATGTTTTTGAGTGTTAAGTGTGAATGAATTTCAAAATGGATATTAAAGTGATTGAATGGGAGTTTAACTTTGGAAATTTGAGAAAATTCCAACTGAAGTGCTGCAGAATATAAGGTAGATCGATCTCATTGCAAGACAGATCGATCTCAAGTTGCCTCGAATTAGATAAGATCGATCTCCTCGCTTAGAAAGATCAATTTTTGGTTCCTCTGGATAGGCCAGATCGATATCCTCCTAAGGCCAGATCGATCTCTGAGGATTTCTTCTTGAACCAGATCGATCCCACTCCATGAACAAAGATCGATGTTATCCCTTAAGCAGATCGATCTCATGCAATAGGCAGATCAATCTCATAGCCTGCAAGTCAAATTTTTAAAGGAGTTTCAGCAAGGGAAGATCAATCTCCTACCCTTGGAGATCGATCTCATAACACGTTTTTTATAAAAATTGGGCAGCTGAATCTTTATTTCCACGAGACAACCCAAATTTCTTCCATTTTCAACAACAAACTAGTTTTCTCACTCTAGAATACACTCCCTTCCATAAATATTTGAGAAAAAGCTATTAGAGAAAAGTTATTCATTGTGAGGAGAAGAACAACATAGCTTGGAGCCAACATTTTATTTGTTGGATTGAAGGAGCAAAGAGGTTTTTCCCCATTTTGGTAAAAAGATGGAAGAAGTCAACCTAGGTAAGATTTCTATACACCATCTTCCAGTATGTTAATATAGACATTTTGATGAGTGATTTGACATATATAATGTTGGATGAAATATTCATTGACATGCTAAACAACCATGACCTAGAATGGGTTTAGTGAGAGGAAATTGAAATGACATGGAGTTGATGATGATTTAAGCATGTATATGTGATTATAAGATAGTTTTGTGAAATATATATGTTGGAATAAATGATGATTGATAATGGGCATAAGAGGTGTTTGATAAATTGTCATAGTGAAGGAAATAATGAACTAGAGGTGTTACGAGCTTAATACCGGTTTAGTGTGAATCAAAAGGCCTGAAGAGTTTAATAAATTCTCGAGAAATGAATAAAGCAATTGAAATGGACTTAAGAGGAAGAGAGGCCTTATGAGTGTTAATGAAAATAATAAGTCGAATCGACTATAATAAACGTGAGAATTGTATTGTATTGGTTAAACTGATGTGATAAGTAATTATGCAGCTACAGAGATTTCATTGGAAACGAATCAAACTGCACGATTGAGCAGCTCTAAGGAAGTGGAATCACTCGATGCAATTCCAGGTAAGGGAGTTTTGTAAGTGCCTAGAGATAGCTATGTAAGACCCGATTTTTTATCGAAATATATTATGATTCAAATGATGTAAATTGAATCATAAGAAGAGTTGTACGTGAATGAAAAATGCAAATGGAATGAATAAAAAAATTCTCGAATGCATTTAAAGATCAAATGAAGGATTTAAATGGTATTCCCGAATACGTGAAGGGTAAAACGATCAAAAGACCAAAATTCGGTATTAATTGGACAAGAAAATTTCATTAAAAAAATGAAATTGAGAAATCTTGATCAATAACGAAGAAATAATTAAATTTTGAGTCAAATCAATCAAGATATGAATTTATTGGAATTAACCAAAAATTTCACATCAAAAAATTATCCCGAAAACATTAGAAAAATATACCGGAAAGACGAAATAAGACTGATAAATTCATTTAATTTGTTAAATGAATAAAATATATTTTTTAAGATATTTTAGATTTTAATTGAATAAAATAATGATTAAAATAATATTAAAATAAATTATAAATAAATAAATAAAAGAAAAGAATCGAGATTCGCGATTCTGAAGGAAAACGAAGGCAAAATCGAGGGAGCCCCTTTCCCTCACCGGACGGAGTGACCGGCGGCAGACGCACTAGGCGAGGGGGGAGAGGCAGCCGAGCCACCAGCAACCTAAAGGAAGTGACGAACGGCAGCCAGCGAAAGGAGAGAGAGAGAAAGCCAAGAGTGAGAAAAGGAAATCCATTGATCGGCGTCGATCTAGGTCCGGCCACCGCCAGTCGAAGGAGCCCCATGCGGAGACCGACAGATCAGCGGCTGAATCGATCGGTAGAATGACGACCAGTGCCGACAATGGAGGCAGAAATGAAAGTCACCGACGCCGGAAGGGACAAGAGCCGGTCCAACCACTTTTCAGCCAGCCATGGCGAAATCGAAGGCAGATCCAAGCTTCGCAAGGTCCCGCGAAGCTGCTGGCGATGAAAGTCGGGGAAGAATCGGCTGGCGAAGCCCCGAACCGGACTGAACTGGTTGAACCAAATTGGTCTGAACTGGGCTGAACCGGACCAAACCGATTTAGCTAGAAAAGGAAGAAAAAGAAAGAGAAAAATGGAAAAAGAAAAGAAGAAAAATTGGGAAAAAATCCCAGTTGATGCAATCGGGCTACGAGTAAGTCGATAAGCGGTCGAAATTTACTGATTTAAATTTTAGAATATTTAATTTGATTAAAATCCGACTGAAAATTGACTCGAAAAATATGTAATTGTGTAGCTCGACAATTAACGTCAAACGAGAGCTTGAGTCAACCTCGATTTACGTACTATCATGGAATCTCGGGTAAGTAACCCTTATTTATGACAATTTGCATAGTTATGCGTGTTAAAAATTTACCGCATAAATTACAGATTAATTCTGTATAAAATGAATTAAATTTTGAAATTTAAGATAAATTGTCATAAATAATTAATTGAGGTATTCAAGAGTTTTGAACGAGATCCAATAAATACGGATGGGCTCAATGAGCCCAATAGGCCTCAATAATGTGAATAGTAAGTGGAAAACGGGCTTAAGGCCGATTAAGGCCCATTATGGTGCAACCGGGCCAAAAGGGGTAAACGGGCCTAATGATTTAAATTAAGCCCAGAAAATATGAAATACAATTAATTATATTGTATTTGACCTGATGAATATTTATACGCAATTTTGGAGATTGGATTGGGATCAAATCGGACTGCGTGACGAGTCATCAGTGGAAAGGTCAGACTGTACAGAAAAATAAGGTAAGGGAATTGTGTGAGTAGCTAGAGGTAGCTACGCGTATTTTAATAGGTTTCTATACACTGCTATTGTATAAAGGTCTTAGCATAGAGATTAAAGATTTTAAGGACTCAAAATAGGTAAAGATTATTTTACCCCTATTGAGGGAAGTTCACCTAAGAATGGTGAAAGCATGACATGCATGAAATGCATGATTTAAGGATTTTTTGATTTAAGGAATTTTATTGGTTTTTAAGCAAATCGGTAGATTGGCAAGTAATTGCATAAAATTCACAAGATAACACTACATAAGTGTTATTTATATTTAAATGAAATTCTTTGGAAAATGGGTCAACTATCAAGTTTATATGGAAACAGATGTGCTGACGCATGGCTCGCACTATATCTGCATTTGTGAGCGTGCATAAAATGTGCTAGAGTGGTTGCTCGCACTGATTTGTGTGATATCATGTGCATGAAATGTGCTAGAGTAGTTGCTCGCACTGATTTTTATTATTGTGAAATGCATGAGAGGTGTTGGAGCTTAGCTCGCACTCTATTTTGACTGTTTTGACTAGACATGAATAAAAAGGTGCTAGAGCGATTGCTCGCACTAGTTTTAATGATTTGACATGCATGAGAGGTGTTGGAGCTTAGCTCGCATCTTCTTTTGATATGATAATTACATAAAAGCCGTACTGAAGCCTTGCTCGTACGTGATTTAATCGATTTAATTTCATAAGCCGTGCTAGAGTGTAACTCGCACGAGCTTTGATTTACTTGAGCATTCATTCGTGCTAGAGCATTGCTCGCACGAGGTTTTGATGGATTTTATGCATAAAACCGTGCTGGAGCTTGCTCGCACGTGATTTTATATGGATTTATAACTCTTTTAAAGTCGTACTGGCGTGATACTCGTACGTAGATTTTACTGATTTTTATGAAAACATGGTAGAGCTTTGCTCGCATGAGGTTTTCAGATATCATGAATATGAATGGACCCGTGCTAGAGCTTCGCTCGCATAGGGATTTATATGACATGCATATAGCCATGTTGGAGCCTCCTGTAGATTGTGTGTCACAGTGAGATGATATGTCCACACGTGCATACTGAGACATATTTGGCATGGGTGGATAAGACCTATTACAGGCACCCCCTGACTGAGATTGGGTTCACAAAGTACGATGTACCGTGTATATCACATGGAGTACGTTGTACCGTGGGGATTGTTGGAATGGAGTGGCATTAGCCACGAGGTAGCAAGCCTTGCCATCGCAATCTTGATGTAATGTTGTTCTGGTGGCAGGATTGACCTACCTCCATTTTAGGTGCGACACCCCGCACACTAGGTACCGTGTAGCCAGGGATCACTAGGTTATGGCCATAGTCCTCGTTGTTACTGATATAGTCACCTACATGTCTCACATGATATAACTTGTGGTTTCGATAAATAAGGGTAGACCTGAGGGAGGGGTCAGGCCCTCGATTTTGTGATTTTCTACTATGATGCTAGATTTTTTAGAGGATTGTATGAAATGTGTCCCTAAAAGAAGGGTGACTTTTATAACAGAATTTTATAATGAATTCTTAATGAGATTGATTTATGAGATGCTTAACCCCTTCGGGTTATTTTATACTAAGTTTTAATGCAGTGATTTAAATGCAGTAGCATGAAGAGTTTTCCATCTTTTAATTATAAATTCATGATATGTTTTACATAGCATGAAATAATGCATAACCTTGATTTATTTCATGCGAATTATGAAATGCCATTAATGCATGAGCTGCACGATTTCTATATGCACGAATAGTTTTTATAAATTATGGCATCGCTGTATACATGATTTTGTGTGTGAGATTTTAACGAAAAGAAATGGATTTAAGGGCATGGCATTATGAGCATGTAGATAGTGGAGCTATCTACTTACTTGTATAATTGCCTTACTGAGCATGTGGTTTGCTCACCCCCTTATTTTTCCCATCTTTTCAGAGCACTCGCAGTAGTTAGTGAGCAGCTGAGGACTTGCATTCTTGGTATCCACTGCGTCCCATCGAGAGACAGGTATACACATTTGTATAGTTTTATATCTAAATGTGTAAATGCACAGTACTATAAACGTATATGATGTCGGGAATGTAAGGTTATGTAAATACCATTGTAAATGTATTTAGTTAAAGTCAAAGGATAGTAAATCCTGATGTGTGAATGTAAATATGGAAATGAAATAGTAAATAGGTGAGAAGGGACTAACACCGAATCATAGCCCAACTGTTGGTAGGATGATCACGATAAGAGAAAAGGTAAGAATTAAATAATAAACGAAAAATTTGTAGTGATTTTAGGTAATTTGGGTCATGACAAGCTGAACGTATTTTGAGGGTGATTATAGGGTATTGAAAATTTTATTGGTTATCTGGAAATGAATTAATAATTTGTGTGAATGACTAAGAACCTAGATGATTTGGTTTTTAAAGTGAATCTTCCAAAAGGGGTAGTAAGGCTAATAATTGCAAAAACATAACGTTTTGACGTTTTTATGAAACACATTGCTTTAGTTTAATCAAATTGATGGATAGGCTGGCTATTTGTTTTCCATAATTTAATAAAATAACATGAGTCAGGTGCTGACTTTGATTTGGAACATGTTGTGTTGAAATAGAGCCACCTATCAGACTTATATGAGAAAATCGTGTTGGAGCTTCGCTCGCACTGGATTTTGATGTTTTTTTAATATGTATGAAATGTGCTGGAGCTTAGCTCGCACTATATTTTGAGTCGATGATATTTTACAAGTCGTACAAGAGCTATTGCTCGTACATGGATTTTCATTGATCTTTCTTATGCATATAACCATACTGGAGCTATGCTCATACGTGATTGCCTCATTAATTTTTATGCATAAAGTCATACTAGAGCATTACTCATACAAGGGAATTTATTAATGATGCATGAATCATGCTAGAGCTTAGCTTGCACTGGTTTTCACACTGTGATATGTAATGAGTCGTGTTGGATGCCTCTGTAGACTGTGTGTCACACAGATGAGATGCTTGCACAAGTCGTGCTGGATGCCTCTTGTAGACTATTAGTCTCACGGATGAGATGCTCACACGTGCACTTGAGACTGAGTAGGTTATACATGGCATGAGATAGATAAAACCTATGGCAGGCACCCCCAACCATGATATGGGTCCACGGAGTATGTCCTATCATGTATATCACATGGAGTACACTGTACCGTGAGGTTATAATGTTGATTTGAAAGTCTGGCGTAAGACTAACCCACCTCTGTTCCAGTATGATGCCCCGCACACCGGGATCAATGTGGTCTGGGATAATAATGACATAGTTAGCCAACATAGTCCTCGATATATATATATATATATAGTGACCACCTGTCTCAAATAATATCACATGGTTTTACATACTGAATATGATTTGTGTTGTCCAAGGTAGACTCGAGGGAGGGGTCGAGCCTTGTGGTATGTTTTTAAAGAGATGGTATCGTTGCTTTGTGACAAGTTTTGCTATGTTTAGAGAAAGTGCCAAATCCTAAGGGATGGTTTGTGATAAGTTTTTTATGACGAGCATGAGAAGTTTTACACGATGATTTTTTGTGTTAACATGCCTATTTTTATGTTTTTCAGTGCAAGATGTATGTATATACAAGCGGAATAGTTTTAATATTTTCTCATGCTATAGATATTAATGATTTGTATGCATGACATTATAAGCATGTAGATAGTGTAGTTATCCACCATACTTGCATTATTGCCTTACTGATCATGTGGTTGCTCATCCCTATTATTACCCCCCTCTACAGAGCGCACACAGTAATCTAGAGAGGGACTAAGGAGCTGTATTCGAACATCCTCTGCTCTCCACCTCCAAGAGGTATACACACACAAGAATTCTTTTTATATCTAAACATGTAATAGCACAGTAATCATTTTGAATAGTAATATGGGGGATGTAAGTGTTAGCAAACATGTATAAGTATAGAACTTAAAGCTTCAAATGTATGTGTTTGCTCTTGATCAATTGAAA
Source organism: Firmiana major (assembly GCA_033439115.1). Classification (NCBI taxonomy): domain Eukaryota; kingdom Viridiplantae; phylum Streptophyta; class Magnoliopsida; order Malvales; family Malvaceae; genus Firmiana; species Firmiana major. Next base: position 23,550,535 of record CM065903.1, on the reverse strand, counting down.
AATGAATGGTGAATGATGATTAATACTTACTCATAGCCCAACTGTTATTTGTGAGAGTTGTTCACGACTGGGTAAGGAAATGAAAAAGCGAAAATTTTATGGTGATTTTTAGATAAAAAGGATGAAAAGGGGTCGTGATATTTTTTCCTATATATATATTTATATATATACACACACACATAAATATATATGTGTGCGTGTATATTTACATACCTTTATACATGCATATATATATGTATACATTAATCTCGGGAATAATTAAATATTGCCTACCTATACATACATGTATGTCTATGTACCTAATTGAATATTTCATGTAGTATAAAAATAAGGTTGTTCTATTATTTATACTTAAATTAATTCACCCATAATCACATATTTAATCTTAGTTTCCAAAATTATTATTTATAGAAAACACCAAGTACCTTGAAAATTTATGGTATTTAAAAGAGTAGTTAACTAAAAGTATACCTTTGAGTGGCATTATTGTGCATTAAGTCAATGTGAAATGATTACTGAATGAATGGTGTGACATTGTTGGCTTTTGGGGAAAATTGTGGTGTGTGGAAATTGTTGGGTTAAAGTTTTGATAAGTGAACGTCCTGTGAAGTTTGGGTAAGTTAATTACGTAAGTTGCGAGTTAATTCCACACAAAACCTATTCTTGTTTAGGAATTACCTTTGAATGATGCTTAAGAATTGTACACACTAAATTTATTAGTATGTGAACAAACGACTCTCTTGTGGATATGAACTGTTTAAATAAACCTTGCAGGTTGGATAATAAACCTATTTTACTAGGTATTATTGCAGAATTTTCGTATTTTCAATACATAAGAAATCAATGGTGTATTGTATATGCTTTCAAACTATTTTGTGACTTACTACAGTGTTATCATGTATGGCATTATTTGTGTGAAATTTTCTAAGCTTGCATACATTTTACTTTACATACTAGAAAGTTTTGATTTCTCACATTGAACATATTATGACAGAACGTGAGACTTATGTCTATGTGTCATAAACTTAATATATTTTATGGATTTAGCACGATTTCTGTATATCCACTACACTATCAGTTTTCAAAACATGTTTTTCAGAACAATATTTTCGGTGTATAGGCATTTCGTAACATTTACGCCAGTAGAGCAATATGAAAACTACCTGAGTATTTTACTCACAAATGCTTATCCAACACCCATCACAGTAAGTTCTAGTCTTGGCTGATCACTGGAATCAAATCAAGATCTATGGCTATAGGTAACTGTATACACAAATTTTCGCGTCTGAAAAACTAAAACACGAATTAGTGATAAAATTCAATTTTTGTATTTATGTGTGAGTACAAGTCTTTGTTTTGAATTCTTTACAAAAAGAATTATGATCCTCTGATTCGGTCTCCTGATTGCACTTGTCGAGGGCGTGACGCTTAATCCCGACGGAGTGGAATGAGTGATTGTTGAGAGAAACGGCCAAAGGGCTTGTTGTTCCTCTTGAACTTGCAGCGGCGTGGCTGATCGTTGACAGAACGGTCTGTGGTTCCTCGTGGATTTGTAGCGGCGTGGTTGATTGTTGAGAGAACGGTCTGTGACTTGTTGTCCTCTTGTAGATTTGTTGACGGCTTGGTTGAAGAAAAGACTTGACTGAAGAGAAGGCTTGATCGGAGAACGGCCGGTATTCTGCAGGCTTTCAATTCTCTGAGGAGGCTGAGACTTCTTTTCTCTGTATGCAATGCTCTTCTTCAGTGCTTTTTGTCTACTTCTTCTGAGTGTTTTTTTCTGAGTCTTCTGAGTGTGGAAGAGCTCTCTATTTATAATGCTTGATGGTAGAGAGTTCTAAAGGGACTCGATCACTCCAGGGTTTATCTCTAATTAATTTAATTTAATTAGAGATAATACAATTGGTTAATAATTTTTATTTATCACCAATTTATTAGAAATTATTAATTAATTAAATATCTAATTTAATTAACTAATAATACTATTTAATTATTATTTTTTTAATGCCTACAAATGCCTCCACTTCAAGATATGGGCGTGCATATGCTAGGCATGAAGTATGTACGGAACTTGAAGTCCATCAATATCAAAAGCTTACTAGCTATGACAAAATTTCTTGAATTTTTTTTTTGAATAGCATAATATATTTTTTTTGTGCTTTATATATATATATACATATATATATATATATTGAATTTTGTGTTTATTTTCAACACAAATTGAACTAAAGAAACAAATTACAATTATATCTCTTCAGTTAGAGTTCATCTTGAATTCTTCTGTCAAACTATATATTGACTAATAATCATAAACTCCTCTTCATAAATTTCAAACAGCTCGGATCTTCTTTCATCAATTCTGCAAATCATTAGGTATGAATCTTTCTTTCTTTCCTTTTTTTTTATTTATTTTGTGAATGTATGCTGTACACCCCCATGATGAACCATCTGTATGTATGTCGATGTTAGAATTATTGTTATGTGGCCATCTGTACTGCTATTTTGCATGCTTGAATTTTATTATTATGTTGTGCCACCGCTGCGACCATCATCTTCCCCGAGCCCATGTAGTGACTCACTTCACCGTGCTTCTCTGCTAGCTGCTGCCCATGCCTTTGCTTTGTTTCCAGGGTTATATTTTTTGTTCTGAAGTTGGTTCTACCTTCACCTTCAACACTGGCCATGACAGCAACTCTCTGTTTTGTCTTTTTATCATGGCGGCTAGCTCTTCAACACAGCAACTAGCTCTCTATCACAACGGCTCTCCGTGAGTCATCGTCGCTAGCTCTTCCACATAACAGCTAGCTCTCTGTTACGACAGCTCTCTGTTTCATTGTTTCCAGCCACCCGAGACTGATGTCAAACTGCCTCGTTTCATGCCTCAAACCTCTTAGAAAGTTCCTTAAAATTTAGCTTGTGACCCACCAGGTTTTGCGTCATCTTCCGCTGCTCATGCCAATTTTCATCACAACAGGCTTTTGTCTCATTATTTCCATCGGACCCATACCATGAATCGGACTACTGTTGTAGAGTTATTGCTGCCATCATCTTTCCCAATTCCATGGACCACCCTACTCTGTTGCTCGTCTCTTCTAACTTTTGTTGGAGCATATCAGTGTTTATTACACCACTGTTGGAGGAACATTTTTAATCATATCCTGGTCTTCTTCGTCACCAGCATTAATAATTATGTCTACGTTTTCTGGTCTGGCCTAAATCCATAGCAGCAACTTTGTTTATTTCATATAGTCTAAATTCAGTTTCTTGAGAACTATGAGAGACTCTAACAAAAAAAAAAAAAAACCCTTTTTGCTTCATCTGTTCTAACTTTCATGACAAGCCAAAGAGGTGATTCTGGCATTGCTATAACACCAGATCCAATTGCAACAGCCTGCTGATGACGTGAATGAGGAAGACGGCATAAAGTTTCCACTTTCGCCAGACACTGGTAAATCACCGGCAAGAAGCACAACCCACTTGACTCGTCGTTCAGATATCAATCTCTCCCAGGAGATTTTACATGCTAACAGTGTCATTCGGACCCTCAATTCTTCCACAGTCCTGAATGGTGGGAACCTGTCAGCTATAATGATAAAGCGGAGATCAAACTGTTCGCATGAGTCAAACAATTGATTTGTCTCTTCCCTAGTCCAGGCGGGATCAGTTAAAATACTTCTTATACTCCTCATCTGCATATTTGATAACATCGACAGACTTGTTACACATTGCAAAGGAATAATCACCTGTTGGTGGGACACCATTTACAACTCTCACCCAGTGGTAAAGTTGCAAATTATCTTTTCGGGCAGAGCTCGTGAAAGGAAGCCACTGCCATGTAATCTTCTCGTCAGATTATACGCTACATCGGGTTCTTACATGAATTTGGCTATCGTTTACATCTTTCTATGCTGGACAATAAGGCATCTGGTGGGTAGCATGGCACCTCCTTCCAACAGTCTCTACAGACTTCCATCACAGTAGCCTCGTGTTGTGAACCAAGCTACTGTCACCATGTACGTCTCTGCTTCGGTTCTGCTTCTGTACCAGTCAACTTAAATCCTCTTGGCCTCATAGGCTGTTCTGTTTCCATTACTGTAGGAGATGCCTTGCAAGAAGAAGGTCCACCACGTGGTTCATGACCCTCACTACCTTCTAAATTCTCCTCCACGTGCTCAACTGTCTGGGTTTTGACAATTTCCCCCTCACGTTTTTGCTTCTCATTGTGACTGGCATGACTACATGCATCAGTCTCTATATTGAGCTTGATATCTCCCTCTATGGAAAATCTAAGAGATATAACTTCCACATCTCTTAAAGAGTCGCTCATTGGTTATTCAGGAATTATCATGATCTCAAGACGGCTAGTGGGGTAGCGACTCCTGCAATGTTCAACATGTGAGAGGTAGTTACGGCAGTGTTCTGGCAATAAAAAATGGTGTATGTTTCTGAGGCCATTTTTGGTACTCAGCCCATAGATTCTTGTCAAATATCACCAGTGTCAAAAAGCCTAATAACAGCATCCTTAAACTTATTTGTCTTGGCCTTGGCGTAATAAAATATTAGATCGTGTTGCGCCATTGATTTAATTCCCATCAGGGCTTCAATGAAAAGCGACCTCCAAGCAACGACCTTGGAATAAACCTTATTTACCATGTTTTGAGGAATGGGCAACCATATCATTGCCCATGTAGAGAAAGCGTGCATTATAAATGAATATATGTCGAGACCAATAGCTCCCAACAACAACAAAAACGTGATGACTATATCCAGTTTCGAATGCACAGTCTTATCAACGAATGCAGAGAAAGCAATCAGCGAAAACACAGCAGATAGAAAGCAGAAGGTAAAATGAGTTGAACTCACTTTTTCAAGATCGTGACGTGTGGGCTTCTTGGAGAAGAGCAAATCGTAAAGGTATCCCACTTCAGTCCCTACCAATTTGAAGGCTTAATCCGTAGATTTAGACTTGATGTATACCATTTCATCATAATATTTTGCGGAAAGACCAAACGGGAGGCCAAGAAAGAGAGGCTTGAAAAATGATGAAGGATGAATAAGCTTCAAAGGAAACTACATCTAAGTTTAGCAGATGGAATCATACAAAAATATTTTCTGATTATGGAGATGACGGCACAGATGATAGTGATGCAGAGATGGCTTCTGGCCTGCAAAGCAGTGGTTCCTCAAAATTAAAGTCAGAAGCATCTTCACTACAGTCCAAGAGGACACAGAAAGCAGATAAGAGCTTGCCTGAAGACTTGTTTGGCTAGTTAGAAGATGAGCCACTAGACTTTCTTGATCGGCATAAAACGAGGCCAGTGCTTCGATCATCTTCACATCTCAAGCGGAAGCAAGATTCTGATGATGAGCCAGAGTTTGACCCTGATGAGCGTTTAATAATTCATGAGGGAAGGAAGCCAATGAAGGTTGCATCCTCTGACCCTGATTCAGACGTGAGAAGTGAAGCACAAAGTCACTTTTCTATTGGTTCTTCAAGGGACAACCAAAAGATATGGAAAACATCAGAGTCTGGATGGGCATATACTAGAAGCGAGTATGCCAATAAAGAGTCTTCTCCACAGCTGACAGTCTTCCGAAGAATAAGCCGTAATATTGTGAGGGCTTTCGAGATGCCACAAAGGGAAGGGTGCCCAAAATACAATGAGACTATTTTACAGTCTAACATTGCCCCTAAGAAGGGTACTCAGAACAACAGTTGCCGCCCAAACCGCCCTCAAATACACCAATCATGCAGTTATGGCAACATAAGGCAGCTTTTTTTTTTTTCGTTGTATACATAACTTTTCAGCTATGTTCTGAGTTGATAAGAATGGTTGCCTAACTGAGTTTTAAGCGATCAAGAATCTTGAGCACGTCGAGGTTGCTTTGATAGTTTTATCCCCTTTTTTTTAAGTTATTTGATCCTCTTTACTTACCATTTTTTTGGGTGTAGTCATGGACGAATTTCCCACGTATCGTCTTCCAAGACCATCTATTGTCAAGCATTGCCAAGATAAAGTTAAGGGTAGACCTTTTTTTTCAAAAACTCAAGAGGAGTATAAAGGTCGTTTACGTGATTTTCTACTTATCCGAGACAAGTCCAATGAGGATATAAAGAAAGCTACTAGGTGTTTAATTCACACTCCAGCTATTGGTGCTAATGCAAATAATTGGGATTCCGATGTGGTAACTCTTTACCATTTGGATGTCTGGACTTCTAAAGAGGTCGATGAGGTATTTTCTTGCAATTCTCACACTGCTCAAAAGGGTGCCTTTAAGACGGTGCTGAAGTTGCAAGATAGTCACCATGAAGAGAGAGTCAAATCTGCTGCCCTCACCACTTTGGTCCATCGTATTTATAGACGCGAAGTTTCTTGGCATGGCTTTCAACCACGCGAAGAATTTGTTCCTCCTCCTAGATATTAGGAATGGTCAGAGCTTATTTTGAGCTAGCACATGCAGATTTTAGAGCAAGCAGGCATCTATGAATCGATCTTCGCTTCACTGTTTGTTTATGACCAAGGTCGAAATATGATTCATGCCTTGTACGAAGCTTGGTGTCCAGCCACCAATACATTTTTATCTTCTCATGGGGAGATTTCCATTTCACTATGGGATTTGAAGATTTTAGGAGGCTTTCCTATTATTAGAGAGTTTTACGACGAGGTTGCCCCCAGCTTAGAAGAAATAACCAGTCACGATGAATATTTATGTCTCATTCTTCTGGTCAGCTGTCGATACCTTTTTCTTGCATATCACCTCATCAGGTTGCAAGAGGATCATGGGGCTTTGAAAAGCAATGGAGTTTCTACTTTTGCTTAGGTGAGATTTTGGTTTCGAGGCAAAAGCAAATACAATGATCCTTATGATTTGATCACGATCAAAGGCAAGAAAAAATCTTTATACACTTTCGATGGTCGTTTCAGACACCGCCTTCGTACTAGAAAGGAAAATGAAGTTTTCCTTAATCTAGGTGTTCTTGACATTAATAGAGATGAGGTGTTCTTAGCCGCATTCTTATCAGTCTAGTTATGCTATTTTATTCTTTCGAGTACCCATGGTGATGTCATTCGGCCTGAGACTTTCAAAGTGGCTTCTTTCATAGCAAAAGGTACACGATTTAGTCTTGCTATTCCTGTCTTAGCTAGCATATATAATGGATTGAATCAAATTGCTACTTGCGTTGATGGTCCTGGTCAATGCAATGTTGCTCTTCCTTGGCATTTTGTGCATGTGTTGATGGCATCTTACTTTGGGACTCATCCTGGATCAAATAAAGCACCAAGAAGACCTAAAATGTGTAAGTACGGGGGATCTTTTGGTCACAAATCTTATGGTGAGGTCAAAAGTTGAGAAATCATTCAACAATTGCTTGGCATAGATTGGTAAGCCACTAGCATATTTGACACTTATAAGACTAAACTCTTGGACACTCCTGGGAACCGACTTAAGCTTGACGATTTTGAATACTTGGTCAGCCTTCGATCTTCATTTTTGACTTTACGAAGAGGTAATTTTCACTTGGTAGAATCATATAGTCCTCATCACTTTGCAAGGTAATTTGGATACTATCAAGATGTTCTAGGATCTTTGACAACTGCTATTAGAACTGCCAGTTTGAGAGGGTTGTTGCGTTATTGGCGATGTAGCTTGTTGAGAGGCCCAAGCTGTGAAGTGACTATCCCTAAATGGAGTAGCACCAATGAACACTTGTTTGTAACAAGAAAATTCTTTGTATGGTGGCAAAGTCAAATAGGAGATTACTATCGTACTAGTATACCCATCTTGAAAGATAGCACAAGTACTAATCTTAGACTTGCTTCTTTTAGCTCTTATAAAGAAAGATTATCGAAACAAGTACAACCTTTGATTGAGACTACTGACCTTGAGGCTGAAGATGTCGATGATGTTACCATGACGCAACACCTTGACATGGGGCAATTTGAACAAAGCAAAGGTTCTTTAATCCCTGCCGTGGATGGGAGAGAGGCTCTTATTGTTGGAGATGAACAACCTCGTCAGTGTGATGATTATAGTGATAAACCTGTGGAACCTATCAGTGATCATGATAGTGATAGATGCAATCCCAGAAGGCTTAGGAGAGATGTGAAATCTTCTTTGAAAAGAAAAATGATGGTTTCCCCTAAGATCTCAAATCAAGTAACAAGGGTTGATTCCCCTAAGAAATCTTGTCATGGCAGGCTTCGTTTTTCCTTAAAGAGGAGATGTCCTGAAACTGATCGCGGGGAGTTTGAGAAAAGGACTCCAATTACACAGGAAGAAGTTACTGATTCGACCGGTGATGATGGGATTCCTCTTACAGAGATGTTAAAGAAAGAGACAAAGAAAAACATTGTTGACCAGGTTAAAAATATCATGCTCGATGATGAGCCTTCAAAAAGTGAAGAATCTGTAAGTGATGCTGGTAAAGTTCGAAATCAAGTGAAACAGTTGTCTGCTAAAATAGGCTCCACATCTTCAGCCAAGGGTAGCTCTAAGTCTGTTTCAATCAATTCATCGACTAAGAGAGCTCGAGGTGACGACACAGTTAGGAATAAACCTCCTAATCAAGATCCGCCTCAGTTGCCAATCAATCGCTCTCTTGAACGAGTTACTATCTCTGTTTCGACTTATCATCCTGGCAAGTATTCTTCCAAGATTTTTAAAAAAGCCATTAAAGGGATCGGACATGATTTCTTGCTTCAACATAGAAATGTATCTTTTTCTCAAGTTAGTAAGCTTTACGAAGATGCTTCCACTGTTTATTCAGGTATTGAAAGTTTGCATGGTGATTCGACTTCCTTAAAAAAAAATTGTTGACTCCTATGTTGGGGAGGTGATGGCATTGTTGTGTCTTGATAAAGAACTTGATGGTCATCTTTCTCAAAAAAAACTTTAGAAAGGAAGAAGGCTGAAGCAACACAATGACTGGAATGTGTTAAGTCTTCATTGATGTCGAAGCAACAACATTATGAAGCACAAGCCACAAAAGCTTCAGGCTTTGCAAGATGAACGTGCTGCACTAGAAGAGAAGCTGCTTTTAATTCAAAATGAGGAATTGAAGGCAAAGACTGATTTGGATGCTCGAGTTGTTGAAGTAAGTAAGGCCAATGATGAAATTGCTTCCTTTGAAAAGCTGATGATTGAATTAGAGGCCACAATTTCCATTGCTGATGAAGACATGGAGAACATTCAAGAGCTTAGGAGAGCATTGCACACCCATCGAGATTCTTTGGTTGACAGTTGGAGCAGCAAGTCCTAGATGTTACTTGAGCGTTTTATTTTATTTTATTTATAATAGACATTTTCAGCATTTCATCAATGTCATATAGGACTTTAATCATTAGAATGATTTTTTTTTATTTGGTGTGACTGAACTTAGGATGGAGGGATTTCCTAAGCTGCCTACGTACCTTTTAAGAGAAGGATCAAGTCATTACGTAGTTCATTTATTTATTTATTTATTTTTTGTTATTTTACCTTAATTTTTGCCTAGACCGCCTCTATGGGGTTTTCAATCTAGCAGGCTTTGCCTTAACTTTTGCCTAGACCACCCCTATGGGGTTTTCAATCTAGCAGGCTTTCTTTTTTTTTTTAATGTTGTGCATAGAAATTGGAGCTTTCACGCATAATAGCATTTTAAAAATTTCTCGTTGATAGGGTCAACTCGCAATCCTTCACTGTCAACAATTTTGTAAGCATTGTTTGTATAAACTTCTTGCACAACATAAGGTCCATCCTACTTGGAAGTAAACTTATCACCAGGATGATGATGGAAGTTAATTGGCCTGTGCATGGCGAGCACTAAATCTCCTACTTGAAAGGAACGTGGGTGAACTTTCTTGTTAAAAGCTTTAGAGAGGCGTGCTTGATAACATTCAAGATGTTGATGTGCTTGCAAACGTCTTTCATCCAACATTTCAAGCTTTTAAAGGCGCAATTGGGCATTGCTCTCTTGTGTTAAGCCTTCTTGGATGGCAATTCTTAAGGTAGGAATTTGACATTCCAACGGAAGAATGGCTTCAACACCATAAACAAGGGCATATGGAGTAGCTTGCGTGGGTGTTCGATATGTAGTGCGATACGCCCAGAGTGCTTCTCCGATTCTTTCATGCCAATCTCTTTTACTCTTCGCAACAACTTTCTTCAACAAATTACAAAGTGTCTTGTTGAATGCTTCTGCAAGGCCATTTGCTGGGGCATTATACATGGAAGAATTGTATTGTTTGAAATTGAATTTCTCGTACAACTTATCCATGAGGCTATTGTAGAATTGTTTGCCATTATCAGTGATGATGTACCAAGGAACTCCATAGCGATAGATGATCTGCATGCGAATGAATTCTACCACTTGTTCTTTCTTGACCTCTTTGAAAGGTAATGCTTCTGCCCACTTGGAGAAATAATCTGTTGCAGCCAAAATGTATAAGTGTCCTCGTGAAGACTTAGGTAATGGTCCTACAAGATCAAGACCCCATCCATCGAAAGGCCACGATGGAACTGTGGGATGAAGAGGCTCTGGTGGCTGATGTATGTAATTGGCATGGAATTGGCATGGTTGACATTTCTTTGCAAAATCTATAGCATCTTACGCCATTGTAGGCCAATAATACCCCATTCTCTTGATCTTGTAATGCATTTTCGGCCTAGATTGATGTGCGCCACAGATTCCAGAGTGAACCTCTTCTAACACTTGTTTGGCTTCCTCACTTCCTAGGCAACGTAAGAATTGCCCATCAAATGACCTACGATACAAGGTATCTTTATAATAGATGAACCTTGTTGCTCTGCGTCGCACTTCAGACTTGTGACATAAGTCATTCGAAAGTTTGCCATTCTGAAGATAATCAATAATAGTCTGTCGCCAATCTTCAACTTCAATTGTAGATACCGATATCGTACTGACTTCTTCATGAACTATGTCTTGTAGAGGCACTATCCATCTGCAACATATTGGAACATTCAACTTTTCATCCTCATTTATGGCCAAAGTTGTTGCCAAGTTAGCCAAAGCATCTGCCTGTCGTTTTTCACCTCTTGGGATATGCTTCAATGTTATGTAATCAAACTTATCCATTAACCGTTTAGCATATTTGAAATATGAAATCAAATCTTCTTTCTTGACTTCATATTCTGCCAAGAGTTGTTATATTATTAGCTTAGAGTCTCCATACACTTCAATGTCTTTAATCCCCATTTCGAGTGCCATTTCTAAGCTTAAAATAAGTTTTTGATATTCAGCAACATTCTTAGAGCATAATTTGCTCAAGATAAAAGAATATGGCAAGACTTGATTGTAAGGGCTAACAAGAATTGCCTCCGCTCTCGCTCCACTTTGTCTTGAAGCACCGTCAAAGAATAACCTCCAGCTTGGCTTCAAGTCGACAAAATGGACTTCTTTAAGTCGACAATTTCCAATCAGACGGGATAAGATGATCTACTAGAAAATCTGCCAAGGCTTGCCCCTTCATCGCCTTTTGGGAAACATAAACAATGTCATATTGTTGAAGGATTACCGCCCACTTTGCAAATCTCCCAGAAAGAACTGGTCTGGACAAAATATATTTCACAGATTCTGCTCGTGCTATTAAATGGACGGTGTATGCTTGCATGTAGTGTCTTAGTTTATCAACGGCGAAGAACAAAGCAAGACACATTTTCTCAATAGGGGAGTAGTTTAATTCTGCCCCTAAAAGTGTTCGGCTTAAATAGTATAAAGCCCTTTGTTTCCTTTACTCATCTTCTTGTGCGAGTAATGCCCCCAAGGACTTATCCTGCGCAGCAATATAAAGGACTAATGGCTTTCCATGAATTGGTGCTCTCAAAACTGGAGGATTAAGCAAGTATCTCTTAATTGCATTAAAAGCATTGCTACAGGATTCATCCCACTCGAATGGTGCGTCCTTCTTCATTAGTCGACTGAATGGTTGGCATCTTCCAGCTAGGTTTGAAATAAACCTTCGAATGTATGCCAATTTACCTTGAAGACTTCGGAGCTCTTTTAAGTTCTTAGGCTCTGGCATATTCTGGATAGCGTCTATCTTGGACTGATCTATTTCAATGCCTTGGTGTCTCACGATAAAACCAAGGAACTTCCCTGATGTCACTCCAAAGGCACATTTCAGCGGGTTCATCTTCAGTTGGTACTTCCTCAGCTTTTCAAACACTGAACGAAGATTTTCTAAATGGTTGTTTCTTCTCTTTGACTTGACCGCAAGATCATCAACATAACATTCTACTGTTTTATGCAGTAAGTCATCAAAAATTCTCTGCATAGCACGTTGATAAGTTGCACCAACATTTTTCAAACCAAAGGGCATTACTTTATAGCAATAAATCCCCTTAGGTGTTTGAAATGCGGTTAGTTTTCATCTTTTGGTGCCATTCGAATTTGATTATAACCAGATGATCCATCCATGAATGACAAAGCCTCATGCCCTGTAGTAGTGTCAACCATTATTTCGGTGATGGGTAATGGAAAATCATCTTTTGGACATGCATTGTTTAGATCGCGAAAGTCGACACAGATGCGAAGTTGTCAATTCTTCTTTTTGACTGGCACTATATTAGCTATCCAAGATGGATATTTCACTTCACATATGAATCCTGCATCGATTAACTTGTTGACTTCAGCTTCTATGAGCGGGATAAGGTCAGGTCTATAGAGCCTTTGGGGCTGTTTAATTGGCTTTACTCCCTTTCGAACAACCAAGTTATGAACTGCAACTTTCGGATCAAGTTCGGGCAGCTCTTTATATGTCCAGGCGAAGAAGTCTTTGTATTCTAACAATAGTGCGACATACTTTTCTTTTTCTTTTGGGCTAAGGAGTGTACTCAAAAATATAAGGCGTGGTGCATCCGAGGTGCCAAGATTTGCCTCTTCCAGCCTGTCGACAGGCTTGCCCCCCATCTTCTAAAGTAACTAGAGCTTCTTCTTCTTCGATTTCGGATGGCTCTTTAGACTCATCTTCTGATGATTCATCATCTGTACTTTTTTGGATGGTTACAGGATATGTTGAATAAACTTTTGTCTCATCTTCTTTGAGATGTACAGATGAACTGGTGTCCACAACAGTATGACGTCGCACTTTCAATGGCCCTTCTGCAAAGATTTCAATCTCTAAACGCCTTTTCATGCGAGATGGAATCGAGCTTCGGATTTCCTTATCATCTTTCAATTCAGTGCAGTTTTGACTCTCTTCTTGATGCACTTCACTACTTGAAGCGTTCAATCTATTAAAAACTGAATTGTATCTTCTGGATGCTTGACGTAACTCAGGGTGAGGGACATTGAGCCTATCAAACACTGAAATACGAGTTGCTGACGTTCCCAAACGATCGAATACTGACACACGAGTAGTGTTTTGAGGAGGATGAGTTAGAGAAGCTTTTGGCTAATCACATTCTTCAGTAACCTCCACTGAAATGTGTTGAGTACTGACCGATTTATTCTTCCTGCTAACACGAATTCGTACCGAGTTTTGGGACTCACATCTTAATCCATCTTTTGGAAAAGGTTTCCCATCCGACTTGTTTATCAGCTTTTTATGAGTTTCAATGATCCCTTGCAACTTTGTAGTCGTCTTCCCATCATGCAACTCATTCATGGATGATGACTTGGAGAAGTCGAACCCAGCCTTAGAGATCAGTTTATAAGCCTTTGGATCGTAATTTTCCGCAGTACGACCTTGAGGCAAAATCCCATGTTCTATTGCGCCTTGGGACGGTCGAACGAACCCTTTAAACGGCTTCTTGGCTTGACTATGAGCCATGTTAGTTAGAGGCAATGTGCAAGTATCCTTCAACAATTTTATGTCTTCTTTTATCTTGTTAGGAAAACACTTTGCTTGATTAAATTCTGAGCATTCCAAGAATGGCGACGACGAGCCTTTGGAATATAGCGAAGGACTAGAGTTTCTTTTGCCTCGCTGGGTGAAGATTTGACTGGGTTGTCCATTACAATATCCTGCAATGTAAGCTTAGGAATACCCTCAAGGGATGCATTTAAAGGCTCTTTCATCACAGTAGTTTCTATTTTCTTTTTACCCTAAATTTTAATTTTTTCGGTGCTTAGCATTTGGGTGGGTAAAACTTCTTTTATATCACAGTTCTCTAAGTAGAACTTTGCATCAGCATAGTGAGACTCGATCTCATTGAATGGTTTTAAATCAGCATCAACCTTTCACGATCTGTCTCGAAAAAACTTTAAGCATTGATGCAGTGTAGAAGGTACAACACCATTTGCATGAATCCAAGGTCGCCCAAGCAACAACTTATATGTTATTCTAGCGTCGATGACATGAAAGATTGTACTCGACGTTAATTCACCAATCACAACATCCACTCGTATTATTCCCAAAGCACGTTGCTCCATTTGATTGAAACCTTGGATTAAAAGTCGGCTTTTTGACAATTCATTAATTGTTATGCCAAGTTCCTCCATTGTTGCTTTGGGCATGATATTAACTGCAGACCCATTATCGACCAACATGCGATTCACCCTTTGTTCTCGGATGTATCCATAAACATAAAGTGGCCGATTGTGGGGTTTTGATCCTAACAACAGATCTTCATCTGTGAATGCAAGAGTTGTCAAGCAGTAACCACAAAAACTATCATCTGAAGTAGGTTTCGTGGGAGCTGGAAGATGTGCAGTGTAAATTTTTAAGTTTTCCAAAGCATGCGCAATCGCGTCACGTGTTGCCTTTGGATACTACAACAGCTCGTAGATGGTGAGATGAGAAGAGATCCCTTTCAAGATCTTAAGGCATTATTCTCGGATTGTTTTCGTCTGGCCACCTCCTCGAGCCTTAATAGCCTTTGAGCTTTCTCCCTCTGACTCCTCTTTAAATGAAACCATATGAACACCAACACCCATTTGTTCTTCCCTAAGAAAACCTTTTGGAAAGAATTCTTCTAGCGTTATTTGCTTTAAAGGCTTTTGCCTCAAAAAATTTTGGAATTGGGTATGCTTCATAGTTTTCTTCTGTCCCCAATGTGGATACGAGTTATTTATCTGCTGAATTCCCTTTTGAAAAGGAAGGTTTGCGGATCAGACACATCGCTTTCATGATTTTTGTCGCGTTACCAATGTCTATTGTTCTTCATCATCCGCAGTAGATTCAACATCTTTAAAAGAGATGGTAATTGAGCTTGTTACCGCAACTGGCAGGGCAACAGGTTCCAGGCAGCCAAATTGTATCAGTTGATACGTTATGCCTCTTGTAGGCAAAGAAGTGAAAGTAGCATGGTTTGACTATACTATGTCGTCCATATTGAGTTCAATCTTGCGCTCATTCACTAGTTTCATTATCAAATCTTTCAGGTCAAAACATTTTTCAGTAGGGTGACCAATGATGCCATGATACTTGCAATACTTTGGATCGGTAACTTTTCCCTTTTCTCCTGGCCTTTTGGACTCTGGAAGTTCAATCAGCTTCTGATTCAGGAGTTGATCCAGCATGTCAAGCACATCTGAATCAGGGAAAGGATATTTCTTTACTTCTCTTTCTTTGAAGCTCATGCGTTCTATATTTCTCATTTGAGGCCGCCTGATATTTTCCTCAGCCTTCTTAGTGCCTTTGGAGGAAAATTTTAAAGGTTTAGTCTCAACGAACAAAGACTCCTTAGCAGTGCTCTTTAAAGGCCTCTCAACCTTCTTGAAATCCTTCTTGTCTCTCCTAGGATCAAGAATCGAAGAACTTTTTTTACCAAAATGAGCGATACTCAATTCCATGTCATGAGCACGGGTGGCCAATTCTTCAAAAGTATGCGGCTTTATCCCTTGGAGAATGTAAAGAAGTTTCCAATGCATACCTTGGATGCACATCTCAACAGCAGAAATTTCAGAGAGCTTATCTTTGCAATCAAGACTTAACGCTCTCCATCTATTGATGTAGTCGACGACTGGTTCATCCTTCCTTTGTTTGGTATTAGTTAGCTCTATCATACCACTGTACGGCGAGTACTAAAGAAATGATTGAGAAACTCCCTCAGTTGTTCCCAACTATTAATAGACTCGGATTCCAAGTCAGTATACCATTCAAAGGCATTTCCTTTCAGCGACCTTACAAACTGTTTAACCAGAAGATCTTCGTATGTTCCTGTATTGTTACACGTCTCCACAAAATGGGCCACATGCTGACCTGGATTTCCCTTCCCATCAAACTGCTAGAACTTAGGAGGTTGATAATTTGCCGACATCCTTAAATCATCAATTCTCCTCGTGTACGGTTTAATGTATGCATAATAGGATTTAGATGACGATCCACCATACTGAGCCTTGATGGTATTCGCAATCATCTCTTGTAGTTGTTGAACCGACAAAGACCCAACTGATATTGACGATGATCCATTTACTTCGAGGTTTTCAGCATCATGAACTACTTTCAGTTTTCTAGCGGCTTCAGCAGTTGGTTTGTTTGGTGCTGGGTTATCATTGGATTCTTCGTCGTGTTGAGCTTCCAGTTGACTCTTCAACATTACAATTTTAGCATCCTTTTCTTCTACTATCTTGTGCAGAGTTGACATCATCCTCTCCATTTCAGAGATCCTTTCCTCTAGAGTAATCGTATTAGTAACCATCTCAGACATGGTTTGGAGAGTAGACAGTAATTGTTCTGTTGGTACTTGTGAAGTAGATTTTCTTCCTGCCAAAAGATCCATCGAGATGACAGGTTGATGAGCAGCATCATTGGTTGGCCCCATTAAATCTTGACCTTGTGTTGCAAGATATCGTACTCTAGCACGAGTCGTCAATCCAATGTAACTAGGTTGCACGGTCACAGCAGGATTGAATTTGTAACTTGGTGCAGCAGTCTTTGGAGCCATAGATCTGAATGACTGATTGATTTTGATCGTTGATGGAGAACGAGATGAGAGGCAGAGATGTCCCACTGGGTGTGCCAAAAATTTGTATACATAAATTTTCGCGTCTGAAAAATTAAAACACGAATTAGTGATAAAATTCAATTTTTGTATTTATGTGTGAGTACAAGTCTCTATTTTGAATTCTTTACAAAAAGAATTATGATCTTCTGATTTGGTCTCCTGATTGCACTTGTCGAGGGCGTGACGCTTAATCCCGACGGAGTGGAATGAGTGATTGTTGAGAGAAACGACCAAATGGCTTGTTGTTCCTCTTGAACTTGCAGCGGCGTGGCTGATCGTTGAGAGAACGGTCTGTGGTTCCTCGTGGATTTGTAGCGGTGTGGTTGATTGTTAAGAGAACGGTCTGTGACTTGTTGTCCTCTTGTAGATTTGCTGACGGCTTTATTGAATAAAAGACTTGACTGAAGAGAAGGCTTGATCGGAGAATGGCCGGTATTCTGCAGGCTTTTAATTCTCTGAGGAGGCTGAGACTTCTCTTCTTTGTATGCTATGCTCTTCTTCAGTGCTTTCTGTCTGCTTCTTCTGAGTCTTCTGAGTGTGGAAGAGCTCTCTATTTATAATGCTTGATGGTAGAGAGTTCTAAAGGGACTCGATCACTCCAGGGTTTATCTCTAATTAATTTAATTTAATTAGAGATAATACACTTGGTTAATAATTTTTATTTATCACTAATTTATTAGAAATTATTAATTAATTAAATATTTAATTTAATTAACTAATAATACTATTTAATTATTAATTTTTTTAATGCCTACAGTAACACCCTAATTTTTGGAGTATAAGCTCACTAATAAATACAGTGGAAAAAGGTCTTATTGGTAAATAGTAGAGTTTTGCTTATGTAAACATTCTATGTTTTTATAGAACTATGACATTGTTTAGAGAATTATTTTATCGTTTTATCGTACTATGTGATTGTTCATATAAGTGTTTATAAGTATTGGGATTTCAAAATGTACTTACCGTATTATGACTAAATAAATTTATTGGTAAAAGATTATCAACTACTAATCAAAAAGTGCTTATTATTTTATGACAGTACATCGATTTAACGTTTTTAGCATCGTTTTATATTATCAATATAATAATTTATAAGTTTATCATAATCGTTTCTAGTGTGGCCAGATCATAAGGTAAACCAAGGTTCTTTAAAATATCTTATCCTCCTGAAAGACCTTAACAATGTCTAGAAAACGCTTTATTTCGAAACCCGAAAAGATAGGATTTGCTGAAAACTTCCGAATGTGATTATGAAATATAATTTCAGTACGACATCAATATTTGACCTAGCATCATGTATGTGATTAATTTTGCACTTGTGTGACTTACAAGGTTTTATAGCTCAACCCCTCTGTTTTTCATCACAGGTAATATGGAGATAAGTATAGATATCGTTCTCATGAGAATTATTTAGTTTGCTCTAGCTAAGTACTAAAATGGTGTCACCTTTGATTTATTCAAACAATCAAAATTTTCTTAAGTGAATTAACTACTAAAAACAATTAAATCAAAATTAAAATGAAAAAATATAATAATTAAGGATTATAAAATAAAATTACCTAAAACTTAAATTAAAATTATTATGACTAAATACCTAATTAATTTATTTAAATTAAGCAATTATAAAACAATAAGTAATAAATTAATTTAAGAAACTAATTACTAAATTAATAATTAAATTACTAAAATATTAACTAAACTAAACTATTATAAAATTACTACTAAACTAATAAATCAAAACCACAACATCCCTATTGCCACGATGCCATGCCTTTCCCAGCAGCTGCACTCCCTGCTTTGCAGGTCCTACCTCTCCATTCTCCAAGCAGCCACGCTACATGCAGCCACCTTCACACAACCCAAGCAGACCGAAGCTTCCTCTACAGTCCAGCTTTGCACCAGCCACCTCTCAGTCATGTAGCAAGAAACCAGCATCAGCACACACTCTTCTGCTCCAACACCAGCCAGCACGTCCACTAGCGAGCCAAGCGGACCAGCAGCGTCCTTTACTCAAAGTCACGACACATGAGCTACAGTAGCTCATAAGGAAGCAGAACACGTGATGCAGCTAAAGATAGTGATTGCATCCTTCCTAGATGTGTCTGCCGCAAGTACACGGGTCTCACAAGTAATAAAGGGAGCTGAGTCCCATATTATCGTCCCACAAAGAAACATAGTTAACCTAACTAAGTACCAGTTAATTTTACCTTAAGTATATCCCATATGACAACCTATTTTTCCTATAAATCACTACAAATTTTTCTCTTTTTCATTTCCTTACCAGTCGTGAATAGTTTCACTACTAACAGTTGGCCTATGAGTCAACATTAGTCCCTCATATCATGTTGCTTACCTTAACATCCATTTCCTTATCATATTTACATATTAGGATCTATTGTCCTTTGACTTTAACTAATTACATTCATAAATGTATTTACATAGGTTTACATCTCCAATATTCCATCCATGTACAGTACTATGCTTTTACTTGTTCAGATACAAAACTGTACAGTGTGTATACCTGATTCGTGATGGAAAACACCGAATAACAAGGAATGCAGTCTCTACCCACTCTCAACTACTGTGGATGCTCTGTAAGGGTGGAAAGTGAAAGGGTGAGCACAACTTTCTTAGTAGGGCAATAATGTAAGCAGGTAGATAACTACACTATCTACATGCTTATAATGTCATGATATAAAAATCATTTATATCTAGAGCATCAGGTATAATTAAAACTATGCCACATGTATATAAATATATCACGTACTGAAAACATGAAAATAGGCATGTAAACATGAAAAATCATCATGTCAACGTCTCATGCTCAACACATTAAAAACTCATCATAAAACAACCCCTCAAGGTTTAACACCTTATTAAGACTTAGTAAAACTCATCAACACATTATTAAAACCATATTTCGTTTTAAAATCACAAATCAAGGTGTAACCCCTCCTTCGGGTTTGCCCTGGTCTATCTAGACCGTATGATATCACATGAGGCATGTATATGAAAAATCGAGGACTATGTCTCTGTGATCCTAGGCTACACGGATCCCGGTGTACGGGGCATCATAGCTGTAATAGGAGGTGGGTTAGTCTTACCCGCCAGAATATCAAATCACCAATCTCATAGTCATGACTACACGGTACAATGTACTCAGTGTGACATACATGGTACAACATACTCCATGAACCCATATCACAGTCTAAGGGTGCCTGCCATAGGTCTTATCTACCCCATAACATGTCGATAACCAACCCATGTCTCAACATACACGTGCGAGCATATCATCTCACTGTGACACACAGTCTACAGGATGCTCCAGCACGGCTCTATGCATGTGACATCATATCTAGTGCAAGCGAAGCTCGAACACGACGCCATGCATATCATGATATCTAAAATCTCGTGCGAGCGAAGCTCTAGTACAGTTTTATGCACATACAAAAATCTTTGTACGAACAACGCTCTAATACGACTTTCATATGAAATAAATCAATGTAAATCACGTACAATCAAAGCTCCAGTACGATTTTTATACACAATAAATCAATGTAAAATTACGTACGAGCAAGGCTCCAGTACGATTTTCATGCAAATAAATTAGTAAAACTCAGTGCGAGCGAGGTTCCAGCACTCTGTATATGAGTTAAAACATTAAAATTTAGTGCGAGCAAAACTCCAGCACGATTAAACTCACATAAATCTGATAGCTGGCTCTATTTCAACAAAACACTCTCAAAATCAAAGTTTGCACCTGACTCGTGCTATTTCATGAAATTATGAAATCAATAGCCAACCTATCCGTAAATTTTCTTAAATCGAAGCAATATATTTCATAAAAATATTGAAAACATGATATTCATGCAATTTATTAACCTTACTACCCTTTTTGTAAAATTTACTCCTAGGGCAAAATCATCTTTTTCACCTATATCCGAATTTTTTTCGTAAAAATTAATATTTTTTTCTAGGTAGCCAAACATATTTAATGCCCTGTCAATACCTCAAAAAACGTGTCGCTACCTCTAAATACTCACAAAATTCTCTTACCTTGTATCAATTCGAGTGTGGTAAATTTTCATTGCTGGAAGCTTGTCCAGTCAGTCTACTCCTAATCCAATCTCTAGAGCTGTAGAAAATTATTTATCATATCAATTTAACCCAATAAATATATTTCTTTCGTTTACTACAATCGATTTAACTTATTGAGCTCATTTACTTTTATTGGGCTTTCTATGGGGTTTATAATCTCAGTTGGGCTGATTGCTACTCAAGCTTGGCCCACTACGGACATTTAGCCGAATTCTTGGGCTAGCATCACTGTTACATTATCTTATCCAATTTCTAGTCTCTTTCGACCTTTTAAAATCATTTATGATAGTCTATTTTCAATTTCAAGCATTACGAAATTTTATACGGAATAAATTGCAACTTACGCGATTAATTTCTAACTTGTATAACTATCCAGTTTATAGAAATCGAGATTCACTTACCCGAGACTCTGTGTTAGCACCTAAATTAAGGCTGACTTGAACTCTCGTTTGTCGCCAATTATCACGCTACACGTTTATATATTTATTGGGTCAATTTCGATCAAATATAATTTCAATTAAATATTTCAAAAATTAAATCGATCAATTTCGACCGCTTACCAGCTTACCTGTAGCTCAATTGCATCCCTGGATTTTTTTTCTATTTTTCCTTTTCTTTTCTTTTTTTTCTTTTCTTATTTTTTTTCTTTTTTTTTCTCTTTCTTCCTTGGCTGAACCGGTCCGGCCCGGTTCAACACAATTCCCTTTTCACTGAACTGGTCGTACCAGTTCAGTCCTCACTTCACCGTTCATGGCATTTTTGGCCGGTTCCCGAGTTGTTTTTGCCACCGATCAGCTTGCCTCGACCTAGAGAGGCTTCGGTTGGCTTGGCTGGGGACAAATCGGCGCTGGTGCTGTCCGATTCCTCTTCTCCCCTTTCGATCTCCTCCCTCACTGATATGCCGATTCCGACGTCTCCACGATCATCGCGCTACCCAGTTGCTTCCTGTTGCCAGTCATCCCTCGCTGACCTTCTCTCGCACCCTCTCATCGATCGTTGCTCGTTGGAGGAAGGAAAACGTAGCTATCGGTTTTCTCGGGTTTCCTGTTTTGCGTTTTCAGGTTTCTTCCTTTTTTGTTTTTATTTTATTTATATATATATATAATATAATATATTATATTTTAATATAGTATTATACTCATACAATTAAAATATCTTACAATTGTAATATTATTATAATAATAATATTGCAAAATACCTTATATTATTATAAAAATAATATATTATCATAATGTATTTTTGTACATTAATATTTATACACTTTTGTACATGTATTTTATTTAATTTATTTTTACAACAATATATGGGCATCATATTTTATTTTATTATATTTACTTATTCCTCCGAAAATATATTTTTTTATATTTTCAGGATAAATTGCCCAAAATAGGGTAATTTTCGGTTTATCATTTTCGAACCAACTTCCTTTTTTGGACTCATATACTTTCGCGTTCTAAGTCTATATTTTAAATCGATTTAACCTAATTTCATTCGGTTTATTTCGAATTTACCCAAACTCTTATTTTGCACTTTAGTGCATTCAGACGTCTAACTTAATAATTCAGACTTAAAATCCACATGAAATCTCTTTCTTGATTAACCTATTACGTACAAAGGTTCACACTAACATGTTCTTAAGGAAAAGACATTGAATTTCAGGTCTTACATTGTAAATACTATAAATTTTCAATATACTCAGTGTTAGCTATAAATAATACTTTAGGTAATTAAGATTAAATATATGAGTATGGGTGAATTGATTTAAATGTAGTATTAAACTAACATTATTTTTATATTATATGCAATATTTTAATTACTTCCCAAGACTTATATATAGATATTTATATGTCTACAAGGTATACAAAAATACACATGTATAATTGGGAACGAATGTAAATGTTTACATAAAAAGAGTATATATAAATATATGCATACATGAGAGTAGATATATATATATATATATATATATATATATATATATATATATATATATGTATGTATGTATATGTATATACGGGACCGAGAGAGGCAATAGATGAAAAGAAATATATATGGGATAGATATTTGTCAGTGGAGTGGGTAAGGAAAATCTGAAGCAGGTATTGGAAGGAATGACTGTAGCTGAAGCAAACCAAAGAGAAAAGATAGTGACGTTGGTTCAGAAGAATGAGAAGACGTGAAGGAGCAAGGAAACTGATCAAGCTGAAAATTTTAATAGGAAATGAAATGAATAAGAAGGAAAGAAAATGGAAATGAACCGAGAGATAAAAGGGCAAGAACTAGGTTTCAAGCTGAAACCCGAGAAATTTATGCACATGCCTACTGTAAATTTCAATGTAGCAAGAAATTTGGTGAAGAAAAGAAGAGAACGGAGCTGATAATGGCCTCGGCGTGAAAGGAGAAAGAAAGAAAACCTACAAGGCACTATAGTAGAAGTCTAAGGAAATGGAGATGATGACTGAAATTAACAGTAAGAGAATGACAAGA
Organism: Firmiana major; assembly: GCA_033439115.1. Taxonomy (NCBI): domain Eukaryota; kingdom Viridiplantae; phylum Streptophyta; class Magnoliopsida; order Malvales; family Malvaceae; genus Firmiana; species Firmiana major. Next base: position 23,527,063 of record CM065903.1, on the reverse strand, counting down.
ATTGATCAAAGGCTGGTCATGACAGTGGATTGTCATGCATATATATACAGGCACACAGAAACTACAGTAGAGGAAAACACATAGGAAACTTGAATGGCTGACGCAGAATGAGAAGGAAAATGTAGTATGAGGAGGCTAAAAAACCAATGTGTAAGCCACTGACAGAGACTAAATACTAATGAATAAAATGATGGTATTTTAGGTAGTAGTGAAAATGAAGTACCGAGGCAGGTGGATCTGCTAAAGGAAAACAAAACTTATACAAACATAAACGTATATTTTGTCAAGTAATTCTGAAACAGCAGCAGGGAAAGGACACAGAAAGAAGGCATATGACGAGGCTGACAAACTAAATATTTGACGTGCAAACAATATAAGAAGAAGAAAAAATGAAAATAGGAAAGGAGAAGAGAACCCCGTGGTTGCTCCTGGAAACAATGGTAGGAATATATATGTATATGTATATAGCATTGGAAATCAACAGCAGCAACCCATGATCCAAGGCAAGAGACATGGTGAAGAATAGGAAAGAGAAAGAATGATGGAGTAGTTTAGAGAAGAAGGAAACCCGAGATTGAAGGTGAAACAGAGGTGAACTCGAGGTTGGTGGAGGCTTGTGCGTGGGGGCTAGGAACGGTGGATGTGGCTGGTGTCAGGAAGGACGTGAACCGAGCTTCACTGCCACTGCTTCAAGCAACTATCCTTGAAACATGTTCTTGTCCAGCCCCATGCCTCCCTGTTTATAGCAACTTGTGAGGAGAACAAAACAGAAGCAGCAGCTGGGCATTCGGGTTGAAGGCAACCGAGAAAGGCAGAACAGAGGAAAGCAAGGGAAGGGAGAGAGGCTAGAGGGAGATGTTCAGGTTGATGGTGAAGATGATGATGACGATGGTGTTGATGCCGAGACTGAGACTGGAGATGGTGCTGTCCAAAAAATGGAAAAGATGAAGGTACCAAGAAGGTGAAGTGGAAAACCGAGAAGGAGAAGCAGAGGAAGACGGGAGGAGGTGAACGGGTGGACTTCGAAGGTGTTAGCCGAGATGGGAGAAGGAGGGAACGACAACAACCAAAGACGGTAAAAGCGATGAACAGGGATAGGGAGTATCGAAACCGAAGGGGAAGAAGATAGTGAACAGTGATCGGTGAAGAAGGAAACAAAATAGAAAGAAGAAGAAAGAAAAAGTGGCGGGAAAGGGTAAATAAATTCAAAAGAAATGGATGAACAATAACGTATATATTTATATTTATATATATATATTAGGAAATAGAGGAAAATTGAAGAAAGATAAGATGAGTGTACTGGAAATTTAGGAAAATCTTAGGAACGAGCTGCGAAAAATTATTCGAGTAAGACCGGACTTGTCGACTCGCTACGTCGAGACAATCGAGGACTACAGACAGACATTGAGGTAAGGAAAATTCTCATCGCTGCTAGAGATGAATATGCGCAATTTTCGTATATTTGTAGATATAAAATTTAGGTTGAATTTCGCAGTACCGAAATTATCGAAAAGATTAGGTTGAGCTTTATAACTGAAAAATTAGAGATTTTAGCTTAGTTCAACAATCAAATTTTATGGATTAAATTTAAATGATTTGCATAAATTACGGTATGACTTGAATTCGATTTTAATTATTAAAAATCTTGAATTTTGATTTTTCATAGATCGTTTTCTGAGATATTTTCGAGAAAAGGGCTAGTCAGCTTGTTTTGAAACGATTTCATAAAACAAATGAATTTATATGTGATTTAAGGAAAAACGATCTGTTATAAAATTATTCTGATGAAATGTGCTTGAGCGCGTACTGACTGTGTGTCATACGATCCGTCTCGCACTGATTTTGAGACAAAGGCATTGGTGAGATCATGTTGCACTTCTGTTCAGTATCTGTATCTGTATCTGTATCTGTGGTCCACGAGTAGATGTACCGTGCTTCTAATTCTGTTTCTGGTCTTCGAACATTCTGATCTGTGAGCCGTTTGGGTAGCTGACCACTTCCACGGCGATTGACATCCCGGCACACCTGGCCCATGAATTGCCCGGAGTCACCGACATTGGCCAATAGTCATTTCTGATATCTGATATAGCATGCATGCCTTGTCTCATCTATTTAAAAATATTTATTGAATTTGCCTGCTTGAACTGAAATATCTGGGAATCTATTTGATTTGCTACTGAAAAACTCTGAACCTTTTGGATTTATAACAGTAGTTAAATGTATTACTGATACATATATTCTGTTTCTGAAAAATCTGTTTCTGGTATTTGTGCTTTTATTGATACTAAATCTGTTTTTTGAATTCTGAAATCTGGTATCTGAGAAATTACCAAATCATCTGTATACCTTGTGAAAATATTTCGGATTTGGTAAATATAAAAATATATATTTTTTTTCATAGGTAGTGTATTTATCTACCTGCTATGGGGTTTTTCTCACTGAGCATGTTGAGCTCACCCCCTTACTTTCATCCACAGAGTTCCTCTGAAGCTAGGATCGCTTCCGTTAGTAAGGCATTCTGCATAGTTAAGATTTCGCGGAGCGTATTTCTGCATCGAAGGTATACCCAGTTGTAAGAAATTCTTTTGTATCTAAAATTATGTAAGTATAGTAATGCAATACAAGATGTGTCTGGGGAATGTGAACATATTCTATTTAAATTTGTTACTGAGAAAAAAAATTTAATCACACTGAACACTGTTCTGATCTAATATCGACTAGTAGCCCAACCGAAATATCAGTAAATTCGGGTCGTTACATAAGTGGTATCAGAGCAAGGTTGGTCTGATACGAGTCGATATTAAAAGTGAAAAAGACTTAGAAAGTTCACATCCCCGGCATTACTGTACATTGTTTAGATACAAATGGGTATACCTGACTGTGTTTAATATAAAAAAAATTGTGTCAGTGAATAAGGGGAAACTGTTAGATGTGACTGATTAGTATCACAGCCATGTTGATGGATGAAAATGAACTATTTTTCGAAGTCGTAGAGATAGGCCTGAGAGGTGTAGTGAACCCTCGTCTTAGTGTACAACTTATAGTTTCAATGGAAAATTTTGAAGTCTGCTTCATAGGATTTAAGCGGGACATGGAAACGATAATGATATTATCGGGTCAAGTGATAGTGGCCTCGTGATAATGATAATGATTAAGGTGTGTCTAAGAGAACGACCGAGTTAATTTCGAAAGATGGTACACTATTATATACTGGAGTCAAAATTCAAATGTGACAAAAAATTAGAATAAATGAATTGGAAGAATTTATATGAATTCATTGGGTACGATTGTAAACCTAATAGAGGCAACTTCAGAAGTTTAAGCCTCTGTTTTTCAGTGGAGTTAAGAAATCCAATCATTATGGAAGATTGGATAAGTGAGACAGAGAAATCCTATGGAATTTTATAGTAACTCTACCGAGAAAGTTTCTTTGCAATTTTTTGGTAAAGAATTAGAAAAGTTACACGAATTTTTAGAGTGCGCTACTGAAATGGAAAATCGAACTCGGAGGGAAGTTTCTCGATTTAACCCGAGAGCCAAAAAATTAGAGAAATACATGAGAAATATTTTTGGAGGCTTTTAGGCAGCAACACATTCTGGATGAGGCATATTGAAAATTATAATTGAAATGACTAAATCAGACATGAGAAAATGAGTCTGAGAATGAATATGAAATTAAAAGAGTATAGATCCGGATAAGTAGAGATGTAAAACGGAAGAAGTCCAATAAACTTGTAAAAGGTACTAAGATCCTTCGTCGAGCTAAGTTAGCTCCATTGGATGTTATTTTAAGGAAGCAGTGTGCAAGGCGCAACTGTGATGATATGATATGTATATTTTTAGGTTACTAAGAAAATAAAAACGTAAAGAGAGTGACAGATAAAATGATGTACTAAGGAATCAGTGAGAGTGATAGAATAAAATCACTGTAACTGAAAAGATAAATTACAAAACTAAAAGTATAAGTGAAGGTCACACTGTTTATATGATTGATAAAGATAGGGCATGTTCTGAGTAAAAAGACACCCCAGTAGACAAGGGATTTTCGACACGTATTCGGATGATCTATCAGAGTTACCACTAAATTGAAAGATGCAGTTTGAAATTAATTTAGCAGTGGTATCGAAAAACTGAATGCCTTTGAGTCAATTAGAAAAAAAAAAAAGAATGAGCAATCACAAGGACTACATGAAAAGAGATTATTGGACCAAGTGATCCACTTTGGAGTATACTTGCATTAATTGATTAAGGAGTTTCAGAGTCCTATGGGTCGCTTTGTATAAAAAATGGGAGTCGATTGGATCCTCCCAAATTAGAGATTATAGATCAGTGGGAAGGACTCACTATCAAGATTATTCAGAGTTTGAGATATAGGGAGACCTTGGAATATGAATTATGTATCGAGTCTAAAGATTGTAAATTGCTCATGCTTATGATTCGAATGTGAGACTTAATTAGAATAAGGAAAGAGTTCTGATATAATTGATGTACGAAATGAGACAAGCGTTGAAGTGTGATAAATTCAGAATACAAGTTATATTGGGATAAGAAGTCTATATAAGAATATTTATGGTATGTGGAATGAATTTGGATTAAGTGATATGAACTGAAAATGAATTGTGACCAAGGATAAATGAGAATATCGATAAATTCTGGTATCCTACTTCTTTTTGGGACTAAACCTTGAACCCTTATATCCATAACCAGTTTATGTGGTCAAGTTTGATGGCTAATAAATGTATTTCAAAAATATCTCTCTGCCTGAGAGATTTGATAGCGTCTAGAAGTACCTATGACCCATAAATCGAAATTGACAGTCATAATATTCGCATTTGAAGTCAAGATACCATTATTTGTGCGGTGAAGAATTATAGAATCCTATTGACCAAGAAAGTTTAAATATTAAATTTCACAAAGGCCGTCTAATACAAGAAAAAGGGAATGACTCGGGTTAGTGCTTTGAGCAGAAGTGATTTCGAAATGATATTATGTATATTGGTTAGGAACATGAGTTATTGAATTATTGGTGGACCTCGACTTGATTGTGGTTATTCCCTAACACTGACATTCGTTACATGGTGGCTAGCCTGAGAATTAAAACTGGACTTGATTGATCGAATCGAATAGGCACAGTGAAATGATAAATACTGCATTGATGTGGCTGGTCAGACCCAGATGGGTGTTGTAAGTAGCTTGAGTATTGGTACTGATAATTTATTGAGATTAAAAAAAAACAGAATTATGTACCAAATGATCTATAGTTAAGGGAGTTGGTGTCGTCAAAGACTCATTTACAGATATATACCCCACATTCGAAGAAAGGTAAAGATTTATCAAATCTCCTGAAGGTATATTAGCAACCAAATACGATAAGAAGTATAACTAGAAGTATGACTAAGAGTCTCATAAGTCAGCAGGTTAAGGTAGAGTACAGAAACCTATGGGGTTATCACCACCTTAACCATGCCAACATGGAATTGAGAGCAAGTACCTGGAATGCTAAGGCTCTTAGAAGGACCAATTGCTAGTTAGTAAAGATTACAAATAATCAGTTACCACTCAAGTATCAGAATGACACCGTAGGAGGCGTAGTATAAAAAAAAAAAAGGGCGTTGCGGTTTAAGACAGTACCCCTGGTCAAGTCTTGTGACAATACCACACCTCGGGAGAGGCCATGGGGGAATTGCAAAGTTTGATGCGAGAGAAGTACCCTCATCTATTTAAGGCTAAGGTATTCCTAAATTTGGAGACCAAATTTCCTAAGTGGTGAGAATGTAAATACCATAAATTTTCAATATACTCAGTGTTAGCTATAAATAATACTTTAGGTAATTAAGATTAAATATATGAGTATGGGTGAATTGATTTAAATGCAGCATTGAACTAACATTATTTTTATATTATATGCAATATTTTAATTACTTCCCAAGACTTATATATAGATAATTATATGTGTACAAGGTATACAAAAATACACATGTATAATTGGGAACGAATGTAAATGTTTACATAATAAGAGTATATATAAATATATGCGTACATGAGAGTAGATATATATATATATATATATATATATATGTATATGTATATGTATATATATATATGTATATGTATATATATATATATATGTATATGTATATACGGGACCGAGAGAGGCAACAGATGAAAAGAAATATATATGGGATAGATGTTTGTCAGTGGAGTGGGTAAGGAAAATCTAAAGCAGGTATTGGAAGGAATGACTGCAGCTGAAGCAAACCAGAGAGAAAAGATAGTGAGGCTGGTTCAGAAGAATAAGGAGACGTGAAGGAGCAAGGAAACTGATCAAGCTAAAAATTTCAGTAGGAAATGAAATGAAGGAGAATGAAAGAAAATGGAAAGGAACTGAGAGATAAAAGGGCAAGAACTGAGTTTCAAGCTGAAACCCGAGAAATTTATGCACACGCCTGCTGCAAATTTCAATGTAGCAGGAAATTTGGTGAAGAAAAGAAGAGAACAAAGCTGATGATGGCCTCGGCGTGAAAGAAGAAAGAAAGAAAACCTACAAGGCACTATAGCAGAAGTCTAAGGAAATGGAGATGATGACTAAAATTAACAGTAAGAGAATGACAAGAACTAATCAAAGGCTGGTCATGACAGTGGATTGTCATGCATATATATACGGGCACACAGAAACTACAGCAGAGGAAAACACGTACGAAACTTGAATGGCTGACGCAGAATGAGAAGGAAAATGTAGTATGAGGAGGCTGAAAAACCAATGAGTAAGCCACTGATAGAGACTAAATAGTAATGAATAAAATGATGATATTTTATGTAGTAGTGAAACTGAAGTACAGAGGCAGGTGGATCTGCTAAAGGAAAACAAAACTTATACAAACATAAACGTATATTTTGTCAAGTAATTCAGAAACAGCAGTAGGGAAAGGAGACGAAAAGAAGGTATATGGTGAGACTGACGAACTAAATATTTGGCATGCAAACAATATAAGAAGAAGAAAAAATGAAAATAGGAAAGGAGCAGAGAACCCCGTGGTTGCTCCTGGAAACAATGGTAGGAATATAAATGTATATGTATATATCACTGGAAATCAACAACAGCAACCCATGATCCAAGGCAAGAGACGTGGGGAAGAATAGGAAAGAAAAAGAATGATGGAGCAGTTTAGAGAAGAAGGAAACCCGAGAATGAAGGTGAAACAGAGGTGAACCCGAGGTTGATGGAGGCTTGTGCGTGGAGGCTGGGAACGGTGGATGGGGTTGGTGTCAGGAAGGACGTGAACCGAACTTCACTGCCACTACTTCAAGCAACTATCCTTGAAACCTATTCTTGTCTAGCCCAGTGCCTCCCTGTTTATAGCAACTTGTGAGGAGAACAAAACAGAAGCAGCAGCTAGGCACTTGGGTTGAAGGCAACCGAGAAAGGCAGAACAGAAGAGAGTAGGGGAAGGGAGAGAGGCTAGAGGGAGATGTTTGGGTTGATGGTGAAGATGATGATGAAGATGGTGTTGATGTCGAGATCGAGACTGGAGATGGTGGTGTCTGAAAAATGGAAAAGATGATGGTATCGAGAAGGTGCGATGGAAAATCGAGAAGGAGAAGAAGAGGAAGACAGGAGCAGGTGAACGGGTGGACTTCGAAGGTGATGGCCGAGATGGGAGAAGAAGGGAACGACAACAACCAAAGACAGCAAAAGCGATGAATAGGGACAGAGAGTATCGAAACCGAAGGGGAAGAAGAAAGTGAACAGTGATCAGTGAAGAAGGAAACAAAATAGAAAGAAGAAGAAAGAAAAAGTGGCGGGAAAGGGTAAATAAATTCAAAAGAAATGGATGAACAGTAATGTGTATATATATATATATATATATATATATATATATTAGGAAATAGAGGAAAATTGAAGAAAGATAAGATGAGTGTATTGGAAATTTGGGAAAATCTCGAGAAAGTGCTGTGAAAAATTATCTGAGTAAGACCGGACTCGTCGACTTGGTACGTCGAGACAATCGAGCACTACAGACAGACATTGAGGTAAGGAAAATTCTCATCGCTGCTAGAGATGAATATGCGTAATTTTCGTATATTTGTAGATATAAAATTTAGGTTGAATTTCGCAATACCGAAATTATCGAAAAGATTAGGTTGAGCTTTATGAGTGAAAAATTAGAGATTTTAGCTTAGTTGAACAATCAAATTTTACGGATTAAATTTAAATGATTTGCATAAATTACGGTATGACTTGAATTCAATTTTAATTATTGAAAATCTTGAATTTTGATTTTTCATAGACCGTTTTCTAAGATATTTTCGAGAAAAGGACTAGTCAGCCTATTTTGAAACGATTTTCATAAAACAAATGAATTTATATGTGATTTAAGGAAAAAAGATCTGTTATAAAATTATTCTGATGAAATGTGCTTGAGCGCGTACTGACTATGTGTCATACGGTCCGTCTCGTACTAATTTTGAGACAAAGGTATTGGTGAGATCATGCCGCACTTCTGTTCTGTATCTGTATCTGTATCTGTATCTATATCTGTGGTCCACGAGTACGATGTATCGTGTTTCTGATTCTGTTTCTGGTCTTCGGACATTCTGATTTGTGATTCGTTTGGGTAGCTGACCACTCCCATGGTGATTGACATCCCGGCACACCTGGCTCATGAATTGGCCAGAGTCACCGACATTGGCCAATAGTCATTTCTGATATCTGATATAGCATGCATGCCTTGTCTCGTCTATTTGAAAATATTTAGTGAATTTGTCTGCTTGAACTGAAATATCTGGGAATCTGTTTGATTTGCTACTGAAAAACTCTGAACCTTTTGGATTTATAACAGTAGTTAAATGTATTACTGATACATATTCTGTTTCTGAAAAATCTGTTTCCGGTATTTGTGCTTTTGCCGATACTAAATCTTTTTTTCTGAATTCTGAAATCTGGTATCTGAGAAATTACCAAATCATTTGTATACTTTGTGAAAATATTTCAGATTTGGTAAATATAAAAATATATATTTTTCATAGGTAGTGTATTTATCTACCTACTATGGGGTTTTTCTTACTAAGCATATTGAGCTCACCCCCTTACTTTCATCCACAGAGTTCCTCTGTAGCTGGGATCGCTTCTGTTAATAAGGTATTCCGCATAGTTAAGATTTCGTGGAGTGTATTTCTGCATCGAAGGTATACCCAGTTGTAAGAAATTCTTTTGTATCTAAAATTATGTAAGTACAGTAATGCAATACAAGATGTGTCTGGAGAATGTGAACATATTCTATTTAAATTTGTTACTGAGAAAAACAATTAATCACACTGAACACTGTTATGATCTAATATTGACTTGTAGCCCAATCGAAATATCAGTAAATTTGAGTCGTTATATACATTCCTCCTCTCCTTAAGAAATTTGGTCCTCTAAATTGAACCAGTCTTTGTTCCCAAATAAATAAGTATGCTTTTCTCGCATCATACCCTTTAACTCTCACGTAATTTCCTCTGAAGTGTGGAGTTACCGGAGACCCTTAACCAACGGGATGGTCTTAGACCGTAATACTTCATCTTTCCTGTCTAATACATTGAGTACTTAGTTTACCCTTCGTATCGAATCTCATAATATCTTTCGATGGAGGTACCTTCAAGAACACTGATTCACGAACCATAAATTCTAATGGTCTTTGTCGCGTGTCAACATATTTTTTCTGTCTGCTCTGAACTGTTCTTAATCTCTCACCTATCGACTGAACACCCTCAAAGGCTTGTCTTACCAATTCGAGAGTAAATATATGTTTGTCACCCACTTCTCCCTATCTAATCGGAGAATGACACCTACTATTATACCTTACCTCATATGATGCTATTCCGATACTCGAGTGATAACTGTTATTGTAGATGAATTTGGTTAATGATGAATGATCATCCTAAGAGCCTTTCAAATTCATTACACACGCTCTCAACATATCCTCCTATTTCTAGATGGTTCTATCTGATTGTCTATCGATGTGAGGATGAAGAGCTGTGTTATAACTCACTCGGGTTCCCATAGCTTCCTAAAAATGTTCTCAAAAAAGATAAATGAAGCGAGAATCCCTATTTGACACAATGCTCACTGGAACGCTACATAGTGTTCCACAAATCTCTATACATATAACTTCACCAACGCACTCAAAGTATCTGTGGATTTCATAACTAGGAAGTGAGTTGACTTCGTCAATCTATTGACTATCATCCAAATAGCCTCATGATTCTTGTGGGTCCTTTGTAACTCATGACGAAATCCATGGTAATGTGCTCTCATTTCTATATCAACATAGGCAGAGGCTGCAATAACACTGCAAGTTTTTTATAGTCTACCTTAATCTGCTGACATACGAGACACTTCGCTACAAACTCTACTATATCTCTTTTTATTCCTGGCCACCAATACCCTTTTTAGAGATTCTAATACATATATCGCTCCTTAGATGAAATGTATATTTCAAGGAGTGTGCTTATGATAATAACAATCTCATCAACTGTGGTCCTTGGGAACACATATTCTGCCTCAGAACTGACACGCCCTTAGGGTATTATCCGCAAGTGCATGGGTTGTACAAGTAATAATGAGATTTGAGTCTCGAGTTATCGTCCCACTAAGAAGTTGATCAGCCTAATTAACAATCGGTTAATCTTACCCTAAGTATATCCTAGCAAATTATGAATTTCTGATAGGTGGTCTACATAGCTAAAATTAAAGTACTGAAAATAATAAAACTATAAAATAAAGAAAATTAAATAGAACTAAAATTACTTACAAAACTCCAAGTAATAAAAAGCAAGAACTTACAAAAGATAATCAAAACAGTTAAAAAGTAATTAACGCAACTAAAATAAAATGCAAATAAGAAAATAAAGAAATAAAATTAAACTAAAGTAAAATTAAAATATCCTAGAATAAAATAAGCATGAACTTAAACTAAATAATTAAAATGAAAAATAATTAAGAAACTAACTACAAATCTAAAAGTCTAAAATATTAAATCTAAATTAATCCTAGTTATCACTAATTACTAACTTAACAATAAAAATTAACTAATGCATGAAAAATAATTTTTGAAATTTTAAATTTTAAAATGAAAAATAAAAAATGCATAACATGATACTCCTCTAATTTAACTCTAAATGTAAAATCCAATTCTTAAATTCTTATCTAAGCACCAATTAATTATTAATGAAATTAAACTAAAACTTAAAACAATAAACTAAGAGAATTAAACTATTCTATCTAACTAAGCTAGAAAGTAATAAATAAACAAAAAAATAACAAAACTTAGATAAAAGCAACATAATTGCATGGAATATTAAACTATGAAGAAAAATGCAAACATTAAATTGTAAAAAAGAAGTGGCCAAACGTGGCCTTAACCAATTACTAAGCCAAGTGGTTCCGACATGCAGAACTGTTCATGCTCTATCTTCAGCAGAATTTTTTCCAGCATGCTCTCGGTCTTGTGCTTTTGCTCCATGTTCTCGTCCAAGTCTGCTGCGTGAAGTGCTGCTACTGGCCCTGTCGTCCTTCCGTGTCCTGCTGTAAAACCGAGCTCTGTACTGACATCCCGAATGCAATGTTCTTCAATTCCAGATGCTGTCCAGATTCAGGTATTGCTCTCGTCCTGCCCAGCAGTGCTGTATGTGCACAATTCTTCATAGGTGTTGTCAGGTTTGCTGCTACAATCCAACACAACACTCATGCACAGCATTTGCTCAGCTCCTACTGCCACTCACCAGTAACATGAACTAAACGTATTCTGCTCAGCGAACCAGAGTCCCGTGCACCGTATTGTTCTATGCTTCTGCTTCAGGTCTCGGCTACACCTTACTTCCTCTTTGAACATGCCACCCGACCGACTACAACCAAGAAATTGAATCAGCAATTAACAATTAATAATGCAAAAACTGAAAGGCTAATCAAATTTAATACAACTACAAACTGAAACATGAAACTGAACTTATCTAAGTAACTAGGAATAAGGTAACAAAACAGAAAATAAAATAAGCACAAAACGGAAATGGAAACAAGCTGGAACATGAATAAACACAAATCTCTATATCCTTCACAATTTCAGCTACCACAACTAGATTAATGCAGAATGCAGTCATGAAAAGAGAATGAACAGTATCAAGCTCTCAAAACAGAGCATAACAGAATAGGAAAATGCCCAGTCACGGTTTACAGCTTGAAACAGAAATTCATCATATTAATGCATCCGTGTTAATAGCTTGTCCTTCCATATTTCTGAATGCCCATCACGCTGCCGCCTTCATTGTGACTAGCTAAGTGCAAAAATGGCAAAAGAGACAGTAGCTACTCTAGAGCACACCAGGCATGAATAGTAGAAAAGAAAGAAAAAACTGAAAACCAAGGAACTAATGAAAACAAAGAACACGAAAGAACAATGGAAAATGAACCCAACCAGAAAATAACCCGAGAGCAACAAAAATGGAAAACAAATGATTATCATGGTGACTCGAATGCACTAAGAGAATAAATCGAGAAGGAGAACAAATATATTAAAGATTGATCAAACCAAAAACATCAACTATTAAGGAAAACCGAGAGCAAATCATCTAGGAAATCAACTATGCAAATAAAACTTAACAATAAAAGAACTAGATTTTATCAAACCGAGAACATGAATGAAATTGCTTTTCATTGAAAAATAAATCCAAGACTAATGAAGAACATCAAGAAAATGGAATGAACAGTAAAACAACTTGTAAAAAGAACTATTCCAAAATTTTTAAAGAAAGCTTGTAAAACTAACCTAAAAACTATGCTACCCTAATTTACATTTACTCCTAAATTACTTCTATTCTAACCTAGGCTACCTCCCTTTTCAATTGCCATCATATTCTATTTATACACACACTTAGGGGTACAATGATAATTTTTCCATCTTAGATGAGTTGGCATTGTTTGGCCACTTGTCTTCACACCATTGGCTCCTTGAAAAATAATATTTCCGTGTCATCTGTCTTTTTGTCCAATTGGATGTGCTAGGCTCGTGTTGTCTGCGTGGTCCAATCTCGATTTTAGCTCAATTTCGGTCAATTTTCTACCGAAATATTCAAAATTTATTCGGATTTAATTTATCTGCAAACATGAGAATTTTAATTAAATAAAGGGGATAATTAACAAAATAAATTGGGGATTTAAATAATTAATTAGGAAATTAAGCACAAATAATTCTAAAAACATAGAATTATCACACACTCAAACTTGAGCTTTTGCTTGTCCTCAAGCAAACAAAATAATTGTAGGAATGACACGTACAAACAATAATTTTTCCAATATTATCCTCAAAGAAAAAGTACAGACTATGATCTCAAAGACTCACAATTACAAGTCCAAGATTCAAAATCATTCAATCATAAGTCCTAACCCAAATTGGACTCCTTGTGCGTGTGTGAAAATGTCAGAGTCACTTCATAGTACATTATCCGGATCAAATTATGCAAACATAGTGAATGCAAAGTCAATGACAAGTGATCATTCCCATAAGTTCGCTTTTTTACTTCTCTCTACACTAATGTAGTCACACTTAATCAAAGATCAATAGAACTTCATTAAGCTTGTAATATAAGGCTGGGGTTAAGGTATGATAAAGTCAATTTACGTTTAATCACCCATTAACATGCATTACTTCTAGGATCTTAATGTAAGAGCTTAAATAATTTCCCCCAAACTTATTTCTTTTGCTAGACATTTTATTCTATTTTTTGTATTTTTCATCTTTCTTCTTTTCTTTTTCTTTTTCTTCTTCTTTTTTTTTTCAATTTTTTTATACATACTCTTTCACTATCACTTAATACCCATATAGCTCACAATATATCCCAATGACTTTTCATGCTTTTGGGGTAAGGGATAGGAGCAAAGTATTTATGCTACAGAAAATAACGCAGGTATATTTACAGAGAAAAGCTTATTTGGCCTAGATGGGTGACTAGGTGCAGAATATGTAAAAGGAAGGCTAGAAAGGCTCAAACGATCCAAAGATAGCCTAAATCATCTCCCTAATCAAGTGTGATCTAATATTTCACCTCGAGATTAGATCAAACAAATTCTAGAATATGATGCATAAAATCAATTGAACAAATGCAATCATATGTATACATAAGCTTTCTCTAAATAAATATACGGATTCAAGACATGACATGTGCATAAGATGAGGCAATCACAATCAGAATTAAGAAAAATTCAAGAATTCAACTTCATGCTTTTCCTATAATTTTGCTTCTCAGTCAATCAAAGTCAGACTAAATCATAGGGTCATATCATCGGAATATGGGAAAACTACATGCTAAGTACTAAATCATCCCAAAATCAAACAGTTTAAGCTCAAATTTTTGAAAAAAAATTCAATTTTGCCCAAATTTTTGAAAAATGCTCAAGTAATATCCCCTCCCCCAAACATAAAGTGCACAGTGTCCTCAGTGTGCAGATAATATAAGAATTGAAGTTCAGGAACAGAGTATTCCCCTATCTGATGATGATGATGAACAATCGAAACTTGATTGAAAACATAAAACTAGAAAAGAAACCTGCAAAATAAACAAAGAAAGAAACAACAACAAAGAAAAAGAACTATATACAAAGTGAAAAGATAAATTAAGCCACTTCAAATGTAGCTAAAGAACACCACTCAACAGCAGTGCGAAGAGTAGGAGGGTCAGCCAAAATGGTGACAGACTGTTGACAGTTAATTCCTCCTTAGCTTTATCACTTCCTTCTTTCTCTCAAATTTCTTATGTTCAAACATTTTATCTTCCTTAACCTCTATCTTAAAACACTCTTGAGAGTCATCAGGGAGCTTCAAAGGTTTGAAAACATTAAACTTTACTTCCTGATCTTGGACTCTCATCGTTAACTACCCCTTTTGCACATCAATTATCGTCCTACCAGTAGTTAGGAAAGGTCTGCCTAAAATAATGGGGACTTCCCTGTCTTCCTCCATATCTAGTACAATAAAATCTACAGGGAAAATAAACTTGTCCACCTTTACTAAGACATCCTCAATGACCCCCTTCAGATATTTAATGGATCGATCTGCTAATTGAAGGGTGACTGTGGTGGGCTTGGCATCCCCTATTCCTAACTTATGATAGATAGACAATGGCATTAAAATTTATACTAGCTCTTAAATCACACAGGGCTCTACCAAAGAATAAATTTCAATAGTACAGGGTATGGTAAAACTCCTAAGATCTTTAAGCTTGGGGGGTAATCTCCTCTGGATAATGGCACTACATTCCTCAGTTAAGGCCACCGTATCATAATCTTTCAGTCTTCTCTTCCTTGAGAGGATATCCTTTAGAAACTTCACATAACTTGGCATTTGCTCTAAGGCATCTGCGAAAGGAATGTTGATGTGAAGTTTCTTAAAAACCTCAAGAAATTTAGCAAATTGTCGTTCTAGCTTTTGATCTTGAAATCTCTGAGGAAAAGGTACTGGTGGTCTAACCAGAGGGGATGTAGTGAAAACATGTATAGCATCAGAGGACGAGGAAGGCATTGAAGTAGAAGAAGGTATAGATGAAGAAGCACCTATCTTGGATTCTTTTGCAGATTGATCTTGATGTTCCTGCTTCTTCTGAGCTACCTCTTTGGAACTTAAAGGTTTATCAACTATGGGCTGTTCAGGTCCAGACTTAACTTGTGGCTCATCCAGCTCTCTGCCACTCCTAAGGGTGATGGATCTAACATGTTCTTTACCCTCCCTTTGCTTAGCAGGATTAACTTTAGTGTTACTATAATGGTCCCTTGAGGACGTTGGCTAAGAGCACTAGCTATTTGTCCAACCTGAACTTCTAAGTTCTTAATTGAGACAGCTTGATTTTGCAGGATAGTGGTGAACATTTCCTCAAGCGAGGGCTTCTTCTCAGCTGCTGCTGCTGGTGCAAGTATATGCTATGGCTCGATAGGTGGTGGTGGTGGTGGTGGTGGTTGATGGAAGTAAGGTAGATGATTATGAAATTGAGGTGGATGGGGATGATGAGAAGGCGAATGATGAGGAAATGGATGCTGTGGTGGTACTTGAACCAGTGGAGCTTGAAAATCAGGGGGTCCTACAGATATGGAGTTAGAAGATTGCCATTGATTTTGGCTCCATGAGAAGTTAGGATGGTTCCTCCACCTTGGATTATAGGTGTTTGAAAAAGGGTTATTCTGTTGCTTAGGGGGCAACATACTAAAACGATTTTAGGTTAAGCGGACACCTATCCACAGAGTGTGTAACACTACACAGATCGCATGAAAGAAAAGGACTTTGGACAGAATACATAGGGTTAGGACTAGTGTGAGGATTATGTTGGGTACTGAGCGACTTTACCTTCTTCGAAAGATTAACGATTTGAGAGGTCAAGGTAGACAGTGTGTCGAGCTCATAAATACCCGTCGGCTTCTTTGGCATTTGCCTCTCTGAGGACCATAGATAGTTGTTAGCCGCCATCTTTTCTAACAACTCGTAAGCTTCCTCCTCTGTTTTACACATTAGCGCTCCACCCGCAGCTGTCACGACCCGAACTACCCAAAAATCAGAGTTAATTTTTCGCGTTTTGTTATTTTCTTTATTAAATTCTTATCTGTCCTCTGATCATTACCACACTCCACTAACAAATTGGGCTGTGCGTCAATGCCAGTCCCACCATTCAATTACCATCTAACTTATTTATTCTCCAGTCATTTATAATTGTTTACATTAATTATACATCCCTTAAAGTTACTTACAAACATGTTACTGTGCTATGCTTATGTAGATACAATATGTACAAGTGTATATACCTTATGTTGATGGGCAGCAGCGGATATCCAGAATGCAGTACTGAGTCGCCTCAACTTCAACTGGAGATTATCTGTGGGAGAAAATGAAACGGGTGAGCACATCAAGCTCAGTAAGGCAATCCTACGAAAAAGTAGGTAACCATACTACCTACATGAACGTGGTGCCATGCATAAACCACCCTTTCTCCACACATTTTAAAACAAATGACATGAGCTTATGATGTTATGTAAATCGAGTTTGCACGGAAAATTCAACATGCAATTATTTTAAATCATTTCTTTCTCTTTAAAAATTTCACAATAAAGTCAGGACTCGACCCCTCCTTCGGGTGATCCTGACTCACACAAAATCATGAAAATTGAGTTTCTCGAAAGCATCGATATCCGAAAACATATGTATATATATACAAGATACGAGACTAGGCAATAACTGTATATCGGTAATAACCAGGACTGACCAATATGTGTCCTCGTGAGTCCCTCTAGCTTCACGGATCCCAGTGTGCGAGGTTTCACCCTGATCGGAACTGCCCAGGAGGTGGGTTAATCCAACCCGTCAGTCATATCCGATCTCACGCATCCGAAGATGCCGTATCCGAAGATACCCCATATCACAAAGATACCGTATCACAAAGATACCCCGTACAAAGATACCGTATCCGAAGATACCCCACGGTACATCGTACTTCATGCTACTTGCACGGTACATCGTACTCCATGGACCCATATCACTCTAGGTACTCCAGCCCAAATGGCCTACTTCCCACAGATAGGTTTTGTTTCTCAATACTCATTGCCATGTCTCAAAACGCACGTGCGAGCCTATTAAATCGGTGACACACAGTCGACCCGATGCTCCAAGCACGGCTCATCGTATGCTCTCATAAAAATCAGTGCGAGCGATGCTCAGCACTCTCATCAAATCAAGTAAAATTGGCAGAGCCCGCTTACATCTCCACAAGGCCGCCAACCTCATCCCTCACTCTCACCCTACTTAAGAGGTCTTTTGAGCCTGTTGGGCCTTTTGGCTGACTCCAAGGGCAGACAGCGCTACTCCACAAATCCAGTAAAACTAGTGCGAGTTAGGCTCAGCACTCTGTATATAAATCATGTGAAAATCTTATAAAATCTGGTGCGAGTTAAACTCCAGCACCCTGTCTTGAAAATCATGTAAAAATATGGTGCGAGTTAGACTCTAGCACCGTGTCACGAAAAAGCATGTGAAATCTAGTGCGAGTTATACTCTAGCACCTATGCATGTAAAACTCTAGTGCGAGCTCTCGCTCCAGCACTAATGCATGCATCACACAAATCAAATATCATGCGAGCTGAGCTCTAGCACGTCACATGTAAATAAAAACACGTAGGCGGCTCGGTTATCTCAAAATAGTTTTCACAGAAATTACATCGTTTAAGGTATGCAATGCTATGCATTTTTCTTTAAAAGTGAGCCAGCCTATTCGTGCATGTGTTAAAATACCTCCAGAATGAGCAGGAACCTTTTGTTCTTGCTCCTCCCAATTTTTCCTAAATTTATAGATTTTTACCCTTAACAAGGGTATTTTAGTAATTTGCCCATTCGGGGCACTAAGATTATTATTCGACCTCTAGACCCTTCAGATAAATTTTAAAGATTGCAATTGAACTTAAAATTGCGTAAAGTTACCTCTAGCAGTCCGCAGAATTCTCTTACCTTATTTTCCTGTCGAGTCTGACCTTTTCTTTTCCACTGTTGTCTCGTCGCGCAGTCCGATATGCTTCCAATCAAATGCCCGGAACTACGTATTAATATTCTTCAGGTCAGATATTATACAATTTAATTGTATTTCCTATTTTTTAGACTTAATTTAAATCATTGGGCCCATTTACCCTATTGAGCCCGATTGCACCTTAATGGGCCTTAATTGGCCTTAAGCCCGTTTTCCACTTAATTTTCAATTTATCAAGGCCTATTGGGCTCATTGGGCCCACCAATAATTTATTGGGCCTCATTCTAATTCTCGAATAGCTAAATCGATTATTTACGACAATTTATCTAAATTTCCATAATTTAATTCAATTTATGCGGAAATTAAATCAATATCACGCATAACGAGGTAATTGTCGTAAATAAGGGTCACTTACCCGAGACTCCATGCTAGTACGAAATTTGAGGCTGCCTTGAGCCCTCGGTGGATGCCAATTCATCGAGCTACACAATTTCATGAATTTTTCGGGTAAATTTTCAGTCGAAAATTAATTAAATAAAATATTCCAAAATTTAAATCGGTCAATTCGACTGCTTATCGACTTACCCGAAGCTCGATTGCATCACAGGAATTTTTCTCAATTTTTTTTCTTTTTCTTTTTCCCTTTTTTCTCCTTTTTTCCCCCTCTTTTGGCTGAACCGGTTCAGTCCGGTTCGGACCGGTTCAGACCGCCGGTTCTCTCCGGTTCGATTGGTTCACCACCGGTTCACCACCTTGCCAGCCGGTTCTCCGTTGACTTCCACCGCCATCAGCTCCGCGAGGCCGTCCGCATCTCAGATCTGCCCTCGGTTACACTCAACGTCGCCGGAAAGTGGCCGGTCCGGCTGTTCTCCTCTTCGCCGTCGGACCCATTTTCCTCTCCCGCCGTTTTCGGTGCCGTCCGTCGGTTTCGGTGGCTGCCACCACCACCAATCGCATCGTCTAGGCTTGGGCATCATTTTGCGGGGTCGGATCGGAGCCAAGACGCCGCCGTTCGCCGGGACCGAGCCCCTCAACCCCGTCGGCCTTCTCCTCCGTTTTTCGTCGGATTCCGGCTTCAGTTGGTCGTACTGCCGATGCCAGGGAGATCGCCTGAAGCCCCTCTTCCTTTTTCGGCCCTTGGCCTGGCCGTTGGCCGCTGGACGGCTCGCCGGTCTCCCTTGGGTTCGTTGGGCTCCGTTTCTCTTTCTCTCTCCCCGACCCGTTTCTCTCTTCCTCTCTTTTTTTTTGTTTCAGATTCCTTTTTTTTTGTTTTTTTATTTTTATTATTATTTATTATTATTTATTTATTTTTATACTATTCATTAAAATATATTAAAATACCTAAAATATCACTTAAAATTATAATTTTATTCTAATTTAATTAATTTAATTTAATTTAATTAATTTATTATATTTTAACCTCTTTTTCGGGTATAATTTCTCTGTATTTTCGGGATGTTGTCTCGGGTGACTTTTCGGTATATTTTTCGATTATTTTCGGGATTATTTTTCCGTACTAAGAATTCCAATTAATCCCGATTAATTCCAATAAATTAATATCTTGATCAGTTTAACCCAAAATAAATTTATTTCACCTTTATTGACCAAGATTTCTTAAATCCATATTTTTAATTAATTTTCCTTATCGAAATTATACCGACCTTTGGTCTTTTGACCATTTTGCCATTGCACATATTCGGGATTAATTTAACCCGACCTTCCTTCATATATCCCCCATCTTTTCTTATTTAATTTTCGTATTTTAATTAAATTCGGGTCTTACAACTCTCCCCCACTTAAGGAATTTGGTCCTCCAAATTAGAACCAAGTCATATGAGTCCATATACAACTCCGGGTACATCGATCGTATCATACTCTTAAATTCTTATGTGACCTTTTCCGGAGTGTATTACTACCAAAGGACTTTAATTAGGGAGATCATCTTAAACCTCAATACTTCCTCTTTCCTATTTACTGCCCGAATCAACTTATCAATATACTTATATTTGCATGAAACTGAACTTTTGGAGTTCATATTCGATCACCTATGCTGGATCTGGATAGTATTGCTGAAACATCAAAAGCTGAGACGCATTGTGGGTACCTGTTAATTCAGGTGATAACACCAACCTATAGGTCTTATCTCCCACTTGTCCAATCTCTCAAAATATTCAATCCAACGAAACTCAATTTACCTTCTTCCAAAAGCTCGCTATGTCCTTATTCTCTTAAGACAAGAATCATTCCAACCATACTAATTCACCAAGGGTGAATTCCAATACTTTTCTACCTGCTCTGAGGTGTTCTTAATCTCTCACTTTTAACTAAAACATCCTCAGAGACTTATTATCCATAGTCGAAAATAATTCTATCTGTCACCCACTTTTTCTCATCCAATTTGGGAAACAACCCCTACAGCCATACACTGTCTCATATCTTGTTATCCCGATACTCATCTACCAACTGTCATTATTGGCGACTTCAATTTGTGACAACTGATCATTCCAGGAGCTTATAAAATCAAGGGCACACGCTTTCATCGGATCCTCTAGAACTTGTACAGTCCTCTTTGACTGACCATCTGTCTGAGGATGAAAAGCTGTGCTAATACTCAGTAGGGTTCCCATAGCTTCCTAAAAATATTCCCTGAAGTAGAAAGTGAAGCGGGAATCCCTATATGATACCATGCTCACTGGAACGCTACTTAATGTTCCACAATCTTCCTTACACATAAATCCTCATATACACTCTGAGTATTTGGGGATTTCATAACCAAAAGGTGGGTAGACTTAGTCACTCTATCGACTATCATCCAAATAGCCTCGTAATTCACCTGGGTTCTCTGTTACATCACGACATTCATGGAGACTTGCTCTCATTTTTCGTGCCGTGTCGATATAGGTAGGTGCTGCAATAACTCTGCAGACTTTTAATACTCTACCTTATTCTACTGCCATACTAGGCACCTTTCCACAATCTCTACCTTGTCACTTTTCACATCTGACCACCAATACCCTTTTTGAGATTTCAATATATATTATTTTATTTTTTTTCCGTATGCACTGTATATCCCGAAGAGTGAGCTTCTGACAATATTACTATCTTATCAACTGTGGTCCTGGGGAGCACTCATACTATCTCTGAACCTCTCTGTAAATCATTATCATACACTGTGAACTCTATCACTGTACCTTTCTGAATCTAACCCAAACTATCGACATCCTGTCGATCATCACGCTAAGCCTGTCAAATCCGGGCACTCTCATCCGGTTCTAGTCTCAGGTTAGCTGTCACACAATCACTGTTTTCATCAGAAGGGATCACATCAATACTGAGGTTCACAATTGCTCTAGTAGCTCACGCTCCCTGACCATCATGTGTGGTACCATCCCGAGGCTCTTTCTACTCAAAGCATCAGCCTTTCCTGGGCGGTACAATTTTCACAATCAAAATTTCTCAGAAGTTTTAACCCACTATGTAATCTCATATTTTCCTCTTTCTGTGAAAACAGATACTCGGGCTTTATGATCAGTGCATATCCACAATTTCTCACCATGTACATAATAGTACCATATCCTCGGTATAAGTACTACTGCTGTCAATTTTAAATCATGGGTATCTTCCTATTATACATCAATACACAGCTCCTTCATAATTTTGAGGTATCCATACTCACTGAAAACCTCTTGAGCTGTTGGGTATGGTGAAATTAATCACAGTGGTCAGTTCATACTTCACTACATCGAAATTTATATCACATCCATCATCTTATTTATCGTCTTATTCAAAGACCACGTTTTCTTAGTTAAACGTGTCGTCAGGGTATATCCTTTTAGAACTCGCAGCAACCATCTACAAAAGCAATTTCCCAATTGTTGCTTATAAATTACCCTAGACTTTAGCTACACCCAATATATCATCGATAATGATGATTACAAATCGATCTAATCCTTGACTTATTTACGCATAAGCGTATAAGATCCTTCTCAACCGCTTACGTTTTCAGGTACTAACCTGCTTCATTTCCTTTTCTTATCTTAACGGCTCTTATTAAATTTTTCTATGTTAACCTTTATGATTTGCCGAATTTTAATAATTCTTATCGTCTTAGTAAAGGTATCCTAATGCTAAAGATATTTATTACGATGATCGATTTCACGTTATAGGTTATATATATATACTTTTAGGCGCTGTCAAGTCTTCAGGCGGGGAGGTATTTTGAAATACCTTTATTAACCTTCAGACTTAACCACATATACTTTATATATCAGTCCATGTGGTTACAATTTATATTCGCTACTAACTGCTTTAATCCTAATGACTCCATATCGTAAGGATGTTCTTACCTAGCATACGCCTCTTACTCCAATACATCTTGTATTTATGATCCATCTTATCTTAAAGATTTTCTCCTTTCGTATATCCCTCATGACAAAACTTTCATTATTGATTCCGTGAGTACAATCCTTTACTCCTGTAATTTCAACTGTTGCATCCCTTTTTATCACCTGTCAACACTTACAGTATACTTTTCAGGGATGTTTTCACCCCTGTTTTCAACTTAAAACCTCTATATCCATATTCCGTTACTTAATCCTCCTTTATTGGGGTACTCATTTATCTGTATTTGCCCAATGATGTAGGCATTCATGCCTTTTACTCATTTATATGCGAATGAAGGCGGTATGAATAAATGTGTGGCACCAGGATCAATGAACATATGTACTTCATTATTCATAACAAGTGTGGTATCTTACACCACATCCATGAAACATCAATAGCGTCCTGGTCTAAGACGTCCTTTCGCCTTCGTCCAACACCTACTTTCCTTTTTCTTTTCGGCTATTGCCTCCCTTCTCGTTGCAGCTATACCAATGAAGTTTTTCTGTCTCTTTACTTTCCTGTGGGGCAATCTCGCTCAACTCTGAGCAATCAAGATCAATGGTCCGTCTTACCATAGTTAACGACCATTTTCATCAATACAGTGCAGGTATAGAGCCTCCTTCCGTGGTATCCACCACACATTCACACTGCTTACAGTGCTTACACTGCTACCCTACTTCGTAGCAGGTCGGGGTCCTCAAATCACAATACCCCCCAAGAGTGTCAAAATTGGATGCACTGGGGCCTTACCAATTATCTTACTCCATGACTCGTCAAATTTAATCTTTTACCAATTACCATTTTCCCATTTCAACATCTTTGTCATTTCTCGATTCTCTTTTCTGTCTCTATTTCAGCCCTCACTACCTTTCCCAATCTCAGAGGCGTGCAATTCATATTCTTATTTATCCAACTGTAAATCTGCGCACTGCCTCGGTATAGGTAATATCTCGCAGGTCCAATCGAACTCAAGTTGAAAAGTTGAGCCATTTCATGAACTTTTAGACATCTCGACTGTCACTTGTTCATAGTGTCGAGGTAATATCTGTCCAAGAATATAACTAAGTTTTTCCATACTTGTCAATAAATCAATTCCTTTTAAACAGTGTCCGGGATATTCTGTCACCGGAATATATCCAAGATATTTCTCATCTCAACTCTTAAGATGGGTCGAGCGGGTTTCCACCAATGCTCCGCTGCGCCCTCTGATCTCATACGTAATCTGAGCAATTAGCTCCTCACAATAATCTCCACACTCCCTCCAAGCATTGCGAAGCGTGTCTCAATAATGTCCGATCACTCTGTCGAACTCAGTGGGGCATGCTCAACCTTAGCCTCCATTTCAATTTCATCCTGATTCTCATAGTCAAACTCAGCACGACTTAGCAGATTCAGGACTACCTTAACGACCTCTGCCTCGTGCACTATCTCATCTAACGCGACTCATATTAGGCATTCCTGCATTCTCAACCATTTCTTAGTCAAAATCCATCTCGATATACACTATTGTATCTAACCAAGCACAGTAACACGGGGATGTAATTTTCTAATTACTGACACTGACACACATCAGACCAATTGCGCTCTGATACCACCTTTATATGTCACGACCCGAACTACCCAAAAATCAGAGTTAATTTTTCACGTTTTGTTATTTTCTTTATTAAATTCTTATCTGTCCTCTGATCGTGACCACACTCCACTAACAAATTGGGCTGTGCGTCAATGCCAGTCCCACCATTCAATTACCATCTAACTTATTTATTCTCCAGTCATTTATAATTGTTTACATTAATTATACATCCCCTAAAGTTACTTACAAACATGTTACTGTGCTATGCTTATGTAGATACAATATGTACAAGTGTATATACCTTATGTTGATGGGCAGCAGCGGATATCCAGAATGCAGTACTGAGTCACCTCAACTTCAACTGGAGATTATCTGTGGGAGAAAATGAAAGGGGTGAGCACATCAAGCTCAGTAAGGCAATCCTACAAACAAGTAGGTAACCATACTACCTACATGAACGTGGTGCCATGCATAAACCACCCTTTCTCCACACATTTTAAAACAAATGACATGAGCTTATGATGTTATGTAAATCGAGTTTGCACGGAAAATTCAACATGCAATTATTTTAAATCATTTCTTTCTCTTTAAAAATTTCACAATAAAGTCAGGACTCGACCCCTCCTTCGGGTGATCCTGACTCGCACAAAATCATGAAAATTGAGTTTCTCGAAAGCATCGATATTCGAAAACATATGTATATATATATACAAGATACGAGACTAGGCAATAACTGTATATCGGTAATAACCAGGACTGGCCAATATGTGTCCTCGTGAGTCCCTCTAGCTTCACGGATCCCAGTGTGCGAGGTCTCACCCTGATCGGGAACCGCCCGGGAGGTGGGTCAATCCAACCCGTCAGTCTTATCCGATCTCACGCATCCGAAGATGCCGTATCCGAAGATACCCCGTATCACAAAGATACCGTATCACAAAGATACCCCGTATCACAAAGATACCGTATCCGAAGATACCCCACGGTACATCGTACTCTATGCTACTTGCACGGTACATCGTACTCCATGGACCCATATCACTCTAGGTACTCCAGCCCCAATGGCCTGCTTCCCACAGAGAGGTTTTGTTTCTCAATACTCATTGCCATGTCTCAAAACGCACGTGCGAGCCTATTAAATCGGTGACACACAGTCTACCCGATGCTCCAAGCATGGCTCATCGTATGCTCTCATAAAAATCAGTGCGAGCGATGCTCAGCACTCTCATCAAATCAAATAAAATTGGCAGAGCCTGCTTTACATCTCCACAAGGCCGCCAACCTCATCCCTCACTCTCACCCTACTTAAGAGGTCTTTTGAGCCTGTTGGGCCTTTTGGCTGACTCCAAGGGCAGACAGCGCTACTCCACAAATCCAGTAAAACTAGTGCGAGTTAGGCTCAGCACTCTGTATATAAATCATGTGAAAATCTTATAAAATCTGGTGCGCGTTAAACTCCAGCACCCTGTCTTGAAAATCATGTAAAAATATGGTGCGAGTTAGACTCTAGCACCGTGTCACGAAAAAGCATGTGAAATCTGGTGCGAGTTAGACTCTAGCACCTATGCATGTAAAACTCTAGTGCGAGCTCTCGCTCCAGCACTAATGCATGCATCACACAAATCAAACATCGTACGAGCTGAGCTCTAGCACGTCACATGTAAATAAAAACACGTAGGCGGCTCGGTTATCTCAAAATAGTTTTCACAGAAATTACATCGTTTAAGGTATGCAATGCTATGCATTTTTCTTTAAAAGTGAGCCAGCCTACTCGTGCATGTGTTAAAATACCTCCAGAATGAGCAGGAACCTTTTGTTCTTACTCCTCCCAATTTTTCCTAAATTTATAGATTTTTACCCTTAACAAGGGTATTTTAGTAATTTACCCATTCGGGGCACTAAGATTATTATTCGACCTCTAGACCCTTCAGATAAATTTTAAAGACTGCAATTGAACTTAAAATTGCGTAAAGTTACCTCTAGCAGTCCGCAGAATTCCCTTACCTTATTTTCCTGTCGAGTCTGACCTTTTCTTTTCCACTGTTGTCTCGTCGCGCAGTCCGATATGCTTCTAATCAAATGCCCGGAACTGCGTATTAATATTCTTCAGGTCAGATATTATACAATTTAATTGTATTTCCTATTTTCTGGACTTAATTTAAATCATTGGGCCCATTTACCCTATTGAGCCCGATTGCACCTTAATGGGCCTTAATCGGCCTTAAGCCCGTTTTCCACTTAATTTTCACTTTATCAAGGCCTATTGGGCTCATTGGGCCCACCAATAATTTATTGGGCCTCATTCTAACTCTCGAATAGCTAAATCGATTATTTACGACAATTTATCTAAATTTCCATAATTTAATTCAATTTATGCGGAAATTAAATCAATATCACGCATAACGAGGTAATTGTCATAAATAAGGGTCACTTACCCGAGACTCCATGCTAGTACGAAATTTGAGGCTATCTCAAGCCCTCGGTGGATGCCAATTCGTCGAGCTACACAATTTCATGATTTTTTTGGGTAAATTTTCAGTCAAAAATTAATTAAATAAAATATTCCAAAATTTAAATCGGTCAATTCGACCGCTTATCGACTTACCCGAAGCTCGATTGCATCATAGGAATTTTCCCCAATTTTTTCTCTTTTTCTTTTTCCCATTTTTTTCTCATTTTTTTCCCCTCTTTTGGCTGAACCGGTTCAGTCCGGTTCGGACCGGTTCAGACTGCCGGTTCTCTCCGGTTCGGTCGATTCACCGTCGGTTCACCACCTTACCGACCGGTTCTCTGCCGGCTTCCACCGCCATCAGCTCCGCGAGGCCGTCCGCATCTCAGATCTGCCCTCGGTTTCACTCAACGTCGCCGAAAAGTGGCCGGTCCGGCTGTTCTCCTCTTCGTCGTCGGACCCATTTTCCTCTCCCGCCGTTTCGGGCGCCGTCCGCCGGTTTCGATGGCTGCCACCACCACCAATCGCATCGTCTAGGCTTGGGGATCATTTTGTGGGGTCGAATCGGAGCCAAGACGCCGCCTTTCGCCGGGACCGAGCCCCTCAACCCCGTCGGCCTTCTCCTCCGTTTTCCGCCGGATTTCGGCGTCGGTTGGTCGTGCTGCCAGTGCCAGGGAGATCGCCTGAAGCTCCTCTTCCTTTTTCGGCCCTTGGCCTGGCCGTTGGCCGCCGGACGGCTCGTCGGTCTCCCTTGGGTTCGTCGGGCTCCGTTTCTCTTTCTCTCTCCCCGACCCGTTTCTCTCTTCCTCTCTTTTTTTTTGTTTTAGATTCCTTTTTTTTGTTTTATTATTTTTATTATTATTTATTTTTATTTATTTATTTTTATACTATTCATTAAAATATATTAAAATACCCAAAATATCACTTAAAATTATAATTTTATTCTAATTTAATTAATTTAATTTTATTTAATTTATTTATTATATTTTAACCTCTTTTTCGGGTATAATTTCTCCGTATTTTCGGGATGTTGTCCCGGGTGACTTTTCGGTATATTTTTCGATTATTTTCGGGATTATTTTTCCGTACTAAGAATTCCAATTAATCCCGATTAATTCCAATAAATTAATATCTTGATCAGTTTAACCCAAAATAAATTTATTTCACCTTTATTGACCAAGATTTCTTAAATCCATATTTTTAATTAATTTTCCTTATCGAAATTATACCGATTTTTGGTCTTTTGATCATTTTGCCCTTGCACATATTCGGGATTAATTTAACCCGACCTTCCTTCATACATCCCCATCTTTTCTTATTTAATTTTCGTATTTTAATTAAATTCGGGTCTTACAGTAGCAGTGTCAACAATGGTCCTATTTGGGCTTGTAAGTCCGTTGTAGAAGGTCTGGACTTGCAACCACAGAGGTAGGCCATGGTCAGGGCACTTCCTAAGAAGCTCCTTATATCGTTCCCATGCTTTGTAAAGAGTTTCAAAGTCGTACTGAGCAAAGGAAGATATGTCACTACGGAGTCTGGCCATTTTAGAGGGAGGGAAAAACTTAGCTAGAAATTGATGGGCTAACTCGTCCCATGTAGAAATGGATCCTGAAGGCAAGAAGGCTAACCAGTGTCGCCCCTTATCCCTAAGCGAGAAGGGGAATAATCTAAACCTAAGCGCATCATCGATAATCCATTGTGTTTAAACGTGTTGCACAAGTCCAGGAATTGCCCAAGGTGAGCATGTGAGTCGTCATGAGAGAGCCCATTGAACTGCAATGAAGTTTGAATCATCTGGAGGATTGCAGGCTTAATTTTGAAGTTATTTGTAGGGACAGCTGGTGGCCTAATGCCGAAATAATATCCTCTAATCGTCGGCATTGCATAATCTCCAACGGTTCTAATTTCCCTATTTTCTGCCATGGTGAATTGCAGCGGAGCTATTAATTTCCTAGAATCCTTTTGATTTTTTCTAAGAGTGCGTTCAATTTCAGGATCTAGTGGAAAGCAATCAAAACTTCTGGCTCTACACATGCAATCATTAGAAAGTCCTTAGAAATTTTTTTTAATTTTTCAATTTTTTTATTTTAATTTTCTTTTCAATTAACTAATCTAGATTAAATATTTGCAACCTAAATATTTACAAGCTAGAATTACACCTAAGCATAATTTCACCGATATTAACTAATGACTAATTAAGACTTCCTCAGCAACGACGCCAAAAACTTGACACGCCTTTAGGGTATTGTCCGCAAGTGCACGGATCGTACAAGTAATAATGGAATTTGAGTCCCGAGTTATCGTCCCACGGAGAAGTTGATCAGCCTAATTAACTACCGGTTAATCTTACCCTAAGTATATCCTAGCAAATTATAAATTTCTGATGGGTGGTCTACATAGCTAAAATTAAAGTATTGAAAATAATAAAACTATAAAATAAAGAAAATTAAACAGAGCTAAAATTACTTACAAAGCTCCAAGTAATAAAAAGCAAGAACCTACAAAAGATAATCAAAACAGTTAAAAAGTAATTAACACAACTAAAATAAAATGCAAATAAGAAAATAAAGAAATAAAATTAAACTAAACTAAAATTAAACTATCCTAGAATAAAATATGCATGTACTTAAAACTAATTAATTAAAATGCAAATTAATTAAGAAACTAACTACAAATCTAAAAGTCTAAAATATTAAATCTAAATTAATCCTAATTATTACTAATTACTAACTTAACAATAAAAATTAACTAATGCATGAAAAATAATTTTTGGAATTTTAAATTTTAAAATGAAAAATTAAAAATGCATAACATGATACTCCTCTAATTTAACTCTAAATGCAAAATCCAATTCTTAAATCCTAATCTAAGCACCAATTAATTATTAATGAAATTAAACTAAAACTTAAAACAATAAACTAAGGGAATTAAACTATTCTATCTAACTAAGCTAGAAAGTAATAAATAAACAAAAAAATAACAAAACTTACATAAAGCAACATAATTGCATGAAATATTAAACTATGAAGAAAAATGCAAACATCAAATTGTAAAAAAGAAGTGGCTAAACGTGGCCTTAACCAATTACTAAGCCAAGTGGTCCCAACATGCAGTACTGTTCATGCTCCATCTTCAGCAGAATTTGTTCCAGCATGCTCTCGATCCTGTGCTTCTGCTCCATGTTCTCGTCCAAGTCTGCTGCGTGAAGTACTGCTACTGGCCCTGTCATCCTTACGTGTCCTGCTGTCAAACCGTGCTCTGTACTGACATCTCAAATGCAATGTTCTTCAATTCCAGATGCTGCAGCTGCTGTCCAGATTTAGGTACTGCTCTCGTCCTACCCAGCGGTGCTGTATGCGCACAATTCTTCATAGGCGTTGTCCAGGTTTGCTGCTACAATCCAACACAACACTCATGCACAGCATTTGCTCAGCTCGTACTGCCGCACAACAGTAACACGAACTAAATGTATTCTGCTCAGCTAACCAGAGTCCCGTGCACCATACTGTTCACTGCTTCTGCTTCAGGTCTCGACTACACCTTACTTCCTCTTTGAACATGCCACCCGACCGACTACAACTAAGAAATTGAATCAACAATTAACAATCAATAATGCAAAAACTAAAAGGCTAATCAAATTTAATATAACTACAAACTGAAACATGAAACCAAACTTATCTAAGTAACTAGGAATAAGGCAACAAAACAGAAAATAAAATAAGCACAAAACGGAAATGGAAACAAGCTGGAACAAGAATAAACACAAATCTCTATATCCTTTACAACTTCAGCTACCACAACTAGATTAATGCAGAATGCAGTCATGAAAAGAGAATGAACAGTATCAAGCTCTCAAAACAGAGCATAACAGAATAGGAAAATGCCTAGTCACGGTTTACAGCTTGAAACAGAAATTCATCATATTAATGCATCCGTGTTAATAACTTGTCCTTCCATATTTCTGAATGCCCATCACGTTGTCGCCTTCATCGTGAATAGCTAAGTGCAAAAATGGCAAAAGAGACAGTAGCTACTCTAGAGCACACCAGGCATGAATAGTAGAAAAGGAAGAAAAAAATGAAAACCAAGGAAGCAATGAAAACAAAGAACACTAACGAACAATGGAAAATGAACCCTACCAGAAAATAACCGGAGAGCAACAAAAATGAAAAAAAAATTATTATCATGGTGACCCGAATGCACTAAGAGAATAAACCGAGATGGAGAACAAAAATATTAAAGATTGATCAAACCAAAAACATCAACTATTAAGGAAAATCGAGAGCAAATCAACTAGGAAATCAACTATGCAAATAAAACTTAACAATAAAAGAACTAGTTTTTATCAAACCGAGAACATGAATGAAATTGCTTTTCATTGAAAAATAAATCCAAGACTAATGAAGAACATCAAGAAAATGGAATGAACAGTAAAACTACTTGTAAAAAGAACTATTCGAAAATTTTTAAAGAAAACATGTAAAATTAACCTAAAAATTGTTCTACCCTAATTTACATCTACTCCTAAATTACTTCTATAATAACCTAGGCTACCTTCCTTTTCAATTGCCATCATATTCGATTTATACACACACTTTGGGGTACAATGGTAATTTTTCCATCCCAAATGAGTTGGCATTGTTTGGCCACTTGTCTTCATACCATTGGCTCCTTGAAAAATAATATTTCCATGTCATCTGTCTTTTTGTCTAATTGGATGTGCTAGGCTCGTGTTGTCCGCGTGGTCCAATCTCGATTTTAGCTCAATTTTGGTCAATTTTCTACCGAAATATTCAAAATTCATCCAGATTTAATTTATCTGCAAACATGAGAATTTTAATTAAATAAAGGGGATAATTAACAAAATAAATTGGGGATTTAAATAATTATTAGGAAATTAAGCACAAATAATTCTAAAAATATAGAATTATCAAAAACCTCAGTAAGTCATCATCACTCACTGTGAACTCTATCACTGTACCCATCTAAAGTTGACTCACACTATCGACACCTGTCGATTATCATGCTGAGCCTATCGAATCCGATAAATCAAATTCGGTTATGATCTCTCAGGCTAGCTATCACATAATCACTGTCAGCATCATAAGGGATCACATCATTAATGAGGCTCATAACTACTCTAACAACTCACACTCCCTGACCATCATATGTGATACCATCTCGAGACTCTTTCTGCTCAAGGTATCAGCCACTATATTAGCCTTATCCGGGTGGTACCATATCTCACAATCATAGTCCTTTAGAGGCTCTAACCCTCTTTGTTATCCCATATTCAACTTTTTCTGTGAAAACAAATACTAGGGCTTTTATGATCAGTGCATACCTGAAATTTCTCACCGTATAAGTAGTGGCGCCAAATCTTTAGTGTAATCCCTATAGCTGCCAACTCTAAATCATAGGTTTCATAGTTTCTCTCATGGTCCTTGAGTCATCTAGATCCATAAGTGATTATCTTCCCATTTACATCAATACCCAATCGAGTCCTTATTTCGAGACATCTGTATATATTGAGAAATCTCCTGAGCTATTCGGTATGGTGGGAATAGGTGCGGTTGTCAGTCTATGCTTCAATTCACCAAAACTCCTTTCACGTTTTATCAACCTTCTCAAACACAACCTTCTTTCGAATGAGACGTGTCAACTGAGTAGCTAATTTTAAGAAACTCTCAACAACCATTTGTAATACCTAGCCAAACTCAGAAAACTTTTAATCTCTGTGACTGTTCTGGGCAATTCTCATTGGACCACTGCTTCTATCTTGGACAGATCCACAGAAATGATATCTATTCTAACCAGAAGTCACACTTACTTAGTTTGGAATACAACTGTTTCTTTCGGAGGGTTTGCAAAATAATTCTTAAGTGCTGCTCATGTTCTTCCCTGGACTTTGAATATACCCAAGTATCATCAATCAAGACACTAACAAATCGGTCCAGGTAAGGCTTAAATACCTCGTTCATCAACAACATAACGGTTACAGAAAGCTATCTTGGGCACATCCACATTGCGAATCCTTCATTGATGATACCTAGACCTTAGATCATTCTTGAAAAAGATCTGTGTTCAATAGCTCATTAATGCATGGAAGGGAATACTTATTCTTGATGGTAGTCTTATTCACCAACCAAAAATCACTACATAGTCGGAGGCTTCCACCTTTTTTTTTTCACAAACAGAACCGATGCTCTTCAAGGTGAAATACTCAGTTTGGCGAACCCTTATCCAATAACTCGTGTATTTGCTTCTTTAGTCTCTTTAGTTCTAATGAAGCCATTTTATACGATGGTTTGGATATCGGCTCAGTATCAGGTACCAAATCAATACAAAACTTCATTCCTCTACCTGGTGGCAACCCTGGTAGATTATCCAGAAAGACATTAGGCAACTTCCTGACCACTGGGATATCTGTCAACTCTGAATATGCCTTATCCATATCAACCACATAGGCGATGAAATCTTCTCATCATTATTCATTCCATTAGTATAATTATTTACTCCTTTAATTATAGCCAGTACACTTTTCCATCACTTGTCAAAACTTACAATACACTTTTCGAGGGTTAAAAACATCTCTGTCTTAGTGTAGCCATTTAAAACAGCATGATTTAAGGTTAACTAATCCATCACTATATTACTTCAAAATCATTTGTATTCAATTGAATGAGATTGGCTGACCTATCTTTTTACCCCCAATTTCAACTTATAATCTCTATACACATATTCAGTTGGCTGACTATCATTCATTGGGGTGCAAATCACTAACATTTTACCTAACGGTGTAGGCTGTACATACTTTAAAATTTTAGATGCAAATGAAGGTGATATAAATAAATTTGTGGCACCAAGATTAATAAAATCAAATGCTTCAAGATTAAAATCAACATGGTACCTTCCACCACAACGGATGAAGCGTCAGTAGTGTCCTTGTCAAAGGTATATACTCGCCCTCAACCAACAACTTATTTCCTCTTCTTTCTGACTGTGGCCTTCTTTTCGAAGCATAGGTATCAGTAGGGGCCTTCTCTGGCTCTTTGCCCTTCTATAGGCCAGTTTCACCTAGCTCTAGGTAATTCTTCATTAAATGTCCTATCTTACCACATCTATAACATTCTGCAGTAGCCACATGACAAGGTCTATTACCTTTCTTAAACTCAAAGGCGTGCAACTCATAATCTTATTTGCACAACTATGGTTCGTGCACTGCCTCGTCATAAGTAGTGATATCTCACGAGCCAATCGGGCTCTGATAGACGGTCTAAGCCCTTCCATGAACTTTTGAACCTTTCAACTCTCACTGCTCATAATATTAGAGACATACCTGTCCAGAGATATGAACGTCAATTCATACTCATCAATAGATCGGTTCAGGGGAACCAAACTTATAAATTACACCTGTAACTTCCTCTTAGCAGTGTCTGAGACATACTGTCTCTAGAATGCATCTAGAAATATTTCCCATGTCAATTTAAGATGTCTAATTCTCAGGGTGAGTCAAGCGAACTTCCACCAATACTCCGCCTTGACCTCAAATCTCATACATTGTCTGAGCAAATAGCTCTATAATATTCTCTAAGCTCTACTCAAATCTTACGAAGCTTACCTCAGTACTCTCTGGTCTCTCTGTGGGATCCTGTGGGGTATGATCAAACGAAGACTTGTCTCGGCTCTCAGGCCGATCCCTATGGCCTCGAGTGCGTGTACTTGTGTGAGATCTGAGAATTTTATATATATTTTAATGATGTAATAAGAACTTGAAGTGTAATTTATTGAGCTAAGTGAATTGTGAAAATTATATTTGGAGATTTATATATAAGTGTTTAACATAAGTGTGAAACTAAGAGGTCAGATCGATCTTGGAGAAGGAGAGATCGATCTGGTGAGTTAAAAATGACAAGGAAGGAGGAATTTAAGGAGCAGATCGATCTCCAATGGAAGAGGATCGATCTCCTTATGATTCTGTTTGAGAGAAGATTGATCTCATGAGGAAGGGATCGATCTCTAAATGTTTCTGTTTGGGAGAAGATCGATCTCCTCAAGGAGCAGATCGATCTCATAAAGCCATAAAGAGATCGATCTCACCTCTCGACAGATCGATCTCCTAGGCATAAAATTACCTCAAATCGTCCCCAAATTCAAATGCAGATCGATCTCATCAAGAGCCAGATCGATCTCCTACCCTCCGTCTATATAAGGAACCCCTGCTTTCTCCTGTAATTTTATTTTCTCTCTCTTCCAAACCCCATTTTCACCGAACCCTAGCTTTCTCACTCATCCAAAGCACCCATTTCGGTCCAAATCAGAGGCTGTGACAAGAAGAAAAGTTGTTCCTCATCAAAGGGAGAACAACATACTTGGAAATCATAAGACGGATTGAATTGAGGCAAGAGATAAGCTCTCCACAAGTTTTGGGTAATTTCTAAACCTCGATCTTGATATTTAAGATGATTTTGGTGTTGAAGTAGCTGGAAAACGATTAGGGATTGATGAAATTACAATGTAGTTAGAGTGATAATGATGTTTAGCAATTTTGGTAATTTTGGGAATTTTGAGCTATAAATGGAAATTTAGACAATAAGGTGAATTAGCATAGATATTGTGGCATGGGCAGTGTAGGATGTTGAGGTGTTGTGAGCGAGATTGTGGTTTGTGATAGAGTTATGAGAATTGAGAAAATTTTAGGTGTTATGAGCAATTATGCTCGATTTTTAGAATTGAGGTTACTGTGATGATGAATATTGATGTTTTAACATCGTTTGGACAGCTCGGGATTTCCAGAGTGGAATGCGAGGCTAGTCCGTGATACGGGGGAAACAATTGCACTATACGAGGTGCAAAGAGGTAAGGAAAACTAAACCATTTGTGTATATGATTTGTGAACTATTATAGCATGATTTGCGATTTATAAAACAAGCATGTTTGATGTGTTGTGTTTTGATGATAATGCACACGATTTTTATAGCCGGTTGAAGCCCCTTTATTTTATGAGTTTATAAACTGAGTGTGAAATTGCTTTATAAACCGTTGAGTTTGCATGAAAAGTAAATTGGGCTCGACGTTAAAGTAATATTGAGATTTGAGAAATGTGTGCGTGTTTTTCCGGTTGCAACTTGGTTTTAATATGTTTTGTGTTGAGTACAAAACGATTTTAAATAAGTTTTTATGATAGAAAAACCACTATGAGTTTTACGTGAAGGCAAACCAGTCTTATGTGATAAAGACTTAGGTGTGTGATTTTGAGTACACGCGGGGCATTGTTCTAGTAGCATGTAAGTCCGATTCTTCTCCGTTCTGGTAATGTGAGAACCCTATTTTGTGGCTATACCACGTATATTTGGTGGCCGTTGCCACGTGAGAACCCCCATTCTGTGGCTATGCCACGTATTTGGTGGCCGTTGCCACGTGAGAAACCCTATTCTGTGGCTGTGCCACGTGTGAATTTAAATCAGTGGCTATGCCACGTGTGTTTAGTGGCTACGCCACGTGCATTATTATTACAGTGATTTTATCACGTTTATTGAGAAAGCATTTATCGCATTGTTTTCACATGCTTGTTACTGCTCTAGACTGAGCCTTCTTACTTCATGTTTTCAC
Organism: Firmiana major; assembly: GCA_033439115.1. Classification (NCBI taxonomy): domain Eukaryota; kingdom Viridiplantae; phylum Streptophyta; class Magnoliopsida; order Malvales; family Malvaceae; genus Firmiana; species Firmiana major. Next base: position 23,490,521 of record CM065903.1, on the reverse strand, counting down.
ATGATTTGAGATATGAGAATGTCATTTTGAGTACTTTCATGCTATGGTTTTTAAATGAGTATACTGAGTTTCACATAAAAATAAATATTTTATGATGTGCATTATAGTTTATATAATGAGTTCCTTACCCCCTTAGTGAGCGATTTAGAAGCTCACCCTGTTTTCTTTCCCCCCAGATTTCTTCAAGTGAAAAAAGGTTTCCCTGTGACGTATGGAGTAGTGGCTAGTGGAGAACTTGAGCTCCAGGCCATATATTGTATTTTGAGGTATCTTTTATCTTTTCATGTACCCAGACAATTATTGTAATTGCAGACACTTGATGTATAACATTGTATGGGATGTATTAGGATTAATTAACTTGAGATCCTAAGGTATGATAAATATGATGATGCATGACACTGCACTGGAATTCACTCTTAATTGTGAATTGATGAGTAAAAAGTTTTAAATTTGTCCTATTTTTCGCGTTTTCGGGGCGTGACAACTTGCCCCTATACCATTACAACTATCAATCAGGGTAACTATATTCCTGCATTCACAACCCTTTCTCCATCTAATCCCATATTGGAATACACAATTGTATCTAAACAATGCACAATACATAGGTATGTAAACTTCCTTAACCACTAACACCGACTCATATCAGGCTAACTCAGCTCTGATACCACCTCTATCACAACCTATTTTTCCTTTAAATCACTACAACTTTTTCTCTTTTTCATTTCCTTACCTGTCGTGAACAGTTATACTACTAACAGTTGGGCTATGAGTCAACATTAGTCTCTCCTGTCATGTTACTTACCTTAACATCCATTTCCATATCACATTTACATATTAGGATCTACTATCCATTGACTTTAACTAATTACATTCATAACTGTATTTACATAGGTTTACATCCCCAATCTTTCATCCATGTACAGTACTGTGCTTTTACATGTTCAGATACAAAACTGTACAATGTGTAACTTGATTCGTGATGGGAAGCACCAGATAACAAGGAATGCAGTCTCTACCCACTCTTAACTACTATGGATGCTCTGTAGGGGTGGAAAGTGAAAGAGTGAGCACAACTTGCTTAGTAAGACAATAATGTAAGCAGGTAGATAACTACACTATCTACATGCTTATAATGTCATGATATAAAAATCATGATATTTAGACCATAAGGTATAATTAAAACTATGCCACATGTATATAAATATATCACGTACTAAAAACATGAAAATAGGCATGTAAACATGGAAAATCATCATGCCAACGTCTCATGCTCATCACATTAAAAACTCATCATAAAACAACCCCTCAAGGTTTAACACCTTATTAAAACTCATTAAAACTCATCAACACATTATTAAAACCATATTTCGTTTTAAAATCACAAATCGAGGTGTAACCCCTCCTTTGGGTTTGCCCTGGTCTATAAAAACCGTATGATATCACGTGAGGCATGTAGGTTACTGTATAGGAAAAATCGAGGATTATGTCCCTGTGATCCCAGGCTCTACATATCCTGGTGTGCAGGGCATCATGGCTGCAACGGGAGGTGGGTCAGTCTTACTCGCCAGAATATAAAATCACCAATCTCATAGTCATGACTATACGGTACAACGTACTTTGTGTGACATACACTGTACAACATACTCCATAAACCCATATCACAGTCTGAGGGTGCCTGTCATAGGTCTTATCCAGCCCATGCCATGTCGATAACCAACCCATGTCTTAACATACATGTGCGAGCATATCATCTCACTGTGACACACAGTTTACAGGAGGCTCTAGCATGGCCCTATGCATGTCATATCACGTCTAGTACGATCGAAACTCTAGCACGACGCCCTGCATATCATGATATCTAAAATCTCGTGCGAACGAAGCTCAAACACGATTTTATGCACATAAAAAAATCCTCGTACGAGCGATGCTCTAGTACGGCTTTCAAGCGAAATAAATCGATGTAAATCACGTACGAGCAAAGCTGTAGTATGGTTTTTATACATAATAAATGAATGTAAAATTACATATGAGCAAGGTTCCAGTACGATTTTCATGCATATAAATCAGTAAAACTTAGTGCGAGCGAGGTTCCAGCACTCTATATATGAGTTAAAACATTAAAATCTAGTGCGAACAAAGCTCTAGCACGATTAAACTCATATAAATCTGATAGGCGGCTTTATTTTAACAAAACACGCTCAAAATCAAAGTTAGCACTTGACTCGTGCTATTTCATGAAATTATGAAATCAATAGCTAACCTAACCGTAAATTTGCTTAAATCAAAGCAATATATTTCATAAAAATATCAAAAACATGATATTCATGCAATTTATTAGCTTTACTACCCTTTTTGTAAAATTTGCTCCTAGGGAAAAATCGTCTTTTTCACCTATATTCGAATGTTTTTGCAAAAATTAATATTTTTTTCTAGGTAGCCAAGCAGATTTAATGCCCTGTAAATACCCTCAAAATACGTGCAGCTACCTGTAAATACTCACAAAATTCCCTTACCTTGTATCGAGTTGAGTGTGGTAAATTTTCATTGCTGGAAGCTTGTCCAGTCCGATTTACTCCTAATCCAATCTCTAGAGTTGCAAAAAATTATTTATCATATCAATTAACCCAATAAATATATTTCCTTCGTTTACTACAATCGATTTAACTTATTGGGCTCATTTAATTTTATTAGGCTTTCTGTGGGGTCCATAATCTAAATTGGGCCGATTGCTACTCAAGCTTGGCCTATTACGAACATTTGGCCTAATTCTTGGCCTAACATCACTGTTACATTATCTTATCCAATTTCTAGTCTCTTTCGATCGCTTAAAATCATTTATAATAGTCTATTTTCAATTTCAAGCATTACGAAATTTTATACGGAATAAATTGCAACTTACTTGATTAATTTCTAACTCGTATAACTATCCAATTTATAGAAATCAAGATTCATTTACCCAAGATTCTGTGATAGCGTGCAAATTGAGGCTGACTCGAACTCTTGTTTCTCTTCAATTTTTGCGTTACACGTTTTTATATTTACCGGGTCAATTTCGATCAAATATAATTTCAATTAAATATTTCAAAAATTAAATCGATCAATTTCGACTGCTTACCGGCTTACCCGTAGCTCGATTGTATCCTCAGATTTTTTTCCCAACTTTCCTTTTCTTTTCCTTTTTTTTCTTTTCTTCTTTTTTTTTTCTTTTTTTTCTCTTTCTTCCTTGGCTGAATCGGTCTGGTCTAGTTCAGCACAGTTCCCTTTTCACTGAACCGACCGTACCGGTTCAGTCCTCACCTCGCTATTCACGGTGTTTTCGATCGGTTCCCGGGCAGTTTCTGCCACTAATCGGTGTGCCTCGACCTGGAGAGGCTTCGGGTTGCTAGGCTGGGGAAAAATCAGCCCCAATGCCGTTTGATTCCTCTTCTCCCCTTTCGGTCTCCTCCCTCTCTGATCTGCCGATTTCGACGTCTCCACGGTGCGTCGCACTACCCAGTTGCTTCCTAGTTGCCGAACGTCCCTCCCTGACCTTCTCTCGCACCTTCTCGTCAGTCGTCGCTCGTCGGAGGAAGGAAAACATGGCTATTGGGTTTCTCGGGTTTCTTAGTTCGCATTTTTAGGTTTCTTCCCTTTTTTGTTTTTATTCTATTTACATATATATATATATAATAATATAATATATTTTAATAAAGTATATTACACATATAATTATGTCAGACCCGGATTTTATATAGCTTGTTCCTTATGATTCCTATGTGTATGAACACTCTATTATTATAGTTGAATCATAAGAAGAGTATTTACTAGATTTAAAGTGTTAGTAAAATGATTTAACACGCAAAAGCTACATAAAAAGCCTAATGTGAGCTATAAGAGTCACAGGCTAAACCGAGTGGATCTGAATCATTCTAACTGAAAATAAGAACTTAAAATGAGAAAGTATAAAGAGCCCATGAAGGAAAGTCAGCTTGATTTAGTACCGAACATAAAAAAAACGAGAGTAAAAGCTATAAAGGGTAAATTGGACCTTTTTGGTGAGTTAAGGTATTTAAGGTGTTTCGGGTGTAATTATCCACCGGGAACGGTTGAAATATAAAGAAGATAGTGTAAGACATAAGATATGACACTTTTAAAATTTTGAGAAAAAGTCAACTTGATCAATGGTTAAGGAAAAAAGTCAACTATAGTTAAGAAAGTCGACTTTTACCATAGTTGACTAATCATGGTTAAAAATTAACCTAAGTATGGAGAAAAAATTGGAGAAAAATATTCTTAGTCAGAATACAAGATAATCATCGCCAGAAGTAAGGAAAATTTATTCGGAAGGATTCCAGATTAAATTTAATGGTTAAAAATGTAATGGGCCTAAGTTGAAAATTTTAAAGCCCATTAAGGTATACTAAACGTAGATTGAAATTTTTAGGTCCTTTAGACCGAATTGTTGGACCAATTGATCAGCCAAATATTAAGAGAATTAAAGGCCCAAGGTATAGTAAAAATTTCAGCCCAAAAGCCCATTAAGAAAGCCTAAACCGAGAAGACCAAATGGAAAGCCCAAGAGATAAATATCTAACCATAGTTAAAGCTAAACATGACTCATAAGGTGACTCATGACTAAGGCTTAGGAAGTCAAGTTTAATGGCTCGAAAGTAAGGCTTAACGGCTAAGTAAGTGGCTTATAAAATCAGCCACACCATTGTCATCTTCATCACACCATTTTTGGCTAGAAGAAGAAACCATTGAAACAAATTATCCAAGCTTTCTCTCACTAGAAATCACTAGTAATTAGGCATATTTGGAATTTGCATCCTTCATGAAAGTTGTTCCAAATTGAAAGGAGAGTGACATATGTTGGAATTGGCTATCAAGGAGCCATAGAGTGCAAAACATGAGCCTCCAAAGTTTTGGCCAAGTGTGAACACAACTATTGGTATATTTTCAAGTTTTCAATTTCATATATGTTAATGTATGAATGATTTTAAGTATATTGGTATATGTTTTAAGCATTGAAACATATAAAACCACTATGATCATGGTGAGGCCGAGAGTGAGTAGTGAAATATTGATGAATGCCCATATGATTTTAAGACATAAATGGATTAATGTACATGTGTTAATGATTATGGCATAATTAGAATTAATCAAATTGATTAATCAATACATGTATTAAGTTGGCAATCAAGGTGTTTGATAAACTGCCTAAATGAACTATGTGATGCTTAAGAATGTTTCCAACCAAGTGTTTGTGAAAATGCCTAAGTGAATTGGCTAAGGAAAGGGACATGGGCGACATGCCATGGTGTGACCGATGACATGAATAGCTCTCGGCCATGGCATGTGGCCGAGAGGTCCAAAGGGCCAAGCCTAAATATTTTAGGTCCAATGTGATGTAATGGGTCTAGGACAAGCCCAATAAGAGTTGGTGGGCCCCATAAGCCCAATAGGCCCAACGAAAATGAATAGTAAAATAGAAATGGGCTTAAGGCATAATTAGGCCCATTAAGGTTTATTAAAGCCCATTAAGGGAAATAGACTATATTTAATATGAAATACAGTAGGAAAAGAGTAATTAACCTGATAAATGGTTATATGCAGCTCCAGAGATTATTGAAGGAGCAAATCGGACTGCTAAATTGAGCAGCGCAGAGAAAGTGAAATTTCTCAAGTGATTGCAGGTAAGGGACTTGTGTGAGTAGTTAGAGATACCTGCACGTATTTTCATCTGCTTTTACATTCACTTAAAACCTTTGAGGGTCAGATAAAGTGAATAATAATTATTGTGACCCGATAGTGGCAAATTATGATTTTACCCCTAGTTAGTCAAAAAGTCAACTTTTGTGAAAAGTTGTAAAAAGCATGGAAACCACCATTTTAAGTGTTTTACTATTGTTTAGCAAAAGAATAAATAGATGGGCTAATGATTTTAGGGTTGATGTGAATTAAGCACACTTTATAGTGCTGATTTTGATATTTTGTAAACCATCCATTTTTTTAAAGAGTCATCTATCATATTATGTGAGAATGAATCGTGCTGGAGCATAGTTCGCACTGAATTTCATATATTTTCCACATATATTAGTGTTGAATTATGATTCGCACTAGATTTCCATGACATGCATGATAGAGTGCTGGAGTTATTACTCGTACTGAATTTTATATGATATATGCATGAGAGAGTGCTGGAATGATTAGCTCGTACTCGAGTTTTTCATGAGATGCATGACAGAGTGCTGGAGCGTTGCCCATACTCGATTCTTCATGATTTATACATGACAGAGTACTGGAGCTATTGTTCGTACTTGATTTGATGATATTATGCATAGCACGGTACTGGAGCTATTGCTCGTACTTGATTTAATATATGAACTATGTATTAACCTAGTTGCTGGAGGTTTACTCGTACTAGAGTTGAGTTTGTGATGTGAAACAGTGTTTGAGCGGAGTGTCAACTGTGAGTCGTGCTCAAAGGCGCGCATTGTATGTGATATATAATACATATTGAAAACCATGCTTGATTTCCTGGTGTAGACTGAGTGTCACACTGTGAGAGGATTCGCATGAGGATTTAGAGACGTGGTATGATATTCCATGGTTTTGAGGGCTAAGACCTATGGCAGGCGCCCCGACTGTGATGTAGGGTCCACGGGCGTACGTTGTACCCTGCATGTGGCATGGAGTACATTGTACCGTGTGTTGTTGTGGAGTTGAGGAGGATATAGTTGGTGGTTGTGATGGACTGACCACCCTCCCGTTGCAGCAGTGATGCCTCGCATACTAGGATTCCGTGTAGCTTGGGATCACATGTCGGATATGATCATAGTCCAGGATACTATTTACATTTTCACCACAGAGTCTCACATGATATATCACCTAATTGACTGATTTAATTACGAACAGACCTAAGGGATGGGTCGGACTCCGATTTTGTATTGTGAATGATAAAAATGCCATATTTACTATGATTTAAACATACCTGGCATGATTTATCTAAAGGCATTGTGATATTATAAAGATGCATTGTTTTGCACTACATGCCTACATTTGAGAAAGAAAGCATGATTCTGTGCATGGGATTTAATCTATACAAGTATATATATATATATATATATATATATATATATTTAAAGACATGCTTTTAAAGTAAGTAAAGGAAATGGTGTTTTCAAGGCATAGCATTATTTTGAGTAGATAGTGTAGATATCTACTTGCTTGCCTGATTTCCTTACTGAGCGCGTTGTATGCTCACCCTCTTTCTTTACATCTCTCTACAGAGTATCAGCAGTAGAGTGAGAGCTATTGAGGGATAGTATTCCTGAGTCCACTGTTATTTCCTATCGATCGACAGGTATACATATTTTGTACGGTTATGTATCTAAACATAGAAACAGCATAGTGATGTATACGATATATATTATGGGGAATGTAATTGTAGTAGACTTTATGTAATCTCACATGTATTATAAAAGAAGCTACAGTCAGTAACAGTATATTGGCATGTATGTATGATAATGGATGATATGGTATGCAAGGAAGCTAACATCAAATCACAGCCCAACCATTGATTAGAGGAGAGGTAAGTTAAAATGCGAAAAATTTATAGTGATTTTTGTTAAAGTCATGAATTGAGATAAGGTTCTGATAGAATGGTATCAGAGCAAAGGTTGGTCTGATGTGAGTCGGTGTTAGAAAATAGGAAAGTGTATATCCCCATAGTGTTGTGCTGTGTTTAGATATAAAAGTGTATACCAGATAGGAGACAGACAAATTCATGATTATGAATGCAGGAACTTTACCTATATGGCAAATACTCGTAGTGGTAGAGGTACGAGAGGTAGGGCTCGAGGTCGTAGAGATAGGCCTGAGAGACGAACTACTGCCAAACCATTACCTACGCATGAGACTCTAGGGGCTACTGAGACACCAGAGTATGTTGAGATGCGCTTTACGAGATTAGAGCGTACTTTAGAGAAGATTGTAGAGATATTGGCACAGACGATGCCAGGTAGGCAGGGACAAGAGGCAGGGGCTACGACAGGAGAGGCAGTTGCCCCTGATACACCTACGCAGATGGCTCATCCACTAAGGAATGTAGATACTCCTACAGCCCCACCAGCTTTGGGTGGTAGTGGATTAGGGTACGGATGTGATCTGCATCGATTGCGAGAGTTCCAGAAGTTTAGACCTCCATCTTTTAGTGGGGTCAAGGACCCTATAGCTGCTGAGGAGTGGGTGGTAGAGATGGAGAAGCTTTATGGATTCTTCGAATGTACAACATCGGAGATGGTCGCATTTGCTGCATTCCTACTGAAGGGAGCTGCATAGCATTGGTAGAAGTCCACTTAACCCATATTGAGAGCCCGACACACAGATATTAGTTGGGAGATATTTCAGGACGCCTTTAGGAGGTAGTTTGTTCCCGATACCGCACAGCAAAAATTATAGGCAGAGTTTTTGAGACTGAACTAGGGGAGTTTATCTGTGGACGAGTATGAGACTCGATTCCTATCCCTAGGGTGATATGACCCAGATACCATGTATAGCAAGGCCAGGAAGGTCCACAGGTTTATCGATGGATTGAGACAAGTTTTGTAGTCCAGATTGGTTTCATTAGATATAACCACCTATGAGGAAGCAGTGCGTAGGGCATAACTGTGCGAGCAAGATTATGAAAGGAATGCTTTCGAGTTTGGGAAGTTTAGCCAGAGCTGAGATATACAGAAGAAGAGGCCGACTAGGGATTTCAGTTATCGAGGAGGGAGGAAACTCTTCTATAAGAGATCACGGGTTAAGGAGGCACAAGAGAGATTTGCTAGACCTCCTGCTTATCTGACCGTAGCTCTATCAAAGAGTATTACCATAGGAAGACAGAGATCTACTATCGATCAGTGCAGAAGATGCGGTAAACAACATGGAGGTAGACCGTGTCCGCTGACTCCTATAGTGTGTTTTCGATGCGGGAGACAAGGGTATATTGCTAGAGTTTGCCCAGAGATGGATAATACTGCGTCATTGAAAGGTAGGGAGCCTGATAGAACTCCAGCTAGTACGTCTGCTTAGAGAGGTAGAGCGACGACAGAAAAAAATGGAAACAAGTGATGGGTCGAGGGCGCGTACATGCTTTGGACCAGGGGGCAGCTGATGTTTCATCGGATGTGATACGAGGTTTCATTGCGTACGTGGTAGATAAGGATAAGGCACATCCAGAGTTGTTAGATATTACTATGGTCAGTGAGTACCCAGATGTTTTTTCAGATGAGTTATCAGGGTTACCACCAGACAGAGGAATGGAGTTCTGTATAGATTTGGTGCGTGGTACGGAGCCTATTTCTAGACCACCATATCGCACGGCCTTGGTTGAGCTGGAGGAGCTTAAGAGACGGTTGCAGGAGCTGTTGGATAGGGGTTTTGTTCGACCGAGTGTTTCACCTTGGGGAGCACCGATTTTGTTTGTGAGGAAGAAGGATGGGAGCCTCCGATTGTGTATAGATTACCAATTGTTGAATAAGGCCACCATCAAGAATAGGTATCCCCTTCCATGCATTGATGACTTGTTAGATCAGCTTCAAGGAGCACAAGTCTTTTCCAAGATTGACCTGAGGTCTGGGTATCATCAGCTGAAAGTTCAGAGTCAAGATGTACCCAAGACAGCATTTCGTACCCGATATAGCCATTATGAGTTCTTGGTCATTCCATTCAGATTGACGAATGCTCTAGCTGCTTTCATGGCTTTGATGAACGATGTGTTCAAGCCATATTTGGACCAGTTTGTTATCGTCTTTATCGATGACATATTGGTGTATTCAAGATCCAAGGAGGAGCATGAGGAGCACCTCAGGATCGTATTGCAGACTCTACGAGAGCAGGAGTTATATGCTAAGCTCAGTATGTGTGACTTTTGATTGTCACAGATCTCATTTTTGGGACATGTTGTATTAAGGGATGGTGTATTAGTTGATCCATCTAAGATAGAGGCTGTAGTTCAGTAGGAATAGCCAAGGACAGTCACCGAGATCAGAAGTTTTTTGGGATTAGCAGGATATTATCAGAGATTCGTCGAGGGATTTTTGAAATTGGCTGCTCCGTTGACACGTCTTACTCGAAAGAGTGTACATTTCGTATGGAACGAGGATTGTGAGAAGAGTTTCAGGAGTTGAAGCGTCGATTGACCACAGCTCCGATTCTCACTATCCCTGCCAGCTCAGGAGGATTTACAGTGTATACCGATGCTTCGCATCAAGGACTGGGCTGTGTATTGATGCAAGATGGGAGGGTAGTTGCTTATGGATCCAGACAACTGAAGGACCATGAGAAGAACTATCCGACCCATTATTTGGAGCTAGATGCAGTAGTGTTTGCGTTGAAGGTATGGCGCCACTACTTATATGGTAAGAAGTTCTAGATATTTACCGACCACAAGAGCCTCAAGTATCTGTTCTCACAGAAAGAGTTGAACATGAGATAGAGAAGATGGCTAGAGCTTCTGAAGGACTACGTTGCGAGAGACTTTATCATCCGAGTAAGGCTAACATTGTAGTCGATGCCTTGAGCAGGAAGAGCCTAGGGATGGTATCGTATATGATGGTTAGGGAACATGATTTGCTAGAGCAGTTTGCTAGCCTCAGTTTAGGAGTCGTGCCTTCTGATATGGATACAAGCTATTTGATAGCCAGTATATGCTTGGAGCCGGATCTATTGGACAGGATCAGAGTGGCTCAGCAGACTGATCTATTTTGTATGGATGTGAGTAGTTAGATGCAGAAGGGCACAGTGATTGACTTTGAGTTGAGTTCTGATGGACTACTGAGGTTCAGAGGCAGATTATGTGGTCCCGAGGATCTAAGACTCAGGAGATTGATATTGGTGGAAGCTCACTCGTTAAGGTATACGTTACATCCGAGGAGTAACAAAATGTATCAGAACCTCCGTAAGGTATATTGGTGGTCGGGTATGAAGAGAGATGTAGCAGACTTTGTGGCAAAGTGTCTCGTATGTCAGCAGGTGAAGGTAGAGTATCAGAAACCTGCAGGGTTATTGCAGCCTCTACCTATACCGATATGAAAATGAGAGTATATCACCATGGATTTTGTTATGGGTTTACCAAGAACCCGTAGGAATCACGATGTTATATGGGTGATCATCGACAGACTAATGAAGTCATCCAACTTCCTAGCTATGAGAGCGAACGATACTCTGAGTTCATTAGTAGAACTGTATGTATGCGAGGTACTGAGGTTACATGGTGTACCAGTGAGCATAGTCTCTGATAGGGATTCCAATTTCACTTCCCACTTTTGGGGACATTTTCAGGAAGTCATGGGAACCCAGTTGAGTTTGAGCACCGCTTTTCATCCTCAGACAGATGGTCAGTCAGAGAGGACTATACAGACTTTGGAGGATATGTTGAGAGCATTTGTGCTAGATTTTAGAGGCTCCTGGGATGACCAATTGCCACTAGCCCAGTTCGCTTACAACAACAGTTATCATGCGAGTATCGGGATGGCACCGTATGAGGAATTGTATGGTCGTAGATGTCGTTCCCCTATTGGATGGGAAGAAGTGAGTGACCGTAAGATTTTTGCTCTTGACATGGTTACACGAGCATCTGAGGACGTCCACTTGATAGTAGAGAGACTGAGGACAACTTAGAGTAGACAGAAGAGTTACGCTGACAGGAGACGTAAGCCACTAGAGTTTGCAGTTGGTGAATTCGTGTTTTTGAAAGTTTCTCCTTCCAAGGGCATAGCGAGATTTGAGAAGAGAGGGAAACTAAATCCTCACTATATTATAACCTTTGAGATACTTGATCGAGTAGGAGATAAGGCTTATAGGTTGGCATTGCCACTGGACTTATCAGGTGTCCATAATGTCTTCCACATATCGATGCTTCGGAAGTATCACCCGGATCTGACACATGTGATTAGTTACGAGCCATTGGAGCTCCGAGAAGAGATGTCATAAGTCGAGAGACCGATTCGAATATTGGATAGGAAGGAGAAGGTATTGAGATCGAAGACAATCGGGTTAGTAAAGATTCTTTGGCAGCATCATACTTCAAAGGAGGCTACTTGGGAGCTAGAAAGTCTGATGCGAGAGAAGTACCCTCACCTATTTGATGACTGACTTGGTTCTAATTTGGAGGACCAAATTTTTTGAGTAGGGGAGGATTGTCATACCCGGATGTTATGTAGCTTGTTCCTTATGATTCCTATGTGTATGAACACTCTATTATTATAGTTGAATCATAAGAAGAGTATTTACTAGATTTAAAGTGTTAGTAAAATGATTTAACACGTAAAAGCTACATAAAAAGCCTAATGTTAGCTATAAGAGTCACAAGCTAAACTGAGTGGATCTGAATCATTATAACTGAAAATAAGAACTTAAAATGAGAAAGTATAGAGAGCTCATGAAGGAAAGTCAGCTTGATTTTGTTCCGAACACAGAAAACGCGAGTAAAAGCTAAAAAGGGTAAATTGGACCTTTTTGGCGAGTTAAGGTATTTAAGGTGTTTCGGGTGTAATTATCCACCGGCAACGGTTGAAACATAAAGATGAGAGTGTAAGACATAAGATATGACATTTTCAGAATTTTGAAAAAAAGTCAACTTGGTCAATGGTTAAGGAAAAAAGTCAACTATAGTTAAGAAAATGGACTTTTACCATAGTTGACTAATCATGAATAAAGATTAACCTAAGTATGGAGAAAAAATTGGGAAAAATATTCTTAGTCAGAATACAAGTTACTCATCCCCAGAAGTAAGAAAAATTTATTCAGAAGGATTCCAGATTAAATTTAATGGTTAAAAACGTAATGGGCCTAAGGTGAAAATTTTAAAGCCCATCAAGGTATACTAAACGTAGATCGAAATTCTTAGGTCCCTTAGACCGAATTGTTGGACCAATTGATCGACCAAATATTAATACAATTAAAGGCCCGAGGTATAGTAAAAATTTCAGCCAGAAAGCCCATTAAGAAAGCCCAAACCGAGAAGCCCAAATGAAAAGCCCATGAGATAAATATCTAACCATAGTTAAAGCTAAACATGACTCATAAGGTGACTCATTAGGTGACTCATGACTAAGGCTTAGGAAGTCAAGTTTAATGGCTGGAAAGTAAGGCTTAATGGCTAAGTAAGTGGCTTATAAAATCAGCCACACCATTGTCATCTTCATCACACCATTTTCAGCTAGAAGAAGAAACCATTGAAACAAATTATCCAAGCTTTCTCTCACTAGAAATCACTAGGAATTAGGCATATTTGGAACTTGCATCCTTCATGAAAGTTATTCCAAATTGAAAGGAGAGTGACATATGTTGGAATTGGCTATCAAGGAGCCATAGAGTGCAAACCATGAGCCTCCAAAGTTTTGGCCAAGTGTGAACACAACTATTGGTATATTTTCAAGTTTTCAATTTCATATATGTTAATGTATGAATGATTTTAAGTATATTGGTATATGTTTTAAGCATTGAAACAATAAAATAACTATGATCATGGTGAGGCCGAGAGTGAGTAGTGAAATATTGATGAATACACATGATTTTAAGACATAAATGGATTAATGTACATGTGTTATTGATTATGGCATAATTAGAATTAATCAAATTGATTAATTAATACATGTATTAAGTTGGCAATCAAGGTGTTTGATAAAATGTCTAAATGAACTATGTGATGCTTAAGAATGTTGCCAACCAAGTGTTTGTGAAAATGCCTAAGTGAATTGGCTAAGGAAAGGGACATGGCCGGCATGACATGGTGTGACCGACGACATGGATAGCTCTTGGCCGTGGCATGTGGCTGAGAGGTCCAATGGGCCAAGCCCAAATATTTTAGGCCCAATGTGATGTAATGGGTCTAGGACAAGCCCAATAAGAGTTGGTGGGCCCCATAAGCCCAATAGGCCCAACGAAAATGAATAGTAAAATGAAAATGGGTTTAAGGCATAGTTAGGCCCATTAAGGTTTATTAAAGCCCATTAAGGGAAATAGACTGTATTTCATATGAAATACAATAGGAAAAGTGTAATTAACCTAATAAATGGTTATATGCAGCTCCAGAGATTATTGGAGGTGCAAATCGAACTACTGAATCGTGCAGCACAAAGAAAGTGAAATTTCTCGAGTGATTGCAGGTAAGGGACTTTTGTGAGTAGTGAGAGATACCTGCATGTATTTTCATCTGCTTTTACATTCACTTAAAAACTCTAAGGGTTAGAGAAAGTGAATAATAATTATTGTGACTCGATAGTGGCAAATTATGATTTTACCCCTAGTTAGTCAAAAAGTCAACTTTTGTGAAAAGTTGTAAAAAGCATGGAAACCACCATTTTGAGTGTTTTACTGCTGTTTAGCAGAAGAATAAATAGATGGGCTAATGATTTTAAGGTTGATGTGAATTAAGTACACTTTATAGTGTTGATTTTAATATTTTATAAACCATTCCTATTATATTATGTGAGAATGAATCGTGCTGGAGCACAGCTCGTACTGGATTTCATATATTTTCCAGATATATTAGTGTTGAACTGTGATTCACACTAGATTTCCATGACATGCATGATAGAGTGCTGGAGTTATTACTCGTACTCAGTTTTATATGATATATGCATGAGAGAGTGCTAGAGCGATTAGCTCGTACTCGAGTTTTTCATGAGATGCATGATAAAGTGCTGGAGCGTTGTTCGTACTCGATTCTTCATGATTTATACATGACATAGTACTGAAGCTATTTCTCATACTTGATTTGATGATATTATGCATAGCATGGTACTGGAGCTATTGCTCGTACTTGATTTAATACATGAACTATGCATTGACCTAGTTGCTGGAGGTTTACTCGCACTAGAGTTGAGTTTGTGATGTGAAACAGTGTTTGAGCGGAGTGTCGATTGTGAGTCGAGCTCAAAGGCGCGCATTGTATGTGATATATAATACATGTTGAAAACCATGCTTGATTTCCTGGTGTTGACTGAGTGTCACACTGTGAGAGGATTCGCATGAGGATTTATAGACGTGGTATGATATTCCATGGTTTTGAGGGCTAAGACTTATGGCAGGCACCCCAACTATGATGTAGGGTCCACGGGTGTACGTTGTACCGTGCATGTGGCATGGAGTACACTGTATCATGTGTTGTTGTGGAGTTGAGGAGGATATAGTTGGCGATTGTGATGTACTGACCCCCCTCCCGTTGAGCAGTGATGCCCTGCACACTAGGATTCTGTGTAGCTTGGGATCACATGTCTGATATGATCATAGTCCAGGATACTATTTATATTTTCACCACAAAGTCTCACATGATATATCACCTGATTGA
This sequence comes from Firmiana major, assembly GCA_033439115.1. Lineage (NCBI taxonomy): Eukaryota > Viridiplantae > Streptophyta > Magnoliopsida > Malvales > Malvaceae > Firmiana > Firmiana major. The sequence goes on along the minus strand of CM065903.1, from coordinate 23,475,202 downwards.
CTGATTTAATTGCGAACAGACCTGAGGGATGGGTCTCACTTCGATTTTGTATTGTGAATGATTTAAAAGCCATATTTACTGTGATTTAAACAAACCTGGCATGATTTATCTAAAGGCATTGTGATATTATAAAGATGCATTGTTTTGCACTACATGCCTACATTTGAGAAAGAAAGCATGATTTCTGTACATGGGATTTAATCTGTACAAGTATATATATATATATATATATATATTTTTTTTTTTAAAGACATGCTTGTAAAGTAAGTAAAGGAAATGATGTTTTCAAGGCGTGGCATTATTTTGAGTAGATAGTGTAGATATCTACTTGCTTGCCTGATTTCCTTACTGAGCGCGTTGTATGCTCACCCCCCTTTCTTTACATCTTTCTACAAAGCATCAGCAGTAGAGTGAGAGCTATTGAGGGATAGTATTCCTGAGTCCACTGCTATTTCCTATCGATCGACAGGTATACATATTTTGTATGGTTATGTATCTAAATATAGAAATAGCACAGTGGTGTATACGATATATATTATGGGGAATGTAATTGTAGTAGACTTTATGTAATCTCACATGTATTATAAAAGAAGCTACAGTCAATAATAGTATATTGACATGTATGTATGATAATGGATGATATGGTATGCGAGTAAGCTAACATCGAATCACAGCCCAACCATTGATGAGAGGAAAGGTAAGTTAAAATGCGGAAAATTTGTAGTGATTTTGGTTGAAGTCATGAATTGAGATAAGGTCCTGACAAATTAAAATATCTTACAATTGTAATATTATTATAAAAATAATTTATTATTATAATGTATTTTGTACATTAATATTTATACACTTTTGTACATGTATTTTATTTAATTTATTTTTACAACAATATATGGGCATCATATTTTATTTTATTGTATTTATTTATTCCTCCAGAAATATTTTTTTATATTTTCGGGATAAATTGCCCAAAATAAGGGTAATTTTTGATTTATCATTTTCGAACCAACTTCCTCTTTTGGACTCGCTATACTTTCACGTTCTGAGTCTATATTTAAATCGATTTAACCTAATTTCATTCGATTTATTCTGATTTTACCCAAACTCTTATTTTGCACTTCAGTGCATTCGGACGTCTAACTTAATAATTCAGACTTAAAATCCATACGAAATCTCTTTATTGATTAGCCTATTACGTACAAAGGTTCACACTAACATGTTCTTAAGGAGAAGACACCAAATTTCGTGTCTTACATCCTAGCAAATTATAAATATTCAAAGGGTGATCTCCAAAGTTTAATTTGCAAATACTAGAAAGCAAGGAAAATAAGAAAAACACAAAAATAAAGCAAAAAAGAGCAAAAATTACTCACAAAGCTCCAAGCAAAATAAAAGTGAGAATCTGCAAAAGGAAGAAAATACTAAAACTTGAATTAATTAGTGTAAAAGGACAAAAGATGCAAATATAAGAAAATAAAGAAATAAAAACAAATAGCTTAAAACTAGAAAATCCTAATATAAAAATTACATATGTTTAATCTAATTAATTAACAGAAATAAACTGCAAAGTAATCTAACCTAAGGTCTAATAAAATAAAATTCTAATAAAAATTCTAAACTCTCTAAGTACAATTTTAACCCTAAATGCCTAAATTAGTAACTTAAATTATATAAAGCTATAGATAATTACTAAATTAATAAAATGCCTAAATAAAATCTACTATAATTGATGCATGAGAAATAAAATAATTTTTTTGCTTTTTAAAAATTTAAAATGAAAACTATCCTAAAGAGGTATAAAATTATAATAGCAGAAATAATATAAGATTACTAAACTAATTTTATAACTAATTACTAGACTTTTTTTAAATGACACGAAAACTAAAATTAATTACCTTAAAAATTAATAACTTAAACTACTACATTTAATCTAAACTAACCTAGGATGCAAATTAAAAATATTATAGCTAAATCTTTAATTATATTAATTAAATAAAAAATAAACCACTAAGCCAAAACTAACAAATTGATAAATTGAATAACCAATATAATAAGCTAATTTAATATAAACCAACAAATTAACGTATAAACTAATATCTAATAAAACATTATAACCTAAAATAAAGGAACTAACTATTGAAAACTATCAGTGCATAACTCCCTGCATTGCTATGTGACACATAAACCAATCGGCCAGCTCCTATTTCTATAAGTGTACCACACTACTGCCTGTACCACTTTCTGCTTCACACGTCCCCTGCACAAGCACAACCCAACAGCAGCTTCACGTTAGATGCAATTTCCTACTTCTGATTTAGCTGCTGGCAACATTCTTTGCAGCAGACCTACACCAGCTTTAACCTGTTTCACATCCTGCCATGCGTCTTTCATATCCCGCGCCTCTGTTCCAACACCAATACAACAGCTAGCGACCTCTACGCCTCACACCAACTCCTGCTATGTTACACAGCAGAACCTCTTGCTTAGCTGTCACACCCAACTATACAGAGCTGTAGAGTAGCAGAGCAACAATAGCTTTTAGCAAAGAAGCAATATGATAGTAACCCAGCAAGGCCACACTTCAGCCAATGCAATAGCTTAGCAACGACGTTCAGCATAAACCGATAACAGAAACAGATTATAAAACAAGATTTTAAAGCTAAACTTAAATGTAAAACCATGAAATAGCAGGAAAAATGAATGTGAAATAGAACTTGAAGCTATAGGATTATAACTAGAAAATTTTATAAACCAAAAGTGCATAAAACAATAATGAAAACTTGAAACATGGCATAAAAGGGAGGAATTTAAGCTACTGTCACCGGCCCTTTTCTCTCTCCTTTTTTGTTGAAGTGAAAACTAATCAATTCATGCCGCTTCTAATCTAGAAAAATAAATAAAAGTTATAAACATTTGGAGAAGAAGAGATGTGTCACGTAGCCTCCGGCATCCCGTTTCATGCAACCTAGCACCGCCGCAGATGATAAACAAATTGAAGAGAAAACCAGCAGAAATCGAAACAGCAGCAAATAATGGAATAGTTCAGAACGGGGTTGAGTACAGTAAGACAAGGGAGTGGGTTGTGACGGGCTATTGCAATTCAAAACTCCAATGTGTCATGCAGTGAATCTCCTCTAGGAGCCACCTTCTACAATCTAAAAACTAAAGAATAGCAGTAAACAGTGATGACCAAGGGTTGCTGTCACCAGCCTCCAACATCCCGATTGAACAGTAAAAGAAATTGAAAACAATGTAGTGAATGAACTAGTAAAAAAAATGGAAATAAAGGCTTTTCATTTAAAGAAGGTTAAAATGTACCAAATCAAAGGGAAATAAAAAAAAAACTTGCAAAACCTAGAAACAATGGCTATTGTCACCAACCAACGTAAAGACCTAAAAAAAACTAAAGATAATATAAAACTAACCTAAAACCTAGCAGTTAACATGAAAAAGAAAAAAAACTTTAACCTAAAAACTCTAAAAAAATACTTGGTAAAATTCTCTCATCTTTTTCATTTTATACACATTAAAATGAGGGTACAAAGGGAAATTTTAATCCTATATGAGTTGGTATTGTTTGGCCACTTGTCTTCACACCATTGGCTTCTAGAGAAGATATTTCCATGTCATTTGTCTTCTTGTCCACTTGGATGTGCAAGGTGGCATGACTTGTGTCTTCCATGAGGTGGCCAAGGTGTCCTTTGATCTTATCCTTTAAAGGTGAATAAAATATGGACACTTGGCGTCACATGTGTCCAGAAGAATTGTGACTCCATGCTACACGACGAAATGGTAGTGGTCGAATCTCTTTTTTAGCTCATTTTCAGTCTATTTCCTACTAAAATGACTGAAATTCATCTGGATTTAATTTATCTACAAACATGAGAATTTCAATTATGTCAAAACTCCATTGTGTCATGCAGTGAATCTCCTCTAGCAGCCACCCTCTACAATCTAAAAACTAAAGAATATCAGTAAACAATGATGACCAAGGGTTGTTGTTACCAGCCTCCAACATCCCGATTGAACAGTAAACGAAATGGAAAACAAAGTAGTGAATGAAACTAGTAAAAAGAATTGAAATAAAGGCTTTTCCTTTAAAGAAGGTTAAAATGTGCCAAATCAAAGGGAAATAAAAAAAAAACTTGCAAAACCTAGAAACAATGGCTATTGTCACCAGACAACGTGAAGACCTAAAAAAAACTAAATAATATAAAACTAACCTAAAACCTAGCAGCTAACATGAAAAAAAAAAACTTTAACCTAAAAACTCTAAAAAACTACTTAGTAAAATTCTTTCATCTTTTTCTTTTTATACACATCAAAATGAGGGTACAAAAGGAAATTTTAATCCTAGATGAGTTGGCATTGTTTGGCAACTTGTCTTCACACCATTGGCTTCTAGAGAAGATATTTCCATGTCATTTGTCTTCTTGTCCACTTGGATGTGCAAGGTGGCATGACTTGTGTCTTCCATGAGGTGGCGAAGGTGTCCTTTGATCTTATCCTTTAAAGGTGAATAAAATATGGACACTTGGCATCACATGTGTCCAGAAGAATTGTGACTCATGCTACACAACGAAATGGTAGTGGTCCAATCTCCTTTTTAGCTCATTTTCAGTCTATTTTCTACTGAAATGACTGAAATTAATCTGGATTTAATTTATCTACAAACATGAGAATTTTAATTTAAATGAGGGGATAATTAATAAAATAATACGGGGATTAAAATAGTTAATTAAGAAATTAAGTATAAATAGTTCTATTTTAATAGCATTATCAGACCCCCAAACTTGAGTTTTTGCTTGTCCTTAAGCAAAACAAAACATATGTAGGAACTGACAAGTACTAAACATATTGATTTCCCCAATATTATCCTCAAAGAAAAAGTACAAACTCTGATATCAAAGATTCACATTTATAAGTCCAACACACAAAATCATTCAATCATAAGTCTTAAACCAAATTGGACTCCTCGTGTGTGTGCGAAGTGTCAAAGCCACTTCATAGTATATTACCCATATCAGATTATGCAAACACAGTAAATGCAAAGTCAAGGATAAGTGATCATTCCCATAAGTTTGCTTTTCACTTCTCTCTCCACTAATGTAGTCACACTTAACCAAAGATCAATAGGACTTCATTCCGCTTGTAATGTAAGGCCAGAGCTAAGGTATGATAAAGTCGATTTAGGTTTAATTACCCCTCAACATGCGTCACTTCTAGGATCTTTGATGTAAGAGCTCATATTTGTTCTACCAAACTTATAAATTTTGTTAAACATTTTTATTCTATTTTTTTATTTTCACTTTTTTTAATGTCACTATCACCTATAACCCATAAACACAGCTCAAAATATATCTTAGTGAAATTACACGCTTTTAGGGTACATGATAGGAAAAAAGTATTTAAGCTAAGGAAAAATATGCAAGTGTATTTACAGAAAAAAACTTATTTGGCCCAGATGGGTGACTAGGGGTAAAATATCTACAAGGACGGGCGAAAAGGCTCAAACGATCCAAAGATGACCTAAATCATTTTCCTAATTAAGTGTGATATAATATTTCTCCTTAAGATAAGATTAAACAAATTTTAGAATATGATGCGCAAAATCAACTGAACAAATGCAATACTATGTCCACATAAGCTTTCTCTAAATAAATATATAGATTCATGACATGATATGTGCATAAAATGAGGAGAGTCACAATCAGAATCAAGACAAATTTAAAAATTCAACTTCATGCTTTTCCTACAATCATGTTTTGTGAAACCTGATATTTTTCCATATTAAGATGTTTATGAGAATTAAATTATAGTTTAAAGTGACGTTTTGCAGGCCCGTAGATGACTAAAACACTTTTTTTTAGCGTGGGGCCCGATGACACGCAAATCGAAGCAAGGTCCTATAACTAAGAATTGCTTAAAAAATGCCATGTTCATGCATGAAATGATGTGTAGAAGGAAAACCTAAGTGATTGGAGATGAAAAAGTGAGTTAAACTCGGGTTTTAAATTAAATCGAGAAAACAGACCTAATAAGGGAAATAAATTCGAATAAAATTCTAAAAATTCGTAAAAATTATTCTGAGGCCATAGAAAATTAATATAAGGTGAAATTGATATTTGAAATAAAAATCATGAAGAAATATGGAGATTTAGGGGTCTAAATGAATTTTTGAAGTGTATCGAAACCTTAATTTCATTTTACTCGGTATTGGCTAAATCATGCAAAATGAGCTCATTCGTGAAATATTTCTTAAACAAGTGACACCCAAAGTTTTACAGGATACACTATAGACATAGTGTAACAATTTATCAGTGAAATTTTGAAGAAATATGATCAAAATTAATTTTAGTGATTTTTCTAAAATAAAAAAGTAAACATCCCTGCACATTGTAATTTGTCAGCTAAAGAAAACACACCAATTTGATAACCTTCTAAATTTTTGTTGTTTTTGATATTTTCCACTATGAAATTAAACTAGATAAGCTTCATAAAAAGGTAAAAATTATCCCGAAATGAGGAAAAACTTGAGAGATACCCCTCCTTCATTCTGCCGGAGGCGGTACTTCTGCTTCTCACTTGTGTGAATTTTTCGGCAACCCTCCGGCCCATTTCAGGTGACGATCTATTCACATGAAATCTTACTCTTCCTCCCCTCTATCACATATAAACAATATATACCTAATTGAAGTCGTTTACCCTCTGAAACATTAGAGAGAAAAATAGGATAAAAAATTTCCTTGTTCTTAGGTAAGTAAAGATGGAATTTTTGGATGGATTTGATGCATTTCTTGGATGATTCTGAACACTTCTAAGCTCTATAGATGTTTTATTATAGCTGAGTGGCAATTTGGAGGCTTGAATTTGAAGTCAAAGTTGGTCAAAGGAGTGAAGAAGTTGAGGTATGATGATGATGATGAGATAGGTTGTTAATTTGTGATTTTTGATAAATTTTTGTTGAAGGAAATTTGATGAATTGATTTATATGATGGAGTTCAGCTGCTTCCAGTAAGATTTAGTTACTGGAATGATGATATTGGATGTAATTAAAATGAATATACAGTTAAAATAATACTGCAAAGGTTCAGTTTAGTGTTTAACGAAATAATGTAAGAATTGATAATTCAAGGTCTTATATGAATTGAAATGAATTGATGGAATGTAAGACACGATGTAGAGGTATTGAAAATGAATTTAAAGGTGTTAGAACATGTTAAGAAAGCTTAAACCGAGGCTTAAATCGATAAAACTGAGCAAAACAAGCAAAGTAGCAAAAAAGTCAACTTTTGGTCAACATTTTAGATGTAATCACATATTTGAATATATTAACATGAACTTTTGAGCTATATGTGATGAGATAACTTCGTATGTGATAGCTCAGATTATCGACACGTATTTTGAGGTGAGCTAAAAAACGGAAGAATGTGCACTACCTCTGACCCTAAGAAGTAAGGCATATAATTTAGAGTAGCATTGTACCTTTCTACCTTTCCAAATATTTATGTGGATAAGAAATTGAGTTTCTACTGACAAGGGCTTTCTTGAAATGTGAACTGAGCACTATTCACTCAAAACCTGAGATAAACTTATCCAAACTCTTCAAAATGATTTTCATGGCACGAGATACATTTTAGTATCCTTGTTTATGGTATATAAAAGTGATTTTCATGTATGGTATGAAACCATAGTATGTTTTCTATGTGTTACGGATTAAAGTGTCGAGAATGTTTTACAAAACTATGCTTTCATTATATGGGATATATATATACTCGAGATATATGTGTTTTTGAAAAACATGCTTAATGTTTTGAGACTATGGCACGAAGTATTGATGTTATGAGGTCAAAGTGATCTGGGGTCGATCTTGTACATTGAGAAAAGGGTACAAAGATGATCAAGGATCTTCCTAGTCGACGGCCAGGGAACGGGTAGGACTCTGACGAGATGAGATGACTTATGGTACCATGTAACCATTTAAAGTTCGTGCGTTGAGACTACTTAGAGACTTCGAGTCCTTTGCATGCACGTAGTGAGTCACCCCATCATAGCCCTATACCACATAGTCCAGTAGGGCACTGTACGACCCTGATCCAGTCCTACAGTTCCCTTTACTATGGCCATATGTACCAGTTATATTAATAATGTTCTTTGGGACCAGTTATGATGAAGCCATGTCTCCAAGAGAAACGAAATATGTTTTAACACATCTCATGCTACCTTATATGTTATTTTCTATTTAGCTCTTACTTATGATGTTATGATTTTAAGGTAGCCCATGAGTGATGTTTTTATGAAATGTGCATATGAAAGTTATAATTTTGCTCTAAAGTGAACAATATGATATGTATGATTCGAAAATTATGAGATGCTTTATGGCTGTTTACACTAACTGATATGTATATAACATGATACATTTTACGAAAATGATGCATGATGTGTAAACTAATAATTTTAAAGCACATTTTTACTGCTTTTGGTGAATGTAAGCATCTTTACTCCATTACATGTGTTTTACTGGTTTTAAGAATTAAGGCTACTCTAAATGTGTCTCTTTCTGAACCTGAAAACCTCACACCCTTCCTTTCAATCTTCCAGATTACCTAAGTGATTCTACTGCACTCACGCATTAGACGTCGTGGATAAGGCAGTTCGACCTTTCGTTAGATCATTTGTAGCGACGAGGTATAACTTTACTTTTATTCCAGACTTGATGTAAAACGTAGACACTATTGTATAAGACAATAGGATGTAATCAATGTAGATGATTTTGGTATAGAGTTTTAATTCGGCAGTGTAAATGAATATATGTATAAAATGTCATTAGATTCTGGAATGATAATGAATGCATTGTGGTTGTGGGTTGAAATTAAATATAAACTGCATTTAAACTTTGCAGGTTGGGTTAAGTGTTATTGAAGCTATTATGCTGCCGAATTTTTATAAAATGATAAAAGTTAAGAAACTGATGTAGACACCTCAGTTAAATAGGTTAAAAAGTTTTAAAATTGTTCTATTTTTCGTGTTTCCGGGAGTGACAGTTTACATGGTTTCAGACCAATAGTTGTGTGATACTGTTTGTGTCTAGAAGTAAGATTAGATTACATTCCAAAATGTTTATGTTAGTCTGGTAATAAAGTAAGCATATCTATCAAATTATGACCAAATTCTTAGATTTTGTGCTGATAGTAGATCACTAACCATGAGTGGTAGACGGGGCCGTCCACGGAGATAGGCTCAACCCGCTCCCCCATCCCCACCTCAACCCGAGAGCCTTACTGAGAGACCAAGGAGGCTCGAGGAGATAGAACAGGGTATGAGGGAAGGACTTACAGCTCTTACCATCGTGTTTACGCCTGATCCTCCTCTACCACCAGTTCTTCCAGTAGCCCCAGTCCCTCAGCCAATAGTTCCCCAGTATAGGGATGATAGAGAGACTCAGAGGGTACGAGATTTCTTGGGCATGCATCCTCTGGAGTTCACGGGGGTTAAGGACCCAGTTAAGGCTAAGGAGTGGATAGTGGATATTGAGGTAATCTTCCAGTTGTTGGGGTCTACTAATAGGGAGAGAGAGACCATGGCAAGTTATATGATGAAGGGCTAGGCTATGTTTTGGTGGAGATCCACACAGATGATATTAGCTGGGGATCCCTCAGAAATCACATGAGATGCTTTCTTAGTCGCATTCTGAGAGCAGTATGTACTGCATGCAACTTGAAAGAAGATGCAGGCAGAGTTTTTAGATTTGAGACAGGGAAGTTCAATAGTAGATGAGTATGAGAACAGATTTACGACCCTGATGAGATACAATCTAGAGACAATTAGAGATCCTGAGCTCTGGACAGAGAAATTTCTAGCAGGATTGAGATTCGGGATCAGAGATAGGTTGTTGGGTCAGAACATTGTGGATTTCAAAGATGCTTTGAGGTGAGGCCAGGAGATAGAGAAGGGCTTGGATATTACTCAAGCAGAGCATGGTTTCAGGAGATCAGTCCGAGATAAGGGGAAAAGAGTAGTTATTTCCCGACATGATTTGAGGGGTCAGCCCAAGAGACAGAGGGTAGAAGGACCTCAGATAGGGGCTGGTAAGCCCAATACTATAGTGGGTACTACGGATGTTATTAGAGATTCTGAGATGAGAGTGCCACGATGCAGGACATGTGGCAGGATGCACCCTGGACCTTGTCGAGCGGGTCCATTTACTTGCTACAGATGTGGTGAAGCAGGGCATATAATGAGAGATTGTCCACTTATAAGGTTTCAGGAACCTTGAGAGCACCTAGACCGATTGAGAGATTGAATAGGGCTCCACAGAGGTAAGCACCACCGAAGAGAGCCACAGTCGCAGATAAGGGCAAGAAGCCTGTCTCATAGGGTCGAGTCTATGCCATTGATAAGGAGACAACCGATACATCCTCCAACACTATCAGAGGTACTCTTCTTGTCTATAACCATGAAGCACATGTATTGTTTGACCCAGGTTCTACACACTCTTTTGTGTCACCACAATTTGCATGTAAGTTGAATAGGAAACCTGAGTCACTAGATTACATGCTACATATAAGTACACCTATGCACGTATTGCAAAAGACTGATATGATATGGAAGGATTGTGAAATTATGGTTGGAGATAAGAAATTTCTAGCAGATCTAGTTTTATTAAACATGAAGGATTTTGATGTAATATTAGGCATGGATTAGTTAGCTACCAATCGCGTGAATGTAGATTGCTACACTAAGACTTTGACATTCTCCTTACCAGAAAAGTTTAATGTATGTTTTGCGAGAAAGAAATAAAAGTGCATGATAAAGAAAGTTTTTGTGTTATGTGTTATCTGATGATATGATATATATATATGTGTGTGAGATTAACGTATAATGTTTTTTATTTTGTGAAGGATACATTGCCTTTATTTGTTATGAGAGTCGGGAACCACCAAGTATACTGGATGTTCGGCTAGTATGTGAGTTTCCTGATGTATTTCTAGAGGACTTACCGTGGTTACTACCTGAGAGAGAGGTTGAATTTACTATTGAGTTAGTACCAGATACTCAACCCATCCCCAAGTCACCTTAATGAATGGCACTAGTAGAATTGGAGGAATTAGAAAAGCAGTTGCAAGAACTACTTGATAAGGGGTCTATAAGACCTAGTGTGTCACCATGGGGTGCTCCGGTACTATTCGTTAGAAAGAAAGATGGTAGTCTCTGCCTTTGTATAGACTGTAGGCTTTTAAATAAAGCAACAGTTAAGAATAAGTATCCCCTGCCGAGGATAGATGATCTGTTTGATCAGCTGAGTGAGGCTCAAGTGTGTTCAAAGATAGACTTAAGATTGAGTTACCATCAGATAAGGATTAATGAGATTGATATATCGAAGACAGCTTTTAGGACTCGATATAGGCACTATGAGTTTTTGGTGATGCCCTTTGTACTGACTAATGCCCCAACAGTATTTATGAGCCTTATGAATGATGTCTCTAGAGAATACCTGGATAGATTTGTGATAGTGTTCATCGATGACATCTTGATCTATTCTAGATCCCGAGAAGAGCATGGGAGAGGTTGAATTTACTATTAAGTTAGTACCAGATACTCAACCCATCCCCAAGTCACCTTAACGAATGACACTAGTAGAATTGGAGGAATTAAAAAAGTATTTGCAAGAACTACTCGATAAGGGGTTTATAAGACCTAGTGTGTCACCATGGGGTGCTACGGTACTGTTCATCAGAAAGAAAGATGGTAGTCTCCTCCTTTGCATAAACTATAGGCTTTTAAATAAATTTACAGTTATGAATAAGTATCCCTTACCGAGGATAGATGATTTGTTTGATCAGCTGAGTGAGGTTTAAGTGTTTTCAAAGATAGACTTAAGATTGAGTTACCATCAAATAAGGGTTAAGGAGACTGATATACCGAAGATAGCTTTTAGGACTCGATATAGGTACTACGAGTTTTTGGTGATGACCTTTGTACTAACTAATGCCCCAGCAGCATTTATGAGCCTTATGAATAATGTCTTTCGAGAATACCTGGATAGATTTGTCATAGTATTCATGGATGACATCTTGATCTATTCTAGATCCCGAGAAGAGCACGAGCAACATTAGAAGATTGTGCTCCAAACTCTCCGTGAGAAGAAACTATATGGTAAATTCAATAAGTGTGCATTATGGCTAGAGCAGATTTCCTTCCTCAAACATGTAGTATCTAAGGACGGGGTGTCTGTAGATTCGTCTAAGGTAGAGGCAGTGTTGCAATGGGAACGACCGAGGACAGTTACGGAGGTCAAAAGTTTCTTGGGATTGGCAGGGTATTACCAACGGTTTGTTAAGGGGTTTTCACGGATAGTAGCTCTATTAACCAGATTAACCCGTAAACATGTTCCGTTTATATGGACAAAGCAGTTTGAGCAGAGCTTCCAAGAGCTCAAACGTCGATTAACTACGGCACTAGTCTTAGCCATTCCCAGTGGTTCTGGGGGATATGTGGTGTATAGTGATGCTTCACACCAGGGTCTCGACTGTGTGCTGATGCATCATGGTAGAGTGGTAGCTTATGGATCCCGTCAGCTAAAGGATCATGAGCAAAACTACCCCACACACGATTTAGAGTTAGCCGTAGTAGTTTTTGCACTCAAGATATGGTGGCATTATTTGTATGGAGAGAGATTTCAGATCTTCACTGACCACAAGAGTCTCAAGTATTTGTGTGATCAGAAGGAGGTCAATATGAGACAGCTGAGATGGATAGAGCTCTAGAAAGACTATGACTATGAGATCTTGTATCATCTGGGCAAGACGAATATAGTAGTTGATGCCCTGAATAGAAAAGGTATGGTGTCGTACATGATGATCCGAGAGTGGGAATTGTTGGGACAGTTTATCGAGCTCAGGATCAGTGTAGATGAGGTTAAGCATGGATACATGGCTAGCCTACGATGGAGCGCAGTATACTAGATCAGATTAGAGCTGGACAGAGGAATGATCAGAAATTACTGAATACGGTTAGCCAGGCAGAGGAGAGATCGCAGTTTGAGTTTACAGTTAGTGATGATGGATTACTGAGATACAAAGGTCGTATCTACATGCCACACGATGACACCTTGAGACAGAGCATATTGAAGGAGTCCCATTGTTCTAGATTCACCATGCACCCGGGTAATACCAAGATGTGCCAGGATCTTCGAAAGGTGTATTGGTGGATTGGGATGAAGAGAGATGTTGCAGACTTTATAGCCAGATGTCTAGTTTGCCAACAGATTAAGGTTGAGCACTAGAGACCTGTAAGACTGTTGAAGTCACTACCGATTCCTACATGGAAATGAGAGCATATTACGTAGATTTTATTATGGGGTTACCAAGGACCCAGAGAGGTCATGATGTAGTCTGGGTGACTGTAGACAGACTGACAAAGAGCACTCACTTCCTGCCATCAAGAGCATAAATTCACTGGATAAGCTAGCTGATTTATATGTCAGAGAGATAGGACGGTTGCATGGGGCACCTGGGAGCATCATATCTGATAGAGATTCTCGCTTCACTTCTAGATTCTGTACTAGATTTCAGGAAACTATGGGGTCTCGACTGAATATAAGCATCATTTATTATCCTCAGACAGATGGTCAGTCTGAGCGGACTATATAGACCTTAGAGGACTTGTTGAGAGCGTGCACCTTAGACTTTAAGGGCTCATGGCACCACCACTTGCCTCTTGAGAGTTTTCTTACAATAACAGTTATCAAGCTAGCATCGGAATGGCTCTATACGAGGCTCTATATGGCAGGAGGTGCAGATCCCCAATTGCTTGGGAAGAAGTGGGCGACTAAGAGATCCTTGCTGCTGAGTTAGTTGAACAGGCAAATAGAGGTGTTCAGTTGATCTGTGACAGGTTAAGGACAACATAGAGTAGACAGAAGAGTTATGCAGATGTACAAAGATGTCCTCTTGAGTTTTAGGTTAGGGACTCCGAATTTGTTTGTGAGATCTGAGAATTTCAGACATATTTTATTGATGTAATAATAATTTGGGTATAATTTATTGAGCTAAATGAATTGTGGGAATTATAATTGGAGATTTATGTGTTAAGTGTGTAAAATAAGCATGATCCATGAGGACAGATCGATCTGGGAGAAGGAGAGATCGATCTGGTGAGTTAAAAATGACGAGGAAGGGGAAATTTGAGGAGCAGATCGATCTCCAATGGAAGAGATCGATCTCCTTATGAATCTGTTTGAGAAGGGATCGATCTCATGAGGAAGAGATCGATCTCCAAATGAATCTGTTTGAGAGAAGATCGATCTCATGAGGAGGAGATCGATCTCCAAATGCTTCTGTTTGGGGAGAAGATCGATCTCCTTAGGAGCAGATCGATCTCATAAAGCCATAAAGAGATCGATCTCACCCTTCGACAGATCGATCTCCTAGGCATAAAATTGCCCAGATCGTCCCCAAATTTCAAACACAGATCGATCTCATCAAGAGGCAGATCGATCTCCTACCTCCAGTCTATATAAGGAACCCGTGTTTTCTCCTGAAATCTCACTTTCTCTCTCTTCCAAACCTCTATTTTTCTGAAAACCTAGTTTCTCACTCCTCCAAATCACCCATTTTCGGCCGAATCAGCTATTGTGGAAAGAAGGAAAGTTGTTCCTCATCAAAGGGAGAACAACATACTTGGAAATCGAAGGACAAATCGGATCGAGGCGTGAGTTGTGCGTCTCACAAGCTTTGGGTAATTTCTAAACCTCGATCTTGATATTTGAGCTGATTTTGATGTTATTGGTGGTTGTAATCGTGTTGAAATAGTTGAGGAATGATTAGGGATTGATGAGATTGTAATGTAGTGGGATTAATGTTGATATTTGGAAATTGTGGCAATTTTGAGGATTGTGCTATAAACGGAAATATAGACAAGGTGGTAAATTAGCTTAGATAATTGGTATTAGAGATATCGAACGTTGAGGTATTGAGAATGAGGTTGTAGTTTAGGGTTGAGTTACGAGAATCAAGGGATTTGAGGTGTTATGAGCAATTATGCTCGATTTTGAGAATTGAGGTTTATGTGATGTTGAGTATTGATGTTTTTAACATCGTTTGGACAGCTCGGGAGTTCCAGAGTGGAATGCGAGGCTAGTCCGTGATACGGGGGAACGATTGCACTATACGAGGTGCAAAGAGGTAAGGGAAATCTAAACCATTTGTGTATGTGAATTGCAAACTGTTTTAGCATGATTTACGATTTATAAACAAGCATGTTGAGTGTTTTGTGTTGAGATTAAACTGCACACGATTTTATAGCCGGTTGGAGCCCAATGTTTTATGAGTTTATAACTAGGCTCTACGTTAAGGCAATATTGTGATTTGAGAAATGTGTGCGTGTGCTTTGCCGGTTGGAACTCGGTTTTACTACGTTTTGTGTTGAGTACAAAACGATTTCAAATGAGTTTTATGAGAGAAAACCATTACGAGTTCTACGTGAAGGCAAACCTGTCTTATCTGATAAGACTTGGGTGTGTAGTTGTGAGTACACACCGGGCATTGCTCTGGTAGCATGTAAGCCCGAATTCTTCTCCGTTCTGGTAACGTTGAGAAAACCCCATTGGTGGCTGTGCCACGTTGAGAAACCCCATTGGTGGCTGTGCCACGTTGAGAAAACCCCATTAGTGGCTGTGCCACGTTGAGATACCCCTTTGGTGGCTGTGCCACGTTATACCCCGTTGGTGGCTGTGCCACGTTGAGAAACCCCATTGGTGGCTGTGCCACGTTGAGAAACCCCATTGGTGGCTGTGCCACGTTGAGAAAACCCCATTAGTGGCTGTGCCACGTTGAGATACCCCCTTGGTGGCTGTGCCACGTTGTACCCCATTGGTGGCTGTGCCACGTTGAGAAACCCCATTGGTGGCTGTGCCACGTTGAGATACCCCCTTAGTGGCTGTGCCACGTTGTACCCCATTGGTGGCTGTGCCACGTTGAGAAAACCCCATTGGTGGCTGTGCCACGTTGAGATACCCCCTTGGTGGCTGTGCCACGTTAAACCCCATTGGTGGCTGTGCCACGTTGAGAAACCCTATTTTGTGGCTATGCCACGTGAGAAAATAATCAGTGGCTTTGCCACGTGTGTTTTGTGGCGATGCCACGAGTGATTTTAAATCAGTGGCTATGCCACGTTATTTGAGAAAGCGTTTAACGCGTATTTTCACATGCTTTGTTTTGCTCTAGAGTGAGCCTTTTTACTTCATGTTTTCACATGACTTGACACATGAGAGTGTCGTTTTGAGTATTGTCATGCTATGGTTTTCAAATGAGTTTCACATACAAATAAATGCTTTGTGATGTGCATTTTGGTTTATGAAATGAGTCCCCCTACCCCCTTTACTGAGCGATTTAGAAGCTCACCCTGTTTTTCTTTCCCCCCCAGAGTCCTTCAAGTGAATAAGGACTTCACTGCGACGTACGGATTAGTGGCTAGTGGAGGATTCGAGCTCCAGGCTACATAATTTGTACTTTGAGGTATATTTATCTTTTTATGTACCCAGACTATTAATGTATTTGCAGACACTTGATGTATGACATTATATGGGATGTATTAGGATTAATTAACTTGGAATTGAGTATTTGTATACGGTACAATATACGTTATATGATGTTGAGATCCTGAGGCATGATAATTATGATGATGTATGACACTGCACAGGAATGCACTCTTAATTGTGAATTAATGAGTAAAAAGTTTTAAATTTGCCCTATTTTCCGCATATTCGGGGCGTGACAGAGTTTTCTTGGTATCAGAGCTTAGGGTGTCTAGTACTGTCAGTGTCGGTTAAGTGAAATAGAATACATCCCAAGTGTCTGTAATAGTCTGGTCATGAACTGAAATTGAGGATTGAGATTTCAATCGATTGTGATATGTACGCGCAGGAGACGGGTTGAGATTGAGAATGAGTAAACAACGAGGTCGTTCGAGGAGGCAGGCAGAGTCCCCTCCACCACCTGTCCCACAACCAGAGAGTCCTAACTCTCGATTTAATCGGATTGAGACCGATGTGAGGCAAGGTTTTGAGCAGATGGCGGCGCTATTCGCGTAATACTTTGGAGTTAATGCCTCGGATACTACCCCTACACCACCACCAGGACCTCCCATACCCAGTGCCTCCCGTCACTCAGCCTGAGGACAGAAGTAAGGTCCGACTAAAGGAATTTTTGAAGATGAATCCACCCGCATTTAGGGGAAAGAAGGATCCTACAGAGGCTGAGGAGTGGTTGACGGAGTTGAGAGTTATATTTGATTTACTGGGATGCACCGATGCTGAGAGAGTCAGTATGAGTGCCTATATGCTGAAGGGGAGAGCTCGAGATTGGTGGAGCACTACCCAGGGTATCTTGATGTCCCACCAGGATGTGATTGGTTGGGAAGAGTTCCAGACAGCTTTTAGAACCCAATATGTACCACGAGCCACCCAGAGAAGGAAACAAGCCGAGTTTTTGAGTTTGGTACAGGGTGACATGTCGGTGGATGACTATGAGAGCCAGTTCACCACACTACTGAGATATGACCCAGAGACCTTCAAGAGTGAAGAGCTCCGCACAGAGAAGTTTGTGTATGGGTTGAAACCCGTTATTAGAGATAGACTGATGGGGTTATGTATTACCGAGTTTGGAGATGCTCTGAGACGAGCACAAGAGGTTGAAAGAGGGATTGAGATGGTACAATCCCAGAATGAGCTCAGAGCGGTGAATAGAGATAAGGGCAAGAGGCCAGCACTTTTCCAGTCAGAGGCTCGGAGAGGTTCCTTCAGAAGAGGAAGGATTGAGGTGCAGAAGGACAGATTGGAAAGACCCAGAGCCTATCCTATTATCAAGGAGGCCCCTCGATATGTCAGGCCGGAGATGAGGATTTGTAGAGATTGTGGCCGATCGCATGAGGGAAGTTGTACTGGGTCGATCCATGGATGTTTCAGATGTGGTGACATGGGTCACAGAGTGAAAGACTGTCCCTAACCTCAGATACCACATGCTCCGGAGCCCACTAGACAACAGCCTCAGAGAGTGGATCCCCGGAGACGGGCCACTGCGGTAGAGAAAGGGAAGAAACCTATGGCACAGGGACGAGTGTTTGCCCTGGATAAGGAGACCGCAGACGCTTCGGTAGAAACTATAAGAGGTACACTCTCTGTCTGTAATTATGAGGCTCATGTGTTGATTGATTCAGGATCCACGCATTCGTTTATTTCTAAGCATTTTGCATGTAGATTAAACTTGAAGTTTGAACCTCTCGAATATATACTACATGTAAATACCCCTATGCGTGAATCCCAGAGAACTGAGTTAATCTGTAGAGGGTGTGAAATTAAGGTGGGAGATAGAGTGATGTTAGCAGATCTAATCATGTTGAGTATACATGGGTTTGATGTAATTCTGGGAATGGATTGGTTGGCGACCAATCGAGTGAGTTTAGACTGCTACACTAAGATTGTAACTTTCTCCCTACCTGAACCTTACAGTGTACGGTTGAGATATTGAGGAAATGTATATATGGAATTCTAGTAAGTCATTTGAGAATTTTAACATTATTTTGGAGATTATTAAATATGATTATTCATGTGAAGGTTATGAGACACTCATCTCAGATGATGAGCGGGAACACCCGAGGATTGAGGATATACCTGTGGTTTGCGAATTTCTGGATGTTTTCCCAGATGAATTGCCAGGTTTACCACCAGAGAGAGAGCTGGAGTTTACCATTGATTTGGTACCGGATACTCAGCTGATCTCTAAACCTCCCTACAGGATGGCATTAGTGGAACTTGAGGAATTGAAGAAGCAACTGCAGGAGTTATTGGATCAAGGGTTTATTAGACCCAGTGTTTCGCCGTGGGGAGAGCCAGTACTATTTGTTAAGAAGAAGGATGGTAGGCTCAGATTATGCGTAGACTACCGGCTGTTGAATAAAGCCACGGTGAAGAATAAATACCCACTACCCAGGATTGATGATCTATTTGATCAGCTGAGAGGGGCATCAGTCTTTTCTAAGATTGATTTGAGATCGGGCTATCACCAATTGAGGATCAAGGAGGAAGATATTCCAAAGACGGCCTTTAGGACAAGGTATGGCCATTACGAATTTCTGGTGATGTCCTTTGGATTGACGAACGCCCCTGCAGCATTCATGAGATTGATGAACCAGGTGTTCAGAGACTATCTGGATAAGTTTGTGATAGTCTTTATCGATGATATCCTGGTGTACTCTCGGTCGTATGAGGAGCATGCACAGCATTTGTGGTTAGTACTTCAGATACTCCGAGATAAGCAATTATACGGAAAGCTTAGTAAGTGTGAGTTTTGGCTGAGCCGGATAGCTTTCCTTGGGCATGTAGTCTCAGAGGAAGGAGTATCAGTGGATCCGAGTAAAATAGCAGCTGTGCTTAATTGGGAAAGACCAAGGACAGTGACTGAGATACGAAGCTTCCTTGGTTTGGCAGGGTATTACAGGAGATTTGTGGAAGGATTCTCGAGGATTGCCGCTCCTTTGACTAAGCTCACGCGTAAGGAGACTCCGTTCATATGGACTGATCAATGTGAGCTCAGTTTTCAAGAGTTAAAGAGGAGATTGACAGCGGCACCTGTGTTAACTATTCCCGAGGGATCAGGAGGATTCTCGGTGTATAGTGATGCATCTCACCAAGGATTGGGGTGTATGCTTATGCAGCACGGAAGAGTGGTCGCATATGGATCGCGACAACTGAAAGACCATGAGCGGAATTATCCCACGCATGATTTGGAGTTAGCCGCTGTGATATTTGCTTTGAAGATCTGGCGACATTACTTATATGGGGAAAGATTCCAGATCTTCACTGATCACAAGAGTTTGAGATATCTCTTTGATCAGAAAGAGTTAAACATGAGACAAAGGAGATGGATGGAACTCCTTAAGGATTATGACTGCGAGATTCTATATCATCCGGGTAAGGCGAATGTGGTTGCTGATGCCCTGAGCAGGAAGAGTATGATATCTGCTATGATGATCAGGGAATGGGAATTGTTAGAGCAGTTCGTCGAACTTCGGATCAGAGTTAAAGAGGTAGAGACTGGATTTTTGGCTAGCCTGCGGATAGAGCCCAGGATCATGGATCAGATTAGAACTGGGCAGCGCAGTGATCAGAGATTGATAGATATGGTTAGCCAAGCTGAGCAGAGTTCGCAGTCGGATCTCACCATCAGTGAGGATGGATTGTTGAGATTCAGAGGACGGATTTGTGTACCGGACGATGATACCCTGAAGAGACAGATACTGAGAGAATCCCACTGCTCGCTATACACCATGCACCCAGGAAGTACTAAGATGTACCGAGACTTGAGAAAGGTGTATTGGTGGAGTGGTATGAAGCGAGACGTGGCAGAGTATGTGGCCAGGTGTTTAGTATGCCAGCAAGTGAAAGCTGAGCATCGAAAGCCCGGAGGACTACTACAGCCCTTACCTGTACCTACATGGAAATGGGAGCATGTCACTATGGACTTTATTATGGGTTTACCGAGGACCCGGAGAGGTCGTGACGCGATATGGGTCATTGTGGATAGATTGACCAAGAGTGCCCACTTCCTTGCCATCAAGAGCACAGATACTGTGGATGCCTTAGCTGAGCTATATGTCAGCGAGATAGCTAGATTACATGGGGCTCCAGTGAGTATTACTTCTGATAGAGATTCCCGATTTACTTCCAGATTCTGGACCCAGTTTCAGGAGTCCATGGGATCTCGATTGAGTTTTAGTACCGCCTATCATCCTCAGACAGATGGTCAGTCAGAGAGGACTATTCAGACCCTGGAGGATATGTTGAGGGCGTGTACGATGGATTTTAAGGGATCATGGGATGATCACCTGCCCCTAGCAGAGTTTGCGTACAATAACAGCTATCATGCGAGTATTGGAATGGCACCTTTTGAGGCTCTATATGGTAGGAGGTGTAGATCCCCTGTAGCTTGGGAAGAAGTCGGTGACAGAAAGATAAATGCTCCCGAGCTTGTTGAGCAAGCCGTACAGAGTGTGAAACTCATATGTGAGAGGTTACGGGCTGCACAGAGTAGACAGAAAAGCTACGCGGATGTGCGTAGACGGCCACTCGAGTTTGATGTTGGTGATGCAGTATTTCTGAGAGTATCACCGAGCAAGGGTATCATGCGATTTGGGAAGAAAGGGAAATTGAGTCCTCGATACATAGGACCATTTGAGATTCTTGAGAAAGTGGGTGAGGTAGCTTACAGATTAGCATTACCCCCACAGATGTCCGGAATACACAATGTTTTTCATGTATCTATGTTGAGGAAGTACCACCCGGACCCTTCTCATGTCATAGAGTATGATGAGATGGACATACAGGAGGACATGAGCTACATTGAGGAACCCGTCCGGATTCTCGATAGAAAAGAGAAGGTACTGAGAACCAAGAGCATCCCATTAGTGAAAGTCTTGTGGAAGCATCACTCAAGGGAAGAAGCGACGTGGGAACTAGAGAGTCTCATGAAGGAGAAATACCCCCATCTATTTTGACTAGTTGAGTTGAATTTGGAGGACCAAATTCTTTTAAGGTGGGGAGGATGTGAGATCTGAGAATTTCAGACATATTTTATTGATGTAATAATAATTTGGGTATAATTTATTGAGCTAAATGAATTGTGGGAATTATAATTGGAGATTTATGTGTTAAATGTGTAAAATAAGCATGATCCATGAGGACAGATCGATCTGGGAGAAGGAGAGATCGATCTGGTGAGTTAAAAATGACGAGGAAGGGGAAATTTGAGGAGCAGATCGATCTCCAATGGAAGAGATCGATCTCCTTATGAATCTGTTTGAGAAGGGATCGATCTCATGAGGAAGAGATCGATCTCCAAATGAATCTGTTTGAGAGAAGATCGATCTCATGAGGAGGAGATCGATCTCCAAATGCTTCTGTTTGGGGAGAAGATCGATCTCCTTAGGAGCAGATCGATCTCATAAAGCCATAAAGAGATCGATCTCACCCTTCGACAGATCGATCTCCTAGGCATAAAATTGCCCAGATCGTCCCCAAATTTCAAACACAGATCGATCTCATCAAGAGGCAGATCGATCTCCTACCTCCAGTCTATATAAGGAACCCGTGTTTTCTCCTGAAATCTCACTTTCTCTCTCTTCCAAACCTCCATTTTTCCAAAAACCTAGTTTCTCACTCCTCCAAATCACCCATTTCCGACCGAATCAGCTATTGTGGAAAGAAGGAAAGTTGTTCCTCATCAAAGGGAGAACAACATACTTGGAAATCGAAGGACAAATCGGATCGAGGCGTGAGTTGTGCGTCTTACAAGCTTTGGGTAATTTCTAAACCTCGATCTTGATATTTGAGCTGATTTTGATGTTATTGGTGGTTGTAATCGTGTTGAAATAGTTGAGGAATGATTAGGGATTGATGAGATTGTAATGTAGTGGGATTAATGTTGATATTTGGAAATTGTGGCAATTTTGAGGATTGTGCTATAAACGGAAATATAGACAAGGTGGTAAATTAGCTTAGATAATTGGTATTAGAGATATCGAACGTTGAGGTATTGAGAATGAGGTTGTAGTTTAGGGTTGAGTTACGAGAATCAAGGGATTTGAGGTGTTATGAGCAATTATGCTCGATTTTGAGAATTGAGGTTTATGTGATGTTGAGTATTGATGTTTTTAACATCGTTTGGACAGCTCGGGAGTTCCAGAGTGGAATGCGAGGCTAGTCCGTGATACGGGGGAACGATTGCACTATACGAGGTGCAAAGAGGTAAGGGAAATCTAAACCATTTGTTTATGTGAATTGCAAACTGTTTTAGCATGATTTACGATTTATAAACAAGCATGTTGAGTGTTTTGTGTTGAGATTAAACTGCACACGATTTTATAGCCGGTTGGAGCCCAATGTTTTATGAGTTTATAACTGGGCTCTACGTTAAGGCAATATTGTGATTTGAGAAATGTGTGCGTGTGCTTTGCCGGTTGGAACTCGGTTTTACTACGTTTTGTGTTGAGTACAAAACGATTTCAAATGAGTTTTATGAGAGAAAACCATTACGAGTTCTACGTGAAGGCAAACCTGTCTTATGTGATAAGACTTGGGTGTGTAGTTGTGAGTACACACCGGGCATTGCTCTGGTAGCATGTAAGCCCGAATTCTTCTCCGTTCTGGTAACGTTGAGAAAACCCCATTGTGGTTGTGCCACGTTGAGAAACCCCATTGGTGGCTGTGCCACGTTG
This sequence comes from Firmiana major, assembly GCA_033439115.1. NCBI lineage: Eukaryota > Viridiplantae > Streptophyta > Magnoliopsida > Malvales > Malvaceae > Firmiana > Firmiana major. The sequence continues at coordinate 23,451,934 of CM065903.1, read as the reverse complement.
AGAAAACCCCATTGGTGGCTGTGCCACGTTGAGATACCCCCTTGGTGGCTGTGCCACGTTATACCCCATTGGTGGCTGTGCCACGTTGAGAAACCCCATTGGTGGCTGTGCCACGTTGATAAACCCCATTGGTGGCTGTGCCACGTTGAGAAAACCCCATTGGTGGCTGTGCCACGTTGAGATACCCCCTTGGTGGCTGTGCCACGTTGTACCCCATTGGTGGCTGTGCCACGTTGAGAAACCCCATTGGTGGCTGTGCCACGTTGAGATACCCCCTTGGTGGCTGTGCCACGTTGTACCCAATTGGTGGCTGTGCCACGTTGAGAAAACCCCATTGGTGGCTGTGCCACGTTGAGATACCCCCTTGGTGGCTGTGCCACGTTAAACCCCATTGGTGGCTGTGCCACGTTGAGAAACCCTATTTTGTGGCTATGCCACGTGAGAAAATAATCAGTGGCTTTGCCACGTGTGTTTTGTGGCGATGCCACGAGTGATTTTAAATCAGTGGCTATGCCACGTTATTTGAGAAAGCGTTTAACGCGTATTTTCACATGCTTTGTTTTGCTCTAGAGTGAGCCTTTTTACTTCATGTTTTCACATGACTTGACACATGAGAGTGTCGTTTTGAGTATTGTCATGCTATGGTTTTCAAATGAGTTTCACATACAAATAAATGCTTTGTGATGTGCATTTTGGTTTATGAAATGAGTCCCCCTACCCCCTTTACTGAGCGATTTAGAAGCTCACCCTGTTTTTCTTTCCCCCCCAGAGTCCTTCAAGTGAATAAGGACTTCACTGCGACGTACGGATTAGTGGCTAGTGGAGGATTCGAGCTCCAGGCTACATAATTTGTACTTTGAGGTATATTTATCTTTTCATGTACCCAGACTATTAATGTATTTGCAGACACTTGATGTATGACATTATATGGGATGTATTAGGATTAATTAACTTGGAATTGAGTATTTGTATACGGTACAATATACGTTATATGATGTTGAGATCCTGAGGCATGATAATTATGATGATGTATGACACTGCACAGGAATGCACTCTTAATTGTGAATTAATGAGTAAAAAGTTTTAAATTTGCCCTATTTTCCGCATATTCGGGGCGTGACAGAGTTTTCTTGGTATCAGAGCTTAGGGTGTCTAGTACTGTCAGTGTCGGTTAAGTGAAATAGAATACATCCCAAGTGTCTGTAATAGTCTGGTCATGAACTGAAATTGAGGATTGAGATTTCAATCGATTGTGATATGTACGCGCAGGAGACGGGTTGAGATTGAGAATGAGTAAACGACGAGGTCGTTCGAGGAGGCAGGCAGAGTCCCCTCCACCACCTGTCCCACAACCAGAGAGTCCTAACTCTCGATTTAATCGGATTGAGACCGATGTGAGGCAAGGTTTTGAGCAGATGGCGGCGCTATTCGCGTAATACTTTGGAGTTAATGCCTCGGATACTACCCCTACACCACCACCAGGACCTCCCATACCCCCAGTGCCTCCCGTCACTCAGCCTGAGGACAGAAGTAAGGTCCGACTAAAGGAATTTTTGAAGATGAATCCACCCGCATTTAGGGGAAAGAAGGATCCTACAGAGGCTGAGGAGTGGTTGACGGAGTTGAGAGTTATATTTGATTTACTGGGATGCACCGATGCTGAGAGAGTCAGTATGAGTGCCTATATGCTGAAGGGGAGAGCTCGAGATTGGTGGAGTACTACCCAGGGTATCTTGATGTCCCACCAGGATGTGATTGGTTGGGAAGAGTTCCAGACAGCTTTTAGAACCCAATATGTACCACGAGCCGCCCAGAGAAGGAAACAGGCTGAGTTTTTGAGTTTGGTACAGGGTGACATGTCGGTGGATGACTATGAGAGCCAGTTCACCACACTACTGAGATATGACCCAGAGACCTTCAAGAGTGAAGAGCTCCGCACAGAGAAGTTTGTGTATGGGTTGAAACCCGTTATTAGAGATAGACTGATGGGGTTATGTATTACCGAGTTTGGAGATGCTCTGAGACGAGCACAAGAGGTTGAAAGAGGGATTGAGATGGTACAATCCCAGAATGAGCTCAGAGCGGTGAATAGAGATAAGGGCAAGAGGCCAGCACTTTTCCAGTCAGAGGCTCGGAGAGGTTCCTTCAGAAGAGGAAGGATTGAGGTGCAGAAGTACAGATTGGAAAGACCCAGAGCCTATCCTATTATCAAGGAGGCCCCTCGATATGTCAGGCCGGAGATGAGGATTTGTAGAGATTGTGGCCGATCGCATGAGGGAAGTTGTACTGGGTCGATCCATGGATGTTTCAGATGTGGTGACATGGGTCACAGAGTGAAAGACTGTCCCCAACCTCAGATACCACATGCTCCGGAGCCCACTAGACAACAGCCTCAGAGAGTGGATCCCCGGAGACGGGCCACTGCGGCAGAGAAAGGGAAGAAACCTGTGGCACAGGGACGAGTGTTTGCCCTGGATAAGGAGACCGCAGACGCTTCGGCAGAAACTATAAGAGGTACACTCTCTGTCTGTAATTATGAGGCTCATGTGTTGATTGATTCAGGATCCACGCATTCGTTTATTTCTAAGCATTTTGCATGTAGATTAAACTTGAAGTTTGAACCTCTAGAATATATACTACATGTAAATACCCCTATGCGTGAATCCCAGAGAACTGAGTTAATCTGTAGAGGGTGTGAAATTAAGGTGGGAGATAGAGTGATGTTAGCAGATCTAATCATGTTGAGTATACATGGGTTTGATGTAATTCTGGGAATGGATTGGTTGGCGACCAATCGAGTGAGTTTAGACTGCTACACTAAGATTGTAACTTTCTCCCTACCTGAACCTTACAGTGTACGGTTGAGATATTGAGGAAATGTATATATGGAATTCTAGTAAGTCATTTGAGAATTTTAACATTATTTTGGAGATTATTAAATATGATTATTCATGTGAAGGTTATGAGACACTCATCTCAGATGATGAGCGGGAACACCCGAGGATTGAGGATATACCTGTGGTTTGCGAATTTCTGGATGTTTTCCCAGATGAATTGCCAGGTTTACCACCAGAGAGAGAGCTGGAGTTTACCATTGATTTGGTACCGGATACTCAGCCGATCTCTAAACCTCCTACAGGATGGCATTAGTGGAACTTGAGGAATTAAAGAAGCAACTGCAGGAGTTATTGGATCAAGGGTTTATTAGACCCAGTGTTTCACCGTGGGGAGAGCCAGTACTATTTGTTAAGAAGAAGGATGGTAGGCTCAGATTATGCGTAGACTACCGGCTGTTGAATAAAGCCACGGTGAAGAATAAATACCCACTACCCAGGATTGATGATCTACTTGATCAGCTGAGAGGGGCATCAGTCTTTTCTAAGATTGATTTGAGATCGGGCTATCACCAATTGAGGATCAAGGAGGAAGATATTCCAAAAACGGCCTTTAGGACAAGGTATGGCCATTACGAATTTCTGGTGATGTCCTTTGGATTGACGAACGCCCCTGCAGCATTCATGAGATTGATGAACGAGGTGTTCAGAGACTATCTGGATAAGTTTGTGATAGTCTTTATCGATGATATCCTGGTGTACTCTCGGTCGTATGAGGAGCATGCACAGCATTTGTGGTTAGTACTTCAGATACTCCGAGATAAGCAATTATACGGAAAGCTTAGTAAGTGTGAGTTTTGGCTGAGCCGGATAGCTTTCCTTGGGCATGTAGTCTCAGAGGAAGGAGTATCAGTGGATCCGAGTAAAATAGCAGCTGTGCTTAATTGGGAAAGACCAAGGACAGTGACTGAGATACGAAGCTTCCTTGGTTTGGCAGGGTATTACAGGAGATTTGTGGAAGGATTCTCGAGGATTGCCGCTCCTTTGACTAAGCTCACGCGTAAGGAGACTCCGTTCATATGGACTGATCAATGTGAGCTCAGTTTTCAAGAGTTAAAGAGGAGATTGACAGCGGCACCTGTGTTAACTATTCCCGAGGGATCAGGAGGATTCTCGGTGTATAGTGATGCATCTCACCAAGGATTGGGGTGTGTGCTTATGCAGCACGGAAGAGTGGTCGCATATGGATCGCGACAACTGAAAGACCATGAGCGGAATTATCCCACGCATGATTTGGAGTTAGCCGCTGTGATATTTGCTTTGAAGATCTGGCGACATTACTTATATGGGGAAAGATTCCAGATCTTCACTGATCACAAGAGTTTGAGATATCTCTTTGATCAGAAAGAGTTAAACATGAGACAAAGGAGATGGATGGAACTCCTTAAGGATTATGACTGCGAGATTCTATATCATCCGGGTAAGGCGAATGTGGTTGCTGATGCCCTGAGCAGGAAGAGTATGATATCTGCTATGATGATCAGGGAATGGGAATTGTTAGAGCAGTTCGTCGAACTTCGGATCAGAGTTAAAGAGGTAGAGACTGGATTTTTGGCTAGCCTGCGGATAGAGCCCAGGATCATGGATCAGATTAGAACTGGGCAGCGCAGTGATCAGAGATTGATAGATATGGTTAGCCAAGCTGAGCAGAGTTCGCAGTCGGATCTCACCATCAGTGAGGATGGATTGTTGAGATTCAGAGGACGGATTTGTGTACCAGACGATGATACCCTGAAGAGACAGATACTGAGAGAATCCCACTGCTCGCGATACACCATGCACCCAGGAAGTACTAAGATGTACCGAGACTTGAGAAAGGTGTATTGGTGGAGTGGTATGAAGCGAGACGTGGCAGAGTATGTGGCCAGGTGTTTAGTATGCCAGCAAGTGAAAGCTGAGCATCGAAAGCCCGGAGGACTACTACAGCCCTTACCTGTACCTACATGGAAATGGGAGCATGTCACTATGGACTTTATTATGGGTTTACAGAGGACCCGGAGAGGTCGTGACGCGATATGGGTCATTGTGGATAGATTGACCAAGAGTGCCCACTTCCTTGCCATCAAGAGCACAGATACTGTGGATGCCTTAGCTGAGCTATATGTCAGCGAGATAGCTAGATTACATGGGGCTCCAGTGAGTATTACTTCTGATAGAGATTCCCGATTTACTTCCAGATTTTGGACCCAGTTTCAGGAGTCCATGGGATCTCGATTGAGTTTTAGTACCGCCTATCATCCTCAGACAGATGGTCAGTCAGAGAGGACTATTCAGACCCTGGAGGATATGTTGAGGGCGTGTACGATGGATTTTAAGGGATCATGGGATGATCACCTGCCCCTAGCAGAGTTTGCGTACAATAACAGCTATCATGCGAGTATTGGAATGGCACCTTTTGAGGCTCTATATGGTAGGAGGTGTAGATCCCCTGTAGCTTGGGAAGAAGTCGGTGACAGAAAGATAAATGCTCCCGAGCTTGTTGAGCAAGCCGTACAGAGTGTGAAACTCATATGTGAGAGGTTACGGGCTGCACAGAGTAGACAGAAAAGCTACGCGGATGTGCGTAGACGGCCACTCGAGTTTGATGTTGGTGATGCAGTATTTCTGAGAGTATCACCGAGCAAGGGTATCATGCGATTTGGGAAGAAAGGGAAATTGAGTCCTCGATACATAGGACCATTTGAGATTCTTGAGAAAGTGGGTGAGGTAGCTTACAGATTAGCATTACCCCCACAGATGTCCGGAATACACAATGTTTTTCATGTATCTATGTTGAGGAAGTACCACCCGGACCCTTCTCATGTCATAGAGTATGATGAGATGGACATACAGGAGGACATGAGCTACATTGAGGAACCCGTCCGGATTCTCGATAGAAAAGAGAAGGTACTGAGAACCAAGAGCATCCCATTAGTGAAAGTCTTGTGGAAGCATCACTCAAGGAAAGAAGCGACGTGGGAACTAGAGAGTCTCATGAAGGAGAAATACCCCCATCTATTTTGACTAGTTGAGTTGAATTTGGAGGACCAAATTCTTTTAAGGTGGGGAGGATGTGAGATCTGAGAATTTCAGACATATTTTATTGATGTAATAATAATTTGGGTATAATTTATTGAGCTAAATGAATTGTGGGAATTATAATTGGAGATTTATGTGTTAAGTGTGTAAAATAAGCATGATCCATGAGGACAGATCGATCTGGGAGAAGGAGAGATCGATCTGGTGAGTTAAAAATGACGAGGAAGGGGAAATTTGAGGAGCAGATCGATCTCCAATGGAAGAGATCGATCTCCTTATGAATCTGTTTGAGAAGGGATCGATCTCATGAGGAAGAGATCGATCTCCAAATGAATCTGTTTGAGAGAAGATCGATCTCATGAGGAGGAGATCGATCTCCAAATGCTTCTGTTTGGGGAGAAGATCGATCTCCTTAGGAGCAGATCGATCTCATAAAGCCATAAAGAGATCGATCTCACCCTTCGACAGATCGATCTCCTAGGCATAAAATTGCCCAGATCGTCCCCAAATTTCAAACACAGATCGATCTCATCAAGAGGCAGATCGATCTCCTACCTCCAGTCTATATAAGGAACCCGTGTTTTCTCCTGAAATCTCACTTTCTCTCTCTTCCAAACCTCCATTTTTCCGAAAACCTAGTTTCTCACTCCTCCAAATCACCCATTTCCGGCCGAATCAGCTATTGTGGAAAGAAGGAAAGTTGTTCCTCATCAAAGGGAGAACAACATACTTGGAAATCGAAGGACAAATCGGATCGAGGCGTGAGTTGTGCGTCTCACAAGCTTTGGGTAATTTCTAAACCTCGATCTTGATATTTGAGCTGATTTTGATGTTATTGGTGGTTGTAATCGTGTTGAAATAGTTGAGGAATGATTAGGGATTGATGAGATTGTAATGTAGTGGGATTAATGTTGATATTTGGAAATTGTGGCAATTTTGAGGATTGTGCTATAAACGGAAATATAGACAAGGTGGTAAATTAGCTTAGATAATTGGTATTAGAGATATCGAACGTTGAGGTATTGAGAATGAGGTTGTAGTTTAGGGTTGAGTTACGAGAATCAAGGGATTTGAGGTGTTATGAGCAATTATGCTCGATTTTGAGAATTGAGGTTTATGTGATGTTGAGTATTGATGTTTTTAACATCGTTTGGACAGCTCGGGAGTTCCAGAGTGGAATGCGAGGCTAGTCCGTGATACGGGGGAACGATTGCACTATACGAGGTGCAAAGAGGTAAGGGAAATCTAAACCATTTGTTTATGTGAATTGCAAACTGTTTTAGCATGATTTACGATTTATAAACAAGCATGTTGAGTGTTTTGTGTTGAGATTAAACTGCACACGATTTTATAGCCGGTTGGAGCCCAATGTTTTATGAGTTTATAACTGGGCTCTACGTTAAGGCAATATTGTGATTTGAGAAATGTGTGCGTGTGCTTTGCCGGTTGGAACTCGGTTTTACTACGTTTTGTGTTGAGTACAAAACGATTTCAAATGAGTTTTATGAGAGAAAACCATTACGAGTTCTACGTGAAGGCAAACCTGTCTTATGTGATAAGACTTGGGTGTGTAGTTGTGAGTACACACCGGGCATTGCTCTGGTAGCATGTAAGCCCGAATTCTTCTCCATTCTGGTAACGTTGAGAAAACCCCATTGTGGTTGTGCCACGTTGAGAAACCCCATTGGTGGCTGTGCCACGTTGAGAAAACCCCATTGGTGGCTGTGCCACGTTGAGATACCCCCTTGGTGGCTGTGCCACGTTATACCCCATTGGTGGCTGTGCCACGTTGAGAAACCCCATTGGTGGCTGTGCCACGTTGAGAAACCCCATTGGTGGCTGTGCCACGTTGAGAAAACCCCATTGGTGGCTGTGCCACGTTGAGATACCCCCTTGGTGGCTGTGCCACGTTGTACCCCATTGGTGGCTGTGCCACGTTGAGAAACCCCATTGGTGGCTGTGCCACGTTGAGATACCCCCTTGGTGGCTGTGCCACGTTGTACCCCATTGGTGGCTGTGCCACGTTGAGAAAACCCCATTGGTGGCTGTGCCACGTTGAGATACCCCCTTGGTGGCTGTGCCACGTTAAACCCCATTGGTGGCTGTGCCACGTTGAGAAACCCTATTTTGTGGCTATGCCACGTGAGAAAATAATCAGTGGCTTTGCCACGTGTGTTTTGTGGCGATGCCACGAGTGATTTTAAATCAGTGGCTATGCCACGTTATTTGAGAAAGCGTTTAACGCGTATTTTCACATGCTTTGTTTTGCTCTAGAGTGAGCCTTTTTACTTCATGTTTTCACATGACTTGACACATGAGAGTGTCGTTTTGAGTATTGTCATGCTATGGTTTTCAAATGAGTTTCACATACAAATAAATGTTTTGTGATGTGCATTTTGGTTTATGAAATGAGTCCCCCTACCCCCTTTACTGAGCGATTTAGAAGCTCACCCTGTTTTTCTTTCCCCCCCAGAGTCCTTCAAGTGAATAAGGACTTCCCTGCGACGTACGGATTAGTGGCTAGTGGAGGATTCGAGCTCCAGGCTACATAATTTGTACTTTGAGGTATATTTATCTTTTCATGTACCCAGACTATTAATGTATTTGCAGACACTTGATGTATGACATTATATGGGATGTATTAGGATTAATTAACTTGGAATTGAGTATTTGTATACGGTACAATATACGTTATATGATGTTGAGATCCTGAGGCATGATAATTATGATGATGTATGACACTGCACAGGAATGGACTCTTAATTGTGAATTAATGAGTAAAAAGTTTTAAATTTGCCCTATTTTCCGCATATTCGGGGCGTGACATTGTTAAGGTGTCACCGATGAAAGGTATAGTACGTTTTGGGAAAAGAGGAAAGCTGAGTCCTCGCTTCATTGGTCCATTCAAGATTTTGAGTAAAGTGGGAGATGTAGCATATCGACTAGCACTACCTTCACAGCTGTCGGGTATACATGATGTCTTTCATGTTTCGATTTTAAGGAAGTATCATCCGGACCCTTCTCATGTCATCGAGTACGAGCAACTAGAGATTCATGAGGACATGAGTTATGTTGAGCAGCCGATCCGAATTCTCGACGGGAAGGAGAAAGTGCTAAGAACTAAGACTATCCCACTAGTGAAGGTTCTCTGGCGACATCATGAGACAGAGGAAGCTACCTGAGAGCGAGAGAGCCAAATCAAGGAGAAGTACCCTCATCTATTCGATGGACCAGCTTGAATTCAGAGGACTGAATTCTTAAAAGTTGGGGAAAAATGTAAAACCCAATATTTTCCCATATTATGATGCTTATGAGAAGTAAATTATAGCTCAATGTGACGTTTTGCAGGCCCGTAGACAACTAAAGCACTTGGTTCTAGTGTGTGGCCCGATTGCACGTAAATTGAGGTAAGGTCCTAGACCCAAGAATTGCTCAAAAATACCATGTTCATGCATGAAATGATGTGTAGAAGGAAAAACTAAGTGACTGGAGATGAAAAAGTGAGTTAAACTCAAGTTTTAAATTAAATCGAGAAAACAGACCTAATAAGGGAAATAAAATCGAATAAAATTCTAGAAATTTGTAAAAATTATTTTGAGGCCATAGAAAATTAATATAAGGTGAAATTGACATGGGAAATAAAAATCATGAAGAAATATGGAGATTTAGGGGTGCAAATGAATTTTTGAAGTGAATCAAAATCTAAATTTCATTTTACTCAATATTGGCTAAATCATGCAAAATGAGCTCGTTCGTGAAATATTTCTTAAACAAGTGACCCCTAAATTTTTTTGGGATACACTATAGACATAGTGTAACAATTGAGAAGTGAAAGGTTCACGAAATCTGATCAGAATTAATTTTGGTGATTTTTTTAAAACAGAACAGTCAACTTCCCTACATATTGTAATCTGTCAGCCAATGAAAACACACCAATTTGATGACTTCTAGATTTTTGTTGTTTCTGATATTTTCCATTCTAAAATTCAACTAGATAAGCTTCATAAAAAGGTAAAAATCATCCTGAAATGAGGAAAAACACGAGAGATACCCCTCCCTCATTCTGCCGCAGGCGGTACTTATGCTTCTAACTTTTATGAATTTTTCAGCCACCCTCCGGCTAGTTTGAGGTGACAGTCCATTCACATGAAATCTTCCTCTTCCTCCCCTCTATCACATATAAAAAATTCAGACCTAATTAAAGTTGTTTACCCTCTGAAATGTTAGAGAGAAGAATAGGACAGAAAATTGCCTTGTTCTGAGGTAAGTAAAGGTGGAATTTTTGGATGGATTTGATGAGTTTCTTGGATGATTCTGAACACTTCTAAGCTCTATACATGTTTTATTACAGCTGAGTGGCAATTTGGAGGCTTGAAATCGAACTCAAAGTTGGTCAAAGGAGTGAAGAAGTTGAGGTATGATGATGATGATGAGATAGGTTGTTAATTTGTGATTTTTGATGAATTTTTGTTGAAGGAAATTTGATGAATTGATTTATATGATAGAGTTCTGCTGTTGCCAGCATAATTTAGTTGTTGCAATGATGATATTGGATGTAATTAAAATGAATTTACTGTCAAAATTATATTGCAAAGGTTCAGTTTAGTGTTTAACTAGGTGAATTATCGAAATAATGCAAGAATCGATAATTTAAGGTCTTGTATGAAGTGAAATGAATTGCTGGAATGTAAGACACGATGTAAAGGTATTGAAAATGAATTTAAAGGTGTCGAACATGTTAAGAAAGCTTAAACCGAGGCTTAAACCGATAAAATTGAGCAAAACGAGCAAAGTAGTAAAAAAGTCACCTTTTGGTCAACATTTTAGTTGTAATCCCATATTTGAATATATTAACATGAATTTGAGCTATATGTGATGAGATAACTTGGTATGTAACAGCTCGGATTATCGACATGTATTTCGAGGTGAGCTCAAAAACTGAGGAACGTGCACTACTCCGACGCTAAGAAGTAAGGGATATAATTTAGAGTAGCATTAGTACCTTTCTACCTTACCAAATATTTATATGGATAATAAATTGAGTTTCTACGGATAAGGGCTTTCTTGAAATGTGAACTGAGCATTATTCACTCAAAACCCGAGATAAACTTATCCAACCTCTTCAAAATGATTTCATTGCATGGGATACATTTTAGTATCCATGTTTATGGTATATAAAAGTCATTTTCATGTATGGAATGAAACCATAGTATGTTTTCTATGTGTTACGGATTAAAGTCCCAGGAATGTTTTACGAAACTATGTTTCATTATATGGGATATATATATATATACTCGAGATATATGTGTTTATGAAAAACATGCTTAATGTTTTGAGACTATGACACGAAGTATTGATGTTATGAGGTCAGAGTGATCGGGGGTCGATCTTGTACATTGAGAAAAGGGTACAAAGATGATCAAGGATCTTCCTAGCCGACGGCCAAGGAACGGGCAGGACTCTGACAAGATGAGATGACTTGGGGTACCATGTAACCATTTAATGTTCATGCGTTGAGACTGCTTAGAGACTTCGAGTCCTTTACAGGCACGTAGTGAGTCACCCCATCATAGCCCCGTACCACATAGTCCAGTACGACACTGTACGTCCCTGATCCAGTCCTACAGTTCCCTGTACTATGGCTATATGTACCAGTTATATTAATAATGTCCTTCAGGACCAGTTATGATGAAGCCATGTCTCCAAGAGAAATTAAATATGTTTTAACACATCTCATGCTGCCTTATATGTTATTTTCTATTTTGCTCTTATTTATGATGTTATGATTTTAAGGTAGCCTATGAGTGATGTTTTTATGAAATGTGCATATGAAAGTTATAATTTCGCTTTAAAGTGAACAATATGATATGTATGATTAGAAACTTATAAGATGCTTTATGACTGTTTACACTAACTGATATGTATATAACATGATACGTTTTACGAAAATGATGCATATGTGTAAACTAATGATTTTAAAGCACATTTTTACTACTTTTAGTGAATGTAAGCATCTCTACTCCATTGCATGTGTTTTACTGGTTTTAAATATTAAGGTAACTCTAAATGTATGTCTTGTTAAGCTTGAAAAGCTCACCCCCTTCCTTTCCATCTTCTAGATTACCTACAGTGATTCTACTGCACTCAAGCACTAGAGGTCATGGACGAGGCAGTCCGACCTTTCGTCAGATCATTTGTAGCGACGAGGTATAGCTTTACTTTTGTTCCAGACTTGATGTACAACGTAGACACTATTGTATAAGACAATGGGATGTAATCAATGTAGATGATTTTGGTACAGAGTTTTAATTCGGTAGTGTAAATGAATATATGTATAGAATGTCATTAGATTTTGGAATGAGAATGAATGCATTTTGGTTGTGGGTTGAAATTAAATATAAACTGCATTTAAACTTTGCAGGTTGGGTTAAGTGTTATTGCAACTGTTATGTTACCAAATTTTTATAAAATGATAAAAGTTAAGAAACTGACATAGACATAACACAACTCAGTTAAATAGGTTAAAAAGGTTTAAAATTGCCTCATTTCCCTCTTTTTCGGGCGTGACATGCTTCTTATTCAATCAAAGTCAGACTAAATCATGGGGTTATATCATCGGAATATGGGAAAAATCACTTGTTAAGTACTAAATCAAACAATGTAAGCTCATATTTTCATAAAATTTTGCAATTCTGCCCAAAAAGTTTCAAAAATGCTCAAGTGAATCCCTTCCCCCGGACTTAAAGTGTGCAGTGTCCTCAGTGTGCAGATAATATAAGATTTGAAGCTCAAAAATAGAATACTCCCCTATCTGATGATGAAGCACATGTGAAGCTTGATGAGAACATGTTACTGCAAAGGCTATCGATACAAGAAACAAAGAAAGAAGCAACAAAAAAGAGAAAAAGAACTGTACAAAAAGTGAAAAGAAAAATAAAACAACCTTAAATGAAGTGAAGCTAAATAGCAAGATCAAAAGCAGGAAGATTAGCCAAAGTGGTAACAGAATACTGACAGTCAAACCCTCCCCCAAAATAGTGCTTAAGTCTACACGCATTAACTTTAAAGGGTTACTTAAGGGCCTCATCCATGATCTCAATGACTCCATGAGGGAATACTTGTGTAATGGTGAAGGGTCCTGTCCACCTAGACTTAAGCTTTCCTGGAAACAACTTCAAGCGAGAATTGAAAAACAATACTTGTTGGTCTGGCTCGAAGTGTCTCTCCTTTATTTTCTTATCATGCCATCGCTTAGTCTTTTCCTTGTAGAGCTTGGCATTCTCATATGCTTGTAACCTAAACTCATCTAATTGATTAAGCTGTAGCAGCCTTTTCTCCCTAGCTACATCTAAATTGAAATTCAGGTTCTTAAGGGCCCAGTAGGCCTTATGCTCAAGCTCCACTGGTAAATAACAGGCCTTACCATAAACAAGCTGATAAGGGGACATCCCTATAGGTGTTTTGAAGGCTGTCCTATAAGCCCAAAGTGCATCACCTAACATAATGGACAAATCCTTCCTACTTGAATTCACTGTCTTCTCTAATATCCTCTTAATCTCCCTATTGGATAACTCAACCTGACCACTAGTTTGTGGGTGATAAGCAGTGGCTACCTTATGTTTGACCCCATATTTCTTTAAAAGCCCATCAAAACTCTTGTTGCAAAAATGGGATCTGCCATCACTAATGATGGCTCTGGGTGTGCCAAATCTCGTAAAAATATTATTCTTCAAAAGCCTTATCACCACCTTGGCATCATTAGTTTGTAAAGCCATTGCTTCAACCCATTTTGACACATAATCCACAGCCACCAAAATGTAGAGATTATCATATGAAGGAACAAAAGGTCCCATGAAGTCTATACCCCAAACATTAAAAAGCTTTACTTCCAAAATATTAGTCAGAGGCATCTCATTTCTTTTGTAAATATTACCTACCCTTTGACATCTATCACATTTCATCATAAAGTAGTGTGCATCCTTAAACAAGGTGGGCCAGTAATATCCAGATTGCAAAACCTTAGCAGTTATCCTTTCTCCTCCAAAATGCCCTCTATAATCAGAAGAATGGCAATGTCTAAGTATTTCCTCTACTTCTTCCATGGGAACACATCTCCTTAAAACATGATCATTACATTGCTTGTATAGAAAGGGCTCATCCCACACATAATACTTGACATTACTCAAAAACTTCTTCTTTTGTTGGGCAGTCAAATCTGATGGCATCACATTTCTCACCAAATCATTCATAAAACCAGCATATCAGGGCAAACTGGAGTGCCCAAAAACAAATAACTACTCATTAAGAAAGGACTCATTAATTACTATACCATCTTCTTTAAGTCCACTCTCCAATCTAGATAAATGGTCAGCAACTTGATTCTTTATCCCTTTCCTATCCTTAATCTCCAAGTCAAACTCCTGTAGTAGGAGGATCCATCTAATCAATGTAGGCTTTACATGCTTCTTGGAAACTAAGTACTTAATGGTAGCATGATCAGTATATACTACCACCTAAGTGCCAATGAGATAGGAGGGAAATCAAAAGCAAATACTACAGCCAATAGCTCCTTATCGGTAGTAGCATAGTTCAACTAGGCTTCATTCAGAGTCTTACTTGTATAATAGATAACATAAAACAATTTTCCTTTTCTTTTTCCAAGTACAGCCCCAACTACATAATTACTTACATCACACATCAGCTCAAAAGGTAAATTCCAATTAAGAGCTATGATTACAGGGGCTGCAACTAACTTCTCCTTCAAAGTCTTAAATGCTTCTAAGCAACACTCATCAAAACAGAATGCAATATCTTTTTCTAGAAGATTACACAAAGGCTTTGAGATTTGGGAAAAGTCCTTTATGAACCTTATGTAAAATCCTGCATGGCCCAAAAAACTCTTAATTCCTTTAACAGAGGCAGGGGGAGGTAACTTCTTAATGATTTCCACCTTAGCTCTATCTGCTTCTATTCCTCTAGAAAATATCTTGTGCCCAAGCACTATACCTTCCTTAACCATAATGTGGCACTTCTTCCAATTAAGCACTAAATTTGTTTCTTCACATCTCTTCAAAACAAGTGCCAAGTTGTGCAGCTATCCCCAAATATAGAAAAATCATCCATGAAGATCTCTAGAAAATTCTCCACCATATCATGAAATATGGCCATCATGCAACGTTGGAAGGTAGCAGGTGCATTGCATAGGCCAAAAGCCATCCTCCTAAAAGTAAACGTCCCATAAGGACAGGTGAAGGTGGTCTTTTTTTGTCCTTTGGTGATATAGCTATCTGATTATACGCAGAGTACCCATCCAGCAGGCAGTAGAACTCATGACCAGCCAATCTATCTAGCATCTGGTTAATAAAGGGTAGAGGGAAGTGGCCTTTCCTGGTGGCTTTATTAAGTTTCCTATAGTCCATACATACTCGCCAACCAGTGAGAGTCCTAGTGGATATGAGCTCATTATTCTCATTCTCAATCATAGTCATCTCTCATTTCTTAGGGACACATAACTGGGCTCACCCAAGTACTATCAGAAATGGGATATATGATCCCAAAATCCAACCACTTAATTATCTCCTTTTTGACCATGTCTTTCATCACAGGATTCAACCTATGCTGGTGCTCTATTGATGACCTATACCCTTCCTCCAACAGTATCTTATGTATACATATTGAGGGACTAATACCCTTGAGATCATAAATAGACCAGCCTATAGCTTTCTGGTGCTCTCTCAAAACCTGTAGTAATTTCTCCTCTTGATCGGAGGAGAGAGTAGTAGACACTATCACTAGCTTAGTGGAGGACTCACCTAGATAAGCATATCTAAGGTGTGAGGGTAAGGGCTTAAGCTCTAAAGCTGGAGGATAACTGGTCGATGGAGAGACATCTAAAGCTGGAGTAGGTGAAGTGTCTAAATTTTCAAATTGGGTAATCTTCATGAGGGGAGTAACCTCCAACAACTGTAAAGCCTCATAAACATCATCATCATCCTCATTGTATTCTTTAAGATTAAGTGATCTCACCAAAGAAGCTTCTAAAGGGTTAAATGGGTGTGTCTTAGAGAACTCCTCGGTGATGTCTCTATCAACAATGTCCATCCTAAAACAATCTTGAGAGTCATCAGGGAACCTCAATGATTTGAAAACATTAAATGTCACTTCCTGATCTTAGACTCTCATGGTCAATTCTCCATTCTGCACATCAATCAATGTCCTGCCAGTAGCTAAGAAGGGTCTGTCTATAATGATGGGAACTTCCCTGTCTTCCTCCATATCCAACACAATAAAGTCTGTAGGTAAAATGAACTTATCCACCTTAACTAGAACATCCTCAATGATTCCCTTCGGATACTTAATGGATTTGTCTGTTAACTGAAGGGTCACTATGGTAGGCTTTGCATCTCCTACTTCTAATTTCTCGTATATGGATGAGGCATGAGATGAATACTAACTCCTAGATCACATAAGGCTATACCAAAGAACTGATTTCCCATAGTGCAAAGTATGGTAAAACTACCTGGATCTTTGAGCTTATGGGGTAATCTCCTCTGAATGATGGCACCACACTCCTTAGTAAGTGCCACTGTCTCATAATCCTCTAGTCTTCTCTTCCTCGAGAGGATATCCTTCATGAACTTCACATAACTAGGCATTTGCTTTAAAGCAACATCGAAAGGAATGTTAATGTGAAGCTTCTTAAACACCTTAAGAAATTTAGCAAATTGCTGATCAAGTTTTTGGTTTTAGAACCTTGGAGGAAAATGTAATGGGGGTCTAATTAGAGGAAGTTTTTGGTATCAGATGAAGATGAAGGCTGTGAAGAAGAAGATGAAGATGAAGAAGCACCTGACTTAGTTTTCTTTGCAGCCTGATCATCTTATTCCTACTCTTTTTAAACTGCCTCTTTAGAACCTAGGGGCTCTTCCATTGTGGGCTTAACAGGACTGGACCTATCATGTGGATCATCTAACTCTCTATTGCTCCTAAGGGTTATGGCCTTAACATGCTCCTTACCCTCCTTCTGTCTGACAGGGTTAGCTTCGGTATTAGTAGGGAGGGTCCTATGTGGACGCTGGCTGAGAGCACTAGTTCTCTGTCTAACTTGGACTTCTAGATTCTTAATAGAGGCAACATAATTCTACAAGATAGTCGTGAACATCTCCTCAAGTGAAGGCTTTTTCTCAGCTGCAACTGCTGGTGTAGGTAAGTGCTGGCACTGCACAAGTGGCGGTGGTGCTGGATGATGTTGAAACTGATTTGGGTGATGGGAATGATTAGACTAATGATGTGGAAGCTATTGAGGTGGTGGTACATGAACAGGTGGAACCTGAAAACCATGGGGTCCTATAGGTCTAGAATTAGAAGACTGCCCTTGATTTTGGTTTCAAGAAAAATTAGGGTGATTCCTCCACCCTAGATTATAGGTGCTCGAAAATGAATTATTCTGTTGCCTTTGAGGTTAGGCAATGTACTGAACAGACTCTAAGTTTAATGGGCACCTATCAATTGAGTGTGTACCACCACATAAAGTGCATGAGATGAAAGGACTTTGGACCACTAAAATAGGACTGAGACTATTCGTAGAACTATTATGGGTACTAAGAGACTCTACCTTCCTTGTGAGATTGGCAATTTGAGAAGTTAAAGTAGAAAGTTTTTTTCCAACACATAAATACTCGTAGCTTTCTTAGGTAACTGCCTCTCTGATGACAACAGATAATTGTTAGCTGCCATCTTATCCAACAGACTATAAGCTTCCTCCTCCATCTTACACATCAAAGCTCCTCCCGTAGCAGCATCAACTATGGTCCTATTCTGGCTAGTGAGTTCGTTATAGAAGGTTTGGAAGGGCAGGCCATGATGGGCACACTTCCTAAAAAGGTCTTTGTATCGTTCCCATGCCTCATACAGGGACTCAGAGTCGAATTGAGAAAATAAAGATATATCATTGCGTAGTTTAGCCATTTTGGAATGAGGGAAGAACTTGGCTAAGAACTAATGGGCTAACTCATCCCAGGTGGATATGGATCTAGGAGGTAAAGAGGTCAACTAGTGTCTAGCTCTATCTCTAAGAGAGAAAAGAAATAGCCTAAGCCTAAGTGCATCGTCCGAAAGTCCATTATACTTGAAATTATTGCACAGATCTAGAAATTGCCCTAAGTGAGCATGTGGATCATTATGTGGAAGCCCACTAAACTGAAACGAAGTTTAGATCATTTGGAGGATCGAAGGCTTAATCTCAAAGTTATTTGCTTGGATAGCTGGTGGCCTAATGCCTGTGTAGTAACCTCCTATGGTCGGGACATCATAGTTTCCCACGGTCCTAATCTCTCTGTTTTCAGCCATCTTGTCTTGCAGCAGAGCTACTATTTTCCTAGAGTCCTTCCTGATTTTTCTAAGTGTTCTTTCTATTTCAGGATCTAAGGGAAAGTAGTCAAAGTTATTGGCTCTATGCATACAAACATTCAGAAGTCCTAAGTAATGAATTTTTTTTATATATAATCAAGGAAATTAACTAATCTAAATTAAGGCTCTAAATATTTACAACCTAAGTATGTACAAAACTACAAGTATACCTAAGCATAATTTCACCGATATTAGTTAATGACTAAACGTGGTTTCCCCGACAACAGTGCCAAAAACTTGATTGTGTCCTTCCTAGACGTGTCTACCGCAAGTGCACGGATCGCATAAGTAATAAAAGGAGCTGAGTCCCAGATTATTGTCCCACAGAAAAACACAATTAGCCTAACTAAGTACAAGTTAATTTTACCCTAAGTATATCCTAGCAAATTATGAATATTAAAAGGGTGATCTACAAAGTTTAATTTGCAAATACTGGAAAGCATGGAAAATAATAAAAACACTAAAATAAAGAAAAATAGAGCAAAAATTACTCACAGAGCTCCAAGTAAAATAAAAGCGAGAATCTACAAAAGAAAGAAAATACTAAAACTCGAATTAATTAGTGTAAATGGACTAAAGATGCAAATATAAGAAAATAAACAAATAAAAACAAATAGATTAAAACTAGAAAATCCTAATATAAAAATTACATATGTTTAATCTAATTAATTAACAGAAATAAAAATGCAAAGTAATCTAACCTAAGGCCTAATGTGTGAGACCCCATCTATGTATGACCTTATAATATGTTAACGGAATTATAAGACAGATGATTTTGGTATCATATAAATGTGAATGGATTGCAATGGGATAAATGAGTATCATGAATGCGTGAAAAGGCTAAATAATGGCTGAAGTGACCACTCATTAAACAAATGGAATTAAAACCTTTAGACTGGAGATAAGGATTTAAAACACGAAATGATAATGCATGGATTATGAATTCTATGTATCCTTTCTGATTCTAAGCAATACACACAAGTTCGATAACCTAAAAATCATAAGGAATGAACCTTTCCATGATTAAAGTGTGAATATATTGCAAAATGACTAGTGAAGCTATCTAGCACAAATTTTGCCCTTGAAAGACTAGAAAATTACAGTATGAAGCCTGCCGATGAAGTGCAGATCGATCTCTCCTAATGAGCATATCGATCTCCTATTGCCTCTGCCTAGCAAAGATCGATCTCTCCCCAAATGAGCAAATCGATCTCTCCATTTCAAAATTGAATATTTCAAGGGTTCAAGCCAAGAGGAGATCGATCTATCCCAAATGAGCAGATCGATATCCCTCATTGCAAACCTGAAAATTTGAGAGCTAAAATCCAAGGAAAGATCAATCTCCTAGCTAAGCAGATTGATCTCACCACTCCTATTCTATAAAAACCCGATAGCCAAACCTCATTCTTTAGCTGATCAAACCATCCCCCTCCATTTTTACCCAAAAAATAAGCTTTCTCTCTCTAGAATACCACTCTTTCTAAAAAGATTTAAGAAAAAGCTATTAGATCAAAGTTGTTCATTTTGAGGAGGAAAACAACATACCTTAGAATTAAAACTCAACTTGTTGGATTGAAGGAGCAAAGGAGTCTTCTTATTTGGGACAAGAGGAAAGTCAAGCTAGGTGAGTTTCCAATACACCAACTCTAAGTATATTCATCTAAATGTTGTTATGAGTAGATTGGTGTATGTATTAATGGTTGAAACTACCTAGAATGTAATGAATCAAGCATGACCTATAATGGGTTTAGTGTGAGAAAATAAAATGTGGTTGATTAGATGATAAAGGGATTATATCGTGAGGTGATATGCATGATTTTGAGATGATTGGATGAAATGACATTGTGAGATTGGTCAAGTGATAAAATGTGCATAAATGATGTTGTGGAAATGAATGAATGAATGGGAAATTATGGATAAATATCTATGCCAAGTGTTTGATAACATGTTTGCTACGGGAAATTTAAGTTATGGGAAATTTAAGTTCTATACTTATACATGTTTGCTAACACTTGCATCCCCCATATTACATTTCAAAATGATTATCGTGCTATTACATGTTTAGATACAAAAAGATTCTTGTGTGTATACCTCTTGGCGAGGGAGAGCAACGGATATCCAGATACAACTCCTAAGTCCCTCACTAGACTACTATGTGCGCTCTGTAGAGGAGGAAAATGAATGGGATGAGCAACCACACGCTCAGTAAGGCAATAATACAAGCATGGTAGATAACTACACTATCTACATGCTTATAATGTCATGGCATAAAGATCATTAATATCCAGAGCATGAGAAAATATTAAAACTATGCCACATGTATATATATCATGTACTGAAAAACATGAAAATAGGCATGTAAACATGGAAAACCATCATGTAAAACTTCTCATGCTCATCATAAAACTCATCATAAAACCATTCCTCAGGGTTTAACATCAAATCAAAACTTAGTAAAACTCATCACAGTCAACATATCATCCTTTTAAAAACATCCCACAAGGTTAGACCCCTCCCTCGGGTCTACCCAGGACAACACAAATCATGTTCAGTATGTAAAACCATGTGATATCATGTGAGACAGGTAGTCGTTATATATAATCCAGGACTCTGTTGGCCAACTATCTCACTATTATCCCAGACCACACGGATCCCGGTGTGCGGGACATCATGCTGGAACGAAGGTGGATTAATCCTACCGCCAGACTTTTATATCAACATCATAACCACACAGTACAATGTACTCCATGTGATATACACGGTATAACGTACTCTGTGGACCCATATTATGGTTGGGGTGCCTGCCGTTGGTCTTATCTACCTCATGCCATGTATAACCTACTCAGTCTCAAATGCACGTGCAAGCATCTCATCCGTGTGAATAGTAGTCTACACGAGACATCCAGCATAGCTCGTACGAGTATCTCATCCATGTGACACAAAGTCTACCCGAGGCATCTGACGAGCCCTAAGGGTATTATCCGCAAGTGCACGGGTCGTCCAAGTAATAATGGGATTTGAATCCCAGAATTATCGTCCCACAGAGAAGTTGACTAGCCTGATTAAGTACCGGTTAATCTTACCCTAAGTATATCCTAGCAAATTATGAATTTAAAGAGGGTGATCTACTAAGTCTAAATTAAAATTACTGAAAATAATAAAATAATAAAAGCTATAAAATAAAGAAATTAAAATCGAGCAAAATTACTTACACTGCTCAACGCAATTAAAATACCTACAAAAGAAATTAAAACAGTTAAAGCTAATTAACGCCATAAAATGCAAATATGGAAATAACAAAGCAAGATTAATTTGAACTAACCTAAGATCTAATAAAATGAAATTGCAATTTAATTTAAGCTAATGAATCTAAAATTACTCCTAGGTAACTCTAAATACTAAATTAACACTGAAATCTAACTAATGCATGAAACAATTTTTGGAATTTTAATTAAGACTTAAAATGCATAAAATGAATTTATCTAAATTATTTATTAAGCAACTCTCTAATGCTAGAATGACAATTACTTAGTGACCTAATTAAATCTAAATTAAACTAATTAAGCAAAGCAAATATATGCATTTGAGAAACTAACTAAACCAACTAATAACTAAATAACTAAAAATGAATGCAAAAATGAATTAAGCTACTATAGTAGGAAAATGCCAAACATGGCCTTATCAATTTTGCCAAACCAAAGTGGTCCCGATTGCCACTGTTGCACTGTCTTCTTCACCATTTGTTTCCTTTCCCTGCTGCCCACGTCCTCTGCAGAATCAGGTTCTGTCCAACTGCCTTTGCATCACACGACCTCCACTGTGTACAGCAGAATGCTTCATCCTATCTGCAAATTCCTGTCACTATCCGCAACTATGTACCCGCAGAAATAGTCAGCTAAACTCAGTAACACACATTCTGTGCAGTGCAGTTTCATTCTCTGCTTTCCAGTACTGCCCACGTCCTCTGCACCGAGGTCTCTGCTCTGGTGCATCGGTCATCTGCTGCTCTGCTTCCTTCACCAGGTGCTGTCCACTTGCTTCTGCATCCAGGTGCTGCAAACCAATCTCTGCAATCAGCAATGCTTTGCCCAGCTAACCAGAGTCCTGCGCACCGTCTGTTCACTGCTTCTGCTTCAGGTCTCGGCTACACCTTACGTCCTCTTGAACATGCCACCCGACCGACTTAAACCAAGAAATTGACTCAGCAATTAACAATCAGTAATGAAAAAATTGAAAGGCTAAATAAATTTAATCCAACTACAAACTGAAACTTGAAACCGAATTTATCTAAGTAAATGGGACTAAAGCAACAAAACAGAAAATAAATAAGCACAAAACAGAAATGGGAACAAAGCTGGAACAAGAATAAACACAAATCTCTACATCCTTCACAGCTTCAACTACCATAACTAGATTAATATAGAATGCAGTCATGAAAAGAGAATGGACAGTAACACATTCGTAAAACAGGGCAGAACAGAGAGTCGGGTTCCTTCACTTTCTTCTCCTCCTGTGTTTCGCGTTGCTCATGATATATATCACTGCACACAAGAGGGTAAAATGATCGGGAAAAATGGCTTGATAAATCAGCGACACAACCGGTTTCACCCTTCAGAAAAGAATCGAATATAGCTAAAATCAAGGAAATGCAACGGAAGGTGAAGCAAAATAGCTACTGTCACTAACTATTTCACTTACCCGAGTAGAATTAAAAGGGAAAAAAATGAAGAACAATGTGATAAGATAGAATACTAACTACTGGAATAAAAAAATTGCATTTCAATAGAATAAAGATAAAACGAAAGCTTCTAAAAGTTTAACAATGGTGGCTGCTGTCACCAGCCGAAAAACATCAAAAAAAACCTAAAGAAAAAAAAACCTAACAATAAAAATTTAACCTAAAAAAACTAAAAGCTACCCCTTTTCAATTGACATCTTTTTCTATTTATACACACACTTAGGAGTACAATTGTAATATTTCTATCCTAAATGAATTGGCATTGTTTGGCTACTTGTCTTCACACTATTGGCTCCTTGAAATAAATATTTCCATGTCATCTGTCTTTTTATCCAATTAAATGTGCTAGGCTCGTGTTGTCCACGTGGTCCAATCTCGATTTTAGCCCAATTTCGGTCCATTTTCTACCGAAATATTCAAAATTCATCCGGATTTAATTTATCTGCAAACATAAGAATTTTAATTAAATAAAGGGGATAATCAACAAAATAAATTGGGGATTTAAATAATTAATTAGAAAATTAAGCACAAATAATTCTAAAAATATAGAATTATCACACCCCCAAACTTGAGCTTTTGCTTGTCCACAAGCAAAATAAAATAATTGTAAGAATGACAAGTACTAAACACAATAATTTCCCTAATATTATCCTCAAAGAAAAAATACAGACTATGAAATCAAAGAATCACAATTATAATTTCAACACTCAGAATCATTCAATCATAAGCCCTAACCCAAATTAGACTCCTCGTGAGTGTGTGAAAAATGTCAAAGTCACTTCACAGTATATTATCCGGATTAGATTATGCAAACATAGTGAATGCAAAGTTAATGACATGTGATCATTTTCATAAGTTTGCTTTTCACTTCTCTCTCCACTAATGTAGTCACACTTAACTAAAGATCAATAGGACTTCATTAAGCTTGTAATGTAAGGCTGGGGTTAAGGTATGATAAAGTCGATTTAGGTTTAATTACCCCTTAACATGCATTACTTTCAGGATCTTAATGTAAGAGCTCAAATTTATTCCCCCAAACTTATTTATTTCACTAAACATTTTTTTTTGTATTTTTCTTCTTTCTTCTTTTTCTTTTTCTTTTTCTTTTTCTTTCATTTTTTTTTCATTTTCATTTTCATTTTTTTTTAACATTCACTATCACCAGATACCCATATGTACAAAGCTCAAAATATATCCCAATGACTTTCATGCTTTCGGGGTAGGGGGTAGGAACAAAGTATTTAAGCTAAGGAAAATTAATTACAGGTGTATTTACAGAGAAAGTCTTATTTGGCCCAGATGGGTGACTAGGGATAAAGTATATACAGAAGTCTTATTTGGCCCAGATGGGTGACTAGGGATAAAGTATATACAGGGATGGCTCGAAAGGCTCAAATGATCCAAAGATGGCCTAAATCATCTCCCTAATTAAGTGTAATCTAATATTTCGCCTCAAGATTAGATCAAACAAATTCTAGAATATAATACACAAAATCAACTAAACAAATGCAATCCTAAGTCCACATAAGCTTTCTCTAAATAAATATACAGATTCATGACATGACATGTGCATAAGATGACGAAATCACAATCAGAATCAAGACAAATTCAAGAACTCAACTTCATGCTTTTCCTATAATCATGCTTCTTAATCAATCAAAATCAGACTTAATCATGGGGTCATATCATCGGAATATGGGAAAATTACATGCTAAGTACTAAATCATCCCAAAATCAAACAGTGTAAGCTCAGATTTTCGAAAACATTTTGAAAAATTTTCAATTTTGCTCAAATTTTTAAAAAATGCTCAAGTGATATCCCAAAAAATGCTCAAGTGATATCCCCTCCCCCAAACTTAAAGTGCACAGTGTCCTCAATGTGCAGATAATATAAGAATTTAAGCTCAAGAATATAGTACTCCCCTATCTGATGTTGATGAACAACAGAAGCTTTTATTGAAAGCGTAAAACTAGAAAATAAACCTGCAAAATAAACAAAGAAAGAAACAACAGAAAAGAAAAAGAAAAAAAAGAACTATATACAAAAAGTGAAAAGAAAAAAAAAACACAACCACTTCATATGCAGCTGATGAAAACAACACTCAGCAGCAGTGCGAAGAGTTGGAGGGTTAGCCATAGTGGTGACCGAATGTCGACAGTTAGCTCCTCCTGAGCCCTATCTACTTCCCTTCTTCTTTCAAATTTTATATGGTCAACCCTTATGTTCTCCTCAATCTCTATCTTAAAACATTCTTGAGAGTCATCAGGGAGCTTCAAAGGTTTGAAAACATTAAACTTCACTTCCTGATCTTGCACTCTCATAGTCAACTTTGTAGATTCAGATGGCGAGGAAGGCAATGAATAAGAAGAAGGTAAAGATGAAGAAGCACCTAGTTTTGCAGCCCGATCCTGATGTTCCTGCTCTTTCTGAGTTGCTTCTTTAGAACTTACGAATTCTTCAACTATGTGCTGTTCAGGTTGTGACTTAACTTGTGGCTCTTCTAGCTCTCTGCCACTCCTAAGGGTGATAGATCTAACATGTTCCTTACCCTCCCTTTGCTTAACAGGATTAACTTCAGTATTATTAGGAAGGGTCCCTTGAGGACGTTGGCTAAGAGCACTAGCTATTTGTCCAACCTGAACTTCTAAGTTCTTAAGTGAAGCAGCTTGATTTTGCAGGATAGTCGTGAACATCTCCTCTAATGTAGGCTTCTTCTCAGCTGCTGGTGCATGATAGAGTTGGGGCTGCATAAGTGGTGGTGGTGGTGGTGGTGGTGATGGATGATATTGAAATTGAGGTGGGGATGGATGATGTGGATGGTATGGAAATTGCGGCTGTGGTGGTACCTGAACCTGTGGAGCTTGAAAACTAAGGGGTCCTACAAATATGGAATTTGAAGTTTGCCCTTGGTTTTGGCTCCAAGAGAAGTTAGGATGGTTCCTCCACCCTGAATTATAGGTGTTTGAAAAATGGTTGTTCTGTTGCGTAGAGGGAGCAACATACTGAACCGATTCTAAGTTGAGCGGACACCTATCTACAGAGTGGGTACCACTACACAGCTCGCAGGAAAGGAAAGGACTTTGGACAGAATACATAGGGTTAGGACTCGTGGGAGGATTATGTTGGGTACTGAGCAACTCTACCTTCTCCGTAAGATTAGCGATTTGAGAGGTCAAGGTAGATAGTGTGTCTAGCTCATAAATACCCGTCGATTTCTTTGGCATTTGCCTCTCCGAGGACCATAGATAGTTGTTGTCGCCATCCTTTCTAACAGTTCGTAAGCATCCTCATCTGTTTTACACATTAGCGCTCCGCCTGCCGCAGCGTCAACAATAGTCCTATTTGGGCTTGTAAGTCCGTTGTAGAAGGTTTGGACTTGCAACCACAAAGGTAGGCCATGGTGAGGGCACTTCCTAAGAAGCTCCTTATATCGTTCCCATGCTTCATAAAGAGATTCAGAGTCGTACTGGGTAAAGGAAGATATATTGCTACGGAGTTGGGCTATTTTAGAGGGAGGGAAAAACTTAACTAGAAATTGATGGGCTAACTTGTCCCATGCAGAAATGGATCCTGGAGGCAGGGAGGTCAACCAGTGTCTCGCCCTATCCCTAAGTGAGAAAGGGAATAGTCTAAGCCTAAGTGCATCGTCTGATAATTCATTGTGTTTGAAAGTGTTGCATAAGTCCAAGAACTGCCCGAGATGAGCATGTGGGTCATCGTGTGGAAGCCCACTGAACTGTTGAGAAGTTTGGATCATCTGGATGATTGCAAGCTTAATTTCAAAGTTATTTGCAGGGACAACTGGTGGCCTAATGCCCGAATAATATCCTTTAATTGCCGGCATCGCATAATCTCCAACAGTTCTAATTTTCCTATTTTCTGCCATGATGTTTTGCAGCGGAGCTATAAATTTCCTAGAGTCCTTTCGAATTTTTCTAAGTGTTCAATTTCAGAATCTAGAGGAAAGCAATCAAAACTCCTTGCTCTACGCATGCAAACATCAGAAAGTCCTTAGATTTTTTTTTTTTTACGTTTTTTAATTTTCAATTTTTTTTTATTAATTAAGAGAAAATTTAACTATCCTAAGCTAAGGCTCAAAATATTTACAACCTAAATATTTACAAGCTAGAATTACACCTAAGCATAATTTCATCGATATTAATTAAGGACTAATTAAAACTTCCTCGGCAACGGCGCCAAAAACTTGACGAGCCCTAAGGGTATCATCCGCAAGTGCACGGGTCGTCCAAGTAATAATGGGATTTGAGTCTCGGAATTATCGTCCCACAGAGAAGTTGACTAGCCTGATTAAGTACCGGTTAATCTTACCCTAAGTATATCCTAGCAAATTATGAATTTAAAGAGGGTGATCTACTAAGTCTAAATTAAAATTACTGAAAATAATAAAATAATAAAAGCTATAAAATAAAGAAATTAAAACCGAGTAAAATTACTTATAGTGCTCAACGCAATTAAAATACCTACAAAAGAAATTAAAACAGTTAAAGCTAATTAACAACATAAAATGCAAATATGGAAATAACAAAGCAAGATTAATTTGAACAACCTAAGATCTAATAAAATGAAATTGCAATTTAATTTAAGCTAATGAATCTAAAATTACTCCTAGGTAACTCTAAATACTAAATTAACACTGAAATCTAACTAATGCATGAAACAATTTTTGGAATTTTAATTAAGACTTAAAATGCATAAAATGAATTTATCTAAATTATTTATTAAGCAACTCTCTAATGCTAGAATGACAATTACTTAGTGACCTAATTAAATCTAAATTAAACTAATTAAGCAAAGCAAATATATGCATTTGAGAAACTAACTAAACCAACTAATAACTAAATAACTAAAAATGAATGCAAAAATGAATTAAGCTACTATAGTAGGAAAATGCCAAACATGGCCTTATCAATTTTGCCAAACCAAAGTGGTCCCGATTGCCACTGTTGCACTGTCTTCTTCACCATTTGTTTCCTTTCCCTGCTGCCCACGTCCTCTGCAGAATCAGGTTCTGTCCAACTGCCTTTGCATCACACGACCTCCACTGTGTACAGCAGAATGCTTCATCCTATCTGCAAATTCCTGTCACTATCCGCAACTATGTACCCGCGGAAATAGTCAGCTAAACTCAGCAACACACATTCTGTGCAGTGCAGTTTCATTCTCTGCTTTCCAGTGCTGCCCACGTCCTCTGCACCGAGGTCTCTTCTCTGGTGCATCGGTCATCTGCTGCTCTGCTTCCTTCACCAGGTGCTGTCCACTTGCTTCTGCATCCAGGTGCTGCAAACCAATCTCTGCAATCAGCAATGCTTTGCCCAGCTAACCAGAGTCCTGCGCACCGTCTGTTCACTGCATCTGCTTCAGGTCTCGGCTACACCTTACGTCCTCTTGAACATGCCACCCGACCGACTTAAACCAAGAAATTGACTCAGCAATTAACAATCAGTAATGAAAAAATTGAAAGGCTAAACAAATTTAATCCAACTACAAACTGAAACTTGAAACCGAATTTATCTAAGTAAATGGGACTAAAGCAACAAAACAGAAAATAAATAAGCACAAAACAGAAATGGGAACAAAGCTGGAACAAGAATAAACACAAATCTCTACATCCTTCACAACTTCAACTACCATAACTAGATTAATATAGAATGCAGTCATGAAAAGAGAATGGACAGTAACACATTCGCAAAATAGGGCAGAACAGAGAGTCGAGTTCCTTCACTTTCTTCTCCTCCTGTGTTCCGCATTGCTCATGATATATATCACTGCACACAAGAGGGTAAAATGATCGGGAAAAATGGCTTGATAAATCAGCGACACAACCGGTTTCACCCTTCAGAAAAGAATCGAATATAGCTAAAATCAAGGAAATGCAACGGAAGGTGAATCAAAATAGCTACTGTCACTAACTATTTCACTTACCCGAGTAGAATTAAAAGGGAAAAAATGAAGAACAATGTGATAAGATAGAATACTAACTACTGGAATAAAAAAATTGCATTTCAATAGAATAAAGATAAAACGAAAGCTTCTAAAAGTTTAACAATGGTGGCTGCTGTCACCAGCCGAAAACCATAAAAAAAAATAAAGAAAATAAAACCTAACAATAAAAATTTAACCTAAAAAAACTAAAAGCTACCCCTTTTCAATTGACATCTTTTTCTATTTATACACACACTTAGGGGTACAATTGTAATATTTCTATCCTAAATGAATTGGCATTGTTTGGCTACTTGTCTTAACACTATTGGCTCTTTGAAATAAATATTTCCATGTCATCTGTCTTTTTATCCAATTAAATGTGCTAGGCTCGTGTTGTCCACATGGTCCAATCTCGATTTCAGCCCAATTTCGGTCCATTTTCTACCGAAATATTCAAAATTCATCCGGATTTAATTTATCTGCAAACATGAGAATTTTAATTAAATAAAGGGGATAATTAACAAAATAAATTGGAGATTTAAATAATTAATTAGAAAATTAAGCACAAATAATTCTAAAAATATAGAATTATCAGCATCCAACACGACTCATCACATATCACAGTGTGAAAAGTCCAGTGAGAGTAAAGCTCTTGAACGATTTCATGCATCCATCAGTAAATGCCCTCGTAAGAGTAACGCTCTAGTACGACTTTATGCACAATAAGTAATGACAAAAATCACGTACGAGTATAGCTCCAGTATGGTTATATGCATAAGAAAATCAATGGAAACCCACGTACGAGCAAAAGCTCGAGTACGACTTTTAAAACATCACAACTCAAAACATGGTGTGAGCTAGGCTCCAACACATTTCATCTCTGGCACGATTTAACTCATATAAATATGATATGCAGCTCTATTTCAACAAAACACACTTAAAACCACAGTTAGCACCTGACTCGTGCTATTTCATGAAATTATGAAGTCAATAGCCAGCTTATCTGTAAATTTTGCTTAAATCAAAGCAATGTGTTTCATAAAAATATCAAAACATGATGTTTCATGCAGTTATTAGCCTTACTACTCTTTTTTGAACGAATTTAGCTCCTAGGGGCAAAAATCCAAAATCACATTTTCATATATATTTGAAATCATTCGCACAAACCATTATTTCTTTTCTAGGTAACCAAACAATTACAAAGCTCTATAAACACCCTTAAAATACGTGCAACTACCTCTCGATACTTTCAAAATTCCCTTACCTGGAATTGCGTAGAGTAATTCCACTTCATCAGAGCTGTTCGATTGCGCAATCCTATTCACTCCGAATGAAATCTCCGAAGCTACATGAAATTAGTAATCATATCAATTTAACCTAATATAACACAATTCTCGCTTTTATTATATTCAATTCGACTTATTGGGTTCATTAATGCTTATTGGGCATTACTTTCTCTTAAGCCCTTTTTCGATTGTACTATTCATTTCTCAGGAATATATTGGTTCCACCAAGCTTATTGATTTATATTAGGTCGACATTAGTCTTACAATGCCTTAAGTTCATCATTTCTTTCACTATGGCATTTCCTCATACACCTCTTAAGCCCATTTTCAATTATTTTCCATTTCAGCATATGTATTTCACAAAACTATCTCATAATCACCTCTACATGCATATTAACATTTATTCATGCTCCAATCCTCATCTAATCCATACGTATTAACTTTCTCTCACTTTCTCACACCAAGTCCATTCTAGGTCATGGAAGATTCATCATGTTTTAGATAATTTCAACCAACAACACATACATCAAATAACCCATAACAATATCTAGATAAATATACTTGAAGTTGGTGTATTGAAATCTTACCTAGCTTGACTTTTCTCCCTTTTTTTCCAAATTTGGGAAAAACCCCTTTGCTCATTCAATCTAAAGTTTCAGCTTCCAATCTCTTACTATGTTGTTCTCTTCCTCACTAGGAGCAACTCAGCTCAAATAGCTTTTTCCTCAAATCTTTTTGGAAGGTAAGGATATCCTAAAGTAGGAAAACTAGGTTGTTTTGGCTAAAATGGAGGGTTTTGGGATTTCTAGGGAAGAAGGCTCGACAGTCGGGCCTCTTGTATAGTAATCACATTATGAGATTGATCTCCAAGGGTGGAGATCGATCTCCCCTTGCTTGAACTCCTTCAAAATTCGATAATACAGGCTAGGGGATCGATCTGCCTCTTGGATGAGATCGATCTGCCTCTTGAAGAAGGGATCGATATGCTCATTAGTAGAGATCGATCTTGGCCAGGCAAAATCATTTAGAGAACGATCTGGCTTTAGCAAGAGATCGATCTTTGCTAGGCAAAAGCAACTGGAGATCGATCTCCTCACGGGGAGAGATCGATTTGTTCCTTACAGAGTTACATTGGGATCGATCTGATTAAATGAGAGATCAATCTGCTTGAATGAGGGATCGATCTCCCCTATACAGAATGCTTTGGTACTCTATTATGAGAACATGAGATCGATCTTCCTTGCATGTAAGATCGATCTGGCATTCATCCTGCAACATTTCAGCTGTAATTTTTTAGATTTTCAAAGGTAAACTCATATTCAATCACTTCAATACCCATTTTGCATTTCATTCACACTTAACACTCAAAATATCCAATTTTTATGATTCATTTATTGTGTAACTTATCTATACATCATGAAAATCATAAGATTACATAGAAATTCATGGGCCTTACATCTACGCCTCACATTAACTCCTGCTATGTTACACAGCAGAACCTCTTGCTTAGCTGTCACACCCAGCTATGAAGAGCTTTAAGTAGCAGAGCAACAATAGCTTTCGACAAAGAAGCAATATGACAGCAACCTAGCAAGGCCACACTTCAGCCAATGCAATAGCTTAGCAACGACGTTCAGCATAAACCGGTAACAGAAACTGATTATAAAACAAGATTTTAAAGCTAAACTTAAATGTAAAACCATGAAATAGCAGGAAAAATGAATGTGAAATAGAACTTGAAGCTATAGGTTTATAACCAAGAAATTCTATAAACCAAAAGTGCATAAAATAGTAGTGAAAAGTAGAAACATGGCATAAATGGGAGGAATTTAAGTTACTGTCACCAACCCTTTTCTCTCTCTTTTTTTTTTTGAAGTGAAAACTAATCAATTCATGCTGCTCCTAATATAGAAAAATAAATAAAAGCTATAAATGTTTGGAGAAGAAGAGTTATGTCACGCAGCCTCCGTATCTCGCTTCATGCAATATAGAACCGCCTGCAGATCCTAAACAAATTGAAAAGAAAACCAGCAAAAATCAAAACAGTAGCAAACAATGGAATAGTGCAGAACAGGGTTGAGTACAGTAAGACAGGGGAGCGGGTTGTGACAGGCTGTTGCAATTCAGAACTCCACTGTGTCACACAATGAATCTCTTCCAGTAGCCACCCTCCACAATCTAAAAACCAAGGAATAGCAGTAAATGGTGATGACCAAGGGCTGCTGTCACCAGCCTCCAACATCCCGATTAAACAATAAAGGAAATGGAAAACAAAGTAGTGAATCAAACTAGTAAAAAAAAAACGGAAATAAAGGCTTTTCATTTAAAGAAGGTTAAAATGTGCCAAATCAAAGGGAAATAAAAAAAAAAACCTTGCAAAACCTAGAAACAATGGCTATTGTTACCAACCAATCTGAAGACCTAAAAAAAAAACCAAATATAATATAAAACTAACCTAAAACCTAGCAGCTAACATAAAATAAAATAAAAAACTTTAACCTAAAAACTCTAAAAAACTACTTGATAAAATTTGCTCATCTTTTTCTTTTTATACATATCAAAATAAGGGTACAAAGGTAAATTTTAATCCTAGATGAGTTAGCATTGTTTGGCTACTTGTCTTCACACTATTGGCTTCTAGAGAAGATATTTCCATGTCATTTGTCTTCTTGTCCACTTGGATGTGCAAGGTGACATGGCTTGTTTCTTCCATGAGGTGGCCAAGGTGTCCTTTGATCTTATCCTTTAAAGGTGAATAAAATATGGACACTTGGCGTCACATGTGTCCAGAAGAATGGTGACTCATGCTACACGACGAAATGGTAGTGGTCCAATCTCCTTTTTAGCTCATTTTCAGTCTATTTTCTCTTGAAATGACTAAAATTCATATGGATTTAATTTATCCGCAAACATGAGAATTTTAATTAAAATGAGGGGATAATTAATAAAATAACTTGGGGATTAAAATAGTTAATTAAGAAATTAAGTATAAATAATTATAATTTAATAGAATTATCAGATAGTACAAGGGACAAGAGAAAGCGATAGGACCCTTCTCCACGCAACAGCTTCCAACATAGCTTCACAGTCTAACAGCAGTTTGAGAAGAAGACAGATCCGATTAAAGCAGAAAAATAAATTACTGAATAATAAATATGCAGAAGAGAGAATAGTGCAGGAAACCGATAAAACAGGGAATAAGAGTTTTAGAAATTAAGCTTTAAGAAACTATATTATGATTATTCAAAGTTTTAAAACAGTAAACTAATAACAGAAGCTTAAATTAAATAAAGAATGAAAGCTGAAACTGAAAGTAGAATATTAAAGTGCAGAAACGTAAATTAGAGGAGGGAATCGTGTTGTGTCACTCAACCAATTTCAACCACTTCTAAACCTAGTCTATGCTTAAAAAAATAAAAAAATAAAAAAATCTAAAATGGCTCTAAACCTGGGAAAACAGTAATGAATGAAATGTCGTAGAAATTTGGTGAAGAAAAGCTCTCTCATGGATCCTCCCCTCCATATTCTTTTGTGCGGCAGCTCCTTTTTATTGTTTTTTTTCTTGCACCCCAGGAATTAGCCCCTAAGTTGACCTAATTTTGAGTTTCAATCCACGTTAGCAAGCAGCTCCCAATAAACCCCAAAGCCACATTGTTCTTAGCGTGTTAATTTTTCAGGTTAGCAACACTCCCTTAAAATGCCCAACTCACCGTTTTGGCTATAGCATGGAGCTGACTTTGCTTTATTCACTTTATGGCATACTTTCATGTTGAAAGCACTTTCTTAATCCACATAATCTCCTTAATTTGATCTTCGATTTCGCACATGATCAAATTGGCACGTGCTCTTCAATTTATCCTTTTTTTTTCACTTTTTCCATCCAATTAGTCATTGTCTCCTACATAATCAAATTAATTTCAGCATAAGTAAAATTAAATCATTTTAAGAGGGAAATCAAATTAAAATGTCAAGAATTAGGCAAAATTAATACAATTAAGTACATGAATAACTATATTTTTAGAGTTATCAATTAAGCACAAAGTTAGATCCAGTTCATATCAGTATTCGACATCAATGTTTTTGGCTTCGACAGATTCGCAGCCCAATTTTGGTAAAGTTTTGAACTATATACAAGACTTTAATTTCAGACAAATTTGTACCAATACTTAGGATGAGATGTATATGACATTTTAATATGTTAACGTACTCATTTTACTGTATAGTAGGGTGTAAATGAATTTTTATAGATGCAAGTGTCGAAACATAGAAAATATAGTATTATTTGCAAAACAATATTTTTAGAGGATTGACATATCAGAAAATTATGAAATTGAAAATAATGACTAGGTATTGTGTCAAGACCCTCAATCCACCGAAAATCCACAACAAATTTTTTCGTTTTTCATTTATCGATTATTATTTAATCCAATTCTTATTGTTGTTCTTTACCTTTACCTTACCTGATCGTGAATAGCTACACCTCCAACAGTTGGGCTGTGTATCGGTATCAATCTCATCTAATCACACCATTTCAAATTACAATTCATTTAAATGTAAACACTTGTATTTCTAAATTAGAGTTACTGTTTACATGTGTTTACAATCTTTTACATCCCCAAAAATTACATTTAAAGACATTACTGTGCTTTGGCATGTCTAGATACAAAAACTAAATAAATGTGTATACCTCGCGTGATGCGATGAAGCGGACACCAAAATTCAATCTTCAGTCGCCCACTATCTACTGTAAGTGCTCTGTAGATGGGGAAAATAAGAGGGGGTGAGCAAACCACGTGCTCAATAAGGCAATCATATGAGCAGATAGATAACTGTACTATCTACGTGGTCGTGATGCCAAGCTTAAACCACATATTTATTAGTCATACTTAAAAACGTATGCTCATGCTTGTGTTATGACTTGTAAAGCAAATCATGCTATTTAAATCAGTGCACAGTTCTCAAAACATAGCATGGAAAATCATCATGCATAAATCAAAATCAAAGCATGGTAAACCATCATGCACAGTGCACTTAACAAGCATTTCAAATCTCATCACAAACCAATACAAAATCATCACTTGTCGGGACTCAGCCCCTCCCATGGACTATCCTGACCCACAAACACATTTCAAAACATGAATTTCTCATTCAACAATGGACATGTGAGATAGGCATACAATATCAATAAGGGTAATAAATAGGACTATGGCCATGTCCTCTGTGATCCCAGGCTACACGGATCCTAGTGTGCGGGGTATCACAACTATCTGCTTCCGTACGGGAGATGGGTCACGTCTAACCCGTAGGTCCATAGCAGAATCCATTGTCCGAAGATGGCATATATATAATATCACACACGGTATAATGAACTCTATGCTACTTGCACGGTACAACGTACTCCGTGGACCCATATCATCACAATATATCCTGCCACATCTCAATACGCACGTGCGAACCTATTTAATCGGTGTGGCACACAGCCTACCCGAAACTCCTAGCATGGTTCCCAACATGTCATAAAACCACGTGCGAGTAGTCTCAAGCACAACAACAAGTATAGTGGACATCTAGTGCGAGCTATGCTCCAGTTTTATGTCAAAACTCATATGAAAACTAGTGCAAGCTAGGCTCCAGCACAATGTCATAAAATCGAAGTGAAAATTAATACGAGCTAAGCTCCAGCACTCATGCATGTAAAACTCTAGTGCGAGCATCGCTCCAGCACTAATGCACGTATAAAACATGTCAAATCTCGTGCGAGCAATGCTCTAGCATGCTTCATTTCCACAAAACTCATGTAGGTGGCTCATTCTTTGCAAAGCATGGTTATGAAATCAAATCAAGCTACTTTTTGTGCAAATCATTTCAAATGCTAGCTAACCTACCAATCACATGCCAAAAAGCAATAAAAGGATTTTCAAAGCATCATGCTCTTGCTTTTAATGCATATTTCTAAAAAACCCAATCATTTACCCTTCAACATCCATTTCATCCTAAGACTCGTAGATATTTTAAGAAACCGCCCATGCTCCCGAAAGGCGTATAGATATCCCTATGGCTAACATAATTCCCTTACCTCGATTCTTTTGGAACCAACTCTTCTTTCATTTCTTGTTTTTCGTAATTTTGGCTCAACTTGCTCTGGATTTATCCTCGGGAGTTGAACACATTCATAAATCATATGAGTCAATAGCGATAACTCATAATTAGACTTCAACTAATCGTTATATCTCATTGAGCTTATTTCATCAAGTTTGACCCATTATCACATTTGCTCATCATTATCCCATTTCTAGTCAATTTAACTAGCAACACACTTGGTTACTTATAAAACACTTGGCATAAATTTTTATCCGTAACCTTCCATCATTTATACATTCTCTGCAACATCATTTATGCACGTTTTTTTCACTTGACTAATCTCACAATGTGGTTTCATCCAATCATCTCAAAATCATGCATATTACCTCACTAACAACTTGATATAATCCTTTTTTATCATCTAATCAACCACATTTTACTTTCTCACACTAAACCCATTCTAGGTTATACTTGTTACATTACATTCTAGGTAGTTTCATTCATCAATAAATACACCAATCTACTCAAAACAACAACTAGATGAAAATACTTAGAGTTGGTGTATTGGAAACTCACCTAGCTTGACTTTCTTCTTTTCAAAGTTTGGAAGACTCCTTAGCTCCTTCAAACCAATAAGTTGAATGTTGGCTCCAAGATATGTTGCTCTCCTCCTCAAAATGAACAACTTTGGCTCTAATAGCTTTTTCCTAATTCTTCTTGGAAGAGGGTGTATTCTAGAGAGAGAAAGCTTAGTATTTTGGGTGAAAATGGAAGAGGTATGTTGGTTTGTTGAAGAAAGAGGGCTTTTCGTGGGGTATTTATAGATTGAGAGTCATGAGATCGATCTACTAGGGTGAAGAGATCGATCTTCCTTTGGTTTTTGCGATTGAATTCTCAAGTTTAGAATCGAAGAGATCGATTTGCTCATTGGGGAGAGATCGATCTTGGCTTGGCAGAAGCTTGAGGAGATCGATCTGCTCATGGGGAGAGATCGATCTGCCCTTGACAGAATCAAATGGGGATCGATTTGTGCTTAAAGGGGATCGATCTGGACTTGGCAGAGGCTAATGCAGATCGATCTGCTCATTGGGGAGATCGATCGGCCTGGTGGGGAGATAGATCTGACTTGGCAGGTTCACTTGGAATGGCTTTGTTTGGCACAAGGGATCGATCTGCCTTGAATAGGAGATCGATCTGGCCTTTATCTGCAGCCCTTTTGCTAAAATTCTCCAGATTTTTCAAGAGTAAATTCCTATTTCATTACTCCAATACTCATTTTACATTTTAATCCCACTCAGAACATGGAAAGGCTCATTTCCTATGATTCCCATACCATATGACTTGTGTGTATTGCTTGAATTCATAATGAAACATAGAATTCACAGTCCATGCATTATTAATTCGTGTCTTCATTCCTTATCTTCAATTTGATTGCTTAAAGTTCTTTCTGTTTAGTTGGAGGCTACTTCGGCCCTTATTCATCCTTTACTTGTATCTTAACACTCATTCATCCCATTGCCAATTCATTTACATTTACATATATTACAAAGTTATACATACATGGGGTCTCACAATCTCCCCCACTTAGAAAATTTGGTCCTCCAAATTGGAACCAATATTAGTCTGTGACCAACTCAGGATACTTCTCCTGCATCAAACTCTGCTACTCCCATGTAGCTTCTTCTGTAGTGTGGTGCTGCCAAAGGACTTTCACTAAAGGGATCGTCTTCAATCTTAACACCTTCTTCTTCCTATCCAATATCTGAATCAGTTTCTCAACATATGTCATGTTCTCATGGAGCTATAATGGCTCATATCTGTCGGATCCGGGTGGTACTTCCCTAACATAAAGATGTGGAAGGCGTTATGAACGCCTAGTAGCTCAGGTTGCAATGCTAGCCTGTATGCCTTATCTCCCACTCTATCCAAAATCTCACAGGGTCCGATGTAACGAGGACTTAACTTTCCTTTTTTTTCGAACCTCGTTATACCATTGGAAGGAGAAACTCGTAAAAACACCGATTTACCCACTGTAAATTCCAATGGTTTTCATCTCTTGTCAGCATAACTCTTTTATATGCTCTGAGCTGTCCGTAACCTCTCACAAATCAACTGGACATCCTCAAAGGCTTTTCTCACTAAGTCAGGAGCAAATATTAGTCGTTCACTAACCTCTTCCCATCCAATAAGGGAATGACATCTGTGGCCATACAAGGCTTCATATGTTGCCATCTCAATACTCGAATGATAACTGTTATTATAGGCAAACTCTACGAGTGGTAAATGGTCATCTTAGGAGCCTCTGAAATCCAAAGCACATACTCTTAACATATCCTCCAGGGTCTGTATAGTATTCTCTGACTGACCATTTGTCCAAGGATGAAACGTTGTGCTAAAACTCAGTTGGGTCCCCATCATTTCCTGAAAATGTTCCCAGAAGTAGGAAGTGAAGTGGGTATCCCTATCAGAAACAACGCTCACTGGAATACCATGCAATCTCAATATCTCACGCACATATAGTTTCGCCTGTGTAATCAGAGTATCTGTGACTCTCATAGCTAGTAAATGTGTCGACTTCATCAATCTGTCCATTATCACCCAAATTGCATCGTGATTCCTGCGGGTCCTCGACAAACCCATCACGAAATCCATAGTGATATGCTCTCATTTCCAAGTCAGTATAGGTAGAGGTTGTAATAGCCCTGCAGGCTTTTGATGCTCACCTTCACCTGCTGACAGATGGGATAATTTGCCACAAATTCAACTACATCTCTTTTCATCGCTGACCACCAATACACTCTCTAGAGATTCTGATACATCTTGTTACTTCCCGGATACAGTGTATACTTCGTTGAGTGAACTTCTGTCAAGATCAACCTCTTGACTTGATCTCTGGATTATTGGGAACACATATCCTACCTCTGAACCTCAGAGGTCTATCTGAACTCAACTCAAAATCAGCCTTTGTAGCCCTCTGTATCTGCCCGACAATATCACAGCATTGCTGATCAATCTATTAAGCTAATCGGATTCGATCTACCAGATCCAGTTCCAACCACAGGCTAGCCATCATACAACCACTATCAGCATCAGGCGGGGTGACATCCAAACTGAGGCTTACAAACTGTTCCAATAGCTCGTGTTCCCTGATCATCATGTACGATACCAACCCAAGGTGCATTCTACTCAATGCATCGGCTACTACATTCGCCTTGCCTGGGTGGTATAGAATCTTGTAATCATAATCCTTCAGAAGCTTGAACCATCTTCTCTGCCTCATGTTCAACTCTTTCTATGAGAACAGATACTTAAGGCTCTTGTGGTCTGTGAATACTTGGAATTTCTCACCATAAAGATAATGGCGCCATATTTTCAATGCAAACACCACGGCCGCTAACTCTAAATCATGGGTCGAGTAGTTCCTCTCATGATCCTTCAGTTGTCTTGATCCATAAGCTACTACCTTCCCATCTTGCATCAATACATAGCCTAATCTTTGGTACGAAGCATCTGTATATACAGAAAAACCTCTTAAGCTTGTAAGAATGGTGAGAATCGGAGTTGTAGTTAATCTCTTCTTCAACTCCTGAAAACTCTTCTCACATCTATCGTCCCACACAAATTCAACATTCTTTCTCGTGAGACGTATCAATGGAGTAGCTAATCTCGAGAATCTCTCCATAAACCGTCAATAATATCTTGCTAAACCTAGGAAACTCCTGATCTTTGTGACTATCTAGGGTCTCTACCACTGAACCGCTGCTTCAATCTTGGATGGGTCCACTGACACACCATCCTTTGATACTATATGACCCAGAAAAGAGATCTGTTCTAGCCAAAAATCACACTTATTGAGTTTAGCATATAACTTCTTCTCTCGGAGGGTCTGTAGCACTATCCTTAGGTGCTGCTCATGCTCCTCTCCAGATTTCAAATACATCAGAATATCATCGATGAATACGTTAACAAATCTATCCAAATACTAGTGAAACACCTCATTCATCAATGACATAAAAGTTACGGGGGCATTCATCAACCTGAATGGCATAACCATAAACTCAAAGTGACTATGCCGGGTGTGAAAAGCTGTCTTGGGTACATCTTCATCCCGGATTCTCAATTGATGGAACCCAGATCTCAAATCTATCTTAGAAAAGACTTGCGCTCCCCGAAGCTGATATAACAAGTCATCGATACATGGAAGGGGATACTTATTCTTGATGGGCATCTTATTCAACAACCTATAGTGAATACACAGTCGAAGGCTTCCATCCCTCTTCTTTATAAATAGAATTGGTGTTCCCTAAGGCGATACACTCGGTCTGATGAACCCCTTATCCAACAACTCCTGTAACTGCTTCTTCAGTTTCTCTAGCTCAATCGAAGCCATTTTGTACGGTGGCTTGGATATCGACTCTGTACCAAATCTATACAAAATTTCATCTCTCTTCTTAGCAGTAATCCTGGTAAATCATTCGGAAAGAAATCTGGAAATTCCCTAACCACTGGGATATCTCACAATTTCGGGCAGGACTTACCTGCCTCAACCACGTACGCAATATAACCTTTCAAAACATCAATCATTAAATCAGTACAAAGATTCATATATTTCACTCACAACCACAACTGCTTTCATTACTTTTCAAGGGGATTTTACATTACATTTCTCAGGGAAACTTACGGTAACGCTATCTTCCCCTAGAAATGTTACCATTTTAGAAAAACAATCCACTACAGCATAGTTTGCAACCAACCAATCCATTCCTAGGATTACATCCCAGTCTCTCATATACATTAAAATGAGGTCGACTATTATTTCCTTTTCCCCTACTTTCAACTTACAATCTCTAAATACATACTCCACTAGCTGACTATTATTCATGGGGGTGCTTATCAGCATCCTTCTACTCAATGGGGTAAGCTTCACATACTTAAACAATTTACATGCAAATGCAGGTGATACAAATGAATGTGTGGCACTAGGATCTATCAAAACATAAGCTTCAAGATCAAAGATCAAGATTTTCACCACATCTGACGACTAATTTGTAGTATCTTGGTCCAAGGCGTATACTTGCCCTCTGCCAATCACCTGCTTTCCTTTCTCTTCAGCTATCACCCGCCATCTCAGAGTAGGAGTATCAACAGGAGCTCTCTCTGATTCCTTGCCCTTCTATGGGGCACTCTCAGTCATCTCTGGGCAATTTCTGATCATATGCCCTGGTTTCCTACATCGAAAATATACTGTAGGAGATCCATAACATGGTCGCGTACCGTGGTATCTACCACACTTACTGCACTATTCGGCCGTAGGCCATGGCCCTCCAATCACTATTCCCTTTGCTGTAGCTATGGTCAGTTACACGGGAGGCTTAACTGTCCTCTCTCGAATTTCCTTAATTCTCAGCCTCTTTCCAAAAAATTTCTTGCTTCCTCTATAACTGAAGCCTCTATCCACTGTCTGTCTCTTCTTGTCTCTATCCCTCACTCTACCAACCTTTCCATACTCTGAGGCAACTCACTCAATGTCTTATTTACACAACTGTGCCCTGTGCACTTCCTTCCTATTGGTCGGTATGTTAAAAGGGACCAATTGAGATCTGATGGATGGTCTCAGTCCGTCCACAAACTTTCAGACTTTCTTGAACTCACTATCCATCATGTCAAGATCATACATGCCGGGGAGATAAATTTAGTCTCATACTCATCCATCGATCTGCTCCCCTAGGTTAAATCCAAAAATTCCATTTGCAGTCTCCGTTATGCAGTATCCAAAAAATATTGCCTCCGAAAGGCTTCCAAAAATACATCCCAGCTAATCTCTGTATGTCGGGCTCTCAAAATGGATCGAGTAGACTTCCACTAATGCTCTGTTGATCCCTTCAGCATGAATGCGACAAACGCTACCATCTCGGTAGAATGTACTCGAAAAACCCATATAGATTCTCTATCTCATTCACCCAGTCCTCCTTAACTACTGGGTCAATAACTCCACTGAAAGATGGTGGGTTAAATTTCTGAAACTGTCGTAACCTATCCAAGTTACATCCATAACCCAAATCTCTAATTCTCTGTGGTGGAGCAATAGTAGAAGGCGTTTCCTGTACCAATAGGGGTGTGAGAGTATTTGTAGTCTGAGGTTTTGGGTTGGCTGTCTAGGTATCTCAGGAGAAACAGCCAGTTCAACATCATCACCCTGTGCAGCTAGTTCTTATCCACCCCTAGCTCCAGGCAACGTCTGGGCAATCAATTCCAAAATTGCCTCTAAGCTCCGCTCTATCCTCGTGAAGTGAGCTTTAGTACTCTCCGGTCTCTCTGTCGGACCCTATGGAGCATGCTCAACATCAGCCTCCACCTCTACCTCCTCATTAGCCTCATGTGGTATCGGCTCAGCATGACCCCCAGGCCAACCCCTACGGCCTCTAGCTCATGCTCTCGCCCCTCTACCGCGATTGGTGTTAGGCATTATGCCAAAATTCCTACATTCGCAATCATTTCTTAGTCAAACCCATCTCGATATACATAGTTGTATCTAGACAAGCACAGCAACATGGGGATGTAATTTTCCTAAATTTTGACACCGACACACATCAAACCAACTCGGCTCTGATACCAATCTCTGTTACGACCCTCAATCCATAAAAAATCCATAACAAAATTATTGTTTTTCATTTATCGATTATTATTTAATCCAATTCTTATTATTGTTTTTTAACTTTACCTTACCTGATCATGAACAACTACACCTCTAACAGTTCGGTTGTGTATCGATGTCAATCTCATCCAATCACACCATTTCAAATTACAATTCATTTAAATGTAAACACTTGTATTTCTAAATTAGAGTTACTATTTACATGTGTTTACAATCTTTTACATCCCCAAAAATTATATTTAAAGATATTAATGTGCTTTAACATGTCTAGATACCAAAACTAAACAAATGTGTATACCTCGTATGACAAAATTCAATCTTCGGTCGCCCACTATCTACTGTAAGTGCTCTGTAGAAAGGGAAAATAAGGGGGTGAGTAAACCAAGCGCTCAATAAGGCAATCATGCGAGTAGGTAGATAACTGTACTATCTACGTGGTAGTGATGCCGTGCTTAAACCACATATTTATTAGTCATACTTAAGAACGTATGCTCATGCTTGTGTTATGACATATAAAGCACATCATGC
Source organism: Firmiana major (assembly GCA_033439115.1). Classification (NCBI taxonomy): domain Eukaryota; kingdom Viridiplantae; phylum Streptophyta; class Magnoliopsida; order Malvales; family Malvaceae; genus Firmiana; species Firmiana major. The sequence continues at coordinate 23,408,382 of CM065903.1, read as the reverse complement.
TATTTAAATCAGTGCACAGTTCTCAAAACATAGCATGGAATACCATCATGCGTAAATCAAAATCAAGGCATGGTAAACTGTCACACCCTTCTCCCTCACATGACCTACCTAAATCACCACAAACTTTTCACATTTTACTTACCTCTTCTTCTGTCATTTCTCACATCAAACGTTGGGATGTGATTCGATATTAGTCACCCAGTCACACTCATTCATAACATGTATAGAATCTAATATCCATTTATATATTAATACAATTATTTGTACATATACATCTCGACCGTACATTAATTTACATAGCTGTGCATATACAATGTTCAGTACAAAATGTTCGAGTGTGTATACCTCTTACAAAATGGATATGCAGCAGATCATAGTCTACAAATCTCTAGCCATGTCCACCTACTGTAGTTGCTCTGAAAAAGGGAAATAATAAGGGGGTGAGCTCACAGCTCAGTAACGAAATTAGGCAAGTAAGTAGATAACCGTACTATCTACAAAATACAATGCTTATGCCATAAAATCTTTTCCTTATCCAATTGTATCTAAAGCATGCATCTCTCTCAAACTTTACGCAATATATATAGATACAAAACATCAGTTATAAAACTGGTAAGATGTTGGTTTAACAACCTCAGCATTATATGCATAAATACTGCATTTCTCATGTAATTTCATACAAATCACATTTATCATGCCATGCATTTAAATCAAAATCATATGGCATTCATCATGTTTAAAAACATGAAAATCTGGGCCTCACCCATCCCTCGGGTTACCCTTTTCACAACTCACAAATTCACATGTTCATATCATAATACCATGTGATGTTTCATTCAAGAAATCTCAATATACATAGCATGAAAATAAAATAGAGTTAGGCGACTACATGTTCTTAGTGTGATCATAACTCATTTTTCGTGATCTCGGGCTCCACAGTACTCGATGTGCGGGGTCTCACAATTGCTGTAATGGGAGGTGGGTCAAATCCTAGCTGACAGCACACAACTCACTCTCGTCGTGTACTCATAGTACAATGTACTCCATATGACATACATGGTACACAGTACTCCATGGACCCTATCTCAAGGTGGGATAAACACCATGAGTCTTAGTCCTCACATTGTAAATATACCTCATAGTCGGGATGCTTGCCATGAGTCTTAGTCCACATACTACGGGTCTACCTCATAGTTAGGATGCTCGCCATGAGTCTTAGTCCTCACACCTATGGGTTATTTCGATAGCCCTCTGCCATATCTCAAAATATTGCACGTGTGAGCATATATATATATCGGTGCAACACACAGTCAGCACAGACTCCCAACATGACTATTTCATGCTCTTTTCAAAACTGATACGTGCGAGTAAAACTCCTAATATGACCATATCACAATGATACAACTCTAGTGTGAGCAATGCTCCCAACACTATGTCATATAAAACTCGAGTATGAGTAAAACTCCCAATACTCTATGATGTATAATATATGAAAACTGAGTACGAGCTAAGCTCCCAGTACTCTATCATGTAAAACTGAGTATGAGCATAGCTCCCAATACACTATACTACATCAATCACAATCTGAGTACGAGCAATGCTCCCAGTACTCTAATAAGTATAAATCACATTAAAATCTAGTACAAGTAAACACTCTGTCATGACCCTCAACTCACCAAAATACGTATAAAATTTTCGCATTTTCATGCATCAATTATTAGTCATCCTTCCTTGATCATGAACAACCACACTCTCAACAGTTGGGCTGTGTGTCGACGTCTAACTCAGTCCACCATACCAATTCAATTTGTATATTATTTGTAAGTAAACACTTGTATAAATGTATATATATCAGAGTTGTTACATGTGTTTACATTGTTTTACATCCCCAATAGTTACATACAAAATACTACTGTTCTATCGTAAGTTTAGATACAAAATTTCAACAGTGTGTATACCTTTAGCGATGGGATGCAGCGGATTACCAAAAAGGGAACGCCTCCAGTCACGCTCAATCTATACTCAACACTCTGTAGAGATGGGGAAAATAAGGGGGTGAGCAAACCACACGCTCAGTAAGGCAATCATGCGAACAGGTAGATACTGCACTATCTACGTGATCGTGATGCCATGCTCAAAAGCATTTAATTCATCGTTTATCTCAATACATGAGTGTATGATTGTGTTAATGGTATGTAAAGCATTCATGCTATTAAAATCCAGTGCACATTTCAACTCAAAGCATGGTATAAATCATCATGCATAATTCACAATAAAAGCATGGCATTACCCATCATGCATTTTCTTAAATAGCAAGGCATTAACCATCATGCATTTTCACAATAAAGCACGGCATTAAACATCATGCATTTTCATAATAAAGCATGGCATTAAACATCATGCATCCGTGCACTTTAAAACCATTAACAAATCAATCCAACACTGGTCAGGTCTCAGCCCACCCTTGGACTTTCCTGACCCACAAATCATTTCAAACATGGATTTATTCTCAAATAGCAGTAGACATGTGAGATAGGCAGTTCAACAACAGGTAATAACCTCAAGGCCTATGTACATAACCTGTGATACCGGCTACACGGATTAGGTGTGCGGGATATCACCACTATCTGCTTCCACACAGGAGGTGGGTCAAATCCTACCTGTCGGTCCATAGCAGATCTCGTCCGAAGATGGCACATCACAACTCAACACGGTACAACATACTCCATGCTACATGCACGGTACAACGTACTCCGTGGATCCAAATCAACACGTCATATCACGCCACATCTCAAACGGACGTGTGAGCTTATTTAATCGGTACATCCTCTTGTCTACCCAAAGCTCCTAACACGGCTAATTAATCATGTCAAAATAATGCACGTGTGAGCGTATTTAATCAATGTGACACCCAGTCTACTCGAAGCTCCAAACACGGTAACATGCAAGGTGGGCATCTAGTGCGAGACAAACTCTAAGCACAATGCCAAAACAAATATGAAATCCATGTGAAAACTAGTGCCTCTTGCACTCATGTGTATAAAACACGTCAAATCTCGTGTGAGTCATACTATAGCACGCTTTCATAATCACGAAATCATGTAGGTGGCTCAAAACTTTGCAAAGTATGGTTAACAAAACCAAAACACACTCATTTCTTTTGCAAATCATTTCAATGTCAGCCAACCTACCAATCATTTGCTAAATAGCAATAAAACATGATTTTCAAAGCAATATGCTTTTGTTTTCATGGACATTTCTCAAACTCCCAACTTTTGCCCTTCAATCACCCAACATCATTTCCTAATCTCATGCATTCTAGCAAAACATTTAAGCGCCCAAATTGCGCACAAATATCTCTAAGAGTCCACACAATTCCCTTACCTCGATTTACTTGGTGTGACTCCTTTCCTCTTAGCTTCTCACGCTCTTGGCTTAACTCGCCTCGACGTATCCTCGAAAGCTGCGATTCATTCATTCAATCAATTGAGTTAATGTTTTTAACCCATAATTGACCTCACTAGTCAATATTATTCACTTATGCATTTTACAAATGCCTTAATCCACATTTTACCTCTTTTAGGTAAATCTCACAATTTATCCACTAACCACATCTTAAAATCATACCACAACACTATTAATAACTTCTACATATCTCATTCATCATTAATCTCCATACATTCCACTTTCTCATTCTAGACCATTTCTAGGTCATAATCATTCCAATGCATTTTAGATAGTTTCTAACCATCCATACTCATGCCAAACAACTCCAAAATCAATTATATAGACAATGTACCATATTTGGAGTGTTAGAATCTTTCCCAATTTGATTTCTCTTCTTGCTCCAAATAACAATGCCCTTAGCTCCTTCAATACCAATAATGGGAAAATGCCTTCCAACTATGTTGTTCTTCTCTTTGATAGGAACAACTTTGCCTCTAATGGTCTCTCTTCAAATCTTACTGAAAATGGCTGATTTTAGAGAGAGAAAGTTAGGTTTTTGGGTTGAAAGTGGAAGGTTAGTGTTTTTCTTGAAATTTTCTGATTTTCAGCACTCCTTTTATAGAAATAGCTTGAGGAGATCGATCTGGTCCAAGAGGAGATCGATCTGGTCCCCTTAAATCCCTCTTTTTCACGGTATTTTAAGCATGAGATCGATCTGTCGAAGCATGAGATCGATCTTCTCTCAAACAGAGAGCTAAGGAGATCGATCTGGCTCCATTGGAGATCGATCTGCTCTATTCCATTGCCTAAATAAGAGCATTCTGGCTCTTCCAGATCGATCTCTCATCCCATGAGATAGATCTGCCCTTCATAGTTTCCAGATTTTCTGCAGTTCTTCTTCAGCAGCTCATACTCAAACATCCTTAATTTGCAACCATGATCATTTTCTCATTCATTCATCTTCGAGGCTTGACAATGACATCCGTACATAACTTACTTATTCCTATTGAAACTTGTGTGGAATCTTTGTATATCCAAAATTACATGATATAAACCAAATGGAAGTGCACAACTTATGCAATTCTACTTCCGTTTTACCACACTACTCATAATCCATTCTACTCACATTCTCCACATGCTTAAGTCCATTTCTTTACATTCATACATAATGTAACTTGTATGTACAATCACAACTCTTATTATAAGCGTGTGCATTAACTTATGGACTTACATCACATATACTTTACTTAATTTACATTTCTATGTACATATATACTATTATACATATACAGGGTGTCACATTCTCCCCCACTTGGAAAATTTGGTCCTCCAAATTAGAACCAATTATTCTGTGAACAACTCGGGATACTTCTCCCGCATCAAACTCTCCAATTCCCATGTGGCTTCTTCCACAGTGTGATGTTGCCAAAGCACTTTCACTAAGGGAATTGTCTTTGTCCTCAACACTTTCTCTTTTCTGTCCAGTACCCGAACTGGCTTCTCGACGTATGTCATACCCTCGTTGAGCTCCAATGGCTCATACCTTATTACATGCATCGGATCCGAGTGATACTTCCTCAACATGGATACGTGGAAGATGTTATGCACACTTGCCAACTCTGGTGGTAATGCCAATCTATAAGTCTTATCTCCCACCTTATTAAGTATCTCAAATGGCCCTATATATCGAGGGCTCAACTTTCCCTTCTTTTCGAATCTCATAATTCCCTTCGAAGGGGAAACTTTTAAAAACATTTACTCACCCACATCAAACTCTAGTGGTCTTCGTCTCCTATCAGCATAACTCTTTTTTCTGCTCTGAGCTGTCCGTAACCTCTCACATATCATTTAGACGTCCTCAGAGGCTTGTCTAACCAAGTCGAGAGCAAAGATCTGTCTGTCACCAACCTCTTCCCATCCAATAGGGGAACGGCATCTACGCCTGCCATCCCGATACTCGCATGAAAACTGTTATTATACGCGAACTCTGCGAGTGGCAAATGGTCATCCCAGGAGCCTCCAAAATCTAATGCACATGCTTTCAACATATCCTCCAGGGTCTGTATAGTCCTCTCTGACTGACCATCTATCTGAGGATGAAACGCGGTGCTAAAAGTCAACTGGGTCCCTATCGATTCCTGAAAACGTTCCCAGAAGTGGGAAGTGAAGTGGGCATCCCTATCAGAAACAACGCTCACTGGAATTCCATGTAGCCTCACTATCTCGCGCACATATAGGTTTGCTAACTAGCTCAGAGTATCGGTAGCTCTCATAGCTAGAAAATGGGCTGATTTCGTCAACCGATCCACAATCACCCATTTGGCATCATGACCTCTCCGGGTCCTCGATAATCCCATCACAAAATCCATGGTGACATGCTCCCACTTCCATGTCGGTATCAGTAGAGGCTGCAATAACCCTGCAGGCTTCTGATGCTCTACCTTCACCTGCTGACAAACGAGACACTTAACAACATATTTAGTAATGTGCTTTTTCATTCCCAGCCACCAATAAACCTTTCGAAGGTTTTGATACATCTTGGTACCCCCTGGATATATCGTATACTTCGATGAGTGAGCCTCTGTCAGGATCAACCTTCTGATCTCTGCGTCATCAGGAACATATGTCCTACCTCTGAACCTCAACAATCCATCCGAACTTAACCCAAAGTCCATCTCTATACCCCTCTGTATTCGCCCGATAATATCACTACACTGCTGATCAGCTCGCTGAGCCTGTCAAATTCGATCTACCAGATTCGATTCCAACTGCAGGCTAGCTATCAAAAATCCACTATCAGCTCAGACGGGGTCATATCCAAACTGAGGTTCATGAACTGTTCCAACAGCTCGTGTTCCCTGACCATCATAAATGATACTATCCCAAGATGCTTCTTACTCAATGCATCAGCAACCATATTTGCTTTACCCGGGTGGTACAGGATCTCACAATCATAATCCTTTAATAGCTCGAGCCATCTCCTCTGTCTCATGTTCAACTCTTTCTATGAGAATAGGTACTTAAAGCCCTTATGATCTGTATAAATCTGAAATCTCTCACCATAGAGGTAGTGGCCCCATATCTTCAGCGCAAACACCACCGCTACCAACTCTAAGTCATGGGTCAGGTAGTTCTTCTCATGATCATTTAACTGTCTTGATCCATAAGCTACTACCTTCCTATCCTACATCAATACACAGCCCAGTCCCAGATGTGAAGCATCCGCATACACTGAGAAACCTCCTGAGGTGGTAGGAATGGTGAGGATCAGAGCTGTGGTTAATCTCCTTTTCAGCTCCTCAAAACTTTCTTCACACTTATCGTCCCACACAAACTCCACATTCTTTCTTGTGAGGCGAGTCAAAGGAGCATCTAATCTTGAGAATCCCTCTACAAACCTTCGGTAATACCCAGCTAAACCCAAGAAACTTCTGATCTCTGTCACTGTCCGGGGTCTCTGACACTGAACTATGGCCTCAATCTTAGATGGATCCACAGACACTCCATCTCTCGATACTATGTGACCCAGAAAAGAGATCTGTTCCAACCAAAAGTCGCACTTGCTGAGTTTAGCGTACAACTTCTTCTCTCGGAGGGTTTGTAGCACTATCCTTAGGTGTCGTTCATGCTCCTCTCTAGACCTTGAATACACTAGTATATCATCAATAAACACAATAACAAATTGATCCAAATACTGGTGGAATACCTCATTCATCAACGACATAAAAGCTGCAGGTGCATTCGTCAACCCGAATGGCATAACCATAAACTCATAATATCCATACCGGGTGCGAAAAGCTGTCTTGGTACATCTCCACCTTGTATCTTCAACTGATGGTACCCTGATCTCAAATCTATCTTAGAAAAGACCTGCGCTCCCTTAAGCTGATCCAATAAGTCATCGATACGTGGAAGGGGATACTTATTCTTGATGGTGGCCTTATTCAACAATCTATACACAGTCGAAGGCTTCCATCATTCTTCCTTACAAACAGAACCGGTGCTCCCTAAGGTGAGACGCTTGGCCTGATGAACCCCTTCTCCAGCAACTCTTGTAGCTGTTTCCTTAACTCTTCCAACTCAACTTGAGCCATCCTATACGGTGGCTTGGACATCGGCTCTGTACCAGGTGCCAAGTCTATGCCAAACTCCATCTCCCTATCTGGAGGTAACCTTGGTAACTCATCCGGAAAGACATCTGGAAACTCCTTAACCACTGGTATGTCTCCCAATTTCGGACGTGCCTTATACATCTCAATCACATAAGCGATAAACCCTTCGCATTATTCTTTCCACCATTAGTAATCATAAATCATCACATCACATAAATAAATGAAATCAAATTTATCTTTCATACGTCATGTATCAAAATTGTACTCATCACACTTATAAAAATCATGTTCTTTAGCTTCATTTCACAATATTTACTACAAGATTGTCTATCTTAGGAAACATCAAAGTTTTTGCATGACAATCCATAACAACATGATTTGCAGCCATCCAATCCATCCCTAGGATTACATCAAAATCACTCATATTTAATAAAATTAAATCGGCTGCCGTCTCTTTACCTCCTATCTTCGTCTTACAATCCCTATATACATGCTCAGTCAACTGACTATCATTCATAGGGGCAGATATCAATAGCATCTTATCAAGCAGTGTGGGTTTTACATGCTTCAACAATTAACATGCAAGGGATGGTGATACAAAAGAATGCGTGGCACCAGGATCAAATAGTACATAAGCTTTTAAATCAAAGCTTTGGATGGTACCTTTTACCACATCCAATGACTGAACCGTAGTGTCCTGGTCCAGTGTGTGCACTCGTCCTCTGCTCACACCCACTGCTTGCTTCCCCTTTTCCTCAGCTGTAGCCCTCCTTCTCGGAGCAGCTGTACCAACTGGAGCTCTCTTTAGCTCCTTGCCCTTCTGTGGGGCTCTCTCTATCATCTCTGGGCAATCTCTGATTATGTGCCCTGGCTTCCCACATCTAAAGCATACTACAGGAGATCCATAGCATAGTCGAGTACCATGGTACCTGCCACACTTGCCACACTGTTTCGTAGTAGGCCGTAGCCCTCCAATCACGATTCCCTTAGCTAGAGCAATGGCCGGATACATGGGAGTATTAACTGTCCTCTCCCTAATCTCATCAATCCTCGGCCTCTTTCCAGAGAATCTCTTGTTTCCTTTATAACTGAAGCCTATATCCATCATTGGTCTCTTCTTATCTCTGTCCCTCATCTTAGCAACCTTTCCAAACTTTGAGGCGATTCTATCAACATCTTGTTCACACAATTACGCCCTACGTACTGCTTCCTCATAGGTCGATATGTCTAGGGGAACCAGTCTAGACCTGATGGTCGGTCTCAATCCATCCATAAACTTCTGGATCTTCTCGACCTCCTTACTCATCGTGTTGGGATCATATCTGCCTAGGGAGATAAAAGCAGTCTCATACTCATCCACAGTCCTGCTCCCTTGGGTCAGTCCCAAAAAATGCCATCTTTAGCTTCCGCTGTGTGGTATCCGGGACATACTATCTCCGGAAGGCCTCTAAAAATACATCCCAGCTGATCTCAGTATGTCGAGCTCTCAAAATAGGTCTAGTGGACTTCCACCAACGTTTTACTGATCGCTTCAGCATAAAAGCGGCAAACGCTACCATCTCGGTGGTAGTACACTCAAAGAACCTATATAATTTCTCGATCTCATTGATCCAATCCTCAGCCGATACTGTGTCCTTTACTCCATTGAAAGATGACGGTCCAAACTTCTGGAACTGCCGCAGTCTATCCAAATCACATCCATATCCCCAACCTCTACTGCCTGGTGTAGTAACCGGCGTAGCAATATCCTGTGCAGGTGGGGTATTTGTCGTCTGAGGTTTCTGGGCTTCCCTTGCCCTTGCCTCAGGAGCTGCCGCCTGCTCGGCATCACCCTGTGTAGCAGGACTCTGTCTACCGCCAACTCCAGATAAAGATTGGGTGACCAACTCCATAATCATCTCAATGCTTCGCTCAATCCTCAAGAAGTGAGCCTCAGTACTCTCGGGCCTCTCCTCTGGACCCTGTGGAGCGTGCTCAACATTAGCCTCCACCTCAACATCATCCTAAGCCTCGTGTGTTTCTGGCTCAATATGACCCCCAGGCCTACCTCTACGGCCTCGAGCCTGTGCTCTCATCCCTCTACCGCGACTGGTATTAGGCATATTTACTCAATTCCCTACATTCACAACCAATTACTTAGTCAACCCATCGACACACACACAATTGTATCTAAACAAGCACAGTAACATGGGGATGTAATTTTTCCAACTTATTAAGTATTTTAGACACGACACACGTCAGACCAACTCAAACTCTGACACCAACTTCTGTCACGACCCTCAACTCACCAAAATACGTATAAATTTTTTGCATTTTCATGCATCAATTATTAGTCATCCTTCCTTGATCGTGAACAACCACACTCTCAACAGTTGGGCTGTGTGTCGACGTCTAACTCACTCCACCATACCAATTCAATTTGTATATTATTCGTAAGTAAACACTTGTATAAATGTATATATATCAGAGTTGTTACATGTGTTTACATTGTTTTACATCCCCAATAGTTACATACAAAATGCTACTGTGCTATCGTAAGTTTAGATACAAAATTTCAACAGTGTGTATACCTTTAGCGATGGGATACAGCGGATTACCAATAAGAGAACGCCTCCAGTCATGCTCAATCTATACTCGACACTCTGTAGAGAGGGGGAAAATAAGGGGGTGAGCAAACCACACGCTCAGTAAGGCAATCATGCGAACAGGTAGATACTGCACTATCTACGTGATCGTGATACCATGCTCAAAAGCATTTAATTCATCGTTTATCTCAATACATGAGTGTATGATTGTGTTAATGGTATGTAAAGCATTCATGCTATTAAAATCCAGTGCACATTTCAACTCAAAGCATGGTATAAATCATCATGCATAATTCACAATAAAAGCATGGCATTACCCATCATGCATTTTCTCAAATAGCATGGCATTAACCATCGTGCATTTTCACAATAAAGCATGGCATTAAACATCATGCATTTTCATAATAAAGCATGGCATTAAACATCATGCATCCGTGCACTTTAAAACCATTAACAAATCAATCCAACACTGGTCAGGTCTTAGCCCACCCTTGGACTTTCCTGACCCATAAATCATTTCAAACATGGATTTATTCTCAAATAGCAGTAGACATGTGAGATAGGCAGTTCAACAACAGGTAATAACCTCAAGGCCTATGTACATAACATGTGATACCGACTACACGGATCAGGTGTGTAGGATATCACCACTATCTGCTTCCACACGGGAGGTGGGTCAAATCTTACCCGTCGATCCATAACAGATCTCGTCCAAAGACGGCACATCACAACTCAACACGGTAGAACGTACTCCATGCTACATGCACGGTACAACGTACTCCGTGGACCCAAATCAACACATCATATCACGCCACATCTCAAACGCACGTGTGAGCCTATTTAATCGGTACGACCTCTTGTCTACCCGAAGCTCCTAACACGGCTAATTAATCATGTCAAAATAATGCATGTGTGAGCCTATTTAATCGATGTGACACCCAGTTTACTCGAAGCTCCAAACACGACAACATGCAAGGTGGGCATCTAGTGCGAGACAAACTCTAAGCACAATGCCAAAACAAATATGAAATCCATGTGAAAACTAGTGCCTCTTGCACTCATATGTATAAAACACGTCAAATCTCATGCGAGTCATACTCTAGCCCGCTTTCATACTCACGAAATCATGTAGGTGGCTCAAAACTTTGCAAAGTATGGTTAACAAAACCAAAACACACTCATTTCTTTTGCAAATCAGTTCAATGTCAGCTAACCTACCAATCATTTGCTAAAAAGCAATAAAACATGACTTTCAAAGCAATATTCTTTTATTTTCATGCACATTTCTCAAACTCCCAACTTTTACCTTTCAATCACCCAACATCATTTCCTAATCTCATGCATTCTAGCAAAACATTTAAGCGCCTAAATTGCGCACAAATATCTCTAAGAGTCTGCACAATTCCCTTACCTCGATTTACTTGGTGTGACTCCTTTCCTCTTAGCTTCTTACGCTCTTGGCTCAACTCACCTCGACATATCCTCGGAAGCTGCGATTCATTCATTCAATCAATTGAGTTAATGTTTTTAACCCATAATTGACCTCAGTAGTCAGTATTATTCACTTATGCATTTTACAAATGCCTTAATCCACATTTTACATCTTTTAGGTAAATCTCACAATTTATCCACTAACCACATCTTAAAATCATACCACAACACTATTTATAACTTCTACATATCTCATTCATCATTAATCTCCATACATTCCACTTTCTCACTCTAGACCATTTCTAGGTCATAATCATTCCAATGCATTTTAGATAGTTTCTAACTATCCATACTCATGCCAAACAACTCCAAAATCAATTATATAGACAATGTATCATAGTTGGAGTGTTAGAATCTTACCCAATTTGATTTCTCTTCTTGCTCCCAATAACAATGCCCTTAGCTCCTTCAATACCAACAATGGGAAAATGCCTTCCAACTATGTTGTTCTTCTCTTTGATAGGAACAACTTTGCCTCTAATGGTCTCTCTTCAAATCTTACTGAAAATGGCTGATTTTAGAGAAAGAAAGTTAGGTTTTTGGGTTGAAAGTGGAAGGTTAGTGTTTTTCCCAAAATTTTTTGATTTTCAACACTCCTTTTATAGAAATAGCTTGAGGAGATCGATCTGGTCCAAGAAGAGATCGATCTGGTCCCCTTAAATCCCTCTTTTTCATGACATTTTAAACATGAGATCGATCTGTCGAAGCATGAGATCGATCTGCTCCCAAACAAAGAGCTAAGGAGATCGATCTGGGTGCTTAAGGATTGATCTTTTCATTACAGAATGCTTAGGAGATCGATCTGGCTCCGTTGGAGATCGATCTGCTCTATTCCATTACCCAAATAAGAGCATTCTGGCTCTTCCAGATCGATCTCTCATCCCATGAGATCGATCTGCCCTTCATAGTTTCTAGATTTTCTGCAGTTCTTCTGCAGCAACTCATACTCAAACATCCTTAATTTGCAACCATGATCATTTTCTCATTCATTCATCTTCGAGGCTTGACAATGACATCCGTACATACCTTATTCCTATTGAAACTTGTGTGGAATCTTTATATATCCAAAATTACATGATATAAACTAAATGGAAGTGTACAACTTATGCAATTCTACTTCTATTTTACCACACTACTCATAATCCATTCTACTCACATTCTCCACATGCTTAAGTCCATTTCTTTACATTCATACATAATGTAACTTGTATGTATAATCACAACTCTTATTATAAGCGTGTACATTAAATTATGGACTTACATCACATATACTTCACTTAGTTTACATTTCTATGTACATATATACTATTATACATATACGGGGTCTCACACACTCAAGTACTATATGATGTATATCTCAAAATATAGTGCGTGTATTCTCTAGCACTTATGGTTTGCACACAAAACCTGATAGATGGCTATTCAAATCATAATTCATCCAATTCAAATCAAATAAGCACTCAAATGTGCATGTTTTCGCATATACATGAAAACAATTGTCATTCTATCATGCAACCATGCATTTTAGTCACAACATGTTTCTAAGGTATTTTCCACCTAGTTTTGGATAAAACACACTTATCCTCATTATTCTCAATCATCATAATATGCCTATTCAAGGGATTTCATATAGCATATAATATCGAAATGCTATTAAAAATACGTGGAGCCATCTCTAGCTACTCACGAAATTCCCTTACCTCAGATCACGTCAAGTGACCTCTCTTCCTCGGTGCTGCTCACTTTCGCAGTCCGATCAGTTTCCAATGTGAGTTTCAAAGCTATTATATTATCTGCATTAGTATACTGTAATATATTCATTTCATTTGCCAAATCTCAATTCCATACATCAATCTCATTATTTTCTCCTAATATGGTTTTATACCACATTTTCCATATAACTATATTTATTTCTCCTTATTTCCAACATATGCATTTCATAAGATTAATTTATAATCTTCAATACATGCATAATACATCATCAAATTCATGTTAACACCATTTCCTCATCATTTTCTCACTTTCATGTCAAAAGCTAGGTCATGCTCATTTTTCATGATTCTTTCACTTCCAACAATTCATATATATACCAATAAACTCCTCAACACACCTAGTTTAACATATATCAACTTGGTGCATTAAATCTTACCTAGCTGAGATTTCCTTCCTTTTTCACTAAATTGGTACAAATCCTCCTTGCTCTTGAAATCCTTAATTTTAATCTCTTGTTTCCAAGTATGTTGTTCTCCTCTTTGCCAAGAACAACTTTGCTCAACTATATCTCACTCAAAACTGGTTACAAACTGAAGTTTCCTAGTGTTGAAATGAAGTTTCCCGTGAAAACTGAAGTGCAGAAGTCCAGTATTTATAGAATTGTCTCTATGAGATCGATATGCTCTCCAAATGAGATCGATCTGCCCTGCATTGTTCCTCTTGAAACCGACCTTTTTGACCTAATGGGATCGATCTGCCTCTAAGCATGAGATCGATCTGTTCCAGGCAATAGCTTAAGGAGATCGATCTGGCCTTTTAGGGATCTATTCCTTCTTTCACAGAATGCTTAGCAGATCGATCTATCCCCATTGGAGATCGATCTGGCCTTATTCCATTGCTCAAATAAGAGCATTTTTTTACTCTTCTAGATCGATCTTTCCTTCAATGAGATCGATCTGACCTTCATATTTTCCAGATTTTTCTGTAGTAACCCATACCAAACTTCATAAATTTTGCTGTCAGTCATTTTCTCATCCAACCACCTTTAAGGCTTGAAAATGACATCCATTCATACTTTAGATACATTAAAACTTGTGTGCATTCATTGTATATCTAAAGGTATACAATACAAAACCAAATGAAAGTATAAAGATTCATGCAACTCATGCAACTTCATTCCACTTTACTACACTACTCATTTTTCATTCCACTCACATTCATCACCTACAAAAGTCCATTTCTTCTTATTCCTACATAATGAAACTTCTACGTACATCACAAACTCATATTACAAGTATGTACATTGAATCTATGGACTTTACATCATTTATGCTTCACATAGCATGTACATGGATATACTTATGAATTCATAAGGTTACAACTGAAAATACGGGTCTTACAATCCTCCCCTCCGTAAAAAAATTTAGTCCTCCAAATTAGAACCAAGTTACTCTACAAACAATTGGGGATATTTCTCTCGCATCAAACTCTCTAGCTCTTAAGTAGCTTCCTCTGAAGTGTGATGCTGCCAGAGAATCTTTACTAACTTGATAGTCTTATTCCTCAAGACTTTCTCCTTTATATCCAGTATCCTTATCAGTTTCTCTACTTATGTCAAATCATCTTTAAGCTCCAATGGCTGATACCGAATCACATGAGTTAGATCTGGATGATAGTTCCTCAACATCGAAATGTGGAAGACAGTGTGCACTCTAGATAAATCCGGTGGCAAAGCTCATCTATATGCCTTATCTCTCATTCTGCCCAGTATCTCAAAGGGTCCAATGTAGCGAGGACTCAACTTACCTCTCTTCCCAAATCTCGTTATACCTTTGGATGGAGAAACCTTTAGAAATATTGATTCTCTAACTACGAATTCAAGTGGTCTCCATCTCTTGTCAACATAGTTTTTCTGTATACTCTGAGCTATCCTCAATCTCTCAATAATCAACTGGAGATCCTCAGAGGCTTGTGTAACCAAATCAGGAGCAAAACTCTTTCTGTCACCCACTTCTTCCTAACTGATAGGGGAACGACATCTACGGCTATATAAAGCCTCATATGTGCCATCCCGATACTCACATGATAACTGTTGTTGTAGGTGAATTCAGCTAGTGGCAAATGATCATCCCAGGAGCCTCTAAAATCCAGCACACACGCTCTCAACATATCCTCCAGAGTCTGTATAGTCTTCTCTGACCGACCATCTATCTGAGGATGATACGCGGTGCTCAAACTCAACTGGGTTCTCATGACTTCTTGAAAATGTTCCTAAAAGTGGGAAGTGAAGCAGGAATCCCTACTGAAACAATGCTCACTAGAATACCATGTAACCTCACTACCTCGCATACATACAATTCTACCAATGAACTCAAAGTATCGGTAGCTCTTATAGCTAGAAAGTGGGCTGACTTTGGCAGTTTATCAACTATCACCCATACAGCATCGTTATTCCTCCGGGTCTTAGGTAAACCCATCATGAATTGTGATGCTCTACCTTCACTTGCTGACATACGAGACATCTTGCCACAAGATTCGCTACATCTCTCTACATACCTGACCACTAGTACACCTTTCGAAGATTCTGATACATCTTATTACTTCCCAGATGTAACGTGTACCTCGACGAATGAGCTTCCGTCAATATCAATCTCCTAAGCTCTGATTCCTCGGGAACACACAATCTGCCTCTAAACCTCAGAAGTCTATCTGAACTTATCTCAAAATCAGTCACTGTGCCTTTCTGTATCCGACTACTCATATCAATATAATACGGATCAGTCTATTGAGCCTATCTGATCCTGTCCAATCGATCCAGCTCCAAGCGTAGACTAGCAATCACATAGTCCGTATTCATGTCAAAAGGCACGACTCCCAAACTTAGGCTGGCAAACTACTTTAATAACTCATGTTCCCTGACCATCATATATGATACCATCCCTAGGCTCTTTCTGCTCAAAGCATCTGCTACAACATTAGCCTTACCCGGATGATAAAGTATCTCACAATCATAGTCCTTTAGAAGCTTTAGCCTTCTTCTTTGTCTCATGTTCAATTCTTTCTGTGATAACAGATACTTAAGGCTCTTGTGGTCGGTAAATATCTAGAATTTCTCTCCATACAAGTAGTGGCGCCATACCTTCAATGCAAACACTATTGCTGCTAACTTCAAATCGTGGGTCGAATAGTTCTTCTCATGATCCTTCAGCTGTCTAGATCCATAAGCAACTACCCTCCTATCCTGCATCAATACACAACCCAGTCCTTGACGTGATGCATCGGTATACACTAAAAATCCTTCTGAGCTGGTAGGGATAGTGAGAATTGGAGCAGTAGTCAATCGACTCTTCAACTCCTGAAAACGCTTCTCACAATCTTCATCCCAAACAAAAGTTACACTCTTCTGAGTGAGATGTGTCAACAGAGCAGTTAACTTCAAGAATCCTTCTATGAATCTTCGATAATATCCTGCTAAACCCAAGAAACTTCTGACCTCGGTGACTGTCCTCAACTATTTCCACTGAACTACAGCCTCAATCTTGAATGGATCTACTGATACACCATCCTGTGACACAACATGTCCCAAAAATGAGATCTGTGACAATAAAAAATCACACTTGTTGAGTTTAGCATACAACTTCTACTCTTATAAAGTCTGTAGTATAATCCTGAGGTGCTTTTCATGCTCTTCCTCGGATTTAGAATATACCAAGATGTCATTTATGAAGACGATAACAAATTGATCCAAATATGGCTTGAACACATCGTTCATCAAAGACATGAAAGTTGGAGGAGCATTCGTTAATCCGAATGGCATAACCAAAAACTCAAAACGGCCATATCGGGTCCTAAATGCTGTCTTGGGCACATCTTCACTCTTTACTCTCAATTAATGATACTCAGACCTCAGATCAATCTTAGAAAAGACCTGTGCTCCCCGGAGCTGATCTAATAGATCATCAATGCGTGGAAGGGGATATCTATTATTGATGGTTGCCTTATTCAATAATCGGTAATCTATACATAATTGGAGGTTTCTATCCTTCTTCTTTACAAACCAAGCTGGTGCTCTCCACGGTAAAACACTCAGTCTGATGAAACCTCTATCCAACAACTCCTATAATTGTTTCTTAAGCTCCTCCAACTCAACTAAGGTCATGTGATATAGGTTTAGTATCAGGCACCAAGTATATACAAAACTTCATCTCTCTATCTGGTAGTAATCCTGGCAATTCATTCGAAAAGTCATCTAGCAATTCATTAACCACAGGAATATCTGCCAACTCTGGATGTACCTAATCCATATCAACCACGTACGCTATAAAACCAACAACATTTTCATTTCTCAGTCAGCATAGTACATTATCAATCACAAATCATAACTACTACTTTTATATCTTTGCATCAAGCTTTACAACATATTTCTCAGGGTTTGGAAACATAACTATCTTAGCATAACAATCAACACAGCATGGTTTGATGATAACAATCATTACAATATATCCTTGTCACACCCCATTTTCGGATGCCCTTTATTCATACATACACTACTACAGTTGGGCTGTGAGTCAATGTAATTACTAAATTTCCATAAATTTACAGCAAAAATATTTAAAACTTTAATTCACACACCCAGGTGTGTGTGTGGATATACAAAATCAATTGTTTAATATAATATCTTTCCATAACATCCCCATATAACTGTTTACAACTTCAATTCATAACTATGCGATACATTATAATAGATACAAAATGCTCGTGTGTATACAAATCTTATACCTTTGCAATTGATGAGAGCTATCTAACCCAAAAGGAATCTAGAGACCACTGCATTGTCCTACTTCTCAATATCTGGAGGGGAAAAATAGTGGGATGAGCAATCCACAGCTCAGTAAGGAAATGAATGCTAACAGGTAGATATTGTACTATCTACATAGCCTATGCATGATTAAACCAAAACATGATTCACTATAAATGGAATTAATACTAGAAAATGCATTTAATCTGTTCTTCTCTCAAGCATTTTCATAAAACAATTATACAATACTTCCATTAAAAAACATGTTCATAAAACAGTGTTATCATAGCAGAAGTATTCAAATCAAGAGATTGATCAAATTACAATGTCTCTTTGTTTTTCTCAAATCATATCCTTTTTCATCAAATCTCTTTCTTTCTGATTTTTTCAATTTCTCTTATTTCTGAGACAGGCATGGAATTCTCGGCAATCTAATATCCACGACATATGGCCATAGTCAGTGATCCTTGGCCTCACTGATCTGGTGTGCACATGGCATCACTTCGCCTGAAGGGGGATGGGTCAGTCCTACCATCCGGCTCATCTCAATCAACATCATCTCCCTCATCACATCACATATACTCATGGTACAAGGTACACCATGTGTCATCTATGTGATAATCGTACTCACGTGCACCCAGCACGGTACATAATATACCAACGGATAATTACACAAATCAACGTAAGACCGTGGACCCAGTCTATCTACTAACTCCAGTGGACTCATCATCATAAACCATGTCTCATATACTAGGGGAACAAACATGACACACAGTCATCGCAAGGCTCCAGCGTAGTATCTCTCACTATGAGCAACAGCTTCTAGCATTATATCATCTCAACTCAGTAAAAATCGGTGCGAGCAATGCTCTAGCAGTTTTCTCAAATCCATTGTGCGAGACGAAACTCCAACACATCATATCAAAACATAGAAACAAGTGCGAGGTAAAAATTTGACACATTATCATTATAAAACCACATACGAGTCATGCTCCAGCACGGTTTATTAAAACATGTAAACATATGCGAGGGAAACTCCAACATAGTTTAAGTCATTAAAATGGGTGTGAGCTAGAGCTCCAACACCGTTTCACATCTCAAATCCGATAGGTGGCTATTATATCTTTTAAAAACTCAAAACATGTTTATTTATGTAGCATGCCAACCCATGCTAAATATGTAAAACTAGCAAACCTATCCATTATCGTTTCTCAATCTCAAAATCAATACATGGTTGAGAAAACATCAAAAAATCGTATAGATGTAAAAGCATTAAAACATGCATGTCAGGCTGTTTTCCTTCCCACATCCCATTTTCACAATATATATATACCATAATACATTTCCATTCAAATATGGTTCAATAGCTAAGCATAATATTTCTAGCATCATACTACCAGTATCCTTATCAGTTTCTCTACTTATGTCAAATCATCTTTAAGCTCCAATGGCTGATACCGAATCACATGAGTTAGATCTGGATGATAGTTCCTCAACATCGAAATATGGAAGACAGTGTGCACTCTAGATAAATCCGGTGGCAAAGCTCATCTATATGCCTTATCTCTCATTCTGCCCAGTATCTCAAAGGGTCCAATGTAGCGAGGACTCAACTTACCTCTCTTCCCAAATCTCGTTATACCTTTGGATGGAGAAACCTTTAGAAATATTGATTCTCTAACTACGAATTCAAGTGGTCTCCATCTCTTGTCAACATAGTTTTTCTGTATACTCTGAGCTATCCTCAATCTCTCAATAATCAACT
This sequence comes from Firmiana major, assembly GCA_033439115.1. NCBI lineage: Eukaryota > Viridiplantae > Streptophyta > Magnoliopsida > Malvales > Malvaceae > Firmiana > Firmiana major. Next base: position 23,388,471 of record CM065903.1, on the reverse strand, counting down.
GGAGATCCTCAGAGGCTTGTGTAACCAAATCAGGAGCAAAACTCTTTCTGTCACCCACTTCTTCCTAACTGATAGGGGAACGACATCTACGGCTATATAAAGCCTCATATGTGCCATCCCGATACTCACATGATAACTGTTGTTGTAGGTGAATTCAGCTAGTGGCAAATGATCATCCCAGGAGCCTCTAAAATCCAGTACACACGCTCTCAACATATCCTCCAGAGTCTGTATAGTCTTCTCTGACCGACCATCTATCTGAGGATGATACGCGGTGCTCAAACTCAACTGGGTTCTCATGACTTCTTGAAAATGTTCCTAAAAGTGGGAAGTGAAGCGGGAATCCCTACTGAAACAATGCTCACTAGAATACCATGTAACCTCACTACCTCGCATACATACAATTCTACCAATGAACTCAAAGTATCGGTAGCTCTTATAGCTAGAAAGTGGGCTGACTTTGGCAGTTTATCAACTATCACCCATACAGCATCGTTATTCCTCCGGGTCTTAGGTAAACCCATCATGAATTGTGATGCTCTACCTTCACTTGCTGACATACGAGACATCTTGCCACAAGATTCGCTACATCTCTCTACATACCTGACCACTAGTACACCTTTCGAAGATTCTGATACATCTTATTACTTCCCAGATGTAACGTGTACCTCGACGAATGAGCTTCCGTCAATATCAATCTCCTAAGCTCTGATTCCTCGGGAACACACAATCTGCCTCTAAACCTCAGAAGTCTATCTGAACTTATCTCAAAATCAGTCACTGTGCCTTTCTGTATCCGACTACTCACATCAATATAATACGGATCAGTCTATTGAGCCTATCTGATCCTGTCCAATCGATCCAGCTCCAAGCGTAGACTAGCAATCACATAGTCCGTATTCATGTCAAAAGGCACGACTCCCAAACTTAGGCTGGCAAACTACTTTAATAACTCATGTTCCCTGACCATCATATATGATACCATCCCTAGGCTCTTTCTGCTCAAAGCATCTGCTACAACATTAGCCTTACCCGGATGATAAAGTATCTCACAATCATAGTCCTTTAGAAGCTTTAGCCTTCTTCTTTGTCTCATGTTCAATTCTTTCTGTGATAACAGATACTTAAGGCTCTTGTGGTCGGTAAATATCTAGAATTTCTCTCCATACAAGTAGTGACGCCATACCTTCAATGCAAACACTATTGCTGCTAACTTCAAATCGTGGGTCGAATAGTTCTTCTCATGATCCTTCAGCTGTCTAGATCCATAAGCAACTACCCTCCTATCCTGCATCAATACACAACCCAGTCCTTGACGTGATGCATCGGTATACACTAAAAATCCTTCTGAGCTGGTAGGGATAGTGAGAATTGGAGCAGTAGTCAATCGACTCTTCAACTCCTGAAAACGCTTCTCACAATCTTCATCCCAAACAAAAGTTACACTCTTCTGAGTGAGATGTGTCAACAGAGCAGTTAACTTCAAGAATCCTTCTATGAATCTTCGATAATATCCTGCTAAACCCAAGAAACTTCTGACCTCGGTGACTGTCCTCAACTATTTCCACTGAACTACAGCCTCAATCTTGAATGGATCTACTGATACACCATCCTGTGACACAACATGTCCCAAAAATGAGATCTGTGACAATAAAAAATCACACTTGTTGAGTTTAGCATACAACTTCTACTCTCATAAAGTCTGTAGTATAATCCTGAGGTGCTTTTCATGCTCTTCCTCGGATTTAGAATATACCAAGATGTCATTTATGAAGACGATAACAAATTGATCCAAATATGGCTTGAACACATCGTTCATCAAAGACATGAAAATTGGAGGAGCATTCGTTAATCCGAATGGCATAACCAAAAACTCAAAACGGCCATATCGGGTCCTAAATGCTGTCTTGGGCACATCTTCACTCTTTACTCTCAATTAATGATACCCAGACCTCAGATCAATCTTAGAAAAGACCTGTGCTCCCCGGAGCTGATCTAATAGATCATCAATGCGTGGAAGGGGATATCTATTATTGATGGTTGCCTTATTCAATAATCGGTAATCTATACATAATTGGAGGTTTCTATCATTCTTCTTTACAAACCAAGCTGGTGCTCTCCACGGTAAAACACTCAGTCTGATGAAACCTCTATCCAACAACTCCTATAATTGTTTCTTAAGCTCCTCCAACTCAACTAAGGTCATGTGATATAGGTTTAGTATCAGGCACCAAGTATATACAAAACTTCATCTCTCTATCTGGTAGTAATCCTGGCAATTCATTCGAAAAGTCATCTAGCAATTCATTAACCACAGGAATATCTGCCAACTCTGGATGTACCTAATCCATATCAACCACGTACGCTATAAAACCAACAACATTTTCATTTCTCAGTCAGCATAGTACATTATCAATCACAAATCATAACTACTACTTTTATATCTTTGCATCAAGCTTTACAACATATTTCTCAGGGTTTGGAAACATAACTATCTTAGCATAACAATCAACACAGCATGGTTTGATGATAACAATCATTACAATATATCCTTGTCACACCCCATTTTCGGATGCCCTTTATTCATACATACACTACTACAGTTGGGCTGTGAGTCAATGTAATTACTAAATTTCCATAAATTTACAGCAAAAATATTTAAAACTTTAATTCACACACCCAGGTGTGTGTGTGGATATACAAAATCAATTGTTTAATATAATATCTTTCCATAACATCCCCATATAACTGTTTACAACTTCAATTCATAACTATGCGATACATTATAATAGATACAAAATGCTCGTGTGTATACAAATCTTATACCTTTGTAATTGATGAGAGCTATCTAACCCAAAAGGAATCTAGAGACCACTGCATTGTCCTACTTCTCAATATCTGGAGGGGAAAAATAGTGGGATGAGCAATCCACAGCTCAGTAAGGAAAAATGCTAACAGGTAGATATTGTACTATCTACATAGCCTATGCATGATTAAACCAAAACATGATTCACTATAAATGGAATTAATACTAGAAAATGCATTTAATCTGTTCTTCTCTCAAGCATTTTCATAAAACAATTATACAATACTTCCATTAAAAAACATGTTCATAAAACAGTGTTATCATAGCAGAAGTATTCAAATCAAGAGATTGATCAAATTACAATGTCTCTTTGTTTTTCTCAAATCATATCCTTTTTCATCAAATCTCTTTCTTTCTGATTTTTTCAATTTCTCTTATTTCTGAGACAGGCATGGAATTCTCGGCAATCTAATATCCACGACATATGGCCATAGTCAGTGATCCTTGGCCTCACTGATCTGGTGTGCACATGGCATCACTTCGCCTGAAGGGGGATGGGTCAGTCCTACCATCCGGCTCATCTCAATCAACATCATCTCCCTCATCACATCACATATACTCATGGTACAAGGTACACCATGTGTCATCTATGTGATAATCGTACTCACGTGCACCCAGCACGGTACATAATATACCAACGGATAATTACACAAATCAACGTAAGACCGTGGACCCAGTCTATCTACTAACTCCAGTGGACTCATCATCCTAAACCATGTCTCATATACTAGGGGAACAAACATGACACACAGTCATCGCAAGGCTCCAGCGTAGTATCTCTCACTATGAGCAACAGCTTCTAGCATTATATCATCTCAACTCAGTAAAAATCGGTGCGAGCAATGCTCTAGCAGTTTTCTCAAATCCATTGTGCGAGACGAAACTCCAACACATCATATCAAAACATAGAAACAAGTGCGAGGTAAAAATTTGACACATTATCATTATAAAACCACATACGAGTCATGCTCCAGCACGGTTTATTAAAACATGTAAACATATGCGAGGGAAACTCCAACATAGTTTAAGTCATTAAAATGGGTGTGAGCTAGAGCTCCAACACCGTTTCACATCTCAAATCCGATAGGTGGCTATTATATCTTTTAAAAACTCAAAACATGTTTATTTATGTAGCATGCCAACCCATGCTAAATATGTAAAACTAGCAAACCTATCCATTATCGTTTCTCAATCTCAAAATCAATACATGGTTGAGAAAACATCAAAAACATCGTATAGATGTAAAAGCATTAAAACATGCATGTCAGGCTGTTTTCCTTCCCACATCCCATTTTCACAATATATATATACCATAATACATTTCCATTCAAATATGGTTCAATAGCTAAGCATAATATTTCTAGCATCATACTACCAAAATCATAGTAAAAATACGTATGAGTATTTTTATCGCTAACATGCAGTCCCTTACCTCGAATCGCGCTCATATCTTCTTCGTCTCGTTTGCTCCGTTCGCGATCCAGGTCAATCGTGTTCCATGTATTTCAATCTACACGTATAAATTGTTAAGTTATTTTCTTTTCCTTCTTCAAAACATACACATTGCCATTTACTTGTCTATTCATAATTCCCAATCCTTAAAATCACATTTCACTTTTCCCATTTGTATTCCTCTTCATAAATCCCTCTTAATATTACTCGCCCATCACTACAATCATCATTCCTATCCATATTTCACATATTATCCAACTCACATATGTCTAGAAACCCATATTTAAAGCTTGAAGGTTGAAGAGCTTACCCCTTAAATTAGCCAAACTTGTGGTAGCTAAAACTCCTTCTCTTGGTCACACCAATGTGTGATTTTTAGGTACGTTGTTCTCCTTGCTTCAAGGAACAACTTTCCCTTCTTGAGCTTCTTCCAAAACTGGCTGAAATGTAGTGATTTTTAGAGTGAGAAAGCTTAGGTCTTCGAGAGAAAATGGCAGGTGCGGGTTTGGTGGGAATGAAATCTGATTTTTAGTATAAATCTCGTGCCCTTTTAATAGATGCAGAGACATGAGATCGATCTGGTCCTTGTGGAGATCGATCTCTGCATGGTTTGGTAGTCCTTTTTAACAAACGCAACTACTACCAGATTGATCGTCTTCCATGATAAGATCGATCTGTTTGCAAGCAAATCTCTCTTTGGAGATCGATCTGCCTCTTGTAGGAGATCGATTTGCTTCTTACAGAACCTTATTGAGATCGATCTGTCGCTTAGTGGAGATTGATCTCTTTTTGGCCGAGAGTTATGAAGATCAATTTGTGCCTTATGAGAGATCGATTCCTTCTAGGCAAAGACTTAAGGAGATTGATCTTCCTTCCCATGAGATCGATCTATCCAGTTCCATTCGAAAAATTCTGGGCATTTCATGAGAGGTGATCAATCTCTCCTTCATATGAGATCGATCTCTCATCCCCTGCACCCTCATTTTCTGCAGTTTTCTGCAGATTTTTACCTATACACCAATCCACATTTGCTGCATACCTCAATTTGCATTCCGTGCACAATTAACACACAATGGCATCCATTCCACATAGTTCATAGTTAATTAAACTTATGCACACAACTTAAAATTCATGGATGTTTCATAGAATCCATAATCCTTACATCCTTTTATCACATATACACTTGTCACAAATGTACATATACATTATATCTTCATAAAACAATTACATGGGAAATTACGAGTATTACATTTCTCCCCTCCTTAGAAAATTTAGTCCTCCAAATTGAACCAAGTCTATTCCTCAAAAAGTTGGGGATATTTCTCCTTCATTAGACCCTCTAACTCCCATGTGGCTTCCTCCGATGTATGATGCTGCCATAGGACTTTAACCAATAAAATCGACTTTTTTCGCAACACCTTCTCTTTTCTATCCAATATCCAGATCAGTTTCTCCACATACGACATATCCTCCTTGAGCTCCAATGGCTCATAGCTAATTACATGTGTTGGATCCGGGTAGTACTTTCGAAGCATAGATACATGGAAGACATTATGAACTTCTGCTAGCTCAAGTGGTAAGGCTAGCCTATATGCTCTATCTCCCACTCTATCCAAAATCTTGAAGGGACCAATGTAACAAGGACTTAGTTTTCTTTTCTTCTCGAACCTTGTTATTCCCATAGAAGGAGATACTCTAAAAAATACGAACTCACCCACATCAAACTCAAGTGGTCTACATCTCTTGTTGTGACGCCCCGAAAGCGTAAAAAATAGAGCAAATTTAAAATTTATTTACATCATTTCACAATTCTAGGTGCATTCCTGTACTGTGTCATGCATCATATATATATATGATGTTATAAAACTTTAACCTCAGGATCTAATCATCCAATTTACATGTCACACCATATACATTCCTCAAGCACAATATGTTCATCAAGTGTCTATAAATACAACTTAAGTCTGGGTACATGAAATAATAAAATATACCTCAAGCATAATATGTGGCCGAAGCTCAAGTCCTCCACTAGCCACTACTTCGTACGTTGCAGGAAATCTCTTTTCACTTGAAGAAATCTGGGCGGAGATAAAACAGGGTGAGCTTCTAAATCGTTCAGCAAGGAGGTAAGGGATTCATTAACAAAATAATGATTTGCACAGCACAATCATTTTATCTTGTGGGTGAAAACCCAATAAACTCAGTAGAAAAGTGTAGCATGAATAATTAAAACACCATCTCAACTCATTTCTTAAGGCTTATGCAGAAACATGATAATAAATGGCTCAGTACAAAATCATAGTTACAAGCACATAGAAAACAGGATTCGAAAATGGCTTTTCTCATAAAACGTGATAAAATCACCACAATAGTAATACACATGGTGCAGCCACTAAACACAATCTCATGTGTAAAACGAGACTAGGTAAATAAAACTCATATAAAAATTTGTCATGGCACATCAAAACGATTAAACTCGTCCCCTAGGTTGACATCCCTAATCGAGGGATTTCGTCGACAATAATACACCCATGGCCATGGTTCGCTGTAGACTTGATCAGACTTGTACAGTCATCAGTCTTACATGCTATCAAAGCACGGTCCGACCTTACATGCTATCAAAGCAATGCCACCCATCGCTACCGCGGAGCAGGGTCATCTCGCATTACTAAAACGAAGGCGTCGGTCTTACTGCTACTAGAGCACGGCCCGACCTTACATGCTACAAGAGCAAAGCCTGATGTGTATTCAACATGACACACCTAAGTTACAGTAATAGCCATTATCATATAAAACTGTTTTACCTTCACGTAGCGCTCATAATGGTTTTTCTCATAAAATTCATCTCAAAACCGTTTTGTACTCAACATAAAACATGTCAAAACCCAGCTCAAATTGACAAAACCACACACATTTCTCAAATCTCAGTACGCCTTAATGTAGAGCCCAAATCACTTTTTAAACTCAAAATAGTTGTAAAACAATTTCACATTTAGTTTACAACTCATAAAAATTAGGCCCCAACCAGCTATAAAACCGTGTGCAACAACTCATTCACAACTCATAAAAACATGCTTGTTTTCTCAAATCACATTTCGTGCTACAATATCATCACAAAATCGCATACACAAATGAGTTTAAGTTTTCCCTTACCTCGTTGCACCTCGTATAGTGCAATCATTCCCCCAAACGATGGACTAGCCTCGCATTCCTCTCTAGAACTCCTGGGATATCCAAACGATGCTAAAACATCAATAATTCATCTCAATCACATCATCGAGCACATATTTGCTCATATTCTCGTTAAATACTGCAAACCTCATTTTTATCATATTCCTATCCTAATCCACATTCTCATCCACTACATTTCAAATCCTACATTTTTCACGCATAATATCCATGCCAAAATCACCTCATTGCATCGATTCCAATTTATAGCCAAAATCCTAAAATTACCACAAATTGTATACTATCATCATCATCATTCCAACAAAATCACAATTTCATCAACTCTAATCATTTCCTAGCTATTTTATCACAACACCCTTAGTCACAATCACCAAAATCACCTTATTATCAAACATTAAAGCTTAGAAATTTACCAAAAACTTATGGAGAGCTCTATTAACACCTCTATTCAATTCGTTCTTCGATTTTCAAGTATGTTGTTCCCCTTTGGATGAGGAATAACTTTCCTTATTACTTCTGCTTGAGATTTGGATGGAAATGGGGGTTTTAGAGGAGAGAGAAAGTTAGGCTTATGAAAATGGCGATTTGAAGAGAGAGAGAGATCGATTTCCAAAAAAACAAAGGGGTTCTTATATAGGTCGAAGGTAGGATATCGATCTGGTCCTTGATGAGATCAATCTCTCTTTGAATTTGGGAACGTTTTGGGGTAATTTTATGCCTAGGAGATCGGTTTGTCGTGGGGTGAGATTCATCTCATAATTGCTTCATGAGATCGATCTGTTCCTTTAGGAGATCGATCTTCTATTTACAGAATACTTCATGAGATCGATCTGCTCCTTGAGGAGATCAATCTTCTCTTAATAGAATCATTTGGAGATCGATATGCTTGTCTACGAGATCGATTTGCGTATCAGTTCTTGCACATTTTCTGCATTCTGGAACCATGAGATCGATCTCTCATTCTTGGAGACCGATCTGGCCTTCACAGATTGTACTGCTGCTGCATCAATTTGTAGAAAATGCAATGTAAAACTTCCAAAAATCTACCCCATAGTCCATATTTCAATCCATACACATTCAAGACTTAAAGATCTCATTTTCTTATACTTCATCATATTTAAAACTCATGTGTATATTAACGTATCATAATTACATACACCAAATTACAATTCTCATAACTGGGTAACAAAATTCTTACTTCTCACATTCTCCCCACCTTTAAAGAATTTGGTCCTCCAAATTCAACTCGACTAATTAAACAGATGGGGGTACTTCTCCTTCATGAGGCTTTCCAATTCCCAGGTTGCCTTTTCCATTGAGTGATGTTTCCATAAAACTTTCACTAATGGGACACTTTTGGTCCTAAGTACCTTCTCTTTTCTATATAGAATCCGGACGGTTTCCTTAGAGTAGCTCATGTCCTCTTATATGTCCATCTCTTCATACTCTATGACATGAGAAGGGTCCGGGTGGTACTTCCTTAACATAAAGACATGAAAGACGTTGTGTATTTGGGACATCTGTGGGGGTAATGCCAACTTGTAGGCTACCTCTCCCACTCTCTCAAGAATCTCAAATGGTCTGATGTATTGAGGACTCAATTTCCCTTTTTTTCAAAATCTCATTATACCCTTACTCGGTGATATCTTCAGAAATACTGTATCACCAACATCAAACTCGAGTGGTCATTTTCGCACATCCGTGTAGCTTTTCTATCTACTCTGTGCAGCCCGTAATCTCTCACATATGAGCTTCACACTATGTATAGCCTGTTCAACAAGTTCGGGAGCATTTATCTTTCTGTCACCCACTTCTTCCCACGCTACAGGGGATCTACACCTCCTACCATATATAGCCTCAAAAGGTGCCATTCCAATACGCGCATGATAGATATTATTATACGCAAACTCTACTAGGGTAGGTGATCATCCCATGATCCCTTAAAATCCATTGTACACACCTCCAACATATCCTCCAAGGTCTAAATAGTCCTCTCTAACTATCCATCTGTCTGAGGATGATAGGCGGTACTAAAGCTCAATCAAGATCTCATGGACTCCTGAAACTGGGTCTAAAATCTGGAAGTAAATCGGGAATCTCTATCAAAAGTAATACTCACTAGAACCCTATGCAATCTAGCTATCTCGCTGACATATAACACAGCTAAGGCATCCAAAGTATCTGTACTCTTGATGGCAAGAAAGTGGGTACTTTTCGTCAGTCCATCCACTATGACCCATATCGCATCACGACCCCTTCGGGTCCTCGATAAACCCATAATAAAGTCCATGGTGACATGCTCTCATTTCCATGTAGGCACAGGTAAAGGCGGCAATAATCCTTTGGGCTTTCGATGCTCAGCTTTCACTTGCTAGCACACTAAACATCTGGCCACAAATTCTGCCACGTCTCGCTTCATACCACTCCACTAATACACCTTTCTCAAATCTCGGTACATCTTAGTACTCTCTGGGTGCATGGTGTATCACGAGCAGTGGGATTCTCTTAATATCTATCTCTTCAGGGTATCATCGTCGAGTATACAAACTCGTCCTCTGAATCTCAACAATCCATCCTCACTGACTATGAGATCCGACTATGAAGTTTACTCGGCTTGGCTAACCATATCGATCAACCTCTGATCATCACACTATCCAGCTCTAATTTGATCCATGATCCTGGGCTTTATTCGCGGCTAGCTAAAAATCCAGTTTCTACCTCTTTAACTCTGATCCGAAGTTCGACAAACTGCTCTAATAAATCCCATTCCCTGACCATCATAGCTGATATCATACTCTTCCTGCTCAGGGCATCAACAACTACGTTCACCTTTCCCGGATGGTACAGAATCTCGCAGTCATAATCCTTAAGGAGTTCCATCCATCTCCTTTGTCTCATGTTTAACTCTTTCTGATCAAATAGATACCTCAAAACTCTTGTGGTCAGTAAAGATCTGAAATCTTCCCCCATATAAGTAGTGCTGCCAGATCTTCAAGGTAAATACCACAGTAGCTAACTCCAAATCATGCGTGGGGTAATTCACTCATGATCTTTCAATTATCGCGATCCATAGGCGATCACTCTTCTATGCTGCATGAGCACACACCCCAATCCTTGATGGGAAGCATCACTATACACTGAAAATCCCCCTGATCCCTCAGGGATAGTTAACACAGGTGCCGCTGTTAATCTCCTTTTTAATTCCTAAAAGTTGAGCTCACATTGATCAGTCCATATGAACGGAGTCTCTTTGCGCATGAGCTTAGTTAAAGGAGCGGTAATCCTAGAAAATCCCTCCACAAATCTTCTGTAATAACCTACCAAACCAAGGAAACTCCATACCTCTGTAACTGTCTTCGGTCTTTCCCAATTAAGCATAGCCTCCACTTTAATTGGATCAATTGATACTCCCTCCATTGAAACTACATGACCAAGGAAAGCTATCTGATCTAGCCAAAACTCACACTTACCAAGCTTTCCATATAATTACTTATCTCAGAGTATCTGAAGTACTAACCACAAGTGTTGTGCATGTTCCTCTAAGATCAAGAGTACACTAAGATATCATCAATAAAGACTATCAAAAACTTATCTAGATAGTCTCTGAACACTTTGTTCATTATCCTTATAAAGGTTGCAGCGGCGTTCATCAATCCAAAGGGTATCACTAGAAATTCATAATGGCCATACCTTGTCCTGAAGGCCGTCTGAAGCCCCTCTTAGCTGATCAAGTAGGTCATCAATCTTCAGTAATGGGTATTTATTCTTTACTGTGGCTTTATGCAACAGTCGATAGTCTATGCATAATCTGAGACTACTATCCTTCTTCCTCATGAATAACACTGGTGCTCGCCACGGTGAGACACTGGGTCTAATAAATCCCTGGTCCAATAACTCATGTAGTTGTTTCTTCAATTCCTCAAGTTCCACTAATGCTATCCTATACGGAGGTCTAGAGATAGGCTGAGTATCTGGTACCAAATCAATGGTAAACTCCAGCTCTTTCTTTGGTGGTAAACCTGGCAGTTCATCTGGGAAGACATCCGAAAATTCACATACCACCGGTATATCCTCAATCCTCAGATGTTCCCACTTATCATCTGAGATAAGTGTTTCATAACCTTCACATGAACAATCATATTTAGTACTCTCAAAAGCAACATCAAATTTTCAATTTGCTTACAAAAATTTCACACATTTATTTCCTCAATATTTCAAACGTACACTGTAAGGTTCAGGTAGGGAGAAAGTTATAATCTTAGTGTAGCAGTCTAAACTCACTCGATTGGTTGCCTGCCAATCCATTCCCAAAATTACTTCAAATGCATGTATATTTAGCATCATTAGATCTGCTAACATCACTCTATCTCCCACCTTTATTTCACACCCTCTACAGAATAAATTAGTTCTCTGAGACTCACACATAGGGGTATTTACATGTAGTACATACTTTAGAGGTTCAAACTTTAAATTTAATCTACATGTAAAATGCTCAGAAATAAACGAGTGCGTAGACCCTGGATCAATCAACACATGAGCCTTATGACTACAAACAGAGAGTGTACTTCTTATAGTTTCTACAGAAGTGTCTGTTGTTTCCTTATCTAGAGTAAACACACGTCCCACTGTAACGAGCTTCTTTCCTTTCTCTACTGCAGTGGCCCGTCTCGGGGGATTCACTCCCTGAAGCTGCTGTCTATTAGGCTCCAGAGCATGTGGTCTCTGAGGTTGACGGCAATCTTTTAATCTGTGACCCATGTCTCCACATCTAAAACATCCATGGATTAACCCAGTACAACTTCGCTCATACGATCGGCCAAAAGTTTTGTAAACTCTTATCTCAGGCATGACATTTCGAGGGGTCTCCCTGATGATAGGATAAGCTCTGGGTCTCTCCAATCTGCCCTTCTGTACCTCAATCCTTCCTTTTCTAAAGGAACCTCTTCGAACATCTGCCTGGGAAATCACTGGCATCTTGCCCTAATCTCGAGTCACTGCACTGAACTCATTCTGGGATTATACAATTTCGATTCCCCTCTCAATCTCTTGTGCTCGTCTTAGAGCATCTCCAAACTCAGTAATACACAGCCCTATCAATCGATCTTTGATGATGGGCTTCAATCCATACATAAATCTCTCAGTGCGAAGCTCTTCATTTTTAAAGGTCTCTGGATCATATCTTAATAGAGCGATAAATCAGCTCTCATAATCATCCACAAACATATCGCCCTGTACTAAATTCAAAAACTCTACCTGGTTCCTTCTCTAAGCAGCTCGTGGTACATATTGGGCTCTAAATGTCGTTTGAAACTCTTCCCAACTAATAACATCCTGACTGGACATCAAAATACCCTAGGTAGTACCCCACCAATCTCGAGCTCTCCCTTTCAACATATAAGCACCCCTACTGACCCTCTCAGAATCAGTGCACCCCAAATAGTCAAATATGACTTTCAACTCAGTTAGCCACTCCTCAGCCTCTACGGGATCCTTTTTCCCTTTGAATGCGAGCGGATTCATTTTCAAAAAGTCCTTCAATCGGACCATACATCTATCATTAGGCTGAGTGACGGGCGAAATCGGGTCCATCTGTACTGGGGGCATGAGAGGTCTTTGTGGTGGTGTAGGAGTAGTACCCGATGCAATAACTCTAAAATGTTGCGCGAATAGCGCTGCCATTTGCTCAAAACCTTGCTGCACATCATGCACAATCCAGTTTAATCGAGAGTTAGGACTCTCTGTTTGTGAGGCAGGTGGCAGACGTGGCTCTGCCTGCCTCCTCGAACGACCTCGTCGTCCTCTCATTCTCAATCTCAATACGTTTCCTGCGCGTACACATCAAATTCGATTGAAATCTCAATCCTCAATTTTAGTTCATGACCAGACCTATACAGACACTTGGGATGTATTTTATTTCACTTGGCCGACACTGACAGTACTAAACACCCTAAGCTTTGATACCAAGAAAACTTAGTGACGCCCCGGAAGCGCGAAAAACAGGGTAAATTTAAAATTTATTTACATCATTTCACAAATCTAGGTGCATTCCTGTGCAGTGTCATGCATCATCATATATATATGATGTTATAAAATTTTAACCTTAGGATCTCGTCATCCAATTTACATGTCACACCATATACATTCCTCAATTCCAAATTAATAAATCCTAATACATCTCATACATCATTGTTCATCAATTGTCTGAAAATACAATTTAAGTCTGGGTACATGAAATATTAAAATATACCTCAAGCATAATATGTGGCCTAGAGTTCAAGTCCTCCACTAGCCACTACTCCGTACGTCGCAGAAAAACTCTCATCACTTGAAGAAATCTGGGGGGGAGATAAAACAGGGTGAGCTTTTAAATCGCTCAGTAACAAAATAATGATTTGCGCAACACAATCATTTTATCTTGTGGGTGAAAACCCAACAAACTCAGTAGAAAAGTGTAGCAAGAATAATTAAAACACCAACTAAACTCATTTCTCAAGGCTCATGCAGAAACATGATAATAAATGGCTCAGTACAAAATTATAGTTACAAGCATGTAGTAAACAGGATTCGATAATGGCTTTTCTCATAAAACGTGATCAAATCATCGCAATAGTAATGTACGTGGGGCAGCCACCAAACACAATCTCATGTGTAAAATGAGACTAGGCAAATAAAACTCATATAAAAATTCGTTATGGCACATCAAAACGATTGAACTCGTCCCCTAGGCAGACATCCCTAATCGAGGGATTTCGTTGACAATAATACACCCATGGCCATGGTTCGCTGTAGACTTGATCAGACTCGTACAGCCGTCGTCTTACATGCTATCAAAGCATGGCCTGACCTTACATGCTATCAACGCAATACCACCCATTGCTACTGCGGAGCGGGGTCATCTCACGTTACTAGAACGGAGGCGTCGGTCTTACGTGCTACTAGAGCACGGCCCAAACTTACATGCTACAAGAGCAAAGCCCTTTGTGTATTCAACATGACACGCCTAAGTCTCAGTAATAGCCATTATCATATAAAATCGTTTTGCCTTCACGTAGTGCTCACAATGGTTTTTCTCCCAAAATTTATCTCAAAATCATTTTGTACTCAACATAAAATGTGTCAAAACAGAGCTCAAACCGACAAAACTACGCACACATTTCTCAAATCTCAGTACGCCTTAACATAGAGCCCAAATCACTTTTCACTTTTTAAACTCAAAACGATTGTAAAACAATTTCACATTTAGTTCACAATTGTCAGACCCAGATCTTTGTAGCTTGTACCTTATGATTCCTATGTGTATGAACACTATGTAATTATAGTTGAATCATAAGAAGATTATTTACTAGACTTAAAGTGTTATTGAAATGAATTAACACACAAAATCTACATAACAATGAGATAAGGGTTAAGTTGATTCTCGAACAAGTGCAGGGGTAAAACGATCAAATGACTAAAATTCAGTTTAATTTCGATAAGACAATTTCATTAAAAATATGAAATTGAGGAATCTTGATCAAAATCGAGGAAAATATTTAATTTCGAGCCCAATTGATCAAGATATAAATTTATTAGAATTTATCAGAATTTTTACCTCGAAAAATGAGCCTAAAAATAGTGGAAAAATATACCGAAAAGGTAAAATTAGACTGATAAATTCATTTACGGATTAAATGAATTTAATATGATTTTTTGAGATATTTTGAGATATTTTTGGGATATTTATAGGATATATATGGGATTTTTATTATTATTTTATAATAAAATAATAATAAAAATATATTATAAATAAAAAAGGAAATCTCAAAGTTTGAATCGGGGAGAGAGAACAGAGGAAACAGAAGCAAGCCGACCCGAGGGAGAAGACCACCGGACGGCCACCACCGGCCACCCCACGGACAGGCAAGCGGTCAAAAAAGAAAGAGGAGGACTGTGCGCACCCATCGGCACCGGTCACTCCATCCACCGACGCCGGACGTCGGCGAATCGAAGAGGTGAAGCCGCAGGGGAAAAGAAGGAATCCGACGGCCACCGGCGGTGCTTGGTCCCGATCGAGCCCAGCCAGTGTTTCCCAGGCTGAGAAGTGCCGAACGGCGGTGGTTATCCGTCGAAAACCGGCCAAAATACGTCGGCACGGCCAAAGGATGCCTGAACCGGTCGGCGATTAAGGGGAGAAGGTTCTGCGCTGAACCGGATCGGACCGGTTCAGCCAAGGAGAAAAAGGGAAAAAAGAGGAAAAAGAAAGAAAAAGGAAAAGGAAAATTTTTGAGATTTCACCGAACTTCGGGTAAGTCGATACGAGGTCAAAAGTGACCGATTTGATTTTCGATGAATTTATTTAAATTATATTTAATCGAAAATTGACCCGGAGTTAAATATAATAAATTGTGCAGTTCGACGATAAATTTCGAACGGAAGCCCGATCGAACTTTGATTTGCGTACCATCACATATTCTCGGGTAAGTAAAGTTCATTTACGATAATTTATGTCATTATTGCGTATTTAAGATTTATTTTACGCATTTCGGATTAAATTCCGTATTTAGTGAATTATATTCGAAATTTTGAATTAAATGTCGTAAATGATATACGGGTTATCCAAAGAGCTTGGAATAAAGCCCAATGGGTATTGATAGGCCCAATGAGTCGATAGACCCTGATGAAGGGAAATAATAAGTGGAAAACGGGCTTAATACGGATTAAGGCCCATTAAGGATTATCAAGGCCCATTAAGGGAAAATAGACTGTATTAATGTGTAATACAGTAGGAAAATTATAATTAACCTGAGGAATGGTTATTTGCAGCTCCGGAGTTTACATTGAGAGTTGATCGGATTGCGAGATTTAGCAGCACCGAGGAAGTGAGGTCACGTGACGTGATCCGAGGTAAAGGACTTTTACGAGTAGATAGAGATACCTGCACATATTTTCGACTGCTTTTACATTCACTTAAAAACTCTGAGGGTCAGAGAAAGTGAATAATAATTATTGCGACCCGATAGTGGCAAATTACGATTTTACCCCTAGTTAGTCAAAAAGTCAACTTTTGTGAAAAGTTACAAAAAGCATGAAAACAATTATTGTGAGTGTTTAATTGCTGTTTAGCATGAAAATAAATAGATGTGCTAATGATTTTAAGGTTGATGTGACTTAAGCACACTTTATAGTGCTGATTTTGATGTTTTATAAACAATCCCTTTTAAAGAGCCATCTATCATATTATGTGAGAATGAATCGTGCTAGAGCATAGCTCGCACTGGATTTCATATGTTTTCCACATACAATAGTGCTGGATTTTTATACGCACTAGATTTCCATGACATGCATGATAGAGTACTGGAGTTTTACTCGTACTTAGTTTTAAATGATATATGCATGACAGAGTGCTGGAGCGATTAGCTCGTACTCGAGTTTTACATGAGATACATGATAGAGTACTGGAGCGTTGCTCGTACTCGATTCTTCATGGTTTATACATGACATAGTACTGGAGCTATGGCTCGTACTTGATTTGATGATATTATGCATAGCATAGTACTGGAGCTATTGCTCGTACTTGATTTAATACATGAACTATGCATTGACCTAGTTGCTGGAGATTGCTTGCACTAGAGTTGAGTTTGTGATGTGAAACAGTGTTCGAGCGCAGTGTCGACTGTGTGTCGCACTCGAGGGCGCACACTGTATGTGATATTATATACATGGTACCTATTCATGCCGCATTCTTGTGTGACTGAGTGTCACATTTTGAGAGGATGGCCAGCATGATGGTATTTGAGAATGTGGTATGATATTTCCATAGGCGCGAGGGCTAAGACCTATAGTAGGCACCCTGACTGTGATGTTGATATTCCACGGGTGCGAGAGCTAAGACCTATGGTAGGCACTATGGCCGTGAGGACGGGTCCACGGGTGTACTTTGTACCATGCCTGAGTGGCGCGAGGTGTACGCTGTACCGTGTGTTGTTGTGGAGTTGAGGAGGATATAGCTGACGGTTGTGATGGACTAACCCCCCTCTCGTTGCAGCAGTGATGCCCCGCACACCGAGATCTATGTTGCTTGGGATTACATGCCGGATATGATCATAGTCCAGGATACTATTTGCACTTAACCACAGAGTCTTATATGATATATCACATTGATTGAATGATTTAAACTGCGGACAGACCTGAGGGATGGGTCGGACTCCGATTTTGTGTTGTGAATCATTTGATGCCATATTTATTCTGATTTAAATATACATGGCATGATTTACATAAAGGCATGATTTATATACGATGCATTGTTTTGCACTACATGCCTACATTTGAGAAAGAAAGCATGATTTTTTGTACATGGGATTTATTCTGTACAAGTATATATATTATATTTCAAGACATGCTTTTAAAGCGAGTAAAGGAAATAATGTTTTCAAGGCATAGCATTATTTTGAGTAGATAGTGTTGATATCTACTTGCTTGCCTGATTTCCCTACTGAGCGCGTTGTATGCTCACCCCCTTTCTTTACATCTCTCTACAGAGCGTCAGTAGAGCGAGAGCTATCGAGGGATAGTGACCCAGAGTCCACTACTAGTTCCTATCGATCGCCAGGTATACCTTTATGCACAGTTGTGTATCTAAACATAGAAACAGCACAGTGATGTATACGATATATATTATGGGGAATGTATTTGTATTAGATTTTATATAATCTTACATGTATAATAAAAGCAGTTACAGTCAGTAATAATATATTGACATGTATGTATGAAATGGATGATGTGGTAAGTGAGGACTCTGACATCGAATCACAGCCCAACCATTGAAGAGCGGAAAGGTAAGTTAAAAATGCAAAAAATTTATAGTGATTTTTGGATAAAGTCATGGATTGAGAACGGGTCCTGACAGAATGGTATCAGAGCAGAGGTTGGTCTGATGTGAGTCGGTGTTAGAAATTAGGAAAGTGTACATCCCCATAGTACTATGCTGTGTTTAGATATAACTGTGTATACCAGAAAGGAAATGGACTAATTCATTATTATGAATGCAGGAACTTTGCCTAAATGGCAAATACGCATAGTGGTAGAGGTATGAGAGGTAGGGCTCGAGGCCAGGGAGATAAACCCGAGGGACGAGCTCCTGCCGGACCATTACCTACGCATGAGACTCCAAGTGCTACTGAGGCACCCGAGTGTGCAGAGACGCGCTTCACGAGATTAGAGCGTGGTCTCGAGACTATTATCGAGATACTGGCACAGACGATGCCAGGTAGGTAGGGACAGGAGGCATGAGCTGCGACAGGAGAGGCAGTTGCCCCTGATACACCAACGCAGACGGTTGATGCACAGAGGACTGTAGATACTCCTACACTCCTATCGGTTTCGGGTGGTAGTGGATTAGGTATGGATGTAATCTACATCGGTTGCGAGAATTCCAGAAGTTTAAACCTCCATCCTTTAGTGGGGTCAAAGACCCAGTGGCTACTGAGGAGTGGTTAGCAGAGCTGGAGAAGCGTTATGGATTCTTCGAGTGTACGACCTCGGAGATGGTCGCGTTTGCTGCGTTCCTACTGAAGGGAGTTGCAGAGCATTGGTGGAAGTCCACCCGACCTCTATTGAGATCTCGACACACAGATATCAGTTGGGATATATTTTGGGAGGCCTTCAGGAGGTAGTTTGTTCCTGACACTGCACATCGAAAACTACAGGCATAGTTTTTAGGACTACACCAGAGGAGTTTATCTGTGGACGAGTATGAGACTCGATTCCTATCCTTAGGAAGATATGACGTGGATACCATATATAGTGAGACCAGGAAGGTCCACAGGTTTATCGTCGGGTTGAGATCGATTTTGCAGTCCAAGTTGGTCCCATTAGACATAGTGACCTATGAGGAAGCAGTGCGCAGGGCGCAATTATGTGAGCAGGATTACGAAAGAAATGCTTTCGAGTTCAAGAAATTTAGCTGTAGCTGAGATATACAGAAGAAGAGGTCGGCTAGAGATTTCAGTTATCGAGGAGGGAGGAGCTCAAGAGACAGTTACAGGAACTGTTGGATAGGGGTTTTATTCGACCGAGTGTTTCACCTTGGGGAGCACCGGTTATGTTTGTGAGAAAGAAGGATGGGAGCCTCCGATTGTGTATAGACTACCGATTATTGAATAAGGCCACCATCAAGAATAGATACCCCCTTCCACGCATTGACGACTTGTTAGATCAGCTACAGGGAGCACAGGTCTTTTCCAAGATTGACCTGAGGTCCAGGTATCATCAGCTGAAGGTTCGGAGTGGAGATGTACCCAAGACAGCATTTTGTACCCGATATGGCCATTATGAGTTCTTGGTCATGCCATTTGGATTGACGAATGCTCCAGCTGCTTTCATGGCTTTGATGAACAATGTGTTCAAGCCATATTTGGACCAGTTTGTTATCGTCTTCATCGATGACATATTGGTGTATTTGAGATCCAAGGAGGAACATGAGGAGCACCTCAAGATCATGTTGCAGATGCTACGGGAGCATGAGTTATATGCTAAGCTCAGTAAGTGTGACTTTTGGTTGTCACAGATCTCGTTTTTGGGACATGTTGTATCGAGAGATGGTGTATCAGTTGATCCATCTAAGATAGAGGCTGTAGTTCAGTGGGAACAGCCAAGGACAGTCACCGAGATCAGGAGTTTTTTGGGTTTAGCTGGATACTATCAGAGATTCGTTGAGGGATTTTCGAAGTTGGCTGCTCCGTTGACACGTCTTACTCGAAAGAGTGCACCGTTCATATGGAACGAGGATTGTGAGAAGAGTTTTGAGGAGTTGAAACGTCGATTGACCACTGCTCCGATTCTCACTATCCCTACCAGCTCAAGAGGATTTGCAGTGTATACCGATGCTTCGCATCAGGGACTGGGCTACGTATTGATGCAAGATGGGAAGGTAGTTGCTTATGGATCCAGACAGCTGAAGGATCATGAGAAGAACTATCCAACCCATGATTTGGAGCTAGTTGCAGTAGTGTTTGCGTTGAAGGTATGGCGCCACTACTTATATGGCGAGAAGTTCCAAATATTTACCGACCACAAGAGCCTCAAGTATCTGTTCTCACAGAAAGACCTGAACATGAGACAGAGAAGATGGCTAGAGCTTCTGAAGGACTACGATTGCGAGATACTTTATCATCCAGGTAAGGCTAACGTTGTAGCCGATGCCTTGAGCAGAAAGAGCCTGGGGATGGTATCTTACATGATGGTTAGGGAACATGATTTGCTAAAGCAGTTTGCTAGCCTCAGTTTGGGAGTCGTGCCTTCTGACATGGATACAGGCTATGTGATAGCTAGTCTACGCTTGGAGCCGGATCTGTTGGATAGGATCAGGGTGGCTCAGTAGACTGATCCATTTTGTATGGATGTGGGTAGTCAGATGCAGAAGGGCACCGTGACTGACTTTGAGTTGAGTTCTGAGGGACTACTGAGTTTCAGAGGCAGATTGTGTGTTCCCGAGGATCCAGGACTCAGGAGATTGATATTGGCAGAAGCTCATTCGTCGAAGTATACATTACATCCGAAGAGGAACAAGATGTATCAGAACCTTCGGAAGGTATACTGGTAGTCGGGTATGAAGAGAGATGTAGCAGACTTCGTGGCAAAGTGTCTCATATGTCAACAGGTGAAGGTAGAGCATCAGAAACATGCAGGATTGTTGCAGCCTCTACCTATACCGACATGGAAATGGGAGCATATCACCATGAATTTCGTGATGGGTTTACCGAGGACCCGCAAGAATCACGATGCTATATGGGTGATCGTTGATAGACTGACGAAGTCAGCCCACTTCCTAGCTATGAGAGCGACCGATACTTTGAGTTCATTAGCGAAACTGTATGTATGCGAAGTAGTGAGGTTACATGGTGTACCAGTGAGCATAGTCTCTAATAGGGATTCCCGCTTCACCTCCCACTTTTGGGGACATTTTCAAGAAGCCATGGGAACCCAGTTGAGTTTGAGCACCGCTTTTCATCCTCAGACAGATGGTCAGTCAGAGAGGACCATACAGACTTTGGAGGACATGTTGAGAGCATGTGTGCTAGATTATCGAGGCTCCTGGGATGACCACCTGCCACTAGCTGAGTTCGCCTACAACAACAGTTATCATTCGAGTATCGAGATGGCACCGTATGAGGCTTTGTATGGTCGTAGATGTCGTTCCCCTATTGGATGGGAAGAAGTGGGTGATCGT
Source organism: Firmiana major (assembly GCA_033439115.1). Lineage (NCBI taxonomy): Eukaryota > Viridiplantae > Streptophyta > Magnoliopsida > Malvales > Malvaceae > Firmiana > Firmiana major. The sequence continues at coordinate 23,366,758 of CM065903.1, read as the reverse complement.
AAGATTTTTGCTCCTGACATGGTTACGCAAGCATCTAAGGACGTCCGCTTGATTGTAGAGAGACTGAGGACAGCTCAGAGCAGACAGAAGAGTTACGCTGACAGGAGACGTAGGCCACTAGAGTTTACAGTTGGTGAATCCGTGTTTTTTGAGAGTTTCTCCTTCCAAGGGCATAGCGAGATTTGGGAAGAGAGGGAAACTAAATCCTCGCTATATTGGACCCTTTGAGATACTTGATCAAGTGGGAGATAAGGAGTATATGCTGGCATTGCCACCGGACTTATTAGGTGTCCATGACATCTTCCACATATCGATGCTTCAGAAGTATCACCCGGATCCGACACATGTGATTAGTTACGAGCCTTTGGAGCTCCGAGAGGACATGTCATATGTTGAGAGACCGATTCAGATATTGGATAGGAAGGAGAAGGTATTGAGATCGAAGACCATCGGATTAGTGAAGATTCTCTGGCAGCATCATACTTCAGAGGAAGCTACTTGGGAGCTAGAGAGTCTGATGCGAGAGAAGTACCCTCACCTATTTGATGAGTGACTTGGTTCTAATTTGGAGGACCAAATTTTCTGAGTGGGGGAGGATTGTCAGACCCAGATCTTTGTAGCTTGTACCTTATGATTCCTATGTGTATGAACACTATGTAATTATAGTTGAATCATAAGAAGAGTATTTACTAGACTTAAAGTGTTATTGAAATGAACTAACACACAAAAGCTACATAACAACGAGATAAGGGTTAAGTTGATTCCCGAACAAGTGCAGGGGTAAAACGGTCTAATGACTAAAATTCAGTATAATTTCGATAAGACAATTTTATTAAAAATATGAAATTGAGGAATCTTGGTCAAAATCGAGGAAAATATTTAATTTCGAGCCCAATTGATCAAGATATAAATTTATTAGAATTTATCGAAATTTTTGCCTCAAAAAATGAGCCCAAAAATAGTGGAAAAATATACCGAAAAGGTAAAATCAGACTGATAAATTCATTTACGGATTAAATGAATTTAATATGATTTTTGAGATATTTTTAGATATTTTTGGGATATTTATGGGATTTTTATTATTAATAAAAATATATTATAAATAAAAAAAAGGAAATCTGAAAGTTTTAATCGGGGAGAGAGAACAGAGGAAACGGAAGCAAGCCGACCTAAGGGAGAAAACCACCGGACGGCCACCATCGGCCACCCCACGGACAGGCAAGTGACCGAAAAAGAAAGAGGAGGACCGTGCGCACCCATCGGCACCGGTCACTCCATCCACCGACGCCGGACATTGACGAATCGAAGAGGTGAAGCCGCGGGGGAAAAGAAGGAATCCGGCGGCCACCAGCGGTGCTTGGTCCCGATCAAGCCCAGTCGAGTGTTGCCCAGGCTGAGACGCGCCGAACGACGGTGGTTATGAGTCGGGAACCGGTCGAAATACGCCGGCACGACCAAAGGATGCCTGAACCGATCGGCGGTTCAGGGGAGAAGGTTCTGCGCTGAGCCGGACCGAACCGGTTCAGCCAAGGAGAAAAAGGGAAAAAAGGGGAAAAAGAAAGAAAAAGGAAAAGGAAAATTTTTGGGATTTCACCGGACTTCGGGTAAGTCGATACGAGTTCAAAAGTGACCGATTTGATTTTCGATGAATTTATTTAAATTATATTTAATTGAAAATTGACCCGGAGTTAAATATAATAAATTGTGTAGTTCGACGATAAATTTCGAAAGAAAGCCCGATCGAACTTCGATTTGCGTACCATCGTATTTCTCGAGTAAGTAAAGTTCATTTACGATAATTTATGTCATTATTGCGTATTTAAGATTTATTTTACGCATTTCGGATTAACATCCGAATTTAGTGAATTATATTAGGAATTTTGAATTAAATGTCGTAAATGATATACGGGTTATCCAAAGAGCTTGGAATAAAGCCCAATGGGTATTGATAGGCCCAATGAGTCGATAGACCCTGATGAAGGGAAATAATAAGTGGAAAACGGGCTTAACAAGGATTAAGGCCCATTAAGGATTATTAAGGCCCATTAAGGGAAAATAGACTGTATTAATGTGTAATACAGTAGGAAAATTATAATTAACCTGAGGAATGGTTATTTGCAGCTCCGGAGTTTACATTGAGAGCTGATTGGACTGCGGGATTTAGCAGCACCGAGGAAGTGAGGTCACGTGACGTAATCTGAGGTAAGGGACTTTTGCGAGTAGATAGAGATACCTGCACGTATCTTCGTCTGCTTTTACATTCACTTAAAAACTCTGAGGGTCAGAGAAAGTGAATAATAATTATTGCGACCCGATAGTGGCAAATTATGATTTTGCCCCTAGTTAGTCAAAAAGTCAACTTTTGTGAAAAGTTACAAAAAGCATGAAAACAATTATTGTGAGTGTTTAATTGCTGTTTAGCATGAAAATAAATAGATGGGCTAATGATTTTAAGGTTGATGTGACTTAAGCACACTTTATAGTGCTGATTTTGATGTTTTATAAACAATCCCTTTTAAAGAGCTATCTATCATATTATGTGAGAATGAATTGTGCTAGAGCATAGCTCGCACTGGATTTCATATGTTTTTCGCATACAGTAGTGCTGGATTTTTATACGCACTAGATTTCCATGACATACATGATAGAGTACTGGAGTTTTACTCGTACTCAGTTTTAAATGATATATGCATGACAGAGTGCTGGAGCGATTAGCTCGTACTCGAGTTTTACATGAGATACATGACAGAGTACTGGAGCGTTGCTCTACTCGATTCTTCATGGTTTATACATGACATAGTACTGGAGCTATTGCTCGTACTTGATTTAATACATGAACTATGCATTGACCTAGTTGCTGGAGATTGCTTGCACTAGAGTTGAGTTTGTGATGTGAAACAGTGTTCGAGCGTAGTGTCGACTGTGTGTCGCACTCGAGGGCACACACTGTATGTGATATTATATACATGGTACCTATTCATGCCGCATTCTTGTGTGACTGAGCGTCACATTTTGAGAGGATGGCCAGCATGAGGTTATTTGAGAATGTGGTATGATATTTCCACAGGCACGAGGGCTAAGACCTATAGTAGGCACCCTGACTGTGATGTTGATATTCCACGGGTGCGAGAGGTAAGACCTATGGTAGGCACTCTGGCCGTGAGGACGGGTCCACAGGTGTACTTTGTATCGTGCCTGAGTGGCGCGAGGTGTACGCTGTACCGTGTGTTGTTGTGGAGTTGAGGAGGATATAGCTGACGGTTGTGATGGACTGACCCCCCTCCCGTTGCAGCAGTGATGCCCCGCACACCGAGATCTGTGTTGCTTGGGATTACATGTCGGATATGATCATAGTCCAGGATACTATTTACATTTAACCACAGAGTCTTACATGATATATCACATTGATTGAATGATTTAAACTGCAGACAATCCTGAGGGATGGGTCGGACTCCGATTTTGTGTTGTGAATCATTTGATGCCATATTTATTGTGATTTAAATATACATGGCATGATTTACATAAAGGCATGATTTATATACGATGCATTGTTTTGCACTACATGCCTACATTTGAGAAAGAAAGCATGATTTTTTGTACATGGGATTTATTCTGTACAAGTATATATATTATATTTCAAGACATGCTTTTAAAGCGAGTAAAGGAAATAATGTTTTCAAGGCATAGCATTATTTTGAGTAGATAGTATTGATATCTACTTGCTTGCCTGATTTCCTTACTGAGCGCGTTGTATGCTCACCCCCTTTCTTTACATCTCTCTACAGAGCGTCAGTAGAGCGAGAGCTATCAAGGGATAGTGTCCCAGAGTCTACTACTAGTTCCTATCGATCGCCAGGTATACCTTTATGTACAGTTGTGTATCTAAACATAGAAACAGCACAGTGATGTATACGATATATATTATGGGGAATGTATTTGTATTAGATTTTATATAATCTTACATGTATAATAAAAGCAGTTACAGTCAGTAATAATATATTGACATGTATGTATGAAATGGATGATGTGGTGAGTGAGGACTCTGACATCGAATCATAGCCCAACCATTGAAGAGCGGAAAGGTAAGTTAAAAATGCGAAAAATTTATAGTGATTTTTGGATAAAGTCATGGATTGAGAACTGGTCCTGACAACAACTCATAAAAAGTGGGCCCCAACCAGTTATAAAACCATGTGTAACAACTTATTTACAACTCATAAAAACATGCTTGTTTTCTCAAATCACATTTCATGCTACAATATCATCACAAAACCGTATACATAAATGAGTTTTTCCCTTACCTCGTTACACCTCGTATAGTGCAATCGTTCCCCCAAATGATGGAAAGCCTCGTATTCCTCTCTGGAACTCTCGAGCTGTCCAAACAATGCTAAAACATCAATAACTCATCTCAATCACATCATCAAGAACATATTTGCTCATTTTCTCATTAAATACTACAAACCTCTTTTTTCTCATATTCCTATCCTAATCCACATTCTCATCCACTACATTTCAAATCCTACATTTTTCATGCATAATATCCATACCAAAATCACCTCATTGCCTCGATTCCAATTTATAGCCAAAATCCCAAAATTACCACAAATTGTATAATATCATCATCATTCTAACAAAATCACAATTTCATCAACTCTAATAATTTCCTAACTATTTTATCACAACACCCATAGTCACAATCACCAAAATCACCTCAATATCAAAGATTAAAGCTCAGAAATTTACCCAAAACTTCTGGAGAGCTCTACTCACACCTTGATTCAATTTGTTCTTTCATTTTCAAGTATGTTGTTTCCCTTTGGATGAGGAACAACTTTCCTTCTTGGCTCTGCCTAAGATTTGGACGAAAATGGGGGTTTTAGAGGAGAGAGAAAGTTAGGGTTACAAAAATGGCGATTTGGAGAGAGAGAGAGAGATCAATTTTCAAAAAAACAAAGGGGTCCTTATATAGGCCGAAGGTAGGAGATCGATCTGGTCCTTGATGAGATCGATCTCTCTATGAATTGGAGAACATTTTGGGGTAATTTTATACCTAGGAGATCGATCTGTCGTAGGGTGAGATCGATCTCATAATTGCTTCATGAGATCTATCCGTTCCTTGAGGAGATCGATCTTCTCTTTATAGAATCATTTGGAGATCGATCTGCTTGTCTATGAGATCGATATGCCTATCAGTTCTTGTACATTTTCTGTATTATAGAGCCATGAGATCGATCTCTCATCCTTGGAGATCGATCTGGCCTTCATAGATTGTACTGCTGCTGCATCAATTTGCGAAAAAGTCAATGTAAAACTTCCCAAAATCTACCCCATAGTCTATATTTCAATCCATACACATTTAAGACTTAATAACCTCATTTTCTTATACGTCATCATATTTAAAATTTGCATGTACATTAACATATCATAATTACATACACCAAATTGCAATTCTCATAAGTGGGTATACAAAATTCTCAGTTCTCACAGCTGTTAACATAGCTCTTTTGTCGACTTTGAGTTATTTGTAGCCTCTCACATATTATCTGAAGATCCTCGGAGGCTTGTCTAACCAAATCGAGAGCGAGTAACTGTCTGTCACCAACTTCTTCACATCCAATGGGTGATCGGCATCTACAACCATATATTGCCTCGTAGGGGGCCATAGCAATACTTGAGTGATAACTCTTGTTGTAGGTGAACTCAATCAATAGCAAGTGATCGTCCCATGAGCCTCTAAAATCTAGCGCACACACTCTCAACATATCCTTTAGGGTCTGTATAGTCCTTTCTGACTGACCATATGTCTGGGGATGAAAAGCGATGCTAAAGCTCAATTGGGTCTCCATCGCTTCCTAAAAATGTCCCCAAAAGTGGGAAGTGAAGCGGGCATCCCTATCAGAAACAACACTCACTAGGACTCCATACAATCTCACTATTTCCCTTACATAGAGGTTCTCCAATACACTCAAAATGTCTGTAGATCTCATTGCTAAAAAGTGTGCTGATTTCGTTAACCATTCTACTATCACCCAAATTGCATCATGTTTCTTACGGGTTCTCAGTAATCCCATCACAAAGTCCATGGTGACGTGCTCCCACTTCCATGTTGGTATCGGTAAAGGTTACAATAATCCTCCAGGTTTCTGATGCTCAACCTTTACCTGCTAACAGATGAGACATCTAGCAACATACTCAGCTATGCCTCTCTTCATTCCAGACCACTAATATACCTTTCGGAGATTCTAATACATTTTACTACTCCCCGGGTGAACTGTATATCTCAATGAATGAGCCTCAAATAAGATCAACTTCCTCAGCTCCGAATCCTTAGGAACACATATTCTATTTATGAACCTTAGTATTCCATCCGAACTCAATACAAATTCAGCACCCTTACCTTTCTGAATCTGGCTAATCACATTAACACACCATTGATCATTTTGCTGAGCTTGTCGGATTCTATCAATCAACTCCGGTTCTAATCTCAAGCTAGCAATAATCCCATAACTTCCAATCTCAGGTATGGTCATATCTAAACTAAGGTTCGTGAATTGTTCCAACAACTAGTGCTCCCTAACCATCATATGTGATACCAACCCAAGACTCTTTCTGCTCAATGCATCTGCAACCACATTTACCTTCCCGGGTGGTACAAAATCTCACAATCATAGTCTTTGAGGAGTTCTAACCACCTTCTCTGTGTCATATTTAACTCCTTCTGTAAGAATAGATACTTCAAACTCTTGTGATCCGTAAAGATATGAAATCTCTCACCATACAAGTAGCGGCACCATATCTTCAATGCAAATACTACGGCCGCCAACTCTAAATCGTGAGTAGGGTAGTTCTTCTCATGTTCTTTCATCTGTCTAGATCTATAAGCTATTACTATTCCATTTTGCATCAAGACACAACCTAGTCCTTGATGTGAAGCATCTGTATACATAGAGTAGTTCCCTAAGCTATTATGGATGATAAGAACTGGTGTGGTGGTTAATTTGTGCTTAAGTTCTTGAAAACTCCTCTCACAAGCTTCATCCCACGTAAACTCCACATTCTTCCTCGTAAGACATGTCAATAGAGCAGCCAATCTAGAGAAACCCTCTACAAATCTCCTGTAGTAACTTTTCAAACCCAGAAAGCTTCTGATCTTTATGACTGTCCTGGGTTGTTCCCACTGAACAACGGCCTCGATCTTGGATGGATCTACTGACACCCCATCCTTCAATACAACATGGCCTAAAAAAGAAATCTACTCTAGCCAAAAGTCACATTTACTCAATTTGGCATACATCCTTCTCTCTCAGAGGGTTTACAAAACAATCCTTAAGTGTTGCTTATGATCTTCCCTGGACCTTGAAAACGATAACGAACTGGTCTAGGTATGACTTGAATATCTCATTCATTAAAGCCATAAAAGCTGCTGGCGCATTCATCAACCCGAAAGGCATCATCAAAAATTCGTAATGACCATAGCGGGTGCGAAAAGCTATCTTGGGCACATCTTCCTTTCGAATCTTCAATTGATGGTACCCTGACCTCAGATATATCTTGGAAAAGATCTACGCTCACCAAAGCTGATCCAACAAATCATTGATGCGCGATAAGGGGTATTTATTCTTGATGGTAGCCTTGTTCAACATTCGATAATCAATACACAACCTAAGGCTCCCATCTCTCTTCTTCACAAACAATACCGAGGCTCCCCATGGTGTGACGCTTGGTCTTATAAACCCCTTATCAAGGATATCTTGCAACTTCTTCTTTAATTCCTCTAGCTCAACTGGAGCCATCCTAAATGGTGGTTTGGATATTGGCTTTGTTCCAAGTGTCAAATCTATATCAAATTCCATTTCTCTATCCAATGGCAATCCCGATAAGTCATCTGGAAAGACATCAGGGAATTCTCTAACCACTGGAATGTCATCCCTATTCGGATGTATTTTGTTCAAATCCACCACATAAGCAATAAAACCTTCAAAACAACATTCATGTCATTTATATACCAATGCACTTTACTTATCACAAAATTTAAGATTTCATTACTTCTCTTAAATCTTACAACACATTCTTCGTGTAGAGAAAATGTAATGGACTTAGAATGATAGTCTAAGACAACATGATTTGTAGCTAACCAATTCATTCTCAAGATCATATATATTTGATAGAATCAAATTAGTTGTTATGTACTTATCTCCTACCCTCACTTTACAATATTTATACACTTGTTTGGCTGGTTGACTAACTCTCATCGAAGTACTTATTAATAAAGTCCCATTTAAGTGTGTGGGTTCTACAAAATCAGTTAACCTTGATGCACATGCGGGTGATATGAAGGAATGCGTAGCACTAAAATCAAACAAAGCTATAACTTCCAAGTTAAAAATCAAGATTGTACCTTGTATCACCTCAGAAGAGGTATCTACTGATGCCTGGTCTATCGCATATACCCTGCCTTGACCTACAACTTGCTACCCTTGTCCTTCAGTCGTGGCTCTCTTCCTTGTAGGAGGTGTAACTGTAGGAACTTTCTCTGGCTACTTACCCCTCTGTGGGACTACCTCATCTGCTTTTGGGCAATCTCTTGCATAGTGTCCAAGCCTACCACATCTGAAACATCGAGCACCCTAAAAATGATAGGGCCTACCACCATAATAGCGGCCACATACTCTGTACTGATTAGTGGTCGGTCGGGGTCCACCAATCACTATACCTCTGGTTAGTATCTGAGTCGGATGCATGAAAGGTATAGCAGCCTTCTTTTGTGACTTATCTATCTCCCTCCAACACTTACTCATAAATCTCTGACCAAATTTGGCACCTTTGCCATCACCTAATTTCCTCGGACCCTTGTCCTTACCCTACCTAAACTTTAAAATTTACAGGTCATAATCCTGCTCACACAACTGGGCCCGTTGTACAGCCTCTCTATATGTAGCAACATCAAATAAGGCCAATTTAGCTCTAATTAAAGGCTTGAGTCCATTAACAAATCTACGGACCCTAATAGCTTCACTCCTGATAGAGTCCGGATCATATTGACCCAATGAAATGAATCGTGACTCGTACTCATCAACAGTTCAATTCTCTTGAATCAGATTTAGAAATTCCATTTGTAACCTACGCCGAGCGGTATCTAGGATGTATTGTTCTCTGAAAGCACCCAAAAACATATCCCACGTGATAGCTATACCCTGAGCTCTCAAAATAGGCCTGGTGGACTTCCACTAGTGCTCTACTTTGCCTCTCAATACAAAGGCCGCAACTGCTACTCTCTTCGTAGCCAAACATCTACAAAAGTCAAACAATTTCCCCATTTGGCTTATCCAGTCCTCAACCACTGCTGGATCCTTTACCACGCTAAAAGAAGTAGGCTTGAAATCCATGAAATGCCTCAACCTCTCCATATCACGGTCATATCCATACCCTAAATCATCATCATCATACTGTTATGGGGCTACTAGAGGAGGTACTGGTCGAATATGGGGATCTCGTGGCCTAACCGGTTCAGGTTATGCAGCTGTAACATTCTCAGGTTCAGGTGCAGTTGTTGGGGGATTCGGTGCAGCCTGTCCTGCTGTACCTGGTACACCCTCAAACCTAGCTATAATCTGACCCATCATGGTCACACGTACACATATCTTCCTCTAATCGAGCTACCCGAGGATCGAAAGCCTCTATCTGTTCTTAGGGCTTATGACTAGAGGATGATCTACTATGCCTCTCAATCCTGTCATTCCGCCCTTGAGCTCTCGAACTCTCTCCCCTCTTGCAATGTCTCTCAGGCATGTCTCACAAGCCTGATAACTTCCTGCATTTATAACAAACTCTTAGATCACTACCAGCTCTGTATACACATTTGTATCTAAATATCGCACAGTAACTTAGGGATGTATGTTTCTTAGTCCTAAACATCGACTCACATCAGACCAACCATGTTCTGATACCAAATCTGTCACACCCCACTTCCAGGTGCCCCTTATCCATACATACACTACTACGATTGGGCTGTGAGTAAATGTAATTACTAAATTTCCATAAATTTACAATGAAAATATTTATAACTTTAATTCACACTCCCAGGTGTGTGTGTGTGTGTGGATATACAAAATCAATTGTTTAATATAATATCTTTATATAACATCCCCATACAACTGTTCACAACTTCAATTCATAACTGTGCGATACATTATAATAGAAACAAAATGCTCATGTGTATACAAATCTTATACCTTTGCAATTGGTTGGAGCTGTCCAACCCAAAAGGAATCTAGAGACCACCGCACTATCATACTTCTCAGTATCTGAAGGGGAAAATAGTGGGATGAGCAAACCACAGCTCAGTAAGAAAATGAATGCTAATAGGTAGATATTGTACTATCTACACAGCCCATGCCTGATTAAACCAAAACACGTTTCACTATAAATGGAATTAATACTAGAAAATGTATTTAATATGTTCTTCTCTCAAGCATTTTCATAAAACAAGTATACAATACTTCCATTAAAAAACATGTTCATAAAACAGTGTTATCATAACACAAGTATTCAAATCAAGAGATTGATCAAATTACAATGTCTCTTTGCTTTTCTCAAATCATATCCTTTTTCATTAAATCTCTTTCCTTCTGAGTTTTTTTAAATTTCTCTTATTTTTTAGACAAGCATGGAATTCTCGACAATCTAATATCCACGACATATGGCCATAGTCAGTGAACCCACGCCTCACTGATTAGGTATACACAGGGCATCACTTCGCCTGAAGGGGGATGGGTCAGTTCTACCCTCCAGCTCATCTCAATAAACATCATCTCCCTCATCACATCACATATACTCATGGTATAAGGTACGCCATGTGTCATCTATGTGATACTCGTACTCACGTGCACCTAGCACGATACATAGTATACCAATGAACAACTACATAATTCAACGTACGCCATGGACTCAGTCTATCTACCAACTCCAATGGACTCATCATCCTGAACCATGTCTCATATACCAGATGAGCAAATCAATATGACACACAGTCATCGCAAGGCTCCAGCGCGGTATCTCTCAGTGCAAGTAACAGCTTCTAGCACTATATCATCTCAACTCAGTAAAAACTGGTGCGAGCAATGCTCCAGCAATTTTCTCAAATCCATCGTGCGAGATGAAACTCCAGCACGGTATATCAAAACATCTCCACGTGCGAGTCACACTCCAGTACGATTTATCAAAACATGTAAACGTATGTGAGTGAAACTCCAATGTAGTTTAAGTCATTAAAATGGGTGTGAGCTAGAGCTCCAGCACCAATTCACATCTAAAATCTGATAGGTGGCTATTTTCTCTTTTAAAAACTCAAAACATGTTTATTTACGTAGCATGTCGACCCATGCTAAATATGTAAAACTAGCCAACCTATCCATCATCGTTTCTCAATCTCAAAATCAATACATGGTTGAGAAAACATAAAAAACATCGTATAGATGTAAAATCATTAAAACATGCATGTCAGGCTATTTTCCTTCCCACATCCCATTTTCACAATATATATACCATAATACATTTCCATTCACATATGGTTCAATAGCTAATCATAAAATTTCTAGCGTCATACTACCAAAATCGTAGTAAAAATACGTACGAATATCTCTATCCCTAACATACAGTCCCTTACCTCGAATCGAGCTCGTATCTCCTTCCTCTCGTTTGCTCCGTTCACGATCTGGGTCAATCGTGTTCCACGTATTTCAATCTACACGTATAAATTGTTAAGTTATTTTCTTTTCCCTCTTCAAAACATAAACATTGTCATTTACTTGTCTATCCATACTTCCCAATCCTTAAAATCACATTTCACCTTTCCCATTTGTATTCCTTTTCATAAATCCCTATTAATATTACTCACCTATCACTACAATCATCATTCCTATCCATATTTAACATATTTTCCAACTCACAAATGTCTAGAAACCCATATCTTAAGCTTGAAGGTTGAAGAGCTTACCCCTTAACTTAGCCAAACTTGTGGTAGCTAAAACTCCTTCTCTTGGTCACACCAATGTGTGATTTTTGGATATGTTGTTCTCCTTGCTTCAAGGAACAACTTTCCCTTCTTGAGCTTCTTCCAAAACTGGCTGGAATGTAGTGATTTTTAGAGTGAGAAATCTTGGGTCTTTGAGAGAAAATTGTAGGCACGGGTTTGGTGGGAAGGAAATCTGATTTTCAGTCCAAATCTTGTACCCTTTTTATAGATACAAAGACATGAGATTGATCTAGTCCTTGTGGAGATCGATCTCTACATGGTTTGGTAGTCCTTTTTACCAAACGCAACTACTACTAGATCGATCTTCTTCCATGAGATCACTCTATTTGCAAGCAAATCTCTCTTTAGAGATCGATCTGCCTCTTGTAGGATATCAATCTGCTTCTTACAAAACCTTATTGAGATCGATCTCTCCCTTAGGGGAGATCGATCTCTTTTTGGTTGAGAGTTAAGGAGATCGATCTGTGCCTTGTGAGAGATCAATTCCTTTCAGGCAGAGACTTAAGGAGATCGATCTTCCTTCCCATGAGATCGATCTGTCCAGTTCCATTCGACAAATTCCAGGCATTTCATGAGGGGTGATCAATCTCTCCTTCATATGAGGTCGATCTCTCATCCACTGCACCCTCATTTTTTGTAGTTTTCTGCAGAGTTTTACCTATACACCAATCCACATTTGTTGCATACCTCAATTTGCATTCCCTGCACAATTAACACACAATGGCATCCATTCTACATATTTCATAGTTAATGAAACTTGTGCACACAACTTAAAATACATGGACGTTTCATAGATTCCATAATTCTTACATCCTTTTATCACTTATACACTTGTAACAAATGTACATATACATTATATCTTTATAAAATAATTACATGGAAAATTATGAGTATTACAATCCTGCCACATCTCAATATGGACGTGCGAGCCTATTTAATTATCATGGCACACAGCCTACCCGGAGCTCCCAGCATGGCTCCCAACATGTTATAAAACCACGTGTGAGTAGTATCAAGCACGACAACAAGTATAATGGACATCTAGTTCGAGCTATGCTCCAGCACTATGTCAAAACTGGTATGAAAACTAGTGTGAGCTAAGCTCCAGCACAATGTCATAAAATCCATGTGAAAACTAGTGCGAGCTAAGCTCCAACACTCATGCATGTAAAACTCTAGTGCGAGTATCGCTCCAGCACTAATGCACGTATAAAACACGTCAAATCTCGTGCGAGCTGTGCTCTAGCATTCTTTATTTCCACAAAACTTATGTAGGTGGCTCATTCTTTGCAAAGCATGGTTATAAAATCAAATCAAGCTACTTTTTATGTAAATCATTTTAAATGCTAGCCAACCTACCAATCACATGCTAAAAAGCAATAAAAGGATTTTCAAAGCATCATGCTCTTGCTTTTAATGCATATTTCTCAAAAACCCTAATCCTTTACCCTTCAACATCCATTTCATCCTAAGATTGCTAGATATTTTAAGAAATAGCTCATGATCCCGAAAGGTATACAGATATCCCTAGTGCTAATGCAATTCCCTTACCTCGATTCTATTTTATCAAGTTTAGACTTCAACTAATCGTTATATCTCATTGAGCCTATTTTATCAAGTTTGACCCATTATCACATTTGACCATCATTATGCCATTTCTAGTCAATTTAACTAGCAATACACTTGGTTACTTATAAAACACTTAGCATAAATGTTTATCCATAACCATCCATCATTTATGCATTCTCTACAACATCATTTATGCACATTTTATCATTGACTAATCTCACAATGTGGCTTCATCCAGTCATCTCAAAATCATGCACATTACCTCACTAACAACTTGATATAATCCCCTTTTATCATCTAATCAACCACATTTTACTTTCTCACACTAAACCCATTTTAGGTTATACTTATTCCATTACATTCTAGGTAGTTTCATTCATCAATAAATACACCAATCTACTCACAACAACAATAACTAGATGAAAATACTTAGAGTTGGTGTATTGGAAACTCACCTATCTTGACTTTCTTCTTTTTCAAGTTTGGAAGACTCCTTAGCTCCTTCAATCCAATGAGTTGAATGTTGGCTCCAAGGTATGTTGCTCTCCTCCTCAAAATGAATAAATTTAGCTCTAATAGCTTTTTTCCAATTTATCTTGGAAGATGGTGTATTCTAGTGAGAGAAAACTTGGTATTTTTTGGTGAAAATGGAAGAGGTATGTTGGTTTGTTGAAGAAATAGGGTTTTTCGTGGGGTATTTATAGATTGACAGTGATGAGATCGATATGCTAGGGTAAAGAGATCGATCTTTCTTTAGTTTTTGCCATCGAATTCTCAAGTTTAGAATGGAAGAGATTGATCTGCTTATTGGGGAGAGATCGATCTTGGCTTGGCAAAAGCTTGAGCAGATCGATCTGCTCATGGTGAGAGATCGATCTGATCTTGACAAAATCAAATGGGGATCGATCTACACTTTAGGGGGGATCGATATGGGCTTGGCAGAGGCTAATGTAGATCGATCTGCTCATTGGGGAGATCGATCTGCCTGGTGGGGAGATCTATCTGACTTAGCAGATTCACTTGGAATGGCTTTGTTTGGCACAAGAGATCGATCTGCCTTGAATGGGAGATCGATCTGGTATTCATCTGCAACCCTTTTGCTATAATTTTTTAGTTTTTTCAAGGGTAAATTCCTATTTCATTACTCCAATACTCATTTTGCATTTTAATCCCACTTAGAGCATAGAAAGGCTCATTTCTTATGATTCGCATACCATATGACTTGTGTGTATTGCTTGAATTCATAAAGAATACACAGAATTCAAAATCCATGCATTATTAATTCGTTTCTTCATTCCATTCAAAATCCATGCATTATTAATTCGTTTCTTCATTCCTTATCTTCAATTCGATTGCTTAAAGTTCTTTTTGTTTAGTTTGAGGCCACTTCAGCCCTTATTCATCCTTTACTTGTATCTTGACACTCATTCATCCCATTGCAAATTCATTCACATTTACATATAAGGAACCCCTATTTTCTCCTGTAATTTCATTTTCTCTCTCTTCCAACCCCTATTTCTATCGAAGCCCTAGCTTTCTCACTCATCCAAAGCACCCATTTTCGTCCAAATCAGAGGCTGTGGCAAGAAGGAAAGTTGTTCCTCATCAAAGGGAGAACAATATACTTAGAAATCGTAAGACGGATTAAATCGAGGCAAGAGATAAGCTCTCCACAAGTTTTGGGTAATTTCTAAACCTCGATCTTGATATTTGAGATGATTTTGGTGATAATGGCTGTTGGCATTATGTTGAAATAGTTGGAAAATGATTAGGGATTGATGAAATTACAATGTAGTTGGAGTGATGATGATATTTAGCAATTTTGGTAATTTTGGAAATTTTGAGCTATAAATGGAAATTTAGACAATGTGGTGAATTAGCATAGATAATTTGACATGAGAAATGTTGAACGTAGGGATGTTGTGAATGAGATTGTAGTTTGGGGTAGAGTTACGAGAATCGAGAGATTTGAGGTGTTATGAGCAATTATGCTCGATTTTGAGAATTGAGGTTACTGGATGACGAGTGTTGATGTTTTAATATCGTTTGGATAGCTCGAGAGTTCCAGAGTGGAATGCGAGACTAGTCCGTGACAAGGGGAAACGATTGCGCTATACGAGGTGCAACGAAGTAAGGGAAACTAAACCATTTGTGTATGTGATTTGTGAACTATTATAGCATGATTTGTGATTTATAAAACAAGCATGTTGAGTGTTGTGTTGTGATATAATTGCACACGGTTTTTATAGCCGGTTGGAGCCCAATGTTTTTATGAGTTTATAAGCTACGTGTGAAACCGCTTTATAAACCGTTGAGTTTATGTGAGAAATGAATTGGGCACTACGTTAAGGCAATATTGAGATTTGTGAAATGTGTGCGTGCTTTGCCGGTTGGAACTCGATTTTAATATGTTTTGTGTTGAGTACAAAACAGTTTTAAATGATTTTTTATGAGGGAAAAACCACTATGAGTTCTACGTGAAGGCAAACCAGTCTCATGTGATAAAGACTTAGGTGTGTGATTTTGAGTACACACCGGGCATTGCTCTGGTAGCATGTAAGTCCGATTCTGCTCCATTTTGGTAACGTGAGATTCCCAATCTGTGGCTTTACCACGTATATTTGGTGGCTGTTGCCACGTGAGATCCCCCAATCTGTGGCTATGCCACGTATATTTGGTGGTTGTTGCCACATGAGATTCCCCAATCTGTGCCTGCGCCACGTATATTTGGTGGCTGTTGCCACGTGAGATCCCCCAATCTGTGGCTGTGCCACGCATATTTGGTGGCTGCTGCCACGTGAGATTCCCCAATTTGTGGCTGTGCCATGTATATTTGGTGGCTGTTGCCATGTGAAATTCCCCAATCTGTGGCTGTGCCACATATATTTGGTGGGTGTTGCCACATGAGATCGCCCAATCTGTGGCTGTGCCACGTATATTTGGTGGCCGTTGCCACTTGAAACCCTATTCTATGGCTGTGCCACGTGTGAATCTAAATCAGTGGCTATGCCACGTGTGTTTGGTGGCTGCGCCACGTGCATTATTATTACAGTGATTTTATCACGTATATTGAGAAAGCCATCATCACATTATTTTCACATTCTTGTTACTACTCTAGACTGAGCCTTTTTACTTCATGTTTTCACATGATTTGAGATATGAGAATGTCGTTTTGAGTACCTTCATGCTATGGTTTTCAAATAAGTATACTGAGTTTCACATACAAATGAATATTTTATGATTTGCATTATGGTTTATATAATGAATCCCTTACCCCCTTTACTGAGCGATTTAGAAGCTCACCCTATTTTCTTTCCCCCCAGATTTCTTCAAGTGAAAAAAGGGTTTCCCTGTGACGTACGGAGTAGTGGCTAGTGGAGGACTTGAGCTCCAGGCCATATATTGTATTTTGAGGTATCTTTTATCTTTTCATGTACCCAGACAATTATTGTAATTACAAACACTCGATGTATAACATTGTATGGGATGTATTAGGATTAATTAACTTGAGATTGAATAATGTATTGATATGATATATAATTTCTAGTGATGAGATCCTGAGGTATGATAAATATGATGATGTATGACACTGCACAGGAATGCACCCTTAATTGTGAATTGATGAGTAAAAAGTTTTAAATTGGCCCTATTTTCCGCATTTTCGGGGCGTGATAGAGTTTTCTTGGTATCAGAGCTTAGGGTGTCTAGTACTGTCAGTGTCGGTTAAGTGTAATAGAATACATCCCAAGTGTCTGTAATAGTCTGGTCATGAACTGAATCTGAGGATTGAGATTTCAATCGATTTTGATATGTTCGCGCAGGAGACGAGTTGAGATAGAGAATGAGTAAACGACGAGGTCGTTCGAGGAGGCAGGCAGAGTCCCCTCCGCCACCTGCCCCCCCAACCAGAGAGTCCTAACTCTCGATTTAATCGGATTGAAACCGATGTGAGGCAAGGTTTTGAGCAGATGGCAGCACTATTTGCGCAACACTTTGGAGTTAATGCCTCGGGTACTACTCCTACACCACCACCAGGACCTCCCGTACCCCCAGTACAAATGGATCCAGTGCCTCCCATCACTCAGCCTGGTGATAGAAGTATGGTCCGACTGAAGGATTTTCAGAAGATGATTCTACCAGTATTTAGGGTAAAGAAGGATCCTACTGAGGCTGAGGAGTGGTTGACGGAGTTGAGAATTATATTTGATTATCTGGGGTGCACCGATGCTGAGAGAGTCAGTATGAGTGTCTATATGTTAAAGGGGAGAGCTCAGACATTGGTGGGGTACCACCCAGGGTATTCTGATGTCTCGCCAGGATGTGATTGTTAGGGAGAGTTTCAGACAGCCTTTAGGACCCAATATGTACCACGAGCCGCCCAGAGAAAGAAACAGGCCGAGTTTTTGAGTTTGGTACAGGGTGATATGTCTGTGGATGACTATGAGAGCCAATTCACCGCGCTATTGAGATATGACCCAGAGAAGTTCAAGAACGAAGAGCTCCGTACTGAGAAGTTTGTGTATGGATTGAAGCCCATCATCGGAGATAGATTGATAGGGCTATGTATTACTGAGTTTGGAGATGCTCTGAGACGAGCACAAAAGATTAAAGAGGAATTGAAATGGTACAATCCCAGAACGAGCTCAGAGCGGTGAATAGAGATAAGGGCAAGAGGCCAACGATTTTTTAAACAGAGGCTCGGAAAGGCTCCCTCAGAAGAGGAAGGATTGAGGTGCATAAGGGTAGATTAGAGAGACCCAGAAGTTACCCTAACATTAGGGAGACCCCTCGAGATGTTAGGCCTGAGACAAGGTTTTGCAGAAATTGTGGCCGAATGCATGAGGGAAGTCGTACTGGGTCGATTTATGGATGTTTTAGATGTGGAGACATGGGTCACATGGTGAAGGATTGCCCTCAACCTCAGAGACCACATATTCCAGAGCCCGCTAGACAACAGCCTCAGAGAGTGAATCCCCAGAGATGGGCCACTGCTGCAGAGAAAGGAAAGAGACCTGTTACACAGGGACGTGTGTTTGCCCTGGATAAGGAGACCGCAGACACTTCTGCAGAAACTATAAGAGGTACACTCTCTGTCTGTAATCATAAGCCTTATGTGTTGATAGATCCAGGATCCACGTATTCGTTCATTTCTAAGCATTTTGCATGTAGATTAAACTTGAAGTTTGAACCTCTAGAATATATACTACATGTAAATACCCCTATGCGTGAATCCTAAAGGACTGAGTTAATCTGTAGAGGATGTGAAATAAAGGTGGGAGATAGAGTGATGTTAGCAGATCTAATCATGTTGAATATACATGGGTTTGATGTAATTCTGGGGATGGATTGGTTGGCAACCAATCGAGCGAATTTAAACTGCTACACTAAGATTGTAACTTTCTCCCTACCTGAACCTTACAGTGTACGTTTGAAATATTAAGTAAATAGACGTATGAAATTTTGTAAACAATTTGAGAATTTTAATATTATTTTGGAGAATATTAAATATGATTGTCCATGTGAAGGTTATGAAACATTCATCTCAGACGATGAGCGGGAACATCCGAGGATTAAAGATATACTTGTGGTGTGTGAATTTCTGGATGTTTTCCCATATGAGTTACCAAGCTTGCCACCAGAGAGAGAGCTGGAGTTTACCATCGATTTGGTACCAGATACTCAGTCGATCTCTAGACCTCTATACAGGATGGCATTAGTGGAACTTGAGGAGTTGAAGAAACAACTGCAGGAGTTATTGGATCAAGGGTTTGTTAGACCCAGTGTTTCACCGTGGGGAGCACCAGTTTTTTTTTAAGAAGAAGGATGGTAGTCTCAGATTATACGTAGACTATCGGTTGTTGAATAAAGCCATGGTGAAGAATAAATATCCATTGCCCAGGATTGATGACCTACTTGATCAGCTGAGAGGGGCATCAGTCTTTTCTAAGATTGATTTGAGATCGGGCTATCACCAATTGAGGATCAAGGAAGAAGATATTCCAAAGACGGCCTTCAGGACAAGGTATGGCCATTATGAATTTTTGGTGATGTCCTTTGGATTGACGAACGCCCCTGTCGCCTTTATGAGATTAATGAACGAGGTGTTCAGAGACTATCTAGATAAGTTTGTGATAGTCTTTATTAATGATATCCTGGTGTACTCTTGGTCATATGAGGAGCATGCACAGCATTTGTGGCTAGTACTTCAGATACTCTGAGATAAACAATTATATGGAAAGCTTAGTAAGTGTGAATTTTGGCTGGATCAGATAGCTTTCCTTAGTCATATAGTCTCAGAGGAAAGAGTATCAGTGGATCCAAGTAAAGTGGAGGTTGTGCTTAATTGGGAGAGACTGAGGTTAGTTACTGAGGTACAAAGCTTCCTTGGTTTGGCAAGGTATTACAGAAGATTTGTGGAAGGATTTTCAAGGATTGTCGCTCCTTTGACTAAACTCACGTGTAAAGAGACTCCGTTCATATGGACTGATCAGTGTGAGCTCAGTTTTCAGGAGTTAAAGAGGAGATAAACAGCGGCATCTGTGTTAACTATTCCTCAGGGATCAGGAGGATTTTCAGTGTATAGCAATGCTTCTCATCACGGATTAGGGTGTGTGCGTATGCAGCATGAAAGAGTGGTTGCTTATGGATCACGACAATTGAAAGACCATGAGCGCAATTACCCCACGTATGATTTAGAGTTAGCTGCTGTGGTATTTGCCTTGAAGATTTGGCGACACTACTTATATGGGGAAAGATTCCAGATCTTCATTGATCACAAGAGTTTAAGATATCTCTTTGATCAGAAAGAGTTAAACATGAGACAAAGGAGATGGATGGAACTCCTTAAGGATTATGACTGCGAGATTCTATATCATTCGGGTAAGGCGAATGTAGTTGCTGATGCCCTGAGCAGGAAGAGTATGATATCTGCTATGATGATCAGGGAATGGGATTAACTGGAGCAGTTCGCCAGACTCCGGATCAGAGTTAAAGGGGTAGAGACTGGATTTTTGGCTAGCTTGCGAATAGAGCCCAAGATCATGGATCAGATTGGAACTGGGCAGCGCAGTGATCAGAGGTTGATAAATATGGTTAGCCAAGCTGAACAGACCTTGCAGTCGGATCTCACCATCAGTGAGGATGGATTATTGAGGTTCAGAGGACGGATTTGTGTACCGAACAATGATACCCTGAAGAGACAAATACTGAGAGAATCTCACTGCTCGCGATACACCATGCACCCAGGGAGTACTAAGATGTATCGAGACTTGAGAAAGGTGTATTGGTGGAGCGGTATGAAACGAGACGTGGTAGAGTATGTGGCCAGGTGTTTAGTATGCCAGCAAGTGAAAGCTGAGCATCGGAAGCCCGGAGGACTACTACAGCCTTTGCCTGTACCTATATGGAAATGGGAGCATGTCACTATGGACTTTATTATGGGTTTACCGAGGACCCGAAGAGGTCGTGACGCTATATGGGTTATAGTGGATAGATTGACCAAGAGTGCCCACTTCCTTGCCATCAAGAGCACAGATACTGTGGATGCCTTAGCCGAGCTGTATGTCAGCGAGATAGCTAGTTTATATGGGGCTCCAGTGAGTATTACTTTTGATAGAGATTCTTAATTTACTTCCAAATTTTGGACCCAGTTTTAGGAGTCCATGGGATCTCGATTGAGTTTCAGTACTGCCTATCATCCTCAGACAGATGGTCAGTCGGAGAGGACTATTCAGACCCTGTAGGATATGTTGAGGGCGTGTACGATGGATTTTAAGGGATCATGGGATGATTACCTGCCCCTAGCAGAGTTTGCGTACAATAATCACTATCATGCGAGTATTGGAATGGCACCTTTTGAGGATCTATATGGTAGGAGGTGTAGATCCTTTGTAGCTTGGGAAGAAGTTGGTGACAGAAAGATAAATGCTCTCGAGCTCATTGAGCAAGCTGTACAGAGTGTGAAACTCATATGTGAGAAGTTACAGGCAGCACAGAGTAGACAGAAAAGCTACGCGGATGTGCGTAGACGGCCACTCGAGTTTGATGTTGGTGATGCAGTATTTCTAAAAATATCACTGAGTAAGGGTATCATACGATTTGGGAAGAAAGGGAAATTGAGTCCTTGATACATAGGACCATTCGAGATTCTTGAGAGAGTGGGAGAGGTAGCCTACAAATTAGCATTACCCCCACAGATGTTCGGAATACACAATGTTTTTCATGTGTCTATGTTGAGGAAGTACCACTCGGACCCTTCTCATGTCATAGAGTATGACGAGATGGATATACAAGAGGATATGAGCTATACTGAGGAACCCGTCCGGATTCTCGATAGGAAGGATAAGGTACTTAGAACCAAGAGCATCACATTAGTGAAAGTTCGATGGAAACATCACTCAATGGAAGAGGCAACGTGGGAACTAGAGAATCTCATGAAAGAAAAATACCCCCATCTACTTAACTAGTTGAGTTGAATTTGGAGGACCAAATTCTTTTAAGGTGGGGAGGATGTGAGAACTGAGAATTTTAGATATATTTTAATGATGTAATAAGAACTTGAAGTGTTATTTATTGAGCTAAGTGAATTGTGGAAATTATATTTAGAGATTTATATGTAAGTGTTTAACATAAGTGTGAAACTAAGAGGTCAGATCGATCTTGGAGAAGGAGAGATCGATCTGGTGAGTTAAAAATGACAAGGAAGGAGGAATTTAAGGAGCAGATCGATCTCCAATGGAAGAGGATCGATCTCCTTATGATTCTGTTTGAGAGAAGATCGATCTCATGAGGAAAGGATCGATCTCCAAATGTTTCTGTTTGGGAGAAGATCGATCTCCTCAAGCAGTAGATCGATCTCATAAAGCCATAAAGAGATCGATCTCACCCCTCGACAGATCGATCTCATACCTCGATAGATCGATCTCCTAGGCATTAAATTACCCCAAATCGTCCCCAAATTCAAATGCTGATCGATCTCATCAAGAGCCAGATCGATCTCCTACCCTCAGTCTATATAAGGAACCCCTGTTTTCTCCTGCAATTTCATTTTTCTCTCTTCCAACCCCTATTTCTATCGAAGCCCTATCTTTCTCACTCATCCAAAGCAATCATTTTCGTCCAAATCAGAGGTTGTGGCAAGAAGGAAAGTTGTTCCTCATCAAAGGGAGAACAACATACTTGGAAATCGTGAGACGGATTGAATCGAGGCAAGAGATAAGCTCTCCACAAGTTTTGGGTAATTTCTAAACCTCGATCTTGATATTTAAGATGATTTTGGTGATAATGGCTGTTGGCATTATGTTGAAATAGTTGAAAAATATTAGGGATTGATGAAATTACAATGTAGTTGGAGTGATGATGATATTTAGTAATTTTGGTAATTTTAGGAATTTTGAGCTATAAATGGAAATTTAGACAATGTGGTGATTTAGCATAGATAATTTGACATGAGAAATGTAGAACGTGGGGATGTTGTGAATGAGATTGTAGTTTGGGGTAGAGTTACGAGAATCGAGAGATTTGAGGTGTTATGAGCAATTATGCTCGATTTTGAGAATTGAGGCTACTGAATGATGACTGTTGATGTTTTAACATCGTTTGGACAGCTCGGGAGTTCCAGAGTGGAATGGGAGACTAGTCTGTGACAAAGAAGAAACGATTGCGCTATACAAGGTGCAAAGAGGTAAGAGAAACTAAACCATTTGTGTATATGATTTGTGAACTATTATAGCATGATTTGTGATTTATAAAATAAGCATGTTGAGTGTTGTGTTATGATATAATTGCACACGGTTTTTATAGCCGGTTGGAGCCCAATGTTTTTATGAGTTTATAAGCTACGTGTGAAACCGCTTTATAAACCGTTGAGTTTATGTGAGAAATGAATTGGGCTCTACGTTAAGGCAATATTGAGATTTGTGAAATGTGTGCATGCTTTGCCAGTTGGAACTCGGTTTTAATATGTTTTGTGTTGAGTACAAAACGATTTTAAATGAGTTTTTATGATGGAAAAACCACTATGAGTTCTACGTGAAGGCAAACCAGTCTTATGTGATATAGACTTAGGTGTGTGATTTTGAGTACACACTGGGCATTGCTCTGGTAGCATGTAAGTCTGATTCTTCTCCGTTCTGGTAACGTGAGATTCCCCAATCTGTGGCTGTGCCACGTATATTTGGTGGCTGTTACCACGTGAGATCCCCCAATCTGTGGCTGTGCCACGTATATTTGGTGGCTGTTGCCACGTGAGATCCCCCAATCTGTGGCTGTGCCATGTATATTTGGTGGCTATTACCACATGAGATTCCCCAATCTGTGGCTGTGCCACGTATATTTAGTGGCTGTTGCCACGTGAGATCCCTCAATCTATGGCTGTGCCACGTATATTTGGTGGTCATTGCCATGTGAAACCCTATTCTGTGGCTGTGCCACGTGTGAATCTAAATCAGTGGCTATGCCACGTGTGTTTGGTGGCTACGCCACGTGCATTATTATTACAGTGATTTTATCACGTATATTGAGAAAGCCATTATCGCATTATTTTCACATGCTTGTTACTGCTCTATACTGAGCCTTTTTACTTCATGTTTTCACATGATTTGAGATATGAGAATGTCGTTTTGAGTACTTTCATGCTATGGTTTTCAAATGAGTATACTGAGTTTCACATACAAATGAATATTTTATGATGTGCATTATGGTTTATATAATGAATCCCTTACCCCTTTTACTGAGCGATTTAGAAGCTCACCCTGTTTTCTTTCCCCCCAGATTTTTTCAAGTGAAAAAGGGTTTCCCTGCGACGTACGAAGTAGTGCCTAGTGGAGGACTTGAGCTCCAGGCCATATATTGTATTTTGAGGTATCTTTTATCTTTTCATGTACCCAGACAATTATTGTAATTACAGACACTCGATGTATAACATTGTATGGGATGTATTAGGATTAATTAACTTGAGATTGAATAATGTATTGATATGATATATAATTTCTAGTGATGAGATCCTGAGGTATGATAAATATGATGATGTATGACACTGCACAGGAATGCACCCTTAATTGTGAATTGATGAGTAAAAAGTTTTAAATTGGCCCTATTTTTTGCATTTTCGAGGCGTGACAGATTTTAAATTCATTGTTAGTACCATGCTTTACTAAATTGAAATTTATTCTTGAAGCATGCTTTCTTTATTTAGTCGAGCTTTTTATTTTCTTAATTACCTAGATTTGAGTTTAATGGCTAAGGAAATGGCAACAGAATCTGTTTTGTATGATTGGTTTGGTCCAAAACGTGCTAGGAATCAATCCCATCATCGTGGTTTTGTAAGAATAACACCATGTATTACTAAAGCGAGAAAAACATTAGGCCCTAATGTATTAGGGTCGTGGAATTAATTTGGTCCTGACGTACTAGGATCATTGGAATACTCGAGAAACATATATATTTAAAATAGATATTTATGCAGGTCAATGTCCGAAAAATCAACGGCCTCCCTGAGCTTATGGCCATAAGTGGATTTCTCTTAAGTGAGATAGAATCAAGTTGCTGATAGCTACAGTACGCTCATGGTGAATTAAAAGCTCTAGACGATATAAACTTGTTGGTGAGACCTCACTAAATTTATATATGTATGATGGTTTATTTATGTGATGTTTTTACTAATGCTTTTACTAAGCGATAATTTACAAGTGCATTTATATACCTATGATTCATGTTTTGAATTACATAGTGGATTTCGAAACTAACACGATTAGGGACCATGATGTTTTATATGCATTACATGAATTTTTAAGTAATTGCATGGTATTTATACTATTGATTTCTCGGCATGCTGATATTTTGAAAATGTATCTTTATCACTTTTTTTATTATCTGCTTATAGTTTCCCTTACTAAGCCCCCCAAGCTCATCTTCTTGCTCTCTTCACAGATTAGCCTTGTGATTAGTCCCTGATGGATGACGGACTTTATATGACTCCAAGGCGCTATTGTTGTTAGTGTGAAGTACAAGTTGTGGCATTTCTTTTGATATGTACATATATGTGTGTATATATATAGACTATGTCTAGTTGAAGATTGAGTGAATCATGGTGGTTTCTATCTACGTGAATAATCTTCCTTAAAGGATTCACAAAAACTGGCTGAGAACGATTTTCAAAGGTTTGGAAGGGTTCTTGATGTCTTTATTCCATTAAAACGAAACAATAGGGGATGAAGGTTTGGCTTTGTGAGATTTGCAACCATGTTTTATCACAAACTTGAGGTGAGTTTAGCAAGATTTTCTCTGAGGAAGGAATTTGATGAAAGAAAAAAAATGAATGATTACATTGCTCGAGAGGGCAACCAAAAGGTTAATGGTAACTAAAAGGTTGATGACTTAAAGATACACTCTAAGTAAAAGGAGGTGGATTTCGATGATACCAGTAGTGTTTCTCACACTGACTCTCACCAATCATGTCATGTTAAGTGGAGATGTTATTTGCAAGCTCTCATGAATGAGAATATCGAAGTTAAGGGTGACATACCCACTTAGAAAGGAGTTAAAGATTATTTGGGTGTAATTGAATTGGAGAATATTCAATGCCTTGAAAGGAGTCTTGTGGGTACATGGCATGGTTTCACTGAGGATGGAATGATATGCGAACGAATTCGGATAGTGGGTATCAATGGTTTAATAATCAGAAGAATTTCAGGAAGGTTTTTCTGACCACATTTGAATATCAAGATTTATTTGAAGGAATGAAGGAGGAAAGCTTGTCTTGGCTTAGTAGATGGTTTCAAACTCTACATGTTTGGTCGAAAAAAATAGAGATTTGATCTAAAAGAACTTGGGTTGCCTGTTATGGCATCCCTATTCATGTGTGGTGTTTGTCTACTTTTTTGAATATTGCAAAATTACTGGGTGAATTCGTTTGCATGAATGGTGATACTCTTAAACTCAAATCATTTACTCGAGGTGCAATATAGATTGTCTGTCATTCTTTTGATAAAATTGATGAGTCTATTTCATTGAAGATGGGCAATATATCATATTCTGTCAGAATTACCGAAGTTGAATCAGAGTTTGTTTCACTTTTTTCATGTTGTTTCAAGGATCATCAAAACCGAATGCCCAATAAGAAACTTGATGGTGTCAGTTTGAAGGATAGCTCAAACTCTAACAGTGACAATGGTGGTCAAGAAGATGAAAAGGTGAACTCTGTTGAGACAAGAATGTTACTGTTGGAAATTGCAGAAAAATCTTAAAAATATTAATGAAGATATGTTGGGTCCTGAGAATTTTAACAATGCAGGTGATTTAATGTTTACAGAAGGTTAAATGCCTGATTTAGTTTTATCTAACAAGGTAGCTGTTATTAATTGTGATGAGTTAACGCAGAAAAAGAAAGGTTTCACTGATATTATTGGGCCTTCAAATGAAATGGTTAGCCTTAATACTGATGATAGCATGTTTATTGAAAAATTTTAGCCCATTGAAAATAATGCCTTTTCTTTTCATGTTTTTTAGATGAAAGATGGAATTTCTCTCAAACCTTTTTCAATTCTTAAGTAGAAAAAATGGAAGTTTTATGTTGGTAATGAAGAAAAGCTCAGTATTAATGCAAAGAAGAAAAAAAAGTAAGAAGCAAAGGAAAAAATCCAAGAAGACTTCTAATGCGAAACCATTAGGAAGTAGCAGAATTGCCAATGAATCTTTATCGGATAGTGACTTTTATAATAGAAATAATGTAATCATGAAGAAAGCTGAAGCAATCTGAAACATTGGTAAGAAGTTGGGTCTGTCTCCTCATTGTGATGAGCTGATTATTTTGGAAAAAATGAAGGATTTGGAATTCATAGGATTGCATCATTAAAGTAGTTTCATTTGGTTGTTCATCTCTTTATCTTTTTTTCTTCTTAGGCATTTTTTATTATTGTTGTTATCAGGATAATTGTCAAATGGAACATACAGGGTCTCCCTTTTGACGATAAAAGATGCTTGTTGAAGAAGTTGATTAGAACCATGAAACTTGAGATGATTCTTATCCAAGAAACCAAAGTGGAAAGTTTTAATGAAAGAATGATTTGTTGCATTTAGGCTACTGATAATTATGATTGGGTGTTTAGTTCGACTAAAGGAAACTCAGGTAGTCTGCTCATCGTGTGGAATATTGCATGCTTTACAAAAAAGGCAGTAATCTTGACATACAGATTCATCTGTATTAAGGGAGCATGGAATCATCATAACTTTGAGTGTAACATAGTTAATGTCTATGCTCCTTGTGATTAGGGGTGTAAACGATACAGTGGTGCTCGCAAGCTACTCGAGCTCGACTCGAGCAAAACTCCAATTCGGCTCGATTTTAGTCGAGTCGATTTCGAGCTCGAGCTACTCGAGCGAGTCGAATTCGAGCACTTAGATACCCTGCTCAAGTAGCTCGCGAGCCTAATCGAGCCTCGAATTTTTATATATTTTAATAATATAATAATATTTATATAATGATTCGAGCCTAATTGAGCCTAATCGAGTTCGAGCAAAATATTAAACTTATATAACCGAGCCTAATCGAGCGAGCTCGAGTAGCTCGAATTCGATCTCAAGCCGAGCTCGAGTTGAAAAAATAAGGCTCGACTGAGCTCGAGTCGAGTATCGATCACCGAGTTTTCGAGTCGAGCTCGAGCACCTTACTATATCAGCTCGACTCGACTCGATTATACCCTACTTGTGATTAATCCTTTGGGATGATCTTATGTGAGATCTAAGAATTTTACACATATCCAATTATGTAATGTGAATTTGAAATGTAATTTATTGAGCTGAATGTAACGTACTCTTACATTGAGGTGGTATGAAATGAATTTCTAAGAGATTTTATGTTAAGTGTTTAACCAAAGTGTGAAACTATGAGGCCAGATCGATCTTCGAGAAGAGAGGATCGATCTGGTGGGCTAAAGTGACAATGAATGAGCAAATTATATCGATCTCCAATGGAAGAGGATCGATCTCCTTATGATTCTGTAATGAAGAGATCGATCTCATGAGGAAGGAATCGATCTAAAAATGTTTCTATTAAGGAGAAGATTGATCTCTTCAAGGAGCAGATCGATCTCATGAAGCATTCTGTAAACTAGAGATCGATCTCATAATTGGAGCAGATCGATCTCATAAAGCCATTAAGAGATCGATCTCACCCCACGACAGATCGATCTCCTAGGCATAAAATTACCCCAAATCGTCCCCAAATTCAAATGTAGATCGATCTCATCAAGAGCCAGATCGATCTCCTACCCTCGTCCTATATAAAGACCCCTGTGTTTTCCTGCATTTCATCTTTTCTCTCTCTTCTAATCTCCATTTCAGCTGAACCCTAGCTTCTCTCTCTTCCAAAGTCCCCATTTTCGTCCAAATTGAAGGTTATGGCAAGAGGGAAAGTTGTTCCTCATCCAAAGGAGAACAACATACTTGGAAACCGAATGACAAATCGAATCGAGGTGTGAGTTGAGCACTCCACAAGTTTGGGTAATATTGTGGACATGGGCATTGTGATGAAATACTTGGGAAATAATTAGGGATTGATGAAACTATGATTTCGTTGGAGTAGAGATGTTATTATGCAATTTGTGGTAATTTTGGGAGTTTTGGGCTATAAATTAAAATTGAGGGAATGAGATGAATATCAGCCTGGATTTTTATGCACAATAAAAGTAGGATTGGAAATATAGTAAATGGGATTATAAATGGTGATAGAGTTATGAGAATAGAGAAATTTAGGTGTTAGTGAGAAATATGAGCAAATGTATGCTCGATGATGAAATTGAGTCAAGATATTGATGTTTTTAACATCGTTTGGACAGCTCGAGAGTTCCAGAGTGGAATGCGAGGCTAGTCCATGATACGGGGGAACGATTGCACTATACGAGGTGCAGAGAGGTAAGGGAAAACTAAACTCATTTGTGTATGTGTTTTGTGATAATATTGTAGCATGATTTTCGATTGAGAAAACAAGCATGTTTTATGTGTTGTGAATGAGAATTGCACACGATTTTATAACCGGTTGGGGCCCAACTTTTATGAGTTGTAAACTATATGTGAAAACGTCTTATAACCATTTGTGTTTAAAATGTGAAAAGTGTTTTGGGCCCTACGTTAAGGCGTACTGAGATTTGAGAAATGTGTGCGAGGTTTTGGCAGTTGAAGCTCGATTTTAACATGTTTTGTGTTGAGTACAAAATGGTTTGAAATGAGGTTTATGAGAGAAAACCATTATGAGCTTTACGTGAAGGCGAAATGATTTTTATGATAATGGCTATTGATTGAGACTTAGGTGTGTCATTTTGAATACACACCGGGCATTGCTCAAGTAGCACGTAAGTCCGATATTCCTCCGTTCTGGTAACGTGGGATGACCCCTACTCTGGTAGCGTTGGTTACCTGTCACGTGTTGTCACGCCCCGGAAGTGCGGAAAATATGGCTAATTTAAAACTTTTTACTCATTAATTCTCAATTAAGAGTGCATTCCTGTGCAGTGTCATACATTATCATATTTATCGTACCTCAGGATCCATCACTAGAAATTATATATCATATCAAATACATTAATCCATCTCAAGTTAATTAATCCTAATACATCCCATACAATGTTATACATCAAGTGTCTACAATTATAGTAATTGTCTGGGTACATGAAAAGATAAAAGATACCTCAAAATACAATATATGGCCCGGAGCTCAAGTCCTCCACTAGCCACTACTCCGTACGTCGTAGGAAAACCCTTTTCACTTGAAGAAATCTGGGGGGAAAGAAAACAGGGTGAGCTTCTAAATCGCTCAGTAAAAGGGGGTAAGGGACTCATTTCATAAACCAAAATGCACATCACAAAATATTTATTTGTATGTGAAACTCATTAATCTCATTTGAAAACCATAGCATGAAAGTACTCAAAACGACATTCTCATGTCTCAAATCATGTGAAAACATGAAGTAAAAAGGCTCAGTCTAGAGCAATAACAAAGCATGTGAAAATAATGCGATAAACGCTTTCTCAATGAACGTGATAAAATCACTGAAATAGTAATGCACGTGGCGCAGCCACTAAACACACGTGGCATAGCCACTGATTTAAATTCACACGTGGCATAGCCACTAAACACACGTGGCATAGCCACTGAGTTAAATTCACACGTGGCACAGCCACAGAATAGGGTTTCACGTGGCAACGGCCACCAAGTATACGTGGCATAGCCACTGGATGGGTGATCTCACGTGGCAACGGCCACCAATTAGGGTTTTCACGTGGCAAAGGCCACCAAATAGGGTTTCTCACGTGGCAACAGCCACCAAATAGGGTTTCTCACGTGGCAACGGCCACCAAATAGGGTTTCTCACGTGGCAACGGCCACCAAATGGGGTATCACATGGCAACGGCCACCAATAGGGTTTCTCACGTGGCAACAGCCACCAAATGGGGTTTCACATGTGGCAACGGCCACCAAATATACGTGGCATAGCCACAGAATGGGTTATTCTCACTTACCAGAACGGAGAAGAAATCGGGCTTACATGCTACCAGAGCAATGCCCGGTGTGTACTCAAAATTACACACCTAAGTTTTATCACACAAGACTGGTTTGCCTTCACGTAGAACTCATAGTGGTTTTTCTCTCATAAAACTCATTTGAAAACCGTTTTGTACTCAACACAAAACATAATAAAACCGAGTTCCAATCGGTAAAGTACACACACATTTCTCAAATCTCGATATTACCTTAACGTAGAGCCCAATTCATTACTCACACAAATTCGACGATTTATAAAGCAATTTCACACTCAACTTATAAACGCATAAAATAATGGGCTCCAACCGGCTATAAAAATCGTGTGCAATTATAACTCAATACAACACTCAACATGCTTGTTTTATAAACCACAAATCATGCTATAATAGTTTACAAATCACATACACAAATGGTTTAGATTTCCCTTACCTCTTTGCACCTCGTATAGTGCAATCGTTTCCCCCGTATCACGGACTAGCCTCGCATTCCACTCTGGAACTCTCGAGCTGTCCAAACGATGTTAAAACATCAATACTCAATTATCTCATCAACCTCAATTCTCAAAAATCGAGCATAATTGCTCATAACACCTCAAATCTCTTGATTCTCGTAACTCTACCCCAAACTACACTCTCATTCACAACATCTCAACGTTCTACATTTCTCATGCCAATTATCTATGCTAATTCACCACATTGTCTAAATTTCTACTTATAGCTCAAATTCCCAAAATTTCTAAATATCATTATCACTCCAACCACATTGCAATTTCATCAATCCCTAATCATTTCTCAGCTATTTCAACACAATGACAACAACCATTATAATCGAAATCATTTCAAATATCAAGATCGAGGTTTAGAAATTACCCAAAGCTTGTGAGACGCACAACCCACGCCTCGATTCGATTCGTCCTTCGATTTCCAAGTATGTTGTTCTCCCTTTGATGAGGAACAACTTTCCTTCTTGCCACAACTTCTGATTTGGTCGAAAATGGGTGCTTTGGATAAGTGAGAAAGCTAGGTTTCGGTAAAAATGGGGGTTGGAAGAGAGAGAAAGTGAGATTGCAGGAGAAAAACAGGGGTTCCTTATATAGGCTGAGGGTAGGAGATCGATCTGGCTCTTGATGAGATCGATCTACATTTGAATTTTTGGGACGATTTGGGGCAATTTATGCTTAGGAGATCGATTTGTCGAGGGGTGAGATCGATCTCTTTATGGCTTTATGAGATCGATCTGCTCCTTGAGGAGATCGATCTTCTCCCAAACAGAATCATTTGGAGATCGATCTCTTCCTCATGAGATCGATCTTCTCTCAAACAGAATCATAAGGAGATCGATCCTCTTCCATTGGAGATCGATCTGCTCCTCAAATCGATCTCTCCTTCTCCTTCATTGAGTCATTTTTAACTCACCAGATCGATCTCTCCTTCTCCCAGATCGATCTGTCCTCATAACTTCACACTTATTTTAAACACTTAACATATAAATCTCCAATTATCATTCCCCAATTCACTTAGCTTAATAAATTACACTTCAAGTTCATATTACATCATTCAAATATATCTAAAATTCTCAGATCTCACACGTGTAAATCTTAATCAGTGGCTGTGCCACGTGTATTTGGTGGTTGTGCCACGTGTGAATCTTAATTAGTGGTTATGCCACGTGTATTTAGTGGCGATGCACATGTGAATCCTAATCAGTGGTTGTGCCACGTGTATTTGGTGGCTGTGCCACATGCGAATTTAAATCAGTGGTTGTGCCACGTGTGTTTGGTGACTGTGCCACGTGCGGATTTTAATTAGTGGCTGTGCCATGTGTAGATTTTATTTAGTGGTTGTGCTAAGTGCATTACTATTGCAGTGATTTCATCAAGTTTTAAAGAAAAAAATCAATATCCCATCTTGATTTCTACATGCTTGTAACCTTGAACTGACCCATTTATTATCATGTTTTTACATGAGCTTTGAGATGATGCTTTAACTATTCATGCTACATTTTCCACTGAGTTTATTGAGTTTATCATGTAAAACAAAATGATTGTGTTGTGCGAATCATTTTCTTATTAACGAATCCCTTATCCTCTTACTGAGCGATTTAGAAGCTCACTCTATTTTATCTTTCCCCCAGATTTCTTCAAGTGAAAAGGGTTTCCTTGCGACGTACGGAGTAGTGGCAAGTGGAGGACTTGAGCTCCAGGTCATATATTGTATTTTGAGGTATCATTTATCTTCTCATGTACCCAGACAATTATTGTAATTACAGACACTTGATGTACAACATTGTATGGGATATATTAGGATTAATTAACTTGGGATTGAGTAATGTATATGATATGATATTTACTATTTAATGGTGAGATCCTGAGGCATGATATGTACGATGATGTTTGACACTGCACAGGAATGCACCCTTAATTGTGGTTTGATGAGTAAAAAGTTTTAAATTTGCCCTATTTTTCGCAATTTCGAGGCGTGACATCTTAATCAAAGGAAAAGTTTTGATTCTGCGGTTTGGTGCATTACATGTGATTTTAACGGAATCAGAGATCCAACTGAGAGAAGAGGATGTTGTATCGATGATCCTAGTATGCATGACTTTAATTTTTTTATTAATTCCTTCGAATTGATTGACTTCCCTTAAATGGTAGAAGTTTTCTTGGTATGGCAGTGGCTCAAAAAGAAGTAGACTTGCCAGATTTCTATTCTCGTTCGAATGGCTTTCATCTTTTCAAAATCTTTTTCAAAGAACTCTTAAGCGAAATGTCTCTGATCATTGCCCTATTTCTCTTTATTCAGACTTAGTGGATTGGGGCCCTTGACTATTCAGGTTCATGAAATGCTGATTATACAATAAAAGCTTTATGAAGGATGTCACATATAAATGGAGGTCATTAGTGGTTCAGGCTAAGCGAGGGTTTCGGCTCAAAGCAAAACTTAACATACTTAAATGGTCCGACCTTGTCATTGAAAATTGCTATCATATTCTTATTGGTTGTAAATTTTCCTGGTCTATTTGGTGTAAGTCTTCAATTGGTGGAATTTGTATTGGGTGATTCCTAATTTTGTTGAAAATTTGTTAAGACGATGTAAAGGTGTTCTCTTCTCCAATCATC
Source organism: Firmiana major (assembly GCA_033439115.1). Lineage (NCBI taxonomy): Eukaryota > Viridiplantae > Streptophyta > Magnoliopsida > Malvales > Malvaceae > Firmiana > Firmiana major. Next base: position 23,332,498 of record CM065903.1, on the reverse strand, counting down.
TACAGAAACTTTAGCTTGCTATTATGGGAGCTACTTGGTGGTCTTTTTAGCTGGCGAAGAATGAATCTATCTTTAATAACAAGACTTGGGATGGTGAGGAGATCATTTTTTCGATCAAGATAAGGTCTTTATATTGGTTAAAAATGTTAGAGGATGATTGTTCTTTTTCTAAAGCCTGCTGATGAACTTCACCAAGTTCCTCTGTTTCTCTTGCTTCCTCTAGATCAGCAAGATCAAGCTCAGTTTTGAAATGTTCTGATTCTGTAACACCCCGAAAACATGGAAATTAGGGCAAATTTAAATTTTTATTTTATTACTTAACCTCTTATTTAAGGTGTATTTATGTTCAGTGTCAGTTTATAACTTATCTTTTTGTTCTTAAACTTTCTTACATTCGACAATTTCTGTCTCACTGTTAACAAAAATCTGGCAGTATAACCCTATACCTATCTCTATCCTTCTGCAAGTTCCAAATCAACAATGAATGACCATAAGTAGTTGAATAAACTTATCCTTAAGAATCCATGAAATGTCTATAATTTTCATTCATCTTTTCATTTCATTAAAAGCTATAATACCTTAGATTACATACATCTTCATTCCCATTTATACACAAAATGTGATTACATCCTAAAATGTTTATTTACACATAAGTATCTGTACTATACAGGATGTCTAGGTATAAAATGAAATATACCTTAAGCATGTACAAGAGATAGCCCGGGGAGAATCTCGTCCACTAGCCTACGTTGAGTACGCAGTAGGCGAAGATATGGTCACTGTAAATAATCTGGAAGGATGGGAAAAAGGAAGTGAGCTTTCTAATAGCCCAATAAGGAGTGAATTTAAAATAGCAATAGTATTCAGAGCATTTAATAAAATGATAATTCTAAATAACAAAATACACTCTCCGATCAAAATGTTAGAAAACATAAAAATTGTATACTTAAAATATATGTTTTTGTATATACCAAACTATACTTCTTATATTTCTTAACTTAAACAAAACATCGAAAATTCAATAAATACATAATTATGCATTAGCTATAGTCAAATTGTATCAAAATCGAAACAAAACTATACAAACATTAAAATCATATTGTGCTGAACAGATACGCAATTTTGAAATGTGGAGACTAGGAATACATTATCACTGTCATGTGGGTAATAACTATTTTATCCTCAAAAAAGGGCATGCTCCGAAGAGGAAATTGTCACGACCCAAATTACCTAAAATTATTACGAATTTTTCGCTTTTTGTTTATTATTTAATTCTTACCTTTCTCTCATCGTGACCATCTTACCAAACAGTTGGGCTATAATTCGGTGTTAGTCACCTCTCACCTATTTACCATTCCATTTTCATAATCACATCCACATATCAGAGTTTACTATCTTTTGACTTTAACTAAATACATACACAATGGTATTTACATAACCTTACATCCCCGATATCATATACGTTTATAGTACTATGAATTACATGTTCAGATACAAAACTATACAAATGTATACCTGACTCTCGATGGGAAGCAGTGGATACCAAGATTGCAAGTCCTTAGCCGCTCACTAACTACCGCGAGTGCTCTGAAAAGATGGAAAAATAAGGGGGTGAGCAAACCACACAATTAGTAAGGCAATTATGCAAGAAAGTAGATAGCTCCACTATCTACATGCTCATAATGCCATGCCCTTAAAATCCATTTCTTTTCGTTAAAAGCTTACACACAAAATCATGCATATTTCAATGCCATAGTTATAAAAACTATTCTTACATATAAAAATCGTGCAGCTTATGCATCAATGGCATTTTATGTAACATCATAAAATCATAATTAACATGAATTAAATTAGGATCATAAATTAGTTCATGCCATGTAAATCAAATCATGAGAAACAATTTTTTTTCATGAATTTATCATTAACGCATGGAAAACTCATCACGCTACTGCATTTAAATCACATCATTAAAACTGCAGTATAAAATAACCCGAAGGGTTTAAGCATCTCATAAATCAATCTCATTAAAAATTTATTATAAAATTCTGTTATAAAAGTCACCCTTCTTTCAGGGACACATTTCATAAAATCCTCTGAAAAACATATCATCATAATAAAAAATCATAAAATCGAGGGCCTGACCCCTCCCTTGGGTCTACCCTGGTCTATGAAGACCACAAGTTATATCATGTGAGACATGTAGGTGATTATATAATTAACAACGAGGACTATGGCCATAACCTAGTGATCCCTAGCTACACGGTACCTAGTGTGCGGGGTATCACATCTGAAATGGAGGTGGGTCAATCCTGCTACCATAACAACATAACATCAAGATTGCGAGGGCAAGACTTGCTGCCTTGTGGCTAATGCCACTCCACTCCAACAATCCCCACAGTGCAGGGTACTCCATGTGATATACACGGTACATCGTACTCCGTGAACCCAGTCTCGGTCAGGGGGTGCTTGCAATAGGTCTTATCCACCCATACCAATTATGTCTCAGTATGCACGTGTGGACATATCATCTTACTGTGACACACAGTCTACAGGAGGTTCCAACACAACTATATGCATGTCATATAAATCCCTGTGCGAGCGAAGCTTTAGCATGGCTCCATGCATATTCATGATATCTACAAATCTTGTGCGAACGAAGCTCTAGAACAGTTTCATAAAAATAAGTAAAATTTGCGTACGAGTAGCACTCCAGTAGACTTTAAAATAGTTATAAATCCATATAAAACATCGTGTGAGCAAGCTCCAGCACGGTGTTATGCATTAATAAATCAAATCTCGTGCGAGTTACTCTCTTGCACGACTTTTATGCAATTATCATATCAAAACAGGATGCGAGCTAAGCTCTAGCACCTCTCATGCATGTCAAATCATTAAAACTAGTGCAAGTAATCGCTCTAGTACATTTTTATGCATATCAAGTCAAAACAGTCAAAACAGAGTGTGAGCTAAGCTCTAGCACCTCTCATGCATTTCACAATAGTAAAATCAGTGCAAGCAACCGCTCTAGCACATTTCATGCAAATGATGTCACACAAGTCGGTACGAGCAACCGCTCTAGCACATTTTATGCACACTTACAAATGTAGATATAGTGCGAGCTATGCGCCAGCACTATCTGTTTCCATATAAACTTGATAGTTAACCTATTTTCCAAAGAAATTTTATTTAAATATAAATAACACTCACGTAGTGTTATCTTGTGAAATTTATGCAATTATTGGCCAATCTACTAATTCGCTTTGCTTAAAAACCAAGAAAATTCCTTAAATCAGAAAATTTCGTAAATCATGCATTTCATGCATGTCATCGAGTCCTTAAAATCTTTAATCTATTTCTAGGACCTTTATACATATTCTGTGTATACATACATATTCAGTGTATACAAAAGCTATTAAAATACTCGTAGCTACCTCTAGCTACTCACACAATTCCCTTACCTCATTTTTCTGTATAGTTTGACCCTTACACTGATGTCTCGTCACGTAGTCCGATTTGCTCCAAATCCAATATTCATCAGGTTAAATACAATACAATTAATTGTATTTCATATTTTTTGGGTTTAATTTAAATCATTAGGCCCGTTTAACCCTATTGGGCCCAGTTGCACCATAATGGGTCTTAATCTGCCTTAAACTCGTTTTTTACTTACTATTCACATTATCGAGGCCTATTGGGTTCACTGGGCCCATCAGTATTTATTGAGTCTCGTTCTAACTTTCAGATAGCTCAATTAATTATTTACGACAATTTATCTCTAATTCCAGAATTTAATTCATTAAATGCGGAAATTAAATCCGTAATTTATGCTATAAATTTCTAACACGCATAACGATGCAAATTGTCGTAAATAAGGTTTACTTACCCAAGATTCCATGATAGTACGCAAATCGAGGCTGCCTCAAGCTCTCGTTTGACATTAATTGTTGAGCTACACAATTAAATATTTTTTTGAGTAAACTTCAGTCGAATATTAATCCAATTAAATATTTCAAAATTTAAATCGATCAACTTCGACTGCTTACCGACTTACCCGTAGCTCGATTGCATCACTGAGAGTTTTCTCCAATTTTTCCTCTTTTTCTTTTTCCCTTTTTCTCTTTCTTTTCCTTCTTTTCTGGCTGAACCGGTTCGGTCCGGTTCAGCCCGGTTCAGATCGGTTCGATCCAGTCGATTCAGTCTGGTTCGATCGGTTTGAGGCTTCACCGACCGGTTCTTCACAGATTTTCGTTGCCAGCAGCTCCGTGGGATCGTCCGGTGCACGGATCTGTCGTCGGTTTCACGATGGCTAGCCGAAAAGTGGCCGATGCGGCTCTTCTCCTTTTCGGCGTCGGTACTTTTCTTTTCTGCCGCCGTTGATGGCATTGCCGGCCGTTCCATTGGCCGATGCAGTCGTTGATCGGTCGACCTTCGCTTGGGGCTCCTTCGACTGGCGATGGCCGGGCCTAGATCGACGCCGGTTATCGGATTCCTCTCTCCCTCACTCGGTTTGCTCTCTTTCTCCTTTTGTCAATAGCCATTCATCGGTTTCATTGGTGCTGGTAATTCTCACGGGGTCGACTGCTTCTCGTCTGGGCCTCCGTCAATCGCTGGTGAGGGAAACCAACTCCCTCGGTTTGCCTCTGTTTCCCTTCATAATCGCGACTCGCGATTCTTTTCTTTATTTATTTATTTATAATTTATTTTTTATATTTTTTAATCATTATTTTATTCAATTAAAATCAAAATATCTTAAAAAATTATATTTCATTCATTTAGCATTTAATCGCTAAATGAATTTATCGGTCTTATTTCGTCTTTTGGGATAATTTTTCGAATACCTTCGAGATAATTTTTCGATGTGAAATTTTCGATTAATTCCAATAAATTCATATCTTGATCAATTTAATCTGAAATTTAATTATTTCTTCGTTATTGATCAAGATTTCTCAAATCCCTATTTATAATGAAATTTTCTTGTCACGATTAATACCGAATTTTAGTCTTTTGATCATTTTACCCTTCGACGTGTTCGAGAATTCCATTTCATTCCATTTGCATTTTTCATTCATGTAAAACTCTTCTTATGATTCAATTTACATCATTTGAATCATAATAAATTTCTATAAAAATCGGGTCTTACAGGAACAAAATACCTATCACCATGGTAGGGCTGTAGATTGGGCCAGAGTACTACAACAAAATGGAAACGCCACTCAAGCGGAAACAAAAATGTCATAAAGGCGACATGACAGACATAAAGAAATACACATGTTATTGTCAAGACCCAACCCGTTCATAGGCCGTTGGCTACCATTCCCTTGAGTCCTGTAAGTCGACCCCCAGGTGTACCTCGACTCGCATGCTATAGCTAGCCTTAGTCTCAAAACATTTTTCTTAGCATACTGAAATCATTTTCAATTCTATTTGCATAAAAGCTTACGAAAAATATGTCTCGGAAGTCACATATATACATGCTTGTTACACAAATATTCATAGTTACAAAATTGCACAAAAATCATGCACTCGAAGTACACAACTTAGGCTATAGGTCGTTTTGAAATTCGTACTTATTTTACTAAAAGGTTTCGTAACATAATTACTTATTGGCAGGTAAAAAACACCATTACTAACCTATACGGGATTGGGGCAACACTTATTACTCAAATATTGAGCTTGCCTAGTTTTACGTGCTAATACCTCAGACTGCCCAAAAATAATTTCACAAGTTGATCCTATGGAGGACGCCTGCGATAAGCTTGTAAGAGGGAGAAGTTCCTGGTTCCAACTCGGTTCGGGGAGTTCTTTAGTGTTTCAGAAAGCTTAAAATGATCTTTATCCTAGAAAAATTCCAACCTTAAAAGTCTTCTAGAAGGTTTTCAAAATGGGCATTTATGTTGGGCAAGTAGGGTGCTGGGCCAGGGCTGCCTGCAGCCCTATTTTCCTAAAATTCCAAAAAAACATACTTCCAACACAATTTCTTCCAAATTTTCACTTGTCATGTGTTATGCTAAGTCTCTAGTATGTTTCATAAAAATATTGGGCCTACTTGTTTAAGAAACGTTTCCTGTTTGAGCTCGTTTTACCCGATTTAGTTATTACCGATAAAAGTTTTTGGTTTACTTTAAAAATTAATTTGATCATCAAAACCTCAAGATTTCAACTCAATTATAATTATCCAAGTTAAATATACCTTAATTATCCAACCCTAATCTAGTAAGTTTTGACGCAATCCTATTTAAACTAGGAAAAGCATTAACGTTCTAGGAAGACTTCTAAACCGAAAAACACTTCAACCACAGGTTGAATGTTTAATCCGTTCCATTGTTTCACTTACAGTTGACAAACCCTAATTGCTACTGGTTCTGATTTCTATCACAACGATTACTGATTGTGAAAACTTCAGATAGCATAAAATCACATGCGAAGATTATCTAATTGGCCAAATCATATAATTTTCTCATGCAATCGAATCTAATAATTCCAGAAACAATAGATAATTGAATCAAAAGATAGTTTAGATCAACAAACCGTGTTTCTCAATTGTTGAAATTCACTGGATTCGATTCCCTTGAACTGAATAAAAGATTTAGAAGTACATTATTATTGAAAAACGAAAATAAAAATATAGAGAGTGAATTATTTTTTTTTCTGATTGTTGCCACCTCTCTCTCCCTTTTCTCTGATATTCCCTAAAGAAAATGAAGCTATATATATATATAGTAAAAAAAAAAACCTAAATTCGACATTCCTATTACAAGTGGGAAAAGGCAGACAGATTTAGGCTTTTGCTTCACAGCTAGTTTTGGAGTGGAAACAAGCCGAATTAGATCTTAGGCTCTTTTAAAAGTTGTAAATCAGTAAATCAGTGTTCCACTGGGCCTAACCTTCCATAATTTGGAAGTCTAGAACTCCAGATATAGGCTAAAAACAGAAACTGCCTTGAAATATATAAAACCGATTTGACACAACTTTATAGAATTTTTTTTATCTATAAAACGTCCAAATTGGGCTTAGTTCTCTGCACAGAAATCATAGTCCTTTTAATCTTCTTACCAACGAGCTAAAAATTACCCCAATCCGACATCTAGAACTCTGTTTAGAGCCAAAATCCCAAATAGTACTAAAATTGTCTAATTTCTTCGGTTAAGCTTTGAAGCCCAATTTATCTGCCAAAATCACAAATTATCATAAGTACTCTAATTAATATGAGGAACATCACAAAATATTAAAATGTAGAAGGAAATAAATAATAGAAATATGACACTCATCAATAATCTCTTGAAAAATACTTCAATTTTTAAAAGCTTACCTCTGATTTTGTCACGACCCAAACTACCCAAAAATCAGAGTTAATTTTTCGCGTTTTTATTATTTTCTTACTTTAATTCTTATTTGTCCTCGAATCGTGACCAACACTCCACTACTAATTGGGCTGTGCGTCAATGCCAGTCCCACCATACATCTACCCCAGTACTTATTTCTTCTCCAGTCATTTATAATTGTTATATTATTTATACATCCCCTAGAGTTACTTACAAACATGTTACTGTGCTATGCTTATGTAGATACAATAAGTACAAGTGTATATACCTTATGTTGATGGGCAGCAGCGGATATCCGGAATGCAGTACTGAGTCGCCTCAACTTCAACTGGAGATCATCTGTGGGAGAAAATGAAAGGGGTGAGCACATCAAGCTCAGTAAGGCAATCCTACGAACAAGTAGGTAACCATACTACCTACATGAACGTGGTGCCATGCATAAACCACCCTTTCTCCACACATTTTAAAACATATGATATGATGTTGTGATGTTATGTAAATCAAGTTGCACGGAAAACTCAACATGCAATTATTTTAAATCATTTCTTTCTCTTTAAAAATTTCACAATGAAGTCAGGACTCGACCCCTCCTTCGGGTGATCCTGACTCACACAAAACCATGGAAATAGAATTTCTCAAAAGCATCGGTATCGAAAACATACGTATATATATACAAGATACGAGACTAGGCAATACTGTATATCGGTAATAACCAGGACTGGCCAATATGTCCTCGTGAGTCCTCTAGCTTCACGGATCCCAGTGTGCGAGGTCTCACCCTGATCGGGAACTGCCCGGGAGGTGGGTCAATCCAACCCGTCAGTCTTATCCGATCTCACGCATCCGTCGATGCCGTATCCGAAGATACCCCGTATCACAAAGATACCGTATCACAAAGATACCCCGTATCACAAAGATACCGTATCCGAAGATACTCTGTATCACAAAGATACCGTATCCGAAGATACCCCACGGTACATCGTACTCCATGCTACTTGCACGGTACATCGTACTCCATGGACCCATATCACTCTAGGTACTCCAGCCCAATTGGCCTGCTTCCCACAGAGGTTTTCATAACTCAATACTCGTTGCCATGTCTCAAAACGCACGTGCGAGCCTATTAAATCGGTAACACACAGTCTACCCGATGCTCCAAGCACGGCTCATTGTATGTTCTCTTAAGAATCAGTGCGAGCGATGCTCAGCACTCTCATCAAATCAAGTAAACTTGGCAGAGCCCGCTTTACATCTCCACAAGGCCGCCAACCTCATCCCTCACTCTCACCCTACTTAAGAGGTCTATTGAGCCTGTTGGGCCTTTTGGCTGACTCCAAGGGCAGACAGCGCTACTCCACAAATCCAGTAAAACTAGTGCGAGCTAGGCTCAGCACTCTGTATACAAATCGTATGAAAATCTTATAAAATCTGGTGCGAGTTAAACTCCCGCACCCTGTCATGAAAATCATGTAAAATCTGGTGCGAGTTAGACTCTAGCACCATGTCACGCAAAAGCATGTGAAATCTGGTGCGAGTTATACTCTAGCACCTATGCATGTAAAACTCTAGTGCGAGCTCTCGCTCCAGCACTAATGCATGCATCACACAAGTCAAACATCGTGCGAGCTGAGCTCTAGCACGTCACATGTAAATAAAAACATGTAGGCGGCTCGGTTATTTCCAAATAATTTTCACCGAAATCACATCAATTAAGATATGCAATGCTATGCATTTTCTTTTAAGGTGAGCCAGCCTACTCATGCATGCGTTGAAATACCTCCAGAACGAGCAGGAACCTCTTGTCCTTGCTCCTCCCAATTTTTCCTAAGTTTTTTAGATTTTACCCTTAACAAGGGTATTTTAGTAATTTGCCCATTCGGGGCACTAAAATTATTCTTCGACCTCTAGACCCTTCAGAATATTTTAAAGGACTGCATATGAGTTTAAAATTGCGTACTGTTACCTCTAGCAGTCCGCAGAATTCCCTTACCTGGAATCGCGCGCAGACTACTCTTGTCTCGATGATACCGAACGTCTCGGCCCGAGTGCGCGTCAACCAATGTACATAACTGCATATAACCACATAATCGGGGTTAATTCAATTATCCCGATCAGTATATTGCATTTACTGATCAACTTGAAGCTATTGGGCCTTATCTGCCTTATTGGGCCTCGGCCCATTTTAGCCTTTTTATATTTATTAATTCCCTTCTTCGGGTATACCGAGCTTATACAGCTTCCTAATAATTATCGGGCTTCATTCCAAATTTATTGGATAGCCCGTATACCACTTACGGCAATTATATTACAATTTCGCATAATATTCCTTCCTACGCGAAATTAATCCTTAATTCCATAAAATAATTAAAACTCGGTATCTAAGTAACTCTAATTGCCGAAATTAAATTGTACTTACCCGATACGATGCGGGGTACGAAAATCAGAGCTCGATCGGCTCTCGTTCGGTCTCCGTCGTAAAACTGCATAATTAGGTAAATCCGGATTATTTTCCATTAAAATAATATTAAATTAAATTTCTGAAATTTACCCGTAGGTCAATATCGACCCTCGGTCAACTTACCCGAATCTCGAGTCGTCCCCCGGTAATTTTCTTTCCTTTTTTCCCCTTTTTTTTTCCTTCCTTTTCCTTTCTCTTTTCCTTCCCTTTCCTTCCCTTTCCTTTCCTTTCCTTCCAGCAAACGGCACCGTTTTGATCCTCTCACTGCCTCTTGCCGTCGCCGGCGTTTCCGGCGGTCTCGCCGGCCAAGACCGGTGCCAAAAGGACCGGCTTCCTCCCCTGAGTGTATCGGTGCCCTCCGTTTCAACCCAGACGCAGTGGTTCGTCGGGAATCGACTGGTTTCTCCGGCGGTCTTCCTCGGTTCCGATCGGGCTGCTCCGGCCACCTGACGGCGTGAAACCGGTACCCACGTGTTCGCCAGACTCTCCTCTTGCTCCTGGAAGCTTCGTCGGACTCGAACGGTCGCCGGTGGGCGAGATTCGGCGATGGGTTCTCACGGGTGCGGAACGGGTCTCGTTTTTTTTCCTGGGTCTCGGTTTTTTTCGATTTTCAGTTCATTTTTTTTTTTTTTTTTCAATTAATTAATTTTTTTTTATTTTTATTTATTTTAATTATTTTACTATTCATTAAAATATATTAAATACCCCAAAACATCTACAAATTTATTATTTTATTCTAATTTAACTAATTTAATTTTATTTAATTTATTTAATTTATTTTTAATCCTTTTTCGGGTATAATTCCTCCGTATTTTCGGGATATTGTCCCGAGTGACTTTTCAGTATATTTTTCGATTATTTTCGGGATTATTTTTTCGAACTAAAAATCCCGATTAATCCCGATTAATTCCAATAAATTAATATCTTGATCAATTTAATCCGAAATAATTTTATTTCACTTTTATTGACCAAGATTTCTTAAATCCATATTTTTAATTAAATTTCCTTATCGAATTTATACCGGCTTTCGATCTTTTGACCATTTTGCCCTTACACGTGTTCGGGAATTAATTCAGTCAAACTTTCCTTCACGAACACTAATTCATTTCGTATTTTAATTAAATTCGGGTCTTACAGATTTCATGCCGCGAGCTTTGTGCTACCAATCTGGGTGCTTCGATTATTTCGGGCCCTTCATAATACTTGGGTATGTCTTGAATGTCTCATCTTAACTTTTAAATAAATAATAGTATGAAAAGTTAGGTTTCACATTTCTATCCAACTTTTAGGAATTTATGCTCCAAATTTAGGTTGGTCCGTCAAATAAACGGGGTACTTCTCCTCCTAAGGCTCTCTAGCTCCCAAGTTGCTTCTTCTGTCGAGTGGTATTGCTAGAGAACCTATACTAATGGAATTTTTTTCGTGTAAAGTACTATTTCTTTCTTGTCGAGGATCCGGACAGGTTCTTCCACAAAACTCATATCTCCCTGAATGTCTAATGATTCATACCGATGACATGGGAGGGATCCGAATTATATTTCCCCAACATGGAGACATGGAAGACATTATATAAGCTGTGGGTGTAAAGCTAATCAGTATGCAACATCTGTAAAGCCCGTAACATAATATGTACTCTTTATGATTTTGTGATGTATGGACAAGTCACAATTAATATAAATCATAAGGAATGAATGTCTTTAAGTTTCCAATGTGTATGAAATACAAAACGGGTAGTTAAGCAAATCGAAAATGAATGTAATGGTGAATTTTGAAAAAACAATTACAACCGAACTGCTTCAGAAGAGGAGTAGATCGATCTCTCATTCAATGCAGATCGATCTTTGATAGGTTCTAGGTAGAACAGATCGATCTCATGAAAGGGGCAGGATCTCCTTAAAGCTCTGTGTAAAGCAGATCAATCTTGTGCTCAAGAGCAGATCGATCCCCTAAGCTCAAAAGGTCAGTTCCTGAAGGGAAATATGCAGGACAAATCGATCTCACTTAGTTAGTAGATCGATCCCCAAATGCAATTTTATAAATACCCGACTCTGTAACCTCTGTTTTCCCTAGAAACACCAAGACCTTTCAAGAAACAAAGTTAAACCTAACCTTTCAACACTAGAAATCTTCATCTTGTAAGTAGTTTTGAGTAAGATTCAATTTAGCAAAGTTATTCTTAGTAAAGAGGAGAACAACATACTTGGAAATAAGAAGTTGGAATCAAAGATCGAAGGGGCAAAGTGGATTTGGCCAATTTTGGTGAAAAAAAAAAAGAGAAAAGTTCAAGCTAGGTAAGATTCAATACAACAATTTGATATATGCTAATCTAGATAACTTAGTGAGTTGATTGGTGTATGTTTAAATTGCTGAAAACAAATAGATCATGAAAAAATCCATAACCTAGCTATTAGTATAAGGTTGAGAAAATGATGAGATTGAGGTATTGAGAGGAGTTAAATACATTGATTTAGAGTCATGCAAGTGAAAATAAGTATATTAAAGTATACTGATGTGAATGATTATTAACAGCTTCGGAAGTTATATTGGAAGCTGATCGGATTGCGAGAGTGAGCAGCACCGAGGAAGTGAGGTCACGTGACATGATCCGAGTTAAGGGAATTTCGTGAGTCACTAGAGATAGTTACACGTATTTCGAATAGAATTTTGATAATTATATGATATATGAAATCCCGGGAATAGAAACGTCATGATAGGAATCGATGAGATAAAGTTTGGTTTTATCCAATCATTGGGTAAAAAGCCTTAGAAGCATGTTTGTGACTAATATTCATAGTTGCATGATAGAATAGCTAATGTTTTCATGTATATTCAAAAACAACACATTTAAGTGCTTATTTAATTTACTAGGGTCAATTATGATTTTAATAAGCCATCTATCAGGGTTTGTGTGTAAACCATTAGTGCTAGAGAATACTTGCACTATATTTTATAAGATATGCATCACATAGTACTTGAGTATATTCTCATACAATATTTTAAATGTGATTTATGCATGATAGAGTACTGGGAGCATTGCTCGTACTTAATTTTATTGAATGATGCATTGTAGAGTATTGAGAGTATATCTCATACTCGATTTTACATGATAGAGTACTGGGAGCATTGCTCGTATTCAGTTTTATTGATTTATGCATTATAGAGTATTAGGAGCATTGCTCATACTCAGGTTTTTACATGACATAGTGATGGGAGCATTTCTCGCACTAGAGTTATATCATTTTGTTATGGCCGTACTGGGAGTTTGCTCGCATGTACCAGATTTTAAAAGAGAAAGCATGAAACAACCGTGTTGAGTTAATGTATTTTGAAATGACAAAACAAGTTAATACAATAATGTTAAGATGGTATACAAACATGTTTAGAAGATATCAGGACCAGAACTTAGAGTTCTGCTGATGAGAGATCGATCTGAGGTGTGAGAGATCGATCTCCTGGGTTTATACTTAATGAGAGATCGATCTCATGATGGAAGAGATCGATCTGGCAAGCCTTAAAACGGTGTAAAGGGTTTAAGGTAAAAAGAGATCGATCTGCCAGGGTTAAGAGATCGATCTCCTCTAAGTCAGAGAACTTAACAGATCGATCTGGTAAGGAAGAGATCGATCTGCTCAAAGTCAGTGAGCTTAAGAGATCGATCTGGTGTATTGAGAGATCGATCTTGCCTCAAACAGAGAGGATAGGAGATCGATCTGCCTATTCGACAGATCGATCTGCCTCTGCCTATTCAAACTAACAGATCGATCTGGTAATGTATGAGATCGATCTCCCTGTGTATTTGTGCTTTGTCATTGCAGGATTTAAAACTAGGAGATCGATCTGGCCAAGATAGGAGATCGATCTGTCTGACCACTGGAGGTTCCCAACGGCTATTTTCTTCAAATCTCAACGGGAAAAACTGCATTTAATGCTCCAACTACCCAACCTTCAGTATATAACCAAGCATTGAAGACAAAGCAGAGAGAGAGACTATCACTGAACATTCCAAGCATTCTCAAGCTTTAATTCTTTCATTCCTTGTATCCCTATTGCTCATTAATTGAGATTTATTGTACAAGCTTAAGTACTACAAGCTTTGTTAGTCCTACCCACTGAAAAGCCTTATTCTGTATTCATCCACACCTTAAAAGAAAAGAGGATTGTTCCTCAGTGAGTGTTATTGTAAAAGGGTGAATACATTTTCTGTATTGCTAAGGGTAGAGAGGTTATTCCTTAACCTGTAAAAGGAACTTTGTAAACTCTATTGAAAGAGAGAAAGAAACCACTTGACAAGAAGGTCAAGGAGAGAGGACGTAGGCAAGAGTTGGCCGAACCTCTATAAGTCGCTGTGTTTGTTTCTCTTTCCCTCTCTTTGCATTAAAATTGTTATATTGCACTGTTTTATTCATTATCATTTGTGTTTAAATTGCGATTAATTTAAAATCTGCCATAATTGTTAGAAAACCGATTCACCCCCCCTCTCGGTAGAGCCAACAATTGGTATCAGAGCTAGGACTCTTTAATCACGTAGGAACAACTTCCTAAGAGTTAGAAAACGATCAAATGGCTCTTAACAATGTTGCAACTAGTTTGATAGGAGAGGGGCACTCCACGGTTAGACCTCCCATGTTCAATGGTGAACATTATTCATATTGGAGGACTAGGATGATGCTATTTATTCAAGCAAACGATTATGAAGTATGGAGAATTATAGTTAAGGGACCTCAAATCCCTACGAAAAAAATAGAGGGAAGAGATATTCCCAAAGAAGAAGATGAATGGGATTCTAATGACATTAAATGTGCACAGCTAAATGCTAAAGCTATGCACACATTATTTTGTGCTTTAGGTCCTAATGAATATAATAGAGTCTTCGGGTGTGATAATGCCAAGCAAATATGGGATAAATTGGCAATAACTCATGAGGGTACAACCCAAGTGAAGGAGACAAAAGTAGGTATGCTCACACATGATTATGAGCTCTTTAGGATGAAGGAAGAAGAATCCATTAGTGATATGTTCACTAGGTTTACCGATATAATTAATGGATTAAAATCTTTAGGAAAAATATATTCTAATATTGAAATGGTAAAGAAAATTTTAAATAGCTTACCTAAGTCATGGGAAGCTAAGGTAACAGCAATAGAGGAATCTAAGGATCCACACACATTGTCCTTAGATGAATTAATAGGTTCCTTGCTAACTTATGAGATGAAGCTTAAAAGAAATGAAGAGCCACCCAAGAAAGTGGGTGTTGCTCTAAAATCCACTGCTGAAAAGGAAATTAAAAATGAGAGTGGCAGTGAGGAGGATATTGAGATGGCAATGTTTGCCAAAAGATTTAATAAATTCATGAGGATGAGAGCTGGTAATAGCAATAGGAGAAACAATAGGAGAGAACAAGAGGAAGTAGGTAGAAAAGACTCTATTGTGTGTTATGAATGTAAAAAACCTGGACACATAAAGTTTAACTGCCCTCTTCTCAAAAGATCTAATGATAGGTTTCATAAAAAGAAGGCAATGGTAGCAACATGGAGTGACAGTGACTGCTCCGATGATGAATCAAATGAGGACATTGCCAACCTATGCTTCATGGCTATTGATGATGATGAAAAGGTAACTTCTAATATCAATGAATACTCTTTTGATGAACTGCAAGATGCATTTGATGATTTAGCATTAGAGTATGAATCTATGAGCATGAAGTATAAAAAGTTAATATCTAAATTAAAAAGGGAAAATGAGATAATGCTACAAGATAAATTGAAATGTGAGAAGAAACTAGAGATTGCAAATCTAGAAATTTGTGACCTTAAGGAGAAAAATAGCAATTTACATAACTCCTTTAATAGGTTTCACATGGGGCAACAAAAGCTAGATAGCATGTTAGAAACCCAAAGGGCATTTTTTGACAAAAATGGCTTAGGGTATAATGCACAAAGTAGGGAGACCCATCTTAAAAGTTTCATTGATAGGAAGAGCATGAATAAACTTGCAATTACTTGTTCATATTGTAATAAGAAGGGACATAAGTCACATTATTGCACTATAAAGATGAGGAATCTTAAAGGAAAAATTGTAAAAAGGATATGGATTCCAAAAGAGGTAATTCATTCCAAGGACTGCAATGCATTAGCAAAATGGATCCCAATGGGATCAAGAATTTCATTTACTAACCTCCAAGGACCCAAGAGAATTTGGGTACCTAAGACTTGAGTGTGTTTATTTTTTTGTTATAGGTGATTGAGCATAGCCACAAAGCTAAAACAAAAGAAGCTTGGTACTTAGATAGTGGATGCTCAAGGCACATGACGGGTGATAAAAGCCATTTCAATTCCTTCAAATCGAAAATTGGTGGAGAAGTCACTTTTGGGGACAACTCCAAAGGCCAAGTGGAAGGGAGTGGCTCAATAGGTAATGATCATTTCTCTTTAGAAAAAGTATTACTTGTTAGGGGTCTAAAGCATAACTTGCTAAGCATTAGTCAACTTTGTGACAAAGGTTACAAAGTAATTTTTGATTGCATGAAATGTAATGTTATAGATCCTAAGTCAAATAAAATTCTTCTTCTAGGTCATAGGCAAGGTAACATATATATAGTCTACCTTAATGAACTCAAAAACGAAAACATATGCTTAATGGTAGATAACAAAAAGGAATCTTGGTTATGGCATAGAAGACTAGGTCATGCTAGCATGCATGTGCTATCCAAATTAGCTAGAAAGGATCTAGTTATAGGCTTACCCAAAATATCCTTTGATCATGAAGAAATATGTGAAGCTTGTGTTAAAGGAAAACACAAAAGAACAACTTTTAAGCCTAAGAATAATGTATCCACCACTAGGCCTCTTCAATTACTGCATTTAGACTTATTTGGACTAACTAGGACCACTAGCCTAGGTGGGAAACACTATGGTTTTGTAATAGTTGATGATTACACTAGGTACACTTGGGTGTTCTTTTTGAGAGTAAAAAATGAAGCCTTAGAGAAATTCATAACTTACTCAAAGGTGACTCAAAATGAAAAAGGATATACAATAACAAGCATTAGAAGTGATCATGGCAAAGAATTTGAAAATATAGGATTTGATGAGTATTGCAATGATCAAGGAATTAGCCATAATTTTTCAGCCCCTAGGACACCGCAACAAAATGGTGTAGTTGAGAGAAGAAATAGAACTTTGGAAGAGATGGCTAGGACCATGTTATGTGAAAATAACTTGCCAAAGTACTTTTGGGCTGAAGCTATAAACACATCATGTTATATAATTAATAGAGCTATGATAAGACCCATGCTAAAGAAAACTCCTTATGAGCTCTACAAAGGTAAGAAGCCTAATATTAGTTACTTCCATCCTTTTGGCTGCAAATGCTTTGTTCTAAATAATGGAAAAGATAATTTAGGAAAATTTGATGCCAAAAGTGATGAGGGAATATTTCTAGGATATTCATTGAATTCAAAGGCTTATAGAATTTATAACAAAAGAACATTAATGGTTGAAGAATCTATTCATGTTGTATTTGATGAATCAAATAATATATCTAAAGATTCAACCAACAATGATAAAATGTTGAGATATTTGATGAAGGCTTAGAAGATGACTTTCTAGAAAAGCTTGATTTGAATAAAGAAGATGAAGAAGAAATAGAAGTTTTAGAAAGAGAACCTAGAGCACCAAGAGAGTTAGGATATGTAAAAGATTGTGAAATAGTAGGAGATCCAACTCTTGGAGTTAGAACTAGGTCATCCTTAAGGAATATGTGTCAATATATAGCCTTTGTATCTCAAATAGAGCCTAGGAATGTCAATGAAGCCTTAGAGGATAATAATTGGTTCCTAGCAATGCAAGAAGAGTTAAATCAATTTGAGAGAAGCAAAGTATGGAAACTAGTTCCAAGGCCTAGTGATCACTCTATAATTGGAACTAAATGGATATTCAAGAACAAAATGGATGAAAATAGTGTGATCATAAGGAATAAGGCTAGGCTAGTTGCTCAAGGCTATAGACAAGAGGAAGGCATAGACTATGATGAAACATATGCACCGGTAGCTAGATTAGAGGCAATAAGAATGTTACTTGCCTTTGCATGTTATAAAGATTTCAAGTTATATCAAATGGATGTAAAGAGTGCATTCTTGAATGGTTTCATTAATGAAGAAGTCTATGTAGAGCAACCTCCCGGATTTGAAAATCATGAATTTCCTGAACATGTTTTCAAATTGTCTAAGGCACTTTATGGGTTAAAACAAGCTCCTAGAGCTTGGTATGAAAGGTTGTCAAAGTTCTTAATAGAAAAAGGATTCTCAAGAGGAAAGGTAGACACCACATTATTCATCAAAAATAAAAATAAGGACTTACTAGTTGTACAAGTATATGTAGATTTTTGGTTCAACTAATGAGTCTTTATGTCAAGAGTTTGCTAAGATCATGCAAGGGGAATTTGAGATGAGCATGATGGGAGAACTCACATTCTTCTTGGGACTTCAAGTGAAGCAAACAAAGGATGGAACTTTCATCAATCAAGCAAAGTACACCAAAGACTTGCTCAAGCGTTTTGGAATGGAGAGTTGCAAACCTCAAGCCACTCCAATGGGCACCAAACATCAAGCTTGACAAAGATGAAGGTGGTAAGTGTGTAGACACTAAACTCTATAGGTCTATGATTGGATCATTGCTTTATTTAACTGCAAGTAGACCAGATATATTGTTTAGTGTATGCCTTTGTGCTAGATTTCAATCCTCTCCTAGGGAATCACATCTATTGGCAACTAAGAGAATTTTTAGATACCTCAAAGATACTCCCTCACTAGGACTTTGGTATCCCAAAGACTCCACTTTTGCCCTTCATGCTTTTTCAGATGCTGATTTTGGAGGATGCAAAATAGATAGGAAAAGTACCTCAGGTACTTGCCAATTCTTAGGAAATAGGTTAATTTCTTGGTTCTCCAAGAAACAAAACAGTGTAGCTCAGTCCACAACTGAAGCTGAGTATATAGCAGCTGGTAGTTGTAGTGCTCAAGTGTTGTGGATTAAACAACAAATGAGAGATTATGGTATTGACATGAAGCAAGTCTCAATTAAATGTGATAATACCAGTGCCATTAATCTGTCTAAGAATCCTATTCAACACTCCAGAACCAAGCACATAGAAATTAGACATCACTTCCTTAGAGATCATGTACAAAAAGGTGATATAATCTTAGAGTATATTGATACTACACATCAAATAGCTGATATATTCACCAAACCCCTTGATAGAGATAGGTTCTGTATCCTTAGAGGTGAATTAGGACTCATGAATATGCCTTAGGACTTTCATGTTGTAAAAATCTTGATTTCAAGTTGATTTTTAAAGAGTTTTTGCAAAAATTTTCTGGCAAAAAGGATGAGAGATCGATCTCCTTGAGATATAGATCGATCTCTATCCCTTAAACAAGCCTAAATTATCAAGGTTAAGCTAAGCAGATCGATCTTCTAACCATAAGATCGATCTCCTTACGTCTCTGTCTAAAGGCAGATCGATCTGTTCACACGACAGATCGATCTCATCAAGCTTCCGCATTCTACAGATCGATCTGTGCATGTACCAGATCGATCTCCTTAAGCCTCTGTTTGCGACCAGATCGATCTATCCCTACGATAGATCGATCTCTCTTCGCTTCTGGAAGTACCAGATCGATCTGTTGCCTCGACAGATCGATCTCCTGTGTCCTGCAGTATAAATTTATGGCAAAAAATCCCCAATTCTCACAAAACCTAACTTTCAAATTCTCCAATTCCCTCGCATCCTCTTCTTCAATTCCTCCTCAGATCGATCCTCGTACGGTCTTCCTTGCGTCTCGGTGTCAAATTTCGGTATAGTAACCTACATTTCTCACTAATTTCTCAAAAATTTTCTCTGCTTTGCTTTGCTTTTCATTCTAGGGCAAACCTAGGTCCTGTTTCATTGCTTTTCTCACTGTTGAATCTGTTTAGCGCAAATCTATAGTTTAGAATCATGCCTAGGAAGTCAGTAGCAAACAAACCTCCTAGAACCACTCAGGCAGGTTCCTCATCCCAACCTATTCCTCCACCTCCTGTCGCTTCCTTCAATCGGTGTTTTAAAACACCAGCAAAAAGAAAGCGGTATGAGGAATATTTTTCAACAATGCCAATCAAGCATTGGCGCACCATTGATTTTTCCTTCCTTAATCACATAGACTTTCCATACCTGTCAAAATTAGAGGAATTTGGTTGGGCGAAATTCTTGAAAATCAACACTCCTGTCCCTCCAAATCTCATTCGTGCATTCTTTTCAAATGCCGAACTCGTTTATGACCCCGATGACACCTGCAAAATCCTTGCTTTCAAAACCTTCGTCATGGGTCAATCCATTTTAATTGATTCTGAAGTTATAGCCAAAGTATTTGATATACGCGATGAAGGCTTAACTAATGAGGATGAGGAAGTCCCCTTTGCGTTTGAACTCCCCGGGGACAAGGCGAGTAACCTTCCAATGCACCTTCGGTTACTCCACCTCATAATCTCATGGAATCTCCGCCCTTACGGTACCCGTCACTCAACTGTCAGGCGTCTAGATCGGTTCTGGCTTCATCACATTCACACCACAAGCCAAAAGCCTAACCTCCCTCACTTCATATACGAAGACTGGCTGAAGATTGTGCATGGACAAGCTACCACGATCGTTTTTCCACAACCGGTAGCCTATCTTCTCCACCGCCTTGGTATCAACTGCAGCGGTGAATCTAGCGAACTCCCTTCTCCCAAGAGCGTCCTCAATATTGGGACCCTACATCATATGGGGTACTACAAAGATTTCCGGGGAGAGTGGACGAAAAAGCAAGAACAGCAACCTGCTGAGGCTGAGGATGACCACACTGCTGAACCAGCACACCCACCTGCAGCACCCGCTCCAGAACCGTCGTCCTCCACGGCTGCGCCTACTGCACAAACATCGTCTCCTGCTGACTTGGAGCTGATCGTGAAGATGATAAGCGACCTCAGTCAGAGGATCGATGAAGGACATACCACTCAGCAGCGTATGTTTGCCGAATTGACTCAACGAGTGGATCACCTTCAAGACACTCAAAAGGCGATGTTCGACAAATTTCAAGAAACTCAAGAGGCAATGTTCGATGAACTTCAAGTGACGCGCACACACGTTGAGAATCTTTTGGACCGTGATCCTCCATCATCTTAGGCTTTAGGTGTATGGTTTAGTTTCGTTATATCATTCCGCACTGCTCCTTGTACTGAATTTGCTTGAATGCAATATAAATTGATTGTTTATGAAAATGTGGCATTTTGTGAGTCAATATTGATTTTGAACTGCCATGGTTTTGACAATGTTGCATTTTGTGAGTTAATGACCATGTGTGATTGATATGACAAAAAGGGGGAGAAGACACATAAGAAACATGATAAGAAACATGCATGTTGTTGTGTTTGTGTTCATAGTTTAAAAGGATGATAGGATTGAGGGGGAGTCAGGATGATTTAATTGAGGGGGAGCTAAGAGCTAGAGCTAACTAAGGGGGAGTTAAGATTTAACTAAGGATGAGTTAAATCTTTAACAAAGTCAAAAGCTCACAAAAAGGGGGAATTTTGCAAATTCACTAAACATGTTTATTGGATGAGTTTTGTCATATCAAAAAGGGGGAGATTGTTGAGTTAATGTATTTTGAAATGACAAAACAAGTTAATACAATAATGTTAAGATGGTATACAAACATGTTTAGAAGATATCAGGACCAGAACTTAGAGTTCTGCTGATGAGAGATCGATCTGAGGTGTGAGAGATCGATCTCCTGGGTTTATACTTGATGAGAGATCGATCTCATGATGGAAGAGATCGATCTGGCAAGCCTTAAAACGGTGTAAAGGGTTTAAGGTAAAAAGAGATCGATCTGCCAGGGTTAAGAGATCGATCTCCTCTAAGTCAGAGAACTTAACAGATCAATCTGGTAAGGAAGAGATCGATCTGCTCAAAGTCAGTGAGCTTAAGAGATCGATCTGGTGTATTGAGAGATCGATCTTGCCTCAAACAGAGAGGATAGGAGATCGATCTGCCTATTCGACAGATCGATCTGCCTCTGCCTATTCAAACTAACAGATCGATCTGGTAATGTATGAGATCGATCTCCCTGTGTATTTGTGCTTTGTCATTGCTGGATTTAAAACTAGGAGATCGATCTGGCCAAGATAGGAGATCGATCTGTCTGACCACTGGAGGTTCCCAACGGCTATTTTCTTCAAATCTCAACGGGAAAAACTGCATTTAATGCTCCAACTACCCAACCTTCAGTATATAACCAAGCATTGAAGACAAAGCAGAGAGAGAGACTATCACTGAACATTCCAAACATTCTCAAGCTTTAATTCTTTCATTCCTTGTATCCCTATTGCTCATTAATTGAGATTTATTGTACAAGCTTAAGTACTACAAGCTTTGTTAGTCCTACCCACTGAAAAGCCTTATTCTGTATTCATCCACACCTTAAAAGAAAAGAGGATTGTTCCTCAGTGAGTGTTATTGTAAAAGGGTGAATACATTTTCTGTATTGCTAAGGGTAGAGAGGTTATTCCTTAACCTGTAAAAGGAACTTTGTAAACTCTATTGAAAGAGAGAAAGAAACCACTTGACAAGAAGGTCAAGGAGAGAGGACGTAGGCAAGAGTTGGCCGAACCTCTATAAGTCGCTGTGTTTGTTTCTCTTTCCCTCTCTTTGCATTAAAATTGTTATATTGCACTGTTTTATTCATTATCATTTGTGTTTAAATTGCGATTAATTTAAAATCTGCCATAATTGTTAGAAAACCGATTCACCCCCCCTCTCGGTAGAGCCAACAAACCGTGTTGGGAGCCTGTGTTGACTGTGTGTTGCACCGATTATATGCTCACACATGCAATATTTTGAGATATGGCCGAGGGCTATCGAAAATATTATCCATAGTATAAGGACTAAGACTTATGGTAAGCATCCCAACTATGAGGTATATCTAGGGTATGAGGAGTAAGACTTATGGCAAGCATCCCGACTATGAGCTATATCCAGGGTATGAGGAGTAAGACTTATGGCAAGCATCCCGACCTTGAGATTGGATCCATGAAGTACTTCGTACCGTGTATGTCACATAGAGTATGTTGTACCGTGAGTACACGACATAAGTGAGTTGTGAGCTGACGATTGAGGATTTGACCCACCTATCGTTACAATAAATGTGAGACCCCGAACACCGAGTACTGTGTAGCCTGGGATCACAAAAAATGAGTTATGATCATAATCTCTGAACATATAGTCGTCTATCTCCTTTCATGCAAATTGAGATTTCTTGAATGAACTATCCGTGATTTTATAATCTGAACATGTGAAATTGTGTGTGATAAAAGGTAACCCGAGGGATGGGTGAGGCCTAGATTTCCATGTTTTTAAACATGATGATATGCCATATTATTTTTAATTGAATAGCATAAAAAAATGTGATTTATATGAAATTACATGAGAAATGCAATATTTTGCATAAACTGCTGAGGTTGTTTAACCAGCATGTTTTCAATTTTATACTGATGATTTATATCTATATGTATATATTGCAAAAAATTTCAAGCAAGATGCATGCTTTAGATATGAATCGATAAGGAAATGATTTCAAGGCATGAGCATTGTATTTTGTAAATAGTGTGGTTATCTACTTGCTTGCCTGATTTCCTTACTGAGCTGTGAGCTCACCCCTTTTTTATTTCCCCTCTCTATAGATAGTTCACAGTATTCAAGTACAACTGAGGATTGGTATTACTTGATCCGCTGTATATCCATCTTACGAGAGGTATACATATTTGAAATGCTTTATACTGAACAATGTAAAAGCACAGTTACATAAAGGAATGTACGGTCGGGGATGTATATGTACAAGTATTTATATTAACGTATAAGAGTTTACTTTATAGAGAAGAATATTGACTTGATCCGCTGCATACCATCTTACGAGAGGTATATACATTTGAAGCACTTTGTACTGAGCAATGTAAAAGCACAGTTATATAAACGAATGTATGGTCGGGGATGTATATGTACAAGTATTTGTATTAATGTATAAGAGTTTTTATAGAAAAAAATATTGACTTGTATGCATGTTAAGAAAGAATAATAAATGGGCGACTAATATCAAATCACAGCCCAACGGTTTGGTGTTGAGTGACAACAGAAGGAAAGGTAGGTGAAATGCAAAAAATTTGTGTTGATTTTGGTAGGTCACTGATAATTCTATGAAAATAGAATTATTTGTGCTTAATTTCTTAATTAATTATTTAAATCCCTAATTTATTTTGTTAATTATCCCCTTTATTTAATTAAAATTCTTTAATGTGTAGGTAAATTAAATCCAAATGAAACTTAGTCGTTTCAGTCAAAAATGGGCTGACAACGGGCTAAAGGAGACTGGACCACTTCCAATTTGCAAACCGAGTCACTAATAGTCTGGACACGTGGGATGCCAGGTGTTAGTATTTTATTCGCTCCGAAACGATAAGATCGATGGACACTGTGCCAACCCTCTGGAAGACACACGTCAGGCCACATCGCACAACTAAGTGTACTAGAAGACGGATGATGTGAAAATATATACTCTGCAGCAAATAAAATGAAGACAAGTGGCCAAACAATGCCAACTCATCTAGGATGGAAAATTACCATTGTACCCATAAGTGTGTGTATAAATAGAGCATGATAGCAATTGAAGAAAACTAAGTAGTATCGAGTAGAAAGTAGTGTAGGTAGAATAACTTTAGTTTTATTTTCCCTTGTTTTTTAGAAGCTTTTCCCAAATAGCTTTAGCCTCCATTTTGTTTTTCCATAGCTATTGTTCATGTTAATTTGTTATTTTGTATGAAAAGCTTCATTATTGTATTTTTTTTTTACATTTTCACGTTATTTTCATCCACTATGTTTTGCATTCTCGGTTTCACAAGTTCATTGTTGTCCATGTTAAGTTTTCATCAATTTACATTTCATGCAAAGCTCCCTCTCACCGATTAGTTTTATTTATTTTATATTTCTCGTTTTCCTTCTCAAGCTCTCGGGTTTGCTTATTCTGGGTAGTGCCGAGAGGTTGGTTATTTGATGGTGTATCATGGTTATGCAGAAGGCTAATAGGATACACGAATGAACCTAGCACCCTTGTTCGTTACTGCATGTTTTAATTTTCTTTCTCTTTTTCGTTCGGTTCTGTGTGCTATTTCCTTATTTAGATTCAATGCTTGCCTTTGTTAGACAAAGTCTCGGTCCTAGTAGCTGCTAGGAAAAAAAATGTTGTAGGGATTAAGGCTTGAATGCAGGATAAGGCAACCCGGGAGGTTTCAGCACTAATTGTTTGCTGGGTTGATTGTGCTGAAGACGCCGCCAAGCTCTCTCTTGCTTCTGTTGAGGACGTGCAGGGAGAAGGTTGTGTGAGCTGGAGACATGGCTTCTGCATCTCAATTTTATCCTGGCACTACACTGCTGAAGGCACGGTAAAAGGTTTTGGGACTGGTTGTTGGCAGAATGTGATATTGTGCAATGACTGCATGGCAGCAACAGTAGCAAGAGCTTCCTCCTCTGTTCACCTCTGTTTTATGAATATTACACTATTCATTTTCTTTGAGTTAGTTTTATTTTGCACAATTCTAGTATTTACTAACTGTCTGCTATCATTGATCTAGGATGTGCTGCTGAGAACCAAACTGAAGCAAGAGCTTTCATGTGTGCCTTGTTGCAGTGAGCAGTACAACATTGCTACTAGAATTACAGCTGGAATGGTATGTGCTGCTATGCAGAAAATGAAGGAAAGCTGTTGTTAGTGAGGCAAATGGCTTCTCCTGAATCAGAGGACAAACCGGGAGCAGGAGCAGCTAGTGCTGCCAGTGGCATGGGCAGGGAATGGAGTAGAGAGCAGGACTCGTGCAGCAGAGAGCAGGAGCAGGACCACGCTTGGAGCAGCCAAAGAGAAACGTGCACGGGACTGCACGCAGCTGGGATTTCTGATTAAGGACATGTTTGGCATTCCCAATTTATCCTAAATCAATTTTTATGCATATTTGTTATCTTGTTTTATTATTATTATTCCCTTTAACTTTAATTTCTTTTTTAGCATAGGTTAGTTTAGGTAAAAATAGGCTTAGTTTAATTTAAATATTATTGTTCCTTGCTTATTAGTATAAACTTAGTTCAATTTCGGAATTTAGAATTAAATTTAGTATTTAGGTAGTACATAATTAAAATTAGTAGTAGAATTATTTTAGGTAATTTTAAGTAAGTTTGCACTTAAAATTGAAAAATCCAAAAATATTTCTCATGCATTAATTAGATTTTGTTTTAATGTTAGAATTAGTTAGAGTTAGATTTAATTTAGGATTATTTATAGGTAGTTAATTTCTTAGTTAGACTTAAGAATTTCCTTAAGTTAATAGGATTTTATTTCATTAGACTTTAGGTTAGTTTAATTACATGCATATTTTATTTTTAGGATTGTTGAATTTTAGTTTAATTAACTTTTTTTCTTATTTTCATATTTGCATTTTTAATTGCGTTAATTAATTGTTTTAATTATCTTTTGTAGGTTGTTACTTTTAATTACTCGGAGTTCTGTAAGTAATTTTGGCTCGATTTTATTTTCTTTAGTTTATAGTTTTTATTATTTACAGTATTTCAAGCCTTGTAGATCACCCACAAAAAATCCATAATTTGCTAGGATATACTTAGGGTAAGATTAACCGATAGTTAATTAAGCTATTCAACTTCTCTGTGGGACAATAATCTAGGACTCAAATCCCATTATTACTTGTACGATCTGTGCACTTGCGGATACACGTCTAGGTCATTTAGAGTGGGCACTAGTCTCGTATCAGTTACGGGAGGGGAGGACGTGACAGAATGGTATCAAAGCAGTGTTGGTCTAATGTGAGTCGATATTAGTAACTAGGAAAGTGTACATCCTCATAGTACTGTGCTTTGTTCAGTTACAATTGCATATACAAGATGGAAATCAGACTAATTAATGGTTATAATTGCAGGGATTTAGCTATTATGGCTAATATCAGGCATGGTAGAGGGGCTAGATGTAGGACTCGAGGTCATAGAGGTAGGCCAGAGACCTAAGATGAGACGACATGTCCCACTGAGGTACTAAAGAGTATCGAGGCACGTTTTGCGAGATTAGAGCGTGGCCTTGAGACCATAGTGTAGTTACTGGCATAGACTTTGCCATGTGGACAAGGGTAGGATGCAGGGATTACGCCTGGAGAGGTAGATGCACCTGGTACGCCTGCACAACCAACTCAGATGCCACAGCCTACAGATACACCTACACCCCCACCAGTTCAGGATACGAAGTCTCATGTTACTCCACGACAGGGCGATAATGTTTTGGGGTATGGTTGTGAGTTGGATAGGCTGTGACAATTCCAGAAGCTTGGACCTCCATCTTTTCATGGAGTAAAGGACCCAGTTTTGCTTGAGGAGTGGATAGGAGAAATGGAGAAGTTGTATGGATTCTTTGAGTTTACGACTTCAGAGATGGTCGGGAGATATTTCTAGATGCCTTCAGGAGGCAGTTTGTTCCAAATACGGCCCATGGAAGGCTGTAGGCCAAATTTTTGGTGTTGAGCCATGGGAGTCATTCAGTAGACGAGTATGAGACCAGATTTCTATCCTTGGGAAGGTATGACCCCAATACCATAAGTAATGAGACTAGGAAGGTCTGCAGATTCATTGATAGACTAAAACCAGTATTACGGTCTAAACTGGTTCCATTTGACATCTCTACCTACGATGAGGCAGTGCGCAGAGCGCAACTATGTGAGCAGGACTATGAGAGGAATGCCTCCGAGTTCAGGACAGTTAGTAAGGGTAGAGGCCGAGATAGGAAGAGGTCGATGAGTGACAGTGTTAGAGGTTTTGGATATCGAGGAGGAAGGAGACTCTTTGGTAAGAGACAAGGATTGAGGAAGTACAGGAGAAGACTATTAGATCTCTTGCATACCCGGCTATAGCTCAAACTAGAGGTGTTATGATTGGAGGACTGAGGCCTACTACTAAGCAGTGCAGTAGATATGGTAGATTCCATGGAGGTAGACCTTGTCCTGTTTCTAGCGAATTGTGCTTCAGATGTGGGAAGCCAGGGCATATGGCTAGAGTTTGCCCAGAGTTTATTGATATTGCCCCACAGAAGGGCAAGGAACCTAAGAGAGCTCCAGTGGAGATGTCTGTGTCGAGGAGGAAGGCAACAGCAGAAGAGAAAGGGAAGCAGGTCATTGGACGAGGGCGAGTACATGCTTTGGACCAAGGTACAGTCGATGCTTTGTCGGATGTGATTAAAGGTAACATCCTGATGTAAGATTTAGAAGCATATGCTTTAATTGATCTTGGTGCCACGCATTCATTTGTATCGCCTTCATTTATATGTAAGTTAGCAAATCATGTAGAGCGTACACCTTTAAGTAGGATGATGTTGATTAGTACGCCCATGGATAACAGTCAGCTAGTGGAGTATGTATTAAATGATTGTAAGTTAAGAGTAGGGGAGAAGGATATGACAACCAATCTAATATTGTTAAGTATGAGTGATTTTGATGTAATCTTAGGAATGGATTAGTTATCTGCAAGCCATGTTGTTTTAGATTGTTATGTTAAGACAAGTATGTTTCTTAACCCTAAAAAATATGTTGTAAAATCTAACAAAAAGAAATGAAAGTAATAGTTATGGTTACATGAATAATGTACTATGCTGACTGAGAAATGAATATATTGAAGGTTTTATTGCGTACGTGGTTGATACGGATAAGGTACATCCGGAGTTGGCAGATATTCCTGTGGTTAGTGAATTCCTAGATGTCTTTCTGGATGAATTGCTAGGGTTACCACCAGACAGAGAGATAGAGTTCTGTATAGATTTGGTGCCTGGTACAGAACCTATATCGAAACCATCGTATCGCATGGCCTTAGTTGAGCTGGAGGAGCTCAAGAGATAGTTACAAGAGCTGTTGGATAGGGGTTTCATCAGACCTAGTGTTTCGCCTTGGGGAGCACCAGTTTTGTTTGTGAAGAAGAAGGATGGAAGCCTCTGATTATGCATAGATTATAGATTGTTGAAAAAGGAAACCATTAAGAATAGGTATCCCCTTCAACGTATTGATGATTTGTTGGATCAACTCCGAGGAGCGTAGGTCTTTTCTAAGATTAATTTGAGGTCTAGGTATCATCAATTGAGAGTTCATAGTGGAGATGTGCCCAAGACAGTATTTAGGACCCGATATGGCCATTATGAGTTTTTGGTTATGCCATTCAGATTGACGAATGCTCCCGCAGCTTTCATGGCTTTGATGAATGATGTGTTCAAGCCATATTTGGATCAGTTTGTTATCGTCTTCATTGATGACATATTGGTATATTCGAAATCTGAGGAAGAGCATGAGAAGCACCTCAGGATTGTATTACATACCCTACGAGAGCAGAAGTTGTATGCTAAACTCAATAAGTGTGATTTCTGGTTATCGCAGATCTGGTTTTTAGGACACATTGTATCAAGGGATGGTGTATTAGTGGATCCATCCAAGATAGGGGCTGTAGTTCAGTGGGAATAGCCAAGGACAGTCACCGAGATCAAGAGTTTTCTGGGTTTAGTAGGGTATTATCAGAGATTTGTTAAAGGATTTTGGAAGTTAGTTGCTCCGTTAACACATCTCACTCGGAAGAGTGCAGCTTTTGTATGGGATGAAGATTGTGAGAAGAGTTTTCAGGAGTTGAAGAGTCGATTGACCACCGCTCCGATTCTCACTTTCCCTATTAGCTTAAGAGGATTTTTAGTATATATTGATGCATCACATTAGGGACTGGGCTGTCTATTGATGCAAGATGGGAGGGTAGTTGCTTATGATCCAGAAAGCTGAAGGATCATGAGAAGAACTATCTGACCCATGATTTGGAGTTAGTGGTCGTAGTGTTAGCGTTGAAGGTATGGCGCCACTACTTGTATGGTGAAAAGTTTCAAATTTTTACCGACCATAAGAGCCTTAAGTATTTGTTCTCGCAAAAAGAGCTGAACATGAGACAGAAAAGATGACTAAAGCTTTTAAAGGACTATGATTGTGAGATACTTTATCATCCGAGTAAGGCTAACGTTGTAGCTGATGTTTTTAGCAAGAAGAGCCTTGGGATGGTATCGTATATGATGGTTAGGGAACATGAGATGCTAGAGCAGTTTGCTAGCCTCAATTTGCGAGTTATGCCTTCTGGCATGGATACGGACTGTATGATAGCTAGTCTACACTTGGAGTAGGATATGTTGGACAAGATCAGACAGGCTCAGCAAACTGATCCATATTGCATTGATGTGAGTAGTCAGATACAGAGTGGCACAGTGATTGATTTTAAGATGAGTTCAGATGGACTTCTGAGGTTTAGAGGCAGATTGTGTGTTCTCGAGGATCAAGAGCTCAGGAGATTGATATTGTCGGAAGCTTATTCGTTGAGGTACACATTATATCCGGGGAGTAACAAGATGCATTAGAACCTCTGGCAGGTGTACTGGTGGTCGGGTATAAAGAGAGATGTGGCTGAATTCGTGGCATGATGTCTCGTATGTCAGCAGGTGAAGGTAGAGCATCAAAAGCCTACACGGTTATTGCAGCCTCTATCTATACCAACATGGAAATGAGAGCATATCACTATGGATTTCATGATGGGTTTACCGAGGACCCGAACGAATCACGATGCGATATGGGTGATTGTTGATAGACTGACAAAGTCAGCCCACTTTCTAGCTATGAGAGCTATCGATACTCTGTGTTCATCGGCAGGGTTGTATGTACACGAGGTAGTGAGGTTACATGGTGTTCCAGTAAGCATTGTTTCGGATAAGGATTCCCGCTTCACTTCTCACTTTTGGGAACAATTTCAGGAAGCCATGGGAACCCAGTTAAGTTTGAGCACCGCTTTTCATCCTCAGACAGATGGTCAGTCAGAAAGGACTATACAGACTCTGGAAGATATGTTGAGAGCGTGTGTGCTAGATTTTAGAGGCTCCTGGGAGGATCATTTACCACTAGCCGAATTCGCCTATAACAACATTTATCAAGCGAGTATCGAGATATGGTCGTAGATGTCGTTCCCCTATCGATTGGGAAGAAACGGGTGACAGAAATATTTTTGCTCCTGATTTGGTTACACAAACCTTTGAGGTTGTTCGGTTGATTGTTGAGAGATTGAGGATAGCTCAGAGTAGACAAAAAAGTTATGCTGACAAGAGACAAAGACCACATGAATTCACAGTTGGTGAGTTAGTATTTTTGAAGGTTTCTCCTTCCAAGGGTATAGCGAGATTCGAGAAAAGAGGTAAGTTAAGTCCTCGCTACATTGGACCCTTTGAGGTACTCGATCGAGTGGGAGATAAGGCATACAAGTTGGCTTTGACACCGGATTTATCGAGAGTGCATAATGTCTTCCAAATTTCGATGCTACAAAAGTATCATCTAGATCCAACCCATGTGATTCGGCATGAGCCATTGGTGCTCAAGGATGATTTGACATATGTAGAGAAATCGATCCGGATACTGGATAAAAATGAGAAAGTCTTGAGAAACAAAACCATTGAGTTAGTGAAGATTCTCTGGCAGCATCACACTTTAGAAAAGGCTACTTGGGAGCTAAAGAGTCTAATGTGAGAGAGATACCCCCAGTTGTTTAGCGATTAACTTGGTTATAATTTGGAGGACCAAATTTCTTAAGGTGGGGAGGATTGTAAAGCCCGTAACATAATATGTACTCTTTATGATTTTGTGATGTATGGACAAGTCACAATTAATAGAAATCATAAGGAATGAATGTCTTTAAGTTGCTAAAATGTATGAAATGGAAAACGGGTAGTTAAGCAAATCAAAATTGAATGTAACAGTGAATTTTGGAAACAAATTATAGCAGAACTGCTTCAGAAGAGGAGCAGATCGATCTTTCATTCAATGCAGATCTATCTTTGATAGGTTTTGGGTAGAACAGATCGATCTCATGAAAGGGGCAGATAGATCTCCTTAAAGCCCTGTGTAAAGCAGATCGATCTTGTGCTCAAGAGCAGATTGATCCCCTAAGCTCAAAAGGTCAGTTTCAGAAGGGAATATGCAGCATAGATCAATCTCACTTAGTTAACAGATCGATCCCCAAGTGCAATTCTATAAATACCTGACTCTGTAGCCTCTGTTTTCCCGAGAAACACCAAGTCCTTTCAAGAAACAAAGTTAAACCTAACCTTTCAACACTAGAAATCTTCATCTTGCAAGTAGTTTTGAGTGAGATTCAATTCAGTAAAGTTATTCTTAGTAAAGAGGAGAACAACATACTTGGAAACAAGAAGTTGGAATCAAAGATTGAAGGAGCAAAGTGGATTTGGCCAATTTTGGTGAAAAAGAGAAAAGTTCAAGCTAGGTAAGATTCAACACACCAATTTGATATATGTTAATCTAGATGACTTGGTGACTTGATTGGTGTATGTTTAAATTGCTGAAAACAAATGGATCATGAAAAATATCCATGACCTAGCGATTAGTATAAGGTTAAGAAAATGATGAGATTAAGGTATTGAGAGGAGTTAAATACATTGAATTAGAGTCATGCAAGTGAAAACAAGTATATTAAAGTATGCTGATGTGAATGATTATTAACAGCTACGGAAGTTATATTAGATGTTGATCGGACTACGAGAGTGAGCAGCACCGAGGAAGTGAGGTCACATGACGTGATCCGAGATAAAGGAATTTCTTGAGTAGCTAAAGATAGCTACACATATTTCGAATAGAATTTCAATAATTATATGATATATGAAATCCCAAGTATAGAAACGTCGTGATAGGAATCGATGAGATAAAGTGTGGTTTTATCCAATTATTGGATAAAAAGCCTTAAAAGCATGTTTGTGACTACTCTTCATAGTTGCATGATAGAATGACTGATGTTTTCATATATATGTGAAAACAGCATATTTGAGTGCTTATTTGATTTACTTGGGTGAATTATGATTTGAATAAGTCATCTATCGGGGTTTGTATGGAAACCATTAGTGCTAGAGAATACTCGCACTATATTTTATAAGATATGCATCACATAGTACTTGCGTATATTCTCGTACAAAATTTGAAATGCGATTTATGCATGATAGAGTATTGGGAGCATTGCTCGTACTCAGTTTTATTGAATGATGCATTGTATAGTATTGGGAGCATAGCTCATACTCAGTTTTACATGATAGAGTATTGGGAGAATTGCTCGTACTCAGTTTTATTAATTTATGCATTATAGAGTATTGGGAGCATTGTTCATACTCAGGTTTTTACATGACATAGTACTGGGAGTATTGTTCGCACTAGAGTTATATCATTTTGTTATGGTCGTGCTGGGAGTTTGCTCACACGTATCGGATTTTAAAAGAGAAAGCATAAAACAGCCGTGTTGGGAGCATGTGCTAACTGTGTGTCGCACCAATTATCTGCGCACACGTGCAATATTTTGAGATATGGCTATGGGCTATCAAAAATATTATCTATAGTATGAGGACTAAGACTTATGGCAAGCATCCTGACTATGAGGTATATCCAGGGTATGAGGACTAAGACTTATGTTAAGCATACCGACCTTGAGATTAGGTCCATGGAGTACTTTGTACCGTGTATGTCACATGGAGTACGTTATGCCATGAGTACATGACATGAGTGAGTTGTGAGTTGACGGTTGAGGATTTGACCCACCTACCGTTACAGTTAATGTGAGACCACGCACATCGAGTGCTATGTAGTCTGGGATCACGAAAAATGAGTTATGATCATAATCTCGAAAGATGTAGTTGCCTATCTCCTTTCATGTAAATTGAGATTTCTTGAATGAACTATCACATGATTTTATAATCTGAACATGTGAAATTGTGTGTGATAAAGGGTAACCCGAGGAATGGGTGAAGCCAAGATTTCCATGTTTTTAAACATGATGATATGCCATATTATTTTGATTTAATTGAATGGCATGAAAAAAATGTGATTTATATGAAATTACATGAGAAATACAATGTTTTGCATAAACTGCTGAAGTTTTTAAACCAACATGTTTTCAGTTTTATACTGATGATTTATATCTAATGTATATATTGCATAAAAATTTCAAGCAAGATGCATGCTTTAGATATGAATCGATAAGGAAATGATTTCAAGGCATGAGCATTGTATTTTGTAGATAGTGTGATTATCTACTTGCTTGCCTGATTTCCTTATTGAGTTGTGAGCTCACCCCCTTTTTATTTCCCCTATCTACAAAGCGTTCACAGTAGTCGAGCATGGCTGAGGATTGGTATTCCTTGATCCACTACATATCCATCTTACGAGAGGTATACACATTTGAAATGCTTTGTACTGAATAATGTAAAAACACAGTTATATAAACGAATGTACAATCGGGGATGTATATGTACAAGTATTTGTATTAATGTATAAGAGTTTACATTATAGAAAAAGAATATTGGCTTGTATGATGTTAAAAAAGAATAATGAATGGGTAACTAATATCAAATCACAACCTAACGGTTTGGTGTTGAGTGACAACATAAGGAGAGGTAGGTAAAATGCAAAAAATTTGTGGTGATTTTGGTAGGTCACAGGAGGGGAGGTTGTGACAACATCTCGCACTCCCTCTAATATCTCAAACTGACCAATGAAACGAGGACTCAATTTTCCTTACTTTCTGAAGTGCATGAAACCATTGCTTAGAGATACCTTAAGGAATACAGAGTCCCTAACCTGAAATTCAAGTGGCCATTTACGCACATCTGCGTAACTTTTCTGTCGACTCTGAGCAGCTCAGAGTCTACTACAAATAATCCATCACGACCCTCTATGACTTAACCAAAAACCACTACAAATTTTTCTCATTTTTAACTTACTTTTCCTCTCTTCAATGGTTGGGTTGTGATTCGATGTTAGCTTCCTCGCATACTATATCATCCATTATCATACATACATGTCAATATATTGTTACTGACTGTAACTTCTTTTATAATACATGTGAGATTCATATAAGACTAATATAAATACATTCCCCATAATATATATCGTATACATCACTGTACTGTTTCTATGTTTAGATATATAACCGTACAAAATATGTATACCTATCGATCGATAGGAAATAGCAGCGGACAACAGGAATATTATCCCTCAAATGCTCTCACTCTACTGTTGATGCTTTGTAGAGAGATGTAAAAGAAAGGGGGTGAGCATACAACGTGCTTAGTAAGGAAATCAGGCAAGCAAGTAGACTTCTACACTATCTACTCAAAATAATGCTATGCCTCGAAAATATCATTTCCTTAACTCACTTTAAAAGCATGTCTTTAATATATATATATAAACTTGTACAGATTAAATCCCATGTACAGAAATCATGCTTGCTTTCTCAGATGTAGGCATATAGTACAAAATAATGCATATTTATAATATCACAATGCCTTTAGATAAATCATGCCATGTATATTTAAATGACATTAAATATGGCATTTAAATTATTCACATCACAACAATCGGATTTCGACCCATCCCTCAGGTCTATCCGTAAATAAATCAGCCAATCAGGTGATATACATGTGAAACTCTGTAGTGAAATGCAATAATATCCTGGACTATGGCCATATCCTATAATGGTGATCCCATGCAACATAGATATCGGTGTGCAGGGCATCATTGTTGTAACTGGAGGGGGGTCAGTCCATCACAACCGCCAGCTATATCCTCCTCAACTCCACAACACCACACGGTACAACGTACTCCATGCCACTCGCACGGTATAACGTACTCCGTAGACCCTACATCACAGTCGGGGTGCCTGCCATAGGTCTTAGCCCTCAAATCATGGAATATCATACCACGTCTCTAAATCCACATGTGAACCTCTCATTTTGTGACACTCAGTCAATATGAGTAAATCAAGCATGGTTTTTAACATGTATTATATATCACATAAATTACAGTGCGCGCCTTTGAGCGTGACTCACAGTCGACACTCCGCTCAAACATTGTTTCACAACACAAACTCAAACTCTAGTGCGAGTAAACCTCCAGCAACTAGGTCAATGCATAGTTCATGTTTCAAATCAAGTACGAGCAATAGCTCTAGTACCATGCTATGCACAAAACTCATCAAATCAAGTACGAGCAATAGTTTCAGTACTATGTCATGTATAAATCATGAAGAATCAAGTACGAGTAACACTCTAGCACTCTGTCATGTATCTCATGTAAAATTCGAGTACGAGCTAATCGCTCCAACACTCTCTCATGCATATATCATATAAAACTGAGTACGAGTTATAACACCAGCACTCTATCATGCATGTCATGGAAATCTAGTGCGAATCACAATCCACCACTAATATACATGGAAAATATATGAAATCAAGTGCGAGCTGTGCTCTAGCACGATTTATTCTCACATAATACGATAGATGACTCTTTAAAAAAGGATGTTTTTCAAAACATCAAAACAACACTATAATGTGCACTTAATTCACATCAACCTTAAAATCATTAGCCCATCTATTTATTCTTCTGCTAAATAGTAGTAAAACACTCAAAATGGTGGTTTTCATGCTTTTTACAACTTTTCACAAAAGTTGACTTTTTTCCTAACTAAGGGTAAAATTGTAATTTGTCACTATCGGGTCACAATAATTATTATTCACTTTCTTTGACCCTCAGAATTTTTAAGTGAGTGTAAAAGCAAATGAAAATGTGTGTAGGTATCTCTAACTACTCACAAAAGTCCCTTACCTGTAATCACTCGAGAAATTTTACTTTCTCGACGCTGCTCGATCCAGCAGTCCGATACACTCCTCCAATAATCTCTGGAGTTGTATATAACCATTTATCAGGTTAATTATATTTTTTGTACTGTATTTCACACTAAATACAGTCTATTTCCCTTAATGGGCTTCAATAAACCTTAATGAGTCTAACTATGCCTTAAGCCCATTTTCATTTTACTATTCATTTTCGTTGGGCCTATTGGGCTTGTGGGGCCCACCAACTCTTATTGGGCTTGTCCTAGGCCCATTACATCACATTGGGCCTAAAATAATTGGACTTGACCCATTGGACCTCTCGACCACATGCCATGGCCGAGAGCACTCTATGCCGTTGGTCACACCATGGCATGCTGTCCATGTCCATTTCCTTAGCCAATTCATGTAGGCATTTTCACAACCACTTGGTTGGCAATGTTCTTAAGCATCACATAGTTCATTTAGGCATTTTATCAAACACCTTGATTGCCAACTTAATACATGTATTAATTAATCAAATTGATTAATTCTAACTATACCATAATCATTAACACATGTACATTAACTCATTTATGCCTTAATATCATATGGGCATTCATCAATATTTCACTACTCACTCTCGGCCTAACCATGATCATAGTGATTTCATATGTTTCAATGCTTAAAAAATATACCAATATACTTAAAATCATTCATACATTAACATATATGAATTTGAAAGCTTGAAAATATACCTAGTATTTGTGTTCACACTTGGCCAAAACTTTGGAGCCTCACGGTTTGCACACTATGGCTTCTTGATAGCCAATTCCAACATATGTCACTCTCCTCTCAATTTGGAATAACTTTCATGAAGAATGCAAGTTCCAAATATGCCTAATTCCTAGTGATTTCTAGTGAGAGAAAGATTGGATAATGTATTTCAATGGTTTCCTTGTGTAGCCGAGAATGGTATGGTGAAGATGACCATGGTGTGGCTGATTTTATAAGCCATTTACTTAGACATTAAGCCTTACTTTTCATCCATTAAAATTGACTTCCTAAGGTTTAGTTATGAGTCACCTAGTGAGTCATCTAATGAGTCATAGTTAGCTTTAACTATGGTTAGATATTTACCTAATGGGCTTTTCAATTGGGCCTCTCGGTTTGGGCTTTCTTAATGGGCTTTCGGGCTGAAATATTTACTATACCTCAGGCCTTTTATTGTCTAAATATTTGGCCTATCAATCGGTCCAACAATTCGGTCTAAGGGACCTAAGAATTTCGATCTACGTTTAGTATACCTTAATGGGCTTTAAAATCTTCAATTTAGGCCCATTACGTTTTTAACCATTAAATTAAATCCGAAATCCTTCCGTATAATTTTTCCTTACTTTCGAGGATGATTATCTTGTATTCTGACCAAGAATATTTTTTCCCAATTTTTTCTCCATGCTTATGTTAATTTTTAACCATGGTTAGTCAACTAAGGTAAAAGTCCACTTTCTTAACTATAGTTGACTTTTTCCTTAATCATTGACCAAGTTGACTTTTTCTCAAAATTTTGAAAGTGTCATATCTTATGTCTTACACTCTCACCTTTACGTTTTAGCCATTTTCGATAGGTAAATACACCCGAAACACCTTAAATACTTTAACTCGCTAAAAAGGTCCATTTTACCCTTTTTAGCTTTTACTCTCATTCTCTGTGTTCGGAACTATATCAAACTGACTTTCCTTCATAAGCTCTCTATATTTTCTTATTTTAAGTTCTTATTTTTAGTCAAAATGATTTAAATCCACTCGGTTTAGCCTGTGACTCTCATAGCTCACCTTAGGCTTTTATGTAGCTTATACGTGTTAAATCATTTCACATACTCTTTAAATCTAGTAAATACTCTTCTTATGATTCAACTATAATAATAGAGTGTTCATACAAAAGGAATCATAAGGAACAGGCTACATAAAATACGGGTCTGACATAATCTGAATGCTCTTAGCTGCTTTTTCAACAAGATCGGGAGCAAATATTTTCATGTCACCCACTTCTTCCCAAGCTACAAGAGATCTACATCTTCTACCATATAGAGCCTCATAGGGTGTCATATCGATACTAGCATGATAACTATTATTATAGGCAAACTCTGCAAGGGGCAAATGATCATCCCATTAACCCTTAAAGTCCAATGCACACGCCCTTAACATATCCCCCAAGGTCTGAATGGTCTGCTCGAACTGACCATCAGTCTAAGAATGATAAGCGATGCTCAAATTCAGCTGAGATCTCATGGCTTCTTGAAAATAAGTCCAGAATCTGGAGATGAACCTAGAATCCTTGTCAGATGTAATACTCAGGAGAGCCCCATGCAACCGAGCTACCTCTCTAACATATAACTCTGCCAAGACACTCAAAGAATTTATACTCTTAATGGCAAGGAAGTGAACACTCTTAGTCAATCTGTCTACTATCACCCAGATTGCATATGACCTCTCCGAGTCCTCGGTAAGCCCATAATAAAGTCCATTGTTATATGCTTTCATTTCCACGTGGGCACGGGCAAAGACTTAAGTAGTCCTGCAGGCTTGTGATGCTCAACTTTAACCTACTGACACACCAAACATCTGGTCACAAATTCTGTCACATCTCATTTCATACCAATCCACCAATAAACCTTATGAAGATCTTGGTACATCTTAGTACTGCCTGGGTGCATGGTGTAACGAGAACAGTGAGACTCTCTCAAAATCTGTTGCTTTAAGGTATTATCGCTCGGAACACAGATACGACCTTTGAACCTCAACAACCGATCATCATTGATCAAAAAATCTGACTGCAAGGTCTGTTCTGCTTGGCTAACCATGTCCAATAATCTCTATCACTTTTTTGGCCTACTCTGATCTGATCCAAAATATTGGGCTCTATCTGTAGGCTAGTCATAAATCCAACATCTGCTTCCTCAACACTAATCCTGAGTTCAACGAACTGTTCCAACAAATCCCATTCCTTGACCATCATGACAGAAACCATACTCTTTCTACTCAGGGCATCAACAACTATGGTTGCTTTACCCAGATGATATAGGATCTCGCAGTCGTAATCTTTAAGGAGCTCTATCCATTGTCTCTGCCTCATATTAAGCTCTTTTTGATAAAAAAAATGTACTTTAAACTCTTGTAGTCAGTGAAGATCTGGAATCTTTCTCTATATAAATAATGTCGACATATTTTCAAAGCAAACACCACAGCGACTAATTCCAAATCATGCAAGGGATAATTTCACTCATGGTCTTTAAGTTGGCGTGAACCATAAGCGACTACTCTCCCATGTTGCATGAGTACGCACCCAGACCCTAGTGGGAAGCCTCACTATAAACTGCGAAGCCTCCGGATCCACTCGAAATGCTCAGAATGAGTGCTGTAGTCAATCTCCACTTAAGCTCCTGGAAACTCTGCTCACACTGATCAGACCATATAAATGGAATATCCTTACGTGTAAGCTTAGTCAAAGGAGCTGCAATCTGGGAGAATCCCTAAAAAAAATCTCCTGTAATACCCTGCTAGTCCCATAAAACTCTGAATTCCTATAACTGTCCTCAATCTGTCCCACTTAAGTACAGCCTCTACCTTAGACGGATCAACGATACCCCATCTTTAGACACAATATTACCAAAGAAAGCTATTTGATCTAACCAAAATTCACATTTACTAAACTTTCCATACCATTGCTTATCTTAGAGTATCTGGAGCAAAGTCCTCAAATGCTGCACATGTTCTTCTCGAGACTTAGAATAGATGAGGATGTCATTAATGAAAACTATCACAAACTGATACAGGTAATCTCGAAATATATCATTCATCAGATTCATAAAAGCAGCAAGGGCATTAGACAAACCAAAGGGTATCACTAAAAACTCGTAGTAGCCATATCAGGTCCTAAAGGTCTTTTTTTAAACATCCTCCTTTCTGATCCTTAATTGGTGATAGCTCGATCTCAAATCGATCTTAGAGAATACTGAAGCCCTCTCAACTAATCAAATAAATCATCTATTCTGGGCATGGGGTATTTATTCTTCATTATAGCCTTCTTCAATAGTTTGTAATCTATACACAATCTGAAGCTACCATCATTCTTCTTGACAAATAAAATCGAAGCTCTGCATGGTGACACATTGGGCCTAATAAAACCCTTATCAAGCAACTCCTAGAACTGCTTCTTCAATTCTTTTAATTCAACCAGTGTTATCCTATGGGGAGGTTTAGAGATCGACTGGGTATCTGGCACTAAATCGATAGTGAACTCTAGCTCTATTTCCAGTGGCAAACCCGATAACTCATCTGGAAATATATCGAAAACTCACATACTACTAGTATATCCTCTATACTCGGATGCTCCCGACTAGTATCGCAGATGAGTGTGATATAACCTTCATATCAACAAATTCATTAGTAATTTTAGGAAATTATAATTATATCATAAGATTTCATATATTTAACCTCACACGTTTTATTTCTTAATAGCCAAACATACACTGAATTTATCAGGTAGGGAGAATGTTATAGTTTTAGTATAGCAGTCTAGACTTACATGATTGGTAGCTAGTCAATCAATACCTAAAATCACATCAAAACCATACATATTTAACAAAAATAGATCTGCTAACATTACCCTGTCTCCCACCTTAATTTCACAATTTCTACATACTTTATCAGTCTTTTTAGATTCATGCATAGGCTTACTTATATGCAGCATGTGACCTAAGGGTTCAGGCTTTAAGTGAAATTTATATGCAAATTGTGGCGAAATAAAAAAGTGTGTAGATCCAGGGTCAAATAAAACATGTGCTTCATAATTACAGATAAGAAGTGTACCTCAAATAGCCTCAGACGAAGTGCCTGTAGTCTCTTTATCTAACATGAACACATGCCCCTATGCGACAGGCTTCTTACCCTTCTCAGAGGTGGTTGCCTGTCTCTGAGGGGTCTATATTTGAGATTGTTGTCGTGAAGGCTCTTGGAACTGTGAAATCTGAAGTTGTAGACAGTCCTTAACCTTGTGGCCGGTATCTCCACACCTAAAATAGCTGCCTGTCACCTAGTAACAAATACCCTCATGCGGCCGACCACAATCTTTACAAATCTTAGTACCTTATCTGGTGCCTCGAGTGGTGCCCATAATATCGAAAGGAGTCTTAGGCCTATCAGTCTTTGCCTGATACTCATAAATCATTTGTCTCTTAGGAGGACCCCTCCTATAATCTGCTCGGGATGCTTATGGCTCTAACCCTTATCTCTAGCCTTTCTTCGGGACCTATATTGAGGTTATGTCAGATCTAGTCCCCTCTCAATTTCCTGTGCTCATCGAAGAGTATCCTTAAGCTTGGTAATACAGAACCCCAATAATCTATCTCTGATTACTGGTCTTAATCCGTATATAAATCACTCAGCATGGCACTCCTCGATCCTGATAGTCTCTGGGTCATATCTCATTAGGGTGGTGAATATGTTCTCGTACTCGTCGACTGTCATAGTGCCCTAGACAAAATTCAAAAAATCTAATTGTATTTTCTTTTGGGTAGTATGGGAAATGTATTGGGTCCTAAAAGGTGATAGGAAAGCTTCCAATTGATCACCAGGTGACTAGTAGTCAACAATCCCTAGGTGGCTCTCCACCAGTAGCGGGTCGTCCTTTGAGCATATAACACCTATATTGACCTTTTCTGCATCAGTGCATCCCAGATACTCAAAGGCTGTCTCTATTTCTATTAGCCACTCCTCTACCTTGAACAGGTTCTTAACCCCTTTGAATGATGGAGGATTCATATTAAGAAAATCTTTTAACCAGCCCATGTCCCTGTTATCAGGCCTAGTCTGTACCGGAGGTTGAGTGGCTGAGGGCACTGAGAAAGTCTATGGAGGAGGTGGGGGCGGATCTTGTGGAGGTGTGGGTGTATGAGCTGAGGTGGGTCCAGTACCTAAAGTATTAGCCCCAAAATACTGGGCAAGTATAGCCACGATATGGCCGAATCCTTGTCTAATATCCTGCTCCATCTAATTCATTTGAGAGTTAGGACTCTATAGCTGTTGAGCAGATGATGGAGGTGGCTATACCTGCCTCCGGGGATGACCTCGTCTCCCGTTCATGATATATAATTAATTTACCTACGCGTACACAATAAACTTGGCCATAATTTTAGTAGATATTTTCAATTTATAACTAGATAAGTACAGACACTTGGGATGTAATATATCTTCAACTGACTGACACTGGTAGTACTAGACACCTTTAGTTCTGATACTACATAAACTGTAACGCACCAAAAATGTGGAAATTGAGGCAAATTTAAATTTTTATTTTATTACTTAACCTTTTACTTAAGATGTATTCGTATTCAGTGTTAGTTTATAACTTATCTTTTCGTTATTAAACTTTCTTACATTCAATAATTTCTATCTCACTATTAACAAAAATCTGACAATATAACCCTTTTACCAATCTTTATCCTCCTGCAAGTTCCAAATCAATAATAAATAACCATAGGCAGTTAAATAAACTTATCCTTAAGAATCCATGAAATGTCCATAATTTTCGTTCATCTTTTAATTTCATTACACACTGTAATACCATGGATTACATACATCTTCATTCCCATATATACATAAAAAGTGACTACTGTCACGACCCAAATTACCTAAAAATCAAAGTAAATTTTTCGCTTTTTCATTTATTATTTAATTCTTACCTTTCTCTAATCGTGACCATCCTACAACACAGTTGGGCTATGATTCGGTGTTAGTCACCTCTCACTATTACCAATCCATTTTCATAATCATATTCACATATCAGAGTATACTATTCTTTGACTTTAAATAAATACATACCCAATGGTATTTATAAAACTACATCCCCGACATCATATCCGTTTACAGTACTGTGCATTACATATTTAGATACAAAACTATACAAATGTGTATACCTGACTCTCGATGGGAAGCAGCGAATACCAAGCATGCAAGTCCTCAGCCGCTTACTAACTATTGCAAGTGCTCTGAAAAGATGGGAAAATAAGGGGGTGAGCAAACCACACGCTCAGTAAGGCAATTATGCAAGTAAGTAGATAGCTCCACTATCTATATGCTCATAATGCCATGCACTTAAATCCATTTCTTTTCATTAAAATTGCAATCATATTTTTCATCAATGACTTAGTTTATCAAAACTGTTCGTGCATATATAAATCGTGTAATTCATGCATCAATAGCATTCTATGTGACATCATTAAATCATACTTAGCATGAATTATATCAAAATCATGCATTCTTTCATGTCATATAAGACAATTCATAAATTCGAAATGAAAGCATGGAAAACATCATCATGCTACTACATTCAAATCATTTCATTAAAACTGTAGTATAAACTGACCCTTCCGAGTCAATCATCTTATAAAACAACTCATTAAAAATTCATTATAAAATTTTGGTTATAAAACCACCCTTCTTTCAGGGTCACAAATCATAAAATCATGAAATCATAAAATCTTCAAATCGGGGGCCTGACCCCTCCTTCGGGTCTATCCTGGTCTAACAGACCACAAGTTATATCATGTGAGACAATCAGGTAATTATCAGTAACATCGAGGACTATGGCCATATCCTAGTGATCCCTGGCAACACGGTACCTAGTGTGCGAGGTATCACACCTGAAACGGGAGGTGGGTCGTCCTACCCGCCATAACAGCATAACACCAGGATTGCGAG
The DNA here is from genome assembly GCA_033439115.1 of Firmiana major. Taxonomy (NCBI): domain Eukaryota; kingdom Viridiplantae; phylum Streptophyta; class Magnoliopsida; order Malvales; family Malvaceae; genus Firmiana; species Firmiana major. The sequence goes on along the minus strand of CM065903.1, from coordinate 23,288,145 downwards.
GGCAAGGCTTGCTGCCTCGTGGCTAATGCCACTCCACTCCAACAATCCCCACAGTACAGCGTACTCCGCGTGACATACATGGTACAACGTACTCCGTGAACCCAAGCTCAATCAGGGGTGCCTGTAATAGGTCTTATCCACCCATATCATCTCTGTCTCAGAATGCACGTGTAAGCATATCATCTCACTGTGACACACAGTCTACAAGAGGCTCAACACAGCTATATGCATGTAATATAAATCCCTGTACGAGCGAAGCTCTAGCACGGCTCCATGCATATTCATGATATCTAAAAATCTCGTGCGAGCAAAGCTCTAGCACGGTTTCATAGAAATCAACGAAATCTGCGTACGAGCAGCGCTCCAATACGTCTTAAACTGATTATAATTTCAAGTAAAATCCACATACGAGCAATGCTCTAGTAGGGATGTGCATAAAAACTCAGTGAAAACCTCGTACGAGAAAAACTCCAATACGACATTCAAATGAATTATGAAAACCATATAAAACTTTGTGCGAGCAACGCTCCAGCACAAATGAATGCTCAAGTAAATCAAATCTCGTGCGAGTTACACTCCAGCACGGTTTTATGCATAATTAAATTAAATCTCGTGCGAGTTACCCTCTAGCACGGCTTTATGCAAATTCATATCAAAACAAGATGCGAGCTAAGCTCCAGCATCTCTCATGCATGTCAAATCATTAAAACTAGTGCGAGCAATCGCTCTAGCACCATTTTATCCATACCACGTCAAAACAAATCAAAACATGTCAAAACAGAGTGTGAGCTAGGCTCCAGCACTTCTCATGCATTTCATAGGAATAAAAATCAGTGCGAGCAACCGCTCTAGCACATGTTATGCATATCATGTCAAAAGTCGGATCGAGCAACCGCTCAAGCACATTTATGCACATTCACAAATGTAGATATAGTGCGAACTACGTGTCAGCACTATCTGTTTCCATATAAGCTTGATAGTTGGCCCATTTTCCAAAGAAATTCCATTTAAATGGACATAACACTTACGTAGTGTTATCATGTGAAATTCATGCAATTACTGGCCAATCTATCGATTTGCTTTGATTAAAACCAATAAAATCCTTAACCATAAATTTCCTTAAATCATGCACTTCATGCATGTCATGCTTTCACCATCCTTAGGTGAACTTCCCTCAATAGGGGTAATATAGTCTTTTCACCTATTTCAATCCTTAAAATCATTCAAACCATTTTTAGGATCATTTTACATTATCACTGTATACATACATATTCAGTGTACATAAAAGCTATTAAAATATGCGTAGCTACCTCTAGCTACTGACATAATTCCCTTACCTCATTTATCTGTACAGTCTGACCTTTCCTCTGATGACTTGTCACGCAGTCCGATTTGCTCTCAATCCAAATCAAATCTTCGAAATTGCGGATACACATTCATCAGGTCATATACAATATAATTTAACTATATTTCATATGTTCTGGGCTTAATTTAAATCATTAGGCCCGTTTATCCATATTGGGCCCGATTACACCTTAATGGGCCTTAATCGGCCTTAAGCCTGTTTACCACATTTTATCGAGGCCTATGGGGCTCATTGGGCCCATCAGTAATTTATTTAGCCTCGTTCTAAACTCTCAGACAGCTTATGAATTATTTACGACAATTTATCTCAATTTTTCAGAATTTAATTCATTTATGCGGAATTAAATTCGAAATTCATCAACACGTATAACGATGTAAATTGTCGTAAATAAGGGTCACTTACCCGTTATTCCATGATCGTACACAAATCAAGGTTGTCTCGAGCTCTCGGTGGATGCCAATTGTCGAGCTACACATTTAAATATATTTTCGGGTAAACTTTCAGTCGATTATTTATCAAATTAAATATTCTGAAAAATTAAATCGATCAATTCGACCGCTTACCGACTTACCCGAAGCTCGATTGCATCACTGGAATTTTTTCCAATTTTTCCTCTTTTTCTTTTTCCCTTTTTCTTCCTTTTTTTTCCCTTTCTTTTTTGCTAAACCGGTCCGGTCCGGTTCAACCCGGTTCGGACCACCGGTTCGGTCTGGTTCGGTTCGGCCGATTCAGTCCGGTTCTGTCGGTTTAGTCACCATTTGGTCATTCCGGCACCGTCCGATCGGTTCCCAACGTGATTTCGTCGCCAATCGGAGCGCCACGGCCTGGGCTTCCTAAATCGGACCTCGACTGGGGTCGAATCGACGCCATCGCCGGCGAATTGATGTTTCTTCCCCCGCGGCTTCTCCTCCGTTGTAGGCATTTTTTGGCCACTTTGCCGCGCGTCACGTCCGCCTGTGTGTTGCACGGGTTTCGAGCCTCCTTCGTCGGCCTTCGTCGACCCCTAGGCCTCACCGGTGGCTCGCCGGTGATTCCTCCTCGGTCTCGGCTTGTTTTCTGCTTCTCCCCGTTTCTGTTTCTTTTCTCTTCTATTTTCGAAATTCCAGATTTCTTTTTTTTTTTACATTTTATTTATTTATTTATAATTTATTTTTATTATTATTTTAATCAATTAAATATTATTATTTATTTTTAATATTATTTTAATCATTAAAATAATATTAAAATTCCAAAATATCTAAAAAAATTTATATTTTATTCATTTAATCCATAAATGAATTTCTCAGTCAGATTTTACCTTTTCGGTATATTTTTTGATTATTTTCGAGATTATTTTTCGATACGAAAATTCTGGTTTATTCCAATAAATTCATATCTTGATCAATTTAATCCGAAATTTAATTATTTCTTCATTATTGATCAAGATTTCTCAAGCCATTATTTTTAATTAAATTTTCTTGTCCCGATTAATATCGAATTTTGGTCTTTTGACCGTTTTACCCTTGCACGTATTCGAGAATACCATTTAAGTCCTTTTGCATTTTTAAATGCACTCGAAAATTCTTATTTATTCCCTTTTTTCCCTTACGATAAAACCGGGTGTTACAATCTCCCCCACTTAAGAAATTTGGTCCTCCAAATTAGAACCAAGTTAAATAAGTCCATAACAACTCCGGGTACTTCTATCGTATCATATACTGTCATCCTCAAGTGACTTTCTCCGGAGTGTAATACTATCATCATACTTAACTAGGGAGATTATCTTAAACCTCAACACTTTCTCCTTCCATTTAATACCCGAATCGATTTTCCAATCATACGTTATACTTTCTTTAAGCTAAGCTGTTAGAGCTCATATCCGATTACATATATCAGGTTCGGATAATATTTTCGAAGCATCATAAGATAGGACACATTGTGGATGTCTGTTAATTCAAGTGGTAATACCAACCTACAGGTCTTACCTTCCACTTTGTCCAATATCTCTATCCGAACTCATTATGTCCTTAAGACAAGTAACTGCCAACAATGCTAATTCACCCTCGGTGAATCCCAATAGTTTCTGTCTCTTGTCAGCATAGCTTTTCTATCTGCTCTGAGGTGGTCTTAATCTCTCATAATTCAACTGAACATCCTCAGAGGTTAGTCTTACCAATACGGGAACAACTCTCTATTTGTCACCCACTTCTTCTTATCTAAATCGGGGAAACAACTCCCTACGGCCATACAATGCCTCATATAATCTCATCCCGATACTCGAGTGACAACTGTCATCATTGACGAATTTGATTAGTAGCAACTGATCATCCCAGGAGCTCATAAAAATCAATGGCACACGCTCTCATCACATCCTCTAGAACTTGTACAGTCCTCTCTGACTGACCATCTGTCTGAGGATGGAGGCTGTGCTAACACACAATCGGGTTCCCATAGCTTCTTGAAAAACATTTCCAGAAGTGGAAAGTGAAGCGAGAATCCCTATCTAATATCATGCTCCCTGGAACGCTACATATTATTTCACAATTTTCCATACATAAAAATTCGCCTACACACTTAGAGTATCTGGGGATTTTACAACTAGAAAGTGGGTAGACTTAATCAATCTATCTACTATCACCCAGATAGTCTCGTGATTCGTCCCGGTCCTCTGTAACCCATCACAAATTTCATGGTAACTTGTTCCCATTTTCGTGTCAATATAGGTAGAGGCTGCAATAATCTTGCAACTTCTTTGCTCTACCTTAATCTGCTGACATACGAGACACTTTGTCCACAATATCTACAATATCACTTTTCATACCTAACCACCAATACCCTTTTCAGAGATTCTGATATATATTTATTATTTCCCGGATGCATTGTATATCCCGAGGAGTGAGCTTCTGACAATTACTACTATCTCATCAATGTGGTCCTAGGGAGCACTTGTACTATCTCTGAACCTCTGTAAATCATCTTCACTCACTGTGAACTCTGTCACTATACCCTTCTGAATCTGATCCACACTATCGACACCCTGCCGATCATCACGCTAAGCCTGGCAAATCTGGTCACACAATTCGGTTCTAACCTCAGGCTAGCTGTCACACAATCACCGTCATCATCAGAAGGGATCCCATCACTACTAAGGTTCACAACTGCTCTAGCAGCTCACGCTCCCTGACCATCATATGTGATACCATCCTGAGGCTCTTTCTGCTCAAGGCATCAACCATTACATTAGCCTTTCCTGGGTGGTACTATTTCCATAATGATAATCTCTCAGAAGCTCTAACCCTCTTGGTTAGCATATCTGACTCTTTCTGTTAAAATAGATACTCGGGGCTTTTACGATCAGTGCATACCCGAAATTTCTTACCATTTAAGTGGTGGCGCTATACCTTTTAGTATAAATGCTACAGCTGCCAACTCTAAATCATGAGTCGAATAGTTTCTCTTATGGTCCTTGAGCTAACTGGATCCATAAACGACTATCTTCCCATTTTACATCAATACACAGCCCAATCCATTATTTTGAGGTATCCATACACACTGAAACCTCTTGAGCTGTTAGTCATGGTTAGAATACTTACGGTGGTTAGTTCATTACTTCAATATACCAAAACTCACTGAAGCCATTTACATACTTATCATAACACTCGTATTCAATCCTCTTCCGAATAAATGTGTCAACTGAGCAGCCCATTTCAAGAAATTCATAACACTCGTCTGTAAGACAGTTTCCTATTGCTACTCATTCTCTTCCCTAGACTTCGAATACATCATAATATCATCACTAAAGATGACAACCAATCGGTCCAGGTAAGCTTTAAATACCTCATCGTAGTTGAGTTTCACTGAATATTTCAATCACCCATATCTTTGACCTATATACGCATAAACGTACAATGTCATTTCGAAATCGCTTCCATTCAAAATACTAACCCACACCATTTCCTTTTTCTTATAGTAACGGCTTTTATAAAATTTTAATTTTTAAACTTTCATGATTAATCAAATTTTGTATTTCTTTATCGTACCAGTAAAGGTACCCAAATTTTAAATGTATATATAGCGACTGTCGATTTCAGTTTATAAGTTATGTATGCGCTTCTAGACACTGTCAAATCTTTAGGCAGGGAGTATTTTGAAATACCTTTATTATCCATCAGACTTAACCACAATTACTGGGTGTAGATATATCTACCCCTTAGCTTGTTCGCAATCCATATACATTACATATTGCTTAATCCTTACTTTGCATATCAATGATATCCTTAGCTTGCATACGCCTCTTATTCCAATATGTCTTATATACAGGATCTATCACATCTCCATGTTTATCTCATTTCATATATCACTTATGACAAACTCTTTCCTTACTTGTCAAACTTACAATACCCTATACCCATATTCAGTTAGTGATAATCATCTAACCATCATCATCTTGCTTAAGGGTACAGGCTTCACATTTTTCACTCGCTTATAAGCAACTGAAGGCGGTATGAATAAATTCGTGGCACCAGGATCAATTTAAAATAATTACTTCATTATTCACAACCAATGTGGTATCTTCCACCACATCCTATAAAACATCAGTAGTGTCCTGGTCTAAGGCATACACTCGCCCTCGTCCAACATCTTATTTCCGTGGTAACTATCACACATCTTACACTGCTACTCAGTTACACTGCTCTATAGCAGGTCGGGGTCCTCAAATCACAATACCCCTCTAAAGTATTGAAATTGAATACACTGGGGCTTTACCAAATTATCTTACCCCGTGACTCATCAAATCTAAGCTTTTATCAAACTACCTTTTTCCCGTTCTGACATCTCTGTCATTCTCTATTCTCTTTCGTCTCTTTTTCGGCCCTTACTACCTTTTCCAATCTCAGAGGCATGCAACTCATGATCTTATTTGACACAATTGTAGTCTGCGCACTGCCTTGGCATAGGTAGTGATATCTAACGGCCCAATCGGACTCTAATTGACAATCTGAGCCCTTTCATGAACTTTTAGACATCTCAACTCTCATTGTTCATCGTGTCCGAGTCACATCTGCCTAGGAATATAAACTGAGTATCATACTCGTCAATCAACATGTTCCTCTAGGTCAGAGTAAATAATTTTATCAGTAATTTCCTTAAAACAATATCCGTAAAACAATATCCGGGATATTCTGTCACCAGAATACATCTAGAATTATTTTCTCAAGTCCAATATGGATGTCTAACTCTTAAGATGGGTCGAGTGAATTTCCACCAATGTTCTGATTCACCCACAAATCACATACATACTCTGAGCAATTAGATCTTAATATATTCTCCACACTCCGCTCCAACCTCGCGAAGCGTATCTCTATATTGTCTGGTCTCTCTATCAGACTCTATCCGATCTCTCTGTCGGACTCTGTGGGGCATACTCAACATCAGCCTCCACGTCAATCTCATCTCGAGTCTCATGTGGCGACTCAGTACTACTCTCGGGCCTACCTCAATGGCCTTGAGCTCATGTACTCGCCTCTCAACCATAGCGGCTATCAGTTAATGAGTCTATACTTACATTTAAAACCAAATTCTTAGCTGCACCTCCATCTCGATATACACAATTGTATCTAAACAAGGCACAGTACATGGGGATGTAAACTTCCTTAACCACTAACACCGACTCATATCAGGCCAACTCAAGCTCTGATACCATTAAACCTTGTCGCGACCCAAATTACCTAAAAATCAAAGTAAATTTTTCGCTTTTTCATTTATTATTTAATTCTTACCTTTCTCTAATCGTGACCATCCTACAACACAGTTGGGCTATGATTCGGTGTTAGTCACCTCTCACTATTACCAATCCATTTTCATAATCATATTCACATATCAGAGTTTACTATTCTTTGACTTTAAATAAATACATACCCAATGGTATTTATAAAACTACATCCCCAACATCATATCCGTTTACAGTACTGTGCATTACATATTTAGATACAAAACTATACAAATGTGTATACCTAACTCTCGATGGGAAGCAGTGAATACCAAACATGCAAGTCCTCAGCCGCTTACTAACTATTGCAAGTGCTCTGAAAGATGGGAAAATAAGGGGGGTGAGCAAACCACACGCTCAGTAAGGCAATTATGCAAGTAAGTAGATAGCTCCACTATCTATATGCTCATAATGCCATGCCCTTAAATCCATTTCTTTTCATTAAAATCGCAAGCACAAATCATATATTTCATCAATGACTTAGTTTATCAAAACTATTCGTGCATATATAAATCGTGTAATTCATGCATCAATAGCATTCTATGTGACATCATTAAATCATACTTAGCATGAATTAAATCAAAATCATGCATTCTTTCATATCATGTAAGACAATTCATGAATTCGAAATGAAAGCATGGAAAACATCATCATGCTACTACATTCAAATCATTTCATTAAAACTGTAGTATAAACTGACCCTTCCGGGTCAATCATCTTATAAAACAACTCATTAAAAATTCATTATAAAATTTCGGTTATAAAACCACCCTTCTTTCAGGGTCACAAATCATAAAATCATGAAATCATAAAATCTTCAAATCGGGGGCCTGACCCCTCCTTCGGGTCTACCCTGGTCTAACAGACCACAAGTTATATCATGTGAGATAATCAGGTAATTATCAGTAACATCGAGGACTATGGCCATATCCTAGTGATCCCTGGCAACACGGTACCTAGTGTGCGAGGTATCACACCTGAAACGGGAGGTGGGTCGTCCTACCCTCCAGAACAGCATAACACTAAGATTGCGAGGGCAAGGCTTGCTGCCTCGTGGCTAATGCCACTCCACTCCAACAATCCCCACGGTACAGCGTACTCCGCGTGACATACACGGTACAACGTACTCCGTGAACCCAAGCTCAATCAGGGGTGCCTGTAATAGGTCTTATCCACCCATATCATCTCTGTCTCAGAATGCACGTGTAAGCATATCATCTCAATGTGACACACAATCTACAGGAGGCTCCAACACGGCTATATGCATGTAATATAAATCCTTGTGCGAGCGAAGCTCTAGCACGGCTCCATGCATATTCATGATATCTGAAAATCTAGTGCGAGCGAAGCTCTAGCACAGTTTCATAGAAATCAACGAAATCTGCGTACGAGCAGCGCTCCGGTACGACTTAAACTGATTATAATTTCAAGTAAAATCCACATACGAGCAATGCTCTAGTACGGATGTGAATAAAAACTCAGTGAAAACCTCGTACAAGAAAAACTCCAATACGACATTCAAATGAATTATGAAAACCATATAAAACTTTGTGCGAGTAACGCTCCAGCACAAATGAATGCTCAAGTAAATCAAATCTCGTGTGAGTTACACTCCAGCACGGTTTTATGCATAATTAAATTAAATCTCGTGCGAGTTACCCTCTAGCACGGCTTTATGCAAATTCATATCAAAACAGGATTCGAGCTAAGCTCCAGCATCTCATGCATGTCAAATCATTAAAACTAGTGCGAGCAATCGCTCTAGCACCATTTTATGCATACCACGTCAAAACAAATCAAAACATGTCAAAACAGAGTGTGAGCTAGGCTCAGCACTTCTCATGCATTTCATAGGAATAAAAATCAGTGCGAGTAACCGCTCTAGCACATGTTATGCATATGATGTCACAAGTCGGTGCGAACAACCGCTCAAGCACATTTATGCACATTCACAAATGTAGATATAATGCGAACTACGTGTCAGCACTATCTGTTTCCATATAAGCTTGATAGTTGGCCCATTTTCCAAAGAAATTCCATTTAAATGGACATAACACTTACGTAGTGTTATCATGTGAAATTCATGCAATTACTGGCCAATCTATCGATTTGCTTTGATTAAAACCAATAAAATCCTTAACAATAAATTTTCTTAAATCATGCACTTCATGCATGTCATGCTTTCACCATCCTTAGGTGAACTTCCCTCAATAGGGGTAAAATAGTCTTTTCACCTATTTCGATCCTTAAAATCATTCAAACCATTTTTAGGATCATTTTACATTAGCAATGTATACATACATATTCAGTGTACAGAAAAGCTATAAAATATGCGTAGCTACCTCTAGCTACTCACATAATTCCCTTACCTCATTTATCTGTACAGTCTGACCTTTCCTGTGATGACTCGTCACGCAGTCCGATTTGCTCTCAATACAAATCAAATCTCCGAAATTGTGGATACACATTCATCAGGTCATATACAATACAATTTAATTGTATTTCATATGTTCTGGGCTTAATTTAAATCATTAGACCCGTTTATCCATATTTGGCCCGATTGCACCTTAATGGGCCTTAATCGGCCTTAAGCCTGTTTACCACACTTTATCGAGGCATATGGGGCTCATTGGGCCCATCAGTAATTTATTTAGCCTCGTTCTAAACTCTCAGACAGCTTATGAATTATTTACGACAATTTATCTCAATTTTCCAGAATTTAATTCATTTATGCGGAATTAAATCCGAAATTCATCAACACGCATAACGATGTAAATTATCGTAAATAAGGGTCACTTACCCGTTATTCCATGATCGTACACAAATCGAGGTTGTCTCGAGCTCTTGGTGGATGCCAATTGTCGAGTTACACATTTAAATATATTTTCGAGTAAACTTTCAGTCGATTATTTATCAAATTAAATATTTCAAAAAATTAAATCGATCAATTCGACCGCTTACCGACTTACCCGAAGCTTGATTGCGTCACTGGAATTTTTCCCAATTTTTTCTCTTTTTCTTTTTCCCTTTTTCTTCCTTTTTTTCCCTCTCTTTTTGGCTGAACCGGTCTGGTCCGGTTCAACCCGGTTCGGACCGCCAGTTCGGTCTGGTTCGGTTCGACCGATTCAGTCCGGTTCGATCGGTTCAGTCACCATTTGGTCATTTCGGCGCCGTCTGGCCGGTTCCCGATGTGATTCTGTCGCCAATCGGCACGCCACAGCCTGGGATTCCTAAATCGGGCCTCGGCTGGGGTCGAATCGGCGCCATCGCCAGCGAGTCGACGTTTCTTCCCCCGCGGCTTCTCCTCTGTTTTCGGCATTTTTTCGCCACTTCGCCGCGCGTCGCGGCCTCCTGTGTGTTGCACGGGTTTCGGGCCTCCTTCGTCGGCCCTCGTCGGCCCCTAGGCCTCGCCGGTGGCTCGCTGGTGATTCCTCCTCGGTCTCGGCTTGTTTTCTGCTTCTCCCCGTTTCTGTTTCTTTTCTCTTCTGTTTTAGAAATTCCAAATTCCTTTTTTTTTTTTACATTTTATTTATTTATTTATAATTTATTTTTATTATTATTTTAATCAATTAAATATTATTATTTATTTTTAATATTATTTTAATCATTAAAATAATATTAAAATTCCAAAATATCTAAAAAAATTTATATTTTATTCATTTAATCCATAAATGAATTTCTCTGTCCGATTTTACCTTTTCGATATATTTTTTGATTATTTTCGGGATTATTTTTTGATACGAAAATTCTGGTTTATTTCAATAAATTCATACCTTGATCAATTTAATCCGAAATTTAATTATTTCTTCGTTATTGATCAAGATTTCTCAAGCCATTATTTTTAATTAAATTTTTTTGTCCCGATTAATACCGAATTTTGGTCTTTTGACCGTTTTACCCTTGCACGTATTCGGGAATACCATTTAAGTCCTTTTGCATTTTTAAATGCACTCGAAAATTCTTATTTATTCCCTTTTTGCCCTTACGATAAAATCGGGTCTTAGAACTACATCCCAAAATGTTTATTTACACATAAATATATGTATTATACATTATGTCTGGGTACAAAATGAAATATACTTGAAGCAGGTACAAAAAATAGCCCGTAGAGAATCTCGTCCACCAGCATACGTCGGGTACGCGGCAGGCAAAGATATGGTTACTGTAAATAATCTGGAAGGATGGGAAAAAGGGAGTGAGCTTTTCGATAGCCCAGTAAGGAGTGCATTAAAAATAACAATAGTATTCAGAGCATTTAATAAAATAATGATTCTAAATAACAAAATAAACTCTTCGATTAAATTATTAGAAAACATAAAAATTGCATACTTAAAATATATGCTTTTGTATATACCAAACTATACTTCTTATATTTCTTAACTTAAACAAAACTTTGAAAATTCAATAAATGCATAACTATGCATCAGCTATAGTCAAATTGTATCAAAATCGAAACATAACTATACATACATTAAAATTATATTGTGCTAAACTGATATGTAATTTCAAAATGTGGAGACTAGGCATATGTTATCACTGTCATGTGGGTAACAACTATTTCATCCTCAAAAGAGGGCATCCTCCGAAAAGAGAACAAAATACCTATGGCCATGGTAAGGCTACAGATTGGGCCAGAGTACTACAGCAGAACAAAAACGCCACACAGGAGGAAACAAAAATGCCACAAAGGTGACATGACAGACACAAAGAAATACGCATGTTATTGTCAAGACCCAGCCCGTTCATAGGCCGTTGGCTAGCATTCCCTTGGGTCCTGTAAGTCGACCCCCAAGTCTACCTCGACTCATATTCTATAGGGAGCCTTAGTCTCAAAACTTTTTTCTTAGCATACTGAAATCATTTTCAATTCTATTTACATAAAAGCTTACGAAAATTATGTCTCGAAAATCACATATATACATGTTTGTTACACAAATATTCATAGTTACAAAATTGTAAAAAAATCATGCACTCGAAGTACACAACTTAGGCTACAAGTCGTTTTGAAATTCGTACTTATTTTACTAAAGGGTTTCATAACATAAATACTCATTGGCATGTAAGGAACACCATTACTAAATTAAATTACATCCCTTACCTATACAGGACTGGGGCAGCACTTATTACTCGGATAACAGGCTTGCCAAGTTTTGCGTGCCAACACCTCGGGTTGCGCAAAATAATTTTAAAACCATCAAATGATGCTCAATTTCATCTTAGTATACTTAAACATGCTTCAACTTGCGTAAATCTCACTAAACTCGACCATTTTGTCAACTTTTCCTACTTTCTCGATTTTACAGATAAACGTGTCGATTTAAGCTATTTTGATAGTTTCTTTTCTTCTAACTTCAACTTGTCAACTAATGACTTAAACACTTATTCAAGTCCCAATTCTACACATCACAACTTGTCAGATTGCCAATTTCCACATTTTTATAGTTTTTCTACTAAATTAAGCTATAAACCAAACTTTTCGATATTAATCTAACATTCCACAACACCCAACTCAACCAAATTTCATCTCTACCCTAAAAATTCAAGGTTAGCCGAATTCCATGCAAGCACTAGAAATTATTTCTTCAATTTCTACTTTAACAAAAATCATCCAAATTCATCAAACAACAACATATATCTATATCATCATCTTCCACCAACTTTCTCACCTTGTTGACCAAGTTTGACCACTCTTTCCTTATCCAAAGATGATCCTTAGCTATGTATATATATATATATATATATATATATATATATATATATATATATTATGTATGTATGTAACTTAGAATCATTCAAAACAAGCTTAAAAACCAACCAAGAAATAAAAAATCCAAAGTTTCTCTCACCTTTGAAACAGGGCAGTTTCGACCCCTGTTCTTCTCTCTAACTTTTCACCTAGAAAATCAACGTTTTTGGCTCTAAAGTTTTTATATGTGATAGAGGGATTAAGGGTAAATATTTTGTTCTTCTTGACCAACTCCTAAAAGTGGCCGGAAGGTGGCCAAAAAAATTACACAATTTGATCCTATGGAGGACGCTTGTGCCAAGCTTGTAAGGGGGATAAGTTCCTCGTTCCAAGTCGGTTCTGGGAGTTCTTTAGTGTTCTAGAAAGGGATTAAAGTGATCTTTATCTTGGAAAAAATAAATCCTCAAAAGACTTCAGGAAGGTCTTCAAAATGGGCTTTTATGTTGGACCAACAAGGTGTTGGGGTTGCCAGTAGCCCTGTTTTCCTAAAATTCCAAAAAAATACTTCCAACCCAATTTCTTCCAAATTTTTCACTTCTCATGTGTTATACTAAGTCCCAATATGTTTCATGAAATTTTTGGGCACACTTGTTTAAGAAATGTTTCCCGTTTGAGCCCATTTTACCCGATCATTACCGATAAAAATTCTTAAAGTTTTCGATTTATTTTTAAAATGAATTTGATCACCGAAACCTTAAGATTTCCACTCAATTCTAATTCCCCAAGTGAAACATACCTTAAATTAATTTCTTATGGCCTCAAAATAATTTTTACGAATTTATAAAATTTATTTTAAATTTATTTCAATTTCTAGGCCCAATTTCTCGATTTAGTGCTAATACGAGTTTTTACTTGTTTTTCTAATTTCAATGCCTCATTTTTTCCTACTAACCACCAAAGCATATTCATAAATGTAATCTCTTGAAAAATACTTCGATTTTAAAATCTTACATTGGATTTCGTGCCCCGAGCTTCGACCACTAATCCGGGTGCTTTGCTTATTTCGGGCCCTGCATAATACTTAGGTAAGTCTTGAACTTCTCATCTTAACTTTTCAATAATTAATAGTACAAAAATTTGGGTTTCACAGATTCTCTTTAACTTAAGTTTAATGTGGATGGTTCTGTTTTCTCTTCATCTGGTATGGCTGACTATGGTGGTGTTCTGCATGATAGCTCTGGTATGGTTCTCGACATTTTTTTTGCCTTTAAATGTTCAAAGTCTAATTTTTGTTGAGTTATTGGTTATTAAAGAAGCTTTGAACATGTTCATTGTTCTTCTTAGAGAGGACTCTAGCATCTTATTGTTGAATCTAACTCAAGCACGGCCATTGCGTGGATCCTTAATGTGGTTGATCGACCTTGGAAGGAATGGTGGATTCTTAGCGACATTTACAGACTAGTGGTTTCAATTGGTAGAGTTGACTTTGTGTACATCTTCGGGGAAGCCAACTCGTTTGCTAACTCATTAGCTAGGCTTGGCGTGAATAGAAATGATATGTTGCATGCTTGGTTGAGTTCTTTATCCTGTTTTCTATGTTCCTTACTAGTTTTATTAATGTTTTTTTATGTAATCTCCATGGCAGATATGGCAAATCACTTACCACCTTTATTAATAAAATCTTCCTTTTGGCTGAGCCAAAAAGAATTGTAATTGTAAAGTTTGGGTTTGATATGTAAGCAAATATGAAATGGCCAAATATGTCAAATGTTGTAATGTGTTAAATATGGGTTCTTATGTACTGACCAAATATAGATAAGGCAAAATGAGTAATGCTTGAGCTTTACATGGTAGTATGCTAATTACAAGATTAATATGAGGTTAAGCCTTGGCATGTTAAAATGGGACCTAATTACATGAATCCAAGTTTTTAAAATGCTCAATAATGGTAGTATAAAGTGAAATCTACACTACACGCACTCAAATGGTACGGGTATGGATTCAAGTAAAAGAAAAAAAATTCAAGCCCAAAAGTTTTTACTTCTGCAACTATGCTATGATAAGGGGGTCGTTACAAAATGTCTTCACTTGATGTTTTACAACTAATGCAAGGGTGGAATTGAACCTCACTTCACGTTCAACAATATTGTGCATGTTATAAGATATTATCAGTTTTGAATATTTGACGGCTTCCCTACTGATTTTATCATTTGTAACAAAATCTTAATAAAAAATATTATCTTTAAGTATATATATATATATATATATATATATATATATATATATATATATATTATTTAATACATTGTCCCTGGAGTTTTTTATCTTCACAAACGATGTTAAAATAATGACACACACCCCACTTTATTTATTTTTATTTTTTAATATTTCAAGCAGAGTATGTGTCATCATTTCAATCTCACTTGTAGAGTCAAAAAACTCCATTTGCAGTGTATTGGATAAAAATCCTATATATAATATGTGAGACCCTGTATAGGTTTAACCTTATATATATGTAAATGAATTCATAAGTATGATGATATACTTGTAATGTGAATTATATGTAATGTAAGTCCATAAGTTTAAGGTACACACATGTAATATGAGTTGTGATTGTACGTACAAGTTACATTATATATGAATATGAAGAAATGGACTTAAACATGGGAAGAATGTGAGTGAAATGGAATATGAGTAGTGTGGTAAAATGGAAGGAAGATTTGCTTAACTTGTGCACTTCCATTTGGTTTATATTAAGCACCTTTGGGTATATAAAGATTTCACACGAGTTTTAATGAGTATGAAGTATTAATGGATGTCATTTTCAAGTCTCAAAGGTGATCAGATGGAAAAATGACTAAGGCAGTAAATTGAGGGATTGTTTGGTATCTGTTGCTACAGAAAATCTGAAAATATGAAGGTCAGACCAATCTCATAGGATGAAAGATTGATCTAGAAGAGCCAGAATGCTCTTATTTGAGCAATGGTATAGGGCAGATCGATCTCCAAGGGAGCAAGATCGATCTCCAAAACATTCTGTAAAATGCAGATCGATCCTTAAAGGAACAGATCGATCTCCTTAGCTCTCTGTTTGGAGCAAATCGATCTTAAGTTTCGACAGATCGATCTTATGCTTAAAATGTCGTGAAAAAGATGGATTTAAATGGTCCAAATCGATCTTCTCCTAGAGCAGATCGATCTCATCAAGCCAATTCTATAAATATGAGTAGTGAATCTGTAGATTTTGAAAAAACACTTCACCTTTTCCGTTTCAACTCAAAAACCTAGCTTTCTCACTCCTAAATCCAGCCATTTTCAGTAAGATTTGAGGGAAAGCTATTAGAGACAACGTTGTTCACATGAAAGAGAAGAATAACATAGTTAGGAGGCATTTTCCTCATTTGTTGGATTTAAGCAACAAGGTGCATTTCTATTGGAATAATGAGGAAATCAAGCTAGGTGAGTTTCTAATACAAATACCCAAGTATATTTGTTTAGATATTGATGTGGGAAATGATTAGTATGCATAGAAATGATAAAAACTACCTACAAAGTAAAGAATCCACCATAACCTAGAAATGGTCTAGTGTGAGAAAGTGGAATGTAGAAGTATTAATGATTGATGAGTTATCTTAAGAGGATGATTGTGTTGTGGGTATGATTTGGATGTGCTGATATTGGAATAAATTGTGAGATTTACCACAAGGGGTAAAATGTATATTTAAGGCATTGGATATATGCTTAGTTGAACAAGAGTTAGAAACGTTAACTCAAGTACTTAATGGATGAATTGCAGTTCCCGATGATACACCGGAGCAAGTCGAGATAAGAATGCGAGAAGCATAAAAGAGGAGAGTCGAACTCAAGTAAATCGAGGTAAGGGACTGTGTATTAGCTATAGAAATGTTCGTGCGTATTTTACGTAATTTCGTAGATATAATGCTAGAATTAGTACGATACTACGATTCTATGAAATGATATGGAAGCATTAAATGTACTATGATATATATATATATATGTATTGAGAAATGGGATAGGGTAAGGAAATAGCATGATATGCATGTTTTCAATGTTTTTCTCAATTTTGTATTGATATTGGTGATTAAGAAATGATGATGATAGGTTGGCTAATTTTACATATTTTAGCGTGGAGAGACATGTTGCATAAATAAACATGTTTTGAGTTTTAAAAAGGGAAAATAGCCACCTATCAGATTTAAGATGAGATTTGGTGTTAGAGCTCTAGCTCACACCCGTTTTAATGACTTTGACTATGTGCTGGAGTGTTGGCTCGCACATATTTCTATGCTTTTGATGTGTCGTGCTGGAGTTTAACTCGCACGATGGTTTTGAGAAAAGTGCTGGAGCTTTGCTCGCACCTGTTTTTACTGAGTTGAGGTAAACCTGGGGGTTTGGGACCCAAGGGGATGCTAGTCGACGGCCTAGAAACGAGCCAAGCCTTAACGATAAATCGTACCGCACTGGAGCCTTGCGATGACTGTGTGTCACACGGATTTGCTCGTCTGGTATATGAGACATGGTTAGGATGAAAAGTCCATCGGAGTTGGAGTATGGACTTAGATCCACGGTCGTACGTAGTACTGTGTAGTTGTCTGTTGGTATACTATGTACCGTGCTGGGTGCACGTGAGTACGAGTATCGCGTAGATGCCACATGGCGTACCTTATACCGTGAGTATATGAGGAGATGAGGTTGATTGAGATGAGCCGGAGGGTAAGACTAACCCATCCCCCTTCAGGCGAAGTGATGCCCTATGCACACTTGATCAGTGAGGACTGTGATCACTGACTATAGCCATACGTCGTGGATATTTGATTGCCGAAAATTTCATGCGTCTCTCAGAGATTCGAGAAACAGAGAAAACTTAGAAAATAAAGAGATTTGAGGAAAAGAAATGATTGAGAAAAAAAGAGATTTTGTGCTTTGATAAATCTCTGATTTAAACACTTGTGCCGTGAGGACACTATTTCATGAATCATGTTTTATAATGGAAGCATGACATATTTAATTTACATGAAAGTGCCAATGAAAAATGTATGTTTAAAAGCATTTTCGTATAATATTTCCATTTATAATGAAAACATGGTTTTGGTTTATACATGCATGGGCTATGTAGGTAGTACGATATCTACCTGCTAACATTCATTTTCTTACTGAGCTGTGGTTTGCTCATCTCACTATTTTCCCCCTCCAGGTACTGAGAAGTAAGAGAGCAGTGGTCTCTAGATTCCTTTTTGAGTTGGACAACTCTCGCCAGTCGTAAAGGTCTAAGAATTGTATACACAAGCGTATTTGTATCTATCTTGTTGTATCGCATAGTTATACCATGGAATTGTAAACAGCTTTATGGGGATGATATGTAAGTATAATGTATTTATACAATTGATTTTGTATATCTACACACACTTGGGAGTGTGAATAAAAGTTTTTAAATTTTTTGCTGTAAATGTATGAATTTTAGTTATTGCATCGTCTCAGAACTCAACCATAGTAGCGTAAGTATAAATAAAAGGGCACTCGGAAGTGGGGTGTGACATAATATACACTAAGAAATTTCATTCGATAAATAGGAAAGTACTGTTGATCATCTTAGACCGAGTTTGGATTCCATCGTACTTTTGGTGAGATGGAATCTTTCAAATAAGACAAGTTTTTCGCATTGTAGGTGCATTTGGATAGCTCCTGCACTGTGAAAATTTAAAACCTTTTGTTTAAATTAGATTTTAGTTTTTAATTATTTTGATAAATTTTATATATTTTTATTTGAAATAATTTTTAAAAATATTTTTTTATTTTTAAAAATTGTAAAATATTTTTAAAATAACCTTTAAATATTTAATAATAAAAGTATTAATTGATACAAAATAATTTTATTAAATTTTAATTAATTAAATTTTTAAATATAAAATATGTATTTATAAATTTTAATACAATGTTCTTAATAATTATTTTCTCTTTTCGCTAGTATCATCTCACCACTATTGTTGCAATTGTATCCAAACACATTATATTTGCACTATTTATTTTTTACCGTTATAGTAACTAATTTCACTACCATCATTGTTTTCAATCTTATTACCCATCTAAACTGCCACTTTGAGGCTGCCAAAAAATAAAGCATTTAACCTAAACTCAAGTTTTTTGAAACTTTTTTCTTTTTGTGGTTTCGCATGAAACATGAATTGTAATTTGATAAAGGGATAAAGTAGGGGTATCTCTGTACACATAAATTTTCGCGTCTGTAAAATTAAAACACGAATTAGTGATAAAATTTAATTTTTGTATTTATATGTGAGTACAATTCTCTGTTTTGAATTCTTTATAAAAAGAATTATAATCCTCTGATTCGGTCTCATGATTGCACTTGTCGAGGGCGTGACGCTTGATCCCGACGGAGTGATTGTTGAGAGAAACGGCCGAAGGGCTTGTTGTTCCTCTTGAATTTGTAGCGGCGTGGCTGATCGTTGAGAGAACGGTCTGTGGTTCCTCGTGGATTTATAGCGGCGCGGCTGATTGTTGAAGAAAAGACTTGACTGAAGAGAAGGCTTGATCGGAGAACGGTCGGAATTCTGCAGGCTTTCAATTCTCTGAGGAGGCTGAGACTTCTTTTCTTCAGTGCTTTCTGTCTGCTTCTTTTGAGTGCTCTGAGTCTTCTTCTGTGTCTTCTTCTGTCCTCTGAATGTGGAAGAGCTCTCTATTTATAATGCTTGATGGTAGAGAGTTCTAAAGGAACTCGATCACTCCAGGATTTATCTCTAATTAATTTAATTTAATTAGAGATAATACAATTGGTTGATAATTTTTATTTATCACCAATTTATTAGAAATTATTAATTAATTAAATATTTAATTTAATTAACTAATAATACTAATTAATTATTATTATTTTTTAATGCCTACAATGCCCCCACTTCAAGATACGGGCGTGCGTATGCTAGGCATGAAGTACGTATGGAACTTGAAGTCCATCAATGTCAAAAGCATGCGTGCTATGACAAAATTCCTTGAATATTTTTTTTGGAATAGCACAATATATTTTTTTTTTTGTGCTTTATATATATATATATATATATATATATATATATATATTGAATTTTGTGTTTATTTCCAACACAAATTGAACTAAAGAAATCGATTACAATTATATCTCTTCAGTTAGAGTTTATTTTAAATTCTTCTGTCAAACTATATATATTGACAGATAATCATAAACTCCTCTTCATAAATTTCAAGCAGCTCAGATCAATTCTGCAGATCATTAGGTAAGACTTTTTTTTTTTTGAATGTATGCTCGTACACCCATGATAAATCATCTGTATGTTGATGTTTGAATTATTGTTATGTGGCCATCTGTATTGTTATTTTGCATGCTTGAATTTTATTATTATACTGTGCTATTGCTGCGGCCGTCATCTTCCCCGAGTCTATGCGGTGCCTTGCTGCTGCCGTAGAGTCACTGCTGTCCTCAACGATTGCTCATCATCTTCTCCATTTGTTGTTGCGCTTCTGCCACCGTGATCATCTTCATCACAGCAATCTTATACAGCGAATCACGCTACTGTCACAGAATCACTGCTCGACTATTTCACATAGGCTTGGCTATTATCTATACGTTTCTATGCTAATCAGCAATACATCTGGTGGGTAGCATGGCACCTCCTTCGAGCAGCCTCTACAGACTTCCATCACAGCAGTCTCTGCAACTTTCGTTTTGTCATCTTCATCGCGGTGGCTAGCTCCCCAACACAACAGCTAGTTCTCCATCACAGCAACTGCTTCTCCATCACAGCAATCTAGTTCTCTGTCACGTCAGCTCTCCGTCTCCTGAAACCACATCCACAGCTCCAAGCATCCGGATTTCACCTCAACAAGACCAAGAAGAAGATTCCACCGCCTCATCTCCTTTCTATAACAAATATCATCTCAGACCCTTCACCACAATAGCTAATAAGGGGAACAAGATGGCGATGTCGGATCTTGGGAAGGATCATGACTTCAGTTTGGAATTCTGGAAGGATTCCATTGTCAATATCGCAGCTAAGCAAGCTGGAATTGTTACAGCTGTAGGATAATAGATTTTCCCTGGAGATCCCAATGATGTCCTCATCATAAGAAAATGATATTTGCATTGTTTGAGAAATCTGCGTGACAATAGGAACAACAGCTCGACCGAGTCCTGAAGTAGAATGTATTGTTGAAAGTCCCAAAATTGTGGAGGTCGATACAAGGAGGCCTAAATCAATATCTCGCAGAACCAACACTACTGCACTTCCGGCGTTTCTTTACCAAATGAGAATAGATGAATTCATTCAATTCGCAATCAACAGTCTTCCAATCGGTATGCCTATACTTCTGTAAAATGTCACCAGTGTCGAGAAGCTTAATAACAACATCGCTGAACTTATTTGTCTTGGCCTTGACGTAATGAAATATTAGATCATGTCATGCCCTTTCGGACTCTGGACACATATCTGGACATAACCCAATGATGACTCTGGATTTTTTCATGCCCTCAAAATCAGATAAAACACTTTCATTCAAGAACTCCCCATCTGAATCTGTAGAATGTTCCCCAGCGAGCTTCTTCCTCCCTTCCCATTGTGCTGAAATCTATTTGCAGACAATTTTTGATCTGTAATTTCTGGAGGACTCGTCTGAACAATTTCCCACCATTCGGCTTTGAAACGAACTAATCGCTTTGCTTTGGCTTTGGGGTTATGTTTCCTGAGATCCAAAACCCATGCGAGTTTGCTCTTGACCTTATCCGTGAACTTGAAGAATCTCTCTCCGAAACCCAGAATTTAGTAGAATTCAACGAGTCATGGAAGGCCTCGATGAATTCCAATAGCAAAATCTCCAATAAGCCGAGTCTTTCACTTAAAGATGCAATAAAGATAAGCATTTCTCAAGGAAAGCTATCCACTGGTGCCATTGCCAAAAGTGACCAAGATCTATCGTCTTTAGTTCCATCATTTGCCAATTCATTATGGTATGAAGTTCTGGTAGCCTATCTTTTGCCGTTATCATCTTGTTTTATGATTGCCTGAAATATGTCTCTAGTGCTGAATTCCTGGGAAACATGGACCCGTGCTCGAGTAGGAAAACGAGCTTGGATAAAACTTTTTTGGTAAGAGTGGTCTTGCTGATGCCTCCCATTTCGACTATTGAAATTGCATGCCATTTGTCTTCGGTTTGGACAAGTTTTGTCACCAGCTCAGCTATGTCTTCGTCCAGGCCAACAATATCCTCTTCTTCACCGCGAGGAGAGGATCTTCTCTGCTTTCGGAGCTTCTCCCTTGCAGTGTTAATCCCCTCGGCCTCATAGGCTGTTCTGTTTTCATTACTGTGGGCGATGCCTTGCAAGAAGAAGGTCCATCACGTGGTTCATGACCCTCACTACCTTCTAAATTCTCCTCCACATGCTTCAACTTTTTGGGCTTTGACAATTTCCCCTTCACGTTTTTGCTTTCTGGACAAACCCTTATATCAATCACTTCAACAATCTTTATTGAAATTTGACACCGATCTGAGTCAATCCCAGTAGGAAATGCAACAACACGAGTCAGTGATGGGCAGTAAACAGTCGATCAAGATTCGGGGTTGCTATGATGGCAGCGCCCTATTTTTTTATTAATATTTTATTTAATTATGGATGAATTTATAGTGGCTTGTCACACTTTTTTTTTGTTTTTTTTAGCATTATTGCATTTTTACTTCTTTATGGACTTTTTTTTTATCTTCTTTTTTTTTTAAGTTATTTGATCCTTTTTGCTAATCTTTTTTTTTTTTGATGTAGTCATGGACGAATTCCCTTCGTATCGCCTTCCAAGACCATCTATTGTCAAGCATTGCCAAGATGAAGTTAAGGGTAGACCCTTTTTTTCAAAGTCTCAAGAGGAATATAAAGGTCGTCTACGTGATTTTCTGCTTATCCGAGACAAGTCCAATGAGGATATAAGGAAAGCTACTAGGTGTTTGATTCACACTCCAGCTATTGGTAGTAACGCACATAACTGGGATTCTGACGTGGCAACTCTTTACCATTTGGATGTCTGGACTTCTGAAGAGGTTGATGAGGTATTTTCTTGCAATTCTCACACTGCTCAAAAGGGTGCCTTTAAGACAGTGTTGAAGTTGCAAGATAGTCACCATGAAGAGAGCGTCAAATCCACTGCCCTCACCACTTTGGGTCACCGTATTTGTAGACGCGAAGTTTCTTGGCATAGCTTTCAACCACGCGGAGAATTTGTTCCTCCTCCTGGATATTGGGAATGGTCAAAGCTTATTTTGAGTCAGCACAAGCAGATTTTAGAGCAAGCGGGCATCTATGAATCGATCTTCGCTTCGCTGTTTGTTTATGACCAAGGTCAAAATATGATTCATGCCTTGTGCGAAGCTTGGTGTCCAGCCACCAATACATTTTTGTCTTCTCGTGGGGAGATTTCCATTTCATTGTGGGATTTGAAGATTTTAGGAGGCCTTCCTATTGTTGGAGAGTTTTACGACGAGGTTGCTCCCAGCTTAGAAGAAATAACCGGTCTCGATGAATCTTCGAGTCCCATTCTTCCGGTCAGTTGTCGATACCTTTTTCTTGCATATCACCTTATCAGGCTGCAGGAGGATCATGGGACTTCGAAAGGCAATGGAGTTTCTACTTTTGCTTGGGTGAGATTTTGGTTTCGAGGCAAAAGCAAATACAATGATCCTTATGATTCGATCACGATTAAAGGCAAGAAAAATTCTCTATATACTCCCGATGGTCGTTTCAGACACCGACTTCGTACTAGAAAGGAAAATGAAGTTTTCCTTAATCTGGGTGTTTTTGACGTTGATAGAGATGAGGTGTTCTTAGCCGCATTCTTATCAGTCTGGCTATGCTTTTTTATTCTTTCGAGTACCCGTGGCGATGTCATTCGGCCTGAGACTTTCAAAGTGACTTCTTTCATAGCAAAAGGTACCCGATTTAGTCTTGCTATTCCTGTCTTGGCAAGCATATACAATGGACTGAATGAAATTGCTACTTGCGTTGATGGTCCTGGTCAATGCAATGTTGCTCTTCCTTGGCATTTTGTGCATGTGTGGATGGCATCTTACTTTGAGACTCATCCTGGATCAAATAGAGCACCAAGAAGACCTAAAATGTGCAAGTACGGGGGATCTTTCGGTCACAAATCTTATGGTGAGGTCAAAAGTCGAGAAATTATTCAACAATTTCTTGGCATAGATTGGCAAGCCACTAGCATATTTGACACTTGTAAGACTAAACTCTTGGACACTCCAGGGAACCGACTTAAGCTTGACGATTTTGAATACTTGGTCAGCCTTCGATCTTCATTTTTGACTTTATGAAGAGGCAATTTTCACTTGGTAGAATCATATAGTCCTCATCGCTTTGCGAGATAATTTGGATACTGTCAAGATGTTCCGGGATCTTTGACAACTGCTATTAGAACTGCCAGTTTGAGAGGGTTGTTACGCTATTGGCGATGTAGCGTGTTGAGAGGTCCAAGCTGTGAAGTGACTATTCCTAAATGGAGTAGCACTAATGAACACTTGTTTGTAACAAGAAAATTCTTTGTCTGGTGGCAAGGCCAAATAGGAGATTACTATCGTACTAGTATACCCATCTTGAAGGATAGCACAAGTACTAATTTCAAACTTGCTTCTTCTAGCTCTTGTAAAGAAAGATTATCGAAGCAAGTGCAACCTTTGATTGAGACTACTGACCTTGAGGCTGAAGATATTGATGATGTTACCATGACGCAATGCCTTGACATGGGGCAATTTGAACAAAGCAAAGGTTCTTTAACCCCTGCTGTGGATGGGAGAGAGGCTCTCGTTGTCAGAGATGAACAACCTCGTCAGTGTGATGATTGTAGTGATAGACCTGTGGAACCTATCAGTGATCATGATAGTGACAGATGCAATCCCAGAAGGCTTAGGAGAGGTGTGGATCTTCTTTGAAAAGAAAAGTGATGGTCTCCGAGCAACCAGAGATTTCAAGTCAAGTAACAAGGGTTGGTTCCCCTAAGAAATCTTGTCATGGTAGGCTTCGTCTTTCCTTAAAGAGGAGATGTCCTGAAACTGATCGCGAGGAATTTGAGAAGAGGACTTCGATTGCACAGGAAGAAGTTGCTGATTCGACCGGTGATGATGCAATTCCTCTTACAGAGATGTTAAAGAAAAACACTGTTGACCAGGTTAAAAACATCATGCCCGATGATGAGCCTTCAAAAAGTGAGGAATCTGTAAGTGATGCTGGTAAAGTTCGAAACCAAGTGAAACAGTTGTCAGCTAAAATAGGCTCTACATCTTCAGCCAAGGGTAGCTCTAAGTCTGTTTCAATCAATTCATCGATTAAAAGAGCTCGAGGTGATGACACAGTTGGGAATAAATCTCCTAATCAGGATCTGCTCCAGTTGCCAATCAATCGCTCTCTTGAACGAGATACTATCTCTGTTTCGACTTATCATCCTGGCAAGTATTCTTCCAAGATTTTTGAAAAAGCCATTAAAGGGATCGGACATGATTTCTTACTTCAACTTAGAGATGCCTCTTTTTCTCAAGTTAGAAAGCTTTACGAAGATGCTTCCACTGTTTATTCAGGCATTGAAAGTTTGCATGGTGATTCGACTTCCTTAAAAAAGATTGTTGACTCCTATGTTGGGGGGTGAAGGCATTGTTGTGCCTTGAGAAAGAACTTGATGGTCGTCTTTCTCAAAAAACTTTAGAAAGGAAGAAGGATGAAGTAACAGAACAGCTAGAATGTGCCAAGTCTTCATTGAGGTTGAAGCAACAACATTATGAAGTACAAGCCACAAAGCTTCAAGCTTTGCAAGATGAATGTGATGCACTAGAAGAGAAGTTGCATTTAATTCGAAAGGAGGAATTGAAGGTGAAGACTGATTTGGATGCTCGAGTTGTTGAAGTAAGCAAGGCCAATGATGAAGTTGCTTCCTTTGAAAAGCTGATGACTGAATTAGAAGCCACGGTTTCCATTGCTGATGAAGACATGGAGAACATTGAAGAGCTCAGGAGAGCATTGCAGGCTCATCGAGACTCTTTGGTTGACAATTGGAGCAGCAAGTCCTAGATATTGCTTGAGCATTTTATTTTATTTCATTTGTAATAGACATTTTCAGCATTTCATCTATGTCATATAAGACTTTAATCATTATGATGATTTTTTTTTTATTTGGTGTGACTGAACTTAGGATGGATGGGTTTCCTAAGCTGCCTACGTACCTTCTAAGAGAAGGATCAAGTCATTACGTAGTTCATTTGTTTATTTATTTATTTGTTATTTTGCCTTAATTTTTACCTAGACCGTCCCAATGGGATTTAGCAGACTTTATTTGCCTTAATTTTTGCCTAGACCGCCCCAATGGGGTTTTCAATCTAGCAGGCTTTGCCTTAACTTTTGCCTAGATCGCCCCGATGGGGTTTTCAATCTAGCAGGCTTTATTTTTTTATTTGATGTTGTGCATAGAAATTGGAGCTTTCACGCATAATAGCGTTTCAGAAATTTCCCATTGATGGGGCCGACTCGTAATCCGTCACTGTCGACTATCTTGTAAGCATTGTTTGTATAAACTTCTTGCACAACATAAGGTCCATCCCACTTGGAAGTAAACTTATCACCAGGATGATGATGGAAGTTAATTGGTCTGCGCATGGCGAGCACTAAATCTCCTACTTGAAAGGAACGTGGACGGACTTTCTTGTTAAAAGCTTTAGAGAGGCGTGCTTGATAACATTCAAGATGTTGTTGTGCTTGCAAACGTTTTTCATCCAACGCTTCAAGCTCTTGAAGGCGCAATTAGGCATTGCTCTCTTGTGTTAAGCCTTCTTGGATGGCAATTCTTAAAGTAGGAATTTGACATTCCAATGGAAGAATGGCTTCGACACCATAAACAAGGGCATATGGAGTAGCTTGCATGGGTGTTCGATATGTAGTACGATACGCCCAGAGTGCTTCTCCGATTCTTTCATGCCAATCTTTTTTGCTCTTCGCAACAACTTTCTTCAACAAATTACAAAGTGTCTTGTTGAATGCTTCTGCAAGGCCATTTGCTGGGGCATTATACATGGAAGAATTGTATTGTTTGAAATTAAATTTCTCGTACAACTTATCCATGAGGCTATTGTAGAATTGTTTGCCGTTGTCAGTGATGATGTACCAAGGAACTCCATAGCGATAGATGATCTGTACACGAATGAATTCTACCACTTGTTCTTTCTTGACCTCTCTGAAAGGTAACGCTTCTGCCCACTTAGAGAAATAATCTGTTGCAGCCAGAATGTATAAGTGTCCTCTTGAAGACTTAGGCAATGGTCCTACAAGATCAAGACCCCATCCATCAAAAGGCCACGATGCAACTGTGGGATGAAGAGGCTCTGGTGGCTGATGTATGTAATTGGCATGGAACTGGCATGGTTGACATCTCTTTGCAAAATCTATAGCATCTTGCGCCATTGTAGGCCAATAATACCCTATTCTCTTGATCTTGTAATGCATTTTCGGCCCAGATTGATGTGCGCCACAGATTCTAGAATGAACCTCTTCTAACACTTGTTTGGCTTCCTCACTTCCTAGGCAACGTAAGAATTGCCCATCAAATGACCTACGATACAAGGTATCTTTATAATAGATGAGCTCTGCGTCGCACTTCAGACTTGTGACGTAAATCATTCGAAAGTTTGCCATGCTGAAGATAATCAATAATGGGCTGTCGCCAATCTTCAACTTCAATTGTGCATACCGATATCGCACTGACTTCTTCATGAACTATCTCTTGTAGAGGCACTATCCATCTGCAACATATTGGAACACTCAACTTTTCATCCTCATTGATAGCCAAAGTTGTTGCCAAGTTGGCCAAAGCATCTACCTGCCGATTTTCACCTCTTGGGATATGCTTCAACGTTATGTAATCAAACTTATCCATTAACCGTTTAGCATATTTGAAGTATGAAATCAAATCTTCTTTCTTGACTTCGTATTCTGCCAAGAGTTGATGTATTATCAGCTTAGAGTCTCCATACACTTCAATGTCTTTAATCCCCATTTCAAGTGCCATTTCTAAGCCTAAAATAAGTGCTTGATACTCAGCAACATTGTTAGAGCATAATTCGCTCAAGATAAAAGAATATGGCAAGACTTGATTGTAAGGGCTAACGAGAATTGCCCCCGCTCCTGCTCCACTTTGTCTTGAAGCACCGTCAAAGAATAACCTCCAGCTTGGCTTTAAGTCGACAAAAAGGACTTCTTCATCAGGTAAATCATCTGACAATTTTCAATCAGACGGGATAGGATGATCTGCTAGAAAATCTGCCAAGGCTTGCCCCTTCACCGCCTTTTGGGAAACATAAACAATGTCATATTGTTGAAGGATTACCGCCCACTTTGCCAATCTCCCAGAAAGAACTGGTCTGGACAAAATATATTTCACAGGATCTGCTCGTGCTATTAAATGGACGGTGTATGCTTGCATGTAATGTCTTAGTTTATCAACAGCGAAGAACAAAGCAAGACACATTTTCTCAATAGGGGAGTAATTTAATTCTGCCCCTACAAGTGTTCGGCTTAAATAGTATAAAGCCCTTTGTTTCCTTTGCTCATCTTCTTGTGCGAGTAATGCCCCCAAGGACTTGTCCTGTGCAGCAATATAAAGGACTAATCGCTTTCCATGAATTGGTGCTCCCAAAACTGGAGGATTAAGCAAGTATCTCTTAATCGCATTAAAAGCATTGCTACAGGATTCATCCCACTCGAATGGTATGTCCTTCTTCATTAGTCGACTGAATGGTTGGCATCTTCCAGCTAGGTTTGAAATAAACCTTCGAATGTATGCCAATTTACCTTGCAGACTTCGAAGCTCTTTTAGGTTCTTAGGCTCTGGCATATTCTGGATAGCATCTATCTTGGACTGATCTATTTCAATACCTCGGTGTCTCACGATAAAACCAAGGAATTTCCCAGATGTCACTCCAAAGGCACATTTCAGCGGGTTCATCTTCAGTTGGTACTTCCTTAGCCTATCAAACACTGAACGAAGATTTTCTAAATGGTCGTTTCTTCTCTTTGACTTGACCACAAGATCATCAACATAACAGTCTACTGTTTTATGCAGTAGGTCATCAAAAATTCTCTGCATAGCACGTTGATAAGTTGCACTAGTATTTTTCAAACCAAAGGGCATTACTTTATAGCAATAAATCCCCTTAGGTGTTCGAAATGCGGTTAGTTCTTCATCTTTTGGTGCCATTCGAATCTGATTATAACCAGATGATCCATCCATGAATGACAAAGCCTCATGCCCTGTAGTAGCATCAACCATTATTCCGGTGATGGGCAGTGAAAAGTCATCTTTTGGGCATGCATTGTTTAGATCGCGAAAGTCGACACAGACGCGAAGTTGTCCATTCTTCTTTTTGACTGGCACTATATTAGCTATCCAAGATGGATATTTCACTTCACGTATGAATCCTGCATCGATCAACTTGTTGACTTCAGCTTCTATGAGCGGGATAAGATCAGGTCTATAGCGCCTTTGGGGCTGTTTAATTGGCTTTACTCCCTTCCGAACAACCAAGTTATGAACTGAAACTTTCGGATCAAGTCCGGGCATCTCTTTATATGTCCAAGCGAAGACATCTTTGTATTATAACAATAGTGCGACATACTTTTCTTTTTCTTCTGGGCTAAGGAGTGCACTCAAAAATATAGGGCGTGGTGCATCCGAAGTGCCAAGATTTGCCTCTTCCAGCCTGTCAACAGTTGCTTGCCCCCCATCTTCTAAAGCAGCAGGAGCTTCTTCTTCTTCGATTTCAGATGGCTCTTCAGACTCATCTTCTGATGATTCATCCTCTGCACTTTCTTGGATGGTTACATGATATGTTGAATAAACTTTTGTCTCATCTTCTTTGAGATGAACAGATGAACTGGTGTCCACAACAGTATGACGTTGCACTTTCAATGGCCCTTCTGCTGAGATTTCAAGCTCTAAACGCCTCTTCATGCGAGATGGAATCGAACTCCGGATTTCTTTATCATCCTTTAATTCAGTGCAGTTTTGACTTTCTTCTTGCTGCACTTCACTGCTTGAAACATTCAATCTATCAAAAACTAAATTGTGTCTTCTAGGTGCTTGGCGTAACTCAAAGTGAGGGACATTGAGCCTATCAAACACTGAAATACGAGTTGCTGATGTTCCCAAACGATTGAATACCGACACACGAGTAGTGTTTTGGGGAGGATGAGTTGGAGAAGCTTTTGGCTCATCACATTCATCAGTAACCTCCACCGAAATGTGTTGAGTACTGACTGATTTATTCTTCCTGCCAACACGAATTCGTACTGGGTTTTGGGATTCACATCCTAATCCATCTTTTGGAAAAGGTTTCCCATCCGACTTGTTTATCAGCTTTTTATGGGTTTCAATGATCCCTTGCAACTTTGCAGTCGTCTTCCCATCATGCAACTCATTCATGGACGATGACTTGGAAAAGTTGAACCCAGCCTTAGCGATCAGTTTATAAGCCTTTGGATCATAATTTTCAGCAGTACGACCTTGAGGCAAAGTCTCATGTTCTATTGTGCCTTGGGACGGTCGAACGAACCCTTTCAACGGCTTCTTGGCTTGACTATGGACCATGTTAGTTAGAGGCAATGTGTAAGCATCCTTCAACAGTTTTATGTCTTCTTTTATCCTGTCAGGAGAACACTCTGCTTGATTAAATTCTGAGCATTCCAAGAATGGCGATTGACCCTCCTTGCGATGAGCCTTTGGAATATAGCGAAGAACTGGAGTTTCTTTTGCCTCTCTGGATGCAGATTCGACTAGATTGCCCTTTACGGTTTCTTCCAATGTAAGCTTGGGAACACCTTCAAGGGATGTATCTAAAGGCTCTTTCATCACATTAGGATCTACTTTCTTTTTACCCTTAATTTCAATTTTTTCGGTGCTTGGCATTTGAGTGGGTAAAACTTCTTTTATGTCACAGTTCTCTGAGTAGAACTTCGCATCAGCATGGTGAGATTCGACCTCATTGAATGGTTTTAAATCAGCATCAACCTTTCTCGGTCCGTCTCGATAAAACTTTAAGCATTGATGCAGTGTAGAAGGCACAACGCCATTTGCATGAATCCAAGGACGCCCGAGCAACAACTTATATGTAGTTCTGGCGTCGATGACATGGAAGATTGTACTCGACATTAATTAACCGATCGCGACATCCACTCGTATTATTCCCAAGGCACGTTGCTCCATTTGATTGAAACCTTGGATCAAAAGTCGTCTTTTTGACAATTCATTAATTATTATGCCAAGTTCCTCCATTGTTGCCTTGGGCATGATATTAACTGCAGACCCGTTATCGACCAACATGCGATTCACCCTTTGTTCTCGGATGTATCCATAAACATAAAGTGGCCGATTGTGGGGTTTTGATCCTAACAACAGATCCTCATCTGTGAATGCAAGAGTTGTCAAGCAGTAATCACAAAAACCATCATCTGAAGCAGGTTTCGTGGGAGCTGGAAGATGTGCAGCGTAAATTTTTGGGTTTTCCAAAGCATGCGCAATCGCGTCACGTGTTGCCTTTGGATACTGCAACAGCTCGTAGATGGTAAGATGAGAAGAGATCCCTTTAAAGATTTTAAGGCATTCTTCCCGACCTGTTTCAGTCTGGCCATCTTCTCGAGCCTTAATGGCCTTTGAGCTTTCTCCTTCTGACTCCTCTTTAAACAAAACCGTATGAACACCAACACTCACTTGTTCTTCCCTAAGAAAACCTTTAGGAAAGAATTCTTCTAGTGTTACATGTTTTCGAGGCTTTTGCCTCAAAAAATTTTGGAATTGGGGATGCCTCATAGTTTTCTTCTGTCCCCAACGTGGATGCGAGTTATTTATCTGTTGAGTTCCCTTTTGAAAAGGAAGGTTTGCGGATCGGACATATTGCTTTCACGATTTTCATCGCGTTACCAGTGTCCATTGTTCTTCATCATCTGTAGCAGATTCAACATCTTTAAAAGAGCTAGCAATTGAGCTTGTTACCGTAACTGTCAGGGCAACAGGTTCCAAGCAGCCAAATTGAATCAGTCAATACGTTATGCCTTTTGTAGGCAAAGAAGTGAAAGTAGCATGATTTGACTCTACTATGTCGTCCATATCAAGTTCAATCTTGCGCTCATTCACTAGCTTCATTATCAAATCTTTCAAGTCAAAACATTTTTCAGTAGGATGACCAATGATTCCATGATACTTGCAATACTTTGGATCAGTAACTTTTCCCTTTTCTCCTGGCCTTTTGGACTCTGAAAGTTCAATCAGCTTTTGCTTTAGGAGTTGATCCAGCATGTCAGGCACATCTGAATCAGGGAAAGGATATTTCTTTGCTTCTCTTTCTTCGAAGCTCAGGCGTTGTATATTTCTCATTTGAGGTCGCCTGATATTTTCCTCAGCCTTCTTAGTGCCTTTGGAGGAAAATTTTAAAGGTTTAATCTCAACGAACAGAGACTCCTTAGCAGTGCTCTTTAAAGGCCTCTCAACCTTCTTAAAATCCTTCTTGTCTCTCCTAGGATCAAGAATCGAAGAAGTTTTGTTACTAGAATGAGCAATACTCAATTCCATGTCATGAGCATGGGTGGCCAATTCTTCGAAAGTATGCGGCTTTATCCCTTGGAGAATGTAAAGAAGTTCCCAATGCATACCTTGGATGCACATCTCAACAGTAGAAATTTCAGAGAGCTTATCTTTGCAATCAAGACTTAACGCTCTCCATCTATTGATGTAGTCGACGACTGGTTCGTCCTTCCTTTGTTTGGTATTAGTTAGCTCTGTCTTACTCACTGTGTGGCGAGTACTAAAGAAACGATTGAGAAACTCCCTCTCAAGTTGTTCCCAGCTATCAATGGACTCGGATTCCAAGTCAATATACCATTCAAAGGCATTTCCTTTCAGCGACCTTACAAACTGTTTAACCAGAAGATCTCCGTATGTTCCTGCATTATTACACGTCTCCACAAAATGGGCCACGTGTTGACGTGGATTTCCCTTCCCATCGAACTGCTGAAACTTAAGAGGTTGATAATATGCCGGCATCCTTAAATCATCAATTCTCCTCGTGTACGGTTTAATGTATGCATAATAACATTTAGATGACGATCCACCATACTGAGCCTTGATGGTATTTGCAATCATCTCTTGTAGTTGTTGAACGGACAAAGACCCAACTGATATCAGTGATGATCCGTTTTCGGGGTTTTCAACACCATGAACTGCTTTCAGTTTCCTAGCGGCTTTAGCAGTTGGTCTGTTTGGTACTGGATTATCGTTGGATTCTTCATCGTGTTGAGCTTCCAGTTGACTCTTCAACATCGCAATTTCAACATCTTTTTCTTCGACTATCTTGTGCAGAGTTGACATCATCCTCTCCATTTCAGAGATCCTTTCCTCTAGAGTAGTCGCATTAGTAACCATTGCAGACATGGTTTAGAGAGTAGACACTGATTGTTCTGCTAGTACTTGCGAAGCAGATTTTCTTCCTACCAAGAGATCCATCGAGATGACAGGTTGATGAGCAGCATTGTTGGTTGGCCCCATTGAATCTTGACCTTGTGTTGCAAGATACCGTACTCTAGCACGAGTCATCGGTCCAGTGTAACCAGGTTGCACGGTCGCAGCAGGATTGAATTTGTGACTTGGTGCAGCAGTCTTTGGAGCCATAGATCTGAACAATTGGTTGATCTTGATGGAGAGCGAGATGAGAAGCAGAGATGTCCCACTGGGTGTGCCAGAAATTTGTATACACAAATTTTCGCGTCTGTAAAATTAAAACACGAATTAGTGATAAAATTCAATTTTTGTATTTATATGTGAGTACAATTCTCTGTTTTGAATTCTTTACAAAAAGAATTATAATCCTCTGATTCGGTCTCCTGATTGCACTTGTC
The DNA here is from genome assembly GCA_033439115.1 of Firmiana major. Taxonomy (NCBI): domain Eukaryota; kingdom Viridiplantae; phylum Streptophyta; class Magnoliopsida; order Malvales; family Malvaceae; genus Firmiana; species Firmiana major. The sequence goes on along the minus strand of CM065903.1, from coordinate 23,254,367 downwards.
GAGGGCGTGACGCTTGATCCCGACGGAATGATTGTTGAGAGAAACGGCCGAAGGGCTTGTTGTTCCTCTTGAATTTGCAGCGGCGTGGCTGATCGTTGAGAGAACGGTCTGTGATTTCTCGTGGATTTATAGCGGCGCGGCTGATTGTTGAAGAAAAGACTTGACTGAAGAGAAGGCTTGATCGGAGAACGGCCGGAATTCTGCAGGCTTTCAATTCTCTGAGGAGGCTGAGACTTCTTTTCTTCAGTGCTTTCTGTCTGCTTCTTCTGAGTGCTCTGAGTCTTCTGACTATTTTCTGAGTCTTCTTCTGTGTCTTCTTCCGTCCTCTGAATGTGGAAGAGCTCTCTATTTATAATGCTTGATGGTAGAGAGTTCTAAAGGGACTCGATCACTCCAGGATTTATCTCTAATTAATTTAATTTAATTAGAGATAATACAATTGGTTGATAATTTTTATTTATCACCAATTTATTAGAAATTATTAATTAATTAAATATTTAATTTAATTAACTAATAATACTAATTAATTATTATTATTTTTTAATGCCTACAATCTCAAATTGAGAACACTTGGTTATAAAAATGTACTTTAATTAAAGATCATAGACCGACCAAAACATAAACCTCTCTTATTGTTGCGAACAATTAACTGTAAGCTGTGCTGCGGTACCTCTTAATGGTGCAAAGATTAAGGATTTTAAGGAGCTTCTGGTCGCTGGTGCACCTAGGTGTCTTGAATTGGCTAAGTGCTGCCCCATTCCCTATGAAATAATCCAAAATCTTCTTAAAAGTTCCTCTTTGAACAATGCAAAGCTCCAAAGGTCCAATCGAGTTGGTTCTCCTTGACACTACATATCCGTGATCCACAAAAGAAGCATCCATTTCGCGACAGCATTCGCCTAGCACCCTTTCCTCTACGTCTCCTTTGATCTCCCAATAAATTATGTAGTGGCCTGGTTGATGCATCACATCAGCATGGCTCGTGAAATCAACCAGCTCCGCTCCATATTTGCTAAGCATCTGAGACCCTCTTTCTACCACTATCTGAAGGTCCTTTTCAGTGTTCTTGTCGATGTTAACAGTTAATATTAGCTTTCTTCTGCATATGAAGTTCAACTTTGGGGTCCCGTTATGAAATCCAGCCACTTCCACCACATCTCCCAGCCGATATCTGTAAAGCCCTGCAAAACAATACAAGTGAAACAAGTTATTTTAGGATCTTGAAAGGAAATCCGAACAAATGAACTGTCATATCTGACAACCACACAAACCTTACTTCAATAAGCACCAAAGTTAAAGCAAAATGTATTTGTTCCGAAATTGAGCTATATATCCTCCATTGTAAACTAACTTTTCCAAATTCTACTATTAGATGGAATAGTATAATGCTAAATAGGACTAGATTTTTCCAGCGTTTAGTGACGTTTACATTTAGCGCTATCTGTATTTTGTCAAATCAATTGTTGGCATGTAGTAGGACAATACAGCAATGGTACTGCAACGAATCCTATGAAAAAGAAGAGGTAATTTTATGTATCTGTATAACTTGTCATTTCTGCCTAGGTTGATCAGAACTTCGGTGATCAAACTGTTAACAACTCTAACTTGGATGTAACAGCCTTGCTAGACATCATGATTATTGTACTTTAAACATGCATATTAAAGTTGCATATCGGAGACTCAATGTCTACATAAGTAGGGAATTAATATGAAATTTGTGATTAAAGTGAAACCTAAGTTAGCTAGGGTAATAGGAAAAGACGATTTAATTAATTTAACACGCACATAAAAAGAAGCCTACCGGTAAAAGTAGTCAGGACAATCTCATATTCTTGTCCAGCTTTGACTTGGTAGAGTGGAACTGGCTCATCTTCTATGAAGTCAACAGTGCCTGAAGTCAAATCTTGATTCTGTCTGTTGAGGGGTATAAACTCGAAATAAGAAAAAGTAGGCATTACAGCAAAAGTAACATCCTCTGGGGGCAAAGAAGGATCCAAATTCACCCCAATCCAACTCTCTGTTGACCCATAGTCAGCACTCACTAGCGATATGGAACCAGAATAATGCCTTAGCTTTTTCAAGTACGGTTGCATTGAGCCCGTCATTATAGAGTAGACATACTTCGCATTCGGCCAAAGCTTAGGAATCAAGCTGTACCAGTCTGAAGCTTGTGACTCCTTGCAAATTGCTTCAATCTGTGAAGCCAAAGATGGGTTTGGAGAAATGATATCCAAAACGGCTTTTCGCATCCTTGGCAAGGTTATTGTTGTGCTAAGAGTGCCTCCTTTGATATCATTGCATATTTCCTTCCACTGCTCTTCAAACGAGGCAAAGGCCTGGACTATGCTATAAGCAAAGGTTGAGGAGATGAACTCAACTTGATCACAGAAGAAGAGGCCAAGTAGGAGATGGCAATAAGTAGTTTGCTTGTAGTCTCCCCCAGAAATAACTTCTTGTGGGCTGCAAGTGAATGACTTTGTCTTCTCTTGTTTGATTTTGAATTCTTCACTAGCATAATAGTGGGTTGTTGCTGTTCCTGCTGTTAATCCTCCCTTTGTTTTGAACTGTTTGCTGCTATATATGAATTCCAAGATTCTTCCTCCGGTTCTTATTGGATAAACCCTGTAGAAAAAGAGAAAAGAATCAGCGCACGCGCTCGCACACGCACACGCACACTCACACTCACACACACACACAAAAAAAAAAAAAAAAAAGAGACAACTTCATCGATTGCTGACATAATGAAAGGTGAACCGATTAATAAAAACGTGGATACAGCCCTACGGTGAAAGAGGACCATACATTTGATGGTTGAAAGGAGGATTTATTGAGAGAAGAAAGGATGACCTTGATCTATAAGCCGCTGCCAACCTGAAAATCTGCAAAGTAGTCTGCGAGCTATGGGGAGTAAAAGGTACGAACTTCTGTCTCCCTTCCGTGGTACCGGAGCTACAAACAAAAAATCCATAATTAACAAAAACAAAACCATTAGGAAATCATCAAGAAATTAGATGGTGAGAACAGTAGTGATTTTTACAAAGCGGAGCAGGAAAAAAACGAGGTATTGATTTTCTTTCAAATCAACATGACTGGGTGATACGAATACTTCAACTTTGTTTCAAATGAAAGGCTTCGCTTGTGGCAAATCGAGCGCAAGACTGATCATATACTCCATCTTCGGGTTCGTTTCTTCACATGCTAAATCTAAAAGATGACTTCATGGGATAATGAAGACCCGAAACCAAAAAACAAAAAAATTAGTAGAAAAGAACAGGAAAAGTGAAAAAGACATGACTACCTTAGAGAGAGAGTGGCTATAGGTTGTTGGGTGAGAACAGGAGCTGTGTCCCCATCTGCAATTCGTTGAATAAAAGGCTCCAAATCTGCATGGGAGACTAGAGGTACTAAAGAGGTGTAAAGCGATTCTAATGCACATGCATCCATCTCTTGGATTTTGATGTCCCCAAACAAATTTTTCAGGTACTCCACACCATAATTCATCACAAGAATCCGGCGAAGTGTCTCTCTCTGAACCATGGCGGCGTTCTCCGATACACTATCGAACCAAGTGATAATGTCGTAGTCATAGCTACCGTTGCCATTAATTGTCACAGCTTGAGCTGGTTCCATCAATATAGTGCCGCTGCAAATAGCAGAGAAATCAAAAAAAAAAAAAAAAAAGGAAAAGGTTTGCTCTAGCGGCTTGGTAGGTCTTTCTCTGTTTCTCTTAGAAGTAGAGAAAAGCCAAGGAGCCCACACTTGAAAATATCATTCTCATGCTTATGGCCTATTTATCTAAGTCTGCCCCTTATTGAAAAGCTCAACTAACCTCCTAAATGTAGCAGAAGCTCCATCGTGGAATGGTACGATTGTTTCTAGGCCACAAGTCATAGTGCTTCATTTTAGAGGGAGAAAGAGAAATTCTCATTTGAAAAGATATGGAGAAGAATTTGCTAGGGGTCCAAAGCCAACCAGGTATGACAGCTTGGCACCATGCCCATTTCCCTCCAAGTTTATCAGCCATCAACTGAAAGTGATAAAGTTTCCATCCCCATTTGTGTTGCAATTTGCATTTGGTTTCTAAAGATCTTTCATCATATTTTGGAAAGCTCAACCCATTACACGCCAGTAAATCCATCATTTTTCATTTAGGATATGTTATTGCCATATGACATTGTTGTTATATTCCATGGTGGGTCGTCATGAAGGTTCTCTTTTTGTTGTGTTTCTTCTTTTCCTTTTCTTAGCCCAAAGTCCTGTAGAACTAAAACAAGTAATTCCCTGTTTATCCTCTTCGCCGAACCAAACCCATGGTGACTTGTAACGGGATAAAATAACCAATAACTATATTGTATCTTGGGATGTCATCGATAGAAGTTCCTAAATTTAGTTTTGAATGTTTGGACTTATAAATTGATTGTGGGCTCGTTTGGATAGGTAATGAGATAAGTTATGATGAGATTGAAAAGAATAGTGGAGGTAATATTAGTTATTGTAGTGATTTAAATAAAATTAATTGTAGGATATGTGTTTGGATGCAAACGTAACAGTTATGGTAATATTAAGTTCAATAAGATGAGAAAATAACCATTAAGTACATTGAATAAAAATTGCACATAATAAAATTTTACAGTATATATTTGATAATTATTAAGAAATTATGGAAATTATTTTTGTTAGCTTTAAATAGATCAATATTTTGAAAAGACAAAAACTTAAGTGTACTTAAATGTGTTTACAAAGTAAATTTGCTTTGTGAGCCCTTAAATATATATATATATATATATATATATATATATTTTGTATTAATCTATAATGTATTAATATGCAAATTATATATAATTGTAAAAGTTTTTTAGTCTATTTTTAAATGGATCAAACAAAATCAAAATCTAAGTATTCTATAAAAAGTTATTAAGTTCGTACTAATTAGTGTGAAGGTTGTTTAACAACTGCACAAAGGGCAGTTTTGAAATTTTACTGCATCTTTTATAAAGAACTTAAATGTTGTTCTTTGTTTGTATAAAAGTATAATTAAGTCTAGTTTTCAAAACTTCAAATGGATTGTGATTTCAAGTTTTTTTACCTCAAGATATAGCCGATTTGGTAAGTAGTACTCAGACCTGATCTTGCAACCTTCCTTAGCTAGAAAGCTAGTGTATCAATACTATCTTTAAAGGTATCGATACCTTACTATTCTAGTGGCTATTTTATGAGATTTTCAGCTAAGTATTAATACCCCAATCTAAGGTATCGATACCCCTTCGTCTAGAATGCAAAAAAAAAAAAAAACTTTGTAACGACTATATTCACCCCTAAATGATCCCCAACGACTCCAAACTGATATATAAGTATAAAAAGGATTTTTTGACATTCATTCAAGGAGAGACACAAAAAAATTAGATAAGAGAGCCTTGATTCAAGTATCCAATCAAGATCAATAGTTGAGAAATTGTCTAGACTTTAATTCTTCCCATTTAGCAACCAATTGGTTATCTTTAGCTTCAAAGCTTTTCATCCTTGTACTCAATTAGTATTCATTCTTCACTTATACATCCTTAAGCTTAAGCTTGTAATCACCCACATTTCTAGAGGTATCCTTGATTACACAATTTGTATAGCCATCCACATATTGTAAATGGTACTGAACCCTTGAATGCTAAAATTATAAGGGAGGATCAAGTAGAGGAAATGTTTTCTCCATGAACCGTAAATTAATGGGAGATTTTGTCAAGGTTACTTCCCTAAGCTTGGAAAAAGGAAGGTGCATGTTTTCTCTTTGAGCCTGTTAAAAGGGATAGGTTTTAAGGTTATCTTTGAGCCTGCAAAAAGGAAGTTTACTCTTGAGCATGTAGTAAAAGGGTGTGTTTGTAAAGACAATTTTCTCTAATGGATTTGGTGAAATCCTTTAAAGGTACTCAAGGTAGTGCACATAGGTAAAGGTGTCAAACTGCTACAAATCTCTATGTACATTTCTCTATCCCTACACTTAATTTGGTTGTTATTCATTTACTTATATTTATTCATGCTAGATATGTTAGACAAAAAGTGTAGTGAACATAGATTAGCTAAGCGAAGTTAAGTTTAGGACAAAATTAGTTCAACTTCTCTTGGTTTAGTTAATTGAGTCTACAATTGGTATCAGGGTTTGGATTTTCTTTAGAAGGTTTAACCGCCAAAGAGTAAAAGATCTTTAGAATGGCTTAATTTATTTCAAGAACCTTTTTTGGACTTGAAGGATACCCCTGATGTTTGACTATGAGAACTTTACTCTTTGGGAATGTAGAAAGAAATTGTTAATTCAAGCTTACGATTTTGAAGTTTGGAAAATAATTATTGATAGACCTTTAGTATTTATGATATCTTTAGGAATGCAAAACTGTACAAAAAATGGAAAGCAATCGAATAAATATGATTTAAGAGTAGCTTAACTTAATGCCAAGGCTATGCATATTTTAGCTTGTGCTTCAGGACTAAAAGTTTTTAAAAAAGTAACTAGGTGTAGTGATGTTAAAAGTATGTGGAATAAACTCTCCTTTATTTGTAAGAAGAAAAGTAGAGAAGTTGAAATCTCTTGTTTGATGGGTCGTCATGATGATGATGATTTTGAGACTAGTTCTCAATTTTCATAAGAATATTCGTTTGATGAACTTCAAAGTGCATTCAATGAACTTGCTAATGATTTTAAGATTATGAATGTAAAATTTAGGAAAATGTTTGTTAAACTTAGATAAGAGTATCAAATTTTAGTAGATATTAAATTAGATTTGAGAGAAAAGCTAAAAGATCTTGGTTTAAAAAATGAAGTGCTAACCAAGGTAAAGCTAGAGCTAGACAAGAAGATGGAAGATTTAAGTTTGGAAATGAAATATTTGATAAAAAAGAATGAAAATCTACATAACTCATTTTCTAGGTTTTATATGGGTCAACAAAGGTAGAACATATTTTAAAAGCACAAAGAGTTTATTTGGCCAGGTCTAAGTTATACGGAATTTGAAAAAGAAACTCATCTAAAGAATTTCTTTGTAAAAAGAACTAAAATGCATAATACTTCTTCTATTTGTGGTCTACGTCATAGGGGGGACATTTCTCTTGTACTCTTTTACCTTTAGAAAACTACTTTTTTTTTTAAAAAAAATTGCATGCAAGATTTGGGTGCACAAGCATGCTCTTGAATCTCACGATGAATTGTCAAAATGAATACTCCACTAAAGTTGTTAACACTAACATCTATGTCAGGACCCGTTCTCAATCCATGACTTTATCCAAAATCACTACAAATTTTTCCCATTTTTTTTAACTTACCTTTCCTCTCTTCAATGGTTGGGCTGTGATTCAATGTCAGACTCCTCGCTTACCATAATATCCATTATCATACATACATGTCAATATACTGTTACTGACTGTAACTGAGATTATATAAAATCGAACACAAATACATTCCCCATAATATATATCGTATACATCACTGTGCTGTTTCTATGTTTAGATACATAACCGTACAAAATTTGTATACTTGGCGGTCGATAGGAACTAGCAGTGGACTCAGAAATACTATCCCTCGATAGCTCTTGCTCTACTGATGCTCTGTAGAGAGATGTAAAGAAAGGGGGTGAGCATACAACGCGCTCAGTAAGGAAATCAGGCAGGCAAGTAGATGTCTACACTATCTACTCAAAATAATGCTATGCCTTGAAAACATTATTTCCTTAACTCACTTTAAAAGCATGTCTTTAAATATATATATGTATACTTGTACAGATTAAATCCCATATACAGAAATCATGCTTTTTTTCTCAAATGTAGGCATGTAGTGCAAAACAATGCATCTTTATATAAATCATGCCTTTATGTAAATCATGCCATGTATATTTAAATCACAATAAATATGGCATTAAATAATTCACATCACAAAATCGGAGTCCGACCCATCCCTCAGGTCTGTTCGCAATTTAATTCAGTCAATCAATGTGATATATCATGTGAGACTCTGTGGTGAAATGCAAATAATATCCTGGACTATGATCACATCTGACATGTGATCCCAAGCAACACAGTACTCGGTGTGCGGGGCATCACTGCTGCAATGGGAGGGTGGTCAGTCCATTACAACCGTCAGCTATACAAAACACGGTACAACGTACTCCCATGCCCCAGGCACGGTACAAAGTACACCCGTAGACCCTACATCACAGTCGGGGTGCCTGTCATAGGTCTTAGCCCTCAAACCATGGAATATCATACCACGTCATTACCCTTATGCGGATATCCTCTCAAAAGATGTGACACACAGTCACACAAGGACTCTGGCATGGGTTTTAACATGTATTATATATCACATACAGTGCACGCCTTGAGTGTGACTCACAGTCGACACTCCGCTCAAACACTGTTTCACGTCACAAACTCAACTCTAGTGCGAGTAAACCTCCAGCAACTAGGTCAATGCATAGTTCATGTATTAAATCAAGTACGAGCAATAGCTCCAGTACCATGCTATGCATAATATCATCAAATTAAGTACGAGAAATAGCTCCAGTACTATGTCATGTATAAACCATGAAGAATCGAGTACGAGCAACGCTCCAGTACTATGTCATGCATCTCATGTAAAACTCGAGTATGAGCTAATCGCTCCAACACTCTCTCATGCATATATCATATAAAACTGAGTATGAGTAAGAACTCCAGTACTCTATCATGCATGTCATAGAAATCTAGTGTGAATCAAAATTCAGCACTAATGTATGTGAAAAATATATGAAATCCCGTGCGAGCTGTGCTCTAGCACGATTCATTCTCACATAATATGATAGATGGCTCTTTAAAAAGGGATGGTTTACAAAATGTTAAAATTAGCACTATAAAGTGTGCTTAAGTCACATCAACCTTAAAATCATTAGCCCATCTATTTATTTTCATGCTAAACAGCAGTTAAACACTCACAATAGTAGTTTCCATGCTTTTTGTAACTTTTCACAAAAGTTGACTTTTTGAGTAACTAGGGGTAAAATCGTAATTTGCCACTATCGGGTCGCAATAATTATTATTCACTTTCTCTGACCCTCAGAGTTTTTAAGTGAATGTAAAAGTAGACGAAAATATGTGCAGGTATCTCTAACTACTCATAAAAGTCCCTTACCTGCAATCACTCGAGAAATTTCACTTTCTCTGTGCTACTCGTTTCAGCAGTCCGATTTGCTCCTCTAATACTCTTTGGAGTTGCATAAAACCATTTATCAGGTTAATTACACTTTTCCTACTGTATTTCACATTAAATACAGTCTATTTCCCTTAATGGGCCTTCATAATCCTTAATGGGCCTAACTATGCCTTAAGCCCATTTTCATTTTACTATTCATTTTCGTTGGGCCTATTAGACTTGTGAGGCCCATCAACTCTTATTGGGCTTGTCCTAGGCCCATTATATCTTATTGGCCCTAAAATATTTGGGCTTGGCCCATTGGGCCTCTCGGCCACATGCCATGGCCGAGAGCTATCCATGCCATCGGTTATGCCATGGCATGCCATCCATGCCTATTTCTTAGCCAATTCACTTAGGCATTTTCACAAACACTTGGTTGGCAATATTCGTAACCATCATATAGTTCATTTAGGCATTTTATCAAACACCTTGATTGCCAACTAATTACATGTATTAATTAATCAATTTGATTAATTCTAATTACACCATAATCATTAACATATGTACATTAATCCATTTGTGCCTTAAAATCATATGGACATAAATCAATATCCCATTACTCACTCCCGGCCTAACCAACTTCATGGTGATTTAATATGTTTCAATGCTTAAAACATATATCAACATACTTAAAATCATTCATACATTAACATATATGAAATTGAAAATTAGAAAATATACCAATTGTTGTGTTCACCCTTTGGCCGAATCTTTGAAGGCTCTCGATTTGCACTCTATGGCTCCTTGATAGCCAATTCCAACATATGTCACTCTCCTTTCAATTTGGAACAACTTCCATGAAGGATGCAAGTTCCAATTATGCCTAATTCCTAGTGATTTCTAGTGAGAGAAAGCTTGGATAATATGTTTCAATGGTTTCTTCTTCTAGCCGAATTGGGTGTGATGAAGATGACAATAGTGTGGCTGATTTTATAAGCCACATACTTAGCCATTAAGCTTTACTTTCCAGCCATTAAGCTTGACTTTTCAAGCCTTAGCCATGAGTCACCTAATGAGTCACCTTATGAGTCATGGTTAGCTTTAACTATGGTTAGATATTTATCTCATGGGCTTTTCCATTTGGACTTCTCGGTTTGGGCTTTCATAATGGGCTTTCGGGCTGAAATTTTTACTATGTCTCGGGCCTTTAATTGTCTCAAAATTTGGCCAATCAATTGGTCCAACAATTTGATCTAAAGGACCTAAGAATTTCGATATACGTTTAGTATACCTTAATGGGCTTTAAAATTTTCACCTTAGGCCCATTATGTTTTTAACCATTAAATTTATTCCAGAATCCTTCCGAATAAATTTTCCTTACTTCCGGGGATGATTATCTTGTATTCTGGCCAAGAATATTTTTTTTCAAATTTTTCTCCACACTTAGGTTAATTTTTAACCATGATTAGTCAACTATGGTAAAAGTCCACTTTCTTAACTATAGTTTACTTTTTTCTTAATCATTGACCAAGTTGACTTTTTCTAAAAATTTTGAAAGTGTCATATCTTATGTCTTACACTCTCGTCTTTATGTTTCAGCCATTCTCGGTGGATAATTATACTCGAAACACCTTTTCTCGCCAAAAAGGTTCATTTTACCCTTTTTAGCTTTTACTCTTATTTTCTATGTTCGGGACTAAATCAAGCTGACTTTCCTTCATGAGCTCTCTATGCTCTCTCATTTTAAGTTCTTATTTTCAGTCAGGATGATTTAGATTCACTCGGTTTAGCCTGTGACGCTTATAGTCCACATTAGGCTTTTTTATGTAACTTTTGAGTGTTAAATCATTTCACAACACTTTAAGTCTAGTAAATACTCTTCTTATGATTCAACTATAATAACAGAGTGTTCATACACATAGGAATCATAAAGTACAAGCTGCAAAAAATTCGGGTCTGACAATCTAATAACCCAAAGCCATTTGAGTACCAAAGAGAAATTGAATTTTTAATGTTGTAGGCATGTTAGAGCATGGAGTTACAAAGAAATTATGAAGACTAACTGCTCTAGATACATATATGGAACTCGGTAATCTCTAGACATATCTCTTTCATGACCTTTTGGGTACCTAGTTCCTAAATGAGTTATCATATATGCTTTTGATCTTATTTTCTAAGTTTATATGCATGTGCTTGGTGGCTTTGATTGGTTGAAATGTTTAAAAGAACATTTGGAAAGGTTTTTGTAGAAGTTGATTTAATGCAAGTATACATGAAAAATGTAAGAAATCATAAAAGTATACATGCCACAATATAATTTCAAACATAGCTACAAAAATCCTATCACAAGTTTGCCTTGAAAACCATATCCAAAATCTAAGTACGAAAATTTCATGCGAAAATTATGATCATGCCAATAAGTAAGATAAGGGCAAATTATCTCCTAGAACAATAACAGTAGATCCACATATATGCATTGTTGCATAGATAATGATACTCATCTCCTTATGGAATATATACATTTATTCCAATCACTGGTTATATAAATTACAAATGTCACTATAATACTCTAGTAACTTGTTCATCTTGGGAATATATGTAAGGCCCGTGAATTTCAATGTAATCTTATGATTTTCATGATGTACAGACAAGTTACACGATATATGAATCATAAGAATTGAATATTTTTGAGTGTTAAGTATGAATGAAATGCAAATTAGGTATTGATGTGATTGGATATGAGTTTAACTTTGGAAATATGAAAAATTGCAGCTGAAATGCTGCAGGATAAAGGCCAAATCGATCTTATTGCAAGGAGAGATCGATCGCATGGCCTGGAAACACAATCCCAACCATTCTGGAAGAGGGAGATCGATCTCTCCCATAAGGCAGATCGATCACCAGTAGCCTCTGAATAGGTCATATCGATCTCCTCCTAAGGCCAGATCGATCTCTGAAGCTTTCTGCCTGGCTGAGATCGATCCCATCCCATGAACAAAGATCGATCCTATCCCTTTGAGCATATCGATCTCATCTAACAGGCAGATCGATCCCTTAGCCTACATTGTCGAATTCTGAAGGGATTTAAGCAAGGGAGATCGATCTCTACCCTTGGAGATCAATCTCATAACGCAATTACTATAAAAAGGACTTGTCTGTCGAACCTTCTTCCCAAAAAATCCAAAACCTTCCATTTTAACCAAAAAACAACCTAGTTTTCTCACTCTAGGATATCCTCACCTTCCAAAAAGATTGAGGAAAAAGCTATTTGAGCAAAATTGTTCCTAGTGAGGAAGTGAACAACATAGTCAAAGATTGGAAGCTCAAACTTTGGATTAAAGGAGAAAAGAGGTTTTTCCCCAATTTGGCAAAAAGAGGAAAAAGTCAAGCTAGGTAAGATTTCTATACACCATCTTCTAGTATGTTAATGTAGACATTTTGATGAGTTGAATGGTGTATATAATGTTGGCTGAAATGTTCATATACATGCTTAAACAACCATGACCTAGAATAGGTTTAGTGAGAGAAAGTTGAAATGACATGGAGTTGATGATGATTTAAACATGTAGAAATGTTAGTAAGCATGTATAGATGATTCTAAGATAGTTTTGTGAAATATATATGTTGGAATAGATAATGATTGAAAATGGGCATAAGAGGTGTTTGATAAATTGCCATAGAGAAGGAAATAATGAACTAGAGGCATTATGAACTTAATGCCAGTTTAGTGTGAACCAATAAGCGTGGTGGAACTAATAGATTCCCGAGAAACGAATAGTACAATAAAAAAAGAGCTTAAGAGAAAGTGAGGTCTTATAAGTGTTAATGAAAACAATAAGTCGAATCGAATATGATAAATGCGAGAATTGTGTTATATTGGGTTAAATTGATATGATAAGTAATTTGTGCAGCTCTGGAGATTTCATTGGAAGTGAATCGAACTGCACGATCAAGCAGTTGTAAGAAAGTGGAATCACTCGACGCGATTCCAGGTAAGGGAATTTTGTAAGTACCTAGAGATAGCTGCACGTATTTTGAGGGTAATTATGAGGTATTGAAGTTGTGTCGTTTACCTAGAAAAGAAACAATGGTTTGTTCGAACAGGTTCAGATACAAATGATTTTGGTTTTGGAAATGAATATTACAAAAGGGGTAGTAAGGCTAATAATTGCACAAACATCATGTTTTGACATTTTTACGAAATACATTGCTTTGGTTTAATGAATCTACGGATAGACTGGCTATTTGACTTCATAATTTTTTGTAAGAGCACGAGTCCGATGCTAACTGTGGATTTGAACGTGATTTGTTGAAATAAAGTCACCTATCAGATTTATACGATGTTTTATGATTTGTACTGAAGCTTTTGCTCGTACGTGGGTTTCCATTGATTTCCTTATGCATATAACTGTACTGGAGCTATGCTCGTACATGATTTTCTCATCGCTTGTTATGCTTAAAACCGTACTAGAGTGTTGCTTGTACGAGAGTATTTAATGATGATGCATGAAATCGTGCTAGAGCTTTGATAGCACTGGGCTTTTCACACTGTGATATGTAATGAGTCGTGCTGAATGCCTCTTGTAGACTTAGTGTCACACGAATGAGATTCTCGCACGAGCCGTGCTGGATGTCTTGTGTAGACTGTTAGTCACACGGATGAGATGCTCACTCGTGCACTTGAGACTGAGTAGGTTATTGTCACGACCCAGTTTATCCCTTTTAAATCGAAAATCACTATAAATTCTTTTTTTTCGCATTTTCCTTTCCTTACCTTGTCGTGAACAAATTTACCATGACACAGTTGGGTTGTGAGGTAGTAATAATCATTTTTTACCATTCATTTTCCAAATAAATCAAAAGTATTGTCATACATCCAAACGTTAAGTGGCATGTTCATACATACTATGTGTTATAACATTTACATCCCCCATATTACAAATTCGAATGATCATTGTGCTTTTACATTATTTAGATACAAAAAGAATCTCCGTGTATATATACCTCTGTGTGATGGAGATGCAGTGGATGTCTCAACAAAATGCCTCAGTCCCCACTGGGCCACTATGTACGCTTTGTAGAGTGGGAAAGTAGAGATGGATGAGCAACCTCACGCTCAGTAAAGCAATAATGCAAGCATGGTAGATAACTACTTTATCTACATGCTGATAGTGTTATGCATAAATCGTTTATAATTAGGGCATGAGGAAATAAAACTATGCCACATGTATATACATATATCATGTATCGAAAATCATGTAAATCGGCATAAAACATGGAAATATCAACATATAAAATCATCTCGTGCTCAATCTCAATAAAACTTGTCACAAAAGGGCAATTCATTTAAGAAACATCATTTTTAAATCACATCACATCTCGTCATAAATCAAATCATCATTTCTTGAAAGCACAAATTCCACAGGGCTCGACCCCTCTCTCAGGTCTACCCTGGGCAAATCACAATCACACCCAAGTATAAAAATCATGTGTTATTAGGTAATATCAAATGATACAGGTCAGTAAATCTTAAGGACTATGTTAGCCAACTATGTCATAAATTATCCCATACCACACGCATCCAGGTTTGCGGGGTATCATGTTGGAATGAAGGTGGGTTAGTTCTCTGCTAGACCTTCTCATCAGCAACTCAACCACGCGGTACAATGTACTCCATGTTATATACACGGTACGACGTACTCTGCGGACCCATAACATGGTTGGGGGTGCCAGCCGTAGGTCTTATCTACTCCAATGCCATGTGTAACCGATATAGTCTCAAGTGCACATGAGAGTATTTTCTCTGGTGGAAAGTCCTAGCCCCTCATGGCCTTGCTCGCCCCTTTTGGGTTCCCTGAACACCGTATCAGGTCCTAGCCCCTCACGGCCTTGCTCGTCCCTTTTGGGTTCCCTGAAATGGATTAATGTCAGGTCCTAGCCCCTCACCTTCACCCCACTCAAGAGATCTGTTAGGCTTGTTGGGTTCCCTAGACACTAATCTGTATTACCCTCACCACGGTGTCATATATACCACAGTGTGAAAACCAATGCGAGCTAAGCTCTAGCACGATATATGCATAGTAAAGAAACCTCCTCGTACGAGCAACGCTCTAGTACAACATTTATGCATAAAAACATGAGAAAATCACGTACAAGCATAGCTCCATAACGGTTATATGCATAAGAAAACCACTCGAAATCCAAGTACGAGCAGATGCTCTAGTACGGTTTATAAAACATCATCATAATCAAATCAAGGTATGAGCTAAGCTCCAGCACATTTCATACAAGGAAAGCATCAAAATCTAGTGTGAGCGAGGCTCCAGCGTGATTTATATCACACAAATACAATAGGCAACTCCTACATAATAAAAACAATCCTAAAAATCGGGTTTAGCACCTCAGAAGTGCTATTTCACGAAATCATTCAAAAACTAGCAAGCCTGTCCATTAATTCATTTAAAACCAAGCATTGTGTTA
Source organism: Firmiana major (assembly GCA_033439115.1). Classification (NCBI taxonomy): domain Eukaryota; kingdom Viridiplantae; phylum Streptophyta; class Magnoliopsida; order Malvales; family Malvaceae; genus Firmiana; species Firmiana major. The sequence continues at coordinate 23,238,742 of CM065903.1, read as the reverse complement.
TGTGAAAACATTTCAAACACATGATTTATGCATTTATTAGCCTTACTATCCCTTTTATAATAATCGTTTCAAACCCAAATCTCATACATACTCATAGCTATTCGTATACATCGTCAATCATTTTCTCAAACAGTCATGCATTTCATAAACGCCTTATATCCACCCACAAAAATATGAGCAGCTACCTCTATATACTTACAGAATTCCCTTACCTAGAATCGTATCGCGTGATTCCACTTCTTTAAAGCTGCATACTTGTGCGGTTCGATTCATCTTCAATGAACTCTTCGAAACTGCACAAAATTGTATATCAATCAATTTAATTCGCATAACACTGCTCTTGCGTTTTCTATAGTCGATTCGACCTATAGTCTCCATTAACGCTCATAAGGCCTCGGTTTACTGTTCTACTCGTATCTCGAGCCCAATGATTCTTTTAGGCCTATTGATTCATACCCATTTTCATAATTTCTCTTAACTCACAATGTAGCTTCATTTAACCCTTATAAATCATTCATATTACTTTAATAACAACTTATCATAATCCATAAACCACCAACCCATCAAAATAACACTTTCTCATAGTAACCCATTCTTTTTCTAAGTTACCCTAGTTCCATCTTAACCTAGGTAATTTTGACCATTAACACCCATGCAAATCAACTCCAAAACCATTAAATAGACAATGTACTTGGTTGAAGTATTATAAACTTACCAAATCTAGCTTCTCTTCTTGCTCCAAGGAAAATACACCTTGCTCCTTCAATCCAACCAATGAGGATTTGAATCCAAGGTATGTTGTTATTCTCTTTGATAAGAACAACTTTGTATCTAATGGTCTTTCCTCAAATCTTACTGGAAATAGGTGGATTTAGGAGTGAGAAAGTTGGGTTTTAGGTTGAAAAGGAGAAATAGGGGTTTGTTTCTGTGATTGTAGATTTCACTGCTCCTATTTATATAAATTACTCAATAAGATCGATCTGTCGAAGCATGAGATCGATCTGGTCCTCTTAAATCTCTTATTTTCACACCAATTTGAATGCATGAGATCGATCTGTCGAGGGCTTGAGATCGATCTGTCTTAGGCAGTAGCTTAAGGAGATTGATCTGCATCCAAGGGAGATTGATCTGCTCCTACATGAGAGCTAAGGAAATCGATCTGTTTACACTAAAAATCGATCCTCTCATTACAGAATGTTTAGCAGATCGATCTAGCTCCATTGGAGATCGATCTGTCTTATTCCATTACTCGAATAAGAGCATTTTGGCCCTTCCAGATCGATCTCTCATCCTATGAGATCGATCTGACCTCCATATTTCCATATTTTTTTGTAGTTTTCTACAGTAACTCATACCCAACTTCATACATTTTGCTGCCATAGTCATATTCTCATTCATCCACCTTTGAGACTTGCAATTGGCATCCATTCATACCTTATACAGCATTCTTTGTATAATCCAAGGTATAAATTCATAGACAAATGGAAGTACAATTACTTATGCAATTCATTCAACTTCATTCCATTTGCTGCACTACTCATTTTGAGCTCTAATCACATTAATCACATACAAAAGTCTATTTCTCCATATTCATACATACTGAAACTGGTATGTACATTCCAAACTCTTATTACAAGTGTGTACATTAAATTTATAGACTTTACATCACTTATGTTTCACATTACATGTACATCATCATACTTATGAATTCATAAGGTTTACATTTGAAATACGGGTCTTACAATCCTCTCCTACTTCAAGATATTTGGTCCTCTAAATTAGAACCAAGTCACTCCTCAAAAAGTTGGGGATACTTCTCCTATATCAAGTTCTCTAATTCTCAAGTAGCCTCTTCCACCGTGTGATGTTGCCAAAGAACTTTCACCAAGGGAATTATCTTATTCCGTAACACTTTCTCTTTTCTGTCTAAGATCCGAATCGACTTCTCAATGCATGTCAACTCTCTTTGAGCTCCAACGGCTCATATCTTATCCAATGTGTAGGGTCCGGGTGATACTTCTGAAGCATAGAGACGTGGAAGACATTATGAACATTTGCCAAGTCTAGTGGCAATGCCAACCTATACGCCTTCTCTCCCACTCTTTTCAAAATCTCGAAGGGTCCGATATATCTAGGGCTCAGCTTGCCCTTCTTACCAAATCTCATAATACCCTTCGAAGGTGAAACTCTCAGAAATACTTACTCACCCACATCAAACTCTAGTGGTCTCCGTCTCTTGTCAGCATAACTCTTTTGTCAGCTCTAAGTTGACCGTAATCTCTCGCATATTAATTGGACGTCCTCGGATGCCTGCTGCACTAAGTTCGAAGCAAAAATCAGTCTGTCACCAACCTCTTCCCATCCAATGGGGGATCGACATCTATGTCCATACGTTGCCTCATAGGGTGCCATCCCGATACTCGCATGATAGCTATTATTATAGGTAAACTCGACTAACTGTAGGTGATCATCCCAGAAGCCTCCAAAATCTAGCACACATGCTCTCAACATATCCTCCAAGGTCTGTATAGTCCTCTCGACTGCCCATCTGTCTGAGGATGAAAAGTAGTGCTAAAACTCAAGTGGGTCCCCAGTGTTTCCTAAAAATGTTCCCAGAAATGGGAAGTAAAGCGGGCATCCCTATCAGAAATAACACTCACTGGTACACCATGTAGCTGTACTATCTCTCAAGCATAAAGGTTCGCCAATTGGCTCTGAGTATCGGTAGCTCTCATAGCTAAGAAATGGGCTAACTTAGTTAACCGATCCACAATAACCTATATGGCATCATGACCTCTGCGGGTCCTCGAGAATCCCATCACAAAATCCATGGTGACATGCTCCCACTTCCATGTCGGTATTGGTAGAGGCTGCAATAATCCTGCAGGCTTTTGATGCTCTACCTTCACCTGCTGACAAACGAAACACTTAGCGACATATTCAGCTATGTCTCTCTTCATTCCAGACCACAAATAAACCTTCTGAAGGTTTTGATACATCTTGGTACTCTCCGGATGTATCGTGTACTTCGATGAGTGAACCTCTGATAAAATCAGTCTCCTGATCTCAGGATCCTCGGGAACACATACTCTGCCTCTGAACCTTAATAAGCTATCTGTACTCAGCTCAAAATCAATACCCACACATACCTATATCTGACTCAACCATTAGATACACCGTCGATCGCTCTGTTGAGCTTGCCAAATACAGCCAATCAACTTTGGCTCCAGTTTCAAACTAACCATGATCTCAAGTCTCTCTGATCCAGGTGGGGTTACATCCAAACTAAGGTTCACAAATTGTTCCAACAACTCGTGTTCTCATACCATCATATAAGACACCAACCCTAGGTTCTTTTTACTTAAAGCATCGACAACTACATTTGCCTTACCCGGGTGGTACATGATTTCACAATCATAATCTTTTAAAAGTTTAAGCCATCTTCTCTGTCTCATATTCAACTTTTTCTGCGAGAACAGGTACTTAAGGCTCTTATGATCTGTAAAAACCTGAAATTTCTCACTATAAAGATAGTGGCGCCATATTTTCAAAGCAAACACCACAGCCGTCAACTCCAAATCATGTGTCGGATAGTCCCTCTCGTGATCTTTCAACTGTCTAGATCCATAGGCAACTACCTTTCCATCCTGCATAAGTATACAGCCCAGTCCTTGGTATGATGCATCTGTATACACCGAGAATCCTCCTGAGCTAGTAGGAATGGTGAGAACTTGAGCAGTGGTCAGTCGACACTTAAACTCCTCAAAACTCCTCTTACATGCCTCATCCCATACAAACTTAACATCCTTACGCGTGAGACACGTTAATAGAGTAGCTAGTCTGGAGAAACCCTCTACAAATCTTCGATCATAACTTGCCAACACTAGAAAACTTCTGATCATAGTAACTGTCTTGGATGGATCTACTGATACCCCATCCTTCAACACATCATGGCCCAGAAATGAGATATGCTCTAACCAAAAGTTACACTTGCTGAGCTTGGCATATAACTCTTTCTCTCGGAGGGTCTACAGAACTATCTGTAAGTACTCCTCATACTCTTCCCTGGATTTGGAATATACTAAAATGTCATCAATAAATACAATTACAAACTTGTCCAGGTATGACTTAAACATATCATTCATCAGTGCCATAAATGTTGCGGGGGCATTCGTCAATCCGAATGGTATTACCAAAAACTCCTAGTGGCCATAATGGGTACGAAATGTTGTCTTGGGTACATCTCCACTCCTGATCCTCAACTGATGGTACCCTGACCGCAGGTCTATCTTAGAAAACACTTGGGCTCCCCGGAGTTGATCCAACAAATCATCTATGCGTGGAAGGGGGTACTTATTTTTAATAGTGGCCTTATTTAACAACTGGTAATCTATGCACAGTCGAATGCTCCAATCCTTCTTCCTTACAAACAGAACCAGTGCTCCCCAACATGAGACACTCGGTCTAATAAACCCCTTCTCTAGTGACTCTTGCATCTGTTTCTTCAGTTCTTCCAACTCAATCGGAACCTTTCTATACAGTGGTTTAGATATCGGCTCGGTACCAGGCGCTAACTCTATGCAAAATTCCATTTCCTTTTTAGATGGTAGCCTTGGTAACTCATCTGGAAAGACATCAGGAAATTCTACAATCACTGGTATGTCTTTCAATTTTATGTGACATCATTAAATCATAATAAGCATGAATTTAATCAATCTCATGCAGTCTTTCATGTCATGTAAGACAAATCATGGATTTCAAATGAAAGCATGAAAAACATCATCATGCTACTGCATTTAAATCAATTCATTAAAACTACAGTAAAACTAACCCTTCCGGGTCAATCATCCAATAAAACAATTCATTTAAAATTCATTATAAAACTTCGGTTATAAAACCACCCTTATTTCAGGGTCATAAATCATAAAATCATTTAATCATAAAATCATCAAATCGGGGGCCTGATCCCTCCTTCGGGTCTACCCATGTCTAACAGACCACAAGTTATATCATGTGAGACAATCAGGTAATTATCAGTAACATCGAGGACTATGGCCATATCCTAGTGATCCTTGGCAACACGGTACCTAGTGTGCGAGGTATCACACCTGAAATGGGAGGTGGGTCGTCCTACCCGCCAGAACAGCATAACACCAGGATTGCGAGGGCAAGGCTTGCTGCCTCGTGGCTAATGCCACTCCATTCCAACAATCCCCACGGTACAGCGTACTCCGCGTGACATACACGGTACAACGTACTCCGTGAACCCAAGCTCAATCAGGGGTGCTTGTAATAGGTCTTATCCACCCATATCATCTCTGTCTCATAATGCACGTGTGAGCATATCATCTCACTGTGACACACAGTATACAGGAGGCTCCAACACGGCTATATGCATGTAATACAATTCCCTGTGCGAGCGAAGCTCAAGCACGACTCCATGCATATTCATGATATCAGAAAACCTCGTGCGAGCGAAGCTCTAGCACGGTGTCATAGAAATCAATGAAATCTGCGTACGAGCAGCGCTCTAGTACGACTTAAACTGATTATAAATTCAAGTAAAATCCACGTACGAGCAATGCTCCAGTACGGATATGTATAAAAACTCAATGAAAACCTCGTACGAGAAAAACTCCAGTACGACATTCAAATGAATTATGAAAACCATATAAAACTTTGTGCGAGCAACGCTCTAGCACAAATGAATGATGAGGTAAATCAAATCTCGTGCGAGTTACACTCCAGCACGGCTTTATGCATAATTAAATCAAATCTCATGCAAGTTACACTCTAGCACGGCTTTTATGCAATATCAAATCAAAATAGGATACGAGCTAAGCTCCAGCATCTCTCATGCATGTCAAATCATTAAAACTAGTGCGAGCAATCGCTCCAGCACCATTTTATGCATACCACGTCAAAACAAATCAAAACATGTCAAAACAGAGTGCGAGCTAGGCTCCAGCACTTCTCATGCATTTCACAAAAATAAAAATCTGTGCGAGCAACCGCTCTAGCACATTTCATGCATATGATGTCATACAAGTTAGTGCGAGCAACTGCTCTAGCATATTTATGCACATTCACAAACGCAGATATAGTGCGAACTACGTGTCGGCACTATCTGTTTCCATATAAACTTGATAGTTGGCCTGTTTTCCAAAGAAATTCCATTTAAATATGAATAACACCTACGTAGTGTTATCTTGTGAAATTCATGCAATTACTGGCCAATCTATTGATTTGCTTTGATTAAAACAAATAATTTCCTTAAATCATGCACTTCATGCATGTCATGCTTTCACCATCCTTAGGTGAACTTCCCTCAATAGGGGTAAAATAGACTTTTCACCTAATTCGATCATTAAAATCATTGAAACCACTTTTAGGACCTTTATACAATATCAGTGTATACATACATATTCAGTGTACAGAAAAGCTATTAAAATACGCGTAGCTACCTCTAGCTACTCACATAATTCCCTTACCTCATTTTTCTGTACAGTCTGACCTTTCCACTGATGACTCGTTACGCAGTCCGATTTGCTCCGAATCCAAATTAAATCTCCGGCACTGCGGATAAATGTTCATCAGGTCAAATACAATACAATTAATTGTATTTCATATGTTCTGGGCTTAATTTAAATCATTGGGCCCGTTTACCCATATTGGGCCTGATTGCACCTTAATGGGCCTTAATCGGCCTTAAGCCCGTTTTCTCACTTACTATTCACATTATCGAGGCCTATTGGGCTCATTGGGCCCAACAGTATTTATTTAGCTTCGTTCTAAACTCTCAGACAGCTTATGAATTATTTACGACAATTTATCCCAATTTTCCAAAATTTAATTCATTTATGCAGAAATTAAATTCGAAATTCATCAACATGCATAACGATGTAAATTGTCATAAATAGGGGTTACTTACCCGTGATTCCATGATAGTACTCAAATCGAGGCTGTCTCGAGCTCTCATTTGATGCCAATCGTCGAGCTACACAATTAAATATATTTCCGGGTAAACTTTCAGTCGATTATTTATCAAATTAAATATTTCAAAAATTAAATCGATCAATTCGACCGCCTACCGACCTACCCGAAGCTCGATTGCATCACTGAAATTTTCCCCAATTTTTCCTCTTTTTCTTTTTCCCTTTTTCTTCCTTTTTTTCCTTCTCTTTTTGGCTAAACCGGTCCGGTCCGATTCAACCCAATTTAGACCGTCGGTTCACACTGGTTCGGCTGGTTTAGTGGCTTGCCAACCGGTTCTCCGTCGGTTTCCGCTGCCAGTGACTCCGCTGGGTCATCCGCACCTCAGATCTGCCCTCGGTTTTGCCCGATGTCGTCGAAAAGTGGCCGATCCGGTCCTTCTCCTTTCCGCTGTCGGTGGCTTCTCCCTTTCTCGTCGTTTCCAGCGCTAGCCGCCGCCTCACCGGCCGATTCAGCCGCTGATTGGCCGGTCTTCACTCGGGCTTCCTTCGGCTGGCGGTGGTCGGGCCCAACTCGACGCCGATCACCGGTTTCCTCTCTCTTTTCTCTCGGTCCTCAGTTTCTCTCCTCTTTCCCTCCGCCGACCACCGTTCGTCGCTTCGTTGATGACGGCAGTGGCTCGGCTGCCTGCCTGGTTTCCTTCGTCGGCCTTCAGGTCGCCGGTCTCCGATCGTCGGTAGAGGCAGAGGCATCGACCCTCGCTTCGTTTTTTTTTCTATTTCGCGATTTCGCGAAATTCAGTTTTCTGTTTTTTTTTTACTTATTAATTTTTATTTATTTTTATTTTTATTATTATTTTATTTTTACTAATATTTTAATCAATTAAAATATCATTAAAATCCAAAAATATCTAAGAAAAATTATTATTTTATTCATTCATTCCGTAAATGAATTTATCAGTCCGATTTTACCTTTTTGGTATATTTTTCAATTATTTTCGGGATTATTTTTCGATACGAAAATTTCAATTTATTCCAATAAATTCATATCTTGATCAATTTAACCCGAAATTTAATTATTTCTTCGTTATTGATCAAGATTCTCAAATCTCATATTTTTAATTAAAGTTTCTTGTCCCGATTAATACCGAATTTCGATCTTTTGACCGTTTTTCCCTAGCACGTTTTCAGAAATACTATTTCAATCCTTTTGTATTTTTAAATGCACTCAAAAATATCAAGTCTTATAATCTCCCCCACTTAAGAGATTTAGTCCTCCAAATTAGAACCAAGTAATATGAGTCCATAAATAACTCCGGGTACATCTATCGTATCATATACTGTCATCCTCAAGTGACTTTCTCCTGAGTATAAAACTACCAACATACTTGACTAGGGAGATCGTCTCAATCCTTAACACTTTCTCCTTCCATCTAATGCCCGAATCGATTTCCAATCATATGTTATACTTTCATTGAGCTAAGCCGTTGAAGCTCATATCTGATCACATATACTGGGTTCAGATATTATTTTCAAAACATCATAAGATGAGACACATTGTGGATGCCTGTTAATTCAAGTGGTAATACCAACCTACAGGTCTTACCTTCCACTTTGTCTAATATCTCTTTTCGAATCTCGTTACGTCCTTATGCTCTTAGGACAAGTAACTATTAACAATACTGATTCACCCTCGGTGAATTCCAATGATTTCCTGTCTCTTGTCAGCATAGTCTTTCTGTTTGTTCTGAGGTGTTCTTAATTTCTCACAAATCAACTGAACATCCCCAGAGGTTAATCTTACAAATTAGGGAACAATTCTCTATCTGTCATCCACTTCTTCTTATCAAAATCAGGGAACAATCCCTACGGCCATACCATGCCTCATATAATCTCATCCCGATACTTGAGTGACAATTGTCATTATTGTTTAATTTGATTAGCAGCAACTGATCATCCTAGGAGCTCATAAAATCAATGGCACATGCTCTCATCACATCCTCCAGAACCTGTACAGTCCTCTCTGACTGACCATCTGTCTGAGTACGGAAGCTGTGCTAACACACAATCAGGGTCCCATAGCTTCCAAAAACATATTCCCAGAAGTGAGAAGTGAAGCGGGAATCCCTATCTGATATCATGCTCACTGGAACGCTACATAATGTTTCACAATTTTCCATATACATAAATCCGCCTACGCACTCAGAGTATCTAGGGATTTTCATAGCCAGAATGTGGGTACACTTAGTCAATCTATCGACTATCACCCAGATAGCCTCGTGATTTATCCGACTCCTCTGTAACCCATCACAATATTCATGGTAACTTGTTCCCATTTTTCGTGTCAATATAGGTAGAGGCTGCAATAACTCTACAACTTCTTTTGCTCTACCTTAATCCGCTGACATATGAGACATTTCTCCATAACTCTATAATATCACTTTTCATACCTGACCACCAATAACCTTTTCAAGGTTTTCGATATCTTTTTTACTTCTAGGATGCACTGTATATCCCGAAGAGTGAGCTTCTGACAATAATACTATCTCATCACTGTGGTCCTAGGGAGCACTTATACTGTCTCTGAACCTCTCTAAGTCATCATTATTCACTGTGAACTCTGTCACTATACCCTTTTGAATCTGACCCACACTATCGACACCATGCCGATCATCACGCTAAGCCTGGCAAATTCGGTCACTCAAATTCGGTTCTAACCTCAGGCTAGCTGTCACACAATCACTGTCATCATCAGAAGGGATCACATCACTACTGAGGTTCACACTGCTCTAGCAGTTCACGCTCCCTGACCATCATATGTGATACCATCCCAAGGCTCTTTCTGTTCAAGGCATCAACCATTACATTAACCTTTCCTGGGTGGTATAATGTTCACAATCATAATCCTTAGAAGCTCTAACTCTCTTGGTTATCACATATTCGACTCTTTCTGTGAACACAGATACTCGGGGCTTTTACGATCAGTGCATACCCAAAATTTCTTACCATTTAAGTGGTTGCGCCATACTTTTAATGTAAACGCTACGGCTGCCAACTCTAAATCATGGGTCGGATAGTTTCTCTTATGGTCCTTAAACATATCTGGATCCATAAACGACTATCTTCCCATTTTACATCAATACACAGCCCAATCCTTATTTGGAGATATCCATACACACTGAAACCTCTTGAGCTGTTGGTTATGGTGAGAATACTTACGGTAGTCAGTTCATTGCTTCAATATACCAAAACTCACTGAAGCTATTTTCATACTTTTCATACCACTTGTATGAAATCTTTTTCCCAACAAAATGTGTCAACTGAGTAGCCCATTTCAAGAAACTCACAACACCTTGTCTATAAGGCAGTTTTCAATTGCTACTCATGCTTTTCCCTGGACTTTGAATACATCAAAATATCATCACTAAAGATGACAACCAATCAGTCTAGGTAAAGTTTAAATACCTCATCGTAGTTGAGTTTCACTAAATATTTCTTTCACTCATATCCTTGACCTTTATACGCATAAACGTATAATGTCATTTCGAAATTGCTTCCATTCAAGGTACTAACCCACGTCATTTCCTTTTTTCTTATATCAACGGCTTTTATAAAATTTTAATTTTTAAACCTTCATGATTACTTAAATTCTATGTTTCTTTATCGTACCAACAAAGTTACCCAAACTTGAAATGCATATATAGCGACTACGACTGTCGATTTCAGTTTATAGATTATGTGTGCGCTTATCGACTCTGTCAAGTCTTCAGGCAGGGAATATTTTAAAATACCTTTATTAACCCTCAGACTTGACTACAAACCGCTTAATCCAAATTACTTTGCATATCAATGATATCCTTACCTTGCATACGTCTCTTATTCCAATATATCTCCTTTTCAAGATCTGTCACATCTCAAAGCTTATCTCATTTCATATATCACTTATGACAAACTCTTTCATTACTTGTCAAACTTATAATACACTTTTCAGTGATGTTTTCACCCATATTTTTAACTTACAATCTCTATACCCATATTCAGTTAGTGAAAATCAGCTAACCATCATCCTCATGCCTAAGGGTATAGGCTTCACATTTTTCACTAACTTATAAGCAACTGAAGGCGGTATGAATATATACGTGGCACCAGGAGCAATTAAAATAATTATTTCATTATTTACAACCAGTGTGGTATCTTCTACCACATCCTATGAAACATCAATAGTGTCCTGGTCCAAGGCATACAATCGTCCTCGTCCAATATCTTACTTTCCGTGGTAACTACCACACATCTTACACTGTTCACACTGTTACACTGTACACACTGCTACTCTGCTATACTGCTTACAATGCTACACTGCTCACACTGCTACGGAGTAAGTCGGGGTCCTCAAATCACAATACTCCCTCAAAAGTATTGAAATTGAATACACTTGGGCTTTACCAATCATCTTACCCCGTGATTCATCAGCTCTAAGCTTTTACCAAACTACCTTTTTCCCGTTTTGACATCTCTGTCATTCTTTATTCTCTTATGTCTCTATTTTGGCCCTTACTACCTTTCCCAATCTCAGAGGCGTGCAACTCATGATCTTATTTACACAACTGTAGTCTGTGCACTGCCTCGACATAGGTAGCGATATCTAACGGGCTAATCGGACACTAATTAACAATCTGAGTTCTTCCATGAACTTTCAAACATCTCGACTCTCACTGTTCATCGTGTTCGAGTCACATCTGCCCAGGAATATAAACTGAGTTTCATACTCGTTAATTAACCAATTCCTCTCTGTCAGAGTAAAGAATATCATCTGTTATTTCCTTTAAGCAATTTTCAGGATATTCTGTCTCCAGAATACATCTAGAATTACTTTTCAAGTCCATTCTGGATGTCTAACTCTTAAGATGAGTCGAGCGGACTTCCACCAATGCTCCGACTCACCCTCAAATACCATACATACTCTGGGCAATTAGCTCGTAAAATATTCTCCACACTCCGCTCCAACCTCGCGAAGCGTGTCTCAATATTGTCCGATCTCTCTATCGAACTTTGTTCGATCTCTCTGTCGGACTCTGTGGGGCATGCTCAACATCAGCCTCCATGTCAATCTCATCTCGAGTCTCATGTGGCGACTCAGTACAACTCTCGGGCCTACCTCTACGGCCTCAAGCTCGTGTATTCGCCTTTCAACCGTAGCGGCTATCAATTAATGAGTCTATTCTTGCATTTAAAACCAAATTCTTAGCTGCACTTCCATCTCGATATACATAATTGTATCTAAACAATGCACAGTACATGGGGATGTAAACTTCCTTAACCACTAACACCGACTCATATCAGGCCAACTCAGCTTTGATACTATTAAACCTGTCACGACCCGAATTACCTAAAATCAGAGTAAATTTTTCACTTTTTTATTTATTATTTAATTCTTACATTTCTCTCATCGTGACCATCCTACAACACAGTTGGGCTATGATTCGGTGTTAGTCACCTCTCACCTATATTTACAATTCCATTTCCATATTCAATTTCACATATCAGAGTTTATTATCTTTTTGACTTTTACTGAATACATACACAATGATATTTATAACTCTACATCCCTGACATTATAATCGTTTACAGTACTGTGCATTACATATTTAGATACAAAATCATACAAATGTGTTTACCTGTCTCTCGGTGGGAAGCAGCAGATATCAAGCATGTAAGTCCTCAGTCGCTTACTAATTTCTGTGAGTGCTCTGAAAAGATGGGAAAATAAGGGGGTGAGCAAACCACACGCTCAGTAAGGCAATTATGCAAGTAAGTAGATAGCTCCACTATCTACATGCTCATAATGCCATGCCCTTAAATCCATTTCTTTTCATTAAAATCATCAAGCACAAAGTCATGTAAAGATCAATGACTTAGTTTATCAAAACTGTTCGTGCATATATAAATCATACTACTTATGCATCAAAGCATTTTATGTGACATCATTAAATCATAATAAGCATGAATTTAATCAATCTCATGCAGTCTTTCATGTCATGTAAGATAAATCATGGATTTCAAAGGAAAGCATGGAAAACATCATCATGCTACTGCGTTTAAATCAATTCATTAAAACTGCAGTAAAACTAACCCTTCCGGGTCAATCATCCAATAAAACAATTCATTTAAAATTCATTATAAAATTTTGGTTATAAAACCACCTTTATTTCAGGGTCACAAATCATAAAATCATTTAATCATAAAATCGTCAAATCGAGGGCTTGACCCCTCATTCGGGTCTACCCTGGTCTAACAGACCACAAGTTATATCATGTGAGACAATCAGGTAATTATCAGTAACATCGAGGACTATGGCCATATCCTAGTGATCCCTGGCAACACGGACCTAGTGTGCGGGGTATCACACCTGAAACGGGAGGTGGGTCGTCCTACCTGCCAGAACAGCATAACACCAGGATTGCGAGGGCAAGGCTTGCTGCCTCGTGGCTAATGCCACTCCACTCCAACAATCCCCACGGTACAGCGTACTCCGTGTGACATACACGGTACAACGTACTCCGTGAACCCAAGCTCAATCAGGGGTGCTTGTAATAGGTCTTATCCACCCATATCATCTCTGTCTCATAATACACGTGTGAGCATATCATCTCACTGTGACACACAGTCTACAGGAGGCTCCAACACGGCTATATGCATGTAATACAATTCCCTGTACGAGCGAAGCTCAAGCACGGCTCCAAGCATATTCATGATATTAGAAAACCTCGTGCGAGCGAAGCTCTAGCACGGTGTCATAGAAATCAATGAAATCTGCGTACGAGCAGTGCTCTAGTATGACTTAAACTGATTATAAATTCAAGTAAAATCCACGTATGAGCAATGCTCTAGTACGGATATGTATAAAAACTCAATGAATACCTCGTACGAGAAAAACTCCAGTACGACATTCAAATGAATTATGAAAACCATATAAAACTTTGTGCGAGCAACGCTCCAGCACAAATGAATGCTCAAGTAAATCAAATCTCGTGCGAGTTACACTCCAGCACGGCTTTATGCATAATTAAATCAAATCTCATGCGAGTTACACTCCAGCATGACTTTTATGCAATATCAAATCAAAATAGGATGCGAGCTAAGCTCCAGCATCTCTCATGCATGTCAAATTATTAAAACTAGTGCGAGCAATCGCTCCAGCACCATTTTATGCATACCATGTCAAAACAAATCAAAACATGTCAAAACAGAGTGCGAGCTAGGCTCCAGCACTTCTCATGCATTTCACAATAATAAAAATCAGTGCGAGCAACCGCTCTAGCACATTTCATGCATATGATGTCACACAAGTCAGTGCGAGCAACCGCTCCAGCATATTTATGCACATTCACAAACACAGATATAGTGCGAACTACGTGTCGACACTATCTGTTTTCATATAAACTTGATAGTTGGCCTGTTTTCCAAAGAAATTCCATTTAAATATAAATAACACCTACATAGTGTTATCTTGTGAAATTCATGCAATTACTGGCCAATCTATCGATTTGCTTTGATTAAAACAAATAAAATTCCTTAAACTATAAATTTCCTTAAATCATGCACTTCATGCATGTCATGCTTTCACCATCCTTAGGTGAACTTCCCTCAATAGGGGTAAAATAGACTTTTCACCTAATTCGATCATTAAAATCATTTAAACCACTTTTAGGACCTTTATATAATTTCAGTGTATACATACATATTCTGTTTACAAAAAAGCTATTAAAATACGCGTAGCTACCTCTAGCTACTCACATAATTCCCTTACCTTATTTTTCTGTACAGTCTGACCTTTCCACTGATGACTCGTCACGCAGTCCGATTTGCTTCGAATCCAAATTAAATCTCCGGCACTGCGGATAAATGTTCATCAAGTCAAATACAATACAATTAATTGTATTTCATATGTTCTGGGCTTAATTTAAATCATTGGGTCCGTTTACCCATATTGGGCTCGATTGCACCTTAATGGGCCTTAATCGGCTTTAAGCCCGTTTTCCCACTTACTATTCACATTATCGAGGCCTATTGGGCTCATTAGGCCCGACAGTATTTATTTAGCCTCGTTCCAAACTCTCAGACAGCTATGAATTATTTACAACAACTTATCCCAATTTTCCAGAATTTAATTCATTTATGCGAAAATTAAATTCGAAATTTATCAACACGTATAACGATGTAAATTGTCGTAAATAAGGGTTACTTACCCGTGATTCCATGATAGTACTCAAATCGAGGCTGTCTCAAGCTCTCAATTGATGCCAATCGTCGAGCTACATAATTAAATATATTTCCAGGTAAACTTTCAGTCGATTATTTATCAAATTAAATATTCCAAAAATTAAATTGGTTAATTCGATCGCCTACCGACTTACCTGAAGCTCGATTGCATCACTGAAATTTTCTCCAATTTTTTCTCTTTTTCTTTTTCCCTTTTTCTTCCTTTTTTTTCCTTCTCTTTTTGGCTGAACCGGTCCGGTCCGGTTCAACCCGGTTCAGACCGTCGGTTCACACCGGTTCACCGGTTCAATGGCTTGCCAGCCGGTTCTCCACCGATTTTTGCCGCTAGTGACTCCGCTGGGTCGTTCACACATCATATCTGCCCTCGATTTTGCCCGATGTCGCCGAAAAGTGGCCGGTCTGATCCTTCTCCTTTCCGCCGTCGGTGGCTTCTCCCTTTCTCACCGTTTTCGGCGCTAGCCGTAACCTCACCGGCCAATTCAGCCGCTGATCGGCCGGTCTTCACTCGGGCTTCCTTCGGCTGGCGGTGGTCAGGCCCAACTCGACGCCGATCACCTGTTTCCTCTCTCTTTTCTCTCGGTCCTCGGTTTCTCTCCTCTTTCCCTCCACCGACCGCCATTCGTCGCTTCGTTGATGATGGCAGTGGCTCAGCTGCCTCACCTGGTTTCCTTCGTCGGCCTCCAGGTCGCCGGTCTCCGATCGTCAGTGGAGGCAGAGGCCTCGGCCCTTGCTTTGTTTTTTTTCTATTTCGCGATTTCGCGAAATTCTGTTTTTTGTTCTTTTTACTTATTATTTTTTTATTTATTATTATTTTTATTTTTATTTTATTTTTACTAATATTTTAATCAATTAAAATATTATTAAAATCCAAAAATATCTAAAAAAATTATTATTTTATTCATTCATTCTGTAAATGAATTTATCAGTCCGATTTTACCTTTTCGGTATATTTTTCAATTATTTTCGGGATTATTTTTCGATACGAAAATTTTGATTTATTCCAATAAATTCATATCTTGATCAATTTAACCCGAAATTTAATTATTTCTTCGTTATTGATCAAGATTCTCAAATCTCATATTTTTAATTAAATTTTTCATCCCGATTAATACCGAATTTCGATCTTTTGACCGTTTTTCCCTTGCACGTTTTCAAAAATACTATTTCAATCCTTTTGCATTTTTAAATGCACTCAAAAATATCAGGTCTTACAGCTTCCTACCTCTGACCACCGGCGACCGTTCCCTCCCTTTTTCCCTCTCCCCTCGCCTGGAAACAAAAACGAAAACAGACGAATTTCTCCTCTGTTCGCGGATTACAGTGACCAAGGAGACCCGACACCGGCCACCACTGAACCCGAGCCCGACAACCTCCCTCGCCTGTCCTTCCCCGTCCGGCCACCCCTATTTTCGACACTACAGTGAAAAAAAAAACACAGATAAATTTTCCAATTTCTGTTTCCCCATCCTTGTACCAGTTGATCCCTAAGTAAAAAAAATCCAAGCTTTATTTAGTTTAATGTATGTATAAATTGTATGTATATAGCATGTTAGTTATAGATTGAATTAGAAAAAAATTGGAAAGATGAGAAGTAGACAAATATGTGTATGTATGAGATAAGGAAAAAAAATGGGAAAACAATATTAATATATATATATATATACACGTATAGGAGTGTATATATATATATATATGTATATTTATTTATTTAGGTACATGTACTTATAGGTGTATATAATGAATTGGGTATGCTAGTATTTGTAAAAAAAAAAAATATGTATGCAAATGTGATAAGGAAAAAGAGAAAACAATGATATATATATATATATATATATATATATATATATATAAATATATATATTTAGGTGCATATACATATGGATGTCCATAGGATGAATGTGTGCTAGTGTATGTATATATATATATATATATATATATATATATATATATATATATATGAATGAGATAGGGACATATGAAAAACAAATAAAAGTATAAATGTGTATATACAAAGAATGTATATATGTGAGATAGGGGAACATGAAAACAATAAAAGTATATATATATACATATAGGAGTGTATATATATATATATATATATATCTATATATATATATATATTTATGCGTGTATACATGTGGATGTATATAATAAAGGTATATGTTAGTACTTGTAGGAGCAAATATATAAATAATGAAAATATATATATAAACGTGCGTGTCGGCCTAAGGATATACAATAATACGTACACACGCAGTAGCAACGATAAATTACAATTTTAACGCAATTTGCATGAATAGGGTGCTAAGTCTACAATTTTCGGTGTAGGTGATTGTAGAAGGGATTAAAGGAGGTACTAGGAGACGTCACCGTTCGAATTTGAGATATCCGATAAATCGAGGTAAGGGGTATTACTTAACTTAGTTCTGATATTACATTCTTGTTTCTCTGATAAATGATTTTATGAAAGAGCATATGATTTGAAATGATTTACCAATGCTTCCATATTTACGAAACTGTTTACAAAACATGATTTCGTTTTACAAAATGTTTGCTAGAACATCTATGTTTATGAAATAAACTTTCGAATTATGAAAATGCATGGAAGTTTTATGATGAGTTAAAAACCCATATTTACGCTTTGAAATGGAACTTTTGACGTTTTCAAAAGTATTTACGAAAAGAGAAAAGATGTTTTGAGACTATAGGCTTCATGCATGGTTACTTCTTGTGGTGTTCCGGCTCCACCACTTGGGTGCCGGTACGTAGGCCCCTTTAGCACTTGACTCGACCTGTGTGGAAGATGTCGTGCTACTGGTGGTTTATGATGATATTTCGGTAGTATCTCGTGCCCGCGCAGCATGCAATTATGTTTCCTACACGGAGAGTGCCACTGGTGCCCGTGTCCTAGCTAAGTGCTAGTGAATGTAAGTAAGATAGATACTACCCATACTTTACGAAAGGGCTGTACGACCCTGATCCAGTCTACAGCCCACTTACCATGGCCATAGGTATGATGACTCTCTACGGAGAATGACACGTATCGCATGACTTAGTTATAGCCTAGTCTCCTCGATTTTAATTATAAAATCGACTATGATGAGAGTTTATGAAATGATTATGAAACATGTATGAGATATTTATGAAATGATTATGAAATATGCATGAGATGTTTACGAAATGATAATGAAATATGCATGAGATGTTTATGAAATGATTATGAAATATTTATGATATGTTTACGAAATGATTTATGAAATGTTCATGAAAATGGTTAAGCATATTAATGGTTTTATTGACACGCATG
Organism: Firmiana major; assembly: GCA_033439115.1. Taxonomy (NCBI): domain Eukaryota; kingdom Viridiplantae; phylum Streptophyta; class Magnoliopsida; order Malvales; family Malvaceae; genus Firmiana; species Firmiana major. The sequence continues at coordinate 23,220,223 of CM065903.1, read as the reverse complement.
CTTTATGACGTTTATGCATGTAATGAAAATTTTTGTATTTCATTAAGTTTCGTTCCATGAACAATTTCAAATACTTTTATATGTCAGAACTGTTTTAATAGTACTATCTTACTGGGCTTTTCCCCAAAAGCTCACCCCCTCTACATTCAGATCATTTGCAGTGAATCTATAGACGTTACATGTTGCGTACACGACGTAGGCTAGTGGGAAGAGCTACCCTAGACTATTTTTGTACACGCGAAAGGTATACATTTATATTCTTGTACCAGACATAATTGTATGCACAGACACACATATTGGAAATATCAGTTGGGATGTAATTTTGTAAGGAAACGATGTGAACAATATTATTTTGGGATTATATTTTGAGATGACTAGTATTAAAGCGAAATAGATGTATTAAGTGGTGAAGATGGATTTGGAAAGTATGCTTGGTAGTTGTGGATATCTAGGATTGTCAAAAATAACTGATTTATAGGTGGGTAGGCCCATATATAAGTCGTTATGCTGTCGAAATTTCTATCGGTCATATAAGTTAAAATATGGAAATTAATTATAATTCCGTGTAAAGAATCAAGAAAAGTGTTTTGACACTGCACAGGAATACAACCTAAGTGAATTAGGGAATAAGTAGGTAAATTAAATTCAAAAAAAAATTTTTCCCTCGATTTTCAAGGGTCAAGGGTCGTTACAGTTTAAGTTGGTATCAGAGTGAAAGTTGTCTAGTACTGTCAATGTCGAAAATAAGGATTAAATTGCATCCCAATATCTGTGCTTGTCTGGTTGTAGGTAATGTATACCTAATAACTTTAAGGTTTGATTTTTGGAATTACGCGCAGGTAGTAGATCACTGCACGATGAGGGGAAGACGCGGACGTCCTTGGAGGTAGGCTCAGCCACCTCCACCTCCTCCACCGGAGCCAGAGAGTCCTAATACTCGTATGGCTCAGCTCGAGCAGCATATAGAGCAGCGCCTCGAGCGAGGTTTGGAGTCGATTATTGCTATGGTCGCCCAACACCTAGTGGCAAACGTTTTTGATTTACCTGTCACGGCACCAAATCCTAATCCGGTGTCGACTCCTCCATAAGCACCACCACCTTCTCCTCCACAAGTTCCTCCAGTACCTATGGCGCCTCAGCCTCCTGTACAGGCCCAGAGGGAGGAGAGGAATTTCGGTAGGATGAGAGATTTCCTGAAGATGAAGCCTCAAGCATTCAAAGGAATTAAGAACCCAGTAGAGGCTGAAGAGTGGCTGGTGAGCCTCGGGAAGATATTCGATTTTTTGGGGTTAATAGATGTTGAAAAGGTTTCCATGGCCACCTACATGCTGCAGGGCCAAGCAGAGTATTGGTGGGGATCCACCAAGGTCCTTCTTACTGCTCAGCATCAGGTGATTAGTTGGGATGCATTCTCCACAGCTTTTAGGAAGCAGTATGTTCCACTAGCTGCCCAGCAGAAGTTGAGGATAGACTTTCTGAATTTGGTACAGGGCAATATAACTGTGGATGAGTACGAAAGTAAGTTCACCATGTTGAAGAGGCATGATCCGGGGACATTCCAGAATGAAGAACGTCGAACTGAGAGGTTCTTAGTAGGATTAAGGCCAGCTATCAGAGACTGTCTTTTGGGGTTATGGATTATAGAATTTCAGGATGCCCTGGGTAGAGCACAGATGGTCGAGAGAGGCCTAAATGTCACACAGGCGGAGTATGGCCTTAAGGGAAAGAGCAAGGATAAGAGTAAGCAGACAGAGTTTTTGAGACAGGATTTCAGGAGGGGTCAACCTAAGAGGCAGAGGACGGATGAGTTTCGGCCTAGACTTGATAGACCCATCATTCCAGTACCTGCTCCTCAGATTGCTAGAGGTCCGCAATAGTATAGGCCAGTGTGCAAACAGTGTGGGAAGCTTTATGGAGGTGTGTGCCTTTTGACCACCGGGAGCTACTTTGTGTGTAGGAAAAAGGGACATATATGAGAGATTATCCACAGAACCAGGTTTCACAATGCCCAGAGCCACCACGACAACCTGAGAGGCAAGCTCCTCAGAGACAGAACCCACAGAGACGGGCTACCGCAACAGAGAAGGGTAAGAAGCCTGTCACGCATGGGAGGGTCTTTGCCTTAGATAAAGAGACTGCTGATACCTCCACTGAGACCATTCATGGTAAGCTTTTAATTTGCAATCATGAGGCACAAGTATTATTTGATTCAGGTTCGACCCACTCTTTTATATCACCACATTTTGCACGTCAATTGCATGTTAAGCCTGAATCTCTAGACTTTACATTACATGTTAGCACACCCATGTATAAATCACAAAAGACTGATATGGTGTGTAGAAATTGTGAAATCAAGGTAGGAGATAGGATCATTTTAGTAGATCTAATCTTGTTGAGCATGTATGGCTTTGATGTAATTTTGGGTATGGATTGGCTAGCCACCAACCGTGTAAGTTTAGACTGCTACTCTAAGACTGTAACCTTCTCCTTACCTAGTAAGTTTAGTGTATGCTTTGCAATGAAGGAATAAACTTTATGATTTTGATAATTGATGAAAAATTTTGATGAATGTGTTAATATGAAGGTTATGTTGCATTCATCCTCGATACTAGTCAGGAATGTCTAAGTATTCAGGACATACCAGTGGTATGCGAGTTTTCGGATGTATTTCCTAATGAACTACCGGGATTACCACCGGAGAGAGAGTTAGAATTCACGATAGATTTAGCACCAGAGACTCAACCAATCTCAAAGTCTCCTTACCGGATGGCTATTGTTGAACTTGAAGAATTGAAGAAGCAGTTGCAAGACTTGCTAGACAAAGGGTTCATTAGGCTAAGTGTATCCCCGTGGGAAGCTCCGGTATTATTTGTGCAGAAGAAGGATGGTAGCCCAGGTTATGTATAGACTACAGGCTGCTGAACAAAGCCACAATTAAGAACAAGTATCCCTTGCCCAGAATAGATGATCTATTTGACCAGCTAAGAGGGGCTACGGTGTTCTCGAAGATTGACCTGAGATCGGGCTATCACCAATTGAGGATTAGGTAGGAGGATGTTTCAAAGACGGCCTTCAAAAAGAGATATGGCCACTATGAGTTCCGTGTGATGCCCTTTAGTCTAACTAATGCCCCAGCTGCATTCATGAGCTTGATGAATGAGGTGTTCTGAGAGTATCTAGATCGGTTCGTCATTATTTTCATCTACGATATTCTGATCTACTCAAAGTCTCAAGAGGAGCATGAGTAGCACTTGAGAGTAGTGCTCCGAACTCTCAGAGAGAAGCAGTTGCATGGGAAGTTGGATAAGTGTGAGTTCTGGTTGGAGCAGATAGCATTTTTGGGCCATGTTATTTCTAAAGACGGGGTGTCGGTGGATCCAACTAAGGTTGAGGCAGTACTCAATTGGGAGAGATCGAAAACTGTTACGAAAATTCGAAGTTTTTTGGGACTAGCTGGGTACTACAGGAGGTTTGTAGAAGGTTTCTCCAAGATTTCTGCTTCACTGACTAAGCTGATACGTAAGGATGTTCCATTCTAGTGGACTGATCAGTGTGAGCAGAGTTTTGAAGAACTCAAGAAGAGGTTGACTACCACCCCAGTCTTAACCATTCCTAGTGGGTCTGGAGGCTATGCAGTATACAGTGATGCATCACACCAGGGTTTGGGGTGTGTACTTATGCAGCATGGAAGAGTGGTTGCATATGATTCTCGACAACTTAAGAACCATGAAAGGAATTACCCCACCCATGACTTGGAGTTAGCCGCGGTTGTTTTTGCTTTGAAGATATGGCGACATTATCTGTATAGAGAGAGATTTCAAATTTTTACTAATCACAAGAGCTTGAAGTATATATTTGATCAGAAGGAGCTAAATATGAGACAGAGACTGTGGATAGAGCTCCTCAAAGATTATGATTGTGAGATTCTGTATCACCCTGGCAAGGCAAACGTAGGGCAGATGCTTTAAGCAGGAAGGGAATGATTTCTTTTATGATGGTTAGAGAATGGAAGTTACTAGAGCAGTTTGTCGAGCTCAGTGTTAGTGTGGAAACAACAGATGTTGGGTTCATAGCTAGTTTGCAGATTGAACCTAGTATACTTGATCAGATCAGAACTGGACAGAGGGGTGATCAGAAGTTATTGGATATGGTCAGTCAGGCAGGACAGGACGTACAGTCAGACTTTGTGGTCGGTGAGGATGGATTGATGAGATTTAGGGGTCGTATATGTGTCCTAAATGATGATGCCCTACGGCAAAGGATCTTAAAGGAGTCCCATTGTTCTCGGTACACCATGCACCTGGGAAGCACTAAGATGTATCAGGATTTATGGAGGGTGTATTGGTGGGTTGGTATGAAAAGAGATATAGCTAAGTTTGTGGCCAAGTGTCTGATTTGTCAACAGATTAAGATCGAACACCAAAGACCAGCAGGACTACTTAAGTCTCTTCCAGTGCCTACTTGGAAATGGGAGCACATTACTATGGATTTTATTATGGGGTTACCAAGGACTCGAAAGGGGCATGATGCAATCTGGGTAATCGTAGACAGGTTGACAAAGAGTGCCCACTTCCTAGCCATAAAAAATACAGATTCCTTGAGTGCTTTAGCAAAGTTGTATGTGAGAGAGATAGTTCAACTGCATGGGGCACCTGTGAGCATTACGTCAGATAGAGATTCCCGATTCACTTCTAGATTTTGGGCTCATTTTCAAGAAGCCATAGGATCTCAGCTTAACTTGAGCACAGCCTATCATCCTCAGACCGATGGTCAGTCAGAGAGGACCATTCAGACCTTAGAGGATATGCCAAGGGCGTGCATTTTGGAGTTCAAGGGCTCATGGGATGATTACTTGCCTCTTGCAGAGTTTGCTTATAACAACAACTATCATGCTAGCATCGGGATGGCACCTTATGAGGCCTTGTATGGTAGGAGATGTAGGTCTCCTGCGGCTTGGGAAGAAGTGGGTGACAGAAGGATCTTGGCTCCTGAGTTGGTAGAACAGGCAGTAGAGGGTGTTCGAATAATCTGTGATAGACTTAAGACTGCACAAAGCAAGCAGAAGAGTTATGCAGATAAGCATAGACGGCCACTTGAGTTTCAGATTGGGGACTCCGTGTTTCTTAAGGTATCTCTGAGCAAGGGTATTATGCGCTTTGGAAAGAAGGGGAGACGTAGCCTACAGACTTGCCCTACCCCCGCAGCTCTCCGGGGTACATAATGTCTTCCACGTCTCGATGTTAAGGAAGTATAATCTGGATCCCTCACATATCATTGAGTATGAGCCTTTGAGCATTCAAGAGGACATGAGCTACATTGAGCGACCTATCTGGATTTTGGACAGAAAGGAAAAGGTACTTCGATCGAAGACGATTCCTCTGGTAAAGGTTCTCTGGCAACACCATTCAATTGAAGAAGCTACATGGGAGTTAGAGAGCCTCATGAGGGAAGAGTATCCTCATCTATTCTGAATGACTAAGATGAATTTGGCGGACCAAATTCTTTAAAAGTGGGGAGAATGTAAACACCGCAAATTTTCTATATTGAAATTATATAAAATATATATATATATATAAATATAAATAGATATATATATATATAAATAATATATATATATATAATAAAAATAAAAAAATTAAAAAAAATTAAAACTAAATCGAAAAAAAAGGGATCGCGCGACAATCGGGCGATCCCAAAAAGAAAACCCCCCTGTTCCTCTTCTCTGCTACCATCGGCAAGCTCTCCCCGTTTTCCCTGTCGACCACCCTTTCCCTCACCGGTCGATGGAACCGAGCCCCAAGCCAGTGAAAATCTGTGATCTTCCCTTTCCTCCTTTCTTTCCTCAATCGCCGAAAGCCCGAAAATCATTCCTCTCTCCATTTCGCTCGTCGGCCGACTGAACTAGAGATAGTCGGTAGCCTCGCATTGCCTAGACTCCAAATAGCTTCCTCCCTCTGACCACCGGCGACCGTTCCCTCCCTTTTTCCCTCTCCCCTCGTCTAGAAACAAAAACAGAAACAGAGGGATTTCTCCTCTGTTCACTGATTGCAACGACCAGGGAGACCTGACGTCGGCCACCACTGAACCCGACCTTGGCAACCTCCCTCGCCTGTCCTTTCCCATCCGGCCACCCCTATTTTCGACGCTACAGTGTAAAAAAAAAACACAGATAAATTTCCCAATTTCTGTTTCCCCATTCTTGTACCAGTTGATCCCTAGGTAAAAAAAAAATCCAAGCTTTATTTAGTTTAATGTATGTATAAATTGTATGTATATAGCATGTTAGTTATAGATTGAATTAGACAAAAATTGGAAAGATGAGAAGTAGAAAAATATGTGTATGTATGAGATGAGGAAAAAAAAGGGAAAACAATATTAATATATATATATATATATACATGTATAGGAGTGTATATATATTTGTATATTTATTTATTTAGGTACATGTACTTATAGGTGTATATAATGAATTGGGTATGCTAATATTTGTACAAAAAAATACGTATGCAAATGTGATAAGGAAAAATGGAAAACAATGATATATATATATATATTTATTTAGGTGCATATACATATGGATGTACATAGGATGAATGCGTATATACAAAGAATGTATATATATATATATATATATATATATATATATATATATATATATGAGATAGAGAAATATGAAAAACAAATAAAAGTATATATGTGTATATACAAAGAATGTATATATGTGAGATAGGGGAACATGAAAACAATTAAAGTATATATATCTATATATATATATATACATATAGGAGTGTATATATATATATATATATATATATTTATGGGTGTATACATGTGGATGTATATAATAAAGGTATATGTTAGTACTTGTAGGAGCAAATATATAAATAGTGACGAAATATATATAAACGTGCGTGTCAGTCTAAAGATATACAATAATACGTACACACGCAGTAGCAACGATAAATTACGATTTTAACGCAATTCGCATGAATAGGGTGCTAAGTCTACAATTTTCGATGTAAGTGATTGTAGAAGGGATTAAATGAGGTACTAGGAGACATCACCGTTCGAATTCGAGATATCCGATAAATCGAGGTAAGGGGTATTACTTAACTTAGTTCTGATATTACATTCTTGTTTATCTGATAAATGATTTTATGAAAGAGCATATGATTTGAAATGATTTACTAATGCTTCCATACTTAGGAAACTGTTTACAAAACATGATTTCGTTTTACAAAATGTTCGGTAGAACATCTATGTTTATGAAATAAACTTTCGAATTATGAAAATGCATGAAAGTTTTATGATGAGTTGAAAACCTATATTTACGCTTTGAAATGGAACTTTTGACGTTTTCAAAAGTATTTACGAAAAGAGAAAAGATGTTTTGAGACTATAGGCTTCATGCATGGTTACTTCTTGTGGTGTTCCGGCTCCACCACTTGGGTGCCAGTACGTAGGCCCCTTTAGCACTTGACTCGACCTGTGTGGAAGATGTCGTGCTACTGGTGGTTTATGATGATATTTCGGTAGTATCTCGTGCCCGCGCAGCATGCAATTATGTTTCCTATACGGAGAGTGCCACTGGTGCCCGTATCCTAGCTAAGTGCTAGTGAATGTAAGTAAGATAGATACTACCCATACTTTACGAAAGGGCTATATGACCCTGATCCAGTCTACAACCCATTTACCATGGCCATAGGTATGATGACTCTCTACGGAGAATGACACGTATCACATAACTTAGTTATAGCCTAGTCTCCTCGATTTTAATTATAAAATTGACTATGATGAGAGTTTATGAAATGATTATGAAACATGCATGAGATGTTTATGAAATGATTATGAAATATGCATGAGATGTTTACGAAATGATTATGAAATATGCATGAGATGTTTATGAAATGATTATGAAATATTCATGATATGTTTACAAAATGATTTATGAAATGTTCATGAAAATGGTTAAGCATATTAATGGTTTTATTGACACGCATGCTTTATGACGTTTATGCATGAAATGAAAATTTTTGTATTTCATTAAGTTTCATTCCATGAACAATTTCAAATACTTTTATATGTCAGAACTGTTTTAATAGTACTATCTTACTGGGCTTTTCCCCAAAAGCTCACCCCCTCTACCTTCAGATCATTTGCAGTGAATCTATAGACGCTACCTGCCGCGTACATGACGTAGGCTGGTGGGAAGAGCTACCCTAGACTATTTTTGTACACGCGAAAGGTATACATTTACATTCCTGTACCAGACATAATTGTATGCACAGACACACATATTGGAAATATCAGTTGAGATGTAATTTTGTAAGGAAATGATGTGAACAATATTATTTTGGGATTATATTTTGAGATGACTAGTATTAAAGCAAAATAGATGTATTAAGTGGTGAAGATGGATTTGGAAAGTATGCTTGGTAGTTGTGGATATCTAGGATTGTCAAAAACAACTGATTTGCAGGTGGGTAGGCCTATATTTAAGCCGTTATGCTACTGAAATTTCTATCAGCCATATAAGTTATAATATAGAAATTAATTATAATTATGAGTAAAGAATTAGGAAAAGTGTTTTGACACTGCATAGGAATACAACCTAAGTGAATTAGGGAATAAGTAGGTAAATTAAATTCAAAAAAAAAAATTTTCCCCCGATTTTCAAGGGTCAAGGGTCGTTACACGCACTGCTTCCTCAAAATAATTTCAAATGGAGTCACCTTAGCTTAACTAAAGATCTCAATATCTCCTATAAGTTTTTGAACATCCTTTATCTAACAGTTCTTGCAACTCCTTTTTCAACTCCTCGAGATCCACAAAGTCCATCCGGTAGGGAGACTTTGTGATAGGTTGTGTATCTGAAGCCAAATCAATGGTGAACTCCAACTCTCTCTTCGGTGGTAGTCCCGGTAATTCATCAAAAAATACATTCGAGAATTCGCATACCACTGGTATGTCTTGAATACTTGGACGTTCCTGACTAGTATCGGAGATGAATGTAACATATCCTTCACATTAACACATACTTCAGAAATTTTCATCAACAGTCAAAATCATGCATTTTATTCCTTAACTACAAAGCATACATCAAACTTATTAGGTAAGGAGAAGGTTACAGCCTTAGTGTAACAATCTAGACTTACGCGATTGGTGGCTAGCCAATCCATACCCAAAATTACATCGAAGCCATATATGTTCAGTAAGATTAAATCTGTTTATGTTACCCTATCTCCTATCATAATTTCACAATTCCTACACACCATATCAGTCCTTTGAGATGCATAGAGGGGTGTGGTAACGTGTAACATGAAATCTAGAGGCTCAAGATTCACAGGCAATTTACATGCAAAATGGGGTGATATGAAAGAGTGCGTAAAGCCTGAATCGAATAGTACATGTGCCTCATGATTACAAATTAAAAGCTTACCCTGAATAGTCTCAGTGGAAGCATCATCACTCTCTCTATCTAAGGCAAAGGCTCTCCCATAAGTGACATGCTTCTTGCCCTTCTCTGTTGTGATAGCCTGTCTCTGTGGAATTTGTCTCTGGGGAACTTGCCTCTCAGGTTGTCGTGGCTGCTCTGGGGGCTATGGAGTATTGCTCTGTGGGCATTCCCTGCTCAAGTGTCCCTATATCCACACCCAAAACATACCCTTGTGGCCATATAACAAACACCTTCATGGGGTTTTTCGTAATCTTTACACAACTTCCTATACTGTTATGGGTCCTCAAAAATCTGGGGGGCAAGTATAGGAACTGTGGGTCTATCAACCCTAGTTCAAAACTCATCTGTCATCTGCCTCTTGGGCTGGCCCCTTCGATAATCCTGTCTCACAAACTCCGTCCTCCTACCCTTATCCTTGCTCTTTTCCTTAGAGCCATACTTTGTTTGTGTAACATTTAGACCCCTCTCAATCATCTGTGCTCTACCTAGGGCATCCTTGAACTTGGTAATCCATAACTCCAATAGTCGGTCTCTGATGACTGGCCTTAACCGGCTAGATACCTCTCAGTGCGACGTTCTTCATTCAGGAATGTCTCAGGGTCATACCTCATCGGCATAGTAAACTTACTCTCATACTCATCCATGGTCATACTGCCCTGAACCAAATTCAAAAAGTCCGTCCATAACTTCTGCTGGGCAGCTCGTGGAACATACTGATCTTTGAAGGTTGTCAAGAATGCATCCCAACTAATCACCGGATGCTGAGCAGTCAGAAGGACCTTGGTAGATCCCCACTAATATTCTGCTTGGCCCTTCAGCATGTACGTAGCCATAGAGACCTTCTCTACATCAGAACACCTCAGATAATCAAAGATCTTTTCAAGGTCTACTAGCCACTCTTCAGCCTCTATTGGATTCTTAACTCCCATGAATGATGGAGGCTTCATCTTTAGGAAATCCCTCATTCTACCAATATTCCTCACCTCAGTTCGAATCTGTATGGTCGGCTGAGGTGCTAAATGTACCAGGGGAACTTGTGGAGGAGGAGGTGGTGCTTATAGAGGAGTTAACACCGGAGTAGGGATCGGTGCTATGCCAGCTGAATCAGAAGCATTTGCCCGTAGGTGTTGGGTAACCATGGCAGCAATCGATTCCAGTCCACGTTCGAGATGCTGCTCCAACCCCTGTTCAAACAGAGCCATACGAGTATTGGGGCTCTCTGGCTGCGGTGGAGAAGGTGGAGGTGGCTGAGCTTGCCTTCGTGGGCTTCCTCGTCTTCCTCTCATGATACACGTGATCTACTACCTGCGCGTAAACCAAAGATCAAATCTTAACTTCATTAGGTATACATTGCCTACAACCAGACAAGCACAGATATTTGGGACGTAATTTTATCCTTATTAACGACACTGACAGTACTAGACAGCTTTTGCTCTGATACCACTTAAACTGTAACGACTCTTGACCTTGAAAATTCGAGGAAATTTTTTTTGAAGTTTTAAAGTCCTACTGATTCCTTCATTCACTTAGACTGCATTTCTGTTCAGTGCCGTTTCTTTTATCTTACTTATTCACTGATAATTATACTTCAATTAAATTTTACAACTAAATGACCGATAGAAATTTCGACTGCATAACGGCTTAAATATAAGCCTACCCACCTGCAAATCAAATGCTTTAACAATCCTAGATATCCACAACTATCAAACATGCTTCCCAATTTGCATCATCAAGTCAACATATATCCGTTCGAATTAAGATTAGTACCCTAAGATTAATTCTCAAAAGAGATTTCTTTACATTCGTTTTCTTACAAATTACATCCCAACAAAATATTTTCACTATATGTCTATGCTTAGAAAATGTGTCTGGTAAAGGAATGCAATTATATACCTCTGCGTGTACAAAAAGTAGCCTAGGATAGCTCTTTCCACCAGCCTACGTCGTGTACGCGGCAAGTAGCGTCGGTAGATCACTGTAAATAATCTTAAAGGTAGAGGGGTAAGCTTTCGGGAAAAAGCCCAGTAAGAAATACATTTAAAATGATCATAGTGTTTAAAAGCATACATAGTACATAATAACACCAAAATGTGGCATTTCTTTACAAATATCACATCACTTTCAAAACACATATCACAAAAAACACATTTAACAGGAACATGGTTTCGAAATAAGAAAACCTTAGCAGATCGATCAGAATCTTTCATGATATATGGAACTTTAAAAGCTTTGCTGAATAAATCACATATCAAAGAATCAAATCTTAAAACAGAGTTCGTTTCGGATGGAGACTAGGCTAGCTCATGCAATCGTCATGCGGAAATAACATATTCATCCTCCGTAGAGGGAAAATCATAAACATGGTCATTTTCGCTACCTCACCCCACTTAAGAGGTCTTTTTGGTTAGCTTGGCCTTTTCGCTACCTCACCCCACTTAAGAGGTCTTTCTGGTTAGCTTGGCATATTTGCGACCTCACTCCAATTAAGAGGTCTTCTGGTTAGCTTGGCCTTTTTGCTACCTCACCCCACTTAAGAGGTCTTTTTGGTTAGCTTGGTCTTTTGGCTACCTCACCCCATTTAAGAGGTCTTTCTGGTTAGTTTGGCCTTTTCACTACCTCACCCCACTTAAGAGGTCTTTCTGGTTAGCTTGGCCTTTTCACTACCTCACCCCACTTAAGAGGTCTTTCTGGTTAGCTTGGCCTTTTCGCTACCTCACCCCACTTAAGAGGTCTTTCTGGTTAGCCTCATCCCAGGTAGTAAATATATACGTCACGAAGGCGAGCATGACAATTATGTATTGACCGTGTAACACTTTGCATCTGTAAGACCCAAGAGGTGGCCCCCAAAGTCACACAGACTTGTGTGGCATTTTGCTCCCACATAACCCCACGATCGCATATCATTAAACATTGCCTTTGTCTCAAAACAGAGTTTTCAAAATCTTTCTTAGACTTCATAAGCCTTGTGAGGGCCTGAGCCTTTTGACTACCTCACCCCACTTAAGAGGTCTTTCTAGCTAGTCTCATCCCAAGTGGGCCTCACTCATATTTAAAATTCAAAATCGAAATTCAAATAAACTCTCTTTTGCGGTTGAAAACTCTTTCTTAAAACAAATAAACTGTGCTCATATAACAGATTTCATTTCTCGCAAAACATGCAATAAGTTCATGCATAAGTCACAATCATCTCATTTCATTCAAGAAATAAAATAAAAAAAACATGCTCACAGATTTTGAAGACATGCTCAAAACTCATGTATTTAAATTCATAAATCTTTCTTTCAGTTTTAGAAACATGGCAAGATAAAGCTGGGGTTCAATAAAAGTTGGGCTTGGTTTTGTTTAAACGTTAACTTGGACTAAAGAACGAATGCTCGGTATAAATTCTAATCATTTACTAAAATATTGTGTAACTCGTATATTTTCATAACTCCAAGTTTGAGGGAAAGGAGGATACTATTACCATTTTAAATTACACCCCTTACCTCGATTTATCGGAAGTACCAGTTCAATTAGAGACGCCTCCAAGTATTCTCCCTTAATCCTTCTACGATTCTCCTACACCAATATTCATATATATATATATATTTAGTATCATATATAATTTCTTGAGTGGTTTACAACGTTTTAAAATCGTGACCTCATTCATCCAGAAAATATATTTGAAATCTAATTTCTAACTTCTCAATATTGCCCAAAATGTACACATCCTATAAAACATGTTCAGTCCAATGGACCACATCAATTTTCTTCCTCTTTCCTACTCCATCATACATATAAAATAATTAATTCTACCACAAATTTTATAGTTGTCTTCTCCATTGACTAGTCCTTCCTCTTACCAATTTATGTAATTTCCTTCTTACACCATATCGTACGTATGCACACTTGTACATACATAAGCAAAGGTGTGTTATGTACTTTTGTACATATATCAATACACACACGTACATAAACCCATATATATATATATATATATATATATATATATTTATCCACTTCTTCCTCCCATTCCATTTTCATCTCAACATTTAACCCCAACTTTTTGATAATTCAACTCATAATATTAAATTCCTTAACTAATTCCTAAATCCCCAATTGTCCAAATTAACAAACCCTAACTTCTCTTAGTTCCTTCAAAACACAAATTTAAATTGATTTCTTCAACAATAATATTTCTATAACACACTATGTACCGAAATTTAACTAGAGATTTAAGACCCGATTTTTTTTATCGTAAGGGCAAAAAGGGAATAAATAGAAATTTTTGAGTGCATTTAAAAATGCAAAAGGGATTGAAATGGTATTCCCGAACACGTGCAAGGGTAAAACGGTTAAAAGATCAAAATTCGATATTAATCGGGACAAGAAAACTTAATTAAAAATATGGGATTGAGAAATCTTGATCAATAACGAAGAAATAATTAAATTTCGAGTTAAATTGATCAAGATATGAATTTATTGGAATAAATCGAAATTTTTGTATCGAAAAATAATCTTGAAATTAATCGAAAAATATATCGAAAAGGCAAAATCGGACTGAGAAATTCATTTACGGATTAAATAAATTTAATATGAATTTTTGAGATTTTTATTATTATTTAAATGAATAAAATAATAATTTGTAAAGATATTTTGGATTTTGAATATTAAAATATTATTAAAAATAATTTATAAGTAAATGAAAAAAAAACGAAACTGGAAAGAAATATGGAAAACGAAATAGAAACCAAAGGGGAGAAACGAAGCCGTAAACCGAGGGAGTCGATTTCCCTCCGTCCGGCAAGCCACCGGTGAGGCAGAGGTGCGGGTAATGAGTGGGAGAGGACCCGACCACCGGGTGTCACGCCCCGAAAACGCGGAAAATAGGGCAATTTAAAAACTTTTTACTCATCAATTCACAATTAAGGGTGCATTCTTGTGCAGTGTCATGCATCATCATATTTATCATACCTCAGGATCTCATCACTAGATAACATGTATCGTATCATATACATTACTCAATATTAAGTTAATTTATCCTAATACATCCCATACAATGTTATACATCAAGTGTCTGTAACTACAATAATTGTCTGGGTACATGAAAAGATAAAAGATACCTCAAAACATGATATATGGCCTGGAGCTCAAGTCCTCCACTAGCCACTACTCCGTACGTTGCAGGGAAACCCTTTTTTTTTCACTTAAAGAAATCTGGGGGGAAAGAAAACAGGGTGAGCTTCTAAATCGCTCAGTAAAGGGGGTAAGGGACTCATTATATAAACCAAAATGCACATCACAAAATATTTATTTGTATGTGAAACTCATTATACTCATTTGAAAACCATAGCATGAAAGTACTCAAAACGACATTCTCATACATCAAATCATGTGAAAACATGAAGTAAAATGCTCAGTATAGAGCAGTAACAAAGCATGTGAAAATAATGCAATAATCGCTTTCTCAATAAACGTGATAAAATCACTGTAATAGTAATGCACGTGGCGCAGCCACTAAACACACGTGGCATAGCCACTGATTGAATTCACACGTGGCACAGCCACTAAACACACGTGGCATAGCCACTAATTTAAATTCACACGTGGCACAGCTACAGGATAGGGTTTCACGTGGCAACGGCCACCAAATATACATGGCATAGCCACTGAATGGGGGATCTCACGTGGCAACGGCCACCAATTAGGGTTCTCACGTGGCAACGGCCACCAAATAGGGTTCTTACGTGGCAACTGCCACCAAATAGGGTTCTCACGTGGCAACAGCCACCAAATATACCTGGCATAGCCACAGAATGGGGTTTCTCACGTTACCAGAACGGAGAAGAATAGGGCTTACATGCTACCAGAGCAATGCCCGGTGTGTACTCAGAATCACACACCTAAGTCTTATCACATAAGACTGGTTTGCCTTCACGTAGAACTCATAGTGGTTTTTCTCTCATAAAACTCATTTAAAACCGT
Organism: Firmiana major; assembly: GCA_033439115.1. NCBI lineage: Eukaryota > Viridiplantae > Streptophyta > Magnoliopsida > Malvales > Malvaceae > Firmiana > Firmiana major. Next base: position 23,204,802 of record CM065903.1, on the reverse strand, counting down.
TTTGTACTCAATACAAAACATATTGAAACCGAGTCCCAACCGGCAAAACACGCACACATTTCTCAAATCTCAAGATCGCCTTAACGTAGAGCCCAATTATAAACTCATAAAAACTTTGGGCTCCAACCGGCTATAAAAATCGTGTGCATTCTCATAAAAACACAACACATCAAACATGCTTGTTTTATAAATCACAAATCATGCTATAATAGTTCAAAATCACATACACAATTGGTTTAACTTCCCTTACCTCTTTGCACCTCGTATAGTACAATTGTTTCCCCCTTGTCACGGACTAGTCCGCATTCCACTCTGGAACTCTCGAGCTGTCCAAACGATGTTAAAACATCAATATTCATCATCACAGTACCTCAATTCTCAAAATCGAGCATAATTGCTCACAACACTTCAAATCTCTTGATTCTCGTAACTCTACCCCAAACTACAATCTCATTCACAACATCTCAACGTCCTACATTTCTCATGCCCAATTATCTATGCTAATTCACCACATTGTCTAAATTTTCATTTATAGCTCAAAATTTCCAAAATTACCAAAATTGCTAAACATCATTATCACTCCAACTACATTGTAATTTCATCGATCCCTAATCGTTTTCCAGCTACTTCAACACAATGCCAACAACCATTATCACCAAAATCATCTCAAATATCAAGATCGAGGTTTAAAAATTACCCAAAACTTGTAGAGAGCTTATCTCTTGCCTCGATTCAATTCGTCTTATGATTTCCAAGTATGTTGTTCTCCCTTTGATGAGGAACAACTTTCCTTCTTGTCACAGCCTCTGATTTGGACGAAAATGGGTGCTTTGGATGAGTGAGAAAGCTAGGGCTCGGTGAAAATGGGATTGGAAGAGAGAGAAAGTGAAATTGCAGGAGAAAGCAGGGGTTCCTTATATAGACTGAGGGTAGGAGATCGATCTGGCTCTTGGTGAGATCGATCTACATTTGAATTTGGGGACGATTTGGGGTAATTTTATGCCTAGGAGATCGATCTGTCGAGGGGTGAGATCGATCTCTTTATGGCTTTATGAGATCGATCTGCTCCTTGAGGAGATCGATCTTCTCCCAAACAGAAACATTTAGAGATCGATCCCTTCCTCATGAGATCGATCTTCTCTCAAACAAAATCATAAGGAGATCGATCCTCTTCCATTGGAGATCGATCTGCTCCTTAAATTCCTCCTTCCTTGTCATTTTTAACTCACCAGATCGATCTCTCCTTCTCCAAGATCGATCTGACCTCTTAGTTTCACACTTATGTTAAACACTTACATATAAATCTCCCAATATAATTTTCACAATTCACTTAGCTCAATAATTTACACTTCAAGTTCTTATTACATCATTAAAATATATCTAAAATTCTCAGATCTCACACCGGGAGACCCACCAGCGACGGCGACGTGCCGTAGAGTCGTCGGAATCGACAGATCGACAGAGTGAAAGCCACGGGAGAGAAACCTTGATTCACCGATGATGGCGCCGTTTTGACTCCAGTCAAGGCCCGATTTTGGATGCGCAGGTGCAGCTGAGCCGAACGGCACCAGAATCACTTCTAGAACCGGTCGGACGATGTCAGACGACCAAATGATGCCGAACCGAACTGAACCACTGGACCGAACCAATTTGAACTGGGTTGAACCGTATCGAACCGGTTCAGCCAAAAAATATAAGGAAAGAAAAGAAGAAAAAGGGAAAAAAGAGGAAAAATTGGAAAAAATTCCAGTGATGCAATCGAGCTACGGGTAAGTCGGTAAGCGATCGAATTGACCAATTTAAATTTTGAAATATTTAATTTGATTAATATCTGACTGAAAATTTACTCAAAAAAATATTAAATTGTGTAGCTCGACAATTGACGTAAAATGAGAGCTCGAGATAACCTCGATTTACGTACTATCATGAAATCACGGGTAAGTGACCCTTATTTATGACAATTTACATCGTTATGCGTGATTGATATTTTTCGCATAAATTACGGATTTAAATTTCGCATGGAATTGATTAAATTCTGAAAAATTGGATAAATTATCGTAAATACTAAATTAAGCTATTCGAGAGTTTCGAACGAAGCTCAATAATAACTGATGGGCCTAGTGAGCCTAATAGGCCTCGATAAAGTGTGGTAAACGGGCTTAAGGTCGATTAAGGCCCATTATGGTATAATCAGGCTCAATATGGGTAAACGGGCCCAATAATTTAAATTAAGCCCAGAAAATTATGAAATACATTAAATTGTATTCTTTTTGACCTGATGAATATGTATCCTCAATTTCAGAGATTGGATTCGGAGCAAATCGGACTGTGTGACGAGTCATCAGTGGAAAGATCAGACTGTACAGAAAATGAGGTAAGGGAATTGTGTGAGTAGCTAGAGGTAGCTACGCGTATTTTAATAGTTTTTGTATGCACTGAATATGTATGTATATGTTGATATTGTACAAAGGTTCTAAAAATGGTTTAAATAATTTTGAGGATCGAAATATGTGAAAAGACTATTTTACCCCTATTGAGGGAAGTTCACCTAAGGATGGTGAAGGCATGACATGCATGAAATGCATGATTTAAGGAAGTTTTTGAATTAAAGATTTGATTGGTTTTAATCAAAATAAATCGATAGATTGGCCAGAAATTGTATAAATTTCATAAGATAACACTACATAGGTGTTATTTATATTTAAATGGAAATCTCTTTGGAAAATAGGCCAACTATCAAGTTTATATGGAAACAGATAGTGCCGACACGTAGTTCGCACTATATCTGCATTTGTGAATGTGCATAAATGTGCTTGAGCGGTTGCTCGCACCGATTTGTGTGACATCATATGCATAAAATATACTGGAGCGGTTGCTCGCACTGATTTTATGATTTGATATGCATAAGAGCTGCTGGAGCCTAGCTCGCACTCTGTTTTGATATGTTTTGACATGTTTTGACTTGTTTTGACTAGATATGCATAAAAAGGTGCTGGAGCGATTGTTTGCACTAGTTTCTATGATTTGACATGCATGAGTGATGTTGGAGCTTAGCTCGCATCCAGTTTTGATATGATAATTGCATAAAAGTCGTGCTGGAGTGTAACTCGCACGAGATTTGATTTAATTATGCATAAAGCCGTGCTGGAGTGTAACTCGCACGAGATTTGATTTACTTGAGCATTCATTTGTGCTGGAGCGTTGCTCGCACAAAGTTTTATATGGTTTTCATAATTCATTTGAATACCGTACTGGATTTTTTCTCGTACGAGGTTTTCACTGAGTTTTTATGCATATCCGTACTAAAGTATTGCTCGTACGTGAATTTTACTTGAAATTATAATTAGTTTAAGTCGTACTGGAGTGCTGCTCGTATGCAGATTTTACTGATTTTTATGAAACCGTGCTAGAGCTTCACTCGCACGAGGTTTTCTGATATCATGAATATGCATGGAGCCGTGCTTGAGCTTCGTTCGCATAAGGATTTATGTTACATGCATATAGTCGTGTTGGAGCCTCCTGTAGACTGTGTGTCATAATAAGATGATATGCTCACACGTGCATATTGAGACAGAGATGATATGGGTGGATAAGATCTATTATAGGCACCCTTGATTGAGCTTGGGTTCACGGAGTACATTGTACCGTGTATGTCACGCGGAGTACGCTGTACCGTGGAGATTGTTTGAGTGGAGTGGCATTAGCCACGAGGCAGCAAGCTTTGCCCTCGCAATCTTGGTGTTATGCTGTTCTGGCGGGTAGGACGACCCACCTCCCGTTTCAGGTGTGATATCCCGTACACTAGGTACCGTGTTGCCAGGGATCACTAGGATATGGCCATAGTCCTCGATGTTACTGATATAATCAGCTGATTGTCTCACATGATATAACTGTTGGTCAATAGACCAGGGTAGACCCGAGGGAGGGGTCAGGCCCCCGATTTCACGATTTTATGATATGTGACCCTGAAAGAATGGTGGCTTTATAACCGAAGTTTTGTAAAGAAATTTAATGAATTGTTTTATGAGTTTGGATTTGAATTATGAGACGCTCAACCCCTTTGGGTGATTTTATATTACGTTTTTAATGAAATAATTTGAATGCAGTAGCATGATGATGTTTTCCATGCTTTTATTTCAAATTCATGATTTGTCTTACAGGACATGAAAGAATACATGATCTAGATTTGTTTCATGCTCATTATGATTTAATGATGTCACATGAAATGCCTTTGATGCATGAATTACATGATTTTTATATGCACAAATAGTTTTGAATAAACTATGTCATTGATGTATGAACGATTTTGTGCTTGAGTTTTAAATGAAAAGAAATGGATTTAAGGGCATGGCATTATAAACATGTAGATAGTGGAGCTATCTACTTACTTGCATCATTGCCTTACTGAGCGTGTGGTTTGCTCACCCCCTTATTTTCTCTTTTTTTTTTCAGAGCTCTTGCAATAGTTATTAAGCGGCTGAGGACTTGCATGCTTGGTATCCGCTGCTTCCCATCGAGAGACAGGTATACACATTTGTATGGTTTTGTATCTAAATATGTCATGCACAGTACTGTAAACGGATATGATGAAGGGGATGTAGAGTTATAAATACCATTGGGTATGTATTTATTTAAAGTCAAAGAATAGTAAACTCTGATATATGAATGTGAATATGAAAATGGAATGGTAAATAGGTGAGAGGTGACTAACACCGAATCATAGCCCAACTGTGTTGTAGGATGGTCACGATGAGAGAAATGTAAGAATTAAATAATAAATGAAAAAGCGAAAAATTTACTCTGATTTTTAGGTAATTTGGGTCCTGACAGATATAAGTTTGGTTTTTTACCTACAAATTTACTTGTACAAACTGGAGAAGCGGAGAAATTGAACATGCTCTTCTCTTTTCCCCTTTTTTTTACTGTTAGCTTCAAAGGGGGAAAAAGGGAGAGGACCGATGCTTCTCTGGTTGCCGGTGGCTCACGGGTTAGAGGGAAACCTCAGTTTTTTTTTTCGGTTTTCAGGCGAGGAAAGAGGAAAGGCGTGAGGGGGAGTACAGGACGACGTTGCCGAGGCTCGCAAGTTGGAGGAATGGTCGGTGTCTTCACCGGTGACCGTTCGAGGAATGAGCAAAAAAAAGAAAAAGAGGTTCGGGTTTTTTCGGGCGAGCGAGGAAGGGGAAGAAAAGAAAGGGAAAGAGGGAGGGTCGTCGGCTTCGGGGTGGAGCTGGGGTCGTCGACGGTAGGGTGAAATGGAGCCGAAGTGAGGGAGGGGAAGGGAGATCGGGTTTTGCAGAAGGGAACCAGCGAGAGTGAGGGGCAAACTGGGGAAGACGATCGCGCGATCAGTCTTTTTTTTCTTTATTTATTTATTTATTTATTTATTTATTTTATTCTATGTATCTAGATATTTTATATTTATGTATATATTTATATATTATTTTTATTTATTTTTCTTTTATTTTACATTTTCAATTTTGGACAAATACATGTATATATATTTATTGTAATTATTTCTACCATACATTCATTTTTCAATTTAACAAATATATATATATATATATATATACACGTATTTTCTTATAACATTTTTTTAATTTAAATTTTATTGTTTAATTAAATACAAAAAATTTGCGGTGTTTACATTAATCTTAAACTAAAATAAAATGAAAAGAGCTGTAAACAAGAAAATGAAAAATCTCGTGGCCACTATCTAGCATTCTTCTCGGTTCAGCCTTAACTAATCCCGTTTGCTTCATGCCCAATCATCATGCAGTACACCACGTAGAGAGTAACAAGAAATACCGAATGTAAGAAATCATAAGAACTAGAAAGTAGTAATCAAATGATGCTTCATGTGGCAAATAGGTCTCTCGGTTCTGCCCAGAAAATGCAAACCCGAGAGCTTGAGAAGGAAAAAAAGGGAAATGCAAACTAATCATGAAGATGGAACTTTGCAAAAAAATAAATTGTCAAAAACTTAAACATGGACAAAAATAAACTTGTGAAACCGAGAATGCAAAACATGATGAATAGGAGTTACGTGAAATGCTAAAAAAAATTAGAACAATGAAGCTTTTCATAAAATAAATCCATTAAAAGTTGACATGAACAGTAACTATGGAAAACAAAATGGAGGCTAAAGCTATTCGGGGAAAGCTTAAAAACAAGGAAAATAAATCCTAAAGTTACCCTAAAAACTATTCTACCCTAACTACTTCATTTTTTCAATTGCTATCATGTTCTATTTATACACAAACTTAAGGGTACAATGGTAATTTTTCATCCTAGATGAGTTGGTATTGTTTGGCCACTTGTCTTCATTTGATTTGCTGTAGAGTGGAAGTGGTCTAGTTTCCTTTAGCTCGTTTTAGCCCATTTTTGACTGAAACGACTGAGTTTCATCCGGATTTAATTTACCTGCACATTAAAGAATTTTAATTAAATAAAGGGGATAATTAATAAAATAAATTGGGGATTTAAATAATTAATTAGAAAATTAAGCACAAATAATTCTATTAAAAATAGAATTATTACACCCCTAAACTTGAGCTTTTGCTTGTCCTCAAGCAAAACAAAATTCATGTAGGAATGACAAGTACCAACATAATAATTTTCCCAATATTATCCTCAAAGAAAAAGTACAGACTATGATCTCAAAGATTCACAATTACAAGTCCAACATTCATAATCATTCAATCATAAGTCTTAACCTAAATTGGGCCCCTCGTGTGTGTGTGAAAAATGTTAAAGCTACTTCACAGTACATTATCCGGATCAGATTATGCAAACACAGTGAATGCAAAGTCAATGACAAGTGATCATTCCCATAAGTTTGCTTTTCACTTATCTCTCCACTAATGCAGTCACACTTAATCAAAGATCAATAGGACTTCATTAAGCTTGTAATGTAAGGCTGGGGTTAAGGTATGATAAAGTCGATTTAGGTTTAATTACTGTCACGACCCAAAACTACCCAAAAAATCAGAGTAAATTTTTCACGTTTTGTTTATTTACTTAAATTCTTACCTGTCCTCGAATCGCGGCCACACTCCACTAATAATTGGGCTGTGCGTCAATGCCAGTCCCACCATACATTTACCATCTAACTTATTTCTTCTCCAGTCATTTATAATTGTTTACATTATTTATACATCCCCTAAAGTTACTTACAAACATGTTACTGTGCTATGCTTATGTAGATACAATATGTACAAGTGTATATACCATATGTTGATGAGTAGCAGCGGAAATCCGGAATGCAGTACTGAGTCGTCTCAACGTCTACTGGAGATTATCTGTGGGAGAAAATGAAAGGGGTGAGCACATCAAGCTCAGTAAGGCAATCCTACGAACAAGTAGGTAACCATACTACCTACATGAACGTGGTGCCATGCATAAACCACCCTTTCTCCACACATTTTAAAACAAATGATATGAGTTATGATGTTATGTAAATCAAGTTTGCACGGAAAATTCAACATGCAATTATTTCAAATCATTTCTTTCTCATTTAAAAATTTCACAATAAAGTCAGGACTCGACCCCTCCTTCGGGTGATCCTGACTCACACAAAACCATGAAAATCGGTTTACATCACACATGGGTTTAAAAAGCATGGAAATAGCATCATGCACATTTAATTTAAAACCCAGTTTAATCTCATCAAAATCGTCGACATCCGAGACTAGGCAACATCTATATATCGACAATAACCAGGACTATGGCCATATGTGTCCTCGGGAGTTCCTCTGCTACACGGATCCTAGTGTGCAGGTTCTCACCATGATCGAGAATCGCCGGGGAGGTGGGTCACTCCGTCTCGTCGGTCTTATCCGATCCCATGCATCCGAAGATGCCAACGTATCACAAAGATACAACGTATCACAAAGATACCACACGGTACATCGTACTCCATGCTACTTGCATGGTACATCGTACTCTGTGGACCCCCAGCCTTATCCCTCTTTCGGGCTTATCAGCTGGACCTCCAACCCTTATCCCTCTTTCGGGCTCATCAGGTTGTTTTAACATTAAACCGTATTGCCATGTCTCAAAACGCACGTGCGAGCCTATTTAATCGGTGACACACAGTTTACCCGATGCTTCAAGCATGACTCATCGCATGTTCTCATAAAATCAGTGCGAGCGATGCTCAGCACTCTTATCAAATCAAGTAAAACTAGTGCGAGCTAGGCTCTAGCACTCTATATATGAATCACATGAAAATCTTATAAAATCTGGTGCGAGTTAAACTCCAGCACCCTGTCTCGAAAATCATATAAAAATATGGTGCGAGTTAGACTCCAGCACCGTTTCACAAAAATCATATGAAAACCTGGTGCGAGTTAGACTCTAACACCGTGTCACAAAAAAGCATGTGAAATCTGGTGTGAGTTATACTCTAGCACCTATGCATGTAAAACTCTAGTGTGAGCTCTCGCTCCAGCACTAATGCATGCATCACCCAAATCAAAACATCGTGCGGGCTGAGCTCCAGCACGTCACATGTGAATAAAAACACGTAGGCGGCTCTGTTTCCTCAAAACAGTTTTCAAAACAATAATATCGTTGAAAGTATGCAATGCTGTGCATTTTCTTTCAAGGTTAGCCAGCCTACTCATGCATGCATTAAAATGTCTCCAGAATGAGCAGAAATCTCTTGTCTTGCTCCTCCCAATTTTTTCCTAAATTTGTAAATTTTACCCTTAATAAGGGTATTTTTGGTAATTTACCCATTTGGGGCACTAAAATTATTATTTGACCTCTAGACCCTTCAGATAATCTTTAAATGACTGCAAATGAACTTAAAATTTCGTAAAGTTACCTCAGCAGTCCGTAGAATTCCCTTACCTTATTTTTCTGTCGGGTCTGACCTTTCCATTGATGTCACGTCGCGCAGTCCGCTCTGCTCCCAATCAAACCTCCGGAACTGCGTATAAATATTCCTCATGTTAGATATTATACAACTTAATTGTATTTCCTATTTTCTGGACTTAATTTAAATCATTGGGCCCATTTACCCCTATTGGCCCGATTGCACCTTAATGGGCCTTAATCGGCCTAAAGCCCGTTTTCCACTTAATTTTCACATTATCAAGGCCTATTGGGCTCATTGGGCCCACTAATAATTTATTGAGCCTCGTTCTAACCCTCGAATATCTCAATTTAGTATTTACGACAATTTATCTAAATTTTCAAAATTTAATTCAATTTATGCGGAAATTAAATTCATATCATGCATAATGATGTAATTGTCGTAAATAAGGGTTACTTACTCGAGATTCCATGTTAGTACGCAAATCGAGGCTATCTCGAGCTCTCATGGGACGCCAATTGTCGAGCTACATAATTTCATAATTTTTTTTCGGGTAAATTTTCAGTCGAAAATTAATTAAATAAAATATTCCAAAATTTAAATTGGTCAATTTAAACCGCTTATCGACTTACCCGAAGCTCGATTGCATCACTAGAAATTTTTCCCTATTTTTCCTCTTTTTCTTTTTCCCTTTTTCTTCCTTTTTTCCTTCTCTTTTGGCTGAACCGGTTCGGTCCTGTTCAGACCGGTTTGGACTGTCGGTTCTCCCCGGTTCACTCCGGTTTACCGCCTTGCCGACCGGTTCTCCGCCGACTTCCACCACCAGCAGCTCCGTTGGATCGTTCGCAGCTCGAATCTGGGCTTGGTTCGCCTCGAGCTCATCGGAAAATGGCCGGTCCAGCCTGTTCTCCTCCTGCCGTCGGGACCCATTTCCTTTTTCACCGTCGTCGGTGATTCCCACCATTTCGTTGGCTGCCAATGGGCTCAAAAGAATCGCCTCGGTCCGGTGATCATTTGGCTAGGTCGAATCCGAGCCATGGCGCCGCCGTTCCTCGGAACCGACGCGATTTCCCCCTCGACTTTCCGTCCGTCGATTCGTCGAAAATCATGGTCGTCGGCTCGCGTCGCTGGTACCATTGGAACCGCCGGGCTTCGCTCTAGCTTCTCCGACCGTCAGCTGGGATCATCGGCCGCCGGTGGCTCGTCGGGCTTCCTCGGTCGGCTCCTTCTTTTTCTACTTCTCGCGATTTCGTTTCAGTTTTCTCTCTCCCCGATTTGTTTCAATCTGATTCCTTTTTTTTCAATTTAATTAATTTATTTTTATTAACATTTTAATCATTAAAATACATTAAAATACCCAAAATATCTACCAAAAATTATTATTTTATTCCAAATTAATTAATTTAATTTTTTTATTTAATTTATTTATTATATTTTAACCCTTTTTCAGGTATAATTTCTCCGTATTTTCGGGATATTGTCCCGGATGACTTTTCGGTATATTTTTCGATTTAAAAATTCTAATCAATCCCGATTAATTCCAATAAATTGATATCTTGATCAATTTAACCCAAAATAAATTTATTTCACCTTTATTGACCAAGATTTCTCAATCCGTTATTTTTAATTAAATTTTCTCATCGAAATTATACCGACTTTTGGGTCTTTTGACCATTTTGCCTTTACACATGTTCGGGATTAATTTAACCCGACTTCTCTTCACGAATGCTCATTCATTTCGTATTTTAATTAAATTCGGGTCTTACAATTACCCCATAACATGCATTACTTCTAGGATCTTTAATGTAAAAGCTCAAATTTGCTCCCCAAACTTATTTATTTTGTTAAACATTTATTCTATTTTTGTATTTTTCTTATTTCTTCTTTTCTTTTTCTTTAATTAATTTTTTTTTCAATATATACTCCTTCACTATCACTTAATACCCATATGTACATAGCTCACAATATATCCCAATGACTTTTCATGCTTTCGGGGTAAGTGATAGGAACAGAGTATTAAAGCTATGGAAAATTTTGCAGGTGTATTTACAGAGAAAAGTTTATTTGGCCTAGATGGGTGACTAGGGTTAAAATATGTACAGGGATGGTTAGAAAGGCTCAAACGATCCAAACATGACCTAAATCATCCCCCTAATTAAGTGTGATATAATATTTCGCCTCGAGATCAGATCAGACAAATTCTAGAATATGATGCACAAAATCAATTGAATAAATGCAATCCTATGTCCACATAAGCTTTCTCTAAATAAATATACAGATTCATGACATGACCTGTGCATAAGATGAGGAAATCATAATCAGAATCAAGACAAATTCAAGAATTTAACTTTATGCTTTTCTTATAATCATGCTTTTCAGTCAATCAAAGTCAGACTAAATCATGGGGTCATATGTAAGACCCGAATTTAATTAAAATACGAAAATTAAATAAGAAAATATGGGGGGATGTATGAAGGGAGGTTAAGTTAAATTGAATCCCGAAACAAGAGCAGGGGTAAAATGGTAAAAATACCAAAACCCGGTATAAGGGCAATAAGAAAATTTTAATTAAAAATAAGGAATTAGGATATCTTGATCAATAATAAGGAAATTATAAATTTTGGGTCAATTGATCAAGATTCGAAAATTTTAAAAATATCGAAGAAATTATCGGGACTATATCTCGAAAAACGCGAAGAAATAATACCGAAATTTAGAGAAAAATAAAATTAATAAATTAAATTTTAATTGAATGAATAAAAGTAGAATAAAAAAAAAATGAGGTAAGTGGAGATATTTTGGGTTTTTAAGAGTATTCTATTGAATAGTAATTAGTTAAAAATAAATAATAATAAAAATAAAAATAATAAAAAAAAAAAAAAAAAAAAAGCAATTGAAAACAAAAAAAAAAAGAAGAGAGAGAGAGAATGGGTCGGGGAGAGAGAAAGAAGCAGAGAAAACGGAAGCTGAAGACCGGCGAGCCCCTGCCGGCGATCGGTGGCGACCAGGCGAGGCCGAGGAGGGAGCCCGACGACCGCCTGACCACCACCGGCCTAACAGAGGCACGATCGGCGGCAAAACAGCGGCAAAAACCGAGGGAGAAGGCCGACGGAGTGAGGGGTTCGATCCCGGCGACCGGCGCCGATCTGGGGCCGTCCACCACCAGCCGAGGACTCCCCAGGCCCAGACGGAGCGATTGGTGGCGGTGGCAGCCACCGAAACCGACGGACGGCGCCGGAAACAGCAAAATAAGGAAATGGGTCCGACGGCGAGGAGAGAAGAGGCCGAACCGGCGGCTTTCCGGCGGCCTTGGGCGAATTCGAGCCCAGATCTGAGACGCGGACAACCTCACGGAGCCACTGGCGGTGGAAGCCGGCGGAGAACCGGCCGGCAAGGCAGCGAACCGGCGGTGAACCGGTTGAACCGGGGTGAACCGGCCGGCTGAACCGGTCCGAACCGGACTGAACCGGTTCAGCCAAAAAGAAGGGAAAAAAAGAAGAAAAAGGGAAAAAGAAAAAGAGGAAAAAATTGGAGAAAATTCCTGTGATGCAATCGAGCTTCGGGTAAGTCGACAAGCGGTCAAAATGACCCGATTTAAATTTGGAATATTTTATTTAATTAATTTTGGGCTGAAAACTTACCCGGAAAAATTGTGGAATTGTGTAGCTCGACGATTGGAATCCACCGAGGGCTCGAGACAGCCTCAATTTACGGACTAGCATGGAATATCGGGTAAGTGACCCCTATTTACGACAATTACCTCGTATTGCGTGATATTGATTTAATTCCCGCAATTATTTGAATTAATTTATGGAAATTTAGATAAATTGTCGTAAATAGTGAATTTAGATATTCGAGAATTAGAACGAGGCCCGATAAATTATTGGTGGGCCCAATGAGCCCAATAGGCCTCGATAAGTGGAAATTTAGTGAAAAGCGGGCTTAAGGCCGATTAAGGCCCATTAAGGTGCAATCGGGCCCAATAAGGGTAAACGGGCCCAATGATTTAAATTAAGCCCAGAAAGTAATAGATACAATTAAATTGCATAATATCTGACCTGAGGAATGTTAATACGCAGTTCCGGGCATTGGATTGGGAGCATATCGGACTGCGCGACGAGATGACAATGGAAAAGAAAAAGGTCAGACTCGACGAGAATCGAGGTAAGAGAATTCTGCGGACTGCTAGAGGTAACAGTACGCAATTTTAAATTCATATGCAGTCCTTTAAAACTAATTGAAGGGTCTAGAGGTCGAAGAACAATTTTAGTGCCCCGTATGGGTAAAATTACTAAAATACCCTTGCTAAGGGTAAAATTCTAAAAATTTAGGAAAAATTGGGAGGAGCAAGAACAAGAGGTTCCTGCTCGTTCTGGAGGTATTTCAACGCATGCATGAGTAGGCTGGCTCACCTTGAAAGAAAATGCATAGCATTGCATATCTTAACTGATGTGATTTCTGTGAAAACTATTTGGAAATAACCGAGCCGCCTACATGTTTTTATTTACATGTGACGTGCTAGAGCTCAGCTCGCACGATGTTTGACTTGTGTGATGCATGCATTAGTGCTGGAGCGAGAGCTCGCACTAGAGTTTTACATGCATAGGTGCTAGAGTATAACTCGCACCAGATTTCACATGCTTTTGCGTGACATGGTGCTAGAGTCTAACTCGCACCAGATTTTACATGATTTTCATGACAGGGTGCGGGAGTTTAACTCGCACCAGATTTTATAAGATTTTCATACGATTTGTATACAGAGTGCTGAGCCTAGCTCGCACTAGTTTTACTGGATTTGTGGAGTAGCGCTGTCTGCCCTTGGAGTCAGCCAAAAGGCCCAACAGGCTCAATAGACCTCTTAAGTAGGGTGAGAGTGAGGGATGAGGTTGGCGGCCTTGTGGAGATGTAAAGCGGGCTCTGCCAAGTTTACTTGATTTGATGAGAGTGCTGAGCATCGCTCGCACTGATTTTTAAGAGAACATACAATGAGCCGTGCTTGGAGCATCGGGTAGACTGTGTGTCACCGATTTAATAGGCTCGCACGTGCGTTTTGAGACATGGCAACGAGCAATTGGGCTGGAGTACCTAGAGTGATATGGGTCCATGGAGTACGATGTACCGTGCAAGTAGCATGGAGTACGATGTACCGTGGGGTATCTTCGGATACGGTATCTTTGTGATACAGAGTATCTTCGGATACGGTATCTTTGTGATACGGGGTATCTTTGTGATACGGTATCTTCGTGATACGGGGTATCTTCGGATACGGCATCGACGGATGCGTGAGATCGGATAAGACTGACGGGTTGGATTGACCCACCTCCCGGGCAGTTCCCGATCAGGGTGAGACCTCGCACACTGGGATCCGTGAAGCTAGAGGACTCACGAGGACATATTGGCCAGTCCTGGTTATTACCGATATACAGTATTGCCTAGTCTCGTATCTTGTATATATACGTATGTTTTCGATACCGATGCTTTTGAGAAATTCTATTTCCATGGTTTTGTGTGAGTCAGGATCACCCGAAGGAGGGGTCGAGTCCTGTCTTCATTGTGAAATTTTTAAAGAGAAAGAAATGATTTAAAATAATTGCATGTTGAGTTTTCCGTGCAACTTGATTTACATAACATCACAACATCATATCATATGTTTTAAAAATGTGTGGAGAAAGGGTGGTTTATGCATGGCACCACGTTCATGTAGGTAGTATGGTTACCTACTTGTTCGTAGGATTGCCTTACTGAGCTTGATGTGCTCACCCCTTTCATTTTCTCCCACAGATGATCTCCAGTTGAAGTTGAGGCGACTCAGTACTGCATTCCGGATATCCGCTGCTGCCCATCAACATAAGGTATATACACTTGTACTTATTGTATCTACATAAGCATAGCACAGTAACATGTTTGTAAGTAACTTTAGGGGATGTATAAATAATATAACAATTATAAATGACTGGAGAAGAAATAAGTACTGGGGTAGATGTATGGTGGGACTGGCATTGACGCACAGACCAATTAGTAGTGGAGTGTTGGTCACGATTCGAGGACAGGTAAGAATTAAAGTAAGAAAATAATAAAAACGCGAAAAATTAACTCTGATTTTTGGGTAGTTTGGGTCGTGACATCATATAATCAGAATATGTAAAAACTACATGTTAAGTACTAAATCTTCCTAAAATCAAATAGTATAAGCTCAGATTTTCGAAAAAATTTTGAAAATTTTTTCTCAGATTTTCGAAATCATTCTGAAATGTTTTTCAATTTTGCCCAAAATTTTCAAAAATGCTCAAGTGATATCCCCTCCGCCAAACTTAAAATGGACAGTGCCCTCGTTGTGCAGATAATATAAGAATTTAAGCTCAAGAACAGAGTACTCCCCTCTCTGATGATATGACAAACAACTGAAGCTTGATTGAAAACATAATACTAGAAAAGAAATCTGTAAAATAAACAAAGAAAGAAACAATAGAAAGAAAAAAGATGATAACTGTACAAAAAGTAAAAAAGAGAGATAAAGCCACTTCAAATGCAGCTAAAGTAAACAACACTAAGCAGCATGGCGAAGAGTAGGAGGGTCAGCTAAAGTGGTGACAGAGTGTTGACAGTTAAATCCTCCTTAACTCTATCTACTTCCCTCCTTCTATCAGATAACTTAAGCTCAAACCTTATATCTTCCTTAACCTCTATCTTAAAACACTCTTGAGAGTCATCAGGGAGCTTCAAAGGTTTGAAAATATTAAACTTTACTTCCTGATCCTAAACTCTCATTGTTAACTCCCCCTTTTGTACATCAATTAAAGTTCTACCAGTTGCTAGGAAATGTCTTCCTAGTATAATGGGGACTTTCCTATCTTCTTCCATGTCCAACACGATAAAATCCGCAGGGAAAATAAATTTGTCCACTTTTACCAAAACGTCCTCAATGACCCCCTTCTGATATTTAATGGATCGATCAGCTAGCTCAAGGGTCACTGTGGTGGGCCTGACATCCACAATTCCTAACTTTTGGTAAATAGACTAGGGCATCATATTGATACTGGCTCCTAAATCACACAGGGCTCTACCAAAGAACATATTTCCAATTGTGCATGGTATGGTAAAACTCTCGAGATCTTTAAGCTTGAGGGGTAATTTCCTCTGGATAATTGCACTGCATTCCTCAGTTAAGGCCACCATTTCATAATCTTCCAATCTTCTTTTCCTAGAGAGAATATCCTTCAAAAACTTCACATAACTTGGCATTTTCTCTAAAGCATCTGCGAAAGGAATGTTAATGTGAAGTTTCTTAAAAACCTCAAGAAATTTAACGAATTGTTGATCCAGTTTTTTATTTTGGAACCTCTGAGGAAAAGGTACTGGTGGTCTAACTGGAGAGGATGTAGTGGAAACATATATAGCATCAGAGGACGAGGAAGGCTGTGAAGTAGAAGAAGGGATAGATGAAGAAGCACCTAACTTGGATTCCTTTGCAGCCTGATCCTAATGTTCCTGCTCCTTTTGAGCTACCTCTTTAGAACCTAAGGATTTTTCAACTATGGGCTATTTAGGTCTGGACTTAACTTGTGGTTCATCTAGCTCTCTGTCGCTCCTAAGGGTGATGGATTTCACATGTTCTTTACCCTCCCTTTGCCTAACAGGGTTAACTTCAGTATTACTAGAAAAGGTCCCTTGTGGACATTGGCTAAGAGCATTAGCTATTTGTCCAACCTGAACTTCTAAATTCTTGATTGAGGCATCTTGATTTTGTAGGATCGTTGTGAACATTTCCTCAAGCGAGGGCTTCTTCTTTGCTGCTGGTGCATGTAAATGTTGTGGCTGCATAGGTTGTAGTGGTAGTTGATGGCAGTGAGGTGGATGATGTTGGAATTGAGATGAGGATGGATGATATGGAAATTGCTGATATGGTGGTATATGAACCGATGAGCTTGAAATCCAGGGGATCCTACAGATATGGAGTTAGAAGATTGCCCTTGATTTTAGCTCCAGGAAAAATTAGGATGGTTCCTCCACCCTGAATTGTAGGTGTTTGAAAGGGGGTTGTTCTGTTGCTTCTGAGGTGGAGCAACATATTGAACAAATTCTAAGTTAAGCAGACACCTATCTATAGAGTGTGTACCATCACACAGATTGCAAGAAAGAAAAGGACTTTGGATAGAATAAACAGGATTAGGACTGGTGGAAGGACTATGCTGGGTACTAAGTGACTCTACATTTTTCGTAAGGTTAGCTATTTGAGAGCTCAAGGTAGATAGCGTGTCGAGCTCATAGATACCCGTCGACTTCTTAGGCAGTTGCCTCTCCAAGGACCATAGATAATTGTTAACTTTCATCTTATCTAACAACTCGTAAGCTTCCTCTTCTGTTTTTGCACATTAGGGCTCCACCCGCAGCAGCGTCAACAATGGTCCTATTTTGGCTTGTAAGTCCGTTATAGAAGGTCTATACTTGTAGTCATAAAGGTAGGCCATGATGAGGGCACTTCCTAAGAAGCTCCTTATATCGTTCCCATGCTTCATAAACAGATTCAGAATCGAATTGGGCAAAGGAAGATATGTCACTACAGAGTTTGACCATTTTAGAGGGAGGGAAAAACTTAGCTAAAAATTGATGGGCTAACTAGTCCCACGTAGAAATGGATCTTGGAGGTAAGAAGGATAACTAGTGTCACGCCCTATCCCTAAGTGAAAAGGGGAATAATCTAAGCCTCAATGTGACGTCCGATAATCCACAGCTTGAAGGTGTTGCACAAGTCCAGGAATTGCCCTAGGTGAGCATGTGGGTCGTCATGAGGGAGCCCACTGAACTGTAAAGAGGTTTGGATCATTTGAAGGATTGAGGGCTTGATTTCGAAATAGTTCGCATGGACAGCTGGTGGCCTAATATTGGTATAATACCCTCCAATGGTCGGTACCACATAATCTCCAACGGTCCTAATTTCTCTATTTTCTACCATGGTGTTTTGCAGCGGAGCTATTAATTTCCTAGAATCCTTTTGAATTTTTCTAAGAGTTCGTTAAATTTCAGGATCTAAAGGAAAGCAATCATAACTCTTGGCTCTACGCATGCAAATATCAAAAAGTCCTTAGAAATATTTTTTAAGTTTTTTAAATTTTTCAAATATTTTATTATGAGAGAGAAAATTAACCATTATAGATTAAAGCTCTAAATATTTACAACCTAAGTATTTATAAGCAAGAATTACACCTAAGCATAATTTCACCGATATTAATTGCTGGCTAATTATTTTCCCCGGCAACTGTGCCAAAAACTTAATACGAACTATGGCCCACGCTAAGTGACCTAGACGTGTATCCGCAAGTGCACGGGTCGTACAAGTAATAATGAGATTTGAGTCCCGAATTATCATCACACAGAGAAGCTGAATTGCCTAATTAACTACCGGTTAATCTTACTCTAAGTATATCCTAGCAAATTATGAATTTTTAGTGGGTGATCTACAAGGCTGAAATTTAAAATACTGAAAACAATAAAAATTATAAAATAAAGAAAATAAACCAGAGCAAAAATTACTTACAAAGCTCCGAGCAATTAAAAGCAAATACCTACAAAAGATAATTAAAACAGTTAAAATTAATTAATGCAAATAAACTAAAATGCAAAATATGAAAATAAAGAAACAAAATTAATTAGACTAAAATTAAACAAACTTAAAATAAAATATGCATGTAATTAAACTACTTAATAAAAATGCAAATTAAGCTAACCTAAAGTCTAATAAAAATAAAACTTCTATTAATCCTAAAGAAATTCTTAAATCAAACTAAGAAATTAACTACCTATAAAATGATCCTAAATTAAATCTAACTCTAAATTACTAACAATAAAACAAAATCTAAATAATGCATGAGAACTTAATATTTTTGGTTTTTTAAATTTAAAATGAAAACTTACTTAAAATTACCTAAAATAATTCTACTACTAATTTTAATTAAGTACTACCTAAATACTAAATTTAATTCTACATTCCTAATCAAAAATAAGTGTAAACTAACAAGCAAGGAACAATAATATGCAAATTAAATTAAGACTATAATCTAAGCTAACACATGAAATTAAAAGGAATAATAGAAATAAAGTAATAATCATGCATAAAAACTAGAAATGTGACAACATTAAAAAACCAAACATGGCCTTAGCCAATATGTGTAATTTGCCAACTGCCTCGACTGTACACTGGTACTGTGCACTGCACTCAGCAGATGGTGGATGTCCGACTCCTGCTTTGCTCCATTCCCTGCATCACAGCACGTCCTCGACCTGCCCAGCTATCATCTCAGCACGTCCTGCTTCACCCATGCACTACTTCAGCTGTGCCCACGGTACCAGCTTGCTTCATCACCGAACATCAGTAGACACAGAGGATGTCCAGCAGCTGGGTCAGGTGATCATCTGCCATCCACGTCCTTGCTACTCTTCATTTCATTTTCCAGCCAAAGGTTGCACAACAATCGTGACTGCAAAGTGGGAAATAAAACACAAACAACACTGTTACGATGAAGTCTAAAGCAGCAAATGCAAACTAAAAATGTAAAATAAGATATAAACTAAGTTAATGAATAAAAGATGAACAGTAGAAGCATTCTAAAACAGGGGAGAACAGAGGAATGGATTGTTGGTTCGGTCCACTGCTACGGTGCAGTCTGTCTTCTATTCAGTGCAGTCCATCATCGACCAGCAACTTCCTCCTGTCACTCAGCCTCTGTAAAATGAAAGAGAACAGAAAAATCAATAACATAAATATGATATAAAAACATGTTTAGAGGTTAACAGTATCAGAATTTAAGTTCCTAAAGATGAGAGATCGATCTGGTGATATGAGAGATCGATCTCTTAGGTTTTCTAAGATGAGAGATAGATCTCATGAGGATATGAGATCGATCTGTTGAAAGATTGAACATGTACAAGGTATTGAGGAAGCTGAGATCGATCTATAAGGGTTATAAGATCAATCTGTCTAAATATAGGATGTTGATGAGATCGATCTGGTCTAGGAAGAGATCGATCTCCCCTAAAACAAAAGGTGAAGGCAGTAGATCGATCTGTAAGATCGATCTGCACTCAAACAGAGAGTTCATGAGAGCGATCTGGTATAGGAAGAGATCGATCTCCTCAAAGTCAGAGAGCTAAGAAGATCGATCTGGGTTGATTAGAGATCGATCTCCTCACTACAAGAATACCTGGTAGATCGATCTATAGATCGATCTTGCCTCAAACAGAGAGATTGGAAGATCGATCTACTTATTCGACAGATTGATCTGCTCTAACATTTTTAAATTGTGAGATCGATCTGCTCATATATGAGATCGATCTCCTTGCTTCAATTTGCTTTGACTTTGCAGGAATTACAACTAAGAGATCGATCTGGTTAAGATAGCAGATCGATCTGGCATTCCACTGGAGGTTCCCAACGGCTCTTTCTGTAAAAATCTCAACGAAAAAAATAGCATTAAATGCTCCAACTACCAATCCTTCAGTATATAATCAAGCATTGAAGACACTGAGAAGAGAGACACCATTGCTGCACATTCTGTACATTCTCAAGAGTTTAATCCCTACATTCTATTTGTCTTCAATCCTCATTTATTGAGTTTGTTGTATAAGCCTGTGTGCAAAAGCTGTATTTATCCTACCCACATAAAAGCTTGATCTTGTATTCATCCTTACTTTAAGAGAGAAGAGGATTGTTCCTCAGTGAGATAAACTTTGTAAAAGGTTGAATACATCTTTGTGTAAAAAGGGTAGAGAGGTTATTCCTTAACCTGAAAAAGGAAGTGTGTAACTTTCATTGAAAGAGAGAAAGAAAGCTCTTGACAAGGAGGTCAAGAAGAGAGGACGTAGGCAAGAGATTGGCCGAACCTCTATAAACTACTGTGTTTGATATCTCTTCCTTATTTTCCTTTAATTTATTTCATTACATTATATTGTTTATTCATTATTTGTTAATTAGATTCATTTTAGCTTAAATTTGCCATTAACTTTAGTAAAACCGATTCACCCCCTCTCGGTAGAGCCAATAACTATGATTCGATGTTAGTCCCCTCACACTAGTTACCATTCCATTTCCATGTTACATTCACAATTTCATTTACATAACCTTACATCCCCGATGTCATATACGTTTACAGTACTGTGCATTTACATATTTAGATACAAAAACCATACAAGTGTGTATACCTTTTCTCGATGATGGGAAGCAGCGGATACCAAGAATGCAAATCATCAGCCGCTCACTATCTACTGCGAGTGCTCTAAAAAGAAGGGAAAATAAGGGGAGTGAGCAACCACACGCTCAGTAAGGCACTTATGCAAGTAAGTAGATAGCTCCAATATCTACATGCTCATAATGCCATGCCCTTAAATTCATTTCTTTTCGTTTAAAGCTCATGCACGAAATCATGCACACATCAATGCCATAGTTTATAAAAGCTGTTCGTGCTTATGGAAATCATGCAACTCAAGCCTCAATGGCATCTCATATAAAATCATACAACGCATGAATTAAATCAAAATAATGCATTTGCAATCAAAGCATGGATAACCTCCTCATGCTAAAACATTTCATTTCATGAATTATAAACAAGCATGGAAAATACATCATGCTGAGTTTCCACAAAACCGTAGAAAACATTTTAATTCATTCCATGAATCCACATCCATCACACTCATTAGGACTCAACCCCTCCCTTGGGTGATCCTGATCCACATAAAATCATTTATTTCCAAGCATTTCCAAAATCATTAAAAATTCCATTTATTCACAACAAAACCAATATCATCATTCGGGAGCCAACCCCTCCCTCGGGTAGTCCAAACTCACACAAAATCCACGCATTCTCAAGTTTTTAAAACATCAGATAGTAACATGCGAGACTAGGCAATATATATATCTCAGGCAAATAACCAGGACTATGGTTATATCCTCGTGATCCCACTGCTACACGAATTCTGTGTGCGGGGCCTCACCACTATCGGGAACTTCCATGGGAGGTGGGTCAATCTATCCCGTCGGTCCTACCCGATCACTTGCATCCGAAGATGCCACATAATCAATCCTAGCACGGTACAACGTACTCCATGCTACTTGTAGGTACAACGTACTCCATGGACCCATATCTCATATCAATAATCGTGTCTGTCTCAAAACGCACGTGCGAGCACATTTAATTGACGTGACACACAGTCTACCTGATGCTCCAAGAACGGATCATCGCATGTCTCATAAAATCAGTGCGAGTGATGCTCCAACAGTCTCATAAAATCAAGAAAAATCTCATGCGAGCAAAGCTCCAGCACGCGTTCCATAAAATCTCATAAGATCTATTGCGAGCTAAGCTCCAGTACTCTGTTAAAATCATGTAAAACTAGTGCGAGCTAGGCTTCAGCACTGTGTAATAAAAATCAAGTGAAAATCTGGTACGAGTTAAACTCCAATACCCTGTCACAAAAATCATATGAAAATCTGGTGCGAGTTAGACTTCAACACCTATGCATGTAAAACTCTAGTGCGAGCCCTTGCTCCAGCACTCATGCATGCATCACACAAATCAAAACTTGTGCGAGCTGAGCTCTAACACCTCTCATGTATGTCAAATCATCAAAACTAGTGCGAGCTATCACTCCAGCACTTTTTTATGCATATCATGTCACACAAATCGATGCGAGCAACCGCTCCAGTACCATTATGCACACTCACAAACTCAGATATAATGCGAGCAAGGCTCCAGCACCATTTGTTTCCATATAAACTTGATAGTTGGCCCTTTTTCTAAAGGAATTTCATTTAAATCTAAATAACACTTACATAGTGTTATCTTGTGAAATTTATACAAATACTGGCCAATCTACCAATTTACTTTGCTAAAAAGTCACGAAAATTCATCAAATCATGCATTTCATGCATGTCATGCTTTTACCATCCTTAGGTGAATTTTCCTCAGTAGGGGTAAAATAGTCTTTTACCCATCTCAGGTCCTTGAAATTTTTAATCCATTTCTAGGATCTTTATACATTTTCAGTATGTAAAAGCTATTAAAAATACACGTAGCTACCTCTAGCTACTCGTAAAATTCTCTTACCTCATTTTTCTGTACAATCTGACTTTTTCACTGATGTCTCGTCACGCAGTCCAATTTGCTACCAATCCAATCTCTGGAATCAAGATTCCATGATAGTATGTAAATCAAGGCTGACTCGAGCTCTTGTTTGACATCAATTGTCGAGCGTTTTACTTGTAGCTCGATTGCATCACTGAAATTTTTCCCAAATTTTTCCTCTTTTTCTTTTTCCTTTCTTCTTTTTCTTTTCTTTTCTTTCCTTTCTTCTTTTCTAGCTGAACCGATTCGATCCGATTCAGCCCGATTCAGATCGGTTCGATTCAGTCTGATTCAGTCCGGTTCAATTTTCTTCTTCGTCGTTCGGAGCTTCGCCGGCCGGTTCTTCGTCAGCTTCCGTCTCCAGCAAATCCGTGGGGTCATCCAGTTGCATGGATCTGGTGTCGGTTTCACCAGGTCTGGTCGAAAAGTGGTCGGTTCGGCCTCTTCTCCCTTCGACGTCGGTGCCGTTTTTCTTCTCCTACCATTGACGACGCTGCCGACCATTTTACTGGCCGATTCAGCCATCGAGCAGTTGATCTTCGCCTGGGGGGTGTTCAGCTGGTGGTGGTTGGGGCAAATCGACATCGGTGACCACCAAATCTCCTTTTCCTCTCTCGATTTCTCTCTTTCTCTCTCACGACCATCGATCGTCGCTTCCTTCGCCCCCTACTAGCGCCTGCGATGGCTCGGCTGCCTCTCCCTTCAGCCGCTTGCCTGGGTATCCTCGCTGGTGGCTTCGTTCGGTGGAGGCAGAAGGAAAGGTCAGTCTCCTCGACCTTCCTTCTGTTTCCCTTCCCCTTTTCTTTTACAGAATCGCGATTCGCGATTTTGTTGTTTTTTTTATATATTATATTATATTAAAATATAATATAATATATTATATACCCAAATTATCCCAAAATATATATATATATAAATCAATTAAATATATATATATTTATCTTATTTTTCCCGGGGGATTTTTCTCATATTTTCGGGATAATTTCTCGAGGTGAAAATTTCGGTTTATTCCAATAAATTCATATCTTAATCAATTTAATCTGAAATTTAAATTTTCTCCTTTATTGATCAAAATTTCCTGAATCCATGTTTGCAGTGTAAATTTCTTACCGAATTGATACCGAATTTCGGGTCTTTTGATAGTTTTTCCCTTCAACGTGTTCGAGACCAAATCAACACAACTTCCCTTCACGAACCCTTTCTCATTTCATGTTTTAAATTCTTATCTCCAATCCGAATGGTCTGAATCCCATTCATTTAATATGTGGCCATTTCAATCCTTCATTTGATTTTTAAATGCATTCGGGAATTTTTATTCATTCCATTTGCATTTTTCACTCACGTACAACTCTTCTTATGATTCAATTTACATCCAACCATGTTTACATCATATGAACCGTAAGGAATTTCGATAAAAAAAATTGGGTCTTACATAATCCTTCTGCAAAAATGGTCATCAGCTGTAGATATACATGCATACAATTTAGAATCATTCAAAACAAGCTTAAAAACTAGCCAGGGAACCATAAATCCAAAGTTTATCTTACCTCTAAAATAGGACAGTTTCAGTCCCTGTTCTTCTCTCTAGCTTTTCACCCACTAAATCAACTTATTTGTGGCTGAATTGTTTATATGTATAGAGCACTTATTAAGGAATATTTTGTTCTTCTTGGATGACTTCTAAAAGTGGCTAGAAGGTGGCCGAAAAAATTCCATAAGCAGGAATAGAGGAGGGCGCCTGTGGCAACTTGAAGGGGATGGTTCTATTTGGTTTTAAGTTAGATATGGATGGTTTTTAGCTTTCCAGAAAGGAATTTAAGTATACTTAAAGGGAAGAAAAAAATCAGGTTCAAAGGCCTTCTGAAAACACCTTCAAATTGGACTTTGTTGTTGGGCCTTCAGTGTGCTGGGCCTGGGCAGCCAACAACCCTATTTTCATAAAATTTCTAAAAATTATTTCCAGCCCATTTTCTTCCAAATTTCCACTTCTCATGTGTTATGCTAAGTCCCTAGTATGTTTCATAAAAATTTTGGGCCCACTTGTTTAATAAAAATTTACCATTTGAGCCTATTTTACTCGATTTAGTCATTACTGATAAGAATTCCTTAAAGTTTTTGGTTTTTTTTTTAGAAATTAATTTAACCACCGAAACCTCAGGATTTCCACTCAATTATAATTCTCCAAGTCAAATATACCTTATATTAATTTCATATGACCTCAGAATAATTTTTACGAATTTATGGAATTTCTTTCAAATTTATTTCAGTTACTAGGCCCAATTTCTCGGTTTAGTGCTATCTCAAGTTTTTACTAGCTTTATCACTTTTGATGCTTTAGTTTTACTTTCTAATAACCAAAGCATACTTATAAATGTAATCCCTAGAGAAATACTTCAATTCAAAATCTTACCTCGAGTTTCGTGCCCTGAGCTTCGTGCCACTAATCCGGGTGCTTCAGTTATGTCATTTTATTGTTTATTTGGAAACAAGAAAGCATTTAAGAGACTTAAAATAATATTATGCAAGGTCCGAAATAACGGAAGCACCCGAATTAATGGCACGAAGCTGGGGCATGAATCCCAAGATAAGATTTTGAATTAAAGTATTTCTCAAGAGATTACATTTATAAGTATGCCTTGGTTGTTAGAAGGTAAAACTAAAGCATCAAAAGTGAAAAAGCTAGTAAAAACTTAAATTAGTACTAAACTGAGAAATTGTGGTTAGAAATTGAAATAATTACGGAATAAATTCTATAAATTCGTCAAAATTATTTCAAGGTCTTAGGAAATTAATATAAGGTACATTTAACTTGGAGAATTAAAGTTTAGTAGAAATCTTGAGGTTTCAGTGGTTTAATTAATTTTTGAAGTAAACCGAAAACCTTAAGAAATTTTTATCGGTAATGACTAAATCAGGTAAAATGGGCCCAAACGGGAAATTTTGCTTGAAAAAGTGGGCCCAAAATTTTTATTAACATACTAGAGACTTAGTATAACATATGAGAAAATGGGTTGTAAATAATTTCTACGATTTTTCTGAAAATAGGGTTATTGGCTACCCAAGCCCAACATACTACAGGCCAAACAAGAAAGCCTAATTTGAAGGGGTTCCAGAAGACCTTTGAACCTAATCTTTTTTCCACGTTGAAGTATAATTAAATCCCTTTCTGGAAAGCCAAAAACCATCCAGAACTGACTTAAAACAAAAAGGATCCATCCCCTTCAATTTGCCTCAGGCGTCCTCCTCTTTTCTACTTGTGGAAATTTTTTGGCCACCTTTCAGCCACTTTTAGAAGTTGGCCAAGAAAAAAAATCTTTCTTCTTAATTCCTCTAACACATATAAAAAATTCATCCTCAAAAAAGTTTATTTGGCAGGTGAAAAGCTAGAGAGAATAACAGAGACAGAATCTACCCTGTTTCAAAGGTAAGAGAAACTTTGGATTTTTGATTTCTTGGCTGGTTTTTAAGCTTGTTTAGGATGATTCTAAGTTTTATACATGTATATCTACAGTTGAGAAACATTTTTGGAGAAGGAAAGGTGGTCAAAGTTGGTCAATAAGGTGAAAGTTGATGGAAGATGATGATTTTGATATATGTTGTTATTTAATGATTTTAGAAGATTTTTACTAAAGTAGAAATTGAAGAAATAATTTCTAGAGTATGGATAGAATTCAGCCAGCCCTTGGTTATTATGGAGAAGATGAAATTTGATTGTGTTAGGTGTTGTGGAATGTTAGTTTAATAACGAAAAGTTTGGCTTAGAGCTCGGTTTAGTTAAAAACTATAGAAGTGTGGAAAATGGCAAATTGATAAGTTGCAATGTGTTGGCTAAGGACTTGAATAAGTGTTTAATCCATTAAGTTGATAAGTTTGAAGTTAATAGAAAAGAAATTATCGAAATAGCTTAAATTGACACATTTATTGGTAAAATCAAGTAAATAATAAAGTTGGCAAAAATAGCTAAGTTTAATGAAGTCTATGTAAGGTGGTGTATATTTAGGTATATTAAGATGAATTTAAACATTTTTATCGTTTTCAAAATTATCTTGGGAAGCATGAGGTATTGGCACGTAAATCGAGGCAAGCCCAACACCCGACAATTTTGTGCTGCGTCGAGATTCGATAGGTAAGAGATGTAATTTAAAACCGCAATGGTATCCCATTACCTTGCTTTTAAAAATATAAAATTCCTTGAAGTATTATTGAGATTATGAAAAGTGTTCTATCTCCGAAAAATACTATTTACGTATAAAACGAAACCGAGAGAAAAACCAAGGCTACCAAAACCTTCGAGTGTACTTTCTTTTACATCTGTAAAATGTTTTAGAAAAGTAAGTTTTGATGTGAAAATGTATTTTATAAATATGTTTCAGAAATATGGAAATTTAACAGAAGCTCGATTTTATTAGTATGTGGGTTAATAAGCCCAAAAAGGAATTTATAAGTTTAGTTTCGAGACAAAAGGCATCTAGTAGTCTATGATATCTGTCATGCATGGCCTGTGTGTAGCTTGGTCTTTCGTGGTGCATGCCTTACGCCACATCGTGCATGTCTGGTCCTTTATGGTGCATGTTTAACCATGTCATGCATATTACGCCCACTTAGTGCTTGATTTTCGCCGCTTCGTGCATTGTTCGTTTTAGTCCTTAGTGGCGTAGGGCGCTGTACGACCCTGATCCAGTCTACAGTCCCCTTACCATGGCCTTTGGTACTCTGTTTGTGAAGTATGATATATGTTTCCAAATGTGTTTGATTTTACTTTACTGAAGCTAAAAATGTTTGATATATGTTTGCTCTGCCGAAACTTTATACAAAAGTATCCAAAAATGATTTAAAGTATGAAATGCATTTTGAAAGCATCCTGTTTTTCTCATGTTTTAAAACCAAGACTATTTTAAATGCATTTCTTACTCGGCTTTTCAAAAGCTCACCCCCTTCTCTACTCTTATAGATTATTTGCAGTGATCTTTCAACGTCTACCGTGTAATTAACGTAGGTTGGTGGATACGACACCCTCCCCAGGCTATCTTCGGTACATGTTAAGGTATACTCCTGAGATTACTACCAAAAATCCTGTATAGCATAGACACTTTTGTGTAAAAGATAT
This sequence comes from Firmiana major, assembly GCA_033439115.1. Taxonomy (NCBI): domain Eukaryota; kingdom Viridiplantae; phylum Streptophyta; class Magnoliopsida; order Malvales; family Malvaceae; genus Firmiana; species Firmiana major. The sequence continues at coordinate 23,176,763 of CM065903.1, read as the reverse complement.
TTTGGGATGTAATCTAGATCTGTGTCTACGTAAAGTTATCAACTTATGTAACGACCTGATTTTACAGTACTATATGGTTGGGCTACGAGTCGATATTGGATCAAACAGTGAAATCTGACAGTTCAGTTGCTTTTCTGGTAGCAAATTTAAACAACAACCAATAGAGGTACTTTCAAATTAGTCATCGTAATAGTTCTTTACAAAAATCAATGTTTACACTCCCCAGATATATCTTCCTATACATTACTGTACCTACAAAACTTTTAGTTACAAAAGAATATTTAAATCTGGGTATACCTTCAACGCAAGAGAATACTCCTCGGAACTATGGCTGGGCACAAGACAAAAGCTGTTCTAGCTACTGATGAGGCTCTATGGAGGAAAGTAAGGGGTGAGCTTAACGTGCTTGTAAGACCCACTTTTGGTGATGTATTCCTTATGATTCATATGATGTACACATTTCCATACGTTAATTGAATCATAAGAAAAGCTTTTGCTTGAATGAGATTGCAAGAGAATGAATGAATATTCCTGAATCCATGTAATGGCTAAATAAGGGCTAAACTGGCCATTGACTAAACGAATGGAATTTAAACCATTCCTACTGAATATAAGGACTCAAAACATGAAATGATAATGCAAGGCCTATGAATTCTATGTACCCCTTATGATTCCATGTTGTACACACAAGTTACATAATATGTGAATCATAAGAAATTGACCTTTTTTATGCTCTAAGTGTAAATAGAATGCAATATGACTAGTGAAGCAATTAAATGCAATCTTTCCTTTGAAATTTTGGAAAAATTTACAGTTGGAATCTTGCAGATGAATGCCAAATAGATCTTCTTACACGACAGGATTGATCTTGTAATTCCAAAATGAAATCACAAAGGTTTTCTAGGCAAATAAATCGATCTCGATTTGATTCTGCCTAGAAAGGATCGATCCCACAGTTTACTTACTGAATACTTACATAGTTCAACCAAAGGAAGATTGATCTCTCACCCTTGGAGATCGATCTCACAACACCCAATTCTATTAAAACCTGACAGCCAAGTCTTCTTCCCCAGAATAGCAAATACATCTCCATTTTAGCAAAGTGAACAAGTTTTTTACTCTAAAATACTATCACTTTCCAAACAGATTTGAGAAAGGTCGCTGTTAGTAAAATTGTTCCTTGTGAGGAGGAGAACAACATAGTAAAAATCTAGTAGTTGGATTTATGGATTGAAGGAGCAAAGTGTTTCCCCAATTTCGGCCAAAAGAGAAAAGTCAAGCTAGGTGAGTTTTCAATACACCAACTTCAAGTATGTTTATCTAGACATTATTATGAATTGATTGGTGTATTATTGTTGGCTAAAACTACCTAGAGCATGATGAATCAACCATGGCCAAAAATGGGTTTAGTGTGAGAAAATGAGCTATGGTTGATTTAATGATGAATTGATTATACTATGGTGTTGGCGATGTTATATGCATGATTTTGAAATGGTTTTGTGAAATCAGTTTATGGAATTGGATGAAGTTATGAAGTGTTCATATAAGGTGCTTGTGAAAATGCATGAATAAATGGAAAACTAAGGTTAAAGCATGCATGCCAAGTGCTTGATATAATAACTAACTGAGTTTGCTAGCTAAATTTGGCTAGGAAATGACGTGATGATGGCTAGCATTTGACCATGGTGGCGCAATGGGTGTTCAGCTACCATGCCATGGCCAAATGTGATCATGGGCCAAGCTTGATGCAATAGACCCAAATTCAGTCCAATGAGAGATAATAGGCCTAAGGAGCCCAATGGGCCTAGGTGAAATGAATAGTGTTGTGTGAATGGGCTAAAAATGGGGTAAGACTATTAAGGTGTAATTGGGCCAATAAGAGCAAATAGGCCTAATAAGATATATTGACTATGGTGAAGTCAAAATAATAAGTTATCAGTATATGGTGAAGTCAAAATAATAAGCTATTGTGTTGACTGATGTGATTGATGAATATTTGCAGGTCTTGGAGATATGTTTAAAGTCGATTAAACCAGATCACGAGCAGTGGAAATAAAAGGAAAGTGAATCCTGTGTGATTCGAGGTAAGGGAATTTTGTTGGCTGTTAGAGATATCTGTACGCATTTTCAGGCGCATTTACAATCTCTTAAAATGTCTAAAGGTCATAGAAAAGAAATAATATTTTAAGGGGTCCAGAATGGTAACCATTTTACCCCTGGGAGGGGCAAAAAAAAGGAATTTTAGAAAATGTCATGAAAAGCAAGAACATGATGTTCTTAAGTCTTTTTACTGCTTTTTAGTACGTGGATAGGTTGGCTGGCTAGCATTTAAATGGTTTGCAAGAAAATAGTTTGATTTGGTTTTAATAACCATTCTTTGCAAGAAAATTAGCCACCTACATGGATTTTATGGAAATAAAGCGTGCTAGAGCATTGCTCGCATGAGATTTGACATATTCATACATGCATTAGTGCTGGAGCGGTGCTCATACTAGAGTTTTACATGCATGAGTGTTGGAGCCTAGCTCGCACTAGTTTTCACATGGATTTTATGACATAGTGCTGAAGCATTGCTCGTACTAGATGTTCACTATACATTTACAGTCGTGCTAGAGCTTTACTCGCACGTGATTTTATAACATGTTGGGAGTCATGTTTAGAGCTTTGGGTAGACTTTGTGTCACACTGATTAAATAGGTTCGCACGTGCGTATTGAGATGTGGCGTGATTTGATGGAATGATATGGGTCAATGGAGTACGTTGTACCATGCATGTAGCATGGAGTACGTTGTACTATGTATAGATCTTATATATATATCATCTTCGGAAGAGGGATAATCTGCTATGGACCGACAAGTTGGACGTGACCCACCTCCCCTGGGGAAGTAGATAGGCGTGATACCCCACACATTAGGATCCGTATAGCCTGGGATCACGGAGGATATGGCCATAGTCCTAGATATTACCCTTATTATTTGCCTAATCTCACATGTCACCTGGTTTATGATGATTGCATGATTTAAATTGTTTTGTGGGTCAGGATAGCCCGAAGGAGGGGCTGAGTCCTGACAGATGGTGATTTGGTACTGATTTGTGTTGAGTATGAACTGTTTTAAGTGCACCTTGCAAGATGATTTTTCATGCTTTATTTACCAACTTGTGCACTGATTTGAATAGCATGAACTACTTTATATACCATGAACATGTGTATGAATTGATGTTTTTGGGTATGATGTGTAACTGCGTGGTTTTATACATGGTATCACGATCATGTAGATAGTACAGTTATCTACTTGCTCGCATGATTACCTTACTGAACGTGTGGTTGCTCACCCCCTTATTTTCCCCCTCTACAAAGCATTTTTAGTAGATTGAGAGGAACTGAGGATTTGATTTTTGGTGTCCGCTACATCCCATCATATAAAGGTATACACATTTGTACAGTTTTGTATCTAGACATGCAATAGCACAGTAATATTTTGAATGTAACATTTGGGGATGTAAAGAAGTGTAAACGCATGTAAAATCGTAACTCTGACTACGAAATGCAAGTGTTTACGTTTAAATAAAATGTGAATTGAAATGGTATGGTTGGATGAGATTAACACCGATGCACAACCCAATTGTTGGTGGTGAAACTGTTCACGATCAGATGAAGGTAAGAATAATGTTAAAAAAATGGTAGCAAATTTTCGATAAATTGGGGGTCATGACAGAGGTGGTATCAGAGTTGAGTTGGTCTGATATGTGTCGGTGTTAATAATTAAGAAAATTATATCCCCTTGTTACTGTGCTTGTTTAGATACAACTGTATATCGAGATGGGTTTGACTAAGAAATGGTTGTGAATATAGGACTCTTGGCATTATGCCTAATACCAGTCATGGTAAAGGGGCGAGAGCAAGAGCTAGAAGCCGTAGGGGTAGGCCTGAGAGCCATGCTGAGTCGTCACCACATGAGACTCAGGAGGAGATAAAGGCAGAGGCTGATGTTGAACATGCCTCACAGGGTTCGACAGAGAGATCCGAGAGTACTAAGGCATGCTTCGTGAGGATAAAACAGAGCATAACGACGATTTTGGAGTTGGTTGGCTAGTCGATACATAGAGTTGGGGACGGGTAAGGTCCAGCTGCACAGAGTGATGCTGAATAGGTAACTGCTCCTGAGATGACTGCACAGCCAGCCCAGAGACCCCAGACTACAGATACTCTGACACCACTACCAGTAAAGGATACACCTTCTCTTATTATTCCACCACAGGGCAGTAGAGGTTGAGGTTATGGATGTGACCTGGATAGATTACGATAGTTTCAAAAATTTAGACCATTATCTTTCAGTGGGATTAAGGACCCAGTAGCTGCAGAGGACTGGGTGAATAAGATCGAGAAGTTATATGAGTTTTTCAAATGCACTACTATAGAGATTCTTGCTTTTGTCGCATTCATGCTGAAGGGATCGACAGAGCATTGGTGGAAGTCTACCAGACCCATTCTGAGAGCCTGACATACAGAGATCAGCTGGGATATATTTTTGAAGGCCTTCCGAAGGCAATATGTTTTGGATACTGCGCAGCGAAAGCTACAGATGGAGTTCTTGGGATTAACTCAGGGGAGCAGATCGATGGATGAGTATGAGACGACATTTACCTCCTTGGGCAGGTATGATCTTGACACGAAGGGTAGTGTGGTCAAGAAGGTCTAAAAGTTTATGGATAGACTGAGACCAATTATCAAATCCCGATTGGTTCCCTTAGATATACCGACCTATGAGGAGGCAATGCGTAGGGCGCAATTGTGTAAACAGAATATTGAACAGAATGCCTCAAAGTTCGAGAAGGTTGGTAGAATGTGGTACAGAGATAGGAAGAGACCGGCAGTGGATAAAGGCTTTAGTTATAGAGGAAGCAGGAGATTATTTGGGAAGAGGCTGAAGATTGAGGGATCTAGGAGAGGACAGTTAAACCTCCCGTGTATCCAGCCATAACTCCAGCAAAAGGCATAGTGATTGGAGGGCTACGACCTACTACAGAGCAGTGCAGTAAGTGTGGTAGGTACCATGGTACTCGACCGTGTTATGGACCTCCTGCAATATGTTTTCGATGTGGGAAGCCAGGGTATATGATCCAAAATTACCCAGAGCTGACTGAGAGTGCCCCACAGAAGGGCAAAGAGCTAGAGAGAGCTTTTACTGATACTCCTACTTAGAGACGAAGGGCGATAGCTGAAGAGAAGGGGAAGCAGGTAGTTGGCAAAGGGCGAGTACATGTTCTGGACCAGGATACTGTGGATCAGTCTTTAGATGTGGTGAAAGGTACCATCTTGATTTTTGATCTTGAAGCTTATGTTTTTATAGATCCTAGTGCCACGCATTCATTTATATCGTCTTCATTTGCATATAAGTTGTTTAAATATGCGAAGCTTACCCCGTTAAATAGGAAGATGCTGATAAGCAGTCCCATGAATAATAGTCAGCTAGTGGAATATGTGTTTAGGGATTGCAAGTTGAAAGTAGGGGAAAAGGAAATGTCAGCCGACCTCATTTTAATGCATATGAGAGACTTTGATGTAATCCTAGGAATGGATTGATTTGCTACAAACCGTGCTATGGTAGATTGTTTTTCTAAGACGGTAATGTTTTCAGGGGTAGCTAACGTTACCGTAAGTTTCCCGAACAATGTATTGTAAAGTTCCCTTGAAAAGTAATGAAAGCAGTAGTTATTGTAAGCGAAATAGATGAATTTCTATGCTGACTAACTGATTAATATTTTGGAAGGTTATATTGCGTACGTGGTTGAGGCGGATAAGGCACGTTTGAAATTGAGAGACATCCTAGTGGTCAGGGAATTTTCATATGTCTTTTTGAACGATTTACCACGGTTACCTCTAGATAGAGAGATGGAATTTTGTATAGATTTGGCACTTGGTACAGAGTCAATATCCAATCCACCATACAGAATGCCTCCGATTGAGTTGGAGGAACTAAAGAAGCAGTTACAGGAGTTATTGGATAAGGGGTTCATCAGACCGAGTGTATCGTCTTGGGGACCATCGATTCTATTTATAAAGAAGAAGGATGGGAGCCTCCGATTGTGTATTGACTACAGGTTGTTGAATAAGGCGACCATCAAGAATAAGTATCCCCTTCCACGCATCGATGACTTGTTAGATCAGCTTCGGGGAGTGCATGTCTTTTCTAAGATAGATCTGAGATCTAGGTACCATCAGTTGAGAATTTGGGATGGAGATGTACCCGAAATAGCTTTCCACACCCGGTATGGTCATTATGAGTTTAAGGTTATGCCATTCGGGTTAACGAATGCTCCTACAGCTTTTATGTCATTGATGAATGAGGTGTTTCACCAGTATTTAGATCGATTTGTTATCGTGTTTATCGATGACATCTTGGTGTACTCCAGATCTAGGAAGGAGCATGAACAACACCTAAAGATAGTACTATAGACCTTCCGAGAGAAAAAGTTATATGCTAAACTCAGTAAGTGTGACTTTTGGCTAAAGCAGATGTCTTTTCTGGGTCATATTGTATCAAGGGATGGTGTGTCCATGGACCCATCCAAGATTGAGGTAGTGGTTCAGTGGCAGAGACCCCAGACAATCACGGAGATCAAGAGTTTCTTGGGTTTAGCTGGGTATTATCAACGGTTTGTAAAGGGATTCTCGAGATTAGCTGCTCCGTTGAAACGTCTCACGAGAAAGAATGTTGAGTTCGTGTGGGACAATAGATGTGAGAAAAGCTTTTAGGAGTTGAAGCGTCGATTGGTCACTGCTCCGATTCTCACCATTCCTATCAGCTCAAGAGGTTTTTTTGTATATACAGATGCATCGTACCAAGGACTGGGCTGTGTACTGATGTAGGATGGAAAGGTAGTCGCCTATGGATCTAGACAGCTGAAGGATCATGAGAGGAACTACTCAACCCATGATCTAGAGTTGGCAGTCGTGGTATTCGCCTTAAAGATATGGTGCCTTTATTTGTACGGTGAGAAATTTCAGTTATTTACTGACCATAAGAGCCTCAAGTATCTTTTCTAACAGAAGGTGTTGAACATGAGATAGAGAAGATGGCTCGAGCTTCTGAAGGACTATGATTGCGAGATTTTGTACCACCCGGGTAAGGTGAATAGTAGCTGATGAACTGAGCAGGAAACATCTCGGGTTGGTATCGTACATGATGATCAGGGAACACAAGCTGTTGGAACAGTTCGTAAGCCTCAATTTAAATGTGACCCCGCTGATACTAGTAGTGGTTGTATGGTAGCTAGCCTGCAATTGGAACTGGATGTGGTAGATCGTATCTGGCATGCTCAACAGATTAATCAGTAGTGTAGTGATGTTATCGGGCAGATACAGAGGGGTACGGAGACTAATTTTGAGTTGAGTTCAGATGGATTGCTGAGGTTCAGTGGTAGAATATGCGTTCTCGATGACCCAGAGATCAGGAGGTTGATCTTGAAAAAAGCTCATTCATCGAAGTATACACTGCATCCGGGAGCAACAAGATGTATCAGAACCTCCGGAGAGTGTATTGGTGGTTAGGGATGAAGAGAGATGTAGCGAAGTATGTGGTGAAGTGTCTAGTCTATCAGCAGGTGAAGGTAGAGCATCAGAAGCCTACAGGGTTATTGCAACCTCCACCTATACCGATTTGGAAATGGGAGCATGTCACTATGGACTTCGTGATAGGTTTACCCATGACCCGCAAGAATCACAATGCGATTTGGGTGATAGTGGACAGACTGACAAAGTCAGTACACTTCCTAGCTATGAGAGCCACCGACACTTTGAGTACTCTGGCAGATTTATATGTGCGCGAGATAGTGAGGTTGCATGGTATTCCAGTGAGGATTGTGTCAGATAGGGATTCTTACTTCACTTTTCACTTCTGGAAACATTTTCAAGAAGCTATGGGAACCCAACTGAGTTTTAGCACAACTCTCATCCTCAGACAGATGGTCAATTAGAGAGGACTATACAAACTCTGGAGGACATGTTGATCGCGTGTGCACTGGACTTTGGAAGCTCCTAGGATGACCATTTACCACTCGCAGAGTTTGCCTATAATAACAGTCATCATTCGAGTATCGGGATGGCACCATATGAGGCTTTGTATGGCCGTAGATGTCGTTCTCCTATTGGATGGGAAGAGGAGGGTGACTGACAGATATTTGCTCCTGACTTAGTAAGACAGGCCTCTGAGGACGTCCAATTGATTTGTGAGAGGTTACGGATAGTTCAGAATAGACAGAAGAGTTATGCTTATAGGAGACAGAGACCATTAGAGTTTACAGTGGGTGAATCGATATTTTTGCGAGTTTCTCCTTCCAAGGGTATAATGAGGTTTGAAAAGAAAGGGAAGTTGAGTCTTCGTTACATTGGACCCTTTGAGATACTTGATAGAGTAGGAGATAAGGCCTACATGCTAGCATTACCACCTGAGCAACGGGCATTTATAACATCTTCCATATTCTATGTTACGAAAGTACCACCCGGATCCGACGCGTGTGATTAGATATGAGCCATTGGAGCTTAACGAGAGCATGTCGTATGTTGAAAAGTCGGTTCAGATATTGGATGGGAAGGAGAAGGTGTTGAGGTCAAAAATGAGTCCCTTAGTGAAAGTTCTTTGGCAGCATCACACTGCAAAGGAAGCTACATAGGAGTTAGAGAGTTTGATGTAGGGGAAGTACCTAGAGTTATTCACCGACTGATTTGGTTCCAATTTGGAGGACCAAATTTCCTTAGTGGGGGAGATTATGTAAGACCCACTTTTGGTGATGTATTCCTTATGATTCATATGATGTACACATTTTCATATGTTAATTGAATCATAAGAAGAGCTTTTGCTTGAATGAGATTGCAAGAGAATGAATGAATATTCACGAATCCATGTCATGGCTAAATAAGGGCTAAAGTGGCCACCGACTAAACAAATGGAATTTAAACCATTCCGATTGAATATAAAGACTCAAAACACAAAATGATAATGTAAGACCCATGAATTCTATGTACCCTTTATGATTCCATGCTGTACACACAAGTTACATAATATGTGAAGCATAAGAAATGGACCTTTTTAAGCTCTAAGTGTGAATAGAATGCAAAATGACTAGTGAAGCAATTAAATGCAATCTTTCCTTTAAAATTCTGGAAAAATTTACAACTGGAATCCTGCAGATGAATGCTAGATTGATTTTCTTACACGACAGGATCGATCTTGTCATTCCAGAATGAAATCACAAAGGTTTTCTAGGCAAACAGATCGATCTCGATTTGATTCTGCCTAGAAAGGATCGATCCCCTCCCTAAAATAGATCGATCTCGACTTGATTCTACCTAGAAAGGATCGATCCCTTCCTAAGAGCAGATCGATCCCACAATTTACTTACTGAATACTTACATAGTTTAACCAAAGGAAGATCGATCTCTCAGCCTTGAAGATCGATCTCACAACACCCAATTGTATTAAAACACGACAATCAAGTCTTCTTCCCCAGAATAGCAAATACCTCTCCATTTTAGCAAAGTGAACAAGTTTTCTCACTCTAAAATATCATCACCTTCCAAACAGATTTGAGAAAGGTTGTTGTTAGCAAAATTGTTCCTTGTGAGGAGGAGAACAACATAGTCAAAAACTAGTATTTGGATTTATGAAATTAAAGGAGCAAAGTGTTTCCCCAATTTCGGCCAAAAGAGAAAAGTCAAGCTAGGTGAGTTTTCAATACACCAACTTCAAGTATGTTTATCTAGACATTATTATAAGTTGATTGGTGTATGTATTGTTGGCTGAAACTACCTAGAGCATGATGAATCAACCATAGCCAAAAATGGGTTTAGTGTGAGAAAATGAGCTATGGTTGATTTAATGATGAATTGATTATACTATGGTGTTGGTGATGTTATATGCATGATTTTGAAATGGTTTTGTGAAATCAGTTTATGGAATTGGATAAAGTTATGAAGTGTGCATATAAGATGTTTGTGAAAATGCATGAATGAATGGAAAACTAAGGTTAAAGCATGCATGCCAAGTGCTTGACAAAATAACTAAGTGAGTTTGCTAGCTAAATTTGGCTAGGAAATGGCGTGATGATGGCTAGCATTCGGCCATGGTGGCGAGATGGGTGTTCGGCTACCATGCCATGGCCGAATGTGATCATGGGCCAAGCTTGATGCAATCGACCCAATAAGGTCAATGAGCCTAAAATTCAGTCCAATAAGAGATAATAGGCCTAAGGAGCCCAATAGGCCTAGGTGAAATGACTAGTGTTTGGTGAATAGGCTTAAAATGGGGTAAGACCATTAAGGTGTAATTGGGCCTAATAAGAGTAAATAGGCCCAATAAAATATATTGACTATGTTGAAGTTAGAATAATAAGTTATCAGTGTTGACAGATGTGAATGATGAATATTTACAGCTCCTGGAGATATATTTGGAGCCAATTAGATCAGATCACAAGCAGTGGAAATCAAAGGAAAGTGACTCCTGCGTGATTCGAGGTAAGGGAATTTTGTTGGCTCTTAGAGATATCTATACACGTTTTCAGGCACATTTACAATCTCTTAAAATGTCTGAAGGTCATAGAAAAGAAATAATATTTTAAGGGGTCCAGAATGGTAACCATTTTACCCCTGGGAAGGGCAAAAAAATTGAGATTTTAGAAAATTTCATGAAAAGCAAGAACAAGATGTTCTTGAGTCTTTTTACTACTTTTTAGCATGTGGATAGGTAGGCTGGCTAGCATTTAAATGGTTTGCAAGAAAATAGTTTGATTTGGTTTTAATAACCATTCTTGGCAAGAAAACTAGTCAAATACATGGGTTTTATGGAAATAAAGCATGCTAGAGTGTTGCTCGCACGAGATTTGACATATTCATACATGCATTAGTGCTGGAGCCTAGCTCGTACTAGTTTTCACATGGATTTTATGACATATTGTTGGAGCATTGCTTGCACTAGATGTTTACTATACATTTACAGCCGTGCTAGAGCTTTACTCAAATGTGATTTTATGACCTGTTGGGAGCCATGCTAGGAGTTTCGAGTAGACTTTGTGTCACACCGATTAAATCGGCTCGCATTTGTGTATTGGGATGTGGCATGATTTGATGTGATGATATGGGTCCACGAAGTACGTTGTACAGTGCATGTAGCATGGAGTACATTGCACCGTGTATAGATCTTATATATATATCGTCTTTGAATGAGGGATAATCTGCTATGGACCGACGGGTTAGACGTGACCCATCTCCCGTGCAGAAGCAGATAGGCATGATACCCCGCACATTAGGATCCGTGTTGCTTGGGATTGTCACGCCCCGAAAATGCAGAAAATAGGGCTAATTTAAAACTTTTTACTCGTTAATTCACAATTAAAGGTGCATTCCTATGCAGTGTCATACATCATCATAATTATCATTCGTCAGGATCTCATCACTAGAATTTATATATCATATCCAATACATTAATCCATCTCAAGTTAATTAATCCCAATACATCCCATATAATGTTATACATCAAGTGTCTGCAATTACAGTAATTGTCTGGGTACATGAAAAGATAAAAGATACCTTAAAATACAATATATGGCCTGGAGCTCAAGTCCTCCACTAGCCACTACTCCGTACATCGCAGGGAAACCCTTTTCACTTGAAGAAATGTGGGGGGAAAAGAAAACAGGGTGAGCTTCTAAATCGCTCAGTAAAGGGGGTAAGTAACTCATTTCATAAACTAAAATGCACATCACAAAATGTTTATTTGTATGTGAAACTCTTTTGAAAACCATAGCATGAAAGTACTCAGAACGACATTCTCATGTGTCAAGTCATGTGAAAACATGAAGTAAAAGTCTCACTCTAGAGCAATAACAAAGCATGTGAAAATAATGCGATAAACCTTTCTCAATGCACGTGATAAAATCACTGAAATAGTAATGCACGTGGCACAGCCACTAAACACACGTGGCATAGCCACTGATTTAAATTCACACGTGGCATATCCACAAAACACACGTGGCATGGCCACTGATTTAAAATCACTCGTGGCATGGCCACTAAACACACGTGGCAAAGCCACTGATTTAATTTCACTCGTGGCATAGCCACTAAACACACGTGGCATAGCCACTGATTTAATTTCACACGTGGCACAGCCACTATCTCACGTGGCAAAGCCACTGATTTGAATTCACACGTGGCACAGCCACAGAATAGGGTTTCACGTGGCAACGGCCACCAAATTGGGTTTCTCACGTGGCAACGGCCACCAAATGGGGTATCACGTGGCAACGGCCACCAATGGGGTATCACGTGGCAACGGCCACCAATGGGGTATCACGTGGCAACGGCCACCAAATATACATGGCATAGCCACAGAATAGGTTATTCTCACGTTACCAGAACGGAGAAGAAATCAGGCTTACATGCTACTAGAGCAATGCCCGGTGTGTACTCACCACTACACACCTACGTCTTATCACATAAGACTGGTTTGCCTTCACGTAGAACTCATAGGGGTTTTTCACTCATAAAACTCAATTGAAAACCGTTTTGTACTCAACACAAAACGTAATAAAATCGAGTTCCAACCGGCAAAACACGCACACATTTCTAAAATTTTGATATTGCCTTAACGTAGAGCCCAATTCATTACTCACACAAAATTCAACGGTTTATAAAGCAATTTCACACTCAGCTTATAGACTCATAAAATTATGGGCTCCAACCGGCTATAAAAACCGTGTGCAATTAAATCTCAACACAACACTCAACATGCTTGTTTTATAAACCACAAATCATGCTATAATAATTTACAAATCACATACACAAATGGTTTAGATTTCCCTTACCTCTTTGCACCTCGTATAGTGCAATCGTTTCCCCCGTATCACGGACTAGCCTCGCATTCCACTCTGGAACTCCCGAGCTGTCCAAACGATGTTAAAACATCAATACTCAATTATCTCATAAACTTCAATTCTCAAAAATCGAGCATAATTGCTCATAACACCACAAATCTCTCGATTCTCGTAACTCTACCCCAAACTACACTCTCATTCACAACATCTCAACGTTCTACATTTCTCATGCCAATTATCTATGTTAATTCACCACATTGTCTAAATTTCCATTTATAGCACAAATTCTCAAAATTGCCAAAATTTCCAAATATCATTACCACTCCAACCACATTGTAATTTCATCAATCCCTAATCATTTTTCAGCTATTTCAACGCAATGACAACCACCAATATCATCAAAATCATCTCAAATATCAAGATCGAGGTTTAGAAATTACCCAAAGCTTGTGAGACGCACAACCCACGCCTCGATCCGATTCGTCCTTCGATTTCCAAGTATGTTGTTCTCCCTTTGATGAGGAACAACTTTCCTTCTTACCACAACTCTTGATTTGGCTGGAAATGGGTGTTTTGGATGAGTGAGAAAGTTAGGTTTTCGGTGGAAATGGGGTTGGAAGAGAGAGAAAGTGAGTTTGCAGGAGAAAAACAGGGGTTCCTTATATAGGCTGGAGGTAGGAGATCGATCTATCGAGGGGTGAGATCGATCTGCGTTTGAATTTTGGGGACGATCTGGGCAATTTTATGCCAAGGAGATCGATCTGTCGAGGGGTGAGATCGATCTCTTTATGGCTTTATGAGATCGATCTGTTCCTAAGGAGATCGATCTTCTCCCAAACAGAATCATTTGGAGATCGATCTCTTCCTCATGAGATCGATCCTTTCTCAAACAGAATCATTTGGAGATCGATCTCTTCCATTGGAGATCGATCTGCTCCTCAAATTCCTCCTTCCTCGTCATTTTTAACTCACCAGATCGATCTCTCCTTCTCCCAGATCGATCTGTCCTCATACTTCATGCTTATTTTACACACTTAACATATAAATCTCCAATTATAATTCCCACAATTCATCTAGCTCAATAATTTACACTTCAAGTTCTTATTACATCATTAAAATATATCTAAAATTCTCAGATCTCACAGGGATCACAGAGGATATGGCTATAGTCCTAGATATTACCCTTATTATTTGTCTAATCTCACATGTCACTTGGTTTATGATGATTGCATTATTTAAAATGTTTTGTGGGTCAGGACAGTCCGAGGGAGGGGCTGAGTCCTGACATATGGTGATTTGGTACTGATTTGTTTTGAGTATGAACTGTTTTAAGTGCACCTTGCATGATGATTTTTCATGCTTTATTTACCAACTTGTGCACTGATTTAAATAGCATGAACTACTTTATGTACCATGAACATGTGTATGAATTGATGTTTTTGGGTATGACGTGTAACTATGTAGTTTTATACATGGTCTCACAATCATGTAGATAGTACAATTACCTACTTGCTCGCATGATTGCCTTACTGAACGTGTGGTTGCTCACCCCCTTATTTTCCCCCTCTACAGAGCATTTTTAGTAGATTGAGAGTGACTGAGGATTTGATTTTTGGTGTCCGCTGCATCCCATCATATAAAAGTATACACATTTGTACAGTTTTGTATCTAGACATGTAATAGCAGAGTAATATTTTGAATGTAACATTTAGGGATGTAAAGAAGTGTAAACACATGTAAAATCGTAACTCTGACTACGAAATGCAAGTGTTTACGTTTAAATAAAATATGAATTGAAATAGTATGGTTGGATGAGATTAACACCGATGCACAGCCCAATTGTTGGTGGTGAAGTTGTTCATGATCAGAGGAAGGTAAGAATAATGTTAAAAAAAAGGTAGCAAAGTTTCGGTAAATTGGGGGTTGTGACAATGCTCAGTAAGAGAAAATTACGTGGCAGGTAGATAAATACACTATCTATCTATATAGACTTGTAATGAAAATAACAGAGTCGTTGACAGTTCGGTAAAAACAGAGTAAAAAATTATTAGCATATCAATATCGATAGTATAAAGATTTTATTGTAATAAACATAGGATTTAAAATTTTATAAGGTAAAATAAACCATATCCATGCGATATTTCAGTCCATACAGTTAATTCAGTAAATTAAATAGACGAGACAAGGCAGAACATGCTATAACGGTAATCAATATGACATTTGGCCAATGTCGGTGACTCTAGGCATCACTGATCAAGTGTGCCAGGATGTTAATCGCCGTGGGAGTGGTCAGCTACCTAAACGGCTAACAATACAATATGTCTGAAGACCGATAGCACGGTACAGCGTACTCACATGCGTGTTGCATGGTACATTGTACTCTGTAGACCACAATACAATAGTAATCCAATAGACAATAACAATAACAATGTAACATGATTAACTGTTGCCTTTATCCCAAAAACCAGTACGAGTCATGCCGTGCGACACATAGTCAACACGCGCTCAAGCACATTTTATCGGTACTAAATTAGAAGTAGTTCATTTTCATCAAATCAATTTTGAAAATTCAGTTCGGTACATAAAACGATTCAAAAAAGGCTGGCTCATCCTTTTTCGGTCAAAATCCTCAGTGTACAGTCTATGGCAATTAAGACTAGGGATATTTCGATTAAAATCAAAAATTAAAACCATATTGATATTTATATAAATAAACTAAATAAATGTATTTAGTAAAGATAGGTCATTAACTGAGGCTAAAGTTTTTCAATAGTTTCGATAGCTATAAAATCAGTCTAGAGTTCTATATCTACAATTCTACAGAAAATACGTGTAAATATCTCTAGCAGCACACAAAACTTTTTCATACCTCGGTGTCTGTCAGTAGTCCTTAATGCCTCAGGGGTGCGAGTCAGCAAGTCCGCTCTAATCGGTTTATTTTCTCTGGAATTGCGAACTAATATTTGCATAAATATTTTCGAACCATCTTTCCCTCGAGTTTCCCAAATTCTCTGTGCACTTTATTCTGTCTTCAATACGTCTATATATATATATATGTAATCGTATATACATATATATATACCTTTTAAAAAAAAAAACTTTCTTCTTCTTCTTGCGCCTTTTTTCTTTTCCATTCTTCTTCACTTCCCCGCTCTCCTGTTCATCGTCTTTTTCACGGTTCTCCCTACTTCTTCATTTTCTCTTCTTCTTACTGAATTTTACTTCAGCTCCTAGCTCTTTTCTCTCGACTCACTCTCTGTTTCAACTTCTCCTCTCAGATCCCTCCCCCTTGCTTCTGCTTCGGCTTCAGTTTAGCTCTCTATTCAACTGGATTTTTATCCCTCTTCTCTCTCTATCTCACTCAGTTCCAATTTCCTAGCAATTGCCTCGTTCTGACCTCCTTCTTTGTTCGCTCTCTCTCTCTCTCTCTCTCTAAACCCTCTCATTCACGTTGTTGCCTCACTAATCCTCTCTGTCTCAAACAGTTTCACCCTTTTTTTACCCTAGCAACTATCGACAAATGCTTTCACCTCTTTTATTTCTGTTTCCAGGTACCCGGCTCAAGTATTTCTCTCCTACCTTCTTCGGTCAATTCATTTGCTGTAGTTACAGCAGTAACTATCCATCCATCTTCTCAGAATTCCAGAAGGCCATACGTTCCTCTCCTCTGTCTCAAGCAATCTGGCCTATCCTATTCAGCTTCTAAGCTTTCCCCTTTCACTTATGTCCCTGCTGCCATTTCCTATCTTCTGTACCAACATATAT
Organism: Firmiana major; assembly: GCA_033439115.1. Taxonomy (NCBI): domain Eukaryota; kingdom Viridiplantae; phylum Streptophyta; class Magnoliopsida; order Malvales; family Malvaceae; genus Firmiana; species Firmiana major. The sequence goes on along the minus strand of CM065903.1, from coordinate 23,160,128 downwards.
ATATATATGTGTGTTATTAGATATATATATATATTCCTTTTGTTTTTCTTCCCGATGAGCTGCAGTTTGTACTCTCCACTTCCTTCTTCCTGCTGTGGTCAGACAGCCCTAACTGTCGTCACACTTTCTTTCGCCTCTCCTAAAATCGATACACCATTCAGTTTGCCAGTAACTCTCTCAATGATCTCACTACTACAGACCCAAACTACTTCCACCTGCCCTTCACATTATGCTTCACGTTTCCTACTTCCATTACATTTCCTGCTTCCTACTTCCCTGTTTTCCATCACGTTCTCTGTTTCTTACCGAATCCAGCTTCCTCATGTCTTTCCCCATTTTAGTGAATCCTTCATATATATATATATATATATATCCCCTTATATATGTATACTCATTTAATTGTGATTATGTAGATGGGATATCACCATCCAGCTAAATTCTCGGCCATGTTATTGCACACGCATGTATTTATATATCTATATATACAAATATATGTACATACATTGATATGCATATATATATATATATATATATATTTGTATATAGATATACATGTATATATATACATTTACATACACCCATAGTTATTTATTCTTATGTCTAAGATATTTTGATTAAATTAATTCTTTCAAGTTTCACAATTGGAACAATATAATTTTAAATTTTAATCATTGACTAAGGGAAACACATTTTTAGTTTCGATGGTTTATGTGTTATTCATTGTTGAAACCACGTACATAAAAATTTAGGATTTTTATAACATACAACTTATATAATAAAATGTCTTTCTGAGGTATTAAGGGAATCAAATGAAATTTAATGTTACGAAAATCACTATTGATTATGAAAAGTGATTAAAAGCAACTGTTGTGGGATTATAAATTGTATTCTAAATATTGCAAGGAGGAAATTTCATGAATAAACCATTATGCCGACAAATTTTCGTTAAAATGAAAGATTAAGTAATCGACACTGAACAAGAATAGAGCTTGAAATAGAGATTAAGTTAAAATTTACCCAAATTTCCATATTTTCAGGGAATCACAGTTACGTGGTATCAGAGTAAAAGTTATCTAGTATTGTCAGTGTCGACTAGTTGAAGTTAAATTACATCCCAATTGTCTATGCTTGTCTGGTTATAAATTGAGTATATCTGCTAAGGTTATGACTAAAACCTTGGTTTACGTGCAGATAATTGATCACGAATAATGAGTAAGAGAAGAGATCGTCCACAAAGGCAGGCACAACCCCCTCCACCATCTCCCCCTCAGCTAGATAGCCATAATACTAGAATAATTAGGCTCGAGCAGAGTATACAAAGTATGAGAGAAGAGCTCAATACACTCACTGCCATGTTTACTCAACAATTCAAGGTAAACACCTCAGATACCGGTGCCTTTCTAACTGTGTTCAAGACCCAGTATATTCTGTGTACTGCCTAGAAGAAGATACAGATGGATTTTCTAAATTTGGTTTAGGGTAGTATGACAGTGGATGAGTATGAGAATCAGTTCACTACCTTAATGAGATATGACCCTGAGACAGTCAGAGACCTAGAGCATCGTACCGAGAGGTTCTTAGCTGGATTAAGACATGAGATATGTGATAGAATGTTAGGGCTTCGGGCTACAGAGTTTAAAGATGCCCTCGGACGAGCTCAGGAGATAGAGAGGGGTCTCAATATTACTCAAGCACAATATGGGTCCAGAGGTAAGGGCAAAGATAAATGCAAGAGATCTGAGGCATCCGGACCACAGCTGAGGCAGGGTAAACCCAAGAGACAGCTGATAGATGAGTCTCAGGCGAGGGCTAGTAAGCTCAAGGCCCCTACTGATAGTGCAGATGTCACGACCCAAACTACCCAAAATCAGAGTTAATTTTTTGCATTTTATTATTTTCTTACTTAAATTCTTACCTGTCTTCTGATCGTGACCACACTCCACTAACAAATTGGGCTGTGCGTCAATGCCAGTCCCACCATACATTTACCATATAACTTAATTCTTTCTCAGTCATTTATAAGATGTTTACATTATTTATACATCCCCTAAAGTTACTTACAAACATGTTACTGTGCTATGCTTATTTAGATACAATTTGTACAAGTGTATATACCTTAAATGATGGGCAGCAGCGGATATCCGAAATGCAGTACTGAGTCATCTCAACGTCTACTGGAGATTATCTGTGGGAGAAAATGAAAGGGGTGAGCACATCAAGCTCAGTAAGGCAATCCTACGAACAAGTAGGTAACCATACTACCTACATGAACGTAGTGCCATGCATAAACCACCCTTTCTCCACACATTTTAAAACAGATGATATGAGTTATGATGTTATGTAAAACACATTTGCACGAAAAATTCAACATGCAATTATATTCAAAATCATATCTTTCTCGTTTAAAATTTCACAGTAAAGTCAGGACTCGACCCCTCCTTCGGGTGATCCTGACTCACACAAAATCATGAAAATCCGTTCACATCACATATGGGTTTAAAAAGCATGGAAATAACCATCATGCATATTTAATTTAAAACCCGGTTTGATCTTATCAAAATCGTCGACATGCGAGACTAGGTAACATCTGTATATCGGTAATAACCAGGACTATGGCCATGTGTGTCCTCGTGAGTCCTCTAGCTACACGGATCCTAGTGTGCGAGGTCTCACCCTGATTGGGAATCGCCCGGGAGGTGGGTCAATCCAACCCGTCAGTCTTATCCGATCCCACGCATCCGAAGATACCCCGAATCACAAAGATACCGTATCCGAAGATACCCCGTATCACGAAGATACCGTATCCGAAGATACCCTGTATCACAAAGATACCGTATCCGAAGATACCCGTATCACAAAGATACCGTATTCGAAGATACCCCATGGTACATCGTACTCCATGCTACTTGCACAGTACATCGTACTCCATGGACCCATATCACTCTAGGTACTCCAGCCCAAATGGCCTGCTTCCCACAGAGAGGTTTGTTTCTCAATACTCATGCCATGTCTCAAAACGCACGTGCGAGCCTATTAAATCGGTGATACACAGTCTACCCGATGCTCCAAGCACGGCTCATCGCATGTTCTCATAAAATCAGTGCAAGCGATGCTCAGCACTCTCATCAAATCAAGTAAAATCGACAGAGCCCGCTTTACATCCCCACAAGGCCGCCAACCTCATCCCTCACTCTCACCCCACTTAAGAGGTCTGTTGAGCCTGTTGGGCCTTTTAGCTGACTCCAAGGGCAGACAGCGCTACTCCACAAATCCAGTAAAACTAGTGCGAGCTAGGCTCTAGCACTCTGTATATAAATCACATGAAAATCTTATAAAATCTGGTGCGAGTTAAACTCCAGCACCCTGTCACGAAAATCATGTAAATTCTGGTGCGAGTTAGACTCTAGCACCGTGTCACGAACAAGCATGTGAAATCTGGTGCGAGTTATACTCTAGCACCTATGCATGTAAAACTCTAGTGCGATCTCTATCCAGCACTAATGCATGCATCACATAAATCAAACATCGTGCGAGCTGAGCTCTAGCACGTCACATATCAATAAAAACACGTAGGCGGCTCTATTTCCTCAAAACAGTTTTCAAAATAATTTCATCGTTGAAAGTATGCAATGCTGTGCATTTTCTTTCAAGGTTAGCCAGCCTACTCATGCATGCATTAAAATGTCTCCAGAACGAGCAGAAACCTCTTATTCTTGCTCCTCCCAATTTTTCCTAAATTTGTAAATTTTACCCTTAACAAGGGTATTTTGGTAATTTGCCTATTCGGGGCACTAAAATTATTATTTGACCTCTAGACCCTTCAGATAATTTTTAAAGACTGCAATGAACTTAAAATTGTGTAAAGTTTACCTCTAGCAGTCCGTAGAATTCCCTTACCTTATTTTCCTGTCGAGTCTGACCTTTTCTTTTTCACTGTTGTCTCGTCGCGCAGTCCGATATGCTCTCAATCAAATCTCCGGAACTGCATATAATTATTCCTCAGGTCAGATAACATACAATTTAATTGTATTTCCTATTTTCTGGGCTTAATTTAAATCATTGGGCCCGTTTACCCCTATTGGGCCCGATTGCACCTTAATGGGCCTTAATCAGCCTTAAGCCCGTTTTCCACTTAATTTTCACTTTATCGAGGCCTATTGAGCTCACTGGGCCCACCAACAATTTATTGGGCCTCGTTCTAACTCTCGAATAGCTAAATTTATTATTTATGACAATTTATCTAAATTTTCATAATTTAATTCAATTTATGCGAAATTTAAATTCATATCACGCATAACGATGTAAATTGTAGTAAATAAAGGTCACTTACCCGAGATTCCATGCTAGTACGAAATTTGAGGCTATCTCGAGCTATCTTTGGATGCCAATTGTCGAGCTACACAATTTCATGAATTTTCGGGTAAATTTCCAGTCGAATAATAATTAAATAAATTATTCCCAAATTTAAATCGTTCAATTTCGACCGCTTACCGACTTACCCGAAGCTCGATTGCATCACTGGAATTTTTTCCCGATTTTTTCTCTTTTTCTTTTCCCCTTTTTCTCCCTTTTTTCCTCTCTTTTTGGCTGAACCGGTTCAGTCCGATTCGGACCGATTCAGACCCGCCGGTTCACCCCGATTCACTCCAGTTCGATCGGTTCACCGCCTTGTCGGCCGGTTCTCCGTCGGCTTCCACCTCCAGCAGCTCCGCTGGGTCGTCCGCATCACGAATCTACCCTCGGTTTCGGTCGAGGTCACCGGAACGTCGCCGGTTCGACAACTCTCCCTCAGCCGTCGGAAACCCATTTCTTCCTCTTCGTCGTCGTCGGCGATTCCCGTTGTTTCATCGACATCCAATGGCCTCAACAGAGCCGTCTCGGCCTGGGGATCGTTTTGCGGGGTCGGATCGGAGCCAAGACGCCGCCGTTCGTCGGAACCGACTCGATTTTCCTTCTCTGCTTTTGTCCGTCGTTTCGTCGGATTTGGGCTTCTTCGACGCGCGTCACCGGTGGCTGAAGGATCGTCGGTCTCTCCTCTTCCTCTTCGGCTCCTCGTCGGGGTCGTTGGTCACCAGACGGCTCGTCGGCCATCCTTGGTTCGCTCGGCTTCGTTTCCGTTTCTCTTCCTTTCGCGATTTTCGTGAATTCTGTCTGTTTTTTTTAATTTTTTTATTATTTTAATCATTCAAATACCTTAAAAATACCCAAATATCCCTTAAAATTATTATTTTATTCCAAATTCATTTATTTTATTTTATTTTATTTATTTATTATATTTTAACCATTTTTCGGGTATAATTTCTTCATATTTTCGGGATACTGTCCCGAATGACTTTTCAGTATATTTTTCGATTATTTTTGAGATTATTTTTTCGAACTAAAAATTTCGATTAATCCCGATTAATTCCCATAACTTCCTATCTTGATCAATTTAACCCAAAATAAATTTATTTCATCCTTATTGACCAAAATTTCTCAAATCCATATTTTTAATTAAATTCTTCTCATCGAATTTATATCGACTTTCGGTCTTTTGATCATTTTGCCCTTACACGTGTTCGGGATTAATTTACCCCAACTTCCTTTCACGAATACTCATTCATTTCGTATTTTAATTAAATTCGGGTCTTACAGTAGATACCACCAAAGGCTTTGAGTTTGAATTACGACGGTGCAAGAATTGTTGTAAGCCGCATGGTGGGCCATGCCATTGGGTCACGAGTGGCTATTTCAAGTGCAGAGATAAGGGCCACCAAATTAAAGATTATCCTCATATGAGACCCTTCGAGCCTCAGGAACAGCCAAGACAACTTGAAAAATAGGCTCCCCAAAGACAGGCCCCACAGAGATGGGCCACAGTTGTAGAGAAAGGCAAGAAGCCTATTACTCAGGGATGCGCATTTTCCTTAGACAGTGAGACTGCTGACACCTCCTCTGAAACCATGAAAGGTATACTCCTTGTCTGTAATCATGAGGAACATGTTCTGTTTGACCTAGGTTCCACACACTCTTTTATTTCCTCACAGTTTGCACACAATTTGCATATAAAACCCGAGCCTCTAGATCACATGCTACATATAAGCACACCCATGCATGAATCACAAATGACTGATATGGTGTGTAAGAATTGTGAAATCAAGGTAGGAGATAGGATAATGTTAGTAGATCTAGTTTTGCTAAATATGTATGGCTTTGATATAATCTTGGACATGGATTGACTAGCTGTCAATCGTGTAAGTCTAGATTGCTATACTAAAATTACGACCTTCTTCTTACCTGATAAATTTGATGTATGTTTTGTTAATAAGAAATGAAGTGTATGGTATTATGTTTTGTAAAGCTATTTGGTATTTATATGTTTGAAAATTTTTGATGACCTTGATTTTTGTGAAGATTATATTGCTTTTATCTCTGATAATAGTCAGGAACCATTGAGTACACAGGATGTTCCAGTAGCTTGTGAGTTTCTCGATGTTTTTTCGGATAAATTATCGGGGTTACCTCTTGAAAGGGAAATTGAGTTTACTATTGATTTAATACCCGAAACTTAGCCTGTCTCTAAATCGCCTTATCGGATGGCACTAGTTGAATTGGAAGAACTGAAGAAACAATTGCAAGAGTTACTTGATAAAGGGTTTATTAGATCGAGTGTATCTCTATGGGGTGCTCTGGTATTATTTGTCAGAAAGAAAGATGGAGTCTCTATTTGTGTGTCGATTATCAGTCTTTGAATAAGGCTACGGTAAAGAATAAGTATCATTTTCCAAGTATAGATGTTTATTTGATCAGTTGAGAGAGGCTTTGGTGTTTTCTAAGATATATTTAAGATCTGGTTATCACTAGTTAAGGATTAAAGAGACGGATGTATCGAAGACAGCCTTTAGGACTAGACATGGTCATTTTGAGTTGTTGGTGATGCCTATTGGCCTAAATAATACCCCTATTGCTTTCATGAGTTTAATAAATGATGTCTTCCAGGAGTATCTGGACAGATTTGTGATTGTATTTATTGATGATATTTTAATCTATTCTATATCCCGGGAGGAGCGTGAGCAGCATCTAAAGACTGTGCTCCAGACTGTTTGTGAAAAGAAATTATATGGGAAGTTTAGTAAGTGTGAATTCTGGTTAGATCAAATTTCTTTCCTCAGACATATTGTATCTAAGGAAGGGGTGTCTGTTGATCCGTCCAAGGTTGATGCAGTTTTGAAGTGGGAGAGACCGAGGACAGTGACAGAGGTTCGGAGTTTCCTGGGATTAGCAAGGTATTATCGGAGATTTGCTGAGGGGTTTTCTCAGATTGTAGCTCCATTGACCAGATTGAAACATAAGGATGTTCCATTTGAGTGGTCTGATCAGTGTGAGCAGAGTTTCCAAGAACTCAAGTATCGATTGACTACCGCACCAATCTTGACCATTCCAAGTGGATCGGGATGGTTTACAGTGATCAGTGATGCCTTCCACTAGGGTTTAGGCTGTATGTTGATGCAAAATGGTAGAGTGGTCGGTTATCGTTCCCGCCAACTTAAGGACCATGAACGAACTACCCCATTCATGACTTGGAATTAGCCGTAGTGGTTTTTACCCTGAAGATATGGCAGCATTATTTATATGGTGAGAAATTCCAGATTTTCACTGACCATAAGAGCCTTATGTATATTTTTTATCAGATGGAGCTTAATATGAGACAAAGGAGATGGATAGAGCTCCTGAAGGATTATGACTGCGAAATCTTGTACCATCTGGGCAAGGCAAATGTGGTTGTGAATACCTTGAGTAGAAAAGGTATGTTATCCTATATGATGATCAAAGAGTGGGATTTGTTAGGACAATTTGTCGAGCTTAGTATCAGTGTTGACAGAGTTGACGATGGGTTTATGGCAAGCCTACAAGTGAGCCTAATATTTTGGATCAGATCAGGTCAGGGCAAAGAAATGATCAGAAGTTATTGGATATGGTTAGTCAGGCTGAAGAGAGATTGCAGTCAGACTTCTCAGTCAGTGATGATGGATTGCTAAGGTTTCAAGAGCGTATTTGTGTACCAAATGCTGACACCCTAAAACAAAAGATTTTGAGAGAGTCCTAATATTCTCGATTATCCAAGCACCCAGGAAGTACTAAAATGTACCATGATTTACGTAAGGTGTACTGGTGGATTGGAATGGAAAGAGAGGTGGCAGACTTTGTGGCTAGATGTTTAGTCTGCCAATAGATTAAGGTTAAGCATCAGAAGCCAACAGGGCTGCTTAAGTCACTACCGGTGCCTATTTGGAAATGGGAGCACATCATTATGGATCTTATTATGGGATTACCAAGGACCCAGAAGGGTCATGACTCAGTCTGGGTGATTATGGATAGACTGACTAAGAGTACCCACTTCCTTGCCATTAAGAGCACAGATTCACTTAATGCCTTGGTAAGCTTATATGTTAGAGAGATTGCACGGTTGCATGGGGCTCCTATGAGTATTACTTCTGATAGAGACACTTAATTTACTTCTCAATTTTGGGGTCATTTTTAGAAAGCTATGGGGTCTCAGTTACATTTGAGCACTCCCTACCATCCTCAGACAGACGGTCAATCCGAGTGGATTATTCAGACCCTAGAGGACATGCTAAGGGCATGTGCATTAGATTCTAAAGGCTTATGGGATGATCATTTGCCCCTCGCAGAGTTTGCCTACAATAATAGCTATCATGCTAGTATTAGAATGTCACCACGCCAAGCTCTGTATTGCAGAAAATGTAGATCCCCTGTAGCTTGGGAAGAAGTGGGTGATAAAAAAATATTTTCTCCCGATCTTGTTGAGCAAGCAGCTAAAGGTGTTCAACTTATTTGTGAGAGATTGAGGACGGCACAGAGTAGACAGAAAAGTTATGCTGATATGCGTAGACAGTCTCTAGAATTTCAAGTTGGGGACTCTGTATTTATGAAGGTATCTCCGATGAAGGGTGTCATACGCTTCAGAAAGAAAGAGAAGTTGAGTTCTCACTTTATTGGTCTATTTGAGATAATAGAGAAAGCGAGGAGTGTTGCCTATCGACTTGCCTTACCTCCACAGTTGTCTGGGGTACACAATATCTTCCATGTCTCTATGTTGAGGAAATATCATTTGAACCCCTCTGATGTCATTGATTATGGTTCGTTAGACATTCAAGGAGATATGAGTTATGTTGAGCAACTGGTCCGGATTCTTAACAAATGAGAGAAAATACTTCGATCTAAGACAATCCCATTAGTAAAATTTCTTTGGCAACACCACTCGACAGAAGAAGCTACATGGGAGTTAGAGAGCCACATGAGAGAGAAGTACCCTCGTTTGTTCGATGGACTAACCTAAATTTGGAGGATCAAATTCCTAAAAGGTGTTGAGAATGTGAAACCCAAAATTTTCATTTTATTGTTTATTTGGAAACTAGAAAGCAATTAAGAGACTCGAAATAATATTATGTAGGGCCCGAAATAATCGAAGCACCCGGATCAGCGTCATGAAGCTCAGGGCACGAAACTCGAGGTAAGATTTTGAATGAATGTATTTCTCAAGATATTACACTAATAAGTATGCTTTGGTGGTTGGAAGGTAAAACTAAAGCATCGGAAGTGAAAAAGCTAGTGGAAACTCGAATTTGCACTAAACCAAGAAATTTGGCCTAGTAATTGAAATAATTACGGAATAAATTCCATAAATCTGTAAAAATTATTCTGAGGCCATAGGAAATTAAGATAAGGTACATTTGTTAGAGAATTAAAGTTTAGGGGAAATCTTGAGGCTTTGGTGGTTTAATTAATTTTCGAAGTAAACCGAAAACCTTAAGGAACTTTTACTAGTAATGACTAAATCGGGTAAAATGGGTCCAAACAGAAAATTTTTCTTAAACAAGTGGCCTAAAATTTTATAGAACATACTACGGACTTATTATAACACATGAGAAGTGGAAATTTAGAAGAAAATGGGCTGGAAAAACTTTCTAGGATTTTTCTGAGAACAGGGTTGCTGGCAGCCCACGCCCAACAAACTGCAGGTTGAACTTGATTTTTTTCCACGTTGAAATATACTTAAAGCCCTTTCTAGAAAGCTAAAAACCATCTTGAACCAACTTCAAACAAAAAGGAACCATCCCCTTCAAGTTGCCGTAGGCGTCCTTCTCTGTTTCTACTTGTAGAAATTTTTCAGCCACCTTCCAGCCACTTTTAGAAGTTTTCTAAGAAGAAAAAAAATCTTCCTTCTTAAGTCTTCTAACAAATATAAAAAATTCAGCCACAAATTAGTTGATTTGGTGGGTAAAAATCTAGAGAGAAGAATAGGGGCAGGATCTGCCCTATTTTAGAGGTAAGAGAAACTTTGGATTTTTTATTTCTTGGCTAGTTTTAAAGTTTTTTTAGAATGATTCTAAGTTATATACATGTATATCTACAACTGAGAAACATTTTGGAGAAGGAAAGAGTAGTCAAAGTTGGTCAACAAGGTTACTAGTTAGTTTCCATCTTGGATTTTTTCCCACTTTTTACTTCTCACTTTGGTGTCACTTCATGGTTTTTTTTCAGCAACGTTTTTGCTTCTGTTTTGGTCCATTAAATGTCTCATTTCATTGGTTTTAGTCCTTTTTAAGAGTCTTGCATTTAGGAATACATGTTTAGTTTGCGTTTAATTAAATGCCATTTTCATTTTCCATGCATTTTTCACAATCTGTCTAACCCAGCAAGCTGCTTTTATAAGGTGTTTGTTGCTACTGTTTCATAACTTTTTAGGGGTCATTTAGGTGGCATTTAATCTTATTAGGATAATATATTAATTAGATAAATTTTAATATTTAATTTAATTAGGTTACATGACATTTTTTGTTGCATTTTACCTTTGTGCATTTTCATACATGTGGCATCCTGATCAATCTATTTTGTGCTTGCTATTTAATCTAGTTTTAGGTCATGTTTCCTTATGTTTAAAACATTTTAAGGTCAGTTATATATGATATTAAATTTAGGATGCATTAGATTAATTTTTCTAGGTATTTTTTATTGCATTTTCCATTATTTACTGTAGCTATCAAGGTTTTATTTTGGTTCTATTTTAGGCATTTAGATGGTGCATTTCAATAGTTCTTAAGTTCTAATTAGATCATGTAATTAAAGGTTAAAGTTTAGGTAATTTTAGAATAATTTTCATAGTATTTACATTACATTTAAGATTTTTTTTGCACAAATTTGCATTCTATCCAAGGGTAATTTCCTCCCTGCTTTGAGCTTTTTTAAGGATTGTTTTAGGTTAGTTTATGATATCTTAGTTTAGTTTAGATTTAGGGTAAAGCTAGGGTTAGGTTAGATTAGGGTTTCATGCCATTTTCATTAGTTTCATGCATTAGTTAGGTTTTAGTGCATTTAGGTAATTCGGTTTTCGTAGGCTATTCTAAATGCATCTTAATTATTGTTGTAGGGGTTAGTTTATATTAGTTTAAAGTTCAAGTCATGCATTTAGGGTTAACTTAGGGTTAGGATACATTTCATGCATAATTAGCATTTAATTCAATTTTAATTTTGAAAACTCCAAAATGATTTTATTTTTTATGCATCATTTTGTATAATTAATATGTTTAGGAGTTGTTTATTTAGTATTAGTGTTAGTTAGGATTGAGTTTGATTTAAGGTTTGTAATTTCGGTATTTTAGGGTTAGGGTTTATGTTAGGGTTTTTAGGTTTTTTTTTTTTAATCAGGGTTTTGGAATTAAATGCATTATTCATTTTCATACTAGGTTTTTTAGTTGTATTTTAATTATTTGCATTTTCACTGCATATTTTTAAGAGTTTACATTGTTAGCCCTCTTTTTTACTAATTTTATTTTTTGCATTTTCTTTTAAAGTTTTTCTCTACTTTCATTCTCATTACTGTAAGTATTTCTCATTAGTATTTTAATTTCATTTTCTCATTTTATTTTATTATCATTTTATTGGTTTTCTAAGCCTAGTAGACTGTAGACCACTCACTTCATAATTTGCTAGAATATGGTAATTAATTAAGGTTAGCTAATCTCTATGGGGTGATAATTTGGGACTCTAATCTTATATTACTTGTGTGAACCGTGCGCTTGTGGTAGAGACGTTTGGGATGCGACAAGTTTTTTACACCATTATTGGGGATTCATTTTAACCTAGTTAATATTTGAGAAAATATGATTAGTTATACTTCTAGCTTGTATATACTTAGACCGTTAGGTTACATTCGGAGTATTTTAGTTAGATTTTCCTTTTAAATACATAAGAAAAAATTAAAAATTTTAAAAAATAAAAATATTTTAAGGCTTTCTGGATGTTTGTATGTGTAGAGTGAAGAGTTGCGAATTTGTTACCCTAGACCATGAAATTAGGAAAATTCTTAGGAAAATTAGAAGGGATTCTAGGAAAGTAGTTGCTCTGCTGCAAGTAAACACCATGGCTGATCATAAAAAGCTGAGAACGATTAAGGACTATATTGTTCCCTACATCAGATAATATTACACTGCTATTAAGAGGCCAACAATTATAGCTAATAACTTTGAGATCAAGCCCGTAATCATTCAGATGATCCAAACTTCTATGCAATTTAGTAGGTTATCCCATGATGACCCACACTTTCACTTAGCCAGTTTCCTAAAGCTGCAATACTTTCAAGCATAATGGAATCTCTAAGGATGCTATTAGGCTTAGGTTATTCCCTTTCTCACTTAAGGATAAAGCCAAACATCAGTTGACTTCGCTACCTTCTGGGTCCATCTACACAATGGATGAGTTGGCCCAACATATTCTGGCTAATTTTTTTCCTCCCTCCAAAATGGCTAAGTTCTGAAATGATATATCTTTTTTCACTTAGTTCGATCTGAGTCTCTATACAAGGCCTGGGACAGATATAAGGAACTTCTAAGAAAATGCCCTCATCATGGCCTACCCATATGGCTTCAATTCCAAACTTTCTATAATGGGCTCATTAATCAGAATGAGACCATAATTGATGCTGCAACTGGAAGAGCCTTGATATCTAAGACGGAGAAAGAAGCTTATAACCTACTTGACAAGATGACTACGAATAATTGTTAGTGGTCATCTGAGAGGCAATTACCTAAGAAACCTATAGGTGTATACAAGCTCGATGCGCTTATTACCTTGACCTCACTAATTGCCACCTTAACTAAGAAGGCAGTGTCCGTAAGTACCTAGTATAGTCCCAGCCATAGTCCAATAATGGCCATTCAAAGCCCATTTTCTTCTTGTGACCTATGTGGTGGTACCCATTCAATATATAGGTGTACTATTAAGGTAGAGATGGTTTAGTATACTACCCCACCGGCTCAAAGATAGCAAAACAATCCTTACTCTATCACCTACAACCCAAGGTGGAGCAATCACCCTAACTTTTTTTGGAGCCAAAATTATAGGCATTCTTCTATGACCCGACCTTTAGGATTCCCTAGCTTTCAGCCTGCACCTTCTCATATTCCTCCACCTACTTAGATACCACCATCTGAACAATACCAGACATGCCCATAACCCCTACTTGTTCAGCTCAAGCCTGCACCTGTACATGAAAAGAAGCCCTCACTTAAAGATAAATTCACTCATATCTTACACAATTAAGTGGCTTTTATTAAGAATTTGAAGACATAGGTGGGGCAAATTGTGAGTGTTCCTAGTCAACATACTCAAGGGACCCTACCTAGAAACACAAAGACTAACCCAGTTAAGAGACTAGGTAAGAAGCAATGTAATGAAGTTAATGTTAATGAAGATAAGGAGTAGTTGACTGAGGAGGAGATAGAGATAGAGATAGGCCATGAAGTTGAGCCTAATCACTCTAATGAGATAGTGAGTCCAGTTTGAGTCTAGCTCTTACTTACCTAAAAGTTTCGATTTATCAGGCTCGGATCTTGTTAAATCTTTAGAGCCATTCTTGTAATGTCCCCGAAGACAATATAGCCTAGCTTCTGTAAGCCATTAGTGTATACAACATCCATATCTTTTTCCATAAAGATTTCTTAAGTCCATTTCCAATGAGTTTCTCCCTAGTACAAAGCCAGTAGCACTTATTGAGAAATGCACCATAGCTTACCAATTTTTTCTAATGCTTTTTATAACCTAAGATCTAATGCCAACTTGATGTTGTTAGTGGTTTATGAGAGGTTAGGATTAAGAGAAGTTTAGCCTATTAAGACCACCATACAAATAGTAGATAGATCTATTAGGTACCCTAAAGGATTAGCAGAGGATGTTCCTGTCCAGGTGGATCACTTTGTGATTTTAGCAAACTTTCTGATCTTGGATACGAAGGAGAGTATGAGTGCCTTTATTATCTAAGGAAGACCATTTTTTAGATTCAGGGAGAGCTCTAATAAATGCAGATTAAGGGGAGTTTATCTTTAGGTTCAGGGTATTGAGGTATAATTTAAGATGGGTAAAAGAGCTGAGATTGATGGTTGCCCAAAAGGGGTTAAGAAGAACTTAGTGGCAAAGAAGAATGTAAATGAACTGTTTTCTAAAAATGATCGAGCTATGTCCTATGATGTAACTATTATTGATCTTGTGATACATGATGATTAGATTTTAAGGCTAGCTAATGTTAAAGGATATGTGAGTGGGTTCCTTCTTGATTTGAATGAGAAGAAAGATGTTAATAGAAGGTTTTGCAGAAACCATCCTATGAGATCCATTTCACCCTACGATGCACTGCTCAAGAGAGCACTATCCACTTTGAAGAGTGCCTTCCTGAATAGGGACTTTAATAATCCCATTAAGCTTGAGTTTGATTGATTCTTGCTATGACAGCTTAATTGTGTAATGCCTCGAAAATGCGAAAATTAGGGCTAATTTAAAATTTTCTTTTATAACTTAACTTCTTACTTAAGGTGTATTCATGTTCAGTGTCAGTTTAGAACTTATCTCTTAATTGTTAACCTTTCTTATATTTGACAATTCCTATTTTACCCTTTCACGAATTTTCGGCAGCATAACCTTTATACATAACCCTATCCACCTACAGGTTTCAAAATTGACAATATATAACCACAAGCATTTGATTTTACCTATTCTTTCTAAAATTTTATACTCAACCATCCATAAAATGCTTATAATATTCATTCATCTCTTATTCTCAATACGCACTGTAGCATCATGGACTACATATATCTTTATTCCCACACGTATACAAAAAGTGATTACATCCCAAAATGTTTATTTACTTAAAAGTATCTGTATTGTGCAGGATGTTTGGATATAAAGTGAAATATACCTGAGGCGTGTACAAAAAATAGCTTGGGGAGAGTCGCGTCTATCAGCCTACGTCGTGTACGTGGTGGGCAAGGGAGTGATCACTGTAAATAATCTGGAAGGATGAAAAAGAGGGGGTGAGCTTCCAGATTGCCCAGTAAGGAGTTTATTTAAAATATCAATAGCATCCAAAACATTTAATAAAATGATGATGCTAAAAAATAAAGTACATTTTCTTATCAGAATCGTTAGAAAACATAAAATGGCATCTTTAGTACATATCTATTTTATATACTAAAAATATACTTTGTATATTTCTTAATTCAAAACAAAACTTCAGAGTCACATATCAAAATGAAACATAATCGAAACATAATTTCATCACTATACATAAATCATAATCAAATCGTACTTAAAAACGATACACAATGTCAAAACGTGGAGACTAGGAAATCAATATCACTGTCATGCAGGTAATAACCATATCATCCTTAAAAGAGTGCATTCTCCGAAAAGGGAACGGAATACTTATGGCCAGGTAGGGCTGTAGACTGGGTCAGAGTCCTACAGCATAATGGAAAACACCCCACAGGCGAAAATGGAAATGCCACAAAGGTGACATAACAGACACAGAAATACACATGTTATTATCAAGGCCCAACCCGTTCATATGCCGTCGACTAGCATTCCCTTTGGCCCTTAGGTCGACCCCCAAGTTTACCTTGACTTACACGCTATAGAAAGCCTTTAGTCTCAAATCATGCTTATTATCATACTGAAATCATTTTCAAACTTATTTGCATAGTAGCTTATAGAAATCATGCCTTGAAAATCACATATATACATGCTTGTTACACAAATAATCATAGTTATAAAATTGTACAAAAATCATGCACTTGTAAGTAAGCAAATATGGGCTTAAGGTCGTTTGAAATTCGCGCTTATTTTACAAAAAAGGTTTCATGAAAATTTTTCATTAACTGAGGCTTTTCACGTATTTTTAAATATCAAATAAATATTTATTTACAGGCAGGGAACACCATTACCACAATAAATTGCATCCCTTACCTATACGAAACTGGGACAGTACGTATAGCTCGAATATCAGATTGGCTCGTTTTGTGTGCCTACCACAAACAGTCTAATTATATCCAATTAGTATCCAATTCATCTTTATTTACATTTACATACATTTTACAACTTAAACATTGCTAATTGACCCTTTTTCGCCAACTTTTCCTACTTTTTCTATTTTACTGATAGACGCATCATAGTTAGCTATTTCGATAAATTCTTTTCCTTTAACTTTGAACTTGTCAACTCAATAGTTTAAACACTTATTCAAGTCTCTAGTCAACACTTTACAACTTATCAAATTGCCAAATTTTCACACTTTTACAGTATTCGATTAAACCAAGCTATGAACTGAACTTTTCAGTATTAAACTAACGTTCTGTAACACTTACTTCAATCAAATTTCATCTTCTCTATATTATCCAAGGGCTGGCTGAAATTTAAGTTCACTCTAGGAAATACATATCCAAATTCTACTTTAGTAAAAAATCACCTAAAACTATTAAACATTAACATATATCTCAATCATCATCTTCCATCAACTTCGTCACTTTCTTTCTCCACAAATGTTCCTCAACTGTAAATATACATGTATACAACTTAGAATCATCTTAAACAAGATCAAAAACTAGCTAAGAAATAAAAAATTCCAAGTTTCTCTTACCTCTGAAACTGGGCAAATTATGCCTCTGTTCTTCTCTTTAATTTTTCACCCACCAATAAACGGGTATAAGCTGAATTATTTTTATGTGTTAGAGGACTTTAATAGGAAGATTTCATTCTTTAGATCGACTTCTAAAAATGGCTGGAAGGTGACAAAAAAATCCACAAATAGAAACAGCCAAAGACGCTTATAGGAACTTTGAAAGGGGATAACTCTCTCGTTTTAGGTCTGTTTAGGCTGCATAATATGTTTCTAGAGATTGTTTTCTGTATATTATAACCTGAAAAAAAAAATTAGACTTAAACACCTTCTGAAACCCCTTCAATTTGGGCCTCTTTCTAGGGCCTGCAGTGTGTAGAGTTTGGGCTGCCAGCTGCCCTGCACTTAGAAAAATTCCAAAAATTATTTCTAGCCCATTTTCTTTTGAACTTCCACCTCTCATGTGATATACCAAGTCTCTACTATGTTCCATAAAAATTTTAGGTCCGCTTGTTTAAGAAAATTTTTCCGTTTTGGGCCTGTTTTACCCTATTTAGTCATTACCAATAAAATTCCTTAAAGTTTTCAGTTTACTTTAAAATTTTATTTAACCACCAAAACCTCAATATTTTCACTAAATTTTAATTCTCTGAGTCAAATATACCTTATATTAATTTCCTATGGCCTCAGAATAATTGTTTTATGGATTTATGGAATTTATTTCAAAATTATTTCAATTACTAGGCCCAATTTCTCGGTTTAGTACTAACTCAAGATTTACCAATTTATTTCACTCCAGTCACTTTAGTTTCAACTTTCATCCATAAAATGAATTTCAATTCTTAAAGAACTTTTACTTTGACACCTTATCTTGGTTTTTTGTGCCCTAAGCTCAACTCTCCATCATCCTAGCTCATAGGTTCCCTCGGACCTTACATGAACACTTAAGTAAGATTTGAATTTCTCTCTTAGCTTTTAAATAAACAATAGTATGAAAAAAATTTGGGTCTCACATTTCTCCCACATTTTAGGAATTTGGTTCTTCAAATTCAGTTAGGTCCGTCAAACAACTGGGGATACTTCTCTCTCATAAGGCTCTCTAGCTCTCAGGTTGCTTCATCTACTGAATGGTGCTTCCAGAGAACCTTGACTAATGGAATTATCTTCGTGCGAAGTACTTTCTCTTTCTTGCCAAGGATCTGGACAGGTTCGTCCACATAACTCATATCTCCCTGAATGTCTAAGGATTCATACTCGATGACATAAGAGGGATTCGAATTATATTTCGTCAACATGGAGATGTGGAAGACATTATGTATCCCAAAACGTTGTGGTGGTAAAGCTAATCGATAGGCAACATCTCTCACTCTCTCTAATATCTCAAACAAACCAATGAAACGAGGGCTCAACTTTCCTTTCTTTCCGAAGTGCATGATACCCTTGCACGGAGATACCTTAAGAAACACAGAGTCCTCAACTTGAAATTCTACTGGTCGTCTATGCAATCGGTGTAACTCTTCTATCGACTCTGAGTAGCCTTGAGTCTGTCACAAATAATCTGAACACCCTTAGCCGCCTGTTCCACAAGCTCGGGAGCCAAAACCTTTCGGTCACCCACTTCTTCCCAAGCCACTAGAGAGAAAGTAGGAAAAGTCGACAGAAAAGGGCCTAGTTAACAACCTTTAATTTGTAACATGTATATGAACGTAAATAAAGATAAATTGGATATTGATTAGACTATGGTAGCTCGTGGTGTGAGCATGCAAAACGAGGCAAGCTCGATACTCGACGATTCTGTGCTGTCATGAGAATTTGATAGGTAAGGGATGTAATTTATTTTAGTAATGGTGATTCCTTACCTACAAACAAGTATTTATGTCAAGAAACCCTTTAGTAAAACAAGCATGAATTTTAAAAATAATTGAAGCCTATGTTTATTTATCTAGGAGTGCATGGTTTATGTGCAATTTTATAACTCTAATTATTTTTGTATCAAGTATGTATATGTGTGGTTTTCTGAGGCATAATTTTCATAAACTTTTGTGCAAATAAATTTGAAAATGAATTCGGTATGATAAGAAGTATGTTTTGAGACTAAAGGCTCTCTATCGCATGCAAGTTAAGGTAAACGTGAGGGTCGACTTACAGGACCCAAGGGAATGCTAGCCGACGACCTATGAACGGGTTGGGCCTTGACAGTAACATGCATATTTCTTTATTTCTATCATGTCGCCTTCTAGCATTTTCGTTTTTGCCTATGTGGCGTTTCCGTTATGTTGTAGTACTCTGGCCTAGTCTACAGCCCTACCATGGCCATAGGTATTCTGTTCCCTCTTTGGAGGATGAAATAGTTACTACCCACATGACAGTGATGTTAGTTACCTAGTCTCCATATTTCGACACTGCATATCTTTTAAGTACGATTTGATTTTAATGTATGTATAGTTATGAAGTTATGTTTCGATTTTGTTACGATTTGATCATAACTTATGCATAGTTATGTAATTATTGGATTTCGAAGTTTCGTTTGTATTAATAAATATATGAAACATATTTTGGTATATAAAAGGCATATGTTTTAAGTATGCAATTTTCATGTTTTCTAACAATTTGATCAGAAAATGTACTTTGTTATTTAGTATCATTATTTTATTAAATGCTTTGAATGCTATTACTATCTTAAATGCACTCCTTACTAGGCTATCCGAAAGCTCATCCTTTTTTTCCATCCTTCCAAATTATTTATAGTAACTATTCCTTTATCTGCCACGTGCTCGACGTAGGTTGGTGGACGAGACTCTTCACAGGCTACTTTTTGTACACGCTTCAGGTATATTTCACTTTGTATCCAGACATCCTGTACAGTACAGATACTTATGTGTAAATAAACATTTTGGGATATAATCACTTCTGTATACTTACAGAGATGAAAATATATTCAATCCATGATGCTACAGTGTGTAATGAGATTAAAAGATGAATAACAATCACGGGCATTTCACGGATTCTCGAGAATAACATTTTAAAAAAAAATAAGTAAAATCAACTGCTTGTGGTTAGTTATTGTTGGTTGAAAACTTGCAGGTGGATAGGGTTATGTATAAGTGTTATACTGCCAAAATTTCATTAAAAATGAAACAGAAATTATCAAATATAAGAAAGGTTAACAATTAAAAATAAGTTATAAACTGACACTGAACAAGAATACACATTAAGTAAAAAGTTAAGTTATAAAAGAAAATTTAAATTAGCCCTAATTTCCAAGTTTCCGGAGCGTTACAGCATTTTATTTGAGGACCCGGAGTGCATTAGGGTGCACCACCCCTGGCTGGCCACCACCTCAGCCACCATTCCGCCTTACTCAACCGTACTGTCCTCTTTGGCTGCGCAATAGAAGTCTCAAGGTTTTATCATGGAGGGTATCCAGGGGCCCAACGTTCCACAATTCGCGTCCCCCACGTTGTTCGAACCATGGACCCTTAAGTCCATTTATCTTACACACATGGTAACAAATGGTACCATGTGTGTAAGATAAATGGACTTAAGGGTCCATGGTTCGAACAACGTGGGGGACGCGAATTGTGGAACGGTGGCCCCCTGGACATCCTCCACGATAAAATCTTGAGGCTTCTATTGCGCAACCAAATAGGACAGTACGATTGAGTGAGGCGGGGCGGTGGTCAGCCAAGGGTGGTGCACCCCAGTGCACTCTGGGTCCTTACAACTATAGTTTGTCATAATAGTAATTTAATTTGAAAATATATAAAACTACTACTTTTAATATAAAGATCATAGTTTGTTTTGAAATTAGACTACGGTTTAAGATAAAAACCCATATTATAGTCTTTGATTATTATATGAGAATCTTATAAGATGAAACATCAAATACAAAAGACTAAGTTTAAAATTCTAAACTATAGTTAAACTTATTCAAGTAGCGAATTGTCTTTTATTTGCATCAACCTTGCCTTAACCTAAAATTATTTTCAATGTACTTGAATATTGAAAGAAGAAACACTGAGCTACAAAAGAGTATGTTTAAAATCATTAAACGTAGTATAATAATAAATGAAAATTGAAGTTAAATTTTTTCAAATAGCAAAATGTTCGTTCATAAGTGATGTTGCAGCAGTTTTACTTAAAATTAAAATAATTTTTCTACGTACTTGAATCTTAGAAGACTAAACATTGAGTATTAAGCCATAAAAGACAACATTCGAAATAAAAAATGTAATAAATTTATATACTTTCATTGTACTTGTGTCACACCCCATCTTCAGGTGCCCTCCATGCATACATATACCACTTACGGTTGGGCTGTGAGCCGATGTAATTACTAATTCCAAACATTTATAAGGGAATTAATTGAAACTTAAAAGCACACACTGCCAGGAATGTGTATAGATATACAAAATTGATTGTATAAATATAATATCTTTACATGACATCCCCATAAAATATTTTTTGAGTTTTCAATGTATAACTGTGCAATACAATACGATAGATACAAAATGCTTTTATATATACAATTCTTATACCTTAGCAACTGGTGAAAGCTGACCAACTCTAAATGGATCTAGAGACCACCCACTTCTCTATCTTTCAGTATCTAGAGGGGGAAAATAGTGGGGTGAGCAAACCACAGCTCAGTAAGGAAAAGGATGCTAACAGGTAGATATTACACTATATACGTAGCCCATGCATGATTAACAAAATCATCTTTCGTTATAGATGAAAATATCAATGGAAAATGCATTTAAACATTCTTCTCTCTTAGGTATTTTCATAAAAATCAATGCTCAATATTTCCATTTAAAAACATGTCATAAAACAGTGCTATCAAAGCACAAGCATTCAAATCAAGATATTTATCAAATCATATTTTCTCTTTTCTTTTCACAAACCATTTCTTTTCATCAAATTTCCCTTATCTCTGAGACAGGTCAGAAATTATAGGCAAACAAATATCCACGACGTATAGCCATAGTCAATGATCTCAAGTATCACTGATCAAGTGTGCACAGGGCATCACTTGCCTGAAGGGAGATGGGTCAGTCCTACCCTTCGGCTCATCTCAATCATCATTATCATCTTCCTCATCATATCAAATATACTCACGGTACAACGTACTTCATTTGTCATCTACGCGATACTCGTACCCGCGTGCACATATCACGGTACATAGTATTCCCCGAACAACTACACAATACAGCTCACGCCCGTGGACCCAGTCCATCCACCCTACAACGACGGACGCATCATCCTAAACCATGTCTTATATACCAAGCGAGCAGAATCAGCGTGACACACAGTCTCTGTAAGGCTCCAGCATGATATCTCTCATTACGAGCAATTGCTTCTAGCACTGTATCATCTCAAGTCAATAGAAGTAGTGCGAGCAATACTCCGACACTTTTCTCAAAAATCATCATGCGAGCTAGGTTCTAGCACATTATCATCGTCATAAAACCACATGCGAACTACGCTCCAGCACGGTTTATCAAATCATGAAAACATATGGGAATAAAATCTCCAGAATAGTCAAAATCATCAAAAACAAGTGTGAGCTAAGGCTCCAACACCTTTTCATATTTCAAATTTGATAGATTGCTATTTTCTCTAAAAAAAAAAACTCAAATCGTGTTTATTGATGTAGCATGCCGATCCATGCTAAACATGTAAAACTAGCCAACCTATCCATCGTCATCTATCAGTCACAATAACAACATATAGTTGTAAAAATATTAAAAACATGCATGTCATGCGGTTTTCCTTGCCGCATCCCATTTTCACAATTTATACCATAATACATTTCACACTTTCATATCACTTCATAGCTCAATAGATAAACATAGTATCACTAGCATCATAATTACTAAAATCGCTGAAAAATACGTACAAATATCTCTATTGTTAACACACAATCCCTTAACTCGAATCGCGCTTATATCTCCTTCGTCTCATTTGCCCCGTTCACGATCCAGGTTAATCGTGTTCCAACGTATTCTAATCTACATGTGTAAATCATTAAGTTATTTTCCTTTTCTTCTCCTAAACATTCACATTGTCATTTACTTATCTACTCATACTTCTAAAGCCTTTTATCATATTTCACCTTAATATTTCTTTGTAAATCCATCTAAAATCATTCACTCAACACCACCAATATCATAGTACTCCAAGATCATCACAATAGCAAGCTCAATCTATCTCTTTTCTAGATACATTTTAGATCAAGTGAGTTCTATGCATCTTAGCCATTTCCTACTAACACAATATGCATCCATCAACTCCTAAAATCATTTAAAACATCATGCTTGGAGTTGAGGGTTTTGAAGACTTACCAAGCTTGCCCCTTTCTAGACCAAACCTGCGGGATGCTTAACCTTTTCCTTGAGCAACCCAATTTTAGCTTTTTGGATATATTATTCTCCTCACTTCAAGGAACAATTTTACCTCTTTAAGCTTCCTCCAAATCTGCTGGGAATGTAGTGTTCTCTAGAGTGAGAAAGCTTTGTTTTGTGTGAAAATGGTGAGTGTTGGAGTGTTTAGGAAAGAGGGAAATGTGTTTCCATCCAAAAGCCAAGATTCTTATATAGACAAAGCCTAGAAGATCGATCTGGTGCTTGGTGGAGATCGATTTGTTAGTGGTTCAACTACTCCAACCACTCAGATTACCTGCTACAAGATCGACCTGGTAGTAAGGGAAGATCGACCTATTTCAATTCGAGGCATTTGGAGATCGATCTGTTCCTTAAGAGAGATCGATTTCTTCCAAACAGAGGCTTAAAAAGATCGATCTGCCTTGTTATGGGATCGATCTACCCTGTTCCAATTGAATTGATACTTGACATTTCTTGAGAGGGGATCGATCTTTCATTCATGGGAGATCGATCTGTTCTTCCCCTGCATCCACATTACTGCAGTTTTCTGCAGATTCCCAATGAGTGACTCATCCTTATTTGCCTAATACCTCATTTTACATTCCATACAGAACTAACGTATAATAGTATCCACTCTATATAGTTCATAGGTAATAAAACTTGTGCACACAACTTGAAATCATGGATTGTACATTAAATTTCATAATCCCTACATCCTTTATTATTTATACACATGTAACAATGTGCATATACATCATAGCTTCATAAGAAATACATGTAAAAATACAGGCATTACATTTCTCCCTTCTTTAGAAAATTTAGTCCTCCAAATTGAATTAAGTTTATTCCTCAAAACGTTGGGGATATTTCTCCTTCATCAGGTCCTCTAACTCCCATGTGGCTTCCTCTGATGTATGATGCTGCCACAGGACCTTAACCAATGAAATCAACTTGTTCGGAAACACCTTCTCTTTTCTATCCAGTATCCGGATCGATTTCCCTATATATGACATATCCTCCTTGAGCTCCAATGGCTCATAGCTAATTACATGTGCCAGATCCGGATGGTACTTTCGAAGCATGGAAACATGGAAGACATTGTGGACCTCTGCTAGCTCAGGTGGTATAGCTAGCCTATATGCCATATCTCCCACTCTATCCAAAATCTTAAAGGGATCGATGTAACGAGGACTTAGTTTTCCCTTCTTCCCAAACCTCGTTATTCCCTTAGACGAAGATACTTTCAAAAATACAAACTCACCCACCGCGAACTCAAGTGGCCTCCGTCTCCTATCAGCATAGCTCTTTTTCGACTCTGAGTCATACGCAACCTCTCATATATTATCTGAACATCCTCTGAGGCTTGTCTAACCAAATCGAGAGTGAGCAACTGTCTATCACCAACCTCTTCCCAACCAATAGGTGATCGACATCTACGACCATATAGTGCCTCATAGGTGGCTATACCAATACTTGAGTGATAACTGTTGTTGTAGGCGAACTCAATCAGTGGCAAGTGATCGTCCCATGAGCCTCTAAAATCTGGCACACACGCTCTCAACATATCCTCCAGGGTCTGTAGAGTCCTCTCTGACTGACCATCTATCTGAGGATGGAAAGCGGTGTTAAAGCTCAATTGGGTCCACATCGCTTCCTAAAAATGTTCCCAAAAGTGGGAAGTGAAACGGGCATCCCTATCAAAAACAACACTCACTAGGACTCCATGCAATCTCACTATTTCCCGTACATACAAGTTCGTTAATGCACTCAGAGTATTTGTAGATTTCATAGCTAAAAAATGTGCCGATTTCGTTAACCAATCTACTATAACCCAAATAGCATCATGGTTCTTACGGGTTCTCGGTAATCCCATCACAAAATCCATGGTGACGTGCTCCCACTTCCATATCGGTATTGGTAGAGGTCGTAATAATCCTCCAGGTTTCTGATACTTTACCTTAACCTGCTGACAGATGAGACATCTAGCAAATACTCAGCTATATATCTTTTTATTTCAGACCACCAATATACTTTCCGGAGATTTTGATACATTTTACTGCTCCTTGGATGTACTGTGTATCTCGATGAATGAGCCTCTGATAAAATCAACTTCTTAAGTTCTGAATCCTTAGGGACAAATATTCTATTTTCAAACCTTAGTATCCCATCTGGACTCAATACAAAATTAATACCTTTACCTTTTCAAATTTGGCTAATCACATCAATACATAATTGATCATTCTGTTGAGCTTGTCGGATTCTCTCAATCAACTCCGGCTCTAACCTCAAGCTGGCTACAATCCCATGGCTGTCAATCTCAGGTGGGGCCATATCCAAGCTAAGGTTCATGAATTGTTTCAACAACTCGTGCTCCCTAACCATCATGTATGATACCAACACAAGACTCTTTCTACTCAATGCATCAACAACCACATTCGCCTTCCTCGAGTGGTACAAAATCTCACAATCATAGTCTTTGAAGAGTTCTAACCACCTTCTTTGTCTCATATTTAACTCTTTCTGTGAGAACAGATACTTAAAACTCTTGTGATCCGTAAAGATCTGAAATCTCTCACCATACAAGTAGTGGCGTCATATCTTCAATGCAAATACTATGGCCTCCAACTCTAAATCGTGAGTAGGATAGTTCTTCTCATGATCTTTCAGCTATCTGGATCCATAAGCAACTACCCTTCCATTCTGCATCAAAACACAGCCCAGTCCTTGGTGTGAAGCATCTATGTAAACAGAAAAGTCTCCTGAGCTATTAGGAATGGGAGAACTAGCGCGGTGGTTAATCTATGCTTAAGTTCCTAAAAACTCCTCTCATATGCGTCATCCCACGTAAACTCCACATTCTTTCTCGTAAGACGTGTCAACAGAGCAACCAATCTAGAGAAACCCTCTACAAATCTCCTGTAGTAACCTGCCAAACTCAGAAAACTTCTGATCTCTGTGACTGGCCTAGGCTGTTCCCACTGAATAATAGCCTCAATCTTGGATGGATATACTGACACCCGATCCTTCGATACAACATGGCCCAGAAAAGAAATCTACTCTAACCAAAAGTCACATTTACTAAGTTTGGCATACAACTTCCTCTCTCGGATGGTTTGCAGAATAATCCTTAAGTGCTGCTCGTGACCTTCCCTGGATCTAGAATAAACCAATATATCAGCGATGAATATTATCACAAATTGATCCAGGCATGGCTTGAATACATCATTCATTAGAGCCATAAAAGCTGTTGCCACATTCGTCAACCCGAAAGGCATTACCAGGAATTTGTAATGACCATAACGGGTGCGAAAAGCTGTCTTGGGCACATCTTCCTTTCAAATCTTCAATCGATGGTACCCAGACCTCAGATCTATCTTGAAAAAGATCTGTGCTCCCCGAAGCTTATCCAATAAATCATCAATGCGCGGCAAGGGGTACTTATTCTTAATGGTAACCTTGTTCAACAACCGATAATCAATACACAACCTAAGGCTCCTATCTCTCTTCTTCACAAACAATATAGGGGCTCCCCATGGTAAGACGCTCGGTCTTATAAACCCTTTATCTAGCATATCTTGCAACTGCTTCTTTAATTCCTCTAGCTCAACTAGAGCATCCTATATGGTGATTTGGATATTGGCTCTGTTCCAGGTGTCAAATCTATACCAAATTCTATTTCTCTATCCGTTGGCAATCCCGATAGGTTGTCTGGAAAGACATCAGGGAATTCTCTAACCACTGGAATGTCATCCATATCCGGATGTGTTTTGTTTAAATCCACCACATAAGTAATAAAACCTTCAAAATAACTTTTATGTCATTTATGTACCAATGCACTTTACTTGCTACAAAATCAGGATTTCATTACTTCTCATAAAATTTTACAACAAATTTCTCGGGTAGAGAAAATGTAATAGACTTAGAGTGGCAGTCTAAGACAGCATGGTTGGTAGCTAACCAATTCATTCCCAAGATTACGTCAATGTCATATATATTCAACAAAATCAGATTGGTTGTCGTACGCTTATCTCCTACCCTCACTTTACCATCTTTATATACTAGTTCAGCTAATTGACAAACTCTCATTGGAGTACTTATTAATAAAGTCCTATTTAAGTATGTGAGTTTTACAAAACCTGTTAACTTCGATGCAAATGCAGGTGATATAAAGGAATACATAGCACCAGAATCAAATAAAGTTATAGCTTCCAAATTAAAAATCAGAATTGTACCTTTTATCACCTTAGAAGAGGTATCTGCTGATGCCTGGTCTATCGCATATACCCTACCTTGACCCACAACTTGCTTCCCTTTTTCTTCAGTCGTGGCTCTCTTCCATGCAGGAGGTGTAACTATAGGAACTTTCTCTGGCTCTTTGCCCTTCTGTGGGATTACCTCAACTGCTTCTGGGTAATCTTTTGCATAGTGCCCAAACCTACCACATCTGAATCATCGTGTATCCTAAAAATGACAGGGCCTACTACCATGATATTGGCCACATACCCTGCACTGGTCAGTAGTCGGCCGGGGTCCACCAATCACTATACCCCTGGCTTGTGTTGGAGTCGGATGCATAAAAGTTCTAGTAGCCTTCTTCTGTGACTCATCTGCCTCTCTCCGACGCTTATCAGTATATCTCCGACCAAATTTGGCACTCTTGCTATCTCTGAATTTCCTAGGACCCTTGTCCTTACCCCAACTAAACTCTGAAATATACAGGTCATAGTCTTACTCACACAACTGGGCCCATCATACATCTTCTCTATATGTAGCAACATCAAACGGGGTCAGTTTAGCTCTAATCGAAGGCCTTAGTCCATTAACAAATCTACAGACCCTAATAGCTTCACTCCTGATAGAGTCTGGATCATATTGACCTAATGATGTGAATCGTGACTGTACTCATCCACTGTTTGGTTCCTGTTGAGTTAATATATTTTGAAATGACAAAACAAGTAAATTCAATAAATAAAAATGATATAAAAACATGTTTAGAGGTTACCAGTACCAGAACTTAAAGTTCTGTAGATGAGAGATCGATCTGGGTTATGAGAGATCGATCTCTTGGGTTTTTC
Source organism: Firmiana major (assembly GCA_033439115.1). Taxonomy (NCBI): domain Eukaryota; kingdom Viridiplantae; phylum Streptophyta; class Magnoliopsida; order Malvales; family Malvaceae; genus Firmiana; species Firmiana major. The sequence goes on along the minus strand of CM065903.1, from coordinate 23,131,725 downwards.
TTGGATGAGAGATCGATCTCAGGAAGACATGAGATCGATCTGCCAAGCCTTGAACTTGTTCATAGATGTTAAGGAAGAATGAGATCGATCTGTAAGGGTTATAAGATCGATCTGCCTAATACAGGATGCTGGTGAGATCGATCTGGTATACCAAGAGATTGATCTCCCCTAAAAAAAAAAGGTAAAGGCAGAAGATCGATCTGTAAGATTGATCTGTATGCAAACAGAGAGTTTGTGAGATCGATCTGGTATAGGAAGAGATCGATCTCCTCAAAGTCAGAGAGCTAAGGAGATCGATCTAGGTTGATAAGAGATCGATCTCTTCATTAAGACATTACCTGGAAGATCTATCTATAGATCGATCATGCCTCAAACAGAGAGGTTGGAAGATCGATCTGCCTGTTCGACAAATCGATCTCCTCTAACATTTTAAATTGTGAGATCGATCTGCTCAGATAGGAGATCGATCTCCTAGCTTCATTTTGCCTTGATTTTGCAGGAACTATAACTAAGAGATCGATCTGGCCAAGATGGCAGATCGATCTGGCATTCTACTGGAGGTACCCAACGGCTATTTCTGCAAAAATCTCAACGGGAAAAATTGCATTTAATGCTCCAACCACCAATCCTTCAGTATATAATCAAGCATTGAAGACACTAAGAAGAGAGAGATAATTACTGCACTTTCTGTATATTCTCAAGAGTTTAATTCCCTCATTCCTTTTGTCTTCAATTATCATTCTTTGAATTTGTTGTATAAGCTTGTGTGCAAAAGCTGTATTTGTCCTACCCACATTAAAAACTTGGTATTGTATTTATCATATCCTTAAGAGAGAAGAGGATTGTTCCTCAGTGAGATAAATTCTATAAAATGGTGAATACACCATTGTTTAAACAAGGTAGAGAGGTTATTCCTTAACTTGAAAAAGGATATTGTAACTTCTGTTGAAAGTGAGAAAGAAAGCACTTGACAAGAAGGTCAAGGAGAGAGGACGTAGGCAAGAGATTGGCCGAACCTCTATAAACGATTGTGTTTGTTACTCTCTTCCCTATCTTGCTTTAATTTAATTCATTTCATTATATTGTTCATTTATTAATTGATAATTAAAGTTGAATTAATTTAAATCTGCCATTATTATTAGAAAATCGATTCACCCCCCTCTCGGTAGAGCCATCAATTGGTATCAGAGCTAGGACTCTTTAATCACATAGGAACAACTTCCTAAGAGTTAGAAACGATCAAATGGCTCACAACAATGTAGCAACTAGTTTGGTAGGAGATGGGCATTCTACGGTTAGGCCTCCTATGTTCAATGGGGAACATTATGCCTATTGGAAGACTAGGATGATGTTATTCATTCAAGCAAATGATTATGAGGTGTGGAGGATTATAACTAAAGGACCTCAAATCCCCACAAAAAGAATAGAGGGAAGAGATATCCCTAAGGAAGAAGAAGAATGGGACTCAAATGATGTTAAATGTGCCCAACTAAATGCTAAGGCCATGCACACTCTCTTTTGTGCTTTAGGGCCAAATGAATACAATAGAGTCTCCGGATGTGACAATGCCAAACAAATTTGGGACAAATTGGCAATAACTCATGAGGGTACAACCCAAGTAAAGGAGACTAAGGTAGGAATGCTCACACATGATTATGAGCTATTTAGGATGAAGGAAGGAGAATCAATTAGTGATATGTTCACTAGATTCACTGATGTAATTAATGGATTAAAGTCCTTAGGAAAAATATACTCTAATATTGAAATTGTCAAGAAAATATTAAATAGCTTACCTAAATCATGGGAAGCTAAAGTGACTACAATTAAGGAATCTAAGGATCCTCACACATTATCTTTAGATGAATTAATAGGATCACTACTCACTTATGAGATGAAGTTGAGAAGAAATGAAGAGCCACCCAAGAAAGTGGGAGTTGCTCTAAAATCTACTGCTCAAGAGGAGATTAAGAATGAGAGTAGTAGTGAAGAGGATCTTGAGATGGCAATGTTTGCCAAAAGATTTAACAAATTCATGAGAATGAGAGCTAGTGGTAGTAATAAGAGAAACTACAAGAGAGATCAGGAAGAGGTAGGTAGAAAAGATACAATTGTGTGTTATGAATGTAAAAAACCAGGACACATAAAGTTTAACTGCCCTCTTCTTAAAAGGTCCAATGATAGGTTCCACAAAAAGAAGGCAATGGTGGCAACATGGAGCGACAGTGACTGCTCCGATGATGACTCAAAAGAGGACATTGCCAACTTGTGTTTCATGGCTATTGAGGATGAAAAGGTAACTTCAAACCTCAATGAATATTCTTTTGATGAATTACAAGATGCATTTGATGATCTTGCATTGGAATATGAATGCATGAGTATGAAATATAAGAAAATAATATCTAAATTGAAGAAATAAAATGAGTTAATCCTAGAGGACAAATTAGAATGTGAAAAGAAACTAGAAATTACTAATCTTGAAATTTGTGATCTAAAAGAGAAGAATAGTAATTTACATAATTCCTTGAATAGATTTTATATGGGACAACAAAAGCTAGATAACATGTTAGAAACTCAAAGAGCATTCTTTGATAAAAATGGGTTAGGATATAATGGAGAAAGTAGAGAGACTTATCTCAAAAGCTTCATTGCTAGAAAGAGCTTGCATAAACCTTCAACTATTTGTTCATATTCTGATAGAAATGGACATACATCACATAATTGCAATAAGAAGTTGACCACTCTTAAAGGAAAAATAGTAAAAAGGATATGAGTTCCAAAAGAATTAATTAACTCAAAGGATGTTAATGCATTAGCAAAATGGATCCCAAAGGGATCAAGAATTGCATTCACTAACCTCAAAGGACCCAAGAGAATTTGGGTACCTAAGACTTGAGTTTGAATCTTTTTGTAGGTGATTGAGCAGTGCCACAAAGCTAAGATAAAGGAAGCTTGGTACTTAGATAGTGGATGCTCAAGGCACATAACGGGTGATAGAAGCCACTTCAATTTATTTAAATCAAAGGTTAGTGGAGAAGTCACATTTGGGGACAACTCCAAAGGCCAAGTTGAAGGGAGTGGCTCAATAGGTAATGACTACTTTTCTTTAGAAAAAGTATTGTTAGTTAGGGGCCTAAAGCATAACTTACTAAGCATAAGTCAACTTTGTGACAAAGGTTACAAAGTAATTTTTGATTGTATGAAATGTCATGTTATAGATCCTAAGTCAAATAAAGTTCTTTTCTTAGGCCATAGACAAGGTAATATATACATTGTCTATCTTAATGAACTTAAGAATGAAAACATATGCCTAATGGTAGACAAAGAAAAAGAATCTTGGTTATGGCATAGAAGACTAGGTCATGCTAGCATGCATGTACTTTCTAAGTTAGCTAGAAAGGATCTAGTTATAGGATTGCCTAAGATGTCCTTTGATTGTGAAAAAATATGTGAAGCTTGTGTTAAAGGAAAACATAAAAGGACAACATTTAAGCCTAAGAATAGTGTATCCACCTCTAGGCCTCTTCAATTACTCCACCTAGATTTATTTGGACCAACTAGAACAACAAGCCTTGGTGGAAAACACTATGGATTTGTAATAGTTGATGATTACACTAGGTACACTTGGGTGTTCTTTTTTAGAGTAAAAAATGAAGCCTTAGAAAAATTCATAGCTTATACAAAAGTGACTCAAAATGAAAAAGGATACACAATAACTAGTATTAGAAGTGATCATGGCAAGGAATTTTGAAAATATAGGATTTGATGAGTATTGTAATGATCAAGGAATTAGCCATAATTTTTTAGCCCCTAGGACACCACAACAAAATGGAGTAGTTGAGAGAAAAAATAGAACATTGGAAGAAATGGCTAGAACCATGTTGTGTGAAAATAATTTACCAAAATATTTTTGGGCTGAAGCTATAAACACATTTTGCTATATCATTAATAGAGCTATGATTAGACCCATGCTAAAGAAAACCCCTTATGAGCTATAGAAAGGTAAGAAGCCTAACATTAGCTACTTCCATCCTTTTGGCTGCAAATATTTTGTCTTAAATAATGGTAAAGATAATTTAGGAAAATTTGATGCCAAGAGTGATGAGGGAATTTTTCTGGGATATTCCTTGAATTCAAAGGCTTATAGAGTCTATAACAAAAGAACATTGATGGTTGAAGAATCAATTCATGTAATATTTGATGAGTCAAATGATGTATCTAAAGATTCAACCAATGATGAGGATGTTGGAATATTTGATGAAAACTTGGAGGAATTTCCAAACTTATAAGATGATTTATTAGAAAAACTTGACTTGAATAAAGAAGATGAAGAAGAAATAGAGATATTAGAGAGAGAGTCTAGAGCACCAAGAGAGTTAGGATATGTAAAGGATTGTGAAATAGTAGGAGATCCAACTCTTGGAGTTAGAACTAGATCATCTCTAAGGAATATGTGTCAATATATAGCCTTTGTATCTCAAATAGAACCTAGAAATGTCAATGAAGCCTTAGATGATAATAATTGGTTCCTAGCAATGCAAGAAGAATTAAATCAATTTGAGAGAAGCAAAGTATGGAAACTAGTTCCTAGGCCTAGTGATCACTCTATAATTGGAACTAAATGGATATTCAAGAACAAGATGGATGAAACTAGTGTGATCATAAGAAACAAGGCTAAGTTAGTTGCACAAGGCTATAGACAAGAAGAAGGTATAGATTATGATGAAACCTATGCACCGGTAGCTAGACTAGAGGCAATAAGAATGTTACTTGCCTTTGCATGTTATAAAAACTTCAAATTATATCAAATGGATGTAAAGAGTGCATTCTTAAATGGTTTCATTAATGAAGAAGTCTATGTTGAGCAACCTCTCGGCTTTGAAAATCATGAATTTCCTTAACATGTTTTCAAACTATCTAAGGCACTCTATGGTTTGAAACAAGCTTCTAGAGCATGGTATGAAAGGTTATCAAAATTCTTAATAGAAAAAAGATTTTCAAGAGGAAAAGTGGATACCACTTTATTTATCAAAAATAAAAATAAGGATTTACTAGTTGTACAAGTGTATGTAGATGATATTATTTTTGGATCAACTAATGAATCTTTATGCCAAGAATTTGCTAAGATCATGCAAGGTGAATTTGAAATGAGCATGATGGGAGAACTCACTTTCTTCTTGGGACTTCAAGTGAAGCAAACAAAGGATGGAACCTTCATCAATCAAGCAAAATATACTAAGGATTTGCTCAAGCGATTTGGAATGGACAATTGCAAACCTCAAGCAACTCTAATGGGCACCAACATTAAGCTTGATAAAGATGAAAGTGGTAAGTGTGTAGACACTAAACTCTATAGGTCTATGATTGGCTCATTGCTCTATTTAACTGCAAGTAGACAAGATATTTTATTTAGTGTATGCCTTTGTGCTAGATTTCAATCCTCTCCTAGGGAATCACACTTATTAGCAACTAAAAGGATCTTTAGATACCTTAAGGACACTCCCTCTCTAGGACTTTGGTACCCCAAGGACTCCACCTTTACACTTCATGCATTTTCAGATGCAGATTTTGGGGGATGCAAAATAGATAGGAAAAGTACCTCAGGTACTTGCCAATTCTTAGGGAATAGATTAATCTCCTGGTTCTCTAAGAAACAAAATAGTGTGGCTCAGTCCACAACTGAAGCTGAATACATAGCAGCAGGTAGTTGTAGTGCTCAAGTGTTGTGGATTAAACAACAAATGAAAGATTATCGTATTGACATGAAACAAGTCTCTATTAAATGTGATAATACCAGTGTTATCAATCTATCTAAAAATCCTATTCATCACTCTAGAACTAAGCACATTGAGATTAGGCACCATTTTCTTAGAGACCATGTTCAAAAGGGGGATATAATTCTAGAATATATTGACACTCTACATCAAATAGCTGATAAATTCACCAAACCCCTTGATAGAGAGAGGTTTTGTGTTCTTAGAGGTGAATTAGGGCTCATGAATGTTCCCTAAGATGTTTGTGCTTCAAAATCTTGATTTCAAATTGGTCTTAAAAGTGTTTTTCAATGATTTTTCTGGGCAATAAGTAAGAGAGATCGATCTTCCATCAATGTAGATCGATCTCCTTACTTCAAATAAGCCTAAAACGTTAAGGTTAAGCTAGGCAAATCGATCTTCTCACCCATAAGATCGATCTTCCTAAGCCTCTGTTACACGACAGATCGATCTATGCATTTGGCAGATCGATCTTCTTCAGCCTCTATTAAACGACAGATCGATCTATGCATTTGGAAGATCGATCTCCTTATGCCTCTGTTTTACAGCAGATCGATCTGGGTCCTTACCAGATCGATCTTATTAAGCTTCTGCCTTCTACGGATCGATCTCATGGTACCACAGATCTATCTCCCCAAGCTTCTAGAAATGACAGATCGATCTGTCGTCTCGACAGATCGATCTCTTGTGCCCTGGACTATAAAATCTGGCAAAAAATCCCCCAATTTCAAAACTCCAAAATCTCAAATCCCTAACCTCCTGTCGCACCTCTTCTCTCAATTCTCATCCCAGATTGATCTTCGGTAAGAATTCTGACGTATTTTCTCTTCGATTCTTGTTCTAGTAACCTACATTGCAAATTTGTTTTACAAAATTCTTAGATAAGTGCTCAATTTCTCTCTAGGGAAAATCTAGTTACTGTTCCATTGATTTTGTTTTGTGAACCAGTTTTAGAGTAATTCCCGTGTCTAGAACCATGCCTAGACTTAAGAGAGCAGGCCAAAAACCTCCTCGATCTAGTGTAGAACCAGGGTCCTCGTCTCAATCCATTCCTCCCTCTTCTGTCACTACCTTCAATAGGTGTTTTAAAACACCTGCCAAAAGAAAGAGATATGAAGAATATTTTTCCACCATGCCAATTAAACATTGGCGAACTCTTGATTTTTCCTTCTTAAATCGAATTGACTTTCCGTATCTAACCAAATTTGAAGAATTTGGTTGGATTCCATTTCTCAAAATTAACACTCCCGTACCCCCAAACATTGTCCGAGCATTCTTTTCTAATGCCGAACTCACCTATGACCCGATTGATACCTGCAAAATTCTCGGGTTTACAACCTATGTCATGGGTAAGTCAATTGCAATAGACCCTGATGTCTTAGCCAAAGCTTTCCACATAAGCAATGAAGGCTTAACCAATGAAGATGAGGAAGTCCCCTTGGAGTTTGACCTTCCCGGGGATAAGGCGAGTGACCTCCCAATGCACCCACGGTTACTCCACCTCATTATTTCATGGAATTTTTGTCCTTTCGGTACCTGTCATTCCACCGTTAGGAGGCTAGATCGCTTCTGGATACACCATATACACTCTACCAGTCAAAAACCCAACCTTGTCCACTTTATCTATCAAGACTGGTTGAAGATTGTCTGCGGCCAAGCCACAACGATAGTGTTTCCGCAACCATTGGCATATTTTCTCCAACGACTTGGAGTGGACAGCAGTTGCAAAACGTGTTAAGTGCCCTCTCCAAAGAGCGTCCTCAACATCGGGACACTCCACCATATGGGCTACAATAAGGACTTTCGAGGCGACTGGAAGAAGAAGCGGGAACAGCAATCTGCAGCAGCTATGGAGGAAGATCCCTCCGATAAGCCTATGGATCCACCTGCTGCACCGACTGCGGGTCCATCGTCCTCGACTCCTCAGCCCACTGCACTTGCTCCCTCACCAGCTGGCATGGAGCTCATTGTGAAGATGATGAGTGAGCTGAACCGGAAGATAGATGAAGGTTTTGCAAACCTTCATGCCACCCAGCAGTGGATGATCGAGGAGCTAAACTGCAAAGTAGATGAAGGCTTTGCAAACCTTCATGATACTCAGCAGGCGATGTATGATGAACTTCAAGTCACTCGCACTCACGTTGAGGATCTCATGGATCACTTTCCTCCTCCACCATAGGACTTATTTGATAGCTCTAGTTTTGTTATATGTTCTAATTACTCGTTGTTGTTTGAACTGAATTTGCTTGAATGAGTTGCCATCTGTGTTCTTGTTGAATGAGTTTTAATGAAATGCTATTTTGAAATGACAGGAGTATTGTTTAGATTTTTTTCTTGCCATTGATATGACAAAAAGGGGGAGAAGAAATTATGTTAAGAACACATGCGTTGGTTAAAACATGTTGAAATGACTTTAAGAAACATATCTAATGGTTTAAAGGAATGATTAAAATGAGGGGGAGTTAAGAAAGTTTAGAGATCAAAAGCCAAAAGTAAGGGGGAGTTTACAAAAAGGGGGAGTTTGTGCAAAATGCAAATAGGTAACTAAACATGTTGATTGATTAGGTTTTGTCATATCAAAAAGGGGGAGATTGTTGAGTTAATATATTTTGAAATGACAAAACAAGTAAATTCAATAAATAAAAATGATATAAAAACATGTTTAGAGGTTATCAGTACCAGAACTTAAAGTTCTGTAGATGAGAGATCGATCTGGGTTATGAGAGATCGATCTCTTGGGTTTTTCTTGGATGAGAGATCGATCTCAAGAAGACATGAGATCGATCTGCCAAACCTTGAACTTGTTCATAGATGTTAAGGAAGAATGAGATCGATCTGTAAGGGTTATAAGATCGATCTGCCTAATACAGGATGCTGGTGAGATCGATCTGGTATACCAAGAGATCGATCTCCCCTAAAACAAAAGGTAAAAGCAGAAGATCGATCTGTAAGATCGATCTGTATGCAAATAGAGAGTTTGTGAGATCGATCTGGTATAGGAAGAGATTGATCTCCTCAAAGTCAGAGAGCTAAGGAGATCGATCTAGGTTGATAAGAGATCGATCTCCTCATTAAGACATTACCTGGAAGATCGATCTATAGATCGATCATGCCTCAAACAGAGAGGTTGGAAGATCGATCTACCTGTTCGACAGATCGATCTCCTCTAACATTTCAAATTGTGAGATCGATCTGCTCAGATAGGAGATCGATCTCCTAGCTTCATTTTGCCTTGATTTTGCAAGAACTATAACTAAGAGATCGATCTGGCTAAGATGGCAGATCGATCTGGCATTCTACTAGAGGTACCCAACGGCTATTCTGCAAAAATCTCAACGGAAAAAATTGTATTTAATGCTCCAACCACCAATCCTTCAGTATATAATCAAGCATTGAAGACACTGAGAAGAGAGAGACAATTACTGCACTTTCTGTATATTCTCAAGAGTTTAATTCCCTCATTCCTTTTTGTCTTCAATTCTCATTCTTTGAATTTGTTGTATAAGCTTGTGTGCAAAAGCTGTATTTGTCATACCCACATTAAAAACTTGGTATTGTATTCATCCTATCCTTAAGAGAGAAGAGGATTGTTCCTCAGTAAGATAAATTCTGTAAAAGGGTGAATACACTATTGTTTAAACAAGGTAGAGAGGTTATTCCTTAACCTGAAAAAGGATATTGTAACTTCTGTTGAAAGTGAGAAAGAAAGCACTTGACAAGAAGGTCAAGGAGAGAGGACGTAGGCAAGAGATTGGCCAAACCTCTATAAACGATTGTGTTTGTTACTCTCTTCCCTATCTTGCTTTAATTTAATTCATTTCATTATATTATTCATTTATTAATTGATAATTAAAGTTGAATTAATTTAAATCTGCCATTATTATTAGAAAACCGATTCACCCCCTCTCGGTAGAGCCATCAGTTCCCTTGAGTCAGATTCAAAAATTTCATCTGTAACCTACGTTGAGCAGTATCTGGGATATACTGTTCTCTAAAAGCACCCAAAAACATATCCCATGTGATCGTTCTACCCTGAGTTCTCAACATAGGCCTGGTGGACTACCACCAGTGTTCTGCTTTGCCTCTTAATACAAAGACTGCAAGCGTTACTCTTTCCGTAGCCGAACATCTACAAAAATCAAACAACTTCTCCATCTGACTTATTCAATCCTCAGCCACTGCTGGATCCTTTTCCCTACTAAAAGAAGGAGGCTGAAAGTCCATAAAATGCCTCAATCTCTCCATATCACAGTCATAACCATGCATCAAATCGTCATCATCACACTGCTGTGGGGTCACTGGAGGAGGGACTGGCCGAATAGGGGGATCTCATGGTCTATCTAATTTGGGTTATGCGGGTGTAGCATTTTTAGGTTCAAGTGCAGCTGCTGAGGGATTCGTGCAGCCTGTCCTACTATACCGAGTATACCCTCAAATCTAGCCATAATTCGACCCATCATGTTCATCATCATACGCATGTCCTCTTCTAATCTAGCTACCCGAGAATCGAAAGCCTCTATCTGATTATGACTAGAGGACGATCTACTATGCCTCTCAGTCCTATTATTCTACCCCTGAGCTCTTGAGCTCTCTCCTCTCTTACAGTGTCTCTCAGGCATAGCTCACAAGCCTGTTAACTTTCTTGAATTTATAACAAACTCTTAGATCACTACCACTTTTATATACTCATTTGTATCTAAATATTATACAGTAACTTGGAGATGTACATTTTCTTAGTCCTAAACATCAACTCACATCAGACTAACCTCATTCTGATACCAAATTTGTCACACCCCGTCTCCGGGTGCCCTCCATGCATACATATACCACTTACGGTTGGACTGTGAGCCGATGTAATTACTAATTCCATACATTTATAGGAGAATTAATTTAAACTTAAAGGCACACACTCCCAGACATGTGTATAGATATACAAAATCGATTTTATAAATATAATATCTTTACATGACATCCCCATAAATTTTTTTTTGAGTTTTCAATGTATGACTGTACAATACGATAGATACAAAATGCTTTTGTATATACAATTCTTATACCTTAAAAACTGGTGAAAGTTGACCGACAATAAACAGATCTAGAGACCACCGCACGTTTCTATTTCTCAGTATCTGGAGGGAGAAAATAATGGGGTGAGCAAACCACAACTCAGTAAGGAAAAGGATCCTAACAAGTAGATACTGTACTATCTACGTAGCCCATGCATGATCAACAAAATCATCTTTCATTATAGATGAAAATATCAATGGAAAATTCATTTAAACATTCTTCTCTCTTTAGTATTTTCATAAAAACCAATGCTCAATATTTCCATTTAAAAACATGTCATAAAACAGTGCGATCACAGCACAAGCATTCAAATCAAGATATTTATCAAATCATATTTTCTCTTTTCTTTTCATCAAATTTCTCTTATCTCTGAGACAGGTAGGAAATTTTAGGCAAACAAATATCCACGATGTATGACCATAGTTAGTGATCCTAGGCATCACTGATCAGGTGTGCACAGGGCATCACTTGCTTGAAGGGGCATGAGTCAGTCCTACCCTTCGGTTCATCTCAATCATCATCATCATCTTCCTCATCATATCACATATACTCACGGTACAACGTACTCCATGTGTCATCTACGCGATACTTATACCCGCGTGCACACAACACGGTACATAGTATTACCCGGATAACTACACGGTACAGCGTACACCCGTTGACCTAGTCCATCCACCCTACAACGATGGACTCATCATCCTAAACCATGTCTCATATACCAGACGAGCAGAATCAGCGTGACACACAGTCTCCGTAAGGCTCCAGCGTGATATCTCTCAATGTGAGCAACTGCTTCTAGCACTATATCATCTCAAGTCAATAGAACTAGTGCGAGCAATGCTCCAGCACTTTTCTCAAAAATCATCATGCGAGCTAGGCTCCAGTACATTATCATCATCATAAAACCACGTGCGAACTATGCTCCAGCACGGTTTATCAAATCATGAAAACATATGCGAATAAAATCTCCAACATAGTCAAAATCATCAAAAACAGGTGTAAGCTAAGGCTCCAAAACCTTTTCATATTTCAAATCTGATAGATGGCTATTTTCTCTAAAAAAAAACTCAAATCGTGTTTATTGACGTAGGATGTCGATCCATGCTAAACATGTAAAACTAGCCAACCTATCCATCATCATCTCTCAGTCACAATAATAACATATAGTTGTAAAAACATTAAAAACATACATGTCATGCGATTTTTCTTGCCGCATCCCATTTTCACAATTTATACCATAATACATTTCACACTTTCATATCACTTCATGGCTCAATAGCTAAACATAGTATCACTAGCGTCATAACTACTAAAATCACTGCAAAATATGTACGAATATCTCTATCGTTAACACACAATCCCTTACCTCGAATCGCGCTTGTATCTCCTTCGTCTCGTTTACCCCGTTCGCGATCCGGGTTAATGTGTTCCAACCTATTCCAATCTACACGTGTAAATCATTAAGTTATTTTCATTTTCTTCTCCTAAATATTCACATTATCATTTACTTATCTACTCATACTTCTAAAGCATTTTATCATATTTCACCTTAATATTTCTTTGTAAATCCATCTAAAATCATTCACTCAACACCACCAATATCATAGTACTCCAAGATCATCACAATAGCAAACTCAATCTATCTCTTTTCTAGATACATTTTAGATCAAGTGAGTTCTACGCATCTTAGTCATTTCCTACTAACACAATATGCATCCATCAACTCCTAAAATCATTTAAAACATCATGCTTGGAGTTGAGGGTTTTGAAGACTTACCAAGCTTGCCCCTTTCTAGACCAAACTTTTAGGATGCTTAACTCTTTTCCTTGAGTAATCCAATTTTAGATTTTTGGATATATTATTCTCCTCACTTCAAGGAATAATTTTACCTTTTTAAGCTTCCTCCAAATCTGCTAGGAATGTAGTGTTCTCTAGAGTGAGAAAGCTTGATTTTGTGTGAAAATGGTGAGTGTTGGAGTGTTTAGGAAAGAGGTGTGAGACCCCGTATGTGTATAGGAAAGAGGTGTGAGACCCCGTATATGTATAGCTGTATATAGGAACATAGAAATGTAAATGAAATCATAAGTATGATGATACATTTGGAATGTGATGTATATGCAATGTAAGTCCATAAGATAATGTACGCACTTGTAATAAGAATCGTGATTATACGTACAAGTTGCATTATGAATGAGTATGAAGAAATGAATTTAAACACGAGAAGAATGTGAATGAAATGGAATATGAGTAGTGTGGTAAACTGGAAGGAAAGATTTATATAAGTTGTATACTTCCATTCGGGCAATATTGTGTATATTTGGTTATACAAAGAGTGCCCACAAGTTTTAATACATGCTAAGTGTGATTGGATGGCATTTTTAAGTCTCAAGGAGGGATGAATGAGGAAAGGACTATGGAGGTAAATTGAGGAAGTTTTGAATGAAGTTATTGCAGAAAAACTATAAAAAATCTAGAAATATGAAGGCCAGATCGATCTCATAGGATGAGAGATCGATCTGGAAGAGCCAGAATGCTCTTATGTGAGTAATGGAATGGAGTATATCGATCTCCAAGGGAATCAGATCGATCTTCTAAGCTCTCGGGTTGGAAGCAGATCGATCTCCCCTAAGACCAGATCGATCTCCTTAAGCTTCTGTTCGACAGCAGATCGATCTCAAGCCTCGACAGATCGATCTCCTGCTTTAAAATGTCTTAGAAAAGAGAGATTTTTAGAGGACCAGATCGATCTCCACCCAAGGAAGATCGATCTCATCAAGTTAAATCTATAAATAGGAGCAGTTGGATCTGCAGATTTCGGGATAAACCATTTCTTTTCACTTCAACTCAAAAACCTAGCTTTCTCACTCCTAAATCCAGCCATTTTCAGTAAGATTTGAGGAAAAGCTATTAGAGACAAAGTTGTTCACGTCTAAGAGAAGAACAACATAGTCTAGAAGCATTTCTCCATTTGTCGGATTAAAGGAATAAAGGGCATTTCTAATTGGAGCAAAGAGGAAATCTAAAGAGGTAAGTTCTAGTGCATAAATCCAAGTACATTGGTCTAGTTATTGATTATGAAGTTGACTGGGTGTGCACATTGTAGGTAGAACTACCTAGAATGACATGAAATGAATATAACTTAGAAATGGTCTAGTGTGAGAAAGTGGAATGTAGAAGTGTTAATGATGAATGAGATATCTTGAGAGGATGATTATGTTGTGGGCATGGTTTGGGTATGTTGATATTGGGATAAAATTATGAGATTTACCACAAGGGGTAAAATGTATATTTAAGGCATTGGATAAATGCTTAGATGAACAAGAGTTAGAAACGTTAACTCAAGTGTTTAATGGATGAATTTCAGTTTCGGATGATACGCCGGAGCAAGTCGAGATGAGAACGCGAGAAGCATAGAGGAGGATAGTTGCACATAAGTAAAGCGAGGTAAGGGACTGTGTGTTAGCTATAGAGATGTTCGTGCGTATTTTACAGCAATTTCGTAGATATATTGCTAGAACTAGTACGATACTATAATTCTATGAAATGATATGGAAGTATGAAAAGTACTATGATGTATATATGTATTGAGAAATGGGATAGGGTAAGGAAATAGCATGATATGCATGTTTTCAATGTTTTTCACTATTTTACATTGATCTTGATGATTGAGAAATGGTAATGATAGGTGGGCTAAATTTACGTGTTTTAGCATGAAGAGGCATGATGCAATACATAAATTTATTTTGAGTTTTAAAAATGGGAAATAGCCACCATCAGTTTTGAGATGAGATTTGGTGTTGAAGCGCTAGCTCACACCCGTTTTAATGCCTTCGATGTACCGTGCTGGAGTTCTAACTCGCACGATGGTTTTGAGAAAGTGCGGGAGCTTTGCTCGCACCTGTTTTATTGAGTTGAGGTAAACCTGGGGGTTTGGGACCCAAGGGGATACCAGCCGACGGCCATTTGAACGGGCTGGGCCTTAACTATAAATCGTACTGCGCTGGAGCCTTGCGATGACTGTGTGTCACGCTGGTTGCTCGCCTGGTATATGAGACATGGTTCAGGATGAAAAGTCCATCGGAGTTGGAGTATGGACTTGGATCCATGGTCGTACGTAGTACAGTGTAGTTGTTCGTTGGTATACTATGTACCGTGCTGGGTGCACATGAGTATGAGTATCGCATAGATGACACATGGCGTATCTTTACCTTGAGTATACTAGGAGATGAGGTTAATTGAGATAAGCCGGAAGGTAGGACTGACCCATCCCCCTTCAGGGGAAGTGATGCCCTGTGCACACCTGATCAGTGAGGCTTGGGATCACTGACTATGGCCATATGTCGTGGATATTTGATTGCCAAAAATTCCATGCCTGTCTCAGAGATTCGAGAAACAGAGACAATCTCAGAAAAAAAAAAGAGATTTGCAGAAAAAGTGATTTGAGAGAAGAGAGATATTGTGTTTTTGATAAATCTTTGATTTCACATTTGTGTCGTGAGGGCACTATTTATGAACATGTTTTAAATGGAACCTCGACATATTTGATCTACACGAAAATGCTATTGAGAAAAATATGTTTAAATGCATTTTTCGTATGATATTTCCATTTATAATGAAAACATGGTTTTGGTTTATACATGCATGGGCTACGTAGGTAGTGTGATATCTACCTGCTAGCATTCATTTCCTTACTGAGCTGTGGTTTGCTCATCCCACTATTTTCCCCCTCCAGGTACTGAGAAGTAAGAGAGCGGTGGTCTCTAGGTCTTTTATGTCAAACGGCTCCCACAATCCGTAAAGGTATAAGATTTGTATACACGAGTATTTTATATCTAATATATTGTATCGTATAGTTATATCTTGGAATCGTAAACAGTATTATGGGGATGATATGTAAGCACATCGTATTTATACAATTGATTTTGTATATCTACACACACACCTGGGAGTGTGAATTAAAGTTTTAAATCTTTTACTGTAAATGAATGAATTTTAGTAATTGTATCTTCTCATAGCCCAACTGTAGTAGAGAATGTATGGATAGAAGGGTTCCCAGAAGTGGGGTGTGACAGATTTGGTATCAGAGCATGGTTGGTCTGATGTGAGTTAATGTTTAGGACTAAAAAAACATACATCCCCAAGTTACTGTGCGATATTTAGATACAAATGTGTGTACGGAGCTGGTAGTGAATTAAATGTTTGTTATAACACAAGAAAGTTATCAGGCTAGTGAGTTATGCTTGAGAGACACCGCAAAAGGAGAGAGAGCTCGAAAGCTCAAGGGCGAAATGACAGGACTGAGAGGCATAGTAGATCATCCTCTAGTCATGAGCCCTAGGAACAGATAGAGGCTTTTGATCCTCGAATAGCCCGATTGGAGGAAGACACGCGCACGATGATGACCATGATGGGTCAGATCATGGCTAGGTTTGAGGGTACACCTGGTACAATGAGACAGGCTGCATCGAATCCCCCAGCAGCTGCACCTGAACCTGAGAATGTTGCACCTGCACAAGCTGAATCGGTTAGGCCACGAAAACCTCATATTCGACCAGTACCTCCTCCAGTAGCCCCACAGTATTATGATGATGATTTGGGGTATGAATATGACTGCGATATGGAGAGATTAAGGCATTTTTTGGACTTTAAGCCCCCTTCGTTTAGCGGGGTAAAGGATCTGACAGTGGCTGAGGACTGGATCAGTCAGATGGAGAAGTTATTCGACTTCTGTAGATGTTCAGCTACGAAGAGAGTAGCGCTTGCGGCCTTTGTATTGAGAAGCGAAGTAGAGCACTGGTGGAAGTCCACCAGGTCGATGTTAAGAGCTCAAGGTATGGCTATCACTTAGGATATGTTCTTGGGCGTTTTCAGAGAGCAATACATCCCAGATACTGCACGACGTAGGTTACAGATGGAATTTCTGAATCTGACTCAAGGGAATCGAACAGTTGATGAGTACGAGTCACGATTCACTTCACTGAGTAGATATGATCCGGACTCGATCAGGAGTGAGGCTATCAAAGTCCTCGTAGATGGACTGAGGCCTTCGATCCGGGCGAAGTTGGCCCCATTTGATATCGCTACATATAGAGAGGCTGTGCGACGGGCCCAGTTATGTGAGCAGGATTATGACTTACAGACTTCTGAGTTTAGTTAGGGTAAGAACAAGGGTCTAAGGAAGCTGGGAGATGGAAAGAGTGCCAAATTTGGTTGAAAATTCATGAGTAAGCGTCGAAGAGAGGCGGATGAGCTCTAGAAAAAGGTTGCTAGACCTTTTATGCCTCCGACTCAGACACCAGCCATGGGTATAATGATTAGTGGACCTCGACCGACTACAGATCAGTGTAGACTATGTAGTCGATACCATGGTGGTAGGCCATGTCATCTTCAGGGTACCCGATGCTTCAGATGTGGTAAATTTGGACATTATGCCAGAGAGTGCCCGAAGATAGTTGAGGTAATTCCATAGAGGGGTAAAGAGCCAGAGAGGGTTCCTACAGTTGCACCTCCTGCAAGAAAGAAAGCCTCGACTGAAGAAAAGGAAAAACAAGTTGTGGGTCAAGGCAGGGTGTATGCGATAGACCAGGCATCGGTTGATACCTCTTCTGAAGTGATAAAAGGTACAATCTTGATTTTCAATTTGAAGGTTATAGCTTTGTTTGATTATGGTGCTATGCATTCTTTTATATCACCTGCATGTGCATCAAAGTTAAAAAGTTTTGTAGAACCCACATACTTGAGTAGGACTTTACTAATAAGTACTCCAATGAGAGTTAGCCAATTAGTTGAGCAAGTGTATAAAGATTGTAAAGTGAGGGTGGGAGATAAGTGCATGACAGCCAACCTGATTTTATTAAATATGTATGACATTGATGTAATCTTGGGAATGGATTGGTTAGGTACCAATCATGCTGTTATAGACTGTCGTTCCAAGTCCATTAAGTTTTCTCTACCTGAAGAATGTATTGTAAGATTTTAAGAGAAGAAATGAAATCTTAAATTTTGTTTTAAGTAAAGTACTTTGGTATAAATGACTTGAGTGTTGTTTTGAAGGTTTTGTTGCTTATGTGGTGGATTTGAACAAAGTACATCTAGATATGGAGGACAACCCAGTGGTCAGAGAATTCCCTGATGTCTTTCCAGACGATCTACCAGGATTGCCACCCGATAGAGAAATGGAGTTTGGTATAGACTTGACGCCTGGAACTGAACCAATATCCAAGTCACCATATAGGATGGCTCCAGTTGAGCTAGAGGAATTAAGGAAACAGCTGCAAGAGTTGCTAGAGAAGGGGTTCATAAGATCGAGCGTCTCACCATGGGGAGCCCCAGTATTGTTTGTGAAGAAGAGAGATGGAAGCCTCAGGTTGTGCATCGACTATCGGATGTTGAACAAGGCTACCATCAAGAATAAGTACCCCTTGCCACGTATTGACGATTTATTGGATCAGCTTCGAGGAGCACAGATCTTTTCCAAGATAGATTTGAGGTCTGGGTATCATCAATTGAAGATTTGGAAGGAGGATGTGCCCAAGACAGCATTTCGTATCCGCTTTGGCCATTACGAATTCTTAGTGATGCCTTTTAGGTTGACCAATGCGCCGACAGCTTTTATGGCTCTAATGAATGAAGTATTCAAGCCATACCTGGACCAGTTCGTGATTATTTTCATTGATGATATATTGGTGTATTCAAGGTCTAAAGAAGAGCATGAGCAGCACTTGAGGATTATTTTACAGACCCTCCGAGAGAGAAGGTTATATGCCAAGCTTAGTAAATGTGACTTTTGGCTAGAACAAATTTCTTTTCTAGGCCATGTTGTATCGAATGATGGGGTGTCAGTAGATCCATCCAAGAATGAGGTCGTTGTTCAATGGGAACAACCTAGGACAGTCACAGAGATCAGAAGCTTTCTGGGGTTTGGCTGGTTACTACAGGAGATTTGTAGAGGGTTTCTCTAGATTGGCTGCTCCATTGACACGTCTTATGAGAAAGAGTGTGGAGTTTTCATGGGATGAAGCTTGTGAGAGGAGCTTCCAGGAACTTAAGCGCAGATTAACCACCGCACCAATTCTTATCATCCCTAATAGTTCAGGGAATTACTCGGTGTATACAGATGCTTCGCATCAAGGACTATGCTGTGTTTTGATGCAAGATGAAAGGGTAGTAGCTTATGGATCTAGACAGCTGAAAGATCATGAGAAGAACTACCCCACTCATGATTTGGAGTTAACGGCCGTAGTGTTTGCGTTGAAGATATGGCGCCACTACTTATATGGTGAGAGATTTCAGATCTTTACGGATCACAAGAGTCTAAAATATTTATTCTCACAGAAGGAGTTAAATATGAGACAGAGGAGGTGGTTAGAACTCCTCAAGGACTATGATTGTGAGATCTTGTACCACCCGGGGAAGGTAAATGTGGCTGTCGATGCATTGAGTCGAAAGAGTCTCGGGTTGGTATCACATATGATGGTTAGAGAGCACGAGTTGTTGGAATAATTTACGAACCTTAGTCTGGATATGACCCTACCTGAGATTGGCAACTATGGGATTATTGCTAGCTTGAGATTAGAACTAGAGTTGATTGAGAGAATCCGACAAGCTCAGCAAATTGATCAATGGTGTATTGACATGATTAGCCAAATTCGGAAGGGGAAGGGTGCCGATTTTATATTGAGAGATGGAATACTAAGGTTTGGAGATAGAATATGTGTTCCTAAGGATTTAGAGCTGAGGAAGTTGATCTTATCAGAAGCTCACTCTTCGAGATATACGATACACCCGGGGAGTAGTAAGATGTATCAAAATCTCTGAAAGGTATATTGGTGGTCTGGAATGAAGAGAGACATAGCTGAGTATGTCGCTAGACGTCTCATTTGTCAGCAAGTAAAGGTCGAACATCAGAAACCAGGAGGATTATTATAACCTCTACCGATACCAACATGGAAGTGGGAGCATGTCACCGTGGATTTTGTGATGGGATTACCGAGAACCCGTAAGAACCATGATGCGATATGGGTGATAGTAGATCGGTTAACGAAATCGGCACATTTTTTAGCCATGTGATCTACAGATACATTGAGTGCACAGCCGAACCTGTATGTGCGAGAGATAGTGAGATTGCATGAAGTCCCAGTGAGTGTTGTTTCTGATCGGGATGCCCGCTTCACTTCCTATTTTTGGGGACATTTTCAAGAAGTGATGGGGATCCAGTTGAGTTTTAGCATCGCTTTTCATCCTCAAACAGATGGTCAGTCAGAGAGGACTATACAGACCCTGGAGGATATGTTAAGAGCGTGTGTTCTGGATTTTAGAGGCTCATGGGACGATCACTTGCCATTGATTGAGTTCACCTACAATAACAGTTATCACTCAAGTTTTGGTATGGCCCCTTATGAGGCACTATACGGTCGTAGATGTCGATCGCCCATTGGTTGGGAAGAAGTTGGTGACAGACAGTTGCTCAGTCCCGATTTGGTTAAACAAGCCTCCGAGGATGTTCAGATAATATGCGAGAGGCTGCGAACAGCTCAAAGTCGATAAAAGAGCTACGCTGACAGGAGATGGAGACCACTTGAATTTGATGTTGGTGAGTCCGTATTTTTGAAAGTATCTCCTTCTAAGGGAATAACGAGATTTGGGAAGAAAGAAAAATTAAGTCCTCGTTATATTGGTCCCTTCGAGATTTTGGATAGAGTGGGAGATGGAGCATATAAGCTAGCCTTGCCACCTGAGCTAGCAGAAGTCCACAATGTCTTCCACTTTCTATGCTTCGAAAGTACTACCCGGATCCGACACAAGTAATTAGTTATGAGTCGTTAGAGCTCAAGGAGGATATGTCGTATGTCGAGAGACTGATCCGGATGATGGACAGAAAAGAGAAGGTGTTGCAGAACAAGACGATTTCATTGGTTAAGGTTTTGTGGCAACATCACATTGTGGAAGAGGCCACATGGGAACTGGAAAGTTTGATGAGGGAAAAGTATCCCAAGTTATTCACAGATTGAATTAGCTCGAATTTGGATGACCAAATCCTCTAAGTGGGGGAGAATGTGAGAGCCCGTATATGTATAGCTGTATATAGGAACATAGAAATGTAAATGAAATCATAAGTATGATGATACATTTGTAATGTGATGTATATGCAATATAAGTCCATAAGATAATGTACGCACTTGTAATAAGAACCGTGATTATACGTACAAGTTGCATTATGAATGAGTATGAAGAAATGAACTTAAACACGAGAAGAATGTGAATGAAATGGAATATGAGTAGTGTGGTAAAATGGAAGGAAAGATTTATATAAGTTGTATACTTCCATTCGGGCAATATCGTGTATATTTGGTTATACAAAGAGTGCCCATAAGTTTTAATACATGCTAAGTGTGATTGGATGGCATTTTTAAGTCTCAAGGAGGGATGAATGAGGAAAGGACTATGGAGGTAAATTGAGGAAGTTTTGAATGAAGTTGTTGCAGAAAAACTGCAAAAAATCTAGAAATATGAAGGCCAGATCGATCTCATAGGATGAGAGATCGATCTGGAAGAGCCAGAATGCTCTTTTGTGAGTAATAGAATGGAGCAGATCGATCTCCAAGGGAATCAGATCGATCTCCTTAGCTCTCGGGTTGGAAGCAGATCGATTTCCCCTAAGACCAGATCGATCTCCTTAAGCTTCTGTTCGACAGCAGATCGATCTCAAGCCTCGACAGATCGATCTCCTGCCTTTAAAATGTCTTAGAAAATAGGGATTTTAGAGGCCCAGATCGATCTCCACCCAAGGAAGATCGATCTTATCAAGTTAAATCTATAAATAGGAGCAGTTGGATCTACAGATTTCGGGATAAACCATTTCTTTTCACTTCAACTCAAAAACCTAGCTTTCTCACTCCTAAATCTAGCCATTTTCAGTAAGATTTGAGGAAAAGCTATTAGAGACAAAGTTGTTCACGTCTAAGAGAAGAACAACATAGTCTAGAAGCATTTTCTCATTTGTCGGATTGAAAGAATAAAGGGCATTTCTAATTGGAGCAAAGAGGAAATCTAAGAAGGTAAGTTCTAGTGCACAAATCCAAGTACATTGGTCTAGTTATTAATTATGAAGTTGATTGGGTGTGCACATTATGGGTAGAACTACCTAGAATGACATGAAATGAATATAACTTAGAAATGGTCTAGTGTGAGAAAGTGGAATGTAGAAGTGTTAATGATGAATGAGATATCTTGAGAGGATGATTATGTTGTGGGCATGGTTTGGGTATGTTGATATTGGGATAAAATTATGAGATTTACCACAATGAATAAAATGTATATTTAAGGCATTGGATAAATGCTTAGATGAACAAGAGTTAGAAACGTTAACTCAAGTGTTTGATGGATGAATTTCAGTTTCGGATGATACGCCAGAGTAAGTCGAGATGAGAATGCGAGAAGCATAGAGGAGGATAGTTGCACACAAGTAAAGCAAGGTAAGGGACTGTGTGTTAGCTATAGAGATGTTCGTGCGTATTTTATAGCAATTTCGTAGATATATTGCTAGAACTAGTACGATACTATAATTCTATGAAATGATATGGAAGCATGAAAAGTACTATGATGTATATATGTATTGAGAAATGGGATAGGGTAAGGAAATAGCATGATATGCATGTTTTCAATTTTTTTCTCTATCTTACATTGATCTTGATGATTGAGAAATGTTAATAATAGGTGGGCTAAATTTACGTGTATTTGCATGAAGAGGCATGCTGCAATAATAAACATGTTTTGAGTTTTAAAAATAGGAAATAGCCACCTATCAGTTTTGAGATGAGATTTGGTGTTGAAGCACTAGCTCACACCCGTTTTAATGCCTTCGATGTACCGTGCTGGAGTTCTAACTCGCACGATGGTTTTGAGAAAGTGCAGGAGCTTTGCTCGCACCTATTTTATTGAGTTGAGGTAAACCTGGGGGTTTGGGACCCAAGGGGATACCAGCCGACGGCCATTTGAACGGGCTGGGCCTTAACGATAAATCGTACCGTGCTGGAGCCTTGCGATGACTGTGTGTCACGCTGCTTGCTCGCTTGGTATATGAGACATGGTTCAGGATGAAAAGTCCATCGGAGTTGGAGTATGGACTTGGGTCCACGGTCGTACGTAGTACAGTGTAGTTGTTCGTTGGTATACTATGTACCGTGCTGGGTGCACGTGAGTACGAGTATCGCGTAGATGACACATGGCGTATCTTTACCGTGAGTATACGAGGAGATGAGATTAATTGAGATAAGCCGGAGGGCAGGACTGACCCATCCCCCTTCAGGCGAAGTGATGCCCTGTGCACACCTTATCAGTGAGGCTTGGGATCACTGACTATGGCCATATGTCATGGATATTTGATTGCCGAAAATTCCATGCATGTCTCAGAGATTCGAGAAACAGAGACAATCTCAGAAAAGAAAGAGATTTGCAGAAAAAATGATTTGAGATAAGAAAGAGATTTTGTGCTTTTGATAAATCTCTGATTTCACATTTCTGTCGTGAGGGCACTATTTATGAGCATGTTTTAAATGGAAGCTCGACATATTTGATCTACACGAAGATGCTATTAAGAAAAATATGTTTAAATGCATTTTTCGTATGATATTTCCATTTATAATGAAAACATGGTTTTGGTTTATACATGCATGGGCTACGTAGGTAGTGCGATATCTACCTGCTAGCATTCATTTCCTTACTGAGCTCCCACTATTTTCCCCCTCCATGTACTGAGAAGTAAGAGAACGGTGGTCTCTAGGTCTTTTGTTTCAAACAGCTTCCACAATCCGCAAAGGTATATAATTTGTATACACGAGTATTTTTATCTAATATATTGTATGGCACAGTTATATCTTGGAATTGTAAACAGTATTATGGGGATGATATGTAAGCACATGGTATTTATACAATTGATTTTGTATATCTACACACGCACCTGGGAGTGTGAATTAAAGTTTTAAATCTTCCGCTGTAAATGAATGAATTTTAATAATTGCATCTTCTCACAGCCCAACCGTAGTAGAGAATGTATGGATAGAAGGGTTCCCAGAAGTGGGGTGTGACAAGAGGGAAACGTGTTTCCATCCAAAAGTCGTGATTCTTATATAGACAAAGCTTAGAAGATCGATCTGGTGCTTGGTGGAGATCAATCTACTAGTGGTTCAACTACTCCAACCACTCAGATTACCTGCTACAAGATCGATCTGGTAGTAAGGGAAAATCGACCTGTTTCAACCCGGGGCATTTGGAGATCGATTTGTTCCTTGAGAGAGATTGATTTCTTCCAGACAAAGGCTTAAAAAGATCGATCTGCCTTGTTATGGGATCGATCTGCCCTGTTCCAATTGAACTGATACTTGACATTTCGTAAGAAATGATCGATCTCTCATTTATGGGAGATCGATCTGCTCTTCCCCTGCATCCACATTACTGCAGTTTTCTGCAGATTCCCAATGAGTGACTCATCTTTATTTGCCGAATACCTCATTTTACATTCCATACACAACTAACGTATAATAGTATTCATTCCATATAGCTCATAGGCAATAAAACTTGTGCACACAACTTGAAATCATGGATTGTGCATTAAATTTCATAATCCCTACATCCTTTATTATTTATACACATATAACAATGTGCATATACATCATAGCTTCATATGAAATACGTGTAAAACTACGAACATTACGACTTGAATCTTAGAAGACGAAATACTAAGCATTTCATCATAAAAGACTATGTTTGAAATAAAAAATCATAATCTATTTATAATATCTAAAGATTACAATGTGTCAAAAATAGTCATTTTTGTATAGTTAAGTTCAAGTAAAATATGGTCTTTTAGTATCTTATACTACGACGTTAGTGTTAATGTAGTTAGAGTCATGGAGCTTGAATTATGAATAGTTATAAAATTTTAAAAAAATCGTAATTAAATATATTAGACTACGAGTTATTTCAATAATCGTTATTAATATTTTTACGTAATCGTAGTCTACACGTTTTTCTAGTAGTGTGATTTCAATAATGAAAGAATTTTTTGAATGTCACATTTCCCTTTTATTTTGATTGGAATGTTTTTGAACAAATCCTAGTCATTGCTCACACATTCTGTAGCACTAGATTTTATCCACCATGCCTCACTTATTCAGTTTATTCAACTTGAAAAATATTACAACAAAATTTAATATGTTGTTATTGGTGCATTTTCCCTTTTTTTTTAAGAAAAAGCAATAGTCATTCTTTAGTGATTTTATTTTTTATAATGAAAACGTGCACTCTTTGAATTTTATGGCATACATTAGCATAAATTTTTTCTTTAGCGAATTGTTGGATTATCCTTTTCCCATCATGTGTTCTAACATTTGAATGTCTTATATTTTTTCATGTTTCTTGTACTTATATCCTATTTACACAAGCTTTTCAAGTGAGATGATTCTCTTGAAATCTTCCATGATGATAGAAGCCTATATAAATTATTGAGGACAAAATTGAATCTTTTTAACATAATTGCACATAGTTCTTACTGCATAATCCAAAAAAAAAAATGCAACAACTATCTATTCAAGTAATCACGAGTAAAATCCAACAAGTAAATGAAACTTATATGGTATGTATATACATATATACATGTGTACATGTAGGTATGTACATATAGCTAGGTGTCTTTGTGTATGTCTACACACACACACACACACACACACACACACACATATATATATATATATATATATATATATATATATATATATATATGTATCAATGTATGAATATATGATTTGTAGAGTCGTAACACAAATTCATTAACTTGATTAACGTGTATTTTTTACTATTTTCAAAATATTATAGTTTCTTTCAATGAAGCTGATGGCAGCAAGCACATATTATGACCTCAACTCAGAGTCAGATGCCATGGAAAAAATGCAGGTCATTTCAGTTGTTCTTTTTTTAAATCTTTAATATTCTCCTTCAATGTAAGATTTAATCTTGTAGTTGTATTGTTGGAATGATATGAATGAATCAGAATTAAGAGGAAGGAACACAGTTGGCAAAAGAGTTGGAAAGAATGATGAGAGGAGGATACGTTGGAGGGCTATCTTGGTTCCACTCATCAACATGGTTCTCTTTGACTTTAACTTCTACACGTAATTGCTCCTGGTCCTTAATAGGAGTTGAAATATTCTACACCTAATTGTTTCTGGTCCTTAATAGGAGTTGAAATGTTATGGTATTATTTTAACAATAATTGGAGGTTGTTACAATTTTTTAAGATTATCTGATATTTGCATTTGGAAAGCAAAGATTTGAAATCATTATGATAGAAAGCTTTCATAATTAACATGCGCATTCTCTTCGGTGATTACAGCCTTTGTTTTTCATACTCTTTGATGCTTTAAATTGAAAAAAAAAAAATACACGTTTATCTGATAATGCATCACAGACTTTCATAGCAATTGCGTTTTAGGGTAGTGTGTTGTTTCAATGTCTTTCATTTGGTGCCTTCCTTAAGTACATTGCAAGTTATGTCTTGGTTACTTTTTTGGATGGACCATTTGGGAATGTTTCTGTTGCCGGAATTGTCTTGTTTGTTGTGTTCAATAACTGGCCTGTGTATCCTTACGCCATGCGGAACCTTAGCCTCTTGACTCTGTTTGACATTACTTCTACAGGAAAAGAGTGAAGATTTTGTGTTCTTTATGATTAAGAATGGTACACTACCTTATTTATCTATGTTTGAATCAAACAGTCTATAGCTGTTGGAGAAGAGTGCACTTTAAAGCAAACGGCACAACTTCCTTTCAAGTCAGCACTAAACGCAACATTTGATGCTTCTCCTGAACTGTCAGCACCATAGCGTTCCAAAGTTTTTGAACAACTGACTGAATTTTTTTTTTAACTGAATTGTAATTCCTCTCTGAAAACTAATACCTTATCCTTTATTCACACTCATTTTTCTTAATTTCAGCAAATTAAATAATTTTTTTCAAAACCCACATCAACACGCAGACACAATACCTAATGATGCATAAAAGTTTACGCAACAAATTTTATCTTCTCTCTTTTTTTTTTTTTTGTAAGAACACATTATTGTATTATGCAAGGAAAAGCTTCAGTACATTCTATGCAAGTAATAATAATAAATGCATAAAATATCGAAAAAGTGAGAAAGATTAGCTCAACCCGATAGTCAATAGGCAATAAATAAATTGCTGGACAATTGCAATTTGCAATAGAGTAATGTCACTCTCTTCGGTATCTTTTCGAAGTGATGAAGTTCTCTAATATTTTTATAAGCTCGATTGCTTTGGATTGTAAACAAAAGGGAGTTTGCAGTATAGGCATGAAAACAACGTTATACATCCAAATTTGTCGTGAAAGTTTGGCTTTGGGGGAGTATTCAATCTCATTGTTTGGATAAGGCTACACATTTCTCAATATTAAAAATAACTGCGTCGCTACTTACTAAATCCCCTCAACCCCTTTATCGGGGCAACTTGCTAAAAATTGACACTGCACTTGCGCTTTCTACCCTGTCGTGGAAGACAAAATCCGCCTATCCTGGATCAGGATACAAGAAAGTGGTAGTACAATGATATATATATATATATATATATATATATATATATATATATATATATATATATATATATATATATATATATATATATATATATTTAACATATTAGGATAAATTTTAATTCCTTACCTCCAAAAAATAACTCATGAAATTTTTCTCCCAAAAAGAGGAAATGACCGACCATATGTATAGGGTAATTTTCTGTAGTCATTGATTTTTATTCAAGGCAAGATAAAGATATCAACTAGTGGCTAAAAATTCTGACAGATTGGTCCGATTAAACTTTGCCTGAACATAATGCATAGCACTACAAATGACTAGCTACTGTCCTAGAAGAAGCAGCTAGCTAGAAACGCGAAGATGGCAAGGTGTTGGCAGTGAGAAAATGGGTGAAGAGAGAAAGGGATTGTTCAGGTGCGAAGACCGGGACTTGATGGCCGGCACCACGCACCGTGACAAACGTCAGGCCTCCTTCGTACGTCTCTACCCATCCGGCCACTTGGCTCATGTGGAACCATGCTCTCCATTCGTCTTTTATTTTTAACCCCATCTTGTTTATGCTATACCTCGTTGATGTCACTGGAACCCTCCCATCAGTATCGCCACTGCAAAAATAATAATTGTACAGATAGAAGATCAAAGCGAAACTTGATTAAATTTAATTTACCTCGATTGTACCTGTAAATCCAAATACGCAAGCCAGCGTCGAGGAGTTTTCGAATGGTGGGCAACACAGAATCGGGCGAGTCATTCCAATCCTTGATTGCACCACTGCGAATATGCAGTCAAAAAAAGTCAATACTCAATATCTATATACTATGCATGCGACTGCCTATAGCTTTGTGATCATTCAAATGAAAAGATAACTGAGCTTGAACTGAAGCTATGCCAATTAATTGCTAGGTGATTGAGAAATTGAATATAAATGCTGCGCATGAAATTATTCTCAAGATGACTGTTATAAGTTATTAGCAAATTTGATGATGGAAGAATTACATGAGTGTCGTAATTTTCCCAACTCTGGTCAGGATTATGTAATGAAATATCGCATAAAAGCCGACGGTTCTGAAATTTGGCATAAAGAAGAGGGAAAAGACGAAGGTAAAATTTGGAAATTCAACCCTCTCCCATGAACAAGGATCATCCATTGACCCCACATATAACTTTATGCTCTGCCATGGAATAACAATTGTAACCTTTGTTGTTATTTTGTGCTTTTATCTACTACCTTACAGCTTCAATGATTCCTTTTTTACTTTCTTTAACAGCTTGAATGATTGAGAGGAGAATAGCTTGGATGCCATATCCAAGTGTAAATAAAAGTGAAAAAGAGAGGTAAAAAAATGTCACTCTTTCATTAAATTTTATGTGGCAGGGTGACAGAAGGAAAGCTCCGCTTCGAAGATTTGACACATGCTCACATATAAATGCTAGATCGAAGGTTCCAGGATTCTCTGGCTACTATTCTCTCCCAGTCTCTCAGGGTACACAACGGCGGACTGATTTTTTTT
Organism: Firmiana major; assembly: GCA_033439115.1. Classification (NCBI taxonomy): domain Eukaryota; kingdom Viridiplantae; phylum Streptophyta; class Magnoliopsida; order Malvales; family Malvaceae; genus Firmiana; species Firmiana major. Next base: position 23,102,775 of record CM065903.1, on the reverse strand, counting down.
TTTCATTGTAGATAAAGCACAAGGAATATTAAATACCAGTACTACTACTGCCCAACTTGGACTACAAAGTTGTATTGTACAGGAGTAATAAATTTGGAATTTCATGTACTAGAGATTAATTAGTTTGAAAATTTCAGAAAGCAAATTAAGAAACTGTTAGTCTAGATTGATTAAAAAATGCATCAGAATTCGTCTAGTTTTACCTGCACGTAGTGTAGGGATAGGGAAGCTTTGTGAGATTAGCATGCAGAGCACTCTGAACATCTTTTCTGTTGAAATATTTCTCTACATAATCTTCTGTGCAGGGATCGTAGCCTGATGGTAGCTTATGCCAAATGTCCTAATTTAAATCAAGTAATTATTTAGCAGAAGACTGTGCATATAGAAATATATATAACGTCCACAAGATAAGAAACTTTTTGAGACTGACATGTTGGGTGAGGAGCCGAGGAGCAACTAGGAGTTTGGGATAGGTTCTTCCGGAAGAATGAAGGCAAACGGGAGTATAGATGCTGTACATGTCAATGTCAGAATAAGCTTCCATGAAACCTTTCAAATGTTCACCACATTGGGCTGTTAGGTTACTGCCTTCTTTAAAACCGCATTCCTTGTTTATCTTATCGTAGAGTTGGTCCGAAATGATGGCGTGACTCCAAGCGTAATCAAAAAGGCCAATGGTGTCAGTTGGTTCATTGATGGCAGCATTCCCAATCTGTAATTTAACCAAAAGTAACATTGCAATTCATGTTTAAATATTTCAAGCTTACAAAAGGCAGTTGCAATTATACATAGATAATATGCATTCTATATATATATATACCATGAATCCCTTGAAATTAATGTAGGAGTCTTTGTTTGATCTTTTGTTTTTCTCATAAATGATTTGAGCCAGCTGGGGAACATAATGACCTGACAGAAGCAAAGGAAAATAGGGCTAATGAAGAGTGAAGAAAAAATAAATAGCGGAGAGTAGAAATATGCGGAAAATGACAGGATATTTGGCACAAAATAAAGGGTGGTAGTTTACCATACCAGCATAGCTTTCTCCTGCAATGTAAAAGTCATGGGATTTGAAGTTTGGAAACCTTTTGAACCAATTGATTAAGAATGTGTAAGAGTCAGCAGCTGTAATTTGATCGCCAAGTTTATGTAAATCTTCAGAATTGTTGGTGTAGGAGAACCCCACTCCAACTGGCGCCTCCAAAAACAGCATATTTGCAACTAATCATAGCAACAACAATGAATAAGCACTTGAAATCGAAATAGAGAATCTATTTGAATGGGAAAGTAGTGTATTTAGCAAATTGACTACCTTTGTTCCAGGAGAATTTGTTGTAAATGAGCCGAGTGCCATTGCTAACAAGGAATGGGCCAAGTTCTTGTGCAGCTCCATATGCCACTGACGAGCACCCAGGTCCTAAAACATTGTCAATTGGGTTATCCATGGCATCTTATGCTATTTTAGATTTTATATGTTAGAATAAGGACTAGCGCAGATGCACAATGCAATTAAATTAATTTGATGAGATTAAAAAGAGTAAAATGAATATTAAATTAAATATTTTTTTAATAAAATAATAAAAAAATTAAAATTAAAATTGAATGAATAATTTTATCTTTTTATCATTTTTGTGTTTATCTTCCTAATAATAACACTATGGCAAATCAAATTAACCCTAAATAAATAATCAGTTTTTGGATAAATTTCTTTGATCAATTATTGATTCTAATCTATATTTATCTAGTTAACCATCAAGAAACATAATCAACGGTATGAAAAGTAACTCTTGCCAACTAAAGAAAAGAAGAAGAAAACAAAGAGTCGCACATGTTTCAATTTACGAACGATGATAACCGCTGTGAAAACGGAAAAGAATGAGTGCGAAAAAAAGGTGAGTATTTGAAGGAGAGTTTGGGTCCCACGTTCCCAACACGAAGCTTTTAATGACAGAATTGTCAGTCACATGTTGCACGCATGGGTCCCCGATGTAATTTGCCCTCTTAGACAAAACAGACAAAACAGAAGAAGCATTTTTCGTAGAAAAAGGAAGAAGAGTCCGGCCATGGAAGAAAGGCAAAAGCTTATCATATAGGTTAGCCTTTAGGTTTTACCAGGAAAGAAAAATATATATATATATTAATTTTTTTTTTTTTTACCATTTTGTCAAGTAAAACTTTATTCAAATGGCTGATATTTTGTTTTTATACAAACATATTATAACGGTAGAGGCCTATCCAGTCAAAGTTTCAAAAGGTTGTGGCCCAGCAATGGTAGGGTCAAAGTATGTAAAGCATTCGCATGTGTCCAAGCCTCCAAAGCACTAGTGTCTTTGAAGTCCGAGATGAGCAAAATTTTGGGGGCAAATTCAAAAGCAGTACATGATAATGAAATTGAGGTTTAAACTGATCATGTAAATCATTCAAAATTAATAAAGAATATTAATATGATCATGAATGAAAAACCCATTTTTCAAAGGAAAAAAAATCCTCGATGAAAAAAATTCAAAAACATATACCTGCAAGGGTATATAGCAATCAAATAATTAAGCTAGAAAGGCTGCAGAAATTTTTGCAGTACATTATTCGAACAAAAATAAAAGAAGATGCAAGAATTTGCCAAAAACTTAAAGAAAGAAAACATAATGTAAGTGAATTTTTTAAGTTCTCTGTGACTCATAATTAGACACAGAAATTAAAGAATGATTATTGTCTGGGGAAAACACTGCAGTTGTACACTGTACATAGCCGTATACATTCCCTAGTATATTTTTGGTTTTGTTTTCTCTTCTTAGCCGTTAAGAAGTGATGACGGCAAAGATTCTCCTCTTTTACTGTGAAAAAGAAAATTCCGAGGACCCGTCTTTTGCTCCCCATCATAGTGCTTTACTGGACAAATGTATACTTTGAATCTGTTATGTTTTTGACTGTCTTATCACCCACTAATTAAGTTTCTTTTATCATCATTAACAAAAAAAAATGAAAGAAATTAAATAGCTCAAATTCGACTAAAGCAAGTGAATTATGCAAAAACGATTAAAAAAAAAAAACAGAACAGTTATATATAAATATATATAGAGAGAGAGAGATGCAAACCTCCATTAAGCCAAAGAACAAGAGGCTTGCTTGCAGCTCCAATTTGGGCTTCAAAAAACCAGTAGAACAAGGCTTTCTGGTCTTGAGGCCGGAGCTTCACGTACCCTGCATAGTGCCTGAAGTTCACGGCTGGCTGTCCAGGCAAGTTCTTAACCCTGTCAGCTTCTTGCTGCTGCTGTACTTGTTGTTCACCGTAAGATTGTCTGCTCTGGCCCAAGATGGGAACAAGAATGAATAGAAGACAACAAAGATAAAAACAGGTGCGTAACTTTGCCATCGAAAGCTTTGCCTTGATTGGCAGTTGGCACCAGCTGCAAGGGAAGTAAGGAACTTTCTTATAAGCGAAAAAGAAAAGAACAGAGAAAGAAAAAGAGGGTGAGACAGTAGAAAAGGGATTGGGCTTTTCTATTACGAGTGCCAGGGGCATGGTTAAAAGGTCCTGAACTCATGAGCCATAAGGCATGACCGCATGAGTCCAGAGCCGTGAGCGTGGTGTTTAGTCTCGAGAGTCTCAGTACTAATTATTTATGTTTGGTTAGGACAATAATACTATACTACTGTTCTTTATTTTCCTTGTGTCCTTTTCACTTTTTTTTTTTTCTTTAAATTTCTTAAGTAGTAGGTTTTTTTTTTTTTTTTTTACTATATAAGGTTAAAACTATTATTACTATATTTCTTTTTGTGAAATATTGTCGGGGAATTTGGCAACTTGAATACTTTTCTTTGCAAGACTTTCTTTTGAATAAAGGCTATGAAAGGCAGGCATACCTGAGTGGTTTTTAGTTAAAATAAAATAACTCAAATATTTTGTAATAAAAACTATATCTCTCTTAATTTTATTGCATAAACATTTATATCTCTTTTAATTTTAGTTTTGGTTACCTAACCTTATATGTATTAGTAATTTTTTATTTTCATCTATTCATGTTCTTTAAAACTGTTATTTGTTAAAATTTATTGAGATTTTTTATTTTTTAACATTTATATTTTTGACTTTTGATTTTTTTTTTGGGTAACTTTCTGTTTTCTTTTTTTTTTAATAGATATGGAAGCGTTATATAAATGTATTTCACGGATGGATTACATTCTTATCTCAATTATGTGTTTGGTTCATGAAAACAAACATGTTTTTCATTTTCATTTTGATAGAAAAAAAAAAAAAAGAAATGAGTAAGAAAATATGCTTGGTTGAAAAAAATAAAAAAATTACTATTTTGAAAAAAGAAAATAAGCCAAATTTTGAAAAAAAATTTAAAAAAATTCTTTCATTGTCTTTAAAATTTATTGAGATTTTTTATTTTTTTAACATTTATTTTTTTGACTTTTGATTTTTTTGTAACTTTATGATTTCATTTTTTAGAGATGGAAGGGTTATATAAATTATTTCATGTATATAATACCTTCTTATCTCAGTTCCCTGTTTCCTTCATGAAAACAAACCTGTTTTTCATTTTCATTTTGATAGAATATAGAAAATGAATAAGAAAATATGTTTAGTTGTAAAAATAGAAAATACTATTTTGGAAAATACAAATAAGCTAAAATTTGAAAACAAAAAAAAAAATGTTTCATCGTTTTTAGAGAAAACAATTTGGAAAAGTGGAGAAGGGGAAAACACAAGATTTTGTTTTATTTTTTATAATGTATGTTAAAACTAAATACAAGAAAAAAACATCTTTTTTTATTTATTTATTTATTTAGGTTTTGAGTTTTCATTATTTATTCTTAGTTCAGCAGCATTTCCCCCTACTTTCCTTTTCCCTTTTGCTTTTTCTTCTTCCCCTAGAAGCCAAACTCTTTCCTCGAAATCATGACAACCACCACTATGGATCAAACCAGGTTACTTTCTTTCACTTTATTATGGTTGTTTTTCTTGTTTCTCTATATCTATCGTGTATTTCTTCAAAGTCTTAGACTTTGGTTTTGCCTAATTGATCCAAATAACGAAGAAAGTCAACAACATTGGCACCATTGCACATTGAAAGTGAGAGTGGAGGCTTCTTGGTTTTTATAAATTGGCAGAAAGTTATAACCTGAATTGTTTAAGTAATCGGGAACTGACCTGATGTTTTTGAAAATCCACTTGGATATTCAACCTGTATGTGAGAATGTGACAAACATTATTGCAATGATACAAACCACAACCGAAAACTTTTGCTACTAAAGTTGAGTCGTAAGTCGTTTAAACATGGTGCACTGGAAAACAAGGGAGTTTAGGACAATTCTAATGTTATGCATGATCGCGTTGCATATTAATGCACACACACTTACATTCAACTATGAAGGGATGGTTAACTAAGTAAGAGACATGGATGGAGGAATGCGCACGGTCGGTGGTGAAATTAATTGACTTTATCACATTATCAGTCCTCGTTCTCTCCGTAACACGGTCTGACAAAAATAACCAACAACTGCCTAAAAGAGTTAAGACAAAAAATAAGAATAAACACATCAAAAATGCTCATAAGGAAAAATTACTTGCCCATTGGCCTTTGACTTGTGTAAAAATATCAAGTGACTTAGCATCATCTGTCAATGTTCAAATGCTCGAGGTTGGTTAGAATAAACAAAGAATTATTTGCTAGAAACAAAGATTTATTCTACCAACATTTAGTGCATTATTAGTATTTGTAACATGCAATGACATAGCATCTCTCATAAATTGATGCTTCAGACCCATATTTCTTTTTTGTTGCCTACAAGTTGCAAAGTGATAATTATCTTGTTTATACAAGCTATAGTTTTAATTATTTTTAAAAGAAAACTTTTATTAAAAAATTGCTTTCATATTTCTTTATATTGCCTTATTTTGAATGTCAATATATATATACTTTGTTTTGATTTGATTCAATGTTTTTGTTCTAAAGATTGTTTTTGCATTATTTCTATTGTTTGTTTTAGCTTTATTTCTATTGTGCATGTGTGGACTTGTAATAGCCATAGAATTTGTTATTGATATATGATATTAATTAATTGACTTGTCTTTAGAGTAGTTTAGATAGGAGAAAAATGTACATATGTTGATGCGAAAGATTGGCCAATAGAGAAAAGGTAGCATTTATTCATCTCTTAGTTAGAGAAGTAAAAGAAAGAAAGTTGCAATAATCTAGGTTTAGAAAACAATTGTGGTCAAAGATCAACAATGAGCTACCTGATATAATTGGAGCAGATTATGGTATTAAAAGTTTGAAGGGTAAACTCAATTGATTACGTACTCATCGTCATTTTTCTAAATTAATTGGACATAATAAAGTTAAGTGGGATGTGATCTCCAACACTATGAATGCAACGCAAACAATTTAGTAAGACCCTTTTAAGGTATAATTAATTTATATTTCTTTTTTATCTTGTAGATTATAATCCATGTTTATTAATCTTATACGTTTTTTTTTTTTCTATGCAGAAAGATAAAGATTTCAAAAAAAAAAAATTAAGAAACAAGGTTGTGTTGATTATTAATTGCTTGGTGAAATATTTAACACAATAACTGCAACTAAAAGACTTCAACAATTATCCACTAAAAATCCATTATCTCCCACTAAAGAAAGGCACTTGGAAGAAGAATTATTATTTAGTTCTATGCATGTTGATTTTGGCGGTAATAATTCAAAAGGTGAAAGGATGGAAAAGATGAAAAGCGTAAGATCCATTTAATTCCTGCTGTGTCGATCTTGCAAGCTAAGTAAAATGGAAAAGATGGATTTATTTATGGAGAAGTTGGCGGACACACTGAGTGCAAAAGAAGAAGGTTCTAAAGCAAAAGCATATAGATCATCTACTGGTAGTGGAAGTTGTAACGACCCAAATTTTCATATATTTTGATTGGATTACAAGTCAATATTAGATAAAATATTCATATATTTTGATTGGATTACAAGTCAATATTAGATAAAATATTGAAATCTAACAGTCTCAATTAAATTTTTTCTACAAATAATCATATTCACATTCCCCTAAGCACATCTCATCTACATTACTGTACTTAAAAAAAATTTTGGATACAAAATAATTTTTTAAAACTGGGTATACCCTCGATACAAAAATATACTCTGCAGAATCACAGCTATGGGAAATGCCCTACTAACGGAAGCGGTTCAAGTTACTGAGAGGCTCTGTGGAGGAAAGTAAGGAGTAAACTCAACGTGCTCAGTAAGAAAAACCCCATGGCAGGTAGATAAATACACTACCTATATAAGCATTTGCAAAATTGAGGTTCTCATGTAAACATACAAAAAATTTGACAGTTCAAAAATATCAGGGTCTGAAAATCGAAAACAGAACTAATATCGATAGTATATACAGTGTACCGCATTAGATACAGAATATAAAAAATGACAGTACGATAATTTAAACAATTTCTCAGTTAACACAAAGCCACTTCAGTTCTGTAAAATCAGAGTCGAAAATTCATACAAATTTTAGTATAAATAAGGAACAGTAACCAAAATCGGTTCTAAAAATTCATACAACTTTTAAAGTGACGACGGTGTAATACTTTAGTCCTGCAGGATTCAAGAGGTGACTTTTACGATCTTTTGCAGTAGAAAAGCACAGTTCCATACAGTAAAATCAGTTCACACAATCACATCGAAAAAATCCAAATAGACGAGACAAGGCAAACATGCTATAACAGTAATCAGTAGGACAATTGGCCAGTGTTGGTGACTCCGGGCAATCACTGATCAGGTGTGCCAGAATGTCAATCGTCGTGGGAGTGGTCAGCTACCCAAGCGCCTCACAGTACAGTATGTTTGAAGACCAGTAACACGGTTCATCATACTCACATGCATGTTGCATGGTACATCTATAACGACCCTTGATCCTTGAAAATCGGAGAAAATTTTTTTGAATTTAATTTACCCACTTATTCCCTTATTCACTTAGGTTGTATTCCTGTGCAGTTTCAAAATACTTTTCCTAATTCTTTTGTCACGACCCAAACTACCCAAAAATCAGAGTTAATTTTTCGCGTTTTTTTTATTATTTACTTAATATTCTTACCTGTCCTCGAATCGTGACCACACTCCACTAATAATTGGGCTGTGCGTCAATGCCAGTCCCACCATTCAATTACCATCTAACTTATTTATTCTCCAGTCATTTATAATTGTTTATATTATTTATACATCCCCTAAAGTTACTTACAAACATGTTACTGTGCTATGCTTATGTAGATACAATATGTACAAGTGTATATATACCTTATGTTGATGGGCAGCAGCGGATATCCAGAATGCAGTACTGAGTCGTCGCAACTTCAACTGGAGATTATCTGTGGGAGAAAATGAAAGGGGTGAGCACATCAAGCTCAGTAAGGCAATCCTACGAACAAGTAGGTAACCATACTACCTACATGAACGTAGTGCCATGCATAAACCACCCTTTCTCCACACATTTTAAAACAATGCTATGCATTATGATGATATGTAAAACACATTTGCACGGAAAATCAACATGCAATTATTATAAATTATTTCTTTCTCAATTAAGATTTTCACAATAAAGTCAGGACTCGACCCCTCCTGCAGGTGATCCTGACTCACACAAAATCATGAAAACGTTTACATCACACGTGGGTTTTGAAAAGCATGGAAATACCATCATGCAATTTAGTTTTAAAACCCAGTTTAAATCATCATAAAAGTCATCAACATGCGAGACTAGGCAACGTCTGTATATAGGTAAATAACTAGGACTATGGCCACATCTGTCCTCGGGAGTTCCACAGCTACACGGATCCTAGTGTGCAGGTTCTCACCATGATCGGGAACCGTCCAGGAGGTGGGTCAATCCATCCCGTCAGTCTTATCCGATCCCCGGCATCCGAAGATGCTGCATCCGGAGATGCCGTATCCGAAGATACCACACGGTACATCGTACTCCATGCTACTTGCACGGTACATCGTACTCCATGAACCCATATAATATCTCTAGGTACTCCAGCCCAATTGGCCTGCTTCCCACAGAGGTTTGTTTCTCAATACTCATGCCATGTCTCAAAACGCACGTGCGAGCCTATTAAATCGGTGACACACAGTCTACCCGATGCTCCAAGCACGGCTCATCGCATGTTCTCATAAAATCTGTGCGAGCGATGCTCAGCACTCTCATCAAATCAAGTAAATCTAGTGCGAGCTAAGCTCTAGCACTCTGTATGCAAATCGTATAAAAATCTGGTGCGAGCAAAGCTCTAACACCCTATCTCAAAATCATATAAAAATATGGTGCGAGTTAGACTCTAGCACCCTGTCACGAAAATCATATATATATATAAGAATCTGGTGCGAGTTGGACTCCAGCACCTATGCATGTAAAACTCTAGTGCGAGCTCTCGCTCCAGCACTAATGCGTGCATCACACAAATCGACAACATCGTGCGAGCTGAGCTCTAGCACGTCACATGTCAATAAAAACACGTAGGCGGCTCTGTTTCCTCAAAACAGTTTTCACAAAACAATATCACGTTGAAAGTATGCAATGCTGTGCATTTTCTTTCAAGGTGAGCCAGCCTACTCATGCATGCATCAAAACACCTCCAGAATGAGCAGGAACCTTTTGTTCTTGCTCCTCCCAATTTTTCCTAAATTTTTAGAATTTTACCCTTAGCAAGGGTATTTTAGTAATTTGCCCATCCGGGGCCCTAAAATTATTAGTTGACCTCTAGACCCTTCAGATAAATTTTAAAGACTGCAAATGAACTTGAAATTGCGTAAAGTTACATCTAGCAGTCCGCAGAATTCCCTTACCTTAATTTTCTATCGAGTCTGACCTTTTCTTTCCCAATGTTGTCTCGTCGCGCAGTCCGTTATGCTCCAAATCAAATGCCCGAAACTGCGTATTAATATTCCTCAGGTCAGATAACGTACAATTTAATTGTATTTAATACTTTCTGGGCTTAATTTAAATCATTGGGCCCGTTCACCCCTATTGGGCCCGATTGCACCTTAATGGGCCTTAATCGACCTTAAGCTCGTTTTTCACTAAATTCCCACTTTATCGAGGCCTATCGGGCTCATTGGGCCCACCAATAATTTATCGGGCCTCGTTCTAATTCTCGAATAGCTAAATTTAATATTTACGACAATTAATCTAAATTTCCATAAATTAATTCAATTTATGCGTAAATTAAATCAATATCATGCATAACGAGGCAATTGTCGTAAATTGGGGTCACTTACCCGAGATTCCATGCTAGTCCGTAAATCGAGGCTGTCTCGAGCCCTCGATGGATGCCAATCGTCGAGCTACACAATTAATTACATTTTTGGGTAAACTTTTCGGTCGAAATTTAATTAAATAAAATATTTCAAATTTAAATCGGGTCAATTTGACCGCTTATCGACTTACCCGAAGCTCGATTGCATCACCGGAATTTTTTCCAATTTTTCCTCTTTTTCCTTTTCCCTTTTTCTCCCTTTTTTTTCTCCTCTTTTTGGCTGAACCGGTTCAGTCCGGTTCGGACCCGGTTTAGACCGCCGATTTTCTCCGGTTTGGCCGGTTCACAGTCGGTTCGCCTCCTTTCCGGCCGGTTCTCCGCCGGCTTCCACCGCCAGTCGCTCCGCTGGGTCGTCCGCACCTCGAATCTGGCCTCGGTTCGCCTCAACGTCGCCGGAATGCCGCCGGTCCGGCTGTTCTCCCTCGGCCGTCGGACCCATTTCCTTTCCTCCGTCGTTTCCGGCGTTTTTCTGCCGTTCTGATGGCCGTGGTTACCCCGATCTAGCTCGTCAGCGTCTGGGCTTCCGAAATCTGGCCGCCGTTCAGCCCGAATCGACGCCGATGGCCGCCGACGGCCACTTCTCTTCCGCGATTTTTTTCTCCCGCCGTTTCACCGCTCTCTGGCGTTCCCCGTGGCGCGTCGTCGCCGCTGTGAGGTCGTCCGGGGTCGGGCTGGCCTTCGCCGACCCTCGCCTGGTCGCCTGGCCGCTGGCAGCCCCTCGGTTGGCTGCTCCGTTTACTTCGTTTCCCCTTTCGCGTTTTTCGCGATTTGGGAAATTTTTTTTTTTTCAGATTACTTACTTTTTTTTTTATTTAACAATTTGTTTTTATTCATTAAAATACACTAAAAATACCCAAATATCCCTTAAAATTATTATTTAATTCTAAATTTATCAATTTAATTTTATTTAATTTATTTATTATATTTTAACCTCTTTTTCGGGTATAATTTCCCCGTATTTTCGGGATATTGTCCCGGGTGACTTTTCGGTATATTTTTCGATTATTTTCGGGATTATTTTTTTCGAACTAAAAATCCCGATTAATCCCGATTAATTTTCATAAATTAATATCTTGATCAATTTAATCCGAAATAATTTTATTTCACTTTTATTGACCAAGATTTCTTAAGTCCATATTTTTAATTAATTTTTCTCATCGAATTTACTCCGGCTTTCGATCTTTTGACCGTTTTGCCCTTACACGTGTTCGGGATTAATTGAACCCGACTTCCCTTCACAAATACTCTTTTATTTCATATTTTAATTAAATTCGGGTCTTACATCTTTACCCGTAATTATATTTAATTTCCATACTTTGACCTATATGGCCGATAGAAATTTCGGCAGCATAACGACTTATATATAAGCCTACCCACCTACAAAACAATTGTTTTAACAATCCTAGATATCCGCAACTACCAAGCATGCTTTCCAAATCCACCTTTACAACTCAATACACCTATTTTGATTTAATACTAGTCATCCCAAAATATAATCCCAAAATAATATTGTTTACATCGTTTTCCTTACAAATTACATCCCAACAAATATTCCCAATATATGTGTCTATGCGTACAGATATGTCTGGTACATGAATGTAAATGTATACCTTTCTGCGTGTACAAAAAGTAACCTAGGATAGCTCTTCCCACCAGCCTACGTCTTGTACATGGCAAGTAGCGCCTACGGATCACTGCAAATAGTCTGAGAGGTAGAGGGGTGAGCTTTTTGGGAAAAGCCCAATAAGAAAATGCATTTAAAACGGTCCTAGTAATTCAAATATGTAGAAAACATAATAGTACGTATAATGATTTCTTTCTGAAACTAACATAAAGGACATTCAAAGTTAAGGAAAATCGGAAACATCATGATTCAAAACGTAATTCTTTAAGTACATAAACTTAACAGATATTACGTAAACTTTTCGTATAATCAGAATTTCAAAACAGGAATATATGTCAAATCACATAATATAAAATCACATTCTGAAAACAGAGTTTAATTTTCAAATAGAGACTACATCGGCCCATCTAATTATCATGCGGCAATAACCAAATCATCCTCCGTAGAGGGAATTTAGAACCCAAAGGTGAAATTCAGAACCTATGGCCACGGCAAGGTAGAACCCGAAGGTGAAATTCAGAACCTATGGCCACGGCAAGGCAGGACCCGAAGGTGAAATTCAGAACCTATGGCCACGGTAAGGCAAGACCCGAAGGTGAAACCTATGGCCACGGCAAGGTAGAACCCGAAGGTGAAATTCAGAACCTATGGCCACGACAAGGTAGGACCCGAAGGTGAAACCTATGGCCACGGCAAGGCAGAACCCGAAGGTAAAATTCAGAACCTATGGCCACGGCAAGGCTGTAGACGGAGTCAAAGTCATACAGCGTTTCAGAATCACAAGGACGAAGTTCAGACGCCACACAGGCAAAGTTCAGACGCCACACAAGCGAAGTTGACATGCGTTACCATACAACATAAATGGTCCTTAGTCTCAAAACATACTATATTTCTCATATACGAAAACATCGAATCAAAAATCATCTTGTTCGAAAGATCATTTCAGAAGACATGTTCTTATTTCAAAAGCACAAATACAGAAAGCATAGTCTTGATCAGAAATATAATTTAGAAACATGCATGAAAATCATACTTCATGTCTTTGTAAGCTTTCCTTAATCATGGTTCAGAAAGTAACTATTACCATTTTGAATTATATCCCCTTACCTCGATCTATCGAAATTTCTAAGCTCGAGTAATGACGCCTTCTAATATCTCCTTTAATTCCTCCTATAATCACCTACACCGAAATTGTATACTTAGCACCCTATTCATGCGAATTATCTGAATTGCGTTAAAATCCTAACATGTTCGTTACTAATTTGTGTATACGTATTATTGTATATACCTAGGCAAAACACACACGTTTATATATATTTCTCTTACCATATATTATTTTGTACGTACAAATACTAACATAAACATTATTATGTACATCTACATGTATATATACTCATGAATATATATATATATATAGATATATATACTCCTATATATATATTATTATTTGTTTTCATCTCTCCTTGTCACATGTATATATAATTTTTGCATGTACGTATACTAACATACCCCTTTATCTTATACACCTATTTGTATATACACCTAAGTATATACACATTCATTTTTATCATTTAAATTCCTTATTCATCATCACATAAATATATATATATATATATTGTCTATTTCTCATCTTTCCCATTTATTTTTCGTGTCTAATCTAATTTACATTATCATGCTTATAAACACACTCACATATATATATATATATATATATATATATATATATATATATATACATGTACATTAATACACATATATACATATATGTATTTTACCTCTTTTTTTTCCTTCCATTTTCATTTCACACACCTTAATACACACCAAGCCTATATCTCAAGCATGTATACATATATATTCATACATGTATATATGTACATTAAATTTACCTTTTCTCCCTTTCTCGGTCAGTTTCAATTTCTTCCCTCTTTTAACACCCAAAAATCACCCCAAATCAGCCTTATTTCTAGCACTGTTTTAGCCGCTGATCAGCCCCCTTTTCCACACCCAAAACACCTCATTTCCAGCCCTTTAATGCCACATTCCAGCCTTGTTTTTTTTACAACCAATGGAGACCCCAAACCAGCACCTTACCTCAGCCAAGAGCCACCACTAACGCCCTTGCCTTCCTCCAGCCTTCAGCCTTTCTCTCTTGGCTTTCACAGTGCCTAACAATTTCAGTTTCTCTCGACCCTCCCCTGTCTTCAGCATCTCACCCGTCCTCGTTTCTTCTTCGTGTTCTTCGGCTGGTCTTCTCGCTCGAGTCTCCTTCTCCCTCTCTCTCGCGGCAATCACTGTGTTTCAATTCTTTCTTTTCCTTTCCTTCTTCTTTCTCTTCTTTCCTTTCCTTCTTCTCCAGTCGAGCAATCTTCCTCCTTTCCTCTTCTTCTTCTTCTTTTCCTCTTCCTTTCCTTTCTCTTTTCTCTCTTGGCTGACAGCCTTCCTTCTCTTCTTTTCTTCTTTCCCTTCCTTTCTTTTCCTTCTCCTTCTCCTCTAGTCGACCGACCCACTCCTTCCTTTCTCCTATTCTCTTCTTCTCTTCTTCATTTCCCGCCCAACTCCTCTATTTCTTTTTTTTCCAATTCCAAATGTGGCAAACGAAATTGGCTTTTCAAAGCCAATTCCGTACAATGCCATATTTATATATATTATATTAATATTTATATATATATTAATATATATTATTTATTTATTGATTGTATTATTATTATATTTTTTGTTTTATTGTTTTTGTTATTTATTTGTTTTGCTTGATTATTAATACCTATATATTACATACCATAAATTACAATATCTATGTATATATATTTATCCTATACATATATATTTATATATATTATTATCTATCCTTTAAATTTATCTAGTATATATATATATATATATATATATATATATTATACATATGTATACACACACATATATATATATATACATTTTCTTTCTTCTTAAAATCACTTAATGGCAATATTCATGTCTTCCATGGAATTTTCATTATTTCGAAAATGAAATATTATCGGGATTTCATCATTCCTCATAAATTTTCGATACAAGTCTTTACATCAACAATTTTCAACTAATAAATTAAAATTTTTCAATCTCTCTGTACTTGTATTGCTTTGTCACTCCCTGTATTTTCAAGTTCCCTGTCATTCACGGGCTTCTCAGCTCCTATAGTCCTCGAGCCCTACAACGAATATTCACATTTTCATTAAAACATATTATTTTTGTTTTTATATAATCCAATCTAAGTGTAAAAAATTCGTGGGGTTTACATTCTCCCTACCTTAAAAGAATTTGATCCTCCAAATTCATTCGGGTCTATCAGAATAGATGTGGGTACTCTTAGTCAATCTGTCTACGATCACCCAGATTGTATCATGCCCCTTTCGGGTCCTTGGTAAACCCATAATGAAATCCATAGTAATGTGCACCCATTTCCAAGTAGGCACTGGAAGAAACTTGAGTAACCCTGCTGGTCTTTGGTGTTTGATCTTAATCTGTTGGAAAATCAAATACTTGGCCACAAACTCAGCTACATCTCTTTTCATACCAACCCACCAATACACCTTTCGTAAACCATGGTACATCTTAGTGCTTCCTGGGTGCATGGTGAACCGAGAACAATGGGATCCTTTAAGATCCTTTGCCATAGGGTATCATCGTTTGAGACACCAAACTTATCACAATTTTCCATTTATCCTTAATGAGAACTTATTCTTAATTTATATCACTCGATCCAAATCACTTCACATACCAGAGATATTTGTACCTTGCATACATCTCTTATTCCAATATGACTCGTATATTCATGATTTATCTCATCTCAAAACTTGTCTCATTTCGTACATCAACTATAGCAAAATTCATTCCTTATTCCAATTAGGTCTCACATTCAAAACATAAGAATATAGAAATTTCAATTCTTAGATTCAATACGTAATCCATATTCCAAAGTTTCCTTATATCTCAACTCTAAATTTTCATAATAGTTTGAATCATTCCCATTAACATGTAACCTCTGTTTGGGAAATCCTACTTACACCCATTCTTAATACACTGTGACCCAAGAGACTACGAGTCTCCTTAAAATTTAACACCAGTACACTCCAAAGTGGGTCACTCGGTCCGAAAATCTCCCCTTCATATAGTTCTTATAATTGCTCTCTCAGCATTTCTAATCCAAGCAAAGTCACTCAGTACAGTGGTTTGAGTAATTAATTCGATACCACCTGCTAAATTAATTCTAGAACTTCTCCTTTTAGTTTTGGTGTAACTTGATAAATCATTTGATCATACGTCAAAAAACTTTCCCTGTTTACAGGGATGTTTCTATACTCTGAACACGCCCTATCTTTATCAATCATGTAAGCAGTGCGACATTTAGAGTCTTATTTATACCGTTAGTTCCCTGATTCATTCTTCCAGTATAGTGACTGTGTTCTTTCATTGTCACTATTTTCCTTGTAGATTTCTTAGTGACTTTAAAAATATACAATTCATATCATCATAATTGCGCCTTGCGCACTGCTTCCTCAAAATAATTTCAAATGGAGTCATCTTAGCTTGACTAAATATCCCAATATCTCCTATGGGTTTTTGAACTTCCTTTATCTAACAGTTCTTACAACTCCTTTTTCAATTCCTCAAGATCCACAAAGTCCATTCGATAAGGAGACTTCGAGATTAGCTGTGTCTCTAGTGCCAAACCTATATTGAATTCCAACTCTCTCTCCAGTGGTAGTCCCGGTAGTTCCTCAGGAAACACATCTGAAAACTTGCATACTACAGATATGTCCTAAATACTTGGACATTCCCGACTAGTATCAGAGATGAATGCAATATAATTTTCACATCAACACGTTCATCAAAAACTTTCATCAATAGTCAAAATCATACACTTTATTCCTTAACTGTAAAGCATACATTAAACTCACTTGGTAAGGAGAAGGTTATAGTCTTAGTGTAACAATCTAAACTTACATAGTTGGTGGCTAGCCAATCCATACTCAAAATTACATCAAAGCCATACATGTTCAACCAAATTAGATCTGCTAATATGATCATATCTCCTACCTAGATTTCACAATTCCTACATACCACATCATTCCTAGGCTAAGATCCTTCCATGAGTGATAGACTTCTTTCCTTTCTCTGTCGCGGTAGCTCGTCTCTGTTGGACTTGTCTCTGGGGAGCTTACCTCTCAGGTTGTCGTGGTGGCTCTGGGGGCTGTGAAAACTTATTCAGTGCATAATTCTTAATCAGGTGTCCCCTCTGTCCACACCTAAAATAGCTCCCTGAGGACCAGTGACACGCACCACTATGGAAATTTCCACATCTAGTGCACAATCTGTCGTACTACTGGAAGCCTCTGGTAGTCTGTGGGGTAGCTATAGGAGCCGTGGGCTTATCAACCCTAGCCCAAGACTCATCTGTCCTCTGTCTCCTAGGCTGGCCCCTCCAAAAGTCTTGTCTCACAAACTCTGTTTGCTTACTCTTATCTCATTTCTTTCTTTTAAATACTGGAGGCTTCATCTTTCGAAAATCCCTCATCCCACCGATATCCCTCTCCTCCCTCCGGGCCTGTACAGGAGGCTGAGGCGCCATAGGTACTGGAGGAACTTGTAGAGGAGTAGGTGGTGGTGCTTGTGGAGGAATCGGCACCAGAGTAGGAAATGGTGTCGTGCCAACTGAATCGAAAACGTTTGCCCCTATATGTTGGGCAATCATGGTAGCTATCGACTCCAAACCTCGCTCAAGGCGCTGCTCTAATCGCTGTTCGAACTGAGCCATACGAGTACGAGGACTTTCTGGCTCGGGTGAAGGAGGTGGAGGTGGCCGAGCCTGCATCTGAAGACGTCCACGTCTTCCACTCATCATGCAAGTGATCTAATACCTGCGCGTAATTCCAAAAAGCAAGTCTTAATTCCATTAGATATACATTACCTACAACCAGATAAGCACAGACATTTGGGATGTAATTTTTTTATCCTTATTTTCGACAGTGACAATACTAGACAACCTTCGTTTGATACCACTTAAACTGTAACGACCCTTAATCCTTGAAAATCGGGAGAAATTTTTTTGAATTTAATTTACCCACTTATTCCCTTATTCACTTAGATTGTATTCCTGTGCAGTGTCAAAACACTTTTCCTAATTCTTCACCCGTAATTATATTTAATTTCCATACTTTGACCTATATGACCGATAGAAATTTCGACAGCATAACGACTTATATATAAGCCTACCCACCTGCAAAACAATTATTTTGACAATCCTAGATATCCACAACTACCAAGCATGCTTTTCAAATCCACCTTTACAACTCAATACACCTATTTCGATTTAATACTAGTCATCCCAAAATATAATCCTAAAATAATATTGTTTACATCGTTTTCCTTACAAATTACATCCCAAAAAATATTCTCAATATATGTGTCTGTGCGTACAGATATGTCTGGTACATGAATGTAAATGTATACCTTTCTGCGTGTACAAAAAGTAGCCTAAGGTAGCTTTTCCCACCAGCCTACATCATGTACGCGGCAAGTAGCGCCTACGGATCACTGCAAATAGTCTGAGAGGTAAAGGGGTGAGCTTTTTGGGAAAAGCCCAGTAAGAAAATGCATTTAAAACAGTCCTAGTAATTCAAAAATGTAGAAAAAATAATAGTACGTATAATGATTTCTTTCTGAAACTAATATAAAGGACATTCAAAGTTAAGGAAAATCGGAAACATCATGATTCAAAACGTAATTCTTTAAGTACATGAACTTAACAGATATTATGTAAACTTTTCGTATAATCAAAATTCCAAAACAGGAATATATGTCAAATCACAAAATATAAAATCACATTCTGAAAACAAAGTTTAATTTTCAAATAGAGACTACATCGGCCCATCTAATTATCATGCGGCAATAACCAAATCATCCTCCATAGAGGGAATTCAGAACTCGAAGGTGAAATTCAGAACCTATGGCCACGGCAAGGCAAGACTCCAAGGTGAAATTCAGAACCTATAGCCATAGCAAGGCAGGACCCGAAGGTGAAATTCAGAACCTATGGCCACGACAAGGCAGGACCCGACGGTGAAACCTATGGCCACGGTAAGGCAAAACCCGAAGGTGAAATTCAGAACCTATGGCCATGACAAGGCTGTAGACGGAATCAAAGTCATACAGCATTTCAGAACCACAAGGGCGAAGTTCAGACACCACACAGGCGAAGTTGACAAGCGTTACCATACAACATAAATGGCCCTTAGTCTCAAAACATACTATATTTCTCATATGCGAAAACATCGAATTAAAAATTATCTTGTTTGAAAGATCATTTCAGAAGACATGTTCTTATTTCAAAAGCACAAATACATAAAGCATAGTCTTGATTAGAAATATAATTTAGAAACATGCATGAAAATCATACTTCATGTCTTTGTAAGCTTTCCTTAATCATGGTTCAGAAAGTAACTATTACCATTTTAAATTATATCCCCTTACCTCGATCTATCGAAATTTTTGAGCTCGAGTGATGACGCCTTCTAATACCCCCTTTAATTCCTCCTATAATCACCTACACCGAGATTGTATACTTAGCACCCTATTCATGCGAATTGTCCGAATTGTGTTAAAATCGTAACATGTTTGTTACTAATTTGTTTATACATATTATTGTACATACCTAGGCAAAACACGCACGTTTATATATATTTCTCTTACCATATATTATTTTGTACGTACAAATGCTGACATACACATTATTATGTACATCTACGTGTATATATACTCATGAATTTATATATATATACTCCTATATATATTATTATTTGTTTTCATCTCTCCTTGTCACATGTATATATAATTTTTGCATGTATGTATACTAACATACCCCTTTATCTTATACACCTATTTGTATATACACCTAAGTATATATACATTCATTTTATCATTTAATTTCCTTATTCATCATCACATAAATATATATATATATATTGTCTATTTCTCATCTTTCCCATTTATTTTCCATGTCTAATCTAATTTACATTATCATGCTTATAAACACAATCACATATATATATATATATATATACATGTACATTAATAAACATATATACATATATGTATTTTACCCCTTTTTTTTCCTTCCATTTTCATTTCACACACCTTAATACACACCAAGGCTATATCTCAAGCATGTATACATATATATTCATACATGTATATATGTACATTAAATTTATCTTTTCTCCCTTTCTCGGTCAGCTTCAATTTCTTCCCCCGTTTAACACCCAAAAATCACCCCAAATCAGCTTTATTTCCAGCACTGTTTTAGCCGTTGATGTAAGACCCGAATTTAATTAAAATATGAAATAAATGAGTATTCGTGAAAGGAAGTCGGGTTAAATTAATCCCAAACATGTGTAAGGGTAAAACGGTCAAAAGATCGAAAGTCGGAGTAAATTCGATAATGAAATTTAATTAAAAATATGGATTTGAGAAATCTTGGTCAATAAAGGTGAAATAAATTTATTTTGGGTTAAATTGATCAAGTTATTAATTTATGGAAATTAATCGAGATTTTTAGTTCGGAAAAATAATCCC
Organism: Firmiana major; assembly: GCA_033439115.1. NCBI lineage: Eukaryota > Viridiplantae > Streptophyta > Magnoliopsida > Malvales > Malvaceae > Firmiana > Firmiana major. The sequence goes on along the minus strand of CM065903.1, from coordinate 23,082,238 downwards.
GAAAATAATCAAAAAATATACTGAAAAGTCATTCGGGACAATGTCCCGAAAATACAGAGAAATTATACCCGAAAAAGGATTAAAATATAATAAATAAATTAAATTAAATTAATTAATTTGGAATAAAATAATAATTTTAAGGGATATTTGGGTATTTTTAAGGTATTTGAATAATTAAAAAAAAATCTGAAACTATCGGGGAGAGAGAAGAAGAATGGAAAACGGAGAAGGAGACCCGCGCGTGGCCGACCGATCCACGGCCACCGGCGATCGAGCGACTCCGATGAAGGGCTGAGGAGGAAGAGGAGAGGCCGACGAAGCTTTGGGCACCGGTGACGCGCGCCGACGATGGCCGTGTCCGACGAACGGAGAAAGAGAAGATCGCGGGGAAAACGGGGTTAATCCCGGCGATCCACGGCAGCTGGGCACGAACGGTGGGTACCAACGAGTTCAAGAGGAGGAGCCGGTTCTTTTGAGACTGGTATTGGCCGACGAAATCGTCGAAATCTGACGGATCAAGGGAGAGAAACCGACGGGGAGAGGAGAGATTTTTTCGGCGATCGGTGCCGATTTGAGCCCCACCAAGGCTCGATTTTGGAAGCCCAGGCGACAGTGAGCCGATTGGTACCAAAAATAGCCATCGAAACCGACGGACGGCGCCGAAAACGACGAGGAAAGAAATGGGTTCCAAAGCCGAAGAGGAGAACGACCGGACCGATGACTTTTCGGCGGCCTTGGACGAAACCGAGGCCAGATTCGAGCTGCGGACAACCTCACAGAGCTGCTGGCGGTGGAAGCCGGCAGAGAACCGGCCGGTAAGGCAGTGAACCGATGGTGAACCTGTCGAACCGGAGTGAACCGACGGTCTGAACCGGTCCGAACCGGACTGAACCGGTTTAGCCAAAAAGAGAGGAATAAAGGAAGAAAAAGGGAAAAAGAAAAAGAGAAAAAATTGGAAAAAATTCCAGCGATGCAATCGAGTTTCGGGTAAGTCGATAAACGGTCAAATTGATCGATTTAAAATTTGGAATATTTTATTTAATTAATTTTTGACTGAAAATTTACCCGAAAAATTATGAAATTATGTAGCTCGATAATTGGCATCCACCGAGAGCTCGAGACAGCCTCAAATTTCGTACTAGCATGGAATCTCGGGTAAGTGACCCTTATTTATGACAATTTACATCGTTACGCGTGATATGAATTTAAATTCCGCATAAATTGAATTAAATTATGGAAATTTAGATAAATTGTCGTAAATAATGAATTTAGCTATTCGAGAGTTAGAACGAGGCCCAATAAATGGTTGGTGGGCCCAATAAGCCCAATAGGCCTCGATAAAGTGAAAATTAAGTGGAAAACGGGCTTAAGGCCGATTAAGGCCCATTAAGGTGCAATCGGGCCCAATAGGGGTAAATGGGCCCAACGATTTAAATTAAGCCCAGAAAAGATTAAATACAATTAAATTGTATGTTATCTGACCTGAGGAATATTGATATGCAGTTCCGGGCATTTGATTGGGAGCATAACAGACTGCGCGACGAGACAACAGTGGAAAAGAAAAGGTCAGACTCGAAAGGAAAATAAGGTAAGGGAATTCTACGGACTGCTAGAGGTAACTTTATGCAATTTTAAGTTCATTTGCAGTCTTTAAAATTTATCTGAAGGGTCTAGAGGTCGAATAATAATTTTAGTGCCCCGAATAGGCAAATTACTAAAATACCCTTGTTAAGGGTAGAACTTACAAATTTAGGAAAAATTGGGAGGAGCAAGGACAAGAGGTTCCTGCTCGTTCTGGAGGTATTTTAACACATGCATGAGTAGGCTGGCTCACTTTTAAAGAAAAATGCATAGCATTGCATACCTTAAACGATGTAATTTCTGTGAAAACTATTTGGAGATAACCGAGCCGCCTACGTGTTTTTATTTACATGTGACGTGCTAGAGCTCAGCTCGCACGATGTTTGATTTGTGTTATGCATGCATTAGTGCTGGAGCAAGAGTTCGCACTAGAGTTTTACATGCATGGGTGCTAGAGTCTAACTCGCACCAGATTTTACATGATTTTCGTGACAGGGTGTTAGAGTCTAACTCGCACCATATTTTTACATGATTTTCGAGACAGGGTGCTGGAGTTTAACTCACACCAGATTTTATAAGATTTTCATGTGATTCATATATAGAGTGCTAGAGCCTAGCTCGCACTAGTTTTATTAGATTTGTGGAGTAGCGCTGTCTGCCCTTGGAGTCAGCCAAAAGGCCCAACAGGCTCAAAAGACCTCGTAAGTGGGGAGAGTGAGGGATGAGGTTGGCGGCCTTGTGGGGATATAAAGCGGGCTCTGCCAGTTTTACTTGATTTGATGAGAGTGCTGAGCATCACTCGCACTGATTTTATGAGAACATGTGATGAGCCGTGCTTGGAGCATCGAGTAGACTGTGTGTCACCGGTTAAATAGGCTCGCACGTGCTTTTTGAGACGTGGCATGAGTATTGAGAAACAAAACCTCTCTGTGGGAAGCAAGCCATTTGGGCTGGAGTACCTAGAGTGATATGGGTCCATGGAGTACGATGTACCGTGCAGTAGCATGGAGTACGATGTACCGTGCAGTAGCATGGAGTACGATGTACCGTGGGGTATCTTCGGATACGGTATCTTTGTGATACGGGGTATCTTCGGATACGGCATCTTCGGATGCGTGAGATCGGATAAGACTGATGGGTTGGATTGACCCACCTCCCGAGCGGTTCCCGATCAGGGTGAGACCTCGTACACTGGGATCCATGAAGCTAGAGGGACTCACGAGGACACATATGGCCAGTCCTGGTTATTGCCGTTATACAGATATTGCCTCGTCTCACATGTCGACGATTTTGATAAAATCAAACTGGGTTTTTAAACTAAATGTGCATGATGGTTATTTCCATGCTTTTAAACCCATATGTGATGTAAACGAATTTTTATGATTTTATGTGAGTCAGGATCACCCGAAGGAGGGGTCGAGTCCTGACTTTACTGTGAAATTTTAAACGAGAAAGATATGATTTTGAATATAATTGCATGTTGAATTTTTCGTGCAAATGTGTTTTACATAACATCATAACTCATATCATCTGTTTTAAAATGTGTGGAGAAAGGGTGGTTTATACATGGCACCACGTTCATGTAGGTAGTATGATTACCTACTTGTTTGGTAGGATTGCCTTACTGAGCTTAATGTGCTCACCCCTTTCATTTTCTCCCACAGATAATCTCCAGTTGAAGTTGCGACGACTCAATACTGCATTCCGGATATCCGCTGCTGCCCATCAACATAAGGTATATATACACTTGTACATATTGTATCTACATAAGCATAGCACAGTAACATGTTTGTAAGTAAATTTAGGGGATGTATAATTAATGTAAGCAATTATAAATGACTGGAGAAGAAATAAGTAATATGGTAAATGTATGGTGGGACTGGCATTGACGCATAGCCCAATTTGTTAGTGGAGTGTGGTCACGATTCGAGGACAGGTAAGAATTTAAGTAAATAAACAAAACGCGAAAAATTAACTCTGATTTTTGGGTAGTTTGGGTCGTGACATATAAAGGTGGTATCAGAGCAGAAATTGATCTGATGTGTGTCAGTGTCAGTAATTAGAAAATAACATCCCCGTGTTACTGTGCTTGGTTAGATATAATAGTGTATATCGAGATGAGTTTTGACTAAGAAATGGTCGAGAATGCAGGAATGCCTAATATGAGTCACGTTAGATGAGATAGTGCACGAGGCAGAGGTCGTAGAGGTAGACCTGAGTCTGCTAAGTCGTGCTGAGTTGACCTATGAGAATCAGAATGAAATTGGAATAGAGGCGAATGTTGAGAATGCCTCACAGAGTCCGACAGAGAGATCGGACAGTATTGAGAGACGCTTCGCGAGGTTGGAGCGGAGCGTGGAGATTATTTTAAGGAGCTAATTGCTCAGATTATGAATGAGATTCGAGGGCGCAGCGGAGCATTGGTGGGAACCCGCTCGACCCATCTTAAGAGTTGATATGAGAAATGTTTATGGATGTATTCCGGTGATAGGATATCCCGAACATTATTTAAAGGAAATTTCGGATTAAAATTCCTTACTCTGACCCAAAAGAATTGATTTATTGATGAGTATGAGACTCGGTTATATTCTTGGGCAGATATTACCTCGACATATAAAAAGTGACAGTCAAGATGTCTAAAAGTTCATGAAATGGCTCAACTTTTCAATTAGAGCCCCATTGGCCCGTGAGATATTACCTATACCGAGGTAGTGCGCAGATTTACAGTTAGGTAAATAAGAATATAAATTGCACGCCTCTGAGATTGGGAAAGGTAGTGAGGGCTAAAATAGAGACAGAAAAGAGAATCGAGAAATGACAAAGATGTTAAAATGGAAAAATGGTAATTGGTAAAAGATTTAATTGACGAGTTATGGAGTAAGATAATTGGTAAGGCCCCAGTGCATACAATTTTGACACTCTTGAGGGGCATTGTGATTGGAGGACCCCGACCTGCTACGAAGCAGTGTAGTAGTGTAAGCACTGTAAGCAGTGTGAGATGTGTAGTGGATACCACAGAAGGAGGGTCTATATCTACATTGTATTGATGAAAATGACCGTTAAGTGTGATAAGACGGACCATTGATTTTGATTGCACAGAGTTGGGCGAGATTGCCCCATAGAAAAGTAAAGAGACAGAGAAAAACTTCGTTGGTATAGCTGCAACGTAAAGGGAGGCAATAGCCGAAAAGAAAAGAAAAAGGAAAGTAGGCTATTGGACGAAGGCGAGAGGATGTCTTGGACCAGGACACTATTGATGTTTCATGGATGTGGTGAAAGATACCACACTTGTTATGAATAATGAAGTACATATGTTCATTGATCCTGGTGCCACACATTTGTTCATATTGCCTTCATTCACATATAAGTGAGTAAAAGGCATGAATGCCTACATCATTGGGCACAATACCGATAAATGAGTACCCCAATAGAGGAGGATTAATCAACGAAATATGGATATAGAGATTTTAAGTGATAAAAAGGGGTGCAATAGTTGAAATTAAAGGAGTAAAGGATTGTACTCACGGAATGAATAATGAAAGAGTTTTGTCATGAGGGATATACGAAATGAGATAATCTTTAAGATAAGATAGATCCTAAATACAAGATGTATTGGAGTAAGAGGCGTATGCTAAGTAAGAACATCTTTACGATATGAAGTCAATAGGATTAAAGCAATTAGTAGCGAATACAAGTTGTGACCACATGGACTGGTATATAAAGTATATGTGGTTAAGTCTGAAGGTTAATAAAGGTATTTCAAAATACCTCCCCGCCTGAAGACTTGACAGCGTCTAAAAGTATATATATAACCTATAACGTGAAATCGATCGTCGTAATAAATACCTTTAGCATTAGGATACCTTTACTAAGACGATAAGAATATTAAAATTCGACAAATCATAAAAGTTAACATAGTAAAAATTTAATAAGAGCCGTTAAGATAAGAAAAGGAAATGAAGCAGGTTAGTACTTGGAAACGTAAGCGATTTTGGAGGATCTTATACGCTTATGCGTAAATAAGTAAAGGATTGGACCGAGTTGTAATCATCATTATCGATGATATGTTGGGTGTATTTAAAGTCTAGGGCAAATTATAAGCAACAATTGAGAAATTGCTTTTACAATTGGGTTGTTGTGAATTCTCAAAAATGGTCTACTTGGTTGACACGTTTAATTAAGAAAACGTGGTCTTTGAATGAGATGACAAATAAGATGATAGATGTGACATGAATCTTGGTGTAGTGAAGTATGAACTGACCACCGTGATTAATTTCACCATACCCAACAGCTCAAGAGGTTCTCAGTGAGTATGGATACCTCAAAATTATGAAGGAGCTGTGTATTGATGTATAATGGGGAGATAGTCAAGTATGGAGTCAGACAACTCCTTGATCATAAAATAAACTATCTGACCCATGATTTAAAATTGGCAACAGTAATTATACCGAGGATATGGTACTATTATGTACAGGGTGAGAAATTTTGAATATGCACTGATCATAAGCCCGAGTATCTGTTTTCACAGAAAGAGGCGAATATGAGAATACATAGTGGGTTAGAGCTTCTGAGAGATTTAGATTGTGAAAATTGTACCACCCAGGGAAGGCTAATGTGATGGCTGATGCCTCGAGTATAAAGAGCCTCGGGATGGTACCACATATGATGGTCAGGGAGCGTGAGCTGCTTGAACAGTTGTGGACCTCAGTAGTGATGTGACCCTTTCTGATGATGACAGTGATTATGTGACAGCTAGCCTGATGATTAGAACCGGATGAGAGTGCCCGGATTTGCCAGGCTTAGCGTGATGATCGGCAGGATGTCGATAGTGTGGGTCAGATTCAGAAGGAGACAGTGACAGAGTTCATAGCGAGTGTTGATGATTTACAGAGAGGTTCAGAGACAGTATAAGTGCTCCCCAGGACCACAGTTGATGCAATAGTAATATTATCAGAAGCTCACTTTTCGGGATATACAGTGCATACGGAAAGTAACGATTATATATATATATGAAATCTTTGAAAAGGGTATTGGTGGTCAGATGTGAAAAGAAATACGGTAGAGTATTAAAAGTCTGCAGAGTTATTGCAGCCTCTACCTATATCGACACGGCACGAAAAATGAGAACAAGTCTCCATAAATTTTATGATGGGTTACAGAGGACCCAGGTGAATTATGAGGCTATTTGGATGATAGTCGATAGAGTGACTAAGTCTACACACTTTTTGGTTATGAAATCCCCAAATACTCAGAGTGTATATGAGGATTTATGTGTAAGGAAGATTGTGGAACATTAAGTAGCGTTCCAGTGAGCATGGTATCATATAGGGATTTCCGCTTCACTTCCCACCTCTGAGGATATTTTTAGGAAGCTATGGGAACCCGACTGAGTATTAGCACAGCTTTTCATCCTCAGACAGATGGTCAGCCAGAGAGGACTGTACAAGTTCTGGAGGATCCAATGAAAGCATGTGCCATTGATTTTATAAGCTCCTGAAATAATCAGTTGATTTCTAATCGAATTAGCCAATAGCGACAGTTGTCACTTGAGTATCGGGATAACAAGATACGAGGCAGTGTATGGCTGTAGGGGTTGTTCCCCAAATTGGATGAGAAAAAGTGGGTGACAGATAGAATTATTTTCGACTATGGATAATAAGTCTCTGAGGAGGTTTAGTTAAGAGTGAGAGATTAAGAACACCTCAGAGCAGATAGACAAGTATTGGAATTCACCCTTGGTGAATTGGTATGGTTGAAAATGTTTCTTGTCCTAAGAGAATAAGGACATAGCGAACTTTTGGAAGAAGGTAAATTGAGATTCGCTGGATTGAATCTTTTGAGAGATTGGACAAGTGGGAGATAAGACCTGTAGGTTGGTGTTATCACCTGAATTAACAGGCACCCATAATGTGTCTCAGCTTTTGATGCTTCGAAAATATTATCTAGATCCAGCATAGGTGATAGGATATGAGATCTAACAGTTCAGTTTAATGAAAATATAAGTATATTGAAGAAGTTGATTCGGGCATTAAACAGGAAAGAGAAAGTATTGAGATTTAAGATGATCTCCCTAATTAAAGTCCTTTGATAGTAATACACTTCGGAGAAGGTCACATAAGAATTTAAGAGTATGATACGATCGATGTACCCGGAGTAGTCTATAGACTCATATGAATTGGTTCTAATTTGGAGGACCAAATTCCTTAAGTGGGGGAGAGTTGTAAAACCCGAATTTAATTAAAATACGAAATAAATGAGTATTCGTGAAAGGAAGTCGGGTTAAATTAATCTCGAACATGTGTAAGGGCAAAACGGTCAAAAGACCAAAAGCCAGAGTAAATTCGATAAGGAAATTTAATTAAAAATATGGATTTGAGAAATCTAGTCAATAAAGGTGAAATAAATTTATTTTGGGTTAAATTGATCAAGATATTAATTTATGGGAATTAATCGAGATTTTTAGTTCGGAAAAATAATCCCGAAAATAATCGAAAAATATACTGAAAAGTCATTCGGGACAATATCCCGAAAATACAGAGAAATTATACCCGAAAAAGGATTAAAATATAATAAATAAATTAAATTAAATTAAATTAATTAATTTGGAATAAAATAATAATTTTAAGGGATATTTGGGTATTTTTAAGGTATTTGAATGATTAAAAAAAAAAGAGAGAAATCTGAAACTATCAGGGAGAGAGAAGAAGAATGGAAAACGGAGAAGGAGACCCGCGCGTGGCCGATCGATCCACGGCCACCGACGATCGAGCGACTCCGACGAAGGGCCGAGGAGGAAGAGGAGAGGCCGGCAAAGCTTTGGGCACCGGTGACGCGTGCCGACGATGGCCGTGTTCGGCGAACAGAGAAAGAGAAGATCGTGGGGAAAACGGGGTTGATCCCGGCGATCCACGGCAGCTGGGCACGAACGGTGGGTACCGACGAGTTCAGGAGGAGGAGCCGGTTCTTTTGAGACCGGTATTGGCCGGCGAAACCGCAGGAATCCGACGGATCAAGGGAGAGAAACCGACGGGAAGAGGAGAGATTTTTTCGGAGATCGACGCCGATTTGAGCCCCACCAAGGCTCGATTTTGGAAGCCCAGGAGATGGTGAGCCGATTGGTACCAAAAACAGCCACCGAAACCGACAGACGGCGCCGAAAACGGCAAGGAAAGAAATGGGTTCCGACTCCGAAGAGGAGAACGACCGGACCGGCGACTTTCCGTCGGCCTTGGACGAAACCGAGGCCAGATTCGAGCTGCGGACAACCTCACAGAGCTGCTGGCGATGGAAGCTGGCAGAGAACCGACCGGCAAGGCGGTGAATCGATGGTGAACCGATCGAACCGGAGTGAACCGACGGTCTGAACCGGTCCGAACCGGACTGAACCGGTTCAGCCAAAAAGAGAGGAAAAAAGGAAGAAAAAGGGAAAAAGAAAAAGAGAAAAAATTGGGGAAAATTCCAGCAATGCAGTTGAGCTTCGGGTAAGTCGATAAGCGGTCAAATTGACCGATTTAAATTTTGAAATATTTTATTTAATTAATTTTTGACTGAAAATTTACCCGAAAAATTATGAAATTGTGTAGCTCGATAATTGGCATCCACCGAGAGCTTGAGATAGCCTCGAATTTTGTACTAGCATGGAATCTCAGGTAAGTGACCCTTATTTACGACAATTTACATCGTTACGCGTGATATGAATTTAAATTTCGCATAAATTGAATTAAATTATGGAAATTTAGATAAATTGTCGTAAATAATGAATTTAGCTATTCGAGAGTTAGAACGAGGCCCAATAAATGGTTGGTGGGCCCAATGAGCCCAATAGGCCTCGATAAAGTGAAAATTAAGTGGAAAACGGGTTTAAGGCCGATTAAGGCCCATTAAGGTGCAATCGGGCCCAATAGGGGTAAATGGGCTCAACGATTTAAATTAAGCCCAGAAAAGATTAAATGCAATTAAATTGTATGTTATCTGACCTGAGGAATATTGATACGTAGTTTCGGGCATTTGATTGGGAGCATAACAGACTGCGCGACGAGACAACAGTGGAAAAGAAAAGGTCAGACTCGACAGGAAAATAAGGTAAAGGAATTCTACGGACTGCTAGAGGTAACTTTATGCAATTTTAAGTTCATTTGCAGTCTTTAAAATTTATCTGAAGGGTCTAGAGGTCGAATAATAATTTTAGTGCCCCGAATGGGCAAATTACTAAAATACCCTTGTTAAGGGTAGAACTTACAAATTTAGGAAAAATTGGGAGGAGCAAGGACAAGAGGTTCCTGCTCGTTCTGGAGGTATTTTAACACATGCATAAGTAGGCTGGCTCACTTTTAAAGAAAAATGCATAGCATTGCATACCTTAAACGATGTAATTTCTGTGAAAACTATTTGGAGATAACCGAGCCGCCTACGTGTTTTTATTTACATGTGACGTGCTAGAGCTCAGCTCGCACGATGTTTGATTTGTGTTATGCATGCATTAGTGCTGGAGCGAGAGCTCGCACTAGAGTTTTACATGCATGGGTGCTAGAGTCTAACTCGCACCAGATTTTACATGATTTTCGTGACAGGGTGTTAGAGTCTAACTCGCACTATATTTTTACATGATTTTCGAGACAGGGTGCTGGAGTTTAACTCGCACCAGATTTTATAAGATTTTCATGTGATTCATATATAGAGTGCTAGAGCCTAGCTCGCACTAGTTTTATTGGATTTGTGGAGTAGCGCTGTCTGCCCTTGGAGTCAGCCAAAAGGCCTAACAGGCTCAAAAGACCTCGTAAGTGGGGATAGTGAGGGATGAGGTTGGCGGCCTTGTGGGGATGTAAAGTGGGCTCTGCCAGTTTTACTTGATTTGATGAGAGTACTGAGCATCGCTCGCACTGATTTTATGAGAACATGTGATGAGCCGTGCTTGGAGCATCGGGTAGACTGTCTGTCACCGGTTAAATAGGCTCGCACGTGCGTTTTGAGACGTGGCATGAGTATTAAGAAACAAAACCTCTCTGTGGGAAGCAGGCCATTTGGGCTGGAGTACCAAGAGTTCTATGGGTCCATGGAGTACGATGTACCATGCAAGTAGCATGGAGTACGATGTACCGTGGGGTATCTTCGGATACGGTATCTTTGTGATACGGGGTATCTTTGGATACGGCATCTTCGGATGCGTGAGATCGGATAAGACTAACGGGTTGGATTGACCCACCTCCCGAGCGGTTCCCGATCAGGGTGAGACCTCGCACACTGGGATCCATGAAGCTAGAGGGACTCACGAGGACACATATGGCCAGTCCTGGTTATTGCCGTTATACAGATATTACCTCGTCTCACATGTCGACGATTTTGATGAAATCAAACTGGGTTTTTAAACTAAATGTGCATGATGGTTATTTCCATGCTTTTAAACCCATATGTGATGTAAACGAATTTTCATGATTTTGTGTGAGTCAGGATCACCCAAAGGAGGGGTCGAGTCCTGACTTTACTGTGAAATTTTAAACGAGAAAGATATGATTTTGAATATAATTGCATGTTGAATTTTTCGTGCAAATGTGTTTTACATAACATCATAACTCATATCATCTGTTTTAAAATGTGTGGAGAAAGGGTGGTTTATACATGGCACCACGTTCATGTAGGTAGTATGGTTACCTACTTGTTCGTAGGATTGCCTTACTGAGCTTGATGTGCTCACCCCTTTCATTTTCTCCCACAGATAATCTCCAGTTGAAGTTGCGACGACTCAATACTGCATTCCGGATATCCGCTGCTGCCCATCAACATAAGGTATATATACACTTGTACATATTATATCTACATAAGCATAGCACAGTAACATGTTTGTAAGTAAATTTAGGGGATGTATAATTAATGTAAACAATTATAAATGACTGGAGAAGAAATAAGTAATATGGTAAATGTATGGTGGGACTGGCATTGACGCACAACCCAATTTGTTAGTGGAGTGTGGTCACGATTCGAGGACAGGTAAGAATTTAAGTAAATAAAGAAAACGTGAAAAATTAACTCTGATTTTTCGGTAGTTTGGGTCGTGACAGCTGATCAGCCCTCTTTTCCACACCCAAAACACCTCATTTCCAGCCTTTTAATGCCACATTCCAGCCTTGTTTTTTTACAACCAATAGAGACTCCAAACCAGCACCTTACCTCAGCCAAGAGCCACCACTAACGCCCTTGCCTTCCTCCAGCCTTCAGCCTTTCTCTTTTGGCTTTCACAGTGCTTAACAATTTCAGTTTCTCTCGACCCTCCTCTGTCTACAGCATTTCACCTGTCCTCGTTTCTTCTTCGTGTTCTTCGGCTGGTCTTCTCGCTCGAGTCTCCTTCTCCCTCTCTCTCACGGCAATCACTGTGTTTCAGTTCTTTCATTTCTTTCTTTTCCTTTCCTTCTTCTCCAGCTGAGCAATCTTCCTCATTTCCTCTTCTTCTTCTTTTCCTCTTCCTTTCCTTTCTCTTTTCTCTCCTGGTCGACAGCCTTCCTTCTCTTCTTTTCTTCTTTCCCTTCCTTTCTTTTCCTTCTCCTTCTCCTCCAACCGACCGACCCTCTCCTTCTTTTCTCCTCTTCTCTTCTTCTCTTCTTCATTTCCCGCCCAACTCCTCTATTTCTTTTTTTCCAATTCCAAATGTGGCAGACGGAATTGGCTTTTCCAAGCTAATTCCGTAAAATGCCATATTTATATATATATATATATTAATATATATATTATATTAATATATATTATTTATTTGTTGATTGGATTATTATTATATTTTTTTGTTTTATTCTTTTTGTTATTTATTTGTTTTTCTTGATTATTAATACCTATATATTACATACGATAAATAAGAATATCTATGTCTATATATTTATCCTAGATATATATATATTATTATCTATCCTTTAAATTTATCTAGTATATATATATTATACCTATGTATACACACACACACACAGATATATATATATATATATATATATATACATTTTCTTTCTTTCTTTTTTTGTTATAAAATCACTTAATGGCAATATTCATGCCTTCTATGAAATTTTCATTATTCCGAAAATGAAGTATTATTGGGATTTCATCATTCCTCATAAATTTTCGATACAAGTCTTTACATCAACAATTTTCAACTAACAAATTAAAATTTTTCAATCCATCCATACTTGCATTGCTTTGTCACTCCCTGTATTTTCGGGTTCCCTATCGTTCACGGGCTTCTCAGTTCCTATAGTCCTCGAGCCCTGCAACGAATATTCACATTTTCATTAAAACATATTATTTTTGTTTTTATATAATCCAATCTAAGTGTAGAAAATTCGTGGGGTTTACAACATCGTACTCCTTGGACCACAGTAACAGTAACAGTTCGGTAACAGTACGGTTCAGTAACAGTGACAGTTCAGTAACAGTAACACTGTAGCATGACTAATCATCGTCTTTGTTTCATAATCGGTGCGAGTCGAACCGTGCGACACAGTAAGCACGCGCTCAAGCACATCTTGTCAGTATGAATCAGGCCGTACGACACACAGTCAGCACACGCTCAAGCACATCTCATCAATGCGAGTCGGTCCGTGCACATGAGAATTTTATAAAATTGGCCTAGTATTTTATGTAATTTTTAGACTTATAAAATTGGCCTAGTATTTTATGTAATTTCAGTAATAGTAAAATTCAGCCTTAAATTTTATATCTACAAACACAGAGATATTACGTATATTCATCTCTAGTAGCACATGAGAATTTTTCTTACCTCGGTTGTAAGACCTGAAATTAAATCGTAAATTTTATGAGGTAGAAAAATGTTCACAAATTTAAAAGAATGGGATTCGTACTGAAAATAAGGATTCAAATCATAAAATGAATGAGTGTTCGTGAAGAAAAGTTTGGCTGAATTAATCCCAAACACGTACAAGGGCAAAACGGTCAAAAGATCGAAAGTCGGTATAATTTAACAAGAAATAATTATTAAAAATAATGGATTGAGGAAGTTCGATCAATAACGAAGAATTACATATGTTTTGGGTTAAAATTGATCAAAATATTAATTTTTAAAATTAACCGAAATTTTTGCTGCGAAAAACAATCCCGAAAAATAATCAAAAATTATACCGGGAAGCCGAAATAATACCGAGAAATTAATTTATAGACTAAATGAATAAAATATAATTTTTTTAAGATATTGTGAATATTTTAGACTAATTTAATCAATTAAATAATATTAAAATAAATTATAAATATAAATAAATAAATTTTAAAAAAAAGAAAGAAAAGAGAAATCTGAAATAATCGGGGAGAGAGAAGACGAATGGGAAACCGAGGGAGCTGCCTGCGCGTGGCCGACCGACCCACGGCCATCGGGCACCGATGGCCCTGACGAAGAGCCGAGGAGAAAGAGGAGAGGTCGGCGAAGCTCTGGGCACCGGTGACACGCGCCAAGGACGCCGGAGAACGCCGAAAAACGGAGCAGAAGGCCGCGAGAAAGAAATGGTCACCGGCGGCGAACGGCGACGATTCGGGTGGAACTAAGGCCCGATTCTGAAAGCCCAGGCGACGACGATTCTTTCTACACCAGTAGTAGCCAACGAAATGGCGAGAATCACCGATGACGGCCAAGGGAAGAAATGGGTTCCGACGGCCGAGGGAGAAGAGCCGGACCGACGACTTTCCGGTGACCTTGACCGAAGCTGAGACCAGATTCGAGCTACGAACGACCTTGCGGAGCCACTGGCAATGGAAGCCGGTAGAGAACCGACCTGCAAGGCGGTGAACCGGAGCGAACCGGAGTGAACCAGGGTGAACCGGCGGTCTGAAACGGTCTGAACCGGACCGAACCGGTTCAGCCAAAAAGAGAAGGAAAGAAGGAGAAAAAGGGGAAAAGAAAAAGAAAAAATTGGGGAAAAATCTCGACGATGTAATCGAGCTATGGGTAAGTCGATAAGCGGTCAAAATTGACCGATGTGAATTTTGAAATATTTAATTTGATAAATAATCGACTGGAAAACTTACCCGAAAATTATGAAATTGTGTAGCTCGACAATTGGCATCCAACGAGAGCTCGAGACAGCCTCGATTTGCAGACTAGCATGGAATTTCGGGTAAGTAACCCTTACTTACGACAATTTGCATCGTTATGCGTGAATCAAATTTAATTACCGCATAAATAGATTAAATTTTGGAAAGTCAGATAAATTGTCGTAAATAATAAATTGAGCTATTCGAGAGTTAGAACGAGGCCCAATAAATTATTGGTGGGCCCAATGAGCCCAATAGGCCTCGATAATGTGAAAATTAAGTGGAAAACGGGCTTAAGGCCGATTAAGGACCATTAAGGCGCAATCGGGCCCAATAGGGGTAAATGGGCCCAATGATTTAAATTAAGCCCGAAAAATAGAAAATACGATTAAATTGTATAATATCTGACCTGAGGAATATTTATACGCAGTTCCAGAGGTTTGATTGGGAGCATATCAGACTGCGCGACGAGACAACAGTGGAAAAGGAAAGGTCAGACTCTACAGAAAAATAAGGTAAGGGAATTTTGTAAGTGCATAGAGATTCCTATACGTATTTTTGAGGGTATTTACAGGGCTTAGAATTTATCTAAGTATCTAGTAAACGAAATTATAATTTTTACGAAAATCGGGGCATAGGTGAATAAAGAAAAAGATGATTTTGCCCCTGAGAGTAAAATTTACAAAAAGGGTAGTAAGGCAGATATAATTGCATGATTTCATGTTTTTATTACTTTATATGAATATATTGCTTTGATTTAAGCAAATATGCATATAGGTTGGTTGTTGATTTCGTGAAATATACGAAAGGGTACTTGTTTGTACCGGTTACTATTTTAAAAGATGTTTTGTCAAGATTTAGCCACCTATCATATTTATACAAGTAAAAAGAGTGCTAGAGTCTTTCTCGTACTCAAGTTTACTGATTTATTTCTCATGAAAAGCCGTACTGGAGCATTGCTCGTATGAGAAATTTGTGTGTGCACAAAACCGTGCTGGAGCTTCGCTCGCACGAGATTTTTGATATCATGATATGCATAGCGTGGTGCTGGAGCTTCGCTCGCACTAGACGTGAGTTGACATGCATTTAGTCGTGCGGAAGCCTCCTGTAGACTGTGTGTCACAGAGAGTTGAGATGCTCGCACGTATACTTTGAGACATGGGTTGGTTATCGACATAGTATTGGGGTGGATAAGACCTACGACAGGCACCCTCAGACTATGATATGGGTCTACGGAGTACGATGTACCGTTTATGTCACACGGACTACGCTGTACCGTGCAGTCATGATGACTCTATGATGTTACTTGATATTCTGGCGGGTAGGACTTGACCCCACCTCCCGTTACAGTTGTGATACCCTGCACACCGGGATCCGTGTAGCCTGGGATCACAGGGACAAAGTATGGCCATAGTCCTCGATTTTCATACAGTAACCTACATGCCTCACATGATATCATACGGTCTGAATAGACCAGGACGAACCTGAGGGATGGGTAATGTCTCGATTTATGTTTTTAAAAGAGATGTGATTTAATGAATCAAGGTATTCTCGAGAGATGGGTTTGACCTTGATGAAGTTGTTTTATGATGAAATAATGAGTTTTAACGTGATGAGTTTATGATGAAACTAATAAGTTTTAATGTGACGAGCATGAGATGTCATACATGATGGTTTTTCCATGTGTGTTTTATATGTCGATTTGATGATTTCCCTTATATGATATATACATACATGTGGCATCGTTTTAGTCATTCCTCATGCTCAAAATATAAAGGATTTTATATCATGACATTATCAGCACGTAGATAGTATAGTTATCTACCTGCTTACATTATTGCCTTACTGAGCTGTTTATGCTCACCCTTTCATTTTCCACCCCACAGGGTATATTCAGTAGAAGAGAGCGATAATAGTTTTGCATTTTGATTATCCGCTGCTTCTTATTAAGATCAGGTATACACATTTATATAATTTTTGTATCTGAACATATAGATGCACAGTACTGTACATGGATGTAATATTGGGGATGTATTTAGTTTAAATAAATTGATATGTAAATGAAATATGAAAATGGAAAGGTAAATAGGTGAGAGGTGACTAACACCGAATCATAGCCCAACTGTTTAGTAGTGTGACTATTCACGACGGGTAAGGAAATGAAAAAGTGAAAAATTTACTCTGATTTTTAGGTAATTTGGGTCGTGACAGAGATGGTATCAGAGTAGAGTTGGCCTGATATGAGTCGGTATTAGTGGTTAAGTAAATTTACATCCCCATGTACTGTGCATTGTTTAGATACAATTGTGCATATCAAGGTGGAACAGCAGCTAAGAATTTAGTTTCGAATGTAAGAATATAGTTTTTATAAATGATAGCTGTTATGGTAGAGAGGCAAGTACACCTGCTTGAGGCCATAGAGATCGGCCTGAGAGTCGAATGAGTCGTCACATGAGACTCAAGATGAGAGTGAAGTGGAGGTTGATGATGAGCATACTCCACAGGGTCCTATAAAAAGACCAAACAGTATTGAGACACGCTCCAAGAGGATGGAGTGGAGTGTAGAAAATATTTCGGACTTGTTTACTCAGTCTATTGCAAGTAGTTGAGAATAGGCAGGGTAAAGCCTAAACAGATGCCTCAGAATATAAAGATTTTCACACCCATCCGATATATAGCAAAGTAAAGAAACCAATAGTTACTGAGGACTGGGTGTGTGAGATAGCGAAGTTGTATGAATTTTTCGGTGTATGTCGACCGAGAAAGTGACTTTTAAATACGTTTATGTTAAAGAGTCGAGGCGAAATATTGGTGGAAGTCCGCTCGACCCATCTGAAGAGTTAGACGTCCAGAACTGACATGAGAAATGTTTCTGGATGTATTCTGGTGACGAAATATTACGGACACTACTTAAAGGGAAATTACAGGTAAAGTTTCTTACACTACCCATAGTCATTGGTTGATTGATGAGTATGAATCTCAGATTATATCCCTGGGCAAGTATGAACCCGATATTGTGGGCAGTGAGAGTTGGAAAGCCCAAAAGTTCATGAAATGACTCAAATTATCGATTAGAGTCCGATTGGCTTATTACCTATGCCGAGGCATTGCGCAGAATATAGTTGTGTGAATAATATCATGTGTTGCACGCCTCTGAGATTGGAAAGGTAGTAAGGGCCGAAACAGAGACAGAAGACAATAGAGAATGACAGAGATGTCAGAGCGGGAAAGAGACCAGTTGGTAAGAAATTAGAGTTGATGAGTCACGGGGTAAGATGATTGGTAAGGCCCCAGTGTATCCAATTTCAATATTTTGAGGGGTATTGTGATTGGAGGACCTCGACCTGCTACGAAGTAGTGTAGCAGTGTAAGCACTGTAAGCAGCGTGAGATGTGTGGTAGATACCACGCAAGGAGGGTCTATACCTACACTGTATTGATGAAAATGGCCGTTAAGTGTGGTAAGACAGACCATTGATTTTGATTGCACAGAGTTGGGCGAGATCGCCCCACAGAAAAGTAAAGAGACAGAGAAAAACTTCGTTGGTATAGCTGCAACGAAAAGGGAGGCCATAGCCGAAAAGAAAAAAAGGAAAGTAGGCTGTTGGACGAAGGCGAGAGGATGTCTTGGACCAGGACACTATTGATGTTTTATGGATGTGGTGTAAGATACCACACTTGATATGAATAATGAAGTACATATGTTCATGGATCCTGGTGCCACACATTTATTCATACCGCCTTCATTCGCATATAAGTGAGTAAAAGGCATGAATGCCTACATCATTGGGCATAATACTGATAAATGAGTACCCCAATAGAGGAGGATTAATTAACGGGATATGGATATAGAGATTTTAAGTTGAAAACAGGGGTGAAAACATCACTGAAAAGTATACTATAAGTGTTGACAAGTGATAAAAAGGGGTGCAACAGTTGAAATTAAAGGAGTAAAGGAGTGTACTCACGGAATGAATAATGAAAGAGTTTTGTCATGATTGATATACGAAGGAGATAATCTTTGAGATATGTTAATCCTAAATACAAGATGTACTGGAGTAAGAGGCGTATGCTAGGTAAGAATACCCTTAATATGCGAAGTAATTGGGATTAAGTGATAAGTAGGGAATATAAATTATAACCAAGGATAAAGATGGATATAACCATAACCAATCTATGTGGTTAAGTCTGAAGGTTAATAAAGGTATTTCAAAATACCTCCTCGCCTGAAGACTTGACAGCGTCTAAAAGTATGTATATATAACCTATAACGTAAAATCGATCATCGTAATAAATACCTTTAGCATTAGGATATCTTTACTAAGACGATAAGAATATTAAAATTCGACAAATCATAAAGGTTAACATAGTAAAATTTAATAAGAGCCGTTAAGATAAGAAAAGAAAATGACGCAGGTTAGTACCTGAAAACATAAGCGATTTTGAAGGATCTTATACGTTTATGCGTAAATAAGTCAAGGATATGGATGATTGAAATAAGTAGTGGAGCTCGACTACGATGAAGTATTTAAACTTTACCTGGACCGATTTGTCATCATCCTTATTGATGATATGTTGAGTGTAGTTAAAGTCCAGGGCAAATTATAAGCAACAATTGGAAGATTGCTTTTACAAATGGGTTGTTACGAGTTCTCAATATGGTCTACTTGGCTGACACGTTTAACTAAGAAAACGTGGTATTTGAATGAGATGATAAGTGAGATGATAGATGTGACATGAATTTCGGTATAGTGAAGGATGAACTGACCACCGTGATTAATTTCACCATAACCAATAGCTCAAGAGGTTCTCAGTGAGTATGGATACCTCGAAATAATGAAGGAGCTGTGTATTGATGTATAATGGGAAGATAGTCAATTTTGGAGTCAGACAACTCCTTGATCACGAAATAAACTATCTGACCCATGATTTAAAGTTGGTAGCAGTAGTACTTGTACCGAGGATATGGTACTATTATGTACAGGGTGAGAAATTTTGGATATGCACTGATCATAAAGCTCCGAGTATCTGTTTTTCACAAAAAGAGGGGAATATGAGAATACATAGTGGGTTAGAGCTTCTGAGAGATTTTGATTGTGGAAAATTGTACCACCCAGGATAGGCTAATGTGATGGTTGATGCCTTGAGTAGAAACAGCCTCAGGATGGTATTACATATGATGGTCAGAGAGCGTGAGTGGCTAGAGCAGTTGTGAGCCTCAGTATTGATGTGATCCCTTCTGATGATGACAGTGATTGTGTGACAGCTAGCCTGAGATTAGAACCGGATGAGAGTGCCCGGATTTGACAGGCTTAGCGTGATGATCGGCATGGTGTCGATAGTTTGGGTCAAATTTAGAAGGGTACAGTGATAGAGTTCACAGAGTGTGATGATGATTTACAGAGGTTCCGAGACAGTATAAGTGCTCCCCAAGGCCATAATTGATGGGATAGTAATATTGTCAGAAGCTCACTCTTCGGGATATACGGTGCATACGAAAAGTAAAGAATGTATCAAAATCTCGAAAAGGGTATTGGTGGTCAGATGTGAAAAGAGATATGGTAGAGATTGTGGAAAAGTGCATAGTATGTCAGCAGAATAAGGTAGAGTATTAAAAGTCTGCAGAGTTATAGCAGCCTCTACCTATATCGACACGGCACAGAAATGAGAGCAAGTCTCCATGAATGTCGTGATGGGTTATAGAGGACTTAGATGAATCACGAGGCTATCTGGATGATAGCCGACAGATTACCTAAGTCTACCCACCTTTTGGTTATGAAATCCCTAAATACTCAGAGTGTATATGAGGATTCAGGTATAAGGAAGATTGTGGAACATTAAGTAGCGTTCCAGTGAGCATGGTATCATATAGGGATTCCCGCTTCACTTCCCACCTCTTAGGATATTTTTAGGAAGCTATGGGAACCCGACTAAGTGTTAGCATAGCTTTTCGTCCTCAGACAGATGGTCAGTCAAAGAGAACTGTACAAGTTCTGGAGGATACGATGAAAGCGTGTGCCATTGATTTTATAAGCTCCTGGGATGATCAGTTGTTACAGATTGAAGTCGCCAATAGTGACAGTTGCCACTTGAGTATCGGGATAACAAGATATGAGGCAGTGTATGGCTGTAGGGGTTGTTCCCCAAATTGGATAAGAAAAAATGGGTGACAGATAGAATTATTTTCGACTTTGGATAATAAGTCTCTGAGGATGTTCAGTTGAGTGAGAGATTAAGAACACCTCAGAGCAGATAGAAAGTACTGAAATTCATCGAGGGTGAATTAGTATGGTTGAAATGTTTCTTGTCCTAAGAGAATAAGGACATAGCGAACTTTTGGAAGAAGGTAAATTGAGTTTCGCTGGATTGAATCTTTTGAGAGATTGGACAAGTGGAAGATAAGACCTGGAGGTGGCATTTCCACTTGAATAAGCAGGCACCTACAATGTGTTCCATCTTTGATGCTTCGGAAATACTATCCAGATCCAGCATAGGTGATCGAATATGAACTCCAAAAGTTTAGTTTAATGAAAATATAAGTATATTGATAAGTTGATTTGGGCATTAAACAGGAAAGAGAAAGTATTGAGGTTTAAGATGATCTCCCTAATTAAAGTCCTTTGGTAGTAATATACTCCGGAGAAGGTCACATAAGAATTTAAGAGTATGATACGATCGATGTACCCGGAGTTGTATATGGACTCATATGACTTGGTTCTAATTTGGAGGACCAAATTCCTTAAGTGGGGGAGATTTGTAAGACCCGAAATTAAATCGTAAATTTTATGAGGTAGAAAAATGTTCACAAATTTAAAGGAATGGGATTTGGACTGAAAATAAAGATTCAAATCATAAAATGAATGAGTGTTCGTGAAGGAAAGTTTGACTGAATTAATCCCGAACACGTACAAGGGCAAAACGGTCAAAAGATCGAAAGTCGGTATAATTTAACAAGAAATAATTATTAAAAATAATGGATTGAGGAAGTTCGATCAATAACGAAGAATTACATATGTTTTGGGTTAAAATTGATCAAAATATTAATTTTTAAAATTAACCGAAATTTTTGCTGCGAAAAACAATCCCGAAAAATAATCGAAAATTATACCGAGAAGCCGAAATAATACCGAGAAATTAATTTATAGACTAAATGAATAAAATATAATTTTTTAAGATATTTTGAATATTTTAGACTAATTTAATCAATTAAATAATATTAAAATAAATTATAAATATAAATAAATAAATTAAAAAAAGAAAGAAAAGAGAAATCTGAAACAATCGGGGAGAGAGAAGAAGAATGGGAAACCGAGGGAGCTGCCCACGCGTGGCCGACCGACCCACGGCCATCGGGCATCAACGGCCCTGACGAAGAGCCGAGGAGAAAGAGGAGAGGCCGGCGAAGCTCTGGGCACCGGTGACGCGCGCCAAGGACGCCGGAGAACGCCGAAAAACGGAGGAGAAGGCCGCGGGAAAGAAATGGTCACCGGCGACGAACGGCGGCGATTCGGGCGGAACTAAGGCTTGATTCTGAAAGCCCAGGCGACGGCGGTTCTTTCTGCACCAGTAGCAGCCAACGAAACGGCGGGAATCACCGGCGACGGCCAAGGGAAGAAATGGGTTCCGACGGCCGAGGGAGAAGAGCCGAACCGGCGACTTTTCGGCGCCTCGACCAAAGCTGAGGCCAGATTCGAGCTGCGGACGACCTTGCGGAGCCACTAGCAATGGAAGTCGACAGAGAACCAGTCGGTAAGGTGGTGAACCGGAGAGAACCGGAGTGAACCGGGGTGAACCGACGGTCTGAAACGGTCTGAACCGGACCGAACCGGTTCAGCCAAAAAGAGAAGGAAAGAAGGAGAAAAAGGGGAAAAGAAAAAGAGAAAAAATTGGGAAAAAATCCCAACGATGTAATTGAGCTACGGGTAAGTCGATAAGAGGTCAAAATTGACCGATGTGAATTTTGAAATATTTAATTTGATAAATAATCGACTGAAAAACTTACCCGAAAATTATGAAATTGTGTAGCTCGATAATTTGCATCCAACGAGAGCTCGAGACAGCCTCGATTTGCGAACTAGCATGGAATCGCGGGTAAGTAACCCTTACTTACGACAATTTGCATCGTTATGCATGATTCGAATTTAATTACCGCATAAATAGATTAAATTTTGGAAAGTCGGATAAATTGTTGTAAATAATAAATTGAGCTATTCGAGAGTTAGAACGAGGCCCAATAAATTGTTGGTGGGCCCAATGAGCCCAATAGGCCTCCATAATGTGAAAATTAAGTGGAAAACGGGCTTAAGGCCGATTAAGGCCCATTAAGGCGCAATCGGGCCCAATAGGGGTAAATGGGTCCAATGATTTAAATTAAGCCCGAAAAATAGAAAATACGATTAAACTGTATAATATCTGACCTGATGAATATTTATACGCAGTTCCAGAGGTTTGATTGGGAGCATATCGGACTGCGCGACGAGACAACAGTGGAAAAGGAAAGGTCAGACTCTACAGAAAAATAAGGTAAGGGAATTTTGTAAGTGCATAGAGATGCCTATACGTATTTTTGAGGATATTTACAAGGCTTAGAATTTATGTAAGTATCTAGTAAATGAAATTATAATTTTTACGAAAACCGGGGCATAGGTGAATAAAGAAAATGACGATTTTACCCCTGAGAGTAAAATTTACAAAAAGGGTAGTAAGGCAGATATAATTGCATGATTTCATGTTTTTATTACTTTATATGAATATATTGCTTTGATTTAAGCAAATATGCACATAGGTTGGCTGTTGATTTCGTGAAATATACGAAAGGGTACCGGTTTGTACCGGTTACTATTTTAAAAGATGTTTTGTCAAGATTTAGCCACCTATCATATTTATACAAGTAAAAAGAGTGCTAGAGTCTTTCTCGCACTCAAGTTTACTGATTTATTTCTCATGAAAAGTCGTACTGGAGCATTGCTCGTACGAGGAATTTGTGTGTGCACAAAACCGTGCTGGAGCTTCACTCGCACGAGATTTTCGATATCATGATATGCATAGCATGGTGCTGGAGCTTCGCTCGCACTAGACGTGAGTTGACATGCATATAGTCGTGCGGAAGCCTCCTGTAGACTGTGTGTCATAGAGAGTTGAGATGCTCGCACGTATACTTTGAGACATGGGTTGGTTATCGACATAGTATTGGGGTGGATAAGACCTACGGCTGGCACCCCCAGACTATGATATGGATCCACGGAGTACGATGTACCGTGTATGTCACACGGAGTATGCTGTACCCTGCAGTCATGATGACTCTACGATGTTACTTGATATTCTGGCGGGTAGGACTTGACCTCACCTCCCGTTGCAGTTGTGATACCCCGCACACCGGGATCCGTGTAGCCTGGGATCACAGGGACAAAGTATGGCCATAGTCCTCGATTTTCATATAGTAACCTACATGCCTCACATGATATCATACGGTCTGAATAGACCAAGATGAACCCGAGGGATGGGTAATGTCTCGATTTATGTTTTTAAAAGAGATGTGATTTAATGAATCAAGGTATTCCCGAGAGATGGGTTTGACCTTGATGAAGTTGTTTTATGATGAAATAATGAGTTTTAACGTGATGAGTTTATGATGAAACTAATAAGTTTTAATGTGACGAGCATGAGATGTCATATATGATGGTTTTTCCATGTGTGTTCTATATGTCGATTTGATGATTTCCCTTATATGATATATACATACATGTGGCATCGTTTTAGTCATTCCTCATGCTCAAAATATAAAGGATTTTATATCATGACATTATCAGCATGTAGATAGTATAGTTATCTACCTGCTTACATTATTGCCTTACTGAGCTGTTTATGCTCACCCTTTCATTTTTCACCCCACAGGGTATATTCAGTAGAAGAGAGCGACAATAGTTTCGCATTTCGATTATCCGCTGCTTCTTATTAAGATCAGGTATACACATTTATATAATTTTTGTATCTGAACATATAGATGCACAATACTGTACATGGATGTAATATTAGGGATGTATTTAGTTTAAATAAATTGATATGTAAATGAAATATGCAAATGGAAAGGTAAATAGGTGAGAGGTGACTAACACCGAATCATAGCCCAACTGTTTAGTAGTGTGACTGTTCACGACGGGTAAGGAAATGAAAAAAAGTGAAAAATTTACTCTGATTTTTAGGTAATTTGGGTCGTGACATCGGTGCCTTGTTAATAGTCCTCTATGCATTAGTGGTGTGACTCAGCGGGTCCGATCTGCTCGGTTAATTTCTTTGAAATTTTGTACCAGTATTTCTAAAATTTTGAACCGATATTTTTGACCGGGATTTTGTCAAACTCTTTGCGCCTTCTTCTCTATTCCAAATATATATATATATAATCTTAAATAAATATATATATATACCTAAAAATACTTTTTTTTGAATTCCTTTTTCTTTTCCCGCGTTTTTTCTTTCTTTCTTTCTCGCAGGTTAGCCGATGCCACTGCTCACGTTCGTCGTCGCCTTCTTCCTCGATGTTTTTGTCTGGCGCTGGTGTTTCCTTTCTTTCTTTGTCGTTTTCCACCTTGATCACAACCTTCAGCCTACCCCCGTGATCCTTCAGTCGACCACCACCATCATCATCTTCCTACTCTGTTTCTCTTTCTCTCTTACTCACACCTGGTCTTGGTTCAGGACTTTTTTGGCACTAGCAGTGGTACCCTTCTATCACACCCCATTTCCAAAATTAAATAATTAATTTTCATTCATACTACACACATAACGGAGCAGACAACAGTCTGATGGTTGAGCATACGAGCCGATATTGACTTACACATTTAAAAATAAGCTGTACATAATAATTGAATTTCCTTATTCATATATGTATTTACATATGTACGCTTACATCCCAGTAATTCTTTATATACTCAACTGTGCCTTAGAAGCTTAGATAAAAAATCAAAAGAGGTGTACACCTTCGCGCACAATGGAGTGTGGGCTATCAACTGCTCAGGACTATCGCAGCTCTCATGACTTGGGTAACTCTGTGGAGTGGAGGGAAAATGGGGGTGAGCTACAACACCCTCAGTAAGGAAATCACGCAAGGAGGTGATAACTATACTACCTACATGCTCATGAATCATGTCATGCAGAAAATCCTTACTTTGTCAATCCCAACTGGATTCACAAAATCACACACGTATGCTTTCTCAAAGCCATGTCATATCACAAACGAATTACTCAAAACACATGTTCTCACAAAGCTTATTTCAATCAAATAGGAGACAAATCAAAAATCTCAAAATTTAAATCAGAAATCATATAAGTATGGAAACAAAGCAGAGCATATGAAAACAAGTAGACATATGGCCATAGTCACTGGACTCCATACAATCACTGATTAGGTGTGCATGAATGTCCCCAGATGGTTGAGGGCAAGGGGGTCAATCTACCCATCAGACAACAAACAAACAACATAGTACGTCGTACTCCATGTGCGTCCACACGGTACATTGCACTCCGTGAACCCTAATATCTGAAATCAGCGAGATTAGGAGTGCCCGTCCAACGGGTCTTATCATCCCATCTCTAGCTATATCGATACTAAGTCTCCAAAATGCACGTGCGAGCATATCAATCAGTGTGACACACAGTCTACACGAGGCTTCAGTACGACCTTATCAAATCACGTGCGAGGATCAGTGTAAGCTCACACAGCCTACACGACGTCTCATAACACAATTTTATGCACATCACAAAATCACAAACTAGTGCGAGCAAAGCTCCAGCACGTTAGCATGCATAAAACATATAAAGTTTAGTGCGAGCAAAGCTTCAACACTACTTTAATCTCAAAACTGATAGATGGCTCAATGCATATAAGGGGCGTACAAACCAACCTCAACCACGGAAGGTAGTACCCATTTGAGTGAGATAAAATAATTCCCATCAAATTACTCATCAAAGATAAAATTTTGAAAAACATGCAATTTAATGCAGATATTCAAATCATGAGCCAGTCTATCATTTTAGTTTCACAAAACCTCTTTTTCACATGTAAAATGACGAGTTCATGCACGTTATGCATTTCCAAATTTTCCCAGGTCTAGGGGTATTTTTGTAATTTTCTCATATTTGCGTACTATTCAGAATTTTCATATCCATACTCTATACGAAAATTTAAGTGTATGTAAACGACGATAAAATTACGTATAGCTACTTCTAAGAGCTTACATAAATCCCTTACCTCGATAGTGTCGACTACGAATTTTAATTCTTGATCTTTTCGGATCACGTAGTCTAATTGGCTTCGAATGTATCCTCGAGAGCCAAATCTTTCCTTGGTGGCACGTAAGTCGAGATCCGCTTGAACTCGTACACGTCGCTTACCATTTTTTTCGCTACACAGCAATATATATTTAAACTGGTTAATTTTGGTATAATATAAATTCAAATTAATTATCTGAAAAATAAATCAATCGATTTTCGACCACTTACCAGTCTACTGCTATGTTAGGGTAACATTGAATTTTTTTCCCAAATTTTTTTCTCTCTCCTTTGACTGAACCGGTTCAGACCCTTTCACACTGAACCGATCCGAACCAGTTCAAGTGGATTTTTGTCATTGCCAACGCTTTCGATCGGTTCTCGAGGTGGTTTGACCATCGTTCGACGTGCCTCAGCCTGGGGAAGCTTCGCCTGGCTTGGCTCGGTCCAAATCGGTGCCGGTGCCGGTGAATCTCACTTTTTCTCCCTTCGTCCTTCGCTTCGTCGATCTGCCTTTTGTCGACGATCCACAGTGTGTAACGGCTTTCAGTGGTCTCATGGGTGTCGGTCGTCCCTCGTCGATCCTATCTCGCACGCTCTCGCCGGTCTTGGCTCACCGGAGGTGAGGGACAGGAGTCGGGTTTTCTGTTCTCTTGTGTGCCAGATCAGCTTTTGTTTCTTTTTTTTCGTTTTTCTAATTCTTTTTTTCTTTTATTTTAAATATATTATATTATATTCAATATAATACAATATATATACCAAAATATCTAAAGAAATACATATAATAATACTACAATATCTTATAATAATAATAATAAAACAAATATTATTATTAATATTTTTATTGTTGTTGTTGTTGTTGTTGTTGTTCGATTACAACGGTGACGAATTGCTGACATCTTCGCTTCGATCTTTCTGCCACGTGTTCTAGAATGCCTCTACAAAAGAGAGAAAGATCAGAGAAACGCTGGGGTTGTTCCCTACATTGGCACTCCGATGCTTAAGTCAGACCGAGAATTGGGCAGAGTTTTAGTATGAAAAATCAGACTTAGGTTAACGAATCGTACCTGACCCCTATTTATAGGGATTTACTCTGTCACTAATTATATTTTTGCCATTTTTATCTTACTCAGTACTTATGTCATTTCTCATGTTTTCTTCGTGCACCACGTGGTACATTCTTCGTGCGCCACGTGACGCACTTTTATTATTCTTTTATCATGCACAACAATTGCTCCCCACTCTTTCGCTAGGTATAACCTTGCGAAAGAGTACATATGTTCTCATTGTAGCCTCAGGTCAAGTCCTTACATTAGATTCTGAAATCAAATTCTCTGGCCGTCTAATTCTTAAGCTCTTATTTGAGTGCGTGGCTTACCTCACGCATTTTTCGCTTCAAGCTCTTTGTCTGGGTGCGTGGCTTACCTCGCACATTTTTCGCTTCAAGCCCTTGCTCATTTTCTTCGTGGCTTACCTCGCGCACTTTTCGCTTCAAGCCTTTTTGTTTTGGGTTCTTAGCTTACCTCGCGCACTTTTCGCTTCAAGCTCTTGCACTTTTTTCTTTATGGCTTACCTCGAGTACTTTTCGCTTCAAGCCTTTTTGTTTTAGGTGCTTAGCTTACCTCGTGCACTTTTCGCTTCAAGCTCTTGCACTTTTTCTTCATGGCTTACCTCGCGTACTTTTCGCTTCTAGCCTTTTTGTTTTGGGTGCTTAGCTTACCTCGCACACTTTTCACTTCAAGCTCTTAAACTTTTTTCTTTATGGCTTACCTCGCGCACTTTTCGCTTCAAGCCTTTTTGTTTTGGGTGCTTAGCTTACCTCGCACACTTTTCGCTTCAAGCTCTTGCACTTTTTTCTTTATGACTTACCTCGTGCACTTTTCACTTCACGCTCGTGCACTTTTTTCTTCATGGCTTACACTGTGCACTTTTCGCTTCAAGCCTTTTGTTTTGGGTGCTTAGCTTACCTCGCGCACTTTTCGCTTTAAGCTCTTGCACTTTTTTCTTCATGGCTTACATCGCGCACTTTTCGCTTTAAGCCTTTTGTTTTGGGTGCTTAGCTTACATCGCGCACTTTTCGCTTCAAGCTCTTGTACATTTTCTTCATGGCTTACATTACGCACTTTTTGCTTCAAGCCCTTTTCTTGGGTGCATGGCTTACCTCACGTATTTTTTGCTTCAAGCCCTTTTCTTGGGTGCATGGCTTACCTCGCGTATTTTTTGTTTCAAGCCCTTGCACATTTCTTCGTGGCTGACCTCACGCATTTTTCGCTTCAAGCCCTTATTAGAGTGCTTAGCTTACCTCGCGCAATTTTTGCTTCAAGCTCTTGCACTTTTTTCTTCATGTCTTACATCACGCACTTTTCGCTTCAAGCCCTTTTCTTGGGTGCATGGCTTACCTCGCGTATTTTTCGCTTCAAGCCCTTGCACATTTCTCCGTGGCTTACCTCGTGCATTTTTCGCTTCAAACCATTTGTTTGTTGAGTGCGTGACTTACCTCGCGCATTTTTTTATTCAAGCCCTTGCACTTGTGTAGCTGGTGCGATCAGTCATCTTGTGAACTTTCTTTCAAGGCATTAGTGATGGCTTAGGTAGCCTGGCGATAGTAAGGGTTTCTTTTCTCTTAACTTTCTTATATGTGGTTCAGTGTCGGTATCCTTTTCATCACTTCTTCTTGAGTGATATACTTATTTGCTCTAGAGAACAAGCCCGAGATCGTTGTTGGTTGATCTAATGATAGCGACTCTTGCAACTTTTCAGACCTTGTCCCTTGTAGCATAGCTGTCACAGCTACTCGAGCTTATAGATCATCTACTTCAAGAGTAGCATTACGGAACCAATCTATATAGCTCTTGAATGATTCCCTGATCCCTTGCCTTAATGTAAGCATATAAGTGGCCTCCTTCCTTTTCTGGCTTTTTATCATAAAGGCATACAGGAATTCGCTTCTTAATTGATTGAATGACAAAATAGACCCCTCCGGCAAACTGTTAAATCACTTTAGTGCATGATCAGTTAAGGTTAAGGGGAATGCTCTACACATAATCTCATCCTCCCATCCATGTAATAGCATCAATGACTCATAGTTCTGAATATGGTCATAAGGGTTAGTATTTTTCGTATACGCCGTCATCTGTGGTGTCTTGAATTTTGGGGGCAACGATTTTTCCATGATCGTTGTACTGAATGGGATTCTCCTCCTCTGATTTTCTTCGGCTGGAACCAACTTTTTCTCTTCTAAGATTCGTTCCACCATTTTTTTTCACGTCTGTGGCAACTTGTGCCTCGGACGCAGGTCTGTTTTACACTTTCTTAGCATCATATGAATCAAATTAGTCGCAGTCCATAGCTTCTCTCCTATTACCCTAAGTTCGATTTTGATGAGTCTGAGGTTGAAAGTTTGCCATTCCAGTTTCAAGGTTTCGTGTTGGATTTATTTTCGAGTCTCTCCCAACATGAGACCTTGTCACTCACACACCTTTGATTCCATTGTTTGGCGAGCCATTTGTGTTCTGGGGCCAAGGACTTTTTGGCGCCCAAATATCCAGAATCTACTATAGTCGGACCCTTAAGGTTTCTAGGACTTTGGCGTCTCCGGCCACCAACAATCTTCGGTGTTGAATTCCTTGTACCATGACACCGCAGTTTTTCGATACCATGATGTCTCCAGTTCATTAGACTCTCGCGCATGGGGTCTTCCATAGCTTGGTACCGCAGGCCTTTCAAGGCCTCACGCACGGGGTCTCCCATACCCTAACGCCTCATGTCTTCCTCAGTCTCACACATAGGGTCTCGTGTGGTCATGCCGCGAGGATCTCGCGCACCCCTACCGTGGGGTCTCGTGAAGCCAGGCAGTGAGGGTCTCGAGCAGAAGGTTCTCACGCGGTCATGCCATCAGGGTCTCGTACGAGCTGACATCCCCATGCTATGAGTATGCCACGTGGCGTACTAAGAAAATGAGGGGTCTTGCGCGGCCATGCAGCGAGGCTTTCGTGCGCCCCAGCCATGAGAAGTTGGCGCGGAGCACCGTGAGAGGTTACCGCAGGAGTGCCTCGAGGGTCTGCTGCCGAAGTGCCGCGAGGGTCTGCCACTGGAGTACCGCGAGGGTCTGCTGCGGGTATACCGTGAGGGTCTGCAGCGGGAGTGTCAGGAGGGTCTTGCGCACCAATGTCGTGAGGTCTTTCGCACCCCTGCCGCAAGGGTCTCCTGCAGCCATGCCGCGAGGGTCTTGGTCACCCATGCCGTGAGTAGGGTTGTAAACGAACCGAACACGAACGAACGACTAATGTTCATGTTCGTTCGTTTATTTTTTAGTGTTGTTCATGTTCGTTCATGTTCATTAAGGTGTTCAGTCGTGTTCGTTCATTTATTTTTTTAATACTGTTCGTTTTCGTTCGTGAACATGTTCGCGAACATATTCATTTACGTGTTCGCGAACAAGTGTTCACGAACTTGTTCATTTACGTATTCGTGAACACGTGTTCGTGAACTTGTTCGTTTACGTGTTCACGAACACGTGTTCGCAAACAAGTGTTCAGGAATCGTTCACAAACACATTAAATATTAATACAAATTGAAAATTAAATATTAAAAATCCTACATAAATACTAAATCCTACATAAACAATAATACAATTTGAAATCATCCAACTAAAATTCTTAAATATAGCACAACGAAGTTTAAGAATTAATACATTAAAAGTTCAAAAATTAATACTAAAAATTGGTGCTACCGGCAATCCTCCAAATCATCTGACAAAATAAGTAAATAAATTAAATAAGTATAAATATTGAGATAAATAAAATTTAAGCAAATAAGTACAAATATTGAGATAAATAAATAATTAAATAAGTATAAATATTGAGATAAATATCTGCCCAAAATGGTGAAATCTCACACAATAAGATATAAAGGATAACACCAGCACTACATATATTAGTGTATGCAAATAAAACGTAAGTATAATAATATTACCAAAGTGAAATGATAATTCTAACCCATGTATTTCCAACTAACCAAATAGTTCTGGGAAAACAGAAAAACTCAGGTTCCAATGGAAATGGGAATTTTATATTAAAGAAAATGAACGTCAAGCAGAATGCAGCCCTAAACCCTAAACATAGGCATGGTTATGCAGCTGTTCAAGTTGGCTCTGTTGTTAGAATTAGATTTACTACTAGAGCTGAGATGCTGTTAGATGTTCGGATTTTAAGATCGTTTCTGTAGGTAGGATGAGCAGCAGCGAATGGATAGAAACTTTGACAAAATGTTTGAAACTGCAGAACAAGAAAATGAAAAGGAAATGAAAAGACAAATAAGGTAAATCAACTTCAAGAGAAGTGGTGTCAAGTAGTTTAGCAGGAGACAAATATTATTTGGAAAATAGAATCGAACATGTAAAGTTGTTAGGAGGAGGTTAAATGGTTGGATCTATAGATGAAGAGTGCATTAAGATAAGTATATGAATCAAAATAAATAAGGAAAAACAACTAAAAATCTGATGACTGATGTTGAATCTTGAAATTCACAAGTCAAAAAAAAAAAAAACACACACACACACACACAGCCAATTAACCACACCAAGAAATCCAGCATCCCATCAGAGTGTAGGTCTCGATCAGATGGGTCCAGCTCAGATCAATTCTTCTTCTTCTTCAATTGTTTTTACCATTTTTAATAATAAAAAAAAACCACGGCACTCAAGAACTCACTAGCAAACCTGAGCACAATAGCGGTAGCGAAAATTGAAAAGAAAGAGAGAAATCAGATTCGAGACAAATTGGAGTCAAAAGGAACAGATCTAAACTATGAGATAAAGTGAAACACGCACCCGTTCGTGTTGAGGGAATTTGTTCTGATCCATAATACTTGCACAAAACCTCCGGTGCAACAAAAAGGAGTAATATTGATCTTACCAAAGTCGTTGAACTAAAAAAAACAAATTTAAAAATCAAATTCAACAATACAACCCAAGAAATTGGAAAAAAAAGGCTTAGAAATTAAAATAGCTAACTACACAACATTTCAAACAAAGAACAACTTACCTAATGCTTCCAAGTAATCAAATTCCAAAACAAAAACTCTTCAAAGTTCAAAGTAGAGGAATCTCTTTAACTTCTGCTTTAGCCTATATAAAAAATTAATATTAAAATATTACAATGTTTGAAATATAGAACAGATGAAATAAAATATTAAAGTTACTTACTTTTGTTTTTCTTTTGATACCATAGAAGTTTCGATACCAGTCACTTCCACAAAAAAGCATTTGCACTGTCTCAGTTCCCAAAGATGAACGATATGCATCAATAACTCTACCACCAATACTAAAAGTTGATTCTGAAGCCACTGTAGTAATCAGAATTGACAAGATCTCACAAGCCATTTTAGACAAAATTCGAAACTTAAGGTTATTTGTCTTCCACCAATCTAAGGCATCAAATTCTCCAGAACTTTCATTACAAATAAACACCCCTTCTTCCAAATACGTATCTAGTTCAAACTTAACACTGTGAACTGTATCCACACTCCGAACATAATTCACATACTTTGATCTCCCTGTCATAACAGCTTTTCCTTTTCCAACTCCACTAGCAACGGAAACATTAGGGGTCTTATCACTTCGTTGCATATCATTTTCCATAGATTTACCTACATTAGCTGCTTTATAAGCATCTACATATTCCTTATAAAGCTCATATAAGCTGTCACGCATAATACTAATCTGCTTAGGAGCTTCCTCTGTAGAATAAATGACACGAAAAGCAAAGTTAATCAATGTCATTTTATTCCTACGATTAAGCACAGCAGCGATAGAGATCAACAGATTGTATTCTCCCCAATATTTATCAAATTTCTTTTGCATTTTGAAAGCCATTAGTCTCATACAAGGTTCTTCACTCAAAGATTTTTCATCCAACAATTCTTTTATGCTCTAAAGCTCAGGAAGAAATAAATTTGATGTTAGATATTCAGAACCTAATAATTATAAAAGAAATAAACATTTAAACTCAATGTCATAAATGTATAACATAAATGATAAAATTAACTACAAAACTTTCAATGTTAATGTTTATTACCTGAGATGATATTGGTAACTTCATTAAAAATTGCCAAGAATGAACAAACTTTTTCAACTCTCACCCAATCTTCATCACTTGGCAAGTGTCTGTAACTTGGATATCTTTCTTGATACCGTGGAAAAACTTGCTTAAACTCCAATGCACAAGACAACATAGCATATGTTGCATTCCACCGTGTGCAGCAATCTAGACTTAATCTCTTATTAGGCAACTGAAGTTGTTTGACAATATCAGAGAACATACTCAAACATTTAGTTGATGTTGTGATGTGTTTCACACTCTCCCTGACATTTTCAACTATGTCTTCGATCTCGAAAAGACCATCATGCACCAAAATATTTAAAATGTGCGCACAACATCGAACATGAAAGAGTTTTCCATCCAATGGAAGCCTTCTATGAAAAGAAAGGCTATCTTTCAATGTCTTCACTGCTAAATCATTGTAAGAAGCATTATCAACACTAATTGTGCACACTTTTCCTTCAATACGCCACTCTTCCAAGCATTCTCCAGAATTTTCATTACAAATAAACACCCCTTCTTCCAAATACGTATCTAGTTCAAACTTAACACTTTTGACCAGACTTCCACATATCAGTTGTGATGCTAATTCTATCAACTGTTTTCAACAATGCCAGCAATCTTTTTTTGTCTACCTCAAAACTTGTCTAACAATCAGCCTTCGCAGTTGCCCGAGAGATCCTTTTATAATGACGACTTGCAGTTTTCATCAACAAAGTGAAGAGCTCATACTCAGTAAATACAAATGGCAACTCATGAACCATAATCATATGAGAAACAATTTCTCTTATCTTTGCTTGATCATACTTCCAGGTTTGAACACAACTGACACTATTTGATCTAGGTTTTGTGGTTGCAGAAAAATATTAAATTGCCTATGTTCAGTGAGTTGACGTGTCACACAACTATTTTAAATGCCTATTGTATTGCGTAGTCGTACCATCTTTGTGCCTGGCAAGTTTGATCTTGCAATGATTACACTGCACCTTTTTAATCTCATCAGTAAGTTTAACTAATGTAAATTCTTGCCAAATAGATGATGTCTTCTTCCTTGCTTTCTTCGCATAATTACCAGCTTTAATTTCCTCCTCTTCATTAGGAGTATCTCCTTCAACCTTGACAACTTCATTTCCCTCACTAGCAACCATAGGAATGGACGATGAACCAGTACTAGAACAAGAATAATTATAACTCCAACCTGGTACTTAAGAAATTGGATGAAATAGTATGATTTTGTTCCGAGTAGAAAGACGTACCTAACAATTAAAAGTTAAATCATTATCAACGAGCAACAAAAAAAATACAAAATGAAAAAAATTTCAAAAGAATCCATTAATAATTAATAATTAACAAATATACCACAAAATAAGGGTTGCTAAATATGACAGTATCTGCCCCGAACTCTTTCTGGCCTCCCCGGAGATCATTTTTTTGGATAGACTGTTAAAAAGAGTCGGAAGATAATAGGTATGACAAGTCACAAATAAAATGATATGTGGATTATTAAAGTTAACTATCAAAGAAAAAGATGAAAAATACAAGAAGTCTAAACATAGCGTTGATTGTGAAGTTTAGTTGGTTAATAGACATTGCTGCCTGCTGCTGGAGATTTGCTCAACTCAGCCAGAGAAGGGAGCCACACGCAGGGAGCTAAGCACCGCCTGCTGGAGACAGAGAAGGGAGCTAACTATCGCCAGCCGCTGGAGATTCGCTGCTGGAGACAGAGAAGGGACTGGAGAATTGCTACCGCCTGCTGCTGGAGCTCACCTCACCTGTAGCAATCAAATGGCTTTTTTTTTTCAAATGGACTTTAAAATCCAGATTCCTATATAAAAAAGAGTCGATTGTATATAATATTATATAAATTTTAATTATTTTATATTATATAAAATATTTTAAAAAAGAATAGATTAATTTAAATGAGTCAATTTGTAATTTTAGATACTAATTGAATCAAATAAATAGAGCTAAAATATTAAGTTAGATTTAAGATTAATCTAACCGAAACGAATTAACCATATTTCAATCGATTAAGTTGATTTGGATTGATTTTTATTCATCTATAATATTTTATTTCCAATTAGAACATCTTTGAATATAAACCAAAAATTAAATTTATATGGATACAATAAACATATAAAGTTTATTTAATAAAAATGAAATAATTGATCAATTTTTAAAATATTTTAATCTTATTAGTGTTGATAGTTGTAGTAAAAAGTTCAAAGTCTTGTTCAAGAATTGACAATTTTAAATAGTATATGATGATAGAAAAAAGAAAATGAAAGGAATTAAATAAAAATTATAAATAAATATTTTGTATTTTATTTATGCGTTTGTTAAAAATCACGAGATCAACTGTAGACAGGCTACCAAACAGATGCCAAATATTTTCCAACAGAGTCACTTCTCTTTCAAACTCTTCAGAAATAAACTGCCTAATTCTAATTGTTTTTTTTATTCTCGGATATTGGAAGCTTTGAGCAATGGGGATTCAAATTATTGAAACTCAGACTAATTCTAAGGAGACTTTAGTTTTACTTCTTCACAATGATTAGCATTTAGCAAGACTTGATCTTGCATTTTCTCTTTTACACCACAAATTTTCCCGAAAGTCAGCATCAAAGCTAAATCTCAGCAACCAACTCCTAATGCTTGATGTGAAACTAGCTAACTTGGACAGGTGTCAAACTAGGAAATATCACTCAATCGAGCTCCTAATGATACCATTCCAGAACTAAATAAACCAAGCTGAAAAGCTAAAACTAAGCTCACTTCATGGTATTGGCACCTTAAAATATAAATAAATAAATTCTCTCCGAGCAAAGGTCAATGCTATACTTTTTTTGTTGACATAAAGGTCAATGCTAATACTTAACCTCGCCTTTTGATCCAAACATCATAAAAATCCCCCCCAACACCAACCCAAAAGAAAAAAAATCATTGCTTTTAGCAGTTGCAAACCCAGAAACCTAAAACCCAAAACTTTATGTACCTTTCTATTTTCAACCCAAAAAAATTCGAAAAAATTTGTTATTTTCAATAAATACTATTTATAAATTTTTTTTAAGAAAAGAAAAGTCCCCATGCGTAGCAGGTGTATCATCCTAGTAAACTCTAAAATTATCACCAAACTAGTGAATTGAATAAATCAAGCGTAGGTGTAAAGGCTCTTTTTTGGTGAAGACTGAGGCCATTTTACAAATAATAACTAAACTTATATTTGTATTAAAACAACATTCTTCCGTCAGGACCTATGCTATTTGTGCTAAACATTACATCCAACTAAAAAAAATACATATACCTACATCTGGAAGTATAAGAATGGAAGGCAGTTTATTTTCCAATAGAGTCACTTCTCTTTCAAATATTTTTTGAGTAAATAAATTATGTAAACTCTTCAGAAATGGGATAAAATACTTTAAGAAACAGTTAATTCATCACTTAAGCATTATAAATTTAGTTAGAATTATCAAATCCTAATCCCTAATTTTACAAACCCTAATTTTATACAATTTCTGCAAAACTGAAATTAACTTAAATTTCATCACTAAGCATGGTTCTATAACAGAAATTGGACATAAATTTAACTAAGGGAGAATCGGTTTTACCTTAATCTTGAGTAGCCGAATCCAAACTTGTCCAAACAGAAAAATGCCTCTAGAAATTTCTTCAAAACTCTCTCCTTAACTATGACTTACTTGGTAATAGGGATGCAAATGGGTTTAGGGTTTTGTTTTCTATTTGGAAGAAAGTGGCGTGAATTAGTGGTACAAGTGAGGGGAAGGGAAATTTTTTGGTTTTGGGAGGTGAGTGGCATGAGAGAGGAAGAAAGAAAGAGACTGTGTCTGGTTTAGGTTAGTAGGGAGAAAAAAAAAGGTGCAACTGTGCAAGAGAGAAGAAAAAGTAACGTGAGTAAAAGTGTGAATGCTGAGTTTTTTTTTTTTTGGACAAGTTTTGCTAATTAATTATTTTATGTAAAAAATAAAGTTTAAATCATACACATTAATTATATAAATATCATTTTATATTATGAGTTTATTTTTTAATAAGTTATTTTCATATTTTTTTAATTAGAATTTAGTTAATTTATTATTATGAGTGTAAAAATTGTATGTTAATTTATTATGAACTTTTATTAATTTAATTTCAATGGTCATGTTTACGGTTTTGTACAAATTATTTAAAAAATTTTGATTATTTCCAAAAAATAATTTTTTTAAAAATTGAATTGTTAAAAAAATATTATTTTATCAAAATTATAGTTTTTCTCTATTCAAAAAAAAGGGAAAATAAAGAAATAAAAAAGAAGGAAAAAAATAGAAAAATATTTTGGATAAATTAATTGAACAATGATCCTTATTAAGTTATTAAATGATTAAGTTATTTTTTAAATATAAAAATTTTAAGTATAAAATAAATAAAATATGCACCAAACACGACCTTAGTATTTTAGTATATATTATAATTATATAACATGTAACTTATATAATTATATAATATAAGCAATTTTAATACTTTAATAAATTACAAACGAACATAACCGAACGAACAACAAATGACACTTTAAACGAATGAACAATAAATGAACATAAACGAGCTTGTTTACGAACATAAACGAACGAACCACACCTTTGTTCATGTTCATTCGTTTAATAAACGAACACAAAAAATGTTGTTCGTGTTTGTTTGTTAAGCTTAAAAAACGAACATAAACGAACAGTAACCAAACGATTCACGAACGGTTCACCGAACGTTCTGTTTATTTACACCCCTAGCCGTGAGGGTCTGACGCTCCCCTACCATGAGGGTCCCCCGCACCCATGTCGTGAGGGTCTTCCACACCCCTGCCGTGAGGGTCTCCTGTAGTCATGTCTCGAGGGTCTTCTGCACCCATGCCGTGAAGGTCTCGCGCTCCCCTGCCGTAAAGGTCTCCTGCAGTCATGCCACGAGGGTCTCGCGCTCCCTTGCCATAAAGGTCTCGCGCTCCCCTGCCATAAGGGTCTCACGCACCCTTGCCGTGAGGGTCTCGCGCTCCCCTGTCGTGAGGGTCTTCCGCACCCCTGCCGTGAGGGTCTCCTGCAGTCATGCCGCGAGGGTCTTGCGCGCGAAGGCCTGCGACAGGTTCACTTGCAGAAAAGCTCCCTTGAACAAATCAACTATAGTCCGTAGGGCTTCGACGGTCTCTTCCCCCTTCTTCTGCATGGATTCGAATTCGCTACGGGAATCGTCATCATATCCAACTCTCTCTCTCTCAAAACGTCATCACCCAAGTCAGTCATTGGAGAGCTCACCATATCCTCACTTTCCTCACTTTCGATTGCTGTTGAGTGTGTTCGTACCATCGTTATCGAAAGCTTTTCTTTTGTTTCCTACAGATAGCACCAATTGTTGTTGCTCGATTACAACGGTGACGAATTACTGACGTCTTTGCTTCGATCTTTCTGCCACGTGTTCTAGAATGCCTCTGCAAAAGAGAGATAGATCAAAGAGACGCAGGGGTTGTTCCCTACATTGGCACTCCGATGCTTAAGTCAGACCAAGAATTGGGCAGAGTTTCAGTATGGAAAATCAAACTTAGGTTAACGAATCGTAGCTAACCCCTATTTATAGGGATTTACTCTATCACTAATTATATTTTTGCCCTTTTTATCTTACTCAGTGCTTGTGTCATTTCTCATATGTTTTCTTCGTGCACCACGTGGTGTTTTCTTTGTACACCACGTGGTGTATTCTTTGTGCACCACGTGGTGCATTCTTCGTGCGCTACGTGACGCACTTTTATTATTCTTTTATCATGCACAACAATTATATTTTATTTTCATAGTGTATTTTATACACTAAAATTTACACACCCTTGTACATATATTTTATTTAATTTATTCTACAAATGACACGGTATACGATACATCCGGGGAGCACGAAGATGTATCAAAATCTTCGGAGAGTTTATTGGTGGTCTGGGATGAAGAGAGACATTGCAGAGTATGTCTCTAGATGTCTCGTCTATCAGCAGGTGAAGGTAGAGCATCAGAATCCTGCAGGGTTATTGCAGCCTCTATCGATACCGACATGGAAGTGGGAGCACATCACCATGGATTTTGTGATGGGTTTATCGAGGACCCACAGAGGTCATGATGCCATCTAGGTGATTGTGGATAGGTTGACGAAGTCAGCCCATTTCTTAGCCATGAGAGCTACTGATACTCTGAGCACATTAACGAACCTATATGTCCGAGAGATAGTATGGCTGCATGGTGTTCCAGTGAGTATTGTTTCTGATCGGGATGCCCACTTTACTTCCCACTTTAGGAAACATTTTCAGGAAGCGATGGGGACCCAGCTGAGTTTTAGCGCCGCTTTCCATCCTCAGATAGATGGTCTGTCAGAGAGGACTATGCAGACTCTGAAAGATATGTTGAGAGCGTGTGTGTTGGATTTTAGAGGCTCTTAGGATGACCACTTGCCACTAGCCGAGTTTGCCTACAACAAAAGTTATCACTTGCGTATCAGGATGGCACCATATGAGGCACTATATGGACGCAAATGTCAATCCCATATTGGATGGGAAGAGGTTGGTGACAGATAGATTTTGCTCCTGACTTGGTTAGACATGCCTCTGAGGATGTTCGAGTGATATATGAGAGGTTACGGAAAACTCAGAGTCGACAGAAGAGTTATGCTGACAGGAGACTGAGAACACTAGAGTTTACCGTGGGTGAGTCAGTATTTTTGAAGGTTTCTCCTTCCAAGGGTATTGCAAGGTTCTGGAAAAAGGGTAAGCTAAGTCCTCGTTATATTAGACCCTTTGAGATTCTGGAGCGAGTGGGAGATAAGGCTTATAGGTTGGTATTGCCGCTAGAGTTAGCAGGTATTCATAACGTCTTCCACGTCGCTATGCTTCGGAAGTACCATCCGAATCCGGCACACGTGATTAGCTACGAGCCATTGGAACTCAGTGAGAGCATGTCATATGTTGAGAGACCAATTTAGATATTGGATATGAAGGAGAAGATATTGCGGTCCAAGACGATCTCTCTCGTGAAGGTTCTTTGGCAGTATCACACTCCGGAGGAAGCTACTTGGGAGTTGGAGAGTATGATGTCGGAGAAGTACCTGGAGTTATTTACAGACTGATTTGGTTATAATTTGGAGGACCAAATTTCTTTAGAGGGGGAGATCTATGAGACTCGTATTTTTGTATGACATTCCTAATGATTCACACGTTGTATGACATTATTATATGTAATGGAATCACAAGACGGATAATTTTGATCATATAAATGTGAATGAAGTAGTTAGACATGTACGTAAAGGGTGAAAAATGGTAAATAGGTCAAAAGACCCGAAATTCAGTATTAATTCGGTAAGAAATTGTCATTTTAAACATGGATTTTGGAACTCTTGGTCAATAAAGAAGAAATCATTGAATTCTGAGTCCAATTGATCAAGATACGAATTTATTACGATAACCCGAAATTTTCACCCTGAGAAATTATCTCGAAATGTGGGAAAAATACTCTGAAAAAATGTCACGCCCCGAAAATGCGGAAAATAGGGCTAATTTAAAACTTTTTACTAGTTAATTCACAATTAAGAGTGCATTCTTGTGCAGTGTCATACATCATCATAATTATCATGCCTCAGGATCTCATCATGATACAATAAATACGGTATTATACACCTTACTCAATTCCAAGTAAATTAATCCTAATACATCCCATATACTGTTATACATCAAGTGTCTGCAATTACATTAATAGTCTGGGTACATGAAAAGATAAAATATACCTCAAGATACAATATATATGGCCTGGAGCTCGAATCCTCCACTAGCCACTACTCCGTACGTCGCAGGGAGATCCTTTTTCACTTGAAGAACTCTGGGGGAAAGGAAAACAGGGTGAGCTTCTAAATCGCTCAGTAAAGGGGGTAAGGAACTCATTTCATAAACCAAAATACACATCACAAAAGGTTTATTTGTATGTGAAACTCATTTGAAAACCATAGCATGAAAATACTCAAAACGACATTCTCATGTCTCAAGTCATGTAAAAACATGAAGTAAAAGGCTCACTCTAGAGCAATAACAAAGCATGTGAAAATAACGCGTTAAACGCTTTCTCAAATAACGTGATAAAATCACAGTAAAAATAATGCACGTGGCACAGCCACTAAACACACGTGGCATAGCCACTATTTTAAATTCTCGCGTGGCAAAGCCACAAAACACACGTGGCAAAGCCACTGATTTAAAATCACTCGTGGCATAGCCACAAAACACACGTGGCAAAGCCACTGATTTAATTTCTCGCGTGGCACAGCCACAGAATAGGGTTTCTCAACGTGGCGCAGCCACCAATTGGGGTATAACGTGGCACAGCCACCAATTGGGTTTCTCAACGTGGCACAGCCACCAAGGGGGTATAACGTGGCACAGCCACCAATGGGGTATAACGTGGCACAGCCACCAATGGGGTTTCTCAACGTGGCACAGCCACCAATGGGGTATAACGTGGCACAGCCACCAATGGGGTTTCTCAACGTGGCACAGCCACCAATTTTACGTGGCATAGCCACAGAATAGGTTATTCTCACGTTACCAGAACGGAGAAGAATTCAGGCTTACATGCTACCAGAGCAATGCCCGGTGTGTACTCACAACTACACACCCAAGTCTTATCACATAAGACAGGTTTGCCTTCACGTAGAACTCGTAATGGTTTTTCTCTCATAAAACTCATTTAAAAATCGTTTTGTACTCAACACAAAACGTAATAAAACCGAGTTCCAACCAGCAAAGCACACGCACACATTTCTCAAATCTCAATATTGCCTTAACGTAGAACCCAGTTATAAACTCATAAAAACATTGGGTTCCAACCGACTATAAAAATTGTGTGCAATTATATCTCAACACAAAACACTCAACATGCTTGTTTTATAAACCATAATTCATGCTAAAATAGTTTACAATTCACATACACAAATGGTTTAGATTTCCCTTACCTCTTTGCACCTCGTATAGTGCAATCGTTTCCCCCGTATCACGGACTAGCCTCGCATTCCACTCTGGAACTCCCGGGCTGTCCAAACGATGTTAAAACATCAATACTCAATTATCTCATAACCCTCAATTCTCAAAATCGAGCATAATTGCTCATAACACCTCAAATCTCTTGATTTCTCGTAACTCAACCCTAAACTACAACCTCATTCACAATATCTCAATGTCCTACATTCCTCATGCCAATTATCTAGGCTAATTCTCCACATTGTCTATATTTCCATTTATAGCTCAAAATTCCTAAAATTATCAAAATTATCAAATATCTACATTACTCCAACTACATTGCAATTTCATCAATCCCTAATCCTTTCTCAACTATTTCAACGCAATGACAACCACCAATAGCATCAAAATCAGCTCAAATATCAAGATCGAGGTTTAGAAATTACCCAAAGCTTGTGAGACGCACAACTCACGCCTCGATCCGATTCGTCCTTCGATTTCCAAGTATGTTGTTCTCCCTTTGATGAGGAACAACTTTCCTTCTTGCCATAACAGCTGATTCGGTCGAAAATGGGGGATTTGGATAAGTGAGAAAGTTAGGTTTTCGAAAAAATGGGGGTTAGAAGAGAGAGAAAGTGAATTTTCAGGAGAAAACACGGGTTCCTTATATAGACTGGAGGTAGGAGATCGATCTGCCTCTTGATGAGATCGATCTGCGTTTGAAATTTGGGGACGATCTGGGTAATTTTATGCCTAGGAGATCGATCTGTCGAGGGGTGAGATCGATCTCTTTATGGCTTTATGAGATCGATCTGCTCCTAAGGAGATCGATCTTCTCCCCAAACAGAATCATTTGGAGATCGATCTCTTCCTCATGAGATCGATCCTTTCTCAAACAGAATCATTTGGAGATCGATCTCTTCCTCATGAGATCGATCTTCTCTCAAACAGATTCATTTAGAGATCGATCTCTTCCATTGGAGATCGATCTGCTCCTCAAATTCCTCTTTCCTCGTCATTTTTAACTCACCAGATCGATCTCTCCTTCTCCCAGATCAATCTGTCCTCATAGTTCATGCTTATTTTGCACACTTAACATATAAATCTCCATTTATAATTCTCACAATTCATCTAGTTCAATAATTTACACTTTAAATTATTATTACATCAACAAAATATGTCTAAAATTCTCAGATCTCACATCCTCCCCACCTTAAAAGAATTTGGTCCTCCAAATTCAACTCAACTAGTCAAATAGATGGGGGTATTTCTCCTTCATGAGACTCTCTAGTTCCCACGTTGCCTCTTCCATTGAGTGATGTTTCCACAAAACTTTCACTAATGGGATGCTCTTGGTTCTCAGTACCTTCTCCTTTCTATCGAGAATCCGGACGGGTTCCTCAGTGTAGCTCATATCCTCTTGAATGTCCATCTCGTCATACTCTATGACATGAGAAGGGTCCGGGTGGTACTTCCTCAACATAGACACATGAAAAACGTTGTGTATTCCGGACATCTGTGGGGGTAATGCCAATCTGTAGGCTACTTCTCCCACTCTCTCAAGAATCTCGAATGGTCCTATGTATCGAGGACTCAATTTCCCTTTCTTCCCAAATCGCATGATACCCTTGCTCGGTGATACTCTCAGAAATACTGCATCACCAACATCAAACTCAAGTGGCCGTCTACGCACATCCGCGTAGCTTTTCTGTCTACTTTGTGCAGCCCGTAACCTCTCACATATGAGTTTCACACTCTGTACGGCTTGCTCAACAAGC
Source organism: Firmiana major (assembly GCA_033439115.1). Taxonomy (NCBI): domain Eukaryota; kingdom Viridiplantae; phylum Streptophyta; class Magnoliopsida; order Malvales; family Malvaceae; genus Firmiana; species Firmiana major. The sequence continues at coordinate 23,037,486 of CM065903.1, read as the reverse complement.
TCGGGAGCATTTATCTTTCTATCACCGACTTCTTCCCAAGCTACAGGGGATCTACACCTCCTACCATATAGAGCCTCAAAAGGTGCCATTCCAATACTCGCATGATAGCTGTTATTGTATGCAAACTCTGCTAGGGGCAGGTGATCATCCCATGATCCCTTAAAATCCATCGTACACGCCCTCAACATATCCTCCAGGGTCTGAATAGTCCTCTCTGACTGACCATCTGTCTGAGGATGATAGGCGGTACTAAAACTCAATCGAGATCCCATGGACTCCTGAAACTGGGTCCAAAATCTGGAAGTAAACCGGGAATCTCTATCAGAAGTAATACTCACTGGAGCCCCATGTAATCTAGCTATCTCGCTGACATACAGTTCAGCTAAGGCATCCACAATATCTGTGCTCTTGATGGCAAGGAAGTGGGCACTCTTGGTCAATCTATCCACAATGACCCATATCGCGTCACGACCTCTTCGAGTCCTCGGTAAATCCATAATAAAGTCCATAGTGACATGCTCCCATTTCCATGTAGGTACAGGTAAAGGCTGCAGTAGTCCTCTGGGCTTTCGATGCTCAGCTTTCACTTGCTGGCATACTAAACACCTGGCCACATACTCTGCCACGTCTCGCTTCATACCACTCCACCAATACACCTTTCTCAAGTCTCGGTACATCTTAGTACTCCCTGGGTGCATGGTGTATCGCGAGCAGTGGGATTCTCTCAGTATCTGTCTCTTTAGGGTATCATCGTCCGGTACACAAATTCGTCCTCTGAACCTCAATAATCCATCCTCACTGATGGTGAGATCCGACTGCGAACTCTGCTCAGCTTGGCTAACCATATCTATTAATCTCTGATCACTGCGCTGCCCAGTTCTAATCTGATCCATGATCCTAGGCTCTATCCGCAAGCTAGCCAAAAATCCAGTCTCTACCTCTTTAACTCTGATCCTAAGTTTGGCGAACTGCTCTAACAAATCCCATTCCCTGATCATCATAGCAGATATCATACTCTTCCTGCTCAGGGCATCAGCAACCACCTTCGCCTTACCCGGATGATAAAGAATCTCACAGTCATAATCCTTAAGGAGTTCCATCCATCTCCTTTGTCTCATGTTTAACTCTTTCTGATCAAAGAGATATCTCAAACTCTTGTGATCAGTGAAGATCTGGAATCTTTCCCCATATAAGTAATGTCGCCAGATCTTCAAAGCAAATACCACAGCGGCTAACTCCAAATCATGCGTGGGGTAATTTCGCTCATGGTCTTTCAGCTGTCGCGATCCATATGCGACCACTCTTCCGTGCTGCATAAGCACACACCCTAATCCTTGGTGAGATGCATCACTATACACTGAGAATCCTCCTGATCCCTCAGGAATAGTTAACACAGGTGCCGCTGTCAACCTCCTCTTTAATTCCTGAAAACTGAGCTCACATTGATCAGTCCATATAAATGGAGTCTCTTTGCGCGTGAGCTTAGTCAAAGGGGCGGCAATCCTTGAAAATCCTTCCACAAATCTCCTGTAATACCCTGCCAAACCAAGGAAGCTTCGTACCTCAGTCACTGTCCTCGGTCTGTCCCAATTAAGCACAGCCTCCACCTTGCTTGGGTCCACTGATACTCCTTCCTCTGAGACTATATGCCCAAGGAAAGCTATCCGGTTCAGCCAAAACTCACACTTACTAAGCTTTCCGTACAATTGCTTATCTCGGAGTATCTGAAGTACTAACCACAAGTGCTGTGCATGCTCCTCATACGACCGAGAGTACACCAGGATATCATCAATAAAGACTATCACAAACTTATCCAGATAGTCTCTGAACACCTCGTTCATCAATCTCATAAATGCTGCAGGGGCGTTTGTCAATCCAAAGGACATCACCAGAAATTCGTAATGGCCATACCTTGTCCTGAAGGCCGTCTTTGGAATATCTTCTTCCTTGATCCTCAATTGGTGATAGCCCGATCTCAAATCAATCTTAGAAAAGACTGATGCCCTTCTCCGCTGATCAAGTAGATCATCAATCCTGGGTAGTGGGTATTTATTCTTCACCGTGGCTTTATTCAACAGTCGGTAGTCTACGCATAATCTGAGACTACCATCCTTCTTCTTAACAAATAGTACTGGCGCTCCCCACAGCGAAACACTGGGTCTAATAAACCCTTGATCCAATAACTCCTGTAGTTGTCTCTTCAATTCTTCAAGTTCCACTAATGCCATCCTGTAAGGAGGTTTAGAGATCGGCTGAGTATCTGGTACCAAATCAATGGTAAACTCCAGCTCTCTCTCTGGTGGTAAACCTGGCAATTCGTCTGGGAAAACATCCATAAATTGACACACCACAGGTATATCCTCAATCCTCAGATGTTCCCGCTCATCGTCCGAGATGAGTGTCTCATAACCTTCACATGAATAATCATATTTAATATTCTCCAAAATAATATCAAAATTCTCAAATTACTTACTAGAAATCCACATATTGATTCCCTTAATATCTCAATTGTACACTGTAAGGTTCAGGTAGGGAGAAAGTTACAATCTTAGTGTAGCAGTCTAAACTCACTCGATTGGTTGCCAACCAATCCATCCCCAAAATTACATCAAACCCATGTATATTCAACATGATTAGATCTGCTAACATCACTCTATCTCCCACCTTTATTTCACATCCTCTACAGATTAACTCAGTTCTCTGGGATTCACGCATAGGGGTATTTACATGTAGTATATATTCTAGAGGTTCAAACTTCAAGTTTAATCTACATGCGAAATGCTCAGAAATAAACGAATGTGTGGATCCTGAATCAATCAACACATGAGCCTCATAATTACAGACAGAGAGTGTACCTCTTATAGTTTCTGCCGAAGTGTCTGCGGTCTCCTTATCCAGGGCAAACACACGTCCCTGTGCCACAGGTTTCTTCCCTTTCTCTACCGCAGTGGCTCGTCTCCGGGGATCCGCTCTCTGAGGCTGTTGTCTAGTGGGCTCTGGAGCATGTGGTATCTGAGGTTGGGGACAGTCCTTCACTCTGTGACCCATGTCACCACATCTAAAACATCCATGGATCGACCCAGTACAACTTTCTTCATGCAATCGGCCACAGTCTCTACAAAACCTTATCTCCGGCTTGACATATCGAGGGGTCTCCTTGATAATAGGATAGGCTCTGGGTCTCTCCAATCTGTCCATCTGCACCTCAATCCTTCCTCTTCTGAAGGAACCTCTCTGAGCCTCTGTTTGGAAAAGTGCTGGCCTCTTGCCCTTATCTCTATTCACCGCTCTGAGCTCATTCTGGGATTGTACCATCTCAATCCCTCTTTCAATCTCTTGTGCTCATCTCAGAGCATCTCCAAACTCAGTAATGCATAGCCCTATCAATCTATCTCTGATGACGGGCTTCAACCCATACAGAAACTTCTCTGTGCGGAGCTTTTCACTCTTGAAGGTCTCTGGGTCATATCTCAATAGCGCTGTGAATTGACTCTCATAGTCATCCACAGACATGTCACCCAGTACCAAACTCAAAAACTCGGCCTGTTTCTTTCTCTGAGCGGCCCGTGGTACATATTGGGTCCTAAAAGCTGCCTGAAACTCTTCCCAACCAATCACACCATGGTGGGACATCAAAATACCCTGGGTAGTACCCCACCAATCTCGAGCTCTCCCCTTCAGCATATAGGCACTCATACTGACCCTCTCAGCATCGGTGCACCCCAGGATATCAAATATAATTCTTAATTTCGTCAACCACTCCTCAGTCTCCGTAGGATCCTTCTTTCCCTTAAATGCGGGTGGATTCATCTTCAGAAAATCCCTTAGTCGGACCATGCTTCTATCCTCAGGCTGAGTGACGGGAGGCACTGGGGGTATGGGAGGTCCTTGTGGTGGTGTAGGGGTAGTATCCGAGGCATTAACTCCAAAGTGTTGCGCGAATAACGCTGCCATCTGCTCAAAACCTTGCCTCACATCGGTCTCAATCTGATTAAATCGAGAGTTAGGACTCTCTGGTTGTGGGACAGGTGGCGGAGGGGACTCTGCCTGCCTCCTCGAACGACCTCGTCGTTTACTCATTCTCTATCTCAACTCGTCTCCTGCGCATACATATCACAATCGATTGAAATCTCAATCCTCAATTTCAGTTCATGACCAGACTATTACAGACACTTGGGATGTATTCTATTTCACTTAACCGACACTGACAGTACTAGACACCCTAAGCTCTGATACCAAGAAAACTCTGTCACGCCCCGAAAATGCGGAAAATAGGGCTAGTTTAAAACTTTTTACTAGTTAATTCACAATTAAGAGTGCATTCTTGTGCAGTGTCATACATCATCATAATTATCATGCCTCAGGATCTCATCATGATACAATAAATACGGTATTATACACCTTACTCAATTCCAAGTAAATTAATCCTAATACATTCCATATACTGTTATACATCAAGTGTCTGCAATTATATTAATAGTCTGGGTACATGAAAAGATAAAATATACCTCAAGATACAATATATATGGCCTGGAGCTCGAATCCTCCACTAGCCACTACTCCGTACGTCGCAGGGAGATCCTTTTTCACTTGAAGAACTCTGGGGGAAAGGAAAACAGGGTGAGCTTCTAAATCGCTCAGTAAAGGGGGTAAGGAACTCATTTCATAAACCAAAATACACATCACAAAAGGTTTATTTGTATGTGAAACTCATTTGAAAACCATAGCATGAAAATACTCAAAACGACATTCTCATGTCTCAAGTCATGTAAAAACATGAAGTAAAAGGCTCACTCTAGAGCAATAACAAAGCATGTGAAAATAAAGCATTAAATGCTTTCTCAAATAACGTGATAAAATCACAGTAAAAATAATGCACGTGGCACAGCCACTAAACACACGTGGCATAGCCACTGTTTTAAATTCTCGCGTGGCAAAGCCACAAAACACACGTGGCAAAGCCACTGATTTAAAATCACTCGTGGCATAGCCACAAAACACACGTGGCAAAGCCACTGATTTAATTTCTCGCGTGGCACAGCCACAGAATAGGGTTTCTCAACGTGGCGCAGCCACCAATTGGGGTATAACGTGGCACAGCCACCAATTGGGGTATAACGTGGCACAGCCACCAATGGGGTTTCTCAACGTGGCACAGCCACCAAGGGGGTATAACGTGGCACAGCCACCAATGGGGTATAACGTGGCACAGCCACCAATGGGGTTTCTCAACGTGGCACAGCCACCAATGGGGTATAACGTGGCACAGCCACCAATGGGGTTTCTCAACGTGGCACAGCCACCAATTTTACGTGGCATAGCCACAGAATAGGTTATTCTCACGTTACCAGAACGGAGAAGAATTCGGGCTTACATGCTACCAGAGCAATGCCCGGTGTGTACTCACAACTACACACCCAAGTCTTATCACATAAGACAGGTTTGCCTTCACGTAGAACTCGTAATGGTTTTTCTCTCATAAAACTCATTTAAAAATCGTTTTGTACTCAACACAAAACGTAATAAAACCGAGTTCCAACCGGCAAAGCACACGCACACATTTCTCAAATCTCAATATTGCCTTAACGTAGAACCCAGTTATAAACTCATAAAAACATTGGGTTCCAACCGGCTATAAAAATTGTGTGCAATTATATCTCAACACAAAACACTCAACATGCTTGTTTTATAAACCACAATTCATGCTAAAATAGTTTACAATTCACATACACAAATGGTTTAGATTTCCTTTACCTCTTTGCACCTCGTATAGTGCAATCGTTTCCCCCGTATCACGGACTAGCCTCGCATTCCACTCTGGAACTCCCGAGCTGTCCAAACGATGTTAAAACATCAATACTCAATTATCTCATAACCCTCAATTCTCAAAATCGAGCATAATTGCTCATAACACCTCAAATCTCTTGATTTCTCGTAACTCAACCCTAAACTACAACCTCATTCACAATATCTCAATGTCCTACATTCCTCATGCCAATTATCTAGGCTAATTCTCCACATTGTCTATATTTCCATTTATAGCTCAAAATTCCTAAAATTATCAAAATTATCAAATATCTACATTACTCCAACTACATTGCAATTTCATCAATCCCTAATCCTTTCTCAACTATTTCAACGCAATGACAACCACCAATAGCATCAAAATCAGCTCAAATATCAAGATCGAGGTTTAGAAATTACCCAAAGCTTGTGAGACGCACAACTCACGCCTCGATCCGATTCGTCCTTCGATTTCCAAGTATGTTGTTCTCCCTTTGATGAGGAACAACTTTCCTTCTTGCCACAACAGCTGATTCGGCCAAAAATGGGGGATTTGGATGAGTGAGAAAGTTAGGTTTTCGAAAAAATGGGGGTTGGAAGAGAGAGAAAGTGAATTTTCAGGAGAAAACACGGGTTCCTTATATAGACTGGAGGTAGGAGATCGATCTGCCTCTTGATGAGATCGATCTGCGTTTGAAATTTGGGGACGATCTGGGCAATTTTATGCCTAGGAGATCGATCTGTCGAGGGGTGAGATCGATCTCTTTATGGCTTTATGAGATCGATCTGCTCCTAAGGAGATCGATCTTCTCCCCAAACAGAATCATTTGGAGATCGATCTCTTCCTCATGAGATCGATCCTTTCTCAAACAGAATCATTTGGAGATCGATCTCTTCCTCATGAGATCGATCTTCTCTCAAACAGATTCATTTAGAGATCGATCTCTTCCATTGGAGATCGATCTGCTCCTCAAATTCCTCTTTCCTCGTCATTTTTAACTTACCAGATCGATCTCTCCTTCTCCCAGATCGATCTGTCCTCATAGTTCATGCTTATTTTGCACACTTAACATATAAATCTCCATTTATAATTCCCACAATTCATCTAGTTCAATAATTTACACTTTAAATTATTATTACATCAACAAAATATGTCTAAAATTCTCAGATCTCACAAAAAATAATAAAATAAGATATATATTTAATTAATTAAATATATAAATATATTTATGTAAAAATAATATATTTTATTCTATTAAAATAATAATATAATGTGTTATATATATAGTAATAATAATAAAAAAAGTAAAAAAGTAAAAGAATTGAAAAAAAGAAAAAGAAAACTGAATTGCGAAATTGCGAAAGGAAATAGGAAGATGATCGAGGGAGACGACCCCGCTCCGACGAGCCACCGGTGAGAGAGACGGTAAACGACGACTGACAAAGGAACCCCGACCACGTGAGAGCCACCGGGCGCTAGTACGCGCACCGACGACTCTGAAAAGAGGAGATCGTCGAGGGAGATTGCCGAAGAGAGAAGGGAGAAATATAGAAATTGCAGTGTCGATCGGTTCGATCCAAGGCCAATCGAACGTTCCCCAGCCAAAGACGAGTCGAACGGAGGCAGAGGGAGCCAGGAACAGGTCGAAAATGCTGCGAACGACGAAGGGACGACCGAACCTGTACGGGCCGGTTCAGTGAATTGAAACTATGTTGAACCGGACCGGACTGGTTCAACCAAGGAAGAAAGAGAAAAAAAAGAAGAAAAAGAGGAAAAAGGGGGAAAAAGAATTCGATGATCCACCGGACTACGGGTAAGTCGGTAAGCGGTCAAAATTGACCGATATAATTTTTGAAAAATTTAATTAAACTTATATTTGACCAAAATTGACCCGGGTTGAATATAAATTTGTGTAGCTCGACGATAGATGACGAACTTGAGCTTGATCAAGCCTCGTATTTCATCCCCACGTAAAATCTCGGGTAAGTAAATCTTATTTATGACAATTTATGTAATGATGACCATTAGAAATTATCTTATAAGTTATGAATTAATTTTCGTATAAAATGAATTATTTTTGAAATTTTGAAATCGACTATCGTGAATGATAGTACAAGCTATCTAAATAACCTAAAACAAGACCCAATAAATGTTGATGGGCCCAATGAGCCCAATAGGTCTTGATGACGTGAATAGTAAGTGGAAAAGGGGCTTAAAAAGGATTAAGGCTCATTATGGTGCGATCGGGCCCAATAAGAGTAAATTGGCCCAATTAGTTAAACCGACTATAGTAAACGCAAGAATTATTTTTATTGGGTTAAATTAATGTGATAAATAATCATATGCAGCTCCAGAGACTGGATTAGAAGCAAATCGGATTGGACGAGCCTCCAAGAGTGGAATTTAGCTACGCGTTCGACGTGATTCGAAGTAAGGGAATTCTGTAAGTGCTTAGGGATATCTATACATATTTTTCAGGGTATTTATAGGGTCTAGAATTTCCTAAAGTATCTAGAAATGAAATAATAATTTTTTGAAAATCGAGGCATCTGTGGAAAAAGATAATTTTACCCCTAAGAGTAAAATTTACGAAAAGGGTAGTAAGGCTAATAAATTGCATGATTTTCATGTTTTGATATTTTATATGAATGTATTGCTTTGATTTAAGCAAATTTGCGCATAGGTTGGCTGTTGATTCATGATTTATATGAAATCGTACAAGTTAGGTACCGGTTGCGATTTTAAATATGTTTTATAAAAATTGAGCCACCTATCGTATTTATACGAGTAAAAAGAGTGCTGGAGTCTTACTCACACTAAATTTTACTGATTTATTGCTCACAAAAAATCGTATTGGAGCATTGCTCGTATGAGGATTTTTGTTTGTCCAAAAAAACATGTTGGAGCTTCGCTCGCACGAGATTTTAGATATCGTGATATGCATAGCGTCGTGCTGAAGCTTTGCTTGCACTAGACGTGATGTGACATTCATAGAGCCATGTTGGAGTCTCTTGTAGACTGTGTGTCACAGAGAGATGATATGCTTGCACGTGTACCTTGAGACATGGGTTGGTTATCGACATAGTATGGGGTGGATAAGACCTACGACAGGTACCCCCAGACTATGATATGGGTCCATGGAATACGTTGTACCGTGTATGTCACACGGAGTACGTTGTACTGTGTAGTCATGACGATTAGCTTATGTGACTTGATATTCTGGCGAGTAGGATTTAACCCCACCTCCCATTGCAGTTGTGATACCCCGTACACCGAGATCCATGTAGCCTGGGATCACAGGGACATAGTATGGCCATAGTCCTCGATTTTTCATACAGTAACCTACATGCCTCACATGATATCATATGGTTTGAATAAACCAGGGTAGACATAAAGGAGGGGTAATGTCTCGATTTATGTTTTTTTAAATGAGATGCGATTTAATGGATCAAGGCATTCCCGAGGGATGGATTTAGCCTTGACGTGGTTGTTTTATGATGAAACTGATAAGTTTTAATGTGACGAGCATGAGATGTCATACATGATGATTTTTTCATGTTTGTTTTATATGCCTGATTTCATGATTTCTCTTATATGATAGATATACACATGTGGCATCGTTTTAGTCTTAACTCATGCTCAAGATGTAAATGATTTTATATCATGACATTATAAACACGTAGATGGTATAGTTATCTACTTGCTTACATTATTGCCATACAGAGCAAGTTGTGCTCACCCTTTCACTTTCCACCCTCTACAGAGCATCCACAATAGTTGAGAGCGGGTAGAGACTGTATTCTTAGTTGTCCGCTGTTTCCCATCGCGAATCAGGTATACACATCGTACAGTTTTGTATCTAGACATCTATAGCATAGTTTTGTAAACGAATGTAATTATGGAGGAAGTAATTATATGTAAATGTATGTATATATAGTTTTATAACATATGTAGTTATTATTATGCTGCATGAGACTCTGGTATCGTTACCATAATAATAATAATATGATTAAACGGAATAGGCATTGAGATTATTACTGGCTCACAGCCCAACTCGCCCAAAATGGAATTGTCACGAGGAGGTGAAATGTATAGAAAAGTGAAAAATTTGTAGTGATTTTTAGTGAAAAATGAGTCTTGACAAAGACAGTCGAAAATATCGGCTAGAAATGTTTGAAATACTGGCACGAAATTTCAGGAAAAATAAACCGAGTGGACCGGACCCGTCGACTCGCTACGTCGAGACAATCGAAGACTATAGACAGACATTGACGTAAGGAATTTATGCGAGTTTTAGAGATAACTGTACGTATTTTATGATTTCGAGTAGCTAAATATATACCGTACAGATAGAAATTTCCTATATTACCCCTACCTATAGACTGAATCGTACTGTAAAGTATTGGAAAGATCATAAAGCATAAATTGCATGTTTTCAGTGTTTTCATCGTTGAATACTGTTTCTGACGGTATATGGATAGGTCGGTTATTGTTTTTACTATCTGTATAAAATAACACGTTTTACGAAGTTAAGTGTGCTTGAGTTGGAGAAATTTCATGATGGGTGACCTCTCGGGAAGTCTCCACTCATATATCGTTTATGCACTGTTTTTGTACTGAATACCGACTTTTATATCATTTTTGAAAGAATTGAACCACCTATCTGATTTTCGAATGAAACGGTGCTGGAGCACATGCTTACTGTATCGCACGAACTGACTCGTACTGACGAGATGTGCTTGAGGCATGCTGACTGTGTGTCGCACGGTCTGACTCGCACTGATGAGACGTGCTTGAGCACATGCTGATTGTATCGCACGGACCGACTCGCACTGACGAGATGTGCTTAAGCGCGTGCTGACTATGTGTCGTACAGCCTGACTCGCACTGACGAGACATGCTTGAGCACGTGTGACTGTGTCGGATGGTCTGACTTGTATGAGATTTTTATACTATTTATGAGAAAAAGATCGTACTGGATTTTGAGACTAAGGTGATGGTGGAGATTGATGTTGAGGGGTAAATCCTTGAGACTATTCGGGTACCCTCAGTCATATTGTACTGTATCGGGGTCCACGGAGCACACTGTACCGTGTGGACACACATGGAGTACGTTGCACTGTGTATTGAGTCTTCGGACTACTGAACTAAATTGAATTGAACTAAACTATACTATATTGATTGGCCGACGGGTTGGACTGACCCATCTCCCCTGAGGCGTATGACACTCGCGCACACCTGGCCAGTGAGGCGCGGGGTCACTGACTATGGCCATATGTCGACTGCACTGTTATGATTGAATCCCAGCCTAGTCTCAATGAACTTAATTGTGTATTGATAGAAAGAAAAGTGAACTGAACTGTTTTACTGATTGAATGAATCATTTTAAAGAAATGAAATTCAAATGTTTTACTGCATTGACTGAACAGTAAATGGTTTCATCGTACCGGTTGTATTTGACACATATGTTTTACATATGTTATAGTATTGGAAATGGAGTGTTATTGAAAGTATTTATCAAAGAAAGTGCATTGATTATTAATCGTTTTCAGTGTTAACAAAATGAATTATATGCATGTGTTTTACAGCGTTTTATAACTGATCATGACATGCATTATAAGCATGTAGATAGTATGGTTGTCTACTGCTTACATAAGTTTCTTACTGAGCGCGTTAAGCTCACTCCCTACTTTCCTCCACATAGTCCCAATAATAACTTGGATACTTCCGTTAGTAAGGCATGTCGCACAACTATGATTCCGTAGAGTATCTTTCTGCGTTGAAGGTATACCCAATTGTAAGAAATTCCTTTGTATCTAAAATTTTTTATACAGTAATGTATACGATATGTGTATGGGGAATGTGAACATATTTTGTTTAAATTTGTTACTAAGAAAGAAAAAAAATTAATCAGACTGAGTATTGTTTTGACATAATATCGACTTGTAACCCAACCAAAATGTCCGTAAATTTGGGTCGTTACAAGTTCTGATTTCCATACATTCTAGCATGATAATACATTTCATGTTATGAATGCTCGGTGCAGTTTTGATGCAGAAAACAATTTTTCGATGCACATTTATATAAATAATGGTTTCTTTCATATCAATGCATATAAAACTATATCACGTGCCGAAAGCATATTTCATATAATCATTCATATGTACAATCATATAGTTCGGTAAAACGATATTCTTTCGATAAACAATGTTAGATAAAACAATGTTGTTTCAATAAACAGAATCTAATAGATAATTTTTTTAGTAGATAGAGTTCAATAAATAATATTCTTTCAGTAAATAGAGTTCAATAAACAATCTTTTTTTAGTAGATAGAGTTCAATAAATAATATTCTTTCAGTAAATAGAGTTCAATAAACAATCTTTTTTTAGTAAAGGAAGTTTGGTAAATAATGTTCTTAAACAGAATTTGATAAACATTCTTTCAGTAAGCAGAGTTCATATATGAGATTAGGCAACTCCCTAGTAGTGATTGATAAAAACTTATCCCACTAAAAATTAGCAAACTCTATCCCCTAGGACAGGGCCGTATAAAGTGGCCACATGGTTTCCCAAGATGGGAAATAAGTCAACGTCGGTGCTGAACCTATAACAGAACTGTGATAGGTCTAAAACTATTATCGTACCTATACAATATAAATGGAAAGGTCATCCTTAGATACCTTGTTTCCTATATTGCTACATTTATCTAATAAACAATGTAAAGTGCCATTTATCTCAAAAAGCTTAGAAAGTACGTTTTAAAATGCAACGACTTTTAGAGGTGAATCACACACTGTACCATTTAGCCTCGTAAGTTTTAGAGGTGACTCACATAGTGTAGCACTTAGTCCTGCTGATTTAAGAAGTGACTGTAAACTGTCAAAGCAGTCTAAGTGTATGTTTTGAAATCTGCTAACAGTGTGGATAAAAGCAAGAATAAGTTTAAATCCGTAAATAGTAGTAGATAAAGGCAAAATAAGCCATATGTTTCATGACTTTCAAAACATGCCACATGTGAGATTTTAAAGTTTCTTTTATACAAATAAAAGTCGATGCAAGCTTAAAAATCTCACAAATACCATGATATGTACAATGATACGGTGCAACTCAAAGCATGAAAACATATGAAAGTGACAGAAAACAAGAGGAATGTAGGACATACTTTCCTATTTTCATACCTTATGATAGCTAGGAAATTCTTGCAATATAACTAGGCTATACAGGCTCAATACCCAACCCTACAATAAAATTCACAAACCATTTCCAATCCAATAATTATATCCACAATCACAAACATATACTTATAGGTATGAGTACCATACATAGTTCAAACATTTACTTATGTGCTTATCATATACAGAACTTATTCATCGTTCGATCACAATTTCCATACTTGCATTCATTTTTGATATCAATAACTTATAAAAGTAACTTATGTTGTATTATGTTAACTTGCATCCCATACATTTAACTTACCTTGTATGATATACATATTGTAGCAAGTGCAATTCACTTACCAAGACCACTTTAATATCATCATGATCAATGCCTTGGCCGAAAGCATCATTGTAACGACCCGCGACCAATGGAAATTTGGGGATTTTTTTAAACTTATTCCTTTATCCATTTAGACTGCATTCCTGTACACCTTTATCCATTTAGACTGCATTCCTGTACAGTGTCAATCCTCTCGCTTGCTTATTTATCTATAATTATATATTTAAGTTTAAAATTTAAATTTATATGGCCGATAGAAATTTTGGCAGCATAACGGCTTATATATAAGCCTGCCTGTCACGACCCGAATTACCTAAAAATCAGAGTAAATTTTTCGCTTTCTCATTTATTATTTAATTCTTACTTTTCTCTCGTCGTGACCATCCTACAACACAGTTGGGCTATGATTCGGTGTTAGTCACCTCACACTATTTAACATTTCATTCCCATAATCATATATCAGAGTCTACTATCCTTTTTACTTTAAATAAACACATACCCAATGGTATTTACATGACTCTACATCCCCGACATAATATCCGTTTACAGTACTGTGCATTACATATTTAGATACAAAACCATACAAATGTGTATACCTGTCTCTCGATGGGAAGCAGCAAGCAGCGGATATTAAGCATGCAAGTCCTCAGCCGCTCAATAATTATTACAAGTGCTCTGAAAAGATGGGAAAATAAGGGGGGTGAGCAAACCACACGCTCAGTAAGGCAATTATGCAAGTAAGTAGATAGCTCCACTATCTACATGCTCATAATGCCATGCCCTTAAATCCATTTCTTTTCATTTAAAATTACACGCACAAAGTCATGCATATTCAATGCCATAGTTTATCCAAAACTATTTGTGCATATATAAATCATGTAACTCATGTATTCAAAGCATTTTATGTGACATCATTAAATCATATTAAGCATGAATTTAATCAAGATCATGCAGTCTTTCATGTCATGTAAGACAATTCAAGATTTTCAAATAAAAGCATGGAAAACACATCATGCCACTGCATTTAAATCAATTCATTTAAATCGCAGTATAAAATAACCCCTCTGGGTCAATCATCTCAAAACTCATAAAACAATTCGTTATATTTCATTATAAAACTTGAGTTATAAAACCACCCTTCTTTCAGGGTCACATATCATAAAATCATCTGAAATCATCAAATCATCAAATCGGGGGCCTGACCCCTCCTTCGGGTCTACCCTGGTCTAACAGACCACAAGTTATATCATGTGAGACAATAAGGTAATTAACAGTAACATCGAGGACTATGGCCATATCCTAGTGATCCCTGGCAACACGGTACCTAGTGTGCGGGGTATCACACCTGAAACGGGAGGTGGGTCGTCCTACCCGCCAGAACAGCATAACACCAGGATTGCGAGGGCAAGGCTTGCTGCCTCGTGGCTAATGCCACTCCACTCCAACAATCCCCACGGTACAGCGTACTCCGCGTGACATACACGGTACAAAGTACTCCGTGAACCCAAGCTCAGTCAGGGGTGCCTGTAATAGGTCTTATCCACCCATATCATCTCTGTCTCAGAATGCACGTGTGAGCATATCATCTCACTGTGACACACAGTCTACAGGAGGCTCCAACACGGCTATATGCATGTAATATAAATCCCTGTGCGAGCGAAACTCAAGCACGGCTCCATGCATATTCATGATATCTGAAAATCTCGTGCGAGGGAAGCTCTAGCACGGTTTCATAAAAATCAGTGAAATCTGCGTACGAGCAGCGCTCCAGTACGACTTAAACTGATTATAATTTCATGTAAATTCCACGTACGAGCAACGCTCTAGTACGGATATGTATATAAATTCAGTGAAAACCTCGTACGAGAAAAACTCCAGTACGACATTCAAATGAATTATGAAAACCATATAAAACTTTGTGCGAGCAACGCTCCAGCACAAATGAATGCTCAAGTAAATCAAATCTCGTGCGAGTTATACTCCAGCACGGCTTTATGCATAACTAAATCAAATCTCGTGCGAGATTCACTCCAGCACGGCTTTATGCAATATCAAATCAAAACAGGATGCGAGCTAAGCTCCAGCATCTCTCATGCATGTCAAATCATTAAAAGTAGTGCGAGTAATCGCTCCAGCACTATTTTATGTATACCACGTCAAAACAAATCAAAACATGTCAAAACATGTCAAAACAGAGTGCGAGCTAGGCTCCAGCAGCTCTCATTTCACAATATTAAAAATCAGTGCGAGCACCATGCTCTAGCACATTTCATGCATATGATGTCACAAGTCGGTGCGAGCAAGCGCTCAAGCACATTTATGCACAATCACAAACGCAGATATAGTGCGAACTACGTGTCGGCACTATCTGTTTTCATACAAACTGGATAGTTGGCCGTTTTCCAAAGAAATTTCCATTTAATTATTAATAACACCTACGTAGTGTTATTTTGGGAAACTTATGCAATTATTGGCCAATCTATCGATTTACTTTGATTAAAACCAATCAAATCTTTAATTCGAAAAATTCCTTAAATCATGCATTTCATGCATGTCATGCTTTCACCATCCTTAGGTGAACTTCCCTCAATAGGGGTAAAATAGTCATTTCACCTATTTAGATCCTTAAAATCATTCAAACCATTTTTAGGATCATTATACAATATCCATGTATACATACATATCCAGTGTATAGACAAGCTATTAAAATATGCGTAGCTACCTCTAGCTACTCACATAATTCCCTTACCTCATTTTCTGTACAGTCTGACCTTTCCCACTGATGTCTCGTCACGCAGTCCGATTTGCTCCGAATCCAAATCAAATCTTCGGCACTGCGGATACACATTCATCAGGTCAAATACAATACAATTAATGTATTTCATAATTTTCTGGGCTTAATTTAAATCATTGGGCCTGTTTTCCCATATTGGGCCCGATTGCACCTTAATGGGCCTTAATCGGCCTTAAGCCCGTTTTACCACACTTTATCGAGGCCTATTGGGCTCTCTGGGCCCATCAGTAATTTATTTAGCCTCGTTCTAAATTCTCTGATATCTCAATTTAATATTTACGACAATTTATCTAATTTTTCCAGAATTTAATTCATTTATGCGGAAATTAAATCCGTAATTTATGCGTTAAATATCAATCACGCATAACGATATAAAATTGTCGTAAATAAGGGTCACTTACCCGTTATTCCCTGATCGTACACAAATCGAGGCTGTCTCGAGCTCTCAGTGGATGCCAATTGTCGAGCTACACAATTAAATATATTTTCGGGTAAACTTTCAGTCGATTATTTATCAAATTAAATATTCTAAAAATTAAATCGGTCAATTTGACCGCTTACCGACTTACCCGAAGCTCGATTGCATCACTGGAATTTTCCCCAATTTTTTCTCTTTTTCTTTTTCCCTTTTTCTTCCTTTTTTTTTCCTCTCTTTTTGGCTGAACCGGTCCGGTCCGGTTCAACCCGGTTCGGACCGCCGGTTCAGCTCGGGTCCGGTTTTGCCTTTTCGATATATTTTTCGATTATTTTCGAGATTATTTTTCGATGCGAAAATCCCGGTTTATCCCAAGAAATTCATATCTTGATCAATTTAACTCGAAATTTAATTATTTCTTCATCATTGATCAAGATTTCTCATTCTCATATTTTTAATTAAATTTTCTTGTCCCGATTAATACCGAATTTTGGTCTTTTGACCATTTTGCCCTTGCACGTATTCGGGAATACCATTTAAGTCCTTTTGCATTTTTTTAAATGCACTCGAAAATATCGGGTCTTACAATCTCCCCCACTTAAAAAAATTTGGTCCTCCAAATTAGAACCAAGTAATATGAGTCCAGAAATAACTCCGGTTACATCTATCATATCATATACAGTCATCCTCAAGTGACTTTCTCCGGAGTGTAATACTATCATCATACTTAACTAGGGAGATCATCTCAAACCTCAACACTTTTTCCTTTCGTCTAATACCCGAATCAGTTCTCCAATCATACGTTATACTTTCATTGAGCTAACCCGTTGAAGCTCATATCTGCACATATACTGGGTCCGGATATATTTCTGAAGCATCATAAGATAGGACACATAGTGGATGCCTGTTTATTCAAGTGGTAATGCCAACCTACAGGTCTTACTTCCACTTGTCCAATATCTCTATCTGAATCTCCTTACGTCCTTAAGACAAGTAACTGCCAACAATGCTAATTCACCCTCGGTGAATTCCAATGATTTTCCTGTCTCTAGTCAGCATAGTCTTTCTGTCTACTCTGAGGCGTTCTTAATTTCTCATAAATCAACTGAACATGCTCAGAGGTTAATCTTACAAATTAGGGAACAATTCTCTATCTGTCACCCACTTCTTCTCTAAGTCAGGGATCAACTCCCTACGGCCATACTAAGCCTCATATAACCTCATCCCGATACTCAAGTGACAACTGTCATCACTGGCGAATTTGATTAGTAGCAACTGATCATCCTAGGAGCTCATAAAATCAATGGCACACGCTCTCATCACATCCTCCAGAACCTGTACAGTCCTCTCTGACTGACTATCTGTCTGAGGGTGGAAGCTGTGCTAACACACAATCAGGGTCCCATAGCTTCCAAAAACATATTCCCAGAAGTGGGAAGTGAAGCGGGAATCCCTATCTGATATCATGCTCCCTGGAACGCTACATATTATTTCACAATTTTTTTCATTCATATAAATCCGCCTACACACTCAGAGTATCTGGGGATTTCATAACCAGAAGGTGGGTAACTGAATCAATCTATCAACTATCACCTAGATAGCCTCGTGATTCATTAGGGTCCTCTGTAACCCATCACGCAATTCATGGTCACTTGTTCCCATTTCCATGTCAATATAGGTAGAGGTTGCAATAACTCTGCAGACATCTATTGCTCTACCTTACTCTGCTGATATACGAGACACTTGTCCATAATTCTACAATGTCACTTTTCATACCTGACCACCAATACCATTTTCAAATATCTCGATATATTTATTATTTCTCGAATGCACTGTATATCCCGAAGAGTGAGCTTCTGACAATAGCACTTTCTTATCAACTATGGTCCTGAGGAGCACTTATACTGTCTCTGAACCTCTGTGAGTCATCATCACTCACTGTGAACTCTGTCACTATACCCTTCTGAATCTGACCCACACTATCGACACCATGCCGATCATCACGCTAAGCCTGGCAAATCCGGTCACACAATCTGGTTCTAACCTCAGGCTAGCTGTCACACAATCACCGTCATCATCAGAAGGAATCACATCACTACTGAGGTTCACAACTGCTCTAGCAGCTCACGCTCCCTGACCATCATATGTAATACCATCCCGAGGCTCTTTCTGTTTAAAGCATCAGCCTTTACATTAGCCTTTCTTGGGTGGTACAATATTCACAATCATAATCCTTAGAAGCTCTAACCCTCATGGTTATCTCACATTCTACTCTTTCTGTGAAAACAGATACTTGGGGCTTTTACGATCAGTGCATACCCGAAATTTCTTACCATATAAGTGGTGGCGCCATACCTTTAGTGTAAACGCTACGGCTGCCAACTCTAAATCATGGGTCGGATAGTTTCTCTCAGGTCCTTGAATTATCTGGATCCATAAACGACTATCTTCCCATTTTACATTAATACACAGCCCAATTCTTATTTGGAGGTATCCATACACACTGAAACCTCTTGAGCTGTTAGTTATAGTAAGAATACTTACGGTGGTCAGTTCATTACTCCAATATACCAAAACTCATTGAAGCCATTTTCATACTTATTATAACACTCGTATGAAATCTTTTCCCGAATGAGACGTGTCAACTGAGTAGCCCATTTTGAGAAACTCTCAACACCTCGTCTGTAAGACAGTTTTCTGTTGCTACTCATTCTCTTCCCTGGACTTCGAATACATCATAATATCATCACTAAAGATGACAACCAATTGGTCCAGGTAAGCTTTAAATACCTCATCGTAATTGAGTTCCACTCAATACTTCATTCACTCATATCCTTGACCTATGCACGTATAAACGTACAATGTCATTTCGAAATCGCTTTCGTTCAGGATACTAATTCGCGTTGTTTCCTTTTTCTTATATTAACGGCTTTTATAAAATTTTAATTTTAAACTTTCATGATTAATGAATTTCTATATTTCTTTATCGTACCAGCAAAGGTACCCAAATTTTAATGTATATATTATGACCGTCGAATTCAATCTATAGATTATGCGTGCGCTTCCAGACGCTGTCAAATCTTCAGGCAGGGAAGTATTTTAAAATACCTTTATTATCCCTCAGACTTGACTACATACCGCTTAATCCAATTTACTTTGCATATCAAGGATATCCTTACCTTGCATACGTCTCTTATTCCAATATATCTCCTTTTATATATCACTTGTGACAAACTCTTTCCTTACTTGTCAAGTTACAATACACTTTTCAGTGATATTTTCTCCCCTATTTTCAACTTACAATCCCTATACCCATATTCAGTTAGTGAAAATCAACTAACTATCATCCTCTTCATGCTTAAAGGTATAGGCTTCACATTTTTTTCACTAACTTATAAGCAACTGAAGGCGGTATGAATAAATGCGTGGCACCAGGATCAATTAAAATAATTATTTCATTATTCACAACCAGTGTGGTATCTTCCACCACATCCAATGAAACATCAATAGTGTCCTGGTCCAAGGCATACACTCGCCTTCATCCAACATCTGATTTTCGTGATAACTACCACACATCTTACACTGTTCACACTGCTACTCTGTTATACTGTTACGTAGCAGGTCGGGGTCCTCGAATCACAATACCCCTCAATAGTGTTGAAATTAAATACACTGGGGCCTCCAATCATCTTACCCCGTGACTCATCAACTCTAAGCTTTTACCAAACTACCTTTTTCCCGTTCTGACATTCTTGTCATCCTCTATTCTCTTTTTGTCTCAATTTCAGCCTTTACTACCTTTCTCAATCTCAGAGGCGCGCAATTTATAATCTTATTTACACAACTGTAGTCTGCGCACTGCCTCGGCATATGCCTCGGCATAGGTAGTGATGTCGGGCAAATCGGACTCTAATTGACAATCTGAGTCCTTCCATGAACTTTCAGACATCATGACTCTCACTGTTCATCATGTTCGAGTCACATCTGCCCAGGAATATAAACTGAGTATCATACTCGTTAATCAACATGTTCCTCTGGGTCAGAGTAAAGAATGTCATTTGTAATTTTCTTTTAAACACTGTCCGGGATATTCTGTCACCGGAATACATATAAAATTTTTTCCATGTCCATTCTGGACGTCTAACTCTTCAAATGGGTCGAGCGAACTTCAATTAATGTTCCGACTTACCCTCAAATCTCATGTATACTCTGAGCAATTAGCTCGCAACATATTCTCCACACTCCGCTCCAACCTCGTGAAGCGTATCTCAATACTGTCTGATCTCTCTGTCAGACTCTATCCGATCTCTCTATCAGACTCTGTGGAGCATGCTCTATATCAGCCTCCACGTCATTCTCATCTCGAGTCTCATGTGGCGACTCAGTACAACTCTCGGGCCTACCTCTACGGCCTCGAGCTCGTGTACTCGCCTCTCAACCATAGCGGCTATCAGTCAATGAGTCTATTCTTGCATTTAAAACCAACTTCTTAGTTGCACTTCCATCTCGATATACACGATTGTATCTAAATAATGCACAGTACAAGGGGATGTAAACTTCCTTAACCACTAACACCGACTCATATCAGGCCAACTCAAGCTCTGATACCAAAAATTGTCACGACCCGAATTACCTAAAAATCAGAGTAAATTTTTCGCTTTCTCATTTATTATTTAATTCTTACTTTTCTCTCGTCGTGACCATCCTACAACACAGTTGGGCTATGATTCGGTGTTAGTCACCTCACACTATTTAACATTTCATTCCCATAATCATATATCAGAGTCTACTATCCTTTTTACTTTAAATAAACACATACCCAATGGTATTTACATGACTCTACATCCCCGACATAATATCCGTTTACAGTACTGTGCATTACATATTTAGATACAAAACCATACAAATGTGTATACCTGTCTCTCGATGGGAAGCAGCAAGCAGCGGATATTAAGCATGCAAGTCCTCAGCCGCTCAATAATTATTACAAGTGCTCTGAAAAGATGGGAAAATAAGGGGGGTGAGCAAACCACACGCTCAGTAAGGCAATTATGCAAGTAAGTAGATAGCTCCACTATCTACATGCTCATAATGCCATGCCCTTAAATCCATTTCTTTTCATTTAAAATTACACGCACAAAGTCATGCATATTCAATGCCATAGTTTATCCAAAACTATTTGTGCATATATAAATCATGTAACTCATGTATTCAAAGCATTTTATGTGACATCATTAAATCATATTAAGCATGAATTTAATCAAGATCATGCAGTCTTTCATGTCATGTAAGACAATTCAAGATTTTCAAATAAAAGCATGGAAAACACATCATGCCACTGCATTTAAATCAATTCATTTAAATCGCAGTATAAAATAACCCCTCTGGGTCAATCATCTCAAAACTCATAAAACAATTCGTTATATTTCATTATAAAACTTGAGTTATAAAACCACCCTTCTTTCAGGGTCACATATCATAAAATCATCTGAAATCATCAAATCATCAAATCGGGGGCCTGACCCCTCCTTCGGGTCTACCCTGGTCTAACAGACCACAAGTTATATCATGTGAGACAATAAGGTAATTAACAGTAACATCGAGGACTATGGCCATATCCTAGTGATCCCTGGCAACACGGTACCTAGTGTGCGGGGTATCACACCTGAAACGGGAGGTGGGTCGTCCTACCCGCCAGAACAGCATAACACCAGGATTGCGAGGGCAAGGCTTGCTGCCTCGTGGCTAATGCCACTCCACTCCAACAATCCCCACGGTACAGCGTACTCCGCGTGACATACACGGTACAAAGTACTCCGTGAACCCAAGCTCAGTCAGGGGTGCCTGTAATAGGTCTTATCCACCCATATCATCTCTGTCTCAGAATGCACGTGTGAGCATATCATCTCACTGTGACACACAGTCTACAGGAGGCTCCAACACGGCTATATGCATGTAATATAAATCCCTGTGCGAGCGAAACTCAAGCACGGCTCCATGCATATTCATGATATCTGAAAATCTCGTGCGAGGGAAGCTCTAGCACGGTTTCATAAAAATCAGTGAAATCTGCGTACGAGCAGCGCTCCAGTACGACTTAAACTGATTATAATTTCATGTAAATTCCACGTACGAGCAACGCTCTAGTACGGATATGTATATAAATTCAGTGAAAACCTCGTACGAGAAAAACTCCAGTACGACATTCAAATGAATTATGAAAACCATATAAAACTTTGTGCGAGCAACGCTCCAGCACAAATGAATGCTCAAGTAAATCAAATCTCGTGCGAGTTATACTCCAGCACGGCTTTATGCATAACTAAATCAAATCTCGTGCGAGATTCACTCCAGCACGGCTTTATGCAATATCAAATCAAAACAGGATGCGAGCTAAGCTCCAGCATCTCTCATGCATGTCAAATCATTAAAAGTAGTGCGAGTAATCGCTCCAGCACTATTTTATGTATACCACGTCAAAACAAATCAAAACATGTCAAAACATGTCAAAACAGAGTGCGAGCTAGGCTCCAGCAGCTCTCATTTCACAATATTAAAAATCAGTGCGAGCACCATGCTCTAGCACATTTCATGCATATGATGTCACAAGTCGGTGCGAGCAAGCGCTCAAGCACATTTATGCACAATCACAAACGCAGATATAGTGCGAACTACGTGTCGGCACTATCTGTTTTCATACAAACTGGATAGTTGGCCGTTTTCCAAAGAAATTTCCATTTAATTATTAATAACACCTACGTAGTGTTATTTTGGGAAACTTATGCAATTATTGGCCAATCTATCGATTTACTTTGATTAAAACCAATCAAATCTTTAATTCGAAAAATTCCTTAAATCATGCATTTCATGCATGTCATGCTTTCACCATCCTTAGGTGAACTTCCCTCAATAGGGGTAAAATAGTCATTTCACCTATTTAGATCCTTAAAATCATTCAAACCATTTTTAGGATCATTATACAATATCCATGTATACATACATATCCAGTGTATAGACAAGCTATTAAAATATGCGTAGCTACCTCTAGCTACTCACATAATTCCCTTACCTCATTTTCTGTACAGTCTGACCTTTCCCACTGATGTCTCGTCACGCAGTCCGATTTGCTCCGAATCCAAATCAAATCTTCGGCACTGCGGATACACATTCATCAGGTCAAATACAATACAATTAATGTATTTCATAATTTTCTGGGCTTAATTTAAATCATTGGGCCTGTTTTCCCATATTGGGCCCGATTGCACCTTAATGGGCCTTAATCGGCCTTAAGCCCGTTTTACCACACTTTATCGAGGCCTATTGGGCTCTCTGGGCCCATCAGTAATTTATTTAGCCTCGTTCTAAATTCTCTGATATCTCAATTTAATATTTACGACAATTTATCTAATTTTTCCAGAATTTAATTCATTTATGCGGAAATTAAATCCGTAATTTATGCGTTAAATATCAATCACGCATAACGATATAAAATTGTCGTAAATAAGGGTCACTTACCCGTTATTCCCTGATCGTACACAAATCGAGGCTGTCTCGAGCTCTCAGTGGATGCCAATTGTCGAGCTACACAATTAAATATATTTTCGGGTAAACTTTCAGTCGATTATTTATCAAATTAAATATTCTAAAAATTAAATCGGTCAATTTGACCGCTTACCGACTTACCCGAAGCTCGATTGCATCACTGGAATTTTCCCCAATTTTTTCTCTTTTTCTTTTTCCCTTTTTCTTCCTTTTTTTTTCCTCTCTTTTTGGCTGAACCGGTCCGGTCCGGTTCAACCCGGTTCGGACCGCCGGTTCAGCTCGGGTCCGGTTTTGCCTTTTCGATATATTTTTCGATTATTTTCGAGATTATTTTTCGATGCGAAAATCCCGGTTTATCCCAAGAAATTCATATCTTGATCAATTTAACTCGAAATTTAATTATTTCTTCATCATTGATCAAGATTTCTCATTCTCATATTTTTAATTAAATTTTCTTGTCCCGATTAATACCGAATTTTGGTCTTTTGACCATTTTGCCCTTGCACGTATTTGGGAATACCATTTAAGTCCTTTTGCATTTTTTTAAATGCACTCGAAAATATCGGGTCTTACACTGCCTACCCGTAATCAAGGTGATTTAACAACTCTAACTATCCAAAACTATTAGACATGCTTTCCAAATCATATCATCCAATCAGTCCATACATTTCAATCACATCTAGTTATTCCAAAAACTAATTCCCAAGATAACTCATTTCATTCGTCCTCACATAGATTACATCACAATATATTGCTTACAATAGGTATCTGTGCTACACAAAAAGTGTCTGGTGAAGAGATATGAATGTATACCTCACCCATGTACAAAAGGTAGCCTGGGGAAGCTCGTATCCACTAGCCTACGTCGTGTACGCAGCAAGTAGTAGTCGCAGATCACTGCAAATAATCTGAAAGGTAGAGGGTGAGTTTCGGGAAAAGCCCAGTAAGTAATGCATTTAAAATGATCATAATGTCTAAAACATATAAAGAACAGGTTAATACTAAAAGGTGGCATTCCTTTACAAACATTACATAACTTCCAAAATGCGTAAAACAAAAAACATATTTAACAGAAACATTGATTTGAAATAAGAAACCTTAACAGACAGATAAAAATCTTTCAGAATATACAAAACTTCAAAAGTATTGTTGAGTATAAAACATATATCGAAAAGTCCACATCTTAAAACAGAGATCATGTCGGTTGAAGACTAGGCTAGCCTATATAGCTATCACGCAGTAATAACAGAGTCATCCTCCATAGAGGGAAGAAAAGAAAAATCAAATACCTATGGCCATGGTAAGGCTATAGACGTGATCAAGGTCGTACAGTAAACAGACACACCCGAAGGCGGTAAATAGACACGCCACAAAGGCAAAAATCATATACGCCACGAAGGCGAGCATGACATGTGATAACTTATAACATAGGTGGCCTTTAGTCTCAAAACGTGTGATAATTTCATACATAAATTGAAAATCAGAACATCTTATTCAGAAGACAGATTCAAAAAACATGCTCGAAAATCCTGTATTTAATTTCATAAAGTTTTCCTTCAATTCAAAAATTATGACCGAATGAAAACATAGGCTTGATAGGTGCGAAGCTTAATTTCCATTCGAAGGTTAGTTTAAACTAAAGAAAGAATCTCTTAATAATTTCTAACCATTTATTGAGAAGTTGCGTAAAGTTGAACGTTTTCATAAATCGAGGTTTGAGAAAAAGGAATACTATTACCATCTTAAATTACACCCCTTACCTCTACTGGGTTTAAGTGGCGTTATTTCCCCGGGACCCAGTATCGCCTCGTTAATCATGTCAATTTCTTGAGCTGTCCAAAATAACACCAATTCATTACACATAGGTAAAACTTACTTAAACATATTCAAACATGCATTTACATCCTTAAATTAACCATTCTCAACCCTTTTCGTTAACTTTGTTCATTTCCTCGATTTTATCGATTTAAGCTCCGGTTAAGCTTCCTATACAAAATTTCGTTATCCTACCTCTATATTCATTCTCAAAATAACTTAAATACAACATCCACATATCCTATCTATGCTTATCGTAAACTCACACCGTTAAAATTTTCATCTTTCGGTTTTTCGCTATACCAAACTTCAAACCAAAATTTTCGGTATCTTCTTTAATATATATTCACATAAAAATAACTCTCATACATCATAAACACAATAAATCCCTTGCTGGCCGAAACCCTGTTTATCCTCAAAATTATTTTCCATCACTCTTACACAATAACAGAGTCCCAAAAATAATCAAATACTTACTTAGTTTATCATCTTCAACACTCATCATTTTCTCTTACCTTCAATCCAAACAAATCACTTCAACTATACTCCAAATCTGCGCCCAGCTGTAAATTAACAAACATACAACTTAGATTTACTCAACAACACAAGAAAAACCCAACAAAAATCATCAAAAATCCAAATCTCTACTTACCATGAACAGGACAATTTTCTGTCTAGCACTTCAACTTTTCACCTAGCAAATGGACTTGGTTTTTTCTGGAATTTTTATATGTTGAAGAGGGTTAAGAGAGAAAGATTTTCTTCTTCTTGGCCATTGCCTGAATCTAGCCGGAAGGCCACCGAACAATTTGCGCAAGACTGGTACTACCGTACCAATTGCGGTAGTGAAGAGAATGGGTTAGCTCTCGGGTTTCACAAGGTTTTCAGGGGGTTTTGGCTTCCCCGAGAAGCTTGATGGGTTATTTAGTTGACTAGAAAAGATCAGGGTCGTTGGATGATATCAAGGCCTTTAAATCCAAGGGCCAATACCCGTTGGTCAACTTGACTATGCAGGGTAGATTTTTTGCCCTGTTTTGAAAATTTCCTTAAAAATATTTATAGCCAATTTCATCCACAATTTCACTTCTCCAATGTTCTATCATGTCTCTAGTATCTCCCATAAAAATTTGGGGGTCACTTGTTTTAGAAAATTTTTGAAATCAAGCTCGTTTCTTTGACTTGGTCATACCGAACTAAACGGTTTAAGCTTCCTAACTCACTTTGAAATTTCATTTGACCATTCAATCCTCATTCCTTCCACTTAATTTTAATTTTTCCAAATCAGTATGACCTTATATTAACTTCCCATGATCTCAGAATAATTTTCTCAAATTTCTATAATTTATTTGAATTTTTTTCTTAACTAAGCCCATTTTCCCGATTAAATAGAAAACCCGAGTTTAACTAACTTTTTCACTTTCAATGACTAAATCTTCACTCATAGACATTGTTACATGCTTGACTATGTAATTCTTAATGTATTCTTGGGCTTAAGACCTTACCTCAGTTTGCGTGCTATCGGGCCCTACGCTACTGATCCGAGTGATTTGGTCTTCTTGGGCCTGCATAATATTATTCTGAGTTTTCTTAGTCACTTCTCAATACTTTAATAATAAGTACGGTGGAAAAAATTTTAGGTTTCACATTTCTCCCCACCTTTTAGGAATTTGGTCCTCCAATTTCATCTTGGTCCAACAGAACAGATGAGGGTACTTCTCTTTCATAAGGCTCTCTAGCTCCCATGTAGCTACCTCAATCGAATGATGCTGCCAGAAAACCTTTACCAGAGGGATAGTCTTCGATCAAAGTACCTTTTCCTTTCTATCCAGAATCTAGATTGGTTACTCAATGTAGCTTATGTCCCCTTGAATGTTCAAAGGCTCGTAATAAATGATATGTGAGGGATCCGGATTATACTTTCTTAACATGGAGACATGAAGACATTGTGTATCCCAAAAAGCTGCGGTGGTAAAGCAAGTCTATAGGTTACATCTCCCACTCTCTCTAGAATCTTGAATGGACCAACGAAATGAGGACTCAGCTTTCCCTTCTTTCCAAAGCGCATGATACCCTTGGTCGGGGATACTTTCAGTTGCTTTCTATCCACTGAAAGTACTCTGTATAGGGGGAAAGTAAGGGGGTGAGCAACCACACGCTCAGTAAGGCAATTATGCAAGTAAGTAGATAGCTTCACTATCTACATGCTTATAATGCCATGCCCTTAAATCCATTTCTTTTCGTTTAAAGCTCACGTAAGAAATCATGCACACATCAATGCCATAGTTTATAAAAGCTGTTCGTGCTTATGGAAATCATGCAACTCATGCCTCAATGGCATCTCATGTAAAATCATAAAACGCATGAATTAAATCAAAATCATGCATTTGCAATTAATGCATGGATAACCTCCTCATGCTGAAACATTTCATTTATTCACAACAAAATCAATATCATCAGTCAAGATCCAACCCCTCCCTCAGGTGGTCCAGGCTCACACAAAATCCACGTATTCTCAAGCTTTCAAAACATCAGATAGTAACATGCGAGAGTAGGCAATGTATCATGGAAATAACTAGGACTATGACCATATCCTCATGATCCCAGGCTACACGGATCAGGTGTGCAGGGTATCACCACTATCGGGAACTGGCACGGGAGGTGGGTCAAATCCAACCCATCTGTCCAACCCGATCACTCGCATCCGAAGACACCACATAAATATAATATATCATAACATGATACAGCGTACTCCATGCGACAAGCACGGTACATCGTACTCCGTGGACCCATATCTCATATCAATGCTCGTGCCATGTCTCAAAACGCACGTGCGAGCATGTTTAATCGACGTGACATACAGTCTACCCAAAACTCCAAGCACGACTAATAGCATGTCTCAAATCAAAATGCACATGCGAGCCTATTTAATGTAACACATAATATACCCGAAGCTCCAAGCACGACTATAATTTCCTCATAAAACCAGTGCGAGCTAAGCTCCAACACTCTGTCACAAAAATCATGTGAAAATCTAGTGCGAGCTAGGCTCCAGCACCCCGTTACGAAAATCATGTGAAAATCTGGTGCGAGCTAGGCTCCAGCACCCTGTCACGAAAATCATGTGAAAATCTGGTGCGAGCTAGGCTTCAGCACCCATGCATGTAAAACTCTAGTGCGAGCCCGTGCTCCAGCACTAATGCATGCGTCACACAGTTCAAAACTCGTGCGAGCTAAGCTCTAGCACCTTTCTTGCATGTCAAATCATTAAAACTAGTACGAGCAATCTCTCTCACACCTTTTTATGCGTATCAAGTCAAAACATGGTGCGAGCTCGGCTCCAGCACCTCTCATGCAGGTCAAATCAGTAAAACTAGTGTGACCAATCGCTCCAGCACCTTTTTATGCATATCAAGTCTCACAAATCGATGCGAGCAACTGCTCCAGCACCATTATCCACACTCACATACTCAGATATAGTGCGAGTAAGGCTCCAACACCATCTGTTTCCATATAAACTTGATAGTTGGCCCATTTTTCAAAAAAAATCATTTAAATCTAAATAACACTTACATAGTGTTATCTTGTGAAATTTATGGAAATACTGGCCAATCTACCAATTTGCTTTGCTAAAAAGTCACAAAAATTCCTTAAATCATGCATTTCATGCATGTCATGCTTTCACCATCCTTAGGTGAATTTCCATCAGTATGGGTAAAATAGTCTTTTACCTATCTTGGGTTTTTAAATTTTTTAATCCATTTCTAGGACCTTTATACATTTTTAGTGTATGTAAAAGTTGTTAAAAATACGCGTAGCTACCTCTAGCTACTCGTAAAATTCCCTTACCTCATTTATCTGTACTGTCTGACCTTTCCACTGATGTCTTGTCACGCAATCCAATTTGCTCCCAATCCAATCTCCGAAATTGTGTATAAATATTCATCAAGTCAAATACAATATAATTAATTATATTTCGTATTTTCTGGGCTTAATTTAAATCATTGAGCTCGTTTACCCATATTGGGCCCAATTGTACCATAATGAACCTTAACTGACCTTAAGCCCATTTTTCACTTACTATTCACATCATCGAGGCCTACTGGGCTCATTAGGCCCATCAGTATTTATTGGGCCTCATTCTAAACTCTTGAATAGCTCAATTAATTATTTACGACAATTTATCTTAAATTTCAGAATTTAATTCATTTTAAACGGAATTAATCCGTAATTTATGCGGTAAATTTCTAACACGCATAACTATGCAAATTGTCGTAAATAAGGGTTACTTACCTGAGATTCCAAGATGATACACAAGCCGAGGCTGACTCGAGCTCTCGTTTGACGCCAATTATCGAGCTACACAATTGCATATTTTTTTGGGTAAATTTTCAGTCGAATATTAATCAAATTAAATATTTCAAAATTTAAATTGGTCAATTTCGACAGCTTATCGACTTACTTGTAGCTCATTTGTATCGTCAAATTTTTCTTCAATTTTTCCTCTTTTTCTTTTTCCATTTTTTTCTTTTCTTTTCTTTCTTTTCTTTTTTGGTTGAACCGGTCCGGTCCGGTTCAGCGTACCCTCACTGTACCGAATCGGTCCGTACCGGTTCAGGCTCATCTTCGCCATTCCGGTACCGTCCGACAGGTTCTCCGGTAGTTTTCGACACCAATCGGTACGCCATCGCGAGGGGAACCTTTGACTGGCCTCGGGGTAGGTCAAATTGGCGCCATCACCGATGAATCTCCCCTTCTCTCCCGTAGCACTCTCCTCTACTGATCTCCTCCGTCAGGCCACACCGGTGCGCATGGGGTCTGCTAGTGGCTCCTACTGTGCCGGTCATGCCGTCGCCTGCCATCTCGTGCTTGTCTGATGGTCGAGGCTAACCGGAGAGGGGTCGTCTCCCTCGGTCTGTCGCCCTCGCTTTCGCCTGCTTTGTTTTCTTTCTATTTCCTTCGCAGAATTCGATTCTGCCTTTTTTTTTAATTCCTTTACTTTACCCTTTTTTTATTATTTATTATTATTTAATAACAATAAAATATAATATTTTTGCCAAAATATCACAAAAATATTAGATTTTATTCATTTAATCAATTAATGTATTTATTTGTCTGATTTTATCTTTTCGGTGTATTTTTCTAATATTTTCGGGATAATTTCCCGAGGTAAAAATTTTAGTTTATTCTAATAAATTCATATCTTGATCAATTTAACCTGAAATTTAATTATTGCTCCTTTATTGATCAAGATTCCCTGAATCCATGTTTACAATGTCAATTTCTTACCGAATTGACATCGAATTCTGGGTCTTTTGACTGTTTTACCCTTCAACGTGTTCGGGACCAAATCAATCCAACTTCCCTTCACGAGCCCTTTCTCATTTCATGTTTTAAATCCTTATCTTCAATCTGAATGGTCCGATTCTCATTCATTTAATCTGTGGTCATTTCAATCCTTCATTTGATCTTTAAATACATTTGAGAATTTTTATTCATTCCATTTGCATTTTTCATTCACGTACAACTCTTCTTATGATTCAATTTACATCCAATCATGTTTACATCATATGAATCATAAGGAATTTCGATAAAAAAAATCGGGTCTTACATTATGTATGGTAAGCCATTCGGCCATGTTTACGAATTAGTGAAATAAATCATGTAAGTTAATCTAGATTGGTATACGCCTAAAGAAGGAAATAAGCGATGGAAAATACATTGGAAAATAAATTAAGGATAAGGAAAGGATTATTTATTTAATCACTAGATTTATAAGGTACGTTTAAAGAGAAAATTATGAATAAGGAAAATTAATTTGAAAATTGGTACGACATTGTAGATAAGGTCGCCCAGAGAAGATAGATGGAATAGACTATATACATTCATAGCTTGATTTAGTCTCGAAGGCCATACCAGTTGTCTGCACAGCAAATTAAGATAAAGGACGTGTGGACGAGACATCCTTGTCTCAAGACTTAAATCAAGAAATTAATTTAGTAAAAAATGCACGATTTTCAATTAAGCATTTTCGAGTTAAATTTAATACGATTTGTTAGAGTTTCATTAAATTCTTAAGTAAGTTTTCTAAGCTTATGATTTAAGATTTAAGTTATGATCCCTTTTGCATGAACCATGCATAAGCATGAGACTTGCCTTAACTTAAGCTAAGATTTTAAGTACTCGATTCATAAGAAAACTGAAAATCCCACTAAGTGTATTAAAATATTTATATTTTAATAAATTGTATAGTCTTAAATAAAGTTGCATAAATTATGATTTTAATTGACTTTAAATATTTGATTTATTTTGCTCGGTTTTAGCATTGATTTCTTAGTGAGACGATTGAGATACAATTATGATTCATGTTTAAGTTAAAGGGATAATGATCTCGATTTTCTAAGTATTATGCTATGATTAAGAAAAAGCTATGTGCTAAAGGGATGAAAATCCCAAGTTTTAAGAACTATGATTAAGTATATTTTTTCATTAAGGGGAAAAAAATCTCAGCTTTAGGAATTACGATTTTAAGTAAGTTTTCTCATATGGGAATGGCATATCGCTAAGTACCATGCTTTAAGCTATTGTTTTTAAGACTATAGGCTTCCCTAGTACATGCACCGTTGGCAGTGCACAGCTAACCCCTATGTTATCTAGGCATATGTAATGCCCTTTTATGATTATGTTAAGCTAAGTGGCTGTTAGACTTAGACTCATCTCCAGCCTTCACTGTACTCATTGTCTAGTGAGACTGCGGACCTTGAACATAGCCATTAGATCACTTCCCTTATTGGTACCTATGTTATAATTGCATGTCACAACTCGGATATTTGCCTCGTCTCACCCATGTTAATGATTATGATTTATGATTATGTTTTTAGTATGAAATCTGATTATATGAAATTATTATGTTTATCTTTTAAGTATGTTATGAAAGTAAGAAAATTAAGTAAGCTATGTATTTTGCAAAGTTATGACTTATGTTTATGATCACTTTTTAAGAAAGCTTTGATTAGTTTTAAATTGAAATTCATATAAATGATTTGATGTACATTCATTAAGACACTTAGCATGATTTATGGATTTTTGAGATTGCATTGTATGTTTTACATATTTCCTATTAGTATACGTATCTTACTAGGTAAAAGCTCACCTCTTTCTTCTTTCCCTTCAGATTACCTACAACAGTTCGAGTATTATTGTGGAGTAAGGTATTGAAAGGTGTGTCTGCCTCGTGCCACTACTATTTTTGTTTATAGGTATAAATCCTTTTAGTGCATTTCAATTTATTGTTTCTAGACATTTGTTAATGCATAGTTTACGCGCGCGCGCGTGCGTGTGTGTGTGTTTGTGTGTGTGTGTATAGTTGGGATGTAATCACTATACTATTTTTGGAGGTATTAACAGTTGTAATTGATATCTAATACAGTAAGTTTGACCGTATTAGATGTCAATTATAGTCAAATTAAGGTGTGATGTGGCATATATTATTTTAGGATTTATGATCTTCTAAAGTATGATTTATATTATAAGCTAAAGTTGAAATTCAAGTTGATAAGTAATTCGGGAAAATTATGAAATGATCATTCGAAATCATATCACGTATTAAGACTGGGACGAAAGCAATAGTGAATCCATAAATAAATTGGCTAAATAAGAATCTACACTAAAAGTAGTCAAACCTAAGTAAGGAAAAATGAAATATGCTAACCTTGCTTTTATATATGCCACTCATACTATGTACGCCACTTAATATGCTAACCTTGCTTTTATAAACAATGGGTTTTGGTTTTTAGAGGCATTTCAAGAGAAATTAATCTGAAATAGAACATTATATCTTTTATAGAAATAGAGACAGATAAAAAATGAAAGAAAAAGGAAACATGATGAAATAGTAAATGAAGTCCTTAACTAATACTCCATGTTTTTGGCAAAAAATGCTAATATTCCTTCTTTCGAGCTATAATTCATTTTTTTGTTTTGCTTCTTTAAGGTGTTTTTGCTTTAGAATTATGAAACCTAAATGCCTTTTTTTTTTTTTTTACAAGGGAAATATCTAATTAGGAATGAAGTTATTTGGATTCAAACTCAAGTCTTAAAATATACAACAATTCTTTTTTAATCACTCGGTCAAGAGGTTGTTTGTCACGACCCAAAACTACCCAAAAATCAGAGTTAATTTTTTTCGCATTTTGTTATTTTCTTTCATGCTTACCTGACCTCTAATCGTGACCACACTCCACTAACAAATTGGGCTGTGCGTCAATGCCAGTCCCACCATACATTTACCATATAACTTAATTCTTTTTCAGTCATTTATAAGTATTTACAATATTTATACATCCCCTAAGTCACTTACAAACATGTTACTGTGTTATGCTTATTTAGATACAATACGTACAAGTGTATATACCTTAAATGATGGGCAGCAGCGAATATCTGGAATGCAGCACTGAGTCGCCTCCACATCTACTGGGGATTATCTGTGTGAGAAAGTGAAAGGGGTGAGCACATCAAGCTCAGTAAGGCAATCCTATGAACAAGTAGGTAACCATACTACCTACATGAACGTGGTGCCATGCATAAACCACCCTTTCTCCACACATTTTAAAACAGATGATATGAGTTATGATGTTATGTAAAACACGTTCGCATGGAAAATTCAACATGCAACTCATTTTAAATCATTTCTTTCTCATTTAAAAATTTCACAATGAAGTCAGGACTCGACCCCTCCTTCGGGTGATCCTGACTCACACAAAATCCTGAAAATCCGTTTACATCACATATGGGTTTAAAAAGCATGGAAATAACCATCATGCACATTTAATTTAAAACCCGATTTGATCTCATCAAAATCAGCGACATGCGAGACTAGGCAACATCTGTATATCGGTAATAACCAGGACTATGGCCGTGTGTCCTCGTGAGCCCCTCTGTTACACGGATCCTAGTGTGCGGGGTCTCACCCTGATCGGCAACCACCCGGGAGGTGGGTCAATCCAACCCGTCAGTCTTATCCGATCCCACGCATCCAAAGATGCTAACGTATCCGAAGATACCAACGTATCACAAAGATACCAACGTATCCGAAGATACCACGCATCCGAAGATGCCACACGTATCTGAAGATACCACGTATCCGAAGATACCAAGCATCCGAAGATGCCACACATATCCGAAGATACCACGTATCCGAAGATACCACACGTATCCGAAGATACCACGTATCTGAAGATACCATGCATCCGAAGATGCCACACGGTACAGCGTACTCCATGCTACTTGCACGGTACAACGTACTCCATGGACCCATATCATATCTCAATACTCATGCCATGTCTCAAAATGCACGTGCAAGCCTATTTAATCGGTGACACACAGTCTACCCGATGCTCCAAGCACGGCTCATCGCATGTTCTCATAAAGTCAGTGCGAGCGATGCTCAACACTCTCATCAAATCAAGTAAAACTAGTGCGTTTTAATTGTCAGAGCCCGCATTACATCCCCACAAGGCCGCCAACCTCATCCCTCACTCTCACCCCACTTAAGAGGTCTTTTGAGCCTGTTGGGCCTTTTGGCTGACTCCAAGGGCAGACAGCGCTACTCTCAACAAATTCAGCAAAACTAGTGCGAGCTAAGCTCTAGCACTCTATATATGGATCACATGAAAATCTTATAAAATCTGGTGCGAGTTAAACTCCAGCACCCTGTCTCAAAAAAGCATGTAAAATCTGGTGCGAGTTATACTCTAGCACCTATGCATGTAAAACTCTAGTGTGAGCTCTCGCTCCAGCACTAATGCATGCATCACGCAAATCAAACATCGTGCGAGCTGAGCTCTAGCACGTCACATGTAAATAAAAACACGTAGGCGGCTCTGTTTCCTCAAAACAGTTTTCAAAACAATTTTATCGTTGAAAGTATGCAATACTGTGCATTTTCTTTCAAGGTTAGCCGGCCTACTCATGCATGCATTAAAATGTCTCCAGAACGAGCAGGAACCTCTTGTTCTTGCTCCTCCCAAATTTTTTCTAAATTTGTAAATTTTACCCTTAACAAGGGTATTTTGATAATTTGCCCATTTGGGGCACTAAAATTATTATTTGACCTCTAAACCCTTCAGATAATTGTTAAAGACTGCATATGAACTTGAAATTTCGTATAGTTTACCTCTAGCAATCCGCAGAATTCCCTTACCTTATTTTCCTGTCAAGTCTGACCTTTCTTTTTCCACTGTTGTCTCATCGCGCAGTCCGATATGCTCCCAATCAAATGCCCGAAACTGCGTATCAATATTCCTCAGGTCAGATATTATACAACTTAATTGTATTTAATACTTTCTGGGCTTACTTTAAATCATTGGGCCCATTTATCCCTATTGGGCCCGATTGCACCTTAATGGGCCTTAATCGGCCTTAAGCCCGTTTTCCACTTAATTTTCCACATTATCGAGGCCTATTGGGCTCATTGGGCCCACCAACCATTTATTGGGCCTCATTCTAACTCTCGAATAGCTAAATTTATTATTTACGACAATTTATCTAAATTTCCATAATTTAATTCAATTTATGCGGAATTTAAATTCATATCACGTAAAACGATGTAAATTGTCGTAAATAAGGGTCACTTACCCAAGATTCCATGATAGTACGAAATTTGAGACTGTCTCGAGCTCTCGATCGATGCCAATCGTCGAGCTACACAATTAAATATATTTTCGGGTAAACTTTCAGTCGATTATTTATCAAATTAAATATTCCAAAATTTAAATCGGTCAATTCGATCGCTTACCGACTTACCCGAAGCTCGATTGCATCACTGAAATTTTTCCCAATTTTTTCTCTTTTTCTTTTTCCCTTTTTCTCCTTTTTTCCTTTCTTTCTTGGCTGAACCGGTTCAGTCCGGTTCAAACCGGTTCGGACTGCCGGTTCACCTCGGTTCACTCCGGTTCGCTCTGGTTCACCGCCTTGCCGTCGGTTCTCCGTCGGCTTCCACCACCAGCAGCTCCGCTGAGTCGTCCGCATCACAGATCTGCTCTCGGTTTCACCCAAGTCCGCCGGAAAGTCGCCGGTCCGGCTGTTCTCTTTTCTGCCGTCGAAACCCATTTTTTCTTCCGCTGTTTCTGACGTTTTTCGACAGCTTCACCGGTCGTGACTGCCACTAACAAGCTCGCCTGCGCCTGGGGAAGCCTCGGCTGTGGTCGGTCGGGCCTGAATCAGCGCCAATCGTCGACGATTCCTCTTCTCTCCCCTCGGTTTCTCTCCCTCGATCCGTCGGATTCCGGCGTCGGTGGGCTGCACCACCGGTACCAGGGAGGTCGTCGGCCTCTCCTCTTCCATTTTCGACCCTCCGCCTGGCCGTTGATCGCCGGACGGCTAGCCGGTCTCCTCCTCGGGTTGGCTTCCGTTTTTTCGTCTCTGCTTCTCTTTCTCTCTCCCCGATTTCTGATTCCCCTTTTTTTCTCTCTTCTTTTTTTTCATTTATTTTATTAATTATTTTTATTATTATTTTAATCATTAAAATACATTAAAAATACCCAAATATCCCTTAAAATATCCTTAAAATTATTATTTAATTCTAAATTCATTTATTTAATTTTATTTAATTTATTTTATTTATTTTAACCCTTTTTCGGGTATAATTTCTCCGTATTTTTTGGATATTATCCCGAATGACTTTTCTGTATATTTTTTGATTATTTTCGGGATTATTTTTCGAATTTAAAAATTTCGATTAATCCCGATTAATTCCCATAACTTCATATATTGATCAATTTAACCCAAAATAAATTTATTTCATCTTTATTGACCAAGATTTCTCAATCCATTATTCTTAATAAATTTTTCTCATAGAATTTATACCGACTTTCAATCTTTTGATCGTTTTACCCTTGCACGTGTTCGAAGATTCCATTTCAGTCCTTTTGTATTTTTAATTTTCGTGTTTTAACTAAATTCGGGTCTTACATAATCTCCCCCACTTAAGGAATTTGGTCCTCCAAATTAGAACCAAGTCATATGAGTCCATAAACTACTCCGGGTACGTCTTCTCATATCATACTCTTTAATTCTTTTGTGACCTTTCCAGAGTGTATTACTTCTCAAGAACTTTAATTAGGGAGATCGTCTTAAACCTCAATACTTTCTCCTTCCTGTTTAATGCCCGAATCAACTTCTTCAATATACTTGTATTTGCATTAAGCTGAATTGTTGGATCTCATATCCTATCACCTATGCTGGATCTGGATAGTATTTTCAAAGCATCAAAAGATGGGACATGTTGTGGGTGCCTACTTATTCAAGTGAAAATGCTACCTACAGGTCTTATCTTCCACTTGTCTAATCTCTCAAAAGATTCAATCCAGCGAAACTCAATTTACCTTCTTCCAGAAGTTCGCTATGTCCTTATTCTCTTAGGATAAGAAACATTTCAACCATACTAATTCACCATCGGTGAATTCCAATACTTTTCTATCTGCTCTGAGGTGTTCTTAATCTCTCACTCAACTGAACATCCTCAGAGAATTATTAACCAAAGTCGAAAATAATTCTATCTGTCACCCACTTTTTCTTATTCAATTTGGGGAACAACCTCTACAGCCATACACTGCCCCATATCTTGTTATCCCGATACTCAAGTGCCAACTGTCGTTATTGGCGACTTCAATTTGTAATAACTGATCATCCCAGGAGCATAAAAAAATCAAGGGCACACGCTTTCATCGGATCCTCTAAAACCTGTACAGTCCTCTCTAACTGACCATCTGTCTGAGGATGAAAAGCTGTGCTAATACTCAGTCGGGTTCCCATAGCTTCCTAAAAATATCCTCAGAGGTGGGAAGTGAAGCGGGAATCCTTATATGATAACATGCTCACTGGAACGCTACTTAATGTTCCACAATCTTCCTTACACATGAATCCTCATATACACTCTGAGTATTTGGGGATTTCATAACCAGAAGGTGGGTAGACTTAGTCACTCTATCGACTATCATCTAAATAGCCTCGTAATTCACCTGGGTTCTCTGTAACCCATCACGACATTCATGGAGACTTGCTCCCATTTTCGTGCCGTGTCGATATAGGTAGAGGCTGCAATAACTCTGCAAACTTTTAATACTCTACCTTATTCTGCTGACATACTAGGCACTTTCCCATAATCTCAACCATATCTCTTTTCACATCTGACCACCAATACCCTTTTCGAGATTTTGATATATTCTTTACTTTACGTATGCACCGTATATCCCGAAGAGTGAGCTTCTGACAATATTACTATCCCATCAACTGTGGTCTTGGGGAGCACTCATACTGTCTCTGAACCTCTCTGTAAATCATCACACACTCTGTGAACTCTATCACTGTACCCTTCTGAATCTGACCCAAACCATCGACACCATGCCGATCATCACGCTAAGCCTGTCAAATCCGGGCACTCTCATCCGGTTCTAATCTCAGGCTAGCTATCACATAATCACTGTCATCATCAGAAGGGATCACATCACTACCGAGGCTCACAACTGCTCTAGCAGCTCACGCTCCCTGACCATCATATGTAATACCATCCCAAGGCTCTTTCTGCATCAAGGCATCAGCCATCACATTAGCCTTTCCTGGGTGGTACAATTTTTCAAAATCAAAATCTCTCAGAAGCTCTAACCCACTATGTATTCTCATATTCGCCTCTTTCTGTGAAAACAGATACTTGGGGCTTTATGATAAGTGCATACCCAAAATTTTTCACCATGTACATAATAGTATCATATCCTCGATACAAATACTACCGTTGCCAACTTTAGATCATGGGTCAGATAGTTTATTTCATGATCAAGGAGTTGTCTGACTCCAAAAATTAACTATCTTCCCATTATACATCAATACACAGCTCCTTCATTATTTTGAGGTATCCATACTCATTGAGAACCTCTTGAACTATTGGGTATGGTGAAATTAATCACGGTGGTCAGTTAAAGACCACGTTTTCTTAGTTAAACGTGTCAACCAAGTAAACCATATTGAGAACTCGCAACAACCCATTTGTAAAAGCAATTTTCAATTATTGCTTACAATTTACCCTAGACTTTAACTACACCCAACATATCATCGATAATGATGATTACAAATCAGTCCAATCCTTGACTTATTTACGCATAAGCGTATAAGATCCTTCAAAATCGCTTATGTTTTCAGGTACTAACCTGCGTCATCTCTTTTTCTTATCTTAACAGCTCTTATTAAATTTTTACTATGTTAACCTTTATGATTTGTCAAATTTTAATATTCTTATCGTCTTAGTAAAGGTATCCTAATGCTAAAGGTATTTATTACGACGATCGATTTCACGTTATAGGTTATATATACATACTTTTAGACGCTGTCAAGTCTTCAGGCGGGGAGGTATTTTGAAATACCTTTATTAACCTTCAGACTTAACCACAGTTACTTTATATACCAGTCCATGTGGTCACAATTTATATTCGCTACTAATTGCTTTAATCCTAATGACTTCATATCGTAAGGATGTTCTTACCTAGCATACGCCTCTTACTCTAATACATTTTGTATTCAGAATCAAGCATATCTCGAAGATTATCTCCTTAGTGTATCAATTTTAACGAAACTCTGTCATTATTGATTCCGTGAGTACAATCCTTCACTCCTTTAATTTCAACTGTTGCACCCCTTTTTATCACTTGTCAACACTTACAGTATACTTTTCAGTGATGTTTTCACCCTTGTTTTCAACTTAAAATCTCTATATCCTTATTCTGTTAATTAATCCTCCTCTATTGGGGTATTCATTTATCAGTATTGTACCCAATGATGTAGGCATTCATGCCTTTTACTTACTTATATGCGAATGAAGGCGGTATGAATAAATGTGTGGCACCAGGATCAATGAACATATGTATTTCATTATTCATAACAAGTGTGGTATCTTACACCACATCCATGAAACATCAATAGTGTCCTGGTCCAAGACATCCTCTCGCCTTCGTCCAACAGCCTACTTTCCTTTTTCTCTTCGGCCATGACCTCCCTTTTCGTTGTAGCTATACCAACGAAGTTTTTCTCTGTCTCTTTACTTTTCTGTGGGGCGATCTCGCCCAACTTTGTACAATCAAAATCAATGGTCCGTCTTACCACACTTAACGGCCATTTTCATCAATACAGTGTAGGTATAGACCCTCATTCCGTGGTATCTACCACACATCCCACACTGCTTACAATGCTTACACTACTACACTGCTTCGTAGCAGGTCGGAGTCCTCCAATCATAATACCCCTCAAGAGTGCCAAAATTGGATGCACTGGGGCCTTACCAGTTATCTTACT
Organism: Firmiana major; assembly: GCA_033439115.1. Classification (NCBI taxonomy): domain Eukaryota; kingdom Viridiplantae; phylum Streptophyta; class Magnoliopsida; order Malvales; family Malvaceae; genus Firmiana; species Firmiana major. The sequence continues at coordinate 22,996,300 of CM065903.1, read as the reverse complement.
CCATGACTCATCAAATTAAATCTTTTACCAATTACCATTTTCCCATTTTAACATCTTTGTCATTTCTCGATTCTCTTTTCTGTCTCTATTTCAGCCCTTACTACTTTTTCCAATCTCAGAGGCGTGCAATTCATGTTCTTATTTACCCGACTGTAAATCTGTGTACTGCCTCGGTATAGGTAAGATCTCATAGGCCAATCGAACTCTAATTGAAAAGTTGAGCCATTTCATGAACTTTTAGACATCTCGAGTGTTACTTGTTCCTAGTTTCGAGGTAATATCTGCCCAGGAATATAATTGAGTTTCATACTCATAAATCATACTCATCAATAAATCAAATCCTATGGGTCAGAGTAAGGACTTTATCTATCATTCCCTTTAAACAGTGTTCGGGATAATTCTGTCACCGAAATACATCCATAAACATTTCTCACATCAACTCTTAAGATGGGTCGAGCGGACTTCCACCAATGCTCCGACTCACCCTCAAATCCCATGCATACTCTGAGCAATTTGCTCCCAAAATATTCTCCACACTCCGCTTCAACCTCGCGAAGCGTGTCTCAATACTGTTCGATCACTCTGTCGGACTCTGAGAAGCAGGCTCAACATTAACCTCTATTTCAATCTCATCCTGATTCTCATATGTCAACTCAGCACGACTTAGCAGACTCAGGTCTACCTCTACGACCACTGCCTCGTGCACTATCTCATCTAACGCGACTCATATTAGGCATTCCTGCATTCTCAACCATTTCTTAGTCAAAACCCATCTCGATATACACTATTGTATCTAACCAAGCACAGTAACATGGGGATGTAATTTTCTAATTACTGATACTGACACACATCAGACCAATTGCGCTCTGCTACCACCTTTATATGTCACGACCCAAAACTACCAAAAAATCAGAGTTAATTTTTTTCGCATTTTGTTATTTTCTTTCATGCTTACCTGACCTCTGATCGTGACCACACTCCACTAACAAATTGGGCTGTGCGTCAATGTCAGTCCCACCATACATTTACCATATAACTTAATTCTTTTTCAGTCATTTATAAGTTTACAATATTTATACATCCCCTAAGTCACTTACAAACATGTTACTGTGTTATGCTTATTTAGATACAATACGTACAAGTGTATATACCTTAAATGATGGGCAGCAGCGGATATCTGGAATGCAGTACTGAGTCGCCTCCACATCTACTGGGGATTATCTGTGTGAGAAAGTGAAAGGGGTGAGCACATCAAGCTCAGTAAGGCAATCCTACGAACAAGTAGGTAACCATACTACCTACATGAATGTGGTGCCATGCATAAACCACCCTTTCTCCACACATTTTAAAATAGATGATATGAGTTATGATGTTATGTAAAACACGTTCGCATGGAAAATTCAACATGCAACTCATTTTAAATCATTTCTTTCTCATTTAAAAATTTCACAATGAAGTCAGGACTCGACCCCTCCTTCGGGTGATCCTGACTCACACAAAATCCTGAAAATCCGTTTACATCACATATGGGTTTAAAAAGCATGAAAATAATCATCATGCACATTTAATTTAAAACCCGGTTTGATCTCATCAAAATCAGCGACATGCGAGACTAGGCAACATCTGTATATCGGTAATAACCAGGACTATGACCGTGTGTCCTCATGAGCCCCTCTGTTACACGGATCCTAGTGTGCGGGGTCTCACCCTGATCGGGAATAGCCCGGGAGGTGGGTCAATCTAACCCGTCAGTCTTATCCGATCCCACGCATCCAAAGATGCCAACGTATCTGAAGATACCAACGTATCACAAAGATACCAACGTATCCGAAGATACCATGCATCCGAAGATGCCACACGTATTCGAAGATACCACGTATCCGAAGATACCACGCATCCGAAGATGCCACACGTATCCGAAGATACCACGTATCCGAAGATACCACGCATCCGAAGATGCCACACGGTACAGCGTACTCCATGCTACTTGCACGGTACAACGTACTCCATGGACCCATATCATATCTCAATACTCATGCCATGTCTCAAAATGCACGTGCGAGCCTATTTAATCGGTGACATACAGTATACCCGATGCTCCAAGCACGGCTCATTGCATGTTCTCATAAAGTCAGTGTGAGCGATGCTCAACACTCTCATCAAATCAAGTAAAACTAGTGCGTTTTAATTGTCAGAGCCCGCATTACATCCCCACAAGGCCGCCAACCTTATCCCTCACTCTCACCCCACTTAAGAGGTTTTTTGAGCCTGTTGGGCCTTTTGGCTGACTCCAAGGGCAGACAGCGCTACTCTCAACAAATCCAGTAAAACTAGTGCGAGCTAAGCTCTAGCACTCTATATATGGATCACATGAAAATCTTATAAAATCTTGTGCGAGTTAAACTCCAGCACCCTGTCTCGAAAAAGCATGTAAAATCTGGTGCGAGTTATACTCTAGCACCTATGCATGTAAAACTCTAGTGCGAGCTCTCGCTCCAGCACTAATGCATGCATCACGCAAATCAAACATCGTGCGAGCTGAGCTCTAGCACGTCACATGTAAATAAAAACACGTAGGCGGCTCTGTTTCCTCAAAACAGTTTTCAAAATAATTTTATCGTTGAAAGTATGCAATGCTGTGCATTTTCTTTCAAGGTTAGCCGGCCTACTCATGCATGCATTAAAACGTCTCCATAACGAGCAGGAACCTCTTGTTCTTGCTCCTCCCAAATTTTTCTTAAATTTGTAAATTTTACCCTTAACAAGGGTATTTTGATAATTTGCCCATTCGGGGCACTAAAATTATTATTTGACCTCTAAACCCTTCAGATAATTTTTAAAGACTGCATATGAACTTGAAATTTCGTATAGTTTACCTCTGGCAGTCCGCAGAATTCCCTTACCTTATTTTCCTGTCGAGTCTGACCTTTTCTTTTCCACTATTGTCTCATCACGCAGTCCGATATGCTCCCAATCAAATGCCCGGAACTGCGTATCAATATTCCTCAAGTCAGATATTATACAACTTAATTGTATTTAATACTTTCTGGGCTTACTTTAAATCATTGGGCTCATTTATCCCTATTGGGCCCGATTGCACCTTAATGGGCCTTAATCGGCCTTAAGCCCGTTTTCCACTTAATTTTCCACATTATCGAGGCCTATTGGGCTCATTGGGCCCACCAACCATTTATTGGGCCTCGTTCTAACTCTCGAATAGCTAAATTTATTATTTACGACAATTTATCTAAATTTTCATAATTTAATTCAATTTATGCGGAATTTAAATTCATATCACGTATAACGATGTAAATTATCGTAAATAAGGGTCACTTACCCGAGATTCCATGATAGTACGAAATTTGAGGCTGTCTCGAGCTCTCGATCGATGCCAATCGTCGAGCTACACAATTAAATATATTTTTGGGTAAACTTTCAGTCGATTATTTATCAAATTAAATATTTCAAAATTTAAATCGGTCAATTCGACAGCTTACCGACTTACCCGAAGCTCGATTGCATCACTGGAATTTTCTCCAATTTTTTCTCTTTTTCTTTTTCCCTTTTTCTCGTTTTTTTCCTTTCTTTCTTGGCTGAACCGGTTCAGTCCGGTTCAGACCGGTTCGGATCGTCGGTTCACCTCGGTTCACTCCGGTTCGCTCTAGTTCACTGCCTTGCCTGCCGGTTCTCCGTCGGCTTCCACCGCCAGCAGCTCCGCTGGGTCGTCCGCATCACAGATCTGCTCTCGGTTTCACCCAAGTCCGTCGAAAAGTCGTCGGTCCGGCTGTTCTCTTTTCTGCCGTCGAAATCCATTTTTTCTTGCGCTGTTTCTGACGTTTTTCGGCAGCTTCGCCGGTCGTGACCGCCACCAACAAGCTCACCTGCGCCTGGGGAAGCCTCGGCTGTGGTCGGTCGGGCCTGAATTAGCGCCGATCGTCGACGATTCCTCTTCTCTCCCCGTCGGTTTCTCTCCCTCGATCCGCTAGATTTCGGTGTCGGTAGGCTGCACCACCGGTACCAGGGAGGTCGCCGGCCTCTCCTCTTCCATTTCTGACCCTCCGCCTGGCCGTTGATCGCCGGACGGCTCACCGGTCTCCTCCTCGGGTTGGCTTCCGTTTTTTCGTCTCTGCTTCTCTTTCTCTCTCCCAGATTTCTGATTCCCCCATTTTTTTCTCTCTTCTTTTTTTTTTCATTTATTTTATTAATTATTTTTATTATTATTTTAATCATTAAAATACATTAAAAATACCTAAATATCCCTTAAAATATCCTTAAAATTATTATTTAATTCTAAATTCATTTATTTAATTTTATTTAATTTATTTTATTTATTTTAACCCTTTTTCGGGTATAATTTCTTCGTATTTTTTGGATATTGTCCCGAATGACTTTTCGGTATATTTTTTGATTATTTTTGGGATTATTTTTTGAATTTAAAAATTTCGATTAATCCCGATTAATTCCCATAACTTCATATCTTGATCAATTTAACCCAAAATAAATTTATTTCATCTTTATTGACCAAGATTTCTCAATCCATTATTTTTAATAAATTTTTCTCATCGAATTTATACCGACTTTCGATCTTTTGACCGTTTTACCCTTGCACGTGTTTGAAGATTCCATTTCAGTCCTTTTGTATTTTTAATTTTCGTGTTTTAACTAAATTCGGGTCTTACATTATTGGTGACACGTAATGCTTTTTCTTTTTCTTTTTTTTATAAGAAATTAAACTAGTTTACTAATTACAAAGGTAAAGGGAAAATGAAAATTTCTTACATTTGGTTTTGTTTGGTAAAGTAAAAAAAAAATGAAAAAATAAAAATTCAAAAGAACAATAAAATGAAAGATAAAAAATATATATTTTTTATTTCTATTAATGTTTTCGATAGAAATGATTAAAAATTGTGAAAGAAAATAAACTTATTATTTTTTGATAGAATTGAAAAATCAATGTAATGAAAATAAAATGATATTGATTTATCATTATATCATTAATTAATTAAAATAATACAATAAAATTTTAAAAATAAATTTTTTTTGCAAATATAAAAACTTGATTCACATTTTGTTTCATTTTCTCTGCGCTCGTCTTTTCAATTTGGAACAATTTATTTTTATTAATATGAACAGAAAATAACAATTTTCTTATTTCTTTTTCTCATATGTTTCTTTTTTATTAAACAATGTTAAAATTCTTTTTTTTTCACTTTTATATTCACTCTTATCCGTCATTTTACTGTTTAGTGAGATAGAGATATAAGGGATTGCAATAAGAAATCTATAAACATATACTTGGTATTATCCGGTCTGATTAAGTAAAATTAGAATATTATATAATATTGGGTAATAAAATTATTATTCGTCCCAAGTTCGGGTAGTTATCTTAAGGTATCACTAGCCGAATCCGATTATAAATGATAATTTTTTAATATGATATTTATTTTTTATTCATAAATTATTTATTATTAATATAATATTTAATTTAATTAATTATTATAATTATGCTTTTTATCTTTAATTTATTTTTCAAATAATTTTTTTCTAAAATTAATTTTAAATTTTAGTTCAAACATCTAACTTGAATTTAATAAATGAGTATTTAATGGGTTCGAATAGTTAACATGTATTTTCTATATTATACAAGTAAGATTCAACTAACACAAACTAAAATAATGGATTAATTAATAGGATTCGAATATTATAAAAAATAATCTGATTCAGATTCAGGTATTCCAACATTAAGGAATACCCAACTTGTTTATATCCTTTGTGTTGGATAGCTTGTAATTTAACTCAATCCCACATTGTTTATAGATAAAGTAATGATTGGCTTTATAAGAGGAAATCAAACTTAGAGTGTAAATTGAATTACTAAAAGCTTGTGGGCTTATTTGAAACTTTGACTAATTTAAAAGTCAAAAGATAGGCACTTGGTTCTGAAATATTCAATTTTTATATAGTAATATTTATTTTAATTTTATTTTTTTATTTTTTATTTTTAATTTTAAATTTTAAAAATTGAATTTTAAAATTTATTTAACTGTTCCAACAGACATTTTTCAGTTATGTCTGGAACAGTTGTGTCTGAAAATCAATGGTTGTTAATTAACAAATAATTACAACCATTGATTTACAACTTTTCAGAACCTATAAAACTCTTGGTTGATTTCCAGAAAAACACACTCTTGATCTTTCACAATCCACAAAGAAAATCTCTAAAGGCTTTGTTGTATCCTGGGGTAACTTGCTTCTGTGTGAAGCAATATTACACTTAAAAAAGTGTAATACTACACGCCTCAAAGCCAAATTGCCATATATCATTGAATTTTTCCTAACAATTTGAGTGTAATATTGCTTATATGGCACTTGTTACCAATCCTGTGTTCATTAATCAACAAGATCCTGTCAAGTTGAACCAATTCGATGGAACTAATTTCACCAAATGGAAGGACAAGATGAAGTTTTTTCTCACCACCCTTAAGGTCTTCTATGTTCTGGATACGAATCTGCCACCCTTGCCAGCACCAACACCAGAAGATACTAATGAAGTAAAAGAAGAAAGAAAGAAACGTGCAGAGGATGAATTGGTGTGTCGAGGACATATTCTGAATTCATTGACAGATCGGTTGTATGATCTTTACGCAAACTATGCAACACCTAAAGAGATCTGGAGTGCCTTGGAAACCAAATACCAGAGTGAGAAAAAAGGTACAGATAAATTTTTGGCATTGAATTATTTTGACTTCAAAATGACTGATAACATGCCAGTGATGGATCAAGTCCATGAACTACAAATACTGGTTTTCAGATTAAGAGATTTGGAAGTGACTATTCCTGAGACTTTGCAAATTGGAGCAATTTTGTCAAAATTGCCTCCTTCATGGAACAACTACAGGAAAAAGGTCTTACAATCACCAGAAAGTTTCACACTGGAACAATTCCAAACTCATATTCAAATTGAGTGTGAAACTCGAGTCAGAGATGAAAAGCTTCAGAAAGAAAATGGTGTGAATTCAAATGGAAATTCACAAGTAAATGCCATAAGGAGCAATTCTGGAAAATCTGAAAATAAGTTTGTTAAGAATCAAAACAAACTTAAGGTCCAGAAATCTGGTGAATTCAAGAAGTTCAACAACAAAAAGATAAACAAGGCGTGTTTTCATTGTGGAAAGAAGGGACACTACATCAAAGATTGTAGAGTCAAGAATGCAGAAGACAAGAAGAATAAAGACAATGGTTCTGGACAATATAATCAAGCTAATATGGTTGTTAAAGATGATGACATGGAATTTGTGGCCATGATTACTGAACTGAATATGACAACAAATGAAGGAACCATGGAGTGGTTTCTTGATTCTGGAGCAACAATACATGTTTGCAACAACAGAGAGGTTTTTAACACTTATACTGAAGAACAAAGTGAAGTCTTTATGGGAAACCATGCTCCTATTAAAGTGCTGGAAAAAGGGAGTGTGACACTCCATTTCACATCCGGACAGAAACTCACACTTATCAATGTGCATCATGTTCCTGATGTTAAAAGGAACTTAGTTTCTGCAAATCTGTTGTGCAAGAGAGGCTTTAAGATTGTATTAGAATCTAATAAGTTTGTACTAACTAAAAATGTTGTGTTTGTAGGAAAGGGTTATTCCCTTGATGGCATGTTTAAACTAAGTATTAATAAAATAAATAATGTTGCTTCTGCTTATATGGTTGAGTCTTCTACTTTATGGCATGCTAGATTAGGACATTTAAATTATGCTATGCTTAAATATATGTCAAAACACAATTATATATCCTGTAAGCATGATAATCAAGATAAATGTGAAATATGTGTAGAAGCTAAGATAACTAGAAAACCATTTCCTAAGGTAGAACGTGAAACAAAGTTATTAGATTTAATTCATTCTGATATTTGTGAATTGAATGGTAAATTAACAAGAGGAGGCAATAGATATTTTATAACATTTATAGATAACTGTTCACGTTATACTAGTGTTTACTTACTAAGAAATAAAGATGAGGTTTTTAATAAATTTAAGGAATTTAAATCTAAAGTTGAAAATCAGAAGGAAAGGAAAATAAAGATAATAAGGAGTGATAGAGGAGGTGAATATTTCTCAATAGAATTTGATAAGTTCTGTGAAGATCATGGAATAATTCACCAAAAATCAGCTCCTTTTACACCTCAACAAAATGGTTTAGCAGAAAGGAAAAACAGGACCCTAGTTGATATGGTAAATGCAATGATTTTAAATGCTGGATTGCCATTCAACTTGTGGGGTGAAGCTTTGCTTACTGCTTGTTACACACATAATAGGATTCCTTCAAAAAAGACTCATATCTCACCATATGAAGTATGGAATGGAAGGAAACCAAATCTAAGTTATTTTAAAGTGTGGGGGTGTATAGCATATTATAGACTTCCTTATTCTCAAAGAACAAAATTAGGTTCAAAAGGTATTAAATATGTTTTTATAGGTTATGCTCAAAATTCAAAGGCATATAGACTATTAGATTTACAATCTAATGTCATTATAGAATCTATACATGTTGAATTTTTTGAAAATAATTTTATTAAAAATCAAGTTGTGCATGAACCAGAAAATGATCAAAATACATCTACTGCCTATGAATCTCTTTCTAAAAGGAAAGAAATAAGTGAACCATCTGAACCTAGAAAAAGTCAGAGAATAAGAAAAGAAAACATCTTGATTTTGATTTTGTGTCTCCTGATCAAATTACCTTTTTGGTTGAAGGTAGTAGAGACAGAATTTTAAGAAAAATGAAGTTATTATTAAACATTGAAAATGAGCCCAAAACTTTGAATGAAGCCTTGGCTTCAAGAGATTCAGCTTTTTGGAAAGAAGCTGTAAATGATGAAATGGACTCTATAATGTCTAATAATACTTGGATCTTGGTGGATTTGCCTCCAGGATCAAAACCTATAAAGAATAAATGGGTTTTCAGGAGAAAGTATAATTCTGATGGTTCTATACAAACCTTTAAAGTAAGATTAGTTGCTAAAGGTTTCACTCAAAAGAAAGGCTTAGATTACTTTGATACTTATGCTCCAGTAGCTAGAATAACATCTTAAAGGAAGAAGTCTATATGGAACAACCGGAAGGATTTATTCTTCCTGGTAATGAACACAAAGTTTGTAAGCTTATTAAATCTTTATATGGTCTTAAGCAAGCTCCAAAACAATGGCATGAGAAATTTGATTCTGCTATTTTATCCTTTGGTTTTAGGCACAATATGTAAGACCCGAATTTATTTAAAATACGAAATGAATGAGTAATCGTGAAGGAAAGTCGGGTTAAATTAATCCCGAACACGTGCAAGGGCAAAATGGTCAAAAGATCGAAAGCCGGTATAAATTCGAGAAGAAAAATTTAATTAAAAATAATGGATTGAGAAATCTTGGTCAATAAAGATGAAATAAATTTATTCTGGATTAAATTGATCAAGATATCAATTTATTGGAATTAATCGGGATTAATCAGAATTTTTAGTTCAGAAAAATAATCTCGAAAATAATCGAAAAATATATCGAAAAGTCATTCGGGACAGTATCCCAAAAATACGGAGAAATTATACCCGAAAAAGGGTTAAAATATAATAAATAAATTAAATAAAATTAAATTAATTAAATTAGAATAAAAATAATATAAGTGTAGATATTTTGGATTTTTATGGAGTATTTTAATGAACAGTGAAATAATTAAACAAATTATAATAATAATAATAATAAAATCTGAAAAAAAAAGGAATCAGAATTATCGGGGAGAGAGAAAGAGAAGCAGAGACGAAAAACGGAAGCCAACCCGAGGAGGAAGCCGACGAACCACCGGCGACCAGGGACCCCAGGCGAGGGCCGACGAAGGAAGCCCGACTCCAGGTGAGTCGTCTACCACGGGTGACGCGTGCCAAGGACGTCGGAGAACACCGAAAAACGGAGGAGAAGGCCGCGGGAAAGAAATGGTCACCGGCGGCGAACGGCGGCGATTCGGGCGGAACTAAAGCCCGATTCTGAAAGCCCAAACTACTGCGGTTCTTTCTGCACCAGTAGCAGCCGATGAAACGGCGGGAATTGCCGGCGACGACGAAGAGAAAGAAATGGGTTTCGACGGCCGAGGGAGAAGAGCCGGACCGGCGACGTTCCGGCGACCTCGACTCAAACCAAGGGTAGATTCGTGCTGCGGACAACCATGCGGAGCCACTGGCGGTGGAAGCTGAAGGAGAACCGGCCGACAAGGTGGTGAACCGGAGCGAACCGGAGTGAACCGGCGGTCCGAACTGGGTTAAACCGGATCGAACCGGTTCAGCCAAGAAAGAAGGGAAAAAAAGGAAGAAAAAGGGAAAAAGAAAAAGAGGAAAAATTGGAGAAAATTCCAGTGATGCAATCGAGCTTCGAGTAAGTCGATAAGCGGTTGAAATTGATCGATTTGAATTTTGGAATATTTTATTTAATTATTATTCGACTGAAAATTTACTCAAAAATTCATGAAAATTGTGTAGCTCGACAATTGGCATCCAACGAGAGCTCGAGACAGCCTTGATTTACGGACTAGCATGGAATCTCGGGTAAGTAACCATTATTTACGACAAATTACATCGTTATGCGTGATATGAATTTAAATTCCGCATAAATTGAATTAAATTTTAGAAATTTAGATAAATTGTCGTAAATAATAAATTTAGCTATTCGAGAGTTAGAACGAGGCCCAATAAATTGTTGGAGGGTCCAATGAGCCCAATAGGTCTCGATAATGTGAAAGTTAAGTGGAAAACGGGCTTAAGGCCGATTAAGGTCCATTAAGGTGCAATCGGGCCCAATAGGGATAAATGGGCCAAATGATTTAAATAAAGCCCAGAAAATAGGAAATACAATTAAATTGTATAATATCTAACATGAGGAATATTTATACGCAGTTCCGGAGGTTTGATTGGGAGCATATCGGACTGCGCGACGAGACAACAGTGGAAAAGGAAAGGTCAAACTCGATAGAAAAATAAGGTAAGGGAATTCTATGGACTGCTAGAGGTAAACTTTACGAAATTTCAAGTTCATATGCAGTCTTTAAAAATTATCTGAAGGGTCTAGAGGTCAAATAATACTTTTAGTGCCTGAATGGGCAAATTACCAAAATACCCTTGTTAAGGGTAAAATTTACAAATTTAGAAAAATTTGGGAGGAGCAAGAACAAGAGGTTTCTGCTCGTTCTGGAGACATTTTAATGCATGCATGAGTAGGCTGGCTAACCTTGAAAGAAAATGCACAGCATTGCATACTTTCAACGATATAATTGTTTTGAAAAACTGTTTTGAGGAAACTGAGCCGCCTACGTGTTTTTATTGACATGTGACGTGCTAGAGCTCAGCTCGCACGATATTTTGATTTGTGTGATGCATGCATTAGTGCTGGAGCGAGAGCTCGCACTAGAGTTTTACATGCATAGGTGCTGGAGTCCAACTCGCACCAGATTTTATATATATATATGATTTTCATGACAGGGTGCTAGAGTCTAACTCGCACCATATTTTTATATGATTTTTGAGACAGAGTGCTAGAGCCTAGCTCACACTAGTTTTACTTGATTTGATGAGAGTGTTGAGCATTGCTCGCACTGATTTTATGAGAACATGCGATGAGCCGCGCTTGGAGCATCAGGTAGACTGTGTGTCACCGATTAAATAGGCTCGCACGTGCGTTTTGAGGCATGGCAAACGGTTTAATGTTAAAACAACCTGATGAGCCCGAAAGAGGGATAAGGGTTGGAGGTCTAGCTGATGAGCCCAAAAGAGGGATAAGGCTAGGGGTCCACGGAGTACGATGTACCGTGCAAGTAGCATGGAGTACGATGTACCGTGTGGTATCTTTGTGATACGTTGTATCTTTGTGATACGTTGGCATCTCCGGATGCATGGGATCGGATAAGACCGAAGAGATGGAGTGACCCACCTCCCAGACGGTTCCCGATCATGGTGAGAACCCGCACACTAGGATCCGTGTAGCAGCGGAACTCCCGAGGACACACATGGCCATAGTCCTGGTTATTGCCGATATACAGATGTTGCCTAGTCTCGCATGTCAACGATTTTGATGAGATCAAACTGGGTTTTAAATTAAATGTGCATGACGCTATTTCCATGCTTTTTAAACCCATGTGTGATGTAAACTGATTTTCATGGTTTTGTGTGAGTCAGGATCACCCGAAGGAGAGGTCGAGTCCTGACTTTATTGTGAAATTTTTAAATGAGAAAGAAATGATTTGAAATAATTGCATGTTGAATTTTTCGTGCAAACTTGATTTACATAACATCATAACTCATATCATCTCTTTTAAAATGTGTGGAGAAAGGGTGGTTTATGCATGGCACCACGTTCATGTAGGTAGTATGGTTACCTACTTGTTCGTAGGATTGCCTTACTGAGCTTGATGTGCTCACCCCTTTCATTTTCTCCCACAGATAATCTCCAGTAGACGTTGAGGCGACTCAATACTGCATTCCGGATATCCGCTACTGCCCATCATTTAAGGTATACACACTTGTACATATTGTATCTAAATAAGCATAGCACAGTAACATGTTTGTAAGTAACTTTAGGGGATGTATAAATATTGTAAATACTTATAAATGACTGAGAAAGTATTAAGTTATATGGTAAATGAATGGTGGGACTGGCATTGACGCACAGCCCAATTATTAGTGGAGTGTGGTCACGATTCGAAGACAGGTAAGAATTTAAGTAAATAAACAAAACGCGAAAAATTAACTCTGATTTTTGGGTAGTTTGGGTCGTGACATATAAAGGTGGTATCAGAGCAGCAATTGGTCTGATGTGTGTCAGTGTCAGTAATTAGGAAATTACATCCTCGTGTTACTGTGCTTGGTTAGATACAATAGTGTATATCGAGATGGGTTTTGACTAAGAAATGGTTGAGAATGCAGGAATGCCTAATATGAGTCGCGTTAGATGAGATAGTGCACGAGGCAGAGGTCGTAGAGGTAGGCCTGAGTCTGCTAGTCGTGCTGAGTTGACCTGTGAGAATCAGGATGAAATTGAAATAGAGGCTAATGTTGAGCATGCCCCACTGAGTCTGACAGAGAGATCGGACACTATTGAGACACGCTTCGCGAGGTTGAAGCGGAGTGTGAAGATTATTTTGAGGAGCTAATTGCTCAGATTATGCAAGGGATTTGAGGGCGAGACGGAGCATTGGTGGAAGCCCGCTCGACCAATCTTAAGTGTTAAACATCCAGAACTAAAATGAGAAATGTTTATGGATGTATTCCGGTGATAGAATATCCCAGACACTGTTTAAAGGGAATGATAGATAAAATCCTTACTCTGACCCAGAGAAATTGATTTATTGATGAGTATGATTTATAAGTATCAAACTCGGTTATATTCTTCGGCAGATATTACCTCGACACTATGAACAAGTGACAGTCGAGATGTCTAAAAGTTTATGGAAGGGCTCAGATTGTCAATTAGAGTCCAATTGGCCTCGTGAGATATTACCTATACCGAGGCAGTGCGCAGATATACAGTTGGGTAAATAAGAACATGAATTGCACACCTCTGAGATAGGGAAAGGTAGTGAGGGCTGAAATAGAGATAGAAAAGAGAATCGAGAAATGACGCAGATGTTAAAAATAGGAAAATGGTAATTGGTAAAAGATTTGATTTGATTTAATTTGATGAATCATGGAGTAAGATAATTGGTAAGACCTCAGTGCATCCAATTTTGGCACTCTTGAGGGGAATTGTGATTGGAGGACCCCGACCTGCTACGAAGCAGTGTAAGCACTGTAAGCAGTGTGGAATGTGTGGTAGATACCACGGAAGGAGGGTCTATACCTACACTGTATTGATGAAAATGGCCGTTAAGTGTGGTAAGACGGACCATTGATTTTGATTGCACAGGGTTGGGCGAGATCGCCCCACAGAAAAGTAAAGAGACAGAGAAAAACTTCATTAGTATAGCTGCAACGAAAAGGGAGGCCATAGCCGAAAAGAAAAAGGAAAGTAGGCTGTTGGACGAAGGCGAGAGGATGTCTTGGACCAGGACATTATTGATGTTTCATGGATGTGGTGTGAGATACCACACTTGTTATGAATAATGAAGTACATATGTTCATTGATCCTGGTGCCAAACATTTATTCATACCGCCTTCATTCGCATATAAGTGAGTAAAAGGCATGAATGCATACATCATTGGGCACAATACTGATAAATGAGTACCCCAATAGAGGAGGATTAATTAACGGAATATGGATATAGAGATTTTAAGTTGAAAACAGGGGTGAAAACATCACTGAAAAGTATAATGTAAGTGTTAACAAGTGATAAAAAGGGGTGCAACAGTTGAAATTAAAGGAGTAAAGGATTGTACTCACGGAATGAATAATGAAAGAGTTTTATCATGAGGGATATACGAAAGGAGATAATCTTTAAGATAAGATAGATCCTAAATATAAGATGTATTGGAGTAAGAGTGCGTATATGAAGTCATTAGGATTAAAGCAATTAATAGCGAATATAAATTGTGACCACATGGACTGATATATAAAGTAATTGTGGTTAAGTCTAAGGGTTAATAAAGGTATTTCAAAATACCTCCCCGCCTGAAAACTTGACAACGTCTAAAAGTATATATATAAAACCTATAACGTGAAATCGATCGTCATAATAAATACCTTTAGCATTAGGATACCTTTACTAAGACGATAAGAATATTAAAATTCGACAAATCATAAAGGTTAACATAGTAAAATTTAATAAGAGCCGTTAAGATAAGAAAAGGAAATGACGCAGGTTAGTACCTGAAAACGTAAGCGATTTTGAAGTGATATTATACGCTTATGCGTAAATAAGTCAAGGATTGGACCGATTTGTAATCATCATTATTGATGATATGTTGGGTGTAGTTAAAGTCCAAGGCAAATTATAAGCAACAATTAGAAAATTGTTTTTACAGATGGTTGCTGCGAGTTCTAAAGGATATACCTTGTTGACACGTTTAATTATGAAAACATGGTCTTTAAATGAGATGATAAATAAGATGATAGATATGACATGAATTTCGGTGTAGTAAAGTATGAACTGACCACCGTAATTAATTTCACCATACCCAACAGCTCAAGAGGTTCTCAGTGAGTATGGATACCTCAAAATTATGAAGGAGCTGTGTATTGATGTATAATGGAAAGATAGTTAATTATGGAGTCAGACAACTCCTTGAGCACGAAAGAAACTATCTGACCCATGATTTAAAAGTTGGCAGCGATAGTATTTGTACTGAGTAGATGGCACTACTAGGTACACGATGAGGAATTGTGGATATGCACTGATCATAAAAGTCTCAAGTATCTGTTTTCACAGAAAGAAGTGACCATGAGAATACATAGTGGGTTAGAGTTTCTGAGAGATTTTGATTGTAAAAATTGTACCACCCAGGAAAAGCTAATGTAATGGCTGATGCCTCGACTAGAAAGAGCCTCAGGATGGTACCCCATATGATGGTCAGGGAGCGTGAGCTGCTAGAGCAGTTGTGGACCTCAGTAGTGATGTGATCCCTTCTGATGATGACAGTGATTATGTGACAGCTAGCCTGAGATTAGAACCGGATGAGAGTGCCCGGATTTGATAGGCTTAGCGTGATGATCGGCATGGTGTTGATAGTTTGGGTCAAATTCAGAAGGGTACAGTGATAGAGTTCACAAAGTATGATGATGATTTACAAAGGTTCCGAGACAGTATAAGTGCTCCCCAAGACCACGGTTGATGGGATAGTGATATTGTCAGAAGCTCACTTTTCGGGATATACAGTGCATACGAAAAGTAACGAATATATATATATATATATATATATGAAATCTCTAAGAAGGGTATTGGTGGTCAGATATGAAAAGAGACATGGTAGAGATTGTGGAAAAGTGCCTAGTATGTCAGCAGAATAAGGTAGAGTATTAAAAGTCTGCAGGGTTATTGCAGCCTCTACCTATATCGACACGGCACGAAAAATGAGAGCAAGTCTCCATGAATGTCGTGATGGGTTACAGAGAACCCAGGTGAATTACGAGGCTATTTAGATGATAGTCGATAGAGTGACTAAGTCTACCCACCTTCTGGTTATGAAATCCCCAAATACTCAGAGTGTATATGAGGATTTATGTGTAAGGAAGATTGTGGAACATTAAGTAGCGTTCCAGTGAGCAGGGTATCATATAGGGATTCCCGCTTCACTTCTCACCTCTGAGGATATTTTTAGGAAGCTATGGGAACCCGACTGAGTATTAGCACAGCTTTCCATCCTCAGATAGATGGTCAGTCAGAAAGGACTGTACAGGTTCTAGAGGATCCGATGAAAGCGTGTGCCCTTGATTTTTTATGCTCCTGGGATGATCAGTTATTACAAATCAAATTCGCCAATAGTGACAGTTGCCACTTGAGTATCGGGATAACAAGATAGGAGGCAGTGTATGGCTGTAGGGGTTGTTCCCCAAATTGGATAAGAAAAAGTGGGTGACAAATAGAATTATTTTTTACTTTGGATAATAAGTCTCTGAGGATGTTTAATTAAGGATGAGAGATTAAGAACACCTCAGAGCAGATAGAAAAGTACTGAAATTCACTGAGGGTGAATTAGTATGGTTGAAATGTTTCTTGTCCTAAGAGAATAAGGACATAGCGAACTTTTGGAAAAAGGTAAATTGAGTTTCGCTGGATTGAATCTTTTGAGAGATTGGACAAGTGGAAGATAAGACCTGTACGTGGCATTTCCACTTGAATAAGCAGGCACCCACAATGTGTCCCATCTTTGGATGCTTCGAAAATACTATCCAGATTCAGCATAGGTGATAGGATATGAGATCCAACAGTTCAGCTTAATGCAAATATAAGTGTATTGAAGAAGTTGATTCGGGCATTAAACAGGAAAGAGAAAGTATTGAGGTTTAAGACGATCTCCCTAATTAAAGTCCTTTGGTAGTAATATACTCCGGAGAAAGTCACATAAGAATTTAAGAGTATGATACGATTAATGTACTCGGAGTAGTCTATGGACTCATATGAATTGGTTTCAATTTGGAGGACCAAATTCCTTAAGTGGGGGAGAGTTGTAAGACCCGAATTTATTTAAAATACGAAATGAATGAGTATTCGTGAAGGAAAGTCGGGTTAAATTAATCCCGAACACGTGCAAGGGCAAAATGGTCAAAAGATCGAAAGTCGGTATAAATTCGAGAAGAAAATTTTAATTAAAAATAATGGATTGAGAAATCTTGGTCAAGAAAGATGAAATAAATTTATTCTGGATTAAATTGATCAAGATATCAATTTATTGGAATTAATCGGGATTAATCAGAATTTTTAGTTCGGAAAAATAATCTCAAAAATAATCAAAAAATATACCGAAAAGTATTCGAGACAGTATCCCGAAAATACGAAAAAATTATACCCGAAAAAGGGTTAAAATATAATAAATAAATTAAATTAAATTAAATTAATTAAATTAGAATAAAAATAATATAAGTGTAGATATTTTGGATTTTTATGGAGTATTTTAATGAATAGTAAAATAATTAAACAAATTATAATAATAATAATAATAAATAAAAAAAAGAATCTGAAAAAAAAAGGAATCAGAATTGTCGGGGAGAGAGAAAGAGAAGCAGAGACGAAAAACGGAAGCCAACCTGAGGAGGAAGCCGACAAACCACCGGCGGCCAGGGACCCCAGGCGAGGGCCGACGAAGGAAGCCCGACGCCAAGTGTGTTGTCTGCCACCGGTGACGCGCGCCAAGGACGCCGGAGAACGCCAAAAAACGGAGGAGAAGGCCGCGGGAAAGAAATGGTCACCGGCGGCGAACGACGGCGATTCGGGCGGAACTAAAGCCCGATTCTGAAAGCCCAAACGACGGCGGTTCTTTCTGCACCAATAGCAGCCGATGAAACGGCGGGAATCGCCGGCGACGACGAAGAGAAAGAAATGGGTTTCGACGGTCGAGGGAGAAGAGCCGGACCGACAGCGTTCCGGCGACCTCGACCCAAACCAAGGGTAGATTCGTGCTGCAAACAACCATGCGGAGCTACTGGTGGTGGAAGCCGGCGGAGAACCGACCGGCAAGGCGGTGAACCGGAGCGAACCGGAGTGAACCGGCGGTCCGAACCGGGTTGAACCGGATCGAACCGGTTCAGCCAAGAGAAAAGGGAAAAAAAGGAAGAAAAAGGGAAAAAGAAAAAGAGGAAAAGTTGGGAAAAATTTCAGTAATGCAATCGAGTTTCGAGTAAGTCGATAAGTGGTCAAAATTGACCGATTTGAATTTTGGAATATTTTATTTAATTATTATTCGACTGGAAATTTACTCGAAAATTCATGAAAATTGTGTAGCTCGACAATTGGCATCCAACGAGAGCTCGAGACAGCCTCGATTTACGGACTAGCATGGAATCTCGGGTAAGTAACCATTATTTACAACAAATTACATCGTTATGCGTGATATAAATTTAAATTCCGCATAAATTGAATTAAATTTTGGAAATTTAGATAAATTGTCGTAAATAATAAATTTAGCTATTCGAGAGTTGGAACGAGGCCCAATAAATTGTTGGAGGGTCCAATGAGCCCAATAGGCCTCGATAATGTGAAAGTTAAGTGGAAAACGGGCTTAAGGCAGATTAAGGCCCATTAAGGTGCAATTGGGCCCAATAGGGATAAATGGGCCCAATGATTTAAATTAAACTCAGAAAATAGGAAATACAATTAAATTGTATAATATCTAACATGAGGAATATTTATACACAGTTCCAGAGGTTTGATTGGGAGCATATCGGACTGCGCGACGAGACAACAGTGGAAAAGGAAAGGTCAGACTCGACAGAAAAATAAGGTAAGGGAATTCTACGGACTGCTAGAGGTAAACTTTACGAAATTTCAAGTTCATATGCAGTCTTTAAAAATTATCTAAAGGGTCTAGAGGTCAAATAATACTTTTAGTGCCCGAATGGGCAAATTACCAAAATACCCTTGTTAAGGGTAAAATTTACAAATTTATGAAAAATTTGGGAGGAGCAAGAACAAGAGGTTTTTGCTCGTTCTGGAGACATTTTAATGCATGCATGAGTAGGCTGGCTAACCTTGAAAGAAAATACACAGCATTGCATACTTTCAACGATATAATTGTTTTGAAAAACTGTTTTGAAAAACTGTTTTGAGGAAACTGAGCCGCCTACGTGTTTTTATTGACATGTGACGTGCTAGAGCTCAGCTCGCATGATATTTTGATTTGTATGATGCATGCATTAGTGCTGGAGCGAGAGCTCGCACTAGAGTTTTACATGCATAGGTGCTGGAGTCCAACTCGCACCAGATTTTATATATATATATATGATTTTCGTGACAGGGTGCTAGAGTCTAACTCGCACCATATTTTTATATGATTTTTGAGACAGAGTGCTAGAGCCTAGCTCGCACTAGTTTTACTTGATTTGATGAGAGTGCTGAGCATTGCTCGCACTGATTTTATGAGAACATGCGATGAGCCGTGCTTGGAGCATCAGGTAGACTGTGTGTCACCGATTAAATAGGCTCGCACGTGCGTTTTGAGACATGGCAATACGGTTTAATGTTAAAACAACTTGATGAGCCCGAAAGAGGGATAAGGGTTGGAGGTCCAGCTGATGAGCCCGAAAGAGGGATAAGGCTGGGGGTCCACGGAGTATGATGTACCGTGCAAGTAGCATGGAGTACGATGTACCGTGTGGTATCTTTTTGATACGTTGTATCTTTGTGATACGTTGGCATCTTCGGATGCATGGGATTGGATAAGACCGACGAGATGGAGTGACCCACCTCCCGAACGGTTCCCGATCATGGTGAGAACCCGCACACTAGGATCCGTGTAGCAGAAGAACTCCCGAGGACACACATGGCCATAGTCCTGGTTATTGCCGATATACAGATGTTGCCTAGTCTCGCATGTCGACGATTTTGATGAGATCAAACTGGGTTTTAAATTAAATGTGCATGATGCTATTTCCATGCTTTTAAAACCCATGTATGATGTAAACCGATTTTCATGGTTTTGTGTGAGTCAGGATCACCCGAAGGAGGGGTCGAGTCCTGACTTTATTGTGAAATTTTTAAATGAGAAAGAAATGATTTGAAATAATTGCATGTTGAATTTTCCATGCAAACTTGATTTACATAACATCTTAACTCATATCATCTATTTTAAAATGTGTGGAGAAAGGGTGGTTTATGCATGGCACCACGTTCATGTAGGTAGTATGGTTACCTACTTGTTCGTAGGATTGCATTACTGAACTTGATGTGCTCACCCCTTTCATTTTCTCCCACAGATAATCTCTAGTAGACGTTGAGGCGACTCAGTACTGCATTCCGGATATCCGCTGCTGCCCATCAATTAAGGTATACACACTTGTACATATTGTATCTAAATAAGCATAGCACAGTAACGTGTTTGTAAGTAACTTTAGGGGATGTATAAATATTGTAAATACTTATAAATGACTGAGAAAGAATTAAGTTATATGGTAAATGAATGGTGGGACTGGCATTTGATGCATAGCCCAATTATTAGTGGAGTGTGGTCACGATTCGAAGACAGGTAAGAATTTAAGTAAATAAACAAAACGCGAAAAATTAACTCTGATTTTTGGGTAGTTTGGGTCGTGACACAATACTTCTGATAAATGTATTTATTCTAAGTTTACTAGTGACTATGGAGTGATTGTTTGTTTGTATGTTGATGATATGCTTATATTTGGTACTAACATACTCGGTATAAATGAAACTAAGAATTTTCTTACTTCTAAATTTAAGATGAAAGATCTTAATGAAGTAGACACAATATTAGGAATAAAGATTACAAAGCATGATAGTGGATTTACATTAAACCAAACTCATTACATAGAAAATTTGTTAGATAAATATCAATTTCTTAAGATAAAAGAATATAGTACTCCATATGATTCTAGTGTAAAACTTGTCAAGAATGATGCTAGACCAATAGAGCAATTAAAGTATGCTAGTGTTATAGGAAGTTTGATGTATGCTATGCATTGTACAAGACCGGATATTGCTTTTACTGTTTGTAAGTTGTCAAGATTTACAAGTAATCCTAGTATAGCTCATTGGAAGGCAGTTGAAAGGGTACTTGGCTACCTAAAACGAACTGCTAAATTAAAGTTGTGTTATACAGGATTTCCTGCTGTTTTAGAAGGTTATTCAGATGCTAGCTGGATAACAAAAGCTAGTGATAATATTTCAACTACATGTTGGATATTTACACTAGCTGGTGGTGCTATAAGTTGGGCATCTAAGAAACAAACGTGTCATGCACACTCAACTATGGAAGCTGAGTTTATAGCTTTGGCTGCTGCTGGTAAGGAAGCTGAGTGGCTAAGAAATATGATGTTTGAAATTGAGTTGTGGCCACAACCGTTGCCACCACTTTCCTTACATTGTGATAGTGAGGCTACTATGTCTAGTGCTTTCAATAATATTTATAATGGTAAGTCTAGACATATAAGCCTAAGGCATGACTACATTAGAGAATTGATTTCAAGTGGTACCATTACAATTATATATGTAAAGTCTGCAGAAAATTTAGCTGATCCTCTTACTAAAGCGTTGCCAAGAGATAAAGTGTGGAGGACTGCATGCAGTATGGGATTAAAGTATAACCCCTAAGACACCAATAATGGTAACCCAACTTTGAATTACCAAACCGATAATTACTAAAGTTTAATGGGTAATAACAAGTTATTGGTTAGTGTCTATTTAGCACTTATATTAGGAGTCTCATACTTAAATTGAAGAAAGTGCTATTGTTACAATTGAGAGGTTGAGATTAATCTCTTAATGGAGATCATTCATAGGAATTGCTTAAAGTGAGAGACAATAAAAAGATCTCCACCTATGTGAATATGAAGTGGTGCCGCTTCAACAAGAGTTTTGGGGTTTTACTCTTGAAATATTCACAGAAATTGGATTGCTAGCACATGGCCATTGAAATAGTGCTAGGAGCGAATAAGAGATCTTTGTGGAAGAGACAAAGATGATGTGTGTGGTACTTTCGATCCTAATCGTTAGGAGTCATGGTTTAAATCTTAGGACACCATGTACTTCGTTAGTATTCTAAAGTACTTACACTAATTGAAGGTTTAAATCAAAAAAGATACCTTCATGTATGCGTCATATTTGTTGTGAAAGATACTTATATTACAAGCTAGTGGGGGATTATTGGATAGCTTGTAATTTAACTCAATCCCACATTGTTTATAGATAAAGCAATGATTGGCTTTATAAGAGGAAATCAAACTTAGAGTGTAAATTGAATTACTAAAAGCTTGTGGGCTTATTTGAAACTTTGACTAATTTAAAAGTCAAAAGATAGGCACTTGGGCACTTGGGGCACTTGGGCTCTTGGTTCTGAAATATTCAATTTTTATATATTAATATTTATTTTTATTTTAATTTTATTTTTATTTTTTATTTTTAATTTTGAATTTTAAAAATTGAATTTTAAAATTTATTTAACTGTTCCAACAGACATTTTTCAGTTATGTCTGGAACAGTTGTGTCTGAAAATCAATGGTTGTTAATTAACAAACAATTACAACCATTGATTTACAACTTTTCAGAACTTATAAAACTCTTGGTTGATTTTCAGAAAAACACACTCTTGATCTTTCACAATCCACAAAGAAAATCTCTAAAGGCTTTGTTGTATCCTGGGGTAACTTGCTTCTATGTGAAGCAATATTACACTCAAAAAAGTGTAATACTACACACCTCAAAGCCAAATTGTCATATATCATTGAATTTTTCCTAACACTTTGTACAATAGACGGTAAGTTTACTTAAGCTTGTCTTAATTACGCCTTTTTAAAAAACACCAGTTACTTTAAAATATCATCTTGAGAATCATGAATTCAGATTTTGAATTGAACAAAATACACTTTATGACTTGAAGAGAAAACTCTCTCTCATTGTATAGTTTAATATCGCATATGTATGAGAAAATGGTTATATAAATTATTATCGGGTAAATTTCACTGTTACACTTTCTATCTCCAATCACCATTGCCCACATAATTAATGCTTGGGACCAGACCTTTCAAGGAGAATCTACCCCGTTCTTCACGGCAAGCCCAATTCAAAATTTCAATAAAGCGAAAGAGATAGCTTCTGATCCTTCGTACATGTAAGTTTTGTTAGTAAATTTCAGATGATATATGATAATTTAATTTTAAAATGTGTAATATTATATATTTTTAAGTGGAATATTGTTTCACACAAAAATAAATTATTTTAAGATATAAAAAAACTTTCAAAGTTTTCTTTGTGGATTATGAAAGATCAACTGTAGTAATTTTTGAAAATCTATCAAGAGTTTTATAAGTTTTGAATAATTGCAAATCAATGGTTGTAATTGTCTGTTAATTAATAACCATTAATTTTCAGACACAACTGTTCCAGACATAACTGAAAATATGTCTGTTGGAACAGTTAAACAAATTTTAAAATTCAATTTTTACAATTCAAAAAAAAAAATAATAATAATAATAAAATAAATAAATACATATTGAATTTTAAAAAATGAAATATTTCAGAACCAAAAACCCAAGTGTCCAAGTGCTCATCTTTTGATTTTTAAAATTAATCAAAATTTCAAATAAACCCACAAGTCTTTAGTAATTCAATTTATACTTTAAGTTTGATTTCCTCTTATAAACTCAATCATTGCTTTATTTATAAATAATGTGGGATTGAATTCAATTACAATCTATCAAACAAGTTTTTTTAGCACATAAGCAGAATTATGAAGGACCATATCAATGTTGACTCTGGCAAAGCTATAGTGTGACATTAAAAAAAAGAAAAAAATGTAAGAGGAAAAAGGAGGTTAATTACTAACTTAGGCGAATGATGAGGATTTAAGTCAATTTGCATGAAATAGTCATGTGAGAATTTAACTCATACGGTAAGAATTGTAATCTATAATAGTATAAAGTCATAAGAATAGTGAAAAATCAATTAAATGAAATCCTTTCTTTCATCTGAAACAAAAGTCAGAAACGTAACCTCCGAAAGAAAGTAGACATATTAGTTTCCCATTTAGCCTCAAATTAGGACTCCTACCTTACATTACATCAGTTGAAGGTGCTGCATGTAAGCACTTCTCTGTAATAACAGAGCCAAACAGAATTAGAGAATTCTTCTTCCGTCACGCGGGAGCAAATCCGCCATCACTTGAGCTGGATTTTTCCTGAATTAGGGCTTTATCACTTCTAACATGGGCTGAGTTAGGTAATAATATTACTGGGTTGGATTCTATATTTTGTGTTTATAATGTCTTTTAAATTCTTTTCATATTTCAGATTGTTTAAGAAGAATCCTTTCATTGGACTTAAAATGCCAACCTTCTATCTGTAGGAAAATAATAATAGCAAACGTTTATTATATATATATATATATATATATATATAAACATATATGCTGAAATAAATTTTCAAAAATAATAATAAAATAATTATAAATGAAATAGAATGAAGAAAAATACAAATAAAGTAAATCGAACCTTATGTATCACACAATTTCTTTAAAATAAAATTATTGTCTCACCATGCGTAATTGAATAACTTAGGAGTTTATTTCTAAAACTAAAAGGTAACCAAGTAGGCAATGCGCACCATCAATATACTTCAATAAAACTTTTAAATGTTCGAACTCTATCACATTAAGAATCTAACTCAAAACATCTAAAATTAGGAGATAAAAAAAAAAAAAAAAAAGAAACTAGAGAGTATGCTTTCGGCATGTTAAACAAATGAGAGGAGGTCATCATTTTATAGCTTTCATTTGATGGCATTTTGGTCTTTCAAAATTTTAGAATTAAATCCAAAAATTAATTTAGCCATTCAATCCAGTGGCAATTACATATTTAAAATTTAGACCAATGACAATTACAAATAAGGGTATAAACAAGTCAAGTAACTCGTGAACTATTCGAGCTCAGCTCGATAATTACTCGAATTTAACTCGCGAGTCTTACTAAGCTTTTTTAATATATGTTTTTTTTAATATTTTATCATTAATGTACTATTTTTCTCCTACAATATATAGTTAAAAAAATAATAAATCGAGTCTAATGAGTCAAATTCAAGTCTATCAAGTCAAGTTCGAGCAGCTCGAGTATTCTGTCGAGTCGAGCTCAAGTTTCAAAAGCTAAACTCGAAGCATATTTTCGAGTCTTAAATTTTTAAATCGAGTTAAGATTGAGTCAAATACTGGTCTGCTCCGAGCCTTGAATTTTCGAGTTGAGTTAAGCTTAAGACAATATTGGATTGTCTCAACTCACCTCGATTCTACCCCTAGTTACAAATAAAAAATTTAATTCAAATAATTTAATCCAATAACAGTTTCAAATCCTAATAAACAATTACAATAAGTATTAATTTTTTATTTACTCATGTATCTTTTTGAGTGTATAAATTTTTTACTAACACAAAATGAATTTCCCCTCAAATTGGCTTATTTAAATAATTATTACTTTCCATTGTAAATGTATGTTTATTGGTTGATCAGTAGTCATGATGACTTTTAACTATTTTATCGTTCGTTGTAATCGATGACATAAATCACACGGGAATCTTTCTTGACAAAATTTAGTTCTCACTATTTTGTTCATTTTAGCCCTGAACATTTCCTTGGTTCTAAAAGAATTTTTAGAATGTTAAGCCTCATTCAATATCCTTTAGAACCGATCACTCTTCACTCTCAAATAAGTGGTTACAAATATTAAATTTAATTCAAATAATTTGATCCAATTAGAGTTAAAATGGGTATTAATTTATTAATTTTTTATTCGTTCATAGATCAGCTTGGGTGTATAATTTTTTTTGATTAAGACAAAATGAATTCGCACACAAATTGTAACTTTTAAATCAGTATGACTTATTTAAATAACTATTTTCCAACACTATCAATGAAACAGATGGTTATTGGCAGCGTTTATTTGATTTGATTTTATTTTATTTGCTAGAAAACTAAACATTATTCATTACTTAATGCTTAAGTTGGTCCAATCATTTTCTTTCAATATCCGGTGAAAGTAACTAGACCAATAGCTAATTACGAACTAATTAACAATAGCTTAATAACATATCATATGCTTAAACTTCAATATTTGATCATCTGAACATCATCAATTATCAAATGAATTTCTCAATATAAAAGTTAACCTGCAATTAAACTATTAACCATATGTAATTCAATGGTAATTAATCTCCTTTGAAACAAACTGCGACTTCAGACTCGAGTTTTAGGAATTACATTATCTCTCAAAAAGAAATATATTGAGAAAGAATTACCCAAATCAACAATTCTTTTTCTCTTCAAGCAAGCTTTCAAAATATTGACAGGGTTGTTTGCCTAGAGAAATGATGATCTGTTGTTAGGCGTAGCTGTTAAGTAACCATACTAGATTACCGGTGCCACTCAAATAATTTATTCTATTTTCTAGCTAATCTACAATTATTCAATTTATATATAATCAACTTGCAAAAAGGCCAACCTCAAAGATAAAACCTGCGAAAAATAGTTGCACTTAGGTTATCCGTCCGCACCCACTTTTCATCCTACCCAAAATTTGCACCAATCCCCATCTCATAAAACACTGTAAATCCTATTTGTGGAAACTTGCCTTTGACACTCAACCAAATAGCATTGCTCCCGTTTTCATTAATCTTTGCCTAACATTCCATAAGCGAGGGAAACTTCCGGGACATCTCTGCGTTTAATTGAAACTCACAATTTCAAGAATAGCGCCAGCCCACAAAAACATTAATTTGTTGTAAGCCACGAAAGGGCAACAGGTCGCACAAAAATTTCGGCTCACCGAATCAAGCCAATTGGGCCAAAACACGCACTCTAAGAAACACATGCTTGCTCCATCCTTTATAACGCATTACCACCCCTCGCCCTAACTAACAATTCCCATGCAAAATTAGCTCTTAGTCCTTGCATTTCCTGTCATCCCAAAACCATGATCAACCCTACCAGCAATCCAACTTCCTCCTCTTTCTCTTCATCCGATGATAGTCCTGTCGGAAACTTTGTTTCCCGGAGGTTTTTTTTCTTGCAACATCTTCAAATTTTGGAGCTAATTCTTGCTCTCTTCGTCTTTGTTGCTATACATTCCTTGAGGCAAAAAAGACGTTATGGCCTGCCTGTGTGGCCATTTCTGGGCATGCT
Organism: Firmiana major; assembly: GCA_033439115.1. Lineage (NCBI taxonomy): Eukaryota > Viridiplantae > Streptophyta > Magnoliopsida > Malvales > Malvaceae > Firmiana > Firmiana major. The sequence continues at coordinate 22,969,001 of CM065903.1, read as the reverse complement.
ACCATCGTTGGTGTCAGGTCTCCAGTCGGACATGTACGAGTGGCTTTCCGACATACTCTGCCAGCGAAATGGGACTTTCAAGTTCAAAGGTCCATGGTTCAGCAGTCTCAATTGCGTGGTCACTGCTGATCCTAGGAACCTTGAGCATCTTCTCAAGACCAGATTCTCTGTTTTCCCCAAAGGGCCTTTTTTTCGTGACACTGTTCGTGATCTTCTTGGAGATGGAATATTCAGTGCAGATGATGAGACGTGGCAACGGCAAAGGAAAACGGCGAGCATTGAGTTCCACTCGGCTAAGTTCAGGCAATTAACCATCGAGTCATTGCTCGAGCTTGTTCACGCCAGGCTCTTGCCTGTCTTGGAAAATGCAGTGACCAAATCAATCCCCATTGATCTCCAAGATATACTGTTGAGATTAACTTTCGATAATGTTTGCATGATAGCCTTTGGGGTTGACCCCGGGTGCCTGCGTCCTGGACTGCCCGAAATACCATTCGCCAGAGCCTTTGAGGACGCAACTGAGGCTACGTTGCTACGCTTCGTTACGCCAACATGTATATGGAAAGCCATGAGGTACTTTGATTTGGGAACGGAAAAGATGCTGAAAAGATCGATAAAAGCTGTGGACCAATTTGCTGGAGAAGTTATTAGAACAAGGAAAGAAGAGCTGTCCTTAGAAAGTGAAGGCAAGAAGCAGAGGTCGGACTTGTTAACAGTATTTATGAGGATGAAAGATGAGCAGGGAAAGCCATTTCCAGACAAGTTCCTGCGTGATATTTGTGTGAATTTTATTCTTGCCGGAAGAGATACTTCTTCAGTGGCATTGAGCTGGTTTTTCTGGTTGCTGGAAAAGAATCCGACGGTCGAGGAAAGAATTCTTGCAGAGATTTGCAGAATTATCAGCGAAAGAGAAGAGATGAAAAACGGACAAGTAGAAAATCCGTTGATATTTAGAGCAGAGGAGATAAAGAAGATGGATTATCTGCAAGCTGCATTATCAGAGGCTCTCAGATTGTATCCTTCCGTCCCTGTGGATCACAAGGAGGTAATTTAACCTTTTAATCATTGACCAATTTTCATCTTTGAAAGGTTATTTATTTCATTTGTTTGAGTAGTTTATTTGATTGATATATAAAATTAACCAGAGCTTTTGCCATAATTCTTCCAGTTCTAGCTCAGCAATTTTGCTTCTGGTTTATTGTCTCTTGATTGGATTGGATCAACCCTTGTGCGACATAGTTTACTTCATGCTAATCTCTTGGTTGTTACTTGGTCACGACTTAGGAATGATTTTGGTGAGCTTCGTGTTTAAGTAACTACACAGTAGGCTAAAGACACAAAACCAAGGAGTAGCAAATAATAAAAATGAACCTTAAGATTGGATCCGCTGCTAAGCAAAAGTCTTCTTATAAGTCTAGTTTAGAGTTTAAGTCTTGAGACCAACCTAAGAAAATTAATTTTCTTGAATGCATCAAGTTGATGTGGAGGATCGTTCAAGAAAAAGTTAGTCTTGGGATACACGTAAGCTGGTCTAAGAATACCTTGAAGATAAAAACAAAAAAAAAGTAAAAATCAAATTAGATGTTGATCGCTTCCATTTAGGTGAATTCCTAATTTAGGCCTAGAATTATTGGTCGACAGTCCATTGAAGTAGTATTTATTAGCAATATATTTACACCTTAGAGTGGTTAGTCAAAGAATCTTCTCTCAACTTATATTTAAGAGGCCACTTATAACATAACATCGCTAACCATGTGTGGATGTGGTTTAAAACAGAAAGCATAAGCTTGAAAACTTATTACCGAAGCTCATTTACTTATTTCTTTAAACCCTGTTTTCCCCCTTGGTAACTAATCGCTTATCATTCAAACATTGATTCATTGATCATCCTGTTGTTGCTTCAGGTTGTTGAAGATGACATATTTCCAGATGGAACAGTGCTAAAGAAAGGAACAAAAGTAATTTATGCAATCTACGCAATGGGAAGAATGGAAGCCATATGGGGAAAAGACTGCAGGGAGTATCAACCAGAGAGATGGCTAAGGGATGGCAGGTATATGAGCGAGTCAGCTTACAAATTCACCGCCTTCAATGGTGGTCCTCGGCTCTGCTTAGGTAAAGATTTTGCTTATTATCAGATGAAGTTTGCTGCTGCCTCGATCATATACCGTTATCGAGTGAAGAAGGTGAAAGATCATCCTGTTGCACCAAAACTTGCCTTGACCATGTATATGAAGCATGGCCTTAAGGTGAACCTAATCAAGCGGGACGAAAGGCAGCTTCAAAACTATCTGAAGACGAATACTTAAATATCGTGCATAAACCTTCAGTTAGATGGCATTAAAACATATACACGAAAAAACGATTGTATGATGTAGAGTGGCATTTGGTTATGCTTAGGATGGTACAATAATGGATTTGTTTTTTTCATTGGATTGTTCATTATGTGATATCTACTGATCTATGTAAGTTCTCAATAAAATCATCTGAGCCTTCAGAGCTACATATGAAATAAAGGAAAAAAAAAATGACATTTGATTTAACAAACCATGCAAAAGCCTTGCCTTGCACTATAACTTGGTTGTTTATAAAGTTCAGTCGCTCCCTTCATCACTTTAACTGCTAAAGGCCCTCCATTTTCTTCTTTCTGCTATTTACTGATACTCATGATACTTCAGAAAAACAAGATGGGCTGAAAATCTGTCAATTTGTAGGGAGAGGTGCAAATATCTTACAGCCTGCTTTTACCCTTAAATTATCAGATTAGCTCCTGAAATGGTTCTCATCTTTCATCAAATCCTGAAAAATTTAATAACTAATCAAAATCAAATAAAAACAAAATCGTTGAACCTTCAATTGACTTTTACTTGGGGGCCGTCAATGTCGAAGCAAACCAACTTCAATCTAATTATAACAAGCACTGTACACACCTATGGTATGAACTGTGAACAGTAGACATTCTATGGAAACAGCTAGTAAGACTAATCAATATAGGCATATAAACACAAATGTTAGTACTGGTATAGGTCGACATTGAATAGGATTTAAAGGTAGAAAAAAATAGTACACAGCAGTTAACCCTGCACCCTGTTTAAAATGGTACAGCAAGCTCATATTATTGCTAGATATATCATTGACAATGTTTGTCCATTCAAAAATGAAAATAATTCTCCCACAAAATATTGTTTATTGGTCACAAATAATTTTGAACCGTCACATTGTAAGATCCGAAATTCGGTGTCATTTCCTAAAGAAATTATTATTGTAAACATGGATTTAGGCAATCTTGATGAATAAAGAAGAAATAATTAAATTTTAGGTCTAATTGATCAAGTTATAAATTTATGATGAAGATCCGAAAATTTTCTACATCGAGAATTTATCTCGGAAATATGAAAAAATATTTTCGAAAAAATAAAATAAAATAAAATAAAATGAAATAAATATATATTTAATTTAAATAATATATATATATATTAAGATATTTAAGAATAATATATTATATGTGGATATTGTGTATCATATTATATTATATTATATTAAAATAATATAATATAATATATATATATAAAAGAAATGAAAAAAAAGGAAACAGAAAACGAAAAAAAAGGAAAAAAAGAAAGCGTGAAATCGCGCGAAAAGCAGGGGAGAGGATCGAAAAACCCGATCCTCCCCTTTTCCTTTCATCGGCGGTGATAACAGAGGGAGACAGCGATGAAGACTACTGGCGAGGGACAACCGGCACCCAAGGAACCACCGAGCACCTCTACACGCTCCACATCGCCGACAATGAAGAGATCCGAACTGGAGAGCCGAAAAGAAAAAAGGGGAAATCGGGCGGCACCGACGCCAATCTGGCCCCAGCCAAGCCAACCGAAGACTCCCCAGGCCAAAGCGAGCCGATTGGTGGCAGCGACTATTGGAGAATCGATCGAAAACGTCAAAAATGGCGAAAAAGCCCCTGAACCGGTTCGGACCGATTTAGTGTGAAAAGGGGCTAAATCGATCTGAACTGGTTCAGCCAGCAGAGAAAAAAAGAAAAAAAAAGGGAGAAAAAATTCGATGATGACTCGGTCTAACGGTAGATAGGTAAGCAGTCGGAATTGACCATTTCAATTTTTGAAAATTTATTTAAATTTATATTGGATCGAAATTGACTGGTTTAAATATATAAATACATAGCGCGACAATAGGCGACGAGCAAGAGTTCGATTCAACCTCGATTTATGTGCCATCATGGAATTTTCGGGTAAGTGAATCTCCCTTACTATAACTTATATAGTTATACGAGTTAGAGATTAATTGAATAGTTACGAATTAATTCTGTATAAATTGTTTTATATTCGGAATTGAAAATCGAATATTGAAAATAATTGTGGAAACTACTTGAAGATACTAGAAAAGGCTTAAGACAGCCCGATAAATGTATATGGGCCTAATGAGCTAAATGGCTTTTAAAAGAATGAATAGGAAGGTGAAAATGAGTTTAGAATAGAATTAAACCCAATAAAGAGCAATAAGGCCTAATAAAGAGTAATTGGGCCCATAATTGAAATTAAAGTCTAAAAAGACTGTATACGTGTGTGTGTGGGGGAGATAATGATAAGTGATTTATGATCTTATGCAGCTCCAGATGATATAAATTGGGGCTCATTGAACTGATTTACTGAAAGTGCTGAGATCGCGACTCGATCGACCCGCACCCAGCTAAGGGATTTATGTTAACTATTAGAGATAACTGTAAGTAATTTTATAAATCCCAATATGTGATTAGATACTATCGAAGATGTAGTTACCAAAAAAAATCTAGGAAATTGCCTAGCATTTGCAAAAGACTATATTACCCTACTATAGGGAAAGTTGCACCGAAAAGAGTTGGTAAAATATGATTTTATAAATTTCATGTTTTCTGTGTTTTAAGCATGAAAGTTTGTTTCCAATGATATATGGATAGGTTGGCTAATGTTTTTACAGTTTGCATAGAAAAACACATTTTAAGAAGTTAAACATGCTGAGATGGGAGTAATTTTATGATGGGTGACCTTACGGGAAGCCACCTCCCATCGCTCTATGTAGCATCGTTTTATGTGTAGAACTCTGATTTCGGAGTCGTTTTTAACGGAATTGAGCTACCTATAAGATTTATGTGGAAACAAATCATGTTGGAGCGTAGCTCGCACAAGAATTAATATGATTTGTACATGCATTAGTGTTGGAGCTTCGCTCGCACTAGATTTCTATGATATATGTATGACATGGTGCTGGAGCCTTGCTTGTACTATATTTTACATGACTTATACATGACATCATGCTGAAGCTTTGCTCGCGCGAGATTTTTCATGATATTGAGAATGAAAACAGTGCTAGAGCCCTCGTGTAGACTATGTCACACTGATAAGTTACACCTCTTCCCTGCCGCATGGGCAACTGGCATATTTAATTATATGATTCTCTACTTGACGAGTGCAGCCATCCCTATATCTATGCAATAAAAAACAAAGAGATCGAAAGCGATCCCTTTATATCTTACCCGGAATGAGCCTTGATGATCAGTTGAAAATTGACAACTTCAATTCGTATTTCGGATTCCTAGATTGCTATGTTGGCGCTTATTCTTTTGCTAGAGAACTTGGCATTCTTTCCAAGACATTCCAACTAGACCTTCTTTGGTCTACTAGTGCTATTTCTTGTTTCGGGAAAGTAGCTGGGGATATTGGTTCAAATCCAATTCGTGAGAAGAAGCGTTAAAACCTTTATAGGCACCATCCTGGTGCTGACTGTAGCCGTGGGAGGTGAGGGTTCTACCAAAAAGCATGCAACGACACAATCAACAGGTGAGCCCTTACCCGCACTCCAAGCAGGTGGGTATCGACAGACACAACGACTTAATCAACTGGATCCACCGAAGCAATTTCCTCTAGACAGAATGAGTTTTACTGGCCTATTTGCTAATGGTCAATTTTCGTCAAATGCCATCTAATGGTACTTGTGGAAAGGCTGAGGCACATTGTAACAATGATACAAATAATGTTTAATGTTTTTCATTCTAATAATGCCGCCAATGTGTCAGACTTATGATACTTCAATTGCCTTAGCTGGATCGTCTTCCCTAGCCTACTGGCACTCCAACTCTATCTAGTGAAGGTTTAGGCTTTCTTTGCCTCGGACAAGCTTTTTTATTTCCTTGCGTCTCTTACTTCTGCTTCTGCTAGGTGAAGAAGCTATGCGACTATTTAAAGGCTTTATTCGAGCCAGTCTAGTAGGCATCGCTTTCTATCGGAACCGTTAGCCTCGCCCCCTTCAAAAAGCTATCAATCTGATTCCAGAAGTAAAAGTAAAGCTTCCCCACACTCCTTTGACCTTATTCCATTGCGATATGAAGCAAGGTATTCTGTAGGAGCAAAAGCCTCTTCTACCGCTCCTGCCCCTGAAAGGTTTTCTCCTAAACTCAACCTAAGGCAGCCTCTCTCTTAAAAGAGATACCACCTAATTAAAGAAAGCATTCTAATTGCAGCTGATGAAACTATAGCACGAACAGCTACCTCCTCTTCCCCTCGGGACATTCCCTTGTAAGACGTTAGCGATCCAATCACAGCTGAGTTAACCAAAGCAAGACCTTATGAATTTCAGGGAAATCCAAGTATAAATCACAAGAAAACATGAGAGAAAGCAATGGCGAACTGAATACAAAACCTTTTTAGTCTTATTACTGAATATTAAATAACATTACAGCGACCAGATCCATCCAACGATAGGTTCATCGATGGCCCAACCTTAACATCCCCACAATTAGCTTCCAATAGTTGCCAATGATTTTTCCTGTACTTCTTCTCAAGCCAAACCACAACGTCAAGCTTCAATGAAACCACCATCTCACCTACATCATTCAGTTTATCTTGGCTCTGAGGCATACTCTCTAGCCTTTGCCTCTGACCCTAGCCCTCTTCAAGACTAGCCATTAATGACACCAAGGATGATGGTATGTTCCATCTTACTCTGTTTGCATAGCATGATGTTAACTAACATTTCTTACTTTCATGCAGTGGTTGTCAATGGGAAGATTTGCGAGGACCCAAAGCTTGCCAAAGCAGACGACTTCTTCTTTTTTGGGGTCAATATCTCTAGAAACACCTCAAACCGAGTTGGATCAACTGTCACTCCTGTCAATGTTGTGCAAATCCCAGGACTTAACACTTTGGGATATCTTTGGTTCGAATTAACTACGCACCTAAAACAGTGACCTAAACCCCCCTCACAACGGAGATTCTAGCGGTCCTGGGAGGCACACTCTATGTTGGCTTTATTACATCCAACCTGGAGAATTGTCTCATCACCAAAATCCTACACCCAGGAGATGTTTTTGTTTTCCCTGAATTCTCATTCACTTCCAAGTCAATATAGGAAACACCCATGTTGTTGCCTTTTCTGGTCTTAGCAACCAAAACCCAGGGATCGTCTCCATTGCCAAAGCATTCTTTGGCTCCAGCGCTGCCATAAATCTTGATGTTCTTGCTAAGGCTTTCCAGCTGGATAAGAACCTCATTAATCGACTTCAGTCCCTCTTCTGGCCGAGTAACCTTTAGCTAGAGGAATATTAAAATTTATACAGTACAAGCGGCTTGTTTTTAATAACAATTTCTTTCATTGAATTTATATGTATTGTCATATTAGGTTGACCAATTAAAATGAAGATGTTTCTTATGTACTTTGGCTAGCATAATTGTAAATCTCTATGCTTAATTTTTGGATTTGACTTATATTTTCTATTTTATATTGTGAATGAAGGAATATGGATAAAATGGATTAAAGTTGCAAATTCTGATCAAGTCACAAAATTAGAAGAAATCTTGGTGTAAGACGTGGGCACGCCTAAGGCAGTGACAAGAATTGCGACTCAAATAGGTGAATTCAAGTCAAGATCTATCTCTTGTAACTGAAGTTGACTTAACCAGTCTAAAGATGACAAGTGGAAGATTTTAATTATTAAGAAAGAGATATGCAATAACTGTCATTGGCAAGTGTTGAAAAAGGAAAGAAGATTATTTGTAATCAAACTCAATCAGATAAATTTTCTTTGGAAACAAATTCTAGGGGTTAGGAGATTTAGTATTTATAGACTAAGAGTGGAAAGGGAGATCATCATCAATCATCATCATAGACACACAATTTTATATTTTTATTTTTCTTTAGTGTTTTTCTCTCAACTTATGGCTTGCTAAATTATTTAGTCCAGCCAAAGGATAATTAAAGTTTGGGTTCTTCAAGAATTGTGAGATCTAATTAGTTTTATCTTACTCTTTTATATCTTTACTATTTATATATGTTCTATGCTTATTTAAATTATTGTTTTGATTGATTGTGCAAAAAGGGCACTTTGCTCAATTGTCAGGATAATATATCACCAATTAGAAACTTGAATCCGTAATTACTTAGGCATTCTAATATAAGTGGTAAATAACATAATTGATTACAGATAGGTTTTCGATTCTATGTTAAGAAGATATATAATCTAGCTTAAATGAACCTACATTTGTGTTTGTTGGTTAGAATTCGTAGTCTCTCTAGTTTTTAATATTGTTGGTAAATTAAATCTTAAGATCGTATCTAAGGTTATTTAACTGACAAGAGAAATAATTAGAGATCGTATCCTGATTATCAAAGAAGTAAGGAGGGATAGGTTGTTAGGTCGTACAAATATCCATAACCAATTTGGTAAAGTAAAAGAACTCATTTTTGCATCAATGATCAATTCTATGAACCCATTCTAAGATTATTCCTTTGGTTGGATGTTTTCATCATATTGATTTTATCTCAACATTTTACATATTGATTTTTCTCTGCTACATTTTAATATATTAATTTTTCTTTTTATTCTCACTACAACAAAATCCCTAAACATATTTACTTTTTAAATATTTTGCAGAAAAATAAAGCTAATCAATCTCTTGACAAACGACCTTACTCACTTATACTACAGTTTTAATTTATTTTTGAGTAGAAATTATTATTGTTGGTCTCGACAACCACCAATTTTTGGCGCCGTTGCCGGGAATTGGTTTTTAATTAGATTTATTTTGATGTCCCGTTCTTTTCGTGCAGGTGAATTAATCTCATACAATTCTAGGATTGAAAAGACAGCTAAGTGGAATAGGAAGGAAACTAAAATCCAAAAGGCGCAAGAAGCTACATCTTCATCCCTTGGACTGAATTTAACACCTGATTTGGCCAATTCATCTACTAATTCTGAGACTGAAGAAATAATGGCTGAAGAAGAGCAAACTTTAAGGAAGTTGGCTGCTCCACCTATCAATCAACAACTCCTCTGCATTCATTATCCAAATTTGCAAGCATATTTTAAATTAAGATTGGGTTTGATCCATTTGCTTTCCAAGTTCCATGGTCTTGAGAATGAAGACCCTCACAAGCATTTGAAAGAATTTCATGTGGTATGTTCAAGTCTGAAGCCACAAGGAGTTACATAAGAGCAAATTAAAATACGAGCTTTTTCATTCTCACTAGCTGATAGAGCAAAACATTAGTTGTTTTATTTACCTCTTGGTTCTATAACCACGTGGACTGAAATGGTAAGACTATTCCTAGAAAAATTTTTCTCTCCTTCAAGAGCTGCCAGCATTAGAAGAGAAATATGTGGAATCAAGCAGAAAGACATTGAGACTCTTCATGAATACTGGGAAAGATTTAAGCAACTCTGTGCAAGTTGTCCTCAACATGGGATTTCTGAACAGCTCTTAATTCAATACTTTTATGAAGGGTTGTTACCCATGGAAAGAAGGATAATGGATGCAGCCAGTGGATGTGCGATAGTGAACAAAACTCTTAGAGAGGCTAGAGATTTGATTTCCACCATGGCTGCTAACTCTCAACAGTTTGGATTCAGACAAGACATACCTCATAGAAGACTAAACGAGGTAAATACACATTTTCTTGAAAGTCAAATAGCTAACCTAACATTTGTTGTTCAACAATTGGCTATAGGAATGAGAAATGTGCAACAAGCTAAAGCATGCGGAATCTGTACTGCTATTGGCCACCCAACCGACATGTGCCCCACACTTCAAGATGAACGTCATGAGCAAGCAAATGCAGTTGGAGGATTTTCAGGTCCACCTCAAAGAAATTATGATCCATACTCGAATACTCATAACCTAGGGTGGAGAAATCATCCCAACTTGAGCTACAGAGCAAGGCCTCAATTTCAGAATTCTCAATATAGACAGCTCGCTCTACAACAACAACAACATCAACCATCTTCAAGTTCAGGTATGTCTCTTGAGAAAATTGTTAAATCACTTGCAACTAACACACAACAATTTCAACAGGAGACTAGGATTAGCATCAAGAAGTTGGAGGATCAAATGAGTCAGCTAGCCATTTCTGTGAATAGACTGGAATCTCAAGGAAAATTGCCCACACAGACAATCATCAACCCCAAACAGAATGTTAGTGCAATGACCTTGAGCAGCGGAACCGTGTTAGGGGAGTCTAGTAAGACAACCCGAAAACGAATTCAAGAAGAAGAAGCTGAAAAGGAAGTTACTGCATCCCAACCACAGTTGGATCACCCTAAGGAACCTAATGGCACGCAACAAAAAGTTTTGGCACCAATTCCTCCTTTTCCTTTTAGATCATCCAAATCCAAAAAGGAGGAGGAGGAAAAGGAAAAGGAAATTTTTGATACCTTTCGTAAGGTCGAGGTAAATATCCCTTTACTTGATACAATTAAACAAATACCTCGATATGCTAAGTTTCTTAAGGAGTTGTGCACCAACAAAAGGAAATTACAAGGTAATGAATTTGTAAGCATAGGTGAGAATGTTTCAGCTGTCCTTCAGAAAAAGTTACCTCCTAAATGCAAGGATCCATGTATGTTTACTATCCCTTGTAAGGTAGGTAATCTTAAAATTGAAAGAGCAATGTTAAATTTAGGAGCTTCAATTAATGTCATGTCTCTTTCTATTTATAAATCTTTGAATGTTGGACCATTAAAAGATACTGGTGTGATTATTCAGCTTGCTGATAGATCTAATGTTTATCTTGAAGGTGTTCTAGAGGATGTTTTGGTGTAAGTAAATGGATTGATCTTTCCTGCTGACTTTTATGTGCTTAATATGGAGGATGATGATTCATCTAGATCTTTAATTTTATTAGGAAAGCCTTTCTTAAAAACATCTAGAACCAAAATTGATGTGCATAATGGTATACTTACAATTGAATTTGATGGTGAAATCATTAAGTTTAATATCAATGATGACCATGAGAGTTCTAGGATTTACAAGGAAAAAATAAAGGTCTCTCATGATTATATGGTTTTTAAGAAAAAATTTTATGTTGGTCAAAAAGTTATACTATCTCATTCTAAATTAAAAATATTTCCTAGTAAATTTCGTTCTAGATGGTTAGGCCCTTATATTGTTACTAACGTGTTTCCTCGTGGTGCAATTGAAATTCAAAGTTTGGATACAGGTCAAATCTCTAAGGTCAAGGGTCATCGCTTAAAGCCTTTTTTATGAAGGTTTACAAGTACATGAAGTTGAACGAATTGGGTTGAAATTTTCAAAATACAATTGAGCATGACTATATCTAGCCAAAAACTTTAAAGAAAGATGCTTTTTGGGAGGCAACCCAAAATTTCTCTTTATTTTCTGATTCATAACTATTTTTCTTAATATTTGTTGGTTTATTAGTAGTAGATAAAATTTATATTTGTTTCTGTCTTAAAAAAACAGAAGAAGTGTTTACATAGGACGTGCCCATGCCTTATGAAGAGAGCATTTCTGTTTTCAAAAAAATAAAAAAAAATTTACAGAAGAAGTGTTTTGATAGGCGTCCCCACGCCCTATTCAAAACCTTCTTCTGCCTTAAAAAAATTTGTAGAAGAACGTTTTTTATAGGGCGTGCCCAGGCCCAATCAACACAATTCTTTTGCCACTAAAAGACTTCTTCTGAAAGAAAAATACATGAAAAAAAAAGAAAGAAAACTTATGTGATTTTTTTCTCTCTCCCCTTTCACTTTAACTGATTATTTTGCCAATTCACAGATACCATCGGCATTGAGATCCACCTACCAGCGGCAGTAGCAGTTCCGACGGCAACCACCGGAACCGAGACCGGTAGCATCCCTCTTCTCGAGCCTCTAATCTCGAGCTCCCAAACATCAGCTGCAGCACCGACAAGCCCCACACCCATCGCGTCTCCACAACAGCACACTTCGCCACCAACTCCCACATACCAGTAGCAATCCCGGCAAAACCCACCAGACTCGCGCCTGTCTTCACAGCTCCCAACATCTTCAGTTCCAACCAATAGCACACTTGCTCACGCACAGATCCCTCCACCGACAGCCCTGAATCCTTCATCTGACTCCTCCAATTCGGCAAGCTTCCCAATACTGGCAGCAACAGTTCCACCATCACCTTCGGAATCGAGAGCCACGCCAACCGACTGCACTGAGCTCAGTACCTCCAACGACAGTCCTGAATCCTTCACCCGACTGCACTTCCTCGCAGGAACTCCGATAGAAGCAACCTGCTAGCCCCCTCCCCACGTCGTGCATCAGTAAGCTCTCGAACACCATAACACTGGGGATGGGCATTGAACTGCAGTCCCTTCTCCAACCAGCAGCCACCAATCCTGTCCCTAAAATAAATTGAGGATTATGATCTGCGCTTTACTTCGTTGATTCTCAGATTTGGCTATTTTAAGTCGAGATTTGACAAAAACAAAAAATGTTGAGTTCTGGGAATAATTTAAGTCGAGGGAATGCTTAATTGTCATCAGATATGCCACCATTCACTCAGTGATTGCCTTTGGAGTCGCTTACATTGGGCAATCAAAAATATACGCGATCTGGAGAATTAAGTCGGGTTCTGGGCATTCCTCATCGAAACAGTACATTCGAGGATCATTCTTTTGGAATTTCACATCCTAAACATTCCCCTCCAGTGGCATCAGAGGAGCTTAAGAACTTTAAGGAAAGTGTTCAAGATGCCTCCAGAAAGGCCAGGTATAGAGTAAAAAAGTTGCGAGAGTCAATTTATAAATTGGACAAGTTTAGAGAAGCTTTAAGCTCAATGAAAAGACAACAAAGTGATATTTTGAATGAGAGAACTAGTGGAGTAAATATTGCAAAGATGGGAAGCCAGATTCATAGAAACGCTCATGACATAATGCCTCAAAGATTGGAGGATAAGCCAAAGGTGATGGGGCTCCACAAGCTTGTTCGCACATCGATTTCCAATTTACGGGCTGATAAGAGGACTGCTGTGAATCCAAGACAGCAGGGGATAATAGGAAAGAATGGTGATGTATGTGCTTTCAACTGTTAATGGTGGTTCTACTCGAATTGAAGAAAAGATCGACAGATTGCGCAGTGGAGGATGGGAGACAAAGATGAAAAGGAAGCGGTCCCCGCGTCGCGCACCGATCACCCAAACATCATCAGCGGCCGCTTGCTCCCTTCTTTCCATTTCTGACTACGGCACCTTTCGACTACAGTATCGGTGCCTTTTTCTCCAATCTCAACCGAACTGAGCTCTCAGAGTCCAGTAACAGCAACAGACCCGAAACCTTCAAGCTTCACTACTCCCCGGCAACAGCCACCAAATTCCAAACGGCAGCAAGCTCGGCACCACAGTAGCACCAATCAGCCGTCGACTCCCTCGAGCTTTACACTCTAAATTTTTTTTTTATTTTTGTTATATTTTTCAGACTAAAAAAAATTCTAAAAAAAAAAAAATAATAATAAATACAAATTAAATAAAAAAATATTTTGTGGTGGTCGACGAATTTCAGCTATACCATTCCTTTTATTAACATTACCATTATCTGATTTGGTATAGTTATTGGAGATTAACAATCGCACGGTTTGAGAAATTTTTTTCATGACTAGCGTGGAAATCAAGAAGCTTCTTTCATTTGTGAGTATGCTCGGATTGGCAAAGTAGTGGAAATCAACGCCATGCTTCACACTGCTCAATATTTTTCAGGGAAGTTTCTTAATTCTTTTACAGTGTCTGAGCAATTATTTTGATACATTGGGGACAATGTATAGTCTAGGTGTGGGGGAGGGTATTTAATTGTGACTTTGATGTTTGCTTTCTTTTCCTTTCATTTTTAATTAATTTTCATGAAAATTTTTGCAAATCCAAAAAAAAAATTGTTCCAAAAGATACATTAGTTGTTGTTTGTGATTTTTTTGAATTCTAGATTTTTCCAATACTTATCCCCAAAAAATGTGATTTACATATGTGCAAAACAGTTTTGAATTTTCATTAAAACACTGATTAGTTGCTTTTAATTCATTAGAAGAAAAAGTGTATAGAATCTAGCACATATAACCCCTTTTTGGTGAGAATTGAGCCTATGAGCATTCATTACACATGTTCCATTTCTTTGTTTGTGTTATTGTCATGCCTAGTTGATTATTCTAGAACTTGCTGTGAAACCCAAATTTTTCCCACTATGTTCATTATTTGGACCATAAATTAAATTAAAGGGATTTAAATCGTTGGACGAAAGATACGGAATTTAAATGAGAAAAGATAGTGAGTCCGAGAAGGAAAATCGGTCTAAATTAATCCCGAACGTGTAGAAGGGTAAAATGGTCAAGGGTCCAAATTTCAGTGAAAATTCGATAAGAAAATTTCATTAAAAATATGGATTTAGGAAATCTTGATCAATAAAGGAGAAATTATGGAATTTCGAGTCCAACTGGTCAAGATACGAAGATATTACGAATTTTCGTAATTTTCGCCCGGGACATTATCCCGAAAAATACATCGAAAAAGTTAAAATAAAATAAATTAATTAATTAATAAAATATAATATAATTTTTGAGATATTTTGTGTAATTTATTATATTTTATTTGATTAAAATAAAATATAATAAAATATAATAAATTAATAATAATAAAATAATAATAAAGTTAAAAAAAAAAAAAGAAATTGAAAACTGAAATCGTGATTTGCAAATTGAATTGGAAACAGAAGAAGCAAAACAAGAGAAGACAGAGACGCGAGAGAGAGCGAGGGACCGACTGCCGGCGAGCCACCACCGGCGCCAGTCAAGACCAGCCGACCACCGGAAAACGTAGCGCACAGCCACCCGACCCTCCTGCCACCGGCGGTGTGCACCGAAACCACCGAAATTCGGCGGATCGAGGGAGAGAAGGCCGAAAGAGGAGAAGATGATTCCGACGAATCCACCGGCGATTGACCCCAGCCGACCCCAGTCGAACGTCGCCCTGCTCCAGGCGCACCGAACTAGGCCAGAAAGGGCCGAAGAACCGGCTGGAAAAGTGCTGAACGACGATCGGAAAGCCTGAACCGGTACGGACCGGTTCAGCAAGAAGTGAACCGGACTGAACCGGACCGGTCTGAACCGGACCGAACCGGTTCAGCCGAAAAAAGAGAGGGAAAAAGGAGAAAAAGGAAAGAAAAAGAGAAAAAGGAAAAAGGAAAAATTTTCGGGGATACACCGAACTTCGGGTAAGTCGGTAAGAGGTCAAAAGTGACCGATTTAATTTTCGGGAAATTAATTTAAATTATATTTGATCGAAAATTCACCCGAAATTAAATATATAAAATTGTGCAGTTCGATGATAAATCGCGTACGTGAGCCCGATCGAACTTCGAATTGCGCACTATCGCAAAATCTCGGGTAAGTAAAGCTCATTTACGACAATCTATGTAATTATTGCGCATTAAGAGTTTATTTTACGAGTTACGGATTAAATTGCGCATTTAGTGGATTAAATCAAGATTTTTAATTAAATTGTCGTAAATGATATACAGACTATTCAAAGAGTCTAGAAAAAGGCCTAATAAGTACTAATGGACCCAATGAGCCCAATAGGCCTCGATGAAAGAATTAATAAGTGGAAACGGGCTTAAAACGAATTAAGGCCCATTAAGGTGTAATTTGGCCCAATAAGAGAGAAATTGGCCCAATTAGCTAAATCGATCGTAATAAATATGAGGAAAGTATTTATTTAGTTAAATACGATTTAAAGCGAGGTTTATATCGATAAAATCGAGCAAAAAGAGTAAAATCGATTAAAAGTCAACTTTTGGCTAAAGCTTCGATATAATCACATATTTGGATATGTTGAAATGAATTTAAGTCGTATGTGATAAGTTGACCTTGTTTTGCAGCAGCTCTGTCTATCGACACGTTTTACGAGGTAAATTCGAGCATCGAGGAAAGTGCTCTACATCAGTCGCTAAGAGGTAAGGGATATAATTTAGAGTAGCGTTAGTGCTCCACCTACCTTACCAATGACTTGATGTATGTTAGTTGAATGGGATTTTATGAAATATGCTGCAATGCCTTAGAAACTGAAACTAAATCGTTTCCCGAGTTTTTCAACGTGTTTGCTACATGCATGAGATACATTTTACTTCACATGTTTATGAAAATGTGATTTTTCAATATGAAAAATAAAACATGGTTTCATTTCATGAAATGACGGGGAAGAGCCCTGAGAATGCTTTACCAAAGCAATGTTTTCATGATACGGGTTAAAGTCCTGAAACAGCTTTTAAGCTATATTTTCACGGTACGGGTATGAGTCCCAAGAATTAACTTTGATAACTATGCTTTCCATATTTACACGGGCTAGAGTCCCGCAATGATTTATGAAAACTATATTTTCTATGAGAAACGGGCTAGAGTCCCATAATAATTTATGAAAAACGGGTTAGAGTCCCGTAACGATTTTAATACACGGGTATGAGACCCGAAGTGATTTTGATAAATTGGGTAAGAGGCCCAAAATGATTTTTTGGGTAAAAAGGCATGACATGAAGAAAGTCAGAGGATCTGGGATCGATCTCGTATGGAGACGATCGAGGATCTACCTAGCCGACGGCCAGGGAACGGGCAGGCTCTGACTTGATATGAGAAACGTGCGTATAGACCACACTTGGTGATGCACGTGAGTTCGTGCGTATAGTCCCCATTTAGTGGTGCACGAGAGATAGGGCAGCGTACGACCCTGATCCAGTCCTACGACTCCCTTGTGCTATGGCCATGAGTACTATGATTTTGTCCTACGGGACCAGATGTATGATGTCCTTCGGGACTAGTATATGAGACAATTGCCTGACCCTACACGATGAATTGACGGAATAATATATATATATATATATATATATATATGTTTTCGCACATTTCATGCTACCTATTTTATGATTTGCTATTGAGCACATATTTTCTATGATGAGATTTTAAAGGTAGCTATGAGTATGTTTTACGAAATGTGCATATGACAATACAATTTCACTTTAAAGTGATAAGCATGTTATGATATGCATGATTAAGTTTTGAGATGCTTTTTTACCTGTTTACACGGTGTGATATGCATATTATATATGAGTTTTACTAAAAAGGATTCATGATGTGTAAACTTATGATTTAAGCATGTTTTTACTGCTTTTATGAAATGTAAGCATCTCTACTCCAGTACATATTTATGCTGATTTGTAAAACCATGCGTTTTACCATGTTTTGAGTATTTAAAGCTATTTTAAATGTATCTCTTACTGAGTCTGAAAAACTCACCCCCTCCTCTCCATCTCCCAGATTATTAATAGCAAGTCTACTGCACAACGAGACTGTGGTCGTTGATAAGGTAGTCTGGCCTTTCATCAGATACTCTCGTAGCCTTGAGGTACAATCTTACTTATATTCCAGACATGTGATACATAATAGACACTATTGTATATAATAGGCGGGATGTAATAGTTGTAAATAATTTTATATATACAGAATGTATGTAATGTAATGAGATCCTGGAAAATGAAAAAGATTTTAAATCTAGACATGGACAGGAAAACAACATAGTTAATGGATAAAAAGTTTAAATTAGCCCCATTTTTCGCGCTTCCGGGGCGTGACACTTGCTCTGCCATACATGTCTCAATCAACTCCTTTGATGAGTAGGATACAATAAATCAAATAAGGGCATTTAGGTTAAATCATTTTTCTTGACATTATACCATTTCTTTTCTAGCCTACCCTTGTTATTATTAACCCCTAGAAAAACCATTTTGAGCCTGACTTTTTCTTTGGATTAAACCACATTACAAGCCATAATAAACCCTTTTTTGTTGATTTTTCCCTTCCTTTTGAACCTTGAATTGATGAATCATATAAACTTATGCACATGAAACTTCAAAATATTTCTGAAAAGATTGCAACATGTTGAAAATTTAGTGTTCCAAGCTATTATTTCCATTGAGTTTTTCTCTTTCGAAAAAAAAAGGAAAAAAAGAAAAAAATGATGAATAAATAAAGAGAGAGAGAAGTGTAATTTTTATTACTTGGAAGTTAGTTCTGAAAATTATGTGATTAAAGCAGTCTTTTGAAATAATTGAGTTGAGTTTTATGTGAAAAGTTTTGTATGATTTCTTCAATTTCTCTAACCTAAAAATCCTTTTGTCATACCTTACCTAAGCCCCGATACAACCCTTTTAGACCCTTAGTTTTTTGCATCTTAATTCATTTATTGATGGAAGAGATGTGATGAATTTGCAAGCTTATGGTAAGAAATCTTCTATACAGTGATTTGAGAGCTCATTGATATATACCTTAAACACTTAGAGTGTGATGAGTGAAATCCAATTACGAGGGTGTTGGATCCTATGTACTTTATGAATTTAATTAAATCATGAAGGTGTTTTTCATGTGTGTTATGAGAATTCACTTTAAGAACTTCTATTCAAGAAAAATTTGTTTTGGATGAGCATAGGAAGAGTATGAAGGAATGATAAGAAGTGATTATGAATTTAGACTATTGTATGCTTAAGGACAAGCAATGTTTAGGTGTGGGGGAATTTGATAAGTTGCATATTAGACATATTAATTGTCATATTTTTTCATTATTTAAATTCTTTTATATGCTTAATTTTTAGATTTGATTTAAATTTTCTATTTTGTATTGTGAATGAAGGAATATGGACAAAATGGATTAAAGTTGCAAATTCTGATAAAGTCACAAAATTAGAATAAATTTTGGTGTAAGACGTGGGCACGCCTAAAGCAGTGACAAGAATTACAACTCAAATAGGTGAATTCAAGTCAAGATCTATCACTTGTAGCTGAAGTTGACTTAACCAGTCTAAAGATGACAAGTGAAAGATTTTAATTATTAAGGAAGAGATATGCAATAACTGTCATTGGCAAGTGTTGAAAAAGGAAAGAAGATTATTTGTAATCAAACTCAATCAGAGAAATTTCCTTTGGAAACAGATTCTGGAGGTTAGGAGATTTAGTATTTATAGACTAAGAGTGAAAAGGGAGATCATCATCAATCATCATCATAGACACACAATTTTATATTTTTATTTTTCTTTAGTGTTTTTCTCTCAACTTATGGCTTGCTAAATTATTTAGTTCAGCTAAAGGATAATTAAAGTTTGGGTTCTTCAAGAATTGTGAGATCTAATTAGTTTTATCTTGTTCTTTTATATCTTTGCTATTTATATATGTTCTATACTTGTTTAAATTATTGCTTTAATTGATTGTGCAAAAAGGGTCCTTTGTTCAATTGTCAGGATAATATATCTCCAATTAGAAACTTGAATCCGTAATTGTTTAGGCATTCTAATATAAGTGGTACATAACATAATTGATTACAGATAGGTTTTCAATTCTATGTTAAAAAGATATATAATCTAACTTAAATGAATTTACATGTGTGTTTGTTGGTTAGAATTGATAGTCTCTCTAGTTTTTAATGCTGTTGGTAAATTAAATCTTAATATCATATCTAAGGTTGTTTAACTGACAAGAGAAATAATTAGAGATCGTATCCTGATTATCGAAGAAGTAAGGAGGGATATGCTGTTAGATCGTACCAATAACCATAACTAATATGGTAAAGATTAAAAAAACTCAATTTTGCATGAATGATCAATTCTATGAACCCATTCTAAGATTATTCCTTTGGTTGGATGTTTTCATCATATTGATTTTATCCCAACATTTTACATATTGATTTTTCTCTGCTACATTTTAATATACTAATTTTTCTTTTTATTCTCACTACAACAAAATCCCCATACATGTTTACTTTTTAAATATTTTGCAGAAAAATAAATCTAACCAATCTCTTGAGAAATGACCTTACTCATTTATACTACAGTTTTAAATTATTTTTGAATAGAAATTATTATTGTTGGTCTCGACAACCACCACACATTGAATTACTCGCATTGGATTTTGAGAAGGCAATGGTTGATGACTTCAGGTTAGGGTGATAAGTCCCTAATTAGGGCACCCCGCAGCCTTTAGTGCATAATGTTGTGGTTACGGAGTACGCTCTACCGTGTAGACAACACAGAGTACGCTGTACCGTACCACTAGTCTTTGGATTACAGATTTGCATGAGTCGAAAGGCTTCTGGATTTCAGGTTAGGGTGATAAATCCCTAATTAGGGCACCCCGCAGCCTTCAGTGTATGATGTTATGGTTACGGAGTACGCTGTACCTTGTAGACAACGCGGAGTACGCTATACCGTACCACTAGTCTTCGGACTTCAGATTTGCATGAGCAGAAAGGCTTTTGGACCACCTTTACACACCTAGCTAGTGATTGCTTGGGGGTCAGTGTCATATGTCATTAGATGTTATGAAATGTATGCCTAGTCTCATCTGTTATTAAATCCGATATGGAATTTTGTTTATTGGACGTTTTATGAAATGTACATTCTAATTTGAACTATGAAAGTGTTCACTCTGAATGAGTTTGTTATATTCGGAGGTGTAGCAAAGATTCGTTATTTGCTTTACTATAACCGTGCGAATGTGCTGATCAAAACTGATTATTGAATTTCTATTTTCAAACAACTGTGAAATGTGTAAAGTCTGATTTGAAATGTGAAATTCTGAAACGGTTTCTACACCACATGAGTTTGCCATATATATGTATATATATATATATATATATATGTCTGTAGCAAAAAATCGCTATCCATATCAGTTTTGAGTAAATGATACTGTGTTTTGAAAGATGCATATGTTTCATGCATAAGAGTGATATTTTAAGCATATAGATAGTATGGTTGTCTACCTGCTTTCATATTTTTCCTTACTGAGCGTGTTTGCTCATGTCACGCCCCGGAAGCGCGAAAAAATGGGGCTAATTTAAATTTTTTTTATCCATTAACTATGTTGTTTTCCTGTCCATGTCTAAAATTAAAATCCTTTCATTTTCCAGGATCTCATTATATCACATACATTCTGTATATATAAAATTATTTACAACTATTACATCCCGACTATTATATACAATAGTGTCTATTATGTATCACATGTCTGGAATATAAGTAAGACTGTACCTCAAGGTTACAAGAGTATCTGCTGAAAGGTTGGACTACCTTGTCAACGACCACAGTCTCATATGTGCAGTAGACTCGCTATAGATAATCTGGGAGATGGAGAGGAGGGGGTGAGTTTTTTTCAGACTCAGTAAGAGATACATTTAAAATAGCTTTAAATACTCAAAACATGGTAAAACGCATGGTTTTACAAATCAGCATAAATATGTACTGGAGTAGAGATGCTTACATTTCATAAAAGCAGTAAAAACATGCTTAAATCATAAGTTTACACATCATGCATCCTTTTTAGTAAAACTCATATATAATATGCATATCACACTGTGTAAACAGGTAAAAAGCATCTCAAAACTAAATCATGCATATCATAACATGCTTATCACTTTGGAAATGAAATCGTATTATCATATGCACATCTCGTAAAACATACTCATGGCTACCTTTAAAATCTCATCATAGAAAATATGTGCTCAATAGCAAATCATAAAATAGGTAGCATGAAATGTGCGAAAACATATATATATATTATTCCGTCAATTCATCGTGTAGGGTCAGGCAATTGTCTCATATACTAGTCCCGAAGGACATCATACATCTGGTCCCGTAGGACAAAATCATAGTACTCATGGCCATAGCACAAGGGAGTCGTAGGACTGGATCAGGGTCGTACGCTGCCCTATCTCTCGTGCACCACTAAATGGGGACTATACGCACGAACTCACGTGCATCACCAAGTGTGGTCTATACGCACGTTTCTCATATCAAGTCAGAGCCTGCCCGTTCCCTGGCCGTCGGCTAGGTAGATCCTCGATCGTCTCCATACGAGATCGATCCCAGATCCTCTGACCTTCTTCATGTCATGCCTTTTTACCCCAAAAAATCATTTTGGGCCTCTTACCCAATTTATCAAAATCATTTCGGGCCTCATACCCGTGTATTAAAAATCATTACGGGACTCTAACCCGATTTTCATAAATCATTACGGAACTCTAGCCCGTGTCTCATAGAAAATATAGTTTTCATAAATCGTTGCGGGACTCTAGCCCGTGTAAATATGAAAAGCATAGTTATCAAAGTCAATTCTTGGGACTCATACCCGTATCGTGAAAATATAGCTTAGAAGCTGTTTTGGGACTTTAACCCGTATCATGAAAACATGATTTCGTAAAACATATCGGGACTTTAACCCGTAATCTCACATGAAAATACTATGCTTTCGTTTCAGAAGTGAAAAATCACTTTTATAAACATGTATGCTGTAAAAATGTATCTCATATATATAAAACATGCTGAAAACTCGAGAAATGGTTTTGGCTGCGGTTTAAATACCGTTGAAAATCCATTTCGTAAAATCTCATCCAATTCTCATACATAAACAGTTGGTAAGGATGAAGGAGTACTAACGCTACTCTAAATTATATCCCTTACCTCTTAGCGACTGATGTAGAGCATTTTTCTCGATGCTCGAATTTATCTCGTAAAACGTGTCGATAGACCGAGCTGCTGCAAAACAAGTTCAACTTATCACATATGGCTTAAATTCATTTCAACATATCCAAATATGTGATTATATCGAAGCTTTGACCAAAAGTTGACTTTTATCGATTTTACTCTATTTGCTCGATTTTATCGATATAAACCTCGCTTTAAATCGTATTTAACTCAATAAATACTTTCCTCATATTTATTACGATCGATTTAGCTAATTGGGCCAATTTCTCTCTTATTGGGCCAAATTACACCTTAATGGGCCTTAATCCGTTTTAAGCCCGTTTCCACTTATTAATTCTTTCATTGAGGCCTATTGGGCTCATTGGGTCCATTAGTACTTATTAGGCCTTTTTCTAGACTCTTTGAATAGTCTGTATATCATTTACGACAATTTAATTAAAAATCTTGATTTAATCCACTAAATGCGCAATTTAATCCGTAACTCGTAAAATAAACTTTTAATGCGCAATAATTACATAGATTGTCGTAAATGAGCTTTACTTACCCGAGATTTTACGATAGTGTGCAAATCGAAGTTCGATCGGGCTCACGTACGTGATTTATCATCGAACTGCACAATTTATATATTTAATTCCGGGTGAATTTTCGATCAAATATAATTTAAATTAATTTCTCGAAAATTAAATCGATCACTTTTGACCTCTTACCGACTTACCCGAAGTCCAGTGTATCCCCGAAAATTTTTCCTTTTTCCTCTTTTTCTTCCCTTTTTCTCCTTTTTCCCTCTCATTTTCGGCTGAACCGGTTCGGTCCGGTTCAGACCGGTTCAGACCGATCCGGTTTAGTCCGATCCAGTTCCAGTTCAACTTCTCCGTCGCCGTTCGAGGCTTTTCCGGTCGGTTCTCCGTCGGCTTCCGCCTCCAGCTTGTTCGCGAGGTTGTCCGATGCATGGATCTATGGTCAGCTTCGCCAAAGCTCGCCGGAAAGTGGCCGGTCCGGCCTCTTCTCTCCTCCGACGGCGGCACCCAATTTTCTTCTTCCGTTTTCACCGGTTTCGGCGTCGATCTGCGCCTGGATCGGGGTCGCAGAGGTCCCCTCTAGCCGGTGGTTCTTCGCTCCTCCCCTCATCGGCCGCCGATCTCTCTCTCTCCTCTCTTTTCTCTCTTTCTCTCTCGGTCTCTTTCTCCCTCTCAGTTGCCGGCGTTTTCCTCGCGGGTCGGCGTCGTCTGGGTCTCCTCCCGCCTGGTGCGTCCGTCGGGGTCCTCGCCGGTGAGCAGATGGAAGCTCGGCTCCCTTGCTGCCTCTGCTCCTCGTCCTCTCTGTCGCGCGACTTTGTTTCGCGCGACAGAGTTTCATTTTCTTTTTTCTTTTTTTAACTTATTATTTTTTTTATTATTATTTTATTATTAATTTATTATATTTTATTATATTTTATTTTAACCCAATAAAATATAATTTGTTGTACAAAATATCTCATATTTATTTTATTAATTAATTTATTTAATTAATTTAATTTATTTTAATCATTTCGGTGTATTTTTCACATATTTTCAGGATAATGTCCCGGGCGAAAATTACGAAAATTCGTAATATCTTCGTATCTTGACCAATTGAACTCGAAATTTCATAATTTCTCCTTTATTGATCAAGATTTCCTAAATCCATATTTTTAATGAAATTTCTTCATCGCATTTACACCGAAATTAGGATCTTTTGACCATTTTACCCTTCTACACGTTCGGGATTAATTTAGACCGATTTTCCTTCTCGGACTCACTATCTTTTCTCATTTAAATTTCGTATTTTTCGTCCAACGATTTAAATCCCTTTAATTTAAATTATGGTCCCAAATAATGAATATAATGGGAAAAATTCGGGTTTCACAGCTCACCCTCCTTTCTCTCCTCTCTCCACAAATTAATTTCAGTAAAGTATTCGTTGCCATCCTCCTGCATTTGTTGGCATAGCTCCTAGTCGGTATAAGGTATTGTAAGACCCGATTTTTATCGTAAGAGCAAAGAGAATGAATAAAAATGTTCGAATGCATTTAAAAAATGCAAAGGATTGAAATGAAATTTTCGAAAAACGTTGAAGGGCAAAATGGTCAAAAGATCGAAAGCCGATATAAATTCGACAAGAAAATTTAATTAAAAATATGGGATTGAGAAATCTTGATCAACAACGAAGAAATAATTAAATTTCGGGCTAAATTGATCAAAATATGAATTTATTAGAATTAACCGAAATTTTCACTCGGGACAATATCCCGAAAATATAGAGAAAATATACCAAAAAAGTGGAAAAATAGATTAAATAAATTAAATTAATTAATTATAATAAAATATAATTTTTTAGATATTTTTGAGATTTTTAGAATAAAATAATGAATAAAATAATAATATAATAAATTATAAATAAATAAAAAGAGAAAAAAGAAAAATGAGAAGAATTTCAGGGATAAACCGAACTTTGGGTAACTCGATACGAGGTCAAAAATGACCGATTTGATTTTTGAGAAATTTATTTAAATTATAATTGATCAAAAATTAACCCGAAATTAAATATAAATTGTGCAGTTCGATGATAAAATCGCACCATCGCATAATTTCGGGTAAGTATAGCTTATTTACGAGAACAATATGATTATTACGCAATTGAAATTTATTTTGCAGATTTCGGATTAATTTCTTCATAAAAATAAATTATATTCGTATTTTTGAATTAATTGTCGTAAATGATATACGGGCTATCCAAAGAGTTTGGAACGAAGCCCAATAGGTATTGAGAGTCCAATAGACCTGAAGAAAGGATTTAATAAGTGGAAACAGGTTGAAAATGGGTCGATGCCCATTAAGATGAAATCGGGCCCAATAAAGTAAAACGGGCCTAATGATTTAAACTAAGCCCAGTAAAAGTGAAATATGAATAATTATGCTTGGATTTAACCCGATAAATGATTATCTGCTGCTCCGGAGTACATATTGGGAGCTAAACGGATCGAGTGATCGGTAGAGTTGGGAAAGTCAGACCGTACAGAAAAATGAGGTAAGGGAATTTTGTAAGCGCTTAGAGATATCTGCGCATATTTTTGGGGTTATTTACATCACGCAGAATTTCCTAAGGTATCTAAAAATAGAATAATAATTTTTATGAAAATCGATATATATGTGAAAATTACGATTTTGCCCCTAGTTAGGAAAATTTCAAAAAGGTTAGTAAGGCTATGAAATTGCATGATTTTCATGATTTGATATTTCTATGATTATATTGCTTTAATTTAAGCAAATTATGGATAGGCTGGCTGTTTATTTCATGTTTTTACATGAAAGGGCACGAATTAGGTGCCAGTTGTGATTTTTGATTTGTTTTAGTAAAATTGAGCAGCCTATTATGTTTTTATGAGTTTTAAATCATGTTAGAGCACTGCTCGCACTAAAATTTATATTTTAACTCATATACAGAGTGTTGGAGCACTACCCGTACTGAGTTTTACAAATTTGCTTTACATGACTACCGTACTAGAGCTGTGCTCGTACGTGGATTTTACTTGGTTTTATGCATCCGTACTAGAGTATTGCTCGTACGTGAATTTAAATTAGATTTATAATTATTTTAACTCGTACTGGAGCGCTGCTCGTACGCAAATTTCATTGATTTTTATGAAACCGTGCTGGAGCTTTGCTCGCACGAGGGTTTTTTTGATATCATGAATATGCATGGAGCCGTGCTGGAGCTTTGCTCGCACAGGAATTTTATGACATGCATATGACCGTGCTGGAGCCTCCTGTAGACTGTGTGTCACAGTGAGAAGATATGCTCGCACGTGTAGATTGAGACATGGGTTGGTTATCGACATGGTTTGGAGTGGGATAAGACCTATGACAGGCATTCCCAGACTGTGATATTGGGTTTGTTGGCTCTACCGAGAGGGGGGGTGAATCGGTTTTCTAACAATTATGGCAGATTTTAAATTAATCGCAATTTAAACACAAATGATAATGAATAAAATAGTGCAATATAACAATTTAATGCAAAGAGAGGGAAAGAGAAACAAACACAGCGACTTATAGAGGTTCGGCCAACTCTTGCCTACGTCCTCTCTCCTTGACCTTCTTGTCAAGTGGTTTCTTTCTCTCTTTCAATAGAGTTTACAAAGATCCTTTTACAGGTTAAGGAATAACCTCTCTACCCTTAGCAATACAGAAAATGTATTCACCCTTTTACAATAACACTCACTGAGGAACAATCCTCTTTTCTTTTAAGGTGTGGATGAATACAGAATAAGGCTTTTCAGTGGGTAGGACTAACAAAGCTTGTAGTACTTAAGCTTGTACAATAAATCTCAATTAATGAGCAATAGAGACACAAGGAATGAAAGAATTAAAGCTTGAGAATGTTTGGAATATGCAGCAATAGTCTCTCGGTCTGCTTTGTCTTCAATGCTTGGTTATATACTGAAGGTTGGGTAGTTGGAGCATTAAATGCAGTTTTTCCCGTTGAGATTTGAAGAAAATAGCCGTTGGGAACCTCCAGTGGTCAGACAGATCGATCTCTTATCTTGGCCAGATCGATCTCTTAGTTTTGAATCCTGCAAGATCAAAGCATAAATACACAGGGAGATCGATCTCATACATTACCAGATCGATCTGTTAGTTTGAATAGGCAGAGGCAGATCGATCTGTCGAATATGCAGATCGATCTCCTATCCTCTCTGTTTGAGGCAAGATCGATCTCTCAATACACCAGATCGATCTCTTAAGCTCACTGACTTTGAGCAGATCAATCTCTTCCTTACCAGATCGATCTCCTAAGTTCTCTGACTTAGAGGAGATCGATCTCTTAACCCTGGCAGATCGATCTCTTTTTACCTTAAACCCTTTACACCGTTTTAAGGCTTGCCAGATCGATCTCTTCCATCATGAGATCGATCTCTCATCAAGTATAAACCCAGGAGATCGATCTCTCATACCTCAGATCGATCTCTCATCAGCAGAACTCTAAGTTCTGGTCCTGATATCTTCTAAACATGTTTGTATACCATCTTAACATTATTGTATTAACTTGTTTTGTCATTTCAAAATACATTAACTCAACAGGGTTCATAGAGTACGTTGTACCGTGTATGTCACACGGAGTACGTTGTACCATGTAGTCATGACTATTGTATTCATGTTATTTGATATTTTGGCAGGTAGGATTTGACCCACCTCTCGTTGCAGTTATGATACCCCGCACACTGGGATCCATGTAGCCTGAGATCACAGGGACATAGTCTTGATTGGTTTCATACAGTAACCTGCATGTCTCACATAATATATATTTGATTGGTCTTGTTAGACCAGGGTAGACCTGAAGGAGGGGTCGAGCCCCGATTTGTGACGATTTTCTTGAAATGTGATATTAAATAAGAAATTTATGGGTTTTATGAAGATATTAATGATTTTAAAGATGTGTTGAATCCCTTTGGGATTGTTTTGATGAGTTTTACTGTACCGAGCATGAAAGGTTTTACATGAGATGTTTTTCATGTTTTACATACCGATTCATATTTTACGATATATGATATACTCATTGTTGAGTTAATATATTTTGAAATGACAAAACAAGTTAATACAATAATGTTAAGATGGTATACAAACATGTTTAGAAGATATCAGGACCAGAACTTAGAGTTCTGCTGATGAGAGATCGATCTGAGGTGTGAGAGATCGATCTCCTGGGTTTATACTTTATGAGAGATCGATCTCATGATGGAAGAGATCGATCTGGCAAGCCTTAAAACGGTGTAAAGGGTTTAAGGTAAAAAGAGATCGATCTGGTAAGGAAGAGATCGATCTGCTCAAAGTCAGTGAGCTTAAGAGATCGATCTGGTGTATTAAGAGATCGATCCTGCCTCAAACAGAGAGGATATATGATCGATCTGCCTCTGCCTATTCAAACTAACAGATCGATCTGGTAATATATGAGATCGATCTTCCTGTGTATTTATGCTTTGATCTTGCAGGATTCAAAACTAAGAGATCGATCTGGCCAAGATAGGAGATCGATCTGTCTGACCACTGGAGGTTCCCAACGGCTATTTTCTTCAAATCTCAACGGGAAAAACTGCATTTAATGCTCCAACTACCCAACCTTCAGTATATAACCAAGCATTGAAGACAAAGCAGATAGAGAGACTATCACTGCACATTCTCAATATTCTGAAGCTTTAATTCTTTCATTCCTTGTATCCCTATTGCTCATTAATTGAGATTTATTGTACAAGCTTAAGTACTACAAGCTGTGTTAGTCCTACCCACTGAAAAAGCCTTATTCTGTATTCATCCTCACCTTAAAAGAAAAGAGGATTGTTCCTCAGTGAGAGTTATTGTAAAAGGGTGAATACATTTTCTGTATTGCTAAGGGTAGAGAGGTTATTCCTTAACCTGTAAAAGGAACTTTGTAAACTCTATTGAAAGAGAGAAAGAAACCACTTGACAAGAAGGTCAAGGAGAGAGGACGTAGGCAAGAGTTGGCCGAACCTCTATAAGTCGCTGTGTTTGTTTCTCTTTCCCTCTCTTTGCATTAAATTGTTATATTGCACTGTTTTATTCATTATCATTTGTGTTTAAATTGCGATTAATTTAAAATCTGCCATAATTGTTAGAAAACCGATTCACCCCCCCCTCTCGGTAGAGCCAACACTCATACATGGCATGGTTTTAACTTCCTCATACTCGAGATATAAATGTTTTACATGTCATGCCTTTACCATCATGTAGATAGTGTAGTTATCTACCTGCTTGCATTATTGCCTTACTGAGCAAGTTGTGCTCACCCTTTCATTTTCCACCCTACAGGGTACATTCAGTAGAAGAGAGCGATAATAGTCTTGCATTTCGATTATCTGCTGCTTCCTATCAAGACCAGGTATACACATTCGTATAATTTTGTATTTGAACATATAGAGGCACAGTACTGTACACGGATGTAATATTGGGGATGTATTTAGTTAAAAATGAATTGATATGTAAATAAAATATGAAAAGTAGATCTTAAGATAAGTAACATGACAGGAGGGACTAACATCGACTCATAGCCCAACTGTTAGTAGTGAAACTGTTCACGATGGGTAAGTAAATGAAAAAATGAAAAATATGTATGGGGTTTTTCGAAAAAATGGGTCGTGACAAGAGGGGGTATTAGAGCTGTGTTAGCCTGATATGTGTAGGTGTTAGTGGTTAAGTAAATTTACATCCCCATATACTGTGCATTGTTTAGATACAATTGTGTATATCAAGGTGGAAGTGTAGCTAAGAATTTAGTTTCGAATGCAAGAATATAGTTTTTATAACTGATAGCCGCTATGGTAGAGGGACGAGTACACATACTAGAGGCCGTAGAGATGGGCCTAAGAGTCGATGAGTCGTCACATGAGACTCAAAATGAGAGTGAGGTGGAGGCTGATGTTGAGCATACTCCACAGGGTCCTATAAAGAGACCAAACATTATTGAGAAACACTCCAAGAGGTTGGAGTGGAGTGTAGAAAATATTTTGGAGTTGTTTACTCAATCTATGCAGGTAGTTGAGGATAGGCAGGGTAAAGCCTGAACAGATGCCTCAAGCTATAGAGATTTCCACACCCCTCTGGTATTTAGCGAAGTAAAGAAACCAATAGTTACTAAGGACTGGGTGAATGAGATAGCGAAATTGTATGGATTCTTTCGGTGTATGTCGACTGAGAAAGTGACTTTTAAATACGTTTATGTTGGAGGACGAGGCGGAGCATTAGTAGAAGTCCGCTCGACCCATCTGAAGAGTTAGACGTCCAGAGCCGACATGAGAAATATTTCTGGATGTATTCCGATGACAGAATATCCTGGACACTGCTTAAAGGAAATTACAGGTAAAATTTCTTCACACTGACCGAGAGGCACTGGTTGATTGACGAGTATGAAACTCAATTTATATCCCTGAATAGGTATTAACCCGAAACTATGGGTAGTGAGAGTCGAAAAGCTCAAAAGTTCACGGAAGGTCTCAAATTGTCGATTAGAGTTGATGAGTCACGGGGTAAGATGATTGGTAAGGCCCCAGTGTATCCAATTTCAGCGCTTACATGAATATTATAATTGGAGGATCCCGACCTGCTCCGTAGCAGTGTAACAGTGTAGCAGTGTAACAATGTAGCAGTGTAAGCAGTGTAGGATGTGTGGTAGATACCACAGAAGTAGGGCCTACACCTACACTTTATTGACTAAAATAGACGTTAAGTATGGTAAGACGAGCCAATTATTTAATGATTGTACTCACGAAAAGAGTAATGACAGAATTTGTTATAAGTGATATACGAAAGGAGATAAGCTTTGAGATGTGATAGATCCTGAATACATAATCTATTGGAATAAGAGGCGTATGCAAAGTATGAATATCTTTGATATGTGAAATAATTTGGATTAAGCGATATGTAGTAGATATGAATTACGACCAAGGATAAAGGGTGGATATATCCATAACCAATCCATATGGTCAAGTCTGAGGGTTAATAAAGGTATTTCAAATTACCTCCCCGCTTGAAGATTTGACAGCGTCTAAAAGTATACACAACCTATAAATTGAAATCGACAGTCATAATAAATACATTTAAAATTAGGGTACTTTTACTGTATGATAAAGAAATATAGAATTCGATTAATCATGAAGGGTTAAAAAAATTTTAAATTTTATAAAAGCCGTTAATATAAGAAAAAGGAAATGACGCGGGTTAGTATCTTGAATGGAAGCAATTTCGAAATGACATTATACGTTTATGCGTACATAGGTCAAGGATATGGGTGGTTGAAATATTTAGTGGAATTCAATTACGATGAGATATTTAAACTTTACCTGGACCGATTTGTTATCATCCTTATTGATGATATTTTGGGTGTACTTAAAGTCCAGGGAAAATTTTAAGCAATAATTGGAAATTATTTTTACAGATGATTTGTTGAGAGTTCTCGAAATGGATTACTTTATCGACACGTTTAACTTAGAAAAAGTAGTATTTGAATGGATGATAGACGTGACAGGATTTTTGGTGTACTGAAGTATAAACTGATCACCGTAATTATTCTCACCATAACCAATAGCTCAAGAGGTTTCTCATGAATCTATGGATACCTAAAAATAATGAATGGGCTGTGTATTGATGCAAAAGGGGAAGATAGTCGATTATGGATCTAGACAACTCAAGGATCATGAAAGAAACTATCTGATCCATGATTTAAAGTAGACAGCGATAGTGGTTGTACTGAGTATAGTACACTACTATGTACACGGTGAGAAATTTCAGGTATGCACTGATCATAAAAGTCTCAAATATCTGTTTTCACAAAAAGAGTCGGATATGAGAACAAAGAGGGTTAGAGCTTCTGAGGGATTGTGATTATGGAAATTGTACCACCCAGGAAAGGCTAATGTGATGGCTAATGCCTTGAGCAAAAAAAGCCTCGGGATGATATCACATATGATGGTCAGAGAGCGTGAGCTGCTAGAGCAGTTGTAAGCCTCAGTAGTGATATGATCCCCTCTGATGATGACAGTGATTGTGTTACAGCTAGCTTGAGATTAGAACCGATTTAAGTGATCGAATTTGATAGGCTTAGCATGATGATCGGCATGGTGTCGATAGTGTGGGTTAGATTCAGATGGGTACAGTGACAGAGTTCACAAGGAGTGATAATGGCTTACCGAGGTTCAGAGACAGTATAAGTGCTCTCCAGGATCACAATGATGAGATAGTTATTGTCAGAAGCTCACTCTTCGGGATATACAGTGAATCCGAGAAGTACTAAATATATCGAAATCTTAGAAAAGGGTATTGGTGATCAGATATGAAAAGATACATTGTAGAGATTGTGGAAAAGTGTCTCGTTTGTCAGCAGATTAAGGTAGAGTACTAGAAGTCTGCAGGGTTATAGTAGCCTCTACCTATATTGACACGGAAATGAGGATAAGTTACCATGGATATTGTGATGGGTTTCAGAGGTCCCAAATGAATCACGAGGCTATCTGGATGATAGTCGATAGATTGACTAAGTCTACCCACCTTCTGGCTATGAAAATCCCCAGATACTCTAAGTACGTAAGCGGTTTTATGTGTAGGAAAAATTGTGAAACGTTATGTAGTGTTCAAGTGAGCATGATATCAGATAGGGATTCTCGCTTCACTTCCCATTTCTAGGAATATTTTTCAGGAAGCTACGGGAACCCGATTGAGTGTTAGCACAGCCTTCCATCCTCAGACAGATTGTCAGTCAGAGAGGACTGTCCAGGTTCTGGAGGATATGATGAGAGCATGTGCCATTGATTTTATAAGCTCCTGGGATGATCAGTTGTTACTAATCGAATTCGCCAATAATGACAGTTGTCACTTGAGTATCGGGATGACTTCAGATGAGGCATAGTATGGTCATACGATTTGGATAAGAAGAAGTGGGTGACAAATAGAAAATTGCTCCCGATCTAGTATAACAAACCTCTGAGAATGTTCAGTTGATTTGTGAGAGATTAAGAACACCTCAGAGCAGACAGAAAAGCTATGCTGATAAGAGACAAAAAACCATTTAAATTCACCGAGGGTGAATCAGTATTGTTAAAAATTACTTGTCCTAAGGACATAACGACATTCGGAAAGAAGGCAAATTGAGTTTCGTTAGATTGAATCCTTTGAGATTGTACAAAGTGTGAGATAAGACCTATAGGTTGGCGTTACCACTTAAATTAGCAGGCATCCACAATGTGTCCCATCTTTTGATGCTTCGAAAATACTATCCGGACCCAGTATATGTGATCGGATATGAGCTCTAACAGCTTAGCTTAATAAAAGTAAAACGTATGTTGAAAAATCGATTCGGGTATTAGATGGAAGGAGAAAGTATTGAAGTTTGAGATGATCTCCCTAGTTAAGTATGTTGGTAGTATTACACTCCGAAAAAAGTCACTTGAGAATGACATTATATGATACGATAGACGTACCCGGAGTTGTTTATGGATCCATTTGACTTGGTTCTAATTTGGAGGACCAAATTTCTTAAGTAGGGAGATTATATAAGACCCGATTTTTATCGTAAGAACAAAGGGAATGAATAAAAATGTTCGAATGCATTTCAAAAATGTAAAGGATTGAAATGAAATTTTTGAAAAACGTTGAAGGGAAAAATGGTCAAAAGACCGAAAGCCGGTATAAATTCGATAAGAAAATTTAATTAAAAATATGGGATTGAGAAATCTTAATCAATAACGAAGAAATAATTAAATTTCGGGTTAAATTGATCAAGATATGAATTTATTGGAATTAACCAGAATTTTCACTCGGGACAATATCCCGAAAATACCAAGAAAATATACCGGGAAAGTGGAAAAATAGATTAAATAAATTAAATTAATTAATTAGAATAAAATATAATTTTTTAGATATTTTTGGGATTTTTAGAATAAAATAATGAATAAAATAATAATATAATAAATTATAAATAAATAAATAAATAAATAAATAAATAAAAAGAGAAAAAGGAAAAAGAGGAAGATTCGAGGATAAACTGGACTTCGGGTAAGTCGATACGAGGTCAAAAATGACCAATTTGATTTTCGAAAAATTTATTTAAATTATAACTGATCAGAAATTAACCCGAAATTAAATATAAATTGTGCAGTTCAATGATAAATCGTATACGTGAGATGATCGAACTTCAATTTATGTACCATCGCATAATTTCGGGTAAGTAAAGTTCATTTACGACAACAATATGATTATTACGCAATTGAAATTTATTTTGCAGATTTCAGATTAATTTCTGCATAAAAATAAATTATATTCGTATTTTTTAATTAATTGTCGTAAATGATATACGGGCTATCCAAAGAGTTTGGAACGAAGCCCAATAGGTATTGAGAGCCCAATAGACCCGAAGAAAGGATTTAATAAGTGAAAACGGGCTGAAAATGGGTCGAGGCCCATTAAGATGAAATCGGGCCCAATAAAGTAAAACAGGCCCAATGATTTAAATTAAGCCCAGTAAAAGTGAAATATGAATAATTATGCTTGGATTTAACCCGATAAATGATTATTTGCAGCTCCGGAGTACATATTGGGAGCTAAACGGATCGAGTGATCGGTAGAGTTGGGAAAGTGATCGGTAGAGTTGGGAAAGTCAGACCGTACAGAAAAATGAGGTAAGGGAATTTTGTAAGCGCTTAGAGATATCTGTGCGTATTGTTGGGGTTATTTATATTACGCAGAATTTCCTAAGGTATCTAGAAATAGAATAATAATTTTTACGAAAATCGAGGTATATGTGAAAATTACGATTTTGCCCATAGTTAGAAAAATTTTAAAAAGGGTAGTAAGGCTATGAAATTGCATGATTTTCATGATTTGATATTCCTATGGTTATATTGCTTTAATTTAAGCAAATTATGGATAGGTTGGCTGTTTATTTCATGTTTTTACATGAAAGGGCACGAATTAGGTGCCAGTTGTGATTTTTGATTTGTTTTAGTAAAATTGAGCAGCCTATCATGTTTTTATGATTTTAAATCGTGCTGGAGTACTGCTCGTACTGGAATTTATATTTTATCTCATATACAGAGTGCTGGAGCACTACCCGCACTGAGTTTTACAAACTTGCTTTACATGACTACGTATTGGAGCTGTGCTCGTACGTGGATTTTACTTGGTTTTATGCATCCGTACTAGAGTATTGCTCGTACGTGAATTTAAATTGGATTTATAATTATTTTAAGTCGTATTGGAGCGCTGCTCGTACGCAAATTTCATTGATTTTTATGAAACCGTGTTGGAGCTTCGCTCGCACGAAGGTTTTTCTAATATCTTGACTATGCATGGAGCCGTGTTGGAGCTTTGTTCGCACAGGAATTTTATGACATGCATATGACTATGCTGGAGCCTCTTGTAGACTGTGTGTCACAGTGAGAAGATATGCTCGCACGTGTAGATTGAGACATGGGTTGGTTATCGACATGGTTTGGAGTGGGATAAGAGCTATGGCAGGCATCCCCAGACTGTGATATTGGGTTCATGGAGTACGTTGTACCGTGTATGTCACACGGAGTATGCTGTACCATGTAGTCATGACTATTGTATTCACGTTACTTGATATTCTGGCGGGTAGGATTTGACCCACCTCCCGTTGCAATTATGATACCCCGCACACCGGGATCCGTGTAGCCTGGGATCACAGGGACATAGTCCTCGATCGTTTCCATACAGTAACCTGCATATATCACATAATATATATTTGATTGGTCTTGTTAGACCAGGGTAGACCCGAAGGAGGGGTCGAGCCCCGATTTGTGACGACTTTCATGAAATGTGGTATTAAATGAGAAATTTATGGGTTTTATAAAGATATTAATGATTTTAAAGATGTGTTACGATATATTACATGTCGATTCATGTTTTACGATATATTACATGCCGATATATTACATGATTTTAAAGATGTGTTACATGCCGATTCATGTTTCACGATATATGATATACTCATACATAGCATGGTTTTAATTTCCTCATGCTCGAGATATAAATGTTTTACATGTCATGCCTTTACCAGCATGTAGATAGTGTAGTTATCTACCTGCTTGCATTATTGCTTTACTGAGCAAGTTGCGCTCACCTTTTCATTTTCCACCCTACAGGGTAAATTCAGTAGAAGAGAGCGACAGTAGTCTTACATTTCGATTATCCGCTGCTTCCTATCAAGACCAGGTATACACATACGTATAATTTTGTATCTGAACATATAGATGCACAGTACTGTACACAGATGTAATATTGGGGATGTATTTAGTTAAAAATGAATTGATATGTAAATAAAATATGGAAAGTAGATGTTAAGATAAGTAACATGACAGGAGGGACTAACATCGACTCATAGCCCAACTGTTAGTAGTGAAACTGTTCACGACAGGTAAGGAAATGAAAAAACGAAAAAATTGTATGGGGTTTTTAGGAAAAATGGGTCGTGACAGGTATACACTCTAGTGACTTTTGTATCTGAAAATATATATGCACAATAATACATTTTATAAACATGGGGGATGTATATTGATGTATATTAATGTAAATTATTATAAATACAGTTATATATATGCATAGTTAAGAAAATAATTTATCAGCCTATTTTATTATGACCTGAAGTAAATGTTAAAAAGGAAGAATCGTGTGGCTGACATTGACTCACAGCCCAACCAATCGGTGTGTGTGTCGTGAACTGTGATAAATAGTGATATAAATGTAAGTAAAAAAAAAAGGTCGCGACAGAAGGTGGTATCAAAGAAAGGTTGGTCTGATGTGAGTCGATGTTATTAATTAGGAAAGTGTACATCCCTATGTTACTGTGCATTATTTAGATACAATTGTGTATACCGCTCTGTGATTATACTAAAAATTGATTGTGTAAGCAAGATTTAATCAGATATCGTGGTAAAGGAGAGGGTTCATGATCTCGAGGCCACAGAGATAGGCCCGAGAGACGTAGTGGACCTTTGTCTGATCATGTTTTTCAAAACCCATCAGAGAGTCCCGATGCCCATGTCGTGAAATTAGAGCGGAGCATGGACATTGTGATGACATTGTTGGGGCAGATCATGGCTAGATTTGACAATGCCCAGGGTATAGCAGGACAGACTGCACTGATTATATCAGCAGCTACACCTGAGATCCCTACGTCTTTACAGCCTCACCGTACCATAGACTGTTGAAACCCACAGACCTCTCTTGTTTATACTGTACCTCCTACATTGGCCCCACGTCATGGTAATGATGATTTGAGGTACGATTGTGAGTGAGACTGACTGAGGCAGTTTTAGAAGCTTCAATTACGGTCATTTTGTGGGGTCAAGAATCCGGTAGTGGCAGAGGACTGGATTAACAAGGTGAAGAAGTTATATAGGTTTTTCTGGTGTTCTTCTGCAGAGAAAGTGGCCTTTACAGCCTTTGTGTAAGAGGGTGAGGTGAAACACTGGTGGAAATTCCGTCATGCTTATTTTGAGAGTTTGACATCGGGAATTATCATGGGAGGTCTTTTTGGATGCCTTCCAAGGGAAATATCATCCGGACAGTGCTCAACGGATGCTGAGTTTTTGAGTTTGACCTATGGAGGTAATGTAAGACCCGATTTTATGGTAAGAGCAAAAGGGAATTAATAGAAATTTTTTAGTGCATTTAAAAAATGCAAAAAAGGATTTAAATGATATTACTGAACACGTGCAAGGGCATAACGGTCACAAGATAAAAATTCGGTATTAATGGGATACGAAAATTTAATTAAAAATATGAGATTGAGAAATCTTGGTCAATAACGAAGAAATAATTAAATTTCAGGTTAAATTGATCAAGATATGAATTTATGGGAATAAACTGAAATTTTCGTATCGAAAAATAATCCAAAAAAATAATCGAAAAATATACCGAAAAGATAAAGTCGGACTGAAAAATTTATTTACGGATTAAATGAATAAAATATAATTTTTTTGATATTTTTGGAAATTTTATTATTATTTTATTGAATAAAATAATAATAAAATTTAATTATAAAATAAAATAAAATGAAAAAAAAGGAAAAGTCTGAAAATGTGAAACAGAGAGGAAAAGAAACAGAAATGGCGAAAAGGAAGCCGAACTGAGGAGAATCGTCGGACGAGCCACCACCGGCGGGACCGAGGGGCTAGCGAGGGTCGACAAAGATAGCTCGACCTCAAGCGAGCCACCAGCGGCCGTGACGCGCCGTGGAGTCTCCAAAAAACATCGAAAACGGAAGAGAAGTCGCAGGGGAAGAAACTTCAATTCGTCGGCGATGGCACCGATTCGAGCCACACCGAGGCCCGATTTAGGAAACCCATGCGATGGCGCACCGAACGGCGGTGGAATCGGTCGAAGAACTGGCCTGACAGCGTCGGAATGACCAAATGGTGACTGAATCGGTCGAACCGGACCGAGCTGAACCGACGGTCTGAACCGGGTTGAACCGGACCGGTTCAGCCAAAAAGAGAAGAAAAAAAAGGAAGAAAAAGGAAAAAAAAAGAGAAAAAATTGGAAAAAATTTCAGTGATGCAATCGAGCTTCGGGTAAGTCAGTAAGCGGTCGAATTGACCGATTTAATTTTTGAAATATTTAATTTGATTATTATCCGACTGAAAATTTACCGGAAAAAATATTAAATTGTGTAGCTCAACCATTGGCATCAACCGAGAGCTCAAGACAGCCTCGATTCACATATTATCATGGAATCTCGGATAAGTAACCCTTATTTATGATAATTTTACATCGTTATACGTGATTGATATTTAACGCATAAATTATGGATTTAATTTTCGCATAAATGAATTAAATTCTGGAAAATTGGATAAATTGTCATAAATATTAAATTGAGATATCCGAAAATTTAGAACGAGGCTAAATAAATTACTGATGGGCCCAATGAGCCCCATAGGCCTCGATAAAGTGTGGTAAATGGGCTTAAGGCCCATTAAGGTGCAATCGGGCCCAATGATTTAAATTAAGCCCAGAAAATATGAAATACAATTAAATTGTATTGTATATGACCTGATGAATGTGTATCCGCAGTTTCGGAGATTTGATTTGGATTGAGAGCAAATCGGACTGCGTGACGAGTCATCAGAGGAAAGGTCAGACTGTACAGAAAAATGAGGTAAGGGAATTATGTGAGTAGCTAGAGGTAGCTACGCGTATTTTAATAGTTTTTCTATACACTGAATATGTATGTATGCCTTGATTATGTATAAAGGTCCTGAAAATGGTTTAAAGATTTTAAGGATCGAAATAGGTGAAAAGACGAATTTACCCCTATTGAGGGAAGTTCACCTAAGGATGGTGAAAGCATGACATGCATGAAATGCATGATTTAAGGAAATTTATGGTTTAAGGATTTTATTGGTTTTAATCAAAGTAAATCGATAGATTGGCCAGTAATTGCATGAATTTCACATGATAACACTATGTAAATGTTATTTGTATTTAAATGAAAATTCTTTGGAAATAGGCCAACTATCAAGTTATATGGAAACAGATAGTGCCGACACGTAGTTCGCACTATATCTGCGTTTGTGATTGTGCATAAATGTGCTTGAGCGCTTGCTCGCACCGACTTGTGTGACATATATGCATGAAATGTGCTAGAGTATGGTGCTCGCACTGAATTTTTATTATTGTGAAATGAGAGCTGCTGGAGCCTAGCTCGCATTCTGTTTTGACATGTTTTGACATGTTTTGATTTGTTTTGACGTGGTATGCATAAAATGGTGCTGGAGCGATTGCTCGCACTAGTTTTACTGATTTAATATGCATGAAAGATGCTGGAGCTTAGCTCGCATCCTGTTTTGATTTAATTATGCATGAAGCCGTGCTGGAGTGTAACTCGCATGAGATTTGATTTAATTATGCATAAAGTTGTGCTGGAGTGTAACTCGCACGAGATTTGATTTACTTGAGCATTCATTTGTGCTGGAGCTTGCTCGCACAAAGTTTTATATGGTTTTTATAATTCATTTGAATGTCGTACTGGAGTTTGTACGAGGTTTTCACTGAGTTTCTATACATATCCGTACTAGAGCATTGCTCGTACGTGAATTTTACTTGAAATTATAATCAGTTTAAGTCGTACTGGAGCGCTGCTCGTACGCAGATTTTACTAATTTTTATGAAACCGTGCTAGAACTTCGCTCGCACTAGGTTTTCTGATATCATGAATATGCATGGAGCCGTGCTTGAGCTTCGCTCGCACAGGGATTTATATGACATGCATATAGTCGTGTTGGAGCCTCCTGTAGACTGTGTGTCACAGTGAGATGATATGCTCACACGTGCATTCTAAGACAGAGATGATTTGGGTGGATAAGACCTATTGCAGGCAGCCTTGATTGAGCTTGGGTTCACGGAGTACGTTGTACCGTGTATATCACGTGGAGTACGCTCTACCGTGGGGATTGTTGGAGTGGAGTGGCATTAGCCACGAGGCAGCAAGCCTTGCCCTCGCAATCTTAGTGTTATGCTGTTCTGGCGGGTAGGACGACCCACCTCCCATTTCAGGTGTGATACCCCGCACACTAGGTACCGTGTTGCTAGGGATCACTAGGATATGGCCATAGTCTTCGATGTTACTGATATAATCAGCTGATTGTCTCACATGATATAACTATTGGTCGATAGACTAGGGTAGACCCGAGGGAGGGGTCAGGCCCCCGATTTTATGATTTTATACTGTGATATGAGATTTCAAATGATTTTATGATATGTGACCCTGAAAGAAGGGTGGTTTTATAACCGGAGTTTTATAATGAATTTTATTGAATTGTTTTATGAGATGGACCCGGAAGGGTTAGTTTTTACTGCAGTTTTAATGAATTGATTTAAATGCAGTAGCATGATGATGTTTTCCATGCTTTTATTCAAATTCATGATTTGTCTTACATGACATGAAAGAATGCATGATCTTGTTTTAATTCATGCTAAGTATGATTTAATGATGTCACATAAAATGCTTTGAATGCATGAATTACATGATTTATATATGCACAAATAGTTTTGGATAAACTATGGCATTGAATATGCATGACTTTGTGCGTGAAATTTTAAATGAAAAGAAATGGATTTAAGGACATGGCATTATGAGCATATAGATAGTGGAGCTATCTACTTACTTGCATAATTGCCTTACTGAGCGTGTGGTTTGCTCACCCCCTTATTTTTTCATCTTTTCAGAGCACTTGCAATAGTTATTGAGCGGCTGAGGACTTGCATTCTGGGTATTTACTACTTCCCATCGAGAGACAGGTATACATATTTGTATAGTTTTGTATCTAAACATGTAATGTACAGTACTGAAAATGGACATTGATGACGGGGATGTAGATTTATAAATACCATTGAGTATGTATTTAATTAAAATCAAAGATAGTAAACTCTGATATATAAATGTGATTAAGGAAATGAAATGGTAAATAACTGAGAGGTGACTAACACCGAATCATAGCCTAACTGCGTTGTAGGATGGTCACGATGAGAGAAAGGTAAGAATTAAATAATAAATGAAAAAGCGAAATAATTTACTCTAATTATTAGGTAATTTGGGTCGTGACAAGGTTAATGGTATCAGAGCTTGAGTTGGCCTGATATGAGTCGGTGTTAGTGGTTAAGAAATTACATCCCCATGTACTGTGCATTATTTAGATACAATTGTGTATATTGAGATGGAAGTGCAGCCAAGAATTTGGTTTTTAAATGCAAGAATAGACTCATTAAATGATAGCCGCTATGGTTGAGAGGCGAGTACACGAGCTCGAGGTCGAAGAGTTTGGCCCGGGAGTTGTACTGAGTCGCCACATGAGACTTGAGATGAGATTGACATGGAGGCCGATGTTGAGCATGCCCCACAGAGTTCGACAGTAAGATCAGACAGAGTCTGACAGAGAGATCGGACGGTATTGAGACACGCTTCGCGAGGTTGGAGCGGAGTGTGGAGAATATTATAGAGCTAATTGCCCAGAGTATGCATGAGATTTGAAGGTGAGTCGGAGCATTGGTGGAAGTCCGCTCGACCCATCTTAAGAGTTAAACGTCCAGAATGGACATGGAAAATAATTCTATATGTATTCCGGTGACAGAATATCCCGGACACTATTGAAAAGAAATTACTGATAAAATTATTTACTCTGACCCAGAGGAACATGTTGATTAACGAGTATGAAACTTAGTTTATTCCTGGGCAGATGTGACTCGGACACGATAAACAGTGAGAGTTGAGATGTCTGAAAGTTCATGGAAGGGCTTAGATTGTCAATTAGAGTCCAATTAGGCCGTTAGATACCACTACCTATGCCGAGGCAGTGCACAAACTACAGTTATGTAAATAAGATCATGAGTTGCACGCCTCTGAGATTGGGAAAGGTAGTAAGGGCCGAAATCGAGACAAAAGAGAATAAAAAATGACAGAGATGTTAGAACAGGAAAAAGGTAGTTTGGTAAAAGATTAGAGTTGATAAATCACAGGGTAAGTTGATTGATAAACCCCAGTATATCTAATTTCAATATGTACGAGGGGCATTGTGATTTGAGGACCCCGACCTGCTACAGAATAGTGTAACAGTGAGAACAGTGTAGTAGTGTGAACAGTGTAAGATGTGTGGTAGTTACCATGAAAATAAAATGTTGGACGAGGGTGAGTGTATGCCTTGGACCAGGATACTATTGATGATTCATATGATGTGGTGGAAGATACCACACTGGTAGTGAATAATGAAATAATTACTTTAATTAATCCTGGTGCCATGCATTTATTCATACCGCCTTCAGTTGCTTATAAGCGAATGAAAGATGTGAAGCCTGTACCCTTAAGCAAGATGATGATAGTTAGCTGATTTTCACTAACTGAATATGAGTATAGAGATTGTAAGTTAAAAATAGGGGCGTAAGCAAGATAAGGGGTAGATATATCTACACCCAGTCGATGTGGTCAAATCTGAGGGTTAATAAAGGTATTTCAAAATACTTCCCTGCCTAAAGATTTGACAGCGTCTGGAAGCGCACGCATAATCTATAAATTGAAATCGACAGTCGTATATATACATTTAAAAATTGGGTACCTTTACTGGTACGATAAAGATATATAGAAATTCATTAATCATAAAAGTTTAAAAATGAAAATTTTATAAAAGCCGTTAATATAAAGCAAGGAAATGACGTGGGTTAGTATCTTGAACGGAAGTGATTTCAAAAGGACTTTATACGTTTATGCGTACATAAGTCAAGGATATGGGTGATTGAAATAATGAGTGAAACTCAACTATGATGAGGTATTTAAACTTTACCTGGACCGATTGGTTGTCATCTTTAGCGATGATATTTTGATGTATTCGAAGTCCAGGTAAGAGCATGAGTAGCAATAGAAAACTGTCTTACAGACAAGGTGTTATGAATTTCTCAAAATTGGCTGCTCAGTTGACACATCTCATTCGAAAAAAGATTTCATACGAGTGTTATGATAAGTATGTAAATGGCTTCAGTGAGTTTTGGTATATTGAAGCAATGAACTGACCACCATAAGTATTCTCACTATAACTAACAGCTCGAGAGGTTTCAGTATGTATATGGATACCTCAAAATAAGATTGGGTTGTGTATTGATGTAAAATGGGAAGATAGTCGTTTATAGATCTAAATAATTCAAGGATCATGAGAGAAACTATTCGACCCATGATTTAGAGTTGGCAGCCGTAGTGATTACATTGAAAGTATGGCGCTACCATTTATACTGTAAGAAATTTCGAGTATGCACTGATCGTAAAAGCCCCAAGTATCTGTTTTCACAGAAAGAGTAGAATATGAGATAACCAAGAGGGTTAGAGCTTCTAAGGATTATAATTGTGAATATTGTACCACCCAGGAAAGGCTAATGTAATGGTTGATGCCTTGAACAGAAAGAGCCTTGGGATAGTATCACATATGATGGTCAAGGAGCGAGAGCTGCTAGAGCAGTTGTGAACCTCAATAGTGATGTGATCCCTTCTGATGATGACGGTGATTGTGTGACAGCTAGCCTGAGGTTAGAACCGGATTCATGTGACCGAATTTGCCAGGCTTAGCGTGATGATCGGCATGGTGTCGATAGTGTGGGTCAGATTCAGAAGGGTATAGTGACAGAGTTCACAGTGAGTGATAATGATTTACAGAGGTTCAGAGACAGTATAAATGCTCCCCAGGACCACAGTTGTTGAGATAGTGTTATTGTCAGAAGCTCACTCTTCGAGATATACAGTGCATTCAAAATATATATATATATATATATCGAAATCTCTGAAAAGGGATATTGGTGGTCAGGTATGAAAAAGAGATTGTAGCAAAGTGTCTCGTATGTCAGCAGAATAAGGTAGAGCAATAGATGTATGCAGAGTCATTGCAGCCTCTACCTATAATGACACGAAAATGGGAACAAGTTACCATGAATTTCGTGATGGGTTACAGAGGACCCGGATGAATCACGAGGCTATCTAGGTGATAGTCGATGGATTGATTAAGTGTACCCACTTTCTAGTTGTGAAATCTCGAGATACTCTGAGTGTGTAGGCGAATTTTTATGTATGGAAAATTGTGGAACAATATGTAGCGTTCCAGGGAGCA
Source organism: Firmiana major (assembly GCA_033439115.1). Lineage (NCBI taxonomy): Eukaryota > Viridiplantae > Streptophyta > Magnoliopsida > Malvales > Malvaceae > Firmiana > Firmiana major. The sequence goes on along the minus strand of CM065903.1, from coordinate 22,924,012 downwards.
TGATATCAGATAGGGAATCCCGCTTCACTCCCCACTTCTGGGAATATTTTTCAGGAAGCTATGGGAACCCGATTGTGTGTTAGCACAGCTTCCGTCCTCAAACAGATGGTCAGTCAGAGAGGACTGTACAGGTTCTGAAGGATGTGATGAGAGCATGTGCCATTGATTTTATGAGCTCCTGGGATGATCAGTTGCTACTAATCAAATTCGCTAGTGATGACAGTTGTCACTTGAGTATCGGGATGAGATTAAATGAGGCATTGTATGGCCATAGGGAGTTGTTCCTGACTTGGATAGGAAGAAGTGGGTGACAGATAGAGAATTGTTCCCGAATGGGTAAGAAAAATCTCTGGGGATGTTTAGTTGATTTGTGAGAAATTTAGAACACCTCAGAGCAGATAGAAAAGCTATGCTGACAAGAGACAGAAATCGTTGGAAATTCACCGAGGGTGAATCAGTAATGTTGACAGTTACTTGTCTTAAGGACGTAACGAGATTCATATAGAGATAGTGGATAAGTGGGAGATAAGACCTATAGGTTGGCGTTACCACTTGATTAAATAGGCATCCACAATGTGTCCCATATTTTGATGCTTCGAAAATATTATCTGAACCCGATATATGTAATTGGATATGAGCTCCAACGGCTTAGCTCAATGAAAGTATAACGTATGATTGGAAAATCGATTCGGGTATTAGACGGAAGGAGAAAGTGTTAAGGTTTAAGATGATCTCCCTAGTTAAGTATGATGAAAATATTACACTCTGGAGAAAGTCACTTGAGGAGGACAGTATATGATACGATAGATGTACTTGGAGTTATTATGGACTTATTTGACTTGGTTCTAATTTGGAGGACCAAATTTCTTAAGTGGGGAAGATTGTAAGACCCGGTTTTATGGTAAGAGCAAAAGGGAATTAATAGAAATTTTCTAGTGCATTTAAAAAATGCAAAAAGGATTTAAATGATATTTCCGAACACGTGCAAGAGCATAACGGTCAAAAGACCAAATTCGGTATTAATCGGGATAAGAAAATTTAATTAAAAATATGAGATTGAGAAATCTTGATCAATAACGAAGAAATAATTAAATTTCAGGTTAAATTGATCAAGATATGAATTTATGGGAATAAACCGAAATTTTCGTATCGAAAAATAATCCAAAAAAATAATCAAAAAATATACCGAAAAGGTAAAGTCGAACTGAGAAATTTATTTACGGATTAAATGAATAATATATAATTTTTTTGATATTTTTAGAAATTTTATTATTATTTTATTGAATAAAATAATAATAAAATTTAATTATAAAATAAAATAAAATGAAAAAAAAGGAAAAGTCTGAAAACGTGAAACAGAGAGGAAAAGAAACAGAAATGGCGAAACGGTAGCCGAACTGAGGAGAATCGTCGGACAAGCCACCACCGACGGGACCGAGGGGCCGACGAGGGTCGGCAAAGATAGCTCGACCTCAGGCGAGCCACCAGCGGCCGTGACGCGTCGTGGAGTTGTCGAAAAACACCGAAAACAGAAGAGAAGCCACGGGGGAAGAAACTTTGATTCGTCGGCGATGGCGCCGATTCGAGCCACACCGAGGCCCGATTTAGGAAACCCATGCGATGGCGCACTGAACGGCGGTGGAATCGACCGGAGAACCGGTCGGAATGACCAAATGGTGACTGAACCGGTCGAACCGGACTGAACCGATCGAACCGGATCGAGCTGAACCGACGGTCTGAACCGGGTTGAACCGGACCGGACCTGTTCAGCCAAAAAGAGAAGGAAAAAAAAGGAAGAAAAAGGGAAAAAGAAAAAGAGGAAAAATTGAAAAAAATTTCAGTGATGTAATCGAGCTTCGGGTAAGTCGGTAAGAGGTCGAATTGACCGATTTAATTTTTGGAATATTTATTTGATTATTATCCAACTGAAAATTTACCCGAAAAAATATTAAATTGTGTAGCTCGACAATTGGCATCAACCGAGAGCTCGAGACAGCCTCGATTCACATACTATCATGGAATCTCGGGTAAGTAACCCTTATTTACGACAATTTTGCATCGTTATGTGTGATTGATATTTAACGCATAAATTATGGATTTAATTTTCGCATAAATGAATTAAATTCTGGAAAATTGGATAAATTGTCATAAATATTAAATTGAGATATCCGAAAATTTAGAACGAGGCTAAATAAATTACTGATGGGCCCAATGAGCCCTATAGGCCTCGATAAAGTGTGGTAAACGGGCTTAAGGCCCATTAAGGTGTAATCGGGCCCAATATGGATAAACGGGCCCAATGATTTAAATTAAGCCCAGAACATATGAAATACAATTAAATTGTATTGTATATGACTTGATGAATGTGTATCCGCAATTCCAGAGATTTCATTTGGATTGAGAGCAAATCGGACTGCGTGACGAGTCATCAGAGGAAAGGTCAGACTGTACAGAAAAATGAGGTAAGGGAATTATGTGAGTAGCTAGAGGTAGCTACGCGTATTTTAATAGTTTTTCTGTACACTGAATATGTATGTATGCCTTAATTATGTATAAAGGTCCTGAAAATGGTTTAAAGATTTTAAGGATCGAAATAGGTGAAAAGACTAATTTACCCCTTGGGGAGCTCTGGTGTTGTTTGTTAAGAAAAAAAAAGATAAAAGCCTCCGAATATGTATTAACTATCGGTTGTTGAATAAGACTACCATTAAGAACAAGTATCTTTCCCTGTATTGATGATATATTAGTATATGTGAAGTCCAAGGAGGAACATGAGCAGCATTTGAGAATTGTTCCGTAAACCCTTCGAGAAAAAGGTTATATGCCAAGCTCAGTAAGTGTGACTTCTAGCTGGAACATATCTCATTTCTGGGTCATGTGGTATCAAAGGATGAGGTGTTTGTGGATCCGTCTAATATAGAAATCGTGGTTCAGTGGGAACAACTCAGAATAGTCATAGAGATCAGGAGTTTTCTGGGTTTGGTTGGGTATTACAAACAATTTGCTGAGGGTTTTTCGAAGTTAGCTAATCCGTTGACTCGTCTCACTCGCGAGAGTGTTGTATTTGGGTGGGATGCATGGAGAAAAGTTTTCGAGAATTGAAACACCGCCTGACCACCCCACCGATTCTCACCATACCGAATAGCTCAGGAGGTTCCTCAGTGTACATTGATGCCTTGAAATAGGGATTAAGCTTTGTATTGATGCAACATGGAAAGGTAGTTGCCTATGGATCCAGGCAGTTTAAGGACCATGAGAAGAACTACCTAACCCATGATTTAGAGTTGGTTGTCATTGTGTTTGTACAAAAAATATGGCGCCACTATTTGTACGGTGAGAAATTTCAGGCATTTACCGATCACAAAAAGCTTCAAGTATCTGTTTTTACAGAAAGAATTGAATATGAGGCAACGTAGATGGTTAGAGCTTCTGAAAGATTATAATTGTGAGATACTGTACCACCTGGGTAAGGCTAATGTGGTTGCTAATGCATTGAACAGAAAGAGCCTGAGAATGGTATCGTATATGATGATTAGGGAACATGAGCTGTTAGAGCAGTTCACCTACTCAGTTGGATGTGATCCTTTCTGATACTGATGCTTATTTTGTGATAGCTAGTTTGAGGTTAGAACCGAATTTGATTGACTAGATCAGACAAGCTCAGCGTGTTGATCGCTTTTGTATTGATATGACTAGTCAGATTCAGATAGGTACTGGTGCAGAATTTAAGTTGAGCACTAATGGATTACTGAGGTTCAAAAGCAGAGTATGTGTTCCCGATGATCCAGTGTTAAGAAAACTAATTTTGTCAGAAGCTTATTCATCGCGGTATACATTGTATCCGGAGAGTAATACAATGTAGCAGAATCTTCGGAAAGTATATTGGGAGTCAGGGATAAAGAAAGACATAACAGAGTACGTGGCGAATTGTCTGGTGTGTCAAAAGGTTAAGGTAGAGCTTCAGGAACCTGCAGAATCATTGCAACCTTTACCTATACCGACGTGAAAATTGAAGCATATTACCATGGATTTCATCATGGGTTTACCAGGACTAAAGGAACCATGATATCATTTGGGTGATTATGGATCTATTAACGAAGTTAGCCCACTTCTTAGCTATGAAATCTACAGATACTCTGAGTGTATTGGCGGATTTGTATGCACGAGAGATAGTGAGGTTAGATGGTGTTCCAGTGAGCATAGTCTTTGATAGGGATTCCTGCTTCCTTTTCCACTTCTGAGAACACTTTTAGGAAGCTATTGGGACCCGATTGAGTTTGAATAGTTTTCCATCCCCAGACAGATGGTCAGTCAGAGAGAACCATCCAAATTTTGGAGGATATGTTTAGAGCTTCTACGATGGATTTTAAAGGGTCCTGGGATGATCATTTGCCATTAGCTGAATTCGTCTACAATAATAGTTATCACTCGAGTATTGAGATGACATCGTATGAGGCATTGTATGGTCGTAGATGTTGTTCTCCGATTGATCGGGAAGAAGTGGGTGACTATAAGCTAATTACTTTCGATGTAGTGAAACAATCCTCTGAGGATGTCAAATTGATATCTGATAGATTGAGGACAACTCAGAGTAGGCAGAAAAGTTACTCTGATATGAAACGACAACCATTAGAGTTTATGGCTAGTAAATCAGTGTTTCTAAAAGTTTCTCTCTCCAAAGGGATAATTAGATTTGAAAGGAAAAGGTACTACCGTCTAAGACAATTTTCTAGGTCAAGGTTCTCTGGTAGTACCACACTTCTGAGAAAGTCACTTGGAATTTGAGAGCTTGATGCGTGAGAGGTATCTGCAACTATTTGAGGATTGACTTGGTCCCAATTTAGATGACCAAATTTCTTAAGGAGGGGAGGAAGGTAAGACCCAAAATTTAGTGTTATTTCCTCAAGAAGTTGTCATTGTGAACATGGATTTAGGCAATCTTGATCAATAAAGAAAAAATAATTAAATTTCAAATCCAATTGAACAAGTTATGAATTTATGGTGAAAACCCAAAAATTTTCTATATCGAGAATTTATCTCGAAAATATGAAAAAATATTTCCAATAACATAAAATAAAATAAAATAAATATATAATTTAAATAATATATATTTATTAAGATATTTTAGAATAATAGATTATATGTGGATATTTTGTATCATAATATATTATATTATATTAAAATAATATAATATATATATATATATAAAAAGAGAAATGAAAAAAAAAGAAAAAAAAGGAAAAAAAAGCGCGAAATCGCGTGAAAAGCAGGGGAGAGGATCGAAAAACCCGATCCTCCCCTTTTCTTTTCACCGACGGCGATAACGGAGGGAGACAATGACGAAGACGACCGGCGAGAGACAACCAGCACCCAAGGAACCACCGAACACCTCCACGCGCCCCACATCGCCACGACGAAGAGATCTGAATGGGGAGAGCCGAAAAGGAAAAAAGGGAAATCGGGTGGCACCGACGTCGATTTGGTCTCAGCCAAGCTAACCGAAGACACCTTAGGCCAAAGCGAGCTGATTGGTGGCAGCGGCTGCCGTAGAACCGGTCGAAAACGTCGAAAACGACAAAAAAGCCCCTGAACTGGTTCGATTGGTTCAATGTGAAAAGGGGCTAAACCAGTCCGAACCGGTTCAGTCAGGAAAGAAAAAAAGAAAAAAAAAGGGGGAAAAATTTCGGTGATGGCTCGGTCCAACGGTAAATTGGTAAGCGGTCGGAATTGACCGTTTCAATTTTTAAAAATTTATTTAAATTTATATTGGACCGAAATTGACCTATTTAAATATATAAATGCGTAGCACGACAATAGACGATGAACAAGAGTTCGATTCAACCTTGATTTGTGTGTCATCATGGAATTTTCGGGTAAGTGAATCTTTCTTACTATAACTTGTATAGTTATACGAGTTAGAGATTAATTGAATAGTTACGAATTAATTTCGTATAAACTGTTTTATATTCGAAATTGAAAATCGAATATCGAAAATAATTGTGGAAACTACCCGAGATACTAGAAAATGCTTAAGACAACCCGATAAATGTAAATGGGCCTAATGAGCTAAATGGATTTTAAAAGAATGAATAGGAAGGTGAAAATGAGCTTAGTATAGAATTAAGCTAAATAAAGAGCAATAAGGCCCAATAAAGAGTAATTGGGCCCAGAATCAAAATTAAAGTTTAGAAAGACTGTATACGTGTGTGTGAGAGATAATGATCAATGATTTATGATCTTATGCAGCTCCAGAGGATACAAATTGAGGCTTATTGAATTGATTTACTGAAAGTGCTGGGATCGCGACTCGATCGACCTGCACCAAGTAAGGGATTTATGTTAGCTATTAGAGATAGATGTACGTAATTTTATAAATCCCAATATGTGATTAGATACTATCGAAGATGTAGTTACCGAAAAAAATCTAAAAAATTGCCTAGTATTTGCAAAAGACTATATTACCCTACTATAGAGAAAGTTGCACCGAAAAGAGTCGGTAAAGCATGATTTTATAAATTTCATGTTTTCAGTGTTTTAAGCATGAAAGTCTATTTCCAATGATATATGGATAGGTTGGCTAATGTTTTTACAGTCTGCATAGAAAAACACGTTTTACGAAGTTAAACGTGTTGAGATGAGAGTAATCTTATGATGGGTGACCTTACGAGAAGCCACCTCTCATCGCTCTATGTAGCATCGTTTTATGTGTAAAACTTTGATTTCGGAGCTGTTTTTAAAGGAATTGAGCCACCTATAAGATTTATGTGGAAACAAATCGTGCTGGAGCGTAGCTCGCACAAGAATTGATATGATTTGTACATGCATTAGTGTTAGAGTTTCGCTCGCACTCGATTTCTATGATATATGCATGACATGGTGCTAGAGCCTTGCTCGCACTATATTTTACATGACTTATACATGACATTGTGCTGGAACTTTGCTCGAGCGAGATTTTTCATAATATTGAAAATGAAAACAATGCTAGAGCCCTCGTGTAGACTGTGTGCTACATTGAATTGCTCACACTAAAATTTGAGATAGGCAATGGTTGATAACTTCAAGTTAGGGTGATAAGTCCCTAATTAGGGCACCCCGCGGCCTTCAGTGTATGATGTTGTGGTTACATAGTACGCTGTACCGTGTAGACAACACGGAGTACGTTGTACCGTACCACTAGTCTTCAGATTTCAGATTTGCATGAGCAGAAAGGCTTCCGGACCACCCTTGCATACCTAGCTAGTGATTGCTTGGGGGTCACTGACTATGGTTATATGTCATCAAATGTTATGAAATGTATATCCTTGCCTGATCTCATCTATTATTGAATCCAGTATGGATTTCTGTTTATTGAACGTTTTATGAAATGTGCATTCTGATTTGAACTACAAAAGTGTTCACTCCGAATGAATTTGTTATATTTTGAGGTGTAGTAAAGATTCGTTATTTGCTTTACTATAACCGTGTGAATGTGCTGATCAAAATCGATTATTTAATTTCTATTTCCGAACAGCTATGAAATGTGTAATGTCTGATTTGAAATGTGAAATTCTGAAACGATTTTTACAGTGCATGAGTTTGCCATATATGTATGTATATATATATGTATGTATATGTATGTATATACATATAAATACATACATACATACATACATATATATACATATATATATATGTCTGTAGCGAAAAATCGTTATCCGTATCAGTTTTGAGTAAATGATACTGTGTTTTGAAAGATGCATATGTTTCATGCATTAAGTTGATATTTTAAGCATGTAGATAGTATGGTTGTCTACCTGCTTTCATATTTTTCCTTACTGAGCGTGTTAACTCACCCCCCTTTCTCTCCTCTCTCCATAGATTAATTTCAATAGAATATTCGCTGACATCCTCCTGCATTTGTTGGCACGACTCCTAGTCGGTATAAGGTATACACTCTAGTGACTTTTGTATCTGAACATGTATATGCACAATAATACATTTTATAAACATAGGGGATGTATATTGATGTATATTAATGTAAATTATTTTAAATACAGTTATATATATGCATAGTTAGGAAAATAATTTATCAACCTATTTTTTTATGGTATGAAACGTTAAAAAGGAAGAATCAAGTGGCTGACATTGACTCACAACCCAACCAATCAGTGTGCGTCGTGAACTGTGATAAATAGTGATATAAATGTAACTAAAAAAAAAAGGTCACGACACAGATAGTCCTAGCCAGCATCCTGTAGCAGCCTAACTGGAAGAAAAATGCTGAAATATAAATTAGTCAGAAGCACAAAGTTCATAACGTAATTTCATTGTATTTATGATGTTGCTTTTCTCTCTTTAATTATTTACTGAATCTAGGTGAAGGAAAATCAGCACATTCAAGCCCTCCCATCCCACTCTTCATAAAATTCTGTAAGGAATTCCTCCATGAACTTATGCCTTTTCTCGGCCCTCCTTTGCCCAGCCTGAAATTTCCATCAATTCACAAACTCAGTGGCACTACATATGCTAAGAGGACTAGTGATATGCACATATAAGAAAATCTAAAGTAATATCACGCACCCAATGATGGTTATGGCTATAAAGGTTGGTCATACAAATCTGAGTACCTTAGTTTTCATCAAATCCTTTAACTTGAGAAGCTTCTCATGGAAATGATTCACGGTAGTCTGCTCCTTTTTCTTCATGTACTGTTCCTTAGATAAGTCTTGTCGTGGCTGGATGGCAGGATCATGAAGCACTCTGTTTCTGTTTCCACCGAAAGTAAAGCAGCGAGCAATTCCTGAAACCAAAGAACTCGAGTTAAGCACAAGATTTTTTTTATGTGAGCAGTCAAAGAGGAACAAAGGCCTTAAAGAAGGACAGATATCTTTATGTGAGGAAGCATATGAGCAGGTATGCCCTGCGGTGTGTTATATAAAACATCCTACAGGGAAAAGAAATGTAAATTGATAAATGCCGACACAATTTATTCTCGAATTAACCAAAAATGCAACATGAAACTATATAAAATTTGAGCTTCTAATGTTTGAATTGGATGATGCACGAGGAATTTTCTTTCAGAAGCTAACATATGAACTGAATAAAATAAGGTGAAAAAACACACAAATTACCTATGGCACCGATTGCATCAAGACGATCAGCATCTTGCACAACACCAAATTCAAGGGAAAATTCAAGTTTTCCCAGCCTTGAAAGTTCATCTTTAAACCCTGAAAAAAAGAAACAGGAGGACATCTTTCATACTCATATCTTAAAGCAAGGAGCAGATAAAAAGGGGTACTTAGAACACTCATGATGAGTTATATGAAGAAGCTTACTTTGCATTCAATGATTGGATAACATTGACAAGAAGATACTTTAGTGAGTAAGATATTAGGGTCACGTGTATGAAAACAGAAATGGCACAAGAGTAGCTACACAATAATCCTTGTACTTACCCATTCCCTTTATGATGATTAATATCTTGATCTTTTTGTTGTCATCTAAGCCCTCTTCATCAAGAAAGTTCTCAACAAGTTTCTCCTCAGATGGATCCCTGCATGCCAATGTAGCAACTCACACATCAAACCAAATGAAAAATGAGAATGGTTTTTGGTTAGTGCAATACTTAAGACTTAACTAGAAGGAACGCATTAATGGACTGTATTTGGGAAACAAAAGAAGCAACTTTGATGCCAAATGAGTTAATACACATTTCACGGTACTTATGCAAATAATAGAAACACAAACCTCAAGTATTTGTAATCACCTGCAGCAAAGCAAGAAACCAATTTTTATCAATGATCAGTGAATTTAGAGGAAAAAAATGGTCTTAAGAATAGGGATAGAATAGGACCTATATCATGGAGAAGCGCAGCTAGCTCTACCTGCCACCAAAAATCAATAGAAAAAGAGAAATTTAGAGAAGGTTAGTGGCAAAAGAAAAAAAAATCGATAAACGCTGAAGAAAGATCTTAGCTTTTGGAATTAAACATTAGAAACATATGAAACAGTTTCTAAGTTGCGTTTAAGTTTGCCTTTAAACGCCAGTAGAAGATCAAATGAAGGAAAAAGAACAGATCCCCAATCAATTGTTCAGTTCAGTGTAAGTAGCTCAGAAGCGTCATAAGCTGGAAGTAAATGAGCAATTTTTGTACAAGAAACAACAAGTTTCAAGACTTGAACTGGTTCTTTCAGTACCCACACACACAGAAAGGTAAAAGAGAAGGAGAAAGCAAATATATAGTATTAATTTACGATTTCCATGGAGTCAGGGTTGGAGGAAAGGCCTTCCTCTCGTGCAAGGGAGAAGGCGAGATCTCTGACCCTCCACACGTGCGAGGCATCGTGGGAAGCATCGTTGCCTTTCATTGCTCTCTCTACCAGCTGTTCCGCCCTCTTCACTGTGTCTCTCCTCGCCATTTCGTCGATTTCCTAACTAGCCTCCCCCAAGAATATTTCGACTGAAGTAAATATGGCCTCTTCTTTCTCCGAAAGGAAACGAGGAAGACCAAAACAGAGAAACGGGGCTCGACTTCCACGCAAACAGCGTCTCGCGGTAGGCTGGGTGAACAAGGGTAAATTCATTGTATTGCTGATGTGGTTCACAGCGTTGCAGCCGTCGGTGTCTCCTTTGAGTTATTTTGACCGATATAAATAAAAATATATATTAATATTTATGTGAAAAAATATCTCTCTCTCTCTCTCTCTCTCTCTGTCTCTCTCTATATATATATATATATATATATATATATATATATATATATATAAAATTGATCTAAGATTGCGTAAAAGTGATTCTTTATTATAATTCAAAAGCCAACGGGGAAATTTATTTCTATTAAAATATTTAATATTTTTAATTTTAATTTTTTATTTAATAAAAGATTTTCAAGACTCAATTTTTTTTTTTAAAAAATCTACTTAAAGATGTGATTTTTTAAAAGTTAATTTTAAACTATCTTTATTTTATTGGACATAACTCATCATTGAATATAATTTTTTTTAAAAAAATATCATTTTATTTAAATATAATATATAATATCTTTTTTTAATATTATTAATAATATCTATATATTTTTACAAATCTATCATATTTTTCTTATATTTAATATCATTATTTTTATTTTTAATTTATTCTTTATTTCATCAAATTCTAATAATCAATTTTTTTTAAGGAAAATATTTATACAAACACTATAATTAATACTATAAGTGCTCTCATTCTAAATTCTTCAAAATTTTAAAAATTTTCAGCCAAATGCATTATAAGTGCTTGATTATGCTAAATATTTAATAACATTTATTGCAACATAAGGCTTTTGTATTAGAAAAGGGGTTGAGCAAAATGTTGTGAGTTATTATACATAGTTGATACAGGCAAACAGACCCGAATGCACAATGCCAAAAAAGTATTTGAGGCATAGATTGTCACGACCCAAATTACCTAAAAATCCCTACAAATTTTTTTGCTTTTCATTTCCTTACCCGTCGTGAACAATTACACTCCTAAACAGTTGGGCTATGATTCGGTGTTAGTAACCGCTCACCTATTTACCATTCCATTTTCATATTCACATTCACATGTCAATTTATTTAAACAAAATACATCCCCAATATTAAATCCATATACAGTACTGTGCATCTATATGTTCAGATACAAAAATTATATAAATGTGTATACCTGATCTTGCTAAGAAGCAGCGGATAACCGAGATGCGAGACTATTGTCGCTCTCTTCTACTGAATATACCCTGTGGGGTGAAAAATGAAAGGGTGAGCGAAACGTGCTCAGTAAGGCAATAATGTAAGCAGGTAGATAATTATACTATCTACGTGCTGATAATGTCATGATGTAAAAATCGTTTACTTTCGGAGCATGAGGTAAGATTAAAACAATGCCACATGAATGTATATATCATATACAAGAAATCATGAAATCGACATATAAAGCACACATGAAAAATCATCATGTATGACATCTCATGCTCGTCACATTAAAACTCATTTGTTTAATCACAAACTCATCACTTTGAAACTTATTTGTTTCATCATAAATTCATCACATTTAAAACTCATTTGTTTCATTATAAAACAACTTCATCAAGGTCAAACCCATCTCTCGGGAATACCTTGATTCATCAAATCACATCTCTTTTAAAAACACAAATCGGGACTACCCCTCCATCGGGTTTGTCCTGGTCTATCCAGACCGTATTATATCATGTGAGGCATGTAGGTTACTGTATGAAAAATCGAGGACTATGGCCATACTATGTCCCTGTGATCCCAGGCACACGGATCCCGGTGTGCGGGGTATCACAACTGCAACGGGAGGTAGGGTCAAGTCCTACCCGCCAGAATATCGAGTAACATCGTAGAGTCATCATGACTGCACGGTACAGCGTACTCCGTGTGACATACACGGTACATCGTACTCCGTGGACCCATATCATAGTCTGGGGGTGCCTGCCGTAGGTCTTATCCAGCCCAATACTATGTCGATAACCAACCCATGTCTCAAAGTATATGTGCGAGCATCTCAACTCTCTGTGACACACAGTCTACAGGAGGCTTCCGCACGACTATATGCATGTCAACTCGCGTTTAGTGCGTTTATGTGAGCATTCTGCTGCCCGCCCCACACCAGGTCACAGGCTTACGGAGCTCCAGCACCACGCTATGCATATCATGATATCTAAAATCTCGTGCGAGCGAAGCTTCAGCACGGTTTTGTGCACACACAAATTTTTCGTACGAGCAATGCTCCAGTACGACTTTTCATGAGAAATAATTCAGTAAACTTGAGTGCGAGAAAGACTCTAGCACTCTTTTAGTCACGTAAATACGATAGGTGGCTCACTTTTAATAAAACATCTTTTAAAATAGTAACCGGTACAAACCGATACCCTTTCGTAAAATTCACGAAATCAACAGCCCACCTATGTGTATATTTGCTTAAATCAAAGCAATATAATCATATAAAACATTAAAATCATGAAATTCATGCAATTTCATAGCCTTACTACCCTTTTTGAAATTTTCCTAACTGGGGGCAAAATAGTCATTTTTCTTTATTTATTTAAGCCCCGGTTTTCGTAAAAATTATTACTTCATTTCTAGATGCTTTAAGAAATTTCTAAACCCTGTAAATCCCCTCTCAAAATACGCATAATTATCTCTATGTACCTACAAAATTCCTTTACCTCGATTCTCGTCGAGTCTGACCTTTCCTTTTCCACTGTTGTCACGTCGCGCAGTCCGATCTGCTCCCAATCAAACCTCCGGAACTGCGTAATAATATTTCTCAGGTCAGATATTATACAACTTAATTGTATTTAATACTTTCTGGGCTTAATTTAAATCATTGGGCCCATTTATCCCTATTGGGCCCGATTGCACTTTAATGGGCCTCGACCCATTTTCAGCCCGTTTATACTGTTTAAATCCCTTCTTCGGGTTTACTGGGCTCATTCAGCTTACCAATAATTATCGGGCTTCGTTCCAAACTCATTGGATAGCCCGTATACCATTTACGGTAATTACGTTGTAATTCCGATTAATATTTCTTTTATACAAAATTAATCCGTAAATTCTGTAAAATAATTGAAACTCTGTATTAAAGGACTCTAATTGCCGAAATTAAACTGTACTTACCCGATACGATGCGGAATACAAAAATTGGAGCTCAATCGGCTCTCGTTCGGCTTTATCGTACAACTGCACAGTTATTATATTTAATCCCGGGTTACTCTTCGATTAAATATAATTTAATTAAATTCCTCGAAAATCAATTCGGTCACTTTTGACCTCGTATTGACTTACCCGAAGTCCGGTGTATCCCCGAAAATCCTTTCCCTTTTCCCTTTTCCTCTTTTTCTCCTTTTTTCCTCTCTTTTTGGCTGAACCGGTTCAGTCCGATTCAGACCGGTTCAGACCGCCGGTTTAGCTCGGTCCAGTTCGGTTCAGTTTTGGCCGGTTCAGGCCGGTTCGATCGGTTCAATCCCCATTTGCTCATTCCGACGCCGTCCGGCCGGTTCTCGGTGCGATTTCGGTGCCGTTCGGCTCGGCTACACCTGGGCATTCAGAATCGGGCCTCGGTTGGGGTCGAAACGCGACCATCGTCGACGAATTCCTCCTTCTCCCCCGCGGTTGTCTCCTCCCGATCCGACGAATTTCGACGGTTTCGCCGGCCGGTACTGGTATCAAAAGGACCGGCTCCTCCTCCTGATCACGCTGGTACCCGCCGTTCGCCCCCAGCTGCCGTGGATCGCCGGTACCGACTCCGTTTTCCTCGCGGCCTTCTCGTCCTCCGTTCGCCAGACACGGCCATTGTCGGCGCGCGTCACCGGTGCCAATGGATTCACCGGTCTCTCCTCTTGCTGTTCGGCCCTTCGTCGGAGGCCGTCGGTGCCTGGTGGCCATCGGTCGGACGAGCCACGCGCGTCTCCCTCTCCGTTTTCCTTGGTTCTTCTCTCTCCCCGATAGTTTTCATTTTCTGATTCTGTTTTTTTTTTTTTTAACAATTTGTTTTATTATTAAAATATTCATTAAAATATTCAAATATATTGTAAAATATCTACAAAAATCTATTAATTTATTCCAAATAAATTAATTTAATTTATTTATTATATTTTTAATCATTTTTCCAGTATAATTTCTCCGTATTTTCGGGACATTGTCCCGGGTGACTTTTCGGTATTTCTAAAAATTCCGGATCTTGATCAGTTTGACTCAAAATTATATAATTTCCTCATTATTGATCAAGATATTCTAAATCCTTATTTTAAATTAAATTTTCTTATCGAATTTATCCCGACTTTCGGTCTTTTGACCGTTTTGCCCTTACACGTGTTCGGGATTTATTTAGCCCGACTTCCTTTCACGAATACTCACTCATTTCGCATTTTAAATTCTTACCTCCTATCCGAATCCCGTTCCTTTAAATTTGTGAACATTTTTCTACCTCATAAAATTTACGATTTAATTTCGGGTCTTACAAATCTCCCCCACTTAAGGAATTTGGTCCTCCAAATTAGAACCAAGTCATATGAGTCCATATACAACTCCGGGTACATCGATTGTATCATACTCTTAAATTCTTATGTGACCTTCTCCGGAGTGTATTACTACCAAGGACTTTAATTAGGGAGATCATCTTAAACCTCAATACTTTCTCTTTCCTGTTTAATGCCCGAATCAACTTATCAATATACTTATATTTTCATTCAACTGAACTTTTGGAGTTCATACCCTATCACCTCTGCTGGATCTGGATAGTATTGCCGAAGCATCAAAAGCTGAGACATTGTGGGTGCCTGTTAATTCAGGTGATAACACCAACCTACAGGTCTTATCTCCCACTTGTCCAATCTCTCAAAATATTCCATCCAGCGCAACTCAATTTACCTTCTTCTAAAAGCTCGCTGTCTTTATTCTCTTAGGACAAGAAACATTTCAACCATACTAATTCACCAAGGGTGAATTCCAATACTTTTCTATCTGCTCTGAGGTGTTCTTAATCTCTCATCCTTAACTAAAACATCCTCAGAGACTTATTATCTAAAGTCGAAAATGATTATATCTGTAACCCACTTTTTCTTATCCAATTTGGGGAACAACCCCTACAGCCATACACTGCTTCATATCTTGTTATCCCGATACTCAAGTGACAACTGTCACTATTGACGACTTCAATTAGAAATCAACTGATCATTCCAAGAGCTTATAAAATCAATGGCACACGCTTTCATCGAATCCTCCAGAACTTGTACAGTCCTCTCTGACTGACCATCTGTCTGAGGACGAAAAACTGTGCTAATACTCAGTCGAGTTCCCATAGCTTCCTTAAATATCCTCAGAGGTAGGAAGTGGAGCGGGAATCCCTTTATAATACCATGCTCACTGGAACGCTACTTAATGTTCCACAATCTTTCTTACACATGAATCCTCATATACACTCTGAGTATTTGGGAATTTCATAACCAAAAGGTGGGTAGACTTAGTCAACTTAGCGACTATCATCCAAATAGCCTCGTAATTCACTTGGGTTCTCTGTAACCCATCACGACATTCATGGAGACTTGCTCCCATTTCCGTGCCGTGTCGATATAGGTAGGTGCTGCAATAACTCTGCAGACTTTTAATACTCTACCTTATCCTGCTGACATACTAGGCACTTTTTCACAACCTCTACAATATTTCTTTTCATATCTGACCACCCATACCCTTTTCGAGATTTCAATATATATATTCATTACTTCCGTATGCACTGTATATCCCGAAGAGTGAGCTTCTGACAATATTACTATCTCATCCACTGTGGTCCGGGGAGCACTCATACTGTCTCTGAATCCTCAGTAACTCATCATCACCCACTGTGAACTCTATCACTGTACCTTTCTGAATCTGACCCACACTATCGACACCCTGCCGATCATCACACTAAGCCTGGCAAATCCGGGCACTCTCATCCGGTTCTAATCTCAGGCTAGCTGTCACATAATCACTGTCATCATCAGAAGGGATCACATCAATACTGAGGTCCATAACTGCTCAAGCAGCTCACGCTCCCTGACCATCATATGTGGTACCATCCCGAGGCGCTTTCTACTCAAAGCATCAGTCATTTCCTGGGTGGTACAATTTTCACAATCAAAATTTCTCAGAAGCTTTAGCCCACTATGTAATCTCATATTTGCCTCTTTCTGTGAAAACAGTTACTCGGGCTTTATGATCAGTGCATATCCAAAATTTCTCACCCTGTACATAATAGTACCATATCCTTGGTACAAATACTGTTGCCAACTTTGAATCATGGGTCAGATAGTTTATTTCGTAATCGAGGAGTTGTCTGACTCCATACTTGACTATCTCCCCATTATACATCAATACACAGCTCCTTCATAACTTTGAGGTATCCATACTCACTGGGAACCTCTTGAGCTATTGGGTATGGTGAAATTAATCACGGTGGTCAGTTCATACTTCATCACGCCAAATTCACGTCACAACAATAATCTTATTTATCATCTCATTCCAAGACCACGTTTTCTTAGTTAAACGTGTCAACCAGGTATATCCTTTTAGAACTCGCAGCAACCATCTGCAAAAGTCATTTCCCAATTGTTGCTTATAAATCGCCCTAGACTTTAACTACACCCAACATATCATCGATACTGGTGATTACAATTTCAATCCTTGACTTATTTACGCATAAGCGTATAAGATCCTTCAAAATCGCTTACGTTTTCAGGTACTAACCTGCGCCATTTCCTTTTCTTATCTTAACGGCTCTTATTAAATTTTTCTATGTTAGTCTTTATGATTGTCGAATTTTTTATATTCTTTTTGTCTTAGTAATGGTATCCTAATGCTAAAGATATTTATTACGATGATCGATTTCCTGTTATAGATTATATATATATACTTTTAGACGCTGTCAAGTCTTCAGGCGGGGAGGTATTTTGAAATACCTTTATTAACCCTTAGACTTAACCACAGTTACTTTACATATATATCCTTGTGGTCACAATTTATTTTCACGACTTATCGCTTAATCCTAATGACTTTATATCGTAAAGATGTTCTTACCTTGCATACGCCTCTTACTCCGATACATCTTGTATTCAGAATCTATCTTATCTTAAAGATTATCTCATTTCGTATATCAATCATAACAAAACTCCTGTCATTATTCATTCCGTGAGTACAATCCTTTACTCCTTTAATTTCAACTGTCGCACCCCTTTTTGTTACTTAAAATCTCTATATCTATATTCCGTTAATTAATCCTCCTCTATTGGGGTACTCCTTTATCAGTATTATGCCCAATTATGTAGGCATTCATGCCTTTTACTCACTTACATGCGAATGAAGGCTGTACGAATAAGTGTGTGGTACCAGGATCAATGAACATATGTACTTCATTATTCATAACAAGTGTGGTATCTTACACCACATCCATGAAACATCAATAGTGTCCTGGTCCAAGACATTCTCTCGCCTTCGTCCAACAACCTACTTCCCTTTTTTTTCTTTTCGGCTATCGCCTCCCTTTTTGTTGCAGCTATACCAACGAAATTTTTCTCTGTCTCTTTACCTTTCTGTGGGGCGATCTCGCCCAACTCTGTGCAACCAAAATCAATGGTCCATCTTACCACACTTAACGGCCATTTTCATCAATACAGTGTAGGTATTGACCCTCCTTCCGTGGTATCCACCACACATCCCACACTGCTTACAATGCTCACACTACTACATTGCTTCGTAGCAGGTCGGGGTTCTCAAATCACAATACCCCTTATAAGTGTTAAATTGGATGTACTGGGGCCTTACCAATTATCTTACTCCATATCTCGTCAACTCCAATCTCTTACCAACTGGTCTCTTTCCTGCTCTGACATCTCTGTCATTCTCTATTCTCTTCTGTCTCTATTTCGACCCTTACTACCTTTTCCAATCTCATAGGCGTGCAACACATGACGTTATTCATGCAACGGTATTCTGTGCACTGCCTCGACATAGGTAGTGAGCCAATCGGACTCTAATCGACAATTTGAGCCATTTCCATGAACTTTTGGGTTTTTCGACTCTCACTGTCCACAATATCGGGTTCATACTTGCCCAGGGATGAAATCTGAGATTCATACTCATCAATCAACCAATGACTATGGGCAGTGTAAGAAACTTTATTAATAAATTCCTTTAAGTAGTGCCCGAAATATTCAGTCACCAGAATACATCCAGAATATTTCTCATCTTAGCTCTGGATGTTTAACACTTAAGATGGGTCGAGCGGGTTTCAATCAATGCTCCGCTGCGCCCTCTGATCTTATGTCTACTCTGAGCAATTTGCTCCTCAAAATAATCTCCACACTCCGCTCCAACCTCACGAAGCGTGTCTCAATACTATCCGATCACTCTGTCGGACTCTGAGAGGTATGCTCAACATTAGCCTCTATTTCAATCTCATCCCGATTCTCATGGGTCAACTCAGCATGACTTAGCAGACTCAGGTCTACCTCTACGACCTCTACCTCATGCACTATCTCATCTTGAGTCTCATATCATGACTCATTTGATTCTCAGACCGATCTCTACGGTCTCGAGCATGTGTACTCGCCACTCTACCATAGCGGCTTTCAGTTATAAAACTATATTTTTACATTCGAAACAAAATTCTTAGCTGCAGTTCCATCTTGATATACACAATTGTATCTAAACAATGCACAGTACATGGGGATGTAATTTACTTAACCACTAATACCGACTCATATCAGGCCAACTCTGCTCTAATACCATCTTTTGTCACGACCCAAATTACCTAAAAATCCCTACAAATTTTTTTGCTTTTCATTTCCTTACCCGTCGTGAACAATTACACTCCTAAACAGTTGGGCTATGATTCGGTGTTAGTAACCTCTCACCTATTTACCATTCCATTTTCATATTCACATTCACATGTCAATTTATTTAAACAAAATACATCCCCAATATTAAATCCATATACAGTACTGTGCATCTATATGTTCAGATACAAAAATTATATAAATGTGTATACCTGATCTTGCTAAGAAGCAGCGGATAACCAAGATGCGAGACTATTGTCGCTCTCTTCTACTGAATATACCCTGTGGGGTGGAAAATGAAAGGGTGAGCGAAACGTGCTCAGTAAGGCAATAATGTAAGCAGGTAGATAATTATACTATCTACGTGCTGATAATGTCATGATGTAAAAATCGTTTACTTTCGGAGCATGAGGTAAGATTAAAACAATGCCACATGAATGTATATATCATATACAAGAAATCATGAAATCGACATATAAAGCACACATGGAAAATCATCATGTATGACATCTCATGCTCGTCACATTAAAACTCATTTGTTTAGTCACAAACTCATCACTTTGAAAGTTATTTGTTTCATCATAAATTCATCACATTTAAAACTCATTTGTTTCATTATAAAACAACTTCATCAAGGTCAAACCCATCTCTCGGGAATACCTTGATTCATCAAATCACATCTCTTTTAAAAACACAAATCGGGACTACCCCTCCATCGGGTTTGTCCTGGTCTATCCAGACCGTATTATATCATGTGAGGCATGTAGGTTACTGTATGAAAAATCGAGGACTATGGCCATATTATGTCCCTGTGATCCCAGGCACACGGATCCCGGTGTGCGGGGTATCACAACTGCAACGGGAGGTGGGGTCAAGTCCTACCCGCCAGAATATCGAGTAACATCGTAGAGTCATCATGACTGCACGGTACAGCGTACTCCGTGTGACATACACGGTACATCGTACTCCGTGGACCCATATCATAGTCTGGGGGTGCCTGCCGTAGGTCTTATCCAGCCCAATACTATGTCGATAACCAACCCATGTCTCAAAGTATATGTGCGAGCATCTCAACTCTCTGTGACACACAGTCTACAGGAGGCTTCCGCACGACTATATGCATGTCAACTCGCGTCTAGTGCGTTTATGTGAGCATCCTGCTGCCCGCCCCACACCAGGTCACAGGCTTACGGAGCTCCAGCACCACTCTATGCATATCATGATATCTAAAATCTCGTGCGAGCGAAGCTTTAGCACGGTTTTGTGCACACATAAATTTCTCGTACGAGCAATGCTCCAGTACGGCTTTTCATGAGAAATAATTCAGTAAACTTGAGTGCGAGAAAGACTCTAGCACTCTTTTAGTCACGTAAATACGATAGGTGGCTCACTTTTAATAAAACATCTTTTAAAATAGTAACCGGTACAAACCGATACCCTTTCGTAAAATTCACGAAATCAACAGCCCACCTATGTGTATATTTGCTTAAATCAAAGCTATATAATCATATAAAACATTAAAATCATGAAATTCATGCAATTTCATAGCCTTACTACCCTTTTTGAAATTTTCCTAACTGGGGGCAAAATAGTCATTTTCCTTTATTTATTTAAGCCCCGGTTTTCGTAAAAATTATTACTTCATTTCTAGATGCTTTAAGAAATTTCTAAACCCTGTAAATCCCCTCTCAAAATACGCATAATTATCTCTATGCACCTACAAAATTCCCTTACCTCGATTCTCGTCGAGTCTGACCTTTCCTTTTCCACTGTTGTCACGTCGCGCAGTCCGATCTGCTCCCAATCAAACCTCCGAAACTGCGTAATAATATTCCTCAGGTCAGATATTATACAACTTAATTGTATTTAATACTTTCTGGGCTTAATTTAAATCATTGGGCCCATTTATCCCTATTGGGCCTTATTGCACTTTAATGGGCCTCGACCCATTTTCAGCCCGTTTATACTGTTTAAATCCCTTCTTTGGGTTTACTGGGCTCATTCAGCTTACCAATAATTATCGGGCTTCATTCCAAACTCATTGGATAGCCCGTATACCATTTACGGTAATTACGTTGTAATTCCGATTAATATTTCTTTTATACAGAATTAATCCGTAAATTCTGTAAAATAATTGAAACTCTGTATTAAAGGACTCTAATTGCCGAAATTAAACTGTACTTACCCGATACGATGCGGAATACAAAAATTGGAGCTCAATCGGCTCTCGTTCGGCTTTATCGTACAACTGCACAGTTATTATATTTAATCCCGGGTTACTCTTCGATTAAATATAATTTAATTAAATTCCTCGAAAATCAATTCGGTCACTTTTGACCTCGTATTGACTTACCCGAAGTCCGGTGTATCCCCAAAAATCCTTTCCCTTTTTCCTTTTCCTCTTTTTCTCCTTTTTTCCTCTCTTTTTGGCTGAACCGGTTCAGTCCGGTTCAGACCGGTTCAGACCGCCGGTTCAGCTCGGTCCGGTTCGGTTCAATTTTGGCCGGTTAAGGTCGGTTCGACCGGTTCAATCCCCATTTGCTCATTCCGACGCCGTCCGGCCGGTTCCCGATGCGATTTCGGTGCCGTTCGGCTCGGCTACACCTGGGCATTCAGAATCGGGCCTCGGTTGGGGTCGAAACGCGACCATCGTTGGTGAATTCCTCCTTCTCCCCCGCGGATGTCTCCTCCCGATCCGACGGATTTCGGCGGTTTCGTCGGTCGGTACTGGTCTCAAAAGGACCGGCTCCTCCTCCTGATCACGCTGGTACCCGCCGTTCGCTCCCAGCTGCCGTGGATCGCCAGTACCGACTCCGTTTTCCTTGCGGCCTTCTCGTCCTCTGTTCGCCGGACACGGCCATTGTCGGCGCGCGTCACCGGTGCCAATGGATTCACCGGTCTCTCCTCTTGCTGTTCGGCCCTTCGTCTGAGGCCGTCGGTGCCCGGTGGCCGTCGGTCGGACGAGCCACACGCGTCTCCCTCTCCGTTTTCCTTGGTTCTTCTCTCTCCCCGATGTTTTCATTTTCTGATTCTGTTTTTTTTTTTTAACAATTTGTTTTATTATTAAAATATTCATTAAAATATTCAAATATATTGTAAAATATCTACAAAAATCTATTAATTTATTCCAAATAAATTAATTTAATTTAATTTAATTTATTTTTTATATTTTTAATCATTTTTCCAGTATAATTTCTCCGTATTTTCGGGACATTGTCCCGGGTGACTTTTCGGTATTTCTAAAAATTCTGGATCTTGATCAGTTTGACTCAAAATTATATAATTTCCTCATTATTGATCAAGATATTCTAAATCCTTATTTTAAATTAAATTTTCTTATCGAATTTATCCCGACTTTCAGTCTTTTGACCGTTTTGCCCTTACACGTGTTCGGGATTTATTTAGCCCGACTTCCCTTCACGAATACTCATTCATTTCGCATTTTAAATTCTTACCTCCTATCCGAATCCCGTTCCTTTAAATTTGTGAACATTTTTCTACCTCATAAAATTTACGATTTAATTTCGGGTCTTACATAGATATAGTCAAAGCGAAAGCGACATGTGGAGACGTGTCGACCTCTTGCCACGTGGTAACGAGCTACCATCCCATATAGGTGAGAAGGGTCACCCTCCAACGTGTGCGTCTTACCAATATTTGTCTATAATCAGTGTAGTACCTAATCACTTCCATTGATCTTATTAGCCAACTCTTATAAGTTTCTTTCAGTCTTGGTCTTATCTTTAAATGTGTGATGTGACAATCCATACATTTCATACATATAATATATCATGAAATCATAAGTGAATTTATCCATTAATTGTTCTTCAAAAGAACACGATTATAATCAATTTAATCGTTTCGGCATACATCCTTACAGGTTATAATTGATATCTAATATTGTCCTAAGACCACATTTGATACCTATTATAATATATCATTACATTCTAAAAAGAATACATAAACTGTGCATGAACAATGTCTGACATATAAACTAAGATATATGGATGTGTATATACTTTCAAAAGAAAGCAAACGGGCAGCAGGATGATGCTCTGCTAGCCTGCCCCAAAAGAAGTCATGCTGTTAGACCTAGTGCAGATAATCTGTAGAAGAAGGGAAAAGGAGTGAGCTTAACGCTCAGTCAAAGTACATGTAAGGGGGAGATAAAACATACATTCATACTTCATCTAAAATATACAAGGTAGCTTTAGTTTTCAAACATACATAATTCAAGCCATAATTAATTTCGTAAATCATAAATCATAAACATAGCTTAATTTGTTTTCATAAAGCATAGGCATGGAATAAATCATGCTTGGATGCATTTTATAAAACATATTTAGAAACATGTGCTTGTATAACTTAAAATCATAAATGGAGACTAGGTGGTTTATCCCATCAGTAACTTTGTGCACATACATACATAAATTCCTTAAAGCGAAGGGTTAACCTATGACCATGGTTAGGGTTTCCATAGTCCCACTAGACTAGTAAGTACTAGGAATACTGTTGACTTGTCCAGATCATACAACTATACTTACAAAAGCATAAATGCTCCATAGCAAGTGGACGTTACCATAAGCATGTATTAATGATGGCTTTAACATCTCTCAAAAGTATACATAAATCATAGTTGGTATAATTCCATACATAAAAAAACATAATCATAGTTTTCAAAGCATAGTACATACATAGGTGGGATGATTATCCCATGAAATCATCCTTATTCATAGCAGAAACATAGTGACCTCATATCAAAACATGCCAAACACATTTTTAGATAAACCATTTTAATGCATTAATTTGTTTTGAAACCTTAAAACAAGTTTTTTCATGCACTTTTATCAAATAAAATCCTTTGATGCATTCTTGTGGGATCCTCATACATGAATCATAAAATTATAAGCTTATCAAATTATGTTTTTATTGACTTTAAAACAAAACGGGTCAATAAGCATGGAAAGCCATTCATAAGAAAAAAAACATAGGAGGTTTCGATCCCCTGTCTCATGGGATTGATCCTTAAGCATAACACATATATCTTCATAAACTCATATGTCATAAAACATACTTAAAGTATACTAAACTTGCATGCATGTATGTGACGGCCAACCCCTGCCCGGCCAACCCCTGCCAACGGCCATGGCAACCAAGCCCAGGTCCACTGACCCGCAAGGCCCATCGACAACGTTGGTGGTCTAACAACGGGTGGTCCAACAACGCCAACAACATCCACGTATTGTCCGTTTTGGGCCGAGGCCGGCACGGCTTTGTTTCATTCAGGGAAATTCCCCTCAGAACGCGTCCTCAGTGGTTCGAACTCGGGTAAACACCCTTGTTCTTGCCACTGATGATGCCAATGAGCCAGTCCTTTATATGTCACGACCCGAACTACCCAAAAATTAGAGTTAATTTTTCGCGTTGTGTTATTTTCTTACTTAAATTCTTACCTGTCTTCTGATCGTGACCACACTCCACTAACAAATTGGGCTGTGCATCAATGCCAGTCCCACCATACATTTACCACATAACTTAATTCTTCTCTAGTTATTTATAATTGTTTACATTATTTATACATCCCCTAAAGTTGCTTACAAAACATGTTACTGTACTATGCTTATGTAGATACAATATGTACAAGTGTATATACCTTATGTTGATGGGCAGTAGCGGATATCCGGAATGCAGTACTGAGTTGCCTCAACTTCAACTGGAGATTATCTGTGGGAGAAAATGAAAGGGGTGAGCACATCAAGCTCAGTAAGGCAACCCTACGAACAAGTAGGTAACCATACTACCTACATGAACATAGTGCCATGCATAAACCACCCTTTCTCCACACATTTTAAAACAAATGATATGAGTTATGATGTTATGTAAAACACATTTGCACGGAAAATTCAACATGCAATTATTTCAAATCATTTCTTTCTCAATTAAAATTTTCACAATAAAGTCAGAACTCGACCCCTCCTTCGGGTGATCCTGACTCACACAAAACCATAAAAATCGATTTACATTCACACATGGGTTTAAAAAGCATGAAAATACCATCATGCAAATTTAGTTTAAAATCCAGTTTGATCTCATCAAAATCGTCGACATGCGAGACTAGGCAACGTCTGTATATAGGCAAATAACCAGGACTATGGCCATATGTGTCCTCGAGAGTTCCTCAGCTACACGGATCCTAGTGTGCGGGTTCTCACCATGATCGGGAACCGCCCAGGAGGTGGGTCAATCCATCCCGTCAGTCTTATCCGATCCCAGGCATCCGAAGATGCTGCATCTGGAGATACCGTATCCGAAGATACCACACGGTACATCGTACTCCATGCTACTTGCACGGTACATCGTACTCCGTGAACCCATATAATATCTCTATACTCATGCCATGTCTCAAAACGCACGTGCGGGCCTATTTAATCGGTGACACACAGTCTACCCGATACTCCAAGCATGGCTCATCGCATGTTCTCATAAAATCAGTGCGAGCGATTTTATTGTGTCGGCCAACCCCTGCCCGGCCAACCCCTGCCCGGCCAACCCCTGCCAACGGCCATGGCAACCCTTCTTGGGCCCATCGACAACGTTGGTGGTCAACAACGGGTGGTCCAACAACGGGTGGTGCAACAACGTCAACAAGTCCAACGTATTGTCCGCTGATGCTCAGCACTCTCATCAATCAAGTAAAACTGGCAGAGCCCGCTTTACATCCCCACAAGGCCGCCAACCTCATCCCTCACTCTCACCCCACCTAAGAGGTCTTTTGAGCCTGTTGGGCCTTTTGGCTGACTCCAAGGGCAGACAGCGCTACTCCACAAATCCAGTAAATCTAGTGCGAGCTAAGCTCAACACTTTGTATATAAATCACATGAAAATCTTATAAAATCTGGTGCGAGTTAGACTCTAGCACCGTGTCACGAAAAAGCATGTGAAATCTGGTGCGAGTTATACTCTAGCACCTATGCATGTAAAACTCTAATGCGAGCTCTCGCTCCAGCACCAATGCATGCATCACACAAATCAAACATCGTGCGAGCTGAGCTCTAGCATGTCACATGTAACTAAAAACACGTAGGCGGCTCGGTTATCTCCAAATAGTTTTCACAGAAATTACATCGTTAAAGGTATGCAATGCTATGCATTTTTCTTTAAAAGTGAGCCAGCCTACTCATGCATGTGTTAAAATACCTCCAGAATGAGTAGGAACCTCTTGTCCTTGCTCCTCCCAATTTTTCCTAAAGTTGAAAACATTTACCCTTAACAAGGGTATTTCGATAATTTTGCCCATACGGGGCATTAAAATTATTCTTCGACCTTTAGACCCTCCAGAACATTTTTAAGGACTACATATGAATTTAAAATTGCGTAAAGTTTACCTCTAGCAGTCCGTAGAATTCCCTTACCTTATTTTCCTGTCGAGTCTGACCTTTTCTTTTCCATTGTCGTCTCGTCGCGCAGTCCGATATGCTCCCAATCAAATGCCCGAAACTGCGTATTAATATTTCTTAGGTCAGATATTATACAATTTAATTGTATTTAATATTTTCTGGGCTTAATTTAAATCATTGGGCCCATTTACCCCTATTGGGCCCGATTGCACCTTAATGGGCCTTAATCGGCCTTAAGCCCGTTTTCCACTTAATTTTCGCTTTATCGATGCCTATTGGGCTCATTGGGCCCACTAATAATTTATTGGACCTCGTTCCAGCTCTCGAATAGCTAAATTTAATATTTACGACAATTTATCTAATTTTTCATAATTTAATTCAATTTATGCGGAAATTAACTCAATATCACGCATAACGAGGCAATTGTCGTAAATAAGGATTACTTACCCAAGATTCCATGCTAGTCCGCAGATCGAGGCTATCTCGAGCTCTCGTTGGATGCTAATTGTCGAGCTACATAATTTTACAATTTTTTGGGTAAGTTTCCAGTCGAAAATTAATTAAATTAAATACTCCGAAATTTAAATCGGGTCAATTTTGACTACTACTGACTTACCCGAAGCTCGATTGCACCACAGAAATTTTTCCCAATTTTTTCCTCTTTTTCTTTTTCCCTTTTTCTCTTTTTTTCCTCTCTTTTTGGCTGAACTGGTTTAGTCCGGTTTGAACCGGTTCAGACCGCCGATTCACTCTGGTTCGACCGGTTCACCTTCGGTTCACCACCTTGCTGGCCGGTTCTCCGTCGGCTTCCACCGCCAGCAGCTTCGCTGGGTCGTCCGCATCACAGATCAGCTCTCAGTTTGGGTCAAGCTCGCCGGAACGCCGCTGGTCCGGCTCTTCTCCCTCGGCCGTCGGACCCATTTTCCTCCTCTTGGCCGTCGTCGACGTTTCCCGTCGTTTCGTCGGCTGCCAATGGGCTCAAAAGAACCGCCTCGGTCTGGTGATCATTCGGCTAGGTCGAATCCGAGCTATGGCGCCGCCGTTCGCCGGAACCAACGCGATTTCCCCCTCGACTTTCCGTCCGTTGATTCACCGGAAATCGTGGCCGTCGGCGCGCGTCGCTGGTGCTGTTGGAACCGCCGGGCTTCGCTCTAGCTTCTCCAACCGTCAGCTGGGACCATCGACCGTCGGTGGCTCGTCGGGCTTCCTCGGGTTCTCGGCTCCGTTTTCCTTTCCGTTTCGTTTCTCTCTCCCCGACCCGTTTCTCTCCTTTTTTTTTTTTCAGATTCCTTTTCTTTTTCTTTTTTTTTGTTTTATTATTTTTATTATTATTATTTATTTTAATTATTTTACTATTCATTAAAATACTCCAAAAAAATTCAAAATATCTACACTTATATTATTTTTATTTTAATTTAATTTATTTAATTTAAATTTAATTTATTAAATATATTTTTCTCCAAATTTTCGATATTATTCCTTCGCGCTTTTCGAGATATCGTTCCGGTAATTTTTTGATATTTTTAAAATTTCTGAATCTTGATCAATTGATCCAAATTGTATAATTTCCTCATTATCGATCAAGATATCTTACATCCTTATTTTTAATTAAAATTTTCTTATAGCCTTCATACCGGGTTTTGGTATTATTTTTACCATTTTACCCCTGCTCTTGTTTCGGAATCAATTTAACCTGACCTTCCTTCATACATTCCCCATCTTTTCTTATTTAATTTTCGTATTTTAATTAAATTCGGGTCTTACAATGTATTAAAAAGCAAATTGACGCATGACTCTACACATACCCCTTACCTTGAGGTGATCACAGTACTTAAACTTGGTTCTTAGCACCAACCTCAAGTTAGGTAATGCATCTATATCGCCCAACACTACCCAATGGTCCTCTTTGCTGAAAAAGCCACATCATATAACTTAATTTCTTACGCTTTTAACTTTCTTAAGTTTCCATAAAAGTAAACCCTTTATAACTTAACATTTCCTCATACTTCCTCTTAAGCCTAAATAGAAACCTTAACTTACATGCTCCTATAAGCTCAACCAAATCATTTTTTATCATAAATTACATGCTCCTATAAGCTCAACCAAATCATTTTTTATCATAAATCATACCATACATAATCTTACATTCATCCATAACATCATAACGACCATTAAATTCATCATTCAAACCATTTATACATAAATCCCTAAATTTCATCAACTTTAACCCTAATTCATCTTTCCATAAATTTTATTTTGGAAATCTACTTAGTCAAATCAACATATTATACCATAAATAACAATATATATTTATTCCATAGTTTTAGCAAATCTTACTTTGTAGAGAGAAAAATCCTAACTTTGTCTCTTTAAGCCTTCCATACCAATCCATCATCTTTAATCATAAATATCCATTAATATAACATTCAATACTCATAAATAATTCATACCCAATAAAACAAACCAACATCAAAGCCTCTTACATTTGTTTCCCCTTTTTTGGAGCCAAAAACCCTTGTTCTTTGTCTCTTTCCGTCACGATCACGACACACGACCCTCTATACCAGTCTGTGACCTTTTACTTACCACTTACTATTTACAGTTTGGCTGCGAGTCAACATCCAATCCACATCTCATATACATTCATTTTAATGAAATATAATAGAAACTGGACTTTTTTATAAATATGCGGAAGTGTTTACATCAGTTTCTATTAACTATACATCCATTTTGTACAAAATATCACTAGACTGTACATTAATTTACAGGATACAAAATTTTTTCTCGACACAAGTGTATACCTCTCTGTACTACTGGAGAACACCTTAGCAGGGATGACTGTAGTACTCACTACTGCGTAGTATCTGTGGATGAGGAAATAAGGGGGTGAGCATAACACGCTCAGTAAGAAAAATGTGCAAGCAGGTAGATAACTATACTATCTACATGCTAAAATACATATATGTTTATTTTCCTTATAAGATAATATGCATCTTCGTTAAAACAACTTCCATCAATGCGAAATCATTAATTCGCTAGATGGATATATGCATATTCACACAGTTCATCATACAAAACCACTGGGGTTTAACTTCACATAGTAGCACATAGTTTCACATAACAAAATCTATTCACATAGTTCATATCTAGAAAATGCTTCTTACATTGTACATCAATACATGTTGAGACATAATTATGGGTCATTCCATCCCCAGACACACAACAAGGGAGGATATCTGTTACCTCACACAGTAGTCACAATATCGTATCACTCAGATACATAAAGACTTATGGCCATAGTCGGATTCCAAGCTACATTGATCAGGTGTACGGGAACCCTATGCTTGGGGAGGCGGATCAACCATCCCTTCATCTTACACAGATATCACACAGATAGTCACGACACAACGTACCCCATGGCTAACGCTCACGGTACATCGTGCTCCCGTGGATCCTTATCACCCATTTTCGTTGTCTCAAATCAAGTGCGAGCTCTCGAGTGGAACACACAATATCATCAAGGCATCAAGCACTATTTTGTTTTCTAAAAATTCCTTTGAAATAATATGTGATGGAGGCTAGTCAATTTACTGTTGCCTCTCATGCTCTAATAACGATCTCACACAGAAAAGAAATAGAACTGCTCCTTGCACTGAGTATGAATGAGAGGGTAAACTCCCTTCAATCACTCTTTATACCCAACTCATACAATTGGTTAAAACCGG
Organism: Firmiana major; assembly: GCA_033439115.1. Lineage (NCBI taxonomy): Eukaryota > Viridiplantae > Streptophyta > Magnoliopsida > Malvales > Malvaceae > Firmiana > Firmiana major. Next base: position 22,893,562 of record CM065903.1, on the reverse strand, counting down.
AGCCAATCTATTATCATTTTTCTCAAAACGTTTGAAAAACTTCTTTTCACCATAACATAGAAGTCATACAACTTATACTGTAACGACCCTTGACCCTTGAAAATTGAGGGATTTTTTTTAACTTAATTTACCCATTTATTCTTTTATTCACTTAGGTTGTATTCCTGTTCAGTGTCAAATCACTTTTTCTAATTCTTTATCCGAATTTATATTTAAATTTCATATTTTGACTTATATGGCCGATAGAAATTTCAGCAGCATAACGACTTATATATGAGCCTACCCACATGCAATTCAATTGTTTGACAATTCTAGATATCCACAACTACTAAGCATGCTTTCCAACAATCCTACATATCCACAACTACCAAACATACTTTTCGATTTACTACCAATCATCTCAAAATATAATCCCACAAGTAGAATCCTTTACATTGTATTCCTTACAAATTACATCCCAATAAAAATATTCCCAATATATGTCTGTGCATGCAAATATGTCTGGTACAGGAATGTAATTGTATACTTTTCTGCGTGTACAAAAAGTAACCTAGGGTAGCTCTTTCCTACCAGCCTACGTCGTGTACGCGGTAGGTAGCGTCTGTAGATCACTGCAAATAATCTGAAACGTAGAGGGGTGAGTTTTCGGGAAAAAGCCTAGTAAGAAACGTATTTAAAATGATCATGGTTGCTAAATCACATTGAATGCATGATAAAACTAAGAGATAACGTTTCTTTACAAATATCACATAGCTTCCAAAAAGCGTATATACAAAACATAATCAATAGAAATAGAATTTCGAAGTAACAAATCTATTCAATTACATCACAATCTTTTGAAACATACAGAACTCCAGAATATTTCAAAATCGATAGAACTTCAAAAGAATAACTGATGCATAAACATATATCGAATGATCAAAATCTTTTAACATAGTTCATATCGGATGGAGATTAGGCCAACTTATAGAATTGTCATGCGATGATAACATAGTCATCCTCCGTAGAGGGAAATCATAATCATGGCCATGGCAAGGCTGTAGACGTGATCAAGGTCGTACAACAAATCAAACATACCCGAAGGCAGAATTCATATACGCCACAATGGCGCGTATGACAAAAATGCATTGACCGTGTAGCACTTTGCATCTGTAGGACCCAAGAGGTGGCCCCCACAGTCATACCGACTGTGTGACACTTTGCTTCCACAGAACCCAAGAGGTGGCCCCCACGATCGCATATCATTATGAACCGCGTGGCACTTTGCTCCCGTCGAACTCAAGAGGTGGCCCCCCACATTCACATGTCATTGTGTAAATTGCGTGGCACTTTGCTCCCATCGGACTCAAGAAGTGGCCCCCACATTCACATGTCATTGTGAAAATTGCGTGGCACTTTGCTCCGATCGGACTCAAGAGGTAGCCCCCACAATTCCACTATACATTGCCTTTTCGTCTCAAAACAGAGTTTTCAAAGTCTTTCTTGGGTTTTATAACCCGTAAACTCATACCGAGTAATAAAATCAAATTTCTTGTGATCTGAAACTCTTTCATAAAATAGAAAGACTGTGTGGCACTTTGTTCCCGTAGAACTCAAGAGGTGGCCCCCACAATCACCTTTCGAAAACAAATTTCATTTCTTAAGCATATGTTCACATACCAAATTTCATTTCTTTCAAAAACATGAAATCAATTCATACATAAGTCAAAACCATAACATGTATTCAAAAATCATGCTCGAAACTATGCATTCAATTTCATATGGCATTTCTTTGTCTTGAAAACATGATCAAATAAAACTTGGGCTAAATAGGTGTCGGATTTTGTTTTACAATCAAGGGTTGCACGAGGAGGCTCGAAAACACATAGATAAATCGGAGTCTAAAGGTAAGGATACCATTATCATCTTAAATTACACCTCTTACCTCGATCTATCGAAATTTGTGAATTCGAGTGGTGACGCCTCCTAGTACCTCCTTTAATTCCTTCTACGATCACCTACATCGAAATTGTATACTTAGCACCCTATTCATGCGAATTGTCCGAATTGCGTTAAAAATGTAACCTATTCGTTACTACTTCGTGTGTACGTATTATTGCACATACCTAGGCCAACACGCACGTTTATATATTTTCCTTCCTATATATTATTTTGTACATACAAATATTAACATACACATTTATTATATACATCTACATGTATATACACATAAATATATATATACTCCTATATATATATTATTATTTGTTTTCATTTTTCCTTATCACATGTATATATTCTTTGTATGTACATATACTAACACACACATTTATCTTATACACCTATATGTATATACATCTAAGTATATACACATATTCATTTTCTCATTTAATTTCCTTATTCATCATTACATATATATATATATATATATATTGTCTATTTCACATCTCTCTCATTTTTTTGTCTACCTTAATCTATACTAGCATGCTTATGTATACAACAAATATATATACATGTACATTAAATATACATATATACATATATACATTTTACCTTTTTTTTTTTCCAATTTCCAGCTTTCTCCTTTTTTTTTTTTTTTTTCTCTTTTCTCTTTTCCTTTCTTCTCTCTTGGTCAACTCCTTTCCTTCAGCCTCCCCTACCTTAGTTTGCTCTTCCTTAATCTGTAATGACCTGAATTTACTGATATTTCGATTGGGCTACAAGTCGATATTAGATCAGAACAGTGTTCAGTGTGATTAATTTTTTTTTCCTCAGTAACAAATTTAAATAGAATATGTTCACATTCCCCAGACACATCTTGTATTGCATTACTGTACTTACATAATTTTAGATACAAAAGAATTTCTTACACTGGGTATACCTTCGATGCAGAAATACGCTCCACGAAATCTTAACTATGCGGAATGCCTTACTAACGGAAGCGATCCCAGCTACAGAGGAACTCTGTGGAGGAGAGTAAGGGGGGTGAGCTCAACATGCTCAGTAAGAAAAATCCCATAGCAGGTAGATAAATACACTACCTACAAAATATATATATTTTTATATTTGTTAAATCCCGAAAAGTTTCACAGATGATTTTCTCAGATGTCAGATTCGTAAAATTCAGAAAACAATTAAGTCTCGGCTAAAGCACAAATACCAGAAACAGATTCTTCAGAAATAGAATATGAACTAGTAATACATTTAACTACTATTGTAAATCCAGAAAGTTCAGAGTTTTTCAGTAGCAAAACAAACAGATTCCCAGATATTTTAGTTCAAGCAGACAAATTCAATAAATATTTTCAAATAGACGAGACAAGGCATGCATGCTATAACAAATATCAGAAATGACTATTGGCCAATGTCAGTGACTCCGGGCAAATCACGGGCCAGGTGTGTCGGGATGTCAATCGCCGTGGGAGTGGTCAGCTACCCAAACGGCTCACAGATCAGAATGTTCGAAGACCAGAAACAGAATCAGAAGCACGGTACATCGTACTCGTGGACCACAGATACAGATACAGAACAGAAGTGCAGCATGATCTCACCAACGCCTTTGTCTCAAAATTAGTGCGAGACGGACCGTACGACACACAGTCAGTACGCGATCAAGCACATTTCATCAGAATAATTTTTATAACAGATCATTTTTCCTTAAATCACATATAAATTCATTTGTTTTATGAAATCGTTCAAAACAGGCTAACTAGCCCTTTCTCGAAAAAATCTCAGAAAACGGTCTATGAAAATCAAAATTCAAGACATTCAATAATTAAAAACAAATTCAAGTCATACCGTAATTTATGCAAATCATTTAAATTTAATCCGTAAAATTTGATTGTTCAACTAAGCTAAAATCTCTAATTTTTCAGTCATAAAGCTCAACCTAGTCTTTTCGATAGTTTCGGTACTGCGAAATTCAACCTAAATTTTCTATCTACAAATATACGAAATTTACGCATATTTATCTCTAGCAGCGACGAGAATTTTTCTTACCTCAATGTCTGCCTGTAGTCCGCGATTGTCTCGACGTAGCGAGTCGACGAGTCTGGTCTTACTCGGATAATTTTTCGCAGCTCTTTCCCGAGATTTTCCCAAATTTTCAGTACACTCATCTTATCTTTCTTCAATTTTCCTCTATTTCCTAATATATATATATAAATATATACATTAATATATATATAAATATATACATTACTGTTCATCCATTTCTTTTGAATTTATTTACCCTTTCCCGCCACTTTTCTTTCTTCATCTTTCTATTTTGTTTCCTTCTTCACCGATCACTGTTCACTATCTTCTTCCCGGTTTCTCCCTCACTTCCTTGGTAACTTCTCCATCTTTTGGACTCCACCATCTCCAGATTTAGTTCCGACATAATCACCATCGCCATCATCATTTTCACCACCACCTCTATCGATTTCTTAGCTCACCATTGTAAGACCCGAATTTAATTAAAATACGAAATGAATGAGTATTCGTGAAAGGAAGTTGGGTTAAATTAATCCCGAATACGTGCAAGGGCAAAATGGTCAAAAGACTGAAAGTCGAAATAAATTCGATGAGAAAAATTAATTAAAAATAATGGATTGAGAAATCTTGATCAATAAAGGTGAAATAAATTTATTCTGGATTAAATTGATCAAGATATCAATTTATAGGAATTAATCGGGATTAATCAAAATTTTTAATTCAAAAAATAATCCCGAAAATAATCAAAAAATATACCGAAAAAGTCAGGGTCAATATTTCAAAAATACGGAGAAATTATACCCGAAAAAGGGTTAAAATATAATAAATAAATTAAATAAAATAAAATTAATTAATTTAGAATTAAATAATAATTTTAAGGGATATTTTGGATTTTTATAGAGTATTTTAATGAATAGTGTAATAATTAAAATAAATAATAATAATAATTAATAAAATAAATGAAAAAAAAGAAGAGAGAAGAAAAAAAAAGGAATCAGAATTGTCGGGGAGAGAGAAAGAGAAGAGAAAACGGAAATGAAGCCAAACCGAGGAGACACCGGCGAGCCGTCAGGCTACCGACGACCCCCGACGAGGAGCAGACGAGGAAGAGGAGAGGCCGGCGATCTTCAGGACACCAGAGACTCGCTGTAAGGAGGTCGGAGGACGCCGAAAAACGGAGGAGAAGGCCGCGGGAAAGAAATGGTCACCGGCGGCGAACGGTGGCGATTCGGGCGGAACTAAGGCCCGATTCTAAAAGCCCAGACGACGGCGATTCTTTCTGCACCAATAGCAGCCAACGAAACGGCGAGAAACGCCAGCGACGACGAAGAGAAAGAAATGGGTTCCGACGGCCGGGGGAGAAGAGCCGGACCGGCGACCTCGACTGAAGCTGAGGCCAGATTCGTGCTGCGGACGACCCAACGGAGCCACTGGCGGTGGAAATCGGTGGAGAACCGGTCGAAAAGGCAGCGAACCGGCCGAACCAGAGTGAACCGGAGTGAACCGACGGTCCAAACCGGGTTGAACCGGACCGAACCGGTTCAGCCAAGAAAGAAGGGAAAAAAAGAAGAAAAAGGGAAAAAGAAAAAGAGAAAAAATTAGGGAAAATTTCAGTGATGCAATCGAGCTTCGGGTAAGTCAGTAGCGGTTAAAATTGACCGATTTAAATTTTAAAATATTTTATTTAATTAATTTTCGACTGAAAACTTACCCGAAAATTTATGAAATTGTGTAGCTCGACAATTGGCATCCAATGAGAGCTCGAGATAGCCTCAATTTGCATGCTAGCATGGAATCTCGAGTAAGTAACCCTTATTTACGATAATTTACATCGTTATGCGTGATATGAATTTAAATTCCGCATAAATTGAATTAAATTATGGAAAATTAGATAAATTGTCGTAAATAATAAATTTAGCTATTCGAGAGTTAGAACGAGGCCCAATAAATGGTTGGTGGGCCCAATAAGCCCAATAGGTCTCGATAATGTGAAAATTAAGTGAAAAACAGACTTAAGGCCGATTAAGGCCCATTAAGGTGCAATCGGGCCCAATAGGATAAATGGGCCCAATGATTTAAATTAAGCCCAGAAAATAGGAAATACAATTAAATTGTATGATATCTAACCTGAGAAATAATTATACGCAGTTCCGGAGGTTTGATTGGGAGCATATCGGACTGCGTGACGAGATAACAGTGAAAAAGAAAAGGTCAGACTCGACAGGAAAATAAGGTAAGGGAATTCTGCGGACTGCTAGAGGTAACTTTACGAAATTTTAAGTTCATTTGCAGTCCTTTAAAAATTATCTGAAGGGTCTAGAGGTCAAATAATAATTTTAGTGCCCCGAATGGACAAATTACCAAAATACCCTTGTTAAGGGTAAAATTTACAAATTTAGGAAAAATTTGGGAGGAGCAAGAACAAGAGGTTTCTGCTCGTTCTGGAGACATTTTAATGCATGCATGAGTAGGCTGGCTAACCTTGAAAGAAAATGCACAGCATTTCATACTTTCAATGATATAATTGTTTTGAAAAACTGTTTTGAGGAAACAGAGCCGCCTACGTGTTTTTATTGACATGTGACGTGCTAGAGCTCAGCTCGCACGATATTTTGATTTGTGTGATGCATGCATTAGTGCTGGAGCGAGAGCTCGCACTAGAGTTTTACATGCATAGGTGCTGGAGTCTAACTCGTACCAGATTTTTTATATATATATATGATTTTCGTGACAGGGTGCTAGAGTCTAACTCGCACCATATTTTTATATGATTTTTGAGACAAAGTGCTAGAGCCTAGCTGTCACGACCCAAACTACCCAAAAATCAGAGTTAATTTTTTTCGCATTTTATTATTTTCTTACTTAAATTCTTGCTTGTCCTCGAATCGTGACCACACTCCACTAATAATTGGGCTGTGCGTCAATGCCAGTCCCACCATTCAATTACCATCTAACTTATTTCTTCTCCAGTCATTTATAATTGTTTACATTATTTATACATCCCCTAAAGTTACTTACAAACATGTTACTGTGCTATGCTTATGTAGATACAATATGTACAAGTGTATATACCTTATGTTGATGGGCAGCAGCGGATATCCAAAATGCAGTACTGAGTCGCCTCAACTTCAACTGGAGATTATCTGTGGGAGAAAATGAAAGGGGTGAGCATATCAAGCTCAGTAAGGCAACCCTACGAACAAGTAGGTAACCATACTACCTACATGAACGTAGTGCCATGCATAAAACACCCTTTCTCCACACATTTAAAACAGATGATATGAAAGTTATGATGTTATGTAAATCGAGTTTGCACAGAAAATTCAACATGCAATTCTTTTAAATCATTTCTTTCTCATTTAAAAATTTCACAATAAAGTCAGGACTCGACCCCTCCTTCGGGTGATCCTGACTCACACAAAACCATGAAAATTGGTTTACATTCACACATGGGTTTGAAAAGCATGGAAATACCATCATGCAAATTTAGTTTAAAACCAAGTTTCAAACATCGTCAAGATCATCAACATGCGAGACTAGGCAACGTCTGTATATCGACAATAACCAGGACTATGGCCATGTGTGTCCTCGGGAGTTCCTCAGCTACACGGATCCTAGTGTGCGGGTTCTCACCATGATCGGGAACCACCCAGGAGGTGGGTCAATCCATCCCGTTAGTCTTATCCGATCCCAGGCATCCGAAGATGTTGCATCCGGAGATGCCGTATCCGAAGATACCACACGGTACATCGTACTCCATGCTACTTGCACGGTACATCGTACTCCGTGAACCCATATAATATCTCTATACTCATGCCATGTCTCAAAACGCACGTGCGAGCCTATTTAATCGGTGACACACAGTCTACCCGATGCTCCAAGCACGGCTCATCGCATGTTCTCATAAAATCAGTGCGAGCGATGCTCAGCACTCACATCCATCAAGTAAAACTGGCAGAGCCCGCTTTACATCTCCACAAGGCCGCCAACCTCATCCCTCACTCTCACCCCACCTAAGAGGTCTTTTGAGCCTGTTGGGCCTTTTGGCTGACTTCAAGGGCAGATAGCGCTGCTCTACAAATCCGGTAAAACTAGTGCGAGCTATGCTCAGCACTCTGTATATAAATCACATGAAAATCTTATAAAATCTGGTGCGAGTTAAACTCTAGCACCCTGCCTCGAAAAAGCATATGAAATCTGGCGCGAGTTGTACTCTAGCACCTATGCATGTAAAACTCTAGTGCGAGCTCTCGCTCTAGCACTAATGCGTGCATCACACAAATCGACAACATCGTGCGAGCTGAGCTCTAGCACGTCACACGTCAATAAAAACAAGTAGGCGGCTCTGTTTCCTCAAAACAGTTTTCAAAACAATATCACGTTGAAAGTATGCAATGCTGTGCATTTTCTTTCAAGGTGAGCCAGCCTACTCATGCATGCCTCAAAACACATCGAGAATGAGCAGAAACCTTTTGTTCTTGCTCCTCCCAATTTTTCCTAACTTTGTAAATTTTACCCTTAACAAGGGTATTTTGGTAATTTGCCCATCCGAGGCCCTAAAATTATTAGTTGACCTCTAGACCCTTCAGGTAATTTTTAAATGACTGCAAATGAATTTAAAACTTCGTAAAGTTTACCTCTAGCAGTCCGCAGAATTCCCTTACCTTATTTTCCTGTCGAGTCTGACCTTTTCTTTTTCAATGTTATCTCGTCGCACAGTCCGATATGCTCCCAATCAAATGCCCGGAACTGCGTATTAATATTTCTCAGGTCACATAATATACAATTTAATCGTATTTAATACTTTCGGGGCTTAATTTAAATCGTTGGGCCCATTTACTCCTATTGGGCCCGATTGCACCTTAATGGGCCTTGATCGGCCTTAAGCCCGTTTTTCACTTAATTTTTCACTTTATCGAGTCCTATTGGGCTCATTGGGCCCACCAATAATTTATTGGACCTCGTTCTAATGCTCGAATAGCTAAATCGATTATTTACGACAATTTATCTAAATTTCCATAATTTAATTCAATTTATGCGGAAATTAAATCAATATCACGCATAACGAGGTAATTATCGTAAATAAGGGTCACTTACCCGAGACTCCATGCTAGTACAAAATTCGAGGCTGTCTCGAGCCCTCAGTGGATGCCAATCGTCGAGCTACACAATTCCACAATTTTTTCCGGGTAAGTTTTCAGCCCAAAATTAATTAAATTAAATACTCCAAAATTTAAATCGGGTCAATTCGACCGCTCCCTGACTTACCCGAAGCTCGATTACACCACAGGAATTTTCACCAATTTTTTCTCTTTTTTCTTTTTCCCTTTTTCTTCCTTTTTTCCTCTCTTTTTGGCTGAACCGGTTCAGTCCGGTTCGGACCCGTTCAGACCACCGGTTCTCTCCGGTTCGATCGGTTCACCGTCGGTTCACCGCCTTGTCGGCCGGTTCTCTGCCGATTTCCACCTCCAGCAGCTCCGTGAGGCTGTCCGCAGCTTGAATCTGCCCTCGATTTGGGTCGAGGTCGCCGGAATGCCGCCGGTCCGGCTCTTCTCCCTCGGCCGTTGGACCCATTTTCTTCCCTTGGCCGTCGTCAGCGTTTCTCGCCGTCTCGTCGGGTGCTATCGGTCTCAAAAGCACCGCTGTCGCCTGGGCTCTCGAAATCGGGCCTCGGTTCCGCCCGGATCGCAGCCGTTCGCCGGGACCGAGCCCCTCAATCCCGTCGGCCTTTCTCTCCTCCGATCGGCTTCCTCCGGCCACTGCACGGTGCGATCCCGGTACCATCTTGCTCGCCGATCTCTCCTCTACCTCCTTGTGGCCTAGTCAGAGCCGTTGGTCGTCGGACGGGGGTCCGGTCTTCCTCGGTTGTCGCGGCTTCCGTTTTCCTTTCCGTTTCGCTCCTCTCTCCCCGACCCGTTTCCTGACTTTTTTTTTCTTTTATTAATTATTTTTATTATTATTATTTATTTTAATTATTACACTATTCCTTAAAATACTCTATAAAAATCCAAAATATCCCTTAAAATTATTATTTAATTCTAAATTAATTAATTTAATTTAATTTAATTTATTTATTATATTTTAACCCTTTTTCGGGTATAATTTCTCTGTATTTTTCCGGATATTGTCCCGGATGACTTTTCGGTATATTTTTCGATTATTTTCAAGATTATTTTTCCGAACTAAAAATTCCGATTAATCCCAATTAATTCCCATAAACTAATATCTCGATCAATTTAACCCGAAATAAATTTATTTCACTTTTATTGACCAAGATTTCTTAAATCCATATTTTTAATTAAATTTTCTTATCGAAATTATACCGACCTTTGATCTTTTGACCATTTTGCCCTTACACATATTCGGGATTAATTTAACCCGACTTCCGTCATACTTCCCCCATCTTTTCTTATTTAATTTTCGTATTTTAATTAAATTCGGGTCTTACACTAGCTCGCACTATTTTTACTTGATTTGATGAGAGTCCTGAGCATTGCTCGCACTGATTTTATGAGAACATGCGATGAGCCGTGCTTGGAGCATCGGGTAGACTGTGTGTCACCGATTAAATAGGCTCGCACGTGCGTTTTGAGACATGGCAATACGATTTAATGTTCAAACAACCTGATGAGCCCGAAAGAGGGATAAGGCTGGGGGTCCACGGAGTACGATGTACCGTGCAAGTAGCATGGAGTACGATGAACCGTGTGGTATCTTTGTGATATATTGTATCTTTGTGATACGTTGGCATCATCGGATGCATGGGATTGGATAAGACCGACGAGATGGCGTGACCCACCTCCCGGACGGTTCCCGATCATGGTGAGAACCCGCACACTAGGATCCGTGTAGCAGAGGAACTCCCGAGGACACACATGGCCATAGTCCTGGTTATTGCCGATATACAGATGTTGCCTAGTCTCGCATGTCGTCGATTTTGATGAGATCAAAATGGATTTTAAATTAAATGTGCATGATGCTATTTCCATGCTTTTTAAACCCATGTGTGATGTAAATCGATTTTCATGGTTTTGTGTGAGTTAGGATCACCTGAAGGAGGGGTCGAGTCTTGACTTTATTGTGAAATTTTTAAATGAGAAAGAAATGTTTTGAAATAATTGCATGTTGAATTTTCCATGCAAACTTGATTTACATAACATCATAACTCATATCATCTGTTTTAAAATGTGTGGAGAAAGGGTGGTTTATGCATGGCACCACGTTCATGTAGGTAGTATGGTTACCTATTTGTTCGTAGGATTGCCTTACTGAGCTTGATGTGCTCACCCCTTTCATTTTCTCCCACATATAATCTCCAGTAGACGTTGAGACGACTCAGTACTGCATTTCGGATATCCGCTGCTACCCATCAACATAAGGTATATACACTTGTACATATTGTATCTACATAAGCATAGCACAGTAACATGTTCGTAAGTAACTTTAGAGGATGTATAAATAATGTAAACAATTATAAATGACTGGAGAAGAAATAAGTTAGATGGTAATTGAATGGTGGGACTGGCATTGACGCACAGCCCAATTATTAGTGGAGTGTGGTCACGATTCGAGGACAGGTAAGAATTTAAGTAAATAAACAAAACGCAAAAAATTAACTCTGATTTTTGGGTAGTTTGGGTCATGACAACCATCTTCCAACCCGTTCTCATCCCCTGCTCACGGTCTCCTCTTTTTCTCCTTCTCAGTTTCCACCGCAACTTCTCGGTACCTTCATCTTTTCCATTTTTCGGACACCACCATCTCCAGTCTCGGTCTCGGCATCAACACCATCGTCATCATCATCTTCACCATCAACTCGAACATCTCCCTCTAGCCTCTCTCCCTTCCCCTGCTCTCCTTTGTTATGCCTTTCTCGGTTGCCTTCAACCCGAGTGCCCAGCTGCTGCTTCTGTTCTGTTCTCCTCACAAGTTGCTATAAACAGGGAGGCACGGGGCTGGACAAGAGCAAGGTTCAAGGATAGTTGCTTGAAGCAGTGGCAGTGAAGCTCGGCAGTTCTCCCCTCTCTTCTCTACTTCAATCCAGTCTCCCGCGCAGGCCATTTGTTTTCGTTCACTGCTTCAGGCTCTCGGTTTCTCACATTTCCACCTCTCTGATCACGTCTTTGTTTCAAGCTTCTCTATACTATTCAGTACCGAGAAAAAGGAAAAGGAGTAGTAGTTGCCTTACTGCATGCATAGCTGTCATTATCATCATTCTTCTTTCGGCCTCTCTCTCGGGTCCCTTCTCCTTGTTTCATTTTCAGACCCCTCTGTTTCCAGCCTTCACTCTTCTCCTTTCTATCTCCCTCACACACTCTATCGGTTTCTATCTTATTTTCACTCTATATATATATACACATATTTTTTTTGTTTTCCTTTCCTGTTTTCTTTTTCTTTACTGCAGTTTTTAGTTTATATGTACATATAATATATATCTTTCATTCACATTTATTTCCTGGTCCGTTGCGTGGTACTCTTCCAACAGAAACTGCACTAGTTCCTCGTGTTGGCCTCTCTTCCTTTCGCACTTCAGTCTACCTCTGCCTAGAGTTGTTGCCGTTTCCTTTCTAATGTGTTTCTTGCTGCTGTGGTGGGTGGAAGTTTACTGCCATGCCAGTCTACCCCTTCAGTAATATACCAACTGGCATCCAGATTCACATTTTCCTTACCCGTTTCCTGCCAATTCTTCAGACTACTTCTTCACGTTTTCTCTTTTCTTGTTGCAGCTTCCATATGTAACATATATATCTATATTTTTCCCATTTTACTGTTCATCATTTTTATCAACCCCATATATTTCTTTTCACCCAAAGTCTATCGGTTTTCCTTGGTATGTATACACATATATATATTTATTTTTTTTCCCTTTCATATGGCTATCTGCGGAATTGTCTAAATATACACATTTTATACCTACACACATAAACACTTATACATATGATGCACCTATATTCTCAATTTTGGAAAAATGATTGAGCCATCATATATATATATATATGTATATATATGTATACATACATGTATCTACAAGTGTACATTACTCCCTTTATATGTATATGTATATATAATCATATGTGTATATTAGTATATCTTTGTACACATATTTATCCATCCATAAATCTTGAGGAATAAACACAATGTTGCATACATATATACATATGTATGTCTATGCACTCAATTTGAATTTCCATGTAGTATAGAATTATGTTAATCTAATACTTGTGCTTAAATTTAGCTTCACCCATAGTCACATATCAGTCTTGATTTCCCACATTATTAATATAGACAATATCAAGTATCGTGAAAATTTACGGTATTTACATTTTCCCCACCTTGAGAAATTTGGTCCCCAAATTTAGGAGTACCTTAGTCCTTAAACATATGCAATATTCCTCTCGCATCAAGTTCTCCAATTCCCCTGTGGCCTCTTTCGATATCTATAGTATTGTTAAAAAATCCTTGATTAGTGGAATTGTCTTAGACCGTAGCGCTTTCTCTTCCTTGTCCAGTATCCGAATTTCGATTTTTCCAACATGTGTCTTTCTTCTTTCAATCCCAACGGTTCATTCTTACTTACCTGCATTGGATCTAGATGATACTTGCAAAGTATTAAAGTGTGGAAAACGCTGTGGGTACTCGATAATTCTGGCGGTGACGCCAATCTATTAGCTCGTCTCCCACTCGGTCTAAGCTCTTGAAAGGTCCAATGTATCGGGGACTCAGTTTTCCTTTCTTTCCTAATCTTATTATACTATAGGAAGGAGAAACTTTCAAAACATCAATCCTCCTACTGAAATTTCTAAAGTCCTTCGTCTTTGGTTAGCACAACTCTTTCGCTTTCTCTGAGCTGTCCTTGATTTCCTACAACCTAATTGTACTTCCATAGGAGTCTGTTTAACCAAATCGAGAACAATTATTTTTCTTTCACCCACTACTTCCATCTAATCGGTGAACGACATTTTAGACCATACTACACCTCATACAGTATCATCTCGATACTTGAGTGTTATCTGATATTATGCGTAACTTTGCAAATTGGCAATTTGTCATTCTAGGATTCTTTAAGATCTTGACACATGCTTTCAATCCCACATAGGCATGGGTAATAATCTCATAGGCTTTTGGTACTCTACCATAACCTGCTGACCTATGAGACATTTCATCCTAATTTCAGTTATTTCGTTTATTGTATTTGATTTGCTAATATACCTTCAGGAGATTTTGATAACTCCTACTATTCTCCAAGTATATAGTATCCCTCAAGGAATGAGTTCCTTATAGAATCTTCTTCTTTAATTGTGAATCATCAGGTACACATATTTTATTTTTGGATTTCTCAAACTATCAGTACCAATACCAAAATCTGTTGTAATACCCATCTGGATCTTACTAGCTACATCAGTACGGTACATATTACTATGCTGAACCTATTGGATTCGACGAACCAAGTGTAGAGTAAAATTCTCAGGTTAGTTATCATACAATAAATATCAATATCAGATGAACCGCATCCAATTGAGGTTCACTAAATATTTCAATAACTCATGTCCACATCCTATATACATAATGCCTTCCCGAAATCATTTCTGCTCACAGCACTAACCCGAGTAATTCCTCCTTTTTTTTCTTATATTAGACGACTTTTGTGAAACTTAATATTTCAACCTTCATGATCAGTATAATTTCATAATTCTTTACCGCATAAGTAATGGTATCCTGACTTCAAACACAAATATTACAACTGTTAATTACAATTTATGGGTTAAGGATCAGGTATTTCTAAACGCTATCAGACTTGACCACATAAACTGGTTATGGGTTCAAGGTTCAATCCCAACAAGAAGTAGGATACCAGAACTTATCACAATTTTACATTTATCCTTTGATCACTATCTATTTTCAATCCATATCACTTAATCCAAATTCATTTCACATATTAGAGATATTCTTACCTTGAATACACCTCTTATCCCAATATAACTTGTATTCAGAATTTGTCACACTTCAACGCTTGTCTTATTTCATTTATCAATTATAATGAAATCATTTTCTTACTCAAATTGAGCCTCGTATTCAAAACGTAAGTATATACAATTTACAATCCTTAGATCCTAGACGTAATTCATATTCTAAGGTATCTTTTTATCTCAATCTCTAAATCATCTTAACAATTTTAGGTCCTTCTCACTGATCTCTAATCCTTGTTTGGGGAATTCAATTGACACTCATTCTTAATTCAGCGTGATCCAGAAGACTCCGAGTCTCCTTAAAAATTAACGCCAGTACACTCCAAAATGGATCACTTGGTCCGATAATCCCCTCTTCATATAGTTCTTGTAATTGCTTTTTCAGCATTTCTAATTGAATCAAAGTCATTCAGTATAGTGATCTAAATAATTAATTCGATACCACTGCTAAATTAATTTCAAACTTCATCTTTCAATTTAGTGGTAACTCTGATAGATCATCTGGATACGTGTCGAAAATCCCTTTGTCTACTGGGGGGTCTTTTTACTCAAAACACGCCCTATCTTTATCAATCATATAAACAGTGTGACCTTTACTTATACTTTTGGTTTTGTAATGCATCGTTTCGGTTACAGTGATTTTATTCCATCACTCTCACTGCTTTCTTAATACATCATTTTATCTGTCACTTTCTTTACCTTTTCATTTTCTTAGTAACCTCAAAATATACATATCATATCATCACAGTTCCGTTTTATGCATTGCTTCCTTAAAATAACATCCAATGGAGCTAACTTAACTCGACGAAGGATCTTAGTACCTCTTACGAGTTTCCTGGACTTCTTCCGTTTTACATCTCTACTTATCTGGATTTATACTCCAATTTCATATTCATCATCAGACTCATTTTCTCATGTTTGATTCAGTCATTTCAATTATAATTTCCAATATGCTTCATCCAGAATGTGTTGCCGTCTAAAGGCCTCCAAAACATTTCTCATATATTTATCTAATTTTTGGCTCTCGGGTTAAATCGAGAAACTTCCCTCCGAGTTTGATTTTCCATTTCAGTACTGATGCTACAAGGGCTACTTTCTTTATAGTAGCGCACTTTAAAAATCCGTGTAACTTTCCCAATTCTTCACCAAAAAAATTGCAAAGAAACTTTCTCGGTAGAGTTACTATAAAATTCCATAGGATTTCTCTGTCTCACTTATCCAATCTTCCACAATCATTGGATTTCTTAACTCCATTGAAAAATGAAGGCTTAAACTTCTGAAGTTGCCTCTATTAGGTTTACAATCATACCCAACGAATCCATATAAATTCTTCCAATTCATTTATTCCAGTTTTTCGTCACCTTTGAATTTTAACTCCAGTATATAATAGTGTACCATCTTTCGAAATCAACTCGGTCGTTCTTTTAGTCACACCTTAATCATTATCATTATCACAGGGCCACTATCACTTGACCCGATAATATCATCATCGTTTCCATATCCCGCTCAAATCTTACGAAGCGGACTTCAAAATTTCCATTGAAACTATAAGATGTACACTAAGACGAGGGTTCATTACACCTCTTGAGCCTATCTCTACGGCCTCGAGGAAAGGGTTCATTTCCATCTACCAATGTGGCTATAATACTAATCAGCTATATCTATCAGTTTCCCTTCATTCATTGACACAATTTTCTATAAAACACAGTCAGGTATACCCCTTTGTATCTAAACAACGTACAGTAATGCCGGGGATGTGAACTTTCTAAGTCTTTTTCACTTTTAATATCGACTCGTATCAGGCCAACCTTGCTCTGATACCAATTATGTAACAACCCGAATTTACTGATATTTCGGTTAGGCTACAAGTCGATATTAGATCAGAACAGTGTTCAGTGTGATTAAATTTTTTTTCCTCAGTAACAAATTTAAATAGAATATGTTCACATTCCCCAGACACATCTTGTATTGCATTACTGTACTTACATAATTTTAGATACAAAAGAATTTCTTACACTGGGTATACATTCGATGCAGAAATACGCTCCACGAAATCTTAACTATGCGGAATGCCTTACTAACGGAAGCGATCCCAGCTACAGAGGAACTCTGTGGAGGAGAGTAAGGGGGGTGAGCTCAACATGCTCAGTAAGAAAAATCTCATAGCAGGTAGATAAATACACTACCTACAAAATATATATATTTTTATATTTGCTAAATCCCGAAAAGTTTCACAGATGATTTTCTTAGATGTCAGATTCGTAAAATTCAGAAAACAGATTTAGTCTCCGCTAAAGCACAAATACCAGAAACAGATTCTTCAGAAATAGAATATGAAATAGTAATACATTTAACTACTATTGTAAATCCAAAAAGTTTAGAGTTTTTCAGTAGCAAAACAAACAGATTCCCAGATATTTTAGTTCAAGCAGACAAATTCAATAAATATTTTCAAATAGATGAGACAAGGCATGCATGCTATAACAGATATCAGAAATGACTATTGGCCAATGTCGGTGACTCCGGGCAAATCACGGGCCAGGTGTGCTGGGATGTCAAACGTCGTGGGAGTGGTCAGCTACCCAAACGGCTTACAGATCAGAATGTCCGAAGACCAGAAACAGAATCAGAAGCACGATACATCGTACTCGTGGACCACAAATACAGATACAGAACAGAAGTGCAGCATGATCTCACCAACGCCTTTGTCTCAAAATCAGTGCGAGACGGACCGTACGATACACAGTCAGTACGCGCTCAAGCACATTTCATCAGAATAATTTTTATAACAGATCATTTTTCCTTAAATCACATATAAATTCATTTGTTTTATGAAATCGTTCAAAACAGGCTGACTAGCCCTTTCTCGAAAAAATCTCAGAAAATGGTCTATGAAAATCAAAATTTAAGACTTTCAATAATTAAAAACGAATTCAAGTCATACCGTAATTTATGCAAATCATTTAAATTTAATCCGTAAAATTTGATTGTTCAACTAAGCTAAAATCTCTAATTTTTCAGTCATAAAGCTCAACCTAGTCTTTTCGATAGTTTCGGTACTGCGAAATTCAATCTAAATTTTCTATCTACAAATATACGAAATTTACGCATATTTATCTCTAGCAGCGACGAGAATTTTCCTTACCTCAATGTCTGCCTGTAGTCCTCGATTGTCTCGACGTAGCGAGTCGACGAGTCTGGTCTTACTCGGATAATTTTTCGCAGCTCTTTCTCGAGATTTTCCCAAATTTTCAGTACACTCATCTTATCTTTCTTCAATTTTCCTCTATTTCCTAATATATATATATATATAAATATATACATTAATATATATATATATATATAAATATATATATAAATATATACATTACTGTTCATCCATTTCTTTTGAATTTATTTACCCTTTTGTAAACACCGTAAATTTTATGTATTTAGATAAATAAATATATATATATAATAAATAGAAATATGTTATAGGGAAATATGTGAATATATATATATATATATATATATTTGTTAAGTTGGAAAAAAAATGAAGGATAAAAATAATTACAATTAAAAAAATATATATATACATGTAATTTTCCAAGAATGAACATATAATTAAAAATATGCATATATATATAAAAATACAAATATAACATATATAATAAAAATATAAATATATAAAAATATAAATATAAATGTAAATATAAATAGATAAATATATATAAATATAAATAGATATATATAAATAATATATATATAATAAAAATAAAAATAAAAAATTAATTAAAAAAACTAAACAGGAAAAAAAAAAAAGGGATCGCGCGATTATCGCGCGATCCCAAAGACAAACCCCCCCCCCAACTGTTTCTCTACTGAAGTTTCCTACCGCCGGCAAGCCCTCCCGCCGTTCGCCTGCCGACCACTTTCCCCCTTACCAGTCGAAGGAACCCAAACCCTCTCGCCGTTTCTGCCTGCTATATCCTACTTCGTCACCGGCGGACACACCAGTGCCGGAGGTTACCCTGGACCGGCAGCCTTCCTCACCCAGACACAGACCCGACCCCCTCTTCCTCTTCTCTCCCTCTCCCCTCGCCTGGAAACAAAACAGAAACAGAGGGATTTTTCCTCTGTTTCGTGTTCTACGACAAACGGAGAAGACCGACGCCGGCCTTCCTCCGAACCCGAGCCCCGACAGCTCCCATTGCCTGTTCTACCCCGTCCGGCCACTCCTATTTCGACGCTACAGTATCAAAAAAATATATATACAGATAAATCTTCCAATTTCTATTTTCCATCCTTGTACCAGTTAATTCCTAGGTAAAAATCTGAATTTTTATTTAGTTTAATGTATGTATAATTGTATTATGGAAGCATGATGTTGTAGGAATTAATTGAAATACAAGCATGTTTAGTGTAGATTAATTTGACAAAAATTGGAAAGATGAGAAGTAGAAATATATATAATGAATATTTATTTATTTAGGTACATGTACAAATAAGTCTATAATAAATTGGGTATGCTAGTCTTTGTACAAAAAAATGTGTATGCATATGTGATAAGGAAAAATGGAAAACAATGATAATATATATATATATATATATATATATATAAAGGAGTGTATATATATATTTATTTATTTAGGTGCATATACTTGTGGGGGTATGAAAGGTGAATGTGTGTAAGTATATGTATATACAAAAAATGTATATATATGAGATAGGAAACATGAAAACAATAAAAGTATATATATATATATATACATATAGGAGTGTATATATATATAAATATGTATTTTTTATGCGTGTATACATGTGGATGTATATAATAAAGGTATATGTTAATACTTGTAGGAGCAAACATATAAATAGTGAAGAAATATATAAACGTGCGTGTCGGCGTAAGGATATACAATAATACGTACACACGCAGTAGTGACGCTAGATTACGATTTTAACGCAATTCGGACAATTCGTATGAATAAAATGCTAAGTAAACGATTTCGGTGTAGGTGAATCGTAGAAAGGATTAAAGGAGGTACTAGGGGACGTCACCATTCGAATTCGAGATACCCGATAAATCGAGGTAAGGGGTATTACTTAACTTAGTTCTGATATTGCATTCTTGTTTCACTGAGAAATGATTTTATGAAAGAGCATATGATTTGAAATAATTTATCAATGCGTCCATACTTGCGAAACTGTTTACAAAACATGATTTCGTTTTACAAAATGTTCGCTAGAACATCTATGTTTATGAAATAAACTTTCGAATTATGAAAATGCATGAAAGTTTTATGATGGCTTGAAAACCCATATTTACGCTTTGAAATGGAATTTTTGACGTTTTCAAAAGTATTTACGAAAAAAAGAAAATATGTTTTGAGACTTAGGTTTCATGCTTGGCTACTTCTTGTGGTGTTCCGGCTCCACCACTTGAGGTGCCGGTACGTTGGCCCGTTTAGCACTTGACTCAACCTGTGTGGAAGATGTCGTGCTACTGGTGGTTTATGATGATGTTTCAGTAGTATCTCGTGCCCGCGCAGCACGCAATTATGTTGCCCACACGGAGAGTGCCATTGGTGCCCGTGTCCTAGCTATGTGCTAGTGAAAGTATGTAAGATGGATACTACCCATGTTTTACGAAAGAGCTGTACGACCCTGGTCCAGTCTATAGCCACTTACCATGGCCATAGGTACTATGTTTAGCTCTCTATGGAGAATGACACGTATCGCATGACTTAGTTATAGCCTAGTCTCCTCGATTTGATTATGAAAAATCGATTATGATGAATGAATATGTGTTTTCGTGATTACGAAATATTCATGAAATGTTTACGAAATGATTATGAGTTATTCATGAAATGTTTACGAAATGATTATGAAATATGCATGAAATGATTACGAAATGACTATGAATTATTCATGAAATGTTTACGAAATGATTTATGAAATGTTCATGAAAGGTTTATGAAAAGTTCTAAAATGGTTAAGTATGTGATTTGTTTTTAAATACACACATGCTTTATGATGATTTCACATTAAATGAAAGTTTATGTATTGCATTAAGTTTCGTTTATGAACAACTTGAAATGCTTTTATATATCAGAACTGCTTTAAGAATATTATCTTACAGGGCTTTTCCCCAAAAGCTCACCCCTCTACCTTCAGATCATTTGCAGTGAATCTATAGACGCTACTTGCCGCGTACACGATGTAAGCTGGTGGGAAGAGCTACCCTAAGCTACTTTTGTACACGCGAAAGGTATACATTTACATTCCTGTATCAGACATAATTGTACGCACAGACATATATTGGAATTATCAGTTGGGATGTAATTTTGTAAGGAACGATGTAAACATTGCTACTTTGGGATTATATTTTGAGATGACTAGTATTAAATCGAAATAGATGCATTGTGTGGTAAAGATGGATTTGGAAAGTATGCTTGGTAGTTGTGGATATCTAGGATTGTTGAATACAACTAATTTGCAGGTGGGTAGGCTTATATATAAGCCGTTATGCTGCCGAAATTTCTATCAGCCATATAAGTTATAGTATGGAAACTAATTATAATTACGAGTAAAGAATTAGGAACAGTGTTTTGACACTGCATAGGAATACAACCTAAGTGAATAAGGGAATAAGTGGGTAAATTAAAAAAAAAATTTCCCCCGAATTTTAAGGGTCAAGGGTTGTTACACCTTTCCCGCCACTTTTCTTTCTTCATCTTTCTATTTTGTTTCCTTCTTCACCGATCACTGTTCACTATCTTCTTCCCGGTTTCTCCCTTACTTCCTTGGTAACTTCTCTATCTTTTGGACTCCACCATCTCCAGATTCAGTTCTAACATAATCACCATCGCCATCATCATTTTCACCACCACCTCTATCGATTTCTTAGCTCACCATCTTCCAACCCATTCTCATCCCCTGCTCACGGTCTCCTCTTCTTCTCCTTCTCAGTTTCCACCGTAACTTCTCGGTACCTTCATCTTTTCCATTTTTTGGACACCACCATCTCCAGTCTCGGTCTCGGCATCAACACCATCGTCATCATCATCTTCACCATCAACCCGAACATCTCCCTCTAGCCTCTCTCCCTTCCCCTGCTCTCCTCTGTTATGCCTTTCTCGGTTGCCTTTAACCCGAGTGCCCAGCTGCTGCTTCTGTTCTGTTCTCCTCACAAGTTGCTATAAACAGGGAGGCACGGGGCTGGACAAGAACAAGGTTCAAGGATAGTTGCTTGAAGCAGTGGCAGTGAAGGTCGGTAGTTCTCCCCTCTCTTCTCTATTTCAATCCAATCTCCCGCGCAGGCCATTTGTTTTCGTTCACTGCTTCAGGCTCTCGGTTTCTCACATTTCCACCTCTCTGATCACGTCTTTGTTTCAAGCTTCTCTATACTATTCAGTACCAAGGAAAAGGAAAAAGAGTAGTAGTTGCCTTACTGCATGCATAGCTATCATTATCATCATTCTTCTTTCGGCCTCTCTCTCGGGTCCCTTCTCCTTGTTTCATTTTCAGACCCCTCTATTTCCAGCCGTCACTCTTCTCCTTTCTATCTCCCTCACACACTCTATCGGTTTCTATCTTATTTTCACTCTCTATATATATATACACATATTTTTTTTGTTTTCCTTTCCTGTTTTCTTTTTCTTTACTGCAGTTTTTAGTTTATATGTACATATAATATATATCTTTCATTCACATTTATTTCCTGGTCCGTTGCGTGGTACTCTTCCAACAGAAACTGCACTAGTTCCTCGTGTTGGCCTCTCTTCCTTTTGCACTTCAGTCTACCTCTGCCCAGAGTTATTGCCGTTTCCTTTCTAATGTGTTTCTTGCTGCTGTGGTGGGTGGAAGTTTACTGCCATGCCAGTCTACCCCTTCAGTAATCTACCTAACTGGCATCCGGATTCATGTTTTCCTTACCCGTTTCCTGCCAATTCTTCAGACTACTTCTTCACGTTTTCTCTTTTCTTGTTGCAGCTTCCATATGTAACATATATATCTATATTTTTCCCATTTTACTGTTCATCATTTTTATCAACCCCATATATTTCTTTTCACCCAAAGTCTATCGGTTTTCCTTGGTATGTATACACACATATATATTTATTTTTTTTCCCTTTCATATGGTTATCTACGGAATTGTCTAAATATACACATTTTATACCTACACACATAAACACTTATATATATGATGCACCTATATTCTCAATTTTGGAAAAATGATTGAGCCATCATATATATATATGTATATATATGTATAAATACATGTATCTACAAGTGTACATTACTCCCTTTATATGTAAATGTATATATATAATCATATGTGTATATTAGTATATCTTTGTACACATATTTATCCATCCATAAATCTTGAGGAATAAACACAATGTTGCATACATATATACATATGTATGTCTATGCACTCAATTTGAATTACCATGTAGTATAGAATTATGTTAATCTAATACTTGTGCTTAAATTTAGCTTCACCCATAGTCACGTATCAGTCTTGATTTCCCACATTATTAATATAGACAATATCAAGTATCGTGAAAATTTACGGTATTTACATAATCTCCCCTGCCTCGGTCTGCTCTTCCTCTTCTCCCCTCAAGCCTCGGTCTGCTCCCTTTCAGCCTCTCGGCTCTTTGCACATAGCCCTATACTCTTTCGCTTCATTGTTTTAACTTCAATCCTCACTGTACTAGCTCAACCTCGGCCTTCACTCTCTCTTGGTTTCTAGCCCCTGAAACTTCCCCTATTGTTTTCTGTTTTAACCCAAAGAAACGCACCCCGACTTCACCTTACTTCAGCCCTTCTTATCCCTGAACTCAGCTGGACATGAATGCCCCATTTGCTGTGCCGAGAGCCCCTTCCTTCCTTCCTCAACCTCTCTTCCCCCGGTCAGCTCTCCTGCTCTAGATTTACTTTCTTGGTTCTGCTTCATTCTTCGGTCTCGGTCTGCTGCAGTTTCTTCTCCCCCTTCCTCGCGATCCTGATTCTAGTTTCTGTTTCCTCTTCTCTTCTTCTTCTTCTTCTTCTTCCCTCCTCTTCCTTTCTTTCTTTTTTTCTCCCGGCCAGCCCTCTCCTTCTTCCTTTCTTTTCTTTTCTTCTCTTTGTTTTCTTTCCCACCCCTGCTATAAATTCTGCATTTCAATTTGCAGAAAACGGGATTGGCTTTCTTTGAAAGCCAATTCTGTACACCCCTCTTTTTTTATTTAATTATATTAATATATATATATATATTATATTAATATATATTATTTAATGTTTGGTATTATTATTATTATATTTTTTGTTGTTTTTATTTTATTTCCATTTCATTTATTTTCATCCTATTTTATTTTATTTATTTATTACTACCTATATAATACATACTACACATTACAATATATATATATATATATATATATATATATTTGTTATATATATATATATATATCATTATTTATCCATTTTAAATTTTTCCTAGTATATATATATACATATACATTTATATATATATATATATACATTTTCTTCTCATAAAATTATTCAATGACACAATATTCATGTCTTCATGAAATTTTCATTATTTCGGAAATGAAATATTCTTGGAATTTCATCATTCCTCATAAATTCCCGATACAAGTTTTTTTACATCAAAATTGTTTTCGATCCCTCCATGCTTGCATTTGTTTTATCACTTCCTGTATTTTCGGGTTCCTTGTTATTCACGGGCTTCTCGGTTCCCATACTCCTCGAGCCCTACAACGAATATTCACACTTCCATTAAAATCTATTATTCCCATTTTTATATAGTCTAACTAAATGTAGAAAATTTGTGGTGTTTACATTCTCCCCACCTTTAAAGAATTTGGTCCTCCAAATTTCCTCTTGGTCCTTCAGAATAGATGAGGGTACTTCTGGACGCTGTCAAGTCTCCCAGGCGGTGAGGTATTTTAAAAAAAAACCTTTATTGGCCATCAGACTTGACCACGCAAACCGGTTACAGATATAAGTATTCAAGGTTCAATTTCAATATGACTCGTATATTCAAGATTTATCCCATCTCAAGCTTGTCTCATTTCGTACATCAACTACATAACAACTCTTTCCTTATTCCAATTAAGTCTCACATTCAAAACATAAGAATATAGAAATTACAATCCTTAGATTCAATACGTAATCCATATTCTCACTTACATCCATTCTTAATACACTGTAACCCAAGAGACTCTGAGTCTCCTTAAAATTTAACACCAGTACACTCCAAAGTAGGTCACTGGGTCCAGAAATCTCCCCTTCATATAGTTCTTATAATTGCTCATTCAGCGTTTCTAATCAAAGCAAGGTCACTCAGTACAGTGGTTTGAGTACTTAATTCGATACCACGTGCTAAATCAATTCTAGAACTTCTCCTTTCAATTTAGGGTTAACTTTGATAAATCATCCGATTATGTGTCAGAAAACTTTTTCTATTCACATGGATGTTTCTATACTCCGAACACGCCCTATCTTTATCAATCACGTAAGCAGTGTGACCTTTAGAGTCTTATTTATACCGTTAGTTCCCTGATTCATTCTTCCAGCATAGAGACTGTGCTCTTTCATTGTCACTATTTCCTTTGTAGATCTCTTTTCCGTCATTCTCTTTATCTTTCCCATTATCTCCTATGAGTTTCTAAACTTCCTTTATCTAACAGTTCTTGCAACTCTTTTTTTTTTAAAAAAAAAATTCCTCAAGATCTACAAAGTCCATCCGGTAGGGAAACTTCGAGATAGGCTGCACATCTGGACCCAAATTTATAGTGAACTCCAGTTCTTTCTCCTGAAGTAGTCCCAATAGTTCACCAGGAAAATACATCCAGGATTCGCATACCACTTATATGTCCTGAATTCTTGGACATTCTCGACTAGTATCGGAGATGAACGTAGCATAACCTTCACATTAACACATACATCAGAAATTTCCATCAACAGTCAAAATCATGCATTTTATTCATTAACTGCAAAGCATACATCAAACTTATCGGGTAACAGGAAGGTTACAGTCTTGGTGTAACAATCTAGACTTACGCGATTGGTGGCTAGCCAATGCATACCCAAAATTACATCGAAGCCATACATGTTCAGTAAGATTAATTCTAATAAAGTTACCATATCTCCTATCTTAATTTCACAATTCCTGCACACCATATCACTCCTTTAAGATTTATACAGGGGTATGGTATCGTGTAACATGAAATCTAGAGGCTCAAGTTTCACAGACAGTTTACATGCAAAATGGGGTGATATAAAAAAAAGTGCGTAGAACTTGAATCTAATAATACATGTGCCTTGTGATTACAAATTAAAAACTTACCCTGAATGGTCTCAGTGGAAGCATCAGCAGTCTCTCAGTCTAAGGCAAAGACTCTCCCATGAGTGACAGGCTCCTTACCTTTCTCTTCTGCGGTAGCCCGTCTCTGTGGGATTTGTCTTTGGGGAGCTTGCCTCACAGGTTGTCATGGTAGCTCTGGGGGCTGTAGAGCCTGATTCAGTGGGCAATCTTTAATCAGGTGTCCCCTCTGTCCACACCTAAAATAGCTCCCTATGGCCCGGTAATAAATACCTTCATAGGGTTTACCGTACTCCCTACATAACTTTCCATATTGCTGCGGACCTCTGGTAGTCTGTGGAGCAGGTACAGGAATTGTGGGCCTATCAACCTTAGTCCTAGACTCATCTGTCCTCTGCCTTTTGGGCTGGCCCCTCCGGTAATTATGTCTCACAAACTTCGTCTTCTTACTCTCATCTCTATTCTTTCCCTTAAGGCCATACTCCGTCCGTGTAACATTCAGGCCCCTCTCAACCATCTGTGCTCTACCCAGGGTATCCTGAAATTCAGTAATCCATAACCCCAAAAGACGATCTCGAATAGCTGGCCTTAACCCTACTAGAAACCTCTCAGTCTGACACTCTTCATTCTAGAACGTCTCCGGGTTATACCTCATCAACATTGTAAACTTGCTCTCATACTCATCACGGTTATACTGCCTTGTACCAAATTTAAAAAGTCCATCCTCAATTTCTGTTGGGTAGCACGTGGAACATACTGTTTCCTGAAGGCTGTAGAGAATGCATCCCAACTAATCACCAGATGCTGAGCATTCAAAAGGACCTTGGTGGATCCCCACCAATACTATGCTTGGCCCTTCAGTATGTATGTGGCCATCGAAACCTTCTCGACGTCAGAACACCCCAAAAAGTCAAAAATCTTCCCAATATTTACCAATCACTCTTCAGCCTCTACTGGATCCTTAATCCCCTTGAATGCTGGAGGCTTCATCGTCAGGAAGTCCCTCATCCTACCGATGTCCCTCTCCTCCCTCTGGACCTGTACAGGAGGCTGAGGTGCCATAGGTACTGGCGAAACTGGTGGAGGAGGAAGTGGTGCTTGTAGCGGAGTTAGCACTGGAGTAGGGATCAGTGCTGTGCCAGCTAAATCAGAAGCATTTGCCCTTAAGTGTTGGGCAACCATGACAGCTATCGATTCCAGTCCTCGCTTGAGATGCTGCTCCAACCGCTATTTAAACTGAGCCATACGAGTATTGGGGCTCTCTGGCTGCGATGGAGGAGATGGAGGTAGCTGAGCCTTCCTCCAAAGATGTCCACGTCTTCCACTCATCATGCAAGTGATCTAATACCTACACGTAATTCTAAAGATCAAGTCTTAATTCCATTAGGTATACATCACCTACAACCAGACAAGCATAAACATATGGATGTAATTTTAGCCTTATTTTGACACTGACAGTACTAGACAACCTTCGCTTTGATACCACTTAAACTGTAACGACCCTTGTCCCTTGGAAATTGGGGGATTTTTTTTGAACTTAATTTACCCACTTATTCTTTTATTCACTTAGGTTGTATTCTTGTTCAGTGTCAAATCACTTTTTCCTAATTCTTTATCCGAATTTATATTTAAATTCCATATTTTGACTTATATGGCCAATAGAAATTTCGGCAGCATAACGACTTATATATGAGCTTACCCACTTGCAATTCAATTGTTTGACAATCCTAGATATCCACAACTACCAAGCATGCTTTCCAACAAGCTTACATATCCACAACTACCAAACATACTTTTCGATTTACACCAATCATCTCAAAATATAATCCCAAAAGTAAAATCCTTTACATTGTATTCCTTACAAATTACATCCCAATAAAAATATTCCCAATATATGTCTGTGCATGCAAATATGTCTGGTACATGAATGTAATTTTATACCTTTCTGCGAGTACAAAAAGTAGCCTAGGGTAGCTCTTTCCTACCAGCCTACGTCGTGTACGCGGCAGGTAGCGTCTATAGATCACTGCAAATAATCTGAAAGGTAGAGGGGTGAGCTTTTGGGAAAAAGCCCAGTAAGAAACGTATTTAAAATGATCATGGTGGCTAAATCACATTGAATGCATGATAAAACTAAGAGATAATGTTTTTTTACAAATATCACATAGCTTCCAAAAAGCGTATATACAAAACATAATCAATACAAATAGAATTTGGAAGTAACAAATCTATTCAGTTACATCACAATCTTTTGAAACATATAAAACTCCAGAATATTTCAAAATCGATAGAACTTCAAAAGCATAACTGATGCATAAACATATATCGAAGGATCAAAATCTTTAACATAGTTCATATCGGATGGAGACTAGGCCAACTTATAAAATTGTCATGCGATGATAACAGAGTCATCCTCCGTAGAGGGAAATCATAATCATGGCTATGACAAGGCTGTAGACGTGATCAAGATCGTACAGCAAATCAAACATACCCGAAGGTAGAATTCATATATGCCACAAGGGTGCGCTTGACAAAAATGCATTGACCGTGTGGCACTTTGCATCTGTAGGACCCAAGAGGTGGCCCTCACAGTCACACCGACTGTGTGACACTTTGCTTCCACAGAACCCAAGAGGTAGCCCCCACGATCGCATATCATTGTGAATCGCATGGCACTTTGCTCCCGTTGGACTCAAGAGGTGGCGCCCATATTCACATGTCGTTGTAAAAATTGTGTGGCACTTTGCTCTCGTCAAACTCAAGAGGTGGCCCCCACATTCACATGTCATTGTGAAAATTGCGTGGCACTTTGCTCCCGTCAGGCTCAAGAGGTGGCCCCCACAATTCCACTATACATTGCATTTTCGTCTCAAAAAGAGTTTTCAAAGTCTTTCTTGGGTTTTATAACCCGTAAACTTATACCGAGTAATAAAATCAAATTTCTTGTGATCTGAAAACTCTTTCATAAAACAGAAAGACTGTGTGGCACTTTTTTCCCGTAGGACTCAAGAGGTTGCCCCCACAATCACCTTTCGAAAACAAATTTCATTTCTTTCAAAAACATGAAATCAATTCATACATAAGTCAAAACTATAACATGTATTCAGAAATCATGCTCGAAACTATGCATTCAATTTCATATGGCATTTCTTTATCTCAAAAACATGATCAAATAAAACTTGGGCTTAATAGTTGTCGAATTTTGTTTTACAATCAAGGGTTGCACGAGGAGGCTCGAAAACACATAGATAAATCAGAGTCTAAAGGTAAGGATACCATTACCATCTTAAATTACACATGTTACCTCGATCTATCAAAATTTTTGAATTCGAGTGGTGACGCCTCCTATTACCTCCTTTAATTCCTTCTACGATCACCTATACCGAAATTGTATACTTAGCACACTATTCATGCGAATTGTCTGAATTGCGTTAAATCGTAACCTATCCATTACTACTTTTGTAAGACCCGAATTTAATTAAAATACGAAAATTAAATAAGAAAAGATGGGGGACGTATGAAGGAAGGTCGGGTTAAATTAATCCCGAACACGTGCAAGGAAAAAATGGTCAAAAGACCAAAGGTCGGTATAATTTCGATAAAGAAATTTAATTAAAAATATGGACTTAAGAAATCTTGGTCAATAAAGGTGAAATAAATTTAATTCGGATTAAACTGATCGAGATATTAATTTATTGGAATTAATCGAGATTAATCGGAATTTTTAGTTCAGAAGAATAATCCCGAAAATAATCGAAAAATATACCGAAAAGTCACCCGGGACAATATCCCGAAAATACGGGAAAATTATACCCGAAAAAGAGGTTAAAATATAATAAATCAATTAAATAAAATTAAATTGATAAATTTAGAATTTAATAATAATTTTAAGAGATAGTTGGGTAATTTTAATGTATTTTAAGGAATAGTAAAATAATTAAAATAAATAAAAATAATAATAAAATTAATAAAAATAAATTAATGAAAGGAAAAAAAAAGTGAATTGGAGATATCGGGGAGAGAGAAGAAGAAACGGAAACCGAAAAGGGGAGACTTGCGTGGCCAACCGACCACCGGCCACCGGGCACCGACGGCCTCCGACGACGGGCCCAACAGCAAGAGGAGAGGCCGGCGAAGCCATCGGCACCGGTGACGCGCGCCGAAGATGGCTGTATCGAGCGAACGGAGGACCAGAAGGCCGCGGGGAAAACGTTGTCGGTTCCGACGATCCACGGCAGCTGGAGGCGAACGGCGGGTACCGGCGTGACCGGGAGGAGGAGCCGGTCCTTTTGAGACCAGTACCGGTCGGCGAAATTGTCGGAATCTGTCGGATCGAGAGGTGGCAGCCGCGGGAGAAGAGATGGCCACCGACGGCGAACGGCGGCGATCCAGGCAAAACCGAGGCCAGATTTCGAAAGCCCAGGCGACGGTGATCATTTCTGCACCGGTCTCATGCGACGAAACGGCGGGAAACGCCGGTGACGGCCAAGGGAAGAAAATGGGTCCGAGGGCGAAGAGGAGAACAGCCGGACCGGCTGCGTTTCAACGAGCTTGACCCAAACCGAGGGCAGATCTGAGACGCGGACAACCTCGCGGAGCCACTGGCGGTGGAAGCCGGCGGAGAACCGGCCGGAAAATGGGTGAATCGGCGGTGGACCGGTCGAACTGGGGTGAACCGGCGGTCTGAACCGGTCCGAACCGGACTGAACCGGTTCAGCCAAAAAGAGGAGAAAAAGGGGAGAAAAAGGGAAAAGAAAAAAGAGAAAAAAATTGGGGAAAATTTTGGTGATGCAATCGAGCTTCGGGTAAGTCGATAAGCGGTCAAATTGACCCGATTTAAATTTGAAACATTTTATTTAATTTAATTTCGACCGAAAAGTTTACCCGAAAATGTAATTAATTGTGTAGCTCAACGATTGGCATCCACCGAGGGCTCGAGACAGTCTCGATTTGAGGACTAGCATGGAATCTCGGGTAAGTGATCCCTATTTACGACAATTGCCTCGTTATGCGTGATATTGATTTAATTTACGCATAAATTGAATTAATTTATGGAAATTTAGATTAATTGTCGTAAATATTAAATTTAGCTATTCGAGAATTAGAACGAGGCCCGATAAATTATTGGTGGGCCCAGTGAGCCCAATAGGCCTCGAATAAAGTGGAAATTTAGTGAAAAACGGGCTTAAGGCCGATTAAGACCCATTAAGGTGCAATCGGGCCCAATAGGGGTAAACGGGCCCAATGATTTAAATTAAGCCCAGAAAAAATTAAATACGATTAAATTGTGTAATATCTGACCTGAGGAATATTAATACGCAGTTCTGGGCATTGGATTGGAAGCATATCGGACTGCGCGACGGGACTACATTGGAAAAGAAAAGGTCAGACTCGACGAAAAAATAAGGTAAGGGAATTCTGCGGACTGCTAGAGGTAACTTTACGCAATTTCAAGTTCATTTGCAGTCCTTAAATTTTATCTGAAGGGTCTAGAGGTCGAATAATAATTTTAGTGCCCCGAATGGGCAAATTACTAAAATACCCTTGTTAAGGGTAAAATCTAAAAATTTAGGAAAAATTGGGAGGAGCAAGGACAAGAGGTTCCTGCTCGTTCTGGAGGTATTTCAACGCATGCATGAGTAGGCGGGCTCACCTTGAAAGAAAATACACCGCATTGCATACTTTCAACGTGAAATTGATTTGAAAACTGTTTTGAGTAAATAGAGCCGCCTACGTGTTTTATTGACATATGACGTGCTAGAGCTCAGCTCGCACGGTATTTTCGATTTGTGTGATGCATGCATTAGTGCTGGAGCGAGAGCTCGCACTAGAGTTTTACATGCATAGGTGCTAGAGTATAACTCGCACCAGATTTCATTTGCTTTTCATAACACGGTGCTAGAGTCTAACTCGCACCAGATTTTACATGATCTTCGTGACAGGGTGCTAGAGTCTAACTCGCACCCGATTTTCACATGATTTATACACAGAGTGCTGAGCTTAGCTCGCACTAGTTTTACCGGATTTGTGGAGTACCGCTGTCTGCCCTTGGAGTCAGCCAAAAGGCCCAACAGGCTCAAGAGACCTCTTAGGTGGGGTGAGAGTGAGGGATGAGGTTGGTGGCCTTGTGGGGATGTAAGCGGGCTCTGCCAGTTTACTTGTTTTGATGAGAGTGCTGAGCATCGCTCGCACTGATTTATGAGAACATGCGATGAGCCGTGCTTGGAGCATCGGGTAGACTGTGTGTCACCGATTTAATAGGCTCGCACGTGCATTTTGAGACATGGCATGAGTATTGAGAAACAAACCTCTGTGGGAAGCAGGCCAATTGGGCTGGAGTACCTAGAGATATTATATGGGTTCACGGAGTACGATGTACCGTGCAAGTAGCATGGAGTACGATGTACCGTGTGGTATCTTCGGATACGGCATCTCCGGATGCAGCATCTTCGGATGCCGAGGATCGGATAAGACTGACGGGATGGACTGACCCACCTCCCGGGCGGTTCCCGATCATGGTGAGAACCCGCACACTAGGATCCGTGTAGCTGAGGAACTCACGAGGACAAATGTGGCCATAGTCCTAGTTATTTACCTATATACAGATGTTGCCTAGTCTCGCATGTTGATGACTTTTATGATGATTTAAACTGGGTTTTAAAACTAAATTGCATGATGGTGTTTCCATGCTTTTCAAAACCCACGTGTGATGTAAACGTTTTCATGATTTTGTGTGAGTCAGGATCACCCGCAGGAGGGGTCGAATCCTGACTTTATTGTGAAAATCTTAATTGAGAAAGAAATGATTTATAATAATTGCATGTTGATTTTCCGTGCAAATGTGTTTTACATTTCATCATAATGCATAGCATTGTTTTAAAATGTGTGGAGAAAGGGTGGTTTATGCATGGCACCACGTTCATGTAGGTAGTATGGTTACCTACTTGTTCGTAGGATTGCCTTACTGAGCTTGATGTGCTCACCCCTTTCATTTTCTCCCACAGATAATCTCCAGTTGAAGTTGCGACGACTCAGTACTGCATTTCGGATATCCGCTGCTGCCCATCAACATAAGGTATATACACTTGTACATATTGTATCTACATAAGCATAGCACAGTAACATGTTTGTAAGTAACGTTAGGGGATGTATAAATAATGTAAACAATTATAAATAACTGGAGAATAAATAAGTTAGATGAAAATTGAATGGTGGGACTGGCATTGACGCACATCCCAATTTGTTAGTGGAGTGTGGTCACGATCAGAGGACAGATAAGAATTTAATAAAGAAAATAACAAAATGCGAAAAATTAACTCTGATTTTTGGGTAGTTTGGGTCGTGACATATAAAGGTGGTATCAGAGCACAATTGGTCTGATGTGTGTCAGTGTCAGTAATTAGAAAATTACATCCCCGTGTTACTGTGCTTAGTTAGATACAATAGTGTATATCGAGATGGGCTTGACTAAGAAATGGTTGAGAATGCAGGAATGCCTAATATGAGTCGCGTTAGATGAGATAGTGCACGAGGCAGAGGTCGTAGAGGTAGACCTGAGTCTGCTAAGTCGTGCTGAGTTTGACTATGAGAATCAGTATGAGATTGAAATAGAGGCTAATGTTGAGAATGCCTCACAGAGTCCGACAGAGTGATCAGACAGTATTGAGAGACGCTTCGCGAGATTGAAGCGGAGCATAGGTATTATTTTGAGGAGCTAATTGCTCAGATTATGTATGAGATCAGAGGGCGCAGCGGAACATTGGTGGAAACCCGCTTGACCCATCTTAAGAGTTGAGATGAGAAAATCTTAGATATATTTCGGTGACAGGATATCCCGGACATGATTTAAAGGAAATTTCGGATTAAAGTCCTTACTCTGACCCAGAGGATTTGATTTAATTATGAGTATGAAACTCGATTTTATTCTGGGCAGATATTACCTCGACACTATGAACAAGTGACAGTCGAAATGTCTAAAAGTTTATGGAAGGGCTCAGATTGTCAGTTAGAGTCTGATTGGCCTGTGAGATATTACCTATACCAAGGCAGTGCGCAGATTTGCAGTTGGGTAAATAAGAACATGAATTGCACGCCTCTGAGATTGGGAAAGGTAATGAGGGCTGAAATAGAGACAGAAAAGAGAATCGAGAAATGACAGAGATGTTAAAATGGAAAAAATGGTAATTGGTAAAAAGATCTGATTTGACGAGTTATGGAGTAAGATAATTGGTAAGGCCCAGTGCATCTAATTTTGGCAATCTTGAGGAGCATTGCGATTGGAGGACCCCGACCTGCTACGAAGTAGTGTAGCAGTGTGAGCACTGTAAGCAGTGTAGGATGTGTGGTGGATACCACGGAAGGAGGGTCTATACCTACACTGTATTGATGACAATGGTCGTTAAGTGTGGTAAGACGGGCCATTGATTTTGATTGCTCAGAGTTGAGCGAGATTGCCCCACAGGAAAGTAAAGAGACAGAAAAACTTCGTTGGTATAGCTGCAATGAAAAGGGAAGCCGTAGCCAAAAAGAAAAAGGAAAGTAGGCTGTTGGACGAAGGCGAGAGGATGTCTCGGACCAGGACACTATTAATGTCTCAGGGATGTGGTGTAAGATACCACACTTGTTATGAATAACGAAGTACGTATGGTCATTGATCCTGGTGCCACATATTTATTCATACCGCCTTCATTCACATATAAGTGAGTAAAAGGCATGAATGCCTACATCATTGGGCAATACTGATAAATGAGTACCCCAATAGAGGAGGATTAATTAACGGAATATGGCTATGGAGATTTTTAAGTTGAAAAAAGGGGTGCGACAGTGAAATTAAAGGAGCAAATAATGGTACTCATGGAATGAATAATGACGAGAGTTTCATTATAATTGATACACTAAGGAGATAATCTTTAAGATAAGATGTATCGGAGTAAGAGGCGTATGCTAGGTAAGAACATCTTTACGATATGAAGTCATTAGGATTAAGCAATTAGTAAGGAATATAAATTATAACCAAGGATAAAGATGGGTATAACCATAACCAGTAGTTGTGGTTAAGTCTGAAGGCTAATAAAGGTATTTTAAAATACCTCCCCGCCTGAAGACTTGACAGCGTCTAAAAATATATATATATATATATGACCTATAACGTGAAATCGATCGATGTAATAAATACCTTTAGCATTAGGATACCTCTACTAAGACGAAAACAATATTAAAAATTCGACAAATCATAAAGTTTAACAAAGTAGAATTTAATAAGAGCCGTTAAGATAAGAAAAGGGAATGACGCAGGTTAGTACCTGAAAACGTAAGCGGTTGAGAAGGATCTTTATACGCTTATGCGTGAATAAGCCAAGGATTAGATCGAGTTGTAATCATCATTATCGATGATGTATTGGGTGTAGTTAAAGTCTAGGGCGATTTATAAGCAATAATTGGAAAATTTCTTTTGCAATGGGTTGCTGCAAGTTCTAAAAGGATTTACCTTGTTGACACGTTTAACTAAGAAAACGTGGTCTTTGAATAAGACGATAAATAAGATTATTGTTGTGACGTGAATTTGGCGTGATGAAGTATGAACTGACCACCGTGATTAATTTCACCATATCCAACAGCTCAAGAGGTTCTCAGTGAGTATGGATACCTCGAAATAATGAATGAGCTGTGTATTGATGTATAATGGGAAGATAGTCAAGTATGGAGTCAGACAACTCCTTGATCATGAAATAAACTATCTGATCCATTATTTAAAGTTGACAGCGGAAGTGTTTGTACCGAGGATATGGTACTATTAGGTACACGATGAGGAATTATGGATATGCACTGATCATAGAGCCCGAGTATCTGTTTTCACAGAAAGGGGCGAATATGAAAATACATATTGGGTTAGAGCTTCTGAGAGATTTTGATTTATGAAAATTGTACCCCCGGGAAAGGCTGATGCTTTAAGCAGAAAGAGCATCGGGATTGTATTACATATGATGGTCAGGGAGCGTGAGCTGCTAGATGCAGTTGTGAGCCTCAGTATAGATGTGATCCCTTCTGATGATGACAGTGATTGTGTGACAGCTAGCCTGATGATTAGAACCGGATGAGAGTGCTCGAATTTGCCAGGCTTAGCGTGATGATCGACCGGACGTCGATAGTTTGGGTCTGATTCAGAAGGGTACAGTGATAGAGTTCACAGTGGGTGATGATGAGTTACTGAGGATTCAGGGACAGTATGAGTGCTCCCCAGGACCACAGTGGATGAGATAGTAATATTGTCAGAAGCTCACTCTTCGGGATATACAGTGCATACGGAAGTAAATAAATATATCGAAATCTCGAAAAGGGTATGGGTGGTCAGATGTGGAAAGAGATATTGGTGGAGATTGTATAAAAGTGCCTGGTATGTCAGCAGGATAAGGTAGAGTATTAGAAGTCTGCAGAGTTATTGCAGCCTCTACCTATATAGACACGGCACGAAAAACGAGAGCAAGTCTCCATGAATGTTGTGATGGGTTACAGAGAACCCAGGTGAATAACGAGGCTATTTGGATGATAGTTGATAGAGTGATTAAGTCTACCCACCTTCTGGTTATGAACCCCCCAGATACTCGGAGTGTATATGAGGATTTATGTATAAGAAAGATTATGGAACATTATGTAGCGTTCCAGTGAGCATGATATCATATAGGGATTCCCACTTCACTTTCTACTTCAGGGAATATTTTAAGGAAGCTATGGGAACCCGACTGAGTATTAGCACAGCTTTCCATCCTCAACAGATGGTCAGTCAGAGAGGACTGTACAGGTTCTGGAGGATCCGATGAAAGCGTGTGCCATTGATTTTATAAGCTCCTGGAATGATCAGTTGATTTCTAATTGAAGTTGCCAATAACGACAGTTGGTACTTGAGTATTGGGATAACAAGGTATGAGACAGTGTATGGCTGTAGGGGTTCCCTAAATTGGATAAGAAAAAGTGGGTGACAAATAGAATTATTTTCGACTTGGATAATAAGTCTCTGAGGATGTTTAGTTAAGGATGAGAGATTAAGAACACCTCAGAGTAGATAGAAAAGTATTGGAATTCACCCTTGGTGAATTAGTATGATTGAAAGGTTTCTTGTCCTAAGAGAATAAGGACATAGCGAACTTTTGGAAGAATGTAAATTGAGTTGCGCTGGATGGGATATTTTGAGAGATTGGACAAGTGGGAGATAAGACCTGTAGGTTGATGTTATCACGTGAGTTAACAGGCACCCACAATGTGTCCCACCTTTGATGCTTCAGGAATACTATTTAGATCCAGCACAGGTGATTGGATATGAACTCCAAAAGTTCAATTTAATGAAGATACAAGTATATCGAAGAAGTAGATTCGGGCATTAGACAGGAAAGAGAAAGTATTGAGGTTAAGATGATCTCCCTAATTAAAGTCCTTTGGTAGTAATACACTCCGGAGAAGGTTACATAAGAATTTAAGAGTATGATACAATCGATATACCCGGAGTTGTATATGGACTCATATGACTTGGTTCTAATTTGGAGGACCAAATTTCTTAAGTGGGGGAGAGTTGTAAGACCCGAATTTAATTAAAATACGAAAATTAAATAAGAAAAGATGGGGGACGTATGAAGGAAGGTCGGGTTAAATTAATCCCGAACACGTGCAAGGGAAAAATGGTCAAAAGACCAAAGGTCGGTATAATTTCGATAAAGAAATTTAATTAAAAATATGGACTTAAGAAATCTTGGTCAATAAAAGTGAAATAAATTTAATTCGGATTAAATTGATCAAGATATTAATTTATTGGAATTAATCGGGATTAATCGGGATTTTTAGTTCAGAAGAATAATCCCGAAAATAATCGAAAAATATACCGAAAAGTCACCCGGGACAATATCCCGAAAATACGGGGAAATTATACCCGAAAAAGAGGTTAAAAATAATAAATAAATTAAATAAAATTAAATTGATAAATTTAGAATTTAATAATAATTTTAAGAGATAGTTGGGTAATTTTAATGTATTTTAAAGAATAGTAAAATAATTAAAATAAATAAAAATAATAATAAAATTAATAAAAATAAATTAATGAAAGGAAAAAAAAAAGTGAATTGGAGATATCGGGGAGAGAGAAGAAGAAACGGAAACCGAAAAGGGGAGACGCGAGTGGCCAACCGACCACCGGCCACCGGGTACCGACGGCCTCCGACGACGGGCCCAACAGCAAGAGGAGAGGCCGGCGAAGCCATCGGCACCGGTGACGCACGCCGACGATGGCTGTATCCGGCGAACGGAGGACCAGAAGGCCGCGGGGAAAACGTTGTCGGTTCCGGCGATCCACGGCAGCTGGAGGCGAACGGCGGGTACCGGCGTGACCGGGAGGAGGAGCCGGTCCTTTTGAGACCAGTACCGGCCGACGAAATCGTCGGAATCCGCCGGATCGAGAGGTGGCTGCCGCGGGAGAAGAGATGGCCACCGGCGGCGAACGGCGGCGATCCAGGCAAAACCGAGGCCAGATTTCGAAAGCCCAGGCGACGGTGATCATTTCTGCACTGATCTCATGCGACGAAACGGCGGGAAACGTCGGCGACGGCCAAGGGAAGAAAATGGGTCCGACGGCGAAGAGGAGAACAGCCGGACCGGCTGCGTTTCGGCGAGCTTGACCCAAACCGAGGGCAGATCTGAGACTCGGACAACCTCGCGGAGCCACTGGCGGTGGAAGCCGACGGAGAACCGGCAGAAAAATGGGTGAACCGGCTGTGGACCGGCCGAACCGGGGTGAACCGGCGGTCTGAACCGGTCCGAACCGGACTGAACCGGTTCAGCCAAAAAGAGGAGAAAAAAGGGAGAAAAAGGGAAAAGGAAAAAGAGAAAAAAATTGGGGAAAATTTCGGTGATGCAATCGAGCTTCGGGTAAGTCGATAAGCGGTCAAATTGACCCGATTTAAATTTGGAACATTTTATTTAATTTAATTTCGACCGAAAAGTTTACCCGAAAATGTAATTAATTGTGTAGCTCGACGATTGGCATCCACCGAGGGCTCGAGACAGTCTCGATTTGAGGACTAGCATGGAATCTCGGGTAAGTGATCCCTATTTACGACAATTACCTCGTTATGCGTGATATTGATTTAATTTACGCATAAATTGAATTAATTTATGAAAATTTAGATTAATTGTCGTAAATATTAAATTTAGCTATTCGAGAATTAGAACGAGGCCCGATAAATTATTGGTGGGCCCAATGAGCCCAATAGGCCTCGAATAAAGTGGAAATTTAGTGAAAAACGGGCTTAAGGCCGATTAAGGCCCATTAAGGTGCAATCGGGCCCAATAGGGGTAAACGGGCCCAATGATTTAAATTAAGCCCAGAAAAAATTAAATACGATTAAATTGTGTAATATCTGACCTGAGGAATATTAATACGCAGTTCCGGGCATTGGATTGGAAGCATATCGGACTGCGCGACGGGACTACATTGGAAAAGAAAAGGTCAGACTCGACGGAAAAATAAGGTAAGGGAATTCTGCGGACTGCTAGAGGTAACTTTACGCAATTTCAAGTTCATTTGCAGTCCTTAAATTTTATCTGAAGGGTCTAGAGGTCGAATAATAATTTTAGTGCCCCGAATGGGCAAATTACTAAAATACCCTTGTTAAGGGTAAAATCTAAAAATTTAGGAAAAATTGGGAGGAGCAAGGACAAGAGGTTCCTGCTCGTTCTGGAGGTATTTCAACGCATGCATGAGTAGGCGGGCTCACCTTGAAAGAAAATGCACCGCATTGCATACTTTCAACGTGAAATTGATTTGAAAACTGTTTTGAGTAAATAGAGCCGCCTACGTGTTTTATTGACATATGACGTGCTAGAGCTCAGCTCGCACGGTATTTTCGATTTGTGTGATGCATGCATTAGTGCTGGAGCGAGAGCTCGCACTAGAGTTTTACATGCATAGGTGCTAGAGTATAACTCGCACCAGATTTCATTTGCTTTTCATGACACGGTGCTAGAGTCTAACTCGCACCAGATTTTACATGATCTTCGTGACAGGGTGCTAGAGTCTAACTCGCACCCGATTTTCACATGATTTATATACAGAGTGCTGAGCTTAGCTCACACTAGTTTTACCGGATTTGTGGAGTTCCGCTGTCTGCCCTTGGAGTCAGTCAAAAGGCCCAACAGGCTCAAGAGACCTCTTAGGTGGGGTGAGAGTGAGGGATGAGGTTGGCGGCCTTGTGGGGATGTAAGCGGGCTCTGCCAGTTTACTTG
Organism: Firmiana major; assembly: GCA_033439115.1. Classification (NCBI taxonomy): domain Eukaryota; kingdom Viridiplantae; phylum Streptophyta; class Magnoliopsida; order Malvales; family Malvaceae; genus Firmiana; species Firmiana major. The sequence goes on along the minus strand of CM065903.1, from coordinate 22,853,059 downwards.
TTTTGATGAGAGTGCTGAGCATCGCTCGCACTGATTTATGAGAACATGCGATGAGCCGTGCTTGGAGCATCGGGTAGACTGTGTGTCACCGATTTAATAGGCTCGCACGTGCATTTTGAGACATGGCATGAGTATTGAGAAACAAACCTATGTGGGAAGCAGGCCAATTGGGCTGGAGTACCTAGAGATATTATATGGGTTCACGGAGTACGATGTACCGTGCAAGTAGCTTGGAGTACGATGTACCGTGTGGTATCTTCGGATACGGCATCTCCGGATGCAGCATCTTCGGATGCCGGGGATCGGATAAGACTGACGGGATGGACTGACCCACCTCCCGGGCGGTTCCCGATCATGGTGAGAACCCGCACACTAGGATCCGTGTAACTGAGGAACTCACGAGGACAAATGTGGCCATAGTCCTAGTTATTTACCTATATACAGATGTTGCCTAGTCTCGCATGTTGATGACTTTTATGATGATTTAAACTGGGTTTTAAAACTAAATTGCATGATGGTATTTCCATGCTTTTCAAAACCCACGTGTGATGTAAACGTTTTCATGATTTTGTGTGAGTCAGGATCACCCGCAGGAGGGGTCGAATCCTGACTTTATTGTGAAAATCTTAATTGAGAAAGAAATGATTTATAATAATTGCATGTTGATTTTCCGTGCAAATGTGTTTTACATTTCATCATAATGCATAGCATTGTTTTAAAATGTGTGGAGAAAGGGTGGTTTATGCATGGCACCACGTTCATGTAGGTAGTATGGTTACCTACTTGTTCGTAGGATTGCCTTACTGAGCTTGATGTGCTCACCCCTTTCATTTTCTCCCACAGATAATCTCCAGTTGAAGTTGCGACGACTCAGTACTGCATTCCGGATATCCGCTGCTGCCCATCAACATAAGGTATATACACTTGTACATATTGTATCTACATAAGCATAGCACAGTAACATGTTTGTAAGTAACGTTAGGGGATATATAAATAATGTAAACAATTATAAATAACTGGAGAATAAATAAGTTAGATGAAAATTGAATGGTGGGACTGGCATTGACGCACAGCCCAATTTGTTAGTGGAGTGTGGTCACGATCAGAGGACAGATAAGAATTTAATAAAGAAAATAACAAAATGCGAAAAATTAACTCTGATTTTTGGGTAGTTTGGGTCGTGACAACTTCGTGTGTACATATTATTGCACGTACCTAGGCCAACATGCACGTTTATATATTTTCCTTACTATATATTATTTTGTACATACAAATATTAACATACACATTTATTATATACATCTACATGTATACACACACACACACACACACACATATACTCCTATATATATTATTATTTGTTTTCATTTTTCCTTATCACATGTATATATTCTTTGTATGTACATATACTAACACACACATTTATCTTATACACCTATTTGTATATACACCTAAGTATATACACATATTCATTTTATCATTTAATTTCCTTATTCATCTTTACATAAATATATATATATATATATATTTTGTCTATTTCACATCTCTCTCATTTTTTTGCCTAACTTAATCTATACTAGCATGCTTATGTATACAAGAAATATATATACATGTACATTAAATATACATATATACATTTTACCTTTTCCTTTTTTTTTTCCAATTTCCAGCTTTCTCCTTTCTTTTTTTTTTTCTCTTTTCTCCTATCCTTTCTTCTTTCTTAGTCAGCTCCTTTCCTTCAGCCTCCCCTGCCTCAGTCTGCTCTTCCTCAATTTCCCCTGCCTCAGTTTGCTCTTCCTTTTCTCCCCTCAAGCCTCGGTCTGCTTCCTTCCAGACTCTCGGTTCTTTGCACATAGCCCTATGCTCTTTCGCTTCATTGTTTCGACTTCAATCCTCACTGTACCAGCTCAACCTCGGCTTTCACTCTCTCTCGATTTCCAGCCCCTAAAACTTCCCCTGTTGTTTTCTGTTTTAAGCCAAAGAAACGCACCCTGACTTCGCCTCGCTTCAGCCCTTCTTATCCCTAAACTCAGCAGAACATGAAAGCCCCATTTGCTGTGCCGAGAGGCCCTTCCTTCCTTCCACAACCTCTCTTCCCCCGGTCAGCTCTTCTGCTCCAGATTTGCTTTCCTGGTTTTGCTTCACTCTTCAGTCTCGGTCTGCTGCAGTTTCTTCTCCCCCTTCCTCGCAGTCCTGCTCCTAGTTTCTGTTTCCTCTTCTCTTCTTCCTCTCCTTCCCTCCTCTTCCTTTCTTTCTTTTCTTTTCTTTCTTTTCTCTTCTTTCTTTTTTCTCCCGGCCAGCCCTCTCCTTCTTCCTTTCTTTTCTTTTCTTCTCTTTGTTTTCTTTCCTGCCCCTGCTATAAATTTTGCATTTCAATTTGCAAAAAACAGGATTGGCTTTCTTTGAAAGCTAATTCCGTACACCCCTCTTTTTTATATTTAATTATATTAATATATATTATATTAATATATATATATATATTAATTAATGTTTGGTATTATTATTATTATTATTATATTTTTTTTGTTTGTTGTTTTTATTTTATTTCCATTTCATTTATTTATTCTATTTCATTTCATCCTATTTTATTTTATTTATTTATTACTACCTATATAATACATACTACACATTACAATAAATATATTTGTTATATATATATATATCATTATTTATCCATTTTAAATTTTTCCTAGTATATATATATATATATACATATACATATATATATATATATATATATATAAAAATATATACACATTTTCTTCTTATAAAATTATTCAATGACATAATATTCATGTCTTCATGAAATTTTCATTATTTCGGAAATGAAATATTCTTGAAATTTCATCATTCCACATAAATTCCCGATACAAGTTTTTTTACATCAAAATAGTTTTCGATCCCTCCATGCTTGTATTTGTTTTATCACTTCCTGTATTTTCGGGTTCCCTGTTATTCACAGACTTCTCGATTCCCATACTCCTCGAGCCCTACAGCAAATATTCACACTTCCATTAAAATTTATTATTCCCATTTTTATATAGTCTAACTAAATGTAGGAAATTTGTGGTGTTTACACATACCATAGACTTATTTCCATATGTAGTTTTCTTCTAGATATATCGATATCTATATACTATCACATACATTTACACACAGCAGATAAGAAAACATACGTATATCTATCTCTATAGCTTACATAAGGTCCTTACCTTGATCTTGCAGTATATCTCTTTGTCTCACACTGCTTCACATGTCACCATTCACGTCTACAGCTCTGTCTATCTCTCTGGATGCTGTAGATACAAATCAAACATATCATTCATCTTTTCTATAATCTCGAATAATCAAAACACCATTTTATTCTCTTATTTCTTCTTTGACCTAACATAGGTCCTTTGTAACTTTACATGTTATAGTCACTTCTAGCTATCTTCCCGTATATCAATAGGTTCATAGCAGTAGCTAGGTTAGCATACTAGAATTTGGTAGCCTGAAAACTTACCTAGTTTGCTTTTCTTACTACTTGGTCCAAAATCTCTTTATATCGATCAACACCTTCGATCTATCGTATCTGTAAATACTGTAAAATTTTCAATGTACTTGAAATTGTCCATAAATAATAAATTGGGCAATTAAGATTGAAAGTGTGAATATAGATGAATTAATTCGATAATAAATATTAGTTTAACCTTATTCTATATTAGGTGTGTGTATATATGAATGCCATGCTATATCTACCTTTCAAGATTAAGGTATATGTAACACATGTACGAAGGTATACGAATATATATGAGAATATATGAGTACATTTATATACTAACCCAAGGGACCCCAAAGAAAATATGTGAACCGAGTTGTGTGGATATATATATATATATATATACATATAAGGATAAGCAAATATATATACCTATTTCGGTGTGTATACATATAAAGAGGTATATACAAATATATAAAAAATATATAAGTATACCTATACAACGTATATACATGTACATATGAACATGAGCTATGAAAATTGGTTTTATAGGAAATCAAAACCCGAGAGCCACCTGTTATATTTACATGCAAGGCTGCATATATATACATACATATATATATATAAGAATTAGTCGAAGGAAGGGAGAAAAACCGAAACAAAATGAAGACGCTGAAAACAATAGGAAACGTGAAAAGAAGGAAAACAAGAAACTGAAGTATGAGAGTCTGAAACAAGGATGTGATGGAAGGGATGGTGGACTGAATGATGGAGTATGGCAGAATAGGTGAAGTAGAAACCAAAAACGTGAAGAAGCCGGAATGTTCTGCAATATACAGTAACTAGATACAATTTAATATGATAAACATTGGTATAAGTGGAGTCCCACCGGCCTAGGACAATGGAAAAAAAACTATACAAAATTTAATGTGAATTTAGAAGATGAGGGCTGCTGCAAAAAGGTGTACAGAAGGAGTCGATGAAAGCAGTAGCAAGGGAAGGAGATTTAGGTGAGGCTGTTGCAGGAAAGAGCAAGTGAAGATGGGAAATTCAAGGGTGTGAATTACCGATCGAAGCAGGTAAGCCTGCTGAAAGGCAACAAATATATATATATACATAATATAGTCAGTATATATATATATATATATATATATATACACCGTGAATCCTGGAGTACAATAGTAGAAAATAAAGCAGTGAAAATCGAAGGAAGTAGGTAGGGGCTGCTGCTAAGATAAGAAGATACTGACGAGAAACAGGAGACACAGTGGAGCCCCTAGGGTTTTAAAGGTGGGGGCGATGATGGAGGTATGAGGAAGAGAGAAAAGAAAATAAATGAGCGATGAAAGCTTTCGAAATGGCAGGGGACGAAAGAGGTATGACCAAATGTAAGCCCCGAATTTAATTAAAATACGAAATGAATGAGTATTCGTGAAGGAAAGTCGGGTTAAATTAATCCCGAACACGTGCAAGGGCAAAACGGTCAAAAGATCGAAAGTCGAAATAAATTCGATGAGAAAAATTAATTAAAAATAATGGATTGAGGAATCTTGGTCAATAGAGGTGAAATAAATTTATTCTGGATTAAATTGATCAAGATATCAATTTATGAGAATTAATCGGGATTAATCGGAATTTTTAATTCAAAAAATAATTTCGAAAATAATCGAAAAATATATCGAAAAGCCATTCGGGATAATATCCCGAAAATAGGAAGAAATTATACCCGAAAAAGGGTTAAAATAAATTAAATAAATTAAATAAAATTAAATAAATGAATTTAGAATTTAATAATAATTTTAAGGATATTTTAAGGGATATTTGGGTATTTTTAATGTATTTTAATGATTAAAATAATAATAAAAATAATTAATAAAATAAATGAAAAAAAAGGAAAAAAAAGGAATCAGAAGTTGAAAATGGATCGGGGAGAGAGAAACGGTAAAACGAAGCCAAAACGAAAAGCTGGAGACCGGACGGTGGCGACCAGGCGAGGCCGGCGAAGGGAAGCCCGACGAGGGCCGAGCCACCACCGGCACCGATTGTTCCCCAGGCGTCGGTGAGCTGGTTGATGGCGGCCACGACCGGTGAAGCTGTCGAAAAACGTCAGAAATAGCGGAGGAAGAAATGGGTTTCAACGGTCGAGAGAGAACATGCCGGACCGGCGACTTTCCGGCGACCTCGACCGAAGCCGACCCCAGATTCAAGCTGCAGACGACCCAATGGAGCTGCTGGCGGTGGAAGCCGACGGAGAACCGGTCGGCAAGGCGTTGAACCGGAGCGAACCGGAGTGAACCGGGGTGAACCGGCGGTCCGAACCGGGTTAACCGGACCGAACCGGTTCAGCCAAAAAGAGAAGGAAAAAAGGGAGAAAAAGGGAAAAAGAAAAAGAGGAAAAATTGGAGAAAAATCTCGGCGATGTAATCGAGCTACGGGTAAGTCAGTAGTTGTCGAAATTGACCCGATTTAAATTTCGGAGTATTTAATTTAATTAATTTTGGACTAAAAACTTACCCGAAAAATTATGAAATTGTGTAGCTCGACAATTGGCATCCAACGAGAACTCGAGACAGCCTCTATTTACGTGCTAGCATGAAATCTCGGGTAAGTAACCCTTATTTACGACAATTTACATCGTTATGCGTGATATGAATTTAAATTCCGTATAAATTGAATTAAATTTTGAAAATTTAGATATATTGTCGTAAATAATAAATTTAGCTATTCGAGAGTTAGAACGAGGCCCAAGAAATTGTTGGTGGGCCCAATGAGCCCAATAGGCCTCGATAATGTAAAAATTAAGTGGAAAACGGGCTTAAGGTCAATTAAGGCCCATTAAAGTGCAATCGGGCCCCATAGGGATAAATGGGCCCAATGATTTAAATTAAGCACAGAAAATATTAAATACAATTAAGTTGTATAATATCTGACCTGAGGAATAATTATACGTAGTTCCGGACATCGGATTGGGAGCAGATCGGACTACGCTACGTGACATTAGAGGAAAGGTCAGACTCGACAGGAAAATAAGGTAAGGGAATTCTGTGGACTGCTAGAGGTAACTTTACGAAATTTTAAGTTTATTTACAGTCTTTAAAAATTATCTGAAGGGTCTAGAGGTCAAATAATAATAATTTTAGTGCCCGAACGGGTAAATTACCAAAATACCCTTGTTAAGGGTAAAATTTACAAATTTAGAAAAAATTAGGAGGAGCAAGTGTAAGACCTGATATTTTCGAGTGCATTTAAAAATGCAAAAGGATTAAAATGGTATTCCCGAACACGTGCAAGGGCAAAACGGTCAAAAGACAAAAATTCGATATTAATCGGGACAAGAAAATTTAATTAAAAATATGAGATTGAGAAATCTTGATCAATAACGAAGAAATAATTAAATTTCGGATTAAATTGATCAAGATATGAATTTATTGGAATAAATCGAAATTTTCGTACCGAAAAATAATCCCGAAAATAATCGAAAAATATACCGAAAAGTCGAAATAATACCGAGAAATTCATTTATTGATTAACTGAATTAAATATTAATTTTTGAAGATATTTTTGACAAAATATTATTATTTTATTGATTAAAATAATAATAAAATTAAATAATTAAAAAAAAAGAGAAGGAAAAAGTAGAATCGCGAAATCGCGATTCTGCCAAAACGAAACAACGAAAGACCGAGGCTCACCGACGGCACCAGCGACGGCCAGGCGTGCGACCGACGAGGGGGAAGGCCCAGCGACTCACCACCGGCACCTGAAGCGGCTGAACGGCGGCGAACGCCAGCGAGGGGGAGAGAAACGAGAAACCGAAGGGAGAAAAGGAGATTCCCGGCGATCGACGCCGATTCAGGCCCGACCACCCCTAGCCGAACATCCCCGAGGCCAAGGCGAGTTGATCGGTGGTAGCCACAGCCGTCGAAACGGCCGGCAACGCCGAAAACGGTGGAAGAAAGAAAATGGGTTCCGACGCCGAGAGAAAACAGGCCGAACCGACGATATTTCGGCGAATTCGAACGAAACCAACCCCAGATCCGTGCATCGGACGACCCAATGGAGCTGCTGGCGACGAAAGCCGATGGAGAACCGGTCGGCGAGGCCTTGAACCGGCCGAACCGGGGTGAACCGACGGTCCGACCGGGTTGAACCGGACCGGACCGGTTCAGCCAAAAAGAGGAAAAAAAAGGATGAAAAAGGGAAAAAGAAAAAGAGAAAAAATTGAGAAAAATTCCAGTGATGCAATCAAGCTTCGGGTAAGTCTGTAAGCGATCGAATTGACCGATTTAATTTTTGGAATATTTAATTTGATAAATAATCGACTGAAAGTTTACCCGAAAATATATTTAATTGTGTAGCTCGACAATTGGCATCAACCGAGAGCTCGAGACAGCCTCGATTCATATACTATCATGGAATCTCGGGTAAGTAACCCTTATTTACGACAATTTTGCATCGTTATGCTTGATTGATATTTAACGCATAAATTACGGATTTAATTTCCGCATAAATGAATTAAATTCTAGAAATTAAGATAAATTGTCGTAAATACTAAATTGAGGTATCCAAAAATTTAGAACGAGCCTAAATAAATTACTGATGGGCCCAATGAGCCCAATAGGCCTCGATAAATTGTGGTAAACGGGCTTAAGGCCGATTATGGCCCATTATGGTGCAATCGGGCCCAATATGGGTAAACGAGCCCAATGATTTAAATTAAGCCCAGAAAATTGTGAAATACAATTAATTTGTATTGTAATTGACCTGATGAACATTTATCCGCAGTGCCGGAGATTTGATTTGGATTCCGAGCAAATCGGACTGCGTGACGAGTCATCAGTGAAAAGGTCAGACTGTACAGAAAAATGAGGTAAGGGAATTATGTGAGTAGCTAGAGGTAGCTACGCGTACTTTAAATAGTTTTTGTATACACTGATTTTGTATGTATACATTGATATTGTATAAAGTACTAAAAAATGGTTTGAATGATTTTAAGGATCGAAATAGGTGAAAAGATTATTTTACCCCTATTGAGGGAAGTTCACCTAAGGATGGTGAAAGCATGACATGCATGAAATGCATGATTTAAGGATTTATATGATTAAGGAATTTTCTTGGTTTTAATCAAAGTAAATCGATAGATTGGCCAATAATTGCATAAGTTTCCCAAAATAACACTACGTAGGTGTTATTAATATTTAATGGAAATTTCTTTGGAAAACGGCCAACTATATGGAAACAGATAGTGCCGACACGTAGTTCGCACTATATCTGTGTTTGTGAATGTGCATAAATGTGATTGAGCAGTTGCTCGCACCGACTTATGTGACATCATATGCATGAAATGTGCTAGAGCATGGTGCTCGCACTGATTTTTAAAATTGTGAAATGAGAGCTGCTGGAGCCTAGCTCGCACTCTGTTTTGACATGTTTTGATTTGTTTTGACGTGGTATGCATAAAATGGTGCTGGAGCGATTGCTCGCACTAGTTTTACAGATTTGATATGCATGAGAGGTGCTAGAGCTTAGCTCACATCCTGTTTGGATTTGATATTGCATAAAGCCGTGCTGGAGTGTAACTCGCACGAGATTTGATTTAATTATGCATAAAGCCGTGCTGGAGTATAACTCGCACGAGATTTGATTTACTTAAGCATTTATTTGTGCTGGAGCTCGCTCGCACAAAGTTTTATATGGTTTTCATAATTCATTTGATTATCGTATTGGAGTTTTTTCTCGTACGAGGTTTTCACTGAATTTTTATGCATATCCGTACTAGAGCATTGCTCGTACGTGAATTTTACTTGAAATTATAATCAGTTTAAGTCGTACTGGAGCGCTGCTCATACGCAGATTTTACTGATTTTTATGAAACCGTGTTAGAGCTTCGCTCGCATGAGATTTTTTGATATCATGAATATGCATGGAGCCGTGCTTGAGCTTCGCTCGCACAGGGATTTATATTACATGCATATAGCCGTGTTGGAGCCTCTTGTAGACTGTGTGTCACAGTGAGATGATATGCTCACACGTGCATTCTGAGACAGAGATGATTTGGGTGGATAAGACCTATTACAGGCACTCCTGATTGAGCTTGGGTTCACGGAGTACGTTGTACCGTGTATGTCACGCAGAGTACACTGTACCGTGGGGATTGTTGGAGTGGAGTGGCATTAGCCACGAGGTAGCAAGCCTTGCCCTCGCAATCCTGGTGTTATGCTGTTCTGGCGGGTAGGACGACCCACCTCCCGTTTCAGGTGTGATACCCCGCACACTAGGTACCGTGTTGCCAGGGATCACTAGGATATGGCCATAGTCCTCGATGTTACTGATAATTACCTTATTGTCTCACATGATATAACTTGTGATCTGTTAGACCAGGGTAGACCCGAAGGAGGGGTCAGGCCCCGGATTTGATGATTTGATGATTTGATGATTTCAGATGATTTTATGATATGTGACCCTGAAAGAAGGGTGGTTTTATAACTCAAGTTTTATAATGATATATAACAAATTGTTTTATGAGTTTTGAGATGATTGACTCAGAGGGGTTATTTTATACTGCGTTTTAAATGAATTGATTTAAATGCAGTGGCATGATGTGTTTTCCATGCTTTCATTTGAAAACCTTAAATTGTCTTACATGACATGAAAGACTGCATGATCTTGATTAAATTCATGCTTAATATGATTTAATGATGTCACATAAAATGCTTTGAATGCATGAATTACATGATTTATATATATGCACAAATAGTTTTGGATAAACTATGGCAGTAAATATGCATGATTTTGTGCTTGATGATTTTAATGAAAAGAAATGGATTTAAGGGCATGGCATTATGAGCATGTAGATAGTGGAGCTATCTACTTACTTGCATAATTGCCTTACTGAGCGTGTGGTTTGCTCCCCCCCTTATTTTCCCATCTTTTCAGAGCACTTGAAATAGTTATTGAGCGGCTAAGGACTTGCATGCTTGGTATCCGCTGCTGCCCATCGAGAGACAGGTATACACATTGGTATGATTTTGTATCTAAATATATAATGCACAGTACTGTAAACAGACATTGATGTCGGGGATGTAGAGTTATAAATACCAATGGGTATGTATTTAATTAAAGTCAAAGGATAGTAAACTCTGATGTATAAACTTGATTATGGAAATGGAATTGGTAATAGTGTGAGGTGACTAACACCGAATCATAGCCCAACTGTTTGTAGGATGGTCACGATGAGAGAAAGGTGAGAATTAAATAATAAATGAAAAAGTGAAAAATTTACTCTGATTTTTAGTTAATTTGGGTCGTGCCAGGTTTAATGGTATCAGAGCTGAGTTGGCCTGATATGAGTCGGTGTTAGTGGTTAAGAAGTTTACATCCCCATGTACTGTGCATTGTTTAGATATAATTGTGTATATCGAGATGTCTGAAAGTTCATGGAAGGGCTCAGATTGTCAATTAGAGTCCGATTAGCCCGTTAGATATCACTACCTGTGTCAAGGCAGTGCGCACACTACAGTTGTGTGAATAAGATTATGAGTTGCACGCCTCTGAGATTGAGAAAGGTAGTAAGGGCCAAAAATTGAGACAAAAAGAGAATAGAGAATGACAGAGATGTCAGAATGGAAAAAGGTAGTTTGGTAAAAGATTAGATTTGAAGAGTCAGGGGGTAAGATAATTGATAAAAACCCTAGTATATCTAAATTCAAATACAACAATTTTAAGGGGTATTGTGATTTGAGAACCCCGACCTGCTACGTAACAGTATAACAGAGTAGCAGTGTGAACAGTGTAAGATGTGTGGTAGTTACCACGAAAATAAGATGTTGGACGAGGGCGAATATATGCCTTGGACCAGGACACTACTGATGTTTCATAGGATGTGGTGGAAGATACCACACTGGTAGTGAATAATGAAATAATTATTTTAATTAATCCTGGTGCCACGCATTTATTCATATCGCCTTCAGTTGCTTATAAGTTAGTGAAAAATGTGAAGCCTGTACCCTTAAGCAAAATGATGCTAGTTAGCTGATTAGCGCTAACTGAATAAGGGTATAGGGATTATAAGTTTGACAAATAATGAAAGAGTTTGTTATAAGTGATATATTAAAGGAGATATATTGGAATAAGAAACGTATGCAAAGTAAGGATTAAGCAATATGTAGTGTATATGGATTGTGACCAAGATAAGGGGTAGATATATCTACACCCAGTCGGTATGTAGTCAAGTCTGAGGGTTAATTAAGGTATTTCAAAGTACTCCCTGCCTGAAGATTTGACAGCATCTAGAAGCGCACGCATAATCTATAAATTGAAATCGACAGTCGTAATATATGCATTTAAAATTTGGGTACCTTTATTGGTACGATAAAAAGATATAGAAATTCGATTAATCATGAAGGTTTAAAAATTTAAAATTTTATAAAAACCTATAAGAAAAAGGAAAATGATGTGGGTTAATATCTTGAACGGAAGAGATTTCGAAATGACATTGTACGTTTATACGTACATAGGTCAAGGACAAGAGTGATTGAATTATTTCGTGGAACTCAACTACGATGAGGTATTTAAAGCTTACCTGGACCGATTGGTTGTCATCTATAGCGATGATATTTCGATGTATTCGAAGTCCAGGGAAGAGCATGAGTAGCAACTGGGAACTATCTTACAGACGAGGTGTTGAGAGTTTCTTGAAATGGGCTACTTAGTTGACACGTCTCATTCGGAAAAGATTTCATACGAGTGGTATGATAAGTATAAAAGTAGCTTCGGTGAGTTTTGGTATATTGAAGTAATGAACTGATCACCGTAAGTATTCTCACCATGACTAACAGCTCAAGAGGTTTCAGTGTGTATGGATACCTCAAATTAAGGATTGAGCTGTGTATTGATGTAAAATGGGAAGATAGTCGTTTATGGATCTAATTAGTTCAAGGACCATGAGAGAAACTATCCGATCCATGATTTAGAGTTGGCAGCCGTAGTGATTACACTGAAAGTATGGCGCCACCACTTATACGATGAGACATTTCGGATATGCACTGATCGTAAAAGCCCCGAGTATCTGTTTTCACAGAAAGAGTCGGATGAGATAACCATGAGGGTTAGAGCTTCTAAGGATTATGATTGTGAACATTGTACCACCCAGGAAAGGCTAATGTAATGGTTGATGCCTTGAACAGAAAGAGCCTCGGGATGGTATCACATAAGATGGTCAGGGAGCGAGAGCTGCTAGAGCAGTTGTGAACCTCAGTAGTGATGTGATCCCTTCTGATGATGACAGTGATTGTGTGACAGCTAGCCTGAGGTTAGAACCGGATTTGAGTGACCGAATTTGTCAGGCTTAGCGTGATGATCGACATAGTATCGATAGTGTAGGTCAGATTCAGAAGGGTATTGTGACAAAATTCACAGTGAGTGACGATGACTTGCAGAGGTTCAGAGATAGTATAAGTGCTCCCCAGGACCACAGTTGATGAGATAATATTATTGGCAGAAGCTCACTCTTCGGGATATACAGTGCATCCGAGAAATAATAAATTTATTTGAATCTCTGAGAAAGGTATTGGTGGTCAGGAATGAAAAGTGATATTGTAGAGATTGTGGAGAAGTGTCTCGTATGTCAGCAGAGTAAGGTAGAGTACGAGAAGTTGCAAGGTTATTGCAACCTCTACCTATATTGACACGAAAATGGGAATAAGTTACCATGAATTGCGTGATGGGTTACAGAGGACCCGGATAAATCACGAGGCTATTTGGGTGATAGTCGATAGATTGATTTAGTTACCCACCTTCTGGTTATGAAATCCCCAGATACTCTGAGTGTGTAGGCGGATTTATGTGAATGGAATATTGTGAAACATTGTGTAGCGTTCCAGTGAGCATGATATCAGATAGGGATTCCCACTTCACTTCCCACTTCTGGGAACGTTTTTCAAGAAGCTATGGGAACCTGATTGTGTGTTAGCACAGCTTCCACCCTCAGACAGATGGTCAGTCAGAGAGGACTGTACAGGTTCTGGAGGATGTGATGAGAGCGTGTGCCATTGATTTTATGAGCTCTTGGGATGATCAGTTGTTGCTAATCAAATTCGCCAGTGATGACAGTTGTCACTTGAGTATCGGGATAACATTTTATATGAGGCAGTGTATGGCCGTAGGGAGTTGTTCCCTGACTTTGATAAGAAGAAGTGGGTGACAGATAGAAAATTGTTTCCGAATTGGTAAGAGAAACCTCTGAGGATGTTCAGTGGATTTATGAGAGATTAAGAACACCTCAGAGCAGATAGAAAAGCTATGCTGACAAGAGACGAGAAATCATTGAAAATTCACCGAGGGTGAATCATTATTATTGACAGTTACTTGTCCTAAGGACGTAACGAGATTCAGATAGAGATATTGGACAAAGTGGAAGATAAGACCTGTAGGTTGACATTACCACTTGAATTAGCAGGCATCCACTATGTATCCTATCTTATGATGTTTCAGAAAGAATATCCGGACCCAGTATATATGATCAGATATGAGCTTCAACGGCTTAGCTCAATGAAAGTATAACATATGATTGGAAATCGATTCGGGCATTAGACGGAAGGAGAAAGTATTGAAGTTTAAGATGATCTCCCTAGTTAAGTATGATGGTAGAATTACACTCCGGAGAAAGTCACTTGAGGATGACAGTATATGATACAATAGATGTAACCGGAGTTATTTCTGGACTCATATTACTTGGTTCTAATTTGGAGGACCAAATTTTTTAAGTGGGGGAGATTGTAAGACCTGATATTTTCGAGTGCATTTAAAAATGTAAAAGGATTAAAAGGGTATTCCCGAACACGTGCAAGGGCAAAACGGTCAAAAGACCAAAATTCGGTATTAATCGGGACAAGAAAATTTAATTAAAAATATGGGAATGAGAAATCTTTATCAATAACTAAGAAATAATTAAATTTCGGATTAAATTGATCAAGATATGAATTTATTGGAATAAATCGGAATTTTCGTATCGAAAAATAATCCCGAAAATAATCGAAAAATATACCGAAAAGTCAAAATAATACCGAGAAATTCATTTATTGATTAACTGAATTAAATATTAATTTTTGAAGATATTTTTGACAAAATATTATTATTTTATTGATTAAAATAATAATAAAATTAAATAATTAAAAAAAAAGAGAAGGAAAAAGCAGAATCGCGAAATCGCGATTCTGCCAAAACGAAACAACGGAAGACCGAGGCTCACCTACGGCACCGACGACGGCCAGGCATCCGGCCGGTGAGGGGGAAGGCCCAGCGACGCACCACCGGCACCTGGAGCGGCTGAACGGCGCGAACGGAAGCGAGGGGGAGAGAAACGAGAAATCGAAGGCAGAAAAGGAGATTCCCGACGATCGGCGCCGATTCAGGCCCGACCACCCCTAGCCGAACGTCCCCGAGGCCAAGGCGAGTTGATCGGTGGTAGCCACAACCGTCGAAACGGCCAACAACGCCGAAAACGGCGGAAGAAAGAAAATGGGTTCCGACGCGGAGAGAAAACAGGCCGAACCGACGACATTCCGGCGACTTCGAACGAAACCAACCCCAGATCCGTGCATCGGACGACCCAACGGAGCTGCGGCGATGAAAACCGGTGGAGAACCGGTCGGCGAGGCCTTGAACCGGCCAAACCGGGGTGAACCGACGGTCCGACCGGGTTGAACCGGACCCGACCGGTTCAGCCAAAAAGAGGAAAAAAAGGAAGAAAAAGGGAAAAAGAAAAAGAGAAAAAATTGGAAAAAATTTCAGTGATGCAATCGAGCGTCGGGTAAGTCGGTAAGCGGTCGAATTGACCGATTTAATTTTTGGAATATTTAATTTGATAAATAATCGACTGAAAGTTTACCCGAAAATATATTTAATTGTGTAGCTTGACAATTGGCATCAACCGAGAGCTCGAGACAGCCTCGATTCACATACTATCATGGAATCTCGGGTAAGTAATCCTTATTTACTACAATTTTGCATCGTTATACGTGATTGATATTTAACGCATAAATTACGGATTTAATTTTCGCATAAATGAATTAAATTCTAGAAATTGAGATAAATTGTCGTAAATACTAAATTGAGATATCCGAAAATTTAGAACGAGGCTAAATAAATTACGGATGGGCCCAATGAGCCCAATAGGCCTCGATAAATTGTGGTAAACGGGCTTAAGGTCGATTATGGCCCATTATGGTGCAATCGGGCTCAATATGGGTAAACGGGCCTAATGATTTAAATTAAGCCCAGAAAATTATGAAATACAATTAAATTGTATTGTAATTGACCTGATGAACATTTATCCGTAGTGCCGGAGATTTGATTTGGATTCGGAGCAAATCGGACTGCGTGACGAGTCATCAGTGGAAAGGTCAGACTGTACAGAAAAATGAGGTAAGGGAATGATGTGAGTAGCTAGAGGTAGCTAAGCGTACTTTAAATAGTTTTTGTATACACTGATTTTGTATGTATATATTGATATTGTATAAAGGTCCTAAAAAATGGTTTGAATGATTTTAAGGATCGAAATAGGTGAAAAGATTATTTTACCCCTATTAAGGGAAGTTCACCTAAGGATGGTGAAAGCATGACATGCATGAAATGTATGATTTAAGGATTTATATGATTAAGGAATTTTCTTGGTTTTAATCAAAGTAAATCGATAGATTGGCCAATAATTGCATAAGTTTCCCAAAATAACACTACGTAGGTGTTATTAATATTTAATGGAAATTTCTTTGGAAAACGGCCAACTATCAAGTTTATATGGAAACAGATAGTGATGACACGTAGTTCGCACTATATCTGTGTTTATGAATGTGCATAAATGTGCTTGAGCAGTTGCTCGCACCGACTTATGTGACATCATATGCATGAAATGTGCTAGAGCATGGTGCTCGCACTGATTTTTAATATTGTGAAATGAGAGCTGCTGGAGCCTAGCTCGCACTTTGTTTTGACATGTTTTGATTTGTTTTGATGTGGTATGCATAAAATGGTGCTGGAGCGATTGCTCGCATTAGTTTTACAGATTTGATATGCATGAGAGGTGCTAGAGCTTAGCTCGCATCCTGTTTGAATTTGATATTGCATAAAGCCGTGCTGGAGTGTAACTCGCACGAGATTTGATTTAATTATGCATAAAGCCGTGCTGGAGTATAACTCGCACGAGATTTGATTTACTTAAGCATTTATTTTTGCTGGAGCTCGCTCGCACAAAGTTTTATATGGTTTTCATAATTCATTTGATTATCGTATTGGAGTTTTTTCTCGTACGAGGTTTTCACTGAATTTTTATGCATATTCGTACTAGAGCATTGCTCGTACGTGAATTTTACTTGAAATTATAATCAGTTTAAGTCGTACTGGAGCGCTGCTCGTACGCAGATTTTACTGATTTTTATGAAACCATGTTAGAGCTTCGCTCGCACGAGATTTTCTGATATCATGAATATGCATGGAGCCGTGATTGAGCTTCGCTCGTACAGGGATTTATATTACATGCATATAGCCGTGTTGGAGCCTCCTGTAGACTGTGTGTCACAGTGAGATGATATGCTCACACGTGCATTCTGAGACAGAGATGATTTGGGTGGATAAGACCTATTACAGGCACCCCTGATTGAGCTTGGGTTCACGGAGTACGTTGTACCGTGTATGTCACGCGGAGTACGCTGTACCGTGGGGATTGTTGGAGTGGAGTGGCATTAGCCACGAGGTAGCAAGCCTTGCCCTCGCAATCCTGGTGTTATGTTGTTCTGGCGGGTAGGACGACCCACCTCCCGTTTCAGGTGTGATACCCCGCACACTAGGTACCGTGTTGCCAGGGATCACTAGGATATGGCCATAGTCCTCGATGTTACTGATAATTACCTTATTGTCTCACATGATATAACTTGTGGTCTGTTAGACCAGGGTAGACTCGAAGGAGGGGTCAGGCCCCCGATTTGATGATTTGATGATTTGATGATTTCAGATGATTTTATGATATGTGACCCTGAAAGAAGGGTAGTTTTATAACTCAAGTTTTATAATGATATATAACAAATTGTTTTATGAGTTTTGAGATGATTGACCCAGAGGGTTATTTTATACTGCGTTTTAAATGAATTGATTTAAATGCAGTGGCATGATGTGTTTTCCATGTTTTCATTTGAAAACCTTGAATTGTCTTACATGACATGAAAGACTGCATGATCTTGATTAAATTCATGCTTAATATGATTTAATGATGTCACATAAAATGCTTTGAATGCATGAATTACATGATTTATATATATGCACAAATAGTTTTGGATAAACTATGGCATTGAATATGCATGATTTTGTGCTTGATGATTTTAATGAAAAGAAATGGATTTAAGGGCATGGCATTATGAGCATGTAGATAGTGGAGCTATCTACTTACTTGCATAATTGCCTTACTGAGCGTGTGGTTTGCTCACCCCCTTATTTTCCCATCTTTTCAGAGCACTTGAAATAGTTATTGAGCGGCTAAGGACTTGCATGCTTGGTATCCGCTGCTGCCCATCGAGAGACAGGTATACACATTGGTTTGATTTTGTATCTAAATATATAATGCACAGTACTGTAAACGGACATTGATGTCGGGGATGTAGAGTTATAAATACCAATGGGTATGTATTTAATTAAAGTCAAAGGATAGTAAACTCTGATGTATAAACTTGATTATGGAAATGGAATTGGTAATAGTGTGAGGTGACTAACACCGAATCATAGCCCAACTGTTTGTAGGATGGTCACGATGAGAGAAAGGTGAGAATTAAATAATAAATGAAAAAGTGAAAAATTTACTCTGATTTTTAGGTAATTTGGGTCGTGACAGCAAGAACAAGAGGTTTTTGCTCGTTCTGGAGACATTTTAATGCATGCATGAGTAGGCTGGCTAACCTTGAAAGAAAATGCACAGTATTGCATATTTTCAACGATATAATTGTTTTGAAAACTGTTTTGAGGAAACAGAGCTGCCTACGTGTTTTTATTGACATGTAACGTGCTAGAGCTCAGCTCGCACGATATTTTGATTTGTGTGATGCATGCATTAGTGCTGGAGCGAGAGCTCGCACTAGAGTTTTACATGCATAGGTACTGGAGTTCAACTCGCACCAGATTTGTATACATATATATATATATATGATTTTCGTGACAGGGTGCTAGAGTCTAACTCGCACCATATTTTTATATGATTTTTGAGACAGGGTGTTGGAGCTTCGCTCGCACCAGATTTTTACATGGTTTGCATACAGAGTGCTGAGCATCGCTCGCACTAATTTTTATGAGAACATGCGATGAGACGTGCTTGGAGCATCGGGTAGACTGTGTGTCACCAATTAAATAAGCTCGTACGTGTGTTTTGAGACATGGCATGAGTATTGAGATATGATATATTGGTCCACGGAGTACGATGTACCGTGTAAGTAGCATGGAGTACGATGTACCATGTGGTATCTTCGGATACGGCATCTTTGGATGCAGCATCTTCGGATGCATGGGATCGGATAAGACCGATGAGACGGAGTGACCCACCTCTCGGGCGGTTCCTGATCATGGTGAGAACCCGCACACTAGGATCCGTGTAGCAGAGGAACTCCCGAGGACACATATGGCCATAGTCCTAGTTATTGCCGATATACAGATGTTGCCTAGTCTCGCATGTCGACGATTTTGATGAGATCAAACTGGGTTTTAAATTAAATGTGCATGATGGTTATTTCCATGCTTTTTTAAACCCATGTGTGATGTAAATGGATTTTTATGGTTTTATGTGAGTCAGGATCACCCGAAGGAGGGGTCGAGTCCTGACTTTATTGTGAAATTTTTAAATGAGAAAGGAATGATTTAAAATGAGTTGCGTGTTGAATTTTCCATGCGAACGTGTTTTACATAACATCATAACTCATATCATCTATTTTAAAATGTGTGGAGAAAGGGTGGTTTATGCATGGTACCACGTTCATGTAGGTAGTATGGTTACCTACTTGTTTGTAGGATTGCCTTACTGAGCTTGATGTGCTCACCCCTTTCATTTTCTCCCACAGATAATCTCTAGTAGACGTTGAGGCGACTCAGTACTAAATTCCGGATATCCGCTGCTGCCCATCATTTAAGGTATATACACTTGTAAATATTGTATCTAAATAAGCATAGCAGAGTAACATATTTGTAAGTAACTTTAGGGGATGTATAAATATTATAAACACTTATAAATGACTGAAGAAGAGTTAAGTTATATGGTAAATGTATGGTGGGACTGACATTGACGCAGAGCCCAATTTGTTAGTGGAGTGTGGTCACAATCAGAAGATAGGTAAGAATTTAAGTAAGAAAATAATAAAATGCGAAAAATTTACTCTGATTTTTGGGTAGTTTTGGGTCGTGACACCAAAAGCTTACGATTGAGCAGAAAACGTGAAGGGGGCTGCTGGAAATGTGATGAAACACAGAGGACATGTTGATGTCTACCAAGCCCGCTCGGTTTAGGTGGAAATTAGAATAGGTAAGGGAAGAAGCTATCGCAGGACATGGCAACGGATTGAACGTCGACAGAAGCAGGAGGCTAGGAAGGGGAGGTGCAACAGAGGAGTTTCACCTCTGGAAATTGAAAATCGAGTTGTGATGATGGTGGCCGAAAATGGATAATGAAAGGCAATAATTTGCTGGTTTTTTTTTCAACTGGAAACAGAGGCAGTGGAAGGGAATCAGAGATGGCAGGCTGGAAGCGGGAGCAAGATCGGTGAGGTAGTACGCGTGAAACAGAGGCCATCTTCCACCTCTGTTTTGTTGCTGAAGTGGCAGAACAGGCAGCTCTGAGGGTTGAGCATGGAGACAGTGATGGGAGACGGGGTGGTAGCCGAAAACAGAGGCTGAAAGAAGAAAGGAAAATGATGAACGGTGAAGCCGTGAAGAAGGAAAGAAATAAGAAAGAAGAAGAAAGAAAAGGTGGCGGGAAGGGGTAAATAAATTCAAAAAGATGGATGAACAGTAATATATATATTTATATTTTAATATATATATATTAGAAAATAGAGGAAAATTGAAGAAAAATAAGACGAGTGTATTGGAAATTTGGGAAATCTCGGGAAAGAGCTATGAAAAATTATCTGAGTAGACCGGACATGTCGACTTGCAACGTTGAGGCAATTGCGAACTATGAGTAGACATCGAGGTAAGGAAAATTCTCATCGCTGCTAGAGATAAATATGCGTAATTTTCGTATATTTGTAGATATAAAATTTAGGTTGAATTTCGCAGTACTGAAATTATCAAAAAGACTAGGTTGAGCTTTATGACTGAAAAATTAGAGATTTTAGCTTAGTTGAACAATCAAATTTTACAGACTAAATTGTAATGATTTGCAGAAATTACGGTATGACTTGAATTCGATTTTAATTATTGAAAATCTTGAATTTTGAATTTTCATAGACCGTTTTCTGAGATTTTTTCGAAAAGGGCTAGTCAGCTTGTTTTGAACGATTTCATAAAACAAATGAATTTATATGTGATTTAAGGAAAAATGATCTGTTATAAAATTATTCTGATGAAATGTGCTTGAGCGCGTACTGACTGTGTGTCGTACAGTCTATCTCACACTGATTTTGAGACAAAGGCATTGGTGAGATCATGCTGCACTTCTGTTCAGTATCTATATCTGTATTTGTGGTCCACGAGTACGATGTACCGTGTTTCTGATTTTGTTTCTGGTCTTCGGACATTTTGATCTGTGAGCCGTTTGGGTAGCTGACCACTCCCACGACGATTGACATCCAGGCACACCTGGCCCGTGAATTGCCCGGAGTCACCGATATTGGCCAATAGTCATTTCTGATATCTGATATAGCATGCATGCCTTGTCTCGTCTATTTGAAAATATTTATTGAATTTGTCTGCTTGAACTGAAATATCTGGGAATCTGTTTGTTGTGCTACTGAAAAACTCTGAACTTTCTGGATTTATAACAGTAATTAAATGTACTACTGATACATATTCTGTTTCTGAAAAATCTGTTTCTGGTATTTGTGCTTTTGCCGATACTAAATCTGTTTTCTGAATTTTGATATCTCGTATTTGAGAAATTACCAAATCATCAGTATACTTTGTGAAAATATTTCGGATTTGGTAAATATAAAAATATATATATTTTTCATAGGTAGTGTATTTATCTACCTGGTATGGGGTTTTTCTTATTGAGCATGTTGAGCTCACCCCCTTACTTTCCTCCACAGAGTTCCTCTATAGTTGGGATCGCTTCCATTAGTAAGGTATTCCGCATAGTTAAGATTTCGCAGAGCGTATTTCTGCATCGAAGGTATACCCAGTTGTAAGAAATTCTTTTGTATCTAAAATTATGTAAGTACAGTAATGAAATATAAGATGTGTCTAGGGAATGTGAACGTATTCTATTTAAATTTGTTACTGAGAAAAAATTTTAATCATACTGAATACTGTTCTGACCTAATATCGACTTGTAGCCCAACCGAAAAATATGTGTAAATTCAGGTCGTTACAGAAGTGGTATCAGAGCAAGGTTGGCCTGATACGAGTTGATATTAAAAGTGAAAAAAACTTAAAAAGTTCACATCCCCAGCATTACTGTACATCGTTTAGATACAAACGGGTATACCTGACTATGCTTTATCGAAATTTATGTCTTTGAATAAAGGAAAACTGATAGATGTGACTGATTAGTATCACAACCATATTGGCAGATGGAAATGAACCTTTTCTCGAGGCCGTAGAGATAGGCCCGAGAGGAGTAGTGAACCCTCATCTGAGAGAACATCTTATAGTTTCACTGGAAAATTTTTGGAGTCCACTTCGTAAAATTTGGGCGGGACATAGAAATAATGATGATATTGTTGGGTCAAGTGATAATGGCCCAGTGATAAAGATGATGATTTAGGTGTGATTGAGAGAAAAACCGAGCTAATTTCGAAAGATAGTATGCTATTACATACGGGAGTCAAGAATCCAATTGTAATGGAAAACTAGAAAAAACAATGCATGGATTCTTAGAGTATAACTATGAACTTAATTGTCTGGGGGCAGTTTAAAGAGTTTAAGCCTCCGTTTTTTGATAAGGTTAAGAATTCAGTGATTCGGAGGGTTGGATGAATGAGATAGAAAAACTTGATGATTTTAGAAGTAACTCTACCGAGAAAGTTGCTTTTGCAACTTTTGTGTTAAATAATCGGAGAAGCTACACGAATTTTCAAAATGCGCTACTATAAAGAAAGTAGCCTTTGTAGCATCAGTATCAAAGTGGAAAGTCGATCTCGAAGGGAAGTTACCAAATTAATCCAAGAGCCGACATCAAAGAATTACATTGGATATATTTCTGAAGGCCCTTAGGCGACAGTGATGAAATAAATTGGCAATTATAGATGAAATGATTGAAATCAGACGTAAGAAAGTAAGTCCGAGAATGAATAGAAAATTAAATAGATTTGGAATGGGTATAATCCGGACAAGTAGAGATGTGAAACGGAGGAAGTCTAGGAAACTCGTAGGAGGTACTAAGAATCCTCAATCGAGGTAAATTAGGTTCATTGAATGTTATTTTGAAGAAGCAGTATGCAAGGTGCAACTGTGATAATATGAAATGTATATTTCGAGGTGATAATTCTATATTTTTAGAATTATTTATGCTTAATTTCCTAATTAATTATTTAAATCCCCAATTTATTTTGTTAATTATCCCCTTTATTTAATTAAAATTCTCATGTTTGCAGATAAATTAAATCCGGATGAATTTTGAATATTTCGATAGAAAATGGACCGAAATTGGGCTAAAATCGAGATTGAGCCACGCGGACAACACGAGTCATGCCACCTAGCACATCCAATTGGACAAGAAGATTGATGACATGGAAATATCTTTTCTTGGAGCCAATGGTGTGAAGACAAGTGGCCAAAAAATGCCAACTCATCAAGGATGTAGAAATTACAATTTTACCCCTAGTGTGTTTATAAATAGGAAAGGATGACAATTGAAAGAGGAGGTAATTTTAGGAGTAGAAGTAAGTGTAAGTAGGAGTAGGGAATGTAATGTAAGTTAGGAGTAGTGTTAGTATAGAAGTAGTGTTAGATTAGTGTAGGTAGAATAGTTTTCTAGTTTTATTTTAATTGTTTTAAACTTTCCTGAATGTTAGCATTTTCCTTATTTTTCACTGTTCATTTCATTTTGATGTTCTTCTCTTGGGTATTTTCTAATTCATGGCAATCAATTCATCATTCCAAGCTTCTCGGTTCTGTTAAAAATTAGCTCTTTTATTTTTTCAAGTTTCATTTTCATAGCATATTTTTCCTGGTGGTATCTCTCGGTTTTTGCTTCCCATTTGTAGTTTTATTTTACTTTGTTTTTGTTCATTGATTTTTGGTTTGCTTCCCATGTTAGTTTTATTTTATTTTTCCTTTTCATTATCTGTCATTGTTACTCAAGATTGGGGGGAGCTGATTTGATCTCATGAGCAGACCAGAAACCCGAGAGCAGCAGTGTTGTAGCAGATTATCGAGAGTAGCCTGGAGCACCTAGCTGTAGTTGGAGCAGTGTCTGGTCAGACCCGAGAGCAAGCAGAGTGCAGCGGGATAGTTTTAAGACCCGATTTTAATCAAACACAAATGAGTGAGTGTTCGTGAAGGGAAGTCGGGTTAAATTAATCTCGAAACACGTGCAAGGGTAAAATGGTCAAAATACTGAAATCTGGTTTTAATTCGATAGGAAAATTTTTATTAAAAACAATGGATTGAGAAATTTTGATCAATAACGAGGAAATAATTAAATTTCAGGTTAAATTGATCAAGATCCGAAATTTTTAGAAATACCAAAAAGTCATTCGGGATAATATCCCAAAAATACGAAGAAATTATACCGAAAAAATGGTTAAAAATATAATAAATAAATTAAATTAAATTAAATAAATTTATTTGGAATAAAATAATAGATTTGTAGATATTTGTTGAATAATTTAGAATATTTTAATGAATATTTTAATAATAAAATAAATTATAAATAATAATAATAATAATAAAGGGGTGAAAATCAAAAACTCGGGAGAACCTGAAAACAGAAAACCCGAAGGAGACCGCGAGGAACCCGACGAGCCCGAGGACACACCGGCGATCCTTGACCGCCGACGAGCAGCTGAGGAGAAAGAGGAGAGGCCGACGATCTTCAGGACACCGGAGACGCGCCGTGTAGTGGCCGGAGGACGCCAATCGAAGCGAAGGAAAATCGAGGGAGAAACGGGCCGATTCCTGGCGAATCACCGTGACTGGGCTTAAACGGAAGCCACCGACACGTTCAGGGGGAGGAACCGGTTCTTTTGAGATCGGTATCGACCGGTAAGACCATCGAAAATGCCAGCAATGGCAAAGTGACAGAAACGGCACCGTTTGGCCGAAAAGGAAAGGGAAGGAAAAGGAGGGAAAAGGAAGGAAAGAGGAAAGGAAAAGAAAAGAAAAGAAAAGAAAAGAGAAAAAAAGAGAAAAAGGGAAAAAAAGAAAAAGAGGAAAAATTGAGAAAAAATCCCGGTGATGTAATCGATCTACGGGTAAGTCAGTAGCAGTCGAAATTGACCGATTTAAATTTTGGAATATTTTAGTTAATTAATTTTCGACTGGAAATTTACCCGAAAATTTATGAAATTGTGTAGCTCGACAATTGACATCCAACGAGAGCTCGAGACAGCCTTGATTTGCGTACTAGCATAGAATCTCGGGTAAGTAACCCTTATTTACTACAATTTACATCATTATGCGTGCTTCGGATTTAATTATCGCATAAAATAAATTAAATTATAAAAATTTATATAAATTGTCGTAAATAATAAATTGAGATATTCGAGAGTTAGAACGAGGCCCAATAAATTGTTGGTAGGCCTAATGAGCCCAATAGGCCTCGATAATGTGAAAATTAAGTGGAAAACAGATTTAAGGCCGATTAAGGCCCATTAAGGTGCAATCGGGCCCAATAGGGGTAAAGGGTCCCAATGATTTAAATTAAGCCCAGAAAATAAGAAATACAATTAAATTGTATGATATCTTACCTGAGGAATATTTATAAACAGTTTCAGACATTAGATTGGGAGCAGATCGGACTGCGTGACGAGACAGAAGTGGAAAAGGAAAGGTCAGACTCTACAGAAAAATAAGGTAAGGGAATTCTACGGACTGCTAGAGGTAACTTTATGAAACTTCAAAGTTCATATGCAGTCTTTTAAAGTATCTGAAGGGTTTAGAAGTAAGTTAATAATTTTAGTGTCCCGAATGGGCAAATTACCATAATACCCTTATTAAGGGTAAAATTTTCAATTTTAGGAAAAATTGGGAGAAGCAAGAACAAGAGGTTCCTGCTTGTTCTGGAGATGTTTTGATGCATGCATGAGTAGGCTGGCTAACCTTGAAAGAAAAATGCACAGCATTGCATATTTTCAACGAGAAAATTGTTTTAAAAACTGTTTTGAGGAAACAGAGCCGCCTACGTGTTTTTATTGACATGTGACGTACTAGAGCTCAGCTCGCATGATATTTTGATTTGGGTGATGCATGCATTAGTGCTGGAGTGAGAGCTCGCACTAGAGTTTTACATACATTGGTGCTGAAGTCTAACTCGCACCTGATTTTACATGATTTTCGTGATACGATGCTAGAGTCTAACTCGCACCATATTTTTATATGATTTTGAGACAGGGTGTTGGAGCTTCGCTCGTACCAGATTTTCACATGGTTTGCATACAAAGTGCTAGAGATTAGCTCGCACTAGTTTTACTTGATTTGATGAGAGTGCTGAGCATCACTCGCACTGATTTTATGAGAACATGTGATGAGCCGTGCTTGGAGCGTCGGGTAGACTGTGTGTCACTAATTAAATAGGCTTGCACGTGCGTTCTGAGACAGGGTATGATATATGGGTCCATGGAGTACGATGTACCGTACATGTAGCATGGAGTACGATGTACCGTGTGGCATCTTCGGATGCGTGGTATCTTCGGATACGTGTGGCATCCTCGGATGTGTGGGATCGGATAAGACCGACGAGATGGACTGACCCACCTCCCGGGCGGTTCTCGATCGTGGTGAGACCCCGCACACTAGGATCCGTGTAAGCAGAGGGACTCCCGAGGACACATGGCCATAGTCCTGGTTATTACCGATATACAGATGTTGTCTAGTCTCGCATGTTGATTTTGACGAGATTGAAACTGGGTTTTAAACTAAATTTGCATGATGTTATTTTCATGCTTTTTAAACTCATGTGTGATGTAAACTGATTTTCATGGTTTTGTGTGAGTCAGGACCACCCGAGGGATGGGTTGAGTCCTGGATTTGTTGTGACATCATTAAATCATAATAAGCATGAATTTAATCAAGATCATGCAGTCTTTCATGTCATGTAAGACAAATCATGGATTTCAAATGAAAGCATGGAAAACATCATCATGTTACTGCATTTAAATCAATTCATTAAAACTGCAGTAAACTAACCCTTCCGGGTCAATCATCTCATAAAATAATTTATTTAAAATTCATTATAAAACTTCGATTATAAAACCACCTCTCTTTCAGGGTCACAAATCATAAAATCGTCAAATTGGGGGCCTGACCCCTCCTTCGGGTCTACCTTGGTCTAACAGACCACAAGTTATATCATGTGAGACAAACAGTTGATTATATCAGTAACATCGAGGACTATGGCCATATCCTAATGATCCCTGGCAACACGGTACCTAGTGTGCGGGGTATCACACCTGAAACGGGAGGTGGGTCGTCCTACCCGCTAGAACAACATAACACCAGGATTGCAAGGGCAAGGCTTGCTGCCTCGTGGCTAATGCCACTCCACTCCAACAATCCCCACGGTACAGCGTACTCCACGTGATATACACAGTACAACGTACTTCGTGAACCCAAGCTCAATCAGGGGTGCCTGCAATAGGTCTTATCCACCCATATCATCTCTGTCTCAGTATGCACGTGTGAGCATATCATCTCACTGTGACACACAGTCTATAGGAGGCTCCAACACGGCTATATGCATGTCATATAAATCCCTGTGCGAGCAAAGTTCTAGCACGGCTCCATGCATACTCATGATATCAGAAAACCTCATGCGAATGAAGCTCTAGCATGGTTTCATAAAAATCAGTAAAATCTACGTACGAGCAGCGCTCCCGTACGACTTAAACTGATTATAATATCAAGTAAAATCCACGTACGAGAAATGCTCTAGTACAGATATATATAAAAACTCAATGAAAACCTCGTACGAGAAAAACTCCAGTATGACATTCAAATGAATTATGAAAACCATATAAAACTTTGTGCGAGCAATGCTCCAGCACAAATGAATGCTCAAGTAAATCAAATCTCGTGCGAGTTACACTCCAGCACGGCTTTATACATAATTAAATCAAATCTCGTTTGAGTTACACTCCAGCATGGCTTTTATGCAATTATCTATCAAAACTGGATGTGAGCTAAGATCCAACATCGCTCATGCATGTCAAATCATAAAAATTAGTGCGAGCAATCGCTCCAGCACCTTTTTATGCATATCTGGTCAAAACAAGTCAAAACATGTGCGAGCAACCGCTCCAGCACATTTTATGCATATGATGTCACACAAATCGGTGCGAGCAACCGCTCAAGCACATTTATGCACATTCACAAACGCAGATATAGTGCAAACTACGTGTCGGCACTATTTGTTTCCATATAAACTTGATAGTTGGCCTCTTTTCCAAGGAGGTTTCCATTTAAATATAAATAACACCTACGTAGTGTTATCTTGTGAAATTTATACAATTTCTGGCCAATCTACCGATTTGCTTTAATTAAAACCAATCAAATCTTTTATTCAAAAAATTCCTTAAATCATGCATTTCATGCATGTCATGCCTTCACCATCCTTAGGTGAACTTCCCTCAATAGGGGTAAAATAGTCTTTTACCTATTTCGATCCTTAAAATCATTTAAACCACTTTTAGGACCTTTATACAATATCCATGTATACATACATAATCAGTGTACAGAAAAACTATTAAAATACGCGTAGCTACCTCTAGCTACTTACACAATTCCCTTACCTCATTTTCTGTACAGTCTGACTTTTCCACTGATGACTAGTCACGCAGTCCGATTTGCTTCCAATTCAATCTCTGAAACTGCGGATACACATTCATCAGGTCAAATACAATACAATTTAATTGTATTTCATATTTTCTGGGCTTAATTTAAACCATTGGGTCCGTTTACCCATATTGGGCCCGATTGTACCATACTGGGCCTTAATTGGCCTTAAGCCCGTTTTCCCACTGACTATTCACATTATCGAGGCCTATTGGGCTCATTGGGCCCATCAGTATTTATTTAGCCTCGTTCTAAATTCTCGGATATCTTAATTTAGTATTTACGACAATTTATCCAATTTTCCAGAATTTAATTCATTTCATGCGAAAATTAAATCCGTAATTTATGCGTTAAATATCAATCACGTATAACGATGCAAAATTGTCGTAAATAAGGGTTACTTACCCGTTATTCCATGATAGTACGCAAATTGAAGCTGTTTCGAGCTCTCGGTTGATGCCAATTGTCGAGCTACACAATAAATAATTTTTCGGGTAAACTTTCCAGTCGGATATTAATCAAATTAAATATTTCAAAATTTAAATCGATCAATTCGACCGCTTATCAACTTACCCGAAGCTCGATTGTATCACTGAAATTTTTCTCAATTTTTCCTCTTTTTCTTTTTCCCTTTTTCTTCTTTTTTTTCCTTTCCTTTTTGGCTGAACTGGTTCGGTCCGGTTCAACCCGGTTCAGACCGTCGGTTAGGTCCGGTTCGGTTCAGCGGTTCGACCGGTTCAGTCACCATTTGGTCATTCCGACGCCGTCCGACCGATTCCGTTGCCAGTGGATCCGCTGGGTCGTCCGCATCTCGGATCTGCCCTAAGTTTCTCCCGAGGTCACGGGAAAGTGGCCGGTCCGACCTTCTCTCCCTTCTCCGTCGGTGACTTCCTCTTTCCTCGTCGTTTTCGGCATCGTCTGTCGGTTTCGACAGCTATGGCCATCACCAATCTGCTCGTCTTGGCCTCGGGGACGTTCGGCAGTGGTCGGGTGGGGCTAGATCAGCGCCGTTCGCCGCTGTTTCCTTTTTCTCCCTCACGGTTTCGTTTTTCTCTCCGTTCCTCTCGCCGGTTGCCGCCGGTCGTGGCTCCTTTAGGCCGGTGGTGGCTCGACCCTCGTCGGGTTTTCCTTCATTGGCCTCCGTCGACCGTCGGTCGTCGGCAAGGGCTCGGCTCTTCGTTTTCGTTTTCCTCTATTTTTGCAAAGTTGCGTTTTTCACGATTTTTTTTTCAATTCAGTTTTTTTATTATTATTATTTTATTTTTAATATTATTTTAATCATTAAAATAATATTAAAATCCCAAAATATCTAAAAAATATTATTTTATTAATTTATTCCGTAAATGAATTTATCAGTCCGATTTGACCTTTTCGGTATAATTTTTGATTATTTTCGGGATTATTTTTCGATGCAAAAATTTTGGTTTATCCTAATAAATTCATATCTTGATCAATTTAACCCGAAATTTAATTATTTCTTCGTTATTGATCAAGATTTCTCAATTTCATATTTTTAATTAAATTTTCTTATCCCGATTAATATCAAATTTTGATCTTTTGATCGTTTTGCCCTTGCACGTTTTCGGGAATACCATTTAAATCCTTTTGCATTTTTAAATGCACTCAAAAATATCGGGTCTTACAGAAAAGAAAAGAAAAGAAAAGAAAAGAAAAGAGAAAAAAGGAGAAAAAGGAAAAAAAAGAGAAAAAATTGAGGAAAAATCCCGGCGATGTAATCGAGCTATGGGTAAGTCAGTAGCGGTCGAAATTGACCGATTTAAATTTTGAAATATTTTAGTTAATTAATTTTCGACTGAAAATTTACCCGAAAATTTATGAAATTGTGTAGCTCGACAATTGGCATCCAACGAGAGCTCGAGACAGCCTCGATTTGCGTACTAGCATGGAATCTCATGTAAGTAACCCTTATTTATGATAATTTACATCATTATGCGTGTTTCAGATTTAATTATCGTATAAAATAAATTAAATTTTGAAAATTTAGATAAATTGTTGTAAATAATAAATTGAGCTATTCGAGAGTTAGAACGAGGCCGAATAAATTGTTGGTGGGCCCAATGAGGCCAATAGGCCTCGATAATGTGAAAATTAAGTGGAAAACGGGCTTAAGGCCGATTAAGGCCTATTAAGGTGCAATCGGGCCCAATAGGGGTAAATGGGCCCAATGATTTAAATTAAGCCCAGAAAATAGGAAATACAATGAAATTGTATGATATCTGACCTGAGGAATATTTATACGCAGTTTCAGACATTGGATTAAGAGCAGATTGGACTGCGTGACGAGACAGTAGTGGAAAAGGAAAGGTCAGACTCTACAGAAAAATAAGGTAAGGGAATTCTACGGACTGCTAGAGGTAACTTTACGAAACTTCAAAGTTCATATGCAGTCTTTTAAAGTATCTGAAGGGTCTAGAAGTAAGTTAATAATTTTAGTGTCTCAAATAGGTAAATTACCAAAATACCCTTGTTAAGGGTAAAATTTTCAATTTTAGGAAAAATTTGGAGGAGCAAGAACAAGAGGTTCCTGCTCGTTCTGGAGATGTTTTGACGCATGCATGAGTAGGCTGGCTAACCTTGAAAGAAAAATGCACAGCATTGCATATTTTCAACGAGGAAATTGTTTTGAAAACTGTTTTGAGGAAACAGAGCCCCCTACGTGTTTTTATTGACATGTGACGTGCTAGAGCTCAGCTCGCACTAGAGATTTACATGCATTGGTGCTGGAGTCTAACTCGCACATGATTTTACATGATTTTCGTGATACAGTGCTAGAGTCTAACTCGCACCATATTTTTATATGATTTTGAGACAGGGTGTTGGAGCTTCGATCGCACCAGATTTTCACATGGTTTGCATACAGAGTGCTAGAGCTTAGCTCGCACTAGTTTTACTTGATTTGATGAGAGTGCTGAGCATCGCTCGCATTGATTTTATGAGAACATGCGATGAGCCGTGCTTGGAGCGTCGGGTAGACTGTGTGTCACCGATTAAATAGGTTCGCACGTGCGTTCTGAGACAGGGTATGATATATGGGTCCACGGACTACGATGTACCGTGCAAGTAGCATGGAGTACGATGTACCGTGTGGCATCTTCGGGTGCGTGGTATCTTCGGATACGTGTGGCATCTTCGGATGCTTGGGATCAGATAAGACCGACTAGATGGACTAACCCACCTCCCGGGCGATTTCCGATCGTGGTGAGACCCCGCACACTAGGATCCGTGTAGGCAGAGGGACTCCCGAGGACACATGGCCATAGTCCTGGTTATTACCGATATACAGATGTTGCCTAGTCTCGCATGTTGCTGATTTTGACGAGATTGAAACTGGGTTTTAAACTAAATTTGCATGATGTTATTTCCATGCTTTTTAAACTCATGTGTGATGTAAACTGATTTTCATGGTTTTGTGTGAGTCAGGACCACCCGAGGGATGGGTTGAGTCTTGGATTTGTTGTGAAATTTTAAATGATAAAGAAATGATTTGAAATAGTTGCATGTTGAATTTTCCATGCAAACTTGTTTTCCATGACATCATGAATCATAGCATCAGTTTTGAAATGTGTGGAGAAAGGGTGGTTTATGCATGGCACCACGTTCATGTAGGTAGTATGGTTACCTACTTGTTCGTAGGATTGCCTTACTGATCTTGATGTGCTCACCCCTTTCATTTTCTCACACAGATAATCTCCGGTAGATGTTGAGGCGACTGAGTACTGCATTCCGGATATCTGCTGCTGCCCATCATTTAAGGTATATATACTTGTACATATTGTATCTAAATAAGCATAGCACAGTAACATGTTTGTAAGTAACTTTAGGGGATGTATAAATATTGTAAACATTTATAAATGACTGAGAAAGAATTAATTTGGTGGGACTGGCATTGACGCACAGCCCAATTATTAGCGGAGTGTGGTCACGATCAGAGGACAGGTAAGAATCTAAGAATAAACAAAAAACGAAAAATTTTCTATGATTTTTGGGTAGTTTTGGGTCGTGACAACAATTGCCAAAACCGTGAAAGCCTGGAATGAGCATGAAATTAGAAAGACACGTGAATAGTATTTGGAGGGACAATTTGATGGTTTAAATTTGCTTAAGGCTTGTTTGGCATTTACCTTATGCACAATAACCCATTTTGCTTGATTAGTTCATGAAGTAGATTTAATTATGTTCTTAGCTCATATTTATTTTTATCATGCATTAGTTAAGTTAGATTAAATTTGTTACATGCATTAGTTAAATTTTATTGTTAAATTAGTAAGTAGATATAGTTCGGAGTAATTTAGAATTAATATTTTAGATATGTAGTTTTATAGTTATTTTCTTAATTTCCTAGGATTTTATTTTCATTAAGTTTTAGTTTAGGTTAATTTTAATTTTTATTAATTAGTTTAATTACATGCATATTTTATTTTAGGTTAGTTGTAGTTTAATTAATTTTATTTCTTTATTTCCATAATTGCATTTTATTTTAATTGCGTTAATTAGTTTTAACTGTTTTAATTATTTTTATAGGCTTTTGATTTTAATTGCGTGGAGCATTGTAAGTAATTTTTCTCGGTTTTATTTTTCTTTATTTTATAATTTTATTATTTTATTGCTTTCAGTATTCTTAATTTTAGCCATGTAGATCACTCCCTTCAATTTCATAATTTGCTAGGATATACTTAAGGTAAGATTAACCGGTAGTTAATTAGGCTAATCAACTTCTCTGTGGGACGATAACTCGGGACTCAAATCCCATTATTACTTGTACGACCCTGCACTTGCGGTAATACGTTTAGGGCCTGCAAGTTTTTGGCGCCGTTGCCGGGGAAGTCTTAATTAGTCGTTAATTAATATCGGTGAAATTATGCTTAAGTGTAATTCTAGCTTGTAAATATTTAGGTTGTAAATATTTAATCTAGATTAGTTAATTGAAAAATTAAAATAAAAAAAAATTGAAAATTTGAAAAACTTAAAAAAAATTTTCTAAGGACTTTTCGATGATTGCATGCGTAGAGCCAGAAGTTTTGTTTGCTTTCCTCTAGATCCTAAAATCTAACGCACTCTTAGAAAAATTCAAAAGAACTCTAGGAAATTATTAGTGTAACGACCCTTGACCCTTGAAAATCGATTTTTTTTTAACTTAATTTACCCACTTATTCCCTTATTCACTTAGGTTGTATTCCTGTGCAGTGTCAAAACACTTTTCCTAATACTTTACTCGTAGTTATAATTAATTTCTATATTTTAACTTATATGGCCGATAGAAATTTCGACAGCACAACGACTTATATATGAGCCTACCCACCTGCAAATCAGTTGTTTTTGGCAATCCTAGATATCCACAACAATCAAGCATACTTTTCAAATTCATCTTTACTACTCAATACATCCATTTCAATTTAATACTAGTCATCTCAAAACATTATTTCAAAGTAGTAATGTTTACATCGTTCCTTACAAAATTACATCTCAACTGATATTTCCAATATGTGTGTTTGTGCATACAACTATGTCTGGAACAGGAATGTAAATGTATACCTTTCTGCATGTACAAAAAGTAGCCTAGGGAGCTCTCCCCACCAGCCTACGTCGTGTACGCGACAGGTAGCGTCTACGGATCACTGCAAGTAATCTAAGAGGTAGAGGGGTGAGCTTACGGGAAAAAAACCCAGTAAGAAGATGTATTTAAACGATTCTAGCATTTTAAATATATATAAAACATGATAATGCATGTAATGATACTTTCTGAAAACTAATATGAATGATATTCAAAGATTAAGGAAAATCAGAAACATCGAGTTTCAAAATGTAATTCTTTAAGTACGTGAAACTTAACAGACATTACGTGAAACTGGTCGTACATTCAAAATTTCAAACAGGAATACATATCAAATCACATACTACAAAATTCATTTCTGAAATCAGAGTTAAGTTTTCAAATTAAGACTCTATCGGCCATATAATTATCACGTGGCAATAACAAAGTAATCACGTGGCAAAATAACAAAGAAATCATGCGGCAAATAACTCGGTCATCCTCCATAGAGGGAATTCAGAACATAAAGGTAATTCCCGACGCCACAAAGGCGGAATACAGGCACCACACAGGCAAAATACAGGAGCCACGAAGGCGAAATACAGGCGCCACGAAGGCAAAAAACAGGCGCCACAAAGGCCAAATACAGGCACCACACAGGCAAAATACAGGCACCACGAAGGCGAATTATAGGTGCCACACAAGCGAAATATAGGCGCCACACATGCGAAATATAGGTGCCACGAAGGCGAAATACAAGCGCCACACAGACGAATTATAGGCGCCACACAGGCGAGTTCAGACGCCACACAGACGAGTCAGACGCCACACAGGCGAAGTGGACAAGCGTAAGCATACAACGTAAATGGCCCTTAGTCTCAAAACAACTATAGTTTTCATATACAAAAACATCGAAATAAATTCATCTTATTCGAAAGATCATTTCAAAAGACTTGCTCATATTCCGAAATCAAATTCAGTTATATACAATTATTCAAAAACATAAACACAGAGAGCATAGTCTTGATCAGAAATATAATTTAGGAACATGCATGAAAATCATACTTCATGTCTTTGCAAGCTTTCTTTATCAAGTTTCGGTAAGTAACTATTACCGTTTTAAATTATATCCCCTTACCTCAATCTATCGAAATCTCTGTGCTCGAGTGGTGACGCCTCTTAGTACTTTAATTCCTTCTACGATCACCTACACAGAAATCGTACACTTAGCACCATATTCGTGCGATTTGCCCGAATTGCGTTAAAATTGTAACCTATTCGTTACTACTGCGTGTGTACGTATTATTGTACGTACCTAAGTCAACACGCATGTTTATATATTTTCCCTTACCACATATTATTTTGTATGTACAATTATTGACATACACCTTATTATATACCTCTACATGTATGTACACATAAATACATATGTATATATATATATATACACACACTCCCATATGTATATATATATATATATATATATATATATTTATTTATTTGTTTTTACTCTTTTCCTATCTCACATATACATTCTTTGTATATATATACTAACACAAATTCATCCTATATACACCCATATGTATATGCACCTAATATATAATATATATATATATCATTGTTTTCTATTTTTTTCTTATCACATATTTATATATCCTTGTTTGTACATATACTAAAACACACATATTTATTTTATACACTCATTTGTATATACACCCAAGTATATACACATTTTTCATAAACTCCTATATGTATATACACATTTTTCATATACTCCTATATGTATATACACCTAAGTATATACTCATATTTATTTTACCCTTGGCTTTCCTTATTCATTTATCAAATATATGTACATATACTAACATACCCTTTCATTATACACACCTATATGCATATACCCAAATATATATATATATATATATATATATTTATATTCACATAAATACATATATATATATATATTATCACTTGTCTCCATTATTCAATATCATAAATATATATTTTTTTGCCTACTTCTCATCATTCCATTTTTTGTCTAATTTAATCTATAACTAACATGCTTGTATCTATCACCCATTTATCTACATTTACAATGAATATACATACATGTATATACATATATATACTTTACCTCATCATGCTTATACACAATCACCTATCTATATACATGTACAATTTGAATATAAATATATACACATTTTTACCTCTTTTCTCCCTCAACTCTCGGTTCCCAGCTGGCCTCTCAGTTTTCTCCTTTCTTCCTCAACCTCTCGGTTCCAGCTTGCCTCTCCCTTCTTCAATCTCGGTTTCCAGCCCTGCCTCACGGTTCTACTTCCTTCAGTCTCGGTCTGTCCTGTTTCCTAGCCTGCTTCAATGAAGCCTCGGTTCTAGCCTGCGCATCCTCGATTTCCCCTTCTTCAATCTCGGTTTCTAGCCCTGCCTCACGGTTTTCTTCCAGCTTCAGCTTGCTTCATTTCCAGTTCCCACCTTTGGCCTTCTTCCTCCTCCCGTCGGCCTCCCCTGCTTCTCGGTCAGTAGTAATTCTCTCCCTCTTCCTCACGATTCTGCTCCCAATTTCCTTTTTCCTCAATCTCGATTTCAAATTCCTTGTTGCTATCTTCTTCTTCTTTCTTCCCTTCTCTTCTTCCACCTTTCTTTTCTCTCCCGGCCAGCAGCTCTCTCTCCTTCCTTTCTCTTCTTTTTCCTTCTTTCCTTTTCTCCTTCCTCGGCAAAACTAGCTCTCCCCTTCCTTCTTCTCTTCTTTCCCTTCCTTTATTTTCTCTTTTCCCTTCCAGCCGATTGGCTTTTCTTCCTCTTCCCCCTTTCCTTCTTCCCTTTTCTTCTTCTTCCTCTTCACTTTTCTTCTGCTCTTTCTCCTGCCCAACTCCTCTGTTTAATTTCCTTTTTTTTCCAATTGCAAATAGTGGCAGACGGAATTGGCTTTTCTAAGCCAATTCCGTACATGGCATAATATATATATTAGTTTAATGTATATATATATATATATTATATTAGTATGTAGGTATTATTTGTTATGTATTTGTATTGTTATTATTATTATATATATATATATTTCTTTTGTTTCCATTTTATTTTAAATATCTTATACATTATACATTATAATACATATATATATATATATATTTGTCATATATATATATCATCATTCTTCCATTTTAAATTGTCTAGTATATATATATATATATATTATACCTGTGTATATATATATATACATATATATATATATATACATTTTCAATTATGTATGTCTCTACACATATACATTTTCTTGTATAATTTATCAAAAGACATAATATCATGCCTTCCATGAGATTTTCCTTATTCTGAAAATAAAATAGTATCAGGATTCCATCATTTTCCATAAATTCTCGATAAAGTGTTTACATTAACAATTTTCGATTAACAAATTAAAATTTTCTAATCCTTCCGTACTTGCATTCGCCTTATTACTTCTTGTATCTTCGGGTTCCCGATCATTCACGGGTTTCTCGGCTCCTATATTCTCGAGCCCTAAAATGAACATCCACACTTCCAGTATAATATAATCTAATTAAACGTAGAAAATTCGTGCGGTTTACATTCTCCCCACCTTAAAAGAATTTGGTCCTCCAAATTCATTCGGGTCCATCAAAATAGACGTGGGTACCCTTAGTCAATCTGTCTACGATCACCCAGATTGTATCATGCCCCTTTCGGGTTCTTAGTAATCCTACTTACACCCATTCTTAATATACTGTGACCCAAGAGACTCCGAGTCTCCTTAAATTTTAACACCAGTACACTCCAAAGTGGGTCACTTGATCCGAAAATCTCCCCTTCATATAGCTTTTATAATTGCTCTCTCAGCACTTCTAATCCAAGCAAAGTCACTCAGTACAGTGGTTTGTGTACTTAATTCGATACCATGTGCTAAATCAATTCTAGAACTCCTTTTAGTTTGGGGCAACTTTGATAAATCATCATATCATGTGTCAGAAAACTTCTTTGTTTACAGGAATGTTCCTAAACTCCAAACACGCCCTATCTTCATCAATCATATAAGCGGTGTGACCTTTATAGTCTTATTTATATCGTTAGTTTCCTGATTCATTCTTCCAGCTATAGTGACTGTGCTCTTTCATAGTCACTATTTCCTTTGTAGATCTCTTTTCCATCATTCTCTCCATCTTTCCCTTTTCGTAGTGACTTTAGAAATATACAATTCATATCATCATAATTGCGCCTTGCGCACTACTTCCTCAAAATAATTTCAAATGGAGTCATCTTAGCTTGACTAAAGATCCCAATATCTCCTATCTTAATTTCACAATTCCTACACACTATATCAGTCCTTTGAGATGCATACAAGGGTGTGGTAACATGTAATATGAAATCTAGAAGCTCAGGTTTCACAGGCAGTTTACATGCCAAATGGGGGGATATATATATAAAATAAATAAATAAATAAAAAAAATGCGTAGAACTTGAATCCAATGATACATGTGCCTCGTGATTGGAAATTAAAAGCTTACCCTGGATGGTCTCAGCGGAGGCATCAGCAGTCTCTGTATCCACAGCAAAGACCCTCCCATGAGTGACAGACTTCTTGCCC
The DNA here is from genome assembly GCA_033439115.1 of Firmiana major. Taxonomy (NCBI): domain Eukaryota; kingdom Viridiplantae; phylum Streptophyta; class Magnoliopsida; order Malvales; family Malvaceae; genus Firmiana; species Firmiana major. The sequence continues at coordinate 22,814,236 of CM065903.1, read as the reverse complement.
TTCTCTGCTACGGTAGCCCGTCTCTGTGGGACTTGTCTCTGGGGAGCTTGCCTCTCAGGTTGTCATGGTAGCTCTGGAAGCTATGGAAACTTATTCAATGGGTAATCTTTAATTCGGTGTCCCCTCTATCCACACCTAAAACAGCTCCCTGAGGACCAGTGACACGCACCACTATGGAAATTACCACAACTAGCACACAATCTCTTGTACTGCTGGAAGCCTCTGGTAGTCGATGGGGTAGCTATAGGAGCCATGGGCCTATCAATCCTAGCCCGAGACTCATCTGTCCTCTGTCTCTTAGGCTGGCCCCTCCGAAAATTTTGTCTCGCCCACTCCATCTGTACACTCTCATTTTTGGTCCTTCCCTTAAAACCATACTCCGTCTGGGTGACATTGAGGCCCCTCTGACCATATGTGCTCTACCTAAAGCATCCTAAAATTCTGTAATCCATAGCCCCAAAAGACGGTCTCTGATAGCTGGCCTTAACCCTGCTAAGAACCTCTCAGTCCGACGCTCTTCATTCTGGAATGTCTCCAGATCATACCTCATCAGCATGGTGAATTTACTTTCGTACTCATCCACGGTCATACTGCCGTGTACCAAACTTAGAAAATCTATCCTCAACTTCTGCTGGGTAGCTAGTGGGACATATGCTTCCTAAAAGCTGTGAAGAATGCATCCCAACTAATCACTGGATGCTGAGCAGTCAGAAGGACCTTGGTGGATCCCCACCAATACTCTACTTGGCCCTGCAGCATGTAAGTGGCCATAGAGACCTTCTCAACATCAGAACACCCCAGAAAGTCGAAGATCTTCCCAAGGCTCACCAACCACTCTTCGACCTCTATCGGATTCTTAATTCCCTTAAATGCTCGAGGCCTTATCTTCAGGAAATCTCTCATCCTATCGATATTCCTCTCATCCCTCTGGGCCTGTACAGGAGGCTGAGGCGCCAAGGGTACTGGAGGAACTGGTGGAGGAGGAGGTGGCGATGCTTGCGGAGGAGTCTGCACCGGAGTAGGAACTGGTGCTGTGCCAGCAGAATCAGAAACATTTGCCCCTAGGTATTGGGCAACCATAGCAGCTATCGACTCCAAACCTCGCTCGAGGCGCTGCTTCAATCGCTGCTCAAACTGAGCCATACAAGTACGAGGACTCTCTGGCTCGGATGGAGGAGGTGGATGTGCCTGAGCCTGCCTTCCAGTACGTCCGCGTCTCCCACTCATCGTGCAGTGATCTAATACCTGCGCGTAATTCCAAAGATCGAATCTTAAAGTTATTAGGTATACATTACCTACAACCAGACAAGCACAGACATTGGGATGTAATTTAATCCTTATTTTTGACACTGACAGTACTAGATAACCTTCGCTCTGATACCACCTAAACTGTAACGACCCTTGACCCTTGAAAATCAGGAAATTTTTTTTTTGAATTTAATTTACCCACTTATTCCCTTATTCACTTAGGTTGTATTCCTGTGCAGTGTCAAAACACTTTTCCTAATACTTTACTCGTAGTTATAATTAATTTCTATATTTTAACTTATATGGCCGATAGAAATTTCGACAGCACAACGACTTATTTATGAGCCTACCCACCTGCAAATCAGTTGTTTTTGGCAATCCTAGATATCCACAACAACCAAGCATACTTTCCAAATTCATCTTTACTACTCAGTACATCCATTTCAATTTAATACTAGTCATCTAAAAATATTATCTCAAAACATTATCCCAAAGTAGTAATGTTTACATCGTTCCTTACAAAATTACATCCCAACTGATATTTCCAATATGTGTGTCTGTGCATACAACTATGTCTGGTATAGGAATGTAAATGTATACCTTTCTGCGTGTAAAAAAAGTAGCCTAGGGAGCTCTCCCCACCAGCCTACGTCGTGTATGCGGCAGGTAGCGTCTACGGATCACTGTAAGTAATCTGAGAGGTAGAGGGGTGAGCTTTCGGGAAAAAGCCCAGTAAGAAGATGTATTTAAAACGATTCTAGCATTTTAAATATATATAAAACATGATAATGCGTGTAGTAATACTTTCTGAAAACTAATATAAATGATATTCAAAGATTAAGGAAAATCAGAAACATCGAGATTTAAAACATAATTCTTTAAGTACGTGAAACTTAATAGACATTACGTGAAACTGTTCGTACATTCAGAATTCCAAACAGGAATACATATCAAATCACATACTACAAAATCCGTTTCTGAAATCAGAGTTAAGTTTTCAAATTGAGACTTTATCGGCCATATAATTATCACGTGGCAATAACAAAGTAATCACGCGGCAAAATAACAAAGAAATCATGCGGCAAATAACTCGGTCATCCTCCGTAGAGGGAATTCAAAACCTAAAGGTAATTCCCGACGCCACACAGGCGGAATACAGGCGCCACACAGGCGAAATACAGGCGCCACGAAGGTGAAATACAGGCGCCACACAGGCGAAATACAGGCGCCACGAAGGCGAAATACAGGCGCCACAAAGGCGAATTACAGGCGCCACACAGGCGAAATACAGGCGCCATACATGCGAAATACAGGCGCCACGAAGGCGAAATACAGGCGCCACACAGGCGAATTAGAAGTGCCAGACAGGCGAGTTCAGACGCCACACAGGCGAGTCAGATGCCACATAGGCGAAGTGGACAAGCGTTAGCATACAACGTAAATGGCCCTTAGTCTCAAAACAACTATAGTTTTCATATACGAAAACATCGAAATAAATTCATCTTATTCGAAAGATCATTTCAAAAGACATGCTCATATTCCGAAATCAAATTCAGTTATATACAATTATTCAAAAACATAAACACAGAGAGCATAGTCTTGATCAGAAATATAATTTAGGAACATGCATGAAAATCATACTTCATGTCTTTGCAAGCTTTCTTTATCAAGTTTGGGTAAGTAACTATTACCGTTTTAAATTATATCCCCTTACCTCGATCTATCAAAATCTCCGTGCTCGAGTGGTGACGCCTCTTAGTACTTCCCTTAATTCCTTCTACGATCACCTACACCGAAATAGTACACTTAGCACCCTATTTGTGCGAATTGCCCAAATTGCGTTAAAATCGTAACCTATTTGTTACTACTACGTGTGTACGTATTATTGAACGTACCTAAGTCAACACGCACGTTTATATATTTTCCCTTACCACATATTATTTTGTATGTACAATTATTGACATACACCTTATTATATACCTCTACATGTATGTACACATAAATACATATATATATACACTCCCATATGTATATATATATATATTTATTTGTTTTCACTCTTTTCCTATCTCACATATACATTCTTTGTATATATATATATATACTAGCACAAATTCATCCTATATACACCCATATGTATATGCACCTAATATATATATATATATATACACTCATATATTTATATATATTTCATTTTTTTCTATTTTTTTCTTATCCCATATTTATATATCCTTGTTTGTACATATACTAAAACACACACGTTTATTTTATACACTTATTTGTATATACACCCAAGTATATACACATTTTTCATATACTCCTATATGTATATACACCTAAGTATATACTCATATTTATTTTACCCTTGGCTTTCCTTATTCATTTATCAAATATATGTACATATACTAACATACCCTTTCATTATACACACCTATATGTATATACCCAAATATATATATATTTTTATTCACATAAATACATATATATATATATATATTATCACTTGTCTCCATTATTCAATATCACAAATATATATATATATATATATATTTGCCTACTTCTCATTATTCCATTTTTTTTGTCTAATTTAATCTATAACTAACATGCTTGTATCTACCACCCATTTTCTACATTTACAATGAATATACATACATGTATATACATATATATACTTTACCTCATCATGCTTATACATAATCACCTATCTATATACATGTACAATTTGAATATAAATATATACACATTTTTACCTCTTTTCTCCCTTAACTCTCGGTTCCCAGTTAGCCTCTCGGTTTTCTCCCTTCTTCCTCAACCTCTCGGTTCCAGCTTGCCTCTCCCTTCTTCAATCTCGGTTTCCAGCCCTGCCTCACGGTTCTGCTTCCTTCAGTCTCGGTCTGTCCTGTTTCCTGGCCTGCTTCAATGAAGCCTCGGTTCCAGCCTGCGTATCCTCGATTTCCTCTTCTTCAATCTCGGTTTCTAGCCCTGCCTCATGGTTTTCTTCCAGCTTCAGCTTGCTTCAATTCCAACTCCCACCTTTGGCCTTCTTCCTCTTCCTGTCGGCCTCCCCTGCTTCTCGTTCAGCAACAGTTCTCTCCCTCGTCCTCACGGTTCTGCTCCCAATTTCCTTCTTCCTCAATCTCGGTTTTAAATTCCCTGCTGCTATCTTCTTCTTCTTTCTTCCCTTCTCTTCTTCCAGTTTTCTTTTCTCTCTCAGCCAACAACTCCCTCTCCTTCCTTTCTCTTCTTTTTCCTCCTTTCCTTTTCTCCTTCCTCGGCAAAACCAGCTCTCCCCTTCCTTCTTCTCTTCTTTTCTTCTTTCCTTTCCTTTCTTTTCTCTTTTCTCTTTTCCCTTCCAGCCGATTGGCTTTTCTTCCTCTTCCCCCTTTCCTTCTTCCCTTTTCTTCTTCTTCCTCTTCTCTTTTCTTCTGCTCGTTCTCCCACCTAGCTCCTCTGTTTAATTTCCTTTTTTTTTTCAAATTGCAAATAGTGGCAGACGAAATTGGCTTTTCTAAGCCAATTTCGTACATGCCATAATATATATATATATTAGTTTAATGTATATATATATTATATTAGTATGTAGGTATTATTTGTTATGTATTTGTATTGTTATTATTATTATTATTATATATATATTTTTTGTTTCCATTTTATTTTAAATATCTTATACATTATACATTACAATACATATATATATATTTGTCATATATATTTATATATCATCATTCTTCCATTTTAAATTGTCTAGTATGTATGTATATATATATATACATACATACATATATATATATATATATACATTTTCACTTATGTATGTCTCTACACATATACATTTTCTTGTATAATTTATCCAAAGACATAATATCATGCCTTCCATGAGATTTTCCTTATTCCAAAAATAAAATAGTATCGGGATTCCATCATTCTTCATAAATTCTCGATACAAGTGTTTACATCAACAATTTTCGATTAACAAATTAAAATTTTCTAATCCTTCCGTACTTGCATTCGCCTTATTACTTCTTGTATCTTTGGGTTCCCGGTCATTCACGGGTTTCTTGGCTCCTATATTCTCGAGCCCTACAATGAACATCCACACTTCCATTAAAATATAATCTAATTAAACGTAGGAAATTCGTGGGGTTTATAATTAGCTCCGCTGCAAAACATCATGGCAGAAAATAGGGAAATTAGGACAGTCGGAGATTATGCAGTGCCGACGATTGGAGGATATTATTCAGGCATTAGGCCACCAGCTGTCCATGCAAACAATTTTGAAATTAAGCCTTCCATCCTCCAGATGATCCAGACTTCATTGCAGTTCAGTGGGCTTCCGCACGATGACCCACATGCTCACCTTGGGCAATTTTTGGACTTGTGCAACACGTTCAAACAGAATGGATTATCTAATGATGCACTTAGGCTTAGATTAGTCCCCTTCTCACTTAGGGATAGGGCGAGACACTGGTTAACCTCCCTACCTCCAGGATCCATTTCTACATGGGATGAGTTAGCCCATCAATTTCTATCTAAGTTTTTCCCTCCCTCTAAAATGGCCCAACTTAGTAATAATATATCTTCCTTTGCCCAGTACGACTCTAAATCTCTTTACGAAGCATGGGAACGATATAAAGAGCTTCTTAGGAAGTGCCCTCACCATGGCCTACCTTTGTGGTTACAAGTCCAGACCTTCTACAACGGACTTACAAGCCAAAATAGGACCATTGTTGACGTTGCTGCGGGTGGAGCCCTAATGTGCAAAACAGAGAAGGAAGCTTACGAGCTCTTAGACAAGATGGTGACTAACAACTATTTATGGTCCTCAGAGAGGCAATTGCCAAAGAAGTCGACGGGTATTTATGAGCTCAACACACTGTCTACCTTGACCTCTCAAATCGCTAATCTTACGAAGAAGGTAGAGTCGCTCAGTACCCAGTATAATCCTTCTACCAGTCCTAATTCGATTTATTCTGTCCAAAGTCCTTTCCTTTCCTGCGAGCTGTGCAGTGGTACCCACTCTGTAGATAGGTGTCCACTTAGCTTAGAATAGGTTCAGTACGTTGCCCTTCCTAAGCAATAGAACAACTGTAAACCCCACAAATTTTCTACGTTTAACTAGATTATATAAAAATGGAAATAATATATATTAATGAAAGTGTGAATATTCGTTGTAGGACTCGAGGACTATAGGGACCGAGAAGTCCGTGAATGACCGGGAACCCAAAGATACAAGGAGTGATAAGACGAATGTGAGTATAGAGGGATTAGAGAATTTTAATTTGTTAAATGGAAAATTGTTGATGTAAAACACTTGTATCGAGAATTTATGAAAAATGATGGAGTCCCGTACTTTTTCATTTTCGGAATAAGAAAAATTTCATGGAAGGCATGATATTATGTTTTTGGATAAATTATATAAGAAAATGTATATATGTAGATATATACATAGGTGAATATGTGTATATATATATGTACATACATACTAGACATTTAAATAAAAGGGAAGGTATATGTATATATATATATATAGATATATATATATATGACAAATATATATATGTATTGTAAGGTATAATGTATAAGATATTTAAAATAAAATGGAAACAAAAATATATATATATATATACAATAATAGTAATAATAATAACAATACAAATACATAACAAATAATACCTAAATACTAATATAATATATATATATACATATATATTGGCATGTACGGAATTGGCTTAGAAAAGCCAATTCCGTCTGCCACTGTTTGCAATTGAAAGAAAAAATTAAACAGAGGAGCTGGGCGGGAGAAAGAGCAGAAGAAGAGAAGAGAAAGGAGAAAGGGAAGAAGAGGGGTTGATCGGCTGGGGAGAAGAGGAAAGGAAAGAAGAGAAAGGAAAGGAAGAAGAGGGGCTGATCGGCTGGGGAGAAGAGGAAAGGAAGGAAGAGAAAGGAGAAAGGAGAAAGGAGAAAGGAAGAAGAGAGGCTCGGTTGGCTGGAGAAGAAGGGGAGAAGAGAGAAAGAAGAGAGGGGAAGGGAGAGGAGAAGGAAGCTGAGTCTGCCGAGGAAGAAGAGAAAGGAAAAAAAAAGGGGAAACCGAGAGGAAGGAAAGGGGGACAGCAGCACCGAGAAGAAGAAGAAACCGAAGCTGTTGGGAGCAGAACAGGGGTGCGTGAATAGGTCCAAAGCTGTTGGGAATAGGAGCTGAACAGAGTAGTTGAAGCAGTAGCAGCCAGGAAGTGATGATAACAGGGGAGAAAAGGAAGCTGGGAATCGGGAATTGAGGGAGACCGAAGGCAGCACCGAGGGCAGGAAATCTGGAAACAGAATTGGGATTGAAGGGATAGCAGAACAGGGGCTGGAAATGGAGGCTGTAACCGAGACCAAACAGGAGAAACCGTGAGGGAGAAAGGGCTGGAACCGAGGGAGAAAGGGAGGAAGAAGAAGAGCAATCGGGATAGTGAGCAGCTGGGCTAACCGAGAGGGAAGAAAGGAAAAAGAAAGAAAGGAAAGAAAAAAAAAGAAAAGGAAGAAAAAAAAAGGTAAAATACATGTATGTATAATGTATATTGATGGGCATGTATATATATGTATTGTATGTGTATAGCATGTTAGTTATAGATTAAATTAGACAAAAAAAAATGGAAAGATGAGAGGTAGGCAAAAATATATATATGTGATATTGAATAATGGAAATAAGTGATAATATATATATATGTATGTATTTATGTGAATATATATATATATATATATTTGGGTATATACATCTAGGTGTGTATAATGAAAGGGTATGTTAGTATATGTACATATGCTTGATAATGGATAAGAGAAGCCAAGGATAAAATAAATGTGTATATACTTAGGTGTATATACATATAGGAGTATATGAATAATGTCTATATACTTGGGTGTACATACAAATGAGTATAAAATAAATGTGTGTTTTAATATATGTATATACAAAGAATGGATACATGTGATAAGGAAAAATGAAAAACAATGATATATATATATATATTTATTTAGGTGCATATACGTATGGATGTACATAGGATGAATGTGTGCTAGTATATGAGATAGGGAAATATGAAAAACAAATAAAAGTATATATATGTATATATAGAGAACATATATTGTATATATGTGAGATAGGAAAACATGAAAACAATAAAAGTATATATATATATATATATATATATATATATATATATATATAGGAGTGTATATATATAAATATATATTTATGCGTGTATACTTGAGGATGTATATAATAAAGGTACATGTAATACTTGTAAGGGCAAATATATAAATGGTGAAGAAATATATATAAACGTGTGTGTCGGCCTAAGGATATACAATAATACGTACACACGCAGTAGCAATAATAAATTACGATTTTAATCCAATTTGCATGAATAGAGTGTTAAGTCTACAACTTCGATGTAGGTAATCGTAGAAGGAATTAAAGGAGTTACTAAAGGTGGCACCAATTGAGCACGGAGATTTCGATAGATCGAGGTAAGGGGTGTAATTTAAGATGGTAATGGTATCCCTACCCTTAGACCCCGATTTATTTATGTGATTTCGTGCCTTCTCGTGCAACCCTTGATTGTAAAATAAAACTTGACACCTAATGAGCCCAAGATTTATTTGATCATGTTTTCGAGATAAAGAAATGCTATATGAAATTAAATGCGTAGTTTCAAACATGATTTTCTGAATAAATGTCATGGTTTTGACTTATGTATGATTGATTTCATGTTTTTGAATGAAATGAAAGTTGGTATGTGAACTTATGTTTGAGAAATGAAATTTGTTTTCGAAAGGAGATTGTGGGGGCCACCTCTTGAGTCCGACAGGAGCAAAGTGCCACACAGTCTATGTTACTGTGGGGGTTACCTCTTGAGTTCTGTGGGAGCAAAGTGCCACGCAATTTCCAAAATGACATGTGAACGTGGGGGTTACCTCTTAAGTCCGACGGGAGCAACGTGCCACACAGTCTATGTTACTGTGGGGGTTACCTCTTGAGTCCTGTGGGAGCAAAGTACCACGCGATTCACAAAGACATGCAAACGTGGGGGCCACCTCTAGAGTTCTGTGGGAGCAAAGTGCCACGCAGTCTATGTTACTGTGGGGGTCACCTCTTGAGTCCGACGGGAGCAAAGTGCCACGCGGTTCACAAAGACATACGATCGTGAGGGCCACCTCTTGAGATATGTGGGAGCAAAGTGCCACACAGTCTGTGTGACTGTTGGGGGCCACCTCTTGAGTCATACAGATGCAAAGTGCCATACGGTCAATGCATTTTTGTCGTGCGCGTCTTTGTGGCGTATATGAATGTATATGAATCCTGCCTTCGGGCATATTTATGACTTCCCTCTATAAGTTATCCAACCTCCATCGATATGAACTATGTTAAATGATTTTGATCTTCCGATATATGTTTTTACATCAGTTATGCTTTTGAAGTTCTATCGGTTTTGAAATATTCCGGAGTTTTGTATGTTTCGATAGATTGTGATGAAACTGAATAGATTTGTTCTTCAAAATTATATTTCTATCAATTATGTTTTATATATACGCTCTTTGAAATCTATGTGATATTTGTAAAGAAACGTATCTTTTGGTTTTATCATGCAATTAATGCGATTTAGCCACCATGATCATTTTAAATGCGTTTCTTACTGGGCTTTTTCCCGAAAGCTCACCCCTCTACCTTTCAGATTATTTGCAGTGATCTATAGACGTTATTTGCCGCGTACACAACGTAGGTTGGTGGGAAAGAGCTACCTTAGGCTACTTTTTGTACACGCAGTCAAGGTATACAATTACATTCCTTTACCAGACACATTCTTATGATGAAAGTTTTTTTTATGAACCTGTTGATGTGAAAGTTATATTGCATTCATCTCCGATACTAGTCGGGAATGTCCACGTATTCAGGACATATCTGTGGTATCCAATTTTCGGATGTATTTCCTGAGGAACTACCGGGGCTACCACTGGAGAGAGAGTTGGAATTCACTATAGGTTTGGCACTAGAGACACAGTCAATCTCGAAGTCTCCTTGTCAAATGAACTTTGTGGATCTTTAGGAATTTAAAAAAAAAAAAAGAGTTGCAAGAACTGTTAGATAAAGGAAGTTCAGAAACCCATAGGAGATATTGAGATATTTAGTTAAGCTAAGATGACTCTATTTGAAATTACCTTGAGGAAACAGAGCGCAAGGCGCAATTATGATGATATGAATTTTATATTTCTAAAATCACTAAAAAAGGGAAAGATAAAGAGAATGACGGAAAAGAGATCTACAAAGGAAATAGTGACAATGAAAGAGCACAGTCAATATACTGGAAGAATGAATCAGGGAACTAACGGTATAAATAAGACTCTAAAGGTCGCACTGCTTATATGATTGATAAAGATATAGCGTGTTCGGGGTATAGAGACATCCTTGTAAACAAGGAAAGTTTTCTGACACATGATCAAATGATTTATCAAGTTACCCTTAAACAAAAAGGAGAAGTTCTAGAATTGACTTAGCAGGTGGTATCGAATTAATTACTCAAACCACTGTACTGAGTAACTTTGCTTGGATTAGAAATGCTGAGAGAACAATTATAAGGATTACTTGAAAAAAAAGATTATCGAATCAAGTGATTCGTTTTGGAGTGTACCGGTGTTAAATTCTAAGGAGACCCAGAGTCGTTTTGGTCACGATATGTTAAGGAGGGTGTTAATTGGATTCCCAAGACAAGGATTATAAATCAGTGGGGAAAGACCCAAAACTCTTAAAGATGATTTAAAGTTGAGATATAAGGAAACTTTGGAATATGGATTTCATAATGGGATTACCAAGGACCCAAAATGGGCATGATACAATCTAGATGATCGTAGACAAAGGGACCCGAAGGAATTTGGAGGACCAAATTCTTTTAAGGTGGGGAGAATGTAAACCCCACAAATTTTCTACGTTTAACTAGATTATATAAAAATGGAAATAATATATATTAATGAAAGTGTGAATATTCGTTGTAGGACTCGAGGACTATAGGGACCGAGAAGTCCGTGAATGACCGGGAACCCAAAGATACAAGGAGTGATAAGACGAATGTGAGTATAGAGGGATTAGAGAATTTTAATTTGTTAAATGGAAAATTGTTGATGTAAAACACTTGTATCGAGAATTTATGAAAAATGATGGAGTCCCGTACTTTTTCATTTTCGGAATAAGAAAAATTTCATGGAAGGCATGATATTATGTTTTTGGATAAATTATATAAGAAAATGTATATATGTAGATATATACATAGGTGAATATGTGTATATATATATGTACATACATACTAGACATTTAAATAAAAGGGAAGGTATATGTATATATATATATATAGATATATATATATATGACAAATATATATATGTATTGTAAGGTATAATGTATAAGATATTTAAAATAAAATGGAAACAAAAATATATATATATATATACAATAATAGTAATAATAATAACAATACAAATACATAACAAATAATACCTAAATACTAATATAATATATATATATACATATATATTGGCATGTACGGAATTGGCTTAGAAAAGCCAATTCCGTCTGCCACTGTTTGCAATTGAAAGAAAAAATTAAACAGAGGAGCTGGGCGGGAGAAAGAGCAGAAGAAGAGAAGAGAAAGGAGAAAGGGAAGAAGAGGGGCTGATCGGCTGGGGAGAAGAGGAAAGGAAAGAAGAGAAAGGAAAGGAAGAAGAGGGGCTGATCGGCTGGGGAGAAGAGGAAAGGAAGGAAGAGAAAGGAGAAAGGAGAAAGGAGAAAGGAAGAAGAGAGGCTCGGTTGGCTGGAGAAGAAGGGGAGAAGAGAGAAAGAAGAGAGGGGAAGGGAGAGGAGAAGGAAGCTGAGTCTGCCGAGGAAGAAGAGAAAGGAAAAAAAAAGGGGAAACCGAGAGGAAGGAAAGGGGGACAGCAGCACCGAGAAGAAGAAGAAACCGAAGCTGTTGGGAGCAGAACAGGGGTGCGTGAATAGGTCCAAAGCTGTTGGGAATAGGAGCTGAACAGAGTAGTTGAAGCAGTAGCAGCCAGGAAGTGATGATAACAGGGGAGAAAAGGAAGCTGGGAATCGGGAATTGAGGGAGACCGAAGGCAGCACCGAGGGCAGGAAATCTGGAAACAGAATTGGGATTGAAGGGATAGCAGAACAGGGGCTGGAAATGGAGGCTGTAACCGAGACCAAACAGGAGAAACCGTGAGGGAGAAAGGGCTGGAACCGAGGGAGAAAGGGAGGAAGAAGAAGAGCAATCGGGATAGTGAGCAGCTGGGCTAACCGAGAGGGAAGAAAGGAAAAAGAAAGAAAGGAAAGAAAAAAAAAAGAAAAGGAAGAAAAAAAAAAGGTAAAATACATGTATGTATAATGTATATTGATGGGCATGTATATATATGTATTGTATGTGTATAGCATGTTAGTTATAGATTAAATTAGACAAAAAAAAATGGAAAGATGAGAGGTAGGCAAAAATATATATATGTGATATTGAATAATGGAAATAAGTGATAATATATATATATATGTATGTATTTATGTGAATATATATATATATATATATATTTGGGTATATACATCTAGGTGTGTATAATGAAAGGGTATGTTAGTATATGTACATATGCTTGATAATGGATAAGAGAAGCCAAGGATAAAATAAATGTGTATATACTTAGGTGTATATACATATAGGAGTATATGAATAATGTCTATATACTTGGGTGTACATACAAATGAGTATAAAATAAATGTGTGTTTTAATATATGTATATACAAAGAATGGATACATGTGATAAGGAAAAATGAAAAACAATGATATATATATATATATATTTATTTAGGTGCATATACGTATGGATGTACATAGGATGAATGTGTGCTAGTATATGAGATAGGGAAATATGAAAAACAAATAAAAGTATATATATGTATATATAGAGAACATATATTGTATATATGTGAGATAGGAAAACATGAAAACAATAAAAGTATATATATATATATATATATATATAGGAGTGTATATATATAAATATATATTTATGCGTGTATACTTGAGGATGTATATAATAAAGGTACATGTAATACTTGTAAGGGCAAATATATAAATGGTGAAGAAATATATATAAACGTGTGTGTCGGCCTAAGGATATACAATAATACGTACACACGCAGTAGCAATAATAAATTACGATTTTAATCCAATTTGCATGAATAGAGTGTTAAGTCTACAACTTCGATGTAGGTAATCGTAGAAGGAATTAAAGGAGTTACTAGAGGTGGCACCAATTGAGCACGGAGATTTCGATAGATCGAGGTAAGGGGTGTAATTTAAGATGGTAATGGTATCCCTACCCTTAGACCCCGATTTATTTATGTGATTTCGTGCCTTCTCGTGCAACCCTTGATTGTAAAATAAAACTTGACACCTAATGAGCCCAAGATTTATTTGATCATGTTTTCGAGATAAAGAAATGCTATATGAAATTAAATGCGTAGTTTCAAACATGATTTTCTGAATAAATGTCATGGTTTTGACTTATGTATGATTGATTTCATGTTTTTGAATGAAATGAAAGTTGGTATGTGAACTTATGTTTGAGAAATGAAATTTGTTTTCGAAAGGAGATTGTGGGGGCCACCTCTTGAGTCCGACAGGAGCAAAGTGCCACACAGTCTATGTTACTGTGGGGGTTACCTCTTGAGTTCTGTGGGAGCAAAGTGCCACGCAATTTCCAAAATGACATGTGAACGTGGGGGTTACCTCTTGAGTCCGACGGGAGCAAAGTGCCACACAGTCTATGTTACTGTGGGGGTTACCTCTTGAGTCCTGTGGGAGCAAAGTACCACGCGATTCACAAAGACATGCGAACGTGGGGGCCACCTCTAGAGTTCTGTGGGAGCAAAGTGCCACGCAGTCTATGTTACTGTGGGGGTCACCTCTTGAGTCCGACGGGAGCAAAGTGCCACGCGGTTCACAAAGACATACGATCGTGAGGGCCACCTCTTGAGATATGTGGGAGCAAAGTGCCACACAGTCTGTGTGACTGTTGGGGGCCACCTCTTGAGTCCTACAGATGCAAAGTGCCATACGGTCAATGCATTTTTGTCGTGCGCGTCTTTGTGGCGTATATGAATGTATATGAATCCTGCCTTCGGGCATATTTATGACTTCCCTCTATAAGTTATCCAACCTCCATCGATATGAACTATGTTAAATGATTTTGATCTTCCGATATATGTTTTTACATCAGTTATGCTTTTGAAGTTCTATCGGTTTTGAAATATTCCGGAGTTTTGTATGTTTCGATAGATTGTGATGAAACTAAATATATTTGTTCTTCAAAATTATATTTCTATCAATTATGTTTTATATATACGCTCTTTGAAATCTATGTGATATTTGTAAAGAAACGTATCTTTTGGTTTTATCATGCAATTAATGCGATTTAGCCACCATGATCATTTTAAATGCGTTTCTTACTGGGCTTTTTCCCGAAAGCTCACCCCTCTACCTTTCAGATTATTTGCAGTGATCTATAGACGTTATTTGCCGCGTACACAACGTAGGTTGGTGGGAAAGAGCTACCTTAGGCTACTTTTTGTACACGCAGTCAAGGTATACAATTACATTCCTTTACCAGACACATTCGTACGCACAGACATATATTAGGAATATTTTGTTGGGATGTAATTTGTAAGGAAACAATGTAGAGAATATGATTCTTGGGACTAGGTTGTAAAATGATTGGTATTAATCGATATGAGTGTATTGAGTTGTAAATGTTGATTGGAAAGTATGCTTGGTAGTTGTGGATATCTAGGATTGTTAAAACAACTGAATTGCAGGTGGGTAGGCCCATATGTAAGTCGTTATGCTGCCGAAATTTCTATCGACCATTGGGTCAAAATATGGAATTTAAATATAATTACAGATTAAGAATTAGGAAAAGCGATTTGACACTGAGCAGGAATGCAACCTAAGTGATTAAGGGAATAAGTGGGTAAAATAAATTCAAAAAAAAAAAATTTCTCGATTTTCAAGGGTCAAGGGTCGTTACAACAACCCCTTGTCAAACACTTATAATCCAAGGTTGAGGAACCATCCTAACTTCTCCTGGAGCCAAAACTAAAGGCAAACCTCTAACTCCATATCTGTAGGACCTCCTAGTTTTCAAGCTCTACCGGTTCATGTACCACCACAGTCGCAATATCCATTTCCATACCATCAACCATCCCCACCTCATTTTCAGCATCATCCACCTCATTACCATCAACCACCACCACCACCACTACCTCAGCACTTACCAGCAGCTGAGAAGAAGCCCTCGCTTGAGGAAATGTTCTCAACGATCCTGCAAAATCAAGCTGCTTCAATTAAGAACTTAGAGGTTCATGTAGGACAAATAGCAAATGCTCTTAACCAACGTCCTTAAGGGACCTTTTCTAGTAACACTGAAGCTAATCCTGTTAGGCAAAGGGAAGGTAAAGAACATGTAAAATCCATCATCCTTAGGAGCGACAAAGAGCTAGAGGAGCCACAAGTTAAGTCCGAACCTGAACAGCATATAGTTAAAGAATCCGTAAGTTCTAAAGAAGCAGCTCAGAAAGAGTAGGAACATCAGGATCAAGCTGTAAAAGAATCCAAGCTAGGCACTTCTTCATCTATGCCTTCTTCTATTTCACAGCCTTCCTCGCCCTCTGATGCTATACATGTTTCCATTACATCCTCTCCGGTTAGACCACCAATAACTTTTCCTCAGAGGTTCCAAAATAAAAAATCGGATCAACAATTCGCCAAATTTCTTGAGGTTTTTAAGAAACTTCACATCAACATTCCTTTCGTAGATGCCTTAGAGCAAATGCCAAGTTATGTGAAGTTTTTGAAGGATATCCTCTTGAGGAAAAGAAGATTGGAAGATTATGAGATGATAGCCTTAACTGAGGAATGTAGCGCCATTATCCAGAGAAGAGCACCCCCAAGCTCAAAGATCCCGGGAGTTTTACCATACCATGCACTATTAGAAATTTATTCTTTAGTAGAGCTCTGTGCGATTTAGGAGCTAGTATAAATTTGATGCCATCATCTATCTATCATAAGTTAGGAATAGGGGATGCCAAGCCCACCATAGTGACCCTCCAGTTAGCTGATCGATCAATTAAATATCCGAAGGGGGTTATTGAGGATGTCTTAGTAAAGGCGGACAAGTTTATTTTTCCTGCAGATTTTATTATTTTATACATGGAGGAAGATAAGGAAATCCCCGTTATACTAGGCAGACCTTTCCTAGCTACTGGTAGAACAGTAATTGATGTACAGAAAGGGGAGTTAACGATGAGAGTCCAAGATCAGGAAGTAAAGTTTAATGTTTTCAAACCTTTGAAGCTCCCTGATGACTCTCAAGAATATTTTATGATGGATGTTAAGGAGGATTTAAAACTTAAGCATAAGAAATCTGAGAGAAAGAAGGAAGTAGATAGGGCTCATGAGGATTTAACTGTTAACATTCTGTCACCACTGTGGCTAATCCTCTTACTTTTCGCCCTGCTATTGAGTGTTGTTTTCTTCAGCTGCATTTGAAGTGGCTGTGTTTTCCTTTTCGCTTTGTATATAGCTATTTTTCTTTTCTGTTGTTTCTTTCTTTATTTATTTTGTAGGTTTCTTTTCTAGCATTACGTTTTCAATCAAGCTTCAGTTGTTCATCATCATCAGAAAGGGGAGTACTCTGTCTTGAGCTTAAATTCTTATGTTATCTGCACACTAAGGACAGTGTGCACTTTAAGTTTGGGGGAGGGGATATCACTTGAGTATTTTTTGAAAATTTGAGCAAAATTGAAAAATTTTTTCAAAGTTTTTTCGAAAATCTGAGCTTAAACTGTTTGATTTTGGGATGATTTAGTGCTTAGCATATAGTTTTCCCATATTCCGATGATATGACCCCATGATTAAGTATGATTTTGATTGACTGAGAAGCATGATTATAGGAAAAGCATGAAGTTGAGTTCTTGAATTTGTCTTGATTCTGATTGTGATTTCCTCATCTTACGCACATGTCATGTCATGAATCTGTATATTTATTTAGAGAAAGCTTTTGTGGACCTAGGATTGCATTTGTTCAGTTGATTTTGTGCATCATATTCTAGAATTTGTTTGATCTGATCTCGAGGTGAAATATTAGATCACACTTAATTAGGGAGATGATTTAGGCTATCTTTGGATCGTTTGAGCCTTTCTAGCCATCCCTATGCATACTTTACCCTAGACACCTATCTGAGCCAAATAAGCTTTTCTTTGTAAATACACCTGCATAATTTCCTTACTTAAACTCTTTTCCTATCCCTTACCCCGAAAGCATGAAAAGTCATTGGATATATTTTGAGCTTTGTACATATGGGTATCTGGTGATAGTGAATGTGGCGTCCTAGCTCAGCCGGTAGCGACCCACTCAACCGTATTATCCGCTTTGGGCCCCGCCCTCACGATTTTCTTTTGCATCCTCAAAGGTTCGAACCTAAGACCTTAAAGTCTTTATTCTGACACAGATGATACCAATTGTTCTAACAACCCTTGACCCTTGAAAATTGTGAGAAATTTTTATTTATTTATTTTAGTTTACCCACTTATTCCCTTATTCACTTAGGTTGTATTCTTGTGCAGTGTCAAAACACTTTTTCTAATTCTTTACTTGTAATTATAATTAATTTCCATACTTTAACTTATATGGCCAATAGAAATTTTGGCAGCATAATGCTTACATATGAGCCTACCCACCTGCAATTCAATTGTTTTCGACAATCTTAGATATCCACAACTACCAAGCATGCTTTCCAACGATCCTAGATATCTACAACTACCATGCATACTTTCCCAATTCACTTTTACAACTTAATATATCGCTTTTTATTTAATACTAGCCATCTCAAAACATAAACCCAAAATAATATTGTTTACATCGTTTTCCTTACAAAATTACATCCTAATAAAAGAATTCCCAATATACGTGTTTGCGCGTACATATATGTCTGGTATAGGAATGTAAATGTATACCTTTCTGCATGTACAAAAAGTAGCCTAGGGTAGCTCTCCCCACCAACCTACGTCGTGTACGCGGCAGGTAGCGCCTATGGATCACTGCAATTAATCTGAGAGGTACAGGGGTGAGCTTTCGGGAAAAAGCCCAGTAAGAAACGCATTTAAAATAATCATGGTGGCTAAATCACATTGAATGCATGATAAAACCAAGAGATACGTTTCTTTGCAAATATCACATAGCTTTCAAAAAGCGTATATATAAAACATAATCGATAGAAATATAATTTCGAAGAACAAATCTATTTAGTTACCTCACAAACTATCGAAACACATAGAACTCCAAATTATTTCAAAACCGATAGAACTTCAAAAGCATAATTGATGCATAAACATATATCGAAGGATCAAAATCATATAGCATAGTACATATCGGATGGAGACTAGGCTACCTTAGAGAATTGTCATGCGGCAATAACAAAATCATCCTCTGTAAAGGGAATTCAGAACCTATGCAGGCGAAGTTTAGATGCCACAAAGGCGAGCATGACAAAAATGCATTGATCGTATGACACTTTGCATCTATAGGACTCAAGAGGTGGCCCCTACAGTCACACAGACTGTGTGGCACTTTGTTCCCACAGAACCCAAGAGGTGGCCCCCACGATCGTATGTCTTTGTGAACTGCGTGGCACTTTGCTCCCGTTGGACTCAAGAGGTGGCCCCCACGTTCATATGTCTTTGTGATCTGTGTGCACTTTGCTCCCGTCGGACTCAAGAGGTGGCCCCCACGTTCGTATGTCTTTGTGATCCGTGTGGTACTTTGCTCCCGTCTGACTCAAGAGGTGACCTCCCACGTTTACATGTCATTGTGAAAATTGTGTGGAACTTTGCTCCCGTCGGACTCAAGAGGTGGCCCCCACAATTCCACTATACGTTGCCCTTTCGTCTCGAAACAGAATTTTCAAAGTCTTTATTGGGTTTTGTAACCCATAAACTAATACCGAGTAATAAAATCGAATTTCTTGTGAACTGAAAACTCTTTTATAAAACAGACAGACTGTGTGGCACTTTGTTCCCGTAGGACTCAAGAGGTGGCCCCCACAATCGCCTTTCGAAAACAAATTTTATTTCTCAAGCATAAGTTCACATACCAACTTTCATTTCATTCAAAAACATGAAATCAATCATACATAAGTCAAAACCATGACATTTATTCAGAAAATCATGCTTGAAACTATGCATTTAATTTCATATAGCATTTCTTTATCTCGAAAACATGATCAAATAAATCTTGGACTCATTAGGTGTCGGGTGTTATTTTACAATCAAGGGTTGCACGAGAAGGCATAAAAACACATAGATAAATCAGAGTCTAAAGGTAGGGATACCATTACCATCTTAAATTACACCCCTTACCTCAATTTATCGAAATTTTTGAATTCGAGTGGTGACGCCTTCTAGTAACTCCTTTAATTCCTTCTACGATCACCTACACCGAAGTTGTATACTTAGTACCCTATTCATGCGAATTGTCCGAATTGCGTTAAAATCGTAACCTATTTGTTACTACTGCGTGTGTACGTATTATTGTACGTACCCAAGTCGACACGCACATTTATATATTTTCTTTTCTATTTATATATTTTGTACATACAAATATTAATCATACACATTTTCTATATACATTTACACGTATATGCACATAAGCATATATATATATATATATGTATATATATATATATATATATATATATATACTCCTATATGTATATATATCATCATTTGTTTTCATTTATCCTTATCACATGTATATATCCTTGTATGTACATATACTTAACATATCCATTCATTATATACACCTATATGTATATACTCAAATATATATATATATACACACACACACACACATATATATATACATATATATTATTATTAGTTTCCATTATTTAATATCACAAATATATATGTGTGTGTGTGTGTGTGTGTGTGTGTGTTTGCCTACTCCTTATCATTCCCATTTTTAATCTAATTCAAACTAGCATGCTTATTTCTACAACCCATTTATCTACATGTACTTTGAATTTACATACATGTATATACATATATATACTTTACCTTATCATACTTATACACAATCACATAAATATATATACATGTACAATTAAATATACATATATACATTAGATTCTTACCTCTTTTCTCTTCTTTCTCTCTTCTTCCTTTTTTTTTTCTTTTTTTCTTCCCCAGTTTCATGTTTCCAGCCCTGTTTCTATTTCTCCTTCTTCCTCAACCTCTCGGTTCCAGCCTTCACTGCCTCACTGATCACTTCTCTCTTCCACTGGACCCTATTTTCGCTTTAGCCCTCGGGTCCTGCTCTTTTCACTCAGCCTCCCCTGCCTCGGTCTACTTTCTTCAATCTCGGTTCTGTCCTGTTTTCCTGGCCTGCTTCAATGAAGCCTCGGTTCCAGCCTCACCCCTTCAACTTGCTTCAATTCCCAGTTTCCAGTTTCTATTTCCCCCATCTCGGTTACTTCTGTTCAGCCTCAATTCTGCTCTGCTTCGGCCCACTTCTACATCCTCTCCAAACCTCAGTCTCCTTCTTCGGTTGCTTCTCGGTTTTCAGCCCTCCCAATTAGCCCTTAAGCCTCAGTCAGCTCCCTTCTAGCCTCTCTCAGTTTTCTTCCATTTTCCAGCCCCTCTTTTGTTTTCTGTTTTCCAGGTGCTGCTTCTCTTCTTCTTCTCCTTTCCAATCTTCTCTCTCGGTCAGCCCCGTCCTTCTCTTCCTCGGTTTCCCCTTTATTCTTCATTCTTTCCTTCTTTCTCCCCCTAGCCGACTGGCTCTCTCTCTCTCTTGCCCCTTTCCTTCTTCCCTTTTCTTCTTCTTCCTCTTCTCTTCTCTCCCTTCGGTTCCCACCCAACAACTCTATTTTGATTTCCTTTTCCAATTCAGAATAGTGGCAGACGGAATTGGCATGCCATAATATATATATATATATATATATTTATATATATATATTATTTTAATGTATATGTATATATTATATTAGTATATATGTATTTTTTGATTATATATTTTGTATTCTTATTTTGTTGTATGGTTTCCATTTCATTTTTAATTGTCTTATGCTTTAATTTTAATTTTATTAACACATATTAAATACTATACATTACATAATATATATTTGTTATATATATATATATATATATATTATTATCCATCTATTTAAATGTCATGTATATTTATATATACATATACACCTATGTGTATATATATATATATATATATATATATATAAATATATATATATATAAATATATATATATATATATATACCCATTTCCTTGTAAGATTATCCAAGGACACAATATTCATGCCTTCCATTAAATCATGTTATTTTTATTCTTACATAGTCCACTTAAATATAGGAATTTTGTGGGGTTAACAGTGAAAGTTCAAAAAAAAAAAATTGAAAGAAAAAAAAACAAAAAGAAGAAGAAATAAGAAGAAGAAAAATACAAAAATAGAATAAAATGTCTAGTGAAAAAAATAAGTTTGGGGGAAATAAATATGAGCTCTTACATTAAAGATCCTATAAAGTAATGCATGTTAAGGGGTAATCAAACCTAAATCGACTTTATCATACCTTAGCCCCAACCTTACATTATAAGCTTAATGAAGTCCTATTGATCTTTAGTTATGTGTGACGACATTAGTGCAGAGAGAAGTGAAAAGCAAACTTATGGGAATGATCACATGTCATTGACTTTGCATTCATTGTGTTTGCATAATCTAATCCAGATAATGTACTGTGAAGTGACTTTAACATTTTTCACACACTCACAAGGAGTCCAATTTGGGTTAGGACTTATGATTGAATGATTCTGAGTGTTGGACTTATAATTGTGATTCTTTGATTTCATAGTCTGTACTTTTTCTTTGAGGATAATATTGGGGAAATTATTGTGTTTTGTACTTGTCATTCCTACAATCATTTTGTTCTGCTTGAGGACAAGCAAAAGCTCAAGTTTGGGGGTGTGATAATTCTATATTTTTAGAATTATTTATGCTTAATTTCCTAATTAATTATTTAAATCCCTAATTTATTTTGTTAATTATCCCCTTTATTTAATTAAAATTCTCATGTTTGCAGATAAATTAAATTCGGATGAATTTTGAATATTTCGGTAGGAAATGGATCGAAATTGGGCTAAAATCGAGATTGAGCCACACGGACAACACGAGTCATGCCACCTAGCACATCCAATTAGATAAGAAGACCGATGACATGGAAATATCTTTTCAAGGAGCCAATGGTGTGAAGACAAGTTGTCACGACCCTCAACTTACCAAAATACGTACAAATGTTTCGCATTTTCATGAATCAATTGTTAATCATCCTTCCTCGATCTTGAACATCCACACTCTCAACAGTTGGGCTGTGTGTCGACGTTTAACTCACTCCACAATACCAATTCAATTTGAACATTATTTATGAGTAAACACTTGTATAAATGTATATATATATATATATATCAGAGTTGTTACATGTGTTTACATTGTTTTACATCCCCAATAGTTACATACAAAATGCTACTGTGCTATCGTAAGTTTAGATACAAAATTTCAACAGTGTGTATACCTTTAGCGATGGGCTGCAGCGGATTACCAAAAGGGAAACGCCTCCAGTCACGCTCAATCTGTAATCAACACTCTGTAGAGAGGGGGAAAATAAGGGGGGGTGAGCAAACCACACGCTCAGTAAGGCAATCATGCGAACAGGTAGATATTGCACTATCTACGTGATCGTGATGCCATGCTCAAAAGCATTAATTCATCATTTATCTCAAAACATGAGTGTATGATTGTGTTAATGGTATGTAAAGCATTCATGCTATTAAAATCCAGTGCACATTTCAACTCAAAGCATGGTATAAATCATCATGCATAATTCACAATAAAAGCATGGCATTACCCATCATGCATTTTCTCAAATAGCATTGCATTAACCATCATGCATTTCATAATAAAGCATGGCATTAAACATCATGCATCCGTGCACTTTAAAAACCATTAACAAATCAATTCAACATTGGTCAGGTCTCAGCCCACCCTCGGACTTTCCTGACCCACAAATCATTTCAAACATGAATTTATTCTCAAATAGTAGTAGACATGTGAGATAGGCAGTTCAACAACAGGTAATAACCTCAAGGCCTATGTACATAACCTGTGATACCGGCTACACGGATCAGGTGTGCGGGATATCACCACTATTTGCTTCCACACGGGAGGTGGGTCAAATCCTACCTGCCGATCCATAGCAGATCTCGTCCGAAGACGACACATCACATCTCAACACGGTATAATGTACTCCATGCTACATGTACGGTACAAGGTATTCTGTGGACCTAATCAACACATCATATCACGCCACATCTCAAACGCATGTGTGAGCCTATTTAATCGGTACGACCTCTTGTCTACCCGAAGCTCCTAACACGGCTAATTAATCATGTCAAAATAATGCACGTGTGAGCCTATTTAATCGATGTGATACCCAGTCTACTCGAAGCTCCAAACACGGCAACATGCAAGGTGGGCATCCAGTGCGAGACAAACTCCAAAGCACAATGCCAAAACAATTATGAATTCCATGTGAAAACTAGTGCCTCTTGCACTCATGTGTATAAAACACGTTAAATCTCGTGTGAGTCATACTCTAGCACGCTTTCATACTCACGAAATCATGTAGGTGGCTCAAAACTTGCAAAGTATGGTTAACAAAACCAAAACACACTCATTTCTTTTGCAAATCATTTCAATGTTAGCCAACCTACCAATCATTTGCTAAAAAGCAATAAAACATGATTTTCAAAGCAATATGCTTTTGTTTTCATGCACATTTTATCAAATTCCCAACTTTTGCCCTTCAATCACCCAACATCATTTCCTAATGTCTCATGCATTCTAACAAAGCATTTAATGCGCCCAAATTGCGCACAGATATCTCTAAGAGTTCACACAATTCCCTTACCTCGATTTACTTGGTGTGACTCCTTTCCTTTTAGCTTCTCCCGCTCTTGGCTCAACTCGCCTCGACGTATCCTCGGAAGCTATGATTCATTCATTAAATCCATTGAGTTAATGTATTTAACCCATAATTGACCTCACTAGTCAATATTATTCACTTAGGCATTTTACAAATGCCTTAATCCACATTTCACCTCTTTTAGGTAAATCTCACAATTTATCCACTAACCATATCTTAAAATCATACCACAACACTATTAATAACTTCTACATATCTCATTCATCATTAATCTCCATACATTCCACTTTCTCACTCTAGACCATTTCTAGGTCATAATCATTCCAATGCATTTTAAATAGTTTCTAACCATCCATACTCATGCCAACAACTCCAAAATCAATTATATAGACAATGTGCCATAGTTGGAGTATTAGAATCTTACCCAGTTTGATTTCTCCTCTTGCTCCAAATGACAATGCCCTTAGCTCCTTCAATACCAACAATGGGAAAATGCATTTCAACTATGTTGTTCTTCTCTTTGATAGGAACAACTCTGCCTCTAATGGTCTCTCTTCAAATCTTACTGAAAATGGCTGATTTTAGAGAGAGAAAGTTAGGTTTTTGGGTTGAAAGTGGAAAGTTAGTATTTTTCCCGAAATTTTTTGATTTTCAGCACTCCTTTTATAGAAATAGCTTGAGGAGATCGATTTGGTCCCCTTAAATCCCTCTTTTTCACGGCATTTTAAGCATGAGATCGATCTGTCGAAGCATGAGATCGACCTGCTCCCAAACAGAGAGCTAAGGAGATCGATCTGGGTGCTTGAGGATCGATCTTTTCACTACAGAATGCTTAGGAGATCAATTTGGCTCCATTGGAGATCGATCTGCTCTATTCCAATGCCCAAATAAGAGCATTCTGGCTCTTCCAGATCGATCTCTCATCCCATGAGATCGATCTGCCCTTCATAGTTTCCAGATTTTTTGCAGTTTTTCTGCAGGAACTCATACTCAAACCTCCTTAATTTGCTACTATGATCATTTTCTCATTCATTCATCTTTGAGGCTTGACAATGACATCCATACATACCTTATTCCTATTAAAACTTGTGTGGAATCCTTGTATAACCAAAGATACTTAATATTAACCAAATGGGAGTGCATACTTATGCAACTCTTTATTCCATTTTACCACACTACTCATAATCCATTCCACTCACATTCTCCACATGTTTAAGTCCATTTCTTTACATTCACACATAATGTAACTTATATGTACAATCACAACTCTTATTACAAGTGTGTACATTAACCTATGGACTTACATCACATATACTTCACTTATGAATTCATAGTACAACTCTATTTACATTTCTATGTACATATATACCATTATACATATACAGGGTCTCACATTCTCCCCCACGTAGAAAATTTGGTCCTCCAAATTAGAACCAATTATTTTGTGAACAACTCGGGATACTTCTCCCGCATCAAACTCTCCAATTCCAATGTGGCTTCTTCCACAGTGTGATGTTGCCAAAGTATTTTCACCAAGGGAATTGTCTTTGTCCTCAACACTTTCTCTTTTCTGTCCAATACCTAAACTGTCTTCTCAATGTATGTCATACCCTCATTGAGCTCCAATGGCTCATACCTTATTACATGTGTCAGATCCGGGTGATACTTCCTTAACATGGATATGTGGAAGATGTTATGCACACTTGCCAACTCTGGTGGCAATGCCAACCTATACGCCTTATCTCCCACTCTATCAAGTATCTCAAATGGCCCTATATATCGAGGGCTCAACTTTCCCTTCTTCCCGAATCTCATAATTCCCTTTGAAGGGGAAACTTTCAAAAACACTGACTCACCCACCTCAAACTCTAGTGGTCTTCGTCTCCTGTCAGCATAACTCTTTTGCCTACTCTGAGCTGTCCGTAACCTCTCACATATCAATTGGACGTCCTCAGAGGCTTGTCTAACTAAGTCAGGAGCAAAGATCTGTCTATCACCAACCTCTTCCCATCTAATAGGAGAACGACATTTACGCCCATATAATGCCTCATATGGTGCCATCCCGATACCCACATGAAAACTGTTATTATAGGTGAACTCTGCGAGTGGCAAATGGTCATCCCAGGAGCCTCCAAAATCCAATGCACATGCTCTCAACATATCCTCCAGGGTCTGTATAGTCCTCTCTGACTGACCATCTGTCTGAGGAAGAAATACAGTGCTAAAACTCAACTGGGTCCCCATCGCTTCCTGAAAACGTTCCCAAAAGTGGGAAGTGAAGCCGACATCCCTATCAGAAACAACGCTCACTGGAATTCCATGTAGCCTCACTATCTCGAGCACATATAGGTTCGCTAACTGGCTCAAAGTATCGGTAGCTCTCATAGCTAGAAAATGGGCTGATTTCGTCAACCGATCCACAATCACCCATATGGCATCATGACCTCTTCGGGTCCTCGGCAATCCCATCACAAAATCCATGGTGACATGCTCCCACTTCCATGTCGATATTGGTAAAGACTGCAATAACCCTGCAGGCTTCTGATGCTCTACCTTCACCTGCTGACAAATGAGACACTTAGCCACATATTCAGCAATGTGCTTTTTCATCCCAGACCACCAATAAACCTTTCGAAGGTTTTGATACATCTTGGTACCCCCTGGATGTATCGTATACTTCGATGAGTGAGCATCTGTCAAGATCAACCTTCTTATCTCTGCATCATCAGGAACACATATCCTACCTCTGAACCTCAACAATCCATCCGGACTTAATCCATAGTCCTTGTCTGTACCCCTCTGTATCTGCCCGACAATATCACTGCACTGCTGATCAACTCGCTGAGCTGTCGAATTTGATCTACCAGATCCGGTTCCAACTGCAGGCTAGCTATCATAAATCCACTATCAGCGTCAGGCGGGGTCATATCCAAACCAAGGTTCGTGAACTGTTCCAACAGCTCGTGTTCCCTGACCATTATGAATGATACCATCCCGAGATGCTTCCTACTTAATGCATCAGCAACCACATTTGCTTTACCTGGGTGGTATAGGATTTCACAATCATAATCCTTTAACAGCTCGAGCCATCTCCTCTGTCTCAT
The DNA here is from genome assembly GCA_033439115.1 of Firmiana major. Classification (NCBI taxonomy): domain Eukaryota; kingdom Viridiplantae; phylum Streptophyta; class Magnoliopsida; order Malvales; family Malvaceae; genus Firmiana; species Firmiana major. The sequence goes on along the minus strand of CM065903.1, from coordinate 22,786,762 downwards.
GTTCAACTCTTTATGTGAGAACAGGTACTTAAGGCTTTTATGATCTGTATAAACCTGAAATCTCTCACCATAAAGGTAGTGGCGCCATATCTTCAGCGCAAACACCACCGCTGCCAACTCCAAGTCATGGGACGAGAAGTTCCTCTCATGATCCTTTAATTGCCTTGATCCATTAGCTACTACCTTCCCATCCTATATCAATACATAGCCCAGTCCTAGATGTGAAGTATCCGCATACACCGAGAAACCTCCTGAGTTGGTAGGAATGGTGAGGATCGGAGCTGTGGTTAATCTCCTTTTCAGCTCCTTAAAACTTTCTTCACACTTTTTATCCCACACAAACTCTACATTTTTCCTCGTGAGACGTGTCAAAAGAGCAGCTAACCTCGAAAATCCCTCGACAAACCTTCGATAATATCCAGCTAAACCTAGGAAACTCCTGATCTCTGTCACTGTCTGGGGTCTCTGCCACTGAACTACGGCCTCAATCTTAGATGGATCCACTGATACTCCATCCTTCGATACTATGTGACCCAGAAAAGAGATCTGTTCCAACCAAAAGTCACACTTACTGAGTTTAGCGTACAACTTCTTCTCTTGAAGGGTCTGTAGCACTATCCTTAGATGTCTCTCATGCTCCTCTCTAGACCTTGAGTACACCAGTATATCATCAATAAACACAATAACAAACAGATCCAAGTACTGGTGGAATACCTCATTCATCAAAGACATAAAAGCTGCGGGAGCATTCGTCAACCCGAATGGCATAACCATAAACTCATAATGTCCATACCGGGTGCAAAAAGCTGTCTTGGGTACATCTCCATCTCGTATATTTAATTGATGGTACCCTGATCTCAGATCTATCTTGGAAAAGACCTGTGCTCCCTTAAGCTGATCCAACAAATCATCGATGCGTGGGAGGGGATACTTATTCTTGATGGTAGCCTTATTCAATAACCGATAGTCTATACACAGTCAGAGGCTTCCATCCTTCTTCCTTACAAACAAAACTGGTGCTCCCCAAGGTGAGACGCTCGGCCTGATGAACCCCTTCTCCAGCAACTCCTGTAACTGTTTCCTTAACTCCTCTAACTCAACTTGAACCATTCTGTACGGTGGCTTGGACATCGACTCTATACCAGGTGCCAAATCTATACAAAACTCCATCTCCCTATCTGGAGGTAACCTTGGTAACTCATCCGAAAAGACCTCTGGAAATTCCCTAACCACTGGAATGTCTCCCAATTCCGGACGTGCTTTATTTGTCTCAATCACAAAAGCGATGAATCCTTTACATTATTCTTTCCCCATTAGTATCATAATTCATCACATCACATGCATACATGAAAATCAAATTTATCTTTCATACATCATGTATCGAGATTGTACTCATCACACTTAATAAAAATCATGTTCTTTAACTTCATTTCACAAAATTTACTACAAGATTGTCTATTTTTGGAAACATCAAAGTTTTTGCATGACAATCCATAACAACATGATTTGCAGCCAGCCAATCCATCCCTAGGATTACATCAAAATCATTCATATTTAATAAAATTAAATCGGCTGCCATTTCTTTACCTCCTATCCTCATCTTACAATCCCTATATACATGCTCAATCAACTGACTATCATTCATAGGGGTAGATATCAACAACATCTTATCAAGCAGTGTGGGTTTTACATGCTTCAACAATTTACATGCAAAGGATGGTGATACAAAAGAATGTGTGGCACCAGGATCAAACAGTACATAAGCTTCTAAATCAAAGATTTGGATGGTACCTTTAACCACATCTGATGACTGATCTGTAGTGTCCTAGCCCAGTTCGTGCACTCGTCCTCTGCTCACACCCACTGCTTGCTTCCCCTTTTCCTCAGCTGTAGCCCTCTTTCTCAGAGCAGCTGTACCAACTGGAGCTCTCTCTGGCTCCTTGCCCTTCTGTGGGGCTCTCTCTATCATCTCTGGGCAATCTCTGATTATGTGCCCTAACTTCCCACATCGGAAGGATACTACAGAAGATCCATAGCATGGTAGAGTTCCATGGTACCTACCACACTTGCCACACTGTTCCGTAGTAGGCCGTGGTCCTCCTATCACAATTCCCTTAGCTGGAGCAATGGCCGGATACATGGGAGTATGAACTGTCCTCTCCCAGATCTCATCAATCCTCGACCTCTTCCCAGCAAACCTCTTGCTTCCTTTATAGCTGAAGCCTCTATCCATCATAGGTCTCTTCTTATCTCTGTCCCTCATCTTACTAACTTTTCCAAACTCTGAGGCGATTCTATCAACATCTTGTTCACACAATTGCGCCCTGCGCACTGCCTCCTCATAGGTCGATATATCCAGGGGAACCAGTCTAGACCTGATGGTCGGTCTCAATCCATCCATAAACTTTTGGATTTTCTCGACCTCATTTCTCATAGTGTTGGGATCATATCTGCCCAGGGATATAAAAGCAGTCTCATACTCATACACAGTCCTGCTCCCTTGGGTCAATCCCAAAAATGCCATCTTTAGCTTTCGCTGTGCAATATCCAGGACATACTGTCTCCGGAAGGCCTCTAGAAACACATCCCAGCTGATCTCAGTATGTCGGGCTCTCAAAATAGGCCTGGTGACTTCCACCAATTTTCTGCTGATCCCTTCAGCATAAAAGCGACAAATGCTACCATCTCGGTAGTAGTGCCTCAAAGAACCCATATAATTTCTCGATCTCATTGATCCAATCCTCAGCTGTTATTGGGTCCTTTACTCCACTGAAAGACGGCGATCCAAACTTTTGAAACTGCCGCAGTCTATCCAAATCACATCCATATCCCCAACCTCTACTACCTGGCGTAGCAACTGGCATAGGCACATCCTGTGTGGGTGGGGTATCTGTCGTCTGTGGGCTCTGGACTTCCCTTGCCCTTGCCTCAAGAGCTGCCGCCTGGTCGGCATCACCCTATGTAGCGAGACTCTGTCTACCGCCAACTCCAAATAAAGATTGGGTGACCAACTCCACAATCATCTTTATGCTTCGTTCAATCCTCACGAAGTGAGCCTCAATACTCTCGGGCCTCTCCTCTGGACCCTATGGAGCGTGATCAACATTAGCCTCCACCTCAACAACCTCCTGAGCCTCGTGTGTTTCCGGCTCAACACGACCCCCAGGCTTACCTCTACGGCCTCGAGCCTGTGCTCTCATCCCTCTACTGCGACTGGTATTAGGCATACTTACTCAATTCCCTACATTCATAACCAATTACTTAGTCAACCCATCGACACACATAATTTGTATCTAAACAAGCACAGTAACTTGGGGATGAAATTTTTCAACTTATTAAATATTTTAGACATGACACACGTCAAACCAACTCAGACTCTGATACCAACTTCTGTCACGACCCTCAACTTACCAAAATACGTATAAATTTTTTACATTTTCATGCATCAATTGTTAATCATCCTTCCTCGATCGTGAACATCCACACTCTCAACAGTTGGGCTGTGTGTCGACGTCTAACTCACTCCACCATACCAATTCAATTTGAACATTATTTATGAGTAAATACTTGTATAAATATATATATATATATATATCAGAGTTGTTACATGTGTTTACATTGTTTTACATCCCCAATAGTTACATACAAAATGCTACTGTGCTATCGTAAGTTTAGATACAAAATTTCAACAGTGTGTATACCTTTAGCGATGGGGTGCAGCGGATTACCAAAAGGGAAACGCCTCCAGTTATGCTCAATCTATAATCAACACTCTGTAGAGAGGGGGAAAATAAGGGGGGTGAGCAAACCACACGCTCAGTAAGACAACCATGCGAACAGATAGATACTGCACTATCTACGTGATCGTGATGCCATGCTCAAAAGCATTAATTCATCATTTATCTCAAAACATGAGTGTATGATTGTGTTAATGGTATGTAAAGCATTCATGCTATTAAAATCTAGTGCACATTTCAACTCAAAGCATGGTATAAATCATCATGCATAATTCACAATAAAAGCATGGTATTACCCATCATGCATTTTCACAATAAAGCATGGCATTAAACATCATGCATCCGTGCACTTTAAAAACCATTAACAAATCAATTCAACATTGGTCAGGTCTCAGCCCACCCTCGAACTTTCCTGACCCACAAATCATTTTAAACATGGATTTATTCTCAAATAGCAGTAGACATGTGAGATAGGCAGTTCAACAACAGGTAATAACCTCAAGGCCTATGTACATAACCTGTGATACCGGCTACACGGATTAGGTGTGCGGGATACCACCACTATCTGCTTCCACACGGGAGGTGGGTCAAATCCTACCCGCCGGTCCATAGCAGATCTCGTTCGAAGATCGCACATCACATCTCAACACGGTACAATGTACTCTATGCTACATGCACGGTACAACGTATTTCGTGGACCCAATCAACACATCATATCACGCCACATCTCAAACGCACGTGTGAGCCTATTTAATCGGTACGACCTCTTGTCTACCCGAAGCTCCTAACACGGCTAATTAATCATGTCAAAATAATGCACGTGTAAGCCTATTTAATCGATGTGACACCTAGTCTACTCGAAGCTCCAAACACGGCAACATGCAAGGTGGGCATCCAGTGCGAGACAAACTCCAAAGTACAATGCCATAACAATTATGAATTCCATGTGAAAACTAGTGCCTCTTGCACTCATGTGTATAAAACACGTTAAATCTCGTGCGAGTCATACTCTAGCACGCTTTCATACTCACGAAATCATGTAGGTGGCTCAAAACTTGCAAAGTATGGTTAACAAAACCAAAACACACTCATTTCTTTTGCAAATCATTTCAATGTTAGCCAACCTACCAATCATTTGCTAAAAAGCAATAAAACATGATTTTCAAAGCAATATGCTTTTGTTTTCATGCACATTTTATCAAATTCCCAACTTTTGCCCTTCAATCACCTAACATCATTTCCTAATGTCTCATGCATTCTAACAAAGCATTTAATACGCCCAAATTGCGCACAGATATCTCTAAGAGTTCACACAATTTCCTTACCTCGATTTACTTGGTGTGACTCCTTTCCTTTTAGCTTCTCTCGCTCTTGGCTCAACTCGCCTTGGTGTATCCTCGGAAGCTGTGATTCATTCATTAAATCCATTGAGTTAATGTATTTAACCCATAATTGACCTCACTAGTCAATATTATTCACTTAGGCATTTTACAAATGCCTTAATCCACATTTCACCTCTTTTAGGTAAATCTCACAATTTATCCACTAACCACATCTTAAAATCATACCACAACACTATTAATAACTTCTACGTATCCCATTCATCATTATTCTCCATACATTCCACTTTCTCACTCTAGACCATTTATAGGTCATAATCATTTCAATGCATTTTAAATAGTTTCTAACCATCCATACTCATGCCAACAACTCCAAAATCAATTATATAGACAATGTGCCATAGTTGGAGTATTAGAATCTTACCCAATTTGATTTCTCCTCTTGCTCCAAATGACAATGACCTTAGCTCCTTCAATACCAACAATGAGAAAATGCCTTCCAACTATGTTGTTCTTCTCTTTGATAGGAACAACTTTGTCTCTAATGGTCTCTCTTCAAATCTTACTGAAAATGGCTAATTTTTGAGAGAGAAAGTTAGGTTTTTGGGTTGAAAGTGGAAGGTTAGTGTTTTTCCCAAAATTTTCTGATTTTCAGCACTCCTTTTATAGAAATAGCTTGAGGAGATCGATCTGGTCCAAGAGGAGATCGATCTGGTCCCCTTAAATCCCTCTTTTTCACGACATTTTAAGCATGAGATCTATCTGTCGAAGCATGAGATCGATCTGCTCCCAAACAGAGAGCTAAGGAGATCGATCTGGGTGCTTGAGGATCGATCTTTTCACTACAGAATGCTTAGGAGATCGATCTGGCTCCATTGGAGATCGATCTGCTCTATTCCATTGCCCAAATAAGAGCATTCTGGCTCTTCCAGATTGATCTCTCATCCCATGAGATCGATCTGCCCTTCATAGTTTCCAGATTTTCTGCAGTTCTTCTGCAGCAACTCATACTCAAACCTCCTTAATTTGCTACTATGATCATTTTCTCATTCATTCATCTTTGAGGCTTGACAATGACATCCATACATACCTTATTCCTATTGAAACTTGTGTGAAATCCTTATATAACCAAAGATACTTAATATTAACCAAATGGGAGTGCATACTCATGCAACTCTTCATTCCATTTTACCACACTACTCATAATCCATTCCACTCACATTCTCCACATGTTTAAGTCAATTGCTTTACATTCACACATAATGTAACTTGTATGTACAATCACAACTCTTATTACAAGTGTGTACATTAACTTATGGACTTACATCACATATACTTCACTTATGAATTCATAGTACAACTCTATTTACATTTCTATGTGCATATATACCATTATACATATACGGGGTCTCACACAAGTGGACAAAAAATGCCAACTCATCATGGATGTAGAAATTACAATTTTACCCCTAGTGTGTTTATAAATAGGAAAGGATGATAATTGAAAGATGAGGTAATTTTACGAGTAGAATTAAGTGTAAGTAGGAGTAGGGAATGTAATGTAAGTTAAGAGTAGTGTTTGTGTAGAAGTAGTGTTAGATTAGTGTAGGTAGAATAGTTTTCTAGTTTTATTTTGATTGTTTTAAACTTTCCCGAATGTTAGCATTTTCCTTATTTTTCATTGTTCATTTCATTTTGATGTTCTTCTCTTGGGTATTTTCTAATTCATGGCAATCAATTCATTATTCCAAGCTTCTCGGTTCTGTTAAAAATTAGCTCTTTTATTTTTCAAGTTTCATTTTCATAGCATATTTTTCCTAGTGGTATCTCTCAGTTTTTGCTTCCCATTTGTAGTTTTATTTTGCTTTGTTTTTTTTTTCAATGATTTTCGGTTTGCTTCCCATGTTAGTTTTATTTTTTTTCCTTTTCGTTAGCTGTCATTGTTACTCAAGATTGTGGGGAGCTGATTTGATCTCATGAGCAGACCAGAAACCCGAGAGCAGCAGTGTTCTAGCAGAATATCGAGAGTAGCCTAGAGCACCTAGCGCGTGCTTTGCTCACCCCTCTTATTTTCCCCCTGTATAGAACACTTACAGTAGATAGTGGGCAACTGAGGATTGGATTTTTGGTGTCCGTTGTATCCCATCACACGAGGTATACACATTTGTATAGTTTTTGTAACTAGACATGTCAAGCACAGTAATGTGTTTAAATGTAATTTTGGGGATGTAAAAGATTGTAAACACATGTAAATAATAACTCTGATTTAGAAATATAGGTGTTTACATTTAAATGAATTGTAATTTCAAATAGTATGATTAGATGAGATTGACATTGATACACAACCCAACTGTTGGAGGTGTAGCTGTTCACGATCAGGTAAGGTAAAGGTAAAGTATAAACAATAAGAATTGGATTAAATAATAATCGATAAATGAAAAATGAAAAATTTGTAGTGGATTGAAGGTCGTGACACGGATACCTTGAGTGCCTTGGCAGAGTTATATGTCAGAGAGATAGCTTGACTGCATGGGGCCCCAGTAAGTATTATATCTGATGGAGATTCCAGGTTTACTTCCAAATTTTAGACTCATCTTCAGGAAGCCATGGGATCTCGGTTGAATTTTAGAACCGCCTATCATCCTCAGACTGATGGTCAGTCTGAGCGGACTATACAAACCGTGGAGGATATGTTAAGGGCATGTACTATGGACTTTAAGGGATCATGGGATGATCACTTGCCCCTTGCTGTGTTTTCTTACAACAATAGCTATTATTACGAGTATTGGTATGGCACCTTATGAGGCTCTGTATGGTAGGAGGTGTAGATCCCGTATAGCATGGGAAGAAGTGGGCAACAAGAAGGTAATATCTCCCAACCTTGTTGAACAGGTAGTTCAAAATGTAAAGATTATTTGTGACAGATTACAGGCTGGTCAGAGTCGATAAAAGAGTTACGCAGATGTGCATAGACGGCCACTCAAGTTTTAGGTTGGAGATTTTGTATTTCTCAAGGTATCTCCAAGTAAGGGTATCATGTGCTTTGGGAAAAAAGGGAAGTTGAGTCTTCGATATATAGGACCATTTGAGATAATAGAGAGAGTAGGAGATGTTGCCTACCGGTTGGCTTTGCCTCCACAGCTTTCCAGAATACATAACGTCTTCCATGTCTCCATGTTGAGGAAGTATAATCTGGATCCCTCCCATGTCATCGAGTATGAAGCATTAGACATCCAGGGAGACATGAGCTATGTAGACGAACCTGTCCGGATCCTTGACAAGAAAGAAAAGGTACTTCGGAGAAAGGGAATTCCATTGGTAAAGGTTCTCTGGAAGCACCACTCAACAGAAGAGGCAACTTAGGAACTAGAGAGCCTAATGAAAGAAAAGTACCCTCGCCTATTTGATGGACTCGATTAAATTTGGAGGACCAAATTTCTTTAGAGGGGGAGATTATGTAAGACCCACTTTTGGTGATGTATTCTTTATGATTCATATGATGTACATACTTTCATATGTTAATTGAATCATAAGAAGAGCTTTCAGCTTGAATGAAATTGAAAAGAGAAAGAATGAATAATCATAAATGCATGTACTGACTAAATAAGGGCTGAAGTGGCCATAGACTAAACAAATTGAATTAAAACCCTTCAGACTAGATATAAGGACTCAAATGTGAATTTTAAGTACCCTTTACGATTCTAACCAGGACACACAAATCACATTGTATGTCAATCATAAGAAATGAACCTTTCCATGTTCTAAGTGGGATTAGAATGCAAAATGAGTGTTGAAGTAATGAAATATGAGTTTACCTTTGGAAATCTAGAAAAAATTACAGCTGAAATGCTGCAGAGGAAGGGGAGATTGATGTTAGAGTAAAGCGAGATCGATCTCATTGTGCTCGAAATACAAAACTAAAGCATTCTGCAAAAGGGAGATCGATCCCTCATTTAAGCAGATTGATCTTGGTATGCTTCTGCCTAACAAGGATCGATCCCATCCCCTAAGACAGATCGATCTCTAAAAGATTCTGGCTAGCAAAGATCGATCTCTTCACCAAGCCAGATCGATCTCTAAAGCCTTTTGTCAAGTAAAGATCGATCTTATCCCATGAGCAGATCGATCTTATAGCCTAAAAACTGAATATTGAGAAAGTTCAAACAAGGGGAGATCGATCTCTCACCCTTGGAGATCGATCTCATAAGGCCAATTCTATAAAAAGGGCCCGACATTCAAGTTTTCTTCCCTGAAACCTCAAACATCCTTCCATTTCAGCAAAGAAAAACCTAGTTTCTCACTCTAGAATACCACTCTTTCCAAAAAGATTTGAGAACAAGCTATTGGAGCAAAGTTGTTCATTGTGAGGAGGAGAACAACATACTTTGGAATCAACATTTAACTTGTTGAATTGAAGGAGCAAAAAGGTCTTCCAATTTCAGACAAGAGAAAAGTCAAGCTAGGTGAGTTTCCAATACACCAACTCTAAGTATGTTTATTTAGATGTTGATAGGATTTGATTGGTGTATGTATTGTTGGTTGAAACTACCTAGAATATGATGAATCAACCATGACCTAAAATAGGTTTAGTGTGAGAAAGTGAACTATGGATTGATTTAATGATGAAGTGAATATACTATGGTGATGGTGATGATATATGCATGATTCTGAGACGGTTTTGTGAAATTAGTTAATGGAGTTGGATGAAGTTATGAAATGTGCACATAAGGTGTTGTGAAAATGCATGTGAATGGATAACTAAAGAAGTTGTAAAATGTACACATAAGGTGTTATGAAAATGTATGTGAATGGAAAACTAAGGCTATGTGATTGGTAGGTTGGCTAGCATTTAAAATGATTTGCTCAGAAATAGCTTGACTTGGTTGCATAACCATGCTTTGCAAAGAATGAGCCACCTATATGAGTTTTGTAGAAATGATACGTGCTAGAGCGCTGCTCGCACGAGATTTGACGTGTTTTATACATGCATTAGTGTTAGAGTGATGCTCGCACTAGAGTTTTACATGCATGAGTGCTTGAGCTTAGCTCGCACTAGAGTATTACATGCATGAGTGCTGGAGCTTAGCTCGCACTAGTTTTCATACGAGTTTTGACATGGTGCTAGAGTATAGCTCGCACTAGAGGTCCAGTTTACTTGTTATCGTGCTAGAGATTACTCGCACGTGGTTTTATGACATGTTGGGAGCCATGCTGGGAGCTTCAAGTAGGCTTTGTGCCCCACCGATTAAATAGGCTCGTACGTGTATATTGAGATGTGGTAGGATATATTGTGATGATATGGGTCCACGGAGTGCATTGTACCGTGCAAGTAGCATGGAGTACGTTGTATCGTGTGTGATATTGTATATATGCCGTCTTTGAATGATGGATTCTGCTATGGATCGGTAGGTTGGACGTGACCCACCTCCCGTACGGAAGTAGATAGAAGTGATACCCCGTACACTAGGATCGGTGTAGCCTGGGATCACAGAGGATATGGCCATGGTCCTAGTTATTACCCTTATTGATATTATATGCCTATCTCACATGTCTATTGTTGAATGAGAAATCCATGTTTTGAAATGTGTTTTGTGGGTCAGGATAGTCCATGGGAGGGGCTAAGTCCTGATAAGTGATAATTTTTATCAATTTATGTTGAGATTTGAAATGCTTGATAAGTGCACTTTGCATGATGATTTACCATGCCTTGATTTTGATTTACGCATGATGATTTTTCGTGCTATGTTTTGAGAACTGTGCACTGATTTTGTCACGACCCGTTTTATCCTTTTTAATCGAAAATCACTATAAATTTTTCGCATTTTCCTTTTCTTACCCGATCGTGAACAAACTCACCACTATACAGTTAGGCTATGAGTCAATAATAATCATCACTCATCATTCATTCTCATTTTAATCAAAAGAAGTGTCATTTATTTGATAGTTAAGTTATACACTTATACATGACACGTTTTCCAACTTTTACATCCCTCACATTACAATACAAAATGACTACCGTGCCTTAACATGTTTAGATAAAAAAAGAATCCATGTGTGTATACCTTTTGGCGATGGAAGCAACGGATGTCCAAAATACAACGCCTCAGTCCTCACTGGGCTACTATGTATGCTCTGTAGAGAGGGGAAAGTAGAGAGGGATGAGCAACCACACGCTCAGTAAGGCAATAATGCAAGCATGGTAGATAACTACTCTATCTACATGCTGATAGTGTTATGCATAAATCGTTTATAATCGGAGCATGAGGAAATAAAACTATGCCATAGGTATATACATATATCATGTATTGAAAATCATGTAAGTAGGCATAAAACATGGAAATGTCAACATGTAAAACCGTCTCATGCTCAATCTCATTAAAACTCATCACAAAAAAGGGAAATTCATTTAAGAAACATCCTTTTCAAATCACATCACACCTCATCACAAATCAAATTATCATTTCTTTAAATCACAAAATCCCACAAGGCTCGACCCCTCCTGCGGGTCTACCCTGGACAATCACAATCACACTCATGTATCAAAACCATGTGGTATTATGTAATATCAGGTGCGACAGGTCGCTATATATTAATGGACTATGTTGGAAAACTATGTCATAAATCATCCCAGACCACACGGATCCCAGTGCGCGGGGCATCATGCTGGAACGAAGGTGGGTTAGTTCTTCGCCAAACTTTCATATCATCATCACAACCACGCAGTACAGCGTACTCCATGTGATATACATGGTACAATGTACTCCGAGGACCCATAACATGGTTGGGGGTGCCAGCCGTAGGTCTTATCTACCACATACCACGTGTAACCTACTCAGTCTCAAGTGCACGTGGAAGTATTTTTAATGTCAGGTCCTAGCCCCTCATGGCCTTCAGTGCCCCTTTTGGGTTCCCTAAATTAATTAATGTCACGTCCTAGCCCCTCATGGCCTTACGCGCCCCTTTTGGGTTCCCTGAACACCAATTCATATTCACTAGGACATCATACATACCACAGTGTGAAAACCTATGCGAGCTAAGCTCTAGAACGATTCATGCATCCTCAATAATTATCCTCGTATGAGCAATGCTCTAGTACAACATTTGTGCGTAGAAACATGAAGAAGCCACGTATGAGCATAGCTCCAATACGGTCACATGCATAAGAAAACCACTCGAAATCTATGTATAAGCAGAAACTCCAGTACGGTTTATAAAGCATCATCAAAATTTCAAATTAAAGTGCGAGCTAAGCTCCAACATGTATCATACATGTGAAAATATTGAAATCCAATGCGAGCGAGGTTCCAACATGATTTAACTCACATAAACACAATAGGTGGCTCATATACATTCAAAACAATCTCAAACATGTTTAGCACCTCACATGTGCTATTCCACAACATCATTTAAACACTAGCCAGCCTACCCGTAGATTTGCTTAAAACAAAACAATATGTTTTGTAAAAAAATCAAAACATGTGATTTATGCAATTATTAGCCTTACTATCCCCTTTTTAAGAATCATTTCATAATCCAAATCATATCCATACTCATAGCAATTCACAAATACCAACAATCATTTTCGTAAACAATCATGCAATTCATAAACGCCCTATATTCACCCACGAGGTCAAAGTACGAGCAGCTATCTCTATATGCTCATAGAATTCCTTTACCTGGAATCGCGCCGCGTGATTCCACTTTCCTTAGAGCTGCTTACTTGCACAGTTCGATTCGTCTCCAACGAACTCTCTGGAACTGCACAAAGTCGTATATCATATCATTTAGTCCAATACACACAACTCTTGTGTTTGCTATAGTTGATTCAACCTATAGCCTCCATTAACGCTTATAAGGCCTAGTTTTATTGTTCTACTCATATCTCGAGTCTATTGATTCCTTTAGGCCTATTGATTCATACTAAATCAATATTAAATCGATATTAAGCTCTTAGTGTTCATATTTCATTAATTTCTTCACTATGGCATTTTGTCAAACACCTTATATACTCATTTTCTTAAATTGACTATCCTCATAATGTAACTTCATTTACCCATCACAAATCATTCACATTACCTCATAAACACTTTAGCATACTTATAAATCATCAACTCATTCAACCCACATTTTCTCACACTAGACTTATTCTAGGTTTCTAGGTCACACTAGTTCCATCACATCCTAGGTAGTTTTAACCATCAATACACATACAAATCAACTCCAAAATTAATAAATAGACAAATGTACTTGGGCTGAAGTATTAGAAACTTACCAATCTAGTTTCTCTTCTTACTCCAAATGAAAATGCTCCTTACTCCTTCAATACCATAAATAAGGCTTTGATTCCAAAGTATGTTGTTCTTCTCTTGGATATGAACAACTTTGTATCTAATGGTCTTTCCTCAAATCTTACTGAAAATGGGATGATTTAGAGAGAGAAAATTAGTTTTTAGAGTGAAAATGGAGGAAATGTGGTTGTTTTCATGATTTACAGATTTTCAGCTACTCCTTTTATAGAAATTGCTTGATGAGATCGATCTGCATTGGGTGGAGATCGATCTGGTCCTCTTAAATCCCTCATTTTCATGATATTTTTAGGGAATGAGATCGATCTGTCGAGGCTTGAGATCGATCTGTTTTCAGACAGTAGCTTAAGGAGATCATTCTGGCTAAGGGAGGAGATCGATCTGCTCCAACCCGAGAGCTAAGGAAATCAATCTACTTGCATTAAGGATCGATCTCTTCTGTACATAATGCTTAGCATATCGATCTAGCCCCATTGGAGATCGATTTGCCCTGCTCCATTACTCGAATAAGAGTAATTTTTGCTCTTCCAGATCGATCTTTCCTTCAATGAGATCAATCTGGCATTCATATTTTTCAGATTTTGCTGCAGTTTTCTGCAGTAACTCGCACAAACATCCTTAATTTTGCTACCATAGTCATTTTCTCATCCAACCACCTTTAAGACTTGAAAATGACATCCATTCAAACTTTATACACATTAAAACTTGTATGCATTCATTGTATAACCAAAGGTATACAATACAAAAATAAATGGAAGTATAAAGATCTATGTAACTCATGCAACTTCATTCCATTTTACCACACTACTCAATTTTCATTCCACTCACATTCATCATATACAAAAGTCCATTTCTTCGTATTCATATATAGTGAAACTTGTACGTCCTCACAAACTCTTATTACAAGTTTGTACATTGAATTTATGGACTTTACATCACTTATGCTTCACATTGCAAATACATCACCATACTTATGAATTCATAAGGTTTACATCTGAAAATAAGGGTCTTACAGATTTAAATAGCATGAATTACTTTACATGTCATGAACACAAGCATAAGCATACGTTTTGGAGTATGAGAAATAAATGTGTGATTTAAGCATGGCATCATGACCACGTAGATAGTACAGTTATCTACTTGCTCACATATTGCCTTACTTAGCGCGTGCTTTGCTCACCCCCCTTATTTTCCCCCTCTATAGAACACTTACAGTAGATAGTGGGCAACTGAGGATTAGATTTTTGGTGTCCGTTGTATCCCATCACACGAGGTATACACATTTGTATAGTTTTTGTATCTAGACATGTCAAGCACAGTAATGTCTTTAAATGTAATTTTGGGGATGTAAAAGATTGTAAACACATGTAAACAATAACTCTGATTTAGAAATATAAGTATTTACATTTAAATGAATTGTAATTTGAAATGGTATGATTATATGAGATTGACATTGATACACAACCCAACTGTTGGAGGTGTAGCTGTTCACGATCAGGTAAGGTAAAGGTAAAGTATAAACAATAAGAATTGGATTAAATAATAATCGATAAATGAAAAATGAAAAATGAAATATTTGTAGTGGATTTTCGGTGGATTGAAGGTCGTGACGCGGATACCTTGAGTGCCTTGGCAGAGTTATATGTCAGAGAGATAGCTTGACTGCATGGGGCCCCAGTAAGTATTAAATCTGATGGAGATTCTAGGTTTACTTCTAGATTTTAGACTCATTTTCAGGAAGCCATGGGATCTTGGTTGAATTTTAGAACAGCCTCTCATCCTCAGACTGATGGTCAGTCTGAGCGGACTATACAGACCTTGGAGGATATGTTAAGGGCATGTACTATGGTCTTTAAGGGATCATGGGATGATCACTTACCCCTTGCTGTGTTTTCTTACAACAATAGCTATCATACGAGTATTGGTATGGCACCTTATGAGGCTCTGTATGGTAGAAGGTGTAGATCCCATATAGCATGGGAAGAAGTGGGCAACAAGAAGGTAATATCTCCCAACCTTGTTGAACAGGTAGTTCAAAATGTAAAGATTATTTGTAACAGATTACGGGCTGGCCAGAGTCGATAAAAGAGTTACGCAGATGTGCGTAGATGGCCACTCGAGTTTTAGGTTGGAGATTCTGTATTTCTCAAGATATCTCCAAGTAAGGGTATCATGTGCTTTGGAAAAAAAGGGAAGTTGAGTCTTCGATATATAGGATCATTTGAGATAATAGAGAGAGTAGGAGATGTTGCCTACCGGTTGGCCTTACCTCCACAGCTTTCCAGAATACATAACGTCTTCCATGTCTCCATGTTGAGGAAGTATAATCTGGATCCCTCCCATGTCATCGAGTATAAAGCATTAGACATCCAGGGAGGCATGAGCTATGTAGACGAACCTGTCCGGATCCTTGACAAGAAAGAAAAGGTACTTCGGACAAAGGGAATTCCATTTATAAAGGTTCTCTGAAAACACCACTCAACAGAAGAGGCAACTTAGGAACTAGAGAGCCTAATGAAAGAAAAGTACCCTCGCCTATTTGATGGACCCGATTAAATTTGGAGGACCAAATTTCTTTAGAGGGGGAGATTATGTAAGACCCACTTTTGGTGATGTATTCTTTATGATTCATATGATGTACACACTTTCATATGTTAATTGAATCATAGAAAGAGCTTTTAGCTTGAATGAAATTGCAAAGAGAATGAATGAATAATCATAAATGCATGTACTGACTAAATAAGGGCTGAAGTGGCCATAGACTAAACAAATTGAATTAAAACCCTTCAGACTAGATATAAGGACTCAAATGTGAATTTTAAGTGCCCTTTACGATTCTAACCAGGACACACAAGTCACATTATATGTCAATCATAAGAAATGAACCTTTCCATGCTCTAAGTGGGATTAGAATGCAAAATGAGTATTGAAGTAATGAAATATGAGTTTACCTTTGGAAATCTAGAAAAAATTACAGCTGAAATGCTGCAGAGGAAGGGGAGATTGATCTTAGAGTAAAGCGAGATCGATCTCATTGTGCTCGAAATGCAGAACTAAAGCATTCTGCAAAAGGGAGATCGATCCCTCATTTAAGCAGATTGATCTTGGTATGCTTCTGCCTAACAAGGATCGATCCCATCCCCTAAGACAGATCGATCTCTAAAAGATTCTGGCTAGCAAAGATCGATCTCTTCACCAAGCCAAATCGATCTCTAAAGCCTTTTATCAAGCAAAGATCGATCTTATCCCATGAGCAGATCGATCTTACAGCCTAAAAATTGAATATTGAGAAAGTTCAAACAAGGGGAGATCGATCTCTCACCCTTAGAGATCGATCTCATAAGGCCAATTCTATAAAAAGGGCCCGACATTCAAGTTTTCTTCCCTGAAACCTCAAACATCCTTCCATTTTAGCAAAGAAAAACCTAGTTTCTCACTCTAGAATACCACCCTTTCCAAAAATATTTGAGAACAAGCTATTTGAGCAAAGTTGTTCATTGTGAGGAGGAGAACAACATACTTTAGAATCAACATTTAACTTGTTGAATTGAAGGAGCAAAAAGGTCTTCCAATTTCGGACAATAGAAAAGTCAAGCTAGGTGAGTTTCCAATACACCAACTCTAAGTATGTTTATTTAGATGTTGATAGGATTTGATTGGTGTATGTATTGTTGGTTGAAACTACCTAGAATATGATGAATCAACCATGACCTAAAATAGGTTTAGTGTGAGAAAGTGAACTATGGATTGATTTAATGATGAAGTGAATATACTATGGTGATGGTGATGCTATATGCATGATTCTGAGACGGTTTTGTGAAATTAGTTAACGGAGTTGGATGAAGTTATGAAATGTGCACATAAGGTGTTGTGAAAATGCATGTGAATGGAAAACTAAAGAAGTTGTAAAATGTACACATAAGGTGTTATGAAAATGTATGTGAATGGAAAACTAAGGCTATGTGATGTTTGTTTAATACCAAAGAAACTTGATTCATAGCCTAGTTAAGTGAAAAATCGAGAAAATAGAGAAAGTAATCAGAAAAGGTCTAAATGACGCCATTTTAGTTTTGAAAGAATTTAATATGAAGTAGAGGTATAACGAGTATCTGTTGATGGTTTGACGTTATTTTGAGTAGCTTGAGAATCCGACACGTGAATCGAAGCTAGTCCGAGACCTGGGTATATTTCATCGCCTAAGGTGCAAAAGGTTGATACGATCTAAACGTATTATCCACAAGTGCATGGGTCGTATAAGTAATAATAGGATTTGAGTCCCGAATTATCGTCCCATAGAGAAGTTGATCAGTCTAATTAACTACCAGTTAATCTTACCCTAAGTATATCCTAGCAAATTGTGAAGTCTTAGTGGGTGATCTACAAAGCTAGAATACTGAAAACAATAAAAATTATAAACTGATGAAAATAAAACAGAACGAAAATTACTTACAAAACTTCGAGCAATTAAAGAAGATACCTACAAAAGATAATTACAACAGTTAAAATTAATTAACGCAATTAAAAATGCAAATATGAAAATAAGAAACAAAATTAATTAAACTAAAATAAACCTAAAATAAAATGTGCATGTATTTAAACTAATTAAGAAAATGCAATTTAAACTAACTTAAAATTTAATGAAATAAAATCCTAGAAAAATTAAGAAAATAACTACAAGTCTAAAAGTCTAAAATATTAATTCTACATTAATCCTAACTATCACTAATTACTAACTTAATAATAAAATCTAACTAATGCATGAGAAATATTTATTTTTGGATTTTTAAATTTAAAATGAAAATTTAACAATGCATAAAATGATTTTAATCTAAGTGAATCCTAAATGCAACTCATACAATACTAAACTAAAATTAAGTCCTAAAACATATAATATAAGATTAAATATTAACTAAATTAAAACTAACAATTAAATTAACAACAAACATTATAACTAACCTATTTAACAATTAACCTAACTTAACAACTAATGCAAGGAATGGAAATACTAATAAAAATGCATTAAACTATAAAATGGCAAAAGTGAAATATGGCCAAACATGGCCTTAACTAAATGTCCAGCTGAGTGGTCCCGATACTGGCACTGCTCCTGTATCTTCTCCATTTCTAGTTTTGCTCGGTACTGTCCGTGTACTGCTCCAAGCGAGGTCATTTGCTGCTGAGTCCCGCAATTCTGTCCGATGCAGGCTCATGCCGTCTGTTTCAGGTCTGGGCAACCTCATCACCAACTGTTGCCACCTTTCTCTGCACAGCAACTTAGTACATTTGTTGCACTCAACTCCACGTAACTGCTCCTGCTCCAGGCGATATCTGTTGCTCCATGTTCTGTCATACTGCAACTGCTTCGGTTTACAACCACCTTTCAAGACCAATCCTTTACTCCGCACGTACAGCAGCAAGTCACCCAACATTCTCCTTCATGCAGCGGCCAGAACTGATATTTATGCAGCAGAGTGGAGTGCACCAGGCTTGGTCCAGCAATTGGAAGCAGTGCCAATCTAGTATCCACGCCACTCTCCCCTGCTCTGTACCACCTTTCAATGGATTAAAGTATATGCTGTAAAGAAAAAGAAAACTCTACTCTAACTCTATAGACTAAGGCTTTCCAAAAGCAAAATGCAAGCTCTAAAAACATTTCTATAAACTGCTTGAAACCGAGGAACACCGTTCTGCACTATTACATGCCACCACTTGCTAGCCTACGACTTACCATCACCCGAGCTTAATCACTCATCACTGGAAACCTATAGATACTGATTACTATGTTAGTGCAAAATGACAGAATGCAAGAAGAATAAACAGTACAACGCTCGTGAAACAGAGGAGAACAGAGCTTAGTTTTGGTCTGTTGGTCTGCTTCCTCGTTGTCATCAAACTGCCACCCGAATAACACTCTCAGTATCACAGCAACAAGCTTCTCTTCAGGTTTGGAAATAAATTGAAGCAGTTAAAGAAACCTAAGAATTAAAAGAAACCAGTGAACTTTGAACAGTAGCTGGTCTCGAAAAACAGAGATATAAAAATGTCCAAATGAAAATCGATTAATGCAGGCAAATGAAACATTTAAACCGAAAATAAAAATGCAGAAAATGGATAGTTTCTATTTATCAAAATAAAAGAGAATCAACGTGCACAGATAAATGCACAAGCAATGGACAAAATAGCAGCTAACATCAAACCAACAGTAGCAATGGATGCAACCGAGCTAGGAGAGGATGCTTAGCCACTGTCACCAGCTGTGCATCACCTCTCACATTACTCGGTTGCCCCATGAATCCTTAAACCTGAATGGACAGTAGAAAACAAAGAAATCAAACCAACCTAGTGAGCAAAACCAAGAGCAACAAAAAAAAAAAAATTAAAATAATAAAAACTTTTCCTTAAGTAATGAAGCTTGAACAAACCGAGAAGAAGAAGAAGATGGAAAATAGTTGCTATCAACATGAACTTCCGAATACTAGAAAAGAAATGAAATTTCTCTTAAAATAAAAGTAGCAATTTCTATGAACAGTAGCTAAACATGAATGGTGGCTAACAACATTACTTGGAAAATAAAGCAAACGGGAAAGTTGTAAAATTAAAAACAAACTTACAAACTAAAGTACCTTAGAATTACAACTACTCCTAATTTACTTTTAAAAACTACTCCTAACTTACTCTACACTACTCCTAACCTAGGCTACTTCTATTCTACCTACACTACTTCTTTTTTTTCAATTGCCATCATATTCTATTTATATAAACACTTAGGGGTACAATGGTAATTTTTCATCCTAGATGAGTTGGCATTGTTTGGCCACTTGTCTTCATTTGATTTGCTGCAGAGGAGATATTTCCACGTCACTTGTCGATTTGTCCAGTTGGTTGTGCGATGTGGCACGGCGTATGTCTTCCAGAAGGTTGGCACAGTGTCCGTCGATCTTATCATTTTGGAGCAAATAAAATACGGACACCTAGCATCACGCGTGTCCAGACGACTGTTGACTCGGTTTGCAAATTGGAAGTGATCCAGTCTACTTTAGTCCATTTTCAGCCCAATTTTGACTGAAACGACTGATTTTCATCCGGATTTAATTTACCTGCACATTAGAGAATTTTAATTAAATAGAGGGGATAATTAATAAAATAAATTGGAGATTTAAATAATTAATTAGGAAATTAAGCACAAATAATTCTATTAAAAATAGAATTATCACACCCCCAATGTAAGATCCGATTTTATTTAAAACATGAAATGAAAAAAATCAAATGAAGGATTGAAATGGTAGTCCCGAACACGTGCCAAGGGTAAAATGATCAAAAGATCGAAATTCGGTATTTATCGTGACAAGAAAAATTAATTAAAAATATGGGATTGAGAAATCTTGATCAATAATGAAGAAATAATTAAATTTCGGGTTAAATTGATCAAGATATGAATTTATTGGAATTAAACCGAAATTTTCACTTTGAAAAATATACCGAAAAGCTGAAATAAGATCGAGAAATTAATTTATTGAATAAATGAATAAAATATAATTTTTATGGGATATTTTGAATTTTAAATATTATTTTAATGGATTAAAATAATATTAAAATAAATTATAAATAATAATAAAAAAATTTACACAGAATCGCGAAAATCACGATTTTACAGAAAATAAGCAAAGGGAACCGAGCCCCTTTGTCGGCCACCGGCAAAGCCCAGAAGAGTGGCCAATGAGGAGGGAGGCTGCCAACGTCGACCCCAGACAAATCTGGCGATGGAAGCACGAATGGCGAGAGAAACACCGGCGAAAGGAAACCGAAAGGGAGGAAAGGGATTTCCTGGCGATCGACGCCGATTCGAGCCCGGCCACCACCAGCCGAGCGATCCCCAGGCGTAGGCAGTACGATTGGTGGCAGCCTTGGCCGGTAGAATGACGGCCAGCACCGAAAACGGAGGAAGAGAGGAAAGCCACTGACGCCGGAAAGGAGAAGAGCTGGACCGACCACTTTTCGACTACCTTAGACGAAACCAAGACTAGATCCAAGCTTCGGACGACCCCGCGGAGCTGCTGGCTACTAAAATCGGTGGAGAACCGATCGACGAGGCACTGAATCGGCCGAATCGGACTGAATTGACTAGACCAAATCGGGCTGAACCGGGTTGAACCGGACCAAACCGGTTCAGCCAAAAAGAAAAGAAAAGAAGGAAAAAAAAGAAAGAAAAAGAGAAAAAATTGGGAAAAAATTCCAGTGATGCAATCGAGTTACGGGTAAGTCGGTAAGTGGTCGAAATTGATCGATTTAAATTTTGAAATATTTAATTTGATAAATAATCGACTGAAAATTTACTCTGAAAAATATATTAAATTTGTAGCTCGACGATTGACATCAAACGAGAGCTCGACATAGCCTTGATTTACGCACTATCATGAAATCTCGAGTAAGTAACCCTTATTTACGATAATTTTACATCGTTATGCGTGTTAAAAATTTATCACATTAAATTACAGATTTAAATTTCGCATTAAATGAATTATTCTGAAGATTTAGATAAATTGTCGTAAATAATTAAATAAGCTATTCGAGAGTTTAGAACAGGCATAATAAATACTGGTGGGCCCAATGAGCCCAATAGGCCTTGATAATGTGAATAATAAGTGGGAAACGAGCTTAAGGTCGATTAAGGCCCATTATGGTGCAATCGAGCCCAATATGGGTAAACGGGCCCAATGATTGAAATTAAGCCCAGAAAATATGAAATACAATTAATTGTATTATATTTGACCTGATGAATATTTATCTGCAGTTCCGGAGATTGGATTGGGAGCAAATCAGACTACGTGATGAGACATCAGTGGAAAAGGTCAGACTGTATAGAAAAATGAGGTAAGGGAATTATGTGAGTAGCTAGAGGTAGCTACGCATATTTTAATAGCTTTTGTATACACTGATTATGTATGTATATACTGTTATTGTATAATGGTCCTAAAATTGGTTTAAAAATTTTAAGGACTTGAAATAGGAAAGGACTATTTTACCCCTTTTAAGGGAAGTTCACCTAAGGATAGTGAAAGCATGACATGCATGATTTAAGGAATTTTCAGATTTAAGGAATTTTCTTGATTTTTTTAGTAGAGCAAATCGACAGATTGACCAGTAATTGCATAAATTTCACAATATAACACTACGTAAGTATTATTAAGATTTAAATGAAAATTATTTGGAAAATGGGCCAACTATCAAGTTTATATGGAAACAAATAGTGCTGGCATATAGCACGCACTATATCTGCGTTTGTGAGTGTGCATAAATGTGCTTAAGCGATTGCTCGCACCGACTTGTGTGACATCATATGCATGAAATGTGCTAGAGCGATTGCTCGCACTGATTTTTATTACTGTGAAATGCATGAGAGGTGTTGGAGCTTAGCTCGCACCCTGTTTTGACTGTTTTGACGGTTTTGACTGTTTTGACGTGATATGCGTAAAATGGTGTTGGAGCGATTCCTCGCACTAGTTTTAATGATTTGACATGCATGAGAGGTGTTAGAGCTTAGTTCACATCCTGTTTTGATATGATAATTGCATAAAAGCCGTGATGGAGTGTAACTCGCACGAGATTTGATTTATTTATGCATAAAGTCGTGCTGGAGTGTAACTCACACGAGATTTGATTTATTAATGCATAACATCGTGCTGGAGCGTTGCTTGCACGAAGTTTTGAATGATTTATGATTTTATATGGATTTATAACTCATTTTAAAAACGTACTGGAGTACTACTCGTACGCAGATTTTGCTGATTTTTATGAAACTGTGCTAGAGCTTCGCTCACACGAGATTTTTAGATATCATGAATATGCATGGAGCCGTGCTTGAGCTTCGCTCGTACAGGGATTTATATGACATGCATATAGCTGTGTTAGAGCCTCTTGTAGACTGTGTGTCACAGTAAGATGATATGCTCACACGTGCATACTGAGATAGAGATGGTATGGGTGGATAAGATCTATTGCAGGCACCCCTAACTGAGCTTGGGTTCACGGAGTACGTTGTACCGTGTATGTCACGCGGAGTACGCTGTACCATAGGGATTGTTGGACTGGAGTGGCATTAGCCATGAGGCAGTAAACCTTGCCCTCGCAATCCTGATGTTATGTTGTTCTGGCGGGTAGGACAGACCCACCTCCCATTTCAGGTGTAATACCTCGCACACTAGGTACCGTGTTGCCAGGGATCACTAGGTTATAGCCATAGTCCTTGTTGTTACTAATAATCATCTACATGTCTCCCATAATATAACTTGTGGTCTCGATAGACCAGGGTAGACCCGAGCGAGGGGTCATGCCCCCGATTTTATGATTTTCTACTATGCTAATATATGTTTTAGAGGATTTTATGATATGTGACCCTGAAAGAAGGGTGATTTTATAACCAAAGTTTTATAATGAATTTTAATGAATTGTTTTATGAGATGATTGACTCGAAAAGGTTAGTTTATACTGCAGTTTTAATGAAATGATTTAAATGCAGTAGCATGATGATGTTTTCCATGCTTTCGTTTCAAATTCATGATTTGTCTTACATGACATGAAAGAATGCATGGTTTTGATTTAATTCATGCTAAGTATGATTTAATGATGTCACATAAAATGCTATTGATGCATGAATTACATGATTTATATATGCACAAATAGTTTTGATAAACTATGTCATGGATATATGCATGATTTTGTGCTTGAGATTTTAATGAAAAGAAATGGATTTTAAGGGCATGGCATTATTAGCATGTAGATAGTGGAGCTATCTACTTACTTGCATAATTGCCTTACTAAGCGTGTGGTTTGCTCACCTCCTTATTTTTCTCTCTTTTCAGAGCACTCGCAGTAGTTAATGAGCAGTTGAGAACTTGCATCTTAATATCCATCGCTTCCCACCGAGAGATAGGTATACACATTTGTATAGTTTTGTATCTAAATATGTAATGCACAGTACTGTAAATAGATATGATGTCGAGGATGTAGAGTTATAAATACCATTGTGTATGTGCTTAGTTAAAGTCAAAAGGATAGTAAACTCTGATATGTGAATGTGATAATGAAAATGGAATGGTAAATAGGTGAGAGGTAACTAACACCAAATCATAGCCCAACTATTTGTAGGATGGTCACGATGAGAGAAAGGTACGAATTAAATAATAAATGAAAAAGCAAAAAATGTACTCTGATTTTTAGGTAATTTTGGTCGTGACAGTTTAATGTTATCAGAACTTGAGTTGGCCTGATATGAGCCGGTGTTAGTGGTTAAGAAAGTTTACATCCTCATGTACTGTGCATTGTTTAGATACAGTTGTGTATATCGAGATGGACGTGCAGCTAAGAATTTGGTTTTGAATACAAGAATAGACTCGTTAACTGATAGCCGCTATGGTAGAAGGGCGAGTACATGAGCTCGAGGCCATAGAGGTGGGCCTGAGAGTCGTATTGAGTCACCATATGGGACTCAATATGAGATTGAAGTGGAGGCTGGTATTGAGTATGCCCCACAAATTCTGACAGAGAGACCAGACAATATTGAGACACGCTTCGCGAGGTTAGATTGGAGTGTGGAGAATATTTTGTAAGCTAATTGCTCAGAGTATGCATGGGATTTGAGGGCGAGTCGGAACATTAGTGGAAGTCCGCTCGACCCACCTTAAGAGTTAAACATCCATAATGGACATGAAAAATAATTCTAGACGTATTCCGATGACAGAATATCTCCGATATTACTTAAAGGAAAATACAGATAAAATTATTTACTCTAACCCAGAGGAACTGGTTGATTAATGAGTATGAAACTCAGTTTATATTCCAGGACAGATATGACCAAACACTATGTACAATGAGAGTTGGGATGTCTTAAAGTTCATGAAGGGCTCAGATTGTCAATTAGAGTCTGATTGGCCTCGTTAGATATCAATACCTATGTCAAGGCAGTGCGCAGACTAAAGTTGTGTGAATAAGATCATGAGTTGCACACCTCTGAGATTGGGAAAGGTAGTAAGATTCGAAATAGAGACAAAAAGAGAGTAGAGAATTACAGAGATGTCAAAATGGGAAAAAGGTAGTTTGGTAAGAGATTAGAGCTGATGAGTCACGGGGTAAGATGATTGGTAAGGCCCCAGTGTATCCAATTTTAGCACTTACAAGGGGTATTGTGATTGGATGATCCCGACCTGCTCTGTAGCAGTGTGAACAGTTTAGGATGAGTGGTAGATACCACAGAAAGTAGGCTATTGGACGAGGGCGAGTGTATGCCGTGGACCAGGACACTATTGATGTTTCATCAAATGTGGTGGAAGAAACCACACTGGTTGTGAATAATGAAGTAATTATTTTAATTGATCCTGGTGCCACGTATATATTCATACCGCCTTCAGTTGCTTATAAGCGAGTGAAAGATGTGAAGCATGTACTCTTAGACAAGATGAGGATGATAGTTAGCTGATTATCACTAACTGAATATGGGTATAGGGATTATAAATTGAAAATAGGGAAAAAAAGGATATGTCAGCCGATCAATGGAATATGAATAATTTGGAAGTAATATTTGAGAATAGATTGATTCGGCTGCAAACTATGTTATGTAGATTGCTATCCTAAGATAGTGATGATTTCACCATGGAAAAGTATACTATAAGTTGGACACGTAAAGAAAGAGGAGCAACAATATGTAAAGTAATTTGGATTAAGCGATACATAGTGAATATGAATTGCGACTAAGGATAAGAGAAGGATATATCCATAACCAGTCTATGTGGTCAAGTTGAGGGTTAATAAAGGTTTTTCAAAATGCATCCCCGCCTGAAAATTTGATAACATCTAGAAGCGTACACATAACCTATAAATTGAAATCGACAGTCGTAATATATACATTTAAAAATTTGGGTTTACTGGTAGAATTCGATTAATCATGAAGGTTTAAAAAATAAAATTTTATAAAAGCCGTTAATATAAGAAAAAGGAAATGACGTGGGTTAGTATCTTGAACGGAAGCGATTTCAAAATGATATTATACATTTATGCGTACATTGGTCAAGGATATGGGTAATTAAAATATTTAGTGGAACTCAACTATGATGAGGTATTTAAACCTTACCTGGACCGATTAGTTGTCATCTTTAGCGATGATATTTCGAGGTAATCGAAGTCCAGGGAAGAGCATGAGTAGCAACAGGAAACTGTCTTACAGACGAGTTGTTGAGAGTTTCTCGAAATGGGCTGCTCAGTTGACATGTCTCGTTTAGAAAAAAAGATTTCATACAAGTGGGATTATAAGTATGAAAATAGCTTCGGTGAGTTTTGGTAAAAGATTTCATACAAGTGGGATTATAAGTATGAAAATAGCTTCGGTGAGTTTTGGTATATTGAAGTAATGAACTGACCACCGTAAGTATTCTTACCATGACTAACTGCTCAGGAGGTTTTAGTGTGTATGGATACCTCAAAATAAGGATTGGGCCATGCATTGATGTAAAATAGGAAGATAGTCGTTTATGGATCCAGATAGTTTAAGGACCATGAGAGAAACTATCCGACCCATGATTTAGAGTTGGCAACTGTAGTGTTTACACTAAAAGTATGGCGCCACCACTTAAATGGTAAGAAATTTTGGGTGTGCACTGATCGTAAAAGCCTCGAGTATCTATTTTCACAGAAAGAGTAAAAATATAAGATAACCAAGAGGGTTAGAGCTTCTAAGGATTATGATTATGAACATTGTACCACCCAAGAAAGGCTAATGTAATGGCTGATGCCTTGAGCAGAAAGAGCCTCGGGATGGTATTACCTGTGATGGTCAGGGAGCGTGAGCTGCTAGAGCAGTTGTGAGCCTCAGTAGTGATGTGATTTCTTCTGATGATGACGGTGATTTTGTGACAGCTAGCCTGAGGTTAGAACAGAATTTGAGTGACCGAATTTGCCAGGCTTAGCGTGATGGGTCGATATGGTGTCGATAGTTTGGGTCAGATTCAGATGGGTACAGTGACAGAGTTCACAGCGAGTGATGATGACTTACAGAGGTTCAGAGATAGTATAAGTGCTCCACAGGACCATAGTTGATGAGATAGTTTTATTGTTAGAAGCTCACGTTTCGGGATATACAGTGCATCTAGGAACTAATAAATATATCAGAATCTCTGAAAAAGGTATTAGTGGTCAGGTTTGAAAAGAGACATTGTAGAGATTGTGGACAAGTGTCTCGTATGTCAGCAGATTAGGGTAGAGTACTAGAAGTCTGTAGAATTATTGCAGCCTCCACCTATATCGACACAAAAGAGAAAAAACAAGTTACCATGGATATCGTGATGGGTTATAGAGGACTCGGATGAATCACGAGGCTATCTAGGTGATAGTCGATAGATTGATTTAGTCTACCCACTTTCTGGCTAAAGAAATCCCAAGATACTTTGAGTGCGTAGGCGGATTTATATTTAAGGAAGATTATGAAACATTATGTAGCGTTCCAGTGAGCATGATACCAGATAGGGATTCCTGCTTCATTTTCCACTTTTGGGAATATTTTTAAGCTATGGGAATCTGATTGAGTGTTAGCACAGCTTTTCGTTCTCAGACAGATGGTCAGTCAGAGAGGACTGTACAGGTTCTGGAGGATGTGATGAGAGTGTGTGCCATTGATTCTATAAGCTCCTGGGATGATCAGTTGCTACTAATCGCATTCGCCAATAATGACTGCTATCACTTGAGTATCGGGATGACTTTATATGGGGCATTTGTATGGCCGTAGGGATTGTTCCCCGACTTGGATAAGAATAAGTGGGTGACAGATAGAGAATTGTTCCCGAATTGGTAAGACAAACCTCTGAGGATGTTCAGTTAAATTGTGAAAGATTAAGAACACCTTAGAGCAGACAGAAAGACTATGCTGACAAGAGACAGAAAACCATTGGAATTCACCGAGGGTGAATTAGTATTGTTGGCAGTTATTTGTCCTAAGAGCATAGCGAGATTCGAAAAGAAGGCAAATTGAGTTTAGTTGATATAATCCTTTGAGAGATTGGACAAAGTGGGAGGTAAGGCCTGTAGGTTGACGTTACCACTTGAATTAGCAGGCATCTACAATGTGTTCCATCTTTTGATGCTTCAGAAATACTATCCGGACCCAGCATATGTGATCGGATATGAGCTCCAACAGCTTAGCTCAATAAAAGTATAACGTATGTTGGAAAATCGATCCAGGTATTAGACTGAAGGGGAAAGTGTTGAGGTTTAAGATGATCTCCCTAGTCAAGTCCTTGGGTGGTATTACACTCCAGAATAGTTACAAGAGAATTAAAGAGTATGATGCGATAGACGTACCCGAAGTTGTTTAGGGACCCGTTTGACTTGGATCTAATTTAGAGGACCAAATTTCTTAAGTGGGGGAGATTGTAAGACCCGATTTTATTTAAAACATGAAATGAAAAAAATCAAATGAAGGATTGAAATGGTAGTCCCGAACACGTACAAAGGGTAAAACGGTCAAAAGATCAAAATTCGATATTTATAATGACAACAAAATTTAATTAAAAATATGAGATTGAGAAATCTTGATCAATAATGAAGAAATAATTAAATTTTGAGATAAAATGATCAAGATATGAATTTATTGGAATTAAACCAGAATTTTCACTTCGAAAAGTATACCGAAAAGTCGAAATAAGACCAAGAAATTCATTTATTGAATAAATGAAAAAAATATAATTTTTTATGGGATATTTTGAATTTTAAATATTATTTTAATGGATTAAAATAATATTAAAAATAAATTATAAATAAAAAAATTTTACACAGAATCGCGAAAATCGCGATTCTGCAGAAAACAAGCTGAGGGAATCGAGCCCCTTTGTCGGCCACTGGCTAGCCCAGAGGAGCGGCTGAAGAGGGGGGCTGCCGATGTCGACCCCAGACAAATCCGGCTATGGAAGCACGAACGGCGAGAGAAACGCCGACGAAAGGAAACCGAAAGAGAGGAAAGGGATTTCCCGACGATCGACGCCGATTCGAGCTTGACCACCACCAGCCGAGCGATCCCCAGGCGTAGGCGGCGCGATTGGTGGCAGCCTTGGCCGGTAGAAAGGAAAGCTACCGACGCTGAAAAGGAGAAGAGTCGGACCGGCCATTTTTCGACGACCTCAGACGAAACCAATACCAGATCCAAGCTTCGGACGATCCCGCGGAGCTGCTGGCGGCGATAACCGGTGGAGAATCGACTTGCGAGGCATTGAACTGGCCGAACCAAGCTAAATCGGCTAGACCAAACCGGTCTAAACCAGAATGAACCGGACCAAACCGGTTTAGCCAAAAAGAAAAGAAAATAAGAAAAAAAAAGAAAGAAAAAGAGGAAAAATTGGAAAAAAATTCCAATGATGCAATCGAGCTACGAGTAAGTCGGTAAGTGGTCGAAATTGACCGATTTAAATTTTAGAATATTTAATTTGATAAATAATCGACTGAAAATTTACCCAAAAAATATATTAAATTGTATAGCTCGACGATTGATATCAAACGAGAGCTCAAGACAGCTTCGATTTACGTACTATCATGGAATCTCGAGTAAGTAACCCTTAGTTACGATAATTTTGCATTGTTATGCGTGTTAGAAATTTACAGCATAAATTACTAATTTAAATTCCACATTAAATGAATTATATTCTGAAAATTGAGATAAATTGTCGTAAATAATTAAATAAGCTATTTGAGAGTTTAGAACGAGGCATAATAAATACTGGTGGGCCCAATGAGCCCAATAGGCCTCGATAATGTGAATAATAAGTCGAAAATGGGCTTAAGGCCGATTAAGACCCATTATGGTGCAATCGAGCCCAATATGGGTAAACGGGCCCAATGATTGAAATTAAGACCAGAAAAATATGAAATACAATTAATTGTATTATATTTGACCTAATGAATATTTATCCGTAGTTTCAGAGATTGGATTGGGAGCAAATCAGACTGTGTGACGAGACATCAGTGGAAAATGTCAGACTGTACAGAAAAATGAGGTAAGGGAATTGTGTGAGTAGCTAGAGGTAGCTACGCATATTTTAATAGCTTTTGTATACCCTGATTATGTATGTATACACTGTTATTGTATAATGGTCCTAAAAATGATTTAAAAATTTTAAGGACTCAAAATAAGAAAAGACTATTTTACCCCTATTGAGGGAAGTTCACCTAAGGATGGTGAAAGCATGACATGCGTGAAATGCATGATTTAAGGATTTTCAGATTTACGAAATTTTCTTGGTTTTTTTAGTAAAGCAAATTGATAGATTGGCTAGTACATAAAATTCACAATATAAAACTACCTAAGTGTTACTAAGATTTAAATGAAAATTATTTGAAAAATGGGCCAACTATCAAGTTTATATGGAAACAGATAGTGCTGGCATATAGCTCGCACTATATCTGCGTTTGTGGGTGTGCATAAATGTGCTTGAGCGGTTGCTCGCATCGACTTGTGTGACATCATATGCATGACATGTGCTAGAGCGGTTGCTCGCACTGATTTTTATTATTGTGAAATGCATGAAAGGTGCTGGAGCCTAGCTCGCACCCTATTTTGACTGTTTTGACGGTTTTGATTGTTTTGGCGTGATATGCATAAAATGGTGCTGGAGCAATTGCTCACACTAGTTTTAATGATTTGACATACATGAGAGGTGCTGGAGCTTAGCTCGCATCCTGTTTTGATATGATGATTGCATAAAAGTCGTGTTTGAGTGTAACTTGTACGAGATATGATTTATTTTTGCATAAAGCCGTGCTGTAGTGTAACTCGCACGAGATTTGATTTATTGATGCATAACACCATGCTGGAGCGTTGCTCGCATGAAGTTTTGAATGATTTATGATTTTATATGGATTTATAACTCATTTTAAAGACGTACTGGAGTACTACTCGTACGCAGATTTTACTGATTTTTATGAAACCATGTTAGAGCTTCGCTTGCACGAGACTTTTAGATATCATGAATATGCATGGAGTCGTGCTTGAGCTTTGCTCGTACAGGGATTTATATGACATGCATATAGCCGTGATAGAGCCTCCTGTAGATTATGTGTCATAGTGAGATGATATGCTCACACGTGCATACTGAGATAGAGATGGTATGGGTGGACAAGACCTGTTGCAGGCACCCCTGACTAAGCTTGGGTTCACGGAGTACGCTGTACCGTGTATGTCACACGGAGTACGCTGTATCATGGGGATTGTTGGAGTCGAGTGGCATTAGCCACAAGGCAACAAGCCTTGCCCTCGCAATCTTGATGTTATGTTGTTCTGGCGGGTAGGACCGACCCACCTCCCATTTCAGGTGTGATACCCCGCACACTAGGTACCGTGTTGCCAAGGATCAATAGGTTATGGCCATAGTCCTTATTGTTACTGATAGTCATCTACATGTCTCACATGATATAACTTGTGGTCTCGATAGACCAGTATAGACTCGAGGGAGGGGTCAGGCCCCCGATTTTATGATTTTCTACTATGCTAATATATGTTTTAGATTATTTTATGATATGTGACCCTGAAAGAAGGGTGGTTTTATAACCAAAGTTTTATAATGAATTTTAATGAATTGTTTTATGAGATGATTGACCCGGAAGGGTTAGTTTATACTGCAGTTTTAATGAAATGATTTGAATGTAGTAGCATGATGATGTTTTCCATGCTTTCATTTCAAATTCATGATTTGTCTTACATGACATGAAAGAATGCATGATTTTGATTTAATTCATGCTAAGTATGATTTAATGATGTCACATAAAATGCTTTTGATGCATGAATTACATGATTTAAATATGCACAAATAGTTTTGATAAACTATGTCATGGATATATGCATGATTTTATGCTTGAGATTTTAATGAAAAGAAATGGATTTTAAAGGCATGGCATTATGAGTATGTAGATAGTGGAGCTATCTACTTACTTGCATAATTGCCTTACTGAGTGTGTGGTTTGCTCACCCCCTTATTTTCCCCTCTTTTTAGAGCACTTGCAGTAGTTAGTGAGCAGTTGAGAACTTGCATCTTGGTATCCGTTGCTTCCCATCGAGAGACAGGTATACATATTTGTATAGTTTTGTATCTAAATATGTAATGCGCAGTATTGTAAACGGATATGATGTCGGGGATGTAGAGTTATAAATATCATTATGTATGTATTTAGTTAAAGTCAAAAGGATAGTAAACTCTGATATGTGAATGTGATCATGGAATTGGAATGGTAAATAGGTGAGAGGTGACTAACACCGAATCATAGCCCAACTGTTTGTAGGATTGCCACGATGAGAGAAAGGTAAGAATTAAATAATTAATGAAAAAGTGAAAAATGTACTCTGATTTTTAGGTAATTTGGATCGTGACACCTAAACTTGAGTTTTTGCTTGTCCTCAAGCAAAACAAAACAAATGTAAGAATGACAAGTACTAAACACAATAATTTCTCCAATGTTATCCTCAAAGAAAAAGTACAGACTATGATCTCAAAGACTCACAATTACAAGTCCAACATTCAGAATCATTCAATCATATGTCCTAACCTAAATTGGACTCCTCGTGTGCGTGTGAAAATGTCAAACTCACTTCACAGTACATTATCCAGATCAGATTACTCAAACACAGTGAATTCAAAGTCAATGACAAGTGATCATTCCCATAAGTTTGCTTTTCACTTATCTATCCACTAATGTAGTCACACTTAATCAAAGATCAATAGGACTTCATTAAGCTTGTAATGTAAGGCTGGGGCTAAGGTATAATAAAGTCGATTTAGGTTTAATTACCCTTTAACATGCATTACTTCTAGGATCTTTAATGTAAGAGCTCAAATTTATTTCACCCAAACTTATTTATTTCACTAAACATTTTATTCTATTTTTGTATTTTTCTTCTTCTTCTGTCTTCTTCTTTTTCTTTTTCTTTTTCTTTCTTTTTTTTAACTTTCTCTATCACTAGATACCCATATGTACAAAGCTCATAATATATCCCAGTGATTTTTCATTCTTTCGGGGTAAGGGATAGGAACAGAGTATTTAAGCTAAGGAAATTTATGTAGGTGTATTTACAAAGAAAAGCTTATTTGGCCCAGATGGGTGACTAGGGGTAAAATATGTACAAGGATGGTTAGAAAGGCTCAAACGATCCAAAGATGCCCTAAATCATCTCCCTAATTAAGTGTGATCTAATATTTCGCCTCGAGATCAGATCAAACAAATTCTAGAATATGAAGCACAAAATCAACTGAACAAATGCAATCCTATGTCCACATAAGCTTTCTCTAAATAAATATATAGATTCATGACATGACATGTGCATAAAATGGGGAAATCACAATCAAAATCAAGACAAATTCAAGAATTCAACTTCATGCTTTTCATATAATCATGCTTCTCAATCAATCAAAGTCAGACTAAATCATGGCATCATATCATCCGAATATGGGAAAATGACATGCTAAGTACTAAATCATCCCAAAAATCAAACAATTTAAGCTCATATTTTCAAAAAAAATTCAATTTTGCCCAAACTTGCTCAAGTGATATCCCCTCCCCCAAACTTAAAGTGCAGTGTCCTCAGTGTGCAAATAATATAAGAATTGAATTTCAGGAACAAAGTACTCCCCTTTCTGATGATGATGACGAACAATCGAAGCTTGATTGAAAACATAAAACTAGAAAAGAAATCTGCAAAATAAACAAAGAAAGAAACAGCAAAAAAGAAAATAATTGTATAAAAAGTAAAATTAGAAAAACACAACCAATTCAAATGCAGCTAAAGAACACAACACTCAGCAACAGGGCGAAGAGTAGGAGGATCAACCAGAGTGGTGATAGAATGTTGATAGTTAACTCCTCCTTTGCTCTATCTACTTCCCTCCTTCTCTCAGATTTCTTGTGCTCAAGTCTTATATCCTCCTCAACATCCATCTAAAAATACTTTTGAGAGTCATCAGGGAGTTTCAAAGGTTTGAAAACATGAAATGTCACCTCCTGATCCAGGACTCTCATAGTCAACTCCCCATTTTGTACATCAATTAATGTTCTACCAGTCACTAGGAAAGGTCTGCCTAGTATGATGGGGACTTCCCTGTCTTACTCCATGTCTAATACAATAAAATCTGTAAGGAAAATAAATTTGTCCACCTTTACCAGCACGTCCTCAATGACCCCCTTCGGATATTTAATGGATCGATCAGCCAGCTGAAGGGTCACTGTGGTAGGCTTGACATCCCCTATTCCTAACTTTTGGTAGATAAACAAAGGCATTAGATTTATACTATCTCCCAAATCACACAAGCCTCTACCAAAGAATAGATTTCCAATTGTGCAAGGTATGGTAAAACTCTCGGGATCTTTAAGCTTGGGGGGTAATTTCCTCTGAATAATTGAACTACATTCCTCAGTTAAAGCCACCGTCTCATAATCTTCCAGTCTTCTCTTCCTCGAGAGGATATCCTTTAAAAACTTCACATAACTTGACATTTTCTCTAAGGCATCTTCGAAAGGAATGTTGATGTGACGTTTCTTAAAAACCTCAAGGAATTTGGCAAATTGTTAATCAAGTTTTTTATTCTGGAACCTCTGAGGAAAAGGTACTGGTGGTCTAACTGGAGAGGATGTAGTGGAAACATGTGTAGCATCAGAGGACGAGGAAAGCTGTGAAGTAGAAGAAGAAGGTAAAGATGAAGAAGCGCCTATCTTTGATTCCTTTGTAACCTAGTTTTCATTTTGTTCCTACTCTTTCTGAGCTGCTTCGTTAGAATCTATGGATTCTTCATCTATGGGCTTTTCAGGATTAGACTTGACTTGTGGATCATCTAGCTGTCTGCCGCTCCTAAGGGTGATGGATTTCACATGTTCTTTACCCTCTCTCTGCCTAACAGGGTTAGCTTCAGTGTTACTAGGGAGGGTCCCTTGTGGATGCTGGCTAAGAGCACTAGCTATTTGTCCAACCTGAACTTCTAAATTCCTAATTGAAGCAGCTTGATTTTGTAGGATAGTCGTGAACATCTCTTCTAGTGTAGGCTTCTTCTCAGATGTTGGTGCTGGTGCAAGTAAATGTTGTGGCTGCATAAATGGTGGTGGTGGTGGGTGATGGAAGTGAAGTGGAGGATGTTGAAACTGAGGTGGAGATGGTTGATGAGGTGGATGATATGGAAATTGCGGCTGTGGTGGTACATGAATCGGTGGAGCTTGAAAACCAGGGGATTCTACAAGTCTAGAATCAGAAGATTGCCTTTGGTTTTGGCTCTAGGAAAAGTTAGGATGGTTCCTCCACCTTGGGTTGTAGGTGTTTGAAAAGGTGTTGTTCTGTTGCTTATGGGATGGGGCAACATACTGAACCGATTCTAAGTTAAGTGGACACCTATCTACAGAGTGTGTACCACCACACAGATCACAAGAAGGAAAAGGACTTTAGACAGAATAAACATGATTAGAATTGTTGGAAGGATTATGCTGGGTACTGAGCGACTCTACCTTTTTCGTAAGGTTAGCTATTTGAGAGGTCAAGGTAGACAGCATGTCGAGCTCATAAATACCCGCCGACTTCTTAGGTAATTGCCTCTCCGAAGACCATCGGTAGTTGTTAGGATCCATCTTGTTTAACAACTCGTAAGCTTCCTCCTCTGTTTTACACATTAGCGCTCCACCCGCAGCAGCATCAACAATGGTCCTATTTTAGCTTGCAAGTCCATTGTAGAAGGTCTGGACTTGCAGCCATAAAGGTAGGCCATGATGAGGGCACTTCCTAAGAAGCTCCTTATATCATTCCCATGCTTCGTAAAAAGTTTTCAAAACAAATTGGGCAAAGGAAGATATGTCACTACGGAGTCTGGCCATTTTAGAAGGAGGGAAAAACTTAGCTAAAAATTGATGGACTAACTCATCCCATGTAGAAATGGATCCTGGAGGCAAGGAGGTTAACCAGTGTCGCGCCCTATCCCTAAGCGAGAAGGGGAATAGTTTAAGCCTAAGCACATCATCAGATAATCCATTGCGCTTGAAGGTGTTGCACAGGTCCAGAAATTCCCTGAGGTGAGAATGTAGGTCGTCATGAGGGAGCCCACTAAACTGTAAAGAAATCTGGATCATCTGGAGGATGGAAGGCTTAATTTCAAAATTGTTTGCATGGACAACTGGTGGCCTAATACCGGTATAATATCCTCCAATCGTCGGTACTGCTTAATCTCCAACGGTCTTAATTTATCTATTTTCTACCATAATGTTTTGCAGCGGAATGTCACGCCCCGGAAGCGCGGAAAATAGGGCTAATTTAAAACTTTTTACTCATTAATTCATAATTAAGAGTGCATTCCTGTGTAGTGTCATACATCATCACCTATATTATACCTCAGGATCTCGTCATTAAATAGTATATCTTATATCATATACATTACTTGATCTCAAGCTAATTAATCCTAATACATCCCATACCATGTTATACATCAAGTGTCTGCAATTACAATAATTGTCTGGGTACATGAAAAGATAAAAGATACCTCAAAATACAATATATATGGCCTGGAGCTCAAGTCTTCCACTAGCCACTACTCCGTACGTCGCAGGAAAACCCTTTTCACTTGAAGAGATCTGGGGGGAAAGAAAATAGGGTGAGCTTCTAAATCGCTCAGTAAAGGGGGTAAGGGACTCATTTCATAAACCAAAATGCACATCACAAAATATTTATTGGTATGTGAAACTCATTAATCTCATTTGAAAACCATAGCATGAAAGTACTCATAACGACATTCTCATATCTCAAATCATGTGAAAACATGAAGTAAAGTATAGAGCAATAACAAAGCATGTGAAAATAATGCGATAATCGCTTTCTCAATAAACGTGATAAAATCACTGAAATAGTAATGCACGTGGCGCAGCCACTAAACACACGTGGCATAGCCACTGATTTAAATTCACACGTGGCACAACCACTAAACACACGTGACATAGCCACTGATTTAAATTTATACGTGGCACAACCACTAAACACATGTGGCATAGCCACTGATTTAAATTTACACGTGGCATAGCCACAGGATAGGGTTTCACGTGGCAACGACCACCAATTAGGGTTCTCACGTGGCAACGGCCACCAAATAGGGTTCTCACGTGGCAACGGCCACCAAATAGGATTCTCACATGGCAACGGCCACCAAATGGGGTTCTCACGTGGCAACGGCCACCAAATAGGATTCTCACGTGGTAACGGCCACCAAATAGGGTTCTCACGTGGCAACGGCCACCAAATGGGTTCTCACATTACCAGAACGGAGAAGAATCGGGCTTACATGCTACCAGAGCAATGCCCGGTGTGTACTCAGAATTACACACCTAAGTCTTAATCACATAAGACTAGTTTGCCTTCACGTAGAACTCATAGTGGTTTTTCTCTCATAAAACTCATTTAAAACCGTTTTATACTCAACACAAAACATATTCAAATCTCGATATTACCTTAACGTAGAGCCCAGTTATAAACTCATAAAAACATTGGGCCCCAACCGGCTATAAAAATCGTGTGCAATTGTATCACAACACAACACTCAACATGCTTGTTTTATAAATCACAAATCATGTTATAATACTTCGCAAATCACATACACAAATGGTTTAGTTTCCCTTACCTCTTTGCACCTCGTATAGTGCAATCGTTTCCCCCGTATCACGGACTAGCCTCGCATTCCACTCTGGAACTCCCGAGCTATCCAAACGATGTTAAAACATCAATACTCATTATCACATTAACCTCAATTCTCAAAATTGAGCATGATTGCTCATAACTCCTTAAATTTCTCAATTCTCATAACTCCACCACAAACCACAATCTCGCTCACAACACCTCAACATTCTATATTTCCTATGCCACAATATCTATGCTAATACACCACATTGTCTAAATCCCCATTTATAGCTCAAAATTCCTAAATTGCTAAATATCATCATCACTCCAACCACATTATAATTTCATCAATTCCTAATCATTTTCCAGCTATTTCAGCACAATGCCAACAACTATTATCACCAAAATCATCTCAAATATCAAGATCGAGGTTTAGAAATTACCCAAAGCTTGTGAGGTGCACAACCCACGCCTCGATTCGATTCGTCCTTCGATTTCTTAGTATGTTGTTCTCCCTTTGACGAGGAACAACTTTCCTTCTTGCCATAACTTCTGATTTGGATGGAAATGGGTGCTTTGGATGAGTGAGAAAGCTAGGTTTCGGTGAAAATGGGGGTTGGAAGAGAGAGAAAGTGAGATTGCAGGAGAAAAACAGGAGTTCCTTATATAGACTGAGGGTAGGAGATCGATCTGGCTCTTGATGTGTAAGACCCGAATTTAATTAAAATATGAAAAGTAAATATGAAATAAAGGAGTAATTGTGAAGGAAGTCGGGTTAAATTAATCTCGAACACGTGTAAGGGCAAAATGGTCAAAAGACCAAAGGTCGGTATAATTTCGATAAAAAAATTTAATTAAAATATGGATTTGAGAAATCTTAGTCAATAAAGATGAAATAAATTTATTTTGGGTTAAATTGATCAAGATATTAATTTATGGGAATTAATCGGGATTTTTAGTTTAAAAAAAATAATCCCGAAAATAATCGAGAAATTATACCCGAAAAAGAGGTTAAAATATAATAAATAAATTAAATAAAATTAAATTAATTAAATTAGAATAAAAGAATAATTTTAAGGGATATTTGGGTATTTTAAGGTATTTGAATGATTTAAAATAATAAAAGATAAATAATAAATAAATCTGAAAAAAAAAATCAAAAATCAGAAGTTTTAGTCGGGGAGAGAGAAAGAAACGGAAGAAAAACGGAACCGAGGAAGGGAGGATGGCCGACGAGCCGTCCGACGGCCAGGGACCCCAGGCGAGGGCCGACGAAGACGGCCCGACCTCAGGCGACCTATCAGCAGTGACGACGCGCCGTGGGAGCACCGAAATCCGACGAAAAACGGAGGAGAAGGCCGCGGGAAAGAGAGGGTTACCGGCGGCGAACGGCGGCGAATCGGTCGGAACCAAGGCCCGATTCCGACAGCCCAGGCGACGACGGTCCTTTCTGCACCGGTAGCAGCAGGCGAAACAGCCGGAATCGCCGGCGACGGCCAAAAGAGGGAAACGGGTCCGACGGCGAAGAGGAGAACAGCCGGACCGGCGGCATTCCGGCGACGTTGAGGCGAACCGAGGCCAGATTCGAGGTGCGGACGACCCAGCGGAGCCACTGGCGGTGGAAGCCGGTGGAGAACCTGCCGGAAAAGGGGTGAACCGGCGGTGGACCGATCGAACCGGGGTGAACCGACGGTCTGAACCGGTCCGAACCGGACTGAATCGGTTCAGCCAAAAAGAGGAGAAAAAGGGGAGAAAAAGGGAAAAGGAAAAAGAGAAAAAAATTGGGGAAAATTTCGGTGATGCAATCGAGCTTCGGGTAAGTCGATAAGCGGTCAAATTGACCCGATTTAAATTTGGAACATTTTATTTAATTTAATTTCGATCGAAAAGTTTACCCGAAAATGTAATTAATTGTGTAGCTCGACGATTGGCATCCACCAAGGGCTCGAGATAGTCTCAATTTGCGGACTGGCATGGAATCTCGGGTAAGTGACCCCTATTTACGATAATTTTCTCGTTATGCGTGATATTGATTTAATTTCCGCATAAATTGAATAAAATTATGGAAATTTAGATAAATTGTCGTAAATATTAAATTTAGCTATTCGAGAATTAGAACGAGGCCCGATAAATTATTAGTGGGCCCAGTGAGCCCAATAGGCCTCGATAAAGTGAGAATTAAGTGGAAAACGGGCTTAAGGCCGATTAAGGCCCATTAAGGTGCAATCGGGCCCAATAGGGGTAAACGGGCCCAATGATTTAAATTAAGCCCAAGAAAGATTAAATACGATTAAATTGTGTAATATCTGACCTGAGAAATATTAATACGCAGTTCCGGGCAGTGGATTGGAAGCATATCGGACTGCGCGACGAGACAACATTGAGAAAAAAAAGGTCAGACTCGATAGAAAATTAAGGTAAGGGAATTCTGCGGACTGCTAGAGGTAACTTTACGCAATTTTAAATTCATATGCAGTCCTTTAAAATTTATCTGAAGGGTCTAGAGGTCGAATAATAATTTTAGTGCCCCGAATGGGCAAATTACTAAAATACCCTTTTTAAGGGTAAAATCTAAAAATTTAGGAAAAATTGGGAGGAGCAAGAACAAAAGGTTTCTGCTCATTCTGGAGGTGTTTTGAGGCATGCATGAGTAGGCTGGCTCACCTTGAAAGAAAATGCACAGCATTGCATACTTTCAACGTGATATTGTTTTGAAAACTGTTTTGAGGAAACAGAGCCGCCTACGTGTTTTTATTGTCGATTTGTGTGATGCACGCATTAGTGCTGGAGCGAGAGCTCGCACTAGAGTTTTACATGCATAGGTGCTGGAGTCCAACTCGCACCAGATTCTTATATATATATATGATTTTCGTGACAGGGTGCTAGAGTCTAACTCGCACCATATTTTTATATGATTTTGAGACAGGTGTTAGAGCTTCGCTCGCACCAGATTTTTATACGATTTGCATACAGAGTGCTAGAGCTTAGCTCGCACTAGATTTACTTGATTTGATGAGAGTGCTGAGCATTGCTCGCACTGATTTTTATGAGAACATGCGATGAGCCGTGCTTGGAGCATCGGGTAGACTGTGTGTCACCGATTAAATAGGCTCGCACGTGCGTTTTGAGACATGGCATGAGTATTGAGAAACAAACCTCTGTGGGAAGCAGGCCAATTGGGCTGGAGTACCTAGAGATATTATATGGCTTCACGGAGTACGATGTACCGTGCAAATAGCATGGAGTACGATGTACCGTGTGGTATCTTCGGATACGGCATCTCAGGATGCAGCATCTTCGGATGCCGGGGATCGGATAAGACTGACGGGATGGACTGACCCACCTCCCGGGCGGTTCTCGATCATGGTGAGAACCCGCACACTAGGATCCGTGTAGCTGTGGAACTCCCGAGGACAGATGTGGCCATAGTCCTAGTTATTACCGTTATACAAATATTGCCTCGTCTCGCATGTCGACGATTTCGATGATTTAAACTGGGATTTAAATTAAATATGCATGATGGTTATATTCCATGCTTTTAAAACCCATATGTGATGTTAACGATTTTCATGATTTTGAGTGAGTCAGGATCACCCGAAGGAGGGGTCGAGTCCTGACTTTACTGTGAAATTTTAAACGAGAAAGATATGATTTTGAATATACTTGCATGTTGGATTTTTCGTGCAATGCGATTTACATAACATCATAACTGTCATATCATTTGTTTTAAAATGTGTGGAGAAAGGGTGGTTTATGCATGGCACCACGTTCATGTAGGTAGTATGGTTACCTACTTGTTCGTAGGATTGCCTTACTGAGCTTGATGTGCTCACCCCTTTCATTTTCTTCCACAGATGATCTCCAGTTGAAGTTGCGACGACTCAGTACTGCATTCCGGATATCCGCTACTGCCCATCAACATAAGGTATATACACTTGTACTTATTGTATCTACATAAGCATAGCACAGAAACATGTTTGTAAGTAACTTTAGGGGATGTATAAATATTGTAAACAAATATAAATGACTGGAGAATAAATAAGTTAGATGGTAATGGTATGGTGGGACTGGCATTGACGCACAGCCCAATTATTAGTGGAGTGTGGTCACGATTCGAGGACAGGTAAGAATACAAGTAAATAAACAAAACGCGAAAAAAATTAACTCTGATTTTTGGGTAGTTTGGGTCGTGACATATTAAGGTGGTATCAGAGCACAATTGGTCTGATGTGTGTCAGTGTCAGTAATTAGGAAATTACATCCCCGTGTTACTGTGCTTAGTTAGATACAATAGTGTATATCGAGATGGGCTTGACTAAGAAATGGTTGAGAATGCAGGAATGCTTAATATGAGTCGCGTTAGATGAGATAGTGCACGAGGCAGAGGTCATAGAGGTAGACCTGAGTCTGCTAAGTCGTGCTAAGTTTGACTATGAGAATCAGTATGAGATTGAAATAGAGGCTAATGTTGAGAATGCCTCACAGAGTCCGACAGAGAGATCGGACAGTATTGAGACACGCTTCGCGAGATTGGAGCGGAGTGTGGAGATCATTTTGAGGAGCAAATTGCTCAGATTTTGTATGAGATCAGAGGGCGCAGCGGAACATTGGTGGAAAACCGCTCAACCCATCTTAAGAGCTGATATGAGAAATATCTTGGATATATTCCAGTGACAGGATATCCCGGACATGATTTAAAGGAAATTTCGGATTAAAGTCCTTGCTTTGACCCAGAGGATTTGATTTATTGACGAGCAGGGAGACTCGATTATACTCTGGGCAGATAATTCCTCGACACTATGAATAAGTGACAATCGAGATGTTTAAAGGTTCATGAAATGACTCAACTTTCGATTAGAGTCCAATTGACCGTGAGATATTGCCTATACCGAGGCAGTGCACAGATTTACAGTTGGGTAAATAAGAACACGAATTGCACGCCTCTGTGATTGAGAAAGGTAATGAGGGCCGAAATAGAGACAGAAAGAGAATCGAGAAATGACAGAGATGTTAAAATGGAAAAAATGGTAATTGGTAAAAAGATCTGATTTGACGAGTTATGGAGTAAGATAATTGGTAAGGCCCTAGTGCATCCAATTTTGGCACTGTTGAGGGGCATTGTGATTGGCGGACCCCGACCTGCTACGAAGCAGTGTAGCAGTGTGAGCACTGTAAGCAGTGTGAGATGTGTGGTGGATACCACGGAAAGAAGGTTTATACCTACACGGTATAGATGAAAATGGCCGTTAAGTGTGATAAGACGGACAATTGATTTGATTGCACAGAATTGGGCGAGATCGTCCCACAGAAAAGTAAAGAGACAGAGGGAAAAACTTCGTTGGTATAGCTGCAACGAAAAGGCAGGCTATAGTCGAAAAGAAAAAGGAAAGTAGGTTGTTGGACGAAGGCGAAAGGATGTCTCGGACCAGGACACTATTAATGTCTCAGGGATGTGGTGTAAGATACCACACTTGTTATGAATAACGAAGTACGTATGTTCATTGATCCTGGTGCCACATATTTATTCATACCGCCTTCATTCCCATATAAGTGAGTAAAAGGTATGAATGCCTACATCATTGGATACAATACTGATAAATGAGTACCCCAATAGAGGAGGTTTAATTAACGGAATATGGATATAGAGATTTTAAGTTGAAACCAAGGGTAAAAACATCACTGAAAAGTATACGGTGAGTGTCTACAAGTGATAAAAAGGGGTGCGACAGTTGGAAATTTCAGGAGTAAAGGATTGTACTCACTGAATGAATAATAACAAGAGTTTCGTTATAATTGATACACTAAGGAGATAATCTTTAAGATAAGATGTATTGGAGTAAGAGATATATGCTAGATAAGGAATACCCTTAATATGCGAAGTAATTGAGGTTAAACAATTAGTAGCGAATACAAATTATAACCAAGGATAAGGATGGGTATAACCATAACCAGTAGTTGTGGTTAAGTCTGAAGGTTAATAAAGGTATTTCAAAATACCTCCCCGCCTGAAGACTTGACAGCGTCTAAGAGTATATATATATATATCCTATAACGTAAAATCTACCGGCGTAATAAATACCTTTGGCATTAAGATACCTCTACTAAGACGATAAGAATATAAAAACTCGACAAATCATGAAGGTTAACATAGTAAATTTAATAGGTGCCGTTAAGGTAAGGAAAAGAAAATGGCGCAGGTTAGTACCTGAAAACGTAAGCGGTTGAGAAGGATCTTATACGCTTATGCGTAAATAAGTCAAGGATTGGACCGAATTGTAATCAGCAGTATCGGTGATATTGGGTGTAGTTAAAGTCTAGGGCGATTTATAAGTAACGATTGGAAAATTTCTTTTGCAATGGGTTGCTGCAAGTTCTAAAAGGATTTACCTTGTTGACACGTTTAACTAAGAAAACGTGGTCTTGAATAAGACGATAAATAAGAATATTGTTGTGACGTGAATTTGGCGTGATGAAGTATGAACTGACCACCGTGATTAA
The DNA here is from genome assembly GCA_033439115.1 of Firmiana major. NCBI lineage: Eukaryota > Viridiplantae > Streptophyta > Magnoliopsida > Malvales > Malvaceae > Firmiana > Firmiana major. The sequence continues at coordinate 22,742,229 of CM065903.1, read as the reverse complement.
TTTCACCATACCCAACAGCTCAAGAGGTTCTCAGTGAGTATGAATACCTCGAAATAATGAATGAGCTGTGTATTGATGTATAATGGGAAGATAGTCAATTTTGGAGTCAGACAACTCCTTGATCACGAAATAAACTATCTGACCCATGATTTAAAGTTGGCAACAGTATTTGTACCGAGGATATGGTACTATTAGGTACACGATGAGGAATTATGGATATGCACTGATCATAGAGCCCGAGTATCTGTTTTCACAGAAAGGGGCGAATATGAAAATACATATTGGGTTAGAGCTTCTGAGAGATTTTGATTTATGAAAATTGTACCACCCAAGGAAAGGCTGATACTTTGAGCAGAAAGAGCCTCGGAATGGTATTACATTATGATGGTCAGGGAGCGTGAGCTGCTAGATGCAGTTGTGAACCTCAGTATTGATGTGATCCCTTCTGATGATGACAGTGATTAGTATGATTATGTGACAGCTAGCCTGATGATTAGAACCGGATGAGAGTGCCCAAATTTGCCAGGCTTAGCGTGATGATCGATCGGATGTCGATAGTTTGGGTCTGATTCAGAAGGGTACAGTGATAGAGTTCATAGTGGGTGATGATGAGTTACTGAGGATTCAGAGACAGTATGAGTGCTCCCCAAGACCACAGTTGATGAAATAGTGATATTGCCAGAAGCTCACTCTTCGGGATATACAGTGCATACGGAAAGTAATGATTATATATCGAAATCTCGATAAGGGTATTGGTGGTCAGATGTGGAAAGACACATGGTAGAGGTTGTGAAAAGTGCCTAGTGTGTCAGCAGAGTAAGGTAGAGTGTTAAAAGTCTGCAGAGTTATTGCAGCACCTACCTGTATCGACACGGCACGGAAAATGAGAACAAGTCTCCATGAATTTCATGATGGGTTACAGAGAACCCAGGTGAATTACGAGCCTATTTGGATGATAGCCGACAAATTGACTAAGTTCACCCACCTTCTGGTTATGAACTCCCCAGATACTCAGAGTGTGTATGAGGATTTATGTGTAAGGCAGTTTGTGGAACATTATGTAACGTTCCAGTGAGCATGGTATCATATAGGGATTCCCGCTCCACTTCCTACCTCTGTGGATATTTAAGGAAGCTATGGGAACCCGACTGAGTATTAAGCACAGCTTTCCATCCTCAGACAGTTGGTCAGTCAGAGAGGACTGTACAAGTTCTGGAGGATCCGATGAAAGCTTGTGCCATTGATTTTATAAGCTCCTGGAATGATCAGTTGATTTCTAATTGAAGTTTCCAATAACGACAGTTGGCAGTTGAGTATCGGGATAACAAGTTAAGAGGCAGTGTATGGCTGTAGGGGTTGTTCCCCAAATTTGATAAGAAAAAGTGGGTGACAGATTGAATCATTTTCGACGTTGGATGATAAGTCTCTGAGGATGTTTAATTAAGATGAGAGATTAAGAACACCTCAGAGCAGATAGACAAGTATTGAAATTTCCCTTGGTGAATTAGTATGGTTGAAAGTTACTTGTCCTAAGAGAATAAGGACATAGCGAACTTTTGGAAGAAAGTAAATTGAGTTGCGCTGGATGGAATATTTTGAGAGATTGGACAAGTGGGAGATAAGACCTGTAGGTGACATTTCCACTTGAATAAGCAGGCACCCACAATGTGTCCCACTTTTGATGCTTCGACAATACTATTCAGATCCAGCATAGGTGATTGGATATGAACTCCAAAAGTTCAGTTTAATGAAATTATAAGTATATCGAGAAGTTGATTCGGGCATTAAACAGGAAAGAGAAAGTATTGAGGTTTAAGATGATCTCCCTAATTAAAGTCCTTTGGTAGTAATACACTCCGGAGAAGGTCACATAAGAATTAAAGAAATACGATACGATTAATGTACCCGGAGTTGTATATGGACTCATATGAATTGGTTCTAATTTGGAGGACCAAATTCCTTAAGTGGGGGAGAGTTGTAAGACCCGAATTTAATTAAAATATGAAACGTAAATATGAAATAAAGGAGTAATTGTGAAGGAAGCCGGGTTAAATTAATCCCGAACACGTGTAAGGGCAAAATGGTCAAAAGACCAAAGGTCGGTATAATTTCGATAAAAAAATTTAATTAAAATATGGATTTGAGAAATCTTGGTCAATAAAGATGAAATAAATTTATTTTGGGTTAAATTGATCAAGATATTAATTTATGGGAATTAATCGGGATTTTTAGTTTGGAAAAAATAATCCCGAAAATAATCGAGAAATTATACCCGAAAAAGAGGTTAAAATATAATAAATAAATTAAATAAAATTAAATTAATTAAATTAGAATAAAATAATAATTTTAAGGGATATTTGGGTATTTTAAGGTATTTGAATGATTTAAAATAATAAAAGATAAATAATAAATAAATCTGAAAAAAAAAATCAAAAATCAGAAGTTTTAGTCGGGGAGAGAGAAAGAAACGGAAGAAAAACGGAACCGAGGAAGGGAGGATGGCCGACGAGCAGTCCGGCGGCCAGGGACCCCAGGCGAGGGCCGGCGAAGACGGCCCGACCTCAAGCGACCTATCAGCGGTGACGACGCGCCGTGGGAGCGCCGAAATCCGGTGGAAAACGGAGGAGAAGGCCGCGGGAAAGAGAGGGTTACCGGTGGCGAACGGCGGCGAATCGGTCTGAACCAAGGCCCGATTCCGACAGCCCAGGCGATGACAGTCCTTTCTGCACCGGTAGCAGCCGGCGAAACGGCCGAAATCGTCGGCGACGGCCAAAAGAGGGAAACGGGTCCAACGGCGAAGAGGAGAACAGCCGGACCGGCGGCATTCCGGTGACGTTGAGGCAAACTGAGGCCAGATTCGAGGTGCGGACGACCCAGCGGAGCCACTGGCGGTGGAAGCCGGCGGAGAACCGGCCGGAAAAGGGGTGAACCGGCGGTGGACCGATCGAACCGGGGTGAACCGGCGGTCTGAACCGGTCCGAACCGGACTGAACCGGTTCAGCCAAAAAGAGGAGAAAAAGGGGAGAAAAAGGGAAAAGGAAAAAGAGAAAAAAATTGGGGAAACTTTCGGTGATGCAATCGAGCTTCGGGTAAGTCGATAAGCGGTCAAATTGACCCGATTTAAATTTGGAACATTTTATTTAATTTAATTTCGACCGAAAAGTTTACCCGAAAATGTAATTAATTGTGTAGCTCGACGATTGGCATCCACCGAGGGCTCGAGACAGTCTCGATTTGCTGACTAGCATGGAATCTCGGGTAAGTGACCCCTATTTACGACAATTTTCTCGTTATGCGTGATATTGATTTAATTTCCGCATAAATTGAATAAAATTATGAAAATTTAGATAAATTGTCGTAAATATTAAATTTAGCTATTCGAGAATTAGAACGAGACCCGATAAATTATTGGTGGGCCCAGTGAGCCCAATAGGCCTCGATAAAGTGAGAATTAAGTGGAAAACGGGCTTAAGGCCGATTAAGGCCCATTAAGGTGCAATCGGGCCCAATAGGGGTAAACGGGCCCAATGATTTAAATTAAGCCCAGGAAAGATTAAATACGATTAAATTGTGTAATATCTGACCTGAGAAATATTAATACGCAGTTTCGGGCAGTGGATTGGAAGCATATCGGACTGCGCGACGAGACAACATTGGGAAAAAAAAAGGTCAGACTCGATAGAAAATTAAGGTAAGGGAATTCTGCGGACTGCTAGAGGTAACTTTACGCAATTTTAAATTCATATGCAGTCCTTTAAAATTTATCTGAAGGGTCTAGAGGTCGAATAATAATTTTAGTGCCCCGAATGGGCAAATTACTAAAATACCCTTTTTAAGGGTAAAATCTAAAAATTTAGGAAAAATTGGGAGGAGCAAGAACAAAAGGTTTCTGCTCATTCTGGAGGTGTTTTGAGGCATGCATGAGTAGGCTGGCTCACCTTGAAAGAAAATGCACAGCATTGCATACTTTCAACGTGATATTGTTTTGAAAACTGTTTTGAGGAAACAGAGCCGCCTACGTGTTTTTATTGTCGATTTGTGTGATGCACGCATTAGTGCTGGAGCGAGAGCTCGCACTAGAGTTTTACATGCATAGGTGCTGGAGTCCAACTCGCACCAGATTCTTATATATATATATGATTTTCGTGACAGGGTGCTAGAGTCTAACTCGCACCATATTTTTATATGATTTTGAGACAGGGTGTTAGAGCTTCGCTCGCACCAGATTTTTATACGATTTGCATACAGAGTGCTAGAGCTTAGCTCGCACTAGATTTACTTGATTTGATGAGAGTGCTGAGCATTGCTCGCACTGATTTTTATGAGAACATGCGATGAGCCGTGCTTGGAGCATCGGGTAGACTGTGTGTCACCGATTAAATAGGCTCGCACGTGCGTTTTGAGACATGGCATGAGTATTGAGAAACAAACCTCTGTGGGAAGCAGGCCAATTGGGCTGGAGTACCTAGAGATATTATATGGGTTCACGGAGTACGATGTACCGTGCAAGTAGCATGGAGTACGATGTACCGTGTGGTATCTTCGGATACGGCATCTCCGGATGCAGCATCTTCGGATGCCGGGGATCGGATAAGACTGACGGGATGGACTGACCCACCTCCCGGGCGATTCCCGATCATGGTGAGAACCCGCACACTAGGATCCGTGTAGCTGTGGAACTCCCGAGGACAGATGTGGCCATAGTCCTAGTTATTACCGTTATACAAATATTGCCTCGTCTCGCATGTCGACGATTTCGATGATTTAAACTGGGATTTAAATTAAATATGCATGATGGTTATATTCCATGCTTTTAAAACCCATATGTGATGTTAACGATTTTCATGATTTTGAGTGAGTCAGGATCACCCGAAGGAGGGGTCGAGTCCTGAATTTACTGTGAAATTTTAAACGAGAAAGATATGATTTTGAATATACTTGCATGTTGGATTTTTCGTGCAATGCGATTTACATAACATCATAACTGTCATATCATTTGTTTTAAAATGTGTGGAGAAAGGGTGGTTTATGCATGGCACCACGTTCATGTAGGTAGTATGGTTACCTACTTGTTCGTAGGATTGCCTTACTGAGCTTGATGTGCTCACCCCTTTCATTTTCTCCCACAGATGATCTCCAGTTGAAGTTGCGACGACTCAGTACTGCATTCCGGATATCCGCTGCTGCCCATCAACATAAGGTATATACACTTGTACTTATTGTATCTACATAAGCATAGCACAGTAACATGTTTGTAAGTAACTTTAGGGGATGTATAAATATTGTAAACAAATATAAATGACTGGAGAATAAATAAGTTAGATGGTAATGGTATGGTGGGACTGGCATTGACGCACAGCCCAATTATTAGTGGAGTGTGGTCACGATTCGAGGACAGGTAAGAATACAAGTAAATAAACAAAACGCGAAAAAAATTAACTCTGATTTTTGGGTAGTTTGGGTCGTGACATGATGAGATCGATCTGCATTTGAATTTTGGGGACGATTTGGGCAATTTTATGCCTAGGAGATCAATCTGTTGAGGGGTGAGATCGATCTCTTTATGGCTTTATGAGATCGATCTGCTCCTTGAGGAGATCGATCTTCTCCCAAACAGAATCATTTGGAGATCGATCCCTTCCTCATGAGATCGATCTTTTCTCAAACAGAATCATAAGGAGATCGATCCTCTTCCATTGGAGATCGATTTGCTCCTCAAATTCCTCCTTCCTTGTTATTTTTAACTCACCAGATCGATCTCTCCTTCTCCCAGATCGATCTGTCCTCATAACTTCATACTTATTTTAAACACTTAACATATAAATCTCCAATTATCATTCCCCAATTCACTTAGCTCAATAAATTACACTTCAAGTTCATAATACATAATTCAAATATATCTAAACTTCTCAGACCTCACACGGAACTAATAATTTCCTAGAATCCTTTCGAATTTTCTAATAGTTCTTTCAATTTCAGGATCTAGAGGAAAGCAATCATAACTCTTGGCTCTACGCATGCAAACATAAAAAAGTCCTTAATTTTTTTTTAATTTATGAAAGAAAATTAACTAATCTAGATTCAAGCTCTAAATATTTACAACCTTAATTTTTACAAGCTAGAATTACACCTAAGCATAATTTCACCGATATTAATTACTGGCTAATTAAGACTTCCCCGGCAACGGCGCCAAAAACTTGGTACGAGCTAAACATATTATTCGCAAGTTCACGGGTCATACAAGTAATAATGGGATTTGAGTCCTAAATTATCGTCCCGCAGAGAAGTTGGTCAGCCTAATTAAATATCGATTAATTTTACCCTTAGTATATCCTAGCAAATTATGAAGTCTTAGTGGGTGATCTACAAAGCTAGAATACTGAAAACAATAAAAATTATAAACTGATGAAAATAAAACAGAGCAAAAATTACTTACAAAACTCCGAGCAATTAAAGAAGATACCTACAAAGGATAATTAAAACAATTAAAATTAATTAACGCAATTAAAAATGCAAATATGAAAATAAGACACAAAATTAATTAAACTAAAATAAACCTAAAATAAAATGTGCATGTATTTAAACTAATTAAGAAAATGCAATTTAAACTAACTTAAAATTTAATGAAATAAAATCCTAGAAAAATTAAGAAAATAACTACAAGTCTAAAAGTCTAAAATATTAATTCTAAATTAATCCTAACTATCACTAATTACTAACTTAACAATAAAATCTAACTAATGCATGAGAAATATTTATTTTTTGATTTTTCATTAAAATGAAAATTTAACAATGCATAAAATGATTTTAATCTAAGTAAATCCTAAATGCAACTCATACAATACTAAACTAAAATTAAGTCCTAAAACATATAATATAAAATTAACTATTAACTAAATTAAAACTAACAATTAAATTAACAAACAAACACTATAACTAACCTCTTTAACAATTAACCTAACTTAACAACTAATGCAAGGAATGGAAATACTAATAAAAATGCATTAAACTATAAAATGGCAAAAGTGAAATATGGCCAAACATGGCCTTAACTAAATGTCCAACCGAGTGGTCCCGATACTGGCACTGCTCCTGTATCTTCTCCATTTTTAGTTTTGCTCGGTGCTGTCCGTGTACTGCTCCAGGCGAGGTCCTTTGCTGCTGCGTCCCGTAATTCTGTCCGTTGCAGGCTCATGTCGTCTGTTTCAGGTCTGGGCAACCTTATCACCAGCTGTTGCCACCTTTCTCTGCACAGCAGCTTAGTACATTCATTGCACTCAGCTCCGCGTAACTGCTCCTGCACTAGGTGATATTTGTTGCTCCATGATCTGTCATACTGCAACTACTTTGGTTTACAACCATCTTTCAGGACCAGTGTCACGACCCAAATTACCTAAAAATCCCTACAAATTTTTCGCTTTTTCATTTTCTTACCCGTCGTGAACAGTTATACTACTAAACAGTTGGGCTATGATTCGGTGTTAGTCACCTCTCACCTATTTACCATTCCATTTTTATAATTCATTTACATATCAATTTATTGAACTAAATACATCCCCAATATTACATCCATATACAGTACTGTGCATCTATATGTTCAGATACAAAATTGTACAAATGTGTATACCTGATCTTGATAAGAAGCAGCGGATAACCGAATTACGAAGCTATTGTCGCTCTTTCTACTGAATATACCTTGTGGGGTGGAAAATGAAAGGGTGAGCGAAACGTGCTCAGTAAGGAAATAATGTAAGCAGGTAGATAACTATACTATCTACGTGCTGATAATGTCATGATATAAAATCGTTTACATTTGGAGCATGAGGTATGACTAAAACGATGCCACATGTATGTATATATCATATAAGGGAAATCATGAAATCGACATATAAAACACACATGGAAAAATCATCATGTATGACATCTCATGCTCGTCACATTAAAACTTATTAGTTTCATCATAAACTCATCACTTTAAAACTCATTGTTTCATCATAAAACAACTTCATCAAGGTCAAACCCATCTCTCAAGAATACCTTGATTCATTAAATTACATCTCTTTTAAAAACATAAATCGGGACTACCCCTCCATCGGGTTTGTCCTGGTCTATCCAGACCGTATGATATCATGTGAGGCATGTAGGTTACTGTATGAAAATCGAGGACTATGGCCATACTTTGTCCCTGTGATCCCAGGCTACACGGATCCCGGTGTGCGGGGTATCACAACTGCAACGGGAGGTGGGGTCAAGTCCTACGCGCCAGAATAGCAAGTAACATCATAAAGTCATCATGACTGCACGGTACAGCGTACTCCGTGTGACATACACGGTACATCGTACTCCGTGGACCCATATCATAGTCTGGGGGTGCCTGCCGTAGGTCTTATCCACCCTAATACTATGTCGATAACCAACCCATGTCTCAAAGTATGCGTGCGAGCATCTCAACTCTCTGTGACACACAGTCTACAGGAGGCTTCCGCACGACTATATGCATGTCAACTCACGTCTAGTGCGAGCGAAGCTCCAGCACCATGCTATGCATATCATGGTATCTAAAATCTCGTGCGAGCGAAGCTCCAGCATGATTTTGTGCACACACAAATTTCTCGTACGAGCAATGCTCCAGTACGGCTTTTCATGAGAATAAATCAGTAAACTTTAGTGCGAGATAGACTCTAGCACTCTTTTTATTCGTGTAAATACGATAGGTGGCTCGATCTAAATAAAACATCTTTTAAAATCATAACCGGTTTTGTGCACACACAAATTTTTCGTACGAGCAATGCTCCAGTACGGCTTTTCATGAGAAATAAATCAGTAAACTTGAGTGCGAGTAAGACTCTAGCACTCTTTTTACTCGTGTAAATATGATAGGTGGCTCACTTTTAATAAAACATCTTTTAAAATAGTAACCGGTACAAACCGGTACCCTTTCGTATAATTCATAAAATCAACAGCCAACCTATATGTAAATTTGCTTAAATCCAAGCAATACATTCATATAAAATATCAAAGCATGAAAATCATGTAATTTATATGCCTTACCACCTTTTTTGTAAATTTTACTCTCAGGGGCAAAATCGTCTTTTTCTTTATTCACCTAAGCCCCGATTTTCATAGAAATTATTATTTCATTTCTAGATGCTATAAGAAATTTCTAAGCCCTGTAAATACCCTCAAAATACGTATAGAAATCTCTATACGCCTAAAAAATTCCCTTACCTGGAAATCGCACGTAGACTTAACCTGTCTCGATGATACCGAACCTCTCGGCCCAAGTGCGCTCCAACCAAAGGTACGTAACTGCATATAACCACATAGTCGAGGTTAATTCACTTATCTTGATCAGTATATCGCATTTTCTGACCAACTTTAAGGTATTGAGCCCTATCTACCTTATTTGGTCTCGGCCCGTTTCAGCCCTTTTTATATTTATTAATTCCCTTCTTTGGGTATACCGGGCTTATGCAGCTTTCTAATAATTATTGGGCTTCTATCCAAATCATTGGATAGCCCGTATACCATTTACGACAATTTATTACAACTTCGAATTAATATTCCTTTCTATGCGAAATTAATCCATAATTCCGTAAAATAATAAAAACTCGGTATTTAAAGAGCTCATATTGCCGAAATTAAACTGTACTTACCCGATACGATGTGGGGTAGAAAATCAGAGCTCAATCGGCTCTCGTTCGGTTTCTGTCGTAAAGCTGCACAATTAGGTAAATTCGGATTATTTTTCATTAAAATAATATTAAATTAAATTTCCAAAATTTACCCGCAGGTCAATTTCGACCCTCGGTCAACTTACCCGAACCTCGAGTCGTCCCCGGTAAATTTCTTTCCTTTTTCCCCCCTTTTTCCTTTCCTTTCTTTCCTTTTCCTTCCTTTTCCTTTCTTTTCTTTTCCCCTTTCCTTCCTTTTCCCTCCTTTTCCTTCCCTTTCCTTTCGGCCAAACGGTGCCGTTTACTGCCTATTGCCTTCGCCGGCGTTTCCGACGGTCTCACCGGTCGAGACCGGTCTCAAAAGAACCGGCTTCTTCCCCTGAGTGCGTCGGTAGCCTCCGTTTCAACCCAGACGCGGTGGTTCGTCGAGAATCGGCCCGTTTCTCTGTCGATCTTCCTTAGCTCCGATCGGCCTCTCCGGCCACCTGGCGGCGTGATTTTGGTGCCCACGTGCTCGCCGAACTCCCCTCTTCCTCCTGGTAGCTTCGTCGAAGCCCGTCGATCGCCGGTGTGCTGGAATCGACGATGAAGGTTCGCGGGTTGCTTCTCGATTTTGTTTCTCGGGTTCTCCCGAGCTTTTTCTCTCTCCTCCCTCTTTTTTTTCTTTCAGATTCTTTTTTTTTGTTTTATTATTATTATTATTTTTATTTTTATTATTTATTTAATTATTTTACTATTCATTAAAATACTCCATAAAATCCAAAATATCTACACTTATTTTATTTTATTCCAACAATTTAATTTAATTTAATTTATTTTATTTTTAATCATTTTTCCAGTATAATTTCTTCGTATTTTCGGAATATTGTCCCGGGCAAAATTTCGATTAATTTCAATAATTTCATATCTTGATCAATTTAACCCGAAATTTAATTATTTCTTCGATATTGATCAAGATTCTCAAATCCATTATTTTTAATTAAATTTTCTTATCGAATTTGTTCCGACTTTCGGTCTTTTAACCATTTTGCCCTTACACATGTTTGGGATTAATTTAACCTGACTTCTCTTTACGAATACTCATTCATTTCGTATTTTAATTAAATTCGGGTCTTACAAATCTCCCCCACTTAAGGAATTTGGTCCTCCAAATTAGAACCAATTCATATGAGTCCATAGATTACTCCGGGTACATCAGTTGTATCATACTTCTTTAATTCTCATGTGACCTTTTTTCGGAGTGTAACACTACCAAAGGACTTTAATTAGGAAGATCGTCTTAAATCTCAATACTTTCTCTTTCCTGTTTAATGCCCGAATCAACTTCTTCAATATACTTATATTTACATTAAGCTGAACTGTTGGATCTCATATCCCATCACCTATGCTGGATCTGGATAGTATTTCCAAAGCATCAAAAGCTGGGACACATTGTGGGTGCCTGTTAATTCAAGTGATAACGCCAACCTACAGGTCTTATCTCCCACTTGTCCAATCTCTCAAAATATTCAATCCAGCGAAACTCAACTTACCTTCTTCCAGAAGCTCGTTATGTCCTTATTCTCTTAGGACAAGTAACTTTCAACCATACTAATTCACCCTCGGTGAATTCCAATGCTTTTCTATCTGCTCTGAGGTATTTCTTAATCTCTCATCCTTAACTAAACATCCTCAGAGACCTATTATCCAAAGTCGAAAATAATTCTATCTGTCACCCACTTTCCTTATCCAATTTGGGGAACAACCCCTACAGCCATACACTGCCTAATATCTTGTTATCCCGATACTCAAGTGGCAACTGTCACTATTGGCGACTTCGATTTGTAATAACTGATCATCCCAGGAGCATAAAAATCAAGGGCACACGCTTTCATCGGATCCTCCAGAACCTATACAGTCCTCTCTGACTGACCATCTGTCTGAGGATGAAAAGCTGTGCTAATACTCAGTCAGGTTCCCATAGCTTCCTAAAAATATCCTCAGAGGTGGGAAGTGAAGCAGGAATCCCTATATGATATCATGCTCACTGGAATGCTACTTAATGTTCCACAATCTTCCTTACACATAAATCCTCATATACACTCTGAGTATTTGGGGATTTCATAACCAGAAGGTGGGTAGACTTAGTCACTCTATCGACTATCATCTAAATAAAATAGTCTCGTGATTCATCTGAGTCCTCTATAACCCATCACGAAGTTCATGGAGACTTGCTCTCATTTTCGTGCCGTGTCGATATAGGTAGAGGCTGCAATAACCCTGCAGACTTTTAATACTCTACCTTATTCTGCTGACATACTAGGCACCTTTCCACAATCTCTATCATGTCTCTTTTCACATCTGACCACCAATACCCTTTTCGAGATTTCGATATATATTCTTTACTTTCCATATGCACTATATATCCCAAAGAGTGAGCTTCTGACAATATTACTATCCCATCAACTGTGGTCCTAGGGAGCACTCATACTATCTCGGAATCCTCAGTAACTCATCATCACTCATTGTGAACTCTATCACTGTCTCCTTCTAAATCTGACCCACACTATCAACACCATGCCGATCATCACGCTAAGCCTGGCAAATCCGGGCACTCTCATCCGGTTCTAATCATCAGGCTAGCTGTCACACAATCACTATCATCATCAGAAGGGATCACATCATTACTGAGGCTCACAATTGTTCTAGCAGCTCACGCTCCCTGACCATCATATGTGGTACCATCCCGAGGCTTTTTATACTCAAGGCATCAGCCGTCACACTAGCCTTTCCTGGGTGGTACAATTTTCACAATCAAAATCTCTCAGAAGCTCTAACCCACTATGTATTCTCATATTTGCCTCTTTCTGTGAAAATAGATACTTTGGACTTTTAGGATCAGTGCATATCCACAATTCCTCATCGTGTACCTAGTAGTACCATATCCTCAGTACAAGTACTATCGCTGCCAACTTAAAATCATGAGTCAAACAGTTTATTTCGTGATCAAGGAGTTGTCTGACTCCATAATTGACTATCTTCCTATTATACATCAATACACAGCTCCTTCATAATTTCGAGGTATCCATACTCACTGTGAACCTCTTGAGCTGTTGGGTATGGTGAAATTAATCACGGTGGTCAGTTCACACTTCATTACACCGAAATTCATGTCACATCTATCATCTCATTCAAAGACCACGTTTTCTTAGTTAAACGTGTCAACCAAGTAGACCATATTGAGAACTCGCAACAACCCATTTGTAAAAGTAATGTTTCCAATTATTACTTACAATTTGTCCTGGACTTTAACTACACCCAACATATCATCGATAATGATGATTACAAATCGGTCCAGGTAGAGTTTAAATAACTCATTGTAGTTGAGCTCCACCACATATTTCAATCGTCCATATCCTTGACTTATTTACGCATAAGCGTATAAGATCCTTCAAAATCGCTTACGTTTTCAGGTACTAACCTGCGTCATTTCCTTTTTTTAACGGCTTTTATTAAATTTTACTATGTTAACCTTTATGATTTGTCGAATTTTAATATTCTTATGTCTTAGTAAAGGTATCCTATTGCTAAAGGTATTTATTACGACGATCGATTTCACGTTATAGGTTATATATATATACTTTTAGACGCTGTCAAGTCTTCAGGAGGGGAGGTATTTTGAAATACCTTTATTAACCTTCAGACTTAACCACAATTACTTTATATACCAGTCCATGTGGTCACACTTTATGTTCGCTACTAATTGCTTTAATCCCAATGACTTCATATCGTAAAGATGCTCTTACCTAGCATATGCCTCTTACTCCAATACATCTTGTATTTAGGACTATCTTATCTTAAAGATTATCTCCTTTCGTATATCAATCATGAAAAACTCTTTCATTATTCATTTCATGAGTACAATCCTTTACTCCTTTAATTTCAACTGTTGCACCCCTTTTTATCACTTGTCAACACTTACAGTATACTTTTCAGTGATATTTTCACCTCTGTTTTCAACTTAAAATCTCTATATCCATATTTCGTTGATTAATCCTCCTCTATTGGGGTACTCATTTATCAGTATGTGCCCAAAAATGTAGGCATTCATGCCTTTTACTCACTTATATGCGAATGAAGGCGGTATGAATAAATACGTGGCACCAGGATTAATTAAAATAATTACTTTACAATTCATAACTAGTGTGGTATCTTTCACCACATCATATGAAACATCAATAGTGTCCTGGTCCAAGACATCCTCTCGCCTTCGTCCAATCGCCTGCTTTCCTTTTTCTTTTCGGCTATAGCCTCCTTTTACGTTGCAGCTATACCAATGAAGTTTTTCTCTGTCTCTTTACTTCTCTGTGGGGCGATCTCGCCCAACTCTATGCAATCAAAATCAATGGTCCGTCTTACCACACTTAACAGCCATTTTCATCAATACAGTGTAGGTATAGACCCTCCTTGCATGGTATCTACCACACATCCTACACTGCTTACACTGTTACACTACTCCGTAGTAGGTCGAGGTCCTACAATCACAATGCCCCTCAAGAGTGCCAAAATTGGATGCACTGGGGCCTTATCAATTATCTTACCCCGTGATTTATCAACTCTAATCTCTTACCATCTGGTCTCTTTCCTGCTCTGACATCTCTGTCATTCTCTATTCTCTTCTGTCTCTATTTCGACCCTTACTACCTTTCCCAATCTCAGAGGCGTGCAACACTCGATCTTATTCACGCAACTGTATTCTGCGCACTGCCTCGACATAAGTAGCGAGCCAATCGGACTCTAATCTACAATTTGAGTCATTTCATGAACTTTTGGGCTTCCCAACTCTCACTGCCCACAATATCGGGTTCATACTTGCCCAGGGATATAATCTGAGATTCATACTCATCAATCAACCAATGACTATGGGCAGTGTAAGAAATTTTACCTGTAATTTCTCCTTAAGTAGTGTCCAAAATATTTCGTCACCAAAATACATCCAGAAACATTTCTCATGTTGGTTCTGGATGTCTAACTCTTCAGATGGGTCGAGCGAACTTCCACCCATGTTCCGCCTCGACTCCAACATAAAAGTATTTAAAAGTCACTTTCTCAGTCGACATACACCGAAAAATCCATACAACTTTGCTATCTCATTTACCCAGTCCTCAATAACTATTGGTTTCTTTACTTCGCTATATACCGAAGGGGTGTGGGAATCTCTATAGTCTGAGGCATTAGTTTAGGCTTTACTCTGCCTATTCTCAACTACATGCATAGGTTGAGTAAACAACTCTAACATATTTTCTACACTCCACTCCATCCTCTCAGAGCGTGTCTCAATACTGTTTGGTCTCTTCATAGGACCCTGTGGAGTATGCTCAACATCAACCTCCACCTCACTCTCATCTCGAGTCTCATGTGACGACTCATTCGACTCTCAGGCCGATCTCTATGGCCTCGAGCAGGTGTACTTGCCTCTCTACCATAGCGGTTATCAATTATAAAACTAGATTCTTGCATTCGAAACTAAAATCTTAGCTGCTATTCCATCTTGATATACACAATTGTATCTAAACAATGCACAGTACATGGGGATGTAATTTACTTAACCACTAACATCGACTCATATCAGGCCAACTCTGCTCTGATACCATTAAATTGTCACGACCCAAATTACCTAAAAATCCCTACAAATTTTTCGCTTTTTCATTTTCTTACCCGTCGTGAACAGTTATACTACTAAACAGTTGGGCTATGATTCGATGTTAGTCACCTCTCACCTATTTACCATTCCATTTTTATAATTCATTTACATATCAATTTATTGAACTAAATACATCCCCAATATTACATCCATATACAGTATTGTGCATCTATATGTTCAGATACAAAATTGTACAAATGTGTATACCTGATCTTGATAAGAAGCAGCGGATAACCGAAATGCGAAGCTATTGTCGCTCTTTCTACTGAATATACCCTGTGGGGTGGAAAATGAAAGGGTGAGCGAAACGTGCTCAGTAAGGCAATAATGTAAGCAGGTAGATAACTATACTATCTATGTGCTGATAATGTCATGATATAAAATCGTTTACATTTGGAGCATGAGGTATGACTAAAACGATGCCACATGTATGTATATATCATATAAGGGAAATCATGAAATCGAAATATAAAACACACATGGAAAAATCATCATGTATGACATCTCATGCTCGTCACATTAAAACTTATTAGTTTCATCATAAACTCATCACTTTAAAACTCATTGTTTCATCATAAAACAACTTCATCAAGGTCAAACCCATCTCTTGGGAATACCTTGATTCATTAAATCACATCTCTTTTAAAAACATAAATCGGGACTACCCCTCCATCGGGTTTGTCCTGGTCTATCCAGATCGTATGATATCATGTGAGGCATGTAGGTTACTGTATGAAAATCGAGGACTATGGCCATACTTTGTCCCTGTGATCCCAGGCTACATGGATCCCGGTGTGCGGGGTATCACAACTGCAACGGGAGGTGGGGTCAAGTTCTACCCGCCAGAATAGCAAGTAACATCATAAAGTCATTATGACTGCATGGTACAACGTACTCTGTGTGACATACACGATACATCATACTCCGTGGACCCATATCATAGTCTGGGGGTGCCTGCCGTAGGTCTTATCCACCCCAATACTATGTCGATAACCAACCCATGTCTCAAAGTATGCGTGCGAGCATCTCAACTCTCTGTGACACACAGTCTACAGGAGGCTTCCGCACGACTATATGCATGTCAACTCACGTCTAGTGCGAGCGAAGCTCCAGCACCACGCTATGCATATCATGATATCTAAAATCTCGTGCGAGCGAAGCTCCAGCACGATTTTGTGCACACACAAATTTCTCGTACGAGCAATGCTCCAGTACGGCTTTTCATGAGAATAAATCAGTAAACTTTAGTGCGAGATAGACTCTAGCACTCTTTTTATTCGTGTAAATACGATAGGTGGCTCGATCTAAATAAAACATCTTTTAAAATCATAACCGATTTTGTGCACACACAAATTTCTCGTACGAGCAATGCTCCAGTACGGCTTTTCATGAGAAAGAAATCAGTAAACTTGAGTACGAGTCAGACTCTAGCACTCTTTTTACTCGTGTAAATATGATAGGTGGCTCACTTTTAATAAAACATCTTTTAAAATAGTAACCGGTACAAACCGGTACCCTTTCGTATAATTCATAAAATCAACAGCCAACCTATATGTAAATTTTCTTAAACCCAAGCAATACATTCATATAAAATACCAAAGCATGAAAATCATGTAATTTATATGCCTTACCACCCTTTTTGTAAATTTTACTCTCAGGGGTAAAATCGTCTTTTTCTTTATTCACCTAAGCCCCGATTTTCACAGAAATTATTATTTCATTTCTAGATGCTGTAAGAAATTTCTAAGCCCTGTAAATACCCTCAAAAAAACGTATAGAAATCTCTATACGCCTATAAAATTTCCTTACCTGGAAATCACACGCAGACTTAACCTGTCTCGATGATACCGAACCTCTCGGCCCAAGTGCGCGCCAACCAAAGGTACGTAACTGCATATAACCACATAGTCGAGGTTAATTCACTTATCTTGATCAGTATATCGCATTTACTGACCAACTTTAAGGTATTGGGCCCTATCTACCTTATTTGGTCTCGGCCCGTTTCAGCCCTTTTTATATTTATTAATTCTCTTCTTTGGGTATATCGGGCTTATGCAGCTTTCTAATAATTATCGGGCTTCTACCCAAATTCATTGGATAGCCCGTATACCATTTACAGCAATTTATTACAACTTCGAATTAATATTCCTTTCTATGCGAAATTAATCCATAATTCCGTAAAATAATTAAAACTCGGTATTTAAAGAGCTCATATTACCGAAATTAAACTGTACTTACCCGATACGATGCGGGGTAGAAAATCAGAGCTCAATCGGCTCTCGTTCGGTTTCTGTCGTAAAGCTGCACAATTAGGTAAATTCGGATTATTTTTCATTAAAATAATATGAAATTAAATTTCCAGAATTTACCCGTAGGTCAATTTCGGCCCTCGATCAACTTACCCGAACCTCGAGTCGTCCCCGGTAAATTTCTTTCCTTTTTTCCCCCTTTTTTCCTTTCCTTTCTTTCCTTTTCCTTCCTTTTCCTTTCTTTTCTTTTCCCCTTTCCTTCCTTTTCCCTCCTTTTCCTTCCCTTTCCTTTCGGCCAAACGGTGCCGTTTACTGCATATTGCCTTCGTCGGCGTTTCCGGCGGTCTCACCGGTCGAGATCGGTCTCAAAAGAACCGGCTTTTTCCCCTGAGTGCGTCGGTAGCCTCCGTTTTAGCCCAGACGCGGTGGTTCATCGGGAATCGGCCTGTTTCTCCGTCGATCTTCCTTAGCTCCGATCGGCCTGCTCCGACCACCGGGCGGCGTGATTCCGGTGCCCACGTGCTCGTCGGACTCCCCTCTTCCTCCTAGTAGCTTCGTCGAAGCCCGTCGGTCGCCGATGTGCTGGAATCGACGGTGAAGGTTCGCGGGTTGCTTCTCGATTTTGTTTCTCGGGTTCTCCCGAGCTTTTTCTCTCTCCTCCCTCTTTTTTTTCTTTCAGATTCTTTTTTTTTGTTTTATTATTATTATTATTTTTTTATTATTTATTTAATTATTTTACTATTCATTAAAATACTCCATAAAATCCAAAATATCTACACTTATTTTATTTTATTCCAACAATTTAATTTAATTTAATTTAATTGAATTTATTTTGTTTTTAATTATTTTTCTAGTATAATTTCTTCGTATTTTCGGGATATTGTCCCGGGCAAAATTTTGATTAATTTCAATAATTTCATATCTTGATCAATTTAACCCGAAATTTAATTATTTCTTCGATATTGATCAAGATTCTCAAATCCATTATTTTTAATTAAATTTCCTTATCGAATTTGTTCCGGCTTTCGATCTTTCGGCCGTTTTGCCCTTACAAATGTTTGGGATTAATTTAACCCGACTTCTCTTCACGAATACTCATTCATTTCGTATTTTAATTAAATTCGGGTCTTACAACCAGTCCTTTGCTCCATACGTACAGCAGCAAGTCACCCAACATTCACCTTCATGCAGCGACCAGAACAGATATTCATGCAGTAGAGTGGAGTGCACCAGGCATGGTCCAGTAACTGGAAGCTGTGCCAATCCAGTATCCACGTCACTCTCCCCTGCTCTGTACCACCTTTCAATGGATTAAAGTATATGCTGCAAAGAAAAAGAAAACTCTACTCTAACTCTATAGACTAAGGCTTTCCAAAAGCAAAATGCAAGCTCTAAAAATGCTTCTATAAACTGTTTGAAACCGAGGAACATCGTTCTGCACTATTACACGCCACCACTTACTAGCCTATGGCTTACCATCATCCGAGCTTAATCACTCATCACTAGAAACCTGCAGATACTGATTACTATGTTAGTGCAAAATGACAGAATGCAAGAAGAATGAACAGTATAACCCTCATGAAATAGAGGAGAATAGAGCTTAGTTTTGGTCTACTGGTCTGCTTTCTTGTTGCCATCCAACTGCCACCCGAACAACACTCTCAGTATCACAGCAACAAGCTTCTCTTCAGTTCTGGAAATAAATTGAAGCAGTTAAAGAAACCCGAGAATTAAAAGAAACCAATGTACTTTGAATAGTAGCTGGTCCCGAAAAACAGAGATAGAAAATGTCCAAATGAAAACCGATTAATGCAAGAAAATGAAACATTTAAACCAAAAAGAAAAATGCAGAAAATGGATAGTTTCTATTTATCAAAATAAAAGAGAATCGACGTGCACAGATAAATGCAAAAGCAATGGACAAAATAGCAGCTAACATCAAACCAACAGTAGCAATGGATGCAATCGAGCCAGGAGAGGATGCTTAGCCACTGTCACCAGCTGTGCATCACCTCTCACATTACTCGGTTGCCCCATGAATCCTTAAACCCGAATGGACAGTAGAAAACAAAGAAATCAAACCAACCTAGTGAGCAAAACCAAGAGCAACAAAAAAAAAAACTTTTCCTTAAGTAATGAAGCTTGAACAAATCGAGAAGAAGAAGAAGATGGAAAATAGTTGCTATTAACATGAACTTCTGAATACTAGAAAAGAAATGAAATTTCTCTTAAAATAAAAGTAGCAATTTCTATGAACAGTAGCTAAACAAGAATGGTGGCTAACAACATTACTTGGAAAATAAAGCAAACAGGAAAGTTGTAAAATTAAAAACAAACTTACAAACTAAACTACCCTAGAATTACAACTACTCCTAATTTACTTTTAAAAATTACTCCTAAATTACTCTACACTACTGCTAACCTAGGCTACTTCAATTCTACCTACACTACTTCTTTTTTTTTTTCAATTGCCATCATATTCTATTTATATACACACTTAGGAATACAATGGTAATTTTTCATCCTAGATGAGTTAGCATTGTTTGACCACTTGTCTTCATTTGATTTGCTGCAGAGGAGATATTTCCACGTCATGTGTCGATTTGTCCAGTTGGGTTTGCGATGTGGCCCGGCGTATGTCGTCCAGAAGGTTGGCATGGTGTCCGTCGATCTTATCATTTCGGAGAAAATAAAATACAGACACCTGGCATCACGCGTGTCCAGACGACTGGTGACTTGGTCTGTAAATTGGAAGTGGTCCAGACTCCTTTAGTCCGTTTTCAGCCCAATTTTGACTGAAACGATTGAGTTTCATCTGAATTTAATTTACCTGCACATTAGAGAATTTTAATTAAATAGAGGGGATAATTAATAAATAAATTGGGGATTTAAATAATTAATTAGGAAATTAAGCACAAATAATTCTATTAAAAATAGAATTATCAAAGGTAAGGGATGCAACCGTTTTGTGCATATGTGTTCTTTACCGATGAAAATTCTTTAGTAGCATAAAATAATTTTATAAATAAGCATATTTCTTGAGAAAAGTGTTTAACATTAGATTTATTACTTGAGTGCATGTTTTACCAGTCTGAGCTCAGTTTCTGATTTGAATGTTTTACGAACAAATATACTTTATATTGAATGAGATTTATAAATCAAAACTATTATGAGCTCTACATGAAGGAGAAATTATTTTCAGCATAATAATGACCTGTTTTTTAGACTAAGGGCTCGTCATGATATCTGTACATCGATGCCTCCGCTTTGGTAGTGTGAGATGCCTCCGTTTTGGTAATGTGAGATGCTTCCTCTTTGGTAGTGTGAGATGCCTCTGCTTTGGTAGCATGAGATGTCTCCGCTTTGGTAGTGTGAGATGCCTCCATTTTGGTAACGTGAGATGCCTCTGCTTTGGTAGCATGAGATGCTTTAGTTTTGGTAACATGAGATGTCTCCGTTTTGGTAGTGTGAGATGCCTCTGTTTTGGTAACGTGAGATGCCTCCGCTTTGGTTTGAGGATACCCTTGTTAAGGATAATGTGATGTGATTATTGCTTTCATGATACTTATATTATGCCTAGTTGTCACGACCCAAACTACCCAAAAATCAGAGTTAATTTTTTTCGCATTTTATTATTTTCTTACTTAATTTCTTACCTGTCCTCGAATCGTGACCAACACTCCACTAATAATTGGGCTGTGCGTCAATGTCAGTCCCACCATTCAATTACCATCTAACTTATTTATTCTCCAGTCATTGATAATTGTTTATATTATTTATACATCCCCTAAAGTTGCTTACAAACATGTTACTGTGCTATGCTTATGTAGATACAATATGTTCAACTGTATATATACCTTATGTCGATGGGTAGCAGCGGATATCCGGAATGCAGTACTGAGTCGTCGCGACTTCAACTGGAGATTATCTGTGGGAGAAAATGAAAGGGGTGAGCACATCAAGCTCAGTAAGGCAATCCTACGAACAAGTAGGTAACCATACTACCTACATGAACGTGGTGCCATGCATAAACCACCCTTTCTCCACACATTTTAAAACAAATGATATGCGTCATGATGTTATGTAAATCAAGTTGCACGAAAAATTCAACATGCAATTCATTTTAAATCATTTCTTTCCCATTTAAAATTTCACAATGAAGTCAGGACTCGACCCCTCCTTCGGGTGATCCTGACTCACACAAAACCATGGAAATTGAGTTTCTCAAAAGCATCGATATCGAAAACATACGTATATATATACAAGATACGAGACTAGGCAATACTGTATATCGGTAATAACCAGGACTGGCCAATATGTCCTCGTGAGTCCCTCTAGCTTCACGGATCCCAGTGTGCGAGGTCTCACCCTGATCGGGAACTGCCCGGGAGGTGGGTCAATCCAACCCGTCAGTCTTATCCGATCTCACGCATCCGAAGATGCCGTATCCGAAGATACCCCGTATCACAAAGATACCGTATCACAAAGATACCCCGTATCACAAAGATACCGTATCACAAAGATACCCCGTATCACAAAGATACCGTATCCGAAGATACCCTGTATCACAAAGATACCGTATCCGAAGATACCCCACGGTACATCGTACTCCATGCTACTTGCACTGTACATCGTACTCCATGGACCCATATCACTCTAGGTACTCCAGCCCAAATGGCCTGCTTCCCACAGAGGTTTCCATAACTCAATACTCGTTGCCATGTCTCAAAACGCACGTGCGAGCCTATTAAATCGGTGACACATAGTCTACCCGATGCTCCAAGCACGGCTCATCGTATGTTCTCATAAAAATCAGTGCGAGCGATGCTCAGCACTCTCATCAAATCAAGTAAACTTGGCAGAGCCCGCTTTACATCTCCACAAGGCCGCCAACCTCATCCCTCACTCTCACCCTACTTAAGAGGTCTTTTGAGCCTGTTGGGCCTTTTGGCTGACTCCAAGGGCAGACAACGCTACTCCACAAATCCAGTAAAACTAGTGCGAGCTATGCTCAGCACCCTGTATATAAATTGTATGAGAATCTTATAAAATCTGGTGCGAGTTAGACTCTAGCACCGTGTCACTCAAAAGCATGTGAAATCTGGTGCGAGTTATACTCTAGCACCTATGCATGTAAAACTCTAGTGCGAGCTCTCGCTCTAGCACTAATGCATGCATCACACAAATCAAACATCGTGCGAGCTGAGCTCTAGCACGTCACATGTAAATAAAAACATGTAGGCGGCTCGGTTATTTCCAAATAGTTTTCACAGAAATCACAACAATTAAGATATGCAATGCTATGCATTTTTCTTTAAAAGTGAGCCAGCCTACTCATGCATGCGTTGAAAAACCTCCAGAACGAGCAGGAACCTCTTGTCCTTGCTCCTCCCAATTTTTTCTAAATTTTTAGATTCTACCCTTAACAAGGGTATTTTAGTAATTTTACCCATTCGGGGCACTAAAATTGTTTTTCGCCCTCTAAACCCTTCAGTTAATTTTAAAGGACTGCGTATGAATTTAAAATTGCGTAAAGTTACCTCTAGCAGTCCGCAGAATTCCCTTACCTTATTTTCCTGTCGAGTCTGACCTTTTCTTTTCCAATGTTGTCTCGTCGCGCAGTCCGATATGCTCCCAGTCAAATGTCCGAAACTGCGTATTAATATTCCTCAGGTCAGATATTATGCAATTTAATTGTATTTAATATTTTCTGGGCTTAATTTAAATCATTGGGCCCATTTACCCCTATTGGGCCCGATTGCACCTTAATGGGCCTTAATCGGCCTTAAGCCCGTTTTTCACTAAATTCCCACTTTATCGAGGCCTATTGGGCTCATTGGGCCCACCAATAATTTATCGGGCCTCGTTCTAATTCTCGAATAGCTAAATTTAATATTTATGACAATTAATCTAAATTTCCATAAATTAATTCAATTTATGCGAAAATTAAATCAATATCACGCATAACGAGGTAATTGTCGTAAATATGGGTCACTTACCAGAGATTCCATGCTAGTCCGTAAATCGAGGCTGTCTCGAGCCCTCGGTGGATGCCAATCGTCGAGCTACACAATTAATTACATTTTCGGGTAAACTTTTCGGTCGAAATTTAATTAAATAAAATATTCCAAATTTAAATCGGGTCAATTTGACCGCTTATCGACTTACCCGAAGCTCGATTGCATCACCGGAATTTTCCCCAATTTTTTTCTCTTTTTCCTTTTCCCCTTTTTCTCCCTTTTTTTCTCCTCTTTTTGGCTGAACCGGTTCAGTCCGGTTCGGACCGGTTCAGACCGTCGGTTCACCCCGGTTCGATCGGTCCACCGCCGGTTCGCCACCTTGCCGGCCGGTTCTCCGCCGGCTTCCACCGCCAATCGCTCCGCTGGGTCGTCCGCAGCCCGAATCTAGCCTCGACTTCGCCCAAGGCCGTCGGAAAGCCGCCGGTCCGGCCGTTCTCCTTCTCCGTCGGTACCCACTTTCTTCTCCCGCCGTTTTCGGCGCCATCCGTCGATTTCGGTGGCTGCCACCGCCACCAATCGCATCGTCTGGGCCTGGGGAGTCCTCGGCTGGGGTCGGCTGGGGCTAGATCGGCGCCGTTCGCCGCCGATCGAAACTTTTCCCCCCGCGGCTTCTCTCCCCGATTTCGGCCTCCTCCGGCGTCGGTTGGCCGTGCTGCCGGTGCCAGGGAGGTCACCGGCCTCCCCTCTTCCTTTTTCGGCCCTTGGTCCGGCCATCGGCCCCCGGACGGTGGTCGGGTCTTCTTCGGTTCTTCTCGGCTCCGTTTCTTCTGTTTCTGTTTCTTTCTTTCTCTCTCCCCGACCCCCTTTTTTTTGTTTTATCATTTTTATTATTTTTATTTTTATTTATTTTATTTATTTTACTATTCATTAAAAAACTCCATAAAATCCCAAAATATCTACAAAATTATTATTTTTATTTTAATTTAATTTATTTAATTTATTTATTTAATTTATTTATTATATTTTAACCTCTTTTTCGGGTATACTTTTTCGTATTTTCGGGATATTGTCCCTGGTGACTTTTCGATATATTTTTCGATTATTTTCGGGATTATTTTTCCGAACTAAAAATCCCGATTAATCCCGATTAATTTCAATAAATTAACATCTTGATCAATTTAACCCGAAATAAATTTATTTCACTTTTATTGACCAAGATTTCTTAAATCCATATTTTTAATTAAATTTCCTTATTGAAATTATACCGACCTTTGGTCTTTTGACCATTTTGCCCTTACACGTGTTCGGGATTAAGTTAACCCGACTTCCTTCATACTTTCCCCATCTTTTCTTATTTAATTTCCGTATTTTAATTAAATTCGGGTCTTACAACTCTCCCCCACTTAATGAATTTGGTCCTCCAAATTAGAACCAAGTCATAAGAGTCCATATACAACTCCGGGTACATCGATCATATCATACTCTTAAATTCTTACGTGACCTTCTCCGCAGTGTATCACTACCAAAGGACTTTAATTAGGGAGATTATCTTAAACCTCAATACTTTCTCTTTCCTGTTTAATGCCCAAATCAACTTCTTCAATATACTTATATTTTCATTAGATTGAACTTTTGGAGTTCATATTCTATCACTTATGCTGGATCTGCATAGTATTTCTGAAGCATCAAAAGCTGGGACACATTGTGGGTGCCTGTTAATTCACGTGATAACATCAACCTACAGGTCTTATCTCCCACTTGTCCGATCTCTCAAAATATTTCATCCAGCACAACTCAATTTACCTTCTTCCAAAAGCTCGCTATGTCCTTATTCTCTTAGGACAAGAATTATTTCAACCATACTAATTCACTAATGGTGAATTCCAATACTTATCTATTTGCTCTGAGGTGTTCTTAATCTCTCATCCTTAACTAACCAATCTCAGAGACTTATTATCCAAAGTCGAAAATAATTCCTACCTGTCACCCACTTTTTCTTATCCAATTTGGGGAACAACCCCTACAGCCATACACTGTCTCATATCTTGTTATCCCGATACTCAACTGCCAACTGTCGTTATTGGCAACTTCAATTAGAAATCAACTGATCATTCCAGGAGCTTATAAAATCAATGGCACACGCTTTCATCGGATCCTCTAGAACTTGTACAGTCCTCTCTGACTGACCATCTGTCTGAGGATGAAAAGCTGTGCTAATACTCAGTCGGGTTCCCATAGCTTCCTGAAAATATCCTCCGAGGTAGGAAGTGAAGCGGGAATCCCTATATGCTACCAGGCTCACTGGAACGCTAATTAATGTTCCACAATCTTTCTTATACCTGAATCCTCATACACACTTTGAGTATTTGGGGATTTCATAACCAGAAGGTGGGTGGGCTTAGTCATTCTGTCGGCTATCATCCAAATAGCCTCGTAATTCACCTGGGTTCTCTGTAACCCTTCATAAAATTCATGGAGACTTGTTCTCATTTTCCGTGCCGTGTCGATATAGGTAGGTGCTGCAATAACTCTGCAGCCTTTTAATACTCTACCTTACTCTGCTGACACACTAGGCACTTTTCCACAATCTCCACAAATATCTCTTTCCACATCTGACCACCCATACCCTTTTTGAGATTTTAATATATTATTATTACCTTCCGTATGCACTGTATATCCCGAAGAGTGAGCTTCTGACAACATTACTATCTCATCAACTATGGTCCTGGGGAGCACTCGTACTGTCTCGGAATCCTCAGTAACTCATTATCATACTCTGTGAACTCTGTCACTGTACCCTTCTGAATCTGACCCAAACTATCGACATCGTGCCGATCCTCACGCTAAGCCTGTCAAATCCGGGCACTCTCATCCGGTTCTAATCATCAGGCTAGCTGTCACACAATCACTGTCATCATCAGAAGGGATCACATCAATACTGAGGCTCACAACTGCATCTAGCAGCTCACGCTCCCTGACCATCATAACGTAATACCATTCCGAGGCTCTTTCTGCTCAAAGCATCAGCCTTTCCTTGGGTGGTACAATTTTCCAAATCAAAATCTCTCAGAAGCTCTAACCCACTACGTATTCTCATGTACACCTCTTTCTGTGAAAACAGATACTCGGGCTTTATGATTAGTGCATATCCACAATTTCTCACCATGTACTTAATAGTACCATATCCTCAGTACAAATACTGTTGCCAACTTTAAATCATGGGTCAGATAGTTTATTTCGTGATCAAGGAGTTGTCTGACTCCAAAATTAACTATCTTCCCATTATACATCAATACACAGCTCCATCATAACTTTGAGGTATCCATACTCACTGAGAACCTCTTGAGCTGTTGGGTATGGTGAAATTAATCACGGTGGTCAGTTCATACTTCATCACGCTAAATTCACGTCACAACAATAATCTTATTTATCATCTCTTCCTGAGACCACGTTTCTTAGTTAAACATGTCAACAAGGTAAATCCTTTTAGAACTTGCAGCAACCCATTGCAAAAGAAATTTTCCAATCGTTACTTATAAATCGCCCTAGACTTTAACTACACCCAATATCACCGATACTGCTGATTACAATTCGGTCCAATCCTTGACTTATTTACGCATAAGCGTATAAGATCCTTCTCAACCGCTTACGTTTTCAGGTACTAACCTGCGTCATTTCCTTTTCTTATATTGACGGCTCCTACTAAATTTTTCTATGTTAGTCTTTATGATTTGTCGAATTTTAATATTCTTATCGTCTTAGTAAGGGTATCCTAATGCTAACGGTATTTCTTACAGTGATCGATTTTCCGTTATAGGTTATATATATATCTAGACGCTGTCAAGTCTTCAGGCGGGGAGGTATTTTGAAATACCTTTATTAACCTTCAGACTTAACCACAACTACGTTATACCTCAGTCTCTGTGGTCACAATTACTAATTGCTTTAATCTCTAATGACTTCACATATTAAGGGTATTCCTTACCTAGCATATGTCTCTTACTCCAATACGTCTTGTATTCAGAATCAACATATCTCGAAGATTATCTCCTTTCGTATCGATCATGACGAAACTCTTGTCATTATTCATTTCATGAGTACCATTATTTGCTCCTTTAACTTCAACTGTCGCACCCCTTTTTATTACTTAAAATCTCTATATCCATATTTCGTTAATTAATCATCCTCTATTGGGGTACTCATTTATCAGTATTGTGCCCAATGATGTAGGCATTTATGCCTTTTACTCACTTATATGCGAATGAAGGCGGTATGAATAAATATGTGGCACCAGGATCAATAAACATATGTACTTTATTATTCATAACAAGTGTGGTATCTCACACCACATCCATGAAACAACAATAGTGTCCTGGTCCAAGACATCCTCTCGCCTTCGTCCAACAACCTACTTTCCTTTTTCTTTTTCAGCTAGGGCCTCTCTTTTCGTTGCGGCTATACCAACGAAGTTGTTCTGTCTCTTTACCTTTTCTGTGGGGCGATCTCGCCCAACTCTGTGCAATCAAAATCAATGGTCCGTCTTATCACACTTAACGGCCATTTTTATCAATACCGTGTAGGTATAGACCCTCCTTTCGTGGTATCCACCACACATTCTACAGTGATCACACAGCTACTCTGCTTCATAGCAGGTCGAGATTCTCCAAATCACAATGCCCCTCAAGAGTGCCAAAATTGGATGCACTGGGGCCTTACCAATTATCTCAGCCCATAACTCATCAAATCTAATCTTTAACCAATTTCCATTTTCCCATTTTGACATCTCTGTCATTTCTCGATTCTCTTTCTGTCTCTATTTCAGCCCTCATTACCTTTCCCAATCTCAGAGGCATCCGATTCATATTCTTATTTACCCAACTGTAAATCTGCGCACTGCCTCGGTATAGGTAATATCTCACGGGCCAATCGGACTCTAATTGAAAATCTGAGCCCTTCCATAAACTTTTAGACATCTCGACAGTCACTTGTTCATAGTGTCGAGGTAATATCTACCCAGAATAAAATCGAGTTTCATACTCATAATTAAATCAAATCCTCTGGGTCAGGGTAAGGACTTTTATCCATAATTTCCTTTAAATCATGTCCGGGATATCCTGTCACCAGAATATATCTAAGATATTTCTCATCTCAACTCTTAAGATGGGTCGAGCGGGTTTCCACCAATGCTCCGCTGCGCCCTCTGATCTCATACATAATCTGAGCAATTTGCTCCTCAAAATGATCTCCACACTCCGCTCCAATCTCGCGAAGCGTGTCTCAATACTGTCCGATCTCTCTGTCGGACTCTGTGAGGCATTCTCAACATTAGCCTCTATTTCAATCTCATACTGATTCTCATAGTCAAACTCAGCACGACTTAGCAGACTCAGGTCTACCTCTACGACCTCTGCCTCGTGCACTATCTCATCTAACGCGACTCATATTAGGCATTCCTGCATTCTCAACCATTTCTTAGTCAAGCCCATCTCGATATACACTATTGTATCTAACTAAGCACAGTAACACGGGGATGTAATTTCTTAATTACTGACACTGACACACATCAGACCAATTGTGCTCTGATACGAAAATAATTGTCACGACCCAAACTACCCAAAAATCAGAGTTAATTTTTTTCACATTTTATTATTTTCTTACTTAATTTCTTACCTGTCCTCGAATCGTGACCAACACTCCACTAATAATTGGGCTGTGCGTCAATGTCAGTCCCACCATTCAATTACCATCTAACTTATTTATTCTCCAGTCATTTATAATTGTTTATATTATTTATACATCCCCTAAAGTTGCTTACAAACATGTTACTGTGCTATGCTTATGTAGATACAATATGTTCAAGTGTATATATACCTTATGTCGATGGGTAGCAGCGGATATCCGGAATGCAGTACTGAGTCGTCGCGACTTCAACTGGAGATTATCTGTGGGAGAAAATGAAAGGGGTGAGCACATCAAGCTCAGTAAGGCAATCCTACGAACAAGTAGGTAACCATACTACCTACATGAACGTGGTGCCATGCATAAACCACCCGTTCTCCACACATTTTAAAACAAATGATATGCGTCATGATGTTATGTAAATCAAGTTGCACGGAAAATTCAACATGCAATTCATTTTAAATCATTTCTTTCCCATTTAAAATTTCACAATGAAGTCAGGACTCGACCCCTCCTTTGGGTGATCCTGACTCACACAAAACCATGGAAATTGAGTTTCTCAAAAGCATCGATATCGAAAACATACGTATATATATATACAAGATACGAGACTAGGCAATACTGTATATCGGTAATAACCAGGACTGGCCAATATGTCCTCGTGAGTCCCTCTAGCTTCACGGATCCCAGTGTGCGAGGTCTCACCCTGATCGGGAACTGCCCGGGAGGTGGGTCAATCCAACCCGTCAGTCTTATCCGATCTCACGCATCCGAAGATGCCGTATCCGAAGATACCCCGTATCACAAAGATACCGTATCACAAAGATACCCCGTATCACAAAGATACCGTATCACAAAGATACCCCGTATCACAAAGATACCGTATCCGAATATACCCTGTATCACAAAGATACCGTATCCGAAGATACCCCACGGTACATCGTACACCATGCTACTTGCACGGTACATCGTACTCCATGGACCCATATCACTCTAGGTACTCCAGCCCAAATGGCCTACTTCCCACAGAGGTTTCCATAACTCAATACTCGTTGCCATGTCTCAAAACGCACGTGCGAGCCTATTAAATCGATGACACACAGTCTACCCGATGCTCCAAGCACGGCTCATCGTATGTTCTCATAAAAATCAGTGCGAGCGATGCTCAGCACTCTCATCAAATCAAGTAAACTTGGCAGAGCCCGCTTTACATCTCCACAAGGCCGCCAACCTCATCCCTCACTCTCACCCTACTTAAGAGGTCTTTTGAGCCTGTTGGGCCTTTTGGCTGACTCCAAGGGCAGACAGCGCTACTCCACAAATCCAGTAAAACTAGTGCGAGCTATGCTCAGCACTCTGTATATAAATTGTATGAGAATCTTATAAAATCTGGTGCGAGTAAGACTCTAGCACCGTGTCACTCAAAAGCATGTGAAATCTGGTGCGAGTTATACTCTAGCACCTATGCATGTAAAACTCTAGTGCGAGCTCTCGCTCTAGCACTAATGCATGCATCACACAAATCAAACATCGTGCGAGCTGAGCTCTAGCACGTCACATGTAAATAAAAACATGTAGGCGGCTCGATTATTTCCAAATAGTTTTCACAGAAATCACAACAATTAAGATATGCAATGCTATGCATTTTTCTTTAAAAGTGAGCCAGCCTACTCATGCATGCGTTGAAATACCTCCAGAACGAGCAGGAACCTCTTGTCCTTGCTCCTCCCAATTTTTCCTAAATTTTTAGATTCTACCCTTAACAAGGGTATTTTAGTAATTTTGCCCATTCGGGGCACTAAAATTGTTCTTCGCCCTCTAGACCCTTCAGTTAATTTTAAAGGACTGCGTATGAATTTAAAATTGCGTAAAGTTACCTCTAGCAGTCCGCAGAATTCCCTTACCTTATTTTCCTGTCGAGTCTGACCTTTTCTTTTCCAATGTTGTCTCGTCGCGCAGTCCGATATGCTCCCAGTCAAATGTCCGAAACTGCGTATTAATATTCCTCAGGTCAGATATTATGCAATTTAATTGTATTTAATATTTTCTGGGCTTAATTTAAATCATTGGGCCCATTTACCCCTATTGGGCCCGATTGCACCTTAATGGGCCTTAATTGGCCTTAAGCCAGTTTTTCACTAAATTCCCACTTTATCGAGGCCTATTGGGCTCATTGGGCCCACCAATAATTTATCGGGCCTCGTTCTAATTCTCGAATAGCTAAATTTAATATTTACGACAATTAATCTAAATTTCCATAAATTAATTCAATTTATGCGGAAATTAAATCAATATCACGCATAACGAGGTAATTATCGTAAATATGGGTCACTTACCCGAGATTCCATGCTAGTCCGTAAATCGAGGCTGTCTCGAGCCCTCGGTGGATGCCAATCGTCGAGCTACATAATTAATTACATTTTCGGGTAAACTTTTCGGTCGAAATTTAATTAAATAAAATATTCCAAATTTAAATCGGGTCAATTTGACCGCTTATCGACTTACCCGAAGCTCGATTGCATCACCGAAATTTTCCCCAATTTTTTTCTCTTTTTCCTTTTCCCCTTTTTCTCCCTTTTTTTCTCCTCTTTTTGGCTGAACCGGTTCAGTCCGGTTCGGACCTGTTCAGACCGTCGGTTCACCCCGGTTCGACCGGTCCACCGCTGGTTCGCCACCTTGCCGGCCGGTTCTCCGCCGGCTTCCACCGCCAATCGCTCCGCTGGGTCGTCCGCAGCCCGAATCTGGCCTCGACTTCGCCCAAGGCCGCCGGAAAGCCGTCGGTTCGACCGTTCTCCTTCTCCGTCGGTACCCATTTTCTTCTCCCGCCATTTCCGGCGCCATCCGTCGGTTTCGGTGGCTGCCACCGCCACCAATCGCATCGTCTGGGCCTGGGGAGTCCTCGGCTGGGGTCGGCTGGGGCTAGATCGGCGCCGTTCGCCGCCGATCGAAACTTTTCCCCCCGCGGCTTCTCTCCCCGATTTCGGCCTCCTCCGGCTTCGGTTGGCCGTGCTGCCGGTGCCAGGGAGGTCACCGGCCTCCCCTCTTCCTTTTCCGACCCTTGGTCCGGCCATCGACCGCCGGACGGTGGTCGGGTCTTCTTCGGTTCTTCTCGGCTCCGTTTCTTCTGTTTCTGTTTCTTTCTTTCTCTCTCCCCGACCCCCTTTTTTTTGTTTTATCATTTTTATTATTTTTATTTTTATTTATTTTATTTATTTTACTATTCATTAAAAAACTCCATAAAATCCCAAAATATCTACAAAATTATTATTTTTATTTTAATTTAATTTATTTAATTTTTTTATTTAATTTATTTATTATATTTTAACCTCTTTTTCGGGTATACTTTTTCGTATTTTCGGGATATTGTCCCGGGTGACTTTTCGGTATATTTTTTGATTATTTTCGGGATTATTTTTTCGAACTAAAAATCCCGATTAATCCCGATTAATTTCAATAAATTAACATCTTGATCAATTTAACCCGAAATAAATTTATTTCACTTTTATTGACCAAGATTTCTTAAATCCATATTTTTAATTAAATTTTCTTATTGAAATTATACCGACCTTTGGTATTTTGACCATTTTGCCCTTACACGTGTTCGGGATTAAGTTAACCCGACTTCCTTCATACTTTCCCCATCTTTTCTTATTTAATTTCCGTATTTTAATTAAATTCGGGTCTTACACTAGTCTCCATAAGTGTTTTGAGAAATGACGTATTGTGAAATTGGGATAATGATGTTTTGATGAGTTGTGATTTTAATCACGTGTTTATAATTATGTGAAATTATGCCATTATTACACTTATACTTTGATGATGATTTCTAAATCTCATTTGCACTCCTTACTGAGCTAGTTGAAGCTCACCCCTTTCTTTCCTCCCCCACAGATTATTTACAGTAAGCGCAAGTACCTGTTACGTACGTGACATATAATGGTGGACGAGACTCTCCCTAGGCTATTTCTTGTACATGCATGAGGTATAATTCAATTCATTTTGTATCCAGACAATTATGTAATGCAAACACTTATATTTAAGTAACGTTGGGATGTAATCAGAATGGTATATGTATATAAATTAGAAAAGTGGGTTTATTTTGATACCATGTTATTTGATTAAGTAAATGTTGATG
Source organism: Firmiana major (assembly GCA_033439115.1). Lineage (NCBI taxonomy): Eukaryota > Viridiplantae > Streptophyta > Magnoliopsida > Malvales > Malvaceae > Firmiana > Firmiana major. Next base: position 22,708,849 of record CM065903.1, on the reverse strand, counting down.
TTGAGAGATCCTTGGGTTGTTGGTTGATGAAATAGGTATGAGATTAGCTGACATGGTATAGGAATGCACATCGAGTAGGAAGTTTAATTTTAAGAAAAATTTTACATTAGCCCTATTTTCTGTGCTTCCGGGCTGTCACATAAATGAATTTAGAAAAATCCATAAAATTTATATGAGTTACCTAAGAACCTAAACTATCTAAATAAAACTTAAAATGTTGCAAAAATACCCGAGAAAAGAATCCTACACTTAACGCCTAAAATGGGCAAATTTCCACCCTTTTCACGCCTAATGAAGCATATTGGCTTACAACATTTTTTTAGATTTTTTTTTGAAAACAAAAATACAACCTCAATATAGACTTACAAAACAGTAAATAAAAAATTATAAACACCAAAAATAAAAATGCAAAGCATAAAACTAAAATCAAGAGAATAAAGTGTGGATCAAGCTCAAGAATAAGAGTTTATGGAGGTGGTTTTGCAACCTCTCAAGCTCCCATTCTCATAGAGCCCAAACAATATCAAAATGAAAAGAAAAATGAAGGAGAAGAGAATTGAAATGCTTGAAATAAAAATAAACATCAAATCTTTAAAAAGAAATTAAATGCTTGCTTTAGTGATAAAATGTTGCAAAACAAAGATAAATGGAAGAAAGCTTCAAACAAATAGTGGCTACTGTCTTGTGAGACCCAGATTTTCATGACTAAGACTTAATTTTAAGTTAAGATAAGAAGACTAAGACTTATGTGAATGTTATGCAGGCCCAAAGTGATTAAAACGCTCGGGATTGTGGAACGAGGCTCGGTGGCACAAAAATCGAGGTAAGGCTCTTAATCTAAGAATGCACTTAAGAATTATTTAAGTTCATGAAATAATGTTAGGAAATGAAAAATAGAGTAATATAAGTGAAAAAACTAATAAAACTCGAGTTTACGATAAACCGAGAAAAATGGGTCTAGTTAAGAAATAAATTTGGAATAAATTATAAAAATTCAAGAAAATTATTCTGAGGCCATGGAAAGTTATTATAAGGTAATATTTACTTGTAAAATTAAAATCAAGTGGAAATATGGAGGTTTGGATGTTTAAATGAATTTTGAAGTGAACCGAAAGCTTAAAGCCATTTTGCTCGGTATTGACCCAATTGAAATGAGCTCAATCGAGGAACGTTTCTTAAGCAAGTGATCCCCAAATGTTTATAAGAGATACTAGAGACATACTATAATATTTTAGAAGTGATAAATTGGAAGAAATTAGACTAGAAATATTTTTTTGAGATTTTACAAAACATTCTAGGAAATCTGCCTAACATAGTCAACTAACCAGCTCATGTACACTCTTGGATTTGAAGCTCATCCAACTGTCCAAAAATTCCCATCTCTTCCAGATTTTTACCACACTTAATAATATAATATTATCCATTGGAATAACCCCACTTTCTTTCCTATCCCAAGAGATCCAGCCATTTCTTTCTCTTCTTCTTCCTGCCAAAACGTGACTGTGTAATCTTCATTGAGAAATCTTTTCGAGGCCCTTCCGGCCAGATTCAGGCAACATCCAAGAAGGATAAAATCTTCCCCTGTGAGTACTCTACAACATATCAAAAATATGTAACCCTAAAGGAGTTCATTTACCTGGTGAAAAGTTAGAGAGAACTTCGGAGGTCAAAACTGCCATGTTCATGGGCAAGTGAAAGCTTGGATTTTTTATGAATGTGATTGATTTTTCTTGGGTTTTTGAGTAAATATAAGTTGTATATTTGATGATTTACAGTTCAAGGCTGATTTGGAGATTTATTGGAGTGATTAGCTTTGGTCAAAGGTAAGAGAAAATTTATGAATGATGAAGATGATGAAATATGTTAATGTTTGATGATTTTTAAAGGTTTTTAGTTAAGTGAAATTAATTGGAATAATTTGTAGAATGCTTAATGAATTCAGCCAACCTAGGGTTTTAAAGTTTAAGATGAAATTTGGTTTGATTTAAGGTTAATAGATGTTTGAATGATACCGAAGAAACTCAGTTTATAGTTCTATTAAGCGAAAAACCCAAAAAGAGTGAAAATTGAGTAATTTGGTTACTTTTAGTGGTTAAATAAAGTATAGGATAAATGTTTAAGCTATTAAGTTGAGAATCCTTTAATTTGTTGGAAAGAAAACTAATAAAATAGCTTAAACCAAGATTTTATTGGTAAAACCGAGAAAATGAGCAAAGTTGACAAAATAGTCAAAATTGGCCAACATTAAGGAAATAAATGCATACTTGAGTGTGTTAAAGTAAGATTGAACTAAATGTGATGACTTGATGTTGTTTTGGACAACTCGGGAAAATCGACACGTCTAACGCAACTATACTTGATCTCGGTGAAATAACGTCGTTTAAGCCTAGTAGAGGTAAGGGGTATAATTTGGCATAGTTCTGATTATCTATATGTGAATATGAATTTGAAATGATTTACTAATATTTTTATATTCATGAAATGATTTATAAAACATGTTTATGCCTATGAAATGATTTATGAAGCATGGTTATGCTTATGAAATGTTTTATAAAGCATGTTTAAGTTATGAAATGATTTATGAAGAACATTATGAAGTATGGAACTCATGAAAATTTTATAGTTGTCTTTATGACTTTATATTCATTTTTTAAAGGAAATTTTAACAATTTTCAAAAGTACTTGAGTAAAGATAAAGAGATTTTGTGTCACGCCCTCCTCCCACACGCGACTTTACCAAAAACCACAATAAATTTTTCGCTTTTTACTTACCTTTATCTCCTCAACAGTTGGGCTGTGAATAGGCATTAGTCTCCTCATCCATGCATACCTTACCATTCTTTTTCGTATCATACATACATGACATTTATATCATAAGTAAACTCGTATTCTTAAATATAATTACATCATTACATCCCCCATATTAAAACGTGTACATCACTGTGTTTATACATTGTTCAGATACAAAAGAGTACGCGTGTGTATACCTTTCGCTAGATGGGGAGTGGCAGCGGATCAAAGGAATGCAATACCCTGGCCGACTCGATCTACTGATGAGAATCTGTAGAGATGGGGGGAAAATGAATGGGATGAGCTATCAACGCGCTCAGTAAGGAAATCAGGCAAGCAAGTAGACATCCATACTATCTACTTGAAAATAGTGCTTTGCCTTTCCTTCTCTCATTTCAAAAGCATGTTTAAAATATATATAATATAGTACAGATTTAAAATCCCATGTACTAAACACATGCTGGTTTATCAATCAGAGGCATTCATGCAAAACAGTGCATAATAAATCATTTAAGAATGCCTTTATATAAAATATGCCATTTACATTCAAAACACAGGAAATATGGCATTTCTCATCATAACACAAATAAACTGGGTTTCGACCCATCCCTTAGGTCTACCCGTATCATAAAATACATGTGATATATCATGCGAGACTCAGTGGCTAAATGCAATCTCTCTAGACTATGTAAGAGAGCCTCCCCGCCGAACAGAGCCTCCCCGCCGAACAGGCTTAAGGATGTTGGGCTTAAGGATCTTACCGTAAGAGAGTATCTCCGGACTATGGCCATATCCTAACAATGGTGATCCCAGGCAACACAGTACTCGGTGTGCGGGGTAATCACTGCTGTAACGGGTGGGGGGTCAGTCCATCACAACCGCCAGCTATCAACACACTCCTCCACAACTCCACAACACAAAACACGGTACAATGTACTCCATGCCACATGCACGGTACAACGTACACCCGTGGACCCATACATCATGGTCGGGGTGCCTGCCATAGGTCTTAGCCTCTCATACCATGGAAATACATCATAGTCGGGGTGCCTGCCATAGGTCTTAGCCCTCATACTATGGAATCAATGCCACGTCTCTAAATCCACGTGAGAACATCTCAACAATGTGACACTCAGTCTACACGGAGGAAATCGTCACGATTTTTCTAACATGTGTATATATCACGAAAAACTACAGTGCGCGTCTTGAGTGTGACACACAGTCAACACTCCGCCTCAAAACACTGTATATGCATGTCAAAATATCAACACTAGTGCGAGTGAACCTCCAGCACCAGGTCATGCATCTCATGTAAAACTCGAGTACGAGCTAAACGCTCAAGCACTCTATCATGCACAAATCACATAAAAACTGAGTACGAGCAATGCTCCAATACTCTATCATGCATGTCAAATAAATGTAGTGTGAGTCAACCTCCAGCACTAATGTATGTGAAAAGCATCTGAAATCAAGTGCGAGTTATGCTCTAGCACGATTGTTTCCACATAATTCGGTAGATGGCTTTTTAAAAATAGGGATGTTAAAAATCACTAAAATCAGCACTATAAAGTGTGCTTAATTTACATCGACCTCAAAACATTAGCCCATCCACCTACTCTTCTGCTACACAGCAGTAAAAACCACTCAAAACATCATTTCCATGCTTTTTACCACTTTTCCCAAAGTTTCACTTTTTGCCTAACTAGGGGCAAAATCGTAATTTACCCATATTGGGTCCCTATAATTATTATAGATTTTCTTTGACCCTCAAACAATTTCAGTGAATGTAAAATCCAACGAAAATATGCACAGATATCTCTAGCTACTTGCAAGAGTCCCCTACCTCGGATCACGTCGTGTGACCTCTCTTCCTCTGTGCTGTCTAATCTCGCAGTCCGGTCAACTCTCAATATGACTCTGGAACTGCATTTAATCATTCACTGAGTTCATTACACTTTTCCTACTGTATTACACATTTAATACAGTTCATTTCACTTAAATTGGCCCTTTTACGCTTAATGGGCCTTAATCACGTTAATCGGGCCTTAATCTGTATTAAGCCCGTTCATTAGGGTCTATCGACTCATTGGGCCTATCAATACCCATTGGGCTTTATTCCAAGCTCTTTGGATAGCCCGTATATCATTTACGACATTTTATTCAATTTTCTGAATATAATTCACTAAATCCAAAATTTAATCCGAAATGCGTAAATTAAATCTTAAATACGCATAAATCACATAAATTGTCGTAAATGAGCTTTACTTACCCGAGATTGTGCGATGGTGCGCGAATCGGAGTTCGATCGGGCTTCCGTTCGGAATTAATCGTCGAACTGCACAATTTCGTATATTTAACTCCGGGTCAATTTCTGATTAAATATAATTTAAATAAATTTATCAGAAATTAAATTGGTCACTTTTGACCTCGTATCGACTTACCCGAAGTCCGGTGAAATCCCAAAAATTTTCCTTTTCCTTTTTCTTTCCTTTTTCCTCTTTTTTTTCCTTTTCTCCTTGGCTGAACCGGTCCGGTCCGGTTCAGCACAGTCACTTTTCACTAAACCGGCCGACTGGTTCAGGCTCCTTTCGCCGTTCCGGTGCCGTCCGACCGGTTCTCCGGCCGATTCCACCGCCGTTTGGTTCGGCCTCGCCTCTAGAGGCTTCTTTTGGCCTCGTCTGGGGTTTATCGGCGCCGGATTCCGTCGAATCCGTCTTTCTCTCCCGCGGTTTCTCTCTCGCAGATCTCACCGCCGACGGCGTTTCCAGGCGCTTGATGGCCGTCGAGCTCTTCCCCGGTGCCGGTCGTTCCGTTGCCCAGCCTTCCTCGCGTCGTCGGCCGCTGGTTCGTCGCCGGTGTCTCCCTCTCTCTCGGTCGGCTTCTTGCGTTTCTCTCTCCCCGAAAACTCTCTTCGTTTCTGTTTCCAATTCGTTTCTGTTTTCTTTTTTTTTTTTAAAGAATTTTTTTATTATTATTTTATTCATTAAAATAATAATAAAAATCTCAAAAATATCTCAAAAATTCTCAAAAATTCCAATTAAATTCATTTAGTCCGTAAATGAATTTATCAATCCGATTTTACTTTTTCGGTATATTTTTCCACTATTTTTGGGCTCATTTTTCGAGATAAAAATTCTAAAAATATTAATTAAATTCATATCTCGATCAATTGGACTCGAAATTCAATATTTTCCTCGTTATTGATCAAGATCTCTCGATTTCATATTTTTAATGAAATTTTCTCATCGGATTTATACCGAATTTTGGTCAATTGACCGTTTTACCCCTGTACTTGCTCGAAAATAAATTGAACCCTTATCTCACTGTTATGTAGCTTACATGCATTTTTAATTCTCAATAAATCGATTGCACGATAGTAAATACTCTTCTTATGATTCAACTATGAAATATAACGTTCGTACACATAGGAATCATAAGGTACAAGCTACATACGTAAATCAAAAACTCGGGTCTGACATTTTGAGACTAGACAGCTAACCATATGCATGGCTACTGCTTGTGGTGCTCCGACTCCACCACTTGAGTGTTGATACGTAGGACCCATGTAACGCTTGATTTCACCTGTGTGGTGATAGTCTCGCTACTCGTGGTTTATGATTATGATTTCTGATAGTATATCGTGCTCGTGCAGCACGCATGAATGTCACCCGCACAGAGAGTGCTTATGGTACCTGTGCCCTAGCTATCTGCTAGTGAATGAATGAAAACAAATAGATACTACTCATGTTTATGAATTGTTGTACAACTCTGATCCAGTCTACAGTCCTCCACCATGGCCATCGGTATGATTATGACCCTCTACGGAGGATGACACGTATGATGCATGACTCATGATATAGCCTAGTCTCCACGTTTATAAATGATGACGATTTCATGAAAGTATAAAAGATGATGATTTCATGAAAGTATAAATGATGATGATATAATGAAAGAAATGATGAATGAAAATGATTTCATGGTAGAAATAATGAAAAATGATGATTATATGAAATGAATCTAAAATGATGATGATTTTATGAAAAGAATTATGAATGATGTGGTTTCATGAAAGAAAACTATGCATGAGGATATTTCCCTAATAGGAAGCATGATTTTATGTTTTCAAACAAAGACATACACAGTATTAAAAAGGGAAGTATACAAACATATGATATTTTCCTGTATGAATGTTTTACGTACGAAATGAAGTTTATACGTACATTTAAATGATTAATTTTCAAGTTAGCTTATGATTTGATTTTTCATAAGTAAAGTATAAAAGTATAATTTGCATGATTTCCCACATGTTTTCTTAATATAGTCAAATTATCTTAAAATCATTTCTTACCGAGCTTTTTCCCAAAAGCTCACCCCCTTCTCTTCATTTCAGAGTACTTGCATTAGGATCGTTAGCTATCACAGAGTATTCAAGTAGCTGGTGGAGTTGGTGCCTCCAAGCATACTTTTGGCATAAGCTGAAGTAAATCACCAGATATGTATTTTACCAGACTTGTATTTTTATAGATACTGGATGTATAACTTTATTTGGGGATGTAATCAAAGACTTATGAGTAGTATGTGATTATTTTTAGGATGTTTAAGTCTTGGAAAGTGAATTAACTTAAGAAATCGATCTTCTTATGGATGGGGTAGTTGATATGCATGAATTCGTAAGGTAATAAAGATAAGAAATAAAATCAACTGCCTTGCGGATATAAACTGTGCTTATTTACAGGAGGATAGGGTATAAAACAAGTCGCTATGATGCCAAAATTTCTGGCAAAATTTAAATGACAAAAAGAAGTAAAGGAAAGAAACAGAGACCCTACACTGAATAGGAATGCAACCTAAGTAGTAAATGATATAAAAGGAAAAAGTTATCGCCAATTTTCGTGATTCCTGGGTGTGAGATGTCTACTCAAGAAAAACCATGGAAATAAACAAAAAACTTAAATCTAAACCTAGGTAGCCAACCACTCATTTTCCCTCTTCCATTTGGTATATATACATAGGTATATTAAGGGTAAATGGGTGAAAATAAATGGTAAATGAGTTAGCAATTAATTGTCCTGTGTCCTAATCTAATTGGGTCTTCAAAGAAGATATTTTCAAATCATCAAGACTCCATAACCACCTCTTTTCTTCTTGTACAAGTGTCATTCTAGCTGGCTAACCCATGTAAAGTCCATGTCAAAACTTGTCATCGTCTTCCAAAAGTGAATAAAATCAAGCTATGTAGCAAGCAATGTGGCATGAGTGAGTTGTACTAAAACATAAATTAGGTTATTATGGAAAATGTCTTATAGTACACTGAATTTTATTCTACATGCGTAAGCTCAAATGCCATCAAATTAACTCAATTTCTTCTAAAATTTATTTATCTGAATAAATTGTAGAAAATTAATCAAATTAAGGGAGAAATTAACATTTTTATTAGAGAATCAAGCAATAATTAAGGAAAATAAGCACTTAAATAACCATATAAAATAGAGTCATCACACTCTTCAACTTGAACTATTGCTTGTTCTCAAGCAAAATAAAAACAATCAAAATCATAATGGAAGTGATAAAATACTCAACATATTTGTTCTTGACATATCCACAAAAATAAAGTACAAATCTCAAAATTAAAGAATTACAATTGTTATTCAAGCACCAGGTCTTAACCAATCATAAGTCTAAACCTAAATTAAAGCCCTCGTGTGCGTGTAAGAATGCCAAAGCCACTTCAAAGTCAAACGGATTACGCAAATAAAAGGCTGTAAGATTAATGACAATGTGATCACTGCTATAAGTTTGCTTTTCACTTCTCACTCTACTAATGTAGTCAAACTTGATCAAAGATCAATAGGACTTCATTAAGCTTGTAATGTAAAGCTAGGGAGAAGGTATGATAAAATCGATTTAAGCTCAGATACCCTTTGACTTGCATTACCTACTAGGATCAATGATGTTAGAGCGCTTAATTATTCCCCTAAACTTATTTACTTTCCTAAACTCTTTTATTCTATTTTTGTATTTTCTCTTTTCTTTTCAATTTTTCTTTCCTTTTTTTAATTTATTTATTTATTTTCTTTTTTTCTTTTTCTTTTTTCTCTTTTTTTCTTTTACTATCACCTATAACCCATATGTACATAGCACTGAATATGTCATAGTGAAATTACATGCTTTCGGGGTAAGGGATAGGAAAAAAGTGTTTAAGATAAGGAAAATCATATAGGTATATGTCACGACCCAAATTTCTAAAAATCCCTACAAATTTTTCGTTTTTCATTTCCTTACCCGTCGTGAACAGATATACTACTAAACAGTTGGGCTATGATTCGGTGTTAGTCACCTCTCCCCTATTTACCATTCAATTTATTTAAAACTAAATACATCCCCAATATTACATCCATATACAGTACTGTGCATCTATATGTTCAGATACGAAATTATACAAATGTGTATACCTGGTCTTGCTAAGAAGCAGCGGATAACCGAGATGCGAGACTATTGTCGCTCTCTTCTACTGAATATACCCTGTGGGGTGGAAAATGAAAGGGTCAGCGAAACGTGCTCAGTAAGGCAATAATGTAAGCAGGTAGATAACTATACTATCTACGTGCTGATAATGTCATGATGTAAAAATCGTTTACTTTCGGAGCATGAGGTAAGATTAAAACAATGCCACATGTATGTATATATCATATACAAGAAATCATGAAATCGACATATAAAGCACACATGGAAAATCATCATGTATGACATCTCATGCTCGTCACATTAAAACTTATTTATTTCATCATAAACTCTTCACTTTAAAACTCATTTGTTTAATCACAAAACTCATCACTTTGAAACTTATATGTTTCATCATAAATTCATCACATTTAAAACTCATTTATTTCATTATAAGACAACTTTATCGAGGTCAAACCCATCTCTCGGGAATACCTTGATTCATCAAATCACATCTCTTTTAAAAACATAAATCGGGACTACCCCTCCATCGGGTTTGTCCTGGTCTATCCAGACCGTATGATATCATGTGAGGCATGTAGGTTACTGTATGAAAAATCGAGGACTATGGCCATACTATGTCCCTGTGATCCCAGGCTACACGGATCCCGGTGTGCGGGTCATCACAACTGCAACGGGAGGTGGGGTCAAGTCCTACCCACCAGAATATCAAGTAACATCATAAAGTCATCATGACTGCACGGTACAGCGTACTCCGTGTGACATACACGGTACATCGTACTCCGTGGACCCATATCATAGTCTGGGGGTGCCTGCCGTAGGTCTTATCCACTCCAATACTCTGTCGATAACCAACCCATGTCTCAAAGTATGCGTACGAGCATCTCAACTCTCTGTGACACACAGTCTACAGGAGGCTTCTGCAAGACTATATGCATGTCAACTCACGTCTAGTGCGAGCAAAGCTCCAGCACCATGCTATGCATATCATGATATCTAAAATCTCGTGCGAGCGAAGCTCCAGCACGATTTTGTGCACACACAAATTTCTCGTTCGAGCAATGCTCCAGTACGGCTTTTCATGAGAATAAATCAGTAAACTTGAGTGCGAGTAAGACTCTAGCACTCTTTTTACTCGTGTAAATATGATAGGTGGCTCACTTTTAATAAAACATCTTTTAAAATAGTAACCAGTACAAACCGGTACCCTTTCGTATAATTCATAAAATCAACAGCCAACCTATATGTAAATTTGCTTAAACCGAAGCAATACATTCATATAAAATATCAAAGCATGTAAATCAAATAATTTATATGCCTTACCACCCTTTTTGTAAATTTTACTCTCAGGGGGCAAAATCATCTTTTTTTCCTTTATTCACTTATGCCCCGATTTTCGTAAAATCATTATTCCGCTTCTATATAGTTTATGAAATTCTAAACCCGGTAAACCCCCTCAAAATACGTATAATTACCTCTATGCACCTACAAAATTCCCTTACCTGGAATCGCGTACAGACTTAACCTGTCTCGATGATACCGAATCTCTCAGCCCAAATGTGCGCCAACCAAAGGTACGTGACTGTATATAACCATACAGTTGAGGTCAATTCAATTATCTTGATCAGTATATCGCATTTAATAACCAACTTTAAGGTATTGGGCCCTATCTACCTTATTTGGTCTCGGCCCATTGCAGCCCCTTTTATATTTATTAACTCCCTTCTTCGGGTATACCGGGCTTATGCAGCTTACTAATAATTATCGGGCTTCGATCCAAATTCACTGGATAGCCCGTATACCATTTACGGCAATTTATTACAACTCCAAATTAATATTCCTTTCTATGCGAAATTAATCCATAATTTCGTAAATTAATTAAAACTCGGTATTTAAAGAACTCTGATTGTCGAAATTAAACTGTACTTACCCGATACGATGTGGGGTACGAGAATCAGAGCTCGATCGGCTCTCGTTCGGTCTCTGTCATGAAGCTGCACAATTAGGTAAATCTGGATTATTTTCCATTAAAATAATATTAAATTAAATTTCTGAAATTTACCCGTAGGTCAATTTCGACCCTCGGTCAACTTACCCGAACCTCGAGTCGTCCCCGGTAAATTTCTTTCCTTTTTTCCCCTTTTTCCTTTCTTTTCTTTCCTTTTCCTTCCTTTTCCTTTCTTTTCTTTCTTCTTTCCTTCCTTTTCCCTCCTTTTCCTTCCTTTTCCTTTCGGCCAAACGGTGCCGTTTTACTGCCACTTGCCGTCGCCGGCGTTTTCGGCGGTCTCACTGACCAAGACCGGTCTCAAAAGAACTGGCTTCTTCCCCTGAGTGCGTCAGTAGCCTCCATTCCGGCCCAGTCGCGGTGGTTCGCCGAAAATCAGCCCGTTTCTCCCTCGATTTTCCTTTGCTCCGATCGGCTTGCTCCGGCCACCTGACGGCGTGATTTCGGTGCCCACGTGCTCGTCGGTCTCTCCTCTTCCTCCTGGTAGCTTCGTCGGAGCCTGTCAGTCGTCGGTGCGCTGGAATCGTCGGTCGGTTCTCACGGGTAGCAGTCGGGTTTTGTTTCTCGGGTTCTCCCGATTTTCAGGCTTCTCTCTTTTTTTTTATTATTGTTATTATTATTTAACATTTGTTTTATTATTAAAATATTCATTAAAATAGTCTAAAAAAATCTGAAAATATCTACAATATTATTATTTTATTCCAAACAATTTAATTTAATTTAATTTAATTTATTTTGTTTTTTTCATTTTTCAGGCATAATTTCTCCGTATTTTTGGGATATTGTCCCGGGTGACTTTTCGATCTTTCTAAAAATTCCGGATCTTGATCAATTAGACTCGAAATTGTATAATTCCTCATTATTGATCAAGATATCCTAAATCCTTATTTTTAATTAAATTTTTTATCGAATTAATACCGAATTTTGGTATTTTTACCATTTTACCCCTGCTCTTGTTTCGGTGATCAATTTTACCTGACCTTCCTTCATACATCCCCTATTTTTTCTTATTTAATTTTTGTATTTTAATTAAATTCGAGTCTTACAGTATATATACATAGAAAAGCTTATTCGGCCTAAAAGGGTGACTAGGGATAAAATAGGTACAAAGATGGCTAAAAAGTCTGAAAACAATCCAAAGATGGGCTAAATCATTTTCATAATCAAGTGTGATCAAATATTTCACCTCGAGAGAAGAACAAACAAATTTTAAAACATGATGCACAAAATCAAATGAACAAATGCAATCCTTTGTCCACATAAGCTTTCTCTAAACGAGCATACAAATCCATGACATGACAAGTGCATAAAAAGAGGAACTCACAATCATAGTAAAGACAAATTCAACGAATTAACTTTACGCTTTCACAACAATCACGCTTCTAATCAAACAGAATCATACAAAATCAATAGGATTATGAGAAAACAAAAACATGTTAAGCACAAAATCACCTCAAATCAAAATATTTAAGCTTAAATTTTCAAAAATTTTAAAAGATTTTTCAATTTTAGTTTAAAATTTTTTAAAAATAGTTAAAATTAATGCCTTCCCCAAACTTAATGTGCACAGTGTCATTAGTGAGCAGATAAACATAAGGAAATGAAGCTTAAAATATAAAACTCCTTTATCGTCCGGATGAATACTAAGAAACTCAGCACTGGGCGTAGCTACCAAGTTACCTACAAAGGAAAAGAAAACAAAACAAGTATCGGAATAGAAAAAGAAATGAAAAATAAGAAAAAAAAGTAAAAAGAATGAAGCTGGGCTGAGTTTAAAGTCCTAAGTAGACTATCACAAAGCTGTATAGCAAGAATCAGTCGGGTTCTAGAGGTAAGGGATTGGCATAATCCTTCTTTAGTAAAGCACTCCTAACAGTGGATGGTGCCCTCTCTATCAGTTCCTCGATGGATAAAGTGGCTATCCCATAGTGGTCTTTACAGAGTTTCTTATTCACATCATTCTCCTCAAATGCATCGAGTATAAATCTGCTCACCTCTCCATCAACATCTAATATCCTCTAAATCTTATCGTTTAAGACCCCAAATGTAGTAATCACTTCATAGGACTTAGCATCATTATACTTAAATAGCTCATTAACATCTTTCTCGAATACTAAGTCCTTTTTTACCCCTTTAGGCTGACGATTCATATCTCTCTTCTTCTTTCCCATCATTTTATACTTTGCTTCCTTGCCATTGAGCCTAAAAATCAACTCTCCTAGCTCCACATCTATCAAGGGTCTCCTTGAAGCCAAAAAGAGTTTACCTAAGATGATCAATCTACTCCTACTCGCATATATCCATGATCAACAAATCTATTAGAATAGTGAACTCATCAATTTGGATAGGCACATCCTCTACCACTCCTCGAGGGTATCTAACAGATCTATCAGCTATCTACAAGGTAGTCATGGTAGGCTTACATTTCCCTAACCCTAGCCTCTCAAATAGTGTTAAGAGCATAAGGTTGACAATAGATTCTAGGTCAAGAAAGGCATTAGGAAAGAACTAGTTAATGATGGTTCAGGGAATATAAAAGCTATCTATATCACTAAGTTAAAGTATCACATGTCTCTCAATGATGGCTTTGCACTTCTTAGTAAGTGCTATGGGCTCTAAACTGAAGAGGGAAGAACTGGGCTTAACAAACATCTATGAGAATATAACTACAGGCCTGTAAACTATAGGCTGACAGGAACCAGGTTCAACTATCTTACATGGATCTAAAGAAGTGGGCTCTAAAAGAATGCTCCACATGAACGGGTACAACATGGGTGGTATCAATAGAAATGGTCTAAGCTCGATGAAGTTAAAAATGAAGGTAAGTAGGAGCTGGGCTCGACTGAACTTACTCTATTAGAAAAAGAATGCGAGCTGGAGCTTGGCCTCACTACACTATCAGAAGGAATAGGCTCAACCTTGTGGCCTATATCTGACTCCTCCTCAATCAACTACCCCTCAGCTAATTCATTACACTTCTTCTTACTAGGTCTCATAACAGGATTCGGCTCAGTGATGCTTAGTAGGGTACCTTATGGGCATTGACTAAGGGCACTCGTAATATGCTCCACTTGTGTATCCAGATTCTTAATGGAAGCCGCTCAAATTTGTAAGATCTGAGTGAACATGTCTTTAAGCGAAGGCTTATTTTCATTTACAAATGTAAGTTGGAACTGAGTAGGTGGGGGTACAAATAAGTTGTGGCTGAATAAGCGATAGTTGATATGGCTGATAAAATTGCTGCTGCTGGAACTAATAAGGTGATGGTACTTGTGTAGGTTAAGGAATATGAGAAGGAGATTGAAAACCAAGGGGTCTTACAGGTTTGGAAGTAGAAGACTACGCTTGATTTTAGCTCAATAAAAAGTTAAGGTGATTACTCCACCCTAGATTGTAGGTGTTAGAAAAGGGGTTATGCTGCTAATTAAGAGGGGGAAACGTACTGAGCTGACTCAACCCTAATCGGACACCTATCTATCAAGTGAGTACCATCGCATAAATCACACAAAGAAAACGGGCTCTTAATGGCCATGACAAAACTATGGCTAGGCTGGGTACTTAAGGACTCTACCCTCTTAGTTAACATGGCAATTTGTGAGGTCAAGGTAGATAAAGCATCACGCTCGTATACTCCAATAGCCTTTCTAGGTGTGTGTCTCTTAGCTGACTACTGATAATTATTAGTAGCCATCTTGTCCAGCAGTGCATAAGCCATTTCTTTCATCTTGCATATAACTGCTCCTTCTGCCGCAGCATTTATGATCGTCCTCTTCTGACTAGTAAGACCATTGTAGAAGGTTTGGACCTAAAGCCATAGGGGTAAGTTATGGTGTGGACACTTCTTAAGTAGCTCTTTATATCAATCCCATGTCTCACATAAGGACTCGGAATCAAACTAGACAAAGAAGGAGATGCTGTAACGACTGTGTGGCACTTTGCTCTCGCAAGATTTAAGAGTTGGCCCCCACAGTCTCACTCATACGTACTGTCCGCTTTGGAAGCCCCATAGGCCCCTCACGGCTTTATCGAGGTAAATACCCTAATTCGAGTCCTCAAAGGTTCAAACCCAAAAGCTTAAAGTCTTTGTTCTTACACAAATGATACCTCGATAAAGCCGTGAGGGCTTGTGGGGCTTCCAAAGAGGACAGTATGTATGAGTGAGACTGTGGGGACCATCTCTTAAATCCTGCGGGAGCAAAGTGCCACACAGTCATTACAGATGACATTACGAAGCTTAGCCATTTTATACGGAAGGAAAAATTTAGCTAAGAACTATTAGGCTAGCTTGTTCCATTTGGAAATAAATCCTGGAGGTCAAGAAGTCAACCAATATTTGTCTCTATCCCTAAGTGAGAAAGGGAATAGCCTAAGCCTAATCGCATCATCCGAAAGTCCATTATACTTGAAGATATTGCAAAGCTCTAGGAAGCTACCTAAGCGAGCATGTGGGTCATCATGAGGTTGTCCACTAAATTGAAGAGAAGTCTGGATCATCTGGATGATTGTAGGCTTGATTTCAAAACTGTTGGCTGAAATTGTTTGTGGCCGAATGCCAGTGTAATAACTCCTAAGGTCAGGACATCGTAATCACCAATTGTCCTAAGCTCTATATGATCAGCAATTGGTTCGTCTTGTAGCGGGATAACTATCTTCTTAGAGTCCTTTCTAATTTTCCTAAATACACGCTCAATCTCAAGGTCTAGAGGAAAGCAAACAGAGCTTTTGGCGCTATGCATATGTAACGACCCTCGACCTTTGAAAATTGGGGGATTTTTTTTTTTTTAACTTAATTTACCCACTTATTCCCTTATTCACTTAGGTTGTATTCCTGTTCAGTGTCAAATCACTTTTCCTAATTCTTTATCCATAATTATATTTGTGAAACCCGATATTTTTCCATATTATGATGCTTATGAGAAGTAAATTATAGCTCAATGTAACGTTTTATAGGCCCGTAGACGATTAAAGCACTCGATTATAGCGTGGGACCTAATGGCACGTAAATTGAGGTAAGGTCCTAGACCCGAGAATTCCTTTAAAATGTAATGTTCATGGATGGAATGATGTGTAGAAGGGAAAACTAAGTGATTGGAAATGCAAAAGTTAGTTAAACTCGGGTTTTAAATTAAATCGAGAAAACGGACCTAATAAGGGAAATAAATGCGTATAAAATTCTAAAAATTCGTGAAAATTATTCCGAGACCATAGAAAATTATTATAAGGTGAAATTGACATGGGAAATAAAAGCATGAAGAAATATGGAGATTTAGGGGTTTAAATAAATTTTTAAAGTTAATCGAAAGCTTATTTTCATTTTGCTCGGTATTGGCAAAATCGCGCAAAATGAGCTTGTTCGTGAACTTTTTCTTAAACAAGTGACCCCAAAATTTTTATGGGACATACTATAGACATATTATAACAATTGAGAAGTGGAATGTTGAAGAAATCGGATCAGGATTAATTTTGGTAAATTTTATAATACAGAATAGTCATTTCCCCTGCTCTTAGTAAACTGTCAGCCAATGAAAACATTCCCATTTGATGACCTTCCCAATTTTCTTTGCCTCTAATATTTTCCATATTCAAAGTAAACTGGATAAGCTTCATAAAAAGGTAAGAACCATCCCGAACTGTTGTAAAACCCGAGAGTTACCCCTCACCCATTCTGCCGCAGACGTTACCCCTGTTCCTGACTGGCATGAATTTTCCGGCCACCTTCCGGCCATTTTCAGGCAATGATCCCTTCATATGAAATATTACTCTTCCTCCCCTATACCACATATAAAAAATTCAGACCTAAAAGAAGTCATTTACTCCTTGAAAAGTTAGAGAGACGAACAGGATAGAAAACTGCCCTGTTCCAAGGTAAGCAAAAATTCAATGTTTTGATGAATTTGATGAGGTTCTTGGATGATTCTGAACACTTCTAAGCTCTATACATGTTTTATTACAGCTGAGTGACAATTTGGAGACCTAAAACCGAAGTCAAACTTGGTCAAAGGAGTGAAGAAGTTGAGGTATGGTGATGATGATGTGATAAGTTGTTAATTTGTGAATTTTGATGAATTCTTGTTGAAAGAAAGTTGATGAATTGAATTATATGATTGAATTCAATTGCTGCCAGCATGATTTAGCTGCTGGAATGATGAAGATTGATGTAATTAAAATGAATTTACAGTTAAAATTATACTATAAAGGTTCGGTTTAGTGTTTAACTAGGTGAATTATCGAAATAATGCAAGAATCGATACTTTAAGGTCTTGTATGAAGTGGAATGAGTTGCCGGAATGTAAGACACCATATAGAGGTATTGAAAATGAATTTAAAGGTGTCAAATATGTTAAGTAAGCTTAAATCGAGGTTTAAACCGATAAAACCGAGAAAAACGAGTAAAGTAGTAAAAAGTCAACTTTTGATCAACATTTTAGATGTAATCACATATTGAATATATTAACGTGAATTTGAGCTATATGTGATGAGATAACTTGGTATGTGATAGCTCGGGTTATCGACACGCATTTCGAGACGAGCTCAAAAATCGAAAAACGTGCACTACCTTCGACGTTAAGAGGTAAGGGATATAATTTAGAATAGCATTAGTACTCCTCAACCTTACCAAATGTTTATGTGGATAGTTAGTTTATTTTGCATGAAAAAGGGCTTTCTCAAAAATTTGGGAAGAATACTATTCACTCAAAACCGGAATAAACTTATCCTAACCTTTCAAAATGACTTTTATTTCATGAGATACATTTTAGTTATTATGTTTATGTATATAAAAGTGATTTTCACTTATGAAATGAAAGCATAGTTTTTTCATGTGAGATTTCAGGTTAAAGTCCCGATATGTTTTTATGAAACAATGTTTTCATGATACGGGTTAAAGCCCCGAAACAGCTTTTAAGCTATATTTTCACGGTACGGGTATGAGTCCCAAGAAATAACTATTATAACTATGCTTTCCATATTTACACGGGCTAGAGTCCCGCAATAATTTATGAAAACTATGTTTTCTATGAGAAACGGGCTAGAGTCCCGTAATGATTTATAAAAATCATGTTTTCTATGAGAAATGGGTTAGAGTCCCGTAACAATTTTTAATACACAGGTATGAGGCCCGAAATGATTTTGATAAAATGGGTAAGAGGCCCAAAATGATTTTTGTGGGGTAAAAAGGCATGATATGACGATAGTCAAAGAATCTGGGGTCAATCTTGCATACATAGGGTAGCATATGGAGACGATCGAGGATCTACCTAGCCGACGGCCAGAGAACGGGCAGGCTCTGACTTGATATGAGAAACGTGCGCATAGTCCACACTTGGTGATGCACGTGAGTTTGTGCGTATAATCCCTATTTAGTGGTGCACGAGAGATAGGGCAGCGTACGACCTTGATCCAGTCCTACGGCTCCCCTGTACAATGGCCATATGTACCTACGATGAACGTCCTACGGGACCAGATGTATGATGTCCTTTGGGACTAGTATATGGGACGATTGCCTGACCTTACATGATGAATTGACGGAATGATATATATACGTTTTCGCACATTTCATGCTACCTATTTTATGATTTGCTATTGAGCACATAATTTTATGATGAGATTTTAAAGGTAGCCATGAGTATGTTTTACGAAATGTGCATATGACAATACGATTTCATTTTCAAAGTGATAAACATGTTATGATATGCATGATTAAGTTTTGAGATGCTTTTTACTTGTTTACACGACGTGATATGCATACTATATATGAGTTTTACCAAAGATGCATGATGTGTAAACTTATTATTTAAGCATGTTTTTACTGCTTTTATGAAATGTAAGCATCTCTACTCCAGTACATGTTTATGCTGATTTGTAAAACCATGAGTTTTACCATGTTTTGAGTATTTAAAGCTATTTTAAATATATCTCTTACTAAGTCTGAAAAACTCACCCCTCCTCTCCATCTCCCAGATTATCTATAGCGAGTCTACTGCACATACGAGACTGTGGTCGTTGACGAGATAGTCCAACCTTTCATCGGATACTTTCGTAACCTTGAGGTATAGTCTTACTTATATTCCAGACATGTGATACATAATAGACACTATTGTATATAATAGTTGGGATGTAATAGATGTAAATAATTGTATACAGAGTCTTAGTTACGCAGTATAAATGAATGAATATATTTAGTTGTTATATGATTTTAAGATATGAATGAAAAGTATTGAGGATGTGGGTTGAATAATATAAACTGCGTTTCAAACTCTGCAGGTTGGGTTAAGTCATAATGCAGTCGTTATGTTGCCGAAATTTTTAAAATAAAAGAGGTTTTAAATCTAGACATGGACAGGAAAACAACATAGTTAATGTATAAAAAGTTTAAATTAGCCCCATTTTTTTTACGCTTCCGGGGCATGACAATATTTAATTTCCATGTTTGACATATATTGTCGATAGAAATTGACAGCATAACAACTTATATATGAGCCTACCCACCTGCAAATCAATTGTTTTAACAATCCTAGATATCCACAACTACCAAACATACTTTCCAAATCCACATTTACAACTTAATACATCCATTTCGATTCAATACCAAATATCCTAAAACATAATCCCAAAAGTAATATTCCTTACGTTGTTTTCCTTACAAATTACATCCCAACAAAATATTTTGAAAATATGTCTGTGCATACAAATGTGTTTGGTAAAGGAATGTAATTGTATACCTTTTCTGTGTGTACAAAAAGTAGCCTAGGGTAGTTCTTTCCCACCAGCCTACGTCGTGTACGTGGCAGGTAACGCTTATAGATTACTGCAAATAGTCTGAAAGGTTGAGGGGTGAGCTTTTGGGGAAAAGCCCAATAAGATAATACTTTTAAAGCAGTTATGATATGTAAAAGCATGTAAAATTGTTCATAAATCAATCTTTAACGTGATACATAAATTGTCATTTCATGCATAATCATCGTAAAAATCATAAAGCATGAGTTTCCTCAAAACAAATAACATGCTTAACTATTTTACAAACTTTTCAATATTCATGGATGAGCTCTTAAAATCATCGTGTTCATAAACATTTCATAAATATATCTGTTCGTAACCAATTATCGTAAATCTCATATAAGCACATAATCATTCATCATAATTGACATTCATAAGCAAATCGAGGAGACTAGGCTATAACTAAGTCATGCGATAAGTGTCATTCTCCGTAGAGAGTCATCATACCTATGGCCATGGTAAAGGGGTTGTAGACTGGATCAGGGTCGTACAGCCCTTTCATAAAATATGGGTAGTATCTATCTTACTTATTTTCACTGGCACCTAGCTAGGACACGGGCACCAAAGGCACTCTCCGTGTGGGAAACATAAATGCGTTCTACGCGGGCACGAGATACTACCGAAACATCATCATAAACCACCAGTAGCAAGACATCTTCCACACAAGTTGAGTCAAGTGCTACAGGGGCCCTACGTACCGCCATCCAAGTGGTGGAGCCGGAACACCACAAGAAGTAACCATGCCTGAAGCCTATAGTCTCAAAAACTTCTTTTCCGCTTGCCCCCCCTCCCCCCCCCCCCTTTTTAATGCTTTTGAAATTGTCAAAAGTTTCTTTAAAAGTATGGATATAAAATCATAAATCAATGTAAAGCTTCCATAGGTTTCATACCTTAGGAAAAATTCATTTCATAACATGGAAGGTACTCGGGGAATATTTCTTAAAACTAAAACATGCTTCGTAAATAGTTCCACAAGTATGAAAGCAGTGATAAATCATTTCAAAATATAATGCTGCTTCATAAAATCTTTTATTGGTGAAACAAGAATGCATTATCAGAACTAAGTTAAATGGTACCCCTTACCTCGATTTATCGAATATTTCGCATTCGAGTAATGACGCCTCTAAGTGTCTCCCCTAATTTCTCCTACGATTCTCCTACACTGAAGTTTGTATATTTAGCATCCTATTCATACGAATTGTCTGAAATGCGTCAAAATTGTAACCTATTCGTTACTACTTCGTGTGTGCGTATAATCGTACATACCTAGCTAACACGTGTGTTTATATATTTTTATTACTATTTATTTTTTGTATGTACATATACTAACATACACATTTATTATATACACCTATATGTATATACATCAAAATATATACACATATAGATATTATTATTATTTGCTTTTATTATTCATTATCACATATATTTATTTATTTGTCTACTTCTCATCTTTCCCATTTTTATTCCATATATAATTTAATCTACACTAACATGCTTATATCCCAACATATATATATATATATATATATATACATGCACATTAAACATACATATATATAAATTTACCTTTTTCTTTTTCTCTTTTTTTCCAAATTTTCAGCCTTTTTCTTTTTTTTTCTTTTCTCTTTTTCCGTTCTTCTTCCTCGCCTAGTGCTCACTGTTATGATCTTCCTTCAGCTACTATGACTACCTCGATTCCAGCCTTCCATCAACATCATCCGCCTTCGACCACCCCTTTTTGCTTCCCCAATTTCCTTTTTTAGCTTCAGCTCACGGTCTGCTCTCCCCCTCACTCTCGGTTTGCTTCCCTTCAGCCCCTCTTCCTCGATTCTGTTTCAATTTTCCAGCTATTGGTTTGCCTCAATTTTCCAACCCCAGTTCTGCTTCAGCCTCCCTCTTCCTCGGTTTACTCTGCTTCCCGGTCGGTCTTTTTCTTCTTCTCTTTCCTTCCTCTTTCTTTCTTTCTTTTCTTTTCTTTCTTTCTTCTCTTTCCTTCTCCCTGGGTCGAACTAGCTCTCCTTTTCTCCCTTTCTTTCTTTTTTTTTTTCATTCTTCTCCTTCTTCCTTTCCCTTCTTTGTTTCTTCCCCCGATCAGCTCTCCTCTCGGGTTGGTTTCCTCCCGTTCTTCTTCTTTCCTTTTTTTTCTTCCTTTCTTTCCTTCCCCCTCGGCTGAGCAGCTTTCTTCCTCTTTTCTTCTTTTGCTTTCCCTCCCAGCAGAATTACTCTGCTTTTTGAATAGCAGCAAGCGGAATTGGCTTTCTTTGAAAGCAAATTCCGTACATCCTTTTATATATTATATTAATATATATATTATTTGTTATTTGTAGTTTAGTATTTTTTTTTGTTGTTTTTGTTTGTTTTGTTTGTTTTTTTTATTAACCTATATTACATACTATATATTGCCTAACATATATATTTGTTATATTTTTACATTATTATCTATATATTTAAATTTGTCTAGTATATATATATATATATATATTTATATATACATATGTATATATATATACACATTTTTTTTATAAAATTATCCAATGACACAATATTCATGTCTTCCATGAAATTTTTATTATTTCGAAAATGAAATATTCTTGAGATTTCATCATTCCTCATAAATCCCCAATATAAGTTTTTTTTTTTACATCAAAATTATTTTCGATCCCTCCATGCTTGCATTTGCTTCATCACTTCCTGTATTTCGGGCTCTCCGTCTTTCACGGGCCTCTCGGCTCCCATACTCCTCGAACCCTACAACGAATATTCGCACTTCCATTAAAACATATTATTCTCATTTTTATATAGTCTAATTAAATGTAGGAAATTTATGGTGTTTACACATACAGACATCTAAAACCCCTAAATGGATTTTTTGAATTTTTGATTTTTTATTTTTTTCATGTATCTATCAAAAGAAAATAAAACTAACCTAAAAGCACTAAGTATGTACAAGGTAGAACTATACCTAAGCATGATTTCTCCAATATCAACTAAGACTAACCAAATCCTCGATAACATGGCTAAAAAGTACAAAACTTGATGGACCTAAACGGTATCTACATGCAAGTATACATGGTCATACAAATAATACGAAGGTGAGCCCGGAATAACGTCCCATAGAGTTTTTTTGTACCTTAATTGATTACCAGATAATTACATCCTAAAGTATATTCTAGCAAATTATGAAAAAGGTGCGTGATCTACTAAGGCTAATTACATAAATTAAAATAAACAAATAAAATAATAAAAGAAAATAAGAAAATGAAATCAAAATGAAAATAAGAAGAGAAAATGAGAATAAAAATACTTACAAAGCTCAAATAGGAAATAAAAAGCAATTACAAAAGAAAAATAAGAAAATCAAAATCAATAATGAAAATGGGTTAAAATGCAAATATAAGAAAATATGGGCCTAAAACGAAAGTAATAAAAATAAAACTAGAAAATCCTAATATGAAAATAAAAATTCTTGAGTCTATCTAATTAAATAAAATAAAAATTCAAAATATCCTAAGCTAATGCATGATGAAATAAAATCCTAATAAAAATCTAAAAATTCCTAAAAGTTAATTCTAACCTTAAAATGCCCTAAATTGCTAACTCCAAATAATGCCTAACCCTAAATGAATTCTAAACTAATGAAATGCATAATAAACTAATAATGACTAACCTAAATGATGCATAAGAATTAAAATACTTTTGGCTTTTTGGAAATTGAAATGGAAACTAACCTAAAAATGCATGAAATATGTCTTAACCCTAAATTAACCCTAAATGAATGACTCAAACCCTAAACCAATGCAAACTTAACACTAAAACATTAATTAAAAGACTTCTAAATCAGTAAATAAAAAGCCTAAAATACTAATGCAACTATCTCTAAATTAATGCATGAAAAAGTTAGGAAAATTGAATAAAACTTAATCTAACATGACCTAAACTTAACCCTAAACTAATACAACCTAAATGCACCTAAAATAAACACAAAACAGCCAATAAAACATACCAAAACAGTGAAGAAACTAGGCTGGACAGATTTGTAAATTAAATTCAAAAATTAACCTAAATGTCATGAAAATTAACCTAAATACATCCTAACAATTAACCACTAATTAACTAACCCTAAAATGATTTATACCTAATTAAATGAACCTAAAACACTCTAAATAGTAGTAAAAATGTTAAAAAAATGCTAAAAGAACTAATCTAACTAAACCTAAAATTAATCTAATGAATATATGACCTAAATAACACCTAAATACATCTAAATGACATGAGAATTGCGAACCAATACAAACCTGCAGCTAAAATAAAATCTAGGCAACAAAAAAAAAATGAAGAAAATGGAAATTAACGCAAGAATATGCCATGAAAAGCTAA
Organism: Firmiana major; assembly: GCA_033439115.1. Taxonomy (NCBI): domain Eukaryota; kingdom Viridiplantae; phylum Streptophyta; class Magnoliopsida; order Malvales; family Malvaceae; genus Firmiana; species Firmiana major. The sequence continues at coordinate 22,684,437 of CM065903.1, read as the reverse complement.
GCTAACATCGATGCAAGAATATGCCATCAAATGCTAAGCTAAGATGTCTTAAAAATTACCTAATGTTTATATACTCCTAATATGATGTAAATGTACCTAAATGAACCTAAAAACTACATGAAACAACAGCTGAAATTGTACAAAACATATTGTAAAACAAACCTGAAAGAGTGAACTAAATATATGGAAAAGCTAGGTGAAATGCCATGGAACATATCCTTAATGCATTCTAAAAATTTCCTAATTAATATATGATCCTAAGGTGATTAAATACTACCTAAATAAGCTTTAAAAAGACAAAAATCAGCAGCCAAATGAGTCTAAATAGCTCGCTAAAACAATTCAAGAAAATTAACACTTTTCATGCACTAACCTTAAAACCAAGCAAGAAACTCACCTTAAATGAATTTAGAAAAATCTCAAAAATTTATATAAGTTACCTAAGACCCTAAACTATATAAATAAAACTTAAAATCTTCCAAAAATACCCTATAAAAAATCCTAACTCTTAATGCCTATAATGGGCAGATTTCTACCCTTTCATGCCTAATTAAGTATATTGCCTTAAAACATTTTTTTTTTTTTGGATTTTTTATGTATCAAAACCTTGAAAACAAAAAAATAACCTCAATATAGACATTTGAAACAGTAAATACAAAATTATAAGCACCAAAAATAAAGAGACAAAACAGAAAAATAAAATCAAGAGAATAAAGTATGTGTCAAGCTCAAGAACAAGAGCTTATTGAGGTAGTTTTGTAACCTCTTAAGCTTATATTCTCATTGAACTCAATCAATACTGAAATGAGAAGAAAAAGGTGAAGGAGAAGAGTATCGAAATGCTAGAAATAAAAATCAAAATCAAAACTTAAAAAAGAAATTAAAAGCTTGCATTAAAGTGATAAAATGTCACCAAACAAAGATCAATGGAAGAAAGCTTCAAAAATAAAAATGGTGACTACTTTCTACTCTAGAAAAACCATGGAAAATGAATAAAAAACTAAAATCTAAGCCTAGGCAGCAGACCACCCATTTCCCCTACTCAATTTGGTATATATACATAGGTAAATTAGGGGTAAAAGGATGAAAACACATGGTAAATGAGTTGGCAATTATTTGCCATATGTCCTAATCTAATTGGGTCTTCAAGGAAGATATTTCCACATCATCAAGGCTCCATAACCACCTCTTGTTTTCTTATACAAATGTCATCCTAGGTGGCTAACCCATGTAAATTCCATTTGAAAACTTGCCATCATCTTCCAAGAGAATAAAATCAAGCCATGTGGCATGCAAGGTGGCTTAAGTGAGTTGTACTAGAAGACAAGTTAGGTTGTTATGGAAGACGTCTTTTAGTACACTCAATCTCATTCTACATGGGTGAGCTTAAATGTCATCAAATTAACTCAATTTCTTCTAAAATTTATTTATTTTCACAATTAGAGAAAATTAATCAAATTAAGGGGAAAACATTTTTACTAGAGAATAAAGCAATAATCAAGGAAAATAAACACATAAATAACTAGTAAGCCTAAAGAAGGAAGGAAACGAGAAAAGAACTTCGATGATAAAAGTAGAGCAAGATCGGATAAGTTAAGTAAAGCTCTGAAGTTGAAATATGTTAATTATACACATTTTACTAAGCCTCTGTCACGACCCAAACTACCCAAAAATCAGAGTTAATTTTTCGCGTTTTATTATTTTCTTACTTGAATTTCTTACCTGTCCTCGAATCGTGACCACACTCCACTAATAATTGGGCTGTGCGTCAATGCCAGTCCCACCATTCAATTACCATCTAACTTATTTCTTCTCCAGTCATTTATAATTGTTTACAATATTTATACATCCCCTAAAGTTACTTGCAAACATGTTACTGTGCTATGCTTATGTAGATACAATATGTACAAGTGTATATACCTTATGTTGATGGGCAGCAGCAGATATCCGGAATGCAGTACTGAGTCGCCTCAACTTCAACTGGAGATTATCTGTGGGAGAAAATGAAAGGGGTGAGCACATCAAGCTCAGTAAGGCAATCCTACGAACAAGTAGGTAACCATACTACCTACATGAACGTGGTGCCATGCATAAACCACCCTTTCTCCACACATTTAAAACAAATGACATGAGCTTATGATGTTATGTAAATCGAGTTTGCACGGAAAATTCAACATGCAATTATTTTAAATCATTTCTTTCTCTTTAAAAATTTCACAATAAAGTCAGGACTCGACCCCTCATTCGGGTGATCCTGACTCACACAAAATCATGAAAATTGAGTTTCTCGAAAGCATCGATATCCGAAAACATATGTATATATATATACAAGATATGAGACTAGGCAATAACTGTATATCGGTAATAACCAGGACTAGCCAATATGTGTCCTCGTGAGTCCCTCTAGCTTCACGGATCCCAGTGTGCGAGGTCTCACCCTGATCGAGAATCGCCCGGGAGGTGGGTCAATCCAACCCGTCAGTCTTATCCGATCTCACGCATCCGAAGATGCCGTATCCGAAGATACCCTGTATCACAAAGATACCCCGTATCACAAAGATACCGTATCCGAAGATACCCCATGGTACATCGTACTCCATACTACTTGCACGGTACATCGTACTCCATGGACCCATATCACTCTAGGTACTCCAGCCCAAATGGCCTGCTTCCCACAAAGAGGTTTTCTTCCTCAATACTCATTGCCATGTCTAAAAACGCACGTACGAGCCTATTAAATCGGTGACACACAGTCTACCCGATGCTCCAAGCACGGCTCATCGTATGTTCTCATAAAAATCAGTGCGAGCGATGCTCAGCACTCTCATCAAATCAAGTAAAATTGGCAGAGCCCGCTTTACATCTTCACAGGGCCGCCAACCTCATCCCTCACTCTCACCCTACTTAAGAGGTCTTTTGAGCCTGTTGGGCCTTTTGGCTGACTCCAAGGGCAGACAGCGCTACTCCACAAATCCAGTAAAACTAGTGCGAGTTAGGCTCAGCACTCTGTATATAAATCATATGAAAATCTTATAAAATCTGGTGCGAGTTAAACTCCAGCACCCTGTCTTGAAAATCATGTAAAAATATGGTGCGAGTTAGACTCTAGCACCGTGTCACGAAAAAGCATGTGAAATCTGGTGCGAGTTATACTCTAGCACCTATGCATGTAAAACTCTAGTGCGAGCTCTCGCTCCAGCACTAATGCATGCATCACACAAATCAAACATCGTGCGAGCTGAGCTCTAGCACGTCACATGTAAATAAAAACACGTAGGCGGCTCGGTTATCTCCAAATAGTTTTCATAGAAATTACATCGTTAAAGGTATGCAATGCTATGCATTTTTCTTTAAAAGTGAGCCAGCCTACTCATGCATGTGTTAAAATACTTCCAGAATGAGCAGGAACCTTTTGTTCTTGCTCATCCCAATTTTTCCTAAATTTATAGATTTTACACTTAACAAGGGTATTTTAGTAATTTGCCAATTCGGGGCACTAAAATTATTATTCGACCTCTAGACCCTTCAGATAAATTTTAAAAGACTGCATATGACTTGAAATTTCGTAAAATTACCTCTAGCAATCCGTAGAATTCCCTTACTTTATTTTCTTGTCGAGTCTGACCTTTTCTTTTCCACTGTTGTCTCGTCGCGCAGTCCGTTATGCTCCCAATCAAATGCCCGAAACTGCGTATCAATATTCCTCAGGTCAGATAACATACAATTTAATTGTATTTAATCTTTTCTGGGCTTAATTTAAATCATTGGGCCCGTTTACCCCTATTGGGCCCGATTGCACCTTAATGGGCCTTAATCGGCCTTAAGCCCGTTTTTCACTTAATTTTCACTTTATCGAGGCCTATTGGGCTCATTGGGCCTTCCAACAATTTATTGGGCCTCGTTCTAACTCTCGAATAGCTAAATTTAATATTTACGACAATTCATCTAAATTTCCATAATTTAATTCAATTTATGCGGAAATTTAAATTCATATCACGCATCACGATGTAAACTGTCGTAAATAAGGGTCACTTACCCGAGATTCCATGCTAGTACAAAATTCGAGGCTGTCTCGAGCTCTCGGTGGATGCCAATCGTCGAGCTACATAATTTCATAATTTTTTGGGTAAATTTCCAGTCGAAAATTAATAAAATAAAATATTCCAAAATTTAAATCGATCAATTTGACCGCTTATCGACTTACCCGAAGCTCGATTGCATCACTGGAATTTTTCCCAATTTTTTCTCTTTTTCTTTTTCCCTTTTTCTTCCTTTTTTCCTCTCTTTTTTGGCTGAACCGATTCAGTCCGGTTCGGACCGATTCAGATCGTCGGTTCACTCCAGTTTGGCCGGTTCACCACCGGTTCACTGCCTTGCAGGCCGGTTCTCCGTCGGCTTCCACCGCCAGCAGCTCCGTTGGGTCGTCCGCAACTCGAATCTGCCCTCGGTTTGGGTCAAGCTCGCTGGAACGCCGCCGGTCCGGCTCTTCTCCCTCGACCGTCGGACCCATTTTCCTCCTCTTGGCCGTCGCAGACGTTTCCCGTCGTTTCGTCGGCTGATACCGGTGCAGAAAAGATCGCCGTTGCCTGGGCTTTCGGAATTGGGCCTTGGTTCCGGCCGATTCGTCGTCGTTCGCCGCCGGTGGCCATTTCTTTTCCCGCGGCTTCTCTCCCCCGATCCGCCGGATTTCGGCGTCGGTAGGCTGCACCGCCGGTACCATCTTGCTCGCCGAGCGTCGCTCTACGTTTTTCGACCTTCGCTTGGGCTCAACGGTCACCGGTGGCTCGTCGGACTTCAGCCTCCGTTTGCTTCGTTTTCGTTTCGTGTTTTTCGCGATTTTCGATCCCTTTTTTTTTCAGCAGCTTCCCTTTTTTTTGTTTTATTTATTTTAATATTATTTAGTTAATTAAATTAGTCTAAAATATTCAAAATGTCTTTAAAAAAATTATATTTTATTCATTTAGTCTATAAATTAATTTCTCGGTATTATTTCGGCTTCCCGGTATAATTTTTGATTATTTTTCGGAATTATTTTTCCGAACTAAAAATCTCGATTAATTTCCATAAATTGATATCTTGATCAATTTAACCCGGAATAAATTTATTTCACCTTTATTGACCAAGATTTCTCAATCCATTATTTTTTTAATTAAATTTCCTTATCGAAATTATACCGACTTTCGATCTTTTGACCATTTTGCCCTTACACGTGTTCGAGATTAATTTAACCCGACTTCCCTTCACGAATACTCATTCATTTCATATTTTAATTAAATTCAGGTCTTACAGCCTCAAACTTCAATTTTGGCCATGATTGAGAAAATCGAAAAACTCCAATTCACTAGAAGAGGTGAGGAGAATCTAGAACAAGATCTTGAGTGTAAGTCCCGATTTTATCGAAATTCCTTATGATTCATGTGATGTACATTTCCATATATTGATGGAATCATAAGAAGAGATTTGACTGAATTAAATTTACAAATGGAATAAAACGAAATATCGGTGAATGTAAGAAATAGGCCAAACAAAAGGGATCGAAATCAAGTTGACGAAAAATAAGAAAAGATAGCGTGTCACAACCCTCAACTTACCAAACTACGTACAAATATTTCGCATTTTCATGCATCATTTATTATTCATCCTTACCTTAATCGTGAACAGCAACTCTCCTTAATAGTTGGGCTGTGTGTCGACGTCTAACTTACTCCACCATGCCAATTCAATTTGTATATTATTTATTAGTAAACACTTGTATAAACATCTATATATTAGAGTTGTTATGTGTTTACATTGTTTTACATCCCCAATAGTTACATACAAAATGCTACTATGCTATCGTAAGTTTAGATACAAAATTACAACAGTGTGTATACCTTACGCAATGGGATGCAGCAGATTACCAAAAGGGAACGCCTCCAGTTACACTCAATCTATACTCAACACTCTATAGAGAGGGGGAAAATAAGGGGAGTGAGCAAACCACACGCTCAGTAAGGCAATCATGCGAACATGTAAATACTGCACTATCCACATGATCATGATGCCATGCTCAAAAGCATTTAGTTCATCATTTTATCTCAAACATGAGTGTATGATTGTGTTAATGGTATGTAAAGCATTCATGCTATTAAAATCCAGTGCACAATTCATTTCAAAGCATGGTATAAATCATCTTGCATAGTTCACAATAAAGCATGGCATTACCCATCATGCATTTTTCACAATAAGGCATGGCATTAATCATCATGCATCGGTGCACTTTAAACCATTAATAATCGATATCTCAAAATAATTCAACACTTGTCAGGTCTCAGCCCCTCCCTCAGACTGTCCTGACCCACAAATCATTTCAAACATGGATTTATTCACAAAGGATTAGACATGTGAGATAGGCAATTCAATAAAAGGTAATAACCTCTAGGTCTATGGCCATAACCTATGATACCGGCTACACGGATTAGGTGTGCGGGATATCACCACTATCTGCTTCCACACGGTAAATGGGTCAAATCCAGCCCGTCGGTCCATAGCAGATCTCATCTGAAGACGGCATATCACAATCTCAACACGATACGACATACTCCAAGCTACATGTACGGTACAACGTACTCCATGGACCCAATCAACACATCATATCACGCCACATCTCAAAACGCATGTGTGAGCCTATTTAATCTGTACGACCTCTTCTCTACTCGAAGCTCCTAACACGACTATCAATATGTCAAAATCACAAATGCATGTGCGAGCCTATTTAATCGGTGTGACACCCAGTTTGCCCGAAGCTCCAAGCACGGCAACAAATAAGGTGGGCATCTAGTGCGAGCTAAGCTCCAAGCACCATACCAAAACTAGTATGAAATCCATGTGAAAACTAGTGCGAGCTAAGCTCTAGCACTCATGTGTATAAAACACATCAAATCTCGTGCGAGTCCTGCTCTAGCACGCTTTCATTTTCACAAAATCATGTAGGTGGCTCAATTCTTTGCAAAGTATGGTTAACAAACTAAAACAAATCATCTCTTTTGCAAATCATTTCAAATATTAGCCAACCTACCAAATCATTTGCTAAAAAGCAATAAAACATGATTTTTGAAAGCAATATGCTTTTATTTTCATGTACATTTCTCAAACACCCAACTTTTACCCTTTAATCACCCAATTTCATTTCCTAACATCTCATGCATTCTAGAAAAGCATTAAGTGCCCAAATTGCGCACAGATATCTCTAAGAGTCCACACAATTCCCTTACCTCGATTTACTTGATGTGGCTCTTTTCCTCTTAGCTTCTCACGCTCTTGGCTCAACTCACTCCGGTGTATCCTTGAAAGCTGTAATTTATTCATCATACGTTCGAGTTAGTATGACTAAGTGTCATTCAACTATATATTCCACTCAATGCCTTAAACGCTCATTTTACCCTTTTTGGGTAAACCTCTCTATTCATTCTATATTATTATCTTAAAATTATCTCCTCAACACCATTATCATCTCAAGATATCCCATTCATCATTTGTTCCACCACATTTCACTTCTCACACTAACTCATTTCTAGGTTATATTCATTTCATGGCATTCTATATAGTTCTACCTACAATGTGCACACCCAAATCAACTTCATAATCATCTAAATGTACTTGGATTTGTGCACTAGAAACTTACCTCTTTGGATTTCTTCTTTGCCCCAATTAGAAATGCCCTTTGTTCTTTCAATCCAATAAATGGAGAAATGCCTCCAAACTATGTTGTTTTTCTCCTTGCTGTGAACAACTTTGCCTCTAATAGGCTTCCCTCAAATCTCCTTGAAAATGGTTAGATTTAGAGAGAGAAAACTAGGTTTTGGGTTGGAAAGGGAAGGAAATGGTTTTGTCCCAAAATCTACATATTTTCAACGCCTTTTTTTTATTATAGAAATAGCTTGAGGAGATCGATCTGGTCCCTTTAAATTCCTCTTTTCCACGGTATTTTAAGCATGAGATTGATCTGTCGAAGCTTGAGATCGATCTGTATGCTCGGGGATCAATCTTTTCATTACAGAATGTTTAGGAGATCGATTTGGCTCTATTGGAGATCGATATGCCCTATTCCATTGCTCAAATACAAGCATTTTGGCTCATCTAGATCGATCTCTCATCTTATGGGATCGATCTGGCCTGCATAATTTCCAGATTTTACTGCAGTTTCCTGCAGAAACTTATACCAAAACATCCTTAATTTGCTGTCATGGTCATTTTCTCATCCAATCATTTTTTACACTTGAAAATGGCATCCATTCATACCTTATACCTATTGAACCTTGTGTGGAATCTTTGCATATCTAAAGGTACTTAATATAAACCAAATGGAAGTGCACAACTTATGCAATTCTCCTTCCATTTTTCCACACTACTCATAATCTATTCTACTCACATTCTACAAATGTTTAAGTCTATTTCTTCACATTCATACATTATGTAACTTGTATGTATAATCACAACTCTTATTACATGTGTGTACATAATCTTATGGACTTACATTACATATACTTCACATTACAAATGTATCATCATACTTATGATTTCATTTACATTTCTATGTACCAATATACAATTATACATATACGGGGTCTTACATTCTCCCCCACTTAGAAAATTTGGTCCTCCAAATTAGAACCAATTTAATCTGTGAATAACTCGGGATACTTCTCCCGCATCAAACTTTCCAATTCCCATGTGGCTTCTTCCATAATGTGATATTGCTAAAGAACCTTCACCAAGGGAATTATCTTTGTCCTCAACACTTTATCTTTTCTATCAAGTATCTGAACCGGCTTCTCGACATACGTCACACCTTCATTGAGCTCCAAAGGCTCATACCTTATTACATGCGCTGGGTCTGGGTGATACTTCCTTAACATGGATACATGGAAGACGTTATGCACAGTTGCCAACTTTAGTGGCAATGCCAATCTATAAGCCTTATCTCCCACCTTATCAAGTATCTCTAATGGCCCTATATATCGAGGGCTCAACTGTCCCTTCTTCCCGAATCTCATAATTCCCTTCGAATGAGAAACTTTCAAGAACACCGACTCACCCACATCAAACTCTAGAAGTCTCCGTCTCTTATCAGCATAACTTTTTTGCTTGCTCTAAGCTGTCCGTAATCTCTCACATATCAATTGGACGTCCTCAGATGCTTGTCTAACCAATTTGGGAGCAAAGATCTATCTGTCACCAACCTCTTCCCATCCAATAGAGGAACGGCATTTACGCCCATACAATATCTCATATGGTGCCATCCCGATACTCGCATGAAAACTGTTATTATAAGCGAACTCTGCGAGTGGCAAATGGTCATCCCAGGAGCCTCCAAAATCCAAAGCACACGCTCTCAACATATCCTCCAGGGTTTGTATAGTCCTCTCTGACTGACCATCTGTCTGAGGATGAAACGCGGTGTAAAAACTCAACTGGGTCCCCATCGTTTCTTGAAAACATTCCCAGAAGTGGGAAGTGAAGCGGGCATCCCCCTATCAGAAACAACGCTCACTGGAATTTCATATAGCCTCATTATCTCGCACACATACAAGTTCGCTAACTGGGTCAAAGTATCGATAGCTCTCATAGCTAGAAAATGGGTTGATTTCGTTAACCGATCCACAATCACCCATATGGCATCATGACCTCTGCGGGTCCTCGGCAATCCCATTATAAAATCCATGGAGACATACTCCCACATCCATGTCGGTATCGGTAGAGGCTGCAATAACCCTGCAGGCTTCTGATGCTCTACCTTTACCTGCTGACAAACGAGACACTTAGCAACATATTCAGCAATGTGCTTTTTCATCCCAGACCACCAGTAAACCTTTCGAAGGTTTTGATACATCTTAGTACTTCCTGGATGTATCGTATACTTCGATGAGTGAGCCTCTGTCAAGATCAACCTTCTGATCTCTGCATCATCAGGAACACATACCCTACCTCTGAACCTCAATAATCCATCTGAACTTAACTCAAATTCAATTTTTTTGCCCCTCTGTATCTGCCCGACAATATCACTGCATTGGTGATCAATTCGTTGAGCCTGTCGGATTCAATTTATCAGATTTGATTCCAACTGCATGCTAGCTATCATAAATCTACTATCAGCGTCAGGCGGGGTCATATCCAAACTGAGGTTCATGAACTATTCCAACAGCTCGTGTTCCCTGACCATCATGAATGACACCAACCCGAGATGCTTTCTACTCAATGCATCAGCAACCACATTTGCTTTACCCGGGTGGTACAGGATCTCACAATCATAATCCTTTAAGAGCTCGAGCCATCTCCTCTGCCTCATGTTCAACTCTTTCTGCGAGAATAGGTATTTAAGGCTCTTCTGATCCGTAAACACTTAAAATTTCTCTCCACAAAGGTAGTGGCGCCATATCTTCAGCGCAAACACCACCGCTGCCAACTCTAAGTCATGGGTTGGGTAGTTCCTCTCATAATCCTTTAACTGTCTTGATCCATATGCAACTACCTTCCCATCCTGCATCAATACGTAGCCCAGTCCTAGGTGTGAAGCATTCGTATACACTGAGAAACCTCCTGAGCTGGTAGGAATTGTGAGGATCGGAGCTGTGGTTAATCTCCTTTTTAACCCCTCAAAACTTTCCTCACATTTATCATCCCACACATACTCCCTATTCTTTATCGTGAGACGTGTCAAAAGAGCAGCTAACCTCAAAAATCCCTCCACAAACTGTCGATAATACCTAGCTAAACCCAAGAAACTCCTGATCTTTGTCACTGTCTGGGGCCTCTGGCACTGTGTCACTGCCTCAATCTTTGATGGATCCACTGATACTCCATTCTTTGATACTATGTGACCCAGAAAAGAGATCGGTTCCAACCAAAAGTCGCACTTGCTGAGTTTAGCGTACAATTTCTTCTCTCTGAGGGTCTATAGCACTATCCTTAGGTGCCTTTCATGCTCCTCTCTAGATCTTGAGTACACCAGTATATCATCAATGAACACAATAACAAATCGATCTAAGTACTGGTGAAACATCTCATTCATTAACGACATAAAAGCTGCGGGAGCCTTTGTCAACCCGAAGGCATAACCATAAATTCATAATGTCCATACCGGGTGCGAAAAGCTGTCTTAGGTATATCTCCACTCCTTATCCTCAACTGACAGTACCCTGACCTCAGATCTATCTTGGAAAAGACCTGCGCTCCCTTAAGCTGATCCAACAAGTCATCGATGCGTGGAAGGGGATACTTATTCTTTATGGTGGCCTTATTAAACAACCGATAATCTATACACAGTCAGAGGCTTCCATCCTTCTTCCTCACAAATAGAAACGGTGTTCCCCAAGGTGAGACGCTCGATCTGATGAATCCCTTCTTTAGCAACTCTTATAACTGTTTCCTTAGTTCTTCCAACTCAACTTGAGCCATTCTATATGGCGACTTGGATATCGGCTCTGTACCAAGTGCCAAATCTATACCAAACTCCATCTCTCTATCTGGAGGTAACCCTGGTAACTCATCAGGAAAGACATTTGGAAACTCCTTAACCACTGGTATGTCTCCTAATTTCGGACGTGCCTTATCCGTCTCAATCACATAAGCAATGAACCCTTCACATTATTCTTTCCACTATCAAAAACACAATCATCATATTCACACATAAGATTGATGAACAGATTTAACTTTCATACATCATGTATCAAGATTGTACTCATCACACTTATAATAATCATGTTCTTTAATTTCATTTCACAAAATTTATTACAAAGTTGTCTATCTTTGGAAACATCAAAGTTTTTGCATGATAATCCATAACAACATGATTTGCAACCAGCCAATCCATCCCTAGGATTACATCAAAATCACCCATATTTAGTAAAATTAAATTGGCTGTGATTTCTTTACCTCCTATCCTTATCTTTTAATCTCTACATACATGCTCAGTCAATTGACTATCATTCATAGGGGTAGATATCAACAACATCTTATCAAGCAGTGTGGGTTTTACATGCTTTAACAATTTACGTGCAAAGGATGGCGAAATAAAGGAATGCATGGCACCAGGATCAAACAACACAAATGTTTCTAAATCAAAGATTTGGATGGTACCTTTTACCACATCCGAAGACTGATCCGTAATATCCTAGTCCAATGCGTACACTCATCCTCTGCTCACACCCATTGCTTGCTTCCCCTTTTCCTCAGTTGTAGCCCTCCTCCTCGAAGCAGTAGTACTAACTGGAGCTCTCTTTGGCTTCTTGCCCTTATGTGGGGCTCTCTCTGTCATCTCTAGGCAATCCCTGATTATGTGCCATGATTTTCCACATCTGAAGCATACTACCTGAGGTCCATAACATGGTCGAGTTCCATGGTACTTGCACACTTACCATACTGTTCTGTAGTAAGCCGTGGCCCTCCAATCACAATTCCTTTCGCTAGACCTAAAGCTGGATATATAGGAGGATTAACTATTCTCTCTCGGATCTCCTAGATCCTCGACCTCTTTCTAGCAAACATCTTGCTTCCCTTATAACTAAAGCCTCTATCCATCACTAGTCTTTTCTTATCTCTGTCCCTTACCTTACCGACTTTTTTAAACTCTGAGGCGATTCTATCAACATCTTATTCACAGAATTACGCCCTGCGCACTGCCTCCTCGTAGGTCGGTATATCTAGGGGAACCAATCAAGACCTGATGGTCAGTCTCAATCCATCTACAAATTTTTGGATTTTCTTAACCTCATTACTCATTGTGTTGGCATCATATCTGCCCAGGGAAATAAAAGTCATCTCATACTCATCCACAGTCCTACTCCCTTGGGTCAGTCCCAAAAATGTCATTTTCATCTTTCGTTGTGCGGTATCCGGAATGTACTGTCTCCGGAAGACTTCCAAAAATATATCCCAACTGATCTCAGTATGTCGGGCTCTCAAAATAGGCCCGGTGGACTTCCACCAATGTTCTGTTGATCCCTTCAGTATAAAAGCGACAAATGCTACCATTTCGGTGGCAGTGCACTCGAAGATCCTATACAACTTCTCGATTTCACTAATCCAATCCTCAGCTGCTATTAGGTCCTTAACTCCACTGAAAGACGACGGTCCAAACTTTTGGAATTACCATAATCTATCCAAGTCACATCCATATCCCCAACCTCTACTGCCTGGGGTATCTGTAGTCTGAGGTCTTTGGGCTAGCCTTGCCCTTGCCTCAGGAGCTGCCGCCTGCTCGGCATCACCCTGTGTAGCGGGACTCTATCTAAAGCCAACTCCAGGTAAGGATTGGGTGACCAACTCCTATATCATCTCAATGCTTCGCTTAATCCTCGCGAAGCGAGCCTCAGTACTCTCGGGCCTCTCCTCTAGACCCTGTGGAGCGTGCTCAACCTCAACCTCTAGTACGATCTGAACGTATTATTCGCAAGTGCACGGGTTGTACAAGTAATAATAAGATTTGAGTCTCAGAATTATCGTCCCACAAAGAAGTTGACTAGCCTAATTAAGTACCGGTTAATCTAATACTACAAATGCTCAGAAGTAAATTAAGAGAACCAAGCAGTAAACCAAATAGCTAATCTAAAGATAATGAAACAATGCAGTAACTTAAAAACCAGAGCATGAAATTGAAAGAGATAGAAATCAACATAACAAACGAACGAAAACAAATTGAAATAACAATAAATCAAAGCATGTGCTGCAAATAAAATACAAGAAAACTCTAATCTAAATACATAAACTAAGGCTTTCCAAAATCAAAATATAAACACTAAAAATGCATCTATAAACTACTAGAAGCTGAGCAACACAGCCCGCACTGCACCTGAGTAAATGAAACTGATGAACAGTGAACTATCAATATAACAGGGCAGAGCAGAGCATGTTATTGTCTATCAAGAACTCAGTACAATGCCCAACTACAGCTCCGGTAAGGCCATATATCAACCCAGAAAACATTAGACAAATCATGCCAAACTCAGACAGCAAAGAAATATAATCAAGCAGTTATGCAGAGCAGATGAAGAATGTGGTCCCTATTCACTAGAATAAATTGCTTGCTGGAACTTTCTTTAAGACAATACACAACCGTGAACAGCAATGTAAGTTAACAAGGACAAAAATAGCATAAGGAAAGGAACTATAAAAGACAGTAGTTGCTAGCCTATGATTCACTGTGTCGGGCAACATCATCGACTTAGCAAAGAATACTTCACCAATCCCGTAACGTAGTTGATGAAACATAGAAATAAAATAAAAGAAATGAAGCAAAATCGAGAACTAAAGGCTAGAAAATGGAAGCTATGTAGTAGAGCTGAAATACAAGAAGAACTGATTTAAACAAAACCAATAAGTATAAAGAAATTTGATTGCTATAAAATAAAACTCTTGAAGACTAGAAAATGAAGAACTTTGTAAAAATCAAAGATGGAATGAACAGTAAAAATTTAAGAAGGTGGCTAATGGAAATTGCAAAGTCAAACACCGGGAAAATAAAAAATACTAGAAAGGAAATAACTCTAAAAACTACTCTACCTACACTACTCCTACTCCTAAATTACTTCTATTCTAACCTAGGCTACTTTCTACTCTACTTAATTTTTCAATTGCCATCATGTTCTATTTATACACAAACATAGGGGTACAATGGTAATTTATACATCCTAGATGAGTTCGCATTATTTGGCCACTTGTCTTCATTTGATTTATTGCATAGTAGATATTTCCATGTCATCTGTCTTTTTGTCCAATTGGTTGTGCGATGTGGCCCGGCGTGTGTTTTCCAGAGGGTTGGCACGGTGTCCTTCCATCTTATCGTTTCGGAGCAAATAAAATACGGACACCTAGCATCACGCGTGTCCAGACAATTGATGACTCGGTCTGCAAATTAGAAGTGGTTCAGTCTCCTTTAGCCTATTTTCAGTCCAATTTTGAATGAAACGACTGAGTTTCATCCGGATTTAATTTATCTGCACATTAAAGAATTTTAATTAAATAAAGAGGATTATTAATAGAATAATAGGGGGATTAAATAATTAATTAAGAAATTAAGCACAAATAATTCTATTAAAATAGAATTATCAATAGTTAGCTTTAATTATGGTTAGATATTTACCTAATGGGCTTTTCAATTGGGCCTCTCGGTTTGGGCTTTCTTAATGAGATTTCGGGCTGAAATTTTTACTATACCTCGTGCCTTTTATTGTCTCAATATTTGGCTTATCAATCGGTCCAACAATTCGGTCTAAGGGACCTAAGAATTTCGATCTACGTTTAGTATACCTTAATGGCTTTAAAATCTTCACTTTAGGCCCATTACGTTTTTAACCATTAAATTAAATTTGAAATCCTTTCGAATAATTTTTCCTTACTTTCGGGGATGATTATCTTCTATTCTAACCAAGAATATTTTTCTCCAATTTTTTCTCCATACTTAGGTTAATTCCTAACCATGGTTAGTCAACTATGGTAAAAGTCACTTTTCTTAACTATAGTTGACTTTTTCCTTAATCATTGACCAAGTTGACTTTTTCTTAAAATTTCGAAAGAGTCATATCTTATGTTTTACACTCTCGTCTTTACGTTTTGGCCGTTTTCGGTAGATAAATACACCCAAAACACCTTAATTACTTTAACTTGCTAAAAAGGTCTATTTTACCCTTTTTAGCTTTTACTCTCGTTCTTTGTGTTCGGAACTAAATCAAACTGACTTTCCTTCATAAGCTCTCTATATTTTCTCATTTTAAGTTCTTATTTTTAGTCAGAATGATTTAGATCCACTCGGTTTAGCCTGTGACTCTTATAGCTCACATTAGGATTTTATGCAGCTTATGCGTAATAAATCATTTCACATACTCTTTAAATCTAGTAAATACTCTTCTTATGATTCAATTACAATAATAGAATGTTCATACACATAGGAATCATAAGGAATAGGCTACATAAAAATACAGGTCTGACACCTTTTTCCTCCAGCAAAGATTCTCAGTTGTTAATCAACATGTATACAACTTAGAATCATCAAAAACAACATTAAAAACCAACAAAAAACTTTCAAATTTAAGTTTTTCTCTCACCTCGAAACAGGGTAAATTTTACCTCTGTTCTTCTCTCTAGTTTTTCACCTAGCAAACGAGCTTTTTTTTGTTGTATTTGTTATATGTTATAGAGGGCTTAGGATGGAAGATTTTATCCTTTTGACCAGAGTCTGAAAGTGGTCGGAAGGTGCCCAAAAAAAATCTCGCAATCTAGAGAGGTAGAGGACACCTGCGTCAACATTGGAAGGATGGTTCTCTGTTGTTTCAGCTTGGTTTATGGTGTTCTTTACCTTTCAAAAAATCCTGTTGAATTAACTTTATCTTGCAGAAAACCCAGCTCAAAAGCCTTCCGAAGGGTCATGAAAATGGGCTTTCTTTCTGGGCCTGCAGGTGCTGGGCCTGGGCCTGCCAGCAGCCTTGTTTTAGAAAATCCATGAAAAATATTTCCTGCCCATTTCTTCCCAAATTTACAATTCTCATTTGTTCTACAAGGTCTCTAGTATGTCCCATAAAAACTTGGGACCCAATTGTTTAAGAAACGTTCCCCGATTGAGCCTATTTTACGCGATTTGGTCATTACCGATTGAAATGGCATAAGATTTTCAGTTTACTTTAAAAATTTATTTGATCATTGAAACCTCTTTATTTCCACTAAATCTTCACTATCCATTTCAATTAAACCTTATACTAATTTCCTATGGCTTCGGAATAATTTTTTACTAATTTATAGAATTTATTTTGAATTTATTTGGCTCATTTGCTTGGTTTAGTGTAAACCCGAGTTTTACTAGCTTTTTCACTTCCAATACCTTAGTTTCACTTTCTAACCATCAAAAATTACTTATAAACATACTTTCTTAAAGGATACTTAAACTTTAGGTGTTTACCTCGAAGTTCATACCTCGGGCCTCGTGCCATTATTTTGGGCGTCTTAGCTACCTTGGGCCCTACATGAACATTTAGGTAAGTCTTAAGCTTCTCGGCTTAGCTTTTAAATAAACATTAGTACAAACATTTGGGTTTCACATTTCTCCCCACCTTTTAAGAATTTGGTCCTCCAAATTCAACTAGGTCCGTCGAACAATCGCAGGTACTTCTCCCTTATAAGGCTCTTCAGCTCCCACGTTACTTCTTCTGTCAAATGGTGTTGCCAGAAAACCTTTACTAGTGGAATTTTCTTCATTCAAAGTACCTTTTCTTTCTTGTCGAGGATCTGGACTGGTTCTTCCATATACCTCATATCTCCTTGAATGTCTAAAGCTTTATATTCAATGACATGGGAGGGATCCGAATTTTATATACTCAACATGGAGACGTGGAAGACATTGTGTATCCCAGAAAACTATGGAGGTAAAGCTAACCAGTAAGCAACATCTCCCACTCTCTCTAATATTTCGAACGGAATAATGAAGTAAGGACTCAACTTTCCCATCTTTTTAAAATGCATGATGCCTTGCTTGGAGATACCTTAAAAAACACGAAGTCCCCAACCAGAAATTCAAGTGGTCGTCTACACACATCGGCGTAACTCTCATGTCTACTCTGAGCAGCCTTTAGTCTATCACAAATAATCTGAACGACTCTACCTACCTGTTCCACAAGATCGCGAGCCATAATCTTTCACCATCCACTTCTTCCCAAGCAACTGGGGACCTACATCTCCTGCCATAGAGAGCCTTATAAGGTATCATCCAATACTAGCATGGTAGCTACTATAGGCAAACTCTACAAAGAGCAAATGGTCATCCCATGATCCCTTAAAATCTAGCACACACGCCCTTAACAAATCATCTAAGGTCTGAAATAGTCCACTCGAAATAACCGTCAGTCTGAGGATGATAGGCGGTGCTGAAATTCAATTAAGATCTCATGGCTTCCTAAAAGTGTGTCCAAAATCTGGAGGTAAACCTAGAATCCCTATCAGAGGTAATACTCATGGGAGCCCGATGCAATCGAGCTACATCTCTGACATATAATTCTACCAAGGCACTTAAAGAATTTGTACTCTTAATGGCAAAGAAGTGGGCACTCTTAGTTAATCTATCCACTATCACCCAGATTACGACATGACCTCTTCAGGTCCGTGGTAATCCCATAATAAAATCCATCATTATGTGCTCTCATTTCCACGTAAGCACGAGCAACGGCTTAAGTAGTCCTAGAGGCTTCTGGTGCTCAATCTTAACCTGCAGACATACTAGACATCTAGCCACAAATTCTGCTACATCCCATTTCGTACCACTCCACCAATACACCTTTCACAAATCTTGGTACATCTTGGTACTGCCTAGGTGCATGGTGTAACGGGAGTAGTGTGACTCTTTCAGAATCTGCTGTCCCAGGGCATCATTACTTGGGATACAAATATGTCCCTTAAACCTCAACAGCCCATCATCATTGATTGTACAATCGGACTATGAAACTTGCTCTGCCTGGCTAACCATGTCTAATAATCTCTTATCATTTCTCTGTCTTACTCTGATCTGATCTAAAATGTTGGGCTTAATCCGTAGGCTAGCCATGAATCCAACATCTGCCTCTTCAACACTAATCCTGAGTTTGACTAACTGTTCCAATAACTCTCATTCTCTGATCATCATATACGTTACTATAACCTTCCTGCTGAGAGCATCTGCCACTACATTCGCCTTACCCAGATGATACGAAATATTGCAATCATAATCCTTAAGGAGTTCTAACCACCGTTTCTGCCTCATATTAAGCTCTTTCTGATCAAATATATAGTTAAATCTCTTATGGTCAGTGAAAATCTGAAATCTCTCACCGCATAAATAGTGCCACCAAATCTTTAAAGCAAATACCACGGCGGCTAACTCCAAATCATGGGTGAGATAATTTCGCTCATGGTCTTTTAATTGCCTAGAACCATAAGCTATCACTCGACCGTTCTACATGAGTACACATCACAGACCCTAATGGAAGGCATCACAGTATACCACAAATCCCCCCAATCCACTTGGAATAATCAGGACAGGTACGGTAGTCAACCTCCGTTTAAGCTCTTGAAAACTCTACTCACAAGCTTCTGACTATACAAAAGGAACTTCTTTACGTGTGAGTTTTGTCAGTGGAGCTGCTAGCTTAGAGACACCCTCTACAAACCTCTATTAGTACCCTTCCAACCCAAGGAAACTCTGAATCTCAATTATAGTCCTCAACCTCTCCCACTTAGGTACTGCCTCAATCTTGGACAGATCAACTGACACCCCGTCTTTGGATATAATGTGATCGAGGAAGGCTATCTGCTCCAGCCAAAATTCACATTTACTCAGTTTCCCAGACAGCTATTTCTCTCAAAGAGTCTGGAGTATAGTCCTCAAATACTGCTCGTGCTCCTTCCGAGACTTAGAGTAAACTAGGATATCATCAATAAAAATAATTACAAACTAATCTAAATAATCGTGGAATGCTTCGTTCATCAGACTCATGAAAGCAACAAGGGCATTGGTCAAGCTAAAAGGCATCACCAAGAACTCATAGTGGCCACATCTCTTCCTGAATGTTGTCTTAGGCACATCTTCCTTCTTGATCTTTAACTAGTGATAGTCGGACCTCATATCAATTTTAGAGAATATTGATAACCCTCTCAGCTGGTCAAATAATTCATCTATTTTGGTCAGGGGGTACTTGTTCTTTACCGTGGCCTTGTTCAATAATCTGTAGTTTATGCATAATCGGAGGCTACTGTCCTTCTGCTTGAAAAATAAAATCGAAGCTCCCCAAGGTGACACACTAGGTTAATAAAATCATTGTCAAGCAACTCTTGCAGCTACTTCTTCAACCCTTCTAATTCAACCAGTGTCATCTTGTAGGGAGTTTTAGAGATTGGTTAGGTATCTGGCACTAAATCGATAGTAAACTCCAACTCTCTCTCTCGGGTGGTAACCCTAGTAAGTCATCAGGAAACACATCTGAGAATTCACATACAATAGTTATATCTTGAATACTAGGATGTTCCCGACTCATGTCAATAACAGAAGCTATATAACCTTCATGGAATAAAAAATCAAGAGTTACACAAATTTTACACTTTAAAACATTGTATATTTCATTTCTTAACTACAAAACATACTTCAAATTTATCAGGTAAGGAGAAAGCTACAGTCTTGGCATAGTAATCTAAACTAACTCTATTGACGGCTAGCCAATCCACACCCAAAATTACATCAATGTCGTACATGTCTTGTAGATTAGATCTATTATCATTACCCTATCACCTACCTTAATTTCACAGTTCCTACATACTCCATCAGTTATTTGTGTCTCATGCATGTGAGTACTAATATGACATATATAATTTAGGAATTCAGATTCTAAATGCAGACATTTTGCAAACTGAGGTGAAATGAACGAGTGTGTGGACCCGACGTTAAATAAAACATTAGCTTTATGATTACAGACAAGAAGATTACCTCTGATGACATCGGATGAGGCATCTACTGTGTTCTGATCAATGGCAAAGACACACCCTTGAGTGACAGGCTTTTTACCTTTTTCTTCTACTGTAGCCCGTCTCTGGGGGGTCTGCCTCTGCAGAATCTGTGTCTGTCTTTCAGGCGGTGGCTGTGGTCTATCCCGGGGCTATGGAGTCTACAGTAGCGGACAATCCT
This sequence comes from Firmiana major, assembly GCA_033439115.1. NCBI lineage: Eukaryota > Viridiplantae > Streptophyta > Magnoliopsida > Malvales > Malvaceae > Firmiana > Firmiana major. The sequence continues at coordinate 22,663,766 of CM065903.1, read as the reverse complement.
TCATCAAGTGTCTCATCCTCTGCATATAAAATAAACACCTGATCGCCACAAGCAAGGACGACTGTGCATCTTGCCACACTCCTAGCAACTCTTCGTAGTCGTCTGGAGGCTCCGGGTGATCATAGGGGTGGTAGAAATAGTCCTGGGCCTATCAACCCTCGCTAAAGACTCATCAAGCCTCAGTCTCTTTGGCTGACACCTTCTCGGTTCTGTCCTAAAGAACTCCACTCTCCTGCCCTTAAGCTTTCCACGATATCCATACTGGGCCTGTGTAATGTCTAGACCCCTCTCTACATCTTGTGTGCACTGCAGAGCATCAACAAACTCTGTAATACAGAGTTCGAGTAGTCTATCCCAGATGGCGAGTCTTAACCCGAACAAAAATCTTTGTGCATGACACCATTCACTCTAATGGTTTCAGGGTCATATCGCACAAGGGTAGAAAATCTGATCTCACACTCATCTACAGGCATGCTACCCTGTGTCAAATCCAGAAACTTTACTTGCATCTTCCTCTGAGCAGTAGGTGGTACATATTGACCCTACAATCATACATTCTTGTGGCTCTCCACCATACATTGGCCTCTGCAGTCAACATATATATGGCCATTCTGACTCTCTCTGAATCTATGCCCTCCAAATACTCAAAGATCCTCTCTAGATTAGTCAGCCACTCTTCAACATACATCAAGTTGATCATCTTCCACCAACTCATTATCTTAGTTGACCAACTTTGACCAATCCTTTTTGCTCTAGCAAAGATTCTTAGTTGTTAACCAACATGTATACAACTTAGAATCATCAAAAACAACATTAAAAACCAACTAAAAACTTTCAAATTTAAGTTTTTCTCTCACCTCAAAATAGGGCAGATTTTGCCCTTGTTCCTCTCTCTAATTTTTCACCTAGTAAACGAGCTTCTTTTTGGATAGATGTAACGACCCTTAACCCTTGAAATTCGGGGGAAATTTTTTTTTTTAACTTAATTTTCCCACTTATTCCCTTATTCACTTAGGTTGCAATCCTGTGCAGTGTCAAAACACTTTTCCTAATTCTTAATCCGTAATTATATTTCATTTTCATACTTTGACTTATATGGCCGATAGAAATTTCGACAGCATAATGGCTTATATATAAGCCTACCCACCTCCGGTACAATTGTTTTGACAATCCTAGATATCCACAACTACCAAGCATGCTTTCCAACAATCCTAGATATCCACAACTACCAAGCATACTTTCCAAATCCGCCTTTACAACTCAATGCATCTATTTCAATTTAATACTAGTCATCTCAACATATAATCCCAAAATAATATTGTTTACATCGTTTTCCTTACAAATTACATCCCAACACAAATATTCCCAATATATATGTCTATGCGTACAGATATGTCTGGTACATGAATGTAAGTGTATACCTTTTTGCGAGTACAAAAGTAGCCTAGGATAACTCTTTCCCACAGCCTACGTTGTGTACGCGGCAGGTAGCGCCCACGAATCACTGCAAATGGTCTGAGAGGTAGAGGGGTGAGCTTACGGGAAAAAGCCCAGTAAGAATATGTATTTAAAACGATCCTAGTGATTCAAATATGTAGAAAACATAATAGTACGTAAAATGATTACTTCTGAAATTAAAATAAAGGACATTCAAGGATTAAGGAAATCGAAAACATCGAGATTTAAAACGTAATTCTCTAAGTACATGAACTTAACAGATATTACGTAAACTTTTCGTATAATCAAAATTCCAAAATAGGAAAATATGTCAAATCACATAATATAAAATCATATTCTGAAAACAGAGTTTAATTTTCAAATAGAGACTACATTGACACGCCCTAAGGGTACTGTCCGCAAGTGCATGGGTAGTTCAAATAATAATGGGATTTGAGTCCCGAAATTATCGTCGCACAGAGAAGTTGGTTAACCTAATTAATTACCGGTTAATCTTACCCTATGGTATATCCTAGCAAATTATGAGATTAAGGTGGTGATCTACTAAGGCTAATTAAAAGTACTGAAAATAATAAAACTATAAAATAAACTAAATAAAATCGAACAAAATTACTTACAGTGCTCCACGCACTTAAAATCAAAAGCCTACAAAAGAAATTAAAATAGTTAAAACTAATCAATGCAAATAAAATGCAAATATGAGAATAACAAAGCAAGATTAATTAAACTAAAATTAACAATCCTAAAATGCAATAATACTACTTAATCAAAATGCAATTTAAACTAACTTAAGATTTAATGAAATAAATTTACCCCTAATTTAACTCTAAATGAACACTTAATTAACTATCAACCTAATTAAAACTAAGTTCTAAACCATTAAACAAAAATACTAATCATGCAATTTAATCAAAGACTCTAAACTAAGCTAACAAATTAAATAGGAATTAAACTAAACTACCAATTCATGAAAATGAGTTAATTAACTATTTAGCACTAGCCAAACAACCCTTAACAATTTAAACCAGCCAATTATCCCTCCCTTTACTGTTCACGTCTTCACCAAATTTGTATTTCCAGCATTTTCGGCTTGCTCGATGTTCTCGGTTTTGTCCTGCTCTTCAAGTGTCCAGGATTTATTCGTGGCTTCTGCTCCAGATGTTGCTACTCCCAGCTGTACATTGTACAATGCACCTCTCAGTTACCTGCTCCAGGTGCTACGGGCGATGTCTACTCTTGCTCCTGGCACCGTTCCTCAACTTCTCCTGCGTTTTCCGCTTCTGGAAAACACCCGCATCCCTTAAGTCGGCACCCAGCAATTTACAGCAACCTGCAGTACCCTTTCTCTGCTCGGGACAGCCTACACAGAACTACCGTCTGCTTCATTCTCTGCAAAGTAAATCACACAACAGATACACAACAACCGTTTCCTGCAACCGAGAACAATAGAGGGACATAACAGAATTAAAATGAGAAATATAGATAACCCGACAGAGATAATATTGCAAGGAAAGAAAATAAATTAATAAATGCCACCCCAACAAATACCAAGCTTCGGTACAATGAAGCAATGCAAATATGCAGAAAAACCAAAAGAAGTATGATGAACAGTAGTGAAATCTCGGGACAGAGTAGAATAAAGGATTGATTGGCTGCTGGTTTAGTTCTTTGTTACCCTTTAGCTGTCGAACACCCTCTCTCGGTATTACACATGATCATCTCCATGAAAGCAGGACTTAAGATGACAATACCGAAAAACAAAACTAAATGCTAAATCAGTAATGTAGAGAAATGAAAGACATGAAAACAGGAGACTCCACGCTACGATTTCTTTCAATTTCTTCTCCTACCGTGTTCCACTCTTCCAATATTACCAATCGATACACAGAATTATTCCAACATGTTAGATCGACAATAATGAGTCAGAATATCATGATCAGCATTGATTATTAAAGCTTTGCAAATGCTTTATACTACAGCCGAGAATGGATCGAATAAAACTTATAGCAAAAACAATGATGGTGACGGGATAAGTAAATTAAAATGATAAAGAAACATCTCTAAGTAACGATACTGATAAACTAAAAACAAGAATTCTTCATCATAAACTGAATTGAATGAAACAGTTACTATCCAGAAAAGAAAAACGGAAGCTAGAAAAAAAATACTATGCAACCGAATCATCAAAAAAACAAGGAAAAAAAGACTTTTTAAGTTAACCTAAAAATAAAACTATTCTAACCTATTTTTTTCCACCCTTTACAATTATCATCATTTTCTATTTATATACACATTTAGGGGTATAATTGTAATTTTTCCATCTTAGATGAGTCGGCATTGTTTGGCCACTTGTCTTCACACCATTAGCTCCTTGAAAAATAATATTTCCATGTCATCTATCTTTTTGTCCAATTGGATATGCTAGGCTCGTGTTGTCCGCGTGGTCCAATCTCGATTTTAGCCCAATTCTGGTCTATTTTCTACTGAAATATTCAAAATTCATCCGGATTTAATTTATCTGCAAACATGAGAATTTTAATTAAATAAAGGGAATAATTAACAAAATAAATTGGGGATTTAAATAATTAATTAGGAAATTAAGCACAAATAATTCTTAAAATATAAAATTATCACACCCCCAAACTTGAGCTTTTGCTTGTCCTCAAGCAAAACAAAATAATTGTAGAAATGACAAGTACTAAACACAATAATTTTCCCAATATTATCCTCAAAGAAAAAGTACAGACTATGATCTTAAAGATTCACAATTACAAGTCCAACACTCAAAATCATTCAATCATAAGTCCTAACCCAAATTGGACTCCTCGGGAGTGTGTGAAAAATGTCAAAGTCACTTCACAGTACATTATCCGGATTAGATTATGCAAACACAGTGAATGCAAAGTCAATTACATGTGATCATTCCCATAAGTTTGCTTTTCACTTCTTTCTCCACTAATGTAGTCACACTTAACTAAAGATTAATAGGACTTCATTAAGCTTGTAATGTAAGGTTGGGGCTAAGGTATGATAAAGTCGATTTAGGTTTAATTACCCCTTAACATGCATTACTTTCAGGATTTTAATGTAAGAGCTAAAATTCCCCCAAACTTATTTATTTCACTAAACATTTTTTATATATATATATTTCTTCTTTCTTCTTTTCTTTTTCTTTTTCTTTTTCTTTTTTATTTTTATTTTTTATTTTTATACATACTCTTTCACTATCACTTAATACCCATATAGCTCACAATATATCCTAATGACTTTTCATGCTTTTGGGGTAAGGGATAGGAAAAAAATATTTACGCTAAGGAAAATAACGCGGGTATATTTACAGAGAAAAGCTTATTTGGCCCAGATGAGTGACTAGGGGTAAAATATGTACAAGGAAGGCTAGAAAGGCTCAAACGATCCAAAGATGGCCTAAATCATCTCCCTAATTAAGTGTGATCTAATATTTCACCTCGACATTAGATCAAACAAATTCTAGAATATGATACACACAATCAACTAAACAAATGCAATCCTATGTCCATATAGGCTTTCTCTAAATAAATATATAGATTCATAAAATGACATGTGCATAAAATGAGGAAATCATAATCAGAATCAAGACACTTTCAAGAACTCAACTTCATGCTTTTCCTATAATCATGCTTCTCAGTCAATCAAAATCATACTTAATCATGGGGTCATATCATCGGAATACGGGAAAACTACATGCTAAGTACTAAATCATCCCAAAATCAAACAGTTTAAGCTCAGATTTTTGAAAAAATTTTAAAAAATTTTCAATTTTGCTTAAATTTTTGAAAAATGCTCAAGTGATATCCCCTCCCCCAAACTTAAAGTGCACAGTGTCCTCAGTGTGCAGATAATATAAGAATTTAAGCTCAAGAATATAGTACTCCCCTATCTGATGTTGATGAACAACTGAAGCTTTTATTGAAAGCGTAAAACTTAGAAAATAAATATGCAAAATAAACAAAGAAAGAAACAATAGAAAAGAAAAAGAACTATATACAAAAAGTGAAAGAAAAATGAAGCTAATTAGCAGGATCAGAAATAGGAGGGTCAGCTAAAGTGGTCATAAAATGCTGACGATCAAACCCTCCCCCAAAATAGTGTTTCAATCTACCCCCATTAACCTTAAAGGGTTGATTCAGGGTCTCATCCATAATTTCAATGGCTCCATGAGGGAATAATTGTGTAATGGTAAAGGGACCTGACCACTTAGACTTAAGCTTTCCTGGAAACAACTTTAAGCATGAATTAAATAACAGAACCTGCTGGCCTATCTCGAAGTGTCTCTCTTTAGTTTTCTTATCATGTCATCGCTTAGTCTTTTCCTTGTAGAGCTTGGCATTCTCATATGCCTGCAACCTGAACTCATTTAACTGATTAAGCTGTAGCAGCCTCTTCTCCCCTGCTGCCTCTAAATTGAAATTCAGGTTCTTAAGGGCCCAATAGGCCTTGTGTTCTAGCTCTACTGGTAGATGACATGCTTTACCATAAATAAGCTGATAAGGGGACATTCTTAAAGGTGTTTTGAAGGCTGTCCTATAGGCCCAAAGTGCATCCTCTAACCTAATGGACTAGTCCTTCCTACTTGGGTTCACTGTTTTCTCTAATATCCCCTTAATTTCCCTATTGGACAACTCTACTTGGCCACTCATCGGTGGGTGATAAGCAGTGGCTACCTTATGTTTGACCCAATATTTCTTTAACAGCCCATCAAAAATTCGATTACAAAAGTGGGATCCTCCATCACTAATGATAGCCCTAGGTGTACCAAATCGTGTGAAAATGTTCTTTTTTAAAAACCTTACTACCACCTTGGCATCATTAGTCGGTAAAGCCGTCGCTTCAACCCATTTTGATACATAGTCCATAGCCACTAGAATATAGAGATTGCCATATGAAGGAACAAATGGTCCCATGAAATCAACGCCCCAAACATCAAAGAGTTCTACTTCTACAATATTAGTCAGAGGCATCTCATTTCTTTTGGAAATATTACCTACCCTCTGACATCTATCACATTTCATCACAAAGTAGTGGGCATCCTTAAATAACGTGGGCCAGTAATATCCAGATTGCAAAACCTTGGTTGCTATCCTCTCTCCTCCAAAATGCCCTCCATAATCAGAAGAATGGAAATGTCTAAGTATATCCTCTACTTCTTCCATGGGAACACACCTTCTCAAAATCTGATCTTTACTTTGCTTGTACAGGAAGGGTTCATCCCAAACATAATACTTGACATCACTCAAAAACTTTTTCTATTGCTGGGCAGTTAAATCAGGTGGCATTACATTGCTCACCAGATAATTTACAAAATCAACATACCAAGGCAATCTGGAGTGCCCGAAAGTAAATAGCTGCTCATCAGGAAAGGACTCATTAATAGCTGTACCATCTTCTTTAAGTCCACTCTCTAATCTAGATAGATGGTCAGCAACCTGAATCTCCATACCTTTCCTATCCTTAATCTCCAAGTCAAACTCCTGTAGTAGGAGGATCCATCGAATCAACCTCGGCTTTGCATCCTTCTTAGAGACTAAGTACTTAATGGCAGCATGATCAGTATATATTACTACCTTAGTACCTATGAGATAGGAGCGAAACTTATCAAAAGCAAATACCACAGCTAACAGCTCCTTCTCGATAGTAGCATAGTTCATCTTGGCCTCATTAAGTGTTTTGGTTGCGTAGTAAATAGCATAAAAGACTCTTCCTTTTCTTTGTCCTAGTACAGCCCTGACAGCATAATCACTTGCATCACACATAAGCTTAAAAGGTAAACTCCAATCTGGAGCTATGATTACAGGGGCTGTAACTAATTTTTCCTTCAAAGTCTTAAATGCTTCTAAGCATTTCTCATCAAAGCAAAACACAATGTCTTTCTCAAGGAGATTACATAAAGGCTTAGTTATCTGAGAAAAATCCTTAAGGAACCTTCTGTAAAATCCCACATGGCCTAAGAAACTTCGAATTCCTTTTACAGTGGTAGGGGAGGTAACTTCTCAATAATTTCTACCTTAGCCTTATCCACTTCTATCCCCCTAACAGAGATTTTGTGCCCTAGCACTATGCCTTCTTTCACCATAAAGTGGCATTTCTCCCAATTAAGCACAAGTTTGTTTCTTCACACCTCCTCAGCAGTAGTGCTAAATTCTACAAACATAAATCAAAGCTATCCCCAAATACTAAGAAATCATCCATGAAAACCTCAAGAAAATCCTCCACCATATCATGGAATATGGCCACATGCAACGCTGGAGTGTAGCAGGTGCATTGCATAGGACAAAAGGCATTCTTCTAAAAGCAAAGGTCCCATAGGGACAGGTGAAGGTAATCTTTTCTTGGTCTTTTAGGGCTATAGCTATTTGATTGTACCCAGAGTATCTGTCCAGTAAACAGTAGAATTCGTGACCAGCTAATCGGTCTAACATTTGGTCAATGAAAGGTAAAGGGAAGTGGTCTTTCCTGGTGGCCTTGTTGAGTTTCCTATAATCCATACATACTCGCCAACCAATGACAGTCCTAGTGGGGATGAGCTCATTATTCTCATTCTTGATCACTGTCATCCCTCCCTTTTTAGGGACACATTGTACTGGGCTCACCCAGGCACTGTCAGAAATGGGATAGATAATCCCTGCATCTAACCACTTAATGATCTCCTTCTTAACAACTTCTTTCATTACAGGGTTCAATCGACGCTAGTGCTCTATGGATGACCTATACCCCTCCTCCAATAGTATCTTATCCATATAGATAGAGGGACTAATACCCTTAAGGTCAGAGATAGACCAACCTATAGCGTTCTAATGCTCTCTTAACACTTGTAGTAATTTTGCTTCCTGATCAGTGGAGAGAGCAGTAGATACTATTACCGGTCGTGTAGAGGATTCACCTAAGTAAGCATACCTAAGGTGTAAGGGTAAAGGTTTGAGTTCTAATGCTGGAGGATCACTGGTGGATGGAAAGATATTTGAAACTAGAATAGATGAAGAATCTAATGTCTCAATTGGGCAATTTCCTCAAAAGGAGTGACCTCTAATAACTGTAAAGTCTCATAGACCTCATCATCATCTTCACTATACTCTCTAAGATCAACAGATTTCACTAAGGAGGCTTCTAAAGGGTTTAAAGGGTGTGCCTTGGAAAACTCTTCAGTGATGTCCTTATCCACTAAATCCATCCTAAAACAATCGTGAGAGTCATCAGGGAACCTTAGAGATTTGAACACATTAAACTTGACTTCCTGATCTTGAACTCTCATTGTTAACTGTGAGATCTGAGGATTTCAGACATATTTTATTGATGTAATAAGAATTCGAAGTGTAATTTATTGAGCTAAGTAAATTGTGGGAATTATAATTGGAGATTTATGTGTTAAGTGTGTAAAATGAGCATGAAGAAGGAGGACAGATCGATCTGGGAGAAGGAGAGATCGATCTGGTGAGTTAAAAATGACGAGGAAAGGGAAATTTGAGGAGCAGATCGATCTCCAATGGAAGAGATCGATCTCCTTATGAATCTGTTTGAGAAATGATCAATCTCATGAGGAAGAGATCGATCTCCAAATGATTCTGTTTGGGGAGAAGATCGATCTCTTCAGGAGCAAATCGATCTCATAAAGCCATAAAGAGATCGATCTCACCCTTCGACAGATCGATCTCCTAGGCATAAAATTACCCAGATCGTCCCCAAAATTCAAACACAGATCGATCTCATCAAGAGGCAGATCGATCTCCTACCTCTAGTCTATATAAGGAACCCGTGTTTTCTCTACAATTTCACTTTCTCTCTCTTCTAAAACCCATTTCCACCGAAAACCTAGTTTCTCACTCCCCCAAATCACCCATTTTCGGTCGAATCAACTATTGTGGTAAGAAGGAAAGTTGTTCCTCATCAAGGGGAGAACAACATACTTGGAAATCGAAGGACGAATCGGATCGAGGCGTGAGTTGTGCGTCTCGCAAGCTTTGGGTAATTTCTAAACCTCGATCTTGATATTTGAGCTGATTTTGATGTTATTGGTGGTTGTAATTGTGTTGAAATAGTTGAGAAATGATTAGGGATTGATGAATTTCAATGTGGATAGAGTGATAATGATATTTAGCAATTTTGGTAATTTTAGGAATTTTGAGCTATAAATGGAAATATAGACAATGTGGAGAATTAGCCTAGATAATTGGCATGAGGAATGTAGGACATTGAGATATTGTGAATGAGGTTGTAGTTTAGGGTTGAGTTACGAGAATCGAGAGATTTGAGGAGTTATGAGCAATTATGCTCGATTTTGAGAATTGAGGTTTATGTGATGTTGAGTATTGATGTTTTAACATCGTTTGGACAGCTCGGGAGTTCCAGAGTGGAATGCGAGGCTAGTCCGTGATACGGGGGAACGATTGCACTATACGAGGTGCAAAGAGGTACGGGAAATCTAAACCATTTGTGTATGTGAATTGCAAACTGTTTTAGCATGATTTGTGGTTTATAAAACAAGCATGTTGAGTGTTTTGTGTTGAGATTAAATTGCACACGATTTTATAGCCGGTTGGAGCCCAATGTTTTATGAGTTTATAACTGGGCTCTACGTTAAGGCAATATTGTGATTTGAGAAATGTGTGCGTGTGCTTTGCCGGTTGGAACTCGATTTTATTACGTTTTGTGTTGAGTACAAAACGATTTCAAATGAGTTTTATGAGAGAAAACCATTACGAGTTCTACGAGAAGGCAAACCTGTCTTATGTGATAAGACTTGGGTGTGTAGTTGTGAGTACACTCCGGACATTGCTCTGGTAGCATGTAAGCCCGAATTCTTCTCCGTTCTGGTAACGTGAGAATAACCTATTCTGTGGCAGTGCCACGTTGAGAAACCCTATTGGTGGCTGTGCCACGTTATACCCCATTGGTGGCTATGCCACGTTATACCCCCTTGGTGGCAGTGCCACGTTGAGAAACCCCATTGGTGGCTGTGCCACGTTGAGAAACCCCATTGGTGGCTGTGCCACGTTATACCCCATTGGTGGTTGTGCCACGTTATACCCCAATTGGTGGCTGTGCCACATTGAGAAACCCTATTCTGTGGCTATGCCACGCGAGAAATTAATTTGTGGCTATGCCACGTGAGAAATTAAATCAGTGGCTTTTCCACGTGTGTTTTGTGGCTATGCCACGTGAGAAATTAAATCAGTGGCTTTGCCACGTGTGTTTTGTGGCTGTGCCACGTGCACTATTTTTACGGTGATTTTATCACGTATTTGAGAAAGCGTTTATCGCGTTGTTTTCACATGCTTTGTTAATGCTCTAGAGTGAGACTTTTACTTCATTTTTCACATGACTGGACACGTGAGAGTGTCGTTTTGAGTACTTTCATGCTATGGTTTTCAAATGAGTTTCACATACAAATAAATGTTTTGTGATGTGCATTTTGGTTTATGAAATGAGTCCCCTACCCCCCTTACTGAGCGATTTAGAAGCTCACCCTGTTTTTCTTTCCCCCCCAGAGTTCTTCAAGTGAATAAGGACTTCCCTGCGACGTACGGAGTAGTGGCTAGTGGAGGATTCGAGCTCCAGGCCATATATATTGTATCTTGAGGTATATTTTATCTTTTCATGTACCCAGACTATTATTGTAAATTCAGACACTTGTTGTACAACATTATATGGGATGTATTAGGATTAATTAACTTGGAATTGAGTATTTGTATACGGTACAATATACGTTATATTATGTTGAGATCCTGAGGCATGATAATTATGATGATGTATGACACTGCACAGGAATGCACTCTTAATTGTGAATTAATGAGTAAAAAGTTTTAAATTTGCCCTATTTTCTGCATTTTTGGGGCGTGACAGAGTTTTCTTGGTATCAGAGCTTAGGGTGTCTAGTACTGTCAGTGTCGGTTAAGTGAAATAGAATACATCCCAAGTGTCTGTAATAGTCTGGTCATGAACTGAAATTGAGGATTGAGATTTCAATCGATTGTGATATGTACGCGTAGGAGACGAGTTGAGATAGAGAATGAGTAAACGACGAGGTCGTTCGAGGAGGCAGGCAGAGTCCCCTCCGCCACCTGTCCCATAACCAGAGAGTCCTAACTCTCGATTTAATCGGATTGAGACCGATGTGAGGCAAGGTTTTGAGCAAATGGCAGCGTTATTCGCGCAACACTTTGGAGTTAATGCCTCGGATACTACCCCTACACCACCACAAGGACCTCCCATACCCCCAGTGCCTCCCGTCACTCAGCCTGAGGATAGAAGCATGGTCCGACTAAGGGATTTTCTGAAGATGAATCCACCCACATTTAAGGGAAAGAAGGATCCTACGGAGGCTGAGGAGTGGTTGACGGAATTGAGAATTATATTTGATATCCTGGGGTGCACCGATGCTGAGAGGGTCAGTATGAGTGCCTATATGCTGAAGGGGAGAGCTCGAGATTGGTGGGGTACTACCCAGGGTATTTTGATGTCCCACCATGGTGTGATTGGTTGGGAAGAGTTTCAGACAGCTTTTAGGACCCAATATGTACCACGGGCCGCTCAGAGAAAGAAACAGGCCGAGTTTTTGAGTTTGGTACAGGGTGACATGTCTGTGGATGACTATGAGAGCCAATTCACAGCGCTATTGAGATATGACCCAGAGACCTTCAAGAGTGAAGAGCTCCGTACAGAGAAGTTTGTGTATGGGTTGAAGCCCGTCATCAGAGATAGATTGATAGGGCTATGCATTACTGAGTTTGGAGATGCTCTGAGACGAGCACAAGAGATTGAAAGAGGGATTGAGATGGTACAATCCCAGAATGAGCTCAGAGCAGTGAATAGAGATAAGGGCAAGAGGCCAGCACTTTTCCAGTCAGAGGCTCGGAGAGGTTCCTTCAGAAGAGGAAGGATTGAGGAACAGAAGGACAGATTAGAGAGACCCAGAGCCTATCCTATTATCAAGGAGACCCCACGATATGTCAGGTCGGAGATGAGGATTTGTAGAGACTGTGGCCGATCGCATGAGGGAAGTTGTACTGGGTCGATCCATGGATGTTTCAGATGTGGTGACATGGGTCACAGAGTGAAGGACTGTCCCCAACCTCAGATACCACATGCTCCGGAGCCCACTAGACAACAGCCTCAGAGAGTGGATCCCCGGAGATGGGCCACTGCGGCAGAGAAAGGGAAGAAACTTGTGGCACAGGGACGTGTGTTTGCCCTGGATAAGGAGACCGTAGACACTTCGGCAGAAACTATAAGAGGTACACTCTCTGTCTGTAATTATGAAGCTCATGTGTTGATTGATTCAGGATCCACGCATTCGTTTATTTCTGAGCATTTTGCATGTAGATTAAACTTGAAGTTTGAACCTCTAGAATATATACTACATGTAAATACCCCTATACGTGAATCCCAGAGAACTGAGTTAATCTGTAGAGGATGTGAAATAAAGGTGGGAGGTAGAGTGATGTTAGCAGATCTAATTATGTTGAATATATGTGGGTTTGATGTAATTTTGGGGATGGATTGGTTGGCAACCAATCGAGTGAGTTTAGACTGCTACACTAAGATTGTAACTTTCTCCCTACCTGAGCCTTACAGTGTACGATTGAGATATTGAGGAAATGATTATGTGGATTTCTAGTAAGTAAATTGAGAATTTTGATATTATTTTGGAGAATATTAAATATGATTGTTCATGTGAAGGTTATGAGACACTCATCTCAGACGATGAGCGGGAACATCCGAGGATTGAGGATATACCTGTGGGGTGTGAATTTTTGGATGTTTTCCCAGATGAATTGCCAGGTTTACCACCAGAGAGAGAGTTGGAGTTTACCATTGATTTGGTACCAGATACCCAGTCGATCTCTAAACCCCCTTACAGGATGGCATTAGTGGAACTTGAGGAATTGAAGAGACAACTACAGGAGTTATTGGATCAAGGGTTTATTAGACCCAGTGTTTCGCCGTGGGGAGTGCCAATACTATTTGTTAAGAAGAAGGACGGTAGTCTCAGATTATGTGTAGACTACCGGTTGTTGAATAAAGCCACGGTGAAGAATAAATACCCACTGCCCAGGATTGATGATCTACTTGATCAGCTGAGAGGGGCATCAGTCTTTTCTAAGATTGATTTGAGGTCGGGCTATCACCAATTGAGGATCAAGGAAGAAGATATTCCAAAGACGGCCTTCAGGACAAGGTATGGCCATTACGAATTTCTGGTGATGCCTTTTGGATTGACGAACGCCCCTGCAGCATTTATGAGGTTGATGAACGAGGTGTTCAGAGACTATCTGGATAAGTTTGTGATAGTCTTTATTGATGATATCCTGGTGTACTCTCGGTCGTATGAGGAGCATGCACAGCATTTGTGGTTAGTACTGCAGATACTCCGAGATAAGCAATTGTACGGAAAGCTTAGTAAGTGTGAGTTTTGGCTGAACCGGATAGCTTTCCTTGGGCATATAGTCTCAGAGGAAGGAGTATCAGTGGACCCGAGCAAGGTGGAGGCTGTGCTTAATTGGGAGAGACCGAGGACAGTGACTGAGGTACGAAGCTTCCTTGGTTTGGCAGGGTATTACAGGAGATTTGTGGAAGGATTTTCAAGGATTGCCGCTCCTTTGACTAAGCTCACGCGTAAGGAGACTCCATTTATATGGACTGATCAATGTGAGCTCAGTTTTCAAGAGTTAAAGAGGAGATTAACAGCGGCACCTGTGTTAACTATCCCTGAGGGATCAGGAGGATTTTCGGTGTATAGTGATGCATCTCACCAAGGATTGGGGTGTGTGCTTATGCAGCACGGAAGAGTGGTCGCATATGGATCGCAACAGCTGAAGGACCATGAGCGGAATTACCCCACGCATGATTTGGAGTTAGCCGCTGTGGTATTTACTTTGAAGATCTGGCGACACTACTTATATGGGGAAAGATTCCAGATCTTCACTGATCACAAGAGTTTGAGATATCTCTTTGATCAGAAAGAGTTAAACATGAGACAAAGGAGATGGATGGAACTCCTTAAGGATTATGACTGCGAGATTCTATATCATCCGGGTAAGGCGAATGTGGTTGTTGATGCCCTGAGCAGGAAGAGTATGATATCTGCTATGATGATCAGGGAATGGGATTTGTTAGAGCAGTTCACCGAACTTCGGATCAGAGTTAAAGAGGTAGAGACTGGATATTTGGCTAGCCTGCGGATAGAGCCCAGGATCATGGATCAGATTAGAACTGGGCAGCGCAGTGATCAGAGATTGATAGACATGGTTAGCCAAGCTGAGCAGAGTTCGCAGTCGGATCTCACCATCAGTGAGGATGGATTATTGAGGTTCAGAGGACGAATTTATGTACCGGACGATGATACCCTAAAGAGACAGATACTGAGAGAATCCCACTGCTCGCGATACACCATGCACCCAGGGAGTACTAAGATGTACCGAGACTTGAGAAAGGTGTATTGGTGGAGTGGTATGAAGCGAGATGTGGCAAAGTATGTGGCCAGGTGTTTAGTATGCCAGCAAGTGAAAGCTGAGCATCGGAAGCCCGGAGGACTACTACAGCCCTTACCTGTACCTACATGGAAATGGGAGCATGTCACTATGGACTTTATTATGGGTTTACCAAGGACCCGGAGAGGTCGTGACGCGATATGGGTCATTGTGGATAGATTGACCAAGAGTGCCCACTTCCTTGCCATCAAGAGCACAGATACTGTGGATGCCTTAGCTGAACTGTATGTCAGCGAGATAGCTAGATTACATGGGGCTCCAGTGAGTATTACTTCTGATAGAGATTCTCGGTTTACTTCCAGATTTTGGACCCAATTTCAGGAGTCCATGGGATCTCGATTGAGTTTTAGTACCGCCTATCATCCTCAGACAGATGGTCAGTCAGAGAGGACTATTCAGACCCTGGAGGATATGTTGAGGGCGTGTACGATGGATTTTAAGGGATCATGGGATGATCACCTGCCCCTAGCAGAGTTTGCATACAATAACAGCTATCATGCGAGTATTGGAATGGCACCTTTTGAGGCTCTATATGGTAGGAGGTGTAGATCCCCTGTAGCTTGGGAAGAAGTCGGTGACAGAAAGATAAATGCCCCCGAGCTTGTTGAGCAAGCCGTATAGAGTGTGAAACTCATATGTGAGAGGTTACGGGCTGCACAGAGTAGACAGAAAAGCTACGCGGATGTGCGTAGACGGCCACTTGAGTTTGATGTTGGTGATGCAGTATTTCTGAGAGTATCACCGAGCAAGGGTATCATGCGATTTGGGAAGAAAGGAAAATTAAGTCCTCGATACATAGGACCATTCGAGATTCTTGAGAAAGTGGGAGAGGTAGCTTACAGATTAGCACTACCCCCACAGATGTCCGGAATGCACAATGTTTTTCATGTGTCTATGTTGAGGAAGTATCACCCGGACCTTTCTCATGTTATAGAGTATGATGAGATGGACATACAGGAGGACATGAGCTACACTGAGGAACCCGTCCGGATTCTCAATAGAAAGGAGAAGGTACTGAGAACCAAGAGCATCCCATTAGTGAAAGTTTTGTGGAAACATCACTCAAGGGATGAGGCAACGTGGGAACTAGAGAGTCTCATGAAGGAGAAATACCCCCATCTATTTTGACTAGTTGAGTTGAATTTGGAGGACCAAATTCTTTTTAAGGTGGGGAGGATGTGAGATCTGAGGATTTCAGACATTTTTTATTGATGTAATAAGAATTCGAAGTGTAATTTATTGAGTTAAGTAAATTGTGGGAATTATAATTGGAGATTTATGTGTTAAGTGTGTAAAATGAGCATGAAGAAGGAGGACAGATCGATCTGGGAGAAGGAGAGATCGATCTGGTGAGTTAAAAATGACGAGGAAAGGGAAATTTGAGGAGCAGATCGATCTCCAATGGAAGAGATCGATCTCCTTATGAATCTGTTTGAGAAAGGATCGATCTCATGAGGAAGAGATCGATCTCCAAATGATTCTGTTTGGGGAGAAGATCGATCTCTTCAGGAGCAGATCGATCTCATAAAGCCATAAAGAGATCGATCTCACCCTTCGACAGATCGATCTTCTAGGCATAAAATTGCCCAGATCGTCCCCAAAATTCAAACACAGATCGATCTCATCAAGAGGCAGATCGATCTCCTACCTCCAGTCTATATAAGGAACCCGTGTTTTCTCTGCAATTTTACTTTCTCTCTCTTCCAAAACCCATTTCCACCGAAAACCTAGTTTCTCACTCCCCCAAATCACCCATTTTCGGTCGAATCAGCTATTGTGGTAAGAAGGAAAGCTGTTCCTCATCAAGGGGAGAACAACATACTTGGAAATCGAAGGACGAATCGGATCGAGGCGTGAGTTGTGCGTCTCGCAAGCTTTGGGTAATTTCTAAACCTCGATCTTGATATTTGAGCTGATTTTGATGTTATTGGTGGTTGTAATTGTGTTGAAATAGTTGAGAAATGATTAGGGATTGATGAATTTCAATGTGGATAGAGTGATAATGATATTTAGCAATTTTGGTAATTTTAGGAATTTTGAGCTATAAATGGAAATATAGACAATGTGGAGAATTAGCCTAGATAATTGGCATGAGGAATGTAGGACATTGAGATATTGTGAATGAGGTTGTAGTTTAGGGTTGAGTTACGAGAATCGAGAGATTTGAGGAGTTATGAGCAATTATGCTCGATTTTGAGAATTGAGGCTTATGTGATGTTGAGTATTGATGTTTTAACATCGTTTGGACAGCTCGGGAGTTCCAGAGTGGAATGCGAGGCTAGTCCGTGATACGGGGGAACGATTGCACTATACGAGGTGCAAAGAGGTAAGGGAAATCTAAACCATTTGTGTATGTGAATTGCAAACTGTTTTAGCATGATTTGTGGTTTATAAAACAAGCATGTTGAGTGTTTTGTGTTGAGATTAAAGTGCACACGATTTTATAGCCGGTTGGAGCCCAATGTTTTATGAGTTTATAACTGGGCTCTACGTTAAGGCAATATTGTGATTTGAAATGTGTGCGTGTGCTTTGCCGGTTGGAACTCGATTTTATTACGTTTTGTGTTGAGTACAAAACGATTTCAAATGAGTTTTATGAGAGAAAACCATTACGAGTTCTACGAGAAGGCAAACCTGTCTTATGTGATAAGACTTGGGTGTGTAGTTGTGAGTACACACCGGGCATTGCTCTGGTAGCATGTAAGCCCGAATTCTTCTCCGTTCTGGTAACGTGAGAATAACCTATTCTGTGGCAGTGCCACGTTGAGAAACCCTATTGGTGGCTGTGCCACGTTATACCCCATTGGTGGCTGTGCCACGTTATACCCCCTTGGTGGCAGTGCCACGTTGAGAAACCCCATTGGTGGCTGTGTCACGTTGAGAAACCCCATTGGTGGCTGTGCCACGTTATACCCCATTGGTGGCTGTGCCACGTTATACCCCAATTGGTGGCTGTGCCACATTGAGAAACCCTATTCTGTGGCTATGCCACGCGAGAAATTAATTTGTGGCTATGCCACGTGAGAAATTAAATCAGTGGATTTGCCACGTTTGTTTTGTGGCTATGCCACGTGAGAAATTAAATCAGTGGCTTTGCCACGTGTGTTTTGTGGCTGTGCCACGTGCACTATTTTTACGGTGATTTTATCACGTATTTGAGAAAGCGTTTATCGCGTTGTTTTCACATGCTTTGTTAATGCTCTAGAGTGAGCCTTTTACTTCATGTTTTCACATGACTGGACACGTGAGAGTGTCGTTTTGAGTACTTTCATGCTATGGTTTTCAAATGAGTTTCACATACAAATAAATGTTTTGTGATGTGCATTTTGGTTTATGAAATGAGTCCCCTGCCCCCTTACTGAGCGATTTAGAAGCTCACCCTGTTTTTCTTTCCCCCCCAGAGTTCTTCAAGTGAATAAGGACTTCCCTGCGACGTACGGAGTAGTGGCTAGTGGAGGATTCGAGCTCCAGGCCATATATATTGTATCTTGAGGTATATTTTATCTTTTCATGTACCCAGACTATTATTGTAAATGCAGACACTTGTTGTACAACATTATATGGGATGTATTAGGATTAATTAACTTGGAATTGAGTATTTGTATACGGTACAATATACGTTATATTATGTTGAGATCCTGAGGCATGATAATTATGATGATGTATGACACTGCACAGGAATGCACTCTTAATTGTGAATTAATGAGTAAAAAGTTTTAAATTTGCCCTATTTTCTGCATTTTCGGGGCGTGACATTAACTCCCCCTTTTATACATCTATTAAAGTTCTACCAGTTGCTAGGAATGGCATACCTAGTATAATTGGGACTTCCCTGTCTTCCTCCATGTCCAACACAATAAAATTCGCAGGGAAAATAAACTTGTCCACTTTTACCAAGACATCATCAATGACCCTCTTCGAATATTTAATTGATCGATCAGCCAACTGGAGACTCACTGTGGTAGGCTTGGCATCCCCTATTCCTAACTTCTGATAGATAGACAATGGCATCAAATTTATACTAGCTCCTAAATCGCACAGGGCTCTACCAAAGAATAAATTTCCAATAGTGCATGGTATGGTAAAGCTCCCTGGATCCTTGAGCTTGGGGGGTAATCTCCTCTGGATAATAGTACTACATTCCTCAGTGAAGGCCATCGTCTCGTAATTTTCCAATCTTCTTTTCCTAGAGAGGATGTCCTTCATAAACTTCACATAGCTTAGCATTTGCTCTAAGACATCTGCGAATGGAATGTTGATGTGAAGTTTCTTAAAAACCTCAAGGAATTTTACAAATTATTGGTCCAGTTTTTGATTTTGAAATCTCTGAGGAAAAGGGACTGGTGGTTTAACAGAAGGAGATGTAGTGGAAACTTTTATAGCATCAGAGGATAAAGAAGGTTGTGACAAAGAAACAGGTAAAGGTGAAGAATTGCCTAGCTTTGTTTCCTTTGCAGCTTGATCTTTTGATTCTTGCTCCTTCTAAGCTGCTTCACTAGAACCTATGGGTTTCTCAACTATGGGCTGGTCAAGTCTGGACTTAACAGGGGGAGTTACTAGCTCTCTGTCACTCCTTAGGGTGATGGCTTTCACATGTTCCTTCCCTTCCCTTTGCCTAACAGGATTGGCTTCAATGTTACTAGGAAGGGTCCCCTGAGCGTTTTCTATTTGTCCTACCTGAACCTCTAGGTTCTTAATTGAAGCTGCTTGATTTTGCAAGATTGTTGTGAACATTTCCTCAAGCGAGGGTTTCTTATCAGCTGCTGGTAAGTGCTGGGGTTGTGGTGCTGGTTGATGGACGTGGGATGGATGGGAATGGTTAGGTGGATGATGTGGATACTGTGATGGTGGGTGGTGAGTATATTGATGCTGCGGTGGTACCTAACCGGTGGAGCTTGAAAACCTGGGGGTCCTACTGGTCTAGAATTAGAAGCTTGCCCTTGGTTTTGGCTCCAAGAAAAGTTAGGATGGTTCCTCCACCCTGGATTATAGGTGTTTGAAAAAGGGTTGTTCTGTTGCTTAGGGGCAACATACTGAACCGATTCTAAGTTAAGTGGACACCTATCTACAGCATGGGTACCACTACACAGATCACAAGAGAGAAATGGACATTGAACAGAAAACACAGAGTTAGGATTGTTGGAAGGATTAGATTGGGTACTGAGCGACTCCACCTTCTTTGTAAGATTGGCGATTTGAGAGGTCAAGGTGGAAAGAGTGTCGAGCTCATATATACCTATCGATTTCTTTGTCAATTGCCTTTTCGATGACCACTGATAGTTGTTAGCCGCCATCTTATCTAGCAGCTCATAAGCCTCCTCCTCTGTTTTGCACATCAAGGCTCCTCTTGAAGCAGCGTCCACTATGGTCCTATTTTGGCTTGTAAGTCCATTATAGAAGGTCTGGACTTACAGCCATAGAGGTAGGTTGTGGTGAGGGCACCTCCTAAGAAGCTCCTTATATCGTTCTCATGCCTCGTAAAGGGATTCAGAGTCATATTGGGCAAAGGAGGATATATTGCTACAGAGTCTGGCCATTTTAGAGGGAGGAAAAAATTTGGCTAGAAATTGGTGGGCTAACTCGTCCCATGTAGAAATTGATCCTGGAGGCAGGGAGGTCAACCAGTGTCTCGCCCTATCCCTATGTGAAAAGGGGAAAAGTCTAAGTCTAAGCACATCATCAGATAATCCATTATGTTTGAACGTGTTGCACAAGTCCAAGAATTGCCCAAGGTGAGCATGTGGGTCATCATGTGGAAGCCCACTGAACTGTAAAGAAGTTTGCATCATCTGAAGGATGGAAGGCTTAATTTAGAAATTATTAGCAGGGACAGCTGGTGGCCTAATGCCAGTATAATATCCTTCAATCGTTGGCATCGCATAATCTCCAACAGTCCTACTTTCCCTATTTTTTGCCTTCGCGTTTTGCTGCGGAGCTATAAATTTCCTAGAGTCCTTTTGAATTTTCCTAAGAGTTCGTTCAATTTCAGGATCTAGAGGAAAGCAATCAAAACTCCTGGCTCTACGCATGCAAACATCAGAAAGTCCTTAAATTTTTTTTAATTAATTATAAGAAAGTTAACTAAACTAAACTAAGGATCTAAATATTTAAAACCTAAATATCTACAAGCTAGAATTACACCTAAGCATAATTTTACCGACATTAATTAAGGACTAATTAATTTTACCAAAAACTTGACACGCCCTAAGGGTACTGTCCGCAAATGCACGGGTTGTTCAAGTAATAATGGGATTTGAGTCCCGGAATTATCGTCCCACAGAGATGTTGGTTAACCTAATTAATTACCGGTTAATCTTACCCTATGGTATATCCTAGCAAATTATGAGATTAAGGTGGTGATCTACTAAGGCTAATTAAAAGTACTGAAAATAATAAAACTATAAAATAAACTAAATAAAACCGAACAAAATTACTTACAGCGCTCCACGCACTTAAAATCAAAAGCCTACAAAAGAAATTAAAATAGTTAAGACTAATTAACATAAATAAAATGCAAATATGAGAATAACAAAGCAAGATTAATTAAACTAAAATTAACAATCCTAAAATGCAATAATACTACTTAATCAAAATGCAATTTAAACTAACTTAAGATTTAATGAAATAAATTTACCCCTAATTTAACTCTAAATGAACACTTAATTAACTATCAACCTAATTAAAACTAAGTTCTAAACTATTAAATAAAAATACTAATCATGCAATTTAATCAAAGACTCTAAACTAAGCTAACAAATTAAATAGGAATTAAACTAAACTACCAATGCATGAAAATGAGTTAATTAACTATTTAGCACTAGCCAAACAACCCTTAACAATTTAAACCAGCCAATTATCTCTCCCTTTACTGTTCACGTTTTCACCAAATTTGCATTTCCAGCATTTTCGACTTGCTTGATGTTCTCGATTTTGTCCTGCTCTTCAAGTGTCCAGGATTTATCCGTGGCTTCTGCTCCAGATGTTGTTACTCCCAGCTGTACACTGTACAATGCACCTCTCAGCTACCTACTCCAGGTGCTACGGGTGATGTCTACTCCTGCTCCTGGCACCATTCCTCAACCTGTCCTGCATTTTTCGCTTCTGCAAAACACCCGCATCCCTTAAGCCGGCACCCAGCAATTTACAGCAACCTGCAGTACCCTTCCTCTGCTCGGGACAGCCTGCACAGAACTACCGTCTGCTTCATTCTCTGTAAAGTAAAACACACAGCAGATACACAACAACTGTTTCCTGCAACTGAGAACAATAGAGGGACAGAACATAATTAAAATGAGAAATATTGTCCGCGTGGTCCAATCTCGATTTTAGCCCAATTTTGATCCATTTTCTACCGAAATATTCAAAATTCATCCGGATTAATTTATCTGCAAACATGAGAATTTTAATTAAATAAAGGGAATAATTAACAAAAATAAATTGGGAATTTAAATAATTAATTAGGAAATTAAGCACAAATAATTCTAAAAATATAGAATTATCATACATCGGCCCATATAATTATCATGCGGCAAATAACCAAGTCATCCTCCATAGAGGGAATTCAGAACCTATGGCCATGGCAAGGCTGTAGAAGAAATCAAGGTCATACCCCGTACAGAACCCAAAGGTGAAATTCAGAACCTATGGCCACGGTAAGGCTATAGACGGGATCAAGGTCAAACAGCGTACAAAACCCGAAGGTGAAATTCAGGCGCCACGACGGTGAAGTACAGGTGCCACGATGGCGAAATACAGGCGCCACGAGGACGAAATACAGGCGCCACGAGGGTAAAATACAGGCGCCACGAGGGCGAAATACGCATGCTTTAGCACACAACATAAATGGCCTTTAGTCTCAAAACATACTATAGTTTTTATATGCGAAAACATCGAAATAAAATCATCTTATTCAAAAGATCATTTCAAAAGACATGCTCTTATTTAGAAGTCAAATTCAGAAATATGCAATTATTCAAAAACACAAATACAAAGAGCATATTCTTGATCAGAAATATAAATTTAGAAACATGCATGAAATCATACTTCATGTCTTTGTAAGCTTTCCTTAAATCATGGTTCAGAAAGTAACTATTATTGTTTTAAATTATGCCCCCTTACCTCAATCTATCGAAACTTCCAAGCTCGAGTGGTGACGCCTTCTAATACCTCCTTTAATTCCTTCTACGTTTTACCTACACCGAAATCGTTTACTTAGCACCCTATTCATGCGAATTGTCCGAATTGCGTTAAAATCATAACCTATTCGTTACTACTGCGTGTGTACATATTATTGTACATACTTAGGCCAACACGCACGTTTATATATTTTCTTTACCATATATATATTTTGTACATACAAGTATTAACATACACATTTATTATATACATCAACATGTATATACATATAAATATATATATATATATACTCCTATATATATTATTATTTGTTTTCATTCTTCCTTATCACGTGTATATATTCTTTTTATGTACATATACTAACATACCCCTTTTATCTTATACACCTATTTGTATATACACCTAAGTATATACACATTCATTTTATCATTTAATTTCCTTATTCATCATCACATATATATATATATATATATTTATATTGTCTATTTCTCATCTTTCCCATTTATTTTCCATGTCTAATCTAATTTACATTATCATGCTTATAAACATAATCACATATATACATGTACATTAATACACATATATACATATATGTATTTTACCCTTTCTTTTTTTCTTTCATTTTCATTTCACACACCTTAATACACACTAAGCCTATATCTCTAGCATGTATACATATATATATATTCATACATGTATATATGTACATTAAATTTACCTTTTCTCCCTTTTTTTTTGTCTCTTCCAATCTCCAGCAACAGGGCTATTTCTTCCTATTCTAGCTCTCGGTCTAGACCTCCCATCATCATCACCCTTATTCGAGCACTTCCCCTCTTCAGCCCTTCGGTTAGCTCCAAATTTTCCAACCCCGTTTCTTCCTCAATCTGCTCTTGCCTCTCGGGTTCAGCATCAATTTATTTTTCTTTTTTGGTCTCCTTCTCCCTCCCGTCGGTCTCCCCTGCTTCTCGGTCTGCTCCCCCTTCGGTCTCGATGTCCAGCTCCAATTTTCCTGGTTCGATTCTGCTCTACTTCAGATCT
Organism: Firmiana major; assembly: GCA_033439115.1. Classification (NCBI taxonomy): domain Eukaryota; kingdom Viridiplantae; phylum Streptophyta; class Magnoliopsida; order Malvales; family Malvaceae; genus Firmiana; species Firmiana major. The sequence goes on along the minus strand of CM065903.1, from coordinate 22,639,611 downwards.
ATTCCAAGCTTCAGTTTGGGCTCTGTTTCAGCTTCGGTTCTGTTTCAAATTCTTTGCTTCAATTCCTAGCTGCTTCAACTTCCTTCCAGCCCTCGGTTCATGCTTCTCTTTGCTTCAATTCCCAGCTTCAATCCTCACTATACCAACTCACCCTCGGCCTTCACTGTAAGACCCGAATTTAATTAAAACACGAAAATTAAATAAGAAAAGATGGGGGATGTATGAAGGAAGGTCAGGTTAAATTGATTTCTGAAACAAGAGCAGGGATAAAATGGTAAAAATACCAAAACCCGGTATTAAGGCGATAAGAAAATTTTAATTAAAAATAAGGATGTAAGATATCTTGATCGATAATAAGAAAATTATACAATTTGGGTCAATTGATCAAGATTCAGAAATTTTAAAAATACCGAAAAATTATCGGAACGATATCTCGAAAAGCGCGAAGGAATAATATCAAAAATTTAGAGAAAAATATATTTAATAAATTAAATTTAAATTAAATAAATTAAATTAGAATAAAAATAATATAAGTGTAGATATTTTGGATTTTATGGAGTATTTTAATAAATAGTGAAATAATTAAATAAATAATAATAATAATAAATAAATAAATAAAGGAATTGGAAACAAAAAAAAAGAAAAGAGAGAAAATGGGTCGGGGAGAGAGAAAGAGAAGCAGAGATAAAAACGGAAGCTGAAGACCGGCGAGCCACCGGCGACCAGAGACCCAGGCGAGGGCCGACGAGGGTAGCCCGACCCCGGGCGACTTCGCAGCACCGGCGACGCGCAGTGAAACTCGCAGGAGATCAACGAATCGGGGAGAGAAGCCGCGGGAGAAAGAGTTCCGATCGGCGGCGAACGTCACCGATCTGGCCGACCCCACCCCCAGCCGAAGCTTCCCCAGGCCCAGACGATGCGATCGGTGGTGGCCACGGCTGGCAAAATCGATGGACGACGCCGGAAACGGCGGAAGAAGAAAATGGGTCCGACGACCGAGGGAGAAGAGGCCGAACCGACGGCGTTCCGGCGAGCCCGACTGAAATCGAGGACGGATTCGAGATGCGTACGACCTTGTGGAGCCACTGGAGGTGGAAGCCGGTGGAGAATCGGCCGGCAAGGTGGTGAACCGACGGTGAACCGATCGAACCGGAGTGAACCGACGGTCTGAACCGGTCCGAACCGGACTGAACCGGTTCAGCCAAAAAGAGAGGAAAAAAGGAAGAAAAAGGGAAAAAGAAAAAGAGAAAAAGTTGGGAAAAATTCCAGCGATGCAATCGAGCTTCGGGGTCGATAAGCGGTCAAATTGACCGATTTAAATTTTGAAATATTTTATTTAATTAATTTTCGACTGAAAATTTATCCGAAAATTATGAAATTGTGTAGCTCGACAATTGGCATCCAACGAGAGCTCGAGACAGCCTCGATTTGCGGACTAGCATGGAATCTCGGGTAAGTAACCCTTATTTACGACAATTACCTCATTATGCATGATATTGATTTGATTTTTGCATAAATTGAATTAAATTATAAAAATTTAGATAAATTGTCGTAAATAATCGATTTAGTTATTCAAGAATTAGAACAAGGCCCAATAAATTATTAGTGGGCCCAATGAGCCCAATAGGCCTCGATAAAGTGAAAATTAAGTGGAAAACGGGCTTAAGGCCGATTAAGGCCCATTAAGGTGCAATCGGGCCCAATAGGGGTAAATGGGCCCAACGATTTAAATTAAGCCCAGAAAAGATTAAATACAATTAAATTGTATAATATCTGACCTGAGGAATATTGATACGCAGTTTCGGGCATTTGATTGGGAGCATAACGGACTGCGCGACGAGACAACAGTGGAAAAGAAAAGGTCAGACTCGACAGGAAAATAAGGTAAGGGAATTCTGCGGACTGCTAGAGGTAACTTTACGTAATTTTAAGTTCATTTACAGTCTTTAAAAATTACCTGAAGGGTCTAGAGGTCAATTAATAATTTTAGTGCCTCGAATGGGTAAATTACTAAAATACCCTTGTTAAGGGTAGAACTTACAAATTTAGGAAAAGAATTGGGAGGAGCAAGGACAAGAGGTTCCTGCTCATTCTGGAGGTGTTTTGATGCATGCATGAGTAGGCTGGCTAACCTTGAAAGAAATGCACAGCATTGCATACTTTCAACGTAAAATTGTTTTGAAAACTGTTTTGAGGAAACAGAGCCGCCTACGTGTTTTATTGACATGTGACGTGCTAGAGCTCAGCTCGCACGATATTTTCGATTTGTGTGATGCACGCATTAGTGCTGGAGCGAGAGCTCGCACTAGAGTTTTACATGCATAGGTGCTGGAGTCCAACTCGCACCAGATTCTTATATATATATATGATTTTTGTGACAGGGTGCTAGAGTCTAACTCGCACCATATTTTTATATGATTTTGAGACAGGGTGTTAGAGCTTCGCTCGCACCAGATTTTTATACGGTTTGCATACAGAGTGCTAGAGCTTAGCTCGCACTAGTTTTACTTGATTTGATGAGAGTGCTGAGTATTGCTCGCACCGATTTTATGAGAACATGTGATGAGCCGTGCTTGGAGCGTCGGGTAGACTGTGTGTCACCGATTAAATAGGCCCGCACGTGCGTTTTGAGACATGGCATGTTAAAATAACCTGATGAGCCCGAACGAGGGATAAGGGTTAGAGAAACAACCTGATGAGCCCGAACGAGGGATAAGGGTTGGAGATCCACCTGATGAGCCCAAACGAGGGATAAGGGTTGGAGGACCAGCTGATGAGCCCGAACGAGGGATAAGGCTGGGGGTCCACGGAGTATGATGTACCGTGCAAGTAGCATGGAGTACGATGTACCGTGTGTTATCTTTGCATACGTTGGTATCTTTGTGATACTTGGTATCTTTGTGATACGTTAGCATCTTCGAATGCATGGGATCGGATAAGATTGACGGGTTGGATTGACCCACCTCCTGGGCGGTTCCCGATCAGGGTGAGACCTCGCACACTAGGATCCGTGTAGCTAGAGGGACTCACAAGGACACATATGGCCATAGTCCTGGTTATTTGCCGATATACAGACGTTGTCTAGTCTCGCATGTTGTCGATTTTGATGAAATCAAATTGGGTTTTAAACTAAATTTGCATGATGGTATTTCCATGCTTTTCAAAACCCATGTGTGAATGTAAACCAATTTTCATGGTTTTGTGTGAGTCAGGATCACCCGAAGGAGGGGTCGAGTCCTGACTTTATTGTGAAATTTTTAAATGAGAAAGAAATGATTTAAAATAATTGCATGTTGAATTTTTCGTGCAAACTTCATTTACATAACATCATAACTCATATCATCTGTTTTAAAATGTGTGGAGAAATGGTGGTTTATGCATGGCACTACGTTCATGTAGGTGGTATGGTTACCTAATTGTTCGTAGGGTTGCCTTACTGAGCTTGATGTGCTCACCCCTTTCATTTTCTCCCACAGATAATCTCCAGTTGAAGTTGAGGCGACTCAGTACTGCATTCTGGATATCCGCTGCTGCCCATCAACATAAGGTATATACACTTATACATATTGTATCTACATAAGCATAGCACAGTAACATGTTTGTAAGCAACTTTAGGGGATGTATAAATAATGTAAACAATTATAAATGACTGGAGAAGAAATAAGTTACATGGTAAATGTATGGTGGGACTGGCATTGACGCACAGCCCAATTATTAGTGGAGTGTGGTCACGATCAGAATACAGGTAAGAATTTAAGTAATAAAAATAACAAAACGCGAAAAATTAACTCTGATTTTTGGGTAGTTTGGGTCGTGACATATAAAGGTGGTATCAGAGCAGCAATTGGTCTGATGTGTGTCAGTGTCAGTAATTAGAAAATTACATCCCCGTGTTACTGTGCTTAGTTAGATACAATAGTGTATATCGAGATGGGTTTTGACTAAGAAATGGTTGAGAATGCAGGAATGCCTAATATGAGTCGCGTTAGATGAGATAGTGCACGAGGCAGAGGTCGTAGAGGTAGACCTGAGTCTGCAAAGTCGTGCTGAGTTGACTTATGAAAACCAGGATGAAATTGAAATGGAGGCTAATGTTGAGCTTGCCTCACAGAGTCCGACAGAGAGATCGGATAGTATTGAGACACGCTTCACGAGATTGGAGCGGAGTGTAGAGATTATTTTGAGGAGCAAATTGCTCAGATTATGAATGAGATCAGAGGGCGCAGCGAAACATTGGTGGAAACCCGCTTGACCCATCTTAAGTGTTAAACATCCATAGCTAAGATGAGAAAATCTTATTGGATGTATTCCGGTGACAGGATATCCCGGACATGATTTAAAGGAAAAATTTCTTACACTGCCCAGGAATACTAAATTGATTATGAGTATGAAACTCAGTTATATTCTTTGGTAGATATTACCTCGACATATGAACAGTGACAGTCGAGATGTCTAAAAGTTTATGAAAGGTCTTAGATTGTCAATCAGAGTCCAATTGGCCCCGTGAGATATTATTTATACCTAGGCAGTGCGCAGATTTACAGTTGAGTAAATAAGAACACGAATTGCACGCCTCTGAGATTGGAAAAGGTAGTGAAGGCTGAAATAGAGACAGAAAAGAGAATCGAGAAATGACAGAGATGTTAAAATGGAAAAATGGTAATTGGTGAAAGATTTAATTTGACGAGTCATGGAGTAAGATAATTGGTAAGGCCCCAGTGCATCCAATTTTGGCACTGTTGAGGGGCATTGTGATTGGAGGACCCCGACCTGCTACGAAGCAGTGTAGCAGTGTAAGCAGTGTGAGATGTGTGGTGGATACCACGAAAGGAGGGTCTATACCTACACTGTATTGATGAAAATGGTCGTTAAGTGTGGTAAGACGGACCATTGATTTTGATTGCACAGAGTTGGGCGAGATCGCCCCACAGAAAAGTAAAGAGACAGAAAAACTTCGTTGGTATAGCTGCAACGAAAAGGGAGGCAATAGCCGAAAAGAAAAGAAAAAGGAAAGTAGGCTGTTGGACGAAGGCGAGAGGATGTCTTGGACTAGGACACTATTGATGTTTCATGGATGTGGTGTAAGATACCACACTTGTTATGAATAATGAAGTACATATGTTCATTGATCCTGGTGCCACACATTTATTCATACCGCCTTCATTCGCATATAAGTGAGTAAAAGGCATGAATGCCTACATTATTGGGCACAATACTGATAAGTGAGTACCCCAATAGAGGAGGATTAATTAACAAAAAAATGGATATAGAGATTTTAAGTTGAAAACAGGGGTGAAAACATCACTGAAAAGTATATTGTAAGTGTTGACAAGTGATAAAAAGGAGTGCAACAGTTGAAATTAAAGGAGTAAAGGATTGTACTCACGAAATGAATAATGACAAGAGTTTCGTTATAATTGATACACTAAGGAGATAATCTTTAAGATGAGATATGTTGATCCTAAATACAAGATGTATTGGAGTAAGAGGCGTATGCAAGGTGAGAACATCCTTACGATATGAAGTCATTAGGATTAAAGCAATTAGTAGCGAATACAAATTGTAACCACATGGACTGGTATATAAAGTATATGTGGTTAAGTCTGAAGGTTAATAAAGGTATTTCAAAATACCTCCCCGCCTGAAGACTTGACAGCGTCTAAAAGTATATATGTATAACCTATAACGTGAAATCGATCGTCGTAATAGATAACTTTAGCGTTAGGATACCTTTACCAAGACGATAAGAATATTAGAATTCGACAAATTATAAAGTTTAACATAGTAAAATTTAATAAGAGTCGTTAAGATAAGAAAAGGAAATGACGCAGGTTAGTACCTGAAAACGTAAGCGATTTTGAAGGATCTTATACGCTTATGCGTAAATAAGTCAAGGATTGGACCGATTTGTAATCATCATTATCGATGATATGTTGGGTGTAGTTAAAGTCCAGGGCAAATTGTAAGCAATAATTGGAAATTGCTCTTACAATTGGGTTGTTGTGAATTCTCAATATGGTCTACTTGGTTGACACGTTTAACTATGAAAACGTGGTCTTTGAGTGAGATGATAGATGTGACATGAATCTTGGTGTAGTGAAGTATGAACTGACCACCGTGATTTATTTCACCATACCCCAACAGCTCAAGAGGTTCTCAGTGAGTATGGATACCTCAAAGTTATGAAGGAGATGTGTATTGATGTATAATGGGAAGATAGTCAATTTTGGAGTTAGACAACTCCTTGATCACGAAATAAACTATCTGACATATGATTTAAAGTTGGCAACAGTATTTGTACCGAGGTTATGGTACTATTATGTTCATGGTGAGAAATTTTGGGTATGCACTGATTATAAAGCCCCAAGTATCTGTTTTCACAGAAAGAGGCAAATATGAGAATACATAGTGGGTTAGAGCTTCTGAGAGACTTTGATTATAAAAATTGTACCACCCGGGAAAGGCTAATGTGATGACTGATGCCTCGAGCAAAAGAGCCTCGGGATGGTATTACATATGATGGTCAGGGAGCGAGAGCTACTAGAGCAGTTGTGAGCCTCAGTATTGATGTGATCCCTTCTGATGATGACAGTGATTGTGTGATAGCTAGCCTGAGACTAGAACCGAATGAGAGTGCCCGAATTTGACAGGCTTAGTGTAATGATCGACACGATGTCGATAGTGTGGGTTAGATTCAGAAGGGTACAATGATAGAGTTCACAGAGTGTGATGAGTTACTGAGGATTTCGAGACAGTATGAGTGCTCCCCAGGACCACAGTTGATGGGATAGTAATATTGTCAGAAGCTCACTCTTCGGGATATACAGTGCATACGGAAGTAAAGAATATATTGAAATCTCGAAAAGGGTATTGGTGGTCAAATGTGGAAAGAGATATGGTAGAGATTATGGAAAAGTGCCTAGTATGGCAGTAGAATAAGGTAGAGTATTAAAAGTCTGCAGAGTTATTGCAGTCTCTACCTATATCGACACGGCACGAAAAATGAGAGCAAATCTCCATGAATGTCGTGATGGGTTACAGAGGACCCAGGTGAATTACGAGGCTATTTGGATGATAGTCGCCAAATTGACTAAGTCTACCCACCTTCTGGTTATGAAATCCCCAGATACTTAGAGTGTGTATGAGGATTTATGTATAAGGAAGATTGTGGAACATGATGTAGCGTTCCAGTGAGCATGGTATCATATAGGGATTCCCGCTTCACTTCTTACTTCAGGGAATATTTTTCAGGAAGCTATGGGAACCCGACTGAGTATTAGCATAGCTTTTCATCCTCAGACAGATGGTCAGTCAGAGAGGACTGTACAGGTTCTGAAGGATCCGATGAAAGTGTGTGCCCTTGATTTTATAAGCTCCTGGAATAATCAGTTGATTTCTAATCGAATTAGCCAATAGCGACAGTTGTCACTTGAGTATCGGGATAACAAGATATGAGGCAGTGTATGGCTGTAGGGGTTGTTCCCCAAATTGGATGAGAAAAAGTGGGTGACAGGTAGAAATTATTTTCGACTTTAGATAATAAGTATCTGAGGATGTTTAGTTGAGAAGAGAGAGATTAAGAACACCTCAGAGCAGATAGACAAGTATTGGAATTCACCCTTGGTGAATTAGTAGGGTTGAAAAGTTACTCGTCCTAAGAGAATAAGGACATAGCGAACTTTTGGAAGAAGGTAAATTTAGTTACGCTGGATAGAATATTTTGAGAGATTGGACAAGTGGGAGATAAGACCTGTAGGTTGGTGTTATCACTTGAATTAACAGGCACCCACAATGTGTCCCATCTTTTGATGCTTTGGGAATACTATCCAGATCCAGCATAGGTGATAGGATATGAGAATTCCAAAAGTTCAGTTTAATGAAAATATAAGTATATTGAAGAAGTTGATTCGAGCATTAAACAGGAAAGAGAAAGTGTTGAGGTTTAAGATGATCTCCCTAATTAAAGTCCTTTGGTAGTAATACACTCCGGAGAAGGTCACATAAGAATTAAAGAAGTACGATACGATTAATGTACCCGAAGTAGTCTATGGACTCATATGAATTGGTTCTAATTTGGAAGACCAAATTCCTTAAGTGGGGGAGAGTTGTAAAACCTGAATTTAATTAAAACACGAAAATTAAATAAGAAAAGATGGGGGATGTATGAAGGAAGGTCAGGTTAAATTGATTTTCGAAACAAGAGCAGGGGTAAAATGGTAAAAATACCAAAACCCGGTATTAAGGCGATAAGAAAATTTTAATTAAAAATAAGGATGTAAGATATCTTGATCGATAATAAGGAAATTATACAATTTGGGTCAATTGATCAAGATTCAGAAATTTTAAAAATATCGAAAAATTATCGGAACGATATCTCGAAAAGCGAGAAGGAATAATATCGAAAATTTGGAGAAAAATATATTTAATAAATTAAATTTAAATTAAATAAATTAAATTAGAATAAAATAATATAAGTGTAGATATTTTGGATTTTATGGAGTATTTTAATGAATAGTGAAATAATTAAATAAATAATAATAATAAATAAATAAATAAAAGGAATTGGAAATAAAAAAAAGAGAAAAGAGAGAAAACGGGTCGAGGAGAGAGAAAGAGAAGCAGAGATAAAAACGGAAGCTGAAGACCGGCGAACCACCGGCGACCAGAGACCCAGGCGAGGGCCTGCGAGGGTAGCCCGACCCCGGGCGACTTCGCAGCACCGGCGATGCGCCGTGAAACTCGCCGGAGATCAACGAATCGGAGAGAGAAGCCGCGGGAGAAAGAGTTCCGATCGGCGGCAAACGGCGCCGATCTGGCCGACCCCACCCCCAGCCGAAGCTTCCCCAGGCCCAGACGATGCGATCGGTGGTGGCCACGGCTGGCGAAATTGGCGGACGACGCCGAAAATGACAGAAGAAGAAAATGGGTCCGACGGCGGAGGGAGAAGAGGCCGAACCGGTGGCGTTTCGACAAGCCCGACCGAAACCGAGGGCGGATTCGAGATGCGGACGACCTTGTGGAGCCACTGGCGGTGGAAGCCGACGGAGAATTGACCGGCAAGGCGGTGAACCGGCGGTGAACCGGTTGAACCGGAGTGAACCGACGGTCTGAACCGGACTAAACCGGTTCAGCCAAAAAGAGAGAAAAAAAGGAAGAAAAAGGGAAAAAGAAAAAGAGAAAAAGTTGGGGAAAATTTCAGCGATGCAATCAAGCTTCGGGTAAGTCGATAAGCGGTCAAATTGACCGATTTAAATTTTAGAATATTTTATTTAATTAATTTTCGACTGAAAATTTACCCGAAAATTATGAAATTGTGTAGCTCGACAATTGGCATCCAACGAGAGCTCGAGATAGTCTCGATTTGCGAACTAGCATAGAATCTCGGGTAAGTAACCCTTATTTACTACAATTACCTCATTATGCGTGATATTGATTTGATTTCCACATAAATTGAATTAAATTATAGAAATTTAGATAAATTGTCGTAAATAATCGATTTAGTTATTCAAGAATTAGAACGAGGCCCAATAAATTATTAGTGGGCCCAATGAGCCCAATAGGCCTCGATAAAGTGAAAATTAAGTGGAAAACGGGCTTAAGGCCGATTAAGGCCCATTAAGGTGCAATCGGGCCCAATAGGGGTAAATCGGCCCAACGATTTAAATTAAGCCCAGAAAAGATTAAATACAATTAAATTGTATAATATCTGACCTGAGGAATATTGATACGCAGTTCCGGGCATTTGATTGGGAGCATAACGGACTGCGCGACGAGACAACAGTGGAAAAAAAAAGGTCAGACTCGACAGAAAAATAAGGTAAGGGAATTCTGCGGACTGCTAGAGGTAACTTTACGTAATTTTAAGTTCATTTGCAGTCTTTAAAAATTACCTGAAGGGTCTAGAGGTCAATTAATAATTTTAGTGCCCCGAATGGGTAAATTACTAAAATACCCTTGTTAAGGGTAGAACTTACAAATTTAGGAAAAGAATTGGGAGGAGCAAGGACAAGAGGTTCCTGCTCATTCTGGAGGTGTTTTGATGCATGCATGAGTAGGCTGGCTAACCTTGAAAGAAATGCACAGCATTGCATACTTTCAACGTGAAATTGTTTTGAAAACTGTTTTGAGGAAACAGAGCCGCCTACATGTTTTACTGACATGTGACGTGCTAGAGCTCAGCTCGCACGATATTTTCGATTTGTGTGATGCACGCATTAGTGCTGGAGCGAGAGCTCGCACTAGAGTTTTACATGCATAGGTGCTGGAGTCCAACTTGCACCAGATTCTTATATATATATATATGATTTTCGTGACAGGCTGCTAGAGTCTAACTCGCACCATATTTTTATATGATTTTGAGACAGGGTGTTCGAGCTTCGCTCGCACCAGATTTTTATACGGTTTGCATACAGAGTGCTAGAGCTTAGCTCGCACTAGTTTTACTTGATTTGATGAGACTGCTGAGCATTGCTCGCACCGATTTTATGAGAACATGTGATGAGCCGTGCTTGGAGCATTGGGTAGACTGTGTGTCACCGATTAAATAGGCCCGCACGTGTGTTTTGAGACATGGCATGTTAAAATAACCTGATGAGCCCGAACGAGGGATAAGGGTTAGAGAAACAACCTGATGAGCCCGAACGAGGGATAAGGGTTGGAGATCCACCTGATGAGCCCGAACGAGGGATAAGGGTTGGAGGACCAGCTGATGAGCCAGAACGAGGGATAAGGCTGGGGGTCCACGGAGTACGATGTACCGTGCAAGTAGCATGGAGTACGATGTACCGTGTGTTATCTTTGCATACGTTGGTATCTTTGTGATACTTGGTATCTTTGTGATACGTTAGCATCTTCGGATGCATGGGATCGGATAAGACTGACAGGTTGGATTGACCCACCTCCCGGGCGATTTCCGATCAGGGTGAGACCTCGCACACTAGGATCCGTGTAGCTAGAGGGACTCACGAGGACACATATGGCCATAGTCCTGGTTATTTGCCGATAGACAGACGTTGCCTAGTCTCGCATGTCGTCGATTTTGATGAAATCAATTTGGGTTTTAAACTAAATTTGCATGATGGTATTTCCATGCTTTTCAAAACCCATGTGTGAATGTAAACCAATTTTCATGGTTTTGTGTGAGTCAGGATCACCCGAAGGAGGGGTCGAGTCCTGACTTTATTGTGAAATTTTTAAATGAGAAAGAAATGATTTAAAATAATTGCATGTTGAATTTTTCGTGCAAACTTGATTTACATAACATCATAACTCATATCATCTGTTTTAAAATGTGTGGAGAAAGGGTGGTTTATGCATGGCACTACGTTCATGTAGGTGGTATGGTTACCTACTTGTTCGTAGGGTTGCCTTACTGAGCTTGATGTGCTCACCCCTTTCATTTTCTCCCACAGATAATCTCCAGTTGAAGTTGAGGCGACTCAGTACTGCATTCTGGATATCCGCTGCTGCCCATCAACATAAGGTATATACACTTGTACATATTGTATCTACATAAGCATAGCACAGTAACATGTTTGTAAGCAACTTTAGGGGATGTATAAATAATGTAAACAATTATAAATGACTGGAGAAGAAATAAGTTACATGGTAAATGTATGGTGGGACTGGCATTGACGCACAGCCCAATTATTAGTGGAGTGTGGTCACGATTAGAAGACAGGTAAGAATTTAAGTAATAAAAATAACAAAACGCGAAAAATTAACTCTGATTTTTGGGTAGTTTGGGTCGTGACATTCACTCTCTCTCTATTTCTAGCCCCCTTTTTCTGCTTCATTTTCTGCTTTTGTTTTCTTCCTCTTCGGTTTGTTCTGCTTCTCGGTTTTCAGCTCTCCCTTCAGTCTCGGTTTGGTTCAGCTTTCTTCCTCCTCTTTCTTCTTCCTTCCTTCTTCCTCGCCGACCTAACTCTTCTTCTCCAACCGAGCCACCCTCCATCTCTTCTCCTCTCTTCTTTCTTTTTCCTCTCTTCCTCCCTTTCTTCTTTCTTTTCCTTTCTTCTCTAGCCGAGAGCTTCCCTTTTTCTTTCTTTCCTTTCTCTTCCGGTCGACAGCCTTCCTTCTCTCCCCCCTTTTCCTTCTTCTTCCTCTTCTCCCTTCCCTTTCCTTTCCTTTCCCGCTCCCCGCTCCTCTCTGTTTTTTTTTTTCAATTCGAAATGGGAGCAGACGAAATTGGCTTTTCAAAGCCAATTTTGTATAGTGCTTTGTATATTTATATATTATATTAATATATATTTATATTATATTATTATATATATATATATGTTATTTGTTTATGGTTTTTAAGGTTATTGTTGTTTTATTTGTTTGTATTACTATTTTCCATTTCATTTCATTTTATTTTTTTTATTTGTCTCATGCTTTATTTATTTATTAACACTTATATATTAAATACTATACATTTCATAGTATATATATATATATATATATATATTTGTTATATATATATTATTATCCATCTATTTAAATGTCTAGTATATTTATATATACATAGACACCTATGTATATATCTATATATACACATTTTCTTGTAAATATATCTAAGGACATAATATCCATGCCTTCCATGGAATTTTCATTATTTTGAAAATGAAATATTATTGGGATTTCATCATTCCTCATAAATTCCCGATACAAGTTTTTACATCAAATTTATTTTCGATCCCTCCATGCTTGCATTTGCTTCATCACTTCCGTAGCTTCGATTTTCCATGTCATTCATGAACTTCTCAGTTCCTATAGTCCTCGAGTTCTACAACAAATATTCACACTTCCATTAAAACATATTATTTCCATTTTTATATACTCTAATTAAATGTAGAAAATTTGTGGGGTTTACAATAGATTTTTTATATGTTATATAGGGCTTAGGATGGAAGATTTTATCCTTTGATCGAAGTTTGAAAGTGGTCGAAAGGTGGTCGAAAAAATCACGCAATATAGATTGGCAGAGGACGTCTACGTCAACTTTGGAGGGGTGGTTCTCTCTCGTTTCAGTTTGGTTCATGGTTTTCTTTACCTTTCCAAAAATCCCTTTGAATGATCTTTATCCTAGAGAAAACCCAACTAAAAAATCCTTCTAGAAGGTTATGAAAATATGTTTTCTTTCTGGGCCTGCAGGTGCTGAGCCTGGGCCTCCCAACAGCCCTATTTTAGAAAATCTATGAAAATTATTTCCAGCCTATTTCTTCCCAAATTTCCAATTCTCAAGTGTTCTACAAGGTCTCTAGTATGTATCATAAAAACTTGGGGCCCACTTATTTCAGAAAAGTTCCCTGATTGAGCCCATTTTGCATGATTTGGTCATTGCCAATTGAAATGGCTTAAGGTTTTCAGTTTACTTTAAAAATTCATTTGATCACCGAAACCTTCTTATTTCCATAAAATCTTCTTTCCTCATGTCAATTACGCCTTATACTAATTTCTTATGGCCTCAGAATAATTTTTACTAATTTTTAAAATTTATTCTGAATTAATTTGGCTCACTAGGCCCATTTGCTCGGTTTAGTGTAAACCAGAGTTTTACTAGATTTTTCACCTCCAATACTTAGTTTCACTTTCTAGCCATCAAAACTTACTTATAAACATACTATCTTAAATGATACTTAAACTTGGGTACTTACCTTGAAGTTCATGCCTCGGGCCTCATGCCACTATTTCGGACATTTCGACTTCCTTGGGCCCTACATGAACATTTAGGTAAATCTTAAACTTCTCATCTTAGCTTTTGAATAAACATTAGTACAAAAATTTGGGATTCACAATTTGGCTTAAGAGTTTACCTGGAAGGTTTTGCCTGAGACTAGAACGAGACAATGCAAAAGAATAATAATGGAAAACAAATGAACTTAGCATAATTATATATATACACATGCGAAAGGGTAGACGTAAAAGCACCGTAAGTTGCAGTAGAAGACTGCATGAGAAGATTGCGAGAGAACACTATGGAAGATGATTTTAAGTGTTAATGCCTCGTAAAAATATTTGTACTCTTTCACAAGGTTATACCTAGCGGAAGAGTGGGAGCAATTGATATGGGCAAAAAGACCCAGTTGCACTTGAATACCAAAAAAGTACCTAAGGTATAGACATAGCCAAAGGAAACTCGACACGTGGAGGCACGCGGGCCTCGTACTACGTGGAGACATGTGGGCCATGAGTAACGTGGAGGCACGTAGGCCCCACACCACATGTAGGCCACCCTCCCGTACAATCAGGAGGGGCTACCTTCCGACGTGTGTGGGAAAGATCACCCTCTGACGTGTGCTGAAAGGATCACCCTCTGACGTGTGATGAAAGGATCACTATCCCGCATGTGTGGAAGGGTCAACCTTCAGCGTGCGCAGGAAGGATCCCTCTCTCATGCTCAAGAAAGGCCACCTTTGTAAGACCCGTAAATTTCTATGTAATATATATGATTAATTGATGTACAGACAAGACATATTACATATAAGTACGAGAAATAAATGTTTTTGAGTTCTAAGTGTGAATGGATTGATAAATGAGTGTTGAAGTGATTAAGTATGAGTTTAAATGAGAAATTTACAGCAAAAAGGGTACAGGATGAAGGCCAAATCGATCCCATGCAAGGAGAGATCGATCTCATGGCCTGGAAAATGCAATACCAAGCATTCTGGAAGAGGGAGATCGATCATTCACTCAAAGCAGATCGATCTCCATTAGTCTTGGACTGGACCAGATCGATCTCCCCTTAAGGCCAGATCGATCTCCTAAACTCGCGACCTGAAAGAAATCGATCTTGTTTCATTGAGCAGAACAATCTCATTCAACACGACAGATCATCTCATACATTCAATAGATCGATCCCATACCTACAAAATGTCAGGAAATTGAGGAATTCAAGAGGGCCAGATCGATCTCCACCCTATGCAGATCGATCTCATCAAGCCATTCCTCTAAAAAGGGGAGCAACTGGATCTGTATTTCACGGGAACAAACCATTTCTCTCCATTTTCAAGCTTAAACTAGGCTTTCTCTCTCTAAAATCACCCTATTTTCATAAAGATTTGAGGAGAGATCATTATAGCAAAGTTGTTCACCTTAAAGAGAAGAACAACATAGCTTGGAATCAATACCCCATTCATGGAATTGAAGGAGCAAAAGAGAGTTCTTATTTGGAGCAAGAAGGAAATCAAGCTATGTAAGTTTCTAATGCACCAACCCAAGTACATTTGTTTAGTTATTGATTTTGAGTTGATTAGTGTGTATATTAATGATAGAAACTACTTAGAATATAATGGAGCAAGTATAAGCTAGAATGAGTCTAGAGTGAGAAAATGTGTTATGGGTGAGTTAATGATGAATGGATTATGCTAAGGTGTTAGTGAAGTAATATGCAAGGTGTTGAGATGATTGAATGAAGGTACATTATAAATTTTGTCAAGTTATGAGGATGAGTATATAAGGTGTTTGATAAATTGCAGTACTAGAGTAAATGATGAACTAGAGGCACAATAAGCTTAATATCGATTTAGCATGAATCAATGGATCTAAAAGAGTCCAACAGGCTCTCGAGATATGAGTAGAGCAATCAAATGAAGCCTTATAAGTGTTAATGGAAACTATAGGTCGAATCGACTATAGTAAACGCAAAGATTGTGTTGTATTGGACCCAATTGATGTGGTATATAATTTTGTGCCGTCCCCAAGAGTTCATTAGAGATGAATCGAACTACGCAATCAAGCAGCTCTAAGGAATTGGAATCATTCGACACGATTTTCAAGTAAGAGAATTTTATGAGTATATAGAGATAGCTGCTCGTACTTTGTTGGTGAATATAGGGCTTTGTAAAATGCATGGCTATTTAAGAACGTGATTGATGGTATGTGTGAGTGACTACAAGTATATATGTATATGATTTGGTTTTTGAAGTGATTCTCATAAAGGGGATAGTAAGCTAATAATTGCATAAATCACATGTTTTGACATTTTTACAAAACACATTGCTTTGGCTTAAGTAAATTGATAGATAGGCTGGCTAATGATTTTTTGATTTGTGAAATAGCACAAGTGAGGCGCTAACTAAGATTTTGAGAGTGAGTTGCTGAAATAGTGCTGCCTATCGCATTTACATGAGTTAAATCTTGTTGGAGCTTCGGTCGCACAGGATTTTGATGTTTTCACATGTATGAAATGTGTTGGAGCTTGGCTCGCACCTTGATTTGAATTATGATGATGTTTTATAAATCGTACTGGAGCTTCTGCTCATATGTGGATTTCGATTGACTTTCTTATGCATATAACCGTTCTGGAGCTATGCTCGTACGTGGATTTCCTCATTGATTATTATGCATAAAGTCGTACTAGAGCGTTGCTCGTACAAGGAGATTTATTGACGATGCATGAATCATGCTAGAGCTTAGCTCGCACAAGTTTTCACACTATGGTATGTATGATGTCGTAGAGATGGTAAGATCCTCAAGCCCAACATCCTTAAGCCCAAGGGGGTGAGGAGGCTCTGTTCGGTGGTAAGGCTCTCTTACGGTAAGATCCTTAAGCCAACATCCTTAATCCCGTTGGGGTGGGGAGGCTCTGTTCAGTGAGGAGGCTCTCTTACATGAAAACAAAACGCTCCCACGTGCATTTGAGACTGTGTAGGTTATGCATGTATGGGGTAGATATGTCAGACCCGAGTTTTTGATTTACGTATGTAGCTTGTACCTTATGATTCCTATGTGTACGAACGTTATATTTCATAGTTGAATCATAAGAAGAGTATTTACTATCGTGCAATCGATTTATTGAGAATTAAAAATGCATGTAAGCTACATAACAGCGAGATAAGGGTTCAGTTTATTTTCAAGTAAGTACAGGGGTAAGACGGTCAATTGACCAAAATTCGGTATAAATCCGATGAGAAAATTTCATTAAAAATATGAAATCGAGAGATCTTGATCAATAACGAGGAAAATATTGAATTTCGAGTCCAATTGATCGAGATATGAATTTAATTAATATTTTTGGAATTTTTGTCTCGAAAAACGAGCCCAAAAATAGTGGAAAAATATACCAAAAAAGTAAAATCGGACTGATAAATTCATTTACGGACTAAATGAATTTAATTGGAATTTTTGAGAATTTTTGAGATATTTTTGGGATATTCTAGGATTTTAATATTATTTTAAGGATTAAAATAATATTAAAAATATATTATAAAGTTAAAAAAAAAAAAAAAAAAAACGAAACAGAAACGGATTGAAGAAAACGCGGGGAGAGAGAAGGAGAGAAACCGAGCAGACCCGAGGAGAGGAGAACCACCGGACCAGCCATCTCCGGCGACCAGCGGCCAGGCACGCGACCGGAAAAGGAAGCCGACACCCGCGCGATCAACCAGTCACCGGGAACGCGCTCCACCGGCGCCGGAAAAGGGAGATCGGCGAGGTTGAAGCCGCGGAGGAAAAAGCGGGCGTTCGCCGGCCACCGGCGGGAGTTGGGCTCCGATCGAGGCCAACCGAGTGACCCCCTGTCCAAGACACGTCGAACGGCGGCAGCGGCACGTCGGGAAACCGGCCGGACGACGTCGGCACGGCTAAATCACCCCTGAACCGGTCGGCGGTTCAGTGGAAAGTCACTGTGCTGAACCGGACCGGACCGGTTCAGCCAAGGAGAAAAGAGGAAAAAAGAGGAAAAAGGAAAGAAAAAGGAAAAGAAAAATTTTTGAGATTTCACCGGACTTCGGGTAAGTCGATACGAGGTCAAAAGTGACCAATTTAATTTCTGATAAATTTATTTAAATTATATTTAATCAGAAATTGACCGGAGTTAAATATACGAAATTGTGCAGTTCAACGATTAATTCCGAACGGAAGCCCGATCGAACTCCGATTCGCGCACCATCGCACAATCTCGGGTAAGTAAAGCTCATTTACGACAATTTATGTGATTTATGCGTATTTAAGATTTAATTTACGCATTTCGGATTAAATTTTGGATTTAGTGAATTATATTCAGAAAATTGAATAAAATGTCGTAAATGATATACGGGCTATCCAAAGAGCTTGGAATAAAGCCCAATGGGTATTGATAGGCCCAATGAGTCGATAGACCTTGATGAACGGGCTTAATACGGATTTAGGTCCGATTAACGTGATTAAGGCCCATTAAGCGTAAAAGGGCCAATTTAAGTGAAATAAACTGTATTAAATGTGTAATACAGTAAGAAAAGTGTAATTAACTCAGTGAATGATTAAATGCAGTTCCAGAGTCATATTGAGAGTTGACCGGACTGCGAGATTAGACAGCACAGAGGAAGAGAGGTCACACGACGTGATCCAAGGTAGGGGACTCTTGCAAGTAGCTAGAGATATCTGTGCATATTTTCGTTGGATTTTACATTCACTGAAATTGTTTGAGGGTCAGAGAAAATCTATAATAATTATAGGGACCCGATATGGGTAAATTACGATTTTGCCCCTAGTTAGGCAAAAAGTGAAATTTTGGGAAAAGTGGTAGAAAGCATGGAAATGATGTTTTGAGTGGTTTTTACTGCTGTGTATCAGAAGAGTAGGTGGATGGGCTAATGTTTTGAGGTCGATGTAAATTAAGCACACTTTATAGTGCTGATTTTAGTGATTTTTAACATCCCTATTTTTAAAGAGCCATCTACCGAATTATGTGGAAACAATCGTGCTAGAGCATAACTCGCACTTGATTTCAGATGTTTTTCACATACATTAGTGCTGGAGGTTGACTCGCACTACATTTATTTGACATGCATGATAGAGTATTGGAGCATTGCTCGTACTCAGTTTTTATGTGATTTGTGCATGACAGAGTGCTGGAGCGTTTAGCTCGTACTCGAGTTTTACATGAGATGCATGACCTGGTGCTGGAGGTTCACTCGCACTAGTGTTGATATTTTGACATGCATATACAGTGTTTTGAGGCGGAGTGTTGACTGTGTGTCACACTCAAGACGCGCACTGTAGTTTTTCGTGATATACACACATGTTAGAAAACCGTGACGATTTCCTCCGTGTAGACTGAGTGTCACATTGTTGAGATGTTCTCACGTGAATTTAGAGACGTGGCATTTATTCCATGGTTTCGAGGCTAAAGACCCTGGCTATGAGGTTTTCCATGGTTTCGAGGGCTAAAGACCCTGGCTATGAGGTTTTCCATGGTTTCGAGGGCTAAAGACCCTGGCTGTGAGGGTCCACGGGTGTACTGTGTACCGTGTCTGAGTGGCACGAGGTGTACACTGTACCGTGTGTTACGTAGCTGGCGGCTGATAGTGGACTGACCATCCTCCCGTTACAGCAGTGATAACCCGCACACCGAGTACTGTGTTGCCTGGGATTTCACCACATGTTAGGATATGTACATAATCCGGAGATACTCTCTAACAGTAAGATCCTTAAGCCCAACATCCTTAAGCCAGAATAGGCGGGGAGGCTCTGTTCGGCGGGGAGGCTCTCTTACATAGTCTAGAGAGATTGCATTTAGCCACTGAGTCTCGCAAAGTATATCACATGTATTATTTATGATACGGGTAGACCTAAGGGATGGGTCGAAACCCAGTTTATTTGTGTTGTGATGAGAAATGCCATATTTCCTGTGTTTTGAATGTAAATGGCATATTTTATATAAAGGCATTCTTAAATGATTAAATATGCACTGTTTTGCATGAATGCCTCTGATTGATAAACCAGCATGTGTTTAGTACATGGGATTTTAAATCTGTACTATATTATATATATTTTAAACATGCTTTTGAAATGAGAGAAGGAAAGGCAAAGCACTATTTTCAAGTAGATAGTATGGATGTCTACTTGCTTGCCTGATTTCCTTACTGAGCGCGTTGATAGCTCATCCCATTCATTTTCCCCCCATCTCTACAGATTCTCATCAGTAGATCGAGTCGGCCAGGGTATTGCATTCCTTTGATCCGCTGCCACTCTCCATCTAGCGAAAGGTATACACACGCGTACTCTTTTGTATCTGAACAATGTATAAACACAGTGATGTACACGTTTTAATATGGGGGATGTAATGATGTAATTATATTTAAGAATACGAATTTACTTATGATATAAATGTCATGTATGTATGATACGAAAAAGAATGGTAAGGTATGTATGGATGAGGAGACTAATGCCTATTCACAGCCCAACTGTTGAGGAGATAAAGGTAAGTAAAAAGCGAAAAATTTATTGTGGTTTTTGGTAAAGTCGCGTGTGGGAGGAGGGCGTGACAAGATAAGACCTACGGTTGGCACCCCAACCATGATATGGGTCCGCGGAGTACATTATACCATGTAGATCATAAGGAGTACGTTGTACCGCGTGGTTGAGATATTGATTTGAAAAGTCTGGCGAAGAACTAACCCACATTCATTCCTACATGATGCCCCGCACACCCAGATCCGTGTGGTCTAGGATGATTATGACATAGTTGGCCAACATAGTCCTTGAGATATAGTGACTGCCTGTCTCACATAATATTACTTGATACCACATGATTTTGTACACTGAGTATGATTTTGTTGTCCGGGGTAGACTCGAGGGAGGGGTCGAGCCTTATAGGATTGTGTTTTAAAGAAATGATATTTCTACTTGTGATGAGATTTCACGTGTTTTGAGAAAGTGATGAATCCTGAGGGATGTTTTGTGTTGAGTTCTTTCTTATGATGACTTTTAATGACAATGAGCATCAGAGGTTTTACACGTTGATCTTTTCGTGTTTTATATGCCCATTTCCATGGTTTCAGTAAATGATATATGTATATACATATGGCTGTCACGACCCAAATTACCTAAAAATCAGAGTAAATGTTTTGCTTTTTCATTTATTATTTAATTCTTATTTTTCTCTCATCGTGACCATCCTACAAACAGTTGGGCTATGATTCGGTGTTAGTCACCTCTCACCTATTTACCATTCCATTTCCATAATAACATTCACATATCAGAGTTTACTATCTTTTTACTTTAACTAAATACATACACAATGGTATTTACATAACCTTACATCCCCGACATCATATACGTTCACAATACTGTGCATTACATATTTGGATACAAAACTATACAAATGTGTATACCTGTCTCTCGATGGGAAGTAGCGGATACCAAGAATGGAAGTCCTCAGCCGCTCAATAACTATTACGAGTGCTCTGAAAAGATGGGAAAATAAGGGGGTGAGCAAACCACACGCGCAGTAAGGCAATTATGCAAGTAAGTAGATAGCTCCACTATCTACATGCTCATAATGCCGTGCCCTTAAAATTCATTTCTTTTCATTAAAATCTCAAGCACAAATCATGTATTTCATCAATGACTTAGTTTATAAAACTATTCATGCAAATCGAAATCATGTATCAATAGTATTTTATGTGACATCATTAAATCATACTTAGCATGAATTAAATCAAAATCATGCATTATTTCATGCGATATAAAAACAAATCATGAGATACAATCCTTTCATGAATTTATCATTAAAGCATGGAAAACACATCATGCTACTGCATTTAAATCATTTCATTTAAAACGCAGTATAAAATAACCCAAAGGGGTTAAGTATCTCATAATTCAATTCCAAATTCATAAAACAATTCATTAAAATTCATTATAAAACTTCGGTTATAAAACCACCTTTCTTTCAGGGTCACATTTCATAAAATCATAAAATCGGGGGTCTGACCCCTCCCTCGGGTCTACCCTGGTCTATCGACCAATAGTTATATCAAGTGAGACAAGTAGGTGACTATATCAGTAACAACGAGGACTATGGCCATAACCTAGCGATCCCTTGCAACATGGTACCTAGTGTGCAGGGTATCACACCTGAAACAGGAGGTGGGTCGGTCCTACCCGCCAGAACAGCATAACATCAGGATTGTGAGGGCAAGGCCTGCTACCTCGTGGCTAATGCCACTCCACTCCTACAATCCCCATGGTATAATGTACTCTGCGTGACATACACAATACAACGTACTCCGTCAACCCAAGCTTAGTTAGGGGTGCCTGCAATAGGTCTTATCCACCCATACTATCTCTGTCTCAGTATGCATGTGTGAGCATATCATCTCAATGTGACACACAGTCTACAGGAGGCTCCAACATGGCTATATGCATGTCATATAATCCTTGTGCGAGCAAAGCTCTAGCACGGCTCCATGCATATTCATGATATCTAAAAATCTCATGGGCGCGAAGCTCTAGCACGGTTTCATAAAGATCAGTAAAATTTGTGTACGAGTAGCACTCCAATACGACTTTAAAATGAGTTATAAATCCATATCAAATCATGTGCGAGCAATGCTCCGACACGAATGAATGCTCAAGTAAATCAAAACTTCATACGAGTAACGCTCCAGTACGACTTTATGCATAAATATATCAAATCTCGTGCGAGTTACACTCCAGCACAACTTTTATACAGTATCATATCAAAACAGGGTGCGAGCTAAGCTTCAGCACCTCTCATGCATGTCAAATCATTAAAACTAGTCCGAGCAATCGCTCCAATACCATTTTATGCATATCACGTCAAAACAATCAAAACCGTCAAAACAGTCAAAACAGAGTGCGAGCTAAGCTCTAACACCTCTCATGCATTTCACAATAGTAAAATCAGTGCGAGCAATTGCTCTAGCACATTTCATGCATATGATGTCACACAAGTCGATGTGAGCAACCGCTCAAGCACATTTACGCACATTGACAAACTCAGATATAGTACGAGCTATGCGCCAGCACTATCTGTTTCCATTTAAACTTGATAGTTGGTCATTTTTCCAAAGAAATTCCATTTAAATATAAATAACACTTACGTAGTGTTATCTTGTGAAATTTATGCAATTAATAGCCAATCTACCTATTTGCTTTGCTTCAAAACCAAGAAAATTTCTGAATTCAAAAAATTCCTTAAATCATGCATTTCATGCATGTCATGCTTTCACCATCCTTAGGTGAATTTCCCTCAATAGGGGTAAAATAGTCTTTACCTATTTCGAGTCCTTAAAATCTTTAAACCATTTTTTTGACTTTTGTATAATATCAACGTATACATACATATTCAGTGTATACAAAAGCTATTTAAAGTACGCGTAGCTACCTCTAGCTACTCACACAATTCCCTTACCTCGTTTTCCTGTACAGTCTGACCTTTCCATTGATGTCTCGTCACGCAGTCCAATTTGCTCCCAATCCAATCTCCGAAACTGCGGATACATATTTATCAGGTCAATTACAATACATTTAATTGTATTTCATATTTTCTAGGCTTAATTTAAATCATTGGGCCCGTTTACACATATTGTGTCATGACCCAAATTACCTAAAAATCAGAGTAAATTTTTTGCTTTTTCATTTATTATTTCATTCTTACCTTTCTCTCATCGTGACCATCCTACAACACAGTTGGGCTATGATTCGGTGTTTTCACCTCTCACCTATTTACCATTCGATTTCCATATCACATTCACATATAAGAGTTTACTATCTTTTGACTTTGACTAAATACATACACATTGGTATTTATAACTCTACATCCCCGACATCATATCTGTTTACAGTACTGTACATTACATAGTTAGATACAAACTATACAAATGTGTATACCTGTCTCTCGATGGGAAGCAGCGCATACCAAGAATGCAAGTCCTCAGCCACTTACTAATTACTGTGAGTGCTCTGAAAAGATGAGAAAATAAGGGGGTGAGCAAAGCACACGTTCAGTAAGGCAATTATGCAAGTAAGTAGATAGCTCCACTATCTACATGCTCATAATGCCATGCCCTTAAAATCCATTTATTTTCATTAAAATCTCAAGCACAAATTCATGTATTTCATCAATGAATTAGTTTATAAAACTATTTGTGCATATCGAAATCAAGTATCAATAGTATTTTATGTGACATCATTAAATCATACTTAGCATGAATTAAATCAAGATCATGCATTCTTTCATGTCATGTAAGACAAATCATGAATTCGAAATAAAAGCATGGAAAACAACATCATGCTACTATATTCAAATCATTTCATTAAAACTACAGTATAAACTAACCCTTCCGAGTCAATAATCTCATAAAATAATTCATTAAAATTTATTATAAAACTTCGGTTATAAAACCACCCTTCTTTCAGGGTCACATGTCATAAAATCATAAAATCATAAAATCGGGGGCCTGACCCCTCCCTCGGGTCCACCCTGGTCTATCGACCAATAGTTATATCATGTGAGACAAGCAGGTGATTATATCAGTAACATCGAGGACTATGGCCATATCCTAGTGATCCCTGGCAACACGGTACCTAGTGTGCGGGGTATCACACCTGAAACTTGAGGTGGGTCATCCTACCCGCCAGAATAGCATAACATCAGGATTGCAAGGGCAAGGCTTGCTGCCTCGTGGCTAATGCCACTCCACTCCAACAATCCCCATGGTACAGTGTACTCCGCGTGATATACACGGTACAATATACTCCGTGAACCCAAGCTCAATCAGGGGTGCC
Organism: Firmiana major; assembly: GCA_033439115.1. Classification (NCBI taxonomy): domain Eukaryota; kingdom Viridiplantae; phylum Streptophyta; class Magnoliopsida; order Malvales; family Malvaceae; genus Firmiana; species Firmiana major. The sequence goes on along the minus strand of CM065903.1, from coordinate 22,615,113 downwards.
TGTAATAGGTCATATCCACCCATATCATATTTGTCTCAGTATGCACGTGTGAGCATATCATCTCAATGTGACACACAATCTACAGGAGGCTCCAACACGGCTATATGCATGTAATATAAATCCATGTGCGAGCGAAACTCAAGCACGTCTCCATGCATATTCATGATATTAGAAAACCTCGTGCGAACGAAGCTCTAGCACGATTTCATTGAAATCAATGAAATTTGCGTACGAGTAGCACTCCAGTACGACTTAAAATAATTATAAATTCAAATAAAATCCACGTACGAGCAATGCTCTAGTTCAGATATGTATAAAAACTCAGTGAAAACCTCGTACGAGAAAAACTCCAGTACGACTTTAAAATGAATTATAAAACCATCTAAAACTTCGTGCGATTAACGCTCCAGCACGAACAAATGCTCAAGTAAATCAAATCTCGTGCGAGTTATACTCCAGCATAGCTTAATGCATAATTAAATCAAATCTCGTACGAGTTACACTCCAGCACGGCTTTATGCAAATTTCATATCAAAACAGGATGCGAGCTAAGCTCCAGCATCTCTCATGAATGTCAAATCATAAAAACTAGTGCAAGCAATCACTCCAGCACTTTTTTATGCATATCTGGTCAAAACAAGTCAAAACATGTCAAAATAGAGTGCGAGATAGGCTCCAGCACTTCTCATGCATTGAACAAGAATAAAAATCAGTGCGAGCAATCGCTCTAGCACATTTCATGCATATGATGTCACACAAGTCAGTGCGAGCAAACGCTCCAGTACATTTATGCACATTCACAAATTCAGATATAGTGGGAGCTATATGCTAGCACTATCTGTTTCCATATAAACTTGATAGTTGGCATATTTTCCAAAGAATTTCATTTAAATACCAATAACAGTTACGTAGTGTAATTTTGTGAAACTTATGCAATTATTAGCCAATCTACCAATTTGCTTAAAACCAATAAAATTCTTTAATTCAGAAAATTCCTTAAATCATACATTTCATGCATGTCATGCTTTCACCATCCTTAGGTGAACTTCCCTCAATAGGGGTAAAATAGTCTTTTTACCAATTTCAAGTCCTTAAAATCTTTAAACCATTTTTAGGACCTTTATACATAATCAGGGTATACATACATAATCAGTGTATAAAAAAGCTATTAAAATACGCATAGCTACCTCTAGCTACTCACACAATTCACTTACCTCATTTTTCTGTACCGTCTGACCTTTCCACTGATGACTCGTCACGCAGTCCAATTTGCTCCAAATCCAATCTCTGGAACTGCGGATACATATTCATCAGGTCAATTACAATACAATTTAATCTATTTCATATTTTCTGGGCTTAATTTAAATCATTGGGCCCGTTTACCCATATTTGGCCCGATTACACCTTAATGGGCCTTAATCGACCTTAAGCCCATTTTTTCACTGACTGTTTACATTATCGAGGCCTATTGGGCTCATTGGGCCCATCAGTATTTATTTAGCCTCGTTCTAAATTCTCAGATATCTCAATTTAGTATTTACGACAATTTATTCAAATTTCCCAAAATTTAATTCATTTATGCAAAAATTAAATCCGTAATTCATCAACACGCATAACGATGCAAATTATCGTAAATAAAGGTTACTTACCCGAGATTTCATGGTAGTACGCAAATCGAGACTCTCTCGAGCTCTCGATTGATGCCAATTGTCGAGCTACACAATTAAATATTTTTTCAGGTAAATTTCCAATCGGATATTAATTAAATTAAATATTTTGAAATTTAAATCGGTCAATTCAACCACTTACCGACTTACCCGAAGCTCGATTGCATCACTGGAATTTTCTCTAATTTTTTCTTTTTCTTTTTTCCTTTTTTCTTCTTTTTTCCTTTTCTTTTTGGCTGAACCGGTTCGGTACGGTTTAATCCGGTTCAGACCGTCGGTTCAGACCGGTTCGACAGGTTCAGTGGCTCGCCTATCGGTTCTCCGCCGGTTTCCACTGCCAGCAACTCCGCTGGGTCGTCCGCAGCACGGATCTGGTCTCGATTTCGTCCAAGGTCGCTGAAAAGTGGCCAGTCCGGCCCTTCTCCCCTCGCAGTCGGTATCGTTTCTGTTTCTTACCGTTTTTCGACGTTAGCCGCCGCCCCACCAGCCGATTCAGCCACTGATCGACCAGCCTTGGCGTGGGCTACCTTTGGGTGGTGGTGCACGGGCCCGAATTGGCGCCGGTCATCGGTTTCTCCTTTCTCCCTCTCTCGGTTTCCTTTCGTCTGCGTTTTCGTCGCCGCCGATGGCACTTCTATCACCGGACTCTACCTGGGTCGGCATTGGCTACCTCACCTGGTGGGTGCGCCGCCGGTCGCTCCGTTCAGGAGGGAGGACCGACTCCCTCGATCCTTGCTTCGTTTTTGCATATGCAGAAATCGCGTTTCGCGATTTCTGCTGTGTTTTTTTTATTATTTTTATTTTTATATATTATTTATTTTTAATATTATTTTAATCATTAAAATAATATTAAAATCTCAAAATATCTAAAAAAATTATTATTTTATTCATTTATTCTGTAAATAAATTTATCAGTATTATTTCGTCTTTCGAGAAAATTTTTCGAATACTTCGGGATTATTTTTCGAAGTAAAATTTTCGGTTAATTTCAATAAATTCATATCTTGATCAATTTAACCCGAAATTTAATTATTTCTTCGTTATTGATCAAGATTTCTCAATCCATATTTTTAATTAATTTTTCTTCTCGAAATTATATCGAGTTTCGATTTTTTGACCGTTTTGCCGTTGCACGTGTTCAAAAATTCCATTTCAATCCTTTTGCATTTTTAAATGCACTCGGAGATTTCTATTCATTCCCTTTTGCTCTTACGATAAAACTCGGGTCTTACAATCTCCCCCACTTAAGAAATTTGGTCCTCCAAATTAGAACCAAGTCATATGGGTCCATAAACAACTCCGAGTACGACTATCATATTACATACTGTCATTCTCAAGTGACTTTTTCGGTGTGTAATACTACCAAAGGACTTAACTATGGAGATCATCTTAAACATCAACATTTTCTCCTTCCATCTAATACCCAAATCGATTTTCCAATCATGCGTTATACTTTCATTGAGCTAAGCTGTTGGAGCTCATATCCGATCACATATATCGAGTACGGATAATATTTCTTAAGCATTAAAAGATAGGACACATTGTGGATGCTTGTTAATTCAAGTGTTAATGCCAACCTACAGGTCTTATCTCCCACTTGTCCAATATCTCCATCCGAATCTCGTTACGTCCTTAAGACAAGTAACTGCCAACAATAATGATTCACCCTTGGTGAATTCCAATGATTTTCTGTCTCTTGTCAGCATGGATTTTCTGTCTGCTCTGAGGTGTTCTTAATCTCTCACAAATCAACTGAACATCCTCAGAGGTTTGTCTTACCAATTCTGGAATAATTCTCTATCTGTCACCCACTTCTTCTTATATAAGTCGGGGAAACAATCCCTACGACCATACAATGCCTCATATAAATCATCCCGATACTCAAGTGACAACTGTCATTATTGGCGAATTCAATTGGTAACAACTGATCATCCCAGGAGCTTACAAAATCAATGGCACACACTCTCATCATATCCTCCAGAACCAGTACAGTCCTATCTGACTAACCATCTGTTTGAGGACGAAAAGCTGTGCTAACACACAATCAGGTTCCCATAGCTTTCAAAAACAATATTCCCAGAAGTGGGAAGTGAAGCAGGAATCCCTATCTAATATCATGCTCATCGGAACGCTACAAAATGTTCCACAATCTTTCTTACACATAAATTCGCCTACACACTCAGAGTATCTAGGGATTTTCATAGCCAAAAGGTGCGTAAACTAAATCAATCTATCGACTATCACCCAAATAGTCTAATGATTCATCTGGGTCCTCTGTAACCCATCACGAAATTCATGGTAACTTGTTCCCATTTTTGTGTCAATATAGGTAGAGGCTGCAATAACCCTACAACTTCTTTTGCTCTACCTTAATCTGCTGACAAACGAGGCACTTTGCTACAACTCTACTATGTTTCTTTTCAGACCTGACCACCAATACCTTTTTTAGAGATTCTGGATATATTTATTACTTTTCGGATGCACTGTATATTTCGAAGAGTGAGTTTCTGACAATAACATTATCTCATCAACTGTGGTCTTGGGGAGAACTTATACTGTCTCTGAACCTCTGTAAGTCATCATCACTCATTATGAACTCATCACAATACCCATCTGAATCTGACCCACACTATCGACACCATGCCGATCATCACGCTAAGCCCGACAAATCTGGTCACTCAAATTCGATTCTAACCTCAGGCTAGCTGTCACAAATCATCGTCATCATCAGAAGGGATCACATCACTACTGAGGCTCACAATTACTCTAGCAGCTCATGCTCCCTGACCATCACATGTGATACCATCCCGAAGCTCTTTCTATTCAAGGCATCAGCCATTACATTAGCCTTTCTTAGGTGGTACAATGTTCACAATCAAAATCCTTAGAAGCTCTAACTCTCTTGGTTATCTCATATTCTTCTCTTTCTGTGAAAATAGATACTCGAGGCTTTTATAAAATTTTAAATTTTAAACCTTCATGATTAATCGAATTTTATATTTCTTTATCGTACTAGCAAAGGTACCTAAATTTTAAATGCATATATTACGACTGTCGATTTCAAATTATAGGTTATGTGTGCGCTTCTAGACTTTGTCAAATCTTTAGGCAGGGAGGTATTTTGAAATACCTTTATTAACCTTCAGACCTGACCACATGGACTGGGTATGAATATATCCACCCCTTATCCTTGGTCGTAATTCATATTCACTACATATCGCTCAATCCAAATTACTTTACATATCAAAGATATCCTTACCTTGCATACGCCTCTTATTCAAATATATCTCGTATGCAGGATCTATCACATCTCAAAGCTTATCTCATTTCATATATCACTTATGACAAACTCTTTCCTTACTTGTCAAACTTACAGTATACCTTTCACTGATGTTTTCACCCATATTTTTAACTTAAAATCTCTATACCCATATTCAGTTAGTGATAATCATCTAACCATCATCATCCTGCTTAAGGGTACAGGCTTCACATCTTTCACTCGCTTATAAGCAACTGAAGGCGGTATGAATAAATACGTGGCACCAGGATCAATTAAAATAATTACTTCATTATTTAAAACCAGTGTGGTATCTTCCCCCACACCAGATGAAACATCAATAGTGTCTTGGTCCAAGGCATACATTCACCCTCGTCCAACATCTTATTTTCGTGGTATCTACCACACATCTTACACTGCTCACACTGTTACGGAGCAGGTCGGGGTCCTCCAATCACAAATCCCCTCAAAAGTATTGAAATTGAATATACTGGGGCTTACCAATCATCTTACCCCGTGACTCATCAGCTCTAATCTTTTACCAAACTATCTTTTTCCTGTTCTGACATCTCTGTCATTCTCTATTCTCTTTTTATCTCAATTTCAGCCCTTACTACCTTTTCCAATCTTAGAGGCGTGCAACTTATGATTTTATTCACGCAACTGTAGTGTGCGCACTGCCTCGACATAAGTAGTGATATCTAACAGGCTAATCGGACTCTAATGGAAAATCTGAGCCCTTCTATGAACTTTTAGACATCTCGACTCTCACTGTTCATAGTATCGGAGTCATATCTGCCCAAGGATATAAACTAAGTTTCATACTCGTTAATCAATCAGTTCCTCTGGATTGGAGTAAAGAATTTAATCTGTAATTTTCTTTAAACAATATCTGGGATATTCTGTCACTGGAATACATCTAGAATTACTTTTCATGTCCATTCTGGATGTCTAACTCTTAAAATGGGTCAAGCAGACTTCCACCAATGCTCCGACTCGCCCTCAAATCTCATGCATACTCTGAGCAATTAGGTCTCAAAATATTCTCTACACTCTACTCCAACTTCGTGAAGCGTGTCTCAATACTGTTCGGTCTCTCTGTTGGACTCTGTTCGATCCTTCTGTCGAACTCTGTGGGGCACACTCAATACCAGCCTCCACGTCAATCTCATCTTGAGTCTCATGTGGCGACTCAGTATGACTCTCAGGCCTACCTTTAAGGCCTCGAGCTCGTGTACTCACCTCTCAACCATAGCAGCTATCAGTTAATGAGTCTATTCTTGCATTTAAAACCAAATTCTTAGCTGTACTTCCATCTCGATATACACAATTGTATCTAAACAATGCACAGTACATAGGGATGTAAACTTCCTTAACCACTAACACCGACTCATATCAGGCCAACTCAGCTCTGATACCATTAAACCTGTCACGACCCAAATTACCTAAAAATCAGAGTAAATTTTTCGCTTTTTCATTTATTATTTCATTCTTACCTTTCTCTCATCGTGACTATCCTACAACACAGTTGGGCTATGATTCGGTGTTAGTCACCTCTCACCTATTTATCATTCCATTTCCATATCACATTCACATATCAGAGTTTACTATCTTTTGACTTTGACTAAATACATACACATTGATATTTATAACTCTACATCCCCGACATCATATCTGTTTACAGTACTGTGCATTACATATTTAGATACAAACTATACAAATGTGTATACCTGTCTCTCGATGGGAAGCAGCGGATACTAAGCATGCAAGCCCTCAACTGCTTATTAATTACTGTGAGTGCTCTGAAAAGATGGGAAAATAAGGGGGGTGAGCAAACCACACGCTCAGTAAGGCAATTATGTAAGTAAGTAGATAGATCACTATCTACATGCTCATAATACCATGCCCTTAAAATCCATTTCTTTTCATTAAAATCTCAAGCACAAATTCATGTATTTCATCAATGAACTAGTTTATAAAACTATTTGTGCATATCGAAATCATGTATCAATAGTATTTTATGTGACATCATTAAATCATACTTAGCATGAATTAAATCAAAATCATGCATTCTTTCATGTCATGTAAGACAGATCATGAATTCGAAATAAAAGTATGGAAAACAACATCATGCTACTGTATTCAAATCATTTCATTAAAACTGCAGTATAAACTAACTCTTCCGGGTCAATAATCTCATAAAATAATTCATTAAAATTTATTATAAAACTTCGGTTATAAAACCACCCTTCTTTCAGGGTCACATGTCATAAAATCATAAAATCATAAAATCGGGGGCCTGACCCCTCCCTCGGGTCTACCCTGGTCTATCGACCAATAGTTATATCATGTGAGACAAGCAGGTGATTATATCAGTAACATCATGGACTATGTGTAAGATCCAATTTTTTTCGTAAGAGCAAATTGAACGAATAGAAATTTTTGAGTGCATTTAAAAATGCAAAAGGATTGAAATGGAATTACCGAACACATGCAAGGGTAAAACGGTCAAAAAAACTAAAATTCGGTATTAATCGGGACAAGAAAATTTAATTAAAAATATGGGATTGAGAAATCTTGATCAATAACGAAGAAATAATTAAATTTCGGGTTAAATTGATCAAGATATGAATTTATTGGAATTAACCGAAATTTTCGTATCGAAAAATAATCCCGAAAATAATCAAAAAATATACCGAAAAGGTAAAATCGGACTGAGAAATTTATTTATTGAATAAATGAATAAAATATAAATTTTTTTAGATATTTTCGATTTTAATTGAATATTTTAATCAAATAAAATAATAATAAAATTTAATAATAAATAAATAAAGTAAAAAAAAAAAGAAAAGGAAAAAAGGAAGAAAAAGGGAAAAAGAAAAAGAGGAAAAATTGAAAAATATTCTAGTGATACAATCGAGCTACGGGTAAGTCGATAAGCGATCGAATTAATCGATTTAAATTTTGAAATATTTAATTTGATAAATAATCTGACTAAAAATTTACTCGAAAAAATATTTAATTGTGTAGCTTGACAATTGGTATCAACAGAGAGCTCGAGACAGCCTCGATTTGCATAATATCATGGAATCACGGGTAAGTAACCCTTATTTATGACAATTTTTTTATCATTATGCGTGATTGATATTTATCGCATAAATTATGGATTTAATTTTCGCATTAAATGAATTAAATTCTGGACATTAGAATAAATTGTCATAAATACTAAATTGAGTTATCCGAGAGTTTAGAACGAGACTCAATAAATACTGATGGGTCCAGTAAGCCTAATAGGCCTCGATTATGTGAATAGTAAGTGAAAAACGGGCTTAAGGCCGATTAAGGCTCATTATGGTGCAATCGGGCCCAATATGAGTAAACGGGCCCAATGATTTAAATTAAGCCCAAAAAATATGAAATACAATTAAATTGTACTGTATTTGACCTGATGTATATTTATACGCAGTTCTGGATATTTGATTGAGAGCAAATCGGACTGCATGACGAGACATCAGTGAAAGGTCAGACTGTACAGAAAAATTAGGTAAATGAATTGTGTGAGTAGCTAGAGGTAGCTACGCGTATTTTAATTGTTTTTGTATACACTGATTATGTATGTATACACGGTTATTGTATAATGATCCTAAAAGTGGTTTAAATGATTTTAAGGATTGAAATAGGTAAAAAGACTATTTTACCCCTATTGAGGGAAGTTCACCTAAGGATGGTGAAAGCATGACATGCATGAAATGCATGATTTAAGGAAATTTATGGTTTAAGGATTTTATTGGTTTTAATTAAAGCAAATCGATAGATTGGCCAGTAATTGCATGAATTTCACATGATAACACTACGTAAGTGTTATTTATATTTAAATGAATATTTCTTTGGAAAATAGGCCAACTATCAAGTTTATATGGAAACAGATAGTGCTGACACGTAGTTCGCACTATATCTGCATTTGTGAATGTGCATAAATGTGCTTGAGTGGTTGCTCGCACCGATTTGTGTGACATCATATGCATGAAATGTGCTAGAGCGGTTGCTCGCACTGATTTTATTATTGTGAAATGCATGAGAAGTGCTGGAGCCTAGCTCGCACTCTGTTTTGACAGGTTTTAACTGTTTTGACATGATATGCATAAAAAGGTACTGGAGCGATTGCTCGCACTAGTTTTACTGATTTGATATGCATGAGCGATGCTGGAGCTTAGCTCGCATCCAGTTTTGATATGATAATTGCATAAAAAGTCGTACTGGAGTGTAACTCACCCGAGATTTGATGTATTTATGCATAAAGCCGTACTGGAGCATTGCTCATACGAAGTTTTGATTTACTTGAGCATTCATTCGTGCTGGAGCGTTACTCGCACGAAATTTTATATGGTTTTATAATTCATTTTAAAATCGTACTGGAGTTTTTCTCGTACATGGTTTTCACTGAGTTTTTATACATATTCGTACTAGAGCATTGCTCGTACATGGATTTTACTTAAATTTATAATCAGTTTAAGTCGTACTGGAGCGCTGCTCGTACGCAGATTTTACTGATTTTTATGAAACCGTGCTGGAGCTTCGCTCGCACGAGGTTTTCTGATATCTTGAATATGCATGGAGCCGTGCTAGAGCTTCGCTCGCACAGGGATTTATATTACATGCATATCACCGTGTTGGAGCCTCTTGTAGACTGTGTGTCACAGTGAGATGATATGCTCACACATGCATACTGAGACAGAGATGATATGGGTGGATAAGACCTATTACAGGCACCCCTGACTGAGCTTGGGTTCACCGAGTACGTTGTACTGTGTATATCACGCGGAGTACGCTGTACCATGGGGATTGTTGGAGTGGAGTGGCATTAGCCACGAGGTAACAAGCCTTGCCCTCACAATCCTGGTGTTATGTTGTTCTGGCGGGTAGGACGACCCACCTCCCGTTTCAGATGTGATACCCCGCACACTAGGTACCGTGTTGCCAGGGATCACTAGGATATGGCCATAGTCCTCGATGTTACTGATATAATCAATTACATGTCTCACATGATATAACTATTGGTCTATAGACCAGGGTAGACCCGAGGGAGGGGTCAGGCCCCTGATTTTATGATTTTATGATATGTGGCCCTAAAAGAAGGGTGGTTTTATAACCAAAGTTTTATAAAGAAGTTTAATGAATTGTTTTATGAAATTGAGATTTACTTATGAGATAATTGACCCGGATGGGGTTATTTTATTTCACGTTTTAATGAAATGATTTGAATGCAGTAGCATGACGATGTTTTCCATGCTTTCATTTCAAATTTATGATTTGTCTTACATGACATGAAAGAATGCATGATCTGGATTTACTTCATGCTCATTTTGATTTAATGATGTCACATAAAATGCCTTTGATACATGAATTACATGATTTCTATATGCACAAATAGTTTTGATAAACTAAGTCATTGATGTTTGCATGACTTTGTACTTGATGATTTTAATGAAAAGAAATGGATTTTAAGGGCATGGCATTATGAGCATGTAGATAGTGGAGCTATCTACTTACTTGCATAATTGCATTACTGAGCGTGAGGTTTGCTCACCCCCCTTATTCTCCCATCTTTTTAGAACACTCATAAAAATTAGTAAGCGGCTGAGGACTTGCATGCTTGGTATCCACTGCTTCCCGTCAAGAGATAGGTATACACATTTGTATGGTTTTGTATCTAAATATGCAAAGCACAGTACTGTATAAGGATATGATGTCGGGGATGTAGAGTTATAAATACCAATGTGTATGTATTTATTTAAAGTCAAAAGATAGTAAACTTTGATATATGAATGTGATTATTGAAATGAAATGGTAAATAGTGTAAGGTGACTAACACCGAATCATAGCCCAACTATGTTGTAGGATGGTCACGATGAGAGAAATGTAAGAATTAAATAATAAATGAAAAAGTGAAAAATTTACTCTGATTTTTAGGTAATTTGGGTCGTGACACTATGGCCATATCCTAGTGATCCCTGGCAACACGGTATCTAGTGTGCGGGGTATCACACCTGAAACAGGAGGTGGGTCATCCTACTCGCCAGAACAGCATAACATCAGGATTGCGAGGACAAAGTTTGTTGCCTCGTGGCCAATGCCACTCCACTCCAACAATCCCCACGGTACAGCGTACTCCGCGTGATATACACGATACAACGTACTCTGTGAACCCAAGCTCAATCAAGGGTGCCTGTAATACGTCTTATCCACCCATATCATCTTTGTCTCAGTATGCACGTGTGAGCATATCATCTCACTATGATACACAGTCTACATGAGGCTCCAACACGGCTATATGCATGTAATATAAATCCCTGTACGAGCGAAGCTCAAGCATGGCTCCATGCATATTCATGATATCAGAAAACCTCGTGCGAGCGAAGCTCTAGCACAGTTTCATAGAAATCAATAAAATCTGCGTACGAGCAGCACTCCAGTATGACCTAAAATAAGTATAAATTCAAATAAAATCCACGTATAAGTAATGCTCTAGTACGGATATGTATAAAAACTTAGTGAAAACCTCGTACGAGAAAAACTCCAGTACGGCTTTAAAATGAATTATAAAACCATATAAAACTTCGTGCGATTAACGCTCCAGCACGAATAAATGCTCAAGTAAATCAAATCTCATGCGAGTTATACTCCAGCACGGCTTTATGCATAATTAAATCAAATCTCGTGCGAGTTACACTCCAGCACGGCTTTATGCAAATTTCATATCAAAACAGGATGCGAGCTAAGTTTCAGCATCTCTCATGCATGTCAAATCATAAAAACTAGTGCGAGCAATCGCTCCAGCACCTTTTTATGCATATCTGGTCAAAACAAGTCAAAACATGTCAAAATAGAGTGCGAGCTAGGCTCCAGCACTTCTCATGCATTTCACAAGAATAAAAATCAGTGCGACCAACCGTTCTAGCACATTTCATGCATATGATATCACACAAGTCAGTGTGAGCAACCGCTCCAGCACATTTATGCACATTCAGAAATGCAGATATAGTGCGAGCTATATACTAGCACTATCTGTTTCCATATAAACTTGATAGTTGGCACGTTTTTCAAAGAATTTCATTTAAATACCAATAACACTTACGTAGTGTTATTTTGTGAAACTTATGCAATTATTGGCCAATTAACCAATTTGCTTTGTTCAAAACCAATAAAATTCCTTAATTCAGAAAATTCCTTAAATCATGCATTTCATGCATGTCATGCTTTCACCATCCTTAGGTGAACTTCCCTCAATAGGGGTAAAATAGTCTTTTTACCAATTTTGAGTCTTTAAAATCTTTAAACCATTTTTAGGACCTTTATACATAATCAGGGTATACATACATAATCAGTGTACAGAAAAGCTATTAAAATAGGCGTAGCTACCTCTAGCTACTCACACAATTCCCTTACCTCATTTTTCTGTACCGTCTGACCTTTTCACTAATGACTCGTCACGCAGTCCGATTTGCTCCAAATCCAATCTCCGGAACTGCTGATACATATTCATCAGGTCAATTACAATACAATTTAATGTATTTCATATTTTTTGGGCTTAATTTAAATCATTGGGCCCGTTTACCCATATAGAGCCCGATTACACCTTAATGGGCCTTAATCGACCTTAAGCCCGTTTTTTCACTGACTATTCACATTATTGAGGCCTATTGAGCTCATTGGGCCCATCAGTATTTATTTAGCCTCGTTCTAAATTCTCAGATATCTCAATTTAGTATTTACGACAATTTATTCAAATTTCCCAAAATTTAATTAATTTATGCGAAAATTAAATCCGTAATTCATCAACACGCATAACGATGTAAATTGTCATAAATAAAGGTTACTTACCCGAGATTCCATGATAGTATGCAAATCGAGACTGTCTCGAGCTCTTGATTGATGCCATTTGTCGAGCTATACAATTAAATATTTTTTCGGGTAAATTTCTAGTCGGATATTAATTAAATTAAATATTCTGAAATTTAAATCAGTCAATTCAATTGTTACCGACTTACCCGAAGCTCGATTGCATCACTGAAATTTTCTCCAATTTTTTCTCTTTTTCTTTTTCCTTTTTTTCTTCTTTTTTCCTTTTCTTTTTGGCTGAACCGGTTCGGTCCGGTTCGACCCGGTTCAGACTGTCGGTTCAGACCGGTTCAATGGCTTGCCGATCGATTCTCCACCAATTTCCACCGCCAGCAACTCCGCTGGGTCGTCTGCAGCATGGATCTGGTCTCAGTTTCATCCAAGGTGGTTGGAAAGTCGCCAGTCCGACCCTTCTCCCCTCGTCGTCGATACCGTTTCTGTTTCTTGTCGTTTTTCAGCGTTAGCCGTTGCCCCACCGGCCGATTCAGCCGCTGATCGGTCGGCCTTGGTGTGGGCTACCTTCGGGTGGTGGTGGCCTGGCTCGAATCGGCGCCGGTCACCGATTTCTCCTTTCTCCCTCTCTCGATTTCCTTTCGTCGGCGTTTCTATCGTCGCCGATCGCGCTTCTAGCACCGGACTCTGCTGGGTCGACGTCGGCTACCTCGCCTAGTAGGTGCGCCACCGGTTGCTACGTCCGGTGAGGGAGGACCGACTCCCTCGGTCCTTGCTTCGTTTTCGCGTCTGCAGAAATCGCGTTTCGTGATTTCTGCTATGTTTTTTTTTACTATTATCATTTATTTTTAATATTATTTTAATCATTAAAATGATATTAAAATCTCAAAATATCTAAAAAAATTATTATGTTATTCATTTATTCTGTAAATGAATTTATCAGTATTATTTCGTCTTTCGGAAAAATTTTTAGAATACTTTCGGGATTATTTTTCGAAGTAAAATTTTCGGTTAATTCCAATAAATTCATATCTTAATCAATTTAATCCGAAATTTAATTATTTCTTCGTTATTGATCAAGATTTCTCAATCCATATTTTTAATTAATTTTTCTTCTCGAAATTATATCAGGTTTCGATCTTTTGACCGTTTTACCCTTGCACGTGTTCGAAAATTTCATTTCAATCATTTTGCATTTTTTAATGCACTCGGAGATTTCTATTAATTCCATTTTGCTCTTACGATAAAACTTGGGTCATACATATTGGGCCCGATTGCACTATAATGGGTCTTAATCGACCTTAAGCTCATTTTTCACTTACTATTCACATCATCGAGGCCTATTGGGCTCATTGGGCCCATCAGTATTTATTAGGCCTCGTTCTAACTCTCGAATAGCTTAATTAATTATTTACGACAATTTATCTCTAATTCTAGAATTTAATTCATTTCATGCGACATTTAAATCTGTAATTTATGCAGTAAATTTCTAAAAGGCATAACGATGCAAAATTGTCGTAAATAAGGATTACTTACCCATGATTCCATGATAGTATGCAAATCGAGGTTGTTTTGAGCTCTCGTTTGACGTCAATTGTCGAACTACATAATTTAATATTTTTTCAGGTAAATTTCCAATCGGATACTAATCAAATTAAATATTTTGAAATTTAAATCGATCAATTTCGACCTCTTACCGACTTACTCGTAGCTCGATTGCATCACTGAGATTTTTCTCAATTTTTCCTCTTTTTTTCTTTTTCCTTTTTTTCTTCTTTTTCCTTTTCTTTTGTGGCTGAACCGGTTCATTTCGGTTCAGCCTGATTTAGATCGATTCAGTCTAGCCGATTCAGTCCAGTTCGGCCAATTCAGGGCTTCGTCGATCGGTTCTCCGCCGGCTTCCATCGCCAGCAGCTCCGCGGGGTCAACCGATGCACGGATCTGGTCTCAGTTTCTCTCGAGGTGGTTGAAAAGTGGTCGGTCCGACCTGTTCTCTCCTCGCCGTCGGTGACTTTCCTTTCTTCCTCCATTGCCGGCGCTGGCCGCCGTTCAACCGGTCGATTCAGTCACTGATCAACCGGTGGCGCTCCTTCAGCTGGCGGTGGTCGGGCCCGAATCAGCGTCGGTCACCGGATTTCTCCCTCCCTCTCTCGGTTCGCTTTCTCGGTTTCTCTTTGGCCATCGATCGTCGCCGTTCGTCGGTCCTTCAAGCCGATGGTGGCTCGACTCTCGCCTGGCTCGTCACCGGTCGCTCCGTCCGGTGAGGCAGCAGTCGGAGAAGGCTCGATTTTTGCCTTAGTTTTTTCCCTTCTGAAAATCGTGTTTCGCGATTTTCTATTTTTTTAATTTATTTATAATTAAATTTTATTATTATATAAATCATTATTTTATTATTAAAAATCCCAAAAATATCTAAAAAAAATTATATTTTATTCATTTAATCTTTAAATGAATTTATCGGTATTACTTCGTCTTTTCAGTATATTTTTCGATTATTTTTGGGATAATTTTCCAATGTAAAAATTTCGATTAATTCCTATAACTTCATATCTTGATCAATTTAACCCGTAATTTTATTATTTCTTCGTTATTGATCAAGATTCTCAAATCCATTATTTTAATTAAATTTTCTTGTCACGATAAATATTGAATTTTGATCTTTTGACCGTTTTACCCTTGCACGTGTTCGAGACTACCATTTCAATCCTTCATTTGATTTTATCTCATTTCGTATTTTAAATAAAATCGGGTCTTACAATGGCATAGTTTTATTATTTCCTCATGCTCTGACTATAAACGATTTATGCCACGACATTATAAGCATGTAGATGTGTAGTTTTCTACCATGCTTGCATTATTACCTTACTAAGCGTGTGGTTGCTCATCCCATTCATTTTCCCTCTCTACAGAGCGCACATAGTAGCTCAGTGAGGACTGAGGCGTTGTATTTGGACATCTGCTGTACTCCATCGCCAAGAGGTATACACACAGGGATTCTTTTGTATCTAAACATGTAAAGGCACAACAGACATTTTGAATTGTGATATGGGGGATGTAAATGCTAGGAAACATGTCATGTATAAACATGTGACTCAACTATCAAATGTATGACATTGTTTTTGATTAATTGGAAATGAAGGAGAAATGATGATTAATATTGGCTCACAGCCCAACTATTATTGGTGAGGGTCGTTTGCGACCAAGTAAGAAAAAAAATGTGAAAAATTTGTAATGATTTTTAAATGAATTGGATAAATAGGGTCGTGACAACCCTCCCGCTCTTACGTGGGAGTGTACCCTTCCGCATAAGAGGGCCCCACGCAAGAGTCTTTCCTATGTGTGAGAGCATCAACCTTGTATAAGAGGGCGTCACACGCCAAAAGGCCCCTCACGCGCAGGAAAAATGATTCTCACATATACTTTTTGAGTTGGACCGTAGACCCCATTAAGATAATGGAAATATTTACAATTTTGGGAAAATATGTAATAAGACGGTTCTACCCTCTAATATATATATATATAATTAATATTGAGCATGGCCTACAAGACAGTATGAGACACTTAATTAATATATGGACGTAAAGGTCATTAAAGGAGGTCAACCTTTATGAATAGAAGACAAGTACTATCTATTGGGCTTAAGCTCTATTTTGCCAACATTCCCTTTTTGACTTAAGCATTAGAGTGCTTACGCAAGAAAGAACTCTTGTGTCTCTTTGACCATTCTTTTTCTTGCAAAACTCTTAATGGCACATGGCATGAAGATCAAAACTAGGACCTCAACAATACATCATTGTTGTATCTGGTAACAAGAGTAGTGTATGGTAATGAAACTTTAGCTTAATAGCAAAGAGGAAGCTTTGAAACCTTAATGATATAAGATACAAAAATTATTGAATAAAGTTTCTTTACATAGACATTTTTGTAAATATCTCTTCCTAATTTAAAAAAATCAAACTATAATTTAAATGTATCTTTAAATCAATTATCTAATAATTTAAAAATATCTTTTTACTTTTAAAATATCAAATATAATTCTTATCTTTGTAAATCTCTTGCACTAGAGAAATTCGAGCTAGAGTATAAAAAAGTACTTGAAAAGAGTAGTTCTCTGTGAGACCCTAATTTTCATGCTATTGTTCATTTTAAGATAAATCGAGAAGTTTAAAACTTGTATAAATGTTTATACAGGGCGTAGAAAGATCAAGATGCCCGGGATAGTGGCATAAAGCCCGAGGCACTTGTTTCGAGGTAAGATCTTGAATTTAAGTATTTTTCAATAAAGTATGATTTTAGGTATGTTATGATGATTAGAAAGTGAAACTAATACATTAGAAGTTGACAAATTTGTAAAATTCGGGTTTACACTAAACCGAGCAAATGAGCCTAGAAATAGAAATAAATTCGAAATAAATTCTAGAAATTCACGAAAATTATTCCGAGGCTATAGGAAATTATTATAAGGTATAATTTACATGAGGAATGAAAATTTAGTGGAGATATGGAGGTTTCGGTGATCAAATGAATTTTTAAAGTAAACCGAAAACCTTAAGTTACATTGTTCGGTAATGACCAAGTTGTGTAAAATGGGCCCAATCGGGAAAAATTACTTAAACAAGTGGGCCCCAAATTTTTATGAGAGATACTAGAGACATATTATCACACTTGAGAAGTGGAAATTTGGAAGAAAATGGGCCAGAACTATTTTTCATGGATTTTCTAAAACTAACCAGTGGGCTGCCCCAACCCAGTGAACTGGATACCCATTAGGAAAAGCCCAATTTTGACCCATCCAAAAATATTATTTAACTTCGGCCTTTTAGGAAACAAAACTAGACTTAGTTATCTTTCATAAGGCTCTGAAAAAACCCAGAAACCATCTTCCACGCGCTCTCACCTCCCTCCAGAAATTTCCGCAGGCGTTACTGTAGCTCTCCCTTTCTTGAATTTTTTCGACCCCCTTACAAGCCGAATTGGACTTTGTACAAGAAGGATGAAATATTCCCCTTTAAACCCTATATAACATATAAAAAATCCAGCCATAAAGAATTTCATTTACTAGGTGAAAACTTAGAGAGAAGAACAGGGGCAGAATCTGCCCTGTTTCGAGGTGAGAGAAAATTTGATTTTTGAAAGTTTTTAGTTAGTTTTTCTTGTAGTTTTTGATGATTCTAAGCTCTATACATGTTTTATTATAGCTGAGTGACAATTTGGAGACCTAAAACCGAAGTCAAACTTGGTCAAAGGAGTGAAGAAGTTGAGGTATGGTGATGATGATGTGATAAGTTGTTAATTTGTGAATTTTGATGAATTCTTATTGAAAGAAAGTTGATGAATTGAATTATATGATTGAATTCAATTTCTGCCAGCATGATTTAGCTGCTGGAATGATGAAGATGGATGCAATTAAAATGAATTTACAGTTAAAATTATACTGTAAAGGTTCGGTTTAGTGTTTAACTAGGTGAATTATCGAAATAATGCAAGAATCGATACTTTAAGGTCTTGTATGAAGTTGAATGAGTTGCTGGAATGTAAGACACCATATATAGGTATTGAAGATGAATTTAAAGGTGTCAAATATGTTAAGTAAACTTAAACCGACACTTAAATCGGTAAAACCGAAAATACTAGGAAAAGTTGACAAAAAGGTCAAATTTGGTCAACTCTTAAGGAGATAAATACATATTTGGATATGTTGAGATGAAATCAAACAATATTTGATAATTTGGTATCATTTTGGGCAGCTCAGAAATTTGACACGTAAAACGAGGTAAACCCGAATCCCGACAGAGTAACGCTGTTTTAGCTCCGTTGAGGTAAGGGATGCAATTTAAAATAGTACTAACCTCCTATATCTCTTTATTGTTTATCAATGACTTGAAAATCGTAGAAAGAAATCTGTTTGAAAATCATACTTTCTCGGTTTAAGTCCAAAAGGAATAATAAACCGTTTTTAGATACTGAAATCATGGTTTTCACTTATTTTGTATAAATAAAATAGATATACATATTTTGTATGAATTATGACATGATTTGATGATTAAAGTTTCCATATGAAAGTAAGTAAGTAAGTATGAAAGTAAGGATTTTGAGACGACAGGCTACTATTAGTATATGCTGAGTGCATAATCATGCTTGCTACTTGTGGTGCCCTGGCTCCGCCACACGTAGTATTAGTTTAGATTCACCAGTGTAGTGTCTATTTCGCCTTAGTGGTGTTATTTTTCACTACACGTGGTGTCTATTTCCAAAGTATCTTGTGACTGCACGGTGTGTGCCACTGGTGCCCGTGCCCTAGCTGTGTGCTAGTGTGATTGAGATATTATATTAGAATCGCTGTACGACCCTGATCTAGTCTACAGCCCTTACCATGGCCATAGGTATTATTACCTCTACTGAGGATATGATATGTTGCATGATAACTATGTTGAAATAGCCTAGTCTCCATGTTTTGATGTATAATATTTTAACAAAGAAAGTATGTATGATGTTTTAGTATATGAAAGTATGTACAACATTTTGATGAAGTATGATGTATTTTAAAGTAAGCATGTAAAATGGTTTTCTAAGTATGTATGTACGGAAGTATGTTTATTCTGATTTTCTAATTGTTTTTAAATGGTTAGAATTGTTTTAAATGCATACCTTACTGAGCTTTTCCCCAGAAGCTCACCCCTTCTCCTCTCCCATTTCAGAGTACCTGCAGTGAGATTATTCAGCCATTTACACATACGTGAGTAGTAGGTGGATTCAGTGCCTCCCAGACTACTTTCAGTACTAGCTCAGGTATATCATCGGATATTTATTCCCAGACATGTATATTGTACAGATACTGGATTGTATATAAATACTTTTGGGATGTAATTAGTTGTTTTATGGATCATTTTATAAACGTTTTGGGAAGTGGATGAAATGTCGATGATACTGAGTATGGATGTGGAAGTTGTAGTAGTAAAAATGTAGAGTTGAAAGTAATAAGTTTAAGAAATAAAATCAACTGCCTTGCGAATATAAACTGCGTTTACCTGCAGGGGGATAGGATATATTATAAAAGGTCATGCTGCCGAAATTTTTGGTAAAAATTAAATGGTTAAAAGAATAAGTAAAGAAAGAAAAAAAGTAACCTACACTGTACAGGAATGCAACCTAAGTAGAAAAATAATATTAAAAGGAAAAAGTTAGCCCCTATTTCCGCGCTTCTGGGGCGTTACATTCTCCCAAAGAGTAGAAAGCGAGGAAGCAACTCTTTGATGCAAAATGTAAAACCCAAACTTTGTGTTATTTCTTTAAGAATATATCATTTGAATATGTAATTATGATATATGAACTAATAAAGAGGAAATAATACAATTTCGAGTTCAACTAATTAAATAGTGAACTGAAAATAAGAGTTGGGTGAATTGGGATAAATTGAATGAAATTAGCTTAAACCAATTCAAAATATGGACTCAGAATGCAAAAATATAGGGAGTCCAAGAAGGGAAGTTAGTCCGAAAATGATAACCCAAAAATTTTCCCACAATTGGAATTTATCTCCGAAATAAGGAATAAATATATTTTCGGAGAAATAAAAATAAAGATATGACAAACATATATATTTGAAGAAATAAAAATAATATATATGTACATGTGTGTGCGGATATCAATGTACATAAAATGCATTGTAATAATATTATAATAATAATAAATAAAAATAAGAGATATTTTATTATTATATTATTATTATTATTATTATATTATAAGATATTTTTATACTATATTATATTATATTAAATTATAATATAGTATATAAAAAGGAAAAAAAAGAAACGAAATCTGGAAACGAAACCCGCGAGGAACAGAAGGCAAACTGACCTCCTTCGATTTTCCTCACCGGTGGTGAACCAGAGGCGGACGGCGTAAGGGGTGTTGGGCGAAGGGACGACCGGCACCGGGGGAACGCTCGACAACCACCACGCGTCGTGAGTCGTCGAAAAACAGGAGATCGGAGAGGTTGAAGCCGTGGGAGAGAAGGGGAGATTTGGCGAAATCCGGCGTCGATCTACCCTAGCCCAGGCCAAAAGAAGGTTTTAGAGGCAAAGCCAAGCCGATTAGAGGTGGAATCGGCCCGGGAACCGGTCAAAAATGCTGAAAATGGTGAAATCAACCCTGAACCAATCTGAACTGGTTCAGTGTGAAGGGGGCTGAATTGGTCCAAACTGGTTCAGTCAAACGAGAGAGAAAAAAATTAGAAAAAAATTCAGTGTTACCTCGGCATAGTAGTAGACTGGTAAGTGGTCGAAAATCGATCGATTTATTTTTTGGATAATTAATTTGAATTTATATTAGATCGAAATTAACGGTTTAATTATATATTGTTGTGTAACAGAAAAAAAGGTAGGCGACGTGTACGATTTCGAGCGGATCTCGACTTACGTGCCACCAAGAAAAGATTTGGCTTTCGAGAATACATCTGGAGCCAATCAGACTGCGTAATTCAAGGAGATCGAGGAAATTGAATTCGCAGTCGACACATTTTTCAGGTAAGGGACTTATGTAAGCTATGGAGATAGCTATACGTATGTTTTCTTATCTACTGTGTGCAATGTATGCGATAAGTACATAGATATCGATATATCTAAGTAGAAAACTACGTATAAGAATAAGTCTAATAATGAGTTACATGACTTCTAGGATTGTTGTGAAAAGAAGTTTTGCAAACATTTTGAGAAAGAATGATAATAGACAGGCTCCGGTTTTAACCAATTGTATGTGTATACCCCACAAATTTCCTACATTTAAGTAGATTATATAAAAATGAAAATAATATATTTTAATAGAAGTGCGAATATTCGTTGTAGGGCTCGAGGACTATAGGGACCGAGAAGCCCATGAATGATCGGGAACTCGAAGATACAAGAAGTGATAGAGCGAAAGCAAGTACGGAGGGATTGAAAAATTTTAATTTGTTAGTTGAAATTATTGCTGTAAACACTTGTATCGAGAATTTATGAAGAATGATGGAATCCTGATACTATTTCATTTTCGAAATAATGAAAATTTCATGGAAGGCATGGATATGATGTCATTGGATAATTTACAAGAAAATCTATATGTGTAGATATATACATAGGTGAATATGTATATATATATATATATATATACATATATACTAGACATTTAAATAAAAGAATAATAATATATATAGCATATATATTATTTAGTGTATAGTATTTAATATATAGTATTAAACAAATAAATAAATAAATAAAGCATGAGACAAATAAAAATAAAAATAAAAATAAAATGATGAAGTGAAATAAAAGGAAATGAAATAAACACAAAACCATAATACAAACATTAAACAAAAAAAAATACTAATGACACTAAACTAACATATAATATATATATATTAATATAAAAAAAATATATATATGTTAATATTATATATGTATATATAGTAATATAATATATACATAGCTGTACGGAATTGGCTTTCAAAGAAAGCCAATTCTGTCACTTTGTTTCAATTGAAACAAAGCATAAACAGAGGAGACTTGGGCGAGAAACAGAAGAGGAGAAAGGAAGGAGAGGCTCGGTCGGCTGGAGAAGAAGGATAAGGAAAAGAAAGGAAGAGAAAGAAGAGAAGGGAAGGGAGAGGAGAAGGAAGCTGATTCTGTCGAGAGAGAAAGGAAAGAAAGAAAAGGGAAGCTGTCCAGCCGAGGGAGGAAGAAAGAAAGGAAGAAAAGAAAAGAGAAGGAAAGAAAGGGGCTGTTGGCTGAGGAAGAGAGGAAAGGAAAAAAAGAAAGGAATATAGGAGAAGAAGAAGAGGAGAAGACTGGAAATAAAGCTGGAACTGAGGGTGTGCAAGGGAGGTTGAGGAAGAAGGAGAAACTGAGAAGCAGAAAAACGAAGCTGGAAATGAGGGCTGGAACAGAGGCAAGGAAGGAGAATGTGAAGCAAAACAGAGGCTGAAGAGATAGCAAAATCGTGGGAGAAGGAGGCCAAATTTGGAGCTGGAAACCGGGAGCTGAAGAAAGGCTGGAACCGAGGCAGGGGAGAGTGAAGAGAAGCATAACCAGGGCTAGAAATGGAGGCTGTAACCGAGAGTAAACAGGAGAAACCGTGAGGGAAAAAGAGTGATCAGCTGAGAAAGAAGAGGAAGAAGAAGGGCTGACCGAGAAAGGAGAAAAGAAAAGGAGAAAAGAAAAGAAAAAAAAAAGAAAGAAGAAAAAGAAAATAGAAAAGGTAAATGGTATATTTATGTATATATGTATATTTAATATACATGTACATATAGATTGAGATACAAGCATGTTACTATAGATTTAATTTGGCAAAAATGGGAATGATGAGAAGTAGGCAAATGTATATGTGATAAGGAGAAAAAAATTGGGAAAACAATAATAATATATATATATATATATTATATATATATATATAGGAGTGTGTGTATATATATATATATATATATATATATTTATTTATTTATTTATTTAAGTGTATATACATATAGGTGTATATAATGAATGGATATGCTAGTATTTGTACAAAAAAAATATGTATGCATATGTGATAAGGAAAAATGGAAAAGAATGATAATATATATATATAGGAGTGTGTGTATATATATATATATATATATATATATATATATATATATATATATATATATATATATATATATATATATATATATATATTTAGGTGCATATACATGTGGGGGTATATAAGATGAATGTGTGCTAGTATATGTATATACAAAGAATGTATATATATGAGATAGGGAAATATGAAAACAAATAAAAGTATATTTATATATATATATATATATATATATATATATATATATATATATATATATATATATATATACGTATAGGAGTGTATATATATATGCGTATATACATGTGGATGTATATGATAAAGGTATATGTTAATACTTGTAGGTACGAAATATATAAATAGTAAAAAAATATATAAACGTGTGTGTTGGCCTAAGTATATACAATAATACGTACACACGCAGTAGTAACGATAGGTTACGATTTTAACGCAATTTGGACAATTCGCATGAATAGGGTGCTAAGTATACAATTTCGGTGTAGGTGATCGTATAAGGAATTAAAGGAGTTATTAGAAGGCGTCACCACTCGAATTCAAATATTTCGATAAATCAAGGTAAGGGGTGTAATTTAATATGGTAATGGTATCCTTACCCTTAGACTCCGGTTTATTTATGTGTTTTCATGCCTTCTCGGGCAACCCTTGATTGTAAAACAAAACCCGACACCTAATAAACCAAAGATTTATTTGATCATGTTTTTGAGAGAAAGAAATGCTATATGAAAATTAAATGCATAGTTTCAGACATGATTTTTGAATAAATGTCATGGTTTCGACTTATGTATGATTGATTTCATGTTTCTGAATGAAATGAAATTTGGTATGTGAACTTATGCTTGAGAAATGAAATTTATTTTCGAAAGGCGATTGTGGGGGCCACCTCTTAAGTCTACGGAAACAAAGTGCCGCACAATCTTTCTGTTTTATGAAAGAGTTTTCAGATTTCAAGAAATCCGATTTTATTACTCGATATGAGTTAATGAGCTATAAAAACCCAAGTAAGATTTTGAAAACTCTGTTTTGAGACAAAAAGGGCATTATATAGTGGAATTGTGGGGGCTACCTCTTGAGTCCAACGGGAGCAAAGTGCCACGCAATTTTCAGAATGACATGTGAACGTGGGGGCTACCTGTTGAGTCCGACGGGAGCAAAGTGCCACACGGTTCACAAAGACATGCGAACGTGGGGGCCCACCTCTTGAGTTCTGTGGGAGCAAAGTGTCACACAGTCTATGTTACTGTGGGGGTCACCTCTTGAGTCTGACGGGAGCAAAGTGCCACGCGGTTCACAAAGACATGCGATCGTGGGGGGCCACCTCTTGAGTTCTGTGGGAGCAAAGTACCACACAATCTATGTTACTGTGGGGGCCACCTCTTGAGTCCTACAGATTGCAAAGTGCCACACGATCAATGCATTTTTGTCATGCACGCCTTTGTGGCGTAAATGAATCCTGCCTTCGGGCATATTTATGATTTCCTTCTATAAGTCAGCCAAATCTCCATCCGATATGAACTATGCTATAAGATTTTGATTCTTCGATATATGTTTCTACATTAGTTATGCTTTTGAAGTTCTATCGGTTTTGAAATATTCTGGAGTTCTGTGTGTTTCGATAGATTGTGATGTAACTGAATAGATTTGCTCTTCGAAATTATATTTCTATCAATTATGTTTTATATATACGCTCTTTGAAAGCTATGTGATATTTGTAAAGAAACGTATCTCTTGGTTTTATCATGCATTCAATGTGATTTAGCCACCATGATCATTTTAAATGTGTTTCTTACTAGGCTTTTTCCCGAAAGCTCACCCCTCTACCTTTCAGATTATTTGCAGTGATCTATAAACGTTATTTGCCGCGTACACGACGTAGGCTGGTGGGAAAGAGCTACCCTAGGCTACTTTTTGTACACGTAGTCAAGGTATACAATTACATTCCTCTACCAGACACATTTGTATGCACAGACATATATTGGGAATATTTTGTTGGGATGTAATTTGTAAGGAAAATGATGTAAACATTATTATTGTGGGATTATAATTTGAGATGACTAGTATTAAATCGAAATAGATGTATTGAATTGTAAAGGTGGATTTGGAAAGCATGCTTGGTAGTTGTGGATATCTAGGATTGTCGAAAAAAATTGATTTGCAGGTGGGTAGGCTCATATGTAAGCCGTTATGCTGCCGAAATTTCTATCGATCATATAGGTCAAAATATGGAATTTAAATAAAATTACGGATTAAAAATTAAGAAAAGTGATTTGACACTGAGCAGGAATGCAACCTAAGTGAATAAGGGAATAAGTGAGTAAATTAAGTTCAAAAAAAATTTTCCCGATTTTCAAGGGTCAAGGGTCGTTACAGTTTAAATGGTATCAGAGCAAAGGTTGTCTAGTACTGCCAGTGTCGAAAATAAAGATTAAATTACATCCCAATGTCTGTGCTTGTCTGGTTGTAGGTTTGATCTTTGGAATTACGCGTAGGTATTAGATCACTGCACGATGAGTGGAAAACGCGGACGTACTCAGAGGCAGGCTCAGCCACCTCCACCTCCTCCACCGGAGCCAGAGAGTCTTAGTACTCGTATGGCTCAGTTTGAGCAGCGATTGGAGCAGCGCCTCGAGCGAGGCTTGGGGTCGATAGCTGCCATGATTGCCCAACATCTAGGGATAAACTTTTTGGATTCAGTTGGCACGACACCAATTCCTACCCTGGTGCCGATTCCTCCACAAGCACCACCACCTCCTCCTCCACAAGTTCCTCCAGTACTTATTGTAAGACCCGAATTATATCGTGACTTATTATAAAGGATTGAAAATGGTCACAAACTTAAATGAATGGAATTCGGACTAGAGATAAGGATTTAAAACACGAAAAGAATGAGTGTTTGTGAAAAGAATTGAAATGAAATTCCCGAACACGTGCAAGGGAAAAATGGTCAAAAGATCGAAAGTCGGTATAAATTCGAGAAGAAAAATTTAATTAAAAATAATGGATTGAGAAATCTTGGTTAATAAAGGTGAAATAAATTTATTTTGGGTTAAACTGATCAAGATATCAATTTATTGGAATTAATCGGGATTAATCAAAATTTTTAATTTGAAAAATCATTTCGAAAATAATCGAAAATTAAACCGAAAAGATGAAATAATACCGCTAAATTCATTTATGGATTAAATAAATAAATTAATTTTTTTGATATTTTTGGGAGTTTTAGACTAAAATAATAAATAAAATAATATTAAAAATAAAATTATAAATAAATAAAAAAAGAATTGGAAAAAAACTGGAAAAAACGAAAAACGAAAACGCAGAATCGCGAAATCACGATTCTGCCAAAATGGAAGCTGAAGACCAGACGGACGGCACCGGCGGCCCAGGCGAAGGAGACCTATGCGCCAGCGAGCCACCACCGGCACCATGGAGGCACGAACGGCGGCGATAGGCGACGATACGGAGAGAAATCGAGGGTCGAGAGAAGAGAAGGCGATTCCCGACGACCGGCGACGATTCGACACCAATCGACCACAGCCGAACGTCTCTGAGGCACAGACGAGCCGATTGGCGGTGGCCACGACCGTCGAAATGGTCGAAAATGTCGAAAACGGCGAAAAGAGGAAATGGGTACCGACAGTGGAGAGAACAGGCCGGACCGGTGACTTTTCGACTGCCTTGGACGAAACCGAGGACAGATTCATGCTGCGGAAGGCCCAGCGGAGCCATTGGCGGCGGAAGTCGGTGGAGAACCGACCGGCAAGGCACTGAACAAGCCGAACCGGAGTGAACCGGTGGTCCAAACCGGGTCTAAACCAGACCGAACCAGTTTAGCCAAGAAAGAAAGGAAAAAAGGAGAAAAAGGGAAAAAGAAAAAGGGAAAAAATTGAAGAAAAATCTCGGTGGTGTAATCGAGCTACGGGTAAGTCGGTAAGCGGTCGAAATTGATCGATTTGAATTTTGGAATATTTTATTTAATTATTATTCGACTGAAAATTTACCCAAAAATTTATGAAATTGTGTAGCTCGACAATCGACGTCAAATGAGAGCTCGAGATAGCCTCGATTTGCATACTAACATGGAATCTCAGGTAAGTAACTCTTATTTACGATAATTTGCATCGTTATGCGTGCTTCAGATTTAATTTTCGTATTAATTAAATTAAATTTTGGAAAGTCGGATAAATTGTCGTAAATAATAAATTGAGCTATTCGAGAGTTAGAACGAGGCCCAATAAATTGTTGGTGGGTCCAATGAGCCCAATAGGCCTCGATAATGTGAAAATTAAGCAGAAAACGGGTTTAAGATCGATTAAGGCCCATTAAGGTGCAATCGGGCCCAATAGGGGTAAATGGGCCCAATGATTTAAATTAAGCCCAGAAAATAGGAAATACAATTAAATTATATGATATCTAACCTGAGGAATATTTATACGCAGTTTCGGACATTGGATTAGGAGCAGATCAGACTGTGTGACGAGAGAGCAGTGGAAAAAGAAAGGTCAGACTCTACAGAAAATAAGGTAAGGGAATTCTACGGACTGCTAGAGGTAACTTTACGAAACTTCAAAGTTCATATGCAGTCTTTTAAAGTATCTGAAGGGTCTAGAAGTAAGTTAATAATTTTGGTGCCCCGAATGGGCAAATTACCAAAATACCCTTATTAAGGGTAAAATTTTCAATTTTAAGAAAAATTTAGAGGAGCAAGAACAAGAGGTTCCTACTCGTTCTGGAGATGTTTTGACGCATGCATGAGTAGGTTGACTAACCTTGAAAGAAAAATGCACAGCATTGCATATTTTCAACGAGGAAACTGTTTTGAGGAAACAGAGCCGCCTACATGTTTTTATTGACATGTAACGTGCTAGAGCTCAGCTCGCACGATATTTTGATTTGGGTGATGCATGCATTAGTGCTGGAGCGAGAGCTCGCACTAGAGTTTTACATGCATCGGTGCTAGAGTCTAACTCGCACCAGGTTTTACATGATTTTCGTGACAGGGTGCTAGAGTCTAACTCGCACCATATTTTTATATGATTTTTGAGACAAGGTGTTGGAGCTTCGCTCGCACCAGATTTTCACATGGTTTGCATACCGAGTGCTAGAGCTTAGCTCGCACTAGTTTTACTTGATTTGATGAGAGTGCTGAGCATCGCTCGCACTGATTTTATGAGAACATGCGATGAACCGTGCTTGAAGCGTCGGGTAGACTGTGTGTCACCGATTAAATAGGCTCGCATGTGCGTTCTGAGACAGGGTATGATATATGGGTCCACGGAGTATGATGTACCGTGCAAGTAGCATGGAGTACGATGTACCATGTGGTATCTTCGGATGCGTGGTATCTTCGGATACGTGTGGCATCTTTGGATGCATGAGATCAGATAAGACCGACGAGATGGATTGACCCACCTCCCGGGCCATTCCCGATCATGGTGAGAACCCGCACACTAGGATCCGTGTAGTAGAAGGACTCCCGAGGACACATGGCCATAGTCCTGATTATTATCGATATACAGATGCTGCCTAGTCTCGCATGTTGATGATTTTGACAAGATTGAAACTAGGTTTTAAACTAAATTTGCATGATGTTATTTCCATGCTTTTTAAACCCATGTGTGATGTAAACTGATTTTCATGGTTTTGTGTGAGTCAGGACCACCCAAGGGATGGGCTGAGTCCTGGATTTGTTGTGAAATTTTAAATGAGAAAGAAATGATTTGAAATAGTTGCATGTTGAATTTTCCATGCAAACTTGTTTTACATGACATCATGAATCATAGCATCAATTTTAAAATGTGTGGAGAAAGGGTGGTTTATGCATGGCACCACGTTCATGTAGGTAGCATGGTTACCTACTTGTTCGTAGGATTGCCTTACTGAGCTTGATGTTCTCACCCCTTTCATTTTCTCACACAGATAATCTCCAGTAGATGTTGAGGCGACTGAGTACTGCATTCTGAATATCCGCTGCTGCCCATCATTTAAGGTATATACACTTGTACATATTGTATCTAAATAAGCATAGCACAGTAACATGTTTGTAAGTGACTTTAGGGGATGTATAAATATTGTAAACACTTATAAATGATTGAGAAAGAATTAAGTTATATGGTAAATGAATGGTGGGACTGGCATTGACGCACAGCCCAATTGTTAGTGGAGTGTGGTCACGATCAGAGGACAGGTAAGCATGAAAGAAAATAATAAAATGCGAAAAATTTACTCTGATTTTTGGGTAGTTTTGGGCCGTGACACCTATGGCGCTTCAGCCTCCTGTACAGGCCCGGAGAGAGGAGAGGGATATCGATGGGATGAGGGATTCCCGGAAGATAAAGCCTCCAACATTTAAGAGAAAGAACAGGGATAAGTGTAAGCGAACGGAGTCTGTGAGACAGGACTTTCAGAGGGGCCAGCCTAAGAGACAAAGGACAGAAGAGTCTCGGGCTAGGGTTGATAGGCCCACGGCTCCTATAGCTACCCCACAGACTACTAGAGGCTTCCAGCAGGACAACAGATTGTGCACTAGATGTGGAAATTTCCATAGTGGTGTGTGTC
The DNA here is from genome assembly GCA_033439115.1 of Firmiana major. NCBI lineage: Eukaryota > Viridiplantae > Streptophyta > Magnoliopsida > Malvales > Malvaceae > Firmiana > Firmiana major. Next base: position 22,585,155 of record CM065903.1, on the reverse strand, counting down.
ACTGTCACGCCCCGAAAACGCGAAAAATAGGGCAAATTTATAAACTTTTTTACTCATTAATTCACAATTAAGAGTGCATTCCTGTACAGTGTCATACATCATCACATATATCATACCTCAGGATCTCGTCATTAAATAGTATATATTATGTCATATACATTACTTGATCTCAAGTTAATTAATCCTAATACATCTCATACAATGTTATACATCAAGTGTTTGTAATTACAATAATTGTCTGGGTACATGAAAAGATAAAAGATACCTCAAAATACAATATATGGCCTGGAGCTCAAGTCCTCCACTAGCCACTACTCCGTACGTCGCAAGGAAACCCTTTTTCACTTGAAGAAATCTGGGGGGAAAGAAAAACAGGGTGAGCTTCTAAATCGCTCAGTAAAAGGGGTAAGGGACTCATTATATAAACCAAAATGCACATCACAAAATATTTATTTGTATGTGAAACTCATTATACTCATTTGAAAACCATAGCATGAAAGTACTCAAAACGACGTTCTCATATCTCAAAATCATGTGAAAACATGAAGTAAAATGCTCAGTATAGAGCAGTAACAAAGCATGTGAAAATAATACTATAATCGATTTCTCAATAAACGTGATAAAATCACTGTAATGGTAATGCACGTGGCACAGCCACTAAACACACGTGGCATAGCCACTGATTTAAATTCACACGTGGCACAACCACTAAACACACGTGGCGTAGCCACTGATTTAAATTCACACGTGGCACAGCCACTAAACACACGTGGCGTGGCCACTGATTTAAATTCACACGTGGCACAACCACTAAACACATGTGGCGTAGCCACTGATTTAAATTCACACGTGGCACAGCCACAGGATAGGGTTTCACGTGGCAACGGCCACCAATTAGGGTTCTCACGTGGCAACGGCCACCAATTAGGGTTCTCGCGTGGCAACGGCCACCAAAGAGGGTTCTCACGTGGCAACGGCCACCAAATAGGGTTCTCACGTGGCAACGGCCACCAAATATACGTGGTATAGCCACTGAATGGGGAATCTCACGTTACCAGAACGGAGAATAATCGGACTTACATGCTACCGGAGCAGTGCCCGGTGTGTACTCAAAATCACACACCTAAGTCTTTATCACATAAGACTAGTTTGCCTTCACGTAGAACTCATAGTGGTTTTTCTCTCATAAAACTCATTTAAAACCATTTTTGTACTCAACACAAAACATATTGAAACCGAGTCCCAACCGGCAAAACACGCACACATTTCTCAAATCTCAAGATCGCCTTAATGTAGAGCCCAATTATAAACTCATAAAAACATTGGGCTCTAACCGGCTATAAAAATCATGTGCAGTCTTATCAAAACACAACACATCAACATGCTTGTTTTATAAATCACAAATCATGCTATAATAGTTCAAAATCACAAACACAATTGGTTTAATTTCCCTTACCTCTTTGCACCTTGTATAGTGCAATCGTTTCCCCCTTGTCACAGACTAGTCTCGTACTCCACTCTGGAACTCCCGAGCTGTCCAAACGATGTTAAAACATCAATATTTATCATCACAGTAACCCTAATTCTCAAAATCGAGCATAATTGCTCATAACACCTCAAATCTCTTGATTCTCGTAACTCTACCCCAAACTACAATCTCATTCACAACATCTCAACGTCCTACATTTCTCATGCCCAATTATCTATGCTAATTCACCACATTGTCTAAATTTCCATTTATAGCTCAAAATTCCCAAAATTGCTAAATATCATTATCACTCCAACTACATTGTAATTTCATCAATCCCTGATCATTTTTCAACTATTTCAACACAATGCCCACAACTATTATTACCAAAATCATCTCAAATATCAAGATCGAGGTTTAGAAATTACCCAAAACTTATGGAGAGCTTATCTCTTGCCTCGATTCAATCCGTCTTACGATTTCCAAGTATGTTGTTCTCCCTTTGATGAGGAACAACTTTCCTTCTTGCCACAGCCTTTGATTTGGATGAAAATGGGTGCTCTGGATGAGTGAGAAAGCTAGGGCTCGGTGAAAATGGGGGTTGGAAGAGAGAGAAAATGAAATTGCAGGAGAAAGCAGGGGTTCCTTATATAAACTGAAGGTAGGAGGTCGATCTGGCTCTTGGTGAGATCGATCTGCATTTGAATTTGGGGACGATTTGGGATAATTTTATGCCTAGGAGATCGATCTGTAGAGGGGTGAGATCGATCTCTTTATGGCTTTATGAGATCGATCTGCTCCTTGAGGAGATCGATCTTCTCCCAAACAGAATCATTTGGAGATTGATCCCTTCCTCATGAGATCGATCTTCTCTCAAATAGAATCATAAGGAGATCGATCCTCTTCCATTGGAGATCGATCTGCTCCTTAAATTCCTCCTTCCTTGTCGTTTTTAACTCACCAGATCGATCTCTCCTTTCCCAAGATCGATCTGACCTCTTAGTTTCACACTTATGTTAAACACTTACACATAAATCTCCAAATATAATTTCCACAATTCACTTAGCTCAATAAATACACTTCAAGTTCTTATTACATCATTAAAATATATCTAAAATTCTCAGATCTCACATCCTCCCCACCTTAAAAAGAATTTGGTCCTCCAAATTCAACTCAACTAGTCAAATAGATAGGGGTATTTCTCCTTCATTAGATCCTCTAGTTCCCACGTTGCCTCTTCCATTGAGTGATGTTTCCACAAAACTTTCACTAATGGGATGCTCTTAGTTCTCAGTACCTTCTCCTTTTTATAGAATCCGGACGGGTTCCTCAGTATAGCTCATATCCTCTTGAATGTCCATCTCGTCATACTCTATGACATGAGAAGGGTCTGGGTGGTACTTCCTCAACATAGACACATGAAAAACATTGTGTATTTTGGACATCTGTGGGGGTAATGCTAATCTGTAAGCTACCTCTCCCACTCTCGCAAGAATCTCGAATGGTCCTATGTATCGAGGACTCAACTTCCCTTTCTTCCCAAATTGCATGATACCCTTACTCGATGATATTTTCAAAAATACTGCATCACCAACATCAAACTAGAGTGGCCATCTGCGTACATCTGCGTAGCTTTTTTGTCTACTCTGTAGAGCCCGTAACCCCTCACATATGAGTTTCACACTCTATACAGCTTGCTCAACAAGCTCGGGAGCATTTATCTTTCTGTCACTGACTTCTTCTCAAGCTACAGGGGATCTACACCTCCTACCATATAGAGCCTCAAAAGGTGCCATTCCAATACTCGCATGGTAGCTATTATTGTACGCAAACTCTGCTAGGGGCAAGTGATCATCCCATGATCCCTTAAAATCCATCGTACATGCCCTCAACATATCCTCCAGGGTCTGAATAGTCCTCTCTGACTGACCATCTGTTTGAGGATGATAGGCGGTACTGAAACTCAATCGAGATCCCATGGACTCTTGAAATTGGGTCCAAAATCTGGAAGTAAATCGGGAATCTCTATCAGAAGTAATACTCACTGGAGCCCCATGTAATCTAGCTATCTCGCTGACATACAGCTCAGCTAAGGCAACCACAGTATTTGTGCTCTTGATGTCAAGGAAGAGGGCACTCTTGGTCAATCTATCCACTATAACCCATATAGCGTCACGACCTCTTCGGGTCCTCGGTAAACCCATAATAAAGTCCCTAGTGACATGTTCCCATTTCCATGTAGGTACAGTTAAGGGCTGTAGTAGTCCTCCGGGCTTTCGATGCTCAGCTTTCACTTGCTGGCATAAGAAACATCTGGCTACGTATTCTGCCATGTCTCGCTTCATACCACTCCACCAGTACACCTTTCTCAAATCTCTGTGCATCTTAGTACTCCCAGGGTGCATGGTGTATCGCGAGCAATGAGATTCTCTCAGTATCTATCTCTTTAGGGTATCATCGTCCGGTACACAAATCCGTCCTTTGAATCTCAACAATCCATCCTCACTTACAGTGAGATCCGACTGCGAACTCTGTTCAGCTTGGCTAACCATATCTATCAATCTCTGATCACTGCGCTGCCCATTTCTCATCTGATCCATGATCCTGGGCTCTATTCGCAAGCTAGCCAAAAATCCAGTCTCTATCTCTTTAACTCTGATCCGGAGTTCGACAAACTGCTCCAGTAAATCCCATTCCCTGATCATCATAGCAAATATCATACTCTTCCTGCTCAGGGTATCAGCCACTACATTCACCTTACCCGGATGATATAGAATCTCGCAGTCATAATCCTTAAGGAGTTCCATCCATCTCCTTTGTCTCATGTTTAACTCTTTCTGATCAAAGAGATATCTCAAACTCTTGTGATCAGTGAAGATCTGGAATCTTTCCCCATATAAGTAGTGTCGCTAGATCTTCAAGGCAAATACCACAGCGGCTAACTCCAAATCATTTGTGGGGTAATTCCGCTCATGGTCTTTCAACTGTCGTGATCCATATGCGACCACTCTTCCATGCTGCATAAGCACACACCCCAATCCTTGATGAGATGCATCACTATACACCGAAAATCCTCCTGATCCCTCAAGGATAGTTAACACAGGTGCCACTGTCAATCTCCTCTTTAACTCCTGAAAACTGAGCTCACATTGATCAGTCCATATGAACGGAGTCTCCTTGCATGTGAGTTTAGTCAAAGGGGCGGCAATCTTGGAAAATCCTTTCATAAATCTTCTATAATACCCTGCCAAACCAAGGAAGCTTCGTACCTCAGTAACTATCCTTGGTCTCTTCCAATTAAACACAGCCTCCACTTTACTTGGATCCACTGATACTCCTTCCTCTGAGACTATATGACCAAGGAAAGCTATCCGTTCCAGCCAAAATTCACACTTACTAAGCTTTCCATATAATTGCTTATCTCGGAGTATCTGAAGTACTAACCACAAATGCTGTGCATGCTCCTCATACGACTGGGAGTACACCAAGATATCATCAATAAAGACTATCACAAACTTATCCAGATAGTCTCTGAACACCTCGTTCATCAATCTCATAAATGCTGCAGGGGCGTTCGTCAATCCAAAGGACATCACCAGAAATTCATAATGGCCATACCTTGTCCTGAAGGCCGTCTTTGGAATATCTTCTTCCTTGATCCTCAATTGATGATAGCCCGATCTCAAATCAATCTTAGAAAAGACTAATGCCCCTCTCAGCTGATCAAGTAGATCATCAATCCTGGGCAATGGGTATTTATTCTTCACCGTGGCTTTATTCAACAACCGATAGTCTACGCATAATCTGAGACTACCATCCTTCTTCTTAACAAATAATACTGGTGCTCCCCACGGTGAAACCCTGGGTCTAATAAACCCTTGATCCAATAACTCCTGTAGTTGTTTCTTCAATTCCTCGAGTTCCACTAATGCCATCCTGTAGAGAGGTTTAGAGATCGGCTGAGTATCTGGTACCAAATCAATGGTAAACTCCAACTCTCTCTCTGGGGGTAAACCTGGTAACTCATCTGGGAAAACATCCAGAAATTTGCAAACCACAGGTATATCCTCAATCCTCGGATGTTCTCGCTTATCGTCTGAGATGAGTGTCTCATAACCTTTACATGAACAATCATATTTAATATTCTCCAAACTAATATTAAAATTCTTAAATTATTACTAGAATTCCACATATTCATTTTCTCAATATCTCAACCGTACACTGTAAGGTTCAGGTAGGGAGAAAGTTACAATCTTAGTGTAGTAATCTAAACTCACTCGATTGGTTGCCAACCAATCCATTCCCAAAATTACATCAAACCCATGTATATTCAACATGATTAGATCTGCTAACATTACTCTATCTCCCACCTTTATCTCACATCCTTTACAAATTAACTCAGTCCTTTGGGATTCACGCATGGGGATATTTACATGTAGTATATATTCTAGAGGTTCAAACTTCAAGTTTAATCTACATGTAAAATGCTCAGAAATGAACGAATGCGTAGATCCTAGATCTATCAACACATGAGCCTTATGATCACAGACAGAGAGTGTACCTCTTATAGTTTCTGCAGAAGTGTCTGCGGTCTCCTTATCTAGGGTAAACACACGTCCCTGTGTAACAGGTCTCTTTCCTTTCTCTGCAGTAGTGGTCCGTCTCTGGGGATTCACTCTCTGAGGCTGTTGTCTAGTGGACTCCAAGACATGTGGTTTCTGAGGTTGAGGCTAATCCTTCACCATGTGACCCATGTCTCCACATCTAAAACATCCATGGATCGACCCAGTACAACTTCCCTCATGCATTCGGCCACAATTTCTGTAAAACCTTGTCTCAGGCCTGACATCTCGAGGGGTCTCCCTAATGTTAGGGTAACCTCTGGGTCTCTCTAATCTGCCCTTCTGTACCTCAATCCTTCCTCTTCTGAAGGAACCTCTCCGAGCCTCTGTTTGGAAAATCGCTGGCCTCTTGCCCTTATCTCTATTCACCGCTCTGAGCTCATTCTGGGTTTGTACCATTTCAATTACTCTTTCAATCTCTTGTACTCATCTTAGAGCATCTCCAAACTCAGTAATACATAGCCCTATCAATCTATCTCTGATGACGGGCTTCAATCCATACACAAACTTCTCTATGCGGAGCTCTTCATTCTTGAATGTCTCTGAGTCATATCTCAATAGCGCGGTGAATTGGCTCTCATAGTCATCCACAGACATGTCACCCGGTACCAGACTCAAAAACTCGGCCTGTTTCTTTCTCTCGGTGGTTCGTGGTACATATTGGTCCTAAAGGCTGTTTGAAACTCTTCCCAACCACTCACATCCTGGCGGGACATCAGAATACCCTGGGTAGTACCCCACCAATCTCGAGCTCTCCACTTCAACATATAGATACTCATACTGACCCTCTCAGCATCGGTGCATCCCAGAGAATCAAATATAATTCTCAATTTCGTCAGCCACTCCTCAGCCTCTGTAGGATCCTTCTTTCCCCTAAATACGGGTGGATTCATCTTCAGAAAATCCTTTAGTCAGACCATACTTCTGTCCTCAGGCTGAGTGACGGGAGGCACTGGGTCCATCTGTACTGGGGGTATGGGAGGTCCTTGTGGTGGTGTAGGAGTAGTACCCGAGGCATTAACTCCAAAGTGTTGCGTGAATAACGCTGCCATCTGCTCAAAACCTTGCATCACATCGGTCTCAATCCGATTAAATCGAGAGTTAAGACTCTCTGGTTGTGGGGCAGGTGGCGGAGGGGACTCTGCCTACCTCCTCGAACGACCTCGTCGTCCACTCATTCTCTATCTTAACTCGCCTCCTGCGCATACATATCAAAATCGATTGAAATCTCAATCCTCAGATTCAGTTCATGACCAGACTATTACAGATACTTGGGATGTATTCTATTTCACTTAACCGACACTGACAGTACTAGACACCCTAAGCTCAGATACCAAGAAAGATCTGTCACGTCCTGAAAACGCGAAAAATAAGGCAAATTTAAAAACATTTTTACTCATTAATTCACAATTCAGAGTGCATTCCTGTGCAGTGTCATACATCATCACATATATCATACCTCAGGATCTCGTCATTAAATAGTATTTATTATGTCATATACATTACTTGATCTCAAGTTAATTAATCCTAATACATCCCATACAATGTTATACATCAAGTGTCTGCAATTACAATATATGGCCTGGAGCTCAAGTCCTCCACTAGCCACTACTCCGTACATCGCAGGGAAACCCTTTTTCACTTGAAGAAATCTGGGGGGAAAGAAAAACAGGGTGAGCTTCTAAATCGCTCAGTAAAGGGGGTAAGGGACTCATTATATAAACCAAAATGCACATCACAAAATATTTATTTGTATGTGAAACTCATTATACTCATTTGAAAACCATAGCATGAAAGTACTCAAAACGACATTCTCATATCTCAAAATCATGTGAAAACATGAAGTAAAATACTCAGTATAGAGCAGTAACAAAGCATGTGAAAATAATATGATAATCGCTTTCTCAATAAACGTGATAAAATCACTGTAATGGTAATACACGTGGCACAGCCACTAAACACACGTGGCATAGCCACTGATTTAAATTCACACGTGGCACAGCCACTAAACACACGTGGCGTAGCCACTGATTTAAATTCACACGTGGCACAGCCACTAAACACACGTGGCGTGGCCACTGATTTAAATTCACACGTGGCACAGCCACTAAACACACATGGCGTAGCCACTGATTTAAATTCACACGTGGCACAGCCACAGGATAGGGTTTCACATGGCAACGGCCACCAATTAGGGTTCTCACGTGGCAACGACCACCAAATAGGGTTTTCACGTGGCAACGGCCACCAAATAGGGTTCTCACATGCCAACGGCCACCAAATATACGTGGTATAACCACTGAATGGGGAATCTCACGTTACCAGAACTGAGAAGAATCGAACTTACATGCTACCAGAGCAGTGCCCAGTGTGTACTCAAAATCACACACCTAAGTCTTTATCACATAAGACTAGTTTGCCTTCACGTAGAACTCATAGTGGTTTTTCTCTCATAAAACTCATTTAAAACCGTTTTGTACTCAACACAAAATATATTGAAACCGAGTCCCAACTGGCAAAACACGCACACATTTCTCAAATCTCAAGATCGCCTTAACGTAGAGCCCAATTATAAACTCATAAAAACATTGGGCTCCAACCGGCTATAAAAATCGTGTGCAATCTCATCAAAACACAACACATCAACATGCTTGTTTTATAAATCACAAATCATGCTATATTAGTTCAAAATCACATACACAATTGGTTTAATTTCCCTTACCTCTTTGCACCTTGTATAGTGCTATCGTTTCCCCCTATCACAGAATAGTCTCGCACTCCACTCTGGAACTCCCGAGCTGTCCAAACGATGTTAAAACATCAATATTCATCATCACAGTAACCTCAATTCTCAAAATCGAGCATAATTGCTCATAACACCTCAAATCTCTTGATTCTCGTAACTCTACCCCAAACTACAATCTCATTCACAACATCTCAACGTCCTACATTTCTCATGCCCAATTATCTATGCTAATTCACCACATTATCTAAATTTCCATTTATAGGTCAAAATTCCCAAAATTACCAAAATTGCTAAATATCATTATCACTCCAACTACATTGTAATTTCATCAATCCCTGATCATTTTTCAACTATTTCAACATAATGCCCACAACTATTATTACCAAAATCATCTCAAATATCAAGATCGAGGTTTAGAAATTACCCAAAACTTGTGGAGAGCTTATCTCTTGCCTCGATTCAATTCGTCTTACGATTTCCAAGTATGTTGTTCTCCCTTTGAAGAGGAACAACTTTCCTTCTTGCCACAGCCTCTGATTTGGACGAAAATATGTGCTCTGGATGAGTGAGAAAGCTAGGGCTCGGTGAAAATGGGGGTTGGAAGAGAGAGAAAATGAAATTGCAAAAGAAAGCAAGGGTTCCTTATATAGACTGAAGGTAGGAGATCGATCTAGCTCTTGGTGAGATCGACCTGCATTTGAATTTGGGGACAATTTAGGGTAATTTTATGCCTAGGAGATCGATCTGTAGAGGGGTGAGATCGATCTCTTTATGGCTTTATGAGATCGATCTGCTCCTTGAGGAGATCGATCTTCTCCCAAACAGAATCATTTGGAGATCGATCCCTTCCTCATGAGATCGATCTTCTCTCAAACAGAATCATAAGGAGATTGATCCTCTTCCATTGGAGATCGATCTGCTCCTTAAATTCCTCCTTCCTTGTTGTTTTTAACTCATCAGATCGATCTCTCCTTCCCCAAGATCGATCTGACCTCTTAGTTTCACACTTATGTTAAACACTTACACATAAATCTCCAAATATAATTTCCACAATTCACTTAGCTCAATAAATCACACTTCAAGTTCTTATTACATCATTAAAATATATCTAAAATTCTCAGATCTCACATCCTCCCCACCTTAAAAAGAATTTGGTCCTCCAAATTCAACTCAACTAGTCAAATAGATGGGGGTATTTCTCCTTCATGAGATCCTCTAGTTCCCACGTTGCCTCTTCCATTGAGTGATGTTTCCATAAAACTTTCACTAGTGGGATGCTCTTAGTTCTCAGTACCTTCTCCTTTTTATCGAGAATCCGGACGGGTTCCTCAGTGTAGCTCATATCCTCTTGAATGTCCATCTCGTCATACTCTATGACATGAGAAGGGTCTGGGTGGTACTTCCTCAACATAGACACATGAAAAATATTGTGTATTTCGGACATCTGTGGGGGTAATGCTAATCTGTAAGCTACCTCTCCCACTCTCTCAAGAATCTCGAATGGTCCTATGTATCGAGGACTCAACTTCCCTTTCTTCCCAAATTGCATGATACCCTTGCTCGGTGATATTTTCAAAAATACTGCATCACCAACATCAAACTAGAGTGGCCATCTGCGTACATCCGCGTAGCTTTTCTGTCTACTCTGTGCAGCCCATAACCTCTCACATCTGAGTTTCACACTCTGTACAGCTTGCTCAACAAGCTCGGGAGCATTTATCTTTCTGTCACCGACTTTTTCCCAAGCTACGGGGGATCTACACCTCCAACCATATAGAGCCTCAAAAGGTGCCATTCCAATACTCGCATGGTAGCTATTATTGTACGCAAACTCTGCTAGGGGCAGGTGATCATCCCATGATCCCTTAAAATCTATCGTACATGCCCTCAACATATCCTCCAGGGTCTGAATAGTCCTCTCTGATTGACCATCTGTCTGAGGATGATAGGCGGTATAGAAACGCACGGACTCCTGAAACTGGGTTCAAAATCTAGAAGTAAACCGAGAATCTCTATCAGAAGTAATACTCACTGGAGCCCCATGTAATCTAGCTAACTCGCTGACATACAGCTCAGCTAAGGCATCCACAGTATCTGTGCTCTTGATGGCAAGGAAGTGGGCACTCTTGGTCAATCTATCCACTATAACCCATATAACGTCACGACCTCTTCGGGTCCTCGGTAAACCCATAATAAAGTCCATAGTGACATGCTCCCATTTCTATGTAGGTACAAGTAAGGGCTGTAGTAGTCCTCCGGGATTTCGATGCTCAGCTTTCACCTGCTGGCATACTAAACATCTGGCTACGTATTTTGCCACGTCTCGCTTCATACCACTCCACCAGTACACCTTTCTCAAATCTCAATACATCTTAGTACTCCCGGGGTGCATGGTGTATCGCGAGCAATGGGATTCTCTCAGTATCTGTCCCTTTAGGGTATCATCGTCCGGTACACAAATCCATCCTTTGAATCTCAACAATCCATCCTCACGGACAGTGAGATCCGACTGCAAATCTGTTCAGCTTGGATAACCATATCTATCAATCTCTGATCACTGCGCTGCTCATTTCTCATCTAATCCATGATCCTGGGCTCTATTCGCAAGCTAACCAAAAATCCAGTCTCTATCTCTTTAACTCTGATCCGGAGTTCGACAAACTGCTCCAGTAAATCCCATTCCCTGATCATCATAGTAGATATCATACTCTTCCTGCTCAGGGCATCAACCACTACATTCGTCTTACCTGGATGATATAGAATCTCGCAGTCATAATCCTTAAGGAGTTCCATCCATCTCTTTTGTCTCATGTTTAACTCTTTCTGATCAAAGAGATATCTCAAACTCTTGTGATCAGTGAAGATCTGGAATCTTTCCCCATATAAGTAGTGTCACCAGATCTTCAAGGCAAATACCACAGCGGCTAACTCCAAATCATGTGTGGGGTAATTCCGCTCATGGTCTTTCAACTGTCGTGATCCATATGCGACCACTCTTCCATGCTGCATAAGCACACACCCCAATCCTTGATAAGATGCATCACTGTACACCAAAAATCCTCCTGATCCCTCAGGGATAGTTAACACAGGTGCCACTGTCAATCTCCTCTTTAACTCCTGAAAACTGAGCTCACATTGATCAGTCCATATGAACGGAGTCTCCTTGCATGTGAGTTTAGTCAAAGGGGCGACAATCCTGGAAAATCCTTCCACAAATCTTCTGTAATACCCTACCAAACCAAGGAAGCTTCGTACCTTAGTAACTGTCCTCGGTCTCTTCTAATTAAACACAGTCTCCACTTTATTTGGATCCACTGATACTCCTTCCTCTGAGACTATATGACCAAGGAAAGCTATCCGATCCAGCCAAAATTCACACTTACTAAGCTTTCCATATAATTGCTTATCTCGGAGTATCTGAAGTACTAACCACCAATGTTGTGCATGCTCCTCATACGACTGGGAGTACACCAAGAAATCATCAATAAAGACTATCACAAACTTATCCAGATAGTCTCTGAACACCTCGTTCATCAATCTCATAAATGTTGCAGGGGCGTTCGTCAATCCAAAGGACATCACCAGAAATTCATAATGGCCATACCTTGTCCTGAATGACGTCTTTGGAATATCTTCTTCCTTGATCCTCAATTGGTGATAGCCCGATCTCAAATCAATCTTAGAAAAGACTAATGCCCCTCTCAGCTGATCAAGTAGATCATCAATCCTAGGTAATGGGTATTTATTCTTCACCGTGGCTTTATTCAATAATCGATAGTCTACGCATAATCTGAGACTACCATCCTTCTTGTTAACAAATAATACTGGTGCTCCCCATAGCGAAACACTGGGTCTAATAAACCCTTGATCCAATAACTCCTGTAGTTGCTTCTTCAATTCCTCGAGTTCCACTAATGCCATCCTATAGGGAGGTTTAGAGATCGACTGAGTATCTGGTACCAAATCAATGGTAAACTTCAGCTCTCTCTTTGGTGGTAAACCTAGTAACTCATGTGGGAAAACATCCAAAAATTCGTAAATCACATGTATATCCTCAATCCTCAGATGTTCTCGCTCATCGTCTGAGATGAGTGTCTCATAACCTTCACATGAACAATCATATTTAATATTCTCCAAAATAATATTAAAATTATCAAATTACTTACTAGAATTCCACATATTCATTTTCTCAATATCTCAACCGTACACTGTAAGGTTCAGGTAGGGAGAAAGTTACAATCTTAGTGTAGCAATCTAAACTCACTCGATTGGTTGCCAACCAATCCATTCCCAAAATTACATCAAACCCATGTATATTCAACATGATTAGATCTGCTAACATTACTCTATCTCCCACCTTTATCTCACATCCTTTACAGATTAACTCAGCCCTTTGGGATTCACGCATGGGGGTATTTACATGTAGTATATATTTTAGAGGTTCAAACTTCAAGTTTAATCTACATGTAAAATGCTCAGAAATGAACGAATGCGTAGATCCTGGATCTATCAACACATGAGCATTATGATCACAGACAGAGAGTGTACCTCTTATAGTTTCTGGAGAAGTGTCTGCGGTCTCCTTATCTAGGGCAAACACACGTCCCTGTGTAACAGGTCTCTTTCCTTTCTCTGCAGTAGTGGTCCGTCTCTGGGGATTCACTCTCTGAGGCTGTTGTCTGGTGGACTCCAAGCCATGTGGTTTCTGAGGTTGAGGGCAATCCTTCACCATGTGACCCATGTCTCCACATCTAAAACATCCATGGATCGACCCAGTACAACTTCCCTCATGCTTTCGACCATAATTTTTACAAAACCTTATCTCAGGCCTGACATCTCGAGGGGTCTCTCTAATGTTAGGGTAACCTATGGGTCTCTCTAATCTGCCCTTCTGCACCTCAATCCTTCCTCTTCTGAAGGAACCTCTCCGAGCCTCTGTTTGGAAAATCGCTAGCCTCTTGCCCTTATCTCTATTCACCGCTCTGAGCTCATTCTGGGTTTGTACCATTTCAATTCCTCTTTCAATCTCTTGTGCTCGTCTCAAAGCATCTCTAAACTCAATAATACATAGCCCTATCAATCTATCTCTGATGACGAGCTTCAATCCTTACACAAACTTCTTTATGCGAAGCTCTTCATTCTTGAAGGTCTCTGGGTCATATCTCAATAGCACGGTGAATTGGCTCTCATAGTCGTCCACAGACATGTCACCCGGTACCAGACTTAAAAACTCAGCCTGTTTCTTTCTCTGGGTGGTTCGTGGTACATATTGGGTCCTAAAGGCTGTTTGAAACTCTTCCTAACCACTCACATCCTGGTAGGACATCAGAATACCGTGGGTAGTACCCCACCAATCTCGAGCTCTCCCCTTCAATATATAGATACTCATACTGACCCTCTCAGCATCGGTGCATCCCAGATAATCAAATATAATTCTCAATTCCGTCAGCCACTCCTCAGCCTCTGTAGGATCCTTCTTTCCCCTAAATACGGGTGGATTCATCTTCAGAAAATCCTTCAGTCGGACCATACTTCTGTCCTCAAGCTGAGTGACGGGAGGCACTGGGTCCATCTGTACTGGGGGTATGGGAGGTCCTTGTGGTGGTGTAGGAGTAGTACCCGAGGCATTAACTCCAAAGTGTTGCATGAATAACGCTGCCATCTGCTCAAAACCTTGCCTCACATCGGTCTCAATCCGATTAAATCGAGAGTTAGGACTCTCTGGTTGTGGGGCAGGTGGCAGAGGGGACTCTGCCTGCCTCCTCGAACGACCTCGTAGTCCATTCATTCTCTATCTTAACTCGCCTCCTGCGCGTACATATCAAAATCGATTGAAATCTCAATCCTCAGATTCAGTTCATGACCCGACTATTACAGACACTTGGGATGTATTCTGTTTCACTTAACCGACACTGACAGTACTAGACACCCTAAGCTCTGATACCAAGAAAGCTCTGTCACGCCCCAGAAATGTGAAAAATAGGGCAAATTGAATTTGATTTGCCAATAGATTAAGATCGAACACCAAAGACCAGCGGGGTTACATAAGATTTTTCCAGTGCCTACTTGGAAATGAGTGCACATTACTATGGATTTCATAATGGGATTATCAAGGACCCAAAAGGGGCATGATACAATCTGGGTGATCGTAGACAGATTGACCCGAATGAATTTGGAGGACCAAATTCTTTTAAGGTGGGAAGAATGTAAACCCCACAAATTTCCTACATTTAAGTAGATTATATAAAAATGGAAATAATATATTTTAATGAAAGTGTGAATATTCGTTGTAGGGCTCGAGAACTATAGGGACCGAGAAGCCCGTGAATGATCGGGAACTCGAAGATACAAGAAGTGAAAAAAACGAATGCAAGTACGGAGGGATTGGAAAATTTTAATTTGTTAGTTAAAAATTGTTGATGTAAACACTTGTATCGAGAATTTATGAAGAATGATGGAATCCCGATACTATTTCATTTTCGGAATAATGAAAATTTCATGGAAGGCATGGATATGATGTCATTGGATAATTTTATAAGAAACTGTATATGTGTAGATATATACATAGGTGAATATGTATATATATATATATATATATACACATATATACTAGACATTTAAATAAAAGAATAATAATAAATATAGCATATATATTATTTAGTGTATAGTATTTAATATATAGTATTAAACAAATAAATAAATAAAGCATGAGACAAATAAAAATAAAAATAAAAATAAAATGATGAAGTGAAATAAAAGGAAATGAAATAAACACAAAACCATAATACAAACATTAAACAAAAAAATACTAATGACATTAAACTAACATATAATATATATATATATATATTAATATAAAAAATATATATATATATATGTTAATATTATATATGTATATATAATAATATAATATATACATAGTTGTACAGAATTGGCTTTCAAAGAAAGCCAATTCCGTCACTTTGTTTCAATTGAAACAAAGCATAAACAGAGGAAACTTGGGCGGGAAACAGAAGAGGAGAAAGGAAGGAGACGCTCGGTCGGCTGGAGAAGAAGGAGAAGGAAAAGAAAGAAAGAGAAAGAAAAGAAGGGAAGGGAAAGGAGAAGGAAGCCGATTCTGCCGAGAGAGAAAGGAAAGAAAGAAAAGGGAAGCTGTCCAGCCGAGAGAGGAAGAAAGAAAGGAAGAAAAGAAAAGAGAAGGAAGGAAAGGGGCTGCTAGCCGAGGAAGAGAGGAGAAGAAAAAAAGAAATGAAAGGAGGAGAAGAAGAAGATGAGAGGACTTGAAATGAAGCTGGAACCGAGGGTATGCAGGGGAGGTTAAGGAAGAAGGAGAAACCGAGAAGCAGAAAAATGAAGCTGGAAATGAGGGCTGGAACAGAGGCAAGGAAGGAGAATTTGAAGCAAAACAGATGCTGAAGAGATAGCAGAACCGTGGGAGAAGGAGGCCAAATTTGGAGCTGAAAACCGAGAGCTGAAGAAAGGGCTGGAACCGAGGCAGGGAAGAGTGAAAAGAAACAGAACCGGGGCTAGAAATGGAGGCTATAACCGAGAGTAAACAAGAGAAATCATGAGGGAGAAAGAGTGATCAGCTGAGAAAGAAGAGGAAGAAGAAGGGCTGACCGAGAGAGGAGAAAAGAAAAGGACAAGAGAAAACAAAGAAAAAGAAGAAAAAGAAAATAGAAAAGGTAAATGGTATATTTATGTTATGTATATTTAATATACATGTACATATAGATTGAGATACAAGCATGTTAGTGTAGATTTAATTTGGCAAAAATGGGAATGATGAGGAGTTGGCAAATATGTATGTATATGTGATAAGGAGAAAAAAATTGGGAAAACAAAAATATATATATATATATATATAGATAGGAGTGTATATATATATATATATGTAAGACCCGATATTTTCGAGTGCATTTAAAAATGCAAAAGGATTTAATTGGTATTCCCGAAAACGTGCAAGGGCAAAACGATCAAAAGACCAAAATTCGGTATTATTCGGGACAAAAAAATTTAATTAAAAATATGAGATTGGGAAATCTTGATCAATAACAAAGAAATAATTAAATTTCGGATTAAATTGATCAAGATTTGAATTTATTGGAATAAACCAAAATTTTCACATCGAAAAATAATCCCAAAAATAATCAAAAAATATATCGAAAAGGTAAAATCGGACTAAGAAATTTATTTACGGATTAAATGAATTTAATATGAATTTTTGAGATTTTTATTATTATTTTAAGGAATAAAATAATATGAATCGGCTATCGGCGCCGATTCGAGCGACACCGAGGCTCGATTTTGGAAGCACAGGCAATGGCGCACCAAACGGTGGTGGAATCTATCGGAGAATCGGTCGGACGGCAACGGAACGACCAGATGATGACTGAATCGGTCGAACCGGATTGAATTGGCTAAACCGAACCGAACCGAACCGACGGTCTGAACCGAGTTGAACCGGACCGGACCGGTTCAGCCAAAAAGAGAAGGAAAAAAGGAAGAAAAAGGGAAAAAGAAAAAGAGAAAAAATTGGGGAAAATTTCAATGATGCAATCGAGCTTTGGGTAAGTCGATAAGCGGTCGAATTGACCGATTTAAATTTTGAAATATTTAATTTGATAAATAATCGACTGAAAGTTTACCCGAAAATATATTTAATTGTGTAGCTCGATAATTGGCATCAACCGAGAGCTCAAGACGGCCTTGATTTGTGTACGATCATGGAATAACGGGTAAGTAACCCTTATTTACGACAATTTTACTTCGTTATGCGTGATTGATATTTAACGCATAAATTACGGATTTAATTTTCGCATAAATGAATTAATTTCTGAAAAATTGGATAAATTGTCATAAATACTAAATTGAGATATCTGAGAATTTAGAACGAGGCTAAATAAATTACTGATGGGCCCAATGAGCCCCATAGGCCTCGATAAAGTGTGGTAAACGGGCTTAAGGCCGATTAAGGCCCATTATGGTATAATCGGGCTCAATATGGGTAAACGGGCCCAATGATTTAAATTAAGCACAGAAAATTGTGAAATACAATTAATTGTATTGTATTTGACCTGACGAATATTTATCCGCAGTTTCAGAGATTGGATTCGAAGCAAATCGAACTGCGTGACGAGACATCAGTAGGAAAGGTCAGACTGTATAGAAAATGAGGTAAGGGAATTGTGTGAGTAGCTAGAGGTAGCTACGCGTATTTTAATAGTTTTTCTGTACACTGAATATGTATGTATACCTTGATTATGTATAATGATCCTAAAAGTGGTTTAAATGATTTTAAGGATCGAGATAGGTGAAAAGTCTATTTTACCCCTATTGAGGGAAGTTCACCTGAGGAGGGTGAAAGCATGATATGCATGAAATGCATGATTTAAGGAATTTTATGATTAAGGAATTTTATTGGTTTTAATCAAAGCAAAGCGATAGATTTGTCAGTAATTGCATGAATTTCACATGATAACACTACGTAAGTGTTATTTGTATTTAAATGAAAATTTCTTTGGAAAATGGGCCAACTATCAGGTTTATATGGAAACAGATGTGCTGACACGTAGTTCGCACTATATCTACGTTTGTTAATGTGCATAAATGTGCTTGAGCGGTTGCTCGCACCGACTTGTGTGACATCATATGCATGAAATGTGCTAGAGCATGGTGCTCGCACTGATTTTTATTATTGTGAAATGAGAGCTGCTGGAGCCTAGCTCGCACTCTGTTTTAACATGTTTTGATTTGTTTTGACGTGGTATGCATAAAATGGTGCTGGAGCAATTGCTCGCACTAGTTTTAATGATTTGACATGCATGAGAGATGCTGGAGCTTAGCTCGCATCCTGTTTTGATTTAATTATGCATGAAGCCGTGCTGGAGTATAACTCGCATGAGATTTGATTTAATTATGCATAAAGTCGTGCTGGAGTATAACTCGCAGGAGATTTGATTTACTTGAGCATTCATTTGTGCTGGAGCGTTGCGCGCACAAAGTTTTATATGGTTTTCATAATTCATTTGAATGTCGTACTGGAGTTTTTCTCGTACGAAGTTTTCACTGAGTTTTTATGCATATCCATACTAGAGCATTGCTCGTACGTGGATTTTACTTGAAATTATAATCAGTTTAAGTCGTACTGGAGCGCTGCTCGTACGCAGATTTTACTGATTTTTATGAAACCGTGCTAGAGCTTCGCTCGCACGAGGTTTTCTGATATCATGAATATGGATGGAGCCGTGCTTGAGCTTTGCTCACACAGGGATTTATATTACATGCATATAGCCGTGTTGGAGCCTCCTGTAGACTGTGTGTCACAATGAGATGATATGCTCACACGTGCATATTGAGACAGAGATGATTTGGGTGGATAAGACCTATTACAGGCACCCCTGACTGAGCTTGGGTTCACGGAGTACGTTGTACCGTGTATGTCACACGGAGTACGCTGTACCGTGGGGATTGTTGGAGTGGAGTGGCATTAGCCATGAGGCAGTAAGCCTTGCCCTCGCAATCCTGGTGTTATGCTGTTCTGGCGGGTAGGACGACCCACCTCCCGTTTCAGGTTTGATACCCCGCACACTAGGTACCATGTTGCCAAAGATCATTAGGATATGGCCATAGTCCTCGATGTTACTGATATAATCAGCTGTTTGTCTCACATGATATAACTTGTGGTCTGTTAGACCAGGGTAGACCCAAAAGAGGGGTCAGGCCCCCGATTTGACGATTTTATGATTTCATGATTTTATGATTTGTGATTCTAAAAGAAGGGTCGTTTTATAACCGAAGTTTTATAATGAATTTTAACGAATTGTTTTATGAGTTTGAAATGGAATTATGAGATTGTTTTATGAGATGATTGACCCGAAAGAGTTAGTTTTACTGCAGTTTTAATGAACTGATTTAAATGCAGTAGCATGATGATGTTTTCCATGCTTTCATTTGAAATCCATGATTTGTCTTACATGACATGAAAGGCTGCATGATCTTGATTAAATTCATGCTTATTATGATTTAATGATGTCACATAAAATGCTTTGATACATAAGTAGTATGATTTATATATGCACGAACAGTTTTATAAACTAAGTCATTGATGTTTACATGACTTTGTGCTTGATGATTTTAATGAAAAGAAATGGATTTTAAGGGCATGGCATTATGAGCATGTAGATAGTGGAGCTATCTACTTACTTGCATAATTGCCTTACTGAGTGTGTGGTTTGCTCACCCCCTTATTTTCCCAACCTTTCAGAGCAATCGTAATAGTTATTGAGCGGCTGAGGACTTGCATGCTTGGTATCCGCTGCTTCCCATCGAGCGACAGGTATACACATTTGTATAGTTTTGCATCTAAATATGTAATGCACAGTACTGTAAATGGATATGATGTCGGGGATGTAGTGTTATAAATACCATTGTATATGTATTTAATTAAAGTCAAAGGATAGTAAACTCTGATATATAAATATGAATTTGGAAATGAAATGGTGAATAGGTGAGAGGTGACAAACACCGAATCATAGCCCAACTGTTTAGTAAGAGTGTCACGATGAGAGAAAGGTAAGAATTAAATAATAAATGAAAAAGAAAAAAATTTACTCTGATTTTTAGGTAATTTGGGTCGTGACAAGTTAATGGTATCAGTGCCTGAGTTGGCCTGATATGAGTCGGTGTTAGTGGTTAAGGAAGTTTACATCCCCATGTACTGTGCATTGTTTAGATACAATTGTGTATATCGAGATGGAAGTGCGGCTAAGAATTTGGTTTTAAATGCAAGAATAGACTCATTAACTGATAGCCGCTATGACAGAGGCGAGTACACGAGCTCGAGGCCGTAAAGGTAGGCCCGAGAGTTGTACTGAGTCGCCACATGAGACTCAAGATGAGATTGACGTGGAGGCTGGTATTAATCATGCCCCACAGAGTCCGACAGAGAGATCGAACAGTGTCTGACAGAGAGATCGGACAGTATTGAGACACGCTTCGCAAGGTTAGAGTGGAGTGTGGAGAATATATTGAGAGCTAATTACTCAAAATATGTATGAGATTTGAGGGTGAGTTGGAACATTGGTGGAAGTACGCTCGACCCATTTGAAGAATTAGACATCCAGAATGGACATGAAAAATAATTCTAGATGTATTCCGGTGACAGAATATCCTGGATATTGTTCTAAGGAAATTACTGATAAAATTATTTACTCTGACCCAGAGGAACATGTTGATTGACGAGTATGAAGTTCAGTTTATATTCCTGGGCAGATATGACTCGGACACGATGAACAGTGAGAGTCGAGATGTTTGAAAGTTCATGGAAGGGCTCAGATTGTCAATTAGAGTCTGATTGGCCCGTTAGATATCACTACTTAAGCCGAGGCAGTGCGCAGACTACAGTTGTGTGAATAAGATCATGAGTTGCATGCCTCTGAGATTGAAAAATGTAGTGAGGGCTGAAATAGAGACAAAAGAGAATAGAAAATGACAAAGATGTCAGAACGAAAAAAAAAGGTAGATTGATAAAAGATTAGAGCTGATGAGTCACGGGGTATGATGATTAGTAAGGCCCCAGTATATCTAATTTAAACACTTATGAGGGGTATTGTAATTGGAGGACCCCGACATACTATGGAACAGGTAGCAGTGTGAACAGTGTAAGATGTGTGGTAGTTACCACGGAAATAAGATGTTGGACGAGGGCAAGTGTATGCCTTGGACCAGGACACTATTGATGTTTCATAGAATATGGTGGAAGATACCACACTGGTTGTAAATAATGAAATAATTATTTTAATTGATCCTGGTGCCACGCATTTATTCATACCACCTTCAGTTGCTTATAAGCTAGTGAAAGATGTGAAGCTTGTACCCTTAAGCAAGATAATGATAATAGTTAGCTGATTTTCACTAACTGACTATGGGTATAGAGATTGTAAGTTGAAAATAGGGGTGAAAACATCCCTGAAAAGTGTATTGTAAGTTTGACAATTAAGGAAAGAGTTTGTTATAAGTGATATATTAAAGGAGATATATTGGAATAAGAGACGTATGCAAGGTAAGGATGTCCTTGATATGCAAAGTAATTTGGATTAAGCGGTATGTAGTCAAGTCTGAGGGTTAATAAAGGTATTTTAAAATATTCCCTGCCTGAAGACTTGATAGCGTCGATAAGCGCACACATAACCTATAAATTGAAATCGATAGTCGTAATATATGCATTTAAAATTTGGGTACCTTTACTGGTACGATAAAGAGATACAAATTTGATTAATCATGAAGGTTTAAAAATTAAAATTTTATAAAAGCTGTTAATATAAGAAAAAGGAAATGACGTGGGTTAATATCTTGAACGAAAGTGATTTCGAAATGACATTGTATGTTTATGCGAACATAGGTCAAAAATATGGGAATTTGAAATATTCAGTGGAACTCAACTACAATGAGGTATTTAAACCTTACCTGGACCAATTGGTTGTCATCTTGAGCGATGATATTTTGATGTATTTGTAGTCCAGGGAAGAGCATGAGTAGTAACAAGAAATTGTCTTACAGACGAGGTGTTGTGAGTTTCTTGAAATTGGCTGCTCAGTTGACATATCTCATTCGGGAAAAGATTGCATACGTGTGGTATGGTAAGTATGAAAATGGCTTCAGTGAGTTTTGGTATATTGAAGTAATAAACTGACCACCGTAATTATTCTCACCATAACCAACAGCTCAAGAGGTTTCAGTGTATATGGATACCTCAAAATAAGGATTGGGCTGTGTATTGATGTAAAATGGGAAGATAGTCGTTTATGGATCCAGTTAGTTCAAGGACCATGAGAGAAATTATCCAACCCCTAATTTAGAGTTGGCAGCCGTAGCATTTACACTGAAAGTATAGCGCCACCACTTAAATGGTAAGAAATTTCGAGTGTGCACTGATCGTAAAAAGCCCTGAGTAATCGTTTTCACAGAAAGAGTAGAATATGAGATAACCAAGAGGGTTAGAGCTTCTAAGGATTATGATTGTGAACATTGTACCACCCAGGAAAGGCTATTGTAATGGCTGATGCCTTAAGTAGAAAGAGCCTCGGGATGGTATCACATATGATGGTCAGGGAGCGAGAGCTGCTAGTGCAATTGTGAGCCTCGATAGTTATGTGATCCCTTCTGATGATGACGGTGATTTTGTGACATCTAGCCTGAGGATAAAACCGAATTTGAGTGACCGAATTTGCCAGGCTTAGCGTGATGATCGGCATGGTGTCGATAATGTGGGTCAGATTCAGAAGGGTATAGTGACAGAGTTCACAGTGAGTGATGATGATTCACAGAGGTTCAGACACAGTATAAGTGCTTCCCAGGACCATAGTTGATGATATAGTATTATTGTCAAGAAGCTCGTTCTTCGGGATATACAGTGCATCCGATAAATAATAAATATATATCGAAATCTCTGAAAAAGGGTATTGGTGATCAGATATGAAAAGTAATATTGTAGAGATTGTGTAGTAAAGTGTCTCGTATGTCAGCAGATTAAGATAGAGTACGAGAAGTCTGCAGGGTTATTGCAGCCTCTACCTATATTTACATGAAAATGGGAACAAGTTACGATGAATTTTGTGATGGGTTACAGAAGACCTGAATGAATCACGAGACTATCTGAGTAATAGTCGATAGATTGATTTAGTCTACCCACTTTCTGGTTATGGAAATCTCCAGATACTTTAAGTGTGTAGGCGGATTCACGTGTATGAAAAATTGTGGAACAATATGTAGCGTTCCAGGGAGCATGATATCAGATAGGGATTCCCGCTTCACTTCCCACTTCTGAGGATATTGTTGGAAGCCAATGGGGACCCAATTGTGTGTTAGCACAGCTTCCGTCCTCAGACAGATGGTCAGTCAGAGAGGACTGTACAGGTTTTGGAAGATGTGATGAGAGCGTGTGCCATTGATTTTATGAGCTCCTGGGATGATCAGTTGCTACTAATCAAATTCGCCAGTGATGATAGTTATCACTTGAGTATCGGGATAACATTTTATATGATGCATTGTATGGCCGTAGGGAGTTGTTTCCCCGACTTGGAGAAGAAGTGGGCGACAGATAGAGAATGGTTCTTGAATTGGTAAGACAAACCTTTGAGGATTTTTAAAAACACCTCAGAGCAGACATAAAAGCTATGCTGACAAGAGACAGAAACCATTGGAAATTCACCGAGGGTGAATTAGTATTAAATGCAATTACTTGTCTTAAGGACGTAACGAGATTCGGATGGAGATATTGGACAAGTGGGAGATAAGACCTGTAGGTTGGCGTTACCACCTGAATAAGCAGGCATCCACAATGTGTCTTTGATGCTTTGAAAATATTATCTGGACCCGATATATGTGATCGGATATGAGCTCCAACAGCTTAGCTCAATGAAAGTATAATGTATGATAAAAAAAATCAATTTGGGTATTAAACAGAAGGAGAAAGTGTTGAGGTTTGAGACGATCTCCCTAGTTAAGTATGATGATAGTATTACACTCCGGAGAAAGTCACTTGAGGATGACAGTATATGATACGATAGATGTAACCAGAGTTATTTATGGACTCATTTACTCGGTTCTAATTTGGAGGACCAAATTTTTTAAGTGGGGGAGACTGTAAGACCCGATATTTTCGAGTGCATTTAAAAATGCAAAAGGATTTAATTGGTATTCCCGAAAACGTGCAAGGGCAAAACGATCAACAGACCAAAATTCGGTATTATTCGGGACAAGAGAAATTTAATTAAAAATATGAGATTGTGAAATCTTGATCAATAACAAAGAAATAATTAAATTTCGGATTAAATTGATCAAGATTTGAATTTATTGGAATAAACTGAAATTTTCACATCGAAAAATAATCCCGAAAATAATCGAAAAATATACCGAAAAGGTAAAATCGGACTAAGAAATTTATTTACAGATTAAATGAATTTAATATGAATTTTTGAGATTTTATTATTATTTTAAGGAATAAAATAATAATTTTTCAGATATTTTGGATTTTTAATAATAAAATAATAATAAAATTTAATTATTAAAAAAAGTAAGTAAATGAAAAAAAACAGAAAATCGCGTTTTGCGATTTTCTGAAGAGGAAACAGAAACGAAACGGAGAGAAGCAGAAACAAGCCGAGATCGAGGAGGAATCATCGGACGAGCCACCACCTACGGGGCTGAGGGGCCGGCGAGGGTCGGCGAAGGTAGCCCGACCTCGGGCGAACCACCAGCGGCCAAGACGCGCGGTGGAAGTCGCCAAAAAAACGTCGAAAAACGAAGGAGAGGCCGCAGGGAAGAAACGTTGATCGGCGGCTATCGGCGCCGATTCGAACAACACCGAGGCCCGATTTTGGTAGCCCAGGCGATGGCGCACCGAACAACGGTGGAATCGATCGGAGAACTAGCCGGACGACGACGGAATAACCAGATGATGACTGAACCGGTCGAACTGGACTAAACCGGCTAAACCAAACCGGATCGAAGCGGCGGTCTGAACTGGGTTGAACCGGACCGGACCGGTTCAACCAAAAAGAGAAGGAAAAAAGGAAGAAAAAGGGAAAAAGGAAAAGAAAAAAAATTGGAAAAAATTTCAGTGATGCAATCGAGCTTTGGGTAAGTCGATATGCGATCGAATTAACCGATTTAAATTTTGAAATATTTAATTTGATAAATAATCGACTGAAAGTTTACCCGAAAATATATTTAATTGTGTAGCTCGACAATTAGCATCAACCGAGAGCTCAAGATAGCCTCGATTTGTGTATGATCATGGAATAACGGGTAAGTAACCCTTATTTACGACAATTTTACATCGTTATACGTGATTGATATTTAACGCATAAATTACGGATTTAATTTCCGCATAAATGAATTAAATTCTGGAAAATTAGATAAATTGTCGTAAATACTAAATTGAGATATCTGAGAATTTAGAACGAGGCTAAATAAATTACTGATGGGTCCAATGAGCCCCATAGGCCTCGATAAAGTGTGGTAAACGGGCTTAAGGCCGATTAAGGCCCATTATGGTATAATCGAGCCCAATATGGGTAAACAGGCCCAATGATTTAAATTACGCCCAAAAAATAGTGAAATATAATTAATTGTATTGTATTTGACCTGGCGAATATTTATCCGCAGTTTCGGAGATTGGATTTGAAGCGAATCGAACTGCGTGACGAGACATCAGTGGGAAAGGTCAGACTGTACAAAAAATGAGGTAAGGGAATTGTGTGAGTAGCTAGAGGTAGCTACGCGTATTTTAATAGTTTTCTGTACACTGAATATGTATGTATACCTTGATTATGTATAATGATCCTAAAAGTGGTTTAAATGATTTTAAGGATCGAAATAGGTGAAAAGTCTATTTTACCCCTATTGAGGGAAGTTCACCTAAGGATGGTGAAAGCATGATATGCATGAAATGCATGATTTAAGGAATTTTATGATTAAGGAATTTTATTGGTTTTAATCAAAGCAAAGCGATAGATTGGCCAGTAATTGCATGAATTTCACATGATAACACTACGTAAGTGTTATTTGTATTTAAATGGAAATTTCTTTGGAAAATGGGCTAACTATCAAGTTTATATGGAAACAGATAGTGCTGACACGTAGTTCGTACTATATCTACATTTGTGAATGTGCATAAATGTGCTTGAGCGGTTGCTCGCACCGACTTGTGTGACATCATATGCATGAAATGTGCTAGAGAATGGTGCTCGCACTGATTTTTATTATTCTGAAATGAGAGCTGCTGGAGCCTAGCTCGCACTCTGTTTTGACATGTTTTGATTTCTTTTGACGTGGTATGCGTAAAATGGTGCTGGAGCGATTGCTCGAACTAGTTTTAATGATTTGACATGCATGAGAGATGCTGGAGCTTAGCTCGCATCCTGTTTTGATTTAATTATGCATGAAGCCATGCTGGAGTGTAACTCGCACGAGATTTGATTTAATTATGCATAAAGCCGTGCTGGAGTGTAACTCGCACGAGATTTGATTTACATGAGCATTCATTTGTGCTAGAGCGTTGCTCGCACAAAGTTTTATATGGTTTTCATAATTCATTTGAATGTCGTACTGGAGTTTTTCTCGTACGAAGTTTTCACTGAGTTTTTATGCATATTCGTACTAGAGCATTGCTCGTACGTGGATTTTACTTGAAATTATAATCAGTTTAAGTCATACTGGAGCGCTGCTCGTACGCAGATTTTACTGATTTTTATGAAACCGTGCTAGAGCTTCGCTGGCACGAGGTTTTCTGATATCATGAATATGCATGGAGCCGTGCTTGAGCTTCTCTCGCACAGGGATTTATATTACATGCATATAGCCGTGTTGGAGCCTCCTGTAGACTGTGTGTCACAGTGAGATGATATGCTTACACGTGCATATTGAGACAGAGATGATTTGGGTGGATAAGACCTATTACAGGCACCCTTGACTGAGTGTCACGACCCAAAACTACCCAAAAATCAGAGTAAATTTTTCGCGTTTTGTTATTTTCTTTCATGCTTACCTGTCCTCTGATCGTGACCACACTCCACTAACAAATTGGGCTGTGCGTCAATGCTAGTCCCACCATACATTTACCATATAACTTAATTCTTTCTCAGTCATTTATAAGTGTTTACAATATTTATACATCCCCTAAAGTTACTTACAAACATGTTACTGTGCTATGCTTATTTAGATACAATTTGAACAAGTGTATATACCTTAAATGATGGGCAGCAGCGGATATCCGGAATGCAGTACTGAGTCACCTCAACTTCTACTGGAGATTATCTATGGGAGAAAATGAAAGGGGTGAGCACATCAAGCTCAGTAAGGCAATCCTACGAACAAGTAGGTAACCATACTACCTACATGAACGTGGTGCCATGCATAAACCACCCTTTCTCCACACATTTTAAAACAGATGATATGAGTTATGATGTTATGTAAATCCATTCGCATGGCAAAATTCAACATGCAATTATTTCAAATCGTTTCTTTCTTGTTTAAAATTTCACAACAAGGCCAGGACTCAACCCATCCCTCGGGTGATCCTGACTCACATAAAACCAAAAAAATCGATTTACATTCACACATGGGTTTGAAAAGCATGGAAATAATCATCATGCACGTTTGATTTTAAAAACCCAATTTTAATCTCATCAAAGTCGTCAATATGCGAGACCAGGCAACATCTGTATATCGGTAATAACCAGGACTATGGCCGTATGTCCTCGTGAGCCCCTCTGCTACACGAATCCTAGTGTGCGGGGTCTCACCCTGATCGGGAACCGCCCGGGAGGTGGGTCAGTCCATCTCGTCGGTCTTATCCGATCCCATGCATCCGAACATGCCACATGTATCCGAAGATACCACGTATCCAAAGATGCCACACTTATCCGAAGATACCACGTATCCGAAGATACTACACATCCGAAGATGCCACATGGTACATCGTACTCCATGCTACTTGCACGGTACATCGTACTCCGTGGACCCATATATCATATCTCAATACTCATGCCATGTCTCAAAATGCACGTGCGAGCCTATTTAATCGGTGACACACAGTCTACCCGATGCTCTAAGCACGGCTCATCGCATGTTCTCATAAAATCAATGCGAGCGATGCTCAGTACTCTCATCAAATCAAGTAAAACTGGCAGAGCCCGCTTTACATCCCCACAAGGCCACCAACCTCATCCCTCACTCTCACCCCACTTAAGAGGTCTTTTGAGCCTGTTCGGCCTTTTGGCTGACTCCAAGGGCAGATAGCGCTACTCCACAACCTCCACGTATTGTCCGCGTTGGGCCGAAGCCCTCATGACTTTGTTTCATATGGGGTCATCATATATATATATATATAAAATCTGGTACGAGCGAAGCTCTAACACCCTGTCTCAAAATCATATAAAAATATGGTGCGAGTTAGACTCTAGCACCCTGTCACGAAAATCATGTAAAATCTGATGCGAGTTAGACTCTAGCACCCATGCATGTAAAACTCTAGTGCGAGCTCTCGCTCCAGCACTAATGCATCCATCACACAAATCAAAACATCGTGCGAGCTGAGCTCCATCACGCACATGTAAATAAAAACACGTAGGCGGCTCTGTTTCCTCAAAACAGTTTTTCAAACAATTATATCGTTGAAAGTATGCAATGCTGTGCATTTTCTTTCAAGGTTAGCCAGCCTACTCATGCATGCCTTAAAATGTCTCCAGAACGAGCAGAAACCTCTTGTTCTTGCTCCTCCCAATTTTTCCTAAATTTGTAAATTTTACCCTTAACAAGGGTATTTTGATAATTTGCCCATTCGGGGCACTAAAATTATTATTTGACCTCTAGACCCTTCAGATAATTTTTAAAGGACTGCAAATGAACTTAAAATTTCGTAAAGTTACCTCTAGCAGTCCACAGAATTCCCTTACCTTATTTTCCTGTCGAGTCTGACCTTTCCTCTGATGTCACGTCGCGCAATCCGATCTGCTCCCAATCTAATGTCCGGAACTACGTATAAATATTTCTCAGGTCAGATATTCTACAACTTAATTGTATTTAATACTTTCTGGGCTTAATTTAAATCATTGGGCCCATTTATCCCTATTGGGCCCGATTGCACCTTAATAGGCCTTAATCGGCCTTAAGCCCGTTTTCCACTTAATTTTTACATTATTGAGGCCTATTGGGCCCATTGGGCCCACTAACAATTCCTTGGGCCTCATTCTAACTCTCGAATAGGTAAATTTATTATTTACGACAATTTATCTAAATTTCCAAAATTTAATTCAATTTATACAAAATTTAAATTCATATCACGCATAACGATGTAAATTATTGTAAATAATGGTTACTTACCCGAGATTCCATGCTAGTCCGCTAATCGAGGCTATCTCGAGCTCTCGTTTGACGTCGATTGTCGAGCTACACAATTTCATGAATTTTCGGGTAAATTTTTCAGTCGAATAATAATTAAATAAAATATTCCAAAATTCAAATCAATCAATTTTGACCGCTTATCGACTTACCCGAAGCTCGATTGCATCACTGGAATTTCTCTAATTTTTTTCACTTTTTCTTTTTCCCTTTTTCTCCTTTTTTCCTTCAGTTGAGTGACTAAGTCTACCTACCTTCTGGTTATGAAATCCCCAAATACTCAGAGTGCATATGAGGATTTATGTGTAAGGAAGATTGTGGAACATTAAGTAGCGTTCCAGTGAGCATGGTATCATATAGGGATTCCCGCTTCACTTCTCACCTCTGAGGATATTTTTAGGAAGCTATGGGAACCCGACTGAGTATTAGCATAGCTTTCCATCCTCAGACAGATGGTCAGTCAGAGAGGACTGTACAGGTTCTGGAGGATCCGATGAAAGCGTGTGCCCTTGATTTTTTTATGCTCCTGGGATGATCAGCTATTACAAATCGAATTCGTCAATAGTGACAGTTGCCACTTGAGTATCGGGATAACAAGATATGAGGCAGTGTATGGCTGTAGGGGTTGTTCCCCAAATTGGATAAGAAAAAAGTGGGTGACAGATAGTAATTTCTTCTGAATTAGTATAATAAGTCTCTGAGGATATTCAGTTGAGTGAGTAATAAGTCTCTGAATTAGTATAATAAGTCTCTGAGGATATTCAGTTGATTCAGGCCCTGAATCGGAGTGAACCGGGGTGAACCAGCTGAGGATTATACTAATTCAGAAGAAATTACTCACTCAACTGAATATCCTCAGGGACTTATTATACTAATTCAGAAGAAATTACTATCTGTCACCCACTTTTTTCTTATCCAATTTGGGGAACAACCCCTACAGCCATACACTGCCTCATATCTTGTTATCCCGATACTCAAGTGGCAACTGTCACTATTGACGAATTCGATTTGTAATAGCTGATCATCCCAGGAGCATAAAAAAATCAAGGGCACACGCTTTCATCGGATCCTCCAGAACCTGTACAGTCCTCTCTGACTGACCATCTGTCTGAGGATGGAAAGCTATGCTAATACTCAGTCGGGTTCCCATAGCTTCCTAAAAATATCCTCAGAGGTGAGAAGTGAAGCGGGAATCCCTATATGATACCATGCTCACTGGAACGCTACTTAATGTTCCACAATCTTCCTTACACATAAATCCTCATATGCACTCTGAGTATTTGGGGATTTCATAACCAGAAGGTAGGTAGACTTAGTCACTCTATCTACTATCATCCAAATAGCCTCGTAATTCACCTGGGTTCTCTGTAACCCATCACGACATTCATGGAGACTTGCTCCCATTTTCGTGCCGTGTCGATATAGGTAAAGGCTGCAATAACCCTGCAGACTGTTAATACTCTACCTTATTCTGCTGACATACTAGGCACTTTTCCATAATCTCTACCATGTCTCTTTTTATATCTGACCACCAATACCCTTTTCTAGATTTTGATACATTCTTTACTTTCCGTATGCACTGTATATCCCGAAAAGTGAGCTTCTGACAATGTTACTATCCCATCAACTGTGGTTTTGGGGAGCACTCATACTGTCTCAGAACCTTTGTAAATCATCATCACACTCTGTGAACTCTATCACTGTACCCTTCTGAATTTGACCCAAACTATCGACACCATGCCGATCATCACGCTAAGCCTGTCAAATCCGGGCACTCTCATCTGGTTCTAATCTCAAGCTAGCTGTCACATAATCACTGTCATCATCAGAAGGGATCACATCACTACTGAGGCCCACAACTGCTCTAGCAGCTCACGCTCCCTGACCATCATATAGGGTACCATCCTGAGGCTCTTTCTAGTCGAGGCATCAGCCATTACATTAGCTTTTCCTGGGTGGTACAATTTTCACAATCAAAATGTCTCAGAAGCTCTAACCCCTATGTATTCTCATATTCGCCTCTTTCTATGAAAAACAGATACTCGGGGCTTTATGATCAATGCATATCCAAAATTTCTCACCCTGTACATAATAGTACATATCCTTGGTACAAATACTACCGTTGCCAACTTAAAATCATGAGTCAGATAGTTTATTTCATGATCAAGAAGTTGTTTGACTCCATAATTGACTATCTTCCCATTATACATCAATAAACAGCTCCTTCATTATTTTGAGGTATCCATACTCACTGAGAACCTCTTGAGCTGTTGGGTATGGTGAAATTAATCACGGTGGTCAGTTCATACTTCACTACACCAAAATTCATGTCACATCTATCATCTCATTCAAAGACCACGTTTTCACAGTTAAACGTGTCAACAAAAAAAAATATACCCTTTTTAGAACTCGCAACAACCATCTGTAAAAGCAATTTTTTTCCAATTGTTGCTTATAATTTTCCTTGGACTTTAACTACACTCAACATATCATCAATAAGGATGATGACAAATCGATCCAGGTAAAGTTTAAATAACTCATTGTAATCGAGCTCCACTACTTATTTCAATCGTCCATATCCTTGATTTATTTACGCATAAGTGTATAAGATCCTTCAAAATCGCTTACGTTTTCAGGTACTAACCTGCGTCATTTTTTTTCTTATCTTAACGGCTCTTATTAAATTTTACTATGTTAACCTTTATGATTTGTCGAATTTTAATATTCTTATCGTCTTAGTAAAGGTATCCTAATGCTGAAGGTATTTATTACGACGATCGATTTCACGTTATAGGTTATATATATATATATATACTTTTAGATGCTGTCAAGTCTTCAGGCGGGGAGGTATTTTGAAATACCTTTATTAACCTTCAAACTTAACCACATAGACTGGTTATGGTTATATCCATCCTTATCCTTGGTTATAATTTATATTCCCTACTTATCACTTAATCCCAATTACTTCGCATATTAAGGGTATTCCTTACCTAGAATATGTCTCTTACTCCAATACATCTTGTATTTAGGATCTATCTTATCTTAAAGATTATCTCCTTTCGTATATCCCTCATGACAAAACTTTTTCATTATTCATTCCGTGAGTACAATACTTTACTCCTTTAATTTCAACTGTTGCGCCCCTTTTTATCACTTGTCAACACTTACAGTATACTTTTCAGTGACGTTTTCACCCATGTTTTCAACTTAAAATCTCTATATCCATATTTCGTTAATTAATCCTCCTCTATTGGGGTACTCATTTATCAGTATTGTGCCCAATGATGTAGGCATTCATGCCTTTTACTCACTTATATGCGAATAAAGGCGGTATAAATAAATGTGTGGCACCAGGATCAATGAACATATGTACTTCATTATTCATAACAAGTGTGGTATCTTACACCACATCCATGAAACATCAATAGTGTCCTGGTCTAAGACATCCTCTCGCCTTCATCTAACAGCCTACTTTCCTTTTTCTTTTCGGCTATGGCCTCCCTTTTCGTTGCAGCTATACCAACGAAATTTTTCTCTGTCTCTTTACTTTTCTGTGGGGCGATCTCGCCCAACTCTGTGCAATCAAAATCAATGGTCCGTCTTACCATACTTAACGACCATATTCATCAATACAGTGTAGGTATAGACCCTCCTTCCGTGGTATCCACCACACATCCCACACTGCTTACAGTGCTTACACTGCTACACCTACTTCGTAGCAGGTCGGGGTCCTCCAATTACAATACCCCTCAAGAGTGCCAAAATTGGATGCACTGGGGCCTTACCAATTATCTTACTCCATGACTCATCAAATTAAATCTTTTACCAATTACCATTTTAACATCTCTGTCATTTCTCTATTCTCTTTTCTGTCTCTATTTTAGCCCTCACTACCTTTCCCAATCTCAGAGGCGTGCAATTCTTGTTCTTATTTACCCAACTGTAAATCTGCGCACTGCCTCGGTATAGGGAATATCTCACGGGCCAATCGGACTCTAATTGAAAAGTTGAGCCATTTCATGAACTTTTAGACATCTCGACTGTCACTTGTTCATAGTGACGAGGTAATATCTGCCCAAGAATATAACTGAGTTTCATACTCATAAATCATACTCATCAATAAATCAAATCCTCTGGGTCAGAGTAAAGACTTTTATCTATCATTTCTTTTAAACAATGTTCAGGAGATCCTATCACCGGAATACATCCATAAACATTTCTCATCTTAGCTCTGGATGTTTAACACTTAAGATGGGTCAAGCGGACTTCCATCAATGCTCCGCTGGGCCCTCGAATCTCATTCATAATCTGAGCAATTAGCTCCTCAAAATAATCTCCACACTTCGCTCCAACCTTGCGAAGCGTGTCTCAATACTGTCCGATCTCTCTGTCGGACTCAGTGGGGCATGCTCAATATTAACCTCTATTTCAATCTCATCCTGATTCTCATAGGTCAACTCAGCACGATTAGCAGACTCAGGTCTACCTCTACGACCTCTGCCTCGTGCACTATCTCATCTAACGCGACTCATATTAGGCATTCTTGCATTCTCAACCATTTTTTAGTCAAAACCCATCTCGATATACACTATTGTATCTAACCAAGCACAGTAACACAGGGATGTAATTCCTAATTACTGACACTGACACACATCAGACCAATTGCGCTCTGATACCACCTTTACATGTCACGATCCAAAACTACCCAAAAATCAGAGTAAATTTTTTGCGTTTTGTTATTTTCTTTCATACTTACCTGTCCTCTGATCGTGACCACACTCCACTAACAAATTGGGCTATGCGTCAATGACAGTCCCACCATACATTTACCATATAACTTAATTCTTTCTCAGTCATTTATAAGTGTTTACAATATTTATACATCCCCTAAAGTTACTTACAAACATGTTACTGTGCTATGCTTATTTAGATACAATTTGAACAAGTGTATATACCTTAAATGATGGGCAGCAGTGGATATCCGGAATGCAGTACTGAGTCGCCTCAATTTCTACTGGAGATTATCTGTAGGAGAAAATGAAAGGGGTGAGCACATCAAGCTCAGTAAGGCAATCCTACGAACAAGTAGGTAACCATACTACCTACATGAACGTG
The DNA here is from genome assembly GCA_033439115.1 of Firmiana major. NCBI lineage: Eukaryota > Viridiplantae > Streptophyta > Magnoliopsida > Malvales > Malvaceae > Firmiana > Firmiana major. The sequence goes on along the minus strand of CM065903.1, from coordinate 22,550,300 downwards.
GTGCCATGCATAAACCACCCTTTCTCCACACATTTTAAGACAAATGATATGAGTTATGATGTTATGTAAATCCATTCGCATGGCAAAATTCAACATGCAATTATTTCAAATCATTTCTTTCTCGTTTAAAATTTCACAACAAGGCCAGGACTCAACCCATCCCTCGGGTGATCCTGACTCATATAAAACTATAAAAATCGATTTACATTCACACATGGGTTTGAAAAGCATGGAAATAATCATCATGCACGTTTGATTTTAAAAACCCAGTTTTAATCTCATCAAAGTCGTCAACATGCGAGACCAGGCAACATCTGTATATCGGTAATAACCAGGACTATGGCCGTATGTCCTCGTGAGCCCCTCTGCTACATGGATCCTAGTATGCGGGGTCTCACCCTGATCGGGAACCGCCCGGGAGGTGGGTCAGTCCATCTCGTCGGGCTTATCCGATCCCACGCATCCGAAGATGCCACACGTATCCGAAGATACCACGTATCCGAAGATGCCACAAGTATCCGAAGATACCACATATCCGAAGATACCACACATCTGAAGATGCCACATAGTACATCGTACTCCATGCTACTTGCACGGTACATCGTACTCCGTGGACCCATATATCATATCTCAATACTCATGCCATGTCTCAAAACGCACGTGCGAGCCTATTTAATTGGTGACACACAGTCTACCCGATGCTCCAAGCACGGCTCATCGCATGTTCTCATAAAATCAGTGCGAGCGATGCTCAGCACTCTCATCAAATCAAGTAAAACTGTCAGAGCCCGCTTTACATCCCTACAAGGCCGCCAACCTCATCCCTCACTCTCACCCCACTTTAGAGGTCTTTTGAGCCTGTTGGGCCTTTTGGCTGACTCCAAGGGCAGACAGCACTACTCCACAACCTCCACGTATTGTCCGCGTTGGGTCGAAGCCCACACGGCTTTGTTTCATATGGGGTCATCATATATATATATAAAATCTGGCCCGAGCGAAGCTCTAACACCCTGTCTCAAAATCATATAAAAATATGGTGCGAGTTAGACTCTTGCACCCTGTCACGAAAATCATGTAAAATCTGGTGCGAGTTAGACTCTAGTACCCATGTATGTAAAACTCTAGTGCGAGCTCTCGCTCCAGCACTAATGCATGCATCACACAAATCAAAACATCGTGCGAGCTGAGCTCTAGCACGTCACATGTAAATAAAAACACGTAGGCAGCTCTGTTTCCTCAAAACAGTTTTCAAAACAATTATATCGTTGAAAGTATGCAATGCTGCACATTTTCTTTCAAGGTTAGCCAGCCTACTCATGCATGCCTTAAAATGTCTCCAGAACGAGCAGAAACCTCTTGTTCTTGCTCCTCCCAATTTTTCCTAAATTTGTAAATTTTACCCTTAACAAGGGTATTTTGATAATTTACCCATTCGGGGTACTAAAATTATTATTTGACCTCTAGACCCTTCAGATAATTTTTAAAGGACTGCAAATGAACTTAAAATTTCATAAAGTTACCTCTAGCAGTCCGCAGAATTCCCTTACCTTATTTTCCTGTCGAGTCTGACCTTTCCTCTGATGTCACGTCGCGCAGTCCGATCTGCTCTCAATCCAATGTCCGAAACTACGTATAAATATTTCTCAGGTCAGATATTATACAACTTAATTGTATTTAATACTTTCTGGGCTTAATTTAAATCATTGGGCCCATTTATCCCTATTGGGCCCGATTGCACCTTATTGGGCCTTAATCGGCCTTAAGCCCGTTTTCCACTTAATTTTTACATTATCGAGGCCTATTGGGCTCATTGGGCCCACTAACAATTCCTTGGGCCTCATTCTAACTCTCGAATAGGTAAATTTATTATTTACGAAAATTTATCTAAATTTTCAAAATTTAATTCAATTTATGCGGAATTTAAATTCATATCACGCATAACGATGTAAATTGTCGTAAATAATGGTTACTTACCCGAGATTCCATGCTAGTCCGCTAATCGAGGCTATCTCGAGCTCTCGTTTGACGTCGATTGTCGAGCTACACAATTTTATGAATTTTTGGGTAAATTTTTCAGTCGAATAATAATTAAATAAAATATTCCAAAATTCAAATCGGTCAACTTCGACCGCTTATCGACTTACCCGAAGCTCGATTGATCACTGGAATTTCTTCAAGTTTTTTCACTTTTTCTTTTTCCCTTTTTCTCCTTTTTTCATTCTCTTTTTGGCTGAACTGGTTCGGTTCGGTTCAACCCGGTTCGGACCGCCAGTTCACCCCAGTTCACTCCGGTTCAGGGCCTTGCCTGCCGGTTCTCCACTGGCTTCCACCACCAGCAGCTCCGCGAGGTTGTCCGCATCTCACATCTGCCCTCGGTTTCACCCAAGTCCGCCGGAAAGTCACCAGTACGGCCTCCTCTCTCTCGGTCGTCGAAACCCATTTTTGGTTTTGGTCGTCACCAATGATTTCGGCCGTTTCACCGGCTGCTACTGGTCTCAAAATGATCAGCTCCTCCTCCCGAACTCGTCGGTGGCCTCCGTTGATGCCCAGCCGCCGTAGATCGCTCGGAATCGGGCCGTTTCTCCCTCGATTTTTCCTTCCTCCGATCGGCGTCTTTCGACAGCCAAACGGCGCGTCTCCGATGGCTGAAGGATCGCCGACCTCTCCTCTTTCACCTCGGCTGGTCGCCGGTGGTCAAGGATCGTCGGTGGTAGCTCGTCGGTCTTCCTCGGGTTCGGCTCCGTTTTTTCGTTTCAATCTTCTTCTCTCTCCCCGATTCGTTTTCTGATTTCTTTCTTTCTTTTTTTTTTGGTTCTCTCTCTTTTTTAATTACTTTTATTAATTTATTTATTATTATTTTAATCAATAAAATACATTAAAAATACCCAAATATCTCTTAAAATATCCTAAAAATTATTATTTAATTCTAAATTAATTAATTTAATTTTATTTAATTTATTTATCATATTTTAACCTTTTTCGGGTATAATTTCTCCGTATTTTCGGGATATTATCCCGAATGACTTTTTGGTATAATTTTCGATTATTTTTGAGATAATTTTTTCGAGGTAAAAATTCTGATTAATCCCGATTAATTTCAATAAATTGATATCTTGATCAATTTAACCCAGAATAAATTTATTTCACCTTTACTGACCAAGATTTTTCAAATCCATATTTTTAATTAAATTTCCTTATCGAATTTACATCGACTTTCGATCTTTTGACCGTTTTGCCCTTGCACGTGTTCGAAGATTCCATTTCAGACCTTTTGTATTTTTAATTTTCGTGTTTTAACTATAATCGGGTCTTACACTGAGCTTGGGTTCACGGAGTACGTTGTACCGTGTATGTCACGCGGAGTACGCTGTACCATGGGGATTGTTGGAGTGGAGTGGCATTAGCCACGAGGCGGCAAGCCTTGCCCTCGTAATCCTGGTGTTATGCTGTTCTGGCCGGTAGGACGACCCACCTCCCGTTTCAGGTGTGATACCTCGCACACTAGGTACCGTGTTGCCAGGGATCACTAGGATATGGCAATAGTCCTCGATGTTACTGATATAATCAGCTGTTTGTCTCACATGATATAACTTGTGGTCTGTTATACCAGGGTAGACCCGAAGGAGGGGTCAAGCCCCCGATTTGACGATTTTATGATTTCATGTGAATTGTGATTCTGAAAGAAGGGTGGTTTTATAATCGATGTTTTATAATGAATTTTAACGAATTGTTTTATGAGTTTGAAATGGAATTATGAGATTGTTTTATGAGATGATTGACCCGGAAGAGTTAGTTTTACTGCAGTTTTAATGAACTGATTTAAATGCAGTAGCATGATGATGTTTTCCATGCTTTCATTTGAAATCCATGATTTATCTTACATGACATGAAAGACTGCATGATCTTGATTAAATTCATGCTTATTATGATTTAATGATTTCATATAAAATGCTTTGATACATAAGTAGTATGATTTATATATGCACGAACAGTTTTATAAACTAAGTCATTGATGTTTACATGACTTTGTGCTTGATGATTTTAATAAAAAGAAATGGATTTTAAGGGCTTGGCATTATGAGCATGTAGATAGTGGAGCTATCTACTTACTTGCATAATTGCCTTACTGAGTGTGTGGTTTGCTCACCCCCTTATTTTCTCATCCTTTCAGAGCAATCGTAATAGTTATTGAGTGGCTGAGGACTTGCATGCTTGGTATCCGCTGCTTCCCATCGAGCGACAGGTATACACATTTGTATAGTTTTGTATCTAAATATGTAATGCACAATACTGTAAATGGATATGATGTCGGGGATGTAGTGTTATAAATACCATTGTATATGTATTTAATTAAAGTCAAAGGATAGTAAACTCTAATATATAAATGTGAATTTGGAAATGAAATGGTGAATAGGTGAGAGGTGACAAACACCGAATCATAGCCCAACTGTTTGGTAAGAGTGTCACGATAAGAGAAAGGTAAGAATTAAATAATAAATGAAAAAGCAAAAAATTTACTCTGATTTTTAGGTAATTTGGGTCGTGACAATATATATATTTATTTATTTATTTAAGTGTATATACATATAGGTGTATCTAATGAATGGATATGCTAGTATTTGTACAAAAAAAATATGTATGCATATGTGATAAGGAAAAATGGAAAACAATGATAATATATATATGAGTGTATATGTATATATATATATATCTATATATATATATATATATTTGTTTATTTATTTAGGTGCATATACAGGTGGGGTATATAAGATGAATATGTGCTAGTATATGTATATACAAAGAATGTATATATATGAGATAGGGAAACATGAAAACAAATAAAAGTATATATATATAAATATATATATATATATTTATGCGTATATACATGTGGATGTATATGATAAAGGTATATGTTAATACTTGTAGGTACAAAATATATAAATAGTAAAGAAATATATAAACGTGCGTGTTGGCCTAAGTATATACAACAATACGTACACACGCAGTAGTAACGATAGGTTACGATCTTAACGCAATTTAGACAATTCGCATGAATAGGGTGCTAAGTATACAATTTCGGTGTAGGTGATCGTAGAAGGAATTAAAGGAGTTATTAGAAGGTGTCACCACTCGAATTCGAAAATTTCGATAAATCGAGGTAAGGGGTGTAATTTAAGATGGTAATGGTATCCCTACCCTTAGACTCCGATTTATTTATGTGTTTTCATGCCTTTTCATGCAACCCTTGATTGTAAAACAAAACCCGACACCTAATAAGCCCAAGATTTATTTGATCATGTTTTTGAGAGAAAGAAATGCTATATGAAAATTAAATGCATAGTTTCAAACATGATTTCTGAATAAATGTCATGGTTTCGACTTATGTATGATTGATTTCATGTTTCTGAATGAAATGAAATTTGGTATGTGAACTTATACTTGAGAAATAAATTTGTTTTCGAAAGGCGATTGTGGGGGCCACCTCTTGAGTCCTACAGGAACAAAGTGCCACACAGTCTTTCTATTTTATGAAAGAGTTTTCAGATTTCAAGAAATTCGATTTTATTACTCGATATGAGTTAATGAGCTATAAAAAACCCAAGTAAGATTTTGAAAACTCTGTTTTGAGACAAAAAGGGCACTGTATAGTGGAATTGTGGGGGCTACCTCTTGAATCCGACGGGAGCAAAGTGCCACGCAATTTCCACAATGACATGTGAACGTGGGGGCTACCTCTTGAATCCGATGGGAGCAAAGCGCCACACGGTTCACAAAGACATGCGAACGTGGGGGGCCACCTCTTGAGTTCTGTGGGAGCAAAGTGTCACACAGTCTATGTTACTGTGGGGGTCACCTCTTGAGTCCGACAGGAGCAAAGTGCCACGCGGTTCACAAAGACATGTGATCGTGGGGGGCCACCTCTTGAGTTCTGTGGGAGCAAAGTACCACACAGTCTATGTTACTGTGGGGGCCACCTCTTGAGTCCTACAGATTGCAAAATGCCACACGGTCAATGCATTTTTGTCATGCGCACCTTTGTGGCGTATATGAATCCTGCCTTCGGGCATATTTATGATTTCCCTCTATAAGTTAGCCAAATCTCCATCCGATATGAACTATGCTATAAGATTTTGATTCTTCGATATATGTTTCTAGATTAGTTATGCTTTTGAAGTTTTATCGGTTTTGAAATATTCTGGAGTTCTGTGTGTTTCGATGGTTTGTGATGTAACTAAATAGATTTGTTCTTCGAAATTATATTTCTATCAATTATGTTTTATATATACGCTCTTTGAAAGCTATGTGATATTTGTAAAGAATCGTATCTCTTGGTTTTATCATGCATTCAATGTGATTTAGCCACCATGATCATTTTAAATGCGTTTCTTACTGGGCTTTTTCCCGAAAGCTCACCCTTCTACCTTTCAGATTATTTGTAGTGATCTATAGACACTATTCACCGTGTACCCGATGTAGGCTGGTGGGAAAGAGCTACCCTTGGTTACTTTTTGTACCCTCAGTCAAGGTATACAATTACATTCCTCTATCGGACACATTTGTATGCACAAACATATATTGGGAATATTTTGTTGGGATGTAATTTGTAAGGAAAACGATGTAAACATTATTATTGTGGGATTATAATTTGAGATGACTAGTATTAAATCAAAATAGATGTATTGAATTGTAAAGGTGGATTTGGAAAGCATGCTTGGTAGTTGTGGATATCTAGGATTGTCGAAACAATTGATTTGCAGGTGGGTAGGCTCATATGTAAGCCGTTAGGCTGCCGAAATTTCTATCGACCATATAGGTCAAAATATGGAATTTAAATATAATTACGGATTAAGAATTAGGAAAAGTGATTTGATACTGAGCAGGAATGCAACCTAAGTGAATAAGGGAATAAGTGGATAAATTAAGTTCAAAAAAAAAAATTTCCCCGGTTTTTAAGGGTCAAGGGTGTTACAGTATGAAATGTTTATAAAGAGTGATTGAAGGGAGATTTTCCCTCTCACTCATGACTATACATGGAGCCCTTCTATTTCTTTTCTGTGTGAAATCGTGCTAGAGCATGAAAGACAATGGTAGATTGACCAGCCACGCTCGCAGATTATTTTCATTAGGATTTTTTAGAAAACAAAAGAGAGCTCGATGCCTCGAGTAATACTGTGTGTTCCACTGGAGCTGCTCGCACTAAATTTTGGGAATCATGTTGGCGCTATAGAGTACTTCTTAGTGATTTTGCTCTTATTTTTGCTTGCATGTGACCCCTTGATTTAAAGTGATAGGACAATTGTGCTTGATGCCTCGATTATACTGTGTGTTCTACTCGAGAGCTCGCACGAGAGTTTATGAAATTGATATGTGATGGATAAACCATGCTGGATGCCTCGATGATACTGTGTGTTACACTCGAGAGCTCGCACGTGATTTTGAGAAAACAGAAATGGGTGATAAGGATCCACGGGAGCACGATATACTGTGAGCGTTAGCCATAGGGTACGATGTGCCATGATTATCTTCGTGATATCTGTGTGAGCTGAAGGGATAGTTGATCTGCCTCCCCAAGCGTGGGGTTCCTGCACACCTGATCAGTGTAGCCTGGAATCCAACTATGGTCATAAGTTTTATGTATCTGAGTGATACAACATTGTCACTACTATGTGAGGTGACAGATATCTTCCCTTGCTGTGTGTCTGGGGATATGTTAGCTCGTGAATTATGTCTCAATAAACATTGATTTACAAAAGTAAAGAATTTTCTATATATGAGCTGTGTGAATAGATTATGCTATGTGAAGCTGTGTGCAAAGTGATTTCAAAGGTGAACTGTGTGAAGTTAAACCTGTGTGGTTTTTGGATGATGAACTGTGTGAATATGCATATACCCATCTAGCGAATTAATGGTTTCGTATTGATGGAAGTTGTTTTAACGAACATGCATATTATTTTATAAAAAAAATGAACATATATGTATTTTAGCATGTAGATAACGTAGTTATCTACCTACTTGCACATTTTCCTTACTGGGTGTGTTATGCTCACCCCTTTGTTTCCTCCTCCACAGATACTATGTAGTAGTGAGTACTGCAGTCGTCCCTGCTAACGTGTTCTCTAGTTATCCAGTAATATAGAGAGGTATACACTTGTGTTGAGAAAAATTTTGTATCCTCTAAATTAATACATAGTCTAGTGATATTTTGTACGAAAGGGAGGTATAGTTAATAGAAACTGATGTAAACGCTTTCGTATATTTATAAAAGTCCAGTTTCTATTCTATTTCATTTAAAATGAATGTATATGAGATGTGGATTGGATGTTGATTCACAGCTCAACTGTAAGTGGTATGTGATAAGGTAAGTTCACAAGAAGAGGATCGTGAGACGTAACACAAAAGCACAGAGAGCTTCGTGGACGTGACATCTTTGCGCCCCCACTTAAATTTTAAGTCTATTTGGGTTTTAAGTTAATAATAACCTCTTGGTTTTTAGGCTTTGAGCCCATAAGGATTGAGTTTATTTTTCACTTTATTCCTTCTATATCTTTATGGTCCTGATCCTAAATTTCAACAAATAAAAACGAAAATTAGAGGAAACAAAGCAAAATCAAAGGAATTAAAAGAATCTGAAAATTAAAGATTTGGAAATCTCAAAGCTTTTGAAGCAGACTTTAAATTCAAGGAAACCAAAAAAGAAAGAATCTGGAAAGTTAATGAACAAGAATTAAATAATAAAAATAGTGATAATAATAATGAGACATTGTGAATTAAAGTTGTAACATCCATTGGTTGTTATATCACTTATATAGAGTTGTAAAATGCATTTCTTATAATGCAAATACTTAAACACACACACTTATATAGAGTTATTATCAAAATTAGCCCTTGAATTATATCCATTTTGTTTTATTAAATACTTAAAATATAAAAATTATCATATTAGTACCTGAATTTCAATTATATCACATTTTTGTATCTAAGTCTAATATAGTTAATGAAAATATTGACACTATATAAATACCCAATAAAACTGGGTGATGGATAAGGAGGAAGTGGGCAATGGGTGAGAGAATCAATCAGCTAACAAGGAGTTAGAAGATGATGAGTAAGGGGTAAGCGGACGATGTGTGAGGGAATCAATCAGCTAAAAAGGAGATAAAAGATGATGTGGAGATGGTGAACTTTTTGCATGTATTTCTCTCCCTCTCTGCTTCATTTCCCCTATATTTTTTTTCTTTTTTTCAGTTTTCTTTTTTAAAAAAATTTAAAAAATTTCCAAATTTTTTGAAATATTAATATTAATTTTTTAAAATTAAAATTTTATATTTTCATTTTTTTGAATTTTTTTTATTTTTTATATTTTCTAAATATATTTAAATTTTCAATTTAAAATTTTTTAAATAATATTTTTATTTTTTCATTCACATTGACATCGCACACCAATTACATGACATATATTGTCATGTGTCATGATTTGATTGGCTACTCATCTCATGTCAACATATTTACGGTGTTATACATAGGCATCAAAGTGTGATGGAATTAAATGTAACGATCTGAATTTATGGATATTTTGGTTGTTCTACAAGTCAATATTAGGTCAAAACAATACTCAATCTGATTAATCGTTCTTTCTTAGTAACAAATTTAAACAAAATATATTCACATTCCTCATACACATCTCGTATGCATTATTGTAATTATAAAAATTTTAGATACAAAAGAATTTCTTACAACTGGGTTGTCACGACCCATTTTATCCTCTTATTACCGAAAATCACTATAAAGTTTTTGCGTTTTTCTTTCCTTACCCGTTCGTGAACAACTCATCACTACACAGTTGGGCTCTGAGTCAATAATAATCCACTCTTAACATTCATTCCCAATTAATAAAAGCGATGTTATACATTTGAAGTTAAATCATTCATTTATACAGAACATGTTCACTGACATCTACATCCCCCATAATTACAATTCAAATTACTACTGTGCTTTTACAATTGTTTAGATACAAAAAGAATCTTCATGTGTATACCTCTTAGCGATGGATGGCAGTGGATATCCAAAATACTACACCTCAGTCTTCACTGGGCCACTATGTACGCTCTGTAAGAGGGGAAAAATAGAGAGGGATGAGCAACCACACGCTCAGTAAAGCAATAATGCAAGCATGGTAGATAACTACTCTATCTACATGCTGATAGTGTTATGCATAAATTGATTATAGTAGGAGCATGAGGGAATAAAACTATGCCATATGAGTATACATATATATCATAGAGCAAATCATGTAAAATTGGCATATAAAACATGGAATATCAACATGTGAAAACGTCTCATGCTCATTCTCATTTAATCTCATAAAAAGGGCAATTCATTTAAGAAACCTTCGTTTTAAATCACATGACAAAGCTCTTTCTCAAACACATCAAAATCCCATAAAAATAGTTTCTCAATCACAACATCATTATCATTTCTCAATTTAAAATCCCACAAGGCTCGACCCCTCCTTCGGGTTTACCCTAGGCAGTTCACAATCACACTTATATGTCAAAACATGTGGTAGTAAGTAAATCAAATGAGACAGGTCACTATATCACAAGACTATGTTAGCCAACTATGTCATACATCATCCCAGACCACGCGGATCCCAGTGTGCGAGGTATCATGCTGGAGCGAAGGTGGGTTAGTTCTCCGCCAAGCTTTCTCATAAGTATCTCAACCACGCAGTACAACGTACTCTATGTGATATACACGGTACAACGTACTCCGCGGACCTATAACATGGTTGGGGGTGCCAGCCGTAGATCTTATCTACCCCAACACCAAGTGTAACCGATATAGTCTCAAATGCACGTGGGAGTATCTCTAGTGTCAGGTCCTAGCCCCTCATGGCCTTGCTCGCCCCTTTTAGGTTCCCTAGACACTATATCAAGTCCTAGCCCCTCACCCTCACCCCACTCAAGAGGTCTATTAGGCATGTTAGGTTCCCTGAATGGGTTAGTACCAGGTCCTAGCCCCTCACCCTCACCCCACTCAAGAGGTCTGTTAGGCTGTTGGGCTTCCTGAATACCAATCTGTATTACCCTCACCACAGCTTCATACATACCACAGTATGAAAACCTGAGTGAGCTGCGCTCTAGCGCGAATTCATGCATCATAGATTTGACGCCTCGAAAACGCGAAAAATATGGTAAATTTAAAACTTTTTACTCATCCAATCACAATTAAGGGTGCATTCCTGTGCAGTGTCATACATCATCATACATATCATGCCTCAGGATCTCAGCATAAAATAGTATATATCATATCATATACATTACTCAATTCTGAGTTAATTAATCCTAATACATCCCATACATCATTGTACAACAAGTGTCTGTAAATATAACTCTAGTCTGGATACATGAATATTGAATATATATACCTCAACACACAAAATACGGCCTGGAGCTCAAGTTCTCCACTAGCCTCTAACCTGTACGTCGCAGGGAACTCACTTCACTTGAAGAAATCTGGAAGGGGAAGAAAAACAAGGTGAGCTTCTAAATTGCTCAGTAAGGGGGTAAGGGAACTCGGTTATATAAACCATATCACACATCACAAATATGTATTTGTATATGAAACTCAGTATACTCATTTGAAACTGTAGCATGAAATTTCTCAAAACATCATCATCTCATAGCTCATAAATCATGTGAAAACATGAAGGTAAAAAGCTCAATATATAGCATTCACAAGTATGTGTAAATATATGCAATAATGGCTTTTCTCAAAATATGTGATAAAAATCACCTCAGTAAATAACACATGACAAAGTCACAAAACACAACTCATGTGTAAAACGAGACTAGGCAATAAAACTCATATAAAACTCGTCATGGCATATCAATTATATAATCTCCTCTGGGTGTGCATCTCAGGCATCCTCGTTAGAGGGAACGTCGACAATATGGTCGTATGCATGGTATATTAGACTTATATGTTACCAGAACAAGGCCCGGCCTTACATGCTACCAGAGTAATGCCTCATCTCATGCACACTATCACGTGGTCCCTGGGTCGGTTCCCAGGCGACCCACTCAATCGGTCTTACATGCTACAAAGTAAGGCCACCCAGCGTTACCAGAACGGGGGTCATCTCACGTTACCAAAACGGAGGAATATCGGACTTACATGCTACCAGAGCAAGGCCCGAACTTACATGCTACCAAAGCAAGGCCTCCCAACGCTACCAAAGCGGAGGAATAATCAGACTTACATGTTACCAGAACAAGGCCCGTGGTCCCTGGGTCGGTTCCCAGGCGTCCCACTATATCGGTCTTACATGCTATCAAGCAAGGCCCAATGTGTGTTCAACATGACACGCCTAAGTCTCAATCATTAGCCATTATCTTATAAAACGTTTTGCCTTCACGTAGAACTCATAATGGTTTTCTCTCATAAAACTCATTTAAAACATTTGTGTACTCAACACAAAACATATTAAAATCGAGTTCCAACCGGTAAAACACGCACACATTTTCTCAAATCTCAATATTGCCTTAACGTAGAGCCCAAGTTACTTTTCACGCAAACTCAACGGTTTATAAAGAAATTTCACACTTAGCTTATAAACTCATAAAACAGTGGGCTCCAACCGGCTATAAAAACTGTGTGCAATCATATCATGACACAACACTAAACATGCTTGTATTCTCAAATCATGGTTCATGCTACAAATAGTTCATCAAAACACATACACAAATGGTTTAGTTTTCCCTTATCTTTTTGCACCTCGTATAGTGCAATCATTCTCCCGTATCACAGACTAGCCTCGCATTCCACTCTAGAACTCCCGAGCTGTCCAAACGATGTTAAAAACATCAATAACCAAACTCAATCGTATTATTGAGCACACATTTGCTCATATTCTCATTAATATCTCAATCAACTTAATTCTCACGATTTCATCACCGTTCGTAATCTCATCCACTACATCTCAACCTTCTACATTTCTCATGCATAATACCCATGCCAGAATCACCTCATTGCCTAGATTTCCAATTTATAAACAAAAATCCCAATTTACCACAAATTGCATAATAACATCTCTACACCAACCAAATCATAATTTCATCTATTTCTAATCCTTTTCCAACTATTTCATCACAATGCCCATGCTCACAATCATCAAAGATTACTTAAAAATCAAAGATCAAGGTTTAGAGATTACCCAAACTTATGAAGTGCTCAACTCACACCTCGATTCGATTCGTCTTTCGATTTCCAAGTATGTTGTTCTCCTTTGGATGAGGAACAACTTTCCTTCTTGCTACAACCTTCGATTCGAACAGAAATTGGGGCTTTGGAAGAGAGATAAAGCTAGGGCTCAGCTAAAATGAAGGTTTGGAAGAGAGATAAAAGATGAAATGTAGGAAAACACTGGGGTCCTTTTATAGAGTGAGGGTAGGAGATCGATCTGGCTCTTGATGAGATCGATCTGTATTTGAATTTAGGGACGATTTGAGGTAATTTTATGCCTAGGAGATCGATCTGTCGTGGGGTAAGATCTATCTCTTAATGGCTTTATGAGATCGATCTGCTCCAATTTATGAGATCGATCTCTAATTTACATAATGCTTCATGAGATCGATCTGCTCCTTGAGGAGATCGATCTTCTCCCTAACAGAAACATTTTGAGATCGATTCCTCACTCATGAGATCGATCTTTTCATTACAGAATCATAAGGAGATCGATCCTCTTCCATTAGAGATCAATCTGTTCGCTTAAATTCCTCCTTCCTTGTCACTTTTAGCCCACCAGATCGATCTTTTCTTATCCAAGATCGATCTGACCTCATAGTTTCACACTTTGGTTAAACACTCAACATATAAATCTCCAAATATAATTTCCACAATTCACTACTTTGATTATTTCTCATTCATTACTTTTACATTTCACTCAGCTCAATACATTACACTTCAAGTTCATATTACATAATTAAAATATGTCTAAAATTCTCAGATCTCACAATAGACAAATCACTTCATACCAGCAACACTCTAGTACGGCATTTGTGCATAAAATATGAAGAAAACCACATACGAGCATAGCTCTAGTACGGTTATATGCATAAGAAATCCACTCGAAATCCACGTACAAGCAAAAGCTCCAGTACGGTTTATAAAACTTCATCACAATCAAATCAAAGTGCGAACTAAGCTTAGCACTATTCATACAAGAGAAAGCATCAAAATCTAGCGCGAGCGAGGCTCCAGCGCGATTTATGTCCCACAAATACGATAGGTGGCTCATACACTGTGAGATCTGAGAATTTCAGACATATTTTAATGATGTAATAAGAATTTGAAGTGTAATTTATTGAGCTAAGTGAATTGTGGGAATTATAATTGGAGATTTATATGTTAAGTGTGTAAAATAAGCATGAAGTATGAGGACAGATCGATCTGGGAGAAGGAGAGATCGATCTGATGAGTTAAAAATGAGTAGGAAGGAAGAATTTGAGGAGCAGATCGATCTCCAATGGAAGAGATCGATCTCCAAATGATTCTGTTTGAGAAAGGATCGATCTCATGAGGAAGAGATCGATCTCCAAATGATTCTGTTTGGGAGAAGATCGATCTCCTTAGGAGCAGATCGATCTCATAAAGCCATAAAGAGATCGATCTCACCCCTCGACAGATCGATCTCCTAGGCATAAAATTGCCCAGATCGTCCCCAAATTTCAAACGCAGATCGATCTCATCAAGAGGCAGATCGATCTCCTACCTCCAGTCTATATAAGGAACCCGTGTTTTTCTCCTGCAAACTCACTTTCTCTCTCTTTCAAACCCATTTCCACCAAAAACCTAGCTTTCTCACTCATCCAAATCCCCCATTTCCGGCCGAATCAGCTGTTGTGGCAAGAAGAAAAGTTATTCCTCATCGAAAAGAGAATAACATACTTGAAAATCGAAAGACGGATCGAATCGAGGCAAGAGATAAGCTCTCCACAAGCTTTGGGTAATTTCTAAACTTCGATCCTTCCATTTGAGATGATTTTGATGTTATTGGTGGTTGTCATTGTGTTGAAATAGTTGAGAAAGGATTAGGGATTGATGAAATTGCAATGTGGTTGGAGTAATGTAGGTATTTGGTAATTTTGAGAATTTGTGCTATAAATGGAAATATAGACAATGTGATGAATTAGCATAGATAAATGGCATGAGAAATGTAGGACATTGAGATATTGTGAATGAGGTTGTAGTTTAGGGTTAAGTTACGGGAATCAAGAGATTTGAGGAGTTATGAGCAATTATGCTCAATTTTGAGAATTGAGGCTTATGAGGTAATTGAGTGTTGATGTTTTAATATTGTTTGGACAGCTCGGGAGTTCCAGAGTGGAATGCGAGGCTAGTCCGTGATACGGGGGAAACGATTGCACTATACGAGGTGCAAAGAGGTAAGGGAAATCTAAACCATTTGTGTATGTGAATTGTAAACTATTTTAGCATGAATTGTGGTTTATAAAACAAGCATGTTGAGTTTTGTGTTGAGATTTAATTGCACACGATTTTATAGCCGGTTGGAGCCCAATGTTTTTATGAGTTTATAACTGGGCTCTACGTTAAGGCAATATTGAGATTTGAGAAATGTGTGCGTGTGCTTTGCCGGTTGGAACTCGGTTTTATTACGTTTTGTGTTGAGTACAAAACGATTTCAAATGAGTTTTATGAGAGAAAAACCATTACGAGTTCTACGTGAAGGCAAACCAGTCTTATGTGATAAGACTTAGGTGTGTAGTTGTGAGTACACACCGGGCATTGCTCTGGTAGCATGTAAGCCCGATTTCTTCTCCGTTCTGGTAATGTGAGAATAACCCATTCAGTGGCTGTGCCACGTTAAACCCATTGGTGGTTGTGCCACGTTATACCCCATTGGTGGCTGTGCCACGTTATACCCCATTGGTGGCTGTGCCACGTTGAGAAACCCCATTGGTGGCTGTGCCACGTTATACCCCATTGGTGGCTGTGCCACGTTATACCCCATTGGTGGCTGTGCCACATTGAGAAACCCCATTGGTGGCTGTGCCACGTTGAGAAACCCCATTGGTGGCTGTGCCACGTTGAGAAACCCTATTCTATGGCTATGCCACGTGAGAAATTTAATCAATGGCTTTGCCACGTGTGTTTTGTGGCTATGCCACGCGAGAATTTAATCAGTGGCTTTGCCACGTGTGTTTTGTGGCTATGCCACATGAGAATTTAAATCAGTGGCTACGCCATGTGTGTTGTACATTACTATTTCAGTGATTTTATCACGTATTTGAGAAAGCGTTTATCGCATTGTTTTCACATGCTTTGTTATTGCTCTAGAGTGAGCCTTTTTCTTCATGTTTTTACATGACTTGAGACATGAGAATGTCATTTTGAGTATTTTCATGCTATGGTTTTCAAATGAGTTTCACATACAAATAAACCTTTTGTGATGTGTATTTTGGTTTATGAAATGAGTTCCTTACCCCCTTTACTGAGCGATTTAGAAGATCACCCTGTTTTTCTTCCCCCCCCCCCCCAGAGTTCTTCAAGTGAAAAAGGATCTCTCTGCGACGTACGGAGCAGTGGCTAGTGGAGGATTCGAGCTCCAGGCCATATAAATTGTATCTTGAGGTATATTTTATCTTTTCATGTACCCAGACTATTATTGTAGTTGCAGACACTTGATGTATAACATTATACGGGATGTATTAGGATTAATTATCTTGAGATGGATTAATGTATTTGGTATGATATATAAATCCTATTGATGAGATCCTGAGGCATGATAATTATGATGATGTATGACACTACACAGGAATGCACCTTTAATTGTGAATTAACAAGTAAAAAGTTTTAAATTAGCCCTATTTTCCGCATATTCGGGGCGTGACATACACATTTAAAACGATCTCAAACCATGTTTAGCACCTCACATGTGCTATCACACAACATCATTCAAACACTAGCCAGCCTATCCATCAATTTGCTTAAAACAAAGCAATATGTTTTGTCAAAACGTTCAAAACATTTGATTTATGCAATTATTAGCCTTACTATCCCATTTCTTTCTAATACCGTTTCAACAACCAAATCTCATACAAATACTCATAGTTACTTTCATACATCGTCCAACACATCTCATGCATATTTCAAAAGCCCTATACACCCATAAAATACGAGCAGCTACCTCTATATACTTACAGAATTCCCTTACCTGGAATCGCGACGCATGATTCCACTTCCTTAAAGCTGCTTACTCGTGCAGTTCAATTCATCTCCACCAGACTCTTCGAAACTGCACACAATCGTATTTCACATCATTTTGGTCCATATAACATGACTCTTGCGTTTCCTATAGTCGATTCGACCTATAGTTTCTATTAACTGTTATAAGGTCTCATTTTATTGTTCCCCTCATATTTCAAATCTATTGATCTGTAATAAACTGATATTAAAGCGATATTAAGCTCATAGTGTTCATACTTCATCAATCTCCTCACTATGACATTTTATCAAGCATCTCATATACCCATCTTCATGAATTCTCTAAACTCACAATATAACTCCACATAACCATTTCAAATCACCCACATTACTCAAATAACAACTTAACAAATCCCATAAATCGCCAACTCATCCAATTTATATTTTCTCACACTAGACTTATTCCATTTTCTAAGTTTAACTTATTCAAATAATCTTAGGTAGCTTTCAATCATCACTACCCATAAAAATCAACTCCAAAGTTAATAAATAAAAAAAGTACTTGGGTTGGAGTATTAGAAACTTACCAATCTAGTTTCTCTTTTTGCTCAAAATGGAAAATGCTTCTTGCTCCTTCAATACAAACAATGGGACATTGGTTCCAAACTATGTTGCTCTTCTCTTTGAAATGAACAACTTTGTGTCTAATAGCTCTCTCTCAAATCTTAATGGAAATGGGTGGATTTAAGTGTAAGAAAGTTAGGTTTTGGGTTGAAAATGGAAAGGGTGATGTTGTTTCCCGAAAGTTGCAGATTTCAGCGCCCTTTTTATAGAAATAACTTGATGAGATCTATCTGCACTAGGAGGAGATCAATCTAGTCCCCTTAAATCCCTCTTTTTCATGGCATTTTCAAGCATACGATCGATCTGTCGAAACTTGAGATCGATCTGTTCCAACCAGAGAGCTAAGGAGATCGATCTTTTCACTACAGAATGTTTAGGAGATCAATCTGGCCCTATTGGAGATCGATCTACTCTATTCCATTACTCAAATAAGAGCATTTTGGCTCTTTCAAATCGATCTCTCATCCTGTGAGATCGATCTGGCTTTCATATTTTTCAAATTTTCTGCAGTTTCTCTGCAGCAACACACACCCAAACATCTTTGATTTGCTTTCTTGGTCATTTTCTCATCCAACCACCTTCAAGACTTAAAGATGGCATCCATTCATACTTTATACATATTAGAACTTGTGTGCATTCATGGTGTAGCCAAAGGTATACCATACCAAGCTAAATGGAAGTACAACTTCATTCTATTTTATCACACTACTCATTTTGAGTTCCAATCACATTCATCACTTATAAAAGTCAATTTCTCCATATTCATATAAAATGAAACTTGTGTGTACATTACAAATTCATGTTACAAGTATATACATCGAATCCATGGACTTACATCATTCATGCTTTACATTGTAAATACATCATCATACTCATGATTTCATAAGGTTTACATCCAAAGATATGGGTCTTACATGGGTATACCTTCGACGCAGGAAAATACTATGTGGAAACATAGCTGTGCAGTATACCCTACTAACGAAAGCGTCTAAGTTACTGATGGGACTCTGTGGAGGAAAGTAGGGAGTGAGCTTAACGCGTTCAGTAAGAAACTTATGTAAGAAGTAGGCAACCATACTATCTACATGCTTATAATGTATGCCATGATCAGTTATTAAATACTGTAAACCACTTGAATATAATTCAATTCGTTAATACTGAAAAGATTCACAATTGATGCATTTTCTTTGGAAAACACTTTCAGAGCCACTCCATTTTCGGTAATGTACTTTACCATATGTAAAACAATGCATTGAATATAGTTGGTATGATAAACCATTTACTATTCAACCAATGCAGTAAAACACTTGAATTTGCTTCTTTAAAACGATTTATTCAATCAGTAAACAGTTCAATCCACTTTTCTTTCTATCAATAAACAATTCAGTTCGCTGAGAGTAGCCTGGGCTTCAATCAATAACAGTATAGTCAACATATGGCCATAGTCAGTGACCCCGCGCCTCACGGGCCGGGTGTTCGCGAGTGTCATACGCCTCAGGGGGGATGGGTCAGTTCAGCCCGTCTTCCAATTAATATAATAAAGTTCAGTTCAGTAATCCGAAGACATAATACACGGTGTAACGTACTCCATGTGCATCCACATGGTACAGCGTACTCCGTGAACCCCAATACAATAAAATATGACTGAGGGTACTGAGTAATCTCAAGGATTTACCCCCCAGCATCAATCTCAACCATCATCCTAGTCTCAAAATCTAGTGTGAGCAGGTTAGTACAAGATCACACAGCAATACACAACAGCTCTAGCATGGTTTTTCTCATAAATCATATAAAAATCTCGCGCGAGTTGGACCATGCGACACAGTCTGTACGCGCTCAAGCATATCTCGTCAGTGCGAGTCAGGTCGTGTGATACATAGTCAACACGCGTTCAAGCACATGTTATCAGTGGGAGTCGGTCCGTGCGATACAATCAGCATGCCCTCAAGCACGTCTCGTAAGTGCAAGTCGGGTCGTGCGACACAGTCAGCACATGCTCAAGCACATCTTGTAAACCCCACGAAATTTCCTTATATTGGGTTATTAAAGAATTTTAAGATGCATGTGCCTATCTTAAATTCTTCATCAAGAGACTTAGAAGAGTTAAGTAAATCAAGTACATTAGGCCTAAGAATAAAGAAATATGGGTATATGCAAATATGTATATGTATCTATATATATCAATGTATATACATATGTTTATATAGCTACAAGCCGAGAGCCCTCCTACCGTATTCACATATAGGATATTTATGTGTGTATATATATATATATATACACACACATAAATTGGTTGAAAGGGCTGCTTGCGGTTTGGTAGAGAAGAGAAGCAACGAATGAAGAATGATGTTGAGGTTCTGACCAAAGAAACAGGGGAAGAGTAATGGGAAATGAAGGATCCGAAACATAGGGACGGCTTGCAAGACAAGAAGGAGAAAATGAAATGAATAAACAACTGAAGGTCACAAGGATGTGTTGAGAGGCATTGTCCATCGATAGGAGGCATGTGAAATCTATATAGGACCGGTTAGGTAGAAGGGAAAGGGAAGTAAAAGTCAGAAGCCTTGCAAATAGGGAAGCCAACCCGAGGCAACTCACGTCAGCTGCAGTTTTGTTATACTGCATCAGAAGGAAGAAGAAAAGAGGAAACCGAGAACAGTGCTGCAGTAAAACTGCAGTAGAAAAAATGGTGTGAGGGGCGAATTGACAAAGAAAAATAATAGAATAAAGGGAGAATGACAAGGCCTAAACAGCTTCAGGAAAGGAAAAACAAGAAATAAAAAAAAAAAAAGAGGTTATTTTTAGATATATTTATATATATATAAGGATATATATATATATAACCACATGGAAAATAGAATAAGAGGCATCGAGAAAACTCGAGGGAAAGGCGATCAAAAATATTTATTCAAAATTTTCGGTGAAAATAAGTCGAAAGGGCCGAGCTCGCCGACTCGAAACGACGACACAATCAAGGACTACGAATAAACACCGAGGTAAGGAATTTATGCAAGTTTTAGAGATAACTGTACATATTTTATGATTTCGAGTAGCTAAATAGATTCTGTAGAGATAGAAAACTCGATATTACCCCTACGTATAGACTGAACTGAACTAAAAAGTGTTGAAAAAATTCATAATTTCATAAACTGCATGTTTCAGTGTTTTCATCGTTGAAATACTGTTTCCAACGGTATATCAATAGGTTGGCTTCTTTTTTTACTGTCTGCATAAAATAGCACATTTTACGATGTTAAGTGTGCTCGAGTGGGAGAAATTTCATGATGGGTGACCTCTCGGGAAGTCTCCATTCACATATCGTTTATGCACTGTTTTTGTACTGAATACTGATTTTATATCATTTTTGAAAGAATTGAAACAACTATCCGATTTTCGATACGAAACAGTGCTGGAGCCCTCATGTAGACTATGTGTCACACTGAATTGCTCGCACTGGATTTTTATATGATTTATGAGAAAAACCATGCTGGAGCCGTCGTGTATTGTTGTGTGATCTTACACTGACGTGCTCGTACTGGATTTTGAGACTAAGGTGCTGGTTGATATTGATGCTATGGGATAAATCCTTGAGACTACTCAGTATCCTCAATCATATTATACTGTATCGGGGTCCACGGAGCACGTTGTACCGTGTGGACGCACATGGAGTACGTTGCACCGTGTATTGAGTCTTCAGACTATTGAACTGAACTGAACTGAACTATACTGTATTGATTGGCCGACGGGCTGGACTGACCCATCCCCCTTGAGGCGTATGACACCCGCGTACACCTAGCCCGTGAGGCACGGGGTCACTGACTATGGCCATATGTCGACTGTACTATTAATGATTAAATCCTACTATTATTGATTGAATCCCAGCCTAGTCTCAACAAACTGAACTTGTCACGACCCAAAACTCAGAGTAAATTTTTCATTTTTATTTCATACTTATCGATCCTCTGAATCGTGACCACACTCCACTAATAATTGGGTTGTGCGTCAATACCAGTCCCACCATTTAATCATCATATAACTTAATTTCTTATTACAGAAAAAGGTAAACACATTCATTTTTCATTTATTCTTTTCCATTTATTTACAAGTGTTTACATTATCTATACATCCCTGACAGTTACTTACAAACATTTTACTGTACTATACTTATTTAGATATAATATGTACAAGTGTATATACCTTAACATGATGGGTAGTAGCGGATATCAGAAAAGCAGTACTCAGTCGCCTCAATGTCTACTTGAGGGAATCTGTGTTGGAAAATGAAAGGGGTGAGCACATCAAGCTCAGTAAGGCAATCCTACGAACAAGTAGGTAACCATACTACCTACATGAACGTGGTGCCATGCATAAACCACCCTTTCTCCACATATTTCAAAACAGATGTTATATTTCGTGATGTCATGATGTCATGTAAAACAAGTTCATATATGGATTCAAAAGCATGGAAAACTCGACATGCATATCCATTTAAAACATTTCATCATCGTTAAAATTTCACAACACAGTCAGGACTCAACCTTTCCCTCGGGTGTTCCTGACTCACACAAAACCATGAAATCAAATGCTTTTTAAAGCAATAGTACCATGTGATATACTGAATGTTATATAAAACCAGTTGACATCATTCAAGGGTTTAAATAGCATGGAAAATAACCTCATGCAAGTTTCCGTTTAAGACCCAATTTAATTTCCATCAAAACCATATCTCAGTCAAGATCTGACCCCTCCCTCGGGTGATCCAGACTCACATAAAAATCCATAAATGAGTTTCTCAAAATATCAACATGCGAGACTAGGCAATATATGTATATCTCAAGCAAATAACCAGGACTATGGCCATGTGTCCTCGTGAGCCCCTCTGCTACATAGATCCTAGTGTGCGAGGTCTCACCCCGAACGAGAATCGCCCGGGAGGTGGGTCAGTCCAACCCGTCAGTCTTATCCGATCCCATGCATCCGAAGATGCCACTCGTATCTGAAGATACTACGTATTCGAAGATACCACGCATCCGAAGATGCCACACAGTACAGCGTACTCCATGCTACTTGCACGGTACAACGTACTCCGTGGACCCATATCATATCTCCATACTCATGCACTGTCTCAAAATGCACGTGCGAGCCTATTTAATCGGTGTGACACACAGTCTACCCGACGCTCCAAGCACGGCTCATTACATGATTTCAGAAAAATAGTGCGAGCAATGCTCCAGCACTCTCATAAAATCAAGTAAAACTAGTGCGAGCTGAGCTCTAGCACTCTGTACACATTTCATGTGAAAATCTGGTGTGAGTTAGACTCCAGCACCGTGTCACGAAAATCATATAAAAAATCTAGTGCGAGTTAGACTCCAGCACCAATACATGTAAAACTCTAGTGCGAGCTCTCGCTCCAGCACTAAGGTATGCATCACACAAATCAAAACTCGTGCGAGCTGAGCTCTAGCTCGTCACATTTTCATAAAATCACGTAGGTGGCTATAGTTCTCAAATTATTTTCAAAGAAAATCAACATCTGTTGAAATTATGCAATGCTGTGCATTTTTTTTAAACGTTAGCCACCCTACTCATGCATGTGTTCAAACATCTCAAGAAACGAGCAGGAACCTCTTATCCTTGCTCCTCCCACATTTTTCCTAAAGTTGGAAATTTTACCCTTAACAAAGGTATTTTGGTAATTTGCCCATTCGGGGCACTATAAGTTTTATCTAAAATCTAGACCCTTCAGACCATTTAAAAGACTACAAATGAAGTTGAAATTTCGTAAAGTTACCTCTAGCAGTCCGTAAAATTCCCTTACCTGGAATCACACGCGAGCTTATCCCGTTTTGCCCGTACCAGGTCTCTCAGTCCAATTTGCTCCAAACCAAGTCTAGGGAGCTGCATATAACCATATATTTAGGGTCAATTCAATTATCTTTATCAGTATTTCACTTATACTGATCGAATCTAAAACACTGGGGCCCGTTTTACTTTATTGGGCTCGATTACATCTTAATGGCCTTCGACCTATTTTCAGCCCGTTTCCATTTATTTAATCCCTTCATCGGGCCTATTGGGCTCTCAATACCCATTGGGCTTCGTTCCATACTCTTTGGATAGCCCGTATGTCATTTACGACAGTTTGCTCAAAATTCCCAATCTTATCCACAAAATGCGAAATTAAATCCGTAATGCGTAAAATACATTGCTAATACGCGAATAATCATATAAATTGTCATAAATGAGCTGTACTTACCAGAGATTATGCGATGGTGCGTAAATCGAAGTTTGATCGGCTCATGTTAGAAATTTATCGTCGAACTGCACAATTTATATTTAATTTCTGAGTTATTTTTCGATCGAATATAATTTAAATAATTTCTCGAAAATCAAATCGGTCAATTTTGACCGCTTATCGACTTATCCGAAGTTCGGTGTATCTCCAAAAATTCTTCCCCTTTTTCATTTTTTCTCTTTTTCTCCCTTTTTCCTCTCTTTCTTGGCTGAACCGGTTCGGTCCGGTTTAACCCGGTTCAGACCGCCGGTTCGGTCGGTTCGGTGCCTTGCCGACCGGTTCTCCACCGGTTTTCGTCACCAGTAGCTCCGCTAGGTTGTCCGATTCTCGGATCTGGCCTCGTTTTCGTCCAAGGCCGTCGAAAAGTGACCGGTCCGACTGTTCTCTCTCGTCGTCGGTACCCATTTCTGGTCTTGGTCGTCGCTGGCGATTCTGGCCGTTTCGTCGACTGCTACCGGTCTCAAAATGATCGGCTCCTCCTCCCGATCGCATCGGTGCCCACCGTTCGAGCCTTGCTGCCGTGGATCGTCGAGAATCAGACCGTTTCTCCCTCGATTTTTCCTTCCTCCGATCGGCGTCTTTCGGCCTCCAAACGGCGCGCCTCCGTTGTCCTGAAGATCGCCGACCTCTCCTCTTCCTCCTTGGCTCTTCGTCGAGGGTCGTCGGTCGCCAGTGGTTCGTCGGTGGGTTTCGGTTTCCTCGGGTGCATCGTGGGTCGTTTTCGGGTTCTTTCCCGATTTCAATTTCAGTTTTTTTATTTAATTTATTTTTATTTATTATTATTTTTATTATTATTATATTCAATATTTTATTATTATTTGGCAAAAATATCTAAAATATTTATATTTTATTCATTTAACCGATAAATGAATTTATCGGTATTATTTCGACTTTTCGATATATTTTTCGATTATTTTTGGGATTATTTTTCAAAGTAAAACTCTCGATTAATTCCGATTAATTTTCATAAATTCATATCTTGATCAATTTAACCCGAAATTTAATTATTTCTCCGTTATTGATCAAGATTTCTCAATCCCATATTTTTAATTAAATTTTTCTTATCGAAATTATACCGACTTTTGATCTTTTGACTGTTTTGCCCTTCAACGTGTTCGGGATTAATTTAACTCGACTTCCCTTCACGAACACTCACTCATTTCGCATTTTAAATCATTATCTCCAGTCCGAATCTCATTCGTTTAAATTTGTGACCATTTTCAATCCTTTATAATATATTACGATTTAATTTCGGGTCTTACATAATCTCCCCCACTTAAGAAATTTGGTCCTCCAAATTAGAACCAAGTTAGTCTGTAAATCACTCCGGATATTTCACACATATCATACTCTTTAATTCTTATGTGACTTTTCTAGAGTGTACTACTACCAAAGGACTTGACTAGGGAGATCGTCTTAAACCTCAATACTTTCTCCTTCCTGTTTTAATACCCGAATCAAGTTTTTAACATATGTTATACTTTCATTGAGCTAAGCTGTTGAAACTCATATCTGATCACATATGCTGGGTCCGGATAATATTTTCGAAACACCAAAAGATGGGACACATTGTGGATGCCTGCTTATTTAGGTAGTAACGCCAACCTATAGGTCTTATCTCCCACTTTGTCCAATCACTCAAAAGATTCAATCTAATGAAACTCAATTTGCTTTCTTTCGAATCTTGTTATGTCCTTAAGACCAATAACTTCCAACAATATTAATTCACCCTCAGTGAATTCCAATGGTTTTTATGTCTCTTGTCAGCATAGCTTTTCTGTCTACTCTGAGGTGTTCTTAATCTCTCACAAATCAACTGAACATCCTCAGAGGTTTGTCTTACAAATTCGAGAACAACTCTTTATCTGTTACCCACTTCTTATCCAAACCAGGGAACAACCCTTATGGCCATACAATGCCTCATATAATGTTATCCCGATACTCAAGTGACAACTGTTATTATTGGCGAATTCGTTTTGTAGCAACTGATCATCCCAGGAGCTTATAAAATCAATGCACACACTCTCATCATATCCTCCCGAACTTGTGCAATCCTCTCTGAATGACCATCTGTCTGAGGACGAAAAGCTGTGCAACACTCAGTCGGGTTCCCATAGCTTCCTAAAAAATATTCTCCGAAGTGGGAAGTGAAGCGAGAATCCCTATATGATACCATGCTCACTGGAACGCTACATAATGTTCTACAATCTTCCTTATACATAAATTCACCTACACACTCTGAGTATCTGGGGATTTCATAACCAGAAGGTGGGTAGACTTAGGCAATCTGTTGACTATCGCCCAGATAGCCTCGTGATTTATCCGAGTCCTCTGTAACCCATCACGAAATTCATGGTAACTTGCTCCCATTTTTGTGTTGATATAGGTAGAGATTGCAAAAATCTTGCAAACTTCTATTGCTCTACCTTACTCTGCTGACATACGAGACACTTCTCCACAATCTCCACTATGTCTCTTTTCAAATCTAACCACCAATACCCATTTTTGAGAATTCGATATATTTGTCACTTCTCGGATGCACTGTATATCCCGAAGAGTGAGCTTCTGACAATATCACTCTCTCATCACTGTGGTCCTGGGGAGCACTTATATTGTATACTGTCTCTGAACCTCAGTACCATCATCACTCTCTGTGAACTCTATCACTGTACCACTTTGAATATGACCCATACTATCGACACCATGCCGATCATTACGCTAAGCCTGTCAAATTCGGTCACTCAAATCCGGTTCTAATCTCAGGCTAGCTGTCAGACAATCACTGTCATCATCAGAAGGGATCACATCACGACTGAAGCTCACAACTGCTCTAGCAGCTCACGCTCCTTGACCATCATATGTAATACCATCCCGAGGCTCTTTTTGCTCAAGGCATCAACCATTACATTAGCCTTTCTTGGGTGGTACAATTTCCACAATCATAATCCTTCAGAAGCTCTAATCCTCTTTATTATTTCATATTCGACTCTTTCTGTGAAAATAGATACTCGGGGTTTTTATGATCAGTGCATACCCAAAATTTCTCACTGTATATAAGTGGTAGCGTCATACCTTCAGTGTAAATGCTACGACTGCCAATCTCTAAATCATGGGTTAGATAGTTTCTTTCATGATCCTTGAGTTGTCTGGATCCATAATTGACTATCTTCCCATTTTGCATCAATACATAGCCCATTCATGATTTTGAGGTATCCATATACGCTGAGTAACCTCTTGAGCTATCGGGTATGGTGAAAATAATCACGGTGGTCAGTCCATACTTCAATACACTGAAACTCATCGAAGCTACTTTCATACTTATCATCCTACTCGTATGCAATCTTTTTCGAATGAGATGTGTCAACTAAGCAGCTTCGTTTCTATAAACTCTCAACAAATCATCTGTATAAACAATTTTCAATTGTTGATTATAATATTCCCTGGACTTTTAAATACACCCAAAATATCATCAATAAGGATGATAATAAATCGGTCCAAGTAAAGTTTAAATACTTCATCGTAGTTGAGTTCCACTGAATATTTCAATTACCCATATCCTTGACCTATGTGCGCATAACGTATAATGTCCTTTCAAAATCGCTTCCGTTCAAGCTACTAACTCGTGTCATTTCCTTTTTCTTATATTAACGGCTTTTATAAAATTTTAAATTTTTAAACTTTCTTGATTAATCGAATTCTATATTTCTTATCGTACCAGTAAAGGTACCCTAATTTTGTATATATTGCGACTATCGATTTCAATTTATAAGTTGCGTGTACTTCTAGACGCTGTCAAGTCTTCAGGCGGGGAGGTATTTTGAAATACCTTTATTAACCCTCAGACTTGACCACAATTACTTTACATATCAGTCCATGTGGTCACAATTCATATTCGCTACTAATTGCTTTAATCTAAATTACTTCGCGTATCAGAGATATTCGTACCTTGCATAAGCCTCTTATTCCAATAGATTTTGTATTCAGGATCTATCACATCTTAAAACTTATCTCTTTTCGTATATCACTTATAACAAATTCTGTCATTACTCATTCCATGAGTACAATCATTTACTCCTTTAATTTCAATCGCTACTCCTCTTTTATTACTTGTCAAAATTTACAGTATACTTTTCAAGGGTAAAACAACACTGTCTTAGAATAGAACTCTGAACATCATAATTTGCAGCCAACTAATTTATTCTCAAATATTACTTCAAATTATTCATAGTCCATTGAATAAAATCGGTCGACTTATACTTCTTCCCCCGTTTTCAACTTATAATTTCTTCATAATTATTCCATTAGTTAACCCTCCTTTATTGGGGTACTAACTATCAGCATTGTGCCCAAAGGTGTAGGCATTCATCTCTTTTACTAACTTATATACAAGTGAAGGCGGTATGACTAAATACATGGCACCAGGATCAATTAAAATAATTACTTCACTATTCATAACCAGTGTGGTATCTTTCACCACATCATATGAAACATCAATAGTGTCCTGGTCCAAGGCATACACTCGCCCTCGTCCAACAGCCTACTTTCCATTTCTCTTCGGCTGTGGCCTCCTTTTTTGGTGCAGAGATATCAACAAGGTTTTCTCTGTCTCTTTGCCTTTCTGTGGGGCAGTCTCACCCAACTCTGAGCAATCATTATTTAAATGGCCCGTCTTACCACACTTAACTCCTATTTTAGTCAATAAGGTGTAGGTGTTAGCCTTACTTCCGTGGTATCTATCACACATCCTACACTGTTTACACTGCTACATTGCTACATTTGCTTACACTGTTACCATTGCCTCACTACTTATACTGCCACAGAGCATGTCGCGGTCCTCCAATCATAATACACCTCAAAAGTGCTGAAATTGGATATACTGGGGCCTTACCAATCATCCTACCCCATAACTCATCAAATCTAATCTCTTACCAACTACATTTTCTCTCGTTCTAACATATCTGTCATTCTCTATTCTCTTTTTCTCTATTTCGACCCTTACTACCTTTTTCAATCTCAGAGGCGTGCAACATATGATCTTATTCACACAACAGTGGTCTGCACACTGCCTCGGCATAGGTATTGATATCCAACAGGGCCAATCGAACTCAAATCGACAATCTGAGCCCTTCCATTAACTTTTGGGCTTTCCGACTCTCATTGCCCATAGTGTCGAGGTAATACCTAGGCAGGTTTATAAACTGAGATTCATAATCGTCAATCAACCAGTATCTCTGGGCAATGTAAGAAATTTTACCTGTAATTTTCTTTAAATAGTGTCCGGGATATTCTCTCACCGGAATACATCCAAAAATGTTTCTCATGTCAACTCTTAAGATGGGTCGAGAGGACTTCCACCAATGCTCCGACTCGCCCTCAAATCCCATGCATACTCTGAGCAGTTAGCTCTCAAAATATTCTCCACACTCAGCTCTAATCTCGCGAAGCGTGTCACAAAATTGTTCGATCTCTCTGTCGGACTCTGTGGGGTATGCTCAACAATAGCCTTCATTTCAATCTCATCTTAGTTCTCATAGGTCAACACAGCACGACTAGCAGGCTCAGGTCTACCTCTACGACCTCTGCCTTGTGCTCTACCTCCTCTATCGCGACAAATATTAGGCATAATGACTATATCTTGCATTCTCATCCATTTCTTAGTTAAAACCCATCTCGATATACACTATTCTATCTAACCAAGCACAGTAACACAGGGATGTAATTTTCTAATTACTACTGACACACATCAAACTAATTTCGCTCTGATACCACCGTTTGTCACGACCCAAAACTACCCAAAAATCAGAGTAAATTTTTCATTTTTAGTTCATACTTATCTATCCTCCGAATCGTGACCACATTCCACTAATAATTGGGTTGTGCGTCAATGTCAGTCACACCATTTAATCATCATATAACTTTATTTCTTATTACAGAAAAAGGTAAACACATTCGTTTTTCATTTATTCTTTTTCAATTATTTACAAGTGTTTACATTATCTATACATCCCTGACAGTTACTTACAAACATGTTACTGTGCCATACTTATTAGATACAATATGTACAACTGTATATACCTTAACATGATGGGTAGCAGCGGATATCAGAAATGCAGTACTCAGTTGCCTCAATGTCTATAGGAGGGAATCTGTGTTGGAAAATGAAAGTGGTGAGCACATCAAGCTCAGTAAGGCAATCCTAAGAACAAGTAGGTAACTATACTACCTACATGAACGTGGTGCAATGCATAAACCACCCTTTCTCCGCACATTTCAAAACAGATGTTATATTTCGTGATGTCATGATGTCATGTAAAACAAGTTCATATATGGATTCAAAAGTATGGAAAACTCGACATGCATATCCATTTAAAACATTTCATCATCATTAAAATCTCACAACACAGTCAGGACTCAACCCTTCCCTCGGGTGTTCCTGACTCACACAAAATCATGAAATCAAATGCTTTTTAAAGCAATAGTACCATGCGATATACTGAATGTTATGTAAAACCAGTTGACATCATTCAGGGGTTTAAATAGCATGGAAAATAACCTCATGCAAGTTTTCGTTTAAAACCCAATTTAATTTCCATCAAAACCATATCTCAGTCAAGATCTGACCCCTCCCTCGGGTGATCCAGACTCACATAAAAATTCACAAATGAGTTTCTCAAAATATCAACATGCGAGACTAGGCAATATATGTATATCTCAGGCAAATAACTAGGACTACGGTCATGTGTCCTCGTGAGCCCCTTTGCTACACGGATCCTAGTGTGCGGGGTCTCACCCCGATCGAGAACCACCCGAGAGGTGGGTCAGTCCAACCCGTCAGTCTTATCCGATCCCACGCATCCGAGGATGCCACTCGTGTCCGAAGATACCACGTATCCAAAGATACCACGCATCAAAAGATGCCACACGGTACAGCATACTCCATGCTACTTGCACGGTACAACGTACTCCGTGGACCCATGTCATATCTCCATACTCGTGCCCTATCTCAAAATGCACGTGCGAGCCTATTTAATCGGTGTGACACACAGTCTACCTGACCCTCCAAGCACGACTCATCGCATGATTTCAGAAAAATAGTGCGAGCGATGCTCCAGTACTCTCATAAAATCAAGTAAAACTAGTGCGAACTGAGCTCTAGCACTCTGTACACATTTCATGTTAAAATCTGGTGCGAGTTAGACTCCAGCACCAATACATGTAAAACTCTAGTGCGAGCTCTCACTCCAGCACTAAGGTATGCATCACACAAATCAAAACTCGTGCGAGCTAAGCTCTAGCACGTCATATTTTCATAAAATCACGTAGGCGGCTACATTTCTCAAATCATTTTCAGAGAAAATCAACATTTGTTGAAATTATGCAATGCTGTGTATTTTTTTTTTAAAGTTAGCTACCCTACTCATGCATGTGTTCAAATATCTCAAGAAACGAGCAGGAACCTCTTGTCCTTGCTCCTCCCACATTTTTCCTAAAGTTAAAAATTTTACCTTTAACAAGGGTATTTTGGTAATTTGCCCATTCAGGGCACTAAAAGTTTTATCTAAAATCTAGACCCTTTAGACCATTTAAAAGACTGCAAATAAAGTTGAAATTTCGTAAAGTTACCTCTAGCAGTCCGTAAAATCCCCTTACCTGGAATCACATGCGAGCTTATCCTGTTTTGCCCTTACCAGGTCTCTCAGTCCAATTTACTCCAAACCAAGCCTACGGAGCTACATATAACCATATATTTAGGGTCAATTCAATTATCTTTATCAGTATCTCACTTATAGTGATCGAATCTAAAACACTGGGGCCCGTTTTACTTTATTGGGCCCGATTACATCTTAATAGCCTTCGACCTATTTTCAGCCCGTTTCCATTTATTTAATCCCTTCATCGGGCTTATTGGGCTCTCAATACCCATTGGGCTTCGTTCCATACTCTTTGGATAGCCCGTATATCATTTACGACAGTTTACTCAAAATTCCCAATATTATCCACAAAATGCGGAATTAAATCCGTAATGCGTAAAATACATTTCTAATACGCGAATAATCATATAAATTGTCGTAATGAGCTGTACTTATCAAAGATTATGCGAAAGTGCGCAAATCGAAGTTTGATCAGCTCACGTTCAAAATTTATCGTCGAACTGCACAATTTATATTTAATTTTTGAGTTATTTTTGGATCAAATATAATTTAAATAATTTCTCAAAAATCAAATCGGTCAGTTTTGATCGCTTACCGACTTACACGAAGTCCGGTGTATCTCCGAAAATTCCTCCCCTTTTTTCTTTTTTCTCTTTTTCTCCCTTTTTCCTCTCTTTCTTGGCTGAACCGATTTGGTACGATTTAACCCAGTTCAGACCGTCGGTTCTGTCCAGTTCGGCCGATTCAGTGCCTTGCAGGCCGGTTCTCCGTCGGTTTCGGTCTCCAACAGCTCCGCTGGGTTGTCCGATTCTCGGATCTGGCTTCGTTTTCATCCAAGGCCGCCGAAAAGTGGCCGGTCCGACTGTTCTCCCTCGTCACCGGTACCCATTTCTGGTCTTGGTCGTCACCGACGATTCTGACCGTTTCGCCGACCGCTACCAGTCTCAAAATGATCGACTCCTCCTCTCGATTGTGCCAGTGCCCACCGTTAGCACCCAGCTGCCGTGGATCACTTGGAATCAGACCGTTTCGCCCTCGATTTTTCTTTCCTCCGATCGGCATCTTTCGGCCTCCAAACGGCGCGCTCTGGTGTCCTAAAGATCGTTGACCTCTCCTCTTCCTCCTCGGCTCTTCATCGGGGGTCGTCGGTCTCCGGTGGTTCGTCGATGGGTTTCTGTTTCCACGGGTGCAGCGTGGGTCGTTTCGGGTTCTTTTCCGTTTTCAATTTCAATTTTTTTATTTAATTTATTTTTATTTATTTTTATTTTTATTATTATTATTATATTCAATATTTTATTATTATTTGGCAAAAATATCTAAAATATTTATATTTTATTCATTTAACCCATAAATGAATTTATCGGTATTATTTCGACTTTTTGATATATTTTTCGATTATTTTCGGGATTATTTTAGAAGTAAAACTCCCGATTAATTCCGATTAATTTTCATAAATTCATATCTTGATCAATTTAACCCGAAATTTAATTATTTCTTTGTTATTGATCAAGATTTCTCAATCCCATATTTTTAATTAAATTTTTCTTATCGTAATTATACTGACTTTCGATCTTTTGACCGTTTTACCCTTCAACGTGTTCGGGATTAATTTAACTCGACTTCCCTTCAAGAACACTCACTCATTTCGCATTTTAAATCATTATCTCCAGTCTGAATCTCATTCGTTTAAATTTGTGACCATTTTCAATCCTTTATAATAAATTACGATTTAATTTCGGGTCTTACAGAACTGTCTATTAATAGAAAGAAAAGTGAACTAAACTGTTTACTGATTGAATGAATCATTTTAAAGAAACGAATTCAAGTGTTTTATTACATTGATTGAACAGTAAATGTTTTTATCGTACTGACCATATTGAATGCATATGTTTTAGATATGGTAAAGTATAATACCGAAAATGGAGTGTGATTAAAAGTATTTTTCAAAGAAAGTGCATCGATTGTGAATCGTTTTCAATATTAATAAATTGATTTATATGCCAGTGTTTTACAGTGTTTTATAACTGATCATGACATACATTACAAGCATGTAGATAATATGGTTGTCTACTACTTACATAAGTTTCTTACTGAGCGTGTTAAGCTCACTCCCTACTTTCCTCCACTGAGTCTTATCAGTAACTTGGACACTTTCGTTAGTAAGGCATATCGCACAGCTATGGTTTGCAGAGTATTTTTCTGCATCGAAGGTATACCCAACTGTAAGAAATTCTTTTGTATCTAAAATTTTTATAAGTACAGTATTACATACGAGATGTGTATGGGGAATGTGAACATATTTTGTTTAAGTTTGTTACTAAGAAAGAAAAAAATTAATCAAATTCAATACTGTTCTGACCTAATATCGACTTGTAACCCAACTGAAATGTCTGTAAATTCGGGTCGTTACACATCTCGTCAGTGAGAGTCGGTCCATGTGATACAGTCAGCATGCACTCCAGCACCGTTTCATTCGAAAATCGAATAGGTGGTTCAATTCTTTCAAAAATAATATAGAAACCAATGTTTTGTACAAAAACAGTGCATAAACGATGTGTGAGTGGAGACATCCCGGGAGGTCACCCATCATGGAATTTCTCCCACTCGAGCACACTTAGTAAAATGTACTATTTTATACAAACAGTAAAAATAATAGCCGACATATACATATATCATTGGAAACAGTATTCAACGATGAAAACACTAAAAACATGCAATTTATGCATTTATGATTTTTTTAACACTTTATGGTACGATTCAATCTATAGGTAGGGGTAGTATAGGAAATTTCTATCTCTACGGTATCTATTTAGCTACTCGAAATCATAAAATATGTACAGTTATCACAAAAAACTTGCATAAATTCCTTACCTCGGTGTCTGTATGTAGTCCTCGATTGTCTCAACGTAGCGAGTCGACAAATCCGATCCACTAGAGTTATTTCTATCGGAATTTCATACCAGTATTTCAAAAATTTCGAACTGATATTTTCAACTGTCTTTTTCCCGGGTTTTTCTCAAATTCTTTGCGTCTTTTCCTCTATTCCAAATATATATATATAATTATACGTATATATCCTTTTTCTTTTTCTATTTTCTTTTTTTTCGATTACTGTTCACCTTTTTTTTAAAACCTTCCCGCCAATTCTTCTTTTCCTTTCTGTTTCTTCTTTTTTCCTTCTTCACTGTTGCTCACCCGAGGATCATATTCTCAGTCTCCCTCATTCTTCTCGGCTTGCCATTTTCTCCTCTCTTTCTTTTTGTTTTTCACCACCATCATCACCCCACGTCGTCGGCCATCTTCACCACCGCCTTGCAAGCCCCGATAGCACCGAACAGCAAGCTCCCAGTTTTCCAGCCGGCCATCACCAACTTTTCCAGCTTGCTTCTGCCTCTGTATGGTGTCTGCCCCTGTATACCAAGCCCTTTGTTCGTCATTTCCCTCCATCTCTCTAGCTAAACACTCCTTTACATTTGTTGTAGTTTTACAGAGATCGAAGTTCCTCTATTCCGTTTCCAGCCTCTCCTTTTGCTCTGCCTTGCTCGGCCCCTCCTGCTTCAGCCCTTTGTTTCTGCCTTCATGCTTCTGTTTCGATTGCTTTCCTCTCAGTTTCTTCTTTCTTGTTCGGTCCATCAGCTTTTTGCTTCTCTCTTCCTACAACATCTCCAACGCCACAACTTCAACTGATTATACCTCAAACCCTACTGTTGGTCCTCACATCTCCCTCTCGATCTCGTTTCCAGCATCGCCTTCTTCCTCTTGCTCAGTTCCCAGGGCGCGCACCAACGTCCCTCCTAATTTCTCTTATTTCTTTTGTTTCAGTTTTAGAGAACAGAGCTCCTCTGCCTTCACTGCACTCTCAGCCAACAGCTCAGCCCTTTACAGCCATATCACGCCTAGCTCCTCTCTGCATTCAGCTCGCTTACTTCCCTCGATTTCAGGATTCTCTCTTGATATCAACAGCAGCACTCGAGCACCACTCCAATTTTTTTCGCCTTTTCGGTCTGCTCCAATTACTATATACATGTGTTTATATATATTTTAACCGAATGGTACTCTTTCAACAGACCATCACACGCCACCTCCTTTTATCTTTTCTTCTCACCTGCTGCTATGCTCCACTTACTTTTGGTTCATG
This sequence comes from Firmiana major, assembly GCA_033439115.1. Lineage (NCBI taxonomy): Eukaryota > Viridiplantae > Streptophyta > Magnoliopsida > Malvales > Malvaceae > Firmiana > Firmiana major. The sequence continues at coordinate 22,514,356 of CM065903.1, read as the reverse complement.
CTTCGCATTTTCCTTTCCTTGTGTAAGACCCGATTTTATCGTGAGAGTAAAAAGGGAATTAATAGAAATTTTTGAGTGTATTGAAAAATGCAAAAGGACTTAAATGGTATTCTCGAAAATGTGCAAGGGTAAAACGGTCAAAAGACCAAAATTCGGTATTAATCGGGATAAAAAAATTTAATTAAAAATAGGGATTTGAGAAATCTTGATCAATAACGAAGAAATAATTAAATTTCGAATTAAATTGATCAAGATATGAATTTATTGGAATAAATCGAAATTTTCGTATCGAAAAATAATCCCGAAAATAATCAAAAAATATACCGAAAAGGTAAAATCAGACTGATAAATTTATTTACGAAATAAATGAATAAAATAATAATTTTTTAGATATTTTTGGATTTTAATAATATTTTAATTGATTAAAATATTATTAAAAATAAAATAATAAAAATAATAATAATAAATTAAAAAAAAAAGAAATCTGAATTCGCGAGAATCGCGAAACAGAAATGAAACAAAGCAGTCGAACCGAGGAGGCTCATCGGCGCGCCACCGGCTGGACTGAGGGGCCGGCGAGGGTCGGCCATGGAAGCCCGTCACCCTCGTGACCACCGGTAGCCGCGACGCTCACCCTCAGCCACCGAAAAACTTAAAATCGGCGGATGAAAACCGCGAGGAAGAAAAGACGATTTCGTCGACGTTGACGCCGATCTGGGGCTGCCACCACCAGCCAAGCGTCCCCCAGGCGTGGGCAATGCGATTAGTGGCAACACCGGCTGGTAAGACGGCGGCCAACGCTGAAAATGGAGGGAGAAAAGAGAAGTTGCGGACGGCGGAAAGAAGAAGGGCCGAACCGGCCACTTTTCAACGACCTTGAACGAAACCAACCCCAGATCCGTGCATTAGACGGCCCAGCGGAGCCACTGGCGGTGAAAACTGATGGAGAACCGACCGGCAAGCCACTGAACTGGCCGAACCGGACCGAACCGGCGATCTGAATCGGGTTGAACCGGACCGGACCAGTTTAGCCAAAAAGAAAAGGAAAAAAGGAAGAAAAAAGGGAAAAAGAAAAAGAGAAAAAATTGAAAAAAATTTCAGTGATGCAATCGAGCTTCAGGTAAGTCGGTAAGCGGTCGAATTGACTGATTTAATTTTTGAAATATTTAATTTGATAAATAACCGACTGAAAATTACCCAAAAAAATATTAAATTGTGTAGCTCGACAATCGACGTCAAACGAGAGCTCGAGACAGCCTCGATTTACGTACTATCATGAAATCACGGGTAAGTAACCCTTATTTACGATAATTTTACATCGTTATGCATGTTAGATAAATTACGAATTTAATTTCCGCGTTAAATGAATTAAATTCTGAAAAATTGGATAAATTGTCGTAAATACTAAATTGAGATATCCGAGAATTTAGAACGAGGCTAAATAATTATTGATGGGCCCAACGAGCCCAATAGGCCTCGGTAATATGAATAGTAAGTGGAAAATGGGCTTAAGGCCAATTAAGGCCCATTTTGGTGCAATTAGGCCCAATATGGGTAAACGGGCCCAATGATTTAAATTAAGCCCAGAGAATATGAAATACAATTAAATTGTATTGTAGTTGACCTGATGTATATGTATCCGCAGTTCCGGAGATTAGATTCGGAGCAAATCGGACTGCGTGACGAGACATCGGTGGAAAGGTCAGACTGTACAGAAAATGAGGTAAGGGAATTGTGTGAGTAGCTAGAGGTAGCTACGTGTATTTTAATAGTTTTTGTATACACTAATTTTGTAGGTATACATTGTGATTGTATAATGATCCTAAAAGTGGTTTAAATGATTTTAAGGATCGAAATAGGTGAAAAGACTATTTTACCCCTATTGAGGGAAGTTCACCTAATGTAATGCCCCGGAAGCGCGGAAAATAGGGCAAAAAAAATTTTTGTTTTAGGTTGTATTCATGTACAGTGTATGATACTTCTTTCTTTCTTTATTTATTTTCTAAATTTTTTTTTTATACATTCCAACCACCTCATGCGTTAAATAGTAAATAGCACCTACATATTAATTGTTTCTTGAAAGTTTACATACTAATCCATAAAAATAGTGATTACATCCCATAGTAATTATACAACCACGCATCTGTACTTTGTACATTTCTAGAAATAAACATCCGTTATTATACCTGAACAAGTACTTCGTAGATAGCTGCGTAACACTTACTGCAGGAAATCTGAAATGGAGAAAAAGGGGGTGAGCTTCTGGGGAAAAGCTCCGTAAGGAATACGTTTAGAATAATTCTGACTATAAAAAGCATGTGAAAATCATGCAAGGTATAGCTTTATACTTTACTTATGAAAAGCAAATCATAAGCTAACTTGAAAAATAATCATTCAATCATACGTATAAATTCTATTTCATACATAAAACCTTCTTACAGGAAAATATCATATATGCGTATACTTTCCTTTTTAATACCATGAATGTCTTTTCATCTGAAAAACATAAAATAGGTTTTCTTTCACTAAATCATCATGTAAATATTTATCTGAAAGTATAAATCATACTTTATTTCATGAAAACATCATCATGCATAGTTTTCTTTCATGAAATATTCATCATACATAATTCCTTTCGTAAAATCATCATATAGATCTTTTCATATGAAAATGTAAAACTTGTTTTCTTTCATGAAAACATCATCATACTTTCTTTCATAAGAACATTATCATTCTTTCTTTCATAATCATCATCATACTTTCTTTCATAAAGACTCATCATTAAAACATGGAGACTAGGCTATATCCGAGTCATGCAATATACGTCATCCTCCGTAGAGGGTCATAATCATACCGATGGCCATGGTGGGGGCTGTAGACTGGATCAGAGTCGTACAGCAAATCATAATCATAAACATTGGTAGTATCTTCTCATTCTTATCATATACTAGCACATAGCTAGGGCACGGGCACCGATGGCACTCGCCGTGCGGGAAACATTCTTGCGTGCTGCGCGGGCACGAGATACTACCAGAAATCATCATCATAGACCACGAGTAGCAAGTCAATCACCACATAGGTGACGACAAGCGCTATAAGGGTCCTACGTATCGGCATCTCAAGTGGCGGAGCCGGAGCACCACGAGTAGTTGCCATGCATATAAATAGCCTTCTAGTCTCAAAAATCTCTTTTTTCTTTTCGTAAATACTTTTGAAAAACTTCAAAGTTTTCGTTGAAACATGAATATAAAGTCATATAGAAAACTATAAAATATTCATGTGTTTCATACTCTATAAATCATTTCATAAAACGAAACATACTTATCAAATCGTTTCATGAGCATAAATATGCTTTGTAAATCATTAATAAATCTGAATATGCTTCATAAATCATTTCATAAATATAATTATGCTTTATAAATCATTTCATGAACATAATTATATTTTATAAATTATTTCATGAATGTAAATAGGTCAGAATTAAGCTAAATTACACCCCTTACCTCGTAAACCTTGGGGCAGTGCAAAATCGTCGGGTCTCGAGATTACCTCGATTTGCGTGCCAAATTCCTGAGCTGCCCAAAACGATACCAATTCATCATATATTGATCAATTTCATCTTAACATACTTAATTTTAATTTATCTTCTCGAAGTTTGATCAATTTTGACTTTTCGGTCAACTTTTTGATTTTCTCGGTTTTACCGATTTAAGTCCCATTTTTGGCCCATTTTTATTATTTTAATTTCTCATTTCATTACTTCATTAACCTTATGACTCATTCAAGTCCATAAATCATGTTGGTCACTTTGCCAAATTTTCAATTTGATGTTGCCAAGCTGACAGCAACAAGAATATACCTTTCACGTAGTCTGATTGCACTAACGACAAAAGGGTGACGTCGATGCAATTTGTTCCACGGGTTCTTCGTATATCCTGCAAAAACAACAGGAATCAGAGGGGGCAGGGATTTATCCCTGCACGCGCACTCCGATGATTAAGTAAGTAATCGGAGTTGTGAATGTATGAAGAAGAGAATGTATTGCTTAAATCAGAGAGTTTAAGGCTTTTCCCTTCTTTTTGGTTCTTTTGTTTTGGATCCCTTTTTTCGGAGAGCTCACCTGTGTATTTATAGGTTTCTTCAAGTCGGTTCGAGCTGAGGCCCAGGCACGTGTCTGGGCCGCGACAGAGTCATAGAGCACTCTGTCGCGCCTCAAGTTCAAGCAGCTAGCGGGGGAGTCGGCAGGCGGCATAGTACCATGGACCTCTACCTCTGGCTGTGCGAGGGACCTCTACCGTAGGTTGTGCGAGAGACCTCTGTCGTGGGGCAATGCGGGAGACCTCTGCAGCGGGCTATGTGAGGGACCTCTACCGCAGGCTGTGCGGGAGACCTCTGCCGCGGTAGAGGCGATGGAGATCTGCTGCGCCTATTGTGCGGCATACTGCAAGGCGACAGACTTCTATCGCCTCGAACACTCTGTCGTCGTATCAGCCACGTGGTTCATTCTTAGTTTGACACGTGGCAGTCTCTGGTTGGCGGATAGGTGTACACGTGGATTCTGGTGACACGGCCACCATCAATTGCTCCCCACTCTTTGGTAGGAATATTTCCTGCGAAAGAGGATTCTTAATAGAAAGATATATTTTCGGAAAGAATTTTACATACCTTTCTGAGGCCTGACTATCACGACGCGAGCGCGTCTTTAGTTCTTACGGCCTTTATGTTTCCATTGCCTGGCTACAGTGACGCATAGCGCCTCAGGCTCTTACGGCTCGTCTGAATATACGCCTGGCCACAGTGACGCATAGCGCCTCAGGCTCTTACGGCTCTTCTGAATGTACGCCTGGCCACAGTGACGCATAGCGCCTCAGGCTCTTACGGCTCTTCTGTATGTACGCCTGGCCACAGTGACGCATAGCGCCTCAGGCTCTTATGGCTCGTCTGAGTATACGCCTGGCCACAGTGACGCATAGCGCCTCAGGCTCTTACGGCTCTTCTGAATGTACGCCTGGTCACAGTGACGCTATTGCGCCTCAGGCTCTTACGGCTCGTCTGGTTGTGATGTCTAGCCCAGCCGGTAGAACCACTCAACCGTATTGTCCGCTTTGGAGCTGTTCAACCCATGGCAGCCTGCGTTCGCAGGGCCCGAGCTCAAAGGTAACAGTCCTCACGGTTTTCTTTCGCGTCCCTGGGGGATCGAACTCAGGACATAGTCCGCTTTGGGTACGGCCCACTGGCAGCCTGCGTTCGCAGGGCCCGAACCAAGGGTTCCCCTCGCGATTTTCTTTCACGTCCCTGGGGGATCGAACTCAGGACATAGTCCGCTTTGGAGCTGTTCAACCCATGGCAGCCTGCGTTCGCAGGGCCCAAGCTCAAAGGTAACAGTCCTCACGATTTTCTTTCGCGTCCCTGGGGGATCGAACTCAGGACATAGTCCGCTTTGGGTACGGCCCACTGGCAGCCTGCGTTCGCAGGGCCCGAACCAAGGGTTCCCCTCATGATTTTCTTTCGCATCCCCGGGGGATCGAACTCAGGACATAGTCCGCTTTGGGTACAGCCCACTGGCAGCCTGCGTTCGCAGGGCCCGAACCAAGGGTTCCCCTCACGGTGTTCTTTCGCGTCCCCGGGGGATTGAACTCATCACCTCTTCTTGGGCCACATACTTATTGGCCCTAACAAAGAGGTCGGAGATTGTCATCGGTTGATCAAGGGAGAGGGATTCTTGCAGCTTTTCAGAGCTTGTCCCTTGTAGCATTGCAGCCAAGGCTACGCCTACCGGTAGATCTTCCACTTCCAAGGTTGCATCTCGAAAGCGGTCTACAAAGCTTTTCAAGGGTTCTTTATTCCCTTGTTTAAGCGTGAGTAGGTAGGTAGCATCTTTCTTCCTCTGACTGTGGATCATGAAGACTTTGAGGAATTCATTTCTCAACTCGTCAAAAGAGGAGATTGAACCTTCGCTCAACCCGTTGAACCACTTTAGAGCGTGCCCGGACAATGTGAGGGAAAAAGCTCTGCACATAATTTTGTCCTCCCACCCATGCAGCAGCATGAGGGACTCGTAACTCTGTATGTGGTCATAGGGGTCTGCTTTGCCGGTGTAAGTGGCCATAGAAGGCATCTTGAACTTCTTCGGCAAAGGTTTGTTCATGATCTCCGGACTGAACGGAATCCTCCTTTTTGACAATCATCCGGAGACACCAGTTTTCTTTTTTCCAAAATCCTTTCGACGACTTTCTCCACGTTTTCCGACCCTTGGACTGAGTATGCTCCCCTCTCTTCGGGTCTAGAAGAGTCCGACTGGTAAGCACCCCTTCTAGCGCCTCCCATTCCGTGACTCGACCTTTCGCGACAGTCTCGGGGGTCAGAACTCCTCTATCTTCGTCGCTCCCCGGACCTATGTTCTCTAAACTCCCGCTCCAACTCCACGGGAGAAGAGCCGCGCCATGAGGGAGAACTCTGCCGCCTAGCGGCCAGAGGAGAAGTTTGCCGCACATCGGGCAGAGGTGAACTCTGCCGCCTATTAGCGGCGGGAGAGCACCGTCGCGTACGTGATGCGGGATACCTCTGCCGCATGTAGTCCCTGGGAGAGTTCTGTCGCCGCACATTTGGCGAACTCTGCCGCCTATCGGATAGAGGGGGACTCTGCCGCCTAGCGGCCAGAGGGGAACTCTGCTGCTGTTGAGCCGCGGGTGAGCTCTGCCGCGCGTTAGCTGCTGGTGAACTCTGTGGCCCATGGTCCGTGGGGAAACCCCGTCTTGCTGGACTTGCAGTAGCATTATTTTGCGTTCCTGCCTCTTGTCCAGCGTTTACCAGAGTAGAGGGCTGACCTCTCTCGTAGGTCCGTCGAGGTGTGCTTTCCCCTACTAACTGCTGCACTTCATGGGGTAAGCTGAATTGGGGGAGAACGTCTCTGAAGAAGCTCACCATAACTTTCAATGCAGTTGTAGTCTCCTCATTTTTGCGCTTCAGGGTCTCAAATTCTTTTAGAGAAATCACGGCTTCTCTCTGACCCCTTTCACCATGTCTTCGTCTTTGTTCTGATCTGACGGGGGGACTCACAGAATTCTGTCCTCCTGTCAACTCTGCTGTAGAGCGTGTTCTCACCATTTTGATAGAGAACCTGACTTTTTGTCAGATTTCCCACAAACGGTGCCAATTGATGTTGTCAAGCTGACAGCAACAAGAATATACCTTTCACGTAGTCTGATTGCACTATCGACAAAAGGGTGACGTCGATGCAATTTGTTCCACGGGTTCTTCGTATATCCTGCAAAAACAACAGGAATCAGAGGGGACAGGGATTTGTCCCTGCACGCGCACTCCGATGATTAAGTAAGTAATCGAAGTTGTGAATGTATGAAGAAGAGAATGTATTGCTTAAATCAGAGAGTTTAAGGCTTTTCCCTTCTTTTTGGTTCTTTTGTTTTGGATCCCTTTTTTCAGAGAGCTCACCTGTGTATTTATAGGTTTCTTCAAGTCGGTTCGAGCTGAGGCCTAGGCGCGTGTCTGGGCCGCGACAGAGTCATAGAGCACTCTGTCGCTCCTCGAGTTCAAGCAGCTAGCGGGGGAGTCGGCAGGCGGCAGAGTACCATGGACCTCTACCGCTGGCTGTGCAAGGGACCTCTACCGCAGGTTGTTCGAGAGACCTCTGCCGTGGGGCAATGCGGGAGACCTCTGCAGCGGGCTATGTGAGGGACCTCTACCACAGGCTGTGCGGGAGACCTCTGCCGCGATAGAGGCGATGGAGATCTGCTGCACCTATTGTGCGACATACTGCAAGGCGACAGACTTCTATCGCCTCGAACACTCTGTCGTCGTATCAGCCACGTGGTTCATTCTTAGTTTGACACGTGGCAGTCTCTGGTTGGCGGATAGGTGTACACGTGGATTCTGGTGACACGACCACCATCACAATTCTTTCACTTTTCGATTTTACACTGAGTTAAGCTATAAATCGAGCTTTCTTGGTATAAATTTAACCGTTAACAACCTTAGATCCATCAAATTTCACCACAAACACATCAACACTATTTTGTCCAGATCTCAAATCCTTCATATAAATTAAATCATCCAATTCCACTTAACTAAAAACCTTCCAAGAACATCAAATAACAACATATATGAATTTTATCATCATCCATCAATTTTACCTCGGGTTTGACCAAGGTTGACCATGTTTTTCCTCCACAAAATTGATCCTCAACTGAAATTAAACATGTATATAGCTCAAAACCATGAAAAACTAGCTCAAAAACCGATCAAAGAATGAAAAATCTTAAATTCTTCACTTACCAAAAACAGGGCAGATTCGTCGACCGTTTTTCTTTTGAGTTTTTAACCTAGAAAATGAACTTCTTTGTGGCTTAATTTTTTATATGTTATAGATGACTGGATTAGGAAGATTTCATCCTTCTTGTCCGACACCTGAATCTGGCCGGAAGGTGGCCGGAAAAATCTCACAAGGAGAGTAAAGGGAGGACGCCTGCGGGAATGAAGGGAGGGGGATATCTCTCGGCCTACAAGCCTTTTATGCCCATTTGAAGCTCTATAAGTCTAATTTCCGACGTGAAAAACTTGACTCAAATTGAATACCGGAAGGTCTTCAAATTTGACAAAGAAGGGGGTTAGGTCGGCAGGCTGAAGGGGACAGATTTCTGTCCTCTTCTAGAAAAATTCAGAAAAATTTATTCTAGTCCAATTTTCTCCAAATTTCCACTTCTCAAGTGTTATAATATGTCTCTAATATGTTTCATAAAAATTTTGGAGTCACTTGTTTAAGAAAATTTTCCCTATTGAGCCCATTTCGCGCGATTTAGTCAATACCGAGCAAAATGGCTTACAGTTTTCAACTTACCTTAAAAATTAATTTGATCCCCGAAACCTCCATATTTCCACTTTATTTTGATCTCTCAAGTAAATTTCACCTTATATTAATTTTATATGGCTTCGAAATAATTTTTGTGAATTTTATAAATTTAATCCGAATTTATTTCTAATTCCGAGCTCATTTGCTCGGTTTAGTGCAAAACCCGAACCTTACTAACTTTTTCATTTCCAATACCTTAATTTCCATTTCTAAACATCATTTCATAATCATACATGAAATTCTTAAGAAATTCTCGGGTTTCACACCTAAGGATGGTGAAAGCATGACATGCATGAAATGCATGATTTAAGGAATTTTATTGGTTTCAATCAAAGCAAATCGATAGATTGGCCAATAATTGCTTAAATTTTACAAGATAATACTACGTAGGTGTTATTATATTTAAATGAAATTTCTTTGGAAAATGGCCAACTATCAAGTTTATATGAAAACAGATAGTGTCGACACGTAGTTCGCCTATATCTGCGTTTGTGATTGTGCATAAATGTGCTTGAGCGGCTGCTCGCACCGACTTGTGTGACATCATATGCATGAAATGTGCTAGAGCACGGTGCTCGCACTGATTTTTATTATTGTGAAATGAGAGCTGCTGGAGCCTAGCTCGCACTCTGTTTTGACATGTTTTGACATGTTTTAATTTGTTTTGACGTGGTATGCATAAAATGGGGTTGGAGCGATTGCTCGCACTAGTTTTAATGATTTGACATGCATGAGAGATGCTGGAGTTTAGCTCGCATCTTGTTTTGATTTGATATTGCAGAAAGCCGTACTGGAGTTTAACTCGCATGAGATTTGATTTAATTATGCATAAAGTCGTGCTGGAGTGTAACTCGCACGAGATTTGATTTACTTGAGCATTTATTTGTGCTGGAGCGTTACTCGCACAAAGTTTTATATGGTTTTATAATTCATTTTAAAGTCGTAATGGAGTTTTTCTCGTACGAGGTTTTCACTGAGTTTTTATACGTATCCATACTAGAGCATTGCTCGTACGTGGATTTTACTTGAATTTATAATCAGTTTAAGTCGTACTGAAGCACTGCTCGTACGTAGATTTTACTGATTTTTATGAAACCGTGCTAGAGCTTCGCTCGCACGAGGTTTTCTGATATCATGAATATGCATGGAGCCATGCTAGAGCTTCGCTCGCACAGGGATTTATATTACATGCATATAGCCGTGTTGGAGCCTCCTGTAGACTATGTGTCACAGTGAGATGATATGCTCACACGTGCATTCTGAGACAGAGATGATTTGGGTGGATAAGACCTATTGCAGGCACCCCTGATTGAGCTTGGGTTCACAGAGTACGTTATACCGTGTATGTCACGCGGAGTACGTTGTACCGTGGGGATTGTTGGAGTAGAGTGGCATTAGCCATGAGGCAACAAGCCTTACCCTCGCAATCCTGGTGTTATGCTGTTCTGGCGGGTAGGACGACCCACCTCCCATTTTAGGTGTGATACCTCACACACTAGGTACCGTGTTGCCAGGGATCACTAGCATATGGCCATAGTCCTCGATGTTACTGATATAATCAATTACATGTCTCACATGATATAACTATTGGTCGATAGACCAGGGTAGACCCGAGGGAGGGGTCAGGCCCCTGATTTTATGATTTTATACTGTGATACAAGATTTCAGATGATTTTATGATATGTGACCCTGAAATAAGGGTGGTTTTATAACCGAAGTTTTATAAAGAATTTTATTGAATTGTTTTATGAGATGATTGACCCGGAAGGGTTAGTTTTTACTACAGTTTTAATAAATTGATTTAAATGCAGTAGCATGATGATGTTTTCCATGCTTTCATTTCAAATTCATGATTTGTCTTACATGACATGAAAGAATGCATGATCGTGTTTTACTTCATGCTCATTATGATTTAATGATGTCACATAAAATGTCTTTGATTCATGAATTATATGATTTCTATATGCACAAATAGTTTTGATAAACTATGGCATTGAAATATGCATGATTTTGTGCGTGAAATTTTAATGAAAAGAAATGGCTTTAAGGGCATGGCATTATGAGCATGTAAATAGTGGAGCTATCTACTTACTTGCATAATTGCCTTACTGAGCGTGTGGTTTGCTCACCCCCTTATTTTTTTCATCTTTTCAGAACACTCACAGTAATTAGTAAGCGGCTGAGGACTTGCATGCTTGGTATTCGCTGCTTCCCATCGAGAGACAGGCATACACATTTGTATGGTTTTGTATCTAAATATGTAATGCACAGTACTGTAAACAGATATGATGTCGGGGATGTAGGGTTATAAATACCATTGAGTATGTATTTAATAAAAGTCAAAGGATATTAAACTATGATATGCGAATGTGATTATGGAAATGAAATGGTGAATAGGTGAGAGGTGACTAACACCGAATTATAGCCCAACTGTGTTTTAGGATGGTCACGATGAGAGAAATGAAAGAATTAAATAATAAATGAACAAGTGAAAAATTTACTCTGGTTTTTAGGTAATTTGGGTCGTGACACCTTATTTCAGTCCTCAATACTGCCATGCTTAGTCTCCCATATATATATATATATATATATATATATATCTTTCCTCTGTTGGCTGTTGTGCCCATGTTTCGGTTTCTTATTATCATTATTTTATATATATATATAGATATATATATATATATCTATATATATATATATATATAAAATAATGATAATAAGAAAGGACTGAAATAAGGTGTCACGACCCAAATTACCTAAAAATCAGAGTAAATTTTTTGCTTGTTCATTTATTATTTAATTCTTTGATTTCTCTCATCGTGACCATCCTAAAACACAGTTGGACTATGATTCGGTGTTAGTCACCTCTCACCTATTCACCATTTCATTTCCATAATCACATTCGCATATCATAGTTTAATATCCTTTGACTTTTATTAAATACATACTCAATGGTATTTATAACCCTACATCCCCGACATCATATCTGTTTACAGTACTATGCATTACATATTTAGATACAAAACCATACAAATGTGTATACCTGTCTCTCAATGGGAAGCAACGAATACCAAGCATGTAAGTCTTCAGCCGCTTACTAATTACTGTGAGTGCTCTGAAAAGATGGAAAAATAAGGGGGTGAGCAAACCACACGCTCAGTAAGGCAATTATGCAAGTAAGTAGATAGCTCCACTATATATATATATATGCAATGCTTCCCAAATCATCCATCAAATTTTCATGCTTTCTCTCCTGCCATCTCCTTCCCACCGAAAAGGCTGTCCCATCCATATCACTTCTTTCACCACCGAACACCCCTTCATTATCATCTCTGCATATATATATATATATATATATATATATATATATATATATATATATATATATATGTATGTATGCAATGCTTCCTAAATCATCCATCAGATTTTCATACTTTCTCTCCTGCCATCTCTTTCCCACCGAAAAGGCTGTCCCATCCATGTCACTTCTTCACCACCGAACACCCCTTCATTATCATCTCTTCATGTTTCCACTAAATCTCCTTGTTTCCTTTCTACCCACCAAGGCCATCATCATCATTGCCCCCTTCGGTTTCTAAGCCTTTAATTCTCCAATGCCATATCTTACCACTTTCAATCCCCCTTTCATATCACTTATTCCAATCATGTTTTGTACATATTTATATATATATATATATATATATATATATACATATACATAGATGGTACTCACATGTATACATACATATATATATATATGTTTACATATGTCCATACACTTAATTTAAATTATGGATATAATATCATATACTCATGTACCTATATTAATATATATATATAGATACACATCTATATAACTTGCACACACCCACTTTGATTAAATTTATTCTTCCGAGTCTTTTATGCTACCATTAAATTTCCAATTTAGTCTCCTCTAACGTACTCATCCTCGACTCTGTTTTATCTAATTACTGTACAAAATTAAATCCGAGTGCAATACTCATGGGACTTACATTCTCCTCACCTTAGGAAATTTGATCCCCAACTTTAAGAGTACATTAGTCCTTAAACAGATGCGGGTACTTCTCTCGCATCAAGCTCTTTAATTCCCATGTGGCCTCTTCTGTAGTATGATACTGCCACAAACCCTTAACCAAAGAAATCGTCTTAGACCACAATGCCTTTTCCCTTCCTGTCCAGGATCCAAATCGGTTTCTCCACATATATGATTACCTTCTTCAGCTCTAGCAGTTCATACTTTTTCACATGCGTCAGATCTGGATGATACTTGTGAAGCATTAAAGCATGGAAAACGCTGTGGGTACACGATAATTTTGGCGGCAACACTAATCTATTAGCTCATCTCTCACTCGGTTTAAGACCTTGAAAGGTCCAATGTATCAGAGACTTGGCTTTCCCTTCTTTTTCAAATTTTAATTGTACTTCCTTAAAAGCTTGCTCAACCAAATCGGGAACAATTATCTTCCTTTCACTCATTTCCTCCATTCATTCGGTGAATGACATTTTTGGAAATACTACGCTTCATACGGTGTCATCTCGATACTAGGATGGTAACTGTTATTATATATAACCTCTGCTAATGGCAAATGCTTCTTCCAGGAGCCCTCTTTAAATTCATAGGCACATGCTCTCAATTCCATATTAGCATAGGTAAGGTTGTGATAATCTCATAGGCTTCTTGTACTCTACCTTAACCTGCTAACATATGAGACACTTAGTCATACATTTAGTTATACCTCTTATCGTACTTGATTGCCAATATACCTTCAGGAGATTTAATAAATCTTCATTATTCTCTGGATGCGGAGTATATCTCTGTAAACGAGTCTCTGACGACATTAATTCCTTTAACTATAGATTATTTGGTACACAATTTTATTTTTAAATCTCAATAAATTATCAGTACCAATACTCAAGCTAGTTGTAACACCCATTTGGGTCTGACCAACCACATCAATACTGTGTTTATCATTGCGCTGAGTCTGTCCAATTCGATCAAATCAAGTCTAATTTCTTTTTCAACTCTCAAGCTAGCTACCACAAAATAATGTCAGTCTCAGAAGGGAACCTCCTCCAGTTGAGGTTCACCAAATATTTCAATAACTCATGTTCCCTGACCAATGCATATGCACATATAACACAGTTTCACGGATACTTTCGCTCGAGGCACTAACTCTAGTCATTTCCTTTTTTCTTGTATTAGACGGCCTTTGTGAAATCTAATGTTTAAACCTTCATGATTAGTAGAATTCCACAATTCTTCACCGCTCAAGTAATGGTATCCTGACTTCGAACGCAAATATGGCGGCTGTCAATTTTCCATTTATAGGTTATGGATTAAGGTTACTTCTAGACGTTGTCAAGTCTCTCAGGCGAGGAGGTAATTTGAAATATCTTTATTAACCATCAGACTTGATCACATAAACTGGTTATGGATATAAGGGTTCAAAGTTCAATCCCAATAAGAAGTAGGATACCAGAATTTATTGATATTCTCATTTATTCTTAGTCGCAATTCATTTTCGGTTCATATCACTTGATCTGAATCACTTCACATATCCGAGATATTCTTACCTTGTATACGCCTCTTATTCTAATTGCTATCATGTATCCAAAATTTATCACACTCCTAAATTTGTCTCATTTTGTTCATCAATTATAACGAAATCATTTCCTTGCTCAAATTGTCACAACCCAAACTACCCAAAAATCAGAGTTAATTTTTCGCGTTTTGTTGTTTACTTAACTTAAATTCTTACCTGTCCTCAAATCGTGACCACACTCCACTAATAATTGGGCTGTGCGTCAATGCCAGTCCCACTATACATCTACCCTAGTACTTAATTCTTCTCCAGTCATTTATAATTGTTTACATTATTTATACATCCCCTAGAGACACTTACAAACATGTTACAGTGCTATGCTTATGTAGATACAATATGTACAAGTGTATATACCTTATGTTGATGGGCAGCAGCGGATATCCGAAATGCAGTACTGAGTCGTCGCAACTTCAACTGGAGATTATCTGTAGGAGAAAATGAAAGGGGTGAGCACATCAAGCTCAGTAAGGCAACCCTACGAATAAGTAGGTAACCATACCACCTACATGAACGTAGTGCCATGCATAAACCACCCTTTCTCCACACATTTTAAAACAGATGATATGAGTTATGATGTTATGTAAATCAAGTTTGCACGGAAAATTCAACATGCAATTATTTTAAATCATTTCTTTCTCATTTAAAAATTTCGCAATAAAGTCAGGACTCGACCCCTCCTTCGGGTGATCCTGACTCACACAAAACCATGAAAATTGGTTTACATTCACACATGGGTTTGAAAAGCATGGAAATACCATCATGCAAATTTAGTTTAAAACCCAGTTTCAAACATCGTCAAGATCATCAACATGCGAGACTAGGCAACGTCTGTATATCGGCAATAACCAGGACTATGGCCATATGTGTCCTCGGGAGTTCCTCAGCTACACGGATCCTAGTGTGCGGGTTCTCACCATGATCGGGAACCGCCCAGGAGGTGAGTCAATCCATCCCGTCAGTCTTATCCGATCCCAGGCATCCGAAGATGCTGCATCCGGAGATGCCGTATCCGAAGATACCACACGGTACATCGTACTCCATGCTACTTGCACGGTACATCGTACTCCGTGAACCCATATCATGTTTCTATACTCATGCCATGTCTCAAGCGCACGTGCGAGCCTATTTAATCGGTGACACACAGTCTACCCGATGCTCCAAGCACGGCTCATCGCATGTTCTCATAAAATCAGTGCGAGTGATACTCAGCACTCTCATCAAATCAAGTAAAACTGGCAGAGCCCGCTTTACATCCCCACAAGGCCGTCAACCTCATCCCTCACTCTCACCCCACCTAAGAGGTCTTTTGAGCCTGTTGGGCCTTTTGGCTTACTCCAAGGGCAGACAGCGCTACTCCACAAATCCAGTAAATCTAGTGCGAGCTAAGCTCAACACTTTGTATATAAATCACATGAAAATCTTATAAAATCTGGTGCGAGTTAGACTCTAGCACCTTGTCACGAAAAAGCATGTGAAATCTGGTGCGAGTTATACTCTAGCACCTATGCATGTAAAACTCTAGTGCGAGCTCTTGATCTAGCACTAATGCGTGCATCACACAAATCAACAACATCGTGCGAGCTGAGCTCTAGCACGTCACATGTCAATAAAAACACGTAGGCGGCTCTGTTTCCTCAAAACAGTTTTCAAAACAATTTCATCGTTGAAAGTATGCAATGCTGTGCATTTTCTTTCAAGATTAGCCATCCTACTCATGCATGCATTAAAATGTCTCCAGAACGAGCAGAACCCTCTTGTTCTTGCTCCTCCCAATTTTTCCTAAATTTGTAAATTTTACCCTTAACAAGGGTAATTTAGTAATTTGCCCATTCGGGGCACTAAAATTATTATTCGACCTCTAGACCCTTCAGATAAATTTTAAAGACTGCATATGAACTTGAAATTCATAAAGTTTACCTCTAGCAGTCCGTAAAATTCCCTTACCTTATTTTCCTGTCGAGTCTGACCTTTTCTTTTCCATTGTTGTCTCTCGCGCAGTCTGATATGCTCCAAATCAAATGCCCGGGACTGCGTATTAATATTCCTCAGGCCAGATATTATACAATTTAATTGTATTTAATATTTTCTGGGCTTAATTTAAATCATTGGGCCCATTTACCCCTATTGGGCCCGATTGCACCTTAATAGGCCTTAATCGGCCTTAAGCCCTTTTTCCACTTAATTTTCACTTTATCGAGGCCATTGGGCTCATTGGGCCCACTAATAATTTATTGGGCCTCGTTCTAATTCTTGAATAGCTAAATCGATTATTTACGACAATTTATCTAAATTTCCATAATTTAATTCAATTTATGCGAAAATCAAATCAATATCACGCATAACGAGGTAATTATCGTAAATAAGGGTTACTTACCCGAGATTCCATGATAGTACGAAATTTGAGGCTATCTCGAGCTCTCGTTGGATGCCAATTGTCGAGCTACATAATTTCACAATTTTTCGGGTAAGTTTCCAGTCGAAACTTAATTAAATTAAATACTCTGAAATTTAAATTGGTCAATTTGACCGCTTATCGACTTACCCGAAGCTCGATTGCATCGCTGGAATTTTCCCCAATTTTTTCTCTTTTTTCTTTTTCCCTTTTTCTTCCTTTTTTCCTCTCTTTTTGGCTGAACCGGTTCAGTCCGGTTCAGACCGGTTCAGACCGCCGGTTCACTCCGGTTCGACCGGTTCACCACCGGTTCAAGGCCTTGTCGGTCGGTTCTCTACCGGCTTCCATCGCCAGCAGCTCTGTTGGGTCGTCCGCATCACGAATCGGGGCTTGGTTCGCCTCAAGCTCGCCGAAAAATGGCCGGTCCAGCTGTTCTCCTCTTCGCCGTCGGTACCCATTTCTTCTTCTGCCGTTTCCGACGTTTGCCGGCAGTTTCGCCGGTCGTGGCTGCCACCAATCGGCTCACCGACGCCTGGGGAACAATCGACTGTGGTCGGTCGGTGCCGAATCGTCGCCGGTCGTCGGGATCGGCTTCTCTCCTCTCGGTTTCGATTTCCGCTCCGTTCGCCGCCTATCGCCGCCGTTCAGGTCTCCATGGGGTCGGTGGTGGCTCGACCCTCGTCGGGCTTCCCTCCTCGATCGCCGTCGGCCATCGATCGCCGGTAGAGGCTCGGCCTCTGCTTCGTTTCCGTTTTCGCGATTTTTCGCGTTTCTGTCTCCTTTTTTTTTTTGGTTTCAGATTCTTTTTTTTTGTTTTATTTATTTTAATATTATTTAGTTGATTAAATTAGTCTAAAATATTCAAAATGTCTTTAAAAAATTATATTTTATTCATTTAGTCTATAAATTAATTTCTCGGTATTATTTCGGCTTCCCGGTATAATTTTTGATTATTTTTCGGGATTATTTTTCCGAACTAAAAATCTTGATTAATTCCCATAAATTAATATCTTGATCAATTTAACCCAAAATAAATTTATTTCATCCTTATTGACCAAAATTTCTCAAATCCATATTTTAAATTAAAATTTTCTTATCGCCTTAATACCGGGTTTTGGTATTTTAACCATTTTACCCCTGCTCTTGTTTCGAAAATCAATTTTACCTGACCTTCCTTCATACATCCCCCATCTTTTCTTATTTAATTTTTGTATTTTAATTAAATTCGGGTCTTACACAAATTGAGTCTCGCATTTAGAACGTAAGCAATATATAATCCTTAGATTCATTGTGTAATTCATATTCCAAAGTCTCCTTATATCTCAATCTCTGAATCATCTTAACAGTTTTGGGTTTTTCTGCTTGATCTTTAATTTCTATTTTGGGAGAATCCAATTGACTCTCCTTTTTTATACAAAGCGACCCAGAAGACTCTGAAACTCCTTAACAATTAATACCAGTACACCCTAAAGTGGATCATTCGGTCCGATAATCCCCTCATCATATACTTCCCGTAATTGCTTCTTTAGTTCTTCTAATTCAATCGAAGCCAATCAGTATAGTGTTTCGATTATTAGTTCGGTACTAAGTACTAAATCACCTCAAACTTCATCTTTCGATATAGTGGTAACTTTGACAGATCATCCAAATGTGTGTCAGAAAATTTTATGTCTATAGGTGTGTCTCTATACTCTGAACACACCCTATCTTTATCAATTACATAAGCAATGAAACCTTTAAGTTTTGTTTATACATTTAGTTTCGTAATTAGTCCTTTCAGATACAATGACTTTGCTGTCTCATTATTAGTCTTTCTTCAGTAGACCTCTTTTCTGTCACTTTCTTTACCTTTCCTCTTTCTTGGTAACCTCGAGAGTATATATCTTACATTTTCACAATTGCGCCTTGCGCACTGCTTACTCATATGTAGTATCATCAAATGGAGCTAACCTAGCTCGGTTGAGGATCTCAGTATCTCTTATGAGTTTCTGGACTTCTTTCGTTCCACATCACCACATATCCGGATTATACTTCTTCCAAAATCATAAATTTAAATTCATATACATTCTCGGATTTATTACCTTATGTCCGATTCACAATTCCATCTGTAATTAATGTTATACCCTGTCTGGGATGTATTGTCATCTAGAGTTATCTAGAAACATATCCCATGCAACCCTCTAATGTCGAGTCTTTGGAATAAATCGGGAACTTCCCATTTGATTATTAATGATGCAAAAGCTACCTTATTTGTGGTAGTACTCCTTAAAATCCGTATAATTTCTCCGATTCTTTAGCATAAAAACTGTAGAAGCAACTTTCTCGGTAGAGTTACTTCGAAAAATCATAGAGCTTTTTCATCTCATTTATCAAATCTTCCAAAGTCACTGAATTCTTAACCTCACTGAAAAATGGAGGCTCAACTTCAGAAATTGCCCCCGGTCTATTTAGTTCACAGTCATACTCTAAGAATCCATGTAAGTTTTCTAATTTAGTTTTCCAGTTTTCCATTACAATTGAATTCTTTACTCCAGTATGTAATAGTATACTATCTTCCGAAATTAACATGGTCTTTCTCTCAGTCACACCTCAATCATTATAATTGTCCCGCTATCACTTGATCAAACAATGTCATCATTGCTTCCATATCTCGCTCAAATGTTACGAAGCGGACTCCAAAATTTCAGTGAAACTATAAGGTATACACTCAAACGAGTATTCACTACACCTCTAGGGCCTACCTCTACGGCCTCGAGGAATGGTTCATTTCCATCTGCCAATATGGTTGTAATGCTAAACAACCATATCTATCAGTTTCCCTTCATTCACTGACACAATTTAAAATAAAACACAGCCAGGTTACCCGTTTGTATCTAAATAATGTACAGTAATGCTGGGGATGTGAACTTTCTAAGTCTTTTTCACTTTTAATATCGACTCGTATCAAGTCAACCTTACTCTGATATAACTTCTGCAACGACCCCAATTTACAGACATTTCGGTTAGGCTACAAGCCGATATTAGGTCAAAATAATACTCAGTCTGATTAATTTTTCTTTCTTAGTAACAATTTAAACAAAATATGTTCACATTCCCCATACACATCTCGTATACATTACTGTACTTATAAAAATTTTAGATACAAAAGAATTTTTTACAACTGGGTATACCTTCGACGCAGGAAAATACTCCGCGGAAACATAGTTATGCGACATGCCTTACTAATGGAAGCGTCCAAGTTATTGATGAGACTCAGTGGAGGAAAGTAGGGAGTGAGCTTAACGCGCTCAGTAAGAAACTTATGTAAGCAGTAGACAATCATACTATCTACATGCTTATAATGTATGCGATGATCAGTTATAAAACACTGTAAAACACTTGACTATAATTCAATTCATTAATACTGAAAAGATTCACAATCGATGCACTTTCTTTGAAAAACACTTTCAAAGACACTCCATTTCTGGTAATGTACTTTACCATATGTAAAACATATGCATTGAATATAGTCGGTATGATAAAACCATTTACTGTTCAATCAATGCAGTAAAACACTTGAATTTTCTTCTTTGAAACGATTCATTCAATCAATAAACAGTTTAATTCACTTTTCTTTCAATCAATAAACAGTTCAATTCACTTTTCTTTCTATCAATAAACAATTCAGTTCACTGAGACTAGCCTAGGATTCAATCAATAACAGTAGGATTCAATCAATAACAGTACAGTCAACATATAACCATAGTCAGTGACCCCGCGCCTCACGCACCAGGTGTGCGCGAGTGTCATACGCCTCAGAGGGGATGGGTCAGTCCAGCCCGTCGGCCAATCAATATAATACAGTTCAGTTCAGTAATCTAAAAATTCAATACACAGTGTAACGTACTCCATGTGGGTCTACATGGTACAGCGTACTCCGTGGACCCCAATACAATAAAATATGATTGAGGGTACTGAATATGACTGAGGGTACTAAGTAATCTCAAGGATTACCCCCTAGCATAAATCTCAACCATCATCTTAGTCTCAAAATCCAATGAGAGCAGGTCAGTGCAAGATCACACAGCAATACATGATGGCTCTAGCATGGTTTTTCTCATAAATCATATAAAAATCTTGTGCGAATCAGACCATGCGACACAGTCTGCTGGCGCTCAAGCATATCTCATCAGTACGAGTCAGGCTGTGTGACACACAGTCAGCACGCGCTCAAGCACATCTCGTCAGTGCGAGTCGGTCCATGCGATATAGTCAACACGAGCTCAAGTACGTCTCGTCTGTATGAGTCAGGTCATGCGACACACAGTCAGCACGCGTTCAAGTACATCTCATCAGTGCAAGTCGGTCCGTGCGATACTGTCAGCATGCACTCCAGCACCGTTTCATTCAAAAAACGGATAGGTGGTTGTCACACCTAAAAATCAGAGTAAATTTTTCATTTTTCTTTCATATTTAATTTTTACCTTCCTCTCATCATGACCATCCTACCAACAGTTGGGCTATAATTCGATGTTAGTCCCCTCACACTACTTACCATTCTATTTCCATGTTACATTTACACATTAGGATTTTTCTTTTCTTTGATTTTAACTAATACGTTCACAATTTCATTTACATAACCTTACATCCCCGACATCATTTACGTTTACAGTACTGTACATTTACATATTTAGATACAAAATCATACAAGTGTGTATACCATTTCTCGATGATGGGAAGTAGCAGATACCAAGAATGCAAGTCATCAGTCGCTCACTATCTACTGCGAGTACTCTGAAAAGAGGGAAAAATATGGGGGGTGAGCAACCACATACTCAGTAAGGCAATTATGCAAGTAAGTAGATAGCTCCACTATCTACATGCTCATAATGCCATGCCCTTAAATCCATTTCTTTTCGTTTAAAGCTCATGCACGAAATCATGCACACATCAATGCCATAGTTTATAAAAGTTGTTCGTGCTTATGGAAATCATGCAACTCATGCCTCAACGGCATCTCATGTAAAATCATACAACGCATGAATTAAATCAAAATCATGCATTTGCAATTAAAGCATGGATAACCTCCTCATGGTAAAACATTTCATTTCATGAATTATAAACAAGCATGTAAAATACATCATGCTGAGTTTTCACAAAACCGTAGAAAACATTTTAATTCATTTCATGAATCCGCATCCATCACACTCATCAGGACTCAACCCCTCCCTCGAGTGATCTTGATCCACATAAAATCATTTATTTCCAACCATTTTCGAAAACATTGAAAATTCCATTTATTCACAACAAAACTAATATCATCAGTCAGGATCCAACCCCTCCCTCGGGTGGTCCAGACTCACACAAAATCCACGCATTCTCAAACTTTTGAAACATCAGATAGTAACATGCGAGACTAGGCAATATATATATATATATATATATCAATATCTCAGGCAAATAACCAGGACTATGGCCATATCCTCGTGATCCCTCTGCTACACGGATCTTGTGTGCGGGGTCTCACCATTATCGGGAACCACCTCGGGAGGTGGGTCAATCCATCCCGTCGGTCCTGCCCGATCTCTCGCATCCGAAGATGCCACTCGCATCCAAAGATGCCACATAATCAATCCCAGCACGGTACAGCGTACTCCATGCTACTTGCATGGTAAAACATACTCCGTGGATCCACATCTTATATCAATAATCATGCCTGTCTCAAAAAGCACGTGCGAGTATATTTAATCGGCGTGACACACAGTCTACCCAACGCTCTAAGCACGGCTCATCGCATGTCACATAAAATCAGTGCGAGCGATGCTCCAGCACTCTCATAAAATTAAGGAAAATCTCGTGCCAGCAAAGTTTCAGCACGTGTTTCATAAAATCTCATAAGATCTAATGCGAGCTAAGCTTCAGCACTCTGTCAAAATCATGTAAAACTAGTGCGAGCTATGCTCCAGCACTGTGTCATAAAAATCAAATGAAAATCTGGTGCGAGCTAGGCTCCAGCACCCATGCATGTAAAACTCTAGTGCGAGCCCCTGCTCCGGCACTAATGCATGCGTCACACAGTTCAAAACTCGTGCGAGCTAAGCTCTAGCACCTCTCATGCATGTCAAATCATTAAAACTAGTGCGAGCAATCGCTCCAGCACCTTTTTATGCATATCATGTCACACAAATCGGTGCGAACAACCACTCCAGCACCATTATGCACCTCACAAACTCAGGTATAGTGCGAGCAAGGCTCCAACACCATCTGTTTCCATATAAACTTGATAATTGGTCCTTTTTCTAAAGAAATTTCATTTAAATCTAAATAACACTTACGTAGTGTTATTTTGTTAAATTTATGCAAATACTGGTCAATCTACCAATTTACTTTGCTAAAAAGCCATAAAAATTGCTCAAATCATGCATTTCATGCATTCACCATCTTTAGGTGAATTTCCCTCAGTAGGGGTAAAATAGTCTTTTACCTATCCCGAGTCCTTAAAATTTTTAATCTATTTCTAGGACCTTTATACTTTTTCAGTATATACAAAAGCTATTAAAAATATCCGTAGTTACCTCTAGCTACTCACAAAATTCCCTTACCTCACTTTTCTGTACAGTTTGACATTTTCATTGATGTCTCGTCACGCAGTCCAATTTGCTCCCAATCCAATCTCTAGAACTGCGTATAAATATTCTTTAGGTCAAATACAATATAATTAATTGTATTTTTCTGGGCTTAATTTAAATCATTGGGCCCGTTTACCCCTATTATGCCCGATTGTACCATAATGGGTCTTAACCGGCCTTAAGCCCATTTTCCACTTACTACTCACATTATCGAGGCCTATTGGGCTCATTGGACCCATCAGTATTTATTGGGCCTCGTTCTAAACTCTCGGATAGCTCAATTAATTATTTACGACAATTTATCTCTAATTCCAGAATATAATTTATTTTATGCGGAATTATATCCGTAATTTATGCAGTAAATTCTAACATGCATAACTATGCAAATTATCGTAAATAAGGGTTACTTACCCAAGATTTCATGATAGTACGTAAATCGAGGTTGACTCGAGCTCTCGTTTGACGTCAATTGTCAAGGCACACAATTACATATTTTTCTGGGTAAATTTTCAGTCGAATATTAATCAAATTAAATATTTCAAAATTTAAATCGGTCAATTTTGACCGCTTACCGACTTACCCGTAGCTTGATTGCATCACCAAAATTTTTCTCCAATTTTCCTCTTTTTCCTTTTTCCTTTTTTTCTTTTCTTTTCTTGTCTTTCTTTTCTTTTTTGGCTGAATTGGTCTGGTCCGGTTCAGCTCACCTTCACTGCACCAAATCGGTCTGTACCGGTTCAGGCTCATCTTTGTCGTTCTGGCACCGTCCGATCGGTTCTCCTGTAGTTTTCGATACCAATCGACGCGTCATCGCGATGGCGACCTTCGACTAGCCTCGGGGTGGATCGAATCGGCGCCATCGCCGGCGAATCTCTCCTTCTCTCCCGCGGCACTCTCCTCTTCCGATCTCCTCTTTTCAACGATGTCGGCGCGCGTGCTGGCGTTTGGTGGCTCTCCCGGTGTCGGGCTCCTCTCGCCGGTCGTCGCCTGCCCCTCTGTCTTGCCGGTGGCTCGCCGGTGAGGGAAACCGATTCCCTCGGTTTCGTCTTCCTTCGCTTTCGCCTGCTTCATTTTCTTTCTATTTCGCGTTTCGTGATTTTGTTTTTTTTCGATTTCTTTTATTTATTTATAATTTATTTTATTATTATTTTATTCATTAAAATATTATAAAAATCTCAAAATATCATCAAAATTTTATATTTTATTCATTTAATCCTTAAATAAATTTATCTGTCTTATTTCTTCTTTTCGGTATATTTTTTCAATATTTTTAGGATAATTTTTCGATGTGAAAATTTTGATTAATTCCAATAAATTCATATATTGATCAATTGGACTTGAAATTCAATATTTTCCTCGTTATTGATCAAGATTTCTCAATTCCATATTTTTTAAAGAAATTTTTCTTATCGAATTTATACCGAATTTCGATCTTTTGACCGTTTTACCCTTCAACGTGTTCGGGACCAAACCAACACAACTTTCCTTCATGAACCCTTTCTCATTTCATGTTTTAAATCTTATCTCAAATCCTAATGGTCCGAATCTCATTCATGTAATCTATGGTCATTTCAATCTTCCATTTGATCTTTTAAATGCATTCAAAAATTTTTATTCATTCTATTTGCATTTTTCATTCACGTACAACTCTTCTTATGATTCAATTTACATCCAACCATGTTTACATCATATGAATCATAAGGAATTTCGATAAAAATCGGATCTTACAGTGGTTCAATTCTTTCAAAAATAATATAGAAACCAATGTTCTGTACAAAAACAGTGCATAAGCGATATGTGAGTGAAGACTTCCCGGGAGGTCACCCATCATGAAATTTCTCTCACTCGAGCACACTTAACTTCGTAAACCGTGCTATTTTATGCAGACAGTAAAAACAATAGTCGACATATCCATATACCGTTGGAAACAGTATTTAACGATTAAAAAAACACTAAAAACATGCAATTTATGCATTTATGATTTTTTCAACACTTTACGATATGATTCAGTCTATAGGTAAGGGTAGTATAGGAAATTTCTATCTCTACGGATCTATTTAGCTACTCGAAATCATAAAATATGTACAGTTATCTCTAAAAACTTGCATAAATTCCTTACTTTGGTATCTGTCTATAGTTCTCAATTATCTCAACGAGTCGGCGAGTCCAATCCACTCAGGTTATTTCTGTCGAAATTTTGTACCAATATTTCAAAAATTTCAAATTGATATTTTCGACTATCTTTTCTCCGAGTTTTTCTCAAATTCTTTGCGTCTTTTCCTCTATTCCAAATATATATATATATAATTATATATATATATATATATATATCCTTTTTCTTTTTTCTTTTTTTGGTTACTGTTCACCCTTTTTTTTAAACCTTCCCGCCATTTCTTCTTTTCCTTTCTGCTTCTGCCTTTTTCCTTCGTCATTGTTGCTCACCCGAGGATTATATTCTCGGTCTCCCTCATTCTTCTCGGCTTGCCATTTTCTCCTCTCTTTATTTTTGTTTTTCTCCACCATCATCACCCTCACATCGTCGGTAATCTTCACCACCGCCTTGCCAGCCCCGATAGCACCGAACAGCAAGCTCCCAGTTTTCCAGCCAGTCATCACCAACTTTTCCAACTTGCTTCTGCCTCTGTATGGTGTCTGCCCCTGTATACCAAGCTCTATGGTCGTCATTTCCCTACATCTCTCTCGCTAAACACTCTTTCACATTTGTTGTAGTTTTACAGAGATCGAAGTTCCTCCATTTCGTTTCCAACCTCTCCTTTTGCTCTGCCTTGCTCGGCCCCCCTTACTTCAGCCCTCTGTTTTCTGCCTTCCTGCTTCTGCTTCGGTTGCTTTCCTTTCGGTTTCTTCTTTCCTGCTCGGTCCATCAGTCTGCTTCTCTCTTCCTACAACATCGTCTCACGCCACAACTTCAACTGATTATACCTCAAACCCTACTGTTGGTCCTCACATCCCCATCTCGATCTCGTTTCCAGCATCGCCTTCTTCCTCTTGCTCAGTTCCCAGGGCGTGCACCAACGTCCCTCCTAATTTCTCTTATTTCTTTTGTTTCAGTTTCAGAGAACAGAGCTCCCCTGCCTTCACTGCACTCACAGCCAAGAGCTCAGCCCTTTACAGCCATATCACGCCTAGCTCCTCTCTGCATTCAGCTCGCTTACTTCCCTCGGTTTCAGGATTCTCTCTTGATATCAACAGCAGCACTCGAGCACCACTACAGTTTTTTTTCTCGCCTTTTCGGTCTGCTCCAATTACAATATGCATATATATATATAAAAATATATATATATATATATATATATAAATATATATATATATATATATATATTCATCGAATAGTACTCCTTCAACAGACCATCACACGCCACCTCCTTTCATCATTTCTTCTCACCTGCTGCTACGCTCCATTTATTTTTGGTTCATGCTTCACGTTTTCCTTTCCTTGTTTCAGTCCTCAATACTGCCATGCTCAGTCTCCCATATATATATATATATATATATATATATATATATATATATATATATATATATATATATATATATATATATATATATATATCCTCAGTTGGCTGTAGTGCCCATGTTTCGGTTTCTTATTATCATTATTTTATATATATATATATATATATATATATATATATATATATATATATATATATATTGGCAATGTTTTTCGAATCATCCATCAGATTTCCAAGCTCTCTCCTTCTTCTCTTTCCCACCGAAAAGGCTATCTCATCCATATCACTTCCTTCACCACCGAACACCCTTTCACTATCATCTCTTCATGTTTCCACTAAATCTCCTTGTTTCCTTTCTACCCACCAAGGTCATCATCATCATTAGCTCCCTTCGGTTTCTAAGCCTTCAATTCTCCAATGCCATATCTTGCCACTTTCAATCCCCCTTTCATATAACCTATTCCAATCATGTTTAATGCATATATATATATATATATATATATATATATACATAGATGGTATTCACATGTATACATACATATATATATGTTTACATATGCCCATACACTTAATTTAAATTATGGATATAATAACATATACTCACATGTACCTACATTAATATATATATATATATAGTATATAACTTGCACACACCCACATTTATTTATTTTTAGGACTAAGGTATTTTGATTAAATTTATTCTTCTGAGTCTCTTATACCACCATTAAATTTTCAATTTATTCTCCTCTAACGTACTCATTCTCGACTCTGTTTTATCTTACTGTACAGAATTAAATCTGAGTACAAAATTCATGGGATTTACATTAAAGGTCAAGTACTGACATGATAAAAGTGGTGTGGTGTAAGGGCTAATTTTGTTATTAAACCATAAATATTATCTAATGCACTGCTAGTGGAGTTTTTGAACTCCATAAGTAAGATTAATAGAGTGACATATACCCTTCAAGACTATTGAAAAATAAAAAATAAATAAAATAAAGTATACGTCATCATCTTAGCTCCGCTTGTAGAATTTAAAAATCTCATTGACAATGTATTTGATAATATTCTTATATATATGATAATTATATATATATATATATGCTTTATGGTTTTTCAGATTTTGATCATCATCATCATTTATCATCAATAGAGTCTTTATTTCAATACTGGAGTAGATCACATGAACCAATATATAAAATTATACTAAGTCGTTAACATGAATTCTCTTCTTCCACTCATTCCTATCTAAGGTAACTTGTTTGTCCAACTCTCATTGCTCATATCTTTTTGGATAATTTCCTTCCAAGTCTTTTTCGATCTTCCCCAATCTTGATCATCTTTCATCACTCATAACCTCCACTATCCTAACAAGAGCATATACATATCTACGTTTATGTGTACAAACCAATATAAACGACTTTCACTCATTTTGACTTCGATAAATACCACTCTAACTTTCTTCTGAATATTCTCAATTCTCATTTTATCCGTTTTTCAAATTTTGATCACGCCAAAATTATACAATTTGTATTTCCATGAATTATTTTCTAAGATTTTACCCTTTTTTATGTGAAGATCCTGCTTAAGACTATGAAAGCATTATGTCAAAGATAATGCAAATTTGTAGTAAATCAAATAGAAATATAGAAGTAAGTCAATCGGCATATGTTTGCAAATTGCAAAAAACAATAAAGAAGACAAATTAATAGACCAATTCTCAAAATTAAGGAAAGGAGTTGCTGATAATGTTTTTTTTTTTTTTTTGTTCATAGAAAGGTACATCGAAAGGAGGTACATTTAAATTTTATATCTAATATCTCTTAAGAAGGATTAACATTTGCTAGACCAAGTTTAAATTATTGATAAGGTTAAATTTCATCTAGATCCCTAAGATTTGATCATAATCTAATTTTAGTCCATAATCATTAATATTCAAATGATTTAAAGGGTAAAACGATCTTAAAATTAAGTTTTTAAAAGTTGACTTAACGGTTAACTAATAAAAAGACTAACTTATCCTGCAATGTAGAAAAGCTTAAGACGGAATATCCATTTTTTTGCTAATAGACTAAAGTTAGATTAGGATTAAATTTTAGAGACCTAAATGAATTTTACCTTTATTGATAATGTTATTCTTCTATACAATTATCCTTTTTTTTATCAGTTTCATTTGG
Organism: Firmiana major; assembly: GCA_033439115.1. Lineage (NCBI taxonomy): Eukaryota > Viridiplantae > Streptophyta > Magnoliopsida > Malvales > Malvaceae > Firmiana > Firmiana major. Next base: position 22,485,216 of record CM065903.1, on the reverse strand, counting down.
GAGGTTCCAAATTATATTTCTTTTATTTTTTGAATACTTAAAAAATTACATTTTAAAAATATTTTTGATTTTTTTTTAATTTAAAAATTATGAACACCAATTTTATAAAAAAAAAAATAGAAGATTTAATATCATATACAATAAACTTAAAACTTTTTTTTGTAAATTTTGTAAAAATTAACAAGCAATTTAGGAAGAGAATATTAGACATTGAATTCCAACTTCTAAATGTGTTCGGCCCTGACACAGGGCCACAGGATTCACGAATCAGGATAGGCGATAGCCGATATGCATGGTTCATTTTTTGGTTAAATTCCATTGGTTGGATATTGCATAATGCTTTGAAACTTCGGGGTGAGGCAGTCGCGTGGGTTGAACACTGGAACTTCGATTGAGGTGGGCTTTTTCGTAAGTTAATTGCGACGAAACAAACCAGCCTTGCCTTTGATTGGACCAAATCTCACAAACGCAAACTCGATCCTATATAACTAGGGATCAGCCCAAACATGCCAGCCAGGTTTCTTCGATGGATTTTATTTGCAGAAAATCAAATAAAATCTATTGATGGATTTGATGAATTTCGGTGTAAAATTTAGTTTCAAGGTTTGAATTTACGAATTACCACAAATCTCGGACAGCAACAAAAAAAAAAAAAAAATCTCAATTTTTCAAATTCAAATAAATCCAAAATCAAATTTTTTAAATGTAAATCCTTCAATAAACTTATTTTACATTGTTCGATTAAATAAATTTCATGGTAATATTTGAATTTAGAGTTTAGGTTTGCAAAATTTGAGTTTTTTTTATTACTGCCTGAGGCTCAAGACAATGAATTATAGTGACCCTCTTAAGGCAAGAGCGATAGTAAATTACCGCGTGCCTCTCAGGACTCGCAACAATTTACTATTATGAGTTTCATGAGGCATAAAAAATAAGGATGCAAAAGAGTCATTTAATCAAGGGTATTTTGATCTTAAAAAACTTTCATTAAAAATAATGTGTATCTAACAAATGATATGTTGTATATGCATTTCTCTAACAGAAAATCTACGGTTTTACGTGATATTTTAATTAATAAAACATTTTTAAAAAGAAGCATATTAAAATATTCAATGATTGACTGTTGAATCACAATACTAATCCAAGTGTTTGTGTTGCGACCAGTTCTACTTGGCAGCTTCTTTGGTCCTTTGGGGAACTGTTCAAAATTAAACATAATACAATCTGTTTCTTCTATCATATCTGATGTAATACTAATATGAAAATACATCAAATAATCCAATGAAAACAACACATGATTTAAGTAGTTAACATACGTCACTAATAAATTAAAATAACTAATTTAAAAATGGTAAACTATTTCTCCAAAACCCAATGCAAATGTGTTGGAAAATTGTGAAGCAAAACAGATAATTTGAATGAATACAAACAAATGAGGATTTGCCATTTTTCTCTACGTGAAGTCATAGCTGACCTGCTTTTCTCCACTTGCCGGTTATCTATGGCAATCTGTAGCATCATTGGCTTCGAATCCGTCCATGGAGGGCAGATATTCCAATAACATAATGATTAACTGTTGTATTTCTTTCTCCATATGGAAGCAGTGAAACTGAGTTTTATATATAAATTCTTTGAATTGCGTTTGGTTCCAGTGATGGAGGAAATGGGTTTTGGACGGTTTGCAGAATTGGGAGTGACGAATAATTATAAGACAAGAGATGGAGCCGAAAATATGTTACATCATCAACTAATAATTCATTAATGCTTATTAAGCCGCCCCTAATAACTAACAGGAAAATCGCCATCTTCTAATTAAATTTTAATGAAATATTTTAATATTTATACCTAAATTTTTTAAAATTATTTAAATTATGAATTAAATATGTGATGATAGGAAATTAAAAAGATAAAACATTTTAGTTTAGTGATGGTAAACTTCAAAAATATGTCTTTGACTGTTAAGGATGACATATTGACACTAATTAGATGACAAGGACAGTAATTATCTTGATCGGACATTTTAAGAAATTTTATTATTTAATGACCTGGTAATCGTCAAATGAGAATCTGTACGCTCTATGATTCAAGCTTTTGACTTTACTAATTCTAATTATGCGCGCGTCCGCTTGTTTTTTCTGATGATAATTACTAATGCTTTCAAAACTAAATCATTACCCCGATGATTGAATCGAAGAAAATTAAAGTAATTTTTTTAAGAAATTGGGTAAGGGTGAAATTTTAAAATCGTATTGAAAAGATTTTACATGAATTTATTTTTTATCTAAATAAAATTTAATTTTAAATTATAAAATAAATAAAAGTATTTATAATTATAAAAAAATTAAATAATTACAAGTGCCTACGTGTACATATGAAATTTACTAATACATTTTACTAGCAAAATTTTTTTTTTTTTTACTTATCTTCCTTTTATCAGCAATTACTTGATTTGTTAATAAAAGTATTAAATTTTTAATTCTATGAGAATTTAATCTTTTTAATAAAAATATTAACAATATATAAAATTTTAAGTCCAAAATAATATGGTAGAAATGTAATAATAAAAGCTTTAAATTGAAATATACTTTTTGTACTATTATTTAATCAAGTTGTATACTATTTTAGTTTTTTTAAACAAATTTACCAATTTAGTTAGTTATTGTTATTTATCAATTAGTTTAGTTTGAGTAAAGTGATTTTTTTAAAGAGTTTGTCAAGTAGTATAAAACTTTATTAAGTTCTTAAATGAGAACGATTTGTATCAGGTCGTATTTAAATTTTCATCAAGTTATATTCTCTTAAATCAACGTCAATCACGTATTACGAGTTATGATTAATCTCATAACTAATGTAATATTATTGATTCAAATAAAATATAATCTTAAATAAATATATAAAAGTTAAGGCTTTTAACTACAAGTAAAATATTTTACTGTAACGAAAAAAAATTTTATGTAGATAATGCAAATATTTGCCTTGTGTAATGTCTTAAAATAAATAATTATCATTTTTTCAATTTTCTAAAAAATAATAATATATATTAAAATTTTTTTTTAAAAAAATCACATATCCATTTATCAAGTTCCTTACACATCTTTTAACAATATATACATATGCATTATTGCATTTTATATACATTAAAAACATATTTATAAAAATAATTATTTTTTATATAAATTTTTTACTTGGATACTTTTTTTAAAAGAAAACAGATATTTCATATAAATAGGGGTGTAAAACGGGCTCAAGCCCGCGAGTTGGTCCGTAAAAACCGCGGGCTTTTAACGATCCGGTCTATTAATATGTGATCCGTTTAAAAACGGGCTTATACGGGTCAAGCCCGTCGGGTAAATAATTTATACGGGCCAACCCGTACGGATACGGGCTAACCCGCGGGCTATTTTACCAACACACCAATCAAACCTAAGTCCTAAATCATTCTCATTCTACCTATTCTAATTTCTAAAGTTTAAACAAACAAAACTACAAAAATAAAAAATTGAAAATTTACCAAAATAATGTTATTGTATTTTTATTTAATAATTGAAAATTTTATTTTATAGGTTGGAAAGATGATGAGGAAAACAAAGATAAATTGGTGGAAGAATCAAATGATTCAAATCATTTGAATAATGAGATTAACTCACAAGTTTAATGTTGTTTGATGTGGAGTTTAATGCATGCTTGTAGATTTTATGACTTTTAAACTTATTTACTATTCTTTATTTAATTATTTAGACCATAATATTATGTAATGTGTAATTTGTATTTGTAATGCGAGTTTGTTTAATGGATATTATGTTTGTGGATTTTATTTTTATTGAGATTAATATAATAATATTTGTAGAACTATTTTCACAATTTTATGACTTGCTTGCTTATGATATAATATATTGCTTATGCTGAAATATATATATATATATATATATATATATATATTACAAACTCATAATTTGCTTTTGTACATAATATATTGTTTTATGTGACTAACTTACAATTTGAAATTAAGTGGAGAACTCCAAATCATTTTGGTTTTTACTTTGAACTTGTTATATTTGATCATGAATGAACTAAAATTGCTCTTGTTAAAAAAATTGCAAATTAAACTTTGTATTTTAGTCTCAAATCTATGTGATTTGATTTTATAACAATTTTGGTTAATTCCCAAAGCCCAATAATCATTTAACAAATTAAAATTAGACTTAATTAAGTGTTTAGACTCAATTCGTTATTTTTTAAAGTCCAATTCTTTATTTCCAAAAAAAAAGTTAAGTTAGCCCGCGGGCCGATCCGGCCCGCATTAGAATCGGATCGGTCTCCACAAATTTAATCCGTTTAAATGCGGGTCTAAACGGGCTCAACCCGCTTAAACCCGTATCCGTATTAATCCGCACCGGTCCGCACCGTTCGACCCGTTTTACACCCCTACATATAAATGCTTGGTTTTTATGATAAGATGAATTTTCTTTTTAATAAATCTTTTATCAAAAAATTAAAACTGGGTATTTAAGTCTCCATATTTTAGCATTGAAATAAACTTTTATATTTTCAACTTTCATTCCATTCGTTCAATCAATTTATTTATTTATTTGTCAATCGTTTTTTTAGAAAAAAATCTATATAAATTATCTATTTTTTGAGACTTGTATTATCTTAAATATTATATTAATTTTTTAAAATTGATTTAAATATTAAAAAATTCAAATAATAAATTATTTTTATTCTTATTTACATTTTTCCTTTACTTACTTTTTATATTTGAGATTATTATAAATAAATATTTTTTTAAATGCTAAAAAAATTGATTTTCAACTCTAATTAATTTTACAAGATTAATTTGAAGTCATTTCAATTCAATTTTCAAAAATAAATTAGTTTCAAATATGAAATATTAACCAATAATCTATTAATGACTAATGTATTAAGAATTACTTTTATCAAGGTTGTAACTATTTAATTAATTTATTTAATATTTCAGTTTTGTTATAATTAATTTTTCTGCAATTTTTTTAATTGGCATTTGATTTCATTTTTTTTAATTTATATATTCGGTATATGCTTCAAGTTTTTTAATACATTATTCAACATGTATTTTAAAAAATTATAATTTTATTCTATTCTTAAGAAAATATTATAAATTAAAATTGTCATATTGTGATACACACATTTAAATATAGTGTGCTGATTAAATTACATCTTCAAATGAAAATATATTACTTAAAAGAAATATTAGTCAGAAGCATATTCCAATAAATGGAAATGACTGATAATCAGCTGCACAAATGCAATTAATTAAGCGGTTAATTTTATAATATTCTTTCCCGCAGTTGGTTGGTGATTCATTTTCATTTGGAATCAATTAATTCTTTACACTTCACAACTCAAATAGTAAGTAGTAAGTAGGGGCATCGATTCATAAATATGTTGAAAAGCTAGTTGAAAGAAAAAACACAGTTATCCATCATCATTAAATATTACATGACAAATTTTAGTTAGAAAAAATCTGGATGTGGGCTAATGTAAACCAAGCTTACCTATGCATCAAGGATGATTATCCTTTTAGAGAATTACGCAATTGAAATTATATTACGGATTCATTTGAAGTGACAAATAATTTTAGTATTTAAATATTTGATTCAATAATAATTAATTGATAGATCATCCAATTAGTTATTAAGCAAACCTTATTGTGGCGTCTAGCTCAGCCGGTAGGAGACCCACTCAACCGTATTGTCCGCTTTGGATCTTGCCCTCAGGTTCCGCCCTCACGGTTTTATCGCGTCTTCAGGGGTTCGAACCCAAGACCTTAAAATCTTTGTTCTGACAAAGATGATACCAATTATTCCAGTAGAACAATTGATATAATCTTTGTCAGAACAAATACTTTAAGGTCTTGGGTTCGAACCTCTGAAGACGCGATAAAACCGTGAGGGCGGAGCCTGAGAACAGGGTCCAAAGCGGATAACACGATTGAGTGAGTCTCCTACCGGCTGAGCTAGACGCCACAACAAAACGCGTGTTTTGTTATGGCGTCCTAGCTCAACCGGTAGCGATTTATTCAACCGTATTATCCGCTTTGAGCCCCGCCTTTACGGTCCCGCCCTCACGGCTTTATCGCGTCCTCAGGGATTCGAACCCAAGACATTGTTCTCTGACTTAAGCATCGGAGCGAAAATACAGGGAATAACCCCTGCGCCTCTCTGATCATTTCTTTCTTGGCAAAAAATTCAAAGGTCGAAGGTACTGATATCGAAGTAAAGACGTCCGCAACAAGTAATCGTTGACAGTGACAGCAACAAAATTTTTTAAGGAGAGATATCAATGCCTTAATTGTTTATATAATATTTATGTCAACTACGTAAACTAATGCTTCATTTTTCAACTAAATGAATATATATACAACAAAAATCCACTTGTAAATTTTTTGAACTAATTTGGTACGTAAATATATAATCCTTCTTACACTCAATAAATATATATATATATATATATATATATATATATATATATATATTATGGATCACTTTATTTTTCGGAAAGTATGTAGCGGATTCTTGGCTTCAAAGATTCAAAAACCATTGGATCGCCGTCAGTTTCTCTAATTCAGATGTGGAAACCGCTTCAACTTCACCAAGCATTATTTCATCTAAATATAATACTTATTTTATTATAAAAAGTAGTCTTTTGATATTTGATCAAATCATATGTACGTTTTACAGCACATGTAATTTGGGATGACTCCGACAAAAACAAAACAAAAAGCTATAGCTTTTTAGATACCTTATTTTATCCTATATTTTTGTTCGAAAATTTTATTCAGAGTCTTTGTACATTGAATTAAAGGTCGAGTTCGATCTTAATTTTCGTTTGTGATTATGTAAATTATTTTGTTTATTTAACTTAATAATTTGGCTAAGTTACTTTTTATTAATTAATTCAATAAATAGTATATTAGGTTAATTAGATTAAATTGGTATTAATATTAATGGAAATTAGGGTTAAAATGAAAAAAAAAAAAAAAAGTGATTTTAAATATCAACACCTAAACCGTGCCGTTTTGAGGATTCTCATCGGCTACAACGGCATAGTTTGGCTGCGTTTAAAAAGGTTTTGGCCCGGATATGAAAACGTGACCCGCGTGGGTTATTAGTTGACAACTCGATCGTTTAAAAGGTTCCGTCTTCTGATTTTTTGCCTTTCTTTATATACGATTTAGAATTTTTCACATTATTAATACTTTAAATAATTTGCATGATTTTTTCGTATTTTGTATGATTAATCTTAATGTTTATAATTTGGATAATTTAATTTAATTAAAATTAATAAGTATGTGATAATTTGCGTGCATAATTAATTGTTCAATTAACGTTTTGACTGTTTATACATTATGAGTTTTTGTTTTATTTAATAATTATGATCAAATTAGCAAACAGTCAGAAAGTCCATATTAAGTTAGGATACATACATATAGATTAAAAATTTTAAAGATAAATGATAAATTAATAAAGATGAATGCAAGTTATTTAAAGGATGAAATTCGAAGAAAATCGAATCGTATTCTTTTGAAAATTTTTAGATAATAATTTTTTTTATATTGAACCAAATGAACAGAGGGTTTAAAAAAACTTCAATATTTAATAATAAGCATTCATTTTCTATAAAATTTAAAAATTAGAGTTAAAGTAAAATAAATATGAATTATTTTAGTTATAAAATTTCAAAAAAATCAAACGATCTTAAAAATTTTGAAGTGGGAAGATTATTTTTAAACTAAATCAAATCGATGGAAAGAATAAAGAAGATTTTCAATATTTGATTTTGAACATTTGTTTTCAAAACAAATAAATAATAAAAATAAAGTGTAACGACCCGAATTTACTGATATTTCGGTTGGGTTACAAGTCGATATTAGATCAAAACAGTGTTCAGTGTGATTAATTTTTTTTCTCAGTAACAAATTTAAATAACATATGTTCACATTCCCCATACACATATTGTATTGCATTACTGTACTTACATAATTTTAGATACAAATAATTTCTTACAACTAGGTATACCTTCGATGCAAAAATACGCTCCACGAAATCATAACTGTGCGGAAAGCCTTACTAACGGAAGCGATCCCAACTGCACAGGGACTCTGTGGAGGAAAGTAAGGAGGGTGAGCTCAACATGCTCAGTAAGAAAAACCCCATAGCAGGTAAATAAATAATCTACCTATGAAAAATATTTTTTTTTTTATATTTGCTAAATCCAGAAAAGTTTCACAGATGATTTTCTCAGATACCAGATTCAGAATTCGAAAAACAGATTTAGTATCGGCAAAAACACAAATACCAGAAACAAATTTTTTAGAAACAGAATATGTATCAGTAATACATTTAACTACTGTTATAAATCCAGAAAGCTCAGAGTTTTTCAGTAGCAAAACAAATAGATTCTCAGATATTTCAATTCAAGTAGACAAATTCAAATAAATATTTTCAAATAAACGAGACAAGGCATGCATGCTATATCAGATATCAGAAATGATTATTGACCAATGTCGGTGACTCTAGGCAATTCAAGGGCCAGGTGTGCCGGAATGTCAATCGCCGTGGGAGTGGTCAGCTACCCAAACGGCTCACAGATCAGAATGTTCGAAGACCAGAAACAGAATCAGAAGCACGGTACATCGTACTCGTGGACCGCAGATACAGATACAGAATTAGATACAGAAACAGACAGAAATGCAGTATGATCTCACCAACGCCTTTGTCTCAAAATTAGTGCGAGACGAACCGTACGACACACAGTCAGTACGCGCTCAAGCACATTTCATCAGAATAATTTTATGACAGATCGTTTTTCTTTAAATCACATATAAATTCATTTGTTTTATGAAATCATTCAAAACAGACTGATTAGCCCATTTTTCGAAAAAAAACCCCAAAAAACATTATATGAAAATTCAAATCTAAAATTTTCGATATTTAAATCAAAATTCAAGCCATATCATAATTTATGCAAACCATTAAATTTAATTCGTAAAATTTGATTGTTCAACTAAGCTAAAATATCTATTTTTCAGAGTCATAAAATTCGACCTAGTCTTTTCGGTAATTTCGGTACTGCGAAATTCAACCTAAATTTTATATCTACAAATATACGAAAATTATGCATATTTATCTCTAGCAGTGACGAGAATTTTTCTTACCTCGGTGTCTGTCTGTAATTCTCAATGCCTCAACATAGCGAGTCGACGGGTTCGATCCACTCGTGTTACTTTCACCGAAATTTCGTACCAGTAATTGCAATAATATTTTCGAACAGTATATTACCTAAATTTTCCAGATTTCCTTATGCACTCTGCTCTAACTTAATTCCATTATTTATAGTTATATATACTTATATATATAAACATTTCATTTTTCTTCTTCTTTTTTTCTCCTTTTTTGGGTACTGTTCACCTAATATTTTTGGATCATTTCTTTCTTTTCCCGCCATCTTTCTTCTTTCTTTTTCTTCTTCCTCGTTACACGACAGCCTTGTTTCGTTATTCATGCTTTTGCTTCATTCTTCACCGAGAGGCGTCACGCCTCACTTCTCTTCCTTCCCCTTCCCCTTTCGGTTTTGCCATCTCCAGCGCCTCTATTTTCCAGGCCACGGTTCTCCTCCTTCCACTATGGTTGCTGCTGTTTCAACCAATTTCCACCCTCGGTTCAGATTCCTTGCGACACTAGCGGTAGTACACGATCACCTCAGTCTTCTTGTTCATCATCCTTCTTAACTTTGAACCTTCCTTACAGTGGGCTGTGTACAGCCCAGTCTTAATCTATCGACAACCTAGGGTGAAGCTATCTCGATTTGAAGCTTCCTGGCTTGGTGTTTCTCTCTTTCTCATGCCTTTATTCTAATCCCCTGTTACCGACCACCAAAACACGAAATGCAGCAGCCTCTTTCCTTTTCGTTTCTGCTCCGGGTCCTTCCTCCTAAGCTGCTGGATGCCTCTCATCTCACTCTTTATCTCCAGCACTTCCAAGCTCCTCTGTTCTGGTCATCATGGATGAGGAATGGGGTCTGCCTTCCCAATTGCTGCCTCTTTTTCTTTCCTTTTTAAGTGAAGAGTTGACAGGGTGACGATGGGAACTTAAGAATGATGAAAGACATGTTAAGAAGCAGGTTCCTGTTCCTCTTTTCTGCTGGTTCACGCTCACGTTTCTCTTTCTCTGCTACGTTTCCAGTTTGCATAGCATTATACATATATAAATATTTCATCCAAGATTATTTCCTTACCGAACGCCATCATCATTCTTTCATAGGTCCCATTCCCTGCCGATTGCAACCCTCTCCCCCACTCTTTCTCTGCTGCTTCATTACGCCATATCCACCTAACCTCTCGATTTTCAGCCCTTCTATCATTTTTTTCTTTTACGTTTCCTGCTTCATTTCCAGTCTTTCTCTCGGATTGTCCCATGCTCTCCTCTTGTCATTTTACTGCTGCGGTAGTTGCATATTCATATACTTTCCTTCGGTCTCATGAATTGTCCCTTAGTTTAATATCTTAATGCTTCCCTCTCTCCCACTTCGGTTACTCAGACTTACGACAACTTCAATATTTTCTCACCCATTCAATGAGATCCTAGACCAGTCCTAGTCTGTTGCTACTTCTGTCTTCGGTTTTATTTAGTCTGCACAGGTCTCCATTTACTGCTTTTCACTACTAAATTTCAGACCATCATTTTTTTCCCTCTTGCCGTGTTTTGTTTCTATTATACATATTTTTATTTAATTATCATGCTTTCTCTTCTACACATTATTTTCCACTTACTCCCACTTGTCCTCACGTTTCCTGCTGCAGTCACGGGCTACTCTATACCTTCCCTTTTCCTTTCGTTGGTTACCTACACTGTCTCAATGTTTATTTTACTTACTTCAGTTCTATTATGTACTTCATTCAACCCTTTTGTCAGCTTCCCATCACATCGTTTCCAGCCTTCTAGCCCTACAATATTTTCTTCAGCACATTTCCTGTTGCATTTTACTGAAGCAACTGTTCTCGATTGGCCTTGCTCCCGTGTTTCTTACTGCATCTCATATATATATATATATATATATATATATATATATATATATATATATATATATATATATATATATATTAGTCACTGCCATGGCCAGCCTTTGGTCAGATTTTTGTCTCCCTTTACTTCCAGCTTCAGTCCCTTCTTGCACCTTTCTTTGCTGTAGTCTGCTACCTTCCCTTACCACAATCCTTTCCAATTCAGTTTTGCCCGGCTCAATGTATGTACTTATGCAGAAAAAACTTCCTAGTTAATGTCTACTCCTCGTTCTCCTTATCAATCTCCTTCATACTCTGATTTTTCCCATTCATTTACACTCATTCTATCATTTTATTATTATTATTCACTAAGTTTCCTGCTGCAGTTTTACTGCAACAGGCTAAACCTCACGGGTTTGGCTTCATTGGAAGCCAAACCACGTGCTTTCATATCTTTCTCCCTTCTTGCTGCTGTATTGTTTTCTTTTCAACAGAATTTGTGTGCCTCAGTTTCATCCTCATGGAGATTTACTACCTTGTTCTCGTTTCCTAGTCTTCATGATCTCTCCTTTGTTCATTTTTATTTTATCGGACACCCTGCTCATCTTATTCATCCCATTTTCTTCCACCGAAACATCATCACAAAGGTTATCTAGGCGTGGAAAAATCATCACCAACAAAATAAACATTAATTATAAAAGAAACTAAGTGGCATGACGATTTCGGGTTGGCTTCAATTAAAACCAATCCTTACTCCTAAAATTTGTTTAAATAGCTTAATAATCATAACACTATATAATTTAGTTAAATGGAAATTTATTTTTTACATTATATTCCACTTGGTATATTATATTGTTTTCTATTCATTCATATTTCAAAGTAAATATTTGTCTGCTTGAATTTATCAAGATCCTTTATGCTCTATTATATTTAAAATTATTCATTGATAAGACCAAGTACAAGGAAATTTTCATGGAGTTTACATTCTCCCCACCTTAAGAAATTTGATTCCCAAATTTGACAACACTCTAGCCCTCAAACAAGTGTGGGTATTTCTCTTGTATTAAGCTTTCAAATTCTCATTTAGCCTCCTTCGAGATGTGGTACTACCACAGAATCTTGACCAAAGAAATCGTTTTAAACCGCAATTGTGACAACCCGAAAACACGAAAAAACGGGCTATTTTTTTTATATTCTTTACTTAAGTTGTATTCTTATCAATGCCAATTTCTTAATCTTTCGTTAATGTACCGAGACGCAGTTTATAATTGCAACCAGTCGATTTCAATGTCTTTTCCTCTACTTATCAGTACGTCTATTCTCATTCCCACACTTTATATATCCAGAATATACAGTAAGGTTTAAACTGCGTTACTACTACTTTAGTTACATTCATATTTCTTATTTTACATCCCAAAACATTATTACAACATTGTTTATGCTTTACAGGAAGTCTGGTAGATAAAGTAAAATATACCTTACTAGTACTGAGGATAGCCGGGAAGGGCTGAGTCTGCCTGTCCACGACTATTGTACGGCAAGTAAGGGTGGCAATTTACTTAAGAAAATCTGTAAGGTAAAAATAAAATGGTGAGGTCTTTAAGCCCAGTAAGACATGCATTTAAGGCATTCTTAGCATTAAAACATGTAAATGTAAAATATTGTGATATAAGCTTTATAAAATATCATGCACGTGAATATTAACCGAAACATATTTAGTTTCGAAAGACAAGTCAAAGTACTTGTGATATCATAACTGGTAACATGTAATTTATAAATCATGCATTTTATAAAACACGTAGCATGTAAATCATATAACAAATATCCCGTAGGAAATCATTCACATAGCATATATCACGTAGCTCGTTTAAAGAGCAAATCAAGTCGGAGTATATAATATTTAAATCATAAAATTTAGTACTCTTTCTTTCAAATAATACTGATTCTTTTCATGGAGACTAGGCAGTATTTTCATTACGACAAGAGTCATATTCATGTATGCATTTCACATAGAAAATTTGCATAGATGCTTCACTTATACTTAGTACCGATGGCCATGGTAAGGGACTGTAGACTGGATCAGGGTCTTACAAAGCCCCTCGCCACTATACATATATTTCCTTTAACAGAGAGTGGCATAAACATCGCACCGAGTGGTACAAATACCCGACGTAGTTCAACATGTACCACAAGGGACTAAACGTACACCAAGTGGTATGAGGCATGTTCCACGACGGTCCAGACCCCACACGGCAATTTAAGATAGCTCTCATAGCTTACATATAGCCTTAGTCTCAAAACAATTCTTTGAAATTATTTCTCGGATCCGTTCACCCGTAAACTTTTAAATCATTTCTCGGGTCTGTTCACTCGTGAACTTTTAAATCATTTCTCGGGTTCGTACACCCGTAAATTCATAGAAATAATATTTTTAATCATATTTCGGGTCCGTTCAACCGTAAACTCGTAGAAATAATGATTTAATCATATTTCGGGTCCGTTCACCCGTAAACTCGTAGAAATCATATTTTTAATCATAATTCGGGTCCTTTCACCCGTAACTTGTAGAAATAATGATTTTTCATTTTCACATAACAAATTTTATTTAAAAACATTTCACAGATATCAAAAGTATATTTTGAAGAGCTCGAAAAATAGAGCTTTTCTTTCGGGTTTCTCGATTTTTGAGTGCATAGTAATTTTTTTCTGGGTTCAAAATTATTATTCGTAAAAACTAACATGTTCAACACATTTTTAAGCTGAAGTAAGGTATTTGAATACCAATACTACTTTAAATCACATCCCTTACCTCGTAGATCGTCGGGCAGTGCAAACTTGTCGGGTCTCAGGATTGCCTCGATTTGCGTATTGAATTCCCGAACTACCCAAAACGATATTCATTCGTCATATATTGATCAATTTCATCTTAACATACTCAATTTTAATTTATCTTCTCGAAGTTTGATCAATTTTGACTTTTCGGTCAACTTTTTTCGGTTTTCTCGATTTTACCGATTTAGTGTCGTTTTTGGAAAATTTCGTTATTCTAATTTCTCATTTCATTACTTCATTAACCTTATGACTCATTCAAGTTCATAAATCAAGCTAGTCACTTTGTAAAATTTTCAATTCTTTCGTTTTTCGGTTTTACAATGAGTCAAACTATAAATCGGGCTTTCTCGGTATAAATTTAACCGTTAATAACCTTAGATCCATCAAATTTTTCACATAAACATATCAACACCTTGCTTTCCAAATCTCAAATCATTCTTAGAAGTTAAATCATCCAAGTCCACTTAACTAAAAACCTCTCAACAACAACAAATAACAGCATATATGAACTTCATCATCATCCATCAACTTTACCTCGAGTTTGACCAAGTTTGACCATGTTTTTTATTCTTCCAATTGATCCTTAACTGTTATTTAACATGTATAGAGTTTAGAATCATCAAAAACTACAAGAAAACTCAGCCAAAGAATCAAAAATTCCAAGTTCTTCACTTACAAAAAACATGACAGATCCGTCGACCGTTTTTGTTTTGCATTTTTCACCTAGTAAATGAACTTATTTGTCACTGAATTTTTTATATGTTATATGGAACTGGATGAGGAAGATTTTATCCTTCTTGTAAGACACCTGAGTCTGACCAGAAGGTGGCCTAAAAAATCACGTACTGAGGGCAAAGGGAGGACACCTGCGGGAAGAAAGGGAGGGGGCTATCTCTCGGCCTAGAAGTCCTTTGGGGTTGATTTTTATGCCCACTGAAAGCTCCTTAGGTATACTTTCATACTTGAAAACCTTGGCTCGAATTGAATACTGGAAGGTCTTCAAATTTGACAAACATGAGGTCTGGGTCGGCAGGCTGAAGGGGACGGATTTCTGTCCTCTTCTAGAAGAATTCAAGAAAAAATATTCTAGTCCAATTTTCTCCAAATTTCCATTTCTCAAGTGTTATAATATGTCTCTAGTATCTTTCATAAAAATTTGGGGGTCACGTGTTTAAGAAAAATTACCCGATTGAGCCCATTTTGCACGATTTGGTCAATATCGAGCAAAATGGCTTAAAGTTTTCAATTTACCTTAACAATTAATTCGATCACTGAAACCTCTATATTTCCACTTGATTTTTATTTCTCAAGTAAATTTCATCTTATATTAATTTTCTATGGCCTCGGAATAATTTTCGGGAATTTTTAGAATTTATTCCGGATTTATTCTCTTTTCCGAGTCCATTTGCTCGATTTAGTGCAAAACCCGAACCTTACTAACTTTTTCACTTTCAATTCCTTAGTTTTCATTTCTACACATCAATTCATACTCAAACATGTAATTCTTAAGAAATTCTTGGGCTTAAAGCCTTACCTCGATTTACGTGCCAACGGGCCCCACGTCACTAACCCAAGTGTTTTGGTGGTTTCGAGCCTGTATAATATTATTCCAAGTTCTCAATTACTTCTTAGTTTTCCAAATAAAAAATAAAGTGAGAAATATTTGGGTTTCACAGCAATCCCCTCTCTTTCCTGTCCATAGGGGTGTAAACGAACAGAACGTTCGGTGAATCGTTCGTGAACCGTTCGGTTATTGTTCGTTTATGTTCGTTTATTAAGCTTAACAAACGAATACGAACAACATTTTTTGTGTTCGTTTATTAAACGAACGAACATGAACAGAAGTGTGGTTCGTTCGTTTATGTTCGCGAACAAACTCGTTTATGTTCGTTTATTATTCGTTCGTTTAAAGTGTCATTTGTTGTTCGTTCGGTTATGTTCGTTTGTTGTTCATTTAATGTTCGTTTGTTGTTCGTTTGTAATTTATTAAAGTATTAAAATTGCTTATATTATATAATTATATAAGTTATATGTTATATAATTATAATATATACTAAAATATTAAAGTCGTGTTTGGTGCATATTTTATTTATTTTATACTTTAAAATTTTTAGTATTAATTTTTGAACTTTTAATGTATTAATTCTTAAATTTCGTTGTGTTATATTTAAGAATTTTAATTGGATGATTTTAAATTGTATTATTGTTTATGTAGAATTTAGTATTTATGTAAGATTTTTAATATTTAATATTAATTTTCAATTTGTATTAATATTTAACGTGTTCGCGAACACGTAAACGAACATGTTCGCGAACGCTTAAACGAACATGTTCGCGAACGCTTGTTCGCGAACACGTAAACGAACATGTTCGCGAACGCTTGTTCGCGAACACGTAAACGAACATGTTCGCGAACATGTTCACGAACGAAAACGAACAGTATTAAAAAATAAATGAACGAACACGAATGGACACCTTAACGAACACAAACGAACACGAACAACACTAAAAAATAAACGAACGAACATGAACATCAATCGTTCGTTTGTGTTCGGTTCGTTTACAGCCCTACCTGTCCAATATCAGAATTTCGGCTTTTCCAACACATGTCATATCTTCTTTCAAATCCTGGCACATGCTTTCAGTTCTATATAAGCATGGGTAATAATCTCATAGGCTTTTGGGTGCTCTACCTTAACCTGCTGACCAATGAGGCATTTAATCCCAATTTCAGATATTTCTCTTATTCTACTTGATTGCCAATATACTTTCAGGAGATTTTGATAAATCATATTATTCTCCAAATGTGAAGTATATATCTATAAATGAGTCTCTGAGGACATTAATTTCTTTTAACTATAGATCATTTGGTACATAATTCTGCTTCTAAATCTTAATAAATCATCATTGTTGATACTAACTCTGATATAGTACCCTTTGGTATCTAACTAGCCATATCAATACAATATTTATCATTACGCTGAGCCTGTATGATTTGATTAATCAAGTCCAATTTCAACTTCTCAGGCTAGCTACCATGTAATGAATGTCATTGTCAGAAAGGGGCCACATCCAAGTTGTGGCTTACATTTTACTTCCATAACTCATGTTCCTAACCAATATACATAATGCCATTTTGAAATCACTTCTACTCAAAGCACTAACCCGAGTCATTCCCTTTTACTTGTATTAGACGGCCTTTGTGAAATTTAATATTTAAACCTTCTTGGTCAATAGGATTCTATAATTCTTCACCGCACAAATAATGGTATCTTGACTTCAAATGCGAATATTACGACTGTCAATTTCGATTTATGGGTCATAGGTACTTCTAGACACTATCAAATCTCTCAGGCGGAGAGATATTTTGAAATACTTTTATTAGCCATCAGACTTGACCACATAAACTGGTTATGGATATAAGGGTTCAAGATTTAATCCTAATCAAAGGTAGGATACCAAAATTTTTCGATATTCTCATTTATCCTTGGTCGCAATTAATTTTCAGTTCATATCACTTAATCCGAATTCATTTCACATACCATAGATATTCTTACCTTGTATGCACCTCTTGTTCCATTATAACTTGCATTCATAATTTATCATACTTCAACACTTATCTCATTTCATTTATCAATTATAACAAAATCATTTTCTTACTCAAATTGAGTCTTGTATTCGAAACATAAGCATACATAAATTTCAATTCTTAGATTCCAAACGTATCACATGTTCCAAAGTCTCTTTATATTCTTACAATTCTGAATCCTCTTAATAACTTAGGTCTTTCCTGCTGGTCTATAACTTCTGTTTTGGGAATTCCAATTGACACCCATTCTTAATACAACGTGACCCAGAAGACTCTGAGTCTCCTTAAAAATTAATACCAGTACACTCCCAAGTTAGTCACTCAGTCTATAATCCTCTTTTCATATAGTCATTGTAATTGCTTTTTCAGCATTTCTAATTTAGTCAAAGCCATTTAGTATAGTGATCTGAATAATTAATTCGATACCACTGCTAAATCAATTTCAAACTTCATCTTTCAATTTAGTGGTAATTCTGATAGATCATCCAAATACGTGTCAGAAATCCCTCTGTCTACCGGGGTGTCTTTTCACTCTGAACACGCCCTAACTTTATCAATCATATAAATAGTGTGACCTTCGATTATACTTTTTGTTCTGTAATTCATCTTTTCAGTTACAGTGACTTTACTCCATCACTCTCACTGCTTCCTTAGTACATCACTTTTCTGTCACTCTCTTTACCCTTTCATTTTCTTAGTAACCTCGAAATATACATTTCATATCATCACAGTTGCGCCTTGCACACTGCTTCCTAAAAATAATATCAAATAGAGTAAACTAGCTCGACTGAAGATCTCAGTATCTCTTATAAATTTCTGTACTTCCTCTGTTTCATATCTCTACTTATCCGGATTATATTCCTTCTAAATCTATTTAATTTCATATTCATTCTCGGACTCATTTTTTCATGTATTTCTCTAATTTTTGGCTCTCGAGTTAAATCGAGAAACCTCCCTCCGAGTTCGATTTTCCATTTCAGTACTGATGCTACAAGGGCTACCTTTTTTATCGTAGCGCACTCTAAAAATCCGTGTAACTTTCTCAATTCTTTACAAAAAATTGTAAAGAAACTTTCTCGGTAGAGTTACTATAAAAATCCATAGGATTTCTCTGTCTCACTTATCTAAGCTTCCACAATCATTGGATTTCTTAACCTCATCGAAAAACAGAGGCTCAAACTTCTGAAGTAGCCTCTATTAAGTTTACAATCATACCCTACAAATCCATATAAATTCTTCCGATTCATTTATTCCAATTTTTCTTTACAACTAGATTCTTGACTCCAGTATATAATAATGTACTATCTTCTGAAATTAGCTCGGTCTTTCACTCAGTCACGCCTTATTCATTATCGTTATCACGAGGCCATTATCACTTGACCCGAAAATATCATTATTGTTTCCATATCTCGCTCAAATATTACGAAGCAGACTTCAAAATTTTTTTTTTGAAACTATAAGGTGTTCACTCAGACGAGGGTTTACTACACCTATCGGGCATATCTCTACGGCCTCGATGAACGGTTCATTTTCGTCCATCAATATAACTGTAATGCCTACCAGTCATATCTATCAGTTTTCCATTATTTAATGACACAATTTTCAATAAAACACAATCAGGTATACCTGTTTGTATCTAAATAATATACAGTAATGCTGAGGATATGAACTTTCTAAGTCTTTTTCACTTTTAATATCAACTCGTATCAGGCCAACCTTGCTCTGATACCACTTATGTAACGACCCAAATTTACTGATATTTCGGTTGGGTTACAAGTCGATATTAGATCAAAACAGTGTTCAGTGTGATTAATTTTTTTTCTCAGTAACAAATTTAAATAAAATATGTTCACATTCTCCAGACACATCTTGTATTGCATTACTGTACTTACATAATTTTAGATACAAAATAATTTCTTACAACTCCGTATACCTTCGATGCAAAAATACGCTCTGCGAAATCATAACTGTGCGGAAAGCCTTACTAACGGAAGCGATCCCAGCTACACAGGGACTCTGTGGAGGAAAGTAAGGGGGTGAGCTCAACATGCTCAGTAAGAAAAACCCCATAGCAGGTAGATAAATACACTACCTATGAAAAATATATATTTTTATATTTGCTAAATTCAAAAAAGTTTCACAGATGATTTTCTCAGATACCAGATTCAGAATTCGAAAAACGGATTTAGTATCGACAAAAGCACAAATACCAGAAATAAATTTTTCAGAAACAGAATATGTATCAGTAATACATTTAACTATTGTTATAAATCCAGAAAGCTCAGAGTTTTTCAGTAGCAAAACAAACAAATTCTCAGATATTTCAATTCAAGCAGACAAATTCAAATAAATATTTTCAAATAGACGAGACAAGGCATGCATGCTATATTAGATATCAGAAATGACTATTGGCCAATGTCGGTGACTCCGGGCAATTCACGGGCCAGGTGTGCCGGAATATCAATCGCCGTGGGAGTGGTCAGCTACCGAAATGGCTCACAGATCAGAATGTCCGAAGACCAGAAATAGAATCAGAAGCACGGTATATCGTACTCGTGGACCGCAGATACAGATATAGAATCAGATACAGAAACAGACAGAAATGCAGCATGATCTCACTAATGCCTTTGTCTCAAAATTAGTGCGAGACGGACTGTACGACACACAGTTAGTACGCGCTCAAGCACATTTCATCAGAATAATTTTATAATAGATCATTTTTCCTTAAATCACATATAAATTTATTTGTTTTATGAAATCATTCAAAACAGACTGATTAGCCCTTTTTCAGAAAAACCCCAGAAAACATTATATGAAAATTCAAATTTAGAATTTTCGATATTTAAATCAGAATTCAAGCCATATCATAATTTATGTAAACCATTAAATTTAATTCGTAAAATTTGATTATTCAACTAAGCTAAAATATCTAATTTTCAGAGTCATAAAATTCGACCTAGTCTTTTTGGTAATTTCGGTGCTGCGAAATTCAACCTAAATTTTATATCTACAAATATACGAAAATTATGCATATTTATCTCTAGCAGCGACGAGAATTTTCCTTACCTCGGTGTCTGTCTGTAGTTCTCAATGCCTCAACGTAGCGAGTCGACGGGTTCGGTCCACTCGTGTTACTTTCACCGAAATTTCATACCAGTAATTGCAATAATATTTTTGAACAGTATATTACCTAAATTTCCCAAATTTCCTTATGCACTCTGCTCTAACTTAATTCCATTATTTATAGTTATATATACTTATATATATAAACATTTCTTTTTTCTTCTTTTTTTTTCCTTTTTTGGTACTGTTCACCTAATATTTTTGAATCATTTCTTTCTTTTCCCGCCATCTTTCTTCTTTCTTTTTCTTCTTCCTCGTTACATGACAGCCCTGTTTCGTTCTTCATGCTTTTGCTTCATTCTTCACCGAGAGGCGTCACGCCTCACTTCTCTTCCTTCCCCTTCCCTTTTCGGTTTTGCCATCTCCAGTGCCTCTATTTTCTGGGCCACGGTTCTCCTTCTTCCACTATGGTTGCTGCTTTTTCAACCAATTTCCACCCTCGGTTCAGATTCCTTGCGACACCAGCGGCAGTACACGATCACCTCAGTCTTCTTGTTCATCATCCTTCTTAACTTTGATCCTTCCTTACAGTGGGCTGTGTACAGCCCAGTCTTAATCCATCAACAAAATAGGGTGAAGCTATCTCGGTTTGAAGCTTCTTGGCTTGGTGTTTCTCTCTTTCTCATGCCTCTATTCTAATCCCCTGTTACCGACAACCAAAACACAAAATGCAGCAGCCTCTTTCCTTTTTGTTTCTACTTCGGTTCCTTCCTCCTAAGCTGCTGGATGCCTCTCATCGTACTCTTTATCTCCAACACTTCCAAGTTCCTCTGTTCTGGTCATCATGGATGAGGAATGGGGTCTGCCTTCCCAGTTGCTGCATCTTTTTCTTTCCTTTTTAAGTGAAGAGTTGACAGGGTGACGATGGGAACTTAAGAATGATGAAAGACATGTTAGGAAGCAGGTTCCTGTTCCTCTTTTCTGCTGGCTGACGCTCACGTTTCTCTTTCTCTGCTACGTTTCCAGTTTACATAGCATTATACATATATAAATATTTCATCCAAGATTATTTCCTTACCGAACGCCATCATCATTCTTTCATAGGTCCCATTCCCTGCCGATTTCAACCCTCTCCCCCACTCTTTCTCTACTGCTTCATTACGCCTTATCCACCTAACCTCTCGGTTTTCAGCCCTTCTATCATTTTTTTTTTCTTTTACGTTTCCTACTTCATTTCCAGTCTTTCTCTCGGTTTGTCCCATGCTCTCCTCTTTTCATTTTATTGCTGCGGCAGTTGCATATTCATATACTTTCCTTCGGTCTCATGAATTGTCCCTTAGTTTAATATCTTAATGCTTCCCTCTCTCCCACATCGGTTACTCAGACTCACGACAACTTCAACATTTTCTCACCCATTCAATGAGATCCTAGACTAGTCCTAGTCTGTTGCTACTTCTGTCTTCGGTTTTATTTAGTCTGCACAGGTCTCCATTTACTGCTTTTCACTACTAAATTTCATACTATCATTTCTTTCCCTCTTGCCGTGTTTTGTTTCTATTATACATATTTTTATTTAATTATCATGCTTTCTCTTCTACACATTATTTTCCACTTACTCCCACTTGTCTTCACGTTTCCTGCTGCAGTCAGCAGTCACGGGCTGCTCTATACCTTCCCTTTTCCTTTCGTTGGTTACCTACACTGTCTCAATGTTTATTTTACTTACTTCAGTTCTATTATGTACTTCATTTCAGCCCTTTTGTCAGCTTCCTATCACATCTCTTCCAGCCTTCCAACCCTACAACATTTTCTTCAGCACATTTCCTGCTGCAATTTACTGAAGCAACTGTTCTCGGTTGGCCTTGCTCCAGTGTTTCTTACTGCATCTCTTGTATACATATATATATATATATTAGTCACTGCCATGGCCAACCTTTGGTCAGATTTTTGTCTCCCTTTACTTTCAGCTTCAGTCCCTTCTTGTACCTTTCTTTGTTGTAGTATGCTACCTTCCCTTACCACAATCCTTTCCAATTCAGTTTTGCCCGGCTCAATGTATGTACTTATGCAGAAAATACTTCCTAGTTAATGTCTACTCCTCGTTCTCCTTATCAATCTCCTTCATACTCTGATTTTTCCCATTCATTTACACTCATTCTATAATTTATTATTATTATTATTATTATTATTATTATTATTATTATTATTATTCACTAAGTTTCCTGCTGTAGTTTTACTGCAACAGGCTAAACCTCACGGGTTTGGCTTCATTGGAAGCCAAACCATGTGCTTTCATATCTTTCTCCCTTCTTGCTGCTGTATTGTTTTCTTTTCAGCAGAATTTGTGTGCCTCGGTTTCATCCCCATGGAGATTTGCTACCTTGTTCCCGTTTCCCAGTCTTCATGATCTCTCCTTTGTTCCTTTTTATTTTATCGGACACCTTGCTCATCTTATTCACCCATTTTCTTCCACCGAAACATCATCACAAAGGTTATCTAGACGTGAAAAAATCATCACCAACAAAATAAACATTAATTATAAAAGAAACTAAGTGGCATGACGATTTCGGGTTGGCTTCAATTAAAACCAATCCTTGCTCCTAAAATTTGTTTAAATAGCTTAATAATCATAACACTATATAATTTAGTTAAATGGGAATTTAATTTTTACAATATATTCCACTTGGTATATTGTATTGTTTTATATTCATTCATATTTCGAAGTAAATATTTGTTTGCTTGAATTTATCAAGATCCTTCATGCTCTATTATATTTAAAATTATTCATTGATAAGACCAAGTACAAGGAAATTTTCATTGAATTTACATAAAGATCAAGATAAAAATAAAATAAAATAGAACAAAAATAATAAATAATAAATGTAGAAGAATAATAATACAATAAAAATAAAATAGAATACATAAAATAGTAAGAATTGAGTAGAGAGTCAATGTTAAGATTTTTATAATATATTTACATGATCCAACAACAGAACTTCTTAAAGTAAGTCAAAATGTTTTTTTATTTATTTATCAAATAGTACTACTTGAATACTCTTTGTGAGGAAAGTTACCTATTATTTAGAACCATATTAATGGAAGGATTTTTTGTAAAAAAATTTCAATATATAAACATATCAAAATTAATATAAATTAAAGGTAAATTTAGAATAATCTAGAATAGTGGGTACTATTTTAAGATAGATATTATTGTATGTTAATTCTTTCCCACAAGTAACTGTACTTAGAGATGTAATAGAACGGATTTATTCAGTTTTCGTTTAATTATTAAACTCAACAAACGGTCAAGAAAATTATTTTAGTATTCGTTTTTTAAATAAACCAAATATAAATAAAAATATGGTTCGTTAGTTTATATTTATAAACAAATTTATTTATTTTTATTTAAAATTTATTTATTTAAAATATCATTTACTGTTTTTTTCATTTATTATTTATTTATTGTTTGTTAATATATATAAATAACCCAACCCCAATTCTTTAACCTAAACCTAATTTTATTTTATTTTTTACAATTTCCAGTCAAACGACGTCCCTTCACTCCTTGCGCATCACTTCGTCGCTTCAATCTTCCCCAATTACCCTCACCAGTCACCTACGCCGCTTCACCCTCCCTCACCCACACCGTTTTCACTGTTTCAGTGCTTGGCCCTCATCCACAAAGCTTCGTGGCTTCACTCTCCTTCACCTGCCCACTACACCACATTGATCTTAGGTTAAGAGTTTGAATCCGCCAGCGCCGACGACTTCGAGGCTGCTCGAGGTTGCCGCCTGATCGAGGATGAAAATGACCTTCTTTGCATGTATGTCCCAATGGACTTCCCTTGTTCGACGGGAATGGTGATGGAGTTTAAAGAGTTAGTGAGGCAGGCATTGCTTGTTCGACGGAGTTTCCTGGATCTTTGAGATGTTAGACTCGTTGATCTCCCAATGTGGTCTTCTCATACTAAAGGTGGCTCTTTTTCATTCTTGGATTTTCGTGATAGTTTTAGAGCATTTTTGATGCCACAAATTTCTTTAAAAAAAAATTCACATTCATAATTCTTTTCTGTGTGTATTTTTGGATTATATTATCAATTTCAAACAATTGGAGTTTTATATATATATATATATATATATATATATATATATATATATATATATATATATATATAAATTTATATGATAATTTGTCGCTATTAGATGGCTAGAGTTTTAATAGATAGGATTTGTGATGTGCTCTTTACCTCTTCAGCTCCCAAAGTGAGAGCAAGTTTTGGGAAGAGTATTGCGATTGCAATGCTTGTGTGAGTGGACTTACGGAGGATTTTTCTATAGAAATCCAGACAGATCTTTGAGTCACACATGTATAGGGTGAAAATGTTCTTCAAGGCAAAAACTTTTTTTCTCCACTTAAAGTGTTCTAATCTCTTAAGCAAGTGGTTTAAAAAAAATTACAATATATTATAAAATTTATATTTGAATCTAAACAGTTTCATATCTGTTCCGAATTAAATAATTCATTTATAACAAAAAAATATTTTTTAAGCTCTAGCTTACCGTTATGCCAAAAACATATCTTACTTAAATCTTAATAAGTTAAAATAAGCAAATAAGTTTATGTATTTTTGATATTCAATATTAGCTCATGAACTTGTTCGACAACCTATTTGTTTGAAAACATATTTGTGAATATGTTTGTTTATATGTTTACGAATACGTTCGTTTATATATTTGTGAACATATTTGGTTGATGTTCACAAACGAGTTCTTTAAGTCAAAAGAGCTCATTAATGAAAATTTAACAAACCATTTTATTAAATAAACGAGCAGAGCTTGCACATAAAAATAAAATTCTTTACAGAACGCGAATAACACTAAAAACTAAACAAACGAATCAAGACATTATTTTGTTCGTTCACGTTTGGTTTGTTTACAGCTCTAATCGTACTCACGAACTTAGAATCTTTGAATATAGATCAAACATTATCTTTATATGTGAATAGATAATTAATCACATCTTAAGTTAACAGCTCCTAAAATTTGTGTCTAGTGGTTAAGATTTAGGTCTTAAAACGTTATGACAACTCTACATGTTCATATTACTTAATTTTACGAGTTTTTTGTATACATTATTCAAATCTATTTGTCTAGGAACTTCTAAAAATCTTTTGTTGGCTAAAGGGTAAAAAAAAACCCTTGAATTTTAATGTGATTGCATCTGAACCTCTAACATTTTTTCAATCAATTAAGCTATTATATTTTAATTTCTACCCAATCAAGTCCTTTCAAAGACGGATCTAACATTTTTTTGGGTCATCCATAAAGACTTTAAAGGATTCAGTGAAATCTAGTTAGGAAAATTAAAGAGGACATTTTGAGGAATTTTTAGGTTCTTTTTAAAAAAATTTTGGTTTGGCAAAAGTCCATGAAAGAACTTAATTGGGTGGAAATTAAAATTCAAGGGCTTAGTTGATTATGAAAAAAGTTAAGGGTTTAGATGATAATCACATTAAAAAGTTCAAGAACTTTTTTGGCTCTTAAACCTTTTCCCATATGTACTTGACAATTGTGGCCAAGATTGCAAGGCATACACCTACCTCATTTGAAATCAGAAGCCAAATTAATATTATTGGCTTTTGTGTTAGTTATAGTTTATAGTAAACTAGTAATTAGTTATTAGCATAAAAAAAAAAAAAAACTAGTCTTCCCTTAAATGCAATACTTGGTTGATTTGCCCTTAATCTAATATAAAATTTCATCCATCACTTAATTTGTTAATTACCGAAACATACCAACTCATTTGTTTTTGTTTTTGTTTTTTTTAATTTATTTATTATTTGCATGAATAATTTAATTTAAGGCCCTACATATAAAAGAATGTGCAGAAGAGGGGTTAAGTCTTCAGAAAATAAAAAGATCAAATTATACAATTGATCCTAATACTATTACGAAAGTTGAAATTTAGTTTGTCTAGTAAATTCATATAAATCAAATTACTGTAGTATTATGAATTGAAAATTTTAATCCAATCGATAAGATCTGTAATATTTTTCGTTAAAAGTGTTAATGAGACATTGACTTTTGTTGATATAGCGTTATCATATTGATGTGGGGTTGGTCGTGATGATGTGGTATTTTAGTTGAACTCATAATATCAAATTAAAATAGTAAGTGGATTAAATTTTTTTAAATTATATATTATAGAGACTAAATTTTTAAATTTAACTTAGTGTAGGGACTTTCTATATAATTTGATCTATTTACCCAAGAAAATATTTTTCTTTATTTTTATTTCTCTCTTCTCTCTCTAACTACTCTCTTTAACTCCGTTTTTTAGATGTTATATGCTTATGACTATTATTTCTTTGTAATTATGTGTAATGTGACATTTTTCTTTTCTTTTTGCCTTTTTTTTTTTAGTTTATGTAAGTTTAGCTAAACTGTTATAAAAAAAAGTAATATAATTTTATAAGTTATGAGTCATAATTTTTTTTCTTCTAGTGCTCAACTTAAATTATTGTTACTAAAATTTTGATAATGCTTCTTATGTAATAAAGTATTTTTTAGTATTAACTATCGCTATTTCCATCACAACTTATTTGAACTTTAATATGGATTTTGAAGCAGTAAACTTATAATTTGATTTAAAAGGTTTCAAGATTATTCCAATTACCATCTTCTTCCTTATTTTAGACTCTAAACCATAAATCTAACTTAAATTAAAAGTTTTTCCCATTAATTAAAATCCAAAGGTGTATGACTTTTTTTCCCTTAACCTTGACACTAAAGCCACTTAAAGATACTTTGATTTTTTTTTTTTATGCCTCTTATTGTTATGTAGTTATTATTTCTAACAAGACTTTTGTTTTATTTAGGCAATGTTGATGTGATTTGAGCTAAATTCAACAAAAAATAGGAGGAAGTGAACTTTGATTTGATCATTTTTGTTGCAGATCTGGTTAAAATTCTAGAAAAAAAAATGCTAAAATTATCTTTAGCTGCTAAAAACTATTAAGTATTTGTTGATTTTGACTTGAAGTTATACTATGACACCACCTGAAGAGTTTTTGCTTAAGTGTAAAGGTATTCTTCAAGAATATCTAGGAAATATAAGGCAACCTATAGTCAAAATCTAGAAAATGAGCGATAGTCGATTGGTAGGATATTATGAGTGCTCTTACTATTTTTATTTGATATTATGATATAACGGCCCAGCCCAGTCGGACTAGCCCAGCCGGTCATGGCCACCCCTCTTGGACCCACAATATCGACTGCTGTGACATTGACTGCTGTTGACATCGTTATTCATCCGCATTATCTGCTTTGAAAGCCCCACAGGTCCCTCATGATTTTATCAAGGTAAATACCTCAATTCGTGTCCCACATGGTTCGAACCTAAGACCTTAAAGTCTTAGTTCTTACACACATGATACCATTGAGCCAAGTTTATTGTGACGATTGTGTGGCATTTTGTTTCCGCATGATTCAAGAGGTGGCCCCCACAGTTTCACTCAACGAATCCATGGGGACGCGTCCTGAGGGAACAAAACTTTAAGTCTTCCGCTGCACAGCCAAAAAGGATAATACGTTGAGTGAGACGTGGAGGCCACCTCTTGAATCATGCGGGAAAAAAATGTCACACAGTCGTCATAATAAACTTGACTCAATGGTATCATGTGTGTAAGAACTAAGACTTTAAGGTCTTAGGTTCGAACCATGTGAGACGCGAATTGAGATATTTACCTCGATAAAATTATGAGGGGCCTGTGGGGCTTTCAAAGTGGACAATACAGATAAATAACGATGTCAACAGTAGTCGATGTTGTGGGCCCAAGAGGGGTAGCCATGGCCGGTTGGGCTGGTCCGACTGGGCTGGGCCGTTACAATAAAACGCGCGTTTTATTGTAAGGACCGTGTGGCACTTTGTTCCGACCATGGCCACTCGGTCGAGGTCCACTGACTCGTACGAGCCCACAACATCGAATTCAAGAGGTGGCTCCCACAGTCTTACTCAATCGAACTGTCCACTTTGAGCTAACCCACTGGCCCCCTCATGGTTTTGTCCTGGCCACTGCCTGAATTCGCCTCCCCAGAATGGCTCGAACTTAGGACCTAGTCCTTTGTTCGTACACTCTTGGTACCATTGAGCCTGACATGAGATTAACTTTTTGCTAATGTGGTGTTGGTTGTGATAACATGGCGTTGACCGTACTGACATGACATTTACTTTATTGATGTAGCATTTTGGTTAGACTCATATGTAAGGACTGCGTGACACTTTGTTCTGGCCATGGCCACTCAGCCTAGGTCCACTGACCCTCACGAGCCCACAACATTGGATTCAAGAGATGACCCCTACAGTCTCACTCAACCGAACTGTCCGCTTTGGGCTAGCCCACTGGCCCCCTCACGGTTTTATCCTGGCCATTGCTAGAATTCGCGTCCTCAGAGTGGCTCGAACTCAGGACCTAGTCCTTTGTTCACACACTCTTGGTACCATTGAGAACACTTTTAACGAAAAATGTTATCTACATTATTGATTGGGCTATAATTTTTAAATCATAATACTACATGTGCTTATTTTTATGAACTATATTAGTGGAATTAAATTTCAAATTTTGCATCACAAAAATTGAGATGAGATACTTGTTGCCAATAGTGTTTCCTAAAGTCCTTTTACAATAGTTTAAACATTCATTTTTTTTTTTGTTAAGAAGACCCATGTGCAATAGCAAAGGAACCAACAAACCTCCAATGAAATGAATTGCAACTAAAAATTTCCTTCAAATCTACAAAAAAAATGACAAAATCTAAACAAAATTAAAAGAACAACAAAAGCTTAAAAAAATAGCAAAAATTAAACCCTAAAAATCAAGAAAAAGAGGGATTTTCGGACAACTCCTTTATGTAAGAACCAAATGAGGTAAGTGAAAAGTATCTTTCAAATATATAAAAACAAGTGATAAACAAAAAAAAAAAATGTAAGGAATCAAAATAATAAAGTAATAAATAACAAAAAAACCCTAGACATTACAAAAGGGGTTATACTACGTGATTTATAAATGGAAATGGCTACTCAGTGTTACTATAGTTGTTTCATGGTGTTTCATCTATCGGGAAAGTCTCTAGAAATGAAAATGATTTTCTATGGTTTTTTAATTCAAAATGAGGTTACGCTGTAAATAGTTTGTAGAGTAAATAATGATTGGGGTAGGTATCATTTGATGAAAATGATCTTTTGTTCAAAATGAGGTTACATTGAAAATGGTTTTTTGTTAGGCAAAGTGAGACAGAAATAAAGAAATGGTATCTTAAGAATGAGGGAATGATATATAGAGTGAGAAGTGATTTCTAAAATTGCATATAAATTAAATAAAAGTAACTATTTGAAAATTAGACTATACTTAGGATAAAAACTTGTAGTCTTTATCATTGCATGTGAATATTGGAAGACAAAATGTCATACATAAAAGACTATGTTTTAAGCCGTAAATAATAGTTAAATTTATTCAAACAACAAAATGTCTATCATAAATGGCGTTGCATTAGTCTTGCTTGAAATTAAAATCATTTTCAATGTACTTGAATATTAGAAGAAGAAACTTTAAGTTACAAAATATTACGTTTAAAAACCTAAACTATAGACTATTAATAAATAAAAATCTTAGTTAAATTTATTCAAACAACAAACAATCTTGCCTAAACTAAAATAATTTTCCTATGTACTTGAATTTTGAAAGACAAAATATTGAGTCATGAGCCACAGTACACTACGTTGAAAACAAAAAAACCATAATTTCTATTTATATACTTTTAATATAAAAAAGATTGCATTGAGTTGAAAATAATAGTTTTTTGTACAATTAAGTTTAACTAAAATGTATTCTTTTAATATCTTAGACTAAGTTTAACGTAATTAGAGCTATAGTGTTTGAATTTTGAAAAGTTATAAAATTTAAAAAATCATAATTAAAGATATTAAATTGTACACATTTTCAATAACTGTAGTTAATATTTTTACATAACTGTATCATATAAGTTTTTTTTATTTTTTTTTCTAGTAGTGAGTTTTAGTTTCACTTAAACCCAAACATCAAAACCTAAATCTAACCCCTAGAGTATTCCATTGCCTCTGGATCCGCCACTGAGCACCACTATGAAACCTTCACTGTTGCCTAGAAAAACCCTAGAACCACTTTGATAACCTAAAAACACAAAAAAGCAACCTAAATCCCAAAGCTTTTACCCCAACACTCTGATTTATGTTAAATTTTGCCCTTTTCATGGATTTTTGTGTGTGTGAATTGTATATCCTACTGGTTGATTTCTTTTTTTTTTTTTTTTTTTTTTTGTGTATAAATTTGGTTATGGTTGTGTGTGGTTCAATTGTTTGTTGATGGGTTTTTGATGATCGAGTGTTATTGATTGTTCCCTCGATGCTACCCCTGCTGATTCATTGTGGTTCTTAAGATTTGTATGCTCTGGTTAATGAGATGAATTTAGGTAAACAAGGTTGGGTTTTAGATTGTTTCTGCTCTATGATAATTCGGCGTTTTGTGAGCTTGAATATATAGTAGTTTTTTGGGATGGCCGAGATTTATCTCTCAATTGGTTCCTCTTCATTTTGATGTTATTCTCAATCGTTCAAATTAGTCACGAGTTTTAGATTTAGTAAAATTAGGCATCTGTAGTTAGATTCTTGTTGAATTTATCTTAATGAATTATTCTTTTATCTTGATTTTCTCTCCTTTTTTTTCAAGCTTTAATGGTTTTTTTCATAGAATCTTAATAAAACATTTCGTTTTCTCCTTTTTTTTTCAATTTTTTCTTTTATTTTTTCCCTTTTTCTATATTTCATCAAAAAGAAATAATAATAATAGAATAAAATAAATAAATAAATAAATAAAATGAAATATTAACAGAATGAGCTGGACAATAAACTTTCAGTTCGAAGTCCATATTAAATCTTAAATCCAATCAGTCAATTCAAGTCCAAAATGGTCTTATTTCCAGATCATTAAGTCCAATCCAAAGTTCGAAAGCAGATCTCAAGACATATGGTATTGAAAGCATTATACTTGCATAACACCAAAGGGTCGATTTTAATTATGCTTCAGACTAAAAATTAATCCAACAAGTCCAATGGCAATAAAATGATCCCTAATAAAATGACGTGTCTACAACTATATTGAAATACAAAATATATACGAATAAAACAGATATAAAGAAAAAAAGTTTGGGTTTTTCATAGTTTTAAAAACTTATATCATAGGGTTTCAAATATATATTATATATATTAACTAATTTAAGTATGTATTTCCATGAATCTCAAGAGTTTAAAACTAGTTGTTAATGCCAAAAAGGTCTTGATTTAGTGGTGAAGAGGATATCCTATTTTCTTAGCTCTTAAATTCGATTCTCATATGAATTTGAATTTAATTTAATTATTCAATAATTTAATTAGTCTAATGATTTTTATAGTTAACAGTTTATGAGATGTGATATATTGATTATAATTATAATTTCTAACAAATTGTATTACTCAAAAAAATTGCTATAAATATTGATGATTGAAATGTTTTTTTTTTTAGATTGAGAGAATAATAAAATAAAATTAAAAAATTAAATATCCGTATATAGATCAAAAATAAATATCAAACTATTAAAATTTAAAAAATTAAATGACTAAAAGTGGGTGTCTAGCAAAATAAAAGTGAAATTATTGATTAATGGATTAATATTTTCTTAGGAAAAAAATTATTAAATCGACAGGACATGCATGTCGTTTGTACCGTGCATTAAGGCAAAATAGAATTGGTGAAAGCGTAGACGACGAGAAAACGTGTAAGAGCAACGACTCAGCCACGAAGTCCATGTCTTCTCTCCAAAATCCAACATAAATTTCTCATGAAAATAAAATCTAGAAGGTTAGTTTTAATTTAATATAAGTTTCCTTTTTTTTTTTTTTCTTTTTTATGAATAGAATAATAGTACTGGCCATTATTATTTAGCTACTGCCACCCAAGAAGAGGGCTAACCATCCGGCTATTCAAAGTCCTCCATGCCGACTTTCTTCCCTCTCTCTCTTCCATGGCCGAACCGCTAGAGAAAACTAATCAAAACAACCCCAGAAGCAATTGCTTTCCAGGTTGTTTTGGGTTTACCGCGAAGAAAAAACCCACGGAGAAAACCATCCAAACCAGTCGCAAAAACAAGACCCATTTGCGGCTCTCTTGGCCAATGTTTCGATTACGAGTAAGGAAGTCTCGCGCCCAAACGGTGCCTGTGGATAACACCGAGAAGGCAGAGGCTGATCATGGCAAAAACCAGACACCAAAGCTGATTAAGAAGAAATCGGACGGCAAACTCTCTTCTAAACCTCAACGCCCTACCGATCATAAACCTCCACGTCAAAATTCTAAAGCTGATCAGCAGCCGTCGTCTTCCAATCAAGCAGCAGGAGAGAGACCAAAAGAGGTTTGTAAGTATAAAAAGCGTTAAAATCCAAAGCTTATTTCAGCTGAATTTAGCTTTATTTAATTATTATAAATATTATGTAGGTAAAAAGGTCATCTAGATCGTCTACTTATAACTTTTTGTCTTTTCATTTCTACTTTTGGATTTCACTGTTTCAGACAAGGTTGAAGGGACCAGAACCGGAAATCATCCTCGGGAATTGGAAACATTCGGACCCAGCGAGAACGGGGTCAAGCCTACCGGGTTCACCGAACGTCAAGCACAATCCCAAAACACACACCAAGTTGTCCCACACGGTTTCATTACCGGTCCTAGAAGGGAAGCAACGGGTACGAAATCCCTGGATTCATACTCGGATCAACTTAAAGGAGCTCCAAAGGAAAAACAATAAGATGGTTGAAAAATTCGACCCCGTGATGGGCATGTCTATTATTATGGTGACCTTGATAATAATGTTATTTTGGGGTCGTTTATGTGCCATTCTTTGTATGTCAGCATGGTTTTATTTTTGCCGTCTTTGTCGAACCGCGATTCACAGTAATGACAGTAATATTAAAAGTACCGAAGATTTGAATTCAGAGGAGTATAAAAAGAAGGTGGTGTTGGAGGGATTGCTTGAGAGGAGGAATCATCGGATTACAGTATGAAACTTTTGTTTGATTTTTGGTGCACAGGCTAGATGCAACCATATATGTTTTGCTAAAGTGAGCCTGACGGACATTTATTTAATTTTTTTTTTTTTGTAAATTAGCCATGAAATTGAAAAATCAAGTCAGTATTATTATTATTATTATTATTATTATTATTATTATTATTATAGTTTTTTTCTTAAAAAAATATGGGGCCTTCTAGAATCAAAGTGTTTTTTTTTTTTTTTTTCAATTTGGCGCTTTTGCTAATTGGCAATTGGGGATGTCACGTGGGAGGACTTAGGCTCCATTTGGAATTGGTCATATAAGAATGACTTTTATATTCCTGTCTTTAATTTTTAACCTTAATAGGTTTTTTTTTTTATCATTTTTACTGTTCATACAATTAATTCTTAATTGATTACTTAGTGTGATATAGACGCTGGCTTGTCACTTGTGTGGCTCAAGTATGGCGGTTAGCTTAGTGGGGGTTTTTTTATGTTCGAAGGTGTTCATGAATTGGGTTTCAATCAAAAGGTTAAGTTTTATGTGTCAATTTTAAGGATTGAATATGAATTTGAATTTAGATTGGATTGATTTTTTAATGTTTTAATATTTTTTAATTTGTTTTTAAATACAATAGATAAATTTATATGTTTTCAAGTTCATCCAAACCCAATCTATTTAAAAAATAAAATAAAATTTAAAAACATAAAATACATTATAATTTATAAGTATGACGCAACAAATTTAAATAAACTTTTACAAAAAGGTTATAAAGATTTGAAAATTTTAATCACATATTCAAATTAAATTATATAAAATAATCTTAAGTAATTAAAAATATATTTGATGTTGCCTCCTAAAACGACAACGGGGTGGTGATTTCCACGTATTCAAGTTGCGCTAACGACAAAGAGATGCTGTTGATGCGATTTCTTCCACGTGTGCCTCGCATATTCTGCAAAAACAACGAAAATCAGGGGGCGCAGGGATTTGTCCCTGCACGCGCACTCCGATGATTAAGTTAGAAAGCTGAGTTTCTGTATATATGAAGAATAGAAATGTGTTCTTCAGAATTAAAGGGTTCAAGTCTCTTTTTTTTTTTCGTCCTCATTTCTGAGTACTCACCTGGGGTATTTATAAGTTTCTCCCGGGTCGGTTCAGGCTGAGGCCCAGGCGCGTGTCTGGGCCGCGACAGAGTCGTTTGGTACTCTGTTGCGGTTCGGAGCTGGACGACTTTGCATGTGAGTTCGGTGGGCGGCAGAGTATATGTGTGAACTTCTGCTGCGGTCTATGCGGTAGAGGTCTGTCGCAGTACAGGCGGTAAAGGTCTGTCGCGATGTATGCGGTAGAATTCTGTCGCGACCTACTGTGCCGCACGGAGCCTATGCGACAGAGTCTCTATCGCCTAGAGACTCTGTCGCCTACCAAGCAACTGTGTCGCGTGGAGACCCTGTGGCTGTAACAGCAACGTGGCTTATTTTGTGTTTGACACGTGGCGGTCCCTGGTCGGTAGATCATTGTACACGTGGACTTTGATGATAGGATCACCATCAATTGCTCCCCACTCTTTGGTAGGAATTTTTCCTGCGAAAGAGTATCGTGGATTCGCAGTTCCCGGGCCACTCGCGGTTCCTGGGCCACTCGCGGCTCCTGGGCCGGTTCGGATCCCCGCGCGTGTGTTGACGCAGCCGCGCCTCTATATATACTGGGTCCCTGCTGTCATTGTTGCTACTGAGTTCTCTCGCAAAGACCACTCTGCCGCAGATTCTCTCAACACTCTACCGCAACTCTGCCGCATCTCTGTCGCTACTCTCTCGCGTAAACATCACTGTGTCGCAAGTCTGCTGCGAGGTTCAAAACCTCTATCGCCCGTGCTTTTTGCTGTCTTTCTTTGTTTAGGTAAACTCTGTCACCCATAGTTCGTTTTTGATTTTCCTCGATCTTCTAAAAATGGCTGGTCACGGTGTAGGGAAACAAATAGATCTAGGAGTCAAGTCAACTTTGAAGGAAGCCGACATCCAAGACCTTGTGTCTAGATTCCCTTTGCCTGAGGGATACTCCTATAGACTTCCAACCCCTCAAGAAAGTGACATACGTCGTGTGTCCGACGGGATAATTATTTTTAGGGCAGCCTTAGAATTAGGACTGCGCTTTTCGTTATCCGACTTTGGGGCTTCTTTCCTTAGGACTCATAGGATTGCCCTCGGACAACTGCATCCTCACACATGGATGCAATTAATAGGGTTTACCATACACTGCCACCTAAGGGGCGTTTCTCTGTCTCTTCCCCTTCTCGATGTCTTTTTCAGGTTTCGAGCAGCCCCGGTCTAGTCCCTTATTCACTTCAGCGGGTGTATATGCCTGGATTTGAAAATAGGCTATTCGAAAAACCCGCCAATAAGCTTCACGATTTTGAATCGGAGTGGCTTGTGATGGAAACGCCTGGGGGCCTGGATTTTCTCACTCGTTGGGAGACTAGGCGTGAAATCCCCAAGGGCCGCAGGATTGCTACACTTAGAGAACAGTTATCCCAGGACGTCAATAGGTTACTAGTTGATCGTCCCATCAGCCTTGACAGTCTATTATCAAATGAAAATTTGATATTGGCTGGCTGGGGTGTGGGTCCCATTCCTGTTGTCCGCCCTTCTATTCCTATTTCGGATCCTCCATCTTCAGTTCCCCCCGAGTTGAGCCCCGAACCTCTAAGGCCATAGGAAGATATAGGGAGCACCAATGTAGAGTCTAGTTCTGGCAGCGAACCCTTAGCTGACTTGACTGGCTGGGAAGGGTTCGGCTTAACTTTCATGGTGCTCCCTGACGACGATACGATAAATATAGAGTCCCTTCAGGAGCATTTTGATTCTCCTGATGGTAACTTTTTATTCTTTTTTACTGCTTGCTGATTCTGATCATATTTTTGACCACTTATTTGTTCTCTTTCTTTTTTGCAGATATGAGTCACTTCCGACGATCACTAGCGCGTCAAGTCTAGGAGGCCGGCCCGTCTAGTGATCCCACTAGAAAGAGGCCTCTTTTAGCTGACGATGTTCTTAGCGAGGCACCAATACCGCCTCAGTTGCCTCGAGCTTGGACTCCACCTGTCTCTAGGCAAATGATGTCCCCTCCTCCCCCGGAACAAAGAGATACCACCCGGGATAGAGGGAGAGTTCCTTCTTCGTCACGGAGGGCTTCTGGTTCATCTGGGCGGTCTCGTTCTGAAGAGCTCGCTGAATGCAATATAATTCCATCCCAGTGAAAGAACCGGAGGCGCTTGTATGTCGAGTCGTCGATGGGGACTAGGCCAATTCTCCCGAGGATAGGCCCTATCGATGGGAGGTCCTACCCTGTGGACGGTGGTTATATCATGAGGGGGGCCGAGTTTCGGGTTTACCAGGGAGTTCGCGACAACGATACCTTGGACACTCCCAGGGTGGCTTCTCGACTGAGTTGGACCACTATTCTCCCGAGGGACGAGGCTAGGATATTCAGGAACTATCCGGAGGGAGAGGACTTGGCTGATATGGAAGCGATAAGGGTAATTTTTATATTCTCCTTCGTTTAACTTCTTTTTGCTGTACTCTTGAGTTTAACTTTTTTTTTGTATTTCTTTGCAGCTTGCTCAGAGGACCGTAGCCAATAATGCTCAACACCGGTCCTATCGGGAGCGAGCTGACAAGAAAATTCGAGAGTTGAAGGACAAGGTCATGGAGCTATCGAATACTGTCAACAACTTGTCTAAACTTCCCGATGTGGTACGGAACCTGGAAGAGCAGCTCTCGAAGGCTCGCCAAGATTTGGACCAGGCCAAAGGGGATCTTACCGTCGAGGCGGCTCGATCGAGTAAATTCCATGAAGATCTTCAGGAGGCCCACGCCGAACTGGACCGTATGCAGTCCAACTACGGGTCCTTACTTAATCGTAACCAGGAGCTCGAGCATTACGTCGCTAAGTTAGAAAGTCGAGCTATTCCTTCGCTGACCCGAGTGGAGGTTGATGGCATCAGGGCGGAAGCCGTAAAGGAGTACCGCCTTTCTAAGGATTGCTTGAGGCGGAAGGAGGATTTTTCAAATCCCTATGTGAAATACGGATTTTACCTCGCTCGATCATGGTTAGAGAAGCATAGGGAAGGTGAAGAATTCCCCGAGCTCCAGTATACGGACGAGGTGATGCTGTTCGAGGCCCCTGACTAGACTAAGTACAAACCCGAGGCTGAACCTGGGGACGAGGTTTTCAAGAGGACTGCCCAGGATGATCTAGCCAACCTCACCGGTCCTTGGGAGCCTGTGGACCTGGAAGATGCTCCTGAGCCTATTGGCGCTCTCCTTGACTTGGACGGGGAGGAGGGTCAGCAGTCTTTAGGGAGCGAGGGCCCGTCGGCAGCTGATCCCCAGCCTCCTCCTGAAGATTGAGTTTTTGTTTTTTTGTTTATTCTGTCGTTTTGTTTTGATTTTTTACTTTTGTTGGATGAATTGTAAAGATCTACTAAAGATCTACTTGTAATTTTCTTGAATGAAATGAAATTCAAGTTTTGTTCATGCTTCGTATCGCATTACTTCTCTATTTGTTTTGAATGTATTCGTGCATGCTCCCCAATTCTTGGTAGAAAGATACATTTTCAGAAAGAATTTTTCGTATAATCATATCATTTTCTGAGGCCTGATTACTATGATGCGAGTGCGTCTTTATTCTTTACGGCCTTTATGTTTCCATTGCCTGGCCACAGTGACGCATAGCGTCTCAGGCTCTTATGGCTAGTCGGATCTTTCACGCCTGGCCACAGTGACGCATAGCGCATCAGGCTCTTACGGCTCGTCTGAATATACGCCTGGCCACAGTGACGCATAGCGCCTCAGGCTCTTATGGCTCGTCTGATTATACGCCTGGCCACAGTGAAGCATAACGCCTCTTACGGCTCGTCTGATTATACGCCTGGCCACAGTGACGCATAGCGCCTCAGGCTCTTACGGCTCGTCTAATTATACGCCTGGCCATAGTGACGCATAGCGCCTTAGGCTCTTACGGTTCGTCTGAATATACGCCTGGCCACAGTGACGCATAGCGCCTCAGGCTCTTACGGCTCGTCTGATTTTTCACGCCCGGCCACAGTGACGCATAGCGCCTCAGGTTCTTACGGCTTGTCTGATTATACGCCTGGCCACAGTGACGCATAGCGCCTCAGGCTCTTACGGCTCGTCTGAATATACGCCTGGCCACAGTGACGCATAGCGCCTCAGGCTCTTACGGCTCGTCTGAATATACGCCTGGCCACAGTGACGCATAGCGCCTCAAGCTCTTACGGCTCATCTGAATATACGCCTGGCCACAGTGACGCATAGCGCCTCAGACTCTTACGGCTCGTCTGAATATACGCCTGGCTACAGTGACGCCTAGCGACTCAGGCTCTTACGGCTCGGCTGAATATACGCCTGGCCACAGTGACGCATAGCGCCTCAGGCTCTTATGGCTCGTCTGAGTATATGCCTGGCCACAGTGACGCATAGCGCCTCAGGCTCTTACGGCTGGTCTGAGTATACGCCTGGCCACAGTGACGCATAGCGCCTCAGGCTCTTACGGCTCTTCTGAGTATACGCCTGGCCACAGTGACGCATAGCGCCTCAGGCTCTTACGGCTCTTCTGAGTATACGCCTGGCCACAGTGACGCATAGCGCCTCAGGCTCTTACGGCTCTTCTGATTCCTGTCACAAGATTTAGATATATAAAAGCTGCAGATATATAACAAAAGAACAGTCTGCATAATGATTGGATAATAATATCTTGTGACAGTGTAAACAAATGACAGTAATGTGAGAGTATAACGTTTAAGAAAGAAAATATAATGATTAATTCAAATACAATTTTAAGTGATTTGAATTCCATGTTTTCCCTATTTTCTTTCCTTGTAGAGTTTCCAGGATACAGGTGTTAGGCCCAATCTTATGTTTGATTCTGAATGGACCTTCCCAATTAGCTCTGAATTTTCCATCTTCCTTCAAGGCGTTCGTGATATGCGACTTCCTGAGCACCAAATCTCCTTCGGACATTGGTCTATCTCTCACTCGGCTATTATAGTAGTTGGCCACCCTCTGATGATAGGATACCAATCGAATAGCGACGGCTTCTCTATGTTCATCAACGAGATCCAGGCTTTCCCTTAGTGCTTGTGAATTCTCTTCTTCTACTAAGGGCACCATCCTGGGTGACAATGCTCCAATTTCTACGGGGATCAATGCTTCAGCACCGTACACAAGACTGAACGGCATTTCTCCGGTCGATACCCGACTAGTGGTACGATATGCCCATAAAACACTAGGCAATTCGTCCACCCACGCCCCTTTTGTAAGACCCGAATTTAATTAAAATACGAAATTTAAATAAGAAAAGATGGGGGAAGTATGAAGGAAGTCGGGTTAAATTAATCCCGAACATGTGTAAGGGCAAAATGGTCAAAAGACCGAAAGCCGGTGTAAATTCGATAAGAAAATTTAATTAAAAATAATGGATTGAGAAATCTTGGTCAATAAAGATGAAATAAATTTATTTTGGATTAAATTGATCAAGATTCAAAAATTTTAAAAATACCGAAAAAATTACCGGGACTATATCTCGAAAAACGCGAAGAAATAATATTGAAATTTAGAGAAAAATATAATTAATAAATTAAATTTAAATTAAATAAATTAAAGTAGAATAAAAAATAATATAAGGTAGATATTTTGGGATTTTATGGAGATTTTATTGAATAGTAAAATAATTAAAATAAATAATAATAATAATAAAATTAATAAAAGAAATGAAAAAAAAAGGAAACTGGAAAAAAAAACATCGGGGAGAGAGAACAGAAATGGACGCGCGAACCGAGGATTGCCGGCGAGCCACCACCGGCGACCCTTGTCCCAGGCCGCCTACCGGGAAAGGAAGCCCCTCACCCCGCGATCTTGCTGCCACCGGTGACGCGGGCCAAGGATGACCGAGATCGACGGACGGAGGAGAAGAAGCGGTGGGGGAGAGAGAGGGTCGGTCCCGGCGATCCACGGCAGCCGGGCACGAACGGCGGGCACCGGCTTGATCGGGAAGAAGAGCCGGTCGTTTTGAGACCGGTAGCAGCCGGCGAAACGGCGGGAATCGCCGGCGACGACGAAGAGAAAGAAAATGGGTTCCGACGTCGAGGAGAACAGGCCGGACCGGCCATTTTCCGGCAGCCTTGGGCGAAGCCGAGCCCAGATTCGAGCTGCGGACAACCTCACGGAGCTGCTGGCGGTGGAAGCCGGCGAAGAACCGGCCGGCAAGGTAGTGAACCGGCGGTGAACCGGCCAAACCGGAGAAAACCGGCGGTCTGAACCGGTCCGAACCGGACTGAACCGGTTCAGCCAAAAAGAGGAGGAAAAAAGGAAGAAAAAAGGGAAAAAGAAAAAGAGAAAAAATTGGGAAAAATTCCTGTGATGCAATCGAGCTTCGGGTAAGTCGACAAGCGGTCATATTGACCCGATTTAAATTTGGAATATTTTATTTAATTAAATTTCGACCGAAAAGTTTACCCGAAAATGTAATTAATTGTGTAGCTCGACGATTGGCATCCACCGAGGGCTCGAGACAGCCTCGATTTAAGTACTAGCATGGAATCTCGGGTAAGTGACCCCTATTTACGATAATTACCTCGTTATGCGTGATATTGATTTAATTTTCGCATAAATTGAATTAAATTATGGAAACTTAGATAAATTATCGTAAATAATGAATTTAGTTATTCAAGAGCTAGAACGAGGCCCAATAAATTATTGGTGGGCCTAATGAGCCCAATAGGCCTCGATAAAGTGAAAATTTAGTGAAAAACGGGCTTAAGGCCGATTAAGGCCCATTGAGGTGCAATCGGGCCCAATAGGGGTAATTGGGCCCAATGATTTAAATTAATCCCAGAAAAGATTAAACACAATTAAATTATATGTTATCTGACCTGAGAAATATTGGTACGCAGTTTCGGGCATATGATTGGGAGCATGACGGACTGCGCGACGGGACTACATTGGAAAAGAAAAGGTCAGACTCTACAGGAAAATAAGGTAAGGGAATTCTGCGGACTGCTAGAGGTAAACTTTACGAAGTTTTAAATTCATTGCAGTCATTTAAAAATTTATCTGAAGGGTCTAGAGGTCGAAGAATAATTTTAGTGCCCCGTATGGGTAAAATTACTAAAATACCCTTGTTAAGGGTAAAATTTACAAAGTTAGGAAAAATTGGGAGGAGCAAGAACAAGAGGTTCTTGCTCATTCTGGAGGTGTTTTGATGCATGCATGAGTAGGCTGGCTCACCTTGAAAGAAAATGCACAGCATTGCATACTTTGAACGTGATATTGTTTTGAAAACTGTTTTGAGGAAACAGAGCCGCCTACGTGTTTTCATTTACATGTGACGTGCTAGAGCTCAGCTCGCACGATATTTGATTTGTGTGATGCATGCATTAGTGCTAGAGCGAGAGCTCGCACTAGAGTTTTACATGCATAGGTGCTGGAGTCCAACTCGCACCAGATTCTTATATATATATGATTTTCGTGACAGGGTGCTAGAGTCTAACTCGCACCATATTTTTATATGATTTTGAGACAGGGTGTTAGAGCTTCGCTCGCACCAGATTTTTATACGATTTGCATACAGAGTGCTAGAGCTTAGCTCGCACTAGATTTACTTGATTTGATGAGAGTGCTGAGCATTGCTCGCACTGATTTTATGAGAATATGCGATGAGCCGTGCTTGGAGCATCGGGTAGACTGTGTGTCACCGATTAAATAGGCTCGCATGTGCGCTTTGAGACATGGCATCAGGGGAAAAGGTCCTTAAGTAAGGATGATCCCGAATGAAACAAAACCTCT
Source organism: Firmiana major (assembly GCA_033439115.1). Taxonomy (NCBI): domain Eukaryota; kingdom Viridiplantae; phylum Streptophyta; class Magnoliopsida; order Malvales; family Malvaceae; genus Firmiana; species Firmiana major. The sequence continues at coordinate 22,442,712 of CM065903.1, read as the reverse complement.
GTGGGAAGCAGGCCAATTGGGCTGGAGTACCTAGAGATATTATATGGGTTCATGGAGTACGATGTACCGTGCAAGTAGCATGGAGTACGATGTACCGTGTTGTATCTTCGGATACGGCATCTCCGGATGCAGCATCTTCGGATGCAGGGGATCGGATAAGACTGACGGGATGGACTGACCCACCTCCCGGGCGGTTCCTGATCATGGTGAGAACCCGCACACTAGGATCCGTGTAGCTGAGGAACTCCCGAGGACAGATATGGCCATAGTCCTAGTTATTGCCGTTATACAAATATTGCCTCGTCTCGCATGTCGACGATTTCGATGATTTAAACTGGGATTTAAATTAAATATGCATGATGGTTATATTCCATGCTTTTAAAACCCATATGTGATGTTAACGATTTTCATGATTTTGAGTGAGTCAGGATCACCGAAGGAGGGGTCGAGTCCTGACTTTACTGTGAAATTTTAAACGAGAAAGATATGATTTTTGAATATACTTGCATGTTGGATTTTCCGTGCAATGTGTTTTACATAACATCATAATTCATAGGATCTATTTTAAAATGTGTGGAGAAAGGGTGGTTTATGCATGGCACCACGTTCATGTAGGTAGTATGGTTACCTACTTGTTCGTAGGATTGCCTTACTGAGCTTGATGTGCTCACCCCTTTCATTTTCTCCCACAGATAATCTCCAGTTGAAGTTGAGGCGACTTAGTACTGCATTCCGGATATCCGCTGCTACCCATCGACATAAGGTATATATACACTTGTACATATTGTATCTACATAAGCATAGCACAGTAGCATGTTTGTAAGTAACTTTAGGGGATGTATAAATAATATAAACAATTATAAATGACTGGAGAATAAATAAGTTAAATGGGAAATGTATGGTGGGACTGGCATTGACGCACAGCCCAATTATTAGTGGAGTGTTGGTCACGATTCGAGGACAGGTAAGAATTTAAGTAAATAATAAAACGCGAAAAATTAACTCTGACTTTTGGGTAGTTTGGGTCGTGACACCTTTAGCTTTGTCTAACCTGATCTTCAGCCCATGAAGAATAGTTCGATTACTGACTTCGACCTGTCCATTAGCTTGAGGATATGACACAGAAGAAATCCTTAGCTGAATGTTGAGGCGTTTACAAAATTCACGGAAGGCATTACAATCGAATTGCTTTCCATGGTCGACATTCAAGATGCGTGGGATCCCGAATCGACAGATAATGTCTTTTCATACCATTGCCTCGACTTTCTTCTCCGTGATTGTGGCTAAAGACTCTGCTTCAATCCACTTTGTAAAGTAGTCGGTGGCAACTAACAGAAATTTTCTTTGGCCCGTGGCTAATGGAAAAGGCCCTAGAATGTCCAACCCCCATTGTGCGAAAGGAACCGGCTGTATCGTACCCTGGGAGGGAGTCACTGGGGCTGTTGTGATCGGCGCAAACCTTTGGCATTTGTCACACCTGCGGGCTTTGTCCATTGCATCTTTTTTCAATGTCGGCCAGTAGAATCCCGATCGCAGTATCTTAGCAGCAAGGGCTCTAGCTCCTAAATGTTCACCGCAAATTCCTTCATACACTTCGGCTAGGACATAATTTGCTTGCTTCGGCCTCAGACACTTTAACAAGGGTGACGAATATCCCCTTTTATACAGTTCTCCGTTGATTAGTGTGAACTTCGCCCCTTTTATCCTTAAGCGACGAGCTTCATCCTTATCTTGGGGGAGTGTACCCTCAGCGAGATACTGCTTGAATGGGGATCTCCAGTCATCTCCCGTTTCAATGTCACACACTTCGACCTCTTCAATACTAGGCCGTTCGAGCCTCTCCACCTTCACTATCCTTCCTCTTGTCTCATTGGAAGAGGCTAACTTGGACAATGAATCAGCGTGTGTGTTTTCAGACCGGTTAATTTGTATCAGCTGGAAGCTCTTAAAAGTCTGAGCCAGAGATTGGACTTTCTTCAGGTAGGGGGCTAAAGTTGGTTCTCGAACCTCAGATTGCCCGTTGAACTGGTTTACCACCAATTGAGAGTCACTATGTGCTACAAAGTGGTGAACCTGCAGCTTTTCTGCCAGCCTCATCCCGGCTATCAAAGCCTCATACTCCGCTATGTTGTTCGAGCTGGGGAACCCAAACCGTAAGGAGTATTCCAGGGATTTCCCTTCTGGCAATACCAAGACCACACCCGCTCCGCTTCCGTTTGCACTCGATGCCCCGTCGACATACAGCAACCATGGTTGAGTTTCCCTTTCGTTGTTGTCGCTCGGGCTTGTGCATTCTACTATAAAGTCTGCCAGAGCTTGGCCTTTAATAGCCTGCCTGGGTTGGAACGTGATATCATATCCTCCAAGTTCCACTGCCCATTTGACTAGTCTCCCTGAGTGTTCAGACTTCTGAAGGATTTGTCTTAACGGTTGATCCGTCAAGACAGTGATGGGGTGTGCCTGAAAATAAGGGCGCAACTTACGCGAGGCCATCACAAGAGTCAATGCTAGCTTCTCGGCCAGCGGATAACGGGTCTCTGGGTCTAACAGTACCTTGCTCACATAGTAGATGGGGCGGTACACCATTTCATCATTCTTCAGTAGCACCGCACTGACGGCGAAATCACCAACTTCCAAGTACATATACAATTGTTCCCCTTCCAGGGGTCTTGTCAATAAAGGTAGCTGCTTCAAATATTCTTTGAGGTCCTCAAAAGCCTTTTGACAATCTCCCGTCCATTCGAAGTTTTTTCCTCCCCACAGAGTTTTGAAGAATGGCAAGCTCCTTTCTGCTGACTTTGACAAAAAGCGATTCAGAGCTGCTATTCTGCCTGTCAATCTCTGGACATCTCTTACGGTGGTTGGGGGTTTCATGTCGAGGACTGCCTGTACCTTTTCAAGATTTGCCTCAATACCCCTGTCAGTGATCATGAAGCCCAAGAACTTCCCTGATTTCACCCGAATGAGCACTTTTCGGGATTTAGCTTCATATTGAATCTCCTCAGTACCTCGAATACCCTAGACATCTAATGAGCGTGAGACTCTCCCGCTCGGCTCTTGATGATCATATCGTCCACATAGGCTTCCATGGTATTTCCCAGAAGATCTTTGAACACTTTGTTCACCATTCGCTGATAGGTGGCTCCAGCATTCTTTAAACTGAATGGCATTACCCGATAGCAGTATGTTCCATCGTCGATTATAAAAGAAGTCTTCTCTTCGTCTTCTGGGTAAAGCATAATTTGGTGATATCCGGAGAAGACGTCTAAAAAACTGAGGAGTTCATATCCGAATGTTTCATCCACCAGCCTATCTATCCGAGGTAGGGGGTACGAATCTTTAGGGCAGGCTTTATTCAGATCGGTGAAGTCTACACACATTCGCCACTTCCCACTAGATTTCTTTACCATTACCACGTTGGCTAGCCACTCGGGGTAGTAGACCTCTCGAATGAATCCGACGTCTAGGAGTTTATTCACTTCTTCAGTGATTGCCTTTTGTCTTTCCGGAGCAAAATTCCTCTTTTTCTGCTTGACAGGTCTGTGCCCGGGCGAGACGTTAAGCTCGTGGCAGATCACTTCGGGATTAACCCCGGGCATATTAGCCAGGGTCTAAGCGAAAACATCCGAGTTTCTCCTCAGGCATTCGACTATCTCGCTTCTTACTTGTTCGTTCAGCTGAGTCCGATGAATGCCTTCTTTTCTCCGGCCCCCCTGGTTAGCTCAATGGCTTCTGTTTCCTCTACAGGCTGAGGCTTGGGCGGATCCTCTATGCACAAAGTCTCCTTTCTCTGTCCTCCTTTGTTAGCGGTAGAAGCGATATAACAAGTACGGGCACTCCTTTGATCTCCTCGTACTTGCCCGACTCCGTTGGGAGTGAAAAACTTCATTAACAGATAACAAGAGGATATCACCGCTCTCATGTCGTTCAGTACGGGTCTACCCAGGATTATGTTATAAGCAGCGGAGGTTGACCTTACTACCATGAATAATACTTGCTGGGTCACATCCTTCGGGTTTTCTCCAAGAGTCACAGGCAACTCTATAGACCCGACCACCTTTACCCTTTCGCCCGTAAATCTGTATAGTGGCGTCATAACAGGCCTTAACCTATCTTCGGATATGCTCATTTTTTCGAAGCAATTCCAATAGATTAGGTTCACCGAACTCTCGTTATCGACCAGGATTCTGCTCACCGGGTGTTTTGCCACTACTGCAGATATTACCATGAGGTCATCATGGGGCATGACAATGTCACCCTTGTCAACCGGAGTGAACATGATAGGTTCTTCATCCGTTCTCTCCTCCATTACAACATTAACCTGATATGCCTGCCTTGCGTAGCTCTTACGGGAAGCAGAGGAGCTTCCCGCCATCGATTCCCCTCCTGCAATAACATTTATTGCTCGGACGGTAGGTTCGTTGTTCGGCTGATTGGCACAGGGGATCATAGGCCTAAATGCTTCATTCCTTGGCCTATTTCTTCCGTTATCATTATTTGGCCCAGTCTGCGGACGGTCATTCCTTCGATCGCGCAGAGGATAACGGGGTCTTTCACTTCTCCACAGGAAGCGGTTGATTTTCTCCTCCCTAGCTAGTCTTTCTAGCTGATCCATTAGGTCTCTGCATCTCTCCGTGGGGTGGCCGTGAGCGCAATGGAATTCGCAGTAGGCATCAGAGTTTCGTCCTACATCTCCAATCTTCTTCTTGGGGAATTCCAACAGTCCGCCCCTTCGATAGCTGCTAGTATCGCGGTGCGAGGCTCATTCAATCTGGTATAACCTTCATACTTGAGCCTAGGGGCTTTGTCCGCTCTAACGGGTCTTGGAGAGCTTCTCTCGGGTACATCCCTTTCTCTCTTTTTTCCTTCCCTCGTCTCCCGAGGAGGTATCATCTTCATCACTTCTTCCTGAGCCACATATTTATTGGCTCTGGCGAACAGGTCGGAAAGTGTCCGTGGCTGGTCGAGGGAGAGGGATTCTTGTAACTTCTCAGACCTCGTCCCTTGCAACATTGCAGCCATGGGTACTCCTACGGGTAGATCTTCAACCTCTAAGGTTGCATCTCGGAAGCGATCTACGTAGCTCTTCAAGGATTCTTTATTCCCTTGTTTCAGAGTGAGTAGGTAAGTAGCGTCCTTTCTCTGGCTATTAATCATGAAGACTTGCAGAAATTCATTTCGCAGTTGGTCGAAGGATGAGATGGAACCTTCGCTCAACCCATTGAACCATTTCAGAGCGTGTCCGGACAATGTAAGCGAAAAAGCCCTGCACATAATTTCGTCCTCCCATCCATGCAGCAGCATGAGCGAATCATAACTCTGTATGTGGTCATAGGGGTCTGCTTTGCCTGTGTAAGTGGTCATAGAAAGCATCTTGAACTTCTTCGGCAAAGGTTTGTTCATGATCCCTGGACTGAACGGAATCCTCCTTTTTTGGCTATCGTCTGGGGACACCAGTTTTCTCTTTTCTAAAATCCTTTGGACAACTTTTTTCACGTTTTTCGACCCTTGAATGGAGTATGCTCCCCTCCCTTCGGGTCTAGAAGAGTCCGACTGGTAAGCACCCCTTCCAGCACTTTTCGTTTCGGGATTTGACCTTGCGCCTTCCACACAATCTCGGGGGTTGGGACTCTCCTGTCTTCGTCGCTCCCCGGACGTATAATCTCCTAACTCATACTCTAACTCCACTGGAGAGGTACTGCGCCATGCAGGGGAACTCTGCCGCCTGCGATCCGCGGATGAGCTCTGTCGCCTATCCGCGTTGGGAGAACTCTACCGCCTGACTGCTGCAGGGGAACTCTGCCGCCTGCGATCCGTGGGTGAGCTCTGCGGCATAGCTGCCGCGGGAGAACTCTGCCGCCTGACTGCTGCGGGTGAGTTCTGTCGCCTGACTACTGCGGGGGAACTCTGTCTTGTTGGGTTCGCGGCAGCATTTACTTCTCGTAACCCTGGCGCAGGGTGATTCCTTTGAAATGTGGTAGAGTTTGGAATCAGTCCAGTGGCATTATTTTGCGCTCCCTCCCCTTGTCCAGCACTCACCAGGGTGGAGGGTTCACCTCTCTCGTAGGTCGACCTTGGGATGTTTTCCCCCACCATCTGTTGTACTTCAGGGGGTAAGCTGAACTATAGGAGAGCGTCTCTGAAAAAGTTCACCATAGCTTTCAATGCTGTCGTCGTTTCCTCATTCTGGCGTTTCAGAGTCTCGAATTCTTCCAGAGAAACTGAAGCCTGCCTATGGTCGTTTTTCTTCTCTCTCTGTCCTTGCTCTGACCTGACAGGGGGACTTACAGAATTTTGCTCCCCTGTCTCTCCTGCTGTAGAACGTGTCCTCACCATTTTAATAAGGAATCTGACTTTTTGTTCTGATTCCCACAGACGGCGCCAATTGATGTTGCCTCCTAAAACGATAATGGGGTGGTGATTTCCACGTATTCAAGTTGCGCTAAAGACAAAGAGATGTTGTTGATGCGATTTCTTCCACATGTGCCTCGCATATTCTGCAAAAACAACGGAAATTAGGGGGAACAGGGATTTGTCCCTGCACACGCACTCCGATGATTAAGTTAGAAAGCTGAGTTTCTGTATATATGAAGAATAGAAATGTGTTCTTCAGAATTAAAGGGTTCAAGTCTTTTTTTTTTTCGTCCTCATTTCTGAGTACTCACCTGGGGTATTTATAGGTTTCTCCCGGGTCGGTTCAGGCTGAGGCCCAGGCGCGTGTCTGGGCCGCGACAGAGTCGTTTGGTACTCTGTCGCGGTTCGGAGCTGGACGACTTTGCGGGTGAGTTCGGTGGGCGGCAGAGTATATGTGTGAACTTCTGCTGCGGTCTATGCGGTAGAGGTCTGTCGCAGTACAGGCGGTAGAGGTCTGTCGCGATGTATGCGGTAGAATTCTGTCGCGACCTACTGTGCCGTACGGAGCCTATGCGACAGAGTCTCTATCGCCTAGAGACTCTGTTGCCTACCAAGCAACTGTGTCGCATGGAGACTCTGTCGCTGTAACAGCAACGTGGCTTATTTTGTGTTTGACACGTGGCGGTCCCTGGTCGGTAGATCATTGTGCACGTGGACTTTGATGATAGGATCACCATCAATATTAATATATTTTTTAACATTTTTCTTAGCTCATATGTCATCAAAAATCATTTTAAAATTTACAAAACAATTAACCAAATTATAAAATTAGAAAAAAGATTGAGATTTTTTATTTGATCTCGATTTCCAAGCTTAAGCCCATTTTAAGGTTTTAAATTTTTTTTTTATCTAAATCCACCCAAAAAATTGAGTCAAACTTTGTGCTTGAACATGACGCCCATGAACAAGATTATTTAAAAGCGACCAATTAATTCCATAATCACCATTTTGCATCACAATTATGTTAATGAGATAATCGAGTTTGAGTTAAGTTTAAGTAATATATTAAGGAATTGATAGTAAATCCAAACCTAGCTTGGTTCAACTTTTCATATTTAATTTTTCAGTCAATTCGTTTTATTTGAATGAACAAAGTCAAACCCACCCCAATATTATTAATTTTGTAAAAATTAATAAAATATAAAAAATATCAAAACGCATAATAACTAATAAATATAACATAATAAGTTTAAATAAATTCTTACAAACAAGATTACAAGAAACATGAAATTTTTAATTAAAATCTAAAAAACAATACAACCTCAAATTAAATTGCACAAAAAACAAAAAATAATTTAAAATGAATTAATATAAAAAATAGTAAAAAAAATTTATAATAATCTAGTCTAACTTGGTCTTGAAATGATAAACTCAAACTCAACTTAATTTTCATCGAGTTTTTAATTTTCAAGTTTAAGCTGATTTACAAGCTTGATAATTTTACTCACCCAAAAATTAAACGAGTTTTTAAATTTGAATAAATAACTCAACTTTTTAACATGCCTAATCACTACCACACTTATCTTAGTCACAACCACACTTCAAGTTAAACACTATATTCGAGAAAAAAAAAGTTACAACCAATCATCGAAAAAGCTATCAGGCACATCATTGAAAAATAAAAAATAAAGTAAAACAATCTAAATAACAGCTAAAAAAACTCCTTACAAATAAAAAGAAGAGTAAAACAAAAAAATCCAAGTAAAATACAAGGAAATGATGGTGAGAAGAGGACTTATCGTTTGAGTAGGTAAATATTGTAGTTTTTCAACGAGGAACTTTCTAAAGAAAAAAAAAAAGATAAGACCCTTCACCAAGACCGACGGCAATAATGACGGCGATGGGGAGTTTGGCTATTTTGAACTGGTGACAAGGTAAAGCATGGGACGAGAAAACGAATAAAAGTGGTTTATGAGAATTTGATTGATGGCAAGTAATGGCGTAATAAAAAATTTTATTTTGCAAATATAATAAATTTTATAAAAATAACAAGAAGAAATAATAATAATAATAATAAATTTAAAATTTGCATATCCAATCATAATCGATAAAATTTTTATAATAACCATTAACATAATTTCATTTTTTAAAAATGGTATAATAACATTTAACATGTGACGCCCGAAAATGTGAGAATTTGGATAAATTTTTAATTTAATCTTTTATTCAAGTTGTATTGTTGTTCAACGCCTAATACTTAACCTTTCATTTTAACAAAAGTTTGTCGGCATAACGGTTTATTAATGAACTTACGTCCCTGTAATATTTAGAATACAGTTTATAATCACACAACAGTTACTTTTAATCACTTTTCATAATCAATAGTGATTTCCGTAACATTAAATTTCATTTCATTCCCTTAATACCTCATAGAGACATATTATTGTATAAATTGTAGGTTGACAACTTTACATACACACAGATCTATATTACATCCTATAATATCTTTTACATAAAAGTGTTTATGCTATACAAGATATCTGGTAGTAAATCAGGAGTATACCTTAACGTGTATTGAAGATTGCCTAGGGAGAGTGTCGTATCCACAAGCCTGCGTCAATTACACAGTAGGCGTACAAAGATCAGTACAAATAATTTGTAAAAGTAGAGAAGGGTGGTGAGCTTTTGAAAAGCCCAGTAAGAAATATGTTTAAAATAGTTTTGGTATTAAAACATACGAAAAATGAGATGCTTTTAAAATGCATTTCATACTTTAAATCACTTTCGGATACTTTTATACAATGTTTCGGCAGAGCAAACATATATCGAAACATATTTAGCTTCAAAAAGCAAAAATAAAACACATTCGGATAATATATATCATACATCACAAACCTTTTCATATTACTTTCGAAAATCATACAGAATATCATGGAGACTAGGTAAAATCCATATAGCTAGTATAGGTCATGATCATACAAACTTAACCTCCGAAGAGGGAAGTAAACGAACAAACAGAGTACCGATGACCATAGTAAGAGGACTGTAGACTGAATTAGGGTTGTACATCGCCCTGCACCACTAAGGACCAAAACAAACAATGCATGAAGTGGTGGAAATCAGACACCGAGTGGGCATAATATGCATGACGTGGTTAAACAAGCACCACAAAGGACCAGACATGCACGATGTGGCGTAAGGCATGCACCACTAAAAACCAAACTCCACACAAGCCATGCATGACAAATATCATAGACTACTGGATGTCTTTTGTCTCAAATCAAAGCTTACAAATTCCTTTTTGAGCTTATTAATTCACATACTAATAAAATCAAGCTTATGTCAAATTTTCATATTTATGAATCATATTCATAAAATACATTTTCACATCAAAGCTTACTTTTTCAAAACATTTTACAAATGCAAAGAAAATACACTCGAAGGTTTTTGGTAACATTGGTTTTTCTCTAGTTTCATTTTATACGTAAATAATATTTTTCGAAGATTGAACACTTTTCATAATCTCAATAATACTTCAAGCATTTTTATATTTTTAAAAGCAAGGTAATAGGATACCATTATGGTTTTAAATTACGTCTCTGTGACGCCCCAGAAGCGCAAAAAATAGGGCAAATTTAAAATTTGTTTACATCATTTCACAATTCTAGGTGCATTCCTGTGCAGTGTCATGCATTATCATATATAAATTATAATTTATACCTCAAGATCTCATCATCCAACATCTATATATTACATCATATTCATTCTTCAATTTCGAATTAATTAATCCTAATACATCCCATACATCATTATTCATCAAGTGTCTGTAAATACAACTTTAGTCTAAATATACCTCAAGCACAATATGTGGCATGGGCTCAAATCCTCCACTAGCCACTACTCCGTACGTCGTAGGAAATTCTCTTCACTTGAAGAAATCTAGGGGGGAATATAAAAATAGGGTGAGCTTCTAAATCGCTCAGTAAAGGGGGTAAGGGACTCATTGATAAAATAATAATTTGCACAGCACAATCATTTTGTTTTCTGAGTGGAAACCCAATAAACTCAGTAGAAAAGTGTAGCATGAATAATCAAAACACCATCTCAACTCATTTCTCAAAACTCATACAGAAACATGAGAATAATTGGTTTAATATAAAAACCACAGTTACAAGCATGTAGAAAACATGATACGATAATGGATTTTCTCATAAAACATGATGAATATCACCGCAATAGTAATGCACGTGGCACAGCCACCAAACACAATCTCATATGTAAAACGAGACTAGGCAAATAAAACTCATATAAAAATTCGTCATGACACATCAAAACGATTGAACTCGTCTCCTAAGCGGACATCCCCAATCGAGGGATTTCGTCGACAATAATACACCCATGGCCATGGTTCGTTGTAGACTTGATCAGAGTCGTACAACCGTCGATCTTACATACTATCAAAGCACGACCCGACCTTACATGCTATCAAAGCAATGCCACCCATCGCTACCGCGGAGCGAGGTCATCTCGCGTTACTAGAATAGAGGCTTCGGTCTTACGTGCTACTAGAGCACGGCCCGATGTGTATTCAACATGATACACCTAAGTCTCAGTAATAGCCATTATCAAATAAAATCATTTTGCCTTTACGTAGCGCTCATAATAGTTTTTCTCATAAAATTCATCTCAAAACCGTTTGTACTCAACACAAAACATGTCAAAACCGAGCTCAAACCGGTAAAACCACGCACACATTTCTCAAATCTCAGTACGCCTTAATGTAGAGCCCAGATCACTTTTCACTTTTTAATACTCAAAATGGTTGTAACACATTTTTCCCATTTAGTATACAACTCAAAAAAATTGGGCCACAACCGGCTATAAAACCGTGTGCAACAACTCATTCACAACTCATAAAACATGCTTGTTTTCTCAAATCATATTTCATACTACAATATCATCACAAAATCGCATACACAAATGAGTTTAAATTTTCCCTTACCTCGTTGCACCTCGTATAGTGCAATCAGTCCCCCAAACAACGGACTAGCCTCACATTTCTCTCTGGAACTCCCAGACTGTCCAAACGATGCTAAAACATCAATAATTTATCTCAATCACATAATCGGGCACATATTTGCTCGTATTCTCGTTAAATACTACAAACCTCGTTTTTCTCATATTCCTATCATAATCCACATTCTCATCCACTACATTTCAAATCTTACATTTTTCATACATAATATCCATGCCAAAATCACCTCATTGCCTCGATTCCAATTTATAGTTAAAATCTCAAAATTACTACAAATTGTATAATGTCATCATCACTCCAACAAATTGCAATCTCATCAACTCTAATCATTTCCTAGCTATTTTATCACAACACCCATAATCACAATCACCAAAGTCACCTCAATATCAAAGATTAAAACTTAGAAATTTACCAAAAACTTATGGAGAGCTCTATTCACACCTCGATTCGATTCGTCCTTCGATTTCCAAGTATGTTGTTCTCCTTTGGATGAGGAACAACTTTCCTTCTTGCCTCTGCCTGAGATTTGGACGAAAATGGAGGTTTTGGAGGAGAGAGAAAGCTAGGATTGTAAAAATGACGATTTGAGGAGAGAGAGAGAGATCGATTTTCAGGAAAACAAAGGGGTTCTTATATAGGCAGAAGGTAGGAGATCGATCCGGTCCTTGATGAGATCGATCTCTCTTTGAATTTGGGAACGTTTTGGGACAATTTTATGCCTAGGAGATCGATTTGTCGTGGGGTGAGATCGATCTCATAATTGTTTCATGTAATCGACCTTCTCCTTGAAGAGATCGATCTTCTGTTTACAGAACACTTCATGAGATTAATCTGCTTCTTGAGGAGATTGATCTTCTCTTTACAGAAACATTTGGAGATCGATCTGCTTGTCTATGAGATCAATCTGCCTATCAGTTCTTACACATTTTCTGCATTCTAGAGCCTTGAGATCGATCTCTCATCCTTGGAGATCGATCTGGCCTTCACAGATTGTGCTGCTGCTGCATCAATTTGCAGAAAACTCAATGTAAAACTTCTTAAAATCTACCCCATAGTCCATATTTCAATCCATACACATTCAAGACTTAAAGACCTCATTTTCTTATGCTTCATCATATTTAAAACTTGTGTGTACATTAACATATCATAATTACATACACCAAATTACAATTCTCATAACTGGGGTATACAAAATTTCCAGTTCTCACAGTCTCTTACTTATCGAATCTCAAGGCAACACAGAATCGTAGGGTATCAAGCTTACCTTAATTTGCGTGCCAGCACATCACGTTGCCCAAGATAATTTTAAAACCATTAAAAAATGTTTAAATTCATCTTAGTATACTTGAACATACACCAACTTACATAAACTTCATTAAACTTGGCCATTTTTTTGTCGACTTTGTTATTTACTCGGTTATTCCGATAAACGTGTCAGTTTAAGTTATTTCGACAATTTCTTTTCTTTTAAATTCAAACTTATCAACTTAGTGGCTTAAACACTTATTAAAGTCTCTAGTCAACACATTATAACTTATCAAATTGTCAATTTCCACACTTTTATAGTTTTCCACTAAACCAAGCTATAAACCGAATTTTTCGATATTAAACTAATATTGCACAACATATAATACAATCAAATTTCATCTTCTCCATAACAACCAAGGGCTGGCCGAATTCTAAACATACCCTAGAAATTATTTCTTCAATTTCTACTTTAGTAAAAATCTTCTAAAACCATTAAACAACAACATATATTACAATCATCATCTTTTATCAACTTTCTCACCTTGTTGACCAACTTTGACCACTCTTTCTTTCTCCAAAAGTGTTCCTCGGCTGTAGATACACATGTTTACAATTTAGAATCATCTTAAACAAGCTTAAAAACCAACCAAGAAATCAAGAACTTAAGGTTTCTCTCACCTCTGAAATAGGGTAGATTTTGCCCTTGTTCTTCGCTCTAGCTTTTTACCCACCAAATCAACTTTTTTGTGGCTGAATTTTTTATATGTGTTAGAGGACTTAAGAAGAAAGATTTTGTTCTTTTTTATTGACCTCTAAAAATGGCTGGAAAGTGATCAAAAAAATTCCAAAACTAGAAACTGTCTGGAACCCCTATGGGAGGTTGGGAAGAGGATATATCTTTCATCTTATGTTGGTTCAGGCTAAATTTTATCTTTCTAGAAAGGGCTTTAAGTATACTTCAACGTGGAAAAAAATCAGATTCAAAGATCTTCTGGACCCCTTCAAATTGGACTTTCTTGTTGAGCCTGCAGTGTGCTAGGCCTGGGCTGATAACAGCCTTGTTTTCATAAAATCTCTAAAACTTATTACCAGCCCAATTTCTTCCAAATTTTCACTTCTCATGTGTTATAATAAGTCTTTAGTATGTTCCATAAAAATTTTGGGTCCACTTGTTTAAGAAAAATTTCCCGTTTGGGCCCGTTTTACTCGATTTAGTCATTACCGATAAAAATTCTTTAAAGTTTTCGGTTTACTTTAAAAATTAATTTAACCACTGAAACCTCAGTATTTCCACTCAATTCTAATTCTCCAAGTCAAATATAGATTATATTAATTTCCTATGGCATCATAATAATTTTTACGGATTTATGGAATTTATTCTGAATTTATTTCAATTACTAGGCCAAATTTCTCGGTTTAATGCTAATTCGAGTTTTTACTAGCTTTTCCACTTCCAATTCTTTAGTTTTTACCTACTAATCACCAAAGCATACTTATAAATGTAATCTCTTGAGAAATACTTTAATTCAAAATCTTACCTCGGGTTTTGTGCCTTGACTTAGTGCCCCTAATCCGGGTGCTTCGATTATTTCGGGCCTTGCATAATATTATTTCTAGTTTTTAATTGCTTTGTAGTTTTCTAAATAACTAATAAAATGAAAATTTTAGGTTTCACATTATCCCCACCTTTTAGAAATTTAGTCATCCAAATTCGAGTTAGTCCGTCGAATAAACGGGGGTACTTCTCTCTCATGTGGCTCTCTAGCTCCCACATAGTTTCTTCTGTCGAGTGGTGTTGCCAGAGAACCTTTACTAATGGGATTATCTTGGATCGAAGTATTTTCTCTCTTTTGTCGAGAATCCGGACCAGTTGCTCAACATAACTCATATCTCCTTGAATGTCCAACGGACCATAATCAATGACATAAGAGGGGTCCGGATGATATTTCCTCAAAATAGAGACATGGAAAACATCGTGTACCCTAGACAACTGTGGAGGTAAGACAAGTCGATAGGCAGCATCCCCCACTCTCTCTACTATCTCAAATTGACTAATGAAGCGATGACTCAGCTTCCATTTCTTTCCGAAGCACATGACACCCTTCATCGGAGATACCTTCATAATACCGAGTCCCCAACTTGAAATTCTAGAGGCTGTCTATGCACATCGGCGTAACTTTTCTATCTGCTCTATGTCGTCATCAATCTATCACAAATAAGTTAAACACCTTTAGCTGCTTGCTCAAATAGATCGGGAGTAAATATTTTCCTGTCACCCACTTCTTCCCAAGCCATAGGAGATCTATATCTTCTGCCATATAGAGCCTCGTATAATGTCATTCCAATACTGGCATGATAGTTATTATTGTAGGTAAACTCTATAAGGGGAAAATGATCATCCAATGAGCCTTTAAAATTTCATGCACATGCCCTCAACATGTCATCTAGGGTTTGAATAGTCTGCTCAGCTGACCATCTGTCTGAGAATGGTAGATAGTTCTTAAATGTAACTAAGACCTCATAGCATCCTGAAATGACGCCAAAATCGAGCAGTAAATCGAGGGTTTCTATCAAAAGTAACACTCACATGAGCCTCATGCAACCGTTCAATTTCTCTAACATACAAATTTGCTAAGGCATTAAGTGAATTTGTGTTGTTGATGGCAAAGAAGTGGACACTCTTAATTAGTCTGTCCACAATCACCCAGACTGCTTCATGACCCTTCGGGTCCTCAGTAATCTTATAATGAAGTCCATAGTGATGTACTCCCATTTCTAAGTAGGCAAGGGTAGTGACTTAAGCAGCCCTGCTGGCTTCTGACGCTCAACCTTAATCTGTTGACAGACTAAACATCTAGCCATAAAGTTTGCCACGTCTCTCTTCATTCCTGTTGAGTTAATATATTTTGAAATGACAAAACAAGTAAATTCAATAATATAAAGATGATATAAAAACATGTTTAGAGGTTATCAGTACCAGAACTTAAGTTCCTGAAGATGAGAGATCGATTTGGGATATGAGAGATCGATCTCCTGGGTTTTCTAGGATGAGGATCGATCTCATGAAGACATGAGATCGATCTGCTAAGGTTTGAACCTGTACAAAGGTATTGAGGAAGCTGAGATCGATCTATAAGGGTTATAAGATCGATCTGTACGCAAACAGAGAGTTCATGAGATCGATCTAGTATAGGAAGAGATCGATCTCCTCAAAGTCAGAGAGCTAAGGAGATCGATCTGGGTTGATATGAGATTGATCTCCTCACTACGAGAATACCTGGCAGATCGATCTATAGATCGATCCGGCCTCAAACAGAGAGATTGAAAGATCGATCTTCCTATTCGACAGATCGATCTGCTCTAACATTTTCAAATTGTGAGATCGATCTGCTCATATATGAGATCGATCTCCTTGCTTCATTTTGCTTTGATCTTGCAGGAATTATAACTAAGAGATCGATCTGGTCAAGATGACAGATCGATCTGGCATTCTACTGGAGGTACCCAACGGCTATTTTCGCAAAAATCTCAACGGGAAAAATAGCATTAAATGCTCCAACTACCAATCCTTCAGTATATAATCAAGCATTGAAGACACTGAGAAGAGGGACACCATTGTTGCACATTCTGTACATTCTCAAGAGTTTAATTCCTACATTCCATTTTTCTTCAATCCTCATTTATTGAGTTTGTTGTATAAGCTTGTATGCAAAAGCTGTATCTGTCCTACCCACATAAAAAGTTTGATATTGTATTCATCCTTGCTTTAAGAGAGAAGATGATTGTTCCTCAGTGAGATAAACTTTGTAAAAGGGTAAATACATCTTTGTATAAAAAGGGTAGAGAGGCTATTCCTTAACCTGAAAAAGGGAGTGTGTAACTTTTATTGAAAGTGAGAAAGAAAGCTCTTGACAAGAAGGTCAAGGAGAGAGGACGTAGGTAAGAGATTGGCCGAACCTCTATAAACCACTGTGTTTGATATTCTCTTCCTTATCTTGCTTTAATTTGTTTCATTACATTATATTGCTTACTCATTATTTGCTAATTAAGTTCAAAAAGAGTTTAAATTGCCATTAAGAGTTAGAAAACCGATTCACACCCCCTCTCGGTAGAGCCAACAATTCCAATCCACCAGTACACCTTACATTAATCGTGGTGCATCTTTGTACTTCTTGGGTGCATAGTGAATCAAAAACAGTGAGACTCTCTCAAAATCTTTTGTTTCAGGGTGTCATCATTCGGCACAAAAATACGGCCTTGAAACCTTAGCAATCCATCATCACTGAATGAGAAGTCTGACTGTAATCTCTCTTCAGTCTGGCTAAACATATCTAATAACTTTTAATCATTTCTCTGCCCTGACCTGATCTGATCCAAAATATAAGGCTCAATCTGTAAACTAGTCATAAACCCATCATCAACTCTATCAATACTGATACTGAGCTTGACAAACTGTCCCAACAAATCTCACTCTCTGACTATCATATAGGACACCATACCTTTTCTACCAAGGGCATCCGTAACCATATTCGCCTTGCCTGGATTGTACAAGATTTCATAGTCATAATCTTCATGTGTTCTATTCATCTCCTCTGTCTCATATTAAGCTCATTCTGATAAAAAATATACTTAAGACTCTTGTGGTCAGTGAAAATCTGGAACTTCTTACTATATAAATAATGTCGTCATATCTTTAGAGCAAAAACTATAAGCGAACACTCTACCATTTTGCATCAGTACACAGTCCAAACCCTGATGGGAGGCATCATTGTACACTACAAACCCTACTGATCCACTCGGGATGGTCAAGACTGGTACGGTAGTCAACCGATGCTTGAGTTTTTAGAAACTCTGCTCACATTGATTAAACCACTGAAATGGAACATCCTTACGTGTCAATCTGGTTAATGGAGCTGTAATCTGAGAAAGCCCCTCAACAAATCTCCTATAATACCCTGCTAATCCCAAGAAACTCCGATCTGTCACTGTCCTCGGTCTCTCCCACTTCAAAACTGCATCAACCTTGGATGGATCAACAAACACCTCGTCCTTAGATACAATATGCCCAAGGAAGGAAATCTGATCCAACCAGAATTCACACTTACTAAACTTTCCATATAATTTCTTCTCACGAAGAGTTTGGAGCACAATCCTCAAATACTGCTCGTGCTCTTCCCAGGACATAGAATAGATTAAAATATCATCAATAAATACAATAAAAAATCTGCCCAGATACTCCCGGAAGACATCATTCATTAAACTCATGAAAATAGTAAGGGCATTAGTTAGACCAAAGAGTATCACCAAAAACTCAAAATGACCATATCTGGTCCTAAAGGCTGTCTTCGATACATCCGCCTTTTTAATCCTTAATTGGTGATAACTCGATCTTAAATCTATCTTAGAAAACATCGAAGTATCTCCCAACTGATAAAATAAATCATTTATCTTTGGCAGGGATACTTATTCTTTACCGTAGCCTTATTCAAAGGCCAATAATCAACACACAAACAGAGACTCCCATATTTTTTTTTGACAAATAATACTGAAGCACCCTACGGAGATACAATCGGTCTAATAAACCCCTTATCAAGCAACTCCTGCAATTGTTTTTTAGTTTTTCTAATTCAACTAGTGCTATCTGATAAGGCGGTTTAGAGATAGACTGAGTGTCGAGCATCAAATCAATAGTAAACTCAATTTCCCTTCAGGCGGTAACCTCGGTAATTCATCCGAAAAAACATTGAAAAACTCACAAACTATTGGAACATCCTGTATACTTGGTGGTTCCCGACTATTATCAGGGACAAAAGCAATATAACCTTTATAAAAATCGAGGTTATAAAAAATTTCAAACATATAAATACCATATAACTTCATAGAACATAATACCATACACTTCTTTTTTTATTAACAAAACATATATCAAATTTATCAGGTAAGGAGAAGGTCAGGGTTTTAGTATAACAGTCTAAACTTACACGATTGACAGCTAGTCAATCCATGCTAAAAATTACATCGAAGTCATACATATTTAGCAAAACTAGATCTCCTAACATTATCCTATCTCTTACCTTGATTTCACAATTCTTACACACAATATCAGTCATATGTGATTCATACATAAGTGTTCTTATGTGTAGTATGTGATCTAGAGGCTCAGGTTCTAGATGCAAATTGTGTGCAAACTGTAGGGAAATAAAGAAGTGTGTGGAACCTAGGTCAAATAAAACATATGCTTCATGATTACAAACAAGGAGTATACCTCTATTGGCTTCGAAGGAGCTGTCAGCGGTCTCCCTGTCTAAAGTAAACATGCGTCTCTGAGTATCAGGCTTCTTGCCTTTTTCTACGGCTGTGGTTCATCTCTATAGGGCCTGTCTTTGGTGAGCCTTTCTTTCAGGCTGTTTCAACTGTTCTTGAGGCTCGAAGGGTCTCATCTGAGGGCAATCCTTAATTTGGTGTCTCTTATCTTCGCATTTGAAACAACCACTCATGACCCAATGGCATGGCCCACCATGTGGCTTACCACAATTTTTGCACTGTTGTAATTCAAACCCGAAGCCTCTGGTGGTATCTGCACTATCAGTAGGGGTTTTAGGCTTACCAATCCTCGTCCAAAACTCATTTATCCACTGTCTCTTAGGCTGACCCCACCTCAGCTCTGGTATGGATGTTTCAGATCTCTTGCCTTTATCTTTGCCCTTGCCTTTGGACCCATATTGTGCTTAAGTAACATCAAGACCCCTCTCTATCTCCTGAGCTCATCCGAGGGCATCCTTAAACTCTGTAATCTAGAGCGCCAATAGTTTATCACGGATTCGCGATCTTAATCCAGATAAAAACCTCTCGGTACGACGATTTGGGTCCTTGACTGTCTTGGGGTCATACCTCATTAAGATAGTGAACTGATTCTCATATTCGTCCACTGTCATACTATCCTGAACCAAATTTAGAAAATCCATCTACATCTTCTTCTAGGCAGTACGCGGGATGTACTGGGTCCTGAACGCAGTCAGAAAAGCATCCCATGATATATATTTGGCTGACTATTTGTAAGAATTGTTTGAGTAGATCTCCACCAAAACTTAGCTTGGCCCCTCAACATGTAACTAACCATAGTTACCCTCTCGGTATCTGTACACCCCAAATATTGAAATGTCGTCTCGATATCCAACAATCATTGTTTAGCCTTAACTGGATCCTTAACCCATGTAAATTCTAAGGGATTCATCCTGAGAAAGTCTCGTAATCTCTGTGTATATATGTCCTCCCTTTGTTATGGGACTGGAGGCTAAGGAGCTGGGGGTGCCGGACGAACCTGCAGTGGAGGAGGTGGAGGAGTGGGTGCGGGCATGGTAGCACCAGTATCTGAGGTGTTTACCCCGAATCACTGAGCAAACATGGCAGTGAGTGTATTGAGCCCCTCTCTCATAGTCTCTATACTCTGCTCAAGCCTAATTATTCTGATATTAGAAAGGGCTGAGGAGAGATGGTGGAGGGGGTTGTACCTACCTTCGTGGACGACCTCTTCTCCCGCTCATTATTCGTGACCAATTACTTGCACGTAAACCAAGGTTTTAGTCATAACTTTGGCAGGTATACTCAATTTATAATCAGACAAGTATAGACAATTGAGATGTAATTTAACTTCAACTAGTCGACACTGACAGCACTAGACGACTTTTGTTCTAATACCACGTAACTGTGACGCCCTGAAAACGTGAGAATTTAGGTAAATTTTTAACTTAATCTCTTATTCAAGTTGTACTCATGTTTAGTGTCGATTACTTAATCTATCATTTTAACGAAAGTTTGTCGGCATAATGGCTTATTAATGATACTAACCTCCCTGTAATATTTAGAATACAATTTATAATTACACAGCAGTTGCTTTTAATCACTTTTCATAATCAATAGTGATTTTCGTAACATTAAATTTCATTTCATTCCCTTAATACCTTAGAAAGACATTTTATTTATAAATTGTAAGTTTATAACTTTACGTACACACAAATCTAGATTACATCCTAAAATATCTTTTACCTAAAAGTGTCTATGCTATACAGGATGTCTGGTAGTAATATCAGGAGTATACGTTAACATGTACCGAAGGTAGCTTGAGGAGAGTGTCATATCCACCAGCCTATGTCAATTACACGACAGACATAGAAAGATCACTGTAAATAATCTGTAAGAGTAGAGAAGGGGGTGAGCTTTTGAAAAGCTGAGTAAGAAATGCGTTTAAAACAGTCTTAGTATTAAAACATACGAAAAATGAGACGCTTTTAAAATGCATTTCATACTTTAAATCATTTTCGGATACTTTTGCACAAAGTTTCGACATAGCAAACATATATCGAAACATTCTTAGCTTTAGAAAGTAAAAGCAAACACATTCGGATAACATATATCATACATCATAAAACTTATTATATTACTGTCCAAAATCATACAGAATATCATGGAGACTAGGCAAAATCCTCAATTGTAGATACACATGTATACAACTTAGAATTATCTTAAACAAGCTTAAAAACCAACCAAGAAATAAAAAACTTAAGGTATCTCTCACCTCTATAACAAGGCAGATTCTGCCACTGTTCTTCTCTCTAGCTTTTCACCCGCCAAATCAACTTATTTGTGGCTGAATTTTTTATATGTGTTAGAGGACTTAAGAAGGAAGATTTTTTTTTTTATCGACCTCTAAAAATGGTTGGAAGGTGACCAAAAAAATTTCACAACTAGAAACTGTTTGGGACGCCTATGGGAGATTGGGAAGAGGATATCTCTTTCATCTTATGTCAATTCAGGCTAAATTTTACCTTTTTAGAAAGGGCTTTAAGTATACTTCAACGTGGAAAAAAAAATAGATTCAAAGACCTTCTGGACCCCCTTCAAATTAGGCTTTCCTATTGAGCCTGTAGTGTGCTGGCTTGGGATGACAACAGCTTTGTTTTCATAAAATCTCTAAAAATTATTACCAGCCCAATTTATTTCAAATTTTCACTTCTCATGTGTTATATTAAGTTACTAGTATGTTCCATAAAAATTTTGGGTCCACTTGTTTAAGAAAAATGTCTCGTTTGGGCCCGTTTTACTCAATTTAGTCATAGTCGATAAAAATTCTTTAAAGTTTTAGGTTTACTTTAAAAATTAATTTAACCACTGAAATCTTAATATTTCTACTCAATTCTATTTCTCCAAGTGAAATATACCTTATATTAATTTTCTATGGTTTTAGAATAATTTTTACAGATTTATGGAATTTATTTCAATTACTAAGCTCAATTTCTCAATTTAGTGCTAATTTTAGTTTTTACTAGCTTTTTCACTTCCAATGCTTTAGTTTTACCTAATAATCACCAAAACATGCTTATAAATATAATCTCTTAAGAAATAATTTAATTCAAAATCTTACATCGAGTTTCGTGCCCCGAGTTTCGTGCTACTAATCTTGGTGTTTCGGTTATTTCGGATCCTGTATAATATTATTTCAAGTCTCTTAATTGCTTTCTAGTTTTTCAAATAACCAATAAAATGAAAATTTTGGGTTTCACATAACATAATTTCATTTTTTAAATGCTGCATAATAGCTTCGTTATCAATACTTTTAAACGCATCTTTCAAAGTATACAATTAAGTTATCATTAACTATTAATTTTCCATTCAATTACACAAAACTAGTCTTTAAGATATTCATTGTTGAAAATGTTTTTTTTTTTCATATCAATATTAGCAACTAATAAAATCAATGTTAGTATCAACAACAAATACATTAATTGATACATTTTATCATTTTTAATTCCAACTATGAAAACTCAAAGCTAGAGCACATATTTATAATATAATTTTGAAATTGAATTTTAAATGCAAAACATTTTACCAAAAAATTATTCAAATAAAATTTAGTAAGTTGTAAAATTTTTTATTTATCTAAAACATAATTAGAAATGAAAAATTTGGGCTAATGTGGCCACAAGCCATTAGTAAGCCTTATAAGGTTTCATCCTTAGCAATAAGTAACCAAATTGGTGGTAATAACTCTTATGTTTGGCTCTAGATTTATGATTTTAAGGAAAATTTTAAACAATCTAAAGCGACACATTGAAAAATGAACTTGGAGATTGATATTAAAGCAAAATCAATAGGAAATAGGAGACTCATGCTGAAGAAGAAAGTAGCTAAAGCTAAGGTGAAGATGGGTTGAAAGAGATCGTTTGAATAAAGTATGGAGATTCTTGAACAAGGTTGCGTGTCACACCCCACTTCTAGGAACCCTTTTATCCATACATTCTCTACTACGGTTGGGCTGTGAGAAGATGCAATTACTAAAATTCATTCATTTACAGCGGAAGATTTAAATCTTTAATTCACACTCCCAGGTATGTGGGTAGATATACAAAATCAATTGTATAAATACCATGTGCTTACATATCATCCCCAAAATACTGTTTACAATTTCAAGATATAACTGTGCGATACGATAAATTAGATACAAAATACTCGTGTATACAAATCTTATACCTTTACAAAATTGTGGGAGTTGTTCAACACAAAAGACCTAGAGACCACCGCTCTCTTATTTCTCAGTACCTGGAGGGGGAAAATAATGGGATGAGCAAACCACAACTCAGTAAGGAAATGTATGCTAGCAGGTAGATATCGTACTACCTACATAGCCCATGCATGTATAAACCAAAACCATGTTTTCAGTACAAATGGAAATACCATACGAAAAATGCATTTTAAGCATATATTTCTCAATAGCATTTTCGTGTAAATCAAATATCAAGCTTCCATTTAAAACATGCTCATAAATAGTGCCCTCACGGCACAAATGTGAAATCAGAGATTTATCAAAAACACAAAATCTCTTTCTTCCCTTAATTCACTTTTTCTGTAAATCTCTTTCTTTTTTGAGATTATCTCTGTTTCTCGAATCTCTGAGACAGACATGGAATTTTCGGCAATCAAATATCCACGACATATGGCCATAGTCAGTGACCCCGAGCCTCACTGATCAGGTGTGCACAGGGCATCACTTCGCTTGAAGGGGATGGGTCAGTCCTGCCCTCCAACTCATCTCAATCAACCACATCTCCTCGTATACGCACGGTAAGAATACGCCGTGTGTCATCTACGCGATACTCGTACTCACGTGCACCAAGCACGGTACATAGTATACCAACGGATAACTACACTGTTCTACGTACGACCTTGGACCCAAGTCCATACTCCAACTCCGATGAACTTTTCATCCTAAACCATGTCTCATATACCAGGCGAGCAAGCAGCGTGACACACAGTCATCGCAAGGCTCCAGCGCGGTACGATCTATCGTTAAGGCCCAGCCCGTTCAAATGGCCGTCGGCTGGTATCCCCTTGGGTCCCAAACCCCCAGGTTTACCTCAACTCAATAAAACAGGTGCGAGCAAAGTTCTCGCACTTTCTCAAAACCCTCGCGCGAGTTAAAACTCTAGCACGGTACATCAAAGGCATTAAAACGGGTGTGAGCTAGCACTTCAACACCAAATCTCATCTCAAAACTGATAGATGGCTATTTTCTCTTTTTAAAACTCAAAACATGTTTATTCATACAGCATACCTTTTCATGCTAAAACATGTAAAATTAGTCAACCTATCATCAACATTTCTCAATCATCAAGATCAATGTAAATTAGAGAAAAACATTAAAAACATGCATATCATGCTATTTCCTTACCCTATCCCATTTCTCAATACATATATATATCATAGTACTTTTCATACTTCCATATCATTTCATAGAATTATAATATCGTACTAGTTCTAGCAATATATCTACGAAATTGCTGTAAAATACACACGAACATCTCTATAGCTAACACACAGTCCCTTACCTCACTTTATTTGTGTGCAACCATCCTCCTCTACGCTTCTCGCATCCTCATCTGGACTTGCTCCGGCGTATCATCCGAAACTGAAATTCATCCATCAAACACTTGAGTTAACGTTTCTAACTCTTATTCAATTAAGCATTTATCCAATGCCTTAAATAAATATTTTACCCCTTGTGGTAAATCTCATAATTTTATCCCAATATCAACATGCCCAAACCATGCCCACAACATAATCATCCTCTCAAGATATCTCATTCATCATTAACACTTCTACATTCCACTTTCTCACACTAGACCATTTCTAAGTTATATTCATTTCATGCCATTCTAGGTAGTTCCACCCACAAGGTGCACACATAATTAACTTCATAATCATTAACTAGACCAATGTACTTGGATTTGTGCACTAGAACTTACCTCATTAGATTTCCTCTTTGCTCCAATTAGAAATGCCCTTTATTCCTTCAATCCGACAAATGGGGAAATGCCTCTAGACTATGTTGTTCTTCTCTTCGACGTGAATGACTTTGTCTCTAATAGTTTTTCCTCAAATCTTACTGAAAATGGCTAGATTTTGGAGTGAGAAAGCTAGGTTTTTGAGTTGAAATGGAAAGAAATGGTTTATCCCGAAAATCTACAGATCCAACTGCTCCAATTTATAGTTTTAACTTGATGAGATCGATCTTCCTTGGGTGGAGATCGATCTGATCCTCTAAAAATTCCTCTTTTCTAGGACATTTTAAAAGCAGGAGATCAATCTGTCGAGGCTTGAGATCGATCTGCTGTCAAACAAAAGCTTAAGGAGATCGATCTGGTCTTAGGGGAGATCGATCTGCTTCCAACCCGAGAGCTAAGGAGATCGATCTGATTCCCTTGGAGATCGATCTGCTCTATTCCATTACTCACATAAGAGCATTATGGCTCTTCCAGATCGATCTCTCATCCTATGAGATCGATCTGGCCTTCACATTTCCTGATTTCCTGCAGTTTTTCTGCAACAACTCCCTTCAAAACTTCCTCAATTTACCTTCATAGTCCTTTCCTCATTCATCCCTCCTTGAGAATTAAAAATGTCATCCAATCACACTTAGTACGTATTACAACTTGTGAGAAAATCTTTGTATAACCAAATATACACGATATTACCCGAATGGAAATATACACTTATGTAAATCTTTCCTTCCATTTTTTCACACTACTCTTATTCCATTTCAATCGCATTCTTCTTATATTTAAGTTCATTTCTTCATACTCATTCATAATGCAACTTGTACGTACAATCACGACTCTTATTACAAGTGCGTACATAATCTTATGAACTTACATTGCATATACTCTGTATTACGAATGTATTATCATACTCATGATTTCATTTACATTTCTATGTACCTATATACAACTGTACATATACGGGGTCTCACATTCTCCCCCACTTAGAAAATTTGGTTCTCCAAATTAGAACTAATTTAATCTATGAATAACTCGGGATACTTTTCCCGCATCAAACTTTCCAGTTCCCATGTGGCATCTTCCACAGTGTGATGTTGCCACAAAACCTTAACCAATGAAATCGTCTTGTTCCACAACACCTTCTCTTTTCTGTCCAATATCCGGATCGGTCTCTCGACATACGACATATCCTCCTTGAGCTCCGACGGCTCATAGCTAATTACATGTGTTGGATCCGGGTAGTATTTTCGAAGCATAGAAACGTGGAAGACATTGTGGACTTCTGCTAACTCAGGTGGCAAGGCTAGCCTATATGCTCCATCTCCCACTCTATCCAAAATCTCGAAGGGACCAATGTAACGAGGACTTAATTTTCCTTTCTTCCCAAACCTCGTTATTCCCTTAGAAGCAGATACTTTTAAAAATACAGACTCGCCAACATCAAACTCAAGTGGTCTCCGTCTCCTGTCATCGTAGCTCTTTTGTCGACTTTGAGCTGTTCGCAGCCTCTCGCATATTATCTGAACATCCTCGGAGGCTTGCTTAACCAAATCGTGAGCGAGCAACTGTCTGTCACCAACTTCTTCCCAACCAATGGGCGATCGACATCTACGACCGTATAGTGCCTCATAAGGGGCCATACCAATACTTGAGTGATGACTGTTATTGTAGGCGAACTCAATCAATGGCAAGTGATCGTCTCATGAGCCTCTAAAGTCCAGTACACACGCTCTCAACATATCCTCCAAGGTCTGTATAGTCCTCTCTGACTGACCATCTGTTAGAGGATGAAAAGCGGTGCTAAAACTCAACTGGGTCCCCATCGCTTCCTGAAAATGTCCCCAAAAGTGGGAAGTGAAGCGGGCATCTCGATCAGAAACAACACTCACTGGGACTCCATGCAATCTCACTATTTCTAGCACATACAGGTTCGCCAATGCACTCAATGTATCTGTAGATCTCATGACTAAGAAATGTGCCTATTTCGTTAACCGATCTACTATCACCCATATCGCATCATGGTTCTTACGGGTTCTCGGTAATCCCATCACAAAATCCATGGTGACATGCTCTCACTTCCATTTTGGTATCGATAGAGGTTGTAATAATCCTCCTGGTTTCTGATGTTCGACTTTTACTTGCTGACAAATGAGACATCTAGCGACATACTCAGCTATGTCTCTCTTCATTCCAAACCACTAATATGCCTTTCAGAGATTTTGATACATCTTACTACTCCCCGGGTGTATCGTATATCTTGACGAGTGAGCCTCTGATAAGATCAGCTTCCTCAGCTCTAAATCCTTAAGAACACATATTCTGTCTCCAAACCTTAGTATTCCATCTGAACTCAATATAAAATCGACACCCTTCCCTTTCCGGATTTGGCTAATCATGTTAATACACCATTGATCAATTTGCTGAGCTTGTCAGATTTTCTCAATCAACTTCAATTCTAATCTCAAGCTAGCAATAATCCCATAGTTGTCAATCTCAAGTAGGGTCATATCCAGACTAAGGTTCGTGAATTGTTCCAACAACTCGTGCTCTCTAACCATCATATGTGATACCAACCCGAGACTCTTCCGACTCAATGCATCGGCAACCACATTTACCTTCCTCGGGTGGTATAAGATCTCACAATCATAGTCCTTGAGGAGTTCCAACCATCTCCTCTGTCTCATGTTTAACTCCTTCTGTGAGAATAGATATTTCAGACTCTTATGATCCGTAAAGATCTGAAATCTCTCACCATATAAGTAGTGGTGCCATATCTTCAATGCAAACACTACGGCCGCTAACTCCAAATCGTGAGTGGGGTAGTTCCTCTCATGTTCTTTCAGCTGTCTAGATCCATAAGCTATTACCCTTCCATCTTGCATCAAAACACAGCCTAGTCCTTGATGTGAAGCATCTGTATACACCGAGTAATTCCCTGAACTATTAGGGATGATAAGAACTGGCGCGGTGGTTAATCTGCACTTAAGTTCCTGAAAACTTCTCTCACAAGCTTCATCCCATGAAAACTCCACACTCTTTCTCGTAAGACGTGTCAATGGAACAGCCAATCTAGAGAAACCCTTTACAAATCTCTTGTAGTAACCAGCCAAACCCAGAAAGCTTCTGATCTCTGTGACTGTCCTAGGTTGTTCCCACTGAACAACGGCCTCAATCTTGGATGGATCTACTGACACCCCATCCTTCGATATAAAATGGCCTAGAAAAGAAATCTGTTCTAGCTAAAAGTCACATTTGTTAAGCTTGGCATATAACCTTCTCTCTCGGAGGGTCTGCAAAATAATCCTTAAGTACTGCTCATGCTCTTCTCTGGACCTTGAATACACCAATATATCATCAATGAAAACAGTTACGAACTTGTCCAGGTATGGCTTGAAACTTCGTTCATTAGAGCCATAAAAGCTGTCGGCGTATTGGTCAACCCAAAAGGCATCACTAAGAATTCGTAATGGCCATAGCGGGTACAAAATGCTGTCTTGGGCACATCCTCCTTCCGAATCTTCAATTGATGATACCCAGACCTCAAATCTATCTTGGAAAAGATCTGTGCTCCCCGAAGCTGATCCAATAAATCGACAATGCGTGGCAAGGGGTACTTATTCTTGATGGTAGCCTTGTTCAACATCCGATAGTCGATGCACAACCTAAGGCTCCCATCTCTCTTCTTCACAAACAATACTGGGGCTCCCCATGGTGAGACACTCGGTCTTATGAATCCCTTCTCTAGTAACTCTCGCAGCTGTTTCCTTAATTCCTCTAACTCAACTGGAGCCATCCTATATGGTGACTTGGATATTGGTTCGGTTCCAGGCATTAAGTTTATACCGAATTTCGTTTCTCTATCAGGTGGCAATCCTGGTAGATCATCTGGAAAGACATCAGGGAATTCTCTGACCACTGGGATGTCTTCCATATCCGGATGTACTTTGTTCAAATCCACCACATAAGCAACAAAACCTTCAAAACAACACTCAAGTCATTTATACCAAAGTACTTTACTTAACACAAAATTTAAGATTTCATTTCTTCTCTTAAAATCTTACAACACATTCTTCAGGTAGAGAAAACTTAATGGACTTATAACGACAGTCTATGACAGCATGATTGGTGGCTAACCAATCCATTCCCAAAATTACATCAATGTCATACATATTCAACAAAATTAAGTTGACTGTCATGCACTTATCTCCCACCCTCACTTTACAATCTTTATACACTTGCTCAACTAATTGGCTAACTCTAATTGGAGTACTTATTAGTGAAGTCCTACTCAAGTATGTGGGTTCTACAAAACCTTTTAACTTAGATGCACATGCAGGTGATATGAAGGAATGCGTAGCACCAGAATCAAACAAAGCTATAACCTCCAAATTGAAAATCAAGATTGTACCTTTTATCACTTCAGAAGAGGTATCAGTCGATGCCTGGTCTATCGCATACACCCTGCCTTGACCCACAACTTGTTTTCCTTTTTATTCAGCCGAAGCTTTCTTTCTTGCAGGAGGTGCAACTGTAGGAACCCTCTCTGGCTCTTTACCCCTCTGTGGAATTGCAACTATCTCCAGGTACTCTCTGGCATAATGTCCAAATTTACCACATCTGAAGCATCGGGTACCCTGAAGATGACATGGCCTACCACCATGGTATCGACCGCATAGTCTACACTGATCTGTAGTCGGTCGGGGTCCACCAATCACTATACCCTTGGCTGGTGTCTGAGTCGGAGGCATAAAATGTCTAGCAACCTTTTTCTGAAACTCATCTACCTCTCTTCGACGCTTACTCATGAATTTTTGATCAAATTTGGCACTCTTGCCATCTCCCAGCTTCCTCGGACCCTTGTCTTTACCCCAACTAAACTCAAAAATCTGCAAGTCATAATCTTGCTCACATAACTGGGCCCATCGCACAGCCTCTCTATATGTAGCGACATCAAATGGGGTCAACTTCGCTCGGATTGAAGGCCTCAGTCCATCTACAAATCTACGGACTCTGATAGCTTCACTCCTGATCGAGTCCGGATCATATCGACCCAGTGAAGTGAATCGTGACTCGTACTCATCAACTGTTCGATTCCCTTGAGTCAGATTCAAAAATTCCATTTGTAGCCTACGTCGAGTAGTATCTGGGATGTATTGCTCTCTGAAAATGCCCAAGAACATATCCCAAGTGATAGTCATACCTTGAGCTCTCATCATCGGCCTGGTGGACTTCCACCAGTGCTCTGCTTCGCCTCTCAATACAAAGGCCGCAAGCGCTACTCTCTCAGTAGCTGAACATCTACAAAAGTCGAATAACTTCTCCATCTGATTGATCCAATCCTCAGCCACTGTCGGATCCTTTACCCCGCTAAAAGAAGGAGGCTTAAGTCCATAAAATGCCTCAATCTCTCCATATCACAGTCATATCCATACCCCAAATCATCATCATACTGCTGTGGGGCTACTAGAGGAGGTACGGGTCGAATATGAGGTTCCTGTGGCCTAACCGGTTCAGCTTGCGCAGGTGCAACATTCTCAGGTTCAAGTGCAGCTGCTAGGGGATTCAGTGCAGCCTGTCCCGCTGTACCAGGTGTACCCTCAAACCTAACCATGATCTGACCCATCATGGTCATCATCGTGTGCATGTCTTCCTCCAATCGAGTTATTCGAGGATCAGAAGCCTCTATCTGTTCCTGGGGCTCATGACTACAGGATGATCTACTGTGCCTCTCAGTCCTGTCATTTCGCCCTAAACCTCTCGAGCACTCTCCCCTCTTGCGGTGTCTCTTAGGCATAACTCACTAGCCTGATAACTTTCCTGCGTTATAACAAACATTTAATTCACTACCAGCTCCGTACACACATTTGTATCTAAATATCGCACAGTAACTTGGGGATGTATGTTTTCTTAGTCCTAAACATCAACTCACATCAGACCAACCAAGTTCTGATACTAAACCTGTCACACCCCACTTCTGGGAACCCTTCTATCCATACATTCTCTACTACGGTTGGGCTGTGAGAAGATACAATTACTAAAATTCATTCATTTACAGCGGAAGATTTAAATCTTTAATTCACATTCCCAGGTATGTGGGTAGATATACAAAATCAATTGTATAAATACCATGTGCTTACATATCATCCCCATAATATTGTTTACAATTCTAAGATATAACTGTGCGATACGATAAATTAGATACAAAATACTCGTGTATACAAATCTTATACCTTTACGGAATTGTGGGAGCTGTTCAACACAAAAGACCTAGAGACCACCGCTCTCTTACTTCTCAGTACCTGGAGGGGAAAAATAGTGGGATGAGCAAACCACAGCTCAGTAAGGAAATGTATGCTAGCAGGTAGATATCGTACTACCTACATAGCCCATGCATGTATAAACCAAAACCATGTTTTCAGTACAAATGGAAATACCATACGAAAAATGCATTTTAAACATATATTTCTCAATAGCATTTTCGTGTAAATCAAATATCAAGTTTCCATTTAAAACATGCTCATAAATAGTGCCCTCACGGCACAAATGTGAAATCAGAGATTTATCAAAAACACAAAATCTCTTTCTTCCCTTAATTCACTTTTTCTGTAAATCTCTTTCTTTTCTGAGATTATCTCTGTTTCTCGAATCTCTGAGACAGGCATGAAATTTTCGGCAATCAAATATCCACGACATATGGCCATAGTCAGTGATCTCGAGCTTCACTGATCAGGTGTGCACAGGGCATCACTTCGCCTGAAGGGGAATGGGTTAGTCCTGACCTCCGGCTCATCTTAATCAACCACATCTCCTCGTATACTCACGGTAAGAATACGCCGTGTGTCATCTACGCGATACTCGTACTCACGTGCACCCAGCACGGTACATAGTATACCAACGGATAACTACACTGTTCTACGTACGACCATAGACCCAAGTCCATACTCCAACTCCGATGGACTTTTCATCCTAAACCATGTCTCATATACCAGGCGAGCAAGCAACGTGACACACAGTCATCGCAAGACTCCAGCGCGGTACGATCTATCATTAAGGCCCAACCCGTTCAAATGGTCGTCGGCTGGTATCCCTTTGGGTCCCGACCCCCAAGTTTACCTCAACTCAATAAAACAGGTGCGAGCAAAGTTCCCGCACTTTCTCAAAACCCTCGCGCGAGTTAAAACTCCAGCACAGTACATCAAAGGCATTAAAACGGGTGTGAGCTAGCGCTTCAACACCAAATCTCATCTCAAAACTGATAGATGGCTATTTTCTCTTTTTAAAACTCAAAACATATTTATTCATACAGCATGCCTCTTCATGCTAAAACATGTAAAATTAGCTAACCTATCATCAACATTTCTCAATTATCAAGATCAATGTAAATTAGAGAAAAAAATTGAAAACATGCATATCATGCTATTTCCTTACCCTATCCCATTTCTCAATACATATATACATCATAGTACTTTTCATGCTTCCATATCATTTCATAGAATTATAATATCGTAGTAGTTCTAGCATTATATCTACGAAATTGCTGTAAAATACGCACGAACATCTCTATAGCTAACACACAGTCCTTTACCTCACTTTATTTGTGTGCAACCATCCTTCTCTACGCTTCTCGCATTCTTATCTCGACTTGCTCCGACGTATCATCTGAAACTGAAATTCATCCATCAAACACTTGAGTTAACGTTTCTAACTCTTATTCAACTAAGCATTTATCCAATGCCTTAAATACATATTTTACCCCTTGTGGTAAATCTCATAATTTTATCCCAATATCAACATGCCCAAACCATGCCCACAACATAATCATCCTCTCAAGATATCTCATTCATCATTAACACTTCTACATTCCACTTTCTCACACTAGACCATTTCTAAGTTATATTCATTTCATGCCATTCTAGGTAATTCCACCCACAAGGTGCACATACAATTAACTTCATAATCATTAACTAGACCAATGTACTTGGATTTGTGCACTAGAACTTACCTCATTGGATTTCCTCTTTGCTCCAATTAGAAATGCCCTTTATTCCTTCAATCCGACAAATGGGGAAATGCCTCTAGACTATGTTGTTCTTCTCTTAGACGTGAACGACTTTGTCTCTAATAGCTTTTCCTCAAATCTTACTGAAAATGGCTAGATTTAGGAGTGAGAAAGCTCGGTTTTTGAGTTGAAGTGGAAAGAAATGGTTTATCCCAAAAATCTGCAGATCCAATTGCTCCTATTTATAGTTTTAACTTGATGAGATCGATCTTCCTTGGGTGGAGATCGATCTGGTCCTATAAAAATTCCTCTTTTCTAAGACATTTTAAAAGCAGGAGATCGATCTGTCGAGGCTTGAGATCGATTTGCTGTCAAACAGAAGCTTAAGGAGATCGATCTGGTCTTAGGGGAGATCGATCTGCTTCCAACCCGAGAGCTAAGGAGATCGATCTGATTCCCTTGGAGATCGATCTGCTCCATTCCATTACTCACATAAAAGTATTCTGGCTCTTCCAGATCGATCTCTCATCCTATGAGATCGATCTGGCCTTCACATTTCCAGATTTCCTGCAGTTTTTCTGCAACAACTCCCTTCAAAACTTCCTCAATTTACCTTTATAGTCCTTTCCTCATTCATCCCTCCTTGAGACTTAAAAATGTCATCCAATCACACTTAGTATGTATTAAAACTTGTGGAAAAATCTTTGTATAACCAAATATACACGATATTACCCGAATGGAAATATACACTTATGTAAATCTTTCCTTCCATTTTTTTCACACTACTCTTATTCCATTTCAATCACATTCTTCTCGTATTTAAGTTCATTTCTTCATACTCATTCATAATGCAACTTGTACGTACAATCACGACTCTTATTACAAGTGCGTACATAATCTTATGAACTTACATTGCATATACTTTGTATTACGAATGTATTATCATACTCATGATTTTATTTACATTTCTATGTACCTATATACAACTGTACATATACGGGGTCTCACATTGCGCTTGTCAAATTAGAATGTCCATGAATTACTAAGCATGGAATTAAGGGAACTAACGGGGTTGCTCAAGAAGATAGCAATGAAAGGGTGGTAGTGGCTGACCTTCAACAACCACATGAAGGCTAATGAGCATTTTAGCTTGGAAACACCTAAGGCTTAGACAACCTTCGACAGATTGATCTTTAAAAGAGCTAATTTGTAAACATTGTCCCTCAATTGTTTTCTTAATGGAAACTAAATAGAGTATGTCAAGAATGGAAAGACTAAAGAATAGGTGGCGTTTTTCCAAAGGAATCTATGTTGATCCAAGAGGTAGGTCAGAGGGTTTGACTTTGTGGTGGAGTATCGACTTCAATGTTAAAGTTCTTGTTGGTTTTTGTCTCTGTGTGAATGCACGAATTAAATCGATTTTCGGTAGTGTTTGGTTTTGCACTTTTGCGTACAATAATCCTCGATGAGAAGGCAGAAAAGAAATTTGGTAGCAAATTATGAGTCTAAGAAGCACTCCTAGTGATAAGTGGTATTGCTTAGGAGATTTTCTTTTTTTACTTAACTGATTGTCACAATGTAGTGTAGACTTTAACTAACGAGTATAATTTTACATAATTTACTTTAAAACTATTAGCTTAATTCCTAAACTAAATACCTCGTGATGTGTGCCAATGACAATAAAATATCAGGATTTTTATTTTATGGGTTAAAGGTAAGATTAAGAAAGGGTTTAAAGTCTGAATAAAAATAAGGTTTAAGAATAGGATTAAAATACCAACACCAATCACTTTCTTTGGTTTGCACCATTTCCTAATTTTCTTTATTTTTCTCAAAATTCCTACACATGAAGAAAATCCAACATATAGAGAAGAAATTAAATAAAAATTTCACAATTAAATCACAATTTGTATAATAAAGTACACTAAAATATGATATTTTAAAGACTTATCAAGCTCGCAAAGGCAAGTCAACATCATGGGCTTAGAGGAGCTTGTTTGAAGGAATGAATATCTTGAAAATATACAATGCTTGTAATGGTAATGATAGTCATTTGAAATGATAAATGGATTCCGAACTTACCATCATTTAAGGTTTCCTCGCTACAACCTCAATGTGAAGGCTTGACCCTTACTAAACATGTAATTATTTCTTCTAAAAGTTATGGAATTTAAAGGACCTTTAAAAGCCTATTTAATGATACCGAGTTGAAAGCCGTCTCTAACATCCTTATTGGCTCTCCTAATGGTTTTGATTTTTTGGTGTGGCATTTTTTTAAGGATGGTAGATACTAAGTTAAATATAAGTACATATTTATTTAAGACACATTTTGTACTTCGTAGGTGGCTAGGACAAGCCAAAGTAACTCTACTCAAGCTAATGAGTGAAAGCAAATCTAGATGATCCACACTTTGAAGGTCAAAAATTTCATTTGGATAGCTTTTCAAATTGCTCTCCTTTCGAAAGGAAAAATGTTTCGATGTCAGCGAAGTTTGGAGGCAACCTACTATTATTGTGCCCAAGAAATTTTCGTCGAATTTAGTGATGGAATTAATCAAATTTGCGATAGAGTTTATCAAACCAGCGATAAAAATTTCGTTTCTAAAACTTATTAGCAACAGAATTTCTGAGAAAATTTATTGTTTTTTAAATGATTTTGTAACAAAAAATCTTCTTTAATGATCAAATTTTTGTCACAAATTTGCGACGAAAATTCCGTTGTTAAAAGTCAAAAAACATTTTTAAATTTTAAAAATCATCATTTTTTTAATGTGTTCTTACTTTTTAATTTTTTTTCAACTGAAAATTCCTTTCAGTGATGGACATTCGATAAAAATTCCTTTGCAAATTTATGACGAATATAGTGTGGAAATAGAGATTTTTTACGGAATTTGTTCAACGACATCAAATTTTTCGATAAAATTAACGACAAAATTTTCTATTACAAAAGGCATTAGAGGACAGAATTTGAAAATTTACAACGAAAATTTCATATCTGATATTGTATTTTTTTTTTTTTTGTAGTGTTACTTATAACTGTGATGTATTTCTACTCGGTAATTTCAAATCCGAATCGACTATGTTAAATGTACTTCTAAACAATGAACACTCAACAAATGAAAATGAAAGATCATGATCAATAACATCCATTGCAATCACTTCACAAAAAGCTTCACATCAAAATTTTTTTTTTTATTATTTCAACTTTTATACTTGATTAATTAATTATCCTCTCACACCATCAAATTTTAACATAATAGTAGGACGCTTGCCCATGTCTATATAAGTAAGAAATCCTATTCCAATACTAAAATCTTTCTTAGGACCATAGGCAACCCTTTGTTTACCATCATCATCATTATTATTATTATTATTATTATTATTATTATTATTATTATATCAAAATTGTTCCAAACTATAGAAGCTTAAGTTTTAGTCCTTTTTCTTCAATCTTCTACCATCTCCGATTCTTTTACAGTTACATTACAATTAGCAGCAGTCGCTTCAATTTCAACATTGGTGGACATAATGTTAAGAGCATTGGCATTTTTAAATTGGGATTCCTCCATATCAATATTCTAAATTGACAAACACGGTTTTCATAAACATTGACTTATCAATATATATATATATATATATATATATATATATATATATATATATATATATATATCAACAAATTTAATAGTATCAATTATCACAAGCATAAGCTCTTGTTAAATGGGCTAGACATAGCTGCCCAACAGACCTTATCGCATTTTGAAAATATTACATGCAAACAACATAAAATCTTTATTTGACATTTTTTTAAAATCATTTTTTGAAGATCAATTTGTAAAAATCAATTTTCGTGAAGCAAATTGAGCGTTAATGTAATCCCTTTAAAAAAGAAATGTTTCTAATAGATTTAAAGTTCAATTTACATCACACTTAACTTTTTCATTTTATTTCAAAATGTGACCTCACTCGTAAAAAAAGAAAAAAAATAAAATAAAACTTTAGTAGAAACAAATTAGATTACCAACTAAGATTTTATTATTAAATTCTACCTTGCTGTTTGATAAAGGTAAAGCCAGGGATCTACAAGTCAAGTTGTTGTTGTTATTTATTTCTTTATTTATTTTTGTTGAAAACTATAAGCCATATGAATTTAAATTTGATTATCAGCGTGTTGTTGCGAGTATAAATTTTATTGAATAAATTTAAAAAGTTATTGGTATAATATATTTCTTAAATAATTCATATGTCTTAATATATACTTTTTTAATTTTTATAAATATAGCTGATAAATTTTTATATTTGATTATTTTTATACTAACTATTTTAATTTATAAATCTTAAAACATATTTAAGTAAACATAAAAATAAAAAAAAGGAAGAAAAAGAGAAAAAATGTAACGCATAAAAGATTTCAAAATTTGTTGATTATGGATTCCTAGAACATTGTATTTACTATAATTATAGATAAAATAGATTAAAATGTACGGTCTAGCAAACAAAATTAAAGGGGAAAATAGCAAAAATTATGTTTTTTTTTTACTTCTTGGTAGAAATTGGTTTTGGGTCAAGGCTTTTAATTCTAGGTCTGTTGAGGAATAATTGGGCCTCAAAAGATGATTTTTGGTTGGGTCATTGCAAAAATTCACCTTTTCTCTTCAGCTTTTGTTTTGTTTTTTCTTTTGAAACCCAAAATCCAACCCTAAAAAAATCCCTCAAAACCCTAGATTTAGAATCGCGATATATATGTTAGATTGTTTGTACCCTAGTCGCGCGGCGAAACGGAGCTCAGGTTCTCTCTTCTTCATCCGCTGCCATGGTACTCTCTTTCTATCCCTAACTCTTCCGCTTCTTTGTTTGGTTTCCGTTTATATTCTGAGCATCTATTTTGGATCTGCCTTCTTTTTCTCTGCAAAATGTTTGTAAAATTCAAATAATAAAATCGAAAAAGCTGTTAAATTTATGATCATGATTTTATAAGAACATATGGGTGGAGAGAAGTGGGATGTAGAGTTTGGGATTTCTTTTTATTTTCTTTATTTTCCTTTATTTCCAGAAATTTATAGTGAAATTATTTTCCCTTATGTGCCTTTTGGTTTAATGTGTCCCAAATTTAGGACAGGTTACTTAAGTTTTAATTTTTTATTCTTATTGTTCTGATACTAATATTCAAGAAATCATCAGTAAAGATATAGATTTTATACTGTTTTGGTGAACAATTGATAACTTTAGCCTTGGGTTTAAGTTAACATTGGTCTTGACTTTTTGGTTTTAGCCTTGGGTTTCTCATAGAAATCCTCGTATGAAATAAGTTGATGAGATTGCAAAGTGCATAAAATGTGTTGGTGGCTTTGCTGTTTGTTTGTTGCTCTCGATTATGTGTAATCTAGGTCTTCATTGAGGAAATGTTAGCTGAATTTATTACTTTTGATTTTGTTTGGAGAGTAATTTTGAATTGGTATTGCAGGTGAACGTACCAAAGACCAAAAAGACATATTGCAAGAGTAAGGAGTGCAGGAAGCACACCTTGCACAAGGTTACACAGTATAAGAAGGGTAAGGATAGTTTGGCTGCGCAGGGGAAGCGCCGTTATGATCGCAAACAATCAGGTTATGGTGGTCAGACCAAACCAGTGTTCCACAAGAAGGTAGATTTTGCGGCACTTAATTTTTTATCCCTTGGATTTTATTATTTATATAGATGAAAAGATCAAGAATCTTATGCAGTATACTCTGGCACTAGTTTGTAAGGGATGTTTAGCTATTCATCTTGTCGTTATGATTATTGCCATTTCTTGAGACTCCAAGCCTTTTTATATTTATGACTGTGTATCCTGTGAACAGGCAAAGACCACCAAGAAGATTGTCCTGAGGCTGCAATGCCAGGGTTGCAAGCATGTCTCCCAGCATCCAATCAAGGTTAGTGCACTGAAACAGCCCCCCCCTGCTGTTCTATTTTGCTTTTCTTTCATGAGCTAATTTTTGGTTGTTTGTTACTGGTTTCAAGCAGAGGTGCAAGCACTTTGAGATTGGTGGAGACAAGAAGGGGAAGGGAACATCTCTTTTCTAAACATGTTACATATGATATGTTGGTTTACTTTGCTGCTGTAGGTGGAGGTTAAGGCAATATGGGATTTTGTTTTGTTGCTTTTAGTTTTCTGATGTTTTCAGAGGATATGGTGTTATTTAAGTACTTAATGAAATGGATTGTTCTCACTGGTAGCAGTTGCTTCACTAGAGTATTTTTCTATTTGGTTGCCTTCATTAACCTTTAGTAATCTCCACTATGTCTGCGTTTTCGCAAATGATAAACCATTATTGTGTTTTAGCCCTTTTTTCTAGCTAGGGTAATGAGAGTAGAATGATAAACGGAGAGGTAGAAAAAATTGTTTCAACTGTTGTAACATTTGCTTGTTCAATTATTAGTAACGATATTCAGCATATGATAGAGAACTGGCATTATTTTCTCTTCTCTAATCTTAATGGATCAAATCCAGTGAAGGTGAGACACCATTAAAGAGGGAAGATTATATGGAAAGATGCCATTAAAGAACAAAGCTATGTGAAATGTTTACTTCATTAATTCAGTGTATATATATATATATATATATATATATATATATATATATATATATTTTCATAGGAGGTAAAAGGGAAGGAAAATTTGAATTTAGGATTTAATATTTTTTTGACGAGAGGTAATAGCTATTAAATTCAAGTTTTGATTAGTTCATCGAATGTCATTTCCAGTTAAACTACATTGTTTAATCATATTATTTCTATAGATTAATAGATTATCAAATATCAAAATCATTAATATGTTCATTGAAATAAAAAATTAATGTTTATTATTTATTTATCACATGTAATACATAATAAATTATTGATATTTTAGTGATTGAGTTACATTATATAATTTGAATAAAAGTGATATATATTGACATTGAATTGATAAGTCGTGTGTAAAATTGTGTTTATTTTGTATAAAATTCAAATTTTCATTTTAAAAATTAGGTAAATTTTGTCTAAGTACTTGGGGTTTGATCGAAATTTAATTTCAGTTTATGAATAATTATCTTATACATTAGTAGTAAAGTTTTTTTGACTCTACAAATACGGTTAAAATGATAATACATATCTTTTAAATATATTAAGAAAATAATAAAAATAAATAAAATAATAAATATGTTATCATCTTAATTTCACTGTAGAGTCAAAAAATTTCACTAGCGGTGTATAAAATATTAATTTTTTTATTAGTATAAAAAAATAAACATTTTATCCCCACTTTTCTACTTTGCATAATAAGTAAGAATTTACTTTTGAGACAATTTTGTCCTTTAATCATTTAAAATACTTAGAACTTAATTTTAAGACAATTTTATCTTTCAATCACTTAAAATACTTTAAATATTCAAAATCAGATAAGGATGAAAAAAGAAATGTTAGAGCTATTGAAAATCTTCTTTTCTTTTTTTACTGTTAATTTATTTTTATTTATTTATCTGTTTAATGTTTATTATATAAACACTTTTCTAAAAATAGCGTATTAATATTCACATATTATATGAAATTTATAAGATTTATGAAAATTATTATTTTTTGTTCATTGGGTTAAGTAAGTAGCACATTATAATTGTTTTATTGGGTAAATTTTATCTATGCCTTTCAGTTTTAACTTTAATTCAAGTCTAATCCATTAGTTTGAGAAATGAAAATTCTGATCCAAAATTATCAATTTGATAGTACAAAAATAATTGTTCTATTAAGTCACTATTAAAAGATCTATTAACTTAAACATTTGTTACTCATGAAGTATCTATATAGCTCTTTTTAATTATTAAAAAATAAAAAACTTACATAAAATAACTTTTTAAAAAAACTTAAAAATGATAAATAACAATAAAATTTATTGATACTTAGGAATGTGGTATTATTAATTCAAGTTAAATAATTGAGTGACATATGTTAAAATTATTTATTATTTTAAATCAAAATGTCCATTTTTAAAACTAAAAAATTAAAATTAAATTATAGCAAAACCTTAAGAAAAACAATGGAATTTAGCCATGAACAAGAAAATATTAGAATTATTAGATTTTGAAAGTTTTTTTTTTCTTTTTTATTTTCAATTTATTTATTATTTATTATCAATACCTTGTTAATACGCACATATTATATGAAACATTTAAGATTAGGTAATTTTATAATTATTCATATTTTATTAATTTTTTATTAATGATGATAAGTTATTTAGGGTAGAGATTACATTTTTTAATACTAATAAATTAAGATTAAATTAGATTCAACTTAAAAAAAATAGATAAAATTTACTCACAAAAATTATATATCTATGAAATAACTCATCTGAAATAACTATTCTTTCTCTACCGTTTTATCAATTAAAACGAAAATGGGAACTTCACAATTGATTATTGGATACTTGGTGCCTCATGGCTATGCTAAAGTATTCCTTGATTTGATTGTTTGTGCTAAAAACAAATTGGACACCCCACAGCAATCTCAGAAGGAAAAAAAAAAAGAGAGAAAGGGAGAGAGAGAGATTGTTTTTCTGTTTTTATTTTTTGAAATAGTTGAAGAAATTAACGCCCAATCTGAAAATATTGAACACATTTTAATTCTTTAAAAGCATAAATTAACAACAATATTTTTAACCCCAAAAGAAAAAAAAAAAATAACCGCTTGAACTGTACTGCAGAAAGAATCAATCAACCTATGCCTTTTCCCAGTGTTTCACACAAAAGCTGAAAAACTTGTTAATAACTCCTCACTCTGACTCTAAAACCAATCTTATCCCCATTGCTGGTCCAAAACCCTAGTCAGATCTCGTCGCAGAGTCAACCATGAGGGCCCTAATTTCAACCACCAAACGCCTCATTTCTTACACCACCACCCCCACTGCCATGGCTACTCTATCCCGTCCCAACCACCGGAACTACAGTCTTATACCGATGGTGATCGAGCAGTCTTCCCGCGGCGAGAGAGCTTACGACATATTCTCTCGTCTCCTCAAGGAAAGGATCATCTG
The DNA here is from genome assembly GCA_033439115.1 of Firmiana major. Taxonomy (NCBI): domain Eukaryota; kingdom Viridiplantae; phylum Streptophyta; class Magnoliopsida; order Malvales; family Malvaceae; genus Firmiana; species Firmiana major. The sequence continues at coordinate 22,400,699 of CM065903.1, read as the reverse complement.
CATAAACGGATCCATTAATGATGACACTGCCCACGTCGTCGTTGCCCAGCTCCTCTTCCTCGAGTCCGAAAACCCCTCTAAACCGATCCACATGTACCTTAACTCCCCTGGCGGCCAAGTCACTGCAGGTCCTTCTCTTTTTCCCCTTTTCAATGTCAAAAATACCCGTTTCTATCATAATTCTCAATATTCTTATTTTAGTTTTGTACAGGCCTTGCAATTTATGATACGATGCAGTACATTAAGTCTCCGATCAACACAATCTGTTTGGGGCAAGCTGCATCCATGGCTTCACTCCTTTTAGCTGCGGGCGCCAAGGGTGAAAGGCGGTCGCTCCCCAATGCCACCATCATGATTCATCAGCCTTCTGGTGGATACAGTGGCCAGGCTAAAGATATGACCATTCACACTAAGCAGATTGTTCGCGTTTGGGATTCGTTGAATGCTTTGTATTCCAAGCATACTGGGCAATCGGTTGACGTAATTGAGAAGAATATGGATAGGGATTATTTTATGACCCCCGAAGAGGCCAAAGAGTTTGGGTTAATTGATGAAGTTATTGATCAAAGGCCATTGGCTCTGGTCACTGATGCTGTTGTTACTGAAACCGAAGATAGCAAAGATAACAAAAACAACGAAGAGAGCAAAGATAAAGGTTCCAATTAGAATTAGTGGTGGTAAGCTCTTTGATGATAATTTTTGTTGTCCAATTCATGGTTAACTCTTTTTCTAGCAGTTTTTTGGGCTGTTGATTGATGTTATGCTTCTGCAATTAATTTCTGAGATTTAAGGAGCCTGCTGGCTAATATTTCAGTCAGTACTTTTATGAGATCTGAAGCATAAAGTTTTGCTGGCAAAGATTTTTATTGAGAATCTTTTAGGATTGTGCACTTTAAGTGGAGAAGTATGCATGAATGAGTTTTTAGTTATTAGATGGACAGGCTCAATGCTTTTGCTATGCCAATGGTTGATCTTGGCTTTCATGCCTCAATTTATATAATACTACTTTTTGCAGACTACTCTGAAGTGGCGAAGGATACGAAATATCCGCGACATGATTTAAACATTTTTGGTTTCCACCTCACCCACTAAGTGAAGCATCATCCTTTACTCTTCTTGGTTTTGAAAATAAATACCCTAAATTAGAAACTTGATGGTGCCTGGAAATTAAATCATAGAGTGCAGACAAGAATCTTCCTGTCCTTATTTTTGTTTTCACTTAGATACAGGAGGATAGGTTTATTGTGGTATGGATGCGTCGAACCTATAATGAGCCAGGATCTTGAGTTATCAACCTGCATTTTAGTCTCCATGTCTTAGTAAGCTCTCTACTGATTTTTTACCTATGGGTTCCAATTTTCAAATCCTGGTTAGAAAAAGATTTTTCAAGGACATTAAGCAGTAGGATAAGTCCCTAAAGGTTAGTATGAGATATGTTGAATGTCTTAGCTTCTTAGGGCTCTATCTGAAAGTGAAACATCTTTAAGCAGCTATTAGGCATGGAGTCAAAAGTTGTATTGGAGTTTTTGAATTTAGACTTAACCAATTTAGTGATGCGGCCTGCTCCATCATTGTTTCCATTTGTTTCACTGCTAAATGCAAGGAGGGATGCTTCACATGACTAATTTCCTCGCAAATTTCTCGGTTCTTGCTCAAGTTTATTCTATATTTCTGTTCCTTTTTCTTTGGATCAATATAAAAAGTTCTTACCTTTGCCTTGAAATTTATTTACACCCAAGTGTAAAATTTTACGATTGGCCTTTGGGATGCAAAATTGCACACTAATTTTAGTCTTTCATTGAATTTCAAGGCACTGGGTTATCTTATTCTTGAGAAAAGTATGACTGCCGGTGTTCTAACGATTTATGTTGCAAATGAATAGTAGTAGCATTTGGTGACAGAGTGTTGTGGAGGATACGGTGGGTGCTGCAGTGGAATGTTATTAAAGCTTGTTCGGTATGGGTAATAAAGTAAGGGAGATCTGCGAGATTCGGTGCATATGTGATATCTGTTGAGTAGAGAACTGTTTTTCTCTGGTTTTCTAAATGGTGATGTTTGCTAAATTGCTTTGACTGTCTTTGTGAACCCGAAAATGTTTCCTTAAAAGTGCTTATAGTTTTATTTTTCATGATAATTGCCAGGAATGATTAATCTTAGTATTGTGTTGTTGAAAAGAAGGAAGCCTCTTCCTTTGAATCAAGTGACTGATAAAATGTCTCTCGTAGATAGCTTACTAGAGGTTTAGGTAATTTGATTTCAATTCGATGATTACTTGAATTTGATTTGTTCATTTTATAATCAAATTCGAGCTCAAGATACTCGAGTAATGAGTTGAATTGATCTCAAGTATCTTGATTAGAGATGTAAATGGATATATTGTAAATAAATATCCTACATTATTTGATCCCATTAAGTAGAATTGAGGTATTTAATAATCTGATTTAGGTAGGATTCAGATAATAACTTCAGTACCTATCACGAGTTTGGGTAAGGTTTTATTAATGATCTTAGGGTACTTTACTATTTGAATTTGATTATAAATAATAATTTTTAAATATTATTATATATTTATTCATAAATTATTTATTATTAATATAATTATTAATTTAGTTAATTAATTAAGTATTTTAATTATGATATTTAATATTAATTTATTTTTATGAATTAATTTAAATTTATTAATTTAATTATTCTTAATAATATGTATTACAATTGATTTTAGATTTAAATTTAAAAGTTAAATTTTAACTTAATAAATGAGTATTTAATATGTTTGGATTGTTATGAGTATTTCTTTTATATTATATTAGTAAGATTCGGATGCTAAAAATCAAATATTTGAATAGTTAATCAGATTTGAATATTGTTAAATATAATCGAAATTTAGATTTGAGTATCCAAATTAGCAGGTTACCTGTTGTCAATTGCTATCCTTAATGTTAATGTTTGTTTAGAATAGCTCGAGAATTTAATCAATTTTTTAATTTATATTTTAAATATTTAATTATTAATTTATTATTTTATCTTTGAATATATGATTAAAAATAACTAATCAAGTTTATTAAATTGGATTGGAGCAATTTGAGTATTTTTGTAAGTCGAGTTTGAATTTTAAAAATTAAATTCGATTAAGTTCAAATTAAAATTTAAATCGTGATAAACACGAACTTAGCATTAGACCGAGACTCAGTTCCAACTTACTAATAAAAATGGAAAGTTAAATTGTGGCCTTGTTACAAATTGGAACTTACTAATAAGAATAGAATGTTAAACTGTTGCCTCGTTACAAAATGAATGGATTCGGTGTCATTTATAAATCCTAGGGAGTTTTTTCCAGAACAGATGTTAAAATCTTTATTCTTTAATAGGAATGGTTTTGAATTTATTTCTCTTTTTAAGGTCAGGTCAGTGTCAGGTCGGCACTTTTTTTTTTTTTTTCTTTCTTTTATTTGAGCACAAGAGGAAATCAAATGTTTTAATAAAAAATTGCTCTCTTATATTCTTCAAACAAAGCTGTCTCCTTCCTACCTAGCATTGTCTGAAATTTGCGGGGAAAAAAAATCATCAAATCAGTAGAACTTGAAAAAAGAAAAAGCTATCCAGATTTTTTGACAAAAATGTTTGATTTAAGGCTCTATTTTATTTATTGTAAATAACTTTCAAAAAATATTTTTATTTTTTTAAAATTAAATATTTTTCTTTGTTTGGATGAGTGAAAAATATTTTATATTGTTCGTTTGGTTTTTGTGGAAATCTTTTTTTAAATGATATTGATTAACAAGTTAAATATTAAAAATTATTTATTATTAATTAATTAATTAATTATATTAAAAAATTATTTTGTGAAAATAATATTTAATATTTAAATATTATACTATTAAAAATTAAAAAAACTAATTATTATTACTTATATTAAGATTTTTAGAAATTTGAAGTAATATTAATATTTTATATTAATATTTATATTTGAAATATTAAAAATATTTATAATATTAAAATAATTATATTTTATATTATCTATTTTTTAAATCATAACAAAAATATTATTTATTTATATTTTTTATTAAAATATTAATATAAGAATTTGTAAATAAAATATAAAAACATTATATCTTAAATTAAAATATTAATAAATTATTAAATAATAAATATATTAATTATTAAATTATTATTTATTATTAAAATAATATCATAATATTTTTATTATTTTAATATTAAAAATATTTAAGAATAATAATATACAAAATAAAGTATTCAAACTTAAAATATTAAAAGATTATTAATGTTAATGGTTTAATTTTTAAAATTTTTAATCTAATCAAATAAAAAATTATTAAGATAATAATATTTTATGTAGAGTTAAATTAAATTAAAGTTCAAAGAAATTATATATAAGGTATAATTTAGAAAGAATTATACTTATGGATTTGGTAAATAAATTTACACATAAACAACTATTTTTTTGGAAAATGTTTTCTCTTTTTCAAAAGCGTAAGACAATTTCTAGGAAAATGATCTAATTTTTTGTTGATCAAGAAATCATTTTCTATTGACCAATTCATATTTTGTCAACCAAACACCTGAAAATGTAGAAATCATTTTTCAAAAATCATTTTCAATGAACTAAATGAAGCCTAAATGTGTAACAAAAATTTAAAGTTCAGATATCGATATCAAGATTCAAACTCCACTTGTATTTAACATAGTCGGTTCCAAAGCTCGGATAAAGGAGGAGGGTTGACGGTAGGTTTGGACAACCAACCACTCAAAACTTGTTCAATTTTTATGAGATTAACCACTATATGAAATCTATTGAGGTGTCCCCTACTGAGTGACGTGTTGCACAGGAGCCTAGGTGTAGTGAAAAATGTGCAAGGGTTGTTAGGTGGTCTTTCAGAAGTGACATGCGATATTAATGCCTAGATGTGGTGCCTAACAGGCAAAGGCTTCCACACCATAATGGACGTGGGCTGATAAAGAAGCTAGTCTATAATCATAAGCTTGGATTGAGATCTTAGAATATTGCTACGCTTAATGGTAAATTAATGGAGACTTATGAAGTTATGAATAGGAGGAGGTTAATATCTTGTGTCTCTTGAAAACCAAGTGGGTTGAGGAGAATGCTAGATAGATATCACTTTGATAGTATAAACTTTGGTATACAGAGAAGGATAGAGATCAAAATGGTGTAGGTATCACCATAGACAAAGAATATCAAAAAGATGTTGTATAAGTTAAGAGATAAGGGGATAGAATTATTTTGGTTAAGCTAGCTTAAGGAGGGATAGAGACCAAAATGGTGTAAGTATCGCCATAGACAAAGAATATCAAAAAGATGTTGTACAAGTTAAGAGACCAAGGGATACAATTATTTTGGTTAAGCTAGTTTTAGGAAGGGATGTTTTGAATGTTATTAGCGCATATGAACCACAGATAGAACTTGATAATACTAGTAAAAGTTAGTTTTGGAAGGATTTAGATAAGATAGTACAAGAAGTACCTATAAAATAAAACTTTGTATTTGTGGTGATCTTAAAGGTCATGTAGATGCTAGTAAAGAGTTTTAAGAATGTACATGGAGGTTTTAGTTACGGTTTAAGAAATGAATGTGGAGATACTATTCTAGATTTTACTTTATCTTATGACCTAATCCTAGTGAATAAACTGTTAAGAAAAAGAGAAGCTCACCTTATAACCTTTAAGAGTGGATCGAACGCAAGTCAGATAAACTTCTTTTTAACTATGATGAGGGATAGACATAGTTGTTTGACTGCAAAGTGATCCAAGGTGAAAGTGTTACTAGACAACATAAACTGTTAGTTTTAGACTTAAAAATTTATAACAACATTGTAAAAATCAACAAGAAAGAGCTACAGGGATTCGATAGGTGTCATGCAATATGTAGAAATAGTTAGATCCAGAAAGAAGACTAGACAACAGAGGAGAACCCAAATACAATGTGGAACAAGATAGCAAAATAGATGCGGGAGGTGGGCAAGGAAATACTAGAAGTATTAAACAGAAAAGCATCAACTGGAAATGATGCAACATGGTGGACTGAATCAGTTAAGGAAACTATAAATGCTAAAAGAGATTGTTATGAGATTTGAAGACAAACGACACTAAAGAGAGTTTCACAAAATACAAGTTAGTAAGGAAGGAGGTAAAGAAGGCGATGGCAAAAGCTAAGGCAAAAGTTATGAAAGAGATTTAGAACAAGTTGAACCTAAAGAAGAGAGAGAAAGAGATATGTAGATCTTGCGAGCAAGAGAGAGAAGGAGTCGAGATTTAGGAGTTGTGAAATGTATCAAGGATGAGCGTCAAAGGACTCTAGTTAAGGATAATGATATTAAAGAGAGGTGGCGTGATTATTTTAACAAACTATTTAACGACATAAAAAGTCAAATTGTAGACAATATCTTGGTGCATCTAGAGGATTTGAACCGATGCTTTATGCGTAAAATTAAAGAGATAGAAGTAAAGGAAGCATTAAAGAGGATGAAGACATGGAAAACTATTAGGATTGATGACATTCCTATTGAAGTTTAGAAATACCTTAGAGAGGTCGGAGTTAGGTGGTTGACAAATTTTTTTAATAAGATTTGATACACTAGTAAGATGCGTAAAGAATGAAAAAAAAGTGTATTGGTACCTTTCTATAAGAATAAGGAAGATATTCAAAGTTGCTTCAATTATTGAGGTATAAAACTAATAAGTCATACGATGAAATTATGAGAAAGAGTGATAGAACGAAGATTAAGAAAGATTGTAAAGATATCAGAGAATCAGTTTGGTTTTATGCCTAACTGGTCAATTATGGAAGTAATATACTTGCTTAGACAACTTGTGGAGTGTTCTCGAGTACAAGGAAAAGATGTTCATATAGTTTTTATAACTTGGAGAAAGCATATGATAAAGTGCACATGGATGTGTTATGGTGGTCTTTAATGAAGAAAAGAATCTCTATGAAATATATTGAAATAATTAAGGACATATATGGATATGGGAGGACACATGTGAAGACATTTAGAAGGCAAATAAGCGAATTCCCTATCACAATGGGACTACATCAAGGGTCAGCATTAAGTCCATTTTTGTTTGCTACAGTAATGGATGACCTAACAAACCCCATACATGATAATGTACATTGGTGTATGATGTTTGCAGATAGAAATATAGTGATGGTAGACGGGGTGGCGATCCTTAAGCAGGATCATTTTAGAAATTTGGGGTCGATAATACAGATGGATGAAGAGATTGATGAAGATGTGACCCATATGATACAGACTGATTGGAGCAAGCGGAAAAGCGCTACAAGTGTGTTATGTGAAAAGGAATTCCTATAGGGTTGAAAAACAAGTTTTACAAAACAATTGTTAAACTAACATTACTCTATTGTAGTGAATGTTGGGCAACTAAATGATTGCATGCACAGAAAATGAGTGTAGAAAAAATGCGAATGCCGCGATAGATGTGCAGATATACTATAAAAGATAGAATGATAAGTGAGAATATTCGTAAAAAGGTTGGAGTGACACTTATCAAAGACAAGATAAGTAAAAGTTATTTATGTTGGTTTTGAAGCATTAGACGTAAACCTGTGGATACCCTAATTAGAATAAAGGCTATGAATGACATAGAAAGGGTCAAGACTAGAGAAAGATCGAGAAAGACTTGGAAAGAAGTAATCTGGGAAGATATGACAAAATTAGAGTTAGAAGAACTTATTTCATTAGATAGGAATGAGTGGAGGAGAAAAATTCATACTGACGACTGAACATAAGTTCATATATTGATTCATATAAATTATCTCAATATTAGAATAAAGACTCTGATGATGATAATATTGATATCAAGAGTCTTAAGTTTCCTACCGAGAGACTGGCTTCCCCTTAAGTGTGGAAGACGCAAACTAGCTCCGTACTTCCCAAGATCAAAACAAAGGACATTGTCAGCAAGTTTTTAAGGCCGAAGTCATGCTTCAGGAACAGCTCCTACAAGAATATAGACCCAATTGCTTGGTTCATGAAGCAATAGAGAAGGCCATCTAGAAGATGGCGGAGGGTGAAAAAGCAGAGGAACTAAGAAACGCAATAGCGAAAAAGGGCGGTTGCTAATGGAGGTTCATCTTAATCTGGCTTGAATTCTCTAATTTTTGTAGCTTAGCGTGGTCCAGTCGTTTGTGAATTCAGACAAGTTCAATTTTAGTCGGGCTATCGTGGATGACTCTTGCAATGATGGGACAACAGTATAACAAACTGTCTGGAACTTTCAAAGAAACAGGAGCGGCACCTTACAATCAAAAATTGGTTTAAAAAAAAAGGTGAAGCGAAACAATAATAAGTTATCACAAATTATACATTCATATAGACAAATTTCAAATAAGCTAAGGGAAACTATTTGTAATATTGGACTCTTTTTTCTTTTTCTATCTAATATATATACTCCTCAAAGAGCAAGCAATTGCAATTGGAGGCCTCACAAATGGTAGTCAAAAATTGATATGTAAATGGGAGTATGATGCAGGCGGGGGAAGCAAGCTAATCAAGCGCCGCTTTGTTTTTACGACCCGACATTGGCTTCGGCAATCCATCGAATATAGGTCTTGTAATTGCTACAGTTGAAAGTGCCTGTAAATCAGGCTTCAAACTCCATTTAGACGCTGGCCAGAGGGATGACAAACTACTACTGTCCTGATCTTGCAAACTCGATGTGCTCGATGACTTCCTCACTACAGAAAATCCATCAACCACGTAACCGTCTCCAAGACCTATTGGGACGGGACTGAGCCCCGTGACCTCAGGGTCGACTCCTGAATTGGGGCGGCTTGCTGCTTTGGATCTCAGTGCCAAGCCCTTTGCTGTTATGGTTGAAAATCCTCCACCGCTGGTGTTATCCTCTTTCAAGAGCCTTTCAGGGGTACGAGCAGTAAAGTCCGCCTCAGATTTCTGCCGTCTTCTGATCAGTTTCTCATTTGACTTATCAGGTTCACCTTCTTTAGCTTCTCCAGCAGACATGATATCAGCTTTGACTTCACCGTTCTCGTCAAAAAATCCATTAGCTACGCTTCTACAGTTCCGATGAAGCTTCAAAGGTGGATTGGTAGCAGAGGAGGTTTTAAGGAATGGACCATCCTCCAGATAATGAGCTTCTCCTTTCCTGTATACTGCCATCTCAAAACCTTCAGATATCCTTTTTTCTGTTGGTTTAAGGCCATAGTAACCTTGTAATGAGGCCATTGCTGGGGAGGCCCTTCGAGGAGGAGTCTTCAGTCTCAAAGACTGGAATGAGTCAAGCAAATCAGGGGGCAAATGTTGGCCTGGGGTTTGGTTGCCACTGCTTTGTCTGCAAAGAGTTGTCATACGTAGTGAGCTAAATTGCAACAACCAAACAGAATTAGGAAGAACTTCACACATACTTAAACATCTCCACTGAAACATTGACTGCCAACTTCTTAGATAACATTTCTTAGCATGCACGAGTGCCAAAATTTATAGGTCCATTAGTATCTGAAGCAGTGTCCCAAGAAAATAAAAATTTTCATCTAGCAACTAATTAAGAGTCCAAGCATGTGTTTTCAGATGAAATACAGAACTGCAGTTCAAATTAAAAGGTGGCTATACATGAAAATCCTCTGCTACAATAACCAGATGCCACAATCTCCAATCATTTTGCGACTTGTCACTACCTACGCTGTGATTATTACAGCATCATAAAAAAGCTCTGAAATTATGGATAAAACTCATGGGCAAACTACCACAACAGACCACAAGAGCCACAGCAGAGATTCATGGGCAAAAAACAATGCCTTTTTAATGCCATTTCCACCTTACCACTCCTAATACTGAATATAACCACCAAACATCAAATCACCACTTGAAAATTCAATTTGGACTCAACTCTTGAATTGTCATGCAAGTGTTTCCTCACATAAATTGGCGAGTGTTAGGCTTCACGATACCTCCTCTCTAGAACTATATAAATCATAAGGGAAAATAAAAAATACTGCTAAGGAAACAAAAAAAGAAAAAGAAAGCATTAATAGGCTAACCGAGATTCTCATTAAAGTCCTAGATTTCTTATTTGAATAAGCACTATCATCCATTTTCTAAAAAGCACTTACTATGATGTAATTAACATTCAGATAGTAACTTTTACAAGCAATCCGAAATTGCAGTTCATTCGACCGAAAAAAAGTTGTTGGATGAGTAAGCAATGATTATCAGCCCTGATATGACGTTAATTACCTTAAAAATTCCAAAACTATTAAATGACAAAAGATTTAATAGTTTAGCAATTACGTGTTTGATAGAATTTTTCTGACACAAGTGATAAAAGATTTTTCTAAATTCTTTCAGAATACAGCAAAGGATGATAATTTCTTCATGACAAAAAAACAAAAGATGTAATAAATGAATGCACTTATTTTTTGAGTATCAAGATGATCTAATTTGAGGTCCTTATTACATTACTACATAAATAAAGAAATGAATAAAAAGTGCATCAATGGCTTAAAAAAAGGCATACCCAATAATAACAATTCAAGTCAAAATCATAAGAAGACATTACTTACTGACTGTTAGAACAAAACCACCTTTCCCCTGAGTTTTGATTTACTCGACATTCATCCAAATTGCACTCTAAGTTATGAAACTTAAACATACACAGGTGCAAATATCAAAATGCATCTTATTTTAGCAACCGTTTAAATGCAGAAGTTAAGAGAGTTTTAAGTAAAGTTCACGAGTTGAAATAAAAATAGTTTTTGAAATAAAAAAATATATATAATACCCAGGTGTTTCTGAACCATTTGACAAGCAAGGAGATGGCGGATGCCGCCCTGGTAAAGGGATCTGGATTGACTTAAGAGCAAACATTTGAAGATCTGTAACCAGACCGTTCATCTTTTTTATGTCAGCTACCTGATAATTTCACACCATAGCAACAACAATTTGTCAAAACCTCGACAAACCATAAATTATAATAATAACAATAAAAAGAAACACTCCGATGCAAGTAATTAGATTTAACTTCTAGTCTCCCATTGGTAAGTTTACCCAACTAACTTCTCAAACTATACGAACATAACCGTTTATAAGGAGAAATTATGGCGTGATTTACAGAAAGGAGAAAATGATTGAGAATATTAAATCATTAATTAAAGGATGAAAACAGTTACCTCAACGCCGTACTTGATGGCGACGCCGGCTAGAGTGTCTAAGCGGGAAACGGGATGTTCAATGAAACCGGCACCGGGTAACGACGAAGCCGGCAAAATTTGATTCTTTTCTTTCTCTAAAACATCGTAATCGTTGCAAAATTTACTATAATTTCCATTCGTGTTGTAACTGTAATCTCCATTTGCAATGACATTCCATTTTTCCCTTTCCATCTGCATATCCCCAGTTTCCTTATCCAAAATCCCTATTTCTTTACCCTAATTTCATTACTCTCCTCTCTCTGACCCTCGATTCTTCTCGTTTTTCTTTTTGGGTAGAATCAAAATTTAAGGAATCTGGGGAATTAAAAGATTAAAAGTAATTGCGTTTATTTAAAATTTGAAGCAATTGAATGATAAAAAAAAAAAAAAAAAAAGAAATGGTTTTGCAAAGAGAAAGAAACTTAGATCTAAAGAGAAAAGAGGATGGCGGGGAAATCGTGAAAGGCAATTAAGATGGCAATTAAACGGATCGAGCGTTCCCTCCTGTATTTCCGGGACAATGGATGATATGAAAGATCCTCTCCTCTCTGTTTTCAGAGAAAAAAAAAAAAAAAGAGAACCTTCAATTTTAAGGATACAGAGACATAGGGTAGTTAATAATTATCAAACTAAATTATTATTATTATTATTATTCCGACAAAAAGAAAGGGAAAAAAATGAAATAATAATAGAAATGATATGAGACTTTTGACCAGAAAATTGCAGCAAAGCAGAGGCGGAGCAGGTTCCCTGATTTATGAATTGAGAAACAACTGGCAGTATACGTGTAACTGTGCGAATCAATGTTGATGTTCCCACCGAAACCCTTTGCCCTTGCTCTTTTGTCGGTCGCTACTCGGGTCGGCTTGATAGCTTGGTTTTTGTTGTGCCTTTGGGCCAAAATTGGGCTGCTGTCTTTTTTCCTTTCGGTTAAGTTGTACTTGCACAAAGCAAACTCACTACTAGAATATTATCATTATTATTAAAGTTTTTATTTTAATATTAGAGTAAATGATATAAGCTAATATATGAACTCATATCAAGTCATCGCAATAATTTTTCTCCTTCACTCATTTCTATATAATGTAATGTATTCTTCTAACTATTGTTCTGTCATATCTTTTCAGATTATTTCCTTTCAAATCTTTTTCGATCTTTCTTTAGTGTTGACTCTTTTTACATCATTCATAACCTCTACACTTCTAACCAGAGCATCCACAGGTTTATGTTGTATGTATCCAAATCAACGTAAACGACTTTCACTCATCTTGTTTTCAATGGATAGTACTCCAACTTTTTTGCAAATGTCCTCATTTCTTATTCTATTTTGTCTCACATATCTACACATCCATCGCAGCATTCGCATTTCTGCTATACTCATCTTTTGTGTATGCAATCTTTTAGTTAACCAACATTCACTGCCGTAGAGTGATGTTTGTTTAATAACTGTCCTGTAAACTTGTCTTTCAACCTTATAGAAATTTCTTTGTCACACAACACTTCTGTAGTGCTTCTCCACTTGCTTCAACCAGTCTGTATCCAATGAGTCACATCACCATTAATCTCTTCATCCATTTTGTACGATCAATTCAAATATTTAAAATGATCTCGCTTAGGAATCGTCACCCCATTTAATATCACTGTGTTTTTATCTTTCTCTTAGTTTAGATTGAACTTACACTCCATGTATTCAGTCTTTGTTCTGCTTAATCTGAATTCTCTTGACTTTAACGTGTAACTCCACAGTTCTAGTGTTGACCTCCACTCTAGTCTCAGCACACATGATAATATCATTTGCAAACATCATACACCAAGGTAAATTATCTTGGATAGATTTTTTCAGCTCGTTCGTTACTGTAGCGAACAAAAATGAACTTAATGCCGAACCTTGATGTAGCCCTATTGTGATAGGATATTTACTTGTTATTGCGACCCATTTCGCTTACATTCACATCCAATAGTTGGGATATGAGTCGATGTTAATCCAATCACTTTCCTTATTTTTAAATCCATACACATGAGATATACTATCATGGTAAGAAATTATATTTAGATTAATTTGCAATAATTTACATTCGTTACATCCCCGGTAGTTATACATATACAATATTGTGCTTCAAAATTTTTGGATACAAAAGACTACAAAAGTGTATACCTTTGTGCAAACAAAGAGGGCAGCGGACACAAGAAAATGCAGGATGTACAGCGACACTCTCCGACTATTGAATAAAATCTATGGAGAGAGGAAAGTAAATGGGGTCAGCAAACACGCTCAGTAAGGAAAGTATGCACGCAGTAGATAACCACACTATTTACATGCATAAAATACTATGCATTATGCAGAAATCATTTCTGCCGGAAACAAAATCAAAGTGAAAGTAGATAGCAACATTCGATATATATATATATATATATATATATATATATATATATATATATATATATATAACACATCAGTGTAAAACTTGTTTCCGATTCACACACTGTACTCAAAACAGTAGGATCCATAGCGACCACGGCTATGCATAAAAATTTACCTTGTATAAAATCACAACAGGTTTTCAACTCAGTGTAGTGAAATCTAATTGACTCACCGGTATAAAATAAGTTTCACTTCGGTGTGGTGAAACCTGATTCACCAACCGGTACCCCCCAAGTACATAAAATCAACTATAACAGAGACTAGGCAGGGATGTCATAATGAATAATAGACTTATGGCCATAGTCGAAGACCCTAAGCATCACTAGCTAGGTGTGAAAGAGTTTCTCATTGCCGTAGGAGGAGGTCAAATGCTGCCCGTCGGTCAATCAGTCGTCCAACGACTCTTAGCAATGGTACATGTGTTAGTTATATGATACAACGTACTCCGTCGACCTGATTTAAAAATCACAAGTCTGGGGGTGCTTGCCACATGAACTTACCGCCCCAACTTGGATCATCAACTGTCACCTGTCTCAAAATTCAGTGCGAGCAAGTCGACGTAACACACAGTAAACCCGACGACTCTAGCACAATTTTGCTCACAGAACAATACACAAGTCTCATGCGAGCAGGTATGTGTAACTCTCAGTTAACACGATGGTTCCAGCACGATTTCACATAAAATTAATAGACGTCTCATTTTCGATGAACCGGTACCCCAAAATCGAGTTCCACACAAAACAGCGTGAAACAGAGTGAGAAAGACTACTTCCCATCAAATCACTCATCATGCAGGAAAATATGCAATTTAATGCAATCAGTCAAATCTAGAGCTCATCTATTATTTTAATCATAAAAAATCACTTTTTCACCAAGAAAACAGTGAGATATGTTATTTCATGTATTTTCACACGTTTTCAAAATTTTGTCATAACTAGGGGTATTTTGATAATTTTACCTCTACTTGGGAGAAATCTAGAATCCTCATATCTAGACTCTACACAAATTTTAAGTGACTGTAAATGGCAATGAAAATACATGTAGTTATCTCTATAGTCCACATAGTTCCTTTACCTCGAATCACGTTGAAGTATTTTTCCTCCTTTTTCCACTTCGCGTAATTCGATCTATCCGACTCCGTGTATATCTCCAAGAGCTGCAGATAATTACCAATCACATCTATCTAATTTAATATTCATACTTTTGATAGCCAGTTTTCAATTCCAAAACCTAAAACATTTCATTCGGAATTTATCCGTAATTTATGCGATTAATTCATAACTCGTATAACTATACCAGTTATAGTAAAGGAAATTCACTTACCCAAGATTCCGCAATGACATGCAAATTCGAGGCTTTATCGAACACACGTTCGTCACCTATTGTCATGCTACACATTATATATTTAAATCAGGTCAATTTCGGTTAAATATAAATTCAATTAAATATTTCAAAAAATAAATCGATCAATTTCGACTGTTCACCGATCTACTGTTGAGCCGACTCAACACCGAAACTTTTTCCCAAATTTTTTTTTCTCTCTCCTGCTGAACTGGTTCGAACTGGTTCACCCCTTTTCACATTAAACCGGTCCGAACCAGTCCAGGGCTTTTTTTACCGTTACTGATGTTTTCGATCAGTTCTTAGGCCGCTTCTGCCGTCGTTCGACCCAGCTTCACCAGGGGAGTCTTTGGTCGACTGGGCTAAGGACAAATCAGCGTCGGTGCTGTCCAATTTTCTCTTCTCCCTTTCGGCTTGGTCCTTCATCGATCTGCCGTTTCCCGGTAGATCCTGCATTTCCTTATGTCTGCTGCCCTTTTTGTTTGCACAAAGGTATACACTCTTGTAGTATTTTAAATCCAAACATTTTGAAGCACAATATTGTATATGTATAAGTACCGGGGATGTAACGAATGTAAATGATTGTAAATTAATCTAAATATAATTTCTTACCATGATAGTATATCTCATGTGTATGGATTTAAAAATAAGGAAAGTGATTGGATTAACATCGACTTATAGCCCAACTACTGGATGTGAATGTAAGCGAAATGAGTCGCGACATAAGTTGGTATCAGAGCAAAATTGGTTTGATATGAGTCGGTGTTAATGGTTAAGAATGTTACATCCTCATGATACTGTGTATTGTTTAGATACAATTATGTATATCGGGTTGTTATGTCACTAAGAGTTGTGTCATATATGCAAAAAATTATCAGGATGTCTGATAGATACGGCAGTAGAGGGAAAGGCTCCCGATCTCAAGGGCATAGAGATAGGCCCGAGAGACATACAGAATCCTCTTCTGATCGTGTCTCATAAGATCCAGTAGAGTCTACTGAGGCACTGATGGCGAGATTAGAGCGTACAGTGGAGAGCTTATCACGTTCGTTTGGTCAGGCAATGGCGATATTGGAGAATCGGTAGGGTATGGGTGGCCCAGCAACAACCCCTGCCATGCCTGCACCACAGACCACTGGACCGACTGATTCTACTCGTCCTGTACCACCTCCACTTGTACAGCCTGAGGTTACACCTCCATCTGTTCGACCTCCAGTACCACCAGCCCCAATAGAGCCTCAGAGAGCTCCACAGAGGGGAGTTAATGAGGCAGGGTATGATTGCAATTTAGACTGTTTGAGACAGTTTCAAAAATTGAGACCGCCATCTTTTAGTGGGGTTAAGGATCCAGTAGTAGTAGAGGATTGGATGAATAGGCTGGAGAAGTTGTTTGAATATTTCGAGTGTTCCTCGACAGAGAGAGTAGCCTTTGCTATGTTTATACTAAAGGGCGAGGCGGAACATTGGTGAAAGTTCGCCCAGCCTATCTAGAGGGTTCAGAATCAGATCTTGACTTGGGAGATATTCTTGGCTGCCTTCAAGAGGTAGTATGTTTTGGAGACAGTTAGGAGACGGTTACAGATGGAGTTTTTTTGTTTGATTCAGAGTAACCAATCTGTGGACGAGTATGAGTCCCGATTTACATCTCTCGGGAGATATGATCCTGACACCATGAGTAACGAAGATAAGAAGGTCAAAAAGTTTATGAATGGGTTGAGACCGTTTTGTAGAGCTAGACTAGCTCTTTTGGATATTTTGACTTACGAGGAGGTAATGCGCAAAGCTCAGTTGTGTGAGCAAGATTTCGAGTGGCATGTCTCTGAGTTTGGTCAGTTTGGGATAGGTGGTAAAGGCCAAGATAGAGGCAGGAAGAAAACAGGGGATGATAGAGTGATCAAAAATAGAAAGAGGCCTTTTGGGAAGCGACAAAGATTCGAAGAGTCGCTAGGTAAGGCCAGTAGACCCCCTGTTACTGCAGCTCCAGCCAGGGGTATTGTGATTGGTGAACCCCGACCTATTACAGGGTTATGTAAGATCTGTGGGAAATATCATAGGGGTAGGCACTGTTATGTGATAGCCGAAGCTTGCTTCAGATGTGGTAAGACAGGGCATCTGGTTAAAGATTGCCAAAAATTAGCTGAGATTGCCCCACAGAAGGGCAAAGTGCCATAAAAAGCTCCACCTAGTACTTTTGCCCCGAGACGGAAGGCCACAACCGAAGAGAAAGGGAAGCAGACTGTTGGTCAAGGCAAAGTTTATGCGATAGACTAGGGCACTGCAGATGCTTCACCTAAGGTGCTTAAAGGTACAATCCTGATCATTAACCTTGAAGCATTAGCATTGTATGATCTTGGTGCAACGCATTCATTTATCTCTTCGTCATGTGCATTTAAATTGCTAGAGCATGTAAAGCCTACACCTTTAGGTAGAAGGTTGTTGATTAGCACATCGATGAGAGAGAACCAAATGGTTGAGTGGGTATGTAAGGATTGTAAGTTGAAGGTAGGAGATAAGAGCATGACAACCAATCTTATCTTGTTAAATATATATGATTTTGATGTAATATTGAGTATAGATTGATTGGCTGTAAATCATACTGTTGTTGATGATATTAAAAAAAAAGGTGCCACGTGGCACGAGCAAAGCGCACCCGTGGCACGAGCAAAGCGCACCCGTGGCACGACGGGAGATACTCTCCCGCACTATAGGCGGGAGAGTCTCCCGCACTATAGGCGGGAGAGTCTCCCGCCTCATCAGATTAAGCGCGCCATGTGGTGCGCGGAAGGAGCAAGCGGCAGGCTACCCTCCTGCGAAACAGAGGCTTCAAGCCTCATATATCTTTGCGCCGCATGGCGCAAGGAGAGTGTGCCATGTGGCGCAAGAAAAGACCTTGCTAGAGGCTACCCTCCTGCAACTTTGCGAGAGGGCTCTCCTGCCCCTCTCGCCCATGTCTGTGGGCGTGCCACGTGGCACGCCCACATCAATTTTGATAAATAGAAAAATTATATTGGGGCATCCGTTATAATTTATTTAGACAATTTTACCCTTAAATTCTGCAAATCCATAAAGCAGCAAGAGATATTTAATTAATGGATGAATACGTAATTAAATGTGAAATTAATACTTATAAATAGATGTCAGGTATGATTCTTGAGGGAAGTCTCTATTTTCTTTACAAAAACTCTGCCAAATTCTCTGTCTGACTTAAGCATCGGAGTGCTTACGCAGGAAAAAATCCATGTGTCCCTCTAATCATTATTTTTCTTGCAGAATCTTTAGTAGCAAGTAACACGAAGATCGAAGTGAGGACGTCAGCAACACATCATCATTCTGTTTGACAACTACACATGCTATCTTAGATTGTCATTCTAAGACAATAATGTTTTCTCTACCTGAGAAACATATTGTAAAATTTTTCTGAATTAATGAAAGGAGCATTATGGCAATCGAAAAATATCAAGTGTTAAGTTAATTTAATAATTAATATTTTAAAAGTTTTATGGCTTACGTGGTTGATACGGATAAGGCATGCCCAGAATTAACCGACATCCCTGTGGTTAGGAAATTTTCTGATGTCTTTCCGGATGATTTACCAGGGTTGCTACTAGGCAGTGAGATGGAGTTCTGTTTTGATGTGGTACCCGGTACTGAACCAATATCCAAACCATCGTACCGTATGACTCCAATGGAATTGGAGGAGCTTAAGAAGCAGTTACAGGAACTTTTGGATAAGAGGTTTATCAGACCGAGCGTCTCACCTTGGAGAACCCCGATTCTGTTTGCGAAGAAGAAGGATGGAAGCCTCTAACTGTGCATTGACTAAAGATTGTTGAATAAAGCTACCATTAAGAATAAGTACCCCTTGCCACGTATAGATGATCTGTTGGATCAGCTTTAAGGAGCATAGATCTTTTTCAAGATCAATATGAGATTTGGGTACCATCAGTTGAGAATTCAGAGCGAAGATGTACCCAAGACAGCTTTTCGCACCCGTTATAGTCATTATGAGTTCAGGGTTATGTCGTTCGGGTTGACTAATGCTCCCATAACTTTTATTGCTCTGATGAATGATATATTCAAGTCATACCTGGATTGATTTGTTATCGTCTTTATCGATGACATTCTAGTATATTCGAAATCCAGGGAACATCATGAGTAGCATCTGAGGATTGTGTTACAGACCCTCCGAAAGAAGCAGTTATATGCTAAACTCAGTAAGTGTGACTTCTGGTTGAAACAGATTTTATTTCTGGGTCATGTTGTATCAAGAGACGGGGTGTCAGTGGACCTGTCTAAGATCGAAGCTGTAATCCAGTGGGACAGGTCCAAGACAATTACAGAGATCGTGAGTTTTCTGAGTTTAGCTAGTATTGCAGAAGGTTCATTGAGGGTTTCTCGAAATTGGCTACTTCTCTGACTCGTCTCACTTGAAAGAATGTTGCATTTGAGTGGGATGATACTTGTCAAAGAAGTTTTCAGGAGTTGAAACTTCGATTGACCACCACACCTATTTTCATCATACCGATCAGCTCAGGAGGTTTCTCTATGTACTCTGATGCGTCGGGACAGGGACTGGGCTGTGTATTGATGCCGGATGAGAATGTAGTTGCTTATGGATCCAGACAACTTAAGAACCATGAGAGGAACTATCCGACCCATGATTTAGAGTTGGCGGCCATAGTATTTGCACTGAAGATATGACATCACTATTTCTATGGTGAGAAATTTCAGGTATACATTGATCATAAGAGCCTCAAATCTGTTTTCACATAAGGAATTGAATATGAGGCAACGAAGATGGCAAGAGCTTTTAAAGGATTACGACTATGAGATCTTGTACCACCCGGGTAAGGCTAATGTGGTTATTGATGCACTGAACAGAAAAAGCCTTGGGATGATATCTTATATGATGATCAGGGAACATGAGCTGCTAGAGCAGTTTTCGAGCCTCAACTTAGATGTGATCCCTTTTGCTACTGACGCCTATTATGTGGTAGCTAGTATGAGGTTGGAACCAGATTTGGTTGACTGGATCAGACAAGCTCAGCGTGATGATCGGTTATGTAACGATATGACTAGTCAGATTCAGATGGGTACTGGTGCTGATTGGGAGTTGGGTATCGATGATTTACTGAGGTTCAGAGGCAGAGTGTGTGTTCCCGATGATCCACAGTTCAGGAGACTCATTTTGTTAGAAGGTCACTCTTCGAGGTATACTCTACATCCGGGGAGTACTAAAATGTATTAGTATTTTTGAAAAGTATATTGGTGGTCAGGTATGAAAAAGGATATCGTTGAATTTGTTCCGAGATGTTTGGTATGCCAGCAAGTTAAGGTAGAACATCAGAAGTCTGTAGGGTTATTACAACCTCTACCTATACCGACCTGGAAATGAGAGCACATCACCATGGATTTCATTGTAGGTTCACCGAGGACCAAAAGGGACCATAATGCTATCTGGGTGATTGTGGATAGATTGACGAAGTCAGCTCACTTCTTAGCTATGAAATCTACATATACTTTGAGTGCGTTGACGGATTTGTATGTACGGGAGATTGTAGGCTACATAGTGTTCCAGTGAGCATTGTCTCTGATAGGGATTTTCGCTGCACTTTCCACTTTTGGGAACATTTTCAGGAAGCCATAGGAACCCGATTGAGTTTTGGTATAGCTTTTCATCCTCAGACAGATGGTTAGTTGGAGAGGACCATACAAACTCTGGAGGATATGTTAAGAGCTTGTGCGATGGATTTTAAAGGCTCCTGGGATGATCATTTGCCACTAGCCAAATTCGCCTATAATAATATTTACCACTCGAGTATTAGAATGACACCGTATGAAGCACTGTATGGTCACAGGTCTTGTTCTCCCATAGATTGGAAAGAAGTGGGTGATCGAAAGATGTTTACTCCCGATTTGGTGAAGCAAGCCTGTGAGGATGTCCAGTTGATATTGAGAGGTTGATAACAGCTCAGAGCAGGCAGAAAAGCTACGCTGACATAAAACGATGACCATTAGAGTTTATGGTTGGTGAGTCAGTGTTCCTGAAGGTTTCTCCCTCCAAGGGTATTATAAGGTTCGGAAAGAATGGCAAGTTGAGTCCTCGTTACATCGGACCTTTTGAGATCTTAGACCGAGTGGGAGATAAGACCTACAAGCTAGCTTTGCCACCTGAGCTGACAAGCATTCATAATGTCTTCCACGTATCAATGCTTCGAAAGTATCATCTAGATCCGACACATATGATTGAGTATGAGCCTCTCGAGTTGAAAGAGGACATGTTATATGTAGAGAAACTGATTCAGATTTTGGATAGGAAGGAGAAGGTGCTTCGGTCTAAGATGATCCCTTTAGTTAAGGTTCTCTGGCAGTACCACACTTCTGAGAAAGTTACATGGGAATTGAAGAATCTGATGTGTGAGAAGTATTCACACTTATTCGAAGGCTAACTTGGTTCTAATTTGGAGGACCAAATTTCTTAAGGGAGGGAGGAAATGTAAGACCTGAAATATGTATTATTCCATTGTAAATATATTATTATAAATGTACATTTGTGATAATTGATTTATAAAAAAGGAATGATACAATGTTAAGTTCATTTGAATTAAGAAAATTAAGTTAAGTGCTTTAATTTGAGAAATAAGAGCTTCGGTGAGCTTAGAACAAATCGAATGGAATTTAGATAAACCAACTGAAAATATAGACTCAGAACGCTAAAATATAGGGAGTCCAAGAAGGGAAATGAGTTCGGACTTGTAAGACCCGAAATTTTTCTCACATGGGGAATTTATCTCGAAAATTTGGAGAAAAATTCCCGATGTGAGAAAAATTTTGGGTCTTACAAGTCCGGACTCATTTCCCTTCTTGGACTCCCTATATTTTAGCGTTCTGAGTCTATATTTTCAGTTGGTTTAGCCAAATTTCATTCGATTTGTCCCGAGATCATCGAAGCTCTTATTTCTCAATTTAAAGCACTTAACTTAATTTTCTTAATTCAAATGAACTTAACATTGTATCATTCCTTCTTTATAAATCAATATATCACAAATTTACATTTATAATGATATATTTACAATGGAATGATACAAATTTCAGGTCTTACACTTGTTTGCCCTCCACACTTCCTCACATGTGTCTTCTCATGTCAATATATATCCTTTATTATTTCAATATATTTCACAAGGACTCTTTTCTTCATTAAAGACCGCCATAAATCTCCCTAGGCACTTTATCATATGCTTTCTCTAAGTCTATAAAGACCATATCAACATTTTTCCTTTGTACTCGAAAACGATACATAAGTTGTCTAAGCAAGTAGATTGCTTCCATAGTTGACCGACCAGGTATAAAACAAAACTGATTCTTCGATATCTCTATAGTCTTCCTTAATCTTCATTCTATCACTTTTTTCCATAATTTCACTGTGTGACTTATTAGTTTTATACCTCGATAATTGGAGCAACTTCAAATATCTCCCATGTTCGTATAAAGAGGTACCAATACATCATTTCTCCATTCTTCAAACATCTTGTTAATGTGCCAAATTTTATTAAAAAGTGTCAGACCCGTGTTTTCGATTATGTATGTAGCTTGTTCCTTAGTACTACTATGTGTATGAACACTTTATTTTCATGGTTAAATCATAAGAAAAGTATTTACTATCATGCAATTGACAATTAAAGAATAAAAATGCATGTAAGCTACATAACAGCCAAATAAGGGCTATAAAAGCCACATGCTAAACCAAATGGAATTGAATCATTCTGACTGAAGATGATAACTTATCAAGAGAAAATATAGAGAATTTATGAAGGAAAGTCGGGTTAAATTGGTTCCGAATAAGTGCAGGGGTAAAACGGTTAAAAGATCGAAATCCAGTATAAATTCAATAAGAAAATTTCATTAAAAATATGAAATTGAGAAATCTTGATCAATAACGAGGAAAATATTGAATTTCGAGTTCAATTGATCAAGATATGAATTTATTGGAATTAATCAAAATTTTCACCTCGAAAAATTATCCCGAAAATATTGAAAAAATATACTGAAAAGATAAAATAAGACAGATAAATTTATTTATTGATAAAATGAATAAAATATGAATTTTTAGAGATATTTTGAGATTTTTATTATATTTTATTTGATTAAAATAAAATATAATAAATTTATAAAAAAAAAAATGCAAATCGAGTTTGAAGAGAGAGAAAACGGAAACAGAAAAATCGAGGAAGACCCGAGAGCCCCGACGAACCACCGGCAACCGAAGAGGCCAGGTGAAGGCTGGAGAAGAGAGAGGACCACCGGGCGAACCTGCTGGTACAGGCGACGTGCGCCGACGACGCCTGATTCCGGCGAATCGACGAAAGGAAATTCGAGAGGAAACCGAGCTGATTGCCGATGATCCACGGTGATTTAGCTCAGATCGACCCCAGTCGAGTGACCCCCTAGCCGAGGCGCTTTTTTTGGTACCGGTAGTGGCCGACGAAATGGTCAGAAACGACCGGCGACGGTGAGGGCCCCGAAACGGCACCGTAGCCAGAAAGGGTAGGAAAAGAAAAAGAAAAGAAAAAGGAAAAAGAAAAAAGAAAAAAAGAAAAAAGAAAAGAAAAAGGGAAAAAAGGAGAGGAAAATCCTCGGGAATACCTCAGATTACGGCTAAGCTGATACGCGATCAGATTGACCGAATTGATTTTTGAGAAAGTTAATTTAAATTGTATTTGATCGAAAATTAACCCGAAATTTAATATAAAAATTATGCAGTTCGACGATAACTTCCGAACGTGAGCCGATCGAACTTCGATTTGCGCACCATCGCATAATTTCGGGTAAGTAAAGCTCATTTACGACAATAGTATGACTTTTTTGCAATTGGAATTTTTTTATTTTTTGGATTAATTTTTGCATAAAATAAATTATATCTGGATTTTTGAATTTACTGTCGTAAATGATATAAAGGCTATCCAAAGAGTTTGGAACAAAGCCCAATGGGTATTGATAGGCCCAATGAGCCAATAGACCCTGATGAAGGGAATTAATAAGTGAAAAACGGGCTTAAGATAGAGTTAGGCCCAATTAAAGTGTTTAAGGCCTAATAATTGTAAACGAGCCCATTAAGAGATATTAATTGTATTAAATGTGTAATATAGTAGAAAAAGTATAATTAACTCAGTGAATGGTTATATACAGCTCCGGAGTTGTATTGAGAGTTGACTGAACTGTGAGATTTGAGCAGCACATAGGAAGTGAGGTCACACGACGTGATCTGAGGTAAGGGACTTTTGCGAGTAGTTAGAGATATCTGTGCGTATTTTCGTCTGCTTTTACATTCACTGAAATTGTATGAGGGCCAGAGAAAATCAATAATATTTATAGGGACTCGATATTAATAAATTACGATTTTGCCCCTAGTTAGGCAAAAAGTCAACTTTTGAGAAAAGTTGTAAAAAGCATGGAAACGATGTTTTTGAATGTTTTTACTGCTATGTAGCAGAAGAGTAGGTTGATAAGCTAATGTTTTAAGGTTGATGTGAACTAAGCACACTTTATAGTGCTGATTTTAATGTTTTGAAACATCCCTATTTTTAAAGAGCCATCTACCGAACTATATGAAAACAGTCGTGCTGGAGCATAGCTCGCACTTGATTTCAGATGTTTTTCACATACATTAGTGCTAGAATGAGACTCGCACTATATTTATCTGACATGCATGATAGAGTACTGGAGTATTAATCGTACTTAGTTTTATGTGATTTGTGCATGATAGAGTGCTGGAGCAATAGCTTGTACTCGAGTTTTACATAAGAACTATGCATGACCTAGTGCTGGAGGTTACTCACACTAGTATTTGATGTTTTGACTTGCATACACAGTGTTTGAGTGGAGTGTTGACTGTGAGTCACACTCAAAACGCACACTGTAGTTTTACGTGATATATAGACATGTTAAAAAAATCGTAATGATTTCCTCGTGTAGACTGAGTGTCACACTGGAGAGGTTCACACGTGAATTTAGAGACATGGCATTGATTATTCCGTGGTATGAGGGCTAAGACCTATGACAGGCACCCCGACCATGAGGCAGGATCCACGAGTGTACGTTGTACCGTGCGAGTGGCATGGAGTACACTGTACCGTGTGTTGTTGTGGAATTGTGGAGGAGAGTAGTTGATAGCTGGCGGTTGTGATGGACTGACCCCCCTCCCGTTACAGCAGTGATAACCCGCACACTGAGATCTGTGCTGCTTGAGATGTCATATATTAGGATATGACCATAGTCCAGAAGATATTGCATTTAGCCACTGAGTCTCACATGATATATCACATGTATTTATGATACGAGTAGACCTGAGGGATGTGTCAGAACCCGATTGTTGTGTTGTGTTGTGAAATGCCATATTTACTGTTTTTTTAATGTAAATGACATATTTTATATAAAGGCATTCCGAATTGATAAATATGCACTGTTTTACATGAATGCCTATATTTGATAACTTTGCATGAGTTTAGTACATGAGATTTTAAATCTGTACTATTATATATAAATTTTGAAATATGCTTTTGAATTGAGAGAAGGAAAGGTAAAACACTAATTTCAGTAGATAGTATGGATGTCTACTTACTTGCCTGATTTCCTTATTGAGCCAGATAGCTCACCCTTTTCATTTTCCCCCCTCTCTACAGATCACCAACAGTAGAGTGAGTTGGCTAAGGTATAGCGTTCCTTTTGACCGTTGCCATTCCCCATCTAGCGAAAGGTATACATGATGCGTACTCTTTTGTATCTGAACAATGTATAAACACAGTGATGTACACGTTTTTAATATTGGGGATGTAATTATAGTAAAGTATATGAATTTACTTATAAGAAAAGTGTACGTACAGTCAATAAATATTTAGAATGACATGCATGTATGATACGAAAAAGAATGGTAAGGTATGTATGGATGAGGAGACTAATGTCTAATCACAGCCCAACTGTTGAGGAGAGAAAGGTAAGTAAAAAGCGAAAAATTTATTGTGGTTTTTGGTAAGTCACGAAAGGAGGTCGTGACAGAAAGATTTGTCAACCACTTAACTTCGACATCTCTAAGGTATTTCCAAACTTCAAGAGGAATATCATCAAGCCTAACAGTTTTCCTTATCTTTATCCTTTTTAGTGCCTCATTTATCTCAATCTCTTTGATTTTGTGCATAAAGTATTGATTCAAATCCTTGGGAGGCACGTGATATTATTCACAATTTGGCTTTATTCGTCGTTAAATAGTTTGTTGAAATAATCACACCATCTTTCTTTAATGTCATTGTCCTTAATTAGAGTCCTTTGGTGCTCATCCTTGATACATTTCACAACACCTAAATCCCGACTCCTCTCTCTTGCTCGTGTCAATCTATATATCTCTTTCTCTCCCTCCTTTGTATCCAATTTGTTATAAATCTCTTTTGACAACCTTTGCTTTAACTTCTGTCACCACCCTCTTTACCTTTTTCCTAGTTAACTTGTATTTTATAAAGCTTAAATCGGTGTTGTTTGTCAAGCCTTGTAACAATCTCTCTTAGCTTTTATAACTTCCTTAACTGATTCAATCCACCATGTTGCATCTTTTTCAATCAGAACTTTTCTGTTCGAGACTCTTAGTATCTCCTTGCCCACCTCCCGAATGTGTTTTACCATCTTGTTTCACATTGTATTTATGTTATCCACTATTTTTCCAGTCATTTTTTGGGTTTAATTATTTTTACATACTGCATGACATTCTTCTTTTAGCTTCCAACATTAAATCCTTATAACTCTTTCTTGTTGGTTCGTACAATGTCATTTATGAAATTTTAGGTTTAGGATTAGCAATCTTTGTTGCACGAAAACACTATCATCTGGGATAACTTTACAGTCTAAATAACTGTGTCTATCCCTCTTCCTAGTAAAAAAGAAGTCTATTTGACTTGCATTTGATCCACTCTTAAAGGTTATAAGGTGATGTTTTCTCTTCTTAAACAATGTATTCACTAAGGTTAGGTCATAAGATAAATAAAAATCTAAAATAACATCACCACTTTTATTTCTTACACCGTAATTAAAACCTTATGTATACTCTCAAAATCTTATCTACTAGCACCTATATGATTATTAAGGTCACCACTAATATAAAGGTTTTCTCTTATAAGCATTTCTTGTACTATATTATCTAAATCTTCCCAAAATTGTCTTTTACTAGCAGTATCAAATCCTATCTGTGACATATATGCGCTAATAACTTTAAAACGCCCATTCCTAGAACTAGTTTAATCAAAATAATTCTACTTCCTTGTTTCTTAACTTGTACAATATCCTTTTGAATTCTTTGTCTATGATGATACCTATACCATTTCGGTTTTTATCATTCCCTATATACCAAAACTTATGTTGCCAAAATGCTTTCTCTCTAGCCTTCTCTCCAACCCATTTGGTCTCGTGGAGATACAAGATATTAATCTTCCTCCTACATATAACCTCACAATTCTCCACTAACTTACCATTAAGCGTATATATATATATATATATATATATATATATATATATATATATATATATATATATATATATATATATATATATATATTCAAAGATCCTAATTTAAGCTTATGATTATGGACTAACTTCTTTACACATCTCCGTTCAATATGGTGTGAAAACTTTTACTTATTGGGCAACACATCGCTGAGCAGGGGATGCCTCAACGAAATTTTTATAGTGGTTTATCTTATAAAAACATTTTATTTATAATAAAATACGTAAAACATCTACCATCTTTTTACTAAATAGAAATACAAGATAGTCCTGTTTGTCACTTCTTTTTTATTTTTTGTTCTCTTTCATATGGTTGATTTGATTAGTTATTTTAATGTACGAGGAACTGTTAAAAAAGTCTCCCAAGCAAGTCATGAAAACTACCCCATAATGTAAAATCTCTTTTTCAGCTAACAATGTCTTATAGGGAAGGGTATAAGGAAGGAAGAAGCTCAAAGTTTGAGCTGCATCAAATCCTAATTTGTAACAATCAGCTGGAAAGGAAAACTCGGTATAGTTTCTTCAATCAATACTCATACTCACTTGATAGGTATAACATGGTTTTCTTTCCAAACATATGTAGAAATCTGATGGAAATAGTAAATGCATAATCACATTCACCAAAAGCAAAAGAAAACAACATAATCACATGGACAGAATCATTTTGTCCCTAGCTCTTCATATCACCACCAAGACAGTAGTGAAAACCAGCTGTACAAAATTGCAAGCATTGTTGAATTCCTCTGCAGAAATTACAAATACTGTTAGTTTGCTTCAAATTCCAACGTTTTCCATAGCAAAAAAACTTTACCACCAACTCCTGAATTTGATTCCCCGGGGAAACACTTCCGGTTGAATTGTTAGAACAATGTGATATACACAATATAAAATGAGAAAAAATATGTTCAAAGGTAAATAGATTTTGCAATTGGTTACCTTGTGTAGATAGCAGTTTTATCCAAGGTACCGGAGCAAGACACCATCATTACCCAGCACAAATCCCTTTTTGTCATTAATAAACCTGCATACAAGAGTTTCAATTGCCTTAAAGATATGAAACTTAAAGATTTAGGGAAAATAACAGCATTGGACAGTTAATATCATTTCCCATTTTCAGTTAGCAATTCTGTTTGAAAAAGATGTAGTATAGCTGAGGTAGGCAGGTTATAAAAATACACTGTAAGCTTATTCTGTGAATAATGCTTATTGGGTTAGAACAAGGTAGGCCGGCATTAAACCATAACTAAGTTGACTTTGGGTCATGTTAGAAAGTAGGTTTGCCTCCATTTAATAATAGAAAACTGGAATAAATATCCAAAAAAGAACCGGAATAACCACTAAATAAATAAGAAAACGCCTGCTTGATGAATTCCTAGTATTTTTGGCATCGATTATATGGGGAAGGCTTTCTGTAAGTCATGTTTGACTTCATCATGGCTCACGGCTTTAAGTTAACTAGGAAACATGATTTTTAAAAGTTCCAATATTAGGAAGCAAATGGAGCACAGCAGATCTTATTCATAAGGGCAATAGAAAGTTAACCCTGAAATCATGCACACCAAAATTAGAAGAACAGAAGTAGCAAGCTTTTAGTAAGATTAGACTCACTTCACTGAATATAGATTTGCAGCAATATTGTCAGCTGCCTTGTCACGGGTCCAACTCTTGCCACCATTGGTAGTTCTCAACAAAATTCCACTGCCCCCAGCTGCCCAAGCCTCTTCCTGCAAAACCAAAATTCAGTTAGAATGCATTTCAGAAATTGAAAGGAAAAAAAGCCTATCACTTTATGAATATGGAAAGAAGCCTTAGAATAGAATTTGGCTCACCCTGGGAACAAAATGCCATAACAATATTCATTTAATTTTCTAGATGGATATATCACATGCTTAGCATCTTGATATGCCCATATCATGTGCTAAACCCTTAATTTCATCTAAATAGACAGGCCATTATACATATGCACATATAGATGAGTGACAAAGGAAATGGATGCTGCAATCAATCATCCAGGCCTTCTTGAAGCCTCACTGTAGAATTAGATAAAATACGCGTCCAAATATACAAGGATATTGATAGTTACCGTTGATCGAAAACCAACATCAAGAATGCCAAAGCCACGACTTTGTACAGGAACTTCTTCAAAATCTTCTGTTAGCTGAAACTCAGTAAAAAAAAAGACCAAGCAGAAGTAGACATCAGTCGCTATTTAAAAATCATAAACCAAACAAACTGATAGGGGCTTCTATTAGCAAGCGATTTCATTCATGACAGATCCATGTGCTGCATTCTCTTGGTTTATTGAGCTCACAGGATATTATATCAGCTATCAGCAGTGTCCAAGTACATCTTTTAGGAAAAAATCATGCTAGTTTTTTTCAGTAATATCATTAATTGAAAACTTTTTCAAATGACAACTACTTTTCAACACCAACTCGAGAAGTTTTGGTAAAATTGTATCTTGAGAGCATAAGATAATTTTTAACGTTCACATGACTAGTGTAGGGAATATGATCACTTCTCTTACCCCTGTGCCTTTGCTAAGAAAAAGTCCTCCTCCACGGACAAGAAGCCAAAGACCACCATCAGCCCTCCATCCCATGTTCTGTATTCTTCTTGCAACTGCTCTGTTATGTGGTTGCCAGAATGGCTGAAAATAATAAAGCAATAGGGCTCATTAAGTATGCTGCATCTGCTTAATTGAAACTCAAAATAAGAGTTAGCAACAGGAAAAATAGTATTTACAGTATAAGAAAGAATATGAAAACTCAAAACTGAAGAAAAAAGAGATAAAAAGAGAGATTCTTCTGCTCCAAGTACACACAGTTAAGTTCGTCCACTACTATGAGCACATGGATCATTGAGAATAAGAAAAAAGAAGAGCACAAGGCCTCATCTCAGCAATGAGATTGAAGAATCTATTGTTCTCATATATTCAGGGCAAAATAAGATGAAGCAATGGTTTCTATAACGTGCCTGACAACATATAGAAGCATGAGTGCTAGCAACAATGTTTCAACTTTATAATATTGGTTATGAGAAAGCATTCTCCTGATTCTGATACTTTTTTATACATAACAATAATATTTTGGCTTTGCTTGGTAGGGTGGAAAGAAAAATGAAAGGATGGAAAATTGGAGGGAGGGAAATATGAAGAGATGGAAAACATTATTTTTTTTTCTTTTAGGTGTGCTTGGTAGGAAAGATAGAAAATGTGAAAGAAAATATAATTTTCTTTCCTTCAATTGCTTGATAGAGTTGAAAAATAGAAGGAAAGAAAATGAAATTATTTTAATTTACCATTATACTATTCCTTAGTTAAGATAATAAAATAAGATTAAAAAAATAAAGGATAATTTTGTAAATATACATGTACAACTCAAATCTCTCTCATTTTTCTCTCTACTAATCTTTTCAAATTAGAATGATTTGGTTTTGTTAATAAGGAAAGAAAATAGCAATTTTTTATATTTTCTTTCCTTACACTTTTCCTTTCTACCGAGCACTAACAATAATTATTTTCTTTTCACTTTTCCACACCCTCCTTTCCATCCTTTCACTTTTCCACCCTACCAAGCACACCCTTTATGTTACTTTACATGCATACAGTGTGACTGGATGAAGATCTCGAAAGAGAGGCAAGCTCATGAATCCTAAGAACTATGCAGAACGAATTATACCTGTCCAGGCTCCCATGTAAGATAAAAGTTACCACGACTTGACACAGCCACATATCGTCCATCTGGAGAGCGATTCACGGTATTAAAAGTACCAGTATAATAACTTGCCCCACTAATACCACTAGAAACTGTTCTGCAGAAGTAATGAAGCAATGTAAGCATTTTCCCTTACACACAATTAATAATCTTTATGGAGTTCATCAAGGGAAAGGGCTTTATTTCGTACATAATTTCCTGGCAATCCAATTTGTTTAAGGCATGTTAACTTGCTTTACAAAGTGCACTGCTCCTTTTAATTTGTAAAGGGGATACGATAATACTAGTAAACTTGAGTGAGGACATCAACACAAAGATGAATGTAAAAACGATGATCTTAAACTTCATTTTCTTTTCAAATTCTAGCTTCTTTTTCACTGGTTTCAACTGGTTTATACAGATAAAGTCCTCCGTAGTAAAGCTTATCCAAAATATCATGCATTGCGCTTCATTTTAAACAGATACATACCTATTCAGAGTAGCTGAGACAGTTTCCTGAACAGCAGCTCTCCAGTTATAGCCCCTATTTGATGTAACATAAATTGCACCTTGGTCAGTTACCATTTCTGCACTCTTTTCACCGGTTGCCTTTATATATACCTGCACAAATCCAGCTGAGTAAAGTCAATCACTTCAATCACCGATCTTTAGACTAGCCATATTCCTACGCATGCACACACGAAACAGATGATAACAACAGTGAACAGCCCCAAATGAAACAAATGATAAGCTTTCAATGTGGTTGCACATTCAATTGCGCGCATTCGTTACTATTTATGGAAGCATCTTTATTTAATTAACTTAAAACTCATGACATCACTATATGTACGGCTACATTTAACGTGACAATATTTCACCCAAAAAAAAAGGCACCTTGAAAAATTGAAATGCATAATATGGGGCAAAACAAGCTTGAAGTGAATAACATTAATGCTTGGCATAATGGTATAATAAGATAGAAAGCTGACCATATCTCCAGGAAGTTGGGCACTTAATGGAATTCTTTGCCAGCTTTCTCCAGCATCTGAAGTGTACAGCAAAATTGCAGGTTTCCCAACAATCCAACCTTCTTTGCCTTTGAAGCTAATAGAGTTAAACCTATAGTTGAAATCTTCTTCCTCAGCTGAAGGGATTGAACGTGGAACCCATGTATTTCCCCCATCTTTTGTCTCCATAATAGTCTGCCTTGTCCCCAGCAAAAATCCTAAAAGAAAAACCGTAAGAAGAAATTAAATACTCAGCTCCATTAAGCCAAGGAAGCTGGAATCTTAGATTCATTATAAGTGAAAGAAAAAAGAGAAACCGTGGTTTAAGTCATCTGGGACAAAGGCGACGTCTAGAAGGACAACACCGGGATCGATGGGTAGGTAGACTCTCTCCCATTCCGACAAAACTTCCTCGGACTTGGCGGGTAGTTGGACAGCCGAGAGAGTTGCAACGGACAGCGAAAGCGACGCCGTTTGGGATATAATTTGTCTTCTGTTGAGGAGTGTTGGCGACGACAAAGAAGAAGAATGGTGGGGTTGTTGGAGAGAAGCTTTGGAGATGAAACGCTGGTGCGGCAGCGTTTGACGGTGGAGAAGCCGAGGAGCCAAGAGAGAAGTTAAGGTAGGTTTTAGGTTGGAGCATTCGCTCACTTGAAGATTGGGCATAGCCATCATTGTTCCGTTGAAAGTTGGAGCTCAGCTCTGCGCTCCTATGCTCTTCGTCTTTGCTTTCTCTTGTTTCTTATCCGAATGGTGGTTATCAACGGCTACGCGGGCTGTCACGAGCGTCAAATCTTACTGGATAGAAGCATTCTACTCACATGATCTATGCCATTACTTATTAGCTATAATAGCAAAGGGGTTATACAGGATATATAGCTTATATGGTAGAGCGCTCGCTTAGCACGTGAGTGGTACGGGGATCGATACCTCGCATCTCCATCCTTTTTTTCTCTTTTTATTTTTCTGTTAATCACTAGGCTATGTCATATTCTTTGTTCGTCTACAATACAATACAATACAATATGACAGTTGATGCAAATTCAACAAATAAAGTGTTGGGTTTTGTCTTTGATTCAGCGAAAAAGAGGAAATTGAGAGGACCAAAATGATCCTACATTCAGCCAGAAAGTTCTCTTTATTTTCACAGCTTTGTTTCTTTCTGTAGAATCCAAGCGACTCACTATTTTCAAGCACCACTACAATATTCATGGATAAAGACCGTAGTTACAAAATAGATATGTACTTACGTTTGCTTTGATATGACAGATATAATCTTGAATAAAAATGAACGAAAGAATTTATATATTAATTTCTATAATCTAAATTTTGAGGATGACATTTGCCTTGATATCAGATGAAACAAGGTCGAGAAATATGGTGACCTATCCTTTCACAAAGTTTCCACACAAATGAAGCGATGACAACACCAACTACATGCACAAGCTCGGAGATGCAAAAAAGGAGAAATGCAAATCAAACTTGTTTACCTTTATTTACGACGGTGTCACTTTCCCTAATTTTGTATAAAACCAAAGTCCTATTGTTACTGTACAACACAGTATATACAACGACCTTGCTAGTCTAGATAAGAAGCAAAAGCTAGGGCGAGTTGAACAATGTCACTGCCATAAGGGCAACTAAATCACAAATAACTGCTTAAACAAGTTGAATTTGTCATGGCCGGTAAATTTTGATGGTTTCTTTCACCTGAATCCGACAGAATGGACACCGGGAAACTGCAGATGAGCATCTACGACAAAGCACATGGCCACAGGGAACAACTGTCATATCAACTTCATTGGTCAAACAAACCCGGCAAAGCCATGCTGCTTTTGCTGTATCAGCATCTTTTACAGCTACATCAACCTTTTCCTGCAGATTTGGTCCGTAACATTCAAAACTCATCTTTCATTAAGACTTAAGCACAAGTCTTTTTAACATGCAAAATACAAACCTGTTCAAGCAGAAGTGCCGTTCGGGATTCTTTCAATTGTTCTTGAAGGGTTATAGTTTTCTGCAATAGTGACTGCTTCTCCACATCCATGTTGATTCCGGCCGCGGAAAGCATCTCATTAACTGCCTGAACCAGTTCTTTTGCAGACACTCGGCCATAGTGAAGCTCTTTATTAGGCTGCATGGCGATAAAGAAAACCATATTAGTTGCTGCTATAGTACAGCAATGTCCACTCTACCAATAATAATTACTATGGAACAAACCTGAGAAGATTTTCTTCTGCCTCTTTCAGAACTTTCTGGCATCTCATTCTGAGTCCTGTCATCAGTTATAACTCGCTTATCCTCAGCCACGATTTCTGAGGAAGCATTGTTTCCCATTGATACACTTCTAAATGAGAAAACCTGTGAAGAAAGAAGAGATTCAGTCATTCCTGGTGCTGCTTCAACCTTGAATCTGTAGAGGGCTTGGCCTGCTGAAGGTCTGACATCCTCTGGAACTCTACCATATTTCAACTTCTCTCCATTTTGACTCCGCCAAGCCACTATTTCTCCCCTATAAAATGGCCTCAATGGGTGAAGTTGCACTTGAAGAGCATCTTGAGGCATTATTTCTTTGCCCAACAAATTGTTACTAGTGGCTTCAGTTTCTTCTCTCTTGTCAGAACGAAGTTTCAGAATATCAACAATTGCCGACTCAGACCCGTCAGGACAGGAAAATAAAGATCCTATAGGTAATGGAATGGGGGATCCTAAAACCTGGCTTACAACAGTTGCAACAACATCAAGAACAGATACATAAGCTGGAGGCTCAGCAACCAAAATACAGCTTTTAGACTGGTTGATAAAGTAAAGAGTCCGATGTCTAGATCCCTTCTCCCACCCTGGAATTACAGAATCCTTAGATACAAAGGTAATATCTAGAGACCTTGATAGGAGCCAAAATCGGGTATGAAGGCACTTAACAAACTGCAACTTGTCTGCAACAGATCCGAGAGAACTCTGTACAGTTTCCAAAGCCATATTATTAATTACAGGAATGAAACCAGCTATGCTATTTACAAGAGTCCACACAGCAGCCTGAAAGGATCTGCTTAACAGTTTCTCTCTGACAACAGCTAATGGAACAGAGCCAATACTATTCACAGTCTCTAAATTGTCTTCATTATGCAGTTCCTGCAAAGAAAAACGTCTATATTAAATGCACACAAATGCTCTATATTCTAAGACACTGAAAAAATCACTAAAAGGGTCAACAGAACAAGATCAAAATACCTCTGTGACAACATCAGATAGCTTTTTGATGCCTGATAATTGACATATTCTCTCAGGAAGATTTGGGTGAACAAATCTTAACCTAGAAGTGTCAATATGCTTAACAAATCTAGAGCCATAAGAATCAATGTAGACGCAAGATTTTGCATGAACGAGTCTGCAACCATCATCTGGGACTATAGCATCTGATTTCCAGTCAAGCCTATCAAGCGTATTTACCTCAACAGTTTCATCACAGACAAAACATAGAATTTCCATCACAGCCCGGAGTTCATTTGGATTTAGGCGCTGATATCCACACGCTTGCTGCAGATTTAACAGAAGCTCTTTTGCAGAGGCAACTGATAGCATGTCTTGAAGTCCCAAATCCTTAAGAATCTTGACAAAAGGAAGATATAGAGAAGGAAGCTCAAAAGCAAATGGTGCCAAATTAATTGGCAAACGTGCAAAAAGAGAGCTAGCCGGCATTAGGCGAGTTCCATTTGCAGCAGGCAGAAATGCTACTCCTTGCAACTTCTCTATATCTGTGTGAGTCAAACTTTCATACTTTTAGTCACTTCTAACTATAAAATTCCAACATTGTGATGTGCAAAAAATAAACTTAAACCAAGATTCAAAGCACTTATCAATAATTCAATTAGTGTGAAGAAATTAGAGCCAAAATACTGTCATTATCAGCCAAGTAGCTATAAATTGTTTATGCAATTACATGAAAGAACTTGAGAAAAAGGTTATGAAGAAAAGGAAAGCATGGATCAAGACAGGTGTCATTTAACCATAAGTCATTCCTATCTTCTAGAGATAGGATTAAAATATTCCTTTATCATGTCAGTTGAAATGTACAGGAAAGCAATCAAGGCAATCCAGGCTTCATTGGTCTATGTAAAAAACAAGCCACAGTATCATAAGCTGAACTCGAATAAATTTCGGCATATTCACAAGCAAAAACAACAATAGATGCCTAAAATTATTAGTATTCAGAGTTGAACCATATTGCTGCAGAGCAGAAACAAAAGTCAAATAAATAAATCTTAATAAGTTGGCAAAAATATATTTTAGCTGCAAAAGGAAGCTGCAATACACTAATTAATTCAGGCACCTCAAAAGAAATAGTTAACAACAAAATGTGTATAAATTTTATGAGTTTGCACAATATGAATGCAACAAACTTAGAAAAGGAAGTTGATAAAAAAAAAAAAGACGACTTAAAGGAATCATCTTTTGGAAAACGAAGCATTACACAATTCCCACCAGAGGTTGTGTGTGAATTGATGCATCTATCTCTAAATCATGAATAGTAAACTAGAAAATCTTGTTGCATGGTGCATATCATCCTAATAAGCAGCAAGCAATAAAATGAACCTACACATAAGCATACACAAATACATCACGACTAAAAGTGAAGACATCAGGTTTTTTTTTTTTTTTTTTTAGGGGAAGAGGAGAGTGGACTGTTTGCACAATACATGAGAAATTCACTACCAAAGGACTACATCTCTACCAAGTTGGTTTCAACTTTTAAGTTGCATTGTATATGTAAGTTGTGCACTGCACCACTCCACCTATTACCTATTCTTTCCAAGTTAGATGCCTTCACCTAAAGAATTTACAAATCAGGAGCATAAAGTGATGTTCTCAAAGAATTTTTATTTTTTTTTAAACGGTATAAATTCATGCCATTCTAGAAGCAGTTGATAGGAGAAGAATATAGCAACCTGAAGAAGATAGGGAACCCCAAATTTTATCCAAATATTTTAAGACTTCATAAGAAGCATCATCGATGGTCATCATGCCTGATGCAGTAGGCCAATGAGCAAGAGTGTCTTCACCACCATTTTTCCCAATAATCTGTGTCAAACTCTTGTTAGTTGTGTGTTTTCACATGCAAGCTCTGTCGGATGAAAACAGAAGGAAAGTGAAGTTTCACACCTGTAGATGTTTTAGGACTGTAGCAAAGGCCGGAGGACTCCTCAAGTGCAGTGCCCCCCATGAATATTCAGGAGGAATAACATTTTGTCTAGAGAGTATAGGAGCACAGCTCCAAGACAGAGGCCAATCCTTTGATACAATGGCTTTGCTATAGGAAGCAAGAACTCTCTTGCCACCCACATTTGGCAAGCCTAATTTAGCAGGTACACAAGAAATCTCCCCTAGGAGATTACAGAAGTTGTTTCCATAAAGGACAGCAAAGTTTGTGAGCACAGCTTCAATAACAGATCCAGCCAAAGTCCACACTTCCGTAGAGACCTCACCATGACAGTTGGTCAAGTCTGTCTCAAAATCATCAAAATCCCCAGTGGACTTCATGCACTCACTTCCAAGAAACTCTACCCTTTTAGCACATTCAAGTATCACATTAGCTTCTGTTGCAGTTCGAAGGCCCACCTTCCGGAGAATACGGAGCCACCCATCTGTACTAAACCTTTCACCAGGAAATTTCTTCCTCTCACTAGAAAATACAGACGCTAGTAAAGCATCCCCTGGATCAAACAAGTCATTAGGCTTGTATAAATCAGAAGAAAATTCATCAGCAATGCGGACAAAATTAGTTTCCCGTAGAGCTTCAACCACGGAAGAATCGGCTTGGAGAACTTGCCAATTCGTATAAACATAAATTAATATATCCTCTTGCTCATTTAGAGATTTTTCTTCAAAACGAGGCAGACCAAACCTTACCAAAATTTGTTGATCATGCAACTCAGGGACCCCAAGAGCTTGAAGTAGTGAACATTCAACTGAATCTGTGGAATAAGATAGGCAGCGCTCATCGCATGGTTTAAAGAATGAATTTGATGAGATTATACAATATTCTTGGTTGTTTAATCCAGTGCATGAGCCCAAAACTGTTCTGTAGATGGGCAATGAGCGCAACACTTCAAGTTCTTCTCTTCCATATCTCGAACCACCATTGGAGAAATCAAGAGCAAAAAGATTAAGAAGTTCATGTCGATCAGAAGCCGAAAACGATGTAAGTTCAGGAATAAAGCCAGCACGTTTAGCTGCAACAAGCTTGGAGGCAATAGCTTGCCCTAATGATTGGCCGGATGCAGGAAGAAAGTTGCAAGAGATAGCACAATCCATGAAAGCAACATCAAAAACAGGGATGTGGCACTGATTTAACAATGATAGCAACCAGGGGTAACGATTTTTGGATATTTCAAAGGCTGAAATGCAATTCTGAATTGAATCAGATTCGGAAGTTTGATTGACGGATACTCCGGTTAGATCACGTTGTACTACAGCTGCATCCATGATTCCATTCCCAGATGCTGGATCCATAATTGGAGGTGGAATGAAGACCAGATGGCGCTCCCTTACACGACATAAAATTGGCCTTCCAAGTAAGGCAGGAATTAAAGGCCAATCAGAAAAGTGAGATAGGTCCTCTGATGATTGACCAAAGCTTTTCCAAAAGGTTCTTATCCATTCAGGGGAAGGGCCACTTTCACCACCAGAACTTGATGTATTCTCCCAGGAAAACCAAGGAGTCATATTTGACTCCATAACATGATTGACCCAGTTATCATGAAAAAGTAATCTCATATGAGCAGCCATCAAGTGAAATGAGAAACTTTTCAGTTTGAGTGATGTTTGAATGGAATGTTTTGAAAAAATATCTGCTAAAATTGATCTATCCAACACTTTTGAATGGACAAATTTTGCTGCTAAAGGCATCATCAACGACTGTTGGTCCCTGTTTCCTAACCAAAGTTCAGTCACCCCCAAGCGTGCTAAATGATTTGTTGCAGTTGGACAAGGTACGCACCTGACCTCAGCAGCTATTGATAAAAGTTTTGGGTCTCCATTACCATTCCTGCTGTTACTGCTACCAGCAATATCGTCCCTCTGAACCAAGGCTCCAGCCCTACCAATATCCTCGACAACTCCCCTGCCAAAATCAAATAAAGCCTTTCCCAAATTCGTGACCATTTCAAGTGCATCACCTGAAATGGCTGCATTCTGGGAACAGGAACGAGGATAAGCATGCACATTAGACATTGATACTGAATCAGAACCATTACCCACTTCGTTAGTGACTCTAACAAAAATATTTGGGTTAATGGGATTCAGTAACATATCATCTCCCTGAGAATTAGATGATCCTGAGAACTGAATATCAGACAAGCAATACTCGAGAACATCTACAAAAGTATCAACAGATCGAAGAACAATAGAAGTCGATGAAACCTTCAAAAGATCACGGACCATTTTAGGTTTAATTTCTCGAATTGTAATTCCCACAGCATGGATTTCATTCACCAACTCCCATGGTATTGAAAACACCTGGTAGTGTTCCTTCACAAAGCTACAAACAGTAGCTGGAAGCAAATTACCACCCACTCCATTGCCAGGCTGCGAGAGGAACATGCCTTCTTCAGCCTTGACTAAATTTCCTGAGTACAGCTGCCACACTGGTAGGTCAACCAGGCGGGTGTAGAAAGGCCTTACAACTTGTTCAACCAGGCATTCCCACTCAGCTTTAAGCACTTCAGCTGATGCTAGTTTAATATCATCAGCGGTTCCACTACTTGGTACATAGCCATTAGATCTTGGCCAGAAGGAATAAATTTGATCTCCACAAGCCTTCAAAGACATAGCAGCTGTCTGACTTGAACTTGAATCAAGACTAGAAGTAGAAGGATCTCTTCTTAATTTCTGCATTTCCACTACCATTTCTATGTAGGAATCGCGAATGCAGGACATCAGTTCTCTGTTCCAAGTTTCAATCAACTGATCACCCGCATCAAGCTGCACCTCATGCAATCCTTCATTATGTTGGTATTTAAAGAGATAACGACCACCATTGTGACGCACAAGGAAACATCCAAGGATAGTGACTGGTAAAGTTATAACACCAGACAGAGGAAGAGGAGTCATAATGGAGCTTGTTAAATGACCATTAGCTGGAAGGCCATTGCGGGATATATGAGCTGCAACTCCAGCTACAGGTGTCAAATTGTAGGCTAAATAGCGCCTGAAAACAAAGATGATTACTGTTAAAGAACATCAAGAATACTGCTGATAATTCTTAGGAAGAAGTGGGAAGGAAAAAGAGAGCAGAGACACATGTACAGAAAATGCCAACTTCTTCTATTCTGAATATAGAGAACATAAAGCATTTTGAATTAGCAAACCAACAAAAGCAGCATATTTATATGGCTTTAAAGTATTTAAAAAAGGTTGGGGGAAGAAAGGTGGTCTAGGGGGGTAGGTTTGATATGAATTACTGATCAAACAGAGAATAATGACCAAGAAACAATTTACTTTTAACATACCTATCAAGAGCCATGTTTCTGGTTTGCCCAGATCCCAGGCTGAGCACAACAAGCCATCTGTCCACAAATCTAGTTCCCCTTTGGAATAAGTTCACATCAATCATATGCAATTTAACAGCAGCATTTGAGCTGCTAAATAACCTGGATATTTGAAACTTCCTCCATTTTTTTTCAGAAAATGGATTCCTCAAGATAGCAGATGACGGATCAATAAAAACTGAATAATCCTGACAAAGCTGTGTACTTCCTTCCTCCCATGTTGAAACTGACACCTGGATGTTTGAGTTTAGATGGTGACTAATATCTTTTCCAAGAAAATAGTAAAAGCAGGTAAATTATAACATAACTTCTTAATTCTTCCCAAGCATAAAGAAAGATAGATTTGAATGATACAGTAGCAGTTAGCCAAGTGGTTATTGTCCCAAGCAAAAAGTGCTCGGGTGCTTTAAAAGTCCTGGGCTGAACTTCTCAGGCCACCAACTCCTTCATGAATTAGGAGTGTTGGCAAAAATGAGGAGACAGGGAAAGTGCAGTGGTAGGCCAGAAATGTCATTTGCTTCAGTGGAAATGGAATACAAAGACAAAGAAACTTTACCTGCAAAACTGATTTTAAGAAAATAAGCATCCTAGATGCATGCTCCAAGAATCTGTCAATTATCTGATTTACTCTCTTCAATCCCAATTCAAGTCCATCTTTCAAGCATTCTGGTGATAAGGGCATGCGAATGATTGTAGAGTCTGATGATGACCATGGCATTTTTTGATCAATCATCATCGGAATAAACTGATCACGAAATCTTGCAGTCAAACTGGTACCTGCAATGAATAAGAAGAAAAAAACAAATTAGCTGTTCGGTCTGCTTTCACAGATAAGTGAAGATGAAGTTATAGAAGTTCAGAATAGTAACTAAAATCTAGGGGAGGAGGATGTGCTTTAAGAAGGGAAAGGGGAAGGGAAGGGGGACATAGTTAAGGCTAAGCCCATCATTATGCAATAATTAGCCCACAAATCTTCATCCAAATATTATACTTGGGCTGACAAGTGAAATTATTCTACCTCAATTACAAAAAAACATATGATAGTAAAAACATAAATCAAATGAATTTTATTTTCTGATATAAGGATTTTGCCAAATCAAGCATAAGCATAAAAAGGGAGAAAGGAAAAAGGCAAGAAAGAACAAAATTACCAATCAAAGAAAACATTTTTGCTGCCGGAGCATGACTTGAAGCTACAGAAAGTGCTACACCACGCGGATCGAACATGTAGAAGTAGCCACCAGAGATAATAGATAGGAGATCACATATGAAGTAACAGCTTAGCAATCCCAAACCATAGCTTAGAGTATTAGTACGGAGTCTCCATGGAGGAAGCAACTGAAGGCCACTTATCTCCTCTCTACTCAAGCTGGCCCCTTCCAGAATAGCTACCAAGGCAGGCCCTTGAAATTCAACTGCACTTACAAAATAAAACAATATT
The DNA here is from genome assembly GCA_033439115.1 of Firmiana major. NCBI lineage: Eukaryota > Viridiplantae > Streptophyta > Magnoliopsida > Malvales > Malvaceae > Firmiana > Firmiana major. Next base: position 22,358,504 of record CM065903.1, on the reverse strand, counting down.
GGACAATAATCCAGTAGATAACAAAGAGCAAAGCTAGGAAAAGTGCTTCGAAACATAAACTACAAAATATGGAATACAATAAACTCACTGCAGGACAAGATGCTGATTGTTTTTACTAAAGAAAGTTACACCCCTAACATTTTAGAAATTAATTCATTTTTCTTCACATATTTGCAGAGCTCTAGCACCTCCCTAGCATGTTAGAAGCTAATTTCCTTTTAACCATTGGGTTCCAAGATCTATACAAAACTTACAACTATACAACAAACATCACACATAGCCTAATCTACCAATTCCAAGCAAATGCAAGGACAAAAGAAACAATTAAAGGTAAATTCCATCTTGAGGAACAAAAGTCCTATAGAACAGATTCATCAAACTTAGAAAAGTTATAGAAGTAGCTTGATTACCTAAGTTGTGCTGCAGCAAAGACTGGCGAGGATGCTCCCTCTTGTCAAAAATTAGATGTAGCTTCTTAGCTTTACAGCAATCTGCCAACTCAAGAAGGTCAAACAACATAAATTCATTGTTGCCATACAGAGACAGAAGTTCATTTATTCTTGCAAAGTCCATGCATGGAAGATCTCTAGTGATATCATCGTTTACTAAAGAGAGACAGCGGAGCGATTTTACACCCAACCTATTTGCTAAATCATTGTTGATGCTTGGATGTATAAAATGTTTCCCAACCAGGGGACTATTTTCTATCCACGGTGCATCATTATACACCAGCTCCCCAGCAGGCATCAAAACACCATAAGAATCTGGAATTAGCAATGGAGTATTAGAAGCCTCAAAGAAAGGCTTGTCTGAAGAACAGTCAGCAATAGCTTCAAGGACACAATCGACAAAACCAAATTGCTCAGCTGATAAAGGAAGCCCCTTCAAATCATTCTGTAGTCGTTGTAGAACATGGAAGTAGTCCCAAATATCAAAACTGAGCCTGACACCTAATTCCAAGAGTAAATCTCTAAATTCTGCTAACTCAGATGGGACAACATACAAATAAGGAGTAAATTTCACAGGAGAATCAAATGCAAGTGCATTTGAAGAAACAAAATCATCACCAATCCAAACCCAGGAAACACCATCCAAAGCTGATTTCAGCACCATAAAATCATCAGTACCAACATGTTCTTGCAATTTAGAATAGAGCATTGGGATGCCCTGTTGCAGTGCAGCAACAAAATCAGGATCCACCAAAGAATGTAACTTCAGCTGACAATAGGACTTAGAAAGCTCAATTAATTGTGTGGAAAGAACATGTGTTTTTAGTTGATCCTTCCAACCAAGTCTATGTTGTAGATATAATGAGTCACATTCACCATCTAGGATATGCATAGTTGAGGAAACCATCCACATCTGTGATTTAGGTCTCACAATGCACGGGGAGGCTAGATGGCTAGTAGATTTTAACCATGGGAGCCCTTGCAAAGGGGGATTGACACAAACTGGGCACCAAGCAACAGTTTTCATTTCAGACCAAAAATCTTCTTCAGGCATATCGTCAATCAAGTTGCCTATAACATTTCCAATATCTATATCATTCTTACAAATGGTTTCCTCCCTTTTGCGAGAGTCAACAGCAATTGCATCACCATCTTTAATATCACTATTCTGACAAAATAGGGCACTTGGCATCTCATTGTCATTGCCTTCTGATGCAGGATAATTTCTTGGAAGCTTGTTCAAGATTTTTTGTTCTACATCACCTTCCCTCTCAGATGAAAGCTTACATGCAAGAGCATCTAAATAGAGAAGCAACTTCCTCCCACAAGTTGCAGCTTCTGGGTCCCCAGATTCATGCAGTATAGAAACAGATCCAGCACAATCAAGAAAACCAATAAAGCCCAAAGTCCTTCTAAGTCCAAGGCTAACTAAAGTGTCTAAAGTTTCAGGATCTGAGAACTTTACAGAAGGAAAGAAAACTTCTTTATGGAGCAGTTTCTGTAGCTCAGGGACTCGAGGATCATAAAGCCTGCAAAGAATGTAATAGTGAGAAATTGGTAACAGGGAATACTTGAAGCAATGCTAAAAAAATTATTCATTAAATTATAGGTATGTTGCAGGAACAGAAACCTCTGATTTGAGTAAATAAGATGGAAGGAAGAAAAGCATAGCAACATAATTATTTAATTGGTCTGAATGAAATTTCAATAGCTACAAACCTGGATGGAGGCTGCCAAGAACCATCTCCTGCTAGAACAAAAGGTGTTGCAGAAAGCGCAGATCTAATGGATATGTCTTCCTCAATTAGAAGCTTCACATCATGTAAAATGGCAGGAAAAGCTCCCTGCTGAGAAAGGAATTCTGACATGTGATTAAGAACATAACTTTTATAGAATTCCACCTTTGATGGCTCTCTAATGTCCAAATACCTTGTAAGAATGATTCTTTCTCTTTCTGATTCTGCACGTACAAAATCATCGTTTAGTATATCCTCACGGATTCCATTGGGTTTAAGCCATTTGATAGGTTTACTCAGGCTAACTAGTTTTCTACTTCTGTATGACTCGAACATAGGAATATGTTTAATGATGTCAATATGCAAGTCAGTTATCTGCTCTTCAAGGAACCACTTGGACTGCAGAATATAACTACGAAGTTCATGCAACTCCCCTTCAGATGCATCAACAAAAAGGCCCTCAATGCCCTCCACTTTACCATTATCGGCCACTGCCAGAAATGCGTTTAATATTCCACTTGCTGTTGGAGACTGAACAAAAAGTTCTAGCTGCGGATGCTGTATTACCATGTCATGCCTTAAAAATAAACAACCAACTTTTAGCAACAAAGTAAACATGTTCTCACTCCATCCATCATTTTTAATCACATTTGAACTTTTAACTAGTTGCAAGAGATAATTGTCAACTGGCAGTATAGGCCACTTATAAAATATTGTGAGGTCATCACAATACGAGTTCAAATAGCTCCACAGCAACTTTATCCATTCTAAACTTGGCTGGCCTTGATGACCAGGAAGCCAGCTCACCTTTTTAGCAAGCTGCCAATCAGCTGGAAGTAACTTCAAAAACAGCTTCTCAAGCAAATGGCATGATAGAAAAGAAATATTAGACTGCTCACTTTGGGCCAAATCACATAGTTTGCTATGAACCACTTCTGGAAGTTCAGAATAAACCAATTGTTGTGGAAGTAAATCCTTTAGAAGACCATACTCATCTCCCCTTGCAATATAGATCCTTTCACCAGCTCCATTCTTCTCGATTGTTGTAAATGAGCCATCCACAAGAGGTAACAAACGTAAACCAAACAAACGATCAGCTTGAACAGGAACTTTTAAGTCATGTAAGCAATATTCAAGGGTCAAGATCACTGCACTCCTCTCTCTGAAAGCACGTTTTCGCCGAGTCAACAGAGACCTTAAAAGCTGAGGTGTCAGATAATGTAACAATGGGCAGATCTCCATGAATCGCTCTACAACTGGTTTGGGAACATTTGCAAGAGGTAGACCAGCATCAGATAATGCTTCAACAAGCTCATGAGCTTTATGGAAGGAAAAATCAGGAAAAATGGCTTGTTTTGTTGAAATCCACTGCCCCCCTCTAGCTTTTGTGTACAATGTACGAAGACCAAACTCAGCAATGAAAACATAAAGTTTTCGAACCACAGATGCCCAAGGCTCTAATCCTGTCGTTGTTGGCCAAAATGAAAAGAACAATTCAGACGAACCAATCAGTGAAGCAATTTTCTCAAGCAAGTGACCATATGCAGGAGCAACAACATCTTCAAGGATATAAATATTCCAGTCAGACCGTTTTTTCCCACCACCAGCCATGTCATTACCAAACCAGATGTCCCTCCGGTTCGATGACAACTCAAAATAAGCATTAACATGTGCTGGAAGACCAGTACTGATCGGCAGTGGCAAAAAGCAAAAAGCGCGGCCCTCAATGTTCTTCCTATCTTGAATGGAAGCCAAAGAGAATTGAAAAATATCACCAGCACAAGTGTTCTCCTGGCCAGGGGCAGCACACATTTCCCCATCCTCCTTGACAGTGTGTATATGTGCAGCAACACAAGCCCAAGGAATTGATTTATGAATCTTGTCATCAGCAACTGCAATGTTGGTGTTAGCTCGCCCACTGCCTAAACATTCACTAGTTATCCAACAGTGTGACATAATACCAAATGAGTTTTGTTCTGTCACCACAATCTTCTGACATTTATGTGGCAAATCTGTTTCTATAGACTTACTTAATTTCTTCAGCAGTTGGTCTTTATCCATGCCACCATGCCGTTTTACATCAATAAGGCCAAACATCTGCAAAGCATCAGAATTCATTTCTGGCTCACTAATGCAGTTTCTCTGCACACGATTTGTAAGTTGCATTTCATGACCAGCTCCTTCCTTCACGAAAATGGAGATAGACTTCACATTACGAAGAAACAGTAAAGCATCAGAAACAGCAACAGAGAAAGAAGAAAAGAGAGACATGACATCATCGGGGGAATATACTTCTTTTTTAATCTGGCTCCGTGATGCAACAGCAGTACTCCTAAGAGGGAAACGGAAAAGAGTGCCAGGAAAAAATTGCTGCAAGTCACAACCAAAATATAGAAATGGAGAAAATTGATCAGGAAACTGTTCTAACACCTTTCTCCCCACAAATTTTATTCTCAGTCCTGGGTGGGAAGGAGATATCCCTGGCAAATTACTAGCATGAGGATCAAACATGACGATGTTTTCCCCAGAAACAAATGTAGGAATGTCTGTGAAATGATAGACACAATTAAAGCCCAATCCAAATCTTCCAATTGCAAAAGGCTTTTCGAGTTTGCTTTCCTGACCAATACGAGATATTGCATATAAATCCTGTGGACTAAATACAGAATCATTGAAGCAGTAAAGGGCAGGGCCTTGCCAGTCAGCCATTTCAGGAGAGAGAACAGAAGATGTTCCGTATTGAGTTTTGTCCAAAAGAAATATGACCTCAGAAGCTCCTGCATCTTCAGCATTCTGAACCAGCTCAAAGAGAATTCCAGGTCCATCTGCATACATCTCAAGTATATGTTTGAGCCTTGTTGTCAAGGCTTCATGTTGTCCAAAGGCTTCAGCAGCTCCAGATAAACTCAAATTCATAGAGTCGGCACTCTCAGCAAGCAAAATTCTACGAAGTGAGCAGACACCAAGCTTCTCTGCAACCTCATTAGATATGTTTCCATGAACAAATTTCTGAGTTCTCCTTGCACTCAAGACTGCAGCAGATGGACCACTAAATAAGGTATCAGTGTCATCGGATCCAAGCAACCAGGGGGCATCATTATAAACTAAATCACTAGCAGGAAATAGCCTCCCTAATACATCTGGTAAATAGATCTTAACTTGTTCATGAAACTTAACTCCTGAAAGATGCTGGACAATTAGTATTGCTGCCCTTATTTCATGGGCATCAAGTGGAGAGGAACCCTTTCTGGCAGCCATTCTACCTAAAATATTAGCATAATCAGAGGGCTTCAAAAACTCTCGAATACCAAGCTCCAAGAATAACTCCTTGAAAACTGCTAAATCCATTGGTATAACACGTATATAAGGAGCCAAATGAAGAGGACCATCAAGAACTACCTCATCAGAAATTGCAAATCCATCTCCCACCCAAATCCAACGGCACCCTTCCAAAACAGCCTTTACAATGTCCATCTCATCGGAACCGATCATGTTCATTAATATCGAGTATATTCTCGGCATTGCTAGAGCTAACTCCTGCCGAAGCACCTGCTCATTTACAATCTCATTGTTTTTCCCAAGCTCAAGTAACTGGGCAGCAATTGCACTCCCCCCCGGTGGAGCTAGCCACCCAAGGTTATAGGACAGTGCTGTTGAAGAACATTCACCATCTAGTATTCGCATGCTTGCTGAAACAAGCCACAAGTCTGTTTGCAATCTCACAAGCTGTGGCGGAGCAACCCTGGATGATACAACAGGCCATGGTAAAGCTTGAAATGGAGAAGAAACTAACACTGGACACCAGCAAATCACTCGGAGATCATTCCAAAACTTTTCCAGGTCAGATCTCATATTGCGAGGCTTAAATGCAGTTGCCGCTCGTGAGAATATTCTGTTTATAGATCCTTGATCATCACTTAATTGATTAGGAAGCCATTTCATTGCATTTACTTCTAAGTAGGAAAGAAGTATTTTACCTCTTGAGTGTGCCTTTTCCTGATCTACATGCATTATTCGCTCAACTTGTCGAGCACTTTCTATTACTGTCTCAGGAGTTATTGATGTCCTAAGGCCCAAACCCTGCAGCATGTCCAAGATGCTAAATTCTTGGAAAGGTCCAGAGGGGAAACAATCAGAGTCTTCTAGCAAAGAATATAATTCGTCATTACGAGGATCATAAAGCACTGAAGGACATTTAAGTGCACCATTAAAGGTGGGTACAAATTCCAAATTTCTCAAGTAATCCCGAAGAGATGTGTCCTCAAGAGATAACTGTGGCAAGTTTTCCAGAATAGAAAGCATAACACTGTCACGAACTTCAGTGTGCATTTCTTTTATTCTATGTAACACTTGTTGCCTGTAAAAACGAGCTTTCCCCATTCTCTCAACTTCATAATATCTTAACAAAATCTCTTCTTCAATGTTGGAGGAGCAAAGAATGAATTCACCTCCAAGAAGATACACAGGGATGCCTAAAGGTGGTAAGTATTTCTGAGGATTCTCTAAATCAGAAAAACAACAATTCTGAGCAGATTCCCCAGTGTGGACTCTATAAATGGGCAGTTTCCTGCAATTTTTTATTCTAGAACTGTTAGCAGACTCTCCCACATACCATTTTGGATCAAGAAAGTATTCACGGAGCTCATTCTTCTCTTCAGCTGTCAAGTTACTAAATGTTTGTATCATGCTGCCATTTGAAGAGACAACATCAAAAATGGATTCCAAAACACCTAAAAAATTTGAATCAGAAACATAATGAGACAAATCAGGATGTTCAACTCCATAATCAGGGTCTAGTATCTTGCATCCAATCTTCATGAGAATGTCTCGCATTCTATCAGAAAGTTTATCCGCCTTGATAAGCTTTGACTGTTTTGAAGGTCGATATAAAAGTCCAGCGGTTGAAGGCAGGATAGGCCAATCACCAAACATTGATAACCCCTCATCCTGATTCCGGATATATTGCCAAAACAGCACAAACCAGGATTTAGTTGGATGAGTACAAGATGACTCTGGTTCCCAGAGAACTTTAGTTTTAAATCTCCATTCAGCAGGTACAAATCTAGGAAATAACTTAACAAAATGCTGAATACTGAAAACAGCAAGATTTGCTTTCGATGACTTTGCAATAGTAGAGAGCCTACTCAGTAAATTAAGGGGAATGCTCCGGTCAATTATTCTATCAGAAATTTGTAGAAGCAGCATGTATTCTAACTCATTACAAACAAAATAAGAAACCCCTTTTGTGGCTTCGGAAAATAAACCAAAATCCCCATTTGCCAGAGGAATCAATGACAGGTTATTGGCATATGTACCTACGTCAGCATCAATCAAGTCCTCAAGACAATATTCCAATAATACAAGTTTATAGGATCTGCTCAAGCTCATAAGAGTTTTGCATAACCTAAGAAAGTGGCGCACTGTATCAGGAGTGACCACTTTTTGCTGAAAATCAGTAGCATATTTCAGAAACATATCAAACAGGTAATTTGGCAAATGGACAATTGGCATTCCTAGCTGCAGCAGGGCCTCGGCAAGTTCCTTGCTCTTTCCAAACTCCTCGTCATGAAGAAAAGCTTCTACTGGTGACACCCACTTTCCTCCTCGTAGATCAGAATACAGCACAGCAGAATTACCAATATTTCTGTATATGTGCTCAACCAAAATGCTCCATGGCTCTTCAAAAGTACCCCTGGGCCATAAAGAATAGTATGAATTTGTTGGACCTAGCAGCTCTTGCAGACCCAGCAGCATTTGCATAAACATAGGAGCTATAACATCTTCCAAAAGAAGCCTATTCCAGATAGAACGAATTTTTCCACTTCTGTCCATATCTGCTCCATACCAAATGCCACGACGGTTTGAGGAGACCTCAAAGTATGCATTAACTTGGACCGTCAACCCAGTTCTCACTGGCAAAGGAAGAAAACAGAATGCTTGACCAAGCTTCAGAACAGCATTCTGTTTAAAATGCAACACAGCATTAGTAAGGTAGGCAAGAAGTATGGAGGAAGAAGTACTAAACCACTCAAACCAATAAGGGGCACTTCTCTTGCCTTTTCTTTTAAAAAAAAACCCTAGATATATACCACTTAATATAATAAACAAATAAAACCCCAGTATCTTCAAAGAAAGCAAACTGAATTCAGAAGCCTAAATAAAAAAAGTCAGGAATCAGATTCTGATACGGTTGAAAGGATAACTGCTCGAGCACCAAAAATTAAAGATTTAGGTTTAAATAAGAAAGCCAAGTGTGCACAAAACATATGTACTTATATAGTTATAGACTCATTCACACAAATTGCTAACAACTATTTTAAAGCAAAAGATCAGATATTCCAACTTGCTGACTCGGGCACTCAGCTACTCTCCAACTTTAACAGTAACCAAAATTTTCTAGAAGAAAATATTGGTATTTAAAAAAGAAGATGACTTCCACACCAAAGCACTAGCATTGCATAAATTTTTAAATATGGAATATTAAAATTTGTTTCTTCTCATCAATAAGAATATAGGCAGCGCAATACCATTAAAACAATATGCTGTAAATATTCAGCAGAGACTTCTGAATGTAGTTTTATGAAATATATATTTGATATGAAATTTTTTTTAAAAAATGCTGTGTTTAGAAAACCCTATGCAACATGCTAATTTCTTTAAAATTAAATAATTGAGAGTGACAAATTGCACATAAGGTTAAAGTAAAATAAAGTTAGATTATAGAAAGGAGGTTTTCAATGTTATAAAATTCAAGACAAAAGCAACTCAAAAGCCCCGCTTTTGGGTAAAATTATCCTGCCATAGCCTCTAAGTAGGATCATAAAGAAGAAGGATAAATACATTTCATGTCATATATTTCCCTATAAGTTCTAGAACATCCTTTTAGCTGGCCTAGCCATGTACAACATTGATTACAAATTGCTTTGTAGTAAAACCAAATGCTTATCATCCCCCCATGCAGAATCAGGAAAATGATAACATATTGTGAGAAATAAGCTCTCTCTCAAAAAAAAATCCTACCATGCCCAGCATTTCATGTCTAAGACTAAATTTTTAAAACTTAGTCCCTGTTATCAAGGTACCATAAAAAAGAATATTAGTTCAAACAGCCTTGAATGCATCTGCGGCTCCATAATTTACAAGGCTACAACATCAATTATATTCAATGCCCTACACATTAGTCAAGACTCACTAGCATTAACCAAACCCAAATAAAACTACAAAATATGAAATGACAACAACTCAGCATATAATTGAAGCATGGAAAAAGATTAATTAAAACAAAATAATCTAACAAAAGGAAAATTCTCTGAGAGATACAAATAAATAAACAAATAAGGCAAGAGAATAAAGGGTGTAAATGAAGAAAACGGCAAAGACATATTAAGTATTGCAATTTACATCTGATGAATTGTCTGATATACAAGCCGCAACTGATGCCCAAGGTAGCAGATGAATATCATATTCTTTGGAAGCAGTAGCTGCAACAGAACCAATCCTACTAGAAGCAGAAGCCATTGTTTGTACTATATAAAAAGTATCAATCCTCTTTCTACATTCACTTCCCTCCATAACTTCACTCAAGAATTCAACGGCATATGCATCCACCTCATTATCTGCATTATTAACAACTGATTTTGACAATCTTAGGAGCACCTGCCTGTGCCAAACAATATCATCACTGGGGGAGTTAACAGAGCACGCATAAAGCTTTTTCGGCTCAGATTCTCCGCCATCCCATGTATACATTTCTATAGACAGTACACTTTTAAGAAAAAGTAACGAGAAAACTCCTTCCTCAAAAAGCTGTAAAAACATGGAGGAAATATCATCCTCCGAATAAGCTTGCCGCGAAAGCTTACTTCGGGCAGCTTGATCAGAATTCCTCAAAGGAAAACGAAATAAAGTTCCAGCGAAAGGATTTTTCATATCACAACCAAATGCACAATAGGGAAGGAATTGATCTCTGTATATTGAAAGAGCTGAAGAAGAAACATAATTGATTCTTTTTCCAGGATTGGCGGTTGATACATTGGGAAGATAAAAACCCTGTGGATCAAATAATACTACGTACTTGCCACTCACGAATGAAGGCAAATCGGTCAAGTGATAAACCGAATTGAACCCAACCCTGGAAAATAAACAAGCCAATAAATGAATAAACAAAAAGCAGAAAATGAAACCAGTTGAAGATAACCAGAGAGAAATGTAAGCGAGGGTTACCCGAATCGGCCAGTTTTCCAGGCTTGCCCGTGTTTAGTACTCCCGCCAATTCTAGAAATACTAACAAAATCTTCTTCTGTGAAAACAGCGTCGTTATAAGCAAGTAGAGATGGACCCTGCCACTGCGCCAAAGAATCCGACAACAATGAATCCGAGCCGTGTGGCCGGCGGTCAAGGCAGAGACGAACTCTGGTGGCGCCAGCATCATCGGCGTTCTGGATGAGTTCCTTTAACACGGTCGTTCCCTCCGGATAGTTCAGTAGAACCTCCCGGATCCGCCGCGTCAAGTCCACTTTCTGCCCGAAGTCTTCGAGAAGAATCGGGTCCCGTGCCGACGACTCCATTCTTTCCTTTATTTTCCTTTTCTATTTTCGCCGGCGATGCTTTAAAAAAAAAATGTATGAGGGGAAATTCGGAATTAAGCCATGGAGATGAATTTATTTACGCGTAAACCAGAGAGAGCATGCGTGAGTTTTGAGGGTAAAGAAATAAAAGGAAACATGGGAGGGGAGAAGAAGGAATTAAATCATGGAAGGGTTTCCAAAGGTGGGGGGCGATGAGAGACTTGGTTATGTAGGGGCCAACTAAAATAATAATAATAATAATAATAATTGTCGTTTGGCATCGATTCCGGTGGGTAAGCGTACTTTGTACGGTCAACCAACCAACCAGAGGTGGAACTTTTTGCAAATTTTCAAATGCCGGTTATATGCTGGTGATTTCATAAAAGTATAGGGGCCCATAAGAAAATTTTGAAGAAAGTAGTAATCGTATTTAGTAAAAAGAAATTTTTATTTTTTTTCGAAATAAAAATCTTTATTATTCATATTTATTGAGAATTGGAATAAAGAATGTGTGGTTGATCCATCATTTTCATTGTCATTATAATTATAATTTATATACAAATACAATTATGTTATATCAAGTTTCAACACAATATGTTTTGAAGAGTTCAACATAATTATTTAAGTTATGATTGTATTACCAATGAGTATATTTATTTAAGGGTTGAACTACTCGATAAGTTTGAAAAAATTCGTTAATTTTTTTTTTACAAAGTTGGATAAAAATATTAAATTTATTAAACAAGTTTAGACATAAAAATTAAGACGTAAAAAAATCAAGTTTAGTTTAGATTATCATTTAAAGTTCAAAGTGTTAGTCTAATTTGATCCCACTCATAGTTATATATATTTACTAATACATCTTTAATTTTTTGTGCAATTTAATTAGAAAATTTATTATTTACTTTTTTTAATTTAAAATTTTTATGTTTTATGTAATATTTTTGTAAAATTTATTTAAACTTATTATATTATACTTATTAACTATCATGTGTTTTAATATTTTTATATTTTATTATAACTTTTTAAAAAAATTAATAGCTTGTAAAAATATATTTGAGTAAACAATTGTGATTCAAAAATCAGATTGAGTTTGGACTCAATTTCAATTCATTAATAATTAATATCTTATTTAAACTCGACTCGACTGAACCAATAAACACCCTTAATAAAATTTAAAAAAAAAAGTGTAGACAAAAGTAAACCATAAAAAAAGAGTACGTTTTAATTTTATTAATAAAATTTAAAATTTTCATTAATAATATAAAGGGTAATTTTTTATTATTGCAATAAAGTTAGTAAAAGTTTTATATTTCACAATTAAAATTAAAAATATCGTAGTATTAATTTAATTACATTAAATATATTTTAATAGGACCCGTGATAGAGGTAAGTAGTTGATTTTTTTAATCAATGTGAAAATAAAATCAAGCTAACCAACTTAACTTAAAAGGATAACCTAATCAACCAACTTAATTTTATTAATTTAAATTAGTCAAACCAAAATAAGTTTGTTTATTCAATCTATTCAATTGAAAACTATTTTTTTATCATTATAAATAGTATACTCGATTTTTTTGTTGAGAATTTGATTACTTTTAATAATTAACTTTTAAATATTATTTTAGTTTTAGGACAAGTTTCAAATAGTATAATCTTGACAAACCCGGATCAACAATGAAAAAAATCGAGAAAACTCATTCATCCTCATGCATCAAGCCTCTTTTGACAACGTTCATGCCGACGTTAAGTGAGTTACAAATGGTAACGATAGCGACTGTAGTTTGGGAAGATGCAAAATAATCTAGCTAGGGTTCTTATTACCAAGATGGCAAAATCAACGAAATCGATGGGCTTGAAATCCATGGACAACACCATAGGTGAGTCGATTTAGACTAGCATGTAAGTTTCAGTCACCAGCATTTGTCGGACCCATCTGTAAACGTGGACCCTCAACAAAACCGTGAAGCTGTGGAGGCTTGATGACTTCAAGCTTTTAATCTTTTTTTCTCTTTCTCTATCGTTTTCTCTTTCTTTTTTACCTTCCCTCTCTTTCTTTCTTTCTTTTGATACTTCCTTTCTCGAGATAAGAAAATAAGAAAAATGAGATCGAAAATCGACTTAAAGCTCATGTATATTCTAGCTAAAATATAAGAAAATAAGGTCGAAAATCGAGATGAAGCTCGTGAAAAAATAAAAATAAAAATAAAAGAAAAGAAAAGGGGGCATTTTGCTTGGAAAAGCAAAAGGAACAAAGAAATTAAAAAAGGGAGGACAACACCTAGGTAGCTCGAGCATCCTCCTTTTTTTCAAAGCTCCTTTTTTAACATCATAGACAAAGGGACCTACAACAACTGATAAATCAAGCAGCAAAACCTATAACACCAACTTCCATTTTAAAACCATTGAACAACGAAATGACAAAATTAGATCGAAGATAAAAATTTGTTTGCAAAATAGATAGGGTAGTAAAATGGGCGGGCTAGTGTGGGTCGGTGCGGATACGAGCTTAAACAAATCAAGCTTGTTTAGGTTTGTATTTAAACAGACTAAATGAAAGTGACCAATTCGACCTTAATGTGACACCAGAGAACCGCCTAATAGCATTGCACTTCTTCTTCTTCTTTTTTTTTTTTTTGAGTGAAATCAAGTTTACTAATGCTAAAGTCTAAAGGATAATCAACGAATTAGACTTATAAATTAAGGTCCACACCTCAAAAACAATAACTTCTAAACTTATAAACTATGGCCTACAAACTTATCAATTGAATTAGGCATTTTTCACTTAATTAAACTTAACTTCAATTTGTAAAAGGAGATTTGGGAATTGACTAAAATCATACAAAATCATATAAACTTGTCATTACTATACAAAGTTTAATTTGGATTTTCTTTAAAAAAAAAAAACCAGAGGAGTATTGGCCCATTCATGATCAATATATTATATATAAGTTTAAACCAAAAAGATTTGGAATTCTCTCCACTTAGTTTTAAATTCTGGGTTAGTCATATAAATGATAAATGCATGTTAAGGAATGTATATTAGCATTAGCAATATATATATATATATATATATATATATATATATATATAAGCAAGTCATAAAATTGTGAGAATATTGCTACAAAATATTAAACTCTTAAACTCTCAATACAAATACAATCCACATATAACATCCATTAAAATTATGTTCTAAATAAAGAGTAGTGAATAAGTCTAAAAGTCATAAAATCCACAAATATCGAATAAATCCACACAAAAAACATCAAACTTTTCATTTTATCTCACTATTCAAATGATTTGAATCATTTGATTATTCTACCAAATCATTTTTGTTTTCCTCATCATCTTCCCAACCTACAAAATAAATTTCTACATTTTTAAAATTTTAAACTAACATTATTAATTGTAAAAAATATTTATTCAATGAAAATAAATTACTACTTGATATGAAATCATATAGCCAACTACTTGTGCAAATGAGAGCTTGAACATTTTAAGAAAGAAGACGACTCCTATACTTGTTTAACACACGTCCTCTAATGCTAAAGGTTGGAAGCTACAGTAGCTACGAGTATACTCATCAAATCACAAGCCATGTTCGTCAAAATGGGAAATCTAAAACTTTGATCCTTCCACCATTTCAAGACATCCAAATCTTTATTGGTAGAAAAATCAAATTTTGACATATCGAAATATACTTCCAATTGATACTTGAAACTTGGGACATAACCTTTATCATTTGCCAAATCCATCTATACATATATTAAAGCATTTTATGCAAATATAATTAACAAAGAATAAAAAATTACTATTGATAAATTGAAATTCACAATGAAATAAATATAACATTTAAGGTATAAGTGTTTACTATTTATACTTATATCTAAATTGGAGATAGAATCTATTGGAATAGAAGATGTGAGAGAAATTTGGCTTTATTGGCCTTGGCTTTGGCACTGATCATGTGATAAGCTAGAAGTATTCTTTGTATATTTTTCATAAAGCATAAATAACTTTCATTTCACCACATCCAACCTCTCTTAAAAATCTTGAGGATCAAGCATCACTTCAACATCATAAATTTTACGCAAGGGTCAAGAACCATTGCCATTATAAGTAGAATATTATACTTACTCCAATACTTGTCAAATTTTTCTTTATATTTGAAGCAATGTCTTGTAACATCTTATCATCTTTATCCAAGTACTACATTAAAAGCATCTCAATTTTTCAAACTTGAGCAAAAACAAGTTGGCGATTGGGTAACTAGTTCCCGAAATCAAATTCATGAATCATATAATGGTATTAAAAATTCACAAATTTTCTCTCCCCTCTTCCACTTTTCACTTGATGAACAATGCTTATAATTTCTATTACTTAATGCAAGCATAGAACATGCATGCTTAAATTTCAAAGCACTCTCAAGCATCGAGTAAGTAAAGTTCCATCTAGTTGGGAAATCCAAAACTAAATATGAACTTTTAAAAATTGAAACCTTTTTTATGCATTCTTCAAAACTCTTCATTCTAGTCTCCGATCCCTTCACATACTTAATACTTTCTCTAATTTTCTCATTAGCGGTAAAAACTACTTTCAAACCTTCTTGAACAATAAGATTAAAATGTGGGCACAACATTGAATATGAAGAAATTCACCATCATATAAGAAGCTATCTTGCACACAAAGCACATCTTTTAAATTGAGTTGCATGTTATTGTTAACAAAAGCATTATTCAAAGTAATGGAAAAGAGTTTTTTATCTATCCCCCAATCATTTAAAATGTCCATTACTTTTTTAGATAATTCATATCCTAAATGTGGAGGTTGCATGTCACAAAAGGTAAAATCTTACTACTTAGCTTCTAATATAAATCAACATTATGAGCAGTTAAGCAAAGGTACCCCTCATTAGTGCAAGCAATCCATAAATAAAAAATGAGACATTCTACCCTAAATTTGAGCCAAACATTCTTTCAATTTCTCTTTATTTTCTATATAAATATTTATTCAATGAAATAAATTACTACTTGATATGAAATCGTATAGCCAACTACTTATGCAAATGAGAGCTTGAACATTCTAAGGAAGAAGAAGACGATTCCTATACTTGCTTAGCACACGTCCTTTAACGCTAAAGGTTGGAAACTACAGTAGCTACGAGTGTACTCATCAAATCACAAGTCATCTTAGCCAAAATGGGAAATCTAAAACTATAACCCTTCAACCATTTCAAGACATCCAAATCTTTATTAGTAGAAAAATCAAGTTTTGGCATGTCCAAATATACTTCCAATTGAGACTTGAAATTTGGGACATCATCTTCATTATTTGCCAAATCCATCTATACGCATATTGAAGCATTTTATGCAAATATAATTAACAAAAAAATAAAAAGTTATTATTGATAAATTGAAATTCACAATGAGATAAATATAACATTTAAGGTATATGTGTTTACTATTTATACTTATATCTAAATTGGACATAGAATCTATTGGAATAGAAGATGTGAGAGAAATTTGGCTTTATTGGCCTTAGCTTTGGCATTGATCAGGTGATGAGCTAGAAGTATTCTTTATATATTTTTCATGAAGCATAAATAACTTTCTTTTCACCACATCCAACCTCTCTTGAAAATCTTGAGTATCAAGCATCACTTCAACATCATGAATTTTACGCAAGGGTCAAGAACCATCGCCATTACAAGTAGAATATTATACTCATTCCAGTACTTGTCAAATTTTTTCTTTGTATTTGAAGCCATGCCTTATAACATCTTATCATCTCCATCCAAGTACTGCATTAAAAACATCTCAATTTTTCAAACTTGAGTAAAAACAAGTTGGCGGTTGGGTAATTAGTTCCCAAAATCAAATTCGTGAATCATAGAATGGTATTAAAAATTCACAAATTTTCTCTCCCTTCTTCCACTTTTCACTTGATGAACAATGCTTATAATTTCTATCATTTAATGCAAGCATAAAACATGCACCTTAAATTTTAAAGCACTCTCAAGCATCGAGTGAGTAGAGTTCCATCTAGTTGGGACATTCAAAACTAAATATGAACTTGAAAAAATTGAAACCTTTTTTACACATTCTTCAAAACTCTTCATTCTAGTCTACTATCCCTTCACATACTTAATATTTTCTCTAATTTTCTCACTAGCGATAAAAGCTACTTTCAGACCTTCTTGAACAATAAGATTAAAATGTGGGTACAACATTGAATATGAAAAAATTCACCATCATATAAGAAGCTATCTTGCACACAAAACACATCTTTTAAATTCAGTTGCATGTTATTATTAACAAAAGCATTATTCAAAGTAATGGAAACGAGTTTCTTATCTATCCCCCAATCATTTAAAATGGCTATTACTTTTTTAGATAATTCATATCCTAAATGTGGAGGTTACATATCACAAAAGGTAAAATCTTACTAGTTAGCTTCTAATATAAATCAACATTATGAGCAGTTAAGCAAAGGTACCCCTCATTAGTGCAAGCAGTCCATAGATAAAAAATGAGACATATTCTACCCTAAATTTGAGCCAAATATTCTTTCAATTTCTCTTTATTTTCTATGTAAAGTTTTCAAACATCAGGGCTAGTAGTGATCCTAGAAATAAATTTCACCTCAGAGTTTATATACTTCAACACCCATCGTATTCAACAAATGAGAAAGAGAGGTCATGCCTTACTATAGCCATAGCTACTAATTCTCAAAAAAAATTGTGATCAATTTTTCTACTTCTCACCTTTCCTTGATGCTCGATTATCATTTCAGACATATTTTTTTGCCTTAAAATTGTTATCCCTTTATGTGAACACGCATAATGCCTTAGGGATGAAGTTCCATATTGAGAAAGACTCGTCTTATATATTATCCCACACCCTTTGCATTTAATACATGGTTTACCATCATCAACATTGATAATAGATTTTTCAAAAAATTTTCACATTTCTGAAGTATTCTCCCTAGCTCTTTTTGATTGATTTTTAGTTATTTCGGTTTCTATCTCACATTATTGTGTTCAACTTCATTAACATCATCCTCATTATCAGTATCAGTATCACTAACAACATTAATATTATCAGTATGCAGAGTCTAATTTTGAGAATGAGATGTCATATTATGACCAACACTATCAACAACATACACCAAAACAAAAAGAAAAAAAAAATCTCAATTAGCATAACACAACAAATTAACATAAGCAAGCATCTAACACCAACAAAAGCATTATAAAGTCCCATAATATAAAATTTTAAAGCATATGAACTAACTAAATTAATCTTGCATTTTCATATACTCAATGAAGATTATTCAAAAAAAAAAGATTAGATTCATCCTATACCAATGGAAGCTTGACAATAATAATTAAAGTATGGCTTTTTTAATGATATATAACCTGAAATTTGCAACATAACACCAAATAAACATTTTAGAATGATAAACATTTTAGAATGTTTTAAAACTCATTGTCAAAGTTCAATTTGGTCAAAATTAAGGAAATGTCAAAAATGAAAAAAAATAAAAAAAAAGAGTCAATTTTAAAACAATTTCAGCATGGAAGACTTGACTTTTCCTAAAATAGTAAGTAAATAATAAGTAAAATTAAATAGCTTGATCATAAGATCCTCCTTAATTCAAGAAACTTGTCATTGAAAGGGAAAAGGAACTTGCTGTTAAATTACATTTGTACTTATGGGAATCATAACATGAAGAAATTCATTCAAAAAGATTGTCCTAATCGAGTCTCACAAGGGTACAACGCATCGAAAGGAAAGCTTCATGGAGACACAAGATAGGGGATCATTAGAGATAAAGTGAAACAGAGGCAAAGACCGATAAGAAAGAACTAAAAATAAAGTGAAGAACACCCAAAAAGACAAGGATAGCAACATAAAAGCTCTCAGAAAGTAGAGAACTAAAATACATGTCACGACCCAAATTACCTAAAAATCAGAGTAAATTTTTCGCTTTTTCATTTATTATTTAATTCTTATCTTTCTCTCATCGTGACCATCTTACCAAACAGTTGGGCTATGATTCGATGTTAGTCACCTCTTACCTATTACCATTCCATTTCCATAATCATATTCATATATCAGGGTTTACTATTCTTTGACTTTAAATAAATACATACCCAATGGTATTTATAACACTACATCCCCGACATCATATCCGTTTACAATATTGTGCATTACATATTTAGATACAAAACTATACAAATGTGTATACCTGTCTCTCAATGGGAAGCAGCGGATATCAAGCATGCAAGTCCTCAGCCGCTTAATAACTATTTCGAGTGCTCTGGAAAGATGGGAAAATAAGGGGGGTGAGCAAACCACACGCTCAGTAAGGCAATTATGCAAGTAAGTAGATAGCTCCACTATCTACATGCTCATAATGCCATGCTCTTAAATCCATTTCTTTTCATTTAAAATTTCACGCACAAAGTCATGCATATTCAATGCCATAGTTTATCCAAAACTATTTGTGCATATATAAATCATGTAATTCATGCATTCATAGCATTTTATGTGACATCATTAAGTCATACTTAGCATGAATTAAAATAAGATCATGCATTCTTTCATGTCATGTAAGACAAATCATGGATTTCAAATGAAAGCATGAAAAACATCATCATGCTACTGCATTTAAATCAATTCATTAAAACTGCAGTAAAAACTAACCCTTCCGGGTCAATCATCTCATAAAACAATTCAGTAAAGTTCATTATAAAACTCCGGTTATAAAACCACCCTTCTTTCAGGGTCACATATCATAAAATCATCTGAAATCTTATATCACAGTATAAAATCATAAAATCGGGGGCCTGACCCCTCCCTCGGGTCTACACTGGTCTATCGACCAATAGTTATATCATGTGAGACAATCAACTGATTATATCTGTAACATCGAGGACTATGGCCATATCCTAGTGATCCTTGGCAACACGGTACCTAGTGTGCGAGGTATCACATCTGAAACGAGAGGTGGGTCGTCCTACCTGCCAAAACAGCATAACACCAAGATTGCGAGGGCAAGGGTTGCTGCCTCGTGGCTAATGCCATTTCACTCCAACAATCCCCACGGTACAGCGTACTCCGCGTGATATACACGGTACAATGTACTCCGTGAACCCAAGCTCAATCAGGGGTGCCTGTAATAGGTCTTATCCACCCAAATCATCTCTGTCTCAGAATGCGCATGTGAGCATATCATCTCACTGTGACACACAGTCTACAGGAGGCTCCAACACGGCTATATGCATGTAATATAAATTCTTATGCGAGCGAAGCTCTAGCACGGCTCCATGCATATTCATGATATCAGAAAACCTCGTGCGAACGAAGCTCTAGCACGGTTTCATAAAAATCAGTAAAATCTGCGTACGAGCAGCGCTCCAGTACGACTTAAACTGATTATAAATTCAAGCAAAATCCACGTACGAGAAATGCTCAAGTACGGATATGTATAAAAACTCAGTGAAAATCTCGTACGAGAAAAACTCCAGTACGACTTTAAAATGACTTATAAAACCATATAAAACTTTGTGCGAGCAACGCTCCAGCACAAATAAATGCTCAAGTAAATAAAATCTCATGCGAGTTACACTCCAGCACGGCTTTATGCATAATTAAATCAAATCTCGTGCGAGTTACACTCCAGCACGGCTTTATGCAAATCAAATCAAAACAGGATGCGAGCTAAGCTCCAGCATCTCTCATGCATGTCAAATCATTAAAAGTAGTGCGAGCAATCGCTCCAGCACCATTTTATGCATACCACGTCAAAACAAATCAAAACATGTCAAGACATGTCAAAACAGAGTGCGAGCTAGGCTCCAGCAGCTCTCATGCATATCAAATCATAAAATCAGTGCGAGCAACCGCTCTAGCACATTTCATGCATATGATGTCACACAAGTCGGTGTGAGCAACCACTCCAGCACATTTATGTACATTCAGAAACGCAGATATAGTGCGAACTACGTGTCGGCACTATCTGTTTCTATATAAACTTGATTGTTGGCCTATTTCCAAAGAATTTTCATTTAAATACGAATAACACTTACATAGTGTTATCATGTGAAATTCATGCAATTACTGGCCAATCTATCGATTTACTTTGATTAAAACCAATAAAATCCTTAAACCATAAATTTCCTTAAATCATGCACTTCATGCATGTCATGCTTTCACCATCCTTAGGTGAACTTCCCTCAATAGGGGTAAAATAGTCATTTCACCTATTTCGATCCTTAAAATCATTTAAACCACTTTTAGGATCATTATACATAATCAAGGTATACATACATATTCAGTGTACAAAAAAAAATATTAAAATATGCGTAGCTACCTCTAGCTACTCACACAATTTCCTTACCTCATTTTTCTGTACAGTCTGACCTTTCCACTGATGACTCGTCACGCAGTCCGATTTGCTCCAAATCCAAATCTCCGAAACTGCAGATATATATTCATCAGGTCAAGTACAATACAATTTAATTGTATTTCATATTTTCTGGGCTTAATTTAAATAATTGGGCCCGTTTACCCATATTGAGCCCGATTATACCTTAATGGGCCTTAATCGACCTTAAGCCCGTTTACTACACTTTATCGAGGCCTATTGGGCTCATTGGGCCCATCAATATTTATTTAGCCTCGTTCTAAATTCTCGGATATCTCAATTTAGTATTTACGACAATTTATCCAATTTTCCAGAATATAATCCATTAAATGCGGAATTAAATCTGAAATTCATCAACACGCATAATGATGTAAATTGTCGTAAATAAGGGTTACTAACCTGTGATTCCATGATAGTACTCAAATCGAGGCTGTCTCGAGCTCTCAGTTGATGCCAATCGTCGAGCTACACAATTAAATATATTTTCGGGTAAACTTTCAGTCGATTATTTATCAAATTAAATATTTCAAAAATTAAATCGGTCAATTCGACCACTTACCGACTTACCCGAAGCTCGATTGCATCACTGAAATTTTTTTCAATTTTTTTCTTTTTCCTTTTCCCTTTTTCTTCCTTTTTTCCCTCTCTTTTTGGCTGAACCGGTCCGGTCCGGTTCAACACGGTTCAGACCACCGGTTCGATCTGGTTCGGTTCGACCGGTTCAGGCAACATTTGGTCGTTTCGACGCCGTCCGGTAGGTTCTCCGATCGATTCCACCGCCGTTCGGTGCCTCATCGCATGGGCTTCCTAAATCGGGCCTCGGCTTGGACCAAATCGACGCCATCGCGGGCGAATCGAGGCTTCTCTCCCGCGGCTTCCTCCTCCGTTTTCGGCATTTTTCGGCAACATCGAGGCGCGTCCTTGTAGCTGGTGGTTCGCCCGAGGTCGGGCTACCTTCGCGGACCCTCGTCGACCCCTCAGCCCCGCCGGTGGTGGCTCGTCGGTGAGAAATCCTCCTCGGGTTTGCCTTTCGCCTTTTGCTTTTCTTTTCCTTTTTTCTGTTTCACGAATTCCTTTCCAGATTTCCCTTTTTTTTTTTACATTTTATTTATTTATTTATAGTTTATTTTTAATATTATTTTAATCATAAAATAACTTTAAAATTTCTCAAAATATCTAAAAATATCATATTAAATTCATTTAATCTGTAAATAAATTTATCAGTCTGATTTTACCTTTTCGGTATATTTTTTGATTATTTTCGGGATTATTTTTCGATCCGAAAATTTTGATTAATTCTTATAAATTCATATCTTGATCAATTTAACCCGAAATTTAATTATTTCTTCATTATTGATCAAGATTTCTCAATCTCATATTTTTAATTAAATTTTCTTATCCCGATTAATACCGAATTTTGGTCTTTTGACCGTTATACCCTTGCACTTGTTTGGAAATACCATTTTAATCCTTTTGCATTTTTAAATGCACTCGAAAATTTTTATTTATTCCCTTTTTGGCATTACGATAAAATCGGGTCTTACAATCTCCCCCACTTAAGAAATTTGGTCCTCTAAATTAGAACCAAGTCAAATGAGTCCATATACAACTCCGGTACATCTATCGTATCATATACTATCATCCTCAAGTGACTTTCTCCGGAGTGTAATACTACCATCATACTTAACTAGGGAGATTATCTTAAACCTCAACACTTTTTCCTTCCGTCTAATACCTGAATCGATTTTTCAATAATACGTTACACTTTATTGAGCTAAACTGTTGAAGCTCATATCCGATCACACATGTCGGGTTTGGATAATATTTTCGAAGCATCATAAGATGAGACACATTGTGGATGCCTGTTTATTCAAGTGGTAATCCCAACATACAGGTCTTACCTCCCACTTTGTCCAATCTCTTTATCCGAATCTCGTTACGTCCTTAAGACAAGTAACTGCCAACAATAATGATTCACCCTCGGTGAATTCCAAAGATTTCTGTCTCTTGTCAGCATAGCTTTTCTGTTTGCTCTGAGGTGTTCTTAATCTATCACAAATCAACTGAACATCCTCATAGGTTTGTCTTATCAATTCGAAAATAATTTTCAATCTGTCACCCCCTTCTTCTTATCCAAGTCAGGGAACAACTCCCTACGGCCATGCTATGCCTCATATAAAGTCATCCCAATACTCAAGTGACAACTGTCATTATTGACGAATTCGATTTGTAACAACTGGTCATCCCAAGAGCTCATAAAATCAATGGCACACGCTCTCATCATATCCTCCAAAACTTGTACAGTCCTCTCTGACTGACCATTTGTCTGAGGATGGAAAGCTGTGCTAACACTCAATCAGGGTCCCATAGCTTCCTCAAAAATATTCTCCAGAAGTGAGAAGTGAAGCGGGAATCCCTATCTGATACCATGCTCACTGGAACGCTACATAATATTTCACAATTTTCCATACACATTAATCCGCCTACGCACTTAGAGTATCTGGGGATTTTCATAGCCAGAAGGTGGGTAGACTTAATCAATCTATCGACTATCACCCAAATAGCCTCGTGATTCATCCAGGTCCTCTGTAACCCATCACAATATTCATGATAACTTGTTCTCATTTTCGTGTCAATATAAGTAGAGGCTGCAATAATCCTGCAGACTTCTCGTACTCTACCTTAATCTGCTGACATACGAGACACTTTTTTCCACAACTTTTCAATGTTTCTTTTCAAACCTGACCACCAATACCATTTTCAAAGATCTCGATATATTTATTTCTTCTCGGATGCACTGTATATTCCGAAGAGTGAGCTTCTGACAATAACACTATCATCATCACTGTGGTCCTTGGGAGCACTTATACTATCTCTGAACCTCTGTAAGTCATCATCACTCACTGTGAACTCTGTCACTATACCCTTCTGAATCTGACCTATACTATCGACACCATGCCAATCATCACGCTAAGCCTGGCAAATTCGATCACTCAAATCCGGTTCTAACCTCAGGCTAGCTGTCACAGAATCACCGTCATCATCAGAAGGGATCACATCACTACTGAGGTTCACTACTGCTCTAGCAGCTCACGCTCCCTGACCATCATATGTGATATCATCCTGAGGCTCTTTCTGTTCAAGGCATCAGCCATTACATTAGCCTTTCTTGGGTGGTACAATATTCATAATCATAATCCTTAGAAGCTCTAACCCTTTTGGTTATCTCATACTCTACTCTTTCTGTGAAAACAGATACTCGGGGCTTTTTATAATCAGTGCATATTCGAAATTTCTCACAGTATAAATGGTGGCGCCATACTTTCAATGTAAACGCTACGGTTTCCAACTCTAAATCATGGGTCGGATAATTTCTGTCATGATCCTTGAACTATCTGGATCCATAAACAACTATCTTTCCATTTTACATCAACACACAGCTCACTCATAATTTTGAGGTATCCATATACACTGAAACCTCTGGAGCTGTTGGTTATGGTGAGAATACTTACGGTGGTCAGTTTATCACTTTAATCTACCAAAACTCACTGAAGCCATTTTTCATACTTATCATCTCACTCGTATGAAATCTTTTCCAAATGGAACGTATCAACTGAGCAGCCCATTTCAAGAAATTCTTAACAACGTCTGTAAGACAGTTTCCCATTTGCTACTCATACTCTTCCCTGGACTTCGAATACATCAAATTATCATCGCTAAAGATGACAACCAATCGTTCCAGGTAAGGTTTAAATACCTCATCGTAGTTGAGTTCCACTACATAATTCAATCACTCATATCCTTGACCTATGTACGTATAAACGTATAACGTCATTTCGAAATAGCTTCTGTTCAAGCTACTAACCCACGCTATTTCCTTTTCTTATATTAACGGCTTTTATAAAATTTTAATTTTTAAACCTTCATGATTAGTCAAATTCTATATTTCTCTTTATCGTACCAGTAAAGGTACCCAAATTTTAAATGCATTTATTACGACTGTCGATTTCAATCTATAAGTTATGTGTGCGCTTCTAGACGCTGTCAAATCTTTAGGCAGGAAGTATTTTGAAATACCTTTATTAACCCTCAGACTTGTCCACAATTACTTTACATGTCAGTCCATGTGGTTACAATTCGTATTCGCTACATATCGCTTAATCCAATTTACTTTACATATCAAAGATATTCTCACCTTGCATACGTCTTATTCCAATATATCTCATTTAATATATCACTTATAACAAACTCTTTCATTACTTGTTACACTTACAATACACATTTCAGTGATGTTTTCACCCTTATTTTCAACTTACAATCCCTATACCCATATTCAGTTAGTGAAAATCAGCTAACTAGTATCATCTTGCTTAAGGGTACAGGCTTCACATCTTTCACTAGCTTATAAGCAATTGAAAGCGGTATGAATAAATGCGTGGCACCAGGATCAATTAAAATAATTACTTCATTATTCACAACCAATGTAGTATCTTTCACCACATCCGATGAAAAATCAATAGTGTCCTGGCCCAAGGCATACAATCGCCCTCTTCCAACATCTTACTTTCCATGGTAACTACCACATATCCTACACTGTTAACACTGCTACACTGTTCCGTAGCATGTCGGGGTTCTTAAATCATAATACCTCTCATAAGTGTTGAAATTAGATATACTAGGGCTTATCAATCAACTTACCCCGTGACTCATCAGCTCTAAGCTTTTACCAAACTA
This sequence comes from Firmiana major, assembly GCA_033439115.1. Classification (NCBI taxonomy): domain Eukaryota; kingdom Viridiplantae; phylum Streptophyta; class Magnoliopsida; order Malvales; family Malvaceae; genus Firmiana; species Firmiana major. The sequence continues at coordinate 22,332,587 of CM065903.1, read as the reverse complement.
CCTTTTTCCCATTCTGACATCTCTGTCATTCTCTATTCTCTTTTATCTCTATTTCGGCCCTTACTACCTTTCCCAATCTCAGAGGCGTGCAACTCATGGTCTTATTCACACAACAGTAATCTGTGCACTGCCTCGGCATAGGTAGTGATATCTAACGGCCAATCGGACTTAAATTGACAATCTGAGCCCTTTCATGAACTTTCAGACATACCGACTCTCATTGTTCATCGTGTCCGAGTCACATCTGCCCAGGAATATAAACTGAGTATCATACTCGTCAATCAACATGTTCCTCTGGGTCAGAGTAAAGAATTTTATCTGTAATTTCCTTTAAACAGTGTCCGGGATATTCTGTCATCGGAATACATCTAGAATTATTTTTTCAAGTCCATTCTAGATGTTTAACTCATAAGATGGGTCGAGCGAACTTTAATTAATGCTCCAACTCGCCCTCAAATACCATACCTACTCTGAGCAATTAGCTCGCAAAATATTCTCCACACTCTGCTCCAACCTCGCCAAGTGTATCTCAATATTGTCCGATCTCTCTGTCAGACTCTGTGGGGCATGCTCAACATCAGCCTCCACTTCAATCTCATCTCAAGTCTCATGTGACGATTTAATACAACTCTCAGGCCTACCTCTACGGCCTCGAGTTCATGTACTTGCCTCTCTGTCGTAGCGGCTATCAGTTAATGAGTCTATTCTTGCATTCAAAATCAAATTCTTAGCTGCACATCCATCACGATATACACAATTGTATCTAAACAATGCACAGTACATGGGGATGTAAACTTTCTTAACCACTAACACCGATTCACATCAGGCCAACTCAAGCTCTGATACCATTAAACTTGTCACGACCCAAATTACCTAAAAATCAGAGTAAATTTTTCGCTTTTTCATTTATTATTTAATTCTTATCTTACTCTCATCGTGACCATCTTACCAAACAGTTGGGCTATGATTCGATGTTAGTCACCTCTTACCTATTACCATTCCATTTCCATAATCATATTCACATATCAGAGTTTACTATTCTTTGACTTTAAATAAATATATACCCAATGGTATTTATAACACTACATCCCCCGACATCATATCCGTTTACAGTACTGTGCATTACATATTTAGATACAAAACTATACAAATGTGTATACTTGTCTCTCGATGGGAAGCAGCGGATATCAAGCATGCAAGTCCTCAGCCGCTTAATAACTATTTCGAGTGCTCTGAAAAGATGGAAAAATAAGGGGGTGAGCAAACCACACACTCAGTAAGGCAATTATGCAAGTAAGTAGATAGCTCTACTATCTACATGCTCATAATGCCATGCTCTTAAATCCATTTCTTTTCATTTAAAATTTCACGCACAAAGTCATGCATATTCAATGCCATAGTTTATCCAAAACTATTTGTGCATATATAAATCATGTAATTCATGCATTCATAGCATTTTATGTGACATCATTAAATCATACTTAGCATGAATTAAAATAAGATCATGCATTCTTTCATGTCATGTAAGACAAATCATGGATTTCAAATGAAAGCATGAAAAACATCATCATGCTACTGCATTTAAATCAATTCATTAAAACAGCAGTAAAAACTAACCCTTCCGGGTCAATCATCTCATAAAACAATTCAGTAAAGTTCATTATAAAACTCCGGTTATAAAACCACCCTTCTTTCAGGGTCACATATCATAAAATCATCTGAAATCTTATATCACAGTATAAAATCATAAAATCGGGGGCCTGACCCCTCCCTCGGGTCTACCCTGGTCTATCGACCAATAGTTATATCATGTGAGACAATCAGCTGAATATATCAGTAACATCGAGGACTATGGTCATATCCTAGTGATCTCTGGCAACACGGTATCACACCTGAAACGGGAGGTGGGTCGTCCTACCCGCCAGAACAGCATAACACCAGGATTGCAAGGGCAAGGCTTGCTGCCTCGTGGCTAATGCCACTCCACTCCAACAATCCCTACGGTACAGCGTACTCCGCGTGATATACACGATACAACGTACTCTGTGAACCCAAGCTCAATCAGGGGTGCCTGTAATAGGTCTTATCCACCCAAATCATCTCTGTCTCAGAATGCGCGTGTGAGCATATCATCTCACTGTGACACACAGTCTACAGGAGGCTTCAACACGGCTATATGCATGTAATATAAATCCTTGTGCGAGCGAAGCTCTAGCACGGCTCCATGCATATTCATGATATCAGAAAACCTCGTGCGAGCGAAGTTCTAGCACGGTTTCATAAAAATTAGTAAAATCTGCGTACGAGCAGCGTCCAGTACGGCTTAAACTGATTATAAATTCAAGCAAAATCCACGTACGAGAAATGCTCAAGTACGAATATGTATAAAAACTCAGTGAAAACCTCGTACGAGAAAAACTCTAATACGGCTTTAAAATGACTTATAAAACCATATAAAACTTTGTGCGAGCAATGCTCCAGCATGAATAAATGCTCAAGTAAATCAAATCTCGTGCGAGTTACACTCCAGCACGGCTTTATGCAATATCAAATCAAAACAGGATGCGAGCTAAGCTCCAGCATCTCTCATGCATGTCAAATCATTAAAAGTAGTGCGAGCAATCGCTCCAGCACCATTTTATGCATACCACATCAAAACAAATCAAAACATGTCAAGACATGTCAAAACAGAGTGCGAGCTAGGCTCCAGCAGCTCTCATGCATATCAAATCATAAAATCAGTGCGAGCAACCACTCTAGCACATTTCATGCATATGATGTCACACAAGTCGGTGCGAGCAACCGCTCCAGCACATTTATGCACATTCACAAACGCAGATATAGTGCAAACTACGTGTCGGCACTATCTGTTTCTATATAAACTTGATTGTTGGCCTATTTCCAAAGAATTTTCATTTAAATACGAATAACACTTACATAGTGTTATCATGTGAAATTCATGCAATTACTGGCCAATCTATCGATTTACTTTGATTAAAACCAATAAAATCCTTAAACCATAAATTTCCTTAAATCATGCACTTCATGCATGTCATGCTTTCACCATCCTTAGGTGAACTTCCCTTAATAGGGGTAAAATAGTCATTTCACCTATTTCGATCCTTAAAATCATTTAAACCACTTTTAGGATCATTATACATAATCAAGGTATACATACATATTCATTGTACCAAAAAAAAACTATTAAAATACACATAGCTACCTCTAGCTACTCACACAATTCCCTTACCTCATTTTTTCTGTACAGTCTGACCTTTCCATTGATGACTCGTCACGCAGTCCGATTTGCTTCAAATCAAAATCTCCGAAACTGCGGATACATATTCATCAGGTCAAATACAATACAATTTAATTGTATTTCATATTTTTTGGGCTTAATTTAAATCATTGGGCCCATTTACCCATATTGGGCCGATTATACTTTAATGGGCCTTAATCGACCTTAAGCCCGTTTACTACACTATATCGATGCCTATTAGGCTCATTGGGCCCATCAATATTTATTTAGCCTCGTTCTAAATTCTTGGATATCTCAATTTAGTATTTACGATAATTTATCCAATTTTCCAGAATATAATCCATTGAATACGAAATTAAATCCGAAATTCATCAACATGCATAATGATGTAAATTGTCGTAAATAAGGGTTACTTACCCGTGATTCCATGATAGTACTCAAATCGAGGCTGTCTCGAGCTCTCAGTTGATGCCAATCATCGAGCTACACAATTAAATATATTTTTGGGTAAACTTTCAGTCGATTATTTATCAAATTAAATATTTCAAAAATTAAATCGGTCAATTCGACCGCTTACCGACTTACCCAAAGCTCGATTGCATCACTGAAATTTTCCCTAATTTTTTCTCTTTTTCTTTTTCCCTTTTTCTTCCTTTTTTTCCTCTCTTTTTGGCTGAACCGGTCCGGTCCGGTTCAACCCGGTTGAGTCCATCGGTTTGGTCTGGTTCGATTCGATCGGTTCAGTCCGGTTCGATCGGTTCAGGCAATATTTGGTCGTTTCGACGCCGTTCGGCAGGTTCTCCGGTCGATTCCACCGTCGTTCGGTGCTCTATCGCATGGGCTTCCTAAATCGAACCTCGACTTGGACCAAATCGACGCCATCGCCGGCGAATCGAGGCTTCTCTCCCATGGCTTCCTCCTCCGTTTTCGACGTTTTTCGGCGACATCGGGGCGCGTCCTGGCCGTTGGTGGTTCGCCCGAGGTCAGGCTACCTTCGCCGACCCTCGCCGGCCTCTCAGCCCCGCCGGTGGTGGCTCGCCGGTGAGAAATCCTCCTCGGGTTCGCCTTTCGCCTTTTGCTTTTCTTTTCCTTTTTTCTGTTTCACGAATTCCTTTCCAGATTTCCCTTTTTTTTTACATTTTATTTATTTCTTTATTGTTTATTTTTAATTTTATTTTAATCATTAAAATAACATTAAAATTTTTCAAAATATCTAAAAATAACATTTTAAATTTATTTAATCCGTAAATGAATTTATCAGTCCGATTTTACCTTTTCGATATATTTTTCGATTATTTTCAGGATTATTTTTCGATACAAAAATTTCGATTAATTCCTATAAATTTCTATCTTGATTAATTTAACCCGAAATTTAATTATTTCTTCGTTATTGATCAAGATTTCTCAATCTCATATTTTTAATTAAATTTTCTTATCCCGATTAATACCAAATTTTGGTATTTTGACCGTTATGCCCTTGCACGTGTTCGAAAATACCATTTCAATCCTTTTGCATTTTTAAATGCACTCGAAAATTTTTATTTATTCCAATTTTGCCCTTACGATAAAATCGGGTCTTACAATACAATTCCAGCAGCAATCGAAGGAACACTGAAGATGATCAACATGCGTGAAACAACTTTAATAATGCCTAAAATAAATAAAAAAAATTACAATTTTAATTTAAGTGTGTACACTTGCCACCCTACTGTTGAACTGTGTAAACACGTATATTGAAATGCCTATATACATATTTCACACATTAGTGATATCTGATAACTATAACTAAAGTTTGACAGTAGCATGGAAAAAATATCTAAATATATAGGGATAAAACTTTGTAAGAGAGAAGTAGTTTGCCTTTGCCCCCTTCCTTCTCGCATAATCTAAATAAACATTTGTGAAATAACTGGGGAGAACATAAAGATAGAGGGAGGAAACTTACTCGAGAATGTGGATCTCAAATACCGATCCAATAGATGAAAGGTCTGGGCTGGTGGACGACCACTGGGTGAAAAGAATAGGGTAGACGAAAGTGATTCATGAACATCTTGAGTATCGAGCCAACTGTAGTCTGCAGAAGGGAAAAGGAGGATTTCCAACTTCTTTGTTTCAAACAAGCAAGAGATTAGAGAGGACTGAGTGTCGTGATCTGATCTGAAAAGAAGACTTTAGTCTTTGGGGTTGCTGCAATGCTGCAGCCTGCAGGGTTGTCGAGACAACACTAATGGCATTTTGGGTTAGGTCAAGGCACTTAGGTTGGACTACAACAAAAGTTTTGTTGTTTGGGCTTTGCTGAAAGTTTGTTGTGGTGGGTTTGCAATGGGCCAACGATCAGCCCGTTTTGCACCGATTGACCTGTATGGATTGATTGCCTGTCAAGCCCAACTCGTATGGGCTCATTCTAAAACAGCCCTGAAATATTAAAGCGACCCAATAAAAGCTTGTGGATTTAACAAATCAGCCAGTAAATTTTGACTTATTTTACCCCTAAAAATAGCACAGCAAAAAATAAAAGGAGACAAAAATGGAACTAGGTCAAAAGTGATATTTGACAAATAATTAACAAGTGCTAGTACAAAGTGAATTTAAATGACTGACAAAATTACAATATTGTACAAAATAAAAAGAAATTTTGATGAGACAGCAAAGGAAGAAAAAAAGGTCAAGAACAAAATCATAAAAAAAAAACTTGAAATAACAGGCGACGTGGCATAAGAGGAAGGCAAGTATGTGGTGCTAAAAGAAGACAAGTGCGTGGCTTCACGAGGATGTAAGTTTGCAGCTTGGAAAAGCAAAAGGAACAATGAAATTTAAAAAAAAAAGGAGGATGCCACGAGGGTAGCCCATGATTCCTTATTTTCTTCAAAGCTTTATGGATGGATGGATTTGATAGCATAGACAAAGGAATCCACATCAAGCAACAAACCTATTGTAAGACCCATAAATTTATATGTATTCTTTATGATTCTGTGATGTACAAACAAGTTACATTATATATGAATCATAAGAAATGAATATTTTTAAGTTCTAGGTGTGAATGAAATGCAAAATGAGTAGTGAAGCAAGTGAATGCAAAGTTACCTTTGAAAATCTGAGAAATTGCAGCTGGAATGCTGCAGAGCAAGGGGAGATCGATCTCATTGTGCCGAATTTGCAGTGCCAAAGTATTTTGTAAAAGGGAGATCGATCCCCCATTTAGACAAGATCGATTTCTTTCCATGAAGTAGATCGATCTCAATATGCTTTTGCCTAGCGAGGATCGATCTTTTTCCAAAAACAGATCAATCTCTAAAGGATTATGGCTAGCAAAGATCAATCTTTTCTCAAAGCCAGATCGATCTTTAAGTGATTCTGTCTGGCCAAGATCGATCCCTTCCCAAGAGGCAGATCGATCCCATAGTTTAATTAATGAATACCGAGGGAGTTCAAACAAAGGGGAGATCGATCTCTCACCCTAAGAGATCGATCTCCTAAGGCCAATTCTATAAAAACCCGACAACTGAGTTCTCTTTCCACGAAACAGCTGATATTCCTCCATTGTAACAAAGTAACCTAGCTTTCTCACTCTAAAATCATCACATTTCCAATCAAATTTAAAAAAGATTACTTTGAGCAAAGTTGTTCCTTATGATGAGAAGAACAATATAGTAAAAAACTAGAAGCTGAAATTCTGGATTGAAGGAGTAAAGGGATTTTTCCCCAAATTTGGCAAAAAAGAGAAAAGTCAAGCTAGGTAAGATTTCAATACACCAACTTGAATTATGTTAATATAGACATTTTATTGAGTTGATTGGTATATGTATTGTTGGCTGAAACATCTTTGAGAATGCTTAATCCTCCATGACCTAAAATGGGTTTAGTGTGAAAAGTGAGAGAAAATTGATATGGCATGGAGTTAATGATGATTTAAGTATGAATTAATGTTATTAAGCATGTATACATGATTCTAAGATAGTTTTGTGAAATCCGTATGTTGGAATAGATGATGATTAAAAGTAGGCATAAGAGGTGCATGAGGAAATGCCATAGTGAAAGGAAAATGATGAACTTAAGGCATTGTGAGCTTAAGGCTGGCTCAATACGAATCAGTAGACTTGATGAGTCTAATAGATTATTGAGAAATGAATTGTATAATCGAAATGGACTTAAGAGAGAGTAAAGTCCAATAGGATGTAACGAGGCCAAATTGGCGTAAAAAGGGCCTAATGCATTGATTTGAATTTCATGCAAGTGAGAATAAAGTATATTAAAGTACTGATGTGATTAATAAATAATTACAACTCCTGGAGATATAATTGGAGTCGCTTAAACCGGATCACGAGCATTGAAAATCAAAGGAAAGTGATTCGAGTGTAATTTGAGGTAAGAGATTTATGCGAGCTATTAGAGATAGCTATACGTATTTTGATAAATCCTCGTATGAGAATAAGTAGTATCTGTAAAGTATATAGATATCGAAATATCTGTATAAAAACCAAATTTGAGGATATATTGTAATTGATCGAAAATTCATAGATGCATAAAGTGTATGCTTTCAGTATCTTTGTGGTGATAAGTTGTTTTGAAAATGTAAAAGGATAGATTGGCTCCCGATTTAACTATTTTACACAAAACGCATGTTTTATTATGTAAAGAGTGCGTAACGAGTAATTGAAGGAAAATTTCCCTCTCACTCATATTTTGTGATTGGTCAAAGTGAATTCGGTCAGGGATATCGTTTTCACCTAAATGGAGCTGTCTATCGAATTTCTGTGTGAACTTGTGCTAGAGCCAATGTGGTAACAGTAGATTTACGAACCTTGCTCGCACATCATTTTAAAAGGAATTTTAGAAAGCAAATGGTGCTAGAGCTGAGTGTTGTGTCATACACTAGAGAATTCGCACTAAATTTTGGAAATCATGCTAGAGCCATCGAGTACTGCTAAGTGATCTTACTCTGACTGTGCTCGCATGTAACTTCCTTGACTTAAAGTGGCTTTAAGTGAAACTGAGCTAAAGGCCTCAGGTATTGCTATGTGATCTTACGCTGAGTTGCTCGCACGAGGTTTTATGATCTTTGCTGTGTGATGAGACAAAATCGTGTTAGAGGCCTCAGGTATTGCTATGTGATCTTACGTTGCGTTGCTCGCACAAGATTTTATGATTTTACTGTGTGACGAGTAAAAATCGTGTTGGAGCCATCGTGTATTGCTAAGAGATCTTGCACAGACTTTCTCGCACGTGATTTTGAGACAATGAAAATTGGTGATAAAGGATTCACGGGAGCACGTTGTACCGTAAGCGTTAGTCACAGTGTACGATGTGCCGAGATATCTTAGTGATTCTTAGTGAGATGAAGGAATGGTTGATCTGCCTCCCCAAGCATGTGATTCCTGCACACCTGATCAGTGATTGCCTGGAATCCAGACTATGGTCATACGTCCTTTCTGTGTTATATGACATTTTGTCACTATTGTGTGATGTGACGTATGTCCCCTGTTGTGTGATACTGGGTGATATGATATCATATCTTATGTCTCATGTTTAATGATTTGCTAAGTGTAGAGCATTTTCTAAGAGTATGCTGTGTAATTTTGTGTGATTTTGAAATAAGTAAGCTAATGTGTGATTTGAAAAGAATATGCATATACCCACCTAACGGATTAATGGTTTTCGCATGGATGGAAGATGTTTTAAAAGAATGCATATGTTTTATAAGGACAATAAATGTACGTATTTTAAGCATTGTAGATAGTGTAGTTATCTATCTGCTTTCATATTTTCCTTACTGAGTGTGTTAGCTCACCCCCTTATTTTCTCCTCCACAGATTCTGCGCAGTAGTGAGTTTACTGCAGTTGTTCCTGCTACCATGTTCTCCATTTCTCCAGCAGTACAGAGGTATACACTTATGAGAAAATTTTGTATCCTGTAAAATAGTGCACAGTAAAGCTATCTTTTGTACAAAAGGGATGTATATAATAGAAATTGAGGTAAACGCTTCCGCATATATATAAAAGTACAGTTTCTATTTAATTAAATGAATTTAAAATATAAAATGGATGAGATGTGGATATGGATGTTGACTAACAGCCCAACTGTTTGTAGTAAGGTAAGTCACAAGAAGAGGGTCGTGATAGAGGTGGTATCAAAGCTAAGTTGGTCTGATGTGAGTCAGTATCCAGAGTTAGGAATTATACATCCATAAAGTACTGTGCATTATTTGGATCCAATTATGTATACCAAGCTGGAAATGTGACTGAGACACTTGTTATTGAGTATGCAGGATGTCAGATAGACGATGGACTCGTAGAGGAGAGAGTTCGCGCTCTCAAGGGCATAAAAATGAGCTCGAGAGGCGTAGTGGGTCCAGTTCTAGTAGAGATCCATCTGGTCTTAGTGATGCCGCTGAGGCATTGTCACGACCCAAATTACCTAAAAATCAGAGTAAATTTTTCGCTTTTTAATTTTCTTACCCGTCGTGAACAATTACACTACTAAACAGTTGGGCTATGATTCGGTGTTAGTCACCTCTCACCTATTTACCATTCCATTTTCATATTTCATTTACATATTAATTTATTTAAACTAAATACATCCCCAATATTACATCCATATACATTACTATGCCTCTATATGTTCAGATACAAAAATTATACAAATGTGTATACCTGGTCTTGATAAGAAGTAGCGGATATGACTACTGTCGTTCTCTTCTACTGAATATACCCTGTGGGGTGAAAAATGAAAGGGTGAGCATAAACAGCTCAGTAAGGCAATAATGTAAGCAGGTAGATAACTATACTATCTACGTGCTGATAATGTCATGATATAAAATCGTTTGTATTTGGAGCATGAGGTAGGACTAAAATGATGCCACATGTATGTATATATCATATAAGAGAAATCATGAAATCGACATATAAATCAAACATGAAAAAATCAGCATGTATGTCATCTCATTCTCGTCACATTCAAAACTTATTTGTTTCATCATAAACTCATTTCGTTAAAAACTCATTTGTTTCATCATAAAACAACTTCATCAAGGTCAAACCCATCTCTCGGGAATACCTTGATTCATTAAATCACATCTCTTTTAAAAACATTAATCGGGACATTAACCCTCCCTCGGGTTCGTCCTGGTCTATTCAGACCGTATGATATCATGTGAGGCATGTAGGTTACTGTATGAAAATCGAGGACTATGGCCATACTTTGTCCCTGTGATCCCAGGCTACACGGATCCTGGTGTTCGGGGTATCACAACTGCAACGGGAGGTGGGGTCAATTCCTACCCGTCAAAATATCAAGTAACATCATAGAGTCATCATGACTGCACGGTACAGCTTACTCCGTGTGACATACACGGTACATCGTACTCCATGGACCCATATCATAGTCTGGGGGTACCTGCCGTAGGTCTTATCCACCCCAATACTATGTCGATAACCAACCCATGTCTCAAAGTATACGTGCGAGCATCTCAACTCTCTGCGACACACAGTCTACAGGAGGCTTCCGCACGACTATATGCATGTCAACTCACGTCTAGTGCGAGCGAAGCTCCAGCACCGCGCTATGCATATCATGATATCTAAAATCTCGCGCGAGCGAAGCTCCAGCACGGTTTTGTGCACACACAAATTTCTCGTACGAGCAATGCTCCAGTACGACTTTTCATGAGTAATAAATCAGTAAACTTTAGTGCGAGTAAGACTCTAGCACTCTTTTAACTCGTGTAAATATGATAGGTGGCTCAATCTTGATAAAACATCTTTAAAATCGTAGCCGGTACAAACCGGTTCCCTTTCGTATAATTCTTAAAATCAACAGCCAACCTATGTGCATATTTGCTTAAATCAAAGCAATATATTCATATAAAACATTAAAACATGAAAATCATGCAATTTATTTGCCTTACTACCCTTTTTGTAAATTTTACTCCCAGAGGCAAAATCATCTTTTTCTTTATTCACCTAAGCCCCGATTTTCGTAAAAATTATTATTTCGTTTCTAGATACTTTTAAAGAATTCTAAGCCCTGTAAATCCCCTCAATAAATACGTATAGAAATCTCTATGCACCTATAAAATTCCTTTACCTCGATTCACGCGTAAACTTATCTCGTTTCGATAATATCCGATCTCTCAGTCCAACTGCGTGTCAACCAAGTCTATGAAACTGCATATAACCACATATTTTGGGTTAATTCACTTATTTTTATCAGTATATCACATTTTCTGATCGAATCTAACGTACTGGGCCCGTTTTACTTTATTGAGCTCAATTGCACTTTAATGGGCCTTGAGCCCTTTTTCAACCCGTTTTTACTATTTAAATCCCTTCTTCGGGTTTACTGGACTCATTCAGCTTACCAATAATCATCGGGCTTTATTCCAAACTCATTGGATAGCCCGTATATTATTTACGATAATTAAATTGCAATTCTGATTAATATGCCTTTTTTATACAGAATTAATCCATAAATTCCGTAAAATAATCGAAACTCTGTATTGAATGACTCATATTATCGTAATTAAAATATACTTACCCAATATGATGCGGGGTACGAGAATCGGAGCTCAATCGGCTCTCATTCGGGTTCCGTCGTAAAACTGCACAATTATTATATTTAATCTCAGGTTACTTTTCGATTAAATATAATTTAAATAAATTTCTCGAAATTCAAATCGGTCACTTTTGACCTCGTATCGACTTACCCGAAGTCCGGTGTATCCCCGAAAATTCTTCCCCTTTTTCCTTTTTCTCTTTTTCTCATTTTTTCCCTTCTTTCTTAGCTGAACCGGTTCAGTCCGGTTCAAACCCTGTTTAGACCGGTCCGGTTTAGCCCGGTTCACTCTGGTTTGGCCGGTTCACAGCCTCGCCAATCGGTTCTCCATCGGCTTTCGCCCCAGTGGCTCTGCGGGATCGTCCGCAGCTCAAATCTGCCCTCGGTTTCGTCCAAGGCCACCGAAAAGTCACCGGTCCGGCCTATTCTCTCCACCGTCGGCATCCATTTTCTCTTTTGGCCTTTTTCGGCGCCCACAGTCGGTTTCGCCGATCGTTTTCGGTGCCATTCGGCTCGGCATTAAGTGAGGTTCCTTCGGTGGTCGATGGTCGGAGTCAAATCGTCGCCGGTGGCCGCCGATTTAGCTTCTCCTCTCCGCGACTTCTCTCCCTCGATCCGCCTGATCCCGACGTCGGTGGGCTGCACCGTCGGTACCAGGGAGGTCGTCGGCCTCTCCTCTTCCTTTTCTGGCCCTTCGCCTGGCCGTTGGTCGCCGGACTGCTCGCCGGTGGTCTCCTCAGTTTGGCTTACATTTTTCCGTTCTCTCTTCTTTCTCTCTCCCCGATTTTCCATTTCTGATTCTTTTTTTTGAATTAATTTAATTTAATTTATTATTTAATTTTATTATTATTTTATTCAATATTATATTATTATTTTGCTAAAATATCTAAGATAAATTATTATTTAATTTATTTAATGAATAAATAATTTTCTCGGTATTATTTCGACTTTTCGGTATATTTTTCGATTATTTTCGGGATTATTTCTCGATGTGAAATTTTTTGTTAATTCCAATAATTTCATATCTTGATCAATTTAATCTGAAATTTAATTATTTCTCCATTATTGATCAAGATTCTCAAATCCATTATTTTTAATTAAATTTTCTTATCGAATTTATTTCGGCTTTCAGTCTTTTGACCGTTTTACCCTTCATGTGTTCGAGAATTCTATTTGAATCCTTTTGCATTTTTAAATTTTGCGTTTTAAATCCTTATCTCCAGTCCGAATCCCATTCGTTTAAATTGGGACCATTTCAATCATTCCTTTCACGAACATACTCATTTCGTATTTTAACTAAATTCGGGTCTTACAAGCATGTATAGCGCAATTACAGCGTAGTGTAGACACTGTCATGGAGATGTTTACACAAGCAATGATCAGATTTGAGGGTAAACCAGAGAACCCTACTGGTCAAGCCGCTGCGCTTGAGAGACATGAGCATGCACAGCCTGCATCGAGACCTCAGGCTGCAGAGGTAGAGATTCCAGTACCCCCTCTAGTTCAGGATATTCCTCCACCAGTTCAGGATTCTATAGCTCCACAACAGGTTAATGGTGAAAGAGTTTATGATTGTGATCTGGGCAGATCGAGACAATTCAGGAAGTTTGGATCACCTTCATTTAGTGGGGTGAAGGACCCAGTGTTAGCGGAGTATTGGATTTGTAGTATGGAGAAACTCTATAAAATTTTCCATTGCTCTACTATAGAGAATGTCACCTTTGCGACTTTTGTATTAGAAGGTGAGGTCGAGCATCGGTGGATGGCCACACAGTCGATTTTGAGTGCACGGCACCCCGTTGTAACTTGGGACATATTTTTGGATGACTTTAGGAGGCAGTACATTTCAACCACTGCTTAGAGGAAAATGCAGATGGAATTTATGACTTTAACTCAGGGGAGCCGTTCAGTTGATGAGTATGAGTCCGGATTCACATCCATGGGTAGGAATGACACAATCACCATGAACAGTTAGGACAGAAAGGTTCAAAAATTTATTGAGGGGTTGAGAACTTCAATCAAAGCTCGGTTGGCCCCATTTGACATTACCACATATGATAAGGCAGTACGCAGAGCTCATTATGTGAACAAGATTATGGGTTGCATGCCTCAGAGTTAAGTAAGAGTGGTAAGGGCAGAGATAGAGACCGAAAAAGGTCACTTGATGATAAAGGATTCAGAAAGGGCCGAAGGTTATTTAGTAAAGGGCCAAAGATTGAGGAGGTACGAGAGAGGCCTGTGAAGCCTCTAGCTTATCCAACTTTACCTCCAATATCGAGAGGGTATAGTTATTGGTGGACCCTGACCTAACACTGAACAATGCAGGATGTGTGGTAGATATCACGGGAGTAGGCCATGCCATTTGATGATGAGGTCATGTTATAAATGTGGTAAATCAGGGTATATAGCTCGTGAATGCTCGGAGTTGGTTGATACAACCCCACAAAAAGGGCAAAGAGCCAAAGAAGGCTACAATTGAGACACCTACTCTTAAGAGGAAAGTCACGACTGAGGAGAATAGGAAACAAGTTGTTGGTCGAGGGTGAATGTTTGCGTTAGACTAGGCATCTGCAAAAGCTTCTACGGATGTGATTAAAGGTACCATCTTATGCTTTGATTTTAAAGCATTAGTGTTAATAGATCCTGGTGCCACACATTCATTTATATCGTCTTCATTTGCATGTAAATTGTTTGAACATGTGAAACCTGTACCTTTAGGTAGGGTGTTGCTTACAAGCACTCCAGTTCGGGATAACGCAGTGACGGAGTATGTATATAATGGTTGTAAGTTAAAAGTAAGGGAAAAGGATATGTTGGCCAATCTTATTCTGTTAGACATGAAGGATTTTGATGTAATACTAGGAATGGATTAGTTGGCTACAAACCATGCTGTTTTAGACTATTATGCTAAGACAGTAATGTTTTCCACCCCTAACAAGTATGTTGTAAGATTTGAAAAGTAATAAAAGAAGTAGTAAATTATTTTCAAGGATGGACGATTTTACTAACAAATGTAGTCGTAATATGTTGAAGGTCTTCTCGCATATGTGGTTGATTTGGATAAGGCGCACCCGGATTTAACTGACATCCTAGTGGTTAAAGAGTTCCCTAATGTCTTTCCGAAAGAATTACCAGGGTTGCCACCGAACTGAGAGATGGAGTTCTATATTGATTTGGTGCCTGGTACTGAGCCAATATCCAAACCACCGTATAGAATAGCTCCAGTGGAATTGGAAGAACTAAAGAGACAGTTGTAAGAGTTGTTGGACAAGGGGTTTGTCAGACCGAGTGTGTCACCTTGGGGTGCACTGGTTCTCTTTATGAAAAAGAATTATGGGAGTCTCCGACTTTATATACGTTATCGGTTGTTGAACAAGGTTACCATCAAGAATAAATATCCCCTTCCACGGGTTGATGATCTATTGGATCAGTCGTAAGGAGCACGGATCTTTTTAAAGATTTATCTGAGGTCTAGGTATCATCAATTGAGGATTCAGATTGGAGAGGTGCCCAAGACAGCGTTTCAGACCTGTTATGGCCATTATGAGTTTTTGGTTTTGCCATTTGGGTTAACGAATGCTCCTACAGCGTTTATGGCATTAATGAATTATGTATTTAAACCATACCTGGACAACTTCATGATTGTCTTTATAAATGACATATTAGTGAACTTGAAGCATAGGGAAGAACATGAGCAGCACTTGAGAACAGTGTTACAGACCCTCCGAAATCAAGAGTTGTATGCTAAACTTGGTAAATGTGATTTTTGGTTGAGTGAGATATCGTTTTGGGGTCATGTAGTCTCGAGAGACGGGGTATCAGTGGATCCGTCCAAGATAGAGGTTGTGGTACAGTGGGATAGACCCAAGACAGTTACAGAGATTCGCAGTTTTTTGGGTTTGACAGGATATTATCGACAGTTTGTCGAGGGATTCTCTAAGCTGGCTGCTCCGTTGACACGTCTCACTCGAAAGAATGTGGTATTTGAATGGGCTGATAAATGTGAAAGTAGTTTCTGCGAGTTGAAGCATATATTGATCACCGCACCTATTCTCACCATACCCACCAGCTTAGGAGGTTTTTCAGTGTATGCAGATGTCTCGGGACAGGGACTGGGCTGTGTGTTGATGCAAAACGGGAATGTAGTTGCCTATGGATCGACAGCTTAAGGACCATGAGAGGAACTACTCGACCCATGATTTAGAGTTGGCAGCCGTGGTATTTGCATTAAAGATTTGGCGCCACTACTTGTACGGTGAGAAATTTTAGGTGTTTACAGATCATAAGAGCCTCAGATATCTGTTTTCACAGGAAGAGTTAAATATAAAACAGAGACGGTGGATAGAGCTTCTAAACGATTATGAGTGCGAGATATTGTATCATCCAGGAAAGGCTAATATTGTGGCTGATGCCCTGAGTAGAAAAAGCCTTGGAGTGGTGATAAGTCATTATTTATGCACTTTATTTACCTTGTTTTCCTATGGCTTTGTATGAATTTTATACTTAATCTATGGATAATTGATCATTCTTGAATAATTGTAGGAATTCATGGAATTGATGAATTAAAGGATGATTTAGAAGGATTTTGGAACAAGGGAAATCATGTGGAAGAAATGAGAAATGATGAATGGGAGCCAAGTCAGTGCTGGGTGCAGCCTTAGGCGAGACTCTTGCCTAAGGATCTCTTCACTGTGCAGTTTTCAACCCAAGGGCAGAACCGGATGCAGCTTAGGCGAGACTCTCGCCTAAGGGTCTTCTTGACGAGCCGACTTCAATTTGTTTGACAGAGACGGGTCAAGGCTTAGGCGAGACTCTTGCCTAAGCATCCAATACGACGATTTTCTCTCTTCTCTTTAGATTTGACTTTTTCAAATTACTTGGAAGATTTTTTATCGGATTATTTTTTTAATTAAATGTAAGGACTTTAAGTCCAACTAGGAGTATGGCTCTTATCTGTATTTTTTAGTTATAAATAGGCTCTTGAAGATCTAGGTTAAAGGAAAGAGACTTTTGATTAGATTTTCTGATATAAATATTTTCACTGCTTTTACCCAATATACATGGGTTGCTAAACTCTCTTTTCAATCTAAGGATAATTGAAGATTTGGTTTATAAGTTGTGAGATCTAATTGTTCTTATTTATTTTCTTTAATCTTTTCTATTCTTATAATTTCTGCACTTCATTATTATTATTGTTTTGTGGTTACTTCAAAAAGGCCTATTGATTTATTCACAAGGTAATATACATCCAATTGAAATATCTGAATCCGTAATTGTTTGGCTATTTTAATAACAAGTGGTAAGTAATAAGATTAATTGCATTTCTGGTTTTTAGTCTTTGTTATGTGATTATAAGATCTGATTTAAATAAACCTACATGTGTGTTTGTTGATTAGAATTGGTAGTCTCTTTAGTGTTCAAAGCTATTGGTAAATTAAATCCTAAGATCGTATCTAGGGTTGTTTATTGGTAAGAGCAACAATTAGAGAACGTTTCCTGATTGTCAAAGCAGTAAGAAGAGATAGGTTGTTAGGTCGTACCAACAACCATAACCAATTTAATTAGGATTAAGAAAAATTATCTTGCGTCAATGATCAACTTACCGAACCAAATCTGAAAATTACTCATTGGGTTGAATTTCTCAAATTTTTGAATTCTTCTACTCAATTTTGTTTTCTTTCTATTAAGTTTTGTTATTTTATTTAATCAATCTTTCAAACCCCTCTTGTTTTATTTTTCTTTTATTTATAGAAATTAAATCCGAATTAATCAATCTCTCTTGGGACACGACCTTGCTCCCTATACTACTAATTAAATGTTTGAGCAAGTTATTTAATATTGTTGGTTTCGGCAACCATCAATTTTTGGCGCCGTTGCCGGGGAAATCTAAATTTAATTTAGATTTATTTTGATGCTTCGTTCTTCTCATTCAGGTGAATTAATTCCATACGATCCTGACATCAAGAAGACTGAGAGAAGACTTAAGAAAGAAGCTAAAAATCGCAAGCACGAAGAAAGCTCTACATCATCACCAAGATTGAATCTTGCATTAGACCTTGAAGACTCAATAAGTGACTCCAAATCCGAGTAAGAGATGGACAACAATCAAGAGAGAACTCTTAGACAACTCGCCGCTCCAGCTTTAGATCAATAACCATTATGTATTCAATATCCTGCTTTGCAAACAGAGTTCGAACTGAAATCCGGATTGATCCACCTTCTTCCAAGGTTCCATGGGTTGGAAAACGAAGATCCTTATAAACATCTCAAGGAATTTCATGTGGTTTGCTCCAGCATGAAGCCACAAGTTGTTACGGAAAATCAAATCAAGCTTAGGGCCTTTCCATTCTCACTCGTAGATAGAGCTAAGGATTGGTTATTCTACCTTCCTCCAGGTTCGGTTACAACATGGACTGACATGGTAAGATGCTTTCTTGACAAATTTTTTCCAGCTTCTAGGGCCTCAAACAAAAAATGGGAGATATGTGGAATCAAGCAAAGAGATACCGAAAATCTTTATGAGTATTGGGAAAGATTCAAGCATCTTTATGCTAGTTGCCCACAACATGGGATTTCTGAACAACTACTCATCCGATACTTCTATGGAGGACTCTTGCCAATGGAAAGAAGAATGATGGATGCTGCTAGTAGAGGAGCAATAGTCAATAAAACCCCCACCGAAGCTAGGAATTTAATTTCCACCATGGCTGCAAATTCTCAACAATTCAGGACTAGACAGGATGTGCCTAGAAGAGTGAATGAGGTAAGTACATCTTCAGTTGATAATCAAATTGCTAATCTAACCTCTATTGTGCAGCAATTTGCTTTAGGAGTGGGAAACATGCAACAAGCCAAGGTCTGTGAAATTTGTGCTAGTGGACATCCAACCGATATGTGTCTTACACTTCAAGAAGATTCACAAGAGCATGCTAATGCGATTGGAGGATACCAAGGGCTATCCCAAAGAAAATATAATCCCTATTCCAATACTTACAATCTAGGATGGAGGGATCATCCAAACTTCATTATGGACAAAGGTCGCAATACCAAAACTACCAACCTAGGCAACCTCCTCAACAAATGCAGCAATCATCAAATTCAGGTACGTCTCTTGAAGAGGTTGTTGAATCCCTTGCTGATAGTACTAAAAAATTTCAACAGAAAATAAGGTCCAACCTCAAGGAATTAAAAGATCAAGTGAATCAACTAGCAGCATTAGTAAGCAAGCTAAAATCCCAAGGAAGATTGCCATCACAACCATAGTCAAACCTAAGCAAAATGTAAATGCAATCACTTTGAAAAGTGGAACCAAACTAAAAGAACCTCAAATTAGAACCCATAGCACCAGAGGTGAAGAAAAGGAAAATGGAGTTGAACCACCTCAACTTAAATCCGAAACGACCACTAAAGGGAGCACAAAGATACTAGAGATAATACATTCTTTTCCTCCAAAGTCAAAATCCAAAAAAGAAGAGGAAGAGAAGGCAATTCTAGACACCTTCAGAAAAGTCAAGGTAAATATTCCCTTATTAGATGCTATCAAACAGGTTCCAAAGTATGCCAACTTTCTCAAGGAATTGTGCAACAATAAGAGGAAGCTTAAGGGAAATGAGTATGTGAACATGAGAGAGAATGTTTCTGCAATCCTCTAGAAAAAGTTGCCACCCAAATGCAAGGATCCAGGTATATTCACTATCCCATGTAAAATAGGCAATTTAAAGATCGAAAAAGCTATGTTAGATTTAGGAGCTTCAATTAATGTCATGCCACTATCTATTTACAAGTCTATGACTACGGGCAAATTGAAAAATACTGGTGTGATAATTCAATTGGCTGATAGATCTAATGTTTATCTCGAAGAAGTGTTAGCAGATGTTTTAGTGCAGGTTAATGATTTAATTTTTCCAGCAAATTTTTATGTCTTAAACATAGAGGAAGATGATACATCTTTGATTTTATTGGGCAGACCTTTTCTCAAAACCTCTAGAACAAAAATAGATGTTTATGATGGCACTCTTACTATGGAATTTAATGGTGAAGTTATAAAATTCAATATATATAATGCCATGAAATACCCTAGAGACATGTCTTCTATTTTTGTTTTAGATATTATTGATCCTTTAACTGACATGTATTTGAACATTTGTGTTGAGGATAAATTTAAAGTTGTTTTGAGTAGGCACCTCACGCTTGAGGATTCAAAGAGATTGGAGAAGAAGTTTGCGTGGAAACCGAAATTATTGGAAACGGTCCAAGAGCTAGGATCACTGCGCACGATGAGGTTTGATATTTCTCACATTCAATTGCCATTATCTCATACAAAACTTCTTCCTTCTATTGTGCAGGCACCAGATTTAGAATTGAAGACTCTTCCAAAACACCTCAAATATGTTTTTTTAGGTGATAGGGAAACACTTCCCGTGATCATCTCCAATAAAACTATCCAATTTAGAAGAAGAGAAGTTACTTAGAGTGCTCAAGGAATACAAAGAAGCTATCGGATGGACAATAGTAGACATCAAGGGAATAAGCCCAACAACTTGTATGCACAAGATCCTTATGGAAGAGGAATGTATGCTTACTAGGCAAGCACAAAGAAGACTCAACCCACCAATGATGGAAGTAGTTAAAAATGTGATTTTGAAACTACTTGATGTAGGTATGATCTATCCAATATTGGATAGTAAATGGGTAAGCCTAGTCCAAGTGGTTCAAAAGAAAACGGGTATAACGGTTATACAAAACCCGGATGGTGAGTTGGTAGCTACCCGAATTCAAAACGAGTAGCGAGTATGCATAGATTATAGGAAGTTAAATGCATCTACAAGAAAAGACCACTTCCCTCTCCCTTTTATTGATCAAATGCTTGAAAGATTGGCAGGTAAAACTCATTATTGTTGTCGTGATGGATATTCAGGTTTTCATCAAATTTCGGTGGCACACGAAGATCAGGAAAAGACTACCTTTACATGTCCGTTTGGAAATTTTGCTTACAAGCGCATGCCCTTTGGTCTATGCAATGCTCCAGCCACATTCTAGAGATGTATGGTTAGTATATTTTATGATTATGTAGAAGATATAATAGAAGTATTCATGGATGATTTTACTGTTCATGGGAATACCTTTGATGAATGCTTAGCTAACCTCACTAAAATCCTCAATAGATGCATAGAAAGTAACCTTATCTTAAATTATGAAAAATGCCATTTTATGGTTGATCAAGGTATTATTCTAGGGCATATAGTATCTTCTAAGGGGATAGAAGTGGATAAGTCAAAAATAGAAGTGATAAAATCTTTGCCTTACCCCGCATCTGTGCGAAAAGTTCGCTCTTTTCTTAGACATGCAGGATTTTATAGGTGATTTATTAAGAACTTCTCCAAGATCACCCAACCCCTATGTCGACTACTACAAAAGAACATAGCATTCGAATTTGATGAGACATGCAAGAAGACATTTGACAAACTCAAAGACATGTTGACCACCACGCCGATCATCCAACCCCCAAATTGGAATCTACTGTTCGAAATCATGTGCAATGCAAGTAACTACGTAGTAGGAGCTATACTTAGATAAGGAGAGGAGAGAGTTCCACATGTCATCTACTATGCCTCACGAACCCTTGATAGTGCACAATGCAACTATTCCACAACGGAAAAAAAACTTCTAGCCATTGTTTTTGCTTTAGAAAAATTTCGTTCTTATTTACTAGGAGCTAAAGTGATTATTTATTCTGATCATTCAGCTCTCAAGTATTTACTCTCAAAGAAAGAAGCAAAAGCAAGACTCATCAGGTGGATATTGTTGCTACAAGAGTTCAATATAGAAATTAAGGATAAGAAGGGAGTCGAAAACCTGGTGGTTGATCACCTTAGTAGACTCATCACAAGTGAAGAACCTTCACCCCTTAAAGATGAATTTCCATATGAGTATCTTTTTTTCATTCATGAAACAAGACCATGGTATGCTGATATTGCTAACTTTTTAGCTACAGGAATTTTGCATAATGAATTGTCTAGGTCTTAAAAAGATAAGATAAAAAGAGATGCTAAGTATTACTCTAGGGATGAACCTTACTTATGGAAATATTGTGCTGATCAAGTCATTAGAAGATGCGTTCCTGACCATGAAATCTCTTCTATCTTAAATTTTTGCCATTCATATGCATGTGGTGGACATTTCGGTCCAAAGAGGATAGCACGCAAGGTACTTGAATGTGGATTATTTTGGCCAAATTTATTTCAAGATTCTTATATGTTTTGTAAAACTTGTGAGAAGTGCCAGAAAACAGGAAGTCTAGGACATAGAGATCAATTACCTTTAACACCTATTCTAATCTGTGAAATTTTTTATGTATGGGGTATTGACTTTATGGGCCATTTTCCTGTTTCCAATAATCATGTATATATCTTGCTTGTTGTGGACTATGTTGCGAAATGGGTTGAAGCTAAGGCAACCCAAACTGACGATGCTAAAGCTGTTGTCAATTTTGTCAGATCTAACATCTTTTCTAGGTTCAGGACACCGAGAGTAATAATAAGTGATAGAGGAACCCATTTTTGCAACAAGGTGGTGGAAGCACTAATGAAGAAATATCATGTAACTCATAGAGTATCTACCGCCTATCATCCTCAAACAAATGGTCAAGCCGAGGTATCAAACAGAGAAATCGAGTCCATCCTCAAAAAGATGGTGAACCTAAATAGAAAGGATTGGAGCACAAAACTTGAAGATGCACTTTGGGCATATAGAATGGCTTACAAAAATCCCATAAGTATGTCTCCTTATCACATTATTTACAAAAAAATCATGCCATCTTCCCATAGAATTGGAGCACAATGCCTACTGGGCAATCAAGCAGTGCAATATAAACTTGAATGAAGCCGGTGAAATGAGACAACTTCAATTGCAAGAACTGGAAGAGATCCGAAATGATGCATATGAAAATTCTAAGATTTACAAGGATAAGACAAAGGGCTTCCATAATCAAATGATCTCCAGGAAATAATTCTTTGTTGGTCAGAAAGCTATTCTTTTTAATTCTAGACTTAAGTTATTTCCTAAAAAATTACGCTCTAGATGGCTAGGACCCTTTGTTGTTACTAACGTCTTTCCTCATGGTGCAGTTGAAATACAAAGTATGGATACGAGTAAGATTTTTAAGGTTAACGGTCATCTTTTGAAGCCTTTGTATGAAGGGTTTCAAGTGCATGAGGTTGATCTAATTGATTTAGAGTATCCTAAGTACGAATGAGAGGTAACGACGTCTAGTCAAAAACGTTAAAGAAAGGCGCTTGTTGAGAGGCAACCCAATTTTTATTATTGTTTTATTTATTTATTTACTTATTTTCATGCATTTTTAAGTATATATGTCAATCTTTGGTTTATAAAAAAAAAAAAAAAAGGGTGGAAACAGAGACGGGTCGCACCTTAGGCGAGACTCTCGCCTAAGGTGACCCCTAAAAAAAAAAGAATTGAAAACCAGAAACGAGTCACACCTTAGGCAAGACTCTCGCCTAAGGTGTCCTCGAAAAAAAAAATCTTAAAAAGCCCGACACTCTCTCTCTTTCTCCTATTTTCCTCTTCATCATTTTTCCCCCATTTTCTCATTTCACCCAAAACTCAATCCCATACAAATCCTCTACCAAAAGCATAAAATTTCTCCATATTTCAAACCAAAAACACAACACCCATTCCTATTTTCATATTGTAAGATCTCTCATTATCTAAGGTAAGCATTTCATACTCATTTTCTCTCATCTACCATGAAAACGCAGAGGATGAAAACAAGTATGATGAGTAATTATTCTTTTCATATTTTGCTTTTGATTTTGTATTTATGAATAATGCTTTAAATTTTCATTTTTTGGCTTGTTCATGAATATATGTTTTTGGTATGATTTTAGAAAAATTTCATAGTATGTACTAAGATGAATGATGAAGGGTAATGTGTGAATTAGGGTGATGAAATTGGATTGATTTATGCTAAGAAAGAGAGATGTATTTATTGATCAATATTTTGTAGGAAATGAGTGGAAGCCAGCCATCACCATCCCGTCAACAAAGGGCAAGAATATCAAAGAAAAATGTGGTATTACCTAAGGCCAATCTACATAGTAACTTAGACTTCATTACAAAAATCGAAAAGAAAAGGTATGACAATTTATGTGGTAAAACAATTATATCGGGTAAGCGATACGATGACCCAACCTTGGAAATCTTAGGGATTCGAGAAAAAATTCATACTTATATTGACAACATAGGTTGGAGACCATTCTTTGAAATTACTTGTCATGCTTATACCGAACTATGCAGGGAGTTTTACGCAACTTATAAATACACTCCTCCGGCAGAGTACAACCTCAATACTCCCAAGGTAGTGAAGTTTAGGATCATGGGCTGGAAATTTGAGTTATCTATAACTTAATTTAATATTGCTTTGGGGCTTATTACCAATGAATTTGCTAAAAGTGAGGAATACCTTAGCAGCCTTTGTGATTATGATCTTGATTTTGATGCCATGCAATTTTATAAAAATGAATTGACAGGGAATCCTCACAAGTATTATGACCCCAGTCACACCACTGATAGTGAATTTCAAGAGTCTGCTCAACAATACATGCATAGGCTTTTAGCTTATACTTTTTCTGGTAGAGTAGCAAATGCGGCTCTTTTAACTAAGGCTGATAGTTACTTTCTTTGGTGTATGTCAAAGGGTCTTAAAGTTAACTTAGGATATTGGTTGGCTTCCTAATTTAACAGCGTAGGAGATTCTAAAAAGCCTTTGATTCTTGGTTCTATGATTACTACTTTAGTTGTTCATGCAGGTTTGTTAGATCCAAATGATACGTTACTTCAAGTGGCAGGGCAGATGCAACCACTAGACATCCAGTCATTAATTCACCAGAATCTTATAAGGCAGAATGACAATGGAACATACAGTTTCCAAGGTCCAAGACCTTATAAGAAGAGGGCCAGAAGGATACTTCCACCTGTTCATGAACAAGAAGATGACGATGTGGGGCAGTCACATCAAGCCTCCGAACTACTCACCGATCTACGAAACCAAGTTTCACAATTGGCTTTTGATCAACACCAAATGCAGCAAAACCAATTCCGGATGGAGCAAAATCAATTGGCATTTTATGCACACATTATGAGATCTGCAATTTTTGTATGATATTCCTTATGATTTCCATATTGTATGACATTAGTATATGTTAATGGATTCATAAGATGGTTGATTCGGATTTGATAAATGTGGATGAAACGAAATAATGTACGTAAAATCGAATAAGGATAAATCGAGAAAATAAAGAAGCAACAAGTTTGTCTAAGGAATTAAATCGAGGTGACTGAAAATAAGGAAATTGAAAATAGGGAAAAGATTGTGGATTGATGAAAGAAAGTCGATTCAATTTGGTCCCGGACACGTGCAAGGATAAAATGGTCAAAAGACCAAAATTCGGTATAAATTCGATAAGTAATTTTCGTTAAATTATGGATTTACGAAATCTGGATCAATACCGAGGAAAATATTTAAATTCGAGGTCGATTGATCTAGATATAAATTTATTGAAATTTAAGGGAATTAATTTGGAATTAATCGAGATTTTTAATTCAAAAAATTATCCCGAAAAGAATCGAAAAATATACCGAGAAAGACGAAAATACACTGATAAATTCATTTATTGATTAAATAAATTTAATAATATTTTTTAAGATTTTTTTTGAGATATATGGATTATTTTAATATATTTTAATGTATTAAAATAATAATAAATCAATTAATAAATAAATAATAAAAAAACGAAAAATCTGGAAATGGGAAAACGAAATCGGGGGAGAGAGAAACCCGAAAATCAAAACCATGAAACCCGTATGAACCCGTGACGTCCTATGAGCCACCGGCTGCCGTTGAGCCTAGGCAAAGGTCGGAGAAGATAGAGCAACGCCCGACGATTCCAGTGGTACCGGTGACGCGCACCGACGACAGCTATTTCCGGCGAATCGACGACCGAAAGTTTCGAGGGGAAATCGAGTCGATCCCGGTGAACGGCGGCACCCCAGCTCCGATTCAGGCCAGCCGAGCACTCCCCTGGCCGAGACGGTTCTGTTGAACCCACTGGCTGCCGGCGAGACGGCCGAAAACGCCGGCGACGGAGAAATGCCCAAAACGGCACCGTAGCCGAGAAGGGAGAAAAAAAAAGAAAAAAAAAGAAAAGGAAAAAGAAAAGAAAAAAAGGGAAAAAAGGGAAGAAAGTGTACCCGGGGATGACTCGAAAAAATTTGGGTAAGTGACTGAGGGTCGGGATTGACCTGCGGATAAATCCCGAGAATTTAATTTAATATTTTATTGATGGAAAATAACCCGAAATCGCATAATTATGCAGTGTCACTACAAAGCCCGAACGAGATCCGATTTAGCTCCGATTTTCGTACCCCGCACCATATTGGGTAAGTATATTTTAATTACGATAATATGAGTCCTTTAATGCAGAGTTTCGATTATTTTACAAAAATTACGAATTAATTCTGCCTAAAAGAAATTTTATTCGAAATTTTAAAGTAATTATCGTAAACAGTATCCGGGCTATCCACTGAGTTTGGAACGAAACCCGATGATTATTGATAAATCAAATGAGCCCAGTAAACCCGAAGAAGGGATTTAAAAAGTGGAAACGGGCTGAAAAAGGGGTTCGAGGCCCATTACAGTGTAATTAGGCCCAATAGAGTAAAAACGAGCCCAGAACTTTAGATTCGATCAGTAAGAGTGAAATACTGATCTGTATATTGAACTGAATTCATATGTGGTTATATGCAACTCCGTAGACGAGCGAATTGGTCTGAGAAACCTGATACGATCGAGTCGGGATAAGCTCGCGCGTGATTCCAGGTAAGGAAATTTTATGAACACTTAGAGGTAGCTGTACGTAATTTTGAGGGGATTTACATTACGTTAAATTCAATAGGCTACCCGAAAACAGAATAATAATTTTTACGAAAAAATATGGAAATAGTGAAAAATAACTATTTTGCCCCCAGTTAGGAAAATTTCAAAAAGGGTAGTAAGGCTATGAAATTGCATGAATTTCATGATTTTAATGTTTTCATGATGATATTGCTTTAATTCAAACAATTTATGGATAGGTTGGCTATTATTTACATGTTTTAAGTGAAAAGGCACAAGTTAGGTGCCAGTTGATATTTATTTAACATGTTTTGATAATATTGAGCCACCTATCAGTGTTATATGAGTTGTAATCGTGCTTGAGCACTGCTCGCACTGGATTTTATATTTTAACTCATACTCAGAGTGCTGGAGCCTTGCTCGCACTATTTTACAAATTTGTTTTATATGACTACCGTACTGGAGTTTTTCTCGTACGAGGTTTTCACTGAGTTTTAATACTTATCCGTACTGGAGCAATGCTCGTACGTGGATTTGAATTGAATTTATAATCAGTTTAAGTCGTACTAGAGCGCTGCTTGTACGCAGATTTTAATTGATTTCTATGAAACCGTGCTAGAGTTTCGCTCGCACGAGGTTTTCAGATATCATGACTATGCATGGAACTGTGCTGGAGCTTCGCTCTCACAGGAATTTATATGACATGCATATAGCCGTGTTGGAGCCTCCTGTTGACTGTATGTCACAGTGAGATGATATGCTCACACATGCATATTGAGACATACTTGACATGGGTGGATAAGACCTATTACAGGCACCCCTGATTGAGCTTGGGTTCACGGAGTACGATGTACCGTGTATATCACGTGGAGTACGCTGTACCGTGGAGATTGTTGGAGTGGAGTGGCATTAGCCACGAGACAGCAAGTCTTGCCCTCACAATCCTGATATTATGTTGTTCTGGCGGGTAGGATGACCCACCTCCCGTTTCAGGTGTGATACCCCGCACACTAGGATCCGTGTGCCAGGGATCACGAGGTTATGGCCATAGTCCTGGATATTACCGATATAGTCGCTTACATGTCTCACATGATATAACTATTGGTCTTGATAGACCAGGGTAGACCCGAGGGAGGGGTCAGGCCCCGATTTTCTCATGATTTCAAATGAGTTTTGATTATTCCCATGGAGGGATTTTATGAGACTTTCATTGATTTGTAACCCTGTGAGAAGGGTGATTTTATATCGGAGATTTGAAAATAAAGAATTTTGTTGAAATGGATTTTTATTTGTCAGTGTATCGTATTTTGACCCAGATAGGGTATTCGAAAACATGTTGTTTCATTAAGCATGAGATGTTTTCACATGAGAATTATTCCATGTTTTAATATGCCGATTTCCTGTTTTAGAACAGATGATATTATATATATGGCATATCATTGTTTTTACCTCATGCTCACATATATCCTTATTTTCTTATCAGAATGTAGATAGTATAGCTATCTACCCGTTTGTATTATTGCCTTACTGAGCTTGTGGAGCTCACCCTTTCATTTTCCACCCACTTTCAGTATTTCCACCATAGAGATAGCGGGTGTAGAGAGTAGACGGCATAGCTGATATCTTTGTTTCCCATCGACTGTCAGGTATACACCACGTACAGAATTTTGTATTAGTATGCTTACAGCACAGTATTGTATATGAAAGAATATTTAGGGGATGTAAATATAGAATCATGTGAAGTATAAACATACCGACCACTCTATTATATGATAAATGATACCAGTATATGTGTTTACGTGTAATATTTCTTAATGGTTTGAATGGTATATCGATATTGATTCAGAGCCCGACCAGTTTAGAGGAATATGTCACGAGGAGGTAAGAAAGATTTTTCAAAAGCGAAAAATTTATACTGATTTTAGTAGTATTGGGTCGTGACACACATGGGCTTCAACCCACCTTTCTCATCACCGCCACCACCACAGTAAGCCACCATGGCTTCCAATGCTCAATAACTTCAAGGGAGTATTCTTTTTCCTTTGTCTTTTCAAATTTTTAAATATTGAGCATTTGTGACATTGGGGACAATGTCCCATCTAACTGTGGGGGGGTGTTTAGGAAGTTGATTTTATTATTTGTTTGATTTGATCAAATTTCTGCAAAATCTTATTCAAGATGATCTTAGTTCACTAGTGAGCATATGTTCTTTCTTAATTGCCATCTATGAAATTTATGATCTTCTTATACTCATCCTCAAACTGAAATTATGATCTTCTTGTATGCGAAATTATTTTGAATTTTCATCTTGATGCTTATGATTATTGAATTGAATGAACAAATGCATAGATTAGCACATTACACCCTTGTGATATTTGAGCCTAATGAGCATTCATTACATCATGCTCTTATTTCCTTTATGTGTGATTGAAATGCATAGTTAGTAATTCTAGAACTTTCCATGTTATACATGTCTCTATCAACCACTTTGATGAATATGATGCACTGATAAAAAATAAAGAGCATTAGGATTAAACCATTTGGATTTTACCCCTTTTTCTTGTTAACCTACCCTTTATTAGACCCTTTGTGAACCCCCTTGAGCTTTAAGCCTTTTTTTTTTATTCTTAAACCACATTACAAGCCAATGAAACCCCTTTTCTTGTTTTTATCCAAAGATATTTTTGAACCTTGAATTGGAAATTATTTGAACTTAGATATAGGTGACTTGAATTCATGAGGAAAAAGATTGTTTTGTATGACCCATGTTTTATCGTACATGATGGTCAGGGAACATGAGTTGCTCGAGCAGTTTGCTCACCTCAGTTTTGGATATAGACCCTCTCGATGTTGACAATGACTGTGTGATAGCTAGCCTGCGAGTGGAACTAGATTTGATTGACCAGATACGACAGGCTCAGCATGCCGATCCCCTGTGTGATGATCGTGCAAGTCAGATTCAAAAGGGTGATGTGACTGATTTCTTAGTGAGTGATGATGGCCTACTGAGGTTTAGAGGCAGGATTTGCATTCTCGATGACACAAAATTAAAGAGATTGATTTTGACAGAAGCTCATTCATCTAGATATACATTGTATCCGGGGAGTAACAAGATGTATCAGAATCTTCGAAGAGTGTATTGGTGGTCAGGGATAAAGAAAGATATTGCAAAGTTTGTGGCAAAGTATCTTGTATGTCAGCAAGTAAAGGTAGAGTATCAGAAGCTTGCAGGATTATTACAGCCTCTACCTATACCGACTTGGAAATGAAAACATGTCACCATGGATTTCGTCATGGGATTGTTGAGGACTAAAAGGAACCATGATGCTATCTGGGTAGTGGTAGATAGATTGAGGAAGTTTGCCCACTTTTTAACCATGAAATCCACAGATGCTCTGAGTACTTTGGCAGAGTTATATGTACGAGAGATAGTGAGGCTACATGGTGTTCCAGTGAGTATCGTATCGGATAGGCATTCTCACTTTACTTCCCACTTCTGAGAACATTTTCAAGAAGCTATGGAAACCCAGTTGGGTTTTAGTACCGCTTTCTATCCTCAGACCGATGGTCAGTCAGAGAGAACCATCCAGATGTTAGAGGATATGTTAAGAGCAAGTGTTATGGATTTTAATGGCTCATGGGATGATTACCTACCATTATCCGAATTTGCTTACAACAACAGTTATCACTCGAGTATCGGGATGACACCATATGAGGCATTGTATGGTAGAAGGTGTTGTTCCCCTGTTGGTTGGGAAGAAGTAGGTGATAAAAAGACTTTTACTCCCGATTTAGTGCAGCAAGCCTCTGAGGTTGTTCAGTTAATATGTGAGAGATTGAGAACAGCTCAAAGCAGGCAAAAGAGTTATACTGACACAAGACGGAGGCCATTAGAGTTCACGGTAGGTAACTCAATGTTCGTGAAAGTTTCTCCCTCAAAAGGGATTATGAGGTTCGGTAAGAAGGGTAAGTTGAGCCTTCGATATATTGGACTATTTGAGATATTGGAGGAAGTAGGAGATAAGGCCTATAGGCTAGCATTGCCACCGGAACTAGCAGACATTCATAATGTCTTCCACGTATCGATACTTCGAAAGTACCATCTAGATCCGACTCATGTGATTCAGTATGAGCCATTGGAGCTCAAGGATGATCTGTCATATGCAGAGAGATCGATCCGGATATTGGATAGGAAGGAAAAAGTGCTACAAAACAAGACGATTATGCTTGTTAAGGTTCTCTGGCAGCACCACAATTCAGAAGAGGCTACCTAAGAGTTAGAGAGCTTGATGCGGAAAAAACACCCTCGACTTTTTTAGGAATAACTTGGTTCTAATTTGGAGGACCAAATTTCTAGAAGGAGGGGAGGAATGTAAGGCTCGTAAATTTATATGTATTCTTTATGATTTCGTGATGTATAGACAAGTTACATTATATATGAATCATAAGAAATGAATATTTTTAATTTCTAAGTGTGAATGAAATGCAAAATGAATAGTGAAGCAAGTGAATGCAAAGTTACCTTTGAAAATCTAAGAAAATTGCAGCTAGAATGCTGCAGAGCAAGGGGAGATCGATCTCATTGTCTCGAATTTGCAGTGTCAAAGTATTCTGTAAAAGGGAGATCGATCCCTTATTTAGACAGGATCGATCTCTTTCCATGAAGCAGATCGATCTCAATATGCTTCTGCCTAGTAAGGATCGATCTTTTCCTAAAAATAGATCGATCTCTTCTCAAAACCAGATCGATCTCTAAGTGATTCTGCTTGGCCAAGATTGATCCCTTCCCAAGAGGCAGATAGATCCTATAGTTTAATTGATGAATACCGAGAGAGTTCAAATAAAAGGGAGATCGATCTCTCACCTTAAGAGATCGATCTCCTAAGGCCAATTCTATAAAAACCCGACAGCTGAGTTCCCATTCTACGAAACAGTTGATATTCATCCATTGTAACAAAGTAACCTAGTTTTCTCACTCTAAAATCATCACCTTTCCAATCATATTTGAAAAAGATTACATTGAGCAAAGTTGTTCCTTGTGATGAGAAGAACAATATAGTAAAAAACTAGAAGCTAAAATTCTGGATTGAAGGAGCAAAGGGATTTTTCCCCAAATTTGGCAAAAAGGAGAAAAGTCAAGCTAGGTAAGAATTCAATACATCAACTTCATTTATGTTAATATAGACATTTTGATGAGTTGATTGGTGTATGTATTGTTGGCTGAAACATCTTTGAGCATGCTTAATTCTTTATGGCCTAAAATGGGCTTAGTGTGAAAAAGTGGGAGAAAGTTGATATGGCATGGAGTTAATGATGATTTAAGCATGAATTAATGTTATTAATCATGTATACATGATTCTAAGATAGTTTTGTGAAATCCATATGTTGGAATAGATGATGATTGAAAGTAGGCATAAGAGGTGTATGAGGAAATGCCATAGTGAAAGGAAAATGTTGAACTTAAGGCATTGTGAGCTTAAGGCCGGCTCACTATGAATCAGTAGACTTGATGAGTCTAATAGATTATCAAGAAATGAATTGTATAATCGAAATGGACTTAAGAGAGAGTAAAGTCCAATAAGATGTAACGAGGCCAAATTGGCGTAAAAAGGGCCTAATGCATTGATTTGAATTTCATGCAAGTGAGAATAAAGTGTATTAAAGTATATTGATGTGATTAGTAAATAATTGCAACTCCTGAAGATATAATTGGAGCTAATTAAACTGGATCATGAGCATTAGAAATCAAAGAAAAGTGATTCGAGCGTGATTCGAGGTAAGGGATTTATGCGAGCTATTAGAGATAGTTATACGTATTTTGATAAATCTCTGTATAAGAATAAGTAGTATTTGTAAAGTGTATAGATATCGAAATATCTGTATAAAAACCAAATTTGAGGATATACTGCAATTGATCGAAAAATCATAGATGCATAAAGTGCATGCTTTCAATATCTTTGTGGTGATAAGTTGTTTTGAAAATGTAAAAGGATAGATTGGCTCCCGATTTAACTATTTTACACAAAACACATGTTTTATTATGTAAAGAGTGCGTAACGAGTAATTGAAGGGAAATTGCCCTCTCACTCATACTTTGTGATTGGTTAAAGTGAATTCGGTCAGGGATACTGTTTTCACTTGAATGGAGCTATTTATCGGATTTCTGTGTAAACTTGTGCTAGAGCCAATGTGGTAACAGTAGATTTACCAACCTTGCTCGCACATCATTTTAAAAGGATTTTTAGAAAGAAAATGGTGCTAGAGCTGAGTGTTATGTGATACACTAGAGAGCTCGCACTGATTTTGGAAATTATGTTGGAGTCATCGAGTACTGCTAAGTGATCTTACTTTGACTATGCTCGCATGTAACTTCCTTGACTTAAAGTGACTTTAAGCGAAATCGTGATAAAGGCATCAAGTATTGCTATGTGATCTTACGCTGAGTTGCTCGCACGAGGTTTTATGATCTTTGTTGTGTGATAAGACAAAATCGTGCTAGAGGCCTCAAGTATTGCTATGTAATCTTACGATGAGTTGCTTGCACGAGGATTTATGATTTTGCTGTGTGATGAGTAAAAAACATGCTAGAGCCGTCATGTATTACTGAATGATCTTGCACAGACCTTCTTGCACGTGATTTTGAGACAATGGAAATGGGTGATAAAGGATCCACGGGAGCACACTGTACCGTAAGCGTTAGCCACAGAGTACGATGTGCCGTGATATCTTAGTGATTCTTAATGAGCTGAAGGAATGGTTGATCTGCCTCCCCAAGCATAGGATTCCCGTACACCTGATCAGTGATTGCCTGGAATCCAGACTATGGTCATACGTCCTTTCTGTGTTAATATGACATTTTGTCACTACTGTGTGATGTGACGTATGTCCCCTGTTGTGTGATATTGGGTGATATGATATCATATCCTATGTCTCATGTTTAATGATTTGCTCAGTGTAAAACATTTTCTAAGAGTATGTTGTATAATTCTGTGTGATTTTGAAATGAGTAAGCTACTGTGTGATTTGAAAAGAATATGCATATACCCACCTAACGGATTAATGGTTTTCGCATGGATGGAAGATGTTTTAAAAGAATGCATATGTTTTATAAGAAAAATAAATGTACGTATTTTAAGCATTGTAAATAGTGTAGTTATCTACATGCTTTCATATTTTTCTTACTGAGCGTGTTAGCTCACCCCCTTATTTCCTCCTCCACAGATTCTGCACAGTAGTGAGTTTACTGCAGTTGTTCCTGCTACCGTGTTCTCCAATTCTCCAGCAGTACAAAGGTATACATATATGAGAAAATTTTGTATCTTGTAAAATAGTGCACAGTAAAGCTATCTTTTGTACAAAAGGGATGTATATAATAGAAACTGATGTAAATGCTTCCGCATATATATAAAAGCACAGTTTTTATTTCATTAAATGAATTTAAATTATAAAATGGATGAGATGTGGATATGGATGTTGACTTACAGCCCAACTGTTAGTAGTAAGGTAAGTCAAGGGAAAAGGGTCGTGACACCTATCAACACCAACTCCCATTCCAAGACCATCAAACATCGAAATGATGAAATCAGACAGAAGATAAAATGTTATTTGCAGAATAACATAGCTGAAAACCAAAGGAGACGAAACAGAAAATAGGGCAAAAGCCGTATATGACAAATAATCGACGAGTCCCAACACATAATGAACTTAAATGACTCACGAAATTACAGCATTGTACAAAATACAATTTTTTTATAAGATAACTACGGAAGGAAGAATAAAAATGTAGAACAAAACCATATACACAACAAGCAACTTGGCATAAGATGAAGGCAACGACATGGCGCTAAAGAAGCCCAGAGCGTGGCTTCTCGAGTATGCCTTTTTGCATCCAAAATTAGTAGTATGGATAGATAGATATCTAAATTTTTACTTCATTAGTTCTCTCTCTATTCTTATATTGTTAAGATATATTGTATATTTTCTTTGTATTCTTTTTTTTACAAAGAAAAAAAGTATTTTCAACTTTTTTTTTTTTTTGGAGAGAGCGAATCGCTCCTCTCATATTAAGTTTTTCTAATTTATTTTACCCAAAGCTCATTCAAATGTCATTGTGTAACTATATTATAGTCTTCAAAAGAGACATTTGAATTTAAAGGAAGCATTATTTTCTAATTAATTATTACACTATAAATATGAAGCAACAATATCACAAGAAATCAAAAAATAAAGGTTGACAAAAAAATATATATGTTTGTGAAAGTTGGCTACCTGCTATTTGGTATCTAAGCGCATGATTGACGGTCAGGATGTTTCCAATGAATCTTGCACTGCATTGTTTATCAACTTTAAATACAAATGTACAATAATACACAACGTGAGAAGCTCTACTTGTTTGTTAGAAACTTGGAATTAAAACGTGAAGGCTACCATGTACTTAAATATCGGAGAATCCTTTCTTCCAGTCTTAAATCCATCTCCCTATAAAACCAATGTTACATAAGAGATAAAAATGCATAGCCAGAGTTGGACAACTGGGATTTCAGGCTGCCTCATCATGAACAATTT
Source organism: Firmiana major (assembly GCA_033439115.1). Classification (NCBI taxonomy): domain Eukaryota; kingdom Viridiplantae; phylum Streptophyta; class Magnoliopsida; order Malvales; family Malvaceae; genus Firmiana; species Firmiana major. The sequence continues at coordinate 22,297,301 of CM065903.1, read as the reverse complement.
AAACTTTGGTGTCTGCCTTATCCTGGTTGGGGTACTACTGGGATTTCAGGCAGCCATTGCAGCGCCTGAGTTCAACTACGGTGAAGCTCTTGACAAAACCTTCATGTTTTTGGAGGCACAAAGGTCTGGTAAATTACCCTTGGACCAGCGTGTCAAGTGGCGGAGTGACTCGGGCCTCAAGGACGGCTCTCTTCAAGGGGTGATTAAAATTAAATGATTGAAGCTTGCTTTAGTAAGCTTCTGAATGATTGAAGCAGGAATTTGTTTTAACTTGTGTTGGTGATGGAATGCAGGTGGACTTGGTAGGAGGATACTATGATGCAGGGGATCATGTGAAGTTTGGGCTGCCAATGGCTTTTAGTGTGACAATGCTTGCATGGGGAACTATTGAATACAGGAGAGAGATCACTAATTTAAACCAAATGGGACATACTTTGTGGGCGATCAGATGGGGCACCGACTATTTCATCAAGGCTCACACTCAGCCAAACGTTCTCTGGGGACAGGTAGGAACTCTTAGGAAGAGAAAATCATAACAACCTAGTTTGATACCCTCTTCCATATTACTTTCATTACTGATAGGCCAACCAATGAATTTAGTCAATAATCTTTATATTAACTTTATCTTTAACCTTGAAGCTAAATTTGCACATTTTCTTTCATTAATAGCGCTTTGTTGATAGAAAACTCAAGTCAAATAAGATGCATGCTTTTGCTTTTGCTTTTGCTTTTGCTTTTGCAATGTAATTTCGCTGTTAATGGATGTGCTGTGAAAAGGCATAATGTACGATTGATCAGGTTGGCGATGGGGGCTCTGATCACTACTGTTGGGAGCGTGCAGAAGACATGACAACTCCAAGAACAGCTTTCAAGCTCGACCAGGATCATCCAGGCTCAGACCTTGCTGGTGAAACTGCTGCTTCTTTGGCTGCAGCTGCAATGGCTTTCAAGCCTTACAACTCTTCTTACTCGGATCTCCTCCTAGTTCATGCCAAACAGGTAAGACCATCTATTAATCGCAATTTTCTATTAATAGAAATATAAGGCTGGCGTTTTAATCTTCATACTTTGCAGCTTTTCTCATTTGCGGATAGATTTAGAGGCCTATACGATGATTCCATCAATTGTGCTAAGCAGTTTTATACATCAGCCGGTTATTCAGTAAGTAATATAATGCCTAAATGTTGTTCTTCTCATTCCTCTATACGTATATTTATTCATTTTCTCAACTGAATTTTCCTTTGGTGAAGGATGAACTATTGTGGGCTGCCACCTGGCTATTCCGAGCAACGGGTGAGGAGCATTTTTTGAAGTATGTTGTAGACAATGCTGTCTACATGGGTGGAACTGGATTGGCAGTCAAAGAATTCTCTTGGGACAACAAGTATGCTGGTGTGCAAATCCTTCTTTCTAAGGTAAGAGAAATTCAAAGTTGATTGATTTGTTGACTCATCGTTGGCTTTGAAACCTTGCTTAGCCACAAGGTTAATGAACATATTTGCAAGTTGAGCTTGTTTTTTCTGTCATCTCAAACACAAATAATGCTAATATAGAATAGAAATAAATACTACAAAAAAAAAAAAAGGCAGCTAAAGATTGGTGGAGCCATGGCAGGTATTAATGGAGAAAAAAGGTGGTGGATACACTTCAACACTAAAGCAATACCAGGCTAAAGCAGATTACTTTGCCTGTGCTTGTCTGCAAAAAAATGATGGTTACAATGTCCAGTTGACCCCTGGTTAGTCATGTTTGATGAAATCCTTATTTGATTGGCCTACAATTCTTTGTTTGAAGGGTTTTTACCTTCTAGTGTGATACCTAAATCTTTATCTTGTTATATTTGCTTACCAGGAGGTTTAATGTATGTGCGTGAATGGAACAATATGCAATACGCCTCAGCTGCGGCATTTCTTCTGGCTGTGTACTCTGATTATCTCTCTGCAGCAAATGCCAAACTTACTTGTCCTGATGGCCAAATTCAACCTCATGAAGTTCTAAATTTTGCCAAGTCACAGGTTTTAATGCTTCTTGTTGCTTCCTTGAATGGAAAGGGTGCATGGATTTACTTATTAGCTTATATTGCTTGGATTTGTTGCGCAGGCTGATTACATTCTTGGCAAAAATCCCAAGTTTATGAGCTACTTGGTTGGTTATGGACCAAAATATCCAATTCACGTACACCACAGAGGTGCATCAATTGCTTCAATCTCAGTTCTTCCTTCTACAGTGAGCTGCGTCCAAGGGTTCGACACCTGGTACGGCCGCCCTGATGCAGATCCTAATGTCATATACGGAGCTCTGGTGGGAGGACCTGACCGGAATGATAACTTCAATGATGACCGTTCCAATTATGAGCAAACTGAGCCTACACTTTCAGCCTCTGCGCCGCTTGTAGGCCTCTTCTCTAAGCTGGAAAGCCTATTTGGAAACTTAGGTAAGAACTCTGCTTTCCCATCTCACTTGCTCAAAACTAATCAGAAGAAGAAATGGAAGTAAATTCCTTGCTGCCAAGATCGTAGAATTCTAAATTTTATGGCCTAAATTCACAGGTCCGTACCATAGAGGATCAATAACAACAAACCAACCAACACGAAGTGAGTAAGCAAGTCTTTCTTCTTTCTTTTGTCCTTTTTTTTTTTTTTTTTTTTTCCAATAGCATCTAATCATGTTCATATTGTTTACTTCCACAGAATACTATCAGCAGAAAACACCGGTACCCAGCACAACTTCAGGTACATAGAACAAAATGAACACCTAATAAGACAACTTAGATAATTTGTTTAGTTAAATTCTGATAATCTTGCTTTTTGCAAACGTTAAGGTGTCCCAGTTAAGTTTGTTCACTCAATAACCAGCACATGGAATGTTGGGAAAACGACTTACTATCGACACAAGATAATAATTAAGAATACATCCGAAAAGCCGATAACAGATCTGAAGCTGTTGGTGGAAGATCTGTCAGGGTCATTATGGGGCCTCTCTCCAACTCCAGCCAAGAACACCTACGTGCTTCCACAATGGCTTAGAGTCTTGAAACCGGGCTCAGAGTGCAGTTTCGTTTATGTTCAAGGAGGACCCCAAGCCAAGGTTTCGGTTCAGAGCTACCTTTGACTCCAGGCAACACTAAAGATCTGCTCTGAAAATTGTAATTTACCATGTTTTAATACATAATTTAGGATCATAGAACTACGACGCTACAATTTAAGGATAATTTTGGAAATTACTTTAATTTGCGAGTACATACTTTACCCGTTCCCCACCTAAAATGTATTGGGAAATTTAAAATTTTCGGGCGGAAGAAAAGAAAACAAAAAAGGAACAGTAAAGCTTCTTTGGCTTCCGAAATATCAAAATTATATTAATATATAATATATAATGTTTAATGTGGCCCATAGCCATAAGGCAATTCTGATAAATTAAATAGCAAAGGCATAAAACATTTCAAGAAATTCAACATAATCAAAGATAAATATCAAAGCCAATGTTGAATGCCAAAAATATAATCTACCAAAAACATTTACTACTTTTTAACATAAGCATTAAGCAGGGACCAAAAAGGCAGGGCAACAAAGAGGAGGCCATTCCATCCTCCACTTCCTTAATCCTCATCATTAAAAGTTGTCTTCTTTCCTGCAAATTAAAAACAAAACAAAGAAATTACGTGAAAGTCTTGATACGATACCAATGTATATCATCAGGGTATAAAGAATCACGCTCCTCATAAATTATTTAAACTCAATTCAATGATTACTTGAATTCGAATCTTCGATTCGAACTCAAGTTTGACCTATAATTATTCAAATAACAAGTCAAACCAAATTTAAAATTTTAAACATCCAACTCGAGCAATTTACAAAACTAAATAGAGATTTTTTTGTGTATATTTTTAATATTTTATTATTAATTTACTATTTTATCTCTATAATATATAGTTGAATTATAATAAATCGAATTTTACAAATCGAGTTCAAGTCTATCGAATTGAGTTCAAATGACTCAAGTATTCAATCGAGCCGAGCTCATACTTCAATTAGTTTCGATCGAACTTAAACCGAACTTGAGCCTGGTTTAAAAATATCTAGACCCAGCTCGATTACGCCCATAAGTATAAATAAGGGAACACGTCAGGATCTATCTACGCAGAAAAATTGAATTTTCTTCAAGCAAAACAAGCAAACATTTCTATCCATCTCAGCTGAAAAAAGAACAAGTGCAAATAGTAAATACCAGTGCCGGCTGCAGCAAGGTTTGGCTTATTAGGTGTTCCACGGCCTCTGCCAGAACTACCAAATCGACCACCCCCACGCCTTCCACCACGGCCACCACCATCCCTACCTCCACTCCATCCACCACGGCCACCACCATCCCTTCCCCCACTCCGTCCACCACTCCTTCCACCACCTCTTCCACTGCCAGGACCATCACGGAATTCACCTCTTGGCTTTGCCTCATCCACGGTCAAGGTATAATTACTAAGTTCTGATCCATTAAGTTCTAGAGCTTTGTTCAAACTATCACCATCGTTGAAATCCAAGTAAGCAAAACTGCAATTGATTGCATACAATCAGTCAGATATGCAGTACCAGTATGCATCACAAGAATACTTTCAAGATATTAAAATTACAAGGAAAAAAAAAATCATTTTCAAACAAGGACAGACGAGTATTGTATGTTCAAGGAGACTTCAACAAGGCAACTGCAAATGCCTTAATTATAGCTCACATCTAATATGCAGTAATTGACTAAGTTCTACTTAGTTAATTATCTGGCATTAAGCTAGCTAAAAACACCAAGTTCAGACTTCTCTACAATCTTCGGGGGTTCCATCTCATTTATACATGTCAATAAGTAAAGAAGAGGATAAAAGGGGAAATGCAAGTAATTCCAACAATTGATGTGAAAAAACTATACAAAGCTACTGAAGCCAAAAAAAAAAAAGAATTTAAAGAACAAAAGTCACAGCAACAATTGATACAAACCCTTTCACAGCACCAGTCTCATAATCTACTGGTATTGCCACCCTAGAAATTTCTCCGCAAGAACCAAAGTGCTCTTCCAAGGAACTCTTAATCTGCAATCGTTTTGGACACAGCAGATTTGTAAATACAAATAAATTTCAACGACAAAGCATAGGAGAGGAGAGTGCAACAAAAGGTAATATTAAAAGCAAACTACTAACCTCATCCTGGCCAAGAGATTGATCAAATCCTTTGACAAATATTGTTCGACCCTGACCTCTTCCACCTTTCTGGAATGAATTGTTCCCATTGCTGCAAAGGATGGTGCGGAAAAAAAGTTGTAAATAAATATAATTAAATAGCAACTTCTAGATCGGGAGTTCAAAAGTTACATAACAATTCACAGATTGAGATAGAACAAAAAGTTACCTGCTGTGTGGTGTATATGCACCCCTTTCGCGGGCCAAATCAAGTCTAACAGGACGGTTCAACAAATATTCACCATTCAGTTCTAGAGCCTGCAAAAAAGGGTGACGTTAGCTAATAACTTCACAATTGCTTACCTTAGACCAAAGAAGTATGAAGGCAAATTTGTATGCAATTCAACTGGAAGGGTGTTTGATAATGTATTAAAAATTTTTTTACGAGACTGGCTACAAATTTTAATATTTCATTCATAGATTATTTTAATAAGAATCATCATTTACTTGACATACAATTCAAGAAAATCATACCATTTCTACAAAAATCTAAATCAATTTCTAAATGTTACAGTACAATCATAATCTTACAAATTTCCATTTCGAATTTCAGCACTCTATTTTTCATAATAGAAATGATTAATTCATTATATAAGACTTCATACGCCTACAGTTATTCCATATCACATTCACAAGTACATGATAATGTTTCATCATCCAGCTCAAGTAAAATTCAGTCGAATCAAATAGATAAAGATAAATCTATACAGTACCCTCACATATATGAATGATTTCATATGTAAGAAAAGATTCCATTTTATGATGTTGCAACTATAAATTCCAAGGAATTCCATTTCCATTTCATATTCACAAGCAAGCAATAATTGTATGCTTGCAGATCTATTATTATACGAAAGGTTGCTCAGAATTGATTATTCGTAAAAAAACATGAAAAAAAAAGTTTATGCATCAGACAACCATGTGCAATCCAAAATTGGAAGACGTAGAAATCTACCTTCTGTGCAGCATCAGCAGTAGCGAATTCAACATGTCCAAAGCCCTTAAAGTTCCCTTCAGCATCAGTGGCAAAACGTACATCCACAACCTCACCAGCATCTTTAAAGAAATTAGTTCTGCAGCATAACATTGATCAGATGAAAATAAAATAAAAAATTCAATTTAGAGGGACCAGAGAACCTAACATACACATCAGCTTGTTCAATTTGAAAAGATAAGTTTCCAACAAACAGTGTCTTCGATCCTGTAGATTGAGCTTGAGGAGTTGCAGGAGTTTGGGGCTGCAAAAAAAATTCTCATCAGATTCCCACCTGCTTAACAAAATGAGACAAAACAAGCAAATGATACGAGACGTGAAAAAAAAAAAAACCAAGGGGAATTGGCACTTACAGCTTTCTTCCCAGACTTCACATCATGCTGCTTGGCAATTTTCTGTGGTGTTGTAGCAGCCACCATTTCTACGTCTATGTCCTGATTCCAATAAGTACAACATTACATTAGGCAATCATCACATTAACCTTCCAAAAGCATAAAGCAGAAGACAGATTCCAATGATCTGTACTTTTTTCTTTGGGGTTTCATCACTTTCCTCATCATCTGATGATGATTCTTCAGATTCCTCCTCTTCACTACTGCTTACTTTCTTAACCACTTTAGCATCTTTTCCACCATCTGATGCAACCTTGGACTGCAGCTTATATAATTAGACAACTTAGTAAATTGAACGAGAACAACAATAAAATTTAAAAACCATCCAGAGGAACATAGATGATCAAGAAAAACTGACCTTTTTGGCAGCAGGTTGTTCACCCTCACTTTCATCAGAGCTATCATCCTCACTATCCTCACTTTCCTGCTATGTGAGAGGGAAAATTAACAAGTAAAAGGACCACACTTTGGATGCAGTTCAAACAATGTTAAAAGACTCAGATAATGCTTAAAGATTTACATCCCTGAATCAATTAAACCCCTAAATATATTATAATTCTGCAGGCTCAGAAAATCATCACTGGCAAGGAACGCATATGCCATAATAAACTGCATCTACCCAAAAAATTCAAGGAATGCAAAGGTGTATTATCCTCTCTCCATATCAATATATTTAACAAAAACCAAAATAGGCTTTCCCATTAATGCAGAGGAGAACAAAAGCCTGTTAAACTACACTGCTTTGAAATAACCATTCATTAGAAAAAAGCTCTAGAAAATAAAATGTTGTGAGCAGCTGAACATATGATATCAGGAACTGTCCTACTCCTGGATAAAAATGAAGATGACCATTAGAGAAGGTACAAGCACAAAATGCAAGCAGGAGCAACCTGTTTTGTCCCAGCTGTAGGGAGTGGCCTTTTTGAAGCAGCAGGAACTTTCTTTGAAGGATTCTACAGTATGATATTAATGCAATGCCACATTAGTGCAAGTTTAACAAGAACACAAACAGTAACAGGAAGAGCCTCAATATTTATTCATTGAAAATAAAAAATACCAAAAAATAAAGAACCATGACCAAACTGAAACTGCTATATTAACAAAACTCAAAAGTTAAAGCACACCTCTTCTTCCTCAGAATCGCTATCATCAGAGGAGCTACTACTGGAATCCTCAATTTTCTTGGGGGTCGGCACAGAAGATTTCTTCACAGTAATTTCTTTCTTTACATCCTAGTCCAGTGCAACAGAATCAATAAAATATGCATAGATATTAAAAAAAAAAAGTAAATAGAAAGGAGAACTATACAAATGAGACATCACACCTCTTCATCAGAATCCTCCTCAGAGCTGCTATCACTAGATGCAGTTTTACCCTTAACAGTCACTGAAGGTACATTCTTTGCAGCAGAAGTTGGCAAAGTAGCCTTTTGAGGAGGTTCCTATCCAAAAATTATTCAATTAGAGGAATTATAAAACATCAAAAATAATTCAATACAAATAAGAAGGTAGGTTTTAAGGCTGCCTATTTCTACTATAAAACCAAATTTCAACATGCTTTCCATGACACTTGTTTCCATGACTAGAAAACTTTGTAAATATTCCAAAGATTCATTTACTGTAACATTGCTGGCATCCCAACACTCACATCCTCTTCATCCGAAGAGCTATCACTTTCTGAACTATCACTTGACCCTTTTTTAGGAACAGCAGTAGGTCCATTCTTAGGGGCAGTCTTTGGTTTTTCCCGTACATGCAAAGCATTACATTTATAACTTACAATTACAAAAGTTCCCAATCAAATTAAAAAGCAAACATCATTCAACAATCCAGCACTTACTTCATCGTCATCTGAGCTGCTATCTTCGTCTGAAGAATCAGAACTGCTTGAGGACCTGCCTTTCTTAACAGGTGCAGAGCCATTTTTAACAGCGTCTGCTACCTTTGTTTTTGCTGCAGGTTCCTAAATCAAAATTCAACAACAAAGATACAGTCAAAAGATTGTACAGGAATTCTTGTGTTCTGTCCAGCATTAGCTTCAGTACTCACATCATCATCAGAGTCATCATCAGAAGAAGAATCTGAACTGTTATCAGCTTTCACTGTCTTAGCGGCTGGAACAGGGGCATTTTTGGCAACTACAGGTTTTTTATTCTGGGCAGGAGCTTCCTGGGAAAAAAAATTGAACATCAACAATCATTAAAAAGAAATTGCAAATGCAACCATGCAAATGTTATGAGCATGAGCATAATAATTCTCACTTCATCTGAGGATGAATCTTCCTCACTACTAGAATCTGAACTGCTAGCTTGTTTTGCTTTCTTTGCAGGTACAGGGCCATTCTTGGCAATAGTTGGCTGTTTCTTCAGGGGCGCAGGTTCCTGAACCCAAGAAAAACCATTAAAATACGCATAGCAGAGATACAAACATGCCTTCATATGCTTCATTTTAATATCCTATGAATTTGTACCTAGATACTAAGAAAATTAAGAGAAATTAGTTTAAAATATTTATAAAAAAGCTAAAGTAGGTACATTAATGTAGCAACCAACACAAAACAGAACATAGAATGGAAAGTGAACTATCAGCATAAATCAATATCAAGAGAAACAAATGTAAAATAATAAGTCAAAGTGCAGTTTTATTTTGCATACATCCTCGGAGTCAGAAGAGTCCTCGGAAGAACTACTAGTTTCCTCTTTCTTCTTCTTCTGGGTCTTTGCTTCAACCTTCTTCTTTACAATTGCCTGTGCTACTCCATCGTTATTCTTCTGCTTTTTCGTAGCCACTTTTTTTTTAGGACTTTCTTCAGCTTCTCTCTTGCCTATATAATGATAAGAAGATGAAAAAAAAAACATAAAAACATGCGGTTCTCCTACAATGCAAATCAATCTGAAAATCTTGAATCTTCATCACACATGCTAGATGCTACAGAGAAAAAGAATTCAAAACCAAAAAAAAAAACGAAAATAGAAATTATAAATGCATATACCTTTCTTTCCAGACTGAGGAGGAGCTACAGCTGTAGCTGCTTCAACCTATAGAAGATGAAAGGAAAACAAAAACAAAAATAAACCAAAAATAAACATAAAAAAGATTTAAAAGAAAAGCCAACAAAATCAACCGGAGAACTCTTAATAAGAGTTAAAAGGAAATGAAAGAAAAAGAGTACTTTGGGGGTTGATTTCTTGCTTGATTTTCCCATAGTTAAGAGGAAAGAGGTTGAAAGCGGAGTAGGATGTTTTGGGGGTTTTAAGAGAGAAAAACAGCGGGCTCTGCAAAAGTGGCAAAACCCTACTTACTAGATATTTTGGGGGTTTTAGGGTTTTGAGGGAGGAAACAATCGAGAATAGCGTGGCTATTTATACGCGCCCGGAACTCTAAACGCTCTTTTAAACACTGCCAACGCAATGGGGCAGAGGTTTTCTTGCATGTCCTCAAGTGCTGCGTATGGGCATGGGCTCGCATTCAGAGGCGGTTGAACAGCACGCGCAATATCCACACCGTCCGATCTAGCCCCGACGGTCGCTGCTGGATATTCGATTTATCTTTAGTGGAACCCAGCTGGAGTTTGGATTTGAGTGCGTTCACTCTTGGGCCTCTTAGGCCTAATGAGGAAGATTTTTTAGTCACTAACCATTTATTTCAAGTTGGATTTAACTTGGGTGAGTAATGATGTCAAATTTCAAGCTGACCCATTTTATATATCATCGTATCATCATCATCTTATAATATATATATATATATATATATAAATATATATATATATATGTATATATATAAATTTGATGCTCGTTCTCGAGGTAGCAACATGGGGCCAATTCAATCTTCCCTTCGTTCTGCAAGAGAGGTTTGCTAAATTGCTTCATTAATTACTTTTTCTTTTTGATTATGCAAAAGAATTGAAGAATTCAAAAGTAAAGAAAGTTGTATAAGATTTTAGTACAGTATAATTTTAAACAAATCTTTAGTTAAATAAATCATTAATTGTTTACTTGCTGTTGCTATTCTTTTCGCATGCATTAAACTTAAGATAGTATCTATACTAAAAAAATGTAACTCGAATCAATAAATATTGATCGATGTGGTAAGCGATCTCTATTCGATAAAGATGAGATCACAAGTTCGATTTTTGAAAGCATACTTGTTGGAAGTAGTTTAATCTTTTACGCTTTTGACTCGAAAAAGATTAATTTTAAGTTAAAAAACTTGAAAATAAGCATTGGTGACACAAAAAATGTAACCCGAGCAGAGTTGGGTAAATTTTACTATCTTAAACAATAAAAGTTGGAGGCAGATACGCGTCACCGTTGCGCCACGATCTTCCTCTGTCTGAACGACACGTCGGCACTTTCTCTCTCTCTCTCTCTCTCTCTCTCTACAGTAGCACCCCTCTTTCTCCCCAGCCTCTGCCTGGATGACACGTTGGTGATTTCTTCCTTTGCAATTGCGTCCTCTCTTTCTCTCATCAATAGCAATGGCATCTTGTGGCTTCTCTCTCCCCTGTACCAACACTGTCTCTCGCTTCCCTTCTCTCTTCTCTCTGTTATGTATCGAAGTTGTTCTCCTCACCCTTTCTCTTTCTACAGCTGTACCAGAGTTGTCCTTCTCGTCATGTCTGCGTGCAGTCTTCTACTAGACTTGTTCCCTTTCTCTCTACAGTGGCGCTCCCCCTCTCTCTCTCTCTTTAGTAGCTCTCTCTATAGTAGCGCTCACCCTTTGTCTCTCTCTCTTCAGTAGCAATGGAATCATGTGGTCTCTCTCTCCGATACCAATTTTGTCTCTCGCTTTCTCTTTCTTCTCAACTACTCTACAGTAGCGAAAGGATTTATGGTGGAGTCATGCCTTCTCTCTTCTCTCCCTTTTGTATCAACTCAGCCCCTCACTTTCTCTCTCTTCTCCACCAACCCTGCATCTTACTTTCTCTCTCTTATGTAGTGAAGCTATTCTACCTCACCCTTTCTCTCTCTACAGCTATACCAAGGAAAGGGATCTGTGGCTCTTCCTTCTCTCTCTGCAATGAATTCTGTGGCCAAAGGTTGTGCTTTCTCTTTCAAGCTCCTTTGGTTATGGAGTGCAATCTCGACGAGGGAAGTCTGTGGTTTTTTGGATTGATCAGGTAGAGGCGCGTGTCGTTACCTTTTTGTTTTCTTTTGGTTTTCCCACTGTGTAGATCAGGGTTTAGGATACCTACTTCCAAGGCTGTGTCGACGTCCTTCTTGGTCTCTCCTGTTCATAATTGAAATCTTTACTTGCTGCTGACTGCATAGTCAATGACCCATTTCTCTTTGGTTGTTTTTTTCCCCATGCGAATTGGTCAGTTGTTGTTGGGTTGTTTTGTGTTTTGTTTGTGGTTATGGTGTCATTTTACTTGAGCTATGCTCTGTAACTCTTATTTTTCACGTTAACTTTTCATCTTCTGTGTACTTTGTCTTTGTTTGTTTTTCTTATCTTCTTTTTCGTTCTCTTCCTTATTTTTCCTTCTGTTTTGCTTGTCAATTTTTTCGATCTATCTTTTTGCTGTTATGGGCTACTGTACTATTCTCTACCTGCTTTATTTTTTGGATGAAAAGAGTAAAATTTATTCATGTGCTTCTTCCTCATTGTAGTCAGTGTTTCTTTTGGGGTTTATTTGGTCTGGCTCATTATGTACCCTGTATTATTCTCGGGTTTGAAATCTTGTGGTTTTTCCTTGGGATTTTGAGTGGCATTTTTGTTTGGTTATGTTCTCTTGATTGCATTTTTTTTATTCCGTTGGATGAGGTTTGTGCTTTTCGTTTAGCTTGGTGATGTTTGTTTGGTTTTTATTTTATCTTTGGTCTTCTATTCTTGATGTCTATTTTTCGGCAGGTACTTCTGTAATGTTTCACATTGTTTCGTTTCATACCTTTGCAGAATAATGCCCATATTTTTCTTCCCCATTTTGGTTGCTGAGTTCTGTGATAACTGGTCAGTCATTCTAATTTCCTTTTTTTGCTATTTTCTATGTTTCCTCTATTTTTACTCAGTTCTGATTTATATCTTTTGCATCTAGTGGTCCAAATTTGGGTTACTTATCGAAGATTGGGTACGTGCCGATGTTTTCAAGGTATATGTTTTTTTCCTTTATTTTGTCATGCTATGTTGATGTTCGTTTGTTCCCTCTTGTTTTCTTAGCTATTCTGTTGTTACGTTTTTGTTTTGTTGTTCTGTTGAATCATGTTTGTGCTTTTTGTTCGTCGTGGTGTTGTTTGTTCAGTTGTGATATTGCTTTCGTTTTAATTATTGCCTCTTCTGTGTCAAGTGCTTTGCAGTTCTTTGATATTTTTTGGGTTTCATGCTTTTACAAGATCATGTTTATATTTTCTAGCATTTTTTTACTAGATTTTTGCACAGCTGATCGGTCTTTCTGATTTCTATTTTTGACATTCTTTGTGTTTCCTCGATTTTGACTCAGTTATAATGTCTTTGTTGTGCATGTTATAGCTCGACTCTATGTTGGTCCTCCAAGATTTGATAAGTACTGTTCTTTTCAAGGTATATGTTTTTCGTTCCTTTTCCTTTCCATTATTGTGAAAGATGTCTGTTTTGTCTGACTTTTGACATTTTTTGGCTATCTTGGTATTCATGTTTTTCTCCCGCTCCCTTTGTTTGATATTGTTGATCATTATTTTGGTTTATTTTTACATCTCATTCTTTTCTTTTCTCCTATTGTTTTGCCTTATGTTGATCAATTGTTGTGTCTCATTTATTAAATTTCAATTTTGTTTTAATGATGCAACATGTAAATTTGGTGCATTTGTTTCCCGCCTTTCAATGTGCTCCTCACAATCTCTCGTGCACCTTTTCTTTGCCATCTTACCTTTTCATTCTTTGAGTTTTATTTCCTCTGTATTTTTAAACATATGGTTTTTGTTGTGTATTTTCATGTTGTTCCTTGGCTGTCTCTGTTTTGTATTATTTCAGTACCAGGTTTTGTTCTCATGTACTTACCAATGATTGATAAGGAATTGAGTAAAAAACGTAGGCTAAAGCGAAGTCATTATCGTAGAAATCAAAGGTGTAAAAAGAGAGATTATAAAAGCATTCTTAATGGTAACACAAATATAAACCAAACTTTGTTATGTGCTTCTCGAGCAATGGAAAGTTCCCTTGCAATGTCCTCTGCTCTTATGCGTCCGATCGATTTTGCTGTTACTACTTCCTAAGATGCAATGCAGTCTGATATATCATTGGTACGCACCGACATATTTCATGCAAAGGATTGCTATCTCTCTTTTGAGCCTTTGCAAAACAGTGTGACCTGCATTTACTCTAGTCAACCAACTGTCAGACAAGATTTATTCCTATTAACGAACAAGTCTCATGCTCGATTAATTTGTCAACCACCTGGTCAGTATTTTATCATTCACTTGATTCTGCATTTAATCATTCCGTATTTATTTACGTTATTATTCAAATGAAATTTTTTGTCTGATTTGTTTTGTGCGCTCATATTTTTATTGATTTGTTCCTTCCACTGGTCTCTGTTGAGTGTTATGCTAATGTTCATGACTGTTTTCTTTTTGAAACAACATTTATTGTGTGTTCATGACATCTATGGTTAACCCATTTGTTCTGCTATGATGATAAACCTGTGATGGGACTTACTATGGCTAAGTATATAGTTAAGCTTGATGTTTACAATGTTCGTATTGTTTTGCTAATCTTTTTCACAGCAGCGAAAAGAAATCTGCAAAAAACCTGTCGAAAACAATAAAAAAAATCTATTTAGCAAATTACAAGCAAAAAAACTGCAGTAAGTGTTATTGTCAAAGAACAACAAAGAAATTATGTATTGATTTAGCTTGCATTCTGTGTAAACTGAGATTGTTGTTCATGATATGACATCTTTTCTTTCTGTTCATGAGTTTTGTTGCTTTCGAAAATTCCAAATTGATTATCTATGTTCGTCTACTCTTTTCATTGAAACTGACATAGATAATTCTGATCTTTCTCCTTTTTGACATCCTCAACAATCTTTGTATTACTCTGGTTTCCATTTGCTTTCCCTCAATTTTCTTTTCCCTCTTTTGTATTCAACAACTAGCGTTCTTCATTTAAATTGTTGTGCTTTTTTCATCCCTATAATTTGTTATTGTTTTATTTCTGCTGTTTGCTTTGGTTCAAGTGAATCAACATTGTCTTAGTATGTGTCTTATTTGATTTCAAAAATTGTGCAAACTGATAAGGCGCGATGGAATGCTATGAATTTAATCAGATTGCATTCTAGAGCTAATTCTGCTGGCGACGTGGAAACCCTTTCTTGTGTCAAAACAATTTGATATCTCAATTGCGATTTGTTTTTCCCTGTTTGTCCTTTGCCTGTTGATTGCCTTTATGATCCTGGTTCCAGTAGCAAATCCAAAGATCACTCCATTTTGCAATCAGATGTGCATCTGAGCATCCACACAACTGGTACGTCTGTTTATGGATGCACTTTGATACATTAACTCCATAAGTTAGTGATTGCTTATTGCATGCTTCCATCTCTTTGGACACCTAAATTATGGTTTTTGTTCAAATTCATTGTCCAAGTCCCTTGGACCTCAATAATGATCTCATTAAATCTTACTCTGTATTTTTCCCAGATTCTAGTTATGCAAAAGAACAAGTTTACTATCACACCCCACTTCTGGTTGCCCTTTATCCATACTTACGCTACTACGATTAGGCTGTGAGACAATGCAATTACTAAAGTTTCATTCATTTACAGCGAAAATATTTAAACTTAAATTCACACTCTCAAGTGTGTGTAAATATACAAAATTAATTGTATAATAATATCTTTACAAAACATCCCCATACCACTGTTTACATTCTCATTTTATAACTGTGCGATACAAGATAAAAGATACAAAATGCTCTTGTGTATACTATTCTTATACCTTTGCAACTGGTGGGAGCTGTCCAACACAAAAGAGATCCAGAGACCACAGCACTGCCTTACTTCTCAGTATCTGGAGGGGGAAAAGTAGTGGGATGAGCAAACCACGGCTCAGTAAGGAAATGAATGCTAGCATGTAGATATCTTACTACCTACATAGCCTATGCATGTATAAACCAAAACCATGTTTTCATTATAAATGGAAATATTATCAGAAAATGCAGTTAAACCTATATTTCTTATTTGGCATTTTCATATAACACAAATATTCAGTATTTCCACTTAAAACATGTTTCATAAAACAGTGCTCTCACGGCACAAGTGTTTAATTCAAAGATTTATCAAATACACAAAATCTCTTTCTTTTTCGAGTTCTACTAAATCTCTCGAACCTCTGAGACAGGCATGAAATTTTTGACAATTAAATATCCACGACGTATGATCATAGTCAGTGATCCTAGGCCTCACTAATCAGGTGTGCACAGGGCATCACTTCGTCTGAAGGGGGATGGGTCAGTCCTACCCTCCGGCTCATCTCAATCAGCCTATCTCCTCATATACTTATGGTATAAGGTACGTCAAGTGTCATCTACGTGATACTCGTACTCACATGCACCCAGCACGGTACATCGTATACCAACAGACAACTACACAGTACTACGTACGATCGTGGACCCAAGTCCATACTCCAACTCCGATGAACTTTTCATCCCGAACCATGTCTCATATACCAGGCGAGCAATTAGCGTGACACACAATCATCACAAGACTCCAGCGCGGTACGATTTATTGTTAAGGCCCAGCCTATTCTGAAGCCATCGGTTGGCATCCCCTTGGGTCCCAGACCCCCAGGTTTACCTCAACTCTGTAAAAACATGTGCAAGCTAATACTCCAGCATATTATCATTATAAAACCATGTGCGAGTCACGCTCCAGCACGGTTTATCAAATCATGCATACATATGCGAGTCAAACTCCAGCACAGTTAAAATCATTAAAACAGGTGTGAGCTAAAGCTCCAACACCATTTTACATCTCAAATCCGATAGGTGGCTATTTTCTCTTTTAAAACTCAAAACATATTTATTTATGCAGCATGCCTTTCCATACTAAACCATGTAAAACTAGCCAACCCATCATTATCATTTCTCAATCACAAAATCAATACATAATTGAGAAGACATTGAAATCATGCATATCATGTTATTTCCTTACCCCATCCCATTTCTCAATACATATATATCATAGTACATTTAATGCTTCCATATCATTTCATAGAATTGTAGTACCTCACTAATTCTAGTGATATATCTACGAAATTACCATAAAATACGTATGAACATCTCTATAGCTAACACACAGTCCCTTATCTCGAATCGCGCTCGTATTTCCTCTGTCACATTGCTCCGCTCGATCCGGATTAGTCGTGTCTCATGTATTCCGAGCTACACGTATAAATCATTAAGTTATTTTTTTTCCCCTCTACTAAACATACGCATTGTCTTCTATTTATCTATTCATGCTTCTCAAACCCTTAAATCACATTTCAATCTTCCACAAATATCATTTTACCATCTCTTAAGCTTTCCAGCACTTTTTCATGTATTTCATCTTTATAAATCTCCCTTAATATTACTCACTCATCACTACATTCATCATTCCTATCAACATTTCACATATCATTAAATCCATAAATATCTAGAAACCATATTAGAAGCTTGAAGGTTAAAGAGCTTACCCTTTTACTTAGTCAAACTTGTGGTAGTTACAACTCCTTTTCTTAATCACACCAATGTGTGATTTTCGGGTATGTTGTTCTCATTGCTTTAAGGAACAACTTTCCCTTCTTGAGCTTCTTCCAAAACTGGCTGAAATGTAGTGATCTTTAGAGTGAGAAAGCTTGGGTCTTAAGAGAAAATGGCAGGTGAGGTTTGGTAGGAGAGAAAATCTGAGGTTTCAGTCAAATCCCGAGCCCTTTTTTATAGATGCAGGCATATGAGATTGATCTGGTCCTTGTAGAAATTGATCTCTGCCAGGTTTGGTAGTCCTTTTTACCAAACACAACTATTACAAGATCAATCTTCTTCCATGATGAGATCGATCCGTCGAAGGCCAATTTTCCTCTTGGAGATCGATCTGTCTCTTGTAGGAGATCGATCTGCTCTTTACAGAACCCTTAAGGAGATCAATCTGTCAAGTCTTGAGATCGATCTGTTTGCCTTAAAATTGATCCTCTCATTACAGAATGCTTAGCAGATCGATCTGGCTCCATTGGAGATCGATCTGTCCTGCTCTATAGCTCAAAATGAGATCATTTTGGCTCTTCCAGATCGATCTCTCATCCTATGAGATCAATCTGACCTTCATATTTTTCAATTTTCCTGTAGTTTTTCTACAGTAACTTCACTCAAAACATCTTAAATTTGTTGTCATAGTCATTTTCTCATTCAATCATCTTTGAGACTTGAAAATGACATCCTTTCATACTTCATACACTTTAAAACTTGTGTAGAGTCTTTGTATAGCCAAAGGTACATAATATAAGCTAAATGAGAGTGTATAGCTCATGCAAATCTTCATTCCATTTACTACACTACTCATTTCTATTCTACTCACATTCATCACATGTTTAAGTCCATTTCTTCATAGTCATTCATAATGTAACTTGTACATACAATCACCAACCCTCATTACAAGTGTCTACATTTAATCTTATGGACTTTACATCACATATGCTTCATATTGCTAGTACATTACAATACTTCACGAATTCATTTACATATGTAAAAGGCTAAACCTGTACGGGGTCTCATATTCTCCCCCACTTAGAAAATTTGGTCCTCCGAATTGGAACCAATCATTCTGTGAATAACTCAGATACTTCTCTCACATCAGACTCTCCAATTCCCATGTGGCCTCTTCCACAGTGTGATGTTGCCACAAAACCTTAACCAATGAAATCATCTTGTTCCGCAACACCTTCTCTTTTCTGTCTAATATCTGGATCGGTTCCTCCACATACGACATGTCCTCCTTGAGCTCTAATGGCTCATAGCTAATTACATACATTGGGTCCGGATAGTACTTTCGAAGCATAAAAACATGGAAGAAATTATGGACTCCTGCTAGCTCGGGTGGTAAGGCTAGCCTATATGCTCCATCTCCCACTCTATCCAAAATCTCGAAGGGACCAATGTAACTAAGACTTAGTTTTCTTTTCTTCCCGAACCTCGTTATTCTCTTAGAAGGAGACACTTTCAAAAATACGGATTCTCCCACATCAAACTCAAGTGGTCTCCGTCTGTTGTCAACATAGCTCTTTTGTCAATTTTAGCTGTTCGCAGCCTATCACAAATTATCTGAACATCCTCAGAGGCTTGTCTAACCAAATCGGGAGCAAGCAACTATCTGTCACCAACTTCTTCCCATCCAATGGGTGATTAGCATCTACAACTGTATAGTGCCTTATAAGGGGCCATACCAATACTTGAGTGATAACTGTTATTGTAGGCGAACTCAATTAATGGCAAGTGATCGTCCTATGAGCCTTTAAAATTCAACACGCACGCTCTCAACATATCCTCTAGGGTTTCTATAGTCCTCTCCGACTGACCATCTGTCTGAGGATGAAAAGCAGTGCTAAAACTCAACTGGGTCCCCATCGCTTCCTGAAAATGTCTCCAAAAGTGAGAAGTGAAGCAAGCATTCCTGTCAGAAACAACATTCACTGGGATTCCATGTAATCTCACTATCTCCTGTACATACAAGTTTGCCAATGCACTCAAGGTATCTGTAGATCTCATGGCTAAGAAGTGTGCCGATTTCGTTAACCAATCCACTATAACCCATATAGCATCATGGTTCTTACGGGTTCTCGGTAACCCCATCACAAAGTCCATAATGACGTGTTCCCACTTCCATGTCGGTATCGGTAGAAGTTGCAACAATCCACCTGGTTTCTGATGTTTAACTTTTACTTGCTGACAAATGAGACATCTAGTGACATACTCAGCTATGTCCCTCTTCATTCCAGACCACCAATATATCTTCTGGAGGTTCTGATACATTTTACTACTCCCCGGGTGTACTGTATATCTCGATGAATGAGCCTCTGACAAGATCAACTTCCTCAACTCCGAATCCTTAGGAACACATATTTTATTCTCGAACCTTAGTACTCCATCTGAACTCAATACAAATTCCATACCCTTACCTTTCTGGATTTGGCTAATCATATCAATGCACCATTGATCAATCTGTTGAGCTTGTCATATTCTCTCAATCAACTCTAGTTCTTCTCAATCAACTCCGGTTCTAATCTCAAGCTAGCAATAATCTCATAGCTGCCAATCTCAAGTAGGGTCATATCCAGACTAAGGTTCGTGAATTGCTCCAACAGCTCGTGTTCTCTAACCATCATATGTGATACCAACCCGAGACTCTTTCTACTCAATGTATCGGCAACCACATTTACCTTCCTTGGGTGGTACAAAATCTCACAATTGTAGTCCTTGAGGAGTTCTAATCACATTCTTTGTCTCATATTTAACTCCTTCTGTGAAAATAGATACTTCAAACTCTTATGATCTGTAAAGATCTGAAATCTCTCACCATATAAGTAGTGGCGCTATACCTTCAATGCAAATACTACGACCGCCAACTCTAAATCGTGAGTGGGGTAGTTCTTCTCATGATCTTTTAGCTGTCTAGATCCATAAGCTACTACTCCTCCATCTTGCATCAAAACACATCTTAATCCTTGATGTGAAGCATCTGTATACACAGAGTAGTTTCCTGAATTGTTAGGGATGATAAGAACCGGCGCGGTGGTTAATCTGCACTTGAGTTCCTGAAAGCTCCTCTCGCATGCTTCATCCCATATAAACTCCATATCTTTTCTCGTAAGACGTGTCAACGGAGTAGCTAATCTAGAAAATCCCTCTACAAATCTCTTGTAGTATCCTGTCAAACCCAGAAAGCTCCTGATCTTTGTGACTGTCTTGGGCTATTCCCACTGAACAACGACCTCGATTTTGGATGGATCTACTGACACCTCATCCTTCGATACAACGTGGCCCAAAAAGGAAATCTGTTCTAGCCAAAAGTCATATTTACTAAGTTTGGCATACAACCTTCTCTCTCGGAGGGTTTGTAAAACAATCCTTAAGTGCTGCTCATGATCTTCCCTGGACCTTGAATACACCAATATATCATCAATGAAAACGATCATGAACTGGTCCAAGTATGGCTTGAATATCTCATTCATTAGAGCCATAAAAGCTGCTGGTGCATTCATCAACCCAAAAGGCGTCACTAGGAATTCGTAATGACCATACCGAAAATGAAGTCGCTAATCGAATCAAAGCTTTCCACCGCTCTCCTTTTGCTGATGATATTGATCCTGCTATTGTCCAGGATTGATTCAAATGCTTGATCAAATTAATGTGATTGTCAAAGTTTTCAGGATGGCAAGAGATAGATTTGCAGAGGATAATTATGCTCATATTCGACTTCGGTTGATTGGTGGTAAAGATTATCATGATCATCGCTATGATTTACCATCGAACATGGAAATAGTTGGTTTAGTTGTTGGTGATAATGATGGACCTCAGGATGATCGAGATATTATTGTTGAACTCAAGTCTGATAGTTTAAAACGAATCAGTGAACTTCATCCTGCTTTCATGGCCATGCAATATCCAATACTTTTTCCTTTTAGTGATAATGGTTTTCAATTAGGCATCAAATATAGACATCTAAATGGAAAAAAAGCCAATGAGCGAAAAACTGTTACGATGATGAAATATTATGCATACTTTATTCAATAACGACCTTCAACTAGCCATACAATACTCAAATGAGGGAAGTTATTTCAACAATTTATTGTCGATGCTTATTTGTGTGTTGAACGCATGCGTTTGCAGTGGATTCGAGACAACCAACACCAGTTAAGATTTGAAATATATCGGGGAGTATAAAATGCTGTGACTTGAGGAGATGTTGACAGCCGTGTTATAGGTAAAAGCATAATTTTGCCATCAAGTTTTGCATCGAGCCCTCAGTTTCTATTTCAAAATTACCAAGATGCAATGGCAATTTGTAGACAATTTGGGCAGCCAGATTTGTTCATTAGATTTACTTGCAATCCAAAATGGATTAAAGTTGAGAAAGCATTGTCTATGATTTCTGGACAAAAGATTGAAGACAGACTGGATATATTGGCAAGACTACTTAAATTGAGGCTGAAATACCTTATGGATGATTTGATAAAAAATAAACATTTTGGCTGAACAACAACAGGTAAATTATTATGTTTTCTAAACTTTTTGTTTATTAATTAAACAAAGACTTTATGGTTGCATTTTAAAATGTCTCACTCGTAGGGGTGTAATCGAGTCAAGCCGAGTCGATACAGTGAGGTGCTTGAGCTCGAGCTCGACTCAAAAACTTGGTGCTCGATACTCGGCTCGAGCTCGATCGAACCTTATTTTTTAAACTCGAGCTCGGCTCGAGATCGAGTTCGAACTACTCAAGCTCACTCGATTAGGCTCGATTATATAAGTTCGATTTTTTGCTCGAACTCGAGCTCGATTCTAAGACTCGACTCGAACTCGAACTCGAGCTCGCTCTTACACTTATTATATAAATATTATTATATAATAATATATATTATTAAAATATATAAAAAGCTCGAGGCTCTATTAGGCTCGCGAGCTACTCGAGCCGGGTATCTAAGTACTCGAATTCGATTCGCTCGAGCTCGAGCTCGACTAAAATCGAGCCAAATTTGAGTTTTGCTTGAGTCGAGTCCGAGTAGCTTGTGAGCACCACTGTATCACTTACACCCCTACTCACTCGCATTCCTTGCTTATTCTGTTTTGTAGTTGTCTACACTATAGAGTTTTAAAAGCGAGGTCTACCTCATGATCATATACTATTATGGCTACACCCTCATGACAAACACACAACACCTGAAGAAATAGATAAAATAATATCCGTTGAAATCTCGCACAAATTGCAAGATCGTGTTGCAATGAAATTGTTGCTAACTTTATGGTTCATGGTCCTTGCGGTGCTGTGAACACTCGAGCTACATGTATGAAAAATGGAGATTGTTCAAAACGTTTTCCCAAACCGTACGAACCTCACGCAATTATTGCTGAAAATTCTATGGTTTCATATAAAAGACGAGCTCCAACAAGTGAACATATGATTGTTCAAAAGAATGGTGTCGCTCTTGATACAAGATTTGTTGTTCCATATAACATCGACCTGCTTGTCAAACACCAAGCTCATATCAATGTTGAGATCTATGCAAAAACAAAATCAATCAAATACCTGTTTAAGTATGTTAACAAAAGACCTAATTGAACAAGAGCAGTTATTAAAGAGGCTCCACTGAACTATGCAAATAACAATCATATAGTATCAAGCAGTGCAAACATTGACCAAAATCAATCTGGTCAATTGATGAGGTTAAAACTTTTCTCAACTGCAAGTACATTTCAGTACACGAGCTTGTTGGAAATTATTTGGCTTTGAAGTGCACCAGATGAACCCTGCAGTCATTCAGCTTCCTGTTCATTTGCCCAATAAACATTATATAACCTTTCCTGAAAATGCTGATTTGTCAAGTGTGCTGCGACAACCAATGTTACATAAAACCATGTTTACTGAATGGATGGAAACAAACAAAATCTATCCAAGTGCTTGTGATTTAACATACACGAATTTTCCTACACAATGGGTTTGGTGTCAAAAGGAAAAACTATGGAAACCAAGAGAAAGACGGAGAGCAACAGAGAGAATTAACTTTGTCCATCCTACTGCCGGTGAATTGTACTCCCTTAGGTTGCTCTTAAATGTTGTCACTAGTGCTACAAGTTTTCAACATTTAAAAATAATCAATAGGATTCTGCATGATACTTTTCAATTTGCGTGTCGCACATTGGGCCTTCTAGGTGATGACAAAGAGTGGGATCATGCTTTGGAACAAGCTTCATTTTGGGCAACAGGACCTGAACTAAGGCAGTTGTTTGTCACTCTGATACTTTTTTGTGAAGTGAAAAATCTGATGGCTTTATGGAACAAACATTGGAAACTGTTAGTCAAAGACATCTAGTATCGATTAACTAATGGTTTAGTAACGAACGAGAGCTTTTTGTCTGAACAAGATTTGAAACATCAGATCTTGATTTCCCTTGAAGAAATCTTCAATAAGAATGGATCATCACTATCAAACTATAACTTGCCATCATTATCAATCAATTCTGCACATCTGATACGAGATAAAATGACAAGAGAAGAATTGGATTATGATGTTCATGATTTACAAAGACAACATGCATCATTTGTTTCCATGCTAAATGATGGATAAAAAATTATATATGATGTTGTTTTAAAGTCAGTTAGAGAAAATGAGGGGAAAATGTTCTTTGTTTATGGCCATGGTGGAACGGGGAAAATGTGTTTGTGGAAAACAATCTTAGCAGCTCTTCGTTTAGCTCAAAAAATTGTATTGACTGTGGCATCATCTAGAATTGCATCTTTGTTATTACCGGGAGGTCGTACAGCTCATTCTCGCTTCAAAATACCTTTGAATATTGACAATATATCGACATGACAAATTAAACGTAATTCGGAGCTTGGAAATCTCATTCGCATTGCAAGTTTAATTATTTGGAATGAGGCTCTGATGGTTCACAAGCATTCTTTTGAAGCATTTGGGAGAACATTGTGTGATATCATGTTATGTGATATAGGTGGATAAGAAAATCGTCCATTTGGAGGCAAAACAATTCTACTCGGAGGTGATTTCAAGCAAATCATGCTTGTAATTACCGGAGGAACAAGATCTCAAATTGTTAATGCATCAGTTAGCAAATCTGCTTTATGGAAATATTGTCATGTCTACACTCTGAATGTGAATATGAGACTAAGATCTGACAATTTGAGTCCAACATCAACAAAACAAATGTAAGAGTTTGCAAAGTGGATTTTGGACATTAGTGATGGTAAAGTAAATGCTGCTCAATGTGATTTTGATTCTGATGAGACATGGAATAAAATACCACCAGATTTACTGCTTCATGACACAATAGCGCCTATACTTACCATCATAAATGTTATCTATCCAAATTTGCAAAAATCCTTTTGTGATCTCATTTATTTAAGAGATCGTGCAATTATTACTCCTTTTAATGATACAGTTGATTTGATCAATGTTCAGGTTCTATCAATGATACCAGGTGAAAAACACCATTATTTAAGTTTTGATTCCATTTCAAACATTGATGGTGATCTTCATGATCAGGACATCCTATATCCACCAGAGTTTCTCAATTCATTGAAATTCTCAAATGCTCCAAACCATGACTTGTCCTTGAAATTAGGTTCTGTAATTATGTTGCTTAGAAATATAAACCAAACAACAAGCCTATGCAATGGAACTAGGCTTATAATCCCTCAATTAGCTGCCAATGTTGTTGAAGCCCAAATTATTACTGGCAGTCATATTGGTCACAAGGTTTTTATACCTCGAATATGTTTGATACTTAAAAATCCAAAATGGCCATTTATGCTAAAAAGAAAACAATTTCCCCTTCGTCTATCATATGTCATGACCATCAATAAAAGCCAAGGACAAACCCTTGAATTTGTTGGCCTATATTTACCAAAACCTGTTTCACCCATGGCCAATTGTATGTGGCAAATTGTATGTGGTAATTTCCAGAGTTACAAATAGAACCTGTTTGAAAATCTTGATTGAAAATTCAGAAGTCCAATCCCATGACTTAACAAAGAATATTGTTTATACTAAAAAATTTGATGGTTTACCAGTAGGTTCCCTATTTCCATTGTGAGACCTGAGAATTTTATATACCTTAATCATGAGATTTGCAATGTGAAGATTGAAATTGGTGAATGTAATTATGTTCTATCGATGTACACGTAAGTTTTAAATATAGTGAAGTATATGGAGATGAAGTTTTTAAGTCTTAAATGTGTATGGATTGAAAAATGGACTATGGAGTAGATTTTGGTAAGTTTGCATTGAGTTTCCTGCAACTTGAGCAGCAGTAGTAGGATCTGTGAAGGCCAGATCGATCTCCAAGGGAAGAGAGATCGATTTCATGGCTCCAAAATGCAGAAAATGTGCAAAAGCAGGCAGGCAGATCGATCTCATATTGCCTCTGCCCAGTAAGATCAATCTTGTCACAAGAGCAAATCAATTTCCTTAAGTCTCGGCCTGGAGGAGATCTATCTCTATCCTCTAGCAGATCGATCTCCACTTAAAAGAACAGATTGATCTCCACCCTCGATCAGATCGATCTTGTAGTTGTTAATGGAGCATGTGGAGCAGCTGAATCAAGCAGAGATCGATCTCCATCAATACCAGATCGATCTCATACTCTCTGCTTATATAAGAATCACAGGATTTTTCCTGGAAACTGAGCCTCTCTCACCTACAAGCCCCAACACTCACCATTTTCACCCAAACCAAGCTTTCTCTCTCTCAAATTTACCATATTCTAGACAGAATTAGACAAAGGGGTAAGAGACAAAGTTATTCCTCTTGGTGAAGAGAACAACATACTACAAAATCAAGGATTGGATTTAACAAAGAAAAAGGGCCAGCATTCTATAAGTTGGTCAAGAGGAGACAAGCTATGTGAGTTCACAAGACCCTTGTTTTTCTTAAGCATTATCATTTTGTATATATTGGTGAATGGATATATATATATATTTGGTTGGAAATGTCTAAGTCATGAGGGAAACACTCAATGAGTATAGTTGAAAAATGAAATGTGGATATCTTGTATTGATTATGAGCTAGTTAAGGTGATGATTAAGATGTAGGAGAAGTTTTGAGATAATGTATGAGTTAAGAGTGATAGCTTGGATATAATATAGGTATAGGTATAAGTGAGGTGAAACGAGAAAATGAGAATGATGAATATTGATAATTTAATGATGTTTGGACAGCTCAGGAATTCGACACGGGAAACGAGACTAATCTGAGGGCCGAAGGATAATGTACCACTCAATGTGCAAGAGGTAAGGAAAATAAACTGTTTGTGCTTATGAGTTTTTAAATGATTGAAAACGTTTTGATAACATGAAAAATGTTTAATGAAATGAGCATGTTTATGAGAAATAAGATGAATTATTGCTTTGATGAACGAGAGAGTGTTTCATCACTTAAGCTTGATTTTGATGAGTTTTGCGTAACTGTAAGTATAACGTGTTATAACTCAAAATGAGTTTTGAAATAACCACTATGGGCTCTATGTGAAGGCAAAACGGTTATAATACAACAATGGTATATTTTACTGAGACTAAGGCATGTCATGAGATGCACATCGATACTCCGCTTGATAGCGTTGAGTAGCCTTACTCTAGTAGCATGTAAGACCGATACCTCTGTTCTGGTAACGAGAGATGATCCTGCTCTGGTAGAGATGGGTGACCTTGCTTTAATAGCATGTAAGACCGTACATTGCTTTGAATAGCATGTAAGACCACAGCTGTACGACTCTGATAAAGTCTACAGCGAATCATAGCCATGTATTGATGTTAACGCTTCCCTCTTTTGAGGATATCTGCCTAGGGGACGATGTGATATGATTTGATGTGATGTGCCTATGACGATGATTTTATCTGATTTTTATTAAATGTCTAGTCTCGATTTCTTTGATGAATGATGTATTTTGCAACTATGATTTCTATCACGTAATGAGATTTGATGTTATGATGATTTGTGATCTTTATCACGTGAATTATGCCGATGTCATTGTTCCATCATTATTTTCTATAATGTTTTACATTCTCGTATATTTCCATCATATTGTGCTGTGATGATGATTTTATAAATTTTCCCTTATCCTCCTTACTGAGCATTTTGAGAGCTCACCCCTTCTTTTTCCCCCTCCAGATTACTTGAAGTAGCGAGTTAGAGCTTGCCGCGTACGTGATATAGGCTGGTGGACAAGATCTCCCTAGGCTATCACTTGTACACGCATAAAGTATAGTTCAGTTCATTTTGTATCCAGACAATGATGTAATACAGACATTTGTATTAAGTATTTTTGGGATGTAACTAGGATAACATGAGGGAAATGAATCGTGTTTTGTGGATTGACCCCTTTGGGATATTATGTATTTGATTTTATGAATTAGAAATTGTGTGATCTTGGAGTTAATGATTTATTATAAATACAAGTGATTAAATGACATTGTACAGGAATGCAACCCGAGTAAGAGGTTTAATATAAGAAAATTTTAAAATTAGCCCTATTTTCTGCGCTTCTGGGCTGTCACATCCATTGGAATTAGTTCGTTTCTATCTTTTTGCATGCAGTATGTTTTATTCTTCCCGTTTGTATTCAATGCAACCTGCAAATGCTTGAATGTTTTGTGTCTGGTGTAGTTCTGGCTCAACCCTTTTTTATGACTAATTGTGATGCTGTATTGATTTATTAGATCTATTTTTATTATCTTTCTGTGAAAAGTAAATGTTATGTGAATTATTATGTAACGAAAATAAATTTTTGCTTGTCCTAACTTTTGCAACCCTACAGGTAAACAGTGTAAGCACCTTGCTAAATCAGATCGACCTATATTTTGTTTGCTCATTCGCAGTATTTATATTTAGATAGTGTTATTTGTTTTGATCATCGGTCTTATACATCTACTTGACTGTTGATGTTTCCAATTTAAAAAACAGCTTTGTTCACTTAATTCAACAAATTATTCCTGCTAAATGTGTGCAGATATTTATCACATTGCACTATGAACTACCAATTTCTTGACGAACTTTGACCTTTACAACCTGCAAATAAGTTCAAGTTCATATTTTGAGAAATTGGGATAGCATTCTTCCAAACTTTAAAAACAAATTCTTATCTATCGATTTGTTGGTCGTTGATGAAAAAGTAAACTTTTTTTTATGCTGCATATAATTTTGTACAATTTTTTACCTCATTATTTTGCATCATTATTGAATCAATTCAACTTTTTCCATTGTATAGGGAAATGGCATGTAGATTATCATCCAAGAAAAAGATGAGCATCTTTTCAAACCGTTACTGAAAGAAAAATCAGTTTATGACATTACAAATTTCTTTGTTGGAAAAGTGAAAAGCTCATACAATGCGCTCTCTGCAAAAGTTGTTATTAACTTTGTTTGCAACACAAAACTGACAGAGATACCTAATCCCACAAGGTGTTTTCCTTTTTATTACTTTAAGCTCCAACCATTTTCTTCACTCGCAGCTCGAGTTGATTCCAACTATTTATTCACAAGTTGTGTATATATTTCCCATTATATTCACTAATTTTAGTAATGCTTATTTTAAGAAAATATCTCTCAGAAATCAAATAAGATTGATTAAAGTTTGTTACCATCTTTGGAACCGTTATTTACACATATACATTTGGCCTATATTCTTTCTGCCTTAGATGTGATCAGTCTACTGACCAATGTTGGTAATATTATTGAAGCATTTACAAAAAATAGCCAAAAATCCTGTTCATCGCAGGAATATCTGAATTCAAAATGAAGAGTTTGTATTTTTGAATCTAAACTCATTTACATATCCAGTTACATAAAAATCAAAATACTTATTGTGTTTGCGCATCTCCTTTATACTTTTGTTATTTCCCAGTGGAGAAACACTTGAAGCAACATTATGGGCAACCGTTGGTCAAGTCTTTGATATTACAATGATCTTTTCAGAAGAACAAACATTGTTATTGTGCTTGCTGGGATGATTGTCCGTAAATTTTCAGGCATAAAACTAACACTTTCTCTTTTTCCTTTTCACATTCTTTATTATATGTATAACACAATCCATCCAATGTTTGTTCTACTATCCTAGGGTTGTGCACTTTGTCAACTTCAACCACTTCAAAAGTTTATATCGAACATGACATTCCAAAACTAGAGTTGTTAAAAAATGGGTTCATACTTTGTTACGATTCAATGTTAATTTATAATTCGATTTTGCAAATTGATTCATATGTTTTTCTTGATTCTCTTTGTTACTATTAGGTACTCTGAGCAACTACTCACAATTGGTCAGCTAGATGAACACGTTTAACCAAGATGAGAAGCAATAGATGATAATCATGAGAATAGAATGACAATCGACCAACTCTTGAAACTGGATATCTCACGTTCAAAGGTGTTTTTTTTTCTTGTTTTATGTATAAAACATAAATTAATTCAACATGTTTCCATTTTTATAATCACCATTGCTACAAAAATATGTAATTTGAATGTGTCACGACCCTATTTATCCAATTCGTCTAAAAATCACTGCAAATTTTTTGCATTTTTCCTTTCTTTACCCGGTCGTGAACAACTCACCACTACACAGTTGGGCTGTGAGTCAATAACAATCATCACTCATCATTCATTCTCAAATAAATCAAAAGAAGTGTCATTCATTTGGAAGTCAAGTTATACACTTATACATGACACATTTCTAACTTTTACATCCCCACATTACAATACAAAATGATTATTATGCCTTTACATGTTTAGATACAAAAGAATCCCTGTGTGTGTACCTTTTGGCGATGGAAGCAGCGGATGTCCAAAATACAACGCCTCAGTCCTCATTGGGCTGCTATGTACGCTCTGTAAATAGGGGAAAGTAGAGAGGGATGAGCAACCACACGCTTAGTAAGGTAATAATGCAAGCATGGTAGATAGCTACCCTATTTACATGCTAATAGTGTTATGCATAAATCGTTTACAATAGGAGCATGAGAAAATAAAACTATGTCATATGTATATACATATATCATGTATTGAAAATCATGTAAATAGACATAAAACATGGAAATATCAACATATAAAACCATCTCATGCTTAGTCTCATTAAAACGCATCAAAAAGGGCAATTCATTTAAGAAACATCTTTGTTAAATCACATCACATCTCATCACAAATCAAATTATCATTTCTTTAAATCACAGATCCCACAAGGCGCGACCCCTCCCTCGGGTCTACCTTGGACAATCACAATTTCACTCATGTATCAAAACCATGTGGTACTATGTTATAATTAGATGAGACAGGTCATTATATCTCAATGGACTATGTTGGCCAACTATGTCATAAATCATCCCAGACCACACGGATCTCGATGTGCGGGGCATCATACTAGAATGAAGGTGGGTTAGTTCTTCGCCAGACTTTCATATCATCATCACAACCACGCGGTACAGCGTACTTCATGTGATATACATGGTACAACGTACTCTGCGGACCCATATCATGGTTGGGGGTGCTAGCCGTAGGTCTTATCTATTCCATACCACATGTAACCATTATAGTCTCAAGTGCACGTGGCAGCATTCATTAATATCAGGTTCTAACCCCTCATGGACTTGCTCGCCCCTTTTGGGTTCCCTAAACACCAATCCGAATTAATGTCAGGTCCTAGCCCCTCATGGCCTTACTCGCCCCTTTTAGGTTCCCTAAACACCAATTTGTGGTATCCTCACCACGACATCATACATATCACAGTGTGAAAATCTATGCGAGCTAAGCTCTAGCACGATTCGTGCATCATCAAGAAATATCCTCGTACGAGCAACGCTCTAGTACGACATTTATGCATAAAAACATGAAGAAACCACGTACAAGCATAGCTCCAGTACGGTTATATGCATAAGAAAACCACTTGAAATCCACGTACGAGCAAAAACTCTAGTACGGTTTACAAAACGTCATCATAATTTAAATCAGGGTGCGAGCTAAGCTCCAGCACGTTTTATATAAGTGAAAGGATCAAAATCCGTGAGAGCGAGGCTCCAACACGATTTGATTCACATAAACACGATAGACGGCTCATAATCAACCAAGACAATCTCAAGACCGTGTTTAGCACCTCACATGTGCTATTTCACAAAAGCATTCAAACATTAGACAGCCTATCCGTTATTTTGTTCAAAACAAAGCATTGTGTTTTCGTAAAACATCAAAACATGTGATTTATACAATTATTAGCCTTATTATCCCCTTTTTTATGGAACTCACTTCACAAACCAAATCATAAACATACATATTATTCATGCATATCATCGATCACTTTTCTTAAATATTCATGCATTTCATAAACGCCTTATATTCACCCACGAGTTCAAAGTACGAGCAACTATCTCTATATACTCACAGAATTCCCTTACCTAGAATCGCGTCGTGTGATTCCACTTCCTTAGAGCTACTTACTTATGCGGTTCGATTCATCTCCAACGAACTATCCGAAATTGCACAAAGTCGCTTATCATGTCAATTTAATCCATATAACACAACTCTTGTGTTTGTTATAGTCAATTCAACCTATAGCCTCCCTTAATACTTATAAGGCCTCATTTTATTGTTCTACTCGTATCTCGAGTCTACTGATTCTTTTATGCCTATTTATTCGTACCAAATCAATATCAAATCAGTATTAAGCTCATAGTGTTCATATTTCATCGATTTCTTCACTATGGCATTTTATCAAACGTCTTATACATTCATTTTCATAAATTCTCTAAACCTACAATGTAACTTCATTTAGCCATCTCATATCATCCACATTGTGAAGACCCACTCAGCACCAAAGGCCCACTAGCCTCCACAGCCAACAACCCCCACTGGGGTCCCTTTGGGCCGACTAGCGCAGTGGCTACTGAGCGCAACACCATTAAACTGTATTGTCCACTTTTGAGCCGAAGCCCATCACGGTTTTGCTCTCAACTCAGTGGTACCAGCAGAGACAAACTAAGGGTGTTATCCCTGGTTCGAATCTTTGGGGACACGTCTAGGCTGGAGATGGGCATGCCCCCCAGTTGAGAGCAAAACCATGATGGGCTTCGGCCCAAAAGCAGACAATACGATTTAATGGTGTTGCGCTCAGTAGCCACTACGCTAGTCGGCCCAAGGGGACCCCAGTGGGGGTTGTTGCCTGTGGAGGCTAGTGGGTCTTTGGTGCTGAGTGGGTCTTCACACACTTTATTTCATAAACACTCTAGCATACCCATAAATCATCAACTCATTCAACCCATATTTTCTCACACTAGACTTATTCTAGGTTTTACTTGTTCCATCACATCCTAGTCATTTTTAACCATCAATACACATACAAATCAACTCCAAAATCAATAAATAGACAAATGTACTTGGGCTGAAGTGTTAGAAACTTACCAATCTAGTTTCTCTTCTTGCTCCAAATGAAAATATCCATTGTTCCTTCAATCCAACAAATGAGGTTTTGATTCCAAGGTATGTTGTTCTTTTCTTGGATAGAAACAACTTTGTATCTAATGGTCTTTCCTCAAATCTTACCGGAAATGGGTAGATTTAGAGAGAGAAAACTAGGTTTTGGGTTAAAATGGAAGAAATGTGGGTTTGTTTCCCTGAATTGTAGATTTCACTGCTCCTATTTATAGAATTGCTTGATGAGATCGATCTGTCGAGGGTCTGAGATCAATCTAGTCCTCTTAAATCTCTCATTTTCACGACATTTAAAGGCATGAGATCGATCTGTCGAAGGCTTGAGATCGATCTGTTTCAGGCAGAGATTTAAGGAGATCGATCTGGCTAAGGGAGGAGATCTATCTGCTCCAACCTGAGAGCTAAGGAAATCGATCTACTTGCATTAAAAATCGATCTTTTTTTACAAAATGTTTAACAGATCGATCTGGCCCCGTTGAAGATCGATCTGGCCTATTTTGTTGCTTGAATAAGAGCATTTTTTGCTATTCCAGATCGATCTTTCTTTCAATGAGATCGATTTGGCATTCATATTTTTTAGATTTTGCTGCAGTTTTCTGCAGTAACTTACACCAAACATCCTTAATTTTGCTGTCATAGCCATTTTCTCATCCAACCACCTTTAAGACTTGAAAATGATATACATTCATACTTTATACACATTAAAACTTGTGTGCATTCATTGTATAACCAAAGGTATACCATACCAGACTAAATGGAAGTATGAAGATTAACTCATGCAACTTCATTCCATTTTACTACACTACTTATTTTTCATTCCACTGACATTCATCACATACAAAAGTTCATTTCTTCATATTCATATATAATGAAACTTGTACGTAGATCACAAATTCTTATTACAAGTGTGTACATTGAATTTTAGACTTTACATCACTTATGCTTCACATTACAAGTACATCACCACACTTATGAATTTATAATGTTTACATCTGAAAATTCAAGTCTTACAGAATGTACTTCCTTCATGCAGAATCTCTTCTTCACATGCAAAGCAAAAATCTCCAACATTGATCGTTCTGCTGGTTGGTTCTATAATTGTTGCAACGTTTGTAACAAAGCTTTGAAAAACATAGAAAATAAACTACAATGTCCAGTTCATAATCAAGTTGACCAAGTTCCCAAACCATGGCAAGATACAAATATGTTTACCTGTTTAGCCAAAATGTTCTTTCAAATTCATGCATAAAATCCATCTTTATTCATTAAAATTTATTCATTATCTACTCTAACATTGTTATGTGTCTGGAATAAGTTACAAAATCTGCATCAATGTCCAAGATGATACTGGTGAAGCAGATTTTAAGGTGTTTGCTAAAACAGCTGAACAACTTATCCAAAAACCCATTGCTGAACTAGCTGCTGCACAACAACTTGACCAACAAGTTTTACTTCAAGCTGTCAAGGAATTGATCAATCAAGAAAGAATCTTTAAAATAAATCTCGCAAGACAATCTTTCGAATCAGGTGTACCCACATTTGTTATCAATAGAACATTCTTGGTGGATGCTGAAAATGTCCTTGTCATGGATAGACTACAATCTACATTAAGACCAACAGCTGTAATACAAGACTTGCAACATCTTGAAACGCTCAAGACAGATGCTGTCACAACACAAAATACCAACCTTGTGTAAGACTCGAATTTAATTAAAATACGAAATGAATGAGTATTCGTGAAGGAAAGTCGGGTTAAATTTATCCCGAACACGTGCAAGGGCAAAATGGTCAAAAGATCGAAAGTCGGTATAAATTCGAGAAGAAAAATTTAATTTAAAATAATGGATTGAGGAATCTTGGTAAATAAAGGTGAAATAAATTTATTTCGGGTTAAATTGATTAAGATATCAATTTATTGAAATTAATCGGGATTAATCGAGATTTTTAATTCGAGAAATAATCCCGAAAATAATCAAAAAATATACCGAAAAGTCATTCGGGATAATATCCCGAAAATACGAAGAAATTATACCCGAAAAGGGTCAAAATATAATAAATAAATTAAATAAAAAATTAAATGAATTAATTTGAATAAAATAATATAAGTTGTAGATATTTTAGATTTTTATAGAGTATTTTAATGAATAGTGTAATAGTTAAATAAATTATAATAATAATAATAATAATAATAAAAAAGAGAATTGAAAAAAAAAGAGAGAAGATTGGAATGTCGGGAGAGAGAAAGAGAAGAGAAAACGAAAATAAAGCCAAACCGAGGAGACACCGGCGAGCCGTCTTGCGACCGACGACCCTCGACGAGGAGCCGAGAAGGAAGAGGAGAGGTCGGCGAGCTTCAGGACACCAGAGACTAGTCGTAAGGAGGTCGGAGGACGCCGAAAAACGGAGGAGAAGGCCGCGGGAAAGAAATGGTCACCGGCGGCGAACGGCAGCGATTCGGGCGGAACTAAGGCCCGATTCTGAAAGCCCAGGCGACGGCGGTTCTTTCTGCACTAGTAGCAGCCGATGAAACGGCGGGAATCGCCGGCGACGACGAAGAGAAAGAAATGGGTTTCCGACGCCGGGGAGAAGAGGTCGAACCGACGGCGTTCCGGCGACCCCGACCGAAACCGAGGGTAGATTCATGCTACGGACGACCTTGCGGAGCCACTGGTGGTGGAAGTCGGCGGAGAACCGGTAGGCAAGGTGGTGAACCGGAGTGAACCGGCGGTCTGAACCGGTCTGAACCAGACTGAACCGGTTCAGCCAAAAAGAGAAGGAAAAAAGGAGAAAAAGGGAAAAAGAAAAAGAGAAAAAATTTGGGGAAAATTCCAGTGATGCAATCGAGCTTTGGGTAAGTCGATAAGCGGTCAAAATTGACCGATTTAAATTTTAGAATATTTTATTTAATTAATTTTCGACTGAAAATTTACCCAAAAATTTATGAAATTATGTAGCTCGATAATTGGCATCCAACGAGAGCTCGAGATAGCCTCGATTTGCGAACTAGCATGGAATCTCGGGTAAGTGACCCTTATTTACGACAATTTACATCGTTATGCATGATATGAATTTAAATTCCGCATAAATTGAATTAAATTATGGAAATTTAGATAAATTGTCGTAAATAATAAATTTAGCTATTCGAGAGTTAGAATAAGGCCCAATGAATTGTTAGTGGGCCCAATGAGCCCAATAGGCCTCGATAAAGTGGAAATTAAGTGAAAAACGGGCTTAAGGTCGATTAAGGCCCATTAAGGTGCAATCGGGCCCAATAGGGGTAAACGGGCCCAATGATTTAAATTAAGCCCAGAAAATAGGAAATACAATTAAATTGTATAATATCTGACCTGAGGAATATTTATAAGCAGTTCGGAGGTTTGATTGGGAGCATATCGGACTGCGCGACGAGACAACAGTGGAAAAGGAAAGGTCAGACTCTACAGAAAAATAAGGTAAGAGAATTCTGCGGACTGCTAGAGGTAACTTTACAAAATTTTAAGTTCATTTGCAGTCCTTTAAAAATTATCTGAAGGGTCTAGAGGTCAAATAATAATTTTAGTGGCCCAAATGGGCAAATTACCAAAATACCCTTGTTAAGGGTAAAATTTACAAATTTAGGAAAAATTTGGGAGGAGCAAGAACAAGAGGTTTCTGCTCGTTCTGGAGACATTTTAATGCATGCATGAGTAGGTTGGCTAACCTTGAAAGAAAATGCACAGCATTGCATACTTTCAACGATATAATTGTTTTGAAAACTGTTTTGAGGAAACAGAGCCGCCTACGTGTTTTTATTGACATGTGACGTGCTAGAGCTCAGCTCGCACGATATTTTGATTTGTGTGATGCATGCATTAGTGCTGGAGCGAGAGCTCGCACTAGAGTTTTACATGTATAGGTGCTAGAGTCCAACTCGTACCAGATTTTATATATATATATGATTTTCGTGACAGGGTGCAGGAGTCTAACTCGCACCATATTTTTATATGATTTTTGAGACAGAGTGCTAGAGCCTAGCTCGCACTAGTTTTACTTGATTTGATGAGAGTGCTGAGCATTGCTCGCACTGATTTTATGAGAACATGCGATGAGCCGTGCTTGGAGCATCGGGTAGACTGTGTGTCACAGATTAAATAGGCTCGCACGTGCGTTTTGAGACATGGCAATACGGTTTAATGTTAAAACAACCTGATGAGCCCGAAAGAGGGATAAGGGTTGGAGGTCCAACTGATGAGCCCGAAAGAGGGATAAGGCTGGGGTCCACGAAGTACGATGTACCGTGCAAGTAGCATAGAGTACGATGTATCGTGTGGTATCTTCGGATACGGCATCTTCGGATGCATGGGATCAGATAAGACCGACGAGATGGCGTGACCCACCTCCCGGACGGTTCCCGATCATGGTGAGAACCCGCACACTAGGATCCGTGTAGCAGAGGAACTCCCGAGGACACACATGGCCATAGTCCTGGTTATTGCCGATATATAGACGTAGCCTAGTCTCGCACGTTGATGATCTTGACAATGATTGAAACTGGGTTTTAAATTAAATATGCATGATGCTATTTCCATGCTTTTTAAACCCATGTGTGATGTAAACCGATTTTCATGGTTTTGTGTGAGTCAGGATCACCCGAAGGAGGGGTCGAGTCCTGACTTTATTGTGAAATTTTTAAATGAGAAAGAAATGATTTGAAATAATTGCATGTTGAATTTTCCGTGCAAACTTGATTTACATAACATCATAACTCATATCATCTGTTTTAAAATGTGTGGAGAAAGGGTGGTTTATGCATGGCACCACATTCATGTAGGTAGTATAGTTACCTACTTGTTCGTAGGATTGCCTTACCGAGCTTGATGTGCTCACCCCTTTCATTTTCTCCCACAGATAATCTCCAGTAGATGTTGAGACGACTCAGTACTGCATTCTGGATATCCGCTACTACCCATCAACATAAGGTATATACACTTGTACATATTGTATCTACATAAGCATAGCACAGTAACATGTTTGTAAGTAACTTTAGGGGATGTATAAATAATGTAAACAATTATAAATGACTGGAGAAGAAATAAGTTAGATGATAATTGAATGGTGGGACTGGCATTGACGCACAGCCCAATTATTAGTGGAGTGTGGTCACGATTCGAGGACAGGTAAGAATTTAAGTAAATAAACAAAACGCAAAAAATTAACTCTGATTTTTGGGTAGTTTGGGTCGTGACAGATTTTATTGTATCAGAGTGCAATTGGTCTGATGTGTGTCAGTGTCAGTAATTAGAAAATTACATCCCCGTGTTACTGTGCTTGGTTAGATACAATAGTGTATATCGAGATGGGTTTTGACTAAGAAATGGTTGAGAATGCAGGAATGCCTAATATGAGTCGTGTTAGATGAGATAGTGCACGAGGCAGAGGTCGTAGAGGTAGACCTGAGTCTGCTAAGTCGTGCTGAGTTGACCTGTGAGAATCAGGATGAGATTGAAATAGAGGCTAATGTTGAGCATGCCCCACTGAGTCCGACAGAGAGATCAGACAGTATTGAGACACGCTTCGCGAGATTGGAGCGGAGTGTGGAGATTATTTTGAGGAACAAATTGCTCAGAGTATGCATGGGATTTAAGGGCGAGTCGGAGCATTGGTGGAAGTCCGCTCGACCCATCTTAAAAGTTGATATGAGAAATGTATATGGATGTATTCCGGTGACAGAATTATCCCGGACACTGTTTAAAAATTTTGCCTTTCTTTTTTGTATCCATCTACAGTTTGCTCTGTTATTTGACCCAACTGCACTAATATTGTACAAATTCCCTTCCTACATTACCTGCACTTATGGCTTCCCATTAATCTATAATGTAGTTAAGCTTGCACGTGTTTGTATTTCATCTGTTTGTTTAATCATTTGGTATGGTCGCTCCAATGTATAAGAAAGTCTTTTTGCATTTTATCAGTGAGTTTTTGTCACGACCCAATTCCCTTCTCTTTAACCAAAAATCACTAAATTTTTTTCGCAAATTTCTTTCCTTACCCGATCGTGAACTAACTTACCACCACACTGTTGGGCTGTGAGTCAATAATAAACATCACATCTCATTCATTCTCAGTTAAATAAAACGATGTCATACATTTGCATTTAATCGTGTACTTATACAAAAACATATTGTACTGACATCTACATCCCCATAATTACAACTCAAAAGAATATTGTGCTTTTACATTGTTTAGATACAAAAAGAATCACTGTGTATATACCTCTATGTGATGGAGATGTAGCGGATGTCCAAATTATCACGCCTCAGTCCTCACTGGGCTACTATGCACGCTCTGTAAGAGGGGGAAAATAGAGAGGGATGAGCAACCACACGCTCAGTAAGGCAATAATGCAAGCATGGTAGATAACTACTTTATCTACATGCTGATAGTGTTATGCATAAATCGTTTATAGTAGGAGTATTAGGAAGTAAAACTATGCCACATGAGTATACATATATATCATGTATCAAAATCATGTAAAATTGGCATATAAAACATGGTAAAAACATCATGTATAAATCATCTCATGCTCAATCTCATTTAAATTCATAAAAAGGGCAATTCATTAAGAAACCTCCTTTTTAAACCCACGTCATAAAACTCTTTCTCAAACACATACCATCCCATCACATCAATTCACAATCACAACCTCATTGTCGTTTCACAAATCAATTCCACGAAGCTCGACCCCTCCTTCGGGTCTACCTTGAACAATCACAATCACACTTAGAGATTAAAATCATGTGGTAGTAAGTAAATCAAGCAAGGAGACAGGTTACTATATCTTAAGTGACTATGCTGGCCAATTGTCACATATCATCCCAGACCACACGGATCTCGGTGTGCGGGGTATTATGCTAGCACGAAGGTGGGTTAGTTCTCCGCCAGACTTTCTCAAATCAAGTAACCACCACGCTGTACATCGTACTCCATGTGATATACACTGTACATCATACTCCGCGGACCCATAACATGGTTGGGGGTGCCTACCGTAGGTCTTATCTACCCCATACCAAGTGTAACCTTTATAGTCTTAAGAGCGCGTAGGAGTAACCTCAATACCAGGTCCTAGCCCCTCATGGCCTTGCTCGCCCCTATTGGGTTCCCTGATTCAGGTTCTAGCCCCTCACCCTCACCCCACTCAAGAGGTCTGTTAGGCCTGTTGTGTTTCCTGAATGGATTATGTCAGGTCCTGACCCCTCACCCTCACCCCACTCAAGAGGTCTATCAGGCCTGCTGGGTTCCCTGAGTTATCCGTATCTCTCACCACAGCCTCATACATACCACAGTGTGAAAAACCAGCACGAGCTACGCTCTAGCGTAAATTCATGCATCAAAACCAATCACTTCGTACGAGCAACGCTCTAGTACGGCATTTATGCATAAAAATATGAAGAAACCACGTACGAGCATCGCTCTAGTACGGTTATATGCAAAAGAAAAACCACACAAATCCACGTACGAGCGTAAGCTCCAGTACGGTTTATAAAACATCGTCATAGTTCCAAAACAAAGTACGAGCTAAGCTCTAGCACCTTTCACACAAGTGAAAATATCGAAATCCAGCACGAGCGAGGCTCTAGTGCGATTTATGTCATACAAATACGATAGGCGGCTCATACACAATCAAACAATCTCAAAACATGCTTAGCGCCTCACATGGGCTATTTCACAACATCATCTAAGTACTAGCCAGCCTATCCTTTTATTTGCTCAAATCAAAGTATTGTGTTTTGTAAAAGCATTCAAAACACGTGATTTATGCAATTATTAGCCTTACTATCCCTTTTCAATAACCATTTCAAACAACCAAATCTCATACAAATACTCATAGTAATTTCCATACATCTTCAAACACATCTCTATAAACTCATGCACATTTTCAAAGCCCTATACACCCACAAAATACGAGCAACTACCTCTATATACTTACAGAATTCCCTTACCTGGAATCGCGATGCGTGATTCCACTTCCTTAAAGCTGCTACTCATACCACTCGATTCGTTTCCAACAGACTCTTTGGGACTGCACAAAATCGTATTCCGCATTATATTCGATCCATATAATATGACATCGTGTGTTCACTATAGTCAATTCGACCTATAGTTTCTAGTGACGCTCTTAAGGCCTCGTTTCATTACTCTACTCATATTTCGAGTCTATGGATTCTTTTAGGCCTATTAATTCATTTCAAATCAATATGAAATCGACATTAAGCTCATAGTGTTCATATTTCATGAATTCCCTCACTATGGCATTTATCAAGCATTTACATACTCATTTTCATAATTTCACTTAAACCCACAATGTATTTCCATTTAACCATCTAAAATCATAGAAATTACCTCAATAACAACTTTAGCATGTCCATAAATCATAAACTCATTCATCCCATATCTTCTCACATTATACCCATTCTAGGTTTTCTAGGTCACACCAATTCCAACACTTCCATAGATAATTTATCCATCAATACACATCCAACCCAACTCCAAAATCACTTAAATAAACAATGTACTTGGATTGGAGTATTAGAAACTTACCAAATCTGATTACTCTTCTTGCTCCAAATGTCAATACCCTTAGCTCTTTCAATACCAACAATGGGATTTTGGGTTCCAACTATGTTGTTCTCTTCCTCAAGATGAACAACTTAATGTCTAATGGCCTCCCCTCAAATCTTACTGGAAATGGCTGATTTTAGAGAGAGAAAGTTAAGTTTTTGGGTTAGAAATGGAAGATTGGTGTTTTTTCCGAAATTTTCAGATTATCAGCCCTCCTTTTATAGAAATAGCTTGAGGAGATCGATCTGGTCCCCTTAAATCTCTCATTTTCACGGCATTTTAAGCATGAGATCGATCTGTCGAAGCATGAGATCGATCTGCTCCCAAACAGAGAGCTAAGGAGATCGATCTGTATGCTTGAGGATCGATCTTTTCATTACAGAATGCTTAAGAGATCGATCTGGCCCCATTGGAGATCGATCTGCTCTATTCCCTTGCCCAAATAAGAGCATTCTGGCTCTTCCAGATCGATCTCTCATCCTATGAGATCGATCTGGCCTTCATACTTTCTAGATTTTCTGCAGTTTTCTTGCTGCAACTCATACCAACACATCCTTAATCGCTGCCATGGCCATTTTCTCATCCATCCACCTTTATAACTTGAAAATGGCATCCATTCATACCTTATGTACATTGAAACTTGTGTGCAT
The DNA here is from genome assembly GCA_033439115.1 of Firmiana major. Lineage (NCBI taxonomy): Eukaryota > Viridiplantae > Streptophyta > Magnoliopsida > Malvales > Malvaceae > Firmiana > Firmiana major. The sequence goes on along the minus strand of CM065903.1, from coordinate 22,255,312 downwards.
TCATTGTATGTCCAAAGGTATACTATATAAAACCAAATGGAAGCATTTATACTCATGCAACTTCCTTCCATTTATCACACTACTCATTTTGAGTTCCAATCACATTCACCACTTACAAGAACTCATTTATTCATATTCATACACAATGAAACTTGTGTGTACATTACAAATCATATTAAACATATGTACATTGAATCCATGGACTTACACCACTTATGCTTTACATTACAAGTCCATTCTCATTAATTGATCCAATTACACACATTACAATTATATATATATGAGGTCTCACAGTCTTTCCATTTGATTATAGGTGTTATCTCTTTCCATTTGATTATAGGTGTTATCAGTGCAAAACAACAACATGTATCAGATATGAAAACACAAATGCTTTTGATGAGAAAAAAACATGTTGTGCAAATCATTGAGAAACAATTATTATTCGTGAAACACTTATTTTCCTTATAGAAACTCAAGTGTTTGACAAAAAAGAACAACAAAATCCAGTACCGTTGAGATACACAACACAAATATTTATAAGACACACCAACTCTACCAGTCTTTCCCGTTTACGATGCAAAATGATGAACCTTTCTCATGATGAACCTTTCCCATCAATAGCCAGAAAAAAAAGCCTGCTTTTTCACTTTAACCGATGCTTAGCAAAACACTCCATATCTCTTCCCCAGATTTTTCACTTCCAATTTTACTGCACCGCAACCCTGTACATGCATGCACAAGTCAGTTGATAGATTTTCACACATCTGCCTAGATAATTGTTCCAAAGCATCATTAATAATTTTCCCATTTATTTATTTATTTATTTATTAATTTTCCCATCTATTTATTTTTTATTTATAATAATTACTATTACAATTATTGTTATAGGAAAAAAACAAAAGGAAACGAAAAATTGTTTGCCTTCTTCATCTTCTTCTATTCTTTGCAGACATAGTGAAACACCATAGCTGATCCACAATTTCGTTCGATGCCGAGTTTTTGTAAGCCGCTCAGTTATAACTCCATGAATAGAAACAATCTGGTTAATCAATGACTGATGCTTTGTTTAGTGTTTACAGTACTTTATTGCTAATTACACTTTGCAAAAATCACTGTGCACATTTTCCCCATAGTGTTTGATTGGCGATTTAAGACATTCACTTGCTTTTGATCAAATTTGCTACTTTTATGTTCATTTTGATTTCCTTATGTCTCATACTTGTCTCTTTTCTCGTTGCCAAAAAAAAAAAAAAGACAACGAATCAATACTTTCATTGTCTCAAAAAATATTCATCCTAATTTGTACTATATTTAATCAATCTCTATAATTATATACAGCTTATTCCCAAAAAAATTCATAGATGAGAATGCAAATTTCTTCTCTTTTATGTTCGACGCCATCCTGTTTAGCAATCTTTTCGGACCATTCCAACTCAAATTAGAATGTTAAGATGGAGAGTTCTATTTTACAGATGGATGGAACAAATTGGCTAATGCTCATTGTTTATTATGTGGAGATACATTGACATTCAATTTAATTCCAAATATGCACTTTAATGTCATTGTTTATACATATGAAGGCTTAATTTTGACCCATGAAGATATCCAAAAAAGAACTGGTAAATATCTTGATTCTTTCAAGCTTTTTATGGTTTGCTTTTTTGGCTGCTTCTTATGTTGCATAAACAATAGCTTGCCTAGATCCGCCCACCACGAGAGTTCAAAAGTACTGGTGGCATCCTCTTCTCAACTGCAACAAGGAGAAAATCTATCTAATCCAGCTTCCAATATAAATGCCAACACTCTTTTTTTAAAAAATTACTATGACCAAAAATAACGTTTAAAGCTCTTTTATGCAGGTAAGTTTGATTTATATTATATGTACATATATATATATTTATATATCTGGTAAATTTATATTTCATATTTATATATATATATATATATATATATATATATATATATATATCTTCAAAACAGTTTTATGCATATTTGATACATATTGTCTTAAAATCTATTAAAGATCATTTTCTCTTTATCAGCATGTGCCACGATCGTTGGCAACTGAGTACCTTCTAAAATCATCTGTTGACTTCATCTTTACTATCCCTGGAAAAGAGTAAACATGGAAAGTTCGCTACATTTGCACTGATCAAAACAAAGTTTTTTCCGTCGAGTGGAAAAAATTTGTTACTGATAATGCCATTGCTGTTGGACAAACTTGCACTTTCACTTTGACTGTGCCTACTACTTTTCAAGTCTTCCTACATACAAGTTATATTTCCACTCATCCAATTCCTTATTGTCATAGTGTTATAATTATTATTAAATTATTATAAATATTAATTATCATAATAATAAATACTATACGAAATTATATATGCATATAAAAATATGCACAAAAGATACCATTTACTTCTTTGCATTGTCTTAAATTCTTATCTAACTATCCTTGTCATAAGATTACATGATATGTTTACATATTAATACAAAGATGACCAAAAAATATTAACAAACATACATTTAGCAACAACAACATGCCATATATGACCTAATTTTCGTATGCTAATATAGAATTTTTTCCAAGAACTTTATTGAATATATTTAACATCATTTGCAGTTCCTTTGTCAAGGAAACAACACAAATATTATTATGGCTGAATATATAGCGATGATGAAGAAGACCTAATAGAACTTTCGGCGCTATCGCTTTTTTAAATATTTTTCACTTGTAAAATTTACTTGACTTATAAATGCTATTATACAATATTACAACATATGGTAGAAACTTTTTGTCGAAAAGAACAATATAAATCTTATTATTATATAATAATAATATACCAAATATATACTTAGTGCCTCTTGTAAAAAAACTTTATCTGGATACATTAAAATAGTTTTATTATTCATTCTATATTTGTTTTATAAAAAATATCAAATACCACATAAAATTTGTTTTTATTATTATTATACCAAATATTTTACAAATAAAATTTGTTAAAAAAATTATAAATATTTGTACAAAGGCCACAGACTATTTACCATATATATTTTAAAATGAATTAAATATAATAAATATTTAGCCATTTGTCTGCTGTTCAACTTAAAAGAATAAACATATTTATCAATTTTTACCATTTATGCTTTACACAAATTAGTCTTTCATTAAAACTCTATCTTACAAATATAAATTATCAAAATTTATTAAAAAATGTTAAATATATTGTTATTATTTGTAACATTTTTGCTCAACTTATATAATAATAATAATAATAATATTTGCAATCTATTCAAAAATAAGTATCATTTCTTAGATAAAAAAGAAACAATTATAATTCTATATATAAATTGAAAAAAAAAAACCTTCTTTTATATGCAAAAAAACCTTCTTTTTTTTCTATGCTAAAAAAAATTATAAATTTTTTTCAAAAAACAAATTTATATTGAAAAAAAGATGCAACATATTTCCACGATAAAACACATATATAAATGACAAAAACATCACATTGATTTCTTGACTTACACTTATACTACAATCATCAAGTTTCATTTTATCTTTTTAAACATATATATATATATATATATATAATAAATAACATCTGACGACTATTCACATCACAATTTTCATAACATGCACAGACTACAATTTTTCATAGCTTGCATATAGAACTGTTACTGTTTTCAATGATCTGTTCTTCCTCTTCCCGGTTATTTACGCCTAAAAAAATACTTTCTCAATCCCTGTACAAAGCACCATTTCCAACTGATAGATTCCTTTCCTTTATCTTCCACCTCATTTATAACCAAAATAAATCCAAACTCAAAACAAACTCACCCATCCCTCTTCTCTTGTTTCACTGAAACATCTAAATCCAAAACAAACTCACTCATCCCTCTTCTGTTGCTTGACTGAAACAAAAAAAAAAAACTTTCTCATCGTCGGCAATGGAAACCTAGAATGAACAAGATGACGACCGATGCTTTGGAATTGTGCTCGAGTCTGAGATCAGAAAACAAATGGTGGTAAGCCAACCCATTACACGACAATCTGCTTGATGTTTATTCGACATTGATTTTGTCTTTGTTTTAGTTTTCTACTGTTCTGTAATGCCTTTTGAGATTTTTTTAAAGTAATTTCATTCTTTCCTATTCCTACTTTGGTCGTTTCTCTTTCATTGGTTGTTGATAACATCTATGTATGCATATATGCACGCTTTTTGCGGGTTTTTTTTAATGTTTTCCTGTCTTTCGTTGATTAAATTGGCGGTATTATTTGCTTTTTGATTTGCTCATTTATTTATGCATTATGTATGCATTGTCTTTCGCCATTTGTGGTGGGATTTTTCTTTGGAATTTAAACTTGCTCATTTTCTTGATTATTACTTCAGTTTCATTCTCTGTTTTCATGACTGATCCAAACTGCTTCATGTTTTAACAAAACAAATTGATATATATCACTGCTTACACATTTGTTTCGCCAATTTGCTTCAGTTTCCGTGATATCTACAACTCTTTAACAAATATATCACTCCTTTTTACAAAACCCATCATTGATCAATTTGTTCGATGTGATATTATTCTTACAATACTTGTTGTTCTGTCAATAATGCTATCTTTCCTACGTTGTTACTTACATTCTAACATATCTGCTTTGTAAATATATTTGTTTAAACATGCTCATCTACTTGATCATTTACTTCAATTTCATTCTTTGTTTTCATGACTGATGCAATCTGCTTCATGCATAAACAAAACAAATAGATATAAACCACTGCTTACACATTTGTTTCACCAAACTGCTTCAGTTTCTCTAATATCTACAACTATTTAACAAATATATCACTCCTTTTTATAGAACCCATCATTGATCAGTTTGTCCGATGTGGTATTAATCTTGCAATACTTGTTGTTCTGTCAATAATGCAATCTCATCTTTCCTACGTTGCTACTTTCATTCTGACATATCTGCTTTGCAAATAGATTTGTTTAAACTTGTTCATCTTCTTGATTATTTACTCCAGCTTCATTCTCTGTTTTCACGACTGATGCAATATGCTTTATGCTTAAACAAAACAAACAGATATATACCACTGCTTACACATTTGTTCCCCTAATCCCACAGCTTGCTCATAATTTTGTCAAACATCTTGACAAACATCTGACTATAATATGCTAATTACCTAGATTTTGCCATCAACATTTGTTGAACGTCATTTTACCCAGCTTCGTACACCTGCTGTTTGTAAAATCAAAGCCATTTTACCCAAAACTTTTAGAGTGCAGATCACAGAAACACAAGGTCGCCTTACCTTGACACGTGACTGGAACACATTTGTTCAAGACCATGCATTGCGCTTCACAGATTCACTTTTCTTTGAGTATAACGGAAACATGACATTTACTGTTTATCTCTATTACAATGCATCTTTTTTACTCATCATTCATATGATTGAACAAAGAAAAGGTAAATGCATTTCTCTCATCGATGTACTTACCTCACTACTATTTTTATATATTTATTGAATTTGATTCTTCTATACTTGCATGTTTATATTTGCATATAAACATTGATGAACAAACCACATCAGAAGAAAGCTTACTTGAAGATCTTGAGGAACAAGATCATTATTATGTTAGCAATTCCGCAATCAACATTTGTTCTCCAGACTCTAATCTGCCCTATTGTGAATGCACAATGACAAAAATCAACGTCGAAACCTCATGTGTCCTGGTAATTACCATAAAATTCTGGTCAATTCTTATTGCTCCAAACAGCACTTTATAATCATACACATTTTTTTGCAGCATATGCTAAAAGAATTCCATGAAAAGTGTATACCTAAACAATCAACTGACATGACTTTCATCGTTCCAAACAGACATCAACAATGGCAAGTTCGATACATCCGATTGAAACACAACAAATTATTTTTTGGTGGATGGCGAAAATTTGTCATGGACAATTACTTCAGAGTTGGAGATGATTGCAAATTCTTAATGATCGAAGTTGGACTCTTTAAGATCAAAAGCTGTAGATGCAGGGCTGGCTTATTTCAATACATATAAAACAAATTTCTGCTATATTTTCAGTTGAATCAAAAACTTTTTGTTATCGATATCATTGGAACTTTTATTTTTGAATAATTTATTATACAACTTATTTTTTATCTACTTTTATTTCACAACAATTTGTTATCCAATTTATCTTTAATAACCTGCGCAACGCACGAGTCTAACTTAATATTATATTAAAAATGTAAAGAATGCAGGCTCCTCATGCAACCATGTGAGATCTGAGAATTTTAGATATATTTTAATGATGTAATAAAAACTTGAAGTGTAAATTATTGAGCTAGATGAATTGTGGGAATTATAATTGGAGAATTATATGTTAAGTGTGTAAAATAAGCATGAAGTATGAGGACAGATCGATCTGGGAGAAGGAGAGATCGATCTGGTGAGTTAAAAATGACGAGGAAGGAGGAATTTGAGGAGCAGATCGATCTCCAATGGAAGAGATCGATCTCCAAATGATTCTGTTTGAGAAAGGATCGATCTCATAAGGAAGAGATCGATCTCCAAATGATTCTGTTTGGGAGAAGATCGATCTCCTTAGGAGCAGATCGATCTCATAAAGCCATAAAGAGATCGATCTCACCCCTCGACAGATCGATCTCCTAGGCATAAAATTACCCAGATCGTCCCCAAAATTCAAACGCATATCGATCTCACCCCTCGACAGATCGATCCCCTATCTCCAGCCTATATAAGGAACCCCTGTTTTTCTCCTGAAAACTCACTTTCTCACTCTTCCAACCCCATTTCCATCGAAAACCTAACTTTCTCACTCATCCAAAACACCCATTTCCAGCCAAATCAAGAGTTGTGGTAAGAAGGAAAGTTGTTCCTTATCAAAGGGAGAACAACATACTTGGAAATCGAAGGACGAATCGGATCGAGGCGTGGGTTGTGCGTCTCACAAGCTTTGGGTAATTTCTAAACCTCGATCTTGATATTTGAGATGATTTTGATGATATTGGTGGTTGTCATTGTGTTGTAATAGCTGAGAAATGATTAGGGATTGATGAAATTGCAATGTGGTTGGAGTGATAACGATATTTAGCAATTTTGGTAATTTTAGGAATTTTGAGCTATAAATGGAAATTTAGACAAATGTGGTGAATTAGCATAGATAATTGGTATTAGAAATGTAGAACGTTGAGATGTTGTGAATGAGAGTGTAGTTTGGGGTAGAGTTACGAGAATCAAGGGATTTGAGGAGTTATGAGCAATTATGCTCGATTTTGAGAATTGAGGTTGATGAGATAATTGAGTATTGATGTTTTAACATCGTTTGGACAGCTCGGGAGTTCCAGAGTGGAATGCGAGGCTAGTTCGTGATACGGGGGAAACGATTGCACTATACGAGGTGCAAAGAGGTAAGGGAAATCTAAACCATTTGTGTATGTGATTTGTAAACTATTATAGCAAGATTTGTGGTTTATAAAATAAGCATGTTGAGTGTTGTGTTGAGATTTAATTGCACACGATTTTTATAGCCGGTTGGAGCCCATAATTTTATGAGTTTATAAGCTGAGTGTGAAATTGCTTTATAAACCGTTGAATTTTGTGTGAGTAATGAATTGGGCTCTACGTTAAGGCAATATCGAGATTTGAGAAATGTGTGCGTGTTTTACCTGTTGGAACTCAGTTTTATTACGTTTTGTGTTGAGTACAAAACGGTTTTCAATTGAGTTTTATGAGTGAAAAACCCCTATGAGTTCTACGTGAAGGCAAACCAGTCTTATGTGATAAGACGTAGGTGTGCAGTGGTGAGTACACACCGGGCATTGCTCTGGTAGCATGTAAGCCCGATTTCTTCTCCGTTTTGGTAACGTGAGAATAACCTATTCTGTGGCTATGCCACGTATACTTGGTGGCCGTTGCCACGTGAGAAACCCCATTGGTGGCCGTTGCCACGTGAGAAACCTCATTGGTGGCCGTTGCCACGTGATACCCCATTGGTGGCCGTTGCCACGTGATACCCCATTGGTGGCCGTTGCCACGTGATACCCCATTTGGTGGCCGTTGCCACGTGAGAAACCCAATTTGGTGGTCGTTGCCACGTGAAACCCTATTCTGTGGCTGTGCCACGTGTGAATTCAAATCAGTGGCTATGCCACGTGTGTTTAGTGGCTATGCCACGAGTGAAATTAAATCAGTGGCTATGCCACGTGTGTTTAGTGGCCATGCCACGAGTGATTTTAAATCAGTGGCCATGCCACGTGTGTTTTGTGGCTATGCCACGTGTGAAATTAAATCAGTGGCTATGCCACGTGTGTTTAGTGGCTGTGCCACGTGCATTACTATTTCAGTGATTTTATCACGTGTATTGAGAAAGCGTTTATCGCATTATTTTCACATGCTTTGTTATTGCTCTAGAGTGAGCCTTTTACTTCATGTTTTCACATGACTTGACACATGAGAATGTCGTTTTGAGTACTTTCATGCTATGGTTTTCAAAGGAGTTTCACATACAAATAAACATTTTGTGATGTGCATTTTGGTTTATGAAATGAGTTCCTTACCCCCTTTACTGAGCGTTTTAGAAGCTCACCCTGTTTTCTTTTCCCCCCAAATTTCTTCAAGTGAAAAGGGTTTCCCTGCGACGTACGGAGTAGTGGCTAGTGGAGGACTTGAGCTCCAGGCCATATATTGTAATTTAAGGTATCTTTTATCTTTTCATGTACCCAGACAATTACTGTAATTACAGACACTTGATGTATAACATTATATGGAATGTATTAGGATTAATTAACTTGAGATGGATTAATGTATTTGATATGATATATAATTCTATTGATGAGATCCTGAGGAATGATGATTATGATGATGTATGACACTGCACAAGAATGCACCTTTAATTGTGAATTAACGAGTAAAAAGTTTTAAATTAGCCCTATTTTTCGCATTTTCGGGGCGTGACAGAGTTTTCTTGGTATCAGAGCTTAGGGTGTCTAGTACTGTCAGTGTCGGTTAAGTGAAATAGAATACATCCCAAGTGTCTGTAATAGTCTGATCATGAACTGAAATTGAGGATTGAGATTTCAATTAATTTTGATATGTACGCGCAGGAGACGAGTTGAGATAGAGAATGAGTAAACGACGAGGTCGTTCGAAGAGGCAGGCAGAGTCCCCTCCGCCACCTGTTCCACAATCAGAGAGTCCTAACTCTTGATTTAATCGGATTGAGACCGATGTGAGGCAAGGTTTTGAGCAGATGGCAGCGTTATTCGCGCAACACTTTGGAGTTAATGCCTTGGATACTACCCCTACACCACCACAAGGACCTCCCATACCCCCAGTGCCTCCCGTCACTCAGCCTGAGGATAGAAGTATGGTCCGACTAAAGGATTTTTTGAAGATGAATCCACCCGCATTTAAGGGAAAGAAGGATCCTACAGAGGCTGAGGAGTGGTTGACGGAATTGAGAGTTATATTTGATTTTCTGGGGTGCACCGATGCTGAGAGGGTCAGTATGAGTGCCTATATGCTGAAGGGGAGAGCTCGAGATTGGTGGGGTACTACCCAGGGTATTCTGATGTCCCGCCAGGATGTGATTGGTTGGGAAGAGTTCCAGACAGCCTTTAGGACCCAATATGTACCACGAGCCGCCCAGAGAAAGAAACAAGCTGAGTTTTTGAGTTTGGTACAGGGTGACATGTCTGTGGATGACTATGAGAGCCAATTCACAGCGCTATTGAGATATGACCCAGAGACCTTCAAGAGTGAAGAGCTCCACACAGAGAAGTTTGTGTATGGGTTGAAGCCCGTCATCAAAGATAGATTGATAGAGCTATGTATTACTGAGTTTGGAGATGCTCTGAGACGAGCACAAGAGATTGAAAGAGGAATTGAGATGGTACAATCCCAGAATGAGCTCAGAGCAGTGAATAGAGATAAGGGCAAGAGACCAGCACTTTTCCAAACGGAGGCTCGGAGAGGTTCCTTCAGAAGAGGAAGGATTGAAGTGCAGAAGGGCAGATTAGAGAGACCCAGAGGGTACCCTAACATTAGAGAGACCCCTCGAGATGTCAGGCCAGAGACAAGATTTTGCAGGAATTGTGGCCGAATGCATGAGGGAAGTTGTACCGGGTCGATCCATGGATGTTTTAGATGTGGAGACATGGGTCACATGGTGAAGGATTGCCCTCAACCTCAGAAACCACATGGATTGGAGCCTACTAGACAACAGCCTCAGAGAGTGGATACCCGGAGACGGGCCACTGCGGCAGAGAAGGGAAGAAACCTGTGGCACAGGGACGTGTGTTTGCCCTGGATAAGGAGACCGCAGACACTTCGGCAGAAACTATAAGAGGTGCACTCTCTGTCTGTGATCATAAGGCTCATGTGTTGATTGACTCAGGATCCACGCATTCCTTTATTTCTGAGCATTTTGCATGTAGATTAAACTTGAAGTTTGAACCTCTAGAATATATAGTACATGTAAATACCCCTATGCGTGAATCCCAGAGAACTGAGTTAATCTGTAGAGGATGTGAAATAAAGGTGGGAGATAGAGTGATGTTAGCAGATCTAATCATGTTGAATATACATGGGTTTGATGTAATTCTGGGGATGGATTGGTTGGCAACCAATCGAGTGAGTTTAGACTGCTACACTAAGATTGTAACTTTCTCCCTACCTGAACCTTACAGTGTACGATTGAGATATTGAGGAAATGAATATGTGGAATTCTAGTAAGTAATTTGAGAATTTTAATATTATTTTAGAGAATATTAAATATGATTGTTCATGTGAAGGTTATGAGACACTCATCTCAGACGATGAGCGGGAACATCCGAGGATTGAGGATATACCTGTGGTGTGTGAATTTATGGATGTTTTCCCAGATGAATTGCCAGGTTTACCACCAGAGAGAGAGCTGGAGTTTACTATTGATTTCGTACCAAATACTCAGCCGATCTCTAAACCTCCCTACAGGATGGCATTAGTGGAACTTGAGGAATTGAGGAGACAACTACAGGAGTTATTGGATCAAGGGTTTATTAGACCCAGTGTTTCACCGTGGGGAGTGCCAGTACTATTTGTTAAGAAGAAGGATGGCAGTCTCAGATTATGTGTAGACTACCGGTTGTTGAATAAAGCCACGGTGAAGAATAAATACCCACTACCCAGGATTGATGATCTACTTGATCAGCTAAGAGGGGCATCAGTCTTTTCTAAGATTGATTTGAGATCGGGCTATCACCAATTGAGAATCAAGGAAGAAGATATTCCAAAGACGGCCTTTAGGACGAGGTACGGCCATTACGAATTTCTGGTGATGTCCTTTGGATTGACGAACGCCCCTGCAGCATTTATGAGGTTGATGAATGAAGTGTTTAGAGACTATCTGGATAAATTTGAGATAGTCTTTATTGATGATATCCTGGTATACTCTCGGTTGTATGAGGAGCATGCACAGCATTTGTGGTTAGTACTTCAGATACTTCGAGATAAGCAATTATACGGAAAGCTTAGTAAGTGTGAGTTTTGGTTGAACCGGATAGCTTTCCTTGGTCATATAGTCTCAGAGGAAGGAGTATCAGTGGACCCAAGCAAGGTGGAGGTTGTGCTTAATTGGGAGAGACCGAGGACAGTTACTGAGGTTCAAAGCTTCCTTGGTTTGGCAGGGTATTACAAAAGATTTGTGGAAGGATTTTCAAGGATTGCCACTCCTTTAACTAAGCTCACGCGCAAGGAGACTCCATTTATATGGACTAACCAATGTGAGCTCAGTTTTCAGGAATTAAAGAGGAGGTTGACAGCGGCACCTGTGTTAACTATCCCTGAGGGATCAGGAAGATTTTCGGTGTATAGTGATGCATCTCATCAAGGATTGGGGTGTGTGCTGATGCAGCACGGAAGAGTGGTCGCATATGGATCGCGACAACTAAAGGACCATGAGCGAAATTACCCCACGCATGACTTGGAGTTAGCCGCTGTGGTATTTGCTTTAAAGATCTGGCGACACTACTTATATGGGGAAAGATTCCAGATTTTCACTGATCACAAGAGTTTGAGATATCTCTTTGATCAGAAAGAGTTAAACATGAGACAAAGGAGATGGATGGAACTCCTTAAGGATTATTACTGCGAGATTCTTTATCATCCGGGTAAGGCGAATGTGGTTGCTGATGCCCTGAGCATGAAGAGTATGATATCAGCTATGATGATCAGGGAATGGGATTTGTTAGAGCAGTTCGTCGAACTTCGAATCAGAGTTAAAGAGGTAGAGACTGGATTTTTGGCTAGCCTGCAGATAGAGCCCAGGATCATGGATTAGATTAGAACTGGGCAGCGCAGTGATCAGAGATTGATAGATATGGTTAGCCAAGCTGAACAGAGTTCGCAGTCGGATCTCACCATCAGTGAGGATGGATTATTGAGGTTCAGAGGACGGATTTATGTACCGGACGATGATACCCTAAAGAGACAGATACTGAGAGAATCCCACTGTTCGCGATACACCATGCACCCAGGGAGTACTAAGATGTACCGAGACTTGAGAAAGGTGTATTGGTGGAGTGGTATGAAGCGAGACGTGGCAGAGTATGTGGCCAGGTGTTTAGTATGCCAGCAAGTAAAAGCTGAGCATCGAAAGCCCGGAGGACTACTACAGCCTTTACCTGTACCTACATGGAAATGGGAGCATGTCACTATGGACTTTATTATGGGTTTACCGAGGACCCGAAGAGGTCGTGACGCGATATGGGTCATTGTGGATAGATTGACCAAGAGTGCCCACTTCCTTGCCATCAAGAGCACAGATACTGTGGATGCCTTAGCTGAACTGTATGTCAGCGAGATAGCTAGATTACATGGGGCTCCAGTGAGTATTACTTCTGATAGAGATTCCCGATTTACTTTCAGATTTTGGACCCAGTTTCAGGAGTCCATGGGTACTAAATTGAGTTTCAGTATCGCCTATCATCCTCAGACAGATGGTCAGTCAGAGAGGACTATTCAGACCCTGGAGGATATGTTGAGGGCGTGTACGATGGATTTTAAGGGATCATGGGATGATCACCTGCCCCTAGCAGAGTTTGCATACAATAACAGCTATCATGCGAGTATTGGAATGGCACCTTTTGAGGCTCTATATGGTAGGAGGTGTAGATCCCCTGTAGCTTGAGAAGAAATCGGTGACAGAAAGATAAATGCCCCCAAGCTTGTTGAGCAAGCCGTACAGAGTGTGAAACTCATATGTGAGAGGTTACGGGCTGCACAAAGTAGACAGAAAAGCTACGCGGATGTGCGTAGACGGCCACTCAAGTTTGAGGTTGGTGATGCAGTATTTCTAAAAATATCACCAAGTAAGGGTATCATGCGATTTGGGAAGAAAGGGAAATTGAGTCCTCGATACGTAGGACCATTCGAGATTCTTGAGAGAGTGGGAGAGGTAGCTTACATATTAGCATTACCCCCACAGATGTCCGGAATACACAATGTTTTTCATGTGTCTATGTTGAGGAATTACCACCCGGACCCTTCCCATGTCATAGAGTATGACGAGATGGACGTTCAAAAGGACATGAGCTACACTGAGGAACCCGTCCGGATTCTCGATAGAAAGGAGAAGGTACTGAGAACCAAGAGCATCCCATTAGTGAAAGTTTTGTGGAAACATCACTCAATGGAAGAGGCAACGTGGGAACTAGAGAGTCTCATGAAGGAGAAATACCCCCATCTATTTAACTAGTTGAGTTGAATTTGGAGGACCAAATTCTTTTTAAGGTGGGGAGGATGTGAGATCTGAGAATTTTAGATATATTTTAATGATGTAATAAGAACTTGAAGTGTAAATTATTGAGCTAGATGAATTGTGGGAATTATAATTGGAGAATTATATGTTAAGTGTGTAAAATAAGCATGAAGTATGAGGACAGATCGATCTGGGAGAAGGAGAGATCGATCTGGTGAGTTAAAAATGACGAGGAAGGAGGAATTTGAGGAGCAGATCGATCTCCAATGGAAGAGATCGATCTCCAAATGATTCTGTTTGAGAAAGGATCGATCTCATGAGGAAGAGATCGATCTCCAAATGATTTTGTTTGGGAGAAGATCGATCTCCTTAGGAGCAGATCGATCTCATAAAGCCATAAAGAGATCGATCTCACCCCTCGACAGATCGATCTCCTAGGCATAAAATTGCCCAGATCATCCCCAAAATTCAAACGCAGATCGATCTCACCCCTCGACAGATCGATCCCCTACCTCCAGCCTATATAAGGAACCCCTGTTTTTCTCCTGTAAACTCACTATCTCTCTCTTCCAACCCCATATCCACCGAGAACCTAACTTTCTCACTCATCCAAAACACCTAATTTCTGCCAAATCAAGAGTTGTGGTAAGAAGGAAAGTTGTTCCTCATCAAAGGGAGAACAACATACTTGGAAATCGAAGGACGAATCGGATCGAGGCGTGGGTTGTGCGTCTCACAAGCTTTGGGTAATTTCTAAACCTCGATCTTGATATTTGAGATGATTTTGATGATATTGGTGGTTGTCATTGTGTTGTAATAGCTGAGAAATGATTAGGGATTGATGAAATTGCAATGTGGTTGGAGTGATAACGATATTTAGCAATTTTGGTAATTTTAGGAATTTTGAGCTATAAATGGAAATTTAGACAAATGTGGTGAATTAGCATAGATAATTGGTATTAGAACTGTAGAACGTTGAGATGTTGTGAATGAGAGTGTAGTTTGGGTTAGAGTTACGAGAATCAAGGGATTTGAGGAGTTATGAGCAATTATGCTTGATTTTGAGAATTGAGGTTGATGAGATAATTGAGTATTGATGTTTTAACATCGTTTGGACAGCTCGGGAGTTCCAGAGTGGAATGCGAGGCTAGTCCGTGATACGGGGGAAACGATTGCACTATACGAGGTGCAAAGAGGTAAGGGAAATCTAAACCATTTGTGTATGTGATTTGTAAACTATTATAGCATGATTTGTGGTTTATAAAACAAGCATGTTGAGTGTTGTGTTGAGATTTAATTGCACACGGTTTTTATAGCCGGTTGGAGCCCATAATTTTATGAGTTTATAAGCTGAGTGTGAAATTGCTTTATAAACCGTTGAATTTTGTGTGAGTAATGAATTGGGCTCTACGTAAAGGCAATATCGAGATTTGAGAAATGTGTGCGTGTTTTGCCGGTTGGAACTTGGTTTTATTACGTTTTGTGTTGAGTACAAAACGGTTTTCAATTAAGTTTTATGAGTGAAAAACCCCTATGAGTTCTACGTGAAGGCAAACCAGTCTTATGTGATAAGACGTAGGTGTGTAGTGGTGAGTACACATCGGGCATTGCTCTGGTAGCATGTAAGCCCGATTTCTTATCCGTTCTAGTAACGTGAGAATAACCTATTCTGTGGCTATAACACGTATACTTGGTGGCCGTTGCCACGTGAGAAACTCCATTGGTGGCCGTTGCCACGTGAGAAACCCCATTGGTGGTCGTTGCCACGTGATACCCCATTAGTGGCCGTTGCCACGAGAGAAACCCCATTGGTGGCCGTTGCCACGTGATACCCCATTGGTGGCCGTTGCCACGTGATACCCCATTTGGTGGCCGTTGCCACGTGAGAAACCCAATTTGGTGGCCGTTGCCACATGAAACCCTATTCTGTGGCTGTGCCACGTGTGAATTCAAATAAGTGGCTATGCCACGTGTGTTTAGTGGCTATGCCACGAGTGAAATTAAATCAGTGGCTATGCCACGTGTGTTTAGTGGTCATGCCACGAGTGATTTTAAATCAGTGGCCATGCCACGTGTGTTTTGTGGCTATGCCACGTGTGAAATTAAATCAGTAGCTATGCCACGTGTGTTTAGTGGCTGTGCCACGTGCATTACTATTTCAATGATTTTATCACGTGCATTGAGAAAGCGTTTATCGCATTATTTTCACATGCTTTGTTATTACTCTAGAGTGAGCCTTTTACTTCATGTTTTCACATGACTTAACACATGAGAATGTCGTTTTGAGAACTTTCATGCTATGGTCTTCAAATGAGTTTCACATACAAATAAACATTTTGTGATGTGCATTTTGGTTTATGAAATGAGTTCCTTACCCCCTTTACTGAGCGATTTAGAAGCTCACCCTGTTTTCTTTTCCCCCCAGATTTCTTCAAGTGAAAAGGGTTTCCCTGCGACGTACAGAGTAGTGGCTAGTGGAGGACTTGAGCTCCAGGCCATATATTGTAATTTAAGGTATCTTTTATCTTTTCATGTACCCAGACAATTACTGTAATTGCAGACACTTGATGTATAACATTATATGGGATGTATTAGGATTAATTAACTTGAGATGGATTAATGTATTTGATATGATATATAATTCTATTGATGAGATCCTGAGGAATGATGATTATAATGATGTATGACACTGCACAGGAATGCACCTTTAATTGTGAATTAACGAGTAAAAAGTTTTAAATTAGCCCTATTTTCCGCATTTTCGGGGCGTGACAAACCACGTTTTTTTTGCCTCTTTTTTCCACCTTCTGCCCTTCACCTTTGCACTATTCAGTGGTTTTTCCTGCATAAAACCATCGTTTCGCATTGTTTGCCTCCTTTTTCACCTAACATTTACATGTGTTTTCTCTTGTTTTGCTATTTGTTTTGGTACTTTCGCCACTCTTCTTAGGCACAGTCATCTATAGGCGGTTGTTTTTTTCCCTCTATCTTTTATCTACTCCAAAGTCCGATGCCATCTTCATGTGTCTGTTCATCATATAGATCCTTGTCTTTTTTTTTGTACTATTATGTATTTACCTTCCTCACTTAGTTTTGATATGACTTTTCTTTTTTGCTTTTCTTTCTATTATCTATGTATGAATATGAGTTTCGATCATTTAATATGGGTTAGTCTTTATTTTGCGTGCCACTCTTGGTTTTTTTAATTGATTTAAAGATTAATAGCTTTCAGTTTGCTTTTTTGTCAAAATTTTCAACTTTATTATAAAATGTTATTTGAGTTTTTAATTTTTTTAATGAAATGTAATTATGTTTTTATCATTTTTCTGTTTCAGTGATAGGACTAATCATCAACAATGATTTTTCAAAGCAATAGAGAAGGATTTTGTTTTAAAGCTTAATATTCAAGGTTGATGGCGGTGCTTTCAACAACGTTCATATTATTATTAGGAGTCAACTCTCTACAAGAAATGGTGAGAATATTTTTATGTTATTTCATTTGCCGATTTTAATTTTCTCATGCCAAAAATATACTTTCTCATGTATTTCTTTTAGTTAGAGAGAAACACAGAAGCATAACATTCACACAACAAACATCACAGCAACACAATTTCAACACAACCAACACGAACACAAAACGAACAAAAAAATAAAAAAGAAGTGAGATTTTAAGCTTCACGGGTCTAGGTTGTTTGGGGTTATATTTTGGCTGAAATAAAAAAGAAGGTGAAAGGAGGGCAGGGCAAAAGCGAAGATATTCGGGTTAGAGGAATTGGACTTTCGGGAAAGGTAATGTCGTGGGTCATAGAGCATAGATTTGGGGCTTTTCCTTTGATTTTTATTGAAAATTAGTTTAGCAGTCAAGAGAAAAGAAATAGATTGGATTGGAGCAGAGATGCCAACTAGAAGAAGAGGTTTAGAATCACAGCGGCAGCAAGAAAGGAAGGGCGGCTTCATTGGTGAAGAAGAGAGCTGGGCTTAGATAATGGAAAGTAGAGACTTTGATCAGATGAACCCACTTCATTGTTCTTTAAATTTTTTTCTAAATTTCTGATTTTAGGTTGTAATCCTCTTTGAATATTGACGATGCAGATGGCTTTTAAGGAATCATGGATCTTGCTTATCTGTCATTTTCATCTATCCGTTTGATATGAGTGAAGAAAGACAATAGAGCACAAATGAGTAGGGCTAAAATTACAGTTTTTAATTTGTTAAGTTTCGATCAAATCGAAAATGAAAAAGTAGGGCTGTATAAAAGTGGGCAGGTCTTCAAAAATCTCCTTTTTTTTTTTTGCTTCTTTCTTTCGTCAAATTTTAATTTGAGCATGGCAAAAACGAGAGATTTCGCTTTGGATTTATGTTATGGAAATCAAGGATTTAATGTTTTATTATTGGAGAAAATTGGTTCTTATTACAAAACTATGTTTTGTTTACTAGGTTTATTACCATTTTTATTGTTTATTACCATTGTTACTGTATTTTCTATGCTTCCTGACTAACATCGATAACATAAATTTGAACCAGCCAGTTTGTTTCAGGTCTATATGCTTTTACTGTGTTTTAGAATTATCATTAATTGGTTTTGATGTATGTTTTAGGTTTGAAGTAAGGAGTTTGGTTTTTTCTAATAATGGATGAGTTTGAGTTATGTAATATAAACCATGTTACTCTTTTGCTTGAGTTTTTGAATTCTCAACTCTTTTCAGAAGTGTCAAGCTTAGGTGTGGTGAAGGTTTTTCTTCATTCTCTTTCTTTTATCTCTTTTATTTGCAGTGTTTGTTTGGATTAAAGTTAATTAGATTTACCTTTTACATGGTTAGGGAGCATCCATGATTGACAAGGAAATCCAACTTCTTTGAGAGACTAAGCAACTTTTGAAAGTGACAACCTCTTTTTTATGGTAAGTGATTTAACTGGAGTTTAATTTCATTTAAACAACTTGGCAATTACAATCAGAGATTTAAATTACGGTTGTGGTCACGTTTTCAGTTGTGTTACATTTATTGCGGTTTTAAACATAATGAAGATTATTGCGGTCATTACGGTCATCGCGGTCGTAAATTTTTTTTAATTTCGTATAACTTTTTTTAACCGACGATAATGATAATAACGGTCGATAACGACAATAACGGTACTCGATAGCAGTAATAACGATCGATAACGATAATAATGACTCTTAATGACGATAATAACGAATAATTGTTACTGTTGCAGGTGTGAAATGCTATTTAAGAATAACGATAATGATTACTATCGCTACCAATAAATAACGGCCAATATTTCATTTAACTGCCACTATTGGATAACCTGATCACAATTGCATGATAAACAACACTATTTGGCTTTCATAGGTCGTCTACGTTTGCACAAGCAACTAGGCCTAGGATGTTTGCTGCTTCCAAGGAGAGGAAACTTGAAAATTGTGAGGCTACTTTCCTTTTTTAGCCATTGATTAATGACTTAATGTTATTTTTTCCCACAAGCTTATATCTATTTGATTCTTCAGACAATTTTCTTGGGGTGTTTTAGACTTCATTTAACTTTTGCGCCAATTAAATGATTGAAACGGAGAAAGTTTTTTTTTTTTTTCTTTTGGGAGGTTGGAATATGACTAAAGCTTGCCAACGTATTTCTCAATTCTAATGTTATTTATTTATCAAAAGCTATTGGGTAGTACACAAAGTTGACTACCTAAATAAAATCTAGGTGTGATGTATGCGATTTGCCTTATGATTTGGAAATACCGGAACATGTGACATGATTGTTCTCCTTCATGTTTAAGTTAAATTATATTATGACTCATTGATTTCTTATGTTTGAAATGAATTAAATAATATAATCTGATAAAATATTCAAATAGCAAAAGATCAAGTTAAAAGATTATCTCAACTTTAAATGATAAATATATCTTTATGTTTCAAAATTTTTTATTTCCTTTTTTACTTTTAAACTTCAATTAAGACTTTAGTCCTTTTGGCTATATTAGGCTTTCAAGTCAATTTAATAAAAACATTGAAATTGATTTAAAATTATTTTTTGTTTATCAACCAAAATGATTTGATAATATTGATTTAATTTAATTTCCGATCAATCATTTGATTTGGTTTGAGTTCAAATATTAACACCCGAATGTTTCTTTAATGTCATTATTGCTATTATGAAATTCAATATGTGCTATCTTCCTTGTGTTTTTAATAAATCGAATTGCAATTGAATTTGAGAGTTATGTTCACATTATATTGGATAAAGCCTTCTTTTTCTAATAAAATCTATTGTAATATTTGAAAAATTTTATAATTCTGTTAAATCATATGAAAAAGAAGCGTCGACATGTTACATCTCTATGCCGTAACTTCAATCAAAGAAATGAAAACAAAAATTATGACTAATCACATTGTTTTACAGTCAGCGTTTGCAAAAGTATTAAGCAGAACCTTCTAAACTGAACCGAACCGGACCGATTCAGCCAAGGAGGAGAGAGAAAAAGAGAAAAAAAAGAAAGAAAACGAAAAATTTTTTAGATTTCACCGGACTTCGGGTAAGTCGATACGAGGTAAAAAGTGACCAATTTAATTTCTGATAAATTTATTTAAATTATATTTAATCAGAAATTGACCCAGAGTTAAATATACGAAATTGTGCAGTTCGACGATTAATTCCGAACGAAAGCCCGATCGAACTTCGATTCACGTACCATCACACAATCTCGGGTAAGTAAAACTCATTTACGACAATTTATGTGATTATTGCGTATTTAAGACTTATTTTACGCATTTCAGATTAAATTCCGCATTTAGTGAATTATATTTCGAATTTAGAATTAACTGTCGTAAATGATATACGGGCTATCCAAAGAGCTTGGAATAAAGCCCAATGAGTATTGATAGGCCCAATGAGTCGATAGACCCTGATGAACGGGCTTAATACGGATTAGGGCCCAATTAATATGATTAAGGCCCATTAAGCATAAACGGGCCCATTAAATATGTAATACAGTAGGAAAAGTGTAATTAATCCAGTGAATGGTTAAATGCAGCTCCAGAGTCATATTGAGAGTGACCGAACTGCGAGGTTTGGACAGTACATAGGAAGAGAGGTCACACTACGTGATCCGAGGTAAGGGACTCTTGCAAGTAGCTAAAGATATCTGTGCATATTTTCGTTGGATTTTACATTCACTGAAATTGTTTAAGGGTCAGATACGATTTTTCCCCTAGTAAGGCAAAAAAGTGAAATTTTGAGAAAAGTTTCAAAAAGCATGAAAATGATGTTTTGAGTGGTTTTTCCTGCAGTGTGGCAGAAGAGTACGTAGATGGGCTAATGTTTTGAGGTCGATGTAAACTAAGCACACTTTATAGCGCTGATTTTAGTGGTTTTTAGCATCCCTATTTTTAAAGAGCCATCTACCGAATTATGTGGAAACAATCGTGCTAGAGCACAGCTCGCACTTGATTTCAGATGTTTTTCACATACATTAGTGTTGAAGGTTGACTCGCACTACATTTATTTGACATGCATGATAGAGTACTGGAGCATTGCTCGTACTTAGTTTTTATGTGATTTGTGCATGATAGAGTGCTGGAGCGATTAGCTCGCACTCGAGTTTTACATGAGATGCATGACAGAGTGCTGGAGCGTTGCTCGTACTCGATTCTTCATGATTTGTACATGATATAGTACTTGAGCGATTTGCTCGTACTTGATTTGAATGAGAACTATGCATGACTTGGTGCTGAAGGTTTACTCGCACTAGTGTTGATATTTTGACATGCATATACAGTGTATTGAGGCGGAGCGTTGACTGTGAGTCACACTCAAGATGCGCACTGTAGTTTTACGTGATATATAAACATGTTAGAAAAATCATGACGATTTTCTCCGTGCAGACTGAGTGTCACACTGTTGAGATGTTCTCAGGTGGATTTAGAGACGTGGCATTGATTCCATAGTATGAGGGCTAAAACCTATGGCAGGCACCCCGACTATGATGCATTTCCATGGTATGAGAGGCTAAGACCTATAGCAGGCACCCCGACCATGATGTATGGGTCCACGGGTGTATGTTGTACCATGCGTGTGGCATGGAGTACACTGTACCGTGTTTTGTGTTGTGGAGTTGTGGAGGAGAGTGTTGATAGCTGGCGGTTGTGATGGACTGACCCCCGCCAGTTACAACAGTGATAACCCGCACACCGAGTACTGTGTTGCCTGTGATTTCACCATATG
Organism: Firmiana major; assembly: GCA_033439115.1. NCBI lineage: Eukaryota > Viridiplantae > Streptophyta > Magnoliopsida > Malvales > Malvaceae > Firmiana > Firmiana major. Next base: position 22,233,318 of record CM065903.1, on the reverse strand, counting down.
TTAGGATATGGCCATAGTCCGGAGATTCTCTCTTACAGTAAGATCCTTAAGCCCAACATCCTTAAGCTAGAGTGGGCGGGGAGGCTCTCTTACATAGTCCAGAGATATTGCATTTAGCCACTGAGTCTCGCATGATATATCACATGTGTTTTTATGATACGGGTAGACCTGAAGGATGGGTCGGAACCCGATTTGTTTGTGTGGTGATGAGAAATGCCATATTTACTGTGTTTTGAATGTAAATGGCATATTTTATATAAAGGCATTCTTAAATGATTAAATATGCACTATTTTGCATGAATGCCTCTAATTTATAACCTAGCATGTGTTTAGTACATGGGATTTTAAATTTGTACTATATTATATATATTTTAAACATGCTTTTGAATTGAGAGAAGGAAAGGCAAAGCACTAGTTTCAAGTAGATAGTATGGATGTCTACTTGCTTGCCTGATTTCCTTACTGAGCGCGTTGATAGCTCATCCTATTCATTTTCCCCCATCTCTATAGATTCTCATCAGTAGATCGAGTCGGCCAGGGTATTGCATTCCTTTGATCCGCTGCTACTCCCCATCTAGCGAAAGGTATACACATGCATACTCTTTTGTATCTGAACAATGCATAAACACAGTGATGTACACGGTTTTAATGTTGGGGATGTAAATGTAATGATGTAATTATATTTAAGTATATGAACTTACTTATGATATGAATGTCATGTATGTATGATACGTGAAAGAATGGTAAGATATGTATGGATGAGAGGATTGATGCTTATTCACAGCCCAACTGTTGAGGAGATAAAGGTAAGTAAAAAGTGAAAAATTTATTGTGGTTTTTGGTAAGGTCATGTGTGGGAGAAGGGCGTGACACAAGGATTTTGTTTTAAAGCTTAATATTCAGGGTTGATGATGATGCTTTCAACAACGTTCATATTATTATTAGGAGTCAACTCTCTACAAGAAATGGTGAGAATATTTTTATGTTATTTCATTTCTTGATTTTTATTTTCTCATGCCAAAAATATACTTTCCTCATGTATTTCTTTTAGTTAGAAAGAAACAGAGAAGCATAGCATTCACACAACAAACATCACAGCAACACAATTTCAACACAACCAACACGAACACAAAACGAACAAAAAAAATGAAAAAGAAGTGAGATTTTAAGCTTCGCGGATCTAGGTTGTTTGGGGTTATATTTTGGCTGAAATAAAAAAGAAGGTGAAAGGAGGGCAAGGCAAAAGCTAAGATATTCGGGTTAGAGGAATTGGACTTTCGGGAAAGGTAATGTCGTGGGTCATGGAGCCTAGATCTGGGGCTTTTCCTTTGATTTTTATTGAAAATTAGTTTAGCAGTCAAGAGAAAAGAAATAGATTGGATTGGAGCAGAGATGCCAACTAGAAGAAGAGGTTTAGGATCACAGCAGCAGCAAGAAAGGAAGGGCAGCTTCCTTGGTGAAGAAGAGAGCTGGGCTTAGATAATGAAAAGTAGAGACTTTGATTAGATGAACCCACTTCATTGTTCTTTAATTTTTTTTCTAAATTTCTGATTTTAGGGTTGTAATCCTCTTTGAATATTGACAGATGCGGATGGCTTTTAAGGAATCATGGATCTTGCTTATATGTCATTTTCATTTATCCGTTTGATATGAGTGAAGAAAGACAATAGAGCACAAATGAGTTGGGCAAAAATTACAGTTTTTAATTTGTTGAGTTTCGATCAACATCAATGTGAAAAAGTAGGGTTGTATAAAAGTGGGCAGATCTTCAAAAATCTCCTTTTTTTTTTTTTTTTTTGCTTCTTTGTTTCGTCAAATTTTAATTTAAGTTTTAATGAAACATGGCAAAAACGAGAGATTTCGCTTTGGATTTATGTTATGGAAATCAAGGATTTAATGTTTTATTATTGGAGAAAATTGGTTCTTATTACAAAACTATGTTTTGTTTACTAGGTTTATTACCATTTTTATTGTTTATTACTATTGTTACTGTATTTTCTATGCTTCCTGACTAACATCGATAACATAAATTTGAACCAGCCAGTTATTTTCAAGTCTATATGCTTTTACTGTGTTTTAGAATTATCATTAATTGGTTTTGATGTATGTTTTAGATTTGAAGTAAGGAGTTTGGTTTTTTCTAATAATGGATGAGTTTGAGTTGTGTAATATAAACCCTGTTACTCTTTTGCTTGAGTTTTTGAATTCTCAACTCTTTTCAGAAGTGTCAAGCTTAGGTGTGGTGAAGGTTTTTCTTCATTCTCTTTCTTTTATCTCTTTTATTTGCAGTGTGTGTTTGGATTAAAGTTAATTAGATTTACTTTTTACATGGTTAGGGAGCATCCATGATTGACAAGGAAATCCAACTTCTTTGAGAGACTAAGCAACTTTTGAAAGTGACAACCTCTTTTTTATGGTAAGTGATTTAATTGGAGTTTAATTTCATTTAAACAGCTTAGCAATTACAATCAGAGATTTAAATTACGGTTGCGGTCACGTTTTCAGTTGCGTTACGTTTATTGAGGTTTTAAACATAATGAAGATTATTGCGGTCATTACGATTATCGCGGTCGTGAATTTTTTTTAATTTCGTTTAACTTTTTTAACCAACGATAATAACAGTCGATAATGACAATAACGGTATAGCAGTAATAACGATCGATAACGATAATAATGACTCTTAATGACGATAATAACAAATAATTTTTACTGTTGCAGGTGTGAAATGCTATTTAAAGAATAGCGATAGTGATTACTGTCGCTACCACTAAATAACGGTCAATATTTCATTTAGCGACCACTAGTGGATAACCTGATCACAATTGCATGATAAACAACACTATTTGGCTTTCATAGGTCGTCTACATTTGCACAAGCAACTAGGCCTAGGATGTTTGCTGCTTCCAAGGAGAGGAAACTTGAAAATTGTGAGGCTACTTTCCTTTTTTAGCCATTGATTAATGACTTAATGTTATTTTTTCCCACAAGCTTATATCTATTTGATTCTTCAGACAATTTTCTTGGGGTGTTTTAGACTTCATTCAACTTTTGCGCCAATTAAATGATTGAAACGGAGATAGTTTTTTTTTTTTTTTTCTTTTGGGAGGTTGGAATATGACTAAAGCTTGCCAACGTATTTCTCAATTCTAATGTTATTTATTTATCAAAAGCTATTGGGTAGTACACAAAGTTGACTACCTAAATAAAATCTAGGTGTGATGTATGCGATTTGCCTTATGATTTGGAAATACCGGAACATGTGACATGATTGTTCTCCTTCATGTTTAAGTTAAATTATATTATGACTCATTGATTTCTTATGTTTGAAATGAATTAAATAATATAATCTGATAAAATATTCAAATAGCAAAAGATCAAGTTAAAAGATTATCTCAACTTTAAATGATAAATATATCTTTATGTTTCAAAATTTTTTATTTCCTTTTTTACTTTTAAACTTCAATTAAGACTTTAGTCCTTTTGGCTATATTAGGCTTTCAAGTCAATTTAATAAAAACATTGAAATTGATTTAAAATTATTTTTTGTTTATCAACCAAAATGATTTGATAATATTGATTTAATTTAATTTCCGATCAATCATTTGATTTGGTTTGAGTTCAAATATTAACACCCGAATGTTTCTTTAATGTCATTATTGCTATTATGAAATTCAATATGTGCTATCTTCCTTGTGTTTTTAATAAATCGAATTGCAATTGAATTTGAGAGTTATGTTCACATTATATTGGATAAAGCCTTCTTTTTCTAATAAAATCTATTGTAATATTTGAAAAATTTTATAATTCTGTTAAATCATATGAAAAAGAAGCGTCGACATGTTACATCTCTATGCCGTAACTTCAATCAAAGAAATGAAAAAAAAAAAATATGACTAATCACATTGTTTTACAGTCAGCGTTTGCAAAAGTATTAAGTAGAAAAGGTAAATCTTTTATATGAAGCAAGTCTTTTTATATGTGTTCTTGATATTGTCTTTTATTATTATTATTATTATTATTATTTCTCTTTTTATTTGTATTCTTGATATTTGCGTTATGATTGTACTTCTCTTTATAGTCCACCCATTGATAAACGTTATTGTTTACTGGTCTCTTATTTTGTTTCGGGGGTAAGGAGAAAAAGAATGACTAAACTCTAACTAGCGATATTCCACTTTCACTCAACGAGTCCAAGCTTGGGAAAGACCTTTAAGCATTACTTAATTTATTAACACTTTTTAGATTAACCATGAAAAATGGCAAATATAAGATGCAGTTAGTCTGTTTGGTATATTATCATGGTTTTTTTTATTCTTTTGGTCATGAAGTACCTTTCTTATAAGAACAATAGTCCTATCATGTATCTATTTCTTTTAGCCTTGAATATCTTGCTATCCAATATCTCTTTTAACTCTTGATAACTCTAGGGTGACCATTTTGTGTTCTAATGTTAGTCATCCACCGCAACCATTGATTAACTCATAGTTAGGTTCCAAATTGAATCAAGGCATAGACATGACGTTTTTTGTATTTACTACTTCATGTCTTAAAGATGACACAACCTTACTTTAGCAAGGAACCTTTTCTTGAACTATGGATATTAACTTTAGTTTTATATGTTTGAGTTAAATACATTTTGAATCATGAACACCTGTGGCAAATTGAGCATTCTTTTTTGTTTAAAAGTAATTGTCCTCTTAACTTATTTTAGGGAAAAGTTAGTTACTGTAGATAGGAAATGTTTATGTTTGAAGGAAAATTGTTAAGAGGGAATTGACGCTTTTATCAGTTGGAATGACCAATTCATCACTTCACTTACTAATTTATTTAAGACAAATACTGACTTGAACAAGGAAAGCAATCCCTTACCTTGTGACCTAAATTTCCTTCTCGTAATCGAATCTTCCAGTGGATATTCTTTGATAATGTTATCAGTTCAGATAAGATATTCACTAAAACAAGCTACTGTAGATTGATGTTTAAAATTAGTCTGCTACCTTCTCACAATCAGAATGTGGTATTCTTCATCCATATCATCACCACCATTGTTGTAGTCATCACTATCCACCAAATTCTTAAAGAAACCCAACATTTTTTTCCCATTCAGAGTCTTACATTTTCTTCCACAACGAAATCTTTGTCAGGCAAAAATCCCATCTCAATGGGCTCTATCGAGCTTAATTATTTCTTGCTTGATGTTAATGAGTCGGCTGAGTACAGATTTAGTCTGGTGCGAGAGGACAGTGAACAAGTGGGTACCGGTGTCGGTGATGGTGTTTATGTTTTATGATGTGAAAGTGTGGATGGAGTGTTGAGAGGAGGAGGGTATTTGTGTGTGGATCGGTTCTTTAGTAGAAGAGTGAGGCTAGAGAAAGTTTATGACCATTGATCAAGGGAAGTGGGAAGTTGCTAATAAGACTAATCTAAGTGGGTTAAAGAAATGGGAAGTTTACTTGACTGCTTTGTTACAAACGTTTTTGCTTTGAACTTTGTAGGTAATTAATTCGCTTAGTCTTTCTAATTTGGTGGTTTTGCATGAATTCCTTTTTCACTCTGCATTTCTTACAAAATATTGTGCCAGATTTATGTTTTTTTCCTCACGTGTTTCGGCTAAAGACGTTTGCATTTCTTTTTGCCATTATGAGAGCCGAATTTTGGGAAATAATCCTGCGTCGGCGAGCCAGAATTTGAGGAATATGTAGAGGACCGGAGAAATTTGTAGCTATCGGAATTTGGGTTTGATGATTCCAATGCCTGATTTACTGATAACATTTTGAGATCTGTAGAGAGAGAAAGTTTGGGGTAAAAATGAGGTTGAAAAAAAAAAAAAAAGAAAAAAAAATTTGTTATTATAATATCTTACTTGGCAATATTTAACGACGTTAACAAAGTTAATGACGTGTGTGATACACTATCCAATATTTATTGTTACATATAAAAAAAAGGTGAGGTCTTTAGTTGTTATAATTAAAAGGTTATGTCTTCATTCAATCAACTATGCAAATATTATGTACTAAATCGAGCATTAATTATGTATTAAATATTATGTACCTCACAATATATTATAATTTTTTTTAATAATTTGATAAAAAATTATTAACTAAAAGTTTAAAACTTTCATTCATAGTAATATTGTTCAAAATGTTAATTTAAAACATCGTTATATATATATATATATTTTTTTTTTATATAAGCAAAAGGAGATTTTAAATTTTAAATATAATTTTTTTAATATAAAATAATGACTGTTAAGTCAGAGGATAAAACCTAGTTATACTTTATGCTAACACTATCTATCTTCAACAATCAGATCTCAATTTTAAAGGTTCGTCATCAATCTTATCAATTATTTTTATTTTTATTTTTAATTTGTCCATGTCAGAATTCATCGGAATATCTACAATTATTTTTTGCAAGTAGAGATGCATTTCATCCAAAAAAGACGAAATGTCACGAATTGCAAGCATTTTTCTTGGTTTAAAGGTCTGTTTTGAATATATATTCTTTTGAAGATAATGAGCCATGATTTTTTTTTTCTCTCTGCTGCTTCAATTTCAAAATTTCTTTAAAGATAGTTTACAGTTTTTGACGCAATTTGAACCATCTAATTTAATCAGTTTATACACAATTCACTTTCATCATTAAATAATATTTTTATTTTTTAATATTCTCCAAAAAATATATGTATAATTTTATTAACCCTGGTTGTAAAGTTTAAATATTTTATAAAAAAATGTATCAAATAGTTTATTTTTTAAAATAGTCTTTTGTTATTTATTCTTGCTTATGACATCCAATCTAACTTGTGAGGAAAATAATTTCACACTCTATTTTACTTGAAACAAAAAAAAAAAAAAGCCAAAGATGTAATGCCTATTTTTTTTTAAAAAAATTATTTAAATCTTACTCTTAAAAAAATACATGCACATGAAGTGAAGTGTATATATATACATATATATGTATATATATACATATATATATATTGAGAATGTAACTAACTTTTAATATTTAAAAGGGAAATCTACTTATTCTTTTCTTATATGTGATGAATACAAGTAATAAAATATTTAAATTTCGATTTTAATCAAATTTACTGATTTAATTTGATTAACCGATTAGTGATTTTATTCATTTTGATATGATTACCAAAAATGATTTTTTTAAATGAATAGTTTTTTTATTAACTCAGTTCAAAAACTGAATAAATCAAAATTTTTAACTAAAGCATAAAATAATTCAAACATAAAATTAAGAATATATGAAATTCAAAACTAGGTTTGATGTTTGAAATTTAGATGATGATGTTGCCTACCTGACAGCAACAGTGCTTTGCTTTCCACGTGATCGGATTGTACTGTTGACGGTTAAGTCAATCGTCACAGTTTGCTCCACGTGTTCTTCGTATATCCTGCAAAAACAACAGGAATCAGAGGGGGCAGGGATTTGTCCCTGCACGCGCACTCCGACGATCAAGTCAGTGATCGGGAGTTGGTGTATGTAAGAAAAGGAGAAAGTATTGCATAAATCAAAGGGTTTAAGTGTTTCTCCATGTTTTTTTCTTTTTTTGGTTTGGATCTTCGATCTCAGAGGGCTCACCTCATATTTATAGGCTTCTGAGTCGGTTCGGGCTGAGACCCAGGCGCGTGTCTGGGCCGCGACAGAGTTATAGAGCACTCTGTCGCGCCTCGGGCCATGCAACTTGTGGGGAAGTAGTCTGGCGGCAGAGTATGCATGGAACCTCTACCGCTATTGGTGCGGGAGACCTCTGTCGCTACGCTGGGCGAGGGACCTCTACCACTGTCTAAGCGGGAGACCTCTACCGCGATCTGTGCGGGAGACTTCTACCGCAGTCGGCGCGAGAGACTATGCCGCAGGCTGAGCGGAAAACCTCTACCGCGATCTATGCGGGAGACTTCTACAGCGGATGGTGCGGGAGACCATGCCGCATGCCGTGCGGGAGACTTCTACCGCAGGCTGAGCGGGAGACCTCTACCGCGGTCTGCGCGGGAGACTACGGCGCATGCTGTGCGGGAGACTTCTACCTCGGTCTGTGCGGGAGTCCTCTACCGCGTGAGGTGCGGGAGACCTCTACCTCAGGCACGCGGGAGACCTGTGTCGGGGGCAATGCGGAGTCCTGTGATGTGCATGGGCGATGGAGGTCTGCCGCTCACGATGCGCGGCAGACTGTGAGGCGGCAGACTACTCTCGCATCAGACACTCTGTCGCAGCTCTAGGAACGGTGTCGCATGGCAGTTCTGTCGCCAATCTGCCACGTGGCCTGTTCTTGGTTCGACACGTGGCAGGCGGATAGTTGCACACGTGGATCTGGTGACACGACCACCATCAATTGCTCCCCACTCTTTGGCGGGAATTTTTCCCGCGAAAGAGGATCTGGGTCTGGCGTTTCTCAGGTCGGGTCGGACCTCCGCGCGTGTGTGTACTCAGGTGAGCCGCTATAAATACTGGGCCCCTGACGTCCTTGTCGCTACTGAATTCTCTCGCAAGGACACTCTGTCGCGACTCTCAGGACACTCTGTCGTAACTCCTTCGCCACACTGTCGCAATTCTGTCGCGGGACTGCTCACTGTGTCGCTAGTCTGCCGCGGATTTTCACACTCTGCCGTGAGTTCTGTTTCCATTACCTTAGGTAATTTTTCGTAGCCCGTAGTCCTGTTTCTTCGATCTACGAGCTTCTAAGATGGCTAGACATGGCATAGGAAAGCAAATCGATCTAGGCGTTAAGTCGACTTTAAAGGAAGCCGACGTCCAAGACCTAGAATCCCGATTTCCTTTATCCGAGGGATACTCTTATAGACTCCCAACCCCTCAGGAGAGCGACATACGTCGTGTGTCTAACGGGGCTGTCGTTTTTAGGGCAGCTTTGGAGTTAGGACTCCGCTTCCCATTGTCCGACTTTGAGGCTTCCTTCCTCAGGACGCACGGGGTATCCCCGGGGCAACTGCATCCTCATGCATGGATGCAATTGGTAGCATTTACTGTGCACTGCCATTTAAGGGGCGTCCCTCCGTCTCTTCCTCTTTTAGAAGTATTCTTTAGGCTTCGAGGGAGTCCCGGCTTAGTGCCTTACTCGCTTCAGCGGGTGTACCAGCCTGGTTTTGAGAACCGATTATTCGAGAAACCTGCTAACAAGCTTCATGGTTTTGAGACAGAATGGCTGGTTGTGGAAGTGCCTGAGGGCCTGGATATCCCCACTCGTTGGGAGAATAGGCGCGAAATCCCCAAGGGTCCCCGGATCGCCACACTTAGGGAGCAGTTGTCTTCTGACATCGACAAACTGCTAGTCCCTCATCCTCTTAGCCTCAACACCCTTGTATCAAATGAAAATTTGATATTAGCAGGCTGGGGTGTGGGCCCGGTCCCTGTTGCCGGACCCTCTGTTCCTTCGTCAGATCCTCTGCCTTCGGCTTCTCCCGAGTTGAATCCTGAAGCTCCTAGGCCACAAGAGGATATAGGGGGCACCAATCTGGAATCTAGCTCTGGTAGCGAACCCTTAGCCGATCTCACTGGTTGGGAAGGGTTCGGCTCCACTTTTATGGTGCTCCCTGATGACGACACCATAAATATAAAGTCCCTTCAGGAGCATCTCGATTCTCCTGACGGTAACTTTTAATTCTCTTTATGACTTGCTGTTTTTGATCAGTTTTTGACCACTGATTTGTCTTCTTTTTCTTTTTTGCAGATATGAGTCATTTTCGACAATCATTAGGTCGCCAGGTTTCTGAGGCTGGTCCTTCCAGCGCTCCTGCTAGGAAGAGACATCGTTTGGCTGACGATGTCCCAAGTGAGGCACCAGTCTCCTCTCATCCACCTCGTGCTCGGACCCCTCCTGTTTCTAGGCAGGCTATGCCTCCCCCTCCTTCAGAGCAGAGAGATCTCTCTCGGGATAGGGGGAGAGTTGCCTCATCTTCACGGGGGGCTTCCGGGTCATCCGGGCGATCACGCTCCGAGGAGCGCGCGGAATGCAATATCATTCCTTCCCAGCGGAAGAATAGAAAGCGCCTGTACATCGAGGGTTCGATGGGAAGCAGACCGATATTGCCGATGATTGGTCCTGCCGATGAGAGGCCCTATTCCGTGGATGGGGGGAATATTATGAGGGGCCACGAGTTTCGGGTCTACCCCGGGGTTCGTGATAACGATGTTCTGGACACTCCCGGGGTGGCCTCCCGGTTGAGCTGGTCCACTATCCTTCCTCGAGATGAGGCAAGGATATTCAGAAACTACCCCGAGGGGGAAGACTTAGCCGATATCGAGGCGTTGAGGGTAAGTTTCTGATTTCTTTTCTTTTTGATTGCTTTTTGCAGCATGCTTTGAATCTAACATTTTTTGCATTTTTTCGCAGTTGGCTCAACGAACCGTGACAAATAATGCCCAACATCGGGCTTACCGGGAGCGAGCCGACAGAGAAATCCGAGAGTTGAGGGACAAAGTCATGGAGTTACAGAACACGGTCAACAACTTGTCCCCTCTTCTGGGTTTAGTTCGAAGCCTGGAGGAGCAGCTTGCTAAGGCTCATCAAGACCTTGGTCTTGCCAAGGGGGATCTCACAGTGGAGACGGCCCGGTCTTGTAAACTCCATGAGGACCTGCGAGAGGCTCATTATGAGTTAGACCGTATGCAATCCAACTACGGGTCTATGCTCACTCGGAATCAAGAGCTCGAGCAGCGTGTTGCTGAGTTGGAAGGCCAAGCTGCTCCTGTACTGTCCCAGGCCGAGATTGACAGCATACGGGTCGAGGCCGTAAAGGAGTATCGTCTCTCCAAAGACTGCTTGAGGCGAAAGGAAGACTTCTCCAACCCTTATGTTAAGTACGGGTTCTACCTGGCCCGATCTTGGCTAGAAGCACACAGGGAAGGAGAGGAATTTCCTGAGCTCCAATACACCCATGAGGCGATGCTCTTTGAGGCCCCTGATTGGACCAAGTACGAGCCCGAGGCTGAGCCTGCGGACGAGCTGTTCAAGAGGACTGCTCAGGACGATCTTGCCAACCTTACTGGTCCTTGGGAGCCCGCGGATCTGGACGGTGCTCCTGAGCCTATAGAAGCCCTCATCGATTTAGACGGTGAGGAAGGCAAGCAGTCCCTTGGAAGTGAAGGTTTTGCAGCTGATCCCCAGCTTCCTCCCGGAGAGTAGATAGGGATTTTTGCTTTTTTGTTTTTTGTATTTCATTTCAAGTACTTTGTTTTTTGTTTTAACTTTGTACTTTTGTCGAAATGTAATTGTAAAGATCTGTCAAAGATCTGCTTGTACCGACACTTGAATGAAATGAAATTGAGATTTTTGTTCATGCTTTGTCTCGCACTACTTCTCTAATTGTCATTTATCATTCTTTGTCTGATTGTTTCTTTTGCTTTGCTTGTATGTAGCTTTGCATTTATATTCATGTATGCTCCCCAATTCTTGATAGAAAGGTATACTTTCAGGAAGAATTTTTTGTGCAAACGCGCAGTTGTTTAAGGCTTGAGTACTGTGACGTGAAGGCGTCTTTAGTTTTTATAGCCTTAGTATTTTGATTACCTGGCCACGGTGACGCGTAGCGTCTCAGGCCTTTATGGTTAATTGAATGTTTTATGCCTGGCCTTAGTGACCCATTGCGTCTCAGGCTCTCACGGCTCTTTTGAGTATACGCCTGGCCACAGTGACGCGTTGCGTCTCAGGCTCTTACGGCTTTTATGTGGATGTATATATACCTGTTTTATAGTGACGCGTATATGCCGGGCCACAGTGACGCAAAGCGCCTCAGGCTCTTATGGCTTGTCTGAACTACTCCTGGCCACAGTGACGCATTGCGCCTCAGGCTCTTACGGCTCGGTTGAACTACGCCTGGCCACAGTGACGCATAGCGCCTCAGGCTCTTACGGCTCGGTGGAACTACGCCTGGCCACAGTGACGCATAGCGCCTCAGGCTCTTACGGCTCGGTGGAACTACGCCTGGCCACAGTGACGCATAGCGCCTCAGGCTCTTACGGCTCGGTTGAACTACGCCTGGCCACAGTGACGCATAGCGCCTCAGGCTCTTACGGCTCGGTTGAACTACGCCTGGCCACAGTGACGCATAGCGCCTCAGGCTCTTACGGCTCGGTTGAACTACGCCTGGCCACAGTGACGCATAGCGCCTCAGGCTCTTACGGCTCGGTTGAACTACGCCTGGCCACAGTGACGCATAGCGCTTCATGCTCTTACGGCTCGGTTGAACTACGCCTGGCCACTGTGACGCATAGCGCCTCAGGCTCTTACGGCTCGGTTGTCCGCTTTGGGTTTGGCCCTTTGGTAGCCTGCGTTCGCAGGGCCCGAACCAAGGGCAGCCCTTACGGTTTTGAATCCTGTCACGAGATTTTGACTTACAACAAAAAGATAATTCATATATCGGTTCGGTAATGACATCTGGTGACAGTGTAAGTAAAACAATAGTGCTTGGGAAGGAAGATGTAGTGGTTAATTCAAATACAGCTTTAAGTGATTTGAATTCCACGTTTTCCCTATCTTCTTCCCTTGTAGAGTTTCCAGAGTGCAGGTGTTGGGTCCAATCTTGCATCTGATTCTGTAGGGACCTTCCCAGTTGGCTCTGAACTTCCCATCCTCCTTCAGGGCATTCGTGATCTGCGACTTTCTGAGCACTAGATCTCCCTCAGACATTGGCCTATCTCTCACCCGGCTATTATAGTAGTTGGCCACCCTCTGATGATAGGATGCCAATCGAATAGCCGCGGTTTCTCTATGATCATCGAGTAGGTCCAAGCCTTCCCTTAGAGCTTGTGAGTTTTCTTCCTCTACTAAGGGTATCACTCTTGGCGATAATGCTCCAAGTTCCACGGGGATCAATGCTTCTGCGCCGTATACAAGACTGAAAGGCGTTTCTTTAGTCGACACACGACTGGTGGTACGATATGCCCATAAAACACTAGGCAATTCGTCCACCCAGGCCCCTTTTGCTTTGTCGAGCCTGGTCTTCAGCCCATGGAGGATGGTCCGATTACTGACCTCGGCTTGTCCATTAGCTTGAGGATATGACACTGAAGAGATCCGTAGCTGAATGTTGAGGTCCTTACAAAAGTCACGGAAGGCGTTGCAATCAAATTGCTTTCCATGGTCGGCATTCAAGATGCGGGGAATTCCAAATCGACAAATAATGTCTTTCCACACCATTGCCTCCACTTTCTTTTTCGTGATTGTGGCTAAAGGCTCTGCTTCGATCCACTTTGTAAAGTAATCGGTAGCCACTAACAGGAACTTTCTTTGACCCGTGGCTAATGGGAAAGGTCCAAGGATGTCCAACCCCCATTGTGCAAAAGGAATTGGTTGTACTGTGCCTTGAGAGGGAGTTACTGGGGCTGTGGTGATAGGCGCAAACCTCTGGCATTTGTCACACCTGCGGGTTTGGTCCATTGCATCCTTTTTCAGCGTTGGCCAGTAAAATCCCGATCGCAGTACTTTAACAGCGAGGGCTCTTGCTCCTAAGTGTTCGCCGCAGATTCCTTCATGCACTTCCGCTAGGACATATCTTGCTTGTTCTGGTCCCAGACATTTTAGCAGTGGCGATGAGTATCCCCTTTTGTACAGTTCTCCGTTGATGAGTGTGAACTTCGCCCCTTGTATTTTCAAGCGACGAGCCTCGTCTTTATCTTGGGGGAGTGTACCCTCAGTGAGATACTGTTTAAATGGGGATCTCCAATCGTCTCCAACTTGAATGTCACACACTTCGACTCCTTCAATACTTGGTCGTTCGAGTCTCTCCACCTTTACGGTCCTTCCTTGTGTTTCTGTGGAGGAGGCTAGCTTAGACAGTGAATCAGCATGTGTGTTTTCGGACCGGTTGATTTGCATCAGCTGAAAGCTTTTGAAAGTCTTGGCCAGGAATTGGACTTTCTTTAGGTAAGGAACCAGCATCGGTTCTCGTACCTCGTACTTTCCGCTGAATTGGTTCACCACCAGTTGAGAATCACTGTGTGCTACCAGGTGGTGAACCTGCAGTTTCTCCGCTAGTGTCATCCCTGCTATCAGAGCTTCATACTCCGCTATGTTGTTCGAACTAGAGAATCCGAATCGTAGGGAGTATTCCAGGGATTTTCCTTCTGGCGACACCAGGACTATACCCGCTCCACTTCCATTGGCACTTGATGACCCATCGACATGCAGTAACCATGGGTGAGCCTCCCCTTCACTGCAGTCGTTCGGGATAGTGCATTCCACGATGAAGTCAGCCAGAGCTTGACCTTTGATAGCCTGCCTCGGTTGGAATGTGATGTCGTATCCCCCAAGCTCCACCGCCCATTTCACTAACCTTCCTGAATGTTCAGGTTTCTGGAGGATCTGTCTTAATGGTTGATCTGTTAAGACAGTGATGGGATGTGCTTGGAAATACGGACGCAACTTTCGCGAGGCCATCAAGAGGGCTAATGCTAGCTTCTCGGCCAGTGGATAGCGGGTCTCTGGATCCAATAACACTTTGCTCACGTAGTATATGGGACGGTGTACCATTTCATCTTTCTTCAGTAGCACCGCGCTGACGGCGAAATCACCGACTCCCAAATACATATAGAGCTGTTCTGCTTCCAGGGGCCTTGTTAACAAAGGCAGCTGTTTCAAGTAATCCTTGAGATCTTCAAAGGCTTTTTGACAATCTTTCGTCCATTCGAAATTCTTCCCCCCCCGTAGAGTTTTGAAGAAAGGCAAGCTCCTTTCCGCTGATTTTGACAAGAAGCAATTCAGAGCCGCTATTCTGCCTGTCAATCTTTGGACCTCTCTTACGGTGGTTGGGGGTTTCATGTCAATGACAGCCTGTATCTTCTCAGGATTTGCCTCGATGCCCCTGTTAGTGATCATGAAGCCTAGGAATTTTCCTGATTTTACCCCGAATGAGCACTTTTCGGGGTTTAGCTTCATGTTGAATCTCCTCAATACTTCAAATACCTTGGACATTTGATCAGTATGAGATTCTCCTACGCGGCTCTTGATTATCATGTCGTCCACGTAGGCTTCCATGGTATTTCCCAGAAGATCCTTGAACACTTTGCTCACCATTCGTTGGTAGGTGGCACCCGCGTTCTTTAAACCGAACGGCATTACCCGATAGCAATAGGTTCCGTCATCGGTTATAAAGGAAGTCTTTTCTTCGTCTTCTGGGTGAAGCATGATTTGGTGATACCCGGAGAATGCATCCAAGAAACTGAGGAATTCGTAGCCGGATGTATCATCTACGAGTCTGTCTATCCGAGGTAGGGGGTATGAATCTTTGAGGCAGGCTTTGTTCAGGTCTGTGAAATCAACACACATTCGCCACTTCCCGCTAGATTTCTTTACCATCACTACATTGGCTAACCACTCAGGGTAATAGACCTCTCGAATGAATCCAGCGCCCAGGAGCTTACTCACTTCTTCAGTGATTGCTTTCTGTCGTTCCGAGGCGAAACTCCTCTTCTTCTGTTTAACTGGTCTATGTCCGGGTATGATATTAAGTTCATGGCATATGACTTTGAGACTGATCCCGGGCATGTCCGCCGGGCTCCAGGCGAAGACATCCGAGTTTCTCCTTAGACACTCGACTATCTCCTTTTTCTGTTGCTCGCCCAACTGAGTCCCGATGAATGCCCTTTTTCCGCTATCCCCTTCAGTTAGCGCAATGGCTTCTGTTTCCTCTACAGGTTGGGGTTTAGGCGGATCGTCGATGCATAAGGCTTCTTTCCTCTGTGCTACCTTGTTGGCAGTGAAAGCGAGATAACAAGTACGGGCACTCCTTTGGTTTTCGCGTACTTGCTCGACTCCGTTGGGAGTGGGGAACTTCATCAATAGGTAGCAAGAGGATATCACCGCCCTCATGTCGTTCAGCACCGGCCTGCCCAAGATCATGTTGTAGGCAGCGAAGGTCAATCTGACTACCATGAACAATACTTGCCGGGTCACATTCTTCGGGTGCTCTCCGAGAGTCACAGGCAACTCTATGGACCCGGCAACTTTCACTCGCTCCCCTGTGAATCCATATAGTGGCGCCATAACGGGCTTTAACCTATCTTCGGATATGCTCATTTTTTCGAAGCAGTTTCAATAGATCAGGTTCACTGAGCTTCCGTTATCGACCAGGACCCTGCTCACCGGGTGTTTGGCCACTACCGTAGATATCACCATGGGGTCGTCATGGGGCATGACAATATCACCTTTGTCAGCCGGAGTGAACATGATAGGTTCTTCATCCGCCTGCTCCTCCATCACCACGTTAACCTGATACGCTTGCCTAGCGTAACTTTTGCGGGAAGTAGAGGAGCTTCCTGCACTTGAGTCCCCGCCTGCAATGACATTTATCGCGGGGGCTGTAGGTTCGTTGTTTGGCGGATTAGCACGGGGGATGGGCCTGACTGCTTCGTTTCTAGGCCTATCCCTCCTGATATCATTATTCGCCCCCGTCCGCAGACGATTATTCCTTTGGTCACGCGGAGGATATCGGGGTCTCTCGCTTCGCCACAGGAAGCAGTTGATCTTCCCCTCTCTGGCCAGTCTTTCTAACTGGTCCATTAAGTCTTTACACCTCTCTGTTGGGTGTCCATGAGCACAATGGAATTCACAGTAGGCTTCAGTGTTTCGGCCTACGTCTTCAATTTTCTTCTTGGGGAATTCCAGTAATCCTGCCCCTTCGATGGCTGCCAGTATTGCAGTGCGAGGCTCGTTTAACTTGGTATAACCTTCATACCTGAGCCTAGGGGCTTTGTCAGTTCTCACGGGTCTTGGGAAGCTTCTCTCGGATGCGTCTCTCTCTCTTTTCTTTCCTTCCTTTGCCTCCCTGGGCTGTATCGTTCTCATCACTTCTTCTTGAGCTACATATTTGTTAGCCCTGGCAAAGAGGTCGAAAATCGTCATCGGTTGATCGAGAGAGATGGATTCTTGTAGCTTCTTGGAGCTCGTTCCTTGTAGCATTGCTGCCAAGGCTACCCCTACTAGTAGATCTTCCACCTCCAAGGTTGCATCTCGGAAGCGATCTACATAGCTTTTCAAGGATTCTCTATTTCCTTGTTTAAGCGTGAGTAGGTAGGTAGCGTCTTTCTTCCTCTGGCTGTGAATCATGAACACTTTGAGGAACTCATTTCTCAACTCGTCGAAAGAGGAGATTGAACCTTCGCTCAGCCCGTTAAACCATTTCAGAGCGTGCCCGGACAATGTGAGAGAAAAAGCTCTGCACATGATTTCATCCTCCCATCCATGAAGCAGCATGAGGGATTCATAACTCTGAATATGGTCGTAGGGATCCGCTTTGCCGGTATAAGTAGCCATAGAAGGCATTTTGAACTTCTTCGGCAAGGGTTTGTTCATGATCTCCGGACTGAATGGGATCCTCCTCCTTTGTCCGTCATCCGGAGACACTAGCCTTTTCTTCTCGAGGATCCTTTGGACGACCTTCTCCACGTCCTCCGACCCTCGAGCTGAGTAAGGTCCTGTCCCTTTCGGTCTAGAAGAGTCTGATTGGTAAATACCTCTTCCAGTACCTCTGACTACGGGACTCGATATCTCGGGACCTTCTTGTGGGTTAAAATCTCTTTGTCTTCGCTGCTCCCCAGTCCTATATTCTCCTAACTCCTGTAGAAACTCCAAAGGAGAAGAGCTGCGGAGTGTAGAGAAACTCTGCCGCACAGGGGCTGCAGGGGAACTCTGTCGCCTGGCCGACAGAGGTGAAGTCTGACGCGCATCGGGCAAAGGTGAACTCTGCCTCCTAGCGGCGGCGAGAGAGTGCTGTCGCCTATCTGACCTGGGATATCTCTGCCGCATGTGGTCGGCGGGGGAGCTCTGTCGCCTTTGAGCCGGGGGAGAGCTCTGCCGCTCGTTTGGCGAACTCCGTCGCCTATCGAGCAGAGGTGAGCTACGTCGCAGTTGAGCCGCGGGTGATCTCTGTCGCGGGGATGCGGGCGAGCTCTGCCTCCTTGGGGCCAGAGGCGACCTCTGTCGTTGTTGAGCTGCGGGTGAGTTCTGTCTTGCTGGGTAGGCAGTAGCATTGTCTTGCGTTCCTGCACCTTGTCCGGCACTCACCAAAGTAGAGGGCTGACCTCTCTCGTAGGTCTGCCTCGGTGTGCTTTCCCCCACTAACTGCTGCACTTCATGGGGTAAGCTCAATTGGGGGAGAGCATCTCTGAAGAAGCTCACCATGGCTTTCAATGCAGCTGTAGTCTCCTCATTTTTGCGCTTCAGGGCATCGAATTCCTCCAAGGAGACTAAGGGTTCTCCTTGAGCCCTTTCAATATGTCTTCTTCGCTGTTCTGATCTGACAGGGGGACTTACAGAGTTCTGCCCTCCTGTCAATTCTGCAGTTGAGCGTGTCCTCACCATTTCGATAGAGAACCTGACTTTTTGTCGAGATTCCCACAGACGGCGCCAATTGATGTTGCCTACCTGACAGCAACAGTGCTTTGCTTTCCACGTGATCGGATTGTACTGTTGACGGTTAAGTCAATCGTCATAGTTTGCTCCACGTGTTCTTCGTATATCCTGCAAAAACAACAGGAATCAGAGGGGGCAGGGATTTGTCCCTGCACGCGCACTCCGACGATCAAGTCAGTGATCGGGAGTTGGTGTATGTAAGAAAAGGAGAAAGTATTGCATAAATCAAAGGGTTTAAGTGTTTCTCCCTGTTTTTTTTCTTTTTTTGGATCGGATCTTCGATCTCAGAGGGCTCACCTCATATTTATAGGCTTCTGAGTCGGTTCGGGCTGAGACCCAGGCGCGTGTCTGGGCCGCGACAGAGTTATAGAGCACTCTGTCGCGCCTCGGGCCATGCAACTTGCGGGGAAGTAGTCTGGCGGCAGAGTATGCATGGAACCTCTACCGCTATTGGTGCGGGAGACCTCTGTCGCTACGCTGGGCGAGGGACCTCTACCACTGTCTAAGCGGGAGACCTCTACCGCGATCTGTGAGGGAGACTTCTACCGCGGTCGGCGCGGGAGACTATGCCGCAGGCTGAGCGGGAAACCTCTACCGCGATCTGTGCGGGAGACTTCTACCGCGGGTGGTGCGGGAGACCATGCCGCATGCCGTGCGGGAGACTTCTACCGCAGGCTGAGCGGGAGACCTCTACCGCGGTCTGCGCGGGAGACTACGCCGCATGCTGTGCGGGAGACTTCTACCGCGGTCTGTGCGGGAGTCCTCTACCGCGTGAGGTGCGGGAGACCTCTACCTCAGGCACGCGGGAGACCTGTGTCGGGGGCAATGCGGAGTCCTGTGATGTGCATGGGCGATGGAGGTCTGCCGCTCACGATGCGCGGCAGACTGTGAGGCGGCAGACTACTCTCGCATCAGACACTCTGTCGCAGCTCTAGGAACGGTGTCGCATGGCAGTTCTGTCGCCAATCTGCCACGTGGCCTGTTCTTGGTTCGACACGTGGCAGGCGGATAGTTGCACACGTGGATCTGGTGACACGACCACCATCAGATGATATTTTAAGTTTAATGCTATTAGTGTTTTTAACTTAAAGTTTTGATAATTGAATATTTTGTTAGATAATTTTATTTAATTTGTTTCAAGCATGATAAATTAAAAATTAAAAATAGAATTTAACTTTAATGTATTTCATTTATTTGATTAATTTGAAAATTAATCGAATTAATTTTGATTGGTTGAATATTAGAAATTGATAAACTAGATTTGATTAATGAAAATAAAATACATAATTCTGTAATTCAATTTTGGTTAGGCTATGCAGAAAATGATTTTTAAAAAAATGTTTTTATTTTCTGAAAAACCGAAAATATTTTCCATTGTTTGGGCAAGTCAATAAAAATATTTTCTATTGTTTTTTTTAAATATGCTTTTTTTTTCAAATGATATTAACTAACTAATAAAACATTAAAAATTATTTATTATCTATTAATTAATTTTTTTAATATTAACAATAATTATATTTTGAAAAATAATATGTAATATTAAAATATTATCGTATTAAATACTTAAAAAACTATTTATCATTACTTATATTAATATCTTTAAAAATTTGAAGTAATATTAATATTTGAATATATATAAAATATTAATATTAATTTTTGAAATATTAAAATATTTATAATATTAAAATAATTATATTTTATACTGAAAATTATTTATTATTAAAATAGTAAACAAATTATTATTTATTTAATTTATATTAAAATATTAATAAATTAATAAATAATAAATATATTATATATTAAATTATTATTTATTGTTAAAATAATAATATAATATTGTTTATTTTTGAAATATTTAAAATATTTAAGATTAATGCTATGCAAAATAAAATATTTAAATTTAAAGTATAAACGATTTTTAATCTTAATATTTTAATTTTCAAAATTTTTAATCTATTCAAATAAAAAGATTATTAATATAATAATATTTTATGTAAAATTAAATTAAATTAAAGTTAAAAAAATTATATCCGAAGTAAATCTTAAGTAGAATTATATACACGAATTTGATAAATAATTTTATACATAGATAATTATTTTTCGAAAACTATCTTTCAATTTTCAAAAGCATACTATAATTTTCAAGAAAACAACCTTATTTTTTACCGATTAAGAAATCATTTTTGGTTTATCAATTAATTTCTGCAAACCAAACATTAAAATATATAAAAATCATTTTCAACAAAGATCAATTCAAAATGAACCTCTCTATGAATATAGGTCAAGTACAATCATGCGTATTCCACCTTTCTCAGCTCCAAGATGCTTAGATGAGGGCAAATTAGAATAAATAAAATAAATTTCAACATCATTTTAATGGAGTGGATAAAGAAAAGTTAGCAAGCAAGATTAACCCCACCCTCAAGAATGAATATAATTAACAGCTTCATGTTCAATTTCCTTGCCAACTGATCCAAGCGGCAAATTCGTCTCCCATAATTTTATTCCTTCGGTTTTAGGATGTAGGATTTTCTTAATTATCTTGATTTATCACCACTCTATAGACAAAGAAGCGAAAAGGCTTTTGATTTTGATGTTGTGGTTGCGGAAACTTGGACCGCATTGCCCGCTTTTATATTTTATAGCCAGGTGGCAATCCTTGACGGTGAAGTGTGAATGGTGAACCTCAGAGTCTCGCCGATTAAAAATCTATGACGACTGACAGCTCTTTCCCGCAAATCTAATTCTTAACAACAGAGCAAACTTTATCATATCATATCATCAAATTCTGAATCTGTGTATATTATTTTGAAACTTTCCATTTTCCCATCTGCTTCCCAACAATAAAAGAGCTACTCCAAAATAATGCAATTTCGGGTAACAAAAGTGGAATATCAAAATCTCACATTATAAATGCTGCGACCAAAGAAACAAGAAACTGAATTTTCGGACTCCTGGGGAATCAAATTGGTCTTCCCCCTGCCTATTCAATCAGTTTGAAACTGTTTGGCATTAAGATTCCTGTCATTGTAATGGAGCTGGGAACTACTTCGATACATAGTTCTTCATTGGCGTTGCAAGCTGCATAGTGAGTTAGTGACGAAGCCATTCGGTTGTTAATATGGAGATTCAACAAAGATATATTATTGCAGAAATTCAGTGGCTAACGAAGTTGAAACAAGTTACCTTCAATTATGAACCCACAAGGGCTCTAACGGTAAAGGTTTCTCATTCTGTGCCCCGGCAGCTGGAGCTCCAGGCGGAGGTGCATGCACAGTTATAGGAAGAACCCACTCACTTTTGTCTCTACCTTCTACCAAAAGAGGATGCTCATATCTGAATTCAAAATCAAGAAGTTGCCGAACAGCTTAACAAATATATTTAGCAACAGCTAAAGCAGAAATCTCCTACTAAATTTCAATAAAATTAAGAATAGATTAACCAATTTTAAGCCATGTCAACTTCTGCATTGAAGTGTTACCTCTTGTACGACATTTCCAAATTTAGGCAACAATTTACATGAGATTTTTATCATCACTACAGAAGCAAAGGAATTCAACTTACAATCATATTAAAATCATTTACAAATAGCAAAATTCCATTTAGAGGACCCACATAAAATTTAAACTGTATATACCCAGTTGCTGGAAGGTTAACACAGTTTTATTAAGAAGTGAATAAAAATTTCTGGTTTATTCGCTTCTTTTCTGCTAATACCTTGTTGTAGTATTCTAAAAAGACATGAATAAATTTTGCTGCCACAGCAAAGGGGTATTAATAGTATAAGCATATATAGCCCACAAGCATACAATCTATAGACAATCTTCAATGCCGAACGAACCATTATTAGCAAACTCTTCTGATAAAGCTAGAACAATTTGGTTGCAGTACCACATGGTCATACCTTGTCCAGTCTACATTCTTTGGAGTAGTGAAAAATTCAAATCTTAGAGCCCATTGCACCGAGACATAAGGAGTGAAAAAGGACATAGGACCATCCATTGGAATAGAAAAGAGAAAACTTGTCTGTAGCAAATCAGCAACAACCTCATGATGATCACTTTGAACCTACAAGAAAAATCAATCAATAAACAAGATTACTATAACATCTACCTGTGCAGAAAAATCTCGAGTCCTAGAGGTTCAAAAAAGCATCCTAAAAGAAACAGTTTATAAGCCAGATACAGATATGTGTTTTATATGAAATGCCTGTCCCCAGGAAAAAGCAATCAGATGGTAAAAACAATGCTCATTCTCAAAGATAGAAGGGTTAACGTTATAAGAACCATAATTTGAAGAATAAACCACTTCAAGATTCAATTATTATTTTACTCCCAAATTCATTTTCATTCCTTTTCTTTACAAAGGAATATTTTTGTTAAAATCATAAAAAAGGGGTTAATCAAAGTACTTTTGGAGTATAAGGAGAATAAAGGAGCAAGAACTTAAAAGGAAAATGAAAGCTCTTGGGATAATGAACAATATCTGAAAAAGAAAAGAACAGCATAGGACACGAGAGGAAAAAGGGATAAGGATTCTAGCAACCGAGAAGGATGAACAAAAGGATAGGCAAACCTTTGTAATTGTTGGGGAATTCCTTCTAGAAGGAATAGCAAAATGCCGATTTATAGTCTCAGAAGTTTCCAGTGTGACTGAAACCTACAAGATAGCAATTCTACCAATCAACTTCAAGATACATCATTCAACAATTCATAGTTTCTTCACTCATTTAGTAGTTTCTCAATTTGGTCATATTTTGCAGTTACCTCAAGGCATCTTCTAGTGCCTTCTTCATGAAAGAAAGTAAGAGTCCCGCCTATCTGTTCTTGAAACAAGTAAAATTAAAACAATGGACACCGAGGCAAGGAGACAGAAGCTACCGGCTAAAACTGATTTTACCATATCACTTAAGTAATAACTGGACTCAGAATTCTTAGGGGAAAATCTTAGCAAAACTTGGTCATCCATCCTGATATTATAAGACCTTCCTCGAATAAAGCCTTCTGCTGCAGGAAATTTTGTAACAAATAAGTTTACGAGGATTCACATATTAAACAGCTCAAGGTTAGATTCATGTGCGTGAGTAACTAAAAAAAACATAAAAATGGGGGCAGAAAGTCTGATACTTTACATGCTACAGCTTTGGTGGCTCCTCGGCTAGGTGCAGTAGATATTCCTTTTATATTATCTGCAGCCAGGGATCTTGTAGTAGTCCACTGCTGACTTGGAGATAAAACAGCTGATGACTTGTATGCTGGCAAAATATCTATTGCAAAAGGCAATCTAAGGATCGGAAAAATGCTATTATTTTGAATGAAAAAAAAGGCATCACTTCAGCAGGTTTGCTGAAAAATTTAAAGAATAATCACAACAATCTAATAGAATGCATAAGCATGCGAGTATGATGATAGAAGGAGAGGAAGATAAGTTCCGTGAAAATACTGACTGTACATAATCAAGTAGAACTCAATTACCAGCACTCGAATCATACAAGACCTCCGCTACCGATAAACGAGGAAGTCCGTCATTTGAAGATAAACTCAAACGGTCTCCATCAAGATATGGACCATCTCTATTTGAAGACCTGGCCACTGTTGACCGCAAGGATAGGGAACTTCCAACGGTTTTATACAGATTTTCCTTCGAAGGATTATAGGATGAAACAGATGATGTTTCATCCCTTGAGCTCTCATACCCTTCCTCAATACCGTCATACATGTCACTCACTCTAGCCTGTAACTAATATAAATTTACTAAGCAGTCATTAAATCAAACAGTAAGTGAAAAGCATTACCAGCATTACTAACAGCCTTACCCATTCCGAATCTCCATCCATCTCTTTCCAGTATATATCTGTTTGGATGGTTGGAGCAGGAACAATACCTAAATCATCACGAGAGAAACATGGCCATCACGCTTAAGACGCCTGTTTTACGGTGCAAACTCAAATTCCGAGAGTAAAAACCATATAATTTTTTCAACTGCTACAAAATTTAAGTCATTGTTAAACTGGGTTTGACTTATTCAATTTCTTCCTTATACCATGCAAGAATATAATGTTTACGAGATTAAAGTTAGCACTATGAGAGGGGAAAGATCGAAAGAGAAAACACCAATGGAAACAAAATCTAGCAATAATCAGAACAAACCCACCTTTTCTTAAGATTTAAATTCTTACATAACTAAGTCTTCCTGCTTTATTCTTATAGTGATTATATTTATATCCTACAACTTAATAAATTCTATAGCAGAATCAAATACTGGTGATATGAAAAGCTGAAGCTACTACTTGTCAATGATTTCACAAAATTTAATAATTCACGAGAGAGAGAGAGAGAGAGAGAGAGAGAGAGAGAGAGAGAGAGAGAGAAGTAACAGTGATCGTGAAGTTTAAACTTGAAAAAATAACTTACCATCACTTTGACCATCTTCCATTACCAAGCCATTTCTCTTCTGAGTTACCCATACTTGCAAAGGAACACGAGCCTCCTATTGGAATTCAAAGTTCATCAATATATTATAACTCTTTGACAGTATATGTAGTTTGGAGAACTGGAGCAGGACAAGAACAAGTTCTCTCCAAGATCCACAAGTGTGCATGAGAAAAAATACAAGCAGAGAAACACATGCATGGACATGCCAAAACATCCATGCATATAACTAGGAACTTACATATTCAATAATAAGCCAGATACAACAGGAAAAAATATAAATTATCTTCAATATTGAATACAAGTGCACAAATGATGTAAAAGCACCACGAGACTGAACTATAATAAAGAATACATGCTTGAAGAACATTCAAATTTGAACAAATGACAAAACCTTTAGAGATCCAAGTATTTTAAATACTTCAGCCCTAAATCCACAAACAGAAACATTGGACCAGTATCAACATTCATTCAAGTGTAAAATAGCCATCAACTTCATTGTTCCTCTCACATAAGAAACAATAAAAAAGTTTAAGAACGCCAGATTATTTTTTTTGTGTTGCAGTGGGGCAAGTCTCTAACACACACGCTACCCAGGCCCTAGGTCAGAAGAAGCTTTATCACCAGAAAGTTTAACACAAATTTTATTTTCACGAGCACTATCAGCAAGTCAAACATGTCTAATTCTGAAAGACAAAAACAGAAGATGATTTTGGCTTTGGGATCTTTTATAAGAATTATGAAAATTAAGTAAGACCAACCACTTTGGTAAGATCTTTTACTGATTCCTCGCTGGAGTGACCATTTTCCAGTATCAGCCATCGAACGTACAGAGTACTCTTAATATAATATAAATAACGAATGGTAGCCCCCTTGTAAGATGGTGGTATGATGCCAGGAAGCACAGCCCGTACCATATCTGCAGATAGTGTCAAAAGTCAGTTACAAACTGAATCATGTTGAATCAAAATAATGAAATCACAGTAAGGTGGAAAGTTGCAACATATAACCATAGCAAGAGGTAACAAAATACCATTTGCTGAAAACTATAAGTATTCAATCCAGAACATTCCATGATTGAATGCCGCTGTAACACAATTTGCTATGGTGACATTTACCAATAATGTAATTTAGCTTTGGTCGTAAAAATCACTTTTCAGCATATTTAACCTCTTTTGCTGTGATATACTTAGCATATGTACTTTCTTCCTTATGCTGTTTCTATTATGATAAAATTCATCCTTCTAGTTACTGTTTTTCTCTCTAAAAAGTCAATGAAGTGAAAGAAGTATTATTCCAGGTGGTAATTTTTAAACAACATAGTATCATGCAATTTTAATTTAGCAAAATAGGGAGTTTGACCAGAACATGATGGCATGTGGTCATAAAGACAGAAAAGTCACTACTCTCATTTAATCTGCTTCTTAAGAAAAGACTCATCAATAGAATTAATTACATATTGTAATGGATAAAAGATTTCCAGAAAGATAGAAGAACAAGCTTCACACGTATGCACTAGCATCTGTACACAAAACAATAAGACAAAGGCAAATTGACTAACAAGTTTTTGCAGAGCCAGAAGGCACAAACTGATTTGAAACCATTGATGGTGTTGAACAGTCTAAAAAAACATGTTCACCTGAAAAGGATTGAGAACAATAATATATATAAATATAAAATCCACAAAATGATTAAAAAAAAAAACTAAAGACAGAGTAAAAGGGCAATGCAAACAACAGGATCTTTTTGTTTCTTTCTGGCATCAGTTTCAAATTTCAATTCTATTCACATCCCAAGGTCAAATGAAAATGCCAATGGTTAATGAAGTTAATTTGAATTTGAAGAGACAGTGAAGACTAAATGGCCAGAACAACAGATAATGTGAATGCTAAACTGTGAGAAGAGATTGAAAAATGTTGGACAAACTCCTGTACAATTATCTGATTTCATTCACCTTGAGGAAATTAGGAAACATAAAAACTTTAAATTCAATCTCTTTAACATGCATTCTAAGTAAATCTGAAATTTACTTACATTCCTCGCTTCCTTTCACCATCCATCAAAAATGAATTGAAATACAATAAGTTGATGATCTAAATGAACAATGAATTCTTTTTATTGTACACATTTGCAGTACCAACCTCTCCTTTGTTTTGCTCCAGCCAACGGTTTTTGGGTGGCAAACCATTGAGTATCCAACTTCTCGATCCCTTTAATCTCAAAGCCAAGGCTTTCAATCAAAAGCGAAGGTACAATGCTACCACTATTGCCGGAAGTAAGGGGATTGCAGATCTCAATTGTAACATAAACAGAATCTCCAGTTCTATACACATCTCTATCTGTTTGCAATTTTAGTGTTGGATTCGGTTCACTTTTATCACCTTCCACAGAATTTTCAACCTTATTTGATCCTCCACCTCCAAAAAAAGAAAACCTAGATGGAAACATCGCCTCTAAACTATTTTCATTTATTTTTTATGAAATTAATCAACACTTTGGAATTAACCTGCAAAATGCATAGCAAAAGTGAAATTAGTTAAAATAAGTTACTTGTTTAGCGTACAGATTTTAAGAAGGACAAATGGAGTTGTTTTCCTTTCCATCTTCTCAGGAACCAAACAGAAACTAAAGTTCAGTTAATATATTGCGAAAGTTTCCTTAGAGCTTCACGGTCCGAATATAACAAATTAGGATTGATATACAGAGAGATCCATTTTCAAGATCCGATTAGCAATGAAGCTCAGATTGCCTTAACATTGAGATCGAGAGGAAAAGAGTTTAGATAATGATAAAATAACGATGGGATCAAAACGTACCTGATAGAATTAGAATGAAACGAAAGGGATTCTAAAAATGGAGCTCCAGAGTCCGGGCTGAAGTTCCAATCACCCTGCCCGGATTTGAAACCAAAGTTTATAAACAAAAATAGAAATATAAAAACTATTTTTAAAATCTACGAAGTAAGAGTACTCGACTAATAAATACGGAAAATAAATAGATCGATTTATATTCCTATTTTAAACTAAATAATTAATTTATCGAATTGTATTCAATATGATTAATAATTGAATTATTGTGATATGTTATTGAAAATGATTTTAAAAAATTATAATTTTTTCATTTATTTAATTGAATTATTGGAAATATAAAAATTAAAAAATAAAATTAAAAATATATGATATCTAAATATATTTTTCAAATTTAAATAACATTTTAAGTTTATTTTAATTTAATATTTTGATATTTAAATATTATGTTTGATGAATTATTTATTTTATTTCAAATATTAGAAATTAAAAAAATAATTTCACTTAAATTATATTATTATTTCGTTTAATTCAATTAATTAGCTGATTAATCAAATTTAATTCGATTAAGTTAATTGGAGAATTAAAAATTTTGGTTTAATTAATGAAATAAAAATAAACCAATTCATATGAATTTAGTTTTAGCCAATCCGAATTTAATAGACCAAACTAAATACTTAATACATATAGGTAAAACGAAGATAAAATTATAATCTTAAAGCTAATCTCTTGTAAAAAAAATAACAACTGTTAAATTAATTAGTCAAGTATTAATTGTTAAATAGTTAAAGGATATTAAATTTTTAACATACGAATTTCATAATTTTGATAGTTTTGATAGGATTATGAGCTAGATAAAACATATTTTGATTGGATTTAAGTCATAACAACTAAAAATTTTCTATCATTTTAATTTTAAAATATAGTTAAAATAAAAAAAAAGTTAAAAAATTTTACAATTTCAATTTTTTTTTTGTAAATTAAAAAAAGTATGTTTCTTACAAAAAAAAAATTGTCTATCAAAAAGGGGAAAAAAAAAAAAGCCCATCAAAAAATGCAAAACCCGACCTATATTTTACATACCAAGCAATATTCAAAATATAAAAAAAAATTCAAATTCATCCATTAATAACACATTTGTTGTGAATAATGGGACCCAAAAAAATTTTAAAATTTCAAAAAATAACTTTAAAGGAAATGACTAAAGAAAAGTTGACACGCGTAAACACATAGTCCCGCATGATACTGCTGAAAAGAAGACCCACAGTGGCACTAACTAAAGTGCACCACGTGGCACGATCTGATCCTCCCGCGAGAGGATCAGCAAGAGAATACCCTCAGCGCCATGACATAGGCGGGAGAATCCTCCCGCCCATGAATGTGGGCGCGCCACACGATCATGTTTTACACACATGCACATGGAAAAATTATGCAGTTAAAGGTCTGTGTTAAAATTTGTTCGGATGAATTTATCTTTAAATACCTTTGACTGGACAAGACCCTAAAATAGTAAGAGACATTCAATTAGCGGATAAATACATAATTAGAAGTGGAATCAACCCCTATAAATAGAGATCAAGTATGATCCATGGAAGAAAGACTCTATTTTGTTTACAGAAATTCTGTTAAATTCTCTTTCAGACTTGAGTATCGGAGTGCTTACGCATGAAATAACCCCTATGCCTCTCTAATAGTTCTTTTTCTTGTAGAGTTTTTGATAGCACGTGTCAAAAAGATCAAGGCGAAGATGTCAACAATACATCATTGTTGTGTTCGGCTACAACAATATTAAAAAAAAAATCCAAGAAAAACTATTAGATCAAATTTTTTTTCTAATTTCATTAAAAAACAAAAAAAAAATCTAAATCAACAAAATACACAAGATAACAAAAAAAATAGCAAATAAATATAGAAAATAACTAGAAAATATATTAAGAAATAAAAGATTGTTTTAGAGTTTCGATTTTTAAGAAGTTTGAAGAAATGGATGATTAGGGGTAAGAAAAGAGTCTTAAGAGTCTTTTAGTGTGTTTATCAATGAAAGTTGAAGAAGAATAGCACTAGTTTAGCCATAACATTCGCGTAGCAATTAGCCTCTCTGTAAGTGTGATCACTATAGCATTCTTCGGTTTTTGCAAAAACACCCTGCAATCAAAGACTAAAGCAAAATAAGGATTGTTTTGTTCAATAAAAAAAAGTCATGTCATACCTAAGTGAGTTAGAGTTTATTTATAATTTTTTTCTAAAGCTACTTCTATAAATGTCTAGTACAAGTAAAAGTATACTTTGAGGTAATAATAATCTAATACAAATTGGAAGTTACTCCATGACACAAATGATGACATGTAGCTTTTACTTTTTACCTAACAAGTGGAAGTATTTATATTTCAATTTTGACTTAATTAATTGATTAAACGGTTAACTATTAAATTAATTTCAATTGATTATTGAAAATGATTTTGAAAAAATTTTAGTTTTTGGTTAATCCAGTTTAAAAATTGAATTAACTAAAGTTTTAATGGCAATATAGAAAAACCCAAAAATAAAACTAAAAGTACATAAAATCCAAAAATATGTTTAATGTTCGAAGTTTAGAGTTTTGATGATATTTTAAGTTTAATATTATTTTTTGTTGTAAACCACAAAATGTTCTCATACTTAATTGAGTATAAGATTAGGTTAAAAAAAAAAACTAGTAATAAGTTTGATATTATTAGATTTTTTTGACTTAATACATTGGTATTTAAACATTTTGTTGTATGAATTTTTTGGTTTGTTTTAAATATGAGAATTTAAGAGTTTAAAATATAATTTAATTTAAATGTATTTTATTATTTGGTTAATTTGAAAATTAATCGAATTATATTCGATTAGTTAGATTTTTTAAAATAATAAATTTAATTCAATTAATAAAATTAAAATTAATAATATAATTCATTTAATTTGTTTTTAGATAATTTCCTCCAAATTAACCAAGTAGACTAAATGTATACTTAACCTATAGGAAGGTCAATGGGAATGTCCACATGGCTCTCCCTCCATTATTATTGTTATTATTATTATTATTATTATTATTATCATATACACTGTTAATAAAATTTTTAACATTGCAAGAAAGATTAGGATTATGATACATATCTTATTTTATTTATTTTTTTATTTTCTTCTTATATTTAAAAGATATCTATTATCATTTTAATTTCATTTATGGAATCTAAAAACTCCATTAATAATATATAGAATAATAATAATAATAATAATTTATTATTATTATTATTATTATTATTATAATTATATGTAAGTATGTGTGGCACTCCACTAAAAGTTTTGCAAGAAAGGGAGGTATAGTTGGGTGTCTAATTGGCGTCTAGTGTGGCGCTTTATTTTTTTTATTTTATATTTTCAAAATAAACCGAATGAATACCTGATCAATAGAAATGTCAATAGATGTGTTCTTATGGCACCCCCACGGGTCTCATTTTCTTTTCGTTTTTCTTTGCACCATTTCTTTGTCTTTTTATAATCCGATGGTTGCTCCTTTTTCTTTCTTCTTATTTTCTCTTTTTTTTTTTTTTCTTTTTTCCTTCCTTTCATAGATATTTTGTAAAGAAAGAAAACCTAGGTTGTTCGCTTGGCATCTAACTTTAGCTCTCTTTTTTTCACAAATAATTATTTTGTAAATTCTACCATACGTTTGATTCCTTTTCAGCATATTTAAGGTGTCTTTCCTTTAGTTTAAAGTAAATTATATTTTTAAAAATTAAAATATTTTTTTATCCATCTATACATGACTTTTCCATTTTTTTGGTTTTTTTTCTAAAGATTTTTCCTTTTTTTTTTATTATTAGAACACTATTTTTATCGAGAGAAATATATATATATATATATATATATATATATATACACACGCATAATTTTTTCTTCTTTTTATGAGAAGCACATGTTTATTGTCATTTTACTATATTAAAGTCAATGATCACTACATCTTTTAGAGGACGGGGCCAAATTCATTAGAGGTCATAATCTATTATATGTGTTCATGAATTGATGTTAAAATTATATCAGAACCAGAGGTGGACAGTAAGCATCTATTGAAAAGACCATGGCCCCTGGCTCTTTTGTAAATCCATTTATATATATATATACACGGATAAACACACATATTTATATTAAATAAATTTAAATCGGGTCCCCTATATTAAGAAATTAAAATTATATTAGTATTTATCTATTTATTTTACCTATTAAACACAATTTTCAAATCTTTAAAATTAATTGGTTTGTTACAAATATTAAGTCTAAATCATGTGAAACTAAAAAATCCAATTTAACTTCCCCCTGCAACTAAAAAAAAAACAAAGAAATCTAGAATAATTTTTCTCCCACCTCCGATTGTAGGGTTTTTTTTTCTTGGCAATTTAAGTTGCGTTGGGACTAGCCATTATGCGTGAGTAGAAGCTAGTGGAAATCGACATAACCGATTTAAATCGACATGGGTTTCATCTTTTTATCCACCAAAAAAAAAAGGGACATGGGTTAGTTTCCTCGGGTTGGGTAATGTGAGATGGTGGGTTTTTAAGGTTTTAAGTTGGTATAACCAACTAATTTGGTCGGTTATTGGGGTAGCAAAAGGGAATTGAATTTCCTAAAATAACCGACCTCATTTTTTCCCTATATATATAATTGACCTACCTTGCAACCCACTCGTCCTGTCCACCCTAGCCTCGACTCTCCTTTCTTTTATCTTTCACTCTTAAAAAAACTTAACCTATTTTTATCTCTCAAGCGTCGTTGCTGCTCTCAGCTTCTCCACATTGATTTTCTCTTTCATTTCTATCGCGACCCAATTTCCTTACTTTCATACCATTACTTACCACACATCACGACTATACATACTGATTGTTGGGCTATGAGTCGATGTAAGTCGAATACTTCACATATACTAGAATTCATTCACTCGTCATACATCCATAATAAAAGATTGCACTCATAATAATTTATAAAAACTTACATTCGTTTACATTAGTTTACATCCCAATATTAACATAGATACATCATTATGTGCTGTCATGTTTATATACAAAAGACTACAAAAATGTGTATACCTTTCGCAAGTGATAATAGCTGCAGGCGGAAGGAAAATACAGGAATCTACCACAGAGTTCTCAAAACACTGGAACTAATCTGTGGAGAGAAGAAAGAAAGGGGTGAGCTAACACACTTAGTAAGGAACATATGAAAGCAGGTAGATAACTATACTATCTACAATACTCATAATGCATGGTTTATACCGAAAATCAATGTCATTCATAAAACCATCTTAATAAAACAGATAGCAATTTATTGTCATAAAACCGAATATCAAAACTCATTTGAAGTAAAATAGTTTATAGTTATATGCAAAAATTTCACATTTAAAATCGCATTCAAATCACACATAGTTTCATCACATAAACCAATAAAACATATGAGACTAGACAGGGATCTACACACAATCTAGGTGACATTTGACCAAAGTTAGAGACCCCAAGCAATCAGGAATCAGGCGTGCAAGGGTTTCTATAAGCAGAGCACAATCATTCTTGAGTCCAGAGACTATCACATCACATCACATGGTGGCATGATACAGTGTACTCCATATTATCTACACGATACGACGTACTCCATGAACCACAGTGCAATTATCACATAGTTATAGGTTACCTGAGTCTAAGACTCCTCACCCTAACCGAAAATCATTATCACACAATTGTAGGTTGCCTGAGTCAAAAGCTCATCACCTCAATCGAAAATTATCAACCATAACCTGTCTCAAATTCTAATGCGAGCAAGTCAGTGTGACACACAGTCAACATGAGGGCTCTAGCATAGTTTATCAAAATTCAGTGCGAACAGGTCTGTGTAACTCACAGTCAACCTTACAACTCCAACATTGTTTCACACAACAAATAGATAGATGGCTCGATTTCCCATGAAAATAGTACTAAAAAACTGAGTGCATTATACAACACTGTGTAACACAGAGTGGGAGGGTAACTTCTCATCAAATCACCAATTAATTAAATCAAACTTTAGGAAAACGTGCATTTTTAATGCATACAGTCAAATCGTGAGCCAGTTTATCATTTCAGCCTTACTAAATCTCTTTTTCATAGAGAAAACATTGATTTCATGCACTTTATTCAATTTCATTTTTTCCAAAGTTTAGGGGTATTTTCGTAATTTTTTCATATTTGAGCGTCATAAATATTATTATATATATGTAATCCCTACAGAATTTAAAGACTTGAAAATAATGAAAAATATACGCGCAACTATCTCTAAGAGCTTGGAAAGATCCCTTACTTGAAATCACGCCGACTGCACTTTTCACCTTTTCTCACTTTTCGTATATCCGTCTATCTGGCTCCGTATATATCTTCAGGAGCTGCAGATAATTACTAATCACATAAATTGACTTTTATTAACTCGTATTCCACTTTATGTACTGTTAATTTAAAGTATTGGGCTCGAATACTCTTATTGAGCCTTATTACACCTTAATGGGCCTAACTCTATCTTAAGCTCATTTTTACTTTACTATTCATTCTATCAAGGCTCATTGGGCTTCTTAGGCCCATAACTCTTATTGGGCTGGCCTTAAGGCCCATTAGCTATCCTTGGGCCGATTGCATTTAAACTTGGCCCATGGAAGCTCTCGGTCATGGCATGGTGGCCGAGCACTATCATGCCACCCATAGCCGAATGGCCACCATCACCACGCCATCTTGCCTAGTTTGCTCATAGGCAATTCATCAAACACTTGTCATGCATGCTTTAAACCTTTAACTTTTTTCATGTTGGCATTTTATCAAACACCTTATATGTCAACACCATAACTATATCCAATTCAACAAATTGGTTTATTTTAATCATGCCATCATCATGTACATGATCTAACCTATCCATACATGCATTAAAATCATATGCATATTCATAGATTTTCAAATACCCATTTTCGGCCTAAGCTTGTTCATCACCTTAGGTGATGTTTTGTCATGCAATTCATACACCAATCAACTCAATAAAATCCCTAAATTAACATATATGAAGTTGGAATATTGAAAACTCACCTAACTTATACTTTCCTCTTTGGCCAAGACTTGTGGGAGGAGTTGACTTCTCCAATTCAGCTCCTTGGTTGCTGATTTTGGACTATGTTATTCTCCTCACTATGGGTAATAACTTTGCTGAAGACAACTTGTTTCAATTCGGTTTGCAAATGGGTGAAAACTAGAGAGAGAAAGCTTAAAGCTTTATGTTTTAATGGTGTTTAGTTAGGTGAAGATGATGGTGTCGGGTTTCCCTTAGCAAAACCAGATTTTGCTTCCTTAAATTTCAGCCAACACTTCTTGAAAATCAGCCCATGAAATGGGCTTGGCATTGGATTTGGGCTTGGCACATTTTGGGTTTTAGTTTTGGGTTTGAACATTTACTAATGGGCTTTCAGTTTGGGCTTCAATTTTAGGATTTCGGTTTAGACTTTTCTTCAAGATTATTGGACTGGATTTTCATAGGTAATTGGGTATACTATATGTCTTAAATTTCAGCCAAATTGGTGGCCCAAGTTCGGCCCATTTTGCTTGCACATTCGGCCCATTAGTTTAAATGCTTAAATGAGCCTTTAAAATTTCAATCTTGGCCCAATATCTTTTCTTCAATTTCAACCCAATGAAATTAATCCAAATTTAATTTAATTTAATTTTCATTTATTAGAGACTGAAAATCGAGTGTTTTAACCAAAAATAATTCTTCCCACACTTTAACCTTAGTTGGGTTAAACTTTAACCATGGTTAGTTTTTATGGTCAAAGTCAACATTTTTAGGCTGTTTTGACTTTTCTTGAACATTGACCACGTTGAATTTTGTCTAAAAATTCCATCTTTGTGTTTTAGTTGCTTCCAGGAGGCGAAAACGCTAAAAACAGCTCAAACGATTGATTTTGAGCTTGTTTGGGTCCTTTTTGGCATTTTCAGTGTTTCGACCTTATCGGGATCAAATCAAACCAACTTTCCGTCTTGAACTATCCTTATTTGGATGTTTTAAGTTCTTATCTTCAGTCAGCATGGTTGGCACCCCTTCGGTTTAGTCTGAGCTCACTTTAGCTCACTTTTGTAACTTTAATGCTTTTAAAGTATTTTCTACTTTTACTTGCACTTTGGATTATAATACAATCTTTCTTATGATTTCGATAACATATATCAATGTTTACAATGGTGAATCATAAATAGTAGAATACAAAAAATGCAGGTTTTACAATTTCTTCTCTTCATCTTGATTCTTGTCTGTTAATACCTTTTTAAGGTACCCTTGACTCTGTTAGTATCAGAGCTGTCCAAACGGGTTCGAGCATAGAGATAGATCAATTTATCTA
The DNA here is from genome assembly GCA_033439115.1 of Firmiana major. NCBI lineage: Eukaryota > Viridiplantae > Streptophyta > Magnoliopsida > Malvales > Malvaceae > Firmiana > Firmiana major. The sequence continues at coordinate 22,197,288 of CM065903.1, read as the reverse complement.
TTTATTTTCAAGAGGTAGGACTTATAAAATTTAAACTTTTTTAAATGTGGGTATAATTCGATTCGTTTGGCTTGTGAACCACGTAGACTAAACTTGTGAGTCCATAAGTTGTCCTTTTTTTTTTTGTTGCTAAATGTTACTAATGACTTAATATCATTAGTAAACCTAGTTAAATTAAAAAAAACCTAACCCAACTTAATCAAATAAATACAAACCCAGTTAAGAAAACACCCAACTCTGACCTAACTGAATTATGCCCAAAATAACTAAGCTCGCTAAACCCAAAGCATATATTATTTTAATAGGTTGCATCCCCAAACCAATTACCCACTTATTATTAAGCATTTTAATGTTTACTCATCACAATCTCTTTCACCAATCAAGCAAAACATTGTTATTATCATTCACATTTTTTTTCTTCTTCAATACAATATTTAGTCTTCATACATTCTGCTTCTTGCCTCCTGCGTCTAATTATTGAGTTTTGATTGAAAACTTGAATTTAATTTAATATCCCGTTTTAGAATTATTACAAATTTAATATTGTATTTTGGGATTATTGTAAGCTCAATATCATGTTTTGGGATTATTGTAAGCTTTATTAACTTACTATCATGTTTTGGGATTATTGTAAGTTTAGTATCATGTTTCGTTTCGTTGATTAATGTTATTTTATGAATTTTATTAATGCTTGTTGTCATAACTCGAAGGATGAGACAATAGCTACTTTTAGCGGAAGTACGAAATTTCAGACTAATTTTCTTACATTTCCTTTAACATTGGTTTGTTATGTGAATGCAGTTTTACAATATTTTTAGGTTATAAACTACCTAGCTCGATTTAAGGTCTCGAACCTAAAGTCTCAATCTAATTTCATACCAAAATACATTCAGTCTACTCTAATAATCAATGCCGCTTAAAATGGGAATTTTCCAATTTTGACCTATTTTAGATTAATAGTCTAATCCTGGGTCAAACGTAGTTGAAATTTAAATCTAACTGCTTATTGCACTGCAACACTCTAATATCTACCTTGTGCCCAAGTTTTATAATTTTTGGAGATTGTTTAGCCTTCTGAAATATATATTGAAAAATAATCCATTATTTTTCTTGGTTTCTGCACTATCGACATATAAATATTAATTTACATCCTCATACATAATATTTTACTTACGTAAACACACTTTAACATAATACTCATCTCGACTCATGTAATGGTATAAAAACTATATGAAAATAAACTTATATAAACGATCGAAATACATACCGAATGTGAATTGCAATATCTCTGAAGCCCACAACTTCGAAGCCGGATACTGTGATCGATTTAAATGCACCTATTTAATTAACATGTGATGGAAAACAATGGGGGAGGGAGCTAAAGAGCCTAGTAAGTAAATTACAGAAGCGTAAAAGTACTAACATACAAAATACTGACTTCTAATGCATGCTTATAATATCGAAATTTGTAAACATTGTTTACATGATATTTTTACTTTCTGATATCACATTTCGTATTTACTGATGTTCGTATCACATTTCTTATTTCTTATATTCTACCTCACTAAGGTTAGTAACACTATCAAGTCTTTTAGAGAGAGAGAGCATACTTTGAAGTACCTTGGTCTATCTCTGACCTGACCACAAAACTCTAATTCAAAAATTTTGACTTTCTAATACATATACATCCTAACATGTTAAGCATGCCATGTTATGAATGCTCGGTAGTTTAAATGTATACTTATAAAATTGATGGTTTTTTTTTATCTCAAAGTACTTATGACACAATAACACATGTCGAAAAACACATTTCTAAGCACATATTTCTTATAAACGTTCACATGTACTATCGTATAGTTTAGAAACACATGCGAAAATCTGATATTTGATTACAATGTTCGGTAAACTAATTTCTTTTCAAAAAAACTAATCGATAAATTGATTTATGATTGAGATTAGGCAAGACTCCTTAGTAATGATTAATAAAGACTTACCACATTGGTAAATTAGAGAGTCAAAGCTACCTTGGGATAAGGGTAGGTTCACACAAGGCTACGAATATTCCCAGTACGAGAAATAGATCTGTGTCATACCTATAATGGAAAGAACATCTTTAGGTGCCTCATGTCCTCAAACTCCTACTGATAAATCAGTGTGCCATAGCTAGTCAGGACGAGTGTAGTTCACGCATAGCCATGAATATTCCCAGTACGAGAAACAGGTCTTATGCCAGACCTATAACGGATTTCATATAGGTTTACGGCTATTGTCGGACCTATACTATCTAAATTGGAGAGGTCATCAAGAGATGTCTTTTGTCCCATAATGCTTTAATGATCTAGTAAACATTAAGAGTGCCATTTATCTCTAAAACATTTAAAATCTGAGTTTATATTTTGAAATCAAATCCCACTGTGGATAAAACTAGAATAAGTTTAAATCCCAAAATCTACAGGCATAGAGAAAATAAGCCACATATTTCACAAACTTTCAAAACATGCCAAAAGTGATAAATAGTGTGGATAAAAGCAGCATAACCTTAAACCAAAATCAGTAAATGATGACAAAATGAGCCATATGTTTCACAACTTTCTAAAACATACCAGAGGTTAGATTTTAAAGCTTTTCTTATGTAAATAAAATCGATGCAAGCTTAGAAAATTTCACACACACCATGCTATGCATTAAGATGCAGTATAACTCAAAGCATGATACTTAAAACACATGAAACTGATAGAAAACATGAGAAATGTATGACATGCTTCCCTAATCTTATAACTTATAATTTCTAGGAAATTCTTGTAACATAATCGGGCTATACAGGCTTATTACCCAACCCTAGATGAAAAATCATACCACATACCCAATCCAGTATTCTTATTCATAATCAATCACATTTATTATACACAAATCTTATCCAAAATCAATCACATAAATATACACAAATCTTATCCACACTCAATCACATGTACTTATGCACAAATCTTGTCTAAAATCAGTCACTTGTATTTAGACATAGATCTTATCCAAAATCAGTCACATGTACTTATAAACAATTCTCATCCATAATTAGTTACATATACTTATATATTGATCACATGTAAACTCTGGGCTACTGTGCCTTTTTTAGGTAGTATTTGCACATTCAACATATATATATATTTATATATATATATATATATATATATAAGTACCATGCGTAAATCAATCATAACTTCTAACATTTGTATTCTCTTTTGATCACACTAACTTATAACTTATGCAAATAAGTTAAATTGTAAGATGCTACCTAGCATCCCATATGGCTAACTTATCCAATATGCTATAAATACTGTAGCAAGAGTAATTCACTTACCTCATATGATGTACACATAGAAACAAGCATGGTTCACTTACCAAAAACGCTTTGACTCCACAATGACTCATACATCGGCTGCAAGCATTCATTTCATATCACATTCACACTAGCTTATATCACTTAAACACCACACTTTAAGCTAACATGACTTTATGTTACAATTGCATCAAAGTGACAAAAGCTATTATTTCATACTTTCTGATCATTCCAATTACACTGATCACATTGGCAATGACATATTACTCACATAACACCAAAATTACACCTTAATGGTGAAATTACCATATTGCCTTTCACCTAGGCTAAAGCATATAATTGCCATATCATTAATTTTAATGCACTTTAACATTAAATTGATCTTAATTACATGAATTACATAAATATTACAAAACCCCATGAATTACGCATGGTTTCACTTTAAAACCCTTATGGCTAAAACTACAAGTCATTAGTTTATTCATTTTCATTCCAATTTAACACCACATAACATCTTAACATCTTGAAGACACTAACATATATTGAAATCATGGCTTAAATCAAACATTGCCCATGAAATCTCAAGCTAGCCGAATTTGATCTTCCACCATATGGAGAGTTTTGATTCAATCTAAAACCATGGAAACGCTCTATATTAACCCTTATTCAATATATATAAAATGGAGGATTGAAACCAGCTACAACTCCCTAGATCTAGGTTTTACAGAAAATGTTGTATAAAAGACTTAGGGGAACAACTTTGTAGAGGAAGTAAGAGTGAATCGGATAAAAAATGGGTGAAAAAGCCACGACAAGCAAGGGTTCCATGGAGTTTTTCATGTTTTTCTCACTCAACTGTTTTTCATGGATTTTTATGCTTTTTAACGACATTTTTAGGTATTGGCTAACTATGGGGAGGCTCATTTTTGCAAAATGGTGCATTATAAGCTTTAACCAATAAAATTTAGCTTACGATATAAGCCTTGTAAGCATATTTTGCCAAATTGCCATTATTTCACTAATTTCTTTATTTTCCTTTAATCTTATTGACTACCAATTTATGGTAAGTGACAAAATCATTAATTCCATGTGTGACACATATATAAAGTGTGAAACCCAAATTTTTTTCACTTTATTTTTTGTTTGGAAAAACTAAGAAGTAATTAAGAACTTTGAATAATGTTATGCAGGCCTGAAACCACCAAAGCACTCGGGTTAGTGGCATGGGGCTCGACGACACGAAAATCAATGTAAGGCTTTAAGCCCGATAATTATTTAAGAATTACATGTATAAGCATGAAATGATGTGTAGAAGTGAAAACTAAGGTATTGGAAGTGTAAAAGTTAGAAAAACTTGAGTTTACGCTAAACCGAGAAAAAAGGCCTAGTAAGAGAATAAATTAGAAATTCACAAAAATCATCTCGAGACCATAGAAAATTAGTATAAGGTAAAGTTGACTTGGAAAATAAAAATCAAGTGAAAATATGGAGGTTTTAGGGATCTAATTAATTTTTAAAGTGAACCCAAAACCTTAAGACATTTTGCTCGGTAATAACCAAATCACATAAAATGAGCTCAATCATGGAACATTTCTTAAACAAGTGACCCCCAAATTTTTATGGAAAACACTAGAGACATAGTATAACACTTGTGAAGTGAGAATTTTGAGAAAATTGGGCTGGAAATAATGTTTAGGAAATTTTCAAAACAGAACATGAATTTCTCCTGCTTTAGGAAACTGACTAGCCAGTAGAAATCTTTAAATTTAAAGACCTTCCTAAACTTTGTTGACCCTAGTATTTTCCAGATATAAAATAAACTTAATAAGCTTTATGGAACAGTAAAATACACCTAAAACCGACCTTGGATGAGAGAGCAACTCCCAATCCTCTCTGCCGCAGACATCTTCCTCCTGCCTTCATTGTGTGAATTTTTCGACAGCCTTCTGGCTATTTTCAGGCAATGATCAAGAAGGATCAAATATTCCTCATTCCGTCCTCTATAACATATCAAAAATTCAGCTAAAACAAAATTCATTTGCTAGGTGAAAAATTAGAAAGAAAAACAGATGCAGAATCTATCCTATTTCAAGGTGAGAGAAAGTTCAATTTTTGAAAGTTTTTGGTTGGATTTTTGGGTAGTTTTTGATGATTCTAAGCTATATATATGTTGAATTACAGTTGAGGATCAATTTAGAGGATCAAAAACATGGTCAACCTTGGTTAAAGTTTAGGTAAACTTGATGAATGATGATGAACTTGAGATACGTTGTTATTTGGTGTTTTTGAATGATTTTTAGTTAAGTGGAATTGAAAGAAATAATTTCTATGGGAATGTATGAATTCGGCCAGCCTAGGGTTAGTGTAGTGGAGAAATTTGGATGAATTTGGTGTTATTAAAGTTAAAATTATACCGAAAAAGTCTGGTTGATAGCTTAGTTTAGTGAAAAACTGAAAGGTGTGAAAATTGGTAAAATTGGAATGATGACAAGTATGAATTATGGATGTGAATGAGTTCTAAGGCTATTAAGATAATGAAGGTGAAGTTAGAACAATGAAATTGGCTAAAATAGCTTAAACCGTCACTTAAATCGGTAAAATCAAGAAAATAAGAAAAGTAACTAAAAAGTAAAAATTGGTCAACATTTATGAAACTAAACATATGTTTGAATATGTTGAGTTGCTATTAAGCATTATGTGATGATTTGGTATCGTTTTGGGCAGCTCAAAAAACTAGCCCGCAAATCGAGGCAATCTTGAGACCTGATGATTTTGCGCTGCCCCCAAGGTCTACAAGGTAAGGGATGTATTTTAAAGTAGTATTGGTATCTCAATACCTTACTTTGATATATGAATTCATAAAGTTCGCTCGTATTTATTAAATGCATTTTCGAACCCAAAAAGTTACTATTCATACTATCGATTGCCTGTACGTATACCAAAATTTTAGTCATGACTTTAACAAATATACTTGCTTTATAACCAAACAAGCATAGACGATTTGGGATGTAATCTAGTTTTACTAGTCAACACTGACAGTACTAGACAACTTTTACTTTGATACCACGTAACTTTTATTGTTAAGTTAATTTATTTTGAAATGACAAAACAGTAATTCAATAATGAATATTGTAAATCTAGAAATGTTTTAAACATCTTAAGAGTTTAATTAAATACATGTCATTGTCAGAAACTGAGTATTAAGGATGAGAGATCGATCTCATGAGATGAGAGATCGATCTCCTTGGTTTTCAAGTATGAGAGATCAATCTCATGAGAATATGAGATCGATCTGCTAAAGGATTAAAAAACTCAAAGAGCATGTATAAGATGTTGAGGAAGCAAAGATCGATCTGTAGGGGTTATAAGATCAATCTTTAAATTACAGAATGTCTAAGAGATCGATCTGGTCTAGGAAGAGATCGATCTCCTCTAAGACAAAGGTTAAAGGTATTAGATCGATCTGTAGATCGATCTATGTTCAAACAGAGAGTTTATGAGATCGATCTTCTGTGGATAGAGATCGATCTCCTCAAAGTCAGAGAGTTTAGAAGATCGATTTAGGGTGATTAGAGATCGATCTTCTCTCTACGAGAATGTTTGCCAAATCGATCTGTAGATCGATCTATGTTCAAACAGAGAGTTTATGAGATCGATCTTCTGTGGATAGAGATCGATCTCCTCAAAGTCAAAGAGTTTAGAAGATCGATCTAGGGTGATTAGAGATCGATCTCCTCTCTACGAGAATCCTTGCCAGATCGATCTGGAGATCGATCTTGCTTTAAACAGAGAGATTAGAAGAGCGATCTGATGGTTCGACAGATCGATCTTCACTAAGATTTTTCAAATTATAAGATCGATCTCTACAAATATGAGATCGATCTTCATGCTTTAAGTTACTTTGTAATTGCAGAAATTGGTATCAGAGCTCGAACTCTTTGATCATAAAGGAATAACTTCCTAAGAGTTAAGAACGATCTAATGACTCATAACAATGTAGCAACCAGTCTAGTAGGAGAGGGGCACTCTACAGTTAGGCCTCTTATATTCAATGGTGAACATTATGCTTATTGAAAAACTAGGATGATGCTTTTCATTCAAGTAAATGATTATGAGGTATGGAGGATTATAACTAAAGGTCCTCAAATCCCAACTAAAAGGATAGAGGGAAGAGATATCCCAAAAAAAGAAGATGAGTGGGATTCTAATGATGTAAAATGTGCTCAGCTAAATGCAAAGGCCATGCACACCTTTTTTGTGCTTTAGGGCCTAATGAGTATAATAGAGTCTCCAGTTGTGACAATGCCAAACAAATTTGGGATAAATTGACAATTACTCATGAAGGCACAACTTAAGTAAAAGAGACTAAGGTAGGAATGCTCACACATGATTATGAGCTATTTAGGATGAAAGAATGAGAGTCAATTAGTGACATGTTCACTAGATTTACTGATATAATAAATGGATTAAAGTACTTAGGCAAAATTTATTCAAATATAGAAATGGTTAAGAAAATCCTGAATGGCCTATCGAAATCATGGGAAGCTAAAGTAACAGCAATTGAAGAGTCCAAAGACCCCCACACACTATCATTAGATGAATTGATAGGGTCACTACTCATATATGAAATGAAATTAAGGAGAAATGAAGAGCCACCCAAGAAAATGGGAGTAGCTCTGAAATCCACTACTCAAGAAGATTTGAAAGAGAATAAAAATGAGAGTGGTAATGAAGAAGATCTCGAAATGACAATGTTTGCCAAGAGATTTAACAAATTTATGAGAATGAGAACAAATGGCAGTGGTAGGAGAAACTACAAGAAAGAACAAGAAGAACTAGGTAGAAAAGATACCATTGTATGCTATGAATGCAAAAAACCTGGACACATTAAACTTAACTGCCCTCTCCTCAAAAGATCAAGAGATAGGTATCACAAAAAGAAAGCAATGATGGTAACATGGAGCGACAGTGACAGCTTCGATGATGATTCAAATGAGGATACTGCCAATCTATGCTTCATGGCAATTAAAGATGAAAAGGTGTAAGACCCGAAAATTATATCGTAATTTCTTATAAAGAATTGAAAATGGTCCCAAATTAAATGAAACGGGATTCGGACAAGAAATAACGATTTAAAATGCGAAATGAATGAGTATTCGTGAAGGGAAGTCGGGTTAAATTAATCTCGAACACATGCAAGGGCAAAACGGTCAAAAGATCGAAAATCGAAATAAATTCGATAAGAAAATTTAATTAAAAATAATGGATTTGAGAATCTTGATCAATAACGAAGAAATAATTAAATTTTGAATCCAATTGATCAAGATCCGAAATTTTTAGAGATACCGAAAAGTCACTCGGGACAATATGTCACGACCCAATTCCATTCTCTTTAACCGAAAATCACTAAAAATTTTTCGCGTTTTACTGCTACCTTACCCGGTCGTGAACTAACTCACCACACACTGTTGGGCTGTGAGTCAATAATAAACTCTACATCTCATTCATTCTCAGTTAAATAAAACGATGTCATACATTTGCATTTAATCTTGTACTTATACAAGAGCATGTTTTTACTGACATCTACATCCCCCATAATTACAACTCAAAGAATACTGTGCTTTTACATTGTTTAGATACAAAAAGAATCACTGTGTATATACCTCTAAGCGATGGAGATGCAGCGGAGTCCAAAATACCACGCCTCAGTCCTCACTGGGCTACTATGCACGCTCTGTAGGGGGAAAATAGAGAGGGATGAGCAACCACACGCTCAGTAAGGCAATAATGCAAGCATGGTAGATAACTACTCTATCTACATGCTGATAGTGTTATGCATAAATCATTTATGGTAGGAGCATGAGGAATAAAACTATGCCATATGAGTATACATATATAACATGTATCAAAATCATGTACATTGGCATATAAAACATGGTAAAAACATCATGTATAAATCATCTCATGCTCAATCTCATTTAAATTCATAAAAAGGGCAATTCATTAAGAAACCTCCTTTTTAAACCAACATCATAAACCTCTTTCTCAACACATAAATATCACCAAATCAATTCATAATCACAACCACATTTTCATTTCACAATTCACGCATGTGTATAAAAACTAGGTCACTATATCAAAAGTGCCTATGCGGACCACTACATCATAAATCATCCCAGACCACACGCATCCAGGTGTGCGAGGTATCATGCTGGCACGAAGATGGATTATCCCTCGCCAGACTTTCTCATCACATAACCATCATGCGGTACATCGTACTCCATGTGATATACACGGTACAACGTACTCCGCAGACTCATATCGTGATTGGGGATGCCATTCCTAGGTCTTACTTACCCCATACCAAGAGTTTTCCATATCCGTGAAGGAGAGCCTCCCTGCCGAACAGAGCCTCCCCGCCTAACAGAGCCTCCTTACCTCCTCGGGCTTAAGGATGTTAGGTTAAGGATGTAGGGCTTAAGGATCCTTCCGTAAGAGAGCCTCCCCACCGAACAGAGCCTCCCCGCCTAACAGAGCCTCCCTGCCTCTTTGGGCTTAAGGATGTTGGCTTAAGGATGTAGGGCTTAAGGATCTTACCGTACCCATGTAGGAGAGCCTTCCTGCCTAACAGAGCCTCCCCGCCCCTCCAGGGCTTAAGGATGTTGGCTTAAGGATCCCACCGTAAGAGAGCCTCCCCACCGAACAGAGCCTCCCCGCCTAACAGAGCCTCCCCGCCTCTTTGGGCTTAAGGATGTTGGCTTAAGGATATAGGGCTTAAGGATCTTACCAACTTTCACAACCTTATACGTATCACAATGTGCAAACTTGTGCGAGCAAAGCTCTAGCACGACTCATGCATCCTCTCATGAAGAGACGCGTACGAGCATAGCTCTAGTACAGTTATACTCATAAGATAAACCACTCAAAAGCCACGTACGAGCAGAAGCTCCAGTACGGTTTATAAACATCATCATAGTTTCCAATCAAGGTGCGAGCTAAGCTCAAGCACGTATCACACAAGTGAAAACATAGAAATTCAGCGCGAGCGAGGCTCTAGCGCGATTTATGTCATGCAAATACGATAGGCGGCTCATACACAATCAAACAATCCCGACAACCGGGTTTAGCACTTCACAAATGCCTTTTTTCACAACATTAATAAACATTAGCCGACCCATCTACAAGCTTGCTTAAAACAAAGCAATTTCGTTTTGAAAGGCATTAAGACATTAGATTTATGCAATTATTAGCCTTACTATCCCATTTCATAGAATCCACTTCCAAAACCAAAAATCACACATATACTCATTCTCATTCATGAATATCATCAATCATTTACTTTAGCAACCATGCACTTCGTAAAACACCTAATATTCACCCACAAATTTAAAGTACGAGCAGCTACCTCTATATACTCACAAAATTCCCTTACCTGAAATCGCGATGCGTGATTCCACTTCCTTAAAGCTGCTACTCGTACCACTCGATTCGTCTTCAACGAACTCTTCGGGACTGCACAAAATTGTCTCCCGCATTATACTCGATCCATATAATATGACATCATGCGTTCACTATAGTCAATTGGACCTATAGTTTTCTATTAACGCTTATGAGGCCTGTTTCATTACTTTACTCATAACTAGAGTCTATGGATTCTTCTTAGGCCTATTAACTTATTCCGAATCGATATTAAATCGACATTAAGCTCATAGTGTTCATATTTCATGAATTCCCTCACTATGGCATTTTATCAAGCATATAGATACTCATTTTCACAATTCCTCCAAACTCACAATGTAATTTCATTTAACCATCTAAAATTATAAACATTACCTCAATAACAACTTTAGCATGCCCATAAATCATAAACTCATTCAACCCATATATTCTCACATTATACCCATTCTAGTTTTCTAGGTCACACCAATTCCACCACATCCCTAGATAATTTATTCATCAATACTCATGCCAAACAACTCCAAAATCAATTAAATAGGCAATGTATTTGGATTGGAATGTTAGAATCTTATCAAATATGATTTTTCTTCTTGCTCCAAATGGCAATGCCCTTAACTCCCTCAATACCAACAATGGGAAAATGCCTACCCACTATGTTGTTCTTCTCTTTGATAGGAACAACTTTGCCTCTAATGGTCTCTCTTCAAATCTCACTGAAAATGGCTGATTTTAGAGAGGGAAAGTTAGGTTTTTGGGTTAGAAATGGAAGATTGGTGTTTTTCCCGAGATTTTTAGATTTTCAGCCCTCCTTTTATAGAAATAGCTTGAGAAGATCGATCTGGTCCAAGAGGAGATCGATCTGGTCCCCTTAAATCTCTCATTTTCACAAAATTTTTAAGCATGAGATCGATCTGGTCCCAAACAGAGAGCTAAGGAGATCGATCTGAGTGCTTGAGGATCGATCTTTTCATCACAGAATGCTTAGGAGATCGATCTGGCCCTATTAGAGATCGATCTGCTCTATTCCATTGCCCAAATAAGAGCATTCTGACTCTTCCAGATCGATCTCTCATCCTATGAGATCGATCTGGCCTTCATGTTTTCCAGATTTCCTGTAGTTTTCTTGTTGCAACTCATACCAACACATCCTTAATCTGTTGCCATGGCCATTTTCTCATCCATCCACCTTTATAACTTGAAAATGGCATCCATTCATACCTTATGCACATTGAAACTTGTGTGCATTCATTGTATGTCCAAAGGTATGCTACATAAAATCAAATGGAAGCATAACTTCATTCCATTTTACCACACAACCCATTTTGAGTTTCAATCACATCTATCACTTATGAGAATTTATTTCTTCATATTCATACTCAATGGAACTTGTATGTACGTTACAAATCATATTACACATACGTACATTGAATCCATGAACTTACATCAATCATACTTTACATTACAAGTCCATTCATATTTATTACATATTACAACTTTACATATACGGGGTCTCACACAATATCCCAAAAATACGGAGAAATTATACCCGAAAAAGGGTTAAAAATATAATAAATAAATTAAATAAATCTATTTTGAATTAAAAAATTAATTTTGTAGATATTTTAGAATATTTTTGACTAAAATAATGAATATAATAATAATAAACTAATTTATAAATAATAATAAATAAAAAAAAGAAGGAAAAATCGCGAAATCATGATTTGGAAAACGGAAGCTGAGCCCGACTTCTGCGGCACCGTCGGAGGAGACCGATGGCAAGTCCAGACCCGAGGCGGCCATTAGCTGCAGCCCAGCCAAGCCACCAACACCAACGAAGCGGTGAACGGCGGCGAACGGCGTGAGAAAGGGGGGAAGAGAGAACCCGAGGGAGAAAAAGGAAACGGCGGCCACCGGAGCCGATCTGGACAAACTTGACCACCGCCAAACGTCCCCGAGGCCAAGACGACACGATTGGTGGTGGCCACAACCGCCGAAATCGATGGACGGTGCCAGAAATGACGAAAAAGAGGAATGGGTACCGACGACCGAGGGAGAACAGTCGGACCGGCCACTTTTCGACGGCCTTGGACAAAAACGAGGCCAGATCCGAGAATTGGACAACCCAGCGGAGTTGCTGGCGACGAAAACCAGCGGAGAACCGACCGATGAGGCCCTGAACCGATCAAACCGGAGTGAATTAGACTGAACCGGACCGGTCTGAACCGGGTTTGAACCAGATTGAACCGGTTCAGCCAAGAAAGAAGGGAAAAAGCGAGAAAAAGAGAAAAAAGAAAAAGGGAGAGAATTTTTGGGGATACACCGGACTTCAGGTAAGTCGATACGAGGTCAAAAGTGACCGATTTAATTTTTAAAAAATTTATTTAAATTATATTCGATCGGAAATAACTCGGAATTAAATATATAATTGTGCAGTTTTACGACAAAGCCCGAACGAGAGCCGATTGAGCTCCGATTTTTGTACCCCGCATCACATTGGGTAAGTATATTTTAATTCTGACAATTAGAGTCCTTTAATACAGAGTTCGATTATTTTACGAAAATTATGGATTAATTTTGTATAAAAAAGGCATATTAATCGGAATTGCAACGTAATTACCGTTAATAGTATACGGGCTATCCACTGAGTTTGGAACGAAGCCCGATGATTATTGATAAGCTGAATGAGCCCAGTAAACTCGAAGAAGGGATTTAATAAGTAAAAACGGGCTGAAAATGGGTCAAGGCCCATTAAAGTGCAATCGAGCCTAATAAAGTAAAACGGGCCCAGTACGTTAGATTCGATCAGTAAATGTAATATACTGATAAAAATAAGTGAATTAACCCAAAATATGTGGTTATATGCACTTCTGTAGACTTGGTTGACGCGCAGTTGGATTGAGAGATCGGATATTATCGAGACGAGATAAGTTTACACGTAAATCGAAGTAAGAGAATTTTGTAGGTGCATAGAGATTTCTATACGTATTTATTGAGGGGATTTAAAGGGCTTAGAATTTCTTAAAAGTATCTAGAAACGAAATAATAATTTTTATGAAAATCGGGGCTTAGGTGAATAAAGAAAAAGACGATTTTACCCCTAGGAGTAAAATTTACAAAAAGGATAGTAAGACAGATAAATTGCATGATTTCATGTTTTTAATATTTTATATGAATGTATTGCTTTGATTTAAGCAAATATGCACATAGGTTGGCTGTTGATTTCGTGAATTATACGAAAGAGTACCGGTTTGGACCGGTTACTATTTTAAGGATGTTTTATCAAGATTGAGCCACATATCATATTTACACGAGTAAAAAGAGTGCTAGAGTCTTACTCGTACTAAAGTTTATTGATTTATTACTCATGAAAAGTCGTACTGAAGCATTACACGTACGAGAAATTTGTGTGTACACAAAACCATGCTGGAGCTTCGCTCGCATGAGATTTTAGATATCATGATATGCATAGCATGGTGCTGGAGCTTAGCTCGCACTAGACGTGAGTTGACATGCATATAGTCGTGCGGAAGCCTTCTGTAGATTGTGTGTCACAGAGAGTTGAGATGCTCGCACGTATACTTTGAGACATGGGTTGGTTATCGACATAGTATTGGGGTGGATAAGACCTACAGCAGGCACCCCCAGACTATGATATGGTTCCACAGAGTACGATGTACCGTGTATGTCACACGGAGTACGTTGTATTGTGCAGTCATGATGACTCTATGATGTTACTTGATATTCTGGCGGGTAGAAATTGACCCTACCTCCCGTTGCAGTTGTGATACCCTGCACACCGGGATCCGTGTAGCCTGGGATCACAGGGACAAAGTATGGCCATAGTCCTCGATTTTTCATACAGTAACCTACATGCCTCACATGATATCATACGGTCTGAATAGACCAGGACGAACCCGAGGGAGGGGTAATGTCCCGATTTATGTTTTTAAACGAGATGCGATTTAATAAATCAAGGTATTCCCAAGTGATAGGTTTAGCCTTGATATGGTTTTTTTATGATAAAACAAATGAGTTTTAACGTGATGAGTTTATGATGAAACAATAAGTTTTTAATGTGACGAGCATGAAATGTCATACATGATGATTTTTTCATGGTTGTTTTATATATCGATTTCATGATTTCCTTTATATGATATATACATACATGTGGAATCGTTTTAGTCATACCTCATGCTCCCAATGTGTAACGACCCTTGACCCTTGAAAATCGGGATAAATTTTTTTTTGAATTTAATTTACCCACTTATTCCCTTATTCATTTAGGTTGTATTCCTGTGCAGTATCAAAATACTTTTCCTAATACTTTACTCGTAATTAATTTAATTTCTATATTTTAACTTATGTGGCCGATAAAAATTTCGGCAGCACAACGGCTTATATGTGAGCCTATCCACCTGCAAGTCATTTATTTTTGGCAAACCTAGATATCCACGACTACCAAGCATACTTTCCAATTCATCCTTACCACTTCAGACATCTATTTCAATTTAAAACCAGTCATCTCAAATATTATCCCAAAATAATAATGTTTACATCATCCTTACAAAATTACATCCCAACTGATAACTTCGACACGTGTCTGTGCATACGATTATGTCTGGTACAGGAATGTAAATGTATACCTCTTGCGTGTACAAAATGTAGCCTAGGGTAGCTTTTCCCACCAGCCTACGTCGTGTACGCGACAGGTAGCGCCTATAGATTCACTGCAAAAGATCTGAAGGTAGAGGGGTGAGCTTTTGGGGAAAAGCCCAGTAAGATAGTACCTTTAAATTAATCCTGATATATATATGAAAAGCATGTAAAAATTATTTGTAAGACCATACTTTAAGTAAAAGGAAAAACTTAAATCATCACTTCATGCAATTCATCGTAAAAGTCATAACGCATGCAAGTTCAAAGCAAGAATCATGCTCAACCATGCTATAAATTCTTTCATAAGCTTTTCGCATACATTGCATAATCATCTCGTTTTACTTTCGTAAACATGCCATAAACATTTTGTGAAACTTTCATGAAACATTTCATAATTACTTTGTAAACATTACATAAACGGGTTGGTTCATAACCAATCATTGAAATTCATAAGGCACATATTCGTTGCCACATTTATCATTCATAACTAATTCATGGAGACCAGGCTATAACTAAGTCATGCGATACGTGTCATTCTCCGTAGAGAGCTAAACATGTTACCTATGGCCATGGTATGTGGCTGTAGACTGGATCAGGGTCGTACAACTCTTTCGTAAAACATGGGTAGTATCCATCTTACATACTTTCACTAGCACATAGCTAGGACACGGGCACCAATAGCACTCTCCGTGTGGGCAACATAATTGCGTGCTGCGCGGGCATGAGATACTACCAAAACATCATCATCATAAACCACAAGTAGCGTGGCATCTACCACACAAGTAGAGTCAAGTGCTACAGGGGCCTACGTACCGGCACCTCAAGTGGTGGAGCCGAAACACCACGAGAAGTAGCCAAGCATGAAGCCTAAGTCTCAAAACATAGTTTCAAAATCTTTCTTGGGTTTCATAACCCATAAACTCATATCGAGTAATAAAATCGAATTCCTTGAAATCTGAAACTCTTTCATAAAACAGAAAGACTGTGTGGCACTTTTTTCCCGTAGGACTCAAGAGGTGGCCCCCACAATCCCCTTTCGAAAATAATTTCTTTTCTTAAAAACTTTTGAAATCGTCAGAGTTTCTTTAACAGTATGGATATAAAAACATAATAAATGTAAAACATCCATACGCTTCATACCCTTGGGAAAATTTATTTCATATCATGCAAAGTATTCGGGGAACATTTAACATATTTAAAACGTGTTACAAAATCATGGTACAGGTATAAAAGCATCTATAAATCATTTCGAAATCACATGCTCTTTTCATAAAGTCATTCATCGATAAAATCAACATGCAATATCAGGACATAGTTAAATAGCACCCCTTACCTCGATATATCGGATATCTCACGTTCGCGAAATGACGCCTACCAACACCTCCGTCAATTCCGTCTACGTTTTACCTACATCGAAGGTAGTTTACTTAGCTTCCTACACATACAAGTCACTCGAAATACGTTAAGACCTTAACCTATTCGTTCTTCCTCGTGTGTATGTTTGATCGTGCGTACCTAGGCTATTCACGTACGTAGATATGTTTTCCTTACCCTATATTATTTTTGTACGTACACACCTCGGTATACCTATTATTATATACAACTACATATATATACTAGCGAGTATGTATGTATATATATTCCTATATATGCCTCATTATTTGTTTTCATTTTTTTTTCCTCATCACATGTATCCATCCCATGTATGTACATATATTAAAACACATTCTTATCTTATACCTTCATTTGTATATACCTCCTAGTATATACACATCTCTCATACATTCCTTTATATGTACACCTAAGTAAATACTCAATATATGTATATGTATACTCATACATACCCACATGGATACGTGTATATATATATATATATATATATATATCATTTTTACTTGTTTCCATTTATGCACCCTCACATAAATATAAATATATATATATATATACATACATGCATTACCTCTCCCTTTACCCATCATTCATCACTACCCTTTTTTTTTACACCATTTAAATTTATACTAATCATGCGTATAATTCAATCTATATATATACATGTAAATTAAATATGCATGTATATACATAAATCTTACCTCCCTTTCTTTTTCTCTTTTCTCCTTTTTTTTTCTCCTTTTCCTCTCGGTCAGCCCTACTTCCTCCCTTTCTCCTTCGATTCCAGCCCCTTTCTCCCTCACGGTTTCCCCTGCTTGGTCTCGGTTACAGCCTCCTTTTCCAGCCCCTGTTCTGCTATCCATTCAAGCCCGATTCTGTTTCCAGATTTCCTGCTCTCGGTGCTGCCTCTTCAGTCCCTGTTTCGGTTTCAATCTCCTCCCCCCTTGCCTCTGTTCCAGCTTCGATTCAGTTATGCTCCTTCCTGCTTTTCAGCCTTGGTTTGGTCTGCTCCACAGTTTCTTCTCCTTCTCTCGGTTTCACCTCCAGCAGCAGTTTCTTCTCCTTCTCTCGACTTTGCTCTGCTGCAATTTCTTCCCTTCTCTCGATTTCACTCTCCCGATCAGTCCTCTCCTCTTTTTTTTTTCTCTCCTCCCTTCCTTTCCCTTTTTCTTCCCCTCTCTTCCTCGGCCAACAGTCCCTCTATTTTCTTTTCTTCCTTACTTTCTTCTTCCCCGGCGGACTGCTTCCCCTTTCCTTTCTTTCCTTTCTTTTTTTCTTCTTCCCCGGCGGACTGCTTCCCTTTCCTTTCTTTCCTTTCCTTTTTCTTCTTCCCCGGCAGGCCTCTCTTTCCTTTCCTTTTTCTTCTTCCCCGGCAGGCCTCTCTTTCCTTTCTTTCCTTTCCTTTCTCTTTTCTTTTTTTCCCGCCCGAGCCTCCTCTGTTTTTTTGTTTGATTTTTCCTTTCCAATTGCAACAGTGGCAGACGGAATTGGCTTTTCTAAGCCAATTCCGTACATGCCATAATATATTTATATATATTTATATATATTAGTTTAATATATATATATATTATATTAGTATGTAGGTGTTAATTGTTATGTATTTGTGTGGTTATTATATTTTTATACCCATTCTTATATAATGTATCAATGTATATTTATACATTATATTAGTATAAATATATTGTTTGTGTATTGTCATTGTTATTGTTTTATTTATTATTATTATTATTATTATTATTACATTAAGTGTCTTGTACATTATACTTTACAATACATATATATATATTTGTCATATATATATGTATATCATCATTTTTCCATTTTAAATTGTCTAGTATATATATATACATATATTATACCTATATATATATATATATACATATACCTTTCCTTTTATTTAAATGTTAGTACATATGTATATATATATATATATATATATATATATATATATACATACATATTCACATATGTACATATCTATATATATACATTTTCTTATATAATTTATCCAAAGACATAATATCATGCCTTCCATGAGATTTTCCTTATTCCGAAATTAAAATAATATCGGGATTCCATCATTCTTCATGAGTTCTCAATACAAGTGTTTACATCGACACTTTTCGAATAACAAATTAAAATTTTCTAATCCATCCGTACTTGCATTCACCTTATTACTTCCTGTATCTTCGGGTTTCCGGTCATCCCACGGGCTTCTCCGTTCCTATAGTCCTCGAGCCCTACAACGAATATTTACGCTTCTGTTAATATATATTATTTCCATTTTTATATAATTAAATTAACGTAGAAAATTTGTGGAGTTTACATTCTCCCCACCTTAAAAGAATTTGGTCCTCCAAATTCATTCGGGTCCATTTGTCTACGATCACCCAAGTTGTATCATGCCCCTTTCGGGTCCTTGGTGATCCCATTATGAAATCCATAGTAATGTGCACTCATTTCCAAGTAGGCACTGGAAAAAAAAAAGAATCTTAAGTGACCCCACTGGTCTTTGGTGTTCGATCTTAATCTATACTTGGCCATAACTCAACTATATTTCTTTTCATACCGACCAACCAATATACCTTTCGTAAATCATGGAACACCTTAGTGCCTCCCGAGTGCATGGTATACCGAGAACAATGAAACTCTTTTAAGATCTTTTGCCTTAGGGCATCATCGTTTGAGACACCAAACTTACCACAATTTCTCATTTATCCTTAATGAGAACTTATTCTTAATTTATATCACTTGATCCAAATCACTTTACATACCAGAAATATTCGTTCCTTGCATACTTCTCTTAATCCAATATGACTCGTATATTCAGGATTTATCTCATTTCAAACTTACCTCATTTCGTACATCAATTATATTAGAACTCTTTCCTCATCCCAATTAAGTCTCACATTCAAAACATAAAAATATAGAAGTTACAATCTTTAGATTCAATATGTAATCCATATTCCAAAGTTTCCTTATATCTCAACTTTAAATCATCTTTAAGGGTTTTGGGTCTTTCCCCACTAATTTATAATCCATGTCTTGAGAATCCAATTAACACCCTTTATTAACATATCGTGACCAAAATGACTCCGGATCTCCTTAAAATCTAACACCGGTACACTCCAAAACAAATCACCTGATCCGATAATCTCTTTTTCATGTAATCCTTATAATTATTCTCTCAGCATATCTAATCCAAGCAAGGTCACTCAGTACAGTGGTTTGAGTAATTAATTCGATACTACCTGCTAAATCAATTCTAGAACTTCTCCTTTTAGTTTAGGGGTAACTTGATAAATCGTTTCATCATGTGTCAGAAAACTTTCCCTATTTACAGGGATGTTTCTATACCCCGAACACGTCTTATCTTTATCAATCATGTAAGCAGTACGACCTTTAAAGTCTTATTTATACCATTGGTTCCCTGATTCATTCTTTCAGTATAGTGACTGTGCTTTTTCATTGTCACTATTTCTTTTGTAGATCTCTTTTCTGTCATTCTCTTTATCTTTCCCTTTCTTAGTGACTTTAGAAATATAGAATTCATATCATCATAATTGCGCCTTGCGCTCTGTTTCCTCAAAGTAATTTCAAATGGAGTCATCTTAGCTTGACTAAATATCTCAATATCTCCTATAGGTTTCTGAACTTCTTTTATCTAACAATTCTTACAACTCCTTTTTCAATTCCTAAAGATCCATAAAGTTCATTCGACAATGAGACTTCGAATTTGACTGTGTCTCTAGTGCCAAACCTACAATAAATTCCAACTCTCTCTCTAGTGGTAGCCCCGGTAGTTCCTCAGGACACATCCGAAAACTTGCATACCACAGATATATCCTGAAGACTTGGACATTCTCGAGTAGTGTCGACGATGAATGCAATATAACTTTCACATCAACACGTTCATCAAAAACTTTCATTAATAGTCAAAATCATACACTTCGTTCCTTAACTGCAAAACATATATTAAACTTACTAGGTAAGGAGAAGGTTACAGTCTTAGAGTAGCAGTCTAAACTTACACAGTTGGTGGCTAGCCAATCCATACTCAAAATTACATCAAAACCATACATGTTCAACAAAATTAGATCTACTAATATGGTCCTATCTCCTACCTTGATTTCACAATTCCTACACACCATATCAGTCCAAGGTAAAGGCTCTCCCATGAGTGACAAGCTTCTTACCCTTCTCAACTGCGGTAGCCCATCTCTGTGGGTTCTGTCTCTGGGGAGCTTGCCTCTCAGGTTGTCGTGGTGGTTCTGGGGGTTGTGGGAACTCATTCAGTGGACAATCTTTAATCATGTGCCCCTTCTGTCCACACCTAAAGCAACTCCCGGTGGACCAGTGACATGTAATTCTATGAAATTTACCGCATCTAGTGCAAAATCTGTCGTACCGTTGGAAGCCTCTGGTAGTCTGTGGAGTAGGTACAGGAACTGTGGGCCTATCAATCCTAGCCTGAGACTCATCTGTCCTCTGTCTCTTAGGTTGGCCCCTCTGAAGGTCCTGTCTCACAGACTCCGTTCGTTTACTCTTATCCCTGTTCTTTCTCTTAAATGTTGGAGGCTTCATTTTCGGGAAATTCCTCTTTCTACCGACATTCCTCTCCTCCCTTCGGGTCTGTACAAGAGGCTGATGCGCCATAGGTACTGGAGGAACTTGTAAAGGAGGAGGTGGTGGTGCTTGTAGAGGAATCGACACCGGAGTAGGAAATGGTGCCGTGCCAACTGAATCGAAAACGTTTGCCCCTAGATGTTGAGCAATCATGGCAGCTATCGACTCTATACCTCGCTCGAGGCGCTGCTCCAACCGCTGTTCAAACTGAGCCATACGTGTATTGAGGCCCTCTAAGTGCGGTGGAGGAGGTGGAGGTGGTTGAGCCTGCCTCCGAAGACGTCCGTGTCTTCCACTCATCGTGCAGTGATCTAATACCTGCGCGTAATTCCAAAGATCAAGTCTTACATTCATTAGGTATACATTACCTACTACCAGACAAGCACAGACATTTGGGATGTAATTTAATCCTTATTTTTGACACTGACAGTACTAGACAACCTTCGCTCTGATACCACTTTAAACTGTAACGACCCTTGACCCTTGAAAATCGGGATAAATTTTTTTTTGAATTTAATTTACCCACTTATTCCCTTATTCATTTAGGTTGTATTCCTGTGCAGTATCAAAATACTTTTCCTAATACTTTACTCGTAATTAATTTAATTTCTATATTTTAACTTATGTGGCCGATAAAAATTTCGGCAGCACAACGGCTTATATGTGAGCCTATCCACCTGCAAGTCATTTATTTTTGGCAAACCTAGATATCCACGACTACCAAGCATACTTTCCAATTCATCCTTACCACTTCAGACATCTATTTCAATTTAAAACCAGTCATCTCAAATATTATCCCAAAATAATAATGTTTACATCATCCTTACAAAATTACATCCCAACTGATAACTTCGACACGTGTCTGTGCATACGATTATGTCTGGTACAGGAATGTAAATGTATACCTCTTGCGTGTACAAAATGTAGCCTAGGGTAGCTTTTCCCACCAGCCTACGTCGTGTACGCGACAGGTAGCGCCTATAGATTCACTGCAAAAGATCTGAAGGTAGAGGGGTGAGCTTTTGGGGAAAAGCCCAGTAAGATAGTACCTTTAAATTAATCCTGATATATATATGAAAAGCATGTAAAAATTATTTGTAAGACCATACTTTAAGTAAAAGGAAAAACTTAAATCATCACTTCATGCAATTCATCGTAAAAGTCATAACGCATGCAAGTTCAAAGCAAGAATCATACTCAACCATGCTATAAATTCTTTCATAAGCTTTTCGCATACATTGCATAATCATCTCGTTTTACTTTCGTAAACATGCCATAAACATTTTGTGAAACTTTCATGAAACATTTCATAATTACTTTGTAAACATTACATAAACGGGTTGGTTCATAACCAATCATTGAAATTCATAAGGCACATATTCGTTGCCACATTTATCATTCATAACTAATTCATGGAGACCAGGCTATAACTAAGTCATGCGATACGTGTCATTCTCCGTAGAGAGCTAAACATGTTACCTATGGCCATGGTATGTGGCTGTAGACTGGATCAGGGTCGTACAGCTCTTTCGTAAAACATGGGTAGTATCCATCTTACATACTTTCACTAGCACATAGCTAGGACACGGGCACCAATAGCACTCTCCGTGTGGGCAACATAATTGCGTGCTGCGCGGGCACGAGATACTACCAAAACATCATCATCATAAACCACAAGTAGCGTGGCATCTACCACACAAGTAGAGTCAAGTGCTACAGGGGCCTACGTACCGGCACCTCAAGTGGTGGAGCCGGAACACCACGAGAAGTAGCCAAGCATGAAGCCTAAGTCTCAAAACATAGTTTCAAAATCTTTCTTGGGTTTCATAACCCATAAACTCATATCGAGTAATAAAATCGAATTCCTTGAAATCTGAAACTCTTTCATAAAACAGAAAGACTGTGTGGCACTTTTTTCCCGTAGGACTCAAGAGGTGGCCCCCACAATCCCCTTTCGAAAATAATTTCTTTTCTTAAAAACTTTTGAAATCGTCAGAGTTTCTTTAACAGTATGGATATAAAAACATAATAAATGTAAAACATCCATACGCTTCATACCCTTGGGAAAATTTATTTCATATCATGCAAAGTATTCGGGGAACATTTAACATATTTAAAACGTGTTACAAAATCATGGTACAGGTATAAAAGCATCTATAAATCATTTCGAAATCACATGCTCTTTTCATAAAGTCATTCATCGATAAAATCAACATGCAATATCAGGACATAGTTAAATAGCACCCCTTACCTCGATATATCGGATATCTCACGTTCGCGAAATGACGCCTACCAACACCTCCGTCAATTTCGTCTACGTTTTACCTACATCGAAGGTAGTTTACTTAGCTTCCTACACATACAAGTCACTCGAAATACGTTAAGACCTTAACCTATTCGTTCTTCCTCGTGTGTATGTTTGATCGTGCGTACCTAGGCTATTCACGTACGTAGATATGTTTTCCTTACCCTATATTATTTTTGTACGTACACACCTCGGTATACCTATTATTATATACAACTACATATATATACTAGCGAGTATGTATGTATATATATTCCTATATATGCCTCATTATTTGTTTTCATTTTTTTTCCTCATCACATGTATCCATCCCATGTATGTACATATATTAAAACACATTCTTATCTTATACCTTCATTTGTATATACCTCCTAGTATATACACATCTCTCATACATTCCTTTATATGTACACCTAAGTAAATACTCAATATATGTATATGTATACTCATACATACCCACATGGATACGTGTATATATATATATATATCATTTTTACTTCTTTCCATTTATGCACCCTCACATAAATATAAATATATATATATATATATACATACATGCATTACCTCTCCCTTTACCCATCATTCATCACTACCCTTTTTTTTTTACACCATTTAAATTTATACTAATCAAGCGTATAATTCAATCTAAATATAAACATGTAAATTAAAAATGCATGTATATACATAAATCTTACCTCCCTTTCTTTTTCTCTTTTCTCCTTTTTTTTTCTCCTTTTCCTCTCGGTCAGCCCTACTTCCTCCCTTTCTCCTTCGATTCCAGCCCCTTTCTCCCTCACGGTTTCCCCTGCTTGGTCTCGGTTACAGCCTCCTTTTCCAGCCCCTGTTCTGCTATCCATTCAAGCCCGATTCTGTTTCCAGATTTCCTGCTCTCGGTGCTGCCTCTTCAGTCCCTGTTTCGGTTTCAATCTCCTCCCCCTTTGCCTCTGTTCCAGCTTCGATTCAGTTATGCTCCTTCCTGCTTTTCAGCCTTGGTTTGGTCTGCTCCACAGTTTCTTCTCCTTCTCTCGGTTTCACCTCCAGCAGCAGTTTCTTCTCCTTCTCTCGACTTTGCTCTGCTGCAATTTCTTCCCTTCTCTCGATTTCACTCTCCCGATCAGTCCTCTCCTCTTTTTTTTTTCTCTCCTCCCTTCCTTTCCCTTTTTCTTCCCCTCTCTTCCTCGGCCAACAGTCCCTCTATTTTCTTTTCTTCATTACTTTCTTCTTCCCCGGCGGACTGCTTCCCCTTTCCTTTCTTTCCTTTCTTTTTTTCTTCTTCCCCGGCGGACTGCTTCCCTTTCCTTTCTTTCCTTTCCTTTTTCTTCTTCCCCGGCAGGCCTCTCTTTCCTTTCCTTTTTCTTCTTCCCCGGCAGGCCTCTCTTTCCTTTCTTTCCTTTCCGTTCTCTTTTCTTTTTTTCCCGCCCGAGCCTCCTCTGTTTTTTTGTTTGATTTTTCCTTTCCAATTGCAACAGTGGCAGACGGAATTGGCTTTTCTAAGCCAATTCCGTACATGCCATAATATATTTATATATATTTATATATATTAGTTTAATATATATATATATTATATTAGTATGTAGGTGTTAATTGTTATGTATTTGTGTGGTTATTATATTTTTATACCCATTCTTATATAATGTATCAATGTATATTTATACATTATATTAGTATAAATATATTGTTTGTGTATTGTCATTGTTATTTATTTATTTATTATTATTATTATTATTATTATTACATTAAGTGTCTTATACATTATACTTTACAATACATATATATATATTTGTCATATATATATGTATATCATCATTTTTCCATTTTAAATTGTCTAGTATATATATATACATATATTATACCTATATATATATATATACATATACCTTTCCTTTTATTTAAATGTTAGTACATATGTATATATATATATATATATATATATATATACATACATATTCACATATGTACATATCTATATATATACATTTTCTTATATAATTTATCCAAAGACATAATATCATGCCTTCCATGAGATTTTCCTTATTCCGAAATTAAAATAATATCGGGATTCCATCATTCTTCATGAGTTCTCAATACAAGTGTTTACATCGACACTTTTCGAATAACAAATTAAAATTTTCTAATCCATCCGTACTTGCATTCGCCTTATTACTTCCTGTATCTTCGGGTTCCCGGTCATCCCACGGGCTTCTCGGTTCCTATAGTCCTCGAGCCCTACAACGAATATTTACGCTTCTGTTAATATATATTATTTCCATTTTTATATAATTAAATTAACGTAGAAAATTTGTGGAGTTTACACAATGTAAACGATTTTATATCACGACATTATCAGCATGTAGATAGTATAGTTGTCTACCTGCTTACATTATTGTCTTACTGAGCTGTTTATACTCACCCTTTCATTTTCCACCCCACAAGGTATATTCAGTTGAAGAGAACGACAGTAATCATATCCGCTGCTTTTTATCAAGATCAGGTATACACATTTGTATAATTTTTGTATCTGAACATATAGAGGCACAGTACTATACATGGATGTAATATTGGGGATGTATTTATTTAAAATAAATTGATATGTAAATGAAATATGAAAATGGAATGGTAAATAGGTGAGAGGTGACTAACACCGAATCAAAACCCAACTGTTTAGTAGTGTAACTGTTCACGACCGGTAAGGAAATTAAAAAGCGAAAAATTTACTCTGATTTTTAGGTAATTTGGGTCGTGACAGAAAAGATGGTATCAGAGTAGAGTTGGCCTGATATGAGTCGGTGTTAGTGGTTAAGTAAATTTACATCCCCATGTACTGTGCATTGTTTAGATATAATTGTGTATATCAAGATAGAAGTGCAGCTAAGAATTTAGTTTCGAATGCAAGAATATAGTTTTTATAAATGATAGCCGCTATGGTAGAGAGGTAAGTACACCTGCTCGAGGCCATAGAGATCGACCTGAGAGTCGAATGAGTCGTCACATGAGACTCAAAATGAGAGTGAAGTGGAGGCTGATGTTGAGCATACTCCATAGGGTCCTATAAAGAGACCAAACAGTATTGAGACACGCTCCAAGAGGTTGGAGTGGAGTGTAAAAAATATTTCGGAGTTGTTTACTCAGTCTATGCAGGTAGTTAAGGATAGGCAGGGTAAAACCTAAACAAATGCCTCAGACTATAGAGATTCTCACACCCCTCCGGTATTTTGCGAAGTAAAGAAACCAATAGTTACTGACGACTGGATGAATGAGATAGCGAAGTGCTATGGATTCTTTTGGTGTATGTCGACTGAGAAATTGACTTTTAAATACATTTATGTTAGAGGGTGAGGCGAAACATTGGTGAAATTCCGCTCGACCCATCTGAAGAGTTAGACGTCCAGAGCCGACATGAGAAATATTTCTGGATGTATTCCGATGACAGAATATTTCGGACACTTCTTAAAGGAAATTATAAATAAAATTTCTTACACTGACTCAGAGGTACTAGTTGATTGACGAGTATGAAACTCAATTTATATCTCTGGGCAGGTGTGAACCTGATACCATGGGCAATAAGAGTCGGAAAGCCCAAAAGTTTATAAAATGCTCAAATTGTCGATTAGAGTCCGATTGGCTCATTACCTATGTCGAGGCAGTGCGTAGATTATAGTTGCATGAAAAAGACCATGTGTTACACGCCTCTGAGATTGAGAAATGTAGTAAGGGCCGAAATAGAGACAGAAGAAAATAGAGAATGACAGAAATGTCAGAGCGAGAAAGAGACCAGTTTGTAAGAGATTAGAGCTGATGAATCACGGGGTAAGATGATTGGTAAGGCCCCAGTGTATCCAATTTCAGCACTTTTGAGGGGTATTGTGATTGAAAAACCCCGACCTGCTACGGAGCAGTGGGACAATGTTAGCAGGGTAAGCAAGATGAGCAGTGGGACAATGTTAGCAGGGTGAGCAGTATAGCAGTGTGGCAGTATAAGCAGTGTAGCAGTGTAAACAGTGTAGGATGTGTGGTAGATATCACGGAAGTAAGGCCTACACCTACACCTACACCTTATTGACTAAAATAGGCGTTAAGTGTGGTAAGACAGGCCACTTAATTAATGATTGCTTAGAGTTGGGTAAGACTGCCCCACAGAAGGGCAAAGAGACAGAGAAAACCCTATTGATATCTCTGCACCGAAAAGGGGGCCACAGCAAAAGAAAAAGGGAAAATAGGTTGTTGGATGAGGGCGAGTGTATGCCTTGGACCAGGACACTATTTATGTTTCATACGATGTGGTGAAAGATACCATACTGGTTATGAATAGTGAAGTAATTATTTTAATTGATCCTGGTGCCACGTATTTAGTCATACCGCCTTTATTTGTATATAAGTTAATAAAAGACATGAATGCATACACCTTTGGGCACAATGCCGATAGTTAGTACCCTAAGGAAGGAGGGTTAACTAACGAAATAATTATGAAGAAATTATAAGTTGAAAACGGGGGAAGAAGTATAAGTCAGCCAATTTTATTCAATGGACTATGAATAATTTGAAGTAATATTTAAGAATAAAATTGGTCGGCTGCAAATTATGATGTTCAGAGTTCTATTTTAAGATAGTGTTGTTTTACCCTTGGAAAGTATACGGTAAGTTTTGACAAGTAATAAAATGGGAGTAGCGATTGAAATTAAAGGAGCAAATGATTGTACTCACAGAATAAGTAATGACAGAGTTTGTTATAAGTGATATACGAAAAGAGATAGACTGGAATAAGAGACGTATGTAAGGTAAGAATATCTATGATACGTGAAGTAATTAGGATTAAAGCAATTAGTAGAGAATATGAATTGTGACCACATGGACCAATATGTAAAGTAATTGTGGTCAAGTCTGAGGGTTAATAAAGGTATTTCAAAATACCTCCCCGCCTGAAGACTTGACAACGTCTAAAAGTATACACAACCTATAAATTGAAATCGACAGTCGTAATATATACATTTAAAATTAGGGTACCTTCACTTGTACGATAAAGAAATATAGAATTCGATTAATCAGAAAAGTGTAAAAATTTAAAATGCTATAAAAGCCGTTAAAAAGGAAATGACGCGGGTTAGTATCTTGAATGGAAGCGAGTTCGAAATTAGATTATACATTTATACGTACATAGGTTAAGGATATGGGCGATTGAAATATGCAGTGGAGCTCAACTACAATGAGTTATTTAAACTTTACCTGGACCGATTTGTTATCATCCATATTGATGATATTTTGGGTGTATTTAAAGTCCAGGGAAATCATAAGCAACAATTGAAAAAAAAATTGTTTTTACAGATGATTTGTGAGAGTTCTCGAAAAGGACTATGTTATTGACATGTTTAACTTAGAAAAAGTTGTATTTGAATGAAATGATAGACGTGATAGGAGTTTTGGTGTACTGAAGTAATAAACTGACCACCGCATTTATTCTCACCATATCCAACAGATTAAGAGGTTTCTCATGAGTCTATGGATACCTTAAAATAATGAATGAGTTGTGTATTGATGCAAAATGGGAAGATAGTCAATTATGAATCCAGACAACTCAAGGATCAGTTAAAGGACTATCTGGCCCATGATTTAAAGTTGACAGCGATAGTGGTATTGAGTATATGACAATACTATGTATATGGTGAGAAATTTCAGGTATGCACTGATCCTAAAAGCCCCGAGTATCTATTTTCATAGAAAGAGTCGGATATGAGAACAAAAAGAGAGTTAGAGCTTCTGAGGGATTATGATTGTGAAAATTGTACCACCCAGGAAAGGCTAATGTAATGGCTGATGCTATGAGTAGAAAGAGCCTCAGGATGGTACCACATATGATGGTCAGGGAGCATGAGCTGACAGAGCAGTTGTAAGCCTCAGTAGTGATGTGATTCCCTCTGATGATGACAGTAATGGTGTGATAGCTAGCCTGAGATTAGAACCGGATTTGAGTGACCGAATTTGACAGGCTTAGCGTGATGATCGGTAGGGTGTCGATAGTGTGGGTCAGATTCAGATGGGTACAATGACAGAGTTCACAGAGAGTGATGATGATTTACTGAGGTTCAGAGACAGTATAAGTGCTCCTCAAAATCATAGTTGATAAGGTAGTGATATTGTCAGAAGCTCACTCTTCGGGAGATACAGTGCATCCGAGAAGTAATAAATATATCGAAATCTTAGAAAAGGGTGTTGGTGGTCAGATGTGAAAAGAGATATAGTGGAGATTGTGGAAAAAGTGTCTCGTATGTCAGTAGAGTAAGGTAGAACAAAAGAAGTTGCAGGGTTATTGCAGCCTTTGCCTATATCGACACGAAAATGGGAACAAGTTACCATGAATTTCGTGATGGGTTACAGAGGACCCCGATGAATCACAAGGCTATCTGAGTGATAGTCGATAGATTGACTAAATCTACCCACCTTCTGGTTAGAAGATCCCCAGATACTCTGAGTGTGAAGACGGCTTTATGTGTAAGGAAGATTGTGGAACACCAAGTATCTTTCCAGTGAGCATTGTATCATATAGGGATTCCCGCTTCACTTCTCACTTTTGGGAACGTTTTTCAAGAAGCTATGGGGACCCGATTGAGTGTTAGCACAACTTTCCATCCTCAGACAGATGATCAGTCAGAGAGGACTATACAGGTTCTGGAGGATATGATAAGAGCGTGTGCTATTTATCTTATAAGCTCCTGGGATGATCAGCCGTAACTAATCAAATTCGCCAATAATGACAGTTGTCACTCGAGTATTGGGATGACTTCAGATGAGGCATTGTATGGTCGTAAGGGTTGTTTCCCCGATTTGGATAAGAAGAGGTGGGTAACAGATATAGAGTTGTTCCCGAATTGGTAAGACAAACCTCTAAGGATGTTCAGTTAATTGTGAAGGATTAAGAACACCTCAGAACAGATAGAAAAGCTATGTTGATAAGAGACAGAAACCATTGAAATTCACCGAGGGTGAATTAGTATTGTTGAAAGTTACATGCTCTTAGGACATAGCATAAGGACGTAACGAGATTCAGAAAGAGATTGGACAAAGTGGGAGATAAGACCTATAGGTTGGCGTTACTACCTGAATTAGCAGGCATCCACAATGTGACCTATCTTATGATGTTTCAAAAATATTATCCGGACCTAGCGTATGTGATCAGATATGAGCTTCAACAGTTTAACTCAATGAAAGTGTAATGTATCATTGAAAACTTGATTTGGGTATTAAAACAGGAAGTAGAAAGTGTTGAGGTTTAAGATAATCTCCCTAATTAAAGTCCTTTGGTAGTAGTACACTCCGAAAAGTCATATATGAATTAAAGAGTATGATACGACAGGCATACTCGGAGTTGTTTATGAACCCAATTAACTTGGTTCTAATTTGGAGGACCAAATTTCTTAAGTGGGGGAGATTATGTAAGACCCGAAAATTATATCGTAATTTCTTATAAAGAATTGAAAATGGTCCCAAATTAAATGAAACGGGATTCGGACAGGAAATAACGATTTAAAATGCGAAATGAATGAGTATGCGTGAAGGGAAGTCGGGTTAAATTAATCCCGAACACGTGCAAGGGCAAAACGGTCAAAAGACCAAAAATTGGAATAAATTCGATAAGAAAATTTAATTAAAAATAATGGATTTGAGAATCTTGATCAATAACGAAGAAATAATTAAATTTCAAGTCCAATTGATCAAGATCCGAAATTTTTAGAAATATCGAAAAGTCACTCGGGATAATATCCCAAAAATACGAAGAAATTAAACCCGAAAAAGGGTTAAAAATATAATAAATAAATTAAATAAATTTATTTGGAATAAAAAATTAATTTTATAGATATTTTAGAATATTTTTGACTAAAATAATGAATATAATAATAATAAACTAATTTATAAATAATAATAAATAAAAAAATAAAAAAAAGAAGGAAAAATCGTGAAATCGCGATTTGGAAAACGGAAGCCGAGCCCGACTTCTGCGGCACCGTCGGAGGAGACCGACGGCAAGTCCGGACCCGAGGCGGCCATCAGCGGCAGCCCAGCCAAGCAACTGGCACCAACGAAGCGGTGAACGGCGGCGAACGGCGTGAAAAAGGGGGGAAGAGAGAACCCGAGGGAGAAAAAGGAAACGGCGGCCACCGGTGCCGATCTGGACAAACCTGACCACCGCCGAACGTCCCCGAGGCCACGATTGGTGGTGGCCACAACCGCCAAAACCGACGGACGGTGTCGAAAACGACGGAAAAGAGGAATGGGTACCAACGGCTGAGGGAGAACAGCCGGACCGGTCACTTTCTGGCGGCCTTGACGAAAACGAGGCCAGATCCGAGAATCGGACAACCCAGTGGAGCTGCTGGCGATGGAAACCGACGGAGAATCGATCGGCGAGGCCCTGAACTGGCCGAACCGAAGTGAACCGGATTGAACCGGGTTTGAACCGAACTCAACCGGTTTAGCTAAGAAAGAAGGGAAAAAGGGAGAAAAAGAGAAAAAGAAAAAAGGGAAAGAATTTTCGGGGATACACCGGACTTCGGGTAAGTTGATACGAGGTCAAAAGTGACCGATTTAATTTCAAAAAATTTATTTAAATTATATTCGATCGAAAATAACCCGAAATTAAATATATAATTGTGCAGTTTTACGACAAAGCCCGAACGAGAGCCGATTGAGCTCCGATTTTTGTACCCCGCATCATATTAGGTAAGTATATTTTAATTCCGACAATTAGAGTCCTTTAATACAGAGTTCGATTATTTTACAAAAATTATGGATTAATTTTGTATAAAAAAAGCATATTAATCGGAATTGCAACGTAATTACCGTAAATAGTATACGGGCTATCCAATGAGTTTGAAACGAAGCCCGATGATTATTGATAAGCTGAATGAGCCCAGTAAACCCGAAGAAGGGATTTAATAAGTAAAAACGGGCTGAAAATGGGTCGAGGCCCATTAAAGTGCAATCGGGCCCAATAAAGTAAAACGGGCCCAGTACGTTAGATTCAATCAGTAAATGTAATATACTGATAAAAATAAGTGAATTAACCCAAAATATGTGGTTATATGCAGTTCTGTAGACTTGGTTGACGTGCAGTTAGATTGAGAGATCGGATATTATCGAGACGAGATAAGTTTGCACGTAAATCGAGGTAAAAGAATTTTGTAGGTGCATAGAGATTTCTATACGTATTTATTGAGGGGATTTAAAGGGCTTAGAATTCCTTAAAAGTATCTAGAAACGAAATAATAATTTTTACGAAAATCGGGGCTTAGGTGAATAAAGAAAAAGACGATTTTGCCCATAGGAGTAAAATTTACAAAAAGGGTAGTAAGGCAGATAAATTGCATAATTTCATGTTTTTAATGTTTTATATGAATGTATTGCTTTGATTTAAGCAAATATGCATATAGGTTGGCTGTTGATTTCGTGAATTATACGAAAGGGTACCGATTTGGACCGGTTACTATTTTAAAGATGTTTTATCAAGATTGAGCCACCTATCATATTTACATGAGTAAAAAGAGTGTTAGAGTCTTACTCGCACTAAAGTTTATTGATTTATTACTCATGAAAAGCCATACTGGAGCATTGCTCGTACGAGAAATTTGTGTGTGCACAAAACCGTACTGGAGCTTCGCTCGCACGAGATTTTAGATATCATGATATGCATAGCGTGGTGCTGGAGCTTCGCTCGCACTAGACGTGAGTTGACATGCATATAGTCGTGCGAAAGCCTCCTGTAGACTGTCACAGAGAGTTGAGATGCTCGCACGTATACTTTGAGACATGGGTTGGTTATCGACATAGTATTGGGGTGGATAAGACCTACGGCAGGCACCCCCAAACTATGATATAGGTCCACGGAGTATGATCTACCGTGTATGTCACACGGAGTACGTTGTATCGTGCAGTCATGATGACTCTATGATGTTACTTGATATTCTGGCCGGTAGGAATTGACCCCACCTCCCGTTGCAGTTATGATATCCCGCACACCGGGATCTGTGTAGCCTGGGATCACAGGGACAAAGTATGGTTATTGTCCTCGATTTTTCATACAGTAACCTACATGCCTCACATGATATCATACGGTCTGAATAGACCAGGACGAACCCGAGGGAGGGGTAATGTCCCGATTTATGTTTTTAAACGAGATGCGATTTAATAAATCAAGGTATTCCCGAGTGATGGGTTTAGCGTTGATGTGGTTGTTTTATGATAAAACAAATGAGTTTTAACGTGATGAGTTTATGATGAAACAATAAGTTTTTAATGTGACGAGCATGAGATGTCATACATGATGATTTTTCCATTGTTGTTTTATATATCGATTTCATGATTTCCTTTATATGATATATACATACATGTGGCATCGTTTTAGTCATACCTCATGCTCCCAATGTAAACGATTTTATATCACGACATTATCAGCATGTAGATAGTATAGTTATCTACCTGCTTACATTATTGCCTTACTGAGCTGTTTATGCTCACCCTTTCATTTTCCACCCCACATGGTATATTCAGTAGAAGAGAATGACAGTAGTCATATCCGCTGCTTTTTATCAAGACCAAGTATACACATTTGTATAATTTTTGTATCTGAACATATAGATGCACAGTACTGTACATGGATGTAATATTGGGGATGTATTTATTTAAAATAAATTGATATTTAAATGAAATATGAAAATGGAATGGTAAATAGGTGAGAGGTGACTAACACCGAATCATAGCCTAACTGTTTAGTAGTGTAACTGTTCACGATGGGTAAGAAAATTAAAAAGTGAAAAATTTACTCTGATTTTTAGGTAATTTGGGTCGTGACAAAGGGTAACTTCAGATCTCAATAAGTACTCTTTTGATGAACTACAAGATGCATTTGATGATCTTGCATTAGAATATGAATGCATGAATTTGAAGTACAAACAATTAATCTCTAAACTAAAGAAAGAAAATGAGTTAATACTAAAGGATAAGATAGAATGTGAAAAGAGATTAGAAAATACAAATCTTGAAATCCATGACCTAAAAAGAAAAGAATAGCAACTTACATAATTCCTTTACTAGATTTTACATGGGTCAACAAAAACTAGATAACATGCTAGAAACTCAAAAGGCTTTCTTTAATAAGAATGAGTTAGGATATGATGGAAAAAGTGGAGAAACTCACCTCAAAAGTTCCTTAGCTAGAAAGAATATGCATAAACCCTCAACTACTTGTTCACAGTGTAATAAAAAGGGACATTCATCATATAGTTGCAATGTGAAGATGACCACATTTAGATGAAGAATAGTGAAAAGAATTTGGGTTCCAAAAGAGGTAGCTAATTCAAAAGACGTTAATATTATAGTAAAATGGATCCCAAAGGGATCAAGAATTCTATTCATTAACTCCAAAGGACCCAAGAAAATTTGGGTACCTAAGACAAAAGTTTGAATGTTGATTATATGTGATTGAGCATTGCTACAAGGCAAAAACAAAGGAAGCTTGATACTTGGATAGTGAATGCTCAAGACATATGACCGGTGATAGAAACCACTTCAACTTATTCAAATCAAAAGTTGGTGGAGAAGTCACATTCGGGGACAACTCCAAAGGTCAAGTTGAAGGAAGTGGTTCAATTGGTAATGACTATTTCTCACTAGAAAAAGTTTTACTTGTTAGGGGTTTAAAACATAATTTGCTAAGTATTAGTCAACTTTGTGACAAAGGTTACAAAGTAATTTTTAATTGCTTGAAATGTCATGTTATAGATCCTAAATCAAATAAAGTTCTTTTTCTAGGATATAGACAAGGTAACATATACATTGTTTATCTAAATAAACTTAAAAATGAAAAATGTATGCCTTATGGTAGATAAAGAAAAAGAACCTTGGTTGTGGCATAGAAGACTAGGTCATGCTAGCATGCATGTATTATCTAAGCTAGCTAGAAAAGATCTTGTTGTAGGATTACATAAGTTGTCCTTTGACTATGACAAAATTTGTGAAGCTTGTGTCAAGGGAAAACATAAAAGGACAACATTTAAACCTAAACATAGTGTATCAACCACTAGACCTCTTTAATTACTTCACATAGATCTATTTGGACCAACTAGAACTACAAGCCTAGGTGGTAAGCATTATGGGTTTGTGATTGTAGATAATTACACTAGGTTCACTTGGGTATTCTTCTTAAGAGTAAAGAATAAAGCCTTAGAAAAATTCATTGTATATACAAAAGTAGCCCAAAATGAAAAAGGTTACACTATAACTAGCATTAGAAGTGATCATGGCAAGGAATTTGAAAATATTGGTTTTGATGAATATTGCAATGATCAAGGAATTAGTCATAATTTTTCAGCCCCTAGGACACCACAACAAAATGGGGTAGTTGAGAGAAGAAATAGAACATTAGAAGAAATGGCTAGGACAATGTTGTGTGAAAATAACTTACCTAAATATTTTTGGGCTGAAACTATAAATACATCTTGCTATATCATTAATAGAGCCATGATTAGACCAATCTCAAAGAAAACCCCTTATGAGCTGTACAAGGGAAAGAAGCCTAATATTAGTTATTTTCACCCTTTTGGTTGTAGATGTTTGTCTTAAATAATGAAAAAGACAACTTAGAAAAATTTGATGCCAAGAGTGATGAGGGAATCTTTTTAGGCTACTCATTGAATTCAAAGGCATATAGAATATATAACAAAAGAACCTTGATGGTTGAAGAATAAATACATGTAATCGTTGATGAGTCAAACGATGCATCTAAAGGTTTAACCAATGATGAAGATATTGAAATATTTGATGAGACCTTGAAAGATACCTCAAACATAGAAAATGATCTATTAGAAAAACTTGACATTAATAAAGTGGATGAAGAAGAACTAGAAATACTAGAAAGAGAGTCTAGAGCACCAAGAGAATTAGGATATGTCAAAGATTGTGAAATTGTAGGTGATCCAACTCTTGGAGTTAGAACAAGGTCCTCTCTAAGAAATGTATGTCAATATATAGCCTTTGTAGCTCAAATTGAACCAAAGAATGTCAATGGAGCTTTAGATGACAATAATTGGTTTTTAGCCATGCAAGAAGAACTAAATCAATTTGAAAGAAGCAAAGTATGAAATTTAGTCCCTAGACCTAGTGATCACTCTATAATTGGAACTAAATGAATTTTCAAGAACAAGATGGATGAAAATAATGTGATCATAAGAAACAAGGCTAGGCTAGTTGCACAAGGCTATAGGCAAGAGGAAGGAATTGACTATGATGAAACCTATGCACCGGTAGCTAGATTAGAAGTAATAAGAATGTTGCTTGCTTTTGCATGCTATAAAAACTTCAAATTATATCAAAATGGATGTAAAGAGTGCATTTCTAAATAACTTCATCAATAAAGAAGTGTATGTTGAGCAACCTCCCGGTTTTGAAAGTCTTGAATTTCCTGAACATGTATACAAACTTTCTAAGGCACTTTACGGTTTGAAACAAGCCCCTAGAGCCTGGTATGAAAGACTGTCAAAGTTCTTAATAGAAAAAAGATTTTCAAGAGAAAAAGTAGATACTACTTTGTTTATCAAAAATAAAAATGGGAGAGCTCACCTACTTCTTGGGACTTCAAGTGAAGCAAACTAAAGATGGAACCTTCATCAATCAAGCTAAATATACTAAGGATTTGCTCAAACAATTTAGAATGGATAACTGCAAACCTTAAGCAACTCCAATGGGCACTAACATCAAGCTTGATAAAGATGAAAGGGGTAAGTGTGTAGACACTAAACTATATAGGTCTATGATTGGTTCATTGCTTTATTTTACTGCAAGTAGACCGGATATTTTGTTTAGTGCATGCCTATGTGCTAGATTTCAATCTTCTCCTAGGGAGTCACACTTACTAGCTACAAAAAAGATCTTTAGGTATCTTAAAGACACTCCCTCTCTAGGACTTTGGTACCCTAAGGACTCCACATTTGCTCTTCATGCTTTTTCTGATGCAGATTTTAGAGATTGTAAAATAGATAGAAAAAGCACTTCAGGAACATGCCAATTCTTAGGGAATAGATTAATCTCATAGTTCTCTAAGAAACAAAATAGTCTAGCACAATCCACAACAGAAGCAGAATATATAGCAGCTGGTAGTTGTAGTGCTCAAGTGTTGTGGATTAAACAACAAATGAAAGATTATAGTATAGACATGAAGCAAGTTTCAATCAAATGTAATAATACCAGTGTCATTAATCTCTCTAAAAATCCAATTCAACACTCTAGAACTAAACATATTGAGATTATGCATCATTTCCTTAGAGATTATGTACAAAAAGGAGATATAATTCTAGAATATATTGATACTTTACGTCATATAGCTAATATCTTCACCGAACCTCTTGATAGAGATAGGTTCTGTGTTCTTAGAGGTGAATTAGGACTTATGAATGCTCCTTAAGATTTATTGCCTTCTAAACTTTGATTTCAAATTGTTTTTCAACTGAATTTTCAACTCATTTTCTGGACAAAAAGTATGAGAGATCGATCTCCTATCACTATAGATCGATCTTCATGCTCCAAATTGACCTAAAGCAGTAAAGTTCAGCTAAGCAGATCGATCTTCTATCCCATAAGATCGATCTCCTTAAGCTTCTGTATTGTACAGATCAATCTCTGAATTTGGCAGATCGATCTCCTTCAGCCTCTGTAAGTTGCAGATCAATCTCTGTATTTGGCAGATCGATCTCCTTAAGCTTCTGTATTTTGAAGATCGATCCCTTAAAACATCAGATCATCTCTTCAAGTTTTTGGAAATATCAGATCGATCTGGTACCTCGACAGATCGATCTCCTTAGCCCTGGACTATAAATACTGATTCAAAATCCTCAAATTTTAAAATCTCAAATTTTCAAATCCCTAACCCTTTGTCGCGGCTCCTCCTACAATTTTCACTCTCAGATCGATCTCGGTAAAGTTCTCGTCCAATCTTTTCATCAATCTTCATTTTAGCAACCTACATTGTCAAGTTTTCTTAAAAAAAAATTCATTTGTTTTTGCTGAAATCATCATTAGGGCAATTCTTAAACTGTTTCATTGCCTAGGTTTTTAGAGAACTATTCAAACTATTGCCTAGGTGTGTTTAAAACAATCTCAGAGTGTGTCTAGCTGATTCTTTAGTCTACCATCATGCCTCGTCTTAAGAGAATTGCAACCAAAGACCCCAAACCACCTA
Organism: Firmiana major; assembly: GCA_033439115.1. NCBI lineage: Eukaryota > Viridiplantae > Streptophyta > Magnoliopsida > Malvales > Malvaceae > Firmiana > Firmiana major. The sequence goes on along the minus strand of CM065903.1, from coordinate 22,158,303 downwards.
AACAACCATCAAATGATGATAGAGGCTCATCCTCCCAACCTCAAACGGCTCCTCCATCTTTTGTCACCACTTTTAACAGGTGTTTTCAAACACCTGCAAAAAGAAAATGATATGAAGAGTACTTCTCTACCATGCCCATAAAACACTGGAGGACAATTGATTTTTCCTTCCTTAATCGTATAGATTTCCCCTACTTATAAAAAATGGAAGAGTTTGATTGGCTTCCATTTCTCAAGATAAACACACCGGCACCTCCAAACATTATTAGGGCCTTCTTCTCAAACGCCGAGCTCATATATGACCCTGACGATACTTGTAAGATTCTAAGTTTCAAAACATTCGTCATGGCCAAAACGATTTCCGTAAACACAACTCTATTAGCCCGAGTGTTTGGGATTGAAGATGATGGGTTGACTGATGAAGAAGAGGAGGTCCCACTCGAATGTAACTTGCCCGGGGATAAGGCTAGTGACCTACCAATGCACCTTAGATTGCTACACCTTATAATCTCGTGGAACCTCAAATCTTTCGGTACCCGCTATTCCACAGTCAGGAAACTAGACCGTTTTTTACTCCACTACCTTCACACTTCTCAAGACCAAAAATCGAATCTAGTCCACTTCATCTACGAAGACTAGCTGAAAATCGTGCGCGGACAAGCCTCCACAATAGTCTTCCCGCAACCGCTTGCATACATGCTCCAACAACTCGGGATTGACTGCTCTTGTGAGACCGGTGAAGTGCCTTCTGTAAAGAGCGTTTTGAATATTGGCACACTTCACCATATGGGGTACTACAAAGATTTCTAAGGTCGATGGAGGAAGAAACGAGAAACCCATCATGAGGCAGCCATGGAAGAGGATCTACCAGCTGAGCCTACCGCCCCGACTACTAAGGTTTCTTCTTCGTCTATTGCTCAGCCTACTGCACCTGCCTCATCATCTGACGCAATGGAATCAATTATGGCTATGGTTGTGGAGCTTAATAAGAAGATGGATGAAGGTTTTGCAAACCTTCATGCCACACAACAAGCCATGTTTGATGAGTTTCAGGTCACCCACACTCGAGTTGAGGAACTTTTGGCGCGATTTCCTCCTCCACCTTAGGGCATGCTTGATTAGATTATGTGTTGTTATTTTTGATTGAACGTTCATCTTTTGAAATGACAGAATATATTTTGAGATATGATTGATTGAACGTTTATCTTTTGAAATGACAGAATGTATTTTGAGACATGTGTTGATATTATGCTTAGTAATTTCTTGATATATGATACATGGTTTTATGCCTTGATTGCCATTGATATGACAAAAAGGGGAAGAAGAGAATATATTAAGAAAACATGTTAAGGGGAGCTTAAATTAAGGGGGAGTTTTTGAACAAAGAGGAAGCTTTTGAAACCAGAGAATTAGATGCATAATGCTAAAGGGGAAACTAAACATGTTTATAAAATTAGTTTATTGAATAAGTTTTATCATATCAAAAAGGGGGAGATTGTTAAGTTAATATATTTTGAAATGACAAAACAGTAATTCAATAATAAATATTATAAATCTAGAAATGTTTTAAACATGTTAAGAGTTTAATTAAATACATGTCATTGTCAGAAACTGAGTATTAAAGGATGAGAGATCGATCTCATGTGATGAGAGATCGATCTCTTTGGTTTTCAAGTATGAGAGATCGATCTCATGAGAATATGAGATCGATCTGCTAAAAGATTAAAAAACTAAAAGAGCATGTATAAGATGTTGAGGAAGTAGAGATCGATCTGTAGGGGTTATAAGATCGATCTTTAAATTACAGAATGTCTAAGAGATCGATCTGGTCTAGAAAGAGATCGATCTCCTCTAAGACAAAGGTTAAAGGTATTAGATCGATCTATAGATAGATCTATGTTCAAACAGAGAGTTTATGAGATCGATCTTCTGTGGATAGAGATCGATCTCCTCAAAGTCAGAGAGTTTAGAAGATCGATCTAGGGTGATTAGAGATCGATCTTCTCTCTACGAATATGTTTGCCAGATCGATCTGTAGATCGATCTATGTTCAAACAGAGAGTTTATGAGATTGATCTTCTGTGGATAGAGATCGATCTCCTCAAAGTCAGAGAGTTTAGAAGATCGATCTAGGGTGATTAGAGATCGATCTCCTCTCTACGAGAATGCTTGCCAGATCGATCTGGAGATTGATCTTGCTTCAAACAGAGAGATTAGAAGATCGATCTGATGGTTCGACAGATCGATCTTCACTAACATTTTTCAAATTATAAGATCAATCTCTTCAAATATGAGATCAATCTTCATGTTTTAGGTTACTTTGTAATTGTAGAAATTTAAACTAAGAGATCGATCTGGTCATGATGGAAGATCAATCTGGTACTCTACTGGAGGTTCCCAATGGCTCTTTCTGCAAAATCTTCAACGGGAAAAATAGCATTAAATGCTTCAACTATCAATCCTGCTGTATAAAATCAAGCATTGAAGACACTGGAAAACAAGAGACTTGTGCTGCAAATTCTGTATATTCTCAAGAGATATTTTCTAATATTCTCTTTGTCTTCAAACATCACATTGATTGTATTGTGTTAAAAAGCTTGTGTATAAGTTATTTTTCCTACCCACAAAAGAGACCTTTTATTTGTATTCATCCTTAATTCAAGAGAGAAGAGGAGAGTTCCTCTGTGAGATAATTTTATAAGGGGTGAATACCTGTCTTTGTAAAAAGGGGTAGAGAGGTTATTCCTTAACCTTAAAAAGGGAATTTGTATCAGCTATTGATATAGTGAAGGAAAGCTCTTGACAAGGAAGTCAAGAAGAGAGGACGTAGGCAAGAGATTGGCCGAACCTCTATAAATTACTGAGTTTGCTGCTTTCTTCCCTTATCTCCTTTAATTTATTGCACTGTACTTTATTGATTATTCTTTGACTGCTTGCAATAAGATTCAATTAAGTTTAAATTTAGTATTATCATTAGAAAACCGATTCACCCCCCTCTCGGTAGAGCCAACATTTATAACGTCTATCTATAGTTTACAGAAAGTTTGGCAGATAAAGGAAAAATATACCTTACTAGTGCTAAAGATAGCCTGGAGAGGGGCTGAATCCACCCGTCCACGACTATTGTACGACAGGCATGAGCGATAAATCACTTAAGGTAATCTGTAAGAGTGAAAGGAAAGTGGTGAGTTCTTCAAGCCCATTAAGATATGCGTGTAAAGCTGTCTTAACAGTAAAACACGTAAAACAAAGCATTGTAATTCAAGCTTTATCACGTAGCATGTAAATCACATAGCATATAAATCGTGTAACAAATATCACGTAGGTTTACATTTTGCGTAGTTTATATTGCGTAGTTCATTTCAAAAATCAAGTTAAAGCATGTAACATTTAAATCACGTAGCTTAATACTCATTTTTTTAAAATCATACTGAATAATTCTATGGAGACTAGGCAGAGACACATAGTAATAAAAATCATGTTCGCGTAGATATTTCACGTAGGTAGTTCACGTAGATAGTTCACGTAGACAGAGTACCTATTGCCATGGTAAGGGAACTGTAGACGGAATCAGGGTCGTACAACGCCCTACGCCACTTAAACAAATGACAAAAATAAGATACCGAATGATACAAATACCCGACGTGGTTAAGCATGCACCACAAGAGACTGAGCGTACACAATGTGGCATATGATATGCACCACGAAGGTTCAGACTCCACACGGGCCATACATGACAGATCACGTAGACTACATGTGGCCTTAGTCTCAAAACAGAACTTTTAAATCATTTTTTCGGGTTTACTAACTCGTAAACTCGTAGAAACAATATTTTTATTTTATTTCCGAAACATAAACATTATTTTATAAGACTTCATTTTCAACGTAACAAATTATATTTTCAAAACATTTTATAGGTACTCAAAAATATATTTAAAGAGCTCGATAAATATTGATTTTTTTCTCTCTCTTATATTTTAATTTGAGCTTCAAATTTTTAAATACCATAAAATATCCCACTCCTTTCGGAAAAAAAAGTTATAATGAAGTCTCCTGAAATTGTTTTTGATCAAAAGTAAACCTCAATAGAATAGACTTACCAACTGTATTCATGATTTGAAAAAACAATCTAATTGACACCTCAGCTCCGTTGTCATATTTTTTTCATTAAATAAAAAAAAATTAAAAGGTTAAACTTATCATTAGTTTATAAATCAATACTGAATTTTATCATATTTTTAAATTTTACAAAATTTAAATAATAAAAATAGAAGTAAGAAAAAATATTACTTACATCGTCCAAATATTTTAGTTTTCATTTTCTTATTTAAAATTAAATAAAATAAAAATATATAGTAATAAAAGTACAGTCTACCAGTGGACTCTGCGACGTACGTTGTTTCAGTGGCACAAGATAGGTACTAGGCAGGTTTTCGTTCGAGTGTATATATCCAAAATAATAATAATAATATATATATATATATTTATCGAAATAATAAGAAAAAATTAAATTCAGGCGTTGAAGTAATCGTCCATTTGTCAATGAACTCGTCTCTTGGATGCAGACGTCAATGCACACGATGTTGTGTTTGGATATCTTCTGTTTGGTGCATATTCAATAATCTATTTTAATGTTTTTTTTTAAGTTAATATTTTGCACAAACTATTTAATCAAATGATTCGGCCTAACTTATTCGTGATTTTTTTTAATGAAATACCATAGTATTTTCAGAATAATGCGGATGGAGCTTGGATTTGTATCCAAAAGAAGCTCACAGCTCGGAGTAATTGGACCAAGTTGTTCGTATATACATGCTCAACAAGACTTGTCCAAGTATCAAACCTTTTTCTATATATTTTTTATTATATTAAAAAAATAAATTTGATAATTTTAGATATAATATAAAAATAATATAAATAAATAAAAAAATATGAAAAAAATACTAATTAAAAATTGATAAAAATTATATATAAAAAAATTCAATAATTTTTACTTTTTAAGAAAAGTACTGGAACTCGATGCTAAAAAAAGTTTGCAAATTATTTTTAATTGGTAAGGTGGTAAAGAAAATAGTTCTTTCATTTATTAGTTATTAAAAATAAGTAGCATTGGTTGATTCTATATTTTTTTTGGGGTAGTTTTTTTTTTTTTTTTTTTTTTTTTTTTGTGATGGCCTGGAGCGGGAGGCTAAGAGGATCTTTTGGATAATTTATGGATCAAAGATCACCTATCAAATTTTAGCTAGATCACATTTCACGTGTCCAAATAAAATAATAATAGTATATAAATATAAATATATAAAAGTCAAAAAAAAATTTACAAGTAAAATATTTTATATGGATAATTTAAATGTTTGACATGTATAATATCTTAAAATAAAAAAATAATTTTGTTAATTTTCTAAAATAAAGAATTTTTATATATTAAAATTATAAAATAAATCAATTATCTAATTAAATCAATTATTTATTAACTTTCTAAAAGGTAAACAATTTATATTTGTGTATACATTAAAATTAAAAAAAAAAGGTCACATATCATTTATCAATTTCTTTACCCATGTTTTATATATATATATATATATATATATATATATATATATATAAATATATATATATATATATACACACACACTATTGCTATCTATATACATTAAAAAGATATTTAGAAAAACAATTAATTTTGGTATAAATTTTTTAGTTGGTTAGATTTTTTTAAGAAAAAAGATATAAATATTTCATATGAACACGTCTCATGTGTGTCTCATGTGTAGTAAGATAAATTTTCCTTTTTTCGTCGTTAAAGTATAAAATGCTCACCAATGGCACCTGATCATTGATCCATGGTTTCACTTCTAATTTTAATAAAATATGGTTTTTGATAATAATTTTATATCTTATATAAATATATAAAAGCAAAAGTTTTTCCATAAAAGAAATTATCCTACATGAATTGCTTAACTTTTTGATACTTACAATAATAAATTAATTTTAATTTTTATAAAATAATCATATTCAATTAATTATTTAATCTTAAAATATTTGGAATTAAAAAAATAGATTTCAATAGTTTTAGCTTCATTTAAATGAAAATAAAATTTATCTCAAAATTAGAAACAAGATAATCCACTAGTGATATTATTTGTTTTGACCTATTGGATTTTATGATTTTATAAAGCCTAACATAGGTCATGCGAAGCCCCTCTAATACTGTTAAGTAATAGTCCAATCTACTAGTGATATTATTTGCTTTGACCTGTTGGATTTCACGATTTTAAAAGACCGCATTCGATGTATGGAACATATTAATTTATATAGTCAGCATCTTTTCCATGCCATGTGGGATTTGACTAAAAGTGTAATAGAATTTATTTTTCTTTTTATCACTTACCATGTTATTTTTAAATTACAAAATTATCCATATATTTTAATTGAAATTATCCTCAAGTTTTAAATTTCTTACAAAAAAAGTAAAATTAATGTTTAAGTCTATTATTTTAGCATTGAATTAAACTTTCATGTCTTTTTTTTCAATTTCAATTTTATTCCTTTTTTCAAATTTCTTTGTTTAATCATTTTGTTTATTTATTTGTTCAATCATTTTCTTTAGTAAAAAAATAAAATATCTATATGAATTATCCATTCTTTTGTCACATGTATTACCTTAAATATTGTATTTGATTATTTTGAATTGATTTAAATTTAAAAAAAACTCAAATAATAAGTTATTTTTTATTTATATTTTTACTTTACATATTTTTTACGTTTGAGCTTATTATAAATAAATTTTTTTTTCAAACCCTTGAGTTTTCAACTCTAAATAATTTTAAAATATTAATTTGGAGTCATTTAATTTTAAATTTTAAATTTTAAAAAGAAATCAATTTTAAATATGAAAAATTAATGAATAATCTATTAATGATAAATGAAGTAAGTCTTGCTATAATTAGGATTGTTAATTGTAGCTATTTAATTTATTTACTAAATATTTAAGATTTTTTATATTTAATTTTTCTAATTAGTATTTGTTTTAATTTTATTTAATTTGTATGTTCTATATATGCATCAAGTTTCTTAATATCAAAATAATTTTTTACAATTTTATACTATTTCTTAAAAATTATAAATTAAAATCATCAACGTGTATTGTTCGATTTTAAATCTAGTTATTAAATAATAACTAATAATAATTAATTAATAAATCTAAAATCATATTTAACCAAAGTAAAATTAAAAGGTACAAAATTAAAAAAGAAACATTTTCATTAAATTTTAATATTAAACCACTTCTTTTAATATGAAAATTAAAAAGAAAACAAAAGTTTTTATGAGAGCTCTGGAGTGGAATTCAGAAAGCACGTATGTACAAAATTATTGAATTTTTGATTTGACAAATTAAGGCAATCCGAGTCGAGTCAAATATAAGCAAGATACTTGATCGAGGTCGACAAATTTCTGTTTTTATAGGTTGGGTTCCTTGGGTTCACGATTTTGTCGATAGACTCTTGGTTTCGACAACCTAGGGTTAGCGGTTTTCACTGTGCGAAACCTATCCGATTAAAATATCTGACCCACAAAATTTAAAGAATTGTATAATTTTTATTATCTATATTACTTATAGGAGCCTCAAAATCTAGAGTCTTAAATTTCCTTTAGAGAAATAGCCATTTTTAACCCTAGAAAATTTCATATTTTAATGATTTTTGCTTGCATTATGAATAAAATATTCCAAGAAAAACCACTTTATGATCCTAAATATTTGACCATTTACACTCAAGTAAAAAATGGGCTGGGATCAAGCTTTTGGGCTTGTAACATGTTGGTCGAAGGTCAGTGGGTTGGGTCACTACCACGAGTCAGTCAATAGGGTTAGTGTTCCATAAAGGGAGTCAAGCGCGCAAATTTCGAGTCGGATCTCGCGGGTTTACGCGCAGGTTTTCATGGTCGTCTTCCAAAAACATCCTCTTGCTACACTATAAAAGGCCCAAGATTTTTAGGAGGCAACCATTTCTGCGCTTTTTTTTTTTTCTCTAAAATTTTTTTCCACCCAAACCCTACAGGAACCCTCCTAACCAACGTCGAAATCATTAGCCAGTGTTGAAAATTCAATCGCTGTCGAACGGAAAACTCAAAACAGACCTATTTCCTTACGGCGATCAACAAAAAATTTAGCCAGTCAGACCCCAATTACCAAAAATTTTATTGAATCATCATAAATTCAAGTTTTTCTAGATTTCAACGACTTTAAAAAGGCCCAAAAATATTCCTTCTTGCCTCCTTTTTCATCTTCTCTAAATAGTTTATCCTAAAAACCCTTAGGAATTTAACATGCGGCTTCAAACATCAAAATATCATCCTTCTCCACATAAAACACCCCATCCTCTGACTGTCTTTTTTCGCTCTCTAAGCTTTCTTGCCTTTAATTTTGAGCCTAAAAACATTAAAGTTACCCATAAATTGAGGCGTCATTTTTTTTTTCCTTTTAGTGCTTCTTTTTCAGTGTTGTTTTGTTTGTTTTTCTTCTTTTTGGTGATTGTGTTGCTTACCTCACCCAAAACATGTAAGGACTGATGCTGCCGGGTAGGATTGTTTTGTATATTTTTTGGTAGCTTTTAGGTAGTCATCAAAGCTACAGTTGTCAAAGCGACTAGAAATGGGTGGTGGCTGAGAATGTTGTCTTATTTCTTTTTTACCTAATTAAAGTATCACCTGTTTTTATTAAAAAAAAAAAAATCTGAGAATCATTTTCCTTATTTAGCCGATTCCTTTTATTTCTTTACATTTTCTGTCATTTATATTTTTTCTCATTTTTTAGAGTTTCATGGAGGATTTTCTTCTTATTATTTTGTTAGTGCATGTTTAGCTTAGATTATAAAATAGCTTATTTACTGCAAAAATAGAAGTAAGATATTTGACATTCAAAATTTTAAAATTTTTAACTTATGTGAAAAGTAAATTTTAATTTTTTAATAAAATTATAAATTAAAACCTTTTTAAGGAGTATTAACTTTAATAACATGTATTTATTAAAAAAATTTACATTTTCATTGTACTCTTTAATAATTTATAAAATTATAAAAGGAATTATATTATCCTACAATAATTTTTTTATTTTTGTAAAATTTTTATATTTATTTAACTTTTTATTTTAATTAGAAAATATTTTTATTTTATTTATTTTTTTCATTTAAAAAACTTGTAATTTAATTTAATATATTATTTTATTTTTATATTTATTAAAAATGCACAAAAATTATATTAAATAGTTTTCGATAATTTACAATACTTTTGTATTAAGTTTGTCAATCGCACTTTTCTTAACAGCACTTCTAAAATTTTTTTACTCAAACAACTCTTTTTATAAAAGCTCTAGTTAGGCCAAACAGACCCTTAATGATTAGTTATTTTCATTATTATTAAATAAAAACAAAAAATTAATTAATAAAATAAATTTTATTTCTCATTATTGTTAATTATAAAATAAAAATAATTAATAAAAAAAATTTATCCATGAATAGTTGTCAAAATAGAGAATCTTTTGGGGACTTTTTTTATATATGGTTATAGATTTACTAATTTTTTACTTATAAAAATAATTTAGAAACTTCATATGTAAAAACAAATTTTTAACATTATTTTTATATTAAATAATTATATTTAAATTGACATCACATTTTCACAAATCGGGATTTTTTTTTATCTGGCTTGGTTTGGGTACACAATTTTTAAATGAATACTCTATTATTTTATTTTATTTTTGTTTTCTAAAAAAATAGTAAAGATAACAAGTAGACCTCTGAAGAAAAACATCCTATTAAATGTAAATGGCTTCATGGCTTTCATAATTTTTATTTAATTATTTTTAATACATTGTTAATAAAATTTTTTTGCTTGACAAGTAAAATTAAAATGATGATATATACTATGTTTTATTTATTTATTATTTGTTTAATATTTTTAAAAGTATTTATTATTATCTTAACTTGTTTGTAGAGTTTAAAAATTTCGTTATTATAGTTGTTATATCATGAAAAGAACTAAGTTCTTTTGGCCCAATCCAAATAACTAATTTAATAAGTTTAATCAGGGTTTAGTCCTCTTTTGGCCCGAAGTATGAGGCTTTACAGCCCACAGATAAGGCAATACAAACCACAAATAAGGCAAGAGTCTAAAATAGTAAAGACTCCTGTAATAGGTAAGACTCTTAACTCCCTAAAACTATATTCACTCTAAGTCAAACTAAAAGACTAAAGCCATTATGTAAAAGGTACAGCCAATAATGGAATAAAGATATACTCTCTACATTCACCTATTATCTTTACCTTTTTCCTATTCTTAAACATATTATTGACTTAAGCATAGGACTATGCCTAGGAGAAAAATCTCTGACATCCCCTTACTATTTTTTTCTTTCACAGGAACTTACTTAAGCAATCGTAAGCTTCAAAATTGATTTATCTGAAAAATGTTTATCAACAATTGGCGCCACCTCTGGGAACTAGATCAAGTTGAAACCATGTCTAAGTCAAATGATACCCTTCCAACCACAACATCCCCTTTGTCAAACACACTCACTCTTGTCACAACCCATCCTCTATCAAAACCACTTTCGGTTCAAACTCCACCAACAGGACGCCTAGTCGATAGTCATAATCCATTCACTCAGAATGTAATACTATCCTATCCGCATATAATATCCCAAGTTCCCATCAACCGTCTTCAACCTTGTTTTCAACATGGATCCAACCTACTCTGTAGTGCTTTTAGAACTTAATTAACAAATTCCAACAAACACAATATGATGCCACCTTATTATGGTCTTCCCACTAAATCCTCCTCTAATTACATCTCACATCGGATACCTGCCACCGATTCCAACTTCAATGAAACATATTCAAACATCCCACCCCCTCTGGGTGTAACTATTTGTGAGACCCCGTATAGGTTTAACCTTATTTATATATGTAAATAAATTCATAAGTATGATGATATACTTGTAATGTGAATTATATGTAATGTAAGTCCATAAGTTTAAGGTACGCACATTTAATAGGAGTTGTGATTGTACGTATAAGTTACAATATATATGAATGTGAAGGAATGAACTTAAACATGAGAAGAATATGAGTGGTATGGTGAAATGGAAGGAAGATTTCATAAGTTGTGCACTTTTATTTGGTTTATATCATGTACCATTGGTTACACAAAGGTTACACACAAGTTTTAATGTGCACAAAATATGGATGGATGTCATTTTCAAGTCTTAAAGATAATCGAATGAGAAAATGACTATGACAGCAAATTAAGGATGTTTTGGTATGTGTTGCTGCAGAAAAACTACAGAAAATCTAAAAATATGAATGTCAGATCGATCTCATAGGATGAGAGATCGATCTGGAAGAGCCAAAATGCTTTTATTTGAGCAATGGTATAGGGCAAATCGATCTCTAAGGGAGCAAGATCGATGTCCAAAATATTCTGTAAAATGTAGATCGATTCTTAGGGGAACAGATCGATCTCCTTAGCTCTATGTTTGGAGCAGATCGATCTCAAGTTTCGACAGATCGATCTCATGCTTAAAATGTCATGGAAAAGAGGGATTTAAAGGGACCAGATCGATCTCCTCCTAGAGCAGATCGATCTCATTAAGCCAATTCTATAAATAGGAGCAGTGAATTTGCAGATTTCGAAAAAATACTTCACCCTTTTCATTTCAACTCAAAAACCTAGCTTTCTCACTCCTAAATCCAACCATTTTCAGTAAGATTTGAGGGAAAGCTATTAGAGACAAAGTTGTTCATATCAAAGAGAAGAACAACGTAGTTGGGAGGCATTTTTTCCATTTGTTGGATTTAAGCAACAATGTGCATTTCTATTGGAGCAAGGAGGAAATCAAGCTAGGTGAGTTTCTAATGCAAATACCCAAGTATATTTGTTTGGATATTGATGTGAGAAATGATTAGTATGCATAGAAATGATAGAAACTACCTAAAAAGTAAAGAATCCACCATAACCTAGAAATGGTCTAGTGTGAGAAAGTGGAATGTAGAAGTATTAATGATGAATGAGTTATCTTACGAGGATGATTGTGTTGTGGGTATGATTTGGATGAATTGTAGTTTTCGATGATACACCAGAACAAGCCGAGATAAGAATGTGAGAAGCATAAAGGAGGACAGTTGCACACAAGTAAATCGAGGTAAGTGACTGTGTGTTAGCTATAGAGATGTTCGTGTGTATTTTATGACAATTTTGTAGATATAATACTAGAATTAGAATGATACTACGATTCTATGAAATGATATGGAAGCATTAAATGTATTATGATATATATATATATATGTATTGAGAAATGGGATGAGGTAAGGAACTAGCATGATATGCATGTTTTCAATATTTTTCTTAATTTTTGTATCGATATTGGTGATTGAGAAATGATGATGATAGGTTGACTAATTTTACATGTTTTAGCATGAAGAGGCATGCTGCATAAATAAACATGTTTTGAGTTTTAAAAAGAGAAAATAACCATCAATCGAATTTGAGATGAGATTTGGTGTTGAAGCTCTAGCTCACATCCGTTTTAATGACTTTGACTATGTGCTGGAGTGTTAGCTCACACATGTTTCTATGCTTTTGATGTCTCATGCTGGAGTTTAACTTGCACGATGGTTTTGAGAAAAGTGTTGGAGTTTTGCTCGCACCTATTTTTTTTTACTGAGTTAAGGTAAACCTGGGGGTCTGGGACCCAAGGGGATGCCAGTCGACGGCTTTTGAACGGGTTGGGCCTTAACGATAAATCGTATCGCGCTGGAGCCTTGTGATGACTGTGTGTCACGCTGCATGCTGGCCTGGTATATTAGACATAGTTCAGGATGAAAAGTCCATCGGAGTTGGAGTATGGGCTTGGGTCCATGGTCGTACGTAGTACTATGTAGTTGTTTGTTGATATACTATGTACCGTGCTGGGCACACGTGAGTACGAGTATCACGTAGATGACACATGACATACCTTATACCGTGAGCATATGAGAAGATGAGGTTAATTGAGATGAGCCAGAGGGTAGGACTGATCCATCCCCCTTCAGGCGAAGTGATGCCCTGTGCACACCTGATCAGTAGGCCTGGGATCACTGACTATGGCCATACGTCGTGGATATTTGATTGTCGAAAATTTCAAGCTTGTCTCAAAGATTCGAGAAACAGAGACAATCTCAGAAAAGAAAGAGATTTGAAGAAAAGAAGTGATTGAGAAAGTAAAGAGATTTTGTGTTTTTATAATTTTTTGATTTAAACACTTGTGTCGTGAGGGCATTGTTTTTATGAATCATGTTTTAAAATGGAAGCATGACACATATGATTTACATGAAAGTGCAAATGAGAAATGTATGTTTAAATGCATTTTCGTATGATATTTCCATTTATAATGAAAACATGGTTTTGGTTTATACATGCATGAGCTATGTAGGTAGTATGATATCTACCTACTAGCATTCATTTCTTTACTGAGCTGTGGTTTGCTCATCCCACTATTTTTCCCCTCCAGGTACCGAGAAGTAGAAGAGCAGTGGTCTCTAGATTTCTTTTTGAGTTGGACAGCTCCCGCTAGTCGTAAAGGTATAAGAATTGTATGCACAAGCTTATTTTGTATCTATCTTGTCGTATCACACAATTGTACCTTGGACTTGTAAACAGTTTTATGGGGATGATATGTAAATACATTGTATTTATACAACTGATTTTGTATATCTACACTCACCTGGGAGTGTGAATTAAATTTTAAATTTTTCGCTGTAAATGTATGAACTTTAGTAATTACATCGTCTCACAGCCCAACCGTAGTAACGTAAGTATGGATAGAAGGGCACCCGAAAGTGGGGTGTGACACTATTCCCTCGGAGACCACCGTCCTACCACCTCCAACAATTCCCTATGGGAAACAGAACTTTCTTACCCTTGAATAATACAATCAACTTTTATAGAAAACCCATTAATTGAAGGCATATATCACCAGCCAATGTGAAAATCCTGCTACTTATCCTCCCCCACATCTTCACTAGATAGTACCGTCTTCTTCAGCTGCACCATCCTAGAACCATCCAAAATAACTACAGTTTTGCAAGACCAACAAGAAGAATACGGATTTCCCATGATCATATAGCCACGTCAAGGTCAAAAAGGGCATAAGAAGATCTGAATAGAAAGGTGAAAATGGAAGACATTTGGAGGGAACTCAAGAAGTTAAAGAAGACCAAAGATGAGATGAAATGGTTGGACGATTATAATAATCCTCTTTCATTTGAAATCTGGCAAGAAGAAATATCTGCTAGGTTAAATTTCCCTAAAGATACCTACAACAAAATCAAGGATCCAACAGACCATCTGGATGTATGTTGGTCATGAATGGACATCCAAAAGATGTCAAATGTGGTAAAATGTAAGGTTTTCATCATGACATTAAGAAAAGCTGCTAAAACTTGGTACTATATGTTGTTAGCAAGATCTCTAACTAGCTTTAATATGCTTGCAAAGGAATTCGTAGCACATTTTCTCAATAATCGCCAAGTGGTAAGGACTAATAACAGCTTGATGGCTGTAAAACAGAAACCACATGAAACCCTAAGAGATTATATCAAGAGATTTAATGAGGCTTCTCTAGAGATTTGAAGTATTCCTTTAGTGATAACAAGTTAGAAAAGTCTATTCTCTTATATCTAAAGGACCCAAAGCCAACTGTAGCATGTAAAGAGCAGAATCCCTATACAACATACCCTCTTTCTTGCCAATACTAAGTGAATAATCACTCAATTCTCTTTATCCTTTCATAGTTGGAGTCTAATTCATCTCGAAGCTTAACAAATTAGAATCATAATGAGCTTTCAACTCTCTCTCTCAACATCAACATGAACGAAATCTGTCATACGTCTACATTTGGTAGTTTTCATCTCCAATTGAGCAATCGCTAAAGTTTTTTCTATCATTGCCGCTTTTAATTAAGCATAGACAAATTCTAACTCACTATGAACAATGGCTAAGCGCTCAGACGAAGTTTTTTCTTGAGCCTTTAAATCCTCAATCTTCTTGTCCTTACCATTAAGTTTTTCATCCAAGCGAGCTATTTCTTCATCATTCTCCATTAAAATGTCTCACTAATTGCCCACGTTACCTTTAGCAACTTAAATAGGGTTGGTTAAACTAACAATATGGTCACACATAACCATAACTGTCACGACCCAAAACTGTAAACTTTTCACTGATCTATTATGGAAGTGTAAAAGTGTGAGCAATTTTTTTTTCATATTTCTTTCCATACATTGTTTGTTATGTGAGTACAGTCGTAACTATTTTTAGGTCTCAAACTACCTAGTTTGGTTTAAGGTTATAAACCTAAGGTTCAGTCTAACTTCTTAATAACTTTTGTAATCATTCCTTAATTTAATACACATCCCGACACATACACTGTAAAGTAATTGTCTGACAAAGTACAATTAAATAGTATAAGTAACTATACCGTTGTGAGCTGTGAAATCTCGAAGCGCTTACTTCGAAAATGATACTGATATCATTGTCAATGAAACTTTGGTCTAAACCTGTGATGGAAAGTAGAAGGGGTGAGCTTTGGGAAAGCTCAGTAAGTAAACCACACAAACACAAAGGTAATAACTTACACGATACTGAATTTTTAGTGCGTGTCTAACGTATTTTCATTCGATCATTCTTTCTTATTTCTTATCCGAATCACAATCCGATATTTATCATATTTCAAAACATATCTTATCCCAAACATACTTGCAGTTCGGAACTTATCGATGATCGCACTTCTCTTTGTGTTTTTGGATTAGATTACTAGCTAGACGCCATTAAGTTTTTCAGGCATGTAGGTATTTTAAAATACCTTAATTAGCCATCGAACCTGACCACCCGAACTAATGATGGTTATAGGGGTTCAAATTTCGAAACATAGTCGAAAGTAGAAAACCAAAACTCATTGTAGTCCTCATTCATCCTTCAGACACAACCATTCTCAAATCATATCACTTAATTCCAAATCATACCACATATCAGGTATTCATATATCAAAAACATCACTTCTTCAAAATATAACCAGTATCTGAAACTTATTATTCAGACTATAACTTGTATTTGAAACTTATTACACTTCAAACTTGTCTTATTTCAAACATCATCTATATTTGAGCAATTTCCTTATTGGAATAAGTCTCGCATCTGAAAAATTTTTTCATCCGTAACATAATCCTTATATTCGAACCATATTTCAAATCCCTAATTCTTTTCACATTTTGATAACATAGTACTTATTTCAAAACATATTTCACAACTTGAATCGTATTTCACATTATCTTTTGTTAACTATTTTAACCTGTTAGTAGGGACACTACTGACTATTATTATCTCTTCAGTTGTGACTCTATTACTAACTATTATCATCCGTATTAGTAGGGGCAACAATCATGCTTAAACTGCCATGCTTATGCAGTAAAACGGTAGTATTCTGAAAACAGTAATAGTAAAACAAATAGCAATGTTTACTACGTATATATGTAAAACTTATTCAGTGTAAAATAATTTCGATTCGGTATAGTAAATAAACGCTTCAATAACAGTAAATAGTAGCAGTGGAAAAGTAATACTTCATGCAATGTTTAAAGAAACCTTCAGTAAAACAAATCGCTTCCAATTCAGTTCAGTAAAATCAGAGTAAAAAATCATTTGCTATAACAATATTAATAGTATAAACATTTTACTGCAATAAATATAGATTCTAAAATTACTGTGTAACACTTTGTTCCCGCAGGATTCAAGAGGTGGCCCCGTCAGTCTATTTATATAGTAAAATAATATAGTTTCATATGATAATACAGTTCATAGGATCAATTCAGTAAATCTAATAGATGACACAAGGCGGAACATGCTATAATAGTAATCAGTATGACAATTGACCAATGTCGCTGACTCCAGGCATCACTAATCAGGTGTGCCGGGATGTCAATTACCGTGGGAGTGGTCAGCTACCCAAATGACTTATAATACAGTATGTTCGAAGACCAGTAACACGATACATCGTACTCACATGCGTGTTACACGGTACATCGTACTTCGTAGACCACAGTAACAGTAATAGTTCAGTAACAGTAACAGTAACAATTCATTAACAGTAATAGTGTAGCATGACTAATTATCGTATTTGTCTTAAAATTCAGTGCGAGTAGGTCAGTGTGACACACAATTGACACGAAGGCTCAAGCACGGTTTCACTCGTAAAATCGATAGGTTGCTCGGTAACGTTGAAAACGGTTCAAAAATCAGAGTTTGTGCATAAAACGATGCAAAAATAAAAAACGAGTGGAAACTTCTCAGGGGGTCACCCATACTTGGAATTGCTCCCACCCAAGCGCGCTTAACGTCGATATGCGTGTAATTTTATGCAAACAGTAAAATCTTGAGCCAGCCTATCAGTAAATAATTATAAATAGAAGTAGGCGATAATGCACAAAAAACATGTAGTTCATGCAATAGTGTAATGTCTGTGTAAATACAGAGCAGTTCGGTCTGTGTTTTGGGATGATACATGGTAACTTTTATTATTGAACTCAAACCGAGATATTAGGATAGATACGTATCCTATAGTATATATCTAACAACAGTTGGTCAATTCGTGTACATTAGTTATCTCTATGGCTTACATAGTTCCCTTACATACTTATATTACTTAGAATCCTTGGACATCAATTATTTCTTGCCTCAAGACTCAATTAAATTTGTCTAATGCTATCCCGCATCAAGAGGTTAATTCGTATCATGGTCTTATGTCCGTAAACGATTCAGAAACCATATATTTTGATAGCTTATTAATAAAGTTCGATAATTGGGTCTTACAATTGTAATCGATATCCACATTTATATTCTGATAGAGACTTTCCCCTTTGA
This sequence comes from Firmiana major, assembly GCA_033439115.1. Taxonomy (NCBI): domain Eukaryota; kingdom Viridiplantae; phylum Streptophyta; class Magnoliopsida; order Malvales; family Malvaceae; genus Firmiana; species Firmiana major. The sequence continues at coordinate 22,140,355 of CM065903.1, read as the reverse complement.
ACCTATCAATCAGTAAAAACTATCCCGGAGACTAGGGTGTTACCTATGTTCACAATCCTGAAAGTCTTCAATCTTAGTGATTAACCAAAGTTTTAACTTATCTCGGCCATGTTGGACAAGCCAAACTGCTTGTATAAGAGTTGTAAGCTCAGGGTTGCCTCAATGTACTCTATTGGGAAAAACTTCATTAGAATGCCCATAATGATAAACGTTCAAAAATCGGACTTTCTAAAGTCATATCGAAATCAAGACGGAATGTAGTTTACACTTAAATCTGAAATCACTAAGCGTAGGCTAAATAAGTCCTATGCTCCAATTAGTATAAACAGTTCAAATGAGATTGTACAGATAAAATCTGTATAAACTTTTAAATCTCTCGTAAAATATCATACAATGATTTTCAATGTCCTAAAAATCATCGCGAGGCTCGAAAACATGTCAAAATGAATTGAAATTGCATTTTCGATAGCATAGAAGTCTTAATTCAAAATACCGATAATTTATGAAATTTTTGCAATAAGATCGGGCAACAATGACTCATTACCCAACCTGCAATGCAGAAAACAATCTATATTCTCAATCCAGTTGATTTATTACTGTTGGCTCAACCGATAGGGGGTGAATCGATTTTTCTAGTCTATATGCTAAATTTAAACTCTCTTAGTTAGAATTGCAATTAAGCAAATAAATGACAACAATAAGTAATAGAATAAAATGCAGTAAAACAAAGGAGATAAGGAAGAAGAGTAGTAAACTCGAGAATTTATAGAGGTTCAGCCAAATCGCTTGCCTATATCCTCTCTTTTTGACCTTCTTGTCAAGGATTCTCTTTCACTATCAATGTGATCAATACAACTTCCTTTTCAAGGTTAAGGAATAACCTCTCTACCCCTTATACAAGTATTGCTATTCAACTCTTATACAATTCTCTCACAAGGGAATCTCCCTTTTTCTTTTAGACAAAGAGTGAATACAATGGAAAACTCTATTTAATGGGTAGGATGAATAACTTAAAAACAAGCTTTCAAAGACAAATCAATGTATAAATGCTAAAGAAAAAAGGAATGTTCTCTCAAGAATGTTCAGACTTTTTCTATTGTCTTTCTTCTCTTCTCTCCCTAATGTCTTCAATGTTTGTTTTTATACAGCCAAATGGTAGGTGAAGCATTTAATACATTTTTTTTCGTTGAAAATGTAAGACCCGAATTTAATTAAAATACGAAAATTAAATAAGAAAATATGGGGGATGTATGAAGGAAGGTCAAGTTAAATTGATTTCCGAAACAAGAGCAAGGGTAAAATGGTAAAATACCAAAACCCGGTATTAGGACAATAAGGAAATTTTAATTAAAAATTTCGGATGTAAGATATCTTGATCGGCAATAAGGAAATTATAAATTTTGGGTCAATTGATCAAGATTCGAAAATTTTAAAAATACCGGATTCGCGCCGCCAGGTGGCCGGAGCAAGCCGATCGGAGCTGAGGAAGACCGCCGGAGAAATAAGCCGATTCCCGGTGAACCACTGCGTCTGGGCTGAAACGGAGGGCACCGACGCACTCAGGGGAAGAAGCCGGTTCTTTTGAGACCGGTCTCGGCCGGTGAGACCGCCGGAAACGCCGACGACGGCAAAAGGCTATAAACGGTGTCGTTTGGCTGGAAGGAAAGGAAAGGAAAGGGAAGGAAAAGGAAGGAAAAGGGAAAAGAAAAGAAAGGAAAAGGAAGGAAAAGGAAGGAAAAAGGGGAAAAAGGAAAGAAAATTTACCGGGGACGACTCGAGGTTCGGGTAAGTTGACCGAGGGTCGAAATTGACCTACGGGTAAATTCCGAAAATTTAATTTAATATTATTTTAATGGAAAATAATTCGAATTTACCCAATTATGCAGCTTCACGACGGAGATCGAACGAGAGCCGATTGAGCTCTGATTCTCGTACCCCGCATCGTATCGGGTAAGTACAATTTAATTTCGACAATTAGAGTTCTTTAAATACCGAGTTTTAATTATTTTACGGAATTATGGATTAATTTCGCGTAGGAAGGAATATTATTCGGAATTGCAATATAATTGCCGTAAGTGGTATACGGGCTATCCAATGAAATTGGAATGAAGCCCGATAATTATTAGAAAGCTATATAAGCTCGGTATACCCGAAGAAGGGAATTAATGAATATAAAAAGGGCTAAAATGGGTCGAGGCCCAATAAGGTAGATAAGGCCCAATAGCTTCAAGTTGATCAGTAAATGCAATATACTGATCGGGATAATTGAATTAACCTCGATTATGTGGTTATATGCAGTTACGTACATTGGTTGGCGCGCACTTGGGCCGAGAGGTTCGGTATCATCGAGACAAGAGTAGTCTGCGCGCGATTCCAGGTAAGGGAATTCTACGGACTGCTAGAGGTAAACTCTACGAAATTTTAAATTCATATGCAGTCTTTAAAATTTAGCTGAAGGGTCTAGAGGTCGAATAATAATTTTAGTGCCCCGAATGGGCAAATTACTAAAATACCCTTGTTAAGGGTAAAATCTAAAAATTTAGGAAAAATTGGGAGGAGCAAGGACAAGAGGTTCCTGCTCGTTCTGGAGGTATTTCAACATCATGCATGAGTAGGCTGGCTCACTTTTAAAGAAAAATGCATAGCATTGCATATCTTAAACGATGTGATTTCTGTAAAAATTGTTTGGAGATAACTGAGCCGCCTACGTGTTTTTATTTACATGTGACGTGCTAGAGCTCAGCTCGCACGATGTTTGATTTGTGTGATGCATGCACTAGTGCTGGAGCGAGAGCTCGCACTAGAGTTTTACACGCATAGGTGCTAGAGTATAACTCGCACCAGATTTTATATGCTTTTTCGTGACACGGTGCTAGAGTCTAACTCGCACCAGATTTTACATGATTTTCATGACAGGGTGCTGGAGTCTAACTCGCACCATATTTTATACACGATTTTCGTGACAGAGTGCTTGAGCTTAGCTCGCACTAGCTTTATTTGATTTACTGACAGTGTTAGAGCACCGCTCGCACTACTTTTCAGAGATCATACGATAAGCCGTGCTTGGAGCATCGGGTTGACTGTGTGTCACCGATTAAATAGGCTCGCACGTGTGTTTTGAGACATGGCATGTTGAAACAACCTGATGAGCCCGAACGAGGGATAAGGGTTAGAGATCCAGCTGATGAGCCCGAACGAGGGATAAGGGTTGGAGATCCAGCTGATGAGCCCGAACGAGGGATAAAGCTGTGGGTCCACGGAGTACGATGTACCGTGCAAGTAGCATGGAGTACGATGTACCGTGTAGTATCTTTGTGATATGGTATCTTTGTGATACGAGGTATCTTCGGATACAGCATCTTCGGATGCGCGAGATCGGATAAGACTGACGGGTTGGATTGACCCACCTCCCGGGCGGTTCCCGATCAGGGTGAGACCTCGCACACTGGGATCCGTGAAGCTAGAGGGACTCACGAGGACACATTGGCCAGTCCTGGTTATTACCGTTATACAGATATTGCCTCGTCTCTCATGTCGACGATTTCGATGATTTAAACTGGGTTTTTAAACTAAATTTGCATGATGGTATTTCCATGCTTTTCAAACCCACGTGTGATGTAAACCGTTTTCATGGTTTTGTGTGAGTCAGGATCACCCGAAGGAGAGGTCGAGTCCTGACTTTATTGTGAAATTTTTAAATGAGAAAGAAATGATTTAAATGAATTGCATGTTGAATTTTTCGTACAAACTCGATTTACATAGCATCATAATTCACATCATTTGTTTTAAAATGTGTGGAGAAAGGGTGGTTTATGCACGGCATCACGTTCATGTAGGTAGTATGGTTACCTACTTGTTCGTAGGATTGCCTTACTGAGCTTGATGTGCTCACCCCTTTCATTTTATCCCACAGATAATCTCCAGTTGAAGTTGAGGCGACTCAGTACTGCGTTCCGGATATCCGCTGCTGCCCATCAACATAAGGTATATACACTTGTACATATTGTATCTACATAAGCATAGCACAGTAACATGTTTGTAAGTAACTTTAGGGGATGTATAAATAATGTAAACAATTATAAATGACTGGAGAAAAAAATAAATAAGTTAGATGGTAATGGAATGGTGGGACTGGCATTGATGCACAACCCAATTATTAGTGGAGTGTTGGTCACGATTCGAGGACAGGTAAGAATTTAAGTAAGGAAATAATAAAACGCGAAAAATTAACTCTGATTTTTGGGTAGTTTGGGTCGTGACAGAAAATTTACAGAAAAAGCCGTTAGGAACCTCCAGTAGAGTGCCAGATCGATCTTCCATCTTGACAGGATCGATATTCTAGTTCAAATTTCTGCAATATCAAATTAATCCAAAGCAAGGAGATGGATCTCATTCTTGGAGAGATCGATCTCATAATTCATAAAATGTTAGTGCAGATCAATTTTTTGAATCAGCAGATCGATCTTAGAAACTTTCTGTTTAAAGAAGATCGATCTTCAGATCGATCTTGCAAGTGTTCTCGTATGATGGAGATCGATCCCTAATTACACCAGATCGATCTCATAACCTTATTGACTTAAAAAATCGATCTCTATCCCTATGGGATCGATCTCATAAACATTCTGTCTAATAAAGATCAATCTGTAGATCGATCTAAGACACAACCTTGCATTAGAGGAAATCGATCTCTAACCTGACCAGAACGATCTCCTTTTGAATGAACTTATCTTGTGAGACCCCGTATATGTATAGTTGTAATGTGTAATGAATGTGTATGGACTTGTAATGTAAAGTATGATTGATGTAAGTCCATGGATTCAATGTACGTATGTGTAATATGAATTGTAATGTACATACAAGTTTCATTGAGTATGAATATGAAGAAATGAGTTCTTGTAAGTGATGAATGTGATTGGAACTCAAAATGAGTAGTGTGGTAAAATAGAATGAAGTTAAGCTTCCATTTAGTTTGGAATGTGATACTTTTAGATATACAATGAATGCACATAAGTTTCACTGTGCATAAGGTATGAATGGATGCCATTTTCAAGTTATAAAGGTGGATGGATGAGAAAATGGCCATGGCAACAGATTAAAGATGTGTTGGTGTGAGTTGCAGCAAGGAAACTGTAGGAAATCTGGAAAGTATGAAGGCCAGATCGATCTCATAGGATGAGAGATCGATCTGGAAGAGCCAGAATGCTCTTATTTGGGTAATGGAATAGTGCAGATCGATCTCCAATAGGGCCAGATCGATCTCCTAAGCATTCTGTAATGAAAAGATCAATCCTCAAGCACCCAGATCGATCTCCTTAGCTCTCTGTTTGGGAGCAGATCGATCTCATGCTTCGACAGATCGATCTCATGCTTAAAATGCCGTGAAAATGAGAGATTTAAGGGGACCAGATCGATCTCCTCTTGGACCAGATCGATCTTCTCAAGCTATTTCTATATAAGGAGTGCTGGAAATCTGAAAATTTTGAGAAAAATACCAATCTTCCATTTCTAACCCAAAAACCTAACTTTCTCTCTCTAAAATCAACCATTTCCAGCAAGAATTGAGGGGAGATCATTAGACGCTAAGTTGTTCATCTTGAGGAAGAGAACAACATAGTTGGAACCCAAAATCCCATTGTGGGTATTGAAGGAGCTAAGGGCATTGACATTTGGAGCAAGAAGAAAAATCAGATTTGGTAAGATTCTAACACTCCAATCCAAATATATTGTCTATTTAATTGATTTTGGAGTTGTTTGGCATGAGTATGGATGGATGGAAACACCTAGGTTGTGTTAGAAACAAATGTAACCTAGAATATGGAATGCCTCTAGTGTGAGAAAGTATGATTTGGGGAGTTGGTGGTTTATGGGTTATGATAAGTTGTTAAATGAGTAATGTGGGTGATTTGGAATAAGTTAATAGGCCTAAGAAGATCCATAGACTTGAGTTATGGGTAATAGAATGAAACAAGGCCTTATGAGCGTTAATAGAAACTATAGGTCGAATCGACTATAGTGAACACACGGTGTCCTGTTATATGGATCGAATATAATGTGGAATATGATTATACTCGGTTTCGAAGAGTCCGATGGAGACGAATCGAACCGTACGAGTAAGCAGCTTAAAGAAGTGGAATCACGCATCGCGATTCCAGGTAAGGGAGTTCTGTAAGTATATAGAGGTAGCTGCTCGTATTTTGTGGGTGTATAGGGCTTTGAAAATATGCATGGACTTATAGAAATGTGTTTTGAAGATGTATGGAAATTACTATGAGTATTTGTATGAGATTTGGTTGTTTGAAATGGTTATTGAAAAGGGATAGTAAGGCTAATAATTGCATAAATCACGTGTTTTGAATGCTTTTACAAAACACAATGCTTTGATTTGAGCAAATAAAAGGATAGGCTAACTAGTACTTGAATGATGTTGTGAAATAACCCATGTGAGGCGCTAAGCATGTTTTGAGATGTTTTGAATGCATGTGAGCCACCTATCATGTGTATGTGATTTGATTCGTGCTAGAGCCTCGCTCGCGTTGGATTTCAGTGTTTTCACTTGTGTGAAACGTGCTTGAGCTTAGCTCACACTTTGATTTGAATTGTGACGATGTTTTATAAACCGTACTGGAGCTTACGCTCGTACGTGGATTTGAGTGGTTTTTCTTATGCATATAACTGTACTGGAGCTATGCTCGTACGTGGTTTCTTCATATTTTTATGCATAAATGTCGTACTAGAGCATTGCTCGTATGAAGTGATTGGTTTTGATGCATGAATTCGCGATAGAGTGTAGCTCGCGCTGGTTTTCACACTGTGGTATGTATGAGGCCGTGGTGAGAGATACGGTATGTATCAGGGAACCCAACAGGCCTGACAGACCTCTTGAGTGGGGTGAGGGTGAGGGGCTAGGACCTGACATCATTCATTCAGGGAACCCAACAGACCTAACAGACCTCTTGAGTGGGGTGGGGGTGAGGGGCTAGGACCTGAATCAGGGAACCCAACAGGGGCAAGCAAGGCCATGAGGGGCTAGGACCTGGTATTGAGGTTATTCCCATGTGCTCTTGAGACTATAAAGGTTACACTCGGTATGGGGTAGATAAGACCTACGGCAGGCACCCCCAATCTTGTTATGGGTCCGCGGAGTATGATGTATCATGTATATCACATGGAGTACGATGTACCGCGTGGTGGTTACTTGATTTGAGAAAGTCTGGTGGAGAACTAACCCACCTTCGTACCAGCATGATACCCCGCACACCGGGATCCGTGTGGTCTGGGATGATATGTGACGATTGGCCAATGTAGTCACTTGAGATATAGTAACCTGTCTCCTTGCTTGATTTACTTACTACCACATGATTTTAAATCTCTAAGTGTGATTTGTGACTGTTTAAGGTAGACCCGAAGGAGGGGTCGAGCCTCGTGGAATTGATTTGTGAAATGAAAATGAGGTTGTGATTGTGAATTGATGTGATGAGATTATATATGTTTGAGAAAGAGTTTTATGACGTGGGTTTAAAAAGGAGGTTTCTTAATGAATTGCCTTTTTTATGAATTTAAATGAGATTGAGCATGAGATGATTTATACATGATGTTTTTACCATGTTTTATATGCCAATGTACATGATTTTGATACATGATATATATGTATACTCATATGGCATAGTTTTATTCCTCATGCTCCTACCATAAATGATTTATGTATAACACTATCAGCATGTAGATAGAGTAGTTATCTACCATGCTTGCATTATTGCCTTACTGAGCGTGTGGTTGCTCATCCCTCTCTACTTTCCCCTCCTACAGAGCGTGCATAGTAGCCCAGTGAGGACTGAGGCATTGTGGTTTTGGACATCCGCTGCTTCCATCGCCGAAAGGTATATACACAAGATTCTTTTTGTATCTAAACAATGTAAAAGCACAGTAGTCTTTTGAGTTGTAATTATGGGGGATGTAGATGTCAGTGAACATAACTTGTGTAAGTTAATGATTAACTTATAAATGTATGACATCGCTTTATTTAACTGAGAATGAATGAGATGTGATTTTTATTATTGACTCACAGCCCAACAGTGTGGTGGTAAGTTAGTTCACGACCGGGTAAGGTAACGGTAAAACGCAAAAAATTTTCAGTGATTTTCGGTTAAAGAGAATGAAATTGGATCGTGACACATCTGAAGATCAATCTCATAAGCCTTAGAGATCGATCTCTACTTCCTTAAAACCCAGTAATCGATTTCCATCCTCTGAGAATCGATCTTGAGTCCTTTAAACTTTAAACAGATCGATCTCTCATCCTAGGAGATCGATCTCTCATCCTTTAAAGCCCAGTTTTTGGCAAGAAATTTTATCTTAAGATGTTCTAATTCATTTCTTAACATGTTTTAAACATCCCTTGATTTATCATAAACTCTTTTGAATTACTGTTTTGTCATTTCAAAATATATCAACTTAACAATCTCGCCCTTTTTGATATGACAAAACTAATTCTATAAACTAAGTTTAAAAAACATGTTTTATCTCCCCTTTAACATATGTCATTGATATACATCCAGCTTCCCCTCAAACAATGCATAATTAGTTTTAAACATGTTCTAAGCTCGCCCTTAATATATGCTCCCCCTTAATATATGCACTCTTTCTCCCCCTTTTTATCATATCAAGAAGGCAAGTAATGGAACAAGAAGGAGCACACATGAACTGATAAGCAAACACAAACATAAGGGAACACAAGTCATTTCAAAATAATTATATCAATTCAATTACAACTAGATAAACAAGTAAATCCAAGAAATCCTAAGACGAAGGAGGATAGCGCTCTAAGAGCTCATCAACATGTGTATGGGTTATTTGCAATTCATCAAACATAGCTTGCTGGGTGTCGTGAAAACTTGCAAAATCTTCTGATTAAGATCCATAATCATAGCTGCAAGTGATTCCAAGGTAACTGAGGATGAAGCAGTAGGTGCGATGTCCTCAGCTGGAGGTGCTGAAGGCTCAGCTGGAGTTTCTTCCTCCATAGCTGCCTCCTGAGGTAGTTCACTCTTCTTTCGCCACTATCCTTGGAGATCTTTGTAGTAGCCCGCGTGATGAAGTGTACTGATGTTGAGGACGCTCTTTATGGAAGGTAGCTCATCAGTCTCACATGAGCAGTCAACCCTAAGTTTTTGAAGAAGAAACGCAAGTAGTTGGGGAAAAACTATAGTTAACGCTTGACCCCGGATAATTTTCATCCAATCTTCATAAATAAAATGTGCAAGGTTTGGTTTTTGGCCATGAGGAGAATAAAGATGATGGAGCCAAAACCTATCAAGTTTTCGGATGGTAGAGTGTTGGGTACCAAAGGGATGTAGGTTCTATGAAATGATGAGGTGAAGCAACCAAGGATGCATGGGCAGGTCACTAGCTTTATCACCTGGAAGATTAAACTCTAAGGGTACCCCTTCTTCCTCATTTGTCAAACCTTCGTTTGTAATCCCAAAAACTTTTGCCAAAAGGTTGGTATTGACGGTGATAGTTTTGGCCATTACAAAGGTTTTGAAACCTAAAATTCTACAGGAGTCAGTTGGAGAATATATAAGTTTAACATTAGAGAAGAAGGCGCTAATGATATTTGGAGGAATAAGGGTGTTGATTTTTAAGAATGAATATCAACTATACTCTTGAAATTTTGCGAGATATGGAAAATCGATTAGTTTTAGGAAAAAGAAATCTATTATCCTCTAATGTTTTATAGGCATTGTTGAGAAATATTCTTCAAACTTTTTTCCTTTTCGCAGGTGTTTGAAAACATCGACTAAAAGTTGTGACAAATGTTGGAGTGGCATTTGAGAGTTGTGAAAAGGATGGTCTAGTTTCTTTAATGCCAGCTCTTTTAAGTTGTGGCATTTTGTTCACTATGATATCAGCCAAAAACAACCTAAGAATGCTCTAAAGATTTCTCTAACAGATTCCTAAACAATAGAATAGTTCAAAGTAAATAGGAAACCTAATGTAGGTCAATCTATGATGAAAACAAGAAAGCTTGGATCAAAATCAACAAATGTAGGTTGTTAGAATGAAGAACAATTGAATAGATTCGACGAAAATCTTACCCAAGAGTGATCCCAAAAGGAAAGGCGCGACGAACAAGTTTAGGGCTTTTGAAGAATTTGGGAAATCTGAGGTTTCGCTCGACGATTTAAGTGCCCAGAACATTATGAGATCGATATGGTTAATGAGGAGATCTATCTGTCGAACCTAGAATTCTTAGAAGATCGATCTGTTGAATGATGAGATCGATTTGAAGAACACAAAAACACAAGGAGATTGATCTTGTGGGATTGAAGATCGATATGCCTGGCATGACCTTACTGCTTTAATCTAATTTGAGCATGTTAGATCGATCTATAATATGAAGAGATCGATCTCTCATACCATTTGCCCAGAAAACTGATTGAAAAACAAGTTGAAAATGATTTTGAAAATTAAGTTTTGGAATCTATAAACCTTAGGGAGCATTCATAAGTCCTAATTCACCTCTAAGAAAATAAAATCTCTCTTTGTCAAGTGGTTTGGTGAAGATATGTGAGACCCCGTGTATATACAGTTGTAGATAGGTACATAGAAATGTAAATGAAATGACCAATATGATGATACATTTGCAATACGAAGTATAAGCAATGTAAGTTCATAAAATTATGTACGCACTTGTAATAAGAGTCGTGATTGTACGTACAAGTTGCGTTATGAATGAGTATGAAGAAATGAACTTAAACATGAGAAAAATGTGATTGAAATGGAATATGAGTAGTGTGGTAAAATGGAAGGAAAGATTTACATAAGTTGTATATTTCCATTCGAGTAATATCGTGTATATCTGGTTATACAAAGATTTTCCACAAGTTTTAATATGTACTAAGTGTGATTGGATGACATTTTTAAGTCTCAAGGAGGGATGAATGAGGAAAGGACTATGGAGGTAAATTGAGGAAGTTTTGAATGAAGTTATTACAGAAAAACTACAGAAAATCTGAAAATATGGAGGCCAGATCGATCTCATAGGATGAGAGATCGATCTGAAAGAACCAGAGTGCTCTTATGTGAGTAATGGAATGGAGCAGATCGATCTCCAAGGGAATCAGATCGATCTCCTTAGCTCTCGGGTTGATAGCAGATCGATCTCCCCTAAGATCAGATCAATCTCCTTAAGCTTCTGTTTGACAGCAGATCGATTTCAAGCCTCGACAGATCGATCTCCTGCCTTTAAAATGTCTTAAAAAAGAGGAATTTTTAGAGGACCAGATCGATCTCCACCCAAGGAAGATTGATCTTATCAAGTTAAATCTATAAATAGGAGCAGTTGGATTTGCAGATTTTGGGATAAACCACTTCTTTTCACTTCAACTCAAAAACTTAGCTTTCTCACTCCTAAATCCAACCATTTTTAGTAAGATTTGAGGGAAAGCTATTAGAGACAAAGTTGTTCACGTCAAAGAGAAGAACAACAAAGTTTAGAGGCATTTCCCCATTTGTCGGATTGAAGGAATAAAGGGCATTTCTAATTGGAGCAAAGAGGAAATCCAAGGAGGTAAGTTTCTAGTGCACAAATCCAAGTACATTGGTCTAGTTAATGATTATGAAGTTGATTGGGTGTGCACATTGTGGGTGGAACTACCTAGATTGGCATGAAATGAATATAACTTAGAAATGGTCTAGTGTGAGAAAGTGGAATGTAGAAGTGCTAATGATGAATGAGATATCTTGAGAGGATGATTATGTTGTGGGCATGGTTTGGGTATGTTGATATTGGGATAAAAATTATGAGATTTACCACAAGGGGTAAAATGTATGTTTAAGGCATTGGATAAATGCTTAGTTGAACAAGAGTTAGAAACGTTAACTCGAGTGTTTGATGGATGAATTTCAGTTTCGAATGATACACCGGAGCAAGTCGAGAGGAAAACGCGAGAAGCATAAAGGCGGATAGTTGCACTCAAGTAAAGCGAGGTAAGGGACTGCGTGTTAGCTATAGAGATGTTCGTGCGTATTTTACGGCAATTTCGTAGATATATTACTAGAATTAGTATGATACTATAATTCTATGAAATGAAATGGAAGCATAAAAAGTACTATGATGTATATATGTATTGAGAAGTGGGATAGGGTAAGGAAATAGCGTTATATGCATGTTTTTAATGTTTTTATCAATTCTATAATGATATTGATGATTGAGAAATGGTGATGATAGGTTGGCTAATTTACATGTTCTAGCATGAAGAGGCATGCTGCATGAATAAACATGTTTTGAGTTTTAAAATGGAAAATAGCCCCCTATCAGATTTGAGATGAGATTTGGTGTTGAAGCTCTAGCTCACACCCGTTTTAATGCTTTTTGATGTACCGTGTTGGAGTTTAACTCGCACGATGGTTTTAAGAAAGTGCAGGAGCTTTGCTCATACTTGTTTTATTGAGTTGAGGTAAACCTGGGGGTCTGGGACCCAAGGGGATACCAACTGATGGCCATTTGAACGGGCTGGGCCTTAACGATAAATCGTACCGTGCTGGAGCCTTACGATGACTGTGTGTCATGTTGTTTGCTCGCCTGGTATATGAGACATGGTTCAGGATGAAAAGTCCATCGGAGTTGGAGTATGGACTTAGGTCCACGGTCGTACGTAGTTAGTGTAATTGCCCGTTTGTATACTATGTACTATACTAGGTGCATGTGAGTACGAGTATCGCGTAGATGACACACGGCGTATCCTTACTGTGAGTATATGAGGAGATGAAGTTGATTGAGATGAGCCGGAGGGTAGGACTGACCCATCCCCCTTCAGGCGAAGTGATGCCCTGTGCACACCTGATCAGTGAGGCCTGGGATCACTGACTATGACCATATGTCGTGGATATTTGATTGTCAAAAATTCCATGCCTGTCTCAGAGATTCGAGAAACAGAGATAATCTCCGAAAAGAAAAAGATTTACGAAAAAAGTGATTTGAGAAAAGAAAGAGATTTTGTGTTTTTGATAAATCTCTGATTTCACATTTGTGCCGTGTGGGCACAATTTATGAGCATGTTTTAAATGGAAGCTTGATATATTTGATTGACACGAAAATGCTATTGAGAAATATATGTTTAAATGCATTTTTCGTATGATATTTCCATTTATAATGAAAACATGGTTTTGGTTTATACATGCATAGGCTATGTAGGTAGTACGATATCTACCTGCTAGCATACATTTCCTTACTGAGCTGTGGTTTGCTCATCCCACTATTTTCCCCCTCTAGGTACTGAGAAGTAAGAGAGTGGTGGTCTCTAGATCTTTTGTGGGGAACAGCTCCCACAATCCGTAAAGGTATAAGATTTGTATACACGAGTATTTTGTATCTAATATATTGTATTGCACAGTTATATCTTGGAAATTGTAAACAGTATTATGGGGATGATATGTAAGCACATGGTATTTATACAATTGATTTTGTATATCTACACACACACCTGGAAGTGTGAATTAAAGTTTTAAATCTTCCGCTGTAAATGAATGAATTTTAGTAATTGCATCTTCTCACAGCCCAACCGTAGTAGAGTAAGTATGGATAGAAGGGTTCCCAAAAGTGGGGTGTGACAGATTTGGTATCAGAGCATGGTTGGTCTGATGTGAGTCGATGTTTGGACTAAGAAAACATAGATCCCCAAGTTACTGTGCGATATTTAGATACAAATGTGTGTACGAAACTGGTAGTGAATTAAATGTTTGTTATAACGCAGGAAAGTTATCAGGCTAGTGAATTATGCTTGAGAGACACCGCAAGAGGGGAGAGAGCTCGAAAGCTCAAGGGCGAAATGACAGGACTGAGAGGCACAGTAGATCATCCTCTAGTCATGAGCCCCAGGAACAGATAGAGGCTTCTGATCCTCGAATAGCCCGATTGGAGGAAGACATACGCACGATGATGACCATGATAGGTCAGATCATGACTAGGTTTGAGGGTATACCTGGTACAGCGGGACAGGCTGCACCGAATCCCCCCGCAGCTACACATGAACCTGAGAATGTTGCACCTGCACAAGCTTAACCGGTTAGGCCACGGGAACCTCATGTTCGACTAGTACCTCCTCCAGTAGCCCCACAACAGTATGATGATGATTTGGGGTATGGATATGACTGCGATATGGAGAGATTGAGGCATTTATGGACTTTAAGCCTCCTTCGTTTAGCGGGGTAAGGGATCCGACAGTGGCTGAGGACTGGATCAGTCAGATGGAGAAATTATTTGACTTCTGTAGATGTTCAGCTACGGAGAGAGTAGCGCTTGCGGCCTTTGTATTAAGAGATGAAGCAAAGCACTGGTGAAAGTCCACCAGGCCGATGTTAAGAGCTCAAGGTATGGCTATCACTTGGGATATGTTCTTGGGTGTTTTCAGAGAGCAATACATCCCAGATACTGCACGGCGTAGGCTTCAGATGGAATTTTTGAATCTGACTCAAGGGAATCGAACAGTTGATGAGTACGAGTCACGATTCACTTCATTGGGTAGTTATGATCCAGACTCAATCAGGAGTGAGGCTATCAGAGTCCGTAGATTTGTAGATGGACTGAGGCCTTCGATCCGAGCGAAGTTGGCCCCATTTGATTTCGCTACATATAGAGAGGCTGTGCGACGGGCCTAACTATGTGAGCAGGATTATGACTTGCAGACTTCTGAGTTTAGTTGGGGTAAAGACAAGGGTTTGAGGAAGCTAGGTGATGGCAAGAGTGCCAAATTTGGTCAAAAAATTATGAGTAAGCGTCGGAGAGAGGTAGATGAGTTCCAGAAAAGGTTGCTAAACCTTTTATGCCTCTGACTCAGACACCAGCCAGGGGTATAGTGATTGGTGGACCCCGACCGACTACAGATCAGTGTAGACTATGCGGTCGATACCATGGTGGTAGGCCATGTCATCTTCAGGGTACCCGATGCTTCAGATGTGGTAACTTTGGACAATATGCCAGAGAGTGCCCGGAGATAGTTGAAGGAATTCCACAGAGGGGTAAAGAGCCAGAGAGGATTCCTACAGTTGCGCCTCCTGTAAGAAAGAAAGCCTCGGCTGAAGAAAAGGGAAAACAAGTTGTGGGTCAAGGCAGAGTGTATGCGATAGACCAGGCATCGACTGATACCTCTTCTGAAGTGATAAAAGGTACAATCTTGATTTTCAATTTGGAGGTTATAGCTTTGTTTGATTCTGGTACTGTGCATTCCTTTATATCTCATGCATGTGCATTAAAGTTAAAAGGTTTTGTAGAACCCACATACTTGAGTAGGACTTTACTAATAAGTACTCCAATGAGAGTTAGCCAATTAGTTGAGTAAGTGTATAAAGATTGTAAAGTGAGGGTGGGAGATAAATGCATGACAGCCAACTTGATTTTGTTGAATATGTATGACATTGATGTAATCTTGGGAATGGATTGGTTAGCCACCAATCATGCTGTCACAGACTGTCGTTCTAAGTTCATTAAGTTTTCTCTACCTGAAGAATGTGTTGTAAGATTTTAAGAGAAGAAATGAAATCTTAAATTTTGTGTTAAGTAAAGTACTTTGGTATAAATGACTTGAGTGTTGTTTTGAAGGTTTTGTTGCTTATGTGGTGGATTTGAACAAAGTACATCTGGATATGGAGGACATCCTAGTGGTCAGAGAATTCCCTGATGTCTTTCCGGACGATCTACCAGGATTGCCGCCCGATAGAGAAACAAAATTCGGTATAGACTTGACGCCTAGAACCGAACCAATATCCAAGTCACCATATAGAATGGCTCCAGTTGAGCTAGAGGAATTAAGGAAACAGCTGTAAGAGTTACTAAAAAGGGGGTTCATAAGACCGAGCGTCTCACCATGGGGAGCCCCGGTATTGTTTGTGAAGAAGAGAGATGGGAGCCTCAGGTTGTGCATTGACTATTGGATGTTGAATAAGGCTACCATCAAGAATATGTACCCCTTGCCATGCATTGATGATTTATTGGATCAGCTTCGGGGAGCACAGATCTTTTCCAAGATAGATTTGAGGTCTGGGTATCATCAATTGAAGATTCGGAAGGAGGATGTGCCCAAGACAGCATTTCGTACCCGCTATGGCCATTACGAATTCCTAGTGATGCCTTTTGGGTTGACCAATGCGCCGACAGCTTTTATGGCTCTAATGAATGAAGTATTCAAGCCATACCTGGACCAGTTTGTGATTGTTTTCATTGATGATATATTGGTGTATTCAAGGTCCAGAGATGAGCATGAGCAGCACTTGAGGATTATTTTGCAGACCCTCCGAGAGAGAAGGTTATATGCCAAGCTTAACAAATGTGACTTTTGGCTAAAACAAATTTCCTTTCTAGGCCATGTTATATCGAAGGATGGGGTGTTAGTAGATTCATCCAAGATTGAGGCCATTGTTCAGTGGGAACAACCTAGGACAGTCACAGAGATCAGAAGCTTTATGGGTTTGGCTGGTTACTACAGGAGATTTGTATAGGGTTTCCCTAGATTGACTGCTCCATTAACACATCTTACGAGGAAGAGTGTGGAGTTTTCATGGGATGAAGCTTGTGAGAAGAGTTTTCAAGAACTTAAGCGCAGATTAACCACCGCGCCAGTTCTTATCATCCCTAACAGTTCAGGGAATTACTCGATGTATACAGATGCTTCGCATCAAGGACTAAGCTGTGTTTTGATGCAAGATGGAAGGGTAGTAGCTTATGGATCTAGACAGCTGAAAGATCATGAGAAAAACTACCCCACTCACGATTTGGAGTTAGCGGCCGTAGTGTTTGCGTTGAAGATATGGCGCCACTACTTATATGGTCAGAGATTTCAGATCTTTACGGATCACAAGAGTCTAAAATATCTATTCTCACAGAAGGAGTTAAATATGAGACAGAGGAGGTGGTTAGAACTCCTCAAGGACTATGATTGTGAGATCTTGTACCACCCGGGGAAGGCAAATGTGGTTGTCGATGCATTGAGTTGGAAGAGTCTTGGGTTGGTATCACATATGATGGTTAGAGAGCACGAGATGTTGGAACAATTCACGAACCTTAGTCTGGATATGACCCTACCTGAGATTGGCAACTATGGGATTATTGCTAGCATGAGATTACAACCGGAGTTGATTAAGAGAATCCGACAAGCTCAGCAAATCGATCCATGGTGTATTGACATGATTAGCCAAATTTGAAAGAGGAAGGGTGCATATTTTATATTGAGTTCAGATGGAATACTAAGGTTTGAAGATAGAATATGTGTTCCTAATGATTTAGAGCTGAGAAAGCTCATCTTATCAGAGGCTCACTCGTCGAGATATACGATACACCCGGGGAGTAGTAAAATGTATCAAAATCTCCGAAAGGTATATTGGTGGTCTGGAATGAAGAGAGACATAGCTGAGTATGTCGCTAGATGTCTCATTTGTCAGCAAGTAAAGGTCGAACATAAAAAACCAGGAGGATTATTACAACCTCTACCGATACCAACATGGAAGTGGGAGCATGTCACCATGGATTTTGTGATGGGGTTACCGAAAACCCGTAAGAACCATGATGCGATATGGGTGATAGTAGATCGGTTAACGAAATCGACACACTTCTTAGCCATGAGATCTATAGATACATTGAGTGCACTGGCAAACTTGTATGTACGGGAAATAGTGAAATTGCATGGAGTCCTAATGAGTGTTGTTTCTGATCGGGATGCCCGCTTCACTTCCCACTTTTGGGGACATTTTCAGGAAGCGATGGGGACCCAGTTGAGTTTTAGCACCGCTTTTTATCCTCAGACAGATGGTCAGTCAGAGAGGACTATACAGACCTTGGAGGATATGTTGAGAGTGTGTGTGTTGGATTTTAGAGGCTCATGGGACGATCACTTGCCATTGATTGAGTTTGCCTACAATAACAGTTATCACTCAAGTATTGGTATGGTCCCTTATGAGGCACTATACGGTCGTAGATGCCGGTCGCCCATTGGTTGGGAAGAAGTTGGTGACAAACAGTTGCTCGCTCCCGATTTGGTTAAACAAGCCTCCGAGGATGATCAGATAATATGCGAGAGGCTGCGAACAGCTCAAAGTCGACAAAAGAGCTACGCTGAAAAGAGACGGAGACCACTTGAGTTTGATGTTGGTGAGTCCGTATTTTTGAAAGTATATCCTTCTAAGGGAATAACGAGGTTTGGGAAGAAAGAAAAGTTAAGTCCTCGTTACATTGGTCCTTTCGAGATTTTGGATAGAGTGGGAGATGGAGCATATAGGCTAGCCTTGCCACCTGAGCTAGCAGAAGTTCACAATGTCTTCCATGTTTCTATGCTTCGGAAGTACTACCCGGATTCGACACATGTAATTAGCTATGAGCCGTTGGAGCTCAAAGAGGATATGTTGTATGTCGAGAGACCAATCCGGATATTGGACAGAAAAGAGAAGGTGTTGCGGAACAAGACGATTTCAATGGTTAAGGTTTTGTGGCAACATCACACTGTGGAAGAGGCCACATGGGAACTGAAAAGTTTGATGCGGGAAAAGTATCCCGAGTTATTCACAGATTGAATTGGTTCTAATTTGGAGGACCAAATTCTCTAAGTGGGGGAGAATGTGAGACCCCGTGTATGTACAGTTGTAGATAGGTACATAGAAATGTAAATGAAATGACCAGTATGATGATACATTTGTAATACAAAGTATATGTAATGTAAGTTTATAAAATTATGTATGCACTTGTAATAAGAGTCATGATTGTCGTACAAGTTGCGTTATGAATGATTATGAAGAAATGAACTTAAACATGAGAAAAATGTGATTGAAATGGAATATGAGTAGTGTGTTAAAATGGAAGGAAAGATTTACATAAGTTGTATATTTCCATTCGAGTAATATCGTGTATATCTGGTTATACAAAGATTTCCCACAAGTTTTAATATGTACTAAGTGTGATTGGATGACATTTTTAAGTCTCAAGGAGGGATGCATGAGGAAAGAACTATGGAGGTAAATTGAGGAAGTTTTGAATGAAGTTGTTACAGAAAAACTGCAGAAAATCTGGAAATATGGAGGCCAGATCGATCTCATAGGATGAGAGATCAATTTGGAAGAGCCAGAGTGCTCTTATGTGAGTAATGGAATGGAGCAGATCGATCTCCAAGGGAATCAGATCGATCTCCTTAGCTCTCGGGTTGACAGCAGATCGATCTCCCCTAAAATCAGATCGATCTCCTTAAGCTTCTGTTTGACAGCAGATCGATCTCAAGCCTCGACAGATCGATCTCCCGCCTTTAAAATGTCTTAGAAAAGAGGGATTTTTAGAGGACCAGATTGATCTCCACCCAAGGAAGATCGATCTCATCAAGTTAAATCTATAAATATGAGCAGCTGGATCTGCAGATTTCGGGATAAACCACTTCTTTTCACTTCAACTCAAAAACCTAGCTTCCTCACTCCTAAATCCAGCCATTTTCAGTAAGATTTAAGGGAAAGCTATTAGAGACAAAGTTGTTCACGTCAAAGAGAAGAACAACAAAGTTTAGAGGCATTTCCCCATTTGTCGGATTGAAGGAATAAAGGGCATTTCTAATTGGAGTAAAGAGGAAATCCAATGAGGAAAGTTTCTAGTGCACAAATCCAAGTACATTAGTCTAGTTAATGATTATGAAGTTGATTGAGTGTGCATATTGTGGGTGGAACTACCTAGATTGGCATGAAATGAATATAACTTAGAAATGGTCTAGTGTGAGAAAGTGGAATGTAGAAGTGCTAATGATGAATGAGATATCTTGAGAGGATGATTATGTTGTGGGCATGGTTTGGGTATGTTGATATTGGGATAAAAATTATGAGATTTACCACAAGGGGTAAAATGTATGTTTAAGGTATTGGATAAATGTTTAGTTGAACAAGAGTTAGAAATGTTAAATCGAGTGTTTGATGGATGAATTTCAGTTTCGGATGATACATCGAGCAAGTCGAAAGGAGAACGCGAGAAGCATAAAGGCAGATAGTTGCACGCAAGTAAAGCGAGGTAAGGGACTGCGTGTTAGCTATAGAGATGTTCGTGCGTATTTTACGATAATTTCGTAGATATATTACTAGAATTAGTACGATACTATAATGCTATGAAATGAAATGGAAGCATAAAAAGTACTATGATGTATATATGTATTGAGAAGTGGGATAGGGTAAGGAAATAGCGTTATATGCTTGTTTTTAATGTTTTTATCAATTCTATAATGATATTGATGATTGAGAAATGGTGATGATAGGTTGGTTAATTTTACATGTTTTAGCATGAAGAGGCATGCTGCATGAATAAACATGTTTTGAGTTTTAAAATGGAAAATAGCCCTCTATCAGATTTGAGATGAGATTTGGTGTTGAAGCTCTAGCTCACACCCGTTTTAATGCTTTTGATGTACCGTGTTGGAGTTTAACTCGCACGATGGTTTTGAGAAAGTGCGGGAGCCTTGCTCGCACTTATTTTATTGAGTTGAGGTAAACCTGGGGGTCTGGGACCCAATGGGATACCAGCCGATGACCATTTGAACGGGCTGGGCTTTAACGATAAATCGTATCGTGCTGGAGCCTTGCGATGACTGTGTGTCACGCTGTTTGCTCACCTGGTATATGAGACATGGTTCAGGATGAAAAGTCCATCGGATTTGGAGTATGGACTTGGGTCCACGGTCGTACGTAGTACAGTGTAGTTGTCCGTTAGTATACTATGTACCGTGCTAGGTGCACGTGAGTACGAGTATCACGTAGATAACACACGGCGTATCCTTACCGTGAGTATATGAGGAGATGAGGTTGACTGAGATGAGCCGGAGGGTAGGACTGACCCATCCCCCTTCAGGCGAAGTGATGCCCTGTGCACACCTGATCAGTGAGGCCTGGGATCACTGACTATGGCCATATGTTGTGGATATTTGATTGTCGAAAATTCCATGCCTGTCTCAGAGATTCGAGAAACAAAGATAATCTCCGAAAAGAAAGAGATTAACGAAAAAAGTGATTTGAGAAAAGAAAGAGATTTTGTGTTTTTGATAAATCTCTGATTTCACATTTGTGCCGTGTGGGCACAATTTATGAGCATGTTTTAAATGGAAGCTTGATATATTTGATTGACACGAAAATGCTATTGAGAAATATATGTTTAAATGCATTTTTCGTATGATATTTCCATTTATAATGAAAACATGGTTTTGGTTTATACATGCATGGGCTATGTAGGTAGTACGATATCTACCTGCTAGCATACATTTCCTTACTGAGCTGTGGTTTGCTCATCCCACTATTTTCCCCCTCTAGGTACTGAGAAGTAAGAGAGTGGTGGTCTCTAGATCTTTTGTGTGGAACAGCTCTCACAATCCGCAAAAGTATAAGATTTGTATACACGAGTATTTTGTATCTAATATATTGTATCGCACAGTTATATCTTGAAAATTGTAAACAGTATTATGGGGATGATATGTAAGCACATGGTATTTATACAATTGATTTTGTATATCTACACACACACCTGGAAGTGTGAATTAAAGTTTTAAAATCTTCCGTTGTAGATGAATGAATTTTAGTAATTGCATCTTCTCACAGCCTAACTGTAGTAGAGTAAGTATGGATAGAAGGGTTCCCGGAAGTGGGGTGTGACAAGATATCAACTAATTGATGTATAGTATCAACATATTCTAGAACTATATCACCTTTGTGAACAGGGTCTCTAAGGAAATGATGTCGAATTTCGATGTGTTTTGTCCTAGAATGTTGGATAGGATTTTTAGACAGGTTTATAGCACTGGTATTGTCACATCTTATAGGAATTTGATTCATGTCTATACCATAGTCCCTCATTTTTTACTTAATCCATAAAATTTGAGCACTATAACTAGCAACAGCTATATATTCTGCTTCAGTTGTGGATTGAGCTACACTGTTCTGTTTCTTGGAGAACCATGATATCAATCTATTTTCTAAGAATTGACATGTTCCAGATGTGCTTTTTCTATCTATTTTACACCCTCCAAAATCTGCATCTGAATAAGCATGAAGTGCAAGAGTGGAATCTCTAGGATACCATAAACCTAATGAGGGTGTGTCTTTTAGATATCTAAAAATTTTTTTAGTTGCTAATAGATGTGACTCTCTAGGCAATGACTGAAATCTAGCACATAAGCATACATTAAACATTATATCTAGTCTACTAGCAGTGAGGTAAAGCAAAGAACCAATCATAGACCTATATAGTTTAGTGTCTACACACTTACCACTTTCATCCTTATCAAGCTTTAAGCTAGTGACCATTAGAGTTACTCGAGGTTTGCAATTATCCAACCCAAATCTTTTGAGCAAGTCATTGGTGTACTTAGCTTGATTGATGAAGATCTCATCCTTAGTTTGCTTTACTTGAAGTCCCAAGAAATAGGTGAGCTCTCCTATCATACTTATTTCAAATTCACCTTGCATAGTTTTAGCAAACTCTTGGCACAAAGATTCATTAGTTGATCCAAAAATAATATCATCTACATAAACTTGAACTACTAATAAATCTTTATCCTTGGTTTTGATAAATAAAGTTGTATCAATTTTCCCTCTTGAAAATCCTTTTTCAATTAAAAACTTTGATAGTCTCTCATACCAAGTTTTAGGAGCTTGTTTTAAACCATATAGTGCCTTTGAGAGTTTGTAAACATGATTAGGATAACTAGGATCTTCAAAATCCGGAGGTTGCTCAACATAAACTTCTTCACTTATATAGCTATTTAAGAATGCACTTTTCATATCCATATGATATAATTTGAAATTCTTATAACATGCAAAGGTAACTAACATTCTAATGCCTTCTAGTCTAGCTACCAGAGCATAGGTTTTATCATAATCTATGCCTTCTTCTTACCTATAACCTTGAGCTACCAATCTAGCCTTGTTTCTTATGATCACACTATTTTCATCCATCTTGTTCTTGAAGATCCATTTTGTTCCAATAGGATGATCACTAGGTCTAGGAACTAAATTCCACACTTTACTCCTCTTAAATTGATTTAGTTCATCTTGCATAGCTAGTATCCAATTATTATCTTCTAAGGCCTCATTTACATATTTGGGTTTAATTTGTGAGACAAATGTTATATATTGGCATACATTTCTAAGTGAAGATCTTGTCCTAACTCCTAGATTTGGATCACCTATAATTTAACAATTTTTGACATATCGTAATTCTCTTGGTGCTCTAGGTTCTTTTTCTAGCATTTCTAGTTCTTCTTCATCTTCTTCCTTTTTGTTAATGTCAAGATTTTCTTGTATGTTATCTTCTATCCTTGAGGATTCCTTCAAAATCTCATCAAATATTTCTATATCCTCATTATTGCTATGAACTTTAGATGCATCATTTGACTCATCAAATATTACATGAATTGACTCTTCCACCATCAATGTCCTTTTGTTGTAAACTCTATATGCTTTTGAATTTAAAGAATAGCCTAAAAAGACTCATTCATCACTTTTAGCATCAAATTTTCTCAAGTTGTCTTTTCCATTATTTAATACAAAACATTTGCAACCAAAAGGATGAAAATAACTAATATTTGGTTTCTTTCCTTTGTAAAATTCATATGATGTTTTCTTTAAAATTAGTCTAATCATTGCTCTATTTATGATATAACATGAAGTATTAATAGCTTCAACCCAAAAATACTTAGGTAAATTGTTTTCACAAAGCATAGTTCTAGCCATTTCCTCTAAGGTTCTATTTCTCCTCTCAACAACCCCATTTTGTTGTGGCGTCCTAGGAGCTGAAAAATTATGGCTAATCCCTTGATCATTGCAATATTCATCAAAACCAAGATTTTCAAATTCTTTACCATGATCACTTCTAATGCTAGTAATGGTATAACCTTTTTTTCATTTTAAGCTATTTTTGAATAAGTGACAAATTTTTCTAAAGCTTCATTCTTCACACTTAAGAAAAATACCCATGTAAATCTAGTGAAATCATCTACAATTACAAATCCATAGTACTTACCACCAAGACTTGTAGTTCTAGTTGGGCCAAAAAGATCTAAGTGTAGTAATTGCAGTGGTCTAGAAGTTGACACACAATTTTTAAGTTTAAATGTTATTCTTTTATGTTTTTCCTTGACACATGCTTCACATATCTTGTCATTTTCATATGATACCTTAGGTAGACCAACTACAAGATCTATTTTTGCTAGCTTAGATAATACATGCATGCTTGCATGTCCTAGTCTTCTATGCCACAACCAAGGTTCTTTTTCCCTAGCTACCATTAAACAAACATTTTCACTTCTTAGTTCATTCAAATGAACTATATAAATGTTTCCTTCTCTTTGTCCTAAGAATGCTACTTTATTAGTTTTAGTATAAAAAACATGACACTTGAAAGAATAAAAAATTACTTTGTAACCTTTGTCACAAAGTTGACTAATACTAAGTAGATTATGCTAAGCCTCTAACATACAAAACGTTATCTATGGAGAAGGAATCGTTACTAATAGCACCACTTCCTTCAATTTGGCCTTTGGAGTTGTTCTCAAAAGTGAATTCTCCAACAACCTTTGATTTGAATGAGCTGAAGTGGCTTTTATCTCCCGTCATATGTCTTGAGCATCCACTATCCAAGTATCAAGCTTCCTTTGACTTTGTCTTGTGGCAATGCTCAAGTTCCTACAAATATCATTAAGTTTCTGTTTTAGGTACCCAAATTTTCTTGGGTCCTTTAGAGTTAGTAGAAAATAATTTTGACCCTTTAGGGATCCACTTCAATATCAATTCAATATCTTTAGAATTTATCACATCTTTAGGTATCCAAACTTTTCTAACTATTTTTCTTCTAAGTGTTGTCATTCCAATATTGCATTTATATGATAAATGTCCTCTATTATTACAAAGTCAGCAAGTAGTAGTTGAGTCAGCATATTCTTTCTAAAAGTTCATAAGATGAGTTTCCTTTTTGCCATTATATCCTAAACCATCTTTATCAAAGAAGGTTCTTTGAGTTTCTAGCATGTGATCTAACTTTTATTGTCCCATGTAGAATTTAGAGAAAGAATTATGCAAATTCTTGTTCTTTTCCTTCAAGTCATTAATTTTTAGATTTGTATTTTCTAGCTTCTTTTCCCATTCAAGTTTTCCATTTATGAGCAACTCATTTTCTTTCTTTAATTTAGATATTGTCTTCTTATATTTTTCATTCATGCTTTCAAATTCTGTAACAAGATCATCAAAGGCATCTTGCAACTCATCAAACGAATAATCATTGGAGTTAGAAGTTACCTTCTCATCTTCAAGTGCCATGAAGCAAAGATTGGCAGCTTCTTCATTATCAGAGCTATCACTATCGCTCCAGGTTGCTATCGTCGCCTTCTTTTTAGGTTTCCTGTCATTTGATTTCTTTAATAGAGGGCAATCAAATCTTATATGACCAGGCTTTTTGCATTCATAACAAACAATAGTATCCTTGTCTTTTCTATTTAGTTATCCTCTGTTTAGTTCCCTCCTATGGGTTCTCTTAATACTACCACTTCATTTCATTCTCATGAATTTATTGAACCTTTTGGCAAACATTGCCATTTCAAAATCTTCTTCTTCATCACTCTCATTTTTGTCCTCTTTTATTTCTTCATGAGTGGTAGATTTTAATGCTACACCTACTTTCTTTGGAACCTCTTCATTCCTCTTTAGCTTCATCTCATATGTGAGAAGTGATCTTATTAGTTCATCTAACGACAGTGAATGAGGATCCTTAGACTCCTCAATGGCAGTTACTTTGGCTTCCCAAATTTTTGGTAAGCTATTTAAAATTTTTTTTACCATTTCTATCTTAGTATATATTTTCCCTAAGGATTTAAGTCCATTTATGATGTCAGTGAATCTAGTAAATATTTCACTAATGGATTCTCCTTCTTTCATTCTAAACAACTCATAGTCATATGTGAGCATACCTATTTTTATTTTTTTGACTTGAGTAGTTCCTTTATGAGTTATTGACAGTTTATCCCACACTTGTTTTGTATTTTCACAAGTAGAAACTCTATTCTACTCATTTGGTTCTAAGGCACAAAACAATGTGTGCATTGCCTTAGCATTTAATTGAATACTTTTTATGTCATAATTATCTCACTCATCTTCCTCCTTAGGAACTTCTTTTCCCTTTACTTTCTTAGTTAAGGTTTGTGGACCTTTAACAATAATCCTCCACAGTTCATAATCATTGGCTTGGATGAATAACATCATCTTAGTCTTCTAATAGGCATAGGTCTCACCATTAAACATCAGAGGCCTAACGGTGGAGTGGCCCTCTCCCACCATGCTGGTTGCTACACTAGTTTGAGCCATAGGATCGTTATAACTCTTAGGATTTCACTCATATTTAATCAAGAGTCCAAGCCCTGATACCAATTGTTGGCTCAACCAAGAGGAGGGGTGAATCGGTTTTTCTAGTCCATATGCTAAATTTAAACTCTCTTAGTTAGAATTTTAATTAAGCAAATTAATGAGAATAAAATGTAGTAAAACAAAGGAGATAAGGAAGAAGAGTAGCAAACTCAAGAATTTATAAAGGTTCGGTCAAATCGCTTGCCTACGTCCTCCTTTCTTGACCTACTTGTCAAGGATTCTCTTTCACTATCAATGTGATCAATACAACTTCCTTTTCAAGGTTAAGGAATAACCTCTCTACCCCTTATACAAGTATTGCTATTCAACTCTTATACAATTCTCTCACAAGGGAATCTCATTTTTCTTTTAGACAAAGAGTGAATACAATGGAAAACTCTATTTAATGGGTAGGATGAATAGCTTAAAAACAAGCTTTCAAAGACAAATCAATGTATAAATGCTAAAGATAAAAGGAATGTTCTTTCAAGAATGTTCAGCTTTTTCTATTGTCTTTCTTCTATTCTCTCCCCAATGTCTTCAATACTTATTTTTATACAGCCAAATGGTAGGTGAAGCATTTAATACATTTTTCCCGTTGAAAATTTGCAGAAAGAGCTGTTGGGAACCTCCAGTAGAGTGCCAGATCGATCTTCCATCTTGACAGGATCGATCTTCTAGTTCAAATCCCTGCAATATCAAAGTAATCCAAAGCAAGGAGATCGATCTCATTCTTGGAGAGATCGATATCATAATTCATAAAATGTTAGTGCAGATCAATCTGTCGAACCAACAGATTGATCTTAGAAACTTTACGTTTAAAGAAGATCGATCTTCATATCGATCTTGCAAGTGTTCTCGTATGATGGAGATCGATCCCTAATTACACCAGATCGATCTCATAACCTTACTGACTTGAGAAGATCGATCTCTATCCCTAGGGGATCGATCTCATAACATTCTGTCTAACAAAGATCGATCTGTAGATCGATCTAAGACACAACCTTGCCTTAGAGGAGATCGATCTCTAACCTGACCAGATCGATCTCCTTTTGAATGAATTTATCTGAAGATAGATCTCATAACCCTTGGAGATCGATCTCTACTTCCTTAAAACCTAGTAATCGGTTTCCATCCTCTAAGAATCGATCTTGAGTCCTTTAAACTTTAAACAGATCGATCTCTCATCCTAAGAGATCGATCTCTCATCCTTTAAAGCCCAGTTTTTGGCAAGAAATTTTATCTTAAGATGTTCTAATTCATTTCTTAACATGTTTTAAACATCCATTGATTTATCATAAGCTCTTTTGAATTACTGTTTTGACATTTCAAAATATATTAACTTAACAATTACTTTTCCTATTTCAAATCGATTTTGAGGTCTACAGACGTCTTCGGATAGTTCACAATCATTTATAATAATTAATTTTTCAATTTCAAAATATAAAGCAACCTACACCAGATTAATATGTAACTTATGCGATAATTCCTAACTCGTATAATTATACCAGTTGTGGCAAGTGGGATTCACTTACGTTTTTAGACAGTTTACACGATTATTTATGCTAATCGATTTTTAATTACAACACATAAAGCTATTTATACGGAATTAATTTGCAACTTATGCGATTAATTTCTAATTCACATAATTACACCAGTTGTAGCAAGTGGGATTCATTTACGTCTTTAGATAATTCACACGATTATTTACGTTAATCGATTTTTAATTCCAAGACATAAAGCAATTTATACAGAATTAATCTTCAACTTATGCAATCAATTTCTAACTCACATAATTATACCAGTTGTAGCAAGTGGGATTCACTTACGTCTTTAGACAGTTCACACGATTATTTACGCTAATCGATTTTCAATTCCAAGACAAAAAGCAATTTATACGGAATTAATTCGCAACTTATGTGATTAATTTCTAACTCACATAATTATACTAGTTGTAGCAAGTGAGATTCAATTACTCGAGTTTCCTGTGCGGCATGCAAATCGATCTTGAACTGCTCGTTCGTCGCCTATTGTCACGCTACACATTTATATTATTTAAACCGAGTTAAATTCGGTTAAATATAAATTTAAATAAATTTTTTAAAATTTAAAACAGTCAAATCCGACCGCTTATCGACTTATCCTTAGACCCAAGGCATCACCAAATTTTCTCTCTTTTTCTTTCTTTCTTTCTTCTTTTTTTCTTTTTTTTTCTTCCTTTTCTGACTGAATCGGTTCGGACCTGTTCTGTCACAACCCAAAGTACCTAAAATCACTACAAATTTTTTGCTTTTTGATTATTATTTAATTCTTACCTTTCTCTCATCGTGACCATCTTACCAAACAGTTGGGCTATGATTCGGTGTTAATCACCTCTTACCTATTTACTATTCCATTTCCATAATCACATTCACAACTCAGAGTTTACTATCCTTTGACTTTAACTAAATACATACACAATAGTATTTACATAACCTTACATCCCAGACATCATATACGTTTACAGTACTGTGCATTACATGTTCAGATACAAAACTATAAAAATGTGTATACCTATCTCTCGATGGGAAGCAGCGGATACCAAGATTGCAAGTCTTTAGCGGCTCACTAACTACTTCTAGTGCTCTGAAAAGATGGGAAAATAAGGGGGGTGAGCAAACCACATGCTCAGTAAGGCAATTATGCAAGTAAATAGATAGCTCCACTATCTACATGCTCATAATGACATGCCCTTAAAATCCATTTCTTTTTATTAAAATTTGAAGCACAAAATCATGTATGCCATCAATTACTTAGTTTATAAAACTGTTCGTGCATATATAAATCATACTACTTATGCATCAATGGCATTTTATGTGACATCATTAAATCATACTTAGCATGAGGTAAATCAAGATCATGCCATGTAAAAACAATTTATGAGAAACAATTCTTTTCATGAATTTATGATTAACGCATGAAAAACTCATCATGCTACTGCATTTAAATCGCTTCATTAAAGCTGCAGTTTAAAATAACCCGAAAGGGTTAAGCATCTCATAAAATTTCATTAAAACAATTTGTTATAAAATTCTATTAAAAATCACATCTTAGTATAAATCACAAAATCGGGGGCCTGACCCCTCTCTCGGGTCTACGCTGGTCTATCGAGACCACAAGTTATATCATGTGAAACATGTAGGTGACTATATCAGTAACATCGAGGACTATGGCCATATCCTAGTAATCCCTGGCTACATGGTGCCTAGTGTGCGGGGTATCACACCTAAAACGGGAGGTGGGTCAATCCTACCGCCAGAACAACATAACATCAAGATTGCGAGGGCAAGACTTCCTGCCTCGTGGCTAATGCCACTCCACTCCAACAATCTCCACAGTACAACATAATCCATGTGATATACACGGTACATCGTACTCCGTGAACCTAATCTCAGTCAGGGGTGCCTGCAATAGGTCTTATCGACCCATACCATCTCTGTCTCAGTATGCACGTGTGGACATATCATCTCACTGTGACACACAGTCTACAGGAGGTTCTAACACGGCTATATGCATGTCATATAAATTCCTGTGCGAGCAAAGCTCTAGCACGGCTCCATGCATATTCATGATATCAAAAAATCTAGTATGAGCGAAGCTCTAGTACGGTTTCATAAAAATCAGTAAAATCTGCGTATGAATAGCACTCCAGTACGACTTTAAAATGAGTTATAAATCCATATAAAATCATGTGCGAGCAATGCTCCAGCACGAATGAATGCTCAAGTAAATCAAAACTTCGTACGAGCAATGCTCTAGTACAACTTTATGCATAAATACATCAAATCTCATGCGAGTTACACTCCAGCACAGCTTATATGCAATATCATATCAAAACAGGATGCGAGCTAAGCTCCAGCACCTCCCATGCATGTCAAATCATTAAAACTAGTGCGAGCAATCGCTCTAGCACCTTTTTATGCAAATCAAGTCAAAACAGTCAAAACAGAGTGCGAGCTAAGCTCTAGCACCTCTCATGCATTTCACAATAATAAAATAAGTTTGAGCAACCGCTCTAGCACATTTCATGAATATGATGTCACACAAGTCAGTGCGAGCAACCGCTCTAACACATTTTATGCACACTCACAAACGCAGATATAGTGCGAGCTATGTGCCAGCACTATCTGTTTCCATTTAAACTTGATAGTTGGCCAATTTTTCAAATAATTTTCATTTAAATCTTAATAACACTTACGTAGTGTTATATTGTGAAATTTATGCAGTTACTAGCTAATCTATCGATTTGCTTTGATTAAAACCAAGAAAATTCCTTAAATCTAAAAATTTCATAAATCATGCATTTCATGCATGTCATGTTCTCACCATCCTTAGGTGAATTCTCTCAATAGGGGTAAAATAGCCTTTTCCTATTTCGAGTCCTTAAAATCTTTAATTTATTTCTAGGACCTTTATACATATTCTGTGTATACAAAAACTATTAAAATACGCGTAGCTACCTCTAACTACTCACACAATTCCCTTACCTCATTTTTCTGTACAGTCTGACATTTCCACTGATGACTCGTCACACAGACCGATTTGCTCTAAATTAAATCTTCGAAACTGCGGATAAATATTCATCAGGTCAAATACAATACAATTAATTGTATTTCATATTTTTTGAGCTTAATTTAAATCATTGGGCCCGTTTACCCATATTGGGTTCGATTGCACCATAATGGGCCTTAATCGGCCTTAAACCCGTTTTTCACTTACTATTTACATTATCGAGGCCTATTGGGCTCATTGGGCCTATCAGTATTTATTGAATTTCGTTCTAAACTCTCAGATAGCTTAATGAATTATTTACGACAATTTATCTCTAATTTCAGAATTTAATTCATTTTATGCGGAAATTAAATTCGTAATTTATGCGGTAAATTTTAACACGCATAACGATGTAAATTGTCGTAAATAAGGATTATTTACCCGAGATTTCATGATAGTACGTAAATCAAGGTTGACTTGAGCTCTCGTTTGACGTCAATTGTCGAGCTACACTATTATATATTTTTTCGGGTCAATTTTCAATTGGATATTAATCAAATTAAATATTTTAAAATTTAAATCGATCAATTTCGACCGCTTACCAACTTACCCGTAGCTCGATTGCATTACTGAGATTCTTTTTCAATTTTTTTTCTTTTTCCCTTTTCTCTTCCTTTTTTTTCTTTTTGGCTGAACCGATCCTGTCCGGTTCAGCATACCGTCACTGCGCTGAACCAGCCGTACCAATTCAGGCTTCATTTCGCCGTTTCGGCATCGTCCGGTCGGTTCCCGATGTATTCCGGTGCCGTTCGGCTCAACTGCGCCTAGGGAGTCTTCTTCGGGCCTCGGGTGGCATAGGATCGATGCCGATGGCTGCCGATCTAGTTTTCTCTCCTGTTGCAGCTTCCCTCGTTTTCGACATTCTCCGACGTTTCCACGGCTCGTCACGGCCGCTGGTGGTTCGCCCGGTGTTGGACTGCCTTAGTCGGCCTTCGCCTGGGGTTCCTGGCCGCCGGTGGTGGCTCGTCCGATGATTCCTCCTCGGTTCGCGCTTGTGTCTGCTTCTCTTCGTTTTCTCTATTTCGTTTTCACGATTTTTCAGTTTTGTTTTTTTTTATTATTTATAATTTATTTTTATTATTATTTTATTCATTAAAATATTATTAAAATCCAAAAAATATCTTAAAAAATCTTATTTAATTCATTTAATCCATAAATGAATTTATCAGTCTTGTTTCGTATTTCTGGTATATTTTTTGGATAATTTTTCGAGGTAAAAATTTTCGATTTATTCCAGTAATTTCATATCTTGATCAATTGGACTCGAAATTTAATTATTTCTTCTTTATTGATCAAGATTTCTCAATCCCTTATTTTTAATCAAATTTTCTTATCACGATTAATACCGAATTTTGATCTTTTGATCGATTTACCCTTGCACGTGTTCGGGACTACCATTTTAATCCTTCATTTGATCTTTTCTCATTTCGTGTTTTAAATAAAATCGAGTCTTACAAGTTCAGACTACCCTTTCACTGAATCGGTCCGAACTAGTTTAGTGGAGAATCTTGTCGTTTTCGGCTTCGGTAGCCGGTTCTTCGTCGGTTTTCGCCTCCAGCAGGTTCGTTGGGCCTCGCGACATTCGGACTAGGCAACGGGACATCTGAACTGGCAAGAAAGTGGCTAGTTCAGCCCTTTCTCCTTTTGGCGTCACTATTGTTCTTTCTTTTTGCCGATCTGCGTCGTTTGCCACGCTGCCGGCACCGCTTCCGCCTCCCTTCAACCGCCATCGAGGTGCTCTCCCTCCCTCCGGCTGCTCTCTCTCTTATTCTCTCTTCTTCAGCTCTTTTCCTCTCCTCCTGCTCAGTTTCAGTTGTGTCTCCCTTTCCTTTTTTTGTTTTGTCTTGAGTTCCTTACTTCCTCTGTTATCAGAGGAAGCCTTGGCAGAGTTGGTGGGATTTTTCCCACTAACTCCAATATTTTTTTTATATTATATATATTTTTTAATATAATCAAATATATTATATAATAAATATCCTAGACATATAATATATTATTATATTATATTTTATACACAAATATTTAATTATATATATACATATATTATTTAATCAAAAAATCAGATATATATTATTTATTTTATTTTAAATA
Organism: Firmiana major; assembly: GCA_033439115.1. Taxonomy (NCBI): domain Eukaryota; kingdom Viridiplantae; phylum Streptophyta; class Magnoliopsida; order Malvales; family Malvaceae; genus Firmiana; species Firmiana major. The sequence goes on along the minus strand of CM065903.1, from coordinate 22,107,286 downwards.
TAATACATTAGTATATATTAATATAATAAATTATTTAATTTATTTGTATATATATTTTTATTTGATATATATATAGATAGACATTTTTTTTGTATACTTAATTATTCAGTCTTTCAATGTATAAATTGTCTAATATTTGTTCATATCTGACATGGAGAATTATTCATATATTAATCTAGCTCATAAAAATTATTTTTACACTTCATAATTATTTATTCTTCAAGTTAAAATATTTTAATTAATTTTTCACTAATGTGCTCATTTTCAATTCCATTTATTTACTTCACTATTCATAATTAAAACCGAAAACTAGTAAATTCATGGATTTTACAATAGCAACTACCAGAGCCTTCAGGGAGAAGAAAAATGCCAAATACAAAGATACTTTCCAAATAAAAATAAAAGGAAAAAATGAAAATTACCTTAGCTAACATTGCGACAAAAAATTTAGCAACACTGATCGGTTTACACTTTCCAACGAAATGGCGAGAAGAGCCGAGAACAAGCTTCTCAACCCAACTAAAAGCACTAACTAGGATAGAAAGTATTCCATGCTTCCGAGGAGATGATTGTCGGGGGAACAGATTTAGAACTTGATAAAAACATTCGAGGGAATTCCCTATTAGGAATAACTTCAGCAGTACTCACTGGAGCCTTACTCATCGAGCCTCCAATGGGATGATCACTTTGGACTAAAGAATGACTGGGAGTATGAGGAGAAGGAGCATCAAGAATATTGATCCTCTTAGGAATTTCAATAGCTTACCTCTTTGGAGAGTTTTGTTTCTCCGTTGAGGCAGATAATTTGCCTTTGGATTTTTCGCACCCTCAATAAGCTGAAAAAAAGTCATCCCCCATTATTACAAATAAGAGAAAGAAAATTACTCATATCTCCAGAAGAAAAAAGAGTTACAAGGATATTGAATAAAATAAATTACCTCTAGCAATAGAAAGAGGATTTAAGCTCGAAGAACTAGTACCTTGACTCTCTAAAACAGCTTTACTAAGACAAACCTCCTAATGTTCTTTTCCACTGGTATACTTTTGTCACGACCCATTTTTACCAAAAATCTCTACAAATGTTTCGCTTTTTTCTTTCCTTTCCCGGTCGTGAACATTCTCACCACCAAATAGTTGGGCTATGAGTCAGTATTAATCACCCTTACCATCTACCATGACATCTATCTTTTAATTTATTTAAATGCAAACACATATACTTTATAATTGAGATTCTATACTTGTACGTGTTTACTAATATTTACATGCCCCATATTATATTCCAAAATGATTACTGTGCTATTACATGTTTAGATACAAAATGATACTAGAGTGTATACCTTTCGATGATGGGAAGCAGCGGATACTAAGAATGCAAGTCCACAGCCGCTCACTACTATAGCGAGTGCTCTGAAAAGAGGGAAAAATAAGGAGAATGAGCAAACTACGGGCTCAATAAGGCAATCATGCAAGCAAGTAGATAACCACACTATCTACATGATCATGATGTCATGCATTAAATCATTCTCTTTTGAAATCATACTTAAATATGAATTTCATGCATACATTTATGTCAGATAAAATCATTCATATAAAGCATTTTATTTCGTGAAATGACAGATAAAGCATGGAATTATACTTCATGCTATTTAAATAATGCACATTATGTCAAAACATGCCATTTATTTCAAATTGACAATTCATTTCATGAAATGACAGATAAAGCATGGAATTATACGTCATGCTATTTAAATAATGCACATTATATCAAAATATGTCACTTATTTCAAATCTACATCCACCCCAAAATCATCAGGACTCAGTTCCAAAACATAAAATCATGAAATCACAAAATCAAGTAATAAATAACATGTGATTTCGCAAAGTAAGTGACATGTGAGACTAGGCAAGAATAAGGGTAATAACTCTAGGACTATAACCATATCTTGTGATCCCAGGCTACACTGATCAGGTGTGCGGGGTATCACCTCATCTGCTTCCACACGGGAGGTGGGTCAAGTCCAACCCGTCGGTCCATAGCAGATCTGAACATCGTCTGAAGACAGCATATCGCAATCTCAACACGGTACAACGTACTCCATGCTACATGCACTGTACAGCATACTCCGTGGACGCATATCAACATATCATATCACGCCACGTCTCAATAAGCACGTGCGAGCCTATTTAATCGGTGTGGCACATAACCTACCTAAAGCTCCCAGCATGGCACTCAACATGTCATAAAACCATGTGTGAGTAGTCTTAAGCACGACAACAAGTATAGTGGACATCTAGTGCGAGTTAAGCTCCAGCACCATGTCAAATCTCGTATGAAAACTAGTGCGAGCTAAGCTCCAGCACAATGTCATGTATAAAATCATGTAAAAATCGAGTGCAAGCCAAGCTTCCAGCACTCTGTCACATGCACAAATCATGTCAAATCTCGTGCGAGTAATGCTCTCAGCACGTTTTGTTTCCATATAAATCATGTAGGTAGCTTAGTTTCAAAGAATGGTTTTCAAAACCAAAATCAGCACCTGCCACGTGCTATTTCATGTAAATTGATAAAACTTCAGCCAACCTACCCATATTCTGTTGAAAAGCATTAAAATCATTAAGAACACTTAGTTCTTGCTTTTCATGACTTTTTCTAAAAGTGAAAATATTTACCCTTCACAGGGGTAAAATCATCATTTACCCTCTCGGGTTGAAATAAATATTATTTAATGTGCTAAAAAGCAGTATTTCATAGTGAAAACACTCAAAACATACTATTTATCCATATTCCAATCCAATCCTAACTTTTTCAAAATTTCCCTTAATATAGGCAAAACAGTAATTTTTCTATGTCGGGTCTCTACCGATATTTTCCATATTCAAAATTATATATAATTAATTATTCAAAAATCTACCCGAAAATACATGTAGCTACCTCTAGCTACTCACACAATTCCCTTACCTCAATTTCTCTGATCACTCCACCTTTTCTTCGTTACCGATCACCCGATCTATTTAACTCCCAGTATGTTATCTGGAGCTGTAGATAATCATTTATCGGGTTAAATGCAATACATTTTATTTGTATTTCACTTTTAATGGGCTTAATTTACAACATTGGGCCCCTTTACCCTTATTGGGCTCGATTGCACCTTAATGGGCCTTAATCCCATTTTTCACTTACTATTCACATCATCGAGGCCTATTGGGCTCATTGGGCCCATCAAAAATTTATTGGGCATCGTTCTAAAATCTTGGATAACTCAAATAATTATTTACGACATTTTATCTCTAATTCTAGAATATAATTCATTTTATGCGGAATTAAATTCGTAATTTATGCGATAAATTTTTAACACGCATAACAATGCAATTTGTCATAAATAAGGGTTAATTACCTGATATTCCATGCTAATACGAAAATTGAGGCTGACTCGAGCTCTCGTTTGTCGCCAATTATCGAGCTACACAGTTATATTTTCTGAGTTAAATCCGATCAAATATATATTTAAATAATTATTTTGAAAATAAATCGGTCCATTTGACCACTTACCGGCTTACCCGTAACTTGATTGTATCACCGAATTTTTTTCTTATTTTTTTCTTTTCTTTTTCTTTTTCTCTTTCTTTTTCTTCTTTTCTGGTTGAACCGGTTCGGTCCGGTTCAACTCGATTCAGATTGGTTCGGTTCAGTCTGATCCGATTTTCTCCTTTGTCGTTTGGAGCTTCGTCGGTCGATTTTTCGTCAGCTTCCGCCTTCAGCAAATCCGTAGGGTTGTTCGGTACATGGATCTGGGGTCGGTTTCATTAAGGCTGGCTGGAAAGTGGCCGGTCCGGCCTCTTCTCCCTTCAGCGTCGCTACCCATTTCTTTCTCTCCCGATCGGCGCCATTTTAGGCTAATTTGCGCCTGGATCAACGGCGTTGGTTGTCCCCTCTGGCCGGTGGCGAGGCGTTCTGTCACGCCCCGGAAGTGCGGAAAATAGGGCTAATTTAAAACTTTTTACTCATTAATTCACAATTAAGGGTGCATTCCTGTGCAGTGTCATACATTATCGTATTTATCGTACCTCAAGATCTCATCACTAGAAATTATATATCATATCAAATATATTAATCCATCTCAAGTTAATTAATCCTAATACATCCCATACAATGTTATACATCAAGTGTCTGCAATTATGATAATTGTCTGGGTACATGAAAAGATAAAAGATACCTCAAAATACAATATATGGCCTGGAGCTCAAGTCCTCCACTAGCCACTACTCCGTACGTCGCAGGAAAACCCTTTTCACTTGAAGAAATCTGGGGGGGGGGGGGGGGGAAACAGGGTGAGCTTCTAAATCGCTCAGTAAAGGGGGTAAGAGACTCATTTCATAAACCTAAATGCACATCACAAAATATTTATTTGTATGTGAAACTCATTAATCTCATTTGAAAATCATAGCATGAAAGTACTCAAAACGACATTCTCATGTCTCAAATCATGTGAAAACATTAAGTAAAAAGGCTCAGTCTAGAGCAATAACAAAGCATGTGAAAATAATGCGATAAACGCTTTCTCAATGAATGTGATAAAATCACTGAAATAGTAATGCACGTGGCACAGCCACTAAACACACGTGGCATAGCCATTGATTTAAATTCACACGTGGCATAGCCACTAAACACACGTGGCATAGAAACTGAGTTAAATTTACACGTGGCACAGCCACTAAACACACGTGGCATAGCCACAAGATAGGGTTTCACGTGGCAACGGCCACTAATTAGGGGTTCTCACGTGGCAACGGCCACCAAATAGGGTATCACGTGGCAACAGTCACCAATAGGGTTTCTCACGTGGCAACGGCCACCAAATGGGGTTTCTCACGTGGCAACGGCCACCAAATGGGGTTTCTTACGTGGCAACGGCCACCAAATGGGGTATCACATGGCAACGGCCACCAATAGGGTTTCTCACGTGGCAACGGCCACCAAATGGGGTATCACATGGCAACGGCCACCAATAGGGTTTCTCACGTGGCAACGGCCACCAAATGGGGTTTCACAAGTGGCAACGGCCACCAAGTATACGTGGCATAGCCACAGAATGGGTTATTCTCACGTTACCAGAACGGAGAAGAAATCGGGCTTACATGCTACCAGAGCAATGCCCGGTGTGTACTCAAAATTACACACCTAAGTCTTATCACACAAGACTGATTTGCCTTCACGTAGAACTCATAGTGGTTTTTCTCTCATAAAACTCATTTGAAAACCGTTTTGTACTCAACACAAAACATAATAAAACCGAGTTCCAACCGGCAAAGCACGCACACATTTCTTAAATCTCGATATTGCCTTAACGTCGAGCCAAATTCATTACTCACACAAATTCGATGGTTTATAAATCAATTTCACACTCAACTTATAAACGCATAAAATATTGGGCTCCAACCGGCTATAAAAATCGTGTGCAATTATATCTCAACACAACACTCAACATGCTTGTTTTATAACCACAAATCATGCTATAATAGTTTACAAATCACATACACAGAATGGTTTAGATTTCCCTTACCTCTTTGCACCTCGTATAGTGCAATCGTTTCCCCCGTATCACGGACTAGCCTCGTATTCCACTCTGGAACTCCTGAGCTGTCCAAACGATGTTAAAACATCAATACTCAATTATCTCATCAACCTTAATTCTCAAAATCGAGCATAATTGCTCATAACACCTCAAATCTCTTGATTCTCGAAACTCTACCCCAAACTACACTCTCATTCACAACATCTCAACATTCTACATTTCTCATGCCAATTATCTATGATAATTCACCACATTGTCTAAATTTCCATTTATAGCTCAAAATTCCTAAATTGCTAAATATCGTTATCACTCCAACCACATTGCAATTTCATCAATCCCTAATCATTTTTCAGCTATTTCAACACAATGACAACCACCATTATCATCAAAATCATCTCAAATATCAAGATCGAAGTTTAGAAATTACCCAAAGCTTGTGAGACGCACAACCCACGCCTCGATTCGATTCGTCCTTTGATTTCCAAGTATGTTGTTCTCCCTTTAATGAGGAACAACTTTCCTTCTTGCCACAACTTCTGATTTGGCCAGAAATGGGTGCTTTGGATGAGTGAGAAAGCTAGGTTTCGGTAAAAATGGGGGTTGGAAGAGAGAGAAAGTGAGATTGCAGGAGAAAAACAGGGGTTCCTTATATAGGCTGAGGGTAGGAGATCGATCTGCCTCTTAATGAGATCGATCTGCATTTGAATTTTGGGGACGATTTGGGTAATTTTATGCCTAGGAGATCGATCTGTCGAGGGGTGAGATCGATCTCTTTATGGCTTTATGAGATCGATCTGCTCCTTGAGGAGATCGATCTTCTCCCAAACAGAATCATTTGGAGATCGATCTCTTCCTCATGAGATCGATCTTCTCTCAAACAGAATCATAAGGAGATCGATCCTCTTCCATTGGAGATCGATCTGCTCCTCAAATTCCTCCTTCCTTGTCATTTTTAACTCACCAGATCGATCTCTCCTTCTCCCAGATCGATCTGTCCTCATAACTTCACACTTATTTTAACACTTAACATATAAATCTCCAATTATCATTCCCACAATTCACTTAGCTCAATAAATTACACTTCAAATTCTTATTACATCATTAAAATATATCTAAAATTCTCAGATCTCACACGTTCCCCCTTCCTCGGCCGTCGTTCGTCTCTCTCTCCTTCATTTTCTCTCTTTTTCCCTCTCTTTCTCTCATTTCTCTCTCTCGCTCGGTCGTTGGGCGTTCTCTTCTCTCTACAAGCGCCGACAAGGCTCGACCGCCTCTCCCTCATCGGCTTCTCGCCTCGATGGCCTCCGTTCGGTGGAGGCAGAGAGAGAGCCCCTTGGCTTGTCTTCGCACGTTTGTCTTCTACTTCCATTTCGTTTACAGAATCGCGAAATCGTGATTCTGTTTCTTTTTTTTTACTTTGACTTTTATTTTTTTATTTTTTTATTTTAATTGAATAAAATATAATATTTTTGTCAAAATATCCCAAAAATATTATATTTTATTCATTAAATCAATTAATGTATTTATCTATTTGATTTTATCTTTTCGGTATATTTTTTCAATGTTTTCGGGATAATTTTTCGAGGTGAAAATTTCGATTTATTCCAATAAATTCATATCTTGATCAATTTAACCTGAAATTTAATTATTTCTCATTTATTGATCAAGATTTCTTGAATCCATGTTTACAATGTAAATTTCTTACCGAATCGACACCGATTTTGAGTTTTTTGGCCGTTTTACCTTTTAACATTTTCGGGACGAAATCAACACAACTTCCCTTCACGAACCCTTTCTCATTTCGTGTTTTAAATTCTTATCTTCAAACTGAATGGTCCAAATCTCATTCGTTTAATATGTGACCATTTAAATCTCTATTTGATCTTTAAATGCATTCGGGAATTTTATTCATTCCTTTTGCATTTTTAATACACGTAAAACTATTCTTATGATTCAATTTACATATAACCATGTTTACATCGCATGAATCATAAGGAAATATAATAAAAATTCAGGTCTTACAACTTTTATAATCTATGATAGCATGAGCAAAATAGTAACATTGATTTCGCTTGCATTTGGTTAGTTTAGGAGGCTCCCTAGCTAAATCAATGGGCAGAGTCCAATCCATCTTAAATGGCCAGTTATACCTCTCTTTTAAAGTGACAGGGAAAAAATGTGTAACGTTGGAATGAGTGTTGGATGTAATGGAAGACGACTTGGAACACAATTAGCAAGAAAAAACCAACCCATATCCTTTCTAAGGTGATACAATGAAATAAGCACTTTGACAAAGGGATCCCATTTTTCTTTCTACACTAAGAAGATACCCTATAATCTTAGCCGAAGAATTAACACTCAACTGGGAGGGGGATAAAATCATACTATTTCAAAAAAGATGGAAGCCAAACCTTAAAATGTGGCTATAAAACGTGACAATCCTACCAGTAACTCGACTAATAAGATAATCGTTTGAAGGAATCCCTAATTTAAACCGAGATTCAAAAAAAATCAAAGTAAGTCTTTTTTAAGGCATTTTTCATAGTTTGCTAAGAAATTGACGATTGAAATTAGTTTGCGAACCACCCATCATCAAATTTATCATCCCCGTCATTAAGAGACGACCCAACATCAACCTCTATGGGAGGAGACTCGTTGAAATTGTCTATGGGTATATGACCCCTAAGAAGACGGGGTGACTTTTTAGTCGCCATTCTCTTCTTCGTCATTAAAAATAGGAAAGCACGAAATCGAGAAAAATAAAAAAAATGAGATGAATTTGCTTCCCATGAAAACAAAGAAGAGAAACATGTGAGTAGAAAATCAATGAAGACAAATAAATAAGAGTAGGAACAAGCAAAAAAGGAAAAGAGAAAAAGTCTTTACAACTTCAAAAAACGCTTGTGCTATCATTATTAGAACACCTTTAATAAAAGAGACTTCAAAAAATGACTGCGCTGTCACTATTAGAACACCCTTAATAAAAGAGATTTCAAAACGCCACTTTTAGGAATTGAGAACATTCAGTCATTAGGAAAATCACTTTATAATCTCCCTTTTGACTATAGGGACTATTGTTATACCATGAAAAGAACTAAGCCTATTTAGGCCTAATCCAAAGAGCTAATTTGATAAGTTAAATTAGGGTTTAGGCCTCTTCTAACCTAATTTAAAGTATAATGTTTTAGAGTCCACAAATGAGACAATAGTCTAAAATTGTAAAAGACTCCTGTAATAGGTATGACTCTTAACAACCTAAAACTACAAAATTCACTCCAAATCAAACTAAAAGATTAAAGCCATTATATAAAAGATACATTTATGTATGGAATAAAGATATATTCCCTACATTCACATATTATCTTTACTTTTTTCCTATTCTCAAACATATTAGTGACTTAAGCATCGGAGTAAAATTCTTCGACACTCTCTTTCTATTTTTCTCTTTCACAGGAACTTACTCAAATAATCACATACTTCAAAGTTGATCTAGCTGGAAAATAGCCATCAATAATAGTAAAATATAATTTTTTTCCTCAAAGAATATCGACCAAAGAGTGAAGTGACTTGTTTTTTGGTTTGATATTGTGGCAAAACTTGACCAAGGACTAAAACATTTCCAACCATTTTGGAAAATCAGCGCAAAATCAGAAGAATAGGGAAAAACTGAAGCCAACTAAAAATTACATAAAAAAGAGCCAAGTTATTAGCCATTGGTCACAACTGGCAACCACCTGGATTCTCTCATTTGCTTTGAAGATTCCGTAGCCAAGAGTATTTTTTTTTTTACTCTTAAATGTTCATATTTTCTTATCTTTGTCTCTAATTTGTCCTATTTAAGGCCACTAACCATAGCCCCCTTTTCTCACACCCCTCTATACCTTTTCCTCTCCCTAGATTCCGCTCCTGCCAAACTTGCCACCAGCAACAGCACCAATGTCTCTCCTCAGTGATCTCATCGATCTCAACCTCAGTGATACCACTGAAAAGATCATCGCTGAATACATATGGTCAGCACTCCCTCGCGCTTCCCCTTCTCTTTTATACGATCTCAAACTAATCACTAATGTTCTTTAACGCTTCCTTGATTCTATTCCAGGATTGGTGGATCTGGTATGGACTTGAGGAGCAAAGCAAGGGTGCGTTTTACTGTTCAAACATTCATTCTGGGTTTTTAATGAAAAAACTATTGCTTTTACCAAAATAATACTAATCTACTGTTTTCTATAGACTTTGCCTGGACCAGTGACGGACCCTGCAAAACTCCCGAAATGGAACTACGATGGTTCCAGCACGGATCAAGCCCCCGGAGACGACAGTGAAGTTATTCTATAGTACGTTTTGTTTTGACTTTTTCATCTACATCATGGTTTCAGGGGAAAAATATAATCCAGATTTGTTTTTGATTGAGATTCCTTGTTAGTATGTTTTGATCACAATCACCGTTATATAATGATCGTTATCTGTAATTTGACTGGATCAGTCCTCAGGCGGCATTCAAGGATCCGTTTAGAAGAGGCAACAACATCTTGGTAATTAACTTTTGCACGTGGCTTCCTTCTTCTTGGCCCCGTGATTTTAGGTGGTACAACTAGACTTTTATGCCGCAATTAATCAATTAATAATAGTATAAGAATATAAAAAAATAATTATCCTTAGATATTTTATGCTACAGCGTTGCGTATGGTAAAAGAAGTGTGTGTTTGCAAATGAATAACAGGTTATATGCGATACATACACGCCGGCAGGCGACCCCATTCCCACCAACAAAAGATTCAATGCTGCCAAGATCTTTAGCCACCCTGAGGTCGTTGCTGAGGAGCCATGGTAACATTTCTGCCTTTTTCTTTTTCTTTTACTGTGGGAATTTCATTAATTAATCTTTTTTAGCAAAGCGCTCAATTAAAATGGAAAAGAAATTAAATATAATGGCATACCCAAATTCCTAATCCCCTCTCTCTTTTTGTCTTTTACAACAAAAAAAAAGCGCGCATATATATATATATATATATATATATATATATATATATATATGTGTGGGGTCCACGAAAATTGTAAGACTCTGAAATATCACCTCTATATATATATATATATATATATATATATATATATATATATATATATATATATGTGTGTGGGGTCCACGAAAATTGTAAGACTATGAAATATCACCTGCCGGTCACGACTAGTTAGGTGGTCTCATATTTTAGGCATTTGGTGACTTGGTGTTTGGTGCAAACTTCCACAAATCAAAGTCAATTTGAAAATAAGACCGGCTTTTTGTATTTTACCTAAGTAATATGTAATAGCCACAAACCCATTTTATATGCAACTAAATGGTAGATAGTAGTACTTATTTCTTAATTTTTTAATTTAATACTAAATATTATTAATGGCATAATTACAGCATGATGCATAGCTCTTCGGTAAGTACAAAGCTACCGTTGGACGCCAATGGCTAGATCAATGATTAAATTTGTATAACGTGGCCGCTTGTGAATCTTAATCTTATCAATTATACATTATATATTATTGATGATAAGATTAAGATTTAAGATAATATATATTGTATTATATTCCTATTTTGTTCAACCTCTCTTTACTTTATTTATTAAATCCAAGATAGATTCTTTTTAGATAAGCCTTTAAAAAAAAATGAGAAAATTTCTGGACTTTATGATAAAAGGTTGTTGCCTCATGGCCTCGCCCGGCACTTGCTTTTTTTATTAATTTTGTTTGTTTATGTTGAATAAATAATTTAAAAAATATATTTTTAGATCGCAAAATATTTTTATATCAAATTATAGATGAGATTAATTTTTATTCACACTTTATAATTAGTATTGTCTTAAAAAAAATTTGACATAATAAAAATTTAAATATAAAATTTTTTATTATAATTTGTCCTTATTTAGGATTAAGTCATTATCATATTGTTGATTAATTGAGTTTATCAATTTGTACATTATTCTCGGTGTGAATTATTATAAGTTTCACGTTTGGTGGATAGCTTTCCGTATGCTTGATGCTTCCTACCTGCTTGTTTGATCGCCTTTGTTTAAGCCCTGTCTGTCATAATCATTTTCCTTAAACAATAATTTCTTCAACATTCAGTCCGCGTTTGCTTGGAAACAAAATTTAATGCTTGAATTACTTTGCGAGTGATAATGTAACAATAAGCAAGGTTATAATTTGAGAGTGGTTTCTTTAGATAAAGGACGAAGAAAAAATCAACTATTCCTCCAATTTGAAGCTTTGGGTTTCTGTCTTTTCTTCGTTTGGAGCAATATAATAGAAAGGTGGATTCGCTAGCTGTTATTTTGTGCTTTTACTTGGAATAATGAAGGTGCCATACACTACTCACTAATCCACTCAAAACTCTAACTAATGGCTATCGTCTCTTTCTGGTCAAACGTTAGTAGACCTTTTCAAAAAAGGAAACCAGAGTGAGTGGCCCTTTTACTGAAACTTTTGCTCTATTAGTGTTTTAGGTGTTCATCTAATCACTTAACAAGTTAGCTGGTATTTCTATTTTCCACCAATCATTAGGTTGGGCTTGAAAGTGCTAATGACGAAATCAATGTTTCAAACTCAGCTAACTATTTGGGATGTTGAATATAAGTTAAAAAAAAAAAAAGTAAAGCTAAATAATAATTTACTTATTAATAGGTGAGAGTTTTCTTTTTTATTTTCGCTAACGTATGATGTATTATGAAAACAATAAACGGAAGTTAGCGTAAGAATATACAGTAATTAATTTTGCATGAGAGTGAATAATTATTCTATTTATTGTTAGTGAAATTTTTTAACTTTACAAGTGAATTTAAAATGTTACAAGCGTCCTTTAAAAATATTAAAAAAATAAAAAATAAATAAAATAAAGTATGTGTAATTATTTTAACTTTATTTATGAAGTTAAAAAAATTCACTAACGATATATAGGGTAATAATCTAATTAATTTTGCATGAGAAACCAAACTCCAATTTATTTTATTTTATTTTTTTTGTTTAAAATAGGTTTTAAGTTTTTGGGCTTTTTTTGGGATGTAATTAAAAGGTGTTTTAGGTTTTTTTTGAGAAGACGAATTATTTTATTGGGTCAATATAATTTTAGGTCTTTTATTAAATTAATATTAATGTTTTTATTTTTATTCACATTAATCAGATTATATATAATTTTTTATTTATTCATTGTTAAATAAATGAATATTTATTTACTTGCACAATCGAATTTAAAATGCATGTCTTGCAAATATATTTATATATATAGTGAATGTATTTGTGTATACATATTGTTGATGATAATTTTTAAATTTATTTAAAATTCAATGTCCTTTATAAATTTTTATTCGATAATCATTTTATGATTATTCGAATTACATCATTTTGTTTGAAAAATATATGCCTTACCCAAAAAATTTAAGAAAAATTATCATTTACGATATTTTTAAATCTATTTTTAATTATTTAACAATTAAATTAAAATTTTTTAATTTAAAAAAATTAAAATATTTTTTTTTTCAAATTAAATGAGCTTAACACAAAATAATTTACTACTTTATAATGAATGTCTTTTTTTAACCTTGCTTAGAATCAAAAGCCTAAGGAAAAAGAAAAAGGACTTTGTTTGCTGTTTGACTTTGACAAATTTTAATTAAACTTATAAATTTTATTCTATCATTTACAGTTGTCTTTACTTATTTTTAAGCTTGACAAAATAACAATTCATTTATAATTTATAATTCTTTTTATACAAAAAAAAAAAAAAAAAGAAAAAGCTTTACCTTATTAAGACCATTATTTGACACCATCTTCTAGTGGTTTACTCACCTTTTTATCATTTTACAGCGCTAATCTTTTGAGAACTCAATTTTATCTGGTTGATTGAAAATTGTACACATTGAACTCAGGTATGGCATTGAGCAAGAGTACACTCTTCTTCAAAAGGATGTTAAATGGCCTCTCGGATGGCCAGTTGGAGGGTTTCCCGGACCACAGGTACAGATATCACACTGCACTCTATGATTAATTCTGAGTTTAACTATACTGTAGATAATGTTGTGTCCTAAGCTCTTGATTTAGATTCATAAGAAGTTTCGTAATCCATGCAGGGTCCCTACTACTGTGGAGTAGGTGCTGACAAATCCTTTGGCCGGGACATTGTGGATTCCCATTACAAGGCTTGCCTTTATGCTGGCGTAAACATTAGTGGAATCAACGGTGAAGTTATGCCTGGTCAGGTGCGTATTCTTCTTTGTTCTAATGCTGTTTTCACTTGTTCGAGCCTTCTTTTTCCCATGAAACATCTATGGTTTATCGTGCCTTGTCTTTTTGTATACAGTGGGAATTCCAAGTTGGTCCATCTGTTGGGATTTCCTCGGGGGATCAAGTATGGATCGCTCGATACATACTTGAGGTATGATCCATACACTAGTGTGCTTAGTTACTGAATTTGCATTTTAGGGAATGTGTTATAACATCTTTCATTTTCTTATTTAAACAGAGAATCACTGAAATTGCAGGAGTGGTTCTTTCTTTCGATCCCAAGCCAATTCCGGTTTGTTTTAATACTGCAATCTGATTCCTTTTCCCTTATATTCAACTTTAATTTTCCCTTTGTTTTCTTTTGGTTATTGTTCTTGGCTTATTTCTTCAACCTTTTTCCTTCTCTGTATTTCCTTTTTACAACCAGGGTGACTGGAATGGTGCTGGTGCTCATACTAACTACAGGTAGATACCAAAATCTATCTGTTCTACGCTTTTTGCATATTATATTCTAATCCATGGTGGGAAGAATAATTAGTTGAAATAAAATTTTTAACAGCACAAAGTCCATGAGAAATGATGGCGGCATCGATGTGATCAAGAAGGCTATTGAGAAGTTGAGTTTGCGTCACAAGGAGCACATTTCTGCCTATGGAGAGGGTAATGAGAGACGTCTAACTGGTCGTCATGAGACTGCTGATATCAATACATTCTCTTGGGTAAGTTAGCACCCTTTCTTTAGCAAGCTCAGAATACATTGATACTCTTAATAATATTCATAATTTCCGTACAAGCAATCTCCTTTCTCTTTTTACTAAGATTATTTTTCTTGCAATGTCCAAACTCCAGGGTGTTGCAAACAGGGGAGCCTCCATCCGAATTGGTCGTGACACCGAGCAAGTTGGAAAAGGTAACCATTCTTTTTTATTCTGTCGATTTATCATTTCCTAAATCCCTGGCATTTAATTAAAACTCCTGGTTATGTACTTCATAGGCTATTTCGAAGATAGAAGGCCAGCGTCCAACATGGATCCCTACGTTGTGACATCAATGATCGCTGAAACCACCATTCTGTGGAAGCCTTAGCGTGGAAACTGAAGCTTTGGAAGATGAGAAGGAAAAACCTACGTCAGATTAAATCTATACTTATATGATAACCCTCTCATCTTCTTCGTGAGGCGAGCGGGTGAAACTTGTGTTTTACTTTATTGCTTTGAATTGCTGGGTTGCCATTTAAACTCTGTTGGGTTTTTCCTTTTAGTTGTAGTCTTTTGCTTTGAACTGTTTGTTCGAACAAACGAACTTATGGTCTGTTAAATAAAGGCAGGTAGTTGATTACAATATTTACTTTGTGTAATTTAATTATTATCTTACTTTTAATTTTGAAATAATTTTATATCACAATTATAATTTTGAAGTACTAATTAAAGAATGTATGGAGAAAAAATTCTGTTTGAAATCGTTTTAGAATTTAAAAAAAAAAAATCTTGAAGCTGAAATTTGATTTATTTTCATTTATTTCTTCTTTTATCACGATACTTTTATCAAATATAATGGGACATAGGTCAAGTTTGATTTGATGTGTAGGATGATAATAAGATTGAAAGATAATGATTTTATCTTTCGTATGATGCATACGGAAAATTAGATTGTAGAGAGTATTAGTTATTTTTCTATATTTGATGATACAATCCTCTTTAAATGTAAATATTATTTCTAATCTTAGAGATTAAAAATAGATACTTTTATTTTCTTTATTTTACTTTTAAAATTTATATTTAAAAATCAATCTAAACATTTAATAAAATAATAAGAATCATTCTTTAATTAATTAATCTAAAATATTTTTTTTCCTTTTTTTCACTTTTTAATTTTTTTCCTTTCTTTTTCTTCTTTTCTTGTTTTCGAATAAAGAAAAACTATAATTTTGTCAAATAATTTTTTTAAATTATTTTTTAAATGTTATCAAATTTTTAAATATTTTTTAGAAAATAAATTATGAAACATAAAAATGATTATAAAATATATTTTTTAAACTAGATTTTTCTTCCGTTTAAATTTTATTTTTATTCTCTTTTATAATTTTTCTTTCTTAATTTTTTTTTTCTTTTGGCCTTTAGGAAAAGAAAAAAAAGGGAGAAAAGAAAGAAAATAATTGTTAACCATGAAATTTTTAAAAATTATATTTTTTTAGCTTAGAAAATTTGACATATTAAATTAAACTCGATTTTTTCTTCTTTTTTTCTTATTCTTTTTAATTGACAAAAAAAAAGAAAGAAAAGGAAAAAGTCATAAAAATAAATAAAAGTTTAAATTTATTTATTCTTCTCTCTTTTTTTTTAATTTTTTCTTTCTTAGTTTTTTTTTTTTTTGGCCCCATTGGAAAAGTAAAGAAGAAGGAGAAAGGAAAGAAATACAATTAACTTTTAACTAAAAAACTATTAAAAATTATATATTTTTTAGTTTAGAAGTTTTGACTTATTAAATTTAACTCCTTTTTTCTTCTAATTGGAAAAAAATATTTAAATAATTGTCTTTTTACAAAATTAATGTAATTAAAATGTAATTAAAAAATTAACTTATTTCATAAAAAAAATTTCTTAAATAAATATATTTAACTTACAATCAAAGAAAAAAATTTGAAAATAAATAAAAGAAATCATTTTAACTATAAATTATATAAAGAAATAAAAACAAAAAGGAAAGAAAAGAAAAAAATGTGAAAAATTACAGAGAATTTGTTTTTTCATAAAAATTAATGTTTAACATACTACACTTTTTTTGAAAAGTAAATTAATTTTTTTTAAAAGAATAAATTTTTTATTAAGAAAATCTACTAATTAATTTAAATTTTAAATATAATATTATAAATAATATATAAATTTTTAAATTTTGATTTATATTTATAACAAGAAAATTATAAACATAAATTATGTTACTTGAAAAAAGAGTACGACAAAAAAAAAAATATTTTATGCTACTTTTAATTGTACAATGTAAATATGGAGAAAGATATAGAAAATATCTTATCTTATTCTTAGTTCTTATACATACTAAATATAAGATAGGATAATATCATTTAATTTTATTATATCCACGATGTTATATTATCTTATTATATCCTTATCTCATGTATCAATTATGACAATGATCTGTTATTTTATTTTATTTTAGAATATTTTTTAATGCATGTGATACTTCATATTTTTTAAATTAAATATGATAAAATTTTACAAA
This sequence comes from Firmiana major, assembly GCA_033439115.1. Classification (NCBI taxonomy): domain Eukaryota; kingdom Viridiplantae; phylum Streptophyta; class Magnoliopsida; order Malvales; family Malvaceae; genus Firmiana; species Firmiana major. The sequence continues at coordinate 22,090,211 of CM065903.1, read as the reverse complement.
TTTAAGTACCAATTTGATACTTTTTAAAATTTCAACACTCTACCAAGAATTAGATCATTGTCAGCTAATTTATAATTCCTTCCAAAATCATCCTAGTTTTTTGAATTGTGTTCTGTCTTGGACTAAAATAAAGAGAAAATAATCGGTGATTAATTAGATGTGCTTTACAATTTTTTTGTCTTTTTTCATTTCAATTATAATTAAGATTATTATCTTATATATTGTTACTGAAATTTTTAAAATCTACAAACGGTATTAGTAATATGAAAAAAAATTTCATTATAAGTGTATAATATAATAATTTTTATAACTAACTTTCTTCAAATAAAAAAAATAATGATCTTTTTGATACTCAAACTAAACCAAAAAGGTCATTTTGATCTTTCAAATTTTATTTTGAGTCATTTTGACTTTTCATCTTTAATTTTGAATCAATTATGATCACATTTTAATGGTTAAATAATGGAACCGTGAAATAAGCTAAGCTAAGTTAGCTACCATATCAAATGCCACGTCACTCATTAATACAAAAGGCAATCTAAAAAATCTAATAAAGAATTGCGGTATATAAGAAAAACGCAAATAATAAAGATTCTGCGAAAGACTTTGGCTTAATTTTCATGATACTAACTACAAGTCCTTATTGTACATGTTGAAAATTAAAAGAAAATCAAATAAAATGTTTTAGTCCTTATTGTACCTGACATCCCCTTGGATGAAGTTTTTCTATTAAGACTGAAGATGTTGTCCCTCATTAATGGCGTCCACTTGTAAAAAATTTGTCCTTGAGTTGCCTTCAGATAGTGGGTACAGAGGTGTGTTTCAAGGAAAGTCGAGTTAAATGTCGACAACATTAAAAGTCTTAGAAATGTTCACGGACGTAGGCAAATCAATGACATAAGCATTATCATTGATTTTCTTCAATATCTTGTATGGTCCATATTTTTTTGGCTGAAACTTGTGATAGCTGCCAACAAGAAACCTCTTCTGATGCAGAAATACCGTCACTGTATCACCTTATTCGAACACCTTTTAGTGATGTTTTTTAGCCGCAACCTTGTATTTAGCATTTGACTTCTTTATGTTTTATTTCTTATTGCCTGAACATCTTACACCATGTTTTTTACTGTCTCATGCAACCTTGTGATCATAAGAAGTTGAGCAAGATCGATAGCTTGCTTAGGAGCTTCACATTGACTATTAAGAAATGTAATCTATGAGCTGAGTTTGTTGTAAGCAAACTTAGCACGTGCCACCGCATGATCCCACCATTTTGGGCGTTTTCCACTGATGTAGCGAATCAAATTGCACAATGTTCGATTCAATACTTTACTATTCTCATCAGTTTATGGGTGAGCAATGCTACTAAAATTCAATGAAGTGTCAAGTCTCTTCCACAAGGTTACCCCAAAAATGATTGAAGAACTTGCTATCATGATTAAAAGTTGTTCTTGCCCAATAAAATGATGACGTGTTGCTGACATTCTCATTTCGATTTTCGTACTATATGTAATTAGATTTTCTGTAAAGTAAATAAAAATTTAGATTTTTGAGTCATATATGTTCTCTATTTATAGGGATTTATATAGCCTGTAATTACGTATGTATCCCTGGACTAAACATATTTTTTTGTCTTATTTAAAATATATATATATAATGAATAAAATATTTAATTTTCCTCATGCTACGTGGTAATTTTTGATTGGTCCAAATGTATTGAATATTTTTATTTTCAACAATTGCTCCCCACTCTTTCGTAAATTTCAATTTTTGGAAGAGTAGATTTATTTTTTATTTTTATTTATTTTTATTATTATTTTTTAAGCAGTATTCATCGTCAGAGTTATCGGTTTGTCAGGGTCTACGCAACTTGCGGTATATATATAAGTGTCGTGAGTCGTCGGGCGTCACTTCACTCGCATATTCTCTCAGGCAACACTCTCACGGCAGACTCTCATGGCAAACTCTAGTGTCAGACTCTTGTGGCAGATACTCTTACGGCAGACACTCTCACGGCACGTACCTCTCGCGGCATCATACTCTCACGGCATCATACTCTCGCGACACGTACCTCTCGCGGTAGATACTCTCGCGGCACATACCTCCTGCGGCATTATACTCTTGCGACAGACACTCTCGCGGCATGCACCTCCCGCGGCATAATCCGTTCATTGCTGAATTCACTTTCTATGGCTAGACAAGGTATTGGAAAACAAATTCATTTAGAATCTTACTCTAGGCTTAGGGAGTTCGATCTTAAATTCATTCGTAATACTTTCCCTCTTCCCGAGGGCTATTATTATAGACTCTCAACCGATGCGGAATACACTCCTCAGGCTATTAGTAGTGGTGTTCTCGTCCATCAGGCTTTATTAGAATTTGGATTTCGTTTTCCTTTACATGGCTTCGGAGTTGCTTTCCTTCGACACTACGACATAGTTCCTGCTCAACTTCACCCTAATGGATGGGTGCAAGTAGTTGGGTTTACGATTATATGCCATAGATTTGATGTTACGCCCACCATTCCCTTGTTGAACTCCTTCTTCAGAGTTCGTAGTATTCGAAACTCGATACGTTTTTGTATTCAAAAAGGTTTTTGGGAAGGGGCAAAGTAGCAAACTCTTTGGAAGCCTCCATCTAAACTTCATAATTATGTCTCCGATTGGCTTATCGTTGAGATTCCTTTGACCCTGCACATCCCCACTGAGTGGTGTCTTCACGGGCCTTCTAACCTTAGTCAGCTTTCCGACTTGAGTGATGTATATGGCCCTTTTATCTATCAGTTACAAACAAATGATAATAGTGCTTTGTTGTCCCTCTTGACACCAAAAAACATAGCCGCCGTCGGTTGGGGGCGTGTTCCCATCGCTCCAGCTCCCGCATCGGAGCCTGTTTTGCCTCTTCATTCCTTCGAAGGAGGCCAAGGCGTGGGACATTCCGATAATCCTCCTAATGAGGACATAGATTGGGGTAGGGGCGAAGCTTTTGGGAGCCCCTTTCTAGATTTCCCTTAAGATGAAAGTTTAGTAAACATACGTTCCCTCGATGATTATCTTAATTCAAGTGATTTTGTATTGCATTTTAATCTACGAGTAATTATCTATTTCAAACGATTTTTCTAACTCTCTTTTTTATTTGTTTTTCTCTCAGGAGCAGGTCCGATTGGAAGAGCTTTTGATCGTATGGCCGGACTTGATAGTACTGTTACGGCTGCCCGCCCTCGCCCACCTAAGCATAGACGTCCCTCGAGCTCCAGTCAAGATCAAGCCAAGGAAGCTTCTTCTCGAGAGCGACCTCGAGGTGAAAGGACGAGATCAAGTCTTAAGGGGTCAGCTTCTCGACATCGGGAGAGGGGAAAAATACCAGCAGTAGAGGCTCCAGTTCCTGACCTTCGGTTAGAAGAGTATCATAGGAGCAACCGGGCGGAGTGCAATATTACTTGCCCTTCTCGTACTGAGAGGCGGACCTTACACGTCGAGTCAGCTATGCAGGAGGCGCCAACACTTCCGTCAATCGTTGAGCTTAATACTTCTCGGTACTCAGTGGATGGTGGCACGATTGTCCGTGGTCAGAATTTCATCATCTATCCCGGTGTTAATGATAACGACTCGATTCATGATACTAGAGTCGCATCTCGCCTGGGATGGTCGACCATTCTTCCTCGAGAAGAAGCAGAGCTGTTCAAGGCCTTTCTCATTCCTGAAGATCGCTCCGACTATTTAGTAATGTAGGTACACTTCTATCTTTTTTATTTTTCCCTTCTCTATCGTACTAATTTCATCTAACTTTATTATTCCTTGTTTATTCTTAGGCAACTCAGCAGGTGATTGCTTGTAATGCTCGACATAGAACAAATAGAGCGAAGGCTGATGCTGAGCTTGATCAGCTAAAGACTAAAAGATCTGAGTAGCATAATGAAAGATCTCAGTATCTGAGGCTCCCCGAGCAAATTGATCAACTCAAAAAGGAGAAGGAGGACCTTCGTTTTGAAAACCTCAGCCTTTAAGAGAACTTTGCCAAGGAGCGTAAGGAGCTGAAGTTTGATTACGAAACTGTCGTATCTAAACTCTGAGATCTCCAGACCAGCAATGATGAGTTGAAGTCTTATCGTAATAGGTTGGAAGAAGAGCTTTTTAAGCTATGTGAAGAGCCTCAACCTTCCACCATCAATCCAGACGCGTGAAACCAGATTCGCTCTGAAGCTATTAGAGAATATCGTTTATCACAAGATTGTCATGATAGGAAGCTTACATTCTCTACAGGCTTTATCAAATATGGATTCTACATGACGTGTTCTTGGCTGAAGAAAGAGAGATCAGGCGAGACTTTCCCTGAATTACAATGGTCAATTCAGTTGGAGCACTATACCGACGATTTTCGTGATTGGACAAGTTATGAGCTCGACGGCGAGAACTTTACAGATTATATGGAGTGGGCGACTCATGACGATCTTTAAAATCTGTCAGGTCCTTGGGAGCCTCGTCAACAAGGAATGATTGATGCCTTGGACGACTTAGATGATGATAAGCCAGATTCTGCTGATAGAAGAGCCTCTCCACCTGCTGAGGAGTAGTTTTAATTTTCTTGTTGTTAACACTTTAGGTTTATTTGTAATAGGAAGTTAGATTTATGATTCATAGGGAGTTTTACTTTTTCTCAAAAATATCGATGATTTCATGTATTTTTCTCATATTAATATGACGATTTATTTTGCATATTCTCGTCTTAAGTTTCTTTTATGGCTTGCCTCACACGTTTTTTTGTTTAAAGCCTTTTTGTTTTGGGTGCTTAGCTTACTTCGCGCACTTTTTGCTTCAAACTCTTGCACTTTTTCTTTATGGCTTACCCACACACTTTTTGCTTCAAACCCTTTTATTAGTTTAGGTGTGTGGCTTACCTCGCGCACTTTTTCGCTTCAAGCCCTTGTACTTTTCTTTATGGCTTACCTCGCGTATTTTTCACTTTAAGCCCTTTTGTTTTGGGTGCTTAGCTTACCTCGCGCACTTTTCGCTTCAAGCCCTTGCACTTTTCGCTTCAGCTTACCTCGCGCATTTTTCGCTTCAAGCCCTTTTGTTTTGGGTGCTTAGCTTACCTCGTGCACTTTTCGCTTCAAGCTCTTGCATTTTTTCTTTATGACTTACCTCGCACACTTTTCGCTTCAAGCCCTTTTATTAGTTTAGGTGCGTGGCTTACCTCGCGCACTTTTCGCTTCAAGCCTTTTTATTAGTTTAGGTATGTAGCTTACCTCGCGCACTTTTCACTTCAAGCCCTTGCACTTTTCTTTATGGCTTACCTCACGCATTTTTCACTTCAAGCTCTTGCACTTTTTATTTATGGCTTACCTCGCGCACTTTTCGCTTTAAGCCCTTTTGTTTTGGGTGCTTAGCTTACCTCTTGCACTTTTTCTTTATGGCTTACCTCTGCACTTTTCGCTTCAAGCTCTTGCACTTTTTCTTTATGGCTTACCTCTGCACTTTTCGCTTCAAGCCCTTTTATTAGTTTAGGTGTGTGGCTTACCTCGCGCACTTTTCGTTTTAAGCCCTTGCACTTTTCTTTCTGGCTTACCTCGTGCACTTTTCGCTTCAAACCTTTTATTTTGTCAGTCATCTATCAATTGTTTGAAACCCTCAATAGGCAATAAATATTAATAAATTATAATTCAATAAATGAAATTTCAATCCATAGTTTATTAATAAGAAATAACATTAAATAAATGAAAGTTTCACTGCTAGTGTAGCTTCAAGTGGTTGGTATTTCTCGTTTTTGCTATCTTTTTGACTTATAAACTTTCCATTTTTCTTTCAGGCATTGGTGATGGGTTAGGTACCCTGATAATGGTAAGGGTTTCTTTTCTTTGAACTTCCTTACCTGTAGTTGATGCAATATTGCATGTTCTCGCTTTCCTTTGATCTCCTCGGACTTGCCCCACACCTCTAGGAGTCGGGAACTTCATCAATAGATAACATGGGGAGAGTACGGCTCTCATATCACTCAATAATGGCCATCCGAGAATAACATTGTAAGCTAGAGATGTTAATTTGACCACCATAAATACGACTTGTCTTATAACACTCTTAGGATCTTCACCCAAAGTAACAAGTAGTTCAATCGACCCCGCCACCTTTACTTTCTCTCCTATGAAGCCAAATAGGGGAGCAATTACGGGCTTCAATCTGTCTTCACTCAGATTCATTTTTTTGAAACAATCCTAGTAGATAAGGTTCATCGAGCTTCCATTATCTACCAAAATTCAGCTTATTGGATGTTTAGCCACAACTGTCGATATGACCATAGGATCATCATGTGGAATAATAACATCTCCCTAATCTGCTGGTATGAAAGTAATCGCCTCTTCGTCTTTAACTACTTTCATCACAGAATGGACTTAGTACGCTTGTCTAGCATAAGCCTTTCGTGAAGCAGATGAGCTACCAGCTATGTATTCTCCACCAGAGATGATATAAATGGCGGCTCCTTTTGGTTCATTGTCTATCTGTTGGTCCCTACGTTCTCCCCTTCTTGCCTCATTTCCTCTTTCTTCGTTTCTCCTCATATTTTCTCTGTCATTGTCGCATCTATCACGCGGTCTATTATCTCCTCGGTCACGAGCGGGGTATCAAATCCTTTCATTCCTCCACATAAAGCGGTCTAACTTCCCTTCTCTAGCCAACTTTTCAAGCTGGTTCACCAGTTCTCGACATTTCTCGGTTGTATGACCGAAGGCAGAATGAAAACTACAGTAGGACCCAAGATCTCGTTCTAAATTCCGTTCACCTCTCATAGGAAATTGTAGCATCCCAGTTCTTTCTATCGCTGCTAAGATTGAAGCATGTGGTTCGATAAACTGCGTGTAATTATCATATTTCAATTTTGGGTCTTTATATGATCTTCTTGCATTTTTATCATCCGGCTCTCTTTCTCGTTTTCTTCCTTCCTTCATGTCCCGCGTTGGTATTATTTTCATCACCTCCTCTTGAGCAATATATTTGTTTGCTCTAGAGAATAAGTCTGAAACTGTCACTGGTTGATCCAAAGATAATGATTCTTAGAGCCTTTCAGACCTGGTCCCCTGTAGCATAGCTGTCACCGCTACCCCAACTTGTAGATCACGTACCTCAAGAGTAGCATCATGGAATCGATCGACATAACTTTTTAGTGATTCTTTGTTCCCTTGTCTTAGGGTGAGCAGATAAGTGGCCTCCTTCATTTTCTGGTTATTTATAGTAAAGACCTTCAAAATTCACTCCTCAACTGATTGAAAGACGAGATAGACCTTTCTGGTAAGTTGTTGAACCATTTCAATGCGTGGCCAGTTAAGGTTAGGGAGAATGCCCTACACAAAATCTCGTCTTCCCATCCATGTAGTAGCATAACGACTCGTAATTTTCAACATGGTCAAAAGGGTCAGTTTTCCTGGCATATGCTATTATCTGTGACATCTTAAACTTTGGGGGTAATTGTTTTCCCATAATCATTGTGCTGAATGAGATTCTTCTTCTCTTGTTCTCTTTAGTCGGAACCAACTTTTTCTCCTCCAAGATTTGTTCGACAATTTTCTTCATATCCAAAGCATTCTGTGTTATGGATGCATGTTTATTTTGGACCTTGCATGAATCGGCTTGATCATAGTCGACAACCTCTCTTTCATTATCATAAATTTGGTCCTGACGAGCTTTGGGTCAAAAATCGACCATGTCTGCTTCAGGGTTCCATGTCGAATCTGCTTCTGAGTTCCTTCCGGTATGTGTGCCTGTTATTTCGACGCTTCTGACCCTATTATTCGACAGGACATTTGTGTTCTGGGACCAAGGATCTTCTGTATTCAAATACCCAGAATCTACCATAGTCGGATTCTCAAAGCTTTGAGTATTTTAACGTCTCCAGCCACCCCCAATTTCTTGCTTCGCATTCCTCGCACCCTGATGCCATGGTTCTCCAAAACTCTGATGCCTCCAGTGAATTGGATTTTCGCGTACAGATCTTTTATAACTTGGCATCTTAGGCCTTCCATACCCTCATGCTCAGGGCTTCTGATACCTTGGGACCTCATGCGTCCTGCTACTTCACGTCCAGGGCCTTTCGAGGCTTCCAGTACGGGATCTTGGGCACCCTTTCGCCTCAATTTTTCTACAGCCTCATGCATAAGATCAACCGCAACCTCACGTAATAGATCTCTAGTCGCTAGGCTTGCAGGGTCTCATGCCATCCGACCATCAGTGTCTCACGCGGACTGGCCGTATGGGTCTCGAATTGTCATGCCGTAAGGGTGTTACGCGGGCATGCCGTGAGGGTCAGCAGCGGGTATGCCATGAGGATGCTGCGCGGGCATGCCGTGAGGGTCAGTAGCGGACATGCCGTGAGGGTGCTGCGCCGGCATGCCGTGAGAGTCAGCTGCGGGCATGCCGCGAGGGTCATCTATGAGCATGCCGTGAGGGTTCAATGCTGGCATGCCGTGAGGGTTAGCAACAGGTATGCCATGAGGGTGCTACACGGGCATGCCATGAGGGTCAGCAGCGGGCATGCCGCGAGAGTCATCTGCGAGTATGCCGTGAGGGTTCAATGCGAGCATCCCGTGAGGATCAGTAGCGGGCATGCCGCGAGAGTCAGCTGCGAGCATGCTGTGAGGGTTCAATGCGGGCATGCCGTGAGACTCTGGTGCGGGCATGCCGTGAGTGTTCAATGCTGGCATACCACGAGGGTCTTGCACAACACTTCCTTCTCCCATCAAATTTCGTACGGTTGTCGGCAGAGTCACTTGCGGGAAGGTGCCTTTGAACAGATTCACCATAGCCCGTAAAGCTTGGATGGTTTCCTCTCCTTGTTTCTTCATAACTTCAAATTCAACTACGGGAATTGTCATCATACTTGATCCTCTTTCCCCTCGAATTCCATCACCCATGTCACCAATTGGAGAACTTGCTGAATCTTCATTCTCCTCACTTCTCATCGCTGTTGATCGTGTTCTCACTATTATTGTAGAGCTAAGAACTTTTCTTTCGTTTCTCACAGACGACGCCAATTGTTGTTGCCCAACAAAATGATGACGTGTTGCTGACATCCTCACTTCGATCTCCGTGCCACGTGTAATCAGATTTTTTGCAAGAAAATGAATGATCAGAGGGATACAGGGGTTGTTCCCTGCATAAGCACTCCGATGCTTAAGTTATAAGGGAATTTCAGCAGAGTTTCTGTAAAACAAATAGAGACTTAGGTTTTTGAGTCATACTTATTCCTTATTTATAGGGATTTATTCTGCCAATAATTATGTATGTATCTTTGGACTAAGCATTTTTTTTATTTAAAATGTATATATAATGAATAAAATATTTAATTTTTTTCATACTACGTGGTAATTTTTGATTGATCCAAATGTATTAAATTTTTTATCCTCAACAAAAGTAATGGACTTGGACACCCTATGTAAGTGTACCACCTCCCTAAAAAATAGTCTAGCTATGTGTGAAGCCTATATTACGATGAATAAAATGAGCCATTTTTTAATACCTATCAACTGTGACAAAAAACAGAATCCACACCACGCTGGGTTCGAGGTAAGTGATGAATAAAATCTATGGACAGGTCTTTCCAAATAGCTTTAGGAGTTGGCTGAGGCATATATAATCCTATGTTTTGCGATTATTTTTTAGTAGTCTGACATGTAAAGCATTTTTTTTAAACAAAATTGCTAATATCCTGTTTTAGTTGTGGTCAATAATACCTTTCCTCCAAAGTGACCACTATGACCACTCCCATGCAAATCACGAATAAGTTTCTTCCTCAATGAAGCTCGCGAGATACCAAGTCAAGTTCATCGGAATAAAAATCATCTTTTGGTTGCTTGGAAAAACATTGAGTGCAAATCTCCTTGAAATCTTCATTTGCGACACATAGGTCCTTCAAATACTCAAACCCTGTTACTTTTTGGCTCATAATTACTAGTAATGTGGCTCGTCTGCTTCAAGCGTCAACCACTTTATTTTGAGCTCCAGATTTATGCTGAAGAAGAAAAGGAAATTATTGCATGTAAGAACACCAACGAGCATGTTTTTTATTTAGTTGCTTTTGGGTGTTGGTGTATTTTATGGCTTAATGATCAGTATAAAGCAAAAACTAATCTTGAAGTAAAGAATGCTCTTTAATGTTTCAACACACAGACTATACCATACTCTTAGTCATAAATATAATAAACCAAAAAACAATTTTTTTTTTTATGAAAACAAATTGCTATTTTTTAACTCTTTATTTGAATTATAACTTAAAAGAATGTCTTCCATTATATCAAAAATCAAAATTAAAAGTACAACATAAATGGATGAGAATATAAATTTGAATAACTTAATTAAATAGATAAAATATGGCTTAGTTTAAATAATTCATTCACTTGAATCTGATTTAAATGATTTTAAAAAATCATCAACTCAAGTATGAAACCTCAGTGGAATGACAACTATCAATAAAATTTTATTGCTTTAATTATAACATTTTTTAGAAAGATTATAAGCTCTAGAGTCAATCTTGAATCATGTCGAAAATGACAGCAGTTCCACCGTAAAACCCAAATTGACATTCTTGCTTTACATTTCATACTTCATAGTTTTCTATGATTCTATCTTTTCTATTTCAACAAATATAGAAAATGTTGAATTATCTCTATTATTATCGACTAATTAAGTTTCATTATTATCACATACATTAAATTGGTAGTATAATTTTGTGTGAAATGTGACCTGTATTTATGTACTATATTATATCCATGTGTTAATCCATAAATGAATGTGTTATAAAATATGATCTTGTAGATATAGGGGGTCTCTGCCCTTCGCGCGCACACACATATATAGTGGTGGCACATTTGTCATTGTAGCCTTTTGGAAAAAAGTGGACAAAGGCAGTATCTCTTATTGGGCTCTTGTTTCTCTCCTCTTTGACATCTCATTTTCTTCCTCTCTCAACAACACCAAAATAGACAACCTAAATTAGTCAGGGACACAACAACCACCATAGGGTCACCCTTATTGTCTCCACGAATCGGCGGTGGTGTTGGTGGCAGCTTCAGCAATGGTGGCCATGTGAGTTTTGGTTCCTACAATCAAGGTCTATTTTCATCTTTTTTATCTTGTGTTTGTACGTTTCACCTAAAGCCAATAGCCATGGAGGGAACAATGGAAAGCTTTTCTGTCATTTTTTGTTTTATAGAATTTCTGGGTTAATTAAAAACCTAAAAAGATTTATGCTTTTTTGGCCAAAATATTGCGATGTGTTGATTGAGGATGATTATTATGGAAAATGCCATGAGAATAGGTTGAAATGGGGCTGCTTTGGGTGACATCCGAGTGAGTCGGGTCGAATGACCCTTTTTTTTACATAGAACCGTTTTCGGGTGAAGAAGATGACAAATGAACGTGCACGATGGCGTTCCAAGTGCACGTGCCTCATGAAAGGTTTGAGTGCGTGTAACACACGTGCCCACTCACCTCACAGTGCTTGGTGCGTGTGTTACACGTGCTAGAGACAGCCCTCACACACGCCGGACTGAAAAAAAGGATTATTTTATGAAATCAGGCCATTTTGTTTTGGGCTTGTTGTTTGTGATTTATTTGTTTATTGTTGGGTGGTTTACTTTGATCCATTTGGGGTCGCCTAATTTGATTTGATTGGGCCAATTGATTTAATCTTTAGGCCATCAAATTTATTTAATTAATTGGCCATTTAGTTGGATATTTAATTGGGTATAATATAAGTGAAATATTATGAAATAACTTTAGGGGTAAATTATTAAAATTAATTACCCACTTAGTTCAATTCACTTAATTTTGAATATTATCCATTATTTATAATTATTTTCCATGTTGAATGATAATCCTATGGTTACGTTAAATCATTAATTAGATTGATTTGTTTATACCTGTTGTAAAACTAGTCATGATAATTTTTTGTTGATTTTTCAATAATTAATAATGGGATTATTGTAAGGCAATTTTGTGAGATAATTGCAAAGTAAATAAATATACTAGGGTCTTTAAAGTAATAATTTCCCTCTTGGATAGCTTACTATTTTGGAGGATGCCTGGGAAGGAAAGGATTCTGATATAGTATAATATGGTTTTGCTATCCTATCGATGGCAAATCATTGTTGGTTTTATATTGTTTCATCCTTTATAATATGCCCTCTAACATCCTTAATTGCTTAAATTTCTTATATTACATTTTTATGTTTCATATGCCTAATTATGTTTATGTTATTCAAGCATCTTCCTCCAATTCTGAGGTGTCCTTGCAATTATCTACGATTAAGACCCTTACAGGTCAAATTTGATGATTAATTTGACTCACTCTCCATGGTTTTAGGGTGATGAATCTAGATCTAGTTTTCAGAGTTGATCCACCTATAAGCTCTATTGAGGACTAAATCATTATAATCTTTGGGAGTATTCTAATCGAAATTGTTTGATGATCATGAATCATACAATTGATAAGTCAATAAGGAAAAGTGTTCCACAAGCTGAAAATGCAAGAGAGTTTATGAAAACCATTAAAAAGCAGTTTACTAAGTTTGATAAGGCTGAGATCTCAAATTACATGAGGCTTTTCACTACTACCAAATATGATGGTGTTAGAAAACATGTCATGAAAATGACACATTATTACAACAAGATGAGGGAGAAAAAGGTTGAGGTTGGAGAACAATTTTTGGTTTGGCAAGGCAAATTCTTAAGTCACTTCCTTCGCAATTCGACAATATGAAGTCGAGTTACAATACCCAAAAGAAGGTATGAGACTTAAACACTAAGACTTCTATTGTTATCCATGAAGAGAAAATCCTTAGAGCAAGCAAGCCTTTTCATTCTGTTATGATTATGACACAAGCCAGTGTTACTGGCAAGAAAAAATTAAGGGAGGTCCTGGTAAGAAATTCAAATCCATTTTCAAGAAGAAAGCATCCGACTCTTCTCTAAAGTTAGGTTCCTTCATCGGCTCCAGTTCTAGTTCTAAATCTTGGAACTTGAAAGGGTTTAGAGGTGTGTGCCTATTTTGTCACAACTATAAGCATAAGAGGGCTTATTGTAAGAAATTTGCCGAGTGGAATGTGAAGAAAGGTATTTTGTTTGCCTTTAACAATTTTGAATCCAATTTGGCAAATGTGCCTTCTAACTCATGGTGAGTGGACATTGTTGCTAATATTAACATAACTAATTGCTTATAGGCATTGATAAACAGCCAAAGTCCAAATAAAGGAGAGATTGTTGTAAATATGGGTAACAAAATTAGAGTCCAGGCTGAGCGAATTAGAGTTGCTAGGTTGTTGTTGTCATCCAACCAATTTTTGGAATTACCAAATGTAGTATTTATTTTCTAATATTAGAAGAAACTTGATATCTACATCTATTTTGGATGGGGTTGGGTTTTCTTTCCTATTTAGTGATGGAAAGGTGTGAAAACCAATATTTCTGTGTACTTGACTTGAACTCATTAAGTGTTATAAGACCAGTATGGTGCATTGATGAATGAAAACACATTTGTGAGAGTAAATTGTTCAGTTTAGCTTGAACTTATGTGCAATGATCAATTAAGGCTTTAAAGGGTTTAATGATTGATAGTTGATGAAATGGATGAAAGGTGATGAGACCTTGATTGATGACTTGGTGTGAAATTGGTATATTTTTAAGGTTGAATTCAAGTAGGAAAAGTTTAGAAAACTTCACTTTTGGTATGAAGGATTGATCTTCTCCCTTAAATTTAAGGCCCAGAAACGCGAAAATTTTGGCTATTTTTTTCAACTTAATTCCTTTACTTAATGTTTCATTTTGTGCTGTGTAAGTTACCAAATCATTCTTTAACTTAACTTTTGAAATTCGATATTACTTAAGCTAATCCACAACTCATATAATTTAAGTGTGAAGTCATTAAACCGAATAAAAGCTTTACATATACATAGATTGACTTAAGTATGTATCCCTTGAATTAACTTAATTCCAGAAGTCATGAACTAACAAACTGAATTTAATTACATCCCAAAAGTATCAAAAGAATACATGTATTTGTGCTTATAGGATGTTTGGGAAAAAAAATACAAAAAGAGGATATACCTCACACGGTATAGAATGTAGCCTAGGAAGACATTAGTCCACTAGCCTATGTCGTGTATGCCGCAAATACGATCACTGCAAATAAGCTAAAGGAGTAGGAGGTGAGCTTTGGGAAAAGCCTAGTAAAAAATGCATTTAAAACAATAATAGTATCAAAATGTTTAATAAAGATAACGATGCTTCAAAAATCATAATGCATTATATTCAAAAATTTAAACATAAATTCGGAAGTCAAAATTTTCATAATCACATCAGAATTTTATGAAATCAAATCATTTTCTCAAAATCAAATTCAAAACATAATCATATAATTCAAAAATATTTCATAATTTAGAATCATAAAGCTTAGATCATAAAGTCATATGGAGACTAAGCAAAGACCTTATAGCTGTCATGAGGTTTAGAAAATAGGTCATCCTAACGAAGGGAATAAAGTACCGACAACCATGGTAGGCTGTAGATTGGATCAAGGTCGTACAATGATTCAGAGTGTGAGAAATAACTAGCACATAATTAGGGTTCAGAGTATTAGTTATAGTTAGCACCTAGTTAGGGCGTAGGCACCGATAGCACTCGTTGTGCGGGAAATAATGTATAACCATGCCGCGTAAGCATGAGTCAGAAAATTAGACGCCACAAAGGCGGTGCATGACATGCTGCTAGCATACATTCTAGGTAGCCTAGTCTCAAAACATTTCACATACTTGTTCACTTAATTGAAATATCAAAGTCTTGATTTTTTTTAAAAATTTATTTAGAAATCACGTTTAGAGTCCAAAAAATTTTAAGTCACATAAATTTATTTCAAAAACATCATGCATAGTCAAAAAATGATTTGGGTCATTGATGTGAGACCCCATGTATGTATGATTTTATCATATGTTAATGGAATTACAAAACAAATGATTTTGATCATATGAATGTGAATGAAATTGCAAAGAGAATGCATGAATACTTATGAATACATGTAAAGGCTAAGTAAGGGCTGAACTGGCCACATATTAAAGGAATGTAACTTAAACCCCCCAGACTAATATAAGGACTCAAACACGAATTGATAATATAAGGTCAATGAATTCCATGTACATTTTATGATTCCATCATGTATACATAAGTTACATAATACATGCATCATAAGAAATAGATCTTTTCATACTCTAAGTGTGAATTGAATGTAAAATGGATAGTGAAGCAATTGTGATAATTCTATTTTTAATAGAATTATTTGTGCTTAATTTTTTAATTATTTATTTAATCTCCATATTATTTTATTAATAATCTCCTTTATTTAATTAAAATTCTTTAGTATGCAGATAAATTAAATCCGGATGAAACTCAGTCGTTTCAGTCAAAATTGGGCTGAAAATGAGTTAAAGGAGACTGGACGACTTTCAATTTGTAGATCGAGTCATCAGTCTTCTGGACACGCGTTATGCCAGGTGTCCGTATTTTATTTGCTCCAAAACGATAAGATCAAAGGACACCGTGCCAACCATCTAGAAGACACGTCGGGCCACATCGCACAACCAATTGGACAAAAAGACTGAAGACGTGAAAATATCTGCTCTGCAGCAAATCAAATGAAGACAAGTGACCAAACAATGCCAACTCATCTAGGATGAAAAAAATTACCATTGTACCCCTAAGTGTGTGTATAAATAGAATATGATGGCAATTGAAAAAAAGATCAAGTAGGAAGTAGAAGTAGCTTAGGGTAGGAGTAGTGTAGAGTAATTTAGGAGTAGTTGTAATTCTAGGGTAGCTTTAGTTTCTAAGTTTTTTTTTTAGTTTAATTTCCAAACTCTCCCGTTAGCAATTTTTTTTAGTCACTGTTCATGTTAATTTTATTTTCTTTATGAAAAAGTTGGATTTCTTTAGTTATTCTCGGTTTGCTCCTTTAATTTTTAAAGCTCTTTTCTTGTTTTGCTTATGTTTATCTCATGTTTAATGGAGGGGAGGCTCGGGTGACAAAGCAACACTCCTTAATGTTTATTTTTTTTAGTTTGAGTTGATGAACAGTAAAGAGGGGAAGAAGACGCCGGTGATAGTGGTTATTTTCTTCAACTATTTTACTGTATTTATTCATTAGAATTTCGGTTTTGCATTAGTTGTGTTTTGAGTTTCTTTTGTTTTCCCTTATGGTTATTTCATCTATGATTTAATCCTTGTATTTTTTTTAGCTTCATTTTCTGGATTGTAGTTTCGGTTCTTCTTACCAATTTCTTAATCCCGATTTTTTTTACTATCTTTGTTTTACATTCTCCCGCTTTATGTTCTGGTGGTAGTGGTGCTGCTTTGTTCTTCTATTTCATTCTGTCCTGGATACATTCTGTTGTGGAAGTGTGAAGCAACGGTAGCGGCCATTGTTCAGTGCTGAAGCAAAGCATTAGGATGGTATTGCAAGCTACAGGGAAGCATGAATGAAGCTGATATTTTTTGCCTTCTAGTTTACTCTGTTCGGCTCTGTTTCAATACAATTTACTGTTCATAAGTTGGTTATTATATCAGTTAAATGTTAATGACTGGTTTACATCTCTTTGGAGCCTGTTGAAATTGCCTCACTATCTCTATTTTCTGCTGCCCCGTTTCTGCTATATTGGCCTGCCTAGGTAGAGTAGAGTTGGGATATGTGAATCAGAACAGCGATTCATGCTGCTGAGTAAGGGGTACAGTACACGGACTTGGGTGGCAGAAGATGTGCCTGATTGTTCAGGTATTGCTTGGACTAAAGCAAAATCATCGATGGTGCTGAAGATACGGATCAAAGACGAGGGAACAACAGTAGCTGGCATGGTATTGCAGGGGTCGAACAACAGCTGGAGTAGTACTTGTAGCAAACAGTACAGTTGAGAGCACCTGGAACAGAAGCAGAACAACAGGTTGGATGTGGCTGCTAGCTGGGCAGGTCAAGCGCAACAGCCTGGAGCAGTAGACATCATTTGAGCAGAGTGCCAAGGACCTGTGCAGCAGACATTGCATAGTCAGTGACAGTGGCTGGTGCGCGGCAGTAAGAGCTGAGCTGGTGATGTGCAGGTGTACCGTGCGGCTTCAGCAGAAAACCAGGAGTGCGGGACATGCTGGGCAAGCTGAGAGAAGACTGACAGCAGCCAGTGCAGAGGTCGCGGACGTGTAGAGGAATGACAGCACCATTGGCAGTCAACAAACCGAGAGCATGCTGGAACAAATTTTGCTGGAAATGCATTTTGGAAGAAAGGAGCATAGTGAAAAATCGAGACCACTTGGTTTCTTATGTTGTCTAAGGCCATGTTTGGCACATTTGCATTGTAGCTTTAATCCATTTTCATGCACTTTTAGAATAGTTTAATTCCAATTTAATTTGTTAGCATAAGAAGTTAAGATTTTAATTTTATTTGCATGATTAGCTATAGTTCAATTGATTGGTTAGTCTAGAATTTAGATTTGATTATGTCATTAGTTAATTTTTAATTTTTTTATAGGTTTTCCAATTAGAATACATTTAGATTAAACTCATTTTATGCATTTTAAATTTAGTCTTCATTTTTATTAAATTTTAGGTTAATTTAAATTACATTTTCATAATTAGATTAATTTGCATATATATTTTATTTTAGGTTAGTTTAATTGTAGTTTAATTAATCTTGTTTTGTTATTTTCATATTTGCACTTTATTTTAATTGCGTTAATGAATTTTTAACTGTTTTAATTATTTTTGTAGGTATTTTTCTTTAATTGCTCGGAGTTTGGTAAGTAAATCTTAGCTCGGTTTTATTTAGTTTTTATTATTTTATTGTTTTATTGTTTGCAGTAATTTTAATTAGTCTTAGTAGATCACCCATTGCAACTTCATAATTTGCTAGGATATACTTAGGGTAAGATTAACTGGTAGTTAATTAGGCTAATCAACTTCTCTGTGGGACGATAACTCGGGACTCAAATTTCATTATTACTTGTATGACCCGTGCACTTGCGGATAATACGTTTAGTTCATACCAAGTTTTTGGCGCCGTTGCCGGGAAAGTTTTAATTAATCGTTAATTAATATCGGTGAAATTATGCTTAGTGTAATTCTAGCATGTAAATATTTAGGTTGTAAATATTTAGAGCCTTACTTAGGTTAGTTAAATTTTCTTATAATTAATTTAAAAAAAAATTTGAAAAATTTAAAAACTTCAAAAATTTTCTAAGGACTTTTTGATGATTGCATGCGTAGAGCCAAGAGTTATGATTGCTTTCCTTTAGATCCTGAAATTGAATGAACACTTAGGAAAATTAGAAAGGATTATAGGAAATTTATAACTCCGCTGCAAAGCATCATGGCAGAAAATAGGAAAATTAAGACCGTTGGAGATTATGCAATGCCGACTATTGGGGGTTATTATACCGGCATTAGTCCACCACCTGTCCCTGCTAACAACTTCAAAATTAAGCCTTCCATCCTCCAGATTATCCAGACATCTTTGCAGTTCAGTGGGCTTCCACAAGACGACCCACATGCTCACCTCGGGCAATTTCTGAACTTGTGCAACACTTTCAAGCACAATGAATTATCTGATGATGCGCATAGGCTTAGATTATTCTCCTTCTCACTTAGGGATAGGGCGCGACACTAGTTAACCTCCTTACCTCCAGGATCCATTTCTACATGGGACGAGTTAGCCCATCAATTTCTAGCTAAGTTTTTTCCTTCCTCTAAAATGGCCAGACTTCGTAGCGACATATCTTCATTTGCCCAGTTCGATTCGGAAACTCTTTACGAAGCATGGGAACCAAATAAGGAGTTTCTTAGGAAGTGCCCTCACGATGGCCTACCTTTGTGGTTGCAAGTCCAAACCTTCTACAACGGACTTACAAGCCAAAATAGGACCATTGTTGACGCTGCTGTGGAGCCCTGATGTGCAAAATAGAGGAGGAAGCTTATGAGCTCTTAGACAAGATGGTTGCTAACAACTATCTATGATCCTCGGAGAGGCAATTACCAAAGAAGTCAGCGGGTATTTATGAGCTCGACACGCTGTCTACCTTGACCTCTCAAATCGTTAATCTTACGAAGAAGGTAGAGTCGCTCAGTACCCACCATAATCCTTCCTCCAGCCCTAATCCTGTTTATTCTGTCCAAAGTCCTTTTCTTTCCTACGAGCTGTGTAGTGGTACCCACTTTGTAGATAGGTGTCCGCTCAACTTACAATCGGTTCAGTATGTTGCCCCTTCTCAAACGCAACAGAATAATCCCTTTTTAAACACCTACAATTCAAGGTGGAGGAACCATCCTAACTTTTCTTAGAGCCAAAACCTAGGGTAATATTCTAATTCTAGACCTGTAGGACCCCCTAGTTTTCAAGCTCCACTGGTTCATGTACCACCACAGCCACAACTTCCATATCATCCACCTCATCACTCTCATCACCCATTCCCATTTCAACAATTTCAGCATCATTCATCCCCATCACCACCACCTATCTAGCCACAACATATACTTGCACCAGCACCAACAGCTGAGAACAAGCCCTCGCTTGAGGAGATGTTCACAACGATCCTACAAAATCAAGCTGCCTCAATCAAGAATTTAGAAGTTCAGGTTGGACAAATAGCCAATGCTCTTAGCTAACGTCCACAAGGGACCTTTCCTAGTAACACTGAAGTTAATCCTGTTAAGCAAAAGGAGGGTAAGGAACATGTTAGATCTATCACCCTTAGGAGTGGCAGAGAATTAGATGATTCACAAGTTAAGTCCAATCCTGTTAAGTCCACAGTGGTAGAGCCTTTAGGGTCTAAAGAGGCAGCTCAAAAAGAACAAGAACATCAGGATCAAGCTGCAAAAGAATCAAAGCTAAGCACTTCTTCATCTATACCTTCTTCTTCTTCATTGCCTTCCTCGTCCTCTGATTTTACACAGGTTCCCACTATATTGCCTCTAGTTAGACCACCAGTACCTTTTCCTCAGAGGTTTCAAAACCAAAAGCTTGATCAACAATTTGCTAAATTTCTCGAGGTTTTTAAGAAATTTCAGATCAACATTCCTTTCGTAGATGCCTTAGAGCAAATGCCAAGTTATGTGAAGTTCCTGAAGGATATTCTCTCGAGGAAGAGAAGATTGGAAGATTATGAGACGGTGGCCTTAACTGGGGAATGTAGTACAATTATCCAGAGGAAATTACCCCCCAAGCTCAAGGATCCCATGAGTTTTACCATACCTTGTACTATTGAAAATCTTTTCTTTAGTAGAGCCCTGTGTGATTTAGGAGCCAGTATCAATCTGATGCCTTTGTCTATCTACCAAAAGGTAGAAAAAGGGGATGTCAAGCCTACCACAGTGACCCTTCAGCTAGCAGATCGATCCATTAAATATCCAAAGGGGGTCATTGAGGATGTGTTAGTAAAGGTGGACAAATTTATTTTCCTGCGGATTTTATTGTTCTAGACATGGAGGAAGACAGAGAAGTCCCCATTATACTAGGCAGACCTTTCCTAGCGACTGGTAGAACCTTAATTGTGTATAAAAGGGGGAGTTGACTATGAGAGTCCTAGATCAGGGAGTGAAGTTTAATGTTTTCAAACCTTTGAAGCTCCCTGATGTCACAACCCAAATTACCTAAACATCAGAGTAAATTTTTTGCTTTTTAATTTCCTTACCCGTCGTGAATAGTTACACTACTAAACAGTTGGGCTATGATTCGGTGTTAGTCACCTCTCACCTATTTACCATTCCATTTTCATATTTCATTGACATATCAATTTATTTTAAACTAAATACATCTCCAATATTAAAGCCATATACAGTACTGTGCGTCTATATTTTCAGATACAAAATTATACAAATGTGTATACCTGATCTTGATAAGAAGTAGCGGATAACCGAAATGCAAGACTACTGTCTATCTCTTCTATTGAATATACCCTGTGGGGTGGAAAATGAAAGGGTGAGCATAAACAGCTCAGTAAGGCAATAATGTAAGCAGGTAGATAACTATACTATCTACGTGCTGATAATGTCATGATATAAAATCGTTTACTTTTGGAGCATGAGGTAAGACTAAAACGATGCCACATGTATGTATATATCATATAAGAGAAATCATGAAATCGACATATAAAGTCAACATGGAAAAATCATCATGTATGACATCTCATGCTCGTCACATTAAAACTTATTTGTTTCATCATAAACTCAACACTCAAAAACTTATCTGTTTCATTACAAACTCTTCACGTTAAAACTTATTTGTTTTATCATAAAACAATCACATCAAGGCTAAACCCATCTCTCGGGAATACCTTGATTCATTGAATCCCATATCTCTTAAAAACATAAATCGGGACATTACCCCTCCCTCGGGTTTGTCCTGGTCTATCTAGACCGTATGATATCATGTGAGACATGTAGGTTACTGTATGAAAATCGAGGACTATGGCCATACTTTGTCCCTGTGATCCCAGGTTACACGGATCCCAGTGTGCGGGGTATCACAACTGCAACGGGAAGTAGGGTCAAGTCCTACCCGCCAGAATATCAAGTAACATCATCGAGTCATCATGACTGCACGGTACAGCGTACTCCGTGTGACATACACGGTACATCATACTTCGTGGACTCATATCATAGTCTGGGGGTGCCTGCCGTAGGTCTTATCCACCCCAATACTATGTCGATAACCAACTCATGTCTCAAAGTATACGTGCGAGCATCTCAACTCTCTACGACACAGTCTACAGGAGGCTTCCTCACGACCATATGCACGTCAACTCACGTCTAGTGCGAGCGAATCTCC
This sequence comes from Firmiana major, assembly GCA_033439115.1. Classification (NCBI taxonomy): domain Eukaryota; kingdom Viridiplantae; phylum Streptophyta; class Magnoliopsida; order Malvales; family Malvaceae; genus Firmiana; species Firmiana major. The sequence goes on along the minus strand of CM065903.1, from coordinate 22,068,376 downwards.
AGCACCACGCTATGCATATCATGATATCTAAAATCTCGTGCGAGCGAAGCTCCAGCACGGTTTTGTGCACACATAAATTTCTCGTACGAGCAATGCTTTAGTACGGCTTTTTATGAGAAATAAATCAGTAAACTTGAGTGCGAGTAAGACTTTAGCACTTTTTATTTGCATAAATACGATAGGTGGCTAAATCTTGATAAAACATCTTTTTAAAATAGTAACCGGTACTAACCGGTACCTTTTCGTATATTTCATGAAATCAATAGCCAAACTATGTGTATATTTGCTTCAATCAAAGCAATATAATCATATAAAAACATTAAAACATGATAATCATGTAATTTATCTGCCTTACTACCCTTTTTCTAAATATTACTCCCAGGGGCAAAATCGTCTTTTTCTTTATTCACATATGCCTCGATTTTCGCAAAATTATTATTTCGTTTTAGTTTAAGTAATTCTAGACCCTGTAAATCCCCTCAAAATTACGTATAGGTATCTCTATGCACCTACAAAATTCCATTACCTCGATTCTCGTCGAGCGCGTATCTAATTTCTACTGTCGGAGGCTTGTCCGATCCGCTGCTAATTCAGTCTCTGGGGCTGCAGATAATTATTTATCACGTCAATTTAACCCAATAAATATAATTCTCCTGTTTATTATAGTCGATTTAACTAATTGGGCCAATTTACTCTTATTGGGCCCAATCGCACCTTAATGAGTTTTGACCCATTTTCAGTCCGTTTTTACTATTTAAATCCCTTCTTCGGGTTTACTGGGCTCATTCAGCTTACTAATAATCATCGGGCTTCGTTCCAAACTTATTGGATAGCCCGTACACTATTTACGGTAATTACGTTGTAATTCCGATTAATATCCCTTTTTATACGAAATTAATCCATAATTCCGTAAAAATATAAACTCTGTATTAAAGAACTCATATTGCCGAAATTAAAATGTACTTACCCAATATGATGCGGGATACGAAAATCGGAGCTCAATCGGCTCTCGTTCGGGCTTTGTCGTACAACTGCACAATTATATATTTAATCCCGGGTTACTTTTCGATTAAATATAATTTAAATAAATTTCTCGAATATCAAATCGGTCACTTTTGACCTCGTATCGACTTACCCGAAGTCCGATGTATCCCCGAAAATTCTTTCCCTTTTTCCTTTTTCTCCTTTTTTTTCTTTCTTGGCTGAACCGGTTCAGTCCGGTTCAACCTGGTTTAGACCTGTCCGGTTCAGCCGGTTCAGTCCGGTTCGCCTCTTTACTGAACCGGTCCGTACCGGTTCAGACCTTCTCGCCGCCGTTCACGGCGTTTTCGACCGGTTCTCGGCTCGTTTCTGGCGCCATTCGACTCGTCTTTGGCCGGGCAACCTTCGACTGGCCTCGATCGGGACCGAATCACCGCCGGTGGCCGCCGTTCCTCTCTTCTCCCTCTCGACCTTCTCTCCCTCGATCCGTCGGATTCCGACGGTTTCGCCAGTCGATACCGGTCTCAAAAGAACCGGCTCCTCCTCCTGAACTCGTCGGTACCCACAGTTCGCGCCCAGCTGCCGTGGATCGCCAGGATCAACCCCGTTTTCCTCGCGGGCTTCTTTTCCTCCGTTCGGCGATTTTCGACCTCCTTGGCGCGCGTCGCCAGTGCCCAAAGCTTCGCCGGCCTCTCCTCTTCCTCCTCGGCTGTTCGTCGGAGTCGCATGATTGCCGGTGGGCTGGGATGGCTCGGGTCACGCGCGGGCATCTTCCGTTTCTCGGGTTCTTCCCGATTTCCAAATTCAATCCTTCTTTTTTTTTTTTTTTTACTTAATTATTTTATTTTTATTTATTATTATTTATAAATTAGTTTAATATTATTATATTCAATTAAATATTATTATTTGGTAAAAATATCTAAAAATATTAATATTTTATTCTAAATTCATTCATTTATTTAATTATATTTAATTTATTTATTATATTTTTAACCTTTTTTCGGGTATAATTTCTCCGTATTTTCAGGATATTGTCCCGAACAAAAATTTCGATTAATTCCAGTAAATTCATATCTTGATCAATTTAATCCAAATTTAATTATTTCTTCGTTATTGATCAAGATTCTCAAATCCATTATTTTTAATTAAATTATCTTATCGAATTTATACCGACTTTCGATCTTTTGACCGTTTTGCCCTTGCACGTATTCGGGATAAATTTAACCCGACTTCCCTTCACGAATACTCATTCATTTTGTGTTTTTAATTAAATTCGGGTCTTACACCTGATGACTCTCAAGATTGTTTTAAGATGGTGATTGAGGAGGATATAAGGCTTGAGCATAAGATATCTGAGAGAAAGAAGGAAGTAGATAGAGTTCAGGAGGATTTAACTGTCAATATTTTGTCACCACTCTGGCTGATTCTCCTACTTTTCGCCCTGTTGCTGAGTGTTGTGTTCTTTAGCTGCATTTGAAGTGGCTTAATTTTTCTTTTCACCTTGTATATAGCTCTTTTTCTTTTCTTTTTCGTTGTTTCTTTCTTTATTTTACAGATTTCTTTTACAGCATTACCTTTTCAATCAAGTTTTGGTTGCTCGTCATCATCATCAGAAAAGGGGAGTACTCTATTCTTGACCTTAAATGTTTATATTATCTGCACACTGAGGACACTGTGCACTTCAAGTTTGGGGGAGGGGATATCACTTGAGCATTTTTCAAAATTTTGGACAAAATTGAAAAAAATTTTAAATTTTTTTCAAAAACCTGAGCTTAAACCGTTTGATTTTTGGAGTGATTTAGTGTAGTTTTCTCATATTCCGATGATATGACCCCATGATTAAGTCTGATTTTGATTGACTGAGAAGCATGATTATAGGAAAAGCATGACGTTGAGTTCTTGAATTTGTCTTGATTCTGATTGCGATATGCACATGTCATGTCATGAATCTGTATATTTATTTAGAGAAAGCTTATGTGGACATAGGGTTGCATTTGTTCAATTGATTATGTGCATCATATTCTAGAATTTGTTTGATCTGATCTCGAGATGAAATATTAGATCACACTTAATTAGGGAGATGATTTAGGCTATCTTTGGATCGTTTGAGCCTTCCTAGCTATCCCGGTACATATTTTACCCCTAATCACCCATCTGGGCCAAATAAGCTTTTCTTTATAAATACACCTGCTTATATTTCCTTAGCTTAAATACTTTGTTCCTATCCCTTACCCCGAAAGCATGAAAAGTCATTGGGATATATAGTGAGCTTTGTACATATGGGTATCTGGTGATAGTGAAAGTTCAAAAAAAGAAAAGTGATGAAAGAAAAAGAAAAAGAAAAGAAGAAAGATGAAAAATACAAAAATAGAATAAAATGATTAGCAAAAGAAATAAATTTGGGGGAAATAAATTTGAGCTCTTACATTAAAGATCCTAGAAGTAATGCATGTTAAAGGGTAATTAAACCTAAATAAACTTTATCATACCTTAGCCTCAGCCTTACATTACAAGCTTAATGAAGTCCTATTGATCTTTGATTAAGTGTGACTACATTAGTGGAGAGAAAAGTGAAAAGCAAACTTATGGGAATGATCACATGTCATTGACTTTGCATTCACTGTGTTTGCATAATCTGATCGGGATAATGTACTGTGAAGTGGTTTTGACATTTTCACACACACACAAGGGATCCAATTTGGGTTAGGATTTATGATTGAATGATTTTGAGTGTTTGACTTGTAATTGTGAGTCTTTGAGATCATAGTTTGTGTTTTTTCTTTGAGGATAATATTGAAAAAATTATTGTGTTCAGTATTTGTCATTCCTACATTTGTTTTGTTTTGCTTGAGGACAAGCAAAAACTCAAGTTTGGGGGTGTGATAATTTTATTTTTAATAGAATTATTTGTGCTTAATTTCCTAATTATTTATTTAATCCCTATATTATTTTATTAATAATCCCCTTTATTTAATTAAAATTCTTTAATGTGCAGATAAATTAAATCTGGATGAAACTCAATCATTTCAGTCAAAATTAGGCTGAAAACGAGCTAAAGGAGACTGGACCACTTCCAATTTGCAAACCGAGTCATCAGTCGTCTAGACACGCGTGATGCCAGGTGTCCGTATTTTATTTGCTCCGAAACGATAAGATCGAAGGACATCGTGCCAACCCTCTAGAAGACACACGTCGGGCCACATCACACAACCAATTGGACAAAAAGATTGATGACGTGGAAATATTTGCTCTGCAGCAAATCAAATGAAGACAAGTGGCCAAACAATGCCTACTCATCTAGGATGAAAAAAATTACCATTGTACCCCTAAGTGTGTGTATAAATAGAATATGATGGCAATTGAAAAAAAGATCAAGTAGGAAGTAGAGATAGCCTAGGGAAGGAGTAGTGTAGAGTAATTTAGGAGTAGTTGTAATTCTAGGGTAACTTTAGTTTTTAAGTATTTTTTTTTTTAGTTTAATTTCCAAATTTTCCCGTTAGCAATTTTTTTAGTCACTGTTCATGTTAATTTTATTTTCTTTATGAAAAAGTTAGATTTCTTTAGTTATTCTCGGTTTGCTCCTTTAATTTTTAAAGCTCTTTTCTTATTTTGCTTCTGTTTATCTCATGTTGAATGGAGGGGAGGCTCGGGTGACAAAGCAACACTCCATAATGATTTTTTTTTTTAGTTTGAGTTGATGAACAGTAAAGAGGGGAAGAAGACACCGGTGAGAGTGGTTATCTTCTTCAACTATTTTACTGTATTAATTCATTAGAATTTCGGTTTTTCATTAGTTGTGTTTTGAGTTTCTTTTGTTTTCCCTTATGGTTATTGCATCTAAGATTTAATCATTGTTTTTTTTTTTTAGCTTTATTTTCTGGATTGTAGTTTCGGTTCTTCTTACTAACTTCTTAATCCCGATTTTTTTTACTATCTTTGTTTTACATTCCCCCGCTTTATGTTCTGGTGGCAGTGGTGCTGCTTTGTTCTTCTATTTCATTCTGTCTTGGATACATTCTGTTGTGGAAGTGTGAAGCAAGGGTAGCGGCCATTGTTCAGTGCTGAAGCGAAGCATTAGGATGGTATTACAAGCTGCTGGGAAGCATGAATGAAGCTGATTTTTTTTGCCTTCCAGTTCACTCTGTTCGGCTCTGTTTCAATATAATTTACTGTTCATAAGTTGGTTATTATTTCAGTTGAATGTTAATGACTGATTTACATCTCTTTGGAGCCTGTTGAAATTGCCTCACTATCTCTATTTTCTGCTGCCCCATTTCTGCTATATTGGTCTGCCTAGGTAGAGTAGAGTTGGGACATGCAAATCAGAGCAGCAATTCATGCTGCTGAGCAAGGGGTACAGTACACGGACTTGGGTGGCAGACGATATGCCTGATTGTTCGGGTATTGCTTGGACTGAAGCAAAATCATGGATGGTGCTGAAGATACAGATCAAAGACGAGGGAATAGTCGCAGCTGGCATGGTATTGCAGGGGTCGAACAATAGCCTGGAGCAGCACTTGTAGCAGAAAGTACAGTTGAGAGCACCTGGAACTGAAGCAGAACAGCAGGTTGGACATGCCTGCTAGCTGGGTAGGTCGAGCACAACAACCTGGAGCAGTAGATAGCATCTGAGCAGAGTGTCGAGGACCTGTGCAGCAGACATTGAATAGTCAGTGATAGAGGCAGGTGCGTGGCAGTAGGAGCTGAGATGGTGATGTGCAGGTGTACCGTACGGCTTCAACAGAAAACCAGGAGTGCAGGACATGCTGGGCAAGCTGAGAGCAGATTGACAACAGCCAGTGTAGAGGTCGCGGACGTGTAGAAGACTGACAACACCGTTTGCAGTCAAGCAGGCTGGACACACCTGGAACAGAGGATAAACCGAAACCAAGAGCATGCTGGAACAAATTTTGCTGGAAATGCATTTTGGAAGAAAGGAGCATAGTGAAAAATCGGGACCACTTGGTTTCTTATGTTGTCTAAGGCCATGTTTGGCACATTTGCATTGTAGCTTTAATCCATTTTCATGCACTTTTAGAATAGTTTAATTCCAATTTAATTTGTTAGCATAAGAAGTTAAGATTTTAATTTTATTTGCATGATTAGCTATAGTTCAATTGATTGGTTAGTCTAGAATTTAGATTTGATTATGTCATTAGTTAATTTTTAATTTTTTTTATAGGTTTCCCAATTAGAATTAATTTAGATGAAACTCATTTTATGCATTTTAAATTTAGTCTTCATTTTTATTAAATTTTAGGTTAGTTTAAATTGCATTTTCATAATTAGATTAATTTGCATGCATATTTTATTTTAGGTTAGTTTAATTATAGTTTAATTAATCTTGTTATGTTATTTTCATATTTGCACTTTATTTTAATTGCATTAATGAATTTTTAACTGTTTTAATTATTTTTGTTGGTACTTTTCTTTAATTGCTCGGAGTTCGGTACGTAAATCTTAACTCGGTTTTATTTAGTTTTTATTATTTTATTGTTTTATTGTTTTTCAGTAATTTTAATTAGTCTTAGTAGATCACCCATTGCAACTTCATAATTTGCTAGGATATACTTAGGGTAAGATTAATCGGTAGTTAATTAGGCTAATCAACTTCTCTGTGGAATGATAACTCGGGACTCAAATCTCATTATTACTTGTACGATCCGTGTACTTGCGGATAATACGTTTAGTTCGTACCAAATTGAATACAAGTTGTTCTTTGAAATTTTGGGAAAAACTGCAGTTACGAACCTGCAGAGGAAGGCCAAATGGATCTCTTATTCAAAGTAGATCGATCTCCTATTCAAGCATACTGATCCCCATGTGATTCTGTCAAGGACAAATCGATCTCCATTTGCTTCTGCTTAGAAAGGATCGATCTCATCCCAAATACAGATCGATCTCCAATGGTTTCTGGCTAGAAAGGATCGATCCCTTCCCAAAAAGCAGATCAATCCCCTCCTTAAAACAGATCGATCTTTACTTCATTCTGTTTGGCAAGGATTGATCCCATCCCATGAACAGATCGATCCCACAGCCTATAAACTGAATGTCGAGAGAGTTCAAAGTAAGGGAAGATCGATCTCTCACCCTAGGAAATCGATCTCATAAGGCCAATTCTATAAAAAGGGCCTGACAGTCGAGTCTTCTTCCTTGAAACATCAAACACCTCTCCATTTTCACAAAGTAACCTAGCTTTCTCACTATAGAATACCATCCCCTTCCAAAAAGATTTGAGAAAAAGTTATTTGAGCAAAGTTGTTCATTTTGATGAGGAGAACAACATAGTTTGGAATCAACATTCAAGTTGCTAAATTGAAAGAACAAAGTCTTTCCTTAAGATTTGGCCAAGTGAGGAGGTATAAACTAGGTAAGTTTTCAATACAACAACTTCAAGTATGTTTATCTAGACATTATTATGAGCTGATTGGTGTATGTATTGTTGGTTGAAACTACCTAAGGCATGTTGAATCATCCATAACCTAGAAATGGGTTTAGTGTGAGAAGGAGAGCTAAGGTTGATTTAATGACGAATAAAGTATATTATGGTGTTGGAGATGTAATATGCATGATTCTAAGATAGTTTCATGAAACCAATATGTTGGAATAGATGAGGATTCAAATTTGGCATAAGAGGTGTATGATGAAATGCCTTAGTGAAGGAAAGTGATGAATTTAAGGCATTATAAGCTTAATGCCGACCTAATATGAATTATTAGCTTGATGAGTCAAATAGATTCTCGAGAAATGATTAGTACAATCGAAATGGACCTAAGAGAAAGTAAGGCCCAATAAGTGTTAATGAACCCAATAAGTCAAATCGACTATAGTAAACGTAAAAATAGTATTATATTGGGTTAAATTGATGTGATAAGTAATTTTGTGCAGCTTAGGAAATTACATTGGAGCACGATCGAGTAGCTCTAAGGAAGTGGAATCATTCAATGTGATTCCAAGTAAGGAAATTTTGTAAGTATTTAGATGTAACTGCACGTATTTTGAGGGTATCTACAGGGTAATAGATTTACTTGGCTACCTAGAAAAGAAATAATGATTTGTGTGAAAGATTTGAGTATAGGTAAAAAGGGATGATTTTACCCCTAGGAACAAACTTTACAAAAAGGGTAGTAAGGCTAATAAATTGCATAAATGTCAATGTTTGATGTTTTTAATGAAATGTATTACTTCGATTTAAGCAAAGTTACGGGTAGGCTGGCTAGCATGAGTCAGGTGCTAATTGTGATTTTGAATGTGTTTTGTTGAAATAGAGCCGCCTACTATATTTATGTGAATTCAATCGTGCTAGAGCTTTGCTCGCACTGGATTTTGATATTTTAACATGCGTGAAATGTGCTGGAGCCTAGCTCGCACCATATTTTGAGTTGAGATGCATGCAAGCTGTACTGGAGCTTTTACTCGTGCGTGGGTTTTCATTGATTTCTTATGCATATAACGGTACTGGAGCTTTGCTCGTACATGACTTCACTATTATTTATTTTGTATAATGTCGTACTGGAGCAATGTTCGTATTAAGATTTTTACTGATTGTGCATGAAATCATGCTAAAGCTTTGCTTGCACTGGGCTTTTCACATTGTGATATTTAATGAGTCGTGTTGGATGCCTCGCGTAGACTGTGTCACACGGATGAGATACTCGCACGAGTCGTGTTGGATGCCTCGTGTAGACTATTAGTCACACGGATGAGATACTCGCATGTGCACTTGAGACTGAGTGGGTTATACATGGTATGGGGTAGATAAGACCTACGATAGACACCCCCGATCATGATATGGGTCCATGGAGTACGTTGTACCGTGTATATCACATAGAGTACGCTGTACCGTGTGGTGATATTGTTGATTTAAGAGTTTGGCTGGTAGGATTAACCCTCCTCCTATTATAGCATGATGTCCCGCACACCGGGATCCGTGTGGTCTGGGATGATAGTGACATAGTTGGCCAATAGAGTTCTCAATTATATACAGTGACCACCTGTCTCACATGATATCGCATGGTTTTATACACACTAAACACGATTTGTGTTATCCAAGGTAGACTTGAGGGAGGGGTCAAACCTTGTGGGATGTTTTAAAGGAATGATATACTGCTTGTGATGAGTTTTATTAATGTTTTGGACAAGGTGTTAAACCTAGAGGGAATGATTTATGATGAAATCTATGTTTTGAGATGAAACTAATGAGTTTTATTAAGATGAGCATGAGATGTTTTACATGATGATTTTGCATGTGTTATCATGCCTTATTTTCATGTTTTTAGTACGTGATATATGTATATACGTGTGACATAGTTTTAATAGTACATCATGCTCTAGATATAAATGATTTTATATCATGACATTAAGCATGAAGATAGTGTAGTTATGTGAGACCCCGTATAGGTTTAACCTTGAACATATGTAAATGAGTTCATGAAGTATTGTAATGTACTAGAAATGTGAAGCTTATGTGATCTAAAGTCCATAAGATTAATGTACACACTTGTAATAAGAGTTTTGATGTATGTACAAGTTTCATTATATATGATTATGAAGAAATGGACTTTGATATATGATGAATGTGAGAGGAATGGAAAATGATTATTGTCGTCAAATGGAATAAGTTGCATAAGTGTTGTAACTCTTGGCACTTCCATTTAGCTAAGTATTATATACCTTTGGCTATACAAAGATTCTACACCAGTTTTAAAGTGTACGAAGTATGAATGGATGTCATTTTCAAGTCTCAAAGATGCATGAATGAGAAAATAACTATGACAACAAATTTAAGATGTTTTGGGGTGAAGTTATTGTAGAAAAACTGTAAAAAATCTGGAAAATATGAAGGTCAGATCGATCGCATAGGATGAGAGATCGATCTGAAAGAGCAAAAAATGCTCTTGTGTGAGTAATGGAACAGAACAAATCGATCTCTAAGGGAGCCAGATTGATCTGCTAAGCATTCTGTAATGAGAAGATCGATTCTTAAGGCAAGCAGATCGATCTCCTTAACTCTCTATTTGAGACAGATCGATCTCAAGTCTCGACAGATCGATCTCCTTAAGGGTTCTGTAAAGAGCAGATCGATCTCCTATAAGAGACAGATCGATCTCCAAGAAGGAAATTGACTGTAAACAGATCGATCTCATCAAGGAAGAAGATCGATCTGGTAATGGTTGCTTTTGGTAAAAAGGACTACCAAACCTTGCAGAGATCGATCTCTACAAGGACCAGATCGATCTCATATGCCTGCATCTATAAAAAAGGGCTCGAGATTTGACTGAAAACTTAGATTTTCCCTCCCACCGAACCTCATCTACCATTTTCTCTCAATGCCCAAGTATTCTCACTCTAAAGATCACTACATTCCAGCCAGTTTTGGAAGAAGCTCAAGAAGGGAAAGTTGTTCCTTGAAGCAAGGAGAACAACATATCCAAAAATCTCACATTGGTGTGACCAAGAGAAGGAGTTGTGGCTACCACAAGTTTAACTAAGTAAAGGGGTAAGCTCTTCAACCTTCAAGCTTCTAAATATGGTTTCTAGATATTTATGGGTTGAATGATATGTGAAATGCTGATAGGAGTGATGAATGTAGCGATGGGTGAGTAATATTAAGGGAGATTTATAAAGAGAAAATACATGGAAAAGTGATGGAAAGCTTAAGAGATGGTAAAATGATATTTGTGGAAGATAAAATGTGATTTAAGGGTTTGAGAAACATGAATAGATAAATAGAAGACAATGTGTATGTTTAGCAGAGGGAAAAGAAAATAACTTGATGATTTATACGTGTAGCTTAGAATACATGCGACACGACTAATCCGGATCGCGAACGGAACAAACGTGACAGAGGAAATACGAACGCGATTCGAGGTAAGGGACTGTATGTTAGCGATAGAGATATTCGTACATATTTTTACTGTGATTTTAATAGTTATGATGCTAGAGATACTAAGCTTAGCTATTAAACCAAATATGAATGGAAATGTACTATGATATAATTGTGAAAATGGGATATGGGAAGGAAATTGGCCTTACATACATGTTTTTAATGCTTTACATCTATGTATGATGTTTTGATGTTTTCTCATCCATGTACTGATTTTGAGATTGAGGAATGAAAATAGGTAGGCTGGCTAGTTTTACATGTTTAGCGTGGGACGATGTGCTATGTAAATAAACATGTTTTGAGTTTTTAAAAGAGAAAATAGCCACCTATTGGATTTAAGAAGTGAAATGGTATTGGAGCTTTAGCTCACACCCATTTTGATAAATTAGACTATGCTCGAGATTCACTCGCATATGTCTACATGTTTTAATAAACCGTGCTGGAGTTTAACTCGCATGATGGTTTTGAGAAAGTGCTGAAACTTTGCTCGCACCCGTTTTTACTGAGTTGAGGTAAACCTGGGGGTCTGAGACCCAAGGGGATGCCAGCCGACAGCCTTAGAACGGGCTGAGCCTTAATAATAAATCCTACCATGCTGGAGCCTTGTGATGACTGTGTGTTACGCTGATTGCTCGCCTGGTATATGAGACATGGTTCAGGATAAAAAGTCCATTAGAGTTGGTAGATGGAATGGGTCCACGGTCGTACGTAGAACTGTATAGTTGTCCGTTGGTATACTACGTACCGTACTGGGTGCACGTGAGTACGAGTATCGCGTAGATGATACATGGCGTACCTTATACCGTGAGTATATGAGGAGATGAGGTTGATTGAGATGAGCCGGATGGTAGGACTAACCCATCCCCCTTCAGGCGAAGTGATGCCTTGTGTACACCTGATCAGTGAGGCCTGGGATCACTGACTATGGCCATATGTTGTGGATATTTGATTGCCGAAAATTCCATGCTTGTCTCAAAGATACGAAAAATTGAGAAACTCAGAAAAGAAAGAGATTTGATGAAAGAAATGATTTGAGAAAAGTAAAGAGAGTTTGCGATTTGATAAATCTCTCGATTTGAATACTCGTGCTATTATAGTGCTGTTTATGACATGTTTTCAAATGGGAATATTGTATACATGTTTTCATGAAAATGCTTATAAGAGAAATGAATGTTTGAATGCATTTTCTAGTAATATTTCCATTTATATCGAAACATGATTTTAATTATGCATGCATGGGCTATATAGATAGTACAATATCTACCTGTTAGCATCCATTTCTTTACTGAGCTGTGGTTTACTCATCCCACTACTTTTCCCACTCCAAACACTAAGAAATATCAAGGTGCAGTGGTCTCTGGATCTCCTTTTGTAGTGGACAGCTCCCATCAGTTGCAAAGGTATAAGACTTGTATACGCATAAGTATTTTGTATCGAATATAATGTATCGCACGGTTACAAATCGAAATGTAAACAGTGGTATGGGGGATGTTATGTAAAGATATTATTATACAATTAATTTTGTACATTTACACACACCTGGGAGTGTGAATTAAAGTTTAAATATTTCCGCTGTAAATGAATGGAATTTTTGTAATTGCATCTTCTCACAGCCCAATCGTAGTAGTGTATGCATGGATAAAGGGCACCCGGGAGTGGGGTGTGACAAGTTATCTACCTGCTTGCATTATTTCCTTACTGAGCGTTTGGTTACTCATCCCCTTAATTTCCCCCCTCTACAAAGTACACACAATAGTCTAGTGAGTGGCTAAGGAGTCGCATCCCGATATCCGCTGGTCTCCATCACCAGGAGGTATACACACTAGTATCTTTTTGTATCTAAACATGTAATAACACAATAATCATTTTGGAATGTAATATGGGGGATGTAAATATTAATAGACACGTACAAGTATCGAATTTCAGTTATAAAGTATACATGTTTTGCTTTGAAATAAATTATGATGACATAATAGATTGTAAAGAGTGACTAATGCTGACTCATAGCCCAACTATTTGGTGGCGAGAGTGTTCATGACTAGGTAAGGAAAGGAAAAAAGAGAAAAATTTGTAGTGATTTTAAGTAAAAATGGGTCGTGACAAGATTGATATCAGATCTGAGTTGGCATGATATGAGTCGGTATTAGTAAGTAAGAAAGATACATCCTCATATTATTATGCTTTGTTTAGATATAAATGTGTATACTGAGATGGGATTAGACTAATAAATGTTATGGATGCAGGAAATTAGGCATTATGCCTATCACCCGCCGAGGTAGAGGGGCGAGTGCATGTGCTAGAGGCCGTAGGGGTAGGACTGAGAGCCGTACAGAGTCACAGACCGATTAGGCTCCACAGGACCCTGTTGAGAGACCAGGGGATACTGAGGCACGCTTCACTAGGATATAGTAGAGTATTGAGAGCCTTATTGAGATAGTCATCCAGGCGTGCGGGGCTAGTGATAGACGAGGTCCAGCCGGGCAGCCTATTGCTACTGGACAGACTACTGCAGAGAGACCTTAGACTATAGAGACTGTTACACCACCTCTAGTTCAGGATACAGCTTCTCCTATTGCTCCACAGTCGAGCGGTAGTGATCTGGGTTATGACTGTGAGTTGGATAGGTTACGACAATTTCAGGAATTCAAACCTCCAATCTTTAGAGGAGTGAAGGACCCGGTTGTTGCCGAGGATTGGGTATATGAAATGGAGAAGTTGTATGGGTTCTTCAGGTGTACATTGATTGAGAGAGTTACCTTTACCGTATTTATGTTGAAGGGTGAGGTAGAACACTGGTGGAGATCCACAGTATCTATCCTGAGAGCTCACCACCCAGAGATTACATGAGAGATATTTTTGGAGGCTTTTAGGAGGTAGTATATTCTGGCCATTGCACAACGGAAGCTGCAGATGAAGTTTATGAATTTGGTTCATGAGAAGCGCTCCGTTGATGAGTATGAGTCGAGGTTCATATCCTTGGGGAGGTATGACACGGATACATTGAGCAGTGAGACTAGGAAGGTTTAGAAGTTCATAAATGGATTGAGACCAGCCATCAGGTCTAGATTAGCTCCGTTTAACATCCCTACTTATAAGGAGGTAGTGCGCATAGCATAGTTGTGTAAGCAAGATTTTGAGCGAAGTGCTGTAGAGTTATAGAAGGTCAGCAGAGCTAGAGATAGATACCGAAAGAGATCCGAAGGGGATAGAGTGGTCAAGAGAGGATGACGACTCTTTGAGAAGAGGTCGAAGATTGAGGAGATACAAGAGAAAGCTGCTAGACCTCTTGTGTACCCGACTTTAGCTCCACCGAGGGGTACAGTCATTGGAGGACCACAACATACTATTGAGTAATGCAGGAGATGTGGTAGATTTCATAGTACCAGGCCTTGTCCAGTGACCCCTAGAGTGTGTTACAGATGTGGGAAGCCAGGGCATATCATGAGGTATTTTCCAGAGATGATTGAGATTGCCCCACAGAAGGGCAAAGAGCCAGAGAGAGCTCATGTTGAGACTTCTGCTCGAAGGAGGAACCCTACAGCTGAAAAGAAAGGGAAACAGGTGGTTGGGAAAGGGCGAGTACATGCATTGGACCAGGACACCGCAGACGCTTCAGCGGATGTGATTAAAGGTACCATCCTAATTTTTGATTTAGAAGCATTTGTGTTATTTGATATTGATGCCACACATTCCTTTATATCGCCTTCATTTGCACGTAAGTTATTGAAGCATGTAAAGCTTACATCATTAGATAAAATGTTGTTAATTTCTACACCTATGAATGATAGTCAGTTGACTGAGTATGTATATAGGGATTATAGGGTGAAAATAAAGGGGAAATATATGACAGCCAATCTTATTCTATTGAATATGAGTGATTTTGATGTAATTTTAGGAATGGACTGGTTGTCTGCGAACCATGCTGTTTTAGATTGTTATGCTAAAACAGTAATATTTTTTAGGGATATATAACTTTACTGTAAGTTTTGCTGAAAAAAATGAAGGAATATGATTATTGTAATGAGAAGAGTATGATTTTAATTCATCATAATTAAGAGTTGAATTTGCATGTTAATCATGAATGTTAATATGATGACTTATGTTACTAACGATGGACAGGATAATTTGAAGGGTTCATTGCTTATGTAGTTGACACAGATAAGGTATGTCCAGAATTGAGAGACATTCCAGTGGTTGCAGAATTTCTTGATGTCTTCCTGGATTATTTACTTAGGTTACCACCCAACAGAGAGATGGAGTTTTGTAGAGAGTTGATACCTGGTACAGAGCCAATATCTAAATCACCGTACAGAATGACTCCGATTGAGTTGGAAGAGCTAAAGAAACAGTTGCAGGAGTTATTAGAGAAAGCGTTTATCAGACAGAGTGTCTCGCCTTGGGGAGCTCCGATTCTATTTGTGAGGAAGAAAGATGGGAGCCTCTGATTGTACATAGATTACCGATTGTTGAATAAGGCTACCATCAAGAATAAGTATCCTCTTCCACGCATTGATGATCTGTTGGATCAGCTTCGGGGAGCACATGTCTTTTCTATGATAGATCTGCGGTATGGGTACCATCAGTTGAGGATACAGAGTGGAGATGTATCCAAGACAGTATTTTTACCGGTTATGGCCACTACGAGTTCTTGGTTATGCCATTCGGATTAACGAATTCTCCTCCAACATTTACGGCTTTGATGAATGATGTGTTTAAGCCATACCTGGACCAGTTTGTAATTGTGTTTATCGATGATATATTGGTTTATTCCAAGTCCAGGGAAGATCATGAGCAGCACTTAAGGATAGTTCTGCAGACACTTTGAGAGAAAGAGTTGTATGCCAAACTCAATAAGTGTGACTTTTGGTTGGAGCAGATCTCATTTCTGGGCCATATTGTATCGAGAGATGGGGTATCAGTAGATCCATCTAAGATTGAGGCAGTTGTTCAGTGGGAACAGCCCAAGACAGTCACGGAGATCAAAAGTTTTTAGGGATTGGCAAGTTATTATCGAAGATTTATTAAGGGTTTCTCCAGACTAGCTGCTCCGTTGACATGTCTCACGTAGAAGGATGTTGAGTTTGTGTGGGACGAGGCATGTGAGAAGAGTTTTCATGATCTTAAGCGTCAGTTGACCACTGCTCCGATTCTCACCATTCCTACCAACTCAAGAGGTTTCTCTGTGTATACGGATGCATCACACCAGGGACTGGGCTGTGTACTTATGTAGGATGGGAAAGTAGTTGCCTATGGATCCAGACAGTTGAAGGATCACAAGAGGAACTATCCAGCTCACGATTTAAAGTTGGCGACCGTATTGTTTGCATTAAAGATATGGCGCCACTATCTCTATAGTGAGAAGTTTCAAGTATTTACGGATCATAAGAGCCTTAAGTATCTATTCTCACAGAAAGAGCTGAACATAAGACAGAGGAGATGGCTCGAACTCCTGAAGGATTACGATTGTGAAATCCTGTACCACCTAGGTAAGGCGAATATAGTAGCTGATGCCTTGAGCAGGAAGAACCTCGGGTTGGTGTCTTATATGATGGTTAGGGAACATGAACTGTTGAAAAAGTTCACGAGCCTCAGTTTAGATGTGACCCCGCCTGATACTGATAGTTGTTGTATGGTAGCTAGCCTACAGTTGGAACTGGATGTGGTGGATCATATCTGGTAGGCTCAGCGGATTGATCAGCGGTGCAGCGATGTTATCGGGCAGATACAGAGACTGATTTTAGTTTGAGTTTAGATGGTTGTTAAGGTTCAAAGGTCAGATATGTGTTCCCGATGATCTAGAGATCAGAAGATTGATTTTATTAGAGGCTCACTCATCGAAGTATACGATACATCCAGGGAGTACCAAGATGTATCAGAACCTTCAGAAGGTTTATTGGTGGTCTGAAATGAAGAGAGACATTGCTGAGTATGTCACTAGATGTCTCGTTTGTTAGCAGGTGAAGGTAGAGCATCAGAAACCTGTTAGGTTATTGCAGCCTCTACCGATACCGACATGGAAGTGGGAGCATGTCACCATGGATTTTGTGATGAGTTTACCGAGGACCTACAGAGGTCATGATGCCATCTGGGTAATTGTTAATTAGTTGACGAAGTCAGCCCATTTCTTAGCTATGAGAGTTACCGATACTCTGAGTCAGTTGGTGAACTTGTATTTCGAGAGATAGTTTGGTTACATGGTGTTCCAATGAGCATTATTTCTGATCGGGATGCCCGCTTCACTTCTCACTTTTAAGAACATTTTCAAGAAGCAATGGGGACCCAGTCGAGTTTTAGCACCGCTTTCCATCCTCAGACAGATGACCAGTCAGAGAGGACTATACAGACCTTGGAAGATATGTTGAGAGCGTGTGTGCTGGATTTTAGAGGCTCCTGGGATGATCACCTACCACTAGTCGAGTTTGCCTATAATAACAATTATCATGCGAGTATCGGGATGACACCATATGAGGCATTATATGGCCGTATATGTCATTCCCCTATTGGATGGGAAGAGGTTGGTGACAGATAGATTTTTGCTGTCGACTTAGTGAGATAGGCCTTTGAGGACGTCCGATTGATTTGTGAAAGGTTACGGACACCTCAAAGCAGACAAAAGAGTGATGCTGACAGGAGACGGAGATCACTGGAGTTTACTGTGGGTGAGTCAGTGTTCTTGAGAGTTTCTCTCTTGAAAGGGATTTTGAGATTCTGTAAGAAGGGTAAATTGAGACCTCGGTATATCGGGCCATTTGAGATACTTGATAGAGTGGGAGAAAAGGCCTATAGGTTGGCATTGCCACCAGAGTTAGCAGGTGTTCATAACATCTTCCACGTCTCTATGCTTCGGAAGTACCATCCGGATCCAACGCATGTGATTAGATATGAGCCATTGGAGCTCAATAAGAGCATGTCATATGTTGAGAAGCCGGTTCAGATATTGGATAGGAAAGAGAAGGTGTTGAGGTCGAAGACGATCCCCTTAGTGAAACTTCTTTGGTAATTTCACACTCCGGAGGATGCTATATGGGAGTTAGAAGTATGATGCAAGAGAAGTACCCAGAGTTGTTCTCAGATTGATTTGGTTCTAATTTGGAGGACCAAATTTCTTTAGAGGGGGAGATTTGTGAGACCCCGTGTATGTATGACTTTATCATATGTTAATGGAATTACAAAACAAATGATTTTGATCATATGAATAAGAATGAAATTACAAAGAGAATGAATGAATACTTATGAATACATGTAAAGGCTAAGTAAGGGCTGAAGTGGCCACAGATTAAATGAATGAAATTTAAACCCCCCCAAACTAATATAAGGACTCAAACACGAATTGATAATATAAGGTCAGTGAATTTCATATACCTTTTATGATTCTATCATGTACACAAGTTACATAATATGTGAATCATGAGAAATGGATCTTTTCATACTCTAAGTGTGAATAGAATGCAAAATGGATAGTGAAGCAATTGAATGCAAGTTGTTCTTTGAAATTTTGGGAAAAACTGTAGTTACGAACCTATAGAAGAAGGCCAGATTGATCTCTTATTCAAAGCATATCAATCTCCTATTCAAGCAGATCGATCCCCTTGTGATTCTGCCAAGAATAGATCGATCTTTTCCCTAGTGCAGATCGATCTCCATTTGCTTCTACTTAGAAAGGATCGATCTCATCCCAAATACAGATCGATCTCCAATGGTTTCGGGCCAGGAAGGATCGATCCCTTCCCGAAGAGAAAATCAATCCCCTCCTCAAAACACATCAATCTTCACTTCATTCTGCCTGGCAAGGATCGATCCCATCCCATGAGCAGATCGATCCCACAACCTATAAATTGAATGCAGAGAGAGTTTAAAGCAAGGGAAGATCGATCTCTCACCCTAGGAGATCAATCTTATAAGGGTAATTCTATAAAAAGGGCTCGACAGTCGAGTCTTCTTTCTTGAAACATCAAACACCTCTCCATTTTCACAAAATAACCTAGCTTTCTCACTCTAGAATACCATCCCCTTCCAAAAAGATTTGAGAAAAAGTTATTTGAGCAAAGTTATTCATTTTGATGAGGAGAATAACATAGTTTGGAATCAACATTCAAGTTACTGAATTGAAAGAATAAAATCTTTCCTTAAGATTTGGCCAAGTGAGGAGGTATAAACTAGGTAAGTTTTCAATACACCAACTTTAAGTATATTTATCTAGAAACTATTATGAGCTGATTGATGTATGTATTGTTGGCTGAAACTACCTAAGGCATGTTGAATCATCCATAACATAGAAATGGGTTTAGTGTGAGAAAGAGAGCTAAGGTTGATTTAATGACGAATAAAGTATATTATGGTGATGGAGATGTAATATGCATGATTCTAAGATAGTTTCATGAAACCAATATGTTGGAATAGATGAGGATTCAAATTTGGCATAAGAGGTGTATGATGAAATGCCTTAGTGAAGGAAAGTGATGAATTTAAGGCATTGTAAGCTTAATGCTGGCCTAAAATGAATTATTAGACTTGATGAGTCTAATAGATTCTCGAGATATGATTAGTACAATCGAAATGAACTTAAGAGAAAATAAGGCCCAATAAGTGTTAATGAACCCAATAAGTCGAATCGACTATAGTAAACGCAAGAATAGTATTATATTGGGTTAAATTGATGTGATCAGTAATTTTGTGCGGCTTCCGAAATTACATTGGAAATGAATCGAACTGCACGATCGAGTAGCTCTAAGGAAGTGGAATCACTCAACGCGATTCCAGGTAAGAGAATTTTGTAAGTATTTATAGGTAGCTGCATGTATTTTGAGGGTATCTACAGGGCAATAGATTTACTTGGCTCCCTGGAAAAGAAATAATGATTTGTGCGAAAGATTTGAGTATAGGTAAAAAGGGATGATTTTACCCCTAGGAACAAACTTTATAAAAAGGGTAGTAAGGTTAACAAATTGCATAAATGTCTTGTTTGATTTTTTAATGAAATGTATTACTTCGATTTAAGCAAAATTATGGGTAGGCTGGCTATTGACTTCATAATTTTATGAAATAACATGAGTCAGGTGCTAACTGTGATTTTGAACGTGTTTTGTTGAAATAGAGACGCGTACCAGATTTATGTGAATTCAATTGTGCGGGAGCTTTGCTCGCACTGGATTTTGATATTTTAATATGCATGAAATGTGCTGGAGCCTAGCTCGCATCGTAGTTTGAGTTGAGATGCATGCAAGCCGTACTGGAGCTTTTGCTCGTACGTGGGTTTTCATTGATTTCTTATGCATATAACGGTATTGGAGCTTTGCTCATTCATGATTTCACCATTATTTATTTTGTATAAAGCCATACTGGAGCATTGCTCGTACGAGGACTTTTACCGATTGTGCATGAAATCGTGCTAGAGCTTTGCTCACACTGGGCTTTTCACTCTGATATGTAATGAGTCGTGCTGGATGCCTCGTGTAGACTGTGTCACACGGATGAGATGCTTGCATGAGCCATACTGGATGCCTCGTGTAGACTATTTGTCACACGAATGAGATGCTCGCATGTGCACTTAAGACTGAGTCGGTTATACATGGTATGGGGTAGATAAGACCTACGATAGGCACCCCTGATCATGATATGGGTCCAAGGAGTATGTTATACCGTGTATATCACATGGAGTACGTTGTACCCTGTGGTGATATTGTTGATTTAAAAGTCTGGCGGGTAGGATTAACCCACCTCTCGTTACAACATGATGCCCCGCACACCAAGATCCGTATGGTCTGGGATGATAGTGACATAGTTGGCCAACAGAGTGCTCGATTATATACAGTGACCACCTGTCTCACATGATATCACATGGTTTTATACACACTAAACACGATTTGTGTTATCCAAGGTAGACCCGAGGGAGGGGTCGAACCTTGTGGGACATTTTTAAAGGAATGATATACTATTTATGATGAGTTTTATTAATGTTTTGAAGAAAGTGTTAAACCTAGAGGGAATGATTTATGATGAAATCTATGATTTGAGATGAAACTGATGAATTTTATTATGATGAGCATGAGATGTTTTACATGATGATTTTTCATGTGTTATCATGCCTAATTTTCATGTTTTCAGTACGTGATATATGTATATACATGTGGCATAGTTTTAATAGTACCTTATGTTCTGGATATAAATTATTTTATATCATGACATTAAGCATATAGATAGTGTAGTTATCTACTTGCTTGTATTATTGCCTTACTGAGCGTGTGGTTGCTCATACCCTTCATTTTCCCCCTCTACAGAGCGCACACAGTAGTCTAGTGGGTGGCTAAGGAGTCGCATCCTAATATCCGCTGCTCTCCATCACCAGGAGGTATACACACTAGTATCTTTTTGCATCTAAACATGTAATAACACAGTAATTATTTTGGAATGTAATATGGGGGATGTAAATATTAATAGACACGTACAAGTATCGAATTTCAGTTATAAAGTATACGTGTTTTGCTTTGAAATAAATTATAAGATAGATGACATAATAGATAGTAAAGAGTGACTAATGTTGACTCATAGCCCAACTGTTTATTAGTGAGAATGTTTCACCACCGGGTAAGGAAAGGAAAAAAGTGAAAATTTTGTAGTGATTTTATGTAAAAATAGGTAGTGACAATTGAAGTTTTAGAAGTTGGGTCTCTAAGTCTAAAGATGTTATTTTTCTTCAAAACCTAGGATACATGTTTTAAACAGAATTATTTCCTATAATTTAAAATATTCAGAACTTTTAGTGCAATAGCTAAAATAAATTAATTTTGAGCGATCAAACCATGCTTGAGATATTTATAAATATTGAAACAAGGTAAGGAAACCATTACGGTCTTAAATTACATCCCTTACCTTATGCACACCAAGGCCGTAAGTTAGCCACTCACACATCGAGCACACCTCTAGCTTGACGGATCACACCACCTTGCCGCCATAAACAATCCAAACACTTCCAATTATTATTCATCTCATCTTAATATACTATTGTAACGATCGTGTGGCACTTTGCTCCCGTAGGATTCAAGAGGTGGCTCCCACAGTCTCACTCATATGTACTGACCGCTTTGGCAGCCCCACAGGCCCCTCACGGCTTTATCGAGGTAAATACCCCAATTCGCGTCCTCAGAGGTTCGAACCCAAGACCTTAAAGTCTTTATTCTTACACAAATGATATCAATTGTTCTAGTAGATCAATTGGTATCGTTTGTGTAAGAACAAAGACTTTAAGGTCTTGGGTTCGAACCTCTGAGGACGCGAATTGGGGTATTTACCTCGATAAAGCTGTAAGGGGTCTGTGGGGCTGCCAAAGCGGACAGTACGTATGAGTGAGAGTGTGGGGGCCACCTCTTGAATCCTGCGGGAGCAAAGTGCCACACGGTCGTTACAAAAAAATGCGCGTTTTTGTTGTGGCGTCTAGCTCAGCCGGTAGGAGACCCACTCAATCGTATTGTCCGCTTTGGGCCCTACCTTCAGGCTCCGCCCTCACGATTTTATCGTGTCCTCAGGGGTTCGAACCCAAGACCTTAAAGCCTTTGTTCTGACAAAGACATCTATTGAAAATAATGTGTCGGGATGAAATCTGTATAAGGATAAATTAAATGAGAAATTTTTAAGGATTGACACTGAACATGAATACAGCCTAAGTAAATAAAGGGTTAAGTTGTAAACCGAAGTTTCAAAAAGAAAAAAAGAAAAATCCCCCGATTTTTCAAGGGTCAAGGGTCGTTACAACTATAAAACACATTAAATAGCCATGAACTTCCTTGGACTAAACCATTCACATATATTTTTTTTCCTTGGTCGATTACCTCAGCTAGTAAACCCTAAATGCAATTCATTTCATTTAAGTTTAGACACACCTTAAATGCATCATAAGCATCCCAAAACAGTAGCTATACTTATTAATTCAAACAATTTACACATGGTCTTAACTCATGCCCGAATGCCTATTTCAATCCTTTTATTTATTTATTTATTTTGCATATACTAGCCTTTTTAGCCTTAACCAGCATCTAAGCAACCATAAAACTCAACATACATTATCACATCTCATCATCTAACCTTATCCATGCTTGGTCGAAACCCTAGGTATACTTTAGACAATTTATTTAAAAATTCTACTTCAGCCAAATTCATCCCAACATCATAAAACACAACATAGATTTAATTCAAATTTTTTAAAAAATCTTTACCTTCTTTTGACCAACTTTGACCAGTCATAAGACCACCTTGGAGTAGATCAACACATCTTTAGTCTTAAAATACACAAAACGAGGTGAAAAACTAACCAAAGAATCAAGAAAATCAAATGGTTTTTACCTTGTAGTTTTTGATGATTCTAGGCTATATATATGTTGAATTATGGTTGTGGATCAATTTGGAGGATCAAAAACATGGTCAACCTAGGTCAAAGTTGAGGTAAACTTGATAAATGATGATGAACTTAAGCTATGTTGTTATTTGATGTTTTTGAATGATTTTTAGTTAAGTGGAATTGAAAGAAATAATTTCAATGGGAGTGTATGAATTCGGCCAGCCAGGGTTTATGTGTTTGTGATGAAATTTGGATGAATTCAAGGTTGTTAACAGTTAAAATTATATCGAAAGTCTGGTTTATAGCTTAGTTTAATGAAAAATCGAAAGGTGTGAAAATTGATAAAATTAGAATGATGACAAGTATGAATTAAGATGTGAATGAGTACTTAGGCTATTAAGATAATGAAGGTGAAGTTAGAACAACAAAATTGACTAAAATAGCTTAAACTTAACACTTAAATCGGTAAAACCGATAAAATAGAAAAGTTGACAAAAATGTCAAAATTGGTCAACATTTATGAAACTAAACATATGTTTGAATATGTTGAGATGCTATTAAGCATTATGTGATGATTTGGTATCGTTTTGAGAAGCTCGATAAATTGACACGTAAATCGAGGAAATCTTAAGACCCGATGATTTTGCGCTGCCCCAAGGTCTACAAGGTAAGGGATGTGTTTTAAAGTAGTATTGGTATCCCAATACCTTATTTGACATATAAATATGTTGAAGTTTGCTCGTATCTACGAAAATGCATGTCTAGACCCGAAATAATACTATTCACATTAAACAAAAATACCTTTTTTTCGAGCTCTTCAAATGTACTTTTGCTATCTATGAGATATTTTAAAAAGGTAATTTACTATGTGAAAATAAAATTTTATGGAATAATGATTTGTTTAAGAAATGAAAACAAAACTGTAGTTTCTACGAGTTTACGAGTTAATAGACCCGAAATATGCTTTAAAAGCACCGTTTTAAGACAAGGCCACATGTAGTCTACGCGATTTGTCATGTGTGGCCCATGTGGACTCTGGACCTTCGTGGTGCATGCCATATGCCACTTGGTGTACGTCAATCCCTTGTGGCGTATACATAATCGCGTTGGGTATTTGTGCCACTTGGTCCCTTATTTCCTCCATTTGTTTAAGTGGCGTAGGGCACTATACAACCCTGATCCAGTTTACAGTTCCCTTACCATGGCCATAGGTACTTTGTCTAGGTGAATTATCTACGCGAACTACTTACGTGAAATATCTACGCGAACATGACCTTTATTACTATGTGTCTCTAGTTAGTCTTCATCTATCTATTAATGATGAGATTTAAAGAAAAATATTTAAGCTACGAGATTTCTATACTACGTGATTTACATGCTACGCGTTATATGCTACGTGGTTTATAAGTTATATGATATTTGATACTGAACTGAGCTACGTGATTTTAAAGTCACATGCTACAATGTTTTACTTCTACATGTTTTATTGCTAAGACTGCTTTAAACGCATGTCTTTCTAGGCTTGAAGAGCTCACCCTTTCCTTTCTCTCTTTCAGATTATCTTAAGTGATTCACCGGCTCTACTTGCCGTACAGTGATCATATGCGAATGGATCTGACCCTCTTTTTTAAGCTACTCTTGTACAAGTGAGGTATACTTTTACTTTATCTGCCAGACTTTCTGTAAAGCATAGACAGACGTTGTAAAGAATGTTTTAGGATGTAAGTTAAGTAAGAATGAATGTAAATAAAGTTGTAAATACGCAGTTTGCATAATATTGTATATTTCAGAATGTTAAAGTATGGAAATGAGAATGGATGTACTGTTGAGTAAGAAAGGGAAACTAAAATCAACTGGTTGCAATTATAAAATGTGTTTTCTACCTTACAGGAGGGTTAGGATAAAAATATGCTGTTATGCTGGCGAAATTTTTACGAAATAAAAGGGTTAAGAAATCGACACTGATAGGAATACAACTTAAGTAAAGGATTTAGAAAGTTAAAAATTAACTCATATTTCCACGTTTTCGGGGCATCACAGTTTACGTGTTATCAGAGCAAAAGTTGTCTAGTACTGTCAGTGTCGGCTAGTGAAACTAGATTACATCCCAAATTGTCTATGCTTGTCTTGTTATAAAGTAAGTATATCTATTAAGTTATGACTAAAATCGTGGTATACGTGTAGGTAAACGATCACAGAACTATGAGTGGTAGACGAGGCCATCCTTGGAGACAGGTTAGCCTCCTCCACCTCCTCCCCCTCCTCCCCCTCAGCCTGAAAGGCCCTACTACCAGAATAAGGAGGCTCAAAGAAGGCATACAGAGTATAGGGAAGGATTAAGTGCTCTTACTGCTATGTTTGCCCAGTAAATCGAGGCAAATACGTTTGGTATCGGTGCTACTACCACACCTGCACCTACTCCTCCTCCCCCACCATAGGACCCTCCGGCAGCCCCAGTTCTTTAGCCTACAGTCCCACAACCTAAAGATAATAGAGATACACAGAGGCTATGAGACTTTTTTAGAATGGATCCCTTAGAGTTCACATGGGTGAAATATACGATCAAGGTCGAGGAATGGTTATTAGACCTCGATACAGTTTTTCAATATCTGGGGTGCACCGATGCGGAGAAAGTGACCATGGTCAGTTACATGCTTAAAGGTCAGGCCAAGTTCTGGCGGAGGGCTGCGCAGACAACCTTAGTTTAGAATCTAGCAGATATTACATGAGATGCCTTTCTAGATGCATTCTGGGCCTAGTACATTCTGCCCACAGCACGAAAAAAGATGCAGGTGAAGTTTTTGAGTTTGGTTCAGGGGAGTTTGACTGTAGATGAGTATCAGAATCAGTTCACTACCCTGTCGAGATATGACCCAGAAACTGTTAGAGATGCCGCATGCAGGACTAAGAGATTTTTGGTAGGTTTAAGATCAGGGATCCAAGACAGATTACTGGGATTTCGATTCACGGATTTCAAGGATGCCCTAAGACGGGCTCAAAAAATTGAAAAGGGCCTATATGTGACACAAGCAGAGCACGGGTACAGAAGTAAAGGTTAAGACAAGGGAAAAAGAATACAGACATTCTAGTTTGAACTGAGATAGGGTCAGCCTAAGAGGCAGAGAACAGATGAGCCTCAAACAAGGGCTGGGAAGCCCAAGGCCCTCATGGTTAGCACTGACACTGCCCGAGGCACTGGCACTGATTTAAGCAGATGTAAGAACTGTGGCAAGCTACATTATGGACCATGTCGTGTGACTATAGGTGCCTGTTAGAGAAGTGGTGAGGTAGGACACCTAATTAGGGATTATTCGTTGATGAGACCTGAGGAGCCTCGGGAGTAGCCAAACAGACTGAAAGGTAGGTACAGATTCCACTGGGACAGGCCCCGCAGAGAAAAGCCACTGCTACTGACGAGGGAAAGAATTCTATCTCACAGGGACACGTATACGTCATTGACAAGAAAATTGTTGATACTTCCTCCGATGCTATTAGTGGTACACTCATTATTTGTAATTATGAAGCACATGTACTATTTGACCCATGTTCCACCCAATCTTTTATCTCCCCACAATTTGCATGTAAATTGCATCTAAAACCCGAGTCCTTAGATTACAGGTTGCATATAAGTACACCCATGCACGAATCATAAAAGACTGATATGATATGTAAAAAATGTGAAATCACTGTAAGAGGTAGGAAATTATTAGCAGATCTAGTTTTATTAAATATGTATGAGTTTGATGTAATTTTGGGTATAGATTGGCTAGTCGCCAATCGTGTAAGTCTAGACTGTTACACTAAGACTGTAACCTTTTCCTTACTTGAAAAGTTTGATATATGTTTTATTAATAAGCAATAAAGTGCATGGTGTTAATTTTTATGAAGTTATTGGGTATTAAACCAATTAAAAATTGCTGACAGTATAAATTTTTGTGAAGGTTACATTGCCTTTATTTCTGATAATAGTCGGGAACCATCAAGTATTCAGGATGTTTCGTTTGTATGTGAGTTTCGCGATGTCTTTCTGGATGAATTGTTGGGGCTACCACCGGAGAGGGAAGTTAAGTTTACAATTGATCTGGTACCGAACACTCAGCCTATCTCCAAGTTACCTTATCGGATGGCATTGGTCGAACTGGAGGAACTGAAGAAGCAGTTGCAAGAATTGCTCGATAAGGGATTTATTAGGCCAAGTGTGTCCCTATGGGGTTCTTATGTTCTATTTGTCAAAAAGAAATATGGTAGTCTCCGTCTGTGTATTGACTATAGGCTGTTGAATAAGGAAACGATAAAGAACAAGTACCCCCTGCCAAGAATAGATGACTTGTTTAATCAATTTAGAGGGGCTTAACTGTTCTCTAAAATGGACTTGAGATTGGGTTATCATCAGTTGAGAATTAAAGAGGTTGATGTACCAAAAACAGCTTGTCGAACCCGATACCGGCACTATGAATTTTTAGTGATGCCCTTTGGACTGACTAATGCCCCTACTGCCTTTATGAATTTAATGAATGATATTTTTTGAGAGTTTTTGGATAGGTTTGTGATAGTGTTCATTGATGATATACTGATCTATTCTAAGTCCCGGGAAGAGCACGAGCAGCATTTAAGGATTGTGCTCCAGACCCTCTGTGAGAAGAAACTGTATGGGAAATTCAATAAATATGCATTCTAGTTGGAACAGATTGTGTAAGACCCACTTTGTATGTACATGTTGCTATATTCCTTATGATTCATGTGATGTACATTCCCATATATTCATTGAATCATAAGAAGAGCTTTGACTGAACTAAATTTGCAAGAAGAATAAAATGAAATCTCGGTGAATGTCGAAAATAGTCAAATACAGATCGAAATGGCCACAGGCCAAACGGAAAGGATCGAAAATGAAGTTTACCGAAAATACAAAATTAAATAAGAAAAGATGGTGGATGTATGAAGGAAAGTTAGGTTAATTTGGTTTCGAAACAAGTGCAGGGGTAAAACGGTCAAAAGATCAAAATTCGGGATAAATTCGATAAGAAAAAATTCAATTAAAAATAAGGATTTAGGATATCTTGATCAATAATGAGGAAATTATACAATTTCGAATCTAATTGATCAAGATTCAGAATTTTTAGAAATACCGAAAAGTCACCCGGGACAATATCCCGAAAATACGGAGAAATTATACCGAAAAAATGATTAAAATATAATAAACAAATTAAATTAAATTAAATTTATTTATTTGGAATAAAATAATAGAATTGTAGATATTTTCAGATTATTTTAGACTATTTTAATGAATATTTTAATAATAAAACAAATTGTTAAATAATATAATAATAAAAAAAGCTGAAAATCAAAAACTCGGGAGAACCCGAAAACAGAAACCGAAAATGACCCGCGAGAACGGACGAGCCCGAGGAGACACCGACGATCCTTGACCATCGACGAGCAGCCGAGGAGGAAGAGGAGAGGCCGATGATCACGTGGACACCGGAGATGCGCCGTCAGGTGACCAGAGGACGCCGATCGGAGCGAAGGAAAATCGAGGGAGAAACGGGTCGATTCCTAGCGAACCACTGTGACTGGGCTTGAACGGAAGCCACCGACGCGTTCAGGGGGAGGAGCCGGTTCTTTTGAGATCGGTATCGGCCGGCAAGATCGTCGAAAACGTCGACGATGGCAAAATGACAGAAACGGCACCGTTTGGCCGAAAGGAAAGGGAAGGAAAAGGAGGGAAAAGGAAGGAAAGAAGAAAAGAAAAGAAAAGAAAAGAAAGGAAAAAGGGAAAAGGAAATAAAATTTACCGGGGACGACTCGAGATTCCGGTAAGTTAACCGAGGGTCGAGATTGACCTACAGGTAAATTCCAAAAATTTATTTAATATTATTTTAATAGAAAGTAACCCGAATTTACCTAACTGTGCAGCTTTATGACAGAGACCGAACGAGAACCAATTGAGCTCTGATTTTTTATACCCCGCATCATATCAGGTAGGTACATTTTAATTTCGGCAATATGAGTTCTTTAATACAGAGTTTAGATTTTTTTACGAAATTATGGATTAATTTCGTATAAAAAGGGATATTAATCAGAATTACAACGTAATTATCGTAAATAGTATACGGGCTATCCAATAAGTTTGGAACGAAGCCCGATGATTATTGGTAAGCTGAATGAGCCCAGTAAACCCGAAGAAGGGATTTAATAAGTATAAACGGGCTGAAAACGGGCTCGAGGCCCATTAAAGTGCAATCGGGCCCAATAAAGTAAAATCGGCCCAGTACGTTAGATTCGATCAGTAAATGTAATATACTGATAAAGATAATTAAATTGACCCCAATTATGTGGTTATATGTAGTTCCGTAGACTTGGTTGACGCGCAGTTGGATCGAGAGATCGAGTATTATCGAGACGAGCTAAGGTTGCGCGTGATTTCAGGTAAGGAAATTTTGTAGGTGCATAGAGATGCTTATACGTATTTTGAGGGGGTTTACAGGGTTTAGAATTTCATAAATTATATAGAAACGAAATAATGATTTTTACGAAAATCGGGGCATAAGTGAATAAAGGAAAAAGATGATTTTGCCCCTGGGAGTAAAATTTACAAAAGGGGTAGTAAGGCAGATAAATTACATGATTTTCATGTTTTGATATTTTATATGAATATCTTGCTTTGGTTTAAGCAAATTTACACATAGGTTGGCTGTTGATTTTATAAATTATACAAAAAGGTACCGGTTTGTACCGGTTACGATTTTAAGAGATGTTTTATCAAGATTGAGCCACCTATCATATTTATACGAGTAAAAAGAGTGCTAGAGTCATACTCGCACTGAATATTTCCTGATTTATTACTCATAAGAAGCCGTACTGGAGCATTGCTCGTACGAGAAATTTGTGCATGTACAAAACCGCGCTGGAGCTTCGCTCGCATGAGATTTCAGATATCATGATATGCATAGCGTGGTGCTGGAGCTTCGCTCGCACTAGACGTGAGTTGACATGCATATAGTTGTGCAGAAGCCTCCTGTAGACTGTGTGTCACAGAGAGTTGAGATGCTTACAAATATACTTTGAGACATGGGTTGGTTATCAACATAGTATTGGGGTGGATAAGACCTACGGCAGGCACCCCTAGACTATGATATGGGTCCACGAAGTACGATGTACCGTGTATATCACACGGAGTACACTGTACCGTGCAGTCATGATGACTCTATGATGTTACTTGCTATTCTGGCGGGTAGGAATTGACCCTACCTCCCGTTGCAGTTGTGATACCCCGCACACCGGGATCCATATAGCCTGAGATCACAGGGACAAAGTATGGCCATAGTCCTCGATTTTCATACAGTAACCTACATGCCTCACATGAAATCATACGGTCTGGATAGACCAGGACAAACCCAAAGGAGGGGTAATGTCCCGATTTATGTTTTTAAAAGAGATGTGATTTAATGAATCAAGTTATTCTCGAGTGGTGGGTTTAGCCTTGATGTGATTGTTTTATGATGAAATAAATAAGTTTTTAACGTGATGAGTTTATGATTAAACAAATAAATTATAAAGTGAAAAGTTTATGATGAAACAAATAAGTTTTAATGTGACGAGCATGAGATGTCATACATGATGATTTTTTCATGTTTGAATTATATGTCGATTTCATGATTTCTTGTATATGATATATACATACATGTGACCTCGTTTTAATCTTACCTCATGCTCCAAAAGTAAACATCATGACATTATCAGCACGTAGATAGTATAGTTATCTACCTGCTTACATTATTGCCTTACTGAGCTGTTTATGCTCACCCTTTTATTTTTCACCCTCCACAGAGCATCTACAGTAGTCGAGAGAGGGTAGAGACTTCATCCCAGGTTTTTCGTTGCTCCCATCACGAATCAGGTATACACATCGTACAGTTTTGTATCTAAACAATTAATAGCACAATTTTGTAACGAATATAATTATGGGGGATGTAAATATATGGAAACATATGTACATACAGTTGTATAATATATGTACTTATTATTATACTATCTGAAATTTTAACCTTATTACCATGGTAAGAATGATATGATCAAATGGGGTAAGAGTTGGGATTATTACTGACTCATAGCCTAACTCGTCAAAAATGGAATTATTCACGAGGAGGTGAGAAGTATAGAAAAAGCAAAAAATTTATTGTGATTTTAGGTAATTTGGGTCGTGACAAAAGGTGGTATCAGAGCTAGAGTTGGTCAGATATGAGTCAGTAATAATAGTTAAGAAATTAAATCCCCATAATACTGTGCTTTGTTTAGATATAACTGTGTATACCAATATGGGACTAGACTAATAAATGGTCGTGAATGCAGGAACTTAGGCATTGTGCCTTTCACTCGCCGTGGTAGAGGGGCAAGTTCACGTGCTAGAGCCGTAAAGGTAGGCCCGAGAACCGTGCAGAGCCACAGACTTGTCAGGCCCCGTAGGACCCCATTGAGAGACCAGGGGATACTGAGGCACGCTTCGCTAGGATTGAGCGAAGTATAGAAAGTCTTGTTGAGATAGTTACACAGACTTTAGGGGCTGGTGATAGACGAGGCCCAGTTAGACAACCTACTACTTTTGGACAGACTACAGATACTGTTACACCACCACCGGTTCAAGATACAGCTTCTCCTGTCACTCCACAGTCGAGCGGTAGTGATCTGGGCTATGACTGTGAGCTAGATAGATTACGACAATTTTAGGAATTTAGACCTCCAGTTTTCAGAGGAGTGAAGGACCCGGTTATTACAGAGGATTGGATATATGAGATGGAGAAATTGTATGGGTTCTTCAGATGTACATCGACTGAGAGGGTTACCTTTGCCGTATTTATGCTGAAGGACGAGGCAGAGCATTGGTGGAGGTCTACTGTGTCTATCTTGAGAGCCCAACACTTAGTGATTACTTGGGAGATATTTCTAGAGGCTTTTAGAAGGCAGTATATTCCGGCCACTGCACAGCGGAGATTACGAATGGAGTTTATGAGTTTAGTTTAGGGGAACCGCTCCGTTGATGAGTACGAGTCGAGGTTCATATCCTTGGGGAGGTATGACCCAGATACATTAAGTAGTGAGAGTCGAAAGGTTCAAAAATTCATAGATGGATTGAGACCAGCCATCAGATGTAAGTTAGCTCTGTTTGACGTCTCTACTTATGAGGAGGTAGTACATAGAGCTCAGTTGTGTGAGCAAGATTTTGAGCGGAGTGCCTCAGAGTTTGGGAAGGTCAGCAGAGCTAGAGATAGAGACCGAAAGAGATCTGGAGGGGATAAGGTGATCAGGAGAGGAGGTCAGAGGTTTGCTGATAAGAGACCTCAGATTGAGGAGATACAGGAGAGGACGGGTAAGCCTCCTTTATATCCAACTTTACCATCATCGAGAGGTATAGTTATTAGAGGGACACGGTCGACTACCAAGTAGTGTAGGAGGTGTGGTAGATTTCATGGTACCAGGCCTTGTCCGACGACTACTGGGGTATGTTTTCATTGTGGGAAGCCGGGGCATGTCATAAGAAACTGTCCCGAGATGATTGTTACTGCCCCACAGAAGGGCAAAGAGCCAGAGAGAGCTCCTGTTGAGACTCCTGCTCCTAGGAGAAGAGCCACTACTGAGGAGAAGGGGAAGCAGGTTATGGGCAGAGGGCGAGTGCATGCATTGGATCAAGACACCGCAGATGCTTCAGCAGATGTGATTAAAGGTACTATCCTAATTTTTGATTTAGAAGTATTTGTGTTATTTGATTCTGGTGCTACACATTCCTTCATATCGCCTTCATTTGCACATAAGTTGTTGAAGTATGTATAGCCTACATTGTTAGATATAATGTTGTTAATCTCTACACCTATGAATGACAGTTAGTTGACTGAGTATGTATATAGAGATTGTAGGTTGAGAATAGGGGGAAAGGACATGTCAGTCGACCTTGTCTTACTGAATATGAGGGATTTTGATGTAATTTTAGAGATGTATTGGCTGACTGCAAACCATGTTGTTTTAGATTGCTATGCTAAGACAGTAATGTTTTTAGGGACAGATAGTCTTACTGTAAGTTTTGCTGAAAAGAAATAAAAAGCATATAATTATTACATTTGGAAAAGTATAGTTGTAATTCATCATATTTGTGAGGTAAATTTATTTATTAATAATGGATACTTATATGATGAATTATGTTACTAATGGTGGAAATGGTATTTTGAAGGGTTCATTGCATATGTGGTTGACATAGATAAGGCACGTCCGAAATTGAGAGACATTCCAGTTGTGAGTGAATTTTCGGATAAGTTACCAGGGTTACCGCCAGTGCAAGAGATAAAGTTCATTATTGATTTAACACCTGGTACAGAGTCGATATCTAGACCACCGTACAGGATGACTCCGGTTGAGTTGGAGGAGCTGAGGAAATAGTTACAGGAATTATTAGAGAAGGGGTTCATCAGATCGAGTGTGTCGCAATGGGGAGCACCGGTTCTGTTTGTGAGTAAGAAGGATGGGAGGCTTCGATTGTGTATCGACTACCGATTGTTGAACAAGGCTACCATCAAGAACAAGTATCCCCTTCCGAGGATTGATGATTTATTGGATTAGCTACGGGGAGAACAGGTCTTTTCTAAGATTGATCTGAGATCTAGGTACCATCAATTGAGAGTTCGGGATGGAGATGTACCCAAGACAGCTTTTCACACCCGTTATGGTCATTTTGAGTTTATGGTTATGCCATTCGGGTTGACGAACGCTCCCGCAGCTTTTATGTCATTGATGAATGATGTGTTTCGGCCTTATTTAGATCGATTTGTGATTGTCTTCATCGATAACATCCTAGTTTATTTGAGATCCAGAGAGGAGCATGAGCAGCACCTGAGGATTGTATTGTAGACCCTCCGTGAGAAGCAATTGTATGCTAAACTCAGTAAGTGTGACTTTTGGCTTGAGCAGATCTCCTTTTTGGGACATATTGTGTCAAAGGATGGTGTGTCAGTAGATCCATCCAAGATTGAGGCAGTAGTACAGTGGCAGAGGCCTCAGATAGTTATAGAGATCAGGAATTTTTTGGGTTTAGCTGGATATTATAGACGGTTTCTGGAGGGATTTTCGAGATTGGCTGCTCCGTTGACACGTCTCACTCGAAAGAGTGTTGCATTTGAGTGGGACGACAGATGTGAGGAGAGTTTTCAGGAGCTGAAGCATCGATTGACCACTGCTACGATTCTCACCATTCCTA
This sequence comes from Firmiana major, assembly GCA_033439115.1. Taxonomy (NCBI): domain Eukaryota; kingdom Viridiplantae; phylum Streptophyta; class Magnoliopsida; order Malvales; family Malvaceae; genus Firmiana; species Firmiana major. Next base: position 22,033,936 of record CM065903.1, on the reverse strand, counting down.
CCAGCTCAGGAGGTTTTTCTGTTTACACAGATTCTTCTTACCAAGGACTGGGCTGTGTATTGATGTAGGACGGGAAGGTAGTCGCTTATGGATCCAGGCAGCTAAAGGATCATGAGAGGAACTACCCGACCCACGACTTAGAGTTGGCGGCCGTAGTGTTTGCATTGAAGATATGGCGCCACTATCTGTATGGTGAGAAATTTCAGGTATTTACCGATCACAAAAGCCTCAAGTATCTATTCTCGCAGAAGGAATTGAACATGAGACAGAGAAGGTGGCTTGAGCTTTTGAAAGATTACGATTGTGAGATCCTATACCACCCGGGTAAGGCGAATGTAGTGGCTGATGCGTTGAGCAGGAAGCACCTCGGGTTGGTTTCTTATATGATGGTACTGGAACACGAGTTGTTAGAGCAGTTCGCGAGCCTCATTTTGGATGTGACTTCGCCTGATATTGAGAGTGGTTATATGATTGCTAGCCTGCGGTTAGAGCTGGATTTGATAGATCGGATCCGACAGGCTCAGCGTGAGGATCAGCAGTGTATTGAGATAGTCAGGCAGATGCAGAGGGGTATTGAGATTGAGTTTGAGTTGAGTTCGGATGGATTACTGAGGTTCCGAGACAGGATATGTGTTCCCGAGGATCCTGAGATCAGGAGGTTGATCTTGACAGAGGCTCATTCGTCGAGGTATACCTTACATCCGGGTAGTACAAAGATGTATCAGAATCTTTAAAAGGTATACTGGTGGTCGGGGATAAAGAGAGATATAGCAGAGTTTGTTGCGAGATGTCTCATTTGTCAGTAGGTGAAGGTAGAGTATCAGAAGCCTACAGGGTTATTACAGCCTCTACCTATATCGACTTGGAAATGGGAGCATGTCACCATGGACTTTGTAATGGGTTTACCGAGGACTCGCAAGGAAAATGATGCCATATGGGTGATAGTTGACAGATTGACAAAGTCGGCACATTTCCTAGCTATGAGAGTCACCGATACTCTGAGTAGATTGACGGAGCTATATGTGCGCGAGATTGTGAGACTGCATGGTGTCCCAGTGAGTATTGGGTCGGACAGGGATTCCCGCTTCACTTCCCATTTCTGGGAACACTTTCAGGAAGCTATGGGAACCCAGTTGAGATTCAGTACAACTTTCCATCCTCAGACAGATGGGCAGTCAGAGAGGACTATACAGACCCTCAAGGATATGTTGAGAGCTTGTGTACTTGATTTTAGAGGCTTCTGGGATGATCACCTACCACTCGCAGAGTTCACCTACAATAACAGTTATCATTCGAGTATCGGGATGGCACCATATGAGGCCTTGTATGGCCGTAGATGTCGTTCTCCTGTAGGATGGGAGGATGTTGGTGACAAGCAGATATTCGCTCCCGATTTCATACGTCAGGCCTCTGAGGATGTCCAGTTGATTTGTGAGAGGTTGAGGATAGCTCAGAGTCGACAGAAGAGTTATACTGATAGGAGACGTAGACCGTTGGAGTTTACCGCAGGGGAGTCAGTATTTTTGAAAGTTTCTCCTTCCAAGGGTATTACTAGATTCGGAAAGAAATGAAAGTTGAGCCCTCGCTTCATAGGACCTTTTGAGATACTCGAGAGAGTGGGAGATCGAGCTTATAGGCTAGCGTTGCCACCAGAGCTAGCAAATGTCCATAACGTCTTCCACATCTCCATGCTTCGGAAGTATCAGCCGGATCCGTCGGATGTGATCAGATATGAGCCACTAGAGCTCAGTGAGAGTATGTCCTATGTTGAGAGACCGATCAAGATTGTGGATAGGAAGGAGTAGGCATTGAGATCGAAGACGATTCCCCTGGTGAAAGTACTGTGGCAGCATCACACTCCGGAGGAAGCGACTTGGGGGTTAGAGAGTTTGATGAAAGAGAAGTATCCGGAGTTGTTCAGAGACTGATTTGGTTCCAATTTGGAGGACCAAATTCTTTTAGTGGGGGAGATTATGTAAGACCCACTTTGTATGTACATGTTGCTATATTCCTTATGATTCATGTGATGTACATTCCCATATATTCATTGAATCATAAGAAGAGCTTTAACTGAACTAAATTTGCAAGAAGAATAAAATGAAATCTCGGTGAATGTCGAAAATAGTCAAATACGGATCGAAATGGCCACAGGCCAAACGGAAAGGATCGAAAATGACGTTTATCGAAAATACAAAATTAAATAAGAAAAGACGGTGGATGTATGAAGGAAAGTTAGGTTAATTTGGTTTCGAAACAAGTGCAGGGGTAAAACGGTCAAAAGATCAAAATTCGGGATAAATTCGATAAGAAAAAAATTCAATTAAAAATAAGGATTTAGGATATCTTAATCAATAATGAGAAAATTATACAATTTCGAGTCCAATTGATCAAGATCCGAAATTTTTAGAAATACCGAAAGGTCACCCGGGACAATATCCCAAAAATACGGAGAAATTATACCGAAAAAATGATTAAAAATATAATAAACAAATTAAATTAAATTGAATTTATTTATTTGGAATAAAATAATAGAAATGTAGATATTTTCAGATTATTTTAGACTATTTTAATGAATATTTTAATAATAAAACAAATTGTTAAATAATAATAATAATAATAAAAAGCTGAAAATCGAAAACTCGGGAGAACCCAAAAACAGAAACCGAAAACGACCCGCGAGAACCGACGAGCACGAGGAGACACCGACGATCCTTGACCGTCGACGAGCAGCCGAGGAGGAAGAGGAGAGGCCGACGATCACGTGGACACCGGAGATGCGCCGTCAGGTGACCAGAGGACGCCGATTGGAGCGAAGGAAAACCGAGGGGGAAACGGGTTGATTCCCGGTGAATCATTGTGGCTGGGCTTGAACGGAAGCCACCGACGCGTTCAGGGGGAGGAGTCGGTTCTTTTGAGATCGGTATCGGTCGGCAAGACACCTGAAAACGCCGGCGACGGCAAAGTGACAAAAACGGCACCGTTTGGCCGAAAGGAAAGGGAAGGAAAAGGAGGGAAAAGGAAGGAAAGAGGAAAAGAAAAGAAAAGAAAAGAAAAGAAAAGAAAGGAAAAAGGGAAAAGGAAAGAAAATTTATCGGGGACGACTCGAGATTCGGATAAGTTGACTGAGGGTCGAGATTGACCTACAGGTAAATTCCATAAATTTATTTAATATTATTTTAATGGAAAGTAATCCGGATTTACCTAACTGTGCAGCTTTACGACAGAGATCGAACGAGAGCCGATTGAGCTCTGATTTTTTGTACCCCGCATCATATCGGGTAAGTACATTTTAATTTTGGCAATATGAGTTCTTTAATACAGAGTTTAGATTTTTTTTACGGAATTATGGATTAATTTCGTATAAAAAGGGATATTAATCGGAATTACAACGTAATTATCGTAAATAGTATACGAGCTATCCAATAAGTTTGGAACGAAGCCCGATGATTATTGGTAAGCTGAATAAGCCCAGTAAACCCGAAGAAGGGATTTAATAAGTATAAACGGGCTGAAAACGGGCTCGAGGCCCATTAAAGTGCAATCGGGCCCAATAAAGTAAAACAGGCCCAGTACGTTAGATTCGATAAGTAAATGTAATATACTGATAAAGATAATTAAATTAACCCCAATTATGTGGTTATATGCAGTTCCGTAAACTTAGTTGACGCGCAGTTGGATCGAGAGATCGAGTATTATCGAGACGAGCTAAGGTTGCGCGTGATTTCAGGTAAGGGAATTTGTAGGTGCATAGAGATACTTATACGTATTTTGAGGGGGTTTACAGGGTTTAGAATTTCATAAATTATATAGAAACGAAATAATGATTTTTACGAAAATCGGGGCATAAGTGAATAAAGGAAAAAGATGATTTTGCCCCTGGGAGTAAAATTTACAAAAGAGGTAGTAAGGCAGATAAATTACATGATTTTCATGTTTTGATATTTTATATGAATATCTTGCTTTGGTTTAAGCAAATTTACACATAGGTTGGCTGTTGATTTTATAAATTATACAAAAAGGTACCGGTTTGTACCGGTTACAATTTTAAGAGATATTTTATCAAGATTGAGCCACCTATCATATTTATACGAGTAAAAAGAGTGCTAGAGTCATACTCGCACTGAATATTTCCTGATTTATTACTCATAAAAAGCCGTACTGGAGCATTGCTCGTACGAGAAATTTGTGTATGTACAAAACCGTGCTGGAGCTTCGCTCGCACGAGATTTCAGATATCATGATATGCATAGCGTGGTGCTGGAGCTTCGCTCGCACTAGACGTGAGTTGACATGCATATAGTCGTGCGGAAGCCTCCTGTAGACTGTGTGTCACAGAGAGTTGAGATGCTTGCACATATACTTTGAGACATGGGTTGGTTATCGACATAGTATTGGGGTGGATAAGACCTACGACAGGCACCCCCAGACTATGATATGGGTCCACGGAGTACGATGTACCGTGTATGTCACACAGAGTACGCTGTACCGTGCAGTCATGATGACTCTATGATGTTACTTGCTATTCTGGCGGGTAGGAATTGACCCCCACCTCCCGTTGCAGTTGTGATACCCCGCACACCGGGATCCGTGTAGCCTGGGATCACATGGACAAAGTATGGCCATAGTCCTCGATTTTCATACAGTAACCTACATGCCTCATACGAAATCATACGGTCTGGATAGACCAAGACAAACCCCAAGGAGGGGTAATGTCCCGATTTATGTTTTTAAAAGAGATGTGATTTAATGAATCAAGGTATTCCCGAGTGGTGGGTTTAGCCTTGATGTGATTGTTTTATGATGAAACAAATAAGTTTTTAACGTGATGAGTTTATGATTAAACAAATAAATTTTAATGTGAAAAGTTTATGATGAAACAAATATGGTTTAATGTGATGAGCATGAGATGTCATACATGATGATTTTTTCATGTTTGAATTATATGTCGATTTCATGATTTCTTGTATATGATATATACATACATGTGACATCGTTTTAATCTTACCTCATGCTCCAAAAGTAAACGATTTTATATCATGACATTATCAGCACGTAGATAGTATAGTTATCTACCTGCTTACATTATTGCCTTACTGAGCTGTTTATGCTCACCCTTTCATTTTCCACCCTCTACAGAGCATCTACAGTAGTCGAGAGCGGGTAGAGACTGCATCCCAGGTTTTTCACTGCTCCCATCGCGAATCAGGTATACACATCGTACAGTTTTGTATCTAAACAATTAATAGCACAGTTTTGTAACGAATATAATTATGGGGGATGTAAATATATGGAAACATATGTACATACAGTTGTATAATATATGTATTTATTATTATACTATCTGAAATTTTAACCTTATTACCATGGTAAGAATGATATGATCAAATGGGATAAGAGTTGGGATTATTACTGACTCATAGCCCAACTCGTCAAAAATGGAATTTGTCACGAGGAGGTGAGAAGTATAGAAAAAGCGAAAAATTTATAGTGATTTTAGGTAATTTGGGTCGTGACAGATTGCCTTCCTCGAACTGTCTGTTGATCCATCTAAGGTGGATGCAGTGCTGAAATGGGAGAGACTGAGGACATTGACAGAGGTTTGGAGTTTCTTGGGATTGGCAGAGGACTACCAGAGATTTGTGGAAAGATTTTCTCGGATTATGGCTCCACTAACTAAACTGACCTGTAAGGATGCCTCATTTGAGTGGTGTGAGCAGTTTGAGCAGAGCTTCCAACAGCTCAAACGTCGATTGACCACAACACTAGTCTTGACCATTTCGAGTGGTTCAGAAGGATTTGTAATTTATAGTGATGCCTTCTACCAGGGTTTGGGCTGCGTGTTGATGCAGAATGGTAGAGTGGTTGCTTATGGTTCTCATTAGCTTAAGGACCACGAGCGTAACTATCCCACTCATGACTTGGAATTGGCCGCAGTAATTTTTGCACAGAAGATATGACGACATTACTTATATGGTAAAAGATTCCATATTTTCACTGACCATAAGAGTCTTAAGTATATTTTTTATTAGAATAAGCTTAATATGAGACAGCGGAGGTGGATAGAGCTCTTGAAGGATTATGACTACGAGATTTTGTACCATCCGGGCAAGGCGAATGTGGTAGTAGATGCCCTCAATAGAAAGGGTATGGTGTCTTATATGATGATTGATGTACGAGACTAGTGTCCACTCTAAGTGACCTAGACGTTCTATCCGCAAGTGCACGGGTCGTACAAGTAATAATGAGATTTGAGTCTCAGATTATCGTCCCACAGAGAAGTTGAATTGCCTAATTAAGTACCGGTTAATCTTACCCTAAGTATATTTTAGCAAATTATGAATTTTAAGGGAGTGATCTACATGGTTAACAATACTAAAAATAATAAAAACTATAAAATAAAGAAAATAAAACCGAGCTAAAATTACTTACAGAGCTCCGAGTAATAAAAGCATTAACCTACAAAAGATAATTAAACACTTAAAAATTCATTAAAGCAACTAAAATAAAATGCAAATATAAAAATAACAAAATAAGATTAATTAAACTAAAATTAAACAAACCTAAAATAAAATATGCATGTAATTAAACTACTTAATAAAAATGCAAATTAAACTAACTTAAAATTTAATGAAATAAAATCCTAGAAAAATTAAGAAAATAACTACAAGTCTAAATGTCAATTCTAAATTAATCCTAGTTATATCTAATTACTAACTTAACAATAAAATCTAACTAATGCATGAGAAATAATTATTTTTGGATTTTTCAGTTTAAAATGAAAACTTAAAAATACTGTTGGCTCTACCGAGAGGGGGGGTGAATCGGTTTTCTAACAATAATGGCAAATTAAAAATTAATCACAATTTAATCACAAATGATAATGAGCAATATAGTGCAGTATAATAATTTAATGCAGAGTAGGGAAGAGAGAAACAAACACAATCGTTTATAGAGGTTCGGCCAAGCTCTTGCCTACGTCCTCTCTCCTTGACCTTCTTGTCAAGTGTTTTCTTTCTCTCTATCAATAGAGCTTACACAGTTCCTTTTTGCAGGTTAAGGAATAACCTCTCTACCCTTAGCAATACAGAAAAAGTATTCAGCCTCTTACAATTTACTCTCACTGAGGAACAATCCTCTTCTCTTTCAAGATAAGACTGAATACAGTATAAGGCTTTAAAGTGGTAGGACAAATGTGTCTTTTTGCACTTAAGCTTTTACAATAATTCTCAATGAATGAGCAATAGGGACACAAAGAATGAAAGAATTAAAACTTGAGAATGTTTGGAATATCCAGCAAATAGTGTCTATTTCTCTTTGTCTTCAATGCTTGGTTAAATACTGAAGGATTGGTAGTTGGAGCATTAAATGCTATTCTTCCCGTTGTGTTTTGCAGAAACTAGCCGTTGGGTACCTTCAGTAGAGTGCCAGATCGATCTGCCTTCTTGGCCAGATCGATCTCTTAGTTATAAATCCTGCAAGATTGAAGCACAAATACACAAGGAGATCGATCTCATAGGTTAGCAGATCGATCTGTTAGTTTGAAAATAATGAGGCAGATCGATCTGTCGAATAGGCAGATCGATCTCCTAGTCTCTCTGTTTGAGGCAAGATCGATCTCCAGATCGATCTGCCATGCAATCTCATAGAGAGGAGATCGATCTCTCAACAACACAGATCGATCTCTTTAGCTCTCTGACTTTGAGGAGATCGATCTCTTCATCGACCAGATCGATCTCTCAACTCTAGCATTAGCCAGATCGATCTCTTAACCCTTGCAGATCGATCTCATTCTTCCTAAATACCTTTGTACAGATTTAAGGCTTGCCAGATCGATCTCTTCCATCATGAGATCGATCGCTCATCAAGTGAAAAACCCAGGAGATCGATCTCTCATACCCCAGATCGATCTTTTATCAGCAGAACTCTAAGTTCTGGTACTAATAACCTCTAAACATGTTTATATATCATCTTGTTTTGTCATTTCAAAATACATTAACTCAACAATCTCCCCCTTTTTGATATGACAAAACTCATCAAATAAACATGTTTAGTGAATTTGCAAAACTCCCCCTTTTTGTGAGCTTTTGACTTTGTTAATGATTTAACTCAACCTTAGTTAAATCTTAACTCCCCCTTAGTTAGCTCTAGCTCTTAACTCCCCCTCAATTAAATCATCCTATCATCCTTTTAAACATTTAACACATGTCTTAACTCCCCCTCAATTAAATCATCCTATCATCCTTTTAAACATTTAACACATGTTTCTTCTCCCCCTTTTTGTCATATCAATCACAAAAGATGGAAGACACATGGCATTTCAAAATCAATATTTGCATTAACACATCCAATATCCAATCAAAACACATTTCATTCAAGCAAATTTAGTACACGGGACATAAAAAGAAGCAAACATGAAAAACTAAACAGCAACAAACACCTAAGGACTAAGATGAGGGAGGATCACGATCCGACAGATTTTCCACGTGCGTGCGCGTCACTTGAAGCTCATCGAACATCGCCTCTTGAGTTTCTTGAAGTTTATCCACTCTTTGGGTTAAATCCTCGATCATACTCCGCTGAGTGGAAAAGCCGTCATTCATCTGCTGACTGAGGTCATTCATCATCGTCACGAGCATCTCCAAGTCAGCAGGGGACGATGTTGGTGCAGTGGGCGGAGCCGATGGTTCCGGAGCTGGTGCAGCAGGTCGGTGCACTGGCTCAGCAGTGGGGTCCTCCTCCATAGTCTCTGCAGGTTGCTGATCCCTCTTTTTCGTCCACTCTCCCCGGAGGTCTTTGTAGTACCCCATATGATGGAGGGTCCCAATGTTAAGCACGCTCTTGGGAGAGGGGAGTTCGTCGGTTTCGCCGCTGCAGTCAATACCAAGGCGGTGAAGAAGATAAGCTACCGGTTGTGGAAACACGATCGTGGTAGCTTGTCCACGCACAATCTTCAGCCAATCTTCGTATATAAAGTGAGGGAGGTTAGGTTTTTGGCTTGTGGTGTGAATGTGATGGAGCCAAAAACGATCTAAACGCCGAACGGTAGAATGACGAGTACCGAAAGGGCGGAGGTTCCAAGAGATTATGAGGTGGAGTAACCGAGGATGCATCGGCAGGTCACTCGCATTGTCCCCAGGGAGATCAAACGCTAAGGGGACTTCCTCATCCTCATTTGTTAAGCCTTCATCGCGTATATCAAACGCTTTGGCTAGAACTTCAGTATCTATTATAATCGATTTACCCATGACATAGGTTTTGAAACCAACAATTTTGCAAGTGTCATTTGGGTCAAAGAGAAGTTCGGCATTGGAAAAGAATGCACGAACTAAATTTGGAGGAATGGGAGTGTTGATTTTCAAGAAATTCATCCAACCAAATTCCTCAAACTTTGACATGTAGGGAAAATCTATGCGATTGAGGAATGAAAAATCTATGGTTCGCCAATGCTTAACTGGCATGGTTGAGAAGTATTCCTCATATCGCTTTCTTTTTGCTGGTGTTTTAAAACACCGATTGAAGGAAGCGACAGGAGGTGGAGGAATGGGTTGTGATGAGGAACCTGCCTCTACAGTGGTTCTAGGAGGTTTGTTTGCTACTGACTTCCTAGGCATGATTTTAGACTTTAAAGAGGCACTAAATAGATTCAACAAGGAGAAAAGCAATGAAACAGTACCTAGGTTTGCCCTAGAATTAAAAAAACATAAATTGAAGAAAGATTTTGAAAATCAGTAAGGAATGTTGGTTACAATACCGGAATTGGACACCGAGACGCAAGGAGGACCGTACAGAGATCGATCTGGTCGCGAATCAAAGGAAGAAATGCGAGGGAAATTTGGGAATTTTGAAGATTGGGTTTGGGAAATTTGGGAATTTTACGCGGGTATTTATACTCCAGGGCACAGGAGATCGATCTGTCGAGGCGACAGATCGATCTGTCATTTCCAGAAAGCCAAGAAAGATCGATCTGTCGCATGAACAGATAGATCTGTTCACAAACAGAGGCTTAAGGAGATCGATCTGTTATACACAGATCGATCTGTCGTATAACAGAGGCGTAGGCAGATCGATCTGCCCAATGCAAAGATCGATCTGCAGAGTGCGGAAGCTTGAAGAGATCGATCTGTCGTGTTGACAGATCGATCTTCCTTTAAACAGAGACGTAAGGAGATCGATCTTATGGTTAGAAGATCGATCTGCTTAGCTTAACCTTGATGATTTAGGCTTGTTGGAGGTATGGAGATCGATCTATATTGCAAGGAGATCGATCTCTCATCCTCATTGCCAGAAAATCTTTGCAAAAACTCATTTAAAATCAATTTGAAACCAAGATGTTTGAAACACAAAAGTCCTAAGGCATACTCTAAGGATACAAAACCTATCTCTATCAAGGGGTTTGGTGAATATATCAGCTATTTGATGTAGAGTGTCAATGTACTCTAAAATTATATCCCCTTTTTGTACATGGTCTCTAAGGAAGTGATGTCTAATTTCTATGTGCTTGGTTCTGGAGTGTTGAATAGGATTCTTAGACAGATTTATGGCACTGGTATTATCACATTTAATAGTGACTTGCTTCATGTCAATACCATAATCTCTCATTTGTTGTTTAATCCACAACACTTGAGCACTACAATTACCAGCTGCTATATATTCAGCTTCAGTTGTGGACTGAGCCACACTGTTTTGCTTCTTGGAGAACCAAGAAATTAACCTATTTCCTAAGAATTGGCAAGTACCTGAAGTACTTTTCCTATCTATTTTGCAGCCTCCAAAATCAGCATCTGAAAATGCATGAAGGGCAAAAGTAGAGTCCTTGGGGTACCAAAGTCCTAGTGAGGGAGTGTGTTTGAGGTATCTAAAGATTCTCTTAGTTGCCAATAGATGTGATTCCTTAGGAGAGGATTGAAATCTAGCACAAAGGCATACACTAAACAAAATATCTGGTCTACTTGCAGTTAAATAAAGCAATGAGCCAATCATAGACCTATAAAGTTTAGTGTCTACACACTTACCACTTTCATCCTTATCAAGCTTGATGTTGGTGCCCATTGGAGTTGCTTGAGGTTTGCAGTTGTCCATTCCAAATCGCTTGAGCAATTCCTTAGTATACTTTGCTTGATTGATGAAGGTTCCATCTTTTGTTTGCTTCACTTGAAGTCCCAAGAAGAATGTGAGTTCTCCCATCATGCTCATCTCAAATTCTCCTTGCATGATCTTAGCAAATTCTTGGCATAAAGACTCATTAGTTGAACCAAAAATAATATCATCCACATACACTTGTACAACTAATAAATCCTTATTTTTATTCTTAATGAATAAGGTGGTATCCACTTTTCCTCTTGAAAATCCCTTTTCTATTAAGAATTTTGACAACCTTTCATACCAAGCTCTAGGAGCTTGTTTTAACCCATAAAGTGCCTTTGATAATTTAAAAACATGTTCAGGAAATTCATGATTTTCAAATCCGGGAGGTTGCTCAACATATACTTCTTCATTAATAAAACCATTTAAGAATGCACTCTTTACATCCATTTGATATAACTTGAAGTTTTTATAACATGCAAGGCAAGCAACATTCTTATTGCCTCTAATCTAGCTACCGGTGCATATGTTTCATCATAGTCTATGCCTTCCTCTTGTCTATAGCCTTGAGCAACTAGCCTAGCCGTATTTCTTGTGATCACACTATTTTCATCCATTTTGTTCTTGAATATCCATTTAGTTCCAATTATTGAGTGATCACTAGGCCTAGGAACTAGTTTCCATACTTTGCTTCTCTCAAATTGATTTAATTCTTCTTGCATTGCTAGGAACCAATTATTGTCTTCTAAAGCTTCATTGACATTCCTAGGCTCAATTTGAGATACAAAGGCTATATATTGGCACATATTCCTTAGGGATGATCTAGTTCTAACTCCAAGAGTTGGATCTCATACTATTTCACAATCTTTTACATATCCTAACTCTCTTGGTGCTCTAGGTTCTCTTTCTAAAACCTCTATTTCTTCTCTCAACTACACCATTTTGTTGTGGTGTCCTAGGGGCTGAAAAATTATGGCTAATTCCTTGATCATTGCAATACTCATCAAATCCTATGTTTTCAAATTCTTTGCCATGATCACTCCTAATGCTTGTTATTGTATATCCTTTTTCATTTTGGGTCACCTTTGAGTAAGTTATGAATTTCTCTAAGGCTTCATTTTTTACTCTCAAAAAGAACACCCAAGTGTACCTAGTGTAATCATCAACTATTACAAATCCATAGTGTTTCCCACCTAGGCTAGTGGTTCTAGTTGGTCCAAATAAGTCTAAATGCAGTAATTGGAGAGGCCTAGTGGTGGATACACTATTCTTAGGCTTAAAAGTTGTCCTCTTGTGTTTTCCTTTAACACAAGCTTCACATATTTCTTCATGATCAAAAGGTATTTTGGGTAAGCCTATAACTAGATCCTTTCTAGCTAATTTGGATAGCACATGCATGCTAGCATGACCTAGTCTTCTATGCCATAACCAAGATTCCTTTTTGTTGTCTACCATTAAGCATATGTTTTCATTTTTGAGTTCATTAAGGTAGACTATATATATGTTACCTTGCCTATGACCTAGAAGGAGAATTTTATTTGACTTAGGATCTATAACATTACACTTCATACAATCAAAAATTACTTTGTAACCTTTGTCACAAAGTTGACTAATGCTTAGTAAGTTATGCTTTAAACCCCTAACAAGTAATACTTTTTCTAAAGAGAAATGATCATTACCTATTGAGCCACTCCCTTCCACTTGGCCTTTGGAGTTATCCCCAAAAGTGACTTCTCCACCAATTTTCGATTTGAAGGAATTGAAATGGCTTTTATCACCCGTCATGTGCCTTGAGCATCCACTATCTAAGTACCAAGCTTCTTTTGTTTTAGCTTTGTGGCTATGCTCAATCACCTACACAAAATCAAACTCAAGTCTTAGGTACCCAAATTCTCTTGGGTCCTTGGAGGTTAGTAAATGTAATTTTTGATCCCATTGGGATCCATTTTGCTAATGCATTGCAGTCCTTGGAATGAATTACCTCTTTTGGAATCCATATCCTTTTTACAATTTTTCCTTTAAGATTCCTCATCTTTATATTGCAATAATGTGACTTATGTCCCTTCTTATTACAATATGAACAAGTAATTGCAGGTTTATTCATGTTCTTTCTAGCAATAAAACTCTTAAGATGGGTCTCCCTACTTTGTGCATTATACCCTAAGCCATTTTTGTCAAAAAATGCCCTTTGGGTTTCCAACATGCTATCTAACTTTTGTTGCCCCATGTGAAATCTATTAAAGGAGTTATGTAGGTTGCTATTTTTCTCCTTAAGGTCACAAATTTCTAGATTTGAGATCTCTAGTTTCTTCTCATATTCCAATTTATCTTTTAACATTATCTCATTTTCCCTTTTTAATTTAGATATTAACTTTTTATACTTCATGCTCATACATTCATACTCTAATGCAAGTTCATCAAATGCATCTTGCAATTCATCAAAAGAGTATTCATTGAGATTAGATGTTACCTTTTGATCATCATCAATAGCCATGAAGCATAGTTTGGCAATGTCCTCATTTGATTCATCATCGGAGCAGTCACTGTCACTCCATGTTGCTACCATTGCCTTCTTTTTATGAAACCTATCATTAGATCTTTTGAGAAGAGGGCAGTTAAATTTTATGTGTCCAGGTTTTTTACATTCATAACACACAATAGAGTCTTTTCTACCTACTTCCTCTTGTTCTCTCCTATTGTTTCTCCTATTATTACTACTAGCTTTCATTCTCATGAATTTGTTGAATCTTTTGGCAAACATTGCCATCTCAATATCCTCCTCACTCCCACTCTCATTTTTAATCTCCTCTTGAGCAGTGGATTTTAGAGCAACACCCACTTTCTTGGGTGGCTCTTCATTTCTTTTAAGTTTCATCTCATAAGTGAGCAAAGATCCTATCAATTCATCTAGACACAATGTGTGAGGATCCTTAGATTCCTCAATTGCCGTCACTTTAGCTTCCCATGATTTAGGTAAGCTATTTAAAATTTTCTTTACCATTTCAATGTTAGAATATATTTTTCCTAAGGATTTTAGTCCATTAATTATGTCTGTAAATCTAGTGAACATATCACTAATCGATTCTCCTTCCTTCATCCTAAAAAGCTCATAATCATGTGTGAGCATACCTACTTTTGTCTCCTTCACTTGGGTTGTACCCTCATGAGTTATTGCCAATTTATCCCATATTTGCTTGGCATTATCACACCCGGAGACTCTATTATATTCATTAGGACCTAAAGCACAAAATAATGTGTGCATAGCTTTAGCATTTAGCTGTGCACATTTAATGTCATTAGAATCCCATTCATCTTCTTCTTTGGGGATATCTCTTCCCTCTATTTTCTTTGTAGGGATTTGAGGTCCCTTAACTATAATTCTCCATACTTCATAGTCATTTGCTTGAATGAATAGCATCATCCTAGTCCTCCAATATGAATAATGTTCACCATTGAACATGGGAGGTCTAACCGTGGAGTGCCCCTCTCCTATCAAACTAGTTGCTACATTGTTAAGAGCCATTTGATCGTTTTCTAACTCTTAGGAAGTTGTTCCTATGTGATTAAAGAGTCCTAGCTCTGATACCAATTGTTGGCTCTACCGAGAGGGGGGTGAATCGGTTTTCTAACAATAATGGCAAATTAAAAATTAATCACAATTTAATCACAAATGATAATGAGCAATATAGTGCAGTATAATAATTTAATGCAGAGTAGGGAAGAGAGAAACAAACACAATCGTTTATAGAGGTTCGGCCAAACTCTTGCCTACGTCCTCTCTCCTTGACCTTCTTGTCAAGTGTTTTCTTTCTCTCTATCAATAGAGCTTACACAGTTCCTTTTTGCAGGTTAAGGAATAACCTCTCTACCCTTAGCAATACAGAAAAAGTATTCAGCCTCTTACAATTTACTCTCACTGAGGAACAATCCTCTTCTCTTTCAAGATAAGACTGAATACAATATAAGGCTTTAAAGTGGTAGGACAAATGTATCTTTTTGCACTTAAGCTTTTACAATAATTCTCAATGAATGAGCAATAGGGACACAAAGAATGAAAGAATTAAAGCTTGAGAATGTTTGGAATATCCAGCAAATAGTGTCTATTTCTCTTTGTCTTCAATGCTTGGTTAAATACTGAAGGATTGGTAGTTGGAGCATTAAATGCTATTCTTCCCGTTATGTTTTGCAGAAACTAGCCGTTGGGTACCTTCAGTAGAGTGCCAGATCGATCTGCCTTCTTGGCCAGATCGATCTCTTAGTTATAAATCCTGCAAGATTGAAGCACAAATACACAAGGAGATCGATCTCATAGGTTAGCAGATCGATCTGTTAGTTTGAAAATAATGAGGCAGATCGATCTGTCGAATAGGCAGATCGATCTCCTAGTCTCTCTGTTTGAGGCAAGATCGATCTCCAGATCGATCTGCCATGCAATCTCGTAGAGAGGAGATCGATCTCTCAACAACACAGATCGATCTCTTTAGCTCTCTGACTTTGAGGAGATCGATCTCTTCATCGACCAGATCGATCTCTCAACTCTAGCATTAGCCAGATCGATCTCTTAACCCTTGCAGATCGATCTCATTCTTACTAAATACCTTTGTACAGATTTAAGGCTTGTCAGATCGATCTCTTCCATCATGAGATCGATCGCTCATCAAGTGAAAAACCCAGGAGATCGATCTCTCATACCCCAGATCGATCTCTTATCAGCAGAACTCTAAGTTCTGGTACTAATAACCTCTAAACATGTTTATATATCATCTTGTTTTGTCATTTCAAAATACATTAACTCAACAAATACATAAAATGATTCTATCTCTAATTTAACTCTACATGCTACATATGACACTACTTAAATTTAAGCCTTAAATCCTATTAACTATTGATAAAGTTAAAACAAAAAAATTAAACTATCCTGCAAATCAATTCATACCTAAGATAACAAATACTAACAGAAATAATAGCAATTAAAAGAACAATATTGCATAAAACATTAAATTGGGAATTGCCCCTTAACCAAACACAGCCTAAAGCTAAATTCCAGCTGCCTCGGTCCCGACTGTGCATTGTGGCTACTCCATTCTCTGCAATGCCCATCTACTGCTTTCGGTACCAGAATCTGAAGCACGTCATCAACTGCTTTAAGCTGCATTTTCTGGCCAGACCTGCTCTCCGTACACGTCCTGCTCCTGCATCCGTTTCCTGCCCATACCACTGTATCCAGCTTCGATCTGCACAGCTTCCTACCTGTAAACGTTGCTCTTCCAGATTTCATTTCCAAGTACTCCCATGCTGGTTCACGCGGGTTCCAGGTACAGCTTCAGCTCTCGGGTTTTTAGTTTGCATAATTCCCTGCTTGTACTGCTACACGTCTTCATCTTGCCCAGCTAGCGGGTAATATCTTCCTCCACTAAGCTGTCTTGTACTACCTCTGCATGTCCTGATGATGCAGCTCACGTCCAAGCAAAATTATACTTCAGTGATCGGCTCGGCCAGCATATACTCATCTATGTCCAACGACATTCGCAGCAGCTCGATAATGGTGACAGCACACATCCATGAAAATCTACAGCTACCAAATAAGATTAGTACAAAATTAAATCATGCAAACGGAGTGAACAGTACAAAGCTTTCAAAACAGACATAACAGAGGATGATTATGGATGCTCTCCTCTGCACCCACAGATACCAGCTTCTACTTCTCACCACATGGCAATGATTCTCGAGTTGCTTCTGTAGTACTGCTCATCTGCTGTCCCTACAACCCAGCCCACGTCTCTCCCCAGCTAGTGTCGGTTTCAGCTGCACCCAACGTCCCTTGCTGGTCTTGGACACGTCCATGCACAGCTCTATACTACTCCACGGTTCTGGTCCCAACTCCAGCGAGAAATAATTTAACTCGGTTCAAATACTTATGCCAACAAAATACGTATCAAGCAGAATCTAAAAGCACATCCTAAAGAATAACTATCGAAAGTTCAGAAAAATAGAATTTTTAGAAATGGTGAACAGTAGAATACATGGGAGCAGTAGCGTGTAGCACGAGCATGTGAACGAGCTATGTAAGGGAACTTGGCTCCTGCACCTAGTATCTTCCCCTTCGTTCACACCCGATCCATGGTACATAAGGTAGAAAGGAAAATTAAAAAAACGAAACAGGGAATGAAACTACTATTAATCGAAAACAAGGATTGTCATTCCAAAAAGCTTAAATGTGTGAAATCTAAAGAGAAACGAAACTTGCAAAGCTTAAAAATGGTGGTTGCAAATAAAACATAAAAAGCTTTTCATAAAAGATAACAAATGAAAATTAACATGAACAGTAGAGTAGAAAATGGTTTTCGGGAAAAGCTTCTAAAAACAAGGAAAAATAAACTAAACTATTCTACTTATGCTACTCTAACTAGTACTACACTAAAACTACTTCTAAAAACTACACTACTTAGTTCTTTTTTTTTCAATTGCCATCATGTCTTATTTATACACACACTTAGGGGTATAATGGTAATTTTTCATCCTAGATGAGTTGGCATTGTTTGGCCACTTGTCTTCATTTTATTTGATGCAGAGTAGATATTTCCACGTCACCCATTTTCTAGTACACTTGACTGTGCGATGTGCCCAGCGTGTGTCTTCCAGAAGGTTAGTATGGTGTCCGTCGATCTTATCGTTTCGAAGCGGGTAAAATACTAACACCCGACATCCCACGTGTCCAGATGACTGGTAACTTGGTCTACAAATTGGAAGTGGTTCAGTCTCCTTTAGCCCATTTTCAGCCCATTTTTTACTGAAACGACTGAGTTTCATCTGAATTTAATTTACCTGCACATTAAAGAATTTTAATTAAATAAAGGAGATAATTCACAAAATAAATTGGGGATTTAATTAATTAATTAGGAAATAAAGCACAAATAATTTTATTTTCATAGAATTATCAATGATTAGAGAATGACATTTGTTAGGACAGTTCGTCGAGCTCAGGATCCGTGTTGATGAGGTTGAGGTTGGGTTTATGGCTAGCCTACAGATGAAGCCCAGTATATTGGATCAGATCAGGGCAGGACAGAGGAATGATCAGAAGCTACTAGATATGGTTAGCCAGGCTGAAGAGAGACCGTAGTTAGACTTCTTGGTCAGTGATGATGGGTTGTTGAGATTTATGGGCCGTATTTATGTGTCACATGATGACACCCTAAGATAGAGTATTTTGAAAGAGTCTCATTGTTCTCGATTCACCATGCAACTAGGTAGTACTAAAATGTACCATGATCTCCGTAAGATGTATTGGTGGACTAGAATGAAGAATGTGACAAACTTCGTGGCTAGATGTTTAGTTTTCCAACAGATTAAGGCTGAGCACCAGAAACCAGCAGGACTGCTTAAGTCATTACTGGTGCCTACCTGGAAATGGAAGCATATCATTATAGATTTTATTGTAGGGTTACTGAGGACCCAGAGGGATCATGATGCAGTCTGGGTAACTGTGGACAAACTAACAAAGAGTGCCCACTTCCTTGCCATTAAGAGCACTGATTCACTAGATAAGCCGGAAGACTTGTATGTCAGAGAGGTAGCACGGTTACATGGGGCTCTTGTGAGCATTATTTCTGATGGAGATTTCTGGTTCAGTTTGAGGTTTTGGAGTCATTTTCAGGAAGCTATGGGATCTCAGTTGAATTTGAGCACTACCTACCATCCTCAGACCGATGGTCAGTACGAGCAGACTATCCAGACCTTAGAGGATATGTTAATGGCATGTGCATTGGACTTTAAGGGCTCATGGAATGATCATTTGCCTCTCGTAGAATTTGCCTATAATAACAGTTATCATGCTAGCATTGGGATGGCTCCTTTTGAAGCTCTGTATGGCAGACGATGTAGATCTCCTATAGCATGGGAAGAAGTGGGTGATAGGAAAATACTTGCTCTCGAATTGGTTGAACAGGAAACTAGAGGTGTTCAGCTAATCTGTGATAGATTTAGGATGGCACAGAGTAAACAAAAGAGTTACTCAGATGTGCAAATACGTCTTCTGAAATTTCAAGTTGGGGACTCTGTATTTGTAAAGGTGTCTCCGATGAAGGGTGTCACACGTTTCGGAAAGAAAAGGAAGCTTAGTCCTCGCTTCATTGGTCCATTTGAAATATTAGAGAAAGTGGGAGACGTAGCCTATCGACTTGCACTACCTCCACAACTATCGGGAATACATGATGTCTTCCACGTTTTCATGTTGAGGAAGTATTATCCGGACCCTTCTCATGTAATTGAGTATGAACCGTTGGAGATTCAGAAAGACATGAGTTATGTTGAACAACCGATCCAGATCCTTGATAGAAAAGAGAAGGTACTTCGATCTAAGAAGATTCCATTGGTAAAGGTTCTCTGGCGGCACCACTCGACAAAAAAAGCTACGTGGGAGCCAGAGAGCCACATGAGAGAGAAGTACCCGTAGTTATTCGATGGACCAACCGGAATTCGGAGGACCAAATTCCAAAAATGTGGGGAGAAATGTGAAACCTAAAATTTTCTCACTTTATTTCTTATTTATAAAAAATAAGAAGTAACTGAGAACTCGGAATAATGTTATGGAGGTCCGAAACCACCGAAGCATTCGGGTTAGTGGCGTGGGGCTTGATGACATGAAAACCAAGGTAAGGCTCTAAGCCTAAGAATTACTTAAGAATTACATGTATAAGCATGAAACGATATGTAGAAGTGAAAAATAAGGTATTGGAAGTGAAAAAGTTAGTAAAACTCAGGTTTACGCTAAACCGAGAAAAAATGGCCTAGTAAGAGAAATAAATTCAGAATAAATTTTGAAAATTCCCAAAAATTATTTCAAGACCATAGGAAATTAGTATAAGGTTAAATTGACTTGGAAAATAAAAATCAAGTGGAAATATGGAGGTTTCAAGGATCAGATTAATTTTTAGAGTGAACCAAAAACCTTAAGCCATTTTGCTCAGTAATGACCAAATCGCGCAAAATGAGCTCAATCGGGGAACGTTTCTTAAACAAGTTACCCCCAATGTTTTATGAGAAACACTAGAGACATATTATAACACTTGGGAAGAGAGAAGTTGGAGGAAATTGGACTAGAAATGATTTTTAGGAATTTTCTAAAACAGAACATGAATTTCCCTTGCTTTAGAAAACTTACCAGCCAGTAAACATCTTTAAATTTGGAGACCTTCTGGAAATTTTTTGACCCAGATATTTTTTAGATATAAAATATACTTAATAATATTTCTGTAACAGTAAAAATCATCCCCAACCGACCTTGGATGAGAGAGAAGCTCTCCTCTCATTCTGTCGCAGGCGTGAACTCCAAGCTGACTTGTACGATTTTTTCGATAGCCTTTCGGCCACTTTCAGGTGATGGTCAAAATGATCAAATCTTCCTCCTTCAGTTCTCTATAACATATAAAAAATATAGCCACAAAGAAGTCCATTTACTAGGTGAAAAACTAGAAAGAAAAACACGAGCAGATTTTACCCTGTTCGAGGTGAGAGAAAGTTAAATTTTTGAAAGATTTTGGTTGGTTTTTCTTAAAGTTTTTTTATTATTCTAAGCTATATATACGTTGAATTATAGTTGAGGATCAATTTTGAGGATAAAAAACATGGTCAACCTTGGTCAAAGTTGAGGTAAACTTGATGATTGATGATAAACTCTAGATATGTTTTTTTGTGTGTTTTTGAATGATTTTTAGTTAAGTGGAATTGAAAGAAATAATTTCAATGGGAGTGTATGAATTCGGCCAGCCTAGGGTTCATGTGTTTGTGATGAAATTTGGATGAATTCAAGGTTGTTAACAGTTAAAATTATACCGAAAAAGTCTGGTTTATAGCTTAGTTTAGTAAAAAATCGAAAGGTGTGAAAATTGGTAAAATTGGAATGATGACAAGTATGAATTATGATCTGAATGAGTACTTATGCTATTAAGATAATGACGGTGAAGTTAGAACAACGAAATTGACTAAAATAGCTTAAATCAGCACTTAAATCGATAAAACCGAGAAAATATGAAAAGTTGACAAAAATGTCAAAATTGGTCAACATGTTGAAACTAAACATATTTTTGAATATGTTGAGATGCTATAAAGTATTAGATGATGATTTGGTATCATTTTGGGAAGCTCAAGAAATCGACACGTAAATCGAGATAATCTCAAGACTCGGTGATTTTGCTCTGCCCCAAGGTTTACGAGGTAAGGGATGTGTTTTAAAGTAGTATTGGTATCCCAATACCTTATTTGACATATAAATATGTTGAAGTTTACTCGTATCTATGAAAATGCATGTCCAAACCCGAAAGAGTACTATTCACGTTAAATCGAAAAGCCCTTTTTCGAGCCCTTCAAATGTACTTTTGCTATCTATGAGATGTTTTAAAAAGGTAATTTACTACGTGAAAATAAAACTTTATGGAATAATGATTTGTTTACGAAATGAAAACTAAAATGTAGTTTCTACAGTTTACGGGTTAATAGACCCGAAATATGCTTTAAAAGTATCGTTTTGAGACTAAGGCCACATGTAGTCTACGCGATTTGTCATGTGTGGCCCATGTGGATTCTGGACCTCCGTGGTACGTGTCATATGCCACTTGGTGTACGCTTAGTCCTTTGTGTTGTATGCATAACCGCGTTGGGTATTTGTGCCACTTAGTGGCTTAGTTCTGCCATTTGTTTAAGTGGTGTAGGGCGTTGTACGACCTTGATCCAGTCTACAGTTCCCTTACCATGGCCATAGGTACTCTGTCTACGTGAGCTATCTACGCGAACTACCTACGTGAAATATCTACGCGAACATGACTTTTATTACTATGTGTCTCTGTCTAGTCTCTATCTATCTATTAATGATGAGATTTAAAGAAAAATATTTAAGCTACGTGATTTCTATACTACGTGATTTACATGTTACTCGTTATATGCTATGTGGTTTATAAGTTATATGATATTTGATACTGAACTGAGCTACGTGATTTGAAAGTCACATGTTACAATGTTTTACTTCTACATGTTTTATTGCTAAGACTGCTTTAAACGCATGTCTTACTAGGCTTGAAGAGCTCACCCTTTCCTTTCTCTCTTCTAGATTATCTTAAGTGATTCACCGGCTCTACCTGTCGTACAGTGGTTGTAGGCGAGTGGACTCGACCCCCTTTTTTGAGCTACTCTTGTACAAGCGAGGTATACTTTTACTTTATCTGCCAGACTTTTTGTAAAACATAGACAGACATTGTAAAGAACGTTTTGGGATGTAAGTTAAGTATGAATGAATGTAAATAAAGTTGTAAATACTCAGTTTGCATAATATTGTATATTCCAAAATGTTAAAATATGGAAATGAGAATGGATGTACTGTTAAGTAAGAAAAGGAAATTAAAATCAACTGGTTGTGATTATAAACTGCGTTTTCTACATTCCATGAGGGTTAGGATAAAAATACGTCATTATGCTGACGAAATTTTTACGAAATAAAAGAGTTAAGAAATCGGCATTGATATGAATACAACTTAAGTAAAGGATTTAGAAAGTTAAAAATTAGCCCATATTTCCACGTTTCTGGGCGTTACATATCATTCAATGGAGGAAATAATTTAGGAGCTAGAGAGTCTTATAAAAGAGAAGTACCTTATTTTGTTTTAGTTAGTTTTATGTACTTTATGAAAGATAAAAATACTTCTTTTGTCTTATGTACTTTATTTGGACTTCTTAATTGTAATAAGAGAAGTTTAGTGTGTTGATTAATGAAAACGCATTTGTATATGTAAAATGTTCATTTTTGGCATTAAAGTTGTATGTTATGGCTAATTAAGGCTTTAAAAGGGGTTAATGAATGGAAAATTAATGAAATGGATGAAAGGTGATGAGAAATCAATCCAAACAAGTGTAAAAAGATATGACAGGTAAGCGAGGAAGGGTAGAAACCTTTGATGATGACTTGGTATGAAGTTGATATGGTTTAGAGATGAATTATAAAGTGAAATCTGCATGAAAATGCTGTTCTAGTATGAGAGATCGATCCCTTTCAAAAGATCGATCCCTTACAAAGAGAATTGAGCAAAATTGTATTCTGCCTCTAAGGGATCAATCCCTTAGCCTTAGAAGATCAATCCCATGGCCAGGAACTGTAGAAATATGCATTCTTCCAAAAGAGGATTGATCTTCTACCTTTATGAGATCGATCGCTTATTTGCTGAGAGCCCTTGGGAGTAAAAGTAACACAATAGGACCGATCCCCTTCATGCAAGGGATTGATCCCCTCACCTCACTTGCTCCCACTCAGGTGTAAAATACCCAAAAATTTGCTAGCTCTTCATTCTCTTTTTGTGCTTCATCTGAAAACCATAAGAAAATAAAGGGAAAAAGGGAAAGAAAAATGAGACAAAGAGGGTAAAAAGAGAAAAAAAAGAAACCCAACCCTAAATTCTTAAGCCATTTCTTCTCTTTATCACCCTCTACCACATACCTTCTTTTGAAGCCATTTCAGGAACACAACTTCCTTGTCCAGCTGCTTCCTGCCCAGACCTGCTCTGTCATTCTACGTAGCTCCTGCTCGCGTACTGCTCCATGCACCGCCTCTGCCTACTGTAAACATGCATATCGGCACAATTTAACTCTATCACAACTCCTGCACACAACAACAAAGGATGAACAGAATAGCAAAGCAAGATTTTAAAGGCTTAACAATGGAACACAAGCAGAAATTATAACCTAGTAAACTTAAAGTAGAAAATGTAAACGAAAAATGTAAACTACAATGAACAGTAAATGTAAGACCCGAATTTCGTATTTTTCTTTGAAAATATATCATATTGAATATGTAATTATGATATATTGGGCAATAAAGAATAAATTATACAGTTTCGAGTATAATTAATTAAATTGTGTATCGACCAGTTTTAAGATACCGAAATAAGAACTTGGGTAAATTTGGAATAAACCGAATCAAATTAGGTTAAACCAATCGAAAATATGAACTCAGAACGTGAAAATATAGGGAGTCCAAGAAGGGAAGTTAGTCCGAAAACGATAACCCGAAAAATACCCAATTTGGCAATTTACCCCGAAAATATTGAAAAATATATTTTCAGAGGGATAAATAAACACGATAAAATGAAATATAATGTACATATATTTTGTGAAAATAAATTAAATAAAAATATATGTACAACGATGTGTAAATTTTAGTGTATAAAATACACTACGAGAATAAAATATAATAATAATAATAATATTTGTTTTATTATTATTATTATAATATTTTAAATTATATGATAATTTAGTATTATTATATGTATTTTTGTAGATATTTTGATATATATAAAAAATAAAATAGAAATTAAAAAAATGAAAAACGAAAAAAAAATAAGAGAAAACTGAAGCTGAAAATTGAAAAACGTGAGGAAGAAGAGAAACCGAAACCGACATCTGCTTCCACCTTCGGCGAGCCAACGACGGCGAGAGAGCACGAGAAAGGGGCGGCGAAGGAATGACCGGCAACACAAGAAGCGATTGGACGCCGGCACGCGCCGTGAAAGCATCGAAAAAGCCAGATCGACGGAGAGGAACCCGTTGGGAGAAAAGGAAGATTCGCCGGCACCGGCGTCAATTTGGGCCTAGCCAAGCGAGGCGAAGCTTCCCCAGGCAGAGGCGCATTGAATGGTGGCTGAATCGCCCCGAGAATCGGCCGACAGCACCGGTAACGACAAAAGTCCACCTGAACCGGTTCGGACCGATTCAGTGTGAAAGGGTCTCAATCGGTCCGAACCGGTTCAGTCAAAGGAGAGAGAAAAAAATTTGAAAAAAAATTCAGTGTTATCCTGGCTCAACAGTGATAAGTTGCATATTATACATTGTCATATTTTGCCATGATTTAAATTCTTTTATATGCTTAATTTTTGGATTTGACTTATATTTTCTATTTTGTATTGTGAATAAAGGAAAATGGACAAAATGGATTAAAAGTTGAAAATTCTGCTCAAGTCACAAAATCAAAAGAAATCTTGGAATTCAAGTCAAGATCTATCACTTGTAGTTGAAGTTGACTTAAACAGTCTAAAGATGGCAAGTGGAAGAATTTAATTATTAAGGAAAAGATATGCAATTACTGTCTTTGGCAAGTGGTGGAAAAAGGAAAGAAGTTTAATTGTAATCAAACTCAATCAGAGAACTTTTCTTTGGAAACAGATTCTGGGGTTAGGATATCTAGTATTTATAGACTAAGAGTGGCTAGGGAGAGATAACTGAATCTTCATATATTTTTATTTTTCTTTTGTGTTTTTTCTTTGAACTTATGGCTTGCTAAATTTTTAGTCTAGCCAAAGGATAATTAAAGTTTGGGTTCTTTAAGAATTCAAAGATCTAATTAGTTTTTATCTTGTTCTTTTATATCTTTATTATTTATATGTCTTCTATGCTTGTTTAAATTATTGTTTTGATTGATTGTGCAAAAAGGGCACTTTGTTCAATTGTCAGGATAATATATCACCAATTAGAAACCTGAATCCGTAATTGTTTAGGCATTCTAATATAAGTGGTAAATAACATAATTGATTTCAGACAAGATTTCGATTCTATGTTAAGAAGATATATAATCTAGCTTAAATAAACCTACATGTGTGTTTGTTGGTTAGAATTAGTAATCTCTCTAGTTTTCAATACTGTTGGTAAATTAAATCTTAAGATCGTATCTAAGGTTCTTTAACTGACAAGAGAAAATAATTAGAGATCATATCCTGATTATCGAAGAAGTAAGGAGGGATAGGTTGTTAGGTCGTACCAATAACCATAACCAATTTGGTAAAGATTAAAAGAATTTATTTTTGCATCAATGATCAATTCCATGAACCCATTCTAAGATTATTTCTTTGGTTGGATGTTTTCATCATATTGATTTTTCTCTACTACATTTTAATTTTTCTTTTTAATATTTTACAGAAAAATAAATCTAACCAATCTCTTGGGAAACGACCTTACTCATTTATACTACAGTTTAAATTTATTTTGAGTAGGAATTATTATTGTTGGTCTCGACAACCACCAATTTTTGGCGCCGTTACCGGGGATTAGTTTTTAATTAGATTTATTTTGATGCCCCGTTCTTTTCGTGCAGGTGAATTAATCTCATA
Source organism: Firmiana major (assembly GCA_033439115.1). Lineage (NCBI taxonomy): Eukaryota > Viridiplantae > Streptophyta > Magnoliopsida > Malvales > Malvaceae > Firmiana > Firmiana major. The sequence continues at coordinate 22,007,711 of CM065903.1, read as the reverse complement.
CGACCCTGAGATTGAAAAGACAGCTAAGAGGAATAGGAAGGAAACGAAAATTCAAAAGGCACAGGAAGCTACATCTTCATCCCCTGGACTGAATTTAACACCTGAATTGATCAACTCATCAAGTGATTCTGAGACTGAAAAAATAATGACTGAAGAAGAGCAAACTTTAAGGCAGTTGGCTGCAGCACCTGTCAATCAACAACCCCTCTGCATTCATTACCCGACTTTGCAAGCAGATTTTAAGTTAAGATCGGGTTTGATCCATTTGCTTCCCAAGTTCCATGGTCTTGAGAATGAAGATCCTCACAAGCACTTAAAAGAATTTCACGTAGTATGTTCAAGCTTGAAACCACAAGGAGTTACTGAAGAACAAATTAAAATGCGAGCTTTTCCGTTCTCACTAGCTGATAGAGCAAAAGATTGGTTGTTTTATTTACATCCTGGTTCTATAACCACGTGGACTGAAATAGTGAGATTGTTCATTGACAAATTTTCTCCTGCTTCAAGAGCTGTTAGCATTAGAAGAGAGATATGTGGAATCAAGCAGAAAGATATTGAGACTCTTCACGAATACTGGGAGAGATTTAAGCAACTTTGTGCAAGTTGTCCTTAACATGGGATTTTCGAATAACTCTTAATTCAATATTTTTATGAAGGATTATTACCTATGGAAAGAAGGATTATGGACGCAGCCAGTGGAGGTGCGATAGTGAACAAGACGCCTAGAGAGGCTAGAGATTTGATTTTCACCATGGTTGCCAACTCCCAATAGTTTGGATTCAGACAAGACATACCTCATAGAAAAGTAAACGAGGTAAATACACATTCTCTTGAAAGTCAAATAGCTAATCTAACATCTTTTGTTCAACAATTGGCTATAGGAATGAGAAATGTACAACAAGTTAAAGCTTGTGGAATTTGTGCCGCTACTAGACACCCACCCGACATGTGCCCCACACTTTAAGATGAACCTTATGAGCACATAAATGCAGTTAAAGGATTTCTAGGTCCACCACAAAGGAATTACGATCCATATTCAAACACTTATAACCCAGGGTGGAGAAATCATCCCAACTTTAGCTACGGAGCAAGGCCTCAATTTCAGAATTCTCAATATAGCCAGCCTACTCCACAACAACAACAACATCAGCCATCCTCAAGTTCAGGTATGTCTCTTGAAGAAATTGTTAAATCACTTGCAATTAATACACAACAATTTCAACAGGAGACATGGACAAGCATAAAGAAATTGGAGGATCAAATGAGTCAGCTAGCCACTTTTGTGAGTAGACTGGAATATCAAGGAAAATTATCCTCGCAAACAGTTATCAACCCCAAACAGAATGTCAGTACAATGACCTTGAGGAGTGGAACCCAGTTGAAGGAACCTAGCAAGACAACTCAAAAACACAATCTAGAGGAAGAACATGAAAAGGAAGTTGTTGCGCCCCTGCCACGGCTGGATCAACCTAAGGAATCTAATGGCGAGAAACAAAAAGTTTTTGCACCAGTTCCTTCTTTCCCTTATAGATCATCTAAATCCAAAAAGGATGAGGAGGAAAAGGAAATTTTTGATATCTTTCGCAAGGTTGAGGTAAATATCCCTTTACTTAATGTAATTAAACAAGTACCTCGATATGCCAAATTTCTCAAGGAGTTGTGCATCAACAAAAGGAAACTGAAAGGTAATGAATTTGTGAGCATGGGTGAGAATGTTTCAGCTGTCCTCCAGAAAAAGTTATGTCACGCCCCAAAAGTTTGCGGAAAATAGGGCAAATTTAAAACTTTTTACTCGTTAATTCACAATTAAAGGTGCATTCCTGTGCAGTGTCATACATCATCCTAATTATCATGCCTCAGGATCTCATCACGACAAAGTGTATATTGAATCATATACATTACTCAATTTCAAGTTAATTAATCCTAATACATCCCATATAATGATATACATCAAGTGTCTGTAATCACATTAATAGTCTCGGTACATGAAAAGATAAAATATACCTCAAACACAATATATAGGGCCTGGAGCTCAAGTCCTCCACTAACCACTACTCCGTACGCCGCAGGGAGATCCTTTTTCACTTGAAGAACTCTGGGGGGAAAAGGAAAACAGGGTGAGCTTCTAAATAGCTCAGTAAGGGGGGTAAAGGAACTCAGTTATATAAACCATTTCACACATCACAAATATGTATTTGTTTATAAAGCTCATTTGAAATCGTAGCATGAAAGTTCTCAAAACATCATCTCATAACTCGTTAAATCATGTGAAAACATGAAGATAAAAGGCTCAACATCGAGCACTCACAAGCATGTGTAAATATATGCAATAATGGCTGTTCTCAAATACGTGATAAAAATCACCTCAGTAAATCACACGTGACAAGGTCACAAAACACAACTCATGTGAAAAACGAGACTAGGCAATAAAACTCAATTAAAACTCGTCATGGCACATCAAATATATATATAAGCTCCTCTGGGTGCGCATCCCAGGCATCCTCGTATAGAGGGAACGTCGACAATATGGTCGTATGCAAAGTATATTGGACTTATATGTTACCAGAACAAGGCCCGGCCTTACTTGCTACCAGAGCAATGCCTCGCCTAATGCACACTGACACGTGGTCCCTGGGTCGATTCCCAGGCGGCCCACTCTCTCGGTCTTACATGCTACCAGAGCAATGCCTCCCAACGCTACCAGAGCGGAGGAATAATCGGACTTATATGTTACCAAAACAAGGCCTGTGGTCCCTGGGTCGGTTCCCAGGCGTCCCACTATATCGATCTTATATGCTACCAGAGCAAGGCCCGTGGTCCCTGGGTCGGTTCCCAGGCGTCCCACTATATCGGTCTTATATGTTACCAGAGCAATGCCCGATGTGTATTCAACATGACATGCCTAAGTCTCAATCATTAGCCATTATCTTATAAAACGTTATGCCTTCACGTAGAACTCTTAATGGTTTTCTCTTAAAAACTCATTTAAAACATTTGTATACTCAACACAAAACATATTAAAACCGAGTTCCAACCGGCAAAACACGCACACATTTTCTCAAATCTCAATATCGCCTTAACGTAGAGCCCAATTTACTTTTCACGCAACTCAAAGGTTTATAAAGCAATTTCACACTTAGCTTATAAACTCATAAAATAATGGGCTCCAACCGGCTATAAAACCGTGTGCAATTACATTACAACACAAAACATGCTTGTATTCTCAAATCATGGTTCATGCTACAATAATTCATCAAATACATACACAATTGGTTTAGTTTTCCTTACCTCTTTGTACCTCGTATAGTGCAATCGTTTCCCCCGTATCACGGACTAGTCTCGCATTCCACTCTGGAACTCCCGAGCTGTCCAAACGATGTTAAAACATCAATACTCAATTATCTCATAAATCTCAATTCTCAAAATTGAGCATCATCGCTCATAACACCTCAATTTTCTCAATTCTCGTCACTCTACCCTAAACTACAACCTCATTCACAATATCTCAACGTTCGATATCTCTAATACCAATTATCTACGCTAATTCACCACATTGTCTATATTTCCGTTTATAGCACAATTCTCAAAATTGCCACAATTTCCAAATATCAACATTAATCCAACTACATTACAATCTCATCAATCCCTAATCATTCCTCAACTATTTCAACACAATTACCACCACCAATAACATCAAAATCAGCTCAAATATCAAGATCGAGGTTTAGAAATTACCCAAAGCTTGTGAGACGCACAACTCACGCCTCGATCCGATTCGTCCTTCGATTTCCAAGTATGTTATTCTCCCTTTGACGAGGAACAACTTTCCTTCTTACCACAATAGCTGAATCGGCCGAAAATGGGGGATTTGGAGGAGTGACAAACTAGGTTTTCGGAAAAATGGAGGTTTGGAAGAGAGAGAAAGTGAGATTTCAGGAGAAAACACGGGTTCCTTATATAGACTGGAGGTAGGAGATCGATCTGCCTCTTGATGAGATCGATCTGTGTTTGAAATTTGGGGACGATCTGGGCAATTTTATGCCTAGGAGATCGATCTGTCGAGGGGTGAGATCGATCTCTTTATGGCTTTATGAGATCGATCTGCTCCTAAGGAGATCGATCTTCTCCCCAAACAGAAGCATTTGGAGATCGATCTCCTCCTCATGAGATCGATCTTCTCTCAAACAGATTCATTTGGAGATCGATCTCTTCCTCATGAGATCGATCCCTTCTCAAACAGATTCATAAGGAGATTGATCTCTTCCATTGGAGATCGATCTGCTCTTCAAATTTCCCCTTCCTCGTCATTTTTAACTCACCAGATCGATCTCTCCTTCTCCCAGATCGATCTGTCCTCATGCTTCATGCTCATTTTACACACTTAACATATAAATCTCCAATTATAATTCCTACAATTCACTTAGCTCAATAAATTACACTTCAATTTATTATTACATCATTAAATATGTCTGAAATTCTCAGATCTCACATCCTCCCCACCTTAAAAAGAATTTGGTCCTCCAAATTCAACTCAACTAGTCAAAATAGATGGGGGTATCTCTCCTTCATGAGACTCTCTAGTTCCCACGTCGCCTCTTCCCTTGAGTGATGCTTCCACAAGACTTTCACTAATGGGATGCTCTTGGTTCTCAGTACCTTCTCCTTTCTATCGAGAATCCGGACGGGTTCCTCAGTGTAGCTCATGTCCTCTTGTAAGTCCATCTCGTCATACTCTATGACATGAGAAGGGTCCGGGTGGTACTTCCGCAACATAGACACATGAAAAACGTTGTGTATTCCGGACATCTGTGGGGGTAATGCCAATCTGTAGGCTACCTCTCCCACTCTCTCAAGAATCTCGAATGGTCCTATGTATCGAGGACTCAATTTTCCTTTCTTCCCAAATCGCATGATACCCTTGCTCGGTGATACTCTCAGGAATACTGCATCACCAACATCAAATTCAAGTGGCCGTCTACGCGCATCCGCGTAGCTTTTCTGTCTACTCTGAGCAGCCCGTAACCTCTCACATATGAGTTTCACACTCTGTACGGCTTGCTCAACAAGCTCGGGAGCATTTATCTTTCTGTCACCGACTTCTTCCCAAGCTACAGGGGATCTACACCTCCTACCATATAGAGCCTCAAAAGGTGCCATTCCAATACTCGCATGATAGCTGTTATTGTACGCAAACTCTGCTAGGGGCAGGTGATCATCCCATGATCCCTTAAAATCCATCGTACACGCCCTCAACATATCCTCCAGGGTCTGAATAGTCCTCTCTGACTGACCATCTGTCTGAGGATGATAGGCGGTACTAAAACTCAATCGAGATCCCATGGACTCCTGAAACTGGGTCCAGAATCTGGAAGTAAATCGAGAATCTCTATCGGAGGTAATACTCACTGGAGCCCCATGTAATCTAGCTATCTCGCTGACATATAGCTCAGCTAAGGCATCCACAGTATCTGTGCTTCTGATGGCAAGGAAGTGGGCACTCTTGGTCAATCTATCCACAATGACCCATATCGCGTCACGACCTCTTCGGGTCCTCGGTAAACCCATAATAAAGTCCATAGTGACATGCTCCCATTTCCATGTAGGTACAGGTAAGGGCTGTAGTAGTCCTCCGGGCTTTCGATGCTCAGCTTTCACTTGCTGGCATACTAAACACCTGGCCACATGTTCTGCCACGTCTCGCTTCATACCACTCCACCAATACACCTTTCTCAAGTCTCGGTACATCTTAGTACTCCCTGGGTGCATGGTGTATCGCAAGCAGTGGGATTCTCTCAGTATCTGTCTCTTTAGGGTATCATCGTCCGGTACACAAATCCGTCCTCTGAATCTCAACAATCCATCCTCACTGATGGTGAGATCTGACTGCGAACTCTGCTCAGCTTGGCTAACCATATCTATCAATCTCTGATCACTGCGCTGCCCAGTTCTAATCTGATCCATGATCCTGGGCTCTATCCGCAGGCTAGCAGAAAATCCAGTCTCTACCTCTTTAACTTTGATCCGAAGTTCGGCGAACTGCTCTAACAAATCCCATTCCCTGATCATCATAGCAGATATCATACTCTTCCTGCTCAGGGCATCAGCAACTACATTCGCCTTACCCGGATGGTATAGAATCTCGCAGTCATTATCCTTAAGGAGTTCCATCCATCTCCTTTGTCTCATGTTTAACTCTTTCTGATCAAAGAGATATCTCAAACTCTTGTGATCAGTGAAGATCTGGAATCTTTCCCCATATAAGTAGTGTCGCCAGATCTTCAAAGCAAATACCACAGCGGCTAACTCCAAATCATGCGTGGGATAATTCCGCTCATGGTCTTTCAGCTGACGCGATCCATATGCGACCACTCTCCCGTGCTGCATAAGCACACACCCCAATCCTTGATGAGATGCATCACTATACACCGAGAATCCTCCTGATCCCTCAGGGATAGTTAACACAGGTGCCGCTGTCAATCTCCTCTTTAACTCTTGAAAACTGAGCTCACATTGATCAGTCCATATGAACGGAGTCTCCTTACGCGTGAGCTTAGTCAAAGGAGCGGCAATCCTCGAGAATCCTTCCACAAATCTCCTGTAATACCCTGCCAAACCAAGGAAGCTTCGTATCTCAGTCACTGTCCTCGGTCTTTCCCAATTAAGCATAGCTGCTATTTTACTCGGATCCACTGATACTCCTTCCTCTGAGACTACATGCCCAAGGAAAGCTATCCGGTTCAGCCAAAACTCACACTTACTAAGCTTTCCGTACAATTGCTTATCTCGGAGTATCTGAAGTACTAACCACAAATGCTGTGCATGCTCCTCATACGACCGAGAGTACACCAGGATATCATCGATAAAGACTATCACAAACTTATCCAGATAGTCTCTGAACACCTCGTTCATCAATCTCATAAATGCTGCAGGGGCGTTCGTCAATCCAAAGGACATCACCAGAAATTCGTAATGGCCATATCTTGTCCTAAAGGCCGTCTTTGGAATATCTTCCTCCTTGATCCTCAATTGGTGATAGCCCGATCTCAAATCAATCTTAGAAAAGACTGATACCCCTCTTAGCTGATCAAGTAGATCGTCAATCCTGGGCAGCGGATATTTATTCTTCACCGTGGCTTTATTCAATAGCCGGTAGTCCACGCATAATCTGAGACTACCATCTTTCTTCTTAACAAACAGTACTGGCGCTCCCCACGACGAAACACTGGGTCTAATAAACCCTTGATCCAATAACTCCTGTAGTTGTTTCTTCAATTCCTCAAGTTCCACTAATGCCATCCTGTAGGGAGGTTTAGAGATCGGCTGAGTATCCGGTACCAAATCAATGGTAAACTCCAGCTCTCTCTCTGGTGGTAAACCTGGCAATTCATCTGGGAAAACATCCAGAAATTCACAAACCACAGGTATATCCTCAATCCTCGGACGTTCCCGCTCATCGTCTGAGATGAGTGTCTCATAACCTTCACATAAATAATCATATTTAATATTCTCCAAAATAATGTTAAAATTCTCAAATGACTTACTAGAATTTCACATAATCATTTCCTCAATATCTCAACCGTACACTGTAAGGTTCAGGTAGGGAGAAAGTTACAATCTTAGTGTAGCAGTCTAAACTCACTCGATTGGTCGCCAACCAATCCATTCCCAGAATTACATCAAACCCATGTATACTCAACATGATTAGATCTGCTAGCATTACTCTATCTCCCACCTTTATCTCACACCCTCTACAGATTAACTCAGTTCTTTGGGATTCACGCATTGGGGTATTTACATGTAGTATATATTCTAGAGGTTCAAACTTCAAGTTTAATCTACATGCAAAATGCTCAGAAATAAACGAATGCGTGGATCCTGAATCAATCAACACATGAGCCTCATAATTACAGACAGAGAGTGTACCTCTTATAGTTTCCGCTGACGCGTCTGCGGTCTCCTTATCCAGGGCAAACACACGTCCCTGTGCCACAGGTTTCTTCCCTTTCTCTACCTCAGTGGCCCGTCTCCGGGGATCCACTCTCTGAGGCTGTTGTCTAGTGGGCTCCGGAGCATGTGGTATCTGAGGTTGGGGACAGTCTTTCACTCTGTGACCCATGTCACCACATCTAAAACATCCACGGATCGACCCAGTACAACTTCCCTCATGCGATCGGCCACAGTCTCCATAAATCCTCACCTCCGGCCTGACATATCGAGGGGTCTCCTTGATAATAGGATAGGCTCTGGGTCTCTCCAATCTGTCCTTCTGTACCTCAATCCTTCCTCTCCTGAAGGAACCTCTCCGAGCCTCTGTTCGAAAAATCGCTGGCCTCTTGCCCTTGTCTTTATGCACTGCTCTGAGCTCATGCTGGGATTGTACCATTTCGATTCCTCTTTCCACCTCTTGTGCTCGTCTCAGAGCATCTCCAAACTCAGTAATACATAGCCCCATCAATCTATCTCTAATGACGGGCTTCAACCCATACACAAACTTCTCTGTGCGGAGCTCTTCACTCTTGAAGGTCTCTGGGTCATATCTCAGTAGTGCGGTGAACTGGCTCTCATAGTCATCCACCGACATGTCACCCTGTACCAAACTCAAAAACTCGGCCTGTTTCCTTCTCTGGGCGGCTCGTGGTACATATTGGGTTCTAAAAGCTGTCTGGAACTCTTCCCAACCAATCACATCCTGGCGGGACATCAAGATACCCTGGGTAGTACTCCACCAATCTCGAGCTCTCCCCTTCAGCATATAGGCACTCATACTGACTCTCTCAGCATCGGTGCACCCCAGTAAATCAAATATAACTCTCAACTCCGTCAACCACTCCTCAGCCTCTGTAGGATCCTTCTTTCCCCTAAATGTGGGTGGATTCATCTTCAGAAATTCCTTTAGTCGGACCTTACTTCTATCCTCAGGCTGAGTGACGGGAGGCACTGGGGGTATGGGAGGTCCTGGTGGTGGTGTAGGGGCAGTATCCGAGGCATTAACTCCAAAGTGTTGCGCGAATAGCGCCCCATCTGCTCAAAACCTTGCCTCACATCGGTCTCAATCCGATTAAATCGAGAGTTAGGACTCTTTGGTTGTGGGACAGGTGGTGGAGGGGACTCTGCCTGCCTCCTCGAACGACCTCGTCGTTTACTCATTCTCAATCTCAACTCGCCTCCTGCGCGTACATATCACAATCGATTGAAATCTCAATCCTTAATTTCAGTTCATGACCAGACTATTACAGACACTTGGGATGTATTCTATTTCACTTAACCGACACTGACAGTACTAGACACCCTAAGCTCTGATACCAAGAAAACTCTGTCACGCCCCAAAAGTTTACGGAAAATAGGGCAAATTTAAAACTTTTTACTCGTTAATTCACAATTAAAGGTGCATTCCTGTGCAGTGTCATACATCATCCTAATTATCATGCCTCAGGATCTCATCACGACAAAGTGTATATTGAATTATATACATTACTCAATTCCAAGTTAATTAATCCTAATACATCCCATATAATGATATACATCAAGTGTCTGTAATCACATTAATAGTCTGGGTACATGAAAAGATAAAATATACCTCAAACACAATATATAGGGCCTGGAGCTCAAGTCCTCCACTAGCCACTACTCCGTACACCGCAGGGAGATCCTTTTTCACTTGAAGAACTCTGGGGGGAAAAGGAAAACAGGGTGAGCTTCTAAATCGCTCAGTAAGGAGGGTAAAGGAACTCAGTTATATAAACCATTTCACACATCACAAATATGTATTTGTTTATAAAGCTCATTTGAAATCGTAGCATGAAAGTTCTCAAAACATCATCTCATAACTCGTTAAATCATGTGAAAACATGAAGATAAAAGGCTCAACATCGAGCACTCACAAGCATGTGTAAATATATGCAATAATGGCTGTTCTCAAATACGTGATAAAAATCACCTCAGTAAATCACACGTGACAAGGTCACAAAACACAACTCATGTGTAAAAAGAGACTAGGCAATAAAACTCAATTAAAACTCGTCATGGCACATCAAATATATATATAAGCTCCTCTGGGTGCGCATCCCAGGCATCCTCGTATAGAGGGAACGTCGACAATATGGTCGTATGCAAAGTATATTGGACTTATATGTTACCAGAACAAGGTTCGGCCTTACTTGCTACCAGAGCAATGCCTCGCCTAATGCACACTGACACGTGGTCCCTGGGTCGGTTCCCAGGCGGCCCACTCTCTCGGTCTTACATGCTACCAGAGCAATGCCTCCCAACGCTACCAGAGCGGAGGAATAATCGACTTATATGTTACCAAAACAAGGCCTGTGGTCCCTGGGTCGGTTCCCAGGCGTCCCACTATATCGGTCTTATATGCTATCAGAGCAAGGCCCGTGGTCCCTGGGTCGGTTCCCAGGCGTCCCACTATATCGGTCTTATATGCTACCAGAGCAATGCCCAATGTGTATTCAACATGACATGCCTAAGTCTCAATCATTAGCCATTATCTTATAAAACGTTATGCCTTCACGTAGAACTCTTAATGGTTTTCTCTTAAAAACTCATTTAAAACATTTGTATACTCAACACAAAACATATTAAAACCGAGTTCCAACCGGCAAAACACGCACACATTTTCTCAAATCTCAATATCGCCTTAACGTAGAGCCCAATTTACTTTTCACGCAACTCAAAGGTTTATAAAGCAATTTCACACTTAGCTTATAAACTCATAAAATAATGGGCTCCAACCGGCTATAAAACCGTGTGCAATTACATTACAACACAAAACATGCTTGTATTCTCAAATCATGGTTCATGCTACAATAATTCATCAAATACATACACAATTGGTTTAGTTTTCCTTACCTCTTTGCACCTCGTATAGTGCAATCGTTTCCCCCGTATCACGGACTAGTCTCGTATTCCACTCTGGAACTCCCGAGCTGTCCAAACGATGTTAAAACATCAATACTCAATTATCTCATAAATCTCAATTCTCAAAATCGAGCATCATCGCTCATAACACCTCAATTTTCTCAATTCTCGTCACTCTACCCTAAACTACAACCTCATTCACAATATCTCAACGTTCGATATCTCTAATACCAATTATCTACGCTAATTCACCACATTGTCTATATTTCCATTTATAGCACAATTCTCAAAATTGCCACAATTTCCAAATATCAACATTAATCCAACTACATTACAATCTCATCAATCCCTAATCATTCCTCAACTATTTCAACACAATTACCACCACCAATAACATCAAAATCAGCCCAAATATCAAGATCGAGGTTTAGAAATTACCCAAAGCTTGTGAGACGCACAACTCACGCCTCGATCCGATTCGTCCTTCGATTTCCAAGTATGTTGTTCTCCCTTTGACGAGGAACAACTTTCCTTCTTACCACAATAGCTGATTCGGCCGGAAATGGGGGATTTGGAGGAGTGAGAAACTAGGTTTTCAGAAAAATGGAGGTTTGGAAGAGAGAGAAAGTGAGATTTCAGGAGAAAACACGGGTTCCTTATATAGACTGGAGGTAGGAGATCGATCTGCCTCTTGATGAGATCGATCTGTGTTTGAAATTTGAGGACGATCTGGGCAATTTTATGCCTAGGAGATCGATCTGTCGAGGGGTGAGATCAATCTCTTTATGGCTTTATGAGATCGATCTGCTCCTAAGGAGATCGATCTTCTCCCCAAACAGAAGTATTTGGAGATCGATCTCCTCCTCATGAGATCGATCTTCTCTCAAACAGATTCATTTGGAGATCGATCTCTTCCTCATGAGATCGATCCCTTCTCAAACAGATTCATAAGGAGATCGATCTCTTCCATTGGAGATCGATCTGCTCTTCAAATTTCCCCTTCCTCGTCATTTTTAACTCACCAGATCGATCTCTCCTTCTCTCAGATCGATCTGTCCTCATGCTTCATGCTCATTTTACACACTTAACATATAAATCTCCAATTATAATTCCTACAATTCACTTAGCTCAATAAATTACACTTCAATTTATTATTACATCATTAAATATGTCTGAAATTCTCAGATCTCACAAGTTACCTTCTAAATGCAAGGATCCAGGTATGTTTACTGTCCCTTGTAAGGTAGGTAATCTTAAAATTGAAAGAGCAATGTTAGATCTAGGAGCTTCAATTAATGTCATGCCTCTGTCTATTTATAAATCTTTGAATGTTGGACCATTAAAAGAGACTGGTGTGATTATTCAACTTGCTGATAGATCTAACGTTTATCCTGAAAGTGTTCTAGAGGATGTTCTGGTATAAGTAAATGGATTGATCTTTCCTGCTGATTTTTATGTACTTGATATGGAGGATGATGACTTATCTAGATCTTTAATTTTGTTGGGAAGACCTTTTCTAAAAACATCTAGGACTAAAATTAATGTGCATGATGGTATACTCACAATGGAATTTGATGATGAAATCATTAAGTTTAATATTAATCATGCCTATGAAAGCTCTGTGATTTACAAGGAAGAGATAAAGGCTTTTCATGATCATATATTTCCCAGGCAAAATTTTTATATTGGTCAGAAAGTTAAACTATCTCATTCTAAATTAAAAATATTTCCTAGTAAATTTCGTTCTAGATGGTTAGGCCATTATATTGTTACAAACGTGTTTTCTCGTGGTAAAATTGAAATTCAAAGTTTGGATACAAGTCAGATCTCTAAGGTCAAGGGTCATCGTTTAAAGCCTTTTTATGAAGGTTTACAAGTGCATGAAATTGAACGAATTGGGTTGGAATGTCCAACATATAACTGAGCATGACCATGTCTAGCCAAAGACTTTAAAGAAAGGCGCTGTTTGGGAGGCAACCCAAAATTTCTCTTTATTTTCTTATTCGTAATTATTTTTCTTAATTTTTTTGTTATTTTATTAATAATAGAGAAGATTTATGTGTTTTGATTTAAAAAAATAGAAGAAGTGTTTACATAAAGCGTGCCCAAGCCTTATGTTGAGAACACTTTTGATTTCAAAAAAAATATAGATAAATTTTACAGAAGCTGTGTTTGAATAGGGCGTGCCCACGCCATATTCAAAGCCCTCTTCTGCCTTTAAGAAAAAAAATATTTTCTTTTATTATTATTATTATTATTATTATTATTATTTTTTCTTTCTCTCATTCAACTAATTTTTTTCTCTCTCGTAGGCATCATCTTCACTAAGCCATCTTCTCCAATCACAATCGACAGAAGCAAACAGCTCCGGCAGCAGCCCAGCACTGATTGCAACATCACCAGGCTACCGAGACCCTTGCCACCGGAGCCGAGAACCAAGCTCCGACAGAAGCAAACAGTCATCTCCCCTCTCCCCAAGTCGCGCATCATCATCTAATTCTTCACCAGCACTGACCGGCAGCACCAGTCGAGACTCACAGCTCCGACGCCAACTAACCCGAGACACCTCCACTGCCACCCCATTCTCACCGACTGCAGCATTCAGTTCCGGCAACACATACCCACCGGAATTGAATCAGCAGAACTGAGACCGGTCCCCTCCCTGAGCTCCATTTTCGATTGCAGCAGCTCCCCAATTCTAGCACTCAGCACAGAACCGAGCAGCAACCCAGCACCGACAAGCTTCTCCCAGCTCTGCAACACCCACCGGAGCCGACCAGCGACCCATTTTCGGTAGCACCTAGCAGACCAGCGACCCTCGATCTCCACTCTCCAACCGATCCTGCAGCACCAATATTCCCAGCTCTGGTCGCACAACCCACCGGCGCCGTTTTCAATACCTCCAAACTCAGCACAGAATCAAGCCAGTCACCTCCTTCTCCACTGGAACCGAACAGACCCGCGACCCCCTTTGAACTCCCGAGCCCCTTCTGCCAGTGCCTCTCCCAGCTTCAAGCAACCGCACCCTTCAGTTTCCAACAGCTCCCAGCAACCCTCCACCGATTACAGCAGTTCCAGCAAACCGGCACCACAGTCTGGAACCGAGACCATCAGCAGCCCACGACTGCAGTCCCTTCCCAGCAATCTTTGTGTTTATTGTTTAATTTCTTTTTATATTTTATATTTTATATTTTTCTATATTTTCAGATAAAAAAAAGAAAACAAAACAAAAAATATATATAATAAATAAAAAAAACTTTGTTGTGGTGATTGTTTTACTTAAGTTACGAATTTTAACTATATTATTTTTTGTTAATATTATTTGATTTTGTGTATTTATTTTTACTTATTGGAGATTATTAATTGCAGGGGGTGAGAAATTTTTCAATGACTAGTGGTGGAAATCAAGAAGCTTCTTTCGCTCATAAGCGTGCTCGGATTGGCAAAGTCGTGGGAATCAACACAATGTTTTTCACGGTACTCAATATTTTTTAGGAAAGTTTCCTAATTTCTCTTAATTCTTTTACAGTGACTGAGCAATTATTTTGATACATTAGGGACAATGTATAGTCTAGGTGTTGGGGAGGATATTTAATTGTGACTCTGCTGTTTGCTTTCTTTTCCTTTCATTTTTGATAATTTTCATGAAAATTTTTGCAAATCTAAAAAAATAAAAAAATAAAATTTTGTTCCAAAAGGTACATTAGTTATTGTTTGTGATCTCTTTGAGTTTTAGATTTTTCCAATGCTTATCCCATGAAAAAAAATGTGATTTACATATGTGCAAAATAGTTTTGAATTCTCATTAATACATTGTAATTAGTTACTTTTGATTCATTAGATGGAAAAGTACAGGATCTAGCACATATAACCCTTTTTGGTGAGATTTGAGCCCATGAGCATTCATTACATCATGCTCTATTTTCTTTGTTTGTGTGATTGTCATACATAGTTGACTCTTCTAGAACTTACTTTATCATACATGTCTTTATCAACCCCTTTGATGAGTATAATGCAATAAATCAAATAAGGGCAATTAGGTTAAACCCTTTTTCTTGTCATTATACCATTTATTTTCTAGCCTACCCTTATTATTATTAACCCATAGAGAAATCACTTTGAGCTTGACCTTTTCTTTGGATTAAACCACACTACAAGCCATAATAAACTTTTTGTTGATTTTTTCTTTTTTTTTTTGAACCTTGAATTGAAGAATCATATAGACTTATGCACATGAAATTTCAAAATATTTTTGGAAAGATTGCATATGTTGAAAATTTAGTATTTCAAGCTATTGCTTTCATTGAGTTCTTTTCTTTTGAAAAAGAAAAACGAAAAAAAAAGTTGAAAAAAAAAAAAGAGAGAAGAAAAGAAGAAAAAAATGAAAATGAAAAATAAAAAGGGAAGTGCAATTTTCAATGCTTGGAAGTTAGTTATGGAATTATTTGTGGTTCAATCAAAGGTACGCATTGTATAATTGGATAAGTGTGATGGGAAGCAATCTTTAGAAATCATTGATTTGAATTTTATGTGAAAAGTTTTGTATGATTCCTTCAATTTCTCTAGCCTAAAAATCCTTTTGTCATACCTTACCTAAGCCCCGATACAACCCTTTTAGACCCTTAGATTTTTGCATCTTAATTCATTCATTGGTGGAAGAGATGTGATGAATTTGTAAGCTTATGGTAAGAAATCTTCTATGCAATGACTTGAGAGTTCATTGATATATGCCTTAAACACTAAGAGTGTGATGAGTGAAATCCAATTGCGAGGGTGTTGGTTCCTATGTACTTTATGAATTTAATTGAGTTATTAAGGTGCTATTCATGCGTGTTATGAGAATTCACTTTAAAAACTTGTGTTTTAATTATTAAAAGAAATGTGTTATGGATAAGCATAGGAAGAATATGAAGGAATGATGAGAAGAGATTATGAATTTAGACTATTGTATGCTTGAGGATAAGCAAGGTTTAGGTGTGGGGGAATTTGATAAGTTGCATATTATACATATTAATTATCATATTTTCCCATGATTTAAATTCTTTTATATGCTTAATTTTTGGATTTGACTTATATTTTCTATTTTGTATTGTGAATGAAGGAAAATGGACAAAATGGATTAAAAGTTGCAAATTCTGCTCAAGTCACAAAATCAGAAGAAATCTTGGAATTCAAGTCAAGATCTATCACTTGTAGTTGAAGTTGACTTAAACAGTCTAAAGATGACAAGTGGAAGATTTTAATTATTAAGGAAAATATATGCAATTACTGTCTTTGGCAAGTGGTGGAAAAAGGAAAGAAGTTTAACTGTAATCAAACTCAATCAGAGAACTTTCCTTTGGAAACAAATTCTGGGGCTATGATATCTAGTATTTATAGACTAAGAGAGGCTAGGGAGAGATAATTGAATCTTCATATATTTTTATTTTTCTTTTGTGTTTTTTCTTTGAACTTATGGCTTGCTAAATTTTTAGTCTAGCCAAAGGATAATTAAAGTTTGGGTTCTTTAAGAATTCTAATATCTAATTAGTTTTTATCTTGTTCTTTTATATCTTTATTATTTATATGTCTTCTATGCTTGTTTAAATTAATGTTTTGATTGATTGTGCAAAAAGGGCCCTTTGTTCCATTGTCAGGATAATATATCACCAATTAGAAACCTGAATCCGTAATTGTTTAGGCATTCTAATATAAGTGGTAAATAACATAATTGATTTCAGACAGGATTTCGATTCTATGTTAAGAAGATATATAATCTAGCTTAAATGAACCTACATGTGTGTTTGTTGGTTAGAATTGGTAATCTCTCTAGTTTTCAATGCTGTTGGTAAATTAAATCTTAAGATCGTATCTAAGGTTCTTTAACTGACAAGAGAAAATAATTAGAGATCGTATCCTGATTATCGAAGAAGTAAGGAGGGATAGGTTGTTAGGTCGTACCAATAACCATAACCAATTTGGTAAAGATTAAAAGAATTTATTTTTGCATCAATGATCAATTCCATGAACCCATTCTAAGATTATTCCTTTGATTGGATGTTTTCATCATATTGATTTTTCTCTACTATATTTTAATTTTTCTTTTTATTCTCACTACAATAAAATCCCCATTTTACTTTTTAATATTTTGTAGAAAAATAAATCTAACAAATCTCTTGGGAAACGACCTTACTCATTTATACTACAATTTAAATTTATTTTGAGTAGAAATTATTATTGTTGGTCTCGACAATCACCAAACAGTAGACTGGTAAGTGGTCGAAAATCGGTCGATTTATTTTTCGGATAATTAATTTGAATTTATATTAGACCAAAATTAACCGGTTTAAATATATATTGTTGTGTAGCGAAAAAACAGTAGGCGACGTGTACAAGTTCGAGCGGATCTTGACTTACGTGTCACCAAGAAAATATTTGGCTTTTGAAAATACATCCGGAGCCAATTAGACTGAGTGATCCGGAGGGATCAAGAATTAAAATTCGCAGTCGACACATTTTGAGGTAAGGGATTTCGTAAGCTCTTAGAGATAGTTGTACATATTTTTATCGACGTTTACGTACACTTAAATTTTTGTATAGAGTATGAATATGAAATTTCTCAATAGTACCCAAATATGAAAAAATTACAAAAATGCCCTCAGTTACGAAAAATATGAAATTGGCCGAAATGGCATATTTTGATGTGTTTTGCATGAATAAGCATGTTTTGTGAATATGTGCTGATAGAATGGCTCTGAATTTGATTATCTGCATTAAATTGCATGTTTTCAGAATAAAAAAGTGTTTGATGAGTAATTTGATAGAAAATGTTTTCTCTCACTCAAGTGGGTACTACCTTTCCGTGGCTGAGGTTGGTTTGTACGCCCCTTATGTGCATCGAGCCATCTATCAGTTTTGAGATTAAAGTCGTGCTAGAGCATTGCTCACACTAGACTTTGCATGATTTATACATATCATCGTGCTGGAGCTTTGCTTGCACTGGATTTCAATTTTGTGATATGCATAAAACCGTGTTTGAAAATGTCGTGTAGGTGTGAACTTGCACTGATCCTCGCACGTGATTTGATAAGGCCGTGCTAGAGCCTTGTGTAGACTGTGTGTCACACTTATTGATATGCTCGCACATGCATTTTGGAAACTCAGTATTGATATAGCTAGAGATGAGATGATAAGACCCGTTGGACGGGCACTCCTAATCTTGCTGATTTCAGATATTGGGGTTCACGGGGTACAATGTACCATGTGGACGCACATGGAGTACGACATACCATGTTGTTTGTTTGCTATCTAATGGGTAGACTGACCCCCTATCCATCAGCCATCCGGGGACATTCATGCACACCTGGCCCGTGAGGCATGGAGTCTAGTGACTATGGTCATATGTCTATTCGTTTCCTTATGCTCTGCTTTGTCTCCACACATATGATTTGATATGTTTTTCTGATCACTTATGTTTATAACCACCATGTTTGATCAGAATATAAGCATGTGATTTGGTTTTGTTTTCGAACTATGTGAGAGTTTGACTTTGAATCCGAGTATGGGTTTTTGAGAAACCTATTTGAATTGATGTGACTTTGAGGAAGTGCATTTGTGTGATTTCGAGAATCTGAATTATGTAAGAAAGTAAGGATTTTTTCATGACATGATTTATGAGCATGTAGGTAGTATAGTTATTTACCTGCTTGCCATTCCTTACTGAGCGCGTTAGCTCACCCATTTTTTCCTCCACTCCACAGAGTTACCCAAATAGGGAGAGCTACGGTTATTCCTGAAGCGACAACCCACTTTTTGTAGAGCGCAAAGGTATACACTTATTTCACTTTTGTATCTAAACTTGTAAGGTACAGTTATGTATATTAAGAATTATGGGGATGTAAACGTACGTATGTACATATATATAAATAAGTAAACCAATTATTATTTATGGCTTGTAGTTAAGGATGTAAGTTTAATATCGGCTCGTATGCCCAATCATCTGTATGTTGTCTGCTCTGTTATGTGTATATATGAGGGAATAATAAGAAAATATGTGTGAAAACGGGGTGTGACAGTAAAAGATTCATAAAACAGGGGAGAATAGAGGTGTATTTGTTTGCCATTATCACAACTAAATGCATCAAACCAGCCATATGTCCTGCTCGGTTTAACCTATCTTGCTGTAATTTTAGTTACCCCCCTCTCCACACATTCTTCCTTCTCGATTTTCTGGATTACTGGAAACCAGCAACATCATGTCCAGTATTGACAATCACGTACCAGCCTTTTGAACAGCTTCAGTGATCGCACATCAAGTCCTTACACATCTTCATGAGGTAATGAAGTAAGTAAGTGGACCCGAGAGTTTAAGAAAGGCTACAAGAAAAATACTTCATTGATGAACTAATTAACTATAACCGAATCAATCAGCAAAGTAAAAGTTCCAAGAAAAAAAATGCAAATATCGGGCAGCAAAGAAATTTAAACAACTTAATGTAATAAAACTATTCTTTAGGCAAAAACATAATCTAAACTTAAGCTAATGCAAGCAAAGTAAATAATGGATAAATAAAATGACATGAGAAATGAAGAAGATGATGTTACTGTCCCTAACATCAAAATGCTGTCCTCCACTGAAATAAATAGTGGCTTTCGATACCATCCAGCTTAATGCTTTCCTTTGGTATAATAATCAGCAACCATGAAAAGGAAACAAAAGAAAAAAAAATTTGCAAACCGAGAACCACAATGGAAAATTGATTGATTTTCATTAAACCTTAACAGTAAAACAATAAATGAAAGGAACTTGAGGAAAACCGAGAAGAAAAATGGAAATGGTGGCTAACAAAAATAAATGAAAAATCAAGCAATGGGAAAGCTTCTAAAAAATCTAAGACTATTCTACCTATGCTACCTTAACTATTTATACACTAAAACTACTTAGTTTTTTCAATTGCTATCATGTCTTATTCATACACACATTTATGGGTACAATGGTAATTTTTCATCATAGATGAGTTGGTATTGTTTGGCCACATGTCTTCATTTTATTTGCTGCAGAGTAAATATTTCCACGTCACCCATTTTCTAGTACATTTGACTGTGTGATGAAGCCCGACGTGTGTCTTCCAGAAGGTTGGCACGGTGTTCGTCGATCTTATTGTTTCGAAGCGGATAAAATACTAACACCCGGTATCCCACGTGTCCAGACGACTGGTGACTCGGTTTGCAAATTAGAAGTGGTCCAGTCTCCTTTAGCCCGTTTTCAGCCCATTTTTGACTGAAACGACTGAGTTTCATCTGGATTTAATTTACCTGTACATTAAAAAATTTTAATTAAATAAAGGGAATAATTAACAAAATAAATTGGAGATTTAATTAATTAATTAGGAAATTAAGCACAAATAATTTTATTTTCATAGAATTATCAACATGATTTCTATAGGGACCTTGCCTAGTCTCCACTTTATTATATGATTTCAATATATGTTTTAGCTATGGTTATGATCTATGTTTTTGGATTGATTAAGTTATGATATGATCGCTTTATGTTTTGAAACTTACTGTGATTATATTTTCAGACTATAAGCCTACGTTTTCGAATGTTTAAAATATGATTTTGGTATTACATGAAATAAATTGCTCATAAGCATCATGTTTTCGCTATATACTCCTGCATGTATTTTTTACGGACTTTTCCCAAAACTCACCCCCTCTTAGATTTCTTGCAGTGGTATACGTGAAGTACACCATTTAATTACCAAAGTAAATGGAATTATCATGTGAATGGTAACGAATGCTCATAGACTAAAAGTAAATCATTGATAAATTTGTAGTGATTAGCTAATTTGGCTAATCGTACCCTACACTGAGTGTTAACAACTGTAAGCACTAAGATTTTTCATGCATTCGATTTTACCAAGGAAAAATAAGTAAATTTCAGAGGTTAAAGGAAATATGTTTCCTTGGTCAAGGAATTTAAATTAAACTATAATACAATTTTGGGAAAACTTGAGAAATTTTGAATAAATCTGAAAGTTGTACTAAATTTATTTTTATAAATTAGAAGGAAAATTTAACAAGAATTCATTTGTATATACCTAGGTAATGTTTTATTGTTTCTTAAGATAATGTGTAGATAAATATATATACATACGTGTACGCACATGCTGGTAAACATACATGCATGGCCGAAAGTTATGGAAATATACACTAGCATATGTTGTTGCTAACAGTAGCAAAGGGACACAAAAATGAGGAAGCCTAAGGACCAAAAGGCAAGAGCATGTGATTGAATGAGAGGACAGTTTGACAGATCTGAACATGAAGGCAGCATGTATTATGGTGAGGATTAAAACAAGTATGGGAAACAGAAAATGGGATAGTGGAATTGACTTGGCAAGAAGCTTTCGCCAACCGAAGCAGTAGGCTCAACACGGGAATGAAGCAGTTGGAACTGCAGGAGCTGGTGAAATGATATCCACTCAAATAAATAATTGGTGGCGTCTGGTGGTAGGAAAGGCAGGAAACGTACAGGGCAATGGCATGTGAAACAAAAACATGAGATTGATGGCTGGTTAGGTAGGAGAAAGAGACTGAACCTCACTTACCTGACCCCTCACGCCATTACTCGCCATGCCCACTCTGCCTTGCGTCCTGTATATATATATATATATATATATATATATATATATAATTAGACTAGAAATAAATAAAAAAAATACAAAGGGGAGCATGGCCGAACTGAAGTGAAGGGAATTGGGAGCAGGTGTTAAGGGCTGACAAAAAAAAACTGAACCAGAGCTACAAACCGATATACAATAAGAGCAAGAAAGGAAACGTGAGGGTGGCAGTGAGGAAACTAGGAATGAATAGAAATGAAGGCTTCAATATAGTACAGGAAAAAGACAACTGCAGCAGAGGAGATTGACGGAGGATATATAGACAAGAAACAAGAGAAAGGAATGAGAGGATAAGGTTGATTTGTGAGGGTAAACCATGGCCATTAGTGGCTGAGAAAGGAAACTGAAGTGCAGGTTAGAGAGGGATCCGAGAGCAGGGGAAATTAACCGGGGATATATAGGAGAAGTTGGTGGCTGATTGAAAGACATGGCCTGGAAGCATAAGGAGGAAACCGAAGAGGAAAGTGAGGGAGGCAAGAAGTCAGCCTAAACCAAGTGAAACCGAAAGAGAGATAGTGCGAGGAGGAGGAAGAGAAACCAGTGTGGAAGGCTGAAAACTAAGAAAAAAACTGAGCAGGGCGGACGCTGTAGGGCAGAAAACAAACTTATCGAATAAAAGCGGAAGCAAATTCAAAAGCTTTTTCTCACTCAATTAATCAAATGTGCAAGTACGATATCACAATGACAATTAAATAATATAATTTCAGCAAGCAAAAACTGCCAAAAATCAATCGTAACAGCAAACACAAGAGAATCAATTTTTACGTGGAAAACCCCTTCAAATCGAAGGGTAAAAACCACGGGACTTAAGAGTCAACTTAAAAGGCTTCACTATCAAGAGAAAGTTCTTACAGAATAATGTTCTTAGCTCCTACAATGAGTACACAACTCCATTCTCAACAATCATCAAGTTATCACTAAGAACAAAAGAGAAAAATTGGAGATTTCACCCAAAAACACAACCACTGTTGAGACCCAATTCAGAATGTTACAGTAGCCTGATGGAAAAATTAACCGTCCAATATTGGCGTCTACATGTCCACTTCCCACTGTCAAAAAATCAGCTAAATCGGACCATAAAAGACCCTCAGATCGTCAAGTTGATGAAGGCTGGACAGAGTTTCAAAATCTGCTCTTTCTCCCGCTATATACTCTCAATTCTGTAATTTTGGTTAGGTTAAAAAAAGCAGCAGCCCCCACACATTTTTAACCTCTTAAAGTCTTAGTAAAAAGCCTAAAAATGGGCTAAAAACAAAAGGCCAAATGTGACCCAAAACTATGGGTTTTTCCACATAGGAGGGAACCCCATAAAACCCAACAAATCTCCCCCTCCCGACTATGTGGAGGTGCTCGCCAATCCGGCGAACAAGCAACATATTTCAAACTTTCCTCTTGGCAAAGCTTTAGTCAATATATCAGCACAATTATCATCAGTATGAATTTTCTCAAGTTCTAGTAATTTAGCATCTAGAACATCTCGTATCCAATGATACCTCACACCAATATGTTTAGATCTAGCATGGAAAGTTGAATTCTTACCAAGATGTATAGCGCTTTGGCTATCACAAAACAACACATACCTCTTCTGTGTAAAACCGAGTTCATACATAAATTTCTTCATCCATAGCAACTCTTTGGATGCTTCAGTCATGGCAATAAACTCTGACTCAGTAGTAGACAACGCAACGCACTTTTGTAGTCTAGATTGCCAAGCCACAGCTCCCCCTGCACAAGTGATTAAGTAACCTGAAGTAGACTTTCTAGAATCAATATCTCCAGCCATATCAGAATCTGTATATCCAACTAGAACAGGTTTCTCACTACCGAAACAAAGCTTCAAGTTGGAAGTACCCCGAAGATATCTCAAAATCCACTTCACTGCATTCCAATGCTCTCTGCCTGGGTTAGAAAGGAACCGACTAACAGTACCAACAGAAAAGGCTAAGTCAGGTCTAGTGCAAACCATTGCATACATCAAACTACCCACTACTGAAGCATAAGGAACCTTTTGCATGTCTTCCTTCTCTTCTTCCGTTGAAGGACTTTGCTTGACACTTAATCTATGGTGGGTAGCAAATGGAGTGCCCACCACTTTAGATCTATCCATGTTAAACCTCTGAAGTACTTTTTCAATGTACTTCTCCTGTGATAACCACAACTTCTTGGCCATTCTATCACGTGTAATCCTTATGCCAAGGATCTGCTTTGCCGGTCCCAAGTCCTTCATTGCAAAGGATTTACTCAAATCTTGCTTCAACTTGTCAATCCGAGAAGCATTACGGCCAACAATGAGCATATCGTCAACATAGAGCAATAAGATAATAAAGTCATTGTCAGAGAATTTCTGAACAAAGACACAATGATCTGATGTAATCTTTTTGTAGCCATGCTCCCCCATAACAGACTCAAACTTTCTATACCACTGTCTAGGAGCTTGCTTAAGACCATACAAGCTTTTCTTCAACTTGCACACATAATCTTCTTTCCCTTCTACACTGAAACCCTCTGGTTGCTCCATGTAGAGCTCTTCCTCCAAATCACCATGAAGGAAAGCTATTTTCACATCCATCTGTTCAATTTCTAGATCATAGTAGGCTGCCAAACTTAATATGATTCTGATAGAAGACATTTTTACAACCGGTGAGAATATTTCCTCAAAGTCAATCCCCTTTTTTTGACTGAAACCCTTGACAACCAATCGAGCTTTGTAACGTGGACATGAAGCATTCTCATCTTGCTTTAACCTATAAGCCCACCGATTTTTCAAAGCTCTCTTGCCTTTAGGTAGTTTCACCAGCTCAAATGTGTGGTTGTCATGCAAAGATTTAAGTTCATCTTTCATAGCATTAACCCACTGATCTTTGTGTTCACTCTCCATAACCTCTTCATAACACTCTGGTTCTCCCCCATCAGTTAGAAGAACATACTCATCAGGAGGATATCTCATAGAAGGCTGTCGATCTCTAGTAGATCTTCGAAGTGGAACTGCTGGTGGAGTCATGGTTGCCTGTTGCTGATTATCCACATCACCATCCATCGGAGCATTAAACTCTCCAATACCATGCTGGCCATCATGAACATCTTCTGACACGTCATTCTCAATTGGATTTGGTGAAGGAGTCGAAGGATTAAGATCCATATCAGTCAAGTCATGACTATCCTGTGGGGTTTCTTTCTCTACCTTATTAATGTCTTCAATAGTCTGATCCTCAAAGAACACTACATCTCTGCTTCTGACAAGCTTCTTCTCAATTGGATCATACAACCTATACCCAAATTCATCCTGACCGTAACCAAGAAATATACACTGACGAGTTTTGGCATCTAACTTGGACCTCTCATCCCTTGGGACATGAACAAATGCCTTGCAGCCAAACACTCGCAGATAATTATAAGAGACGTCCTTACCAAACCAAACTTTATCTGGAATGTCACCCTGCAAAGAAACATTAGGAGACAAATTAATCACATGAGCCACTGTATATAAAGCTTCACACCAAAAAGGTCTAGGCAACTTTGCATCTGAAAGCAAACATCTAACTCTCTCAATCAGAGTTCTATTCATTCTTTCAGCCAAGCCATTCAACTGTGGTGTCTTAGGAGGTGTCTTTTGATGTCTGATTCCCTGTTGGCGGCAATACTCATCAAATGGTCCACTGTACTCGCCACTATTATCAGAACGGATGCACTTTAACTTCTTCCCTGTCTGCCTCTCAACTGAAGCTTGAAAAAGTTTGAACACATCAAGGACTTGGTCTTTTGTTTTCAATGCATAGACCCAAAGTTTCCTTGAATGGTCATCAATAAAGGTCACAAAATAAAGCGCACCACTATGTGATCTTACCCTTAAAGGACCACAAATATCTGAATGTACTAACTCTAACAAATCTGATTTTCTTGAAGGAGGATGGCTCTTAAAAGAAACTCTCCTTTGCTTACCAGCTAAGCAGTGATGACACTTCTCTAATGTAGCACTCTTTAATCCTAGAAGTTGATTTTTCTTGATTAAGCAACTAAGCCCCTTTTCACTCATGTGACTGAGTCGTTTGTGCCACAACCTAGCTGAATTTTCGTTTGCCATTACATTAACAGTGCCTCCAGAAATCGAAGCCTGCATCAAATACAAGTTTGAACACTTCCTTCCCCGAGCCACAACTAAGGAGCCTTTACACAATTTCCACTGCCCATCATAAAAGGTGTTACAATATCCCTCATCATCAAGCTTTCCTGTAGAAATCAAATTCAAACTGATATCCGATGCATGCCTAACATTTCTAAGTGTCAACTTTATCCCATTATTAGTTTTTAAACAGACATCCCCCATACCAATAACAGGTAACAAGCCATCATTACCCATCTTCAATACACCGAAGTCACCGGGGGTATAAGAAGTGAAAAATTCCTTCCGTGGAGTAACATGAAGAGAAGCGCCACTATCTATCACCCAGCTTGTCTCTTGAAATGTTAGGTTGATCACATTCTTATCACAAATAATTAACAGATCATCAGAACTAGCAGTAGCAACACGATCATTATTGTCCTGATCTTTCTTGTCTTGTTTATCACTGCCACCCTTGTTTTCTCTCCTCCACTTATAGCAATACTTTTTTATATGACCCTTCTTGCCACAATGATGGCACTCAAGATTTTTATATTTTGACTTTGACTTGCTTCGACTTTTATCTCTACCCCTTTCACTCTTGTTTTTACTTCTCCCCCTATTCTCTGTAACAAGGACCTCAGAATGTGATGAAGAACCTTGAGACTTTCTTCTCATTTCTTCATTCAAAACACCGTTCTTCACAAGTTCCATGGTCACAACACCATCAGGAGCTGAATTAACAAGTGAAACTCGAAGTGTTTCCCAAGAATCTGGTAAAGTAGCAAGTAGCCAAAGTCCTATCACCTCATCATCAAATTTAACTCCCATGCCAAGTAACTGATTTATAACACCTTGAAATTCATTTAAGTGATCAGCTACTGATGTTTCATCTGTGTACTTCAGCTGCATCATTTTTTTAAGCAAGAACAACTTGTTATTACCACTCTTTGAAGCGTACAAGTTCTCTAACTTATTCCACAAAGTCTTAGCATGTGTCTCTTGCTCAATGTGATTGTAAACATTTTCTTCAACAAAGTGCCGAATAAACCCACAAACTTGCTGATGCTCAAAATCCCATTCCTCATCACTCTTACCTTCAGGCTTTTGAGTAGCAAACACTGGAAGATGCAAGGACTTCACAAACAACAAATCTTTCATTTTATTCTTCCACAAAGGATAGTTTGTGCCATTTAATAAGATCATTCTACTTGTACTAATATCCATAGTCACACAAATACCAACCAAGCTCTGATGCCAATTGTAGGGCAGAAAACAAACTTATCGAATAAAAGCGGAAGCAAATTCAAAAGCTTTTTCTCACCCAATTAATCAAATGTGCAACTACGATATCACAATGACAATCAAATAATATAATTTCAGCAAGCAAAAACTGCCAAAAATCAATCGTAACAGCAAACACAAGAGACAATCAATTTTTATGTGGAAAACCCCTTCAAATCGAAGGGTAAAAACCACGGGACTTAAGAGTCCACTCAAAAGGCTTCACTATCAAGAGAAAGTTCTTACAGAATAATGTTCTTAGCTCCTACAATGAGTACACAACTCCATTCTCAACAATCATCAAGTTATCACTAAGAACAAAGGAGAAAAATTGGAGATTTCACCAAAAAACACAACCACTGTTCAGACCCAATTCAGAATGCTACAGTAGCCTGATGGAAAAATCAACCGTCAATATTGGCGTCTACGTGTCCACTTCCCACTGTCAAAAAATCAGCTAAATCGGACCATAAAAGACCCTCAGATCGTCAAGTTGATGAAGGCTGGACAGAGTTTCAAAATCTGCTCTTTCTCTCGCTATATACTCTCAATTCTGTAATTTTGGTTAGGTTAAAAAAAGCAGCAGCCCCCACACATTTTTAACCTCTTAAAGTCTTAGTAAAAGGCCTAAAAATGGGCTAAAAACAAAAGGCCAAATGTGACCCAAAACTATGGGTTTTTCCACATAGGAGGGAACCCCATAAAACCCAACAGACGCTGGGCAGAAACGAAGGCAAGCAGTGGAAGCTGAACGACCGGTACCAGGTGAACACTAAGAAGAGAAAGATGGTGGCTAATCATTATGAACTAGAAAACAGGGGGTTAAAGTAAGAGATCGAGCATGAAGAGGCTGGAACAGATGAGTTCCACCCTATGAAAATTAAAACAGAGCAGAGAAGAGGATGTTGGAAATGGCAAGTTGGAACGACGATAGTAGGATGATAGGAACGCGGACGATAGCAGGTGAAGAAGAATGATGTGAATGATGGCTGGAAACAAGAATGAGTGAGGGATGGCCAATGACAATGAACAAGCCGAGGCAAGAGAAATCATGAAGGAGAAGAACAGTAGAAAAAACAAAGAAAAAAAGAAGAAGAAGGAAGTTACACGAGAAGGAAAAATAATTATATATATATAATTCAAAAAAAAGTAATTATATGTATATTTGGAATGGGGAAAACGTATACTTACATATGTATATAATATTGTTTGTATACATATAATAGGAAAGTTGAAAATAGAATGGTGTGCACAGAGAATCCGGGAAATCCGAGGGAAATAGTCTGAATATATCTGTACAAATGTTAGTTCAAAAATTTTGGAGAAATACATCGAATCGAGCAAACCCACTGACTCACACCACTACGGCATCGAAGACTACGGACAGACACCCAGGTAAGGAAACTTTCGTGTGCTGCTAGAGATAAATTACACGTATTTTTCTGATGCTTTGTAGATATAAATTTAGGTTGTATTTCTACTATAGAAAAATATTCGTAAATTGTTAAAAATATCTGTGTATATTTTTTGGGTATTTGAGACTGCGAACCTTATGACATAAATTTTTAGTCGTCTGTACTATAGAAAACTTTAGGCTGATTTTACGCTTTGAAATTTAAGGAAGAGTTTTAAAACTCCGTAAAAACGGTCTGATTTTCGATATAGTATTATCAAGCCTATTTAAATAAATATTTGAGCAGTTTTAAAATTATCTGGGAAAAATCTAAAAATTTCAGAATTTATACTGAAAAATTGTGTTTTGTGAAAAATGGCAAGACCAGCTCCTTTTACTCTATTTTATGAGCTGAAACAAGATTAAAGTAAGTATTTGAGGTTAAAACCGTGCCAGTCAGGCGTGTATTGCTGTGTAATCTTACACTACTTGCTTGCACGTGATTTAAAGTGTCTTGATGTAAAAATCGTGCTTGTCAGGCGTGTATTGCTGTGTGATCTTGCACTACCTACTTACAGGTGATTTGAGGCAACAAGGCGACAGTGAAATTATATGAAATTATGAATAGTAAAATTATACTGAATGGTGAATGATGCCGAGATCCATAGAGTACGATGTACCATGTTGTGTGCATGTGTGTACGATGTACTGAGTTACTGGAAAATAGTCTACTATGCCAGCCGTATGGGTAGCTGACCACTCCCACGGCACTTAACATCCTGGCACACTTGGCCCGTGAATTGCTCGGAATCACCAACATTGGCCAATAGTCACTTTTGATATCTAATATATTGTGAAATAATTTGTCTCGTCTATTTAAATTTACTAGAATGAAAATGTGAATTGTGTTGTGATTTTGAAACTATGTGTCACTACTTGAATTTTAAATTGTGAAAATCTGTGCGGTAAAGTGTGAATATACTATTTATTGATTTCCATTTCCAATCTGAAACTGTTTAGTATATTTTATGAGATACTTACTCGTGGCATAAGTATATAGGTAGTGTATTTATCTACCTGCCACGTGTTTTTTTACTGAGCATGTTGAGCTCACCCTCCTTACTTTCTTCCATAGATTCCCCTTATAGTTGGGATCGCTTTTGTTAGTAAGGCATTCCACACAGATATGATTTCGTGGAGCATATTTCTGAATCGAAGGTATACCCAGTTGTAAGAAATTCTTTTGTATCTAAAATTTTTATAAGTATAGTAATGCATACGAGATGTTTATGAGGAATGTGAACATATTAGTTTAAATTGTTACAAAAAAAAAATTAATCAAACTGAGTCTTGTTTTGACATAATATCGACTTGTAGCCCAACCAAAATGTGTGTAATTTGGGTCGTTACAGAAGTGGTATTAGAACGAGGTTGGCCTAATACAAGTCGATATTAAAAGTGAAAAAGACTTAGAAAGTTCACATCCCCAACATTACTGTACATTATTTAGATACAAACGGGTATACCTAGATTTGTTTGTAATGAGAATTGTGTCATTGAATGAAGAAAAACTAATAGATAAGGCTGGTTGGTATTACGGTCATACTAATAGACGAAAATGAACTGTTCCTCGAGGCCGTAGAGATAGGCCCAAGAGGTGTAGTGAACCCTTGTCTCAGTGTACATCTTATAGTTTCACTAGAAATTTTAGAGCCACTTCGTAAGATTTGAGTGGGACATGGAAGCAATAATGGCAGTGTCGGGTCAAGTGATAGTGGCCCCGTGATAATGATGATGATTGAGGTGTGACTGAGAGAAGACTGAGACAATTTCAGAAAATATTACACCATTATTTACTGGATTCAAGGATCCCATTGTAATGGAAAACTGGATAAATAAATTGGAAAACCTACATGGATTCTTAGAATATGACTGTGAACTTAATAGACTGGGGGCAGTTTCAGAAGTTTAAGCCTCCTTTTTCAATAAGGTTAAGAATTCAGTGATTCAGAAGGTTGGATGAATGAGATAGAAAAGCTTAATGGTTTTAAAAGTAACTCTACCGAGAAAGTTGCTTTTGCAATTTTTGTGTTAAAGAATCGAAGAAGCTACACGGATTTTTGGAGTGCGCTACTATAAAGAAAGTGGCCTCTCTAGCATCAGTATCGAAATGAAAAGTCGAGCTCAGAGGGAAAACCCTTGATTTAATCCAAGAGTCGACATTAGAGAAATACATGAGATATATTTCTAGATGAAGGATATTGGAAATTATAGCTAAAATGATTGAATCGGACATAAGAAAATAAGTCCAAGAATGAATATGAAATTAAATAGATTTGGAAGGAGTATAAATTCGGATAAGTAGAGATGTGAAACGGAGGAAGTCCAGGAAACTCATAGAAGGTACTAAGATCCTCAATTGAGCTAAATTAGCTTTATTGGATGTTATTTTGAGGAAACAGTTGGCAAGGTGCAACTGTGATGATATGAAATGTATACTTCGAAGTCACTAAGAAAGAGGAAAAGGTAAAGAGAGTGACAGAAAAGAGATGTACTAAGGAAGCAGTGAGAGTGATAGAGTAAAGTCACTGTAATTGAAAAGATGAAATTACAGAACTAAAAGTATAAGTAAAGGTCACACTGCTTATATGATTGATAAAGATAGGGTGTGTTTGGAGTAAAAAAACACCCTAGTAGATAGAGAGATTTTTGAAACATATTTGGATGATCTATTAGAGTTACCACTAAATTGAATTGTGAAGTTCTAAAATTGATTTAGCACCTGGTATCGAATTAATTATTCATACCATCATATTCAGTAGCTTTGATTGAATTAGAAATGCTGAAAAAGCAAATACAATGACTACATGAAAGGAGATTATCGAACCAGATGATCCGCTTTGGAGTGTATTGGCATTAATTTTTAAGGAGACTTTGGAATATGAATTACGTATCTAGTCTAAGGATTGTAAATTGCTTATGCTTATGTTTCGAATGCGAGACTAAATTGGAATAAGGAAAGGGTTTCATTATAATTGATATACGAAACGAAACAAGTGTTGAAATGGGATAAATCCTGAATACAAGTTATATAGGAATAAGAGATGTATGCAAGGTAAAAATATCTCTGATATGTGAAAAAATTTAGATCTAGTGATGTGAACTGAATATGAATTGTGAGTAAAGGATAAATGTGAAATTGCGATAAATTATGGTATCCTACTTTCTGTTGGGACTAAACCTTGAATCCTTATATCCATAACCCGTTTACGTGGTCAAGTCTGATGATCAATAAAGGTATTTCAAAATACCTATCTGCTTGAGAGACTTGAAACGTCTAGAAGTATCCATAACCTATAAATTGAAATTGACAGTCGTTATATACGCGTTTGAAGTTGGGATACTATTACTTGTTCGATGAAAATTATAGAATCCTACTTATTAAGAAGGTTTAAATATTAAATTTCACAAAGGTCGTCTAATACAAGAAAAATGGAATGACTTAGGTTAGTACCTCGAGCGGAAGTATCCTCGAGATGGTGTTATATGTGCATATGTATTGGTCAGGGAACATGAGT
This sequence comes from Firmiana major, assembly GCA_033439115.1. Lineage (NCBI taxonomy): Eukaryota > Viridiplantae > Streptophyta > Magnoliopsida > Malvales > Malvaceae > Firmiana > Firmiana major. The sequence goes on along the minus strand of CM065903.1, from coordinate 21,975,827 downwards.
TATTCAAATATTTAGTGAACCTTAACTGGATGTGGTTCCTTTCTGATACTAACATTTATTTCGTGCTAGCGAGCCTAAGAGTTGAAAATCGGACTTGATTGATCGAATCGAACATGCACAGTGAAATGATAAATATTATATTGATGTGGCTAATCAGAACCAGATGAGTGCTGCAACTAAGTTGAGTATTGGTATTGATAATTTATTGAGATTTAAAAGCAAAATTGTGTACCCAATGATCAATAGTAAAGGAATTGATGTCGTCAGAGGCTCCTTTATAGAGATATACTCCACAATCGGATAATGGTAAAGACTTATCAAATCTCCTGAAAGTATATTGGAAAAAAAGTACGATAAGAGAAATAACTGAAATTGGGATTAAATATCTCATAGGTCAGCAGGTTAACGTAGAACACCAAAAGCCTATGAGATTATTACCTATGCCTATATGGAATTGGAAGCATGTGCCAGGATTTTAAAGGCTCCTAGAAGGACAAATTTCCAATTAGCGAAGTTGCATATAATATCAAATAACACTCAAGTATCAAGATGATATCATATGAAGTGTAGTGTCACGACCCTCAACTTAGCAAAAATCGTCACAAATTTTTCATTTTTCCCGCTTATTATTTATTCGCCCTTACCTTACTCTGATCGTGAACAGTTACACTCTCAACAATTGGACTGTGTGTCGATGTCCATCTCATCCAATCCAGAATAATTCGATATGCATTATAAATTTAGAACTAAACACTTTTATAAATGAATTAGAGTTACTGTGTACAAGTGTTTGCATGGCTTTACATCCCCAATGTTACATACAAAATGCTACTGTGCTATAAACATTTTAGATACAAAATAATCCAAGTGTGTATACCTTTCATGATGGGATGCAGCGGCTACCAAAAAGAAAGCCTCCAGTCGCCCTAAGCACTACTCAAAGCTCTGTAAAAAGGGGAAAATAAGGGGGTGTTCAAACCACACGCTCAGTAAGGCAATCATGCGAACAGGTAGATACTGTACTATCTACATGATCGTGACGCCATGCTCAAAACCACACAATTTCTCAATTCACATCTCAAAAGCATTAGTTCATGCTTGTGTTAATGGCATGTAAAGCAAATCATGCTATTTATTAGTGCACAAATCAAATTCGAGCATGACATAAATCATCATGCATATTTCATAAGTAAAACATGGAAAACCATCATGTGTAAGTGCACTTTAAAGCCATTACCATACTTTCTCAAGCAAATCATGCTATTTTATCTCAATGAAATCAATGCTTGTCAGGACTCAGCCCCTCCCTCGGACTATCCTGACTCACAATACGTTTTCAAAACATGGATTCATTCATAATAAAAGACATGTAAGATAGGCAATATAATAAGGGAAATCTCCTCTAGGACTATGGTCATATCCTGTGATCCCGACCTACACTAATCAGGTGTGCGGGGTATCACCACTATCTGCTTCCACACAGGAGGTGGGTCACATCCAGCTTGTCGGTCCATAGCAGATCTAAACATCATTCGAAGATGGCATATCACAATCTCAACAGGGTACAACGTATTCCATGCTACCTGCACGGTACAGCGTACTCCGTGGATTCATATCAATACATCATATCACGCCACATCTCAAAACGCACGTGCGAGCTTATTTAATCAGTACGACATCTTGTCTACCCGAAGCTCCCAGCACGGTTATCAACATATCAATTCTAAAAAATGCACGTGCGAGCCTATTTAATCGATGCGACACCCAGTCTACCCGAAGCTCCTAGTACGACAACAAGTATGGTGGGCATCTAATGCGAGCTACACTCTAGCACCATGCTAAAACCATTGTAAAGTCTGTGCGAGCTCAACTCTAGCACAACATCATCGAAATCCATGTGAAAACTAGTGTGAGCTACGCTCTAGCACTCATGCGTATGAAAACACATCAAATCTTGTGCAAGTCATACTTTAGCACGCTTAGATGGCTCAATTCTTTGCAAAACATGGTTATCAACCAAATCAAAGCATTTCTTTTGCAAATCATTTCAAATGTTAGCCAACCTACTAATCATTTGCTAAAAAGCAGCAAAACAAGGTTTTTAAAGCATCATGCTTTTGTTTTCATGCACATTTCTCAAAACCCAACTCTTTGCCCTTCAATCACCCAATCTCATTTCCTAGTATCGTATGCACTCTAGCAAAACATTTATGCGCCCAAATTGTGCACAAATATCTCTAAGAGTCCATACAATTCCCTTACCTCGATTTACTCGGGTGCGACTCTCTTCCTTTACGTTTCTCGCACTTTTGGCCCAACTTGCTCCGGCGTATCCTCGAGAGCTGAAATTCGTTTAACAAATCACGTGAGTTAATGTTGTTAACTCACATTTTGACCTCACTAGTCAAATATAATTCATTTGAGCCTATTTCATTAAATTTGGCTTATTTTGCATTTAGTCATCACCAAGTCATTTCAAATCAATTTACCTAGTAACTCACTTAGTTACTTGTTTAGGACTTGATGTGCAACGCTTTACCCTTACTCTCTCATTCATCATGCATTATACAAATGCCTTAATCCACATTTTACCTCTTTTGGTAAATCTCACAATTTATTCCATAATAACATCCTAAAATCATACTCACAACACTAGTATCACCTTAAGATAACCCCTTCATCGTAAATTTCAATACCCTTCACTTTCTCACACTAGACCATTTCTAGGTTATGGTGGATTCATTAGTTTCTAGGTAGTTTCTACCATTCATAGACGTACCACAAATCAACTCCAAAACCAATATCTAAGCAATGTATTTAGATTGGTGCACTAGAAACTCACCTCTTTGGATTTCCTTCTCACTCCAAGTGACAATGATCCTAGCTCCTTCAATCCAACAAATGGGGTAATGTCCCCAAGCTATGTTGCTCTTCTCCTTGATGTGAACAACTTTACGTCTAATAGCCTTCCCTCAAATCTTCTTGAAAATGGACGGATCTAGAGAGAGAAAATTAGGTTTTATTATGCAGATCTAACTACTCCTATTTATAGATTTAGCTTGATGAGATCGATTTGCCCTGGGTGAAGATCGATCTGGTCCTCTTAAAATCTCTCTTTTTCACGACATTTGAATGCATGAGATTGATCTGTCGAGGGCTTGAGATCGATTTGTCTCAGGAAGTAGCTTAAGGAGATCGATCTGGCTATGGAAGAGATCGATCTGCTCTAACCTGAGAGATAAGGAAATCGATATGCTTACCTTAAAAATTACTATTCTCATTACAGAATGTTTAACAGATCGATCTAATTCCACTGGAGACCGATCTGCACTGTTCCTATTGGTCGAATAAGAGCATTTTGGCTCTTCCAGATTGATCTCTCATCCTATGAGATCGATTCGACATTTATATTTTTCAGATTTTGCTGCAGTAACTCATACCAAACAACCCTTAATTTGCTACCATGGTCATTTTCTCATCCAATCATCTTTGAGACTTGAAAATGGCATCCATTCATATTTTATACATAATAAAACTTGTGTGAAATCTTTGTATAACCAAAGATATATAATATAAACTAAATGGAAGTGCACAACTCATGCAAATCTCCATTTCATTTTACCACACTACTCCTTTTTCATTCTACTCACATTCATCACATATTAAAGTTCATTCCTTCACATTCATACATAATGAAACTTGTACGTACATCACCAACCCTTATTACAAATGTGTACATTGAATTTAAGGACTTTACATCACTTATGAATTCATTTACATGTATACAAGGTTAAACCTATACGGGGTCTCACATGTAATATGTTCGAAAATGTCGTTCACCGATTAGATGGAAGCAGTAGGTGAAAGGAAGAGGATTATTTCCAATTTGGTTAAGTAAGCTTCTGAGAAAGAACAATTAAGTCGCATGAAATCGATGAACAGAGTAAAGCAGGCAAAAGAGAGTTATACTGATTAAAGACGGAGACCTTTGGAAGTTTCAGTAGGAGATTCGGTGTTCTTGGAAGTTTCACCTTCCAAAGATATAACAATATTTGGAAAGAAAGGAAACTGAGTCCCTGATACATTGGACCTTTCAAGGTTTTAAACCGAGTGGGAGATGAGCTAATAGATTGGCGTTGCGTACAGAATTATCGAGTACCCACAACGTTTTTCATGCTTTAATGCTTTGCAGGTATCATCCAGATCCAACGCATGTGGTAAAGTATAAACTGCTAGAGCTGAAAGAAGATATGATCTATGTGGAGAAATCGATTTGGATCCTGGACAGGAAAGGAAAAAGGTATTGCAGTCTAAGACGATACCTTTGGTCAAGATCTTGTGGAAATATCATACTTTGGAGGGGGGGCCACATGGGAATTAGAGAGTTTGATGCGAGAGAAGTACTCGCATCTGTTTAAGGACTAGTGTACTCTTAAATTTGGGGACCAAATTTCTCAAGGTGGGAAGAATGTAAGCACCAAGATTTTTCATGCATTCGATTTTACCAAGGAAAAATAATTAAATTTTAGAGGTTAAAGGAAATATGTTTCCTTGGTCAAGGAATTTAAATTAAACCATAATACAATTTGGGCAAAATTTGGGAAATTTTAAATAAATTCGAAAGTTGTACTAAATTTATTTTTGTAAATTAGAAGGAAAATTTAACAAGAATTCATTTGTATATACCTAGGTAATGTTTTATTGTTTCTTAAGATAATGTGTAGATAAATATATATACATACGTGTACGCGCATGCTAGTAAACATACATGCATGGCCGAAAGTTATGGAAATATACATTAACAGATGTTGTTGCTAACAACAGCAAAGGGACACGGAAATGAGGAAGCCTAAGGACCGAAAGGCAAGAGCATGTGATTGAATAAGAGGACGGTTTGACAGATATGAACATGAAGGCAGCATGTATTATGGTGAGGATTAAAACAAGTATGGGAAACAAAAAATGGGATAGTGGAATTGACTTGGCAGAAAGCTTTCGCCAACCGAAACAGTAGGCACAACACGAGAATGAAGCAGCAGGAACTGCAGGAGCTGGTGAAATGATATCCACTCCAGTAAATAAATTGTGGTGTCTAGTGGTAGGAAAGGTAGGAAACATGCAATGCAATGGCATGTGAAGCATAAACATGAGATTGATGGCCGGTTAGGTAGGAGAAAGAGACTGAACCTCACTTACCCGACCCCTCACGCCACTGCTCGCCATGCCCACTCTGCCTTGTGTCCTGTATATATATATATATATATATATATACATATAATTAGACTAGAAATAAAATAAAAAATACAGAGGGAAGCATGGTCGAACTGAAGTGAAAGGAATTGGGAGCAGGTGTTAAGGGCTGAAAAAAAAATTGAACCAAAGGTACAAACCGATATACAATAAGAGCAAGAAAGGAAACGTGAGGGTGGCAGTGAGGAAACTGGGAACAAATAGAAATGAGGGCTTCAATATAGAACAGAAAAAATGCAACTGAAGCAGAGTAGATTGACGAAGGATATTGTCACGACCCAAATTACCTAAAAATCAGAGTAAATTTTTCGCTTTTTCATTTCCTTACCCGTCGTGAACAGTTACACTACTAAACAGTTGGGCTATGATTCGGTGTTCGTCACCTCTCACCTATTTACCATTCCATTTTCATATTTCATTTACATATCAATTTATTTTAAATAATTACATCCCCAATATTACATCCATATACAGTATTGTGCCTCTATATGTGACGCCCCGAAAACGCGGAAAATATGGCTAATTTTAAACTTTTTACTCATCAATTCACAATTAAGAGTGCATTCTTGTGCAGTGTCATACATCATTATACTTATCATGCCTCAGGATCTCATCATAAGATAGTATATATCGCATCATACAAATTACTCAATTCCAAGTTAATTAATCCTAATACATCCCGTACATCATTGTACATTAAGTATTTGTAAATATAACTCTAGTCTGGATACATGAATATTAAATATATACCTCAATACACAAAATACGGCCTGGAGCTCAAGTCCTCCACTAGCCTCTAACTCGTACGTCGCAGGGAACTCACTTCACTTGAAGCAATTTGGGGGAAGAGAAAACAGGGTGAGCTTCCAAATCGCTCAGTAAGGGGGGGTGAGGGAATTTAGTTATATAAACCATGTTACACATCACAAATATGTGTTTGTTTATGAAACTCATTTGAAATCGTAGCATGAAAGTTCTCGAAACATTATCATCTCATAGCTCACAAATCATGTGAAAACATAAAGTTAAAAAGGCTTAATATCGAGCACTCACAAGCATGTGTAAATATATGCGATAATGGCTTTTCTGAAAATATGTGATAAAAATCACCTCAGTAAATAGCACGTGACAAGGTCACAAAACACAACTCATGTGTAAAACGAGACTAGGCAATAAAACTCAATTAAAACTCGTCATGGCACATCAAATATGTAATCTCCTCTGGGTACGCGTCCCAGGCATCCTCGTAAGAGGCAACATCGACAATATGGTCGTATGCATGGTATATTGGACTTATATGTTACCAGAACAAGGTCCGACCTTACATGCTACCAGAGCAATGCCTCGCCTCATGCACACTATCACGTGGTCCCTGGGTCAGTTCCCAGGCGGCCCACTCTCTTGGTTTTACATGCTACCAAAGCAAGGCCACCCAGCGTTACCAGAACGGGGGTCATCTCACGTTACCAAAAAGGAGGCATCTCTCGTTACCAAAACGGAGGAATATCGGACTTACATGCTACCAGAGCAAGGCCTCCCAACGCTACCAAAGTGGAGGAATAATCGGACTTACATGTTACCAAAACAAGGCTTGTGGTCCTTGGGTCGATTCCCAGGTGTCCCACTATATCGGTCTTACATGCTACCAAAGTAAGGCCCGATGTGTATTCAACATGACACGCCTAAGTCTCAATCATTAGCCATTATCTTATAAAACGTTATGCCTTCACGTAGAACTCATAATGGTTTTCTCTCATAAAACTCATTTAAAATGTTCGTGTACTCACACAAAATATATTAAAATCGAGTTCCAACCGGCAAAACACGCACACATTTTCTCAAATCTCAATATTACCTTAACGTAGAGCCCAATTTACTTTTCACACAAACTCAACGGTTTATAAAGCAATTTCACACTCAGCTTATAAACTCATAAAATAATGGGCTCCAACCGGCTATAAAAACCGTGTGCAATTATATCACAACACAACACTAAACATGCTTGTATTCTCAAATCATGGTTCATGCTACAAACAATTCATCAAAACACATACACAAATGGTTTAGTTTTCCCTTACTTCTTTGCACCTCGTATAATGCAATCGTTTTCCCCGTATCACGGACTAGCCTCGCTTTCCACTCTGGAACTCCCGAGCTGTCCAAACGATGTTAAAACATCAATACTCATCATCACAGTAACCTCAATTCTCAAAATCGAGCATAATTGTTCATAACACCTCAAATTTTTTCAATTCTCATAACTCTATCACAAACCACAATCTCGCTCACAACACCTCAACATTCTACATTTCCCATGCCACAATGTCTATGCTAATTCACCACATTGTCTAAATTTCCATTTATAACGTAAAATTCCTAAAATTACCAAAATTGCTAAATATCATCATCACTCCAACTACATTGTAATTTCATTAATCCCTAATCATTTTTCAACTATTTCAACTCAATACCAACAACCATTACCACCAAAATCATCTCAAATATCAAGATCGAGGTTTAGAAATTACCCAAAACTTGTGGAGAGCTTATCTCTTGCTTCGATTCAATCCGTCTTCCGATTTTCAAGTATGTTGTTCTCCCTTCGATGAGGAACAACTTTCCTTCTTGCCATAACCTCTGATTTGGACGAAAATGGGTGCTTTGGATGAGTGAGAAAGCTAGAGCTCGGTTGAAAATGGGGTTTTGAATAGAGAGAAAATGAAATTGCAGGAGAAAACAGGGGTTCCTTATATTGACGGAGGGTAGGAGATTGATCTAGCTCTTGATGAGATCGATCTGCATTTGAATTTGGGGACAATTTGGGGTAATTTTATGCCTAGGAGATCGATCTGTCGAGGGGTGAGATCGATCTCTTTATGGCTTTATGAGATCGATCTGCTCCTTGAGGAGATCGATCTTCTCCCAAAAAGAAACATTTGGAGATCGATCCCTTCCTCATGAGATCGATCTTCTCTCAAACAGAATCATAAGGAGATCGATCCTCTTCCATTGGAGATCGATCTGCTCACTTACTTTCCTCCTTCATTGTCATTTTTAACTTACCAGATCGATCTCTCCTTCTCCAAGATCGATCTGACCTCATAGTTTCACACTTAGGTTGTCACGCCCCGGAAGTGCGAAAAATAGGGCTAATTTAAAACTTTTTACTAGTTAATTCACAATTAAGAGTGCATTCCTGTGCAATGTCATACATCATCATAATTATCATGCCTCAAGATCTCATCATAATACAATAAATACGGTATTATACACCTTACTCAATTCCAAGTAAATTAATCCTAATACATCCCATATACTGTTATACATCAAGTGTCTGCAATTACATTAATAGTCTGGATACATGAAAAGATAAAATATACCTCAAGATACAATATATATGGCCTGGAGCTCGAATCCTCCACTAGCCACTACTCCGTACGTCGCAGGGAGATCCTTTTTCACTTGAAGAACTCTGGGGGGAAAGGAAAACAGGTGAGCTTCTAAATCGCTTAGTAAAGGGGGTAAGGAACTCATTTCATAAACCAAAATACACATCACAAAAGGTTTATTTGTATGTGAAACTCATTTGAAAACCATAGCATGAAAATACTCAAAACGACATTCTCATGTCTCAAGTCATGTAAAAACATGAAGTAAAAGGCTCACTCTAGAGCAATAACAAAGCATGTGAAAACAATGCGATAAACGCTTTCTTAAATAACGTGATAAAATCACAGTAAAAATAATGCACGTGGCACAGCCACTAAACACACGTGGCATAGCCACTGATTTAATTTCTCGCGTGGCATAGCCACAGAATAGGGTTTCTCAACGTGGCGCAGCCACCAATGGGGTATAACGTGGCACAGCCACCAATGGGGTTTCTTAACGTGGCACAGCCACCAATGGGGTATAACGTGGCACAGCCACCAATGGGGTTTCTCAACGTGGCACAGCCACCAATGGGGTTTCTCAACGTTACCAGAACGGAGAAGAAATCGGGCTTACATGCTACCAGAGCAATGCCCGGTGTGTACTCACAACTACACACCTAAGTCTTATCACATAAGACTAGTTTGCCTTCACGTAGAACTCGTAATGGTTTTTCTCTCATAAAACTCATTTGAAATCGTTTTGTACTCAACACAAAACGTAATAAAACCGAGTTCCAACCGGTAAAGCACACGCACACATTTCTCAAATCTCAATATTGCCTTAACGTAGAGCCCAGTTATAAACTCATAAAACATTGGGCTCCAACCGGCTATAAAATCGTGTGCAATCAAATCTCAACACAAAACTCAACATGCTTGTTTTATAAACCACAATTCATGCTAAAATAGTTTACAATTCACATACACAAATGGTTTAGATTTCCCTTACCACTTTGCACCTCGTATAGTGCAATCGTTTCCCCCGTATCACGGACTAGCCTCGCATTCCACTCTGGAACTCCCGAGCTGTCCAAACGATGTTAAAACATCAACACTCAATTATCTCATAAACCTCAATTCTCAAAATCGAGCATAATTGCTCATAACTCCTCAAATCTCTTGATTCTCGTAACTCAACCCTAAACTACAACCTCATTCACAATATCTCAATGTCCTACATTTCTCATGCCAATTATCTATGCTAATTCGTCACATTGTCTATATTTCCATTTATAGCACAAATTCTCAAAATTACCAAATATCTACATTACTCCAACCACATTGCAATTTCATCAATCCCTAATCCTTTCTCAACTATTTCAACACAATGACAACCACCAATATCATCAAAATCATCTCAAATGGAAGGATCGAAGTTTAGAAATTACCCAAAGATTGTGGAGAGCTTATCTCTTGCCTCGATTAGATCCGTCTTTTGATTTCCAAGTATGTTGTTCTCCTTTTGATGAGGAACAACTTTCCTTCTTGCCACAACAGCTGATTCGACCAGAAATGGGGGATTTGGATGAGTGAGAAAGTTAGGTTTTTGGAAAAAATGGGGGTTGAAAGAGAGAGAAAGTGAAATTGCAGGAGAAAACACGGGTCCCTTATATAGACTGGAGGTAGGAGATCGATCTGCCTCTTGATGAGATCGATCTGCGTTTGAAATTTGGGGACGATCTGGGCAATTTTATGCCTAGGAGATCGATCTGTCGAGGGGTGAGATCGATCTCTTTATGGCTTTATGAGATCGATCTGCTCCTAAGGAGATCGATCTTCTCCCAAACAGAATCATTTGGAGATCGATCTCTTCCTCATGAGATCGATCCTTTCTCAAACAGAATCATTTGGAGATCGATCTCTTCCATTGGAGATCGATCTGCTCCTTAAATTCCTCCTTCCTCGTCATTTTTAACTCACCAGATCGATCTCTCCTTCTTCCAGATCGATCTGTCCTCATACTTCATGCTTATTTTACACACTTAACATATAAATCTCTAATTATCATTCCCAAAATTCGCTTAGCTCAATAAATTACACTTCAAATTATTATTACATCAATAAAATATGCCTAAAATTCTCAGATCTCACATAGGTTAAACACTTAACATGTAAATCTCCAAATATAATTTTCACAGTCTAATACTTGGATTATTTCTCATTCATCACATATACATTTCACTTAGCTTAATAAATTACACTTCAAGTTCATATTACATAATTAAAATATGTCTAAAATTCTCAGATCTCACACTATATGTTCAGATATAAAAATTATACAATGTGTATACCTGGTCTTGATAAGAAGCAGCAGATAACCGAAATGCAAGACTACTGTCGTTCTCTTCTATTGAATGTACCCTGTGGGGTGGAAAATGAAAGGGTGAGTGAAACTTGCTCAGTAAGGCAATAATGTAAACAGGTAGATAACTATACTATCTACGTGCTGATAATGTCATGATATAAAATCATTTATATTTGGAGCATGAGGTATGACTAAAACGATGCCACATGTATGTATATATCATATAAGAGAAATCATGAAATCGACATATAAAATAAACATAGCAAAATCATCATGTATGACATCTCATGCTCGTCACATTAAAACTTATTAGTTTCATCATAAACTCATCACGTTAAATCGCATCTCGTTTAAGAACATAAATCGGGACGTTACCCCTCCTTCGGGTTTGTCCTAGTCTATCCAGACCGTATGATATCATGTGAGGCATGTAGGTTACTGTATGAAAATCGAGGACTATGGCCATAATTTATCCCTGTGATCCCAGGCTACACGGATCCCGGTGTGCGGGGCATTACAACTGTAATGGGAGGTGGGGTCAAATCCTACCCTCCAGAATATCAAGTAACATCATCGAGTCATCATGACTGCACGGTACAGCGTACTCTGTGTGACATACACGGTACATCGTACTCTGTGGACCCATATCATAGTCTGGGGGTGCCTGCCATAGGTCTTACCCACCCCAATACTATGTCGATAACCAACCCATGTCTCATAGTATACGTGTGAGCATCTCAACTCTCTGCGACACACAGTCTACAGGAGGCTTCCGCACGACTATATGCATGTCAACTCACGTCTAGTGCGAGCAAAGCTCCAGCACCACGCTATGCATATCATGATATCTAAAATCTCGTGCGAGCGAAGCTCCAGCACGATTTTGTGCACACACAAATTTCTCTTACGAGCAATGCTCCAGTACGACTTTTCATGAGTAATAAATCAGTAAACTTTAGTGCGAGTAAGACTCTAGCACTCTTTTTATTCATGTAAATACGATAGGAAGCTCAATCTTGATAAAACATCTTTTAAACTCGTAACCGGTACAAACCGGTACCCTTTCGTATAATTCATGAAATCAACAGCCAACCTATGTGTAAATTTGCTTAAACCAAAGCAATACATTCATATAAACCATCAAAACATGAAAATCATGCAATTTATTTGCCTTACACCCTTTTTTGTAAATTTTACTCCCAAGGGCAATATCGTCTTTTTCCTTTATTCACCTATGCCCCGGGTTTTCATAAAAATTATTATTTCGTTTCTAGATACTTTAAGAAATTCCAGACCCTGTAAATCCCTCAAAAATACATATAGCAACCTCTATGCACCTATAAAATTTTCTTACCTCGATTCACGCGTAAACTTATCCCGTCTCGATAATACCCGATCTCTCAGTCCAACTGCGCGTCAATCAAGTCTACGAAACTGCATATAACCACATATTTTGGGTTAATTCACTTATTTTTATAAATATATCACATTTACTGATTGAATCTAACGTATTGGGCTCGTTTTACTTTATTGGGCTCAATTGCACCTTAATGGGCCTGGACCCATTTTCAGCCCGTTTGTACTTATTAAATCCCTTCCTCGGGTTTACTGGGCTCATTCAGCTTACCAATAATCGTTGGGCTTCATTCCAAACTCATTGGATAGCCCGTATACTATTTACAGTAATTACGTTGAAATTCCGATTAATATGCCTTTTTATACAAAATTAATCCGTAAATTCTGTAAAATAATCGAAACTCTATATTAAATGACTCATATTCTCGTAATTAAAATGTACTTACCCAATATGATGCGGGGTACAAAAATCGAAGCTCAAATGGCTCTCGTTCGGGCTTTGTCGTAAAACTGCACAATTATTATATTTAATTTCGGATTAATTTTTGATTAAATATAATTTAAATAAATTTCTCAGAAATCAAATCGATCACTTTTGACCTCGTATCGACTTACCCGAAGTCCGATGTATCCCCAAAAATTCTTTCCCTTTTTTCTTTTTCTCTTTTTCTCCTTTTTTCCCTTCTTTCTTGGCTGAACCGGTTCAGTCTGGTTCAACCCGATTCAAACCGATCCGGTTCAGTCCGGTTCACTCCGGTTCGGCCGGTTCAAGGCCTCACCGGTCGGTTCTCCATTGGCTTTCGCCACCAGTGGCTTCGCTGGGCCGTCCGATGCACGGATCTGGGGTTGGTTTTGTTCAAGGCCACTGGAAAGTGGCCGGTCCGACCTTTCTCCTCTTCGGCGTCGGTGGGTCTCCTTCCTTCCGCCATTTTTCGGAGTTTTTCGTCTGTTTCGCCGACCGTGGACACCACCGATCGCGTCGTCTGGGCTTGGGGAAGCCTTGGCTGGGGTTGGTTGGGGCTAGATCGGCGCCGGTTGCCGTCGATCTCCTTTTCTCCCTCAGGTTCTCTCTCCTTCGATTTCGCCAGATTTCGACGTCGGTGAGCTGCGCCGTCAGTACCAGGGAGGTCGCGCCGGTGTCCTCTTCATTTTTTGACCCTCACTTGGCCGATTGGTCGCCGGACGGTCGTCGGACAATCTCTTCTCCCTCGTCGGCCTTCTTCTTGTTTTCTTTCCTCTCGCGTTTTCAATTCTGTTTCTTTTCTTTTTTTTTTGAGTTTTATTTAATTTTATTTATTATTTAATTTTATTAATATTTTAATCAATAAAATATATTAAAGAATCAAAAATATCTACCAAAATTATTATTTTATTCAAATTAATTTATTTAATTTTATTTAATTAATTTATTATATTTTTAATCATTTTTCGGGTATAATTTCTCCGTATTTTCGGGATATTATCCCGAGTGACTTTTCGGTATTTCTAAAAATTTTGGATCTTGATCAATTGGACTCAAAATTGTATAATTTCCTCATTATTGATCAAGATATCCTAAATCCTTATTTTTAATTAAAATTTTCTTATCGAATTTATACCGACTTACGATCTTTTGACCATTTTGCCCGTCAAGGTGTTCGGGAATTCCATTTCAGTCCTTTTGCATTTTTAATTTCGTACTTTAACTAAATTCGGGTCTTACAAAATCTCCCCCACTTAAGAAATTTGGTCCTCTAAATTAGAACCAAGTTAATTGTATCCATAAACAACTCTGGGTACATCTATCGTATCATACTTTTTAATTCCCATGTGACTTTTTCAGAGTGTACTACTACCAAAGGACTTTAATTAGGGAGATCATCTTAAATCTCAACACTTTCTCCTTCCTGTTTAATACCCAAATCGATTTTCCAATCATACGTTATACTTTCATTGAGCTAAGTAGTTGGAGCTCATATCCAATCACATATGTTGGATCCGGATAGTATTTTCGAAGTATCATAAGATAGGACACATTGTGGATGCCTGCTAATTCAGGTGGTAACGCCAACCTACAGGCTTTGTTTCCCACTTTGTCTAATCTCTTTCCGAATCTCGTTACGTCCTTATGTTATGTCCTAAGGGCATGTAACTTCCAATAATACTAATTCACCTTTGGTGAATTCCAATGGTTTCCGTCTCTTGTCAACATAGCTTTTCTACCTGCTCTGAGGTGTTCTTAATCCTTCACAATTAACTGAACATCCTCAGAGATTTGTCTTACCAATTCGAGAGCAATTCTTTATCTGTCACCCACTTCTTATCCAAATCGGGGAACAACCCCTATGGCCATATAATGCCTCATATAAAGTTATCCCGATACTCAAGTGACAACTGTTATTATTAGCGAATTCAATTTGTCGCAACTGATCATCCCAGGAGCTTATAAAATCAATGGCACACACTCTCATCATATCCTCCAGAACCCGTACAGTCCTCTCTGACTGACCATCTGTCTGATGACGAAAAGCTGTGCTAACACTCAGTCGGATTCCCATAGCTCCTTGAAAAATATTCTCAGAAGTGAAAAGTGAAGCTGGAATCCCTATATGATACAATGCTCACTGGAAAAATACTTGGTGTTCCACAATTTTTCATATATATAAATTCGCCTACACACTCAGAGTATCTGGGGATTTCCTAACCAGAAGGTGGGTAGACTTAATCAACCTATCGACTATCACCCAGATAGCCTAATGATTCATCGGGGTCCTCTGTAACCCATCACGAAATTCATGGTAACTTGTTCCCATTTTCGTGTCAATATAGGTAGAAATTGTAATAACCTTGCAAACTTCTATTATTCTACCTTACTCTGCTGACATATGAGACACTTCTTCATAATCTCCACAATATCTCTTTTCACATCTAACCACCAATACCCTTTTTAAAGATTTCGATATATTTGTCACTTCTCGAATGCACTGTATATCCCGAAGAATGAGCTTTTGACAATAACATTATCTCATCATTGTGGTCTTGGGGAGTACTTATACTATCTTTGAACCTCAGTACCATCATCACTCTTTGTGAACTCTATCACTGTACCCCTCTGAATCTGACTCACACTATCGACACCATGTCGATCATCACACTAAGCTTGTCAAATTCGGTTACTCAAATCCGGTTCTAATCTCAGGCTAGCTGTCACACAATCACTGTCATCATGAGAGGGAATTACATCAGTACTAAGGCTTACAACTGCTCTATCAGCTCACGCTCCCTGACCATTAAATGTAATACCATCCCGAGGCTCTTTCTGCTCAAGGCATTAGCCATTACATTAGCCTTTCTTGGGTGGTACAATTTTCACAATCATAATCTCTCAGAAGCTCTAACCCTCTTTGTTCTCGTATCTGACTCTTTCTGTGAAAACAGATACTTGAGATTTTTATGATCAGTGCATACTTGAAATTTCTCACCGTATACATAGTAATGTCATATACTCAATACAACTACTATCGCTGTTAATTTTAAATCATGGGTCAGATAGTTTATTTCATGATCCTTGAGTTGTCTGGATCCACAATCGACTATCTTCTCTTTTTGCATCAATACCTAGCTCATTCATTATTTTGAGGTATCCATAGATTCATGAGAAACCTCTTAATCTGTTGGGTATGGTGAGAATAAATGCGGTGGTCAGTTCATTACTTCAGTATACCAAAACGCCTTTCACGTCTATCATCCCATTCAAATACAACTTTTTCTAAGTTAAACGTGTCAACAAAGTAGTCCATTTCGAGAACTCTCAACAAATCATCTGTAAAGACAATCTCCAATTGTTGCTTATAATTTTTCCTGGACTGTAAATACACCCAAAATATCATCAATATGGATGATAACAAATTGGTCCAGGTAAAGTTTAAATACCTCATCGTAGTTGAGTTCTACTGAATATTTCAATTACCCATATCCTTGACCTCAGTACGCATAATCATATTATGTCGTTTTAAAATCGCTTCCGTTGAAGCTACTAACTTGCGTCAACGGCTTTTATAAAATTTTAATTTTTTAAACCTTCCTGATTAATCGAATTCTATATTTCTTATCGTATCAGTAAAGGTACCCTAATTTTCAATGTATATATTACGACCGTCGCTTTCAATTTATAGGTTGTGTATACTTTTAGACGCTGTCAAGTCTTCAGGCGGGGAGGTATTTTGAAATACCTTTATTAACCCTCAGACTTGACCACAATTACTTTACATATCAATCCATGTGGTCACAATTCATATTCGCTACTAATTGCTTTAATCCAAATTATTTCACGTATCATAGATATTCTTACCTTGCATACGCCTCTTATTCCAATAGATTTTGTATTCAGGATCTATCACATCGCAACGCTTATCTCTTTTCGTATATTACTTATAACAAAACTCTGTCATTACTCATTTCGTGAGTACAATCATTTACTCCTTTTATTTCAATCGCTACACCCATTTTATTACTTGTCAAAACTTACAGTATACTTTTCAGGTGTAACTATATCACTATCTTAGAATAGAACTCTAAACATCATAATTTGCAGTCGACCAATTGAGATTTATTCTCAATATTACTTCAAATTATTCATAATTTATTGAATAAAATCGGCTGACTTATACTTCTTCCCCCGTTTTCAACTTATAATTTATTCATAATTATTTCGTTAGTTAACCCTCCTTCATTGGGGTACTAACTATCGGCATTGTGCCCAAAGGTGTAGGCATTCATGTCTTTTACTAACTTATATTCAAATGAAGGCGGTATGACTAAATACGTGGCACCAGGATTAATTAAAATAACTACTTCACTATTCTTAACCAGTGTGGTATCTTTCACCACATCATATGAAACATCAGTAGTGTCCTGGTCCAAGGCATACACTCGCCCTTGTCCAACAACCTATTTTCCCTTTTTTCTTCGGCTATGGCCTCCCTTTTTTGGTGCAGAGATATCAACAGGGTTTTCTCTGTCTCTTTGCTCTTCTGTAGGGTAGTCTTATCCAACTCTGAGTAATCATCAAATAATTGACCCGTCTTACCACACTTAACTCCTATTTTAGTCAGTAAAGTGTAGGTGTAGGCCCTACTTCCGTGGTATCTATCACACATCCTACTTTGCTTACACTGCTTACACTGTTACACTGCTACACTATTTCGTAGCAGGTCAGGGTCCTCAAATCACAATACTCCTCAAAAGTGCTAAAATTGGATACACTGGGGCCTTACCAATCATCTTACCCCATGACTCATCAACTCTAATCTCTTACCAACTGGTCTTTTTCCCGCTCTGACATCTCTGTCATTCTCTATTCTCTTTTGTCTCTATTTCAACCCTTACTACATTTCCCAATCTCAAAGGCGTGCAACACTCGATCTTATTCACACAACTGTATTCTACGCACTGCCTCGGTATAGGTAGGGATATCTAACGGGGCCAATCGGACTCTAATTGACAAATTGAGCCCTTCCATGAACTTTTAGGCTTTTCGACTCTCACTGTTCATCGTGTCTGAGTCGTATCTACTTAGGAATATAAATTGAGTTTCATACTCGTTAATCAACCCATGCCTCTAGGTCAGTGTAAGAATTTTTACCTGTAATTTTCCTTAAACAGTGTCCGGGATATTCTGTCATCAGAATAGATCCAAGAATATTTCTCATGTCGCCTCTAGACGTCTAACTCTTTAAATGGGTCGAGCGGACTTCCACCAATGTTTCACCTCGCCTTCCAACATAAACGTATTTAAAAGTCACCTTCTCAGTCGACATACACCGAAAGAATCCATACAACTTCGCTATCACATTCACCTAGTTCTCAACAACTATAGGTTTCTTTACTTCGCTATATACCGGAGGGGTGTGAAAATCTCTATAGTCTGAGGCATCTATTTAGGCTTTACCCTACCTATCCTCAACTACCTGCATAGACTGAGTAAACAACTCCGAAATATTTTCTACACTCCACTCCATCCTCTCGGAGTGTGTCTCAATACTGTTTGGTCTCTTTATAGGACCCTGTGGAGTATGCTCAACATCAGCCTCCACCTCACTCTCATCTTGAGTCTCATGTGACGACTCATTCGACTCTCAGGCAGATCTCTATGGCCTCGAGCTCGTGTACTCGCCCCTCTACCATAGCGGCTATCAGTTATAAAAACTATATTCTTGCATTCGAAACTAAATTCTTAGCTGCACTTTCATCTTGATATACACAATTATATCTAAACAATGCACAGTACATGAGGATGTAAATTTACTTAACCACTAACACCGACTCATATCAGGCCAACTCTGCTCTGATATCACCTTTTCTGTCATGACCCAAATTACCTAAAAATCAGAGTAAATTTTTCGCTTTTTTCATTTCCTTACCCGTCGTGAACAGTTACACTACTAAATAGTTGGGCTATGATTCGGTGTTAGTCACCTCTCACCTATTTACCATTCCATTTTCATATTTCATTTACATATCAATTTATTTTAAATAATTACATCCCCAATATTACATCCATATACAGTATTGTGCCTCTATATGTTCAGATACAAAAATTATACAATGTGTATACTTGGTCTTGATAAGAAGTAGCGGATAATCGAAATGCAAGACTACTATCATTCTCTTCTACTGAATGTACCCTGTGGGGTGGAAAATGAAAGGGTAAGCGAAACTTGCTCAGTAAGGCAATAATGTAAGCAGGTAGATAACTATACTATCTACATACTGATAATGTCATGATATAAAATCATTTATATTTGGAGCATGAGGTATGACTAAAACGATGCCACATGTATGTATGTATATATCATATAAGAGAAATCATGAAATCGACATATAAAATAAACATGGCAAAATCATCATGTATGACATCTCATGCTCGTCACATTAAAACTTATTAGTTTCATCATAAACTCATTATGTTAAAACTTATTTATTTTATCATAAAACAATCACATCAAGGCTAAACCCATCTCTCAGGATTACCTTGATTCATTAAATCGCATCTCGTTTAAAAACATAAATCGGGACGTTACCCCTCCTTCGGGTTTGTCCTGGTCTATCCAGACCGTATGATATCATGTGAGGCATGTAGGTTACTGTATGAAAATCGAGGACTATGGCCATAATTTGTCCCTGTGATCCCAGGCTACACGGATCCCGGTGTGCGGGGCATCACAACTGCAACGGGAGGTGGGGTCAAATCCTACCCGCCATAATATCAAGTAACATCATCGAGTCATCATGACTGCACGGTACAGCGTACTCCGTGTGACATACACGGTACATCGTACTCCGTGGACCCATATCATAGTCTGGGGGTGCCTGCCGTAGGTCTTAGCCACCCCAATACTATGTCGATAACCAACCCATGTCTCAAAGTATACGTGCGAGCATCTCAACTCTCTACGACGCACAGTCTACAGGAGGCTTCCGCACGACTATATGCATGTCAACTCACGTATAGTGCGAGCAAAGCTCCAGCACCACGCTATGCATATGATGATATCTAAAATCTCGTGCGAGCGAAGCTCCAACACGATTTTGTGCACACATAAATTTCTCGTACGAGCAATGCTCTAGTACAGCTTTTCATGAGTAATAAATCAGTAAACTTTAGTGCGAGTAAGACTCTAGCACTCTTTTTATTCATGTAAATACGATAGGTGACTCAATCTGGATAAAACATCTCTTAAAATCGTAACCGGTACAAACCGATACCCTTTCGTATAATTCATGAAATCAACAGCCAACCTATGTGTAAATTTGTTTAAACCAAAGCAATACATTCATATAAACCATCAAAACATGAAAATCATGCAATTTATTTACCTTACTACCCTTTTGTAAATTTTACTCCCAGGGGCAATATCGTCTTTTTCCTTTATTCACCTATGCCCCGGGTTTTCGTAAAAATTATTATTCCGTTTCTAGATACTTTAAGAAATTTCAGACCCTGTAAATCCCCTCAAAAATACGTATAGAAACCTCTATCCACCTACAAAATTCCCTTACCTCGATTCACGTGCAAACTTATCCCGTCTCGATAATACCCGTTCTCTCAGTCCAACTGCGCGTCAACCAAGTCTATGAAACTGCATATAACCACATATTTTGGGTTAATTCACTTATTTTTATCAATATATATCACATTTACTAATCGAATCTAATGTATTGGGCTCGTTTTACTTTATTGGGCCCAATTGCACCTTAATGGGTCTCGACCCATTTTCAGCCCGTTTGTACTTATTAAATCCCTTCCTCGGGTTTACTGGGCTCATTCAGCTTACCAATAATTGTTGGACTTCGTTCCAAACTCATTGGATAGCCCGTATACTATTTACGGTAATTACGTTGAAATTTTGATTAATATGCCTTTTTATACAGAATTAATCCGTAAATTTCGTAAAATAATCGAAACTCTGTATTAAATGACTCATATTCTAGTAATTAAAATATACTTACCCAATATGATGCGGGGTACGAAAATCGAAGCTCAATCGGCTCTCGTTCGGGCTTTGTCGTAAAACTGCACAATTATTATATTTAATTCCAGGTTAATTTTTGATTAAATATAATTTAAATAAATTTCTCAGAAATCAAATCGGTCACTTTTGTCCTCGTATCGACTTACCCAAAGTTTGATGTATCCCCGAAAATTCTTTCCCTTTTTCTTTTTCTCTTTTTCTCCTTTTTTCCCTTCTTTCTTGGTTGAACCGGTTCAGTCCGGTTCAACCCGATTCAGACCGGTTCGGTTCACTCCGGTTCGATCGGTTCAAGGCCTCGTCGGTCGGTTCTTTGCTGGCTTCCGCCACCAGTGGCTTCGCTGGGCCATCCGATGCACGGATCTGGGGTTAGTTTTGTCCAAGGCCACCGAAAAGTGGCCGGTCCGACCTTTCTCCTCTTCGACGTCGGTGGGTCTCCTTCCTTCCGTCGTTTTCTAGCGTTTTCCGTCGGTTTCACCGACCGTGGCCACCACCGATCGCGTCGTCTGGGCCTAGGGAAGCCTCAGCTGGGGTTGGTTGGGGCTAGATCGGCGTCGGTTACCGCCGATCTCCATTTCTCCCTCGGGTTCTCTCTCTTTCGATTTCGTCGAATTTCGGCATCGGTGAGCTACGTCGTCAATACCAAGGAGATCGCGCCAGTGTCCTCTTCATTTTTCGACCCTCGCTTGGCCGATTGGTCGCTGGACGGCCGTTGGGCAATCTCTTCTCCCTCGTCGGCCTTCTTCGTGTTTTCTTTCCTATCGCGTTTTCAATTCTGTTTCTTTTCTTTTTTTTGAATTTTATTTAATTTTATTTATTATTTAATTTTATTAATACTTTAATCAATAAAATATATTAAAGAATCAAAAATATCTACCAAAATTATTATTTTATTCAAATTAATTAATTTAATTTATTTATTATATTTAACCCTTTTTCGGGTATAATTTCTTCGTATTTTCAGGATATTGTCCCAAGTGACTTTTCGGTATTTCTAAAAATTTCGGATCTTGATCAATTGGACTCGAAATTGTATAATTTTCTCATTATTGATCAAGATATCCTAAATCCTTATTTTTAATTAAAATTTTCTTATCGAATTTATACCAGCTTTCGATCTTTTGACCATTTTGCCCTTCAAGGTGTTCAGGAATTCCATTTCAGTCCTTTTGCATTTTTAATTTTGTGCTTTAACTAAATTCGGGTCTTACAGATTTATAGACAGGAAACAAGAGAAAGGAAGGAGAGGATAAGGCTGTGAGGGTAAACCATGGCCATTAGTAGCTGAGAAAGGAAACTGAAGTGAAGGTTAGAGAGGGGTCCGAGAGCTGGGGGAATTAACCAGGGATATATAGGAGAAGTTAGTGGCTGATTGAAAGACATGGCTTGGAAGCATAAGGAGGAAACCGAAGAGGAAAGTGAGGGAGGCAAGAAGTCAGCCCAAACTAAGTGAAACCGAGAGAGAGATGGTGCAAGGAGGAGGAAGAGAAACCATTGAGGAAGGCTGAAAACTAAGAAAAAAACTGAGCAGGGCGGATGTTGGGCAGAAACGGAGGCAAGCAGTGGAAGCTGAAAGATCGGCACCGGGCAGACACTAAGAAGAGGAAGATGGTGGCTAATCATTGTGAACTGGAAACAGGGGGTTGAAGTAAGAGACTTAGCATGAGGAGGTTGGAACAGAGGAGTTCCACCTTTTGAAAATGAAAATAGAGTAGAGATGAGGATGTTGGAAATGGTAAGCTAGAACAGCGATAGGAAGATGATAGGAATGCGGACGATAGTAAGTGAAGAAGAATGATGTGAATGATGGCTGAAAACGAGAATGAGTGAGAGATGGCCGATGACGATGAACAAGCCGAGGTAAGCGAAACCGTGAAGGAAAAGAACAGTAGAAAAAACAAAAAAAAAGAAGAAAAAGAAAGTTACGCGGGAAGGAAAAATAATTAAAAAATAATAATTCAAAAAAAATATATATAATTAAAAAAAAGTATTTATATCTATATTTGGAATGAGGAAAAGGTATACTTATATATGTATATAATATTGTTTGTATACATATAATAGGAAAGTTGAAAATAGAATGGTGTACACAGAGAACCCGAGAAATCCGAGGGAAACAGTCCGAAAATATCTGTACAAATGTTAGTTCAAAAATTTTGGAGAAATACATCGAATCGAGCGGACCCACTGACTCGCACCACACCTAGGTAAGGAAACTTTTGTGTGCTGCTAGAGATAAATTACACGTATTTTTCTGATGCTTTGTAGATATAAATTTAGGCCGTATTTCTACTATAGAAAAATATTCGTGAATCGTTAAAAATATTTGCGTATATTTTCTGGGTATTTGAGACTATGAACCTTAGGACAGAAATTTTTAGTCGTTTGTACTATAGAAAACCTTAGGCCAATTTTACGCTTTGGAATTTAAGGAAGAGTTTTAAAACTCTGTAAAAACAGTTTGATTTTCGATATAGTATTATCGAGCCTATTTAAATAAATATTTGAGCAATTTTAAAATTATTTAGGAAAAATCTAAAAATTTCAGAATTTATATTGAAAAATCGTGTTTTGTGAAAAAGGGCAAGACCAGCCCCTTGTACTCTATTTTAGGAGCTGAAATGAGATTAAAGTATTTGAGGTTAAAACCGTGTCAGTCAGATGTATATTGCTGTGTGATCTTGCACTACCTGCTTGCACGTGATTTAAAGTGTTTTGAGGTAAAAATCATGCCTGTTAGGTAAAAATCATGCCTCATTTCTCTCCCGTGGCATCTCCCTATGTCGATCTCCTCTTTCCGACGACGTCGACGCATGTACTGGCTGTCGGTGGTTCCTACGAGCATCGTTGCCCTTCGCCGGCCCTCGCCTGGGGTTCCTGGTCGCCGGTGGTGGCTCGTCGATGATGCTCCTCGGTTCGGCTTTCGTTTCGTTTCTTTCCCTCTTTGTTTTCTGTTTTCGCGATTTCAGTTTTAGTTTCTTTTTATTTATAATTTATTTTAATATTATTTTAATGATTAAAATAATATTAAAATTTCTCCAAATATCTAAAAATATCATATTAAATTCATTTAATCCGTAAAATGAATTTATCAGTCTGATTTTACCTTTTCGATATATTTTTCTAATATTTTTGGGCTCATTTTTCGAGGTAAAAATTTCAAAATATTAAATAAATTCATATCTTGATCAATTTAATCCGAAATTTAATTATTTCTTCGTTATTGATCAAGATTTATCAATCCATTATTTTTAATTAAATTTTCTTATCGAAATTATACCGGGGTTTCGATCTTTTGACCGTTTTACCCTTGCACGTGTTCGGTAATTCTATTTAAATCTTTTTTGCATTTTTAAATGCACTCGAAAATTTCTATTCATTCCATTTGCTCTTACGATAAAAGCCGGGTCTTACAATCTCCCCTACTTAAGAAATTTGGTCCTCCAAATTAGAACCAAGTCAAATGAGTCCATAAACAACTCCGGGTACGTCTATCGCATCATACTCTTTAATTCTCATGTAACTTTTTCTGGAGTGTAATACTACCAACGGACTTAACTAGGGAGATCATCTTAAACCTCAATACTTTCTCCTTCCGTCTAATACCCGAATCGATTTTTCAACATACGTTATACTTTCATTGAGCTAAGCTGTTGGAGCTCATATCCGATCGCATATGCTGGGTCTGGATATTATTTCCGAAGCATCATAAGATAGGACACATAGTGGATGCCTGCTAATTCAAGTGGTAATGTCAACCTACAGGCCTTATCACCCACTTGTCCAATACCTCAAAGGAGTCAATCTAACGAAACTCAATATTGATTCACCCTCGGTGAATTCCAATGATTTCCTATCTCTTGTCAGCATAGTTTTCTGTCTGCTCTGAGATGTTCTTAATCTCTCACAATCAACTGAACATCCTTAGAGGTTTATCTTACCAATTCGGGAACAATTCTTTATCTGTCACCCACTTCTTCTTATCCAGGTTGGGGAACAATCCCTACGGCCATACAATGCCTCATAAAATATCATCCCGATACTCAAGTGACAACAGTCATTATTGACGAATTCGATTAGTAACAAATGATCATCCCAGGAGCTTATAAAATCAATAGCACACGCTCTCATCACATCCTCCAGAACCTGTACTGTGAGATCTGAGAATTTTAGATATATTTTAGTTATGTAATATGAACTTGAAGTATAATTTATTGAGCTGAGTGAAATGTATAAGTAATGAATGAGAAAGTAGTGAATTGTGAAAATTATATTTGGAGATTTATGTGTAAGTGTTTAACCAAAGTGAAAAACTATGAGGTCGGATCAATCTTAGAGAAGAAAGATTGATCTGGTGGGCTAAAAATGACAAGGAAAGAGGAATTTAAGTAAATAGATCGATCTCCAATGGAAGAGGATCGATCTCTTTATGATTCTATATTGAGGAGATTGATCTCATGAGGAAGGAATCGATCTCAAAATGTTTCTGTTTGGAAGAAGATCGATCTCCTCAAGGAGCAGATCGATCTCATGAGGTATTCTATAAACTAGAGATCGATCTCATATATGGAGCAGATCGATCTCATGAAGCCATTAAGAGATCGATCCTACCCCACGACAGATCGATCTCCTAGGCATAAAATTACCCCAAATCGTCCCCAAATTCAAATGCAGATCGATCTCATCAAGAGCCAGATCGATCTCCTACCCTCCGTCTATAAAAGGACCCATGTGTTTTCCTGCATTTCATCTCTTCTCTCTCTTCCAAACCTCCATTTCAACCGAGCCCTAGTTTTCTCTTTCTTCCAAATCGCCCATTTTTCGTCCAAGTCAAGAGTTGTGGTAAGAAGGAAAGTTGTTCCTCATCCAAAGGAGAGCAACATACTTGAAAATTGAAAGACGAATCGAATCGAGGTGTGAATGGAGCACTTCACAAGTTTGGGTAATCTCTAAACTTCGATCTTTGATTTTTGAAGTAATCTTTGGTGATTGTGAGCATGAGCATTATGATGAAATAGTTGGGAAATGATTAGGGAGTGATGAAACTATGATTTTGTTGGAGTAGAGATGTTATTATGTAATTATGGTAATTTTGGGATTTTTGGCTATAAATTGAAATTGAGACAATGTGATGAATTTAGCATGGAATACGGTATGAGAAATGTAGAATTTTGAAATGTAGTGGATGAGAATGTGAGTTGTGATAGAATTGTGAAGATTTAAGTTAATTGAGGTGTTAATGAGAAAATGAGCAAATGTGTGCTCAATAATGCGATTGAGTTGGGTTATTGATGTTCTCAACATCGTTTGGACAGCTCGAGAGTTCCAGAGTGGAATGTGAGGCTAGTTCGTGATGCGGGGAAACGATTGCACTATATGAGGTGCAAAAAGGTAAGGGAAAACTAAACCATTTGTGTATGTGTTTTAATGAATTGTTTGTAGCATGAACCATGATTTAAGAATACAAACATGTTTAGTGTTGTGTTGTGTTAAGATTGCACACAATTTTTATAGCCGGTTGGAGCCCATTGTTTTACAAGTTTTATAAGCAAAGTGTGAAATTGCTTTATAAACCATTGAGTTTGAATGAAAAGTAAATTGGGCTCTACATTAAGGTAATGTTGAGATTTGAGAAAATGTGTGCATGTTTTGCCGGTTGGAACTTTTTTTTAATATGTTTTGTGTTGAGTACACAAATGTTGTAAATGCATTTTATGAGAGAAAACCATTATGAGTTCTACGTGAAGGCAAAACGTTTTATAAGATAATGGCAAATGATTGAGACTTAGGCGTGTCATGTTGAACACACATCGGGCCTTGCTTTGGTAACATGTAAGACCGATATAGTGAGACGCCTAGGAACCGACCCAGGGACCACAAGCATTGCTCGGTAGCATGTAAGTCTGATATTCCTCCGTTCTGGTAACGAGAGATGCCTTCGTTTTAGTAACGTGAGATGACCCCTGTTCTGGTAACGCTAGGTGGCTTTGCTTTGGTAGCATATAAGTCTGGACCTTATTCTGGTAACATGTAAGTCCGATTATTCCTCCGCTTTGGTAGCGTTAGGAGGCCTTGCTTTAGTAGCATGTAAGACCAATATAGTAGGATGCCTGGGAACCGACCCAGAGACCACGTGATAGTGTGCATGAGGTGAGGCATTACTCTGGTAGCATGTAAGGTCGGGCCTTGTTCTGGTAACATATAATTCCAATATACCATGCATACGACCATATTGTCGACGTTCCCTCTTACGAGGATGCCTGGGATACGCACCTAGAGGAGATTATATAATTGATGTGCCATGATGAGTTTTATATGAGTTTTACTGCCTAGTCTCGTTTTACACATGAGTTGTGTTTTGTGACTTTGTCACGTGCTATTTACTGAGGTGATTTTATCACATATTTTGAGAAAAGCCATTATCGCATATATTTACACATGCTTGTGAATGCTCTAGATTGAGCCTTTTTACCTTCATGTTTTCACATGATTTATGAGCTATGAGATCATGATGTTTTGAGAACTTTCATGCTACGTTTTTAAATGAGTATACTGAGTTTCATATACAAAGACATATTTGTGATGTGTGATATGATTTATATAATGGAGTCCCCTTACCCCCTTACTGAGCGATTTAGAAGCTCACCCTATTTTCTTCCCCCTCCAGATTTCTTCAAGTGAAGTGAGTTCCCTGCGACATACGAATTTGAGGCTAGTGGAGGACTTGAGCTCCAGGCCATATTTTCTGTATTGAGGTAGATATTTAATATTCATGTATCCAGACTAGAGTTATATTTACAGACACTTGTTGTACAATGATGTATGGGATGTATTAGGATTAATTGACTCAGAATTGAGTAATGTATATGATATGATATATATTAATTTATGATGAGATCCTGAGTATGATGATGTATGACACTGCATAGGAATGCACCCCTAATTGTGATTTGATGAGTAAAAAGTTTTAAATTTACCCTATTTTTCGCGTTTTCGGGGTGTCACATGTACAGTCCTCTCTGACTGACCATTTGTCTGAGGATAGAAGCTGTGCTAACACTCAATCGGGTTCCCATAGCTTCCAAAAACAATCCCAGAAGTGGGAAGTGAAGCGGAAATCCCTATCTGATACCATGCTCACTTGTACACTACATAACGTTTCACAATTTTCCATACACATAACTTCGCCTATGCACTCAGAGTATCTCGGGATTTCCATAACTAGAAGGTGGGTAGACTTAGTCAATCTATCGACTATCACTCAGATAGCCCCGTGATTCATCCGGGTCCTCTGTAACCCATCATGAAATTCATGGTTACTTGTTCCCATTTTCGTGTCAATATAGGTAGAGGCTGCAATACCCTACAACTTCTAGTACTCTACTTTACTCTGCTGACATACGAGACACTTTGCTACAACTCTACAATATTTCTTTTCATATCTGACCACCAATACCCTTTTCAAAAATTCTGATATATTTATTATTTCCTGGATGCACTGTATATCCCAAAGAGTGAGTTTCTGACAATAGCACTATCTCATCAACTGTGGTCCTGGGAAGCACTTATACTGTCTCTGAACCTCTGTAAGTCATCATCACTCACTGTGAACTTTGTCACTGTACCCTTTTGAATCTGACCCACACTATCGACATCAAGCTGATCATCACGCTAAGCCTGGCAAATTCAATCACTCAAATCCGGTTCTAACCTTAGGCTAGCTGTCACAAAATCACTATCATCATCAGAAGGGATCACATCACTACTGAGGCTCACAACTGCTCTAGCAGCTCACGCTCCCTGACCATCATATGTGATACCATCCCGAGGCTCTTTCTGTTCAAGGCATCAGCCATTACATTAACCTTTCCTGGGTGGTACAATGTTCACAATCATAATCCTTAGAAGCTCTAACCCTCTTGGTTATCTCAATTTCTACTCTTTATGTGAAAACAGATACTCGGGGCTTTTACAATCAGTGCATATCCGAAATTTCTCACCGTATAAGTGGTGGCGCCATACTTTTAGTGTAAACGCTACGGTTGCCAACTCTAAATCATGGGACGGATAGTTTCTCTCATGGTCCTTGAACTATCTGGATCCATAAACGACTATCTTCCCATTTTATATCAATACACAACTCAATCCTTATTTTGAGGTATCCATACACACTGAGAAACCTCTCGAGCTGTTGGGTATGGTGAGAATAATTACGGTGGTTAGTTTATTACTTCAATATACCAAAACTCACTGAAGCCATTTTCATACTTATCATCCCACTCGTATGCAATCTTTTTTCCGAATGAGATGTGTCAACTGAGCAGCTCATTTCGAGAAACTCTCAACAATTCGTTTGTAAGACAGTTTTCAATTGCTACTCATGCTCTTCCCTGGACTTCGAATACATTAAAATATCATCGCTAAAGATGACAACCAATCGGTCCAGGTAAGGTTTAAATACCTCATCGTAGTTGAGTTCCAATAAATATTTCAATCATCCATATTCTTGACCTACGTACGCATAAACGTAAAACGTCATTTCGAAATTGCTTTTGTTCAAGCTACTAACCCACGTCATTTCCTTTTTATTATATTAACGTCTTTTATAAAATTTTAATTTTTAAACCTTCATGATTAATCGAATTCTATATTTCTTTATCATACCATTAAAGGTACCCAATTTTACTCTTTGGAATTTAAGGAAGAGTTTTAAAACTTCGTAAAAACAGTCTGATTTTTTATATAGTATTATCGAGCCTATTTAAATAAATATTTGAGCAATTTTAAAATTATTTGGGAAAAATCTAAAAATTTTAGAATTTATACTGAAAAATCGTGTTTTGTGAAAAAGGGCAAGACCAGTCCCTTTTACTCTATTTTATGAGCTGAAACAAGATTAAAGTATTTGAGGTTAAAACCGTGTCAGTCAGACGTGTATTGCTGTGTGATCTTGCACTACCTGCTTGCTCGTGATTTAAAGCATGAGGTAAAAATCATGCCTGTTAGGTGTGTATTGTTGTGTGATCTTGCACTACCTGCTTGCACGTGATTTGAGGCAACATGATGATAGTGAAATTATATGAAATTATGAATAGTGAAATTATACTGAATGGTGAATGATGCCGAGATCCATGGAGTACGATGTACCATGTTGTGTGCATGTGTGTACAATGTACCGTGTTACTAGAAAATAGTGTACTGTGTGAGCCGTATGGGTAGCTGACCAATCCCACGGCACCTGACATCTCGGCACACCTGGCCTATGAATTACCCGCAGTCACCGACATTGGCCAATAGTCACTTCTGTCACGATCCAAATTACCTAAAAATCAGAGTAAATTTTTCGCTTTTTCATTTAATATTTAATTCTTACCTTTCTCTCATCTTGACCATCCTACAACACAGTTGGGCTATGATTCGGTGTTAGTCACCTCTCACCTATTTACCATTCCATTTCCATATTCACATTCATATATCAGAGTTTACTATCTTTTGACTTTAAATAAATACATACACAATGGTATTTACTTAACCTTACATCCTCGAGATCATATACGTTTACAATACTGTGCATTACATATTTAGATACAAAACTATATAAATGTGTATACCTGTCTCTCGATGGGAAGCAGCGGATACCAATGCATGCAAGTCTTTCAGCCGCTCACTAACTATTGCGAGTGCTCTGAAAAGATGGGAAAATAAGGGGGGTGAGCAAACCACACGCTCAGTAAGGAAATTATGCAAGTAAGTAGATAGCTCCACTATCTACACGCTCATAATGCCATGACTTTAAATCCATTTCTTTTCATTAAAATCTCAAGCACAAAACCATGCATATATCCATGACACAGTTTATCAAAACTATTTGTGCATTTAGAAAGCATGAAAGTCGTGCATCAATAGCATTTTATGTGACATCAGTAAATCATACTTAGCATGAATTTAATCAAAATCATGCATTCTTTCATGTCATGTAAGACAAATCATGAATTTGAAATTAAAGCATGGAAAACACCACCATGCTATTGTATTCAAATCATTATATTAAAATGCAGAATAAAATAACCCCATTCGGGTCAATTATCTAAGTAAATCTCAAATTCATAAAACAAGTCATTAAAATTCATTATAAAGCTTCGGTTATAAAACCACCCTTCTTTCAGGGTCACATATCATAAAATCGTAAAATCGGGGGCCTGACCCCTCCCTCGGGTCTACCCTGGTCTATCAGACCACAAGTTATATCATGTGAGACAAGTAGGTGACTATCAGTAACAACATAGGACTATGGCCATAACCCGGTGATCCCTGGCAACACGGTACCTAGTGTGCGGGGTATCACACCTGAAACTGGAGGTGGGTCGTCCTACCCGTCAGAACAGCATAACACCAGGATTGCAAGGGCAAGGCTTGCTGCCTTGTGGCTAATGTCACTCCATTCCAACAATCCCCACGGTACAACGTACTCCGCGTGACATACACGGTACAACGTACTCCGTGAACCCAAGCTCAATCAGGGGTGCCTGCAATAGGTCTTATCCACCCATATCATCTCTATCTCAGTATGCACATGTGAGCATATCATCTCACTGTGACACACAGTCTACAAGAGGCTCCAACATAGTTATATGCATGTAATATAAATCCATGTGCGAGCGAAGCTCTAGCACGGCCCCATGCATATTCATGATATCAGAAAATCTCGTGCGGGCGAAGCTCTAGCATGGTTTCATAGAAATCAATAAAATCTGGTATGACTTAAAAATGAATTATAAATCCATAGAAAATCACGTGCGAGCAATGCTCTAGCACGAATGAATGCTCAAATAAATCTTTTCATAAACCTTTCATGAACCTTTCATAAATCATTTCGTAAACATTTCATGAATATTTCATAGTCATTTCGTAAACATTTCATGCATATTTCATAATCATTTCATAAACATTTCATGAATATTTCATAATCATTTCGTAAACATTTCATGAATAATTCATAATCATTTCGTAAACATTTCATGAATATTTCGTAATCATGAAAACACATATTCATTCATCATAGTCGATTTTCATAATCAAATCGAGGAGACTATGCTATAACTAAGTCATGCGATACGTGTCATTCTCCGTGGAGAGTCATGATACCTATGGTCATGGTAAGGGGGGCTGTAAACTGGATCAGGTTCGTACAACAATAATAATTATAAACATGGGTAGTATCTTCTTATTTCTTATCATATACTAGCACATAGCTAGGGCACGGGCACCTGTGGCACTCACCGTGCGGGGAACATACATGCGTGCTGCGCGGGCATGAGATACTACCAAAACATCATCGTAAACCACCAGTAGCACGACATCTTCCACACAGGTTGAGTCAAGTGCTAAAGGGGCCAACGTACCGGCACCCTAAGTGGTGCAGCCGGAACACCACAAGATGTAACCATGCATGAAGTCTATAGTCTCAAAACAGAGTTTTCAAAATCTTTCTTGGGTTTTATAACCCATAAACTCATATCGAGTAATAAAATCGAATACCTTGTAATCTGAAAACTCTTTCATAAAACAGAAAGATTGTGTGGCACTTTGTTCCCGTAGGACTCAAGAGGTGGCCCCCACAATCCCCTTTCGAAAACAAATTTCTTTTCTTACATACTGTTGAAATTGTCAAAAATTTCTTTAACAGTATGGATATAAAAACATAAATAAATGTAAAACATCCATACACTTCATACCTTAGGAAATTCATTTCACAACATGGAAAATACTCGGGGAACATTTTGATAAATTAAAACATGCATCGTAAATAGTTTCACTAGTATGAAAGCATTGATAAATCATTTCAAATCATATGCTCTTTCATAAAATCATTTATCGGTGAAACAAAAATGCATTATCAGAACTAAGTTAAATAATACCCCTTACCTCGATTTATTGGATATCCCGAATTCGAGCGGTGACGCCTCCTAGTACCTCTTTTAATTTCTTCTTTAATCACCTATACCGAAATTGTATACTTAGCACCCTATTCATGCGAATTGCCCGAATTGCGTTAAAAAATCGTAACCTATCGTTACTACCGCGTGTGTACGTATTATTATATATCCTTAGGCCAACACGCACGTTTATATATTTATTCACTATTTATATATTTTGCACCTACAAGTATTAACATATACCTTTATTATATACATCCACATGTATATACGCATAATTATATATATATATATATATATATATATATATATATACATATACACTCCTATATGTATATATATATATATATACTTTTATTGTTTTCATGTTTTCCTATCTCATATATATACATTCTTTGTATATACATATACTAGCACACATTCATCTTACGTACCCCCACATGTATATGCACCTAAATAAATAAATATATATATATATATATAGATATATATACACACCTACATATATATATATATATATATATTATCATTGTTTTCCATTGTTCCTTATCACATATGCATACATATATTTTTTTTGTATAAATACTAGCATACATTCATCTTATATACACCCATATGTATATGCACCTAAATATATATATATATATATATATACACACTCCTATATATATATTATTATTGATTCCATTATTCATCATCACATATATATACATATACATATATATTTGTCTATTTCACCTCTCTCCCATTTTTATTTTTATTTCACATCTAATTTAATTTACCTTATCATACTTATACACCATCACGTATATATACATGTAAAATTAAATGTACATATATACATATAGATTTTTACCTCTTTTCCCTTCATTTTCATTTTACACACCTTAATACACACCAAGCCTATATCTCAAGCATGTATACATATATATTCATACATGTATATATGTACATTATATTTACCTTTTTTCCCTTTTTTTGTCTCTTCCAATCTATAGTAACATGCTTATGTATACCACCACATATATATACATGTATATTACAAAAATACATATATACATAAATATCTTACCTTTTATTTTTTCTTTTTCCTTTTCTTCTTTCTTTTTTTTCTTTTCTTTTCTCCTCTCTCGGTCAGCCCTTCTTCTTCCTCTCTTTCATCTCTCGATTCTAGCCCTTTCTCTTTATCCCTCTCGGTTCCAATGCTTCATGCCCTGTTTATGTTTCCTAGTGTCTTCCATTATTTCTTCCCTGGTCACACCGCTGCTTCTGCCTTCATTCCTCTCCGGTTACCTTCCACGTTTCCTGGCTGCTCCTACTTTAATCTATTTTGTTCTGCTTCTGCTTCTCGTCGGTCTCCCCTCTTCTTTTCTTCTTTTTTTTTACTGCATTGCTGATACCTCCTATGATTCCCTCACGTTCTGCTTCAGTTTTCTTTTCCAGGAAATGCCGACCTCCCACCTTTCTCAGCTGATCACCCTTTTCTCCCTCACGGTTTCCCCTGTTTACTCTCGGTTCCTGCCCTTTTCTAGTCCCAATTTTGCTTCTCGGTTTCTCCTTCTTCCTCAACCAAGCACCTCTCTTTCCTTCCTCCTCTTCTCTTCCTTCCTTCTCTTCTTCCTCGACAGAACCACATCCTTTTTTCTTCTCCCCTTCTTTTTCTTTTCCTCTCGACCAGCAGCTTCCCTCTTTTCTTTCTTTCTTTTCTCTTCTTTCATTTCCTTCTTCTTTCTCTTCTTCCTCGGCCAGCCCTCTCCTCCTTCCTTTCTCCTCTTTTCTTTCCTTCTTTCTCTTCTTCCCCAGTCGACCGAGCCTCTCTTCTTCTTCTTTTCGTTTGCTTTTTCTCCCGCCCAATTGATGCCTCTGCTTTCTTTTGTTCCCAATTGAAACAATCGGGATTGGCTTTCTTTGAAAGCCAATCCCGTACAATGCCCCTTTTTCTTTTTTTATTATATTAATATATTTATTATATCAATATATATATATTATATTAATATATAGATAGATATTATTTGTTTTGTCTTTGTTTAGTGTTAATATATTTGTTGTTTTCTTGTTTTGTGTTATTATTTTCCATTTCATTTCCTTTTATTTCATTTCATCATTTTTATTTTTATTAGTCTCATGCTTTATTTATTTATTTGTTTAATACTATCTATTAAATACTATACACTAAATAATATATATATGCTATATATATTATTATTCTTTTATTTAAATGTCTAGTATATATTTATATTTATATATACATATTCACCTATGAATATAGTTACATAAATACCTATGTATATATTTACATATATACATTTTCTTGTATAGTTTATCCAAAGACATAATATCATGCCTTCCATGAAAGTTTCCTTATTTCGAAAATGAAATAGTATCGGGATTCCATCATTCTTCATAAATTCTCGATACAAGTGTTTACATCAACAATTTTCAATTAACAAATTAAAATTTTCTAATCCCTCCGTACTTGCATTTTGCCTTATCACTTCTTGTGTCACGACTCAAATTACCTAAAAATCAGAGTAAATTTTTCGCTTTCTTCACTTTTTTCATTTCCCGTCGTGAACAGTTACACTACTAAACAGTTGAGCTATGATTCGGTGTTAGTCACCTCTCACCTATTTACCATTCCATTTTCATATTTCATTTACATATCAATTTATTTTAACTAAATAAATCCCCAATATTACATCCATATACAGTACTGTGCTTCTATATGTTCAGATACAAAAATTATACAAATGTGTATACCTGATCTTGATAAGAAGCAGCAGATAACCAAAATTCAGGACTACTGTCGTTCTCTTCTACTGAATGTACCCTGTGGGGTGAAAAATGAAAGATTGAGCATAAACAGCTCAGTAAGGCAATAATGTAAGCAGGTAGATAATTATACCATCTACGTGCTGATAATGTCATGATATAAAATCGTTTATATTTGGAGCATGAGGCATGACTAAAACGATGCCACATGTATGTATATATCATATAAGAGAAATCATGAAATCGACATATAAATCAAACATGAAAAAATCATCATGTATGACATCTCATGCTCATCACATTCAAACTTATTTGTTTCATCATAAACTCATCACGTTAAAACTTATTTGTTGCATCACAAAACAACCACATCAAGGTCAAACCCATCTCTCGGGAATACATTGATTCATTAAATCGCATCTCATTTAAAAACATAAATCGGGACATTACCCCTCCTTCGGGTTTGTCCTGGTCTATTCAGACCGTATGATATCATGTGAGGCATGTAGGTTACTGTATGAAAATTGAGGACTATGGCCATAATATGTCCCTGTGATCCCAAGCTACACGGATCCCGGTGTGCGGGGCATCACAACTGCAACGGGAGGTGGGGTCAAATCCTACCTGCCAGAATATCAAGTAACATCTCGAGTCATCATGACTGCACGGTACAGCGTACTCCGTGTGACATACATGGTACATTGTACTCTGTGGACCCATATCATAGTCTGGAGGTGCCTGCCGTAGGTCTTACCCACCCCAATACTATGTCGATAACCAACCCATGTCTCAAAGTATACGTGCGAGCATATCAACTCTCTGCGACACATAGTCTACAAGAGGCTTCCGCATGACTATATGCATGTCAACTCATGTCTAGTGCGAGCGAAGCTCCAACACCACGCTATGCATATCATGATATCTAAAATCTCGTGCGAGCGAAGCTCCAGCACGGTTTTGTGCACATACAAATTTCTCGTACGAGCAATGCTCCAGTACAGCTTTTCATGAGTAATAAATCAGTAAAATTTAGTGCGAGTATGACTCTAGCACTCTTTTTACTCGTGTAAATATGATAGGTGGCTCAATCTTGATAAAAACATCTTTTAAAATCGTAACCGGTACAAACCGGTACTCTTTCGTATAATTCATGAAATCAACAGTCAACCTATGTGCATATTTGCTTAAATCAAAGCAATATATTCATATAACACATTAAAAACATGAAATCATGTAATTTATCTGCCTTACTACCCTTTTTGTAAATTTTATTCCCAGGGGCAAAATCATCTTTTTCTTTATTCACCTATGCCTCGATTTTCGCAAAAATTATTATTTCATTTTCTAGATACTTTAAGAAATTCTAGACCCTGTAAATCCCCTCAAAATACGTATAGGCATCTCTATGCAAATACAAAATTCCCTTACCTCGATTCACGCGTAAACTTATCTCGTCTCGATAATATCCGATCTCTCTGTCCAACTGCGCGTCAACCAAGTCTACAAAACTGCATATAACCACATATTTTGGGTTAATTCACTTATTTTCATCAGTATGTCACATTCACTGATCAATCTAAAGTACTGGACCCGTTTTACTTTATTGGGCCCAATGCACCTTAATGGACCTCGACCTATTTTTAGCCTATTTATACTTATTAAATCCCTTCTTCGGGTTTACTGGGCTCATTCGACTTACCAATAATCATTGGGCTTCGTTCCAAACTCATTGGATAGCCCATATACTATTTACGGTAATTACGTTGCAATTCCGATCAGAATTAATCCGTAAATTCTGTAAAATAATCGAAACTTTGTATTAAAGGACTCATATCATCGTAATTAAAATATACTTACCCAATATGATGCGGGATACAAAAATTGAAGCTCAATCAGCTCTTGTTCGGGCTTTGTCGTAAAACTGCATAATTATATATTTAATTCCGGGTTAATTTTCGATCAATTATAATTTAAATAAATTTCTCGAAAACCAAATGGGTCACTTTTGACCTCGTATCGACTTACTCGAAGTCCGGTGTATCCCTAAAAATTCTTCCCCTTTTTCCTTTTTCTCTTTTTCTCCTTTTTCCCTTCTTTCTTGGCTGAACCAGTTCGGTCCGATTCAACCCGGTTTAGACCGATCCGATTCACTCCCATTCACTCCAGTTCGGCCGGTGCAGGGCCTCACCGGCCAGTTCTCCGCCGGCTTCCACCACCACTGGCATCGCTGGGCCGTTCGATGCACGGATCTGGCCTCGATTTCGTCCAAGGCCGTCGAAAAGTGGCCGGTCCGGTGTGTTCTCCCTTCGCCGTTGGTGCCATTCCTCTTTTTCGCTGTTTCCGGCGTCGTCCGTCGATTTCGACGGCTGTGGCCACCACCAATCTGCTCGTCTTGGCCTCGGGGACATTCGACAATGGTCGGGTGGGGCTAGATCGGCGTCGGTTGCCGCCGATCTACTTTTCTCCCTCGGGTTCTCTCTTCTTCGATTTCGTCGGATTCCGGCGTCGGTGGGCTGTGCCGCCGGTACCAAGGAGGTCGCTGGCCTCTCCTCTTCCTTTTCCAGCCCTACGCCTGGCCGCTGGGTCACCGGTGGTTGTCCGGTGGTCGTGTCTTCTCGGTTTCATTTTTTTCTGTTTCCATTTTCTTTCTCTCTCTTCAACAAAGTTTTCAGATTTTTTTTACTTAATTAATTAATTATTTATTTTTATTATTATTATATTCAATATTTTATTATTATTTGACAAAAATATTTAAAAATATTCATATTTTATTCATTTAACCCATAAATAAATTTATCGATATTATTTCAACTTTTCTGTATATTTTTTGATTATTTTCGGGATTATTTTTTGAAGTAAAAATCCCGATTAATTCTCATAAATTGATATCTTGATCAATTTAACTCGAAATTTAATTATTTCTTCGTTATTGATCAAGATTTCTCAATCTCATATTTTTAATAAAATTTTCTTATCGAGTTTATACCGAATTTTTATTTTTTGACCGTTTTACCCTTGCACGTGTTCGGGATTAATTTAACCCGACTTCCCTTCACGAATACTCATTCATTTCACATATTAAATCCTTATTTCCAGTCCGAATCTCATTCGTTTAAATTGTGACCATTTTCATCCCTCATAAAAATTTACGATTAATTTTCGGGTCTTACATAATCTCCCTCACTTAAGAAATTTGGTCCTCCAAATTAGAACCAAGACAAATGGATCTATAAACAACTCTGGGTACGTCTATCGTATCATACTTTTTAATTCCGTTGTGACTTTTTCGGAGTGTACTACTACCAAAGGACTTTAATTAGGGAGATCATTTTAAACCTCAACACTTTCTACTTCCTGTTTAATACCCGAATCGATTTTTCCAATCATACGTTATACTTTCATTGAGCTAAGCTGTTGGAGCTCATATTCAATCACATATGCTGAATTCGGACAGTATTTTCGAAGCATCATAAGATAGGACACATTGTGGATGCCTGCCAATTCAAGTGGTTACGCCAACCTACAGGCATTGTCTCCCACTTTGTCCAATCTCTTTTCGAATCCCGTTACGTCTTTATGCTATGTCCTAAGGGCATGTAACTTCCAACAATACTAATTCACCCTCGGTGAATTTCCCATAGTTTTCTATCACTTGTCAACATAGCTTTTCTATCTGCTCTGAGGTGTTCTTAATCCTTCACAATTAACTGAACATCCTCAGAGGTTTGTCTTACCAATTCGGGAACAATTTTCTATCTGTCACCCACTTCTTCTTATCCAAATCAGGGAAACAGCCCTTACGACCATACAATGCCTTTTCTGAAGCCATCCCGATACTCAAGTGACAACTATCATTATTGGTGAATTCAATTAGTAACAACTAATCATCCCAGGAGCTTATCAGATAAATGGCACACGCTCTCATCATATCCTCCAGAACCTGTACAGTCCTCTCTGACTGACCATCTGTCTGAGGATGGAAAGCTATACTAACACTCAGTCAGGTTCCCCTAGCTTCCTGAAAAATATTTTCAGAAGTGGGAAGTGAAGCGGGAATCCCTATCTGATATCATGCTCACTGGAAAAATACTTGGTGTTCCACACTTTTCCAAACATATAAATCTGCCTACACACTCAGAGTATCTGGAGATTTCATAACCAGAAGGTGGGTAGACTGTCACGACCCAAACTACCCAAAAATCAGAGTTAATTTTTCGCATTTTGTTATTTTCTTACTTAAATTCTTACTTGTCCTCGAATCGTGACCACACTCTACTAATAATTGGGCTGTGCGTCAATGCCAGTCCCACCATTCAATTACCATCTAACTTATTTCTTCTCCAGGCATTTATAATTGTTTACATTATTTATACATCCCCTAAAGTTACTTACAAACATGTTACTGTGCTATGCTTATGTAGATACAATATGTACAAGTGTATATACCTTATGTTGATGGGCAGCAGCGGATATCCGGAATGCAGTACTGAGTCGCCTCAACTTCAACTGGAGATTATCTATGGGAGAAAATGAAAGGGGTGAGCACATCAAGCTCAGTAAGGCAACCCTACGAACAAGTAGGTAACCATACTACCTACATGAACGTAGTGCCATGCATAAACCACCCTTTCTCCACACATTTTAAAACAAATGATATGAGTTATGATGTTATGTAAAACACATTTGCACGAAAAATTCAACATGCAATTATATTCAAAATCATATCTTTCTCATTTAAAAATTTCACAATAAAGTCAAGACTCGACCCCTCCTTCGGGTGATCCTGACTCACACAAAACCATGAAAATCGGTTTACATTCACACATGGGTTTGAAAAGCATGGGAATACCATCATGCAAATTTAGTTTAAAACCCAATTTCAAACATCGTTAAGATCATCAACATGCGAGACTAGGCAACGTCTGTATATCGGCAATAACCAGGACTATGGCCATATGTGTCCTCGGGAGTTCCTCAGCTATACGGATCCTAGTGTGCGAGTTCTCACCATGATCGGGAACTGCCCAGGAGGTGGGTCAATCCATCCCGTCAGTCTTATCCGATCCCAGGCATCCGAAGATGCTGCATCCGGAGATGCCGTATCCGAAGATACCACATGGTACATCGTACTCCATGCTACTTGCACGGTACATCGTACTCCGTGAACCCATATAATATCTCTATACTCATGCCATGTCTCAAAATGCACGTGCGGGCCTATTTAATCGGTGACACACAGTCTACCCGATGCTCCAAGCACGGCTCATCACATGTTCTCATAAAATCAGTGCGAGCGATGCTCAGCACTCTCATCAATTAAGTAAAACTGGCAGAGCCCGCTTTACATCCCCACAAGGCCGCCAACCTCATCCCTCACTCTCACCCCACCTAAGAGGTCTTTTGAGCCTGTTGGGCCTTTTGGCTGACTCCAAGGGCAGACAGCGCTACTCCACAAATCCGGTAAAACTAGTGCGAGCTAGGCTCAGCACTTTGTATATAAATCATATGAAAATCTTATAAAATCTGGTGCGAGTTAAACTCCAGCACCCTGTCATGAAAATCATGTAAAATCTGGTGCGAGTTAGACTCTAGCACCGTGTCACGAAAAAGCATGTGAAATCTGGTGCGAGTTATACTCTAGCACCTATGCATGTAAAACTCTAGTGCGAGCTCTCGCTCCAGCACTAATGCATGCATCACACAAATCAAACATCGTGCGAGCTGAGCTCTAGCACGTCACATGTAAATAAAAACACATAGGCGGCTCGGTTATCTCCAAATAGTTTTCACAGAAATTACATCGTTAAACGTATGCAATGCTATGCATTTTTCTTTAAAAGTGAGCCAGCCTACTCATGCATGTGTTAAAATACCTCCAGAACGAGCAGGAACCTCTTGTCCTTGCTCTTCCCAATTTTTCCTAATTTTGTAAATTTTACCCTTAACAAGGGTATTTTGGTAATTTGCCCATCCGGGGCCCTAAAATTATTAGTTGACCTCTAGACCCTTCAGGTAATTTTTAAATGACTGCAAATGAATTTAAAACTTCGTAAAGTTTACCTCTAGCAGTCCGCAGAATTTCCTTACCTTATTTTCTTGTCGAGTCTGACCTTTTCTTTTCCACTGTTGTCTCATCGCGCAGTCCGTTATGCTCCCAATCAAATGCCCGGAACTACGTATCAATATTCCTCAGGTCAGATAACATACAATTTAATTGTATTTAATCTTTTCTGGGCTTAATTTAAATCATTGGGCCTATTTACCCCTATTGGGTCCGTTTGCACCTTAATGGGCCTTAAGCCCGTTTTCCACTTAATTTTCACTTTATCGAGGCCTATTGGGTTCATTGGGCCCACTAATAATTTATTGGGCCTCGTTCTAATTCTTGAATAGCTAAATCGATTATTTACGACAATTTATCTAAATTTTCATAATTTAATTCAATTTATGCGGAAATCAAATCAATATCACGCATAACGAGGTAATTATCGTAAATAAGGGTCACTTACCCGTGATTCCATGCTAGTACGAAATTCGAGGCTGTCTCGAGCTCTCGGTGGATGCCAATTGTCGAGCTACACAATTCCACAATTTTTCGGGTAAGTTTTCAGCCCAAAATTAATTAAATTAAATACTCTAAAATTTAAATCGGTCAATTTGACCGCTTATCGACTTACCCGAAGCTCGATTGCATCACTGAAATTTTCTCCAAATTTTTCCTCTTTTTCTTTTTCCCCTTTTTCTCCTTTTTTTCCTCTCTTTTTGGCTGAACCGGTTCAGTCCGGTTCGGACCGGTTCAGACAGCCGGTTCTCTCCGGTTCGGCCGGTTCACCGCCGGTTCACCACCCTGCCGGTCGGTTCTCCACCGGCTTCCACCACCAGTGGCTCCGCAAGGCTGTCCGCATCTCAGATCTGGGCTTGGTTCGCCTCAACGTCGCCCTTGAAAATGGCCGGTCCGGCCTGTTCTCCTCCGGCCGTCGGACCCATTTTGTTTTTCCGCCGTTTCCGGCGCCGTCCGCCAGTTTCGGTGGCTGCCACCACCACCAATCTGCTCACCATCGCCTGGGGAAGCTTCGGCTGGGGTCGATCGGGCCTGAATCGCGCCGATCGCCGGCGATTCTCTCTCCCCCTCTCGGTTTCGGTTCCCGCTCCGTCCACCGCCTATCGTCACCGTTCGGGACTCCAAGGGGCCGGTGGTGGGTCGGGCCTCGTCTGGCTTGCCTTCGCCGGCCTCCGTCGGCCGTCATTCCGCAGGCAGGGGCTCGGCCCTGCTTCCGTTTTCTTCGCGTTTCGCGATTTCGTCTTCTCTTCTTTTTTTTTTTTCAGCTTCTTTTTTTTTGTTTTATTAATTTTATTATTATTATTATTATTATTTATTTTAATTATTTTACTATTAATTAAAATATATTAAAATACCCAAAATATCTCTCAAAAATTATTATTAAATTCTAAATTCTTTAATTTAATTTAATTTAATTTATTTATTATATTTTAACCCCTTTTTCGGGTATAATTTCTCTGTATTTTCGGGATATTGTCCCCAATGACTTTTTCGGGATATTTTTCGATTATTTTCGGGATTATTTTTCCTAACTAAAAATCCCGATTAATCTCGATTAATTCCAATAAATTCATATCTTGATCAATTTAACCCGAAATAAATTTATTTCACCTTTATTGACCAAGATTTCTCAATCCATTATTTTTAATTAAATTTCCTTATCGAATTTATTCCGACTTTCGGTCTTTTGACCATTTTGCCCTTACACGTGTTCGAGATTAATTTAACCTGACTTCCCTTCACGAATATTCATTCATTTCGTATTTTTAATTAAATTCGGGTCTTACAACTCTCCCCCACTTAAGGAATTTGGTCCTCCAAATTAGAACCAATTCATATGAGTCCAT
This sequence comes from Firmiana major, assembly GCA_033439115.1. Taxonomy (NCBI): domain Eukaryota; kingdom Viridiplantae; phylum Streptophyta; class Magnoliopsida; order Malvales; family Malvaceae; genus Firmiana; species Firmiana major. The sequence goes on along the minus strand of CM065903.1, from coordinate 21,932,356 downwards.
AGACTACTCCGGGTACATTAATCGTATCATACTTCTTAAATTCTTATGTGACCTTTCTCCGGAGTGTATTACTACCAAGGACTTTAATTAGGGAGATCGTCTTAAACCTCAATACTTTCTTTTTCCTGTTTAATGCCCGAATCAACTTTTCAATAGACTTATATCTTCATTAAACAGAACTTTTGGAGTTCATATCCTATCACCTCTGTTGGATCTGAATAGTATTTTCGAAGCATCAAAAGCTGAGATACATTGTGGGTGCCTGTTAATTCAGGTGATAACACCAACCTACAAGTCTTATCTCCCACTTGTCCAATCTCTCAAAATATTCCATCCAACGCAACTCAATTTACCTTCTTCCAAAAGCTCGCTATGTCCTTATTCCCTTAGGACAAGTAACTTTCAACCATACTAATTCACCAAGGGTGAATTCCAATACTTTTCTGTCTGCTCTGAGGTGTTCTTAATCTCTCATCCTTAACTAAACATCCTCAGAGACTTATTATCCAAAGTCGAAAATGATTCTATCTGTCACCCACTTTTCTTATCCAAGTCGGGGAAACAACCCCTACAGCCATACACTGCCTCATATCTTGTTATCCCGATACTCAAGTGACAACTGTCGTTATTGACGAATTCAATTAGAAATCAACTGATCATTCCAGGAGCTTATAAAATCAATGGCACACGCTTTCATCGGATCCTCCAGAACTTGTACAGTCCTCTCTGACTGACCATCTGTCTGAGGATGGAAAGCTGTGCTAATACTCAGTCGGGTTCCCATAGCTTCCTAAAAAATATTCCCTGAAGTAAGAAGTGAAGCGGGAATCCTTATATGATATCATGCTCACTGGAACGCTACATCATGTTCCCCAATCTTCCTTATACATAAATCCTCATACACACTCTGAGTATCTGGAGATTTCATAACCAGAAGGTGGGTAGACTTAGGCAATCTGTCGGCTATTATCCAAATAGCCTCATAATTTACCTGGGTTCTATGTAACCCATCATGACATTCATGGAGACTTGCTCTCATTTTCTGTGCCGTGTCGATATAGGTAGGTGCTGCAATAACTCTGCAGACTTTTAATACTCTACCTTACTCTGCTAACATACTAGGCACTTTTCCACAATCTCTACCATCTCTTTTCACATCTGACCACCAATACCCTTTTCAGAGATTTCGATATATTTTCGTTACTTTCGTATGCACTGTATATCCCGAAGAGTGAGCTTCTGACAATAGTACTATCTCATCAACTGTGGTCCTGGGGAGCACTTATATTATCTCTGAACCTCTGTAAATCATTATCATACTCTGTGAACTCTATCACTGTACCCTTCTGAATCTGGCCCAAACTATCGACACCCTTCCGATCATCACGCTAAGCCTGTCAAATCCGGGCACTCTCATCCGGTTCTAGTCTCAGGCTAGCTGTCACACAATCACTGTCATCATCAGAAGGGATCACATCAATACTGAGGTCCACAACTGCTCTAGCAGCTCACGCTCCCTGACCATCATATGTAATACCATCCCGAGGCTCTTTCTGCTCAAGGCATCAGTCATCACATTAGCCTTTCCTGGGTGGTACAATTTTCACAATCAAAATCTCTCAGAAGCTCTAACCCATTATGTATTCTCATATTCACCTCTTTCTGTGAAAACAGATACTTGGGACTTTATGATCAGTGCATATCCACAATTTCTCACCATATACATAGTAGTACCATATCCTCGATACAAATACTACCGTTGCCAACTTAAAATCATGGGTCAGATAGTTTATTTCGTGATCAAGGAGTTGTCTGACTCCAAAATTGACTATCTTCTCATTATACATCAATACACAGCTCCATCATAATTTTGAGGTATCCATACTCACTGAGAACCTCTTGAGCTGTTGGGTATGGTGAAATTAATCACGGTGGTCAGTTTATACTTCATTACACCAAAACTCCTGTCACATCTATCATCTTATTTATCATCTCATCCAAAAACCACGTTTTCATAATTAAACATGTCAACGTATACCCTTTTTAGAAGTCGCAACAACACTCTGTAAAAGCAATTTTCCAATTGTTGCTTATAGATCGCCCTAGACTTTAACTACACCTAACACATCATCGATAATGATGATTACAAATCGGTCCAATCCTTGACTTACGCATAAGCGTATAAGATCCTTCGAAATCGCTTACGTTTTCAGGTACTAACCTGCGTCATTTCCTTTTCTTATCTTAACGACTCTTATTAAATTTTTACTATGTTAACCTTTATGATTTGTCGAATTTTTTATAGTCTTATCGTCTTAGTAAAGGTATCCTAACGCTAAAGGTATTTATTACAATGATCGATTTCACGTTATAGGTTATATATATATATATAATTTTAGACGCTGTCAAGTCTTCAGGCGGGGAGGTATTTTGAAATACCTTTATTAACCTTCAGACTTAACCACAACTACGTTATATCTCAGTCTATGTGGTCACAATTTATATTCGCTACTAATTGCTTAACCTCAATTACTTCGCATATTAAGGGTATTCCTTACCTAGCATATATCTCTTACTCCAATACATCTTGTATTTGGGATCAAAACACATCTCCTTCGTATATCAATCATGACAAAACTCTTGTCATTATTCATTCCGTGAGTACAATCCTTTACTCCTTTAATTTCAACTGTTACACCCCTTTTTATCACTTGTCAACACTTACCGTATACTTTTCAGTGATGTTTTCACCTTTGTTTTCGACTTAAAATCTCTATATCCATATTCCGTTAATTAATGCTCCTCCACTAGGGTACTCATTTATCAGTATTGTGCCCAATGATGTAGGCATTCATGCCTTTTACTCACTTATATGCGAATGAAGGAGGTATGAATAAATGTGTGGCACCAGGATTAATGAACATATGTACTTCATTATTCATAACAAGTGTGGTATCTTACACCATATCCATGAAACATCAATAGTGTCCTGGTCCAAAACATCCTCTCGCCTTCGTCCAACAGCCTACTTTCTTCTTTTTCTTTTCGGCTATGGTCTCCCTTTTCGTTGCAGCTATACCAATGAAGTTTTTCTCTGTCTCTTTACTTTTCTGTGGGGCAATCTTGCCCAACTCTGAGCAATCAAAATCAATGGTCCTTCTTACTACATTTAACGGCCATTTTCCATCAATACAGTGTAGGTATAGACCCTCCTTCCGTGGTATCCACCACACATCCCACACTGCTTCCAGTGCTTACACTGCTACACTGCTTCGTAGCAGGTCGGGGTCCTCCAATCACAATACCCCTCAAGAGTGCCAAAATTGTATGCACTGGGGCCTTACCAATTATCTCACTCCATAACTCATCAAATTAATTCTTTTACCAATTACCATTTTTCCATTTTAACATCTTTGTCATTTCTCGATTCTCTTTTCTGTCTCTACTTCAGCCCTCACTACCTTTCCCAATCTCAGAGGCGTGCAATTCATGTTCTTATTTACCCAACTGTAAATCTGCGCACTGCCTCGGTATAGGTAATATCTCACGGGCCAATTCGGACTCAAATTGAAAAATTGAGCCATTTCCATAAACTTTTAGACATCTCGACTGTCACTTGTTCATAGTGTCGAGGTAATATCTACCAAAGAATATAACTGAGTTTCATACTCATAATCAATTTAGTATTCCTGGGCAGTGTAAGAAATTTTTCCTTTAAATCATGTCCGGGATATCCTGTCACCGAAATACATCCATGATATTTCTCATATCAGCTCTTAAGATGGGTCGAGCGGAATTCCACCAATGCATCCGCTGCGCCCTCTTATCTTATTCATAATCCGAGCAATTAGCTCCTCAAAATAATTCCCATGTTCCGCTTCAATCTTACAAAGCGTCTCTCAATACTGTCTGATCTCTCTGTCGGACTCTGTGAGGCATTCTCAACATTAGCCTCAATTTCAATCTCATACTGATTCTCATAGTCAAACTCAGCACGACTTAGCAGACTCAGGTCTACCTCTACGACCTCTGCCTCGTGCACTTTCTCATCTAACGCGACTCATATTAGGCATTCCTGCATTCTCAACCATTTATTAGTCAAAACCCATCTCGATATACACTATTGTATCTAACCAAGCACAGTAACACGGGGATGTAAATCCTAATTACTGACACTGACACACATCAGACCAATTTCTGCTCTGATACCACCTTTATATGTCACGACCCAAACTACCCAAAAATCAGAGTTAATTTTTCGCATTTTGTTATTTTCTTACTTAAATTCTTACTTGTCCTCGAAATCGTGACCACATTCCACTAATAATTGGGCTGTGCGTCAATGCCAGTCCCACCATTCAATTACCATCTAACTTATTTCTTCTCCAGTCATTTATAGTTTACATTATTTATACATCCCCTAAAGTTACTTACAAACATGTTACTGTGCTATGCTTATGTAGATACAATATGTACAAGTGTATATACCTTATGTTGATGGGCAGCAGCGGATATCCGGAATGCAGTACTGAGTCGCCTCAACTTCAACTGGAGATTATCTATGGGAGAAAATGAAAGGGGTGAGCACATCAAGCTCAGTAAGGCAACCCTACGAACAAGTAGGTAACCATACTACCTACATGAACGTAGTGCCATGCATAAACCACCCTTTCTCCACACATTTTAAAACAAATGATATGAGTTATGATGTTATGTAAAACACATTTGCACGGAAAATTCAACATGCAATTATATTCAAAATCATATCTTTCTCATTTAAAAATTTCACAATAAAGTCAAGACTCGACCCCTCCTTCGGGTGATCCTGACTCACACAAAACCATGAAAATCGGTTTACATTCACACATGGGTTTGAAAAGCATGGGAATACCATCATGCAAATTTAGTTTAAAACCCAATTTCAAACATCGTCAAGATCATCAACATGCGAGACTAGGCAACGTCTGTATATCGGCAATAACCAGGACTATGGCCATATGTGTCCTCGGGAGTTCCTCAGCTATACGGATCCTAGTGTACGGGTTCTCACCATGATCGGGAACCGCCCAGGAGGTGGGTCAATCCATCCCGTCAGTCTTATCCGATCCCAGGCATCCGAAGATGCTGCATCCGGAGATGCCGTATCCGAAGATACCACATGGTACATCGTACTTCATGCTACTTGCACGGTACATCGTACTCCGTGAACCCATATAATATCTCTATACTCATGCCATGTCTCAAAACGCACGTGCGGGCCTATTTAATCGGTGACACACAGTCTACCCGATGCTCCAAGCACGGCTCATCGCATGTTCTCATAAAATCAGTGCGAGCGATGCTCAGCACTCTCATCAATTAAGTAAAACTGGCAGAGCCCGCTTTACATCCCCACAAGGCCGCCAACCTCATCCCTCACTCTCACCCCACCTAAGAGGTCTTTTGAGCCTGTTGGGCCTTTTGGCTGACTCCAAGGGCAGACAGCGCTACTCCACAAATTCGGTAAAACTAGTGCGAGCTAGGCTCAGCACTCTGTATATAAATCATATGAAAATCTTATAAAATCTGGTGCGAGTTAAACTCCAGCACCCTGTCATGAAAATCATGTAAAATCTGGTGCGAGTTAGACTCTAGCACCGTGTCACGAAAAAGCATGTGAAATCTGGTGCGAGTTATACTCTAGCACCTATGCATGTAAAACTCTAGTGTGAGCTCTCGCTCCAGCACTAATGCATGCATCACACAAATCAAACATCGTGCGAGCTGAGCTCTAGCACGTCACATGTAAATAAAAACACGTAGGCGGCTCGGTTATCTCCAAATAGTTTTCACAGAAATTATATCGTTAAAGGTATGCAATGCTATGCATTTTTCTTTAAAAGTGAGCCAGCCTACTCATGCATGTGTTAAAATACCTCCAGAATGAGCAGGAACCTCTTGTCCTTGCTCCTCCCAATTTTTCCTAATTTTGTAAATTTTACCCTTAACAAGGGTATTTTGGTAATTTGCCCATCCGAGGCCATAAAATTATTAGTTGACCTCTAGACCCTTCAGGTAATTTTTAAATGACTGCAAATGAATTTAAAACTTCGTAAAGTTTACCTCTAGCAGTCCGCAGAATTTCCTTACCTTATTTTCCTGTCAAGTCTGACCTTTTCTTTTCCACTGTTGTCTCATCGCGCAGTCCGTTATGCTCCCAATCAAATGCCCGGAACTGCGTATCAATATTCCTCAGGTCAGATAACATACAATTTAATTGTATTTAATCTTTTCTGGGCTTAATTTAAATCATTGGGCCCATTTACCCCTATTGGGTCCGTTTGCACCTTAATGGGCCTTAATCGGCCTTAAGCCCGTTTTCCACTTAATTTTCGCTTTATCGAGGCTTATTGGGTTCATTGGGCCCACTAATAATTTATTGGGCCTCGTTCTAATTCTTGAATAGCTAAATCGATTATTTACGACAATTTATCTAAATTTCCATAATTTAATTCAATTTATGCGGAAATCAAATCAATATCACGCATAACGAGGTAATTATCGTAAATAAGGGTCACTTACCCGTGATTCCATGCTAGTACGAAATTCGAGGCTGTCTTGAGCTCTCGGTGGATGCCAATTATCGAGCTACACAATTCCATAATTTTTTGGGTAAGTTTTCAGCCCAAAATTAATTAAATTAAATACTCCAAAATTTAAATCGGTCAATTTGACCACTTATCGACTTACCCGAAGCTCGATTGCATCACTGAAATTTTCTCCAAATTTTTCCTCTTTTTCTTTTTCCCCTTTTTCTCCTTTTTTTCCTCTCTTTTTGGCTGAACCGGTTCAGTCCGGTTCGGACCGGTTCAGACCGCCGGTTCTCTCCGGTTCGACCGGTTCACCGCTGGTTCACAACCCTGCCGGTCGGTTCTCCGCCGGCTTCCACCGCCAGTGGCTCCGCAAGGCTGTCCGCATCTCAGATCTGGGCTTGGTTCGCCTCAACGTCACCGGAAAATGGCCGGTCCGGCCTGTTCTCCTCCGGCCTTCGGACCCATTTTGCTTTTTCTCCGTTTCCGGCGCCGTCTGCCAGTTTCGGTGGCTGCCACCACCACCAATATGCTCACCATCGCCTGGGGAAGCTTCGGCTGGGGTCGATCGGGCCTAAATCGCGTCGATCGCCGGCGATTCTCTCTCCCCCTCTCAGTTTCGGTTCTCGCTCCGTCCACCGCCTATCGTCGCCGTTCGGGTCTCCAAGGGGCCGGTGGTGGGTCGGGCCTCGTCTGGCTTGCCTTCGTCGGCCTCCGTCGGCCGTCATTCCGCCGGCAGGGGTCGGCCCTGCTTCCGTTTTCTTCGCGTTTCGCGATTTCGTCTTCTCTTCTTTTTTTTTTCTGCTTCTTTTTTTATATTAATTTTATTATTATTATTATTTATTTTAATTATTTTACTATTAATTAAAATACATTAAAATACCCAAAATATCTCTCAAAAATTATTATTAAATTCTAAATTCTTTAATTTAATTTTATTTAAATTATTTATTATATTTTAACCCCTTTTTCGGGTATAATTTCTCCGTATTTTCGGGATATTGTCCCGAATGACTTTTTCGAGATATTTTTCGATTATTTTCGGGATTATTTTTCCTAACTAAAAATCCTTATTAATCCCGATTAATTTCAATAAATTCATATCTTGATCAATTTAACCCGAAATAGATTTATTTCACCTTTATTGACCAAGATTTCTCAATCCATTATTTTTAATTAAATTTCCTTATCAAATTTATTCCGACTTTCGATCTTTTGACCATTTTACCCTTACACGTGTTCGGGATTAATTCAACCCGACTTCCCTTCACGAATACTCATTCATTTCGTATTTTTAATTAAATTCGGGTTTTACATAGACTTAGTCAATCTATCGACTATCACTCAGATAGCCTCGTGATTCATCGGGGTCCTCTGTAACCCATCACGAAATTCATGGTACTTGTTCCCATTTTCGTGTCGATATAGGTAGAGGTTGCAATAACCCTGCAACTTCTTTTCTTTACCTTACTCTGCTGACATACGAGACACTTTTCCACAATCTCTACCATGTCTCTTTTCATATCTGACCACCAATACCCTTTTTAGAGATTTCGATATATTTTTATTACTTTCCGTATGCACTGTATATCCCGAAGAGTGAGCTTCTGATAATATCACTATCTCATCAACGGTGGTCCTGGGGAGTACTTATACTATCTCTGAACCTCAGTAACCATTACCATACTCTGTGAACTCTATCACTGTACCCTTCTGAATCTGACCCACATTATCGACATCCTGCCGATCATCACGCTAAGCCTGTCAAATCCGGTCACTCAAATCCGGTTCTAATCTCAGGCTAGCTGTCACACAATCACTGTCATCATCAGATGGGATCACATCACTACTGAGGCTTACAACTGTTCTAGCTGCTCACGCTCCCTAACCATCATATGTAATACCATCCCGAGGCTCTTTCCGCTCAAGGCATTAGCCATTACATTAGCCTTTCCTGGGTGGTACAATTTTCACAATCCTAATTCCTCAGAAGCTTTAACCCTCTTTGTTCTTGTATCCGACTCTTTCTGTGAAAACAGATACTTGAGACTTTTATGATCAGTGCATACCTGAAATTTCTCACCGTATACATAGTAGTGTCATATACTCAATAAAACCACTATCATTGTCAATTTTAAATCATGGGCCGGATAGTCCTTTCATGATCTTTGAGTTGTCTGGATTCATAATTGACTATCTTCCCCTTTTGCATCAATACACCACCCATTCATTATTTTAAGGTATCCATAGACTCATGAGAAACCTCTTAATCTATTGGGTATGGTGAGAATAAATACGGTGGTCAGTTTATTACTTCAGTACACTAAAACTCCTGTCACGTCTATCATCCTTTTCAAATACAACTTTTTCTAAGTTAAACGTGTCAATAAAGTAGTCCATTTCGAGAACTCTCAACAAATCATCTGTAAAAACAATTTCCAATTGTTGCTTATAATTTTTCCTGGACTTTAAATACACCCAAAATATCATCAATATGGATGATAACAAATCGGTCCAGGTAAAGTTTAAATACCTCATTGTAGTTGTGTTCCACTAAATATTTCAATCACCCATATCCTTGACCTATGTACGCATAAACGTATAATATCATTTTGAAATCACTTTCGTTCAAGATACTAACTCGCGTCATTTTCTTTTTCTTATATTAACGGCTTTTATACAATTTTAATTAATTTTTAAACCTTCACAATTAATCGAATTCTATATTTTTTATTGTACAATTAAAGTTACCCTAATTTTAAATGTCTATATTACGACTGTCGATTTCAATTTATAGGTTGTGTATACTTTTAAACGCTGTCAAGCCTTCAGGCGGGGAGGTATTTTGAAATACCTTTATTAACCCTCAGACTTGACCACAATTACTTTACATATCAGTCCATGTGGTCACAATTCATATTCATTACTAATTGCTTTAATCCAAATTATTTCACCTACCAGAGATATTCGTATCTTGTATACGCCTCTTATTTCAATAGATTTTGTATTCAGGATCTATCATATCGCAAAGCTTATCTCTTTTCGTATATTACTTATAACAAACTCTGTCATTACTCATTCCGTGAGTACAATCATTTACTCCTTTAATTTTAATCGCTACACCCCTTTTATTACTTGTCAAAACTTACAGTATATTTTTCAGGTGTAACTATATCACTATCTTAGAATAGAACTCTGAACATCATAATTTGCAGTCGACCAGTTGAGATTTATTCTCAATATTACTTCAAATTATTCATAGTCTATTGAATAAAATCAGTTGACTTATACTTCTTCCCTCGTTTTCAACTTATAATTTCTTCATAATTATTCCGTTAGTTAACCCTCCTTCATTGGGGTACTAACTATCGACATCGTGCCCAAGGTGTAGGCATTCATGTCTTTTACTAACTTATATTCAAATGAATGCGGTATGACTAAATACGTGGCACCAGGATTATTTAAAATAATTACTTCTTTATTCGTAACCAGTGTGGTATCTTTCACCACATTATATGAAACATTAATAGTGTCCTGGTCCAAGGTATACACTTGCCCTCATCCAACAGCCTACTTTCCCTTTTCTCTTCGGCTGTGGCCTCCCTTTTCGGTGCAGAGATATCAACATGGTTTTCTCTGTCTCTTTGCCCTTCTGTGGGGCAGTCTCACCCAACTCTGAGAAATTGTTAAATAAATGGTCTGTTTTACCACACTTAATGCCTATTTTAGTCAATAAAGTGTAGGTGTAGGCCCTACTTCCGTGGTATCTACCATACATCTTACACTGCTACACTGCTTACACTGCTCTGCAGCAGGTCGGGGTCCTCCAATCATAATACCCCTCAAAAGTGCTGAAATTAGATACACTGGGGCCTTACCAATCATCTTACCCTGTGACTCATCAACTCTAATCCCTTATCAACTGGTCTCTTTTCTGCTCTGACATCTCTGTCATTCTCTACTCTCTTCTGTCTCTATTTCGGCCCTTGCTACCTTTCTCAATCTCAAAGGCGTGCAACACATGATATTATTCACGCAACTGTATTTTGCGCACTGCCTCGACATAAGTAGTGAGCCAATCAAACTCTAATCGACAACTTGAGCCCTTCCATGAACTTTTGGGCTTTTCGACTCTCACTGCCCATAGTGTCGGGGTAATACCTCGGCAAGTATATAAACTGAGAGTCATACTTGTCAATCAACCAGTGTTTCTGGGTCAGTGTAAGAAATTTTACCTGTAACTTCCCTTAAGTAGAGTCCAAAATATTCTATCACCGGAATGCATCCAAAAATATTTCTCATGTCGGCTCTGGACGTCTAACTCTTCAGATGGCTTGAGCGGACTTCCACCAATGCTCCGCCTCCATCATAAACGTATTTAAAAGTCACTTTCTCGGTCAACATACACCGAAAGAATCCATACAACTTTACTATCTCATTCACCCAGTCCTTAGTAACTATTGGTTTCATTACTTCGCTATATACCTGAGGGGTGTGAAAATCTCTATAGTCTGAGGCATCTGTTTAGGGTTTACCCTGCCTATCCTCAACTACCTGCATAGACTGAGTAAACAACTCCGAGATATTTTCTACACTCCACTTCATCCTCTTGGAGCGTGTCTCAATATTGTTTGGTCTCTTTATAGGACCCTGTGGAGTATGTTCAACATCAGCCTCCACCTCACTCTCATCTCGAGTCTTATGTGATGACTCATTCAACTCTCAGGCCGATCTCTACGACCTCGAGCATGTGTACTCGTCCCTCTACCACAGGGGCTATCAGTTATAAATACTATATTCTTGCATTCGAAACTAAATTCTTAGCTGCAGTTCCATCTTGATATACACAATTGTATCTAAACAATGCACAATACATGGGGATGTAAATTTACTTAACCACTAACACCGCCTCATATCAGGCCAACTATGCTCTAATACCACCTTTTTATGTTACGACCCAAATTACCTAAAAATCAGAGTAAATTTTTTGCTTTCTTCACTTTTTTCATTTTTCGTCGTGAACAGTTACACTACTAAACAGTTGGGCTATGATTCGGTGTTAGTCACCTCTCACCTATTTACCATTCCATTTTCATATTTCATTTACATATCAATTTATTTTAACTAAATACATCCCCAATATTACATCCATATACAGTACTGTGCTTCTATATGTTCAGATACAAAAATTATACAAATGTGTATACCTGATCTTGATAAGAAGCAGCGGATAACCGAAATGCAGGACTACTGTCGTTCTCTTCTACTGAATGTACCCTGTGGGGTGGAAAATGAAAAGGTGAGCATAAACAGCTCAATAAGACAATAATGTAAGCAGGTAGATAACTATACTATCTACGTGCTGATAATGTCATGATATAAAATCGTTTATATTTGGAGCATGAGGTATGACTAAAACGATGCCACATGTATGTATATATCATATAAGAGAAATCATGAAATCGACATATAAATCAAACATGAAAAAATCATCATGTATGACATCTCATGCTCATCACATTAAAACTTATTTGTTTCATAATAAACTCATCACGTTAAAACTTATTTGTTGTATCACAAAACAACCACATCAAGGTCAAACCCATCTCTCGGGAATACCTTGATTCATTAAATCGCATCTCATTTAAAAACATAAATCGAGACATTACCCCTCCTTCGGGTTTGTCCTGGTCTATTCAGACCGTATGAAATCATGTGAGGCATGTAGGTTACTGTATGAAAATCGAGGACTATGGCCATAATATGTCCTTGTGATCCCAGGCTACACAGATCCCGGTGTACGGGGCATCACAACTGCAACGGGAGGTGGGGTCAAATCCTACCCGCCAGAATATCAAGTAACATCATCGAGTCATCATCACTACACGGTACAATGTACTCTGTGTGACATACACGGTACATCATACTCCGTGGACCCACATCATAATCTAGGGGTGCCTGCCGTAGGTCTTACCCACCCCAATACTATGTCGATAACCAACCCATGTCTCAAAGTATACATGCGAGCATATCAACTCTCTGCAACACACAGTCTACAGGAGGCTTCCGCACGACTATATGCATGTCAACTCACGTCTAGTGAGAGCAAAGCTCCAATACCATGCTATGCATATCATGATATCTAAAATCTCGTGCGAGCGAAGCTTCAGCACTGTTTTGTGCACACACAAATTTCTCGTACGGGCAATGCTCCAGTACGGCTTTTTATGAGTAATAAATCAGTAAAAGTTAGTGCGAGTATGACTCTAGCACTCTTTTTACTCGTGTAAATATGATAGGTGGCTCAATCTTGATAAAAACATCTTTTAAAATCGTAACTGATACAAACCGGTACTCTTTCGTATAATTCATGAAATCGACAGCCAACCTATGTGCATATTTGCTTAAATCAAAGCAATATATTCATATAACACATTAAAAATATGAAATCATGCAATTTATCTGCCTTACTACCCTTTTTGTAAATTTTATTCCCAATGGTAAAATCGTCTTTTTCTTTATTCACCTATGCCCCCTGTTTTCGTAAAAATTATTATTTCATTTTTTAGATACTTTAAGAAATTCTAGGCCCTGTAAATCCCCTCAAAAATATGTATAGGCATCTCTATGCACATACAAAATTCACTTACCTCGATTCACGCATAAACTTATCTCGTCTCGATAATATCTGATCTCTCAGTCCAACGGAGCGTCAACCAAGTCTACGAAACTGCATATAACCACATATTTTGGGTTAATTCACTTATTTTCATCAGTATGTCACATTCACTGATCAATCTAAAGTATTGGGCCCGTTTTACTTTATTGGGCCCAATGCACCTTAATGGACCTCAACTCATTTTCAACCCGTTTATACTTATTAAATCTCTTCTTCTGGTTTACTGGGCTCATTCGACTTACCAATAATCATTGGGCTTCGTTCCAAACTCATTGGATAGCCCATATACTATTTACGGTAATTATGTTGCAATTCCAATTAATATTCCTTTTTATACAGAATTAATTCGTAAATTCCGTAAAATAATCGAAACTCTGTATTAAAGGACTCATATCATCATAATTAAAATATACTTACCCAATATGATGAGGGGTACGAAAATCGGAGCTCAATCAGCTCTCGTTCGGGTTTTGTCGTAAAACTGCATAATTATATATTTAATTTCGGGTTAATTTTCGATCAATTATAATTTAAATAAATTTCTCGAAAACCAAATCGATCACTTTTGACCTCGTATCAACTTACCCGAAGTTCGGTGTATCCCCGAAAATTCTTCCCCTTTTTCCTTTTTCTCTTTTTCTCCTTTTTTCCCTTCTTTCTTGGCTGAACCGGTTCGGTCCGGTTCAACCCTGTTCAGACCAGTCCGGTTCACTCCGGTTCGATCGGTTCTCCATCAGCTTCCTCCACCAGTGGCTTCGCTGGGCCGTCCGATGCACGGATCTGGCCTCGGTTTCGTCTAAGGCCGTTGAAAAGTGGCCGGTCCGGTGTGTTCTCCCTTCGTCGTCGTGCAATTCCTCTTTTCCACCGTTTCCCGTGTCGTCCGTCGATTTCGACGGCTGTGGCCACCACCAATCTGCTTGTCATAGCCTCGGGGACGTTCGGCAGTGGTCAGGTGGGGCTAGATCGGCGCCGGTTGCCGTCGATCTCCTTTTCTCCCTCGGGTTCTCTCTCATTCGATTTCTCTGGATTTCGACGTCGGTGGGCTGTGCCGCCGGTACCAGGGAGGTCGCCGACCTCTCCTCTTCCTTTTTCAGCCCTTCGCCTGGCCGCTGGGTCACCGGTGGTTGTCCGATGGTCGTGTCTTCTCAGTTTCATTTTTTTCTGTTTTCCAATTTCTTTCTCTCTCTTCGACAAAATTTTCAGATTTTTTTTACTTAATTAATTAGTTAATTTATTATTTATTTTTATTATTATTATATTCAATATTTTATTATTATTTGACAAAAATATCTAAAAATATTCATATTTTATTCATTTAACCCATAAATAAATTTATCGGTATTATTTCGACTTTTCGGTATATTTTTCGATTATTTTCGAGATTATTTTTCGAAGTAAAAATCTCGATTAATTCTCATAAATTTATATCTTGATCAATTTAACTCGAAATTTAATTATTTCTTCGTTATTGATCAAGATTTCTCAATCCCATATTTTTAATAAAAGTTTCTTATCGAGTTTATACCGAATTTTGATCTTTTGACCGTTTTACCCTTGCACGTGTTCGGGATTAATTTAACCCGACTTCCCTTCGCGAATACTCATTCATTTCGCATATTAAATCCTTATTTCCAGTCCGAATCTCATTCATTTAAATTGTGACAATTTTCATCCCTCATAAAAATTTACGATTAATTTTCGGGTCTTACATCTTGTATCTTTGGGTTCTCGGTCATTCACGAGCTTCTCGGTTCCTATAGTCCTCGAGTCCTACAACGAATATTCACACTTCCATTAATATATCTTATTTCCATTTTTATATAATCTAATTAAATGTAGGAAATTTGCGGGGTTTACATTCTCCCCTCCTTAAAAGAATTTGGTCCTCCAAATTCATTCGGGTCCATCTCTCTACGATCACCCAAGTTGTATCATGCCCCTTTCGGGTCATTGGTAATCCCATTATGAAATCCATAGTAATGTGCTCCTATTTCCAAGTAGGCACTAGAAAAATCTTAAGTAACCCCGCTGGTCTTTTCTGTTCGATCTTAATCTGTTGGCAAATCAAATACTTGGCCATAAATTCAGCTACATCTCTTTTCATACTGACCCACCAATATACTCTCCGTAAATTGTGCTACATCTTAGTGCTTCCCGGGTGCATGGTGTACCGAGAACAATGGGACTCCTTTAAGATCCTTTGTCGTAGGGCATCATCGTTTGAGACACCAAACTTATCACAATTTCCCATTTATCCTTAATGAGAACTTATTCTTAATTTATATCCCTTGATCCCAATCACTTCACATACCAGAGATATTCGTACCTTACATACATCTCTTATTCCAATATGACTCGTATATTCAAGATTTATCTCATTTCAAAGCTTGTCTCATTTCGTACATCAACTATAGCAAAATTCCTTCTTTATTCCAATTAAGTCTCACATTTAAAACATAAGAATATAGAAATTTCAATCCTTAGATTCAATACGTAATCCATATTTCAAAGTTTCCTTATACCTCAACTTTAAATTTTTCATAATTGTTTGAATCTTTCCTATTAACATGTAACCCCTGTTTGGGTAATCCTACTTACACCCATTCTTAATACACTGTGATCCAAGATACTCCGAGTCTCCTTAAAATTTAACACCGGTACGCTCCAAAGTGAATCACCGGATCTGATAATCTCCTTTTCATGTAATCCTTATAAATTGTTGGCTCTACTGAGAGGGGGGTGAATCGGTTTTCTAACGTTAATAGCAAATTTTAACTTAATCCTATTTTAATTTGCAAATGAAAGTAAGCAGTATAATAAAATTAAGCAATTTAATGCAAGATAGGGAAGAGAGAAACAAACACAATCGTTTATAAAGGTTCGGCCAAACTCTTGCCTACGTCCTCTCTCCTTGACCTTCTTGTCAAGTGCTTTCTTACTCTCCTTCAACAGAAGTTTACAATGTCCCTTTTACAGGTTAAGGAATAACCTCTCTACCCTTTACAATGTAAAAATGTATTCACCCTCTTACAATTCTCTCTTACTGAGGAACAATCCTCTTCTCTTTTAAGGCAAGGTTGAATACAAAATGAAGCTTTAAAGTGGGTAGGACAAATACAGCTTCTGCACTTAAGCTTACACAATAAATCTCAATAAATGAATGATGAAGACACAAGGAATAGAAGTATTCAAAGTTTGAGAATGTTAGGAATGTGCAGCAATAATGTCTCTATTCTCTTTGTCTTCAATGCTTGGTTAAATACTGAAGGATTGGTAGTTGGAGCATTAAATGCTGTTTTTCCCGTTGAGATTTTGCAGAAACTAGCCGTTGGGTACCTCCAGTAGTGTGCCAGATCGATCTGCCTTCTTGGCCAGATCGATCTCTTAGTTATAAATCCTACAAGATCAAAGCACAATAGCACAAGGAGATCGATCTCATAGGTTAGCAGATCGATCTGTTAGTTTGAAAATAATAGGGGAGATCGATCTGTCGAATAGGCAGATCGATCTCATGATCTCTCTGTTTAAGGCAAGATCGATCTACAGATCGATCTGCCATGCAGTTTCGTAGTGGGGAGATCGATCTCTCAATTTCTCAGATCGATCTCCTTAGCTCTCTGACTTTGAGGAGATCGATCTCTTCCTTACCAGATCGATCTCATAAGTTCTCTGTTTGAGTGTGGATCGATCTTTCAGATCGATCTACAGTCTTATGCTTTTAAGGGAGATCGATCTCTTCCCAGACCAGATCGATCTCTCAACTCTAGCTTTAGCCAGATCGATCTCTTAACCCTTGCAGATCGATCTCACTCTTCCTTAAAACCTTTGTAAAGGTTCAAGGCTTGGCAGATCGATCTCATTTCTTCATGAGATCGATCTCTCATCAAGTAAAAACCCAGGAGATCGATCTCTCATAAGCCAGATCGATCTCTCATCAACAGAACTCTAAGTTCTGGTACTGATAACCTCTAAACATGTCTTTATATCATTTTTATATTATAAATTTGTTTTGTCATTTCAAAATATATTAACTCAACATAAATGTTCTCTCAGCATATCTAATCCAAGCAAAGTCACTCAGTACAGTGGTTTGAGTAATTAATTCGATACCACCAGCTAAATTAATTCTAGAACTTCTCCTTTTAGTTTAGGGGTAACTTGATAAATCATTTGATCATGTGTCAGAAAACTTTCCCTGTTTACAGGGATGTTTCTATACTCCGAACACTCCCTATCTTTGTCAATCATGTAAGCAGTGTGACCTTTAGAGTCTTATTTATACCATTAGTTCCCTTATTCATTCTTCCAGTATAGTGACTGTGCTCTTTCATTGTCACTATTTTCTTTGTAGATTTCTTTTCCATCATTCTCTTTATCTTTCCCATTATCTCCTATGAGTTTCTGAACTTCCTTTATCTAACAGTTCTTGTAACTCCTTTTTCTTTGTTCCTCAATATCTACAAAGTCTATCCGATAGGGAGACTTCAAGATAGGCTGCACATCTAGAGCCAAATCCATAGTGAACTCGAGTTCTTTCTCTTGATGTAATCCTAGTAGTTCACTAGGAAAATACATCTGAAAACTTGCATACCACAGATATGTCCTGAATACTTGGACATTCTCGACTAGTATCATAGATGAATGCAATATAACATTCACATCAACACGTTCATCAAAATCCTCATCAATAGTCAAAATCATAAACTTTATTCCTTAACTGCAAAACATACATTTAACTTACTAGGTAAGGAGAAGGTTACAGTCTTAGAGTAGCAGTCTAAACTTACACGATTTGTGGTTAGCCAATCCATACCCAAAATTACATCAAAGCCATACATACTCAACAAAATTAGATCTGCTAATATGGTCCTATCTCCTACCTTGATTTCACAATTCCTACATACCACATCGAGCCTAGGTAAAAATCCTTCCATGAGTGACAGGCTTCTGGCCTTTCTCTACCGCGGTAGCCCTTCTCTATGGGACTCATCTCTGGGGAGCTTGCCTTTTAGGTTATCCTGGTAGCTCCAGGGGTTGTGGAATCTGCTTCTGTGGGTAATCCTTTACTATGTGCCCCTTCTCTCCACACCTAAAGCAGCTCCCTGTGGACCAGCGACACACACCAATATGAAAATTTCCACATCTAGTGCACAATCTGTCGTACTGCTGGAAGCCTCTGATAGTTCGTGGGGTAGCTATAGGAGCCGTGGGCCTATCAATCCTAGCCTGAGTCTTATCTGTCCTCTGTCTCTTAGGCTGGCCCCTCCGAAAGTCTTGTCTCACAAATTTCGTTCGCTTACTCTTGTCTTCATTCTTTCTCTTAAATGCTGGGGGCTTCATAGGTACTGGAGGAACTTGTAGAGGAGGAGGTGGTGGTGCTTGTGGAGGAATCGACACCGGAGTAGGAAATGATGTCGCGCCAACTGAATCGAAAACGTTTGCCCCTAGATGTTGGGCAATCATGGCAGCTATTGACTCCAAACCTCGCTCAAGGCACTGCTCCAACCACTGCTCGAACTGAGCCATACGAGTACGAAGACTCTCTGGCTCGGGTGAGGGAGGTGGAGGTGGCTAAGCTTGCCTCCGAAGACGTCTACGTCTTCCACTCATCATGCTCGTGATCTACTACCTACGCGTAATTCCAAAGATCAAGCCTTATATTCATTAGGTATACATTACCTACTACCAGACAAGCACAGACATTGGGATGTAATTTAATCTTTATTTTTGACACTGATAGCACTAGACAACCTTTGCTCTGATACCACATAAACTGTAACAACCCTTGACCCTTAAAAATCGAAGAAATTTTTTTTTGAATTTAATTTACCCACTTATTCTCTTATTCACTTAGGTTGTATTCCTGTGCAGTATCAAAACACTTTTCCCATTTCTTTACTCGTAATTATAATTAATTTTCATACTTTAACTTATATGGCCGATGAAAATTTCGGCAGCATAACGGCTTTTATATGAGCCTACCCACCTGCAATTCAGTTGTTTTCGGCAATCCTAGATATCCACAACTACCAAGCATACTTTCCCAATCCACTTTTTCAACTCAATATATCGATATCGATTAATGCCAATCATCTTACAACCTAATCCCAAGAATCATATTTTTTTTGCATCATTTCCTTACAAATTACATCCCAACGAATATTTCTATTATATGTGCCTGTACGTACAGATATGTCTGGTACAGGAATGTAAATGTATACCTTTCTACGTGTAGAAAAAGTAGCCTATGGTAGCTCTTCCCACTACCTACGTCGTATACGCGGCAGGTAGTGTCTATAGATTCACTGCAAATGATCTGAAGGTAGAGGGGTGAGCTTTTGGGGAAAAGCCCAGTAAGATAATACTCTTAAAGCAGTTCTGATATATAAAAGCATTTGAAGTTATTCATAGAACGAAACTTAATGCAATACATAAATTTCCATTTCATGCATAATCGTCATAAAGCATGCGTGTCTTTAAAACAAATCACATGCTTAACCTTTTTACAACTTTTCATAAACCTTTCATGAACATTTCATAAATCATTTCGTAAACATTTCATGAATATTTCATAGTCATTTCGTAAACATTTCATGCATTTTTCATAATCATTTCACAAACATTTCATGAATATTTCATAATCATTTCGTAAACATTTCATGAATAATTCATAATCATTTCGTAAACATTTCATAAATATTTCGTGTAAGACCCGAATTATATCGTAATTCATTATAAAGGATTAAAATTGGTCACAAATTTAAACGAATGGAATTCAGACGGGAGATAAGGATTTTAAATGCGAAATGAGTGAGTGTTCATGAAGGGAAGTCGAGTTAAATTAATCTCGAACACGTGCAACGGTAAAACGGTCAAAAGATCGAAAGTCGAAATAAATTCGACAAGAAAATTTAATTAAAAATAAGGGCTTGAGAAATCTTGATCAATAACGAAGAAATAATTAAATTTCGGGTTAAATTGATCAAGATATAAATTTATGAGAATTAATCGGAATTAATCGGGATTTTTACTTCGAAAAATAATTTCGAAAATAATCAAAAAATATACCGAAAAGGGTTAAAATAAATTAAATAAATTAAATAAAATTAAATAAATGAATTTAGAATAAAATAAGAAATTTGTAGATATTTGTAGAATATTTGTGAATATTTTAATGATTAAAATATAATAAAAATAAATAAATAAATAAAAATAATTAATTAATTAATTAGTTAAAAAAAAAGAATTGGAAAAAAAAGAGGAATCAGAAATTGGTCGGGGAGAGAGAAACGAAAAAAGAAGGAAATAGAAAAATGAAACCGAGGAAGAAGAAGGGACCGAACGGCCACCGTCCGGCGACCAACGGCCAGGCGAAGGGCCGAAAAAGGAAGAGGAGAGGCCGACGACCTCCCTAGTACCGGCGATGCACCCCACCGACGTCGGAGGAGGCCGAAAACGGAAAGAGAAGTCGCGGGAAGGAATGCTTCGATTTGCGACCATCGACGTCGATTCGAGCCCCACCAAGGCTCGATTTTAGAAGCCCAGGCGACGGTGAGCCGATTGGTACCGAAAACAGCCACTTAAACTGACGAACGGCGTCGAAAACGGCGGAAAGAGGAAATGGGTACCGACGGTGGAGAGAACAGGCCGGACCGGCGACTTTTCGGTGGCCTTGGACAAAATCGAGGTCAAATTCGTGCTGCGGATGGCCCAGCGGAACCACTGGCCACGGAAGCCGATGGAGAACCGACCGGCAAGGCACCGAATCGACCGAACCGGAGTGAACCGACGGTCCGAACCGGGTCTGAACCAGACTGAACCGATTCAGCCAAGAAAAAGGGGAAAAAAGGAGAAAACGAAAAAAAGGAAAAGAGAAAAAATTGGGGAAAAATCTCAGCGATGTAATCGAGCTACGGGTAAGTCGGTAAGCGGTCGAAATTGACCGATTTGAATTTTAGAATATTTTATTTAATTAATATTCTACTGAAAATTTACCCAAAAATTATGAAATTGTGTAGCTCGACAATTGGCATCCAACGAGAGCTCGAGGTAGCCTCGATTTACGTACTAGCATGAAATCTCAGGTAAGTAACCCTTATTTACGATAATTTACATCGTTATGCGTGCTTTGAATTTAATTATCACATAAAATAAATTAAGTTATGGAAATTTAGATAAATTGTCGTAAATAATAAATTAAGCTATTCGAGAGTTAGAACGAGGCCCAATAATTGTTGGTGGGCCCAATGAGCCCAATAGGCCTCGATAATGTGAAAATTAAGTGAAAAACGGGCTTAAGGCTGATTAAGGCCCATTAAGGTGCAATCGGGCCCAATAGGGGTAAATGGGCCCAATGATTTAAATTAAGCCCAAAAAATAGGAAATACAATTAAATTGTATGATATCTGACCTGAGAAATATTTATACGTAGTTTCGGACATTGGATTGGGAGTAAATCAGACTGCGGACGAGACAGCAGCGGAAAAGGGAAGGTTAGACTATACAGAAAAATAAGGTAAGGGAATTCTACGGACTGCTAGAGGTAACTTTACAAAATTTCAAAGTCATATGCAGTCTTTTAAATTATCTGAAGGGTCTAGAAGTAAGTTAATAATTTTAGTGCTCCGAATGGGTAAATTACCAAAATACCCTTGTTAAGGGTAAAATTTACAATTTTAGGAAAAATTTGGAGGAGCAAGAACAAGAGGTTCCTGCTCATTCTGGAGATGTTTTGACGCATGGATGACTAGGCTGGCAAACCTTGAAAGAAAAATGCACAGCATTACATATTTTCAACGAGGAAATGGTTTTGAAAACTGTTTTGAGGAAACAGAGCCGCCTACATGTTTTTATGACATGTGACATGCTAGAGCTTAGCTTGCACAATATTTCGATTTGAGTGATGCATGCATTAGTGCTGGAGTGAGAGCTCGCACTAGAGTTTTACATGCATGGGTGCTGGAGTCTAACTCGCACCTGATTTTACATGATTTTCGTGATACGGTGCTAGAGTCTAACTCTCACTGATTTTACATGATTTTCGTGATACGGTGCTAGAGTCTAACTCGCACCATATTTTTATATGATTTTTGAGAAAGGATGTTGGAGCTTCGCTCGCACCAGATTTTATATATATATATATGATTTTTGTGACGGTTTGCATACAGAGTGCTAGAGCTTAGCTCGCACTAGTTTTACTTGATTTGATAAGAGTGCTGAGCATCGCTCGCACTGATTTTATGTGAACATGCGATGAGCCATGCTTGGAGCATCGGGTAGACTGTGTGTCACCGATTTAATAGGCTCGCACGTGCGTTCTGAGACATGGCATGAGTATAGAGATATGATATGGGTCCACGGAGTACGATGTACCGTGCAAGTAGCATGGAGTACGATGTATCATGTGGCATCTTCGGATGCGTGGTATCTTCGGATACGTGTGGCATCTTCGGATGCGTGGGATTGGATAAGACCGACGAGATGGACTGACCAACCTCCCGAGCGGTTCCCGATCATGGTGAGAACCTACACACTAGAATCCATGTAGCAGAGGAACTCCCGAGGACACATGGCCATAGTCCTGGTTATTATCGATATACAGATGTTGCCTAGTCTCGCATGTTGACGATTTTGATGAGATCAAAACTGGGTTTTAAATCAGATTTGCATGATGTTATTTCCATGCTTTTTAAACCCATGTGTGATGTAAACTGATTTTCATGGTTTTGTGTGAGTCAGTACCACCCGAAGGAGGGGTTGAGTCCTGACTTTATTGTGAAATTTTTAAATGAGAAAGTAATGATTTGAAATAGTTGCATGTTGAATTTTCCATGCAAACTTGTTTTACATGACATCATGAATCACAGCATCAGTTTTAAAATGTGTGGAGAAAGGGCGGTTTATACATTGCACCACATTCATGTAGGTAGTATGGTTACCTACTTGTTCGTAGGATTGCCTTACTGAGCTTGATGTGCTCACCCCTTTCATTTTTTCACACAGATAATCTCCAGTAGATGTTGAGGCGACTGAGTACTGCATTCCGGATATCCGCTACTGCCCATCATTTAAGGTATATACACTTGTACATATTGTATCTAAATAAGTATAGCACAGTAACATGTTTGTAAGTGACTTTAGGGGATGTATAAATATTGTAAACACTTACAAATGACTGAGAAAGAATTAAGTTATATGGTAAATGAATGGTGGGACTGGCATTGACGCACAGCCCAATTGTTAGTGGAGTGTGGTCACGATTAGAGGACAGGTAAGCATGAAAGAAAATAACAAAACACAAAAAATTTACTCTGATTTTTGGGTAGTTTTGGGTCGTGACATTTCGTAATCATGAAAACACATATTCATTCATTATAGTCGATTTTCATAATCAAATCAAGGAGACTAGGCTATAACTAAGTCATGCGATACGTGTCATTCTCCGTGGAGAGTCATCATACCTATGGCCATGGTGAGAGGGGCTGTAGACTGGATCAGGTTCGTACAGCAATAATAATTATAAACATGGGTAGTATCTTCTTATTTCTTATCATATACTAGCACATAGCTAGGGCACGGACACCTGTGGCACTCACCGTGTAGGGAACATACATGCGTGCTGCGCGGGCACGAGATACTACCAAAACATCATCGTAAACCACCAGTAGCACGACATCTTCCACACAGGTTGAGTCAAGTGCTAAAGGAGCCAACGTACCGGCACCCCAAGTGGTGTAGCCGGAACACCACAAGATGTAACCATGCATGAAGCCCATAGTCTCAAAACAGAGTTTTCAAAATCTTTCTTGGGTTTTATAACCCATAAACTCATATCGAGTAATAAAATCGAATACCTAGTAATCTGAAAACTCTTTCATAAAACAGAAAGATTGTGTGGCACTTTATTCCCGTAGGACTCAAGAGGTGGCCCCCACAATCCCCTTTCGAAAACAAATTTCTTTTCTTACATACTTTTGAAATTGTCAAAAATTTCTTTAACAATATGGATATAAAAACATAAATAAATGTAAAACATCCATACACTTCATACCTTAGGAAATTTATTTCACAACATGAAAAATACTTAGGGAACATTTCGATAAATTAAAACATGCATCGTAAACAGTTTCACAAGTATGAAAGCATTGATAAATCATTTCAAATCGTATGCTCTTTCATAAAATCATTTATCGGTGAAAGAAAAATGCATTATCAGAACTAAGTTAAATAATACCCCTTACCTCGATTTATCGAATATCCCAAATTCGAACGGTGACGCCTCCTAGTACCTCTTTTAATTCCTTCTACAATCACCTACACCGAAATTGTATACTTAGCACCCTATTCATGCGAATTGCCGAATTGCTTTAAAGAATCGTAACCTATCGTTACTACTGCATGTGTACGTATTATTGTATATCCTTAGGCCAACACACACGTTTATATATTTCTTCACTATTTATATATTTTGTACCTACAAGTATTAACATAAACCTTTATTATATACATCCACATGTATATACGAATAATTATATATATATATACACTCCTATATGTATATATATATATATATATACTTTTATTGCTTTCATGTTTTCCTATCTCATATATATACTGTTGAGTTAATATATTTTGAAATGACAAAACAAGTAAATTCAATAATATAAAAATGATATAAAGACATGTTTAGAGGTTATCAGTACCAGAACTTAGAGTTCTGTTGATGAGAGATCGATCTGGCTTATGAGAGATCGATCTCCTGGGTTTTTACTTGATGAGAGATCGATCTCATGAAGAAATGAGATCGATCTGCCAAGCCTTGAACCTTTACAAAGGTTTTAAGGAAGAGTGAGATCGATCTGCAAGGGTTAAGAGATCGATCTGGCTAAAGCTAGAGTTGAGAGATCGATCTGGTCTAGGAAGAGATCGATCTCCCTTAAAAGCATATGACTGTAGATCGATCTGAAAGATCGATCCACACTCAAACAGAGAACTTATGAGATCGATCTGGTAAGGAAGAGATCGATCTCCTCAAAGTCAGAGAGCTAAGGAGATCGATCTGAGAAATTGAGAGATTGATCTCCCCACTACGAAACTGCATGGCAGATCGATCTGTAGATCGATCTTGCCTTAAACAGAGAGATCATGAGATCGATCTGCCTATTCGACAGATCGATCTCCCCTATTATTTTCAAACTAATAGATCGATCTGCTAACCTATGAGATCGATCTCCTTGTGTTTTTGTGCTTTGATCTTGCAGGATTTATAACTAAGAGATCGATCTGGCCAAGAAGGCAGATCGATCTGGCACACTACTGGAGGTACCCAACGGCTAGTTCTGCAAAATCTCAACGGGAAAAACAGCATTTAATGCTCCAACTACCAATCCTTCAGTATTTAACCAAGCATTGAAGACAAAGAGAACAGAGACATTATTGCTGCATATTTTCTACATTCTCAAGCTTTCAACACTTTCATTCCTTGTGTCTTCATTCCTCATTTATTGAGATTTATTGTATAAGCTTAAGTGCAAAAGCTGTATTTGTCCTACCTACATTAAAGCTTCATTTTTGTATTCATCCATATCTTGAGAGAGAAGAGGATTGTTCCTCTGTGAGATAAATTGTAAGAGGGTGAATACATTTTCATATTACAAAGGGTAGAGAGGTTATTCCTTAACCTGTAAAAGGAACATTGTAAACTTCTGCTGAAGGAGAGTAAGAAAGCACTTGACAAGAAGGTCAAGGAGAGAGGACGTAGGCAAGAGTTTGGTCGAACCTCTATAAACGATTGTGTTTGTTTCTCTCTTCCCTATCTTGCATTAAATTGTTTAATTTTGTTATATTGCTTATTTTCATTTGCAAATTAAAATAGGATTAAATTAAAATTTGCCATTAACGTTAGAAAACCGATTCACCCCCCTCTCGGTAGAGCCATCATATACATTCTTTGTATATACATATACTAGCACACATTCATCTTACGTACCCCCACATGTATATGCACCGAAATAAATAAATAAATATATATATATATATATAAATATATATATATATATATACACTCCTACATATATATATATTATCATTGTTTTCCATTTTTCCTTGTCACATATGCATACATATATTTTTTTGTATAAATACTAGCATACATTCATCTTATATACACCCATATGTATATGCACCTAAATAAATATATATATATATATATATATATATATATATATATATACACTCCTATATATATATATATATATATATATATATATATATATATATATTATTGTTTCCATTATTCATCATCACATATATATACATATACATATATATTTGTCTATTTCACCTCTCTCCCATTTTTATTTTTATTTCACATCTAATTTAATTTACCTTATCATACTTATACACCATCACATATATATACATGTAAAATTAAATGTACATATATACATATAAATTTTTATCTGTTTTCCCTTCATTTTCATTTTACACACCTTAATACACACCAAGCCTATATCTCAAGCATGTATACATATATATTCATACATGTATATATGTACATTATATTTACCTTTTTTATCTTTTTTTCTCTCTTACAATCTACAGTAACATGCTTATGTATACCACCACATATATATACATGTATATTAAAAAAAATACATATATACATAAATATCTTACCTCTTATTTTTTTCTTTTTCCTTTTCTTCTTTTCTTTTTTTTTCTTTTCTTTTCTCCTTTTCTTTCTCCTCTCTCGGTCAGCCCTTCTTCTTCCTCTCTTTCAGCTCTCGGTTTCAGTCCTTCATCCCTTGTTTATGTTTCCTAGTGTCTTCCACTATTTCTTCCTTGGTCACACCGCTGCTTCTACCTTCATTCCTCTCCGGTTACCTTCCACATTTCCTGGCTGCTCCTGCTTCAATCTATTCTGTTCTGCTTCTGCTTCCCATCGTTCTCCCCTCTTCTTTTCTTCTTTTTTTTTTACTTCATTGCCGATACCTCCCCTGATTCCCTCACGTTCTGCTTCAGTTTTCTTTTCCAGGAAATGCCGACCTCCCACCTTTCTCAGCTGATCACCCTTTTCTCCCTCACAGTTTCCCCTGTTTACTCACGGTTCCTGCCCTTTTCCAGTCCCGATTCTGTTTCTTGGTTTCTCCTTCTTCCTCAACCAAGCACCTCTCCTTCCTTCCTCCTCTTCTCTTCCTTCCTTCCTCCTCTTCTCTTCCTTCCTTCTCTTCTTCCTCAGCAGAATCAGCTTCCCTTTTTCTTCTCCCCTTCTTTTTCTTTTCCTCTCGGCCAGCAGCTTCCCTATTTTCTTTCTTTCTTTTCTCTTCTTTCCTTTCCTTCTTCTTTCTCTTCTTCCTTGGCCAGCCCTCTCCTCCTTCCTTTATCCTCTTTTCTTTCCTTCTTTCTCTTCTTCCCCAGCTGACCGAGCCTCTCTTCTTCTTCTTTTCTTTTGCTTTTTCTCCCGCCGAGCTGATGCCTCTGTTTTCTTTTGTTTCCAATTGAAACAATCGGGATTGGCTTTGTAACGACCCTTGACCCTTGAAAATCGGAGAAAATTTTTTTTTTTTGAATTTAATTTACCCACTTAATCCCTTATTCACTTAGGTTGTATTCTTGTACAGTGTCAAAACATTTTCCTAATTCTTTTCTCGTAATTTGTAATTGATTTCCATATTTTAAATTATATGGCCGATAGAAATTTCGGCAGCACAACGGCTTATATATGAGCCTACCCACCTGCAAATCAGTTGTTTTCGACAATCCTAGATATCCACAACTACCAAGCATACTTTCCAAATCCATCTTTACCACTCAATGCATCTATTTCGATTTAATACTAGTCATCTCAAAATATAATCCTAAAATAATAGTGTTTACATCGTTTCCTTACAAAATTACATCCCAACTAATAATTCCAATATGTGTGTCTGTGCTTACAATTATGTCTGGTACAGGAATGTAAATGTATACCTTTCGCGTGTACAAAAGTAGCTTATGGTAGCTTTCCCCACTAGCTTACATCATGTACGCGGCAGGTAGCATCTATAGATTCACTGCAAATGATCTGAAGGTAGAGGGGGTGAGCTTTTGGGGAAAAGCCCAGTAAGATAGTACTATTAAAATAGTTTTGACATATAAAAGTATTTGAAATTGTTCATGGAACGAAACTTAATGAAATACAAAAATTTTCATTTCATGCATAAACGTCATAAAGCATGCTTGTCAATAAAAACATTAACATGCTAAACCATTTTCATGAACATTTCATAAATCATTTCGTAAACATATCATGAATATTTCATAATCATTTCATAAACATCTCATGCATATTTCATAATCATTTCGTAAACATCTCATGCATATTTCATAATCATTTCATAAACATCTCATGCATGTTTCATAATCATTTCATAAACTCTCATCATAGTCGATTTTATAATTAAAATCGAGGAGACTAGGCTATAACTAAGTCATGCGATACGTGTCATTCTCCGTAGAGAGTCATCATACCTATGGCCATGGTAAGTGGGCTGTAGACTGGATCAGGGTCGTACAGCTCTTTCGTAAAGTATGGGTAGTATCTATCTTACTTACATTCACTAGCCTTAGCTAGGACACGGGCACCAAGGGCACTCTCCATGTAGGAAACATAATTGCGTGCTGCGCGGGCACGAGATACTACCGAAAATATCATCATAAACCGCCAGTAGCACGACATCTTCCACACAGGTCGAGTCAAGTGCTAAAGGGGCCTACGTACCGGCACCCAAGTGATGGAGCCGGAACACCACAAGAAGTAACCATGCATGAAGCCTATAGTCTCAAAACATCTTTTCTCTTTTCGTAAATACTTTTGAAAACGTCAAAAGTTCCATTTCAAAGCGTAAATATGGGTATTCAAGCCATCATAAAACTCCCATGCATTTTCATAATTCTAAAGTTTATTTCATAAACATAGATGTTCTAACGAACATTTTGTAAAACAAAATCATGTTTTGTAAACAGTTTCGCAAGTATGGAAGCATTTCAAATCATTTCAAATCATATGCTCTTTCATAAAATCATTTCTCAGTGAAACAAGAATGCAATATCAGAACTAAGTTAAGTAATAACCCTTACCTCGATTTATCAGATATCCCGAATTCGAACAGTGACGCCTCCTAGTACCTCCTTTAATTCTTTCTACGATTCACCTACACCGAAATCGTTTACTTAGCATCTTATTCATACGAATTGTCCAAATTGCATTAAAATCGTAACCTATCGTCACTACTGCATGTGTACGTATTATTGTATATACTTAGGCCAACACGCACGTTTATATATTTCTTTACTATTTTTATATTTGTACCTACAAGTATTAACATATACCTTTATTATATACATCCACATGTATATACGCATATATATATATATATATATATATATATACACTCCTATATGTATATATATATAAATATACTTTTATTTGTTTTCATGTTTCCCTAACTCATATATATGCATTCTTTGAATATACATATACTAGCACACATTCATTATATGCACCTAAATAAATATATACATATATATATATACACTCCTATATATATATATTATTATTGTTTTCCATTTTTTTTATCACATATACATACATATTTGCCTACTCCTCATCATTCCCATTTTTTGTCTACTTCTCATTTATTCTCGAGTTTGTTGATTCAAGATTTGTTTTACGCTACCCATAAGAATTTCTTTTCTCTACTTTCCTCTTCATCATCAAAATGACTCAAATCTATCATCCACAAAATAACCGAATACAATTTTATCATCTTCAATTTTCATTTCAATTCATAATAATTTAACTTCTAGTGTCTAATTTCTTGCTTAATTTTCAAAATCCCCAAATCTGTCAATTTAATCCCTAATCCCTAATCTCTAATTTCTTCAACAAATCAAATTTCAATTAATTCATACAACATCATGCTTCCATAATACAATTTATACATACATTAAACCAAATAAAGCTTGGGTTTTTACCTGGGATTCACTGGTACAAGGATGGGGAAACAGAAATTGAAAGATTTATCTGTATTTTTTTTTACACTATAGCGTCGAAAATAGGGGTGGCCGGACAGGGAAGGACAGGCGAGGGAGGTTACCGGGCTCGGGTTCAGTGGTGGCCGGTGTCGGGTCTCCCTGGTCGCTATAATCCGCAAACAGAGGAGAAATCCCTATGTTTCCATTTTTGTTTCCAGGCGAGGGGAGAGGGAAAAAGGAGGGAATGGTCACCGAAGGTCGGAGGGAGAAGGCTGCTCGAAGTCCGGGCAATGTGAGGCTGCCGACTGTCTCTGGTTCAGTCGTCAGTCCGACGAAACAAAGAGGAAGGGGCTCGGGTTCGGTGAATGGCAAGGGGAAAAAGAAAGAAGATCGATCGTCGCTGGCTTGGGGCTTGGTTCAATCGTCGACGGTCGTGGACGGTAGGCGAACGATCGGGGAGAAAGGCTTGGCCGACGGTAGCAGAGAAGAGGAACAGGGGGTTTCTTTTTAGGATCGCGTGATCCCTTTTTTTTCTTTTTCCGTTTAGTCTTTTTTTAATTTTTTTATTTTTATTATATATATATTATTTATATATATATATATATCTATTTATATTCATATTTATATTTATATTTATATATATATATGTCACGACCCAAAACTACCCAAAAATCAGAGTAAATTTTTTGCGTTTTGTTATTTTCTTTCATGCTTACTTGTCCTCTGATCGTGACCACACTCCACTAACAAATTGGGTTGTGCGTCAATGCCAGTGCCACCATTCATTTACCATATAACTTAATTCTTTCTCAGTCATTTATAAGTGTTTACAATATTTATACATCCCCTAAAGTCACTTACAAACATGTTACTGTGCTATGCTTATTTAGATACAATTTGTACAAGTGTATATACCTTAAATGATAGGCAGCAGCGGATATCCGGAATGCAGTACTCAGTCGCCTCAACATCTAATAGAGATTATCTGTGTGAGAAAATGAAAGGGGTGAGCACATCAAGCTCAGTAAGGCAATCCTACGAACAAGTAGGTAACCATACTACCTACATGAACGTGGTGCCATGCATAAACCACCCTTTCTCCACACATTTTAAAACTGATGTTATGATTCATGATGTCATGTAAAACACGTTCGCATGGAAAATTCAACATGCAACTCTTTCAAATCATTTCTTTCTCATTTAAAATTTCACAACAAATCCAGAACTCGACCCATCCCTCGGGTGGTCCTGACTTACAAAACCATGAAAATCAGTTTATATCACACATGGGTTTAAAAAGCATAGAAATAGCATCATGCAAATTTAGTTTAAAACCCAGTTTCAATCATCGTCAAGATCATCAACATGTGAGACTAGGCAACATCTGTATATCGGTAATAACCAGGACTATGGCCATGTGTCTTCGGGAGTTCCTCTGCTACACAGATCCTAGTGTGCGGGTTCTCACCATGATTGGGAACCGCCCGAGAGGTGGGTCAGTCCATCTCGTCAGTCTTATCCTATCCCACGCATCCGAAGATGCCGTATCCGAAAATACCACGTATCCGAAGATACCACACATCCGAAGATGCCACACGGTACATCGTACTCCATGCTACTTGCACTGTACATCGTACTCCGTGGACCCATATCATATCTCTATACTCATGCCATGTCTCAAAACGCACATGCGGGCCTATTTAATCGGTGACACACAGTCTACCCGATGCTCCAAGCACGGCTCATCACATGTTCTCATAAAATCAGTGCGAGCGATGCTCAGCACTCTCATCAAATCAAGTAAAACTAGTGCGAGCTAAGCTCTAGCACTCTCATGAAATCATGTGAAAAATCTGGTGCGAGTTACACTCTAGAACCCTGTCACGAAAATCATATATATATATATAAAGAATCAGGTGCGAGTCGGACTCCAGCACCAATGCATGTAAAACTCTAGTGTGAGCTCTCGCTCCAGCACTAATGCATGCATCAAATAAATCAAAACATCGTACGAGCTGAGCTCTAGCACGTCACATATCAATAAAAACAAGTAGGCGGCTCTGTTTCCTTAAAACAGTTTTCACAACAATTTCATCATTGAAAATATGCAATGCTGTGCATTTTTTTTCTTTCAAGGTTAGCCAGCCTACTCATGCATGCATCAAAACACCTCCAGAACGAGCAAGAACCTCTTGTTCTTACTCCTCCTAATTTTTCCTAAAATTGTAAATTTTACCCTTAACAAGGGTATTTTGGTAATTTACCCATTTGGGGCACTAAAATTATTAACTTACTTCTAGACCCTTCAGATAATTTAAAAGACTGCATATGACTTTGAAATTTCGTAAAGTTTATGTCACGACCCAAATTACCTAAAAATCCCTACAAATTTTTTGCTTTTCATTTCCTTACCCGTCGTGAACAGATATACTACTAAACAGTTGGGCTATGATTCGGTGTAAGTCACCTCTCCCCTATTTACCATTCAATTTCCATATTTCATTTACATATCAATTTATTTAAAACTAAATACATCCCCAATATTACATCCATATACAGTACTGTGCATCTATATGTTCAGATACAAAAATTATATAAATGTGTATACCTGATCTTAATAAGAAGCAGCGGAAATGACTACTGTCGTTCTCTTCTACTGAATATACCCTGTGGGGTGGAAAATGAAAGGGTGAGCGAAACGTGCTCAGTAAGGCAATAATGTAAGCAGGTAGATAACTATACTATCTACGTGCTGATAATGTCATGATGTAAAAATCGTTTACTTTCGGAGCATGAGGTAAGATTAAAACAATGCCACATGTATGTATATATCATATACAAGAAATCATGAAATCGACATATCAAGCACACATGGAAAATCATCATGTATGACATCTCATGCTCGTCACATTAAAACTCATTTATTTCATCGTAAACTCTTCACTTTAAAACTCATTTGTTTAATCACAAAACTCATCACTTTGAAACTTATTTGTTTCATCATAAATTCATCACATTTAAAACTCAATTGTTTCATTATAAAACAACTTCATCAAGGTCAAACCCATCTCTCGGGAATACCTTGATTCATCAAATCACATCTCTTTTAAAAACACAAATCGGAACTACCCCTCCATTGGGTTTGTCCTGGTCTATCCAGACCGTATGATATCATGTGAGGCATGTAGGTTACTGTATGAAAAATCGAGGACTATGGCCATACTATGTCCCTGTGATCCCAGGCTACACAGATCCCGATGTGCAGGGCATCACAACTGCAACGGGAGGTGGGGTCAAGTCCTACCCGCCAGAATATCAAGTAACATCATAGAGTCATCATGACTGCACGGTACAGCGTACTCCGTGTGACATACACGGTACATCATACTCCGTGGACCCATATCATAGTCTGGGGGTGCCTGCCGTAGGTCTTATCCAGCCCAATACTATGTCGATAACCAACCCATGTCTCAAAGTATACGTGCGAGCATCTCAACTCTCTGTGACACACAGTCTACAGGAGGCTTCCGCACGACTATATGCATGTCAACTCGCGTCTAGTGCGAGCAAAGCTCCAACACCACGCTATGCATATCATGATATCAAAAATCTCGTGCGAGTGAAGTTCCAGCACGGTTTTGTGCACACACAAATTTCTCGTACGAGCAATGCTCCAGTACGGCTTTTCATGAGAATAAATCAGTAAACTTGAGTGCGAGTAAGACTCTAGCACTCTTTTAGTCATGTAAATACGATAGGTGGCTCACTTTTAATAAAACATCTTTTAAAATAGTAACCGGTACCTTTTCGTAAAATTCACGAAATCAACAGCCCACCTATGTGTATATTTGCTTAAATCAAAGCAATATATTCATATAAAGCATTAAAAACATGAAATCATGCAATTTACCTGCCTTACTACCCTTTTTGTAAATTTTACTCCTAAGGGCAAAATCGTCTTTTTCCTTTATTTATCTAATCCCCGATTTTCGTAAAAATTATTATTTCATTTACTAGATACTTAGATAAATTCTAAGCCCTGTAAATACCCTCAAAATATGTATAGGAATCTCTATGCACTTACAAAATTCCCTTACCTCGATTCTCGTCGAGTCTGACCTTTCCACTGATGTCACGTCGCGCAGTCCGATCTACTCTCAATCCAGTGCCCGAAACTGCGTATCAATATTCCACAGGTCAGATATTATACAATTTAATTGTATTTCCTATTTTCTGGGCTTAATTTAAATCATTGGGCCCATTTACCCCTATTGGGCCCGATTGCACCTTAATGGGCCTTAATCGGCCTTAAGCCCGTTTTCCCACTTAATTTTTTACACTATCGAGGCCTATTGGGCTTATTCAGCTTACCGATAATTATCGGGCTTCGTTCCAAACTCATTGGATAGCCCGTATACCATTTACGGTAATTACGTTGTAAATCCGATTAATATTCCTTTTATACAGAATTAATCCATAAATTTCGTAAAATAATCGAAACTCTGTATTAAAGGATTCTAATTGTCGAAATTAAAATGTACTTACCTAATATAATGCGGGATACGAAAATCGGAGCTCAATTGGCTCTCGTTCGGGCTTTGTCGTACAACTGCACAATTATATATTTGATCCCAGGTTACTTTCAGATTAAATATAATTTAAATAAATTTCCCGAAAGTCAAATTGGTCACTTTTGACCTCTTATCGACTTACCCGAAGTCCGGTATATCCCCAAAAATTCTTTCCCTTTTTCCTTTTTTCTCTTTTTCTCCCTTTTTCCCTTCTTTCTTGGCTGAACCGGTTCAGTCCGGTTCGGACCGGTTCAGACCACCGGTTCTCTCCGGTTTGGCCGGTTCACCACCGGTTCACTGCCTTGCCGACCGGTTCTCCGCCGGCTTCCACCGCCAGCAGCTCCGCAAGGTCGTCCGCATCTCGAATCTGCCCTCGGTTTGGGTCAAGCTCGCCGGAACGCCGCCGGTCCGGTTCTTCTCCCTCAACCGTCGGACCCATTTTCCTCCTCTTGGCCGTCGCCGGCGATTCCCGTCATCTCGTCGGCTGCTACCGGTCTCAAAAGAACCGCCTCGGTCATGTGATCATTTTGTGGGGTCGGATCGGAGCCAAGACGCCGCCGTTCGCCGGGACCGACTCGACTTTCCTCACGGCTTTCTCTTCCTCCGTTCGACGTCCTCCGACCACCTGACGGCGTGATTCCGGTGCCCACGTGCTCGTCGGTCTCTCCTCTTCCTCCTGATAGCTTCGTCGGGGGTCGTCGATCGCCGGACAGCTCGCCGGTGTCTCCTCGGTTTGGCTACCCCCTTTTCGTTTTTCTGGTTCTCTCTCTCTCCCCGATATTTCCGTTTTTCAGATTTCCCAACTTTTTTTTTCTTTTCTTTTTTTTTCATTTATTTTATTAATTATTTTTATTATTATTATTTATTTTAATTATTACACTATTTATTAAAATACTCTACAAAAATCCAAAATATCCCTTAAAATATCCTTAAAATTATTATTTAATTCTAAATTAATTTATTTAATTATTTTAACCCTTTTTCGGGTATAATTTCTTCGTATTTTCGGGATATTGTCCCGAATGACTTTTCGGTATATTTTTCGATTATTTTCGGAATTATTTTTCCGAACTAAAAATCCCGATTAATTCCCATAAATTAATATCTTGATCAATTTAACCCAAAATAAATTTATTTCACCTTTATTGACCAAGATTTCTCAAATCCATATTTTTAATTAAATTTCCTTATCGAATTATACCGACTTTCGGTCTATTGACCGTTTTGCCCTTACACGTGTTCGGGATTAATTTAACCCGACTCCCCTTCACGAATACTCATTCATTTCGTATTTTTAATTAAATTTGGGTCTTACAACTCTCCCCCACTTAAGGAATTTGGTCCTCCAAATTAGAACCAATTCATATGAGTCCATAGACTACTCCGGGTACATTAATTGTATCATACTTCTTAAATTCTCATGTGACCTTTCTCCGGAGAGTATTACTACCAAGGACTTTAATTAGGGAGATTGTCTTAAACCTCAATACTTTCTTTCCTGTTTAATGCCCGAATCAACTTTCCAATATACTTATATCTTCATTAAACAGAACTTTTGGAGTTCATATCCTATCACCTCTGTTGGATCTGAATAGTATTTTCGAAGTATCAAAAGCTGAGATACATTGTGGGTGCCTGTTAATTCAAGTGATAATATCAACCTACAGGTCTTATCTCCCACTTGTCCAATCTCTCAAAATATTCCATCCAGCGCAACTCCATTTACCTTCTTCCAAAAGCTCGCTATGTCCTTATTCTCTTAGGACAAGAAACATTTCAATCATACTAATTCACCAAAGGTGAATTCCAATACTTTTCTACCTGCTCTGAGGTGTTCTTAATCTTTCATCCTTAACTAAACATCCTCAGAGACTTATTATCCAAGGTCGAAATTAATTCTGTTCTGTCACCCACTTTTCTTATCCAATCTGGGGAACAACCCCTACAGCCATACACTGCCTCATATCTTGTTATCCCGATACTCAAGTGACAACAGTCGCTATTGGCAAATTCAATTAGAAATCAACTGATCATTCCAGAAGCTTATAAAAATCAAGGGCACACGCTTTCATCGGATCCTCCAGAACATGTACAGTCCTCTCTGACTGACCATCTGTCTGAGGACGAAAAGCTGTGCTAATACTCAGTCGGGTTCCCATAGCTTCCTAAAAATATTCCCTGAAGTAGAAAGTGAAGCGGGAATCCCTATATGATACCATGCTCACTGGAACGCTACTTAATGTTCCACAATCTTCCTTACACCTAAATCCTCATATACACTCTGAGTATTTGGGGATTTCATAACCAAAAGGTGGGTAGACTTAGTCACTTTATCGACTATTATCCAAATAGCCTCGTAATTCACCTGGGTTCTCTGTAACCCATCACGACATTCATGGAGACTTGCTCTCATTTTCCGTGCCGTGTTGATATAGGTAGGTGCTGCAATAACTCTGCAGACTTTTAATACTCTACCTTACTCTGTTGACATACTAGGCACTTTTCCACAATCTCTACCATATCTCTTTTCACATCTGACCACCAATACCCTTTTCAGAGATTTCAATATATTCTTTACTTCCGTATGCACTGTATATCCCGAAGAGTGAGCTTCTGACAATATTACTATCCCATCAACTGTGGTCCTGGGGAGCACTCATATTATCTCTGAACCTCTCTGTAAATCATCAACACTCGCTGTGAACTCTGTCACTGTACCCTTCTGAATCTGACCCAAACTATCGACATCATGCCGATCATCACGCTAAGCCTGGCAAATCCGAGCACTCTCATCCGGTTCTAATCTCAGGCTAGCTGTCACACAATCATTGTCATCATCAGAAGGGATCACATCATTACTGAGGTCCACAACTGCTCTAGCAGCTCACGCTCCCTGACCATCATATGTAATACCATCCCGAGGCTCTTTCTGCTCAAGGCATCAGCCATCACATTAGCTTTTCTTGGGTGGTACAATTTTTTACAATCAAAATCTCTCAGAAGCTCTAACCCATTATGTATTTTCATATTCGCCTCTTTCTGTGAAAACAGATACTCGGGCTTTGTGATCAGTGCATACCCACAATTCCTCATCGTGTACCTAATAGTACCATATCCTCGGTACAAATACTGTTGCCAACTTTAAATCATGGGTCAGATAGTTTATTTTATGATCAAGGAGTTGTCTGACTCCATAATTGACTATCTTCCCATTATACATCAATACACAGCTCCTTCATAATTTTGAGGTATCCATACTCACTGAGAACCTCTTGAGCTGTTGGGTATGGTGAAATTAATCACAGTGGTCAGTTCATACTTCACTACATCGAAATTCATGTCACATCTATCATCTTATTCCAAGACCACGTTTTCATAATTAAACGTGTTAACAAGGTATATCCTTTTAGAACTCGCAGCAATCCATTTGTAAAAGCCATTTCTAATTGTTGCTTATAAATCGCCCTAGACTTTAACTACACCCAACATATCATCAATAATGATGATTACAACTCGATCCAATCCTTGACTTATCCACGCATAAGCGTATAAGATCCTTTAAAATCACTTATGTTTTTCAGGTACTAACCTGCGTCATTTCCTTTTCTTATCTTAACGGCTCTTATTAAATTTTTACTATGTTAACCTTTATGATTTGTCGAATTCTAATATTCTTATCGTCTTAGTAAGGTATCCTAATGCTAAAGGTATTTATTACGACGATCGATTTTACGTTGTAGGTTATATATATATACTTTTAGACACTGTCAAGTCTTCAGGCGGGGAGGTATTTTGAAATACCTTTATTAACCCTTAGACTTAACCACAATTACTTTATATACCAGTCCATGTGGTCACACTTTATATTCGCTACTAATTGCTTTAATCCCAATGACTTCATATCGTAAAGATGCTCTTACCTAGCATATGCCTCTTACT
The DNA here is from genome assembly GCA_033439115.1 of Firmiana major. Lineage (NCBI taxonomy): Eukaryota > Viridiplantae > Streptophyta > Magnoliopsida > Malvales > Malvaceae > Firmiana > Firmiana major. Next base: position 21,893,582 of record CM065903.1, on the reverse strand, counting down.
CCAATACATCTTGTATTTAGGACTATCTTATCTTAAAGATTATCTCCTTCCGTATATCCCTCATGACAAAACTCTTTCATTATTCATTCCGTGAGTACAATCCTTTACTCCTTTAATTTCAACTGTTGCACCCTTTTTTATCACTTGTCAACACTTACAGTATACTCTTCAGTGATGTTTTCACCCCTGTTTTCAACTTAAAATCTCTATATTCATATTCCGTTAATTAATCCTCCTCTATTGGGGTACTCATTATCAGTATTGTGCCCAATGATGTAGGCATTCATGCCTTTTACTCACTTATATGCGAATGAAGGCAGTATGAATAAATGTGTGGCACCAGGATCAATGAACATATGTACTTCATTATTCATAACAAGTGTGGTATCTCACACCACATCCATGAAACATCAATAGTGTCCTGGTCCAAGACATCCTCTCGCCTTCGTCCAAGAGCCTACTTTCCTTTTTCTTTTCGGCTATGGCCTCCTTTTTACGTTGCAGCTATTCCAACGAAGTTTTTTTTCTCTGTCTCTTTACTTTTTTGTAGGGCGATCTTGCCCAACTCTGTGCAATCAAAATCAATGGTCCGTCTTACTACACTTAACGGCCATTTTCATCAATACAGTGTAGGTATAGACCCTCTTTCCGTGGTATCTACCACACATCCCACACTGCTTACAATGCTTACACTGCTACACTGCTTCGTAGCAGGTCGGGGTCCTCCAATCACAATGCCCTTCAAGAGTGCCAAAATTTGTTGCACTGGGGCCTTACCAATTATCTTACTCCAGGACTCATCAAATTTAATCTCTTATCAACTAGTCTTTTTCCTGTTCTGACATCCATGTCATTCTCTATTCTCTTATGTCTCTATTTCGGCCCTTACTACCTTTCCCAATCTCAGAGGCGTGCAACACATGATATTATTCACACAACTATATTCTGCGCACTGCCTCGACATAGGTAATGAGCTAATTGGACTCTAATCGACAATTTGAGTTATTTCATGAACTTTTAGACATCTCGACTGTCACCTGTTCATAGTGTTGAGGTAATATCTGCCAAAGAATATAACTGAGTTTCATACTCATAATCAATTTAGTATTCCTAGGCAGTGTAAGAAATTTTTCCTTTAAATCATGTTCGGGAATCCTGTCATCGGAATACATCCAATAAGATTTCTCATCTTAGCTCTGGATGTTTAACACTTAAGATGGGTCGAGCGAGTTTCCACCAAAGCTCCGCTGCGCCCTCATATCTCATTCATAATCTGAGCAATTTGCTCCTCACAATAATCTCCACACTCCGCTCTAATCTCGCGAAGCATGTCTCAATACTATCCGATCACTCTGTCGGACTCTGAGAGGCATGCTCAACATTAACCTCTATTTCAATCTCATCCTGATTCTCACAGGTCAATTCAGCACGACTTAGCAGACTCAGGTCTACCTCTACGACCTCTGCCTCGTGCACTATCGCATCTTGAGTCTCATATCATGACTCATTCGATTCTCAAGCCGATCTCTACGGCCTCGAGCATGTGTACTCGCCCCTCTACCATAGCGGTTATCAGTTATAACAACTATATTCTTGCATTTGAAACTAAGTTCTTAGCTGCACTTCCATCTTGATATACACAATTGTATCTAAACAATGCACAATACATGGGGATGTAAATTTACTTAACCACTAACACCGACATCATATCAGGCCAACTCTGCTCTGATACCATTATATTTGTCACGACCTAAATTACCTAAAAATCCCTACAAATTTTTCGCTTTTCATTTCCTTACCCGTCGTGAACAGATATACTACTAAACAGTTGGGCTATAATTCGGTGTTAGTCACCTCTCCCCTATTTACCATTCAATTTCCATATTTCATTTACATATCAATTTATTTAAAACTAAATACATCCCCAATATTACATCCATATACAGTACTGTGCATCTATATGTTCAGATACAAAAATTATATAAATGTGTATACCTGATCTTAATAAGAAGCAGCGAAAATGACTACTGTCGTTCTCTTCTACTGAATATACCCTGTGGGGTGAAAAATGAAAGGGTGAGCGAAACATGCTCAGTAAGGCAATAATGTAAGCAGGTAGATAACTATACTATCTACGTGCTGATAATGTCATGATGTAAAAATCGTTTACTTTCGGAGCATGAGGTAAGATTAAAACAATGCCACATGTATGTATATATCATATACAAGAAATCATGAAATCGACATATCAAGCACACATGGAAAATCATCATGTATGACATCTCATGCTCGTCACATTAAAACTCATTTATTTCATCGTAAACTCTTCACTTTAAAACTCATTTGTTTAATCACAAAACTCATCACTTTGAAACTTATTTGTTTCATCATAAATTCATCACATTTAAAACTCAATTGTTTCATTATAAAACAACTTCATCAAGGTCAAACCCATCTCTCGGGAATACCTTGATTCATCAAATCACATCTCTTTTAAAAACACAAATCGGAACTACCCCTCCATCGGGTTTGTCCTGGTCTATCCAGACCTATGATATCATGTGAGGCATGTAGGTTACTGTATGAAAAATCGAGGACTATGGCCATACTATGTCCCTGTGATCCCAGGCTACACGGATCCCGGTGTGCGGGGCATCACAACTACAACGGGAGGCGGGGTCAAGTCCTACCCGCCAGAATATCAAGTAACATCATAGAGTCATCATGACTGCACGGTACAGCGTACTCCGTGTGACATACACGGTACATCGTACTCCATGGACCCATATCATAGTCTGGGGATGCCTGCCGTAGGTCTCATCCAGCCCAATACTATGTCGATAACCAACCCATGTCTCAAAGTATACGTGCGAGCATCTCAACTCTCTGTGACACACAGTCTACAGGAGGCTTCCGCACGACTATATGCATGTCAACTCGCGTCTAGTGCGAGCAAAGCTCCAACACCACGCTATGCATATCATGATATCAAAAATCTCGTGCGAGTGAAGCTCCAACACGGTTTTGTGCACACACAAATTTCTCGTACGAGCAATGCTCCAATACGGCTTTTCATGAGAATAAATCAGTAAACTTGAGTGCGAGTAAGACTCTAGCACTCTTTTAGTCATGTAAATACGATAGGTGGCTCACTTTTAATAAAACATCTTTTAAAATAGTAACCGGTACCTTTTCGTAAAATTCACGAAATCAACAGCCCACCTATGTGTATATTTGCTTAAATCAAAGCAATATATTCATATAAAGCATTAAAAACATGAAATCATGCAATTTACCTGCCTTACTACCCTTTTTGTAAATTTTACTCCTAGGGGCAAAATCGTCTTTTTCCTTTATTTATCTAAGCCACGATTTTCGTAAAAATTATTATTTCGTTTACTAGATACTTAGATAAATTCTAAGCCCTGTAAATACCCTCAAAATATATATAGGAATCTCTATGCACTTACAAAATTCCCTTACCTCGATTCTCGTCGAGTCTGACCTTTCCACTGATGTCACGTCGCGCAGTCCGATCTACTCTCAATCCAGTGCCCGAAACTGCGTATCAATATTCCTCAGGTCAGATATTATACAATTTAATTGTATTTCCTATTTTCTGGGCTTAATTTAAATCATTGGGCCCATTTACCCATATTGGGCCCGATTGCACCTTAATGGGCCTTAATCGGCCTTAAGCCCATTTTCCCACTTAATTTTTTACACTATCGAGGCCTATTGGGCTTATTCAGCTTACCGATAATTATTGGGCTTCGTTCCAAACTCATTGGATAGCCCGTATACCATTTACGGTAATTACGTTGTAAATCCGATTAATATTCCTTTTATACAGAATTAATCCATAAATTTCGTAAAATAATCGAAACTCTGTATTAAAGGATTCTAATTGTCGAAATTAAAATGTACTTACCCAATATAATGCGGGATACGAAAATCGGAGCTCAATCGGCTCTCGTTCGGGCTTTGTCGTACAACTGCACAATTATATATTTAATCCCGGGTTACTTTCAGATTAAATATAATTTAAATAAATTTCCCAAAAGTCAAATTGGTCACTTTTGACCTCTTACCGACTTACCCGAAGTCCGGTGTATCCCCAAAAATTCTTTCCCTTTTTCCTTTTTTCTCTTTTTCTCCCTTTTTCCCTTCTTTCTTGGCTGAACCGGTTCAGTCCGGTTCGGACCGGTTCAGACCGCCAGTTCTCTCCGGTTTGGCCGGTTCACCGTCGGTTCACTGCCTTGCCGGTCGGTTCTCCATCGGCTTCCACCGCCAGCAGCTCCGCAAGGTCGTCCGCATCTCGAATCTGCCCTCGGTTTGGGTCAAGCTCGCAGGAACGCCGCCGGTCCGGCTCTTCTCCCTCGGCCGTCGGACCCATTTTCCTCCTCTTGGCTGTCGCCGGCGATTCCCGTCGTCTCGTCGGCTGCTACCGGTCTCAAAAGAACCGCCTCGGTCTGGTGATCATTTTGTGGGGTCGGATCGGAGCCAAGACGCCGCCGTTCGCTGGGACCGACTCGATTTTCCTCACGGCTTTCTCTTCCTCCGTTCGACGTCCTCTGACCACCTGACGGCGTGATTCCGATGCCCACGTGCTCGCCGGTCTCTCCTCTTCCTCCTGGTAGCTTCGTCGGGGGTCGTCGATCGTCGGACAGCTCGTCGGTGTCTCCTCGGTTTGGCTGCCCCCTTTTCGTTTTTCTGGTTCTCTCTCTCTCCCCGATATTTCCGTTTTTCAGATTTCCCAACTTTTTTTTTTCTTTTCTTTTTTTTCATTTATTTTATTAATTATTTTTATTATTATTATTTATTTTAATTATTACACTATTCATTAAAATACTCTACAAAAATCCAAAATATCCCTTAAAATATCCTTAAAATTATTATTTAATTCTAAATTAATTTATTTAATTTATTTAATTATTTTAACCCTTTTTCGGGTATAATTTCTTCATATTTTCGGGATATTGTCCCGAATGACTTTTCGGTATATTTTTCGATTATTTTCGAAATTATTTTTCCGAACTAAAAATCCCGATTAATTCCCATAAATTAATATCTTAATCAATTTAACCCAAAATAAATTTATTTCACCTTTATTGACCAAGATTTCTCAAATCCATATTTTTAATTAAATTTCCTTATCGAATTATACCGACTTTTGGTCTATTGACCATTTTGCCCTTACACGTGTTCGGGATTAATTTAACCCGACTTCCCTTCACGAATACTCATTCATTTCGTATTTTTAATTAAATTTGGGTCTTACAGTTTACCTCTAGCAGTCCGTAGAATTCCCTTACCTTATTTTTCTGTAGAGTCTGACCTTTCCTTTTTCTATTGCTGTCTCGTCACGCAGTCCGATCTGCTCCCAATCCAATGTCTGAAACTGCGTATAAATATTTCTCAGGTCAGATATCATACAATTTAATTGTATTTTCTATTTTCTGGGTTTAATTTAAATCATTGGGCCCTTTTACCCCTACTGGGCCCGATTGCACCTTAATGGGCCTTAATCGGCCTTAAGCCCTTTTCCACATATTTTCACATTATCGAGGCCTATTGGGCTCATGGGGCCCACCAACAATTTCTTGGGCCTCATTCTAATTCTCGAATAGCTAAATTTATTATTTACGATAATTTATCTAAATTTTCATAATTTAATTTATTTTATGCGATAATTAAATTCGAAGCACGCATAACGATGTAAATTATCGTAAATAAGGGTTACTTACTCGAGATTCCATGCTAGTATGCAAATCGAGGCTGTCTCGAGCTCTCATTTGACGTCGATTGTCGAGCTACACAATTTCATAAATTTTCGGGTAAATTTTCAGTCGAAAATTAATTAAATAAAATATTTCAAAATTCAAATCAGTCAATTTCGACCGCTACTGACTTACTCGTAGCTCGATTACATCGTCGAAATTTTTCCTCTTTTTCTTTTTCCCTTTTTCTCTTTTTTTCCTCTCTTTCTTGGCTGTACCGGTTCGATCCGGTTCAGACCCGGTTCGAACCGCCGGTTCACTCCGGTTCGGTCGGTTCACGGCCTTGTCGGTCGGTTCTCCACCGGCTTCCGCCGCCAGTGGCTCCGCTGGGTCGTCCGCATCTTAGATCTGGGGTCGGCTTCGGTCGAGGTCACCGGAAAGTCGCCGGTCCGGCCTGTTCTCTCCACCGTCGGTACCCACTTCATCTTTCCGTCGTTTTCGACTTTTGCCGGCAGTTTCGCCTGTCGTGGCCGCCACCAATCGGCTCGTCTGCGCCTCGGGGACGTTCAGCGGTGGTCGGGTTGTCCAGATCGATGTCGGTTGGCCACCGATCGGAGCGTTCCTTCCCGCGGCTTCTCCTTCCGTTTTCAGCCTCCTCCGGCGTCGGTGTGGCACGTCGCCGGTACCAGGGAGGTCGTCGGCCTCTCCTCTTCCTTTTTCGGCCCTTCGCCTGGCCGTTGGTCGCCAAACGGTGGCCGTCCGGTCCCTTCTTCTTCCTCAGTTTTTCGGCTTCGTTTTCCGTCTCTCTCTCCCCGATTTCAATCTGATTTTTTTTCTTCTTCTTCTTTTTTAACTAATTAATTATTTATTTATTTATTTATTTATTTATTTTATTAATATTTTAATCATTAAAATATTCATAATATTCTACAAATATCTACAAATTTCTTATTTTATTCTAAATTCATTTATTTAATTTTATTTAATTTATTTTAACCCTTTTTGGTATATTTTTCGATTATTTTCGGGATTATTTTTCGAAGTAAAAATCTCGATTAATTCCGATTAATTCTCATAAATTCATATCTTGATCAATTTAACCCGAAATAAATTTATTTCACCTTTATTGACCAAGATTTCTCAAATCCATATTTTTAATTAAATTTTCTTATCGAATTTACACCGGCTTCCGATCTTTTGACCATTTTGCCCTTGCACGTATTCGGGACCAATTTAACTCGACTTCCCTTCACGAACACTCACTCATTTTGTGTTTGATTAAAAATCGGGTCTTACAATATATATATTTTATATTTTTATTATATATGTTATATTTGTATTTATATATATGTATATTTTTAATTATAATTTCATTCTTGGACAATTACATGTATATACACTTATTGTAATTATTTTTATCCTTCATTTGTTTTTCAACTTAACAAATATATATATATATATATATATATATATATATATATATATATTCACATATTTTCCTATAACATATTTCCATTTATTATATATATATATATATATATATTTTGTTTAATTTAAATACAGAAAATTTGCGGTGTTTACAGGCTTTCTTTGAATGTCAATCCAGTACAATGCCCCTTTTTCTTTTTCTTAATATATTAATATATTTATTATATCAATATATATATATATTATATTAATATATAGATAGATATTATTTGTTTTGTCTTTGTTTAGTGTTAATATATTTGTTGTTTTCTTGTTTTGTGTTATTATTTTCCATTTCATTTCCTTTTATTTAATTTCATCATTTTTATTTTTATTAGTCTCATGCTTTATTTATTTGTTTGTTTAATACTATATATTAAATACTATACACTAAATAATATATATATATGCTATATATATTATTATTCTTTTATTTAAATGTCTAGTATATATGTATATTTATATATACATATTCACCTATGTATATATCTACATATATACATTTTCTTGTATAATTTATCCAAAGACATAATATCATGCCTTCCATGAAATTTTTCTTATTCCGAAAATGAAATAGTATCGGGATTTCATCATTCTTCATAAATTCTCGATACAAGTGTTTACATCAACAATTTTCAATTAACAAATTAAAATTTTCTAATCCCTCCGTACTTGCATTTCGCCTTATCACTTCTTGTATCTTCAGGTTCTCGGTCATTCACGGACTTCTCGGTTCCTATAGTCCTCAAGTCGTATAACAAATATTCACACTTCCATTAATATATATTATTTTCATTTTTATATAATCTAATTAAATGTAGGAAATTTGTGGGGTTTACATTAATAAAATTCCTTAATTTGGAAAATTCCTTAAATCATGCATTTCATGCATGTCATGCTTTCACCATCCTTAGGTAAACTTCCCTTAATAGGGGTAAAATAGTCTTTTTACCTATTTCGATTCTTAAAATCATTTAAACCACTTTTAGGACCTTTATACAATATCAGTGTATACATACATATTCAGTGTACAGAAAAGCTATTAAAATACGCGTAGTTACCTCTAGCTACTCACACCATTCACTTACCTCATTTTTTTGTACAGTCTAACTTTTTCACTAATGACTCGTCACACAGTACGATTTGCTCCCAATCTAAATCAAATCTCCGGCACTGCGGATAAATATTCATCAGGTCAAATACAATATATGTAATTGTATTTCATATTTTCTGGGCTTAATTTTAAATCATTGGGCTCATTTACCCATATTGTGCCCGATTGTACCATAATGAGCCTTAATCGGCCTTAAGCCCATTTTTCCACTGACTATTCACATTATCGAGGTCTATTGGGTTCATTGGGCCCATCAATATATATTGAGCCTCGTTCTAAACTCTCGAATAGCTTAATTTAGTATTTACGATAATTTATCCAATTTCCAGAATTTAATCCATTTAATGCGAAAATTAAATTCGTAATTTATCAAACACGCATAACGATGCAAATTGTCATAAATAAGGGTTACTTACCTGAGATTCCATGATAGTACGCCAATCGAGGCTATCTCGAGCTCTCGATTGATGCCAATTGTCGAGCTACACATTTAAATATTTTTTCGAGTAAATTTTCAGTCGGATATTAATCAAATTAAATATTTCAAAATTTAAATCAATCAATTTGACCGCTTACCGACTTACCCGTAGCTCGATTGCATCACAGAAATTTTTCTCAATTTTTTTCAATTTTTTCTCTTTTTCTTTTTCCTCTTTTTCTCTTTCTTTTCTTTTCTTTTTGGCTGAATCGGTTCGGTCCGGTTCAACCCGGTCACACTGCTGATTCTGTTTAGTTCAGTTCGACCGGTTCAGTCCGGATCGGCCGGTTCAGGCATCATTTTACCGTTCTGGCGCCGTCCAGCCAGTTCCCGGTGCCTCACCACCGCCGTTCGACGCGCCATCGTCTGGGCTTCCATAATCGGGCCTCGGGTTGGACCAAATCGACGCCGATGGTCGCCGATTTCCTTTCTCTCCCGCGGCATCTCCCTCCGTCGATCTCCTCTTTCCGACGACGTCGGCACGCGTGCTAGCTGCCGGTGGTTCTTACGAGTATCGTCGCCCTTTGCCGACCCTCGCCTGGGGTTCCTGGTCGCCGGTGGTGGCTCGTCGATGATGCTCCTCGGTTCGGCTTCCATTTCGTTTCTTTCCCTCTTTGTTTTCTGTTTCCGCGATTTCAGTTTTAGTTTTTTTTTATAATTTATTTTAATATTATTTTAATAATTAAAATAATATTAAAATTTTTTCAAATATCTAAAAATATCATATTAAATTCATTTAATCCGTAAATGAATTTATCAGTCCGATTTTACATTTTCGATATATTTTTCTAATATTTTTGGGTTTGTTTTTCGAGGCAAAAATTTCAAAAATATTAAATAAATTCATATCTTGATCAATTTAATCCGAAATTTAATTATTTCTTCGTTATTGATTAAGATTTCTCAATCCATTATTTTTAATTAAATTTTCTTATCGAAATTATACCGGGTTTCGATTTTTTGACCGTTTTACCCTTGCACGTATTCGGTAATTCCATTTAAATCCTTTTTCCATTTTTAAATGTACTCAAAAATTTCTATTCATTCCATTTACTCTTACGATAAAAGTCGAGTCTTATAACTTATGATATCTGATATATTGTGAAATGTCTTGCCTCGTCTATTTAAATTTACTGGAATGAAAATATGAATTGTGTTGTGATTTTGAAACTGTGTGTCACTGCTTGAATTTTAAATTGTGAAAATCTGTGAGGTAAAGTGTGAAGATACTATTTATCGATTTCCATTTCAGATCTGAAACTGTTTATTATATTTTATGAGATACTTATTCATAGCATAAGTATATAGGTAGTGTATTTATCTATCTACCACGTGTTTTTCTTAATGAGCATGTTGAGCTAACCCCCTTACTTTCCTCCACAGATTCCCCCTGTAGTTGGGATCGCTTCTGTTAGTAAGACATTCCACACAGTTATGATTTCACGGAGCATATTTCTGCATCGAAAGTATACCCAGTTGTAAGAAATTCTTTTGTATCTAAAATTTTTATAAGTACAGTAATGCATACGAGATGTGTATGGGGAATGTGAACATATTTGTTTAAATTGTTACAAAAAAAAATTAATCAGACTGAGTATTGTTTTGACATAATATCGACTTGTAGCCCAACCAAAATGTGTGTAATTCGGGTCGTTACAACAACTATAGGAAAAAAAGAAAAAAAAAAGTTAGTCCAAATTTCTACTTGCTGGAAGTTACATCCTCATATCAAGGTTTATACGAAAAGTTATCAATCAAAAGTGATATGATTTGAAAAAAAAAAAGTATATATATATGCATTATTATTGTAAACCAAACTGCATCGATTTGCATGCATGCATTTTTTAACAGATTTTCACTGTTTGTTGCTATTCAACACTTCTATGGTTAGCTTACAGAGCCTCCCAGCTCACCCTCTTATTTTCCTTTCTAGGTTAAGTCAGATTAGTGTTGATATACGTGATTGGTATCCAGCTTTGAAAGTTCAAGCTTCGGAGCTATTCGTAGTTCATTCCTAGTGTACTATTATGTGTTTAAACGATGTTACTTTTAAACAATTTTATTCAATATTATGTAATATAATGTGTAGAAATTGAATTTGAACTCGGATTATAAAATTTGATAAATCGGGATGTAAACAAATGATTATTACGAAATGTGTTAAAACCAGGGAAAATATTATATTAATTGTAAAACAATATTTTTCAAGAGATTGTGTTATCCGAAAATTATGAAAATAATGGGGGAGATAGATTATCGAGTGATATAGATGATTATGTATTGAAATTGAAATTTTATCTGTCTTTGAATTTTTTTTGGCTATTTATCTGTATTGGTCTTTGTAGAGGGAAATATATGTTTACTCAGAAACTCTGTCGGAATTAATTTAGAATTTATTTAGTATGTGAACCGACGAGGGCCTTAGGTATGACCACCTTAAACCTTTATTGGGCTACAGTGTAACGATATTGACTATAAAACATTGACTCATTACATACTTAATAATAAGAAATATGAAAAAAAAAGTTAGCCATAAATTCCACGCTACTCATAAGTTATCGTTATTGTTGTGTTTCTCAAAATGTGACATAAAAGAAGAAAAAGAAAACAAAAAACTCCAAAAATGATAAAAAAAAAATGCAAAAGAATCAAAAAAGTTGAGAACTGATCATTTGCAGCAAAATTTCATGGTACTCATCTTGTTAATTGAGCTTTTCAGGTTTTTTTTTTTTAAGGAAACGAAAAAAGACACATCTTTAACCTATTTTCTTTGGCGACACATGTAACCAAAATCATTAAAGAGATTAATATTTTAATCATATTTAATATACAATTTTGTGTAAATAATTTTAATACAAAAATAATTAGTAAATTAATATTTTAATTATAAAGATAAACATATATTACCTTTTCATAATTAGTATAATAATGAACCAAATTTGTTTTATTACCTAAGGATAATTGTGAAATATACTACTACATTTCTACTAAAATGTTTTTTTAGTAGTATATTTTCATTAAAAATTACAATTAGACCAATTTAAGGATCGGGCTACCAACCTAAACTTGAAGGTCCATCCAATTTTTGGACATGCCAGGACAAAAATATCAAATCGGTTAAACGGGCTTTGCCTTGAAAATAAAGGTCCAATGAAAAATCAAACTGAATTTGAGTTCACCATTGTAACAACCGTGTGGAACTTTGTTCCTGCAGGATTCAAGAGGTGGCCCCCACAGTCTTACTCATCCGTACTGTCTGCTTTGGAAGCCCCACACGCCCCTCACGGTTTTATCGAGATAAATACCTCATTTCGCGTCCCCAAAGGCTCGAAGTCAGGACATAGTCCTAGTTGCGCACTCCTGGTACCATTGAGCTCATAGTGAAACCACAGTTGATAATTGCTACGTAGACGACGTAGGCTGGCGGATACGAGTTTTTCCAAGCTATCTTTTGTAGGTATACATTTTCATCTCTTTACCAGACCATTAGTATGCACAGACATCTATTGAAAGTAATGTGTCGGGATGTAATCTGTATAAGTATAAGTAAAATAAAATATTTTAAAGATTGATTTTTGGGGGTAACTAGACGTGTTTGAAATATGTATAATAATTTGATGATATGACTTGGAAAACATGTTTGGTAGTTGTGGATATTTAGGATTGTTGAAAACAATTGGTTTGCAGGTGGGTAGGCTTATATCTTAGCCGTTATGCTGCCGAAATTTCTATCAGCCATATAAATCCAAATGTTGAACTTAAATATAATTATGGATAAAGAAGTAAGAAAATGAATTGACACTAAACAGGAATACAATCTAAGTGAATAAAAGGATTAAGTTGCAAGCTGAAGTTTCAAACAAAAAAAAAATTGAATTTTTATAGGTCACGGGTCGTTACAACCATTTCAAGTCCAAACCCGATTTGACCTAGTAATTATAATGTTTTACTGTTTTATACTAGTTCATTTTTAATTGTTTTCTATTGTTTTTATGCAATTTGATTCGAACTTGTATTTTTTATTTTTTTAGTTTAAAATTTTTTATGTTTCTTGTAATTTTTTTAAGAATTTATTTTAACATATTGTGCTATATTTATTTACTATTATTATTAATTTAATATTTTTATTATTTTATTATAATTTTTTGAAAAAAATTAATAGTATTTGGCGGGTTTAGACTTATTCATTATATGTAAAAATCAGCTTAGACAAAAACTTGGGCTTGAAAAGTAAGGTCTGACTGAGCCGAACTTCGACTTACTATAAATCCCTTAACCTAGCCCATGAACAACTCTAGTTACAATTATAATCAACATATTACACTTCTTGAACCATTATGTAACGACCCGTGACCTATAAAAATTCGGGGAAAATTTTTTTTTTGAAACTTCAGCTTGCAACGTAGTCCCTTTATTTACTTAGGTTGTATTCCTGTGCAGTGTCAATTCATTTTCTTACTTCTTTATCCGTAATCATAATTAAGTTTCACATCAAAATTTATATGATCGATAGAAATTTCGGCAGCATAACGACTTATATATAAGCCTACCCACCTGCAAACCATATGTTTTTAACAATTTTAGATATCCATAACTATCAAACATGCTTTCCAAGTCATATCATCAAATCATTCTACATATTCCAAAACACGTCTAGTTACTCCCAAAAATCAATCCTTAAAAATATTTCATTTATCCTTATACAGATTACATCCCGACACATTACTTTCAATAGATGTCTGTGCATACAAATGGTCTGGTAAAGAGATAGAAATGTATACCTCACGCATGTACAAAAGGTAGTCTGGGAAAACTCGTATCCGCCAGCCTATGTCGTCTACGCAGCATTTATCACTGCAGTTTCACTGCAACATATCTGAGAGGTGAAGGGGTGAGCTTTCGGGAAAAAGTCCAGTAAGAAAGTGCATTTAAAACGATCATAGTGATTAAAATATACAGAAAAACATAATAATACATAAAATGACTTCTCTCTGCAACTAATATAAAGGACCTCTGAATTTAAGGAATCGAAAACATCATCAATCAAAAAGTGAATCTTTAAGTACTTGAACTTAACAGTCATAATAAAATCTTTCGTATATTCAGAATTTCAAAAACATATTTGCAAATAAATCACATATCACAGAGTCAAATCTAAAAACAGAGTTTAGTTCAGATAGAGACTACGCTGGCCCATATGATTATCATGCATCAATAACAAAACCATCCTCTATAGAGGGAATTCAGAACCTATGGTCATGGTAGGGCTTTAGACGTGATCAAGGTCATACAGCGTTTAGACACCCGAAGGTGGAATTCAAACGCCACAAATGCGAAGTTCAGACGCCACAAAGGCGAAATTCAGACGCTACAAAAGCGGAGTTCAGATGCCACAAAAGCGAAGTTCAGACACCACAAAGGCGAAGTTCAGATGCCACAAAGGCGAGCATGACAAGCGTTAGCATACAACATAAGTGGCCCGTAGTCTCAAAACATATTATAGTTTTCATATATAAAAAAATCGAAATACAACCGTCTTATTCAAAAGACAATTTCAAAGAACATTCTCCTGTTCAGAAGTCAAATTCAGAAATATGCAATTATTCAGAATACAAATTCAAAGAACATGTTCTTATTCAGAAAACAAATTCAGAAGCATACACTTATTCGGAAGACAAATTCAGAAACATGCTTTTATTCAGAAAACCAATTCAGAAATCACTCTCTTACTCAGAAGACAAAAACAGAAAACATGCTTGAAAATCATAGTTCAAATCCTTGTAAGTTTTCCTTAATCGCGGTTCAGAAAGTAAACTATTACCATTTTAAATTACACCCCCTTACCTTGATTTATCAAAAATTTTGAGTTCGAGTAGTGACGCCTAAAAATCGAAATACAACCATCTTTTTCAAAAGACAATTTCAGAGAACATGCTCTTGTTCAGAAGTCAAATTCAGAAATATACAATTATTCAGAATACAAATTCAGAGAACATGTTCTTATTCAGAAAACAAATTCAGAAGCATACACTTATTCGGAAGACAAATTTGGAAACATACTTTTATTCAGAAAACCAATTTAGAAATCATGCTCTTACTCAGAAGACAAAAGCAGAAAACATGCTTGAAAATCATAGTTCAAATCTTTGTAATTTTTCTTTAATCGCGATTCAGAAAGTAAACTATTACCATTTTAAATTACACTCCCTTACCTCGATTTATCAAAAATTTCGAGTTCGAGTAGTGATGCCTCCAAGTGTCTCCCTTAACTCCTTCTACGATTCTCCTACAATGAAATTTGTATTCTTAGTATCCTATTTATTTGAATTACCTACGATGCATCAAAATCATAACCTTGCTTACCTCGGTATCTGTTCGTAGTCCTCGATTATCTCAACATAGCGAGTCGGCGGGTCCGATCCACTCGGTTAATTTTTTTGGAGCTCTTTCTCGAAATTTCTCAAATTTTCAGTATATTCGTCTTCTTTTCTTCAATTTTTTTTCTAATATATATATATACATTTAAATATATATATATATATATCACCTTTTTTTCAATATATATAATTATATATATATTACTTATTTCTTCCTCTTTTCTTTTCTTTTCTCTACTTTTCTTTTCTTTTTTTTTTAATTTCCTTTCTCCTTCCCGCCAACCTCCTTTCTTTCTTCATATATGAAATGATTATGAAATGTTTATGAAATATTTACAAAACGTTTATGAAATGTCTACGAAACGTTTATGAACCCGATGGGTTTAAGAACTCATTCATGAACAACGAAAAGTTGTAAAATGGTTAAGCATGTTATTTGTTTTAAAGACACGCATGCTTTATGATTTTTATGATGATCACGCATGAAATGACAATTTATGTATATCATTAAAGTTTGGTTCTATGAATGATTTCACATGCTTTTATATATCAGAACAGCTTTAAGAGTATTATCTTACTGGGCTTTTCCCCAAAAGCTCACCCCTCTGCCTTTCAGACCAATTGCAGTAATTCGTGAGCGCTACCTGCCGCGTACACGACGTAGGCTATGGGAAAGAGCTACCCTAGACTACTTTTTGAACACGCAAAAAGGTATACAATTACATTCTTGTACCAGACATATTTGTATGCACAGACATATATTGAAAACACATTATTGAGATGTAATTTGTAAGGAAACGATGTAAAGAATATGATTCTTGGGATTAGGTTTTAAGATGATTGGTATTAAATCGATATGAAAAGTATGCTTAGTAGTTGTGGATATCTAGGATTGTTAGAAAGCATGCTTGGTAGTTGTGGATATCTAGGGTTGTCAAAACAATTGAATTGCTGGTGGGTAGGCTTATATATAAGCCGTTATGCTGCCGAAATTTCTATCGGTCATGTAGGTTAAAGTGTAAAAATTAAATATAATTACGGATAAAGAATTAGGAAAAGTGTTTCGACACTGCACAAGAATACAACCTAAGTGAATAAGGGAATAAGTGGGTAAATTAAGTTCAAAAAAAAATCCCCCGATTTTCAAGGGTCAAGGGTCATTACATAGTCCCAATAGAAGGTAGGATACCATAGTTTATCACAATTTCACATTTATCCTTAAGTCAGAACTTATTCTCAATTCATATCACTTGATTCCGAATCACTTCACATAACCGAGACATTCTTACTTTGCATACACCTCTTATTCCAATGTACCTTCTATTCAAAATCTATCACACTTCAAACTTGTCTCATTTCGTACATCAATTATATCAGAACTCTTTCCTTATTCCAATTAAGTCTCGCATTCGAAACATAAGCATGAGCAATTTACAATCTTTAGACTCGATACATAATTCATATTCCAAGGTCTCCCTATATCTCAAACTCTGAATCATCTTTAAGAGTTTTGGGTCTTTCCCACTTATCCATAATTTTTTTTGCTTTTGGAGAATCCAATTAACTCTCATTCTTGACATATCATGACCCAGAAGACTCCGGGTGTCACAACCCAAAACCACCCAAAAATCAGAGTAAATTTTTCGCGTTTTGTTATTTTCTTTCATGCTTACCTGTCCTCTGATCGTGACCACATTCCACTAACTAATTGGGCTGTGCATCAATGCTAGTCCCACCATTTATTTACCATATAACTTAATTCTTTCTCAGTCATTTATAAGTATTTACAATATTTATACATCCCCTAAAGTTACTTACAAACATGTTACTGTGCTATGCTTATTTAGATACAATTTGTACAAGTGTATATACCTTAAATGATGGGCAGCAGCGGATATCCGGAATGCAGTACTCAGTCGCCTCAACATCTACTGGAGATTATCTGTGTGAGAAAATGAAAGGGGTGAGCACATTAAGCTCAGTAAGGTAATCCTACGAACAAGTAGGTAACCATACTACCTACATGAACGTGGTGCCATGCATAAACCACCCTTTTCTCCACACATTTTAAAATCGATGATATGAGTTATGATGTTATGTAAATCCATTCGCATGGCAAAATTCAACCTGCAATTATTTCAAATCATTTCTTTCTCGTTTAAAACTTCACAACAAGGTCAGGACTCAACCCATCCCTCGAGTGGTCCTGACTCACATAAAACCATAAAAATCCGTTTACATCACACATGGGTTTAAAAAGCATGGAAATAATATCATGCAAATATAGTTTAAAACCCGATTTTGATCTCATCAAAATCGTCAACATGCGAGACTAGGCAACATCTATATATCGGTAATAACCAAGACTATGGCCATGTGTCCTCGGGAGTTCCTCTGCTACACGGATCCTAGTGTACGGGTTCTCACCATGATCGGGAACCGCCCGGGAGGTGGGTCACTCCATCTCGTCGGTCTTATTCGATCCCATACATCCGAAGATGCCGCATCCGAAGATGCCGTATCCGAAGATACCACACGGTACATCGTACTCCATGCTACTTGCTCGGTACATCGTACTCCGTGGACCCATATCGCTCTAGGTACTCCAGCCCAAATGGCCTACTTCCCACAGAGAGATTTTGTTTCTTATATCATATCTCAATACTCATGCCATGTCTCAAAACGCACGTGCGAGCCTATTTAATCGATGACACACAGTCTACCCGATGCTCCAAGCACGGCTCATCGCATGTTCTCATAAAATCAGTGCGAGCGATGCTCAGCACTCTCATCAAATTAAGTAAAACTAGTGCGAGCTAGGCTCTAGCACTCTATATATGAATCACATGAAAATCTTATAAAATCTGGTGTGAGTTAAACTTCAGCACCCTGTCTCGAAAATCATATAAAAATATGGTGCGAGTTAGACTCCAGCACCGTTTCACAAAAATCATATGAAAACCTGGTGCGAGTTAGACTCTAACACCGTGTCACGAAAAAGCATGTGAAATCTGGTGCGAGTTATACTCTAGCACCTATGCATGTAAAACTCTAGTGCGAGCTCTCGCTCCAGCACTAATGCATGCATCACCCAAATCAAAACATCGTGCGGGCTGAGCTCCAGCACGTCACATGTGAATAAAAACACGTAGGCGGCTCTGTTTCCTCAAAACAGTTTTCAAAACAATAATATCGTTGAAAGTATGCAATGTTGTGCATTTTCTTTCAAGGTTAGCCAGCCTACTCATGCATGCATTAAAATGTTTCTAGAACGAGCAGAAACCTCTTATTCTTGCTCCTCTCAATTTTTCCTAAATTTGTAAATTTTACCCTTAACAAGGGTATTTTGGTAATTTACCCATTCGGGGTACTAAAATTATTATTTGACCTCTAGACCCTTCAGATAATTTTTAAAGGACTGCAAATGAACTTAAAATTTCGTAAAGTTACCTCTAGCAGTCCGCAGAATTCCCTTACCTTATTTTCCTGTCGAGTCTGACCTTTCCTCTGATGTCACGTCGCGCAGTCCGATCTGCTCCCAATCCAATGTCCAGAACTGCGTATAATTATTCCTCAGGTCAGATATCATACAATTTAATTGTATTTCCTATTTTTTGGGCTTAATTTAAATCATTAGGCCCATTTATCCCTATTGGGCCCGATTGCACCTTAATGGACCTTAATCGATCTTAAGCCCGTTTTCCACTTAATTTTTACATTATCGAGGCCTATTGGGCTCATTGGACCCACTAACAATTCCTTGGGCCTTATTCTAACTCTCGAATAGCTAAATTTATTATTTACGACAATTTATCTAAATTTCCAAAATTTAATTCAATTTATGCGGAATTTAAATTCATATCACGCATAACGATGTAAATTGTCGTAAATAAGGATTACTTACCCGAGATTCCATGCTAGTACGCAAATCGAGGCTATCTCGAGCTCTCGTTGGATGCCAATTGTCGAGCTACACAATTTCATGAATTTTTGGGTAAATTTCCAGTCGAATAATAATTAAATAAAATATTCCAAAATTCAAATCGGTCAATTTCGATCGCTTATCGACTTACCCGAAGCTCGATTGCATCACTGGAATTTTCTCCAATTTTTTTCCTCTTTTTATTTTTCCCTTTTTCTCCTTTTTTCCCTTCTTTCTTGGCTGAACCGGTTCAGTCCGGTTCAGACCGGTTCAGACCGCCGGTTCACCCCGGTTCACTCCAGTTCACTCCGGTTCAGGGCCTTGCTGGTCGATTCTCCGCCGGCTTCCACCGTCAGTGGCTCCGCTGGGTCGTCTGCATCTCAGATATGCTCTCGGTTTCACCCAAGACCGTCGGAAGGTCGCCAGTCCGGCCTCCTCTCTCTCAGTCGTTGGAACCCATTTCGGGTCTTAGTCGTCGCCGACGATTCCGACCGTTTCGCTGGCTGCTACCGGTCTCAAAATGACCAGCTCCTCCTCCTGAACTCGTCGGTGGCCTCCGTTCCAGCCCAGTCGCGGTGGTTCGTCGGGAATCGGCCCGTTTCTCCCTCGGTCTTCCTTCGCTCCGATCGGCTTCCTCCGGTCACCTGACGGTGCGATTTCGGTGTCCACGTGATCGCCGGCCTCTCCTCTTTCACCTCGGCTAGTCGTCGGCGGTCAAGGATCGCCGGTGCGTCCTCGGGCTCGTCGGGTTCCCTCGGGTCTTCTTCGGGTTTTCTGTTTTCGTTTCCTTTCTCTCTCCCCGACACTCATTTTTTGATTCCTTTTTTTTTCAATTTATTAATTTATTTTTATATATTTATTTATTTATTTATTTTGTTAACATTTTAATCATTAAAATACATTAAAATACCCAAAATATCTACCAAAATTTATTATTTTATTCCAAATTAATTAATTTAATTTTTATTTAATTTATTTATTATATTTTAAACCTTTTTCGAGTATAATTTCTCCGTATTTTCAGGATATTGTCCCGAATGACTTTTCGGTATATTTTTCGATTATTTTCGAGATTATTCTTCGAAGTAAAAATCCCGATTAATTCCAATAAATTGATATCTTGATCAATTTAATCCGAAATTTAATTATTTCACCTTTATTGACCAAGATTTCTCAATCCATTATTTTTAATTAAATTTTTCTTCTCGAATTTATACCGGATTTCGATCTTTTGACCATTTTACCCTTGCACGTGTTCGGGATTAATTTAACCCGACTTCCTTTCACGAACACTCACTCACTTCAAATTTTAAATCCTTATTTCCAATCCGAATCCCATTCAGTTAAATTCTTGACCATTTTGATCCCTCATAAAAATTTACGATTTAATTTCGGGTCTTACAAATCTCCCCCACTTAAGGAATTTGGTCCTCCAAATTAGAACCAATTCATATGAGTCCATAGACTACTCCGGGTACATCAATCGTATCATACTTTTTAATTCTCTTGTGACTTTCTCCGGAGTGTATTACTAACAAAGGACTTTAATTAGGGAGATCGTCTTAAACCTCAATACTTTCTCTTTCCTGTTTAATGCCCGAATCAACTTCTTCAATATACTTATATTTGCATTAAGCTGAACTGTTGGATCTCATATCTGATCACCTACGCTGGATCTGGATAGTAATTCCGAAGCATCAAAAGATGGGACACATTGTGGGTGTCTGCTTATTCAAGTGGAAATGCCACCTACAGGTCTTATCTTCCACTTGTCCAATCTCTCAAAAGATTCAATCCAGCGAAACTCAATTTACCTTCTTCCAAAAGTTCGCTATGTCTTTATTCTCTTAGGACAAGAAACATTTCAACCATGCTAATTCACCCTCGGTGAATTTCAATACTTTTCTATCTGCTCTGAGGTGTTCTTAATCTCTCATCCTTAACTAAACATCCTCAGAGACTTATTATCCAAAGTCGAAAATAATTCTATCTGTCACCCACTTTTTCTTATCCCATTTGGAGAACAACCCCTATAGCCATACACTGTCTCATATCTTGTTATCCCGATACTCATGTGCCAACTGTCACTATTGGCGAATTCGATTTGTAATAACTGATCATCCCAGGAGCACAAAAAATCAAGGGCACACGCTTTCATTGGATCCTCCAGAACCTGTACAGTCCTCTCTGACTGACCATCTGTCTGAGGATGGAAAGCTATGCTAATACTAAGTCGGGTTTCCATAGCTTCCTAAAAATATCCACAGAGGTGGGAAGTGAAGCGGGAATCCCTATATGATACCATGCTCACTGGAACGCTACTTAATGTTCCACAATCTTCTTTATACTTGAATCCTCATACACACTCTGAGTATTTGGGGATTTCATAACCACATGGTGGGTAGACTTAGTCCATTTAGCGACTATCATCTAAATAGCCTCGTGACTCATCTGAGTCCTCTATAACCCATCACGAAATTCATGAAGACTTGCTCCCATTTCCGTGCCGTGTCGATATAGGTAGAGGCTGCAATAACCCTGCAGACTTTTAATACTCTACCTTATTCTACTGACATACTAGGAACTTTTCCATAATCTCTACCATGTCTCTTTCATATCTAACCACCAATACCCTTTCCGAGATTTGATACATTCTTTACTTTCCGTATGCACCGTATATCCCGAAGAGTGAGCTTCTGACAATATTACTATCCCATCAACTGTGATCTTGGGGAGCACTCATACTGTCTCGGAACCTCTATAAATCATCATCACACTCTGTGAACTCTATCACTGTACCCTTTTGAATTTGACCCAAACTATTGACACCATGCCGATCATCACGCTAAGCCTGTCAAATCCGGGCACTCTCATCCGGTTCTAATCTCAGGCTAGCTGTCACATAATCACTGTCATCATTCAAAAGGGATCACATCACTACTGAGGTCCACAACTGCTCAAGCAGCTCACGCTCCTTGACCATCATATGGGGTATCATTCCGAGGCTCTTTCTACTCGAGGCATCAGCCATTACATTAGCTTTTCCTGGGTGGTACAATTTTCACAATCAAAATCTCTCAGAAGCTCTAACCCACTATGTATTCTCATATTCACCTCTTTCTGTGAAAAACAGATACTCAGGGCTTTATGATCAGTGCATATCCAAAATTTCTCACCCTGTACATAATAGTACCATATCCTTGGTATAAATACTACCGTTGCCAACTTAAAATCATGAGTCAGATAGTTTATTTCATGATCAAGGAGTTGTCTGACTCCATAATTGACTATCTTCCCATTATACATCAATACACAACTCCTTCGTTATTTTGAGGTATCCATACTCACTGAGAACCTCTTGAGCTGTTGGGTATGGTGAAATTAATCACGGTGGTCAGTTCATACTTCACTACACAGAAATTTATGTCACATCTATCATCCCACTTATCATCTCATTCAAAGACCACGTTTTCTTATTTAAACGTGTCAACCAAGTAGACCATATTGAGAACTCGCAACAACCCATTTGTAAAAGCCATTTTTAATTATTGCTTACAATTTTGCCCTGGGCTTTAACTACACCCATCATATCATCAATAATGATGATTACAAATCGGTCCAGGTAAAGTTTAAATAACTCATTGTAGTTGAGCTACACTACTTATTTCAATCGTCCATATCCTTGACTTATTTACGCATAAGCGTATAAGATCCTTCAAAATCGCTTACATTTTCAGGTACTAACCTGCATCATTTCCTTTTCTTATTTTAACGGCTCTTATTAAATTTTACTATGTTAACCTTTATGATTTGTCAAATTTTAATATTCTTATCGTCTTCGTAAAGGTATCCTAATGCTAAAGGTATTTATTACGACGATCGATTTCACGTTATAGGTTATATATATATACTTTTAGACGCTGTCAAGTCTTCAGGCGGGGACGTATTTTGAAATACCTTTATTAACGTTCAGACTTAACCACATAGACTGGTTATGGTTATATCCATCTTTATCCTTGGTTATAATTTATATTCCCTACTTATCACTTAATCCCAATTACTTCGCATATTAAGGGTATTCCTTACCTAGAATATGTCTCTTACTCCACTACATCTTGTATTTAGGATCTATCCTATCTTAAAGATTATCTCCTTTCATATATCCCTCGTGACAAAACTCTTTCATTATTCATTCCGTGAGTACAATCCTTTACTCCTTTAATTTCAACTGTTGCACCCCTTTTTTATTACTTGTCAACACTTACAGTATATTTTTCAGTGATGTTTTCACTCCTGTTTTCAACTTAAAATCCCTATATCCATATTCCGTTAATTAATCCTCCTCTATTGGGGTACTCATTTATCAGTATTGTGCCCAATGATGTAGGCATTCATGCCTTTTACTCACTTATATGCGAATGAAGGCGGTATGAATAAATGTGTGGCACCAGGATCAATGAACATATGTACTTCATTATTCATAACAAGTGTGGTATCTTACACCACATCCATGAAACACTAATAGTGTCCTGGTCCAAGACATCCTCTCGCCTTCGTCCAATAGCCTACTTTCCTTTTTTCTTTTCGGCTATGGCCTCCCTTTTCGTTGCAGCTATACCAATGAAGTTTTTCCCTGTCTCTTTACTTTTTCGTAGGGCGATCTCGCCCAACTCTATGCAATCAAAATCAATGGTCCATCTTACCACACTTAACGGCCATTTTCATCAATACAGTGTAGGTATAGACCCTCCTTCCGTGGTATCTACCACACATCCCACACTGCTTACAGTGCTTACACTGCTACACTGCTTCGTAGCAGGTCGGGGTCCTCCAATTACAATGCCCCTCAAGAGTGCCAAAATTGGATGCACTGGGGCCTTACCAATTATCTTACTCCATGACTCATCAAATTAAATCTTTTACCAATTACCATTTTTTTCCATTTTAACATCTCTGTCATTTCTCGATTCTCTTTTCTGTCTCTATTTCAGCCCTCACTACTTTTCCCAATCTCAGAGGCGTGCAATTCATGTTCTTATTTACCCAACTGTAAATCTGCGCACTGCCTCGGTATAGGTAATATCTCACGGGCCAATCGGACTATAATTGAAAAATTGAGCCATTTCATAAACTTTTAGACATCTCGACTGTCACTTGTTCATAGTGTCGAGGTAATATCTGCCCAAGAATATAACCGAGTTTCATACTCATAAATCATACCCATCAATAAATCAATTTCTCTGGGTCAGAGTAAGGATTTTATTTATCATTCCCTTTAAACAGTGTCCGGGATATCCTGTCACCGGAATACATCCATAAACATTTCTCATCTTAGCTCTGGATGTTTAACACTTAAGATGGGTCGAGCGGGTTTCCACCAATGCTCCGTCTCGCCCTCAAATCCCTTGCATACTCTGAGCAATTAGCTCACAAAATATTCTCTACACTCCGCTCCAACCTTGCGAAACGTGTCTCAATACTGTCCGATCTCTCTATCGGACTCAGTGGGGCATGCTCAACATTAGCCTTCATTTCAATTTCATCCTGATTCTCACAGGTCAACTCAGCACGACTAGCAAACTCATGTCTACCTCTACGACCTCTACCTCGTGCACTATCTCATCTAACGCGACTCATATTAGGCATTCCTGCATTCTCAACCATTTCTTAGTCAAAACCCACCTCGATATACACTATTGTATCTAACCAAGCACAGTAACAGGGGGATGTAATTTCCTAATTACTGATATTGACACACATCAGACCAATTGTTGCTCTGATACCACCTTTATATGTCACGACCCAAAACCACCCAAAATCAACGTAAATTTTTCGCGTTTTGTTATTTTCTTTCATGCTTACCTGTCCTCTGATCGTGACCACATTCCACTAACTAATTGGGCTATGCATCAATGCCAGTCCCACCATTTATTTACCATACAACTTAATTCTTTCTCAGTCATTTATAAGTATTTACAATATTTATACATCCCCTAAAGTTACTTACAAACATGTTACTGTGCTATGCTTATTTAGATACAATTTGTACAAGTGTATATACCTTAAATGATGGGCAGCAGCGGATATCCGAAATGCAGTACTCAGTCGCCTCAACATCTACTGGAGATTATCTGTGTGAAAAAATGAAAGGGGTGAGCACATCAAGCTCAGTAAGGCAATCCTACGAACAAGTAGGTAACCATACTACCTACATGAACGTGGTGCCATGCATAAACTCCCCTTTTCTCCACACATTTTAAAACAGATGATATGAGTTATGATGTTATGTAAATCCATTCGCATGGTAAAATTCAACATGCAATTATTTCAAATCATTTCTTTCTCGTTTAAAACTTCACAACAAGGCCAGGACTCAACCCATCCCTCGGGTGGTCCTGACTCACATAAAACCATAAAAATTCGTTTACATCACACATAGGTTTAAAAAGCATGAAAATAATATCATGCAAATATAGTTTAAAACCTGGTTTTGATATCATCAAAATCGTCAACATGCGAGACTAGGCAACATCTGTATATCGGTAATAACCAAGACTATGGCCATGTGTCCTCGGGAGTTCCTCTGCTACACGGATCCTAATGTGCGGGTTCTCACCATGATCGGGAATCGCCCGAGAGGTGGGTCACTCCATCTCGTCGATCTTATCCGATCCCATGCATCCGAAGATGCCGTATCTGAATATGCCGTATCCGAAGATACCACACGGTACATCGTACTTCATGCTACTTGCACGGTACATCGTACTCCGTGGACCCATATCGCTCTAGGTACTCCAGCCCAAATGGCCTGCTTCCCACAGAGAGATTTTGTTTCTTATATCATATCTCAATACTCATGCCATGTCTCAAAACCCACGTGCGAGCCTATTTAATCGGTGACACACAGTCTACCCGATGCTCCAAGAACGACTCATCGCATGTTCTCATAAAATCAGTGCGAGCGATGCTCAGTACTCTCATTAAATTAAGTAAAACTAGTGCGAGCTAGGCTCTAGCACTCTATATATGAATCACATGAAAATCTTATAAAATCTGGTGCGAGTTAAAATTCAGCACCCTGTCTCGAAAATCATATAAAAATATGGTGCGAGTTAGACTCCAGCACCGTTTCACAAAAATCATATGAAAACCTGGTGCGAGTTAGACTCTAACACCGTATCACGAAAAAACATGTGAAATCTGGTGCGAGTTATACTCTAGCACCTATGCATGTAAAACTCTAGTGCGAGCTCTCGCTCCAGCACTAATGCATGCATCACCCAAATCAAAACATCGTGCGGGCTGAGCTCCAGCACGTCACATGTGAATAAAAACACGTAGGCGGCTCTGTTTCCTCAAAATAGTTTTCAAAACAATAATATCGTTGAAAGTATGCAATGCTGTGCATTTTCTTTCAAGGTTAGCCAGCCTACTCATGCATGCATTAAAATGTCTCCAGAACGAGCAGAAACCTCTTGTTCTTGCTCCTCCCAATTTTTTTTAAATTTGTAAATTTTACCCTTAACAAGGGTATTTTGGTAATTTGCCCATTCGGGGCACTAAATTATTATTTGACCTCTAGACCCTTCAGATAATTTTTTAAAGGACTGCAAATGAACTTAAAATTTCTTAAAGTTACCTCTAGCAGTCCGCAGAATTCCCTTACCTTATTTTCCTGTCGAGTCTGACCTTTTCTCTGATGTCACATCGCGCAGTCCGATCTGCTCCCAATCCAATGTCCGAAACTGCGTATAATTATTCCTCAGGTCAAATATCATACAATTTAATTGTATTTCCTATTTTCTGGGCTTAATTTAAATCATTGGGCCCATTTATCCCTATTGGGCCCGATTGCACCTTAATAGGCCTTAATCGACCTTAAGCCCGTTTTCCACTTAATTTTTACATTATCGAGGCCTATTGGGCTCATTGGGCCCACTAACAATTCTTTGGGCCTTATTTTAACTCTCGAATAGCTAAATTTATTATTTATGATAATTTATCTAAATTTCTAAATTTTAATTCAATTTATGCGAAATTTAAATTCATATCACGTATAACGATGTAAATTATCGTAAATAAGGATTACTTACCCGAGATTCCATGCTAATATGCAAATCGAGGCTATCTCGAGCTCTCGTTGGATGTCAATTGTCAAGCTACACAATTTCATGAATTTTTGGGTAAATTTCCAGTCGAATAATAATTAAATAAAATATTCCAAAATTCAAATCGGTCAATTTCGATCGCTTATCGACTTACCCGAAGCTCGATTGCCTCACTACAATTTTTTCCAATTTTTTTCCTCTTTTTCGTTTTCCCTTTTTCTCCTTTTTTCCCTTCTTTCTTGGCTGAACCGGTTCAGTCCGGTTCAGATCGGTTCGGACCGCCGGTTCACCCCGGTTCACTCCGGTTCAGGGCCTTGCCGATCGGTTCTCCGTCGGCTTCCATGGCCAGTGGCTCCGCTGGGTTGTCCGTATCTATGTTATGCTCTCGGTTTCACCCAAGACCGTCGGAAGGTCGCTGGTCCGGCCTCCTCTCTCTCAGTCGTCGGAACCCATTTCGGGTCTTGGTCGTCGCCGGCGATTTCGACCGTTTCGCCGGCTGCTACAGGTCTCAAAATGACCGGCTCCTCCTCCTGAACTCATTGGTGGCCTCCGTTCCAGCCCAGTCGCAGTGGTTCGTCGGGAATCGGCCCGTTTCTCCCTCGGTCTTCCTTCGCTCCGATCGGCTTCCTCCGGTCACCTGACGGCGCGATTTCGGTGTCCATGTGATCGCCGGCCTCTCCTCTTTCACTTCGGCTGGTCGTCGGTGGTCAAGGATGGCCGGTGCGTCCTCGGGCTCATCGGGTTCCCTCGAGTCTTCTTCGGGTTTTCTGTTTTCGTTTCCTTTCTCTCTCCCCGACACTCATTTTCTGATTCTTTTTTTTTTCAATTTATTAATTTATTTTTATATATTTATTTATTTATTTATTTTATTAACATTTTAATCATTAAAATACATTAAAATACCCAAAATATCTACCAAAAATTATTATTTTATTCCAAATTAATTAATTTAATTTTTATTTAATTTATTTATTATATTTTAACCCTTTTTCGGGTATAATTTCTCCGTATTTTCAGGATATTGTCCCGAATGACTTTTCGGTATATTTTCGATTATTTTCGAGATTATTCTTCGAAGTAAAAATCCCGATTAATTCCAATAAATTGATATCTTGATCAATTTAATTCGAAATTTAATTATTTCACCTTTATTGACCAAGATTTCTCAATCCATTATTTTTAATTAAATTTTTCTTCTCGAATTTATACCGGCTTTTGATCTTTTGACCATTTTACCCTTGCACGTGTTCGAGATTAATTTAACCCGACTTCCTTTCACGAACACTCACTCACTTCACATTTTAAATCCTTATTTCCAATTCGAATCCCATTCAGTTAAATTCTTGACCATTTTGATCCCTCATAAAAATTTACAATTTAATTTCGGGTCTTACACCGGGTCTCCTTAACAATTAATGTTAGTACACTCCAAAGTGAATCACCTGGTCCGATAATCTCTTTTCTATCACTCTCTTTACCCTTTTCATTTTCTGAGTAACCTCGAAATATACATTTCATATCATCACAATTGCACTTTGCGCATTGCTTCCCCAAAATAACATCCAATGAGGGTAATTTAGCTCGATTAAGGATCTTAGTACCTCTCACGAGTTTCCTGGATTTCCCCCGTTTCACATCTCTACTTATCCGGATTATTCTTTTTCCAAACCTATAAATTTAATTTCATAATCATACATAGACTTGTTACTCTATGTCCGATTGCAATCATTTCATCCATAATTGCCACTTTATTTCATCTGGAATGTGCTGCCGCCTAAGGGCCTTCAGAATATATCCCATGTAATTTTCTGATGTCGGCTCTAGGATTAAATCGGGGAACTTCCCTCCGAGTTCAACTTTCCATTTCAATACTGATGCTACAAGGGTTACTTTCTTTATAATAGCACACTCTGAAAATCCATGTAGCTTCTCCAATCCTTTAACACAAAAGTTGTAAAAGCAACTTTCTCAGTAGAGTTACTTCTAAAATCATTAAGTTTTTTTTTATCTCATTCATTCAACACTTCGAATCACTGAATTCTTAACCTTGTTGAAAAATGGAGGCTTAAACTCTTGAAACTGCCCCCTATCTATTAAGCTCACAGTCATACTCTAAGAATCCATCCAAGTTTTTCAATTTAATTTTTCAGTTTTCCATTACAATTGGATTCTTGATTTCAGTATGTAATAGCATACTACCCTCCAAAATCAGCTCGATCTCTATCCGTTAGTGAACTTACAGACATTTCTTGTCTTCACTGCCCATAACATTGGGTCATACATTTTCAGGGATATAATTCATAATTCATACTCATAGACAAATCAATTTCCTTGTGTTAGACCCATAAATTACATTCGTAGTTCCCTTAATCTCATTCATTCAGTTCTCTATAACTACCGGGTCCTTTATCCCATTTAACAATGGCTGTCTGCACTTCTGAAACTGTCTCATCTCGTGTAGCTCCTACTTCTAACCCAAGTCATCATCATTCTGCTGTAGAGCTACAGGAGCAGACATATTTGTAGTTCTAAAACATCTCTATAGGCGATACGGGTGTATCGAAAGCAATTTGCCTGTCTATTCTTCCGTCTACCACATCGCCTAACATAGCCTATGTCAAAAAATTTCCATTATATGTTCATTGCTCCACTCAGTCTTAGCAAAGTGTATCTCAATATCATCTGTCCTTCCCACAGGACTTAATGGAGCACGTTTAACATCGGTTTCAATCTTAGTATCATTTATGACTCTCATATGACAACTCTAAATGATTCTCAGGCCTACCTAAGCGGCCTTTAGCCCGTGATCTAATTCCTCACGTAACCCAAACATTAAGTCTTAATTTAATTAGGTATACTTAGTCTACGACCAGACAAGCACAGACATTTGGGATGTAATCTTATCCTTATTATTGACACTGACAGTACTAGACAACCTTTGCTCTGATACCACCTTAAACTGTAACGACCCGTGACCTATAAAAATTCGTGAAATTTTTTTTTGAAACTTCAGCTTGCAACTTAATCCCTTTATTCACTTAGGTTGTATTCCTATTCAGTGTCAATTCATTTCCTTACTTCTTTATCCGTAATCATAATTAAGTTTCGCATTTACATTAATATGACCGATAGAAATTTTGACAGCATAACGACTTATATATAAGCCTACCCACTTGCAAACCAACTGTTTTTAACAAATCCTAGATATCCACAACTACCAACCATGCTTTCCAAGTCATGTCATCAATTCATTCTATGTATTCCTAACCACGTCTAGTTATCCCCAAAATCAATCCTTAAGGATATCTCATTGCATTTATCTTTATACAGATTACATCTTGACACATTACTTTTAATAAAATGTCTGTGCATACAAATAGTCTGGTAAAGAGATAGAAACGTATACCTCACGCATGTACAAAGGGTAGTCTGGGGAAACTCGTATCCGTCAGTCTACGTCATCTACGCAGCAATTACCATATGTAGTTCACTGCAAAAACAATCTAGGAGGTAGAAGGGTGAGTTTTTGGGGAAAAGCCCAGTAAGAAATGCATTTAAAATGATCATAGTGTTTAAAACATATAAAGTACATAATAATACCAAAAGGTTGCATTTCTTTATAAAAATTACATCACTTTCAAATCGCATATCACGGAAAACACATTTAACAGAAACATTGTCTCAAAATAAGAAAACCTTAGCAGATCGATCGAAATCTTTCATGATATACATAACTTCGAAAACATAGTTGAGCATGAAACATATTTCAGAACATCAACATCTTAAAACAGAGATCAGGTCAGATGAAAATCAGAATCATTCAAATCATACAGAACTTCCAAAACCATTGTTGAGTAAATCACATATCAAGGAATCAAATCTTAAAACAGAGTTCGTTTCGGACGGAGACTAGGCTAGCTCATGTAATCGTCATGTGGAAATAACCTATTCATCCTCTGTAGAGAGAAAATCATAACATGGCTATTTTCGCTACCTCACCCCACTTAAGAGGTCTTTCTGGTTAGCTAG
Organism: Firmiana major; assembly: GCA_033439115.1. NCBI lineage: Eukaryota > Viridiplantae > Streptophyta > Magnoliopsida > Malvales > Malvaceae > Firmiana > Firmiana major. Next base: position 21,862,367 of record CM065903.1, on the reverse strand, counting down.
GCCTTTTCGCTACCTCACCCCACTTAAGAGGTCTTTTTGGTTAGCTGGCTACCTCACCCCACTTAAGAGGTCTTTCTGGTTAGTTGAGCTTTTTCGCTACCTCACCCCACTTACGAGGTCTTTCTGGTTAGATGAGTTTTTTTGCTACCTTACCCCACTTAAGAGGTCTTTCTGGTTAGCTTGATGTGAGATTTGAGAATTTTAGACATATTTTAATTATGTAATATGAACTTGAGGTGTAATTTATTGAGCTAAGTGAAATGTATATGTGATGAATGAGAAATAATCCAAGTAGTAGACTGTGGAAATTATATTTGGAGATTTACATGTTAAGTGTTTAACCTAAGTGTGAAACTATGAGGTCAGATCGATCTTGAAGAAGGAGATATCGATCTGGTGAGTTAAAAATGACAAGGAAGGAGGATAGCAAGTGAGCAGATCGATCTCTAATGGAAGAGGATCGATCTCCTTATGATTCTGTTTGAGAGAAGATCGATCTCATGAGGAAGGGATCGATCTCCAAATATTTCTGTATGGGAGAAGATCGATCTCCTCAAGAAGCAGATCGATCTCATAAAGCCATAAAGAGATCGATCTCACCCCTCGACAGATCGAACTCCTAGGCATAAAATTACCCCAAATCGTCCCCAAATTCAAATGCAGATCGATCTCATCAAGAGCCAGATCAATCTCCTACCCTCCGTCTATATAAGGAACCCCTACTTTCTCCTGCAATTTCATTTTCTCTCTCTTTAAAACCCCATTTTCACCTGAGCCCTAGCTTTCTCACTCATCCAAAGCACCCATTTTCGTCCAAATCAGAGGCTATGGCAAGAAGGAAAGTTATTCCTCATCAAAGGGAGAACAACATACTTGGAAATCGGAAGAGGGATTGAATCGAAGCAAGAGATAAGCTCTCCATAAGTTTTAGGTAATTTTTAAACCTCTATCTTGATATTTGAGATGATTTTGGTGATAATGGTTGTTTGCATTGTGTTGAAATAGCTGGAAAATGATTAGGGATTGATGAAATTACAATGTAGTTGGAGTGATGATGATATTTAGCAATTTTGGTAATTTTTGGAATTTTGAGTTATAAATTGAAATTTAGACAATGTGGTGAATTAACATAGATATTGTGACATAGGAAGTGTAGGATGTTGAGATGTTGTGAATGAGATTGTGGATTGAGATAGAGTTATGAGAATTGAGAGACTTGAGGTGTTATGAGCAATTATGCTCGATTTTGAGAATTGAGATTACTGTGATGATCAGTATTGATGTTTTAACATCGTTTGGATAGCTCGGGAGTTCCAGAGTGGAATGCGAGACTAGTCCGTGACAAGGGGGAAACGATTGCACTATACGAGGTGCAAAGAGGTAAGGGAAACTAAACCATTTGTGTATGTGATTTGTGAACTACTATTATAGCATGATTTGCGATTTATAAAACAAGCATGTTTGATGTGTTGTGTTTTGATCACAATGCACACGATTTTTATAGCCGGTTGGAGCCCAATGTTTTTATGAGTTTATAAGCTACGCGTGAAACCGCTTTATAAACCATTGAGTTTGTGTGAGAAATGAATTGGGCTCTACGTTAAGGCGATAATGAGATTTGAGAAATGTGTGCGTGTTCTGCCAGTTGGAACTCGGTTTTAATATGTTTTGTGTTGAGTACAAAACGGTTTTAAATGAGTTTTATGAGAAAGAAACCACTATGAGCTCTACGTGAAGGCAAACCAGTTTTATATGATAATGGCTATTGATAAAGACTTAGCTGTGTAATTTTGAGTACACACCGGGCATTACTCTGGTAGCATGTAAGCCCGATTCTTCTCCGTTCTGGTAACGTGAGATACCCTATTCTGTGGCTGTGCCACGTATATTTGGTGGCTGTTGCCACGTGAGATCCCTCATTCTGTGGCTGTGCCACGTATATTTGGTGGCTGTTACCACGTGAAACACTATTCAGTGGCTGTGTCACATGTGAATCTAAATCAGTGGCTATGCCACGTGTGTTTAGTGGCTGCGCCACGTGCATTATTATTATTATAGTGATTTTATCACGTTTATTGAGAAAGCCATTATCGCATTATTTTCACATGCTCGTTACTGCTCTATATTAAGCCTTTTACTTCATGTTTCCACATGATTTTGAGATATGAGAATGTTGTTTTGAGAACTTTCATGCTATGATTTCAAATGGGTGTACTGAGTTTCACATACAAATAAATATTTTATGATATGCATTATGGTTTATATAATGAGTCCCTTGCCCCCTTACTGAGTGATTTAGAAGCTCATCCTGTTTTCTTTCCCCCCAGATTTCTTCAAGTAAAAAGGGTTTCCCTGCGACGTACGGAGTAATGGCTAGTGGAGGACTTGAGCTCTAAGCCATATATTGTATTTTGAGGTATCATTTATCTTTTCATGTACCCAGACAATTATTGTAATTACAGACACTTGATGTATAACCTGTATGGGATGTATTAGGATTAATTAACTTAATATTGAGTAATGTATGTGATATGATACATATTATCTAATGATGAGATCCTGAGGTATGATAAGCATGACGATGTATGACATTGCACAGGAATGCACCCTTTATTGTGATTTGGTGAGTAAAAAGTTTTTAAATTTGCCATATTTTTTACGTTTTTCGAGGTGTGACACTTGACCTTTTGGCTACCTCACCCCACTTAAGAGGTCTTTCTGGCTAGCCTCATCCCAGGTACCAAACATATACACCACGAAGGCATGCATGACAAAATGCTTTGACCGTGTGGCACTTTACATCTGTAGGACCCAAGAGGTGGCCCCCAAAGTCACACAGACTGTGTGACACTTTGCTCCCACAGAACCCCAGAGGTGGCCCCCACGATCGTATATCATTAAACGTTGCCTTTGTCTCAAAATAGAGTTTTCAAAATCTTTCTTGGGCTTCATAAGCCTTGTGAGAGTCTGGGCCTTTTGGACTACCTCACCCCACTTAAAAGGTCTTTCTGGCTAGTCTCATCCCAAGTAGGCCTCACTCACATATTTAAAATTCATAAACCTAATTTCAAATTAACTCTCTTTTGCGGTTGAAAACTCTTTCATAATACAAAGAAACTGTGTTCATATAACAGATTCCATATCTCGCAAAACATGTAACAATTTCATGCATAAGTCAAAATCACATCATTTCGTTCAAGAAACAAAATCAGAAAACATGCTCACAGATTTGAAGACATGCTCAAAAACTCATGCCTTTAAATTCATAAACCTTTCTTTCAGTTTCAGAAACATGGCAAGATAAGGCTGAGGCTCAATAAAAGTTGGGCTTGGTTTTGTTTAAACATTAACTTGGACTACAGAACGAACGCTTGGTATAAATTCTAATCATTTACTAAAATATTGCGTAACTCGAATATTTTTATAAATTCAAGTTGACGGAAAGGAGGATACTATTACCATTTTAAATTACACCCCTTACCTCAATATATAACGGTAGCGCTATTAACTCGGTACCTTTGATCAGTCATTCCTCTAAGTCCTAATTCAATGGAGCTGTAATTAATCACAAATCGCTTATTATTATTCCTTATAAACACATACACAGTGTAATTTCACTTCAAATAACATTTTGGATCCAATTATTTTTATTGGGCCTTATATTCCCGAGATGTGCCTACCTCTATCCTAAGCCCGTTTCAACTCCCCTATTCAATCCTTAAAATTCATATAACTATTTAGGCTCAATTACAATTTATGGGTCGTCCATTAGGTCATTAACGAGTTTAGCCCAATTGTTACACAAGCTGGGCCCATTATAGACGTTTAGCTGACTACATGGCCTAATATCACTAACACGTCATTTTAAACCTTTTCTAATTTCTTTGGATAGTTCATAATATCGTTTGCGATAATCGATTTATCCATTTCGATTATAACGCAATTCATATGAAATTAATCCAAAATTATGCCATTAATTTCTAAATTGAATATTTAAACAAGTGGTAGCAGTGAGATTCACTTACCCAAGATTTCATGATACCCGTAAATCGAGGCTGATTTGAACTCCCATTTGTCACTAATTATCAAGCTACACATTCATATATTTTTCAGGTCAAATTTGGTCAAATACATATTTAAATAATTATTTCAAAAATTAAATCGATCCATTTGACCGCTTACCGGCTTACCCGTAGCTCGACTGCATCGCCGAATTTTTTTTCAATTTTTCTTCTTTTTTTCCTTTTTTTTAGCTAAACCGATTTGGTCCAGTTCAACCCGGTTCAAACTGGTCCGGTTCAGTCCAGTTCAACTTTCTCCCTCGCCGTTCAGAGCTTCACCGATCGGTTCTTCGCCAGTTTCCACCTCCAGTGAATCCGCGAGGCTGCACGGTGCATGGATCGGGTGACGGTTAGGCCTGGGCTCGCTGGAACAAGGCCAGTTCGACCCTTCTCCCTCTCGCCGATGCTATCCTCTCTTCTCCTTCACCGTTCTCCGTCTTTCGCCAATTTTCTCTGGGTTTGTCTGCACCGACTCCCTCGGGTCGACGTCCTCCCCTCGCCATCGGCCTCTCTTCCTCTCTTTCTCTACCCTTCCTTTGGTCTCTCCCTCTCCCTTTTCTCTTCATTTTTTTCTTTCTCTTTTCCTTTGCCGCCATCGCTTACCGCCGGATTTCAGCTGGGCGGCGTCGGTGGCTTCTTCTCCTTTCGCTGGGGCCTCAGCTTCTCCTCCTTGCTGTCAGTTCTTCCGAACTGGGGAAGGGAATTTCGATTCCCTTCCCTCAATGTTTTCAGTGTCCCGCGATATCGCGCAACACTGCTTTCAAATTTTATATATATATATATTTTATAGTTTATTATTATTATTATTATTATTATTATTATTATATATATATATATATATTTATAAATACATATATATATATTTTTAAATTACAATTTCAAAATAACCAAAATATATATATTGTATTTATTTTTATTATTTTTAAATACATGTTAAATTTAACAAAAATATGTACATATCTTCTTATAACATATTTTGATTCAATTTTATTGTTTAATTAATACAGAAAATTTGTGGTATTTACATTTTAACCAAAAAAAAAAAAAGAAATCTCAAACCCCTTAAAATCCTTGCTTCATTTATCCTGCTGAAGAGGAACAAGAATTGTAATGAAAAAAAAAAAAATCAAAAGCTCTATTAGGTAGTCACATGATCATGGATGTTACCAATCTTTGTTGAAGGATATAAAGTTCATACTATTTACAAGGAAGACAAAAAGATTCTCAGACGACCCACATATCTTAGCATTTTAAAACAAGTTTTTTGTCTTTTTCTCTCATGGTTCTACTGTTTTTTAGTAAACAGTTCAACTCTTATGCTTTGAATTTCACAGACAAACCATATCTTTTGTCTTTCATGGTTTGTGTTTAGTTTTATGTATTCTTTTGTTGTTTGAAGTGGTCCATGAGAATCTGCAAGTATTTTCTTGAAATTTATCATTGAATTGAATTTAATAATCAATTAATAAATATTGTATTGTAATTTTTTTACCTAAAATTTTATTAAAATCAATTATATTTTATTATATAATTTATTTATGCATCTTATTACATGTGTCGAGAATGGATGATGGGCTTGAAATAATTTATTTATTAAGAATATTTCATGGTAGGAGATTTGTGAATGTGAATCACAATAAGCTGAGTTATATAGGTGGAAGAGAGGCTAGACATGAATGCCAAACTAATAAAATATCATATTATTTGGTCTTAAAAATTATATGTGAAATATGTTATTCCCATGCGGCATTTATTTACTTTATGCTTCTCGGAAATAATTTAGGTTAAGGTCTAGTGTTATTGCATGATGAGCCTATTGGTGAAAAATTAAAAAAGATATTTATTTGAGCATGGCATTGTAGAATTATACATAGTTCACCAAGTTGATGTTCCTAATATCTTAGAGGAATATCTATTAGTACTTGTTGCTCATTGTATTGACAATTATGATGGTTTAAGGGATGAAACTAAAGTGTTCAGTGATTTAGTAAATTATGCCATTTTGGATTATGCTAAGGGTGTTACAACTGAAGAGTTTAATGATAGTTTGGGTAATTATGAGGATGTTGTCATATATGAATTTAATGATGGTTTAGGAATAAGTGAGGATGATGTTAGGGATGATCTTAATTATGGTTTAAATGTTGTTGGCAATGTCAGAGGTAATAAGCTAAATGAGGAAGATGAACATGAAGTTTTCTTAATAGATGTTGCATGCTTAAGTGATAATGATGATGAAGAGATCCAAACTATTAGAGAAAAGATAAAAAATTTCAAAGGGAGAGAAGGTAAGGAAATATATGAAGTTAATAACTTAAAAATTTCATTGGATGTAGGGCATGTTGATTGTTTTACTAAAGGGTTTAGGGTTAATGAAGGTGAAGTTAAAGGTGAAAGGTGAATGAGGATGTTGGTGAGGCATGGGCGAATGAAGGTGCAAATCAAGGTGAAAGGTTGCATGAGTACACATATGCATGAAAGGTATTCATTGTGTTAAAAAGGCATAAATTGGACCAAGATATGATCCAAAGTGTCTTATTCTAGTTTGGGAGTTAGGAATGAGATTCCATAATAACAAGCAATTTAAAGAAGCTTTAGAGCAATATGCATTTGTATAAGGGGTCTAACTTTGGTTCAAGAAAAATGAACTAAAAAGAGTTAGGGTTGGGTGTATAGAGGGTTACTTGTGAAGTATTGTTGTTAGTCATGACTCTAGGAATCATTGTTTTGTGATTAAAACATATAATCCTAAGCATAAGTGTTTCGAAACTAACAAGATTGATCTTTATCTCTACTGATTATATAACTAAACACTTTAAGGACATAATTTTATTCCAACCTAATATGAAGATTAAGGATTTAAAGGATTTATGTAGAAAAGAATTAAATGTCTACGCTAGTGATAACATGTGTTAAAGAGCCAAAATCGTGGTGATTAAGCAGTTAAAGGGTGGTTATATAGATGAGTATACTAGGTTATGGGGATACACTGCAGAGTTAATGCATACTAATCCAGGTACCAAAGTGAAAATACAAGTTGAGAGAAATAATGCAAAAAATAAGCCATATTCTGCATTATTTTTGGAGGTTCTATGTTTGCTTTAAGGCCCTTAAGAAAGGCTTTAAAGAAAGATGTAGACTCATAGTAGGGCTTAATGGCTACTTCTTGAAAGGTGTGTGCAAAGGTGAGTTATTAATTACTATAAGCAGGGATACAAACAACCTGATGTTTCCATCTGCATGGGCTATTATGGAAGTTGAAAACAAGGCATCATACGAGTGGTTTTTGAATAACTTAATGCAAGATATCGGTTTCCTTAATGACGAAGGCTTAACATTGATGTCAGACAGTCACCTGATATGTTCTTCATTCAATTACTGTATTTCCTCCAAGTAAAATTTAGAATAGTTTTACCTAATTATATTATATTTTTTTTTTGTTAAACATGATTTGTTTTTAGTTATCCAAGAAATTATGCCACGAGTGGAACATAGGTTATGTGTTAGGCACATATATGCCAAATGGTAGAAGACTTACAAGGGTGATAAGTTGAAGATGCAATTTTGGAAAACTACAAAGGCAACTTATGTGGAGGATTCAGATGACCAGCTTAAGAAATTAGATGCATTGCACCTGGTTCTGTAAATGCTACATTGGAAACTCCTCTTAAATATTAGTGCATGGCATATTTTAATCCTAGATGAAAATGTGATATTATAAATGTTGGCTCTACCGAGAGGGGGGGTGAATCGGTTTTCTAGCGTTAATGGGAAATTTTAAATTAATCCTAATTTAATCAGCAAATGAAAGTGAGCAATAATGAAATTAAACAAGATAATGCAAGATAGGGAAGAGAGAAACAAACACAATCGTTTATAGAGGTTCGGCCAAACTCTTGCCTACGTCCTCTCTCCTTGACCTTCTTGTCAAGTGCTTTCTTTCTCTTCTTCAACTGAAGTTACAATGTTCCTTTTTCAGGTTAAGGAATAACCTCTCTACCTTTTGCAATACAAAGATGTATTCACCCTTTTACAATTTTTTATCTCACTGAGGAACAATCCTCTTCTCTCTTAAGGTAAGGATGAATACAGAATCAAGCTTTTAATGTGGGTAGGACAATTACAGCTTTTGCACTTAAGCTTATACAACAAACTCAATAAATGAGGAATGAAGACACAAGGAATGAAAGTATTAAACTCTTGAGAATGTAAGAAATGTGCAGCAATAGTGTCTCTATTCTCATTATCTTCAATGCTTGGTTAAATACTGAAGGATTGGTAGTTGGAGCATTAAATGTTGTTTTTTCCGTTGAGATTTTTGCAGAACTAGCCGTTAGGTACCTCTAGTAGAATGACAGATCGATCTGCCATCTTAGCCAGATCGATCTCTTAGTTATAAGTCCTGCAAGATTAAAGCAAAATAACACAAGGAGATCGATCTCATATATGAGAAGATCGATCTCTTATTTGAAAATGTTAGGGGAGATCGATCTGTCGAATAGGCAGATCGATCTTCCAATCTCTCTGTTTGAGGCAAGATCGATCTACAGATCGATCTACGATGCAATCTCGTAGTGGGGAGATCGATCTCTCAATAACCCAGATCGATCTCCTTAGCTCTTTGACTTTGAGAAGATCGATCTCTTCCTTACCAGATCGATCTCATAAGCTCTCTGTTTGAGTGTAGATCGATCTACTTTCTTTGCTTTAAGGGAGATCGATCTCTTCCTAGATTAGATCGATCTCCTCAACTCCAGTAATAGGCAGATCGATCTCATAACCCTTATAGATCGATCTCACTCTTCCTCAATACCTTTGTATAGGCTCAAGGCTTAGTAGATCGATCTCATGTCTTCCTGAGATCGATCTTTCATCCAAGACAAACCCAGGAGATCGATCTTTCATAACCCAGATTGATCTCTCATCAACAGAACTTTAAGTTCTGGTACTGATAACCTCTAAACATGGTTTTATATCATCTTTACATTATTGAATTCACTTGTTTTGTCATTTCAAAATACATTAACTTAACAATCTCCCCCTTTTTGATATGACAAAACCTATTTAATCAACATGTTTAGTTCCCTATTTTTATTTTGCACAAACTCCCCTTTTTTGTAAACTTCCCCTTACTTTTGGCTTTTGATCTCTAAATTTTCTTAACTCCCCCTTATTTTAATCATTCCTTTTAAACCATTAGATATGATTCTTAAAGTCATTTAAACATGTTTTAACACACTCATGTGTTCTTAGCATTATTTTTTCTCCCCTTTTTTGTCATATCAATGGCAAGAAGGAAATCTAAACAGTACTCCTGTCATTTCAAATTAACAGTTCTTTAAAAAAACTCCTTCAATAACACAGAGGGCAGCTCATTCAAGCAAATTTAGTTCAAACAACAACGAGTAATGAAAACATATAACAAAACTAGATCTAGTAAATAAGCCCTATGGTGGAGGAGGAAATCGATCCATGAGATCCTCAACGTGAGTGCGAGTGTCTTGAATCTCATCAAACATCGCCTCCTGAGCCTCATGAAGATTTGCAAAACCTTCATCCACTTTGCAGTTCAGCTCCTCGAATATCCGATGCTGGGTCGCATGAAGGTTTGCAAAGCCTTCATCGATCTTCCTGTTCAGTGTACTCAACATTGTCACAATGGACTCCATTTCAGCGGTTGAGGTAGCAGGTGCAGTGGGCTAAGGAATCGAGGATGATGGACCCGCAGTCGGTGCAGCAGGTGGATCCATAGGCTCATCGGAGGGATCTTCCTCCATAGCTACAGCAGACTGCTGTTCCTTCTTCTTCTTCCAGTCGCCCCGGAAGTCCTTATAGTAGCCCAAGTGGTGGAGTGACCCGATGTTGAGGACGCTCTTTGTAGAGGGCATTTCACACGTCTCGCAGCTGCTGTCCACTCCGAGTCGTTGGAGAAAGTACGCCAATGGTTGCGGAAACACTATCGTTGTGGCTTGGCCGCGTACGATCTTCAACCAGTCTTGATAGATAAAGTGGATGAGGTTGGGTTTTTGACTGGTGGAGTGAATGTGGTGAATCCAGAACCTATCTAACCGCCTAACGGTGGAGTGACGGGTACCGAATGGACGAAGGTTCCACGATATGATGAGGTGGAGTAGCCGGGGGTGCATTGGGAGGTCACTCGCCTTATCCCCGGGAATAGTAAACTCCAAAGGGACTTCCTCATCTTCGTTTGTCAACCCTTCATCGCGTATGTTGAAAGCGTTGGCTAGGATTTCAGTGTCTACGGTAATGGATTTTCCCATGACATACGTTGTAAACCCGAGAATATTACAGGTGTCGTTAGGATCATAGGTGAGTTCGGCATTGGAAAAGAATGCTCAAACGATATTTGGAGGTACGGAAGTATTGATTTTTAGGAACGACATCCAGCCAAATTCTTCAAATTTGGATAGATAGGGAAAATCGATGCAGTTTAGGAAGGAGAAATCAATTGTTCGCCAATGTTTAATTGGCATGGTAGAAAAATATTCTTCATATCGCTTCCTTTTCGCATGTGTTTTAAAACACCTGTTAAAGGTAGTGACTGAAGGGGGTGGATTGGTTTGGGAAGAAGACCCTTGATCGACACTAGGTCGAGGAGGTTTTTAGCCTACTCTCTTAAGTCTGGGCATGATTCTAGACACGGAAATTACTCTAAGACAGGTTCACAACAAAAAATCAATGAAACAGTGACTAGATTTGCCCTAGAGTGAAATTGAACACAAATCTTAAGAAATTTTTGAGAAAATAATAAGGAATGTGGGTTACTATACCAGTAAACGAAGGATAGAAGTGACGAAGACCGTACCGAGATCGATCTGAGGAGGAATCGAGAGAGGAGATGCGAAGGAAGTTAGGGATTTTGAAGTTTGAGGGTTTGAAATTTAGGGATTTTTCTCCAGTTTTTATAGTCCAGGGCACAGGAGATCGATCTGTCGAGACGACAGATCGATCTGTCATCTTCAGAAGCTCAAGAAGATCGATCTGTGGTCCATAAGATCGATCTGTAAAATACAAAAACTTAAGGAGATCGATCTGTCGTATGCACAGATCGATCTGCTGTGTGACAGAGGCTTAGGGAGATCGATCTGCCAAATGCATAGATCGATCTTCAGAATACAGAAGCTTGAAGAGATCGATCTGTCGTATGCACAGATCGATCTGCTGTTTAACAGAGGCTTAAGGAGATCGATCTTATGGATAGAGGATCGATCTGCTTAGCTTAACCTTAATGCTTTAGGCTTATTGGAAGTATGGAGATCGATCTATATTGATAGGAGATCGATCTCTCATACTTGTTGCCCAGAAAAATCTTTGTAAAACTCTTTTAAAACCAACTTAAAACCAAGATTTTGAAGCATAAATATCTTAAGGGATATTCATGAGTCCTAATTCACCTCTAAGGATACAAAACCTATCTCTATCAAGGGGTTTGGTGAATATATTAGCTATTTGATGTAAAGTGTCAATATACTCTAGAATTATATCCCCCTTTTACACATGGTCTCTAAGGAAATGATGCCTAATCTCAATGTGCTTGGTTCTAGAGTGTTGAATAGGATTTTTAGATAGGTTGATAGCACTGGTATTGTCACATTTAATAGAAACTTGTTTCATGTCAATACCATAATCTTTCATTTGTTGTTTAATCCACAACACTTGAGCACTACAACTACTTGCTGCTATGTATTCAGCTTCAGTTGTGGACTGAGCCACACTGTTTTGTTTCTTAGGGGGTCTTTGGTTGGGGGAATTTTTTCCCCCCCGTAATTTTTTTTTCCGTTATTTGATTCTCCCGTTTGGTTCGATTCTTTTCCTCTTTGTCAGTCATTTTATTTTACCTACAGTGCTCAATTTTGAAAAAATTTGGGGTAAAATGATTACCTTCGGATCCTGAGGTATTTTTAGATTACCTGAGTCAAAATTTTTTTCTTTTGGATCTAAAGTAATTTTTTTTCCCTAGAATTTACCCCTTAAAATTTTTTTCCTGAATAAAAGGTAATTTTATTTTCCAAGGTAATTTTTTTCCCCCGAACCAAACGCACCCTTAGAGAACCAAGAGATTAATCTATTTCCTAAGAATTGGCAGGTACCTGAAGTACTTTTCCTATCTATTTTGCATCCCCCAAAATCTGAATCTGAAAATGCATGAAGTGTAAAGGTAGAGTCCTTGGGGTACCAAAGTCCTAGAGAGGGCGTGTCCTTAAGGTATCTAAAGATCCTTTTAGTTGCTAATAAGTGCGATTCCTTAGGAGAGGATTGAAATCTAGCACAAAGGCATACACTAAACAAAATATCTGGTCTACTTGCAGTTAAATAGAGCAATGAACCAATCATAGACCTATAGAGTTTAGTGTTTACACACTTACCACTTTCATCTTTATCAAGCTTGATGTTGGTGCCTATTGGAGTTGCTTGAGGTTTGCAATTGTCCATTCCAAATTGCTTGAGCAAATCCTTAGTATACTTTGCTTGATTGATGAAGGTTCCATCTTTTGTTTGCTTTACTTGAAGTCCCAAGAAGAAGGTGAGTTCTCCCATCATGCTCATTTCAAATTCTCCTTGCATGATCTTAGCAAACTCTTGACATAAAGACTCATTAGTTGAACTAAAAATAATATCATCCACATACACTTGTACAATTAGTAAATCCTTATTTTTATTTTTGATGAATAAGGTGGTATCCAGTTTTCCTCTTGAAAATCCCTTTTCTATTAAGAATTTTGACAACCTTTCATACCAAGCTCTAGGAGCTTGTTTCAACCCATAGAGTGCCTTAGATAATTTGAAAACATGTTCAGGAAATTCATGATTTTCAAAGTCGGGAGGTTGTTCAACATAGACTTCTTCATTAATGAAACCATTTAAGAATGCACTCTTTACATCCATTTGATATAATTTGAAGTTCTTATAACATACAAAGGCAAGTAACATTCTTATTGCCTCTAGTCTAGCTACCGGTGCATAGGTTTCATCATAGTCTATACCTTCCTCTTGTCTATAACCTTGTGCAACTAACCTAGCCTTGTTCCTTATGATCACACTATTTTCATCCATCTTGTTCTTGAATATCCATTTAGTTCCAATTATAGAGTGATCACTAGGCCTAGGAACTAGTTTCCATACTTTGCTTCTCTCAAATTGATTTAATTCTTCTTGCATTACTAGGAACCAATTATTGTCATCTAAGGCTTCATTAACATTCCTAGGCTCTATTTGAGATACAAAGGCTATATATTGACACATATTTCTTAGAGATGATCTAGTTCTAACTCTAAGAGTTGGATCTCCTACTATTTCACAATCTTTTACATATCCTAACTCTCTTGGTGCTCTAGACTCTCTCTCTAATATCTCTATTTCTTCTTCATCTTCTTTATTCAAGTCAAGTTTTTCTAATAAATCATCCTCTAAGTTTGGAATTTCCTCCAAGTTTTCATCAAATATTCCCACATCCTCATCGTTAGTTGAATCTTTAGATACATCATTTGACTCATCAAATATAACATGAGTAGATTCTTCAACCATTAATGTTCTTTTGTTATATACTCTATAAGCCTTTGAATTCAATGAGTACCCTAGAAAGATTTCCTCATCACTCTTGGCATCAAATTTTCCTAGATTATCTTTACCATTATTTAAGACAAAACATTTACAGCCAAAGGGATGGAAGTAACTAATATTAGGTTTCTTACCCTTGTAAAGCTCATAAGGAGTTTTCTTTAGCATGGGTCTAATCATAGCTCTATTAATTATATAGTAAGATGTGTTTATAGCTTCAGCCCAAAAATACTTTGGTAAATTATTCTCACACAACATGGTTCTAGCCATTTCTTCCAAGGTTCTATTTCTTCTCTCAACTACTCCATTTTGTTGTGGTGTCCTAGGGGCTGAAAAATTATGACTAATTCCTTGATCATTGCAATACTCGTCAAATCCTATGTTTTCGAATTCTTTGCCATGATCACTTCTAATGCTAGTTATTGTATACCCTTTTTCATTTTGAGTAATTTTTGTATAGGCTATGAATTTTTCTAAGGCTTCATTTTTTACTCTTAAAAAGAATACCCAAGTGAACCTAGTGTAATCATCAACTATTACAAATCCATAGTGTTTCCCACCTAGGCTAGTTATTCTAGTTGGTCCAAATAAATCTAAGTGAAGTAATTGAAGAGGCTTAGTGGTGGATACAATATTCTTAGGCTTAAATGTTGTCCTTTTATGCTTTCCTTTAACACAAGCTTCACATATTTCTTCATGATCAAAGGATAGCTTGGGTAAGCCTATGACTAGATCCTTTCTAACTAACTTAGATAGCACATGCATGCTATCATGACCTAGTCTTCTATGCCATAGCCAAGATTCCTTTTTATTGTCTACCATTAAGCATATATTTTCATTTTTGAGTTCATTAAGATAGATAATATATATTACCTTGCCTATGACCTAGAAAAAGAACTTTGTTTGACTTAGGATCTACAACATGACATTTCATGCAATCAAAAATTACTTTGTAACCTTTGTCACAGAGTTGACTTATGCTTAGTAAGTTATGCTTTAGACCCCTAACAAGTAATACCTTTTCTAATGAAAAGTAGTCATTACCTATTGAGCCACTTCCTTCAACTTGACCTTTGGAGTTGTCCCCAAATGTGACTTCTCCACCAACTTTTGATTTAAAAGAGTTGAAGTGGCTTCTATCTCCCGTCATGTGCCTTGAGCATCCACTATCCAAGTACCATGCTTCCTTTGTTTTAGCTTTGTGGCCATGCTCAATTACCTACAAAAAGATCCAAACTCAAGTCTTAGGTACCCAAATTCACTTGGGTCCTTTGAGGTTAGTGAATGCAATTCTTGATCCCTTTGGGATCCATTTTGCTAATGCATTAACATCCCTTGAGTGAATTACTTCTTTTGGAATCCATATCCTTTTTACTATTTTTCCTTTAAGAGAGCTCATATTTATGTTGCAATTATGTGATGCATGTCCCTTTCTATTACAATATGAACAAGAAGTTGAGAGTTTATTTATACTATTTCTAGCAATAAAGCTTTTAAGATGAGTCTCTCTACTTTTTGCATTATATCCTAACCCATTTTTGTCAAAGAATGCCCTTTGGGTCTCTAGCATGCTATCTAACTTTTGTTGACCCATGTGGAACCTATTAAAGGAATTATGTAGGTTGTCATTTTTCTCTTTAAGGTCACAAATTTCAAGATTTGAAATTTTTAGTTTCTTTTCACATTCTAATTTGTCTCTTAGCATCAACTCATTTTCTTTTCTCAATTTGGATATTATCTTTTTATATTTCATACTCATGCATTCATACTCTAATGCAAGATCATCAAAGGCATCTTGCAATTCATCAAACGAATATTCATTGAGGTTTGAAGTTACCTTTTCATCCTCAATAGCCATGAAGTACAAGTTGACAATGTCCTCATTTGAGTCATCATCGGAGCAGTCACTATCGCTCCATGTTACCACCATTGCCTTCTTTTTGTGGAACCTATCATTGGACCTTTTAAGAAGAGGGCAGTTAAATTTTATATGCCCTGGTTTTTTACATTCATAATACACAATTGAATCTTTTCTACCTACTTCTTCTTGATCTCTCTTATTGTTTCTCCTATTACTACCACTAGCTCTCATTCTCATGAACTTGTTAAATCTTTTGGCAAACATTGTCATCTCAAGGTCCTCTTCACTACCACTCTCATTCTTAATCTCCTCTTGAGCAGTGGATTTTAGAGCAACTCCCACTTTCTTGAGTGGCTCTTCATTTCTTCTTAATTTCATCTCATAAGTGAGTAGTGATCCTATTAATTCATCTAAAGACAATGTGTGAGGATCCTTAGATTCCTCAATTGTAGTTACTTTAGCTTCCCATGATTTAGGTAAGCTATTTAATATTTTCTTGACCATTTCAATATTAGAGTAAATTTTTCCTAAGGACTTTAATCCATTAATTACATCCGTGAATCTAGTGAACATATCACTAATTGATTCTCCTTCCTTCATCCTAAAAAGCTCATAGTCATGTGTGAGCATTCCTACCTTGGTCTCCTTTACTTGGGTTGTACCCTCATGAATTATTACCAATTTGTCCCAAATTTGTTTGGCATTGTCACATCCGGAGACCCTATTGTATTCATTTCGACCTAAGGCACAAAATAATGTGTGCATAGCCTTAGCATTTAGCTGAGCACATTTAATGTCATTTGAATCCCATTCATCTTCTTCTTTAGGGATATCTCTTCCCTCTATTTTCTTTGTAGGGATTTGAGGTCCTTTAATTATAATCCTCCACACCTCATAATCATTTGCTTGAATGAATAACATCATCCTAGTCTTCCAATAGGCATAATGTTCTCCATTGAACATAGGAGGTCTAACCGTAGAGTGCCCCTCTCCTACCAAACTAGTTGCTACATTGTTGTGAGCCATTTGATCGTTTCTAACTCTTAGGAAGTTGTTCCTATGTGATTAAAGAGTCCTAGCTCTGATACAAATTGTTGGCTCTACCGAGAGGGGGGTGAATCGATTTTCTAGCGTTAATGAAAAATTTTAAATTAATCTTAATTTAATCAGCAAATGAAAGTGAGCAATAATGAAATTAAACAAGATAATGCAAGATCGGGAAGAAAGAAACAAACACAATCGTTTATAGAGGTTCGGTCAAACTCTTGCCTACGTCCTCTCTCCTTGACCTTCTTGTCAAGTGCTTTCTTTCTCTTCTTCAACTGAAGTTACAATGTTCCTTTTTCAGGTTAAGGAATAACCTCTCTACCTTTTGCAATACAAAGATGTATTCACCCTTTTACAATTTTTTATCTCACTGAGGAACAATCCTCTTCTCTCTTAAGGTAAGGATGAATACAGAATCAAGCTTTTAATGTGGGTAGGACAATTACAGCTTTTGCACTTAAGCTTATACAACAAACTCAATAAATGAGGAATGAAGACACAAGGAATGAAAGTATTAAACTCTTGAGAATGTAAGAAATGTGCAGCAATAGTGTCTCTATTCTCATTCTCCTCAATGCTTGGTTAAATACTGAAGGATTGGTAGTTGGAGCATTAAATGCTATTTTTTCCGTTGAGATTTTTGCAGAACTAGCCGTTGGGTACCTCCAATAGAATGCCAGATCGATCTGCCATCTTGGCCAGATCGATCTCTTAGTTATAAGTCCTGCAAGATCAAAGAAAAATAACATAAGGAGATCGATCTCATATATGAAAAGATCGATCTCTTATTTGAAAATGTTAGGGGAGATCGATCTGTCGAATAGGCAGATCGATCTTCCAATCTCTCTGTTTGAGGCAAGATCGATCTACAGATCGATCTGCGATGCAATCTCGTAGTGGGGAGATCGATCTCTCAATAACCCAGATCGATCTCCTTAGCTCTCTGACTTTGAGAAGATCGATCTCTTCCTTACCAGATCGATCTCATAAGCTCTCTGTTTGAGTGTAGATCGATCTTGAAGATCAATCTACTTTCTTTGCTTTAAGGGAGATCGATCCCTTCCTAGATCAGATCGATCTCCTCAACTCCAGTAATAGGCAGATCGATCTCATAACCCTTATAGATCGATCTCACTCTTCCTCAATACCTTTGTATAGGTTCAAGGCTTGGCAGATCGATCTCATGTCTTCCTGAGATCGATCTCTCATCCAAGACAAACCCAGGAGATCGATCTCTCATAACCCAGATCGATCTCTCATCAACAGAACTTTAAGTTTTGGTACTGATAACCTCTAAACATGGTTTTATATCATCTTTACATTATTGAATTCACTTGTTTTGTCATTTCAAAATATATTAACTCAACAATAACAACAACACAACTAAAACATTCAATGGATGGATACTGCAACTCAAGTGTAAGAATATTATAAGTATGCTTGAAGTGATAAGGCACATGGTAATGGAAAGGAATGTAAAGAGGTTTTTTGTGCAAAAGTGGAAAACCAACATTGCATCAAAGGTTTTGGAGAAGTTGGAGAAAAATATGGTCAAGTCTATGAATTGTAGGTTGGCATGGAATGAGGATGAAGTTTTTGAGATTGTGAATAGAGAAGATTAACATACAGTTTCTTTAAAGTCAATGAAGTGCACATGTAGAGCATGAGATTTATGTGGAATGCTATGCTCACATGCTATTTATGCCATGTACCATGACAAGAAGAATCCTAAAGATTATGTAGTTAATTGGTATTTGAAAGACAAATATCTTGTGGCTTACAAACATTCATTACAACCATTAAAGGGGAAAAAAATTGGCGTAAGGATAATGATCCAATATAACCTCCACATGCTAGAAAGATGCTTGGCATACCACAAAAACAGAGGAAGAAAGACAAAGATTAGCCAAAAAAACATAATGAAAAATGGACAAAAAGAGGTGTAAGGTATATGGACTCCAAAGACATAACAGATAAAGCAGTCCATAAAGAACAACAATGAGCTCCCAACTAAGGTACATTCTAAAGTACAAGTTCTAAAGTTTTTCTTTCTAATGATTTTTTTGATGAAGCTAATTGCAAGTATTTTGCTTGTATAGATCCAGAAACTTGGCCCATCAACGAATGGTACTCAAGCGCAACCTAGTAAAGGAAAAGAAAAGATGTAACAAAAGGCGTCGTCTACTAAAACGAAGTAAACTTTCAGAAAAAAGAAAAAGTTTTAAGGGGATTGGTATGTACACAAATATTCATAATGGAGAACAAGAATGAAATGTAAGTAGTTTTTCTAGTCTCTACTTTAATTCATTCTATTAAACAAATTAATAGCACATTTCATTATGTACTGATCATGCATGTGCTTCTTTATTCAGCCTAGCAGATCAAATCAAATTGCAATGTCCAATAAAAAGAAAATTGGAGCTGTTGATGCATCTGCATTTAATCATGCATGGAAAGGTCCTGGTTTGAGGTGGTAAAAGAAACAAGCAACCAGATTAAGGAAATTGCAAGAAGAAAAAGAGACAATGGTGTCTAAAAGAAGGAAGAGAAATATAATTGCTCCAACTATGGTAACAGAAAGAAGTTAGACTTGACTTTTAAATGTTGGAACTTAGTTAGAATTCTAATGATTATAATGTAAGGCATTTTTGTAAAACAACTGTTGTGATTAAACTTTATTTTTGTTTGAACAATGAGTTTATAGTTAGGTTAGGAGACTTTTAAATGTTGAAACTTAGTTAGAATTCTAATAATTATAATGTAAGGCATTTTTTACAAAACAACTGTTGTGATTAAACTTTATTTTTGTTTGAACAATGAGTTTATAGTTAGGTTAGGATTCTAATTGTAAACTTGAAATGGCAATTATTAGTTTGTCTTTATTGTGTCATTGTTCAATGCTTAATCAAGAGTTTTAGCTTTCTTATTTGGTGTCATTTGGACTAAATAGGATTGCATTTGATTGTTTTTTTCTTATTAGGAGTCATTTGGAGCTATGAAAATAAAATAAAAAAAATTGTTTTAGAAATGAAAATGAGTCGAAAAGTTTGAACATTGTAGCATATTAGGGTTTACCTTGAATCACACATTAAAACTTTGTTGGGGTTTGTCTCGAATCTCACATCAAAAGTGTAAAGGAAGTTATAAGAGTTATTCTCTTATAATAATGTTTTAGGCTTGGTTTATTAGGTATCCAAAAGGTGTAGTTAGGCATCAATATAATAGTCAGTATTTGGGCTATTATAAAGGGTGTAGGTCGGCAACGATAGAACAACTAGAGTTTGGGCTATTATAAAGGGTGTAGATGAGCTCTTTGGATCAGTTGGGGTTGTAAGTAGTTCACAATTTTTCTCTTTTAAAAATCGTACAGTTGTAATTTTGATATGTTATTAGTTTGGTTAAGTGGTTATAGGTCAATTTGGTTGGGCCAAACTATTGTTACTTTCTTCAGTTTCCATGGGTGTTTTAGACTGGGGATGTTTTCTTTTCAACAAATGGTATCATAGCTGAAGGTTCATGATATTGCTAAGAGGAAGAAAGAGGAAGAAAGCTGAAGGTTTGTGATCTTGGCAAGAGGATGAAAGTCGAAGGTTCATGATGGAAAGTTGAAGGCTCGAGATCTTGCGAAAGGAGGAAAGCGATGTTTGAAGGCATGAAAGTTTTTTAGATGTTGTATAGAATCTAAGAAGTTTGTGGATTCAAGTCAAGGGAGGATTTGTTGGAGTTTACTTTGAATCCCACATCAAAAGTTTGTTGGGACTTGCCTTGAATTCCACATCAAAAGTGTAAGATAAGTTATAAGGGTTTTTCTCTTATAAATGTATTAGGCTTGGTTTATTAGGTATCCAAAGAGTGTAGTTGGGCACCGATAGAATAGTCAGTGTTTGGGTTATTATAAAGGGTGCAGGTAGGCACTAATAGAATAGCTAAAGTTTGGGCTATTATAAAGGGTGTGCTCTTTAGATCAATTGGGTTTGTAAGGAGTTTACAATTTTTTTTTTTTAAATTGCACAGTTGTAATTTTGTTAGTTATTAGTGTAGTTGAGTGGTTATAGGCTAATTTGGTTGGGCCAAACCACATTAAAAATTTGTTGTATTTGTTTTTGCATTTTTCAATTTTTTTGGTTGATTTGGATTGAGGATATTTTTCCCAACATAGTAGGCTTGTGAGGAAATAAGACTTGATATTACAGGGCATGGATTGCAAGTAAAGAAAGTAAAAGGTGGACCTTTCAATTTAGATCACAACTATGGGTACTAGAGTTTTGTTGACTTGGGGGCTGAATTGAGAAGGGAGGTTTGGCATGCATTTATTAGTGAAATTTATCCCAGAGATGATTAATCAAGTATTCGATTCTCACAAAGGGAAGGAAAGGATGCAACTAGTGCTTTTGATGGCATTGCTAGACTTCAAGCACTCTTATTTATGCGAAAGTTATTGGATGATCCAATCATACTTGTTAAGTTCTTATTTTTCTTAAGTGATGAGATAAGATGCTTCTATGTGTGATGATAAATTGAGTTCTTTCTATTAAAAGTGACGTTATTTCTATTTTGTTTTTTTTTTTTTGTCATGCCACCCTTTTTATTTTAGCCATGTCAGATTTTCACATGTTCTACAAAAACTAATATATTAATGAATTAACAGAAATTCATGTCATCTAAGAAGCATCAGCATTAGTATATGTCAGAAATAGGTGATCCAGGCAAACAAATTTCAATTGAGGAGGATGCAGACTCTCTATGACGGAACACGAAAAAAAACTTAAAAGAGGAGACTATCAAGTGATAACAGAGAAAGATGTCATCAAAGTTACAATAATGCAACCTTTAATCTGAACGTGTTTCCCAGTACAAATGATCTGGTGCAAAAGATGATTTTGTATAAGAACATGCTAGTTGGGTCAACCACTGACAACAACTCGGATATGGCGATGTCGGTGGATGATGAGAGTGTGGAAGAAAGTGAAAATAAGCTTCTGCAATGACATGTTGGCATAAGACTGGAGGATGTCTTGTTGTGTCAGGTGCTCAAGCTTTTTGATGATGAACACCATTGGATTTGCCGCCCTTAGAGGAAATCCCTTATTGTCCATTTGCTAGGAAAGAAGATTGGCTTTAAGGTTCTAGATAGGAGACTGCAACAAATATGGATTAAGATGGGAGTATTCTCACTAATAGACTTAGGCCATGACTATTTTCTGGTGAAATTCACCAATATGGAGGTAGGGACTTCGTGTTAACAGAAGGTCCTTAGATCATTTTTTATCATTACCTTATGGTCAGGGAATGGTTACCAAACTTTAATCCAGCGATGGCCACTGTCAACTTAGCTGCTGTTTGGGTCCGTTTTCCTCGCTTACCATTGGAGTATTATGATAGAAAGATTGTCAGAAAAATTGGTGATAGAATTAAGATTGATTTTAATACTGAAGAAAGAGCTTGGGGAAAATATGCCAACGTTTGTGTTACCATTGACTTAACTAAGCCACTTCTTTCAAAATTCATGGTGGAAGACTATACGAGGGATCATCGAGTTTTCTTTGTTGAGTATGAAGGGATACATATGGAGTGTTTCAATTGTGGTGTTTATGGACATGATGCCAGCCACTGTGTGATGGCCAAACAAGTAGGGGCAGAAGAGCGTAATGCGAAAAAAGAAGTCCCAAATATGTTGGAATCAAAGGACAGTTGGAATAATATACCGATATTTGGATCGTAAATGCTAGTACAAAAACAAAAAAGGAATAAAAAAAGGAAAGAATGGTATTGGAGGAAATGGGGTAGGTAATCTTGCAAGAAATATCAGAGATTCTAGATATAATATAAGTACGGGTTCTAGATATGATGCCTTAATTATTGAGGAGGAAGAGAATCTTATTGGAAGATGCCCTAATTTTTAGAAAAAAGAAAAGGAATCGAATGGTGGAAATCTTGGAAAATCTTTTGGTAAGGAGAATGCCATAATGGTGCATGAAATTTCGAAATTTTCAAAAGGGGTGGATCCTAGTGGTTAGAGAGAATCACAAGTTGCATTGAATAAGACAATTGAGGGAGGTAAAGAGGGAAACATTTGTGTTTTGGATAGAACAACTTTAAGAAAATCCAAGAAGGGTAGTGAATTGGGCTCAGCTATAGTTTCCAGGAAGAGGCGTGCTAATGTACAAAGGCATGTGATATCTAATAATCACCTACAAAATGAGTTTGAATGAGACGTTTTGGAGGTTACGATAAATAAGGCGACACTTAGTGAGGCAGGGCATGGGGAGCACTGGGTAATTAAAAATCTAGCCATAGAAGCTCCTTCGATGGTCATGAATGGTGGGGGAAATAAACCACCAGGCCTAGATAAAGATAGTCAAGTTGACTCAGAAATAGGTGCTCTGAGTGCGGTACCTGAAACACAGCTAGAAGGTATTGGAGGAGTAAGGATGATGGAAGAAGCCCTTGATGGGAACTTATTGATTATTTAAGGATCTGTCTTACAAATGAATTTATGATGATGCATCCAATTTTTGTATAGAACTGTAGAGATGCGAGGGGTCTGGGATTTCTAACTCATATGAAAAACTACATTTCGTTTTATAAACCAGGAATTGTAGTGCCGATGGAAATGAAAGTTGTAGCTAGTTGTGCTAGTGGCATTTTTCGAAAGTTGGGGTTTGCTTCTTGTCTGACAATGGAATGGAATGGAATGGAAGAGCTAGAGGCATTTAGGTAGGGTGAAAGGAGAATGTTTCGAATGTAACAACAGTGAAGTCTCATTTCCAGTATATCCATTTGGAGGTTAGATGGGATGATAGTTGGCCATGGTTATTAACTATAGTTTATGCCAGTCTGAATATTGAAATGATAAGGACCTTCTTTCAAGATATAAGGCAAATGACTACATTGTCAAAGGAACCGTGGCTTTTAATTTGGGACTTCAATGAAATCTATTTCTCCTCAGAATAGAGGAGAAACTCTTGTAAATACTCAACGATGTCAAGACTTTGTTGACTGGGTTGAACTCTGCAGTTTTGTTGATTTAGGTTAGCAGGGTTCAAAATTTACTTGGAGATGTGTCACGACCCAAATTACCTAAAAATCAGAGTAAATTTTTCGCTTTTCAATTATTATTTAATTCTTACATTTCTCTCATCATGACCATCCTACAAACAGTTGGGCTATGATTCGGTGTTAGTCACCTCTCACCTATTTATCATTCCATTTTCATAATTTCATTCAATATCAGAGTTTACTATCCTTTGACTTTAAATAAATACATACACAATGGTATTTACATAACCTTATATCCCCGACATCATATCCATTTACAGTACTGTGCATAGATACAAAATTATACAAATGTGTATACCTGTCTCTCGATGGGAAAGCAGCGGATACCAAGAATGCAAGTCCTCAGCCGCTCAATAACTATTACAAGTGCTCTGAAAAGATGAAAAAATAAGGGGGGTGAGCAAACCACACACTCAGTAAGGTAATTATGCAAGTAAGTAGATAGCTCCACTATCTACATGCTCATAATGCCATGCCCTTAAAAATCCATTTCCTTTCATTAAAAGCTTACACACAAAATCATGCATATTTCAATGTCATAGTTTATCAAAACTATTTGTGCATATAGAAATCATATAATTCATGCATCAAAGGCATTTTATGTGACATCATTAAATCATAATTAGCATGAAGTAAATCCAGATCATGCATTCTTTCATGTCATGTAAGACAAATCATGAATTTGAAATGAAAGCATGGAAAACATCATCATGTTACTGCATTCAAATCATTTCATTAAAATTGCAGTATAAACTAACCCTTCCAGGTCAATCATCTCATAAAACAATTCATTAAAATTCAGTATAAAACTTCGGTTATAAAACCACCCTTCTTTCAGGGTCACATATCATAAAATCATAAAATCGGGGGCCTGACCCCTCCCTCAGGTCTACCCTAGTCTATTGACCAATAGTTATATCATGTGAGACAAGTAGGTGACTATCAGTAACAACATAGGACTATGGCCATAACCTCATGATCCCTGGCAACACGGTACCTAGTGTGCGGGGTATCACACCTGAAACGGGAGGTGGGTCGTCCTACCGGCCAAAACAGCATAACTCCAAGATTGCGAGGGCAAGGCTTGCTGCCTCGTGGCTAATGCCACCCCACTCCAACAATCTCCACGGTACAACGTACTCCGCGTGACATATACGGTACAACGTACTTCGTGAACCCAAGCTCAATCAGGGGTGCCTGCAATAGATCTTATCTACCCATATCATCTCTGTCTCAGTATGCACGTGTGAGCATATCATTTCACTGTGACACACAATCTACAGAGGCTCCACATGACTATATGCATGTCATATAAATCCCTGTACGAGCGAAGCTCTAGCACGCTCCATGCATATTCATGATATCAAAAAATCTCGTGCGAGCGAAGCTCTAGCACGGTTTCATAAAAATCAGTAAAATCTGCATACGAGTAACACTCCAGTACGACTTTAAAATGAGTTATAAATCCATATAAAATCATGTGCGAGCAATGCTCCAGCACGAATGAATGCTCAAATAAATCAAATCTCGTGCGAGTTACACTCCAGCACGACTTTATGCATAAATAAATCAAATCTCGTGCGAGTTACACTCCAACATGGCTTTTATGCAATATCATATCAAAACTGGATGCGAGCTAGGCTCCAGCACCTCTCATGCATGTCAAATCGTTAAAACTAGTGCGAGCAATCGCTCCAGCATCTTTTTATGCATATCAGGTCAAAACAAGTCAAAATATGTCAAAACAGAGTGTGAGCTAGGCTCCAACACTTCTCATGCATTTCACAAGAATAAAAATCAATGCGAGCAACCGCTCTAACACATTTCATGCATATGATGTCACACAAGTCGGTGCGAGCAACCGCTCAAGCACATTTATGCACACTCACAAACGCAGATATAGTGCGAGCTATGTGCCAGCACTATCTGTTTCCATATAAAGTTGATAGTTGGCCCATTTTTCAAAGAATTTCATTTAAATACAAAGAACACCTACATAGTGTTATCTTATGAAATTTATACAATTTCTGGCCAATCTACCGATTTGCTTTGATTAAAACCAATAAAATTCCTTAATTCGAAAAATTTCTTAAATCATGCATTTCATGCATGTCATGCTTTCACCATCCTTAGGTGAACTTCCCTCAATAGGGGTAAAAGAGCCTTTTTACCTATTTCGATCCTTAAAATCATTTAAACCACTTTTAGGATCATTATACAATAACCGTGTATACATACATAATCAGTATATACAAAAACTATTAAAATATGCGTAGCTACCTCTAGCTACTCACACAATTCCCTTACCTCATTTTCTGTACAGTCTGACCTTTCACTCATGTCTCGTCATGCAGTCCGATTTGCTCTCAATCAAATCTCTAGAACTGCGTATAAATATACATCAGGTCAAATACAATACAATTCATTATATTTCATATTTTCTGGGTTTAATTTAAATCATTGGGTCCGTTTACCCATATTGGGCCCGATTGCACCATAATGGGCCTTAATCGACCTTAAGACCATTTTTTTCACTTACTATTCACATTATCGAGGCCTATTAGACTTATTGGGCCCATCAATATTTATTGAGCCTCATTCTAAATTTTTGAATAGCTTAATTAAATATTTACGACAATTTATCCCAATTTCCAGAATTTAATCCATTTTATGCAAAAATTAAATCCATAATTCATGCGGTAAAATTTCTAACATACATAACGATGTAAAATTGTCGTAAATAAGGGTTACTTACCTGTGATTCCATGATAATAAGCAAATTGAGGCTATCTCGAGCTCTCGTCTGACATCAATTGTCGAGCTACACAATTTAATATTTTTTTGGGTAAATTTTCAGTCGGATATTAATCAATTTAAATATTTCAAAATTTAAATCGGTCAATCCGACCGCTTACCGACTTACCCATAGCTCGATTACATCACTGAAATTTTTTCCAATTTTTTCTCTTTTCTTTTTCCCCCTTTTCTCTTTCTTTTCTTTTCTTTTTGGCTGAACCGGTTCGGTCCGGTTCAACCCAGTTCAGACTACCGGTTCAGTCTGATTCGACCGGTTCAGTGCCTTGTCGACTAGTTCTCCACCGATTTTTGTCGTCAGCAACTCTATGGGGTCGTCTGTAGCTCAGATCTGGGTTCGGTGTGGTCCGAGGTCACAGGAAAGTGGTCGGTTTGGCCTATTCTCCTTTTCGGCGTCGGTGCTTTCCTCTTTCTTCGTCGTTTCTGGCGCTGGCCGCCGTTTTACCGACCAAGGCTGCCACCAATTGCGCAGCCTGCGCTTGGAGAACGCTCGACTGGTGGTGGTCGGGCTCGAATCGGCGCCGGTCGTCGAGAATCTTCCTTTCCTCTTTCGGCTTCTCTTTCTTCCATTTCGCCGGTCGTCGTTCGCCATTCCTTCGGGTCACTAGTGCCGGTGGGTGACCGCCTCTCGCCTAGCTTCCTTCGCCAGCCTTCAGGTTGCCGGTGGGTTCGACCGATGCCACAGAAAGGAAGCTCAGCTTCTGTTTTTCCTTCAGTTTTCGCGTTTCACGAATTCTGATTTCTTTCCTTTTTTAATTTTATTTATTTATTTATTATTTATTATTATTTTATTTGATTAAAATATTCAATTAAAATTCAAAATATCTAAAAAAAATTATATTAAATTTATTTAATCCGTAAATGAATTTATCAGTTTGATTTTACCTTTTCGGTATAATTTTTTATTATTTTTGGGATCGTTTTTCGAGGTGAAAATTCTGAAAATATTAAATAAATTCATATCTTGATCAATTTAACCCAAAATTTAATTATTTTTTTTGTTATTGATCAAGATTTCTCAAATCCCTATTTTTAATTAAATTTTCTTCTCGAATTTATACCGATTTTTTGTCTTTTAACCGTTTTACCCTTGCACGTGTTCGGAAATTTATTTCAATCCTTTTGCATTTTTAAATACACTCGAAAATTTTTATTCATTCCTTTTGCTCTTACGATAAAAATCGGGTCTTACAAGATGACCGCAAGCTATGAGAGGGTATTTAAAAGACTAGATAGAGCCCTTTGTAATGATAGTTGGCACAAACATTTCTCGAAGGCAGTGATAAGGGTGGCTCCAAGAATTTACTCTAATCATCACCCTTTGTTTGTCGAGTTTGGGGGGGATATTAAGGGTAAGCATAGTAGACCTTTTAGGTTTGAGGCAGCATGGCAGTTACATCCACAGTTCAAGGATTTCGTTGTAGATAATTGGAGGGGAGGTGATAACTTTGTCAATGAAGTTTTTGACTTTATAGAGAAGTTAAAGAAATGGAACAAGGAGGTTTTGGGGCATATCCAAAGTAAAAAGAATCTTTTGATGGCTAAGATACATGGAATACAAAGAAAAATGAAGCAAGTATGGTACTCATTCCTTGATGAACTAGAAAAAATCATATAGTCTGAGTTATTTGATATTTTAAAGTAGGAGAAGTTGTTATAGTTTTAAAAGTCCAGGGAGCGGACAACAACATGAACACCAGGTTCTACCATACTTGCATAATTATACGGCGTCAATGTAATTAACTAGTGGTTTTAAGGGATGTTAACAGTAACTGGGTTGAAAATAGTGACTGTATAAAGAATATGGTCATCCAATATTTTCAGAAACTCTTTACTGAAAAGCAGCCATGTAAGCCTTATATGGCGATGGTGTCTAATTTTCCAACTTTATCAGAGGATGATCTCAATAAGTTAAAGTTGCCAATATCTGATGATGAGATAAAAAAAAGACCTTCCAAAGTATTGAGGCGTACAAGGCGCTTGGAGAAGATAGGTTTCTAGCTGTGTTTTATCAAAAGAATTCAGATCATGTAGGACCTGCGATTAATAACTTTATTCATAATATTTTCGAAGGGTGCATGTCGATAGAAGAAATCAATAACACCTTATTAGCACTGATTCCTAAGGTACACAAGCCATAATTTATTAAGCAATTTAGACCCATTGCTCTCTATAATGTGGTGTATAAAGGGGTTACAAAAGTTATTATGAATAGGATAAAGAACTTGCTTCCGGACGTGGTGTCCCCTTTGCAGATGAGTTTCGTTCCTGGTCGAGTTATCCAAGATAATATAATTACTGCCAAGGAGTTGATTCACTCGATGAACAGGAGGACAGGGAAGAAAGGAGTGAGGCAATAAAGATCGATTTGGAAAAAGCTTGCAATAGGCTTTCTTAGAGGTTTATAGAATCAAACTTAAATGAGTTGGGAATTCCAAATTATTTGTGCAAACTTAAAATGGAATGTATTACCACCTTAACGATGAGTGTTCTGTGGAATGGAAAAAAGACCACAGTTTTCAAACCAAATAGGGGTATACGTCAAGGTGATCCTATGTCTCTCTCTCTCTATATATATATATATATATATATTTGTGTTATGTATGGAGAAGTTGACCCATATGAATATAGATGAGATAACCCGAGGAAGATGGAAGTCGTTGAATATTGGTAGGCATTGCCCCAATATATCCCACCTAATGTTTGCATATGATTTACCGTTATTTGCAAAAGCATCGATGGAACAGTTAGAGTGTATACTCAGTTGTCTTAATCAATTTTGTCGATCATCTGGTCAAAAGATTAATGCAGCCAAAACTAATATTTTTTTTTCTCTAAGAATGTAGGGGAAGAACTAACCATGGAGATTATAAGAAGATCTGGTTTTACAAAGGCCGATAACTTGGAGAAATATCTAGGCATTCAACTAGCATATCAGGAGAAGGGGATGAGGCGATATGACAATCTAGTAGAAAGTGTGCAAAGGAAACTTAGCGGTGGAAAGCTAAATCATTATCAACGGTAGGAAGAGTTACATTAGCTTCCTCTGTGATCTATTCTATTCCTATCTATATGATGCAAGTGTAGGAAATCCCAAAGAATATGTGTTTGGAGCTTGAGAGAATTTAAAGGAATTTCATATGGGGGCATGAAAATAATGTTTCACAATTTCATTCAATTGCTTGAGAAACTATGTGCCAACCAAAGGAATGTGGGGGATTAGGATTATGAAGGCTGCATTTAATGAATGATGCATGTGTATTAAAACTATGTTGGAAACTGGTTGTGTATGAACCAAGCTTATGGTCAAATGTTTTAAAGAGCAAATATAAAGGAAAGGACACATGGCAATTTAGGAGAAGAGCTTGTCAGGTAATTCCCATATATAGAAATAATTGGTACACATTTAGGAGCATGCATCAAATAATGTAAGGTGGCTATTGAGGAGTGGAAGGAATGTGATGGTTTGGATGAAAAAATGGCTTAGTAGTGGCCTAGAACTAGTGAACCAAGCAAATCAAGCGAAGGGTGCTCATTATACACATCGAACAATAGATAGCCTAGTTTTTATAGAGGGAGAGTAGAGTGGAATTTGATAAAAAGTTTACTACCACCTACGTGTAAGGAGGAGATAATTAGGATCCCACCACCAAATCCGCATGTAGGGAATGATGTAGCAATGTGGGGGAGTTCTGAGGATGGCGTCTAGACTGTTAAGAGTGTATATGGTGTGTTGGCTGGTTCCATGTGGAGCGATAGTGAAAAAGTGTGGAAATGGATTTGGAAATTGCGGGTGACACAATGGATCTGGTATTTTGAATGGATCGCGATTCATGGTAAACTAAAAACTAAGGAGTCATTTGCAAGAACCATGGATGGAGAAAGTTCTTGTAACTGGTGTGTAGGTAATGCAGAAACTGTGTTTCATGTTCTAAGGGATTGTGACTATGCTATGACAGTGTGGAGGAGGTTTAGTGTTCAGCAATTTTTTTTTTTGAACTAAACACTATGTCTTAGTTTATTGTAAATTTAACAAACAATAAGAACAAACAGAAATATAACATGGGCAACTACATGCTAGTTCCTTTGGAGGTGGAGAAATGAATGTTACCACAAACATTTGAATTGGAGATCGAATGATATGAATGGTATTATAATGCGTTTTTGTAATGATATGGAAATGTCCTTTTCACATTTACCTCTGAATCATTTGTTTGAAAAGAAGGATATTGTTGTCGGATGGGTCCTTCCACTAGATGGTTGGATATAGATTAATATTGATGGAGCTTGTAATGATAGAGGAGAAGGTTCATGTGGTGGTTTACTCCGTGATAGCAGTGGTTATTAGATCAAAGGTTTTTCCAAATTTTGTGGTCCAACAACAGCTATCAAGGCAGAGGCCTGGGGTGTCTATTTAGGATTATCTATAACCTCAGAATGCGGAGAGTTGTTCTGAAATGCAATTCTCAAGCACTGATGTATTGTATTAAGGATCGAAACATAAACTCTAGGGCAGAAGCACAACTATGTCATTTTATCTTTGAACTACTTAACAGGGACTGGAGGGTAGAGATGCATCACTCGTGTAGAGAAGTCGGTGCACTAGTAGATTGGATGGCAACACTAAGGAAGTTTAATAACCTAGGAACTAGTTATTATCACAAGCCACGTAAAGGTGTGGAACATTTGTTACCTTTAGATGTATTACAGATCGATACTATCCAGTTTGTGCCTTTTTGATTGTTTTATTTGGAATACAAAGGTGCTTTAGCCTATTTTTTTCATAAAAAAAAGAAAGAAAGAAAGAAAGAAATCCATGTCATCTAACAGATTCCATCTAAAAAGGATTTGCATAGTGAAAACTAACACTTTAAGGGCTTATTTAGATATAATGAAAAGAATGTGGGCTTTTTTTTGAAGATTTTTTTTATATAGTTTAGAAACTTTTTTAGCTTTTTGGCCAATAATTAAATTAAATTCAAACTCATATACGATAAAAATTAAATTTGATACTTTAAAATCTCATAATATCCTCTTTACCTTTAAACTAAGATCTCATTGACCATTAGAATGTTGCATTTTAAACAACTTTTTTCCTACTACAATAGTATTTTTTCAGTGTTGTAATTTCCCACAATCAACTCGTGGTAATGTACCAAACGCTACTCGTTCGGTGATATGGTAATAACATGCCATAACATAATGATACAATAGTATTATTCCAACATCATAATTTCTAGACTTGACAATCCGTGTCTCCGTATCATGATACGACACGACACGACATGAATTAAAACACGACACGAATTTATGAAATACGAACACGACACGAATTTATGAAACACGAATACGACACGAATTATAAAACGTATCTGAAACATAAATACAAACACGACACGTATTTTATACGTGTGACATGACACAGTTGACACGTTATAATTATTTGTGTCACACGACATGACACGATACGATAAATACGAAAAAAATATAACTGACATGAATAGACACGACATGAATAGATACATGCGGATGACACGGTTAAAAATAAAACATAATCAAAAATGAAAAAATTATAATATTTACTAATTTACAGCAATAATTTAATTTAAATTCTTATTATTATTATACAAATCATTTAGAAAAATATTTTATTATTAATTTCCAACATTGGTAAATGCTTATAATTTTTTTTATCAAGGTTCAACTCCTCCCACAAGTATATTTCATTTTCGTGTCTTACACGTGTATCGTGTATTTGTGTGACACGATTTTCTTCGATGTGTTTCTTATGTCGTATACCTATTAACCGTGTATTCGTGTGACACGATTTAAAAAAACGTGTTTCCGTGTCTTATACGTGTTTAGTCGTGTCTGACATGTTTAAACACGAAAATTACCGTGTCAAAATTCGTGTCAATACGACTAAACACGAAACACAAATTTTTTAAATACGTACATAATTTTTTTTGTATCATATTTATGTTATGTCTATATTTATCGAGTCTAATAATTTCCCACAATTACCTCGTGGTAATGGTACCAAACGCTACTAGTCTGGTGATATGGTAGCAACTCAACGTAACATAATGATACAGTAGTAATGTAGTAACAGCAATACTTATTCCTTCAATACGACACCACATTAAGTCATCAATAATTCAATGGTAGTCCCCCCCATTTCTCCTCCTTTCCCTTTCTCTTTCCTTCGCTCCTTTCGCTTTTCTTTCTTTGTTTTTTTCTCTTTTCTTTTTCATTCAGGAGCTCTGGAGTCTGGCCTCGTCGCTGGATTCCTGCGATTATAAAACCTAAATTTTCGTCCTCGAAAGATGGAGCATTTCTTCTAGGGTTCCTTTAAAGAGCGCACGATTGCTTTTGTTTCTCATTTCCTGGGAAAAAAGAAGGAAAACAAAGAGGAGGAAGAAGAGGAATACGAACACAAGGCAATGTCTCGCCAAGCAGCTTCTTCCGCTTTCCACAAATCCAAAACTCTCGACAACAAATACGTAAGTCAATTTCCATAATTCGATCTATTTTTTGAGGAATTATAGTTTTTTTCTTTCGTTCATTTTCCTTTTTTTTTTTCTTTCTTTTAATAATGGTTTGGTCGGTTGTAGAATTGAGGGAACGAAAGAAAAAGATGGAAATGAGAAGGAAAATGTGAAGGTTTTCTTCGTCGAATTTGCTCTCAAATATCATTTTACAGAAAAACGAAAAAAGCTTTTGTTTTTTGAAAGAAAAATCCTCTGCTTTGATTAATGGATACAAATTACATTTTAATTAGTTAATGAAAAACTGGAGGGAAAAAAGAATATAGCAAGGAATTACACACTTTCCAATTTTTTTTTTTTTAGTTCTTTTTGAAAATTGAATGTTAAGTTTCTTCCCCGACCATTTTTCTTTTTTTTTTTCTGTTAATTATTTGTTGTAAGATTAGAGCTCACACCTCAGAAAAATGAAAGAAATTGTATTCTCTTTTTGTATAGATGCTTGGAGATGAAATTGGGAAAGGTGCATATGGACGTGTTTATAAAGGTTTGGATTTGGAGAATGGAGACTTTGTTGCAATCAAACAAGTATCTTTGGAGAATATAGCTCAGGAGGATCTCAATATTATAATGGTTCGATTATATATATATATATATATATATATCTTTTTGTTCTAGAGTTTCTAAAGCTTAAATCAATATCCGGTATCACAGTTTCACTAGGATGACTTGCTAGGTAGGGTTTAGCCTTGTTGGCCAGTACATTAGTGGTTTTGTTACAGCCAGGTTCAGTCACTTTTCACAACTTTTGATTTTTGTTATCAACTATACCATGTTTTCAGCGCATTATGATTGATGAAAGATTGTTTGAGTATGGTGCTTTTTTGTTGGTTGACTTGTTTCATAGTTTATATTAATATTTTTCTTTAATTTTTATTTGATGGAATGGAAGCAGTCTAACTTTTTTTCTCATGATAAAGAACCAATAGTTTATCTTCTGGATATGTATAGTTAACTTATATTGATAAGCAACATGTTTTGCACCAAATATACTTAAGATTTGCAGTAATTATGTTTATTTGTCTTGACCGCCGTTAAGGACCTGCTTATGTAATGTCAGTTGCATATTATTGCAGAAAACAGTTGTTTACAATCAACTGGGAGACTGGATTTTAGACTTTGAACTTCTTCTGAACACTTATTGATTGCTTTTAGAGAATATGTAAATATTTTCTGGGTGTCAATAAAATTGCCTTGTTCCTATGAAACATGCTGCCTTTTATTAAGATGGCATTTGTCATTCTAGCCTTAATTGTTCTGTATTTAGCATATTTGTCCAACATTTTAAAAAAATGGTGATAAACATGTTTGAAATAAATATTTATATATTTCTATTTGGTCCATAGAAAATGCCATCTGTGAAGCACACATATATCGTTTCCTGTTTCTCTTGTGTTAGCTTGGCTGACAAGTTGCCTTTTTTCTTTTGGATACTCTTGGTTGGTGGAATGCGTTAACATTGCAGCAAGAGATTGATTTATTGAAGGTAGTTCCCTCCTTTAACAGCTTTTTTGCTGTCTAATTTGGTGCTTTTTGAATTTTTCTTTTGTTATTATACTGCACTGAAATGCTCCCTTGCATATCTGATGCACGAGTTCTCCGTATGTGTACTGAAGATGTTTTACTTCCAGTTGGCTGTGTTGCAATTATCAATCCCTTTCAAAATTTCCCCCATCCATTATATGTTGTTTATTTGTCATCTTCATGGTAGTTGTTGTTTGCTGCTAGTTGGATCACCAATAGCAAGCTGTGTAGTCAGTATCTTATTTATGCTAATAGAAATTTCAATTTAATTGCAGAATTTGAACCACAAAAACATTGTGAAGTATCTTGGATCATTGAAAACAAAGACTCACCTGCATATAATTCTGGAGTAAGAAATATTCCATTGTGATTGTAGTGTTCTCTGAGCTGTTAGAAACTTGTATTTACTGCTTTACAATTTTATAGGTATGTGGAGAATGGTTCACTTGCAAACATCATCAAGCCAAATAAATTCGGGCCTTTTCCAGAATCATTGGTGGCTGTTTATATTGCTCAGGTTTGTTT
Source organism: Firmiana major (assembly GCA_033439115.1). Taxonomy (NCBI): domain Eukaryota; kingdom Viridiplantae; phylum Streptophyta; class Magnoliopsida; order Malvales; family Malvaceae; genus Firmiana; species Firmiana major. Next base: position 21,827,352 of record CM065903.1, on the reverse strand, counting down.
GTATTTCTGCAGTTTATTGCTTCATTTTGCTCTTAACGTATCATTTAGATATAAGCTGCTTACTTGTTAAACAGGTTTTGGAAGGCTTGGTTTATCTACATGAACAGGGTGTTATCCATCGAGATATTAAGGGTGCAAATATTCTGACGACTAAAGAGGTAACCTAACAACTATTTGACTTTTATCCTTAGCGATTTTTATTACTATTTCAGAGTCAGTTATTTTCTATTGATTCTCTTTGCTATAAATTTGATCATGGCAGCTGAGAAACCAATTGGCCTCCTTATTTATGGGGCTATTGGAGACTAATTGAATTTGGTCCATGTAATTCATATGTTTCCTTTCACTTTGGCTACTTATGTAGTGAGAAACTGCTAAGATAAAGAAGTGTTCAACACTTGTGGGCTGCTGAATCTTGGGCTATATTTTATTGCCCCAGACCTTGATGTCCTTTGTTTGTGCGGAGTGCCTGAGTTATTATTGTCTCCATGCTGTTTTTCTTCATAATTTTGTGTCCAAGTTTGTTTTGGTGATTGTGTCTTTAGGGTGTATGGACTCTTGGTTTGTTTCCAACTTATCCCCGACTTAATTTCTGTTTTCAGGGTCTTGTCAAACTTGCTGATTTTGGTGTTGCAACCAAACTAACTGAGGCTGATGTTAACACACACTCAGTTGTTGGAACACCATATTGGATGGCCCCGGAGGTACTTCTTTGGTTCCAACCAATGATTGGAGTGTCGCTATTAATTGTCAAACTTGTTTCTCCAAGTTTTCATGTGTGGTATATGAGGTATATATTCTATGCCTTACTTCAAGGTTAAATTATATTTCAGGTGATTGAAATGTCAGGGGTTTGTGCTGCTTCTGACATTTGGAGTGTTGGCTGTACTGTGATTGAACTACTTACATGTGTGCCTCCGTACTATGATCTGCAGCCTATGCCAGCTCTCTTTCGTATTGTGCAGGTTCGCCTGACATTTATATCTCTGAAATTCATTTAGTCAGTTTATAAGCATAAGGGTTAATTCTTCCTGTCTGAGTTTATCTATTGCTTTATATCATTAATTTGCCCTCCCTATTGATTAAATCATTCCATGTGCTAATATTATTTCTGCTACTGAAGAAGAAGAATGCTTTAACAAGTGCAAATTTTTTGTCATGTTTTAATTTTTTTTTTCTTTCTTTTTTTTTCTTCTCCTCAGGATGAGCATCCACCAATACCTGATAGCCTATCACCAGACATTACTGACTTTCTGCGCCAGTGCTTTAAGAAGGTAAGGTGGAGCATAAATGAAGTCCCAATTTTGTATTTTAATTATTGCCTGATCTTACCAAAAGTGTATTATCTAAGACTAGGAGTCATGCTTGTTTTAGTTATTAGCAAGGAAAGATCTGCATTGATGGGAATGAGACTTGTGCTTTTCTTATAACTTTGGAATCTATGAAGACCAAAAAGCAACCATATATTCATCTCAACTCTCCTTAACAGTGATTTATATGATTCCTTTCTTCAATCTTTTTTTTTTCTTTCCTTTCAAATAAGCAACAATAAACTAAAAGGAGGAAAAAAAAAGTAAATCTCTTGAAGTTCTAGAATGAGCAAACACACCTCACTTGACCCCTTTTAACTCATTGATAATTCATTATTTTGTTAGATGAGGCTTCATTGAATTTTCAGGATGCCAGACAGAGGCCTGATGCAAAAACACTGCTTTCTCACCCTTGGATACGAAATTGCAGACGTGCTTTGCAGTCTTCTCTGCGTCATAGTGGAACCATTAGGTATGTATGGTACAACGTGTTTTGTGTTTAATAAGTTTTGGGAGTTGTCTTGTTGGGATTATTCATGAATTTATGTGCTATGTGGTTCCGCTTATCAACTAGGCACCTAAAATCATTAATCTGGTCAAATAGTTTTGATTGATTTTAATCTACATTATTTTCACAACAATTTGTTTTCTTAGGATTTTTGTTTTACAAGATATCAACGGCTTTTTTATTTTAATCATGCAAACAAAATATTGGTAGATGGATCGATTAATATTGTACATATGTAGATACTTGTGCTCTATTTTCAGCCATACATCTTGTTTTGCTTTTGCATTCCTGTCTGAGATGATTTGTTTATCTTGCAATACTTTGTCGTGAAAGCCAGAATATGCTACTAAAATTTTGCATGTTGGAAGTTGGAACATATTTTAAGTCTTTTAGCCTTTCCTAGCTTGGTAATTTTGATATCACTTAATGGGTTCTTTAATGTTCAATTTTCATACTAAATTATGAAGACATATGTGCTTATGAATGTTTCTATTGTAAACATGGCGCTCATAGTATTAGTTGCTTTAGCATTATATTTCACTCCTATGATACATTTCTTTCTTCTGGTATATCATTACTATTTGGTCCTTTTCTCTCCATGTTTTAAGCATTTCGTAAAAGATTTTCCTAAACTTAATTTTTGCTGCTTTGAAGGATTGACAACTAAATGCTATTTTTCCATTTCATTTGCATTCTATTTACTCTTATGTTATCTCATGATGACTTACACCCCAGATTTTTTGTATTCCTTTGGCAGAAACATACCAGAAGATGTTGCAACCGATGCGGAAAGCTCTAGTGGAGATAATCAGAGTGCTGGAGAGAATATTCATGTGGAGAAAGTGGAGGGATCTGAAACAGTGAGAACTTTTTCAACCTGAACTTCTTTTGCAAGGAAGCCTTAGCTAATGTTGAAAGCTACGAGAGATAAATAATTTAGAGAGTAACTTATATTAGGATCATCCAAAAAAGTGGGTTTTTAGGCACCAATAAATAATGCCATCTCATATTATTTGAAATACATATAATTAGTATCATAAACTCATTCTAATCCAATCTATTATCATTAACTCACATTAATTATAGTTATCAAAATGAACAATTGACTTATAAAAAAATTACATAATAAAAATTAAATATTATCTTGAAAAAATATAAAAAAGAAAACCAAACAAACAATCTCAATAAAAAAAATTATAGTTTCAATCCAATTAAAATACAAGATTTTTCAAGAAACTGTAACAAGAAAAGAAAAAAAAAAAGAAGGGATAAAAATTTTGGTAAAAAAACTTATCCATAAAAAGTGATTAAATTGACTTTTTTTAATTAAATTTAAGATAAAATTGATTTATTTGGTATTTGAGAGTGTATAGTATTAATCATATGTCTTTTAAAAAATAGTTGTGTCTGTTTTTTATTGGTGCCTAAAATCTAACTTTTTAGGATCATTCTAATATAATTTAAACTCAATAATTTATTAAAGAAAATTAATAAATTTAAAATATTTTAAATTGTTTGAAGAGAAATGATTAGTTTTTCGAATAGACTGATGCAAGAGGATGTTGATTTTATCACATTAATTACTTCTAGTCTTTTGATTAACAGAGCTCCAGAAAAGAGCTATTATCAGCAGAGGCCACTGATCGAAGCAAGTATGATCATGATCATTCTGCAGATCATGATCTTCTTGAAGAAAGAATAAATAATTTTGATGATGATCTACTATCAGATCAAGTTCCAACCTTAGCCATTCATGAGAAATCATCATTACAGAGTAGTTCTGTAAGACTATCTGTTAAGAATGTAGTGGCTGCCCTTGGTCCTGGTCAGCCTCATGAGATATCACATCCAGATGAAAGTATGATGAATGGTGATGTTGGATCACCATCAAGAAGGAAACATACAGAAAAAAGACATGGAGGCAAAGGGAGTTCAGTTGATGTGGAGAATAAATCGTTTGGTTTTGGACCTATGACTCAGGATGCTGTCCTGCAAAAGGTAATGTTTCATGAAATGGTGTCAGTTTCTGAAAAAGTTAATTTGTTAGGTTTATCAGATTTAGATTTATTTACCCTCAAAATTTGTCTGATGCATTTCTCTGACATTTCCATGCAAAGTCTCATGTGGATGCTTTGGTGCGTGCTTGTATACTTGCATTGGTTGAAAGAACCACTCTTGGTTTCTATGACATCATGAACCAGTTATCTAATTAATGAAATATCTTCTTCACTCGTATGGTTTGGTTATAGAACAAATAAACTATTCTTTTAGATTTTGAAGATGTTCAGTGAACTAATCAGCCGATGCATTCATTATTGCCTCTTTTCACATTGTTGTTTAGATCATATTAACAGTGATAGTTATAATGGTGGATATTCTTTTGTGTCCTGGTCCTTTTTTTCCTCTAAAGATTTTTTTAGTGGTCCTCAAATATCTGGATTCTTTGAAATATATCTATGATTCTCCTTTGTAGATTCTCTATCTGTTTTATGCTCACAGCTTGTCATGATTTTATCATTTATCTTTCTGACCTTCCTTTTTTGTTTCCTTGCAAAAGTAAAAGTGGAATCTTACAATTTGACTCCAACTTTTGAAGGCTGCAAAAGCTTCAGTGACCTCAACTGGGAATGAGCTAAGTAGATTTAGTGACCCTCCTGGAGATGCTTCCTTGGATGACTTGTTTCATCCATTGGATAAAAACCTGGAGGACAGAGCAACTGAGGCTTCAACATCTGCATCTACATCGAATGTGAACCATGCTATTGTGCCTGATGCTGGAAAAAATGACCTGGCTAAGAAGTTAAGGGATACAATTGCTAAGAAACAAATGGAAGAGGAAATGGACCAATCAAATGGTGGCGGTAACCTGCTTCGCTTAATGATGGGTGTTTTGAAGGATGATGTAATTGACATTGATGGTTTGGTATGTTAATATTATCTGTGTAATTTGGTATGTTTGGAATACCATGTTTTTATGCTGCTTTCAGATGTGAACTAATGTTTTCTCTTGGTTGGTATTCCTGTGGCCAGGTTTTTGAAGAAAAATTACCTGCTGAGAACCTATTTCCCTTACAGGTACCTATCATTACTTTCAAAAAGTGGACTTAATTTCTTTTATCTGTAATGTAAGCCTCTTATATAACTTCTCTTTTGGTTGTGCAATGCGCTCTACCTTTGAGTATATTGAGGTTTTCTGACCTATTGTACTTTAAAATGCTGACTATAGTTTGGCAACCTGATTCTTATAGGTTTGAAGTAACTTTTATACTGCTGAGCATACAGCTACTCGTTAGAACTTTTTCAGTTTTATCTGTGTTGATAGTTGATGTTTCAAAATTTCTGATAGCAACAGGATTTAAATTCAGCCTTGTAGGTTGCTATTATGATTTTTAACCTATGCATGTGTCAAATTTATGTCTCTTAACCTTTCTTCATAGTCCATCTCCAAAGTACTAAGTATTAAATTTATTACTTCGTATTATTCTTAAGTGATGGTTTAGTATTAGTTGTTTGAATCTTAAATTTCCTTCTGGTTGGTTTTAGTTATCCATTTTAAATAGATGTCACCCATGTGTCTTGCTGTTAAGTTCAATATAGTAAATTCAAATTTTAAGATCTCTGTATTGAATATGAAATTATTATATACTGCCATCTCTTTTTGTGGATGCTTCTTTGCTATATGATTTTGTTTAATTGCCTGTCTCATGGAGAGTAGGCATCTCAAGTAATGGTAGTCTTCATCAGGGTACTCATGCATCTCATCAATCCTTTTATAAGTTGCCCAGTGCAGATAGTCCTAGGCTGTGTGAATACTGAGGAGATTATTTTTGGAGATTTTTTCCTTAAGACTAGTGACTGAAGGTATATTTCTGAAATCATATGGACAATGACATGCTCATGTAAGTAACTAAAAAAATGAATTTATATTTCTTCCCATTACGTATCTGATCCTTGTCGTCCTCTCCATCTGTAGGTTTTGAATTTCTTTTTGTTGAATTGTTTGTTTTGAATCTTATGTTTTGTTGTTTCTGGCAGCAGAGATATTTAAAAGCTTATTTTGTTTTTGCGCTATAGGCGGTGGAGTTTAGCAGATTAATTGGCTCACTAAGGCCAGAGGAATCAGAGGACGCAATGGTCAATGCATGTCAGAAACTTATAGCGATCTTCCACCAGCGTGCTGAACAAAAAATTGTTTTTGTCACCCAGCATGGTTTGCTGCCTCTAATGGAATTGCTTGATGTCCCAAGAACTCGTGTATGTCAATTATGACACTTTCTTCCACTCTCCACGACCCCCCACCAAAAAAAAAAAAAAAAAAAACTCTCTTTCCTAGATGGAAAAGTGTAAAGGATAAAGTTCTTATATTGTTTCCAACTTGGTTATTAGCTTGGTGAGGACCAACTGACAATGTTAATATTTACTTCAATTGCAGGTTATATGTTCTGTGCTTCAACTTATTAATCAGATTGTTAAAGAAAACACTGATTTCCAGGAGAATGCGTGTCTTGTTGGCTTGGTAAGTGATATGATTATTTAGTTTTATCTATTCACGTATAGAACAGTGGGAAGCTTTGCAGTTATTGCATAATAACTCATAGGTTGCGGAACCTCCCAAGGAGTTCCATTTTGTTTTTATTTTTTTTTTCCCTTCATGGATAACAAACCATCTTGGCACTTTCAGAACCTAATCAATTCTTGAGCATGTGCAGCCTCCTTGTTCCACAGTAATAAGCTATTACCGTGCGAACTCCTAGGAATTGGTGGAGAGAGTCAAGCTATTAACGAGCTTCACCATTGTTTTTAGAACCCTTATATTAACCTTTGGTTGTTGTAGTTCGTGTGAATAAAGATTTCCATTCGTATGTATGTTTCTGTCTTCGTGTGTTTGTGTCACTTCTTGGGTTGTTCTTTTCAACTGAAATGAGAAAGGGGATGAAGAGAGTGATCATGTCGTATTATTTATGTAGTTTTATTCACTTTCAAGTTACATTATAGATCCCTTTGGTAATGAGTTTTGCGGGGCCTGATCGTCCTCGGGAAATTAGGATGGAAGCAGCTTGTTTCTTGCAGCAGCTTTGTCAATCAAGGTGTTGAGTTGTCTCCTCCCATCGTTTCAGTTGCTTAATATTGCTTTTAATTGACTGGAAAGGATTGTAATGACCATGTTGGTTCCTTCTTTGTAGCTCTTTGACTTTGCAGATGTTCATAGCCTGCCGTGGAATCCCTGTTTTGGTTGGCTTTTTAGAGGCTGATTATGCCAAATACAGGTTTGTGTGTATATGTGTGTTTGTGGATGCGGTCATAGTTGATATGTATTTTAATGCAAGACAGATTATTACTGTATACTGTGTTGGGAAGCTTTAAAACGAACTTGTCAAATTTATTGTTGTCAACTTTATGATGCACTATCCCCTTTTTGATTTTTCTACCCCTTATTTCTTAATATTATGTTTTTAAATGTTTCAGTGTATTTTCCTCTCTATACTTGAAAAATGCTAATTACCCTCTCCTTACACAGGGAAATGGTTCACCTGGCAATTGACGGCATGTGGCAGGTCTTCAAGCTTCAACGATCAACCCCTAGGAATGATTTCTGTCGGATAGCTGCTAAAAATGGGATTTTGCTGAGGCTTATTAATACTCTTCACAGTTTAAATGAGGCAACTCGACTTGCAACCATATCTGTTGGGGGTGGATTTTCAGTAGATGGTTCAGCTCAACGGCAACGTTCTGGTCCATTAGATTCCAGTCATCCTCTGTTTGCTCAGAATGAGGCTCCACTCTCTGTAATTGATCAATCTGATATCCTTAAAGCTAGGCATGTAATGATTGAGCATTCCTTTCCAACTGGAGCACAAGAACCTTCACGGGCTTCGACTTCACATTCTCAGAGGTCAGATACCAATCTTCCGGATTCACGTTATCTTGCTGTTGACAGTGACAGACCTCAATCTAGCAATGGGGTATTGGATGTTTCAGTTGGTTCTAAATTGGCAGATCTGACCTCCCAGGAAAAAGTTGCAAATATAGCCGCCAAAGAATCTTCAACTATTTCCAAAGAGCGAGAAAACTTGGATCTTTGGAAACTTGATCCTGCTAGAGCAGAGATTGACCTCAGACAGCAGAAGATAAGTAACTCTGTGAACAGGACATCTACAGACAGACCTCCCAATTCAAATGGATTTCCCACTTCAATAACTACCCAGGCAGAGCAAGTTCGACCTCTGCTTAGCTTATTGGAGAAGGAACCTCCTTCTAGACATATCTCCGGTCAATTGGAGTATGTACGCCACTTGCCAGGATTGGAGAGACATGAAAGCATACTGCCTCTGCTACATGCTAATGACAGAAAAACCAATGGTGAACTAGATTTCTTGATGGCTGAATTTGCAGGTATCCACTCATTAATGATTTATCTACTCATTGTTTTATGCAGATGTTAAAATATGTAAAGGGTTGACCTTATCTTTCGGAGGAATTCTAAATGCACCCAAATTTTTTCTTTTTACACCCACTTTCCTTTGCATGTGAACAGTGAAGTACCAAGAGAATTGAGTGCAGAGATAAAAAAATGAAGCCCATTTAGAAATTCTCTATCTTTCCATAATCACATCATCATTAGGAATTGGTGAATCTTTGAAAGACACTTATGCTGGAACTTCCTATTTTAACATGAAAAATTTAAATTTTTGCTACCTTTAAATGAGTTACTGAAAGCTGGGAGTTTCTTTATGATTTCAGAGGTCTCTGGCCGTGGAAGAGCAAATGGAATTGTTGATTCTACACCTAGAATTTCACAGAAAACTGTGAGTAAGAAAGTTGGGCAACTGGCAGTTAATGAAGGAATAGCATCAACATCTGGTATAGCTTCTCAGACAGCATCAGGTGTTTTATCTGGCTCAGGTGTTTTAAATGCTAGACCTGGAAGTGCGACGTCATCTGGGTTACTCTCCAAGACAATGAATGCAGATGTTGCCAGGGAGTACCTGGAAAAGGTGGCAGACCTACTTCTTGAGTTTGCTCAAGCAGATACAACGGTTAAGTCCTATATGTGTAGCCAAAGCTTGCTTAACCGTCTTTTCCAGATGTTCAATCGCATAGAGCCACCTATTCTTTTAAAGGTACCTAAAATATTTTGGCTTTCCATTTTATGTCTCAGATTGTCTAATCTTCCTGTATGCTTTGTACTCACTGCTTATTATCTTTTCTTAGATACTGAAGTGTATTAATTATTTGTCCACCGATCCAAACTGCTTAGAGAATCTTCAGCGAGCAGATGCAATTAAGTATTTGATCCCAAATCTAGAACTCAAAGATGGACCTCTTGTATCTCAAATACATCATGAGGTTTGCCTTATTATTCTTGATCATTATGCTGAATACATTTACTAGCAAATTTGATATGTCATAGTCGTCTTAAGTTATCAACTAAGATTAGCTGAGACTTCACAATTATTTTATATTGTTGTGCACTTGGTTTTTATTTGATTCCTGCCAATTTCATAACTTTGTCTATATTACTTCCCTCTTTATGTTTTGGGTAGTTATCTCCCGGATTTAATTCTAATGTTAACTGAATTCTTTAGATTATATGATGGCACCCGCCTGATGTTTAAAGTCTTGTGAACTCATGGAATAGCTAATCTTCTTACTGTAGATCATCTTTAGAGTTAATAACTGCAAGCAAATTAAAGTTTATTTGCAAAATAAATGAACACTTGCTCTTTGCTTTCGAAGTACTAGTTTCTTGCTACTTTGCAAATTCTGTTCCTTTTTCTTCGCTCACGAGACATGGATTATTCTCACTCTGCCTCTACGCAACCCAAATATGCACATATATACCATTTTTCTTATTAATTATATTATTATTCTTGCTTTTTGATAATTTATATTTTTTGGAAGGCCAAAATTTTACTTGTGTTATGTTGGGGTAAAATACTGTAAATTAGCTTTAGGGAGCTGGGTATTGAGCCTTGAGGCTAGTGTATACTATGCCATACAAGCTTCAGGTTTTTTTTATTAGCCTGTTAGTTATATTATTTATTCTCCTTTTCCTATTTTTCTGCTTGGTAATTGGCATCTGAATATATTAAATTGTGTAGAATTCTTGCTCTTTGCCCTAGTGCCTGTGACTGTTCTGATAATTTTTCATTGTATTTTTTTTTCTGAAGGTCCTCAATGCACTGTTCAACTTGTGCAAGATTAATAAGAGGAGACAGGAACAAGCAGCCGAAAATGGAATCATTCCACACTTGATGAATTTTGTCATGTCAGATTCTCCCTTAAAACAACATGCATTGCAGCTACTGTGCGACATGGCTCATGCATCACGTAATTCAAGGGAACAGTTGAGGGCCCATGGTGGATTGGATGTGTACTTGAGCTTGCTGGATGATGAGCTCTGGTCTGTGATAGCATTAGACTCAATTGCTGTTTGCTTGGCTCATGACAATGACAACCGCAAGGTGGAACAAGCTTTGCTGAAGAAAGATGCAGTTCAGAGATTGGTGAGGTTTTTCCAATGTTGTCCGGAGCAACACTTTGTCCACATACTGGAGCCATTCTTTAAAATTATCACGTAGGAAATGCTACTACCTTTCTTTGGTTATTTCTTAGTTCGTTGAGAAGGTGGCAGTATTTTGATTGATTAAATTACCAATGGTTAAGGAACAAAATGAGAACATTCTCAGCCATTTCACTGTTTAAATTGGTTTTATACTTGCAGAGTTGCATATCATTTGGTTATGCTTAATTTTCTGCCCTCTCTTTTCTTTCTTTTCTCTTTCCTTAGACATTTAAAGAAACTGGCATATATGAAAAATGATTTTGAATTTGCTAAATTGACCCTATTTATTTCTGGAATGTAGGAAATCATCCCGAATAAACACAACATTAGCTGTCAATGGTTTGACGCCATTGCTAATCTCGAGGTTGGATCACAAGGATGCTATTGCTCGTCTTAATCTACTTAAATTGATTAAGGTCAGTACTACTCTTTCCCTTGTCAGAATCTGTGTTTTTATTTTGTCTACAAATCATTAGACTGATTCCAGATCCTTCAATATAAGTTTGTTTCACGAGTTCCATTAAGATTGTTCATTTTTCTGACACCTTCTACTGTAAGGAAGCTCCTTGCAGTCAGCTTTTGCCACTTTGTAGTAAACAAACAAACACGTATTCCTGTGTTTGTCATTTAAGTGGGAGACACTGTTTGGTGGGAAATGTACATCATGTTAGTTCTATTGTTAGTATGCCATATGACTGGGAAAATATTGGAAATTTTTTATGAAAATTTGTACGCTGTATATATGTATGGGTTTATAAAAGTGTCTTTTAAAAAGGTTGGAAAAATAGGGATTTTTTTAAAATGAAGAGAGGGAGAGAGAGAGAGAGAGAGAGAGAGAGAGAATGTGGTTGTAACTTTTAAGACTCGAGTATATCTGTACAAAATTAGGGCTATCACACTTTAATCCAAAACTGTACTATATTTCAGCAGCATTGATGCTAGGATATGCTAATAACTTTAGCACTCACTTGATAGAGACTTTTAACTTTGGAGAGTGGAGACAAATTCACTCACTAGCATTATTTATAGATGTTCATTGGAGTTAAGTGCAGTCGAGGTTGATAACATGTTGCTAGGTGATGTTTAAGAGGAGGTTTATCGTGACTAGGTGAATGTAATTTTTGTTTTGGCAGGCTGTTTATGAGCACCACCCACGACCAAAGCAATTAATCGTGGAGAATGATTTACCACAAAAGCTTCAGAATCTAATTGAGGAACGCAGAGATGGGCAGCGTTCTGGAGGCCAAGTGTTGGTGAAACAAATGGCTACATCGTTGCTCAAAGCCCTTCACATTAACACAGTCCTATAAATACACACGTCTAAGTTTTCCTCCCTGTAAGTATAAAGATTTGCCCCTTTTTTTTTTGTTTTTATCCCAAATTATTTGGTTACTTTAGTTTGTCATCTCTCATATCAATGATGTGGATGCGACAGGATTTAGCAAATGGTCTTGATTTTAGTCGGGTGTATTGAGTCTCGGGAGTGGCTTTCTTTTTGCCGCCTCCTGGATTGTTAATTATAGCTTATTCTAGCTACCCTTTATCCTGGTTTTTTGGGTCCTCATTTTGTTTTGTTGTGTCGTGTTATTAGAAAACAATTCTGATGGTTTGGTTCCAATTTTGTGTTCATTTTGTAATATAAACCTTTTTGATTTGCGTATGATATTGAGTCTGCACAAGAAAAGAAATTTTCCGTTTTGGAATGTACAATCTATACTCGTTAATGCATTTATAACACCCTACCAACAAGTCATCTTCATTTCTTATTGCGCTCCAAATACCATTATGTTTCTTAACAAACAAGTTATGATAAAACTTTAAACTTAAATACATACTGTCAAGGAAGCCTTGGTTTTGGAGATCTCGGGATTCCAATGATGCCTTGGGATATGCAGACAGGTTTTAGATCCAAGTTTCACCAAGTTTTATAAGTTGTATGTTTAGTTATATATTAGCTTGATTGGTTTATTTAAATGATTTGTTAATGTGATACTTGATTATGAATGGAAGTTTTCTTGTTCTGATTAAAAAAAAAAAACCCAATATATCCCGTCTCCTTTAGTTTTGCAAGAATTCATTTTGTTAGTCTTGAGTGGGCCGGCCTGCATTTGACATGGCCTTGACCCGCCTGTAAGGGACTACTAGCATAAGCCATTGGTTATTATTATTATTATTATTATTGGTAAAATGAGCCATTGGTTATTATTGTCCATCTTTGTCAAGGATTCATATCAATAATATATCGGTTATTCTTGTACACGAGCCTCAAATAATAGCACCAGTTATTCTTTAGGCCATGGATGGCGAAAATTTGTGCTAATAACATAAAATGTTATGAAAATTAACATGGACAGACTCCAAAATCGTCCATTAAGTGTGAAGAGAAGAGACATGAACAGACTGATTCCAATACCTGTAAAATCCAACAAGGAAATCATAAATGCAATGCACAGAACAGGGAAGAAAAACAAGGAAATAACAACGATTTTGGTAATCTGATGTGTTTCTTGTCACCAAAGCCTTCGGTTTGAATCAATCAAAATTGAATGGTTTTTAGAGTTTACACGAAATTTTAAAATTGGTTCAAAAATTTTAAAACAAAGTTGCAAACTTAATTCATTTATCTTGTCAAGTTTTTTTGAAATCTTGACGTCAAATGCTAGCTGGTATCACCGGTCAGCACACATTATGTCAATTGGCATATTGATTCAGATTCTTTTTTCGTTTAAACATCTCATTATTTGAAACTTTCTGGAAAATAAGTAGGGAATGAAGAAAAAATGAAAATGAAGGAAAGAAAAAAGGAAAGTTGCTGATTAAAGGTTTTCAACTTCAATTGAAACTAAGTTGACTGTAATTCAAACTGAAAGGGAATCGATTTAGAAGTTTTTTATTTCAATTGAAAGGAAGTTAATTTTAGCGAGAGATTGCAATGGCAGGCATAGGATTTTTACTTGTTGATCATTGTGGTCAACAAGCTTCGATGAGGACATCATGGATCAAGTAGAAGGTTTTCAGTTGCAGCAATCGTGGTAAGAGTTATTTTTCCTAAAATTTGGTTAAATTTTGCAAATTATTATTATTTTTTTGTTAATGCATTTAGGCACTGGGCTGTTAATGCAGTAAATTAGTTCATGTAGATACTTTTAATGGTCGATCCTTCAATAGAAGAACATACAAAGGTAATAATTTTGGGATTATTGAGGAGCTTCCGCATAATAGAATGTGATATTGAAACTTATAGACAACAAGGAAATGGCAACAACAGTTGGAAATGGATTTCTATGCTTTTGTTAGGTTTAATTCTGATGCTTTTGGTGTGAAAGAAATTAAGAATTGTGGGTTAGATTTAGAAAAAGTTTAGCTATGGGTTTAGAAATTGTGGTTTTCGTTGAAAATGTTGCTTTTTTTTTTTTTTACTTAAAGAGTACCTCTGTCATAACATATTGTTGAGTTAATGTATTTTGAAATGACAAAACAAGTAAATTCAATAATATAAAGATGATATAAAAACATGTTTAGAGGTTATCAGTACCAGAACTTAGAGTTCTGTTGATGAGAGATCGATCTGGCTTATGAGAGATCGATCTCCTGGGTTTTCTATAGATGAGAGATCGATCTAGCTTATGAGAGATTGATCTCCTGGGTGTATCTTGGATGAGAGATCGATCTCAGGAAGACATGAGATCGATCTGCCAAGTTTTGAACCTGTACAGAGGGATTAAGGAAGAGTGAGATCGATCTGTAAGGGTTAAGAGATCGATCTGCCTAATACTAGAGTTGAGGGATCGATCTGATCTAGGAAGAGATCAATCTCCCTTAAAGCATAGACTGTAGATCGATCTGTAGATCGATCCACACTCAAACAGAGAGCTTGTGAGATCGATCTGGTAAGGAAGAGATCGATCTCCTCAAAGTCAGAGAGCTAAGGAGATCGATCTGTGGTATTGAGAGATCGATCTCCCCACTACGAGATTGCATGGCAGATCGATCTGTAGATCGATCTTGCCTTAAACAGAGAGATTGGAAGATGGATCTGCCTATTCGACATATCGATCTCCCCTATCATTTTCAAATTAACAGATCGATCTGCTAACCTATGAGATCGATCTCCTTGTGTTATTGTGCTTTGATCTTGCAGGATTTATAACTAAGAGATCGATCTGACCAAGAAGGCAGATCGATCTGGCACACTACTGGAGGTACCCAACGGCTAGTTTCTGCAAAATTTCAATGGGAAAAACAGCATTTAATGCTCCAACTACCAATCCTTCAGTATTTAACCAAGCATTGAAGACAAAGAGAACAGAGACATCATTGCTGCACATTTTCTATATTCTCAAGCTTTCAATACTTTCATTCCTTGTGTCTTCATTCCTCATTTATTGAGATTTATTGTACAAGCTTAAGTGCAAAAGCTGTATTTGTCCTACCTATATTAAAGCTTCATTTTGTATTCATCCTTATCTTGAGAGAGAAGAGGATTATTCCTCAGTGAGATAAACTTGTAAGAGGGTGAATACATTTTTATATTGCAAAGGGTAGAGAGGTTATTCCTTAACCTGTAAAAGGAACATTGTAACTTCTGTTGAAGGAGAGTAAGAAAGCACTTGACAAGAAGGTCAAGGAGAGAGGACGTAGGCAAGAGTTTGGCCGAACCTCTATAAATGATTGTGTTTGTTTCTCTCTTCCCTATCTTGCATTAAATTGTTTAATTTTATATTGCTTATTTTCATTTGCAAATTAAAATAGGATTAAATTAAAATTTGCTATTAACGTTAGAAAACCGATTCATCCCCCCTCTCGGTAGAGCCAACACATAGGTGTTTAGTTGAAGATGTATGTAAAGTTTGTTTTGTAAATGTGTAATAGAAATTGATCTTTATCAATAGAAATTTTTTTATTAATAAAAAATTGTCTTTGTTATATTTATATATATATATATATATATATATATATATATATATATATATATATATATATATATATATTGCTCAAATTCTGTGGCTTGGCTATATGTTTATGTACGAACACATAAAAATTAGAATAACAACAATAACAGTTGGTCAAAAGAATTTTTACTTTATTCACTTTCAAATTGGTATCATCAGTATAGGACATGGATTTTTCTCAAAATGGCAACATCAAATTAGAAATACTTGCCTTACATAGAATGCTACCAGTCATCCTAACATCCTGTCCAACCAAAAAGTCATCCTAATATCATTTGTTCTTGTACAACCAAAAACTCTTTCCTTACCATAAAGAACCTATCATATGTTTCTGTACGACCATTTGTTCTTGTAAAACAAAAAAGAACATATTAAAATGCTAACAACATTAAACTCTTAAATAAGCAGCTTTGTGATCTCATTTTTTTGAGGTACTTTTTTCTAATTGTCAATGGTTATGGGCGCCTCTATTCACTGTATATGATTGATTTGCTGCTACTAAAGTACCCTACAAGTTAGATAGAAATATTAAATTAAACCAAATACATAGAAGTCCTACCTATAACTACAAATTTTAATTTAGTTCCCTAAGTTGAAATGGGATTAGAAGTTGGAATAAGGTTCACCAATCCACTTTTGGAAGTGACTTGGGGAATTTTGTGTACCTCAGGGACTTCTGGTGTGATATATTGTTTGACTTGAACTCTTATAAACAAAAAGTTTATGAATACTAGGTATTACAAAAAAGGTAGGTTAATCTTAACAAATTATCCAGATTAATGTAAAACTTACATCAAGCATCCACCTTAGAGTTACTTCATGCAATGAAGATTGCCTCCCTTGATGTTGAACGAATGTTGTTTCTTGGTCCTAAGATAGACAATTAGCCTGAATCACAAAATTACGTTATTTTTTAAGTAATTGCCATACATAAACATAGATCACAAAAACATATGGGGGAACACTTATTGCCATTGACTGTCTTCTTGAATTGGTTTCACAAGTTCTTACTTCTTGCAAGATCTCTTGTTATAACCTTTTTGTTCACAAACATGTCATTATGGCATTGGTTTTCCTCAGTTTGGCTGGGTTTTCAACTTCATATTCTTTTCTTCTAGTTTTAGGTTTGTTAGGTTGTTTTCTGACCAATTGAAGAGGTAATGTCTTCTAGTCAGATGATGGCTAACAATTTTCACCCTTGATTGGATTATAGCTTTCTTGTAAATTTTCTTCAATGTTCTATCACTGTAATAAGCATGGACATAAGACTATGTCTAATCTTTATTAAACCGAATAGTAGAAATTGCATGTGGGCAAGGAATCCCAAACAAACCCATTTCCTACAACTATATGTTTGTTCATCCAACTCAACTCTGTCCAGAATAGAAGACATTTGACTTGAAACTTCCTTTGTGTTGATGGTTGAGGCCAATATATTCTTGCTAAGTATCCTTTGAATCCTCGGACAAATCCAGCCAAAATACATTTCTATAGCATTTCTGTTCACTTAGAACCTATTCACTAGCTTGTGCCTAATATTTTCTACCATTGTCAGTATTGGTTTGTTTTTGCATCCAAGATATATTTGTTGAAGAACTTATAGAGGTTGTTCAATAGCATGTCATACTTTGAATTTGAAATGAAATGAGACCTTGACCATTGTTGTGTTGGTTTCTTAAACAACCAATCATATGGTGTTGTACTACTTGCTTTTAATTGATTTATTCATTTGTTGAACTCTCCATAGAGCATCCTTAACCCCTTCCCTCAATGGCCATCAATTTTGAAGTTGTTGTGAAAATATCTCACACAACTTCTATGCTCTGATTCAGGAAATAAGTTTCTAAATGAATCCTTCAAACCTACAACAAGAACCAAAAGAAGTGGCACTTAAGGGATCATGCAGAAAACTAATTAGCAGTATACAAGAGGAAGACAATTTACCTTTCGCTCGTTACAAATCTAAGTTCACTATTAGGAAAAAGCTCATAGAAAGCCATAATAGATTACAATTGAAAAAATGTAGTCACGGACTGCGATTTTTAAACATAGTCCATGATAATAATAAAAAAAACTACATTTTTTCAACTGTAATGTATAATGACGTAGTCTTTTTTCATGTATCATATAATATGGTTTCTTCAAACGTAGTCTAATATATGATATAAAACTACTATTATAATCATTGAATATTTTCAGCATTAAATTACGGTTAACAGAAAATCGTAATTTTGTATTCTATAAATTAGATTACGTTTTTTAATTTAAAACTATGATCATTTTAAAAGTATAAACTACGTTTCAAATTTTTAATCGTAATCTTTTTAATTAAATAATTTAGTTTTGTTTTACCAAAAAAAAAACATTTACATTTTGTATTTTTTTAATAATAGACTACATTTATCAAATTTGAAAAACCATAGTTTGTTATCAGTTGTTTAATTTCTTACACAAATTATAACATTCAAAAATAAAATAAATATTACTACTCAATTAGTAAAAATAAACTTTCACCTAACATATGTAATTAAAATAATGATAATAATATCATTAATTAATCAAATGTCACATTTTCATAGCAATCAAATGTTTTGAGTAAAGATATAAAATGTGTAAAAGTAATATACATGTATTCTCCCATATACATCAACCTGATTATGAGTTTGTAGATAAAAGAAAAAATAGTTCAACAATAATTTAATTTCAAACTTAATCAATTAGAGTAAAAGACTTTTTAAGGAACTAATAATAGAAGATCCAATAATATGAATAATAAATAGAAAAATCTTCTTATAGCTTTAACAAATCTCAACATGAAAAATAAAATTTCTCCCACTATATGTCATTAAACAAATGATAATAATAGCATTAATAGATCAAACACTATAAGAAAAAGGAGCAATAGCGACAGACTTAGCGACGGATTTTTCGTCGCTAATTTTTGCTTTCCATTGCAAATGAGTATTTGTGACGGAATCAGCGACGAAACATTCCGTTGCTAATTCCGTCGTTAAATTTGAAGTCGCTGAAAGTTTTCCGTCGCTGAGGGAAAATTTCCGTTGGCAATTCTGTCGTAAATAATTTCCGTCGGTAATTCCGTCGCAAATAATTTTCGTCGTTGAAAACTTTTTCCAACATAATTCCGACACTGTTTTTTCCGTCGCTAAATGGAATTAGCGACGGATTTCTGTCGCTAATATATGTATTTGAAATAATTCAATTTTCGTCGCTGAAATCGTTCAATGACGAAATTCCGTCGCTAATTTATATGTATGAATTAACTAAATTTCCGTCGGTAAAATCAATCAGCGACGAAAAATCCATCGCTAATAAAATCCGTCACTGAAACATTTTAGCGACGGAATTCCGTCGTTAATTTTATTATTTGAATTAATTAAATTTTCGTCGCTAAAATGTTTCAGCGACGGATTTCCGTCGCTAATTTTGTTAATTAATTAAATTTTCAGTCACTAAATGTATTCAGCGACGGAATTTCGGCGTTGAACACTTTTATATATTTAGTAATCAGCGACGGAATTCCGTAGCTGAAACCTGATATAATATATTTATAAATGAAATAAAATTTTCATCGCTAAAAGGCTTCAGTGACGGATTTTCGTAGCTAATTTAACTATATATTCTTTTTACTTGTGTAAATATGATAGGTGGCTCAATCTTGATAAAACATCTTTTAAAATCGTAACCGGTACAACCGGTACCCTTTCGTATAATTCATAAAATCAACAGCCAACTTATGTACATATTTGCTTAAATCAAAGCAATACATTCATATAAAACATTAAAACATGATAATCATGCAATTTATCTGCCTTACTACCCTTTTTGTAAATTTTACTCTCAGGGGTAAAATCATCTTTTTCTTTATTCACCTAAGCCCCGATTTTCGTAAAAATTATTATTTCGTTTCTAGATACTTTAAGTAATTCTAGGCCCTATAAATCCCCTAAAAAATACGTATAGAAATCTCTATGCACCTACAAAATTTTCTTACCTCGATTTACACGTAAACTTATCTCGTCTCGATAATATCCAATCTCTCAGTCCAACTGCACGTCAATCAAGTCTACGAAACTGCATATAACCACATAACTGGGGTCAATTCAATTATCTTTATCAGTATATCACCTTTACTGATCAAATCTAATGTACTGGGCCCGTTTTACTTTATTGGGCCCAATTGCACCTTAATGGGCCTCGACCCATTTTCAGCCCATTTATACTTATTAAATCCCTTCCTCGGGTTTACTGGGCTCATTCAGCTTACCAATAATCGTCAGGCTTCGTTCCAAACTCATTGGATAGCCTGTATACTATTTACGATAATTACGTTGCAATTTCGATTAATATTCCTTTTTATACAGAATTAATCCGTAAATTCTGTAAAATAATCGAAACTCTGTATTAAAGGACTCATAATCCTAATTAAAATATATTTACCCAATATGATGCGGGGTACAAAAATCGGAGCTCAATCGGCTCTCGTTCGGGATTTGTCGTACAACTGCACAATTATACATTTAATTTCGGGTTAATTTTTGATCAATTATAATTTAAATAAATTTCTCAAAAATCAAATTGGTCACTTTTGACCTCGTATCGACTTACCCGAAGTCCGATGTATCCCCGATAATTCTTTCCCTTTTTCCTTTTTCTCTTTTTTTTCATTCTTTCTTAGCTGAACCGGTTCAGTCCGGTTCAACCCAATTCAGACCGATCCGGTTCAGTCCGGTTCACTCCGGTTCGACCGGTTCAGGGCCTCGCCGACCGGTTCTTCATCGGTTGCCACCGCCAGTGGCTCCGCTGGGCCGTCCGATTCTCGAATCTGGCCTCGGTTTCGTCCAAGGCCGCCGAAAAGTGGTCGGTCCGGCGTGTTCTCCCTTCGTCGTCGGTGCCATTCTTCTTTTTCACCATTTTCGGCGCCGTCCGTTGGTTTCGACGTGCCACCACCACCAATATGCTCGTCTTGGCGTCGAGGACGTTCGACGGGGGTCGAGTAGGGCTAGATCGACGCCGTTCGTTGCCGATCTGCTTTTCTCCCTCGGGTTCTCTCTCCTTCGATTTCGTCGGATTCCGACGTTGTTGGGCGGTGGTCCCGGTGCCTGGTGGGTCGCCGACCTCTCTTCTTCCTCCTCCGGTCTTCATCGAGGATCACCGACAGCCGGTGGCCGTGGGTGGCTCGGGTCATTTTCGACCATTGTTTTCGTTTTCAGCTTTTCGATTTTCTTCCCGATTTTCAATTTTTTTTAAATTAATTTAGTTTTATTTATTATTTAATTTTATTAATATTTTAATGATTATTTTATTCTAAAAATCCCAAAAATATCTAAAAAAATTATATTTTATTCTAATTAATTTATTTAATTTAATTAATCCATTTTTCCACTTTTTGGTATATTTTCTCCGTCTTTTCGGGATATTACCCCGAGCGAAAATTTTGATTAATTCCAGTAAATTCATATCTTGATCAATTTAATCCGAAATTTAATTATTTCTTCGTTATTGATCAAGATTCTTAAATCCATCATTTTTAATTAAATTCTCTTGTCGAATTTATACCGGCTTTCGATCTTTTGACCGTTTTGCCATTCACGTGTTTGAAAATTTCATTTCAGTCCTTTTGCATTTTTAATTTCGCGTTTTTGAATCCTTATCTCCAGTCCGAATCCTGTTCGTTTAATTTGGGACCATTTCAATCATTCATACGAAATTACGATAGAA
Organism: Firmiana major; assembly: GCA_033439115.1. Classification (NCBI taxonomy): domain Eukaryota; kingdom Viridiplantae; phylum Streptophyta; class Magnoliopsida; order Malvales; family Malvaceae; genus Firmiana; species Firmiana major. The sequence continues at coordinate 21,806,277 of CM065903.1, read as the reverse complement.
TTCGGGTCTTACATAGGCTGAGGCGCATCCAACAGTGGCCGACCTACCCCGGGAACCGACCGAAAACGCCGACAATAGCCAACTAGCCATTGAACCGGATCGGACCGGTTCAGTGTGAAAAGGGGATGAATCGGTCCAAACCGGTTCAGTAGGAGAGAGAAAGAAAAGAGAGAAAAAAAATTTGAAAAAAAATTCAGTGTTATCCCGGCACAGCAGTAGACGGGTAAGTGGTCAAAAATCGGTTGAATTATTTTTCAGATAATTAATTTGAATTTATTTTAGATCGAAATTAACCGATTTAAATATATATTGCTGTGTAGCGGAAAAAGGGTAGGCGACGTATACAAGTTCGAACGGATCTCGACTTACATGCCACCAAGGAAAGATTCGGCTTCTGAGAATACATTCGGAGCCAATTAGACTGCATAATTCGAGGGGATCGAGAAAATTGAATTCGCAGTCGACATATTTCGAGGTAAGGGACTTATATAAGCTATAGAGATAGCTATATGTATGTTTTCTTATCTGCTATATGCAATGTATGCGATAAATATATAGATATAGATATATCTAATTAGAAAACTACGTATAAGAATAAGTCAAATAATGAGTTGCATGACTTCTATGATTGTGTGAAAAAAAGTTTTGCAAACGTTTTGAGAAAGAATGATAATAGACAGGCTCCGGGTTTAACTAAGTGCATGTAATGTTTATAAAGAGTGATTAAAGGGAGATTTTCTGTCTCACTCATAACTAGACATGGAGCCCTCTATTTCTTTTCTGTGTGAAATAGTGTTAGAGCATGAGAGGCAATGGTAGATTGACCAGCCTCGCTCGCACATTATTTTTAAAAGGATTTTGAGAAAAGCTAACGAGTGCTTGATGCCTCTAGTAATACTGTGTGTTCCGCTCAAGCTGCTCGCACTAGATTTTGGGAATCATGCTAGAGCCTCGAGTATTGCTGTGTATCTTGCTCTGATTATGCTCGCATGTGACCCTCTCGATTTAAAGTGATGAGACAACAGTGCTTGATGCCTCGATAATACTGTGTGTTCCATCCGAGAGCTTGCATTCGTGCTCGATGCCTCAGATATACTGTGTTCTACTCTGAGTTACTCGCACGTAGTCTCTTGAGCTTTTGTGTGATAAGCAAAATCGTGCTTGATGCCTCAATCATACTGTGTGTTTCATTCGAGAGCTTGCACGAGGATTTATGATATTACTGTGTGATGGATAGCTAGAGCCGTCATGGGCTGTTGTGTATCTGACACTGATCTGCTCGAACAAAATTTTGAGACAACAGAAATAGGTGATAAGGATCCACAGGAGCACGATGTACCATGAGTGTTAGCCTTAGGGTACAATGTGCCGTGACTATCTGTGTGATATCTGTGTGATGCTGAAGGGATGGTTGATCCGTCTCCCCAAGCGTAGGGTTCCCGCACACCTGATCAGTGTAGCCTGGAATCCGATTATGGCCATAAGTCTTGATAAGTCTACTGTATCTATGTGATACGATATTGTCACTACTATGTGAGGTGACAAATGTCTTCCCTTGCTGTGTGTCTGGGATATGTTAACCCATGATTTATGTCTCAACATGTAATTGATTTATATAGTATAAAGCATTTTTTATATGAAATTTGTGTAAATAGATTATACTGTGTAAACCTGTGTGGTTTTGAAAGATGATATATGTAAAGCTGTGTGCTATCGTGTGAAGTTAAACCTGTGTGGTTTTGAATGATAAATGGTGTGGATATGCATATACCCATCTAGAGAATTAATGATTTCGCATTGATGGAAGTTGTTTTTAAAGAACATACATTTTCTTATAAGGAAAATGAACACGTATGTATTTTAGCATGTAGATAGTATGGTTATCTACCTGCTTGCATATTTTCCTTACTAAGCGCGTTATGCTCACCCCCTTATTTCTCCTCCACAGATACTACGCAGTAGTGAGTATTGCAGTCGTCCCTGCTACGGTGTTCTCTAGTTATCCAGCTGTACAAAAAGGTATGCACTATTGAAAAAAAATGTATCCTGTAAATTAATGCATAGTCTAGTAATATTTTGTACGAAGGGGATGTATAAATTAATAGAAACTGAGGTAAACGCTTTCGCATAGTTATAACAGTCCAGTTTCTATTCTCTTTCATTTATTATAATGAATTTATATGAGAGGTGGATTGGATTTGACTCACAGCCCAACTGTAAGTGGTAAGTAGTAAGGTAAATTCACGAGAAGAGGGTAGGGGTCGTGACAGAATGGTATCAGAGCAGTGTTGGTCTGATGTGAGTCATTAGGAAATTATACATCCTTAAAGTACTGTGTATTATTAGGATACAAATGTGTATACCAAGCTGGAAAATGTGACTGAGACACTTATTTGAGTATGCAGGACGTTCGATAGATGACATACTCGTAGAGGAGAGAGTTCACGCTCTCAAGGGCATAGAGATGAGCCCGAGAGGCGTAGTGGGTCTAGTTCTCGTAGAGATCCACCAGAGCTAAGTAAGGCCACTGAGGCCCGTATAGCGCAGTTGTCACGACCCATTTTTTTTTTAAAAATCACTACAAATTTTTTTTATCTTTCTCTGTCGTAAACAGTCTCACCACCAACAGTTGGGCTGTGATTCGGTATTAGCCATACCTTACCGTTTACCATGTCATTCATTCTTTATTTTATACAAAATTAAACACTTACATTTCACAACCATAATATTATAACTTCATACATGTTTTTCAATATTTACATCTCCCATATTACATTCTAAAGTCATTACTGTGCTATTACATGTTTAGATACAAAATGATACCAGTATGTATACCTTTCGATGATGGAATACAGCGGATACCAGGAATGCAAGTTCTCAACTGCTCACTAACTAGGGCGAATGCTCTGAAAAATGGTGAAAATAAAAGGGTGACCAACCACACGCTCAGTAAGGCAATCATGTAAGCAAGTAGATAACCACACTATCTACATGATCATGATGCCATGCATTAAATCATTTTCTTTCAAAATCATACTTAAATACGAATTTCATGCATACTTTTAAGTCAGGTAAAATAATTCGTATAAAACAATTTATTTCGTGAATTGGCAGGTAAAGCATGGAATTATACTTCATGCTATTTAGATAATGCACATTATATCAAAACATGCCATTTATTTCAAATCCACATCCACCCCAAAATCATCAGGACTCAGTCCCACAATATAAAATCATGAAATCACAAAATCAAGAAATGAGTAATATGTGATTTCGTAAAGCAATTCATATGCTATTTCGCAAATAAGTGAGTGGCAATTTCAAAAAGTAAGTGACATGTGAGACTAGGCAAGAATAAGGGTAATAACTCGAGGAGTATGGCCATATCCGGTGATCCCAGGCTACACTGATCAGGTGTACGGGGTATCACATCATATCTGAGGCTGCCCCAGGAGGTGGGTACCAAACCATCCCGCCAGCTATCAGATCCCTAGTCCGAAGACTACTCATCATATATCACGGCACGGTACAACGTACTCCATGCTGCAAGCACGTACAGCGTACACCCCATGCCCATGTCATCTCAATATCCAACGCCATGTCTCAAAATGCACGTGCGAGCCTATTTAATCGGTGTGGCACACAGCCTACCCGAAGCTCCCAGCACAGCCTTATGCATGTCGTATAAAAAATCTAGTGCGAGCAAAGCTCCCAGCACTATGTCATGTGTAAAATCATGTCAATCTCGTGTGAGTAATGCCCTCAGCACGTTTTGTTTCCACATAAATCATGTAGGTGGCTCAGTTTTCAAAGAATGGTTTTCAAAACCAAAAATCAGCACCTGCCACGTGCTATTTCATGAAATTGATAAAACTTCAGCCAACCTACCCAATTTCTTATTGAAAAGTATTAAAATACATCAAGAACACTCAGTTCTTGCTTTTCATGACTTTTTCTAAAAGTAAAAATATTTACCCTTCACAGGGGCAAAATCGTCATTTATCCTCTTGGGTCAAAATAAATATTAAATCATGTGCTAAAAGCAATATTTCATTGTGAAAATACTCAAAGCATGATATTTATGCATATTTCAATCCAATCCTAACATTTTCAAAATTTCCCTTAGTAGGGGCAAAACGGTAATTTTTGCTTTGTCGAGTTTTCTACCCATAATTTTCATATACAATTTAATTATTCGAAACTCTACTCGAAAATACATGTAGCTACCTCTAGCTACTCACACAATTCCCTTACCTCGTAGATCTTGGGGCAGCTCAAAATTACCAGTTCTTGGGATTACCTCGATTTGCGTGTTAAATTCTCGAGCTGCCCAACACAATACAAATTCATCATATATTGATCAAGTTCATCTTAACATATTAAAATTTGATTTATCTTCTCGAAGTTTGATCAATTTTGACTTTTCGATCAACTTTTTCGATTTTCTCGGTTTTATCGATTTAATGCAGTTTTTGACAAATTTCATTATTCTGATTTCTCAATTCATTATTTCATTAACCTTATGACTCATTCAAGTTCATAAATCAACTAGTCACTTTGTCAAATTTTCAATTCTTTCACTTTTCGATTTTTCACTGAGTTAAGCTATAAATCGAGCTTTCTCGGTATAAATTTAACTGTTAACAACTTTAGATCCATCAAATTTTTCACCTCAAACACATCATAACCTTGCTGTCCAGAACTCAATCATCCATAAAAATTAAATCATCCAATTCCACTTAACTAAAAACCTTCTAAAAACACCAAATAACAACATATGTGAACTTCATCATCATCCATCAACTTTACCTAGGGTTTGACCAAGTTTGACCACGTTTTTCTTCCTCCAAACTGATCCTCAACTGAAAATTAACATGTATAGAACTTAGAATCATCAAAAACTACAAGAAAAATCAACCAAAAACTTTCAAAATTTGATTTCTTCACTTACCCGAAACAGGACAGTTCTGTCTCCCGATTTTCTTTCTCAGATTTAACATAGTAAATGGACTTATTTTGAGTTTATTTTTTTATATGTTATATAGGACCTGACGGATAATATTTCATCCTTCTTGGCCGGAGTCTAAAGATGGACGAAAGGGGGTCGAAAAATTCAAGGAAGGGGAAGTGTACAGTAACGTGTGTGGCTACTTACAGAGGGAGGTGCACGCGCGTGAGAAGGGCTATCTAGGTCTTCTTGGAAGTTTCAAAAAGAATTAAAAGTCTATTTTCTAGCAGAAAAAATGGTGCATTAATCTGATTCCGTATGGTCAACTTATGCATGAGTCTATATCAGGTGGTCAGGTGGCTGGAACAGGACAGCTTGCTGTTCTGTTTTTGTAAAATCTCCAAAAATTATTTCTAATCCAATTTTCTCTAAATTCTCACTTCTCAAGTATTATAATATATCCATAGTATATTTCATAAAAATTTGGGGGTCACTTGTTTGAGAAACATTTCTCGATTGAGCCCATTTTGCACAATTTGGTCAATACCGAGCAAAATGGCTTAAAGTTTGCAATTTACCTTAAAATTTAATTCGATCCCCGAAACCTCTATATTTCCACTTGATTTTTGATACCTCAAATAAATTTCACCTTATATTAATTTTCTACGATCTCAGAATAATTTTCAAAAATTTCTAAAATTTATTCCGAATTTATTTCTAATTCCGAGCTCATTTGCTCGGTTTAGTGAAATACCCGAACCTTACCCACTTTTCCATTTCCAATACCTTAGTTTTCATTTCTAACTATCAATTCATGACCATATATAAAATTCTACATAGATTCTCGGGTTTAAAGTCTTACCTCGATTTTTGTGCCAACGGGCCCCACGTCGCTAACCCGAGTGCTTCGGTGATTTTTCAGCCTGCATAATATTATTTCGAGTTCTCAATTACTTCTTAATTTTTAAATTAAGAAATAAGTGGAAAAAATTTTGGATTTTACAGCAGTTACGACGCAGTGTAGACGTGGTTATGGAAATGTTTACACAGGCTATGGCCAGAATGGAGGGTAGAGGGGAAAACCCTATAGGTCAGGCTGCTGCACCTGAGAGAGATGAGCCTGTACAGCTTGCACTGAGACCTCAAGTTGCAGAGGCTGAGATACCTGCACTTCCTCCAGTTCAGGACATTCCCCCACCAGTTGAGGATCCTGTAACTCCACAACAGGTTGGTAGAGAGGGAATTTATGATTGTAATCTGGGAAGACTGAGAGAAATTCAAAAATTCAGACCACCTTCGTTTAGTGGGGTGAAGAACCCAGTGTCGGCTGAGCATTGGATACGCAGTATGGAGAAGCTCTACTGATTCTTCCATTGCTCCGACATAGAGAAGGTCACCTTTGCGACCTTTGTATTAGAGGATGAAGTCGAGCATTGGTGGATGGCTACACAACCGATGTTGAGTGTATGACACCCGGTTGTGACTTGGGACATATTTTTGGATGCCTTCCGAAGGCAATAATTCCAGCCACTGCACAGAGAAAGATGCAGATGGAGTTCATGACATTGACTCAGGGGAACCGGACAGTGGATGAGTATGAGTCTGGATTCACATCCTTGGGCAGATATGATACAGTGACTATGGGCCTGGAAGAGAGAAAGGCTCGGAAGTTCATAGAGGGACTGAGACCTTCCATTAGAACTCAACTAGCTTCTTTGGACATTACCACCTATGACGAGGCAGTATGCAGAGCTCAGCTATGTGAGCAAGATTATGAGTTGCACGCCTCAGAGTTAGTCAAGAGTGGTAAGGGCAGAGATAGAGACCGAAAGAGATCGGCTGATGATAGAGGGTTCAGAAAAGGCCGAAGGTTTTTCAGTAAGGGGCCTAAAATTGAGGAGATGCAAGAGGGGCCTGTGAAGCCTCCAATTCATCCAGTACTGAGGGCCACATGCATTGTTATTGGTGGACCCAGACCTACCACCGAGCAATGCTGAATGTGTGGTAGATATCATGGGGGTAGACCATGCCCTCTGACGAGATTATGCTATAGATGCCGTAAAGCAGGAAACATAGCTCATGAATGCCCGGAGTTGATTGATACAGCCCAACACAAGGGCAAAGAGCCAGAGAAGACTACAGGTGAGACACCTACACCTGAGAGGAAAGTCACAGCTGAAGAGAAAAGGAAACAAGTTGTTGGTCGTGGGCGAGTGTTTGCTTTGGACCAGCTTTTGCAGAGACTTCTAAGGATGTGATAAAAGTTACCATCCTAGTCTTTGATTTTAAAACATTAGCATTAATTGATCCTGATGCCACGCATTCATTCATATCGCCTACTTTTGCATGTAATTTGATTAAACATGTAATACCTGTACCTCTTGGTAGGACTTTACTTATAAGTACTTCACTTAGAGAGAATGTAATGACAGTAATGTCTCCTACCCCTGAAAAGCATGTTGTAAGCTTTACAAAGTAAGGAAGGAAATAGTAAATTATATCCAAAGATGGATGTTTTACTAATCAAATGTGATTGTGATGTGTTGAAGTTTTTATAGCATATGTGGTTGATTTGGATAAAGTGTATCCGGATATGGTTGACATCTCAATGGTGAGAGAAGTCCCTGATGTCTTTCCGGAAGAGTTACCAGGATTGCCACCAGATAGAGACATAGAATTCTGTATTGATTTGGTGCCTAGAACTGAACCGATATCCAAACCACCGTATAGAATAGCTCCAATGAAATTGTAAGAGCTAATGAAACAGTTGGAAGAGCTGTTGGACAAGGGGTTTATCAAACCGAGTGTATCACCTTGGGGAGCACTAGTTCTATTTGTGAGGAAGAAAGATGGGAGTCTCCGACTGTGTATGGATTATCAATTGTTGAACAAGGCTACCGTTAAGAACAAATATTCCCTTCCACGGATAGATGATCTATTGGATCAGTTGCGGGGAGTACAAATCTTTTCAAAGATTGATCTGAGGTCTGGGTATCATTAGCTGAGGATTCAGAGTGGAAATGTACCCAAGACAGCGTTCCGTACCCGTTATGACCATTATGAATTTTTGGTTATGCCATTTGGGTTGACGAATGCTCCTGTAACGTTTATGGCTTAATGAATGATGTGTTTAAGCTATACCTAGACAGATTCGTAATTGTCTTTATAGATGACATATTGGTGTATTCGAAGTCCAGGGAAGAGCATGAGTAACACTTAAGAATAGTGTTACAGACCCTTCGAGATGAAGAGTTGTATGCTAAACTCAGTAAGTGTGATTTCTGGCTAAATGAGATATCATTTTTGGGTCATGTAGTTTCAAGAGACGGGGTGTCAATGGATCTGTCCAAGATAGAGGCTGTGGTACAGTGTGATAGACCCAAGACAGTTACAGAGATCCGCAGTTTTTTGGGTTTGGCAGGTTATTATCGACGATTTGTCGAAGGATTCTCTAAGTTGGCTACTCCGTTAACTCGTCTCACCCGAAAGAATATGACAGTCGAGTGGGATGATAAGTGTGAGAAAAGTTTCAGCGAGTTAAAACATAGACTGACCACCACACCTATTCTCACCGTAACCACTAGTTCAGGAGGTTACTTAGTGGATACAGATGCCTCTGGATAGGGACTGGGTTGTGTGTTGATGCAGGACGAGAATGTAGTAGTCTATGGATCCAGACAGCTTAAGGACCATGAGAGGAACTACCTGACCCATGATTTAGAGTTGGCAGCCATGATACTTGCATTGAAAATATGGTGCCACTACTGATACGGTAAGAAAGTTCAGGTGTATACAGATCATAAGAACCTCAAATATCTGTTTTCACAGAAAGAGTTAAACATGAGGCAGAGACGATGGATAGAGCTTCTAAAAGATTATGAGTGCGAGATATTGTACCATCCAGGAAAGGCTAATGTTGTGGCTGATGCCTTGAGTAGAAAGAGCCTCGGAATGGTATCGCACATGATGGTCAGGGAATATGAGCTGCTCGAGCAGTTTGCTCACCTCAGGTCGGATATAGACCCTCTTGATATTGACAGAGACTATGTGATAGCTAGCCTGCGAGTGGAACCAGATTTGATTAACCAGATTTCGCCAGGCTCAGCATGTCGATCTACTGTGTGAGGATCGTACGAGTCAAATTCAGAGGGGTGATGTGGTCGATTTCTTTGTGAGTGATGATGGCCTACTGAGGTTTAGAGGCAGAATTTGCATTCCCAATGACCCGAAACTAAAGAGATTGATTTTGACAGAAGTTCATTCATCGAGATACACATTGCATTCGGGAGGTAACAAAATGTACTAAAACCTCTGAAAAGTGTATTGGTGGTCAGGCATGAAAAGAGATATCGCAGAGTTTGTGGTAAGATGTCTAGTATGTCAGCAAGTAAAGGTAGAGCATCAGAAGCTTGCAGGATTATTGCAGCCTCTACCAGTACCAACGTGGAAATGAGAGCATGTCACCATGGATTTCATCATGAGATTGCCGAGAACAAAGAGGAATCATGATGCTATCTGGGTAGTGGTTAACAGACTGACGAAATCCGTCCACTTTCTAGCCATGAAGTCCACTGATACTACGAGTAGTTTGGCAGAGTTGTATGTACAAGAGATAGTGAGGCTACATGGTGTTCTAGTGAGTATCATATCAGATAGGGATTCCCGCTTCACTTCTCATTTTTTGAAACAATTCCAAGAAGCTATGGGAACCCGATTGAGTTCAGTACTGCTTTCCATCCTCAGACGATGGTCAATTAGAGAGAACCATCCAAATGTTAGAGGACAAATTGAGAGCAAGTGTTATAGATTTTAAAGACTCTTGGGATGATCACTTACCGTTAGCTGAAATTGCATACAACAATAGCTATCACTCGAGTATCGGGATGGCACCATATGAAGCCTTGTATGGTAGAAGGTATCGTTCCTCTATTAGTTGGGAAGAAGTGGGTGAGAGGAAAATGTTTGCTCCCGACTTGGTACAGCAAACCTCTGAGGTTGTTCAGCTAATATGTGAGAAATTAGGAATAGCTTAGAGTAGGCAGAAAAGCTACGCTGACATAAGACGAAGGCTACTAGAGTTCACTGGATGTGACTCATTGATTTTACGAGTTTCTCCCTCGAAAGGGATTATGAGGTTCGGTAAGAAGGGTAAGTTGAGCCCTCGGTATATCAGACCGTTTGAGATACTGAAGCAAGTGAGAGATAAGGTTTATAGAATTGCGTTGTCACCAGAGTTGGCTAGGATTCATAATGTCTTCCACGTATCGATGCTTCGAAAGTACCATCCAGATCCAAGTCATGTGATTCGGTATGAGCCATTAGAGCTCAAAGATAATTTGATATATGTAGAGAGACCGATTTGGATACTTAAGGTTCTCTGGCAACACTACACTTCAGAGGAGGCTACGTGGGAGTTAGAGAGCTTGACGCGGGAGAAGTACCCCCGATTCTTTGAGGATTAACTTGGTTTTAATTTGGAGGACCAAATTTCTTAAGGGGGGAGGAAATGTAAGACCCGAACTTTGTGTTATTCCTTTAAGAATATATCATTTGAATATGTAATTATGATATATCGATCAATAAGGAAGAAATAATACAATTTCAAGTTTATCTGATATGATTGAAAATTGGTAAGTTTTAAAATACCGAAATAAGAGCTAGGGTAAATTCGAAATAAATCGAATAAAATTTGGTCAAACCAATTAAAAATATGGACTCAAGATGCGAAAATATAGGGAGTCCAAGAAGGGAAGTTAGTCCGAAAATAATAATTCGAAAATTACCCCAGAATGGGAATTTATCTCCGAAATAAAGAGAAAAAAATTATATTTCCGGAGAAATAATAAAAATATAATGTGATATACATATATATCTATTTTTCGAAGCAAAAAAATTAAATAAAATATATGTACATGGGTATGAATATTAATATATAAAAATACATTATGGTAATATGATATTATTATAATAATACAAAATAATTGTTTATTATTATTATTATTATTATTATTATTATTATATTATATTAAAATATATTATTTAATTGGGTATTATATTATATTATATGATAGTATAATATAATATAATAAAATATATTTGTATATAAAAAAAAAGAAGGAATCTGGGGAAGGTGTCCCCTCTGTCCACACCTAAAATAGCTCCCTGATGACCAATGACACGTACCTCTATGGTAATTGCCACCACTAGTGCACAATCTCTCATACTGCTGGAACCCTCTGGTAGTCTTTGGGGTAGCTATAGGAACTGTGGGCCTATCAATCCTAGCATGAGACTCATCTGTGCTCCGTCTCTTGGCCTAGCCCCTCCGGAAGTCCTTTCTCACAAGCTCCATTCGCTTACCCTTATCCCTGGTTTTTCCTTTAAAATCATACTCCGTCTGGGTGACATTAAGGCCCCTCTCGACCATCTGTGCTCTACCCAGGGCATCCTAAAATTTTGTAATCCATAGCCCCAAAAGACGGTCTCTGATATATGGCCTTAACCCTGCTAAGAACCTCTCAGTCCGACGCTCTTCATTCTGGAACGTCTCTGGGTCATACCTCATCAGCATAGTGAACTTACTTTCGTACTCATCCACAGTCATATTGCCCTGTACCAAGCTCAGAAAGTTCATCCTCAACTTCTGCTGGGCAGCTAGTGGAACATACTGCTTCCTAAAAGCTGTGGAGAATGCATCCCAACTAATCACCGGATGCTGAGCAGTCAGAAGGACCTTGGTGGATCCCCACCAATACTCTGCTTGGCCCTGCAGCATGTAAGTGGCCATAGAGACCTTCTCAACATCAGAACACCCCAGAAAGTCGAAGATCTTCCCAAGGCTCACCAGCCACTCTTCGGCCTCTACCGAATTCTTAATTCCCTTAAATACTTGAGGCCTCATCTTCAGAAAATCTCTTATCCTACCGACATTCCTTTCCTCCCTCCGAGTCTGTACAAGAGGCTGAGACGCCATAGGTACTGGAGGAACTAGTGGAGGAGGAGGTGGTGGTGCTTGAGGAGGAGTCTGCACCGGAGTAGGAACTGGTGCCGTGCCAGCTGAATCAGATACGTTTGCCCCTAAGTGCTGGGCAACCATGGCGGCTACCAACTCCAAGCCTAGTTTGAGGCGTTGTTCCAATCGCTGTTTAAATTGAGCCATACGAGTACCAGGACTCTCTGGCTCAGGTGGAGGAGGTGGAGGTGGTTAAGCCTGCCTCCGAGTACGTCCGCGTCTTCCACTCATCGTGCAATGATCTAATACCTACGCGCAATTCTAAAGATCAAGTCTTAAACTCGTTAGGTATACATTACCTACAACCAGACAAGCACAAACATTGGGATGCAATTTAATCCTTATTTTTTACACTGATAGTACTAGATAACCTTCGCTCTGATACCACTTAAACTATAACGACCCTTGACCCTTGAAAATTGGGGAAAATTTTTTTAAATTTAATTTACCCACTTATTCCCTTATTCACTTAGGTTGTATTCCTGTACAGTGTCAAAACACTTTTCCTTATTCTTTATTCGTAATTATAATTAATTTTCATACTTTAACTTATATAGCCGATAGAAATTTTGGAAGCATAACGGCTTACATATGAGCCTACCCACTTGCAATTCAGTTGTTTTCGACAATCCTAGATATCCACAACTACCAAGCATGCTTTCCAACAATCCTAGATATCTACAACTACCATGCATACTTTCCCAATCCACTTTTACAACTCAATATATCGATTTCGATTTAATACTAGCCATCTCAAAATATAAACCCAAAATAATATTGTTTACGTCGTTTTCCTTATAAATTACATCACAACAAAAATATTCTCAATATACATGTCCGTGCGTACAGATATGTCTGGTACATGAATGTAAATGTATACCTTTCTGCGTGTACAAAAAGTAGCCTAGGGTAGCTCTCCCCACCAGCCTACGTCGTGTACGCGGCAGGTAGCGCCTACGGATCACTGCAATTAATATGAGAGGTAGAGGGGTGAGCTTTCGAGAAAAAACCCAGTAAGAAGATGTATTTACAACGATCCTAGCAATTCAATATGTAGAAGACACAATAGTACGTATAATGATACTTTCTGAAAACTAATATAAATGACATTCAAAGATTAAGAAAAATCAGAAACATCGAGATTCAAAACGTAATTCATTAAGTACGTGAACTTAACAGATATTACGTAAACTGGTCGTATAATCAGAATTCCAAAAACAGGAATATATGTCAAATCACATAATATAGAATCACATTCTGAAAACAGAGTTTAATTTTCAAATCGAGACTACATCGGCCCATCTAATTATCATGCGGCAAATAACCAAGTCATCCTCCGTAGAGGGAATTCAAAACCTATGGCCACGGCGAGACAGAACCCAAATGTGAAATTCAGAACCTATGGCAATGGCGAGATAGAACCCGAAGGTGAAATTTAGAACCTATGGCCATGGTGAGACAGAACCCGAAGGTGAAATTCAGAACCTATGGCCACAACGAGACTGTAGACGGGATTAAAGTTGTACAGCGTTTCAGAACCACAATGACGAAGTTCAGACGCCACACAGGCAAAATTCAGACGCCACAGAGGCGAAGTTGACATGCGTTAACATACAACATAAATGGCCCTTAGTCTCAAAACAACTACAGTTTTCATATACAAAAACATTGAAATAAAATCATTTTATTCGAAAGATCATTTCAGAAGACATGCTTTTTTTTTCCGAAATCAAAATCAGTTATATACAATTATTCAAAAACATAAATACAGAGAGCACAGTCTGGATCAGAAATATAATTTAGAAACATGCATGAAAATCATACTTCATGTCTTTGCAAGCTTTCTTTATCAAGGTTCAAAAAGTAACTATTACCGTTTTAAATTATATCCCCTTACCTCGATCTATCGAAATTCACAAATTCGAGTGGTGACGCCTCCTAGTACCGCCTTTAATTCTTTCTATGATTCACCTACACCGAAGTCATTTACTTAGCATCATATTCATGTGAATCATCGAATTGCGTTAAAATCGTAACCTATCATTACTACTGCGTGTGTACGTATTATTGTATATACCTAGGCCAACACGCACGTTTATATATTTTCTTTACTATTTATATATTTTGTACCTACAAATATTAACATATACCTTTATTATATACGTCTACATGTATATACACATAAATATATATATATATATATATATATATATATATACACTCCTATATGTATATATATACTTTTATTTGTGTTGAGTTCATGTATTTTGAAATGACAAAACAAGTAAATTCAATAATATAAAGATGATATAAAAACATGTTTAGAGGTTATCAGTACCAGAACTTAGAGTTCTGTTGATGAGAGATCGATCTGGCTTATGAGAGATCGATCTCCTGGGTTTTCTATAGATGAGAGATCGATCTGGCTTATGAGAGATCGATCTCCTTGGTGTATCTTAGATGAGAGATCGATCTCAGGAAGACATGAGATCGATCTGCCAAGTTTTGAACTTGTACAAAGGTATTAAGGAAGAGTGAGATCGATCTATAAGGGTTAAGAGATCGATCTGCCTAATATTAGAGTTGAGGGATCGATTTGATCTAGGAAGAGATCGATCTCCCTTAAAGCATAGACTGAAGATCGATCTGTAAGATCGATCCACACTCAAACAGAGAGCTTGTGAGATCGATCTGGTAAGGAAGAGATCGATCTCCTCAAAGTCAGAGAGCTAAGGAGATCGATCTGTGGTATTGAGAGATCGATCTTCCCTCTACGAGATTGCATGGCAGATCGATCTGTAGATCGATCTTGCCTTAAACAGAGAGATTGGAAGATCGATCTGCCTATTCGACAGATCGATCTCCCCTTTCATTTTCAAATCAACAGATCGATCTGCCTATTCGACAGATCGATCTCCTTGTGTTATTGTGCTTTGATCTTGCAGGGTTTATAACTAAGAGATCGATCTGGCCAAGATGGCAGATCGATCTGGCACTCTACTGGAGGTACCCAACGGCTAGTTTCTGCAAAATCTCAACGGGAAAAACAGCATTTAATGCTCCAACTACCAATCCTTCAGTATTTAACCAAGCATTGAAGACAATGAGAACAGAGACATTATTGCTGCACATTTTCTACATTCTCAAGCTTTAAACACTTTCATTCCTTGTGTCTTCATTCCTCATTTATTGAGATTTATTGTATAAGCTTAAGTGCAAAAGCTGTATTTGTCCTACCTACATTAAAGCTTCATTTTGTATTCATCCTTATCTTGAGAGAGAAGAGGATTGTTCCTCAGTGAGATAAACTTGTAAGAGGGTGAATAAATTTTTATATTGCAAAGGGTAGAGAGGTTATTCCTTAACCTGTAAAAGGAACATTGTAACTTCTATTGAAGGAGAGTAAGAAAGCACTTGACAAGAAGGTCAAGGAGAGATGACGTAGGCAAGAGTTTGGCCGAACCTCTATAAACGATTGTGTTTGTTTCTCTCTTCCCTATCTTGCATTAAATTGTTTAATTTTATTATATTGTTCATTTTCATTTGCTGACTATAATAGGATTAAATTAAAATTTTCTATTAACGTTAGAAAATCGATTCACCCCCCTCTCGGTAGAGCCAACAAATTGTTTTCATGTTTCCCTATCTCATATATATACATTCTTTGTATATACATATACTAGCACAAATTCATCTTATATACATCCATATGTATATGCACCTATATATATATATTATTATTATTATTGTTTTCCATTTTTCCTTATCACATATATATATATATATATATCCTTGTTTGTACATATACTAACATATCCATTCATTATATACACTTATATGTATATACCCAAATATATATATATATATATATATGTATTCACATGAATACATCTATATATGAATACATCTATATATTATTACTTATTTCCATTATTCATCATCACATAAATATATATACATATATATCTATATATATATATATATATATATATATACATTTTTTTGTCTATTATTCATCTCTCCCATTTTTATTTTTATATCACATCTAGTTTAAAATCTACACTAACATGCTTGTATCTACAACATATATATACATGTATATTAAAAATACATATATACATAAATATTTTACCTTTTCTTTTTCCTTTTAATCTTCCAGCTCTTCTCCCTTTTTTTTTCTTTTTTTTTTCCCCGGTAACTATTCACTATTCCTCTTTTTAAAGCTTCCCGCCATTTTCTTCCTTTCTTTTCTTCTTCACGGCATCACTGTTCACCGTCTCTACCAAGAGCTCGGCACTGCCACCATCTCATCGTTCTTCTCTGCCTCTTTCGTTTGGTGTTGGTGGCCTTCTGTTTCCCCCATCTCCGGCGGTCTCCGGCTTCCTATTCACCTCTGCTCTTCACAATCTCCTCTCTTCTGCCTCACCATTCGCTTCAGCTTTTCCCCTCTGTTTCCAGGTTTTCTCCCTGTTCCTAGCAATTCTTACAAGCTTCTGCCAAACGCATCTCTACAGTAACCATCCTTCACCGAACCTTCTACTGCAGTTTTCCGATTTCTCACTCACATTCCTACCTTAGCTGCTATTAATCTTTAAAACAGGCCACCGAGCTCCTCTGTTTCGATCATCAAAGACGAAGAAATAAGAGCTGTCTTCCCAGCTGCTGTCTCTTTCCCATTTTCCAGCAGTAATGATCGACCTTGCTCTAGTTCCCAACAGCCACCAACCAACGCCAGCTTCTAGCTGTTGCTACTGCAACCTCATAGTGGCAGCAGCTCCTCCCTTTATTCGTTCACCCAGCAGCTAGCCTTAACTCCACTATATTCTCTCACTCTCTCGGTTCATTCTCGTCTTCTTCATCCCTTCCTAATTCCTTCCCCAATTAGCATCACCACAAATCACTCTCCATCCAGTTCCTGCTACAGTAATTGGCTTCGCCTCTCTCTCTCTCTCTCTCTCTCTCTCTCTCTCTCTCTATATATATATATATATATATATATATTTCCTATCGATCTAGCTGCCGTAAACAGCAGTACATTGTTTCATTCTCTGTTTACTGCCCGACGTCCAACCTACTTCTGCTTCTTAGTTTCAGCCTTCTGTACTGTCTCGGTTCAGCAGCAAGACAGGGTCAAAATGCCCACTGTTTCACCACTCTCCACGTTCCTGTCGGCCCCTGTCGTCCTCCTGCTTGTATCAGTTTTCCAGCTTCTGTGCTGCCTTAACTTTTCTTTTCTTCTTATTTTCGGTTTCACCTCTTTTTATTTCAATCACACCTGCACTTTAAGTTTTCAATTTGCTTCCTTTCATTTTTCTGATTTCTTCCACTTCCAAAATCGATTGGACACCGCTCCACGTCATTTTTATCATCATTCATTCATCAATTTTTTTTTGTTATTTGCTGCAGTGAACAACATAATCTTTCAGCCTTGGGGATTTCCTGTTTCCGTTCCTTTTGTCTTTTCCCTTTGCTGCTGCAAACGACAGCAAGCAGCAGCTCTCGTATACCTCCCATTCACTGCCATATTTCAGACTTTTCCCTTCTTTCACGCTAAGACCCGACGCCAATCTACACCTTCCTCATGTTTCCTTCGTGTATTAGTTGTACCTTGGTTCGGTATTGTCAACCCTTAACACCTGCTCCCATAATTTGTATATGCACTTATTCCACCGATGGCTACAACGCCCTTTTTTTTCTATTACCTTCCCTTATATTATTTTAAATCTCTTCTTCCTTCACCCATAAACCATCACCAACATTCCTATTACATATATCTACATCTTCTTCATCACGTCTTCTGCTCTTAAAAGTAGTACAGCCTGGCTAGTCTGCAGTACCCTTCTCATATGCTCTTACAACTGTAGTTTACAGCAGAAATCACGTGATCCAAAGGCTTGCAAGTTTCCTTCTTCTCCTTACGTAATCTTCCTCATCGAATTTTCCTATTGTAATTTTACAGCAATGAATCATTAACTTTTGGGATTGGCTTCATTTGAAGCCAATCCATGTGTTGCCAGCTTTCCCTTAATCCTTAATTCTATTAATTTTCCACTGATACTTCATATACAACAATAGTTACAATGGTTCCAGATTGACTTAATTTATTCTAATAATAATAACACTTCATAACTTGATTGATCCTTAATGTACTATTGCATTATACCTCACTTAATATCTTGTATTGTTTAATTTGTTATTCCATATTTAGACCGAACACATGAAAATGTTGGGGGTTGTGGGGTTTACAAATGTTGTCTCATCACTTTAAATCAAGAGGGTCACATGCGAGCATAATCAGAGCAAGATACACAGCAATACTCGAGGCTCTAGCATGATTCCCAAAATCTAGTGCGAGCAGCTCGAGCGGAACACATAGTATTACTCGAGGCATCGAGCACTCTTTAGCTTTTCTCAAAATCCTTTTAAAAATAATGTGCGAGCGAGGCTGGTCAATCTACCATTGCCTCTCATGCTCTAGCACTATTTTACACAGAAAAGAAATAGAGGGCTCCATGTCTAGTTATGAGTGAGAGGGAAAATCTCCCTTTAATCACTCTTTATAAACATTACATGCACTTGGTTAAACCGAGAGCCTGTCTATTATCATTCTTTCTCAAAACGTTTGCAAAACCTCTTTTCACACAGTCATAGAAGTCATGCAACTCATCATTTGACTTATTCTTATACGTAGTTTTCTAATTAGATATATTGATATCTATATATTTATTGCATACATTGCATACAGCAGATAAGAAAACATACGTATAGCTATCTCTATAGCTTACATAAGTCCCTTACCTCGAAATATGTCAACTACGAATTCAATTTTCTCGATCCCCTCGGATTATGCAGTCTAATTGGTTCTGGATGTATTCTCGAAAGCCGAATCTTTCCTTGGTGACATGTAAGTCGAGATCCGCTTGAACTTGTACACGTCGCTTACCCTTTTTCCGCTACACAACAATATATATTTAAATCGGTTAATTTCGGTCTAAAATAAATTCAAATTAATTATCCGAAAAATAATTCGACCGATTTTTGACCACTTACCAGTCTATTACTGTGCCGGGATAATACTAAATTTTTTTCTAAATTTTTTTCTCTCTCCTCTTTCTCTCTCTTACTGAACCGGTTCGGACCGGTTCAGCCCCTTTTCACATTGAATCGATCTGATCCGGTTCAGTGGCTAGTTAGCCGTTGCCGACGTTTTCGGCTGGTTCTCGGGGTGGATCGGCCACCTTTGGGTGCTCCTCAGCCTAGGGAAGGTTCGCCTGGCTTGGCTCGGCCCAGATCGTCGCCGGTGCCGGCGAATCTTCCTTTCTCTCCTGCGGCCTCCTCCTCGCCGATCTGCCTTTTTCGACCGTTACACGGCGCGTGAAGGCTCCCAGACGCTTCCTCAGTGCCGGTTGTCACTCGCCGGTGGTCTCACACTCTCCTGCGCCGGCCGTTGCTCACCGGAGACAGAAAAACGGTGGGGGGTCTCGGTTCTCTCTCCCTCGCGTTTTTGCTTCTTTCCTTTTCTTTTTTTTTTCAACTTTCTGTTGCCCATTGAATAAGTTTCCACAGCCCCCAGAGCTACCACGACCACCTGTGAGGTAAACTCCCCAGAGACAAGTCCCATAGAGACGGGTTACCGCAGCAGAGAAGGGCAAGAAGCCTATCACTCATGGGAGGGTCTTTGTATTGAACACAGAGACTGCTGATGCCTCCGCTGAGACCATTCAAGGTAAGCTTTTAATTTGCAATCATGAGGCACGTGTATTGTTTGATTCAGGTTCCACACACTCTTTCATATCACCACACATGTTAAGCCTAAATCTCTAGACTTTACGTTACACGTTGGCACACCCATGTATAAATCACAAAAGATTGATGTGGTGTGTAGAAATTATGAAATCAAGGTAGGAGATAGGATCATATTAGCAGATCTAATCTTGTTGAGCATGTATGGCTTTGATGTAATTTTGGGTATGGATTGGCTAGCCACCAACCATGTAAGTTTAGACTGCTACTCTAAGACTGTAACCTTCTCCTTACCTAGTAAGTTTAGTGTATGCTTTGCAACGAAGGAATGAATTTTATGATTTTGTCTATGATGAAAATTTTTTGTGAACATATTAATATGAAGGTTATGTTGCATTCATCCTCGATACTAGTCGAAAATATCCAAGTATTTAGGACATACCGGTGGTATGCGAGTTCCCGGATGTATTTTCCTAGTGAACTACCGAGATTACATCAAGAGAAAGAACTAGAGTTCACTATAGATTTGGCTCCAGATGTGCAGCCTATCTCGAAGTCTCCCTACCAGATGGACCTTATAGATCTTGAGGAACAAAGAAAAAGGAGTTGCAAGAACTGTTAGATAAGGAAAGTTCAGAATACTCACATGAGATAATGGAAAGGATAAAGAGAATGACGAAAAAAAACTCTACAAAGGAAATAGTGACAATGTAAGAGCACCATCACTATGCTAGAAGAATGAATCAGGGAACTAACGGTATAAATAAGACTCTAAAGATCACACTGCTTACATGATTGATATAGATAGGGCGTGTTCGGAGTATAGAAACATCCCTGTAAACAGGGAAAGTTTTCTGATACATGATCAAATGATTTATCAAGTTACCCCTAAACTAAAGGGAGAAGTTCTAGAATTGATTTAGCAAGTGGTATCGAATTAAATACTCACAGTTGTTGAGGACTGATGTAATTTTAAAATTGAGGATCAAATTTTCTAAGGTGGAGAAAATGTAAACCCCACAACATTTTCATGTGTTCGGTCTAAATATAGAATAACAAATTAAACAATACAAGATATCAAGTGAGGTATAATGCAATAGTACATTAAGGATCAATTAAGTTATGAAGTGTTATTATTATTAGAATAAATTAAGTTAATCTGGAACCATTGTAACTATTGTTGTATATGAAGTAACGGTGGAAAATTAATAGAATTAAGGACTAAGGGAAAGCTGGCAACATATGGATTGGCTTCCAATGAAGCCAATCCCAAAAGTTAATGATTCATTGCTGTAAAATTACAATAGGAAAATTCGATGAGGAAGATTACGTAAGGAGAAGAAGGAAACTTGCAAGCCTTTAGATCACGTGATTTCTGTTGTAAACTACAGTAGTAAGAGCATATGAGAAGGGTACTGCAGACTAGCCAGGTTGTACTAATTTTAATAGCAGAAGACATGATGAAGAAGATGTAGATATATGTAATAGGAATGTTGGTGACGGTTTATGGGTGAAGGAAGAAGAGATTTAAAATAATATAAGGGAAGGTAATAGAAAAAAAGGGCGCTGTAGCCATCGGTGGAATAAGTGCATATACAAATTATAGGAGCAGGTGTTAAGGGTTGACAATACCGAACCAAGGTACAACTAATACACGAAGGAAACATGAGGAAGGTGGAGACTAGTGTCGGGTCTTAGCGTGTGATGTTGCCTTCGACTAAACAGCAACGGGATTACAACTTCCACGTATTCAGATTGCGCTAACGACAAAAAGGTGACGTCGATGCAATTTCTTCCACGTGTTCTTCGTATATTCTGTAAAAAATGACAAGAATCAGAGGGCGCAGGGATTTGTCCCTGCACGCGCACTCCGATGATTAAGTTAGAAAACTGAAGTATTGTATATAGAGGGAAGGGAATTGTGTTCTTCAGAATTTAGAGTCTTATCTTTTTTTTTTCTTTCGTCCTCTTTTCTGAGAGCTCACCTGGGGTATTTATAAGTTTCTTCTGAGTCGGTTCGAGCTGAGGCCCAGGCGCGTGTCTGGGCCGCGACAGAGTCTTTTATACTCTGTCGCGGTTCGGAGCTGGACGACTTTGCGGGAGAGTTCAGCGGGCGGCAGAGTGTATGTGTGAACCACTGCCGCAATCTATACAGCAGGGGTCTGCCGCAGTCTATGCGGCAGGGGTCTACCGCAGTACAGGCGGTAGGGGTCTGTCGCGGCATACTGTGCCGCACAAGCCTACACGGAAGAGTCTCTATCGCCTTACTCTGTCGCCTACCACGCTACCTGTCGCTTGGAGACTCTGACTCTGTAATAGCCACGTGGCTTGTCTTGTGTTTGACACGTGGCGGTCTCCGATTGGTCGATCTTTGTACACGTGGACTTTGATGATAGGACCACCATCAATTGCTCCCCACTCTTTGGTAGGAATTCTTCCTGCGAAAGAGGATCCGGGTCCGAATTTGCTTTTTTCAGGTCAGGGCGGATCCTTGCGCAGGCGTGGCACAGCCGTGCGCCTATATATACTGGGTCCCTGCTGTCACAATCGCTATTGAGTTCTCTCACGAAGACCACTCTCCCGCAGATTCTCTCGCACTCTGTCGCAACTCTGTCGCAACTCTGCCGCAACTCTGCCGCCTGATGTTACAGTGTCGCAAGTCTATCGCCAGATCTTGAAACTGTGTCGCCCGTTCTTTTGTTGTCTTTCTTTTAGGTAAACTCTGTCGTCCATAATTATTTTTGATTTCTCCCGAACTTCTAAAATGGCTAGCCATGGTGTAGGAAAACAAATTGACCTAGGTGTCAAGTCGACTTTGAAGGAAGCCGACGTCCAAGACCTAGTATCTATGTTTCCTTTGCCCGAGGGATACTCCTATAGACTTCCAACCCCTCAGGAAAGTGACATACGTCGTGTGTCTGACGGGGTAGCTATCTTTAGGGCAGCTTTAGAATTAGGACTCCGCTTCCCGTTGTCCGACTTTGGGGCTTCTTGCCTTAGGACTCATAGGTGGCGCCCGGACAGCTGCATCCTCACGCATGGATGCAGTTAATAGGTTTTACTGTGCATTGCCACCTAAGGGGCGTTTCTCCATCTCTTCCCCTTCTCGATGTCTTTTTCAGATTTCGAGGTAGTCCCGGTCTAGTCCCTTACTCACTTCAGCGGGTGTATATGCCGGGATTCGAGAACAGGCTATTCGAAAAACCTGCCAATAAGCTCCACGGTTTTGAATCGGAGTGGCTTGTTATGGAGATGCCTGGGGGCCTGGATTTCCCTACTCGCTAGGAGACTAGGCGTGAAATCCCCAAGGGCCCCCGGATTGCTACTCTTAGAGAACAGCTGGCCTCAGACGTCGATAGGTTATTGGTGGATAGACCCATTAGCCTTGACAGCCTTTTATCAAATGAAAATTTGATATTAGCTGGCTGGGGCGTGGGTCCTATCCCTATTGTCGGCCATTCTGTCCCTTCTTCTGATCCTCCACCTTCAATTTCTCCTGAGTTGAACCCCGACCCTCCTAGGCTACAGGAAGACATAGGGAGTACCAATGTAGAGTCTAGTTCTGGTAGCGAACCTTTAGCTGACCTGACTGGCTGGGAAGGGTTCGGTTCAACTTTCATGGTGCTCCCTGACGACGACACGATAAATATAGAGTCCCTTCAGGAGCATTTTGATTCTCCTGATGGTAACCTTTTATTCCTTTTACTGCTTACTGTTTTAGATCAGTGTTTGACCACTTATTTGTTTTCTTTCTTTTTTGCAGAAATGAGTCACTTTCGAAGATCCTTAGCACGTCAAACATCAGAGGCCGGTCCATCTAGTGCTCCCACCAAGAAGAGGCCACGTGTAGCTGACGATGTTCGTAGCGAGGCACCGGTCCCTTCTCAGTTGCCTCGGGCTCGGACACCTCCCGTTTCTAGGCCAGCGATGCCTCCTCCTCCCCCGGAACAAAGGGATCCCTCTCGAGATAGGGGAAGAGTTCCTTCCTCTTCACGGGGAGCATCCGGTTCGTATGGACGGTCTCGCTCTGAAGAGCGCGCTGAGTGCAACATAATTCTGTCCCAACGAAAGAACCGGAGGCGCTTGTATGTCGAGGCGTCGATGGCAACTAGGCCAATTCTCCCGAGGGTAGGCCCCATTGATGAGAGGTCCTACCCTGTGGACGGTGGTTTTATCATGAGGGGGACGAGTTCCGAGTTTACCTGGAAGTTCGCGAAACGATACCTTGGATACTCCCGGGGTAGCCTCTTGACTGAGTTGGGCTACTATTCTCCCAAGGGACGAGGCTAGAATATTCAGGAACTATCCGGAGGGAGAGGACTTGGCTGATATGGAGGCGATAAGGGTAATTTTTATGTTCCCCTTTGTTTAACCTCTTTTTGCTGTGCTTTTGAGTTTGACTTCTTGTATTTCTTTGCAGCTGGCTCAGAGGACCGTGGCCAATAACGCTCAACACCGGGCCTATCGGGAGCGAGCCGATAAGGAAATCCGGGAGTTAAAAGACAAGGTTATGGAGCTATCAAACACTGTCAACAACTTGTCCAAACTTCCGGACGTGGTACGAAATTTAGAGGAGCAGCTCTCAAAGGCACGACATGATTTGGGCCAGGCCAAGGGGGATCTAACCGTCGAGGCGGCCCGATCAAGTAAATTCCATGAGGATCTTCAGGAGGCCCATGCCGAGCTGGATCGTATGCAGTCCAACTACGGGTCCTTGCTCACTCGTAATCAGGAGCTCGAGCATCGCGTTGTCGAGTTAGAAAGTCAAGCTACTCCTGTACTGACCCGAGTGGAGATCAATAGCATACGGGCAGAGGCCGTGAAGGAGTACCGCCTTTCCAAGGATTGCTTAAGGCGGAAGGAGGATTTCTTGAATCCCTACGTGAAATACGGATTCTACCTTGCTCGGTCATGGTTAGAGAAGCATAGGGAAGGAGAGGAATTCCCCGAGCTCCAATACACGGACGAGGCGATGCTGTTTGAGGCTCCCGACTGGACAAAATATGAACCCAGGGCAGAACCAGCGGACGAGCTTTTCCAGAGGACTGCCCAGGACGATCTAGCCAACCTCACCGGTCCTTGGGAGCCCGCGGACCTGGGCGATGCTCCCGAGCCTATTGGCGCTCTTCTTGACTTGGACGGTGAGGAGGGTCAGCAGTCCTTAGGGAGCGAGGGTCCGTCTGCAGCTGATCTCCAGCCTCCTCCTGAATATTGAGTTCTTGTTTCTGTTTTTCTTTTCAAGTATTCTGTTGTCATTTTGTTTTGATTTTATACTTTTGTCAGATGTAATCGTAAAGATCTACTAAAGATCTACTTGTAATGATTTTTTGAATGAAATGAAATCCAGAGTTTTGTTCATGCTTTGTATCGCATTACTTCTCTATTTATCATTTATCATCCTTTGTCTGTTTGTTTATTTTGCTTGTACTTGTACATATTTGTGTATGTATTTTCAGGAAGAATTTTTCGTATAAACATATCGTTTTCTGAGGCGTGATTACTATGACGCAAGTGCGTCTTTAGTTTTTACAGCCTTTATATTTTTGTTGCCTGGCCACAGTGACGCATAACACCTCAGGCTCTTACGGCTCGTTGGTTGTACGCCTGGCTATAGTGACGCATAGCGCCTCAGGCTCTTACGGCTCGTCTGATTATACGCCTGGCCACAGTGACGCATAGCGCCTCAGGCTCTTACGACTCGTCTGATTGTACGCCTGGCCACAGTGACGCATAGCGCCTCAGGCTCTTACGGCTCTTCTGAATATACGCCTGGCCACAGTGACGCATAGCGCCTCAGGCTCTTACGGCTTTTCTGATTATACGCCTGGCCACAGTGACGCATAGCGCCTCAGGCTCTTACGGCTCTTCTGATTATACGCCTGGCCACAGTGACGCATAGCGCCTCAGGCTCTTACGGCTCGTTTGATTGTACGCCTGGCCACAGTGATGCATACGCCTCAGGCTCTTACGGCTCTTCTAAATATACGCCTGGCCACAGTGACGCATAGCGCCTCAGGCTCTTACAGCTCGTCTGATTGTACGGCTGGCCATAGTGACGCATAGCGCCTCAGGCTCTTACGGCTCTTCTGAATATACGCCTGGCCACAGTGACGCATAGCGCCTCAGGCTCTTACGGCTCTTCTGTATCCTGTCACAGAATTTAGATATATAACAGCTGGAAACGTAGGACAATAATAGTATCTTGTGATAGTAAAAAATATGAGATTATAACGTTCAAGAAAGAAAATATAGCGATTAATTCAAATACAGTTTTAAGTGATTTGAATTCCATGTTTTCCCTATTTTCTTTCCTTGTAGAGTTTCCAGGATACAGGTGTTGGGCCCAATCTTCCGTCTGATTCGGTATGGACCTTCCCAGTTGGCTCTAAACTTTCCGTCTTCTCTCAAAGCATTGGTGATGTGTGACTTTCTGAGCACTAGATCTCCCTCAGACATTGGTCTGTCTCTCACCCGGCTATTATAGTAGTTGGCCACCCTTTGATGATAGGATGCCAATCGAATAGCCGCGGCTTCTCGATGCTCGTCAAGTAAGTTGAGGTTTTCCCTTAGTGCATGTGAATTCTCTTCTTCTACTAAGGGTACCATTCTGGGTGATAGTGCACCAATTTCCACGGGGATCAGTGTTTCAGCGCCGTATACGAGACTGAACGGCATTTCTTCGGTCGACACACGACTGGTGGTACGATATGCCCATAGAACACTAGGCAATTCGTCCACCCATGCCCCTTTAGCTTTATCTAGCCTGGTCTTCAGCCCATGAAGAATATTCCGATTACTGATTTCGGCCTGTCCGTTGGCTTGAGGATATGACACCGAAGAGATCCTTAGCTGAATGCTGAGGCTTTTACAGAATTCGTGGAAGGCATTACAATCAAATTGCTTCCCATGGTCGACATTTAAGATGCGTGGGATTCCGAATCGACAGATAATGTCTTTCCATACCATCGCCTCGACTTTCTTTTCTATGATTGTAGCTAAAGGTTCTGCTTCAATCCACTTTGTGAAGTAGTCGGTGGCGACTAATAGGAATTTTCGTTGGCCCGTAGCTAATGGAAAAGGCCCTAGAATATCCAACCCCCATTGTGCAAAAGGAATTGGCTGTATCGTACCTTGAGAAGGGGTCACTGGGGCTGTCGTGATAGGCGCAAACCTTTGGCATTTGTCACACCTATGGGTTTAGTCCGTTGCATCTTTCTTCAACGTCGGTCAGTAGAATCCTGATCGCAGTATATTGGCAGCAAGGACTCTAGCTCCTAAGTGTTCGCCACAAATCCCTTCGTGCACTTCAGCTAGGGCGTAATTTGCTTGCTCCGGTCCCAGACACTTTAGCAAGGGTGACAAATATCCCCTTTTGTACAATTCCCCGTTGATGAGTGTGAATTTCGCCCCTTGTATTCTTAAGCAACGAGCCTCGTCCTTATCTTGGGGGATTGTACCTTCAACAAGATATTGTTTAAATGGGGATCTGCAGTCATCTCCCGTTTCAATGTCAAAGACCTCGACTTCTTCAATACTAGGCCGTTCGAGCCTTTCAACCTTCACTATCCTTCCTTTGGTTTCGGTGGAAGAGGCTAACTTAGACAATGAATCAGAATGTGTGTTGTCGGACCGGTTGATTTGTATCAGCTGAAAGCTTGTAAAAGTTTGTGCCAAAGATTGGACTTTCTTCAAGTAAGGGACCAACATCGGTTCTCGAACCTCATATTGTCCGTTGAACTGGTTCACCATCAATTGAGAGTCACTACGTGCTACCAAGTGGTGAACCTGCAGCGTTTCGGCCAGCCTCATCCCGGCTATCAAAGCCTCGTACTCCGCTATGTTGTTTGAGCTGGGGAACCCAAATCGTAGGGAGTATTCTAGGGATTCCCCTTCTGGTGATATCAAGACTACACCTGCCCCGCTTCCGTTTGCACTTGATGCCCCGTCGACATACAGCAACCATGGTTGAACTTCTCTCTCATCGCTGTCGCTCGGGCTAGTGCATTCCACTATAAAATCTGCCAAAGCTTGACCCTTGATGGCCTGTCTGGGTTGGAACGTGATATCGTATCCTCCGAGTTCCACTGCCCATTTCACTAGTCTTTCTGAGTGTTCAGGTTTCTGAAGGATTTGTCTTAACGGTTGATCCGTCAGGACAATAATGGGGTGAGCCTGAAAATAAGGGCGCGACTTGCGTGAGGCCATCACAAGGACTAGCACTAGCTTTTCGGCAAGCGGATAGCGGGTTTTCGGGTCTAGCAGCACTTTGCTCACATAGTAGATAGGACGGTACACCATTTCATCCTTATTTAGTAACACCGCACTGACGGCGTGATCACCGATTCCCCAGTACATATACAATTGTTCCCCTTCGAGGGGCCTTGTCAACAAAGGTAACTGCTTAAGATATTCTTTAAGGTCCTCAAAGGCCTTTTGGCAATCTCTTGACCATTCAAAATTCTTTCCTCCCCGTAGAGTTTTGAAGAAAGGCAAGCTCCTTTCTGCTGACTTTGACAGAAAGCGATTCAGAGCTGCTATTCTGCTTGTCAATCTCTGGACCTCTCTTACGGTGGCTGGGGGTTTCATGTCAATGACTGCCTGCACCTTTTCGGGATTAGCCTCAATACCCCTGTTGGTGATCATGAAGCCCAAAAACTTCCCTGAACTCACCCCGAATGAGCACTTTTTGGGGTTTAGCTTCAAATTGAATCTCCTCAGTACTTCGAATACCCGGGACATCTGATGAGCATGAGACTCTCCTGCTCGGCTCTTGATAATCATATCATCCACGTAGGCTTCCATGGTATTTCCCAGAAGATCTTTGAATACTTTGTTCACCATTCGCTGATATGTAGCTCCAGCGTTCTTTAAACCGAACGACATTACCTGATAGCAATATGTTCCGTCATCAGTTATAAAAGAAGTCTTCTCTTCGTCTTCTGGGTGAAGCATGATTTGATGGTATCCGAAAAAGGCGTCCAAGAAGCTGAGGAGTTCGTATCCGGATGTCTCATCCACAAGTCTATCTATCCGGGGTAGGGGGTATGAATCTTTAGGGCAGGCTTTGTTCAGATCAGTGAAATCTACACACATTCGCCACTTCCCATTAGACTTCTTTACCATTACCACGTTGGCTAGCCATTCAGGGTAATAGACTTCTCGGATGAATCCGGCATTTAGGAGCTTATTTACTTCTTTAGTAATTGCTTTTTGTCTTTTCGGGGCAAAGTTTCTCTTTTTCTGTTTGACAGGCCTATGCCCGAGTAAGACGTTAAGCTGATGGCAGATCACTTCAGGATCAATCCCGAGCATGTCTGTCGGGGTCCGAGCGAAGACATCCGAGTTTTCTCTAAGGCATTCAACTATCTCACTCTTTGCTTGTTCGTTTAGCTGAGTCCTGATGAATGCCTTCTTCTCTCCGTCTCCTCTTGTTAGCTCAATGGCTTCCGTTTCCTCTACGGGCTGAGGCTTGGGCGGATCCTCTATACACAAAGTCTCCTTTCTTTGTGCTCCTTTGTTGGCGGTAGAAGCGATATAACAAGTGCGGGCGCTCTTCTGATCTCCTCGCACTTGCCCGACTCCTTTGGGAGTGGGGTACTTCATTAACAGATAGCAAGAGGATATCACCGCCCTTATGTCATTCAGTACAGGTCTACCTAGGATTATGTTGTAAGCAGCAGAGGTTGACCTTACTACCATGAATAATACTTGTCGGGTCACATCCTTCGGGTTTTCACCGAGAGTCACAGGCAACTCTATGGACTCGGCTACCTTCACCCTTTCGCCCATAAATCTATATAGTGGCGTCATGACAGGCCTTAACCTATTTTCGGATATGCTCATTTTTTTGAAGCAATTCCAATGGATTAGGTTTACCGAGCTCCCGTTATCGATCAGGATTCTGCTCACCGGGTGTTTCGCCACTACCGCGGATATCACCATTGGGTCGTCATGGGGCATGACGATGTCACCCTTATCAGCTGGGGTGAACATGATAGGCTCTTCATCCGCTCTCTCCTCCATTACAACGTTAACCTGATATGCCTGCCTTGCATAACTCTTACGGGAAGTAGAGGAGCTTCCCGCCATCGATTCCCCTCCTGCAATAATATTTATTATCGGGGCGGTAGGTTCGTTGTTTGGAGGATTGGCACGGGGGACCGTAGGCCTAAATGCTTCATTCCTGGGCCTATTTCTTCCGTTATCGTTATTTGTCCCAGTCCGCGGACGGTCATGCCTTTGGTCACGCGGAGGATAACGGGGTCTCTCGCTTCTCCATAGGAAGCGGTTGATTTTCCCTTCTCTGGCCAGTCTTTCTAACTGATCCATTAAATCTCTGCATCTCTCTATTGGGTGGCCGTGAGCGCAATGGAATTCGCAGTAGGCATCAGAGTTTCGTCCTACATCCCCAATCTTCTTCTTGGGAAATTTCAACAATCCTGCCCCTTAGATAGCTGCCAGTATCGCAGTGCGAGACTCGTTCAACTTGGTATAACCTTCATACCTGAGCCTAGGGGCTTTGTCTACTCTCACGGATCTGGGAGAGCTTCTTTCGGGTGCATCTCTCTCTTCTTTCCTTCCTTTGCTTCCCTGGGCTGTATCATCTTCATCACCTCTTCTTGGGCCACATACTTATTGGCCCTAGCAAAGAGATCGGAGAGCGTCATTGGCTGATCAAGAGAGAGGAATTCTTGCAGCTTTTCGGAGCTCGTCCCTTGCAACATTGCAGCTATGGCTACCCCTACCGGTAGATCTTCTACTTCCAAGGTTGCATCTCGGAAGCGGTCTACGAAGCTCTTCAAGGATTCTCTATTCCTTTGTTTAAGAGTGAGTAGATAAGTAACGTCCTTCTTTCTCTGGCTGTGGATCATAAAGACTTTCAGGAATTCATTTCTCAATTGGTCGAAGGAGGAGATTGAACCTTCGCTCAACCCATTGAACCACTTCAAAGCGTGCCCGGACAGTGTGAGAGAAAAAGCCCGGCACATAATTTCGTCCTCCCACCCATGTAGCAGCATGAGGGACTCATAGCTTTGTATGTGATCGTAGGGGTCTGCTTTGCCGGTGTAAGTAGTCAAGGAAGGCATCTTGAATTTCTTCGGCAAAGGCTTGTTCATGATCTCCGAACTGAATGAAATTCTCCTCTTTCGGCTATCGTCCGGAGACACCAGTTTTCTCTTCTCCAAGATCCTTTGGACGACCTTCTTCACATTTTTCGACCCTCGAACTGAGTACGATCCCGTCCCTTCGGGTCTAGAAGAGTCTGACTGATAAGCACCCCTTCCAGCACCTCCCATTCTGGGACTCGAGATTTCTAGACCGTCTCGTGGGTTAGAACCCCTCTGTCTTCGTTGCTCCCCAGCTCTATATTCTTCTAACTCATGTTCCAACTCAACGGGAGAAAGGCTGCGCCATGTGGGAGAACTCTATCGCCTATGGACCGCGGAAGGACTTTATCGCAGACGTACTGATGGAGATCTCTGTCGCGTGATGACTGCGGGTGAGCTCTGCTCCCTCTGTGTTGCGGGTGAGTTCTTCTGCACAGGTGCTGCGGGTGTACTCTGCCGCCCTTGGTCCGCGGGTGAGCTCTGCGGTATGCCTGCTGCGGGAGATCTCTGAGGTCTACGGACCGCGGGCGAGTATTGTCGCCGATCTGCTGCGGAAAAGTTCTGTCACCCACGGATTGCGGGTGAGCTGCCGCCTGTCTGCTGCGGGAGAGCTTTGAAGTCTGCGGTCCGCGGGTGAGCTTCGCCGCCTGTCTGTCGCGGGAGAGCTCTGACGCGTTGGGTCAATGGTAGCATTCACTTCCCGTAACCCTGCCACAGGGTGATTCCTTTGAAATGCGGTAGAGTTCGGGGCCAATCCCGTGGCATCATTTAGCGCTCCTGCCCCTTGTTCAACACTCACCAGGGTGGAGGGTTGGCCTCTTTCATAGGTCTGCCTTGGGATGTTTTCCCCCACCAACTGCTGCACTTCATGGGGCAAGCTGAATTGGGGGAGAGCGTCTCTGAAAAAGCTCACCATAGCTTTTAACGCTGTCGTCGTCTCCTCATTTTTGCGTTTCAGGGTCTCAAATTCCTCTAGAGAAACCAAGGCTCCTCTGTCATCCCTTTCACTATGTCTTGGTCTTTGTTTTAATCTGACGGGGGGACTCACAGAATTCTGCTCCCCTGTCAACTCTGCTGTAGAACGTGTCCTCACCATTTTGATAGGGAACCTGACTTTTTGTCCTGATTCCCACAGACGGCGCCAATTGATGTTGCCTTCGACTAAACAGCAACGGGATTACAACTTCCACGTATTCAGATTGCACTAACGACAAAAAGGTGACGTCGATGCAATTTCTTCCACGTGTTCTTCGTATATTCTGCAAAAAACAACAGGAATCAGAGGGCGCAGGGATTTGTCCCTGCACGCGCACTCCGATGATTAAGTTAGAAAACTGAAGTATTGTATATAGAGGGAAGGGAATTGTGTTCTTCAGAATTTAGAGTCTTATCTTTTTTTTTTTCTTTCGTCCTCTTTTCTGAGAGCTCACCTGGGGTATTTATAAGTTTCTTCTGAGTCGGTTCGAGCTGAGGCCCAGGCGCGTGTCTGGGCCGCGATAGAGTTTTTTATACTCTATCGCGGTTCGGAGCTGGACGACTTTGCGGGAGAGTTCAGCGGCTGCAGAGTGTATGTGTGAACCACTGCCGCAATCTATGCGGCAGGGGTCTGCCGCAGTCTATGCGGCAGGGGTCTGCCGCAGTACAGGCAGTAGGGGTCTGTCGCGGCATACTGTGCCGCACAAGCCTACGCGGAAGAGTCTCTATCGCCTTACTCTGTCGCCTACCACGCTACTCTGTCGCTTGGAGACTCTGACTCTGTAATAGCCACGTGGCTTGTCTTGTGTTTGACACGTGGTGGTCTTCGATTGGTCGATTTTTGTACACGTGGACTTTGATGATAGGACCATCATCAGCGTGAAAGAAGGGAAAGGTCTGAAATATGGCAGTGAATGGGAGGTATACGAGAGCTGCTGCTTGCTGTCGTTTGCAGCAGCAAAGGGAAAAGACAAAAGGAAAGGAAACAGGAAATCCCCAAGGCTGAAAGATTATGTTGTTCACCGCAGCAAATAACAAAAAAAAAAAAAAATTGATGAATGAATGATGATAAAAATGACGTGGAGCGGTGTCCAATCGATTTTGGAAGTGGAAGAAATCAGAAAAATTAAAGGAAGCAAACTGAAAACTTAAAGTGCAGGTGTGATTGAAATAAAAAGAGGTGAAACCGAAAATAAGAAGAAAAGAAAAGTTAAGGCAGCACAGAAGCTGGAAAACTGATACAAGCAGGAGGACGACAGGGGCCGGCAGGAACGTGAAGAGTGGTGAAACAGTGGGCGTTTTGACCCTGTCTTGTTGCTGAACCAAGACAGTACAGAAGGCTGAAACTAAGAAGCAGAAGTAGGTTGGACGTCGGGCAAAACAGAGAATGAAATAATGTGCTGCTGTTTACGGCAGCTAGATCGATAGGAATATATATATATATATATATATATATATATATATATATAGAGAGAGAGAGAGAGAGAGAGAGAGAGAAGTCGAGGGAGAGAGGCGAAGCCAATGACTGTAGCAGGAATTGGATGGAGAGTGATTTGTGGTGATGACAATTGGGGAAGGAATTAGGAAGGGATGAAGAAGACGAGAATGAACTGAGAGGAGAAAGAATATAGTGGAGTTAAGGCTAGCTGCTGGGTGAACGAATAAAGGGAGGAGCTGCTGCCACTATGAGGTTGCAGTAGCAACAGCTAGAAGCTGGCGTTGGTTGGTGGCTGTTGGGAACTAGAGCAAGGTCGATCATTACTACTGGAAAATGGGAAAGAGACAGCAGCTGGGAAGACAGCTCTTATTTCTTCGTCTTTGATGATCGAAACAGAGGAGCTCGGTGGCCTGTTTTAAAGATTAATAGCAGCTAAGGTAGGAACGTGAGTGAGAAATTGGAAAACTGCAGTAGAAGGTTCGGTGAAGGATGGTTGCTGCAGAGATGCGTTTGGCAAAAGCTTGTAAGAATTGCTAGGAACAGGGAGAAAACCTGGAAATAGAGAGGAAAAGCTGAAGCGAATAGTGAGGCTGAAGAGAGGAGATTGTGAAGAGCAGAGGTGAATAGGAAGCTGGAGACCGCCGGAGATGGGGGAAACAGAAGGCCACCAACACCAAACGAAAGAGGTAGAGAAGAACAATGAGATGGTGGCACTGCCGAGCTCTTGGTAGAGACGGTGAACAGTGATGCCGTGAAGAAGAAAAGAAATGAAGAAAATGGCGGGAAGCTTTAAAAAGAGGAACAGTGAACAGTAGCCGAGGGAAAAAAAAAGGGAGAAGAGCTGGAAGATTAAAAGGAAAAATAAAAGGTAAAATTGTAAGACCCGAATTTAATAAAAATACGAAAACTAAATAAGAAAAGATAGAGGAAGTATGAAGGAAGTCGGGTTAAATTAATCCCGAACACGTGTAAGGGCAAAATGGTCAAAAGACCGAAAGCTGGTATAATTTCGATAAAGAAAATTAATTAAAATATGGATTTGAGAAATCTTGGTCAATAAAAGTGAAATAAAATTATTTCGGATTAAATCGATCAAGATATTAATTTATGAAAATTAATCGGGATTAATCGAGATTTTTAGTTCGGAAAAATAATCCCGAAAATAATCGAAAAATATGTCGAAAGGTCACCCGGGACAATATCCCGAAAATACGGAGCAATTATACCCGAAAAAGGATTAAAAATAAATTAAATAAAATTAAATTAGTTAAATTAGAATAAAATAATAATTTTGTAGATGTTTTGAGGTATTTAATATATTTTAAATGAATAGTAAAATAATTAAAATAAATAAAAATAAAAATAATAAAATTGATAAAATAGAAGAAAAAAAAAAGTAATTGAAACAAAAAAAAAAAAAGAAACAGAATTGGAAAACCATCGGGGAGAGAGAAAGAAGCAGAGAAGCTGAAGACGAAGCAAAACGGAAGCAGAGGCCCGACCCCGTCGGCGGCCAGGGACCCCAGGCGAGGGCCGGCGAGGATGGCCCGACCTCAGGCAACTTATCAGCGGCGACGACGCGCCGTGGGGACGCCGGAATCCGGCGGAAATCGGAGGAGAAGCCCGCGGGAAAGAGAGGGCTACCGACGGCGAACGGCGGCGATCCAGGCGAAACCAAGGCCCGATTTGGAGAGCCCAGTCGACGGCGGTGCTTTTGGCACCGGTGGCACTCAACGAGACGGCCGGAATCGGCGGCGACGGCCAAGGGAAGAGAATGGGTCCGACGGCGAGGAGAGAAGAGGCCGGACCGACGGCATTCCGGCGGCCTTGGGCGAATCCGAGCCCAGATTCGAGGTGCGGACGGCCTTGCGGAGCGTTTGGCGGTGGAAGCCGGCGGAGAACCGGCCGGCAAGGTGGCGAACCGGCGGTGAACCGGCCGAACCGGAGAAAAACCGGCGGTCTGACCGGTCTGAACCGGTCTGAACCGGTTCAGCCAAGAAAGAAGGGAAAAAAGGAAGAAAAAGGGAAAAAGAAAAAGAGAAAAAAATTGGGGAAAATTCCTACGATGCAATCGAGCTTCGGGTAAGTCGGTAAGCGGTCGAATTGACCGATTTAAATTTCGGAATGTTTTATTTAATTAAATTTCGACCGGAAAGTTTACCCGAAAATAAAATTAAATGTGTAGCTCGACGATTGGCATCAACCGAGGGCTCGAGACAGCCTCGATTTGCGGACTAGCATGGAATCTCGGGTAAGTGATCCTTATTTACGACAATTTTCTCGTTATGCGAGATGTTGAGTTAATTTCCGCATAAATTGAATAAAATTATGGAAATTTAGATTAATTGTCGTAAATATTTAATTTAGCTACTCGAGAAGTAGAACGAGGCCCGATAAATTATTGGTGGGCCCAATGAGCCCAATAGGCCTCGATAAGTGGGAATTTAGTGAAAAGCGGGCCTAAGGCCGATTAAGGCCCATTAAGGTGCAATCGGGCCCAATAGGGGTAAACGGGCCCAATGATTTAAATTAAGCCCAGAAAAGATTAAGTACAATTAAATCATAATATCTGACCTGAGGAATATTAATACGCAGTTCCGGACATTGGATTGGAAACATATCGGACTGCGCGATGGGACTACATTGGAAAAGAGAAAGGTCAGACTCGACGAGAATCGAGGTAAGGGAATTCTGCGGACTGCTAGAGGTAACAGTACGCAATTTTAAATTCATATGCAGTCCTTTAAAATATCCTGAAGGGTCTAGAGGTCAAATAATAATTTTAGTGCCCCGAATGGGCAAATTACTAAAATACCCTTGTTAAGGGTAAAATTCCAAAAATCTAGGAAAAATTGGGAGGAGCAAGGACAAGAGGTTCCTGCTCGTTCTGGAGATATTTCAACGCATGCATGAGTAGGCTGGCTCGCCTTGAAAGAAAGTGCACCGCATTGCATACTTTTAACGTGAAATTGATTTGAAAACTGTTTTGAGTAAATAGAGCCGCCTACGTGTTTTATTGACATATGACGTGCTAGAGCTCAGCTCGCACGGTAATTTCGATTTGTGTGATGCATGCATTAGTGCTGGAGCGAGAGCTCGCACTAGAGTTTTACATGCATAGGTGCTAGAGTATAACTCGCACCAGATTTCACATGCTCTTTCGTGACACGGTGCTAGAGTCTGACTCGCACCATATTTTTACATGATTTTCGAGACAGGGTGCTGGAGTTTAACCCGCACCAGTATTTATAAAATTTTCATGTGATTTATAATATACAGAGTGCTGAGCTTAGCTCGCACTAGTTTTACCGGATTTGTGGAGTACCGCTGTCTGCCCTTGGAGTCAGCCAAAAGGCCCAACAGGCTCAAGAGACCTCTTAGGTGGGGTGAGAGTGAGGGATGAGGTTGGCGGCCTTGTGGGGATGTAAGCGGGCTCTGCCAGTTGACGTGTTTTGATGAGAGTGCTGAGCATCGCTCACACAGATTTTATGAGAACATGCGATGAGCCGTGCTTGGAGCATCGGGTAGACTGTGTGTCACCGATTTAATAGGCTCGCACGTGCGTTTTGAGACATGGCATGAGTATTGAGAAACAAACCTCTATGGGAAGCAGGCCAATTGGGCCGGAGTACCTAGAGATATTACATGGGTTCATGGAGTACGATGTACCGTGCAAGTAGCATGGAGTACGATGTACCGTGTTGTATCTTCGGATACGGCATCTCCGGATGCAGCATCTTCGGATGCCGGGGATCGGATAAGACTGACGGGATGGACTGACCCACCTCCCGGGCGGTTCCCGATCATGGTGAGAACCCGCACACTAGGATCCGTGTAGCTGAGGAACTCACGAGGACAGATGTGACCATAGTCCTAGTTATTTACCTATATACAGACGTTGCCTAGTCTCGCATGTTGATGATTTCTATGATGATTTAAACTGGGTTTTAAAACTAAATTGCATGATGGTATTTCCATGCTTTTCAAAACCCACGTGTGATGTAAATGTTTTCATGATTTTGTGTGAGTCAGGATCACCCGCAGGAGGGGTCGAGTCCTGACTTTATTGTCAAAATCTTAATTGAGAAAGAAATGATTTATGATAATTGCATGTTGATTTTCCGTGCAAATGTATTTTACATATCATCATAATGCATAGCATTGTTTTAAAATGTGTGGAGAAAGGGTGGTTTATGCATGGCACTACGTTCATGTAGGTAGTATGGTTACCTACTTGTTCGTAGGATTGCCTTACTGAGCTTGATGTGCTCACCCCTTTCATTTTCTCCCACAGATGATCTCCAGTTGAAGTTGAGGCGACTCAGTACTGCATTCCGGATATCCGCTGCTGCCCATCAACATAAGGTATATACACTTGTACTTATTGTATCTACATAAGCATAGCACAGTAACATGATTGTAAGTAACTTTAGGGGATGTATAAATAATATAACAATTATAAATGACTGGAGAAGAAATAAGTACTAGGGTAGATGTATGGTGGGACTGGCATTGACGCACAGCCCAATTAGTAGTGGAGTGTTGGTCACGATTCGAGGACAGGTAAGAATTAAGTAAGAAAATAAACAAAAACGCAAAAAAATTCACTCTGATTTTTGGATAGTTGGGTCGTGACATATAAAGGTGGTATCAGAGCATAATTGGTCTGATGTGTGTCAGTGTCATTAATTAGAAAATTACATCCCCGTGTTACTGTGCTTAGTTAGATACAATAGTGTATATCGAGATGGGCTTGACCAAGAAATGGTTGAGAATGCAGGAATGCTTAATATGAGTCGCGTTAGATGAGATAGTGCACGAGGCAGAGGTCGTAGAGATAGACCTGAGTCTGCTAATGTCGTGCTGAGTTTGGCTATGAAAATCAGTATGAGATTGAAATAGAGGCTAATGTTGAAAATGCCTCACAGAGTCCGACAGAGAGATCGGATAGTATTGAGACACGCTTCGCGAGATTGGAGCGGAGTGTGGAGATTATTTTGAGGAGCTAATTGCTCAGATTATGTATGAGATCAGAGGGCGCAGCGGAGCATTGGTGGAAACCCGCTCGACCCATCTTAAGAGCTGATATGAGAAATATCTTGGATATATTCCGGTGACAGAACATCCCGGACATGATTTAAAGGGAATTATGGATAAAATCCTTACTTTGACCCAGAGGATTTGATTTATTGACGAGCATGGAGACTCGATTATATTCTGGGCAGATATTACCTCGACACTATGAACAAGTGACTGTCGAGATGTCTAAAAGTTTATGGAAGGGCTCAGATTTTCAATTAGAGTCTGATTGGCCCGTGAGATATTATCTATACCGAGGCAGTGCGCAGATTTACAGTTTGGTAAATAAGAACATGAATTGCACGCCTCTGAGGTTTGAAAAGGTAATGAGGGCTGAAATAGAGATAGAAAAGAGAATCGAGAAATGATAAAGATGTTGAATGAGAAAATGGTAATTGGTTAAAGATTAGATTTGATGAGTTATGGGCTGAGATAATTGGTAAGGCCCTAGTGCATCCAATTTTGGCACTGTTGAGGGGCATTGTGATTGGCGGACCCCGACCTGCTACGAAGCAGTGTAGCAGTGTGAGCACTGTAAGCAGTGTGAGATGTGTGGTGGATACCACAGAAGGAGGGTCTATACCTACACGGTATTGATAAAAATGGCCGTTAAGTGTGATAAGACGGACCATTGATTTTGATTGCACAGAGTTGGGCGAGATCGCCCCACAGGAAAGTAAAGAGACAAAGAAAGATTTCGTTGGTATAGCTGAAAACGAAAAGGGAGGCCATAGCCGAAGAGAAAAAGGAAAGTAGGCTATTGGACGAAGGCGAGTGGATGTCTTGGACCAGGATGCTATTGATGTTTCATGGATGTGGTGTAAGATACCACACTTGTTATGAATAACGAAGTACATATGTTCATTGATCCTGGTACCACATATTTATTTATACCGCCTTCATTCACATATAAGTGAGTAAAAGGCATGAATGCCTACATCATTGGGTAGTACTGATGAATGAGTACCCCAATAGAGGAGGATTAATTAACGGAATATGGATAGTGAGATTTTAAGTTAAAAACAGGGGTGCAACAGTTGAATTTACAGGAGTAAAGGATTGTACTTACGGAATGAATAATGACAAGAGTTTGTCATGATGGATATACGAGGGAGATAATATTCAAGATAAGATAGATCCTAAATACAAGATGTATTGGAGTAAGAGGCGTATGCTAGGTAGGGATTACCCTTAATATATGGAGTCATTAGGATTAAAGCAATGAGTATACGAAGTAATAAGGATTAAGGCAATTAGTAGTGAACACAAATTATAACCAAGGACAAGATGGGTATAACCATAACCAGTAGTTGTGGTTAAGTCTGAAGGCTAATAAAGGTATTTCAAAATACCTCCCCGCCTGAAGACTTGACAGCGTCAAAATATATATATATATATAATAACCTATAACGTGAGATCGATCGGCGTAATAAATACCCTTAGCTTTAGGATACCCTTACTAAGACGATAAAGAATTATTAAAAATTCGACGAAACATAAAGATTAACATAATAAAATTTAATAAGAGCGGTTAAGGCAAAGAAAAGGAAATGACGCAGGTTAGCACCTGAAAACGTAAGCGGTTAAGAAGGATCTTATACGCTTATGCGTAAATAAGTCAAGGATTAGATCGACTTGTAATCATCATTATCGATGATATGCTGGGTGTAGTTAAAGCCTAGGGCGATTTATAAGCAACAATTGGAAGATGGCTTTTACAGATGGATTATTGCGAGATTTAAAATGGATATACTTGGTTGACACGTTTAACTATGAAAACGTGGTCATTGAATAAGATGATAAATAAGATGATTGAGGTGACGTGAATTTCGGTGTGGTAAAGTATGAATTGACCACCGTGATTAATTTCACCATACCCAACAGCTCAAGAGGTTCTCAGTGAGTATGGATACCTCGAAATAATGAATGAGCTGTGTATTGATGTATAATGGGAAGATAGTCAAGTATGGAGTCAGACAACTCCTTGATCATGAAATAAACTATCTGACCCATGATTTAAAGTTGACAACAGTATTTGTACCGAGGATATGGTACTATTAGGTACACGATGAGAAATTACGGATATGCA
Source organism: Firmiana major (assembly GCA_033439115.1). Lineage (NCBI taxonomy): Eukaryota > Viridiplantae > Streptophyta > Magnoliopsida > Malvales > Malvaceae > Firmiana > Firmiana major. The sequence continues at coordinate 21,765,885 of CM065903.1, read as the reverse complement.
CTGATCATAAAGCCCGAGTATCTGTTTTCACAGAAAGGGGCGAATATGAAAATACATATTGGGTTAGAGCTTCTGAGAGATTTGATTTATGAAAATCGTACCACCCAGGAAAGGCTAATGTGATGACTGATGCCTTGAGCAGAAATAGCCTCGGGATGGTATTACATATGATGGTCAGGGAGCGTGAGCTGCTAGATGCAGTTGTGAGCCTCAGTATAGATGTGATCCCTTCTGATGATGACAGTGATTGTGTGACAGCTAGCCTGATGATTAGAACCGGATGAGAGTGCCCGGATTTGCTAGGCTTAGCGTGATGATCGACCGGATGTCGATAGTTTGGGTCTGATTCAGAAGGGTACAGTGATAGAGTTCACAGTGGGTGATGATGAGTTACTGAGGATTCAGAGACAGTATGAGTGCTCCCCAGAACCACAGTTGATGAGATAGTGATATTGTCAGAAGCTCACTCTTCGGGATATACAGTGCATACGGAAGTAAGAAATATATCGAAATCTCAGAAAGGGTATGGGTGGTCAGATGTGGAAAGAAATATTTGTGGAGATTGTGGAAAAGTGCCTAGTGTGTCAGCAGAGTAAGGTAGAGTATTAAAAGTCTGCGGAGTTATTGCAGCACCTACCTATATCGACACGGCACGAAAAACGAGAGTAAGTCTCCATGAATGTCGTGATGGGTTATAGGAGACCCGGATAAATCAGGAGACTAGATGGATGGTAGTCGATAGAGTGACTAAGTCCACCCACCTTCTGGTTATGAACTCCCCAGATACTCAGAGTGTGTATGAGGATTCAGGTATAAGAAAGATTGTGGAACATTAAGTAGCGTTCCAGTGAGCATGGTATCATATAGGGATTCCCGCTCCACTTCCTACCTCAGGGAATATTTTTAGGAAGCTATGGGAACCCGACTAAGTATTAGCACAGCTTTACATCCTCAGACAGATGGTCAGTCAGGGAGGACTGTACAAGTTCTGGAGGATCCGATGAAAGCGTGTGCCATTGATTTTATAAGCTCCTGGAATGATCAGTTGATTTCTAATTGAAGTCGCCAATAACGACAATTGGCAATTGAGTATCGGGATAACGAGATATGAGGCAGTGTATAGCTGTAGGGGCTGTTCCCCAAATTGGATAAGAAAGAGTGGGTGACAGGTAGAAATTATTTCTGACTTTGGATAATAAGTCTCTGAGGATGTTTAGTTAAGGATGAGAGATTAAGAACACCTCAGAACAGATAGAAAAATATTGGAATTCACCCTTGGTGAATTATTATGGTTGAAAGTTACACGTCCTAAGAGAATAAGGACATAGCGGAACTTTTGGAAGAAGTAAATTGAGTTGAGCTGGATCGAATTCTTGAGAGATTGGACAAGTGGGAGATAAGACCTGTAGGTTGTTGTTAATCACTTGGATTAATAGGCACCCACAATGTGTCCCAGCTTATGATGCTTCGGTACTACTATCCAGATCCAGCAGAGGTGATAGGATATGAACTCCAAAAGTTCAGTTTAATGAAAATATGAGTATATTGAAGAAGTTGATTCGGGCATTGAATAGGAAAGAGACAGTATTGGGGTTTAAGATAATCTCCCTAATTAAAGTCCTTTGGTAGTAATACACTCCGAAGAAGGTCGCATAAATTTTAAGAGTATGATATGATCGATATACCCGGAGTTGTATATGGACTCATATGACTTGGTTCTAATTTGGAGGACCAAATTCCTTAAGTGGGGGAGAATTGTAAGACCCGAATTTAATAAAAATACGAAAACTAAATAAGAAAAGATAGAGGAAGTATGAAGGAAGTCGGGTTAAATTAATCCCGAACACGTGTAAGGGCAAAATGGTCAAAAGACCGAAAGCTGGTATAATTTCGATAAAGAAAATTAATTAAAATATGGATTTGAGAAATCTTGGTCAATAAAAGTGAAATAAAATTATTTCGGATTAAATTGATCAAGATATTAATTTATGAAAATTAATCGGGATTAATCGAGATTTTTAGTTCGGAAAAATAATCCCGAAAATAATCGAAAAATATGTCGAAAGGTCACCCGGGACAATATCCCGAAAATACGGAGCAATTATACCCGAAAAAGGATTAAAAATAAATTAAATAAAATTAAATTAGTTAAATTAGAATAAAATAATAATTTTGTAGATGTTTTGAGGTATTTAATATATTTTAAATGAATAGTAAAATAATTAAAATAAATAAAAATAAAAATAATAAAATTGATAAAATAGAAGAAAAAAAAAAGTAATTGAAACAAAAAAAAAAAAAAGAAACAGAATTGGAAAACCATCGGGGAGAGAGAAAGAAGCAGAGAAGCTGAAGACGAAGCAAAACGGAAGCAGAGGCCCGACCCCGTCGGCGGCCAGGGACCCCAGGCGAGGGCCGGCGAGGATGGCCCGACCTCAGGCAACTTATCAGCGTTGACGACGCGCCGTGGGGACGCCGAAATCCGGCGGAAATCGGAGGAGAAGCCCGCGGGAAAGAGAGGGCTACCGGCGGCGAACGGCGGCGATCCAGGCGAAACCAAGGCCCGATTTGGAGAGCCCAGTCGACGGCGGTGCTTTTGGCACCGGTGGCACTCAACGAGACGGCCGGAATCGGCGGCGACGGCCAAGGGAAGAGAATGGGTCCGACGGCGAGGAGAGAAGAGGCCGGACCGACGGCATTCCGGCGGCCTTGGGCGAATCCGAGCCCAGATTCGAGGTGCGGACGGCCTTGCGGAGCGTTTGGCGGTGGAAGCCGGCGGAGAACCGGCTGGCAAGGTGGCGAACCGGCGGTGAACCGGCCGAACCGGAGAAAAACCGGCGGTCTGACCGGTCTGAACCGGTCTGAACCGGTTCAGCCAAGAAAGAAGGGAAAAAAGGAAGAAAAAGGGAAAAAGAAAAAGAGAAAAAAATTGGGGAAAATTCCTACGATGCAATCGAGCTTCGGGTAAGTCGGTAAGCGGTCGAATTGACCGATTTAAATTTCGGAATGTTTTATTTAATTAAATTTCGACCGGAAAGTTTACCCGAAAATAAAATTAAATGTGTAGCTCGACGATTGGCATCAACCGAGGGCTCGAGACAGCCTCGATTTGCGGACTAGCATGGAATCTCGGGTAAGTGATCCTTATTTACGACAATTTTCTCGTTATGCGAGATGTTGAGTTAATTTCCGCATAAATTGAATAAAATTATGGAAATTTAGATTAATTGTCGTAAATATTTAATTTAGCTACTCGAGAAGTAGAACGAGGCCCGATAAATTATTGGTGGGCCCAATGAGCCCAATAGGCCTCGATAAGTGGGAATTTAGTGAAAAGCGGGCTTAAGGCCGATTAAGGCCCATTAAGGTGCAATCGGGCCCAATAGGGGTAAACGGGCCCAATGATTTAAATTAAGCCCAGAAAAGATTAAGTACAATTAAATCATAATATCTGACCTGAGGAATATTAATACGCAGTTCCGGACATTGGATTGGAAACATATCGGACTGCGCGATGGGACTACATTGGAAAAGAGAAAGGTCAGACTCGACGAGAATCGAGGTAAGGGAATTCTGCGGACTGCTAGAGGTAACAGTACGCAATTTTAAATTCATATGCAGTCCTTTAAAATATCCTGAAGGGTCTAGAGGTCAAATAATAATTTTAGTGCCCCGAATGGGCAAATTACTAAAATACCCTTGTTAAGGGTAAAATTCCAAAAATCTAGGAAAAATTGGGAGGAGCAAGGACAAGAGGTTCCTGCTCGTTCTGGAGATATTTCAACGCATGCATGAGTAGGCTGGCTCGCCTTGAAAGAAAGTGCACCGCATTGCATACTTTTAACGTGAAATTGATTTGAAAACTGTTTTGAGTAAATAGAGCCGCCTACGTGTTTTATTGACATATGACGTGCTAGAGCTCAGCTCGCACGGTAATTTCGATTTGTGTGATGCATGCATTAGTGCTGGAGCGAGAGCTCGCACTAGAGTTTTACATGCATAGGTGCTAGAGTATAACTCGCACCAGATTTCACATGCTCTTTCGTGACACGGTGCTAGAGTCTGACTCGCACCATATTTTTACATGATTTTCGAGACAGGGTGCTGGAGTTTAACCCGCACCAGTATTTATAAAATTTTCATGTGATTTATAATATACAGAGTGCTGAGCTTAGCTCGCACTAGTTTTACCGGATTTGTGGAGTACCGCTGTCTGCCCTTGGAGTCAGCCAAAAGGCCCAACAGGCTCAAGAGACCTCTTAGGTGGGGTGAGAGTGAGGGATGAGGTTGGCGGCCTTGTGGGGATGTAAGCGGGCTCTGCCAGTTGACGTGTTTTGATGAGAGTGCTGAGCATCGCTCACACAGATTTTATGAGAACATGCGATGAGCCGTGCTTGGAGCATCGGGTAGACTGTGTGTCACCGATTTAATAGGCTCGCACGTGCGTTTTGAGACATGGCATGAGTATTGAGAAACAAACCTCTATGGGAAGCAGGCCAATTGGGCCGGAGTACCTAGAGATATTACATGGGTTCATGGAGTACGATGTACCGTGCAAGTAGCATGGAGTACGATGTACCGTGTTGTATCTTCGGATACGGCATCTCCGGATGCAGCATCTTCGGATGCCGGGGATCGGATAAGACTGACGGGATGGACTGACCCACCTCCCGGGCGGTTCCCGATCATGGTGAGAACCCGCACACTAGGATCCGTGTAGCTGAGGAACTCACGAGGACAGATGTGGCCATAGTCCTAGTTATTTACCTATATACAGACGTTGCCTAGTCTCGCATGTTGATGATTTCTATGATGATTTAAACTGGGTTTTAAAACTAAATTGCATGATGGTATTTCCATGCTTTTCAAAACCCACGTGTGATGTAAATGTTTTCATGATTTTGTGTGAGTCAGGATCACCCGCAGGAGGGGTCGAGTCCTGACTTTATTGTCAAAATCTTAATTGAGAAAGAAATGATTTATGATAATTGCATGTTGATTTTCCGTGCAAATGTATTTTACATATCATCATAATGCATAGCATTGTTTTAAAATGTGTGGAGAAAGGGTGGTTTATGCATGGCACTACGTTCATGTAGGTAGTATGGTTACCTACTTGTTCGTAGGATTGCCTTACTGAGCTTGATGTGCTCACCCCTTTCATTTTCTCCCACAGATGATCTCCAGTTGAAGTTGAGGCGACTCAGTACTGCATTCCGGATATCCGCTGCTGCCCATCAACATAAGGTATATACACTTGTACTTATTGTATCTACATAAGCATAGCACAGTAACATGATTGTAAGTAACTTTAGGGGATGTATAAATAATATAACAATTATAAATGACTGGAGAAGAAATAAGTACTAGGGTAGATGTATGGTGGGACTGGCATTGACGCACAGCCCAATTAGTAGTGGAGTGTTGGTCACGATTCGAGGACAGGTAAGAATTAAGTAAGAAAATAAACAAAAACGCAAAAAAATTCACTCTGATTTTTGGATAGTTGGGTCGTGACAAAAATATTTATGTATATATGTATTTTTAATATACATGTATATATATGTTGTAGATACAAGCATGTTAGTGTAGATTTTAAACTAGATGTGAAATAAAAATAAAAATGGGAGAGATGAATAATAGACAAAAAAAATGTATATATATATATATATATATGTATATATATTTATGTGTTGATGAATAATGGAAATAAGTAATAATATATAGAAGTATTCATGTGAATATATATATATATATATATGTGATAAGGAAAAATGGAAAACAATAATATATATATATATATATATATATTTATGTGTATATACATGTAGACGTATATAATAAAGGTATATGTTAATATTTGTAGGTACATAATATATAAATAGTAAAGAAAATATATAAGCGTGCGTGTTGGCCTAGGTATATACAATAATACGTACACACGCAGTAGTAATGATAGGTTACGATTTTAACGCAATTCGGATGATTCGCATGAATAGGATGCTAAGTAAACGATTTTGGTGTAGGTGAATTGTAGAAAGAATTAAAGGCGGTACTAGGAGGCGTCACCACTCGAATTTGTGAATTTCGATAGATCGAGGTAAGGAGATATAATTTAAAACGGTAATAGTTACTTTTCGAACCTTAATAAAGAAAGCTTGCAAAGACATGAAGTATGATTTTCATGCATTTTTCTAAATTATATTTCTGATCCAAACTGTGCTCTCTGTATTTATGTTTTTGAATAATTGTATATAACTGATTTTGATTTCGGAATAAGAGCAAGTCTTCTGAAATGATCTTTCAAATAAGATGATTTTATTTCGATGTTTTTGTATATGAAAACTATAGTTGTTTTGAGACTAAGGGCCATTTATGTTGTATGCTAACGCATGTCAACTTCGCCTGTGTGGCGTCTGAACTTCGCCTGTGTGGCGTCTGAAGTTTGCCCTTGTGGTTCTGAAACGCTGTACGACTTTAATCCCGTCTACAATCTCGCCGTGGCCATAGGTTCTGAATTTCACCTTCGGGTTCTGTCTCGCCATGGCCATAGGTTCTAAATTTCACCTTCGGGTTCTGTCTCACCGTGGCCATAGGTTCTGAATTGCCTCTACGGAGGATGACTTGGTTATTTGCCACATGATAATTAGATGGGCCGATGTAGTCTCGATTTGAAAATTAAACTCTGTTTTCAGAATGTGATTCTATATTATGTGATTTGACATATATTCCTGTTTTTGAAATTCTGATTATACGACCAGTTTTCGTAATATCTGTTAAGTTCACGTACTTAAAGAATTACGTTTTGAATCTCGATGTTTCTGATTTTCCTTAATCTTTGAATGTCATTTATATTAGTTGTCAGAAAGTATCATTATACGTACTATTATGTTTTCTACATATTGAATTGCTAGGATCGTTTTAAATACATCTTCTTACTGGGCTTTTTCCCGAAAGCTCACCCCTCTACCTCTCAGATTAATTGCAGTGATCCGTAAGCGCTACCTGCCGCGTACACGACGTAGGCTGGTGGGGAGAGCTACCATAGGCTACTTTTTGTACACGCAGAAAGGTATACATTTACATTCATGTACCAGACATATCTGTACGCATAGACATGTATATTAGGAATATTTTTGTTGGGATGTAATTTGTAAGGAAAACGATGTAAACAATATTATTTTGGGTTTATATTTTGAGATGGCTAGTATTAAATCGAAATCGATATATTGAGTTGTAAAAGTGGAATTCTGAAAGTATGCATGGTAGTTGTAGATATCTAGGATCGTTGGAAAGCATGCTTGGTAGTTGTGGATATCTAGGATTGTTGAAAACAACTGAATTGCAAGTGGGTAGGCTCATATGTAAGTCGTTATGCTGCCAAAATTTCTATCGGCCATATAAGTTAAAGTATGGAAATTAATTATAATTACGAATAAAGAATAAGGAAAAGTGTTTTAACACTGCACAGGAATACAACCTAAGTGAATAAGGGAATAAGTGGGTAAATTAAATTCAAAAAAATTTCCCCCGATTTTCAAAGGTCAAGGGTCATTAGAACAGTGCTTGATGCCTCGGTAATATTATGTGTTCCATCCGAGAGCTTGCATTCGTGCTCGATGCCTCAGATATACTGTGTTCTACTCTAAGTTGCTCGCACGTAGTCTCTTGAGCTTCTGTGTGATAAGCAAAACTGTGCTTGATGCCTCGATCATACTGTGTGTTCCATTTGAGAGCTTGTACGAGGATTTATGATATTGTTGTGTGATGGATAAACCATGCTAGAGCCATCGTAGGTTGTTGTATATCTAACACTGATCTGCTCGCACAAAATTTTGAGACAACGAAAATAGGTGCTAAGGATCCACGGGAGCACGATGTACCGTGAGCGTTAGCCATGAAGTACAATGTGCCGTGACTATCAATGTGATGCTGAAGGGATGGTTGATCCGCCTCCCCAAGCGTAGGGTTCCTGCACACCTGATCAGTGTAGCCTGGAATCCAACTATGGCCATAAGTCTTGATAAGTCTACTATATCTGTGTGATACAATATTGTCACTACTGTGTGAGGTGACAAATGTCTTTCCTTGCTGTGTGTCTGGGGATATGTTAACCCATGATTTATGTCTCAACATGTAATTGATTTATATAGTATAAAGCATTTTCTATATGAAATTTGTGTAAATAGATTATGTTGTGTAAACCTGTGTGGTTTTAAAAGATGATCTATGTAAAGCTGTGTGCTACCGTATGAAGTTAAACCTGTATGGTTTTGAATGATAAATGGTGTGGATATGCATATACCCATCTAGCGAATTAATGATTTCACATTGATGGAAGTTGTTTTTAAAGAACATACATATTGTCTTATAAGGAAAATGAACACGTATGTATTTTAGCATGTAGATAGTGTAGTTATCTACCTGCTTGCATATTTTCCTTACTGAGCGCGATATGCTCACCCCCTTATTTCTCCTCCACAGATACTACGCAGTAGTGAGTACTGCAGTCGTCCCTGCTACAGTGTTCTCTAGTTATCCAGCTGTACAAAAAGGTATACACTACTGAAAAAAATGTATCCTGTAAATTAATGCACAGTCTAGTAATATTTTGTACGAAATGGATGTATAAATTAATAGAAACTGAGGTAAACGCTTTCGCATAGTTATAACTGTCCAGTTTCTATTCTCTTTCATTTATTATAATGAATTTATATGAGAGGTGGATTGGATTTGACTCACAGCCCAACTGTAAGTGGTAAGTAGTAAGGTAAATTCACGAGAAGAGGGTAGGGGTCGTGACAACATCAATGTTATGTGATGGACTTTTCCTTCCCGAAATTATCATATTGAGAAACAAATATGGTTGCTTCTTGCACATCCATGGAGGTAAATTGTAAACAGTAAGCATTACTGGCCAACAAGAGTATGATCTCGATGCCGGGCCATAAGGACAAAATCCCTCAGCACACAAATCAAGTCTTACATTCCGAGGATCAGCAGCAAATGATCGGTGAATACTATCGAATTTTTGCCATGCCTCTCCATCAACAGGATGATTGAGCACTCCGTTAGTATTTCAACTTTCAACATGCCATGTCATAAACTTAGCAGTTACTAATGACATAAAAAGCATTTGCAACCTCGGAATTAATGGCAAATAATGTAAAACCTTATAAGGTATCCTTTTTCCTCGTCCACCAACTGTTGAGATAGGTTTATATCGAGGATGACCACATATTTGACAATACTCCTCTGCATATTCTTTATCAAACAACAAACAATTATTCGTACATGCATATATTTTAACATAACTAAGACCCAATTTTTCTAACTTCTTATTCATTTCATAGTTGGTTTGTGGCAAATTATCATCTTCTGGTAACATAGGCTTCATAATCCCCAATAAACGATTGAAGCATGCTTCACTTATATTAAACTCTGATTTCCAGTTCAAAAGTTGTGAAACAGCCGATAATGTTGTGTGCATTGAACAACCAGGCCATAGTGGTTCTTCTGCATCATTCAATAGAGAATAGAAGTATGCAGCAGATGAATCTGGATGTTGCTCCTCACTTCTTGAATTGTTCACAGAATTACCAATTACGTCATCATCCATATGAAAAGCATCTGTAACCATTCTAACATATGGATTTTGTTCCTCACTGTTTCATTTATATTTTGCGATGACTGTCATTCTTCAATTTCTCCGTGTTTATCCCAAGTGGTATACCCAACAACAAAACCTTTGTAATAAAGGTGTTTACGCACCTTATCGACTTTCAATAATTGTTTATTCATACATTTGCTATAAGGACATTTAATTCGATTTCCACTAATTACCTCCGGATGACAAAATGCAAAACTAATAAACTCTTCAACTCCATTCAAAAATTCATCTCTAATGAATCCATCTACATCTAATCGACAATACATCCAATATCTATTCTTATCCATTTTTCACACAAAATAGAGTATCTGAAAATATAGAATAACAATTACACTCTATCACGAAATAATATTTGTCAATTATGTAAATACAAATTTTTTTACTTAAGCAAATCATGAAATTTAAATTGAACTTACCTTTAATGTTTCCAAAGTATATGACAGTTGTGTAAATACCATAAATTTTCGGAATACTTGGTATTATCTATATTAATAATGTGGGAAATCAAGATTGATATGTGAATATGGGTGAATCTAAATTAAGCATTAGACTAGCATTATTCTATAATACATGGAAATTCAAATTGAGTAGATAGACATACATATGTATATATGTATGCAACATTTTGTTTATTCCTCAAGATTTATGAATGAATAAATGTGTACAAAGGTATACTAATATACACATATGATTATATACATATAAAAGGATTAATGTACACATGTAGATATATATATATATATATATATATATATATATATATATATGTGTGTGTATACATACCAAGGAAAAGCGAAAGACTATTGGTAAAAAGAAATATATGGGGTTGGTAAAATGATGAAGTTGAAAACGGAAACAGGAAAAGAAATCGGGAATGATCCTCGCCAAAGGGAAAGAATGAAGAAATAAATATTTACATATGAACTTGGGTAGGAAGTTGCAGCAGGGTGGTTACTCTGGCAGAAAAGAAAAAAAAATATGAATGATGAAGGGAGCAGTTTGTAGATGATAGAAACATGCAAAGTAGAAGGAAGTAAGGCAGAAAAACTGGAGGTTCGATGATAGCTAGGCACGGCAGTCAAGGAAATGAGATGGCAGAATAGTTACTGCCTGCAAGTCTGAAAATACCTTATCAGGTCAGTGAGCAAGGAGGAGATAGTGGGAGTAGTTCGATCTCGGGAAAAGGGTGTCACAAGGCATAGGATTAGGAATTATGAGTAAGGATTGAAGGCAAAGGACTGCTGTACAAAATGGGAGACTGAAACCGAAAGGGGTATAGGCCTGTAAATGGCAATAGAGAAATAAGGAAAGAAAGGAAATCGAAGCAAATATGGGAAAATGAGGTATGGCAGTGTTCAGTGGAAGGGAAACACACACACACACACACACACATATATATATATATATATATATATATATATATATATATATATATATATATATATTGTGTAATGGGGGGACGCGTAAACTGCAGCAAAGGAGCTGCATGTAGCACGTGGCTTGAAGCAATTTCTGCTGCAGTGAAACTGCACTGCAGTAGAAAAACGAGATGGAAAGAATAACGACAAGACTGAAGGGAAGGTGGAAACATGAGAATGACGAAGATAATGGCAAAAATCGTAGGGATGATGAAGAAGATGGCAGATACGAGAGACAGATGAAGATGATGAATAGTATTGAGAGAATGCGGGAAAGAGGGATTGGTCTGTTTTAAAGAGACAGAAGCTAGAAGCTAAGGACGCGAGGCCAAGAGCGTCAGGTGTAGTCGGAATTGGAAGAAAAACCAGGCTGTGTTGGGTGGCTCTCAGTTGATTGCTGGAGACTGGAAACAGAGGCTGGAAAATAGAGAAACATGGCTGCAAGGGGAATTTCATTTCGTGGATAGAGGAAGGCTAGAAGCCGACGGTGACAGAATCGAGAAGGAGAGGCACAAACCCGAGAATGAAAAAAACAGAGGTGAACGAATGGTAGTGGCGGATGGTGGAGCAGGAAACACCAAAAACAGAGAGCAGCAATGATGGCTCTCGACTGGTTTTTGGTAAGCCGAAAACAGAGGCAACAGAAGGACACCGGAATTGCTAAGATGATGTTGATGATGTTTACGAAAAACAGAAGAGAAGGATAAGGTTGCTGCTCGGGCTAAGGATGATGAGAATGGTGCCGAGCAGAGACGTGAAAGGAAGAAAACGAAGAAGAAGAACAGTGCCTCGGGCACTTAGAAAGAAAAGAAAATGAGGAAGAAAAGAATGGCGGGAAAATTCAAAGGAAAAGAAAAAAATAGAAAAAGAAGAAAAGAAAATAATATATATATATATATTTATATATTATAGATAATAAAGGAAAAATTGGAGAAGGAAAATTCGTGTACTAAATTTGAAAATCGAGGAAAAAAGGGCTCCGACCGAAATAACCTGAGTGGATCGTATTCGTCGACTCACTACGTCGAGACAATCGAAGACCGCAGACAGACACCGAGGTAAGGAAAATTCTCGTCGCTGCTAGAGATAAATATACGTAATTTTTGTATATTTGCAGATATGAAATTTAGGTTGAATTTCGCAGTACCGAAATTACCGAAAAGACTAGGTCGAATTTTATGACTGAAAAATTAGAGATTTTAGCTTAGTTGAAGCAATCAAATTTTACGGACTAAATTTTATGATTTGCAGAAATTACGATATGACTTGAATTCGGTTTTAATTATTGAAAATCTTATATTTTGAATTTTCATAGACCGTTTTCTGAGATTTAAATGAAATAGGGCTAGTTGGCTTGTTTTGAACGATTTCATAAAACAAATGAATTTATATGTGATTTAAGGAAAAACGATCTGTTATAAAATTATTCTGATGAAATGTGCTTGAGCGCGTACTGATTATGTGTCGTACGGTCCGTCTCGCACTGATTTTGAGACAAAGGCTTGGTGAGATCTTGCTGCACTTCTGTTCTGTATCTGTATCTGTATATGTGGTCCACGAGTACGATGTACCATGTTTCTGATTCTGTTTTTGGTCTTCGGACATTCTGATCTGTGAGCCGTTTAGGTAGCTGACCACTCCCACGGTGATTGACATCCCAGCACACCTGGCCCGTGATTTGCCCGGAGTCACCGACATTGGCCAATAGTCATTTCTGATATCTGATATAGCATGCATACCTTGTCTCGTCTATTTGAAAATATTTATTGAATTTGTCTGCTTGAACTGAAATATTTGGGAATCTGTTTGTTTTGCTACTGAAAAACTCTGAACTTTCTAGATTTATAACCGTAGTTAAATGTATTACTGATACATATTCTGTTTCTGAAAAATCTATTTATGGTATTTGTGCTTTTACCGATACTAAATCTGTTTTTTGAATTCTAAAATCTGGTATCTGAGAAATTGTCAAATCATCTGTATACTTTTTGAAAATATTTCGGATTTGGTAAATATAAAAATATATACATTTTTCATAGGTAGTGTATTTATCTACCTACTATGGGGTTTTTCTTACTAAGCATGTTGAGCTCACCCCCCTTACTTTCATCCACAGAGTTCCTCTGTAGCTAGGATCACTTCCGTTAGTAAGGCATTCCGCATAGTTAAGATTTCGCGAAGCGTATTTCTGCATCGAAAGTATACCCAGTTGTAAGAAATTCTTTTGTATCTAAAATTATATAAGTACAGTAATGCAATACAAGATGTGTCTTGGGAATGTGAACATATTCTATTTAAATTTGTTACTGAGAAAAAAATTTAATCACATTGAATATTGTTCTGACCTAATGTCAACTTGTAGCCCAACCGAAAAATGTCTGTAAATTCGGGTCGTTACAAGTTGAATTTGAAAATAAAACCTACAGTAAAAAAAAATTAAAAAGTAAACATTGTTAGTATGTAACGTGCATATAAAAAAATTTAACTTCTACTATAACAAAATAAATAAACTAAGAAAATAAATTATTACAAAATAAATCAATTAAAGTCCTAAGTTTCCTTAGAAATTTCGGCAGCATAACGATTGCAATTGGTCTCTACCCAACCTACAAATAATAGTATAAAGCAGTCCAAATCCTTAAAACAATTCATGCATATTAACTCATCTCAACAACCTTAGTTATCCACAACTAACAATCATACTTTCCAATCACATCAGCAAGCTCTCCCTATCATAAAACCAATTTTATATTCAACACTAAAATCAGTAAAATTATATTCATAACTTTAGCTAATTCTATGATAGTAAACTTATATTCATAAAACATATATTCATACATATTTTGGTTGTAACTTACGCTGATTCTACTAGATAGACTCTGTCACGACCCAAACTACCCAAAAATCAGAGTTAATTTTTCGCGTTTTATTATTTCCTTACTTAAATTCTTACCTGTCCTCGAATCGTGACCAACACTCCACTAATAATTGGGCTGTACGTCAATGCCAGTCCCATCATACCATTACCATCTAACTTATTTATTCTCCAGTTATTTATAATTATTTACATTATTTATACATCCCCTAAAGTTACTTACAAACATGTTACTGTGCTATGCTTATGTAGATACAATATGTACAAGTGTATATACCTTATGTTGATGGGCAGCAGCGGATATCCGGAATGCAGTACTGAGTCGTCGCAACTTCAACTGGAGATTATCTGTGGGAGAAAATGAAAGGGGTGAGCACATCAAGCTCAGTAAGGCAATTCTACGAACAAGTAGGTAACCATACTACCTACATGAACGTGGTGCCATGCATAAACCACCCTTTCTCCACACATTTTAAAACAAATGATGTGAATTATGATGCTATGTAAATCGAGTTTGCACGAAAAATTCAACATGCAATTCATTTAAATCATTTCTTTCTCATTTAAAAATTTCACAATAAAGTCAGGACTCGACCCCTCCTTCGGGTGATCCTGACTCACACAAAACCATGAAAACGGTTTACATCACACATGGATTTGAAAAGCATGGAAATACCATCATGCAAATTTAATTTAAAAACCTAGTTTAAATCATTGAAATCGTCGACATGAGAGACGAGGCAATATCTGTATAACGGCAATAACCAGGACTGGCCAATGTGTCCTCGTGAGTCCCTCTAGCTTCACAGATCCCAATGTGCGAGGTCTCACCCTGATCGGGAACAGCCAGGGAGGTGGGTCAATCCAACCCGTCAGTCTTATCCGATCTCGCGCATCCGAAGATGCCGTATCCAAAGATACCCCGTATCACAAAGATACCGTATCACAAAGATACTACACGTTACATCGTACTCCATGCTACTTGCACGGTACATCGTACTCCGTGGACCCACAGCCTTATCCCTCGTTCGGGCTCATCAGCTGGATCTCCAACCCTTATCCCTCGTTCGGGCTCATCAGGTGGATCTCTAACCCTTATCCCTCGTTCGGGCTCATCAGGTTGTTTCAACATGCCATGTCTCAAAACGCACGTGCGAGCCTATTTAATCGGTGACACACAGTCAACCCGATGCTCCAAGCACGGCTTATCGTATGATCTCTGAAAAGTAGTGCGAGCGGTGCTCTAACACTGTCAGTAAATCAAATAAAGCTAGTGCGAGCTAAGCTCAAGCACTCTGTCACGAAAATCGTGTATAAAATATGGTGCGAGTTAGACTCCAGCACCTTGTCATGAAAATCATGTAAAATCTGGTGCGAGTTAGACTCTAGCACCGTGTCACGAAAAAGCATATAAAATCTGGTGCGAGTTATACTCTAGCACCTATGCGTGTAAAACTCTAGTGCAAGCTCTCGCTCCAGCACTAGTGCATGCATCACACAAATCAAACATCGTGCGAGCTGAGCTCCAGCACGTCACATGTAAATAAAAACACGTAGGCGGCTCAGTTATCTCCAAACAATTTTTACAGAAATCACATCGTTTAAGATATGCAATGCTATGCATTTTTCTTTAAAAGTGAGCCAGCCTACTCATGCATGATGTTGAAATACCTCCAGAACGAGCAGAAACCTTTTTGTTCTTGCTCCTCCCAATTTTTCCTAAATTTTTAGATTTTACCCTTAACAAGGGTATTTTAATAATTTTGCCCATACGGGGCACTAAAATTATTCTTCGACCTCTAGACCCTCCAGATAAATTTTAAAGACTGCATATGAATTTAAAATTTCGTAGAGTTTACCTCTAGCAGTCCGTAGAATTCCCTTACCTGGAATCGCGCGCAGACTACTCTTGTCTCGATGATACCGAACCTCTCGGCCCAAGTGCGCTCCAACCAATGTACGTAACTGCATATAACCACATAATCGAGGTTAATTCAATTATCCCGATCAGTATATTGCATTTACTGATCAACTTGAAGCTATTGGGCCTTATCTACCTTATTGGGCCTCGGCCCATTTTAGCCCTTTTTATATTCATTAATTCCCTTCTTCGGGTATACCGAGCTTATATAGCTTTCTAATAATTATCGGGCTTCATTCCAATTTCATTGGATAGCCCGTATACCACTTACGGCAATTATATTGCAATTCCGAATAATATTCCTTCCTACGCGAAATTAATCCATAATTCCGTAAAATAATTAAAACTCGGTATTTAAAGAACTCTAATTGTCGAAATTAAATTGTACTTACCCGATACGATGCGGGGTACGAGAATCAGAGCTCAATCGGCTCTCGTTCGATCTCCGTCGTGAAGCTGCATAATTGGGTAAATTCGAATTATTTTCCATTAAAATAATATTAAATTAAATTTTTGGAATTTACCCGTAGGTCAATTTCGACCCTCGGTCAACTTATCCGAACCTCGAGTCGTCCCCGATAAATTTTCTTTCCTTTTTCCCCTTTTTCCTTCCTTTTCCTTTCTTTTCTTTTCCCTTTTCCTTCCTTTTCCTTCCCTTTCCTTTCCTTTCCTTCCAGCCAAACAACACCGTTTACAGCCTTTTGCCGTCGCCGGCGTTTCCGGCGGTCTCACCGATCGAGACCGGTCTCAAAAGAACCGGCTTCTTCCCCTGAGTGCGTCGGTGCCCTCCGTTTCAACCCAGATGCGACGGTTCGTCGGGAATCAGCTTGTTTTTTCGGCGATCTTCCTCGGCTCCGATCGGCCTGCTCCGGCCACCTGGCGGCGCGAATCCGGTACCCACGTGCTCGTCGGACTCCCCTCTTCCTCCTGGCAGCTTCGTCGAAGTCGTCGGTCGCCGGTGGTGCGAGAATCGGCGGTGAGGGTGGTGCGGATCGTTTTCGGTTTCTCTCTCGGGTTTTCCCGAGTTTTCTCTCTCCTCCCTTTTTTTGTTTCGGTTACTTTTTTTTTCTTTTTTTTATTAATTTTATTATTATTATTATTTATTTTAATTATTTTACTATTCAATAAAATACTCCACAAAATCCCAAAATATCTACCTTATATTATTTTTTATTCTACTTTAATTTATTTACTTTAAATTTAATTTATTAATTATATTTTTCTCTAAATTTCGATATTATTTCTTCGCGTTTTTCGAGATATAGTCCCAGTAATTTTTTCGGTATTTTTAAAATTTTTGAATCTTGATCAATTGACCCAAAATTTATAATTTCCTTATTGTCGATCAAGATATCTTACATCCGAAATTTTTAATTAAAATTTCCTTATTGTCCTAATACCGGGTTTTGGTATTTTTACCATTTTACCCATGCTCTTGTTTCGAAAATCAATTTAACTTGACATTCCTTCATACATCCCCCATATTTTCTTATTTAATTTCCGTATTTTAAATTAAATTCGGGTCTTACAGACTCCATCTAAATACTCCCATGCATTGTCGCTACATCTAGGTTCGCATACAGTTGTCTATTTGCACATAAAGATGCAATTGTTTGTTATATGCGTATCAAACTAATTAGTGATTGAATGTTTTGAATTATAACATTGTTGCTTTTAGTCATAAAGTTCTTTTAGTCAAAATCTAAGATTATAAAAAGACCCACAATTTGTTCATACTCTTAAGAAGTCATTTTATACCCAAAGATCATAACCAAAACTTACAAAAATAAATAAATAAGTAAATAAAACAAATGCTTTATACCATGACAATACCTGTTAATACTACTCAAATGAAACTCGTCTTCTAACCCAATCAAAAACCATAATTGTGATTTTATCACATTGACTGTTAATAACTTATACACTCTAAAATAAACATTTAACAATCAAAATTCAGCAATTATTCAAAATATCAATTCTTATTATCAAACTTAAATATTTACTCAAATCAAAATCTTACCAAACCAAGTGAATATTCTTATATGCATTATAATTCTAATTGACCACAAATTCCAATAAAACCATAAGGAAAGTTTACATATATTTGAACCAAAAGTACCTCAATTTTAATATATTATATCTTGTTAGCTATAACAGTTCATCCTTAATCACAGCAAAATATAATTACATTTGCGATCAAAGGTTCACTAAATGTCCATCATAACTGTGAAACCCAAATATTTCTTATTTTATTTCTTATTTGGAAAACTAAGAAGTAATTGAAAACTCGAAATAATATTATGCAGGCCCGAAACCACCAAAACACTCGGGTTAGTGACGTGGAGCCCGTTGGCACGTAAATCGAGGTAAGGCTTTAAGCCCGAGGATTTCTTAAGAATTATATGTTCAAGTATGAATTGATGTGTAGAAATGAAAACTAAGGAATTGAAAGTGAAAAAGTTAGTAAGGTTCGAGTTTTGCACTAAATCGAGCAAATGGGCTCGGAAAAGAGAATAAATTCGGAATAAATTCTAAAAATTCCCAAAAATTATTCTGAGGCCATAGAAAATTAATATAAGATGAAATTTACTTGAGAAATCAAAATCAAGTGGAAATATGGAGGTTTCGGTGATCGAATTAATTTTTAAGGTAAATTGAAAACTTTAAGCCATTTTGCTCGGTATTGACCAAATCGCGCAAAATGGGTTCAATCGGGTAATTTTTCTTAAACAAGTGACCCTCAAATTCTTATGAAACATACTAGAGACATATTATAACACTTGAGAAGTGGAAATTTGGAGAAAATTGGACTAGAATAATTTTTCTTGAATTCTTCTAGAAGAGGACAGAAATCTGTCCCCTTCAGCCTGCCGACCCAGCCAACATTTTTGTGAAATTTGACAACCTTCCGGTATTCAATTTGAGCCAAGTTTTTCAAGTCTAAAACTAGACTTAAGGATATTTCAGTGGGCAGAAAAATCAACCCCAAAGGACTTCTAGCCCGAGAGATATCCCCCTCCATTTCTTCCCGCAAGCGTCCTCCATTTGCCCTCAGTGCGTGATTTTTTCGGTCACCTTCCGGTCAGATTCAGGTGTCGTCCAAGAAGGATACAATCTTCCTAATCCAGTCCTATATAACATATAAAAAATTAAACCACAAATAAGTTCATTTACTAGGTGAAAAACGCAAAACAAAAACGGTCGATGGATCTGCCCTGTTTTTGGTAAGTGAAGAACTTGGAATTTTTTATTCTTTGGCTGAGTTTTCTTGTAGTTTTTGATGATTCTAAGCTCTATACATGTTAAATAACAGTTTAGGATCAATTGGAAGAATCAAAAATGTGGTCAACCTTGGTCAAACTCTAGGTAAAGTTGATGGATGATGATGAAGTTCATATATATTGTTATTTGGTGTTGTTGAAAGATTTTTAGTTAAGTGGACTTGGATGATTTAACTTCTAAGAATGATTTGAGATCTGGACAGCAAGGTGTTGATGTGTTTATGTGAAAAATTTGATGGATCTAAGGTTATTAACGGTTAAATTTATACCGAGAAAGCCCGATTTATAGTTTGACTCATTGAAAAATCGAAAAACGAAAGAATTGAAAATTTTACAAAGTGACTAGCTTGATTTATGAACTTGAATGAGTCATAAGGTTAATGAAGTAATGAAATGAGAAATTAGAATAACGAAATTTGCCAAAAATGGCACTAAATCGGTAAAACCGAGAAAATCAAAAAAGTTGATCGAAAAGTCAAAATTGGTCAAACTTCGAGAAGATAAATTAAATTTGAGTATGTTAAGATGAAATTGATCAATATATGATGAATGAATATCATTTTGGGTAGTTCAAGAATTTGACACGCAAATCGAGGTAATCTTGAGACCCGACAAGTTTGCGTTGCCCTACGATCTACGAGGTAAGGGATGTGATTTAAAGTAGTATTGGTATTCAAATACCTTCCTTCAGCTTAAAAATGTGTTGAACATGTTAGTTTTTATGAATAAAAATTTCGAACCCAAAAAAGAATTACTATGCACTCAAAAATCGAGAAACCCGAAAGAGAACCCCTATTTTTCGAGCTCTTCAAAATATACTTTTGATATCTGTGAAATTTTTTTTAATGAAATTTGTTATGTGAAAATGAGAATTCATTATTTCTACAAGTTACGGGTGGAAGGACCTGAATTATGATAAAAAAATATGATTTTTACGAGTTTACGGGTGAACAGACCCGAAATATGATTAAATCATTATTTCTACGAGTTTACGGGTGAACGGGCCCAAAATATGATTAAAAACATGATTTCTATGAATTTACGGGTGTACGAACCCGAGAAATGATTTAAAAATTTACGGGTGTACGGACCTGAGAAATGATTTAAAAGTTCACGGGTGAACAGACCCGAGAACCCGAGAAATGATTTAAAAGTTCACGGGTGAACGGACCCGAGAAATAATTTCAAAGAAATGTTTTGAGACTAAGGCTATATGTAAGCTATGAGAGCTATCTTAAATTGCCGTGTGGGGTCTGGACCGTCGTGGAACATGTCTCATACCACTTGGTGTACGTTTAGTCCCTTGTGGTGCATGTTGAACTGTGTCGGGTATTTGTACCACTCGTGCGATGTTTATGCCACTCTCCGTTAAAGGAAATATATGTATAGTGGCGAGGGGCTCTGTACGACTCTGATCCAGTCTACAGTCCCTTACCATGGCCATCGGTACTAAGTATAAGTGAAGCATCTATGCAATCTTCCTATGTGAAAGACATACATGAATACGACTCTTGTCGTAATGAAAATATTGCCTAGTCTCCATGAAAAGAATCAGTATTATTTGAAAGAAATAGTACTAAATTTTATGATTTAAATATTATGTACTTTGACTTGATTTGCTCTTTAAATGAGTTATGTGATATATGCTATGTGAATGATTTCTTACGGGATATTTGTTACATGTTTTACATGCTACCTGATTTATAAGATGTATGATTTATAAATTACATGCTACCATTATGATATCACAAGTACTTTGACTTGTCTTTCAAAACTAAATATGTTTCGGTTAATATTCACGTGCATAATATTTTATAAAGCTTATATCACAATATTTTGCATTTACATGTTTTAATGCTAAAACTGCCTTAAATGCATGTCTTAATGGGCTTGAAAAGCTCACCCCTTTATTTTTACCTCCCAGATTTTCTTAAGTAAATTGTCACATCTACCTACCGTATAATAGTCGTGGACAGGCGGACTCAGCCCTTCCAGGCTATCCTCAGTACTAGTAAGATATATTTTACTTTATCTACCAGACTTCCTGTAAAGCATAGACAATGTTGTAATAATGTTTTGGGATGTAAAATAAGAAATATGAATGTAACTAAAGTAGTAGTAACACAGTTTAAACCTTACTGTATATTCTGGATATATAAAGTGTGGGAATGAGAATAGACGTACTGATAAGTAGAAGAAAAGACATTGAAATCGACTGGTTGCGATTATAAACTGCGTCTCAGTACATTAATGAAAGATTAAGAAATTGGCACTGATAGGAATACAACTTATGTAAAGGATAAAAAAAATAGCTCATTTTTCCACGTTTCCGAGGCGTCACAATAATACTCTAAAGCCTTCACAAATTAACTAAATATCTAATCCCGAATTCATAAGTTTTTTTTCTTTTTCAAAGATTAGGGCATTTTCTCCAATAATCTGAGTGTAGAGTATCCTACTTATCAAACTTACAACAAAGTCACTTATTTACAAACAGATAGAAACGAAACGAAACACCAAATTTGGTGAGACAGTGAGTTGAAGCCTGACCAAGACACCAAATTTGGTACAAAAATGTATATATATATATATATATATATAGGTGGGTGTGAGTATGAAAACGGGAAAGGAAAAAATAAAATATTGAAATAGTAGGATACCTGCTGAATTGAAGTCGCGATTTGGTGAAAAAATTGTTTATAATGGAGCAGTTGAAGGTTACTTTGAACATGCATGAACAGGAAGGGAGTGGACCGAGATGATGAAAGGAAACAGAAATGGGGTTCGGTTGAAAAGGAGTAGGCCATCGGTCGGTCTGGAACGGGCTCCGGTCGCCTGTGGAACAGAGGCAAAGAGCAGAAGAAAATGGGGGAAACTGTTTTCGATTCACGCCAGGGAGGGGGGGAGCTCGTCAGCGGTGAGGAAGAGAGGGAGATCCAGACGGTTGGTGGAGCTGGGTTGTTGCCGACGGTGAAGACAAACGGCACAGAGGGAAGAGATCGAGGCTGGACAGGCGAGAATGTTTGAAAACAGAGGAGGGGGTCGGGGGGGGGGAGGGGTGAAGAGATCGGGTGAGGAAGGGGAGAAATTTGTTAACATTTTTTTATAATTCATAAATTAATTAAGAATAAAAAAGGCTTCAGCGACGAAATTTCGTCACTGAAGCCTTTCAGTGACGGAAACAAATAAATAATTTTCAAAAACAGAAAAGGCTTCAGTGACGTAATTCCGTCTCTGAACCATTTCAGCGACGAAAAAAATATTAAAAAAATTTGTGAAAATTCGAGTGGAAGCAGCGACGGAATTCCGTCGCTGAAGGGTTTCAGTGACGAAAAATTCAGCAAAGGAATCCGCGACGAAAAAAATATTAAAAAAAATTTGTAAAAATTGGAGTGGAATCAGTGACGGAATTCCATCAATGAAAGCTTTTAGAGATGGAAAATTCAACAATGACATTAGCGACGGAAAAAATATTAAAAAAATTTGTGAAAATTTGAGTGGAAGTAGCGACGAAAATTTTAGCAAAGGAATCCGCGATGAAATTTCGTCGCTGATTCACTTTAGCGACGGAAAAAATATTTAAAAAAATTTGTAAAAATTCGAGTGGAATCAGCGACGGAATTCTGTCGCTGAAAGCTTTCAGAGACGAAAAATTCAACAAACACATCAGTGACAAAAAAATATTAAAAAAATTTGTGAAAATTCGAGTGGAAGCAGCGACGGAATTTCGTCGCTGAAGGGTTTCAACGACGAAAAATTCAGCAAAGGAATCCGCGACGAAATTCCGTCGCTGATTCCCTTCAGTGACGAAAAAAATATTTAAAAACATTTGTAAAAATTCGAGTGGAATCAGCGACGAAATTTCGTCGCTGAAAGCTTTCAGAGATGAAAAATTCAACAAAGACATCAGCGACGGAAAAAATATTAGGAAAAATTCGACAGCATCAGCGACGGAATTCCGTAGCAAAATACGTTGAAAAATGTAAATTATATATTTGAAACCTATAGCGATGAAATTTCGTCGCAAATCTGTCGCTAATTTATTTTTTTACCGACGGAATTATTCCGTCGGTAAAATTTCGTCGCTGAAAGTATATTTTCTTGTAGTGAAATAAGATTTTCATAATAATCAACTGTTTTGATTACAAATATAGAATACACAAAAGTAATAGATAAGTATTTCCATTACATTTCATCGGCAGGCAACAACTAAAAAATTTAGCTTTAATTCAGACATCAACTTAATCATGAGTCTATAGATAAAAGAACAAAATACCTCAACAACAAGTCAATTTCAAATATAATCAATTAGAGCGGGAGACTTTTTAGGAAAATAATAACAAAAGATCCAATATTATGAATAATGAATAAATAAATCTTCATACAACTTTAACAATATCTCAACTTACAAAAATAAAATTGCATCAACAATATGTCATTAAACAAATTATAACAATAAAATTAATTGATCAAATATTACATTTTCGTAACAATCAATTGTAGAATGTGAAGAAGTAATAAACAAGTATTCTCTCTTATACTTTATCACTAGCAGGTAACAACCAAAAATTGCAGCTTTGATTTAGAAATACAACATGATAGATTCAAAGGATTGAGTTAATTAAAAGTATATGAAACTAATTTTGAATTCAAAGAAAAATCACATAAACAGCTAAAAGTCAAGGAAATAAAGAGAGGAAAAAACATTTATCCCAAAAATTGAAAAAGCAAAGGTGTTTTGTAAGGGAACAACAGACAACTACTCAAAACTAGAATAATAACATGCAATTAAAATTTTCAAAAAATAAACCCTTATAACAATTCAAATCTAGAAATAATAATAATAATAATAATAATAATAATAATAATAATAATAATAATAATAAAGAAGTTAAAATTATGAGAAAAATAAACTCTAAAGATGGGGAAAATGTGTTTTAATGCAAAATAGCTTTGAACAAAAGATTGGAAAGGGAAAGGAAAGGTTTTTCAGGTAGCAAACTTTATTTGTGCATGAACTAGATGAGAGTTTTGTTCAAATCTACATACTCAAAAGACAAATTAAACAAAATTATAAAAATAAAAAATAATAAAAATAAATAAAAAATAATAGAGAATAAATCCTAAAAATGACAAAAGGGAAGAAACCACAAAAAATGACGAGTTTTTTTAGACCAAATGAGTTAAGCCTATGAAAATCTCTTTATGCAGGAGCCAAATGAGATAAGCAAAGAATTCCCTTCTAATCTACAAAAACAAGTCATAAATCCCAAAAAAAATTTACAATAACACTTAAAAGAGTAAAATATAGCAAAAAAAATAAGCCCTGGATAAGAAAAATGCTACTTTCTAATCTTGAATAATACAAATCGTTCAGAAAAATAAAAGCAATACATAAGAAAATACGATTTTCTTTAAGTTTTAGTTTTAATAAAGAAAAAATTGTAGACAGCATAAGGAGAAGGGCGATGAGAGACCAAAAGAGAATGGAAAGGATAGACTCAGACTAAAGTGAGTTGGAATGAGTTTTGACTTTGAAAAATGTTTTTAAAAACAAAATATTAGCCTATAAAGACTATATATAGTTTAAGAAAAAAAAGACTTGGTTATAACATTGTAAAATGAGAAAAAAAACATTACGTTTATTACCTAAACTGTAATCTTATATCAAGTACTATTTCTTAAATAAGAAATAGAATAAAGACCATGCTTTTTTAGTTAAATGTAGTCTTTAGAAAAAGTTAATTTTTGAATCAAACTTCATATATTTGACATTTTAAATTGGATATTTGATATTACCAGACTTCATTTATTTGATATTAACTATAAAAATGTAGTTTGCTACAGAATTAATATTTGATATTTCATTATTAAAGTTATTTTAAATTATACAAAAAATACATATATGTTAAAAATTATAAATATTTCAAAAAAAATTGTACTACTAATAATTATACAGTTTTTCAAATGAATGTACATAACTTGAGAAAGTTTGAGAGCATAAATTATAGCCATTAGTAGCTACATTCAAGCTTTACACATCTAGTTCCTGTTCATATCAATATCCAAAGAGGAATAAGAAGATTTCAAATGAAGTTGGGATTTCGTGGGAAATTTTAGAAATGGAAACTTCAATGATAACCTTAAGAAAGACAATTTATAAATTTGTAGATGTGGCATAAGGATCATCATAAAAGTTTTGAGCATAAAACTAGTAGCAGTAACGACATAATGGCCACCAATATCCTCCGTTGTATATGATCCCTTATGAATCCAGTGTTGCAGGTGAGATATTATAAACTTTCATTGTTTCGAATAATCATGCATGCACTTATATGTTTAAAAAGCATATACATACGATATATGGTGTAGAAAAGATGTCATTGGGATCTTTTATTAATTCTTTCATAAAACAAAAAACATAGAAGTTGCGTTCATGGGATCCCAATTGACTATACACATATATACTTATCAAGGATTATTCAGTTAATTTAATACACTTCATAACTAAATCCAAAATAAACTAGCTAGTGAGTCCATGCCTTGATCACTAGCCATTTTGTATCTCCATTTCTGGATATACCTTTCTCTTTCAAAACTGATTTCATGACTCTTCATAGAACTCAAAAAAAAAAAAAAAGATATAATTAATTAATGTTATATTAAATATTAACATATAGAAGTAAAGTATATATATGAAATGTGTTAAGAAACTTACTGTTATAGAGGCTTTGCGACATCATCCCTAGCTCTCGCATGCCTCATGGAATCAAAATAGTATATACCGTATGATTTTAGGGATTGAAGACAAGCAATACCCAATAGCCACTGCATAATTTATTTATATAAAAAATAAAATAAATATTTAAAATACATCATATAAATATTGTAAAAAATCTCTTAGAAAAACTAACCCAGGACTATAAGGAAGAAAAAATAATTGCCCTTTTCATGGTTGGCACAATTCCTTTGATATTATAGACGTTGTCGATTCTCAACGATAGGTGTAATTAGTTGTAGATCAATTAAAGCAAACTTATTGATCAATCCTTTTTAGTTGACTTTATTATAAAGCAAAACTGGAATGATCGTATGCATAAATAATTAATAAGATATGTAAGTTGCATGGAACATTTATAATAAGAGATATATATTAAATTTACTTAATGAAAGACTAATTAATAACCTCATCTAAATTAATATTTCAAAAGTTCTTATCTCTTAAACTCTTCAGTATGAGATATTTCTTCTGAACCAACATAAAGATAGGTATCATGAATAAACAACTCTTTATTAACAGCTAACACAATCACAATCCCATCTACTAGTTTTTTATTTGCATATGCTAGAAGTGAGTTCATTATATGCAAATTGTTGACTTGTTCCTAGAGAACAAAAAAAATATATGAAAGTAATTAGAAGTCATATTATATACACCACTCTTATTGTATGATAATACACAAGAAGCATGAATTTGTATTTACCTCATTATTATTATACTACAAAACAAGTTTTCTAGGCCAAGCCACATGTTTCCTAATTATGTCCCTCACTTACTGGACCTCATTATTTATGTTTTAGGAGGGACAGGCATCACCATTCAAAGCTATATCAATAGAGACACAAGGGAAGTCATCTCCTAGCTCCATTGACTAGATTAGTAAGCCCTTTACAAGTGATAAATGTACCGATTGCAACAACATTTTTAATTGAATCCAAAGCCAACTTGCAACAATTCGTATTTGTGTCACGACCCAACTATCCAAAAATCAGAGTGAATTTTTTCGCGTTTTTGTTTATTTTCTTACTTAATTCTTACCTGTCCTCGAATCGTGACCAACACTCCACTACTAATTGGGCTGTGCGTCAATGCCAGTCCCACCATACATCTACCCTAGTACTTATTTCTTCTCCAGTCATTTATAATTGTTATATTATTTATACATCCCCTAAAGTTACTTACAATCATGTTACTGTGCTATGCTTATGTAGATACAATAAGTACAAGTGTATATACCTTATGTTGATGGGCAGCAGCGGATATCCGGAATGCAGTACTGAGTCGCCTCAACTTCAACTGGAGATCATCTGTGGGAGAAAATGAAAGGGGTGAGCACATCAAGCTCAGTAAGGCAATCCTACGAACAAGTAGGTAACCATACTACCTACATGAACGTAGTGCCATGCATAAACCACCCTTTCTCCACACATTTTAAAACAATGCTATGCATTATGATGATATGTAAAATACATTTGCACGGAAAATCAACATGCAATTATCATAAATCATTTCTTTCTCAATTAAGATTTTGACAATAAAGTCAGGACTCGACCCCTCCTGCGGGTGATCCTGACTCACACAAAATCATGAAAACATTTACATCACACGTGGGTTTTGAAAAGCATGGAAATACCATCATGCAATTTAGTTTTAAAACCCAGTTTAAATCATCATAGAAATCATCAACATGCGAGACTAGGCAACGTCTGTATATAGGTAAATAACTAGGACTATGGCCACATCTGTCCTCGTGAGTTCCTCAGCTACACGGATCCTAGTGTGCGGGTTCTCACCATGATCGGGAACCGCCTGGGAGGTGGGTCAGTCCATCCCGTCAGTCTTATCCGATCCCCGGCATCCGAAGATGCTGCATCCGGAGATGCCGTATCCGAAGATACAACACGGTACATCGTACTCCATGCTACTTGCACGGTACATCGTACTCCATGAACCCATGTAATATCTCTAGGTACTCCGGCCCAATTGGCCTGCTTCCCACAGAGGTTTGTTTCTCAATACTCATGCCATGTCTCAAAACGCACGTGCGAGCCTATTAAATCGGTGACACACAGTCTACCCGATGCTCCAAGCACGGCTCATCGCATGTTCTCATAAAATCTGTGTGAGCGATGCTCAGCACTCTCATCAAAACACGTCAACTGGCAGAGCCCGCTTACATCCCCACAAGGCCGCCAACCTCATCCCTCACTCTCACCCCACCTAAGAGGTCTCTTGAGCCTGTTGGGCCTTTTGGCTGACTCCAAGGGCAGACAGCGGTACTCCACAAATCCGGTAAAACTAGTGCGAGCTAAGCTCAGCACTCTGTATATTATAAATCACATGAAAATTTTATAAATACTGGTGCGGGTTAAACTCCAGCACTCTGTCTCGAAAATCATGTAAAAATATGGTGCGAGTCAGACTCTAGCACCGTGTCACGAAAGAGCATGTGAAATCTGGTGCGAGTTATACTCTAGCACCTATGCATGTAAAACTCTAGTGCGAGCTCTCGCTCCAGCACTAATGCATGCATCACACAAATCGAAATTACCGTGCGAGCTGAGCTCTAGCACGTCATATGTCAATAAAACACGTAGGCGGCTCTATTTACTCAAAACAGTTTTCAAATCAATTTCACGTTGAAAGTATGCAATGCGGTGCACTTTCTTTCAAGGCGAGCCAGCCTACTCATGCATGCGTTGGAATATCTCCAGAACGAGCAGGAACCTCTTGTCCTTGCTCCTCCCAATTTTTCCTAGATTTTTAGAATTTTACCCTTAACAAGGGTATTTTAGTAATTTGCCCATTCGGGGCACTAAAATTATTATTTGACCTCTAGACCCTTCAGGATATTTTAAAGGACTGCATATGAATTTAAAATTGCGTACTGTTACCTCTAGCAGTCCGCAGAATTCCCTTACCTCGATTCTCGTCGAGTCTGACCTTTCTCTTTTCCAATGTAGTCCCATCGCGCAGTCCGATATGTTTCCAATCCAATGCCCGGAACTGCGTATTAATATTCCTCAGGTCAGATATTATGATTTAATTGTACTTAATCTTTTCTGGGCTTAATTTAAATCATTGGGCCCGTTTACCCCTATTGGGCCCGATTGCACCTTAATGGGCCTTAATCGGCCTCAAGCCCGTTTTCCACTTAATTTTCTCTTTATCGAGGCCTATTGGGCTCATTGGGCCCATCAATAATTTATTGAGCCTCGTTCTAATTCTCGAATAGCTAAATTTAATATTTACGACAATTAATCTAAATTTCCATAAATTAATTCAATTTATGCGTAAATTTAATCAATATCACGCATAACGAGGAAATTGTCGTAAATAGGGGTCACTTACCCGAGATTCCATGCTAGTCCGCAAATCGAGGCTGTCTCGAGCCCTCGGTGGATGCCAATCGTCGAGCTACACAATTCCACAATTTTTCCGGGTAAGTTCTCAGCCCAAAATTAATTAAATAAAATATTCCAAATTTAAATCGGTCAATTTGACCGCTTATCGACTTACCCGAAGCTCGATTGCATCACCGGAATTTTCCCCAATTTTTTCCTCTTTTTCCTTTTCCCTTTTTCTCCCTTTTTTCCCCTCTTTTTGGCTGAACCGGTTCAGTCCGGTTCGGACCGGTCAGACCACCGGTTTTTCTCCGGTTCGGCCGGTTCACTGCCGGTTCACTGCCTTGCCGGCCGGTTCTCCGCCGGCTTCCACCGCCAATCGATCCGCTGGCTCGTCCGCAGTCCAAATCTACCCTCAGTTTCACCCAAGTCCGTCGGAACACCGCCGGTTCGACCTCTTCTCCTCGGCGTCGGAACCCATTTTCTTCCTCTTGGCCGTCGCCGCCGATTCCGGCCGTCTCGCTGAGTGCCACCGGTGCCAAAAGCACCGCCGTCGACTGGGCTCTCCAAATCGGGCCTTGGTTCTGGTCGGATCGCCGCCGTTCGCCGGGACCGAGCCCCTCAATCCCGTCGGCCTTCTCCTCCTCCGATCGGCTTCCTCCGGCGTCGGTTGGCTACACCGCCGGTACCATCGTGCTCATCGGCGTCCCCTCTTTCTTTTCCGGCCCTTGGCTGGGCCGTTGGCCGCCGGACGGTGATCGGGCCTCCTTTGGTCTTCTTCGGGTCTTCCGTTTCTCTCTCCCCGATGACTTTCCTCTCTTTTTTTTTTTTTTTTTTTTTCAATTTATTTTCTTATTTAACAAATTATTTTTATTTATTAAAAATACACTAAAAATACCCAAATATCCCTTAAAATTATTATTTTATTCTAAATTAATTAATTTAATTTTATTTAATTTATTTATTATATTTTAACCTATTTTTCGGGTATAATTGCTCCGTATTTTCGGGATATTGTCCCGAGTGACTTTTCAGTATATTTTCGATTATTTTCGGGATTATTTTTCTGAACTAAAAATCCCGATTAATCCCGATTAATTCCAATAAATTAATATCTTGATCAATTTAATCCGAAATAATTTTATTTCATCTTTATTGACCAAGATTTCTTAAATCCTTATTTTTAATTAAATTTCCTTATCGAATTTACTCCGGCTTTCGGTCCTTTGACCGTTTTGCCCTTACACGTGTTCGGGATTAATTTAACCCGACTTCCTTCATACTTCCTCTATCTTTTCTTATTTAGTTTTCGTATTTTTATTAAATTCGGGTCTTACAATTCTCCCCCACTTAAGGAATTTGGTCCTCCAAATTAGAACCAAGTCATATGAGTCCATATACAACTCCGGGTATATCGATCATATCATACTCTTAAAATTTATGCGACCTTCTTCGGAGTGTATTACTACCAAAGGACTTTAATTAGGGAGATTATCTTAAACCCCAATACTGTCTCTTTCCTGTTCAATGCCCGAATCAACTTCTTCAATATACTCATATTTTCATTAAACTGAACTTTTGGAGTTCATATCCTATCACCTCTGCTGGATCTGGATAGTAGTACCGAAGCATCATAAGCTGGGACACATTGTGGGTGCCTGTTAATCCAAGTGATTAACAACAACCTACAGGTCTTATCTCCCACTTGTCCAATCTCTCAAGAATTCGATCCAGCTCAACTCAATTTACTTCTTCCAAAAGTTCCGCTATGTCCTTATTCTCTTAGGACGTGTAACTTTCAACCATAATAATTCACCAAGGGTGAATTCCAATATTTTTCTATCTGTTCTGAGGTGTTCTTAATCTCTCATCCTTAACTAAACATCCTCAGAGACTTATTATCCAAAGTCAGAAATAATTTCTACCTGTCACCCACTCTTTCTTATCCAATTTGGGGAACAGCCCCTACAGCTATACACTGCCTCATATCTCGTTATCCCGATACTCAATTGCCAATTGTCGTTATTGGCGACTTCAATTAGAAATCAACTGATCATTCCAGGAGCTTATAAAATCAATGGCACACGCTTTCATCGGATCCTCCAGAACTTGTACAGTCCTCCCTGACTGACCATCTGTCTGAGGATGTAAAGCTGTGCTAATACTCAGTCGGGTTCCCATAGCTTCCTAAAAATATTCCCTGAGGTAGGAAGTGGAGCGGGAATCCCTATATGATACCATGCTCACTGGAACGCTACTTAATGTTCCACAATCTTTCTTATACCTGAATCCTCATACACACTCTGAGTATCTGGGGAGTTCATAACCAGAAGGTGGGTGGACTTAGTCACTCTATCGACTACCATCCAACTAGTCTCCTGATTTATCCGGGTCTCCTATAACCCATCACGACATTCATGGAGACTTACTCTCGTTTTTCGTGCCGTGTCGATATAGGTAGGTGCTGCAATAACTCTGCAGACTTTTAATACTCTACCTTACTCTGCTGACACACTAGGCACTTTTCTACAATCTCCACCAATATCTCTTTTCACATCTGACCACCCATACCCCTTTTGAGATTTTAATATATATTATTATTACCTTCCGCATGCACTGTATATCCCGAAGAGTGAGCTTCTGACAATATCACTATCTCATCAACTGTGGTCCTGGGGAGCACTCATACTGTCTCTGAATCCTCAGTAACTCATTATCACCCACTGTGAACTCTATCACTGTACCCTTCTGAATCAGACCCAAACTATCGACATCCGGTCGATCATCACGCTAAGCCTGGCAAATCCGGGCACTCTCATCCGGTACTAGTCATCAGGCTAGCTGTCACACAATCACTGTCATCCTCAGAAGGGATCACATCAATACTGAGGTCCACAACTGCATCTAGCAGCTCACGCTCCCTGACCATCATATGTGGTACCATCCCGAGGCTCTTTCTGCTCAAGGCATCAGTCATCACATTCGCCTTTCTTGGGTGGTACAATTCTCATAAATCAAAATCTCTCAGAAGCTCTAACCCAATATGTATTTTCATATTCGCCCCTTTCTGTGAAAACAGATACTCGGGCTCTATGATCAGTGCATATCCATAATTCCTCACCCTGTACATAATAGTACCATATCCTCGGTACAAATACTGTTGCCAACTTTAAATCATGGGTCAGATAGTTTATTTCGTGATCGAAGAGTTGTCTGACTCCAAAATTGACTATCTTCCCATTATACATCAATACACAGCTCCATCATAACTTTGAGGCATTCATACTCACTGAAAAACCTCTTGAGCTGTTGGGCATGGTGAAATTAATCATGGTGGTCAGTTCATACTTCATCACGCCAAATTCACGTCACATCTATCATCTTATTTATCATCTTATTCCAAGATCACGTTTTCTTAGTTAAACGTGTCAACAGGGTATACCATTTTAAATCTCGCAATAATCCATCTGTAAAAGCTATCTTCCAATTGTTGCTTATAATTCGCCCTAGGCTTTAACTACTCCCAGCATATCACCGTTAATGATGATTACACTCGATCTAATCCTTGACTTATTTACGCAAGGCGTACAAGATCCTTCTCAACCGCTTACGTTTTCCAGGTGCTAACCTGCGCTATTTCCTTTTCTTATCTTAACGGCTCTTATCAAATTTTACTTCGTTAACCTTTATAATTTGTCGAATTTTAATGTTCTTATCGTCTTAGTAAGGTAACCTAATGCTAAAGGTATTTATTACGATGATCGATTTCCCGTTATAGATTATATATATATATATATATATATCTAGATGCTGTCAAGTCTTCAGGCGGGGAGGTATTTTGAAATACCTTTATTAGCCTTCAGACTTAACCACAACTACCGGTTATGGTTATACCCATCTTTGTCCTTGGTTATAATTTGTATTCGCTACTAATTGTTTAACCTCAATTACTTCGCATATTAAAGGTATTCCTTATCTAGCATATATCTCTACTCCAATACATCTTGTACTTAGGATCTATCTTATCTCGAAGATTTTCTCCTTTGCGTATCAATTATAATGAAACTCTTGTCTTTATTCATTCTGTGAGTACATCCTTTACTCCTGTAATTTCAACCGTTACACCCCTGTTTATCAACTTAAAATCTCTATATCTATATTCCGTTAATTCATCCTCCTCTATTGGGGTACTCATTTACCCATATTGTAACCGATGACGTAGGCATTCATGCCTTTTACTCACTTATATGCGAATGAAGGCGGTATGAATAAATATGTGGCACAGGATTAATGAACATATGTACTTCGTTATTCATAACAAGTGTGGTATCTTACACCACATCCATGAAACATCAATAGCATCCTGGTCCAAGACATCCACTCGCCTTCGTCCAATAGCCTACTTTCCTTTTTCTCTTCGGCTATGGCCTCCCTTTTCGTTTTCAGCTATAACAACGAAATTTTTCTCTGTCTCTTTACTTTTTTGTGGGGCGATTTCGCCCAACTCTGTGTAATCAAAATCAATGGTCCATCATACCACACTTAACGACCATTTTCATCAATACCGTGTAGGTATAGACGCTCCTTCTGTGGTATCCACCACACATTCCACAGTAATGACACTGCTACTCTGCTTCGTAGCAGGTCGGGGTCCTCCAATCACAATGCCCACAAGAGTGCCCAAAATTAGATGCACTAGGGCCTTACCAATTATCTTAGCCCATAACTCATCAAATCTAATCTTTAACCAATTACCATTTTCTCATTCAACATCTTTGTCATTTCTCGATTCTCTTTTCTGTCTCTACTTCAGCCCTCTCTACCTTTCCGAATCTCAGAGGCGTGCAATTCATATTTTTATTTATCCAACTGTAAATCTGCGCACTGCCTCGGTATAGGTAATATCTCACGGGCCAATCGGACTCTAATTGAAAATCTGAGCCCTTCCATAAACTTTTAGACATCTCGACTGTCACTTTTCATAGTGTCGAGGTAATATCTGCCCAGAATATAATCGAGTCTCCATACTCGTCAATAAATTAAATCCTCTGGGTCAGAGTAAGGACTTTAATCCAAAATTTCCTTTAAATCATGTCCAGGATATCCTGTCACCGGAATACATCCATAATCATTTCTCATATCAGCTCTTAAGATGGGTCGAGCGGGTTTTCACCAATGCTCCGCTGCGCCCTCTGATCTCGTACATAATCTGAGTAATTAGCTCCTCAAAATAATCTCCACACTCCGCTCCAATCTCGCGAAGCGTGTCTCAATACTGTCCGATCTCTCTGTCGGACTCTGTGAGGCATTCTCAACATTCGCCTCTATTTCAATCTCATACTGATTTTCATAGCCAAACTCAGCATGACTTAGCAGACTCAGGTCTACCTCTACGACCTCTGCCTCGTGCACTATCTCATTTAGCGCGACTCATATTAGGCATTCCTGCATTCTCAACCATTTCTTAGTCAAGCCCATCTCGATATACACTATTGTATCTAACTAAGCACAGTAACACGGGGATGTAATTTCTTAACTTCTGACACTGACACACATCAGACCAATTACGCTCTGATACCAAAATAATTGTCACGACCCAACTATCCAAAAATCAGAGTGAATTTTTTCGCGTTTTTGTTTATTTTCTTACTTAATTCTTACCTGTCCTCGAATCGTGACCAACACTCCACTACTAATTGGGCTGTGCGTCAATGCCAGTCCCACCATACATCTACCCTAGTACTTATTTCTTCTCCAGTCATTTATAATTGTTATATTATTTATACATCCCCTAAAGTTACTTACAATCATGTTACTGTGCTATGCTTATGTAGATACAATAAGTACAAGTGTATATACCTTATGTTGATGGGCAGCAGCGGATATCCGGAATGCAGTACTGAGTCGCCTCAACTTCAACTGGAGATCATCTGTGGGAGAAAATGAAAGGGGTGAGCACATCAAGCTCAGTAAGGCAATCCTACGAACAAGTAGGTAACCATACTACCTACATGAACGTAGTGCCATGCATAAACCACCCTTTCTCCACACATTTTAAAACAATGCTATGCATTATGATGATATGTAAAATACATTTGCACGGAAAATCAACATGCAATTATCATAAATCATTTCTTTCTCAATTAAGATTTTGACAATAAAGTCAGGACTCGACCCCTCCTGCGGGTGATCCTGACTCACACAAAATCATGAAAACATTTACATCACACGTGGGTTTTGAA
This sequence comes from Firmiana major, assembly GCA_033439115.1. NCBI lineage: Eukaryota > Viridiplantae > Streptophyta > Magnoliopsida > Malvales > Malvaceae > Firmiana > Firmiana major. The sequence goes on along the minus strand of CM065903.1, from coordinate 21,730,353 downwards.
AAGCATGGAAATACCATCATGCAATTTAGTTTTAAAACCCAGTTTAAATCATCATAGAAATCATCAACATGCGAGACTAGGCAACGTCTGTATATAGGTAAATAACTAGGACTATGGCCACATCTGTCCTCGTGAGTTCCTCAGCTACACGGATCCTAGTGTGCGGGTTCTCACCATGATCGGGAACCGCCCGGGAGGTGGGTCAGTCCATCCCGTCAGTCTTATCCGATCCCCGGCATCCGAAGATGCTGCATCCGGAGATGCCGTATCCGAAGATACAACACGGTACATCGTACTCCATGCTACTTGCACGGTACATCGTACTCCATGAACCCATGTAATATCTCTAGGTACTCCGGCCCAATTGGCCTGCTTCCCACAGAGGTTTGTTTCTCAATACTCATGCCATGTCTCAAAACGCACGTGCGAGCCTATTAAATCGGTGACACACAGTCTACCCGATGCTCCAAGCACGGCTCATCGCATGTTCTCATAAAATCTGTGTGAGCGATGCTCAGCACTCTCATCAAAACACGTCAACTGGCAGAGCCCGCTTACATCCCCACAAGGCCGCCAACCTCATCCCTCACTCTCACCCCACCTAAGAGGTCTCTTGAGCCTGTTGGGCCTTTTGGCTGACTCCAAGGGCAGACAGCGGTACTCCACAAATCCGGTAAAACTAGTGCGAGCTAAGCTCAGCACTCTGTATATTATAAATCACATGAAAATTTTATAAATACTGGTGCGGGTTAAACTCCAGCACTCTGTCTCGAAAATCATGTAAAAATATGGTGCGAGTCAGACTCTAGCACCGTGTCACGAAAGAGCATGTGAAATCTGGTGCGAGTTATACTCTAGCACCTATGCATGTAAAACTCTAGTGCGAGCTCTCGCTCCAGCACTAATGCATGCATCACACAAATCGAAATTACCGTGCGAGCTGAGCTCTAGCACGTCATATGTCAATAAAACACGTAGGCGGCTCTATTTACTCAAAACAGTTTTCAAATCAATTTCACGTTGAAAGTATGCAATGCGGTGCACTTTCTTTCAAGGCGAGCCAGCCTACTCATGCATGCGTTGGAATATCTCCAGAACGAGCAGGAACCTCTTGTCCTTGCTCCTCCCAATTTTTCCTAGATTTTTAGAATTTTACCCTTAACAAGGGTATTTTAGTAATTTGCCCATTCGGGGCACTAAAATTATTATTTGACCTCTAGACCCTTCAGGATATTTTAAAGGACTGCATATGAATTTAAAATTGCGTACTGTTACCTCTAGCAGTCCGCAGAATTCCCTTACCTCGATTCTCGTCGAGTCTGACCTTTCTCTTTTCCAATGTAGTCCCATCGCGCAGTCCGATATGTTTCCAATCCAATGCCCGGAACTGCGTATTAATATTCCTCAGGTCAGATATTATGATTTAATTGTACTTAATCTTTTCTGGGCTTAATTTAAATCATTGGGCCCGTTTACCCCTATTGGGCCCGATTGCACCTTAATGGGCCTTAATCGGCCTCAAGCCCGTTTTCCACTTAATTTTCTCTTTATCGAGGCCTATTGGGCTCATTGGGCCCATCAATAATTTATTGAGCCTCGTTCTAATTCTCGAATAGCTAAATTTAATATTTACGACAATTAATCTAAATTTCCATAAATTAATTCAATTTATGCGTAAATTTAATCAATATCACGCATAACGAGGAAATTGTCGTAAATAGGGGTCACTTACCCGAGATTCCATGCTAGTCCGCAAATCGAGGCTGTCTCGAGCCCTCGGTGGATGCCAATCGTCGAGCTACACAATTCCACAATTTTTCCGGGTAAGTTCTCAGCCCAAAATTAATTAAATAAAATATTCCAAATTTAAATCGGTCAATTTGACCGCTTATCGACTTACCCGAAGCTCGATTGCATCACCGGAATTTTCCCCAATTTTTTCCTCTTTTTCCTTTTCCCTTTTTCTCCCTTTTTTCCCCTCTTTTTGGCTGAACCGGTTCAGTCCGGTTCGGACCGGTCAGACCGCCGGTTTTTCTCCGGTTCGGCCGGTTCACTGCCGGTTCACTGCCTTGCCGGCCGGTTCTCCGCCGGCTTCCACCGCCAATCGATCCGCTGGCTCGTCCGCAGTCCAAATCTACCCTCAGTTTCACCCAAGTCCGTCGGAACACCGCCGGTTCGACCTCTTCTCCTCGGCGTCGGAACCCATTTTCTTCCTCTTGGCCGTCGCCGCCGATTCCGGCCGTCTCGCTGAGTGCCACCGGTGCCAAAAGCACCGCCGTCGACTGGGCTCTCCAAATCGGGCCTTGGTTCTGGTCGGATCGCCGCCGTTCGCCGGGACCGAGCCCCTCAATCCCGTCGGCCTTCTCCTCCTCCGATCGGCTTCCTCCGGCGTCGGTTGGCTACACCGCCGGTACCATCGTGCTCATCGGCGTCCCCTCTTTCTTTTCCGGCCCTTGGCCGGGCTGTTGGCCGCCGGACGGTGATCGGGCCTCCTTTGGTCTTCTTCGGGTCTTCCGTTTCTCTCTCCCCGATGACTTTCCTCTCTTTTTTTTTTTTTTTTTTTTTCAATTTATTATCTTATTTAACAATTTATTTTTATTTATTAAAATACACTAAAAATACCCAAATATCCCTTAAAATTATTATTTTATTCTAAATTAATTAATTTAATTTTATTTAATTTATTTATTATATTTTAACCTATTTTTCGGGTATAATTGCTCCGTATTTTCGGGATATTGTCCCGAGTGACTTTTCAGTATATTTTTCGATTATTTTCGGGATTATTTTTCTGAACTAAAAATCCCGATTAATCCCGATTAATTCCAATAAATTAATATCTTGATCAATTTAATCCGAAATAATTTTATTTCATCTTTATTGACCAAGATTTCTTAAATCCTTATTTTTAATTAAATTTCCTTATCGAATTTACTCCGGCTTTCGGTCCTTTGACCGTTTTGCCCTTACACGTGTTCGGGATTAATTTAACCCGACTTCCTTCATACTTCCTCTATCTTTTCTTATTTAGTTTTCGTATTTTTATTAAATTCGGGTCTTACAATTTGTAAGATCTGATTTTTATCGTAAGAGTAAAAGGGAATGAATAAAAATTTTTGAGTGCATTTAAAAATGCAAAAGGATTAAAATGGTATTTTCAAACACGTGTAAGGGCAAAACGGTCAAAAGATCGAAAGCCGGTATAAATTCGACAAGAAACTTTAATTAAAAATAAAGGATTGAGAAATCTTGATCAATAACAAAGAAATAATTAAATTTCGGGTTAAATTGATCAAGATATGAATTTATTGGAATAAATCGAAATTTTCACTTCGAAAAATAATCCCGAAAATAATCAAAAAATATACCAAAAAGGTAAAATCGGACTGAGAAATTCATTTAGAGATTAAATGAATAAAATAGTTTTTTTTTTTAGATATTTTGACAAAAAAATAAAATAATGATTTAAATAACAATAAAATTTTATAATAAATTAATTAATTAATTAAAAAAAAGAAAATTTTTCGCAAAACGTGAAAAACTGAAAGAGAAAACGGAGCCGAGCCTCTGCCTCCACAACCGGACGGAGACCACCGGCGATTGGGAGCCCAGAGGAGCGGCCGACGAAAAGGGAAGACAGCCGAGCCACCAGCAACCCGAACGGGCTGACGAACGAAGGAGAAGAGAAAAAGAGTTTCTCGGTGACCGGCGCCGATTCGGGCCAGGCCACCGCTAGCCGAAGGTGCGCGACGCCAAGAACGGCCGATCAGAGGCTAAATCGGCCGGTAGAACGGCGGCCAAACCGAAACGATATCGACGACGAGGAGAGAACAGGCCGGACCGGGCACTTTCCGGCGGCCTTGAACGAAACCAACCCCAGATCTGTGCATCGGACGGCCCAGCGGAGCCACTGGCAGCGAAAATCGATGAAGAACCGATCGACGAGCCACTGAACCGGTCGAACTAGACTGAACCGACGGTCTGAACTGGGTTGAACCGGTTCAGCAAAAAAGAAAAGGAAAAAGGAAGAAAAAGGAAAAAAAAAAGAAAAGAGGAAAAATTGGAGAAATTTCAGTGATGCAATCGAGCTACGGGTAAGTCGGTAAGCGGTCGAATTGACCGATTTAAATTTTAAAATATTTAATTTGATTAATATCCGACTGAAAATTTACCCGAAAAAATATTTAATTGTGTAGCTCGACAATTGGCATCAACTGAGAGCTCGAGACAGCCTCGATTTGCGTACTATCATGGAATCACGGGTAAGTAACCATTATTTACGATAATTTTGTATCGTTATGCGTGATTGATATTTATCGCATAAATTACGGATTTAAATTCCGCATTTAATGAATTAAATTCTGAAAAATTGGATAAATTGTCATAAATACTAAATAAGCTATTCGAGAATTTAGAACGAGACTAAATAAATATTGATGGGCCCAATGAGCCCAATAGGCCTAGATAAAGTGTAGTAAACGGGTTTAAGGCCGATTAAGACCCATTATGGTGCAATCGGGCCTAATATGGGTAAACAGGCCCAATGATTTAAATTAAGTCCAGAAAATTATGAAATACAATTAATTGTATTGTATTTGACCTGATGAATATGTATCCGCAGTTTCGGAGATTGGATTGAAAGCAAATCGAACTGCGCGACGAGTCATCAGTGGAAAGATCAGACTGTACAAAAAAATGAGGTAAGGGAATTGTGTGAGTAACTAGAGGTAGCTACGTGTATTTTAATAGTTTTTGTATACATTGATTATGTATGTATACACTGTTATTGTATAATGCTCCTAAAAGTGGTTTAAATGATTTTAAGGATCGAAATAGGTGAAAAGACTATTTTACTTCTATTGAGGGAAGTTCACCTAAGGATGGTGAAAACATGACATGCATGAAATGCATGATTTAAGAAATTTTCCGAATTAATGAATTTTATTAGTTTTAATCAAAGCAAATCGGTAGATTTGTCAGAAATTGTATAAATTTCACAAGATAACACTACGTAGGTGTTATTCATATTTAAATGAAATTCTTTAGAAAACGGACCAACTATCAATTTTATATGAAAACAGATAGTGCTGGCATATAACTCGCACTATATCTGCATTTGTGAGTGTGCATAAATGTGCTTGAGCGGTTGCTCGCACCGATTTGTATGACATCATATGCATGAAATGTGCTAGAGCGGTTGTTCGCACTGATTTTACTATTGTGAAATGCAAAAGAGCTGTTGGAGCTTAGCTCGCACTCTGTTTTGACATATTTTGACATGTTTTGACTGTTCTGATTTGTTTTGACTATATTTGTATAAAAAGGTACTGGAGCGATTGCTCGCACTAGTTTTAATGATTTGACATGCATGAGGGATGCTGGAGCTGTAAGACCCGAAATTAAATCGTAAATTTTTAAAAGGGATGAAAAATGTCACAAAATTTAATGACTGGGATTTGAACTGAAAATAAGGATTTAAAATGCGAAGTGAGTGAGTGTTCGTGAAAGGAAGTTGGGGTAAATTAATCCCGAACATGTGCAAGGGCAAAATGGTCAAAAGATCAAAAGTCGGTATAAATTCGATAAGAAAATTTAATTAAAAATAATGGATTGAGAAATCTTGGTCAATAAAGGTGAAATAAATTTATTCTGGGTTAAATTGATCAAGATATCAATTTATTGAAATTAATCGGGATTAATCGAAATTTTTAATTCGAAAAATAATCTCGAAAATAATCGAAAAATATACCGAAAAGTCATTCGGGATAATAACTCGAAAATACGGAGAAATTATACCCGAAAAAGGTTAAAATATGATAAATAAATTAAATTAAATTAATTAATTTAGAATTAAATAATAATTTTTAGGATATTTTAAGAGATATTTGGGTATTTTTAATGTATTTTAGTGATTAAAATAATAAATAAATTTAAAAAAAAGAAGAGAGAGAGAAAAAAAAGAATCAGAATTGTCGGGGAGAGAGAAGTAGAAAATGAAAAACAGACGATGAAACCGAGAAAGACCGGTCGGCCACCGTCCGGTGACCAACGGCCAGGCGAAGGGCCGAAAATGGAAGAGGAGAGGCCGACGACCTCCCTGGTACCGGAGATAATGCCCACCGACGCCGGAATCCGGCGGATCGAGGGAGAGAAACCGACGGGGAGAGGAGAGATTTTTTCGACGATCGACGCCGATTTGAGCCCCACCAAGGCTCGATTTTGGAAGCCCAGCGAAGGTGAGCTGATTGGTACCGAAAACAGCCACTGAAACCAGCGAAAGGCGCCGGAAACGGCGAAAAGAGAAATGGGTTTCGACGGTCGAGAGAGAACATGCCGGACCGTCCACTTTCCGGCGGCCTTGGACGAAACCGATGGTAGATCTGAGATGCGGACAACCTTACGGAGCCACTGGCGGTGGAAGTCGACGGAGAACCGACCGGCAAGGCCCTGAACCGGAGTGAACCGGAGTGAACCAGCGGTCCAAACCGGGTTGAACCGGATCGAACCGATTCAGCCAAGAAAGAAGGGAAAAAAAGGAGAACAGGGAAAAAGAAAAAGAGGAAAAATTGAGGAAAAATCCTGACGATGCAATCGAGCTTCGGGTAAGTCAGTAGCGGTCGAAATTGACCGATTTAAATTTTAGAATATTTTATTTAATTAATTTTCGACTGGAAAATTTACCCGAAAAATTCATGAAATTGTGTAGCTCGACAATTGACATCCAACAAGAGCTTGAGATAGCCTCGATTTACGTACTACATGGAATCTCGGGTAAGTAATCATTATTTACGACAATTTACATCGCTATGCATGATATGAATTTAAATTCCGCATAAATTGAATTAGATTTTGAAAATTTAGATAAATTGTCGTAAATAATAAATTTAGCTATTCTAGAGTTAGAATGAGGCCCAAAGAATTGTTGGTGGGCCCAATGAGCCCAATAGGCTTCGATAATGTGAGAATTAAGTGGAAAATGGGCTTAAGGCCGATTAAGGCCCATTAAGGTGCAATCGGGCCCAATAGGGGTAAATGGGCCCAATGATTTAAATTAAGCCCAGAAAATAGGAAATATAATTAAATTGTATGATATCTGACCTGAGGTATAATTATACGCAGTTCCGGAGGTTTGATTGGGAGCATATCGGACTGCGCGACGAGACAACAGTGGAAAAGAAAATGTCAGACTCGACAGGAAAATAAGGTAAGGGAATTCTGCGGACTGCTAGAGGTAACTTTACGAAGTTTTAAGTTCATTTGCAGTCCTTTAAAAATTATCTGAAGGGTCTAGAGGTCCAATAATAATTTTAGTGCCCCGAATGGATAAATTACCAAAATACCCTTGTTAAGGGTAAAATTTACAAATTTAGGAAAAATTGAGAGGAGCAAGAACAAGAGGTTTCTGCTCGTTCTGGAGACATTTTAATGCATGCATGAGTAGGCTGGCTAACCTTGAAAGAAAATGCACAGCATTGCATACTTTCAACGATATTATTGTTTTGAAAACTGTTTTGAGGAAACAGAGCCGCCTACGTGTTTTTATTCACATGTGACGTGCTGGAGCTCAGCTCGCACGATGTTTTGATTTGGGTGATGCACGCATTAGTGCTAGAGCGAGAGCTTGCACTAGAGTTTTACATGCATAGGTGCTAGAGAATAACTCGCACCAGATTTCACATGCTTTTTCGAGACAGGGTACTGGAGTTTAACTCGCACCAGATTTTATAAGATTTTCATGTGATTCATATATAGAGTGCTAGAGCCTAGCTCGCACTAGTTTTACTGGATTTGTTGAGAGTAGCGCTGTCTGCCCTTGGAGTCAGCCAAAAGGCCCAACATGCTCAAAAGACCTCTTAAATTGGGTGAGAGTGAGGGATGAGGTTGGCAGCCTTGTGGGGATGTAAAGCGGGCTCTGACAATTAAAACGCACCAGTTTTACTTAATTTGATGAGAGTGCTGAGCATCGCTCACACTGATTTTTATGAGAACATGCGATAAGCCGTGCTTGGAGCATCGGGTAGACTGTGCGTCACCGATTAAATAGGCTCGCACGTGCGTTTTGAGACATGGCATGAGTATTGAGATATGATATGGGTCCATGGAGTACGATGTACCATGCAAGTAGTATGGAGTACGATGTACCGTGTGGTATCTTCAGGTACGTGGTATCTTTGTGATACGTTGGTATCTTTGTGATACGTGGCATCTTCGGATGCGTGGGATCGGATAAGACTGATGAGATGGACTGACCCACCTCTCGAGCGATTCCCGATCAGGGTGAGACCCCGCACACTAGGATCCGTGTAGCAGAGGGGCTCACGAGGACACACGACCATAGTCCTGATTATTACCGATATACAGATGTTGCCTAGTCTCGCATGTCGACGATTTTGATGAGATCAAACCGGGTTTTAAATTAAATGTGCATGATGGTTAATTCCATGCTTTTTAAACCCATGTGTGATGTAAACAGATTTTCATGGTTTCATGTGAGTCAGGATCACCCAAAGGAGGGGTCGAGTCCTGATTTTATTGTGAAATTTTTAAATGAGAAAGAAATGATTTGAAAGAATTGCATGTTGAATTTTGCCATGCGAATGGATTTACATAACATCATAACTCATATCATCTGTTTTAAAATGTGTGGAGAAAGGGTGGTTTATGCATGGCACCACGTTCATGTAGGTAGTATGGTTACCTACTTGTTCGTAGGATTGCCTTACTGAACTTGATGTGCTCACCCCTTTCATTTTCTCCCACAGATAATCTCCAGTAGACGTTGAGGCGACTCAGTACTGTATTTCGGATATCCACTGCTGCCCATCATTTAAGGTATATACACTTGTATGTATTGTATCTAAATAAGCATAGCACAGTAACATGTTTGTAAGTGACTTTAGGGGATGTATATATATTGTAAACACTTATAAATGACTGAGAAAGAATTAAGTTATATGGTAAATGTATGGTGAGACTGGCATTGACGCACAGCCCAATTTGTTAGTGGAGTGTGGTCACGATCAGAAGACAGGTAAGAATTTAAGTAAGAAAATAACAAAACGCGAAAAAATTAACTCTGATTTTTGGGTAGTTTGGGTCGTGACAGGAGCTTAGCTCGCACCCTGTTTTGATATGATGATTGCATAAAAGCCGTGCTGGAGTGTAACTCGCACGAGATTAGATTTATTTATGCATAAAGCTGTGCTGGAGTGTAACTCGTACGAGATTTGATTTATTGATGCATAACACCGTGCTGGAGCATTGTTCGCCCGTGATTTTATATAGATTTATAACTCATTTTAAAGTCGTACTGAAGTGTTACTCGTACGCAGATTTCATTGATTTCTATGAAACCATGCTAGAGCTTCGCTCGCATGAGATTTTCTGATATCAGGAATATGCATGGAGCCGTGCTAGAGCTTTGCTCGCACAGTGTAACGACCCTTGACCCTTAAAACTCGAGATAAATTTTTTTTTTTGAATTTAATTCACCCACTTATTCCCCAATTCACTTAGGTTGTATTCCTGTACAGTGTCGAAACATTTTCCTAATTCTTTTCTCGTGATTTATAATTGATTTTCATATTTTAACTTATATTGCCGATAGAAATTTCGGCAGCATAACGGCTTATATATAAGCCTCCCCACCTGCAAATCAATTGTATTCCACAATCCTAGATATCCACAACTACCAAGCATACTTTCCAAATCCATCTCTACCACACAATGCATCTATTTCGATTTAATACTAGTAATCTCGAAATATAATCCCAAGGTAGTAATGTTTACATCGTTCCTTACAAAATTATATCTCGACTGATAATTCCAATATATGTCTGTGCATACAATTATGTCTGGTACAGGAATGTAAATGTATACCATTCGCGTGTACAAAGTAGCTTAGGGTAGTTCTTCCCAGCAGCTTACGTCGTGTACGCGGCAGATAGCGTCTATAGATTCACTGCAAATGATCTGAAGGTAGAGGGGTGAGCTTTTGGGGAAAAGCCCAGTAAGAGAATATTCTTAAAGCAGTTCTAATATATAAAAGCATTTGAAATTGTTCATAAAATGAAACTTAATGCAATACATAAACTTTCATTTCATGCGTACGCGTCATAAAGCATGTGAATATTAAAAAAAAACACATACTTAACCATTTTGCAACTTTTCATAAACCTTTCATGAACATTTCATAAATCATTTCGTAAACGTTTCATGAATAATTCATAGTCATTTCGTAAACATTTCATGCATATTTCATAATCATTTCATAAGCATTTCATGAATATTTCATAATCATTTCGTAAACATCTCATGCATGTTTCACAATCATTTCATAAAACTCTCATGCATATTTCGTAATCATTTCATAAACATCTCATCATAGTCGATTTTATAATTAAAATCGAGGAGACTAGGCTATAACTAAGTCATGCGATACGTGTCATTCTCCATTGGAGAGTCATCATACCTATGGCCATGGTAAGGGGGCTGTAGACTGGATCAGGGTCGTACAACCATTTCGTAAAATATGGGTAGTATCCATCTTACTTACTTTCACTAGCACCTAGCTAGGACACGGGCACCAAAGGCACTCTCCGTGTGGGCAACATAATTGCGTGCTGCGCGGGCACGAGATACTACTGAAACATCATCATAAACCACCAGTAGCACGACATCTTCCACACAGGTCGAGTCAAGTGCTAAAGGGGCCAACGTACCGGCACCTCAAGTGGTGGAGCCGGAACACCACGAGAAGTAGCCAAGCATGAAGCCTAAGTCTCAAAACATATTTTTTTTTTCGTAAATACTTTTGAAAACTTCAAAAGTTCAATTTCAAAGCGTAAATATGAATTTTCAAGCCATCATAAAACTTTCATGCATTTTCATAATTCGAAAGTTTATTTCATAAACATAGATGTTCTAGCGAACATTTTGTAAAACGATATCATGTTTTGTAAACAGTTTCGCAAGTATGGACGCATTGATAAATCATTTCAAATCATATGCTCTTTCATAAAATCATTTATCAGAGAAACATGAATGCAATATCAGAACTAAGTTAAGTAATACCCCTTACCTCGATTTATCGGGTATCTCGAATTCGAACGGTGACGTCTCCTAGTACCTCCTTTAATCCTTTCTACGATTCACCTACAACGAAATCGTTTACTTAGCATCTTATCCACACGAATTGTCCGAATTGCGTTAAAATCGTAACCTAGCGTCACTACTGCGTGTGTACGTATTATTGTATATCCTTAGGCCAACACGTACGTTTATATATTTCTTCACTATTGATATATTTACTCCTACAAGTATTACCGTATACCTTTATTACATACATCCACAAGTATACACGCATAAAAATACATATTTATATATATATATATACACTCCTATATGTATTTATATAAATATACTTTTATTATTTTCATGTTTCCTATCTCATATATATACATTCTTTGTGTATATACATATACTTGCACACATTCACCTTTCATACCCCTACAAGTATATGCACCTAAATAAATAACTATATCTATATATATATATATATATATATATATATTATCATTGTTTTCCATTTTTCCTTATCACATATGCATATACACATTTTTTGTACAAATACTAGCATACCCAATTTATTATATAGACTTATTTGTACATGTACCTAAATAAATAAATATTCATTATATATATTTCTACTTCTCATCTTTCCAATTTTTGTCAAATTAACCTACACTAAACATGCTTGTATTTCAATTAATTCCTACAACATCATGCTTCCGTAATACAATTATACATACATTAAACTAAATAAAATTCGGATTTTTACCTAGGAATTAACTGGTGCAAAGATGGAGAATATCAACTGGGTATATTTTTTTTTTTTGGTATACTGCCACTGTAGATGTACTGTGGCGTCGGAACAGGGTGGCCGGACGGGTAGGACAGGCGATGGGATGTTGCCGGGCTCGGGTTCAGTGGAAGGCCGGCGTCGGTCTTCTTCGTTGTCGCAGAACACGAAACAGAGGAAAATCCCTCTGTTTCCGTTTTGTTTCCAGGCGATGAAGAGGGAAAAAAGGGGAATGGTGGCCGGCAGTCAGAGGGGAAGGAAGTTCGGAGTCCGGGCAATGCAAGGCTGCCGACAGTCTTCTGGTTCAGTCGCCGGCGAGCGAAAGAGGGAGAGAGGAAGGTTCGGGTTCGGCGAACAGTAAGGGGAAGAGAAAAAAAAAAGCCGATCGTTGCTGGCTTGGGCCTGATTTCGTCTACCGGTGAGGGAAGCCGCCGGTCCAGGGGAGCTCCCAGCGCCGGGGAGGCCGTCGGTGATGAAACGGAAAACAGGAGGCAACTCGGGGAGAGGTTTTCGGGTTTCTCGATTTTCAGTCGGGATGCGGTTGTCGGTGAGGGGATGGGTCGTCGTTGAGGAAATGGGGCGTGGCCAGCAGTGGGATGAACGGCGGGAGGGGGTTGCCGGCGGTGGGAATTGCGGTAGAGAAACAGTGGGGGGGGGGGGGTTTCTATTTGGGGATCGCGCGACAATCGCGCGATCCCTTTTTTTTTTTTTGTTTAGTTTTTCTTTTCTCTTTTTTTTTCTTTTTTTTAATTAATTTTTTTTAATTTTTTTATCATATATATATTATTTATATATATATCTATTTATATTTATATTTATATTTATATTTATATATATATATATTTTATATTTTTATTGTATATGTTATATTTGTATTTATATATATATATGTATATTTTTAATTATATTTTCATTCTTGGAAAATTACATCTATATATATATATATATTTTTGTTTAATCTAAATACAGAAAATTTGCGGTGTTTACATTATCCCCACCTTTAAAGAATTTGGTCCTCCAAATTCCTCTGATTCCATCAAAATAGGTGTGGGTACTTTTCCTTCATAAGACTCTCTAGCTCCCATGTAGCTTCCTCTATCGAATGGGGTTGTCAGAGAATCTTTACCAGAGGTATCGTCTTCGATCGAAGTACTTTTTCCTTCCTGTCCAAAATCCGAATAGGTCGCTCAATGTAGCTAATGTCCTCTTGAATGCTTAAAGGCTCATACTCAATGATATGTGAGGGATCCGGATTATACTTCCTTAACATCGAGACGTGGAAGACATTATGTACCCCGGAGAGTTGTGGGGGTAAGGCAAGTCTGTAGGCCACGTCTCCCACTCTCTCTAGAATCTCAAAAGGACTAATGAAGCGAGGACTCAGTTTCCCCTTCTTTCCAAAGCGCATTATACCCTTACTCGGGGATACCTTAAGAAACACAGAGTCCCCAATCCGAAACTCAAGTGGCCGTCTATGCTTATCCCCATAACTCTTCTGCCTGCTCTGTGCGGTCTTAAGTCTATCACAGATTATCCGAACACCTTCTGCGGCCTGTTCTACCAACTCGGGAGCCAAGATTTTTCTGTCACCCATTTCTTCCCAAGCCACTGGAGACCTACATCTCCTACCATACAAGGCCTCATAAGGTGCATCCTGATGCTAGCATGATAGCTGTTGTTATAAGCAAACTCTGCAAGAGGCAAGTGATCATCCCATGAGCCCTTGAACTCCAAAACGTACGCCCTCAGCATATCCTCTAAGGTCTGAATGGTCCTCTCGGACTGACCATCGGTCTGAGGATGATAGGCTGTGCTCAAGTTAAGCTGAGATCCCATGGCTTCTTGAAAATGAGCCCAAAATCTAGAAGTGAATCGGGAATCTCTATCTGATGTAATGCTCACAGGTACCTAATGTAGTCGAGCTATTTCTCTCACATACAACTCTACTAAAGCACTTAAGGAGTCTGTATTTTTTTATGGCTAGGAAGTGGGCACTCTTTGTCAGCCTGTCTACAATTATCCAGATTGCATCATGCCCCTTTCGGGTTCTTGGTAACCCCATAATAAAATCCATAGTAATGTGCTCCCATTTCCAAGTAGACACTGGAAGAGACTTAAGTAGTCCTGCTGGTCTTTGGTGTTCGATCTTAATCTGTTGGCAATTTAGACACTTGGCCACAAACTCAGCTACATCTCTTTTCATACCAACCCACCAATACACTCTCCGTAAATCTTGGTACATCTTAGTGCTTCCCGAGTGCATGGTGTACGGAAAACAATGAAACTTTTTTAGGATCTTTTGCCTTAGGGCATCATCGTTTGAAACACTAACTTATCACAATTTCTCATTTATCCTTAATGAGAACTTATTCTTAATTTATATCACTTGATCCAAATCACTTCACATACCAGAAATATTCGTTCCTTGCATACATGTCTTAATCCAATATGACTCGTATATTCAAGATTTATCTCATTTCAAACTTACCTCATTTCGTACATCAATTATATTAGAACTCTTTCCTCATCCCAATTAAGTCTCACATTCAAAACATAAAAATATAGAAGTTACAATCTTTAGATTCAATATGTATTCCATATTCCAAAGTTTCCTTATATCTCAACTTTAAATCATCTTTAAGGGTTTTGGGTCTTTCCCCACTGATTTATAATCCATGTCTTGAGAATCCAATTAACACCCTTTATTAACATATCGTGACCAAAACGACTCCGGATCTCCTTAAAATCTAACACCGGTACACTCCAAAACGAATCACCTGATCTGATAATCTCTTTTTTATGTAATCCTTATAATTATTCTCTCAGCATATCTAATCCAAGCAAGGTCACTCAGTACAGTGGTTTGAGTAATTAATTCGATACTACCTGCTAAATCAATTCTAGAACTTCTCCTTTTAGTTTAGGGGTAACTTGATAAATCGTTTCATCATGTGTCAGAAAACTTTCCCTGTTTACCAAGATGTTTCTATACTCTGAACACTCCCTATCTATATCAATCATATAAGCAGTGCGACCTTTAAAGTCTTATTTATACCGTTAGTTCCCTCATTTATTCTTCCAGTAGAGTGACTACGTTCTTTCATTGTCACCGTTTTCCTTTGTAGATCTCTTCTCTGTCATTCTCTTTATCTTTCTCTTTCTTAGTGACTTTAGAAATATACAATTCATATTATCATAATTGCGCCTCGCGCTCTGTTACCTCAAAGTAATTTCAAATGGAGTCATCTTAGCTTGACTAAATATCTCAATATCTCCTATAGGTTTCTGAACTTCTTTTATCTAACAGTTCTTACAACTCCTTTTTCAATTCCTAAAGATCCATAAAGTTCATTCGACAATGAGACTTCGAAATTGACTGTGTCTCTAGTGCCAAACCTATAATGAATTCCAACTCTCTCTCCAGTGGCAGCCCCAGTAGTTCCTCAAGAAACATCCGAAAACTTGCATACCACAGATATGTCCTGAATACTTGGACATTCTCAGCTAGTGTCAGAGATGAATGCAATATAACTTTCACATCAACATGTTCATCAAAAACTTTCATTAATAGTCAAAATCATACACTTCGTTCCTTAACTGCAAAACATACATTAAACTTACTAGGTAAGGAGAAGGTTACAGTCTTAGAGTAGCAGTCTAAACTTACACGGTTGGTGGCTAGCCAATCCATACTCAAAATTACATCAAAACCATACATGTTCAACAAAATTAGATCTGCTAATATGGTCCTATCTCCTACCTTGATTTCACAATTCCTACACACCATATCAGTCCAAGGTAAAGGCTCTCCCATGAGTGACAGGCTTCTTACCCTTCTCAACTGCGGTAGCCCGTCTCTGTGGGTTCTGTCTCTGGGGAGCTTGCCTCTCAGGTTGTCGTGGTGGTTCTGGGGGTTGTGGGAACTCATTCAGTGGACAATCTTTAATCATGTGCCCCTTCTGTCCACACCTAAAGCAACTCCCGGTGGACCAGTGACATGTAATTCTATGAAATTTACAGCATCTAGTGCAAAATCTGTCGTACCGTTGGAAGCCTCTGGTAGTCTGTGGAGTAGGTACAGGAACTGTGGGCCTATCAATCCTAGCCTGAGACTCATCTGTCCTCTGTCTCTTAGGTTGGCCCCTCTGAAGGTCCTGTCTCATAGACTCCGTTCGCTTACTCTTATCCCTGTTCTTTCTCTTAAATGTTTAAGGCTTCATTTTCGGGAAATTCCTCTTTCTACCGACATTCCTCTCCTCCCTTCGGGTCTGTACAAGAGGCTGAGGCGCCATAGGTACTGGAGGAACTTGTAGAGGAGGAGGTGGTGGTGCTTGTAGAGGAATCGACACCGGAGTAGAAAATGGTGTCGTGCCAACTGAATCGGAAACGTTTATCCCTAGATGTTGGACAATCATGGCAGCTATCGATTCCAAACCTCGCTCGAGGCGCTGCTCCAACCGCTGTTCAAATTGAGCCATACGTGTATTGAGGTCCTCTAAGTGCGGTGGAGGAGGTGGAGGTGGCTGAGCCTGCCTCCGAAGACGTCCGCGTCTTCCACTCATCGTGCAGTGATCTAATACCTGCGCGTAATTCCAAAGATCAAGTCTTACATTCATTAGGTATACATTACCTACTACCAGACAAGCACAGACATTTGAAATGTAATTTAATCCTTATTTTTGACACTGACAGTACTAGACCACCTTCGCTCTGATACCACTTAAACTGTAACGACCCTTGACCCTTAAAACTCGAGATAAATTTTTTTTTTTGAATTTAATTCACCCACTTATTCCCCAATTCACTTAGGTTGTATTCCTGTACAGTGTCGAAACATTTTCCTAATTCTTTTCTCGTGATTTATAATTGATTTTCATATTTTAACTTATATTGCCGATAGAAATTTCGACAGCATAACGGCTTATATATAAGCCTACCCACCTGCAAATCAATTGTATTCCACAATCCTAGATATCCACAACTACCAAGCATACTTTCCAAATCCATCTCTACCACACAATGCATCTATTTCGATTTAATACTAGTAATCTCGAAATATAATCCCAAGGTAGTAATGTTTACATCGTTCCTTACAAAATTACATCCCAACTGATAATTCCAATATATGTCTGTGCATACAATTATGTCTGGTACAGGAATGTAAATGTATACCTTTCGCGTGTACAAAGTAGCTTAGGGTAGTTCTTCCCAGCAGCTTACGTCGTGTACGCGGCAGATAGCGTCTATAGATTCACTGCAAATGATCTGAAGGTAGAGGGGTGAGCTTTTGGGGAAAAGCCCAGTAAGAGAATATTCTTAAAGCAGTTCTAATATATAAAAGCATTTGAAATTGTTCATAAAATGAAACTTAATGCAATACATAAACTTTCATTTCATGCGTACGCGTCATAAAGCATGCGAATATTTAAAACAAAACACATACTTAACCATTTTGCAACTTTTCATAAACCTTTCATGAACATTTCATAAATCATTTCGTAAACGTTTCATGAATAATTCATAGTCATTTCGTAAACATTTCATGCATATTTCATAATCATTTCATAAGCATTTCATGAATATTTCATAATCATTTCGTAAACATCTCATGCATGTTTCATAATCATTTCATAAAACTCTCATGCATATTTCGTAATCATTTCATAAACATCTCATCATAGTCGATTTTATAATTAAAATCGAGGAGACTAGGCTATAACTAAGTCATGCGATACGTGTCATTCTCCATTGGAGAGTCATCATACCTATGACCATGGTAAGGGGGCTGTAGACTGGATCAGGGTCGTACAACCATTTCGTAAAATATGGGTAGTATCCATCTTACTTACTTTCACTAGCACCTAGCTAGGACACGGGCACCAAAGGCACTCTCCGTGTGGGCAACATAATTGCGTGCTGCGCGGGCACGAGATACTACTGAAACATCATCATAAACCACCAGTAGCACGACATCTTCCACACAGGTCGAGTCAAGTGCTAAAGGGGCCAACGTACCGGCACCTCAAGTGGTGGAGCCGGAACACCACGAGAAGTAGCCAAGCATGAAGCCTAAGTCTCAAAACATATTTTCTTTTTCGTAAATACTTTTGAAAACGTCAAAAGTTCAATTTCAAAGCGTAAATATGAATTTTCAAGCCATCATAAAACTTTCATGCATTTTCATAATTCGAAAGTTTATTTCATAAACATAGATGTTCTAGCGAACATTTTGTAAAACGATATCATGTTTTGTAAACAGTTTCGCAAGTATGGACGCATTGATAAATCATTTCAAATCATATGCTCTTTCATAAAATCATTTATCAGAGAAACATGAATGCAATATCAGAACTAAGTTAAGTAATACCCCTTACCTCGATTTATCGGGTATCTCGAATTCGAACGGTGACGTCTCCTAGTACCTCCTTTAATCCTTTCTACGATTCACCTACAACGAAATCGTTTACTTAGCATCTTATCCACAAGAATTGTCCGAATTGCGTTAAAATCGTAACCTAGCGTCACTACTGCGTGTGTACGTATTATTGTATATCCTTAGGCCAACACGCACGTTTATATATTTCTTCACTATTGATATATTTACTCCTACAAGTATTACCGTATACCTTTATTACATACATCCACAAGTATACACGCATAAAAATACATATTTATATATATATATATACACTCCTATATGTATTTATATAAATATACTTTTATTATTTTCATGTTTCCTATCTCATATATATACATTCTTTGTGTATATACATATACTTGCATACATTCACCTTTCATACCCCTACAAGTATATGCACCTAAATAAATAACTATATCTATATATATATATATATATATTATCATTGTTTTCCATTTTTCCTTATCACATATGCATATACACATTTTTTGTACAAATACTAGCATACCTAATTTATTATATAGACTTATTTGTACATGTACCTAAATAAATAAATATTCATTATATATATTTCTACTTCTCATCTTTCCAATTTTTGTCAAATTAACCTACACTAAACATGCTTGTATTTCAATTAATTCCTACAACATCATGCTTCCGTAATACAATTATACATACATTAAACTAAATAAAATTCGAATTTTTACCTAGGAATTAACTGGTGCAAAGATGGAGAATATCAACTGGGTATATTTTTTTTTCTGGTATACTGCCACTGTAGATGTACTGTGGCGTCGGAACAGGGTGGCCGGACGGGTAGGACAGGCGAGGGGAGGTTGCCGGGCTCGGGTTCAGTGGAAGGCCGGCGTTGGTCTTCTTCGTTGTCGCAGAACACGAAACAGAGGAAAATCCCTCTGTTTCCGTTTTGTTTCCAGGCGATGAAGAGGGAAAAAAGGGGAATGGTGGCCGGCAGTCAGAGGGGAAGGAAGTTCGGAGTCCGGGCAATGCAAGGCTGCCGACAGTCTTCTGGTTCAGTCGCCGGTGAGCGAAAGAGGGAGAGAGGAAGGTTCGGGTTCGGCGAACAGCAAGGGGAAGAGAAAAAAAAGCCGATCGTTGCTGGCTTGGGCCTGATTCCGTCTACCGGTGAGGGAAGCCGCCGGTCCAGGGGAGCTCCCAGCGCCGGGGAGGCCGTCGGTGATGAAACGGAAAACAGGAGGCAACTCGGGGAGAGGTTTTCGGGTTTCTCGGTTTTCAGTCGGGATGCGGTTGTCGGTGAGGGGATGGGTCGTCGGTGAGGAAATGGGGCGTGGCCGGCAGTGGGATGAACGGCGGGAGGGGGTTGCCGGCGGTGGGAATTGCGGTAGAGAAACAGTGGGGGGGGGGGGGGTTTCTATTTGGGGTCGCGCGACAATCGCGCGATCCCTTTTTTTTTTTGTTTAGTTTTTCTTTTCTCTTTTTTTTTCTTTTTTTTTTAAATAATTTTTTTTTAATTTTTTTATCATATATATATTATTTATATATATCTATTTATATTTATATTTATATTTATATTTATATATATATATTTTATATTTTTATTGTATATGTTATATTTGTATTTATATATATATATATGTATATTTTTAATTATATTTTCATTCTTGGAAAATTACATCTATATATATATATATATATATATATATATATATATTTTTGTTTAATCTAAATACAGAAAATTTGCGGTGTTTACACACAGGGATTTATATGACATGCATATAGCCGTGTTGGAGCCTCCTGTAGACTGTATGTCACAGTAAGATGATATGCTCACACGTAGAGGTGGCAAACAGGCGGGCTCGGGCGGGTTTGGTTCGGGTTCTTGTCGGGCTCGGGCTTTTTCTGGTTCGAGTTTTTTCGTGTTCGAGCTTTTTCGAGTTCGGTTATTTTCGGGTTTGGGCTTTTTCGGGTTCGGGTTTTTTCGGGTTCGGGCTTCTTCGGTTTCGGGCTTCTTCGGGTTCGGGCTTTTTCGGGTTCGGGCTTTTTCAGGTTCGGTCCCGGTTCTAGTAGGACGGGTTTAGCGGGCCGACTTGAAATATTTTGAAATTTTATTAGTTATAATTTTTTTAAAAAAAATTTTGAATGTGATAATTAATTTAATTTTTATATGATTTTATATTTTAATAAATATTTATATAAAAACAAATTTCTATATTTTAATATTTATTATTTGACAAAAATAATTTACTCTTTTTTAATTTCCTACAATATTTACTATAAAATAGTATATATAATTATATTCATTAAATGCAAAAGAAAATATTACATATAGATATTATAGAAAGAAAAGTACCAATTAATATTATCATTTACCAAAAAAATGCTTAATATGAATAAATGGTCAATTAATTAGCTTTATTTTATTTCTAATTTATTTTTTTTATATAAATCATAATTAATATTATTTCATTAAATATAATCGTTTACATTAATTAATCAAATGTCTCATTAAAAATTTAGAATATTAAATTAAAAAATTATATATTTTTAATATTTGATATAATTATATCATATACAATTATACACTATCATATGAGTGATATTTTGTAGCTGATATAATACACTAAAAAAATATATTTATACAAAAAAACTTTGTAAGCTTAAAAAAAAGCATAATATAAATAATTATGAAATTAAAGTAGATAATTATGATTAAAATAATAAATTTTTAAATTTTAAATAGAAGTCACTAAAATTAGATTAATAAAAGTTTCATAATATTTTTTTTTTATTTCCTATGTTAGTTTGTTTTTAGTTTTACAGATTTCCTCCAACTTCTAGATGTTATCTTCTTCACTTCTTTTCTAAATGAATGTTTTGCTTATTTCTTTGGCCTTGGCCAAGAAAAATTGAAGAGCATAAAAAATCTGACTGGACTACAAATATAATCTATCTATAGAATAATTGAAATTGTTGATAGGCTTTCAAAGAATAAGAAAAGAAAGGATATGATTTCATGATAAATTATTAAATTATTGTATAAAATGGAATAAAATGAATATTGCACGTTAATCTATATATATATAATTAATTTAATAATTTTCAAACAGAATTATCATATTATATAATAACATGGTTAAAAAATTAATTATTTATTATCAAAATAATTATTAAAATAAATATTTACTAATTAGTTATCATATATAAGTAAAACAAATTATTAATTTTTAATAAATTAGTTACATAATTTAAATAAAAAAATTAACTTAAAATAATCATTTTTGTACAATCAAGTAATGATGCATGTTTGTCTTGATCGCCACGCTGCATAATGCACAAGAAAAAATATCTACTAATATTATTCTGGTGAACTGATATAGATATGAACCGATAAGGCAGGCAAATAAATAAATAAATAAATAATCATATATGCTTAACAAAATTATACCTAATTAATTGTTATCAATTCGTTTAAATTATAACTAATTAAAGTTCTATAATTGTAACTAAATTCTCAATTGATAGATGCAATTAGTTTAAGTTTGGAAAAATTATTAAATATAATATAGGAGTTTAAATAAAATAGGTAAACCAAAAAGTGATATAATTTAATCATAATGATTATAAGACAAAATATAATTAAAAGGATGAAATATGAATTAAAGAGAAAAAAATTATATAATTTAGTAATAAAATTTATACAAAAGACAAGACATGGCAAAAACTTAAATTTCCTAGCTAGAAATAAAATTTGAAACATATAAATATTTATTGTTAATTTGATAACATATTTATATAAATTTTTTGTTCATAAGTTTAATATAAATTGCATTAGTAACTTATTAAATTATTATTTTTTTATATTAAGTAATTCTTTTTTGAGTTTTAATTTACATTTGTTATTATAATTTCATATATGAACTTCTTTTGTTATTGTAGGGATTTAAAAACTTCAATTCTGGATCTCTTTTATATAGATCAGAGTTAAATGTATATTTGAATGAACCAAGAGAAGATTATGAGATTCAAATTGATGTTCTTGATTATTGGAAGAAAAATCAATTTTGATACCCTGTACTTTCACTTATGGCTAAGGATATATTGAGTATTTCAATTACCATAGTTGCATCTGAATCAACATTTAGTATGAGTGGTAGAGTTATTAACAAATGGAGAAATTGTCTCACAACACATAATGCAGAAATTTTAATTACCACTCGTAATTGGCTGTATGGATATGATATAGATAAATATGCTAAGATTTTAGTGTCATTATTATTTTATTAATTTTTTATTATTTAAATTCTTATATGATTATTTTTATATATTTTATTAGATGAAGAAGATGAAACAATGAGATTTGGAAGGAAAGTTGGATTAAATTGAACTAGTTAGTTTATGAAGGAGGATGAAGAGTTCTAATTGCAATGTATGTTGATATTTTATTTCTTACTATTTATATTGTTAAAAAATTAAATTTTTTTATTAAGAGTAATTATGATTAATCATTGCCTCATTAATCTTATTTAAAGACAGTGTCGCTCTTGGAGAGTTTGGTTGCTTCCCGCATTTATAATTGTAAGACCCGAATTTAATTAAAATACGAAAATGAATGAGTATTCGTGAAGGGAAGTTGGGGTAAATTAATCCCGAACACGTGCAAGGGCAAAATGGTCAAAAGATCGAAAATCGATATAATTCGATAAGAAAAATTTAGTAAAAATAATGGATTGAGAAATCTTGGTCAATAAAGGTGAAATAAATTTATTCTGGATTAAACTGATCAAGATATTAATTTATTGGAATTAATCGGGATTAATCGAAATTTTTAATTCAAAAAAATAATCCCAAAAATAATCAAAAAATATACCGAAAAGTCATTCGGGACAATATCCCAAAAATACGGAGAAATTATATCCGAAAAATGGTTAAAATATAATAAATAAATTAAATAAAAATTAAATTAATGAGTTTGGAATAAAATAATAATTTTTGGTAGATATTTTGGGTATTTTAATGTATTTTAATGATTAAAATAAATAAATAAATATATAAAAATAAATTAGTAAATTGAAAAAAAAAAAAAAGAAAACTGAAACGAAAACGAAATGATGCGAGGAAATGAAACAGACGAAACAGAAGCCGAGCAACCGAGGAAGGCCGACGTGCCACCGGCGACCGACGACCCCCGACGAAGTACCGAGAAGGAAGAGGAGAGGTCGACGAGCTTCAGGACACCGGAGACTCGCCGTAAGGAGGTCGGAGGACGCCGAAAAACGGAGGAGAAGGCCGCGGGAAAGAAATGGTCACCGGCGGCGATTCGGGCGGAACCGAGGCCAGATTCTAAAAGCCCAGGCGACGATGGTTCTTTTGCGACCGATATCAGCCGATGAAATGACGGGAATCGCCGGCGACGACGAAGAGAAAGAAATGGGTTCCGACGGTCGAGGGAGAAGAGCCGGACCGGCGACGTTTCGGCGGCCTTGGACGAAGCCGAGGCCAGATTCGAGATGCAGACAACCTTGTGGAGCTGCTGGCGGTGGAAGCCGGCGGAGAACCGACCGGTAAGGAGGTGAACCGGAGTGAACCGGGGTGAACCGGTGGTCTGAACCGGTTTGAACCGGTTCAGCCAAGGAGAAAAAGGGAAAAAGGGAAAAAAAAAAGGAGAAAAAGGGAAAAAGAAAAAGAGAAAAAATTGGGGAAAAATCTCGGCGATGTAATCGAGCTACGGGTAAGTCGATAAGCGGTCGAAATTGACCGATTTGAATTTTGGAATATTTTATTTAATTATTATTCGACTGAAAATTTACCCGAAAAATTATGAAATTGTGTAGCTCGACAATCGACGTCAAATGAGAGCTCGAGACAACCTCGATTTACGTGCTAGCATGGAATATCGGGTAAGTAACCCTTATTTACGACAATTTACATCGTTATGCGTGATATGAATTTAAATTCCGTATAAATTGAATTAAATTTTGGAAATTTAGATAAATTATCGTAAATAATAAATTTAGCTATTCGAGAGTTAGAATGAGGCCCAAGGAATTATTAGTGGGTCCAATGAGCCCAATAGGCCTCGATAATGTGAAAATTAAGTGGAAAACGGGCTTAAGGCCGATTAAGGCTCATTAAGGTGCAATCGGGCCCAATAGAGGTAAATGGGCCCAATGATTTAAATTAAGCCTAGAAAATAGGAAATTCAATTAAATTGTATAATATCTGACCTGAGGAATATTTATACGCAGTTCCGAAGGTTTGATTGGGAGCAGATCGGACTGCGCGACGTGACATCAGTGGAAAGGTCAAACTCGACAGGAAAATAAGGTAAGGGAATTCTGCGGACTGCTAGAGGTAACTTTACGAAATTTTAAGTTCATTTGCAGTCCTTTAAAAATTATCTGAAGGGTCTAGAGGTCAAATAATAATTTTAGTGCTCCGAATGGATAAATTACCAAAATACCCTTGTTAAGGGTAAAATTTACAAATTTAGAAAAAATTGGGAGGAGCAAGAACAAGAGGTTTCTGCTCGTTCTGGAGACATTTTAATGCATGCATGAGTAGGCTGGCTAACCTTGAAAGAAAAATGCACAGCATTGCATATTTCAACGATGAAATTGTTTTGAAAATTGTTTTGAGGAAACAGAGCCGCCTACGTGTTTTCATTGACTTGTGACGTGTTAGAGCTCAGCTCGCACGATGTTTGATTTGTGTGATGCATGCATTAGTGCTGGAGCGAGAGCTCGCACTAGAGTTTTACATGCATTGGTGCTAGAGTCTAACTCGCACCTGATTTTACATGATTTTCGTGACAGGGTGCTAGAGTCTAACTCGCACCATATTTTTATATGATTTTAAAAGACAGGGTGTTGGAGCTTCGCTCGCACCAGCTTTTCATATGGTTTGTATACAGAGTGCTAGAGCTTAGCTCGCACTAGTTTTACTTGATTTGATGAGAGTGCTGAGCATCGCTCGCACTGATTTTTATGAGAACATGAGATGAGCCGTGCTTGGAGCATCGGGTAGACTGTGTGTCACCGATTAAATAGGCTCGCACGTGCGTTTTGAGACATGGCATGAGTATTGAGATCTGATCTCTCTGTGGGAAGCCGGCCATTTGGGCTGGAGTACCTAGAGCGATATGGGTCCACGGAGTACGATGTACCGTGCAAGTAGCATGGAGTATGATGTACCGTGTGGTATCTTTGTGATACGTTGTATCTTTGTGATACGTTGGCATCTTCGGATGCATGGGATCAGATAAGACCGACGAGATGGAGTGACCCACCTCCTGGACAGTTCCCGATCATGGTGAGAACCCGCACACTAGGATCCGTGTAGCTAAGGAACTCCTGAGGACACATATGGCCATAGTCCTGGTTATTGTCGATATACAGATGTTGCCTAGTCTCGCATGTCGACGATTTTGATGAGATGAAACTGGGTTTTAAATTAAATGTGCATGATGCTATTTCCATGCTTTTTAAACTCATGTGTGATGTAAACCGATTTTCATGGTTTTGTGTGAGTCAGGATCACCAGAAGGAGGGGTCGAGTCCTAACTTTATTGTGAAATTTTTAAATGAGAAAGAAATGATTTAAAATGAGTTGCATGTTGAATTTTCCACGCGAACATGTTTTACATAACATCATAACTCATATCATCTGTTTTAAAATGTGTGGAGAAAGGGTGGTTTATGCATGGCACCACGTTCATGTAGGTAGTATGGTTACCTACTTGTTCGTAGGATTGCCTTACTGAGCTTGATGTGCTCACCCCTTTCATTTTCTCCGATAGATAATCTCCAGTAGATGTTGAGGTGACTCAGTACTGCATTTCGGATATCCGCTGCTGCCCATCATTTAAGGTATATACACTTGTACATATTGTATCTAAATAAGCATAGCACAGTAACATGTTTGTAAGTAACTTTAGGGGATGTATAAATATTGTAAACACTTATAAATGACTGAGAAATAATTAAGTTATATGGTAAATGTATGGTGGGACTGGCATTGACGCACAACCCAATTTGTTAGTGGAGTGTGGTCACGATCAGAAGACAGGTAAGAATTTAAGTAAGAAAATAATAAAACGCAAAAAATTAACTCTGATTTTTGAGAAGTTTGGGTCGTGACATATAAAGGTGGTATCAGAGCACAATTGGTCTGATGTGTGTCAATGTCAGTAATTAGGAAATTACATCCCCGTGTTACTGTGCTTGGTTAGATACAATAGTGTATATCGAGATGGGTTTTGACTAAGAAATGGTTGAGAATGCAGGAATGCCTAATATGAGTCGCGTTAGATGAGATAGTGCACGAGGCAGAGGTCGTAGAGGTAGACCTGAGTCTGCAAGTCGTGCTGAGTTGACCTGTGAGAACCAGGATGAAATTGAAATGGAGGCTAATGTTAAGCATGCCCCACTGAGTCCGATAGAGAGATCGGATAGTATTGAGACATGCTTCGCGAGATTGAAGCGGAGTGTGGAGATTATTTTGAGGAGCTAATTGCTCAGATTATGAATGAGATTCGAGGGCGCAACGGAGCATTGGTGGAAACCCGCTCGACCCATCTTAAGTGTTAAACATCCAGAGCTGACGTGAGAAATGTTTATGGATGTATTCCGGTGATAGGATATCCCGGACATGATTTAAAGAAAATTATGGATAAAAGTCCTTACTCTGACCCAGAGGATTTGATTTATTGAAGAGTATAATTTATGAGTATAAAACTCAATTATATTCCTGGGCAGATATTACCTCGACACTATGAACAAGTGACAGTCGAGATGTCTAAAAGTTTATGGAAGGGCTCAGATTGTCAATTAGAGTCCAATTGGCCCGTGAGATATTACCTATACCGAGGCAGTGCGCAGATTTACAGTTGGGTAAATAAGAACATGAATTGCACGCCTCTGAGATTGGGAAAGGTAGTGAGGGCTGAAATAGAGACAGAAAAGAGAATCGAGAAATGACAGAGATGTTAAAATGGAAAAATAGTAATTGGTAAAAGATTTAATTTGATGAGTCATGGAGTAAGATAATTGGTAAGGCCCCAGTGCATCCAATTTTGACACTCTTGAGGGGCATTGTAATTGGAGGACCCCGACCTGTTACGAAGCAGTGTAACAGTGTAAGCACTGTAAGCAGTGTGGGATGTGTGGTAGATACCATGGAAGGAAGGTCTATACTTACACTGTATTGATGAAAATGGCCGTTAAGTGTGGTAAGACGGACCATTGATTTTGATTGTACAAAGTTGGGCGAGATCGCCCCACAGAAAAGTAAAGAGACAGAGAAAAACTTCGTTGGTATAGCTGCAACGAAAAGGCAGGCCATAGCAGAAAAGAAAAAGGAAAGTAGGCTGTTGGACGAAGGCGAGAGGATGTCTTGGACCAGGACACTATTGATGTTTCATGGATGTGATGTAAGATACCACACTTGTTATGAATAATGAAGTACATATGTTCATTGATCCTAGTGCCACACCTTTATTCATACCGCCTTCATTCGCATATAAGTGAGTAAAAGGCATGAATGCCTACATCATTGGGCACAATAATGATAAATGAGTACCCCAATAGAGGAGGATTAATTAACGGAATATGGATATAGAAATTTGAAATTGAAAACAGGGGTGAAAACATCACTGAAAAGTATACTGTAAGTATTGACAAGTGATAAAAAGGGGTGCAACAGTTGAAATTAAAGGAGTAAAGGATTGTACTCACGGAGTGAATAATGAAAGAGTTTTGTCATGAGGGATATACGAAAGG
The DNA here is from genome assembly GCA_033439115.1 of Firmiana major. Lineage (NCBI taxonomy): Eukaryota > Viridiplantae > Streptophyta > Magnoliopsida > Malvales > Malvaceae > Firmiana > Firmiana major. The sequence goes on along the minus strand of CM065903.1, from coordinate 21,702,320 downwards.
AGATAATCTTTGAGATAAGATAGATCCTAAATACAAGATGTATTGGAGTAAGAGACATATTCTAGGTAAGGAATACCCTTAATATGCGAAGTAATTGGGATTAAGTGATAAGTAGGGAATATAAATTATAACCAAGGATAAAGATGGATATAATTATAACCAGTCTAAGTGGTTAAGTCTGAAGGTTAATAAAGGTATTTCAAAGTACCTCCTCGCCTGAAGACTTGACAGCGTCTAAAAGTATATATATAACCTATAACGTGAAATCGATCGTCGTAATAAATACCTTTAGCATTAGGATACCTTTACTAAGACGATAAGAATATTAAAATTTGACAAATCATAAAGGTTAACATAGTAAAATTTAATAAGAGCCGTTAAGATAAGAAAAGGAAATGACGCAGGTTAGTACCTGAAAACGTAAGCGATTTTGAAGGATCTTATACGCTTATGCGTAAATAAGTCAAGGATATGGACGATTGAAATATGTAGTGGAGCTCAACTACAATGAGTTATTTAAATTTTACCTGGACCGATTTGTAATCATCATTATCGATGATATGTGGGTGTAGTTAAAGTCTAGGGCAAATTGTAAGCAATAATTGAAAATTGCTTTTACAGATGGTTGCTGCGAGTTCTAAAAAGGGTATACCTTGTTGTCACGTTTAACTATGAAAACATGGTCTTTGAATGAGATGATAAATAGATGATAGGTGTGACATGAATTTTGGTGTAGTGAAGTATGAACTGACCACCGTGATTAATTTCACCATACCCAACAGCTCAAGAGGTTCTCAGTGAGTATGGATACCTCAAAATAATGAAGGAGCTGTGTATTGATGTATAATGGGAAGTATATATATAACCTATAACGTGAAATCGATCGTCGTAATAAATACCTTTAGCATTAGGATACCTTTACTAAGACGATAAGAATATTAAAATTTGACAAATCATAAAGGTTAACATAGTAAAATTTAATAAGAGCCGTTAAGATAAGAAAAGGAAATGACGCAGGTTAGTACCTGAAAACGTAAGCGATTTTGAAGGATCTTATACGCTTATGCGTAAATAAGTCAAGGATATGGACGATTGAAATATGTAGTAGAGCTCAACTACAATGAGTTATTTAAATTTTACCTGGACCAATTTGTAATCATCATTATCGATGATATGTGGGTATAGTTAAAGTCTAGGGCAAATTGTAAGCAATAATTGAAAATTGCTTTTACAGATGGTTGCTGCGAGTTCTAAAAAGGGTATACCTTGTTGTCACGTTTAACTATGAAAACGTGGTCTTTGAATGAGATGATAAATAGATGATAGGTGTGACATGAATTTTGGTGTAGTGAAGTATGAACTGACCACCGTGATTAATTTCACCATACCCAACAGCTCAAGAGGTTCTCAGTGAGTATGGATACCTCAAAATAATGAAGGAGCTGTGTATTGATGTATAATGGGAAGATAGTCAATTATGGAGTCAGACAACTCCTTGATCATGAAATAAACTATCTGACTCATGATTTTAAGTTGGCAGCGATAGTACTTGTACTGAGGATATGGCACTACTAGGTACACGATGAGGAATTGTGGATATGCAATGATCATAAAAGCCCCGAGTATCTGTTTTCACAAAAAGAGGCGAATATGAGAATACATAGTGGGTGAGAGCTTCTGAGGATTTTGATTATGAAAATTGTACCACCCAGGAAAGGCTAATGTGATGGCTGATACCTTGAGCAGAAAGAGCCTCAGGATGGTATTACATATGATGGTCAGGGAGCATGAGCTGCTAGAGCAGTTGTGAGCCTCAGTATTGATGTGACCCCTTCTGATGATGACAGTGATTGTATGACAGCTAGCCTGAGACTATAACCGGATGAGAGTGCCCGGATTTGACAGGCTTAACGAGATGATCGGCATGGTGTCGATAGTGTGGGTCAGATTCAGAAGGGTACAGTGACAGAGTTCACAGAGAGTGTCGATGATTTATAGAGAGGTTCAGAGACAATATGAGTGCTCCCCAAGACCACAGTTGATGAGATAGTAATCTTGTCAGAAGCTTACTCTTCGGGATATACAGTGCATACGGAAAGTAACGAACATATTTATATAAAAATCTCTGAAAAGGGTATTGGTGGTCAGATGTGGAAAGAGATATGGTAGAGATTGTGAAAAAGTGCCTAGTATGTCAGCAGAATAAGGTAGAGTATTAAAAGTCTGCAGGGTTATTGCAGCCTCTACCTATATCGACACGGCACGAAAATAGGAGCAAGTCTCCATAAATTTTATGATGGGTTACAGAGAACCCAGGTGAATCACGAGACTATTTAGATGATAGTCGATAGAGTGACAGTCTATCCACCTTCTGGTTATGAACTCCCCAGATACTCAAAGTGTATGAGGATTTATGTATAAGAAAGATTGTGAGACATTATGTACCGTTCCAGTGAACATGGTATCATATAGGGATTCCCGCTTCCCTTCCCACCTTTGAGGATATTTTTCAAGAAGCTATGGGAACTCGACTGAGTATTAGCACAGCTTTCCATCCTCAGACAGATGGTCAGTCAGAGAGGACTGTACAGGTTCTGGAGGATCCGATGAAAGCGTGTGCCCTTGATTTTTTATGCTCCTGGGATCATCAGTTATTACAAATCGAATTCGTCAATAGTGACAGTTGCCACTTGAGTATCGGGATAACAAGATATGAGACAGTGTATGGCTGTAGGGGTTGTTCCCCAAATTAGATAAGAAAAGTGGGTGACAGATAGAATTATTTTTGACCTTGGATAATAAGTCTCTGAGGATGTTTAGTTAAGGATGAGAGATTAAGAACACCTCAGAGCAGATAGAAAAGTATTGGAATTCACCGAGGGTGAATTAGAATGGTTAAAATGTTTCTTGTCCTAAGAGAATAAGGACATAGAGAACTTTTGGAAGAAGGTAAATTAAGTTTCGCTGGATTGAATCTTTTGAGAGATTGGACAAGTGGAAGATAAGACCTGTAGGTGGCATTTTCACTTGAATAAGCAAGCACCCACAATGTGTCTCATCTTTTGATATTTCGAAAATACTATCCAGATCCAGCATAAGTGATAGGATATGAGATCCAACAGTTCAGCTTAATGCAAATATAAGTACATTGAAAAAGTTGATTCGGGCATTAAACAGGAAAGAGAAAGTATTGAGGTTTAAGACGATCTCCCTAATTAAAATCCTTTGGTAGTATTACACTCCGGAAAAAGGTCACATGAGAATTAAAAAGTATAATATGATTGATGTACCCGGAGTAGTCTATGGACCCATATGACTTGGTTCTAATTTGGAGGACCAAATTCCTTAAGTGGGGGAGAGTTGTAAGACCCGAATTTAATTAAAATATGAAAATGAATGAGTATTCGTGAAGGGAAGTTGGGGTAAATTAATCCCGAACACGTGCAAGGGAAAAATTGTCACGACCCAAACTACCCAAAAATCAGAGTTAATTTTTCGCGTTTTATTATTTTCTTACTTAAATTCTTACCTGTCCTCGAATCGTGACCAACACTCCACTAATAATTGGGCTGTGCGTCAATGCCAGTCCCACCATACATTTACCATATTACTTATTTCTTCTCCAGCCATTTATAATTGTTTACAATATTTATACATCCCCTAAAGTTGCTTACAAACATGTTACTGTGCTATGCTTATGTAGATACAATATGTATAAGTGTATATACCTTATGTTGATGGGCAGCAGCGGATATCCGAAATGCAGTACTGAGTCGTCGCAACTTCAACTGGAGATTATCTGTGGGAGAAAATGAAAGGGGTGAGCACATCAAGCTCAGTAAGGCAATCCTACGAACAAGTAGGTAACCATACTACCTACATGAACGTGGTGCCATGAATAAACCACCCTTTCTCCACACATTTTAAAGCAATGATATGCGTTATGATGTTATGTAAAACATATTTGCACGGAAAATCAACATGCAATTATTACAAATCATTTCTTTCTCAATTAAAATTTTCACAATAAAGTCAGGACTCGACCCCTCCTGCGGGTGATCCTGACTCACACAAAACCATGAAAACGGTTTACATCACACGTGGGTTTGAAAAGCATGGAAATATCATCATGCAATTTAGTTTAAAAACTCAGTTTAAATCATCGAAATCGTCGACATGCGAGACGAGGCAATATCTGTATAACGGCAATAACTAGGACTATGGCCATATCTGTCCTCGGGAGTTCCTCAGCTACACGGATCCTAGTGTGCGGGTTCTCACCATGATCGGGAACCGCCCAGGAGGTGGGTCAATCCATCCCGTCAGTCTTATCCGATCCCAGGCATCCGAAGATGCTGCATCCGGAGATGTCGTATCCGAATATACCACACGGTACATCGTACTCCATGCTACTTGCACGGTACATCGTACTCTGTGAACCCATATAATATCTCTAGGTACTCCAGCCCAATTGGCCTGCTTCCCACAGAGGTTTGTTTCTCAATACTCATGCCATGTCTCAAAATGCACGTGCGAGCCTATTAAATCGGTGACACACAGTCTACCCGATGCTCTAAGCACGGCTCATCGCATGTTCTCATAAAATCAGTGCGAGCGATGCTCAGCACTCTCATCAACTCAAATAAAACTGGCAGAGCCCGCTTTACATCCCCACAAGGCCGCCAACCTCATCCCTCACTCTCACCCCACCTAAGAGGTCTCTTGAGCCTGTTGGGCCTTTTGGCTGACTCCAAGGGTAGACAGCGCTACTCCACAAATCCGGTAAAACTAGTACGAGCTACGCTCAGCACTCTGTATATAAATCACATGAAAATCTTATAAAATCTGGTGCGAGTTAAACTCTAGCACCCTGCCTCGAAAAAGCATATGAAATCTGGCGCGAGTTGTACTCTAGCACCTATGCATGTAAAACTCTAGTGCGAGCTCTCGCTCTAGCACTAATGCGTGCATCACACAAATCGACAACATCGTGCAAGCTGAGCTCTAGCACGTCACACGTCAATAAAAACACGTAGGCGGCTCTGTTTCCTCAAAACAGTTTTCAAAACAATATCACGTTGAAAGTATGCAATGCTGTGCATTTTCTTTCAAGGTGAGCCAGCCTACTCATGCATGCATCAAAACACCTCCAGAATGAGCAGAAACCTTTTGTTCTTGCTCCTCCCAATTTTTCCTAACTTTGTAAATTTTACCCTTAACAAGGGTATTTTGATAATTTGCCCATCCGGGGCCCTAAAATTATTAGTTGACCTCTAGACCCTTCAGGTAATTTTTAAATAACTGCAAATGAATTTAAAACTTCATAAAGTTTACCTCTAGCAGTCCGCAGAATTCCCTTACCTTATTTTCCTGTCGAGTCTGACCTTTTCTTTTCCAATGTTATCTCGTCGCGCAGTCCGTTATGCTCCCAATCAAATGCCCGGAACTGCGTATTAATATTTCTTAGGTCAGATATTATACAATTTAATTGTATTTAATATTTTCTGGGCTTAATTTAAATCATTGGGCCCATTTACCCCTATTGGGCCCGATTGCACCTTAATGGGCCTTAATCGGTATTAAGCCCGTTTTTCACTTAATTTTTTACATTATCGAGGTCTATTGGGCTCATTGGGCCCACCAATAATTTATTGGGCCTCGTTCTAATTCTCGAATAGCTAAATCGATTATTTACGACAATTTATCTAAATTTTCATAATTTAATTCAATTTATGCGGAAATTAAATCAATATCACGCATAACGAGGTCATTGTCGTAAATAAGGGTTGCTTACCCGAGATTCCATGCTAGTCCGCAAATCGAGGCTATCTCGAGCTCTCGTTGGATGCCAATCGTCGAGCTACATAATTAAATATATTTTTCGGGTAAACTTTCAGTCGATAATTAATTAAATAAAATATTCCAAATTTAAATCGGCTCAATTTGACCGCTTATCGACTTACCCGAAGCTCGATTGCATCATATGAATTTTCCCCAATTTTTCCTCTTTTTCTTTTTCCCTTTTTTCTTCCTTTTTTCCTCCTCTTTTTGGCTGAACCGGTTCAGTCCGGTTCGGACCGGTTCAGACCGTCGGTTCTCTCCGGTTCGACCGGTTCACCGCCAGTTCACTGCCTTTCCGGTCGGTTCTCCGCCGGATTCCACCGCCAGTGGCTCCGCAAGGCTGTCCGCGTCTCAGATCTGCCCTCGGTTTCACTCAACGTCGTCGGAAAGTGGCCGGTCCGGCTGTTCTCCTCTTCGCCGTCGGACCCATTTTGCTTTCTTGCTGTTTCTGGCGCCGTTCGCCGGTTTAGGTGGCTGTCACCACCGCCAATCTGCTCACCATCACCTGGGCTTCCGAAATCGAGCCTTGGTGGGGCTCGAATCGCCGCCGTTCGCCGCCGGTGGCCATCTCTTCTCCCGCGACTTCTCTTCCGTTTTTCGCCGGATTCCGGCGTTCCCACGTCGCGTCGTCGCCGCTGATAGGTCGCCTGAGGTCGGGCCGTCTTCGCCGGCCCTCGCCTGGGGTCCCTGGCTGCCGGACGGCTCGCCGGTGGCCTCCTCGGTTTCGGCTCCCTTTTTCTTTCGCGTTTCTCGATTTTCATTTTCAGTCTCTTTTTTTTTTCATTTCTTTCATTAATTATTTTTATTATTATTATTTATTTTAATTATTACACTATTCCTTAAAATACTCTATAAAAATCCAAAATATCCCTTAAAATTATTATTTAATTCTAAATTAATTAATTTAATTTAATTTATTTATTATATTTTAACTCTTTTTTCAGGTATAATTTCTCCGTATTTTTCGGATATTGTCCCGAATGACTTTTCGGTATATTTTTTGATTATTTTCGGGATTATTCTTCCGAACTAAAAATCCCGATTAATCCCGATTAATTTCAATAAATTAATATCTTGATCAATTTAACCCAAAATAAATTTATTTTACTTTTATTGACCAAGATTTCTCAAATCCATATTTTAATTAAATTTTTCTTATCGAAATTATACCGACCTTTGGTCTTTTGACTGTTTTGCCCTTACACGTGTTCGGGATTAATTTAACCCGACTTCCTTTCACGAATACTCATTCATTTCGTATTTTAATTAAATTCGAGTCTTACAACTCTCCCCCACTTAAGGAATTTGGTCCTCCAAATTAGAACCAATTCACATGAGTCCATATACAACTCCGGGTACATCGATCGTATCATACTTCTTTAATTCTTACGTGACCTTCTCCGGAGTGTATTACTACCAAAGGACTTTAATTGGGGAGATCATCTTAAACCTCAATACTTTCTTTTTCCTGTTTAATGCCCGAATCAACTTCTCAATATACTTATATTTTCATTAAACTGTACTTTTGGAATTCATATTCGATCACCTATGCTGGATCTGGATAGTATTGCCAAAGCATCAAAAGCTGAGACACATTGTGGGTGCCTGTTAATTCAGGTGATAACACTAACCTACAGGTCTTATCTCCCACTTGTCCAATTTCTCAAAATATTCCATCCAGCGTAACTTATTTTACCTTCTTCCAAAAGTTCGCTATGTCCTTATTCTCTTAGGACAAGTAACTTTCAACCATACTAATTCACCAAGGATGAATTCCAATACTTGTCTATCTGTTCTGAGGTGTTCTTAATCTCTCATCTTAATTAAACATCCTCAGAGACTTATTATCCAAAGTCAAAATTGATTCTGTTCTGTCACCCACTTTTCTTATCCAATTTGGGGAACAACCCCTACGGCCATACACTGCCTCATATCTTGTCATCCCGATACTCAAGTGACAATTGTCACTATTGGCGAATTCAATTAGAAATCAACTGATCATTCCAGGAGCTCATAAAATCGATGGCACATGCTTTCATCGGATCCTCCAGAACCTGTACAGTCCTCTCTGACTGATCATCTGTCTGAGGATGGAAAGCTGTGCTTAATACTCAGTCGGGTTCCCATAGCTTCCTAAAAATATTCCCTGAAGTAGAAAGTGAAGCGGGAATCCCTATATGATACCATGCTCACTGGAACGCTACATAATGTTCCACAATCTTCCTTATACCTGAATCCTCATACACACTTTGAGTATTTAGGGAGTTCATAACCAGAAGGTGGGTAGACTTAGTCACTCTATCGACTATCATCCAAATAGCCTCGTAATTCACCTGGGTTCTCTGTAACCCATCATAAAATTCATGGAGACTTGCTCTCATTTTCGTGCCGTGTCGATATAGGTAGGGGCTGCAATAACTCTGCAGACTTTTAATACTCTACCTTATCCTGCTGACATACTAGGCACTTTTTCACAACCTCTACAATATCTCCTTTCACATTTGACCACCAATACCCTTTTCAGATATTTTAATATATTTTTATTACTTTTCCGTATGCACTGTATATCCTGAAGAGTGAGCTTTTGACAAAATTACTATCTCATCAACTGTGGCCCTGGGGAGCACTTATACTGTCTCTGAACCTCTCTGTAATTCATTATCATACTCTGTGAACTCTATCACTGTACCCTTCTGAATCTGACCCAAACTATCGACATCCTGCCGATCATCATGCTAAGCCTGGCAAATCCGGGCACTCTCATCCGGTTCTAATCATCAGGCTAGCTGTCACACAATCACTGTCATCATCAGAAGGGATCACATCAATACTGAGGTCCACAACTGCTCTAGCAGCTCACGCTCCCTGACCATCATATGTAATACCATCCCAAGGCTCTTTCTGCTCAAAGCATCAGCCTTTCTTGGGTGGTACAATTTTCACAAATCAAAATTTCTCAGAAGCTTTAGCCACTATGTAATCTCATATTTGTCTCTTTCTGTGAAAACAGATACTCGGGTTTTATGATCAGTGCATATTCACAATTCCTCATCATGTATATAGTAGTACCATATCCTCGGTACAAACACTTTCGCTGTCAACTTTAAATCGTGGGTCGATAGTTTATTTAATGATCAAAGAGTTGTTTGTCTCCAAAATTGACTATCTTCCCATTATACATCAATACACAGCTCCATCATAATTTTGAGGTATCCATACTCACGGAGAACCTCTTGAGCTGTTGGGTATGGTGAAATTAATCTCGGTGGTCAGTTCATACTTTACTACACCGAAATTTATATCACATCCATCATCTTATTTATCATCTCATTCCAAGATCACGTTTTCTTAATTAAACGTGTCAACCAAGTATATCATTTTTGAACTCGCCGCAACCCATTTGTAAAAGCCATTTCCTAATTGTTGCGTATAATTTGCCCTAGACTTTAACTACACCCAATATATCATCGATAATGATTATTACAATTCGGTCCAATCCTTGACTTATTTACGCATAAGCGTATAAGATCCTTCAAAATCGCTTACGTTTTCAGGTACTAACCTGCGCCATTTCCTTTTCTTATATTAACGGCTCTTATTAAATTTTACTATGTTAACCTTTATGATTTGTCGAATTTTTTTATATTCTTATCGTCTTAGTAAAGGTATCCTAATGCTAAAGGTATTTATTACGACGATCGATTTCACGTTATAGATTATATATATACTTTTAGACGCTGTCAAGTCTTCAGGCGGAGAGGTATTTTGAAATACCTTTATTAACCCTTAGACTTAACCACAATTACTTTACATATCGGTCCCTGGGGTCACAATTTATATTCGCTACTAATTGCTTTAATCCTAATGACTTCATATCGTAAAGATGTTCTCACCTTGCATACGCCTCTTACTCCAATACATCTGGTATTCAGAATTAAGCATATCTCATCTTAAAGATTATCTCCTTAATGTATCTATCATGACAAAACTCTTTCATTATTCATTCCGTGAGTACAATCCTTTACTCCTTTAATTTCAACAGTTGCACCCCTTTTTATTAACTTAAAATCTCTATATCCATATTCCGTTAATTAATCCTCCTCTATTGGGGTACTCATTTATCAGTATTGTGCCCAATGATGTAGGCATTCATGCCTTTTACTCACTTATATGCGAATGAAGGCAGTATGAATAAGTGTGTGGTACCAGGATCAATGAACATATGTACTTCATTATTCATAACAAGTGTGGTATCTTACACCACATCCATGAAACATCAATAGCGTCCTGGTCCAAGACGTCCTTTCGCCTTCGTCCAACACCTACTTTCCTTTTTCTTTTCGGCTATGGCCTCCCTTTTTGTTGCAGCTATACCAACGAAGTTTTTCTCTCTTTACTTTTCTGTGGGACGATCTCGCCTAATTCTGTGTAATCAAAATCAATGGTCCGTCTTATCACACTTAACGGCCATTTTCATCAATACAGTGTAGGTATAGACCCTCTTTCTGTGGTATCCACCACACATCTCCCACTGCTTACAGTGCTTACACTGCTACACTGCTTCGTAGCAGGTCGGGGTCCTCCAATCACAATGCCCCCCAAGAGTGCCAAAATTGGATGCACTAGGGCCTTACCAATCATCTTAGCCATTACTCGTCAAATTTAATCTTTTACCAATTACCATTCCTGCATTCTCAACCATTTCTTAGTCAAGCCCATCTCAATATACACTATTGTATCTAACTAAGCACAGTAACACGGGGATGTAATTTCCTAATTACTGACACTAACACACATCAGACCAATTGTGCTCTGATACCACTTTTATATGTCACGACCCAAACTACCCAAAAATCAGAGTTAATTTTTCGCGTTTTATTATTTTCTTACTTAAATTCTTACCTGTCCTCGAATCGTGACCAACACTCCACTAATAATTGGGCTGTGCGTCAATGCTAGTCCCACCATACATTTACCATATTACTTATTTCTTCTCCAGTCATTTATAATTGTTTACAATATTTATACATCCCCTAAAGTTGCTTACAAACATGTTACTGTGCTATGCTTATGTAGATACAATATGTATAAGTGTATATACCTTATGTTGATGGGCAGCAGCGGATATCCGGAATGCAGTACTGAGTCATCGCAACTTCAACTGGAGATTATCTGTGGGAGAAAATGAAAGGGGTGAGCACATCAAGCTCAGCAAGGCAATCCTACGAACAAGTAGGTAACCATACTACCTACATGAACGTGGTGCCATGAATAAACCACCCTTTCTCCACACATTTTAAAGCAATGATATGCGTTATGATGTTATGTAAAACATATTTGCACGGAAAATCAACATGCAATTATTACAAATCATTTCTTTCTCAATTAAAATTTTCACAATAAAGTCAGGACTCGACCCCTCCTGCGGGTGATCCTGACTCACACAAAACCATGAAAACGGTTTACATCACACGTGGGTTTGAAAAGCATGGAAATATCATCATGCAATTTAGTTTAAAAACTCAGTTTAAATCATCAAAATCGTCGACATGCGAGACGAGGCAATATCTGTATAACGGCAATAACTAGGACTACGGCCATATCTGTCCTCGGGAGTTCCTCAGCTATACGGATCCTAGTGTGCGGGTTCTCACCATGATCGGGAACTGCCCAGGAGGTGGGTCAATCCATCCCGTCAGTCTTATCCGATCCCAGGCATCCGAAGATGCTGCATCCGGAGATGCCGTATCCGAAGATACCACACGGTACATCGTACTCCATGCTACTTGCACGGTACATCGTACTCCGTGAACCCATATAATATCTCTAGGTACTCCAGCCCAATTGGCCTGCTTCCCACAGAGGTTTGTTTCTCAATACTCATGCCATGTCTCAAAACGCACGTGCGAGCCTATTAAATCGGTGACACACAGTCTACCCGATGCTCCAAGCACGGCTCATCGCATGTTCTCATAAAATCAGTGCGAGCGATGCTCAGCACTCTCATCAACTCAAATAAAGCTGGCAGAGCCCGCTTTACATCCCCACAAGGCCGCCAACCTCATCCCTCACTCTCACCCCACCTAAGAGGTCTCTTGAGCCTGTTGGGCCTTTTGGCTGACTCCAAGGGTAGACAGCGCTACTCCACAAATCCGGTAAAACTAGTGCGAGCTACGCTCAGCACTTTGTATATAAATCACATGGAAATATTATAAAATCTTGTGCGAGTTAAACTCTAGCACCCTGCCTCGAAAAAGCATATGAAATCTGGCGCGAGTTGTACTCTAGCACCTATGCATGTAAAACTCTAGTGCGAGCTCTCGCTCTAGCACTAATGCGTGCATCACACAAATCGACAACATCGTGCAAGCTGAGCTCTAGCACGTCACACGTCAATAAAAACACGTAGGCGGCTCTGTTTCCTCAAAACAGTTTTCAAAACAATATCACGTTGAAAGTATGCAATGCTGTGCATTTTCTTTCAAGGTGAGCCAGCCTACTCATGCATGCATCAAAACACCTCCAGAATGAGCAGAAACCTTTTGTTCTTGCTCCTCCCAATTTTTCCTAACTTTGTAAATTTTACCCTTAACAAGGGTATTTTGATAATTTGCCCATCCGGGGCCCTAAAATTATTAGTTGACCTCTAGACCCTTCAAGTAATTTTTAAATGACTGCAAATGAATTTAAAACTTCGTAAAGTTTACCTCTAGCAGTCCGCAGAATTCCCTTACCTTATTTTCCTGTCGAGTCTGACCTTTTCTTTTCCAATGTTATCTCGTCGCGCAGTCCGTTATGCTCCCAATCAAATGCCCGGAACTGCGTATTAATATTTCTTAGGTCAGATATTATACAATTTAATTGTATTTAATATTTTCTGGGCTTAATTTAAATCATTGGGCCCATTTACCCCTATTGGGCCCGATTGCACCTTAATGGGCCTTAATCGGCATTAAGCCCGTTTTTCACTTAATTTTTTACATTATCGAGGTCTATTGGGCTCATTGGGCCCACCAATAATTTATTGGGCCTCGTTCTAATTCTCGAATAGCTAAATCGATTATTTACGACAATTTATCTAAATTTTCATAATTTAATTCAATTTATGCGGAAATTAAATCAATATCACGCATAACGAGGTCATTGTCGTAAATAAGGGTTACTTACCCGAGATTCCATGCTAGTCCGCAAATCGAGGCTATCTCGAGCTCTCGTTGGATGCCAATCGTCGAGCTACATAATTAAATATATTTTTCGGGTAAACTTTCAGTCGATAATTAATTAAATAAAATATTCCAAATTTAAATCGGGTCAATTTGACCGCTTATCGACTTACCCGAAGCTCGATTGCATCATAGGAATTTTCCCCAATTTTTCCTCTTTTTCTTTTTCCCTTTTTTCTTCCTTTTTTCCTCCTCTTTTTGGCTGAACCGGTCCAGTCCGGTTCGGACCAGTTCAGACCGCCGGTTCTCTCCGGTTCGACCGGTTCACCCCCGGTTCACTGCCTTTCCGGCCGGTTCTCCGCCGGCTTCCACCGCCAGTGGCTCCGCAAGGCTGCCCGCGTCTCAGATCTGCCCTCAGTTTCACTCAACGTCGCCGGAAAGTGGCCGGTCCGGCTATTCTCCTCTTCGCCGTCGGACCCATTTTGCTTTCTTGCTGTTTCCGGCGCCGTTCGTCGGTTTCGGTGGCTGCCACCACCGCCAATCTGCTCACCATCACCTGGGCTTCCGAAATCGAGCCTTGGTGGGGCTCGAATCGCCGCCGTTCGCCGCCGGTGGCCATCTCTTCTCCCGCGACTTCTCTTCCGTTTTTCGCCGGATTCCGGCGTTTCCACGGCGCGTCGTCGCCACTGATAGGTCGCCTGAGGTCGGGCCGTCTTCGCCGGCCCTCGCCTGGGGTCCCTGGCTGCCGGACGGCTCGCCGGTGGCCTCCTCGGTTTCGGCTCCCTTTTTCTTTCGCGTTTCGCGATTTTCATTTTCAGTCTCTTTTTTTTTTCATTTCTTTTATTAATTATTTTTATTATTATTATTTATTTTAATTATTACACTATTCCTTAAAATACTCTATAAAAATCCAAAATATCCCTTAAAATTATTATTTAATTCTAAATTAATTAATTTAATTTAATTTAATTTATTTATTATATTTTAACTCTTTTTTCGGGTATAATTTCTCCGTATTTTTCGGATATTGTCCCGAATGACTTTTTGGTATATTTTTCGATTATTTTCGGGATTATTCTTCCGAACTAAAAATCTCGATTAATCCCGATTAATTTCAATAAATTAATATCTTGATCAATTTAACCCAAAATAAATTTATTTCACTTTTATTGACCAAGATTTCTCAAATCCATATTTTAATTAAATTTTTCTTATCGAAATTATACCGACCTTTGGTCTTTTAACCGTTTTGCCCTTACACGTGTTCGGGATTAATTTAACCCGACTTCCTTTCACGAATACTCATTCATTTCGTATTTTAATTAAATTCGGGTCTTACAAAAATGGTCAAAAGATCAAAAATCGGTATAATTCGATAAGAAAAATTTATTAAAAATAATGGATTGAGAAATCTTGGTCAATAAATGTGAAATAAATTTATTCTGGATTAAACTGATCAAGATATTAATTTATTGGAATTAATCGAGATTAATCGAAATTTTTAATTCAAAAAAATAATCTCGAAAATAATCAAAAAATATACCGAAAAGTCATTTGGGACAATATCTCGAAAATACAGAGAAATTATATCCGAAAAATGGTTAAAATATAATAAATAAATTAAATAAAAATTAAATTAATGAGTTTGGAATAAAATAATAATTTTTGGTAGATATTTTGGGTATTTTAATGTATTTTAATGATTAAAATAAATAATAAAAATAAATAAATATATAAAAATAAATTAGTAAATTTTAAAAAAAACTGAAACGAAAACGAAATGACGCGAGGAAATGAAACAGACGAAACAAAAGCCGAGCAACCGAGGAAGGCCGACGTGCCACTGGCGACCGACGACCCTCGACGAAGTGCCGAGAAGGAAGAGGAGAGGTCGGCGAGCTTCAGGACACCGGAGACTCGCCGTAAGGAGGTCGGAGGACGCCGAAAAACGGAGGAGAAGGCCGCGGGAAAGAAATGGTCACCGGCGGCGATTCGGGCGGAACCGAGGCTAGATTCTGAAAGCCCAGGCAACGATGGTTCTTTTGAGACCGATATCAGCTGATGAAATGACGGGAATCATCGGCGACGACGAAGAGAAAGAAATGGGTTCCGACGACCGAGGGAGAAGAGTCGGACCGGCGACTTTTCGGCGGCCTTGGACGAAGCCGAGGCCAGATTCGAGATGCGGACAACCTTGCGGAGCTGCTGGCGGTGGAAGCCGGCGGAGAACCGGCTGACAAGGTGGTGAAAAGGAGTGAACCGGGGTGAACCGGCGGTCTGAACCGATCTGAACCGGTTCAGCTAAGGAGAAAAAGGGAAAAAGGAAAAAAAGGAGAAAAAGGGAAAAAGAAAAAGAGGAAAAATTGGGAAAAAATCTCGGCGATGTAATCGACCTACGGGTAAGTCGATAAGCGGTCGAAATTGATCGATTTGAATTTTGGAATATTTTATTTAATTATTATTCGACTGAAAATTTACCCGAAAAATTATGAAATTGTGTAGCTCGACAATCGACGTCAAACGAGAGCTCGAGACAGCCTCGATTTGCATGCTAGCATGGAATCTCGGGTAAGTAACCCTTATTTATGACAATTTACATCGTTATGCGTGATATGAATTTAAATTCCGCATAAATTGAATTAAATTTTGGAAATTTAGATAAATTGTTGTAAATAATAAATTTAGCTATTCGAGAGTTAGAATGAGGCCCAAGGAATTATTAGTGGGTCCAATGAGCCCAATAGGCCTCGATAATGTGAAAATTAAGTGGAAAACGGGCTTAAGGCTGATTAAGGTCCATGAAGGTGCAATCGGACCCAATAGAGGTAAATGGGCCCAATGATTTAAATTAAGCCCAGAAAATAGGAAATTTAATTAAATTATATAATATCTGACCTGAGGAATATTTATACGCAGTTCCGGAGGTTTGATTGGGAGCAGATCGGACTGCGCGACGTGACATCAGTGGAAAGGTCAAACTCGACAGGAAAATAAGGTAAGGGAATTCTGCGGACTGCTAGAGGTAACTTTACGAAATTTTAAGTTCATTTGCAGTCCTTTAAAAATTATCTGAAGGGTCTAGAGGTCAAATAATAATTTTAGTGCCCCGAATGGATAAATTACCAAAATACCCTTGTTAAGGGTAAAATTTACAAATTTAGAAAAAATTGGGAGGAGCAAGAACAAGAGGTTTCTGCTCGTTCTGGAGACATTTTAATGCATGCATGAGTAGGCTGGCTAACCTTGAAAGAAAAATGCACAGCATTGCATATTTCAACGATGAAATTGTTTTGGAAATTCTTTTGAGGAAACAGAGCCGCCTACGTGTTTTCATTGACATGTGACGTGTTAGAGCTCAGCTCGCACGATGTTTGATTTGTGTGATGCATGCATTAGTGCTGGAGCGAGAGCTCGCACTAGAGTTTTACATGCATTGGTGCTAAAGTCTAACTCGCACCTGATTTTACATGATTTTCGTGACAGGGTGTTAGAGTCTAACTCACACCATATTTTTATATGATTTTTAAGACAGGGTGTTGGAGCTTCGCTCGCACCAGCTTTTCATATGGTTTGCATACAGAGTGCTAGAGCTTAGCTCGCACTAGTTTTACTTGATTTGATGAGAGTGCTGAGCATCGCTCGCACTGATTTTTATGAGAACATGCGATGAGCCGTGCTTGGAGCATCGGGTAGACTGTGTGTCACCGATTAAATAGGCTCGCACGTGCGTTTTGAGACATGACATGAGTATTGAGATATGATCTCTCTGTGGGAAGCCGACCATTTGGGCTGGAGTACCTAGAGCGATATGGGTCCACGGAGTACGATGTACCATGCAAGTAGCATGGAGTACGATGTACCATGTGGTATCTTTGTGATACGTTGTATCTTTGTGATACGTTGTATCTTTATGATACGTTGGCATCTTCGGATGCATGGGATCAGATAAGACCGACGAGATGGAGTGACCCACCTCCCGGACGGTTCCTGATCATGGTGAGAACCCGCACACTAGGATCCGTGTAGCTGAGGAACTCCCGAGGACACATATGGCTATGGTCCTGGTTATTGCCGATATACAGATGTTGCCTAGTCTCGCATGTCGACGATTTTGATGAGATGAAATTGGGTTTTAAATTAAATGTGCATGATGCTATTTCCATGCTTTTTAAACCCATGTGTGATGTAAACCAATTTTCATGGTTTTGTGTGAGTCAGGATCACCCGAAGGAGGGGTCGAGTCCTGACTTTATTGTGAAATTTTTAAATGAGAAAGAAATTATTTAAAATGAGTTGCATGTTGAATTTTCCATGCGAACGTGTTTTACATAACATCATAACTCATATCATCTGTTTTAAAATGTGTGGAGAAATGGTGGTTTATGCATGGCACCACGTTCATGTAGGTAGTATGGTTACCTACTTGTTCGTAGGATTGCCTTACTGAGCTTGATGTGCTCACCCCTTTCATTTTCTCCCACAGATAATCTCCAGTAGACGTTGAGGTGACTCAGTACTGCATTTCGGATATCCGCTGCTGCCCATCATTTAAGGTATATACACTTGTACATATTGTATCTAAATAAGCATAGCACATTAATATGTTTGTAAGTAACTTTAGGGGATGTATAAATATTGTAAACACTTATAAATGACTGAGAAATAATTAAGTTATATGGTAAATGTATGGTGGGACTGGCATTGACGCACAGCCCAATTTGTTAGTGGAGTGTGGTCACGATCAGAAGACAGGTAAGAATTTAAGTAAGAAAATAATAAAACTTGAAAAATTAACTCTGATTTTTTGGGAAGTTTGGGTCGTGACAATAATCTTTTCAAGTATGTTATTCATCAAGCCGCTAGTGTTGAATGGAATGATCGTATTTTCCTGTTTTGTTCATCATGCAATGTATGATTAGGGATTGGTTTCTCCCTGACTAGGTGGCTGTGTATGAGAATGATTGTATGTTTTCTATTTTGTTGTTCTTGTAATGTTACATGTCATAACTTTAAGTGTTTAATATTTTCTTTGTTTGTTTGTTTTTTACTATATTGGACTAATTTAGAACATAACAATTATTGACTTATTAATGGCATGAGAATTTGGATGCAAACATGTCATAGTTGAGTCTGAATCTTTTTCTGCATTGAAAAAGTTATTACAACCTTTAAAAGGGTATGATCCCCTCTTTTAACTTTCAATTCTTATTTTTAGCATAATCACCATTTAAAAAATAAATTACTATTTTTCTATTTACGAGTTATAGGAGTCAGAATTTAAATTCTAATTTTATTAATAATGTATTCAATGTTTTATATGAAATATCAAGTTTAAATAAATGTTACAATTATATAATGATTTATATATATATATTTGATTTATTTTTGTATTAAAATTAAAATTTTAATATGAAATAAATATAATAAAATAGTATAATAATTGTTTTTATAATAAAATCAAATGTCATATTTAATAATAAATTTATTATTTATTATTACAAATATAATAATCATAATATTGAAAATTATTTGATATTGAATATTATATTGTGTTTTAAAATATTTTTATTTAATAATTGAATGTAAATATTTAATATTTATTTTGTTGATAATAAATTATTGATATAAATATGTAATAAATAAATAATGATTGTTTTAAAATTTTATAAATTTTAATTAGAAAAAGTGTATAATTATTTATTTATTTAATTATTTTTTAATATAATAATTATATAATTATAATTCGAGTTTTTCAGGTTATAAATTCGGGCTTTCTCGGGTTTTGGATCGGGTCGGTTTCAGGTTCGGGTAGTATTGGGCTCGGGTTATTTCGGGTTCGGGTTTTTTCCGGCTTGGGCTTTCTCGGGCTTGGGCTTTATCGGGTTCGAGCTTTTTTGGGTGGAGCTTTTCTCAGGCTCGGGCATTTGACTTTTTTATCAATTCGGTCCGGTCTCGGGTTTGATCTCGGGCGGGTTTTCTGGCTCGGACCAACTTTTGCCAGCTCTACTCACACGTGTATACTGAGACAGAGATGATATGGGTGGATAAGACCTATTGCAGGCACCCCTGACTGAGCTTGGGTTCACGAAGTACGTTGTACCGTGTCTATCACGCAGAGTACGTTGTACCGTGGGGATTGTTGGAGTGGAGTGGCATTAGCCACGAGGCAGCAAGCCTTGCCCTCGTAATCCTGGTGTTATGCTGTTCTGGCGGGTAGGACGACCCACCTCCCGTTTCATTTGTGATACCCCGCACACTAGGTACCGTGTTGCAAGGGATCACTGGGATATGACCATAGTCCTCGATGTTACTGATATAATCACCTACTTGTCTCACATGATATAATTATTGGCCGATAGACCAGGGTAGACCCGAGGGAGGGGTCAGGCCCCCGATTTTATGATTTTATGATATGTGACCCTGAAAGAAGGGTGGTTTTATAATCGAAGTTTTATAATGAATTTTAATGAATTGTTTTATGAGATTATTGATCCGGACGGGTTAGTTTATACTGCAGTTTTAATGAATTGATTTAAAAGCAGTAGCATGATGATGTTTTCCATGCTTTCATTTCAAATTCATGATTTTTCTTACATGACATGAAAGAATGCATGATCTGTATTTGCTTCATGCTCATTATGATTTAATGATGTCACATAAAATGCTATTGATGCATGAATTACATGCTTTCTAGATGCACGAACAATTTTGATAAACTATGTCATTGATGTATGCATGGTTTTGTGCTTGAGATTTTAATGAAAAGAAATGGATTTAAGGGCATGGTATTATGAGCATGTAAATAGTGGACCTATCTACTTACTTGCATAATTACCTTACTGAGCGTGTGGTTTGCTCACCCCCCTTATTTTCCCATCTTTTCAGAGAACTTGCAATAGTTAGTGAGCGGTTGAGGACTTGCATGCTCCGCTGCTTCCCATCGAGAGACAAGTATACACATTTGTAGAGTTTTGTATCTAAATATGTAATGCACAGTACTGTAAACGGATATGATGTCGGGGATGTAAGGTTATATAAATACCATTGTGTATGAATTTAGTAAAGTCAAAAGATAGTAAACTCTGTTATGTGAATGTGATTATGGAAATGGAATGGTAAATATGTGAGAGGTGACTAACATCGAATCATATCCCAACTGTTTGTAGGATTGTCACGATGAGAGAAAGGTAAGAATTAATTAATAAATGAAAAAGTAAAAAATTTACTCTGATTTTTAGGTAATTTGGGTCGTGACAGGTTTAATGGTATCAGAGCTGAGTTGGCCTGATATGAGTCGGTGTTAGTGGTTAAGAAAGTTTACATCCCTATGTACTGTGCATTGTTTAGATACAATTGTGTATATCGAGATGAAAGTGCAGCTAAGAATTTGATTTTGAATGCAAGAATAAACTCATTAACTAATAGCCGCTATGATAGAAGGGCGAGTACACGTGCTTGAGGCCGTAGAGGTAGGCCCGAGAGTCGTACTGAGTCGTCACATGAGACTCAAGATGAGATTGACGTGGAGGCTGGTATTGAGTATGCCCCATAGAGTCCGACAAAGAGATTGGACAGTATTGAGACATGCTTCACGAGGTTGGAACGAAGTGTGGAGAATATTTTGAGAGCTTTTTGCTCATAGTATGCAAGGTATTTAAGGGCGAGTCGGAACATTAGTGGAAGTTCGCTCGACCCATCGTATGAGTTAAACATCCAGAATGGACATGGAAAAAAAAATTCTAGATGTATTCTGGTGACAGAATATCTAAAAAATTACTTAAAGGAAATTACAGAAAAAATTCTTTACTCTGACCCAGAGAAACATGTTGATTGACGAGTATGAAATTCAATTTATATTCCTGGGTAGATATGACCCGACACTATGAACAGTACGAGTTGAAATGTCTGAAAGTTCATGGAAGGGCTCAGATTGTCAATTAGAGTCCGATTAGCTGTGAGATATCACTACCTATGTCAAGGCAGTGCACACTACAATTGTGTGAATAAGATCATGAGTTGCACGCCTCTGAGATTGAAAAAGGTAGTAAGGGCCAAAATAAAGACAAAAAAAGAGAATAGAGAATGACAAAGATGTCAGAACGAGAAAAAGGTAGTTTGGTAAAAGCTTAGAGCTGATGAGTCACGGGGTAAGATGATTAGTAACCCCAGTGTATCCAATTACAACACTTTTATGGGGTATTGTGATATGAGGACCCTGACATGCTCCATAGCAGTGAGAGCAGTGTAACAGTGTGAGCAGTGTAAGCAGTGTAGCAGTGTGAACAGTGTAGAATATGTGGTAGTTACCACGGAAATAAGATGTTGGACGAGGGCGAGTGTATGCCTTAGACCAGGACACTACTGATGTTTCATATGATGTGGTGGAAGATACCACACTAGTTGTGAATAATGAAGTAATTATTTTAATTGATCCTGGTGCCACGCATTTATTCATACCGCCTTCAGTTGCTTATAAGCTAGTGAAAGATGTGCAACCTGTACCCTTAGGCAAGATGATGATGGTTAGCTGATTTTCACTAACTGAATATGGGTATAGAGATTGTAAGTTGAAAATAGGGGTGAAAACATCACTGAAAAGTATATTGTAAGTTTGACAAGTAATGAAAGAGTTTGTTATAAGTGATATATGAAAGGAGATAAGCTTTGAGATGTGATAGATCCTGTATACGAGATATATTGGAATAAGAGGCGTATGTAAGGTAAGAATATCTTTGATAGGTAAAGTAATTTGGATTAAGCGATATGTAGTGAATATGAATTGCGACCAAGTATAAGAGGTGGATATATCTACACCTAGTGCATGTGGTTAAGTCTAAGGGTTAATAAAGGTATTTCAAAATACTTTCCCGCCTGAAGACTTGACAGCGTCTAGAAGCGCACACATAACTTATAAATTGAAATCGACAGTGTTGGCTCTACCGAGAGGGGGGTGAATCGGTTTTCTAACGTTAATAGCAAATTTTAATTTAATCCTATTATAGTCAGCAAATGAAAATGAACAATATAATAAAATTAAATAATTTAATGCAAGATAGGGAAGAGAGAAACAAACACAATCGTTTATAGAGGTTCGGCCAAACTCTTGCCTACGTCCTCTCTCCTTGACCTTCTTGTCAAGTGCTTTCTTACTCTCCTTCAATAGAAGTTACAATGTTCCTTTTACAGGTTAAGGAATAACCTCTCTACCCTTTGCAATATAAAAATGTATTCACCCTCTTACAAGTTTATCTCACTGAGGAACAATCCTCTTCTCTCTCAAGATAAGGATGAATACAAAATGAAGCTTTAATGTAGGTAGGACAAATACAGCTTTTGCACTTAAGCTTATACAATAAATCTCAATAAATGAGGAATAAAGACATAAGGAATGAAAGTGTTTAAAGCTTGAGAATGTAGAAAATGTGCAGCAATAATGTCTCTGTTCTCATTGTTTTCAATGCTTGGTTAAATACTGAAGGATTGGTAGTTGGAGCATTAAATGTTGTTTTTCCCGTTGAAATTTTGCAGAAACTAGCCGTTGGGTACCTCCAGTAGAGTGCCAGATCGATCTGCCATCTTGGCCAGATCGATCTCTTAGTTATAAACCCTGCAAGATCAAAGCACAATAATACAAGGAGATCGATCTGTCGAATAGGCAGATCGATCTGTTGATTTGAAAATGAAAGGGGAGATCGATCTGTCGAATAGGCAGATCGATCTTCCAATCTCTCTGTTTAAGGCAAGATCGATCTACAGATCGATCTGCCATGTAATCTCGTAGAGGGAAGATCGATCTCTCAATACCACAGATCGATCTCCTTAGCTCTCTGACTTTGAGGAGATCGATCTCTTCCTTACCAGATCGATCTCACAAGCTCTCTGTTTGAGTGTGGATCGATCTTACAGGTCGATCTTCAGTCTATGCTTTAAGGGAGATCGATCTCTTCCTAGATCAGATCGATCCCTCAACTCTAATATTAGGCAAATCGATCTCTTAACCCTTATAGATCGATCTTACTCTTCCTTAATAACTTTGTACAGGTTCAAAACTTGGCAGATCGATCTCATGTCTTCCTGAGATCAATCTCTCATCCAAGATACACCAAGGAGATCGATCTCTGATATGCCAGATCGATCTCTCATCTATAGAAAACCCAGGAGATCGATCTCTCATAAGCCAGATCGATCTCTCATCAACAGAACTCTAAGTTCTGGTACTGATAACCTCTAAACATGTTTTTATATCATCTTTATATTATTGAATTTACTTGTTTTGTCATTTCAAAATACATTAACTCAACAATCTCCCCCTTTTTGATATGACAAAACTTATTTAATCAACATGTTTAGTTAATTTGCAGAAACTCCCCCTTTTTGTAAGCTCCCCCTTTCTTTTAGCTTTTGACCTTGTTACTATCTTAACTCCCCCTCATTTTAATCAATCTTTTAAAACTTTAGAGAGGTTTCTTAAAGCCATTTACACATCTTTTAATTAACCACATGTACATGTTCTCTTTTCTTCTCCCCCTTTTTGTCATATCAATGGCAAGAAAGAAATAACATTCATGTCATTTCAAAATTAACATTTTCATTAAAACTTTAGTCAATCAACAAGACAAATGGCAGTTCATTCAAGCAAATGCATTTCAAAACAACAAG
Source organism: Firmiana major (assembly GCA_033439115.1). NCBI lineage: Eukaryota > Viridiplantae > Streptophyta > Magnoliopsida > Malvales > Malvaceae > Firmiana > Firmiana major. Next base: position 21,678,657 of record CM065903.1, on the reverse strand, counting down.
CAGTAATTTAACAAAAACGAAATAAATTTTGGAAGAAAAATTTACCAATGTAGGTTACTGGACTTGGATTGATGAGTGATTCGTACCGAAGATCGATCTGGAGGAAGAATTGAGAGAGGATGTGCGACAGAGCTTTAGGGATTTGAGATTTGGAGTTTTGAAATTTGGGGATTTTTCGCCAGAATTTATAGTCCAGGGCACAGGAGATCGATCTGTCGAGACGACATATCGATCTGTCATTTTCAGAAGCCCAAGGAGATCGATCTGTCGTATGCACAGATCGATCTGTTTCAAATAGAAGCGTGAGGAGATCGATCTGTCGTATGCACAGATCAATCTGTTTCGAACAGAGGAGTAAGGAGATCGATCTGCCAAATGCATAGATCGATCTTCAGAAGACATAGGCTTGAGGAGATCGATCTGTCGTATGCACAGATCGATCTGTTATCGAACAGAGGCTTAAGGAGATCGATCTTATGGATAGAAGATCGATCTGCCTAGCTTAACCTTAATGCTTTAGGCTTATTTGAAGTATGGAGATCGATCTATATGAACAGGAGATCGATCTCTCATACTTGTTGCCCAGAAAACTCATTTGAAAATCACTTTTAAGTCAATTTGAAATCAAGATTTTGAAGCACACACATCTTAGGGAACATTCATAATTCCTAATTCACCTCTAAGAATGCAAAACCTATCTCTATCAAGGGGTTTGGTGAATATATCAGATATTTGATGTAACGTGTCAATGTACTCTAGAATTATATCCCCCTTTTGCACATGGTCTCTAAGGAAGTGATGCCTAATTTCTATGTGCTTGGTTCTAGAGTGTTGAATAGGATTTTTAGATAGATTAATGGCACTGGTGTTATCACATTTAATAGAGACTTGTTTCATGTCAATACCATAATCTTTCATTTGTTGTTTAATCCACAACACTTGAGTACTACAACTACCAGCTGCTATGTATTCAGCTTCAGTTGTGGACTGAGCCACACTGTTTTGTTTCTTGGAGAACCAAGAGATTAGCCTATTTCCTAAGAATTGGCAAGTACCTGAAGTACTTTTCCTATCTATTTTGCATCCCCCAAAATCTGCATCTGAAAATGCATGAAGTGCAAAGGTATAGTCCTTGGGGTACCAAAGTCCTAGATAGGGAGTGTCCTTAAGGTATCTAAAGATCCTTTTAGTGGCTAATAAATGTGATTCCCTAGGAGAGGATTGAAATCTAGCATAAAGGCATACACTAAACAAAATATCTGGTCTACTTGCAGTTAAATAAAGCAATGAGCCAATCATAGACCTATAGAGTTTAGTATCTACACACTTACCTCTCTCATCTTTATCAAGCTTGATGTTGGTGCCCATAAGAGTTGCTTGAGGTTTGCAATTGTCCATTCCAAATCGCTTGAGCAAATCCTTAGTATACTTTGCTTGATTGATGAAGGTTCCATCTTTTGTTTGCTTTACTTGAAGTCCCAAGAAGAATGTGAGTTCTCCCATCATGCTCATTTCAAACTCACCTTGCATGATCTTAGCAAACTCTTGACATAAAGACTCATTAGTTGATCCAAAAATAATATCATCTACATACACTTGTACAACTAATAAATCCTTATTTTTATTTTTGATGAACAAAGTGGTATCCACTTTTCCTCTTGAAAATCCCTTTTCTATTAAAAATTTTGACAACCTTTCATACCAAGCTCTAGGAGCTTGTTTCAATCCATAGAGTGCCTTAGACAATTTAAAAACAAGTTCAGGAAATTCATGATTTTCAAAGTCGGGAGGTTGCTCAACATAGACTTCTTCATTAATGAAACCATTTAAGAATGCACTCTTTACATCCATTTGATACAATTTAAAGTTTTTATAACATGCAAAGGCAAGTAACATTCTTATTGCCTCTAGTCTAGCTACCGGTGCATAGGTTTCATCATAATCTATTCCTTCTTCTTGTCTATAGCCTTGTGCAACTAACCTAGCCTTATTCCTTATGATCACACTATTTTCATCCATCTTATTCTTGAATATCCATTTAGTTCCAATTATAGAGTGATCTCTAGGCCTAGGAACTAGTTTCCATACTTTGCTTCTCTCAAATTGATTTAATTCTTCTTGCATTGCTAGGAACCAATTATTGTCATCTAAAGCTTCATTGACATTCTTAGATTCTATTTGAGATACAAAGGCTATATATTGACACATATTCCTTAGAGATGATCTAGTTCTAACTCCAAGAGTTGGATCTCCCACTATTTCACAATCTTTTACATATCCTAACTCCCTTGGTGCTTTAGATTCTCTCTCCAATATCTCTATTTCATCTTTATCTTCTTTATTCAAGTCAAGTTTTTCTAATAAATCATCTTCTAATTTTGAGTTTTCCTCCAAGTTTTCATCAAATATTCCAACGTCCTCATTATTTGTTGAATCTTTAGATAAATTATTTGACTCATCAAATATCACATGAATTGATTCTTCAACCATCAATGTTCTTTTGTTGTATACTCTATAAGCCTTTGAATTCAAAGCATATCTTAGAAAGATTCCCTCATCACTTTTGGCATCAAATTTTCCTAAATTATCTTTCCCATTATTTAAGACAAAACATTTGCAGCCAAAGGGATGGAAGTAGCTAATGTTAGGCTTTTTACCCTTGTAGAGCTCATAAGGAGTTTTCTTAAGCATGGGTCTAATCATAGCTCTATTAATTATATAGCAAGATGTGTTTATAGCTTCAGCCCAAAAATACTTTGGCAAATTATTCTCACACAACATGGTTCTAGCCATTTCTTCCAAAGTTCTATTTCTTCTTTCTACTACTCCATTTTGTTGTGGTGTCCTAGGGGCTGAGAAGTTATGACTAATTCCTTGATCATTACAATACTCATCAAATCCTATGTTTTCAAATTCCTTGCCATGATCACTTCTAATGCTAGTTATTGTATACCCTTTTTCATTTTGAGTAATTTTTGTATAGGCTATGAATTTTTCTAAGGCTTCATTTTTTACTCTTAAAAAGAACACCCATGTGAACCTAGTGTAATCATTAACTATTACAAATCCATAGTGTTTCCCACCTAGGCTAATTGTTCTAGTTGGTCCAAATAAATCTAAGTGAAGTAATTGAAGAGGCCTAGTGGTGGATACAATATTCTTAGGCTTAAATGTTATCCTTTTGTGTTTTTCTTTAACACAAGCTTCACATATTTCTTCATGATCAAAGGATAGCTTGGGTAAACCTATGACTAGATCCTTTCTAGCTAACTTAGATAGCACATGCATGCTAGCATGACCTAGTCTTCTATGCCATAACCAAGATTCCTTTTTACTATCTACCATTAGGCATATATTTTCATTTTTGAGTTCATTAAGATAGACAATATATATTACCTTGCCTATGGCCTAGAAAGAGAGCTTTGTTAGTCTTAGGATCTACCACATTACATTTCATGCAATCAAAGATTACTTTGTAACCTTTGTCACAAAGTTGACTTATGCTTAGTAAGTTATGCTTTAGACCCCTAACAAGTAATACTTTTTCTAAAGAGAAGTAATCATTACCTATTGAGCCACTTCCTTCTACTTGGCCTTTGGAGTTGTCCCCAAATGTGACCTCTCCATCAACCTTTGATTTAAAAGAGTTGCAGTGGCTTCTATCTCCCATCATGTGCCTTGAGCATCTGCTATCCAAGTACCATGCTTCCTTTGTTTTAGCTGTGTGGACATGCTCAATCACCTACAAGAAGATTTAAACTCAAGTCTTAGGTACCCAAATTTTCTTGGGTCCTTTGAGGTTAGTGAATGCAATTCTTGATCCCTTTGGGATCCATTTTGCTAATGCATTACAATCTTTGGAGTGAATTACTTCTTTTGGAATCCATATCCTTTTTACTATTTTTCCTTTTAGAGTTCTCATATTTATATTGCAATTATGTGATGCATGTCCCTTTCTATTGCAAAATGAACAAGTAATTGCATGTTTATTTATGCTCTTCCTAGCAATAAAACTTTTAAGATGAGTCTCTCTACTCTTTGCATTATATCCTAAGCCATTTTTGTCAAAGAATGCCCTTTGGGTCTCTAGCATGCTATCTAACTTTTGTTGACCCATGTGAAACCTATTAAAGGAATTATGTAGATTGCTATTTTTCTCTTTAAGGTCACAAATTTCTAGATTTGAAATTTCTAGTTTCTTTTCACATTCTAATTTATCCATTTGCATTATCTCATTTTTTTCTCAATTTGGATATTATCTTTTTATATTTCATACTCATAGATTCATACTCTAATGCAAGATCATCAAAGGCATCTTGCAATTCATCAAAAGAATATTCATTGAGGCTTGACGTTACCTTTTCATCCTCAATAGCCATGAAGCACAAGTTGGCAATGTCCTCATTTGATTCATCATCGGAGCAGTCACTGTCGCTCCATGTTGCCACCATTGCCTTCTTTTTATGGAACCTATCATTGGACCTTATAAGAAGAGGGCAGTTAAATTTTATATGTCCTGGTTTTTTACACTCATAACACACAATTGAGTCTTTTCTACCTACTTCTTCTTGATCTCTCTTATTGTTTCTCCTATTACTACCACTAGCTCTCATCCTCATGAACTTGTTAAATCTTTTGGTAAACATTGCCATCTCAAAGTCCTCTTCACTACCACTCTCATTCTTAATCTCCTCTTGAGCAATGGATTTTAGAGCAACTCCCACTTTCTTGGGTGGCTCTTCATTTCTTTTTAATTTCATCTCATAAGTGAGTAGAGATCCTATTAATTCATCTAAAGACAATGTGTGAGGATCCTTAGATTCCTCAATTGCAGTCACTTTAGCTTCCCATGATTTAGGTAAGCTATTTAATATTTTCTTGACCATTTCAATATTAGAATATATTTTTCCTAAGGACTTTAGTCCATTAATTACATCTGTGAATCTAGTGAACATCTCACTAATTGATTCTCCTTCCTTCATCCTAAAGGGCTCATAATCATGTGTGAGCATTCCTACTTTAGTCTCCTTCACTTGGGTTGTACCCTCATGAGTTATTGCCAATTTGTCCCAAATTTGTTTGGCATTATCACACCCGGAGACTCTATTATATTCATTTAGACCTAAGGCACAAAATAATGTGTGCATAGCTTTAGCATTTAGCTGAGCACATTTAATATCATTTGAATCCCATTCATCTTCTTCTTTAGGGATATCTCTTCCCTCTATTCTCTTTGTAGGGATTTGAGGTCCTTTAATTATAATTCTCCACACTTCATAATCATTTGCTTGAATGAACAACATCATCCTAGTCTTCCAATATGCATAATGTTCTCCATTAAACATAGGAGGTCTAACCGTAGAGTGCCCCTCTCCTACCAAACTAGTTACTACATTGTTATGAGCCATTTGATCGTTTCTAACTCTTAGGAAGTTGTTCCTATGTGATTAAAGAGTCCTAGCTCTGATACCAATTGTTGGCTCTACCGAGAGGGGGGTGAATCGGTTTTCTAACATTAATAGCAAATTTTAACTTAATCCTATTATAGTCAGCAAATGAAAATGAACAATATAATAAAATTAAACAATTTAATGCAAGATAGGGAAGAGAGAAACAAACACAATCGTTTATAGAGGTTCGGCCAAACTCTTGCCTACGTCCTCTCTCATTGACCTTCTCGTCAAGTGCTTTCTTACTCTCCTTCAATAGAAGTTACAATATTCCTTTTACAGGTTAAGGAATAACCTCTCTACCCTTTGCAATATAAAAATGTATTCACCCTCTTACAAGTTCATCTCACTGAGGAACAATCCTCTTCTCTCTCAAGATAAGGATGAATACAAAATGAAGCTTTAATGTAGGTAGGACAAATACAGCTTTTGCACTTAAGCTTATACAATAAATCTCAATAAATGAGGAATGAAGACACAAGGAATGAAAGTGTTTAAAGCTTGAGAATGTAGAAAATGTGCAGCAATAATGTCTCTGTTCTCATTGTCTTCAATGCTTGGTTAAATACTGAAGGATTGATAGTTGGAGCATTAAATGCTGTTTTTCCCGTTGAGATTTTGCAGAAACTAGCCGTTGGGTACCTCCAGTAGAGTGCCAGATCGATCTGCCATCTTGGCCAGATCGATCTCTTAGTTATAAACCCTGTACGATCAAAGCACAATAACACAAGGAGATCGATCTGTCGAATAGGCAGATCGATCTGTTGATTTGAAAATGAAAGGGGAGATCGATCTGTCGAATAGGCAGATCGATCTTCCAATCTCTCTGTTTAAGGCAAGATCGATCTACAGATCGATCTGCCATGCAATCTCGTAGAGGGAAGATCGATCTCTCAATACCACAGATCGATCTCCTTAGCTCTCTGACTTTAAGGAGATCGATCTCTTCCTTACCAGATCGATCTCACAAGCTTTCTGTTTGAGTGTGGATCGATCTTACAGGTCGATCTTCAGTCTATGCTTTAAGGGAGATCGATCCCTTCCTAGATCAGATCGATCCCTCAACTCTAATATTAGGTAGATCGATCTCTTAACCCTTATAGATCGATCTCATTCTTCCTTAATACCTTTGTACAGGTTCAAAACTTGGCAGATCGATCTCATGTCTTCCTGAGATCGATCTCTCATCCAAGATACACCAAGGAGATCGATCTCTCATAAGCCAGATCGATCTCTCATCTATAGAAAACCCAGGAGATCGATCTCTCATAAGCCAGATCGATCTCTCATCAACAGAACTCTAAGTTCTGGTACTGATAACCTCTAAACATGTTTTTATATCATCTTTATATTATTGAATTTACTTGTTTTGTCATTTCAAAATACATTAACTCAACAGACAGTCGTAATATATACATTTAAAATTTGGGTGCCTTTACTGGTACGATAAAAAAAATATAGAATTCGATTAACTTGAAGGTTTAAAAATTAAAATTTTATAAAAGTCGTTAATATAAAAAAAAAAGAAATGACGCGGGTCAGTATCTTGAACGGAAGCGATTTCGAAATGAGCTACTCAGTTGACACATCTTGTTTGGAAAAGATTGTATACGAGTGGGATGATAAGTATGAAAATGGCTTCTGTGAGTTTTGGTATATTGAAGTAATGAACTGACCACCATAAGAAATCTCACTATAACTAATAGCTCAAGGGGTTTCAGTGTGTATGGATACCTCAAAATAAGGATTGGGCTGTGTATTGATGTAAAATGGGAAGATAGTCGTTTATGGATCCAGTTAGTTCAAGGATCATCAGAGAAACTATCTAACCCATGATTTAGAGTTGGCAGCCGTAGCGTTTACACTGAAAGTATGACACCACCACTTAAATGGTAAGAAATTACAGATATGCATTGATCGTAAAAGCTCCGAGTATCTATTTTCACAGAAAGAGTCAAATATGAGATAACCAAGAGGGTTAGAGCTTCTAAGGGATTATGATTGTGAAAATTGTACCACCCAGGAAAGGCTAATGTAATGGTTGATGCCTTGAGCAGAAAGAGCCTCGGGATGGTATTACATATGATGGTCAGGGAGCATGAGCTGCTAGAGCAGTTGTGAGCCTCAATAGTGATGTGATCCCTTCTGATGATGACAGTGATTTTGTGACAGCTAGCCTGAGGTTAGAACCAGATTTGAGTGACCAGATTTGCCAGGCTTAGCATGATGATCGACATGGTGTCGATAGTATGGGTCAGATTCAAAAGGGTACAGTGATAGAGTTCACAGTGAGTGATGATGACTTACAGAGGTTCAGAGACAATATAAGTACTCCCTAGGACCACAGTTGATGATGATAGTGTTATTGTCAAAAGCTCACTCTTCGAGATATACAGTGCATCCGAAAAGTAATAAATATATCAGGACCTCTGAAAAGGGTATTGGTGGTCAGATATGAAAAGAGATATGGTAGAGTTGTGGAGAAGTGTCTCGTATGTCAGTAGATTAAGGTAGAGTACTAGAAGTTGTAGGGTTATTGCAGCCTCTACCTATATTGACACAGAAAAGAGAACAAGTTATCATGAATATCGTGATGGGTTATAGAGGACCCGGATAAATCACAAGGCTATTTGGGTGATAGTCGATAAATTAATTAAGTCTACCCACCTTCTGGTTATGAAATTCCCAGATACTCTGAGTGCGTAGGCGGGTTATGTGTATGGAAAATTGTGAAATATTATGTAGCATTTCGGTGAGCATGATATCAGATAGGGATTCCCGCTTCACTTCCCACTTCTGGGAACAATTTCATGAAACTATGGGAACCCGATTGTGTGTTAGCACAGTTTTCCATCCTCGGACAGATAGGCAGTCTGAGGGGACTGTACAGGTTCTAGAGGATATGATGAGAGTGTGTGCCATTGGTTTTATAAGCTCATGGGATGATCATTTGTTACTAATCGAATTCGCCAATAATGACAGTTGTCACTTGAGTATCGGGATAACATTATATGAGGCATGGTATGGCCGTAGGGATTGTTTCCCCAACTTAGATAAGAAAAGGTGGGTGACTGATAGAGAATTATTCTCGAATTGGTAAGACAAACCTCTGAGGATGTTCAATTGATTTATGAGAGATTAAGAACACCTCAGAGCAGACAGAAAAGCTATGCTGACAAGAGACAAGAAATCATTGGAATTCACCGAGGGTGAATCAGTATTGAGTTTCGTTAGATTGAATTCTTTGAGAGATTGGACAAAGTGGGAGATAAGACCTGTAGGTTGACATTACCACTTAAATTAGTAGGCATCCACAATGTGTCCCATCTTATGATGCTTCGGAAATAATATCCGGACCCAGCATATGTGATTGGATAGAGCTCCAACAGCTTAGCTCAATGAAAGTATAACGTACGATTGAAAAATCGATTCGGGTATTAGACGGAAGGAGAAAGTGTTGAGGTTTAAGATGATCTCCCTAGTTAAGTATGTTGGTAGTATTGCACTCCGAAAAAAGTCACTTGAGGATGACAGTATATGATGTGATAGACGTACCGGAGTAGTGTATGGACCCATTTGACTTGGTTCTAATTTGGAAGACCAAATTTCTTAAGTGGGGGGAGATTGTAAGACCTGATTTTTATCGTAAGAGCAAAAGGGAATGAATAAAAATTTTCGAGTGCATTTAAAAATGCAAAAGGATTAAAATGGTATTCTCGAACACGTGCAAGGGCAAAACGGTCAAAAGATCGAAAGCCGATATAAATTCGACAAGAAAATTTAATTAAAAATAGGGGATTGAGAAATCTTGATTAATAATGAAGAAATAATTAAATTTCAGGTTAAATTGATCAAGATATGAATTTATTGGAATAAATCGAAATTTTCACTTCGAAAAATAATCTCGAAAATAATCAAAAAATATACCGAAAAGGTAAAATCAGACTGAAAAATTTATTTACAAATTAAATAAATAAAATAGCATTTTTTTAGATATTTTGACAAAAAATAATAAAATAATGATTTAAATAATAATAAAATTTAATAATTCATTAATTAATTAAAAAAAGGAAATTTTTTACGAAACGCGAAAAACTGAAAGAGAAAATGAAGCCGAGCCTCTGCCTCCACAACCGGAAGGAGACCGCCGGCGATTAGGAGCCCAGAAGAGTGGCCGACAAAGAAGGAAGACAGCCGAGCCACCAGCAACCCGAACGGGCTGATAAACGGCGACAATCGACGGCCGAATGGGGAAGAAAGCATAACCGAGAAGAGAAAAAGAGTTTCCGGTGATCGACGTCGATTCGGGCCCGGCCACCACCAGCCGAAGGTGCGCGACGCCAAGACCGACCGATCAGCGGCTGAATCGGCCTATAGAACGGCGGCGAAATCAAAACGATACCGACGGCGAGGAGAGAACAGGCCAGACCGGCCACTTTCTGGCGGCCTTGAACGAAATCAACCCCAGATCCGTGCATTGGACGGCCCAGCGGAGCCACTGGCGACGAAAACCTGCGGAGAACCAACCGGCAAGCCACTGAACCGGTCGAACCGGACTGAACCGACGATCTAAACCGGGTTGAACCGGACTGAACCGGTTCAACCAAAAAGAAGAGGAAAAAGGAAGAAAAAGGAAAAAAAAGAAAAGCGAAAAAATTGGAGAAAATTTCAGTGATGCAATCGAGCTACAAGTAAGTTGGTAAGTGGTCGAATTGATCGATTTAAATTTTGAAATATTTAATTTGATTAATATCCGATTGGAAATTTACCCAGAAAAATATTTAATTGTGTAGCTCGACAATTAGCATCATCCGAGAGCTCGAGATAGCCTCGATTTGCGTATTATCATGGAATCACGGGTAAGTAACCCTTATTTACGGTAATTTTATATCGTTATGCGTGATTGATATTTATCGCATAAATTACGGATTTAAATTTCGCATTTAATGAATTAAATTCTAGAAAATTGGATAAATTGTCGTAAATATTAAATAAGCTATTCGAGAATTTAAAACGAGACTAAATAAATATTGATAGGCCCAATGAGCCCAATAGGTCTCGATAAAGTGTGGTAAACAAGCTTAAGGTCGATTAAGGCCTATTATGGTGCAATCGGGCCCAATATGGGTAACCGGGGCCAATGATTTAAATTAAGTCCAGAAAATTATGAAATACAATCAATTGTATTGTATTTGACCTGATGAATATGTATCCGCAGTTTTGAAGATTGGATTGGAATCAAATCGGACTGCGCGACGAGTCATCAGTGGAAAGGTCAGACTGTATAGAAAAATGAGGTAAGGGAATTGTGTGAGTAGCTAGAGGTAGCTACGCGTATTTTAATAGTTTTGTATACATTGATTATGTATGTATACACTGTTATTGTATAATGATCCTAAAAGTGGTTTAAATGATTTTAAGGATCGAAATAGGTGAAAAGACTATTTTACCCCTATTGAGGGAAGTTCACCTAAGGATGATGAAAGTATGACATGCATGAAATGCATGATTTAAGGAATTTTTCGAATTAAGGAATTTTATTGGTTTTAATCAAAGCAAATCGGTAGATTGGCCAAAAATTGTATAAATTTCACAAGATAACATTACGTAGGTGTTATTCATAATTAAATGAAATTCTTTGGAAAACGGACCAACTATCAATTTTATATGAAAACAGATAGTGCTGGCATATAGTTCGCACTATATCTGCATTTGTGAGTGTGCATAAATGTGCTTGAGCGGTTGCTCGCACCGATTTGTGTGACATCATATGCATGAAATGTGCTAGAGCGGTTGCTCGCACTGATTTTACTATTGTGAAATGCAAAAGAGCTATTGGAGCTTAGCTCGCACTCTGTTTTGACATGTTTTGACTGTTCTGATTTGTTTTGACTATATTTGCATAAAAAGGTGCTAGAGCTGTAAGACCCGAATTTAGTTAAAGCACGAAATTAAAAATGCAATAGGACTGAAATGGAATTCTCGAACACCTTGAAGGGCAAAATGGTCAAAAGACCGAAAGTGGATATAAATTCGATAAGAAAATTTTAATTAAAAATAAGGATTTAGATATCTTGATCAATAATGAGAAAATTATAAAATTTCGAGTCCAATTGACCAAGATCCGAAATTTTTAGAAATATCAAAAAGTCACTCGGGACAATATCCTGAAAATACGGAGAAATTATACCCGAAAAAGGGTTAAAAATATAATAAATTAATTAAATTAATTAATTTGAATAAAATAATAATTTTGGTAGATATTTTTGATTCTTTAATATATTTTATTGATTAAAATATTAATAAAATTAAATAATAAATAAAATTAAATAAAATTCAAAAAAAAAAGAAAAGAAACAGAATTGAAAACGCGAGAGGAAAGAAAACACGAAGAAGGCCAACGAGGGAGAAGAGATTGCCTGACGGCCGTCTGGCGACCAATCGGCCAAGTGAGGGCCGAAAAATGAAGAGGACACCGGCGTGACCTCCCTGGTACCGACGGCGCAGCTCACCGACATCGAAATCCGACGAAATCGAAGGAGAGAGAACCCGAGGGAGAAAAGGAGATCGGTGGCAATCGGCGCCGATCTAGTCCCAACCAACCCCAGTCGAGGCTTCCCCAGGCCCAGACGACGCGATCGGTGGTGGTCACGGTCAGCGAAACCGATGAAAAACGTCGAAAAACGGCGGAAGGAAGGAGACCCACCGACGCCGAAGAGGAGAAAGGTCGGACCGGCCACTTTTCGGTGGCCTTGAACAAAACCAACCCCAGATCCATGCATCGGACGACCCAACGAAGCCACTGATGGTGGAGAACCGACCGGCGAGGCTTTGAACCGGCCGAACCGGAGTGAACCGAAATGAACTGGACCAGTTTGAATCGAGTTGAACTGGACTGAACCGATTCAGCCAAAAAAGAGGGGAAAAAGGAGAAAATGAGAAAAAGGAAAAAGGGAAAGAATTTTCGGGGATACATCGGACTTCGGGTAAGTCGATACGAGGTCAAAAGTGACCGATTTGATTTTTGAGAAATTTATTTAAATTATATTTAATCAAAAATTAACCCGAAATTAAATATAATAATTATGCAGTTTTACGACAAAGCCCGAACGAGAGCCGATTGAGCTTTGATTTTTGTACCCCGCATCATATTGGGTAAGTATATTTTAATTACGAGAATATGAGTCATTTAATACAGAGGTTCGATTATTTTACGGAATTTACGAATTAATTCTGTATAATAATGCATATTAATCGAAATTTCAACGTAATTACCGTAAATAGTATACGGGCTATCCAATGAGTTTGTGTCACGCCCCGGAAGCGCGGAAAAATAGGGCTAATTTAAACTTTTTATCCTTTAACTATGTTGTTTTCCTGTCCATGTCTACATTTAAAATCTTTTTCATTTTCCAGGATCTCGTTACATTACATACATTCTGTATATATAAAATCATTTACAACTATTACATCCCGACTATTATATACAATAGTGTCTATTATGTATCACATGTCTGGAATATAAGTAAGACTGTACCTCAAGGTTACAAAAGTATCCGATGAAAGGTCGGACTACCTTGTCAACGACCACAGTCTCGTATGTGCAGTAGACTCGCTATAGATAATCTGGGAGATGGAGAGGAGGGGGTGAGTTTTTCAGACTCAGTAAGAGATACATTTAAAATAGCTTTAAATACTCAAAACATAGTAAAACGCATGGTTTTACAAATCAGCATAAACATGTACTGGAGTAGAGATGCTTACATTTCATAAAAGCAGTAAAAACATGCTTAAATCATAATTTTACACATCATGCATCTTTTTGGTAAAACTCATATATAGTATGCATATCACGTCGTGTAAACAAGTAAAAGCATCTTAAAACTTAATCATGCATATCATAACATGCTTATCACTTTAAAATGAAATCGTATTGTCATATACACATTTCGTAAAACATACTTATGGCTACCTTTAAAATCTCATAATAAAAATATGTGCTCAATAAAATCATGAAACAGGTAGCATGAAATGTACGAAAACATATATATATATATATATATCATTCCATCAATTCATCGTGTAGGGTCAGGAAATCGTCTCATATACTAGTCCCGAAGGACATCATACATTTGGTCCCGTAGGACAAAAACATGGGTACTCATGGCCATAGTACAGGGAGCCGTAGGACTGGATCAGGGTCGTACGCTGCCCTATCTCTCGTGCACCACTAAATGGGGACTATACGTACGAACTCACGTGCATCACCAAGTGTGGTCTATACGCACGTTTCTCATATCAAGTCAGAGCCTGCCCGTTCTCTGGCCGTTGGCTAGGTAGATCCTCGATCGTCTCCATACGAGATCGACCCCAGATCCTCTAACTTTCTTCATGTCATGCCTTTTTACCCCACAAAAATCATTTTGGGCCTCTTACCCAATTTATCAAAATCATTTCGGGCCTCATACCCGTGTATTAAAATCATTACGGGACTCTAACCCGATTTTCATAAATCATTACGGGATTCTAGCCTGTTTCTCATAGAAAACATAATTTTCATAAATCGTTGCGGGACTCTAGCCCGTATAAATATGGAAAGCATAGTTATAATAGTTATTTCTTGGGACTCATACCCGTATCGTGAAAATATAGCTTAAAAGCTGTTTCGGGACTTTAACCCGTATCATGAAAACATGATTTCATAAAACATATCGGGACTTTAACACGTAATCTCACATGAAAACACTATGCTTTCATTTCAGAAGTGAAAAATCACTTTTATAAACATATATGCTGTAAAAATGTATCTCATATATATAAAACATGCTGAAAACTCGAGAAATGGTTTTGGCTTCGGTTTAAATACCGTTGGAAATCTATTTCGTAAAATCTCATTCAATTCTCATACGTAAACAGTTGGTAAGGACGTAGGAGTACTAACGCTACTCTAAATTATATCCCTTACCTCTTAGCGACTGATGTAGAGCACTTTCCTCGATGCTCGAATTTACCTCGTAAAATGTGTCGATAGACCGAGCTGCTGCAAAACAAGTTCAACTTATCACATATGGCTTAAATTCATTTCAATATATCCAAATATGTGATTATATCGAAGCTTTAGCCAAAAGTTGACTTTTAATCGATTTTACTCTTTTTACTCGATTTTATCGATGTAAACCTCGTTTTAAATCGTATTTAATTCAACAATTATTTTCCTCATATTTATTATGGTCGATTTAGCTAATTGGACCAATTTCTCTCTTATTGGGCCAAATTACACTTTAATGGGCCTTAATCCGTTTTAAGCCCGTTTCCACTTATTAATTCTTTCATCAAGGCCTATTGGACTCACTGGGCCCATTAGTACTTATTGAACCTTTTTCTAGACTCTTTGAATAGCCGTATATCATTTACGACAATTTAATTAAAAATCTTGATTTAATCCACTAAATGCGCAATTTAATCCGTAACTCGTAAAATAAACTCTTAATGCGCAATAATTACATAGATTGTCGTAAATGAGCTTTACTTACCCGAAATTTTACGATAGTGCGCAAATCGAAGTTCGATCGAGCTCACGTACGCGATTTATCGTCGAACTGCATAATTATATATATTTAATTTCGGGTAAATTTTAGATCAAATAATTTAAATAAATTTCTCGAAAATTAAATTGGTCACTTTTGACCTCTTACCAACTTACTCGAAGTCCGGTGTATCCCCGAAAATTTTTTCCTTTTTCCTTTTCCTCTTTTTTCTTCCCTTTTTCTCCTTTTTCCCTCTCTTTTTCGGCTGAACCGGTTCGGTCCGGTTCAGACCGGTTCAGACCGGTCCGGTTCAGTTTCGGTCCAACTTCTCCCTCACCGTTCGGGGCTTTTCCGATCGGTTCTCCGTCGGCTTCCGCCTCCAGCTTGTTCGCGGGGTAGTCCGGTGCATGGATCTAGGGTCGACTTCGCCAAAGCTCACCGGAAAGTGGCCGGTCCGGCCTCTTCTCTCCTCCGGCGGCGGTACCCAATTTTTCTTCTTCCGATCGGCGCCGTTTGGCGGCGTTTCAGGCCGATCTGCGCCTGGATCGATGTCACAGAGGTCCCCTCTGGCCGGTGGTGGGTCGCTCCTCCCCTCCTCGGCCACCGATCTCTCTCTCTCCTCTCTTTTCTCTCGATTTCACTCTTTCTCTCTCTTTCTCTCTCCTTCTCCTGCCGGTCACCGTTTCTCCCTCAGTTGTCGGTGCCGACGAGCTTGGCTCTCTCGCCTGTTCGGTTCTCCGGTGTTGGCTCGCGATGATCGGGGCAGACGGGGCTGGGTTCGGGTCCCTGGCTTCGTCTTCTGTTTTCTTCTCTGTCTCAAATTCCCGATTCCTGTTTCAATTTCATTTTTTTAAAAACTTTATTATTATTTATTATATTTTATTATATTATATTATATTATATTTTAATCAAATAAAATATAATAAATTGTACAAAATATCTCAAAAATCATATTATATTTTATTAATTAATTAATTTAATTTATTTAATTTATTTTAATTATTTTGGTGTATTTTTTGCATATTTTTGGGATAATGTCCCCGGCGAAAATTACGAAAATTCGTAATATTTTCGTATCTTGACCAATTGGACTCAAAATTTCATAATTTCTTCTTTATCGATCAAGATTTCCTAAATCCATATTTTTAATGAAATTTCTTCATCGAATTTACACCGAAATTAGGATCTTTTGACCATTTTACCCTTCTACACGTTTGGGATTAATTTAGACCGATTTTTCTTCTCGGACTCCCTATCTTTTCTCATTTAAATTTCATATTTTTTTGTCCAACAATTTAAATCCCTTTAATTTAAATTATGGTCCCAAATAATGAACATAGTGGGAAAAATCTGGGTTTCACAGTTTGGAACGAAGCCCGACGATTATTGGTAAGCTGAATGAGCCCAGTAAACCCGAGGAAGGGATTTAATAAGTACAAACAGGCTGAAAATAGGTCGAGGCTCATTAAGGTGCAATTGGGCCCAATAAAGTAAAATAAGCCCAATACGTTAGATTCGATCAGTAAATGTGATATATTGATAAAAATAAGTGAATTAACCCAAAATCTGTGGTTCTATGCAGTTTCGAAGACTAGGTTAACGCGCAGTTGGACTGAGAGATCGGGTATTATCGAGACGGTATAAGTTTGCGTGTGAATCGAGGTAAGAAAATTTTGTAGGTGCATAGAGGTTTCTATACGTATTTTTGAGGGGATTTACAGGGTCTGGAATTTCTTAAAGTATCTAGAAACGAAATAATAATTTTTACGAAAACCCGGGGCATAGGTGAATAAAGGAAAAAGATGATACTGCCCTTGGGAGTAAAATTTACAAAAAGGGTAGTAAGGCAAATAAATTGCATGATTTTCATGTTTTGATGGTTTATATGAATGTATTGCTTTGGTTTAAGCAAATTTACACATAGGTTGGCTGTTGATTTCATGAATTATACGAAAAGGTACCAATTTGTACCGGTTACGATTTTAAAAGATGTTTTATCAAGATTGAGCCACCTATCGTATTTACATGAATAAAAAGAGTGCTAGAGTCTTACTCGCACTAAAGTTTACTGATTTATTACTCATGAAAAGCCGTACTGGAGTATTGCTCGTACGAGAAATTTATGTGTGCACAAAATCGTGTTGGAGCTTTGCTCGCACGAGATTTTAGATATCATGATATG
The DNA here is from genome assembly GCA_033439115.1 of Firmiana major. NCBI lineage: Eukaryota > Viridiplantae > Streptophyta > Magnoliopsida > Malvales > Malvaceae > Firmiana > Firmiana major. The sequence goes on along the minus strand of CM065903.1, from coordinate 21,661,498 downwards.
CATAGCGTGGTGCTAGATCTTCGCTCGCACTAGACGTGAGTTGACATGCATATAGTCATGCGGAAGCCTCCTATAGACTGTGTGTCGCAAAGAGTTGAGATGCTCGCACGTATACTTTGAGACATGGGTTGGTTATCGACATAGTATTGGGGTGGGTAAGACCTACGGCAGGCACCCCCAGAATATGATATGGGTTCACGGAGTACGCTGTACCGTGCAGTCATGATGACTCGATGATGTTACTTGATATTCTGGTGGGTAGGATTTGACCCCACCTCCCGTTGCAGTTGTGATGCCCCGCACACCGGGATCCGTGTAGCCTGGGATCACAGAGACAAATTATGGCCATAGTCCTCGATTTTCGTAGAGTAATCTACATGCCTCACATGATATCATACGGTCGGGATAGACCAGGACAAACCCAAAGGAGGGGTAACGTCCCGATTTATGTTTTTAAACAAGATGCGATTTAATGAATCAAGGTATTCCCGAGAGATGGGTTTAGCCTTGATGTGATTGTTTTATGATAAAACAAATAAGTTTTAATGTGATGAGTTTATGATGAAACTAATCAGTTTTAATGTGACGAGCATGAGATGTCATACATGATGATTTTGTCATGTTTATTTTATATGTCGATTTCATGATTTCTCTTATATGATATATACATACATGTGGCATCGTTTTAGTCATACCTCATGCTCCAAATATAAATGATTTTATATCATGACATTATCAGCACGTAAATAGTATAGTTATCTACCTGCTTACATTATTGCCTTACTGAGCAAGTTTCGCTCACCCTTTCATTTTCCACCCTACAGGGTACATTCAGTAGAAGAGAATGACAGTAGTCTTGCATTTCGGTTATCCGCTGCTTCTAATCAAGACCAGGTATACACATTGTATAATTTTTGTATCTGAACATATAGAGGCACAGTACTGTATAAGGATGTAATATTAGGGATGTAATTATTTAAAATAAATTGATATGTAAATGAAATATGAAAATGGAATGGTAAATAGGTGAGAGGTGACTAACACCGAATCATAGCCCAACTATTTAGTAGTGTAACTGTTCATGACGGGTAAGGAAATGAAAAAGCAAAAAATTTACTCTGATTTTTAGGTAATTTGGGTCGTGACAGAAAAGGTGGTATCAGAGCAGAGTTGGCCTGATATGAGTCGGTGTAGCGGTTAAGTAAATTTACATCCCCATGTACTGTGCATTGTTTAGATACAATTGTGTATACCAAGATGGAAGTGCAGCTAAGAATTTAGTTTCGAATGCAAGAATATAGTTTTTTATAACTGATAGCTGCTATGGTATAGGGGCGAGTACACGAGCTCGAGGCCGTAGAGATCGGCCTGAGAGTCGAATGAGTCGTCACATGAGACTCAAGATGAGAGTGAGGTGGAGGCTGATGTTGAGCATACTCCACAGGGTCCTATAAAGAGACCAAACAGTATTGAGACATGCTCCGAGAGGATGGAGTGGAGTGTAGAAAATATTTTGGAGTTGTTTACTCAGTCTATGCAGGTAGTTGAGGATAGGCAGTGTAAAGCCTAAACAGATGCCTCAGACTATAGAGATTTTCACACCCCTCCGGTATATAGCGAAGTAAAGAAACCTATAGTTGTTGAGAACTGGGTGAATGTGATAGCGAAGTTATATGGATTCTTTCGGTGTATGTCGACTAAGAAGGTGACTTTTAAATACGTTTATGTTGGAGGGCGAGGCAGAACATTGGTGGAAATCCGCTCGACCCATCTGAAGAGTTAGATGTCCAGAGTCGACATGAGAAATATTTCTGGATGTATTCTGATGACCGAATATCCCGGACGAAAATTACAGGTAAAAATTCTTACACTGACCTAGAGGCATGGGTTGATTAACGAGTATGAAACTCAATCTATATTCCTGAGCAGATATGACTCAGACACGATGAACAGTGAGAGTCGAAAAGCTCAAAAGTTCATGGAAGGGCTCAATTTGTCAATTAGAGCCCGATTGGCCCCGTTAGATATCACTACCTATACCGAGGCAGTGCGCAGAATACAGTTGTGTAAATAAGATCGAGTGTTGCACGCCTCTGAGATTGGGAAAGGTAGTAAGGGTTGAAATAGAGACAAAAGAGAATAGAGAATGACAGAGATGTCAGAGCGGGAAAAAGACCAGTTGGTAAGAGATTAGAGTTGATGAGTCATGGGGTAAGATGATTGGTAAGGCCCCAGTGTATCCAATTTCAGCACTTTTGAGGGGTATTGTGATTTGAGAACCCTGACTTGCTACGAAACAATGTAGCAGTGTAACAGTGTAAGCAGTGTAGCAGTGTAAGCAAAGTAGGATGTGTGATAGATACCATGGAAGTAGGGCTTACACCTACACTTTACTGACTAAAATAGAAGTTAAGTGTGGTAAGACGGGCCAATTATTTGATGATTACTCAGAGTTGGGTAAGACTACCCTACAGAAGAGCAAAGAGACAGAGAAAACCCTGTTGATATCTCTGCACCGAAAAAGGGAGGCCATAGTCGAAGAAAAAAGGAAAAATAGGTTGTTGGACGAGGGCGAGTGTATGCCTTGGACCAGGACATTACTGATGTTTCATATGATGTGGTGAAAGATACCACACTGGTTAAGAATACTGAAGTAATTATTTTAATTAATCCTAGTGCCACGTATTTAGTCATACCGCCTTCATTTGAATATAAGTTAGTAAAAAACATGAATGCCTACACCTTTGGGCACAATGCCGATAGTTAGTACCCCAATGAAGGAGGGTTAACTAACGAAATAATTATGAAGAAATTATAAGTTGAAAACGGGGGAAGAATTATAAGTCAACCGATTTTATTCAATAAACTATGAATAATTTGAAGTAATATTGAGAATAAATCTCAATTGGTCGACTGCAAATTATGATGTTCAGAGTTCTATTCTAAGATAGTGATATAGTTACACCTGAAGAGTATACTGTAAGTTTTGACAAGTAATAAAAGGGGTGTAGCGATTGAAATAAAAGGAGTAAATGATTGTACTCACGAAATGAGTAATGACAGAGTTTTGTTATAAGTAATATACGAAAAGAGATAAGCTTTGCGATGTGATAGATCCTAAATACAAAATCTATTGGAATAAGAGGCGTATGCAAGATAAGAATATCTATGATACTTGAAATAATTTGGATTAAAGCAATTAGTAGCGAATATGAACTGTGACCACATGGACTGATATGTAAAGTAATTGTCAGACCCGAGTTTTCGATTTACGTATGTAGCTTGTACCTTATGATTTCTATGTGTACGAACGTTATATTTCATAGTTGAATCATAAGAAGAGTATTTACTATCATGCAATCGACTAATTGAGAATTTAAAAAATGCATGTAAGCTACATAACAGCGAGATAAGGGTTCAATTTATTTTCGAGTAAGTACAGGGGTAAAACGGTCAATTAACCAAAATTCGGTATAAATCCGATGAGAAAATTTCATTAAAAATATGAAATCGAGAAATCTTGATCAATAACAGGGCAAATATTTAATTTTGAGTCTAATTGATCAAGATATGAATTTATTTGATATTTTTGGAATTTTTGTCTCGAAAAATGAGCCCAAAAATAGTGAAAAAATATACCGAAATGGTAAAATCGAACTGATAAATTCATTTACGGACTAAATGAATTTAATATGAATTTTTGGGATATTTTAGGATTTTTAATATTATTTTAAGGATTAAAATAATATTAAAAATATATTATAAAGAAATTGAAAAAAAAAAGGAAATCAGAAGATAAATTTCGGGGAGAGAGAAACGAAGCCGACGCAAACCGAGGGAAGAAGAGCTCACCGGACGGCCACCAATCCGACGACCCAGTGGCCAGGGAATGGCCGAAAAAGGAAGAGGAAGGCACTGCGACCTCCCAGCCACCGGTAACGCGACTCACCGGAGCCGGAAAGGGGAGATCGGCGAGGTTGAAGCCGCGGGAGAGAAGGGTAAATCGGGCGGAATCCGGTGTCGATTTACCCCAGCCCATGCCAAAAGAAGCCTCTAGAGGCGAGGCCGAACCATTTGGCGGTGGAATCGGTCGGAGAACCGGTCGGACGGCACCGGAATGGCGAAAGGAACCTGAACCGGTTGGCCGGTTCAGTGGAAAGTGACTGTGCTGAATCGGACCGGTTCAGCCAAGGAGAAAAAGGGAAAAAGAGGAAAAAAGAAAGGGAAAGGAAAAAGGAAAATTTTTGGGAATTCACCGGACTTCGGGTAAGTCGATATGAGGTCAAAAGTGACCGATTTAATTTCTGATAAATTTATTTAAATTATATTTAATCAGAAATTGACCCGGAGTTAAATATACGAAATTGTGCAATTCGACGATTAATTCTAAACAGAAGCCCGATCGAACTCCGATTCACGCACCATCGCACAATCTCGGGTAAGTAAAGCTCATTTACGACAATTTATGTGATTTATGCGTATTTAAGATTTAATTTACGCATTTCGGATTAAATTTCGCAATTAGTGAATTATATTAAGAAAATTGAATAAAATGTAGTAAATGATATACGGGCTAGCCAAAGAGTTTGGAATAAAGCCCAATGGGTATTGATAAACCCAATGAGTCAATAGACCCTGATAAACGGGCTTAATACGGATTAAGGCCCAATTAAAGTATTTAGGCTCATTAAGCGTAAATGGGCTAATTTAAGTGAAATGAACTGTATTAAATGTGTAATACAGTAGGAAAAGTTTAATTAACTCAGTGAATGATTAAATGCAGCTCCAGAGTCATATTGAGAGTTGACCGGACTGCGAGATTAGACAGCACAGAGGAAGAGAGGTCACACGACGTGATCCGAGGTAGGAGACTCTTGCAAGTAGCTAGAGATATCTGTGCATATTTTTGTTGGATTTTACATTCACTGAAATTTTTTGAGGGTCAGAGAAAATCTATAATAATTATTGGGACCTGATATGGGTAAATTACGATTTTGCCCCTAGTGAGGCAAAAAGTGAAATTTTGGGAAAAGTTCCAAAAAGCATGAAAATGATCTTTTGAGTGGTTTTTCCTGCTGTATGGCAGAATAGTAGGTGGATAGGCTAATGTTTTGAGGTCGATGTAAATTAAGCACACTTTATAATGCTGATTTTAGTGATTTTTAACATCCCTATTTTTAAAGAGTTATCTATCGAATTATGTGGAAACAATCGTGCTAGAGCACAACTCGCACTTGATTTCAGATGTTTTTCACATACATTAGTGCTGGAGGTTGACTCGCACTACATTTATTTGACATGCATGATAGAGTACTGGAGCATTGCTCGTACTCAGTTTTTATGTGATTTGTGCATGATAGAGTGCTGGAGCGATTAGCTCGTACTCGAGTTTTACATGAGATGCATGACAGAGTGCTGGAGCGTTGCTCGTACTCGATTTTTCATGATTTGTACATGACATCGTACTTGAGCGATTTGCTCGTACTTGATTTGTAATGAGAACTATGCATGACCTGGTGCTGGAGGTTTACTCGCACTAGTGTTGATATTTTGACATGCATATACAGTGTTTTGAGGCGGAGTGTTGACTGTGTGTCACACTCAAGACGCGCACTGTAGTTTTTCGTGATATATACACATGTTAGAAAAATCGTGACGATTTCCTCCGTGTAGACTGAGTGTCACACTGTTGAGATGTTCTCACGTGGATTTAGAGACGTGGCATTGATTCCATAGTATGAGGGCTAAGACCTATGGCAGGCACCCCGACTATGATGTATTTCCATGGTATGAGAGGCTAAGACCTATGGAAGGCACCCCGACCATGATGTATGGGTCCACGGGTGTACATTGTACCGTGCATGTGGCATGGAGTACATTGTACCGTGTTTTGTGTTGTTGTGGAGTTGTGGAGGAGTGTGTTGATAGCTGGCGGTTGTGATGGACTGACCCCCCACCCGTTACAGCAGTGATTGCCCCGCACACCGAGTACTGTGTTGCCTGGGATCACCATTGTTAGGATATGGCCATAGTCCGGAGATACTCTCTTACGGTAAGATCCTTAAGCCCAACATCCTTAAGCCTGTTCGGCGGGGAGGCTCTGTTCGACGGGGAGGCTCTCTTACATAGTCTAGAGAGATTGCATTTAGCCACTGAGTCTCGCATAATATGTCACATGTGTTTTATGATACGGGTAGACCTGAGGGATGGGTCGGAACCCGATTTGTTTGTGTTGTGATGAGAAATGCCATATTTACCGTGTTTTGAATGTAAATGGCATATTTTATATAAAGGCATTCTTAAATGATTAAATATGCACTGTTTTGCATGAATGCCTCTAATTGATAAACCAGCATGTGTTTAGTACATGTGATTTTAAATCTGTACTATAATATATATATTTTAAACATGCTTTTGAATTGAGAGAAGGAAAGGCAAAACACTATTTTCAGTAGATAGTATGGATGTCTACTTGCTTGGCTGATTTCCTTACTGAGCGCGTTGATAGCTCATCCCATTCATTTTCCCCCCTCTCTACAGATTCTCATCAGTAGATTGAGTCGGCTGAGGTATTGCATTCCTTTGATCCGCTGCCACTCCCCATCTAGAGAAAGGTATACACATGCGTACTCTTTTGTATCTGAACAACGCATAAACACAGTGATGTACACGTTTTAATATGGGGGATGTAATGATGTAATTATATTTAAGTATACGAATTTACTTATGATATAAATGTCATGTATGTATGATACGAAAAAGAATGGTAAGGTATGTATGGATGAGGAGACTAATGCCTATTCACAGCCCAACTGTTGAGGAGATAAAGGTAAGTAAAAAGTGAAAAATTTATTGTGGTTTTTGGTAAAGTCGCGTGTGGGAGGAGGGCGTGACAGTAATTGTGGTCAAGTCTGAGGGTTAATAAAGGTATTTCAAAATACCTCCCCGCCTGAAGACTTGACAGCGTCTAAAAGTATACACAACCTATAAATTGAAAGCGACGGTCGTAATATATACATTTAAAATTAGGGTACCTTTACTGGTACGATAAGAAATATAGAATTCGATTAGGAAGGTTTAAGAAATTAAAATTTTATAAAAGCCGTTGACGCGGGTTAGTAGCTTCAACGGAAGCGATTTTGAAACGACATAATATGATTATGCGTACCAAGGTCAAGGATATAGGTAATTGAAATATTCAATAGAACTCAACTACGATGAGGTATTTAAACTTTACCTGGACCGATTTGTTATCATCCATATTGATGATATTTTGGGTGTATTTACAGTCCAGGGAAAATTATAAGCAACAATTGGAGATTGTCTTTACAGATGATTTGTTGAGAGTTCTCGAAATGGACTGCTTTGTTGACACGTTTAACTTAGAAAAAGTTGTATTTGAATGGGATGATAGACGTGAAAGGAGTTTTGGTATACTGAAGTAATGAACTGACCACCGCATTTATTCTCACCATACCCAAAAGATTAAGAGGTTTCTCATGAATCTATGGATACCTCAAAATAATGAATGAGCTAGGTATTGATGCAAAAAGAGAAGATAGTCGATTGTGGATCTAGACAACTCAAGGATCATGAAATAAACTATCTAACCCATGATTTAAAGTTGACAGCGATAGTAGTTGTATTGAGTATATGACATTACTATGTATACGGTGAGAAATTTCAGGTATGCACTGATCATAAAAATCTCAAGTATCTGTTTTCACAGAAAGAGTCGGATACGAGAACAAAGAGGGTTAGAGCTTCTGAGAGATTATGATTGTGAAAATTGTACCACCCAGGAAAGGCTAATGTAATGGCTAATGCCTTGAGCAGAAAGAGCCTCGGGATGGTATTACATGTAATGGTCAGAGAGCGTGAGCTGATAGAGCAGTTGTAAGCCTCAGTAGTGATGTAATTCCCTCTGATGATGGCAGTGATTGTGTGACAGCTAGCCTGAGATTACAACCGGATTTGAGTGACCGGATTTGACAAGCTTAGCGTGATGATCGACATGGTGTCGATAGTGTGAGTCAGATTCAGAGGGATACAGTGATAGAGTTCACAAAGAGTGATGATGGTACTGAGGTTCAGAGACAGTATAAGTGCTCCCCAGGACCACAATAATGAGATAATGTTATTGTCAGAAGCTCATTCTTCGGGATATACAGTGCATTCGAGAAGTGACAAATATATCGGAATCTTTAAAAAAGGTATTAGTGGTTAGATGTGAAAAGAGATATTATGGAGATTATGAAGAAGTGTCTCGTATGTCAGCAGAGTAAGATAGAATAATAGAAGTTTGCAAGGTTATTACAATTTCTACCTATATTGACACGAAAATGGGAACAAGTTACCATGAATTTCGTGATGGGTTACAGAGGACCCCGATGAATCATAAGGCTATCTGGGTGATAGTCGATAGGTTGATTAAGTCTACCCACCTTCTGGTTAGAAAATCTCCAGATATTCTGAGTGCGTAGGCGGATTTATGTATATGAAAAATTGTGGAACACCAAGTATTTTTCCAGTGAGCATTGTATCATATAGGGATTCCAGCTTCACTTTTCACTTCTGAAAATATTTTTCAAGAAGCTATGGGAACCAGACTGAGTGTTAGCACAGCTTTTCGTCCTCAGACAGATGGTCAATCAGAGAGGACTGTACGGGTTCTGGAGGATATGATGAGAGCGTGTGCCATTGATTTTATAAGCTTCTGGGATGATCAGTTGCTACAAATTGAATTCGCCAATAATAACAGTTGTCACTTGAGTATCGGGATAACTTTATATGAGGCATTGTATGGTCATAGGGGTTGTTCCCCGATTTGGGTAAGAAGTGGGTGACAGATAGAGAATTGCTCTCGAATTGGTAAGACAAACCTCTGAGGATGTTCAGTTAATTGTGAAGGATTAAGAACACCTCAGAGCAGATAGAAAAGCTATATTGACAAGAGACGAAAACCATTGGAATTCACCGAAGGTGAATTAGTATTATTGGAAGTTACATGCCCTTAGGACATAGCATAAGGACGTAACGAGATTCGGAAAGAGATTGGACAAAGTGGGAGACAAAACTTGTAGGTTGGCGTTACCACCTGAATTAGCAGGCATCCACAATGTGTCCTATCTTATGATGCTTCGGAAATACTATCCGGATCCAACATATGTGATTGGATATGAGCTCCAACTGCTTAGCTCAATGAAAGTATAACGTATGATTGGAAAATCGATTCAGGTATTAAACAGGAAGGAGAAAGTGTTGAGATTTAAGACGATTTCCCTAATTAAAGTCCTTTGGTAGTAGTACACTCTGAAAAAGTCACATGGGAATTAAAAAGTATGATACGATAGATGTACCCGAAGTTGTTTATGGATACAATTAACTTGGTTCTAATTTGGAGGACCAAATTTCTTAAGTGGTGGAGATTTTGTAAGACCCGAATTTAGTTAAAGCACGAAATTAAAAATGCAAAAGGACTGAAATGGAATTCCCGAACACCTTGAAGGGCAAAATGATCAAAAGATCGAAAGTCGGTATAAATTCGATAAGAAAATTTTAATTAAAAATAAGGATTTAGGATATCTTGATCAATAATGAGGAAATTATACAATTTCGAGTCCAATTGATCAATATCTGAAATTTTTAGAAATATCGAAAAGTCACTCGGAACAATATCCCGAAAATACGGAGAAATTATACCCAAAAAAGGGTTAAAAATATAATAAATAAATTAAATTAAATTAAATTAAATTAAATTAATTTGAATAAAATAATAATTTTGGTAGATATTTTTTATTCTTTAATATATTTTATTGATTAAAATATTAATAAAATTAAATAATAAATAAAATTAAATAAAATTCAAAAAAAAAGAAACAGAATTGAAAACGCGAGAGGAAAGAAAACACGAAGAAGGCCGACGAGGGAGAACAGATTGCCCAACGGCCGTTCGGCGACCAATCGGCCAAGTGAGGGTCGAAAAATGAAGAGGACACCGGCGCGACCTCCCTGGTACCGGCGGCGCAGCTCACCGACGCCGAAATTCGGTGAAATTGAAGGAGAGAGAACCCGAGGGAGAAAAGGAGATCGACGGCAACCGACGCCGATCTAGCCCCAACCAACCCCAGCTGAGGCTTCCCCAGGCCCAGACGACGCAATCGGTGGTGGCCACGGTCAGCGAAACAGACGAAAAACGTCAGAAAACGGAGGAAGGAAGGAGACCCACCGACACCGAAGAGGAGAAAGGTCGGACCGGCCACTTTCCGGTGGCCTTGAACAAAACCAACCCCAGATCCGTGCATCGGACGGCCCAGCGAAGCCACTGGTGGCGGAAGCCAGCGGAGAACCGACCAGCGAGGCCTTGAACCAGCCGAACCGTAGTGAATCGGAGTGAACCGGACCGGTCTGAATCGGGTTGAACCGGACTGAACCAGTTCAGCCAAGAATGAAGGGAAAAAGGAGAAAAAGAGAAAAAGGAAAAAGGGAAAGAATTTTTGAGGATACATCAGACTTCGAGTAAGTCGATACGAGATCAAAAGTGACTGATTTGATTTTCGAGAAATTTATTTAAATTATATTTAATCAAAAATTAACCCGAAATTAAATATAATAATTGTGCAGTTTTACGACAAAGCCCGAACGAGAGCCGATTAAGCTTCGATTTTCATACCCCACATCATATTGGGTAAGTATATTTTAATTACGAGAATATGAGTCATTTAATATAGAGTTTCGATTATTTTACGAAATTTACGGATTAATTCTGTATAAAAAGGCATATTAATCGAAATTTCAACGTAATTACCATAAATAGTATACGGGCTATCCAATGAGTTTGGAACGAAGCCCGATGATTATTGGTAAGCTGAATGAGCTCAGTAAACCCGAGGAAGGGATTTAATAAGTACAAATGTCACGACCCAAACTACCCAAAAATCAGAGTTAATTTTTCGCTTTTTATTATTTTCTTACTTACATTCTTACCTGTCCTCGAATCGTGACCAACACTCCACTAATAATTGGGCTGTGCGTCAATGCCAGTCCCACCATTCAATTACCATCTAACTTATTTATTCTCCAGTCATTTATAATTGTTTATATTATTTATACATCCCCTAAAGTTACTTACAAACATGTTACTGTGCTATGCTTATGTAGATACAATATGTACAAGTGTATATATACCTTATGTCGATGGGTAGCAGCGGATATCCGGAATGCAGTACTGAGTCGTCGCGACTTCAACTGGAGATTATCTGTGGGAGAAAATGAAAGGGGTGAGCACATCAAGCTCAGTAAGGCAATCCTACGAACAAGTAGGTAACCATACTACCTACATGAACGTGGTGCCATGCATAAACCACCCTTTCTCCACACATTTTAAAACAATGATATGCGTTATGATGTTATGTAAAACACATTTGCACGGAAAATCAACATGCAATTATTACAAATCATTTCTTTCTCAATTAAAATTTTCACAATGAAGTCAGGACTCGACCCCTCCTTCGGGTGATCCTGACTCACACAAAACCATGGAAATTGAGTTTCTCAAAAGCATCGATATCGAAAACATACGTATATATATATATATATACAAGATACGAGACTAGGCAATACTGTATATCGGTAATAACCAGGACTGGCCAATATGTCCTCGTGAGTCCCTCTAGCTTCACGGATCCCAGTGTGCGAGGTCTCACCCTGATCGGGAACTGCCCGGGAAGTGGGTCAATCCAACCCGTCAGTCTTATCCGATCTCACGCATCCGAAGATGCCGTATCCGAAGATACCCCGTATCACAAAGATACCGTATCACAAAGATACCCCGTATCACAAAGATACCGTATCACAAAGATACCCCGTATCACAAAGATACCGTATTCGAAGATACCCTGTATCACAAAGATACCGTATCCGAAGATACCCCACGGTACATCGTACTCCATGCTACTTGCACGGTACATCGTACTCCATGGACCCATATCACTCTAGGTACTCCAGCCCAAATGGCCTGCTTCCCACAGAGGTTTTCATAACTCAATACTCGTTGCCATGTCTCAAAACGCACGTGCGAGCCTATTAAATCGGTGACACACAGTCTACCCGATGCTCCAAGCACGGCTTATCGTATGTTCTCATAAAAATCAGTGCGAGCGATGCTCAGCACTCTCATCAAATCAAGTAAACTTGGCGGAGCCCGCTTTACATCTCCACAAGGCCGTCAACCTCATCCCTCACTCTCACCCTACTTAAGAGGTCTTTTGAGCCTGTTGGGCCTTTTGGCTGACTCCAATGGCAGACAGCGCTACTCCACAAATCCAGTAAAACTAGTGCGAGCTATGCTCAGCACTCTGTATATAAATTGTATGAAAATCTTATAAAATCTGGTGCGAGTTAGACTCTAGCACCGTGTCACGCAAAAGCATGTGAAATCTGGTGCGAGTTATACTCTAGCACCTATGCATGTAAAACTCTAGTGCGAGCTCTCGCTCCAGCACTAATGCATGCATCACACAAATCAAACATCGTGCGAGCTGAGCTCTAGCACGTCACATGTAAATAAAAACATGTAGGCGGCTCGGTTATTTCCAAATAGTTTTCACAGAAATCACAACAATTAAGATATGCAATGCTATGCATTTTTCTTTAAAAGTGAGCCAGCCTACTCATGCATGCGTTGAAATACCTCCAGAACGAGCAGGAACGTCTTGTCCTTGCTCCTCCCAATTTTTTCCTAAATTTTTAGATTCTACCCTTAACAAGGGTATTTTAGTAATTTTGCCCATTCGGGGCACTAAAATTGTTCTTCGACCTCTAGACCCTTCAGTTAATTTTAAAGGACTGCGTATGAATTTAAAATTGCGTAAAGTTACCTCTAGCAGTCCGCAGAATTCCCTTACCTTATTTTCCTGTCGAGTCTGACCTTTTCTTTTCCAATGTAGTCCCATCGCGCAGTCCGATATGCTTCCAATCAAATGCCCGGAACTGCGTATCAACATTCCTCAGGTCAGATATTATGCAATCTAATCGTATTTAATACTTTCTGGGCTTAATTTAAATCGTTGGGCCCATTTACCCCTATTGGGCCCGATTGCACATTAATGGGCCTTAATCGGCCTTAAGCCCGTTTTCCACTTAATTTTCACTTTATCGAGGCCTATTGGGCTCACTGGGCCCACCAATAATTTATCGGGCCTCGTTCTAATTCTCGAATAGCTAAATTTAATATTTACGACAATTAATCTAAATTTCCATAATTTAATTCAATTTATGCGAAAATTAAATCAATATCACGCATAACGAGAAAATTGTCGTAAATAGGGGTCACTTACCCGAGATTCCATGCTAGTCCGTAAATCAAGGCTGTCTCGAGCCCTCGGTGGATGCCAATCGTCGAGCTACACAATTAATTACATTTTCGGGTAAACTTTTCGGTCGAAATTTAATTAAATAAAATATTCCAAATTTAAATCGGGTCAATTTGACCGCTTATCGACTTACCCGAAGCTCGATTGCATCACCAAAATTTTCCCCAATTTTTTTCTCTTTCTTTTTCCCTTTTTTCTTCCTTTTTTCCTCCTCTTTTTGGCTGAACCGGTTCAGTCCGGTTCAGACCGGTTCAGTCCGCCGGTTCACCCCGGTTCGGCCGGTTCACCACCGGTTCACCCCTTTTTCGGCCGGTTCTCCGTCGGCTTCCACCGCCAGTGGCTCCGTGAGATTGTCCGCGTCTCAGATCTGCCCTCGGTTTGGGTCAAGCTCGCCGGAACGCCGCCGGTCCGGCACTTCTCCCTCTCGGCCATCGGACCCGTTTTCCCCTCTTGGCCGTCGCCGACGATTCCTGCCGTTTCGTCGCATGAGACCGATGCAGAAATGATCACCGTCGCCTGGGCTTTTGGAATCTGGCCTCGGTTTCGCCTGGATCGCCGCCGTTCGCCGCCGGTGGCCATCTCTTTTCCCGCGGCTGCCACCTCTCGATCCGGCGGATCCCGGCGGTTTCGTCGGTCAACACCTGTCTCAAAAGAACCAGCTCCTCTTCCCGATCACACCGGTACCCGCCGTTCGCCCCCAGCTGCCGTGGATCGCCGGTACCGACTCCGTTTTTCCCGCGATCTTCTCCTCCTCCGTTCGGCGATCTCCGGCCTCCTGACGGCGCGTCACCTGTGCCATTGGCTTCGTCGGCCTCTCCTCTTGCTGCTCAGCCCTTCGTCGGAGGCCGTCGGTGCCCGGTGGTGGCTTGTCGGTCGAGCCACGCGCGGCAGCATCCCTCGGTTTCTCTGGTTCTTCTCTCTCCCCGATAACTTCTGATTTCCTCTCTTTTTTTTTTTTATCATTATTATTTAACAATTTATTTTATTCATTAAAATACACTAAAAATACCCAAATATCCCTTAAAATTATTATTTTATTCTAATTTAATTAATTTAATTTTTATTTAATTTATTTATTATATTTTAACCCCTTTTTCGGGTATAATTTCCCCGTATTTTCGGGATATTGTCCCGGGTGACCTTTCGGTATATTTTTTGATTATTTTCGGGATTATTTTTTCGAACTAAAAATTCTGATTAATCCCGATTAATTCCGATAAATTAATATCTTGATCAATTTAACCCAAAATAAATTTATTTCACTTTATTGACCAAGATTTCTTAAATCCATATTTTTAATTAAATTTCCTTATTGAAATTATACCGGCCTTTAGTCTTTTGACCGTTTTGCCCTTACACGTGTTCGGGATTAATTTAACCCGACTTCCTTCATACTTCCCCCATCTTTTCTTATTTAATTTCCGTGTTCTAATTAAATTCGGGTCTTACAACTCTCCCCCACTTAAAGAATTTGGCCCTCCAAATTAGAACCAATTCATATGAGTCCATATACAACTCCGGGTACATCAATCATATCATACTCTTAAATTCTTATGTGACCTTCTCCGGAGTGTATTACTACCAAAGGACTTTAATTAGGGAGATCATCTTAAACCTCAATACTTTCTCTTTCCTGTTTAATGCCCGAATCAACTTATCAATATACTTATATTTTCATTAAATTGAACTTTTGGAGTTCATATCCTATCACCTCTGCTGGATCTGGATAGTAGTACCGAAGCATCATAAGCTGGGACACATTGTGGGTGCCTGTTTATTCAAGTGGAAATGTCACCTACAGGTCTTATCTCCCACTTGTCCAATCTCTCAAAATATTCCATCCAACGCAACTCAATTTACCTTCTTCCAAAAGTTCGCTATGTCCTTATTCTCTTAGGACAATAAACATTTCAATCATATTAATTCACCAAGGGTGAATTCCAATGCTTTTCTATTTGCTCTGAGGTGTTCTTAATCTCTCATCCTTAACTAAACATCCTCAGAGACTTATTATCCAAGTCAAAAATACTTCTATCTGTCACCCACTTTTCTTATCCAATTTGGGGAACAACCCCTACAGCCATACACTGCCTTATATCTTGTTATCCCGATACTCAACTGCCAACTGTCGTTATTAGCGACTTTAATTAGAAATCAACTGATCATTTCAGGAGCTTATAAAATCAATGGCACACGCTTTCATCGGATCCTCCAGAACATGTACAGTCCTCTCTGACTGACCATTTGTCTGAGGACGAAAAGCTGTGCTTAATACTCAGTCGGGTTCCCATAGCTTCCTTAAAATATTCCCTGAAGTAGAAAGTGAAGCGAGAATCCCTATATGATACCATGCTCACTGGAACGCTACTTAATGTTCCACAATCTTCCTTATACCTGAATCCTCATACACACTCTGAGTATCTGGGGATTTCATAACCTGAAGGTGGGTAGACAACTTAGCGACTATCATCCAAATAGCCTTGTTATTCACCTGGGTCCTCTGTAACCTATTATAAAATTCATGGAGACTTGCTGATAAGTTGCATATTATACATATTAATTGTCATATTTTCTCATGATTTAAATTCTTTTATATGCTTAATTTTTGGATTTGACTTATATTTTCTATTTTGTATTGTGAATGAAGGAAAATGGACAAAATGGATTAAAAGCTGCAGATTCTGCTCAAATCACAAAATCAGAAGAAATCTTGGAATTCAAGTCAAGATCTATCACTTGTAGTTAAAGTTGACTGAATCAGTCCAAAGATGGCAAGTGGAAGATTTTAATTATTAAAGAAGAGATATGCAAAGTGGTGGAAAAAGGAAAGAAGTTTAATTGTAATCAAACTCAATCAGAGCACTTTCCTTTGGAAACAGATTTTGGAGCTAGGATATTTAGTATATATAGACTAAGAGTGGCTAGGGAGAAAAATAATTCTGAAATTTTGAAATTCTGAATTCTTGAATCTTCATAGATTTTTATTGTGTTTTTCTTTGAACTTATGGCTTGCTAAGTTTTTAGTCTAGCCAAAGGATAATTAAAGTTTGGGTTCTTTAAGAATTGTGAGATCTAATTAGTTTTTATCTTGTTCTTTTATATCTTTATTATTTATATGTCTTCTGTTCTTATTTAAATTATTGTTTTGATTGATTGTACAAAAAGGGCCCTTTGTTCAATTGTCAGGATAATATATCGCCAATTAGAAACCTGAATCCGTAATTGTTTAGGTATTCTAATATAAGTGGTAAATAACATAATTGATTTCAGACAGGATTTCGATTCTCTGTTAAGAAGATATATAATCTAGCTTAAATGAACCTACATGTGTGTTTGTTGGTTAGAATTGGTAGTCTCTCTAGTTTTCAATGCTGTTGGTAAATTAAATCTTAAGATCGTATCTAAGGTTGTTTAATTGACAAGAGAAATAATTAGAGATCGTATCCTGATTATCGAAGAAGTAAGGAGAGATAGGTTGTTAGGTCGTACCAATAACCATAACCAATTTAGTAAAGATTAAAAGAATTTATTTTTGCATCAATGATCAATTCCCTGAACCCATTCTAAAATTATTCCTTTGGTTAGATGGTCTCATCATATTGATTTTCTCTCAATTTTTATATACCGATTTTACCTGCCTAGAATTTAATTTAATTTTCATTTTCACAAATCCCCCAATTTTATTTACTTTTTAATTATTTCGCAGAAAAATAAATCTAACCAATCTCTTGGGAAATGACCCTACTCATTTATACTACAGTTTAAATTTATTTTGAGTAGGTATTATTATTGTTGGTTTCGACAGCCACCACTTGCTCTCATTTTTCGTGCCGTGTCAATATAGGTAGGTGCTGCAATAACTCTGCAGACTTTTAATACTCTACCTTATTCTGTTGATATACTAGGCACTTTTCTACAATCTCCACCATATCTCTTCCTCATCTGACCACCAATACCCTTTTCGAGATTTCAATATATAATCATTACTTTCCGTATGCACTGTATATCCCGAAGGGTGAGCTTCTGACAATATCACCATCTCATCCACTGTGGTCCTGGGGAGCACTCATACTGTCTCTGAATCCTCAGTAACTCATCATCACCCACTGTGAACTCTATCACTGTACCCTTCTGAATCAGACCCAAACTATTGACATCCGGTCGATCATCACGCTAAGCCTGGCAAATCCGGGCACTCTCATCCGGTTCTAATCATCAGGCTAGCTGTCACACAATCACTGTCATCATCAGAAGGGATCACATCACTACCGAGGTTCACAATTGCTTTAGCTGCTCACGCTCCCTGACCATCATACGTAATACCATCCCGATGCTCTTTCTACTCAAAGCATCAGCCTTTCCTGGGTGGTACAATTTTCACAAATCAACTCTCTCAGAAGCTCTAACCCACTATGTAATCTCATATTTATCTCTTTCTGTGAAAACAGATACTCGGGCTTTATGATCAGTGCACATCCATAATTTCTCACCATGTACTTAATAGTACTATATTATCGGTACAACTACTGTTGCCAACTTTAAATCATGGGTCAGATAGTTTATTTCATGATCAAGGAGTTGTCTGACTCCATACTTGACTATCTTCCCATTATACATCAATACACAGCTCCATCATAATTTTGAGGTATCCATACTCACTGAGATCCTCTTGAGCTGTTGGGTATGGTGAAATTATTCACGGGGGTCAGTTCATGCTTCATTACACCGAAGTCTATGTCACATCTCTCATCTTATTCCGAGACCACGTTTTCATAATTAAACGTGTCAACAAGGTATACCATTTTAAATCTCGCAATAATCCATCTGTAAAAGCCATCTTCCAATTGTTGCTTATAAATCGCCCTAGACTTTAACTACGCCCAATATATCATCGATAATGATGATTACAACTCGATCTAATCCTTGACTTATTTACGCATAAGCGTACAAGATCCTTCTCAACCGCTTACGTTGTCAGGTACTAGCCTGCGTCATTTCCTTTTCTTATCTCAACGGTTCTTATTAAATTTTTACTATGATAATCTTTATGATTTGTCGAATTTTAATATTCTTATCGTCTTAGTAAGGGTATCCTAATGCTGACGGTATTTCTTACAGTGATCGATTTTCCGTTATAGGTTATATATATCTAGACGCTGTCAAGTCTTCAGGCGGGGAGGTATTTTGAAATACCTTTATTAGCCCTCAGACTTAACCACAACTACTGGTTATGGTTATACCCATCTTTATCCTTGGTTATAATTTATATTCCTTACTAATTGCTTAATCCCAATTACTTCATATCGTAAGGATGTTCTTACCTAGCATACGCCTCTTACTCCAATACGTCTTGTATTTAGAATCTACCTTATCTTAAAGATTTTCTCCTTTGCGTATCAATTATAATAAAACTCTTGTCTTTATTCATTCTGTGAGTACAATCCCTTCCTCCTGTAAATTCAACTGTTGCACCCCTGTTTTTAACTTAAAGTCTTAATATCCCTATTCCGTTTATTAATCCTCCTCTATTGGGATACTCATTTATCAGTATCGTGCCCAATGATGTAGGCATTCATACCTTTTACTCACTTATATGTGAATGAAGGCGGTACGAATAAATGTGTGGCACCAGGATCAATGAACATATGAACTTCATTATTCATAACAAGTGTGGTATCTTACACCACATCCATGAAACATCAATAGAATCCTGGTCCAAGACATCCTTTCGACTTCGTCCAACAACCTACTTTCCTTTTTCTTTTCGGCTAGGGCCTCTCTTTTCGTTGCGGCTATACCAACGAAGTTGTTCTGTCTCTTTACTTTTCTGTGGGACGATCTCGCCCAATTCTGTGCAATCAAATCAATGGTCCGTCTTATCACACTTAACGGCCATTTTCATCTATACCGTGTAGGTATAAACCTTCCTTCCGTGGTATCCACCACACATCTCACACTGCTTACAGTGCTCACACTGCTACACTGCTTCGTAGCAGGTCGGGGTTCGCCAATCACAATGCCCCTCAACAGTGCCAAAATTGGATGCACTAGGGCCTTACCAATTATCTCAGCCCATAACTCATCAAATCTAATCTTTAACCAATTTCCATTTTCCCATTTTGACATCTCTGTCATTTCTCGATTCTCTTTTCTGTCTCTATTTCAGCCCTCACTACCTTTTCAAATCTCAGAGGCGTGCAGTTCATGTTCTTATTTACCCAACTACAAATCTGCGTACTGCCTCGATATAGGTAATATCTTATGGGCTAATCAGTCTCTAATTGACAATCCGAGCCATTCCATAAACTTTTAGACATCTCGACTGTCACTCTTCATAGTGTCGAGGTAATATCTGCCCAGAATATAACCGAGTCTCCATACTCGTCAATAAATTAAATCCTCTGGGTCAGAGTAAGGACTTTTATCTATCACTCCCTTTAAACAGTGTCCGGGATATCCTGTCACCGGAATATATCCAAGATATTTCTCATATCAGCTCTTAAGATGGGTCGAGCGGGTTTCCACCAATGTTCCGCTGCGCCCTCTGATCTCATTCATAATCTGAGCAATTTGCTCCTCAAAATAATCTCCACACTCCGCTCCAATCTCGCGAAGTGTGTCTCAATACTGTCCGATCTCTCTGTCGGACTCTGTGAGGCATTCTCAACATTAGCCTCTACTTCAATCTCATACTGGTTCTCATAGTCAAACTCAGCACGACTTAGCAGACTCAGGTCTACCTCTACGACCTCTGCCTCGTGCACTATCTCATCTAACGCGACTCATATTAGGCATTCCTGCATTCTCAACCATTTCTTAGTCAAGCCCATCTCGATATACACTATTGTATCTAACTAAGCACAGTAACACGGGGATGTAATTTTCTAATTACTGACACTGACACACATCAGACCAATTGTGCTCTGATACCACCTTTATATGTCACGACCCAAACTACCCAAAAATCAGAGTTAATTTTTCGCTTTTTATTATTTTCTTACTTACATTCTTACCTGTCCTCGAATCGTGACCAACACTCCACTAATAATTGGGCTGTGCGTCAATGCCAGTCCCACCATTCAATTACCATCTAACTTATTTATTCTCCAGTCATTTATAATTGTTTATATTATTTATACATCCCCTAAAGTTACTTACAAACATGTTACTGTGCTATGCTTATGTAGATACAATATGTACAAGTGTATATATACCTTATGTCGATGGGTAGCAGCGGATATCCGGAATGCAGTACTGAGTCGTCGCGACTTCAACTGGAGATTATCTGTGGGAGAAAATGAAAGGGGTGAGCACATCAAGCTCAGTAAGGCAATCCTACGAACAAGTAGGTAACCATACTACCTACATGAACGTGGTGCCATGCATAAACCACCCTTTCTCCACACATTTTAAAACAATGATATGCGTTATGATGTTATGTAAAACACATTTGCACGAAAAATCAACATGCAATTATTACAAATCATTTCTTTCTCAATTAAAATTTTCACAATGAAGTCAGGACTCGACCCCTCCTTCGGGTGATCCTGACTCACACAAAACCATGGAAATTGAGTTTCTCAAAAGCATCAATATCGAAAACATACGTATATATATATACAAGATACGAGACTAGGCAATACTGTATATCGGTAATAACCAGGACTGGCCAATATGTCCTCGTGAGTCCCTCTAGCTTCACGGATCCCAGTGTGCGAGGTCTCACCCTGATCGGGAACTGCCCGGGAGGTGGGTCAATCCAACCCGTCAGTCTTATCCGATCTCACGCATCCGAAGATGCCGTATCCGAAGATACCCCGTATCACAAAGATACCGTATCACAAAGATACCCCGTATCACAAAGATACTGTATCACAAAGATACCCCGTATCACAAAGATATCGTATCCGAAGATACCCTGTATCACAAAGATACCGTATCCTAAGATACCCCACGGTACATCGTACTCCATGCTACTTGCACGGTACATCGTACTCCATGGACCCATATCACTCTAGGTACTCCAGCCCAAATGGCCTGCTTCCCACAGAGGTTTTCATAACTCAATACTCGTTGCCATGTCTCAAAACGCACGTGCGAGCCTATTAAATCGGTGACACACAGTCTACCCGATGCTCCAAGCACGGCTCATCGTATGTTCTCATAAAAATCAGTGCGAGCGATGCTCAGCACTCTCATCAAATCAAGTAAACTTGGCGGAGCCCGCTTTACATCTCCACAAGGCCGCCAACCTCATCCCTCACTCTCACCCTACTTAAGAGGTCTTTTGAGCCTGTTGGGCCTTTTGGCTGACTCCAAGGGCAGACAGCGCTACTCCACAAATCCAGTAAAACTAGTGCGAGCTATGCTCAGCACTCTGTATATAAATTGTATGAAAATCTTATAAAATCTGGTGCGAGTTAGACTCTAGCACCGTGTCACGCAAAAGCATGTGAAATCTGGTGCGAGTTATACTCTAGCACCTATGCATGTAAAACTCTAGTGCGAGCTCTCGCTCCAGCACTAATGCATGCATCACACAAATCAAACATCGTGCGAGCTGAGCTCTAGCACGTCACATGTAAATAAAAACATGTAGGCGGCTCGGTTATTTCCAAATAGTTTTCACAGAAATCACAACAATTAAGATATGCAATGCTATGCATTTTTCTTTAAAAGTGAGCCAGCCTACTCATGCATGCGTTGAAATACCTCCAGAACGAGCAGGAACCTCTTGTCCTTGCTCCTCCCAATTTTTTCCTAAATTTTTAGATTCTACCCTTAACAAGGGTATTTTAGTAATTTTGCCCATTCGGGGCACTAAAATTGTTCTTCGACCTCTAGACCCTTCAGTTAATTTTAAAGGACTGCGTATGAATTTAAAATTGCGTAAAGTTACCTCTAGCAGTCCGCAGAATTCCCTTACCTTATTTTCCTGTCGAGTCTGACCTTTTCTTTTCCAATGTAGTCCCATCGCGCAGTCCGATATGCTTCCAATCAAATGCCCGAAACTGCGTATCAACATTCCTCAGGTCAGATATTATGCAATCTAATCGTATTTAATACTTTCTGGGCTTAATTTAAATCGCTGGGCCCATTTACCCCTATTGGGCCCGATTGCACATTAATGGGCCTTAATCGGCCTTAAGCCCGTTTTTCACTTAATTTTCACTTTATCGAGGCCTATTGGGCTCACTGGGCCCACCAATAATTTATCGGGCCTCGTTCTAATTCTCGAATAGCTAAATTTAATATTTACGACAATTAATCTAAATTTCCATAATTTAATTCAATTTATGCGAAAATTAAATCAATATCACGCATAACGAGAAAATTGTCGTAAATAGGGGTCACTTACCCGAGATTCCATGCTAGTTCGTAAATCGAGGCTGTCTCGAGCCCTCGGTGGATGTCAATCGTCGAGCTACACAATTAATTACATTTTCGGGTAAACTTTTCGGTCGAAATTTAATTAAATAAAATATTCCAAATTTAAATCGGGTCAATTTGACCGCTTATCGACTTACCCGAAGCTCGATTGCATCACCGGAATTTTCTCCAATTTTTTTCTCTTTCTTTTTCCCTTTTTTCTTCCTTTTTTCCTCCTCTTTTTGGCTGAACCGGTTCAGTCCGGTTCAGACCGGTTCAGATCGCCGGTTCACCCCGGTTCGGCCGGTTCACCGCCGGTTCACCCCTTTTCCCGCCGGTTCTCCGTCGGCTTCCACCGCCAGTGGCTCCGTGAGATTGTCCGCGTCTCAGATCTGCCCTCGGTTTGGGTCAAGCTCGCCGGAACGCCGCCGGTCCGGCACTTCTCCCTCTAGGCCATCGGACCCGTTTTCCCCTCTTGGCCGTCGCCGGCGATTCCCGCCGTTTCGTCGCATGAGACCGGTGCAGAAATGATCACTGTCGCCTGGGCTTTCGAAATCTGGCCTCGGTTTCGCCTGGATCGCCGCCGTTCGCCGCCGGTGGCCATCTCTTTTCCCGCGGCTGCCACCTCTCGATCCGACGGATCCCGGCGGTTTCGCCGGTCAACACCTGTCTCAAAAGAACCGGCTCCTCTTCCCGATCACACCGATACCCGCCGTTCGCCCCCAGCTGCCGTGGATCGCCGGTACCGACTCCGTTTTTCCCGCGATCTTCTCCTCCTCCGTTCGGCGAATCTCCGGCCTCCTGACGGCGCGTCACCTGTGCCATTGGCTTCGCCGGCCTCTCCTCTTGCTGCTCGGCCCTTTGTCGGAGGCCGTCGGTGCCCGGTGGTGGCTTGTCGGTCGAGCCACGCGCGGCAACATCCCTCGATTTCTCTGGTTCTTCTCTCTCCCCGATAACTTCTGATTTCCTCTCTTTTTTTTTTTTTAACAATTTGTTTTATTCATTAAAATACACTAAAAATACCCAAATATCCCTTAAAATTATTATTTTATTTTAATTTAATTAATTTAATTTTTATTTAATTTATTTATTATATTTTAACCCCTTTTTCGGGTATAATTTCCCCGTATTTTCGGGATATTGTCCCGGGTCACCTTTCGGTATATTTTTCGATTATTTTCGGGATTATTTTTCCGAACTAAAAATTCTGATTAATCCCGATTAATTTCGATAAATTAATATCTTGATCAATTTAACCCAAAATAAATTTATTTCACTTTATTGACCAAGATTTCTTAAATCCATATTTTTAATTAAATTTCCTTATTGAAATTATACCGGCCTTTAGTCTTTTAACCGTTTTGCCCTTACACGTGTTCGGGATTAATTTAACCCGACTTCCTTCATACTTCCCCCATCTTTTCTTATTTAATTTCCGTGTTCTAATTAAATTCGGGTTTTACAACAAACGGGCTGAAAATGGATCGAGACCCATTAAGGTGCAATTGGGCCAAATAAAGTAAGACGAGCCCAATACGTTAGATTCGATCAGTAAATGTGATATATTGATAAAAATAAGTGAATTAACCCAAAATATGTGGTTATATGCAGTTTCGTAGACTTGGTTGACGTGCAGTTGGATTGAGAGATCGGGTATTATTGAGACGGGATAAGTTTACGCGTGAATCGAGGTAAGAGAATTTTGTAGGTGCATAGAGGTTTTTATACGTATTTTTGAGGGGATTTACAGGGTCTGAAATTTCTTAAAGTATCTAGAAACGAAATAATAATTTTTACGAAAACCCGGGGCATAGGTGAATAAAGGAAAAAGACGATATTGCCCCTGGGAGTAAAATTTACAAAAAGGGTAGTAAGGCAAATAAATTGCATGATTTTCATGTTTTGATGGTTTATATGAATGTATTGCTTTGGTTTAAGCAAATTTACACATAGGTTGGTTGTTGATTTCATGAATTATACGAAAGGGTACCGGTTTGTACCGGTTACAATTTTAAAAGATGTTTTATCAAGATTGAGCCACCTATCGTATTTACATGAATAAAAAGAGTGCTAGAGTCTTACTCGCACTAAAGTTTACTGATTTATTACTCATGAAAAGCCGTACTGGAGCATTGCTCGTACGAGAAATTTGTGTGTGCACAAAATCGTGCTGGAGCTTCGCTCGCACGAGATTTTAGATATCATGATATGCATAGCGTGGTGCTGGAGCTTCGCTTGCACTAGACGTGAGTTGACATGCATATAGTCGTGTAGAAGCCTCCTGTAGACCGTGTGTCGCAGAGAGTTGAGATGCTCGCACTTATACTTTGAGACATGGGTTGGTTATCGACATAGTATTGGGGTGGGTAAGACCTACGGCAGGCACCCCCAGACTATGATATGGGTCCACAGAGTACGATGTACCGTGTATGTCACACGGAGTACGCTGTACCATGCAGTCATGATGACTCAATGATGTTACTTGATATTCTGACGGGTAGGATTTGACCC
Organism: Firmiana major; assembly: GCA_033439115.1. Classification (NCBI taxonomy): domain Eukaryota; kingdom Viridiplantae; phylum Streptophyta; class Magnoliopsida; order Malvales; family Malvaceae; genus Firmiana; species Firmiana major. The sequence continues at coordinate 21,636,245 of CM065903.1, read as the reverse complement.
CACCTCCCGTTACAGTTGTGATACCCCGCACACCGGGATCCGTGTAGCCTGGGATCACAGGGACAAATTATGGCCATAGTCCTCGATTTTCGTACAGTAACCTACATGCCTCACATGATATCATACGGTCGGGATAGACCAGGACAAACCCGAAGGATGGGTAACGTCCCGATTTATGTTTTTAAATGAGATGCGATTTAATGAATCAAGGTATTCCCGAGAGATGGGTTTAGCCTTGATGTGATTGTTTTATGATAAAATAAATAAGTTTTAACATGATGAGTTTATGTTGAAACTAATAAGTTTTAATGTGACGAGCATGAAATGTCATACATGATGATTTTGCCATGTTTATTTTATATGTCGATTTCATGATTTCTCTTATATGATATATACATACATGTGGCATCGTTTTAGTCATACCTCATGCTCCAAATATAAATGATTTTATATCCTGACATTATCATCACGTAGATAGTATAGTTATCTACCTGCTTACATTATTGCCTTACTGAACAAGTTTCACTCACCCTTTCATTTTTCACCCCACAGGGTACATTCAGTAGAAGAGAACGACAGTAGTCTTGCATTTCGGTTATCCGCTGCTTCTTATCAAGACCAGGTATACACATTGTATAATTTTTGTATCTGAACATATAGAGGCACAGTACTGTATATGGATGTAATATTAGGGATGTAATTATTTAAAATAAATTGATATGTAAATGAAATATGAAAATGGAATGGTAAATAGGTGAGAGGTGACTAAACCGAATCATAACCCAACTGTTTAGTATTGTAACTGTTCACGACGGGTAAGAAAATGAAAAAGTGAAAAATTTACTCTGATTTTTATCTAATTTGGGTCGTGACAAGAGCGATTGCTCGCACTAGTTTTAATGATTTGACATGCATGAGGGATGCTGGAGCTTAGCTCGCACCCTGTTTTGATATGATGATTGCATAAAAGTCGTGCTGGAGTGTAACTCACACGAGATTTGATTTATTTATGCATAAAGCCGTGCTGGAGTGTAACTCGCACGAGATTTGATTTATTGATACATAACACCGTGCTAGAGCATTGCTCGGACGTGATTTTATATAGATTTATAACTCATTTTAAAGTCGTACTGGAGTGTTACTCGTACGTAGATTTTATTAATTTGTATGAAACTGTGCTAGAGCTTTGCTCGCACAAGATTTTCTGATATCATGAATATGCATGGAGTCGTGCTAGAGCTTTGCTCGCACAGGGATTTATATGACATGCATATAGCCGTGTTGGAGCCTCCTGTAGATTGTGTGTCACAGTGAGATGATATGCTCACACGTGCATACTGAGACAGAGATGATATGGGTAGATAAGACCTATTGCAGGCACCCCTGACTGAGCTTGGGTTCACGAGTACGTTGTACCGTGTATATCACGCGGAGTACGTTGTACCGTGGGGATTGTTGGAGTGGAGTGGCATTAGCCATGAGGTAGCAAGTCTTGCCCTCGCAATCCTGGTGTTATGCTGTTCTAGCGGGTAGGACGACCCACCTCCTGTTTCAGGTGTGATACCCCACACATTAGGTACCGTGTTGCCAAGGATCACTAGGATATGGCCATAATCATCGATGTTACTGATATAATCACCTACTTGTCTCACATGATATAATTATTGGTCGATAGACTAGGGTAGACCCGAGGGAGGGGTCAGGCCCCCGATTTTATGATTTTATGATATGTGACCCTGAAAGAAAGGTGGTTTTATAATCGAAGTTTTATAATGAATTTTAATGAATTGTTTTATGAGATTATTAACCCGAAAGGGTTAGTTTATACTACAGTTTTAATGAATTGATTTAAATGCAGTAGCATGATGATGTTTTCCATGCTTTCATTTCAAATTCATGATTTTTCTTACATGACATGAAAGAATGCATGATCTGGATTTGCTTCATGCTCATTATGATTTAATGATGTCACATAAAATGCTATTGATGCATGAATTACATGCTTTCTAGATGCACGAACAGTTTTGATAAACTATGTCATTGATGTATGCATGGTTTTATGCTTGAGATTTCAATGAAAAGAAATGGATTTAAGGGCATGACATTATGAGCATGTAGATAGTGGAGCTATCTACTTACTTGCATAATTGTCTTACTGAGCGTGTGGTTTGCTCACCCCCTTATTTTCCCATCTTTTCAGAGCACTTGCAATAGTTAGTGAGCGGCTGAGGACTTGCATGCTTGGTATCTGCTGCTTCCCATCGAGAGACAAGTATACACATTTGTAGAGTTTTGTATCTAAATATGTAATGCACAGTACTGTAAACGGATATGATGTCGGGGATGTAAGGTTATATAAATACCATTGTGTATGAATTTAGTAAAGTCAAAAGATAGTAAACTCTGATATGTGAATGTGATTATGGAAATGGAATGGTAAATATGTGAGAGGTGACTAACACCGAATCATATCCCAACTGTTTGTAGGATGGTCACGATGAGAGAAAGGTAAGAATTAAATAATAAATGAAAAAACGAAAAATTTACTCTGGTTTTGAGGTAATTTGGGTTGTGACAGTATTAGCCTAGAAATAAAATTAATTACCAAAATTAGTTAAAAGTTAACAACAAGGAATACTCAAATGTGTAGGGAAATGCAATTACTTATGGGTGTGCTAATCCTTTTGAAAGCATTTCCTCCTCATCATCAGAATGCTCAATAGGGTCTTCTTAGACCAACAATTGCTTGGGAGAAAATGTACAACTACCTCTTTCAGATGTGGGAGTATGTTGCACTGAGGTAGTTGCTTCAAGACACATAACTTCTAAGGTAGTGATACATGACTCAAAACAAACTTATCTAGTTCGTGCTATCGATTTTATTGGGGAATTTTCTACTCATATAACCCTTTTTACTATTCAATTAATTGTTGAGTTTCAGCCTGTAGCTTGTCTTTTCTACTAATTTTTTATGTACAAAGTACGACTAGGAAAAATCAAAGTTACCATTACCCTTTACACGACCAATTTTTTTTTCGAAACGAAAGCCCTGATCAGTTTATCAACACCAATGTCATCGTTGTTTGTTGAACATTTCAAAGCATTTTCAACTTATAACTCATAATACAATAGAAACTAATTAAGTGTTAATATATTAATGAGTAAGAAACATTTAAAAGTATGTCAAATGATTATCTAATTAGAAACTCACAATCCTTTTAGCCATTTCTTCTGTGTCTTGATTGAGGTAACCATTGGTCTTTGATGAACATGCTTCCTTCCCTAAAACTGATTTATCAACCTCAATAAGGCTGATGGATTTTCTTTTATGCATGAAGAACAAAATGACAATATTAGTTATATATGTAACTAAACTTCTTACTAATTAGTAGCTAGTTGAACCATGAAACATATACTTGCAATTTCAACCTCAAGATTCGTGTATCTTTGGCTAGGCTCTCTTTTGCCTTTGGTCTTCACTCAATTTCTAAAGTGACAATGATAAAATAAATATATAATAAGTTGCGTATTTATCTTAGCTTAATCTAGAGTGCTTTTATTAAATAATATTTAGAATGTCAAAGAAACTTACCTTGAACTCATCAAATAACCGAGCTTATAGAATGCATCCCAATGATGCAAAAAATGAAATCTTTATATGATGTTGGAGGTTGAGCCAATAACTTTTTATTATCTTTGTTGGGGAAGGGGGGGGGTTAACACTTATATGTTAATTTCCCCTTAAAGTCTCCCCATTTTTGTCCAACAGATTGCAAAGCGGTCTTTCTACGGGCTTCCTCTATATTAAAGTTCTCCTACAAAATACGTAATTCAAAGTTACTAGAACGCGCGCGTACACACACACACACACACACACACACACACACACACACACACATATATATATATATATATATATATATGAAAATTTACTTATAATGTGTAAATTGACAATTTAGCTTGCTAGCAAAGTCTCCCAATGCTTGTTCTTTAGTTCTTCTAGTATGTCTTTTCAACTTCATGAGTAATGGGATTATATTTCATACTAGACTTCATATACTGCTGCCATCAATTTTTGAAGCATCACCAACAGATAGACCTTTATTGTTAACTCAACATCATACTTTTGTTGTTTGCCTCATAACTTGACCAAACGAGGTATAATGGTGCAACCTTTGGTTTTTCGCTTTGTATTTAAAGTTAATTCAATAGTACTAGGTTGAATATTACTTGCTTCAAACTCATTTGTACAAAGTTCTTCAAAATCGTTCTGTCCTTGATCTGAACATATTGTACTTCAACAGGTGTAACAAATATAAAACAACATTTTCAAAGATCATGACAGGGGGTTAATATTAAGGGTTTAAATGATAGTTTTCCAACACCCTAAGAGTTAACCTGACGTATATGCAACCTCTACTTTGTGGTAGCCAATATCAGTCATTAGATGATATTTATTTTAAAATCATTTTCTAATGGAGCAAATGTTACATCCTTTCAAAAGGATGTAAGGGAAAGAAAAAAGATATAAAGATAGAGAAAGATTACATAATCGAATGATAACTGTCCAATTTTAAGGGCAGAGAAAGAATTATAAAATGTGTAAATTTCAAAAGACAAAATATCAAACCTCAAAAGACTAAATTTTTACTAAGAACTGTAAAAATAAATGACTACGTTTATAATACAAACCATAATCTATTTAAGATTCAGTGGTCTTTTCGGGCCTCTATTTGATGAAAAAAATTGCAGTGTTTTACTGTGACGTTTAATAGGGAACAAGTCTTTTCATCTTCTAAAGAAATAACATTTTCAATTAAATTTTATGTACTATTAATAATATTAACTATTACCAATAAAATCGTAGTTTTTGTTTAAATAAGTTTAAGTATAACGAGATCTTTTAATATCTTTATACTACACTTTTAGAGTTTCTTACGCTTGAAATCTAAAAAGTTCAGAAATTTTAAATCATAGTTAAAGATATTAGACTGTGCGCGTTTTTAGTAATTGTAGTTAATGTTTTTATTTAACGTATTCTCTATTTTTTTTTCAAGTAGTAAACTTTACAAATTTTCCATCTTCAGATCCTCTTTCAATAATTGTATTAACCAAGTCTATGTTTTTATGTTCTTAATTTCTACAATAGCAAATGCAATAGGGAAGATGCAGTTATTAGCATCAATCCTAATTGCAGCAAGCAACTAGCTTCCATATTTTCCTTTCAAATGGAAACAATCAACATAGACCAATGGCTTATGGTTCTCAAGTCTTTGTGCACATGTTTTCAAACACGCATACATGCTTTAGAAGATATTAGCATCCAATTTACACAACACAAAGGACCCATTGTTATTGTTTCTACTTGCTACTGAAAGCTATTTATCTTTGAATAATGGTTCACATAATTCTCATTTAGACTTTTCATAGCCGACTGTTTAACTCTGCACAACTTCATTCTTAGCACAATCGAAACATGTTTTTTGTTCACTAAACTCTCAAATGAAAGCGATGAGAAATTATAGTCAACAAGAAAACAACCAATGTACTTGTTAGCCAACTAGTTGTAATCCATATTTCTATTGGCATAATCATTGGGATAAGAATGCTTAGATTTGTATGTTCTAATTTAAAAGGTAAGATCTTCAGGATCATGGTTAATCTTCTTGCCATATAATGTCCAATCACATCTATCTTTGCAAACAACCCTAAGCCCAATTTCATCTTTTTTTTTAATGCAACGTTAACCCTATGTTTAATGCTGGTGGCATCCTTTAACTACTACTTATTAAAAATAACATTCTAACACAAAATATAGGGTTATCCATGTCACCGATTGCATTGAATTTAGGCCATTTCTGTTTAAACATTCCTTCATCCTGCTCATTTTCAAATTCGTGAAGACTTTATAGATCATCAAAAGACATAACTTTAACATTTTTAGTTACCTCATCTTTATTATCCTCTTGCTTTATAGTATCTTCCACTGTAACTTCGAAGGGATCTTTAACTTTACCTTTATTTCTATGGTCATAACCTACCTCTCCATCCCCTTCAATGTTAGGATTTAAATTCTTATTAAATATTACAGCATCCTCATCCTTATCTTCAATCTCATAATCATTTTTCCTAAAATATGAGTCATCACTAGCATCTTCGTTCTCATCATGCTCATGCTCATGCTCATCAACATCAACATCAACCTTACCTACCTTATCCTCACTTGCCTTCTCCTTATCTACACCATCGTCATTAACCCAACCTTATCTACACCATCCTTATGCACACCATCCTCATAAACCTAGGGATGTAAATTGGTAGTGTGTAAACGGGTACTTGGCATTACCCGCTCCGTTTAAGTCGGATTCGGGTATCGGTAAAAGGGTTTTAATCGGGTTAGGGTAGTAATTTTACTACCCGTAACGGGTTCAGGTAGGGTTCGGGTTGTACCCCTCGGATACCCGGTATCCGAACCTGATTAATGTAACCGGATTAGGGTACCCGAACCCATTTATTTTTTGCTTACAAAAATATAATTTTTAAGGTTATGGGGACTTAAACTTTCATCATTAAATCTTTATACAATGAACTTACCAAGTAAGCCATAACTTATATTTGACATAATGTGTTTTAAAAAATATTTATACAATAAAATTGTGTATCTAAAAAAAATTAGTAATTAGCATAATAAAAATAATTATGAAATTAAAATAATTGATTATACTTAAAATAATAAGTTTTAAAATTTTAAATATAATGTTCTAAAATTAAATTAAAAAAATTATAATTAGTTAAAATGGAATTCTTACACATTAATGATTAGCAATTTGCATATATGATATCAATTCATAGTATATTTATATGATACAAATTGTATTTAAAATTGTAATTTTCAATTTTAATAAAACATTGTTGACTAAAAAAAATTAATAAAAATAATAATAAAATAAATAATTATAAAATTAAATTGAGTTAATTATGCTTAAGATAATATGTCTTAAAATTTTAAATACGAGGTACTGAAATTGAAATAATAAAAGTTTCATATTTAGTTAAGATCAAATTCTTATATATATATATATATATATATCTCTATATATATATATATATATATATATATATATATATATATATATACACACACACACACTAATATAGTATTTGTATATGATACAAATTATACTTAAAATTGAAATTATCAATTATAGTAAAACATTTTTTAGTCAAAAAATTAATGAAACATGATAATAAAATAATTATGAAAATAAATTAGTAAATTATATTTAAGATAATAAGTATTTAAATTTTAAATATAAACTACTGAAATTAAAATGATAAAAGTTTCAAATTTGATTAAGATGTAATTCTTGTAAATTGACCATTTACATGTATTATATATGATACTAATATAGTGCATGCATATGATACAAATTGTACTTAAAATTGAAATTATCAATTATAATAAAACATTGTTTACTCAAAAAAATCAATGATTCAAATTAAAATTTTAAGTATATGATAAATTGATAACTTCATATTATAGTATATGATATTATAGTATAATTATAATATATGATATTATAATATATGATCATTTACATATATGATACTATAGTATGTGTATATGATACAAATTGTAATGAAAATATTAATTATCAATTTAAGGTCTACATCTTTTTAATCATTTAATATTATTATCATTGATTAAATTAATTTACATTACATAAATATATCATAACTTCATAATAAATCAAATGTATCAAATTAGAAATACTACGGTATATATCATGCATTCATAATGGTTTTAAGTTACTTGTTGAATTATTAAAGTTTGTTTAATTATGATGGAACATGTATGTTTTTATTTAATTTTATGTTTTTGATTTTTGATGTTAGAATAATTTTTTTTCATAGTCGGGTTTCGGGTTAATAAACGGGTTGTCAAAATATAAATTGAATAATCGGGTAATTACACGGATTCGGGTATTTAACGGGTAGTGCAAAATTTATTAGGGTAAGGTTCGGATAATTGTTTTAAAAATTAATCGGGTAATTATAGGATTCGACTTTTGTAATTATTAATCGGGTCGAAGTCAGGTAATCCAAAATTAACGAGTACCCGTCCCGTTTACATCCCTACATAAACCTCATCCTCACCTCACCCATCCTTTTATACCCTGCCCTTATCTTCCCCGACTTCATCTACAAAACTAGGATCTTGTGTCATGCTACAAGACCCTTGTGTAAAACTTTCAAGTTGGACCCTATAAACCCTGTAAATAGTCAATTGCTTATTTGAAGGCACAAGCCTAAATAACTATGACATCAGTATCAATATCAATTCTCCCTAAATTATCATGTAGCATATCTAATCTAGGAATTTTTCAAAAATAAACCCTTAACCCACATGTCTGTCATTTTTGCCAATGCATGAAGTTCATACAATGACATTCTATCACTATCAAACAAGTCAAAATAATCTATCTTGCCTTCCTTATATTTTCTACCTACAAAGTATCCCCCATGATGCACACATAACAATCATGAAGTAGCTATTGGATTCCTTTGTAATGCGTATAAAAAAAAATGCAATACGTTTAATAACAATTAAATAAACTACCATGCAACATACAAACATAAAGCAACATCATGCAAAATCTTGTTTTCAAGCAAAGAAACATCACGGATTATTTTACACCTTCTTATCATAGTCACAATGAAAAAAAAAAAGTAACATAGTCAAATAAAAATTTCAGAAAAATAAAACCAAAATCAAAATAATAATAATTTAAAAAAAAAAAAAACTACCATAGAAAACATCTCGACAATCGTGCAACCTAATCTTCCAAGCCATCATGTTTTTTGAAACCAACCCGATTTAGAGAATAATTTTCAAAATAAGGAGATGAATTTTGAGACTTCCAAAAAAAACTTCAAACTTCCAAACTTTTTTTCTTCAAGGTGAAGAAATGTGAAACCTCTTTTCTTAAACCTAAATTTTTTTTTTCATCTTCTTTAATTGCTTAAGTCTTTTAAATGTTAAAGAAGGGTTTTAGACTTATAGATTTAGGTCTAGATATTTAAAATTTTAGGGACCTTTTTGTTGAATTTTTTAAAGAAAAAATATTTTATTTTTATTTTTTAAATGAATTTGACTCATTAGCATGCTACATGTGACCTTAACTGGCAAACATTGAGACTGATGAAACTTACAAAGAAAAAAAACCCCTTAAACGAATTAAATTTAAATTATTTTTTAAAATTTAAGGACCATTTTATCACATCAATCAAACTTTAAAAACTATTTAGAGTTAGTTTCTCTGAACAATATCATTAATTTTGATAAGATTGAAAATGATAAAAAAATTATTAAAAATATATTTTTTAATAAAATAAATTTTTTTAATAAAATAAAAACCTAAAAAAAATAAAAGTAAAATTACCCTCTTCTATGTGCCTCCATCGCCCCTCAGGGAGCAACTGAATTCCGAAACTGAGCACAAAAATATGAACTTTATTTTATGTTTTGCTGGCCTTGGTGGGCCGGGCTGCTTCTGACATGGCTCGGATCAGCCTAAAAGGGACTACCGTCATGAGCCATCGCTTATTGTCCGTTACCGTCAAGGATTTACAGCAATAGCGCATCTGTTATATTTGTACACAAGTGCCTCAATTACTAGCACCAGCTATTTTTTAGGCCATGGATGGCGAAAATTGTGGGAAAAACATAAAATGTTCAGAGAATTAAAACCGTCCATACAGTGTGAAGAGAAGAGAAGAGATGAGACAGAGACAAGACTCCTAAAATTTCCAAAACCAACTAAACATAGAACAAGGAAGAAAAACAAGGAAATCACAATGTTTTTGATAATCTAATACGAGTTTCTCGTCACTAAAGCCTCCAGTTTGCATCAATCCACCTCCATGTAGTGTACAAACCAATCACAGATAAGACAATGCACAACTACACACACAAGTCAATTATGAGTCATCATGTTCAACCATTCATTCCAACCAAGCACCTAGAATGCATTCTTATATCAGATCCGCGACATTCATTGGCATTTCGTCGATCTGAGTACTGTAATACTGCTCTATATCTCTTAGAATCTTGATGTCATCACTTTTCACAAAATTAATAGCAACACCCTGCACAGCAACAATATTGATTAAAAAAATATTCACAGTATACCCCATAAAACACCTAGAAAGTGGCCATTTACGCAAATAAAAGAATCCAAAGATGAATCAAGAATATACAAAGTAGTTTCTTGTAACCAGGAAAAATTACTTGGGTATTAATATGAATTGAATCTTTTATTCAACTTACAGTATTCATAACCAATTGAAGGTGGGAGTGGGGTCTTAAAATTTTTTAGAAATTATATGAATAGATAAAAGAAAGGAAAACTGAGTTTGAAAGTTCCATCACATAATTAAATCACATGGTAAAGGAAATACCTTTCGTCCGAAACGACCTGAACGACCAATCCTATGGATGTAAAGCTCTCGATTGTTTGGCAGGTCATAATTGATCACCAGGGAAACCTGAAACACAAAGTAAATTTAGTAAAATATGAATGGAAAACGAAAAAACACTTCTAAAGTGAAAAAAAAAAAAATCAATGCTAGTCTTTTTCCCATCTTTTTCCCTATGATTAAGCAAGCATGTCAAAATAAAAAAATAAAAGAAAAAATAAAAAGAAAAAGAAAACATAAGAACGTGAAATGCACTTAATTCTTAACCTTAATCTATAGGCATTTTGCGCACATGCCACACAGGAAGTAGACCCATGCCTTCAGGTTCCACTACCACTCCTATAACTAGTCTCAAGATAATAAGACCCAACAATTATACTCGTATCAAGTAACATTTTCTAGTCAGGAAAAAAAAATTATTCATCTAGTTGACTAGAAACAACCAAGAAAAAATACACCAAGAAAGTGGAAACAAAAAGCACCCCCAAGACTTGCCTGTTGAACATCAAGCCCCCTGGCCCAAACATCTGTTGTGATAAGAACACGAGTTGCGCCATCCCGAAACTCAGCCATAATGGCATCTCTTTCCCTCTGAGGCATATCCCCATGCATTGATGATACCGTAAAGTTATTGCTACGCATCTTCTCAGTTAGCCAATCAACCTATTCCGGAAACAGAAATCACAAAGACAAGCCTCAAAATCATAGCATGAAGTCCAAGAGCTTGTATAAAAGAATTACTTAGGAACATGTTTAGAGAGCTTTCTGTTCCTATTTTGAAAAGAAAATGCATGTCTATCAGCCTCAAGAATATACCTTTCGTTTTGTATTGCAGAAAATAACAGCTTGGGTGATTGTCAGCGTATCGTAAAGATCACATAGGGTATCAAACTTCCACTCCTCTCGTTCAACTGCTACGAAAAACTGCTTAATTCCCTGTAATCATGAAAAACAGAACAGAAGTTAGCATCAAATCCGAAATTAGAAGCTGTGAAAATCTAGTTAGAATAATAGCATTCCGCTACCTCTAGAGTCAACTCATCACGCTTAACGAGGATCCTTATAGGATCAGTCATAAATTTGCTGGTCATTTCCAAGATTTCATGAGGGAGAGTGGCAGATATCAAACAAACCTACAAGAATTCATTAATTTAAAATCAAATTCAACAAAATAAACAAACTCCGATAAGGGAAAGAAAGAGAAAACAAAGCCTTGCGGCTACTATACTACAGATTCAAGAATGTCGCAAGCAGAAAGACAAATCAGAAACATCACAACTCAAGTTCAATTCATGGATTCAAAATCAAGCAAGAAAACAGTAAGCAACACATAATTGTAGTACTAAATAACTCTACAACTGTTATAGGACTTCTCATATCTAGGGTTTTTGAAAGGATGAGAAGAGCGCTCATAAAAAAGAATAACACACCCTTGAGCAAGATAAGATAAGAAAGTGAGAAAGAAACCTGAAGCTCTGGTGGAAGATGTCTGTAAACATCATAAATTTGATCTTTGAATCCTCTGCTCAACATTTCATCAGATTCATCAAGAATCAATAGTTTAATAGCCCTGGTACGTAGGGTTCTCCTTTTGATCATATCACAGACTCTCCCAGGAGTTCCCGACACTACTTGAACTCCGTTTTCTAGCTTTCTTATATCTTCACCCACACTTTTGCCTCCAATACACGCATGTGCTTGTATGTTCATGAAATCACCAATTGTCCGTATAACTTTCTCCGTTTGAGAAGCCAGTTCCCTCGTAGGTGACAAAATCAATGCTTGAACCCTGAATCAACTCGAGTTAGCATTATAAAAATTGCAGATGCAACGACAACTCATGCTTCAAAATAGAAAAAAATAAAACGCCAATAAATACTAAAAAATATTTTGGGGAATTCAGCACGAGATTTGAAGCCTCAAGGGTCTAACCTAATTTAGCATTTTCAATAGAATTATTTTTACACTTTTATAAAATGTATTTCAAATTTAGGGTTTTATGTATGAGGTATTTAAAGTTAGGTTTTTCACAAACAAAAAAAAAATGCTGGAAATCGATATCACAACACATTCAAAACGACTAATTTTAATATATATAAAAGAATTAAAATAAAAGCATACTCTCTGCTAGCGGTGTCGACCACTTGGCAAACGGTGAGGGCAATCATGGAAGTTTTGCCGGTACCAGACTGAGCTTGCGCAATGACATCGCGGCCATTGATTATCGGCATCACGGCTCTCTGCTGGATGGCCGATGGCTTCTCGAAGCCGTAATTGTAGATTCCACGGAGGAGATTGTCTTTTAACCCCATCTGATCGAAACTCGTTATCGGCTCGATTCCCTCCGTCGTCTCGAACACTAGCTTCTCATCCTCTGCTCCCAACCGGCGAACCGCTCGGCTCGATGTCGCCCCCGCTGCCATCCCTCTGTTTTTTGGCTCCGGCTAGGCTTTTGCTGGTAGGGGAAATTAAAAAATTAATAGTCGAGGTTTGGAAAGAAAAGAGATAGAAAGGGAGGGCTTCAATCCACCGAGGTGTCATTATAATGCTATTGCTAGGGTTTTATATATTTAGCATACAAAATGTGGGTTTTCTCAGAATAAAACTTTATTTAACCACTCAAATGAAACCACGTGGACTATGTGATCTGGGCACTTATCGTGGCTAGCTTTAATTGGTGGTTATTAAAGTACTCGCGTGATTTCGGAGGCGGTGAATGATTTCTCAATACACTTTATTTATTTTCTTTTTTAAAGGTTTTTTTAAGGAGAATATCTTAATTACTTAAATTTAAAATTAAATATTATAATATATCATAAATTTTTTTTAATTGTTTGATTATATGCTTTATTGATTTAAAGTATTTCTAATACTCTACTTTTTTAATCGCATATCAAATCATAGTTACTAAAACATAAAAATTAAAAAGAGAATAATCGCCAACAATTTTTAAAATAAGTTTATGTACTATTATTATACCCAATCAAATCTTTATATTTTAAGTTATACTCGTACAAATTTTTATCTTTAACAGAAAGATAACGCCATTAACTTTGATGTCAATTGAAATTCAATGTACAAGTTGATGCTTATATTGCATGATGATATGAAACAAACCAGTCAATGTTAGATTTAAATAGTTGATGTAAATAATTAACATCTAATGACCAAATTATAAGTTAAGAGACCCAATTTAATTAAACAACTTTTCATGGAAAATTAGAACCTAAAAGAACCAGCGGTTCTCTACAATTGCTGGCCATCGACTGCTTTACACACGAGAAATAGTGGAGTGGAGAGATATTCCAGGTCCTATAATGAGCAATTACCCCTGCTAAGCTAACGAAACCCCAAATAGTAGCAAATTAAGGACAAGCTAAATAAAAACGATCTAAAAACTATAAAACCCTTCAAGCCCCAATAAAATGTAAAAACTAGTTTTTTTTTTTTAAATTTCTGCCTAACTCGCTAGCAATACGAAATATAATTAATCTTTTAATCTTTTATTTGCATCTTACAAAATTAACCCCTTCCTATTCTCTCTTCATTAACAATACTACCCCCCAGTATATTACTAACATAAAAATCTACCTTTACTCGATTGTTTTCTTCGATGTTTGTTCTCATGATTGAGCAGCTGCTTTTATCATCAACATCATAGTCATCATCTTTGTTAAATTTACTGGTTGGATCTGACGGTGGAGGTGGTGGTCCGTAAACATTGGAATGCATGGTAGGGGCATAATATGAAGAGCTTGAGCTAGGATAGGTCATGTTGCAACTTACTCCGTACAGTGGATGTCCATTGTAAATAGGTGGCTATGGATACACAGTCTTAGACCCTAACTACTTGACCAGGCGTCCAGCTCGCAAGGGATCGACTGGGGGCGCTATGACGAGTGCGGAGCGCGGGAAAGTTTTGCACGGGGCGCAACGGGGCTGCACCAAAACAGGTAAGACACTTGGACGGATTGCCATGCATGAAACGGAAACGCTAACGAATGATGATCGTAGTTTGCGGGTGGCAAGCTAAGGCAAATCCTTAAAAATCGGGATAAGGATAAATGCGGGTCATAAGCCAGGATAAGCGGAGAAGTCTTGGCAGACCGAATCACTGGAGATTATCACAGATATAAACTCTGAAGAGCATTGAGGTGGCGATCATTCGGAGAGTCCTTAGTAGGAATTAATCCTATAGAGTTTCTGTTGTAATCAAACTCAGTTGCCTACGTGAGCGAGATGTCCTCACTTGCCTATATAAACCCCAGGGGAGGGGGTAGAATGTATTCAATCATCATTCAGTGAGAGAATCATTCAGGGAGAAAGAGAGTGATAGCTAAGAGCGGTCTTCTTGGCTAAATATTGTATTCCTTTTTATTGCGGATTAATAGAAAGACTCTTTTCTCTAAAGCTTGAGTGTTCTTTGCTTTATTGGTATACTTTGTCGAGTCGTTTTTTTGCTCAAGTGCTATATCGCTGCGTATTGACCCGGATTTGGGTTAGTGTGAAGATAGGTTGTACTAAGTTGCGGGAAACTTAGGCCATCACTGGGAAAAGTTCTATAGGAGAGAACGACCCCTGTGACAATTTGGTGTCAGAGCTGAGTTTTGGATCACGCGAGTTGACTGACAGAGTTGTTGTACTTGAAGCAATGGTGGGCGTACCGTAAGAGGAGGCGGGTACAATGGCTGAGCAGATTCAGGCCATGGCAGGCAGTGTCCAGGAGTTGACACAGCTGGCATTCGACATGCAGAAGGAGCATGCTAATCGCTACACCAACATCATGCAACATGTTCGCGATCTATCGGATAAATTTGAGGTACAGTTGAATTCCCTGAAGGCTGACGTTTTATTGATGAAACGCGCAATGACTGCTACAGACCGTGGGGAGGCGTCTAGTAGTAGCAGGGGAGGTGATAATAGCGATCTTCAGAAGAAGATAAAGGTGCCTGAACCTAAGGAGTTCGCAGGAGTTCGCAATGCGAAAGAGTTGAGAATTTTCTGTGGGACATGGAGCAATACTTCAAAGCTGCCCGAATACCGGAGCAGGACCAGGTTACAATCACTAGCATGTACCTCTCAGGTGATGCTAAGCTATGGTGGCAAAGCAGACTGGCAGATGATGATAGTGCTGGTCGTCCGAGGATTGAAACATGGGACGCACTAAAGAAAGAATTACGGGATCAATTCCTTCCCTTGAACGTGGCATGGGTCGTGAGAGAGGCACTCAAGAAATTGAAACACACGGGTTCCGTGCAAGATTATGTCAAGGAGTTTAGCTCTTTGATGTTGGACGTCAAGAATATGTCAGAGGAGGAGAAGTTGTTCAATTTTTCCCCAGGACTTCAGCCATGGGCTCAGGCTGAGTTACGTAGGCAGAACGTGAAGGATCTGCCACAGGCAATTGCGGCTGCAGACGGTTTGGTGGATTACAAACTGGGTTCTTCTTTGAACATTGGGGAAAGGAAGAAGAACCATCCTGATGTAAATATGGGGAAAGGCAAGAAGGACTGGAAGAAGCACCAGAGAAACAAGGAGAAGGCTGAGTCTTCTAAGCCGAGGGGATCGGATCCACCCCAAAGCAAGGGAGATTGGAGTTGTTTCTTATGTAATGGGAATCATAAGTCCCGAGATTGCCCTAGACGGACTAAGTTAGTGGCCCTCATGAGTAAGGAGGATCCGGATGACGAATGTCCAAGAGTTACCCCGATGCAGTTGCTCAACGCTATTCGGACTGAACAACAAGCTCCTCACAAGGGACTAATGTATGGTGAATGAGAGATCGATTCGAGCG
Source organism: Firmiana major (assembly GCA_033439115.1). Lineage (NCBI taxonomy): Eukaryota > Viridiplantae > Streptophyta > Magnoliopsida > Malvales > Malvaceae > Firmiana > Firmiana major. Next base: position 21,619,972 of record CM065903.1, on the reverse strand, counting down.
ATGCTTGATACAGGAGCGACCAACAACTTCGTTTCATTGAACGTGGTTGAGCATCTTGGCCTAAAAGTCACGAGGAGTAACAATCAGGTGAAAGCAGTCAATTCTAAGGCCCAAGGTATCCAAGGAACGGCTACCGCATCGGTGAAGATAGGGACTTGGCAACAAGATTGTAAGTTCTTGGCTTTACCTATAGATGATTTTGATGTGATCATGGGCATTGAATTCTTTGTGCAAGCAAAGGCATTTGCTATTTCACATTTGGGTGGATTGATGATATCTGACGAGACGTGTCCAAACTTTGTCCCTGCGAAAAGAGGACAAAGTGCTAGGAAGCCATTGCTGCAGTCGGCTTCACAAGTAAACACCGGGTTGAAGAAGGGGGAGACAACCATACTTGCTGCCCTGGTTGAGGTGAAACCAGACACGATTATCGAGGTACCGAATGAAGTAGCGGCGGTGCTGAACGATTACAAGGATGTAATGCCCCTAGAATTATCCAAGACGCTACCACCTAAACGCGTCATTGATCATAAGATCGAGTTGAAACCGGGAACTAGACCACCTGCACGAGCACCTTACAGGATGAGTCCTTTAGAGCTAGCCGAGTTAAGGAAACAACTTGGTGAGTTGTTGGATGCAGGATATATCCAACCATCGAAGGCACCATATGGAGCCCCAATTTTGTTCCAGAGGAAGCAGGATGGCAGACTAAAAATGTGTGTGGATTACCGAGCCCTGAACAAGGTAACGGTCAAGAATAAATATCCAGTTCCAAATGTCGCTGATCTGTTCGACCGGTTGTCGAAGGCGACATATTTTACCAAGTTAGACCTGAGATCAGGATATTGGCAAATAAGGATTGCCGAAGGAGATGAAGCTAAGACAGCTTGTGTGACGAGGTATGACTCTTTTGAATTTTTAGTTATGCCCTTTGGTTTAACTAATGCACCTGCAACATTTTGCAACTTGATGAATGATGTCCTTTATGAGTACCTGGATCACTTTGTGGTGGTATACCTAGACGATATTGTGGTGTATAGCCAGACACTTGTAGAACATGTGGAACACCTCAGGGTGGTATTTGAGACCTTGAGAAAGCACTCTCTTTATGTGAAGAAGGAGAAGTGTGAGTTTTGCCAGCAGGAGATTATGTTCCTAGGTCACAAAATTAGCAGTGACAAAATACGGATGGATGAGAGGAAGATCCAAGCCATTGTTGAATGGCAAGCCCCTGCGAAGGTCCCGGAGTTGCGATCTTTCTTAGGATTGGCTAACTATTACAGACGGTTCATCAAGGGATATAGTAAGATGGTGAGTCCTTTAACTGATCTTTTGAAAAAGGACAAGAAGTGGGTGTGGTCTGATAAATGTGAGCGGGCTTTATGAGAGATCAAGGAGGTAGTGACATCCGAGCCAGTGTTGAGACTGGCAGATTTCAAGCTACCATTTGAAGTTCACACGGATGCCTCAGACCGAGCCATTGGAGGGGTGCTGGTCCAAGAAGGACACCTCATTGCTTATGAAAGTCGCAAGCTAAAGGATGCGAAAATGCGATATTCAGCTCATGAGAAGGAGATGACGACGGTTGTGCATTGTTTGGAGGTGTGGAAGCATTATCTGTTAGGAACGAAATTTGTGGTGGTGACAGACAATGTGGCTAACACTTATTTCAAGACTCAGAGGAAGCTGAGCCTAAAGCAGGCACGGTGGCAAGAATTCCTTGCGGAGTTCGATTTCACCTGGGTACATAGACCAGGAAGGGAGAACCAGATGGTGGACGCGCTGAGTCGTAAGATAGTCCAGTCTTATGTTGCTTCATTATCCGCTATTGAGACTAACCTGATTGACAGGATACGGCAGCATACATCAGCAGATAAGACTTATGAACAGCTCAGGGAGAACGTTAAATTGGGCAAAGTTCGTAGGTATTGGCTCGAGGGGGATTTACTGTATGCTAAAGGCAATCGACTCTATGTTCCATCTGGCGGGGGACTACGGAAAGAGTTGCTGAAAGAAACCAACGACCCTCAGTGGGCAGGACATCCTGGAGTGGAGAGGATGTTGGCATTATTGTCAAGGACATATTACTGGCCGAAGATGGAGGAAGACATCGAACTATATGTCCGTACATGCCACATATGCCAGATTGATAAGACCGAGAGGAAGAAGCAAGCGGGTTTGCTTCAACCACTACCTATCCCTGAGAGGATATGAGAATCAGTTTCTATGGATTTCATTATAGGATTTTCGGAGATAAATAAGATGAAATCTATAATGATGGTGGTAGATCATTTTTCTAAGTATGCTGTGTTCATAGCAGCCCTACATGTATGTACCGCACATGAAGCTGCAGAGTTGTTTTTGAATCATGTGGTGAAGATCTTTGGATTGCCCAAGGATATAGTGAGTGATCGGGATACTCGGTTTACTGGGAGATTCTGGACTTACTTGTTGAAGCTGATAGGTTCAGAATTAAAGTTTTCAACGGCTAATCATCCGCAGACAGATGGCCAGACGGAGCTGATTAATGCATTGTTGGAAGAGTATTTGAGGCACTATGTGACCGCAAGTCAGAGGAATTGGGTGAGTCTGCTCGATTCTGCACAATTTTGCTATAATATGCATAGATCATCTTCCACGGGTATGAGTCCAGCGGAGTTAGTATTTGGATATCAACCTACTACACCTTTAGAGATAGCAAAGACTAAGTCCCAAGGGGAATGCCCAGCGGCATACAGATTTGTGCGAGACAGTCAGGAGTTGATGGAACAGGCTATGAAGAGCTTGGAGAAGGCACAGAGGAGGATGGTGAAATATACGGATCAGCATAGGCGGGCACTAGAATTTGAGGTGGGTGACAAGGTGTTGCTCAAACTGACGCCTCAGATATGGAGACAAGTCACAGACAAGCGGTATCACAAAGGTCTAGTGCAAAAATATGATGGCCCTTTTGAAGTTATAAAGCGGGTAGGCGCAGTGGCTTATCAGCTGAAACTGCCAGAAATTATGAAGTTGCATCCTACTTTTCACGTGAGTTTTTTGAAGCCTTACCACGAAGATGTTGATCCGGGGAGACAACAGGTAAGGAAAGCTCCACCTACTGTGAGAAGCCATTTCGAGAAGAAGGTGGCAAAGATACTTGACCGCAAGGTTGAGGGAACTAGTAGGAAGAATCGGAGAACCTACTACTTGGTGTAGTGGGAAGGTGAAGATGAGGCAGACTCTACTTGGGAGAAAGATACTTCTTTGTGGCAATTCGAGGATGAGATCAATGCGTATTTGGAGCTCATTCCGATGAGGGCATCGGCTTCCTCCGACAGGGGAAGGGTTTGTTAGACCCTAACTACTTGACCAGGCGCCCAGCTCGCAAGGGATCGACTGGGGGCGCTATGACGAGTGCGGAGCGCGGGAAAGCTTTGCACGGGGCGCAACGGGGCGCACACCAAAACAGGCAAGACATGCACTTGACTTGGGCGGATTGCCATGCATGAAACAGAGACGCTAACGGACGATGATCGTAGTTTGCGGGTGGCAAGCTAAGGCAAATCCTTAAAAATCGGGATAAGGATAAATGCGGGTCATAAGCCAGGATAAGCGGAGAAGTCTTGGCAGACCGAATCACTAGAGATTATCACAGATATAAACTCTGAAGAGCATTAAGGTGGCGATCATCCGGAGAGTCCTTAGTTTAGTAGGAATTAATCCTATAGAGTTTCTGTTGTAATCAAACTCAGTTGCCTACGTGAGGGGATGTCCTCACTTGCCTATATAAACCCCAGGGGAGGGGGTAGAATGTATTCAATCATCATTCAGTGAGAGAATCATTCAGGGAGAAAGAGAGTGATAGCTAAGAGCGGTCTTCTTGGCTAAATATTTTATTCCTTTTTATTGCGAATTAATAGAAAGGCTCTTTTCTCTAAAGCTTGAGTGTTCTTTGCTTTATTGGTATACTTTGTCGAGTCGTTTTCTTGCTCAAGTGCTATATCGTTGCGTATTGACCCGGATTTGGGTTAGTGTGAAGATAGGCTATACTAAGTTACGGGAAACTTAGGCCATCACTGGGAAAAGTTCTATAGGAGAGAACGACCCCTGTGACACACAGGCTCATTCGGACAGTTAAGATTCATTGATGCCATATGTGGGGCTTGGTCCGTAAGAGCCAAAGCTGATAGAGTGTCATCGGGTGCATCACCATTGGGAGTAAGGTTACCTTTTTGGCTTTTTTTTTTAAAAAAAAAAACCTGATCCTTCACTGCCACCACTTTCCATATTACTGTCCGGTTTGTCACTTTCGCCTCCCATTGGGTTCCTTGCTGGATGCTGATTTTCTCCAGCAGGGCCTTTGCTACTACCACCAGCATTGCCATTTCTGGCAACGGCTAATTCAGGCTTCTCTGTTGAATTATTCTTAAAGTAAATTTTGGCTTTTTACTTTAAGAATTGAATGTGGTGATACTAGAAGGAGCCGTTTGATTGGAGAAATTTTAGATTTTTTCCGTAATTTTTTTCATCATTGATGTGATCTTCCCTACGTGTCTTGCATGTTCTGCAAAAACAGTGAAAGTCAGAGAGGCGCAGGAATTTGTCCCTGCACGCGCACTCCGATGCTTAAGTCAGAAAACTGTTTGAGCAGAGTTTTAGTAAGTAAAATAGAGATTATAGTTTTTCTGATCATACCTGAGGGTATTTATAGATATTTTTGAGTTGCTTGGATGAACTCAAGACTCATATTTGTGTGAGCCCCAAAAATTTTATTATTTTGGACCTTTTGTATTTTGGAGCCCAGGCGAGTGATTGGGCTGGGATAAATTACCTCTATCAGGTTCAATTATTTTATTTTATTTACAGTACCAAATTTTGAAAAAATCCGGAGTAAAACGATTACTTTTGGATTCTAAGGTATTTTTAGATTCTCAACTATTTTTTTCCTATCTTTCCCTCAATTTACTTAATATTTGGATCACTTTACCTCTAAACATATCTAATATTACAACTAAACCAATAATATTATTACTATTATTATTATGTGTGTATGTGTTTTTTTTTTAAATAAATGAAGTCATATACATATCTATAATTTTATTGTATGATATAAAAATTTGATAGGAAATCAAATAAATGCAAGTGTTACTTTTTCTTTCTTTTTATATGTTTTTATTTTATTAATTTTTTGTATCAAATATACCAAGATTAAATAATGATAATAGATATTGCATATAAATAGTTTAATTGACATTTTACAATTAAATAACTTAATTAATTAAATAAATCAAAATAATTTACATATTAAATAAATTTATTAATTTGTGTTAAATAAATTAATCAACATTTGTTAAATGAATAAATTTAAATAATATATATATAAATAAATATGTTAAATATAGTTTTTATCAAGGTGTTATTTATCTTAAATCAATTATTTATTTAATTTAATATAAAAAAGTAATATAGTAAAATATATTATTTAGTAATCTTAAATTCCTTTAAATCAAACGTAATAATCAAATATTCTCTCAGTACAACCAAACGCATAAATTCAATATTCTCTAAAATTTATCAAGTAAAATGATAAGAGGTAATTTTTTTTCCAAGAGAATTTTTTCACCTGAACCAAACAGCCTCGAAAAGTCATGGCGATGGCCAGCAATTGTAGAGAAACATCGCTTTGGGTTTTAATTTTCTATGAAAAGTTTAATTATTTTGGGTCTCTTAATTTTTAATTTGGTAATTAGATGTTAATTATTTAAGTCATCTATTTAAATTCATCTCTGATTAATTTGACCATGTTATGCTACATAAGCATCTATTTGTACATTAAATTCATTATTGTTAATGGCGCTATCTCTTCTTTAAAGTCAAGGGTTTGTATATGTATAAATTAAAGTATAACGATCTATTTAATTACAATAAAAGTATAAAGATTTATTAAAAAAATAAAAAAATACAAATTTATTTAGTATTTTAGCTAATAATGTTATTTTATTATGTCACACATTTAAATAAATAAAACTATTACTTATCTCATACGCGACAAACTAATTATTACAATTAGATATGCCGGTAAAGAAGGAAGTGTACCTTGTTTTGGCGTTGGTTGAAGAAGGTTTTGTTTTAATGAAAAATGGGAAGATTTTAAAGAATGAAGTTATTTGAATTATTTTATTTGTGTTATTATGTCTTTAATAGTTTAGGCTAATTTAAAATAATAAAATCTAATTATTTTAAGAATTAAATTTGGTGAGATAATGATTAGTTTAATTAAGTTATTTGGTTAATTAATTTAGTATTCTTTATTAAATTAATTAGTTTGATTAAGTATTTTTGTTTTATTTAACATTTTGGATTAGAGGATTATTATTGAGATGTGATACATAAAACATAAAATATAAAAGAAATAACAATACATACATACATACATACATATATATATATATATATATATATATATGTATATATATATATATATATAAATAAAGAGATAAAGATAAAGATAAAAATAATGGGATAATTTAGATTTGTAAATTAATCATAACCCAAACCAAATTTGTATATTAAACTAGGAATCATAAATAAAGAATTAAAAAATCATTGTTCATGAATTAAAATCATTTAATCAATAATCATAAATTTTTGAATAAATTAAAATTTGACCAATGATGAAACTCTAAGAGAATTGCGAGCAGCAACCATTTTAGAATTTTTTAGATAATGAGAGCTTTTTTATGTTCAATAAGAGTGATAAAGGATGTAGGAAGTTCCTTATAAAAAATTTCAATTTATTCAAAATAAAATTAAAAAATAAATAGGTAATATTAGAAATTATAATTATTAAATAATAAATAATTTGGAATAAATGAAAATCTAACCAATAATGAAATTTTTAATTCTGCGGGTGGATGAAATTCAAGAAATTTCTAAGTGAGAAAGTATCATTTTCTAAATTTAATCAAAATGTTGAGAAATTTGGAAAGAAAAAAAAAATTTCAATATAGATTCTCCATTTATTTTAAAAATAATATAACATAACAAAATAGTGAAAATAATTCCATAGCATAACCTCTTCATGAATAGAGAGGGCAGTTCCATGAATACTCATAAGGTGAGAAAATTATTTAAGTCTTCAATTAAAGTGTTGGAGGACATTTAAATAAATTTTCAATATTTAAATATTTAAATAGAAAGTTAAACAAATTTTAAAATAAAATAAGAACAAGACAATATTTAGATTAAGGCTATTTAAGGATAATTTATTATTAAATGGTACTGTTTTAGGATGGACATTATAAGGGTGCTAATACATTCTTCACACATAAGAGTACTCCCAAATTATAAATTTTAGATTTAAGGTGCATTTAGTTCGCAGATTCTAAAATTCCTTTTAGAAATCATTTTTACTCAAAATCATTTTATGTGACGAACCTGATTTCGTGAAAATTTGAACTAATTTTTTTTTCTCCTTTTCACTTTAAGGTTTGGATTCAGTGTCAGTAGTTGCTAACACATTTCTCTTATTCTTTTTCGTTTAAACACTTATTTAATTATCCAAAAGAAACAGGATGAAAAACTGCCCTTTATATCGTTTAACCAAGTTTCCTAAACCCGTATTATAAACATAGATATATGCAAATATTCCTCAATCCACAATCAACGAATCTCAACTTCAATTCACAAATCATAATATCCTCAAACAATCTAAATATACAATCTAAAATCAGTGCAATCCTAATATCCACCACTACTTAAATCTCGTAGATATATATATATATATATATATATATATATATATATAGATATATAGACACACACACACAGATAAAATATTAACAAGTTGACATTCATTGCATAGTCTTATACAGAATCACATTATCGACGATAACTACGACCATACACATACTTAGGAGTTCACTTGATAACCACATTTTTGCTCAAGACCCTCTAAACCTACATTAAGTTACATCCCACTTATAATACTAACAATGTACTGTGCAACAAAGTATATTGCTCATAAAACAATTCGCTGCATATAAATTTTTACCTTCCAAATAATAAAGGCAGCCTCATAGGACGAAGGCGGTACCAGTCGAGGTACAATCCTTGAGGTCTCACATTGTGCCTGTAATCCTTGAGGTGCAACCAAGTATAAGGATTGTAAGTTAAGAGTAGGAGATAGGGATTCAGTAGCATATGTAATATTGTTATGTATGTATGAATTTGATGTGATATTAGACATGGATTGATTAATTACTAATTGTGTAAGCCTAAACTGTTATGTTAAGACTGTAACCTTCTCTTTATCGGATAAACATATTGTAAGTTTTGAAAAGTAAGGAAAAAAATAAAGTATTTCATTTTATGGAAGTCTTAAGGATTGTGTTGATGTGAATGTTATCTTGCCCAAATGAAAGATACTGAAAAGAAGCATTCGAAACTTCAGCAAGTTTCGGTGGTACGAGATTTCCTATATGTATTTTCAAAGGAGTTGCTTTGAGTGCCACTAGATAAGGAGCTCAAGTTCACTATTGACTTGGTGCTAAAAACTCAGCTCATATCCAAGCCTCCTTATCGAAAGGCATTGGCGAAATTGAAAAAGCTGAAGAAGCAAATACAAAACTGTTGAATACTTGGTTTATACATTCGAGTATCCTACCATGAAGTGCTTTAGTTTTATTTGTGAAGAATAAGGATGATAGGCTGAGGTTGGGTATAGACTACCATCTGTTGAATAAGGTTACTATCAAAAACAAGTATTTGCTTTTGTAGATCAATGACCTATTCGATCAGTTGCGATGTGCTACAGTGTTTTCAAAGGTCGATCTTAAATCGGGATATCACCAGTTGAAGATCAAGAGGAAAGATATCCCTAAGACCCCCTTCAAGACACGATATAACCACTATGAATTCCTAGTAATATCATTCAGTCTGATAACATTCATGAATTTGATGAATGAAGTGTTTAAGCCGTACCTGAACCAATTTGTGATAGTGTTCATTGATGACATCTTGGTACACTTCAACTCCCAAAAAAAAACATGAAAAGCATCTATAGACAGTCTCCAAACGCTCAAGGATAACTAATGGCAAGTTGGATAAGTGTGAGTTCTGGCTAGAGAAAATAACATTCCGATGTTATATTATGTTGAAAGGCGGAGTGGCAATAGATTCATCTAAAGTTAAGACAATATTTCAATGGGAATGACCAAAGAACGTTACAAAAGTTCAGAGTTTCTTAAGGCTTACCGAGTATTACAAGCGTTTTGTAAATGACTTCTCCAAGATAGCTCTACCTTTGACATGCTTTATGTGAAAAGATGTGAAGTTGGAATGGTTTAATAAGTGTGAGAGTAGTTTTTAGGAATTAAAGTAGAAATTAACTCAGCACCGATCCTGACCATACCGAGTGGATTCAGGGCTTTTGTAGTATACTACAATGTCTCCCTTCAGGGTTTGGGTCGTGTGCTCATGCAAAATGATAGGATAGTTGCCTCAGGCTTTTGTCAAGTTAAGGATCACGAAAGGAACTATCCTACCCATGATTTGGAATTGGCTACAGTGGTATTTGCTTTGAAGATTTTGTAACATTATTTATATAGTGAAAGGTTTTAGATCTACATTGACTACAAAAGTTTGAAGTACATATTAAAGTAAAAGGAGCTTAATACGAGGCAAAAGAGATGGAAGGAGCTCCTTAAGGACTATGACTATGAGATCCTACACTATCCAGGTAAGGCGAACATAGTGGTTGATACTTTAAGTCGAAAAGGGATGGTGTCACATATGATGGTTAGAGAATGGAGACTATTAGAGCAGTTCATTGAGTTCAATATCAATATTGAGGCTTTTGAAGGTTATATGATAGTTGGCCTTCGAATAGAACTGAGCATTTTAGAATAGATCCGGGTGGCTTAGAGGTACAATCAGGAATTGGTTGAGATAGCTAGTCAGGTGGATCAAACCTTACAATTAGATTTCATAATCAGTGGGGATAGGTTGCTTTGATTTAGGGGATGAATTTATGTTAAGGTTAGACATGGCACAGCTCAAAGACGGCAAAAGAGCTATGCTTATGTACATAGAATGTCACTTTAGTTTCAGATAGGGGACTTTGTATTCTTAAGAGTATCACCATGAAAAAGCATAATGTGATTTGGGAAGAAAGGGAAGTTAACTCCTCGATTCTTAGGTCCATTTGAAATTTTGGAGAAAGTTGAAGATGTGGCCTATAGACTAACCTTACCACCGTAACTTTTTGGGGCACACAACATATTCTGTCACGACCCAACTATCCAAAAATCAGAGTGAATTTTTTTGCGTTTTTGTTTATTTTCTTACTTAATTCTTACCTGTCCTCGAATCGTGACCAACACTCCACTACTAATTGGGCTGTGCGTCAATGCCAGTCCCACCATACATCTACCCTAGTACTTATTTCTTCTCCAGTCATTTATAATTGTTATATTATTTATACATCCCCTAAAGTTACTTACAATCATGTTACTGTGCTATGCTTATGTAGATACAATAAGTACAAGTGTATATACCTTATGTTGATGGGCAGCAGCGGATATCCGGAATGCAGTACTGAGTCACCTCAACTTCAACTGGAGATCATCTGTGGGAGAAAATGAAAGGGGTGAGCACATCAAGCTCAGTAAGGCAATCCTACGAACAAGTAGGTAACCATACTACCTACATGAACGTAGTGCCATGCATAAACCACCCTTTCTCCACACATTTTAAAACAATGCTATGCATTATGATGATATGTAAAATACATTTGCACGGAAAATCAACATGCAATTATCATAAATCATTTCTTTCTCAATTAAGATTTTGACAATAAAGTCAGGACTCGACCCCTCCTGCGGGTGATCCTGACTCACACAAAATCATGAAAACATTTACATCACACGTGGGTTTTGAAATGCATGGAAATACCATCATGCAATTTAGTTTTAAAACCCAGTTTAAATCATCATAGAAATCATCAACATGCGAGACTAGGCAACGTCTGTATATAGGTAAATAACTAGGACTATGGCCACATCTGTCCTCGTGAGTTCCTCAGCTACACGGATCCTAGTGTGCGGGTTCTCACCATGATCGGGAACCGCCCGGGAGGTGGGTCAGTCCATCCCGTCAGTCTTATCCGATCCCCGGCATCCGAAGATGCTGCATCCGGAGATGCCGTATCCGAAGATACAACACGGTACATCGTACTCCATGCTACTTGCACGGTACATCGTACTCCATGAACCCATGTAATATCTCTAGGTACTCCGGCCCAATTGGCCTGCTTCCCACAGAGGTTTGTTTCTCAATACTCATGCCATGTCTCAAAACGCACGTGCGAGCCTATTAAATCGGTGACACACAGTCTACTCGATGCTCCAAGCACGGCTCATCGCATGTTCTCATAAAATCTGTGTGAGCGATGCTCAGCACTCTCATCAAAACACGTCAACTGGCAGAGCCCGCTTACATCCCCACAAGGCCGCCAACCTCATCCCTCACTCACACCCCCACCTAAGAGGTCTCTTGAGCCTGTTGGGCCTTTTGGCTGACTCCAAGGGCAGACAGCGGTACTCCACAAATCCGGTAAAACTAGTGCGAGCTAAGCTCAGCACTCTGTATATTATAAATCACATGAAAATTTTATAAATACTGGTGCGGGTTAAACTCCAGCACCCTGTCTCGAAAATCATGTAAAAATATGGTGCGAGTCAGACTCTAGCACCGTGTCACGAAAGAGCATGTGAAATCTGGTGCGAGTTATACTCTAGCACCTATGCATGTAAAACTCTAGTGCGAGCTCTCGCTCCAGCACTAATGCATGCATCACACAAATCGAAATTACCGTGCGAGCTGAGCTCTAGCACGTCATATGTCAATAAAACACGTAGGCGGCTCTATTTACTCAAAACAGTTTTCAAATCAATTTCACGTTGAAAGTATGCAATGCGGTGCACTTTCTTTCAAGGCGAGCCAGCCTACTCATGCATGCGTTGAAATATCTCCAGAACGAGCAGGAACCTCTTGTCCTTGCTCCTCCCAATTTTTCCTAGATTTTTAGAATTTTACCCTTAACAAGGGTATTTTAGTAATTTGCCCATTCGGGGCACTAAAATTATTATTTGACCTCTAGACCCTTCAGGATATTTTAAAGGACTGCATATGAATTTAAAATTGCGTACTGTTACCTCTAGCAGTCCGCAGAATTCCCTTACCTCGATTCTCGTCGAGTCTGACCTTTCTCTTTTCCAATGTAGTCCCATCGCGCAGTCCGATATGTTTCCAATCCAATGCCCGGAACTGCGTATTAATATTCCTCAGGTCAGATATTATGATTTAATTGTACTTAATCTTTTCTGGGCTTAATTTAAATCATTGGGCCCGTTTACCCCTATTGGGCCCGATTGCACCTTAATGGGCCTTAATCGGCCTTAAGCCCGTTTTCCACTTAATTTTCTCTTTATCGAGGCCTATTGGGCTCATTGGGCCCATCAATAATTTATTGAGCCTCGTTCTAATTCTCGAATAGCTAAATTTAATATTTACGATAATTAATCTAAATTTCCATAAATTAATTCAATTTATGCGTAAATTTAATCAATATCACGCATAACGAGGAAATTGTCGTAAATAGGGGTCACTTACCCGAGATTCCATGCTAGTCCGCAAATCGAGGCTGTCTCGAGCCCTCGGTGGATGCCAATCGTCGAGCTACACAATTCCACAATTTTTCCGGGTAAGTTCTCAGCCCAAAATTAATTAAATAAAATATTCCAAATTTAAATCGGTCAATTTGACCGCTTATCGACTTACCCGAAACTCGATTGCATCATCGGAATTTTCCCCAATTTTTTTCCTCTTTTTCCTTTTCCCTTTTTCTCCCTTTTTTCCCCTCTTTTTGGCTGAACCGGTTCAGTCCGGTTCGGACCGGTCAGACCGCCGGTTTTTCTCCGGTTCGGCCGGTTCACTGCCGGTTCACCGCCTTGCCGGCCGGTTCTCCGTCGGCTTCCACCGCCAACAGCTCCGCAAGGCCGTCCGCATCTCGAATCTGGGCTCGGATTCGCCCAAGGCCGCCGGAATGCCGCCGGTCCGGCCTCTTCTCTCCTCGCCGTCGGACCCATTCTCTTCCCTTGGCCGTCGCCGCCGATTCCGGCCGTCTCGCTGAGTGCCACCGGTGCCAAAAGCACCGCCGTCGACTGGGCTCTCCAAATCGGGCCTTGGTTTCGCCTGGATCGCCGCCGTTCGCCGCCGGTAGCCCTCTCTTTCCCGCGGGCTTCTCCTCCGATTTCCGCCGGATTTCGGCGTCCCCACGGCGCGTCGTCGCCGCTGATAAGTTGCCTGAGGTCGGGCCATCCTCGCCGGCCCTCGCCTGGGGTCCCTGGCCGCCGACGGGGTCGGGCCTCTGCTTCCGTTTTGCTTCGTCTTCAGCTTCTCTGCTTCTTTCTCTCTCCCCGATGGTTTTCCAATTCTGTTTCTTTTTTTTTTTTTTTTTTTGTTTCAATTACTTTTTTTTTTTCTTCTATTTTATCAATTTTATTATTTTTATTTTTATTTATTTTAATTATTTTACTATTCATTTAATATATATTAAATACCTCAAAACATCTACAAAATTATTATTTTATTCTAATTTAACTAATTTAATTTTATTTAATTTATTTTTAATCCTTTTTCGGGTATAATTGCTCCGTATTTTCGGGATATTGTCCCGGGTGACCTTTCGGCATATTTTTCGATTATTTTCGGGATTATTTTTCCGAACTAAAAATCTCGATTAATCCCGATTAATTTTCATAAATTAATATCTTGATCAATTTAATCCGAAATAATTTTATTTCATCTTTATTGACCAAGATTTCTTAAATCCTTATTTTTAATTAAATTTCCTTATCGAATTTACTCCGGCTTTCGGTCCTTTGACCGTTTTGCCCTTACACGTGTTCGGGATTAATTTAACCCGACTTCCTTCATACTTCCTCTATCTTTTCTTATTTAGTTTTCGTATTTTTATTAAATTCGGGTCTTACAATTCTCCCCCACTTAAGGAATTTGGTCCTCCAAATTAGAACCAAGTCATATGAGTCCATATACAACTCCGGGTATATCGATCATATCATACTCTTAGAATTTATGCGACCTTCTTCGGAGTGTATTACTACCAAAGGACTTTAATTAGGGAGATTATCTTAAACCCCAATACTGTCTCTTTCCTGTTCAATGCCCGAATCAACTTCTTCAATATACTCATATTTTCATTAAACTGAACTTTTGGAGTTCATATCCTATCACCTCTGCTGGATCTGGATAGTAGTACCGAAGCATCATAAGCTGGGACACATTGTGGGTGCCTATTAATCCAAGTGATTAACAACAACCTACAGGTCTTATCTCCCACTTGTCCAATCTCTCAAGAATTCGATCCAGCTCAACTCAATTTACTTCTTCCAAAAGTTCCGCTATGTCCTTATTCTCTTAGGACGTGTAACTTTCAACCATAATAATTCACCAAGGGTGAATTCCAATATTTTCTATCTGTTCTGAGGTGTTCTTAATCTCTCATCCTTAACTAAACATCCTCAGAGACTTATTATCCAAAGTCAGAAATAATTTCTACCTGTCACCCACTCTTTCTTATCCAATTTGGGGAACAGCCCCTACAGCTATACACTGCCTCATATCTCGTTATCCCGATACTCAATTGCCAATTGTCGTTATTGGCGACTTCAATTAGAAATCAACTGATCATTCCAGGAGCTTATAAAATCAATGGCACACGCTTTCATCGGATCCTCCAGAACTTGTACAGTCCTCCCTGACTGACCATCTGTCTGAGGATGTAAAGCTGTGCTAATACTCAGTCGGGTTCCCATAGCTTCCTAAAAATATTCCCTGAGGTAGGAAGTGGAGCGGGAATCCCTATATGATACCATGCTCACTGGAACGCTACTTAATGTTCCACAATCTTTCTTATACCTGAATCCTCATACACACTCTGAGTATCTGGGGAGTTCATAACCAGAAGGTGGGTGGACTTAGTCACTCTATCGACTACCATCCAACTAGTCTCCTGATTTATCCGGGTCTCCTATAACCCATCACGACATTCATGGAGACTTACTCTCGTTTTTCGTGCCGTGTCGATATAGGTAGGTGCTGCAATAACTCTGCAGACTTTTAATACTCTACCTTACTCTGCTGACACACTAGGCACTTTTCTACAATCTCCACCAATATCTCTTTTCACATCTGACCACCCATACCCCTTTTGAGATTTTAATATATATTATTATTACCTTCCGCATGCACTGTATATCCCGAAGAGTGAGCTTCTGACAATATCACTATCTCATCAACTGTGGTCCTGGGGAGCACTCATACTGTCTCTGAATCCTCAGTAACTCATCATCACCCACTGTGAACTCTATCGCTGTACCCTTCTGAATCAGACCCAAACTATTGACATCCGGTCGATCATCACGCTAAGCCTGGCAAATCCGGGCACTCTCATCCGGTTCTAATCATCAGGCTAGCTGTCACACAATCACTGTCATCATCAGAAGGGATCACATCTATACTGAGGCTCACAACTGCATCTAGCAGCTCACGCTCCCTGACCATCATATGTAATACCATCCCGAGGCTATTTCTGCTCAAAGCATCAGCCTTTCCTTGGGTGGTACAATTTTCATAAATCAAATCTCTCAGAAGCTCTAACCCAATATTTATTCTCATATTCGTCTCTTTCTGTTAAAACAGATACTCGAGCTTTATGATCAGTGCATATTCACAATTTCTCATCATATACATAGTAGTACCATATCCTCGGTACAACTACTGTTACTAACTTTAAATCATGGGTCAGATAGTTTATTTCGTGATCAAGGAGTTGTCTGACTCCAAAATTGACTATCTTCCCATTATACATCAATACACAGCTCCATCATAATTTTGAGGTATCCATACTCATTGAGAACCTCTTGAGCTGTTGGGTATGACGAAATTAATCACGGTGGTCAATTCATACTTTACCACACCGAAATTCACGTCACCTCAATCATCTTATTTATCATCTTATTCAATGACCACGTTTTCATAGTTAAACGTGTCAACCAAGTATATCCATTTTAAATCTCGCAATAATCCATCTGTAAAAGCCATCTTCCAATTGTTGCTTATAAATCGCCCTAGGCTTTAACTACACCCAGCATATCATCGATAATGATGATTACAAGTCGATCTAATCCTTGACTTATTTACGCATAAGCGTATAAGATCCTTCTTAACCGCTTACGTTTTCAGGTGCTAACCTGCGTCATTTCCTTTTCTTTGCCTTAACCGCTCTTATTAAATTTTATTATGTTAATCTTTATGTTTCGTCGAATTTTTAATAATTCTTTATCGTCTTAGTAAGGGTATCCTAAAGCTAAGGGTATTTATTACGCCGATCGATCTCACGTTATAGGTTATTATATATATATATATATTTTGACGCTGTCAAGTCTTCAGGCGGGGAGGTATTTTGAAATACCTTTATTAGCCTTCAGACTTAACCACAACTACTGGTTATGGTTATACCCATCTTGTCCTTGGTTATAATTTATATTCCTTACTAATTGCTTAATCCCAATTACTTCATATCGTAAGGATGTTCTTACCTAACATACATCTCTTACTCCAATACATCTTGTCTTTAGGATCTATCTTATCTCGAAGATTTTCTCCTTAGTGTATCAATTATAATGAAACTCTTGTCTTTATTCATTCTGTGAGTACAATCCCTTTACTCCTTTAATTTTAACTGTTGCACCCCTATTTTCGACTGAAAATCTCAATATCCATATTCCGTTAATTAATCCTCCTCTATTGGGGTACTCATTTATCAGTATTGCCCAATGATGTAGGCATTCATGCCTTTTACTCACTTATATGCGAATGAAGGCGGTACGATTAAATATGTGGCACCAGGATCAATAAACATATGTACTTTATTATTCATAATAAGTGTGGTATCTTACACCACATCCATGAAACATCAATAGTGTCCTGGTCCAAGACATCCTCTCGCCTTCGTCCAACAGCCTACTTTCTTCCTTTCGGCTATGGCTTGCCTTTTCGTTTTCAGCTATAACAACGAAATTTTTCTCTGTCTCTTTACTTTTTTGTGGGGCGATTTCGCCCAACTCTGTGTAATCAAAATTAATGGTCCGTCTTACCACACTTAACGGCCATTTCATCAATACCATGTAGGTATAAACCTTCCTTCTGTGGTATCTACCACACATTCCACAGTAATGACACTGCTACTCTGCTTCGTAGCAGGTCGGGGTCCTCCAATCACAATGCCCACAAGAGTGCCCAAAATTAGATGCACTAGGGCCTTACCAATTATCTTAGCCCATAACTCGTTACATCAGATCTTTTACCAATTACCAATTTTCCCATTTTTGACATCCTTGTCATTTCTCGCTTTTCTTTCTGTCTCTATCTCGGCCCTCACTACCTTTCCAAGTCTCAGAGGCGTGCAATTCATGTTCTTATTTACCCAACTGTAAATCTGTGCACTGCCTCGGTATAGGTAATATCTCACGGGCCAATCGGACTCTAATTGAAAATCTGAGCCCTTCCATAAACTTTTAGACATCTCGACTGTCACTTTTCATAGTGTCGAGGTAATATCTGCCCAGAATATAATCGAGTCTCCATACTCGTCAATAAATTAAATCCTCTGGGTCAGAGTAAGGACTTTAATCCAAAATTTCCTTTAAATCATGTCCAGGATATCCTGTCACCGGAATACATCCATAATCATTTCTCATATCAGCTCTTAAGATGGGTCGAGCGGGTTTTCACCAATGCTCCGCTGCGCCCTCTGATCTCATACATAATCTGAGCAATTTGCTCCTCAAAATAATCTCCACACTCCGCTCCAATCTCGCGAAGCGTGTCTCAATACTGTCCGATCACTCTGTAGGACTCTGTGAGGCATGCTCAACATTCGCCTCTATTCCAATCTCATACTGATTCTCATAGCCAAACTCAGCACGACTTAGCAGACTCAGGTCTATCTCCACGACCTCTGCCTCGTGCACTATCTCATCTAACGCGACTCATATTAGGCATTCCTGCATTCTCAATCATTTCTTAGTCAAGCCCATCTCGATATACACTATTGTATCTAACTAAGCACAGTAACACGGGGATGTAATTTCCTAACTTCTGACACTGACACACATCAGACCAATTACGCTCTGATACCAAAATAATTGTCACGACCCAACTATCCAAAAATCAGAGTGAATTTTTTTGCGTTTTTGTTTATTTTCTTACTTAATTCTTACCTGTCCTCGAATCGTGACCAACACTCCACTACTAATTGGGCTGTGCGTCAATGCCAGTCCCACCATACATCTACCCTAGTACTTATTTCTTCTCCAGTCATTTATAATTGTTATATTATTTATACATCCCCTAAAGTTACTTACAATCATGTTACTGTGCTATGCTTATGTAGATACAATAAGTACAAGTGTATATACCTTATGTTGATGGGCAGCAGCGGATATCCGGAATGCAGTACTGAGTCACCTCAACTTCAACTGGAGATCATCTGTGGGAGAAAATGAAAGGGGTGAGCACATCAAGCTCAGTAAGGCAATCCTACGAACAAGTAGGTAACCATACTACCTACATGAACGTAGTGCCATGCATAAACCACCCTTTCTCCACACATTTTAAAACAATGCTATGCATTATGATGATATGTAAAATACATTTGCACGGAAAATCAACATGCAATTATCATAAATCATTTCTTTCTCAATTAAGATTTTGACAATAAAGTCAGGACTCGACCCCTCCTGCGGGTGATCCTGACTCACACAAAATCATGAAAACATTTACATCACACGTGGGTTTTGAAATGCATGGAAA
Organism: Firmiana major; assembly: GCA_033439115.1. Taxonomy (NCBI): domain Eukaryota; kingdom Viridiplantae; phylum Streptophyta; class Magnoliopsida; order Malvales; family Malvaceae; genus Firmiana; species Firmiana major. Next base: position 21,601,033 of record CM065903.1, on the reverse strand, counting down.
TACCATCATGCAATTTAGTTTTAAAACCCAGTTTAAATCATCATAGAAATCATCAACATGCGAGACTAGGCAACGTCTGTATATAGGTAAATAACTAGGACTATGGCCACATCTGTCCTCGTGAGTTCCTCAGCTACACGGATCCTAGTGTGCGGGTTCTCACCATGATCGGGAACCGCCCGGGAGGTGGGTCAGTCCATCCCGTCAGTCTTATCCGATCCCCGGCATCCGAAGATGCTGCATCCGGAGATGCCGTATCCGAAGATACAACACGGTACATCGTACTCCATGCTACTTGCACGGTACATCGTACTCCATGAACCCATGTAATATCTCTAGGTACTCCGGCCCAATTGGCCTGCTTCCCACAGAGGTTTGTTTCTCAATACTCATGCCATGTCTCAAAACGCACGTGCGAGCCTATTAAATCGGTGACACACAGTCTACCCGATGCTCCAAGCACGGCTCATCGCATGTTCTCATAAAATCTGTGTGAGCGATGCTCAGCACTCTCATCAAAACACGTCAACTGGCAGAGCCCGCTTACATCCCCACAAGGCCGCCAACCTCATCCCTCACTCACACCCCCACCTAAGAGGTCTCTTGAGCCTGTTGGGCCTTTTGGCTGACTCCAAGGGCAGACAGCGGTACTCCACAAATCCGGTAAAACTAGTGCGAGCTAAGCTCAGCACTCTGTATATTATAAATCACATGAAAATTTTATAAATACTGGTGCGGGTTAAACTCCAGCACCCTGTCTCGAAAATCATGTAAAAATATGGTGCGAGTCAGACTCTAGCACCGTGTCACGAAAGAGCATGTGAAATCTGGTGCGAGTTATACTCTAGCACCTATGCATGTAAAACTCTAGTGCGAGCTCTCGCTCCAGCACTAATGCATGCATCACACAAATCGAAATTACCGTGCGAGCTGAGCTCTAGCACGTCATATGTCAATAAAACACGTAGGCGGCTCTATTTACTCAAAACAGTTTTCAAATCAATTTCACGTTGAAAGTATGCAATGCGGTGCACTTTCTTTCAAGGCGAGCCAGCCTACTCATGCATGCGTTGAAATATCTCCAGAACGAGCAGGAACCTCTTGTCCTTGCTCCTCCCAATTTTTCCTAGATTTTTAGAATTTTACCCTTAACAAGGGTATTTTAGTAATTTGCCCATTCGGGGCACTAAAATTATTATTTGACCTCTAGACCCTTCAGGATATTTTAAAGGACTGCATATGAATTTAAAATTGCGTACTGTTACCTCTAGCAGTCCGCAGAATTCCCTTACCTCGATTCTCGTCGAGTCTGACCTTTCTCTTTTCCAATGTAGTCCCATCGCGCAGTCCGATATGTTTCCAATCCAATGCCCGGAACTGCGTATTAATATTCCTCAGGTCAGATATTATGATTTAATTGTACTTAATCTTTTCTGGGCTTAATTTAAATCATTGGGCCCGTTTACCCCTATTGGGCCCGATTGCACCTTAATGGGCCTTAATCGGCCTTAAGCCCGTTTTCCACTTAATTTTCTCTTTATCGAGGCCTATTGGGCTCATTGGGCCCATCAATAATTTATTGAGCCTCGTTCTAATTCTCGAATAGCTAAATTTAATATTTACGATAATTAATCTAAATTTCCATAAATTAATTCAATTTATGCGTAAATTTAATCAATATCACGCATAACGAGGAAATTGTCGTAAATAGGGGTCACTTACCCGAGATTCCATGCTAGTCCGCAAATCGAGGCTGTCTCGAGCCCTCGGTGGATGCCAATCGTCGAGCTACACAATTCCACAATTTTTCCGGGTAAGTTCTCAGCCCAAAATTAATTAAATAAAATATTCCAAATTTAAATCGGTCAATTTGACCGCTTATCGACTTACCCGAAACTCGATTGCATCACCGGAATTTTCCCCAATTTTTTTCCTCTTTTTCCTTTTCCCTTTTTCTCCCTTTTTTCCCCTCTTTTTGGCTGAACCGGTTCAGTCCGGTTCGGACCGGTCAGACCGCCGGTTTTTCTCCGGTTCGGCCGGTTCACTGCCGGTTCACCGCCTTGCCGGCCGGTTCTCCGTCGGCTTCCACCGCCAACAGCTCCGCAAGGCCGTCCGCATCTCGAATCTGGGCTCGGATTCGCCCAAGGCCGCCGGAATGCCGCCGGTCCGGCCTCTTCTCTCCTCGCCGTCGGACCCATTCTCTTCCCTTGGCCGTCGCCGCCGATTCCGGCCGTCTCGCTGAGTGCCACCGGTGCCAAAAGCACCGCCGTCGACTGGGCTCTCCAAATCGGGCCTTGGTTTCGCCTGGATCGCCGCCGTTCGCCGCCGGTAGCCCTCTCTTTCCCGCGGGCTTCTCCTCCGATTTCCGCCGGATTTCGGCGTCCCCACGGCGCGTCGTCGCCGCTGATAAGTTGCCTGAGGTCGGGCCATCCTCGCCGGCCCTCGCCTGGGGTCCCTGGCCGCCGACGGGGTCGGGCCTCTGCTTCCGTTTTGCTTCGTCTTCAGCTTCTCTGCTTCTTTCTCTCTCCCCGATGGTTTTCCAATTCTGTTTCTTTTTTTTTTTTTTTTTTTTGTTTCAATTACTTTTTTTTTTTTCTTCTATTTTATCAATTTTATTATTTTTATTTTTATTTATTTTAATTATTTTACTATTCATTTAAAATATATTAAATACCTCAAAACATCTACAAAATTATTATTTTATTCTAATTTAACTAATTTAATTTTATTTAATTTATTTTTAATCCTTTTTCGGGTATAATTGCTCCGTATTTTCGGGATATTGTCCCGGGTGACCTTTCGGCATATTTTTCGATTATTTTCGGGATTATTTTTCCGAACTAAAAATCTCGATTAATCCCGATTAATTTTCATAAATTAATATCTTGATCAATTTAATCCGAAATAATTTTATTTCATCTTTATTGACCAAGATTTCTTAAATCCTTATTTTTAATTAAATTTCCTTATCGAATTTACTCCGGCTTTCGGTCCTTTGACCGTTTTGCCCTTACACGTGTTCGGGATTAATTTAACCCGACTTCCTTCATACTTCCTCTATCTTTTCTTATTTAGTTTTCGTATTTTTATTAAATTCGGGTCTTACATATTCCATATCTCCATGCTAAGGAAGTACCATTTGGACCCCTCGCATGTCATTCAATACAAGCCATTGGATATTCAATGGAATATGAGTTATGTAGAGAAGCCTATCCAGATAATGGACGAAAAAGAGAAGGTACTTCGAATTAAGACCATTCATTTGGTTAAGGTTCTCTGGCAGCACCATTCGGTAGAAGAAGTGACGTGGGAGTTGAAGAGCCTCACGAGGGAGAAGTACATAAATTTGTTCATTGAAACCTAAGCAAATTTGGAGGAACAAATTCCTTAAGGTAGAGAGAATGTAAAACTACAATTTTCTTTGCAATTGTATGGAAACTCTTAAGTTTGTTGAGACATTTATTTTGTTTTTGAATGATATTAATATTTTCGTAAGAAGAGGAAGTTATCTAAGTTTGAATGCATGTATGAATATGATTTTAATTAAGTTATGTATAAAGAGATTGTATAATTAAAAATGGATGAATGATTTAGGTGAGAAACCCATGGACTTAAATGATTTAAACCAAAAATTTCAAGTTCTGAAACTAAGGGATCGATCCCCTCCTCTAAAGAGATCGATCCTCATTTCACAAAATGCTTTGGGATGCATTTTGGAGTCAAGGGATCAATCCCTATTTAGCAGAATGCACTTAAGAAGCAAATTTAGCATAAAGGGATCGATCCCATCAAGGAAAGGATCGATCTTGTAAATCACTTGATTCCACAAAGGCCATTTTTAGCCGACTGGATCGTGCCTCTCTCTCCTCCACTTTGCATTTTAGCCCAAATGAGAGAAAAAAGAAAGAGAAAAGAGAATGAAAAGAGAGAGAAATAAGGAAAAAAGAGAAAGGAAAGAAATCAAGCATCCAAACTTTACCTAAACCCCCCACCTCAACCTTCTCATCATCATATTTAAAGTTAGGCCAAATGGTGATTCTCTAAGGGCTTAAAAGCTAGAGAAAAAAAATTGGAATCCATTTAGGCAATTGGATAGAGAAAGCTTTAATCTTTGAACTCTTTAATTTTCATGTTAACCAATGATATTTAAGGTGTTTTATGGGTGGTATTGCAGCCAAGACTCATTGTGGTCGTGGGCTAGCGTTTGGCAAGGAATGATGAAAATGTACGGATGATTTTATGTTTGAAGTGTTAATCCTCATAGTTTTAGTGCTATAATACAATCATGATGAATAGTTAGGACTTATGACAAGAAAGGAATAAGTGAAATTTATATCAAAATGAGACTTCAAGGATAAAATAGAAGTTTGGGAATCTTAGCTAGGCTAATATGATGTTAGGAAGCAATGTAGGAGTTATGTAATATGATTTGCGACCTTAATGATAAATGGTGCCTAAGGTAGCATTAAGGCTAGGACTCTTAATTTAAGAGTAAAAGAAATTAACTAAATTCGATAAGTTCTTAGTTATGATAAGTTGTTTTAAGGTTTAAGTAAGTGAGTTAATGCTCATTAAGACTTGTGTGGATGGCATTGTAGTTAAGAGACTCAATAGAGGAAGTTAGGCAATATAAATGCATTGTCTAACCTAAATTGGTTCTAAAGGACTAAAGCTAGGTGCTCTATTTACCGAGGGTAAGGGGTTTCATGTAGAGATACAGATGTCTATTTGTTTTAAGCATGCATAACCATTTTATAATTTTTTACCACGTTGAGACTTGAAAGTTTATGGAAAACTGCATATTGTGCATTAAGGGATCGATCGCTCAAGGCAGGGGACCAATCCCTCTTACCAAATCCCTTAAAAAATGCATCTCGGGTGATGAGGGATCGATCCCCTTCATAATATGATCGATACCCATCCCTATTTTTCGAAAGGCAAAAGCTTTCTGCAAATGGAAGATTGGTTTCCTAGCTCTCTAGGATCGATCCCCTCATTGTATTTTGCATTTGAAACTGTAACTTCATGCAAAATGGCATGTTTTAATTTAAGGCCAACGAACGCGTGTTTTTTTAAGCTTATGTTTTATGGATTAAGGACATCCTACCTAATGCATTAAAGAACCTTATTTTCAAAAAACTTCATAATAAAACTCGTTTTAGCTATTTAATCCAAACTAGTGCATCGAAATGTTTTCCTTAAAATGTGTTTAGCATGTTTGAGAGTGGGATCATTATATTTAAGCTATGAAAAGGGTGATTCTAAGAGATAACTATCCCACCTACTTATGTATTATGATTTGAAAAGTTATGATTATGCTTCTTATGATATGATCTTGCCAATTATGTTTTATTAAATGTTTTAAGAGATGGTAAGGTCGTATTAGTAAGTGCTTATGGGGCGTCCATCTTCGCCCATTCTATGTTAGCATTTTGCCTTTAAGTAAGGCTATATGACTTAGAGAGGTCAATAGTATTCTCAGTACTCACCAGTCCAGTGAGGCTGAGGAAACCCTGACTATGGCCATAGATTAACCTTCCCTTTAAGGGCTTTTCATTTCGAGATGTAAGTGAGATTATCACAAGTATTGATGAGATAAACCTCTTAGTCTCTAACTTATGTTTAAAGTCATATGAGCATATGTTTCTAAGCTATGATTTGTATGTATGCAACCAAGCATAATTTATTTACATAACTACATTTTGTACTTACCATCTGGTATGATTTGAATTAAGTACGAATTTGAAATATGTATATTTTGAACTAAGATTGCCTTACTATGCTTTAAATGATGTGCGCATGTTCTTTTGCTTTCCCCTCTGCATGTACTCGTACTAAGCGTATAGCTCACCCTTTCCTCTCCCCATAGATTATCTGCGTTAGACACAAAGAGCGTCTCTTCCTTTAGGCTGGCTAAGGGCACGTCTTTCGATAACCTATTACATTCTTCTGAAGGTATATACACAGTGTCACGACCCAAATTACCTAAAAATCATAGTAAATTTTTCGTTTTTTCATTTCCTTACCCGTCGTGAACAGTTTTACCACTAACAGTTGGGCTATGATTCGGTGTTAGTCACCTCTCACCTATTACCATTCCATTTTCATATTTCATTTACATATCAATTTATTTAAACTAAATACATCCCAATATTACATCCATATACAGTACTGTGCCTCTATATGTTCAGATACAAAATTATACAAATGTGTATACTTGGTCTTGATAAGAAGCAGTGGATAACCGAAATGCAAAACTACCGTCGCTCTTTTCTACTAAATGTACCATGTAGGGTGGAAAATGAAAGGGTGAGCATAAACAGCTCAATAAGGCAATAATGTAAGCAGATAGATAACTATAATATCTACGTGCTGATAATGTCATGATATAAAATCGTTTACATTGGGAGCATGAGGTGTGACTAAAACGATGCCACATGTATGTATATATCATATAAGAGAATTCATGAAATCGACATATAAATCAAACATGGAAAAATCCTCATGTATAACATCTCATGCTCGTCACATTAAAACTTATTTGTTTTATCATAAACTCATCACTTTAAAACTTATTTGTTTAATCATAAAACAACCACATCAAGGTCAAACCTATCTCTCGGGAATACCTTGATTCTTTAAATCGCATCTCATTTAAAAAACATAAATCGGGACATTACCCCTCCCTCGGGTTCGTCCTGGTCTATTCAGACCGTATGATATCATGTGAGGCATGTAGGTTACTGTATGAAAATCGAGGACTATGGCCATACTTTGTCCCTGTGATCCCAGGCTACATGGATCCCGGTGTGCGGGGCATCACAACTGCAACGAGAGGTGGGGTCAAGTCCTAGCCGCCAGAATATCAAGTAACATCATCGAGTCATCATGACTGCACGGTACAGCGTACTCTATGTGACATACACGGTATATCGTACTCCGTGGACCTATATCATAGTTTGGAGGTGCCTGCCGTAGGTATTATCCACCCCAATACTATGTCGATAACCAACCCATGTCTCAAAGTATACGTGCAAGCATCTCAACTCTTTGCGACACAGTCTACAGAAGGCTTCCGCATGACTATATGCATGTCAACTCACGTCTAGGGCGAGCGAAACTCCAGCACCATGCTATGCATATCATGATATCTAAAATCTCGTGCGAGCGAAGCTCCAGCACGGTTTTGTGCACACACAAATTTCTCGTACGAACAATGCTCCAGTACGACTTTTATAAGTAATAAATCAGTAAAATTTAGTGCGAGTAATACTCTAGCACTCTTTTTACTCGAATAAATATGATAGGTGGCTCAATCTTGATAAAACATCTTTAAAATCGTAACCGATACAAACCGGTTCCCTTTTGTATAATTCTTAAAATCAACAGCCAACCTATGTGCATTTTTGCTTAAATCAAGCAATATATTCATATAAAACATTAAAACATGAAAATCATGCAATTTATCTGCCTTACTACCCTTTTTGTAAATTTTACTCATAGGGGCAATCTCATCTTTTTCCTTTATTCACCTAAGCCCCGATTTTCGTAAAAATTATTATTTCATTTTCTAGATACTTAAAGAAATTCTAGGCCCTTTAAATCCCCTCAATAAATACGTATAGAAATCACTATGCACCTACAAAATTCTCTTACCTCGATTCGCGCGTAAACTCATCTCGTCTCGATAATACTCGATCTCTCGATCTAACTGTACGTTAACCAAGTCTACGGAACTGCATATAACCACATAATTGGGGTCAATTCAATTATCTTTATCAGTATATCACATTTACTGATCGAATCTAACGTACTGGGCCCGTTTTACTTTATTGAGCCCAATTGCACTTTAATGGGCCTCGAGCCCGTTTTCAGCCCGTTTTTACTATTTAAATCCCTTCTTCGGGTTTACTGGGCTCATTCAATTTACCAATAATCATCGGGCTTCATTCTAAACTCATTGGATAGCCCGTATATTATTTACGGTAATTACATTGCAATTCCGATAAATATTCCTTTTTATACAGAATTAATCCATAAATTTCGTAAAATAATCGAAACTCTGTATTAAAGGACACATATTATCGTATTAAAATATACTTACCCAATATGATGCGGGGTACAAAAATCGGAGCTCAATCGGTTCTCGTTCGGGTTTTGTCGTACAACTACACAATTATTATTTAATTCCGGGTTACTTTTTGATTAAATATAATTTAAATAAATTTTTCAGAATTCAAATCAATCACTTTTGACATCTTACCGACTTACCCGAAGTCCGGTGTACCCCCGAAAATCTTCATCTTTTTCCTTTTTCTCTTTTTCTCCTTTTTTTCCTTCTTTCTTGGCTGAACCGGTTCGGTCCGGTTCAACCAGGTACAGATCGATCCAGTTCAGTCCGGTTCACTCCGGTTCGGCCGGTTCAGAGTCTCGTCAGTCGGTTCTCCACCAATTTCCACCGTCAGTAGCACCGCGGGATCGTTCGCAGCTCAAATCTGCACTCGGTTTCGTCCAAGGCCACCGAAAAGTCGTCGGTCCGGCCTGTTCTCTCCACCGTCGATACCCATTTCCTCTTTCCGCCGTTTTCGGCACGGTCCACCGGTTTCGCTGACCGTGGCCACCACCAATCTGCTCGGCATCACATGGGGAACCTTCGACGGTCGGTGGTTGGGGTCAAATCGACGCCGATAGCCGCCAATTAGAGCTCTTTCTCCTGCGGCTTCTCTCCCCGATTCGTCGATCTCCGACGAGTTCCACGGCTCTTCGTCGACGCTGTGGAGTCGCCGGGGGTCGGGCTGCCTTTGTCATGACCCAATTTTTCAAAAATCACTATAAATGTTTCGCGAACTTACCACATTTCAATTGTTGGGCTGTGAGTCAATATCCCTCACTCAGTTTCATATATTATATATATATGCATAACAGGCAATGCTTTCGTCCCAGGCACAAACATTCACGGAAGCTTATAACGTTATCATTTTAGAATTAAGAATTCGTTTACATTGCCTAAAATATACATCCCCCATATAACGTGACTACATTACTGTACACTATTATTCAGATACAAAAAGTACATGTGGGCATACCTTGATACTGCTAGATAGCTGTGTATAAAAGATCGCAGGATGGACGCAGCTTATATACTCTACTGAAATGCTCTGTAGAGGTGGAAAAAATAATAGGATGAGCATAACGCGCTCAGTAAGAAATATATGAAAGCAGGTAGATAACCACACTATCTACGATACTCATAATGCATGTTTTATCAACTCGTAAAACAAATGCATTTACTTTTCAAAACACTTGCATTAAAATACGAAAGCAAGTAGATAATCAAACTATCCACTATGCTCATGATGCATGGTTTATGCCGAAAAACCCATGGCATTCACAAAACCATCATAGTAAAACACATAGCAATTTACTACCAAAAACCGAATATCAAAACTCATTCAGAGTAAAATATTTCTGTGTTTAGTATTGAAACTCACTTTAAAATCATATTCTCATTTCAAACGGTTTCATCACAGAAATCAAATCACAATTAGTTTCATCACCGAAACCAATAAAACAAATGAGACTAGGCAGGGATTTCAACACAAATCCAATGGACAATTGGCCAAAGTCTGAGACCCACAAGCTATCACGGATCAGGTGTGCCAGGGTGTCTCTGAGTCCGAGGAGGGGATTAGTCTATCCATCGGCTCCTATCTAAGGATTATCACAAAACAGAGCAATGACAAAGCATGCCCAAGTCCAAAGACGCAATCCTCACATCCCATAGTTGCACGGTACAGTATACTCCATGTTGTCTACACGGTACGACGTACTCCGTGAACCACAGTACAATTACCACACAGTTGTAGGTGCCTGAGTCAAAAGCTCACCACCCCAACCAAATAAATTATCAACCATAGCCTGTCGTCTCAGATCTAGTGCAAGCAAGTCAGTGTGTGAGGTCCTGCCTACCACAGGCGACCCCTCTGGGCCCTTGTTGCGACTGCGCCCCCCCACTCAACCCGAGGGCTCCACCACGATCTCAATCACAAATCACAACAGAATCCAGTGCGAGCTGTGCTCCAGCATGGTCCGTACAGATGTAATACCAAAATCAAGTGGGAGCGGATCTGGATAAATCCACAGATCTCATCATAGCTCCAGCACGATTTCACACACACAAAATAGACAGCTGGCTCTATTTCCCACCACAGTGGTACTCAAAATCGAGTGCAATATGCAAAACGGTACAAAACAGAGTGAGAGGGTAACATCCCATTAAATCACTCGTCAATCAAATCACATTTTAGAAAAACGTGCAAGTTAATGCATACATTCAAATCATGAGCCAGTCTATCATTTCAGCTTCACAAAATCTCTTTTTCACAGAGAAAACATAGATTGCATGCACTTTATGCATTTCTAAAATTCCTGAGTCTAAGGGTATTTTCGTAATTTTTTTATATTTGGGTACTATCCAGAAATTTCATATCTATACTCTATACGAAATTTAATTGACTGTAAACGACGATGAAAATACGTACAGCTATCTCTAATAGCTCGCATAGATCCCTTAACTCGGATCACGTAGTATGATCTCTCTTCCTCCGTGCTGTCCAAATCTCACAGTCCGGTCAACTCTCAATATGACTCTGGAGCTGCATTTAACCTCTCACTAGATTAATTACACGTTTCCTACTATATTACATATATAAAACAGTTCATTTCACTTAAATGAGCCCGTTTACTCTTAATGGGCCTAAATATTTTAATCGGGCCTTAATCCGTATTAAGCCCATTTTTCCCCGTATTAATTCCCTTCATTAGGGTCTATCGACCCATTGGGCCTATCAACACCCATTGGGCTTTATTCCAAACTCTTTGGATAGCCCGTATATCATTTACGACAGTTTATTCTAAATTTCGAATATAATTCACTAAATCCAAAATTTAATCCGAAATGCGTAAATTAAATCTTAAATACGCGTTAATCATATAAATTGTCATAAATGAGCTTTACTTACCCGATATTGTGCGATGGTACGCGAATCGAAGTTCGATCGGGCTTCCGTTCGGAATTAATCGTCGAACTGCACAATTTCATATTTTTCATTTTTGGACCAGTTTTCGATTAAATATAATTTAAATAAATTTATCGAAAATTTAATCGGTCACTTTTGACCTCGTATCGACTTACCAAAGTCCGATGAAATCCCAAAATTTTTTTTCTCTCTCTTCTTTCTCTCTCCTTTTGAATCGGTTCGGACCGATTTGCCCCTTTTCACACTGAACCGGTCTGAACCGGTTTAGTGGCCATTTCGCCTTTGCCGACGCTAGCGGTTGGTTCCTGGCGTGATTCCACCGCCGTTCGGCTGGGCTCAGGCTGGGTAGTCTTCATTTGGCCTCGGGTGGGGTCGATCGGCGCCGGATTCCGTTGATTTTCTCCCTCTCTCCCGCGGTTCTCCCCCCTCCAATCTCCTCACCGCCGGCGATCTGGAGCGCGTGGTGGCTGGCGAGCGTTCCCCCGGTGCCGGTCAACCCTTCTCCGGTCACCCCTCGCACCATCTCCGCCTGTGTTGTCGCCGGTGAAGAAAAATCAGGGGAGATCAGTTTTCTCCCCTGTTTCGCGCGTTTCGTTTCTTTTTTTTTTTTCAATTTGTTTTTTTAACAGATTTTTTTTATAATATATTTTTATTATTATTTTATTCTTAAAATAATAATAAAAATCCTAAAATATCTCAAAAATTCATATTAACTTCATTTAGTCATAAATGAATTTATCAGTCCGATTTTACCTTTTCGGTATATTTTTTTACTATTTTTGAGCTCATTTTTCGAGGTAAAAATTTTGATAAATTATAATAAATTTATATCTTGATCAATTGGACTTAAAATTTAATTATTTCGTCTTTATTGATCAAGATTACATAAAATTCAAGTTTATAATGTCAATTTCTTAAGGAAATGACACCGAATTTTTGGGTCTTACATTCCTCCCCACCTTAAGAAATTTGATCCTCCAAATTAAAACCAAGTCAATTCTCAAATAACTGCGAATATTTCTCTCGTATCAGGCTCTCAAATTCTCACATAACTTCCTCTGAAGTGTGGTACTGATTGAGAACCTTAACTAAAAAGATTCGTCTTAGTTCGTAACACTTTCTCTTTCCTATCCAATATCAAATTGACGTCTCACATACGATATATCCTCTTTGAGCTTCAATGGCTCATCTTGAATCGAATGTGCTTGATCCAGATGATACTTCCGAAGCATCAATGTGTGGAAGACGTTATGAATGCCTGCTAGCTCAGGTGTCAAGACTAGCCTACAGACCTTATCTCTCACTCGCTCAGTATCTCATTATCCCTTTTTGAGGAAAAAAAACTTTCAAGAATGGTTTATGCCTCATCTCAACGTAGCTTTTCTGCCTACTCTGAGCTGTCCTCAATTTCTCACATATCAATTGGACATCCTCAGAGGCTTGCTTCACTAAATTGGAAGCAAACATCTTTCGATCACCCATTTCTTCTCATCTAATCGGAGATTGACACCTACGACCATATAACGCCTCATACGGTGCCATCCTAATACTCGAGTGATAACTGTTGTTATAGGCGAATTCGGTTAATGGCAAATGGTCATCCCAGGAGTCTCTGAAATCCATCACACAAGCTCTCAACATATCTTCCAAAGTCTGGATGGTTCTCTCTTACTGACTATCGGACTGAGGGTGGAAAGCTGTACTGACACTCAATCGGGTTCCCATAGCTTATTGAAAATGTTCCCAAAAGTGGAAAGTGAAGCGAAAATCCCTGTCAGACACAATACTAACTGGAACACCATGTAGCCTCACAATCTCTCGTACATACAGATTCGTCAACGCACTCAGAGTATCCGTAGCCTTCACGGCTAAGAAGTGAGCTGACTTCGTCAATCATTCCACAATCACCCAAATGGCATCATGGTTTCGTCGGGTCCTTGGTAAACCCATGATAAAATCCATGGTGATGTGCTCTCATTTTCATGTCAATATAGGTAGAGGTTGCAATAATTCTGCATGTTGCTGATGCTTTACCTTAACCTGTTGACATGTAAGGCACTTAACCACATACTCTGTAATGTCTCTTTTCATGTCTGACCACCATTACATTCTCCGGAGATTCTTATGCATCTTATTACTCCCCGGATACATTATATACCTCGATGAATGAGCTTCTGTCAAAATCAATCTCTTTAGCTGTGGGTCATCGGGAACGTAATTTCGACCTCTGAATCTCAGCAGGCCATCATCACTAACTGTGCACTCAGTCACTCTACCTATCTGTATCTGACTATGCATATCAACACAAAAGCGATCAATACGCTGAGTTTGTCTGGTTCGATCTATCAAATCTGATTTTCAATCTCATACTAGCTATCACACAATATGCATCAGTGTCAGAAGGGTCTATATCTAGACTGAGGCTAATAAACTGCTATAACAGTTCATGTTCCCTGACCATCATGTACGATACCATCTTGAGGCTCTTTCTGCTCAAGGCATCAGCAACTACATTCGCTTTACCTGGATGATAAAGTATCTCACAATCATCGTCTTTCAAAAGCTCTACCCATCGTCTCTGTCTCATATTTAATTCTTTCCGTTAAAAACAGATACTTGAGGCTCTTATGATCAATGAATACCTGAAATTTTTTATCGTACAAATAATGGCACCATATCTTCAGTGCAAACACTATGACTGCCAACTCTAAATCATGGGTCAGATAGTTCTTCGCAGGGTCCTTAAGTTGTCTGGATCCATAAGCAACTATCTTTCCATTCTGCATCAATACACATCCCAGTCATTGTCCCGAGGTGTCTGTATATACAGAGAAACCTTCTGAGCTGGTTGGAATGGTGAAAATAGACGCAGTGGTCAGTCACTACTTTAGTTCCTGAAAACTCTTCTCACATGCATTGTCTCACTGAAATGTAACATTCTTCCAAGTGAGATGTGTCAATAGAGCAGCCAATTTAGAGAAACTTTCTACAAATTGGCGGTAATATCCAACTAAACCCAAAATGATATCAGTTCCAACTAGAAATCACACTTACTAAGCTTCGCATATAGCTTTCTCTCTCTGAGGGTCTGTAACACAATACTCAGATGTTGTTCATGCTCTTCCCTGGACGTCAAATTCACAAGAATGTCATCTATGAATACTATGACAAACTGATCCAGGTAGGGCTTGAACACTTCATTCATCAATACCTTAAAAGCTGTAGGAGCATTCTTTAACCCGAAAGGCATAACCAAGAACTCATAATGTCTATAACGGGTATGAAAAACTATCTTGGGTACACCTCCACTCTAGATTCTCAACTGATGGTACCTAGACCTCAGATCGATCTTGAAAATATCTGTGCTCCCTGAAGTTGATCCAATAGATCATCAATACGTGGAATGGGGTACTTGTTCTTAATGGTCGCCTTATTCAACAACCGATAATTAATATACAGTCGAAGGCTTCCATCATTCTTTTCAGCTGTAGCCCTCCTCTTTGGGGCAGAAGTACTAGTTGTATCCTTCTCTGACTTTTTACCCTTCTATAGGGCTATCTCAGCCAACTCTGGGCAATCCCTTATCATATGCCCCGTCTTGCCACATCTAAAACATGTTCCAATCAATACGTGGCATGATCTACTACCGTGGTATCTACCACATGCTTTACACTGATTTGTAGTTGATCGGGGTTCTCCAATCACTATACCCCTAGCTAGAGTCGAGACTTGATACACAGGGGACTTAATCATCCTACTCCATGACTCATCGACCCTCGGTCGTCTAACAAAAGACCTCTTCCCCACTCAGACATTACAGTCCTCTGTTGATCTCTATTCATGCCCTTCACGACCTTACCAAACTCAAGGACATGCATCTCATAGTCTTACTCACACAACTAAGTTCTATGCATGATCTTCTCGTAAGTCGTGACGTCAAATGGGGCTAATCTGACTCTGATGGATGGTCTTAATCCTTCCATAAACTTACGGACCTTCCACATCTTACTGCTCATTGTATCAGGGTCATATCTTCTCAAAGATGTAAATCGAGACTCATACTCTCTACCAATCTATTCCCCTAGATCAGACCAAGAAATTTCCATTTGAAATCTCCGTTGAGCAGTGGCTGGGATATACTACCTCCTGAAGGCATCCAAAAAGATCTCCCAGTCAATCAACTGATATACATAGTTTTCATGATGGGTCGGACGAATTTTCACCAATACTCTGCTTCGCCCTCTAACATGAATGTAGCAAATGCCACTCTTTTAGTGGTCGAACATCGAAGAAAGCCAAATAGCTTCTCCAACCGGTTGATCCAATCCTCTACTACTAAAGGGTTCTTGATCCCACTGAACGATGGAAGCTTGAGCTCCGAAACTGCCTCAATCGGTCAAACTCACAATCAAACCCTGAATCCTCACCAGTTTGTCGTGGAACTACAGGTGGTATAGGGGTCTTACCAACACGTGGCATAGGTATAGGCTGTGTAGGCACAGGTGTCTCAGGAGCAGCTGCCGGCTCAGTATAAGTCGTCTGAGCAGCTGGACCTTGCCTACTTTCTAACCTAGCCATAGTCAAGTTAGCCTGAGTGAACAACTTCATAAATGTGTTCCAACTCCGCTCTAATCTCGTAACACGAGCATCAACAGTCTCAGTGGACCTGGTGGGACATGGTCACGTGACAATTCACAAGGTCTCACAGACCTATCACTGCGTCTCTCAGACCTACTCTCTATGGTCTCGAGAACGCGAACTCTCTCCTCTGCTGCGATGTCTATCAGATATCCCAATCGTCTCGCATACACAGTCAATTTCTCAGTTTAACCACAGCTCGGTACACACAATTTTATCTAATAATGTACAATGACATGGGGATGTATACATTCTAACTACAGACAGTGCCTCACATCAGACCAACACTGCTCTGATACCACTCCCTGTCGCGACCCAATTTTTCAAAAATCACTAAAAATTTTTCGCGAACTTACCACATTTCAATTGTTGGGCTGTGAGTCAATATCCCTCACTCAGTTTCATATATTATATATATATGCATAACAGGCAATGCTTTCATCCCAAGCACAAACATTCGTGGAAGCTTATAAAGTTATCATTTTAGAATTAAAAATTCGTTTACATTGCCTAAAATATACATCCCCCATATAACGTGACTACATCACTGTACACTATTATTCAGATACAAAAAGTACATGTGGGCATACCTTGATACTGCTAGATAGCTGTGTATAAAAGATCGTAGGATGGACGCAGCTTATATACTCTACTGAAATGCTCTGTAGAGGTGGGAAAAATAATAGGATGAGCATAACGCGCTCAGTAAGAAATATATAAAAGCAGGTAGATAACCACACTATCTACGATGCTCATAATGCATGTTTTATCAACTCGTAAAACAAATGCATTTACTTTTCAAAACACTTGCATTAATATACGAAAGCAAGTAGATAATCAAACTATCCACTATGCTCATGATGCATGGTTTATGCCGAAAAACCTATGGCATTCACAAAACCATCATAGTAAAACACATAGCAATTTACTGCCAAAAATCGAATATCAAAACTCATTCAGAGTAAAATATTTCTGTGTTTAGTATTGAAACTCACTTTAAAATCATATTCTCATTTCAAACGGTTTCATCACAGAAATCAAATCACAATTAGTTTCATCACCGAAACCAATGAAACAAATGAGACTAGGCAGGGATTTCAACACAAATCCAAGGGACAATTGGCCAAAGTTCGAGACCCACAAGTTATCACAGATCAGATGTGCCAGGTGTCTCTGAGTCCGAGGAGGGGATTAGTCTATCCATCGGCTCCTATCTAAGGATTATCACAAAACAGAGCAATGACAAAGCATGCCTGAGTCCAAAGACGCAATCCTCACATCTCATAGTTGCACGGTCCAGTGTACTACATGTTGTCTATACGGTACGACGTATTCCGTGAACCACAGTACAATTACCACACAGTTGTAGGTGCCTGAGTCAAAAGCTCACCACCCCAACCAAATAAATTATCAACCATAGCCTGTCGTCTTAGATCTAGTGCAAGCAAGTCAGTGTGTGAGGTCCTGCCTACCACAGGCGACCCCTCTGGGCCCTTGCTACGACAGCGCCCCCTCACTCAACCCGAGGGCTCCAGCACGATCTCAATCACAAATCACAACAGAATCCAGTGCGAGCAGTGCTCCAGCACGATCCGTACAGATGTAATACCAAAATCAAGTGGGAGCGGATCTGGATAAATCCACAGATCTTATCATAGCTCCAGCACAATTTCACACACACAAAATAGACAGCTGGCTCTATTTCCCACCACAGTGGTACTCAAAACCGAGTGCAATATGCAAAACGGTACAAAACAGAGTGAGAGGGTAACATCCCATTAAATCACTCGTCAATCAAATCACATTTTAGAAAAACGTGCAAGTTAATGCATACATTCAAATCATGAGCCAGTCTATCATTTCAGCTTCACAAAATCTCTTTTTCACAGAGAAAACATGGATTGCATGCACTTTATGCATTTCTAAAATTCCTGAGTCTAAGGGTATTTTTGTAATTTTTTCATATTTGGGTACTATCCAGAAATTTCATATCTATACTCTATACGAAATTTAATTGACTGTAAACGATGATGAAAATACGTACAGCTATCTCTAATAGCTCGCATAGATCCCTTACCTCGGATCACATAGTGTGACCTCTCTTCCTCCGTGCTGTCAAAATCTCGCAGTCCGGTCAACTCTCAATATGACTCTGGAGCTGCATTTAACCACTCACTGGATTAATTACACGTTTCCTACTGTATTACATATTTAATACAGTTCATTTCACTTAAATGGGCCCGTTTACTCTTAATAGGCCTAAATACTTTAATCGGGCCTTAATCCGTATTAAGCCCGTTTTTCCCTAGATTAATTCCCTTCATCAGGGTCTATCGACCCATTGGGCCTATCAACACCCATTGGGCTTTATTCCAAACTCTTTGGATAGCCCGTATATCATTTACGACAGTTTATTCTAAATTTTGAATATAATTCACTAAATCTAAAATTTAATCCGAAATGCGTAAATTAAATCTTAAATACGCGTTAATCACATAAATTGTCGTAAATGAGTTTTACTTACCCGATATTGTGCGATGGTACGCGAATCGGAGTTCGATCGGACTTTCGTTCGAAATTAATCGTCGAACTGCACAATTTCGTATTTTTCATTTTCGGGCCAGTTTTCGATTAAATATAATTTAAATAAATTTATCAAAAATTTAATCGGTCACTTTTGACCTCGTATCGACTTACCCGAAGTCTGATGAAATCCCAAAATTTTTTTCTCTCCTTTCTCTCTCCTCCTGAACCGGTTCGGACCGGTTATCCCCTTTTCACACTGAACCGGTCCGAACCGGTTCAGTGGCCATTTCGCCGTTGCCAGCACTGGCGACCGGTTCCTGAGGTGATTCCACCGCCGTTCGGCTTGGCTCAGGCTGGGGAGTCTTCATTTGGCCTCGGGTGGGGTCTATCGGCGCCGAATTCCGCCGATTTTCTCCCTCTCTCCCGTGGCTCTCCCCCCTCCGATCTCCTCACCGCCGGCAATCTGGAGCACGTGGTGGCTGGCGAGCGTTCCCCCGGTGCCGGTCAACCCTTCTCCGGTCACCCCTCGCACCATCTCCGCCTGTGTTGCCACCGGTGAAGAAAAATCAAGGGAGATCGGTTTTCTCCCCTGTTTCGCGCGTTTCGTTTCTTTTTTTTTTTCAATTCGTTTTTTTTAACAGATTTTTTTTAATATATTTTTATTATTATTTTATTCTTAAAATAATAATAAAAATCTTAAAATATCTCAAAAATTCATATTAAATTCATTTAGTCTGCAAATGAATTTATCAGTCCGGTTTTACCTTTTCGGTATATTTTTCTACTATTTTTGAGCTCATTTTTCAAGGTAAAAATTTTGATAAATTCTAATAAATTTATATCTTGATCAATTGAACTTAAAATTTAATTATTTCGTCTTTATTGATCAAGATTACATAAAATCCAAGTTTACAATGTCAATTTCTTAAGGAAATGACACCGAATTTTCGGGTCTTATAGCCTTCGCCGGCCCTCGCCTGGGTCTCTGGCCGCCGGTGGCTCGCCGGTGGTCTCCTCGGTTTTGGCTTCCGTTTTCCTTCTTCTCTCTCCCCGAAACTTTCAATTTCTGATTCTTTTTTTGAATTAATTTAATTTAATTTATTATTTAATTTTATTATTATTTTATTCAATATTATATTATTATTTTGTCAAAATATCTAAGATAAATTATTATTTAATTTATTTAATGAATAAATAATTTTTTCGGTATTATTTCAACTTTTCGATATATTTTTCGATTATTTTTTGGATTATTTCCCGATGTGAAATTTTTGGTTAATTCCAATAATTTCATATCTTGATCAATTTAACCCGAAATTTAATTATTTCTTCGATATTGATTAAGATTCTCAAATTCATTATTTTTAATTAAATTTTCTCATCGAATTTATTCTGGCTTTCGATCTTTTGACCGCTTTGCCCTTCACGTGTTCGAGAATTCCATTTCAGTCCTTTTACATTTTTAATTTCACGTTTTGAATCCTTATCTCCAGTCCGAATCCCGTTCGTTTAATTTGGGACCATTTCAATCATTTCTTTCACGAACATACTCATTTCGTGTTTTAACTAAATTCGGGTCTTACATAATCTCCCCCACTTAAGAAATTTGGTCCTCCAAATTAGAACCAAGTTAATTGGATCCATAAACAACTCCGGGTACGTCTATTATATCATATACTGTCATTCTCAAGTGACTTTTTTCGGAATGCAATACTACCAACATACTTTAATTAGGGAGATCATCTTAAACCTCAACACTTTCTCCTTCCTGTTTAATACTCGAATCAAGTTTTCCAATCATACGTTATACTTTCATTGAGCTAAGCTGTTGGAGCTCATATCCAATCACTTATGCTGGGTCCGAATAATATTTTCGAAGTATCATAAGATAGGACACATTGTGGATGCCTGCTAATTCAGGTGGTAATGCGAACCTACAAGCCTGGTCTCCCACTTTGTTCAATCTCTTTCCGAATCTCGTTACGTCCTTATGCTATGTCCTAAGGGCATGTAACTTCCAACAATACTAATTCACCCTCGGTGAATTCCAATGATTTCTGTCTCTTGTCAACATAGCTTTTCTATCTGCTCTGAGGTGTTCTTAATCCTTCACAATTAACTGAACATCCTTAGAGATTTGTATTACCAATTCGAAAACAATTTTCTATCTGTCACCCATTTCTTCTTATCCAAATCGGGGAAACAACCCTTACGGCCATACAATGCCTCATCTAAAGTCATCCCGATACTCAAGTGACAACTGTCATTATTGGCAAATTCAATTAGTAACAACTGATCATCCCAAGAGCTTATCAGATAAATGGCACACGCTCTCATCATATCCTCCAGAACCTGTGCAGTCCTCTCTGACTGACCATCTGTCTGAGGATGAAAAGCTGTGCTAATACTCAGCCGGGTTCCCATAGCTTCTTGAAAAATATTCTCAGAAGTGAAAAGTGAAGCGGGAATCCCTATATGATACCATACTCACTGGAAAATACTTGGTGTTCCACAATTTTCCATACGCATAAATTCGCCTACACACTCAGAGTATCTGGGGATTTCATAACCAGATGGTGGGTAGACTTAGTCAATCTATCGACTATCACCAGATAGCCTTATGATTCATCCGGTCCTCTGTAACCCATCACGAAATTCATGGTAACTTGTTCCCATTTTCGTGTCAATATAGGTAGAAACTGCAATAACCCTGCAACTTCTTTTGCTCTACCTTACTCTGCTGACATACAAGACACTTTTTCACAATCTCTACCATGTCTCTTTTCATATCTGACCACCAATACTCTTTTCTAAGATTTCGATATATTGATTACTTCTCGGATGCACTGTATATCTCGAAGAGTGAGCTTCTAACAATAACTCTATCTCATCACTGTGGTCCTGGGGAGCACTTGTACTGTCTTTGAATATCAGTATCATCATCAGAGGGGATTACATCACTACTGAGGCTTATAACTGCTCTACAGTTCACGCTCCCTGACCATTATATGTAATATCATCCCGAGGCTCTTTCTGCTCAAGGCATTCGCCATTACATTAACCTTTCCTGGGTGGTATAATTTTCATAATCATAATCCCTCAGAAGCTCTAACCGTCTTTGTTCTCATATCCGACTTTTTCTGTGAAAATAGCTACTTGAGACTTTTATGATCAGTGCATACCTGAAATTTCTCACCGTATACATAGTAGTGTCATATACTCAATACAACCACTATTGCTGTCAACTTTAAATCATGGGTTGGATAGTCCTTTCATGATCCTTGAACTGTCTGGATCCATACGTGACTATCATCTCATTTAAATACAACTTTTTCTAAGTTGAATGTGTTAATAAAGCAGTCCATTTCGAGAATTCTCAACAAACCATCTGTAAAAATAATTTTCAATTGTTGCTTATGATTTTTCCTGGACTGTAAATACACCCAAAAATATCATCAGTATGGATGACAACAAATCGGTCCAGGTATAGTTTAAATATCTCATCGTAGTTGAATTCCATTGAATATTTCAATTACTCATTTCCTTGACCTATGTACGCATAAACGTAAAATGTCCTTCAAAATCGCTTTCGTTCAAGCTACTAACCTGCGTCATTTCCTTTTTTAATGGCTTTTATAAAATTTTACAATTTTAAATCTTCTTGATTAATCGAATTCTATATTTCTTTATCGTACAAGTAAAGGTACCCTAATTTTAAATGTCTATATTACTACTGTCGATTTCAAATTTATAGGTTGTGTATACTATTAGACGCTGTCAAGTCTTCAGGCGGAGAGGTATTTTGAAATACCTTTATAAACCCTCAGACTTGACCACAATTACTTTACATATTAGTCCATGTGGTCATAATTCATATTCGTTACTAATTGCTTTAATCCAAATTATTTCTCCTACCAGAGATATTCGTATCTTGCATACGCCTCTTATGCCAATAGATTTTGTATTTAGGATCTATTACATCTTAAAACTTATCTCTTTTCGTATATTACATATAACAACTATGTCATTACTCATTCCATGAGTACAATCATTTTCTTCTTTAATTTCAATCACTACTCCCCTTTTATTACTTATCAAAACTTACAATATACTTTTCAGGTGTAACTATATCACTATCTTAGAATAGAACTCTGAACATCATAATTTGCAGCCGACCAATTGAGATTTATTCTCAATATCACTTCAAATTATTCATAGTCTATTGAATAAAATCGGCTGACTTAAACTTCTTCCCCCGTTTTCAACTTACAATTTCTTCATAATTATTCCGTTAGTTAACCCTCCTTCATTGGGGTACTAACTATCAGCATTGTGCCCATGGGTGTAGGCATTCACGTCTTTTACTAACTTACATACAAATGAAGGCGGTATGACTAAATACACGGCACCAGGATTATTTATAATAATTACTTCTCTCTTCATAACTAGTGTGGTATCTTTCACCACATCATATGAAACATCAATAGTGTCCTGGTCCAAGGCATACACTCGCCCTCATCCAACAGCTTACTTTCCCTTTCTCTTTGGCTGTGGCCTCCCTTTTTGGTGCAGAGATATCAATAAGGTTTTCTCTGTCTCTTTACCCTTCTATAGGGCAGTCTCACCCAACTCTGAGCAATCATTAAATAATTGGCCCGTCTTACCACACTTAACGCCTATTTTAGTCAATAAAGTATAGGTGTAGGCCTTACCTCCGTAGTATCTACCACACATCCTACACTGTTTACACTGCTACATTGCTTATACTGCTTATACTGCCACACTGCTATACTGATCACCCTGCTAACATTGCTTCATTGCTCATCTTGCTTACCCTGTTATGGAGCAGGTTGGGGTTCTCCAATCACAATACCCCTCAAAAGTGTTAAAATTGAACACACTGGGGCCTTACCAATCATCTTACCCCATGACTCATCAATTCTAATCTCTCACCAACTGGTCTTTTTCCCACTCTGACATCTCTGTCATTCTCTATTCTCTTCTGTCTCTATTTCGGCCCTTACTACCTTTCCCAATCTCAGAGGCGTGCAACACATGATATTATTCACGCAACTGTATTCTACGCACTGCCTCGATATAAGTAGTGAGCCAATCGGACTCTAATCGACAATTTGAGCCATTTCCTGAACTTTTGAGCTTTCCGACTCTCACTGCCTATAGTGTCAAGGTAATACCTGGGCAGGTATATAAACTGAGATTCATACTCGTCAATCAACCAGTGTCTCTGGGTCATTGTAAGAAATTTTACTTGTAATTTTTCTTAAACAGTGTCCGGGATATTCTGTCACCAGAATACATCCAGAAATATTTCTCATGTCGGCTCTGGACGTCTAACTCTTCAGATAGGTCGAGCGGACTTCCACCAATGCTCCGCCTCGCCTCCAACATAAACGTATTTAAAAGTCACCTTCTCAGTCGACATACACCGAAAGAATCATACAACTTTGCTATCTCATTCACCCAGTCCTCAGCAACTATTGGTTTCTTTACTTCGCTATATACAGGAGGGGTGTGAAAATCTCTATAGTCTGAGGCATCTATTTAGGCTTTACCCTGCCTATCCTCAACTACCTACATAGACTGAGTAAACAACTCCGAAATATTTTCTACACTCCACTCCATCATCTCGGAGCGTGTCTCAATACTGTTTGGTCTCTTTATAGAACCCTGTGGAGTATGCTTAACATCAGCCTCCACCTCATTCTCATCTTGAGTCTCATGTGACGACTCATTCAACTCTCAGGCTGATCTCTATGGTCTTGAGCATCTGTACTCGCCCCTCTACCATAGCGGCTATCAGTTATAAACACTATATTCTTGCATTCGAAACTAAATTCTTAGCTGCAGTCTCATCTTGATATACACAATTGTATCTAAACAATGCACAGTATATGAGGAAGTAAATTTACTTAACCACTAACACCGACTCATATCATGCCAACTCTGCTCTGATACCACCTTTTGTCACGACCCAAATTACCTAAAAATCATAGTAAATTTTTTGCTTTTTCATTTCCTTACCCGTCGTGAACAGTTTCACCACTAACAGTTGGGCTATGATTCTGTGTTAGTCACCTCTCACCTATTTACCATTTCATTTTCATATTTCATTTACATATCAATTTATTTAAACTAAATACATCCCCAATATTACATCCATATACAGTACTGTGCCTCTATATGTTCAGATACAAAATTATACAAATGTGTATACCTGGTCTTAATAAGAAGCAGCGGATAACCGAAATGCAAAACTACTGTCGCTCTCTTCTACTAAATGTACCCAGTAGGGTGGAAAATGAAAGGGTGAGCATAAACAGCTCAGTAAGGCGATAATGTAAGTAGGTAGATAACTTTACTATCTACGTGCTGATAATGTCATGATATAAAATCGTTTACATTGGGAGCATGAGGTATGACTAAAACGATGCCACATGTATGTATATATCATATAAGAGAATTCATGAAATCGATATATAAATCAAACATGGAAAAATCCTCATATATAACATCTCATGCTCGTCACATTAAAACTTATTTGTTTTATCATAAACTCATCACTTTAAAACTTATTTGTTTAATCACAAAACAACCATATCAAGGTCAAACCCATCTCTCGGGAATACCTTGATTCATTAAATCGCATCTCATTTAAAAAACATAAATCGGGACATTACCCCTCCCTCGGGTTCGTCCTGGTCTATTCAGACCATATGATATCATGTGAGGCATGTAGGTTACAGTATGAAAATCGAGGACTATGGCCATACTTTATCCCTGTGATCCCAGGCTACACGGATCCCGGTGTGCGGGGCATCACAACTGCAACGGGAGGTGGGGTCAAGTCTTACCCACCAGAATATCAAGTAACATCATCGAGTCATCATGACTGCATGGTACAGCGTACTTCGTGTAGCATACACGGTACATCGTACTCCGTGGACCCATATCATAGTCTGGGGGTGCCTGCCGTAGGTCTTATCCACCCCAATACTATGTTAATAACCAACTCATGTCTCAAAGTATACGTGCAAGCATCTCAACTCTCTGCGACACACAGTCTACAGAAGGCTTCCGCACGACTATATGCATGTCAACTCACGTCTAGTGCGAGTGAAGCTTCAGCACCACGCTATGCATATCATGATATCTAAAATCTCGTGCGAGCGAAGCTCTAGCACGATTTTGTGCACACACAAATTTCTCGTACGAGCAATGCTCCAGTACGACTTTCATGAGTAATAAATCAATAAAATTTAGTGCGAGTAATACTCTAGCACTCTTTTTACTCGAATAAATATGATAGGTGGCTCAATCTTGATAAAACATCTTTAAAATCGTAACCGATACAAACCGGTTCCCTTTCGTATAATTCTTAAAATCAACAGCAAACCTATGTGCATATTTGCTTAAATCAAAGCAATATATTCATATAAAACATTAAAACATGAAAATCATGCAATTTATCTGCCTTACTACCCTTTTTGTAAATTTTACTCCCAAGGGCAATATCGTTTTTTTCCTTTATTCACCTATGCCCCGATTTTCATAAAAATTATTATTTCATTTTCTAGATACTTAAAGAAATTCTAGGCCCTTTAAATCCCCTCAATAAATACGTATAGAAATCTCTATGCACCTACAAAATTCTCTTACCTCGATTCACGCGTAAACTTATCTCGTCTCGATAATACTCGATCTCTCGATCCAACTGCGCGTTAACCAAGTCTACGGAATTGCATATAACCACATAATTGGGGTCAATTCAATTATCTTTATCAGTATATCACATTTACTGATCGAATCTAACGTACTGGGCCCGTTTTACTTTATTGAGCCCAATTGCACTTTAATGGGCCTCGAGCCCGTTTTCAGCCCGTTTTTACTATTTAAATCCCTTCTTCGGGTTTATTGGGCTCATTCAGCTTATCAATAATCATCGGGCTTCGTTCCAAACTCATTGGATAGCCCGTATATTATTTACGGTAATTACATTGCAATTCCGATAAATATTCCTTTTTATACAGAATTAATCCATAAATTCCGTAAAATAATTGAAACTCTGTATTAAAGGACACATATTATCGTATTAAAATATACTTATCCAATATGATGCGGGGTATGAAAATCGGAGCTCAATCGGCTCTCGTTCGGGCTTTGTCGTACAACTGCACAATTATTATTTAATTCCGGGTTACTTTTCGATTAAATATAATTTAAATAAATTTTTTGGAATTCAAATCGGTCACTTTTGACCTCTTACCGACTTATCTGAAGTCTGGTGTACCCTCGAAAAACTTTTGCTTTTTTTTTCTCTTTTTCTCCTTTTTTTCCCTTCTTCCTTGGCTGAACCGATTCGGTCCTGTTCAACCCGGTTCAGATCGGTTCGGTTCAGTCCGGTTCACTTCGATTCGACCTGTTCAGGGCCTCGTCGGCCGGTTCTCCGCCTATTTCCGCCGCCAGTAGCTCCGCGGGATCGTCCGCAGCTCGAATCTGCCATCGGTTTCGTCCAATGTCGCTAGAAAGTCGTCGGTCCGACCTGTTCTCTCCACCGTCGGTACCCATTTCCTCTTTTCTTGATTTTCGACGCCGTCCGCCGGTTTCGCCGGCCATGGCCACCACCAATCTGCTCGGCATCACGTGGGGAACCTTCGACGGTTGGTGGTTGGGGTCAAATCGACGCCGGTAGCCGCTAATCGGAGCTCTTTCTCCCGCGGCTTCTCTCCCCGATTCGTCGATCTCCGACGAGTTCCACGGCGCGTCGTCCGCCCTCGCCTGGGTCTCTGGCTGCCGGTCGCTCGCCGGTGGTCTCCTCGATTTTGGCTTCCGTTTTCCTTCTTCTCTCTCCCCGAAACTTTCAATTTCTGATTCTTTTTTTTTGAATTAATTTAATTTAATTTATTATTTAATTTTATTATTATTTTATTCAATATTATATTATTATTTTACTAAAATATCTAAGATAAATTATTATTTAATTTATTTAATGAATAAATAATTTTCTCGGTATTATTTCAACTTTTCGGTATATTTTTCGATCATTTTCGGGATTATTTCCCGATGTGAAATTTTCAGTTAATTCTAATAATTTCATATCTTGATCAATTTAACCCGAAATTTAATTATTTCTTCGATATTGATCAAGATTCTCAAATCCACTATTTTTAATTAAATTTTCTCATCGAATTTATTTCGGCTTTCGATCTTTTGGCCGCTTTGCCCTTCACGTGTTCGAGAATTTCATTTCAGTCCTTTTGCATTTTTAATTTCGCGTTTTGAATCTTTATCTCCAATCCGAATCCCGTTCGTTTAATTTGGAACCATTTCAATCATTCCTTTCACGAACATACTCATTTCGTGTTTTAACTAAATTCGGGTCTTACACACAAGTTATATATTTTGGTTTGTATGTCGACATATTTATGCATAAATATTATAATTCTTTTTAGGATGAAACAATAGGCTACAATACATATTAAATGTGATTATTAGGTCGCATTAGATGTCAATTATAGTTTGTAAGTGAAGTGTGGTGTAATTATCAATTTAAACTCAATTATATTTTTTTTGTAGACAAGTGATGAATGATAGTTGAGTATAGTCGAATGGATGAATGAGATATACGCATCTTGAAGCTAATTTTGGAATCAATCACACACACACACACACACACACATATATATATATATATGAATGGGACCAGGATTAAAGGAATTATAAACTGAGATGATCGAATAAGATCAACTACAGTGATTAGATACTACACTGATCGTTGACAAATATAAGTAAGAAAAGAAAAAAACGAAAAATATAGTCCAATCTTTGCTGAATCGGGGCATTGCAAAATGGTCCCCAAATATCACAATGTATCTAATCAAATGGTAATCCAAAAAGTTTATTTGAAGAAAGGAAAGGTAATCTTCTCTGTTTAGCTAGATGACAAATATCATAATGAGAAGGAAACATTATTAGAAACAAGTGCTTTGGATACCAAAGAAACATTACTATAAACAAGTGGTATGTGTACTGAAAATGAAAACAAAACATTTGTATCTAAAAGATACAGATTTCCAAGACGTCTACCCATCCCAATCGTCTTACCCGTGGATCAGTATTAAGAAAACAATTGTGATCACGAGTAAGTGCACTAATAGACAACAAATTAAACTTAAAATTAGGCACAAACAAAACATGAGTTAAAGAAAAATTATCAAACAATGTGACCGAACCATCACTACTAATGGGAACTAATTAGCTATTGGGAAGAGTTACAAAGCAATTTTTGAGACGTTGAATAGAATTAAATAGAGTAAGAGAGCAATAAATATGGTATGTAGCACCAATATCTAATTCACAATGAAAAAGAGAGTTATGTGAAGAAGAATTAGAAGAGAGCAGAGAAAATATACAGCTAAATTGGAAATAAAGATGTTGGGAGATGAATATGTGCCAGACAAAATACCTTGTTGAAGTTGAGACTGCAATAAATTGCGAAGTTGTTGACATTGGGCAGGAGTAAAGGTGGGCGATGAGGGTTCTGTCAAAGTAGGTTGGGAGATAGGTCAAGTGGTGGTTGTCACTTGATTAGCTTAAGCTTTAACGTGAGATTCAAATAAGGATTTGTAACCTAGAGGGTAACCATGCAGCTGATAGCATTGGTCAATGGTATGGCCTTGAGTATTACAGTGGATACAGAAAGGATGATCTAGCTTAGGTTTGGTGGAGTGATTGGAGGCTTAGTTCATGAGAGATGTCTAAGATGAAGGAGCGATACTATGGGAGAGAGAACGTTGTCGTTCTTCTTGCAAAACGAAGGAGAAAACCTTAGTGATTGGAGGTAATGGATCCATTAAAAAAATCTGAGCACGAATATGGGAGTATGATTCATTAAAATCCATGAAAAATTACATGCATAGATGTTGATAATATGTCCATAACCTTATTCCACCATAGATGCAAACATGAATAGGTTGAAAATCTGTAAACTCATCGCAAATCGTTTTCAACCGTGTATAGTAGCCATTAACATCAAGTGGTCCGTGCTGAAGAGCATTGAAATATTGTTTGAGCTAGAAGATAAATAAACCATTGCTCTGATGGAACTGCTCTCGAAGATCGATCAAATTATCAAAAACATTTGTAATATAAAGAAGACTATTAGCTATCTTTTCTGTCACGGAGTTAAGAATCGAAGAGATAACCATACTATTGCAACGACTCCAAACACTAAGCAACAAATTGTCAGTTCGATGTCAAAGAACACTCCCATAGATGAAGCAGACTTTGTTCTTAGCAGTTAACGTCGTGATAATGGACTGACTCCAAGTATTATAGTTAAATCCAGTGAGTAGATAAATGACAAGAACGAGACCTGAATGGTCTCCACTGTGAAGATAAAAAGGGCTACTGGAATCCTCCATAGAAGAAGAATTGGATGAGCCAACAACAGCTCTATGGTTGTTATTTTGACCTCCCCGAGCCATGGCAATGAGATTGAAAAATCAGAGGAAAATGGTGAAAGAAAATTACTTTGATACCATATTAGTAGAGGAGCTTTTGATTATCAAAAATATGTTGAGCATTCTCCATTTATTTGAAAATAATGATCTATAATGCTTATATAGGAGGTTGGTACATGCTTTTTCTAGCTCATTCGTAAAAAGTGAAAAAATACAAAAACTCATACTAACAAAATAACAAATTATTTTTGTAACAAAAAAAGCTTCTTCACCTTTTTATTTATTTAGTCTATAAACTTCTAATACATGCATCAATGTCTTTACCTCTACATTATACTGCACTTCTATCGAAAGTAGTGGACCCCACTTGCAACAACAGCACCAGCCCCTCGCAACAGCAAGTTCAGCACCCTGTAAAAAAAAAAAACCACACAGAAAGCAACCAAGAAAATTAGATAAAAAACTGAAAAGAAAATCAAATAACAAAATAATTAAAGCAAACTGACAAATTTCAGCAGAAGGCAAAAACAAAAGAGTTGTAGAAGTAATGATGAAAACGGTACGAATCAGCTTCTTATGCAACTTTCTTTTTTACGTCTACATAGCACATGGCAAGATGGTAACAAGATAAGAAGTTAGGAAGCAACCAATGCATTCACCAATAGTAAATAAATAAAAAAGAACTTGAAGAATTTCAAGAAGCGAAATAGAGTGGACCATTGCTCTGATGGAACCGCTCTCCGAGATCAATCAAATTATCAAAAGCAATTGAATATAAAGAAGACTATCAGTTTTCTTTTTTTTTGTTATGGAGTTAAGAATCCAAGAGATAACCATACTATTGCAATGATTCCAAGCACCAAACAACAAATTGTCGGTTGGAGGTTAAAAAACACTCCCATCTATGAAACAGACTTTGTTCTTAGCAGTTAATGCCGTGATCATGGCCTGACTCCAAGTATTATAGTTAGATTTAGTGAGTAGATGAGTGATAAGAACGAGACCTAGATGGTCTCCACTATGAAGATAAAAGAGGTTATTGGAATCCTATGTGGAAGAAGAATTGGATGAACCAACAACAGCTCTGTTGTTATTTTTGTAAGGAAAACTGTAATTAGATAATATTTATAATCAAGATTTCATGTTCAATCATCAAGAAAATTAAAATACGGAAGCGTACTTGGATCCATTGAGATTGATTGATTGGGGTTAGCAGTCTTCCAGTCTAAACTTTTATTTATGAGAGAAAATCTTAACTCACTCACTGATGGGATATGAGAATGAGAAAAATTACGTTTAAACTAGATACGATAACCTATTTATAACTGAAGTATATTTTATTCTATTTTTGCTCATCATTAAAATAAAATAAAATATCAGGTCTCTACACATTGTAAAGTCCATACCAATTGAGATACATTGAAGTTCAATAACTTTATTTGATCACTTTTAAGTGGACTAAAACAAATTAGATAGCCTGTAATGTACAATAAATTGATATATGTAGGCCCACGCAAATAATTTCTCAATAATCTCCCACTTGGGCCACATATGTCGCTTGACTATTGTACATTTAAAATTAACTTTATGAGCTCAATACTTGCTATCTTTACAAAGAACATCTCTAAACAATCTGGTCCATCAATTATATCAACATAGGATCAAAGTGATTTTCATTACATATATTCCGTAACTAGACCCATCAATGGTCACGTATATTAATATAATCAACGACATAGATCAAGTATAGATGTGTAGCATGGGAATTACATGAAACGTGATCCCTTAACATGCCTATTTCCAACTGATCCTACTTTATCATTCTTTCAAGACTTTGTGCATATTGCTACTGAAAGAATATTACTTTATTTCAGAGTTTTCAATAATAACAAAAATATTGTATTCTGATCAGAAAAATCTCAATAACTAATGAACATCAAGAAACAAACTCTCACTATACAAGTATATCATCAGGATGAACCACACCCATACGAGCTACATGCTCATGAAACACCTTGGGTGGTACTCCCTTTGTAAGCGGATCAGCAATCATGGAGTTTGTATTTATATGTTCAAAAGTAATCTGAAGACTCTAAACTCTCTCCTTAACAACAAGAAACTTAATGTCAATATGCTTTGACTTCGACGAGCTTCTGTTGTTCTTAGAGTATAACTCAGCGGCTTTATTATCACAATTAATCTTCAATAGCCTCTCAATACCATCGACAAAGCACAGCCCGGTGATAAAATTTCGCAACCATATTGCTTGGTTCGATGCCTCATAACAGGCTATAAATTCTGCCTCCATGGTGGAAGAAGCTATGAGTGATTGCTTTACACTCTTCCATGAGACAGCTCCTCCAGCTAACATGAAAATATAGCCAGAAGTAGATTTTCTGCTATCAAGGCAACCAGCAAAATCGGAGTTTGAATACCCAACGATCTCTAAATGATCTGACCTCCGATATGTGAGCATGTAATCTTTAGTTACTTAAATATCTACCAAACATTCCAACTGTGTACGCAATATCCGGACGCGTACAAACTTGAGCATACATAAGACTCCCTACTGCTGAGGCATAAGGAATCTTTTGCATCTCTTTCTTTTCAATCTCATTTCTTGGGCATTGAAGCAAACTAAATTTATCACCTTTAGCAATAGGTGTATCTCCTGATGCACAATTCTTCATGTCAAATCTGCTAAACACCTTATCGATATATGTCTTTTGTGATAAGCCAAGTATTCCACGAGAACGATCTCGTTGGATCTGTATGCCTAACACAAAAGATACATCCCTAAAATCTTTCATTTTAAAATTACTTGACAGAAATCTCTTGGTTTCATGCAACAAGCCTATATCACTGCTTGCTAGCAGAATATCGTCAACATAAAGAACCATAAGAATAAACTTACTCTCACTGATCTTGTGATAAATACATTGATCATCAGTGTTCTCTTTAAAACCGAATGAGGTAATCACTTGATCAAATTTTCGGTACCATTGATGGGATGCTTGCTTTAAACCATAGATGGATTTCTTTAATTTGCATACCAGATGTTTCGAATTATCCGACACAAAATTTTCTGGTTGCACCATATAAATTGTTTCTTCAATGTCTCCATTAAGAAATGTTGTCTTTACATCCATCTGATATAACTCTAAATTATAATGAGCTACAAGTGCCATAATGATTCTAAAAGAGTCTTTCGGAGAAACTGGAGAAAAAGTCTCTTTATAATCAATGCCTTCCTTTTGAGTGAAACCTTTGGCGACTAGACGCATTTTATATCTTTCGATATTGCCTTGTGAATCTCGTTTGGTTTTGAAAATCATTTACAACCAATCGGTTTTGCTCCTTTAGGCAATTCGACAAGATCCCAAACGCCATTGTCCTCCATTGATTTCATCTCATCTTTCATGGCCTCTATCCAATGTTAGGAGTGAACACTTTGTTTGGCTTCAGTGAAAGATGTTGGGTCATCTTCCATTCCTATATCAAACTCATGTTCTTGGAGATAAACGATATAATCATCTGGAATTGCTGATCTCCTCTCCCTGAGGATCTCCTTAATGGCACTTCCAATTGAGGTTGTTGTTGCTCCTTTAATTGAATAGGAGCTGACTCTTCAATATAAGCAGGAGGTAAACCAGGAGTATCTTGATAATCTGTATTTGCATCTTGAACAACGTCAGACATAATTGTCTGATCATTTTCAATTGCAACTGTAGGAACAGTGACATGTTCTTCTTCAAAGACAAGATCTTTGAGTTTAACACTCCCACTATATTCAACATCCTCAATGAACTTAGCATTTCTCGTCTCGAAAAAGGATTTACTTGAGGGATCATAAAACTTGAAACCCCTCGATCTTTCTAAGTATCCAACAAAGTAGCAGGTTACTATTCTTGAGTCCAATTTCCTTTCATTAGGCTTGTATGGCCTAGCTTCAGCTGGACAACCCCAAACATGCAAGTGCCTAATACTAGGCTTCTTTCCTGTCCATAACTCATATGGGGTTTTAGCTACTGCTTTGCATAGAACTCGATTAAGGATATACACTGCAGTCTTTAAAGCTTCTCCCCAAAGTGACTCTGATAAAGAAGAATGATTTATCATACTTCTCACTATATCCTTTAGGGTCCGATTTCGTCTTTCAGCTACACCATTTTGACTTGGAGTCCCTGACATGGTGTATTGAGGAACGATCCCACATTCTGCTAAATACCTTGCAAAGGGTCCTGGACGTTGTTCACCTGATCTGTCATATCTACCATAGTATTCGCCACCACGGTCAGATTTAATGACTTTAATTTTTCTACCAAGTTGATTTTCAACTTCAGCTTTATAGTTCTTGAAAACGTCCAATGATTGAGACTTTTCATGAATTAAGTATAGGTACCCATAGCGAGAATAATCGTCTATGAAATTAATAAAATACTGTTGACCATTCCAAGAAGCCATAGGGAATGGACCACATATATCAGTATGAATTAATTCCAAGACGTTTGAACTCCTTTTGGCACATATTTTCTTTATATTTGTTTGTTTTCCCTTAATACACTCAATACGGATTTTGAAATCTGAAAAATCAAGAGAATCGAGAATTCCTTCTGACACAAGTCTTCGTATTCTTTGCTCAGAAATATGCCCTAAACGCTTGTGCCATAACATAGAAGAATTCTCATTAATTAATTTGCGCTTTGTACCATAATTATTTATATACAAGCATTCATTAACATATGAGGCATGTAGGTCCAATTTATATAAATTGTCAACTAAAGAACCGGTACCAATAAGATTTGAATACTGAAAGAGACTAAATTTTTTATTTCCAAATGAATAAGAATAACTCAATCTATCCAAATTAGAAACAGAAATCAAATTCCATCTAAATGACGGTACATAAAAAGTCTCGTCCAAATCTAAATAATAACTAGATTTTAACTTTAATCTGAATAGACCAATAGCCTCAACAAGAGCTTTCTTACCATTTCTCATATAGATGAAACTTTTATCATTAGTTGGCTTTCTGCTCCTTAGACAGCCCTGCATTGTCACACTTATGTGAATAGTTGCACCTGTATCTATCCACCAAGTGTGATTGGATATTAAAGCCAAATTAATTTCAGAACAAACAAAGTTGAGAAGTTTACCCTTTTTGGCAAGCCATTTTTCGTACTTGGAACAATCCTTCTTCACATGTCCATCCTTACGGCAGAAGAAACAAGTGATCACCTTATCCTATTTCTGCTGTCCCTTAGGCTGTGAAGTTCCAATGTTTGCAGTGTCTTTTCCTGTATTGTTCTTTTTTTTTTTCTTATTGGCAATATTACCATTGGAAGAAAATATTAATTGGGCACTTTCTATCTTATCTTGTTTCAATCTCTCTTCCTCTTGCACACACTGAGCAATGAGCTCATTAAGAGTCCATTTCTCATTTTGAGTATTGTAAATAATCTTAAAGGGATTAAATTGTGAAGGAAGAGATATCAAGATCAGGTGCATGAGTATGTCTTCAGACAACTCTAACTTTAGTGCCCTTAATTTTGTAACAAGATTAGACATTTTCATAATGTATTCCCTTATGTTTCCTTTGTCATTATACTGCATTGAAACAAGTTTAGTCAGAATAGTAATTGTTTCGACCTTTTCATTTGCAGCAAATCTGTCTGCAATCTGCTTAAGGAAACTTTTAGCATTTTCTTCCTCAGGTATTGCGCCCCTGATGACATTCGGAATTGAGTGCTTCATGATCATCAAACTCATGCGATTTGAACGCTCCCATTTTTCATAAAGTGCCCTTTCCGTAGCTGAACTATTATCAGTAGGGGTGGGAGGTCATTCTGACTTGATCACATAGTCCAGATCCATACACCCAAACATAATGGTTATGTGCTCCATCCATTTCTCAAAGTTAGTGCCATTAAGCACTGAAATGTTATTCAAATTGGCAGATATGGAAGAAACATTCACTATAAGCAGAAAATAATAATTAGCTCACAACCAAATAATTTTGGGCCATATAAGATACCAAGCACAACATTGACATTTAGTCTTTGGACAGAAATATCAATTTGTAAGCGGTACTCTTAAACTTTATTAGTAAATATTGATAACCAAATCCTGCCAATAATATACCTTTCTTTGGACCGACATATTACATGCATGGAAAAAAAATTATCACATATTTACTACCTTATGTGTTAATAATTCGGCAAATAAATAATCTTCCTTTGGGCCAATTATTTCCCGCATGAATTAAAAACACTGTCATATAAATTCCTTAATGACAGCCTTATTTTTCAAAATAAATAAATTAATACAAAAGAGGTCACTTTGGTGACATTTTATATCAATTTAATTTATTTTGAAACTTTATTTTTCATAAAATATGCATATGTTTGTAAGTGAGAGTATATAAATATATTGACAATTTCAGAGAGAGTACATATTGCCAATCAACTCAAAATATCATAAAACATATCACCATGAAGTAAAACAAGAATAATCATGTGCATAACATACAATTTTAATTCAAATAATGCTAAATATTAAATATTAAATAATAAATATTTAAAGATTCCAAAAAATTTCATAAAAATCACTAAAAATTTTAAAATTAAATTTTATCCAAAACTAGAGAAAACGGTGGTCGTCGGGCCACCGAATGGTGGCGCGTAGGGTACAGGCGCCACCCTCGGCGAGTGGGGGAGATCCCTTTCGGGATCTCCCTACTTCATCCTTAACCAGCCGGGTCAACCTTAACCAGTCGGGTCAGGTTGACCCGGCTGGACCCAAAACAGACCCGTTCTTCAAATTTCTTATTTTTTAGCAATTTTTGGATTTATTTTCATCTAATTAACTGTACATAATTGAAATTAAATGTGTATTCTACAATGCCCATGCAAAAATAGGATGAAAACATCAAAAAATTGAGACAAATTAAACCAATATGGATCAAACAATCCCATAATTAAAACTAAATCTTTATATTCTTGATTTTCTTTCAATCAAAACAAAAAAATTTAATTCTTAATGATTAAACATGAATAGGCTCTGATACCACTTGTAAGAAAAACTGTAATTAGATAATATTTATAACCAGGATCTCATATTCAATCATCAAGAAAATTAGAATACGGAAGCGTACCTGGATCCATTGAGATTGATTGATTAGGGTTAGCAGTCTTTCAGTCTAAACTTTTATTTATGAGAGAAAACCTTAACTCACTCACTGATGGGATATAAGAATGAGAAAAATTACGTTTATACTGGAGACCATAATCTATTTATAACTGAAGTATATTTTATTCTATTTTGGCCCATCATTAAAATAGAATAAAATATCAGGTCTCTACACATTGTAAAACTCATACCAATTGAGATGCACTGAAGTCCAATAACTTTATTTGATCACTTTTAAGTGGACTAAAACAAATTAGATAGCATGTAATGTACAATAAATTAATATATGTAGGCCCACACAAATAATTTCTCAACAATTTTAACCTCACGAGCCATGGCAATGAGATTGAAAAATTAGAGAAAAATGACGAAAGAAAATTGCTTCAATACCATAGTAGTAGAAGAGCTTTTGATTATGAAAAATATGTTGATCATTCTCTATTTATTTGAAAATAGTGATCTACAATGCTTATATATTAGGCTGATACATGTTTTTTCTTGCTCATTCATAAATGTTCAAAAATAAAAAAGCTCATATTAACAGAATAACAAACTATTTTCATAACAAGAGAAGCTTTACACCCTTTTATTTATTTAGTCTATAAACTCCTAATACACACATTAACATCCTCACCTTTACATTGTATTGCACTTTCATCAAAAGTAGTGGACTCAACTTGCAACAATAGCACCAACCCTTCCCATTAACAAGTCGAGTAGCTTGTAAAAAAACCACACATAAAGCAACCAAGAAAAATAAATAGAAAACTAAAAAGAAACTCAAACAACAAAATAATTAAAGAAAATTTATAGGATTCAGTAGAAGGTAAGAATGAAAGAGTTATAGAAGTAATGATGAAAACAGTATGAATCAGCTTCTTATGTAACTTTCTTTTCTACCTCTGGATAGCACATGGCAAGATGGTAGCAAGATAAGAAATTAGGAAGCAATCATTGCATTCATTAGTAATAAAAAAAAAAAGAACATGATGAATTTCAAGAAGCGAATTAGAAAACAAAAGTGAAACCGAACAACTGGGAGTTTGCAACTGAAATGGATTCTAAAAAGAAAGGTAAATTGTATAAACTTTATTTAACTTGAAGCTTTTGAAACATTGAAGAACTTGAGAACTTAATCTAAAATAAAATGAAAGCTTTTAAATGGTATGCTTTTCTTTTTCACGTGGCTTGGTATTTATAGAGCTATAAAGAGCTCAAGATAGAGTCATTTTCTTGATATAGAGCTATAGAGAGCTTGAGATAGAGTCATTTTATTGACTAGAAGGTTGGCTCATCTTCATCCTCAAATATCATCAAATCTTTTTTGAAATATTCTTAAACTTGCTTTGATTAGATCTTCACTTGGATTTGTTTCATTCAAATTTAAAAATATTTTGACTTTTGGTTCAAGAAATATTTTGACTTGGTAAAACTTTCTTTCTCTTTAAAACCTCTCTTTCATGGGAATAAAAAGTTCTAGCTGCATGTGGTTCCTTCTTTGAAGATTTTCCCTTTGACTTGGTAAGTTTCCTCAACTCTTCAAACTATTGTTAGACAACAATAATATTGATATTGTAGTAATGGCTTTGAGACATGTACAATTACACTTTTTTTAGTGTTATATTACTTCACACAGAGATAAGTTATTTCAGGATACAATAAAATCTTATAATTCTTTGAGAAATAGAGAAAAGAAGTGTCATTCAGGGTTCCAAATAGCGGTCGCGACACGGAGTTGCAGCCGCTATTTAGCGGTTTCGACGGCAGCTGCCATCGCTTTTGATGAACAAACGGGTGTAAACCAATTTCACACCCGTAATGGGATAAAAACACATACAATACACAATCAGAATCCATAAACAAACAAGAAAAAAAACAAAGGCAAACTGCAGAGAGGATGATGAAGGAGAAATGCAGAGTTGTTTTGCCTTCTTTGAAAGTGAGGGATAGATCACCAGAACAGGACAAGAGCGGGTCGACAATGGGAGCCAAAACAGGAAACGAAATCGGATCTGGTCTGGGAAGGGAAGGGGAAGGGGAAGGGGAAGGGGAAGGAAACCGAAGCAAAAGGATGAGAGGGGAAAGATGGAAAAGCACTTCTTTGGTTTTTGAAGGGACAAAGGCGGGACAGATCCTGTTGCCGAACAAGCAACTGTTGCTGGAACCAGTTTCCTTTGTTTGCTACCAACCGATCCCGAATACGAGTTCATTTTCTAATCTCAAAGACTAGTGCCTACAACAACGCTTTCTATAACGACCCTTGACCCTTGAAAAATAGAGGAATTTTTTTTTGAATTTAATTTATCCACTTATTCCCTTATTCACTTAGGCTGTATTCTTGTTCAGTATCAATCCTTAAAAATATCTCATTTAATTTATCCTTATACAGATTTCATCCCGACACATTATTTTCAATAGATGTTTGTGCATATAAATAATCTGGTAAAGAGATAAGAATGTATACCTCACGCATATACAAAAGGTAGTCTGGGGAAGCTCATATTCGCCAGCGTATGTCGTTTTCGCAGCATTTATTAGCTATAATTCACTGCAAAAATCTGAGAGGTAGAGGGGTAAGTTTTTGGGGAAAAGCCCAATAAGGAAATGCTCTTAAAGTAGTTTTGATATATAAAAACATTTGAAGTTGTTCATAGAACGAAACTTAATGCAATACATAAATTTTCATTTCATGCATAATCGTCATAAAGCATGCATGTCTTTAAAATAAATCACATGCTTAACCATTTTACAACTTTTCATAAACCTTTCATGAACATTTCATAAATCATTTTGTAAACATTTCATGAATATTTTATAATCATTTCGTAAACATCTCATGAATATTTCATAATCACTTCGTAAACATTTCATACATATTTCATAATCATTTCGTAAACATTTCATGAATATTTTGTAATCATGAAAACACATGTTCATTCATCATAGTCGATTTTTCATAATCAAATCGAGGAGACTAGGCTATAACGAAGTCATGCGATATGTGTCATTCTCCGTGGAGAGTCATCATATCTATGGCCATGGTAAAGGGGGCTGCAGAATGGATCAGGTTCGTACAGCAATAATAATTATAAATATGGGTAGTATCTTCTTATTTCTTATCATATACTAGCACATAACTAGGGCACAGGCACCTGTGGCACTCATCGTGCGGGGAACATTCATCCGTGCTGCGCGGGCACGAGATACTACCAAAACATCATCATAAACCACCAGTAGCATGACATCTTCCACAAAGGTTGAGTCAAGTGCTAAAGGGGCCAACGTACCGGCACCTCAGGTGGTGTAGCCGGAACACCACAAGAAGTAACCATGCATGAAGCCTATAGTCTCAAAACAGAGTTTCCAAAATCTTTCTTGGATTTTATAATTCATAAACTCATATCGAGTAATAAAATCAAATTCCTTGTAATCTGAAAACTCTTTCATAAAACCGAAAGACTGTGTGGCACTTTGTTCCTGTAGGACTCAAGAGGTGGCCCCCACAATCCCCTTTCAAAAACAAATTTCTTTTCTTAAATACTTTTGAAATTGTCGAAAGTTTATTTAACAATATAGATATAAAAACATATATAAATATAAAACATCATACACTTCATACCTTAGGAAATTCATTTCACAACATGGAAAATACTCGGGGAACATTTCGACAATTTAAAACATGCTTCGTAAGTATGAAAGCATTGATAAATCA
Organism: Firmiana major; assembly: GCA_033439115.1. Lineage (NCBI taxonomy): Eukaryota > Viridiplantae > Streptophyta > Magnoliopsida > Malvales > Malvaceae > Firmiana > Firmiana major. The sequence continues at coordinate 21,560,450 of CM065903.1, read as the reverse complement.
TTTCAAATTATATGCTCTTTCATAAGATCATTTATCGGTGAAACAAATATGCATTATCAGAACTAAGTTAAATAATACCCCTTACCTCGATTTATCGAAAATCCCGAATTCGAGTGGTGACGACTCCTAGTATCTCCCTTAAATCCTTCTACGATTCTCCTACACCGAAATTTATATTTCTTAGTATCCTATTTATTGAATTAACTACGATGCGTCAAAATTGTAACCTTGCTTACCTAGAAAAAATACACTCGAATTATAAAATACGTAAAATTATCTCTAAAACTTGTATAAATTTATTACCTCGGTGTTTGTCCGTAATCCTTGATTATTCGACTTAGCGAGTCGACGAGTCCGATCCACTCGAATTATTTCTGTCGGAGCCATTTCACCCGAATTTTCAAATTTTAGTACATTTATCTCTTTTCCTCAATTTTCCTTCATTTCCTATAATATATATACTTATATAAATATATATATATATATATATATATATTTATTACTTACCCCCCTTTTTTAGTATTCATCATCTTTTTTTTTGAATTTTCCCGCCTTTTCTTCTTTTCTTTCATTCTTTCATTCTGGTAGGTAGCCGAAGCCCTTGCTCACGATCGTCGTCGCCTTCTTCCTCCCTTGGCGTTTCCTTCAGGCGCTGATGGCTTCTCCGTTCACCCCAATACCAGTGGCCACATTGACCTCAGCCGTTTGCCACCGTTTCTGCCTCTCCCGATCACCTGTTTCAATCGTCTGTTTTAGCAGTCTCCACTGTTTACAGTCAATTTCTTCACCCTTGATCACTCACAGCTTCTCTTCTCTACCTCTACTGTTTCTCTCTTCCTCTACTGCCACATTTGTTTTGCCACCTTCCTCACAACTCTGCCAGCTCCGATATTTTCCTCTTATCACTGTTTCCAGCACCAACTTCCAGCCGAGAGTCCCCATGGCAGTAACTATCATCTCACTATTTTCTTTACTTTCTCTTAGGTTCGTTCTCCTCTCTTCGTGTGCCCCTGCTTCAATGCTTTCCTTCCTTTCTTGTTTTGAAATCAGCCTGTACAATAGCTTCGGTTGGCTTCAGTTCAAGCCAACTTATACATGTTTCCTCTGCTCTTACTGCACACGGTCGGGGCTGCTCTCGGGTGCACAATACAGAGAGGGAATACTCTGATTCTCACCGCTTATACTGTGTCTACTAAGCTAGTCACCACCTTTGTCCGCCTCTGCCCCATCCTTAGCTTGTCGCCTCATTCGTTTTCTTTTCCATTTAGCCTTCATCACTTTTAAGTCTCCTCTCCACTCCTTCGTTTCTGTTTCTAGGTTATCTTTCTCGGTAGCCATCTGCTTTCCCCTCTTGTATCTCCCTTTTTTTTTAGCGTGCTTGTATCCTCTTCAGACTGCTCCATCATTATTTTCTTCCTTCTTTCGATTTTTCCCAGTTTTTTTCCAACTGCTGCCTGCAGAGATCACGTTTTCCTTTCCTCTACTGTGTCTTCGGTGCCTCTTTCACACACACACACACACACACACACACACACACACACACACACACACACACACACATATATATATATATATATATATATATATATATATATATATATATATATTATTTTCTCAATACCAGTTTTTTCCTTTGGCAGTAACTCTTATTAACGCCCATGCTTGATTAAACCTTTGCCTGACATCTTGCTACAAGCTTCAGCACAACCATCCCTTAATTTTTGTAAGTGCTTTGGTTGTTGTACATGGCAGAACTGCAGCCTTCCCCATGCTTCGATTTTTTTTCAGCATTGTTCTCCTAGACTTTGCTTCAGAATTTTGCTGCCGTTTTCAGTAATGTAATTATATATATTTCACACCTACCACGTTTCCAATCCAGGCCATTGCCCTTCGATTTTAGCCTTCAATTTCTTCCTCCATTTGCTTTATTTTCTATTCTTTCTTCTCGTACCTCTGCTGCCTACGGCTACTGCTGTACATTTCGTTTCCATTTTTTTTTCTTCTTCTGCTGCAATAAAATAATACTGCAGTAGATATCGGCTGTTTGTCCCATTTTCTATCAATACCAGACTTTCCCGTTTCCTCCCTACTCCCGATTTCTCACTCACGTTTCCTTAGTGTATTAGTTGTACATTGGTTCTGTATTGTCAGTCTTTAACACCTGCTCCCATAATTTATATATGCACTTATTCCACCGATAGCTACAATTTCTTTACTCATCCTCGGTTTTGCCTGTCATCACACCCTTCATTTCATTTCTCATTTCTTTATTCAATTTCCATCATCCCTCCTAGTATCATGTCCTTTCCTTTCTTTATTTGTGTATAAATATATATATATATATATATATATATATATAAGTATACCGTGCATAGAATACTAAAGGAAGCTCTCGGCTCACTTGTAGGTATATTTATGTGTACATATACTCTCTTGTATATATATATATATATATATACACACACACACATGTGTCCATTTATTCCTATATATTTAATTATATGTATATATTTGTTTACCTTTGTACACACACATATATATATATATATTTATTTATTTATCTATACATTAATCTTGATGTATAAATGAAATATCGCATACATATATATATATATATATATATATATATATATATATATACATGTAAGTCTATGTACTTAATTAAAATTTTCCTGTGTTATAAAAATAAGGTTAGTATAAATTCACTCATAGTCTCATATTTAATCTTAATTGTTTAAATTATTATTTATTGAAATAATCCAATACTTGAAAATTTCGCCGTGTTTACACTTTCCTTCCTCTTCAATGGTTCCTTATCTTGATTGTCGACGAGTGTGCTTGTCTTGCACCAGTTGATCTTTCGGGGATGAAGCCTAGACAAGTTGAAGGGAAGAGAGGAGTGAGTGACTGGGTTGGAGGGAGGGGGGAAGGTGTCGGCTAGGTGGGTGGGTTTGGTTAGGGATAGGGATTAAGAAAATATTTAATAATTAAATTAATATAATTTTTTTATTAGTATAATTTGTTTGTAGTTAATTTTTTTAATTAGTATAATTTTTTAATTAGTATAATTAATATAATTTTTTAGTAGTTAATTTTTTTAAATAGTATAATTAATATAATTTTTTAGTAGTTAATTTTTTCAATTAGTATAATTTTTTAATTAATATAATTAATATAATTTTTTTAAGAAGTTAGTATTAATTAATAATTTTGTAAGTAAATATTTACTAATTATTTTAAAAAATGTTCAGTAATTATCTTAAAAGTTTAGTAATTATCATAAATTACTTTAAAAATTATAAAATAAGACTAATTATGATTATAATTGAAAATAATATATTTTTGGTGAAATTGTATGAATTAAAAAAAATCACTACCGCGATAGCCGTAATAACCGTGATAGTCTCCGTTATATCCGTAACCGCGACAAATACAACGCAACCGAAAACAAGGCTTCGACCGCAATTTAAATCTCTGGTGTCATTATAAACTGGAACATGTTGTTCCTTTTATAGAGCTTAAAACGTCATAATAGAACAGTTGTAAAATTTTCTTAACAAACAACTGTTTGTTTATAAACACAAATGTTCATCAATAGCAAAAGTTAATAACTATCTGTTAAAATAATATTAAAAATGCTTATAAAATATTAACTATGAGTCTATAAAGCAAACAGTAAGATAGTTAGAACTTTAAGCTCAATGCTTCATCTTTGACCTTTAAAATTTATTTCAAAGTCCAAATGCCAATACGCTAAAACCTAAAGGCTTTGTTGCTTCTTAAAGTATTCTATGAGTTTGGTTGACATGTATAAAAGCCTTATTTTTTTTTATTCATAACAAATATGAGATTTGCTTCCTTTCAATATTACAAGCTATTTAACAACTATAGCACTTTGCCAACCGGTTGTGTGCAAGCTTTACCTGGCTTGGGCTTCTTTGATGTTTGAATCCTTTCTAACCGAAACTACATGGAGTAGTAGGCTGCGGTTTGTGATGTTCGCATAGATGGGGTAGGCTTTTCCAAGGGTTAAGGTTTAATTGGACAAAGGTAATTCATGAAAGGTTTGGAAAGGAATTACGAGGTATTAGAATTTTCATGGTTTTTATGGATAGACTTAAGTTTAGTTTTAGGGTTAGGATAAGGTTTTGGTATTTTAGGGTTTAAAGATGAGGTTAGGTGTTTACATGGGTTTAGAGGTAGGATTAGACTAGGCTTAGGGAATAAGGGTTTGTTTCAATCACCATTTTGCCAATTTCCTTCGAATTCCCTACACATGAAAGCAAATGAAATGTAAATACCCTAAATTTATGTACTTCGTTCTATCCATGATTATCAAAAATTAATCCTTGAAATTAAAGATTTTGATCTATTAGTCAATAATTTAAATAAAAAAAATTATTTTACTCCAAAGTGAGACTTGGGGAGAATTTAATTTAATTAAAAATATATGAGTTCCATAAAAGAATATAGGTGGAGATAAACTAATAATAATAATAATAATAATAATAATAATAATAATAATATACAGAAATACATATATCGATATATATGTATATATGTGGGTAAACAATATCGTATTTACTAAGTATTGAAATAATAGGTGCATGAATAAAATATATATATATATATATATATAAATATATGTGACAAAACATATACATATATACATATACCTATGCACTATATCTGTAAATATATTTACACCTCATGGCCGAGAGCTTCCTTGGAGATAAATCTATATATATATATATATATATGCATAAGATCGTACGGATTTGATAGAGGAAGGGTGGTGGAGGCAATCTACCCTTGGTAAAAAGGAGAAATGTCCAAAAACAATATCTCAATATATACTGCTATTAGGACTGATGCCTACTGACTTAGTGAAATAGGCTGGCGTGGCAGTGATGTGCACTTACCGAAGTAGCAGTAGCAGAACATGGAAATGGAGAAAAAAAATATATAGTATTGTGGATGTGGCCTTCAGTGTAATACAGAAGAAGGGAGAACTAAGTGGACAGAGAGTCCACGTTAACTCTCAAGTATTACCGAACCTGCTGCTAGAAAACCACAGCAGCTAGTGGAGTCCAATCCCGAAAACCCCACTAAAATTCTACTGAAAAAAAGTAGCTGTAAGTGATGGAGTGAAACACACTCAACAAAAATTAATATTAATGATTTGAATGTTAGGGAGGGAAACCAGAAAAAGAATAGAATATGCTGAAGTAAGGAGCAAAACGACTTAGCTTGTGCAGTGGAAACCCGATACCAAGAGGAAGGTAATAAGTAATTTCAGCAGTAAGGCCTGAACTGAACAGGTCAGAGCTGAGTTGATTGGGAACAGAACAGAAGAGGATTAAAGGAAGGCCGAAAACCGTGAACGCAGAACGGAGAGCCAGGGGGGATTAAGTGAGCTAGAATAGAGGGCTTCTCTCCCTTGGAAACTACTGAGAAAGGTGACGAGATGAGAAAGAAACTAGGGAGCAGAGATAAAATGAACTGTATGGAAGGCTGAAGCAACAGACGGACAGTAGAGGAAACGATGATGGTGACGGTGAAGTGAGGAGAAAGATGAAGAGATGAGCCGAGAAGGGAAAGAGAGAAGCAGTAGGAGAATGATGGTGATACCGAGGAGAGACAGGAAATAGAGAACGGTGTGGACTGAAGGTAGATGGGTGAAGCAGGGAAACCGAGAGAACTGTTGAAGCTGATACAGTGTAAACAGGGGGCTCCTCTCGGCGTGGAAAGCTGGGTAACCTGGCAGCCGTGGAAGTGTAGGCAGAGACATTGGAAACGGTGGCGTCGTGTGGACGAAGAAGGAGATGCCAACCGAGAAGAATGAAGGGAACTGCTTGAAGAATCCGAAGCAGAAAAAAAAAAAGAGAAAACTGAAGATAAACAGAGGAGGATATGGGAGACTCCTTGGCAGCAGTAGCCCGCGGCGGAAGGTTGGAATAGAGCCGGTTGTGGGGAGGAGGACGAGGAAGACATGATGAGGGTGAGTACCGAAGGTTGCGACGCCGGGAAAGACCGAGGTACACAGAGGAAAATGATGAATAGTGATGGACGTGGAAGAGAAGAGAAGAAAAAAACAGTAGGCGGGAATGGAGAAGCAAATTCAAAAAAATGATAAAAAATTGAACAGTAACCGAGAAAAAAATTAATTAAAAAAAAGGTGATATATATATATATATATATAATGATATATATTTGGAATAGAGGAAAAGACACAACGGATTTGAAAACCTAAGGAAAAGGAGCTCCGACAGAAATAAGCCGAGTAGATCAGATTTGCCGATTCGTTAAGTCGAAACAATTAAGAATTATGGACAGACACCGAGATAAGGAATTTATGCAAGTTTTAAAAATAACTGTACGCATTTTATGATTTCAAGTATATTTTCCTTATGTAAGTAAGGTTACGATTTTGACGCATCGTAGGTAATCCGAATAAATAAAATATTAAGAAATACAAATTTCGATGTAGGAGAATCGTAGAAAGAATTAAGGGAGGTACTAAGAGGCGTCACCACTCGAGCACAGAGATTTCGATAGATCGAGGTAAGGGGATATAATTTAAAATGATAATAGTTACTTTCTGAACCTTGATAAAGAAAACTTACAATGACATGAAGTATGATTTTCATGCATGTTTCTAAATTATATTTCTGATCAAGACTATGTTTTCTGTATTTGTGCTTTTGAAATAAAAACATGTCTTCTGAAATAATCTTTCAATTAAGATGATTTTATTTCGAGATTTTCGAATATGAGAACTATAATATGTTTTGAGACTAAGGGCCATTTATGTTGTGTGCTTACGCACGTCAAGTTCGCCTGTGTGGCGTCTGAACTCGCCTGTGTGGCGTCTGAACTCGCCTGTGTGGCGCTTGTATTTCGCCTTCGTGGCGCCTGTGTTTCGCCTTCGTGGCGCCTGTATTTCGCCTATGTGGCTCTTGTATTTCGCCTTTGTGGCGCCTGTGTTTCGCCTTCGTGGCGCCTGTATTTCGCCTTTGTGGCCCCTGTACTTCGCATTTGTGGCGTCTGAAATTACCGTTGGGTTCTGAATTCCCTCTACGGAGGATGACCGGGTTATTTTGCCGCGTGATTGACTTGTTATTGCCGCGTGATAAATTTGTTATTGCCGCGTGATAAATTCGTTATTGTCACATGATAATTATATGACCGATGTAGTCTCATTTTGAAAATTAAACTCTGATTTCAGATACGGATTTTGTAGTATGTGATTTGATATGTATTCCTGTTTGGTATTCTGAATGTACGACCAGTTTTACGTAATATCTGTTAAGTTTCACGTACTTAAAGAATTACGTTTTGAATTTCGATTTTTCTGATTTTTTTTAATCTTTGAATGTTACTATTATTATGTTCAGAAAGTATCATTATACACACTATCATGTTTTATACATATTTGAATTGCTAGAATCGTTTTAAATACATCTTCTTACTGAGCTTTTTTCTGAAAGCTCACCCCTATACCTCTCAGATTATTTGCAGTGATTCGTAGGCGCGACCTGCCGCGTACACGATATATGCTATGGGAAAGAGCTACCCTAGGCTACTTTTTGTACACGCAATAAAGGTATACAATTACATTACTTTATCAGACATATTTGTATGCACAGACATCTATTAAAAGTAATATGTCAGGATGAAACCTGTATAAGAATAAATGAAATGGAATAATTCTAAGGATTGACATTGAACAGGAATACAGCCTAAGTGAATAAGGGAATAAGGGGGTAAACTAAGTTAAAAAAAAAATCTCCCGATTTTTAAGGGTCAAGGGTCTTTACAGTTTAGGATAAAAAGTTAATAAAATTTCCAAAACTTAAACAAAATGACACGAATTAGAACTATGATGATTCTATATTTTGTAGAATTATCAACAACCGCAGAGACGAGCACACACCAAGATGCATCACACACTTCACGTGCTCACAATAAACCAACACTATCCAAGTCCACCCCTAATTTGCCCTCGAGCTTAGTGGTCAATTGTTAAGCTCTTGTATATTTAAGCTAGCTACCAACCTCATAACCGCCCAATCACGTGCCCAAGCTTCAGCCACCAGTATCAAATATCCAATACATTAGATCCACATCACCGCTAGAAACTTGTTGATATGTAACTTAATCTAAAGACACAAAACACAGATAATATACTATTAAAATTCACGTAAAACTTACCTGAAATAATCTAAATGAATTTCATTTATTTATTTATTTATTTATTTATTTATTTTGTGAGATCATTTATTTCATATGAATTATTAATATCATATCTAACAATTGACATATTTTGAATGAAGTAAAGAAAAATAAAACATTCTCTTTTAATGTTGATAAATTCATATGTTACATGCACATGGTGTGAGAATTAATATAATTTGAAAATTCAAGTGCAAATTATATTATATATATATATATATATGTTGTTGGAAATTCTCAAAATAGTAGAAAAATAATTGATTAAACATAAAGTTTAAACAATTGAAATATAGAGCTAATGTTAAAAAAGCTAATAGATTAGCTTTGGAAAAGTTTTAAGATTAAAGAAGCATGACAATATGGCAGTCACCTACCTTACGAAGGCAATCAACTTCCCTACACGAGGATGGCCATAAGTTTGAAAAAGTACTAAGGAAGTACTGCCCTAAGAAAGGCAGTTAACAGCCCTAGGATACGCAGTCGACTACCCATACACTTATTTTGCTTATGCTTAAATATTATAATAAGGCAGTTGATTGCCTTAGGGGGCATCTAACTACCCTTCTTGGAAGTTATATTTTGTGTAAGAAATACACTAGGGAAGTTGATTGTCCTATTCGGTCATTCAACTACCTAAAATGGTACAAAACAAATTAATTCATATTTAGAGGGTTACATACTCATTCAAAAGGTATTTTTTTCACTTATAAATGGTTAAGAAACATAGTCATTGGATTTCAATAGTTGTGTATATTTAAATAATTATATTTATTGGATCAAACTACACATTTGAATAATCATAACACTTGATTAAAGGATCACAATTCTTAGAATGAATCTCTATAAATAGAGGCGTTAAGTTTAAACATAAATACACTTGAAGTACTTGAAAACATCAAAATTAGTGATTTTGTCTCTTCCTTATCATTTTCAAAGTAGAAGCAAGTCTCTTAGACGTTGTTTATGGTGAAAAATAATGACTAAGATAATATACTTTTATACTTTTCAATGATGTTTAGTAATTTGATTTTACAAGTGTAATGTGATATTGAATGGTAACTTTGTTGTATCCTAAGGCTATTCGACAAATTTCTATTGCATATAATAATTAGTGAGGGCAAAATAAACCTAAGAATAATGGCATTATAGTAGCACGCTTGAAGTCATTTTGTGCATTTTGTTCATTCTAAATCAAAGTTCAACAAAAAATTTAAAAATTAAAACGTTGAAAACACTCAAAAAAATAAGTTCATCTTCATAAATCATCAAAGAGATTGGACAAAACATCATATGTTTTATAAATTACTAGGTTAGACCCGCACGTTGCACAGGTTGGTAAAGATAAATTAAATAACAAATTATTGAAAAATAAAAGTAGATAAAGAATAAAATGCATAATAAATTGTCCAAAAATTAAGGTTCCAATGACATCGATAAGTTTTTTATTCAATTGAAAATATAACAGAAGTTTGTTTTACATGTATTGAAATAAACCAGCCATGCTTCTATAGATTTTGATCTTAAAGAGTCCAGTTTCGATCATTAAAAATTTGCAATCGTCTCCAACTCTAAGGTAATTATCCATAACAAATTTTCGTCATCCACCAGAAAATAATTTGTTATGTGTCGATCGGATTTATCGAACTTGCCATTGCTGGTGTTTATTTGGAACGATGAAGGTCATGTTAGTTGATTGTTTAGGCATACACTCTTCATGGAATTCTTTTGGCACATGCTGCAAAAATTGTGTATGATTAGAAAGTGCAGTTTGGAGCAATAAGAATTTATCAGAATTATATGGTAATTACTAGGACACATGAGGTTTCAACGTTGGTTTTTGTCATTGTACATTCAAAATAAGGTGGATTAGAGTCTAGAGAACAAATTGTTGGCTCTACCGAGAGGAGGGGTGAATCGGTTTTTCGTCATCCACCAGAAAATAATTTGTTGTGTGTCGATCGGATGTATCGAACTTGCCATTGCTGATGTTTATTTGGAACGATGAAGGTCATGTTAGTTGATTGTTTAGGCATACACTCTTCATGAAATTCTTTTGGCACATGCTGCAAAAATTGTGTATGATTAGAAAGTGCAGTTTGGAGCAATAAGAATTTATTAGAATTATATGGTAATTACTAGGACAGATGAGGTTTCGACGTTGGTTTTTGTCATTGTGCATTCAAAATAAGGTGGATTAAAGTCTAGAGAACAAATTGTTGGCTCTACCGAGAGGAGGGGTGAATCGATTTTTCTAAAGATAATGGTAAATTTAAACTTAATTGAATATAATTGCAATTAATCAAAGAATAATCAATAAAATGTAGTGCAATAAATTGAAAGGAGATAAGAGAAGGAAACAGCAAACTCAATAATTTATAGAGGTTCGGCCAATCTCTTGCCTACGTCCTCTCTTCTTGACCTTATTGTCAAGAGCTTTCTTTCACTCTATCAATAATTGTTACAAACTTCCTTTTACAGGTTAAGGAATAACCTCTCTACCCTTTTTACACAGGCAAATATTCACCCTTTACAAAGTTAACTCACAGAGGAACTCTCCTCTTCTCTCTTGAATTAAGGATGAATACAAAGTGAAGCTTTCTTTTGAAGGTAGGAGAAAATAGCTTTTACACAAGGGTTTTTACAATAATATCAATAAATGATCTTTGAAGACAAAGAAAATGTTGGAAAAGATTTCTTGAGAATATACAGAGTTTACAGCAATAGTGTCTTTTTTTCCAGTGTCTTCAATGTTTAATTTTATACAGCATGATTGGTAGTTGGAGCATTTAATGCTATTTTTTTCGTTGAAAATTTTACAGAAAGAGCCGTTGGAAACCTCCAGTAGAGTACCAGATCGATCTCCCATCATGACCAAATCGATCTCTTAGTTTAAATTCCTGCAATTACAAAGCAACTTGAAGTATGGAGATCGATCTCATATTTGTAGAGATCGATCTTATAATTTGAAAATGTTAGTGAAGATCGATTTGTCGAGCCAGCAGATCGATCTTCTAATCTCTCTGTTTGAGGCAAGATCGATCTCCAGATCGAACTAGCAAGTATTCTCGTAGAGAGGAGATCGATCTCTAATCACCCTAGATCGATCTCCTTAACTCTCTGACTTTAAGGAGATCGATCTCTATCCACAGGAGATTGATCTCATAAACTCTCTGTTTGAACATAGATCGATCTAATACCTTTAGCCTTTGTCTTAGAGGAGATCGATCTCTTCCTAGACCAGATCGATCTCTGCTTCCTCAACATCTTATATAGTCTCTTTGAGTTTTCAATCTTTTAGCAGATCGATCTCATATTCTTATGAGATCGATCTCTCATACTAGAAAACCCAGGAGATCGATCTCTCATCTCATGAGATCGATCTCTCAACCTTAAATACTTAGTTTCTGAACTGATAAACTCTAAACATGTTTAAATCATTTCTATATTTTATATCCATTATTGAATTTACTTGTTTTGTCATTTCAAAATATATTAACCCAACAATCTCCCCATTTTTGATATGACAAAACTTTATTCAATAAACATGTTTAGTTACCCCTTTTGCATTATGCATAAAATTTGAATTGCTTTCAAAAACTCCCCTTTAATGTAAGCTCCCCTTAACTCCCCCTTAATTTAAGCTTCCTTTAAACATGTTTTCTTAACATAACATATTCTTCTCCCCTTTTTTGTCATATCAATGGCAATAAAGGCATAAAATCATTTAATTTCAAAAGATATGTCATTTCAAAATGAGATCTAAGCATAATACATGTCCTCAAATGAGTAATCATGTCATTTCACAAGATAAACATTCAAGTAAATTATGTCTCAAAATATAAACAATGGAAGATAAACTTAGTAATCTTCTAGAACATTCTTAGCAAGCATGCCCTAAGACTGAGGAGGAAATCGCTTCAGAAGTTCCTCGACTCGAGTGCGGGTAACCTGCAGCTCATCGAACATAGCCTGTTGTGTGGCATGAAGGTTTGCAAATCCTTCATCCATCTTTCGGTTAAGCTCTATAACCATGGCCATAATCGATTCCAGCCCGTTGGATGATGATGTAGGTGCAGTGGGCTGAGCAGTCGACGAAGAAGGAACCTCAGTAGTCGGGGCGGTAGGCTCAGCGGGTAGGTCTTATTCCACGGCTGCCTCAGACTGGTTTTCTCATTTCTTCCTCCATTGCCCTTGAAAGTCCTTATAGTACCCTATATGGTGAAGTGTGCCAATGTTTAATATGCTCTTTGTATAAGGCACTTCACCAGTCTCACAGAAACAATTAACCTCAAGTCGTTGAAGCAAGTACGCAAGCGGTTGTGGGAAGACTATCGCGGAGGTTTGGCCGCGCACTATTTTCAGCCAGTCTTCGTAAATGAAGTGGACTAGATTTGGTTTTTGAATTTGTGAAGTGTGAAGGTAGTGGAGCTAAAAACGATCTAGTTTCCTGACCGTGGAGTGGCGGGTACCAAAGGGTCTAAGGTTCCACGAGATGATAAGGTGGAGTAACCTAGGGTGCATTGGTAGGTCACTCACCTTATTCTCGGGGAGGTTAAATTCTAGAGGTACTTCCTCCTCTTCATCGGTCAACCCATCATCTTCTATGCTAAACACTCGGGCTAGTATGGTTGTGTCTACAGGGATTGTTTTAGCCATGACAAATGTTTTGAACCCTAGAATCTTGCAGGTATCATCAGGATCGTAGATGAGTTCAGCGTTAGAAAAGAAGGCCCTAATGATGTTTGGAGGTGCCGGGGTGTTAATTTTAAGGAATGGAAGCTAGCCAAACTCTTCCATTTTTTACAGATAAGGGAATTCAATACAATTTAGGAAAGAGAAGTCAATTGTTCACCAGTGTTTAATTGGCATAGTTGAGAAATACTCTTCATATCATCTCCTTTTTGTAGGTGTTTGAAAACACCTGCTAAAGGTGACAGAAGAGGGAGAAGCTGTTTGGGAAGATGACCCTCTATCAACATTTGAGTTTGGTCTAGGTGGTTTTTGGCCAACTCTCTTAAGACGAGGCATGATTATAGACTAAAATTTTAGCTAGACACACTCTAAGATTGTTTTGCAGACCCTAGGCAACAATTCTCTAGAAACCTAGGCAATGAAATAGTTCTAGAATTGCCCTAATGAAGATTTCAGCAAAAAAAAAGAAAATTTTGAAGAAAATTCAACAATGTAGGTTACTAGAACACAGATTGATGAAAGATTTGGTAAGAACCTTACCGAGATCGATCTGGGAGTGAGAATCGAAGGAGGAGGCACGACAGAGGGTTAGGGATTTGAAGATTTGAGATTTTGAAATTTGAGAATTTTGAAGCAGTATTTATAGTTCAGGGCTAAGGAGATCGATCTGTCGAGGTACCAGATCGATTTGATATTTTCAAAAACTTGAAAAGATCGATCTGTTATTTCAAGGGATCGATCTTCAAAATACAGAAGCTCAAGGGGATCGATATGCCAACTACAGAGATCGATCTGCTACTTTACAGAGGCTTAAGGGGATCGATTTGCCAAATGCAAAGATCGATCTGTAAAATACAGAAGCTTAAGGAGATCGATCTTATAGGATAGAAGATCGATCTGCTTAGCTGAACCTTACTGCTTTAGGCTAATTTGGAGGCTATGAGACACTCATCTCAGACGATGAGCGGGAACATCCGAGGATTGAGGATATACCTGTGGTGTGTGAATTTCTGGATGTTTTCCCAGATGAATTGCCAGGTTTACCACCAGAGAGAGAGCTAGAGTTTACCATTGATTTGGTACCAGATACTCAGTCGATCTCTAAACCTCCCTACAGGATGGCATTAGTGGAACTTGAGGAATTGAAGAAACAACTACAGGAGTTATTGGATCAAGGGTTCATTAGGCCCAGTGTTTCACCGTGGGGAGAACCAGTTTTATTTGTCAAGAAGAAGGATGGTAGTCTCAGATTATGCGTAGACTATCGGTTGTTGAATAAAGCCACGGTGAAGAATAAATACCCATTGTCCAGGATTGATGATCTACTTGATCAGCTGAGAGGGGCATCAGTCTTTTCTAAGATTGATTTGAGATCGGGCTATCACCAATTGAGGATCAAGGAAGAAGATATTCCAAAACGGCCTTCAGGATGAGGTATGGCCATTATGAATTTCTGGTGATGTCCTTTGGATTGACGAACTGTAAGACTCGAATTTAATTAGAACACGGAAATTAAATAAGAAAAGATGGGGGAAGTATGAAGGAAGTCGGGTTAAATTAATCCCGAACACGTGTAAAGGCAAAACGGTCAAAAGACTAAAGGCCGGTATAATTTCAATAAGGAAATTTAATTAAAAATATGGATTTAAGAAATCTTGGTCAATAAAGTGAAATAAATTTATTTTGGGTTAAATTGATCAAGATATTAATTTATTGAAATTAATCGGGATTAATCAGAATTTTTAGTTCGGAAAAATAATCCCGAAAATAATCGAAAAATATACCGAAAGGTCACCCGGGACAATATCCCGAAAATACGGGAAAATTATACCCGAAAAAGAGGTTAAAATATAATAAATAAATTAAATAAAATTAAATTAATTAATTTAGAATAAAATAATAATTTTAAGGGATATTTGGGTATTTTTAGTGTATTTTAATGAATAAAATAAATTGTTAAATAATAATGATAAAAAAAAAAAAGAGAGGAAATCAGAAGTTATCGGGGAGAGAGAAGAACCAGAGAAACCGAGGGATGCTGCCGCGCGTGGCTCGACCGACAAGCCACCACCGGGCACCGACGGCCTCCGACGAAGGGCCGAGCAGCAAGAGGAGAGGCCGGCGAAGCCAATGGCACTGGTGACGCGCCGTCAGGAGGCCGGAGATCGCCGAACGGAGGAGGAGAAGATCGCGGGAAAAACGGAGTCGGTACCGACGATCCACGGCAGCTGGAGGCGAACGGCGGGTACCGGTGTGATCAGGAGGAGGAGCCGGTCCTTTTGAGACCGGTACCGGCCGACGAAACCGTCGAAATTCGGCAAAAAACGGAAGTGAAACCGCGGGAAAAGAGTTGGCCACCGGCGGCGAACGGCGGCGATCCGACCGAAAACGAGGCCCGATTTCGAGAGCCCAGGCGACAGCGGTGCTTTTGAGACCGATAGCACCCGACGAGGCGACGGGAATCGCCAGCGACGGCCAAAAGAGGGAAACGGGTCCGACGGCGAAGAGGAGAACAGCCGGACCGGCGGCATTCCGGCGACGTTGAGGCGAACCGAGGCCAGATTCGAGCTGCGGACGGCCTTGCGGAGCGATTGGCGGTGGAAGCCGGCGGAGAACGGTCGGCAAGGTGGAGAACCGGCGGTGAACCGGCCAAACCGGGGTGAACCGGCGGTCTGAACCGGTCCGAACCGGACTGAACCGGTTCAGCCAAAAAGAGGAGAAAAAGGGAGAAAAAGGGAAAAGGAAAAAGAGAAAAAAATTGGAGAAAATTTCGGTGATGCAATCGAGCTTCGGGTAAGTCGATAAGCGGTCAAAATGACCCGATTTAAATTTGGAATATTTTATTTAATTAAATTTCGACCGAAAAGTTTACCCGAAAATGTAATTAATTGTGTAGCTCGACGATTGGCATCCACCGAGGGCTCGAGATAGCCTCGATTTACGGACTAGCCTGAAATCTTGGGTAAGTGACCCCTATTTACGACAATTTTCTCGTTATGCGTGATATTGATTTAATTTCCGCATAAATTGAATTAAATTATGAAAATTTAGATTAATTGTCGTAAATATTAAATTTAGCTATTCGAGAATTAGAACGAGGCCCGATAAATTATTGGTGGGCCCAATGAGCCCAATAGGCCTCGATAAAGTGAGAATTAAGTGGAAAACGGGCTTAAGGCCGATTAAGGCCCATTAATGTGCAATCAGGCCCAATAGGGGTAAATGGGCCCAGCGATTTAAATTAAGCCCAGAAAGTATTAAATACGATTAGATTGCATAATATCTGACCTGAGGAATGTTGATACGCAGTTCCGGGCATTTGATTGGAAGCATATCGGACTGCGCGATGGGACTACATTGGAAAAGAAAAGGTCAGACTCGACAGGAAAATAAGGTAAGGGAATTCTGAGGACTGCTAGAGGTAACTTTACGCAATTTTAAATTCATACGCAGTCCTTTAAAATTAACTGAAGGGTCTAGAGGTCGAAGAACAATTTTAGTGCCCCGAATGGGCAAAATTACTAAAATACCCTTGTTAAGGGTAGAATCTAAAAATTTAGGAAAAATTGGGAGGAGCAAGGACAAGAGGTTCCTGCTCGTTCTGGAGGTATTTCAACGCATGCATGAGTAGGCTGGCTCACTTTTAAAGAAAAATGCATAGCATTGCATATCTTAATTGTTGTGATTTCTGTGAAAACTATTTGGAAATAACCGAGCCGCCTACATGTTTTTATTTACATGTGACGTGCTAGAGCTCAGCTCGCACGATGTTTGATTTGTGTGATGCACGCATTAGTGCTGGAGCGAGAGCTCGCACTAGAGTTTTACATGCATAGGTGCTAGAGTATAACTCGCACCAGATTTCACATGCTTTTGCGTGACACGGTGCTAGAGTCTAACTCGCACCAGATTTTTATAAGATTTTCATACAATGTATATACAGAGTGCTGAGCATAGCTCGCACTAGTTTTACTGGATTTGTGGAGTAGCGCTGTCTTCCCTTGGAGTCAGCCAAAAGGCCCAACAGGCTCAAAAGACCTCTTAAGTAGG
Organism: Firmiana major; assembly: GCA_033439115.1. Lineage (NCBI taxonomy): Eukaryota > Viridiplantae > Streptophyta > Magnoliopsida > Malvales > Malvaceae > Firmiana > Firmiana major. The sequence goes on along the minus strand of CM065903.1, from coordinate 21,543,473 downwards.
GTGAGAGTGAGGGATGAGGTTGGCGGCCTTGTGGAGATGTAAAGCGGGCTCTGCCAAGTTTACTTGATTTGATGAGAGTGCTGAGCATCGCTCGCACTGATTTTTATGAGAACATACGATGAGCCGTGCTTGGAGCATCGGGTAGATTGTGTGTCACCGATTTAATAGGCTCGCACGTGCGTTTTGAGACATGGCAACGAGTATTGAGTTATGAAAACCTCTGTGGGAAGCAGGCCATTTGGGCTGGAGTACCTAGAGTGATATGGGTCCATGGAGTACGATGTACCGTGCAAGTAGCATGGAGTACGATGTACCGTGGGGTATCTTCGGATATGGTATCTTTGTGATACAGGGTATCTTCGGATACGGTATCTTTGTGATACGGGGTATCTTTGTGATACGGTATCTTTGTGATACGGGGTATCTTCGGATACGGCATCTTCGGATGCGTGAGATCGGATAAGACTGACGGGTTGGATTGACCCACCTCCCGGGCAGTTCCCGATCAGGGTGAGACCTCGCACACTGGGATCCGTGAAGCTAGAGGGACTCACGAGGACATATTGGCCAGTCCTGGTTATTACCGATATACAGTATTGCCTAGTCTCGTATCTTGTATATATATATACGTATGTTTTCGATATCGATGCTTTTGAGAGACTCAATTTCCATGGTTTTGTGTGAGTCAGGATCACCCGAAGGAGGGGTCGAGTCCTGACTTCATTGTGAAATTTTAAATGGGAAAGAAATGATTTAAAATGAATTGCATGTTGAATTTTTCGTGCAACTTGATTTACATAACGAAATGATTTAAAATGAATTGCATGTTGAATTTTCCGTGCAACTTGATTTACATAACATCATGACGCATATCATTTGTTTTAAAATGTGTGGAGAAAGGGTGGTTTATGCATGGCACCACGTTCATGTAGGTAGTATGGTTACCTACTTGTTCGTAGGATTGCCTTACTGAGCTTGATGTGCTCACCCCTTTCATTTTCTCCCACAGATAATCTCCAGTTGAAGTCGCGACGACTCAGTACTGCATTCCGGATATCCGCTGCTACCCATCGACATAAGGTATATATACACTTGTACATATTGTATCTACATAAGCATAGCACAGTAACATGTTTGTAAGTAACTTTAGGGGATGTATAAATAATATAAACAATTATAAATGACTGGAGAATAAATAAGTTAGATGGTAATTGAATGGTGGGACTGGCATTGACGCACAGCCCAATTTTTAGTGGAGTGTTGGTCACGATTCGAGAACAGGTAAGAATTTAAGTAAGGAAATAAATAAAACGCGAAAAATTCACTCTGATTTTTGGGTAGTTTGGGTCGTGACACGAACGCCCCAGCAGCATTTATGAGATTGATGAACGAGGTGTTCAGAGACTATCTGGAGAAATTTGTGATAGTCTTTATTGATGATATCCTGGTATACTCTCAGTCGTATGAGGAGCATGCACAACATTTGTGGTTAGTACTACAGATACTCCGAGATAAGCAATTATATGGAAAGCTTAGTAAGTGTGAGTTTTGGTTGGATCAGATAACTTTCCTTGGTTATATAGTCTCAGAGGAAGGAGTATCAGTGGACCCAAGCAAGGTAGAGGCTGTGCTTAATTGGGAGAGACCGAGGACAGTTACTGAGGTACGAAGCTTCCTTGGTTTGGCAGGGTATTACAAAAGATTTGTGGAAGGATTTTCTCGGATTGCCGCCCCTTTGACTAAGCTCACGCGCAAAGAGACTCCATTTATATGGATTGATCAATGTGAGCTCAATTTTTAGGAATTAAAGAGGAGGTTGACAGTGGCAGCTGTGTTAACTATTCCTGAGGGATCAGAAGGATTTTCGGTGTATAGTGATGCATCTCATCAAGGATTGGGGTGTGTGCTTATGCAGCATGGAAGAGTGGTCGCATATGGATCGCGACAGCTTAAATACCATGAGCAGAATTACCCCACGCATGATTTGGAGTTAGCCGCTGTGGTATTTGCTTTGAAGATCTGGCGACACTACTTATATGGGGAAAGATTCCAGATCTTCACTGATCACAAGAGTTTGAGATATCTCTTTGATCAGAAAGAGTTAAACATGAGACAAAGGAGATGGATGGAACTCCTTAAGGATTATGACTGCGAGATTCTATATCATCCGGGTAAGGCGAATGTAGTTGCTGATGCCCTGAGCAGGAAGAGTACGATATCTGTTATGATGATCAGGGAATGGGATTTACTGGAGCAGTTTGCCAAACTCCGGATCAGAGTTAAAGAGGTAGAGATTGGATTTTTGGCTAGCTTATGAATAGAGCCCAAGATCATGGATCAGATTAGAACTGGGCAGCGTAGTGATCAGAAGTTGATAAATATGGTTAGCCAAGCCGAACAGACCTTGCAGTCGGATCTCACCATCAGTGAGGATGGATTATTGAGGTTCAGAGGATGGATTTGTGTACCGGACGATGATACCTTGAAGAGACAGATATTGAGAGAATCCCACTGCTCGCGATACACCATGCACCCAGGGAGTACTAAGATGTACCGAGACTTGAGAAAGGTGTATTGGTGGAGTGGTATGAAGCGAGACGTGGCAGAGTATGTGGCCAGGTGTTTAGTATGCCAGCAAGTGAAAGCTGAGCATCGGAAGCCCGGATGACTACTACAGCCCTTACCTGTACCTACATGGAAATAGGAGCATGTCACTATGGACTTTATTATGGGTTTACCGAGGACCCGAAGAGGTCGTGATGCTATATGGGTTATAGTGGATAGACTGACCAAGAGTACCCACTTCCTTGCCAGCAAGAGTACAGATACTGTGGATGCCTTAGCTGAGCTGTATGTCAGCGAGATAGCTAGATTACATGGGGCTCCAGTGAGTATTACTTCTAATAGAGATTCCCGATTTACTTCTAGATTTTGGACCCAGTTTCAGGAGTCCATGGGATCTCGATTGAGTTTCAGTACCGCTTATCATCCTCAGACAGATGGTCAGTCAGAGAGGACTATTCAGACCCTAGACGATATGTTGAGGGCGTGTACGATGGATTTTAAGGGATCATGGGATGATCACCTGCCCCTAGCAGAGCTTGCATACAATAACTGTCACGACCCAATTCCATTCTCTTTAACCGAAAATCACTGAAAATTTTTCGCGTTTTACTGTTACCTTACCCGGTCGTGAACTAACTCACCACACACTGTTGGGCTGTGAGTCAATAATAAACACCATATCTCATTCATTCTCAATTAATTAAAATGATGTCATACATGTGCATTTAATCGTGTACTTATACGAATACATGTTTTACTGACATCTACATCCCCCATAAGTACAACTCAAAAGAATACTGTGCTTTTACATTGTTTAGATACAAAAAGAATCACTGTGTATATACCTTTAAGCGATGGAGATGCAGCGGAGTCCAAAATACCACGCCTCAGTCCTCACTGGGCTACTATGCACGCTCTGTAGGGGGAAAATAGAGAGGGATGAGCAACCACACGCTCAGTAAGGCAATAATGCAAGCATGGTAGATAACTACTCTATCTACATGCTGATAGTGTTATGCATAAATCCTTTATGTTAGGAGCATGAGGAATAAAACTATGCCATATGAGTATACATATATATCATGTATCAAAGTCATGTAAAATTGGCATATAAAACATGGTAAAACATCATGTATAAATCATCTCATGCTCGATCTCATTTAAATTCATAAAAAGGGCAATTCATTAAGAAACCTCCTTTTTAAACCCACGTCATAAAACTCCTTTTCATCACATACAATCACATCACAACAACTTACAATCACAACCTCATTTTTCATTTCACAAATCAAATCCACGAGGCTCGACCCCTCCTTCGGGTCTACCTTAATCAATCACAATCACACTTAGAGATTAAAATCATGTGGTAGTAAGTAGATCAAGCAAGGAGACAGGTTACTATATCTCAAGTGACTACGTTGGCCAATCGTCACATATCATCCCAGACCACACGGATTCCGGTGTGCGGGGTATCATGCTAGTACGAAGGTGGGTTAGTTCTCCGCCAGACTTTCTCAAATCAAGTAACCACCACGCGGTACATCGTACTCCATGTGATATACACGGTACATCGTACTCCGCGGATCCATAACATGGTTGGGGGTGCCTGCCATAGGTCTTATCTACCCCATACCAAGTGTAACCTTTATAGTCTCGAAAGCGCGTGGGAGTAACCTCAATACCAGGTCCTAGCCCCTCATGGCCTTGCTCGCCCCTGTTGGGTTCCCTGATCCAGGTCCTAGCCCCTCACCCTCACCCCACCTAAGAGGTCTGTCAGGCCTGTTGGGTTCCCTGGATGGATTATGTCAGGTCCTAGCCCCTCACCCTCACCCTCACCCCACCTAAGAGGTCTGTCAGGCCTGTTGGGTTCCCTGAGTTAATCAGTATCTCTCACCACGGCCTCATACATACCACAGTGTGAAAACCAGCGCGAGCTACGCTCTAGCGCGAATTCATGCATCAAACTAATCACTTCGTACGAGCAACGCTCTGGTACGGCATTTATGCATAAAATATGAAGAAACCATGTACGAGCATAGCTCCAGTACAGTTATATGCATAAGAAAAATCACTCAAATCCACGTACGAGCTTAAGCTCCAGTACGGTTTATAAACATTATCACAATTTAAATTCAAAGCGAGAGCTAAGCTCAAGCACGTTTCACACAAGTGAAAACATAGAAATCCAGCGCGAGCGAAGCTCTAGCGCGATTTATGTCATACAAATGTGATAGGCGGCTCATATACAATTTATCAATCCCGGTAAATTCGGGTTTAGCACTCACAAATGCTTTTCCACAACAACAATACAATACTAGCCGACCTATCTACAAGCTTGCTTAAAACCAAGCAATTCGTTTTGAAAAGCATCAAAACATTAGATTTATGTAATTATTAGCCTTACTATCCCATTTCATAAAATCCACTTCAAATCCAAAACCACGCATATACTCATCATCATTCACGAATACCATCAACATTTATTTGAGCAATCATGCATTTCATAAAAACACCCGATATTCACCCACAAGTTCAAAGTACGAGCAGCTACCTCTATATACTCACAAAATTCCCTTACCTGGAATCGCGATGCGTGATTCCACTTCCTTAAGCTGCTTACTCGTACGGTTCGGTTCGTCTTCAACGAACTCTTCGGGACTGCACAAAATCGTATCCCGCATTATATTCGATCCATATATTGCAACCCTTGTGCTTGCTATAGTCAATTTACTCTATAGCCTCTATTAAAGCTTATTTGGCCTCGTTTCATTACTTTATCCATAACTCGAGTCTATGGATCTTCTTAGGCCTATTAACTTATTCAAAATCGATATTAAATCGACATTAAGCTCATAGTGTTCATATTCCATGAATCCTCACTATGGCATTTATCAATCATATACATACCCATTTCCACAATTCCTCCAAACTCACAATGTAAGCTCATTTAACCATTTAAAATCATAAATATTACCCCAATAACAACTTTAGCATACCATAAATCATAGGCTCATTCAATCCCACATATCCTCACATTATACCCATTTTAGATTTCTAGGTCACACCAATTCCACTCATTCCTAGGTAGTTTATCCATCAATACTCATATCAATCAACTCCAAAATCAATTAAATGGCTAATGCAATTGGATTGGAGTGTTAGAATCTTACCAATATGATTTCTCTTCTTGCTCCAAATGGTAATGCCCTTAACTCCTTCAATTCCAAAGATGGGAAGATGCCCTCTCACTATGTTGTTCTTCTCTTTGATAGGAACAACTTTGCCTCTAATGATCTCGCTTCAAATCTCACCAAAAATGGCTGATTTTAGAGAGGGAAAGTTAGGTTTTTAGGTTGAAAATGGGAGGTTAATATGTTTTTCCGAGATTTCCAGATTTTCAGCTCTCCTTATATAGAAATGACTTGAGGAGATCGATCTGGTCCAAGAGGAGATCGATCTGGTCCCTTAAAATCCCTCTTTTTCACGGCATTTTTAAGCCTGAGATCGATCTGTCGAAGCAATGAGATCGATCTGTTGAAGCAGGAGATCGATCTGTCGAAGCATGAGATAGATCTGGTCCCAAACAGAGAGCTAAGGAGATCGATCTGGGTGCTTGAGGATCGATCTTTTCACTACAGAATGCTTGGCAGATCGATCTGGCTCCATTGGAGATCGATCTGCTCTATTCTTTCGCCCAAATAAGAGCATTCTGGCTCTTCCAGATCGATCTCTCATCCTATGAGATCGATCTGGACCTCATGTTTTCCAGATTTCCTGCAGTTTCATTGCTGCAACTCATACCAACACATCCTTAATCTATTGCCATGGCCATTTTCTCATCCATCCACCTTTATAACTTGAAAATGGCATTCATTCATACCTTATGCACATTGAAACTTGTGTGCATTCATTGTATGTTCAAAGGTATGCTACATAAAACCAAATGGAAGCATAATTCCATTCCATTTTACCACACTACTCATCTTGAGTCTCGATCACAACCATCACTTGCTAGAACTCATTTCTTCGTATTCATACTCAATGAAACTTGTATGTACGTTACAATTTGTATTACACATACATACATTGAATCCATGAACTTACATCAATCATACTTTACATTACAAGTCCATTCATATTATTTGATCCAATTACACACATTACCATTATACATATACGGGGTCTTACAATAACAGCTATCATGCGAGTATTGGAATGGCACCTTTTGAGGCTCTATATGGTAGGAGGTGTAGATCTCCTGTACCTTGGGAAGAAGTCGGTGACAGAAAGATAAATGCTCCCGAGCTTGTTGAGCAAGTCGTACACAGTGTGAAACTCATATGTGAGAGGTTACGGGCTGCACAAAGTAGACAGAAAAGCTACGCGGATGTGCGTAGACGGCCACTCGAGTTTGAGGTTGGTGATGCAGTATTTCTGAAAATATCACCGAGTAAGGGTATCATGCGATTTGGGAAGAAAGGAAAATTGAGTCCTCGATACGTAGGACCATTCGAGATTCTTGAGAGAGTGGGAGAGGTAGCTTACAGATTAGCATTACCCCCACAGATATCCGGAATACACAATGTTTTTCATGTGTCTATGTTGAGGAAGTACCACCCGGACCCTTCTCATGTCATAGAGTATGACGAGATGGACATTCAAGAGGATATGAGCTACACTGAGGAACCCGTCTAGATTCTCGATAGAAGAGAGAAGGTACTGAGAACTAAGAGCATCCCATTAGTGAAAGTTTTGTGGAAACATCACTCAATGGAAGAGGCAATGTGAGAACTAGAGAATCTCATGAAGGAGAAATACCCCCATCTATTTGACTAGTTGAGTTGAATTTGGAGGACCAAATTCTTTTTAAGGTGGGGAGGATGTGAGATCTAAGAATTTCGGACATATTTTAAATATGTAATAAGAATTTGAAGTGTAATTTATTGAGCTAAGTGAATTGTGGGAATGATAATTGGAGATTTATATGTTAAGTGTTTAAAATAAGTGTGAAGCTATGAGGACAGATCGATCTGGTGAGTTAAAAATGACAAGGAAGGAGGAATTTAAGGAGCAGATCGATCTCCAATGGAAGAGGATCGATCTCCTTATGATTCTGTTTGAGAGAAGATCGATCTCATGAGGAAGAGATCGATCTCCAAATGATTCTGTTTGGGAGAAGATCGATCTCCTCAAGGAGCAGATCGATCTCATAAAGCCATAAAGAGATCGATCTCACCCCTCGACAGATCGATCTCCTAGGCATAAAATTGCCCAAATCATCCCCAAAATTCAAATGCAGATCGATCTCATCAAGAGCTAGATCGATCTCCTACCCTCAGCCTATATAAGGAACTCCTATTTTTCTCCTGCAATCTCACTTTCTCTCTCTTCCAACCCCCATTTTCACCGAAACCTAGCTTTCTCACTCATCCAAAGCACCCATTTTTGTCCAAATCAGAAGTTGTGGCAAGAAGAAAAGTTGTTCCTCGTCAAAGGGAGAACAACATACTAAGAAATCGAAGGACGAATCGAATCGAGGCGTGGGTTGTGCACCTCACAAGCTTTGGGTAATTTCTAAACCTCGATCTTGATATTTGAGATGATTTTGGTGATAATAGTTGTTGGCATTGTGCTGAAATAGCTGGAAAATGATTAGGGATTGATGAAATTACAATGTGGTTGGAGTGATAATGATATTTAGCAATTTAGGAATTTTGAGCTATAAATGGAGATTTAGACAATGTGGTGTATTAGCATAGATATTGTGGCATAGGAAATATAGAATGTTGAGGTGTTGTGAGCGAGATTGTGGTTTGTGGTGGAGTTATGAGAATTGAGAAATTTGAGGAGTTATGAGCAATTATGCTCGATTTTGAGAATTGAGGTTGATGTGATAGTTGAATATTGATGTTTTAACATCGTTTGGACAGCTCGGGAGTTCCAGAGTGGAATGCGGGACTAGTCCGTGTCAAGGGGGAAACAATTGCACTATACGAGGTGCAAAGAGGTAAGGGAAACTAAACCATTTGTGTATATGATTTGCGAACTATTATAGCATGATTTGTGATTTATAAAACAAGCATGTAGAGTGTTGTGTTGTGATACAATTGCACACGATTTTTATAGCCGGTTGGAGCCCAATGTTTTTATGAGTTTATAACTGGGCTTTACGTTAAGGCAATATCGAGATTTGAGAAATGTGTGGGTGTTTTGCCGGTTGGGACTCGGTTTCAATATATTTTGTGTTGAGTATAAAACGGTTTTAAATGAGTTTTATGAGAGAAAAACCACTATGAGTTCTACGTGAAGGAAAACTAGTCTTATGTGATTAAGACTTAGGTGTGTAATTCTGAGTACACACCGGGCATTGCTCTGGTAGCATGTAAGCCCGATTCTTCTCCGTTCTGATAACGTGAGAAACCCCATTCTGTGGCTATGCCACGTATAATTGGTGGCCGTTGCCACGTGAGAACCCCATTTGGTGGCCGCTGCCACGTGAGAACCCTATTTGGTGGCCGTTGCCACGTGAGAACCCTAATTGGTGGCCGTTGCCACGTGAAACCCTATCCTGTGGCTGTGCCACATGTAAATTTAACTCAGTGGCTATGCCACGTGTGTCTAGTGACTGTGCCACGTGTGAATTTAAATCAGTGGCTATGCCATGTGTGTTTAGTGGCTGCGCCACGTGCATTACTATTTCAGTGTTTTTATCACGTTTATTGAGAAAGCGATTATCGTATTATTTTCACATGCTTTGTTATTGCTCTATACTGAGCATTTTATTTCATGTTTTCACATGATTTGAGATATGAGAATGTCGTTTTGAGTACTTTCATGCTATGGTTTTCAAATGAGATTAATGAGTTTCACATACAAATAAATATTTTGTGATGTGCATTTTGGTTTATGAAATGAGTCCCTTACCCCCTTTACTGAGCGATTTAGAAGCTCACCCTGTTTTTTTTCCCCCCAGATCTCTTCAAGTGAAAAGGGTTTTCCTGCGACGTACGGAGTAGTAGCTAGTGGAGGACTCGAGCTCCAGGCCATATATTGTATTTTGAGGTATCTTTTATCTTTTCATGTACCCAGACAATTATCATAATTGCAGACACTTGATGTATAACATTGTATGGGATGTATTAGGATTAATTAACTTGAGATCAAGTAATGTATATGATATAATATATACTATTCAATGACGAGATCCTGAGGTATAATATAGGTGATGATGTATGACACTGCACAGGAATGCACTCTTAATTGTGAATTAATGAATAAAAAGTTTTAAATTAGCCCTATTTTCCGCGCTTCTAGGGCGTGACAAGAAGATTGAAATCTAGCACATAGGCATACACTAAACAAAATATCTGATCTACTTGCAGTAAGATAAAGCAATGAACTAATCATAGACCTATATAGTTTAGTGTCTACACACTTACCACTTTCATCTTTATCAAGCTTGATGTTGGTGTCCATTGGAGTTGCTTGAGGTTTGCAGTTATCCATTCCAAATCGTTTGAGCAAATCCTTAGTATATTTCTCTTGATTGATGAAGGTTCCATCTTTAGTTTGTTTCACTTGAAGTCCCAAGAAGTAGGTGAGCTCTCCCATCATGCTCATTTCAAATTCACCTTGCACGATCTTAGCAAACTCTTGACAAAGAGATTCATTAGTTGATCTAAAAATAATGTCATCTACATACACTTGAACAACTAGTAAATCTTTGTTTTTATTTTTGATAAATAAAGCAGTATCTACTTTTCCCCTTGAAAATCTTTTTTCTATTAAGAATTTTGACAGTCTTTTATACCATGCTCTAGGAGCTTGTTTCAAACCATAAAGTACCTTAGATAGTTTGAATACATGTTCAGGAAATTCATGACTTTCAAAACTGGGAGGTTGTTCAACATAAACTTCTTCATTGATGAAGCCATTCAAAAATGCACTCTTTACATCCATTTGATATAATTTAAAATTTTTGTAGCATGCAAAGGCAAGTAGCATTCTTATTGCTTCTAATCTAGCTACCGGTGCATACGTTTCATCATAGTCTATTCCTTCTTCTTGCCTATAGCCTTGTGCAACTAGCCTAGCTTTGTTTCTTATGATCACACTATTTTCATCCATCTTGTTTTTGAAGATCCATTTAGTTCCAATTATAGAGTGATCACTAGGTCTAGGAACTAGATTCCATACTTTGCTTCTTTCAAATTGATTTAGTTCTTCTTGCATGACTAAAAACCAATTATTGTCATCTAAAGCTTCATTGACATTCCTTGGTTCAATTTGAAATATAAAGGCTATATATTGACACACATTTCTTAGAGAGGACCTTGTTCTAACTCCAAGAGTTGGATCACCTACTATTTCATAATCTTTGACATATCTTAATTCTCTTGATGCTCTAGACTCTCTTTCTAACTGTGACGGCCGACCCCTGCCCGGCCAACCCCTGCCATCGGCCATGGCCACCCCTCTTGGGCCCACAACAACGATGGTGGTCTAACAACGGGTGGTGTAACAACGCCAACAACATCCACGTATTGTCCACTTTGGGCCTTCGGCCCGCACGGCTTTGTTTCATTCAGGGAAATTCCCCTCAGAACGCGTCCCAGGAGGCTCGAACCAGGGACAACACCCTTAGTTCTTGCACTCCTTATGCCCCTATTGGGCCCGATTGCACCTTAATGGGCCTTAATCGGCCTTAAGCCCGTTTTTCACTTAATTTTCACATTATCGAGGCCTATTGGGCTCATTGGGCCCATCAATAATTTCTTGGGCCTCGTTCTAACTCTCGAATAGCTAAATTTATTATTTACGACAATTTATCTAAATTTCCATAATTTAATTCAATTTATGCGGAATTTAAATTCATATCACGCATAACGATGTAAATTGTCGTAAATAAGGGTCACTTACCCGAGATTCCATGTTAGTATGCAAATCGAGGCTATCTCGAGCTCTCGTTGGATGCCAATTGTCGAGCTACACAATTTCACAATTTTTCGAGTAAGTTTTCGGCCCAAAATTAATTAAATTAAACCCATAAAATAGGAAATACAATTAAATTGTATGTTATCTGACCTGAGGAATATTTATACGCAGTTCCGGAGGTTTGATTGGGAGCATATCGGACTGCGCGACGAGACAACAGGGGAAAAGGAAAGGTCAGACTCTACAGAAAAATAAGGTAAGGGAATTCTACGGACTGCTAGAGGTAAACTTTACGCAATTTTAAGTTCATTGCAGTCTTTAAAAATTATCTGAAGGGTCTAGAGGTCAAATAATAATTTTACTGTCCCGAATGGGCAAATTACCAAAATACCCTTGTTAAGGGTAAAATTTACAAATTTAGGAAAAATTGGGAGGAGCAAGAACAAGAGGTTCCTGCTCATTCTGGAGGTGTTTTGACGCATGCATGAGTAGGCTGGCTAACCTTGAAAGAAAATGCACAGCATTGCATACTTTCAACGATATAGTTGTTTTGAAAACTGTTTTGAGGAAACAGAGCCGCCTACGTGTTTTTATTTACATGTGACGAGCTAGAGCTCAGCTCGCACGATGTTTGATTTGTGTGATGCATGCATTAGTACTGGAGCGAGAGCTCGCACTAGAGTTTTACATGCATAGGTGCTAGAGTATAACTCGCACCAGATTTCACATGCTTTTTCGAGACAGGGTGCTGGAGTTTAACTCGCACCAGATTTTATAAGATTTTCATGTGATTCATATATAGAGTGCTAGAGCCTAGCTCACACTAGTTTTACTTGATTTGATGAGAGTGCTGAGCATTGCTCGCACCGATTTTATGAGAACATGCGATAAGCCGTGCTTGGAGCATCGAGTAGACTGTGTGTCACCGATTAAATAGGCCCGCACGTGCGTTTTGAGATATGGCATGTTAAAACAACTTGATGAGCCCGAACGAGGGATAAGGGTTAGAGAAACAACCTGATGAGCCCGAACGAGGGATAAGGGTTAGAGAAACAACCTGATGAGCCCGAACGAGGGATAAGGGTTGGAGATCCACCTGATGAGCCCAAACGAGGGATAAGGGTTGGAGGTCCAGCTGATGAGCCCGAACGAGGGATAAGGCTGGGGGGTCCACGGAGTACGATGTACCGTGCAAGTAGCATGGAGTACGATGTACCGTGTGGTATCTTTGTGATACGTTGTATCTTTGTGATACGCTGTATCTTTGTGATACGTTGGCATCTTCGGATGCATGGGATCGGATAAGACTGACGGGATGGATTGACCCACCTCCCGAGAGATTCCCGATCATGGGAGAACCCGCACACTAGGATCCGTGTAGCTGAGGAACTCTCGAGGACACATATGGCCATAGTCCTGGTTATTGCCGATATACAGATGTTGCCTAGTCTCGCATGTTGATCTTGACGATGATTTAAACTGGGTTTTTAATTAAATCTGCATGATGGTTATTTCCATGCTTTCTAAACCCATGTGTGATGTAAACCGATTTTCATGATTTTGTGTAAGTCAGGATCACCCGAAGGAGGGTCGAATCCTGACTTTACTGTGAAATTTTTAAATGAGAAATATATGATTTTGAATATAATTGCATGTTGAATTTTCCGTGCAAATGTGTTTTACATAACATCATAACTCATATCATCTGTTTTAAAATTTATGGAGAAGGGGTGGTTTATACATGGCACTACGTTCATGTAGGTAGTATGGTTACCTACTTGTTCGTAGGATTGCCTTACTGAGCTTGATGTGCTCACCTCTTTCATTTTCTTCCACAGATAATCTCCAGTTGAAGTTGAGGCGACTCAGTACTGCATTCCGGATGTCCGCTGCTGCCCATCATTTAAGGTATATACACTTGTACATATTGTATCTACATAAGCATAGCACAGTAACATGTTTGTAAGTAAATTTAGGGGATGTATAAATATTGTAAACAATTATAAATGACTGGAGAATAAATAAGTACTATGGTAAATGTATGGTGGGACTGGCATTGACGCACAGCCCAATTTGTTAGTGGAGTGTGGTCACGATCAGAAGGAGGTAAAAATTTAAGAAAATAATAAAACGTAAAAAAATTAACTCTGATTTTTGGGTAATTTGGGTCGTGACACTAATATTTCTAGTTCTTCTTCATCCTCTTTATTAATGCCAAGTTTTTCTAATAGATCATTCTCTATGTTTGAGGTTTCTTTCAAGTTCTCATCAAATATTCAATATCCTCATCATTGGTTGAACTTTTAGATATATCATTTGACTCATCAAATATTATATGTATTGATTCTTCAACCATCAAGGTTCTTTTGTTATATACTCTATATGCCTTTGAATTCAAGGAATAGGCTAAAAAGATTCCTTTATCACTCTTGGCATCAAATTTTTTTAAATTGTCTTTTTCATTATTTAAGACAAAGCATCTACAACCAAAGGGGTGAAAATAGCTAATATTAGGCTTCTTTCCCTTATAAAGCTTATAAGGAGTTTTCTTTAAAATTGGTCTAATCATAGCTCTATTAATGATATAGCAAGATGTATTTATAGCTTCAACTCAAAAATATTTAGGTAAGTTATTTTCACACAACATGGTTCTAGCCATTTCTTCCAATGCTCTATTTCTTCTCTCAACTATCCCATTTTGTTGTGGTGTCCTAGGAGCAGAAAAATTATGACTAATTCCTTGATCATTGCAATATTCATCAAATCTAATATTTTCAAACTCCTTTCCATGATCACTTCTAATGCTAGTTTTAGTGTAACCCTTTTCATTTTGGGCTACTTTTATATAGACAATGAATTTTTCTAAGGCTTCATTTTTTACTCTCAAGAAGAACACCCAAGTGAACCTAGTGTAATCATCTACAATCATAAACTGTCAGACCCGAGTTTTTGATTTACGTATGTAGCTTGTACCTTATGATTCCTATGTGTACGAACGTTATATTTCATAGTTGAATCATAAGAAGAGTATTTACTATCGTGCAATCGATTTATTGAGAATTAAAAATGCATGTAAGCTACATAACAGCGAGATAAGGGTTCAGTTTATTTTCAAGTAAGTACAGGGGTAAGACGGTCAATTGACCAAAATTCGGTATAAATCCGATGAGAAATTTCATTAAAAATATGAAATCGAGAGATCTTGATCAATAACGAGGAAAATATTGAATTTCGAGTCCAATTGATCGAGATATGAATTTAATTAATATTTTTGGAATTTTTGTCTCGAAAAACGAGCCCAAAAATAGTGGAAAAATATACCGAAAAAGTAAAATCGGACTGATAAATTCATTTACGGACTAAATGAATTTAATTGAAATTTTTGAGAATTTTTGAGATATTTTTGGGATATTCTAGGATTTTAATATTATTTTAAGGATTAAAATAATATTAAAAATATATTATAAAGTTAAAAAAAAAAAAAAAAAAAAAAAAAAACGAAACAGAAACGGATTGAAGAAAACGCGGGGAGAGAGAAGGAGAGAAACCGAGCAGACCCGAGGAGAGGAGAACCACCGGACCAGCCATCTCCGGCGACCAGCGGCCAGGCACGCGACCGGAAAAGGAAGCCGACACCCGCGCGATCAACCAGTCACCGGTAACGCGCTCCACCGGCGCCGGAAAAGGGAGATCGGCGAGGTTGAAGCCGCGGAGGAAAAAGCGGGCGTTCGTCGGCCACCGGCGGGAGTTGGCTCCGATCGAGGCCAACCGAGAGGTCTCCTGTCCAAGACGCGTCGAACGGCGGCAGCGGCACGCCGGGAACCGGCCGGACGGCGCCGGCACGGCTAAATCACCCCTGAACCGGTCGGCCGGTCCACTGGAAAAGTAACTGTGCTGAACCGGACCGGACCGGTTCAGCCAAGGAGAAAAGGAAAAAAAATGAGGAAAAAGGAAAGAAAAAGGAAAAGAAAAATTTTCGGGATTTCACCGGACTTCGGGTAAGTCGATACGAGGTCAAAAGTGACCAATTTAATTTCTGATAAATTTATTTAAATTATATTTAATCAGAAATTGACCCGGAGTTAAATATACGAAATTGTGCAGTTCGACGATTAATTCCGAACGGAAGCCCGATCGAACTCCGATTCGCGCACCATCGCACAATCTCGGGTAAGTAAAGCTCATTTACGACAATTTATGTGATTTATGCGTATTAAGATTTAATTTACGCATTTCGGATTAAATTTTGGATTTAGTGAATTATATTCAGAAAATTGAATAAAATGTCGTAAATGATATACGGGCTATCCAAAGAGCTTGGAATAAAGCCCAATGGGTATTGATAGACCCAATGAGTCGATAGACCTTGATGAACGGGCTTAATACGGATTAAGGCCCGATTAACGTGATTAAGGCCCATTAAACGAAAAAGGGCCAATTTAAGTGAAATAAACTGTATTAAATGTGTAATACAGTAAGAAAAGTGAAATTAACTCAGTGAATGATTTAATGCAGTTCCAGAGTCATATTGAGAGTTGACCGGACTGCGAGATTAGACAGCACAGAGGAAGAGAGGTCACACGACGTGATCCGAGGTAGGGGACTCTTGCAAGTAGCTAGAGATATCTGTGCATATTTTCGTTGGATTTTACATTCACTGAAATTGTTTGAGGGTCAGAGAAAATCTATAATAATTATAGGGACCCGATATGGGTAAATTACGATTTTGCCCCTAGTTAGGCAAAAAGTGAAATTTTGGGAAAAGTGGTAAAAAGCATGAAAATGATGTTTTGAGTGGTTTTTACTGCTGTGTAGCAGAAGAGTAGGTGGATGGGCTAATGTTTTGAGGTCGATGTAAATTAAGCACACTTTATAGTGCTGATTTTAGTGATTTTTAATATCCCTATTTTTAAAGAGCCATCTACCGAATTATGTGGAAACAATCGTGCTAGAGCATAACTCGCACTTGATTTCAGATGTTTTTCACATACATTAGTGCTGGAGGTTGACTCGCACTACATTTATTTGACATGCATGATAGAGTATTGGAGCATTGCTCGTACTCAGTTTTTATATGATTTGTGCATGATAGAGTGCTGGAGCGATTAGCTCGTACTCGAGTTTTACATGAGATGCATGACCTGGTGCTGGAGGTTCACTCGCACTAGTGTTGATATTTTGACATGCATATACAGTGTTTTGAGGCGGAGTGTTGACTGTGTGTCACACTCAAGACGAGCACTGTAGTTTTTCGTGATATACACACATGTTAGAAAACCGTGACGATTTCCTCCGTGTAGACTGAGTGTCACATTGTTGAGATGTTCTCACGTGAATTTAGAGACGTGGCATTTATTCCATGGTTTCGAGGGCTAAAGACCCTGGCTATGAGGTTTTCCATGGTTTCGAGGGCTAAAGACCCTGGCTATGAGGTTTTCCATGGTTTCGAGGGCTAAAGACCCTGGCTATGAGGTTTTCCATGGTTTCGAGGGCTAAAGACCCTGGCTGTGAGGGTCCACGGGTGTACTGTGTACCGTGTCTGAGTGGCACGAGGTGTACACTGTACCGTGTGTTACGTAGCTGGCGGCTGATAGTGGACTGACCCCCCACCCGTTACAGCAGTGATTACCCCGCACACCGAGTACTGTGTTGCCTGGGATCACCATTGTTAGGATATGGCCATAGTCCGGAGATACTCTCTTACGGTAAGATCCTTAAGCCCAACATCCTTAAGCCTGTTAGGCGGGGAGGCTCTGTTCGGCGGGGAGGCTCTCTTACATAGTCTAGAGAGATTGCATTTAGCCACTGAGTCTCGCAAGGTATATCACATGTATTTTATGATACGGGTAGACCTAAGGGATGGGTCGAAACCCAGTTTATTTGTGTTGTGATGAGAAATGCCATATTTACTGTGTTTTGAATGTAAATGGCATATTTTATATAAAGGCATTCTTAAATGATTTAATATGCACTGTTTTGCATGAATGCCTCTGATTGATAAACCAGCATGTGTTTAGTACATGGGATTTTAAATCTGTACTATATTATATATATTTTAAACATGCTTTTGAAATGAGAGAAGGAAAGGCAAAGCACTATTTTCAAGTAGATAGTATGGATGTCTACTTGCTTGCCTGATTTCCTTACTGAGCGCGTTGATAGCTCATCCCATTCATTTTCCCCCCATCTCTACAGATTCTCATCAGTAGATCGAGTCGGCCAGGGTATTGCATTCCTTTGATCCGCTGCCACTCCCCATCTAGCGAAAGGTATACACACGCGTACTCTTTTGTATCTGAACAATGTATAAACACAGTGATGTACACGTTTTAATATGGGGGATGTAATGATGTAATTATATTTAAGAATACGAATTTACTTATGATATAAATGTCATGTATGTATGATATGAAAAAGAATGGTAAGGTATGCATGGATGAGGAGACTAATGCCTATTCACAGCCCAACTGTTGAGGAGATAAAGGTAAGTAAAAAGCGAAAAATTTATTGTGGTTTTTGGTAAAGTCGCGTGTGGGAGGAGGGCGTGACATAAACCCATAATGTTTCCCACCTAGGCTTGTAGTTCTAGTTGGTCCAAATAGATCTAGGTGAAGTAATTGGAGAGGCCTAGTGGTCGATACACTATGTTTAGGTTTAAATGTTGTCCTTTTATGTTTTCCTTTGACACAAGCTTCACAAATTTTGTCATAGTCAAAGGACAACTTAGGTAATCTTATAACAAGGTCTTTTCTAGCTAGCTTAGATAATACATGCATGCTAGCATGACCTAGTCTTCTATGCCACAACCAAGGTTCTTTTTCTTTATCTACCATAAGGCATACATTTTCATTTTTAAGCTCATTTAGATAAACAATGTATATGTTACCTTGTCTATGACCTAGAAAAAGAACTTTATTAGATTTAGGATCTATAACATGACATTTCAAGCAATCAAAAATTACTTTGTAACCTTTGTCACAAAGTTGGCTAATACTTAGCAAATTATGTTTTAAACCCCTAACAAATAACACATTTTCTAGTGAGAAGTAGTCATTACCTATTGAACCACTTCTTTCAACTTGGCCTTTAGAGTTGTCCCCAAATGTGACTTCTCCACCAACTTTTGATTTAAATGAGTTGAAGTGGCTTCTATCATCGATCATGTGTCTTGAGCATCCATTGTCCAAGTACCAAGCTTCCTTTGTTTTTGCTTTGTGGTAATGCTCAATCACCTATAATCAACATTCAAACTTTTGTCTTAGGTACCAAAATTTTCTTGGGTCCTTTGGAGTTAGTGAATAGAATTCTTGATCCCTTTAGGATCCATTTTACTATAACATTAATGTCTTTTGAATTAACTACCTCTTTTGGAACCCAAATTATTTTCACTATTTTTCCTCTAAATATGGTCATCTTCACATTACAACTGTATGATGCATGCCCCTTTTTATTACAATGTGAACAAGTAGTTGAGGGTTTATGCATATTCTTTCTAGCTATGAAACTTTTGAGGTGAGTCTCCCCACTTTTTCCATCATATCCTAATCCATTCTTATCAAAGAAGGCCCTTTGAGTTTCTAGCATGTTATCTAATTTTTGTTGACCCATGTAAAATCTAGTAAAAGAATTATGTAAGTTACTATTTTTTTCTTTTAGGTCATGAATTTTATGATTTGTATTTTCTAATCTCTTTTCACATTCTATCTTATCCTTTAGTAACAACTCATTTTCTTTCTTTAGTTTATATATTAATTTTTTTGTACTTCATACTCATGCATTCATATTCTAATGCAAGATCATCAAATGCATCTTGCAGTTCATCAAAAGAGTATTCATTGAGATATGAATTTACATTTTCATCTTCAATTGCCATAAAGCATAGATTGGCAGTATCCTCATTTGAATCATCATCAGAGCTGTCACTGTCGCTCCATGTTGCCATCATTGCCTTCTTTTTGTGATACCTATCATTTGATCTTTTAAGAAGATGGCAGTTAAATTTAATATGTCTAGGTTTTTTGCATTCATAACATACAATAGTATCTTTTCTACCTAATTCTTCTTGTTCTTTCTTGTGGTTTCTCCTACCACTACCACTTGCTCTCATTCTCATAAATTTGTTAAATCTCTTGGCAAATATTGCCATTTCAAGATCTTCTTCACTACCACTCTCATTTTTATTCTCTTTCAAATCTTCTTGAGTAGTGGATTTCAGAGCTACTCCCACTTTCTTGGGTGGCTCTTCATTTCTCCTTAACTTCATTTCATATGTGAGTAGTGACCCTATTAATTCATCTAGTGATAGTGTGTGGGGATCTTTGGACTCCTCAATTACAGTTACTTTAGCTTCCCATGATTTTGGTAGGCTATTCAATATTTTCTTAACCATTTCTATATTTGAATAGATTTTCCCTAAAGACTTTAGCCCATTTATTACATCAGTAAATCTAGTGAACATGTCACTAATTGACTTTCCTTCTTTCATCATAAATAGCTCATAATCATGTGTGAGCATTCCTACCTTAGTCTTCTTTACTTGAGTTGTGCCTTCATGAGTAATTACCAATTTGTCCCAAATTTGTTTGGCATTGTCACAACCGGAGACTCTATTATACTCATTTGGCCCTAAAGCACAAAATAGGGTGTGCATGGCCTTTGCATTTAGCTGGACACATTTTACATCATTTGAATCCCACTCATCTTCTTCTTTAGGGATATCTCTTCCCTTTATTCTTTTAGTTGGGATTTGAGGTCCTTTAGTTATAATCATCCATACCTCATAATCATTTGCTTGAATGAAAAGCATCATCCTAGTTTTTCAATAAGCGTAATGTTCACCATTGAACATGGGAGGCCTAACTGTAGAATGACCCTCTCCTACTAGATTGGTTGCTACATTGTTGTGAGCCACTAGATCGTTTTTAACTCTTAGAAAGTTATTCCTTTATGATCAAAGAGTCCTCGCTCTGATACTAATTGTTGGCTCAACTGAGAGGGGGTGAATCGGTTTTCTAAAGATAATGGTAAATTTAAACTTAATTGAATCTAATTACAAGTAATCAAAGAATAATCAATAAAATGTAGTGCAATAAATTGAAGGGAGATAAGGGAAGGAAACAACAAACTCAGTAATTTATAGAGGTTCGGCCAATCTCTTGCCTACGTCCTCTCTTCTTGACCTCCTTGTCAAAAACTTTCTTTCACTCTATCAATAGCTGTTACAAACTTCCTTTTACAGGTTAAGGAATAACCTCTCTACCCTTTTTACACAGGCAAATATTCACCCTTTACAAAGTTAACTCACAGAGAAACTCTCCTCTTCTCTCTTGAATTAAGGATGAATACAAAGTGAAACTTTCTTTTGAGGGTAGGAGAAAATAGCTTCTACACAAGGGTTTTTACAACAATATCAATAAATGATCTTTGAATACAAAGAGAATGTTGGAAAAGATTTCTTGAGAATATACAGAATTTACAGCAATAGTGTCTTTTTTTCCAGTGTCTTCAATGCTTGATTTTATACAGCAAGATTGGTAGTTGGAGCATTTAATGCTGTTTTTCTCGTTGAAGATTTTACAGAAAGAGCCGTTGGGAACCTCCAGTAGAGTACCAGATCGATCTCCCATCATGACCAGATCGATCTCTTAGTTTAAATTTTTACAATTACAAAGCAACTTGAAGCATGGAGATCGATCTCATATTTGTAGAGATCGATCTTATAATTTAAAAATGTTAGTGAAGATCGATCTGTCGAACCAGCAGATCGATCTTCTAATCTCTCTGTTTGAGGCAAGATCGATCTCCAGATCGATCTAGCAAGTATTCTTGTAGAGAGGAGATCGATCCCTAATCACCCTAGATCGATCTCCTTAACTCTCTGACTTTAAGGAGATAGATCTCTATCCACAGGCAATCGATCTCATAAACTCTCTGTTTGAACATAGATCGATCTACAGATCGATCTAATACCTTTAGCCTTTGTCTTAGAGGAGATTGATATCTTCCTAGACCAGATCGATCTCTCAGACATTTTGTAATTTACAGATCGATCTCATAACCCCTACAGATTGATCTATGCTTCCTCAACATCTTATATAGTCTCTTTGAATTTTCAATCTTTTAGCAGATCGATCTCATATTCTTATGAGATCGATCTCTCATACTAGAAAACCTAAGAGATCGATCTCTCATCTCATGAGATCGATCTCTCAACCTTAAATACTTTGTTTCTGGTACTGATAAACTCTAAACATGTTTAAATCATTTCTATATTTTATATCCATTGTTGAATTTACTTGTTTTGTCATTTCAAAATATATTAACTCAACACAAATGTTGACTGGGGAATTGCTAACATAATAATGATCTTATTCTTCAGGATCTTCAAGTAAACTTTCTTCAAGATCTTCAAGTAAGCTTTGTTCTGATGTGGTTTGGTCATCAATGTTTATATACAAATATAAAAATGCAAATATAGAAGAATCAAATTCAACAAATATATATAAATAGTAGTGAGGTAAGTATGAGAAATTCATTTACCTTTTCTTTGTTCAATCATCTCAATGGTGAGTAAAAAAGATGCATTGTTGTAGAGATAAATAGTAAATGTCATGTTTTCGTCATACTTAAATAGTAAATGTCATGTTTTCGTCATACTCAAAGAAAAGTGAATCTTTGAGGCGTAATGCATGGTCTTGAACAAATGTGTTCCAGCCACGTGCCAAGGTAATGCGTCCTTGTGTTTTTGTGATCTGCACTCTAAAAGTTTTGGGTAGAATGGCTTTGACTTTACAAACAACAGGTGTACGAATCTATGCAAAATGACGTTCGACAAATGTTGAGGGAAAAATTTGGGTAATGAGCATATTATAGTTAGTGTTGAATATAGTGTTTATCAAGATGCTTCACAAAATTATGACCAAACCATGGGATTGAGGGAACAAATGTGTAAGCAGTGGTGTATATCCATTTGTTTTGTTTAAGCATAATGCATATTGCATAAGTCATGAAAACATAGGATGAAGCTGAAGTAAATAATGAAGAACATGAGCAAGTTTAAAGAAATCTATGTACAAAGCAAATATCTCAGAATGAAAGTAACAACCTAGGAAAGATGAGATTGCATTATTGACAGGACAACAAGTATTGTAAGGATAATACGACATTAGACAAACTGAAGAATGATTGGTTCTGTAAAAATGATGATATATTTGTTAAAGAGTTGTAGATATGAGAGAAAGTTTAGTAGTTCGGCGAAACAAATGTGTAAGCAGTGGTTTATATCTATTTGTTTGGTTTATACATGGAGCAGATTGCATCAGTCATGAAAACAGAGAATGAAATTGGAATAAATGATCAAGTAGATGACTAAGTTTAAACAAATATATTTACAAAGCAGATATGTCTATATGTAAGTAACAATGTAGGAAAGATCAGATAGCATTATTAACAAAACAGTCAGTATTGCAAGAATAATATCATATCGAACAAATTGATCAATGATGAGTTCTGTAAAAATGAGCGATATATTTTTTAAAGAGTTGCAAATATCAGGGAAACTGAAGCAGATTATCGTGTAATGGGTTGGCTTACCACCGTTTGTTTTCTGATCTCAAACTCGAGCACGATTCTAAAGCATCTGTCGTCGTCTTGTTCACTCCAGGTTGCCATTGGGGACGATCGAAATTTTTTTTTTGTTTTAGTCAAGCAGCAGAAGAGGGATGGGAGAGTTTGTTTTGGATTTGATGTTTCGGTGAAAGAGGAGAAGAGGGATGGTTGAGTTTGGATTTATTTTGGTTATAAATGAGGTGGAAGATAAAGGGAAGCAATCACTTTGTTGGAAATTGTACTTTGTACAGGGATGGGATTGGGAAAGTTTTTTTTTGGTAAATAATAGGGAAGAGGAAGAGCAAATGATTAAAAGCAGTGACAGTTTTATGTGCAGGGCATGGAAGATTGTAATCTGTGTAAGTTATGGAAAATTGTGATGTGAATAGCTATTAAGTGTTATTTATTATATTGGGAAGAGGAAGAGTAAATCATTCAAATGAGTAATAGTTTTATGTATAAGGTATGGAAGGTTGTAGTCCGTGTAAGATATGGAAAATTGTGATGTGAATAGTTGTTAGGTGTTATTGATTATATATATATATATATTATATGTTTAAAAAGATAGAATAAATTAGTCCTTTGAAAAAAAAATTATAAATATTTTTTTTAGCATAGAAAAGGAAGAAGGTTTTTTTTTTCAATTTATATATATATAGAATTATAATTGTTTCATTTTTTTTTTAAATGAAACTTGTTTTTGAATAAATTGCAAATATAATTATTATTATATAAGTTGAGCAAAAATGTTACAAAAAATAACAATATATTTTACAATTTTTAATAAATTTTGATAATTTATATTTGTAAGATAGAGTTTTAATGAAAAAATAATTTGTGTAAAGCATAAATGATAAAAATTGATAAATTTGTTTGTTTTTTTATTATATTTAATTTAATTCATTTTAAAATATATGTGGTAAATTGTGAGTGGATTTTGTACAAATATTTATAAATTTTTTTTACAAAAAATTTACTTGTAAAAAATATTTGGTATAATAATAATAAAAACAATTTTTATATGGTATTTGATATTTTTTATAAAACACATATAAAATGAATAGTAAAACTATTTTAATGTATTCGGATAAAACTTTTTGATAAGAGGGCCTAAGTATATATTCGGTATATTATTATTATATTATTATTACTATGATATAATAATAAGATTTATAACATTTTTTTGACAAAAGTTTCTACCATTTGCTGGAATATTGTATAATAATAGCATGTATAAGTCATGTAAATTTTACAAGTACAAAAACATCTAAAAAAGTGGTAGTGCCGGAAGTTCTATCAAATCTTTTTCATCATCGCTACATATCCAGCCGTAATAAGGTTTGCGTTGTTTCCTTGACAGAGGAGCTGCAAATAATGTTAAAAATATTCAGTAAAGTTTTTGAAAAAGAAAATTCTATGTTTGCATACAGAAATCACGTTATATATGGCATGTTGTTGTTGCTAAATGTATGTTTGTTAATTTTTTTGGTTATCCTTGTATTAATATATAAACAAATTATGTAATCTTATGACAAGGATAGATAAATTTTTGAGACAATGCAAAGAATTAAATGGTATCTTTTGTGCATATTTTTATATGCATGTATAATTTCATGTAGTATTTATTATTCCGATAATTAATATTTATAATAATAATTTAATAATAATGATAACATTATGACAATAAAGAATTGGATGAGTGGAAATATAACCTGTATGCAAGTAGACTTGAAAAGTAGTAGGGACAGTTAGAGTGAAAGTGCAAGTTTGTCCAACAGCAATGACATTATCAGTTACAAATTTTTTTCACCCGGCAGAAAAAAAGCTTTGTTTTTATCAGTGCAAATGTAGCGAACTTTCCATGTTTGCTCTTTTGCAGAGATGGTAAAGATGAAGTCAGCAGATGATTTTGGAAGGTACTCAGTTGCAAACAATCGTGGCACATGCTGATAAAGAGAAAATGACATTTAATAGATTTTAAGATAATATGTAAGACCCGAAATTAAATCGTAAATTTTTATGAGGGATGAAAATGGTCACAAATTTAAACGAATGAGATTCGGACTGAAAATAAAGACTTAAAATGCGAAATGAGTGAGTGTTCGTGAAAGGAAGTCGAGTTAAATTAATCTCGAACACGTACAAAGGTAAAATGATCAAAAGATCGAAAATCGATATAAATTCGACAGAAAAATTTAATTAAAAATATGAGATTGAGAAATCTTGATCAATAACGAAGAAATAATTAAATTTCGGGTTAAATTAATCAAGATATGAATTTATGGGAATTAATCGGAATTAATCAAGATTTTTACTTCGAAAAATAATCCCGAAAATAATCGAAAAATATACCGAAAAGTCGACATAATACCGATAAATTTATTTATGGGTTAAATGAATAAAATATGAATATTTTTAGATATTTTTACCAAATAATAATAAAATATTAATATAATAATAATAAAAATAATTAATTAATTAAATAAAAAAAGAAATTGAAACAGAATCGCATCTCGCGATTCTGTAAATTGAAGAGGAAAACGAGGCCGAGCCTTTGCCTCCACCGACGGACAGCCACCGGCGGCCAGACGAGGTCGGCGAAGGAAGCTAGATGCGAGCCTCGCCTCGCCGGCTCTGGTAGGCGGAGAGAGAACCGAGGAACGGCGAGGGATCGGCGAGAAAGAGAGAAAACCAAACCGAGAGAAGAAAACGAGGAATCTGGTGATCGACGCCGATCTAGGCCCGACCACCGCCAGCCGATGGAAGCCTGACCTCGGGAGACGGAAGCCTGACCTCGGGAGACCCACCAGCCACCGAAAAAGTCGCAAACGGCAAAGGAAAGGAAATGGGTACCGACGGCGAAGGGAGAACACACCGGATCGGCCACTTTCCGACGGCCTTGGACGAAACCGAGGCCAGATTCGAGAATCGGATGACCGAACGGAGCTGCTGGCAGTGAAAATCGACGGAGAACCGATCGGCAAGGCATCGAACCGGTCAAATCGGACTGAACCGGAGGTCTGAATCGGGTTGAACCGGACCGAACTGGTTCAGCCAAGAAAGAGAGGAAAAAGGGAGAAAAAGAGAAAAAGGAAAAAGGGAAAGAATTTTCGGAGATGCACCGAACTTCGGGTAAGTCGGTAAGCGGTCAAAATTGACCGATTTGATTTTCGAGAAATTATTTAAATTATATTCGATCGAAAAATAACCCGAAATTAAATATAAATTGTGCAATTCGATGATAAATTTCGAACATGAGCCGATTGAACTTTGATTTACGTACCATCGCATAATCTCGAGTAAGTAAAGCTCATTTACTACAATTTATATAATTATTCGCGTATTAGAAATGTATTTTACGTATTACGGATTTAATTTCTCATTTAGTAGATAATATTGGAAATTTTGAGTAAACTGTCGTAAATGATATACGGGCTATCCAAAGAGTTTGGAACGAAGCCCAATGGGTATTGAGAGCCCAATAGACCCGATGAAGGGATTAAATAAATGAAAACGAGCTGAAAACGGGCTCGAGGCCCATTAAGATGCAATCGGGCCCAATAAAGTAAAACGGACATAGTGCTTTAGATTCGATCAATATAAGTGAAATATTGACAAAGATAATTGAATTGACCCTAATTATGTGGTTATATGCAGTTCCGTAGACTTGGTTTGGAGCAAATTGGACTGAGAGACTCGGTACGGGCGGAACGGGATAAGCTCGCGCGTGATTCCAAGTAAGGAAATTTGACGGACTGCTAGAGGTAACCTTACGAAATTTCAACTTCATTTACAGTCTTTTAAATGGTCTGAAGGGTTTAGATTTCAGATAAAATTTTTAGTGCCCCGAATGGGCAAATTATCAAAATACCCTTGTTAAGGGTAAAATTTCCAACTTTAGGAAAAATATGGGAGGAGCAAGGACAAGAGGTTCCTGCTCGTGTCTTGAGATGTTTGAACACATGCATGAGTAGGCTGGCTAACTTTTAAATAAAAATGCACAGCATTGCATATTTTCAACAGATGTTGATTTTCTCTGGAAATGATTTGAGAAATGTAGCCATCTACGTGATTTTCAAAAATGTGACGTGCTAGAGCTCAGCTCGCACGAGTTTTGATTTGTGTGATGCATACCTTAGTGCTGGAGAGAGAGCTCGCACTAGAGTTTTACATGTATTGGTGCTAGAGTCTAACTCGCACCAGATTTTTTATATGATTTTCGTAACACGGTGCTAGAGTCTAACTCGCACCAGATTTTTTATATGATTTTCGTAACACGGTGCTGAAGTCTAACTCGTACCAGATTTTTATATAATTTTTTGTAATACGGTGATGGAGTCTAACTCGCACCCGATTTTCATATGAAATGTGTACAGAGTGCTAAAGCTTAGCTCGCACTAGTTTTATTTGATTTTATGAGAGTGCTGGAGCATCGCTCGCACTATTTTTCTGAAATCATGCGATGAGCCGTGCTTAGAGCGTTGGGTAGACTGTGTGTCACACCGATTAAATAAGCTCGCACGTGCGTTTTGAGACAGGGCATGAGTATGGAGATATGATATGGGTCCACAGAGTACGTTGTATCATGCAAGTAGCATGGAGTACGTTGTACCGTGTGGTATCTTCGGATACGTGGTATCTTCATATACGAGTGGCATCTTCAGATGCGTGGGATCGGATAAGACTGACAGGTTGGACTGACCCACCTCCCGGGCGGTTCCTGATCAGGGTGAGACCCCGCACACTAGGATCCGTGTAGTAGAGGGGCTCACGAGGACACACGGCCATAGTCCTGGTTATTTGCCTGAGATATACATATATTGCCTAGTCTCGCATGTTGATGTTTTGAGAAACTCATTTGTGGATTTTTACGTGAGTCTGGATCACCCGAGGGAGGGGTTGGATCTTAATTGAGACATGGTTTTGATGGAAATTAAATTGGGTTTTAAACGGAAACTTGCATGATGATATTTTCCATGCTATTTAAACCCATGAATGATGTCAACTGATTTTACATGACATTCAGTCTATCGCATGGTACTGTTGCTTTAAAAAGCATTTGATTTTATGGTTTCGTGTGAGTCAGGAACACCCGAGGGAAGGGTTGAGTCCTGACTGTGTTGTAAAATTTTAACGATGATGAAATGTTTTAAATGGATATGCATGTCGAGTTTTCCATGCTTTTGAATCCATATATGAACTTGTTTTAGATGACATCATGACATCACGAATTATAACATCTGTTTTGAAATGTGTGGAGAAATGGTGGTTTATGCATGGTATCACGTTCATGTAGGTAGTATAGTTACCTACTTGTTCGTAGGATTGCCTTACTAAGCTTGATGTGCTCACCCCTTTCATTTTTCAACACAGATTCCCTCCAGTAGACATTGAGGTGACTGAGTACTGCATTCCCGATATCCGCTGCTACCCATCATGTTAAGGTATATACACTTGTACATATTGAATCTAAATAAGTATAGCACAGTAACATGTTTGTAAGTAATTGTCAGGGATGTATAGATAATGTAAACACTTGTAAATAAATGGAAAAGAATAAATGAAAAACGAATGTGTTTACCTTTTTCTGTAATAAGAAATTAAGTTATATGATGATTAAATGGTGGGACTGGCATTGACGCACAGCCCAATTATTAGTGGAGTGTGGTCACGATTCGGAGGATAGATAAGTATGAAATAAAAATGAAAAAAATTTACTCTGATTTTTTGGTAGTTTTGGGTCGTGACATAATATGTATCAAATATGCATAAAACTGTTTTGAAGATATATATATATATATATATATATATATATATATATATATATATATATATATATGAAACATAAATTTAGCAGATATATAAAAAAATATATAATATTATATATATATATATATGAAACATAAATTTAGCAGATATATAAAAAAATATATAATATTAATCAAATTTACCAGCACAAAAGAGCTTTGAACGTTATTTTTGGTCATAGTAATTTTAAAATAAGGAGCATTCGCATTTATATTGGAAGCTAGATCAGATTGATTTTCTCCTTGTTGCAGTTGAGAAGAGGATGGTGCCAGTACATTTTGAACTGTTATGGTGGGCGAATGTAGGCAAGCTGTTGTTTATGCAGCATAAGAAGCATCCAAAAAAGCAAACTATAAAAAGCTCGAAAGAATCAAGATACTTACCAGTTCTTTTTTGGATATCTTCATGAGTCAAAATTACGCCTTCATATGTATAAACAATGACATTAAAGTGCATATTTGAATTTAAGCTGAATGTCAATATATCTCCATATAATAAACAATGGGCATTAACAAATTTGTTCCATCCATCTGCAAAATAGAACTTTTCATCCTGACATTTTAATTTGAGTTGAAATGGTCCAAAAAGATTGTTAAACATGATGGTTTTGGACATAGAAGAGAAGAAATTTGCATTCTCATCTATGATTTTTTTTGGGAATAAGCTGCTATAATTATAGATATTGATTAAATATAGCATAAATTAGGATGAATATTTTTTGAGACATCGAAAACATTGATTTGTTATCTAATTTTTTTTTTTTTTGCATGTAGAAAAGAGACATGTATGAGACATAAGAAAATCAAAATGAACATGAAAGTAGCAAATTTGATCAAAAGCAAGCGACTGTTTCAATCGCCAATCGAACACTATGAGCAAAATGTGCACAATGATTTTTGCAAAGTGTAATCAACAAGAAAGTAATGTAAACACTAAAAAAAACATCAGTCATTGATTTACCAGATTATTTCTGTTCATGGAGTTGTAATAGAGCGGCATACAAAAACTGGGCAGCGAGTGAAATTGTGGATCGGCCATGGTGTTTCAGTATGTCTGCAAAGAATAGAAGAAGATGAAGAAGGCAAACAGTTTTGTGTTTCCTTTTGTTTTTTTTCTTTCTAATAACAATAATAATTGTAATAGTAATTATTAAAAAAATAGATGGCAAAATTATCAAAGATTTTTTTGGAACAGTCATCTAGATAGATATGTGAAAATCTATCAACTGACTTGTGCATGTGTGTAGAGGGTTGCAGTGCAATTAAATGGGAAGTGGAAAATCTGGAGAAGAGATATGGAGTGTTCGAGTAACCATTGATCAAAGTGAAAAAGTAAGCTTTTGTTTTTTTTTTTTTTTTGGGCTATTGATGAGAAAGATTCATGATGGGAAAGGTTTACCATGGGAAAGGTTGCATGGTGAACGGGAAAGGCTGGTAGAATTGCTGTGCCTCATAAATGTTTGTACTTTGTATATTAACTGTGCAGGATTTTGTTGATATTTTTGGTCAAACAGTTGTGATGAATATTTGCCAGCTATCACGCAAGCAAATGCACAGGGAGGGGACAGGTTTATAGGGCTCTTTTTCCCAAATCCAAGCACATCTCCCGATCTTGAGCTCCACAATTTCTTCACTGGTCTTTGTGCCCCTGTCCTTTCTTGTGTGACCTACTCTGTTTCCCTCTGCCGTGCGTCCCATTCTCGGACCAGTTTCTTGGTAAAAAAAGCCAGAGTTTGATATTAATTAACTTATGTTTATCTCCTTCATTTCCATTGTTAGGCTTGGTTCAGGTTCAAAGGAAAATAGAAAGTGACAAAGAAAACAACGATACGTTCAAAAGGATTAGAATCGAAACCCTCTAAAAAACATTAGGGAGTGTTGTTTCCTCTATGAAAAAAAATTTGTAAAGGACACTTGGCAAGAAAACATTTTTTTTATTATGAATGAGGATGCAACGTTCTCTCTTCTCAAGTAATTTTTAATATATAAGTTATTGCTACGAATTTTTTTGCATTCACATGCAATGCAATTGCAGTGTGAGTATTTTAAATTTTGATTCAAAAATATAATTGAGAAAAGAAAGAAGGCTGAAGCAAATTGAGTAAAAATAGAAGAAACTTGATGACTTGTAAGCATATAAAGAGAACAAATTTGATGTGTCAGCGTATAAAAAAATAATAATTAAAAATAATAATTTCTTTAATTTGTTACCGCTCATTTTTACTATATAAATTATTGATTTTTAAAGTTAAATTTTAATAATCTAAATAATATCTCTTATTAATTCACTGTGTTTTTTAAGTATACCTTTTTTAATGTCAAAATTTAATAATTTATATATCTGTTTGACAATTTTTTCAGTTAATATTTTAAGTTTATCGTTTTATCGGTTTTAATTTCTTGTTTCAACTTTTTTTTTTTGAAGTTTCAAATTCATTTAGTGGTTTAAAAAATTTGTGTACACATTTTTTGTCACAACCCAAAATTAGAGTAAATTTTTCGTTTTTCTTTCATACTTACCTGTCCTCTGATCGTGACCACACTCAACTAACAATTGGGCTGTGCGTCAATGCCAGTCAACCATTCATTCACCATATAACTTAATTCCTTATTAAAGGTAAACACATGAGTTTTTCACTAATTCTTTCCCATTCATTTACAAGTGTTTACAGTGTCTATACATCCCTGAAAGTTACTTACAAAAATGTTACTGTGCTATTCTTATTTAGATACAATATGTACAAGTGTATATACCTCAAGTGATGGGCAGCAGCGGATATCTGGAATGTAGTACCCAGTTGCCTCAAAGTCTACTGAAAGAAATCTGTGTAGGAAAATGAAAGGGGTGAGCACATCAAGCTTAATAAGGTAATCCTATGAACAAATAGGTAACCATACAACCTACATGAACATGATGTCATGCATAAACCACTATTTCTCCATACAATTTTAAAATAGATGTTACAATTCATGATGTCATGTAAAACAAGTTCACATATGGATTTCAAAGAGTATGAAAAACTCAACATGCAAATCCATTTAAATCATTTCATTCTCGTTAAATTTCACAACACAGCAAGGACTCAACCCCTCCCTCGGGTGTTCCTGACTCACAAAAAATCATGGAATCATATGCTTTTCAAAGAAATAATAACATGCGAGAGTTTAAATCTCAGTTTCATTCTCATCAAAATCACATCTCAGTCAGGATCCAACCCCTCCCTTCGGGTGATCCAGACTCACACAAAAATCCACAAAACATGATTCTCAAAAACGTCAAGTACTAACATGCGAGACTAGGCAATATATGTACATCTCGGGTAAATAACCAGGACTATGGCCATATATTCTCGTGATCCCTCTGCTACATGGATCCTGTGTGCGGGGTCTCACCACTATCGAAAACCGTCCTGGGAGGTGGGTCAATCCATCCCATCAGTCTTGTCCGATAACTCGCATCTGAAGATGCCACTTGCATCCGAAGATGCCACATAATCAATCCCAGCACAGTACAACGTACTCCATGCTACTTGCACGGTACAATGTACTCCATGGACCCATATCTCATATCCACAATCGTGTTTGTCTCAAAACGCACGTGCGAGCATATTTAATCGGTGTGACACATAGTCTACTCGACGCTCCAAGCACGGCTCATCGCATGTCCCATAAAATCAGTGCGAGCGATGCTCCAACACTCTCATAAAATCAATAAAAATCTCGTGCGAGCAAAGCTCCAACACGCGTTTCATAAAATCTCATAAGATCTAGTGCGAGCTAAGCTCAAGCACTGTCAAAATCATGTAAAACTAGTGTGAGCGAGGCTACAGCACTGTGTCATAAAAATCAAGTGAAAATCTGGTGCGAGTTAGACTCCAGCACCTTGTCATGAAAATCATATGAAAATCTGGTGCGAGTTAGACTCCAACACCTATGCATGTAAAACTCTAGTGTGAGCCCTTGCTCCAGCACTAATACATGCATCACACAAATCAAAACTCGTGCGAGCTGAGCTTTAGCACATCATACTTTCATAGAATCACGTAGGCGGCTCTGTTATCTCAAAACAATTTCCAAAAGAATTCACATTGTTGAAAATATGCAATGCTGGGCATTTTTATTTTAAAAGCTAGCCAGCCTACTCATGCACGTGTCAAAACATCTCAAAAACAAGCAGGAACCTCTTGTTCCTACTCCTCCCAACTTTTCCTAATTTTGAAAATTTTACCATTCACAGGGGTATTTTGGTCATTTGCCCATCCGGGCTCTTAAATTCTTATTTTAAATCTAGACCCTTTAGACAATTTTAGGGAATGTAAATGCGATCGAAATTGCTTAAAGTTACCTCTAGCAGTCCGTAAAATTTTCTTACTTTGAATCACGTGCGAGCTTATCCTGTCTCGACCGTACCCGGTCTCTCAGTCCAATTCGCTCCAAACCAAGTCTATAGAGTTGCATATAACCATATCTTTGGGTCAATTCTACTATACTTATCAGTATTTCACTCTTACTGATTGAATCTAAAACACTGAGCCCGTTTTACTTTATTGGGCCCGATTGCACATTAATGGGCCTTAGTCCGTATTAAGCCTGTTTCCACTTATTAATTCTTTCATCAAGACCTATTGGGCTCACTAGGCTCATCAGTACTTATTGGGCTTTTTTCTAGACTCTTTGAATAGCCCATATATGTAAGACCCGAATTTAATTAAAATACGAAATGAATGAGTTTTCGTGAAAGGAAGTCGGGTTAAATTAATCTCGAATATGTGTAAGGACAAAATGGTCAAAAGACCAAAGGTCGGTATAATTTCGATAAGAAAAATTTAATTAAAATATGGATTTAAGAAATCTTGGTCAATAAAAGTGAAATAAATTTATTTTGGGTTAAATTGATCAAGATATTAATTTATTGGAATTAATCGAGATTTTTAGTTCGGAAGAATAATCCCAAAAATAATCGAAAAATATACCGAAAAGTCACCCGGGACAATATCCCAAAAATACGGAGAAATTATACCCGAAAAAGAGGTTAAAATTTAATAAATAAATTAAATAAAAATTAAATTAATTGAATAAGAATAAAATAATAATTTTAAGAGATATTTTGGGTATTTATAGTATTTTAAGGAATAGTGTAATAATTAAAATAAATAATAAAAATAATTAATAAAAGAAATGAAAAAAAAAAGGAAACTGGAAAGAAAACAATCGGGGAGAGAGAAACCAAACGGAAGCCGAGAAAAGAGAAGACGGCCGGCGAGCCGTCCGGCAGCCAGGGACCCCAGGCGAGGGCCGGCGAAGACGGCCCGACCTCAGGCGACCTATCAGCGGCGACGACGCGCCGTGGGAACGTCGGAATCCGGCGAAAAACGGAAGAGAAGTCGCGGGAGAAGAGAAGGCCACCGGCGGCGAACGGCGGCGATTCGAGCCCCACCAAGGCTCGATTTCGGAAGCCCAAGTGATGGTGAGCAGATTGGCGGTGGTGGCAGCCACCAAAACCGACGGACGGCGCCGGAAACAGAAAGA
This sequence comes from Firmiana major, assembly GCA_033439115.1. Lineage (NCBI taxonomy): Eukaryota > Viridiplantae > Streptophyta > Magnoliopsida > Malvales > Malvaceae > Firmiana > Firmiana major. The sequence continues at coordinate 21,509,031 of CM065903.1, read as the reverse complement.
GAGGAAAGTGGGTACCGACGGAGGAGGAGAACGGCCGGACCGGCGACTTTCCGGCGGCCTTGGGCGAAGCCGAGCCCAGATCTGAGATGCGGACGACCCAGCGGAGCGACTGGCGGTGGAAGCCGGCGGAGAACCGGCCGGCAAGGCAGTGAACCGACAGTGAACCGGTCGAACCGGAGAGAACCGACGGTCTGAACCGGTCCGAACCGGACTGAACCGGTTCAGCCAAAAAGAGAGGAAAAAGGGAGAAAAAGGGAAAAAGAAAAAGAGAAAAAAATTGGAAAAAATTCCTATGATGCAATCGAGCTTCGGGTAAGTCGATAAGAGGTCAAATTGACCCGATTTAAATTTGAAATATTTTATTTAATTAATTATCGACTGAAAGTTTACCCGGAAAATATATTTAATTGTGTAGCTCGACGATTGGCATCCACCGAGGGCTCGAGATAGCCTCGATTTGCATATTAGCATGGAATCTCGGGTAAGTGACCCTTATTTACGACAATTACCTCGTTATGCGTGATATTGATTTAATTTCCGCATAAATTGAATTAAATTATGGAAATTTAGATAAATTGTCGTAAATAATCGATTTAGCTATTCGAGAATTAGAACGAGGCCCAATAAATTACTGGTGGGCCCAATGAGCCCAATAGGCCTCGATAAGGTGAAAATTAAGTGGAAAACGAGCTTAAGGCCGATTAAGGCCCATTAAGGTGCAATCGGGCCCAATAGGGGTAAACGGGCCCAATGATTTAAATTAAGCCCAGCAAATATTAAATACAATTAAATTGTATAATATCTGACCTGAGGAATATTGATACGCAGTTTCCGGGCATTTGATTGGGAGCATATCGGACTGCGTGACGAGACAACAGTGGAAAGGAAAATGTCAGACTCGACAGGAAAATAAGGTAAGGAAATTCTGCGGACTGCTAGAGGTAAACTTTACGAAGTTTTAAATTCATTGCAGTCATTTAAAAATTTATCTGAAGGGTCTAGAGGTCGAAGAATAATTTTAGTGCCCCGTATGGGTAAAATTACTAAAATACCCTTATTAAGGGTAAAATTTACAAAGTTAGGAAAAATTGGGAGGAGCAAGAACAAAAGGTTCCTGCTCATTCTGGAGGTGTTTTGATGCATGCATGAGTAGGCTGGCTCACCTTGAAAGAAAATGCACAGCATTGCATACTTTCAACGTGATGTTTTTTTTTTAAAAAAACTGTTTTGAGGAAACAGAGCCGCCTACGTGTTTTTATTGACATGTGACGTGCTAGAGCTCAGCTCGCACGATATTGTCGATTTGTGTGATGCACGCATTAGTGCTAGAGCGAGAGCTCGCACTAGAATTTTACATGCATAGGTGCTGGAGTCCAACTCGCACCAGATTCTTATATATTTATGATTTTCGTGACAGGGTGCTAGAGTCTAACTCGCACCATATTTTTATATGATTTTGAGACAGGGTGTTAGAGCTTCGCTCGCACCAGATTTTTATACGATTTGCATATAGAGTGCTAGAGCTTAGCTAGCACTAGATTTACTTGATTTGATGAGAGTGCTGAGCATTGCTCGCACTGATTTTATGAGAACATGCGATGAGCCGTGCTTGGAGCATCGGGTAGACTGTGTGTCACCGATTTAATAGGCTCGCACGTGCGTTTTGAGACATGGCATGAGTATTGAGAAACAAACCTCTGTAGGAAGCAGGCCAATTGGGCTGGAGTACCTAGAGATATTATATGGGTTCACGGAGTACGATGTACCGTGCAAGTAGCATGGAGTACGATGTACCGTGTGGTATCTTCGGATACGGCATCTCCGGATGCAGCATCTTCGGATGCCTGGGATCGGATAAGACTGACGGGATGGATTGACCCACCTCCTGGGCGGTTCCCGATCATGGTGAGAACCCGCACACTAGGATCCGTGTAGCTGAGGAACTCCCGAGGACACATATGGCCATAGTCCTGGTTATTGCCGATATACAGATGTTGCCTAGTCTCGCACGTCGACGATTTCGATGATTTAAACTGGGTTTTTAAACTAAATTTGCATGATGGTATTTCCATGCTTTTCAAACCCACGTGTGATGTAAACCGTTTTCATGGTTTTGTGTGAGTCAGGATCACCAGCAGGAGGGGTCGAGTCCTGACTTTATTGTGAAAATTTTAATTGAGAAAGAAATGATTTGTAATAATTGCATGTTGATTTTCCGTGCAAATGTGTTTTACATAACATCATAACGCATATCATTGTTTTAAAATGTGTGGAGAAAGGGTGGTTTATGCATGGCACCACGTTCATGTAGGTAGTACGGTTACCTACTTGTTCGTAGGATTGCCTTACTGAGCTTGATGTGCTCACCCCTTTCATTTTCTCCCACAGATAATCTCCAGTTGAAGTTGCGACGACTCAGTACTGCATTCCGGATATCCGCTGCTGCCCATCAACATAAGGTATATACACTTGTACATATTGTATCTACATAAGCATAGCACAGTAACATGTTTATAAGCAACTTTAGGGGATGTATAAATATTGTAAACAATTATAAATGACTGGAAAAGAAATAAGTTAGATGATAATTGAATGGTGGGACTGGCATTGACGCACAGCCCAATTATTAGTGGAGTGTTGGTCACGATTCGAGGACAGGTAAGAATTTAAGTAAATAATAAAACGCGAAAAATTAACTCTGATTTTTGGGTAGTTTGGGTCGTGACAATATATCATTTACGATAATTTAATTGAAAATCCCAATATAATCCATTAAATACGAAATTTAATCCGTAATTCGTAAAATAAATCTTTAATACGCGATAATTACATAAATTGTCGTAAATGAGCTTTACTTACCCGAGATTATGCGATGGTGCATAAATCGAAGTTCTATCGGGCTCACGTACGCGATTTCTCGTCGAACTGCACAATTTTATATTTAATTTCGGATAAATTTTCAATCAAATATAATTTAAATAAAATTCTCAAAAATTAAATCGATCACTTTTGACCTCTTACCGACTTACCCGAAGTCCGGTGTATCCCCAAAAATCTTCTTTTTTTTCCTTTTTCTCTTTTTTTTTTCTTTTTCTCCCTTTTTTCTCTCTTTCTTGGCTGAACCGGTCTGGTCAGGTTCAGCGCAGTTTCCTTTCCCTTGAACCGGCTGTCCGGTTCAGTCTCCTTTCGTCGTTCCAGGGTCGTCCGACCGGTTCCCGACGCCTCACCACCGTTGTTCGACACGTCTCTGACTGGGGAAGCTTCGGTTAGCTTCAATCGAGGCCAATCGCGGATGGGATCGCCGGAATCATCTTCTCTCCCTCGCGACTTCAACTCGCCGATCTGGCTATTTTCGACGCCGTCGGTGCGCGTCGTCGGTGCCAATGAGTTCGCAGGGTCATCCTCTCTCTTCGCCTGGCCGTTTGGTTGCCGGATGCTCATCAGTGATGGGATTTTCCTCAGTCGCCTGTTTTTACTTCTCTGTTTCTTATTCCTTCGCGTTTTTCAGATTCAATTGCGTTTCTTTTATTGTTATTATTATTATTATTATTATCATTAAAATATCATTAAAAATCTCAAAATATCTAATAAATTATATATTTTATTATATAATTAATTTATTCAATTTATTTATTTTATTTATTTTATTTTAACCATCTTTTCGATATATTTCTCCGTATTTTCGGGATATTATTCCGAGTGAATTTTTGATAAATCTTAATAATTTCGGATCTTGATTAATTGGACTCAAAATTCGATAATTTTCTCGTTATTGATCAAAATTTCTCAATTCCATATTTTTAATAAAATTTTCTTATCGAATTTATATCAGATTTTGATCTTTTGACCGTTTTACCCTTCTACACGTTCGGAACCAATTTAGACCGACTTTCCTTCTTGGACCCACTATAATTTCTCATTTAAATTCGTATATCTGTCCGAACAATTCAAATCTCATAAATTAAATTTGAAATTCCTTAACTATCCGTTTTCGAATTTTTACGTACGTTCCACTACTTCATTCATATTTATATGATCAAAATCATCCGTCTTATGATTCCATTAACATATAACAATATCCATACAATGTGTGAATCATAAGGAAATATGTTAAAAATCGAGTCTTACATTTTTCTTCACACCGATAATACCTATAATCAAATGAAAAGAGATATTACTTATAATCAAATGGAAAGACTCGCTGATAAAATGCAAATAGATTTTCTTATATATTATGCGACCATACCAAATAATTAAACAAACAGGTGAAATACAAAAATGTGCAAGCTTAAGTACATTTCAGATTAACAGAAACTCATAACTGCAGGTAAAGTAAGAAGTGAATTTGTTCTATATTAGTGCAGTTAGGTCAAATAATAGAGCAAACTGCAGATGGATACAAAAAAAAGGCAGAATGATGATAAGTTAAACATGTGCATCTTAGTTGATGTTTAACCATCATCAAAAGCTAGTACTTGCAGAATCGATTTTTAACCTGTATAATGGAACTAAAGTTTGGACAGGTGAGAGATCGATAATTGCAAGTATGTTTCATTCCTTTAGTTTCTTTTTTCCCCTGCAAGATAAAAATGGGAACAATAATTGTAATTTATGAACATTTCATTAATAAATAAATAAGCAAGATTTGCAAAAATATAGCAAAACAAGCCAGAAAATATGTGCACAATAATGGCTGCACAAAAATCTAGCAAAAAATGACAAAAAACATGTGCATGATCCTGTAAAAGCATGAAATCCAAAAAATATCGAAGAACAGCAAAGCACCTAAGAGAAAAAATGCAAGCATTAAAACGAAAGCAATATCAAAACTAAACAAACAGCACAACGCAGGAGAAAAAGCACAGACATGAATCAACAGAAGAACAGAACAAAAATGCAACAACAGAATAGCTAAGAAATCAAGAGCGAACATAAGAACATTGATAAGTTGCATATTAAACATATTAATTGTCATATTTTTCTATGATTTAAATTCTTTTTTATGCTTAATTTTTGGATTTGACTTATATTTTCTATTTTGTATTGTGAATAAAGGAATAAGAGCAAAATAGATTAAAGTTGCAAATTTTGATCAAGTCACAAAATTAAAAGAAATTTTGATATAAGACGTGGGCACGTCCAATGCAATAACAAGAATTGCAACTCAATATGTGAATTCAAGTCAAGATCTATCACTTGTAGCTGAAGTTGACTTAACCAGTCTAAATATGGCAAGTGAAAGATTTTAATTATTATGGAAAAGATATGCAATAACTGTCTTTGGCAAGTGGTGGAAAAAGGAAAGAAGTTTAATTGTAATCAAACTCAATCAGATAAATTTCCTTTGGAAACAGATTCTGGAGGTTAGGAGATTTAGTATTTATAGACTAAGAGTGGAAAGGGAGATGGTCTGAATAATCATCATCATAGACACAATTCTATATTTTTATTTTTTTAGTGTTTTTCTCTGAACTTATTGTTTGCTAAATTATTTAGTCTAACCAAAGCATAATTAAAGTTTGGGTTCTTTAAGAATTGTGAGATCTAATTAGTTTTTATTTTGTTCTTTTATATCTAGACTATTTATATATTTTCTGTGCTTGTTTAAATTATTGTTTTGATTGATTGTGCAAAAAAAGCCCTTTGTTTAATTGTCAGGATAATATATCACCAATTAAAAACCTGAATTCGTAATTGTTTAGGAATTCTAATATAAGTGGTAAATAACATAATTGATTTCAGATAAATTTTCAATTCTATGTTGTGAAGATATATACATAAGAACATCAACATAGCATAACAAAATAAAGGAAAAAAACATATAGCTTGAAAACACCAGGACGTTCCCAATCTTCGATAAACAACCCAAATTTGGACCAGTAGTTGCAAAATATAGGTATCAGAATTGAGAAAAAAATAGAGGAAAAATAGAAAATAGCAAAAAAAGAAATCAGAATGGCTGACCAATTGTCAGAGAACTCGGCAACCAAAATGGGAAAGAAAAATATAGGCATTATCCTACAAATGCATGAAAGGAAACAATGTGAAACATTACATAAGCATCTGCCAAAAAATAGACACCAAGAATAAAAGACCAAAGATAAAATAAAAATGTCATTGAAAATGTCAAAGAGAGACCATAAGATTTCAAACCGGAGAACAGTGCAGGGTACATAATCAGCCAGACCAAATAAACTCCAAAAGAAACACTGACCGCAATGAGGATGAAACGCATGAATAAATTCGACTCCTTACATCCATCCACAAAATAAAGCAGGTGGAGTATAGTACAGTAGCCCATAACACCGAAAAGATATATGAAAAAAGTTGACAGGCAAAACAAAAGGAGAGATAAAGAAGAGAAGGAAAAAGAAGGCAAGATAAACAAACGAAGATAGAGCACACAAAAGATGAAAAGTTAGCGTGGGAAATAGGAGTTTCAGAACATAGCTCAAGTAAAATGATATCATAACCACAAACAAAACACAAAACAACCCAACAATAACTGACCAATTCACAATGGTAAAAAAACAACCAAGTAGAAATGAGTCATTGACTATGCAGTCAGCAACAAGTAAAGATTTCAATCATGAACAAGAGATACCAAGAAGGACGTCGACACAGCCCTGGAAGTAGGTATCTTAAGCCTTGATCTACACAGCCCTGTTCACTTTACTCTCTTCCTTCAAAAAAAAAAATAAAGAATAAAACAATTCTACAAAACATAAAAAATAAAAACCAAGAAATAAAAATTTAATTTTTTCTCTTTCTCTATTTTTCTCCTCTATTATCTACTACTAACCTAAATTCATCTTCCTTTTGGGTTTTCCCCTTCTCTCCCTTTTCTCTTCATAACTCGCCAGGTCTCAAGTTGATATTCGTGCTCTGTGTCCATTTAAGAAAAGGCATGTCCCTAATGATGGGTCAGGTAAGAAAAGAAGAAAAAAAGAACAAAAAAAAGGGAACGACATGAATTTAAGGTAAAAGTTTTGCATATCAAAAAATAGGTTAAGCAGCAGAAAAATGGAAGAAAATCTTAGCATGGTAGTGAGAAAGATGATGAACAATAGTTTTTTATCCATCTCATCCTTTGCTCTTTTTTTCGCACTTTAAAACCAATATCAGAAGAAGTGAGAGAGAAAAAAGGCACTCATAAGCATATCGGGAAGAAAAAAATCAATTCGATTAAAGAGTAAAATTACACATTTCAATAAGGGAGAAAAAAGGTGTAGAGCAGTTGAGAAGAAAGAGAAAACGAGAGAGAGGCTACATGATCCCATTGTGACCAAAGAGAAAGAGACAGAGGGAGAGCGGGACTGTAGAGAGAACCACTGAAAAGAGAGAGAGATAGAGGGGTAGCGCAACTGTAGAGAGAGAGGGAGCAAGTGTAGCAGAAAATTACAGGCAGACATGACAAGATGGACAACTTTGATACAGCCACAAAAAGTGAAAGGGCGAAATGAGAGACAGTGTTGGTATAGGGGAGAGAGAGGGCGTAACTACTAATGTATCGTTGAGGCAGAGGTTGGAGAGGAAGAAGGAGTGACACTACGGAAAGAGAGAAATCGTAGACGTGTCGTTCAGATAGAAAAAAAACGTGACAGAACGGTGACGCGCATTTGCGTCCAACTTTTATTGTTAAAGATGCCAAAATTCAGATAACAAATATAATATATAATTCAAAGTGAAAATCAATCAACATATTTGCTATAGTCACATTAACTTTTTCATTCGCTGCTCATCATCATCTTTTCCGAAAACAAAAAAAAAAAAAAAGAAACAAAAATTGACTGTTGGGCCTTTCTTTCCTTTCATAACGGAAAATTCACAAAAGGGTCCCCTGGCCATTCTGCATCTTTACCCCCCGTCTTGCCAAAACTATAACAAATTGACATCCCTGCCACTTTTTTTTTTTTTTTTAAACTTTTGAATTAACAAACAATATTGGTAATAATATTAAACACAAAAGCTAGCTAGCTAGCTAACTATTTTGCTAAACATACCAATGAACAATTTTTCTAGATTCCAGATTAATTTGAATAGTCGATACAATTGACTCATGTGAGAATGAAAAAAAAAAAATAACAATTAAGAATATATGTTTTTTGGTAAAATAAAAAAAATTAAAATTAAAAATAAAAGAGTAATTTTACCCTTCCACACTTTTTATCCTTTGTGCGGTGTTCATCACCATTCTCATCGCTCTATACCAACCGTTGTGCCAAACCTCCTTAAGTCGTTCAATGGTTTGGAGTGAAGTTTAATTTTTTATTGTAAATTTTTTTAGCAAGTTAGTTAGAATAGATACTTAAGAAAAGCAAATATTTAAAAAGTAGGTAATCTCAACAAGCATTGATTAATTTGTTTAGGTGTGTTCAATCGTTTGTTCGGTTAATTTCAAACTGTATTAGCCAAAATTGATATTAACTGAAATTTAAACTTTCACATTCGTTAATCAAACCAAAATTTGATTTTGATATTAATCGAACTGAAATAAAGTTGAGTTAATTCGATTAATTAATCAATTAACAAAACTTTATTTAAAATATAAATCGGTTGTTCAAATTTTTTTCTAGGTTACTGCTTTGTTCATATATGCATCATCAACAGCACTCAACATCTTATCTCTCTCTCTCTCTCTCTCTCTCTCTCTCTCTCACACACACACACACACACACACACATATATATACATATATATATATATATATATATATCAACATAATAGTAAAATAATAATCACATATACATTTAGCAATTAATCTTATTATCGTTGATAAATATTTCAACAAAAACATTACTCTTTCCACAACTTAATGCTCATAGATTCATATTACCACTAAAAGATTATTTCCAAAAAAAGCAAGATAATTAGCAGCAGGCAGCAATAACATGTCAACATATAACTAACAGATTACTGCTGAATCAAAGCAAGATAACAACAGTCAGCAACAAAATGTCAACATCCATAAGATTATTTTCTTATAAAACATGTTATTTTCGATTCATGTTGAATACATTAGCATCAAAGCAAGACGTCAACATGTTGAATCAAGCATATTACTGATTACATTACATCCCCATTAATTCATCACTTCATTGACTTCATATTAATTCATACAATTAGGAAATTTAAACATCCATAAGTTTATCCTATTACAAAACAAAAACAGATTATAGATTACCAAACATTCATCATTCAAAGCTCCATTTAGAAGCTCACAACTCAAGTCTCAGAGTGTAGGCTATGCTGCATCCAAAGATATATCAATATCCAAAAGAAGAACAAATCAAGGTTGATATTCATAAGCTATTTTCAATTCATAAAGTAAAAGCAAAATAAATAAAAGAAAAATATATTTATACCATTTTCAACACAATCAAGTTCTTTTAGTTCTGCCATTATGTTAACTTGGTTTGATAATTTCAGAATCTTATCTTGAATACACATAAAGGCTTGTACCTTTTAAGAGTTAAAGAATTCCTAATAAACCAAGAACAAGTCCTCTAGTACTCAATGCAAACTCAGAAACAACAATGGAGGTAGGAATAGCTAACACTTCTCGAGCCAATGGAGGTAGGAATAGCTTACTGATTACATTACATCCCCATTAATTCATCACTTCATTGACTTCATATTAATTCATACAATTAGGAAATTTAAACATCCATAAGTTTATCCTATTACAAAACAAAAACAGATTATAGATTACCAAACATTCATCATTCAAAGCTCCATTTAGAAGCCCACAACTCAAGTCTCAGAGTGTAGGCTATGCTGCATCCAAAGATATATCAATATCCAAAAGAAGAACAAATCAAGGTTGATATTCATAAGCTATTTTCAATTCATAAAGTAAAAGCAAAATAAATAAAAGAAAAATATATTTATACCATTTTCAACACAATCAAGTTCTTTTAGTTCTGCCATTATGTTAACTTGGTTTGATAATTTCAGAATCTTATCTTGAATACACATAAAGGCTTGTACCTTTTAAGAGTTAAAGAATTCCTAATAAACCAAGAACAAGTCCTCCAGTACTCAATGCAAACTCAGAAACAACAATGGAGGTAGGAATAGCTAACACTTCTCGAGCCAATTGGGAAAGGATAAGAAATCTAGGGCTGTTGACTTTCCACCATCCTAAAATATCAAAGTATTCAATATCATCCTCGAACAGCCTCATTTAGATACCTATCTAATTCTGACTTTTGATTCCCACCGCTAGATTCAGTCATGTGCATCTTATATAAAGACTTCAACGTTTTTTCAATCTTTGTTGTGGTTCCCCTTAATCTTACATCACTCACCATGCTTGGTTAGGCACCATCACTTGAAATTGAAGGTTGATAAGCATTGTATAACTGTAAAGTACCTTCCTTCACTTTTTCCACCATTAACAAACCTTTATCGACATCAAACTTGCTTTTAAGTGCCTAGGATCAAGAACAACTGCAACAAAAATAAGCATATTTATCTTATCATATTTATCATTCATCCTCACTGCCATCACACTAAACTCAACATCATTACTATTTTAAGCTTCTTCCAAAAGAGCTTTCATTTCAACAATTTCATCAAATAAAATGTTGGAAGTGACATGTAAAGTGATTGAAACTCGCAATGCAAGATCATAAAACAATTTTAAAAACTGTCCTAAGCTTCTAATAGTTTTCCAGTCATCCTCGGTAGGTAAAAGTTCCTCCGACTCAAGCTCAACTCTAGAGTTGCTATCTTACTCTTCAAATATCTCAAAAGCTTTTTCAAATTTTTGAGCATTATGCAACATTAAGAAGGAAGAGTTTCACATTGTGCAAACTTTAAGACACAACAAACTTTTGCTCTCTATATTTCAATTTAAACACACTCTTTGAATGTTCAATCTATAAGGTAACTGCCTCACATATCTCACTACTCCCCTAACACAAGCAACAGAAGTATTTATTTCCTTCGAGCCTTTAGTTACAACTAAATTCACTATATGAGCGATGCATCTTATATGCATGTATTGACCAATTAAAATGCAAACCCTTTGATTCCCAGATTTTTTCTTCAAGTATTTAATAGCAACATCATTTTCACTTGCATTATCTATTGTAATAGTAAATACTTTCTAATCTCTCAACTAATCAAGCATTACTCAATGAGCTTACCAATGGTTTCACCTTTATGACATGAAATTGGACAAAAGTTTAAGATTCTTTTATTCAATTTCCATTCATTATCAATAAGGCGAGCTGTAAGACACGAATAATTCAGTCTTTACAAAGATGTCCAAGTTTCTGTGGTTATACATCTCGTTGACATGAACGCCTAAAAACTTGTTTCAATTTCAGCTTTTCATCTAAATAAAGTTGATAAATATCCCTAGTTATTATGATTGTAAAGGGACATGAAATCTAGGACATGCAACAGACAAACTTTCTAAAACCTTCGCTTTCTACAAATCTAAAAGGTAATTCATCAATCACAATCATAGAAGCTAAACCTTTTATAGTTGCCTCTTGATCAAACTTCCAAGTATTGTTGTTTCCTTCCCATTCAACACCCTTACTTTGCAAAACTACATGGGTTTGTGCACTGTCCTTGTTATTAGAATCTTGTTGCATGTGCGCATGTGATATAAAAGTGATTCGGTGCCATTTTTCTTTCCATCACTACAAAATTCCCTATTACAATAATTGCATCTACACTTCGGTTGACTTAACTATTAATAAACTTAGTAAAGTGACCCCAAACTTCAAACCTTGGTTTAATGGCTTTTCTTTTCATCCTTTTTGAACTCAGATGAACTTCCATATTCATCCATATTGTTTGAATAGGAGTAATAGAGTCTTCTATAGTGGACATTTGCAAAAGAAAAGTAATGCAAGACTATGAACATGAATAAGATAAAAGTGCTAATCACTGACCCCATAATAAACTTATAGAATAGCTATTTGCATCATAGTTCACACAAAAAAAAAATGTAAAGCAAGCCATTGCTAAGGGCCCTTTAGTACAATTATTTTATAGTTCTTGAATATACATCGTTAACTCATTACAAACTGAAGATATAGAGTCTCATTATGATTCCAATATTCCAAAATCTATCATTCTCAATTAGATAAGCACCAGCAAAACCTAATGACTACAGATTAAATCATCCAGGAATCATCTTTTTTTAAAACAAGAAATAAATCTAAGATTTACTACCACTACTTACCAGAGTTAAGATGAGTAGTTGGAATTACAGAGAGATGTCTTGAAGATTATTGGGTCCATTCATCTGGGTAGTTAGTAGTCTAGGTAAGCTGCGAGAACAAGCATATTAGAAAAGAATTAAGAATATAAAAAAAGGAAAAACCCAAAACATTGAAAACTTACAAATCTGAGATTAGGATTAGGGAAACAATTAGAAATATTGTTCATGAGTTGAGATAGAGAGGCCAAGACATCGAGTGTTTGAGTAGTCAAGAGATGGGGGTGACTAGAGTGAAAGAGGTCGAAAATCTCAACCGATGGCCTGATGCTAGAGAATAAAGATGGGGGCAAGGGATCATGGAGTGGAGGAGGACTCGAGGTCGAATGGTCAATAGGTTGAGACAGTGAAACTTGGGATTGTGAGAAGACTGAGGAGACGAGGGTCGATCGAGACTCGAGAGTTTGAGAGAGTTTAATGAGACTGAATAGTGTCGAGGGGTTAAGCTTGACTATCGTAGAGTGACAGGCACATGCGAGAGTTGAAAGATATTAGAGGGTAGAGGCACAAGGGAGGGCACGCGTTGACAGGCTGAAAGTAAAACGAATTAGGCTTTTAGGAATAATAGCCAATAAGCATCAAGCCTAGACCCCAAAAGGCCAAAACAAATGGCATCATGATACATTAACCCTAATTTCAGTTAATGGTCGATTAATAAAAAACTTCGATTTTCAAACCGTATTAACCGATACTTGAAATTCACTCAAATCTTCTACCGATAATCGACCGAATTTAGTTCAGTGGTACCGATTAACCGAACTTTGAACACCCCTAAATTTGCCAACTTTGAACAACTTTTCATTTTATCTTTAATTTGTTAATTAATTCCTAAAAACATTTTACCTTTTTTAAATAACTAAATATTATATAAAGATAAAATGTTTCATGGGATTAATTAAACAAATTAAAGATAAATGTGAAAAATTTTAAAGAATAGTTATGCCATATTATAAAATTTATATTTGAATTTAAATAACTTCACTCATATATTCAATTATCAAATATTTTTTATAAAAAAATTAAAGTTGTGAGTCGTTAACCGCTCTAATTTTATATATCAAGTGCTTATTGGAATATATATACACACACACGTATTAAGATTTTGACATTATATTTGTAAAATTTTTACTTTTTAAAAATAAAAAGAAAAATCATTTAAACTAATACTCAACATTTACTTTATCAATAGTTAAGATGTGAAAACTAATAAAATGAAAATGAAATTTTATATATATATATATATAAACACATTTTTTCACTACTCAATTTCCCGTTATAAGAATTATGACCTTAATTTTGCTTTCTTCAGCACTTAAGAAATTTTTTGAATAAATTTTGGATAAATAGACTTAAAATCAAATCTAAAGTTTCTATGTAATCAGAATTTGCCATGAATGATCCGCTTTATTTATTCGTGACACTGAGGTTTTTGGCCTAAATTTTCATGCGGGAATTCAAAATGAAACCGTTTCACATTAAGGGTGCATTTGGTTCGGAAAAAAAAATTATCTTGAAAAAAAAATTACCTTTTATTCAAGAAAAAAACTTTAAGGGATAAATTCTAAGGGAAAAAATTTTACTTCACATTCAAAAAATTTTTTTTTTGACTCAGGTAATCTAAAAATACCTCAGGATCCGAAAGTAATCATTTTACTTCAGATTTTCCTAAAATCGAGTACTGTAGGTAAAATAAAATGACTGATAAAAAAAATAATCGAATCAAATGAAAAATTAAATGATAAACAAAAATTAGGAAAGAATTTTAAATTCCTCAACCAAAGGCACCGAAAACTTGAAAGAATTAAAAAAAGAAAAACATTCGTAGTATGAAGCAAGGTAGAGTGGATGAGCTAGCAGGGCATGCACTATTTACCTTACTCCCTCATTATTACCTTGTGGACAATCCCGTTGCTCGACAACTAAAGAAGCTTTAAAAACAAAACCCGTTCATGTTTTCCCACGGCTTTCTTGAGCTTCCTACTGAGAATGATGCCTCTCTTTTTCTTTTCACCACCAGCACTGTTCATCAAATCAATGAAATAAAGAGTAATTGAGAGTGGGACGAGAGAAGATATTGTTCATTAGAGTACCAAGTTCAAGAAAGCCGTGGAAAAGCATGCAACGAACCCCTTTTTTCTTCACTGAATTATATACGGACGAAACGAAGAATGAAGCAAATTGCACATCTGTAAAAACGAGAGGAAAGCGTTTGCGAAGAAGATCGAAAGCATTTCTCACATCTCTTATGGTATGGTGGAAGAAAGCAAATGGAAGGCAACGGCAACAAACAACAGAAAAGATAAAAGGGGAATGGAGAATGGGCACGGACTCTGAATCTGAGCAACTGAAATTCTGAAAGCGATTCCCTTTAGGAGTGCGGTTAACCCGCACGTGCAGCTGACCAGTGGTTTCTCGACAAGTGTCGGGCAGAAGGGTGAGTGCATGAAGTGGGGGGCGATAGGCTAACCAGGGTGGGTGGATGGCTCCGACACTTGGCAGGGGTGACGTGGTGGTGGGGGACTGCTTAGCTAGTAGGTGTAGCTAAGCTTCTCCTTTTCTTTAATTGCTTGTTTTGTTTTTGAGCGTATTATTTTGGATGTCGTTGGTTACCGATGAGTCATGAGGAACCGCTTCCCGATCTGATCATGTTTTCTTTTTCTTCTTCCGAGCTATGCGCCGTATCGTGCGCTGGCGATTCCTCTGAGTCTCAGAGTCTCATTGCACATTGCACTGCTCCTGTATATGCTAGCGGTAACTCTGATTTACTACCATGTTGCTTGCCTTTCTGTTTAACGTCTAGTCTAGAGTGAATTTGAATGTACAGTATTATTGTTTCCGATTAGTTTAATAGAAATCTAAAATAATAATTGTTGTAAAATTAGTGTAAAAAATAATATGTTCAGATTTAATGCAATAATAAAATAATAATTAAAATTATTAAATAAAATTAAAAAATGTTTTATAAATGTAGCACTATAAAATTTTTCACTTGCCTCTAATCACATAGCCAAACTCAGCCTTGGCTTACTCTCCACTTTCTGATTAATTCTGAAGTACTGTTTTAGTCACCCATTAGTAACCTGTTTCAATTTTTTATAATTTTCTTTTTATCTATAATAATTATAATGATAAAACTTAATTATTTTTCAACTTTTCTTTCTTAATTTTTACTAATTCATGATATTGATTTATGCCTAATGATATATATATATATATATATCTTATTATCATTCGTGATGTGCAGATTAATTTTAATTATTTTTATTTGTGTGTAAATATAATATTTTTCGTATTATTATTTTATGATTTCCAAAAAAAAAACTCCAAACATAAAATAATGTACTTAATTAAATTAAATAATTCATTTCAAATTTTTAATTATTTTATATGTAGTTTTACTTAATTTATAATAAATGATATGATGCATAAAAATTATGTTGATATTTAATTTTATTTTAAATATATTTTAGAAAGATTAAATTTCAGAATTAACTCTTTGATAAAAACATATGTATACTTATCATTAAATAAAATGTTTAAGTAATAATTTTATCTTTTATTTTTTACTTTATTTTATTTTATTAAAATAAAATCTTAAGAATCTAATTAATTTTATGAACTAAAAATTTGTAAAAACTAAATATTTTCTAAGCTGTCAAGCAAACTGTAGTTGCATTCATTTTCTCTTATCAGTTCGTCAGTCACAAATGTGAGGTTGTTGAGAGCTGAGATCAATTGCATTATCAACCTTTCGATTCATGGTTTTGAACACCCATACACACCTAATTTTGCGCGGAGGTGATGATGTGTTATTTTTAAACAAATTATAGTGAATCTCGATTCTCTTAAATCATTTTAGGTAGGCTTTTAGATGTGTTTGTTAAGGTTGAAAAGTGGAAGGATAGAAAAGAGTGCGTAGAAAGTGAGAAGAAAGTCATTTTTGTTAGTATTTGATAGAAAAGAAAAATGTAAGGAAAAAAATAAGAAAGATAATTATTTTCTTTCTTTATTAATAAAACTAAATTATTTTAAATTGGAAAAAAAATTAATGTAGAGAAAATGAAATAGATGTAAGTCAAGAATGTAAATTTACAAAATTATCTTTTATTTTTTTTGTTATCTTAACAAATTAATAGTATAATGATAAATTAATGCAATTTTATTTTCTTTCTTTTCTTGTTTCAATTCTACCAAGCAATGAAAGGAAGGAAAATTATATTTTCTTTCCCATTTTTCATCTTTCCTAATAAGTACGCTTAGGTTTTGATTGGGTGAAAAGAAAAATGAAAAAAATGAAAAATTTGAGGGAGAAAAAAATGAAAAATGGAAAACATTAATTTTTTTTTAGGTATACTTGGTAGAAAAGATGAAAAATATGAAAGAAAATACAATTTTCTTTTCTTCCATTGCTTAGTAGAGTTGAAAATGGAAGAAAAGAAAATGAAATTATATTAGTTTTCTATTATACCATTAATTAGTTAAGAAAATAAAATAAAAGTAAAAAATAAAAGATAATTTTACAAATATATCTACATGACTCACATTTCTCTTATTTTCTCTTCACTAATCTTTTTAATTTGGAATAATTTGGTTTTGTTAATGAGAAAAAATAACTATCTTTTATATTTTCTTTCCTTATACTTTTTTTCCATACCAAGTACTAACAAAATTCATTTTCTTTACACTTTTTCACACACTTTTTTCCATCCTTCCATTTTTTTTACATTACCAAACACTCCCTAAAAAAAAATTAATACTTTTCATCTCTTCATTTTTCATCGCTTTAATTTTTCATATTTTCATTTTTTTTACTGTACCAAGCAAAGCCTTATTCTCTTCAATCAAATTTGCTTGAATCCTTTTGTGTATAGCCCAAAATTATGTTAAATCATATAACTTGAAAACCCAAAGTCCAATTACAAGAATCCATTGAGAATCTAAATTGCATTTTATGCTCTCAACAACAATGAAATGATGCTGATGTAGTCTTCTCTGCTGTCTTTTCCATGTGTACTGAAGATTCTACAAAAACAGTAAAGGTCAGAGAGACGCAGGGATCTATTCCTGTGCGCGCACTCCGATGCTTAAGTCAGAAAGATGTTTAAGCAGAGTCACAGTAAGTAAAATAAGCTTGGGGTTTTTTTAATCATACATGGGGGTATTTATAGATGTTCTTGTGTGGCTTCAATGAGCTCAGGACTCATAATTGTGTGGGCCCCAAAATTTTATTATTTTGGACCTTTTGTATTTTGAAGCTCAAGCGCGCGGCTGAGCTGGGAGTAAATTACCTCTATCAATTGCTCCCTACTCTTTCATAGAGAAATTCCCTATGTAAGAGTATAAGAAGAGGATTATGTCTTTCTGGAATAGTTATTAAGGATGAAACGTTTTATTTTGCGAGAGACTTTTAAGCTCTGGTAAAAACGCAACGTTTCAGCCATCTCTGCCGCGACTATATAAAGGTAAGGTGCCGCTCGGATAGCTTAGGAAACTGCTACATTTCTATCGCAAACCTGCCACAAATTCTCTCGCACACTCTGTCGCCACTCTCCCGCAAACCTCTCGTAACACTAATAACTATCGCAAAACGCTGTCGCCCCGTAGGAAAACTCTGTCGTAACCCTTAGAAAAATACTGTCGCCTTTACATACTCTGTCGCCACTCTTATTATATTACTTCATAGACGTTGTCCCACTCTCAATCTCTGTCGCCACTCACACTCTATCGCATACACCTTTGTCGCTCTTATTACTATATAAACTCTGTCGCCAAAACTTTAATCTCTATCGCCACATAATTTTGTCGCCCCTCTCATTCACTATCACCACCTTTCACTCCATCGCCATACTTCTGTCACCATATACTTATCTGGTCTGTCGCACATACCTCTGCCGCTTTTTGACTCTGTCGCCATATATTTATCTGGTCTGCCGCACATACCTCTGCTGCTTCCTAACTCTGTCGCCATATACTTATCAGGTCTGTCGCACATACCTCTGCCGCTTCTTAACTCTGTCGCCAGTTTGAATATTTCCTGGAACTGTGTCGTCAACCCTTCAAGTTTCACCCGCCGCATTTAGGTTTGTTTCTCTCTTATTTCTAACCCTAGAATGGCTAGTGTAGGAAAATATTTGGAGTTGGGGCCTAGATCGATTTTGACTGAGTTTGACCTTCAAGATATTATGCATAGGTTCCCATTACCCGAAAGGTATTTTTATAGGCTCCCCAGTCCGGAAGAAAGAAGTATACGTAGCGTATCAAGCAGAGCGGCTATTTTTAGGATATCTTTAGAATTAGGTTTTCATTTTCCAATTTCTGATTTTGGGATTTCTTTTTTGAGGGAATAAGGGATCGTCCTTAGCCAGTTACACCCTCATAGTTGGATGCAATTAATTGGCTTTAATGTGTATTGCCAAATGAGAGATGTTCTTCCTTCTCTACCTTTGTTCTATACTTTTTTCAGGCTTCGGGGTAGTTCTGGCTTAAGCCCATATTCTCTTTAGAGAGTGTTTGAACTCGGGTTTGAAAACAGATTATTTGATAAACTTCCCAACAAACTCTATAGGTTTGAATCGGAATGGCTTGTTGTAGAGGTACTTGAAGGTCTTAACTTCCCTACTATATGGGGAGCTAAGCATAATGTCCTTAAAGGTCCTCATATTACTACTTTAAGAAACAATTGTCTTCAACTATTAACCAGCTATTAGTTGATAGGCCAATCAACCTCTATGAGTTTCTATCATCCAAAAATTTGGCCTCTGCTGGTTGGGGCATAGGAAGTGTTCATGCCATCAATCCTTCTGTTTCTCTTCCAAATCCTTCCTTTGTTCCTTTTGAACTGAATCCTAGAAATAGGGAATCTAGCCTCGAAGGTGACCCCTTAGAGGATGTGGGCAACTGGGAAGCGTTTGGTTCTACTTTTATGGTCCTCCCCAACGATGAAACATTAGAAATAAATTCCCCTCAGGAGTTTCTTAACTCTCTTGATGGTAACCCTTTATGCTTTATAATTCATTATTACTTGTTTATGTAACGATCTTAACAATTTTATGGGTTCTTGTTCTGCAGAAATGAGCAGTGTTAGGCGTGCTTTGACCCGTCAAAGGGGACAATAAGGTTCATCTAGTGAACCTGCTGAGAAGAGGCCCTGCTCTACAACTGCTACTTCTGGAGATATGTCCATTTCACCTCCTACGTCTCGGACTCGGACTCCTCCTCTTAGACAAGAAACCCCTCCTCCAGCTTCGACTCAACTTCAAGAGGGAGGATCAAGAGACCCTTCTTGGGGTAAAGGGAAGGCTAGGAGAACTTCAAGCTCCTCGGATCGATCTCAGCCAGAGGATCGAGCTGAATGCAATGAGACCTCACCTCATCGAAAGAACCGGAGGCATTTATATTTGAGTCTGCTATGGCGAACATGTCTATTCTTCCCAAGATAGGTCCTGTTGATACGAGGTCATACCAGGTGGACGGTGGCTTTATGATGAAGGGAACAGAGTTTTGAGTCTACCCGGGAGTGTTGGACACTGACACTTTGGAGATGCCCGGAGTAGCTTCTCGGTTAGGTTGGGCCACCATTCTTCCAAGGGATGAGCATCAATTGTTTCAAAATTTTTCAGAGGGGGAGGACGTTACCGGCGTGGAAGCTGTTAGGGTAATTTTCAGACTCTTTCGTTTTATTTCTCTTTATTTTACTTTCAGTCTAAATTTTTATGTTTCTTTTCAGCTTGTTTAGAGAACCATCATCAATAATGCTCAAGATCGAGCATATTAAGATCGGACTGATAAAGAGATTCAGGGATTAAGGGATAGAAATATGGAATTGACGAATGCCAATAATCAATTATCTGAGTTGCCAAGGGTGGTGCGAGATCTAGAGGAGCAGCTTTCAAAGGCTTTTCAAGACTTGACTCTCGCAAAAGAGGATCTTACTGTTGAGACTGCTAGGTCTAGCAAACTTAATGACGATCTTCAGCAGAAGCAAACAGAGCTAGATAATATGCAGTCTAAGTATGATTCCCTAGCAGATCGCAATCAGGTACTGGAACAACACATTGCTGAACTAGAGAGTCGAGCCACTCCTTCGCTAAATCAAGTTGAGATTGATAGTATCAGGGCGAAAGCTGTGAAGGAGTACAGACTTTTCAAAGACTGCTTAAGGCGGAAAGAAGACTTCTCAATGCCATATGTGAAGTATGATTTTTACCTTGCCCGGTCTTGGCTGGAGAAGCATAGGGAAGGTGAGGAGCTCCCTGAGCTTCTATACACTCCTGAAGCGATGTTATTTGAAGCTCCTGATTGGACCAAGTATGAACCTGATGCGGAGCCCACTGATGAGGTCTTGAAGAAGGCTACACTAGACGATCTTATGAACCTGGTCGGTCCTTGGCAGCATGTGAGCCCAGATAATGTCCCCGAACCCATCGGTGCCCTTGATGACTTGGATGGATAAGATCTGTCGCTTCCTGATCCCCAGCCCCTAGAACGCAAGGGTCTGATGGTGCCTGATCCCCGGCCACCAGATTGTGCAGATTGATTTATTTTTCTTTCTGAATATTTCATCGTTTAATTTATTCACACTCCATATCTCGTTTGTAAACATTTTCTTGAATTTATGAATAAAGTTTATCTATTCATGCTTCATATTGTTTATGAATGTTGTTTATTTAACTTTTGATATTATCATTTATCTGTATACTTGTTTTACTCGTATGTTTATTTATCCGTGTATGCTCTCCAAATTCTTGATTGAAAGACATACTTTTAGAAAGAATTACATATGTAAACATACCTTTTTTGATGCCTGACCACTATGACACGAGTGCGCCTTCGGTTCTTACGGCTAATACATTTCCATCGCCTGACCACAGTGACGCTATTGTGCCTCAGGCTCTTACGGCTTCTTCGTCTGCAACTCCTGGCCATAGTGATGCTATTGCGCCTCAGGCTCTTACGGCTAATACATTTCCATCGCCTGACCACAGTGACGCTATTGCGCCTCAGGCACTTACGGCTTCTTCGCCTTTGATCCCTGGCCACAGTGACGCTATTGTGCCTCAGGCTCTTACGGCTTCTTTGTCTGCAATGCCTGGCCACAGTGACGCTATTGCACCTCAGGCTCTTACGGCTCATCTGTCTTCTACGCCTGGCCACAGTGACGCTATTGCACCTCAGGCTCTTATGGCTCGTCTGTCTTCAATGCCTGGCCACAGTGACGCTATTGCGCCTTAAGCTCTTACGGCTCGTTTGTCTTTTACGCCTGGCCACAGTGAATCTATTGCGCCTCAGGCTCTTACGGCTCGTTTGTCTTTTACGCCTGACTACAGTGACACTATTGGGCCTCAGGCTCTTACGACTTGTCTGTCCTTTACGCTTGGCCACAATGACGCTATTGCGCGTCAGGCTCTTACGGCTCATCTGTTTCCTGTCACAAGATTCACATTCATAAACGTTGAAGATATAATAGAAAATTAGAGAAGTAACTTGCATAATGATCACATAATAGTATCTTGTGACAATGTATTTAAAATAAACAGATAATAATGCGAGAAATAAAAACTTGGAAAGAAGATATAATAATTAATTTCAATACAATTTCAAATGATTTGAGTACCATGTCTTCCCTATTTTCTTCCCATGCAGAGTTTCCAGGATGCAGGTGTTGGGTTCAATCTTCTGTCTGATTTGATATAGGCCTTCCCAGTTGGCTCTGAACTTTTCATCCTCCCTCAAGGTGTTGGTGATGTGCGATTTCCTAAGGACCAAATCTCCCTCGGACATAGGTCTATCTTTAACCCGACTATTGTAGTAGTTGGCTACCCTTTGATGGTAGGATGCCAGTCGGATAGCTGTAGCCTCTCTATGCTCATCAAGCATATCTAGGTTTTCCCTTAGCCCTTACGAATTCTCTTCTTCCACTAAAGGTACTACCCTGGATGAAAGTGCTACAATTTCCACGGGAATCAGTGCTTCAGTGCTGTATACCAAACTGAACGACGTTTCTCCAGTTAATACTCGACTAGTGGTGCGATATGCCCATAAGACACTAAGCAACTCATCCACCCATGCTCCTTTAACTTTATCCAGTCTGGTTTTCAACCCATGAAGGATGGTTCGGTTGCTAACTTCGGCTTGTTCGTTAGCTTAAGGATATGAAACAGAGGAAATCCTTAGCTGAATGTGAAGGTGTTTGCAGAACTCACGAAAGGCATCACAATCAAACTGCTTGTCGTGGTAAGCATTTAAGACGCGTGGAATTCCGAATCGACAAATAATATCTTTCCATACCATTGCTTCGACTTTCTTCTCTGTGATTGTAGCTAAGGGTTCTGCCTCAATCCATTTTGTAAAGTAATTGGTAGCTACCAACAGAAATTTTTTTGACCCGTAGCTAATGGAAAGGGTCCCAAAACGTCTAACCCCCATTGTACAAAAGAATTTGGTTGTATAGTACTCTAGAGCGAGGCCATTGGAGCCTTTGTTATTGGTGCAAACCTTGGGCACTTGTCACACTTGCGGGCTTTATCCATCACGTCTTTCTTCAACGTCGGCCAATAAAATCCCGACCGTAATATCTTAGAGGCAAGGGCTCTAGCTCCCAAATGTTCACCATAAATTCATTCATGCACCTTAGCTAAGATATAGTTTGCTTGTTCTGGCCCCAGACACTTTAACAAGGGTGATGAATACCCCTTCTTGTACAGCGCCCCATTTATTAGTGTGAATTTCGCCCCTTGTATCTTTAAACGACAAGCTTTTTACTTGTCTTATGGGAGCGTACCTTCAGTGAGATACTGTTTTAATGGGGTTCTCCAATCGTCCCCCACCTCGATGTTACACACCTCGACTTCTTCAATGCTAGGCTGCTCAAGTCTTTCCACCTTCACCATTCTTCCTTGGGTCTCATTAGAAGAAGCTAACTTAGATAATGAATCTGCATGTGTGTTTTCAGAGCGGTTAATTTGTATCAACTGAAAGTTTTCAAAAGTTTAGGCTTTGGAATTTCTTTAGATAAGGGACTGACATTGGTTCTCGAATTTCATACTGTCAATGGAACTGGTTTACCACCAATTGAGAATCATTACGCACCACAAGGTGGTGAACTTGCAACCTCTCTGCCAGCTTCATTCCAGCAACAAGAGCCTCGTACTCTGCTATATTATTTGAACTAGGGAACCCAAACCGCAAGGAATATTCTAAGGATCTCCTTTCTGGTGACACCAAGACTATACCGACCCCATTACCATTTGCACTCGACGCTCTGTCAACATGCAGTAGCCATGGTCGAGTCTCCTTTTCAATGTTGCCCCTCGGGCTAGTACATTCTATTATGAAATCTGCTAGAGCTTGATCCTTGATGGTTTGTCTAGGTGTTGTCCTTTTATGGAACACTACTGCAAGTGCACATGTCAGTTTTTGAGTATAGAGTAAATATGAGTATCGTCCCACAGGGAACTGTGTCTACTGCAAATCACTGTAATCAATAACCTTAAGCTTTATTTAGAAAATTAATGAATGTTGGTGAAAATCCTATTTATTACTTTAACAATTAACTATGAAACAATTTAATTAAAATGAATCACAATAATTAAGAATGAAAATATCAATGGCAAAATATTCCTAGAACTCGATTTCACCTAACTAGGGTTCATACAATTCCTTTGATCAATTGTTCTTTTGATTTCAACTTGTTTATAGCCGAAACTAATTCCTGTTTATCTCTCTCGAGTTTTAAACAGTCATACCCAAATTATCTAATCCTAACCTCCTGATTTAGAATTAAATAATAGAGTTCATTAAGCGATAGTAATTCTGTTTCTCTATGACTCATACGATTTGTCAACCTCCCAATTCAACAATGTCCTATGTTAATCTACCCCTGTGCATATAAATAATCCCCTCTCTCGAGTGCTGGATTCCTATACTAATGCATCTAATTGGTGGCCAATCAACTAGAGCATTAAGAACAAGTAGATTAAATAAACATAATTGAAATCATCCAAACAATTATCACAAAGTAATTGCAATCAGCCCAAAGTTGGTTACATCGATTCTAGGAAAATGAAGTTTAGTTCCTAGACATCATAATAAGCATCCAAGAATTCCAAATTAACATCCCCGAAACAAACATTGGTGGAAAAAGATGAAAAAGATGGAGTTTCTATAGAGCTAAATTAGTCTTGAAGTCTTCTGCCGCACCCTCCTCGAAATTCTGATAAAAAGACTATTTATAAGGTTTCCAAGTACTAAAACGCGGAAAGCCACGTAGAAAACCAGTGTTGCCCTAATCTGACTGCTATGCTGCGACAATGGTATTAATTCCTTAGATCTGCTCTGCACTGTCCAATTTCTTCTATTGCTGCAGCGTAAGTCACGATCAGCATCCTGCAACTTCACTTCTTCACAGAATCATCAGAACATCTCCAAAAGCTTTAACTTCTCCAAATTGTTATTTTTCTTGCACAAATACACAAAACACATAAAACATACCTAATATTGTAAAGAACAAATCAAATAACTAAGTAAAAAGGGTCTTAAACATATATAGATTTCAGTGCAAACAAATACCCCCAAACTTAGAAATTTGCTTGTCCTCAAGCAAAAACATACTAGAAATAGAACAATTAACGACTCTCAACCATACTCAGCTCACATACTTGTCATACTAAATTGGGATTTTCCTCAAGAATTCACAAGGTTCTCAACTTAAGACAAATTTCAAATTTATATTGTTCAAGTCAATCAAAGCAAACTAATCCCCCTTCACTCTTCACTTTCCACTTGTGTGTGTGTGTACAATCATTTACTCAAATTCATGTACTTAAGTGTTAATGCGAAACCTAAATAAGAATTAAACACAAGACTTCATATGCTTGAATTAACTACTACTCTCCACTAATAAAGACTCATGCATAACCAAGAATCAAAATGACTTTTCAAGGGTTGTAACGTAAGGCTTGGGTTTAGGTGGAATAACGGATATAATATGAAGTTTAATCCACCTAAAGCACTGTAATCACCTTTGGATTTAATTTGTTTTGAGCTCCTGAATCACTACCCAACTTTATTCATTCTCGAGTTTGAATATTTTTTTTTTTGCAATCTACAGTGTCATACTCCAGAATTTAAGATTTATTTTTCACTACTTGTAACTGCATATGACACTAAATTTTCATCAAGACCCGAGAACAAACCCTTGTTTGTAACATTCAAGTTCTCAAACCAACAATTTACAAACCATCCTTGTTTTCTTTTGAGCTCATCCCCTAATCCAAAAATTTTGATTGATAGTACTTTAAGTAAGGGACCGAAGGAATAGGATAATCAAACACTTAGGTAATGGATTGTAATATGGTTAGATAACAACAAAATGGAAAAATTAGGCTCGAAGGGTTTTCCAAAGGATTAATATAATTGGGTAGGCTTGAAAGGCTCAATCTCAGAACAAAAATGGCCTAGATCATTTTCCTAATTATGCATGGTCTATCAATTTCGCCTCAAGTAATAACTAATCAAGTTCTAGAGTCCTTTTTTGTTTCACAATTCAACACAATAAGTACATAAACTGAATATGATTGGTGCATAGTGTAAGTGAAAAGATTCAAGTGAAGCTTTCTATCCACATACCAATACTCAAACAATAAAAATCATCCATTTAAACAAAAATTGATTAGTTCCTTGCAAAATCCATCTTCGGCCACAATCTAGAAAACTAATCTATAAAACTGAGTATAATTGCACGCAAACATATAAATTTAAAATGAATATAAACTACTAAAAATAGGGAAACAGGCACATAAAAAGAATTTGAAATAGCAGGCGCATAAAACATAGCAAAGCATAGCAAACATAACAAAGTATGGCACAGAGCACAGCTAATGACTCTCCCAAACTTATGATTTTCATTGTCCTTAATGAATAGAAAAAAGTATTAAAGAGGACTTCCCTGGGGTAGTCTAACTGTCTGAATCCTCCTCTGAACCATCTTCAGCATCAGCTTCCTCTGGGGCATCTTCTTCCATGTCATCATCATCATCATCAGTTGTCTCTCCCTGCTGTGGCATACACCATTGTGGTGGTAAGGGAAATACCACCTCTCCCTCACAACCCCACATATTTAGGTACTTGACCAATGGTCGATTGTAGTAGGCAACATATGCACAGAAAGTCTGATAGTCTCGGTCATTGTTACGCATCTCCATCCGCAACTCCTTAATCTCATTAAGCACAGTGTCAATGGAGCCGAAAGTGGTGGAAGGTGCCGCAGATGGACCAGCAGAAGTACCAACAGAAGGTGGTGGTGCAGCAGGAGGAGTAACTTCTCTCTGAGTCAGAGGTACCCGAGGATTTTTGAAAGTGATTGCAGATTTCCTTGCCAGTCTTGGTTCAAGCTCAGTCCAATATACTCCATATTTCTTACAGAGTCCACAAACCAATGAAGGGTGAGGTAAACCCCTTCTATTTTCCTAGTGTATGAATTCTTGTATGGACCAAAAGATAATGGCTCCAAAATCAACAATCTTGCCAGTTAGAATACAGTAAAGGAGAGCAGCTCTATCCACATCGACGCTACTTTTATGAGTTGTAGGCATGATTCGAGAACAAATAAAATCATAACATTCGTGGAGACCATATTGGAGTCGATTGGAAGGGAATGCCATAGATTCAGCCTCTGGCCTCTTCTGCCAATAGGTGTGTGGGACTGTTAGTTCATTAATGACCCGGACCAGCTCATCAGAATCAGTGTGGAGAGCTGCAACATAGCTGGTATATTCATCCTGCACCCCTTGCGGAAGGTCCAGATATAGATTAACGGCGTTGGCATTGTAAGGAATAAGAATATCCCTGACTTCGGAAGTCGAATGAGTGCTCTCCATGGCATTGGCATAGAATTCTCGGACTACATCAAGGATGGCGTCTTCAGGTTTCCCTGCTAATTTCAACAACCCGAAATCCCTCAAAAACTCAGAATACATATCCCAGCCACCAATATTAGGCCGAAAACTCCTTTCGATAATCATGTTTTTGCCTATGATTTTCTTGAAATTTTCTGCGGCTTGGCTATTTACAAATCTAGAGGGATCATAACTGGTGATGAATGGCTCTTCCCTCTGTAGAGATGGGGTTGAGCTATAAGTCGCTTGACTCGAACTTTCCAGGTTTCGTCTGGCTCGGGCTTTGGGTGCCATTACCAATGGAAGCAAAAATTGACAAGAATCATTTTCAGCTGACCCTAGTCGGACGAGCACACAAATAAGACCCAACAATCGCTTCACAACCAGAATTTCTCCAACAAAAATTTATCAATTCGAGAAGAGCTTCAAAAATCCAAGTTGTAGAAACCAAAAGGATGGCTGCGAGAAGATCGAAAATGATTGAAGAGACAAGGAAAATACCCGAAACGAAAATCACGTAAGATTGAGTTGGACCACTTTGTGTCTTTATCACAATCGGACAAGAAAACGCTTTCTCCTTCTCCCAAGGGTTTCAGGACCACCAGGATAGCGAAACTACCAAAAATTTGATGGCGAAACTACCAAATCAGCAGAAAACAACAAGATCGGAAGAGAGAAAAATAATGGCAGTGGGGTTTGTCGGGGTACTTCCAAGAGAACAAAGAAAGATGCAGTACTAGAAAAAGAGAGAGTCTTAATATGTAAAAGGTTCGGTCGCCTCTTTCAAATTAGTTTGGTAGGGTTCTTTGGCTTAACCGAATAGTAAGTGGGGTTGACAGGATAAGGGAATCCGTCTTCCAATAGAACATTGACATGTGTATTCCATTCACCCATCTTTGAAAATTTTAGACATTTGTTTTCTTTTTTGACAGAATTTCTTCTCATGCTCTTTCTAACTTTCATTTTCTCACCCATGCGAACATTATTCTGCTCTCTCTTCTTCAATTGAGGAACTTAGTCTCCCAGCTTAGTTACTATTCATGTAGTTCTTCACCTTTGTTCTTGAAAAATCATTTTCGTTTCTTTTTTTGTTCTGACTGTCAATTCTGAAGCTACTAAAGCCCTTGCAAAATTTTTCTTTTCCTTTCATTAGTCACTCACCCATGCATGCCTTCTTGAAAAATGGATGACAGTTAAACTTCCAAATGCATATGCCTGCAAAACACAACTCGATCAAAAAATAAAAATAAACAACCTACTGAAATCAACTAAACATAAATTAAAAACTAAAAATCCTAAAAATATAAATTGGGGTGCCTCCCAAAAGCGCTGAATTTCAAGTCTTCAGCCAGACTGCTTTCAGTCTCCTTAATTCGGTTCACCAAGGGGAATGCTTTCTAATTTATGCACTCCCTTTCCATAATAATAATTTAAACGCTGCCCGTTGACCTTGAACAAGCTCCCATCTGATTTCTTCAACTCAATTGCTCTATATGGGAAAACTTGATGAGCCACAAACGGTCCTGACCACCTTAACTTCAGCTTGCCAGGAAATAATTTGAGTAGTGAATTATACAATAGAACTTCCTGTTCGGGACTGAATTCTCGCCTTATTATCATTTTGTCATACTATCTCTTAGTCCTATCCTTATAAATTCTTGCATTGTTATAGGACTCATTTCTCAATTCATCAAGCTCATTCAATTGGAGTAACCGATTAGCTCCAGCCTTATTATAGTCAAAATTTAGCTTCTTAATGGCCCAATAAGCTTGATGCTCAAGTTCTACAGGTAGATGACATGTCTTACCAAATGCCAACCTATAGGGAGACATTCTAATTGGAGTCTTATAGGCTGTCTTGTGTGCCCAAAGTGCATCATCTAGCTTGTTGGCCCAATCTTTTCTATTCAAATTGATAGTCTTTTCTAATATTAACTTCACTTCTCGGTTTGAAATTTCAGCTTGGCCATTTGTCTGCGGATGATAACCGAGAGCTACTTTATGTCGAATTCCATACTTTGACATCAAACCATTGAAGACTTTGTTATAGAAGTGAGTTCCTTCATCACTCAAGATGGCCCTCGGAGTACTGAATCTTGTCAATATATTCTTGTGTAGGAACTGAATCACCACTTTTGCATCATTTGTTGGTGTTGCTATTGCCTCCACCCACTTAGAGACATAATCAATAGTAAGGAGAATGTACAGCTTCCCAAAAGATGGAGGGAACGATCCCATAAAATCGATACCCCATAAATTAAAGATTTCCACTTCTAGAATATTTGTCAAAGGTAATTCATGCCTTCTTGAAATGTTTCCAACCCTTTGACATCTGTCACATGTTTTTACAAACATGTAGCTATCTTTAAACACATTAGGCCAATAAAAACCTGATTGCAGCACCTTTGCTGCTGTACGTTCTGCACCAAAATGGCCACCATATGCTGCAGCATGGCAGTGGGGCAGAATTTCTTAAACTTCATCTTCCGGCACACATCGTCTTATTATCTGGTCTGGACATTTCTTAAACAGCAGAGGATCATCCAAAAAATACTAGTTGACATCATGGAATAATTTCTTCCTCTGTTGGTAAGTTAAATCACTTGGCATTAATCCTCCTGCTAAGTAATTCACTATGTCTGCGAACCAGGGCAGATTTGCATCAATCTTCATTATTGTCTCATCTGAAAACTCCTCTTGAATAGGCTGTTCTTGCTGAATTTTAGATTGCTCAAACCTAGACAAATGATCAGCTATAACATTGTCAGATCTCTTTTTGTCCCTGATTTCAAAATCAAATTCTTGCAAAAGCAAAATCCATCTAATGAGTCTGGGTTTGGCGTCATTCTTTGCAAATAGATATCGAATAGCTGCATGGTTTGTATAGACAATGACCTTGCCCTCAATTAAGTATGGTCTGAACTTATCAAATGCATGTACAACTACAAGCATCTCCTTTTTCGTCGTTGTGTAATTTTTTTGAGCTTCATCTAAGGTCCTGCTTGAGTAATAGATAGCCCGAAAAATCTTGTCTCTTTTCTGCATAAGGATTGCTCCAATTGTAAAATCAATCACATTGCACATTAGTTCAAATGGTTCTGTCTAATCTGGTGTGATCATAATAGGTGCAGAAATAAGCTCCTTCTTGATCTTTTCGAACGCCTGTAAGCAAAAGTCATCAAAGACAAAATCAGCATCTTTTTCCACTAAGTTATATAAAGGTTTTGAGATTTTTGAAAAGTCCCTGATAAATCTGCGATAGAAGCCTGCATGTCCCAAAAAGCTCCTCACAGCTTTAACTGATTTTGGAGGAGGAAGCTTTTCAATAGCAGCGACTTTAGCTCTATCCACCTCAATGCCGTGGACTGAAATTTTATGTCCAAGGACGATTCCTTCTTGCACCATGAAATGACACTTCTCCCAGTTTAAGACTGGATTCGACTCTTCACACCTCTGCAAAACTAGTGCCAAATTAGATAAGCATTGGTCAAAAGTATTACCAAATACCGAGAAGTCATCCATGAAGACTTCCATTATCTCTTCAACCATGTCAGCGAAGATTGACATCATGCATCTCTGGAAGGTTACTGGGGTGTTACACAAACCGAAAGGCATCCTCCTATATGCGAAAGTTCCATATGGGCAAGTGAATGTTGTTTTCTCTTGATCTTTTGGGGCTATCGCAATCTGGTTATAGCCCGAGTAGCCATCTAAAAAGCAATAATAACTGTGTCCGGCTAGTCTGTCTAACATTTGGTCAATGAACGGAAGTGGGAAGTGGTCTTTCCTAGTAGCTTTGTTCAGCTTCCTATAATCGATGCATACTCTCCAACTTGTTACCGTTTTGGTGGATATGATTTCATCGTTGGTGTCACGAACTACTGTTATTCCACCCTTTTTAGGCACAACCTGCACAGGACTCACCCAAGAACTATCAGATATCGCATATATAATACCAGTATTTAGTAATTTTAAATCTCAGCTCTAACAGCTTCTTTCATTGCTGGATTTAGTCTTCTTTGTTATTCAATAGAGGGTTTATGATTATCCTCTAACCGAATTTTGTGTATCACAACAGAGGGACTAATTCCTTTGATATCGACAATGGACCATCTAATTGTCGATTTGTGCTCTCTTAAAATTCTAAGCAACTTGTCTTCCTCTGCAGCAGATAAAAATGATGAAATAATCACAAGAAAAGTACTGTCATCACCTAAAAAGGCATAGCTCAAATGGCTTGGTAATTCTTTCAATTCAGTTTTGCCTTCTTTTTTTTCAATCACTTGCGACTTGTCAATCTTGTCCTTAGTTGTTGTAGTCGCATTTTCTAATGGGTTGGCTTCCAAAGTAACAACACAACTTTTAATTTCATTAGTTAATAATTTATCATCTAAATTAGAAACTGAATTTACCAGACATTGAGCCATAGGGTCGGTTTGTGCTTCCATTGTTTCAACTTCTCTTACACAACTCTGCACTACTTCAATCAACTTACAGGTTTCTGGCTCATCCGTAAATTTCATTGCCTTATAGATGTTGAACATAACTGATTCATCATTCATCCTCAAGGTTAATTGCCCTCTCTGAACATCGATTAGTGCTCTCCC
The DNA here is from genome assembly GCA_033439115.1 of Firmiana major. Lineage (NCBI taxonomy): Eukaryota > Viridiplantae > Streptophyta > Magnoliopsida > Malvales > Malvaceae > Firmiana > Firmiana major. The sequence continues at coordinate 21,477,289 of CM065903.1, read as the reverse complement.
AGTGGCAAGGAATGGTCTCCCAAGTATAAGTGAAATTTCTCTGTCCTCTTCATAATCTAAGACTACAAAATCGACAGGAAAAATTAGCTTATCTACTTTAACAAGTACATATTCTATTATACCTCTGGGATAAGTAATCGATCTATCTGCTAGTTGCAGTGTTATGGTGGTCGGCTTTACCTCTCCAAGACCTAGGCTCCTGAAAATAGATAAAGACATTAAATTTATGCTAGCACCTAAATCACACAATGCCTTACCCACTTCTGATCCTCCAATCTCGCTTGAAATAGTAAAGCTTCCAGGCTCTTTCAATTTTTTCTGTAACTTCTGCTGTAAAATTGCACTGCATTCTTCTGTCAAGTTAACAGTTTCATAATCTTCAAGTCTCCATTTCTTTGACAGCACCTCTTTCATGAACTTTGCATAATGTGGCATCTGCTGCAAGGCATCAACAAATGGAATGTTAATATGTAATTTCTTAAACATATTTAGAAATTTCTTAAACTCGGATTCAATCTTCCTTTTATGCAAAGCTTGAGGATAAGGAATAGATAGTTTTAACAAAGGACGATTATCAGGAAAAAGTTTACTAAAAGGTTTAGAATTAACTCCCTGTTTAATTGTTTCTGATTCTGCATCCTTTGACATAACAGGTTCAGTCTGCTTCTTCTGTACCTCAGTGATTGGTGCAGTTTCTTCTTTCTTTGATACCTTCGGTGGCTCATAGGTGTTCCCACTTCTCAAAGATATAGCATTGCAGTGTTCTTTCAGATTTAACACTGTATCACTAGGGAACTTACCTCTTTCATTCAAAGAACTGACAGCTGCAGCTAACTGTCCTAAAGTAGTCTCAATAGACTTCATCTGTGCACCAAGACTGGTATTCATCTCTGACATTTTAGCTTCCACGTTGTCTAACCGAGCATCGGTTTTGCTAAATCGTGTTCTAGTTTCAACCATAAACTCCTCAAATTTGTTCCTTCTAACTCCACCATAACCTTGGGAATTCTCTTGGTTATTGAATCCTGTATTGCTGTTACTAGCTGCTGGTTGGTTTAGAACATTCTTAGAATTACCATAAGATAGATTCTCATAGTTTCTGAATCCTAACTGGTAATAGTTAGGAACTCGATTTCCCTGAAAACCAAAGTTAAGATTATTAACATAATTCACCTGCTCCAAATCCGTCCCTATCAAGTTAGGATTTGTGTTGTCAGGATGAATCATAGCTTTCGGCCCTTGTATATTCATTGAAGAAATTTGTGTTGAAATCTGCTCAAGTTTTGCTAGGATGGCTGTCTGCGTATCTAACTCATGCATACCTGCTACTCTTCTGACATTAGCTCTTTCACCTGGCCATTGGCTGCTGTTTATAGCCATCTCCTTAATTAACTGCATAGCTTGATTAGGTGTCTTAGACCATAATGAACCTCATGCTGAAGCATCCACAGCAGCTCTTGTTTGCGGAGTCATGCCTCTGTAGAAAACCTGTATCTGGTTTCCTTCATCATATCCATGCTGAGGGCATCTGCACAATAACTCTTTAAATCTCTCCCATGCCTCATGTAATGACTCTTGGTCTAGCTGTGTGAATTGGACAATTTTTAATCTTATCGCATTGTCTTTCCTAGTGGGAAATACTTTGTCAAATATTTCTGTGCCATCACTGCCCATGTCTGAATGCTTCCTGCTGATAGGTTTTGATACCAACTCAATGCTTTATCCTGAAGAGAAAAAGGAAATAACCTTAGTCGAATAGCATCATCAAGGGCTCCATTAATCTTAATGGTGCTACAAATCTGCAGAAAACTTATCAAATGTGTATTAGGATCTTCCAAGGCCGAACCTCCAAATTGTTGCATAACCATGTTGATCAATGCCGGCTTCAGTTCAAAATTGTTACAGTTCATAGGAATCTCTCTTATAGCAGCAAAATTCTGGTTCACTACTAGGGTAAAGTAATCGCGTATGGCTCGCTGTTGCTAATTTTCATCTGCCATGATTAAATTTTGGTCTTTCTCTTCAAATCTGTTCTGCTAAATTTATCTGATGGTTCTCTCTGGCTCTTGATCTGACTCTTCTTTTATATCTGTATTTCCACTTCTGCGAGTTTTTACCATTCACCTAAAAAAATAAAATAAATAGTCATAGATAATAAATTAAAACAAAAATAAAAAAATAAAAATAAAAATCTAAATTAAAGTAAAGGCTATTGGGAAACAGTGTCAATGAAAAACTTAACAACAATTCCCCGGCAACGGCGCCAGAAAACTTGTTATCCTTTTATGGAATACTACTGCAAGTGCACAAGTCAGTTTTCGAGTATAAAGTAAATATGAGTATCGTCCTACAGGGAACTGTGTCTACCGCAAATCACTGTAATCAACAACCTTGAGCTTTATTTAGAAAATTAATGAATATTGGTGAAAAACCTATTTATTACTTTAACAATTAACTACGGAACAATTTAATTAAAATGAATCACAATAATTAAGAATGAAAATATCAATGGCAAAATATTCCTAGAACTCGATTTCACCTAACTAGTGTTCATACAATTCCTTTGATCAATTGTTCTTTTGATTTCAACTTGTTTATAGCTGAAACTAATTCCTATTTATCTCTCCCGAGTTTTAAATAGTCATACCCAAATTATCTAATCTTAACCTCCCGATTCAGAATTAAATAATAGAGTTCATTAAGCGATAGTAATTCTGTTTCTCTATGACTCATACGATTTGTCAACCTCCTGATTCAACAATGTCCTATGTTAATCTACCCCTGTGCATATAAATAATCCTCTCTCTTGAGTGCCGGATTCCTATACTAATTCATCCAATTGGAGACCAATCAACTAGAGCATTAAGAACAAGTAGATTATATAAACATTATTGAAATCATCCAAACAATTATCACAAAGTAATTGCAATCAGCCCAAAGTTAGTTACATCGATTCTAGGAAAATGAAGTTTAGTTCCTAGATATCATAATAAACATCCAAGAATTCCAAATTAACATCCCCAGAACAAACATTGGTGGAAAAAGATGAAAAAGATGGAGTTTCTATAGAGCTAAATTAGTCTTGAAGTCTTCTGCCGCAGCCTCCTCGAAATTTTGGTAAAAAGACTATTTATAAGGTTTCCAAGCACTAAAACGAGGAAGGCCACGTGGAAAAATAGTGTTGCCCTAATCTGACTGCTATGCTGCGACAATGGTATTAATTCCTTAGATCTGCTTTGCACTATCCAGTTTCTTCTGTTGCTGCAGCATAAGTCACGATCAGCATCCTGCAACTTCACTTCTTCATAGAATCATCAGAACCATCTCCAAAAGCTTTAACTTCTCCAAATTGTTCTTTTTCCTGCACAAATACACAAAACACATAAAACATACCTAATATTGCAAAGAACAAATCAATTAACTAAGTAAAAAGAGTCTTAAACATATATAGATTTCAGTGCTAACACTAGGCTGAAAAGTAATATCATACTCTCTGAGTTTTACTGCCCATTTAACCAATCTCCCTGAGTGTTCAGGCTTCTGAAGAATTTACCTTAATGATTGATCCATTAGGACAGAAATTGGATGCGCCTGAAAATAAGGATACAATTTGCGAGAGGCCATCACAAGGGCCAATGCTAGCTTTTCGGCTAATGGATAATAGGTCTCTGAGTCTAGCAGTACCTTACTCACATAATAGATGGGACGGTCCGCTATTTCATCTTTCTTCAGCAGTACCGCACTAACGGCAAATTCACCGACTCCTAAGTACATATACAAATGCTCTTCTTCTAAAGGTCTTGTTAATAAAGGTAACTGCTTCAAATATTCCTTTAAGTCTTCGAAAGCTCTCTGACATTCATCTATCCACTTGAAATCCCATCCACCTCGTAGAGTTTTGAAGAATGACAAGCTCCTTTCTGCAGATTTTGACAAAAAAGGGTTCAAAGCTGCTAGTCTGCCTGTCAATCTTTGAACTTCTCTCACTGTGGTTGATGGCTTCATATCATAATTACTTGCACCTTTTCAGGGTTTGCCTCAATCCCCCTGTTGGTGATCATGAACCCTAAGAACTTCACCGACCTAACTCCAAATGAGCATTTGTTGGGATTTAGCTTCATATTGAATTCCCTCAACACATCAAACACCCTAGACATCTGATGAGCATGAGACTCTCCTGCTCTGCTTTTGATAATCATATCATCCACATCAGCTTCCATAGTGTTACCTAGGAGATCTTTGAAGACTTTGTTAACCATTCGCTGATATGTGGCTCCAGCGTTCTTTAAACCGAATGTCATTACCCGATAACAGTATGTTCTATCATCGGTTATAAAGGAAGTATTCTCTTAATCTTCTGGATGAAGCATAATTTGATGATACCCGGAGAAAGCATATAAAAAATTGAGTTCATACCCAGATGTTTCATCCACAAGTCTATCAATTTGAGGTAGAGGGTACGAATCTTTGGGGCAAGCTTTATTCAAATCAGTGAAATCCACACACATTCGCCATTTTCCATTGGATTTCTTCACCATTACTACATTGGCCAACCACTCAGGATAGTAAACCTCTCTAATAAACCTGACTTCTAAAAGTTTATTAACTTCTTCAGTGATCGCCTTTTGTCTTTTTGGGGTAAAATTTCTCTTCTTTTGTTTGATAGGCTTATGCCCGGGTGAAACATTAAGCCTATGACAAATCACTTCTGGATTAATCTCAGGCATATCAGTTGGCGTCCAAGTAAAAACATTCGAGTTTCTCTGTAGGCATTCTGCTATCTTCCTTCCTTTTTGTTCATCCAGTTAAGTCCCTATGAATGCCTTCTTCTCTTCATCCCCCTTGACTAGCTCAATGGCTTCCGTTTCCTCAACAGGCTGAGGTTTAGGAGGGTCATCTATATATAATGTCTCCTTTCTCTATACTCCTTTGCTAGCGGTAGAGGCAATATAACACGTACGAGCCCTTTTTTGAACTCCTCGTACTTACCCGACTCCGTTGGGAGTAGGAAACTTCATTAGTAAGTAGCAAGAAGATATCACCGCCCTCATATCATTTAATACAGGCCTTCCCAAGATCATGTTGTAAGGAGCTGAGGTTGACCTTACAACCATGAACAATACCTGTCGAGTCACATCCTTTGGGCTTTCCCCTAGAGTCACAGGCAACTCTATAGACCCGGCGACCTTCACTTTCTCATCCACAAATCCATACAGTGGCGTCACAATGGGTCTTAATCTATCTTCGAATACATTAATTTTCTCAAATCAATTCCAATAGATTAAGTTCACCGAACTTCCATTGTCGACCAGGATTCTGCTTACTGGATATTTTGCCACTACCGCTGATATCACCATTGGGTCATCATGAGGCATGATGATATCACCCCTGTCTGTCGGAGTGAACACAATGGGTTCGTCACCTACCTTTTCCTCCATCACATCATGAATCTGATACACTTGTCTAGCGTAACTTTTACGAGAAGCAGAGGAACTTCCTGCCATCGATTCTCCCCTTGCAATAACATTTATAGCCGACCCAGTGGGTTCATTATCCAGTCGGTTGTCTCGGGGGTCAGGCCTAGCTACTTCTTCATTTCTTGGCATATTTCTCTTGTTATCATTATTTTGTCTATTCTGAGGACGATCATTCCTTCGATCTCGCGGAGGATAACGGGGCCTTTCACTTCTCCACAGGAAGCGATTAATTTTCCCATCTCTAGCCAGCCTCTCTAACTGATCCATCAGATCTCTGCATCTTTCAGTAGGATGACCATGAGCGACATGAAATTCACAATAAGCATCAAGATTTCGGCCCATATCTCAAATCTTCTTTTTAGGAAACTCCAGCAGTTCAGTTCCTTAAATAGCGGCTAGTATGGTGGTACGAGGCTCATTTAGCCTGGTATAATTTTCACACCTGAGTCTAGGAGCCATGTCTAATCTGTTAGGTCTTGAGGAACTTCTTTCAGGTACATCTCTTTCTCCTTTTCTTCCTTCCCTTACCTCTCGAGATTGTACCATCCTCATCACTTCCTCCTGAGCTGTAACGACCTGTGACCTATAAAAATTCGTGAAAGTTTTTTTTTGCAACTTCAGTTTGCAACTTAATTCCTTTATTCACTTAGGTTATATTCCTGTTCAGTGTCAATTCATTGTCTTACTTCTTTATCCGTAATTATAATTAAGTTTCATATTTGGATTTATATGGCCGATAAAAATTTTGGCAGCATAACGGCTTATATATAAGCCTACCTACCTGAAATGTTCTCACAATATCAACCCTAACTATCCACAACTATCAGACATGCTTCCCAAGTCATATCATCAAATCATTCTACATATTCCAAACATGTCTTGTTACTCCCAACAATCAATCCTTAAAAATATTTCATTTATCCTTATACAGATTACATCCCGACACATTACTTTCAATAGATGTCTGTGCGTACAAATGGTCAGGTAAAGAGATAGAAATGTATACCTCACGCATGTACAGAAGGTAATTTGGGGAAAACTCGTATTCGCCAGCCTACGTCGTCTACGCAGTAATTATCACTGTAGTTTTACTGCAACACATTTGAGAGGTGAAGGGGTGAGCTTGCGGGAAAAAGACCAGTAAGAAAGTGCATTTAAAACGATCATAGTAATTAAAATATACAGAAAAACATAACCTTTCGTATATTCAGAATTTCAAAAACATAATTGTATATAAATCACATATAACATAGTCAAATCTGAAAATAGAGTTTAGTTCAGATAGAGACTACGCTGGCCCATATGATTATCATGCATCGATAACAAAATCATTATCCGTAGAGGGAATTCAGAACCTATGGCCATGGTAGGCCTGTAGACGTGATGAAGGTCATACAACGTTCAGACACCCAAAGGTCGAATTCAGATGCCACAAATGCGAAGTTCAGATGCCACACAGGCGAAGTTCAGATGCCACAAAGGTGAAGTTCAGACGCCGCAAAGGCAAAGTGCAGACGCCACAAAGGTGAAGTTGATATGCGTTAGCATACAACATAAGTGGTCCGTAGTCTCAAAACGTACTATAGTTTTCATATATAAAAAAAAATTGAAATACAACCATCTTATTCAAAAGACAATTTCAGAAAACATGTTCTTGTTCAGAAGTCAAATTCAAAAATATGCAATTATTCAGAATACAAATTCAGAGAACATGTTCTTGTTCAGAAAATAAATTCAGAGGCATTCACTTATTCAGAAGACAAATTCAGAAATATGCTGTGAGACCCCGTACATGTATAGCTATGTATATAGGAACGTGGGAATGTAAATAAAATCATAAGTAAGATGATGTATTGTAATGTGAAGTGTATACAATGTAAGTTCATAAGATTATGTACGCACTTGTAGTAAGAATTGTGATTATACGTACAAGTTGCATTATGAGTGAGTAGGAGGAAATGAACTTAAAACGGGAAGAATGTGATCGAAATGGAATATGAGAAGTATAGTAAAATGGAAGGAAAGATTTACATAAGTGTATATTTCCATTCGAGTAATATTGTATATATTTGGTCACACAAAGATTCTACACAAATTTTAATGTGTATTTAGTAAGGAAGAATCCCATTTTCAAGTCTCAAAGATGAATGAATGAGGAAATGATCATGGTAGTAAATTAAGGGTGTTTGGTAAGAGTTGTTGCAGAAAAACTGCAGGAAATCTGGAATTTGTGAAGGCCAGATCGATCTCATAGGATGAGAGATCGATCTAGGAGAGCCAGAATGCTCTAATGTGAGAAATGGAAGGGAACAGATCGATCTCCAAAGGAAGCAGATCGATCTCTTTAGCTCTCGGGTTGGAAGCAGATCGATCTCCCATAAGACCAGATCGATCTCCTTAAGCTTCTGTTTGACAGCAGATCGATCTCCAGTCTCGACAGATTGATCTCCTACCTTTAAAACATCTCAGAAAAGAGGGATTTTTGAGGAACAGATCGATCTCCACCCAAGGAAGATCGATCTCATCAAGTCAAAACTATAAATGGGAGCAGTTGGATCATCAGAATTTCGGGGAAAACAATTCCATTTCACTTCAACTCAAAGAAATCTAGTTTCTCACTCCTAAATCCAGCCATTTTCAGTGAGATTTAAGGAGAGGCTATTAGAGACAAAGTTGTTCACATCAAAGAGAAGAACAACATAGTCTAGAGGCATTTCCCTATTTGAAGGATTGAAGAAATAGAGGGCAATCCTAATTGGAGCAAGAGGAAATCCAATGAGGTAAGTTCTAATGCACAAATCCAAGTACATTGGTTTGGTTAATGCTTATAAAGATATTTGGGTGTGCATATTGTGGATAGAACTACCTAGGATGGTATGAAATGACTATAACTTAGAAATGGTCAAGTGTGAGAAAGTGGAGTGTGGGAGTGTTTATGATGAATGAGATATCTTGAGTGGATGAGTATGTTGTGGAAATGGTTTGGAAATGTTGATGTTGGGGTAAAATTGTGAGATTTACCGCAAAGGGTAAAATATGTAATTAAGGCATTGGATAAATGCTTAGTTGAATAAGAGTTAGAAACATTAACTCAAATGTTGGTAGATGAATTTCAGTTTCGGATGATACGCCGGAGCAAGTTGAGATGAGAACGCAAGAAGCATAAAGGCGGATAGTTGCACACAAGTAGAACGAGGTAAGGGACTGTGTGTTAGCTATAGAGATGTTCGTACGTAATTACAGCAATTTCGTAGATATATTGCTAGGACTAGTACGATATTATAAGTTTATGAAATGATGTGGAAATATGAAAAATACTATGATGTATATATACGTATTGAGAAATGGGATAGGGTAAGGAAATAGCATGATATGCATGTTTTCAATGAAATTCTCAATTTTATATTGTGATTGATGATTGAGAAATGTTGATGATAGGTTGGCTAATTTTACATGTTTTAGCATGAAGAAGCATGCTGTATGAATAAACATGTTTTGAATTTTTTTTTAAAAAAAGGAGAAAATAGCCTTCTATCAGTTTTGAGATGTGATTTGGTGTTGAAGCGCTAGCTTACACCTGTTTTAATGCCTTGATGTACCGTGTTGGAGTTTTAACTCGCACGGGGGTTTTGAGAAAGTGCGAGAACTATGCTCGTACCTGTTTTGTTGAGTTAAGGTAAACCTGGGGGTCTGGGACCCAAGGGGATACCAGCCGACGACCAATTGAACGGGCTGGGCCTTAACGATAGATCGTACCGCGCTGGAGCTTTGTGTTGACTGTGTGTCACGCTGCTTGCTCGCCTGGTATATGAGACATGGTTCAAGGATAAAAAGTCCATCGGAGTTGGAGTATGGACTTGGGTCCACGGTTGTACGTAGAACAGTGTAGTCACCCGTTGGTATACTATGTACCGTGCTGGGTGCACGTGAGTACGAGTATCGCGTAGATGACACACGACGTATCTTCACCGTGAGTATACGAGGAGATGAGGTGGATTGAGATGAGCCGGAGGATAGGACTGACCCATCCCCCTTCAGGCGAAGTGATACCCTGTGCACACCCGATCAGTGAGGCCTGGGATCACTGACTGTGGCCATAAGTCATGGATATTTGATTGCCTAACATTCCATGCCTGTCTCAGAGAATCAAGAAACAGAGACAATCTCAGAAAAAGAAAGAGAATGATTTGAGAAGTGAAAGAGATTTTGTGTTTCAATAAATCTCCGATTTCACATTCGTGCCATGAGGGCACTATTTATGAGCATGTTTTAAATGGAAGTTTGACATTTGATTTACACGAAAATGCTATTGAGAAATATGTGTTTAAATGCATTGTTCGTATGATATTTCCATTTGTAACGAAAACATGGTTTTGGTTTATGCATGCATGGGCTATGTAGGTAGTACGATATCTACCTGCTAGCATACATTTCCTTACTGAGCCGTGGTTTGCTCATCCCACTATTTTCCCCCTCCAGGTACTGAGAAGTAAGAGAGCGGTGATCTCTAGATCTTTTGTGTTTAACAGCTCCCACAATCTGCAAAGGTATAAGATTTGTATACACGAGTATTTTGTATCTAATATATCGTATCGCACAGTTATATCTTGGAATTGTAATCAGTATTATGGGGATGATATGTAAGCACATGGTATTTATACAATTAATTTTGTGTATTTACACACACACCTGGGAGTGTGAATTAAAGTTTTAAATATTCCGCTGTAAATAAATAAATTTCTAGTAATTGCATCTTCTCACAGCCCAACCGTAGTAGAGAGTGTATGGAAAGAAGGGTTCCCGAAAGCGGGGCATGACATATGCTTTTATTCAAAAAACCAATTCAGAAATCACGCTCTTACTCAGAAGACAAAAGCAGAAAAAATACTCAAAAATCATAGTTTAAATCTTTATAAGTTTTCCTTGAATTGAAAACATAGTCAAGCGAAATCCTGGGCTGAAGAGCGGTCTAACCTTATTTTTTTTTTTAAACGTTTGTCGAACATGTTGAAAATTCAAGCATTTTAATCGTGGTTCAGAAAGTAAACTATTACCATTTTAAATTACATCCCCTTACCTCTTAGCAACTGATGCAGAGCATTTTCCTCGATACTCGAGTTTACCTCGTAAAACGTGCTGGTAGACCGAGCTATCATAAAACAATGTCAACTTATCACTTATGGTTTACCTTATCTCATAACAATTCATATGAGTATTAACATCAGAAAGGTTGATAGAAAGTTGACTTTTGAGCTAATGTGCTCACTTTCCTCAGTTTTTATCGGTCTACACCTCGATTTAATCGTTTTAAACTTGTTCAACCCTTTTTATCTCATTTTCAATACCTGTAAGGTATATTTTGCGATCTCAGCAATTCATTCCTTTTTATACACTTCACTATTTCATTATATCTAGCTCTTTTTTGATAACTAGTTATTTAGTTGCTCAATCATTTAGTCACTATATAAATTTATCAGTCATCAACCATATTTCATCACCTTTAATTTATCCAAGTGCCCTAAGATGTTGGAAACAACTCAAATAGCTCATACAAATTTTTTCAGCTAACGTCATTTCTTTGTAAATTCATCAAAAACACCAAAAATCAACATATATCAAATTTCATCACCATTCAACACTTTCACTCAACTTTCTCACACCTTTGACTAACTTTGACTTCAATCTAAAATTGTTAGAATTGTTCCTAAGCTATAAGAAATTCATTATCCAACTCAATTTAATCCAAAACAGATCACAATTTAGCCACATTGCATCCAAGAATCCAAAACTTCACTTACATGAACAAGACAACTTTAGTGCTCAATCTTCTCTCTACCGTTTCCAGCATCAAATGACCTCCATTAAATTTGAAATTTTTATATGTGTTAGAGGGGAGGTAAATGAAGATTTTTTCTAATTGGACCAAGGTTTGAAAATGAGTGGAAGGCTGCTGAAAAATTCCTACAAGTCAACAGACCAATTCACGTTATAGTTCTGCCCTGTTTTCATTTCTCTATCGATTCAGCTATCAAAAAGCCTCCATAAATTCTGAAATTTTTACATATGTTAGAGGAGATGTAGATTAAGGTTTTACCTGAAGAAATCAAGGTCTGAAAATGAGTGGAAGGCTATTGAAACATTCCAGTAAGTTACCAGGCTAGGTCACGTTGCAGGTTCTGCCCAATTTTCTTTCTCTAATGATTAAGCTAGAAAATGAGCTTGTATTTTGCTGGATTTTTGATATGTTGTAGAGGGATGACTGGGGAAGATTTTTTTCTTCTTGGTCATCGCCTGAATCTGGCCAGAAGATGGCCGAAAAATTCAGACAATGTTGAAGCTATAGTAACGTATGCGGTAGGAATGGAGGGAGGGAAGCTCTCGTGTTTCAAAGGGTTTTAAGTTGGCTACAGTGCTGAAAAAGTTGGGAGCCGTTGGATAAGGGAAAAATCTTCAAATCCAATGGTTTCCATTAAGGGTTAGGTGGACTGTGCAGGGCAGATTTTCTGCCCTGTTTTGTAAAATCTATTAAAATTATTTATAGTCAAATTTCTCCCAAATTTTTACTTCTCCAATATTTTATTATATCTCTAGTATCTCTCATAAAAATTTGGGGGTCACTTATTTAAGAAATTTTTTCAAAATCGAGCCATTTTCCTTGATTCCGTTAAAACCAAGCTAAACGGTTTAAGCTCACTAACTCACTTTAAAAATTCATTTAAATACATAAACCTCCATATTTCCACTTGATTTAATTTCACTTGATTTAATTTTTCCAAGTTAATTTCACCTTATACTATCTTCCCATGGTCTTAGAATAATTTTCTTGAATTTCTATAATTTATTTCGATTTATTTTCTTAACTAGGCTAATTTTTTCGGTTTAATACAAAACCCGAGTTTTACTAACTTTTTCACTTCCAATGACTTAGTCTTCACTCCTAGACATCATTTCAAGTATAATCATATAATTCTTAATATAATCTCGGGCTTAGGGCCTTACCTCGAATTGCGAGCCACCGGGCCCTATGCTACTAATTCAAGTGCCTCGGTCATAGTTGGGCCTGCATAGCATTATTCTGAGTTTTCTTAGTCACTTTTAAATTCTTTAATCACAAATATAGTAAGAAGATCTAGGTTTCACATGAGCCACGTATTTATTTGCTCTAGCAAATAAATCGGAAAGAGTCGCTGGCTGGTCAAGGGACAAGGATTCTTATAGCTTCTCAGATTTCGTCCCCTGCAACATTACTGCCATGGCTACTCCCACTGGTAGATCTTTCACCTCTAAGGTTGCATCCCGAAAATGATCTACATAATTCTTCAGCGATTCTTTGTTCCCTTATTTAAGGGTGAGTAGATAAGTGACATCCTTCTTCTGCTGGCTGTTGATGATGAAGACTCTTAAAAATTCACTTCGTAACTGGTTGAAGGATGAGATAGAACCCTTGTTTAATCCATTAAACCATTTTAGCACACGTCCCGACAGTGTGAGCGAGAAGGCTCTGCACATGATTTTATCTTCCCATCCATGGAGTAATATGAGGGACTCATAACTCTATATATGGTCGTATGGGTCTGTTTTGTCGGCATAAGTAGCCATAAAAGGCATCTTAAACTTCTTCGACAGTGGTTTGTCCATAATCTCGGGACTGAAAGGAACTCTCTTTCTCTGATTGTCGTTGAGAGACACTAACTTCTTTCTTCTTAGAATCCTTTCAACAACTTTCTCAACATTTTTCGACCCTCGAGTTGAGTGTGCTCCCCTCTCTTCGGCATTAGAAGAGTCTGAGTAGTAAGCATCCCTTCTTTCTTTGTTTCGAGGATTTCACACACGGTCCGCTCCCCGCCTAGGGATCTCCTCATCGTTCACAGTTTCCCTCCCTCTAGGAGCCTGCACTGTATCCCTTCTTCCTGCACCTCCCATTATGTAATTTGACCTTGTAACTTCGAAATGGTCTTGGGAGTCATGACTATTCTGTCTCTGTCGCTCCCAGATCCATGAACTTCGAAGTCATGTTCAAATTCTGTGGCAGAAGTCTTGAACTCGGCGGTAGAGGTCTGCCTCCTGTATTCTGCAGTATGATGCTGCTTCTGAAATCGTGTGACAGGGTTAAACTCTGTCAGACCTACGGAAGGATCTTGACTCCTGACCCCTGCGACAGTATTTATCCGTCTCAGACCTACGACAGGGTTCACTTCTCGCAGCCTTGCCGCAGGGCGCTTCCTCAGAGCCGCAACAGGGTTGTCCTCCAGACCTGCGGCAGAGTTTACCCTCAAACCTGCGGTAGGGTTCTCCTCCAGACCTGCGGCAGAGTTAATCCTCAGACCGGTGGTAGGTTTCACCTTCAGACCTGCGGTAGAGTTATCCTCCAAACCTGCAGTAGAGTTCATCCTCGGACCTGCGACAGGGTTCACCCTTAGACCTGCGGCAGGGTTCACCATCAGACCTGCGATAGTGTTGTCCTCCAGACTTGCGACAGAGTTCATCCTCAGACCTGCGGTAGGGCTCAACCTCAGACTTGTGACAGGGTTCACACTCAGACCTGCAGCAGTGTTGTTCTTCAGACTTGCGGCAGAGTTCATCCTCAGACCTGCGACAGAGTTTACCCTCAGACCTGCGGCAGGGTTCATCTCTCGTATCTCTATGGTAAGGTACTCCCCCAAAGATGCAGTAGAGTTGTCCTCCAGTCTCGCGGCAGAGTTCTGCATTAGGTCAGCGGTAGTATTCTGCCTCCATTTTACTTGTCCCGCATTCGCCATGGCAGAGGGTTGGCCTCTCTCGTAAGTTTACCTCGGGATATTCTCTCCTACCATCTGTTGTATTTTTTTAGAGGCAAACTAAACTGCTGCAGAGCATTTTTGAAGAAATCCACCATTGCCCTCAACGCTGTAGTAGTTTGCTCATTTTGACATTTCCAAGCCTCAAATTCGTCAAGGGAAACTGTGGCAACCTTGTCTCCTTCTCCATTCTGCTCTTGTCCTCTCCCAGGTCTGCCAGGAGGACTTACAAAATTCTCTTCTCCTAAATTTACTGCTATTGTCGAACGTGTTCTCACCATTTTAATAAAGAATCTGACTTTTTGTCCTGATTCCCACAGACAGCACCAATTGTTGTTGCTCTCAACAACAATGAAATGATGCTGATGTAGTCTTTTCTGCTGTCTTTTCCACATGTACTGAAGATTCTGTAAAAACAGTAAAGGTCAAAGAGGCGCAAGGATCTGTCCCTACGCACACACTCCGATGCTTAAGTTAGAAAGATGTTTAAGTAGAGTCTCAGTAAGCAAAACAGAGCTTAGGGTTTTTTTGATCATACTTGAGGGTATTTATAGATGTCCCTGTGTGGCTTTAATGAGCTCAGGACTTATATTTGTGTGGACCCCAAAATTTTATTATTTTGTGTCAGAGCCCGCTTTACATCCCCACAAGGCCGCTATCCTCACCCTCACTACCTCATTGGTAGACTTTTGGGCCTGTTGGATAACTCCAAGGGCAGACAGCGCTACTCCACAACATCCACGTATTGTCCGCTTTGGCCCATTAGACCTCACGGCTTTGTTTCATTCGGGTACTCCAGCCCACATGGCCTGCTTCCCCTCAGAACGCGTCCTCGGAGGCTCGAACTCGGGTTAACACCCTTGTTCTTGCACTCCTGATGCCAATTGAGCCACATTTTGTATTTTGAAACCCAGGCGCGTGACTGGGCTGAAAGTAAATTACATCTATCAATCTCGGCAAACAACTCAAATGGCCCAATTTTTTTGTTTTATTTTCATTTTTAATTTAGTGTTTTTATATAATAAAAATTAATTAAAATCATTAATTTATTTAATAAAAAAGGGTCAATAGGCAACTGCCTGAAGCTGTTTGCCATGGCAGACATCAACACCTTGCATCCCCTATTTTCGGCTTCCCTTCCTCTCTAGGTTTTCCCTGTTTTCTTTTAATTAACATAAACTCAGCAAAGTCGCACTGTCCTAGAATTGTTATATCCCTTTCCCCTTTATGCTTATAAATTCTTAGCTTCCTTTCTTACCTGTGATTTTACTCATTTTTTTTTAATTAACATGGATTTATCTAACGAATCTTCCAAAATTCATACTTTCTCTTCAACCAAAAATGTAGCAGGCACCATTGTGTAGGTGCATTAGCCATGGTTGTGTCAACAACAATAAAAATCCTAAATGAGATGGCCAGTTTTTTTATTTCTATATATACACCTAAGGAATAGTGGGAAAGGCAGTTCTCAACCTCTAAAAAAAAAAACCCTCTTTACCCATAGAAACCACCATCAACCACCATCCAGGTCCTCACCACCAAGCCGTACTGCCACCACTGCCTTGTGCCTTCAAACCTACCCAAAAACCATTACAGTTTTTCATCACCAATAAGCGACCGGTGCTTTTGAAACCACAACCACCACTCCACCTAATTTCCAAGACTCAGACATCCAACTTTTTGCTACCAAGCCAAAACTAAATTCACCAACCAAAAAAGAAAGAAAGAAAGAAAAAACCCACAAGAACCAGTATCTATATGCATCTTGGAGCGGGAAAATAACAAAACAATTAGATCTAGGTAGTACATGTATAGCAGAAATCAAGGAGCATGTGGCACCGTTGATCTCGGGGTCTCTTTGCCAATATTGATTAAAGGGAGAAAGAGTGTGGTGCCGAGTTTTGAGTTGGGAAGGGTTGGTTATGAATGGAGCCAAAGGAGAAAGTGAATTTTTTTGTCTTGGTAGGTTTGTTGCTAGGCACTTGTTCTTGCACTCTTTTAATTCACTTGGGTCTTTGAATATTGCTTTGATATAGTGTAGGTGGCAAAGTATTGATTTTATCGTAAGGTGAGATTTTATGAGATATCTAAAATTTTATGACAAGTTGAATAAATAATAAAAATTAAAAATATGTAAATAACAATTTAATAAGATAATAATTAAATTTTAATGAAATATAATATAAATTACATTTTATTGATTCAAAAAAGTAATAAAATATTTAAATTATATTTTTATTTGCTTATAAAACAATCAAAATTACTTTTTATCACTTGAAAGTTTGAAAATAAATTATATGACGTATTCAAAAAATTTTACATTAGATTATGCAATATAATAAAGGCAATCACTACTATTTTTAAACACTTAACGACCTTTCATTATATTTATTTTATAATATGGAAAATATAAAGGCAATTTACTAATATTTTGTATTAGATGACTGCCTTATATCTAGATAATTTTTGATTGATGACAATCAACTGCCCATATATAGGAGTAGATTATCCATTAAACAATGAACATTTTTGTTTTAGTAAAAGTTGACAGTTTTATGAAAGCAGTCCATTGTTATATTTTTGGTGAACTTGATGCAAGTTTTGTAACAATACCTTTAAAATGAATCTCATAACTTTTACAATTAATTATCATAATTTTATACTTATACTAATGTTTTTAAGCTTATGTTAATGTTAATTATTATAGTTTTATGCTTATTATTATGTTTTTATGGTTATTCTCGTCAATTGTAGGGTTAATTATTATAGTTTTTATATTTATAACAGGTAATTATCATAATTTTATGATTTTTTTAGTGTTTTTATAATTACTCTCATTCATTTTACGATGAATTTCATAATTTTTACTGTCAGTTATCATATTTTTATACTTATACTAGTGTATTTACGCTTATTCTCATTCATTCTACGATGAATCTCACAAATTTTATGATTAACTATTAAAATTTTTATATTTATTCTACTGTTTTTACGTTTACTCTCATTTATTTTACGAGAAATCTCATAAATTTTACAGTTAGTTATTAATTTTTTTTATCTTATTCTAATATATTTACGTTTATTTTCATTCATTTTGTCACGACCCGTGACCTCTACTTCTATCCCTAAGCGCCTAAATTAATGCGGAAACGTTTTAAAATGAACTAACATTGGCTAGTATTTATCATTATAACTTTTGGATTTTTTCTTGTAGTTCCGTATCTGATATAGGTTTAAATCTTTCAGATTAATATGTGAAGGATTTTATTAAAGTCCTAAATTTTCTAAAAATTTCGGTAGCATAAGGGCTACAATTTGACTCTACTCAACCTGCAAACAAGATAATATAGCAACCAAAAACCACAATCCACAACCACATGATCAGTTCTTGCAATCAAATATATATTAACAATTCTCGCTATCCACAACTAACAATCATTTAATCACAATCACTTCAGTAATCCATCACATAATCCCCAGTAACCCATCACATAATCCCAAGTAACTAACAATCATGAATTATTACTTCATACCCGTTCATTAAGTTTAAGATTCAACCTAGTTTCATAGTAAGCTAATTCCATAGGCGTATTGTCACGAAAAGGTAATATTGACTTCCTTAATAATCCTACATATGAAGAAACAACTAATACATCCCAAAACCATTATTTACATTCATTCGTGCATACACACAAGTTTGAAACAAAAACTTTACATAGGTTGCGTATATCTTAGCACCAAAGCTACACACTTAGCACGACGAATTAGCAGTTTTTTGAGCATTTTACCCACTAGTTAATCTAAGATATTTTAAAGGAAGGGGTGAGCAACCACACGCTCAGTAAGGAAGATATATAATCAAAGCTAATAAAATACCAAGTTGAGGTAAATCAAAGTTATTATGAAATTATATCATGCACTTTTAAAACTATGTATAAACCTTGATTTTAGGTCCAAAAGGTAAAGATTTCATAGAATGCAATATTGAAACTAAGTCATGTTAATCAATCCTTTTTAAAATCAAATCACTTCATAAAACATGCTACATAACACTTAGTTTATAAACCAGGGTGCAAATTCAAGATATGGAAATAAAACTTAACATTTGGTAACCCAACATCCTTTTTAAAACATGTAGTCTGTTGGAATCATGCATGGGCTCAAATCAAACATATAACATAAATAAAAGAGAAGTGGCATAACCTTTTGTCATGACCCTTTCTATCCTTTTTAACCAAAATCGTTATAAATTTTTTGCATTTCTCCTTTCCTTACCCAGTCGGTAAGACAGTAATAATCATTCTTCACCACTCATTTTCCAAATAAATCAGAAGTATTGTCATACATCCAAATGTTAAGTGATATGTTCATACATACTAAGTGTTATAACATTTACATCCCCCATGTTACAAATTCAAATGATCACTGTGCTTTTACATTATTTAGATACAAAAATAAACTCTGTGTATATACCTCAGGATGATGGAGATGTAGCAGATGTCTCAACAAAATGCCTCAGTCCTCACTGGGCCACTATGTACGCTTTGTAAGAGGGAAAAATAGAGAGGGATGAGCAACAACATGCCCAGTAAGGCACTAATGCAAGCACGGTAGATAACTACTCTATCTACATGCTGATAGTGTTATGCATAAATCTTTTGATAATCAGAGCATGAGGAAAATAAAAGTATGCCATATACATATACATATATCATGTGAGACCCCGTATATGTATAGTTGTAATGTGTAATGAATGTGAATGGACTTGTAATGTAAAGTATGATTAATGTAAGTCTGTGGATTCAATGTACGTATGTGTAATATGAATTGTAACGTACATACAAGTTTCATTGAGTATGAATATGAAGAAATGAGTTCTTGTAAGTGATGAATGTGATTGGAACTTAAAATGAGTAGTGTGGTAAAATGGAATGAAGTTAAGCTCCCATTTAGTTTGGAATGTGATACTTTTGGATATACAATGAATGCACACAAGTTTCATTGTGCATAAGGTATGAATGGATGCCATTTTCAAGTTATAAAGGTGGATGGATGAGAAAATGGCCATGGCAACAGATTAAGGATGTGTTGGTGTGAGTTGCAGTAAGGAAACTGCAGGAAATCTGAAAAGTATGAAGGCCAGATCGATCTGGAAGAGCCAAAATGCTCTTATTTGGGCAATGGAATAGAGCAAATCGATCTCCAATGGGGCCAGATCGATCTCCTAAGCATTCTGTAATGAAAAGATCGATCCTCAAGCACCCAGATCGATCTCCTTAGCTCTCTGTTTGGGAGCAGATCGATCTCATGCTTCAACAGATCGATGTCATGCTTAAAATTTCATGAAAATGAGGGATTTAAGGGGACCAGATTGATCTCCTCAAGCTATTTCTATATAAGGAGGGCTAAAAATCTGAAAATTTTGAGAAAAACACCAATCTTCCATTTCTAACCCAAAAACCTAATTTTCTCTCTCTAAAATCAGCCATTTTCAGTAAGATTTGAGGAGAGGCCATTAGACACTAAGTTGTTCATCTTGAGGAAGAGAACAACATAGTTGGAACCCAAAATCTCATTGTTGGTATTGAAAGAGATAAGGGCATTGACATTTGGAGCAAGAAGAAAAATTAGATTTGGTAAGATTCTAACACTCCAATCCAAGTACATTATCTATTTAATTGATTTTGGAGTTGTTTGGCATGAGTATGGATGGATGGAAACACCTAGGTTGTGTTAGAAACAAATGTAACCTAGAAAATGGAATGCCTCTAGTGTGAGAAAGTATGATTTGGGGAGTTGATGGTTTATGGGTTATGATAAGTTGTTAAATGAGTAATGTGGGTGATTTGGAATGGTTATGTGGAGTTATAATGTGGGTTTAAGTGAAATTGTGAAAATGAGTATGTATATGCTTGATAAAATGCCATAGTGAGGGAATTCATGAAATATGAACACTATGAGCTTAATGTCGATTTAATATCGATTTGGAATAAGTTAATAGGCCTAAGAAGATCCATAGACTCGAGTTATGGGTAAAGTAATGAAACGAGGCCATATAAGCATTAATAGAGGCTATAGATTAAATTGACTATAGCAAGCACAAGGGTTGCATTATATGGATCGAATATAATGTGAAATATGATTGTGTGCAGTCCCGAAGAGTTCGTTGAAGACGAATCAAACCGTACGAGTAAGCAGCTTAAGGAAGTGGAATCACGCATCGCGATTCCAGGTAAAGAAATTCTGTAAGTATATAGAGGTAGCTGCTCATATTTTGTGGGTGTATAGGGCTTGGGAAATGTGCATGAGTTTGTAGAAATGTGTTTGATGATGTATGGAAATTACTATGAGTATTTGTATGAGATTTGGTTGTTTGAAATGGTTATAGAAAAGGGGCAGTAAGGCTAATAATTGCATAAATCATGTGTTTTGAATGCTTTTACAAAACACAATGCTTTGATTTGAGCAAATAAAAGGATAGGCTGGCTAATACATGAATGATGTTGTGAAATAGCCCATGTGAGGCGCTAAGCATGTTTTAAGAAGTTTTGAATGCATATGAGCCGCCTATCGTGTGTATGTGATTTACTTCGCGCTAGAGCCTAGCTCGCTCTGGATTTCAGTGTTTTCACTTGTGTGAAATGTGCTAGAGCTTAGCTCGCACTTTGATTTGATTTGGAGTGATGTTTTATAACCGTACTGGTGTTTTGGCTAGTACGTGGTTTTCGATGGTTTTCTTATGCATTTAACCGTACTGGAGCTATGCTCGTACGTGGTTTCTTCATATTTTTATGCATAAATGTCGTACTAGAGCGTTGCTCGTACGAAGTGATTGGTTTTGATGCATGAATTCACGCTAGAGCGTAGCTCGCGTTGGTTTTCACACTGTGGTATGTATGAGGCCGTGGTGAGAGATACAGATTGGTGTTCAGGGAACCCAACAGGCCTAACAGACCTCTTGAGTGGGGTGAGGGTGAGGGGCTAGGACCTGACATCATCCATTCAGGGAACCCAACAGGCCTAACAGACCTCTTGAGTGGGGTGAGGGGCTAGGACCTGAATCAGGGAACCCAACAGGGGCGAGCAAGGCTATGAGGGGCTAGGACCTGGTATTGAGGTTACTCCCACGTGCTCTTGAGACTATAAAGGTTACACTCGGTATGGGGTAGATAAGACCTACGGCAGGCACTCCCAACCTTGTTAAGGGTCCGCGGAGTACGATGTATCGTGTATATCACATGGAGTACGATGTATCGCGTGATGGTTGCTTGAATTGAGAAAGTCTGGCGGAGAACTAACCCACCTTCGTACCAGCATGATACCCCGCACACCGGGATCTGTGTGGTCTGGGATGATATGTGACGATTGGCCAACGTAGTCACTTGAGATATAGTAACCTGTCTCCTTGCTTAATTTAATTACTACCACATGATTTTAATCTCAAAGTGTGATTGTGATTGTTTAAGGTAGACCCGAAGGAGGGGTCGAACCTCATGGAATTGATTTGTGAAATGAAAATGTGGTTGTGATTGTGAATTGATTTGATGGGATTGTATGTGTTTGAGAATGAGTTTTATGATGTGGGTTTAAAAAGGAGGTTTCTTAATGAATTACCCTTTTTATGAGTTTAAATGAGATTGAGCATGAGATGATTTATACATGATGTTTTTACCATGTTTTATATGCCAAGGTATATGATTTTGATACATGATATATATGTATACTCATATGGCATAGTTTTATTCCTCATGCACCTACCATAAATGATTTATGCATAACACTATCAGCATGTAGATAGAGTAGTTATCTACCATGCTTGCATTATTGCCTTACTGAGTGTATGGTTGCTCATCCCTCTCTACTTTCCCCCTCCTACAGAGCGTGCATATTAGCCCAGTGAGGACTGAGGCATTATGGTTTTGGACATCTGCTGCTTCCATTGCCGAAAGGTATATACATAGGATTCTTTTTGTATCTATACAATGTAAAAGCATAGTAGTCTTTTGAGTTGTAATTATGGGGGATGTAGATGTCAGTGAACATAGCTTGTGTAAGTTAATGATTAACTTATAAATATATGACATCGCTTTATTTAACTGAGAATGAATGAGATGTGATGTTTATTATTGACTCACAGCCCAATAGTGTGGTGGTAAGTTAGTTCACGACCGGGTAAGGTAACGGTAAAACGTAAAAAAATTTCAGTGATTTTCGGTTAAAGAGAATGAAATTGGGTCGTGACAGAGATTGGTATCAGAGCTGTGTTGGCCTGATGTGAGTCATTAATAAAACGTAAGAAAGTACATCCCCATAGTACTGTGCTTTTGTTTAGATATAACTATATATACCATGATGGATTGAGCTTGATAAATGATTTTAAATATAGGAAGTTAGGCACTATGCCAGTTACACGCAAAGGTAGAGGGGTGAGAGCACGTGCTAGAGGCCATAGAGGTAGGCTTGAGAGCCGTGCGGAGCCACAGACTGAGCAGGCTCCACAGAACCCTGCTGAGAGAGCAGAGGATACTGAGGCTCGCTTCGCTAGGTTAGAGCGGAGTATTGAGAATTTGGTGGGGATAATCACGTAGGCCTTGGGCGCCGGTGACAGACGAGGTCCCGCGGCACAGCCTACTACTGAACAGGCAGCTGCAGAGGCGAAGAGACCTCAGACTACAGAGACTGCTACTGCTACACCACCTCAAGTACATGATACAGATTCTCCTATCGCTCCACAGCAGAGCGGTAGTGATTTGGGGTATGACTGCGACTTAAAAAGGTTGTGAGAGTTTCAAGCGCTGAAACCCCCAGTGTTTAGAGGGGTGAAGGACCTAGTGGTTACGGAGGATTGGGTGTATGCGATGGAGAAACTATATAGGTTTTTTCGATGCACTTCAGTTGAAAAAGTAGCCTTTGCCGTGTTTATGTTGAAAGGCGAGGCCGAGCATTGGTGGAGGTCCACTGAGGTTATTTTGAGGGCCAGACACTCTGAGATCTCGTGGGAGATATTTCTAGAGGCCTTCAGGAGATAGTATATCCCAGCCATTGCACAAAGGAAATTACGGATGGAATTTATGAATTTGGTTCAGGGGAACCATACTGTGGACGAGTATGAGTCCAAGTTTATGTCCTTGGGGAGATATGACCCAAACACGATGGGTAGTGAGACCCGAAAGATACAGAAGTTCATGGATGGATTGAGATTGGCCATCCGGACTAAGCTAGCTCCCTTCGACATTGTGGCTTCTGAGGAGGCTGTACATAAAGCTCAGTTGTGTGAACAAGACTTTGAGCGAAATGCCTCCGAGCTTGGGAGAATCAGTGTTAGAAAGGACAGAGATTGGAAGAGATCCGGGAGGGATAGAGTGGCCAGGAAAGGAGGCCCAAGGTATTTTGAGAAGAGACCTAAGATCGAGGAGGTGCAGGAGAGAGCTGCTAGACCTCCCGTATACCCAGCCTTGACTGCACCGAGGGGTATAACTATTGGAGGACCACGACCTACCACGGATCAATGTAGGAGATGTGGGAGATACCATGGGACTAGGTCATGTCAGATGCCTCATGTTTTGTGTTTTAGGTGGAGGCTAGGACATATATCGAGGTTCTGCAATGAGATGATTGAGACTGCCCCACAGAAGGGCAAGGAGCCTGAGGGAGCTCCAGTTGAGACAGCAGCCCCGAGGAGGAGGGCTACAGCTGAGGAAAAAGAGAAACAAGCTGTGGGTGTGAGCAGAGGAAGGGTGCACGCATTGGACCAGGACACTGCAGACGCATCGACGGATGTGATTAAAGGTACCATCCAAATCTTTGATTTAGAAGCATTGGTATTATTTGATCCTGGTGCCACGTATTCTTTCATATCACCTTCCTTTGCACATAAATTGTTGAAATATGTGAAACCAACATTGTTGGATAAAATGTTGATGATTTTCACACCCATGAATGATAGTCAATTGACTGAGCATGTATGTAGAGATTGTAAGTTAAAGATAGAGGGGAAGGAAATGATAGCCAATCTGATTTTATTGAATATGAATGATTTTGATGTAATTTTGGGAATGGATTGGTTGGCTACCAATTGTGTTGTGTTGTCATGCCAAAACATTGATGTTTTCAGGATTAGATAATCTTATTGTAAACTTTGATGAAAAGAAATGATATGAAAATAGTATGTTTGTTGTAAATAAAGGAGTATGATTTTAAATGCAGATTGCTTGAGAGATAAATTATTTGTTTATGATAAATGTTGAATGTGGAGTGATGGTTTATGTTACTAACGATGGAGAGGATAATATGAAGGGTTCATTGCATACGTGGTTGATATAGATGAGGCATGCCCGGAATTGAGGGACATCCCCGTGATTACGGATTATTCTGATGTCTTTCCAGATGAATTACCAGGATTACCACCCGAAAGGGAAATGGAATTTTGAGTAGAGTTAGTGCCTGGTACAGAGCCGATATCGAAACCACCCTATAGAATGGCTCCGATAGAGTTAGAAGAGTTGAAGAAGCAGCTGCAAGAGTTGCTGGAGAAGGGGTTTATAAAACTGAGTGTCTCACATTGGGGAGCTCCGGTTCTATTTGTAAGGAAGAAGGATGGAAGCCTCCGACTATGTATAGACTACCGGTTGTTGAATAAGGCCACCAATAAGAACAAGTACCCCCTTCCAAGGATCGACGATTTGTTGGATCAGCTTCAGGGAGCCGAAGTGTTTTCTAAGATAGACCTGCGGTCAGGGTACCATCAGTTGAGGATCAGGAGTGGAGATGTACCCAAGACAGCATTTCGTACCCGTTATGGCCACTACGAGTTTTTGGTGATGCCATTCGGATTGACGAATGCTCCCGCAGCATTTATGGCATTGATGAATGATATATTCAAGCCATACCTGAACAAGTTTGTAATAGTATTCATTGATGACATTTTGGTGTATTCCAAGTCCAGGGAAGATCATGAGGAGCACTTGAGGATAGTTCTGCAGACCCTCCGAGAGAGAGAATTATATGCCAAACTCAGCAAGTGTAACTTTTGGTTGGAGCAGATCTCATTTTTGGGCCATGTTGTGTCGAAGGATGGGGTATCAGTAGATCCATCCAAGATAGAGGCAGTTGTACAGTGGGAGCAGCCCAAGACAGTTACTGAGATCAGAAGTTTTCTGGGATTGGCAGGATATTATCGAAGATTTGTAGAGGGTTTCTCCAGACTAGCTGCTCCATTGACATCTCTCACACGAAAAGATGTTAAATTTGTATGGGATGAGGCATGTGAGAGGAGTTTTAAGGAGCTTAAGCGTCGATTAACCACTGGTCCAGTTCTCACCATTCCTACCAGCTTAGGAGGATTCTCGATGTATACGGATGCATCACACCAGGGACTGGGCTGTGTGTTTACGCAGGATGGGAAGGTAGTTGCCTATGGATCTAGACAGTTGAAAGATCATGAGAGGAACTACCCGACACATGATTTGGAGTTCGCGACCGTGGTATTTTCTTTGAAAATATGGCGCCATTATCTCTATGGTGAGAAATTTCAGGTGTTCACAGATCATAAGAGCTTTAAGTACCTGTTCTCGCAGAAAGAGATGAATATGAGACAGAGGAGATGGCTCGAACTCCTGAAGGACTATGATTGTGAAATCATGTACCACCCGGGTAAGGCAAATGTAGTTATCGAGGCTTTGAGTAGAAAGAACCTTGGGTTGGTGTCATATATGATGGTACGGGAACATGAATTGTTGGAACACTTTGCGAACCTCAATTTGGATGTAACCCCACCTGGTTCGGAGAGACTTGAGATCGTGGCTAGTTTGAGACTAGAGCCAGAGTTGATTGGCCGTATTTGGCAAGCCCAGCAGAGCGATCGAAGATGCATTGATTGGTTGAGGCAGATACAGACGGGTGTGGGTAGTGATTTTGAGCAGAGTGTTGATGGGTTATTGAGGTTCAGAGGCAGAGTACGCGTTCCCAAGGATCTTGAGATCAGGAGAATGATTTGATCAGAGGCTCACTCATCGAAGTATATGATATATCCGGGAAGTACCAAGATGTATCAAAACCTTTGGAAGGTTTATTGGTGGTCTGGAATGAAAAGAGACATTGCTGAATATGTCTCTAAGTGTCTCGTTTGTCAGCAAGTGAAGGTAGAGCATCAGAAGCTTGCAGGATTATTGCAGCCTCTACCGATACCGACTTGGAAGTGGGAGCGTGTCACCATGGATTTTGTGATGGGGTTGTCGAAGACTCGTAGAGCTCTTGATGCCATATGGATTATTGTGAACCGGTTGACTAAGTCTGCCCATTTCTTGGCTATAAGAGCTACCGATACCTTGAGTCAGTTGGCGAACCTGTATATTCGAGAGATAGTATACATGGTGTACCAGTGAGCGTTGTTTCTGATAGGGATGTCCGCTTCACTTCCCATTTTTGGGAGCACTTTTAGGAAGCGCTGGGGACCCGACTGAGTTTTAGCACCACTTTTCATCCTCAGACAGATGGGCAGTCAGAGAGGACTATATAGACCGTGGAGGATATGTTGAGAGCATGTGTGCTGGATTTTAGAGGCTCTTGGGAGGACCACCTGCAGTTAGTCGAGTTCACTTATAATAATAGCTATCATGCGAGTATCGGGATGGCACCCTATGAGGCATTGTATAGGCGTAGATGCCGTTCCCCTATTGGATGGGAAGAGGTTGGTGACAGACATATTTTTGCTTCGGACTTAGTGCAGCAGGCATCTGAGGATGTCCAGTTGATATGTGAGAGATTACGGACAGCTCAGAGCCGACAAAAGAGTTATGCTGATAAGAGACGGAGACCACTAGAGTTTGATGAGGGTGAGTCGGTATTTTTGAGAGTTTCTCCATCGAAGGGTATTATGAGATTCGGTAAGAAGGGCAAGCTGAACCCTAGATACATCGGACCCTTCGAGATTTTGGAGAGAGTGAGAGATAAGGCGTATAGGTTGGCATTGCCATCGGACTTGGCGAATGTCCACAACGTCTTCCACGTCTCGATGCTTCGGAAGTATCACCCGGACTCGGCACACGTGACAAGATATGAGCCGTTGGAGCTCAATGAGAGTATGACGTATGTTGAGAAGCCGATTCGGATATTGGATAGAAAAGAGAAAGTGTTGCGGAATAAGACAATTCCCTTGGTGAAAGTTCTTTGGCAACATCACATGGCGGAAGAGGCCACATGGGAATTGGAGAACTTGATACGGGAGAAGTACCCCTAACTTTTTGAAGGGTGACTTGGTTCTAATTTGGAGGACCAAATTCCTTGAAGGAGGGGAGAGTGTGAGACCCCGTATATGTATAGTTGTAATGTGTAATGAATGTGAATGGACCTGTAATGTAAAGTATGATTAATGTAAGTCCATAGATTCAATATACGTATGTGTAATATGAATTGTAACGTACATACAAGTTTCATTGAGTATGAATATGAAGAAATGAGTTCTTGTAAGTGATGAATGTGATTGAAACTCAAAATGAGTAGTGTGGTAAAATGGAATGAAGTTAAGCTCCCATTTAATTTGGAATGTGATACTTTTGGATATACAATGAATGCACACAAGTTTCACTGTGCATAAGGTATGAATGGATGCCATTTTCAAGTTATAAAGGTGGATGGATGAGAAAATGACCATGGCAACAGATTAAGGATGTGTTGGTGTGAGTTGCAGCAAGGAAACTGCAGAAAATCTAGAAAGTATGAAGGCCAGATCGATCTCATAGGATGAGAGATCGATCTGGAAGAGCCAGAATGCTCTTATTTGGGCAATGGAATAGAGCAGATCAATCTGTAATGGGGCCAGATCGATCTCCTAAGCATTCTGTAATGAAAAGATCAATCCTCAAGCACCTAGATCGATCTCCTTAGCTCTCTGTTTGGGAGCAGATCGATCTCATGCTTAAAATTTCATGAAAATGAGAGATTTAAGGGGACCAGATCGATCTCCTCTTGGACCAGATCGATCCCCTCAAGCTATTTCTATATAAGGAGGGCTAAAAATCTAAAAATTTCAGAAAAAACACCAATCTTCCATTTCTAACCCAAAAACCTAACTTTCTCTTTCTAAAATCAGCCATTTCCAGTAAGATTTGAGGAGAGGCCATTAGACACTAAGTTGTTCATCTTGAGGAAGAGAACAACATAGTTGGAACCCAAAATCCCATTGTTTGTATTGAAAGAGATAAGGGCATTGACATTTGGAGCAAGAAGAAAAATTAGATTTGGTAAGATTCTAACACTCCAATCCAAGTGCATTGTCTATTTAATTGATTTTGGAGTTGTTTGGCATGAGTATGGATGGATGGAAACACCTAGGTTGTGTTAGAAACAAATGTAATCTAGAAAATGGAATGCCTCTAGTGTGAAAAAGTATGATTTGGGGAGTTGGTGGTTTATGGGTTATAATAAGTTGTTAAATGAGTAATGTGGGTGATTTGGAATGGTTATGTGGAGTTATAATGTGGGTTTAAGTGAAATTGTGAAAATGAGTATGTATATACTTGATAAAATGCCATAGTGAGGGAATTCATGAAATATGAAAACTATGAGCTTAATGTCGATTTAATATCGATTTGGAATAAGTTGATAGGCCTAAGAAGATCCATAGACTCGAGTTATGGGTAAAGTAATGAAACGAGGCCATATAAGCGTTAATAGAGGCTATAGATTAAATTGACTATAGCAAGCACTAGGGTTGCATTATAGAGATCGAATATAATGTGAAATATGATTGTGTGCAGTCTCGAAGAGTTCGTTGAAGACGAATCGAATCATACAAGTAAGCAGCTTAAGGAAGTGGAATCACGCATCGCGATTCTAGGTAAGGGAATTCTGTAAGTACATAGAGGCAGCTGCTCGTATTTTGTGGGTGTATAGGGCTTTGGAAATGTGCATGAGTTTGTAGAAATGTGTTTGATGATGTATGGAAATTACTATGAGTATTAGTATGAGATGTGGTTGTTTGAAATGGTTATAGAAAAGGGGTAGTAAGGCTAATAATTGCATAAATCATGTGTTTTAAATGCTTTTACAAAACACAATGCTTTGATTTGAGCAAATAAAAGGATAGGCTGGCTAATTAATGAATGATGTTGTGAAATAGCCCATGTGAGGCGCTAAGCATGTTTTGAGATGTTTTGAATGCATGTGAGCCGCCTATCGTGTGTATGTGATTTACTTCGCGCTAGAGCCTAGCTCGCGCTGGATTTCAGTGTTTTCACTTGTGTGAAATGTGCTAGAGCTTAGCTCGCACTTTGATTTGATTTAGAGTGATGTTTTATAACCGTACTAGAGTTTTGGCTCATACGTGGTTTTCGATGGTTTTCTTATGCATATAACCGTACTGGAGCTATGCTCGTACGTGGTTTTTTCATATTTTTATGCATAAATGCCGTACTAGAGTGTTGCTCGTACGAAGTGATTGGTTTTGATGCATGAATTCGCGTTAGAGCGTAGCTCGCGCTGGTTTTCACACTGTGGTATGTATGAGGCCGTGGTGAGAGATACGGATTGGTGTTCAGGGAACCCAACAGGCCTAACAGACCTCTTAAGTGGGGTGAGGGTGAGGGGCTAGGACCTGACATCATCCATTCAGGGAACCCAACAGGCCTAACAGATCTCTTGAGTGGGGTGAGGGTGAGGGGCTAGGACCTGAATCAGGGAACCCAATAGGGGCGAGCAAGGCCATGAGGGGCTAGGACCTGGAATTGAGGTTACTCCCACGTGCTCTTGAGACTATAAAGGTTACACTCGGTATGTGGTAGATAAGACCTACGACAGGCACCCCCAACCTTGTTATGGGTCTGCGAAGTATGATGTACCGTGTATATCACATGGAGTACGATGTATCGCGTGGTGGTTACTTGAATTGAGAAAGTCTGGCGGAGAACTAACCCAACTTCGTACCAGCATGATACCCCGCACACCGGGATTCGTATGGTCTGGGATGATATGTGACGATTGGCCAACGTAGTCACTTGAGATATAGTAACCTGTCTCCTTGCTTGATTTAATTACTACCACATGATTTTAATCTCTAAGTGTGATTGTGATTGTTTAAGGTAGACCCGAAGGAGGGGTCGAACCTCGTGGAATTGATTTGTGAAATGCAAATGTAGTTGTGATTGTGAATTGATTTGATGGGATTGTATGTGTTTGAGAATGAGTTTTATGATGTGGGTTTAAAAAGGAGGTTTCTTAATGAATTACCCTTTTTATGAGTTTAAATGAGATTGAGCATGAGATGATTTATACATGATGTTTTTACCATGTTTTATATGCCAATGTACATGATTTTGATACATGAAATATATGTATACTCATATGGCATAGTTTTATTCCTCATGCACCTACCATAAATGATTTATGCATAACACTATCAGCATGTAGATAGAGTAGTTATCTACCATGCTTGCATTATTGCCTTACTGAGTGTGTGGTTGCTCATCCCTCTCTACTTTCCCCCTCCTACAGAGCGTGCATAGTAGCCCAGTGAGGACTGAGGCATGTGGTTTTGGACATCCGCTGCTTCATCGCCGAAAGGTATATACACAGGATTCTTTTGTATCTAAATAATGTAAAAGCATAGTAGTCTTTTGAGTTGTAATTATGAGGGATGTAGATGTCAGTGAACTTAACTTGTGTAAGTTAATGATTAACTTATAAATGTATGACATCGCTTTATTTAACTGAGAATGAATGAGATGTGATGTTTATTATTGACTCATAGCCCAACAGTGTGGTGGTAAGTTTGTTCACGACCGGGTAAGGTAACGATAAAATGCAAGAAATTTTCAGTGATTTTCGGTTAAAGAGAATGAATTTGGGTCGTGACATATCATGTATTGAAAGTCATGGAAATAGGCATATAAAACATGGAATCATCATCATGTAAAAATCATCTCATACTTATTCTCATTTAAAACTCATCAAAAAGGGTAATTCATTTAAGAAACATCCTTTTTAAATCACATCTCATCATAATCATTTCTCTATTACAATTATCATCATCGTTTTCTCAATCAAAATCCCACAGGGCTCGACCCCTCCCTCGGGTCTACCGTGGACAATCACAATCACACTTACGTATAAAAGTCATGTGGTATTATGCATTATCAAGTGAGACAGATCACTGTATATCAAAGTCTATGTTGGCCCACTACGTCATACATCATCCCAGACCACACGCATCCAGGTGTACGGGGTATTGTGCTAGCACGAAGGTGGGTTAGTCCCTCACCAGACTTTCTTATTACATAACCATCACGTGGTACATCATACTCCATGTGATATACATGGTATAGCGTACTCCGTGGACCCATATCGTGGTTGAGGGTGCTAGCTGTAGGTCTTATCTACCCCATATCAAGAATTTTTCTGTACCCATGTAGGAGAGCCTCCCTCTCGAACAGAGCCTCCCCACCCCTTTAGGGCTTAAGGATGTTAGCTTAAAGATCCTTCCGTAAGAGAGCCTCCCCACCGAACAGAGCCTCCCCCCCTCCTCGGGCTTAAGGATGTTAGGCTTGAGGGTCTTACCGTAAGAGAGCCTCCCCACCGAACAGAGCCTCCCCACCCTCATTGGCTTGAGGGTGTAGGTCTTAAGGATCTTATCAACTTCCACGACCTCATATGTACCACAGTGTGAAAACTTGTGCATGATTTATGCATCATAACTAAACCACTTCATATGAGCAACGCTCTAGTACGACATTTATGCATAAAACATGAGAAAAACTATGTACGAGCACAACTCCAATACGATTATATGCATAAGAAAACCACTCAAAATCCACGTACGAGTAAATGCTCCAGTACGGTTTATAAAACATCATCACCAATCAAATTAAGGTGCGAGCTAAGCTCCAACACCTTTCATATAAAAGAAGGTATCAAAATCTAACACGAGTGAGGCTCCAGTGCGATTTACATCACACAAATATGATAGGCAGCTCATACACAATCAAAACAATCCCAAAACCGAGTTTAGCACCTTGCAAATGCTATTCCACAACATCATTAAAACACTAGCTAGCCTATCCATTTGTTGCTCGAAAACTATGCATTGTGTTTTGTGAAAACACTTAAAACACATGATTTATGCAATTATTAGCCTTACTATCCCATTTCTTTATAATATCATTTCAAACAACCAAATCTCATACCCATACTCGTAGTAATTTTCATACATTGTCAAACACATTTCTATAAACTCATGCACATTTTCAAAGCGCTATATACCCACAAAATACGAGCAACCACTTTATATACTCACAAAATTCCCTTACCTGGAATCGCGTCGTATGATTCCACTTTCGTAAAGCTGCGTACGTGTGCGATTCGATTCGTCTCCAACGTACTCTGCGAAATTGCACGAAATTGTATACCACATCGATTTAGTCAATATAACTCTAACATGGTGTTTGCTATAGTCGATTCAACCTATAGCCTCAATTAATACTTATAAGATCTCATTTCGATTCTCTATTCATATATCGAGTTTTATGGTTCCCTTTAGGCCCATGGGTTCATACTAAACCGATATCAAATCGTTATTAAGCCCATAGTGTTCATATTTCATAAATTCCTTCACTATAGCATATCATCAAACACTACATGTGCTCATTTCTCATAACTTCCCTCAACCCACAATATAGCTTCATTTACCCTTTTCTAATCATCCATATTACTCAAATGACAACTTAGTAAGTCCCACAAATCACCAACTCATCCAAATTATACTTTCTCACACTAGACTCATTCCATTTTCTAGGTCACATTAGTTCTAGTACTTTCTAGGTGATTTCAATCATCAATACACATACAATTCAACTCTAAAATCAACAAATAGACCAATGTATTTGGGTTGGAGTATTAGAAACTTACCAATCTAGTTTTTCTTCTTCCTCTAAATGAGAATGTCCCTTGCTCCTTCAATCCAATATGTGAGACTTTGATTCCAAACTATGTTGTTCTCTTATTGAAGATGAACAACTTTGTATCTAATAGCTTCTTCTCAAATCTTAATGGAAATAGGGTGATTTTAGAGAGATAAATCTAGGTTTTGGGTTGAAATGGAAGAAATGAGGGTTTGTTTTCGTGATTTGCAGATTTCACTGCTCTTATTGATAGAAATTGCTCAATGAGATCGATCTGTCAAAGCTTGAGATTGATCTTGTCCCATTAAATCCCTCATTTTCACGCCAATTTTGAATGCATGAGATCGATCTGTCGAGTGCTTGAGATCGATTTGTCCCAGGCAGTAACTTAAGGAGATCGATCTGGCTAAGGTAGGAGATCGATCTGCTCTAACCCGAGAGCTAAGGAAATCGATATGTTTGCAAATTGATCCTCATTTTACAGAATGTTTACCAGATCGATCTATCTCCATTGGAGATCGATCTGCACTGTTCCTATTGCTCGAATAAGAGCAATTTTGGCTCTTCCAGATCGATCTCCCATCCTATGAGATCGATCTGGATTTTCTGCAGTTTTTCTACAGCAACTCACACCCATACATCTTTAATTTGCTGCTATGGTCATTTTCACATCTAGTTACCTTTAAGACTTGAAAATGACATCCATTCATACTTTATACACATTAAAACTTGCGTGCTTTCCCTGTATAGCCAAAGGCATCCCATAACAAACTCAGTGGAAGTATAACTTTATTCTATTTCACTACACTACTCATTTTGAGTTCCAATCACATTAATCACTTATAAAAGCTCATTTCTCCATATTCATATAAAATGAAACTTGTGTGTACATTACAAACTCATGTTACAATTATGTACATCGAATCCATGGACTTACATCACTTATGCTTTACATTGCAACTACATCACCATACTCATGATTTCATAAAGTCTACATCTAAAATACGGGTCTTACATTCCTCCCCTCCTCAAAAGAATTTGGTCTTCCAAATTAGAACCAAGTTATTCATCAAAAAGCTGGGGATACTTCTCCCGTATCAAATTCTCCAATTCCCATATGGCCTCTTCCACCGTGTGATGTTGCCAAAGAACTTTCACCAAGAAAATTGTGTTATTCCGTAACACTTTCTCTTTTCTGTCCAATATCCGAACCGACTTCTCAACATACGTTATACTCTCATTGAGCTCCAACGACTCATATCTTATCACATGTGCCGGGTTTGGGTGGTACTTCTGAAGCATAGAGACGTGGAAGACGTTATGAACATTCGCCAAGTCCGGTGGCAATGCCAACCTATACACCTTATCTCCCACTCTCTCCAAAATCTCGAAGGGTCCGATATATCTAGGGCTCAGCTTGCCCTTCTTGCCAAATCTCATAATACCTTTCGAAGGTGAAACTCTCAGAAATATCGACTCACCCACATCAAACTCTAGTAGTCTCCGTCTCTTGTCAACAAACTCTTTTACTGGCTCTGAGCTGTCTGTAATCTCTCACATATTAGTTGGACGTCCTCAGATGCATGTTGCACTAAGTCCGGAGCAAAAATCTGTTTGTCACGAACCTCTTCCCATCTAATAGGAGAACGACATCTTCGCCAGTATAGTGCCTCTTATGGTGCCATCATGATACTCGTATGAAAACTGTTATTATAGGTAAACTCGGCTAACTATAGGTGATCATCCCAGGAGCCTCTAAAATCCAGTACACACGCTCTCAACATATCCTCTAGGGTCTGTATAGTCCTCTTTGACTGCCGATCTGTCTGAGGATAAAAAGCAGTGCTAAAACTCAAATGGGTCTATATCGCTTCCTGAAAATGTTCTCAAAAATGGGAAGTGAAACAGGCATCCCTATCAGAAACAACACTCATTGGTACACCATGTAGCCATACTATCTCCCGTACATACAGGTCTACCAACTAACTCAGAGTATCGGTAGCTATCATAGCTAGGAAATGGGCTGAATTAGTCAACCGATCCACAATAACCCATATGGCATCATGACCTCTACGTGTCCTCGGCAATCCCATCATAAAATCCATGGTGACATGCTCCCAATTCCAAGTTGGTATCGGTAGAGCCTGTAATAATTCTGCAGGCTTCTGATGCTCTGCCTTCACCTGCTGACAAACGAGACACTTAGCGACATATTCAACAATGTCTCTTTTCATTCCAGACCACCAATAAACCTTCCAAAGGTTTTGATACATCTTAGTACTCCCCGAATGTATCATATACTTTGATGAGTGAGCCTCTGATAAAATCAGTCTCCTGATCTCAGGATCCTCAGGAACACATACTCTCCCTCTGAACCTCAATAAGCCATCTGTACTCTGCTCAAAATCAATACCCACACTTGCCTATATCTGACTCAACCAATCGATGCACCATCAATCGCTCTGCTGAGCCTGCTGATTATGGCCAATCAACTTTGGCTCCAGTCTCAAACTAGCCATGATCTCAACTCTCTCTGATCCAAGTGAGGACACATCCAAACTGAGGTTTGCAATTTGTTCCAACAACTCATGTTCCCTTACCATCATGTAAGACACCAACCCGAGGTTCTTCCTGCTCAAAGCGTTGGTAACTACATTTACCTTACCCGGGTGGTACATGATCTCACAATCATAATCTTTAAGAAGTTCGAGCCATCTCCTCTGTCTCATATTTAACTCTTTCTGTGAGAACAAGTACTTCAGGCTCTTATGATTTGTGAAAACCTGAAATTTCTCACTATAGTGATAGTGGCGCCATATTTTCAAAGCAAACACCACGGTCGCCAACTCCAAATCATGTGTCGAGTAGTTCCTCTCGTGATTTTTCAACTATCTAGATCCATAGGCAACTACCTTCCCATCCTGTATAAGAACACAGCCCAGTCCCTGGTGTGATGCATCCGTATACATCGAAAATCCTCCTGAGCTAGTAGGAATGGTGAGAATCGGAGCAGTGGTCAATCGACGCTTAAGCTCCTCAAAACTCCTCTCACATGTCTCATCCCATTCAAACTTAACATCTTTACACGTGAAGCATGTCAATGGAGCAGCTAGTCTAGAGAAACCCTCAACAAATCTTCGATAATACCCTGCCAATCCCAGAAAACTTTTGATCTCAATAACTGTTTTGGGTTGTTCCCACTGTACAACTGCCTCTATCTTGGATAGATCCACTGATACCCCATCCCTCGATACAACATGGCCCAAAAATGAGATCCACTCTAACCAAAAGTTACGCTTACTGAGTTTGGCATATAATTCCTTCTCTCGGAGGGTCTGCAGAACTATCCTCAAGTGCTTCTCATGATCTTCCCTGGACTTGGAATAGACCAATATGTCATCAATGAACACTATCACAAACTTGTCCAGGTATGGCTTGAATACATCATTCATCAAGACCATAAATGCTGCAGGAGCATTTTTCAATTCGAATGGCATCACCAAGAACTCGTAGTGGCCATAATGGGTACGAAATGCTGTCTTGGGTACATCTCCACTCCTGATCCTCAACTGATGGTACCTTGACCGTAGATTTATCTTTGAAAATACTTGGGCTCCTCGGAGTTGATCTAATAAATCATCGATTCTTGGAAGGGGATACTTGTTCTTAATGGTGGCCTTATTCAATAACCGGTAATCTATACACAGTCGGAGGCTTCCATCCTTCTTCCTTACAAACAGAACCGGTGCTCTCCAAGGTGAGACACTCGATCTAACAAACCCCTTCTCTAGCAATTCTTGCAGCTGTTTCTTTAGCTCTTCTAACTCAATCGGAGCCATTCTAAATGGTGGTTTCGATATTAGCTATGTACCAGGCACTAACTCTATGCAAAATTCTATTTCCCTTTCAAGGGGTAGTCCTGGTAATTCGTCCGAAAAGACATCAGGGTAATCCGTAATTACGGGTATGTCCCTCAATTTCGGGTGTACCTTATCGATATCGACCACATAGGTAATGAACCCTTCACATCATTCTTTCTACCATTAGTAACATAAACCATCACATCAATATTCAACATAAACAAATAAATTCATCACTTAATAAATTCAATAAGATCATACTCTTTCCATTTATCATAATTATATTCTTTCAATTTATTTCACAAATCTTATAACATGATTTTCTATCTCTAGAAACATCAAAGTTTTAGCATGACAATCCATAACAACATGATTTGTAGCCAACCAATCCATTCCCAATATTACATCAAAATCACTCATATTCAATAAAATTAAATTGGCTGTCATTTCTTTTCCCTCTATCTTTATCTTACAATCTTTATATGCTGCTCAGTCAATTGACTATCATTCATGGGTTTAGAAATTATCAACATTTTATCCAACAACGTAGGTTTCACATGCTTCAACAATTTATGTGCCAAGGAAGACGATATGAAGGAATGCGTGGCACTAGGGTCAAATAATACCAATGCTTCTAAATCAAAGATTCGGATGGTATCTTTAATCACATCCGTCAATGTGTCCGCGGTGTCCTGGTCCAGTGCATACATTCTTCCTTTGCTCACACCAACTGCCCGCTTCCTTTGTTATTCAGTTGTGGCCCTCTTCCTCGGGGCAGCAGTCTCAACTGGAGCTCTCTCTGGCTCCTTGCCCTTCTGTGGGGCAGTCTCCATTCTCTCGAGATAATACTTAGCTATATGTCCTGGTTTCTCTCATCGGTAACACATTGCAGGGGTTATCGAACAAGGTCTAGTCCCATGAAGTCTATCACATCTCCTGTACCTCTCAGTAGTAGGTCGTGGTTCTCCAATAGCGATACCCCTCAGTGCAGTCAAAGCTGGATATGCGGGAGGTCTAGCAGCTCTCTCCTGCACCTCCTTAATCTTAGGTCTCGTCTCAAAATATCTGTGGCCCCCTGTCCTAGCCACTCTATTCATCCTGGATCTCTTCCGATCTCTATCTCTTCTGACGCTAATCTTCCCCAGCTCGGAGGCGTTCCGCTTAAAGTCTTACTCGCATAACTGAGCCTTGTGTACCGCTTCCTCATATGTCTGAATGTCAAATGGGGCTAGCTTAGTCCGGATGACCAATCTCAGTCCATCAACGAACTTTTGAATCTTTCGGCTCTCACTACGCATCGTGTCCCGATCATATCTCCCCAAAGACATGACCTTGGACTCATACTCGTCCATAGTGCGGTTCCCCTAAACCAAATTCATAAATTCCATTCGTAATTTCCTCTGTGCGGTGGCCGAAATGTACTGCCTCTTGAGAGCCTCCAAAAATATCTCCCATGAAATCTCAGAGTGTCTAGCCCTCAAAATAGCTTCGGTGCCTCGCCTTTTAACATAAACACAGCAAAGGCTACCTTTTCAGCTGGTGTGCATCTGAAGAACCGATATAGTTTCTCCATCTCATACACCCAATCCTCAGTAATAATCGGGTCCTTCACCCCTCTGAACACAAGAGGTTTCAACCCTTGGAACTCTCGCAATCTGCTCAATTCGCAGTCATAACCCAAATCACTACCTCTTTGCTGTGGAGTGATAGGAGAAATTGTATTCTGGAGTGGAGGTGTCACTGTCTCAGTAGTCTGAGGTCTCTTCGCCTCTGCAGCTGCCTGTCTAGTAGTAGGCTATACCGTGGGACCTCGTCTGTCACCGACACCCAATGCCTGAGTGACTATCTCCACTAGGCTCTCAATACTCTGCTCTATCCTAGCGAAGCGTGCCTCTGTATCTCTTGCTCTCTCAGCAGGGTCCTGTGGAGCCTGGTCAGTCTGTGTTTCTGCACGGCTCTCAGGCCCACCTCTACGGCCTCTAACATGTGCTCCCACCCCTCTACCTCTACGCATAACAGGCATACTGCCAAGCTTCCTGTATTCACAATCACTTATTAAACTCTATCCATCACGGTATACATAGTTATATTTAAACAAAAGCATAGTAATATGGGGATGTACTTTTTCTACGTTTTATTATCGACTCACATCAGGCCAACTCAGCTCTGATACCAATCTCTGTCACGACGCTTTTTATCCTTTTTAATCGAAAATCACTGTAAATTTTTCGTATTTCTCCTTTCCTTACCCGATCATGAATAAACTCACTACTACACAGTTGGGCTATGAGACAGTAGTAACCATTTTGTCGCTCGGTTGTGGAGCGATGGGAGAAGTCGTATCTTGTATTGGGGGTGTCATCGTTTCATTAGTCTGAGGTCTTTTCACCTCTGCAGTTGCCTGTCGAGTAGTAGGCTGAGCTGCGTGACCTCGTCTATCACCGGCACCCAGAGCCTATGTGACAATCTCCACTAGGCTCTCTATACTTCGCTCTATCCTAGCGAAGTGTGCCTTTGTATCTCCTGCTCTCTCGACAGGGTCCTATGGAGCCGGATCAGTCTGTGACTCTGCACGGCTCTTTGGCCCACCTCTACGGCCTCTAGCATGTGCTCTCGCCCCGTTACCTCAGCGCGTAACAGGCATAATGCCTAACTTCCTATATTAAAATCATTATTAGACTCAATCCATCATAGTATACATAGTTATATCTAAACAAAAGCTAAGTAATATGAGGATGTACTTTTCCTACATTTTTATTTCTGACTCACATCAGGCCAAATCGGCTCTGATACCAATCTCTGTCACGATCCTATTTATCCAATTCGTTTAAAAAAATCACTGCCAATTTTTCGTGTTTTCCTTTTCCTTACCCGGTCGTGAACGTACTCACCGGTACACAGTTGGGTTGTGAGGCAGTAATAAACATCACTCAACATTCATTCTCAATTAAATCAAAAGAAGTGTCATTCATTTCCAGTTAAGTTATACATGACACGTTTTCTAACTTTTACATCCCCCACCTTACGATACAAATGACTACTGTGCTTTTACAATTGTTTAGTGACAGGCCCTAAAGGTAATATCCGCAAGTGCACGGGTCGTACAAGTAATAATAAGATTTGAGTCTTGAGTTATCGTCCCACAGAGAAGTTGGTTAGCCTAATTAACTACCGGTTAATCTTACCCTAAGTATATCCTAGCAAATTATGAAATTATGGTGAGTGATCTACATAGCTAGAATTAAAAATACTGAAAGCAATAAAATAATAAAAGCTATAAAATAAAGAAATTAAAACCGAGTAAAATTACTTACAGTGCTCCACGCAATTAAAATAAAAAACCTACAAAAGAAATTAAAACTAATTAACACAATTAAAATAAAATGCAATTATGAAAATAAAGCAATAAAATTAAACTACAATTAAACTAACCTAAAAATGCATGTAATTAAACTAATAAAAATTTCAAATTAAACTAACCTAAAATCTAATAAAAATAGAAACCAAATTAAAAATGCATGAAAAGCATTTAATCTAGATTAATTCTAAATGCCACTTATAAAACACTAAACTAAAATAAAATCATAAAACATTTAATATAAAATTAACTACTAACTATAAATTAACAATACAAATTAAATTAACATGCAAAACAATAAAGCTACCCTACCATTACTTACTTAAATTACCTAAATGACAACTAACAAGTATTAATCAATTTAATTCATTAAAGTAACAACATGAAATAACACATTAATTAGCCAAACAAGGCCTTAAACAATTTAAATCAACAAAGAACTCCCTCCATTCACTGTTCACGTGTCTTTCACATTTTCATTTTTAGGTGCTGGTTCGGTTTGTCCTCTGGTCCAGGCTTTTGCCTGCTGTTCGGCCAGCTATTCTCTGCTGCTCACGAGTTGCTCGATTCTGCCATCTGCTGCTGGTGACGTCCTCTGGTCCAGGCTTTTGCCTCCTGTTTTCTGCCTCGATTTCTGGCTGCCAACTGCCCTGCTCGATTTCGTGCTTAGCTTCCGTCTCTGCACAATCCAGCACAGCACGTTTCCTTCTCCAGGCAAACTAAGCTTCACACGCCAACCCCACGTTCCTGCCTACCCAGACCTGCTCCTTCTTCTTCTTCTCCAAGACAATGCCTAACTACTGCTCTGTCCCAGGCGTTGCTGTCAATGGCTACTGCTCCAGGTGCTGCTACAACGTTTCCTTCCAGTTTGCTGCTGCCTCATTTACACGACCTCTGTAAGCTTTCCTGCTGGCATGCCCTCGTACTGCTGCTGCTGTAAGACCCACTTTTATTATCTGTTGATGTAATTCCTTATGATTCATGTGATGTACATTTTCATATATTTAATGAATCATAAGAAGAGCTTTGACTGAAAAAAAAAACAATTTGCAAGTTGAATAAAAAAAAAAGAAATCTCGGTGAACGTCGGAAGTAGCCAAATAAAGGCCGAAATGGCCACAGGCCAAACGAAAAAGGATCGAAAATGAAGTTTACCAAAAATATGAAATTTAATAAGAAAATATGGTGGATGTATGAAGGAAAGTTAGGTTA
The DNA here is from genome assembly GCA_033439115.1 of Firmiana major. Lineage (NCBI taxonomy): Eukaryota > Viridiplantae > Streptophyta > Magnoliopsida > Malvales > Malvaceae > Firmiana > Firmiana major. Next base: position 21,435,715 of record CM065903.1, on the reverse strand, counting down.
ATTTGGTTTCGAAACAAGTGTAGGGGTAAAACAGTCAAAAGATCAAAATTCGGAATAAATTCGATAAGAAAAATTTAATTAAAAATAAGGATTTAGGATATCTTGATCAATAATGAGGAATTATACAATTTCGAGTCCAATTGATCATCCAAAATTTTTAAAAATACCGAAAAGTCACCCGGGACGATATCCCGAAAATACGAAGAAATTATACCGAAAAAATGATTAAAAACAAAATAAGTTAAATTAAATTAAATTAAATTAAATTGTTGGAATAAAATAATATAAGTGTAGATATTTTGTATTTTATGGAGTATTTTAATGAATAGTGTAAAAATTAAATAAATAATAATAATAATAATAATAATAAAAAAAATCTGAAATAAAAAAAAAGAGAGAGAGAATCGAAATCGAGAACCGAAAAATCGTGAGGAAGATCGAAAACCACTGAGGGAGCACTGGCGACCGACAGCCTCCAACGAAGCTACCAGGAGGAAGAGGGGAGACCAACGAGCACGTGGGCACCGGAATCACGCCGTCAGGTGGCCGGAGCAAACCGATCAGAGCAAAGGAAAACCGAGGGAGAAAAGGGCTGATTTTTGGTGAACCACCGCGTCTGGACTGAAACGGAGGCCACCGACGCACTCAGGGGAAGAAGCCGATTCTTTTGAGACCGGTCTTGGCCGGTGAGACCGTCGGAAACGTCGGCGACGGTAAGTGGCAGTAAAACGGCACCGTTTAGCCGAAAGGAAAGGGAAGGAAAAGGAGGGAAAAAGGAAGGAAAGAGGAAAGAAAAGAAAGGAAAAGGAAGGAAAAGGAAAGAAAAGAAAGGAAAAAGGGGAAAAAAGGAAAGAAATTTATCGGGGACGACTCGAGGTTCGGGTAAGTTGACCGAGGGTCGAAATTGACATACGGGTAAATTTTGAAAATTTAATTTAATATTATTTTAATAGAAAATAATCCGAATTTACCTAATTGTGCAGCTTTACGACAGAGACCGAACAAGAGCCGATTGAGCTCTGATTTTCTACCCCGCATCGTATCGGGTAAGTACAGTTTAATTTCGACAATATAAGCTCTTTAAATACAGAGTTTTAATTATTTTACGAAATTATGGATTAATTTCGCATAGAAAGTAATATTAATTCGAAGTTGTAATAAATTGCCGTAAATGGTATACGGGCTATCCAATGAATTTGGATAGAAACTCGATAATTATTAGAAAGCTGCATAAGTCTGGTATACCCAAAGAAGGGAATTAATAAATATAAAAAGGGCTGAAACGGGCCGAGACTAAATAAGGTAGATAGGGCCCAATACCTTAAAGTTGGTCAGTAAATGCGATATACTGATCAAGATAAGTGAATTAACCTCGACTATGTGGTTATATGCAGTTACGTACCTTTGGTTGGCGCGCACTTGGGCCGAGAGGTCGATATCATCGAGACAGGCTAAGTCTGCGCGCGATTTCCAGGTAAGGGAATTTTGTAGGTATATAGAGATACCTATACATATTTTTGAGGGGATTTACAGGGTTTAGAATTTCTCAAACTATCTAGAAACGAAATAATAATAATTTTGCAAAAAAATCGGGGCATAGGTAAATAAGGAAAAATGATGATTTTGGCCCTGGGAGTAAAATTTACAAAAAGGGTAGTAAGGCAGATAAATTGCATAATTATCATGTTTTAATGCTTTATATGATTATATTGCTTTGATTTAAGCAAATATGCACATAGGTTGGCTATTGATTTCGTGAAATATACGAAAGGGTACCGGTTTGTACCGGTTACTATTTTAAAAGATGTTTTATCAAGATTTAGCCACCTATCGTATTTATACAAGTAAAAAGGAGTGCTAGAGTCTTACTCACACTCAAGTTTACTGATTTATTCTCATGAAAAGTCGTACTGGAACATTGCTAGTACGAGAAATTTGTGTGTGCACAAAACCGTGCTGGAGCTTCGCTCGCACGAGATTTTAGATATCATGATATGCATAGCGTGGTGCTGGAGCTTCGCTCGCACTAGACGCGAGTTGACATGCATATAGTCGTGCGGAAGCCTCCTGTAGACTGTGTGTCACAGAGAGTTGAGATACTCGCACGTATACTTTGAGACATGGGTTGGTTATCGACATAGTATTGGGCTGGATAAGACCTACGGCAGGCACCCCCAGACTATGATATGGGTCCACGGAGTACGATGTACAGTGTATGTCACACGGAGTACGCTGTACCGTGCAGTCATGATGACTCTATGATGTTACTCGATATTCTGAAGGGTAGGACTTGACCCCACCTCCCGTTGCAGTTGTGATGCCCCGCACACCGGGATCCGTGTAGCCTGGGATCACAGGGACATAATATGGCCATAGTCCTCGATTTTTTATACAGTAACCTACATGCTTCACATGATATCATACGGTCTGGATAGACCAGGACAAACCCGATGGAGGGGTAGTCCCGACTTATGTTTTTAAAAGAGATGTGATTTAATGAATCAAGGTATTCCCGAGAGATGGGTTTGACCTTGATGAAGTTGTTTTATGATGAAACAAATGAGTTTTAAAGTGATGAGTTTTGTGATTAAACGATTAAGTTTTAAAGTGAAGAGTTTATGATGAAACTAATAAGTTTTTAATGTGACGAGCATGAGATGTCATACATGATGATTTTGCCATGTTTATTTCACATGTCGATTTCATGATTTCTCTTATATAATATATACACATTCATGTGGCATCGTTTTAGTCATACCTCATGCTCCAAATGTAAATGATTTTATATCATGTCATTATCAGCACGTAGATAGTATAGTTATCTACCTGCTTACATTATTGCCTTACTGAGCTGTTTATGCTCACCCTTTCATTTTCCACCCTCCACAGAGCATCTACAGTAGTCGAGGGCGGGTAGAGATTGCATCCCTAGTTGTCCGCTACTCCCACCGCGAATCAGGTATACACATTGTACAGTTTTGTATCTAAACAATTAATAGCACAGTTTTGTAACGAATACAATTATGGGGGATGTAAATATATGGAAAGTCATCAACCACCTCTCAATGCTACCATTCCTTTCAACTCCCATATCGGCCATCGCTGTCATCATCCACGTTCTGCTACCACCATCGTCAGCTTTCTTTCTCACCCGTTAGTCCTCTGCTCGATATGCTCTGCTCGATTTTAGTAGCTGTTCCAACCCATTCCAGGTGCTGTCTTGGAGTTCTCAAGGGCTTTCGCACTGCTCCTACCAGATGAATTCTGGTGGTTATCTTCAACCCCGTCACCACTACTCTGCTTTTTAGTTCTTAGTCTTCCGTCAGGATTGTCTCAGTTCAGAAATGAGACAGAGGCAGAACTACCACTGCTTCACCACACCTCTATCGTCTCTCCTGCTACTTTAGTTTCCTGCTTCGTCAATTCTCCCTCTCTCGATCAGTTCCTTCCAACCATCAGGCAGTTCTTCAACCTTAAGCTCATTCTTTTCTCCTCCACTTCCCCTCTGTTTCGGTTCTAGTTGGAGTATCCACTAGCCTCCTCGGTACTCAGCCAATCCGAGCAGTTCTTCACCTTCTATTTTGTTGTCTCTTTCCTTTTGTCAACTAAGCTTCAGTTTCCTTTCTCCTTGCACTGCCTCCCTCTTTCTTTCATTCTCTCGTTTCCTGCCCTATAATTTTCCAACCCGTGTCAGGTTTCTTTCTTTCAACCTCGCCTCACTGTCTCTTTTTTCAAAAATCAGACATGTAGTGTTAGTTCCCTTGAGTGATCTTCACTCCTCCACCTACTACTACTGCTGTTAGTAGAGATTCGATGAAGGCTTGGGACAATTCACTTATCCTTCTTTGTTTTTTTATTGTATCTCGATTTTTATCTTTCCCTCTCTCCCTCGGTTTCATTTCTAATCTTTCTCATGAATTCCTTAAGGGTGGTTAGCATGGGGATTCGAGTGACTCTATGCAGCTACCGAGGTGCCATTTCTTCCCCATTTTTTTTATTACTAGTCAGGTCACCATCATCTTTCCTTTCCATAGCCTGTCATGGGACATCATCCCTACTCACTTGAATCTAACAACTATATATGTACTATCATATAAACACTTGTTAGCATTACCCTTTAGGGGGCGTTTGGTTGGGGGATTTTTTTTTCCCCCGTAATTTTTTTTTCCGTCATTCGATTCCCCCGTTTGGTTCGATTATTTTTCCTCTTGTCAGTCATTTTATTTTACCTACAGTGCTCAATTTTGGAAAAATCTGGGGTAAAATGATTACCTTCGAATCCTGAGGTATTTTTAGATTACCTGAGTCAAAATTTTTTTTTTTTGGATCTAAAGTAATTTTTTTCCCTAGAATTTACCCCTTAAAATTTTTTTCCTGGATAAAAGGTAATTTTGTTTTCCAAGGTAATTTTTTTTCCCCCCGAACCAAACGCACCCTTAATGTATCCCTCTTACACATATTTATCTTCTCCTTATGCTGTGTAAGGACTACCTTCGGGATTGGCTTCATCTTAGAAGCCAATCCATGAGTTCAAGGCATGCATATGTACATTTATTCATATACTTGTACATATAGATATATATATCTACCTACCTTCTTCACTTGAAATGCATTAAAATATTTATACATATATATATATATATTATACACCAAGTAAGTTTTCCTTACGGTATTAGAATTGGATTTAATATAATATTTCTACTTATCTGGTACAGAGGAGAGATGCATATTAAATTTAGCTCGTAAAAATTATTTTTACATCTTACAATTATTTGGTCTTCTCGTTATAATGTTTTAGGTAATTTGCTTCGTTCAAGCCTTTCATACCAAGCACAATTTAAATTATTTATCGACAAATAAGCATAAATTGAACCCCAATTCATATCACTTAAACCAAGTATTCAAAAAAACTTCATGGGGTTTACAATTTTTGATGATTCTAAGTTGTATACATGTAGATCTACAGGTGAGAATCATTGCTGGAGTAAAAAGGAATGGTCAAAGTTGGTCAACTAAGGTAAGAAATTGATGGAAGATGATGATCTTGATTTATGTTGTTGTTGGTTGTTGTTGGATGATTTTTGGTTAAGTAGAATTTGAAGAAAAAATTTCTAGGAGCATGTATAGGTTTGGCCAGCACATGTATGTTAGGGTAAGGAGGAAATTTGGTTGAGTTTGATGTTGTAGACTATTAAATTAATACCAAAAAAGTCTAGTTTATAACCCAATTCAATGAAAAGTTGAAAAGTGTGAGAATTGGTAATTTGACATGTTGATAAGTGTGAATTGAAGACTTGGAAAAGTGTTTAGGTTGTTGAGTTTATGAATTTGAAGTTAAAAGAACAAAATTACCGAAATTAACTTAAACGACACTTTAATCGGTAAAACTTAAAAAATTACCGAAAAAGGATCCGATTGACCCCGTTTAAATTATAAATGTATGAGAACATAAAATAAGGATGATTTGGATACTAATTAGGTTATTTGTGGCAGCTCGAGATACCGACATGCAAAACGAGGCAAACCCGACACTCAACGATTTAGTGTTGCCCTAGCCCTATTTAGGTAAGAGATGCAATTTAAGATAGTAATGACTTCATGTACCTTCTTATATTTCATGAAATGATTTAATGAATGCATAAAGAATTTAGATGGAAATCGAGCCCTCCCGATATAAATTTGAAAGGGATAATAACCTAGTTTAATCTTGAAACCAACCGTTTTTGCCATGATTTTTGAGTCTGATACACTAATATTTTTTATATTAGAAACTATATAATTTTATGATTTAATTTTAAAATGATTTCAAGTAAGCATGAAACAAGTAAGATTTCCAGAGACTAAAGGCTACCCAATAGTGTATGCTGTGTGCATATCATGCCCGCTACCTGTGGTGCCCGACTCTGCCGCCTGTAGTGCCTGTTCTGTTTCCCCATGTTGTGCTCGTCTTCGCCTTTGTGGTGCATGACTTCGCTACATGTGGTGCCTATTTTTTATCGTATCTCATGCCCACGCAGCACACCTATAGGTTATATTACCCGCACGGAGAGTGGGAATGGTGCCCGTGCCCTAGCAATGTACTAGTCAGATATCTAGATATTATGCCAGAATTGTTGTACGACCCTGATCCAGTCCACAGCTGTAACGCCCCAATTTACGGTACAAAATGGTTGGGCTATGAGTCTATAAGACCCGTATTTTCATATGTAATCCTTATGTATCACTAAGTATACACTTGTATATGTAATATGAATCATAAGTGATGTAAAGTCCATAGGTTTGACGTACACACTTGTTATGTGAGTTCGTGATGTACACACAAGTTTCATTGAGTATGAAATATAAGAAAGTGACCTTTTTAAGTGATAAATGTGGATTGAATGCAAAATGGGTAGTGAAGTAAATTGATGTTAAGTTAACATGGGAAATTTGGGATGAAATTCGGCTAAGTATGCTACAAAGCAAAGGGAGATCGATCTCTCCTTCAAGCCAGATCGATCTCGATAAGCCTCTGCTAAGAAAGGATCGATCTCATCCTAAAGTAGACCAATCTCATTATGTCTCGGACAGAAGCAGATCGATCTCATCCCTCTGGCAAATCGATCTATGAAGCTTTCTGCATGGCCAAGATCGATCTTACCCTTCAGAACAGATCGATCCCTCATGCTTGAAACGCTAAATGCCGAGAGACTTAAAACAGGAGAAGATCGATCCCTCACTTATGAAGATCGATCTCATCAAGCCATTTCTATAAAAACTGGGCAGCTGAACTGCATTTCATGAAAACAACTCAAAACTTTCCATTTTGAAGCAAAGTAACCTAGTTTTTCTCTCTAAACTCTCAACACTTTCCTTAGAGATTTGAGAGAAGTTCATTTCAGCGAAGTTGTTCCTAGAGAGGAGGAGAACAACATAGTTGAAAATGGGAAGTTGAATTGTTGGATTGAAAGAGGAAAAAAGCTTTCCCCCAATTTTGGCAAAAAAAAAAAAAAGAAGAAAAGTTGAGATAGGTAAGATTTCAATGCAATAATCTCATGTATGTTGATCTATACACTTGTATGAGTTGATTGGTATATAGATTGATGGTTGAAACATCTTAGTTCATGTCTAATCTTCCAAGACCTATAAGTGGCTTGATGTGCCAAAATGAGAGAAGGATTAGTAGGCATGGATTTAATGATGACTTAAGTGTGCATTGATGTTATTAAGCATGTATATATGCTTGTATAATAGTTGGTGAGATCCATGTGCTAGAAATAAAAATAGTTAAAAATAAGCATATGAAGTATTTGATGAAATGCCAAAATGAAATTAAATGAAATGATGACTAGAGGCATTGTAAGCTTAATGGCGATTCAATACGAATCAGTAGACTCAAGGAGTCTAAGAGATTCTTGAGAAATGAGTTATATACTCGAAATAGACTCAAAAAATAATAAAATTTGATAACGATGTAACAAGGCCAAATAAGATATAAATGGCCCAATACATTGATTTGAATATCATGCAAGTGAAATGAAGTATATGAAAGTATACTAATGTGTGTAGTACACAATTTCAGCTCCTGAAGATATACTTGGAGTCGATAAGACTGGGTCACGAGCGTTGGGAATAGAAGGAAAGTGATTCGAGCGTGATTCGAGGTAAGAGATTTATGCGAGCTATTAGAGATAGCTATACGTATGTTTTCTTACCTGCTATGTGCGAATATATGCGATAAATGTGTAGATATTGATATATCTAGGCAAAAACTACGTATGAGAATAAGCCTATGAGTTTGAGTTGTATGACTTTTATGTTATTGTTGTGAAAAGAAGTTTTTTTTACAAGTGTTTTGAGAAAGAGTAATAATAGATGGGCTCTCGGTTTAGTAGTTTGCATGAAAAACTTTTAACGAGTGATTGAAGAGAGATTGCCTTCTCACTCATACTCAGTGAATGGAGCCTTCTATTTCTTTTCTGTGTGAAATTGTGCTAAAGCCTAAGTGGCAACAATAGATTGACCAGCTCTGCTCGCACAATATTGTTTTAAAGGGATTTTTAAGGAAAAAACAAAAAGAGTGTTCAATGCCTTGGGTGATGCTGTGTGTTCCACTTGAGATGCTCGCACTAGATTTTTGGGAATCATACTGGAGCCTTCGAGTATTGTTGTGTTTCTTGCTCTGACAATGATCGCATGTAATTTCCTAGTAATACCGTGCTCGATGCCTCAGGTATGCTATGTGTTTTACTCTGAGTTGCTCGCACGAGGTTTTTATGATTGTGTTGTGTGTTGAGTAAAATCGTGCTAGAGCCATCATGTATTATTGTGTGTCTTGCATTGACCTGCTCGCATGTGGTTTATAGATGTGATGCAATGAGTACAAAACCGTGCTAGAGTAGTCGTGTATTACTATGTGTCTTGCACTGACCTACTCGCATGAGATTTTGAGATAACAGAAATGGATGATAAGGATCTACGGGAGCACGGTGTACCGTGAACGTTAGCCATGGAGTACGATGAGCCGTGATTTCAATATGAGTTGAAGGGATGGTTGATCTGCTACCCTAAGCGTAGGGTTCTCGTATACCTGATCAGTGTCGCCTGAAATCCGACTATGGCCATGAGTCCTTTATTTATCTGAGTGATATGACATTGTCACTACTGTGTGTGGTGACATATGTTTCCCTTGCTGTGTGTCTGGGGATACGAAACCCATAATTATGTCTCATGTATATTGATTTGCTGAGTGCAAAGTGATTTCTAAATGTGTACTGTGTGATTTTAAAGATGAGCTGTGTGAAAAGAATGTGCTGTGTGAATATGCATATACCTATCCCGCGAATTAATGATTTCACATCGATGGAAGTTATTTTAAAGAATGCATATGTTTTATAAGGAAAATGATTATATATTTTTAGCATGTAGATAGTGTAGTTATCTACCTACTTTCATATGTTCCTTACTGAGCGTGTTACCTCACCCCCTTATTTCTCCTCCACAGATTCTTCGTAATAGTGAGTGCACTGCAGTCATCCTTGCTATCGTGTTTCTTCGGTCATCCAGCAGTATAGAGGCATGCACTTGAGATGAAAAATTTTGTATCTTGTAAACTAATGTACAGCAAAGTTTGTATTTTGTATTTTGGGGGATGTATATAATAGAAACTGATATAAACGCTTCCGCACATATAGATAAGAGTCCAGTTTCTATTCTACTTTATTTAAATGAATTTATTTAAAATATAAATGGATGAGATATGGATGGGATGTTGACTCACAGCCCAACTGTTTGAGAGTAAGGTAAAGGTCACGGACAGAGAGTGAGGGTCGTGACAAAGTCAATACTAGATCTAAACAGTGAAATCGAACAATTCAATTACATTTCTTAAAAGCAAACTTGATCACATCCAATAGAGGTACTTACAAATTAATCGTCATAATAGTTTCTTTACAAAAACCACTGTTCACACTCCCCATATATATTTTTCTATACATTACTACACTTACAAAAATTTTAGATACAAAAGAATATTTAAATCTCGATATACCTTCAACACAGAAGATTACTTTACGAAAGTATGGCTATGCAAAAGAACCTTACTTACAAAAGCAGTCCCAGCTACTGATGAGGCTCTATGGAGGAGAGTGAAAGGTGAACTCAACGTGCTCAGTAAGAAGAATTACGTAGCAAATAGATAAATACACTAACTATCTATATAGGCTTGTAATGAAAATAACAGAGTTGTTGACTGTTCAGTAAGATCAGAGTAAAAAATCATTAGTGATAACAATATCAATAGTATAAACATTGTGCGGCAATAAATATACTATTTACAATATTAAACAGCGTTTTATTATGATGACTGTTTGGAACTTTTTTCCCGCAGGATTCAAGAGGTGGCCCCCACAGTCTCTTTATACAGTAAAATAATATAGTTTCATACGATAATACAGTTCATACGGTCAATTGAGTAAATCAAATAAACGAGACAAGCTAGAACAAGCTATATCAATAATCAAAATGACAATTGGACAATGTCGGTGACTTTGAGCACTACTGATCAGGTGTGCCAAGATGTCAATCACCATGGGAGTGGTCAGCTACCCTAACAGCTCACAGTACAAAATGTCTGAAGACCAGAAAACACGGTACATCGTACTCACGTGCGTGTTGCACGGTACATTGTACTTCGTGGACAACAGAAATAGAACTAATACAACAGACAGTAGTATAGCATGATTTAACCATCACTTTTGTCTCAAAATCAGTGCGATTCAGACCGTCCGACACACAGTCAGTACATGCTCAAGCATATTTTATCGGTACTAATTTTTAAGCAAGTCATTTTCATGGAATCAACTACAAATTTAGTTCTGTAAATATAACATTCCAAGAAGAGGCTAGCTCATCTTTTTTTTTATTAAAATCTCAGTGTACAGTACATGGCAATTAAAACTAGCGGTATCGGTTTCAGATAATAAAATTGGCATATTTCGGTAATCGTGTAATTAAAATAGACTTTATCGGGTAAGGATTGGCCGTTTAACTAAGGCTAGAATTTCCTATAATTTCGATATCTATAAATTCGGCCTAGTATTTTTATTTCAATTCAACAGTCTCAAAATATGTATAGATATCTGTAGCAGCACACAAAATTTTCTTTAACTCGGTGTCTCTCAGTGGTCCTCAATACCAAGAATCAATCAGTCTGTTCTTAATCATTTGTTTGCTCCAAAGACGTGATATAATGTACCGAAATTAGTTCTTTCTCAATAATTGCTTCAAAGCCCCCTCATCTTCTTCTTCTTCTTCTCCTTTTTTTTTTGAATTTCCTTTCGGGCCCTTTTTCTTTCTTTCTTTTCTTTTTTCTTCTTTCTTTCTTCTGCACTGTCACCCGATGACACTGTTCATTGTTTCCTCATCTTCTCGGCGTTGCCATTTTCTCCACCATTTCTTCTTTATTCTGTCACCATCATCATCATCCTCATGTCTCGGCCATCATCCTTCCAGCACTACCAAATCTGGTTCCTTTCCACTGCCCCTGTTTCTAGTTTTGTTTTTCTCTCCTAATCACTCCCTTGTTTCGTCTACTACTTCAGCCCTCACTTTGTCGGCTTCTTCCAGTTACAAAGGAAACGAAGGCTTCTATTTCTCTTCCTCTCTTTCTTTCTTTCTCTCGAATTTAACCACTTCGGTATCTCATCTTTTGTCTCTGTTTAGAGGTACCTAACCAGTACCAAATGACCTTGACCTTGATCTCTTTTCCTTCTGTCCCATCGCTTGCTCCAGCCTGACTACCACCTCTCTACTTCTCTATTTCTTCTTTTGTAAACATCTGTTCTTGCCTCAAGTCTCAGTTCAGCTTCAACACTTCTCTATCGTTCACTGTAACTATCCAAAGTGAAAATGAGGCCCCTCTAAACACCCAAAACAACTCCCACACAGGTCTCTATTTTCTGTTTCCTGCCTTATATATTTTCCTTGTTCATCTCCTCTGTGTTTTCAGCAATCTAACACACATTTTCTGTCTCTCGATTTCTAAGCTTCAGTCATTTCCATCCTTCTGCCACAGTTCACTTCCTGCGTCTCTCATCTTCAACAGTTAACATTTCTCCCAACTGCTACAACCTTCCCTTACTTCACCCTCTGTTTTCACGTCTCTAAGCCTTTCAATGTTTCCTATTCTCAGTATTGCTCTATTTGATTTAGTAGCATCAACCCTGAAAGCTTTTCTGAACCTATGGTGGCAATAGTGGCTTAGACTAACTCCTTTCTTCACAGCACCTGCTCTGCACCAGCTATCTCTCTCTCTCTCTCTCGTGCTTCTGTTTCAGAGGATGGAACTCCTCTATTTTAGTCTTCTCTTTTCTCCTTTCTCTTTGCGTTTTCTGCCCTTACTTAAGCTCTCCATCCTTCTTCTTTTTTCTCAGCAGCATCCTTTAATTTATATATATATATATATATAAATTTTCCACATTTAATCATCTACAGCCCCTCTTACCCTATCTATTATGTTTCCATCAGTTTGCTTAAAAAAATGGTGCACATAATACCAAAAGCTATCCCGTCTGCTCCCACCAACTCTAACTTCCTTTCCTTTTTTCAGTCAACCACTACATTTCCCAATTTCTGACTTTCCCATGAACAATTGAGTTGCAGGTAATGAGACATTTCATTTTTGTCGCTTCCTATTTCCTAGGCTTGGTAATAGTGTTTGGCAGTTCCTTTATTTCCTCTACCCCGTGAGCCATCATTAATCTCCCTTCTTCCTCACGTTTTCAAATGTATACATACTATCATAGATATCATTGAAGGGGCTCTCGAGATTGGCTTCATTTGGAAGCCAATCCACAGGCTCCTGTATGTCTAAATATATTTATCTATATACTTAACTTGGAGAATACAAAAAATCTCACATATATGTGTGTATATATATATATATATATATATATATATATGTGTGTGTGTGTGTACTTATGAATTTTACTATAATATATACAAAATAAATTTAGTTTAATACTTATATTCATCTGGTACAATGGAATTTACACATAAAATTTATCTTGTAAAAAAAGTTATTTTATATCTCATAATTATTTATTTTTTCGAATTAAAATATTTTAGTTAATTAAATTCGTCTGTGTCTCTTGTAAAAATTAAATTTTTTATTAATTATCCACCAACTAAGCACATATTTAATCCCAATTGATATTACTTAAAACCAAGTACCGAAAATTTCGTGGGGTTTACATTGTCCCCACCTTAGGAAATTTGGTCTCCAAATTGGAAAGTACATCAATCTTTAAATAAGTGTGGGTATTTCTCACGCATTAGGCTTTCCAATTCCCACGTAGACTCCTCTGAGGTGTGATACTGCCACAGAACCTTGACCAAAGGAATTATCTTAGATCGTAGTGCCTTCTTTTTCCTATCTAAGATCCGAATCGATTTCTCCATATACGTCATATCCTATCACGACCCTCTCTCTCTCTCTCTGTCCGTGACTTATGCCTTACTTCCAACAGTTGAGTTGTGAGTCAACATCTAATCCATATCTCCTCCATTATAATTTAGTAAATTCATACAAATGAATTAGAATAAAAATTGGACTTTTATATATATGTGTGCGGAAGTGTTTACATTAGTTTCTATCATATACATCCCCCAAAATACAAAATACAAACTTTATTGTGCATTAGTTTACGAAATATAAAATTTTTCATCTCAGGTGTATACCTCTATACTGCTGCATGACTGAAGCAACATGATAGTAGGAACGACAGCAATGTACTCACTATTGCGTAGAATCTGTGGAGAAATAAGGGGGTGAGCTAACACGCTCAGTAAGGAAAATATGAAAGTAGGTAGATAACTACACTACCTACATGCTTAAAATATATATTCATTTTTCTTATAAAACATATGCATTCTTTAAATTAACTCTCATCGATGCGAAATTGTTAATTCGCTAGATGGGTATATGCATATTCACACAGCATACTCTTTTCACCCAACTTATCTTTAAAATCACAGAGTACACATTTAGAAATTACTTTACACTCAGCAAATCAATATACATGAGACATAATTATGGGTTATCATATCCCCAGACACATAGCAAGGGAAACATGTCACCACATACAGTAGTGACAATGTCATATCACTCAGATAAATATAGGACTTATGGCCATAGTCGAATTCCAGGCAACACTGATTAGGTGTACGGGAATCCCATGCTTGGGGAGGCGGATCAACCATCCCTTCAGCTCATACTGAAATCATGGCACATCGTACTCCATCGAAAACGCTCATGGTACATCATGCTCCTGTGGATCCTTATCGCTTATTTCCATTGTCTTAAAATCTCGTGCGAGCAAGTCTGTACAAGACACACAGCAGTACACGACGGCTCCAGCACGATTTTGTACTCATTACATCACATCCATAAACCATGTGTGAGCAGGTCAATGCAAGACACACAACAATACACAGCATCACCCAAGGCATCGAGCACCCTTTTTATTTTTCACAAAAATCCTTTCAAAAACGATGTGTGAGCATGACTGGTATATCTACCATTGTTACATTGGCTCTAGCACAAGTCACACATAAAAATCGATAGCTGGCTCTACACAAAAGTATGAGTGAGAGGGCAATCTCCCGTCAATCACTTGTTAAATACTTTTCACTCAGAAATACATGCATTCTATATGCAATAGTTAAACCGAGAGCCAATTTATGATTATACACTCAAAACATTTACAAACCATCTTTTCACACCAAGACATTGTAGGCATATAATTCATGCATATAAGTCTATACTTATGCTCGGTTTTCACATAGATAATTCAATATCTATCTACTTATTGATATTATCCATTCACATACAGGGATTTATCAAAATACATCTAGCTATCTCTATAGCTTTGCATAAATCCCTTACCTCGAATCACGTTTCTTCGATTTCCATTGCTTGTGATTCGATCTTATCGACTCCAATTTTATCTTCAGAAGCTGAAATTGTGTACTACTCATATCAGTATACTTTCATATACTTCATTTCACTTGCATGATATTCAAATCAATGCATTGGTCATTTACATCGTATTGTACATGATTCTCTCTTATGTCCATTTCGATTATACGATTCATTTCTCGAGAATCTCTACTAATTCACATTAAATTGGCATAAATCTTACAATGCCTTAAGTTCATTATACACCTCATATGCTTATTTTCAACCATTATTGTTTCTAGCATATGGATTTCACCAACTATCTTACAATCATATAAACATACTCACTAACATCAATTCATGCCTAATTCATCATCTATTCCATGTCTAAGCTAATTTCTCACACTAAGCCATTTGTAGGTCATGGAAGATTAAGCATGTTCATGGATGTTTCAACCATCAATACATACACTAATTAACTCATTAATACATCTAGATTAATATAATAAAAGTTGGTGTATTGAAATCTTACCTATCTCAACTTTTCTCCTTTTTGGCAACTTTGGGGGAAAACTCTTTTTCTCCTTATATTGACCAACTCAACCTCTTTTTCTCCTTATATTGACCAACTCAACCTCTAGATTTCAATTGTGTTGTTCTCTTCATCTCTAGGAACAACTTTGCTGAAATGAACTTTTCTCCAATCTCAATGGAAGGTGTTGATAACTTAGAGGGATGAAGTTTACTTTCTTTGAGTAAAAATGGAAGGTTTTGATGTTTTTCTGGGGAAGAAGCTAAATGTCGATCTCCTTTATATAGAATTCACCTTGTGAGATTGAGCTCCTAGGGTAGAGATTGATCTCCTCTTGCTCCAATTACACGATTTACAGCCTTGGAGATCGATCTGCTCAAAGGGTTAGGATCAATCTTGGCCAGGCAGAGAGCTTCAGAGATCGATCTGCTTCTGGTCGAGACACAATGAGATCGATCTGCTTTAGGGTGAGATTGATCCTTGCTTGGCAAAGGCATACCGAGATCGATCTGGCTTGAAAGAGGGATCAATCTCCCCTTGCTCTGTAGCATACTTAGCTGAAATTTTTTTAAAATTTTCAAAGCTATCTTCATATCAATTTATCTCACTACTCAATTTGCATTCATTCCTCATTTATCACTTAAAACGGTCCACTTCTTACAATTCATACATAACGAAACTTGTGTGTACATCACGAACTCACATAACAAGTGTGTACACCAAATTTACAAACCTTACATCTGCTATGATTCATATTACATGAACAAGTGTATACTTAGGGAATCATACGAATACATATGAAAATACAAGCCTTACATTCCTTCCCTCCTTCAAGAAATTTGGTCCTCCAAATTAGAACAAAATCATTCATCGAGAAGTTGGGGGGTACTTCTTCCGTATCAGGCTCTCTAACTCCCAAGTAGCTTCCTCTGAATTGCGATGCTGCCAGAGAACCTTAACAAGTGGAATTGTCATATTCCTTAACATATTTTCTTTCCTATCCAGTATCTGGATCGGTCTCTCTATATATGTCAGATCGTCCTTGAACTCCAATGGCTCATACCGAATCACATGAGTCGAATCTGGATGGTACTTCCGAAGCATTGATACATGAAAGATGTTATGAATGCCTACTAGCTCTAGTGGTAACGCTAGCCTATAGGCCCTATCTCTCACACGCTCCAGTATCTCAAACAGTCTGATATATCGAGGGCTCAACTTACCCTTCTTATCGAACCTCATAATCCCTTTCGAGGGAAAAACTTTCAAAAATACTGAGTCACCCATAGTGAACTCTAGTGGTCTCCGTCTCATGTCAGCGTAATGTTTCCTCTTGCTCTACGCTGTTCTTAATCTCTCACATATCAGCTGAACAACCTCAGAGGCTTGCTGTACCAAATCGAAAGCAAAAGTCTCTCTATCACCCACTTCTTCCCAACCAATAAGGGAACAACACCTTCTACCACACAATGCCTCATATGGTGCAATTTTGATACTCGAGTGATAACTATTGTTGTATGCAAATTTAGCCAATGGTAGGTGATCATCCTAGAAGCCTTTAAATTCCATAACACTCGCTCTTAACATATCCTCTAACGTTTGAATGCCTTTTTGACTGACCATCGTTTGAGGGTGGAAAGCCATGTTGAAACTTAACTAGGTTCCCATAGCTTCCTGAAAATGTTCCCAGAAGTGGGAAGTCAAGTAGGAATCCTTATCCGATACGATGCTCACTGGAACACCATGTAGCCTCACTATCTCCCGTACATACAACTCTACCAAACTATTCAAAGTATTTATAGATTTTATAGCTATAAAGTGGGCAGATTTCGTCAGTCTGTCTACCACTACCCAGATAGCATCATGGTTCCTCTTAATCCTCGACAATCCTATGATGAAATCCATGGTGACATGCTTCTATTTCTAAGTTGATATAGGCAGAGGCTGCAATAATCCTACAGGCTTCTGATGCTCTATCTTCACCTCCTGACATACCAGACATCTTACCACAAACTTTACAATATCCTTTTTCATCCCTGAGCACGAATACACTCTCTATAGGTTCTGGTACATCTTATTACTCATCGGATGCAAGTATATCTTGATGAATGAGCTTCTATCAAAATCAATCTCTTTAGCTTTGGGTCATCAGGAATGTAAATCCTACCTCTAAACCTCAATAGGCCATCATCACTCATTAAGAAATCATCCACGTCACCCCTCTGAATCGAACTCACACGATCCTCAGACAGTAGATTAGCATACTGCGCCTGTTGTTTCTGGTCAGTCAAATTCGGTTCCACTCACAGGTTAGCTATCACACAGTCTCTGTCAACATCAAGAGGGTCTATATCCAACCTGAGGTGAGCAAACTCCTCGAACAGCTCATATTCCCTGACCATCATGTGCGATACCATTTTAAGGCTCTTTCTACTCAGGGCTTTCGCCACTACATTAGCCTTCCCTGGATGGTATAATATCTCGCAATCATAATCCTTCAAAAGCTCTATCCATCATCAATGCCTCATGTTCAACTCTTTTTGTGAAAACAGACATCTGAGGCTCTTATGATCCGTATACACCTGGAATTTCTCACTGTATAAGTAGTGGTGCCAAATTTTTAATGCAAATACCACGACTGCTAACTCTAAATCATGGCTCAGGTAGTTCCTCTCATGGTCCTTAAGCAGTCTGGATCCATAGGCTACTACCTTCCCATCCTGCATCAACACACATCCCAGTCTCTATCTCGAGGCATATGTATACACTAAGTAACTTCTTAAGCTAGTGGGTATGGTGAGAATAGGTGCAGTGGTCAATCTGTGCTTTAACTCGTAGAAACTTCTTTCACATTTATCATCCCACTCAAATGCCACATTCTTTCGAGTGAGACGTGTCAACGGACCAGCCAGCTTAGAGAATCCCTCGACAAACTATTGATAAAAACCTATTAAACCCAAAAAACTGAGGATCTCTATAACCGTCTTAGGTCTTTCCCACTGTATCACAGCCTCTATCTTGGACGGATCCACTGATACCCCATCTCTTGAGACTACATGACCCAGAAACAATATCTCACTCAGTCAAAAATCACACTTGTTGAGTTTCTATCTCGGAGGGTCTGTAACACTGTCCTCAAGTGCTACTCATGCTCCTCCCTGGACTTCGAGTATACCTAAATGTCATTTATAAACATAATCACAAAGTTATCCAGGTATGGCTTAAACACATCATTCATTAATGCCATAAACGCTGCAGGAGCATTCGTCAATCCAAATGGCATAACCAAAAACTCATAATGGCCATAGCGAGTCTGAAACGTTGTCTTGGGCACATCTCCACTCTGAATCCTTAACTAATGATACCCAGACCTCAGATCAATCTTTGAGAAGACCTGTGCTCTCTATAACTAATCCAATAGATCATCTATCCATGGAAGAGGATACTTATTCTTGATGGTAGCATTGTTTAACAACCGGAGACTCCCATCTTTCTTCTTTACAAATAGAATTGGTGCTCCCCATGGTGATGCACTCGATCTGATAAACCCTTTATCCAACAACTCTTGCAACTATTTCTTTAGCTCCTCTAATTCCACTTGAGCCATTCTATACGATGGTTTGGATATCGGTTCTGTTCCAGGCACCAAATTAATACAGAATTCTATCTCTCTACCTAGTGGCAACCCTGGTAGTTCTTTCGAAGAGACATCGAGAAATTCTCTAACCACTGAGATGTCAACTAATTTCGGGTATGCCTTATCCAAATCAACAACATAGGCAATAAAGCCTTCAACATATTATAATCACACTTGTTAGTAAAACCATCCATCCTTGGAAATAATTTACTACTTCTTACATTATTTTTCAAATCTTACAACATACTTTTCAGGGGTATGAAACATTACTGTCTTAGCATGATAATCTAAAATAGCATGGTTTTTCGCCAACTAATCCATCCCTAGTATTACATCAAAATCCCTCATGTTTAATAGATGAGGTTGGCCAACATTTCCTTTTCCTCTACTTTCAACTTACAACTATTACATATATATTAAGTTACTACGTTGTCTCTCACTGGAGTACTTATAAGCAATATCCTACCTAGAGATAGAGGTTTCACATGTTCCAATAATTTACATGCAAATGTCGGCGATATGAATGAATACGTGGCACCAGGATCAATTAATGCTAATGCTTTAAAATCAAAGACTAGTATGGTACCTTTAATCACATCCGTAGAAGCTTCTGCATATGCCTAGTCCAATGTAAACACTCATCCTCAACCAATAGCTTGTTTCCCTTTCTCTTTAACTGTGGCCTTCCTCTTAGGTGTAGGTGCCTCAACTGTAGCCCTCTCTAGCTCTTTGTCCTTCTATGGGGTTGTATCCATCAACTTTGGGCATTCAAGAGCTATATGCCCTGGTTTACCACATCTATAGCATTATCTCATAAAAGGGCATGGTCTACACCCATGATATCTACCACACATCCTACACTGCTCAGTGGTAGGTCGGGGTTCACCAATAACTATACCCTTCGAAGCTGGAGATAAAGCTGGATATATTGGAGGCTTCGCATGTAAGACCTGTATTTCTACATGTAACCCTTATTGTTCCCTATGTATACACTTGTTAATGTATATGAATCATAAGTAATGTAAGGTTTGTAAATTTGATGTACACAATTGTTATGTGAATTCGAGATGTATACGTAAGTTTCATTATGTATGAAATATAAGAAATAGACCTTTTGAAGTCATAAAAGTGTATTGAATGCAAAATGAGTAGTGTGTTAAATGGAATGAAGTTAGCTTTGAGAATTTGAGTGAAAATTGGCTAAGTATGGCTACAGAACAAGGGGAGATCGATCTCCAATGCAAGGGAGATCGATCTTAGAGGCATTTTGGAGAAAGCAATCGATCCTCAGTTCAAGCAGATCTATCCCCTTAAGCCTTGGCCTGAAGCAGATCGATCTCATTACCCTGCCAGATCGATCTGTGAAGCTCTTGACCTGGGAGAGATCGATCTCATGTTCTTCGACAGATCGATCTCCTAAGCTTGAAAATCGAATTCTGGAATGCTAAAAGCGCAGCAAATCGATCCTTCACTTATGGAGATCGATCTCATCAATGCAATTTCTATAAAACAGGACTTGCTGAACTGCAATTCACAGGAGAACATCAAACATTTCCATATTTTGCAACCAAGTGACCTAACTTCCTCTCTAGACCATTAATACTTTCCTTAGAGATTTGAAAAGAGTTCATTTCATCGAAGTTGTTCATAGAGTGGAGAAGAACAACATAGTTTGAAACAAGAGGCTGAATCACTAAATCGAAGGAGAAAAGGAGTTCTTCCTTAAAGTTGTGAAAAAGGAGAAAAACTAAGATTGGTAAGATTTCAATACATCAATCTCAAATATTTTGATCTATATACTTGTATGAGTTGAATGGTATATAGATTAATGGTTGAAATGTGATAAACATTCTTAAACAAAGATAAGACCTAAAATCGATTTAATGATAAAAAATTAAGTAGGCATAGTTTAATGGAGATTTGAGCATGTAAAGGTGTTATTGAACATGTATATATTCTGGTGTAACAGTTTGGTGAAGTTCATGTGTTAGAAATAAAAATGGCTAAAATTGAGTATGTGTGGTGTTTGTTGAAATGCCACAATGAAGTGAAAATCATAAACTTGAGGTATTATAAGCTTAATATCGGTTTAATACAAACCAATAGACTCTAGAAGTCTGAGAGATTCTCGAAAACAAGTTATATACTCGAATTGGACTCATAAAAGGATAAAGTCCAATAATGGTATAAAGATGCCGAATGAGATATGAATGGACAAATGCATTGATTTGAATATCATGCAAGTTAAATGAAGTATATAACAATATACTGATGTGTGTGTAATACACAATTTCAGCTCCGGAAGATATTGTTGGAATCGATAAGACGAATCACTAGAAGTAGGAATCGAAGGAAAGCGATTCAAGTGTGATTTGAGGTAAGGGATTTATACGAGCTATAGAGATAGCTATACGTATGTTTTCCTACCTGCTGTGTACGAATGTATGCGATAACTAGATAGATATTGATATATCTAGGTAGAAAACTACGTATGAGAATAAGTTCATAGTATAAGTTGCATGACTTCTACGATTGTTGTGAAAAGAGGTTTTACAAACACTTTGAGAAAGAATAACAGTAGATGGGCTCGATTTAACCATGTGCATGATAGGTTTCTAACGAGTGATTGAAGGGAGATTTGCCCTCTCACTCATGACTATACACAATGCCTTTTCTATTTCTTTTTTGTGTGAAATCGTGCTAGTGCATGAGTGGTAACGGTATATTGACCAGCCCTGCTCGCACGTTGTTTTCAAAAGGATTTTTGAGAAAACGAAAAGAGTACTTGATACCTTGAGTGATGCTGTGTGTTTCACTTGAGATGCTCGCATTAGATTTTGGGAATCATGCTAGAGCCTTCGAGTCTTGTTGTGTGTATTGCTCTGACTATGCTCACATGTAAATTTCTAGTAATACCGTGCTCGATGCCTCAGGTATGTTGTGTGTCTTACGTTGAGTTACTCGCATGAGGTTTTTGTGATTGTACTGTGTGTGAGTAAAACCGTGCTTGAGCTATCATGGATTGCTGTGTGTCTTGCATTGACCTGCTCGCACGAGATTTTGAGACAACGAAAATGGGTGATAAGGATCCACGGGAGCACGATGTACCATGAGCGTTAGCCATGGGGTACGTTGTGCCGTGGTTTGAGTATAAGCTGAGGAGATGGTTGATCCACCTCCCTAAGTGTAGGGTTCCCATACACCATATCAATGTTGCCTGGAATCCTACTATGGCCATAAGTCTTTATGTATCTGAGTGATATGACATTATCACTATTGTGTGAGGTGGCATATGTCTTCCCTTGTTGTGTGTTTGGGGATATGATAACCCATGATTTATGTCTCAATATATATTGATTTACAAAAAGTAAAGCATTTTCTATATATGAACTGTGTGAATAGATTATGCTGTGTGATACTATGTGAATATGCATATACCTATCTAGCGAATTAATGGTTTCACATTGATAGAAGTTGTTTTAAAAGAACATGCATATTGTTTTATAAGGAAAAATGAACATATATGTATTTTAAGCAAGTAGATAGTGTAGTTATCTACATGCTTTCATATTTTTCTTACTGAGCGTGTTATGCTCACCCTCTTATGTTCTCCGCCACAGATACTGCGCAGTAGTGAGTACATTGCAGTTGTCCCTGCTATCATGTTTCTCTTGTCATCCAGCAGTACAGAGAGGTATACACTTGAGATGAGAAAAATTTTGTATCATGTAAATTAATGCACAGTAAAGTTGTATTTTGCATTTCGGAGGATGTATATAATAGAAATTGATGTAAACGTTTTTGCACATCATATAAAAGCCCAGTTTCTATTATACCTCTTTAGCTGAAATGATTAAACTAAAATTGTATGAGAAATAGATCAAATGTTTACTCACAACCCAACTGTAAGTGGTAAGGTAAAGGTCACGGACTGGTATGGAGGGTTGTGACAGGAATTAATGGTATCAAAGCTGAGTTAGTCTGATGTGAGTCAATATCCATATCTAGGAAAATATACATCCGAAAGTATTATGCATTATTAGGATACAAATGTGTATACCAAGTTGGTAAATGTGACTGAGACACTTATTTTGAGTATGCAGGATGTCTGATAAACGACTTACTCGTAGAGGAGAGAGTTAGCGCTCTCAAGGGCGTAAAGATGAGCCCGACAGACGTAGTGGGTCTTGTTCTAGTAGAGATCCACCCGGTCTTAGTGAGGCCGCTAAGAAGCATATAGTGTAGTTGCAACGCAGTGTAGACATAGTTATGGAGATGTTTACATAGGCAATGGCTAGATTAGAGGGCAGATAGGAGAACCCTGCTGGTTAGGCTACTGCACCTAAGAGGCAAGAGCCAGCACAGCCTGCACTAAGACCTCGAGATGCAGAGGTAGAGATACCTATACCCCTCTAGTTCAGGACATTCCCCCACCAGTTCAGGATCCTGTAGCACCACGATAGGTTGGTGGCGAGGGAGTTTACGATTGTGACCTAGGTAGACTGAGAGAGTTTCAAAAGTTCAAACCACCTTCATTTAATGGGGTGAAGAACCCAGTGTCAACTGAGCATTGGATACGTAGTATGGAGAAGCTCTACCAATTCTTCCATTGCTCCGACACCAACAAGGTCACCTTCGTGACTTTTGTATTGGAGGACGAGGCCTAGCATTGGTGGATGGCCACACAGTCGATATTGAGTGAACGACACTCCGTTGTGACATGGAATATATTCTTGGATGCCTCCAGGAGGCAATACATTCCAGCTAATGCTTAGAGAAAGATGTAGTTGGAATTCATGACATTGACCCATGGGAACCGGACAGTGGATGAGTATGAGTCTGGATTCACATCCCTGGGCAGATATGATACAGTCACATGAGTCTTGAGGACAAAAAGGTTCAAAAATTTCTTGTGGGACTGAGACCTTCTATCAAAGCTCGACTAGCTTCATTGGACATTACCACTTACGATAAGGCAGTACGCAGAGCTCAGTTGTGTGAGCAAGTTTATGACTTGCACGCCTTAGAGTTGAACAAGAGTGGTAAAGTCAGAGATAGAGACTGTAAGAGGTCGATTTATGACAGAGGGTTTTGAAAGGGTCGAAGGTTATTCGGTAAGGGGCCTAAGATTGAGGAGACATGAGAGAGGCCTGCGAAGCCTCTAGCTCATCCAGCATCGAGGGGCATAGTTATTGGTGGACCTCGACCTACCATAGAGCAGTATAAGACATGTGGTAGATATCATAGGGGTAGACCATGCCAGTTATCGATGAGATCATGTTATAAGTGTGGTAAACCAGGGCACATAGCACGTGAATGCTCAAAGTTGATTGCTATAGCCCCATAGAAGGGTAAAGAGCCAGAGAAGGCTACGATTGAGACATCTACACCTAAGAGGAAGGCCACATCTGATGAGAAAGGGAAATAAGCTATTGGTAGAGGGCGAGTGTTTGCATTGGACCAGGCTTCTGCAAAGACTTCCTCGGACGTGATTAAAGGTACCATCCTTATCTTTGATGTTGAAGCATTAGTATTGATTGATCCTGGTGCCACGTATTCATTCATATCGCCTTCATTTGCATGTAAATTGTGTGAACATGTAAAACCTGTACCCTTAGGTAGAATATTGCTTATAAGCACTCCAGTGAGAGACAATGTAATGACGGAGTATGTATGTAAGAGTTGTAAGTTAAAAGTAGGGGAAAAGGACATGTCGACCGATTTCATCCTATTAGCTATGAAGGATTTCGATGTAATACTAGGAATGGATTGGTTAGCTACAAACTATGCTATTTTATACTATTATGCTAAGACAGTAATGTTTTCCATCCCTGAAAAGTATGTTGTACGATTTGCAAAGTAATGAAACAAGTAGTGAATTAATCTTAAAGATGGATGATGTTGCTAACGAATGTAATGATAATGTGTTGAAGGTTTCATTGCCTATGTGTTTGAATTCGATAAGGTGTACCCAGATATGGTTGACATCCCAGTTGTTAGAGAATTTCCCGATGTCTTTCCAAAAGAATTACCAAGGTTGCCACCAAACAGAGAAATAGAATTCTGTATTGATTTGGTGCCTGGAACTGAACCGATATCCAAGCCACTTATAGAATGGCTTTGATTGAATTAGAGGAGTTAAAGAAGCAATTGTAAGAGTTTTTGGATAAGGGGTTCATCAAAGTGAGTGTATCACCGTGGGGAGCACCGATTCTGTTTGTAAAGTAGAAAGATAGGAGTCTCCGACTGTGTATAGACTATCGGTTGTTGAATAAGGCTATCATCAAGAATAAATATCCCCTTTCCACGGATAGACGATCTATTAGATCAGTTGTAGGGAGCACAGATCTTCTCAAAGATTGATCTAAGGTCTGGGTATCATCAGTTAAGGATTCAGAGTGGAGATATACCCAAGACAGCATTTTAGACCCGTTATGGCCATTATGACTTTTTGGTTATGCCATTTGGGTTGACGAATGCTCCTGCAGCATTTAAGGTTCTCATGAATGATGTGTTTAAGCCATACCTAGATAGATTTATAATTATCTTTATAGATGACATATTGGTATATTCGAAGTCAAGGGGAGAGCATGAGCAGCATTTGAGAACAATATTACAGACCCTCCGAGATCAGGAGTTGTACGCTAAACTCAACAAGTGTGACTTCTAGCTGAGTGAGATATCATTTTTGGGTCATGTAGTCTCAAAAGACGGTGTATCAGTGGATCTGTCCAAGATAGAGGCTATGATACAATGGGAAAGACCCAAGACTGTTATAGAGATCCACAGTTTTTTGGGTTTAGCAGGTTATTACCAACGATTAATCGAGGGATTCTCTAAGCTAGCTACTCCATTGACACGTCTCACCCGAAAGAATGTGGTATTCAATTGGGATGATAAATGTGAGAAACATTTCTGCAAGTTAAAGCACAGATTGACCACCTCACCTATTCTCACCATACCCACCAGCTTAGGAGGTTATACAGTGTATACAAATGCCTTGAGATAGGGATTGGGTTGTGTGTTGATGCAGGATGAAAAGGTAGTAGCCTATGGATCCAGATAGCTTAAGGACCATGAGAGGAACTACCCGACTCATGATTTAGAGTTGGCAGGCATGGTATTTGCATTGAAAATATGGCACCACTACTTATACGGTGAGAAATTTCAATTGTATATAGATCATAAGAGCCTCAGATATCTGTTTTCACAGAAAGAGTTGAATATGAGACAGAGACGATGGATAGAGCTTCTAAAGGATTATGAGTACGAGATACTGTACCATCTAGGAAAGGTTAATGTTGTGGTTGATGCCCTGAGTAGAAAGAGCCTCAGAATGGTATCGTACATGATGGTCAGGGAATATGAGCTGCTCGAGCAGTTTGCTCACCTCAGATTGGATATAGACCCTCTTGATATTGACAGAGACTGTGTGATAGCTAGCTTGCGAGAGAAATCGAATTTGATTGATCGAATACGCCAGGCTCAAAATATCGATCTACTGTGTGAGGATCGTAAAAGTCAAATTCAGATGGGTGATGGGCCAATTTCTTAGTGAGTAATGATGGCCTACTGAGGTTTAGAGGCAGGATTTGCGTTCCCAATGACCCAGATCTAAAGACATTGATTTTGACAGAAGCTCATTCATCGATATACACAATGCATCCGGGAGGTAATAAAATGTACCAAAATCTTCGAAAAGTGTATTGGTGGTTAGGGATGAAAAGAGATATCATAGAATTTGTGGCAAGATGTCTAGTTTGTCAACAAGTGAAGGCAGAGCATCAAAAGCCTGCAGGGTTATTGCAGCCTCTACCAGTACCAATTTGGAAATGGGAGCATGTCACCATGGATTTCATCATGGGATTACCAAGGACTAAGAGAAACCATGATGCTATCTGGGTAGTGGTTGACAGATTGACGAAATCCACCCACTTTTTAGCTATGAAAGCTACAAATACCTTGAGTAGTTTGGCAGAGTTGTATGTACAGGAGATAGTGAGGCTACATGGTGTTCCAGTGAGTATCATATCAGATAGGGATTCCCATTTAACTTCTCGTTTTTGGGAACAATTCCAAGAAGCTATGGGAACCCGATTAAGTTTCAGTACTGCTTTCCATCCTCAGATCGATAGTCAGTTAGAGAGAATCATCCAGACGTTAGAGGATATGCTGAGAGCAAGTGTTATGGATTTTGAAGGCTCTTGGGATGATCACCTACTGTTAGCTGAATTTGCATACAACAATAGTTATCACTCAAGTATCGGGATGGCACCATATGAGGCCTTATATGGTTGGAGGTGTCGTTCCCTAATTGGTTGGGAAGAAGTGGGTGAAAGGAAAAATTTTTACTCCTGATTTGGTACAGCAAGCCTCTGAGGTAGTTCAGTTGATATGTGAGAGATTCAGAACAGCTCAGAGCAGATAAAAAAGTTATGCTAACATAAGACGTAGGCCACTAGAGTTCACTGTTGGTGACTCTATATATTTGAATGTTTCTCCCTCGAAAGGGATTATGAGGTTTGGTAAGAAGGGTAAGTTGAGCCCTCAGTATATCAGATCGTTTGAGATATTGGAGTGGGTGGGAGATTAGGCCTACAGGCTAGTATTGCCATCGGAGCTAGCAGGCATACATTATGTCTTCCATGTATCGATGCTTCGAAAGTACCATCCCGATCCAACTCATATGATTTGGTATGAGCCATTGGAGCTCAAGAATGATTTATCATATGCGGAGAAACCGATCTGGATACTGGATAAGAAGGAAAAGGTGCTACGGAAGAAGACGATTCTGCTTGTTAAGATTCTCTAGCAACACCACAACTCAGAAGAAGCTACTTGAGAGTTGGAGAACTCTATACGAGAAAAGTACCCTCGACTTTTTGAGAAGTAACTTGGTTCTAATTTGGAGGACCAAATTTCTTAAAGGAGGGGAGGAATGTAAGACCCATATTTCTACATGTAACCCTTATGGTTCCCTATGTATACACTTGTTAATGTATATCAATCATAAGTAATGTAAGGTTCATAAATCCGATGTACACACTTGTTATGTGAATTCGAGATGTTCACGCAAGTTTCATTATGTATAAAATATAAGAAATGGACCTTTTGAAGTGATAAAAGTGTATTGAATGCAAAATGAGTAGTGTGGTAAATGAGAATGAAGTTAGCTTTGAGAATTTGAGTGAAACTTTGCTAAGTATGGTGGCAGAACAAGGGGAGATCAATCTCCAAAGTAATGGAGATCGATCTTAGAGTCATTTTAGAGAAAGAAATCGATCCTCGGTTCAAGTAGATCAATCCCCTTAAGCCTCGGCTCTAAGTAGATCGATCTCATTACCCTGCTAGATTGATCTGTGAAGCTCTCGACCTAGGAGAGATTGATCTCATGTTCTTCGACAGATCGATCTCCTAAGCTTGAAAACTGAATTTTGGAAAGTTGAAAGCAGCTGTAGATCGATCCTTCACTTATGGAGATCGATCTCATCAATACAATTTCTATAAAATAGGATCTACTGAACTGCAATTCACGGGAGAACATCAAACCTTTCTATATTTTACAACCAAGTGACCTAACTTCCTCTCTAGACCAATAATACTTTCCTTAGAGATTTGAAAGGAGTTTATTTCATCAAAGTTGTTCATAGAGTGGAGAAGAACAACATAGTTGGAAACGAGAGGTGAATCACTAAATCGAAGGAGAAAAGGAGTTTTTCCTCAAAGTTGTGAAAATGGAGAAAAGCTGAGATTGGTAAGATTTCAATACATCAATCTCAAAAATGTTGATCTATATACTTGTATGAGTTGAATGGTATATAAATTAATTGTTGAAATGTGATAAACATGCTTAAACAAAGATAAGACCTAGAATCGATTTAATGATAGAAAATCGAGTAGGCATAGTTTAATGGAGATTTGAGCATGTAAAGGTGTTATTGAACATGTATATATGTAAGACCTGAATTTAATTAAAATACGAAATGAATGAGTATTCGTGAAGGGAAGTCGGGTTAAATTAATCTCGAACATGTGTAAGGGCAAAATGGTCAAAAGACCAAAAGGTCGGTATAATTTCGATAAGGAAATTTAATTAAAATATGGATTTAAGAAATCTTGGTCAATAAAAGTGAAATAAATTTATTTCGGGTTAAATTGATCAAGATATTAATTTATTGGAATTAATCGGGATTTTTAGTTCGAAAGAATAATCCCGAAAATAATCGAAAAATATCTCGAAAAAGTCATTCGGGACAATATCCTGAAAATACGGAGAAATTATACCCGAAAAAGGGGTTAAAATATAATAAATAAATTAAATAAAATTAAATTAAAGAATTTAGAATTTAATAATAATTTTTGAGAGATATTTTGGGTATTTTAATGTATTTTAATTAATAGTAAAATAATTAAAATAAATAATAATAATAATAAAATTAATAAAACAAAAAAAAAAGAAGCTGAAAAAAAAAGAGAAGACGAAATCGCGAAACGCGAAGAAAACGGAAGCAAAGGCCGGCGTAACCACCGGCGACTGGAGACCCAGGCGAGGCCGACAAAAGGGAACCCGATGAGGCCCGACCCACCACCGGCCCCTTGGAGACCCGAACGGCGGCAAACGGCGGCGAACGGAGCGAAAAGAATGAAACTGAGAGGGGAGAGAAAATTGCCGGCGATCGGCACGATTCAGGTCCGATTGACCCCAGCCGAAGCTTCCCCAGGCGATGGTGAGTAGATTGGTGGTGGTGGCAGCCACCGAAACTGGCGGACGGCGCCGGAAACGGCGAAAAAGCAAAATGGGTCCGACGGCCGGAGGAGAACAGGCCGGACCGGCCATTTTTCGGCGACGTTGAGGCAAACCAAGCCCAGATCTGAGATGCGGACAGCCTTACGGAGCCACTGGCGGTGGAAGCCGGCGGAGAACAGGCCGGCAGGGTGGTGAACCGACGGTGAACCGACCGAACCGGAGAGAACCGGCGGTCTGAACCGGTCCGAACCGGACTGAACCGGTTCAGCCAAAAAGAGAGGAAAAAAGGAGAAAAAGGGAAAAAGAAAAAGAGGAAAAAATTGGAGAAAATTTTTGTGATGCAATCGAGCTTCGGGTAAGTCAGTGAGCGGTCGAATTGACCCGATTTAAATTTTGAAATATTTAATTTAATTAATTTTGCGCTGAAAACTTACCCGAAAAAATTATGAAATTGTGTAGCTCGACGATTGGCATCCACCGAGGGCTCGAGACAGCCTCGAATTTTGTACTAGCATGGAATCACGGGTAAGTGACCGTTATTTACGACAATTACCTCGTTATGCGTGATATTGATTTAATTTCCGCATAAATTGAATTAAATTATGAAAAATTAGATAAATTGTCGTAAATATTAAATTTAGCTATTCAAGAGCTGGAACGAGGCCCAATAAATTATTAGTTGGCCCAATGAGCCCAATAGGCCTCGATAAAGTGAAAATTAAGTGGGAAACGGGCTTAAGGCTGATTAAGGCCCATTAAGGTGCAATCGGGCCCAATAGGGGTAATTGGGCCCAATGATTTAAATTAAGCCCAGAAAAGATTAAATACAATTAAATTGTATGTTATCTGACCTGAGGAATATTGATACGCAGTTTCGGGCATTTGATTGGGAGCATAACGGACTGCGCGATGAGACAACAGTGGAAAAGAAAAGGTCAGACTCGACAGGAAAATAAGGTAAGGGAATTCTGCGGACTGCTAGAGGTAAACTTTACGAAGTTTTAAATTCATTTGCAGTCATTTAAAAATTACCTGAAGGGTCTAGAGGTCAACTAATAATTTTAGGGCCCCGGATGGGCAAATTACCAAAATACCATTGTTAAGGGTAAAATTTACAAAGTTAGGAAAAATTGGGAGGAGCAAGAACAAAAGGTTTCTGCTCATTCTGGAGGTGTTTTGATGCATGCATGAGTAGGCTGGCTCACCTTGAAAGAAAATGCACAGCATTGCATACTTTCAACGTGATATTGTTTTTGAAAACTGTTTTGAGGAAACAGAGCCGCCTACGTGTTTTTATTGACATGTAACGTGCTAGAGCTCAGCTCGCACGATGTTGTCGATTTGTGTGATGCACGCATTAGTGCTAGAGCGAGAGCTCGCACTAGAGTTTTACATGCATAGGTGCTAGAGTACAACTCGCGCCAGATTTCATATGCTTTTTCGAGACAGGGTGCTAGAGTTTAACTCGCACCAGATTTTATAAGATTTTCATGTGATTTATATACAGAGTGCTGAGCTTAGCTCGCACTAGTATTACCGGATTTGTGGAGTAGCGCTATCTGCCCTTGGAGTCAGCCAAAAGGCCCAACAGGCTCAAAAGACCTCTTAGGTGGGGTGAGAGTGAGGGATGAGGTTGGCGGCCTTGTGGGGATGTAAAGCGGGCTCTGCCAGTTTTACTTGATTGATGAGAGTGCTGAGCATCGCTCGCGCTGATTTTATGAGAACATGCGATGAGCCGTGCTTGGAGCATCGGGTAGACTGTGTGTCACCGATTAAATTGGCCCGCACGTGCGTTTTGAGACATGGCATGAGTATAGAGATATTATATGGGTTCACGGAGTATGATGTACCGTGCAAGTAGCATGGAGTACGATGTACCGTGTGGTATCTTCGGATACGGCATCTCCGGATGCAGCATCTTCGGATGCTTGGGATCGGATAAGACTGACGGGATGGATTGACCCACCTCCTGGGCGGTTCCCGATCATGGTGAGAACCCGCACACTAGGATCCGTGTAGCTGAGGAACTCCCGAGGACACACATATGGCCATAGTCCTGGTTATTGCCGATGTACAGACGTTGCCTAGTCTCGCATGTTGATGATTTTGACTATGATTTAAACTGGGTTTTAAATTAAATTTACATGATGGTATTTCCATGCTTTTCAAACCCATGTGTGAATGTAAATTGATTTTTATGGTTTCGTGTAAGTTAGGGTCACCCGAAGGAGGGATCGAGTCCTGACTTTATTGTGAAAATTTTAAAAAGAAAGAAATGATTTAAAATAATTGCATGTTGAATCTTCCGTGCAAACTCGATTTACATAACATCATAAGCTCATGTCATTTGTTTTAAAATGTGTGGAGAAAGGGTGGTTTATGCATGGCACTACGTTCATGTAGGTAGTATAGTTACCTACTTGTTCGTAGGGTTGCCTTACTGAGCTTGATGTGCTCACCCCTTTCATTTTCTCCCACAGATAATCTGCAGTTGAAGTTGAGGCGACTCAGTACTGCATTTCGGATATCCGCTGCTGCCCATCAACATAAGGTATATACACTTGTACATATTGTATCTACATAAGCATAGCACAGTAACATGTTTGTAAGTAACTTTAGGGGATGTATAAATAATGTAAACAATTATAAATAACTGGAGAAGAAATAAGTTAGATGGTAATTGAATGGTGGGACTGGCATTGACGCACAGCCCAATTTGTTAGTGGAGTGTGGTCACGATTCGAGGACAGGTAAGAATTTAAGTAAGAAAATAATGAAACGCGAAAAATTAACTCTGATTTTTAGGTAGTTTGGGTCGTGACATATAAAGGTGGTATCAGAGCAGCAATTGGTCTGATGTGTATCAGTGTCAATAATTAGGAAATTACATCCCCTTATTACTGTGCTTGGTTAGATACAATAGTGTATATCGAGATGGGTTTTGACTAAGAAATGGTCGAGAATGCAGGAATGCCAAATATGAGTCGCGTTAGATGAGATAGTGCACGAGGCAGAGGTCGTAGAGGTAGACTTGAGCCTGCTAGTCGTGCTGAGTTGACCTGTGAGAACCAGGATGAAAT
Organism: Firmiana major; assembly: GCA_033439115.1. NCBI lineage: Eukaryota > Viridiplantae > Streptophyta > Magnoliopsida > Malvales > Malvaceae > Firmiana > Firmiana major. The sequence continues at coordinate 21,403,282 of CM065903.1, read as the reverse complement.
TGAAATGGAGGCTAATGTTGAGCATGCCCCACTGAATCCGATAGAGAGATCGGACAGTATTGAGACACGCTTCGAGAGATTGAAGCGGAGCATGGGAATTATTTTGAGGAGCTAATTGCTCAGATTATGAATGAGATCAGAGGGCGCAACGGAACATTGGTGGAAACCCGCTCGACCCATCTTAAGTGTTAAACGTCCATAGCTAAGATGAGAAATCTTATTGGATGTATTCCGGTGACAGGATATCCTGGATATGATTTAAAGGAAAAATTTCTTACACTGCCCAGGAATACTAAATTGATTATGAGTATGAAACTCGATTATATTCTTTGGCAGATATTACCTCGACACTATGAATAAGTGATAGTCGAGATGTCTAAAAGTTCATGAAATGACTCAACTTTTCAATTAGAGTCTGATTGCCCCGTGAGATATTACCTATACCGAGGCAGTGCGCAGATTTACAGTTGGGTAAATAAGAACATGAATTGCACGCCTCTGAGATTGGGAAAAGTAGTAAGAGCTGAAATAGAGACAGAAAAGAGAATCGAAAAATGACAGAGATGTTAAAAATGAGAAAATGGTAATTGGTAAAAGATCTGATGTGACGAGTTATGGGCTAAGATAATTGGTAAGGCCCCAGTGCATCCAATTTTGGCACTGTTGAGGGGCATTGTGATTGGAGGAACCCGACCTGCTACGAAGCGGTGTAGCAGTGTAAGTACTGTAAGCAGTGTGAGATGTGTGGTGGATACCACGGAAGGAGGGTCTATACCTACACTGTATTGATGAAAATGGCCGTTAAGTGTGGTAAGACGGACCATTGATTTTGATTACACAGAGTTGGGCGAGATCGCCCCACAGAAAAGTAAAGAGACAGAGAAAAACTTCATTGGTATAGCTGCAATGAGAAGGGAGGCAATAGCCGAAAAGAAAAAGGAAAGTAAGTTGTTGGACGAAGGCGAGAGGATGTCTTGGACCAGGACACTATTGATGTTTCATGGATATGGTGTAAGATACCACACTTGTTAAGAATAATGAAGTACATATGTTCATTGATCCTGGTGCCACACATTTATTCATACCGCCTTCATTCGCATATAAGTGAGTAAAAAGGCATGAATGCCTACATCATTGGGGACAATTCTGATAAATGAGTACCCCAATAGAGGAGGATTAATTAATGGAATATGGATATAGAGATTTTAAGTGACAAAAAGGGGTGTAACAGTTGAAATTAAAGGTGTAAAGGATTGTACTCACGAAATGAATAATGACAAGAGTTTTGTCATGATTGATATACGAAAGAGATAATCTTGGAGATGTGTTTTGATCCTAAATACAAGATGTACTGGAGTAAGAGTGCGTATGCAAAGTCATTAGGATTAAAGCAATTAGTAGCGAATACAAATTGTAACCACATGGACTGGTATATAAAGTAATTGTGGTTAAGTCTGAAGGGTTAATAAAGGTATTTTAAAATACCTCCCCGCCTGAAGACTTGACAGCGTCTAAAAGTATATATATAACCTATAACGTGAAATTGATCGTCGTAATAAATACCTTTAGCATTAGGATACTCTTACTAAGACGATAAGAATATTAAAATTCGACGAATCATAAAGGTTAACATAGTAAAATTTAATAAGAGCCGTTAAGATAAGAAAAGGAAATGACGCAGGTTAGTACCTAGAAACGTAAGCGATTTTGAAGGATCTTATACGCTTATGCGTGGATAAGTCAAGGATTGGACCGAATTGTAATCATCATTATCGATGATATGTTGGGTGTAGTTAAAGTCTAGGGCGATTTATAAGCAATAATTGGAAATGGCATTTACAAATTGGTTGTTGTGAATTCTCAGTATGGTCTACTTGGTTGACACGTTTAACTAAGAAAACGTGGTCTTTGAATGAGATGATAAATAAGATGATAGATGTGACGTGAATTTCGGTGTAGTGAAGTATGAACTGACCACCGTGATTAAGTTCACCATACCCAACAGCTCAAGAGGTTCTTAGTGAGTATGGATACCTCAAAATTATGAATGAGCTGTGTATTGATGCAAAATGGGAAGATAGTCAAGTATGGAGTCAGACAACTCCTTGATCACGAAATAAACTATCTGACCCATGATTTTAAGTTGGCAACGGTAGTATTTGTACCGAGGATATGGTACTACTATGTATATGGTGAGAAATTGTGGATATGCACTAATCATAAAGTCCCAAGTATCTGTTTTCACAGAAAGAGGTGAATATGAGAATACATAATGGGTTAGAGCTTCTGAGAGATTTTGATTTGTGAAAATTGTACCACCCAGGAAAGGCTAATGTGATGGCTGATGCCTTGAGTATAAAGAGCCTCGGGATGGTACCACATATGATGGTCAGGGAGCGTGAGCTGCTAGAGCAGTTGTGAACCTCAGTATTGATGTGATCCCTTCTGATGATGATAGTGATTGTGTGACAGCTAGCCTGAGATTAGAACCGGATGAGAGTGCCCGGATTTGACAGGCTTAGCATGATGATCGGCATGATGTCGATAGTTTGGGCCAGATTCAGAAGGGTACAGTGACAGAGTTCACAGAGTATGATAATGATTTACAGAGAGGTTCAGAGACAGTATAAGTACTCCCCTGGACCACAGTTGATGAGATAATAATATTGTCAGAAGCTCACTCTTCGGGATATATAGTGCATACGGAATGTAATAAAAATATATAAAATATTTGAAAAGGGTATGGGTGGTCAGATGTGAAAAGTGACAAGGTAGAGATTATGGAAAGGTGCCTAGTATGGCAGTAGAATAAGGTAGAGTATTAAAAGTCTGCAGAGTTATTGCAGCACCTACCTATATCGACACGGCACGAAAAATGAGAGCAAGTCTCCATGAATGTCGTGATGGGTTACAGAGGATCCAGGTGAATTACGAGGCTATTTGGATGATAGTCGATAGAGTGACTAAGTCTACCCACCTTTTGGTTATGAAATCCCCAAATACTCAGAGTATATATGAGGATTTATGTGTAAGGAAGATTGTGGAACACTAAGTAACGTTTCAGTGAGCATGGTATCATATAAGGATTCCCTCTTCACTTCCCACCTCTGAGGATATTTTTAGGAAGCTATGGGAACCCGACTGAGTATTAGCACAGCTTTTTGTCCTCAGACAGATGGTCAGTCAGAGAGGACTGTACAAGTTCTGGAGGATCCGATGAAAGCGTGTGCCCTTGATTTTATAAGCTCCTTGAATGATCAGTTGTCACAAATTGAAGTCGTTAATAATGACAGTTGGCAGTTGAGTATCGGGATAACAAGATATGAGGCAGTGTATGGCTGTAGGGGTTGTTCCCCAAATTGGATAAGAAAAAGTGGGTGACAGATAGAATCATTATTGACTTTGGATAATAAGTCTCTGAGGATGTTTAGTTAAGAGTGAGAGATTAAAAACGCCTCAGAGCAGATAGACAAGTATTGGAATTCACCCTTGGTGAATTAGTATGGTTGAAATGTTTCTTGTCCTAAGAGAATAAGGACATAGCGAGCTTTTGGAAGAAGGTAAATTGAGTTGTGCTGGATGAAATATTTTGAGAGATTGGACAAGTGGGAGATAAGACCTGTAGGTGGCATTTCCACTTGAATAAGCAGGCACCCACAATGTGTTCCAGCTTTTGATGCTTTGGCAATACTATCCAGATCCAGCATAGATGATCGAATGTGAATTCCAAAAGTTTAGTTTTATGCAAATATAAGTATATTGAAGAAGTTGATTCGGGCATTAAACAGGAAAGAGATAGTATTGAGGTTTAAGACGATCTCCCTAATTAAAGTCTTTTGGTAGTAATACACTCCGGAGAAAAGATCACATGAGAATTAAAGGAGTATGATACGATCGATGTACCCGGAGTTGTATATGGACTCATATGACTTGGTTCTAATTTGGAGGACCAAATTCCTTAAGTGGGGGAGAGTTGTAAGACCCGAATTTAATTAAAATATGAAATGAATGAGTATTCGTGAAGGGAAGTCGGGTTAAATTAATCCCGAACACGTGTAAGGGCAAAATGGTTAAAAGACCAAAAGGTCGGTATAATTTCGATAAGAAAATTTAATTAAAATATGGATTTAAGAAATCTTGGTCAATAAAAGTGAAATAAATTTATTTCGGGTTAAATTGATCAAGATATTAATTTATTGAAATTAATCGAGATTTTTAGTTCGGAAGAATAATCTCGAAAATAATCGAAAAATATCCCGAAAAAGTCATTCGGGACAATATCCCAAAAATACGGAGAAATTATACCCGAAAAAGGGGTTAAAATATAATAAATAAATTAAATAAAATTAAATTAAAGAATTTAGAATTTAATAATAATTTTTGAGAGATATTTTGGGTATTTTAATGTATTTTAATTAATAGTAAAATAATTAAAATAAATAATAATAATAATAATAATAAAATTAATAAAACAAAAAAAAAGGAAACTGAAAAAAAAAAAAGAAGAGAAGACGAAATCGCGAAACGCGAAGAAAACGGAAGCAAAGGCCGGCGTGACCACCGGCGACTGGAGACCCAGGCGAGGCCGGCAAAAGGGAACCCGATGAGGCCCGACCCATCACAGGCCCCTTGGAGACCCGAACGGCGGCAAACGGCGGCGAACGGAGCGAAAAGAACGAAACCGAGAGGGGAGAGAAAATCACCGGCGACCGACGCGATTCAGGCCCGATCGACCCCAGCCGAAGCTTCCCCAGGCGATGGTGAGCAGATTGGTGGTGGTGGCAGCCACCGAAACTGGCGGACGGCGCCGGAAACGGCGAAAAAGCAAAATGGGTGCGACGGCCGGGGGAGAACAGGCCGGACCGGCCATTTTCCGACGACGTTGAGGCGAACCAAGCCCAGATCTGAGATGCGGACAGCCTTGCGGAGCCATTGGCGGTGGAAGCCGGCGGAGAACCGGCCGGTAGGGTGGTGAACCGGCGGTGAACCAACCGAACTGGAGAGAATCGGCGGTTTGAACCGGTCTGAATCGGACTGAACCGGTTCAGCCAAAAAGAGAGGAAAAAAGGAGAAAAAGGGAAAAAGAAAAAGAGGAAAAAATTGGAGAAAATTTCTGTGATGGAATCGAGCTTCGGGTAAGTCAGTGAGCGGTCGAATTGACCCGATTTAAATTTTGAAATATTTAATTTAATTAATTTTGGGCTGAAAACTTACCCGAAAAAATTATGAAATTGTGTAGCTCGACGATTGGCATCCACTGAGGGCTCGAGACAGCCTCAAATTTCGTACTAGCATGGAATCACAGGTAAGTGACCCTTATTTACGACAATTACCTCGTTATGCGTGATATTGATTTAATTTTCGCATAAATTGAATTAAATTATGAAAAATTAGATAAATTGTCGTAAATATTAAATTTAGCTATTCAAGAGCTGGAACGAGGCCCAATAAATTATTAGTGGGCCCAATGAGCCCAATAGGCCTCGATAAAGTGAAAATTAAGTGGGAAACGGGCTTAAGGCCGATTAAGGCCCATTAAGGTGCAATCGGGCCCAATAGGGGTAATTGGGCCCAATGATTTAAATTAAGCCCAGAAAAGATTAAATACAATTAAATTGTATGTTATCTGACCTGAGGAATATTGATACGCAGTTCCGGGCATTTGATTGGGAGCATAATGGACTGCGCGATGAGACAACAGTGGAAAAGAAAAGGTCAGACTCGACAGGAAAATAAGGTAAGGGAATTCTGCGGACTGCTAGAGGTAAACTTTACGAAGTTTTAAATTCATTTGCAGTCATTTAAAAATTACCTGAAGGGTCTGGAGGTCAACTAATAATTTTAGGGCCCCGGATGGGCAAATTACCAAAATACCATTGTTAAGGGTAAAATTTACAAAGTTAGGAAAAATTGGGAGGAGCAAGAACAAAAGGTTTCTGCTCATTCTGGAGGTGTTTTGATGTATGCATGAGTAGGCTAGCTCACCTTGAAAGAAAATGCACAGCATTGCATACTTTCAACGTGATATTGTTTTTGAAAACTGTTTTGAGGAAACAGAGCCGCCTACGTGTTTTTATTGACATGTAACGTGCTAGAGCTCAGCTCGCACGATGTTGTCGATTTGTGTGATGCACGCATTAGTGCTAGAGCGAGAGCTTGCACTAGAGTTTTACATGCATAGGTGCTAGAGTACAACTCGCGCCAGATTTCATATGCTTTTTCGAGACAGGGTGCTAGAGTTTAACTCGCACCAGATTTTATAAGATTTTCATGTGATTTATATACAGAGTGCTGAGCTTAGCTCGTACTAGTATTACCGGATTTGTGGAGTAGTGCTATCTGCCCTTGGAGTCAGCCAAAAGGCCCAACAGGCTCAAAAGACCTCTTAGGTGGGGTGAGAGTGAGGGATGAGGTTGGCGGCCTTGTGGGGATGTAAAGCGGGCTCTGCCAGTTTTACTTGATTGATGAGAGTGCTGAGCATCGCTCGCGCTGATTTTATGAGAACATGCGATGAGCCGTGCTTGGAGCATCGGGTAGACTGTGTGTCACCGATTAAATTAGCCCGCACGTGCGTTTTGAGACATGGCATGAGTATAGAGATATTATATGGGTTCACGGAGTATGATGTACCGTGCAAGTAGCATGGAGTACGATGTACCGTGTGGTATCTTCGGATACGGCATCTCCGGATGCAGCATCTTCGGATGCTTGGGATCGGATAAGACTGACGGGATGGATTGACCCACCTCCTGGGCGGTTCCCGATCATGGTGAGAACCCGCACACTAGGATCCGTGTAGCTGAGGAACTCCCGAGGACACACATATGGCCATAGTCCTGGTTATTGCCGATGTACAGACGTTGCCTAGTCTCGCATGTTGATGATTTTGACTATGATTTAAACTGGGTTTTAAATTAAATTTACATGATGGTATTTCCATGCTTTTCAAACCCATGTGTGAATGTAAATTGATTTTTATGGTTTCGTGTGAGTTAGGGTCACCCGAAAGAGGGGTCGAGTCCTGACTTTATTGTGAAAATTTTAAAGAGAAAGAAATGATTTAAAATAATTGCATGTTGAATTTTCCGTGCAAACTCGATTTACATAACATCATAAGCTCATGTCATTTGTTTTAAAATGTGTGGAGAAAGGGTGGTTTATGCATGGCACTACGTTCATGTAGGTAGTATGGTTACCTACTTGTTCGTAGGGTTGCCTTACTGAGCTTGATGTGCTCACCCCTTTCATTTTCTCCCACAGATAATCTGCAGTTGAAGTTGAGGCGACTCAGTACTGCATTCCGGATATCCGCTGCTGCCCATCAACATAAGGTATATACACTTGTACATATTGTATCTACATAAACATAGCACAGTAACATGTTTGTAAGTAACTTTAGGGGATGTATAAATAATGTAAACAATTATAAATGACTGGAGAAGAAATAAGTTAGATGGTAATTGAATGGTGGGACTGGCATTGACGCACAGCCCAATTTGTTAGTGGAGTGTGGTCACGATTCGAGGACAGGTAAGAATTTAAGAAAATAATGAAACGCGAAAAATTAACTCTGATTTTTGGGTAGTTTGGGTCGTGACAATATATGCTCGTGTAACAGTTTGGTGAAGTTCATTTGTTAAAAACAAAAATGGCTAAAATTGAGTATATGTGGTGTTTGATGAAATGCCACAATGAAGTGACAATCATGAACTTGAGGTATTATAAGCTTAATACCGATTTAATACAAACCAATAGACTTTATAAGTCTGAGAGATTCTCGAAAATGAGTTATATACTCGAAATGAACTTATAAAATGATAAAGTCAAATAATGGTATAAAGAGGCCAAATGCATTGATTTGAATATCATGCAAGTTTAATGAAGTATATGACAATATACTGATGTGTGTGTAATGCACAATTTCTGCTCCGAAAGATATCGTTGGAATCGATAAGACGGATCACTAGAAGTGGTAATCGAAGGAAAGCGATTCAAGTGTGATTTGAGGTAAGGGATTTATACGAGCTATAGAGATAGTTATACGTATGTTACTGTATGTGAATGTATGCGATAAATACATAGATATTGATATATCTAGGTAGAAAACTACATATGAGAATAAGTCCATAGTATAAGTTGCATGACTTCTATGATTGTTGTGAAAAAAGGTTTTGCAAACGTTTTGAGAAAGAATAACAATAGATGGGCTCCTCGTTTAACCATGTGCATGATAGGTTTCTAACAAGTGATCGAAGGGAGATTTGCCCTCTCACTCATGACTATACACGGAGCATTTTCTATTTCTTTTCTGTGTGAAATCGTGCTAGAGCATGAGCGACAATGATATATTGACCAGCCCTACTCGCACATTGTTTTCAAAAGGATTTTTAAGAAAATGAAAAGAGTGCTCAATGCCTCGGGTGATGCTGTGTGTTCCACTCGAGATACTCGCACTAGATTTTGGGAATCATGCTAGAGCCTTCGAGTATTGTTGTGTGTCTTACTCTGACTATGCTCGCATGTAAATTCCTAGTAATACCGTGCTCGATGCCTCAGGTATGTTGTGTGTCATATGCTGAGTTGCTCGCACAAGGTTTTTGTGATTGTGCTGTGTGTGAGTAAAATCATGCTTGAGCCGTCATGTATTGCTGTGTGTCTTGCACTGACCTGCTCACACGAGATTTTGAGACAACAAAAATGGGTGATAATGATCCACAGGAGCACGATGTAACGTGAGCGTTAGCCATGGGGTACGATATGCCGTTGTTTGAGTATAAGCTGAGGGGATGGTTGATCTGCCTCCCTAAGCATAGGGTTCCCGCACACCTGATCAGTGTTACCTGGAATCCGGCTATGGCCATAAGTCTTTATGTATCTGAGTGATACAACATTGTCACTATTGTGTGAGGTGACAAATGTCTTCCCTTGCTGTGTGTCTGGAGATATGACAACCCATGATTTATGTCTCAATATATATTTATTTACAAAAAGTAAAGCATTTTCTATATATGAATTGTGTGAATAGATTATGCTGTGTGATACTGTGTGAATATGTATATACCCATCTAGCGAATTAATGGTTTCGCAATGATGGAAGTTATTTTTAAAGAACATGCATATTGTTTTATAAGGAAAAATCCACATATATGTATTTTAAGCATGTAGATAGTGTAGTTATCTACCTGTTTTCATATTTTTCTTACTGAGCGTGTTATGCTCACCCCCTTATTTCCTCCTCCACAGATACTATGTAGTAGTGAGTACATTGCAGTCGTCCCTGCTATTGTGTTTCTCTAGTCATCCAATAGTACAGATAGGTATACACTTGAGATGAGACAAATTTTGTATCCGGTAAATTAATGCATAGTAAAGTTGTATTTTGTATTTTAGGGGATTTATATAATAGAAACTGATGTAAATGTTTCTGCACATCTATATAAAAAGCCCAATTTCTATTTTACCTCTTTAACTGAAATGATTAAACTAAAATTGTATGAGAAATGGATCGGATGTTGACTCACAGCCCAACTGTAAGTGGTAAGGTAAAGGTCATGGACTGGTATAGAGGTTCGTGACATCGCAGGCCTCTCTCGTACCTCCTCAATCTTTGGCCTTTTACCAAACAATCTTTGGCCCTTCCTGAACCCTCTGTCATCCACTGACCTCTTTCGGTCTCTATCTCTGCCCTTACCACTCTTGCTCAACTCTGAGGCAAGCAACTCATAGTCCTGCTCACATAGCTGAGCTCTGCGTATTGCCTCATCGTAGGTGGTAATATCAAATGGAGCCAATCGAACTCTGATCAATGGTCTCAACCCCTCAAGAAATTTTTGGACCTTCCTGTCCTGACAATCCATGGTCACTGTTTCATATCTGCACAAGGATGTGAATCCAGACTTGTACTCATCCACTATACCGTTCCCCTGGGTTAAGGTCAGAAATTTCATCTGCATTATCCTCTGAGTAGCGGCTGGAATGTACTGCCTCCTGAAGGCATCCAGAAATATATCTTATATCACAACCGAGTGTCGTGCACTCAACATCGACTGTGTGGCCATCCACCAATGCTCGGTCACATCCTCTAATACAAAAGCCTCAAAGGTGACCTTCTCGGTCGCGGAGCAATGGAAAACTCGGTAAAGCTTCTCTATACTACATATCCAATGCTTAGCTAACACTGGGTTATTTACCCTACTAAATAAAGGTGGTCCAAACTTCTTGAACTCTCTCAGTCTACCCAAATCATAAGCATACACTCCTTCACTAACCTATTGTGGAGCTACAGGATCCTGAACTGGTGAGGGAACGTCCTGAACTGGAGGGGTACAAGAATCTCTACCTCTGCAGGCCGAGGTCTCGGTGTAGGCTGTGCTGGCTCTTGTCTCTCAGGTGCAGCAGCCTGACCAGCAGTGTTCTCCTATCTACCCTCAAATTTGGCCATTGCTTGTGTAAACATCTCCATGACCGTGTCTACACTGCGATGTAATTGCACTATACGCGCCTCAGCGGCATCACTAAGCTCAAGTGGATATCTACTAGAACTAGACCCACTGCGTCTCTCGAGCTCATCTCTACACCCTTGAGAGCGCGAACTCTCTCCTCTACGAGCACGTCGTCTATCAGACCTCCTGCATACTCAAAGTAAGTGTCTCAGTCACTTTTTTTTAGCTTGGTATACACAATTGTATCCTAATAATGCACAGTACTTTGAGGATGTATAATTTCCTAACTATGGATACTGACTCAAATCAGACCAACTCGGCTCTAATACCAATCTTTGTCACGACCCTCTCTCTCTCTCTTTGTCCGTGACTTATACCTTACTTCCAATAGTTGGGCTGTGAGTCAACATCCAATGCATATCTCCTCCATTATAATTTAATAAATTCATACAAATGAATTAGTAGGAAGCGTTTACAAAATACAAAATGTGTGCGGAAGCGTTTACATCAGTTTCTACTATATACATCCCCCAAAATACAAAATACAAAATACAAACTTTATTTTGCATTAGTTTACGGAATACAAAATTTTTCATCTCAGGTGTATACCTCTATACTGTTGGATGACTGAAGTAACACGATAGTAGGAACAACAGTAGTGTACTCACTACTGCGTAAAATCTGTGGAGGAGAAATAAGGGGGTGAGCTAACACGCTCAATAAGGAAAATATGAAAACAGGTAGATAACTACACTACCTACATGCTTAAAATATATATTCATTTTTCTTATGAAACATTTGCATTCTTTAAAATAACTCTTATCGATGCGAAATCGTTAATTCGCTAGATGGGTATATGCATATTCACACAGCATACTCTTTTCACTCAACACATCTTTAAAATCACAAAGTACATATTTAGAAATCACTTTGCACTTAGCATATCAATATACATGAGACATAATTATGGGTTATCATATCCCCAGACACACAGCAAGGGAAACATATGTCACCACACACAGTAATGACAATGTCATATCACTTAGATAAATATAGGACTTATGGCCATAGTCGGATTCCAGGTAACACTGATCAGGTGTGCTGGAATCCCATGCTTGGGGAGGCAGATCAACCATCTGTTCAGTTCATACTGAAATCACAGCACATCGTACTCCATGGCAAACGCTCAAAGTACATCATGCTCTTGTGGATCCTTATCTCCCATTTTCATTGTCTTAAAATCTCGTATGAGCAGGTTTGTGCAAGACACACAACAGTACATGATGACTCCAATACAATTTTGTACTTATTACATCACATCTATAAACCACGTGTGAGCAAGTCAATGCAAGACACACAGCAATACACGATGGCTCAAACACGATTTTACTCAACATACAGCATAATCATAAAAACCAAGTGCGAACAACTCAACGTAAGAGCACACAACATACCTGAGGCACCAAGCTCTCGAGTGGAACACACAGTATCACCCAAGGCATCGAGCACCTTTTTTGCTTTTCTTAGAAATCCTTTCAAAAATGATGTGCGAGCATGACTGGTATATCTACTAATGTTACATTGGCTCTAGCACAAGTCACACATAAAAATCGATAGCTAGCTTTACACACAAGTATAAGTGAGAGGGCAATCTTTCACCAATCACTCGTTAAAGCTTTTCTCTTAGAAATACATGCATTCTATATGCAATATTCAAACCGAGAACCAGTTTATGATTATACACTCAAAACATTTACAAACCATCTTTTCACACCAAGACATTATAGGCATATAATTCATGCATATGAGCTTATACTTATGCTCGATTTTCACATAGATAATTTAGTATCTATCTACTTATTGATATTATCCATTCAGATACAGCGATTTATCAAAATACGTCTAGCTATCTCTATAGCTTTGCATAAATCCCTTACCTCGAATCACTTTTCTTCAATTTCCACTGCTCGTGATTCGGTCTTATCGTCCCCAATTTTATCTTCAGGAGCTGAAATTGTGTACTACTCACATCAATATACTTTCATATACTTCATTTCACTTGCATGATATTGAAATCAATGCATTGGCCATTTACATCTTATTGTACATGATTCTCTCTTACGTCCATTTCGATTATACGATTCATTTCTTGAGAATCTCTACTAATTCACATTAAATTGGAAAAAATCTTACAATGCCTAAAGTTCATTATATACCTCATATGCTTATTTTCAACCATTATTATTTCTAGCATATGGATTTCACCAACTATTTTACAATCATATAAACATACTCACTAACATCAATTCATGCCTAATTCATCATTTATTCCATGTCTAAGCTAATTTCTTACACTAAGCCATTTGTAGGTCATGGAAGATTAAGATGTTCATGGATGTTTCAACCATCAATACATGCACCAATCAACTCATTAAAACATCTAGATTAATATACTAGAAGTTGGTGTATTGAAATCTTACCTATCTCAATTTTCGCCTTTTTGGCAACTTTAGGTGAAAACTCCTTTTCTCCTTAAATTGACCAACTCAACCTCTAGATTTCAACTATGTTGTTCTCTTTCTCTCTAGGAACAACTTTACTGGAATGAACTTTTCTCCAATCTCAATGGAAGGTGTTGATAACTTAAAGGGATGAAGTTTACTTTCTTTGAGTAAAAATGGAATGTTTTGATGTTTTTCTGGGGAAGAAGCTAAATGTCGGGCTCCTTTATATAGAAGTCACCTTGTGAGATCGAGCTCCTAGGGTAGAGATCGATCTCCTTTTACTCCAATTACACGATTTACAGCTTTGGAGATTGATCTACTCGAATGGTTAGAATCGATCTTGGCCAGGCAGAGAGCTTCAGAGATCGATCTGCCAGAGGGATGAGATTGATCTGCTTCTGGTCGAGACACAATGAGACCAATCTGCTTGAGGATAAGATCGATCCTTGCTTGGCAGAGAAATATCAAGATCGATCTGGCTTGAAGGAGGGATCAATCTCCCCTTGCTCTGCAGCTTACTTAGCTAAAATGTTTTCCATATTTTCAAAGTTATCTTCATATCAATTTGTTTCACTACTCAATTTGCATTCATTCCTCATTTATCACTTAAAAAGGTCCATTCTTATAATTTATACATAACGAAACTTGTGTGTACATCACGAACTCACATAACATCTGTGTACATCAAATTTACGGACCTTACATCTCTTATGATTCATATTACATGAACAAGTGTATACTTAGGGAATCATACGAATACATATGAAAATACGGGCCTTACATATCCTCCTTCAATTATAGTGGTTCATACTTTACCACATGCGTCGGATCTGGATGATACTTACGTATTATCGATACATGGAAGACATTGTGGATACTCGATAACTATAGTGGTAATGCCAATCTATAAGCTTTGTCTCCCACTAGGTCTAAGATCTCGAATGACCCAATATAACAGGGACTTAGCTTTCCTTTCTTCCCAAATCTCATTATGCCATTGGAAGGAAAAACTTTCAGAAACACCAAATCTCTAACTGAAAATTCCAAAGGTCTTCGTTTTTGGTTCGCACAACTTTTCTGCCTACTCTGAGCTGTTCTCAACATCTCACAAATTAATTGTACGTCCTCAAAGGCTTGCTTAACCAGATTGGGAGCAAATATCTTTCTTTCACCCACTTCTTCCCATCCAATCGACGAACGACACCTTCTACCATACAACACTTCGTACGGTGCCATTCCAATACTTGAAAGGTAACTATTATTATATGAAAACTCTGCTAGCGGTAAATGGTCATCCCAAGAGCCTTTAAAATCTTGAGCACATGCTCTCAACATATCCTCTAGTGTTTGAATAGTTCTCTCTGATTACCCATCTGTTTGAGGGAAGAAAGTTATGCTAAAAGTCAGTTGGGTTCCTATGGCTTCTTGAAAATGTTCTCAAAAGTGTGAAGTGAACCGAGAATCCCTATCAGATACAATGCTCACCGGTACACCATGTAATCTTATAATCTCCTGTATATATAGATCTGCTAGAGCACTTAAAGTATCAGTAGACTTCATAACCACGAAGTGGGCAGACTTTATCAATCTATCAACTACTACCCAAATCGCATCATGGTTCATATGGGTCCTTAGCAATCTCATAATGAAATCCACGGTAACATGCTTCCATTTCCATGTTGGTATTAGTAGAGGCTATAACAATCCTACAGGTTTCTGATGCTTTACCTTAATCTGCTGACACACAAGACATCGAGCTATGAATTTGGCCACATCTTTCTTCATCCTTGACCACCAATAAACTTTTTGTAAATTCAGGTACATTTTATTACTTCCCAAATGTAAGGTATACCTCGAGGAGTGAGCTTCAGTTAGTATCAGTTTCTTCGACTGTACATCATTAGGAACACACACTCTACCTCTGAACCTTAGTAGACCATCAGGGCTAACTTCAAAATCTATCACAGTTCCAATTGGACCTAACTAGCCATATCTATACAATATCGATTAGTACGCTGAGTCTGTCAAATTCTGTCAATCAAATTCGGTTCTATTCTCAGGCTAGCTATTACACCATAGCTGGCAATGTTAGATGGTTCAATATCTAAGTTGAGGCTTGCAAACTGTTCCAGCAGTTTGTATTCCTGAATCATCATATAAGATACCAAACTGATGTTCTTCTTACTTAAGGCATCTGCTACTACATAATAAATGTCAGTATCAAAGGGGACCACATCCAAGTTGTGGCTCACAAATTATTTCAATAACTCATGTTCCCGGACCAATACATATATATATATATATATATATATAACACCATCCTGAGGTCACTTATGCTCAAGGCAGTAACTCTAGTCATTTCTTCTTCTTGTGTTTAAGGTGAAATTTAATATCTAAACTTCCATGATCAGTAAAAAGCTATAATCCTTCATTACACAAGTAGTGGTGTCTTAACTTCAATTCAAATATTACGGCTGCAAATTATGGGTCATGGACTAAAACATTTCTAAACGTTGTCAAGCTTTTCAGACAGAGAGGTATTTTGAAATACCTTGATTAGCCATCAAATCTGATCACACGAACTAATTATAGCCATAGGGGTTCAAGAATCAATCCTAATTAAAAATACGATACCGAAGTTTATCGTAATTCTCATTTATCCCTTAGACAACTAATCTTACTCATATCACTTAATCTGAATCATTTCATATACCCAATAATATTCATATGTTGAAACATTTCTTATTCAAACATGATCTGTTTTCAAAATTTATCATGTTTCAAAACTTGTATTATTTTTAAACGTCATTTATATCGAAACTTTTTCCTTATTCGAATTAAGTTTCACATCCAAAACATAAACATATACAAATTACAATCCTTATATTCAAAACATATTTCATATTCCAAACTGTCTTTGTACCCTAGAAACTCCGAGTCGTCTTAACAGTTTTGAGTCTTTACTACTGTATAACCTTTAGTTTGGACGGATCCACTAACACTTCGTCCTTCGTTACGACATGACCCAGAGATATACTTATTCTGGCTAGAAGTCACACTTACTCTTTCATTACATTTTTGTCCTCAGTAGAATGATCTTTTTCTGTCACGCTCTTTACCTTTCCTTTTTCTTAGTAATTTCAGAGACACACATCTCATAATCACACAGTTGCACCTTGAGTGTTGCCTCCTTATGAGTAGTAACATTAAATGAAGGTAACCTGCCTCAGATTGAGAGTCTTAGTCCCTCCATAATCTTTCAAACCTTCTTCATTTCATAACTTAACATATTCATATTATAACTCTCCAAAACTGTAAATTTAACTTCATATTCATTCCCAGACTTATTACCTTGTATCTGATTCAAACATTTCGTCTATAATTACCACTGTGCTATGAAGACATCCAGACACATATCCTTAACCCTCTACTGTCGGGCCCTCAGATTAGATTGGGGGGACTTTCATCAAGGTTAGACTTTCCATTTCAATATCAATGCCATAAAACTCACCTTCTTTATAGTTGTACACCTAAAGGATCCACATAACCTTTTCAATTCATTTATCCAGTTTCCCATTATAACTGGATTCCTACCCCAATAACTGATAGTGTACTATCTTTCAAAACTATCTCAGTCTTTCTTTAAGTCATAGTCATACCTTAAATTATTATCATTATTATTGTGCTACTATCACTTGACCAAACAATGTTATCATTGTCTTCATGCCCCACTCTAATCTTACGAAGTGGACTTTAGAATTTTTGGTTAAACTATGAGATGCATATTCAGATGAGGTTTCGCTATATCTCTACAACCTCGAGAAATGATTTCCTCTCTTCTACTTGTATGGTTGCAATACCCACCAGCAATATCTATTAGTATTCCTTCATTCAAAGACACAATTTCTCAGTAAAACATAGCCAAGTATACCCGTTTGCATCTAAACAATGTCCAGTAATGTTGGGGATGTGAACTTTCCAAATTTTCTCTTACTCCAATCATTGACTCATATCAGACCAACCGGGCTCTAATACCAACTTCTGTAACGCCCCAATTTATAGTACAATATGTTTGGGCTATGAGTTGATAGTGGTTCAAAACAGTGAAATCTGATAGTTCAATTACATTTTTTGGTAGCAAATTTGATTACATCCAATAGAGGTACTTACCAATTAATCGTCATAATAGTTTCCTTACCAAAATCACAGTTCACATGCCCTGGATGTATTTTCCTATACATTACTGCACTTACCGAAATCTTAGATACAAAAGAATATTTAAATTTAGGTATACCTTCGACGTAGAAGATTACTTTGCAGAAGTATGACTGTGCAAAAGAACCTTACTTACAAAAGCAGTCTTAGCTACTGATGAGGCTCTGTGGAGGAGAGTAAGGGGTAAGCTCAACGTGCTCAGTAAGAAAAATTACGTGATTGGTATATAAATACACTAACTATTTATATAGGCTTGTAATGAAAATAACAGAGCCATTAACAATTCAGTAAAATTAAAGTCAACAATCATTAGCGATAACAATATCAATAGTATAAATATTGTACTGCAATAAATATAGTATTTAAAATTTTATACTACGTTTTATTGTAAAGACTGTGTGGCACTTTGTTCTCGCAGGATTCAAGAGGTGGCCCCTACAGTCTCTTTATGTAGTAAAATAATACAGTTTCATATGATAATACAGTTCATACGGTCAATTCAGTAAATCAAATAGATAAGACAAGGCAGAACATACTATATCAATAATTCGAATGACAATTGGCCAATGTCAGTGACTCCGAGCATCAATGATCAGGTGTGTCGGGATGTCAATCGTCGTGGGAGTGGTCAGCTACCCTAACGGCTCATAATACAGAATGTCTAAAGACTAGAAAACATAATACATCATACTCACGTGCTTGTTGCACGGTACATTGTACTCCATGGACCATAGAAACAGAAACAATACAACAGACATTAGTGTAGTAAGATTTAACCATCGCCTTTGTCTCAAAATCAATGCGAGTCAGACCATACGTCACAAAGTCAGCATGCGCCGAAGCACATTTTATTGGTACTAATTTATAAGCAAATCATTTTCATTAAATCAACTATAAATTCAGTTCGGTAAATATAACATTCCAAAAAGAGGCTAGCTCATCTTTTTTCGATTAAAATCTCAGTGTAGAGTACAAGGCAATTAAAACTAGAGTTATCGATTTTAGATAATAAAACTGGCATATTTCGATAATCATGTAATTAAAACAAAATTTATCTGGTTAGTATAGGTCGTTTAACTGAGGCTAGAATTTCCTATAATTTCGATATCTATAAATTCGGCCTAGTATTTCTATCTCAATTCAATAGTCTCAAAATACGTGTAGATATCTTTAGCGGCACATAGAATTTTCTTTACCTCGGTGTCTGTCAGTGGTTCTCAATACTGAGAATCGATCAGTCCATTCTTGATCGTTTGTTTGCTCTAGAGACGTGATCTAATGTACCGAAATTAGCTCTTTCTCAATAATTTCTTCAAAGGCCCCTCATCTTCTTCTTCTTCTTTTTTATTTCCTTTCGTGCCATTTTCTTTCATTTTTTTCGGTTTTCTTCTTCCTTTCTTCTTCACTATCACCCGATGACATTGTTTATCATTTCCTCATCTTCTCGGCGTTGCCATTTTCTCCACCATTTCTTCTTGATTTCGCCACCATCATCATCATCCTCATGTCTCGGCCATCATCCTTCCAACATTGCCAACTCCGGTTCCCCTTCACTACCCTTATTTCCAGTTTTGTTGTCTCTCCTAATCACTCCCCTGTTTCGTCTACTGCTTCAGCCCTCACTCTGTCTGCTTCTTCCAGTTACAAAGGAAACGAAAGCTCTTGTTTCTCCTCCTGTCTTTCTTTCTCTCGACTCTAACCACTTCAATATCTCATCTTTTGTCTCTGTTTAGAAGTGTTTAACCAAAACTGAATGACCGTGACCTTGGTCCCTTCTCCCTCTGTCACATTGCTTACTCTAACTCGACTACCACCTCTCTGCTTCTCTGTTTCTTCTCTTCTAAGCATCTGTTATTACCTCAAGTCTCAGTTCAGCTTCAACACTTCTCTCCCGTTCTCTGTAACTATCCAAAGTGAAAATGAGGCCCCTCTAAACACCCAAAACAACTCCCACGTAGGTCTCTGTTTTCTGTTTCCTACCTTGTATATTTTCCTTGTTCATCTTCTCTATGTTTCCAGCATTCTAACACACATTTTCTGTCTCTCAATTTCTAAGCTTCAGTCATTTCCAACCTTCTGCCGTAGTTCACTTCCTACGTCTCTCATCTTCAGCAGTTAACATTTCTCCCAATTGCTATATCCATCCTTTACTTCATCCTCTGTTTTCATGTCACCAAGCCTTTCACTATTTCCTATTCTCCGTATTACTCTATTCAGTTTAGCAGCATGAACCTTGAAAGCTTTTCTGAACCTATAGTGGCAACAGTAGCTTGCTCTAACTCTCTTCTTCACAACATCTGATCTGCACCAACGCTCTTTGTCTCGTGCTTTTGCTTCTGTTTTAGAGGATGGAACTCCTCTGTTTCAGTCTTCTCTTCTCCCTTCTCTCTTCGCGTTTCTTGTCCTTGCTTAAGCTCTCGGTCCTTTTTTTTATCCACAGCAGTCTTTAATTTATATATATATATTTTCCACATTCAATGTGAGACCTGAGAATTTTATACACCTCTAATTACGTAATGTTAACATGAATGTAATTAATTGAACTGAATATGATGTACTCATATATTGAGGTGGTAAGGAATGAAATTTCTAAGTGATAAATGAGTATTGAATGATGAAATAATCAATGGAGCAAACTGTAGTAATTAGAGATTTTATGCCAAGTATATAACCATAATGTGAAACTATGAGGCCGGATCGACCTTGGAGAAGAGGGGATCGATTTGATAGGCCAATGTGACAAGGAATGAAAAATGTAAATGCGCAGATCGATCTCCAATGGAAGAAGATCGATCTCTTTATGATTCTACCTTAAAGAGATCGGTCTCCTATAAGAGAAGATCGATCTCCAAATGTTTCTGTAAAAAGTAAATCGATCTCCTCACAATGAGCTCAAGATTATGAGATTGATCTTTCCCCCACGATAAATCTATCTGGTAGGCATAAAAAGTGCCCAAAAACATTCCCAAATTCAAAGGTAAATCGATCTCCTACAAGAGCAGATCGATTTCCTACCCTTCGCCTATAAAAGGACCCCTACGTTTTTCTTGTATTTCATCTTTTCTCTCTCCAAAAAATTGAAAACCCCTATTTTGGCCGAATCCTTAGCTTTCTCTCTCCTCCAAAATGCCCACTTTCGTTCGAATCAAAGGTAGTGGCAAGAAGGAAAGTTGTTCCTCATCAAAAGGAGAACAACATACTTGGAAATCGAAGGACAATTTGAGCTGAGGTGTGAGTTGAGCACTCCGTAAGTTTTGGGTAAATTTCTAAGCTTTAATCCTTGATTTGAAAGTAGATTTCTGTGATTGTGGCTGTAGATTTGTGCTGAGTAGGCTGAAAATGGTTAGGATTGTTAGAATCGTTGAGGTATTGAGAAAGTATGAGACAATGTGATGACGTGTTGATGATGTTTTTACATCATTTGAACAGCTCGGGAGTTCCAGAGAGGAATGCGAGGCTAGTCTGTCGTTCGAGGGAACGATTACACTATACGAGGTGCAACGAGGTAAGGGAAAACTTCAACCCATTGTGTATGTGATTTTATGATAATAATTGTAGCATGAAACGTTTTGAGAAATAAGCATGTTTTACGAGTTGTGATTGAGTTATTGCACACGATTTTATAACTGGTTGGGGCCCAATTTTTATGAGTTGTAAACAAAGTGTGAAATTGTTTTACAAACCGTTTGAGTTTAAAATGTGAAACAAGATTTGGGCTCTACGTTAAGGCGTACTGAGATTTGAGAAATGTGTACTTGGTTTTATCGGTTTGAACTCGGTTTTGACAAATTTTGTAATGAGTACAAAAACGTTTTCAGATGAGTTTTATGAGAGAAACCATTATGAACTTTACGTGAAGGAAAAATGGTTTTATATGATAATGGCTTATATTAAGACTTAGGCGTGTCATGTGATAACACATCGGGCCTTGTTCTGGCAGCATGTAAGTTCGGGCATTGCACTGGTAACATGTAAGTCTGATTATTCCTTTGTTTTGGTAACGAGAGATGCCTCCGTTCTGGTAAGGTGAGATGACCCCCGCTCTGGTAGCACTGGGTGGCCTTGCTTTAGTAGCATATAAGTTTGGGCCTTGCTTTGGTAGCATGTAAGACCGATAGTGTGCATAAGGAGAGGCCTTACTGTAGTAGCATGTAAGTCCGGGCCTTGTTCTGGTAACGCGTAAGACTAATACACCATGTGCACGATCATATTGTCGACATTCCCTCTTTTGAGGCTGCATGGGATGCGCTGTCACGACCCAATACTTACCAAAAATCAGTACAAATTTTTCACTTTTGGAAAATCTTTCTTACCTCCTCGTGACATATCCCTCTGAATAGGTCGGGCTGTGAATCAATATCGATATACCTTTTTTTACCATGAAAATATCACACGTACATATATATATATATATACTGATATCATTTATCATATAATGGAGTGGTCAGTATGTTTTCTACATCACATGATTTTATATTTACATCCCCAAATATTCCTTCATATACAATACTGTGTTATAAGCATACTCATACAAAATTCTATACATAGTGTATACCTGATGGTCAATGGGAAATCATAGATAATCAGCTATGCCGTTTACTCTCTACACCCGCTATCTCTATGGTGGAAACCCTGAAAGTGGGTAATGAAAGGGTGAGCTCCACATGCTCAGTAAAGTAATAATACAAATGAGTAGATAGCTATACTATCTACATGCTGATAGGAAATCAGGATATATGTGAGCATGAGGTAAAAACAGTGATATATCGTATATATAATATCATCTGTTCTAAAACAGGAAATCGGCATATAAAACATGGAATGATTCTCATGTGAAAACATCTCATGCTCAAATGAATCAATAAGTTTTAAATGACCCCATCTGGGTTAAAAAGTGATAAACTCAATGAATTTAATCAAATTCAACAAATAAAATTTTATTATAAAATTTTCGTTATAAAATCACCCTTCTCACAGGGTTACAAGTCATGAAAGTTTCATAAAATCCCTCTATGGGAAGGATCAAAACTCAATTGAAGTCATAAGAAAATCGGGGCTTGACACCTCCTTCGGGTCTACCCTGGTCTATCAAACCCAAAGGATTTATCATGTGAGTTTATCATGCGAGACATGTAAGTGACCATATCGGTAACATTTAGGACTATGGCCATAACCTCGTGATCCCTGGCTACACGGATCCTAGTGTGCGGGGTATCACACCTGAAATCGGAGGTGAGTCGGTCCTACCCATCAGAACAGCATAACATCAGGATTGCAAGGGCAGGGCTTGATGCCTCGTGGCTAAAGCCACTCCACTCCAACAATCCCCACGGTACAGCGTACTCCATGTGATATACATGGTACAACGTACTCCATGAACCCAAGCTCAATCAGGGGTACCTGTAATAGGTCTTATCCACCCATGTCAATTTGTCTCAATATGCACGTGTGAGCATATCATCTCACTGTGACACACAGTCTACAGGAGAAAACTCCAGCACGTCTTCATACATATATATGATATCTAAAAACTTCGTGCGAGCGAAGCTCCTGCACGGTTTCATAGAAATCAATGAAATCTGCGTACGAGCAGTGCTCCAGTACGACTTAAAATAATTATAAATTCAATCATAATCCACGTACGAGCATTGCTCTAGTATGGATATGTATAAAAACTCAATGAAAACCTCGTACGAGAAAAACTCCAGTACGGTAGTCATGCAAAATAAGTCTATAAAATAGTACGAGCAAGGCTCCAACACTCTGTGTATGAGTTAAAATATAAAATCAACTGTGAGCAGTACTCCAGCAGGATTAAAACTCATATAACACTGATAGGTGACTCAATTTCATCAAAACATGTTAAATAAATATCATTTGGCACCTAGCTTGTGCCTTTTCACTTAAAACATGAAAATAATAGCCAACTTATCCATAAATTTCTTGAATTAAAGCAATATCATCATAAAAATATTAAAATCATGAATTTCATGTAATTTCATAGCCTTGCTACCCTTTTTTGAAATTTTCCTAACTGGGGGCAAAATATTAATTTGTCTCTATTTCCATATTTTTTCGCAAAAATTATTATTCTGTTTTTGGGTAGCCAAATGAATTTAACGTAATGTAAATCCTCTCGAAACTACATAGAGCTACCTCTAAGTGCTCATAAAATTCCCTTACCTGGAATTACGCGTGAGCCTATCCCGATTCGATCGTACCAGGTTTCACAGTCCAATTCGCTCGTCTACGGAGCTGCATATAATCACATATTGGTTCAGTTCAAATATACTGATCAGTATTTCACTCTTACTGATCGAATCTAAAGCGTTGGGCTCGTTTTACTTTATTGGGCCCAATTGCACATTAATGGGCCTCGACCACTTTTTCAGCCCATTTCTACTTTTTAAATCCCTTCTTCGAGTTTACTGGGCTCATTTGGCTTACCAATAATCATCGGGCTTCGTTCCAAACTCATTGGATAGCCCGTATACTTTTTACAATAATTACTTTGAAATTTCGAATAAAATTCCTTTTTATGCAGAATTAAACCGTAAAATCCATAAAATAATCTTAACTCTACATTTATGGACTCAATTGTCGTAATTAAAATGTACTTACCCAATGTTATGCGGGGTACAAAAATTGGAGCTCAATCGGCTCTCGTTTGGGCTCTGTCGTAACACTGCACAATTAGGCAAATCCGGGTTATTTTCCATTAATATAATATTAAATTAAATTCTCGAGATTTATCCGCGGGTCAATCTCGACCCTCGATCACTTACCCAAATCTCGAGTCATCCCCGAGTAATTTTCTTTCCTTTTTCCCCTTTCTTTCTTTTCTTTTTTCTTTTCTTTTTGTTTTTCTTTTTCCTTTTTCCCTTTCCGGCCATTATGCCATTTTAGCCCTTTTACCATCGTCGGCATTCTCGACCGTTTTGCTGGCTACTATTGGTCTCAAAAGAACCGCCTCGTCTGGGTGATCTCTTGGCTGGGTCGACTCGGAGCTGGGACGTAGTGAGTCGTCGGAACCGACGCGATTTCTTCCTCGGCTTTTCGTCTGTTGATTCGCCGAAAATAGGTGTCGTGGACACACGTTACCAGTACCGTTGGGTTCGTCGGGCTGTCCTCTATCTTCTCCGGCCCTCGTTTGGGCTCGTCAGTCGCTGGTGGCTCGTCGAGGGTCTCAAGTCTTCACGGGTCGGCTATCGATTTTAGTTTTCAATTTTCTCTCTCCTCGAAATCTGATTTTCGATTTCTTTTTTTATTATTTATTTATTTATTAATTTATTTTATTATATTTTAATCATTAAAATCCATTAAAATAATCAAAATATCTCTAAAAATTATTATTTAATTCATTTAATCTATAAATGAATTTATCGGTCTATTTTCGTCTTTCCGATATATTTTTCGATTATTTTAGGGATAATTTTTTGAATTAAAAATTTCGATTAATTTCGATTAATTCCAATAAATTCATATCTAGATCAATCGAACTCAAAATTAACTATTTTCCTCGTTATTGATCCAGATTTCTCAAATTCCATATTTTTAATGAAAATTACTTATCGAATTTATTCTTGATTTTGGTCTTTTGATCGTTTTACCCTTGCACGTGTTCAGGACCAAATTGAACCGACTTTCCTTCATAAACCCACAAGCTTTTTCCTATTTTAAATTCCTTATTTTCAGTTAACTCGATTAAATTCCTTTAACTAAATATTTGGGTCCCTACTTTTCCGATTTATCCTTATGCGATTTTACGTACGTTATTTCATTTCATTCACATTTATCAGATCTGAATCAACCATCTTATGAATCCATTAACATATAATAATGTCATACAATATGGAAATCATAAGGAGTGTCATACAAAGATGCGAATCTCACAATCTCCCCCACTAAAAGAATTTGGTCCTCCAAATTATAACCAAATCAGTCAGTAAACAACTCCGGGTACTTATCTTGTATCATGCTCTCTAGCTCCCATGTAGCTTCCTTCGGAGTGTGATACTGCCACTGAACCTTCACCAAGGAGATCGTCTTAGATCGCAATACCTTATCCTTCCTATCCAAAATCCGAATCGGTCTCTCAATATATGTCATACTGTCAGTGAGCTCTAACGGCTCGTAGTGAATCACATGTGACGGATTCGGATGGTACTTTCGAAGCATAGAAACGTGGAAGACACTGTGTACACCTGCCAACTCTGGTGGCAGTGCCAATCTATAAGCTTTATCTCCCACTCGCTCTAGAATCTCAAAGGGTCCAATAAAATGAGGGCTCAGTTTACCTTTCTTACCAAACCTCATAATACCCTTGGAAGTCTTAAAAACACCAACTCACCCTCTGCAAACTCTAGTGGTCTGCGTCTCCTGTCAGCATAACTCTTCTGTAGGCTCTGAGCTGTCCGAAATCTATCGCATATCAATCTGACATCCTCAAAGGCCTGCTGCACCAAGTCAGGAGCAAATAACTATCCGTCACAAATCTCTTCCCATCCAATACGGGAACGGCATCTACGACCGTACAGTGCCTCATACGATGCCATCTCGATATGCGAGTGATAACTGTTATTATAGGCGAACTCGGTTAATGGCAAATGATCATCCCAAGAGCCTCCAAAATCCAGCACACACGTTCTCAACATACCTTCTAGAGTCTGTATAGTCCTCTCTGACTGACCATCTATCTGAGGATGGAAAGCGGTGCTAAATCTCAACTGGGTCCCCAACGCTTCCTGAAAGTGTTTCCAAAAATAGGAAGTGAAACGAGCATCCCTATCAGAAACAATGCTCACTAGAACGCCATGTAGCTTGAGAATCTCTCAAACATATAAGTTCGCCAACGTACTCAGAGCATTCGTAGCTCTCATAGCTAAGAAATGGGCGGATTTCGTCAATCTATCCAAATCACCCAGATGGCATCGTGACCTCTGCGGGTCCTTGGTAATCCCGTCACAAAATCTATGGTGACATGCTCCCACTTCCATGTCGGTATTAGTAGAGGCTGCAATAATCTTGTAGGATTCTGATGCTCTACCTTTACCTGCTGATAGACGAGACATCTCACGACATATTCTGCTATGTCTCTCTTCATCCCAAACCACCAATAAACTCTCTGGAGATTCTGATACATCTTCGTACTCCCCGAATGTACTGTATACCTCGCTGAGTGAGCCCTTGATAAAATCATCCTCCTAATCTCAAGATCCTCGAGAACACATATCCTACCTCGAAACCTCAGTAATCCATTAGTACTCAATCCAAAATCAGTATCGGCACCAGCTTGAACCTGACTCATCAACTCAATACATCGCTGATCACTCTGCTGAGCCTGTCGGATACGATCAATCAACTCCAGCTCTAACCTTAGGCTTGTAATAATCTCATATCTGTCAATCTCAGGTGATGCTATGTCCAAAATGAGGATCGCAAACAGCTCTAGCAAGTCATGTTCTCGAACCATCATAAATGATACCAACCCTAAGCTCTTCCTACTCAACGCATCAGCAACTACATTAGCCTTACCCGAGTGGTATAATATCTCGCAAGCAAAATCCTTCAGGAGCTCGAGCCACCTCCTCTGTCTCATGTTCAGCTCTTTCTACGAGAATAAATACTTCAAACTCTTATGGTCTGTAAAAATCTGAAACTGCTCACCATATAAGTAATGGTGTCATATCTTCAGTGTAAACACTATGGCCGCCAATACCAAATCATAGGTCAGATAGTTTCTCTCGTGGTCTTTCAGCTGTCTAGATCCATAGGCAACTACCCTCCCATCCTACATCAATACACAACCCTGTCACGACCCAATTCCATTCGCTTTAACTGAAAATCACTAAAAAGTTTTTTGTAAATTTCTTTCCTTACCCGATCGTGAACTAACTTACCACCACACTGTTAGGCTGTGAGTCAATAATAAACATCACATCTCATTCATTCTTAGTTAAATAAAGCAATGTCATACATTTGAAAGTTACTCATTAACTTATACAAAACATGTTTTACTAACATCTACATCCCCTATAATTACATTTCAATTGACTACTGTGCTTTTACATTGTTTAGATACAAAAAGAAATCACTGTGTATATACCTCTCGTCGATGGAAGCAGCGGATGTCCAAAAACACAATGCCTCAGTCCTCACTGGGCTACTATGCATGCTCTGTAGGGGAAAATAGAGAGAGATGAGCAACCACACGCTCAGTAAGGCAATAATGCAAGCAAAGTAGATAACTACTCTATCTACATGCTGATAGTGTTATGCATAAATCGTTAATAGTAGGAGCTTGAGGAAGTAAAACTATGCCATATGAGTATACATATATATCATGTATCAAAATCATGTACATTGGCATATAAAACATGGTAAAAACATCATGTGTAAATCATCTCATGCTCAATCTCATTTAAACTCATAAAAAGGGTAATTCATTAAGAAACCTCCTTTTTAAACCCACATCATAAAACTCTTTCTCAAACACATACAATCCCATCAAATCAATTCACAATCACAACCTCATTTTCATTTCACAAATCAATTCCACGAGGCTCGACCCCTCCTTCGGGTCTACCTTGCACAATCACAATTACACATATGTATAAAAACCAAGTCACTATATCTCAAGTGACTATGTGGACCAACTACATCATAAATCATCCTAGACCACACGCATCCAGGGGTATGGGGGTATCGTGCTGGCATGGAGATGGATTATACCTCGCCAGACTTTCTCATCACATAACCATCATGCGGTACATCGTACTCCATGTGATATACACAGTACAGCGTACTCCGTAGACTCATATCGTAATATGGGGTGCCATTCCTAGGTCTTACCTACCCCATACCAAGAGTATTCTATATCCGTGAAGGAGAGCCTCCCTGCCGAACAAATCTTCCCCACCCCTCCAGGGCTTAAGGATGTTGGCTTAGGGATCCTTCCGTAAGAAAGCCAGCCTACCGAACAGAGCCTCCTCGCCTAACAGAGCCTCTCCTCTCTTTGGGCTTAAGGATGTTAGCTTAAAGATGTAGGGCTTATGGATCTTACCGTAAGAGAGCCTCCCAACCGAACAGAGCCTTCCTACCTAACAAAGTCTCCCCGCCTCCTCGGGCTTAAGGATGTTAGCTTAAAAATGTAGGGCTTAAGGATCTTACCAACTTTCATAACCTTATACGTATCACAATGTGCAAAATTGTGCGAGCAAAGCTCTAGCACGACTCATGCATCCTATCATAAAGGGATCGGGAACGAGCATAGCTCTAGTACGGTTATACTCATAAGACAAGCCACTCAAAAGCCACGTATGAGCAGAAGCTCCAGTACGGTTTATAAACATCATCATAGTTTCCAAATCAAGGTGCGAGCTAAGCTCCAGCACGTTTCATACAAATGAAAACATCAATACCCGGTGCGAGCTAGGCTCCAGCACGGTTTAATTCACATAAACATGATAGGCAGCTCATAAGCTTTCAAAACTAATCTCAAAACATATTTGGCACTTCACATGTGCTATCACAAATATCAAACCACAATAGCCAACCTATCTATCAATTCGTTTAAAACCAAACACATGTTTTGTGAAAGCATTCAAAATACTTGATTTATGCAATTATTAGCCTTACTATCCCTTTTCTTTACAATACCATTTCAACCACCAAATCTCATACAATTATTCATAGTCACATCCATACATCGTCAAAATACACTTCTATAAATTCAAGCACATTTCCAAAGCCCTATATACCCACAAAATACGAGCAGCTACCTCTATATACCTACAGAATTTTCTTACCTGGAATCGCGACGCGTGATTCCGTTTCCTTAGCGCTGCTCACTCGTGTGGTCCGATTCGTCTTCACGAACTCTTCGGGACTGCACACAATCATATTTCATATTATATTCGATCCATATAATGCAACCCTTGTGCTTGCTATAGTCAATTCAATCTATAGCCTCTATTAATGCTTATGAGGCCTCGTTTCATTACTTTACCCATAACTCGAGTCTATGTATCTTCTTAGGCCTATTAACTTATTTCAAATCGATATTAAATCGACATTAAGCTCATAGTGTTCATATTTCATGAATTCCCTCACTATGGCATTTATCAAGCATATACATACTCATTTTCACAATTCCTCCAAACTCACAATGTAATTCCATTTAACCATCTAAAATCATAGACATTACCTCAATACAACTTTAGCATGCCCATAAATCATAAACTCATTCAACCCATATCCTCTCACATTATACCCATTCTAGGTTTTCTAGGTCACACCAAATCCACCACATCCCTAGATAATTTAGAGTTCAATACACATTCAACTCAACTCCAAAATCACTTAAATAAACAATGTACTTTGATTAGAGTATTAGAATCTTACCAAAAATTTGATTTTTCTTCTTGCTCCTAATGTCAATGCCCTTATCTCCTTCAATACCAATAATGGGATTTTGGGTTCCAACTATGTTGTTCTCTTCCTCAAGATGAACAACTTAGTGTCTAATGGCCTCTCCTCAAATCTTACTGGAAATGGCTGATTTTAGAGAGAGAAAGTTATGTGGTTAGAAATGGAAGATTGGTGTTTTTCTTGAAATTTTTAGATTTTCAACACTCCTTTTATAGAAATCACTTGAGGAGATCGATCTGGTCCAAGAGAAGATCGATCTGGTCCCCTTAAATCTCTCATTTTCACGGTATTTTAAGCATGAGATCGATCTGACGAAGCATGAGATCGATCTGGTCCAAGAGAAGATCGATCTGGTCCCCTTAAATCTCTCATTTTCATGGCATTTTAAGCATGAGATCGATCTGTCGAAGCATGAGATCGATCTGCTCCCAAACAGAGAGCTAAAGAGATCGATATGTATGCTTGAGAATCGATCTTTTCATTACAGAATGCTTAGGAGATCGATCTGGCCCTATTGGAGATCGATCTGCTCTATTCCATTGCCCAAATAAGAGCATTCTGGCTCTTTCAGATCGATCTCTTATCCTATGAGATCGATCTGGCCTTCATGTTTTCCAGATTTCCTGCAGTTTCCTTGCTGCAACTCACACCTAATTGTTTTTAATCTACTGTCATGGCCATTTTCTCATCCATCCACCTTTATGACTTGAAAATAGCATCCATTCATACTTTATGCACATTGAAACTTGTGTGCATTCATTGTATATCCAAAAGTATCACATTCCAAACTAAATGGAAGCATAACTTCATTCCATTTTACCACACTACTCATTTTGAGTTTCAATCACATCCATCACTTATAAGAACTCATTTCTTCATATTCATACTCAATGAAACTTGTATGTATGTTACAAATCATATTACACATACGTACATTGAATCTATGGATTTACATCAATCATACTTTACATTACAAGTCCATTCACATTCATTACACATTAAAACTATACATATATGGGGTCTCACATTCTCCCCTCCTTCAAGTAATTTGGTCCTCCAAATTAGAACCAAGTCACTCTTCAAAACGATAGGGGTACTTCTCCCCTATCAAGTTCTCCAATTCCCATGTGACCTCTTCCACCGTGTGATGTTGCCAAAGAACTTTCACCATGGGGATTGTCTTATTCCGTAGCACCCTCTCTTTTCTATCCAATATCCGAACCGGCTTCTCAACATATGTCATACTCTCATTAAGCTACAATGGCTCATATCTTATCATGTGTGCCGGGTCTGAGTGATACTTCCGAAACATTGAGACGTGGAAAACGTTGTGGACATTTGCCAAGTCCAGTGGCAATGCCAACCTATACGCCTTATCTCCCACTCTCTCCAAAATCTCGAAAGGTCCGATATATCTAGGGCTCAGCTTGCCCTTCTTACCGAATCTCATAATACCCTTCGATGGTGAAACTCTCAGAAATACCAACTCACCCTCATCAAACTCTAGTGGTCTCCGTCTCTTGTCAGTATAACTCTTTTGTCGGTTCTGAGCTGTCCGTAATTTCTCACATATCAGCTGAACGTCCTCAGATACCTGCTGCACTAAGTCCGGAGCAAAAATCTGTCTGTCACTAACCTCTTCCCATCCAATAGGGGAACGACATCTACGCCTGTACAATGCCTCATAGGGTGCCATCCCGATACTTGCATGATAGCTATTATTATAGGTGAACTCGACTAACTGTAGGTGGTCATCCCAGGAGCCTCTAAAATCCAGCACATACGCTCTCAACATATCCTCGAGGGTCTGTATAGTCCTCTCTGACTGCCCATCTGTCTGAGGATTAAAAGCGGTGCTAAAACTCAGTCGGGTCCCCAGCGCTTCCTGAAAATGTTCCCAAAAATAGGAAGTGAAGCAGGCATCCCTATCAGAAACAATGCTCACTGGTACACCATGTAGTCGTACTACCTCTCGAATATACAGGTTCGCCAACTGACTTAGTGTATCGGTAGCTCTCATAGCCAAGAAATGGGCGGACTTAGTCAACCCGTCCACAATAACCCAAATGGCATCATGACCTCTACGGGTCCTCGACAACCCCATCACAAAATCCATGGTGACATGCTCCCACTTCCATGTCGGTATCGGTAGAAGTTACAATAACCTTGCAGGCTTCTGATGCTCTACCTTCACTTGCTGACAAACGGACACTTAGCGACATATTCAGCAATGTCTCTTTTCATTCTAGACCACCAATAAACCTTCCGAAAGTTTTGATACATCTTGGTACTTCCTGGATGTATCGTACACTTCGATGAGTGAGCCTCTGATAAAATCATTCTCCTGATCTCAGGATCCTTGGGAACGCATACTCTGCCTCTGAACCTCAATAATCCATCAACACTCTGCTCAAAATCAATACCCACACCTGTCTGTATCTGCCTCAGCCAATCGATGCACCGTCGATCGCTCTACTGGGCTTGTCGAATACGGCCAATCAATCCTGGCTCCTGTCTCAAACTAGCCATGATCTCAAGTCTCTCAGATCCAGGTGGGGTTACATCCAAACTGAGGTTCGCAAAGTGTTCTAACAATTCATATTCTCATACCATCATATAAGACACCAACCCAAGGTTCTTTCTACTCAAAGCATCAGCAACTACATTTGCCTTACCCGGGCGGTACATGATTTCATAATCATAGTCCTTCAGGAGTTCGAGCCATCTCCTCTGTCTCATATTCAGTTCTTTCTGCAAGAACATGTACTTAAGGCTCTTATGATCTGTGAACACCTGAAATTTCTCACCATAGAGATAGTGGCGCCATATTTTCAAAGCAAATACTACAGCCGCCAACTCTAAATCATGTGTCGGGTAGTTCCTCTTATGATCTTTCAACTGTCTAGATCCATAGGCAACTACCTTTCCATCCTGCATAAGCACACAGCCCAGTCCCTAGTGTGATGCATCCGTATACACCGAGAATCCTCCTGAGCTGGTAGGAATGGTGAGAACTGGAGCAGTCGTCAATCGACGCTTAAGCTCCTCAAAACTCCTCTCACATGCCTCATCCCATACAAACTTAACATCTGTTCGCCTGAGGCGTGTCAATGGAGCAGCTAGTCTGGAGAAACCCTCTACAAATCTTCGATAATATCCTGCCAATCCCAGGAAACTTCTGATCTCAGTAACTGTCTTGGGCTGTTCCCACTGTATAACTACCTCTATCTTGGATGGATCCACTGATACCCCATCCTTTGACACAACATGCCCCAGAAATGAGATCTGTTCCAACCAAAAGTTACACTTGCTGAGTTTGGTGCACAATTCTCTCTTTCGGAGGGTCTGTAAAACTATCCTCAAATGCTCCTCATGATCTTCCTTGGACTTAGAATAAACCAAAATGTCATCTATGAAAACAATCACAAACTTGTCCAGGTATGGCTTGAATATATCATTCATCAATGCCATAAATGTTGCGGGAGCATTCGTCAATCCGAATGGCATCACCAAAAACTCGTAGTGGCCATAACGGGTACGAAATGCTGTCTTGGGTACATCTCCACTCCTGATCCTCAACTGATGATACCCTGACCGTAGATCTATCTTAGAAAATACTTTGACTCCCTGGAGCTGATCCAACAAATCATCGATTCTTGGAAGGGGGTACTTGTTCTTAATGGTGGCCTTATTCAACAACCGGTAGTCTATACACAGTCGGAGGCTTTCATCCTTCTTCCTTACAAATAGAACTGGTGCTCCCCAAGGTGAGACACTCAGTCTAATAAACCCCTTCTCCAGCAACTCTTGCAATTACTTCTTTAACTCCTCCAACTCAATAGGAGTCATTCGATACGGTGGTTTAGATATCGGCTCGGTACCAGGCACTAACTCTATGTAAAATTTCATTTCCCTTTCAGGTGGTAGTCCTGGTAATTCATCCGAAAAGACATCAGAATAATCCGCAATCACGGGGATGTCCTTCAATTCCGGGTGTCCTCATTTATATCGACCACGTAGGCAATGAACCCTTCACATCATCCTTTCCACCGTTAGTAACATAAACCATCACTCCACATTCAACATTTATCATAAACAATAAATCTATCTCTCAAGCAATATGCATTTAAAATCATACTCTTTTATTTACAACAAACATGTTATTTTCATAATCATTTCTTTCCATCAAAGTTTACAATAAGATTATCAAATCCGGAAAACATCAATGTTTTGGCATGACAATCCATAACAACATGATTGGTAGCCAGCCAATCCATTCCCAAGATTACATCAAAATCATTCATGTTCAATAAAATCAAATTGGCTATCATTTCCTTTCCCTCTATCTTTAACTTACAATCTCTACATACATGCTCAGTCAATTGACTATCATTCATGGGTGTGAAAATCATCAACATCTTATCCAACAATATTGGTTTCACATACTTCAACAATTTATGTGTAAAGAATGTGATATGAAAAAATGCATGGCACCAGGATCAAATAATACCAATGCTTCTAAATCAAAGATTCGGATGGTACCTTTAATCATATCCGTCGAAGCATCTGCGGTGTCCTGATCCAGTGCATGTACTCTTCTTCTGCTCACACCCGTAGCTTGTTTCCCTTTTTTCTCAGTTGTAGCCCTCCTCCTCGGGGCTGTTATCTCAACTGGAGCTCCCTCAGGCTCCTTACCCTTCTGTGGGGCAATCTCCATCTTCTCAGGAGAATGCTTAGCTATATGTCCTGATCTC
Organism: Firmiana major; assembly: GCA_033439115.1. NCBI lineage: Eukaryota > Viridiplantae > Streptophyta > Magnoliopsida > Malvales > Malvaceae > Firmiana > Firmiana major. The sequence continues at coordinate 21,368,938 of CM065903.1, read as the reverse complement.
TCGCATCTAAAACACACCATAGGGGTCATTAGACAGGGCCTAGTCCTATGAAATCTCCCACATCTCCTACACTGATCAGTAGTAAGCCGTGGTCCTCCAATAGTCATACCCTTTGGTACAGTCAAGGCTGGGTATATGGGAGGTCTAGCAGCTCTCTCCTGCACCTCCTCAATCTTAGGCCACTTCTCAAAAAACCTTTGGCCTCCTCTCTTGGCCACTCTATCAAACCCGGATCTCTTTCGATCCCTTTCCTTCCTGACACTAATCCTCTCAAGCTCAGAGGCATTTCGCTCAAAGTCTTGCTCACACAACTGAGCCTTATGTACTGCTTCCTCATAAGTCTGAATATCAAATAGGGCTAGCTTAGTTCAGATGGCCAATCTCAATCCATCCATGAACTTCTGTATCTTCCGGGTCTCACTACCCATCGTGTCCAGGTCGTATCTCCCCAAGGACATAAACTTGGACTCATACTCGTCCACAGTGCGGTTCCCTTGAACCAGATTCATAAATTCCATCCGTAATTTCCTCTGTGCGGTGGTTAGGATATACTGTCTCCTGAAGGCCTCTAGAAATATCTCCCATGAGATCTCAGAGTGTCTGGCCCTCAAAATAACCTCGGTGGAACTCCACCAATGCTCGGGCTCGCCTTTCAACATGAACACGGCAAAGGCTACCTTCTCAGCTGAAGTGCATTGAAAAAACCTATACAATTTCTCCATCTCATACACCCAATCCTCCGTAACCACTGGGACCTTCACCCCTCTAAACACTGGGGGTTTCAGCGCTTGAAACTCTCGCAACCTGCTTAAATCGCAGTCATACCCCAAATCACTACCGCTCTGCTGTGGAGCGATAGGAGAATTTGTATCCTATACTGGAGGTGGTGTAGCAGTAGCAGTCTCTATAGCCTGAGGTCTCTCCACCTCTACAGCTGCCTGTTTAGTAGTAGGTTGTGTTGCGGGACCTCGTCTATCACCGATGCCCAAGGCCTGTATGACTATCTCCACCAAATTCTCAATACTCCGCTCTAACCTAACGAAGCGAGCCTCAGTGTCCTCTGCTCTCCCAGTAGGGTTCTGTGGAGCCTGCTCAGTCTGTGGCTCCACACGGCTCTTAGGCCTACCTCTACGGCCTCTAGCACGTGCTCTCGCCCCTCTACCTTTGTGTGTAACTGGCATAGTGCCTAACTTCCTGTATTATAATAATTTATTAAGCTCAATCCATCATGGTATATACAGTTATATCTAAACAAAAGCACGGTACTATAGGGATGTACTTTCCTACGTTTTATTAGTGACTCACATCAGGCCAACACAGCTCTGATACCAATCTCTGTCACGACCCAATTCCATTCTCTTTAACTGAAAATCACTAAAAAAATTTTGCAAATTTCTTTCCTTACCCGATCGTGAACTAACTTACCACCACACTGTTGGGTTGTGAGTCAATAATAAATATCACATCTCATTCATTCTCAGTTAAATAAAGTGATGTCATACATTTGAAAGTTACTCATTAACTTATACAATTTACATTTCAATTTACTACTGTGCTTTTACATTGTTTAGATACAAAAAGAAATCACTTTGTATATACCTCTCATCGATGGAAGCAGCGGATGTCCAAAAACACAATGCCTCAGTCCTCACTGGCTACTATGCACGCTCTGTAGGGGAAATAGAGAGGGATGAGCAACCACACGCTCAGTAAGACAATAATACAAGCATGGTAGATAACTACTCTATCTACATACTGATAGTGTTATGCATAAATCGTTCATAGTAGGAGCATGAGGAAGTAAAATTATGCCATATGAGTATACATATATATCATGTATCAAAATCATGTACATTGGCAAATAAAACATGGTAAAAACATCATGTGTAAATCATCTCATGCTCAATCTCATTTAAACTCATAAAAATGGTAATTCATTAAGAAACCTCCTTTTTAAACCCACATCATAAAACTCTTTCTCAAACACATACAATCCCATCAAATCAATTCACAATCACAACCTCATTTTCATCTCACAAATCAATTCCACGAGGCTCGACCCCTCCTTCGGGTCTACCTTACACAATCATAATTACACATATGTATAAAAATCAGGTCACTATATCTCAAGTGACTATGTGGACCGACTACATCATAAATCATCCTAGACCACACGCATCCAGGTGTGCGGGGGTATCGTGCTGGCACAGAGATGGATTATCCCTCGCTAGACTTCCTCATCACATAACCATCACGCGGTACAGCATACTCCGCGGACTCATATCGTAATTGGGGGTTCCATTCCTAGGTCTTACCAACCCCATACCAAGAGTTTTTCATATCCGTGAAGGAGAGCCTCCCTGCCGAACAGAGCCTCCCCGCCCCTCCAGGGCTTAAGGATGTTAGCTTAAGGATCCTTCCGTAAGAGAGCCTCCCCACCGAACAGAGCTTCCCTGCCTAACAGAGCCTCCCCGCCTTTTTGGGCTTAAGGATGTTAGCTTAAGGATGTAGGGCTTAAGGATCTTACCGTAAGAGAGCCTCCCCACCGAACAGAGCCTCCCCGCCTCCTCGGGCTTAAGGATGTTAGCTTAAGGATGTAGGGTTTAAGGATCTTACCAACTTTCACAACCTTATACGTATCACAATGTGCAAACTTGTGCGAGCAAAGCTCTAGCACGACTCCAGCATCCTATCATAAAGGGATCGCGTACGAGCATAGCTCTAGTACGGTTATACTCATAAGACAAACCACTCAAAAGCCACGTACGAGCAGAAGCTCTAGTACGGTTTATAAACATCATCATATTTTCCAAATCAAGGTGCGAGCTAAGCTCCAGCACGTTTCATACAAATGAAAATATCAATACCCGGTGCGAGCTAGGCTCTAGCACAGTTTAATTCACATAAACATGATAGGCATCTCATAAGCTTTCAAAACTAATCTCAAAACATATTTGGCACTTCACATGTGCTATCACAAACATCAAACCACAATAGCCAACCTATCTATCAATTCGTTTAAAACCAAACACATGTTTTGTGAAAGCATTCAAAACACTTGATTTATGCAATTATTAGCCTTACTATCCCTTTTCTTTACAATACCATTTCAACCACCAAATCTCATACAATTATTCATAGTCACATCCATACATCGTCAAAATACATTTCTATAAATCCATGCACATTTCTAAATCCCTATATACCCATAAAATACGAGCAACTACCTCTATATACCTACAAAATTCTCTTACCTGGAATTGGGACGCGTGATTCCGTTTCCTTAGCGCTGCTCACTTGTGTGGTCTGATTTGTCTTCACGAACTCTTTGGGACTGCACACAATCATATTTCACATTATATTCGATCCATAAAAAGCAACCCTTGTGCTTGCTATAGTTAATTCAATCTATAGCCTCTATTAACGCTTATGAGGCCTCGTTTCATTACTTTACCCATAACTCGAGTCTATGGATCTTCTTAGGCCTATTAACTTATTCCAAATCGATATTAAATCGACATTAAGCTCATAGTGTTCATATTTCATGAATTCCCTCACTATGGCATTTATCAAGCATATACATACTCATTTTCACAATTCCTCCAAACTCACAATGTAATTCTATTTAACCATCTAAAATCATAGACATTACCTCAATACAACTTTAGCATACCCATAAATCATAAACTCATTCAACCCATATCCTCTCACATTATACCCATCTAGGTTTTCTACCAAATCCACCACATCCCTAGATAATTTATCCATCAATACACATTCAACTCAACTCCAAAATCACTTAAATAAACAATGTACTTTGATTGGAGTATTAGAATCTTACCAAAAATCTGATTTTTCTTCTTGCTCCAAATGTCAATGCCCTTATCTCCTTCAATACCAACAATGGGATTTTGGGATCCAACTATGTTGTTCTCTTCCTCAAGATGAACAACTTAGTGTCTAATGGCCTCTCCTCAAATCTTACTGAAAATGACTGATTTTAGAGAGAGAAAGTTAGGTTTTTGGGTTAAAAATGGAATATTGGTGTTTTTTCTCGAAATTTTCAGATTTTCCGCACTCTTTTTATAGAAATCACTTGAGGAGATCGATCTGGTCCAAGAGGAGATCAATCTGGTCCCCTTAAATCTCTCATTTTCACGACATTTTAAGCTTGAGATCGATCTATCGAAACATGAGATCGATTTGCTTCCAAACAGAGAGCTAAGGAGATCGATCTGTATGCTTGAGGATCGATCTTTTCATTACAGAATACTTAGGAGATCGATCTGGCCCTATTGGAGATCGATATGCTCTATTCCAAATAAGAACATTCTGGCTCTTCCAGATCGATCTCTCATCCTATGAGATCGACCTGGCCTTCATGTTTTCCAGATTTCCTGCAGTTTCCTTGTTGCAACTCACACCTAATTGTCCTTAATCTACTGCCTTGGCTATTTTCTCATCCATCCACCTTTATGACTTGAAAATAGCATCCATTCATACCTTATGCACATTGAAACTTGTGTGCATTCATTGTATATCCAAAAGTATCACATTCCAAACTAAATGGAAGCATAACTTCATTCCATTTTACCACACTACTAATTTTGAGTTTCAATCACATCCATCACTTATAAGAACTCATTTCTTCATATTCATACTCAATGAAACATGTATGTATGTTACAAATCATATTACACATACGTACATTGAATCCATGGACTTACATCAATCATACTTTACATTACAAGTCCATTCACATTCATTACACATTACAACTATACATATACGGGGTCTCACAGCCCAGTCCCTGATGCGATGCATCTGTATATACCAAGAAACCTCCTGAGCTGGTAGGAATTGTGAGAACCAGAGCAGTGGTCAACCGACGCTTCAGCTCTTGAAAACTCCTCTCACAGGCATCATCCCACACAAACTCAGCATCCTTCCGTGTGTGACGTGTCAATGGAGCAACTAATCTAGAGAAACCCTCAACAAATCTCCTATAGTTTCCCACGAAACCGAGAAAATTTTGAATCTCTGTGACTGTCCTTGGCCGCTCCCACTGAACAACTGCCTCTATCTTGGATGGGTCTACTGACACCCCATCCCTCGATACCACATAGCCCAAAAAGAAATTTGCTCCAACCATAAGTCACACTTATTGAGTTTGGCATACAACTATCTCTCTCTGAGGGTCTGTAGAACTATCCTCAAGTGCTGCTCGTGGTCCTCCCTGGATCTGGAGTATACTAAAATATCATCAATAAACACAATCACAAATCGATCCAGGTATAGCTTAAACACATCATTCATAAAAGCCATGAATACTGCGGGGACATTAGTCAACCCGAATGGCATAATCAAAAACTCATAATGACCATAATAGGACCTAAATGCTGTCTTGGGCACATCCTCTCTCTATATCCTCAGCTGATGATACCCAGACCTCAAATCAATCTTAGAAAAGACCTGTGCTCCCCGAAGCTAATCCAACAAATCATCAATGCGTGGAAGGGGATACTTATTATTAATGGTAGCCTTATTCTATAATCTGTAATCCATACACAATTGGAGGCTTCCATCTTTCTTTCTCATAAACAAGACTGGAGCTCCCCAAGGCGACACGCTCGGTCTAACAAACCCCTTCTTAAGCAGATCCTGTAACTGCTTCCTCAGCTACTTCAACTCAATTGGAGTCATCCTATACGGTGGTCTCGAAATCGATTTTGTACCAAGTACTATCTCTATCCTAGACTCCATCTCTCTGGCTGGTGGTAATCCTGGTAAATCATCTGGAAAGACATCAGGAAACTCCCTAACCACTAGAATGTCTCTCAAATTTATTCGTACTGGTCCGTATCAACCACATATGCAATGAATCCTTCAAAATATAAATAATAAAATCACCAAAAATTCATTACTCCATTTAGAACAACCACTGATTTTATTACTTTTCAGAGAAATTTTACAACACATCTTTCGGGGGTATTAAACGTTAACGTCTTAGAAAAGTAGTCTAACACAACACAATTGGCAGCCAACCAATTCATTCCTAGTATTACATCGAAGTCCCTCATATACATCAAAATAAGGTCGGCTGACATTTCTTTTTCCCCGACTTTCAATTTACAGTCCCTGACTACATACTCTACTAGCTGACTAGAGTTTATGGGGGTAAGTACTAACAATTTACTACTCAGAGGGGTAAGCTTTACACACTTAGACAATTTATATGCAAATGAAGGCGATACGAATGAATGCGTGACACCAGGATCAATCAAAACATATGCTTCTAAATCAAATATCAGGATGGTACCTTTCTCCACATCCGACGACTGATCTGCCATATCCTGGTCCAAGGCATGAACTCGCCTTGTACCCATCACTTGCTTCCCTTTCTCTTCGGTAGTAGCTCTCCTCCTCTGAGCAGGAACCTCACTAGAGCTCTCTCCTACTCCTTGCCCTTTTGTAGGGCAGTGTCCGATCTCTCTAGGCAATCTCTCACCACATGCCCTGACCTCCCACAATGATAACATACTACTGTAGCTATAGGAACTAGACAAGGTCTGGTACCATGATATCTGCCACATCGCCTATATCGATTAGTAGTAGGGCGTGGTCCTCAATGACAATGCCTCTAGCTGGTACTAAAGTCGGATGAACAGGGGGTCTAGTTGTCCTCTCCTGAACCTCCTCAATCTTCGACCTCTTATCAGAGAGCTGTACCCCTCTCTTGACAAATCTATCTATCCCGGGTCTCTTTCGGTCTCTATATCGACTACTACTGATCTTTCCTGACTCAGAGACATTTCGCTCATAATCCTGCTCAGACAACTGAGCTCTATGTACTGCCTCCTCATAAGTCAAAACATCAAAGGGAGCTAACCAAGATCTGATGGCTGGTCTCAGTCCATCCATAAACTTTTGGACCTTTCGATCCTCACTGCCTATCGTCTCTAAATCATATCTCCCCAAAGAGATGAATCGAGTCTCATACTCATCAATAGATCAGTTCCCCTGAACCAAACTCATAAACTCCATCCTCAACTTCCATTGTGCAGTAGCAGGAACATACTGCCTCTTAAAGGCATCCAAAAATATCTCTCATGTGACCTCGGCATGTCGAGCTCTCAAAATAGGCTCTGTAGATCTCCACCAATGCTCTATCGTCCCCTGAAATATAAATACAGCAAAACCAACCCTCTCAGTAGTAGTGCACCTGAAAAGCCTATATAGCTTCTCCATCTGATACACCCAATCCTCTGCTACTACTGGGTCATTCCTCCCATGGAAGATTGGAGGTCTAAACTTCTAAAAGTGTCTAAATCTATCAAGGTCACACTCATATCCAACATCTTGAGCTGGCTGGGGTCTCACTGCCTCTGCAGCCTGAACTTCGGGTAACTCTGTGGCCTGTGCAGGCATCTTGGGATCAGCTGCTGCTTGTCCCACCAAATCTCGTCTATCCCTAGCCCCAAGCGCTGCCTGCTGCACTACAATCTCAGTCAGGCTCTCAATACTCCACTCTAGTCTAGCGAAGCGTGCCTCAGTCTCATCTGATCTTACAGCAGTACCCTCGGGTACCTGACCAGTCTGTATACCATCACCACGGCCTCCAGACCTGCCCCTACGGCCTCTAGCACGTGTACTAGCCCCTTTACCACTACAGGTGACCGGCATAATATAATTCTTGTAATCCAAAATCAATTGTTACTTTAGTTCCCATCTAGTATACACTTTGACATCTCATACAGTACAGTACTAAGGGGGATGTAATTTTTCTCAACGACCACTATCTACTCTTATCCGACCAACTCTAACTCTTAATTGCATACTTAATGATAATGATTCACATCCGATTGACCCTCGCTCTGATACGACTTTTACTGTCACGACCCAATACTTACCAAAAATCAGTACAAATTTTTCGCTTTTGAAAAATCTTTCTTTCCTCCTCGTGACATATCCCTCTGAACAGGTCGAGCTGTGAATCAATATCGATATACCCTTTTCTACCATGAAAATATCACACGTACATATATATATATATATATATATATATATATATATATATATATATATACTGATATCATTTATCAAATAATGGAGTGGTCGGTATGTTTTCTATATCACATGATTTTATATTTACATCCCCAAATATTCCTTTATATACAATACTATGCTATAAGCATACTCATACAAAATTCTATACATGGTGTATACCTGACGGTCGATGGGAAATCACAGATAATGAGCTATGCCGTCTACTCTCTACACCCGCTATCTCTATGGTGAAAACTCTGAAAGTGGGTGGAATTTGAAAAGGTGAGCTCCACATGCTCAGTAAGGCAATAATACAAACGGGTAGATAGCTATACTATCTACATGCTGATAGGAAATCAGGATATATGTGAGCATGAGGTAAAAACATTGATATGCCATATATATAATATCATCTGTTCTGAAGCAGGAAATCGGCATATAAAACATGGAATGATTCTCATGTGAAAACATCTCATGCTCAAATGAATCAATAAGTTTTAAAAGACCCCATCTGGATTAAAAAGTGATAAACTCAATGAATTTAATCAAATTCAACAAATAAAATTTTATTATAAAATTTTTTTTATAAAATAACCTTCTCACAGGGTTACAAGTCATGAAAGTTTCATAAAATCTCTCCATGGGAACAATCAAAACTCAATTGAAATCATAAGAAAATCGAGGCCTGATCCCTCATTCGAGTCTACCCTGGTCTATCAAACCCAAAGGATTTATCATGTGAGTTTATCATGCGAAACATGTAAGTGACCATAACGGCAACATTTAGGACTATGGCCATAACCTCGTGATTCCTGGCTACACGGATCCTAGTGTGCAGGGTATCACACCTGAAACGGGAGGTGGGTCGGTCCTACCCGCCAGAACAGCATAACATCAGGATTGCGAGGGCAAGGCTTGCTGCCTCGTGGCTAACGCCACTCCACTCCAACAATCTCCACGGTACAGCGTACTCCATGTGATATATATGGTACAACGTACTCCATGTGATATACATGGTACAACGTACTCCATGAACCCAAGCTCAGTCAGGGGTGCCTTTAATAGGTCTTATCCACCCATGTCAATTTGTCTCAGTATGCACGTGTGAGCATATCATCTCACTGTGACACACAATCTACAGGAGAAAACTCAAGCACGTCTTCATACATATACATGACATCTAAAAACTTCGTGCAAGCGAAGCTCCTGCACTGTTTCATAGAAATCAATGAAATCTGCGTACGAGCAGCGCTCCAGTTGTAAGACCCGAAATTAAATCGTAAATTTTATGAGGTAGAAAAATGTTCACAAATTTAAAGGAACGGGATTCGGATAGGAGGTAAGAATTTAAAATGCGAAATGAGTGAGTATTCGTGAAGGAAAGTCGGGCTAAATAAATCCCGAATACGTGTAAGGGCAAAACGGTCAAAAGACCGAAAGCCGGGATAAATTCGATAAGAAAATTTAATTTAAAATAAGGATTTAGAATATATTGATCAATAATGAGGAAATTATATAATTTTGAGTCAAATTGATCAAGATCTGGAATTTTTAGAAATACCGAAAAGTCACCCGGGACAATATCCCGAAAATACAGAGAAATTATACCCGAAAAAGGATTAAAAAAATATAATAAAGAAATTAAATTAAATTAAATAAATCTATTTTGAATAAAATATTAATTTTGGTAGATATTTTGATTCTTTAATATAATTTATTGATTAAAATAATAATAAAACAAATTGTTAAATAAAATAATAATTGTAAAAGAAAAAAAAGAGAAGAAATCTGTAAAAGTCGGGGAGAGAGAAATAAAAGGGAAAACGGAGAGGGGGACTGCGCGTGGCCGACCGACGAGCCACCACCGGCGACCTTTGACCTCCGACGAAGGGCTGAGCAGCAAGAGGAGAGGCCGGCGAAGCTATTGGCGCCGGCGACGCGCGCTAAGGAGACCGAAAATCGCCGAACGAAGGGAGAGAAGCCCGCGGGGAAAATGGAGTCGGTACCGGCGATCCACTGCAGCTGGGGGCGAACGGCGGGTACCAGCGTGATCAGGAGGAGGAGCCGGTCCTTTTGAGACCAGTACCGGCCGACGAAACTGTCGAAATCCGTCGGATCGAGAGGTGGTAGCCGCGAGGGAGAAGAGGTGATTCGCAGGCGATGGCTGCGTTTCGACCCCAACCGAGGCCCGATTCTGAATGCCTAGGTGTAGCCGAGCCGAACGGCACCGAAATCGCACCGGGAACCGACCGGACGGCGTCGGAATGAGCAAATGGGGATTGAACTGGTCGAACCGGCCTGAACCGGCCAAAACTGAACCGAACCGGACCGAGCTGAACCGGCGGTCTGAACCGGTCTGAACCGGACTGAACTGGTTCAGCCAAAAAGAGAGGAAAAAAGGAGAAAAAGAGGAAAAGGAAAAAGGGAAAGGATTTTCGGGGATACATCGGACTTCGGGTAAGTCAATACGAGGTCAAAAGTGACCGAATTGATTTTCGAGAAATTTATTTTAATTATATTTAATCGAAAAGTAACCCAGGATTAAATATAATAATTGTGCAGTTCGACGATAAAGCCCGAACGAGAGCCGATTGAGCTCCGATTTTCGTATCCCGCATCGTATCGGGTAAGTACATTTTAATTCCAGCAATTAGAGTCCCTTAATACAGAGTTTCAATTATTTTACAGAATTTACGGATTAATTCTGTATAAAAGGAATATTAATCGGAATTACAACGTAATTACCGTAAATGGTATACGGGCTATCCAATGAGTTTGGAACGAAGCCCGATAATTATTGGTAAGTTGAATGAGCCCAGTAAACCCGAAGAAGGGATTTAAACAATATAAACGGGTTGAAAATGGGTCGAGACCCATTAAAGTGCAATCGGGCCCAATAGGGATAAATGGGCCCAATGATTTAAATTAAGCCCAGAAAGTATTAAATACAATTAAGTTGTATAATATCTGACCTGAGGAATATTATTACGCAGTTCCGGAGGTTTGATTGGGAGCAGATCGGACTGCACGACGTGACAACAGTGGAAAAGGAAAGGTCAGACTCGACGAGAATCGAGGTAAGGGAATTTTGTAAGTGCATAGAGATGCCTATACATATTTTGAGGGTATTTACAGGGCTTAGAATTTATCTAAGTATCTAGTAAACGAAATAATAATTTTTACGAAAACCGGGGCTTAGATAAATAAAGGAAAAAGATGATTTTGCCCCTAGGAGTAAAATTTACAAAAAGGGTAGTAAGGCAGGTAAATTGCATGATTTCATGTTTTCAATGCTTTATATGAATATATTGCTTTGATTTAAGCAAATATACACATAGGTGGGCTGTTGATTTCGTGAATTTTACGAAAAGGTACCGGTTTGTACCGGTTACTATTTAAAAAGATGTTTTATTAAGATTAAGCCACCTATGGTATTTACATGAATAAAAAGAGTGTTAGAGTCTTACTCGCACTCAAGTTTACTGATTTATTCTCATGAAAAGCCGTACTGGAGCATTGCTCGTACGAGAAATTTGTGTGTGCACAAAACCGTGCTGAAGCTTCGCTCGCACGAGATTTTAGATATCATGATATGCATAGCGTGGTGCTGGAGCTCCGTAAGCCTGTGACCTGGTGTGGGGCGGGCAGCAGGATGCTCACATAAACGCACTAGACGCGAGTTGACATGCATATAGTCGTGCGGAAGCCTCCTGTAGACTGTGTGTCACAGAGAGTTGAGATGCTCGCACGTATACTTTGAGACATGGGTTGGTTATCGACATAGTATTGGGGTGGATAAGACCTACGGCAGGCACCCCCAAACTATGATATGGGTCCACGGAGTACGATATACCGTGTATGTCACACGGAGTACGCTGTACCGTGCAGTCATGATGACTCTATGATGTTACTTGATATTCTGGCGGGTAGGACTTGACCCCACCTCCCGTTGCAGTTGTGATACCCGCACACCGGGATCCGTGTGCCTGGGATCACAGGGACAAAGTATGGCCATAGTCCTCGATTTTTCATACAGTAACCTACATGCCTCACATGATATCATACGGTCTGGATAGACCAGGACAAACCCGATGGAGGGGTAGTCCCGATTTATGTTTTTCAAAAGAGATTTGATTTGATGAATCAAGGTATTCCCGAAAGATGGGTTTGACCTTGATGAAGTTGTTTTATAATGAAACAAATGAGTTTTAAAGTGAGAGTTTATAATGAAATAAATGAGTTTTAAATGAGATGAATTTATGATGAAACAAATAAGTTTCAAAGTGATGAGTTTGTGATTAAACAAATGAGTTTTAATGTGACGAGCATGAGATGTCATACATGATGATTTTCCATGTGTGCTTTATATGTCGATTTCATGATTTCTTGTATATGATATATACATTCATGTGGCATTGTTTTAATCTTACCTCATGCTCCGAAAGTAAACGATTTTTACATCATGACATTATCAGCACGTAGATAGTATAGTTATCTACCTGCTTACATTATTGCCTTACTGAGCACGTTTCGCTCACCCTTTCATTTTCCACCCCACAGGGTATATTCAGCAAAAGAGAGCGACAATAGTTTCGTATCTCGGTTATCCGCTGCTTCTTAGCAAGATCAGGTATACACATTTATATAATTTTTGTATCTGAACATATAGATGCACAGTACTGTATATGGATTTAATATTGGGGATGTATTTTGTTTAAATAAATTGACATGTGAATGTGAATATGAAAATGGAATGGTAAATAGGTGAGAGGTTACTAACACCGAATCATAGCCCAACTGTTTAGGAGTGTAATTGTTCACGACGGGTAAGGAAATGAAAAGCAAAAAAATTTGTAGGGATTTTTAGGTAATTTGGGTCGTGACACCAGTATAACTTAAAATAATTATAAATTCAATCATAATCCACGTACGAGCATTGCTCTAACTCAATGAAAACTTCGTACGAGAAAAACTCCAGTACGGTAGTCATGCAAAATAAGTCTGTAAAATAGTGCGAGCAAGGCTCCAACACTCTGTGTATGAGTTAAAATATAAAATCAAGGGTGAGCAGTACTCCAGCAGGATTAAAACTCTTATAACACTGATAGGTGGCTCAATTTCATCAAAACATGTTAAATAAATATCATTTGGCACCTAACATGTGCCTTTTCACTTAAAACATGAAAATAATAGCCAACCTATCCATAAATTGCTTGAATTAAAGCAATATCATCATAAAAATATTAAAATCATGAATTTCATGTAATTTCATAGCTTTACTACCTTTTTTTGAAAATTTCCTAACTGGGGGCAAAATAGTAATTTATCACTATTTCCATATTTTTCCGTAAAAATTATTATTCTGTTTTCGGGTAGCCTAAGGAATTTAACGTAATGTAAATCCCCTCAAAACTACATAGAGCTACCTCTAAGTGCTCATAAAATTCCCTTACTTCAAATTACGCGCGAGCTTATCCCGACTCGATTGTACCAGGTTTCTCAATCCAATTCGCTCGTCTACGGAGCTGCATATAACCACATATTGGTTCAGTTCAAATATACTCATCAGTATTTCACTCTTACTGATCGAATCTAAAGCGCTAGGCCCGTTTTACTTTATTGGGCCCAATTACACCTTAATGGATGGGCCTCAACCCCTTTTCAGCCTGTTTCTACTTTTTAAATCCCTTCTTCGGGTTTACTGGGCTCATTTGGCTTATCAATAATCATCGGGCTTCATTCCAAACTCATTGGATAGCCCATATACTATTTACAATAATTACTTTGAAATTCTGAATAAAATTCTTTTTTATGTAGAATTAATCCGTAAAATAATCTTAACTCTGCATTTACAGACTCAAATTGTCGTAATTAAAATGTACTTACCCAATGCTATGTGGGGTACGAAAATTGGAGCTCAATCGGCTCTCGATCGGGCTCCGTCGTAACACAACACAATTAGGCAAATTCGGGTTACTTTCCATTAATATAATATTAAATTAAATTCTCGGGATTTATCTGCAGGTCAATCTCGACCCTCGATCACTTACCCAAATCTCGAGTCGTCCCCGGGTAATTTTCTTTCCTTTTCCCCTTTCTTGCTTTTCTTTTTCCTTCTCTTTTTCTTTTTCTTTTTCCCTTTCCGGCTACGGTGCCGTTTTGGCCCTTTTACCGTCGCCAGCGTTCCCGGCCATTTCGTCGGCCGCCACTGGCCTAAAAAGAACCGTCTCATCTGATTGATGTCTCGGCTGGCTCGAATCGGAGTTGGGACGCCGTGGGTCGCTGGAACCGACGCGATTTCTTCCTCGACTTTTTTTCCGTCGATTCGTCGAAAATAGTTGCCGTCGGCACGCGTTACCAGTACCGTTGGGTTCGTCGGGCTGTCCTCTATCTTCTCCGGCCCTTGTCTGGGCTCGTCAGCCACCGGTGGCTCGTCGGGGGTCTCGGGTCTTCGCGGGTCAGTTATTGGTTTCTGTTTTTGGTTTTCTTTCTCATAATCAAAATATCTCCAAAAATTATTATTTAATTTATTTAATCTATAAATGAATTCATCAGTCTATTTTTGTCTTTTCGATATATTTTTTTTATTATTTTTGGGATAATTTTTTGAATTAAAAATTCTGATTAATTTTGATTAATTTCAATAAATTCATATCTAGATCAATCGGACTCGAAATTAACTATTTTCCTCGTTATTGATCCAAATTTCGCAAATTCCACATTTTTAATGAAAATTACTTATCGAATTTATTCTTGATTTTAGTTTTTTGACCGTTTTACCCTTGCACGTGTTCGGGACCAAATTGAATCGACTTTCCTTCATAAACCCACAAGCTTTTTCCTATTTTAAATTCCTTATTTTTAGTCAACTCGATTAAATTCCTTTAACTAAATATTTGGGTCCCTACTTTCCCAATGTATCCTTATGCGATTTTACGTACGTTATTTCATTTCATTCATATTTATCATATCCGAATCAACCATCTTATGAATCCATTAACATATAATAATGTCATACAATAATGAAATCATAAGCAATGTCATACAAAGATGCGAATCTCACATGCACACCCAGAGGAGATTATTTTGATGTGTCATGACGAATGTTTCTATCTGAGTTTTATTTGCCTAGTCTCTGTTTTACACATGAGATTGTGTTTTGGTGGTTGTACCATGTGCATTATTACTGAGGTGATTTCTATCACGTTTTTATGAGAAAAGCCATTATCGTATCCTGATTTCCACATGCTTGTAACTATGGTTTTTATATTGAACCATTTACTCTCATGTTTCTATATGAGCTTTGAGAAATGAGAAGATATGATGTTTTAATGATTTCATGCTACGTTTTTTACTGAGTTTATTGAGTTTCACTTACTAATCAAAATGATTGTGTTGTGTGATTTGTCATTTTTACTAATGAGTCCCTTACCCCCTTACTGAGCGATTTAGAAGCTCACCCTATTTTTATATCCCCCAGATTTCTTCAAGTGAAGAAAGTTTTTCCTGCGATGTACGGAATAGTGGCTAGTGGAGGACTTGAGCTCCAGGCTGTATATTGTATTTAAGGTATAATTTAGCATTTCATGTACCCAGACTAAAGTTATATTTACAGACACTTGATGAACAATGATGTATGAGATGTATTAGGATTAATTAAATCTGTTTTGAGGATTGTATATGGTATGATATATAAATATTAGATGATGAGATCTTGAGGTGAACTTTTATAATATATATATATGATGATGCATGACACTACACAGGAATGCACCCAGAATTGTGTATTGATGAAAATAATTTTAAATTTTCCTTGTTTTTCGAGCTTTCGGGGCGTCACATTCAATCATCTACCGCCCCCCCTTTATCCTGTTTATTTTGTTTCCATTAGTTTGCTTAAAAAAATGGTGTACATCATACTGACAGCCATCCCGTCTGCTCTCACCAACTCCAATTTCCTTTCCCTCTTTCAGTCAGCCACTATAATTCCCAATTTTTGACTTTCCCACGAACAATTGAGTTGCAGGTAATGGGACATTTCATTTCTGTCACTTCCTATTTCCTAGGCTCATTAATAGTGTTTGGCAGTTCCCTTATTTCCTCCACCCCGTGAGCCATCATTAATCTCCCTTCTTCCTTACATTTTCATATGTATACATACTCTCATAGATATCACTGAAGGGGCTCTCATGATTGGCTTCATTTGGAAGCGAATCCACGGGCTCTTGTATGTCTATATATATTTATCTATATACTTAACTTGGAGAATACATAAAATGTCACATATATGTATATATATATATATATATATATATATATATATATATCTGTGTGTGTGTGTGTGTATTTGTGTGTGTACTTATGACTTTTACTTATAATATATACAAAATAAATTTAGTCTAATACTTGTATTCATCTGGTACAGAGGAATTTACACATATAAAATTTATCTCGTAAAAAAATTATTTTTATATCTCATAATTATTTATTTTTTGAATTAAAATATTTTAGTTAATTAAATTCGTCTTTGTCTCTCGTAAAAATTAAATTTTAGATTAATTATCCACCAACTAAGCATGGATTTAATCTCAATTGATATTACTTAAAACCAAGTACCGAAAATTTCTTGGGGTTTACAACAGCCCTGCCATGGTCATCGGTACTTTATTCCTTCTACGGAGGATGATATCTATGTTGCATGATAACTATACGGACTTAGCCTAGTCTCCATGTTTTACCAAATAAATGATCTAAATTATGGAAGTAAGTAAGTAAGGTTTATTAAATTAAGTAAATATGTAAGTTTGATCAAGTAAGTACGTATGTATGTATGTTTTATTTCAAAGTAAGTAAATTTATAAGTTTGATAAAGTAAGCATGCATGTAAGTATGTTTTATTTCCAAGCAAGTAAGTACATATGTAAATCTGATTTCATAAGTATGTATGTATGTAATGTTTTATTTTAAAGTAAGCAAATAAGTTTATGCAAATTGATTTAAATAAGTACGAAAATATGTTAACCCTGAACTTTTATATATTTTAGGGTTGTCAGGATTATTTTAAATGTCTTCCGTACTGAACTTTATTAGAAGCTCACCCCTATTTTCCTCATTTCAGATTACCTGCAGTATAAGTGTTCAGCTGCTTGCGGGGTACTCAACTAGGCTGGTGAATTTAGAGCCTCCCAGACTACTTTCAGTACACACTTAGGTATATTCTATGATGTTTATTTCTAGACAATGGTAATGTACAGATACTGAGTTGTAAATACTAATGGGATGTAATATATTTTACAGATTGTTTCTAGAAGTAAACAAATGCTGATGATGTAGTTGTGGAGTATGTGGAATTGAAAAATAATAAGTTTAAGAAATAAAATCAACTGCTTGCAATTATAAATTGTTGTTATTACAGGAGGGTAGGCTAAGATATGAGAGGTTATGCTGTCGAAATTTCTAGCAAATCTCATACGGTAAAGGATTAATTAATAGAAGAAATTAAGTAACCTACATTATACATGAATGCAACATAAGTAAGAAAATAAGATTAAAAACAAAATTAGTCCCTATTTTCGCGCTTTCGGGGCATCACAATCAGAACATTTATTCTGGTACTAAAGTAGGCGATATGAACCAATATATGAGTTAACGTAAAGTTTTCAGTATGAATTCTCTTTCTCCACTCAATTATATATAAAGCAATATGTTTTTCTAACTCTCATTCTGCTATATATTTTTGGATAACTTCCTTCCAAGTCTTTTTTGGTCTTCCCCTAGCCTTGACCTCTTTTACATCATTCATAATCTCTATTCTCCTTACTAGAGCATCCATAGGTCTATGTGGTATGTGTCTAAACCAATGTAAATTACTTTCACTCATTTTGTGTTTTGTAAGTGCTACTTCAACCTTTCCGTGAATATTCTCATTTCTCATTCTATATTTTCTTGTATATCTGTATATTCATCACAGTATTTACATTTTTGTTACACTCATCTTCTGTGTACATTTGAATAGATTATAGTTAAAAAACGTAGTCATGTGTCATAAAATATGTTAAAAATAGTTTTTTTTTTAATTTTTTTTAGTAGGGGAATAAGATAAAATTAGGAAATATAAGAAATAAAAATGGAAATCAAGTAATGGCAATTAATAGTTTTTCATAAGAAATTTAATGAATTTAACAATGGAGACTTTTCCAGAAAAACAAATAAGATTTCTTGGACACTCTTGAAGTGAAATAAATTTTTAAGAAATTTGACCCTGAATGATAAAATAATTTTCAAAATTTTTTCAATAATGAAATATTTAAATTTTTAATCAATGAAATGAAGCAATTAATAAAGACTATTTTAAAGATAACATAAAATTAGTTAGATACCAATTTAAGATGAGTGTTGTAAGGATGGTAATACTTCTTTTACACATAACTGTACCACAAATTCAAATTTTAACACGTAAATCAATTCTTTTCTTTAGTTTGGATATGTGCCTAATAACACCAAAATTTAAAAAACTCAAAATTTTATGTCTAGCAATAAGTTTCTCAAACTAAATACGTTATAACAGCTTTTGCATAACATCTACTCCAACTTTCCTCTCCATCATCACCCAACACATTTCATTTTACCTTTTTGCAAGTTTCCTATTCTTGCCAAAAAAAAAAACTAAAAATTAATTTACGTCAATAAAAACTGAAATGTGCACCAGGTAAACAACTTTTATAAATGAGACACCACGAACTTATGATCAAGAAACAGTCAATGCAACTTAAGTTAGAATCAAATTATCGAGGAATCATAAAGTCAAAATTTCTCATTCACTTTGCCAAGGATTTGATTGACCAGAGAGAAGCCATTGTCAAAACTTTGTTGCTTCCAATAAAATGTCTTTTTCTTTTTTACGTGGTAAGGAGTTCAGTTAACTACGTTGATAAACTGCAACACGACATTGAGAAAAGAAGTGCAGTACTCGTCTCTGAAGATATACTGTCCGTTGAACAGCGTAGGATGTTTAAAAAAAAAAAAATGAATGCATGCATCGAAAGTTAAAGAAGAGTGACGTTTAAGCAAAATAATTGATGTTCTCTCTTGGTTCTGGCAACATTAACCGTACGTTTAATCAACACATTTCGTTATTACTAGAACTTGTTTTCTTCCAAAAGAGAGGTGTTTTAACCGACACGATATCTTAAAATTAATTGCGACAAACTAAACTTCTTGGCAGCATGTCCTTGACAGCTTGAGGATAGGAGTAATATATGAGAAGAATACAGTTTCGGTCGTTAGTGTTGAAAATGCCACTAGATGTTGTTTGGCAAAGTCCCACATTGGATGTGTGGCTTTAATAGCACTGGCTGCTGTTTGACCTGCAAATATTCGCTATAATTTAACTACCAAAATAACCTCAGGCGCAGGTAACGTTTCATACACTGAGCTATCTAAATTCTATAGGCGTTGGCACCTTGACGCCTTCTGTCGGTTCTTTGTTTGAGTGGTTATGGCGCTTGCTATGTATTCTTTTATCAGGAAAATATGTTTGCTATCTAATTGTTTCTTGTTAATTTTTATCTGGAATTATAAATTACTGATTTTAGATTAGCTTTATGTTTAAGTTGAGTTGCAGCGGCAGCTTTGTTTTTAGCTTTTTAGACGGTCATTTAATCTAAGAAAGGAAATAATCATAGATCACTCAAAAATTAAAATTCAACTAAACAAATAAGGGTCAAAGGGTATAATGTTTCAGTTGGCCACAAAACTATACCATCCACCCCTTCTTCCCCGAATTAATAAATAAAGAAATTAAATTATTACACTAAAGATGTCACAAGCCATGATTTTTATACGTTCTTTGTCTGATATTCCTCTTTTTGTTCAACGACTTCAGAATCCAGCCACCCATTTCTTTCAATTTTTTTTTGGTAGGATATTCGTGGCAATCTTTGATAAGGAAATGGAAAGAAAAACTATTTAGTAAGCAACTTCATATCTGGCCACAAAACAGATGACCAAGCTTCAATAATGCAAGTTCTACCAACTTCTGGGCTGTTACTCGGGGTAATGAAGTTTGCCTGTTCATTGATTAGTATACGAGTCAACCACATAGAGCAGTACAAACGCAAGTAATCTCCAAAACTTAATCCAGGCTGACAGAATAGTAAATTGTTGATCTGGTCACGAGTATTCTCTTTTTCATTGTGAGGGGTGCACATACTGTCAAATTGATTGGTCCCAATTAATATTGAGGGAGGCAAGTCAACTACTAAATAGAATCTGAGTAATGTAGTTTTTTGTTCTATTATCTCATTGATTCTAGACCATGATTAATTGATTGGGTTTGAATTACGGAGCTTAGCGAGAAATAAGAGCGAAGAAAGAGGGGGTTTAACATAAACATGCTTCAATAATTCAAGTTTAAAAAGATTTAATGCTGCTTCAAGACTTAATAGTACAAATGTTGTTGATGAATTGAACATGCTAAATTTTTTGACAACCCCACCAAAACAATACGAACAATCCATTATTGGGTGTTGGAAAAGGTTGACAATTACCAATTAGCCACGCATCCATAAGTATTTACGAGCTTGCATTACGATTTGCCTCAGTGTGAGAGCGACTGTGGAAAAGGACTCAGTCTTGGAGACCTATCTTGCACGCACCGCAATATAGAGAATTGAAGCGACACTATTCATGAAAGAAAACACAAGTTCTCTTCCTTTTTCTGTATCTTTAGCTGTACAAACCAAGATCTTGTTCTCTACCCAATGAAAACACTCTTACTCACCTTAATATATGCAGAAACAAAGAAAAACTATAATTAATATAAATACGAACAAAGGGAAAAAGAAATCATACCTCAGTGCTATACATAGACACGGAAACAATTAAGAGATACAAATATTAAGCAAAATTTCTTTCACGAACACAGCCTGGGCAGAGATCTTGCAGTACCATGGCTTGAGACTTTGGATTTCATGATTTTGTCCATCTGGGTCTGCATTTTCTTGCAGGCCTTCTCCAATTCTATCACCCTCCTTTGCATCCCCTGTAAACGTGCTCTGAGCTTCGCATTGTCAGCTGATATGTCTAGTCTTCCAGAATAAAGAACAAATTGTTCACTGGTTTCATCTTTCTTTGCCTTGCCTGCAGTTTCTGCAAAACTATAAGGGGAATCCGTGTAAAGTTTAGTATAGTTAGTACCCTGCAGTAAGCTCTTAAGCTTCAATTGCTGGGAGATGAGAGCTTGCACTGTGCTTTTCGATGGAAATTTTGCATTCCGAGAAAGGTGTATACAGGTCTCAGTAGAGAGCTTCTCATAGTTCAGTACACAACATATCTTCAGTTTTTCTTCTTCAGACAATGCAGCATGCACCTATAAAACCATATTTAATCCAAATGCACTGGATATTATTATGGAGTAAATCTTTGAGCTATTACTAATTCAATCATAGTTTGTAGTACTATTATTTTAAGAGGTCAGAACAAAATAACTTTCATAATAAATGTTCAGGTACGTATGCTGCATATTTCTAGGGAACCAGTAAGAAGGAGATAAAAGTACTACCTCCAGATAAATGTCCATGGCGTGGTATAATTCATCCCAAGAGTCCCTGGCACAATCCGGCAGGGCCACCACCAAAGCTAGAAACTTTGACGGTTTTAGACAAGGATCCGGAGCTACTTCTGCCATATACAGATCTATCAAGCTAGCAACCTTTTTCATTTGCGTTGGAGATAATTGCCAGCTTCCTTTACGCAGAAATGCTTTCAGAAACCTAAGAACAAGATTTACATCATACAAATAACTTGTCCCATTCGGAGATGGAATTAGCAGATTATCTAGTGTTGCTTGGTCCATCTGAGAACCTATCATACTTTCCAATTTGTTTCTGCAACCTTTGCTTATCTTCAAACTGAGCACCACTCCAAGAATCCCAAACAAACTCTTAAATGAAATAGAACTTGGATCAAGAGTGTAAAGCATATCAATCACAATTTCTAAAACTCTGCATTTCTCATCAGATGGGGCAGTAAAAAACTTTGCTTTCTGGTAATAGATGAGGAATCGACTGATGAGTACATGATTGTACTTCTGAGAGACCATAGTTTTAATCAGCATTTCAATCAAATTGGGACTCAAAACTGAAAGGTCTTTAAACCACCAAGATGCTCGAGAGAAGTTGTTTTTCAAACTCTCAATACTTCTAGTATCGGAGGAAAGTGGGGACCCTGAGCTATCTGGAGAAGAAGTCGATGCACAAGGACTTGCTTCACTGGTCATGGCCAACCTGCCAACAATTGATTCCATACATTTTTCAGGTATACCCGAAGAAGTTGCAACTTGCTTTAAATCTTGGCAATGCTTCAAAGCCACCAAAAGATCAGGCCATGTCCAATAGCTGATCTCTTCAATGGATTTCTTGGTTTTTTCTAATAGATTACAGTTTCCTGAGACAGAATTGTTCATCTTCATGAATTGAGCAGCACAATATAAGAAGGAAATGTTTGAAGGATTTATGTCAATTTTTCCATTGCTGTAACAAAACCTTGACATAAACCCAAAATTCTCTACCCCTCCAGGAAAGTCATGGAATATTACTTTATTTCTCTTGGCACTTGTGGATTTACCGAATGACTTGCTTAACCTGCCCGAGAATGAACAAATAATATTTTGCCAATGACCAAACAAGAAGAGAATTAGATGATGTGGTGCTAAAACAAATTTAAGAAAACATAAAACTCTAACAGGGATAAAATCTAGAATGTCTTTTGTCTACTACCAAATAGTTATTTCTCCAAAAAAGAATGCAACAACAAAAATAAGAAAAGAAAGAAAAATACAAAAATAGGAATGACGGTTACTGAGATAAATAGGAGAATGGAATGCAAAACAGGACAGGTTAAAGGTGACAAACAAGTGAGGAATTATTTTAAAGACAGTCCCCAATCACTTTTCGTAAGAATCTTCAAGGGCTTAGAAAAACCCACAAAAAGAATGGACTCAAATTTCGGGCATCAGAGAATAAATTCATTGCATATACCAAGAGAAAAAACAAGAAGAAGAGAAAATGAGGTTAAAAGGGAGTATCTAAAACATGAAAAGAGCAAAAAGGAGGATAAGAATTGAGAGGTCATTATTAGAGTAATAAAT
Source organism: Firmiana major (assembly GCA_033439115.1). Lineage (NCBI taxonomy): Eukaryota > Viridiplantae > Streptophyta > Magnoliopsida > Malvales > Malvaceae > Firmiana > Firmiana major. The sequence goes on along the minus strand of CM065903.1, from coordinate 21,345,744 downwards.
TGAATGAGGGTAATAAGTAGAAGTCAACTAATCGTCCCAGCAAAGAAGCAAATGAACAGTAATCAATGCCATGAAAGCAATCCTCAATCCTTCTCAAATGTGGAGAAAAAAAACAAAAAAGACATGAAAAATTAAGGCACTCTAACAACAGCAATAAATGAGAAGGGAAAAAAACAAAAGAGAAAGCCCTACACACTTTCGGCAAAAATCGTGAACATGGTGATTCTCAGTAAAGATGAACAAGAGCTATGAACTTATGCCCCCACATCTCCACAGTGTAGGTGGGAAATTAAATTTTAGAGGTACAACTGAAAATAGTAGAAAGAAAATTTACAAGAGAATGTAACAATAATGAAACTGTTATCATATCAAATCCACATTTTTCACACTGCAAAAATCAGACACAAAACAAAGCCATATCATAGTCTATGAATCTGCAGTGAAACACATCATACATTCACAACCACAAAATCCAGATCAGCTATTACAGATAGTAGCAGAACACTAACATAAAATAAGGAGTTTTCAATAGAGCACATCAATTTTTTTGTCCAATGTAGCACATCAATTGAATATTACAACGGTGAATAAAAAGTTGGCATTTGGGGGAGAAAACCAGAAACCTCAAAAAAAAAAAAGTGTTCTTTTCTTCTCCCCAAATAAAAAATAAATAAATAAAAAAAAAAACCGAAACTTCATGAGCAAAAGTGAGAAAAAAGGAGGTAGAGAACAGAACTACCTTGTCTAGCAGGAAAGTCTCCTCTCCATTAACATCCACTTCAAGATCACAACAAACTGCCATGACTCAGAACAAACCAAAACCATGAGAGAAAAACCCACCTCAAATCAATAGTCTTTTCTTTGTTTTTGAAACTTGTTTCAGAAATAAAGAAACGATAACTTAACTAGCCAACTGAGACAGGGACGTGAGGAAGAAGCCAAAAGGGGACTGAGGAGAAGCACAAAAAGTCACAAAGCCATATACCGTATTCTTTAGAAGGTCACAAAGACAGAGAGAAACAAGTGCTTCTATAGTCACTGAACTGACTTTGGTTCTGCAAAATGAGGGAATAGTAATCAAATTGGTGCAGCGCCAATCCGGTGGTTTCTCAACTACAATAACAAAGACAAGACTCTAAAAATTGTAATAGTGCAACAAGCAACAGGGTGTATAATTATGAAGATAGAGAAGAGATAACATATATAATATTAAGACTAGCAATTTAACTGGAAGATATCAAGGAAGGAGGAGGAGAGGGACTAAAAACAGTTGTCGTGTGACCACTGACCTAAACTTGACATTCTTGCTAAAAGAAAAGTACAATAATATACTCACTGATTATTTCTTTCATTTAAAATAAAAATATTATATATAGTGATTAATGGTATAATTTACCAAGAAATGGTGATTTTTCTAGGGAGAGAGCCTCCATATTGAAGCTTAAAACTCAAGCTTATTTGTTGGCTTTCCTTCTCTCTTATTCCACTCGCTGCGGGTCTAAGACTCGTGCACCCACCATCCAATTACATATATAATTTTTATTATAATATTAACAAATTACAACCAATAATATGCTCTCTCTCACGAATCATGATATATATATATATATATATATATATATATATATATATATATATATATATATTCCTTGCTATTGCAGTAATGTCAAATGACTGAATTGCCCATTTGGACACCTTTCCAAATTTACCAGGGTCAGGAGTGTGGTGGACCAACTCCTAAATGGGTCACCACAGAAAGATTCATCTTCTTAGTACGGATAGTGGATCATGTTTTTTTGTTTTTTTCATGATCATGTTTACTATAATGTTAATCTCGTTTGGATTCTCCCTGATGATTTTTCGTGGATCGATTTTTTTTTTTAGTTCGGGTGATAGTTTATGATCCATGGTACTAACATAATCATTTAAAAAATGTCCTTATACTATTTTATTTGGATAATATTTAATAGTTAAATATACCTTAAATTTTTATACAAAATAAATATAAATCATCTACATTTTATCATATGCAAATCAGTTCATAAAAATTTTATTTTATTATGAATAAACTTTCAACCTTTAAAAATCATACAATTAAATTTAATTTATTAAATTACATAAACTATCATTTTGATATCTTACCTAACAGTTAATATGGACAGTTTTATAGATTGTCACATTGCATATCACGTATACAATATACAAATAGAATTTAGTACCATTTAATGAATTTGAAATTAATTACGCGATTTTAAAAGACTAATTGTTTATTTACAATAAAATAAAATATTAACAATTATTTTATATGCGATAAAATATTGAAAGTTTATATCATTTTATGCGAAATATTAAAAGTATATTTGGCTATTAAAATTTTTGATAAAAATAGATTCATAAATACATTCCTCTTTTTACTCATTTGTCCTCCATACACCTCTATGCACAATTATTCTCTTACATTTAGAGTGCAGAGATGATATTATGATATGATACGAAAATGATAAAAATAAAATATTTGAAAGTGATATTAATTAAAATTTAATAAAAATTATATATAAATATAAAAAATTTAAAAATATATCTAATATATCAACATAAAATTTTTATATTTTATATTATATAAACATAACTTTATATAAATATTTATATAAAGGTATAGGAAATGGGTGTCATCAATTCATAAAACCAGAATGATACCTTACCCTTACAAGCATTTCAATTTAGGGTAGGGTTTCACCGTCGACCTCAGACACCAAAGAGATTCGAGAGAATGCAAGGTAGTCTAGCTAGTGCAGTCCGTAATTTGACTGATGTCTTATCAAACTTCTTTCTTTTCCAGCTTCGAGGAAGAATCCAACTAATCAACTTTATAGGAGAATATCTGATATTGTACGTAAAAAGAAGGGGTAATTTTATTCGTTTTTGGTCTTTACAGATCGATAATCCATTAATCATGGACCAATGACTTCAGTTTCCAAAACAAATAAAAAACGTTGTCTATATTTCCTTGTTTTTTCACCGTATTAAATATTTAAATACATTTTTTTTCCAAAAATGATTTTGGATGTTAAAAGTATACAACTTCTAATTTTGGTAAGAAAAAAAGGTTATACTGTCCATAATGTTTTAATAATTCAAACCACACCGTTAGTCTTTATATGAAAATAAAATGAATTAGGTAGTTTTCTGAATGATGTCATCATTAAATTGGCAGATTCGGTAGATTAGATTAGTCTATGATAGTTATTGAAATTTGTTGAATCTTATATTTTTTTTCCTTTTTTCTTCAATAAGAGCGTGGATAATATATGGTCCATCCCAACCCAATTTTTTTATTTCATAATATATATATATATATATATTAGTAAATAATTATTTTGTTTTCACGTTGTAATGGTCCTATACTCCTATTACAACACTAGCCGGGGTCTTGTTCTTCTCTGTCCCATCAAAGATTCAAATCATCCATGTATAGGAGTGGTAAATGTGCGGATTGAATCAATTTTTGAATATGATAATTTGTATTAGATTATTTTTGGTTAAGAAAAATTAAATTATTTTATGTTTGAATCATTTCAAATTCGGATTAAAAAAATCAATTTATTTCATGTTTAGATCATTTTAGATTTAAATCAAATCCAAATTTGAATCAATTTGAATTCAAGTGACTTTGGCTTCGAATTAATTTGGATTTCAATCAAGTCGAGTTTCGATTGTTGAACTTTTTATGCCCAGTTTGGCACACAGGTAAAGACCAATGCAGCTTGGGTAGTGGAATTTTCCAACAAGAGATGAAAAGTTTTAGAAGGTTAAATGACAATTATGCCAATATTTCTAAATTTTTTATTATTTTATTAAAAAAACATTTATCCTTAAGCATTTTTCATTGTTTTCAATTTTATTGGAATCAATCTCACTGCTCATCCAAACTAGCCCTTAGTCCCAACGAATTGGTCAGTTTTTATGGGGATCTATCGGACAAAATTTTTTGGGTTAGATCAATTTTGCCACCTCTAAAATGATGTGTTTGCTATCGATCTACCCACCGATTTGAGGGTGGAAGGTTCTGCTAAAACTCAATATATCTAGATCCCAAGGCATCCTGGAAGTGTTCCCAAGAACGGGAATAAAATCTAGAATCTGTTAGAAACGATACTCACTGGGACACTATGCAGTTTCACAATTTCCTTGACATGCAGTTTTTTTAGGGCAATTAGTGAATCTGTGGCCTTCATAGCTATGAAGTGGGCGAATTTCGTCAATCTTTTAACAACTACCCAAATTGCATCATAGTTCTTTTGAGTCCTCAGGAGCTTTGTGATGAAGTCCACAATTATGTGCTCCAATTTCTAACTAGAGACAGACAAAGACTTAAGTGACCCTGATGGTCTTTGGTGCATAACCTTTACCAGTTGGCACACTAGGCATCTTGACACAAATACCGCAATGTCTTTCTTTATCCCGGCCCATTATTACATTTTGCATAAGTTTTGATACAGCTTCATGTTACCTAGATGTATTGTGTACTTAGAGTTTTAAGCCTCCTCAAGTATCTGTCTCTTCATGGCCTTACCATTTAGAACACATTTTTTGCCCTATACCTTAATAAGCCATCATCACTAATCCCATACTTAAATTCCAACCTTGTTGTACTAAATTGGCAACCTCTATCAATTTTGAGTCCTATCTCTGAGCCTATTTGATCTAATCCATAATACTTGGCTTTATCCTTGTGTTAGCCATAAATAATCACTTGAAGGTTCCAAATCCAGATTCAACTCTGAGAATTTCTCCATTAAGTTCAACTCTCTAACCATCATGTATGAAAACTATACTCATGTTTTTCCTACTCAAAATATTAACTACTTTATTTGCTTTACCCGAATGGTAGCGAATCTCACAATCATAATCTTTCAACAGCTCCATCCACCGTTTCTACCTTATATTCAATTACTTCGGTGAGAATAGGTACTTTAAATTCTTATGATCTGTGAAAATCTGAAACTTTTTACTATATAAATAGTGATGTCATATCTTTAGTGCAAATGCTACTACAGCCAACTCCAGGTCATGTGTGTCACACCCCACTTCCGGGTGTCCTTTATCCAAACTTACTCAACTACGGTTGGACTGTGAGGCGATGCAATTACTAAAGTTCCTTGAATTTACAGCGAAAATATTTAAAATTTAATTCACACTCCAAGGTGTGTAAATATACAAAATTAATTGTATAATAATATCCTTACATAACATCCCCAATAAACTATTACATTTCTTAGGTATAACTGTGCGATACAAGATAATAGATACAAAATGCTCTTGTGTATACTGTTCTTATACCTTTTACAATTGATGGGAGCTGTCCAACTCAAAAAGGAATCTAGAGACCACCGCTCTCCTACTTCTCAGTACCTGGATGGGAAAAATAGTGGGATGAGCAAACCACAGCTCAGTAAGGAAATGAATGCTAGTAGGTACATATCGTACTACCTACATAGCCCATGCATGTATAAACCAGAAACCATGTTTTCGATATAAATGGAAATATAATACGAAAATGCATTTAAACATACATTTATCATTTGAACTTTCACGAAAATCATATATGTCATGCTTCCATTTTAAAACATGATTCATAAAACAATGCCCTCACGGCACAAGTGTTTAAACCAGCGATTTATCAAAACACAAAATCTCTTTCTTTTCTGAGTTGTCTTTGTTTTCTCGAATCTTTGAGAAAGGCATGGAATTTTTGACAATCTAATATCCACGACATATGGCCATAGTCAGTTATCCCAAGCCTCACTGATCAGGTGTGCACAGGGCATCACTTCGCCTGAAGGGGGATGGGTCAGTCCTACCCTCCGGCTCATCTCAATAATCTCATCTCCTCATATACTCACGGTATAAGGTACGTTATGTGTCATCTACACGATACTCGTACTCACGTGCACCCAGCACGGTACATAGTATACCAACGGACAACTACACAGTTTACGTACGACCGTGGACCCAAGTCCATACTCCAACTCCGATGGACTTTTCATCCTGAACCATGTCTCATATACCAGGCGAGCAGGCAGCGTGACACATAGTCATCGCAAGGCTTCAGCACGGTACGATTTATCGTTAAGGCCCAGCCCATTCAAAGGCCGTCGACTGGCATCCTCTTGGTCCCGAACCCCCAGGTTTACCTTAACTCAGTAAAAACAGGTGCGAGCAAAGCTCCAGCACTTTTCTCAAAACCATCGTGCGAGTTAAACTCCAGTACGGTACATCAAAAGCATAGAAACATGTGCGAGCTAACACCCCAGCACATAGTCAAGTCATTAAAATGGGTGTGAGCTAGAGCTCCAACACCAAATCTCATCTCAAATCTGATAGGTGGCTATTTTCTCTTTTTAAAACTCAAAACATGTTTATTTATGTCGCATGTCTTTCTATGCTAAAACATGTAAAACTAGCCAACCTATAATTATCATTTCTCAATCACCACATCAATATAAAATTGAAAAAACATTGTGTTGGCTCTACCGAGAGGGAGGGTGAATCGATTTTCTAATGATAATGTTAAGTTTACAACTTAATTGAATCTTATTGCAAGTAATCACAGAATAAGCAATAAAGTACAGTGCAATAAATTAAAGGAGGTAAGGGAAGGAAGCGGCAAACTCAGTAAATTATAGAGGTTCAGTCAATTACTTGCCTACATCCTCTCTTATTGACCTTTTTGTCAAGAGCTTTCTTTCACTATCTCAATAGTTGATACAAACTCCCTTTTTAAGGTTAAGGAATAACCTCTCTACCTCTTTTTACAAAGATGAGTATTCACCCCTTACAAAATTATCTCACAGATGAACTCTCCTCTTCTCTCTTGGATTAAGGATGAATACAAATAGAAACTTTCTTTTGTGGGTAGGAAAAATAACTTCTACACAAGCTTTTAACATAATACAATCAATGTGATGTTTGAAGACAAAGAGAATGTTAGAGAATGATCTCTTGAGAATATTCAGAATTTACAGCACAAGTCTCTTGTTCTCCAGTGTCTTCAATGCTTGGTTTTATACAGCAGGATTGGTAGTTGAAGCATTTAATGCTATTTTTCCTATTGAAGATTTTGTAGAAAGAGCCGTTGGGAACCTCCAGTAGAGTACCAGATTGATCTTTCATCATGACCAGATCGATCTCTTAGTTTAAATTCCTGCAATTACAAAGCAACTTGAAGAATGGAGATCGATCTCATATTTGTAGAGATCGATCTTATAATTTGAAAAATGTTAGTGAAGATCGATCTGTCGAACCATCAGATCGATCTTCTAATCTCTCTGTTTGAAGCAAGATCGATCTCCAGATCGATCTAGCAAGCATTCTTGTAGAGAGGAGATCGATCTCTAATCACCCTAGATCGATCTCCTAAACTCTCTGACTTTGAGGAGATCGATCTCTATCCATAGAAGATCGATCTTATAAACTCTCTGTTTGAACATAGATCGATCTACAGATCGATCTAATACCTTTAACTTTGTCTTAGAAGAGATCGATCTCTTCCTAGACCAGATCGATCTCTTAGGCATTCTGTAATTTAAAGATCGATCTCATAACCCCTACAGATCGATCTCTTCTTCCTCAACATCCTATACATGCTCTTTGAGTTTTTAATGCTTTAGCAGATCGATCTCATATTCTCATGAGATCGATCTCTCATACTTGAAAACCCAAGAGATCGATCTCTCATCCTTTAATACTCAGTTTCTAGCAATGTCATGTATTTAATTAAACTCTTAACATGTTTAAAACATTTCTAGATTTATAATATCCATTATTGAATTACTGTTTTGCCATTTCAAAATATATTAACTTAACAATTTTTCCCTTTTTGATATGACAAAACTTATTCAATAAACTAATTTTATAAACATGTTTAGGTTTCCCCTTTAACATTATGCATCCTATTATCTGGTTTTAAAAGCTCAAAGCTCCCTCTTTGCTCAAAAACTCCCCCTTAATTTTAGCTCCCCTTAACTCCCCCTTAATTTAAGCTCCCTTTTAACATGTTTGCTTTACATATTCTCTTCTCCCCCTTTTTGTCATATCAATGGCAATCAAGGCAATAAATCATGTATCATATAATGTTAACACATATCTCAAAATATATTCTGTCATTTCAAAATATATAAAGATAAATGTTCAATCAATCATGTCTCAAAATAACAACACATCGAGGACAATCTAAACATGCATGGCCTAAGATGGAGGAGGAAATCGCTCCATAAGTTCTTCGACTTGTGTGCGGGTGACCTGCAACTCATCAAACATGGCCTGTTGTATGACATGAAGATTTGTAAACCTTCATCCATCTTCCTATTAAGCTCCATAACCATGGCCATAATCGATTCTATCGCATCGGAAGATGAGGCAGGTGCAGTAGGCTGAGCAGTAGACGAAGAAGGGACCTCAGTAGACGGCGCGGTAGGCTCAGCTGGTATATCCTCTTCCATGACTGCCTCATGATGGGTTTCTCGTTTCTTCCTCCACTGACCTTAGAAGTCTTTGTAATACCCCATATGGTGAAGTGTACCAATGTTCAAGATGCTTTTTACAGAGGGTACTTCACCGGTCTCACAAGAGCAGTTGACCCCGAGTTTTTGGAGCAGGTATGTAAGAGGTTGAGGAAAGACTATGATAGAGGCTTGTCCGCGCACGATTTTTAGCCAGTCTTCATAGATGAAGTGGACTAGATTTAATTTTTGGTCTTGAGAAGTGTGAAGATAGTGGAGCCAAAAACAGTCTAGTTTTCTGACTGTGGAATGTCGGGTACCGAATGATCTGAGGTTCCATGAGATTATAATGTGTAGTAACCTAGAATGCATGGGTAGGTCACTAACCTTATCTCCAGGCAGGTTAAATTCGAGTGGTACCTCATCCTCTTCATCAGTCAAACCATTATCCTCAATCCCAAACACTCGGGCTAAAAGATTGGTGTTTGCGAAAATCATTTTGGCCATGACGAATGTTTTGAAACCTAGAATCTTACAGGTATTGTCAGGGTCATAGACAAGCTCGGCGTTTGAGAAGAATGCTCTAATAATGTTTGGAGGTGCAGGTGTGTTTATCTTGAGAAATGGAAGCCAACCAAATTCTTCCATTTTTGACAAATATGGGAAGTTTATACGATTAAGGAATGAAAAGTCAATGGTCCTCCAGTGTTTTATGGGCATGGTGGAGAAGTATTCTTCATATCTCTTCCTTTTTGCAGGTGTTTGAAAACACCTACTGAAGGTAGTGACAAAAGACGAAGAAAGATTGGGTGGTTGTGAGGAAGATGGTCTAGATTCTTTGTTGGCAGCTCTCTTAATTTGAGGCATTATGAAATCAGTCAGAAGTAACCTAAGATGGTTCTAAATTGTTCTCTAACAATATCCTAGGTAATGGAACAGTTCAATAGGTGCCCTAATGATGATTTAAGCAAAAACAAAGGAATTTTTAAGAAAACTTGACAATGTAGGTTACTAAAATGAAGATTAATGAATAAGTTTGGACGAGAACCTTACCGAGATCTATCTGAGAGTGAAAATCGGAGGAGGAGGCGCGACAGAGGGTTAGGGATTTGAAATTTGGGGATTTTGAAATTTGGAGATTTTGAAGCAGTATTTATAGTCCAAGGCTAAGGAGATCGATCTGTCGAGGTACCAAATCGATATGATATTTCCAGAAACTTGAAGAGATCGATCTAATGTTTTAAGAGATCGATCTTCAAAATACAAAAACTCAAAAAGATCGATATGCCAAATGCAGAGATCGATCTGCAACTTATAGAGGCTGAAGGAGATCGATCTACTAAATGCAGAGATCGATCTGTAAAATACAGAAGCTTAAGGAGATCGATCTTATGGGATAAAAGATCGATCTGCTTAGGTGAACCTTACTGCTTTAGGCTAATTTGGAGCATGAAGATCGATCTATAGTGATAGGAGATCGATTTCTCATACTTTTTGCCCAGAAAATGAGTTGAAAATTCAGTTGCAAATCAATTTGAAATCAAAGTTTTGAAGGCAATAAGTCTTAAGGAGCATTTATAAGTCCTAATTCACCTCTAAGAACACAAAACCTATCTCTATCAAGAGGTTTGGTGAAGATATCAGCTATTTGACGTAAAATATTAATATATTCTAGAATTATATCTCCTTTTTGTACATGATCTCTAAGGAAATGATGCCTAATCTCAATATGTTTAGTTCTAGATTGTTGAATTAGATTTTTAGAGAGATTAATGGCACTGGTATTATCATATTTGATTGATACTTGCTTCATATCTACACCATAATCTTTCATTTGTTGTTTAATCCACAACACTTGAGCACTACAACTACCAGCTGCTATATATTCTGCTTTTGTTGTAGATTGTGCTACACTATTTTATTTCTTAGAGAACCATGAGATTAGTCTATTCCCTAAGAATTGGCATGTTCCTGAAGTGCTTTCTCTATCTATTTTACAAACTCCAAAACCCGCATCAGAAAAAGCATGAAGAGCAAAGGTGGAATCTTTAGGGTACTAAAATCCTAGAGAGGGAGTGTCTTTAAGATACCTAAAGATCCTTTTTGTAGCTAGTAAGTGTGACTCTCTAGGAGAGGATTGAAATCTAGCACATAGACATACACTAAACAAAATATCAGGTCTACTTGTAGTAAGATAAAGCAATAAACCAATCATAGACCTATATAGTTTAGTATCTACACACTTACCACTTTCATCTTTATCAAGCTTGATTTTAGTGCGCATTGGAGTTGTTTGAGGTTTGCAGTTATCCATTCCAAATCATTTGAGCAAATCCTTAGTATATTTAGCTTGATTGATGAAGGTTCCATATTTAGTTTGCTTCACTTGAAGTCCCAAGAAGTAGGTGAGCTCTCCCATCATGCTCATTTCAAATTTACCTTGCATGATCTTAGCAAACTCTTAACATAGAGATTCATTAGTTGATCCAAAAATAATGTCATCTACATATACTTGAACAACTAGTAAATCTTTATTCTTATTTTTGATAAACAGAGTGGTATCTACTTTTCCTCTTGAAAATTCTTTTTCTATTAAGAACTTTGAAAGTCTTTCATACCATGCTCTAGGGGCTTGTTTCAAATCATAAAGTGCCTTAGAAAGTTTGAAGACATGTTTAGGAAATTCATGACTTTCAAAACCGGGAGGTTGCTCAACATAAACTTCCTCATTGATAAAGCCATTTAAAAATGCACTCTTCACATCCATTTTATATAATTTGAAGTTTTTATAACATGCAAAAGCAAGTAGCATTCTTATTGCTTCTAATCTAGCTACTAGTGCATAAGTTTCATCATAGTCTATTCCTTCTTCTTGCCTATAGCCTTGTGCAACTAGCCTAGCATTGTTTCTTATGAACACACTATTTTCATCCATCTTGTTCTTGAAAATTCATTTAGTTCTAATTATAGAGTGATCACTAGGTCTAGGGACTAAATTCCATACTTTGCTTCTTTCAAATTGATTTAGTTCTTCTTGCATGGCTAAAAACCAATTATTGTCATCTAAAGCTTCATTGACATTCTTTGGTTCAATTTGAGATACAAAGGTTATATATTGATGTACATTTCTTAGAGAGGACCTTGTTCTAACTCCAACAGTTGGATCACCTATAATTTCACAATCTTTGACATATCCTAATTCTCTTGGTGCTCTAGACTCTCTTTCTAGTATTTCTAGTTCTTCTTCATCCTCTTTATTAATGTCAGGTTTTTCTAATAGATCATCTCCTCTCTTTGAGGAATCTTTCAAGGTTTCATCAAATATTTCAATATCCTCATCATTGGTTGAACCTTTAGATGCATCGTTTGACTCATCAAATATTACATATATTGATTCTTCTACCATCATGGTTCTTTTGTTATATACTCTATATGCCTTTGAATTCAAGGAGTATCCTAAAAAGATTCCTTTATCACTCTTGGCATCAAATTTTCTTAATTTGTCTTTTTCATTATTTAATACAAAGCATCTACAACCAAAAGGATGAAAATAGATAATGTTATGCTTCTTTCCCTTGTAGAGCTCATAAGGAGTTTTCTTTAAGATTGGTCTAATCATGACTCTATTAATGATATAGCAAGATGTATTTATAGCCTCAGCCCAAAAATATTTAGGTAAATTATTTTCACACAACATTGTCCAAGCCATTTCTTCTAATGTTCTATTTCTTCTCTCAACTACCCCATTTTGTTGTGGTGTCCTAGGGGCTGAAACATTATGACTAATTCCTTGATCATTGCAACATTCATCAAAACCAATATTTTCAAATTCCTTGCCATGATCACTTCTAATGCTAGTTATAGTGTAACCTTTTTCATTTTGGGCTACTTTTGTATAGATAATGAATTTTTCTAAGGCTTCATTCTTTACTCTTAAGAAAAATACCCAAGTGAACCTAGTGTAATCATCTACAATCATAAACCCATAATGCTTACCACCTAGGCTTGTAGTTCTAGTTGGTCCAAATAGATCTAGGTGAAGTAATTGAAGAGGTCTAGTAGTTGATACACTATGTTTAGGTTTAAATGTTGTCCTTTTATGTTTTCCCTTGACACAAGCTTCACAAATTTTGTCATAGTCAAAGGACAACTTGGGTAATCCTACAACAAGGTCTTTTTTAGCTAACTTAGATAATACATGCATGCTAGTATGACCTAGTCTTCTATGCCACAACCAAGGTTCTTTTTCTTTATTTACCATAAGGCATACATTTTCATTTTTAAGTTCATTTAGATAAACAATGTATATGTTACCTTGTCTATGTCCTAGAAAAAGAACTTTATTTGATTTAGGATCTATAACATGACACTTCAAGCAATCAAAAATTACTTTATAACTATTGTCACAAAGTTGACTAATACTTAGCAAATTATGTTTTAGACCTCTAACAAGTAAAACCTTTTCTAGTGAGAAATAGTTATTACCAATTGATCCACTTCTTTCAACTTGGCCTTTGGAGTTGTCCCAAAATATGACTTCTTCACCAACTTTTGATTTGAATGAGTTGAAGTTGTTTCTATCACCGGTCATGTGTCTTAAGCATCCACTATCCAAGTATCAAGCTTCCTTTGTTTTTGTCTTGTAGCAATGCTTAATCACCTTTTTATCTTCAATTGCCATGAAGCATAAGTTGGCAATATCCTCATTTAAATCATCATCGGAGCTGTCACTGTCGCTCCATGTTGCCATCATTGCCTTCTTTTTGTGATTCCTATCACTTGATCTGTTGAGAAGAGGGTAATTAAATTTAATATGTCCAAGTTTTTTGCATTCATAGCATACAATGGTATCTTTTCTACCTAGTTCTTCTTGCGCTTTCTTGTAGTTTCTCTTACTACTACCATTTCCCTCATTCTCATAAATTTGTTAAATCTCTTGGCAAACATTGCCATTTCGAAATCTTCTTCATTACCACTCTCATTTTTATTCTCTTTCAAATCTTATTGAGTAGTGGATTTCAGAGTTACTCCTACTTTCTTGGGTGGCTCTTCATTTCTCCTTAATTTCATTTCATATGTGAGTAGTGACCCTATCAATTCATCTAATGATAGTGTGTGGGGGTCTTTGGACTCTTCAATTGCTGTTACTTTAGCTTCCCAAGATTTCGGTAGGCTATTTAAGATTTTCTTAACCATTTCTATATTTGAATAGATTTTGCCTAAGGACTTTACTCCATTTATTACATCAGTAAATCTAGTGACCATGTCACTAATTGACTCACCTTCTTTCATCCTAAATAGCTTATAATCATGTGTAAGCATTCCTACCTTAGTCTCCTTTACTTGAGTAGTGCCTTCATGAGTAATTACCAATTTGTCCCAAATTTGTTTGTCATTGTCACACCCTGAGACTCTATTATACTCATTGGGCCCTAACGCACAAAATAAGGTATGCATGGCCTTTGCATTTAGCTGAACACATTTTACATCATTAGAATCCCACTCATCTTCTTCTTTTAGGATATCTCTTCCCTCTATCATTTTAGTTGGGATTTGAGGACCTTTAATTATAATCCTCCATACCTCATAATCATTTGCTTGAATAAAAAGTATCATTCTAGTTTTTCAATAAGCATAATGTTCACCATTGAACATGGGAGGCTTAACTGTAGAGTGCCCCTCTCCTACTAGACTGGTAGCTACATTGTAATGAGCCATTAGATCATTTTTAACTCTTAGAAAATTATTCCTTAATGATCAAAGAGTTCGAGCTCTGATACCAATTATTGGTTCTACCGAGAAGAGGGGTGAATCGATTTTCTAATGATAATGTTAAGTTTACAACTTAATTGAATCTTATTGCAAGTAATCACATAATAAGCCATAAAGTACAGTTCAATAAATTAAATGAGATAAGGGAAGGAAGCAACAAACTTAGTAAATTATAGAGGTTCGGCCAATCGCTTGTCTACGTCCTCTCTTCTTGACCATCTTGTCAAGAGATTTCTTTCACTATCTCAATAGTTGATACAAACGCCCTTTTTAAGGTTAAGGAATAACCTCTCTACCCCTTTTTACAAAGATGAGTATTCACCCCTTATAAAATTATCTCACAGAGGAACTCTCCTCTTCTCTCTTGGATTAAGGATGAATACAAATATAAACTTTCTTTTGTGGGTAGGAAAAATAACTTCTACACAAGCTTTTTAACACAATACAATCAATGTGATGTTTGAAGACAAAGAGAATGTTAGAGAATGATCGCTTGAGAATATTCAAAATTTGCAACACAAGTCTCTTGTTCTCCAGTGTCTTCAATGCTTGGTTTTATACAGCAGGATTGGTAGTTGAAGCATTTAATGCTATTTTTCTCGTTGAAGATTTTGCAAAAAGAACCGTTGGGAACCTCCAGTAGAGTACCAGATCGATCTTTCATCATGACCAGATTGATATCTTAGTTTAAATTCCTGTAATTACAAAGCAACTTGAAGCATGGAGATCGATCTCATATTTGTAGAGATCGATCTTATAATTTGAAAAATGTTAGTGAAGATCGATCTGTCGAACCATCAGATCGATCTTCTAATATCTCTGTTTGAAGCAAGATCGATCTCCAGATCGATCTAGCAAGCATTCTCGTAGAGAGGAGATCGATCTCTAATCACCCTAGATCGATCTCCTAAACTCTCTAACTTTGAGGAGATCAATCTCTATCCACAGAAGATCGATCTCATAAACTCTCTGTTTGAACATAGATCGATTTACATATCGATCTAATACCTTTAACTTTTGTCTTAGAGGAGATCGATTTCTTCCTAGACCAGATCAATCTCTTAGGCATTCTGTAATTTAAAGATCGATCTCATAACCCCTACAGATCGATATCTTCTTCCTCAACATCTTATACATGCTCTTTGAGTTTTTAATCCTTTAGCAGATCGATCTCATATTCTCATGAGATCGATCTCTCATACTTGAAAATCCAGGAGATCGATCTCTCATCTCATGAGATCGATCTCTCATCCTTTAATACTTAGTTTCTGGCAATGTCATGTATTTAATTAAACTCTTAACATGTTTAAAACATTTCTAGATTTATAATATCCATTATTGGATTACTGTTTTGTCATTTCAAAATATATTAACTTAACACATTGAAATCATGCATATCATGCTATTTCCTTGCCCCATCCCATTTCTTAATACATATATATCATAGTATATTTGTTGCTTTCATATCGTTTCATAGAATTGTAATGTCGTACTAATTCTAGCGATATATCTACGAAATTGTCGTAAAATACGTACGAACATCTCTATAGCTAACACACAGTCCCTTACCTCGATTTACTTATGTGCAACTATCCTCCTTTATGCTTCTTGCGTTCTTATCTCGACTTGTGCCGGTGTATCATCGGAAACTGCAATTCATCCATCAAGCACTTGAGTTAACGTTTCTAACTCTTGCTCAACTAAGCATTTATCCAATGCCTTAAATATACATTTTACCCCCTTATGGTAAATCTCACAATTTATCCCAATATCAACACATCCAAATCATACCCATAACATAATCATTCTCTTAAGATAACTCATTCATCATTAATGCTTCTGCATTCCACTTTCTCACACTAGACCATTTCTAGGTTATGGTGGGTTCTTTACTTTCTAGGTAGTCTCTATCATTTCTATGCATACCAATCATTTCCCATATCAATATCTAAACAAATATACTTGGGTATTCGCATTAGAAACTCACCTAGTTCGATTTCCTCCTTGCTCCAATGAAATACACCTTGTTGCTTAAATCCAACAAATGGGGAAAATGCCTCCTAACTATGTTGTTCTTCTCTTTGATTTGAACAACTTTGTCTCTAATAGCTTCCCTCAAATCTTACTGAAAATGGTTGGATTTAGGAGCGAGAAAGCTAGGTTTTTGAGTTTGGAATGGAAAGAAATGGTTTTATCTCGAAATCTGCAGATCCAACTGCTCCTATTTATAGATTCAGCTTGATGAGATCGATCTGCCTTGGGTGGAGATTGATCTGGTCCTCTTAAAATCCCTATTTTTCAAGGCATTTTGAAGGTAGGAGATCAATCTGTCGAGGCTTGAGATTGATATGCTATCAAACAGAAGCTTAAGGAGATCGATCTGGTCTTAGGGGAGATCGATCTGCTTTCAACTCGAGAGTAAATGAGATCGATCAAACTCCCTTGGAGATCGATCTGCTCTATTCCATTACTAAAATAAGAGCATCCTGGCTCCTTCAGATCGATCTCTCTAAGAGATCGATCTGGCCTTCATATTTTGACACGCCATAAAGGTATTATCCGCAAGTGCACGAGTTGTACAAGTAATAATGGGATTTGAGTCCCGAGTTATCGTCCCTCAGAGAAGTTGGTTAGTCTAATTAATTACCGGTTAATCTTACCCTATGGTATATCCTAGCAAATTATGAGATTAAGGTGGTGATCTACTAAGACTAATTCAAAGTACTGAAAATAATAAAACTATAAGATAAACTAAATAAAACCGAGCAAAATTACTTACAGTGCTCCACGCAATTAAAATCAAAAGCCTACAAAAGAAATTAAAACAGTTAAAACTAATTAATGTAAATAAAATGCAAATATGAAAAAAACAAAGCAAGATTAATTAAACTAAAATTAACAATCCTAAAATGCAATAATACTACTTAATCAAAATGCAATTTAAACTAACTTAAAATTTAATGAAATAAATTTACCCCTAATTTAATTCTAAATGAACACTCAATTAACTATCAACTTAATTAAAACCAAGTTCTAAACCATTAAACAAAAATATTAATCATGCAATTTAATCAAAGACTCTAAACTAAGCTAACAAATTAAATTGGAATTAAACTAAACTAACAATGCATGAAAATGAGTTAAAGCTATAATGCAAATGTGCCAAACATGGCCTTAAGTAAATTTAAACCATTCCCTCCAAACACTGTTTATGTTCTAATTTGCTTCTTTTCCAGGAAATGGTCTCGGTTTCAGGCGGTGCTCATAGCTTTGTTTGGTTTGCTGTCCAGGTCTGTTCACTGTTCCTACTTGCTGAAGTGCACGTGCAGGCCTGCTGTCTTCATCAACTGCTGTCAACCTGTGCTCTGTACTGACATTCCGAATGCAATGTTCTTCACTTCCAGATGCTGCAGATGCTGTGTCCAGCTGCTGCTCTTGTGTGTTTTCTACTGCACGATCTGCACATCACCGACGCAACTGCAACTCTGTTTCTTCATAGGTGCTGTCCAGGTTTGCTGCAGAGTCCTGTGCACCGTCTGTTCACTGCTTCTGCTTCAGGTCTCAGCTACACCTTACGTCCTCTTGAACATGCCACCCGACCGACTTCAATCAAGAAATTAACTTAACAATTAACAATCAGTAATGAAAAAATTGGAAGGCTAAACAAATTTAATCCAACTATAAACTGAAACTTGAAATAGAATTTATCTAAGTAAATGGGACTAAAGCAACAAAACAGAAAATAAATAAGAACAAAACAGAAATGGGAACAAAGCTGGAATAAGAATAAACACAAATCTCTACATCCTTCAATAGAATACTAACTACTGGAATAAAAAAATTGCATTTCAATAGAATAAAAATAAAACAAAAGCTTCTAAAAGTTTGACAATGGTGGCTGCTGTCACCAGCCGAAAAACATAAAAAAAAAAGCCTAAGGAAAATAAAACCTAACAATAAATATTTAACCTAAAAAAAAAAAACTAAAAGCTACCCCCTTTACAATTGCCATCATTTTCTATTTATACACACACTTAAGGGTATAATTGTAATATTTCCATCCTAGATGAGTTGACATTGTTTGGCCACTTGTCTTCACACCATTGGCTCATTGAAAAATAATATTTCCATGTCTTCTGTGTCACGACCCAAATTACCTAAAATCAGAGTAAATTTTTCGCTTTTTAATTTCCTTACCCGTCGTGAATAGTTACACTACTAAAGAGTTGGGCTATGATTCGATGTTAGTCACCTCTCACCTATTTACGATTCCATTTTCATATTTCATTTACATATCAATTTATTTTAAATAAATACATCCCGAATATTAAATCCATATACAGTACTGTGCCTCTATATGTTCAGATACAAAAATTATACAAATGTGTATACCTGATCTTGATAAGAAGCAGTGGATAACCGAAATGCGATACTACTGTCTGTCTCTTCTATTGAATATACCCTGTGGGGTGGAAAATGAAAGGGTGAGCATAAACAGCTCAGTAAGGCAATAATGTAAGCAGGTAGATAACTATACTATCTATATGCTGATAATGTCGTGATATAAAATCCTTTATATTTTGAGCATGAGGAATGACTAAACGATGCCACATGTATGTATATATCATATAAGAGAAATCATGAAATCGATATATAAAGTCAACATGGAAAAATCATCATGTATGACATCTCATGCTCGTCACATTAAAGCTTATTAGTTTCATCATAAATTCATCATGTTAAAACTCATTTGTTTCATCATAAAACAACCTCATCAAGGTCAAACCCATCTCTCGGGAATACCTTAATTCATTAAATCACATCTCTTTTAAAAACATAAATCGGGACATTACCCTTCCCTGGGGTTTGTCCTGGTCTACTCAGACCGTATGATATCATGTGAGGCATGTAGGTTACTGTATGAAAAATCGAGGACTATGGCCATACTTTGTCCCTGTGATCCCAGGCTACAAGGATCCCGGTGTGCGGGGTATCACAACTGCAACGGGAGGTGGGGTCAAGTCCTACCCGCCAGAATATCAAGTAACATCATAGAGTCATCATGACTGCACGGTACAGCGTACTCCGTGTGACATACATAGTACATCGTACTCCGTTGACCCATATCATAGTCTGGGGGTACCTGCCGTAGGTCTTATCCACCCCAATACTATGTCGATAACCAACCCATGTCTCAAAGTATATGTGCGAGCATCTCAACTCTCTGCGACACATAGTCTGCAGGAGGCTTCCGCACGACTATATACATGTCAACTCACGTCTAGTGCGAGCAAAGCTCCAGCACCACGCTATGCATATCATGATATCTAAAATCTCGTGCGAGCGAAGCTCCAGCACGGTTTTGTGCACACACAAATTTCTCGTACGAGCAATGCTCCAGTACGGCCTTTCATGAGAAATAAATTAGTAAACTTGAGTGCGAGAAAGACTCTAGCACTCTTTTTACTCATGTAAATATGATAGGTGGCTCAATCTTTATAAAACATCTTTTAAAATAGTAACCGGTCCAAACCGGTACCCTTTCGTATAATTCACGAAATCAACAGCCAACCTATGTGCATATTTGCTTAAATCAAAGCAACACATTCATATAAAGCATTAAAAACATGAAATCATGTAATTTATCTGCCTTACTACCCTTTTTGTAAATTTTACTCTCAGGGGTAAAATCGTCTTTTTCTTTATTCATAAGCCCCGATTTTCGTAAAATTATCATTTCGTTTTCTAAATACTTTAAGTAATTCTAAACCCTGTAATTCCCCTCAAAATTATGTATAGGTATCTCTATGCACCTACAAAATTCTCTTACCTGGAATCGCGCGCAGACTTAACCTGCCTCGATGATACCGAATCTCTCAGCCCAAATGCGCGCCAACCAAAGGTACGTTACTGCATATAACCCTACAAGTTGAGGTCAATTCAATTATCTTGATCAGTATATCGCATTTTACTGACCAACTTTAAGGTATTGGGCCCTATCTACCCCATTGGGTCTCGGCCCATTTCAGCACTTTTATATTTATTAATTCCCTTCTTCGGGTATACCGGGTTTATGTGGCTTACCAATAATTATCGGGCTTCGTTCCAAATTCATTGGATAGCCCGTATACCATTTACGACAATTATATTATAACTCTGAATAATATTCCTTTTTATGCGAAAGTAATCCATAATTTCGTAAAATAATTAAAACTCTATATTTAAAGGACTCTTATTGTCGAAATTAAACTGTACTTACCCGATACGTTGCGGGGTACGAAAATCAGAGCTCAATCAGCTCTCGTTCGGTCTCTGTCGTAAAGCTGCACAATTAGGTAAATCCGGATTATTTTTCATTAAAATAATATTAAATTAAATTTCCAGAATTTACCCGTAGGTTAATTTCGACCCTCGGTCAACTTACCCGAATCTCGAGTCGTCCCCGGTAAATTTTCTTTCCTTTTCCCCTTTTTCCTTTCTTTTCTTTCCTTTTCCTTTCTTTTCTTTTCCTCTTTCCTTCCTTTTCCCTTCTTTTCCTTCCCTTTCCTTTCGGCCAAACGGTGCCGTTTCCTGTCACTTGCCGTTGCTGGCGTTTTCGGCGGTCTTGCCGGCCAAGATCGGTCTCAAAAGAACCGGCTTCTCCACCTGAATGCGTCGGTGGCCTCCGTTCCAGCCCAGTCGCGGTGGTTCACCGGGAATCGGCCCGTTTCTCTCTCGGTCTTCCTTCGCTCCGATCGGCTTCCTTCGGCCACCTGACGGCGTGATTCCGGTGTCCACGTGACCGCCGACCTCTCCTCTTCCTCCTCGTGGCCTCGTCGGAGCCTGTCGGTCGCCGGTGTGCTGGGATGGTCGGTGGGGGTTCGCGGGTCGTCTTTCGGTTCTATTTTTTGGGTTCTCCCGAGCTTTTCTCTCTCCTCTTTTTTTTGTTTTCAGATTCTTTATTATTATTATTATTATTATTTATTTAATTATTACACTATTCATTAAAATACTCCATAAAAATCCAAAATATCTACAACTTATATTATTTTTATTCCAATTTAATTTATTTTATTTAATTTAATTTATTAAATACATTTTCCTCCAAATTTTTGATATTATTCCTTCGTACTTTTCGAGATATTGTTCCGGTAATTTTTTGGTATTTTTAAAATTTTTGAATCTTGATCAATTGACCCAAAATTGTATAATTTCCCCATTATCGATCAAGATATCTTACATCCTTATTTTTAATTAAAATTTTCTTATCGCCCTAATACCGAATTTCGGTATTTTTACCATTTTACCCCTGCTCTTGTTTCGGAATCAATTTAACCTGACTTCCCTTCATGAATACTCATTCATTTCGCATTTTAAATCCTTATTTCCTGTCCGAATCCCGTTTCATTTAATTTGGGACTATTTTAATCATTCCTTTCACGAACATACTCATTTCGTATTTTTAACTAAATTCGGGTCTTACATAATCTCCCCCACTTAAGAAAATTTGGTCCTCCAAATTAGAACCAAGTTAAATGGATTCATAAACAACTCCGGGTATGCCTATCGTATCATACTCTGTCATTCTCAAGTGACTTTTTGGAGTGTACTACTACCAAAGGACTTTAATTAGGGAGATCGTCTTAAACCTCAATACTTTCTCTTTCCTGTTTAATGCCCGAATCAACTTCTTCAATATACTTATATTTGTATTAAGCTGAACTGTTGGATCTCATATCCTATCACTTATGCTGGATCTGGATAGTATTTCCGAAGCATCAAAAGATGGGGCACATTGTGGGTGCCTGCTTATTGAAGTGGAAATGTCACCTACAGATCTTATCTTTCACTTGTCCAATCTCTCAAAAGATTCAATCCAGCGAAACTCAATTTACCTTCTTCCAAAAGTTCACTATGTCCTTATTCTCTTAGGACAAGAAACATTTCAACCATACTAATTCACCACCGGTGAATTCCAATACTTTTCTATCTGCTCTGAGGTGTTCTTAATCTCTCATCCTTAACTAAACATCCTCAGAGACTTATTATCCAAAGTCGAAAATAATTCTATCTATCACCCACTTTTTCTTATCCAATTTGGGGAACAACCCCTACAGCCATACACTGCCTCATATCTTGTTATCCCTATACTCAAGTGGCAACTGTCACTATTGGAGAATTTGATTTGTAATAACTGATCATCCCAAGAACATAAAAAATTAAGGGCACACGCCTTCATCGGATCCTCCAGAACCTGTACAGTCCTCTCTGACTGACCATCTGTCTGAGGATGGAAAGCTGTGCTAATACTCAGTCGGGTTCCCATAGCTTCCTGAAAAATATTCCCAGAAGCTGGAATCCCTATATGATATAATGCTCATTGGAAAATACTTAGTATTCCACAATCTTTCATATACATAAATCCGTCTACACACTCGAGTATCTGGGGATTTCCTAACCAGAAGGTGGGTAAACTTAGTCAATTTATCGGCTATCACCCAGATAGTCTCGTGATTCATTCGGGTCTTCTATAACCCATCACGAAATTCATGGTAACTTGTTCCCATTTTCGTGTCAATATAGGTAGAAGCTGTAATAACCCTGCAACTTCTTTTGCTCTACCTTACTCTGCTGACATACGAGACACTTTTCCATAATCTCTACCATGTCTCTTTTCATATTTGACTACCAATAACCTTTCTAAGATTTCGATATATTTATTACTTCTCGGATGCACTGAATATCCTGAAGAGTGAGCTTCTGACAATATCACTATCTCATCACTGTGGTCTTGGGGAGCACTTATACTGCCTCTGAACTTCAGTAAGCCATTATCACTCTCTGTGAACTCTATCACTGTACCCTTCTGAATCTAACCCATACTATCGACACCATGTCGATCATCACGCTAAGCCTATCAAATCCGGGCACTCTCATCCGGTTCTAGTCTCAGGCTAGCTGTCACACAATCACTGTCATTATCAGAAGGGATCACATCACAACTGAAGCTCACAACTGCTCAAGCAGCTAACGCTTCCTGACCATCATATGTGGTACCATCCCGAGGCTCTTTCTACTCAAGGCATCAGCCATCACATTACCCTTTCCTGGGTGGTACAATTTCTACAATCATAATCCCTCAGAAGCTCTAATCCTCTTTATTCTCATATCCGACTCTTTCTGTGAAAACAGATACTCGGGGCTTTTATGATCAGTGCATATCTGAAATTTCTCACCGTATACATAATAGTGTCATATACTCAATACATCCACTATCGTTGTCAACTTTAAATCATGGGCTGGATAGTCCTTTCATGATTCTTGATTTATCTGGATTCATAATCGACTATCTTCCCCTTTTCCATCAATACACAGCTCATTCATTATTTCGAGGTATCCATACTCACTGAGAACCTCTTGAGCTGTTGGGTATGGTGAAATTAATCACGGTGGTCAGTTCATACTTCACTACATCGAAATTCATGTCACATCTATCATCTTATTTATCATCTCATTCAAAGACCACGTTTTCTTAGTTAAACGTGTCAACCAAGTAGACCATATTGAGAACTTGCAACAACCCATTTGTAAAAGCCATCTTCAATTATTGTTACAATTTGTCCTAGACTTTAACTACACCCAACATATCATCGATAATGATGATTACAAATCGGTCCAATCCTTGACTTATTTACGCATAAGCATATTAGATCCTTCAAAATCGCTTACGTTTTCAGGTACTAACCTGCGTCATTTCCTTTTCTTATCTTAACGGTTCTTATTAAATTTTACTATGTTAACCTTTACGATTTGTCGAATTTTAATATTCTTATCGTCTTAGTGAAGGTATCCTAATTTTAAATGTATATATTACGACTGTCGATTTCAATTTATAAGTTATGTGTATACTTTTAGACGCTGTCAAGTCTTCAGGCGAGGAGGTATTTTGAAATACCTTTATTAACCCTCAGACTTGACCACAATTACTTTACATATCGGTCCATGTGGTCACAATTCATATTCGTTACTAATTGCTTTACTCCTAGTTACTTCACGTATCATAGATATTCTTACCTTGCATATGCCTCTTATTCCAATAGATTTTAGGATCTATCACATCGCAAAGCTTATCTCTTTTTGTATATCACTTATAACAAAGCTCTATCATTATTCATTTCGTGAGTACAATCATTTATTCCTTTAATTTCAATTATTGCACCCCTTTTTATCACTTGTCAACACTTACAGTATACTTTTCAAGGGTAACCATATCACTATCTTAGAATAGAATTCTGAACATCATAATTTGCAGCTGACCAATTGAGATTTATTCTCAATATTGCTTCAAATTATTCATAGTCTATTGAATAAAATTGGCTGACTTATACTTCTTCCCCCATTTTGATCTTATAATCTCTTCATAATTATTTCGTTAGTTAACCCTCATTCGTTGGGGTACTAACTATCAGCATTGTGCTCATGGGTGTAGGCATTCACGTCTTTTACTAACTTATATACAAATGAAGGCGGTATAAATATATACGTGGCACCAGGATCAATTAAAATAATTACTTCACTATTCTTAACTAGTGTGGTATCTTTCACCACATCATATGAAACATCAATAGTGTCCTGGTCCAAGGCATACACTCGCCCTCATCCAACAGCCTACTTTCCCTTTCTTTTCGGCCATGGCCTCCCTTTTCGTTGCAGCTATACCAACGAAGTTTTTCTCTATCTCTTTACTCTTCTGTGGGGCAATCTCGCCCAACTCTGTGCAATCAAAATCAATGGTCTGTCTTACCACACTTAACGGCCATTTTCATCAATACAGTGTAGGTATAGACCCTCCTTCTGTGGTACCACACATCCCACACTGATTACAGTGCTTACACTGCTGCACTGCTTCGTAGCAGGTCGGGGTCCTCCAATCATAATGCCCCTCAAGAGTGCCAAAATTGGATGCACTGGGGCCTTACCAATTATCTTACTCCATGACTCATCAATTTAAATCTTTTACCAATTAACATTTTCCGATTTTAACATCTTTGTCATTTCTCGATTCTCTTTTTTGTCTCTATTTCAGCCCTCACTACCTTTCCCAATCTCAGAGACGTGCAACACCTGATATTATTCACACAACTATATTCTGCGCACTGCCTCGACATAGGTAATGAGCCAATCGGACTCTAATCGATAATTTGAGTCATTTCATGAACTTTTGGGCTTCCCAACTCTCACTGCCCACAATATCGGGTTCATACTTGCCCAGGGATATAATCTGAGATTCATACTCATCAATCAACCAATGACTATGGACAGTGTAAGAAATTTCACCTGTAATTTCCCCTTAAGTAGTGTCCGAAATATTTCGTCACCAGAATACATCTAGAAACATTTCTCATGTCGGTTCTGGACGTCTAACTCTTCAGATGGGTCGAGCGGACTTCCACCAATGTTTCGCCTCAACTCTCTAACATAAATGTATTTTAAAAGTCACTTTCTTAGTCGACATACACCGAAAAATTCATACAACTTCGCTATCTCATACACCCAGTCCTCAGTAACTATTGGTTTCTTTACTTCGCTATATATCGGAGGGGTGTGAAAATCTCTATAGTCTGAGGCATCTGTTTAGGCTTTACCCTGCCTATCCTCAACTACTTGCAATAGACTGAGTAAACAAGTCCGAAATATTTTCTACACTCCACTCCATCCTCTTGGAGCGTGTCTCAATACTGTTTGGTCTCTTTATAGGACCCTGTAGAGTATGCTCAACATCAGCCTCCACCTAACTCTCATCTTGAGTCTCATGTGACGACTCATTCGACTCTCAGGTCGATCTCTATGGCCTCGAGCATGTGTACTCGCCCCTCTACTATAGCGGCTATCAATTATAAAACTAGATTCTTGCATTCGAAACTAAAATCTTAGCTGCTGTTCCATCTTGATATACACAATTGTATCTAAACAATGCACAGTACATGGGGATGTAATTTTATTTAACTACTAACACCGACTCATATCAGGCCAACTCAGCTCTAATACCATTAATTGTCAAGACCTAAATTACCTAAAATCAGAGTAAATTTTTCGCTTTTTAATTTTCTTACCCGTCGTGAACAGTTACACTACTAAATAGTTGGGCTATGATTCGGTGTTAGTCACCTCTCACCTATTTACCATTCCATTTTCATATTTCATTTACATATCAATTTATTTTAAATAAATACATCCCTAATATTAAATCCATATACAGTACTGTGCCTCTATATGTTCAGATACAAAAATTATACAAATGTGTATACCTGATCTTGATAAGAAGTAGCGGATAACCGAAATGCAATACTACTGTCTGTCTCTTCTATTGAATATACCATGTGGGGTGGAAAATGAAAGGGTGAGCATAAACAGCTCAGTAAGGCAATAATATAAGCAGGTAGATAACTATACTATCTACATGCTGATAATGTTGTGATATAAAATCCTTTATATTTTGAGCATGAGGAATGACTAAACGATGCCACATGTATGTATATATCATATAAGAGAAATCATGAAATCGATATATAAAGTCAACATGGAAAAATCATCATGTATGACATCTCATGCTCGTCACATTAAAACTTATTAGTTTCATCATAAATTCATCATGTTAAAACTCATTTGTTTCATTATAAAACAACCTTATCAAGGTCAAACCCATCTCTCGGGAATACCTTAATTCATTAAATCACATATCCTTTAAAAACATAAATCGGGACATTACCCTTCCCTCGGGTTCATCCTGGTCTACTCAGACCGTATGATATCATGTGAGGCATGTAGGTTACTGTATGAAAAATCGAGGACTATGGCCATACTTTGTCCCTGTGATCCCAGGCTACACGGATCCCGGTGTACGGGGTATCACAACTGCAACGGGAGGTAGGGTCAAGTCCTACCCGCCAGAATATCAAGTAACATCATAGAGTCATCATGACTGCAAGGTACAGCGTACTCCGTGTGACATACACGGTACATCGTACTCCGTGGACCCATATCATAGTCTGGGGGTGCCTGCCGTAGGTCTTATCCACCCCAATACTATGTCGATAAATAACCCATGTCTCAAAGTATATGTGCGAGCATCTCAACTCTCTGCGACACACAGTCTGCAGGAGGCTTCCGCACGACTATATGCATGTCAACTCACGTCTAGTGCGAGCGAAGCTCCAGCACCACGCTATGCATATCATGATATCTAAAATCTCGTGCGAGCAAAGCTCCAGCACGATTTTGTGCATACACAAATTTCTCTTACGAGCAATGCTCCAGTACGGCTTTTCATGAGAAATAAATCAGTAAACTTGAGTGCGAGAAAGACTCTAGCACTCTTTTTCTCATGTAAATATGATAGGTGGCTCAATCGTTATAAAACATCTGTTAAAATAGTAACCGGTCCAAACCGGTATCCTTTCGTATAATTCACGAAATCAACAGCCAACCTACGTGCATATTTGCTTAAATCAAAGCAACACATTCATATAAAGCATTAAAAACATGAAATCATGTAATTTATCTGCCTTACTACCCTTTTTGTAAATTTTACTCTCAGGGGTAAAATCATCTTTTTCTTTATTCAAGTAATTCTAAACCCTGTAATTCCCTTCAAAATTACGTATAGGTATCTCTATGCACATACAAAATTCCCTTACCTGGAATCGCGCGTAGACTTAACCTGCCTCGATGATAACGAATCTCTCAGCCCAAATGCGCGCCAACCAAAGGTACGTAACTGCATATAACCCTACAGTTGAGGTCAATTCAATTATCTTGATCAGTATATCGCATTTTACTGACCAACTTTAAGGTATTGGGCCCTATCTACCCCATTGGGTCTCGGCCCATTTCAGCCCTTTTATATTTATTAATTCCATTCTTCGGGTATATCGGGTTTATGCAGCTTACCAATAATTATCGGGCTTCGTTCCAAATTCATTGGATAACCCGTATACCATTTACGGTAATTATATTATAACTTCGAATAATATTCCTTTCCATGCGAAATTAATCCATAATTTCGTAAAATAATTAAAGCTCTATATTTAAAGGACTCTTATTGTCGAAATTAAACTGTACTTACCCGATACGATGCGAGGTATGAAAATCAGAGCTCAATCGGCTCTCGTTCGGTCTTTGTCGTAAAGCTATACAATTAGGTAAATTCGGATTATTTTCCATTAAAATAATATTAAATTAAATTTTCAGAATTTACCTGTAGGTCAATTTCGACCCTCGGTCAACTTACCTGAATCTCGAGTCGTCCCCGGTAAATTTTCTTTCCTTTTCCCCTTTTTCCTTTCTTTTCTTTCCTTTTCCTTTCTTTTCTTTTCCTCTTTCCTTCCTTTTCCCTTCTTTTCCTTCCCTTTCGTTTCGGCCAAGCGGTGCCGTTTCCTGTCACTTACCGTCGCCAGCATTTTCGGCGGTCTTGTCGGCCAAGACCGGTCTCAAAAGAATCGGCTTCTCCCCCTGAATGCGTCGGTGGCCTCCGTTCCAGCCCAGTCGCGGTGGTTCACCGGGAATCGACCTGTTTCTCTCTCGGTCTTCCTTCGCTCCGATCAGCTTCCTCCGGCCACCTGACGGCGTGATTCCGGTGTCCACGTGACTGCCGACCTCTCCTCTTCCTCCTCGTGGCCTCGTCGGAGCCTGTCGGTCGCCGGTGTGCTGGGATGGTCGGTGGGGGTTCGCGGGTCGTCTTTCTATTCTATTTTTCGGGTTCTCCCGAGCTTTTCTCTCTCCTCTTTTTTTTTGTTTTCAGATTCTTTTTTATTATTATTATTATTTATTTATTTAATTATTACACTATTCATTAAAATACTCCATAAAAATCCAAAATATCTACAACTTATATTATTTTTATTCCAATTTAATTTATTTAATTTAATTTAATTTATTAAATACATTTTCCTCCAAATTTTTGATATTATTCCTTCGTACTTTTCGAGATATTGTTCCGGTAATTTTTCGATATTTTTAAAATTTTCGAATCTTGATCAATTGACCCAAAATTGTATAATTTCCCCATTATCGATCAAGATATCTTACATCCTTATTTTTAATTAAAATTTTCTTATCGCCCTAATACTGAATTTTGGTATTTTTACCATTTTACCCCTGCTCTTGTTTCGAAATCAATTTAACCTGACTTCCCTTCATGAATACTCATTCATTTCGCATTTTAAATCCTTATTTCCTGTCCGAATCCCGTTTCATTTAATTTGGGACTATTTTAATCATTCCTTTCACGAACATACTCATTTCGTATTTTTAACTAAATTCGGGTCTTACAATCTGTCTTTTCGTCCAATTTGATGTGCTAGACTCGTGTTGTCCGCATGGTCCAATCTCGATTTTAGTCCAATTTCGGTCCATTTTCTATCGAAATATTCAAAATTCATCCGGATTTAATTTATCTGCAAACATGAAAATTTTAATTAAATAAAGGGGATAATTAACAAAATAAATTGGGGATTTAAATAATTAATTAGGAAATTAAGCACAAATAATTCTAAAAATATAGAATTATCACACCCCCAAACTTGAGCTTTTGCTTGTCCTCAAGCAAAACAAAATAATTGTAGGAATGACAAGTACTAAACACAATAATTTTCTCAATATTATCCTCAAAGAAAAAGTACAGACTATGAAATCAAAGAGTCACAATTATAAGTCCCACATTCAGAATCATTCAATCATAAGTCCTAACCCAAATTGGACTCCTTGTGAGTGTGTGAAAAATGTCAAAGTCACTTTACAGTACATTATCTGGATTAGATTATGCAAACACAGTGAATGCAAAGTCAATGACATGTGATCATTCTCATAAGTTTGCTTTTCACTTATCTCTCCACTAATGTAGTCACACTTAACTAAAGATCAATAGGACTTCATTAAGCTTGTAATGTAAGGCTGTGGTTAAGGTATGATAAAGTCGATTTAGGTTTAATTACCCCTTAACATGCATTACTTTCAGGATCTTAATGTAAGAGCTCAAATTTATTCCCCCAAACTTATTTATTTCACTAAACATTTTTTTCTATTTTTGTATTTTTCTTCTTTCTTCTTTTTTTTTCATTTTTTTATTAATTTTTTTATTTTTTATTTTTTTGAACATTCACTATCACCAGATACCCATATGTACAAAGCTCAAAATATATCCCAATGACTTTTATGCTTTCGGGGTAGGGGATAGGAACAAAGTATTTAAGTTAAGGAAAATTAATAGCAGGTGTATTTACAGAAATAGTCTTATTTGGCCCAGATGGGTGACTAGGGGTAAAATATGTACAGGGTTGGCTAGAAAGGCTCAAATGATCCAAAGATGGCCTAAATCATCTCCCAAATTAAATGTGATCTAATATTTCACCTCGAGATCAGATCAAACAAATTCTAGAATATGATGCACAAAATCAACTGAACAAATGCAATCCTATGTCCACATAAGCTTTCTTTAAATAAATATACAGATTCATGACATGAGATGTGCATAAAATGAGGAAATCATAATCAGAATCAAGACCCGTTCAAGAACTCAACTTCATGCTTTTCCTATAATCATGCTTCTCATTTAATCAAAGTCAGACTAAATCATGGGGTTATATCATCAGAATATGGGAAAACTACATGCTAAGTACTAAATCATCCCAAAATCAGACAGTTTAAGCTCAGATTTTTAAAAAAGTTTGAAAAAATTTTCAATTTGCCCAAATTTTTGAAAAATGCTCAAGTAATATCCCCTTCCCCAAACTTAAAGTGCACAATGTCCTCAGTGTGTAGATAATATAAGAATTGAAGTTCAGAAATAAAGTAATCCCCTTTCTGATGATGATGAACAACTGAAGCTTTATTGAAAGCATAAAACTAGAAAATACATGCAAAATAAACAAAGAAAGAAACAACAGAAAAGAAAAAGAAAAAGAACTATTTACAAAAAGTGAAAAGAAAAACACAACCACTTTAAATGCAGCTGAAGAAAACAACACTCAGCAGCAGTGCAAAGAGTAGGAGGATTAGCCAGAATGGTGATAGAATGTTAACAGTTAAATCCTCCTTAGCTCTATCTACTTCCCTCATTCTTTCAGATTTCATGTGCTTAAGCCTTATATCCTTATTAATCTCTATCTTAAAACACTCTTGAGAGTCATGAGAGAGCTTCAAAGGTTTGAAAACATTAAATTTCACTTCCTGATCTAGGACTCTCATAGTTAACTCCCCCTTCTGTACATCAATTAAGGTTCTACCAGTCGATAGGAAAGGTATGCCTAGAATAATAGGGACTTCCCTGTCTTCCTCCATATCTAACACGATAAAATCTGTAGGGAAAATAAACTTGTCCACCTTAACTAGCACGTCCTTGATGATCCCCTTCGGATATTTAATGGAT
The DNA here is from genome assembly GCA_033439115.1 of Firmiana major. Classification (NCBI taxonomy): domain Eukaryota; kingdom Viridiplantae; phylum Streptophyta; class Magnoliopsida; order Malvales; family Malvaceae; genus Firmiana; species Firmiana major. Next base: position 21,314,067 of record CM065903.1, on the reverse strand, counting down.
CTATCAGCTAATTGAAGGGTTACTGTGGTGGGCTTTGCCTCTCCTATTCCTGGCTTCTGGTATATGGACCAAGGCATAAGGTTTATACTAGCTCCTAGATTACAAGGGGCTCTACCAAAGAACTGATCTCCTATGGTGCAAGGTATGGTAAAACTACTTAGATCCTTGAGCTTGGGGGTAATTTTCTCTGAATAATGGCACTACACTCCTCAGTCAAGGCCACTGTCTCATAATCCTCTAATCTTCTCTTCCTCAAGAGGATATCCTTCATAAACTTCACATAACTAGGCATTTGCTCTATAGCATCCGCGAAAGGAATGTTAATGTGAAGCTTCTTAAAAACCTCAAGAAATTTAGCAAACTGCTGATCAAGCTTCTGGTTTTTGAACCTCTGAGGAAATGGTAATGGGGGTCTAACTGGAGGAAGTGTAGTGGTAAAAAGTGTAACATCAGATGAAGAGGAAGGTTGTGAAGAAGAAGAAGGTAAAGATGAAGAAGCGCCTGACTTAGATTCCTTTGCAGCTTGATCCTGATGTTCCTGCTCTTTCTGAGCTGTTTCTTTGGGACTTATGAGTTCTTCAATTATGGGCTCAACAGGATTGGACTTAACTTGTGGGTCCTCTAGCTCTTTGCTACTTCTAAGGGTGATGGATTTAACATGTTCCTTACCCTCCATTTGCCTAATAGGATTAGGTTCAGTGTTACTGGGGAGGGTCTCTTGAGAATGTTGACTAAGAGCGTTTGCTATTTGTCCTACATGAACCTCTAAGTTCTGAATTGAAGCAGCTTGATTTTGCAGGATAGTCGTGAACATTTCCTTAAGCGAGGGCTTCTTCTCAGCTGCTGGTGCTGGTGCAAGTATATGCTATGGCTGGATAGGTGGTGGTGGTGGTGATGGATGATGTGGGTATGGGTGATGTGGTGGATGGTATGGAAATTGCGGCTGTGGTGGTGCCTGAACCTGTGGACCTTGAAAACCAGGGAGTCCTATAGGTCTAGAGCTAGAAGTTTGCCCATGGTTTTGGCTCCAGGAGAAGTTAGGATGGTTCATCCACCCTGAATTATAGGTGTTTGAAAAGGGGTTATTCTGTTGCGTTTGAGAAGGGGTAACATACTGAATCGATTCTAAGTTGGACAGAATAAATCAGATTAGGACTGGTAGGAGTATTATGCTGGGTACTGAGTGACTCTACCTTCTTTGTAAGATTAGCTATCTGAGAAGTCAAGGTAGACAGTGTGTCTAACTCATATATACCTGCAGCTTTCTTAGGCAACTGCCTCTCCGACAATCATAGATAATTGTTAGCTTCCATTTTATCTAACAGACCATAAGCTTCCTACTCCGTCTTACACATTAAAGCTTCTCCCGCAGCAGCATCTACTATGGTCCTATTCTGGGTAGAGAGCCCGTTGTAGAAGGTTTGGACTTGAAGCCATAAGGGTAGGCTATGGTGGGGACACTTCCTAAGAAGGTCTTTGTATCGTTCCCACGCTTCATAAAGGGATTCAGAATCGAATTGAGCAAAGGAAGATATATCACTACGGAGTTTAGCCATTTAAGAGGGAGGAAAGAACTTAGCTAAAAATTGATGGGCTAACTCGTCCCAGGTAGAGATGGATCCCGAAGGTAAAGTGGTCAACCAGTGTCTTGCTCTATCCCTAAGAGGGAAGGGAAATAGTCTAAGCCTAAGTGCATTGTCCGAGAGTCCATTATGCTTGAAAGTATTACACAAATCTAAAACTTGCCCTAAGTGAGCATGTGGGTCATCATTGGGAAGGCCACTGAACTGTAACGAACTTTGGATCATCTGGATGATCGAAGGCTTAATTTCAAAATTGTTTGCAGGGATAGCTGGTGTCACGACCCAAACTACCCAAAAATCAGAGTTAATTTTTCGCGTTTTATTATTTTCTTTATTAATTTCTTATCTGTCCTCGAATCGTGACCAACACTCCACTAATAATTGGGCTGTGCGTCAATGCCAGTCCCACCATTCAATTACCATCTAACTTATTTCTTCTCCAGTCATTTATAATTGTTTACATTATTTATACATCCCCTAAAGTTGCTTACAAACATGTTACTGTGCTATGCTTATGTAGATACAATATGTACAAGTGTATATACCTTATGTTGATGGGCAGCAGCGGATATCCGGAATGCAGTACTGAGTCGTCGCAACTTCAACTGGAGATTATCTGTGGGAGAAAATGAAAGGGGTGAGCACATCAAGCTCAGTAAGGCAATCCTACAAACAAGTAGGTAACCATACTACCTACATGAACGTGGTGCCATGCATAAACCACCCTTTCTCCACACATTTTAAAACAGATGATATGAATTATGATGTTATGTAAAACACATTTGCACGAAAAATTCAACATGCAATAATATTCAAAATCATATATTTCTCATATAAAAATTTCACAATAAAGTCAGGATTCGACCCCTCCTTCGGGTGATCCTGACTCACACGAAACCATAAAAATCAATTTACATTCACACATGGGTTTGAAAAGCATGGAAATACCATCATGCAACTTTAATTTAAAACCCAGTTAAATCATCGAAATCGTTGACATGCGAGACTAGGCAACATCTGTATATCGGCAATAACCAGGACTATGGCCATATGTGTCCTCGGGAGTTCCTCAGCTACACGGATCCTAGTGTGCGGGTTCTCACCATGATCGGGAACCGCCCGGGAGGTGGGTCAGTCCATCCAGTCAGTCTTATCCGATCCTCGGCATCCGAAGATGCTGCATCCGGAGATGCCGTATCCGAAGATACAACACGGTACATCGTACTCCATGCTACTTGCACGGTACATCGTACTCCGTGAACCCATATAATATCTCTAGGTACTCCAGCCCAATTGGCCTGCTTCCCACAGAGGTTTTGTTTCTCAATACTCATGCCATGTCTCAAAACGCACGTGCGAGCCTATTAAATCGGTGACACAGTCTACCCGATGCTCCAAGCACGGCTCATCGCATGTTCTCATAAAATCAGTGCGAGCGATGCTCAGCACTCTCATCAACTCAAATAAAACTGGCAGAGCCCGCTTTACATCCCCACAAGGCCGCCAACCTCATCCCTCACTCTCACCCCACCTAAGAGGTCTCTTGAGCCTGTTGGGCCTTTTGGCTGACTCCAAGGGTAGACAGCGCAACTCCACAAATCCGGTAAAACTAGTACGAGCTACGCTCAGCACTCTGTATATAACTCACATGAAAATCTTATAAAAATATGGTGCGAGTTAGACTCTAGCACCCTGTCACGAAAAAGCATATGAAATTTGGTGCGAGTTATACTTTAGCACCTATGCATGTAAAACTCTAGTGCGAGCTCTCGCTCCAGCACTAATGCATGCATCACACAAATCAAATATCGTGCGAGCTGGGCTCTAGCACGTCATATGTCAATAAAACACGTAGGCGGCTCTGTTTCCTCAAAACAGTTTTCAAAATAATTATATTGTTGAAAGTATGCAATGCTGTGCATTTTCTTTCCAAGTGAGCCAGCCTACTCATGCATGTGTTAAAATACCTCCAGAATGAGCAGGAACCTTTTGTTCTTGCTCCTCCCAAATTTTCCTAAATTTATAGATTTTACCCTTAACAAGGGTATTTTAGTAATTTGTCCATTCGGGGCACTAAAATTATTAATTGACCTCTAGACCCTCCAGGTAATTTTTAAAGACTGCAAATGAACTTAAAATTGCGTAAAGTTACCTCTAGCAGTCCGCAGAATTCCCTTACCTTATTTTCCTGTCGAGTCTTACCTTTTCTTTTCCAATGTTGTCTCGTCGCAGTCCGATATGCTCCAAATCAAATACCCGGAACTGCGTATTAATATTCCTCAGGTCAGATATTATACAATTTAATCGTATTTAATATTTTTTGGGCTTAATTTAAATCATTGGGCCCGTTTACCCCTATTGGGCCCAATTGCACCTTAATGGGCCTTAATCGGCCTTAAGCCCGTTTTCCACTTAATTTTCACCTTATCGAGGCCTATTGGGCTCATTGGGCCCACCAGTAATTTATTGGGCCTCGTCCTAGCTCTCGAATAGCTAAATTCACTATTTACGACAATTATCTAAATTTCCATAATTTAATTCAATTTATGCGGAAATTAAATCAATATCACGCATAACGAGGTAATTGTCGTAAATAAGGGTCACTTACCCGAGATTCCATGCTAATCTGCAAATCGAGGCTATCTCGAGCCCTCGGTGGATGCCAATCGTCGAGCTACATAATTTCACAATTTTTTCGGATAAGTTTCTAGTCGGAAATTAATTAAATAAAATATTTCGAAATTTAAATCGGTCAATTCGACCACTTACCGACTTACCCGAAGCTCGATTGCATCATAAGAATTTTCCCCAATTTTTTTCTCTTTCTTTTTCCCTTTTTTCTTCCTTTTTTCCTCCTCTTTTTGGCTGAACCGGTTCAGTCCGATTCGGACCGGTTCAGACCGTCGGTTTTCTCCGGTTCGACTGGTTCACCGCCGGTTCACTGCCTTGCCGACCGGTTCTCCTCCGGCTTCCGCCGCCAGCAGCTCCGCTGGGTCGTCCGCAGCCCGAATCTGGCCTCGGCTTGGGTCAAGCTCGTCGGAACGCCGCCGGTTCGGCTGTTCTCCTCTTCGCCGTCGGACCCATTTTCCTCTTTTGCTGTTTCCGGCGCCGTCCGCCGGTTTCGGTGGCTGCCACCACCACCAATCGCATCGTCTGGGCCTGGGGAGTCCTCGGCTGGGTTCGAGGTCGGCCAGATCGGCGCCGTTCGCCGCCGATCGAAACTCTTTCTCCCGCGACTTCTCTCCCCCGATTCGCCGATCTCCGATGTCGGTAGGCTGCACCGCCGGTACCATCGTGCTCGCCGGCCTCCCCTCTTCCATTTCCGACCTTCGCCTGGCCGATTGGATCGCCGGTGGTCGTCCGGCCTTCAGCCTCCGTTTTCTTCTTTTTTTCTGTTTTCTGTTTCTTTCTTTCTCTCTCCCCGACCCCTTTTTTTTTTCTTTTTTTTTGTTTTATTAATTTTATTATTATTATTATTATTTTAATTATTTTACTATTCATTAAAATACATTAAAATACCCAAAATATCTCTTAAAATTATTATTTTATTTTAATTTAATTAATTTAATTTTATTTAATTTATTTATTATATTTTAACCTCTTTTTCGGGTATAATTTCTCCGTATTTTCGGGATATTGTTCCGGGTGACTTTTCGGTATATTTTTCGATTATTTTCGGGATTATTTTTCCGAACTAAAAATTTCGATTAATCCCGATTAATTTCAATAAATTAATATCTTGATCAATTTAACCCAAAATAATTTTATTTCATCTTTATTGACCAAGATTTCTCGATCCATTATTTTTAATTAAATTTCTTTATCGAAATTATACCGACTTTCGATCTTTTGACCATTTTGCCCTTACACGTGTTCGGGATTAATTTAACCCGACTTCCGTTCACAAATACTCCTTTATTTCATATTTTTAATTAAATTCGGGTCTTACAGCTGGTGGCCTAATGCCGGAATAATATCCTCCAATCGTCGGCATTGCATAATCTCCAACGGTTCTAATTTCCCTATTTTCTGTCATTGTGTTTTGCAGCGGAGCTTTAAATTTCTTAGAGTCCTTTCGAATTTTTCTAAGAGTACGTTCAATTTCAGGATCTAGAGGAAAGCAATCAAAACACTTGGCTCTACGCATGCAAACATCAGAAAGTCCTTAGAAATTTTTTTTTTGAATTTTTAAATTTTTGAATTTTTTTTAATTAACTAATCTAGATTAAACTTCTAAATATTTACACAATAAATATTCATAAGCTAGAATTACACCTAAGCATAATTTCACCGATATTAATTAACGACTAATTAAAACTTCCCCGGCAACGGCGCCAAAAACTTGACACGCCCTAAAGGTATTGTCCGCAAGTGCACGGGTCGTACAAGTAATAATGGGATTTGAGTCCCGAGTTATCGTCCCTCAGAGAAGTTGGTTAGTTTAATTAATTACCGGTTAATCTTACCCTATGATATATCCTAGCAAATTATGAGATTAAGGTGGTGATCTACTAAGACTAATTCAAAGTACTGAAAATAATAAAACTATAAGATAAACTAAATAAAACCGAGCAAAATTACTTACAGTGCTCCACACAATTAAAATCAAAAGCCTACAAAAGAAATTAAAACAGTTAAAACTAATTAATGCAAATAAAATGAAAATATGAAAATAACAAAGCAAGATTAATTAAACTAAAATTAACAATCCTAAAATGCAATAATACTACTTAATCAAAATGCAATTTAAACTAACTTAAAATTTAAGGAAATAAATTTACCCCTCATTTAATTCTAAATGAACACTTAATTAATTATCAACTTAATTAAAACCAAGTTCTAAACCATTAAACAAAAATATTAATCATGCAATTTAATCAAAGACTCTAAACTAAGCTAACAAATTAAATTGGAATTAAACTAAACTAACAATTCATGAAAATGAGTTAAAGTTATAATGCAAATGTACCAAACATGGCCTTAAGTAAATTTAAACCATTCCCTCCAAACACTGTTCATGTTCCAATTTGCTTCTTTTCCAGGAAATGGTCTCGATTTCAGGCGGTGCTCATGGCTTTGTTTGGTCTACTGTCCAGGTCTGTTCACTGTTCCTACTTACTGAAGCGCACGTCCAGGCCTGCTGTCTTCATCAACTGCTGTTAACCTGTGCTCTGTACTAACATTCCGAATGCAATGTTCTTCACTTCCAGATGCTGCAGATGCTGTGTCCAACTGTTGCTCTTGTGTGTTTTCTACTGCACGATCTGCACATCACCAACGCAACTGCAACTCTGTTTCTTCATAGGTGCTGTCCAGGTTTGCTGCAGAGTCTTGCGCACCATCTGTTCACTGCTTCTGCTTCAGGTCTCAGCTACACCTTACGTCCTCTTGAGCATGCCACCCGACCGACTTCAACCAAGAAATTGACTCAGCAATTAACAATCAGTAATGAAAAAATTGAAAGGCTAAACAAATTTAATCCAACTACAAACTGAAACTTGAAACCGAATTTATCTAAGTAAATGGGACAAAAGCAACAAAATAGAAAATAAATAAGCACAAAACAGAAATGGGAACAAAGCTGGAACAAGAATAAACACAAATCTCTACATCCTTCACAACTTCAACTACCACAACTAGATTAATATAGAATGCAGTCATGAAAAGAGAATGGACAGTAACACATTCACAAAACAGGGCAGAACAGAGAGTCGGTTTCCTTCACTTTCTTCTCCTACTGTGTTCCACATTGCTCATGATGTATATCACTGCACACAAGAGGGTAAAACGATCGGGAAATAGCTGGGTAAATCAGCAACACAACCGGTTTCACCCTTCATGAGAGAAAAGAATCGAATATAACTAATATAAAGGAAATGCAACGGAAGGTGAAGCAAAATAGCTACTGCCACTAACTATTTCACTTACCCGAGTAGAATTAAAAGGAAAAAATGAAGAACAATGTGATAAGATAGAATACTAACTACTGGAATAAAAAAAATTGCATTTCAATAGAATAACAATAACACGAAAGCTTCTAAAAGTTTGACAATGGTGGCTGCTGTCACCAGCCGAAAAACATAAAAAAAAAAACCTAAGGAAAATAAAACCTAACAATAAATATTTAACCTAAAAAAAAACTAAAAGCTACCCCCTTTACTATTGCCATCATTTTCTATTTATACACACACTTAAGGGTATAATTGTAATATTTCCATCCTAGATGAGTTGACAGTGTTTGGCCACTTGTCTTCACACCATTGGCTCCTTGAAAAATAATATTTCCATGTCATCTGTCTTTTCGTCCAATTGAATGTGCTAGACTCGTGTTGTCCGCGTGGTACAATCTCGATTTTAGCCCAATTCCGGTCCATTTTCTACCGAAATATTCAAAATTCATCCGGATTTAACTTATCTGTAAACATGAGAATTTTAATTAAATAAAGGGGATAATTAACAAAATAAAGTGGAGATTTAAATAATTAATTAGGAAATTAAGCACAAATAATTCTAAAAATATAGAATTATCATATTTCCAGATGTTACTGCAGTTTTCTGCAGAAAACTTATACCAAACATCCTTAATTTGCTGTTATAGTCATTTCCTCATTCGATTATCTTTAAGACTTGAAAATGACATCCATCCATACCTTATACACATTAAAACTTGTGTGTAACCTTTGTATAACCAAAGGTACATGATTTAAACCAAATGAAAGTGCACTACTTATGAATCTTCCTTCCATTTCACCATACCACTCATATTCCATCTCCCTCACATTCTTCCCATGTTTAAGTCCATTTCTTCATATTCATATATAATGTAACTTGTACGTACAATCACAACTCCTATTACATGTGCGTACCTTAAGCTTATGGACTCACATTACATATAATTCACTTTACAAGTATATCACCATACTTATGAATTCATTTACATGTATATATATAAGGTTAAACCTATACGGGGTCTCACAATGCGTATGGTAGTTCTTCTCATAATCTTTCAACTACCTCGAACCATTAGCTACTACATTCCCATTTTACATGAAAACACGACCCAAACCCTGATATGAAGCTTCACTCTAAGCAACAAAGCCTCTAGATCCACTAGGAATGTTGAGGATCGGTGTTAGAGTCAACCTACGCTTCAGATCTTGGAAATTACGTTTACATGCGCCACTCCATTCAAACTTAACATCTTTGTGTTGAATTGGGTTAAAAGAGCATAAGCTTAGAGAACCTCTCAATAAATATTCTATAATATCTTGCGAGCCCCAAAAAGTTACAATTATTCGTCATTGTCTTTGGCCTTTCCAAGTAATGGCCTCTATTTCAGATAGATTCATCGAGACACCATCTTTCAACACTACATGCCTTAGAAAGTCGATCTGTTCCAACCAAAATTCACAATTGATATGTTTTGCTTGTAGTTTCCTCTATCAGAAGGTCTAGAGAATAGTACGTAAATGTTGTTCATGTTCCTCCCGAGATCGTGAAACTATCAATATATCATCAATGAAGACGATGACAAACTAGTCCAAATAGTGCTGGAACACTTCATTCGTCAAATCGGTGAAGGTTGGGGGTGCATTGGTTAGGCCGAAGGACATGACATGAATCTCGTAGTGTCTATATCGGGTCCTGAAGGTTATCTATAAGATATCTTCACCTCAACCCTTAACTGATGGTAACTCGATCTTAGGTCTATCTTAAAAGACACTTGAGCACCCTTTAACTGATCCAACAAGTCATCAACCCTATGTAGCAAGTATTTATTCTTCACTATCACTCGATTCCGCTACCTATAATTTATACATAATCTCAAACTGTAATATTTGTTTTTCACAAACAACACCGGAGCCCCCTAAGGTGAAATACTTAGACGTATAAATACCTTGTTTAACAAGTCCAGAAGTTACTACTTTATCTCTTCTAATTCCACCAAAGCCATTTTATAAGGAGGTTTCGAGATAAGCTGAGTGACTGGTAGTAGATCTATGAAAAACTCAAGCTCTTGCTCAAGAGGCAACCCCGATAACTCATTAGGAAAAACAACAGAGAAGTCAATGACAATTAGGATGTTTGACAACTCAGGATAACCCTTATCGACATCCTCAACAAATGCAACATAGCTTTCAAAAACAAAATCTATTGAGTTAATGTATTTTGAAATGACAAAACAAGTTAATTCAATAATGTTAAAATGATATACAAACATGTTTAGAGGATATTAGTACCAGAACTTAGAGTTCTGCTGATGAGAGATCGATCTGGGGTATGAGAGATCGATCTCCTGGGTTTTTACTTGATGAGAGATCGATCTCATGATGGAAGAGATCGATCTGGCAAGCCTTAAATCTGTACAAAGGTATTTAGGAAGAATAAGATCGATCTGCAAGGGTTAAGAGATCGATCTGGGTAATGCTAGAGTTGAGAGATCGATCTGGTCGATGAAGAGATCGATCTCCCTTAAGAGCTTAAGACTATAGATCGATCTGAGAGATCGATCCACATTCAAACAGAGAACTTATGAGATCGATCTGGTAAGGAAGAGATCGATCTTCTCAAAGTCAGAGAGCTAAAGAGATCGATCTGTGTTGTTGAGAGATCGATCTCCTCTCTACGAGAATGCATGGCAGATCGATCTGGAGATCGATCTTGCCTCAAACAGAGAGACTAGGAGATCGATCTGCCTATTCGACAGATCGATCTGCCTCATTATTTTCAAACTAACAGATCGATCTGCTAACCTATGAGATCGATCTCCTTGTGTATTTGTGCTTCAATCTTGCAGGATTTATAACTAAGAGATCGATCTGGCCAAGAAGGCAGATCGATCTGGCACTCTACTGGAGGTACCCAATGGCTAGTTTCTGCAAAACACAACGGGAAGAATAGCATTTAATGCTCCAACTACCAATCCTTCAGTATTTAACCAAGCATTGAAGACAAAGAGAAAGTGACACTATTGCTGCATATTCCAAACATTCTCAAGCTTTAATTCTTTCATTCCTTGTGTCCCTATTGCTCATTCATTGAGAATCATTGTAAAAGCTTAAGTGCAAAAAGCTACATTTGTCCTACCACTTTAAAGCATTATATTGTATTCAGTCTTATCTTAAAAGAGAAGAGGATTGTTCCTCAGTGAGAGTAAATTGTAAGAGGCTGAATACTTTCTCTGTATTGCTAAGGGTAGAGAGGTTATTCCTTAACCTGCAAAAGGAACTGTGTAAGCTCTATTGAAAGAGAGAAAGAAAGCACTTGACAAGAAGGTCAAGGAGAGAGGACGTAGGCAAGAGTTTGGCCGAACCTCTATAAATGATTGTGTTTGTTTCTCTCTTCCCTACTTTGCATTAAATTGTTATATTGCACTATATTGCTCATTATCATTTGTGATTAAATTGTGATTAATTTTTAATTTGCCATAATTGTCAGAAAACCGATTCTCCCCCCCCTCTCGGTAGAGCCAACAATTGGTATCAGAGCTAGGACTCTTTAATCACATAGGAACAACTTCCTAAGAGTTAGAAAACGATCAAATGGCTCTTAACAATGTAGCAACTAGTTTGATAGGAGAGGGGCACTCCACGGTTAGACCTCCCATGTTCAATGGTGAACATTATTCGTATTGGAGGACTAGGATGATGCTATTCATTCAAGCAAATGACTATGAAGTATGGAGAATTATAGTTAAGGGACCTCAAATCCCTACAAAGAAAATAGAGGGAAGAGATATCCCCAAAGAAGAAGATGAATGGGATTCTAATGACATTAAATGTGCACAGCTATGCACACATTATTTTGTGCTTTAGGTCCTAATGAATATAATAGAGTCTCCGGGTGTGATAATGCCAAGCAAATATGGGATAAATTGGCAATAACTCATGAGGGTACAACCCAAGTGAAGGAGACAAAAGTAGGTATGCTCACACATGATTATGAGCTATTTAGGATGAAGGAAGGAGAATTGATTAGTGATATGTTCACTAGATTTACAGATGTAATTAATGGACTAAAATCCTTAGGAAAAATATATTCTAACATTGAGATGGTAAAGAAAATTTTAAATAGCTTACCAAAATCATGGGAAGCTAAAGTGACAGCAATAGAGGAATCTAAGGATCCACACACATTGTCCTTAGATGAATTGATAAGATCTTTGCTCACTTATGAGATGAAACTTAAAAGAAATGAAGAGCCACCCAAGAAAGTGGGTGTTGCTCTAAAATCCACTGCTCAAGAGGAGATTAAAAATGAGAGTGGCAGTGAGGAGGATATTGAGATGGCAATGTTTGCCAAAAGGTTTAATAAGTTCATGAGGATGAAAGCTAGTAGTAGTAATAGGAGAAACAATAGGCGAGAACAAGAGGAAGTAGGTAGAAAAGACTCCATTGTATGTTATGAATGTAAAAAACCAGGACACATAAAATTTAACTGCCCTCTTCTTAAAAGGTCAAATGATAGGTTCCATAAAAAGAAGGCAATGGTGGCAACATGGAGTGACAGTGATTGCTCCGATGATGAATCAAATGAGGACATTGCCAACTTATGCTTCATGGCTATTGATGATGATCAAAAGGTAACCTCTAATCTCAATGAATACTCATTTGATGAATTGCAAGATGCATTTGATGATCTAGCATTAGAGTATGAATCTATGAGCATGAAGTATAAAAAGTTAATATCTAAATTAAAAAGGGAAAATGAGATAATTTTAAAAGATAAATTGGAATGTGAGAAGAAACTAGAGATCTCAAATCTAGAAATTTGTGACCTTAAGGAGAAAAATAACAATTTACATAACTCCTTTAATAGATTTCACATGGGGCAACAAAAGCTAGATAGCATGTTAGAAACCCAAAGGGCATTTTTTGACAAAAATGGCTTGGGATATAATGCACAAAGTAGGGAGACCCATCTTAAGAGTTTTATTGCTAGGAAGAGCATGATTAAACCTGCAATTACTTGTTCATATTGTAATAAAAAGGGACATAAGTCACATTATTGCAATATAAAGATGAGGAACCTTAAAGGAAAAAGAGTAAAAAGGATATGGATTCCAAAAGAGGTAATTCATTCCAAGGACTATAATGCATTAGCAAAATGGATCCCAATGGGATCAAGAATTGCATTTACTAACCTCCAAGGACCCAAGAAAATTTGGGTACCTAAGACTTGAGTTTAATTTTTTGTAGGTGATTGAGCATAGCCACAAAGCTAAAACAAAAGATGCTTGGTACTTAGATAGTGGATGCTCAAGGCACATGACGGGTGATAAAAGCCATTTCAATTCCTTCAAATCGAAAATTGGTGGAGAAGTCACTTTTGGGGACAACTCCAAAGGCCAAGTGGAAGGAAGTGGCTCAATAGGTAATGATCATTTCTCTTTAGAAAAAGTATTACTTGTTAGGGGTCTTAAGCATAACTTGTTAAGCATTAGTCAACTTTGTGACAAAGGTTACAAAGTAATTTTTGATTGCATGAAGTGTAATGTTATAGATCCTAAGTCAAATAAATTCTTTTTCTAGGCCATAGGCAAGGTAACATATATATTGTCTATCTTAATGAACTCAAAAATGAAAACATATGCTTAATGGTAGACAACAAAAAGGAATCTTGGTTATGGCATAGAAGACTAGGTCATGCTAGCATGAGTGTGCTATCCAAGTTAGCTAGAAAGGATCTAGTAATAGGCTTACCCAAAATACCTTTTGATCATGAAGAAATATGTGAAGCTTGTGTTAAAGGAAAACACAAGAGGACAACTTTTAAGCCTAAGAATAGTGTATCCACCACTAGGCCTCTCCAATTACTGCATTTAGAATTATTTGGACCAACTAGAACCACTAGCCTAGGTGGGAAACACTATGGATTTGTAATAGTTGATGATTACACTAGGTACACTTGGGTGTTCTTTTTGAGAGTAAAAAATGAAGCCTTAGAGAAATTCATAACTTACTCAAAGGTGACCCAAAATGAAAAAGGATATACAATAACAAGCATTAGGAGTGATCATGGCAAAGAATTTGAAAACATAGGATTTGATTAGTATTGCAATGATCAAGGAATTAGCCATAATTTTTCAGCCCCTAGGACACCACAACAAAATGGTGTAGTTGAGAGAAGAAATAGAACTTTGGAAGAGATGGCTAGAACTATGTTATGTGAGAATAACTTACCAAAGTATTTTTGGGCTGAAGCTATAAACACATCATGTTATATAATTAATAGAGCTATGATTAGACCCATGCTAAAGAAAACTCCTTATGAGCTCTACAAAGGTAAAAAGCCTAACATTAGCTATTTCCATCCTTTTGGCTGCAAATGTTTTGTTCTAAATAATGGGAAAGATAATTTAGGAAAATTTGATGCCAAGAGTGATGAGGGAATATTCCTAGGATACTCATTGAATTCAAAGGCCTATAGAATATATAACAAAAGAACATTAATGATTGAAGAGTCTATTCATGTTATATTCGATGAATCAAATAATATATCTAAAGATTCAACCAATGATGAAAATGTTGGAATATTTGATGAAGGGCTAGATGATGACTTTCTAGAAAAGCTTGACTTGAATAAAGGAGATGAAGAAGAAATAGAGGTTTTAGAAAGAGAACCTAGAGCACCAAGAGAGTTAGGATATGTAAAAGATTGTGAAATAGTAGGAGATCCAACTCTTGGAGTTAGAACTAGATCATCCCTAAGGAATATGTGCCAATATATAGCCTTTGTATCTCAAATTGAGCCTAGGAATGTCAATGAAGCTTTAGAAGACAATAATTGGTTCCTAGCAATGCAAGAAGAATTAAATCAATTTGAGAGAAGCAAAGTATGGAAACTAGTTCCTAGGCCTAGTGATCACTCAATAATTGGAACTAAATGGATATTCAAGAACAAAATGGATGAAAATAGTGTGATCACAAGAAATAAGGCTAGGCTAGTTGCTCAAGGCTATAGACAAGAGGAAGGCATAGACTATGATGAAACATATGCACCGGTAGCTAGATTAGAGGCAATAAGAATGTTGCTTGCCTTTGCATGTTATAAAAACTTCAAGTTATATCAAATGGATGTAAAGAGTGCATTCTTAAATGGTTTTATTAATGAAGAAGTATATGTTGAGCAACCTCCCGGATTTGAAAATCATGAATTTCCTGAACATGTTTTTAAATTATCAAAGGCACTTTATGGGTTAAAACAAGCTCCTAGAGCTTGGTATGAAAGGTTGTCAAAATTCTTAATAGAAAAGGGATTTTCAAGAGGAAAAGTGGATACCACCTTATTCATTAAGAAGAAAAATAAGGATTTATTAGTTGTACAAGTGTATGTAGATGATATTATTTTTGGTTCAACTAATGAGTCTTTATGCCAAGAATTTGCTAAGATCATGCAAGGAGAATTTGAGATGAGCATGATGGGAGAACTCACATTCTTCTTGGGACTTCAAGTGAAGCAAACAAAAGATGGAACCTTCATCAATCAAGCAAAGTATACTAAGGAATTGCTCAAGCGATTTGGAATGGACAACTGCAAACCTCAAGCAACTCCAATGGGCACCAACATCAAGCTTGATAAGGATGAAAGTGGTAAGTGTGTAGACACTAAACTTTATAGGTCTATGATTGGCTCATTGCTTTATTTAACTGCAAGTAGACCAGATATTTTGTTTAGTGTATGCCTTTGGCTAGATTTCAATCCTGTCCTAAGGAATCACATCTATTGGCAACTAAGAGAATCTTTAGATACCTCAAAGACACTCCCTCACTAGGACTTTGGTACCCCAAGGACTCTACTTTGCCCTTCATGCATTTTCAGATGCTGATTTTGGAGGCTGCAAAATAGATAGGAAAAGTACTTCAGGTACTTGCCAATTCTTAGGAAATAGGTTAATTTCTTGGTTCTCCAAGAAGCAAAACAGTGTAGCTCAGTCCACAACTGAAGCTGAGTATATAGCAGCTGGTAGTTGTGGTGCTCAAGTGTTGTGGATTAAACAACAAATGAGAGATTATGGTATTGACATGAAACAAGTGTCTATTAAATGTGATAATACCAGTGCCATTAATCTGTCTAAGAATCCTATTCAACACTCCAGAACCAAGCACATAGAAATTAGACATCACTTCCTTAGAGACCATGTACAAAAAGGGGATATAATTTTAGAGTACATTGACACTCTACATCAAATAGCTGATATATTCACCAAACCCCTTGATAGAGATAGGTTTTGTATCCTTAGAGGTGAATTAGGACTCATGGATATGCCTTAGGACTTTTGTGTTTCAAAAATCTTGGTTTCAAATTGATTTTAAATGAGTTTTTGCAAAGATCTTCTGGCAATGAGGATGAGAGATCGATCTCCTTGCAATATAGATCGATCTCCATACCTCCAACAAGCCTAAATCATCAAGGTTAAGTTAAGCAGATCGATCTTCTAACCATAAGATCGATCTCCTTACGTCTCTGTTTAAAGGCAGATCGATCTGTCCACACGATAGATCGATCTCTTCAAGCTTCCACATTCTACAGATCGATCTTTGCATTTGGAAGATCGATCTGCCTAAGCCTCTGTTAAACAACAGATCGATCTGTGTGTAACAGATCGATCTCCTTAAGCCTCTGTTTGCGACCAGATCGATCTGGCCTTACGACAGATCGATCTCTATTGGATTCTGGAAATGACAGATCGATCTGTCGCCTCGACAGATCAATCTCCTGTGCCCTGGAGTATAAATACCCGCGTAAAATTCCCAAATTTCCCAAACCCAATCTTCAAAATTCCCAAATTTCCCTCGCATTTCTTCATTTGATTCGCGACCAGATCGATCTCTGTACGGTCCTCCTTGCGTCTCGGTGTCCAATTCCGGTATTGTAACCAACATTCCTTACTGATTTTCAAAATCTTTCTTCAATTTGTGTTTTTTTAATTCTAGGGCAAACCTAGGTACTGTTTCATTGATTTTCTCACTGTTGAATCTGTTTAGTGCAAATCTAGAGTCTAGAATCATGCCTAGGAAGTCAGTAGCAAACAAACCTCCTAGAACCACTGAGGCAGGTTTCTCATCACAACCTATTCCTCCACCTCCTGTCGCTTCCTTCAATCGGTGTTTTAAAACACCAGCAAAAAGAAAGCGATATGAGGAATTCTTCTCGACCATGCCAATCAAGCATTGGCGCACTATCGATTTTTCGTTCCTCAATCGCATAGAGTTTCCCTATTTGTCAAAATTTAAGGAGTTCGGATAGACGAATTTCTTGAAAATCAACACTCCTGTCCCTCCAAATCTCGTTCGCGTATTCTTTTCCAATGCCGAACTCGTTTATGACCCCGATGACACCTGCAAAATCCTTGCCTTCAAAACCTACGTCATGGGTCAATCCATTATAATTGACTCTGAAGTTCTAGCCAAAGTGTTTGATATACGCGATGAAGGCTTAACGAATGAGGATGAGGAAGTCCCCTTAGAGTTTGATCTCCCTGCAGACAAGGCGAGTGACCTGCCGATGCATCCTCGATTACTCCACCTCATAATTTCTTGGAACCTCCGACCTTTCGGTACTCGTCACTCTACCGTTAGGCGCTTAGATCGTTTCTGGCTCCATCACATTCACACCACAAGCCAAAAGCCTAACCTCCCTCACTTTATATACGAAGATTGGCTGAAGATTGTGCGTGGACAAGCTACCACGATCTTGTTTCCACAACCGGTAGCTTATCTTCTTCACCGCCTTGGTATCGACTGCAGCGGCGAAACCGGCGAACTCCCCTCTCCCAAGAGCGTGCTTAACATTGGGACCCTCCATCATATGGGGTACTACAAAGACCTCCGGGGAGAGTGGACGAAAAAGAGGGATCAGCAACCTGCAGAGGCTATGGAGGAGGACCCCACTGCTGAGCCAGTGCACCGACCTGCTGCACTAGCTCCGGAACCATCGGCTCCGCCCACTGCACCAACATCGTCCCCTGCTGACTTGGAGATGCTCATGACGATGATGAATGACCTCAGTCAGCAGATGAATGACGGCTTTTCCACTCAGCGGCGTATGATCGAGAACTTAACCCAAAGAGTGGATAAGATTCAAGAAGCTCAAGAGCCGATGTTCGATGAGGTCCAAGTCACACGCACGCACGTTGAGCATCTTGTGGATCGTGATCCTCCCTCATCTTAGGCCATAGGTGTTTGTTGTAGTTTAGTTTCATCATGGTTGATCTTTAATGTTACTTGCACTACATTTGCTTGAATGAAATGTGATTTGATTGGATATTGGCTGAGTTAATGAAAATGTTGATTTTGAAATGCCATGAATCTTCTATTTTGTGTGATTGATATGACAAAAAGGGGGAGAAGAAACATGTGTTGTGGTTGTGTTAAATGTTTTAAAAGAATGATTTAATTGAGGGGGAGTTAAGTCATTAACAAAGTCAAAAGCTCACAAAAAGGGGGAGTTTTGCAAATTCACTAAACATGTTTATTTGATGAGTTTTGTCATATCAAAAAGGGGGAGATTGTTGAGTTAATGTATTTTGAAATGACAAAACAAGTTAATTCAATAATGTTAAAATGATATACAAACATGTTTAGAGGATATTAGTACCAGAACTTAGAGTTCTGCTGATGAGAGATCGATCTGGGGTATGAGAGATCGATCTCCTGGGTTTTTACTTGATGAGAGATCGATCTCATGATGGAAGAGATCGATCTGGCAAGCCTTAAATCTGTACAAAGGTATTTAGGAAGAATGAGATCGATCTGCAAGGGTTAAGAGATCGATCTGGGTAATGCTAGAGTTGAGAGATCGATCTGGTCGATGAAGAGATCGATCTCCCTTAAGAGCTTAAGACTATAGATCGATCTGAGAGATCGATCCACATTCAAACAGAGAACTTATGAGATCGATCTGGTAAGGAAGAGATCGATCTTCTCAAAGTCAGAGAGCTAAAGAGATCGATCTGTGTTGTTGAGAGATCGATCTCCTCTCTACGAGAATGCATGGCAGATCGATCTGGAGATCGATCTTGCCTCAAACAGAGAGACTAGGAGATCAATCTGCCTATTCGACAGATCGATCTGCCTCATTATTTTCAAACTAACAGATCGATCTGCTAACCTATGAGATCGATCTCCTTGTGTATTTGTGCTTCAATCTTGCAGGATTTATAACTAAGAGATCGATCTGGCCAAGAAGGCAGATCGATCTGGCACTCTACTGGAGGTACCCAACGGCTAGTTTCTGCAAAACACAACGGGAAGAATAGCATTTAATGCTCCAACTACCAATCCTTCAGTATTTAACCAAGCATTGAAGACAAAGAGAAAGTGACACTATTGCTGCATATTCCAAACATTCTCAAGCTTTAATTCTTTCATTCCTTGTGTCCCTATTGCTCATTCATTGAGAATCATTGTAAAAGCTTAAGTGCAAAAAGCTACATTTGTCCTACCACTTTAAAGCATTATATTGTATTCAGTCTTATCTTAAAAGAGAAGAGGATTGTTCCTCAGTGAGAGTAAATTGTAAGAGGCTGAATACTTTCTCTGTATTGCTAAGGGTAGAGAGGTTATTCCTTAACCTGTAAAAGGAACTGTGTAAGCTCTATTGAAAGAGAGAAAGAAAGCACTTGACAAGAAGGTCAAGGAGAGAGGACGTAGGCAAGAGTTTGGCCGAAACTCTATAAACGATTGTGTTTGTTTCTCTCTTCCCTACTTTGCATTAAATTGTTATATTGCACTATATTGCTCATTATCATTTGTGATTAAATTGTGATTAATTTTTAATTTGCCATAATTGTCAGAAAACCGATTCTCCCCCCCCTCTCGGTAGAGCCAACAAAATCATTTCATAAAAGAGAGATTTTAAAAGGAAATTCTGATGAATCTCTAAAATATCGTATTTTAGAGTACTTTATTGCATGATTTTTTTATTAAAATTTGGAGTTTTTAATTAATTTCCTTCATATTTATTTGATTTTTCTTAATCTGCCAGATATTTTAGAATAATAGAGAGAATTGGAAAAATGATGCAAATCATGGAAAGTTGTTGGTATGGTTTTTAACTCTAAAATCTTTTCCAAACCCCATTTTTGAAACTCTATTCCTAACCCCGAAATCTCAAAACCCCAAATTAACTTAAACACACACCATAACCCAATTCCTTGTAAAACCATAGACCAAAAAGCCCATGAAAAACCATGCAACTAGGGATGTAAACGGGGCGGGTACCCGCTAATTTTAGACTACTCGACCCCGAACCCGATTAATAATTACAAAACCCGAACCCTATAATTACCCGATTAATTTTTGAAACAATTACCCGAACCCTACCCTAATAAATTTTGCACTACCCGTTAAATACCCGAACTCGTATAATTACCCGATTATTCAATTTATATTTTGACAACCCATTTATTAACCTGAAACTCGATTATGAAAAAAAATTATTCTAACATCAAAAATCAAAAACATAAAATTAAATAAAAACATACATGTTCCATCATAATTAAACAAACTTTAATAATTCAACAAGTAACTTTAAACCATTATGAGTGCATAATATATATCATAGTATTTCTAATTTGATACATTTGATTTGTTATGAAGTTATGATATATTTATGTAATGTAAATTAATTTAATCAATGATAATAATATTAAATGATTAAAAAGATGTAGACCTTAAATTGATAATTAATATTTTCATTACAATTTGTATCATATACATATACTATAGTATCATATATGTAAATGATCATATATTATAATATCATATATTATAATTATACTATAATATCATATACTATAATATGAAGTTATCAATTTATCATATACTTAAAATTTTAATTTTAATCATCAATTTTTTTGAGTAAACAATGTTTTATTATAATTGATAATTTCAATTTTAAGTACAATTTGTATCATATGCATGTATTATATTAGTATCATATATAATACATGTAAATGGTCAATTTGCAAGAATTACATCTTAATCAAATTTGAAACTTTTATCATTTTAATTTTAGTAGTTTATATTTAAAATTTAAATAGTTATTATCTTAAACATAATTTACTAATTTAATTTCATAATTATTTTATTATCATGTTTCATTAATTTTTTGACTAAAAAATGTTTTACTATAATTGATAATTTCAATTTTAAGTATAATTTATATCATATATATATATATATATATATATATATATATATATATATATATATATATATATATGATACAAATTATACTTAAAATTGAAATTATCAATTATAGTAAAACATTTTTTAGTCAAAAAATTAATGAAACATGATAATAAAATAATTATGAAATTAAATTAGTAAATTATGTTTAAGATAATAAGTATTCATAATTATTTTATTATCATGTTTCATTAATTTTTTGACTAAAAAATGTTTTACTATAATTGATAATTTCAATTTTAAGTATAATTTGTATCATATACAAATACTATATTGGTGTGTGTGTGTCTATATATATATATATATATATATATATATAAGAATTTGATCTTAACTAAATATGAAACTTTTATTATTTCAATTTCAATACCTCGTATTTAAAATTTTAAGACATATTATCTTAAGCATAATTAACCCAATTTAATTTCATAATTATTTATTTTATTATTATTTTTTATTAATTTTTTTAGTCAACAATGTCTTATTAAAATTGAAAATTACAATTTTAAATACAATTTATATCATATAAATATACTATGAATTGATATCATATTTGCAAATTGCTAATCATTAATGTGTAAGAATTGCATTTTAACTAATTATGAAACTTTTTAAATTTAATTTTAGAATATTATATTTAAAATTTTAAAAGTTATTATTTTAAGTATAATCAATTATTTTAATTTCATAATTATTTTTATTATGCTAATTGCTAATTTTTTTTAGACACACAATTTTATTGTATAAATATTTTTTAGAACACATTATGTCAAATATAAGCTATGGCTTACTTGGTAAGTTCATTGTATAGAGATTAAAAAATAAATATTCAAGTCCCCACAACTTTAAAAATTATATTTTTGTAAGCAAAAAATAAACAGGTTCGGGTACCGAGTTCGGGTACTCTAACCTGGTTACATTAATCGGATTCGGGTACCGGATATCTGAGGGGTACTACCGGAACCCTACTCGAACCCGTCACGGGTAGTGAAATTACTACCCTAACCCGATTAAAACCCGTTTACCGATACCCGAATCCGACTTAAACGAGGCGAGTAGTGCCGGATACCCGTTTACGTACTACCCATTTACATCCCTGCATGCAACCGGCCACTCCTTGATACCTAAACCCTTCTCCTATGCCAAATCCTCTGCGGACACTACACTATAAAACGGAAATTAAGGCAGCCGAATAAAAGGGGGGAGCTTGGTGACAGCATCTCAATGCTATCATTTTCTCATGCTTTTCTCAGCTTAGACATTAGATTAGTAGCTATTTTTCCAGCATAGGTACCGTGTCAAAAGGGATAGGCTTTGCTTTGTAAGAGAGCAAAATTTCCCTTAGTGTTCCTTTAGTTCACTGTTTCATTATTTTTGTTTACTCACTGTTTGGTCATTTGTCTTTGCTGGTTGCTTGCTGTATTGGGCTGAGTGAGAGGTTGAAGGACGCTGCTTAACTCCTGGTGGAAGCTTGGAGGCTGCTGGAAAAGGCTGGCAATGGTGGAAAAAGTGGCTTGTGACAGCAGCCTAAGCCTCCCCATTGCTGCAGTTTTTCTTGTTCCGATTTCCTCATATTATTGTTTTTAGTTTTCTGTTTAAGTTTAGATTAGTACAATATAGTTCATATTAAAATTTCAGTGGTTAATTCTAATTTAGATTAAATAAAATTAAGTTTTCGTGTTTTCCTTTCAATGCTCTGTTTTCAGTTACATTTACTGTTTTAACATTTTATTGATACTTTCTGCATTGGTTTCTTCTGTATTATTTTTCTTAGAATTCATGGTCTAGTATAATGTTTTTATTCTACTTTGTTTTTTCTTCTTCTGCATTAACTGTTTCAAATTCTTACACTTTAAATCTTAAAGTCTGTACTCGATTTTCTTGCATCACTGTTCTGCATTGCTGGTTCTTCAAGCTTCTACTTTACTGTTTTGTTCTGCTTCCTACTGCTGAGCTGGGTAAATCACGGTCTACTGCAACTTGAGGAAGACGGTGCTGGGTTACGTGAAGCTGCTGCTGGACATTTGTTGGAGGGTGACGGTGCGGGGTTGCTGTTCTGCATGTAGTGTGACAGTTGCTGCTGCTTTGTTGGCATGTGTTGCGCGTTGCTGGTGGATGTTAGGCATGCCTGCTGCTGTGAGACGTGTGGCTGGAGCAGACTTTGAAGCTGTGTTGGAAGCTGTTGCGTGGAGGATGCGCGAAAGATGGGCAGTGCAGCAGCATGTGGATGCGTGGTGGTGCACTAGACACGTTCTTGTTAGGTGTCTGAATTTTAAGTTTTGTTTACATGCATAGTAGTTTAGTATATTGGATTAAATAGTTATTTTAGTAAGTTCATTAATTTAAAATTATTAGTTTATTAGTTTTCAAGTGTTTAGTTTGACAATTAGGGATATATTTAGTTATTTAATTTTAAATTTTAGTTTTAAGTAAGTTAATTTATGATCATCAATTTAATTTAGTTAGAATTTTAAATTTTTATGTTCTTTATTTTTATATGAAGTTTTTTTATTTTTATTTTTTTATAATTTTATTAGTTAATTTAGTTTAAGAAAATTTTATTGGTTTGGATGAATCTAAGGTGACAAAGTTTAGTACTTGACTAAATGACCAAAATAATCCTCGTGTGAACGATATCTGGGCCCACCTTCGTATTACTAGAAGACTGTGTATACTTGGATGTAGATACCATTTAGGGTCAACAAGTTTTTAGCGTCGTTTCCATGAATTAGTTTAGGTTATTCTTAGTTAATATTAATACCAATCAGACCAAGAACAAAAAATTAAATTAAAAAAATCTCTTCTTGTTATTCCTTTTTTTCTAATATTTTTCTTTTATGTTAGTTTTGAAAGGTACCATGGCTTATTGCTGAGCCAAGAATTGTGGGTGACTTGCGAATCTTTACTTTGTTTGAATTCATTCAAGTATTAAGAAGCCAAAAATGGAAGCTGATAGCTTTGAGATTGATCTAGACATCATTTTGATGATCATGAATTTGATTCAATTTGGAAGGTTGTCCACTGAAGATCCTGTCACGACCCAAATTACCTAAAAATCAGAGTAAATTTTTCGCTTTTTAATTTCCTTATCCGTCGTGAACAGTTACACTACTAAACAGTTGGGCTATGATTCGGTATTAGTCACCTCTCACCTATTTACCATTCCATTTTCATATTTCATTTACATATCAATTTATTTTAAATAAATACATCACCAATATTACATCCATGTACAGTATTGTGCCTCTATATGTTCAGATACAAAAATTATACAAATGTGTATGCCTGGTCTTGATAAGAAGCAGCGGATAACCGAAATACAAGACTACTGTCATTCTCTTCTACTGAATGTATCATGTGGGGTGGAAAATGAAAGGGTGAGCATAAACAGCTCAGTAAGGCAATAATATAAGCAGGTAGATAACTATACTATCTACATGCTGATAATGTCATGATATAAAATCGTTTACATTTGAAGCATGAGGTAAGACTAAAATGATGCCATATGTATGTATATATCATATAAGATAAATCATGAAATCGACATATAAAACAAACATGAAAAAATCGTCATGTATGACATCTCATGCTCGTCACATTAAAAACTTATTGTTTCATCATAAACTCATCACGTTAAAAACTCATTTGTTGTATCACAAAACAATCTCATCAAGGCTAAACCCATCTCTCGGGAATATCTTGATTCATTAAATCACATCTCCTTTGAAAACATTAATCGGGACATTACCCCTCCCTCGGGTTCATCCTGGTCTATTCAGACCGTATGATATCATGTGAGGCATGTAGGTTACTGTATGAAAATCGAGGACTATGGCCATACTTTGTCCCTGTGATCCCAGGCTACACGGATCCCGGTGTGCGGGGCATCACAACTGCAACAGGAGGTGGGGTCAAGTCCTACCCGCCAGAATATCAAGTAACATCATTGAGTCATCATGACTGCACGGTACAGCGTACTCCGTGTGATATACACGGTACATCGTACTCCGTGGACCCATATCATAGTCTGGGGGTGCCTGCCGTAGGTCTTATCCACCCCAATACTATGTCGATAACCAACCCATGTCTCAAAGTATACGTGCGAGCATCTCAACTCTTTGTGACACACAGTCTACAGGAGGCTTTCGCACGACTATATGCATGTCAACTCACGTCTAGTGCAAGCGAAGCTCCAGCACCACACTATGCATATCATGATATCTAAAATCTCGTGCAAGCGAAGCTCCAGCACGGTTTTGTGCACACACAAATTTCTCGTACGAGTAATGCTCTAGTACGACTTTTCATGAGAAATAAATCAGTAAACTTGAGTGCAAGAAAGACTCTAGCACTCTTTTTATTCATGTAAATACGATAGGTGGCTCAATCTTGATAAAACATCTATTAAAATAGTAACCGGTCCAAACCGGTACCTTTTCATATAATTCACGAAATCAACAGCCAACCTATGTGCATATTTGCTTAAATCAAAGCAATACATTCATATAAAACATTAAAAACATGAAATCATGCAATTTATCTGCCTTACTACCCTTTTTGTAAATTTTACTCTCAGGGGCAAAATCATCTTTTTCTTTATTCACCTAAGCCCCAGTTTTCGTAAAAATTATTATTTCTTTTCTAGATACTTTAAGGAATTCTAAACCCTGTAAATCCCCTTAATAAATACATATAGAAATCTCTATACACCTACAAAATTCCCTTACCTCGATTCTCGTCGAGCGCGTATCTAAATTCCACTGTCGGAGGCTCGTTCGATCCGATTTGCTGCTAATCCAGTCTCTGGGGCTGCAGATAATTATTTATCATGTCAATTTAACCCAATAAATATAATTCTCCTGTTTACTATAGTCGATTTAACTAATTGGGCCAATTTACTCTTATTGGGCCCAATTGCACCTTAATGGGCCTCGACCCATTTTCAGCCCGTTTTTACTTATTAAATCCCTTCTTCGGGTTTACTGGGCTCATCCAGCTTACCAATAATCATCGGGTTTCGTTCCAAACTTATTGAATAACCCGTATACTATTTACAATAATTACTGTAAAATTTTGAATAATATTTCTTTTTATAATGAATTATTCCGTAAATTCCGTAAAATAATCGAAACTCTGTATTAAAGGATACATATTATCGTATTAAAATATACTTACCTAATATGATGCGGGGTACGAAAATCGAAGCTCAATCAGCTCTCGTTCGGGCTTTGTCGTACAACTGCACAATTAATATTTCATTTCGGGTTACTTTTCGATTAAATATAATTTAAATAAATTTTCTGGAATTCAAATCGGTCACTTTTGACCTCTTACCGACTTACCCGAAGTCCGGTATACCCCCGAAAATTCTTTCCCTTTTTCCTTTTTCTCTTTTTCTCCTTTTTTCCCTTCTTTCTTGGCTGACCCGGTTCAGCCTGGTTCAACCTGGTTCAGACCGGTCCGGTTCAGCCGGTTCGGTCCGGTTCACCTCTTTGCTGAACCGGTCCGTACCGATTCAGACGTTCCTGTCCTCGTTCATGGAATTTCAGACCGGTTCTCGGCTCGTTTCTGGTGCCAAACGGTGCGCCTGCACTGGGGGATTGTTCGGCTGGGGTCGGGGTTGGCCGAATCACTCCGGTGGCCGCCGGATTCCTCTTCTCCCTCCGCGGCACTCTCCCTCTCGATCCGTCAGATTCTGATGGTCTCGCCGGTCGATATCGGTCTCAAAGGAACCGGCTCATCCCCCTGAAGTCATCGGTAGCCTCCGTTCAAGCCTAGCCGTCGTGGTCCGCCAGAATCGACCATGTTTTCCTCACGGGCTTCTCTTCCTCCGTTCGACGATTCCCGGCCCCCTGACGGCGCGTCTCCGGTGCCAATAGCTTCGCCGGCCTCTCCTCTTCCTCCTCTGCTGTTCGTCGGAGCCGTTGGTCGCTGGTGGCCGTGGGTCGGTCGGGCCACGCGCAGTCTCCTCGGTTTCCTTTCTTCTTCTCTCTCCTCGATAACATTTTATTTGATTCTCTTCTTTTTTTTTTGAATTAATTTAATTTATTATTTAATTTTATTATTATTTTATTCAATATTATATTATTATTTTGCCAAAATATCTAAGATAAATTATTATTTAATTTATTTAATAAATAAATAATTTTTTCGATATTATTTCAACTTTTCGGTATATTTTTCGATTATTTTCGGGTTTATTTTCCGAAGTGAAAATCCCGCTTAATTTCGATTATTTCTCAAAAATTCATATCTTGATCAATTTAACCCGAAATTTAATTATTTCTTCGTTATTGATCAAGTTTCTCAAATCCATTATTTTTTAATTAAATTTTCTTATCAAATTTATTTCGACTTTCGATCTTTTGACTGTTTTGTCCTTACACGTGTTCGGGATAAATTTAACCCGACTTCCCTTCACGAATACTCATTCATTTTGTGTTTTTAATTAAATTCAGGTCTTACAAAATCTCCCCCACTTAAGAAATTTGGTCCTCCAAATTAGAAACAAGTTAGTCTGTAAATCACTCCGGATATTTCACACATATCATACTCTTTAATTCCCTTGTGACTTTTTTCGCAGTATACTACTACCAAAGGACTTTAATTAGGGAGATCATCTTAAACCTCGACACTTCCTCTTTCCATCTAATACTCGAATTGATTTTCCAATCATACGTTAAACTTTCATTGAGCTTCAATAGCTCATATCCGTTCACATATATCGGGTCCAGATAATATTTTCGAAACATCATAAGATGTGACACATTGTGGATGCCTGCTAATTTAGGTGGTAACGCCAACCTACAGGTCTTATCTCCCACTTTGTCCAATCTCTCAAAGGGTTCAATATTACAAAATTCAATTTGCTTTTTTTTCGAAACTCGTTATGTCCTTAGGACCAATAATTCCTACAATAGTAATTCACCCTCGGTGAATTCCAATGGTTTCTATCTCTTGTCAGCATCGCTTTTCTGTCTGCTCTGAGGTGTTCTTAATCCTTCACAATTAACTGAACATCCTCAGAGGTTTGTCTTACTAATTCGAGAATAATTCTCTATCTGTTACCCACTTTTTCTTATCCAAATCAGGGAAACACCCTTACGACCATACAATGCCTCATCTAAAGTCATCTCGATACTCAAGTGACAACTGTCATCATCGGTGAATTCGATTAGTAACGACTGATCATCCTAGGAGCTTATCAGATAAATGGTGCACGCTCTCATCATATCCTCCAGAACCTGTACAGTCCTCTTTGACTGACCATCTGTCTGAGGACGAAAAGCTGTGCTAATACTCAGTCTGGTTCCCATAGCTTCCTGAAAAATATTCCCAGAAGTGGGAAGTGAAGCGGGAATCCCTATATGATACAATGCTCACTGGAAAATACTTGGTATTTCACAATTTTTCATACACATAAATCCGCCTACACACTTAGAGTATATGGGGATTTCATAACCAGAAGGTGGGTAGATTTAGTCAATCTATCGACTATCACCCAGATAGCCTTGTGATTCATCGGGGTCCTCTGTAACCCATCATGAAATTCATGGTAACTTGTTCCCATTTTCGTGTCAATATAGGCAGAGGCTGCAATAACCCTAAAACTTCTTTTGTTCTACCTTACTCTGCTGACATACAAGACACTTTTTTCACAATCTCCACTATATCTCTTTTCACATCTGACCACCAACACCATTTTCTAAGATTTCAATATATTTATTACTTCTCGGATGCATTGTATCTCCCGAAGAGTGAGCTTCTGACAATATCACTACCTTATTAACTATGGTCCTGGGGAGCACTTATACTATCTCTGAACCTCAGTAAGCCATCATCTCTCTCTGTGAACTCCGTCACTGTACCCATCTAAATTCAACCCACACTATCGACATCCTGTCGATCATCACGCTAAGCCTGTCAAATCCAGTCACTCAAATCCGGTTCTAATCTCAGGCTAGCTGTCACACAACCACTGTCATCATCAGAGGGGATCACATCACTACTGAGGCTTACAACTTCTCAGCAGCTCACGCTCCCTGACCATCATATGTAATATCATCTCGAGGTTCTTTCTGCTCAAGGCATCAGCCATCACATTAGCCTTTCCTGGGTGGTACAATTTTCCACAATCAAAATCTCTCAGACGCTCTAACCCACTATGTATTCTCATATTCGACTCTTTCTGTAAAAACAAATACTTGGGGCTTTTAGGATCAGTGCATACCTGAAATTTCTCACCGTATACATAGTATTGTCATATACTCAATACCACTATCGCTGTCAACTTTGAATCATGGGTCGGATAGTCCTTTCATGATCCTTGAGTTGTCTGGATTCATAATTGACTATCTTTCCATTTTTGCATCAATACACAACCCATTCATTATTTTGAGGTATCCATAGATTCATGAGAAACCTCTTAATTTATTGGGTATGGTGAGAATAAATGCGGTGGTCAGTTTATTACTTCAGTACACCAAAACTCCTGTCACGTCTATCATCCCATTTAAATACAACTTTTTCTAAGTTAAACGTGTCAATAAAGTAGACCATGTTGAGAACTCTCAACAAATCATCTGTAAAAACAATTTCCAATTGTTGCTTATGATTTTCCATGGACTTTAAATACACCCAAAATATCATCAATAAGGATGATAACAAATCGGTCCAGGTAAAGTTTAAATACCTCATCGTAGTTGAGTTCCAATAAAGGTTTCAATCACTCATATCTTTGACCTATGTACGCATAAACGTATAATATTATTTCGAACTCGCTTCCATTCAAAATACTAACCCGCGTCATTTCCTTTTTAACGGCTTTTATAAAATTTTAAATTTTTAAACCTTCCTGATTAATCGAATTCTATATTTCTTATTGTACCAGTAAAGGTACCCTAATTTTAAATGTATTTATTATTACAACTCTCGCTTTCAATTTATAAGTTGTGTATACTTTTAGACGCTGTCAAGTCTTCAGGCGGGGAGGTATTTTGAAATACTTTTATTAACCCTCAGACTTGACCACAATTACTTTACATATCAGTCCATATGGTCATAATTCATATTCGCTGCTAATTGCTTTAATCCAAATTACTTCACGTATCATATATGTTTTTACCTTGCATACGTCTCTTATTCCAGTCTATCTCTTTTCGTATATCACTTATAACAAAACTCCTTCATTACTCATTCCGTGAATACAATCAGTTACTCCTTTAATTTCAATCGTTTCTCCCCTTTTATTACTTGTCAAAACTTACAGTATATTTTTCAGGTGTAACTATATCACTATCTTAGAATAGAACTCTGAACATCATAATTTGCAGCCAACTAATTTATTCTCAAATATTACTTCAAATTATTCATAGTCCATTGAATAAAATCGGCTGACTTATACTTCTTCCCCCGTTTTCAACTTATAATTTCTTCATAATTATTTCGTTAGTTAACCCTCCTTCATTGGGGTACTAACTATCGGCATTGTGCCCAAAAGTGTAGGCATTCACGTCTTTTATTAACTTATATATAAACAAAGGCGGTATAACTAAATACGTGGCACCAGGATTAATTAAAATAATTACTTCACTATTCATAACCAATGTGGTATCTTTCACCACATCATATGAAACATCAGTAGTGTCCTGGTCCAAGGCATACACTCGCCCTCATCCAACAACCTATTTTCCCTTTTTCTTCGGCTGTGGCCTCCCTTTTCGGTGCAGAGATATCAACAAGGTTTTCTCTGTCTCTTTG
The DNA here is from genome assembly GCA_033439115.1 of Firmiana major. Taxonomy (NCBI): domain Eukaryota; kingdom Viridiplantae; phylum Streptophyta; class Magnoliopsida; order Malvales; family Malvaceae; genus Firmiana; species Firmiana major. Next base: position 21,283,532 of record CM065903.1, on the reverse strand, counting down.
CTCTTTTGTGGGACAGTCTTACCCAACTCTGAGCAATCGTTAAATAATTGGCCCGTCTTACCACACTTAACGCCTATTTTAGTCAATAAAGTGTAGGTGTAGGCCTTACTTTCGTAGTATCTACCACACATCCTACACTGCTTACACTGTTACACTGCTATTTTACTTACATTGCCACGGAGCAGGTCGGGGTTCTCCAATCACAATACCCCTCATAAGTGCTAAAATTGAACACACTGGGGCCTTACTAATCATCTTACCCCGTGACTCATCAACTCTAATCCCTGATCAACTGGTCTCTTTCCTGCTCTGACATCTCTATCATTCTCTATTCTCTTTTGTCTATATTTCGGCCCTTACTACCTTTCCCAATCTCAGAGGCGTGCAACACATGATATTATTCACGCAACTGTATTCTGCACATTGCCTCGACATAAGTAGTGAGTCAATCGGACTCTAATCGACAATTTTAGCCATTTCCATAAGCTTTCAGGCTTTTTCGACTCTCACTGCCCATGGTGTCAGGTTCACACCTGCCTAGAGATATAAATTGAGTTTCATACTCATCAATCAACTAGTCTCTCTAGGTCAGTGTAAGAAATTTTAATTGTAATTTCCTTTAAGTAGTGTCTGAAATATTTTATCACCGGAATACATCCATAAATATTTCTCATGTCGACTTTGGACGTCTAACTATTCAGATGGATCGAGCGGACTTCCATCAATGCTCCGCCTCGCCTCCATCATTAACGTATTTAAAAGTCAGCTTCTCAGTCGACATACATCGAAAGAATCCATAGCACTTCGCTATCTCATTCACCCAGTCCTCAATAACTATTGGTTTCTTTACTTCGCTATATACCGGAGCGGTGTGAAAATCTCTATAGTCAGAGGCATCTATTTAGGCTTTACCCTGCCTATCTTCAATTACATGCATAGACTGAGTAAACAACTCCGAAATATTTTCTATACTTCACTCCATCCTCTCGGAGCGTGTCTCAATACTGTTGGGTCTCTTTATAGGACCCTGTGGAGTATGCTCATCATCAGCCTCCACCTCACTCTCATCTTGAGTCTCATGTGAAGACTCATTCGACTCTCAGAGCGATCTCTACGGCCTCGAGTATGTGTACTCGCCCCTCTACCATAACGGCTATCATTTATAAAAACTATATTCTTGCATTCGAAACTAAATTCTTAGCTGCACTTCCATCTTGATATACACAATTGTATCTAAACAATGCACAGTACATAGGGATGTAAATTTACTTAACCACTAACACCGACTCATATCAGGCCAACTCTGCTCTGATACCATCTTTTCTGTCACGACCTAAATTACCTAAAAATCAGAGTAAATTTTTCTCTTTTTAATTTCTTTACCCGTCGTGAACAGTTACACTACTAAACAGTTGGGCTATGATTCGGTGTTAGTGTTAGTCACCTCTCACCTATTTACCATTCCATTTTCATATTTCATTTACATATCAATTTATTTTAAATAAATACATCCCCAATATTACATCCATGTATAGTACTGTGCCTCTATATGTTCAGATACAAAAATATACAAATGTGTATACCTGGTCTTGATAAGAAGTAGCAAATAACCGAAATACAAGACTACTGTCATTCTCTTCTACTGAATGTATCATGTGGGGTGAAAAATGAAAGGGTGAGCATAAACAGCTCAGTAAGGCAATAATGTAAGCAGGTAGATAACTATACTATCTACATGCTGATAATGTCATGATATGAAATCGTTTACATTTGGAGCATGAGGTAAGACTAAAACGATGCCACATGTATGTATATATCATATAAGATAAATCATGAAATCGACATATAAAACAAACATGAAAAAATTGTCATGTATGACATCTCATGCTCGTCACATTAAAAACTTATTATTTCATCATAAACTCATCACGTTAAAAACTCATTTGTTGTATCACAAAACAATCTCATCAAGGGTAAACCCATCTCTCGGGAATACCTTGATTCATTAAATCACATCTCCTTTGAAAATATTAATCGGGACATTACCCCTTCCTCGGGTTCGTCCTGGTCTATTCAAACCGTATGATATCATGTGAGGCATGTAGGTTACTATATGAAAATCGAGGACTATGGCCATACTTTGTCCCTGTGATCCCAGGCTACACGGATCCCGGTGTGCGGGGCATCACAACTGCAACGGGAGGTGGGGTCAAGTCCTACCCGCCAGAATATCAAGTAACATCATCGAGTCATCATGACTGCACGGTACAGCGTACTTCGTGTGACATACACGGTACATCATACTCCGTGGACCCATATCATAGTTTGGGGGTGCCTGCCGTAGGTCTTATCCACCCTAATACTATGTCGATAACCAACCCATGTCTCAAAGTATACATGCGAGCATCTCAACTCTCTGCGACACACAGTCTACAGGAGGCTTCCGCACGACTATATGCATGTCAACTCATGTCTAGTGCGAGGGAAGCTCCAGCACCACACTATGCACATCATGATATCTAAAATCTCGTGCGAGCGAAGCTCCAGCATGGTTTTGTGCACACACAAATTTCTCGTACGAGCAATGCTCCAGTACGACTTTTCATAAGAAATAAATCAGTAAACTTGAGTGCGAGAAAGACTCTAGCACTCTTTTTATTCATATAAATACGATAGGTGGCTCAATCATGATAAAACATCTTTTAAAATAGTAACCGGTGCAAACTGGTACCCTTTCGTATAATTCACGAAATCAACAGCCAACCTATGTGCATATTTGCTTAAATCAAAGCAATACATTCATGTAAAACATTAAAAACATGAAATCATGCAATTTATTTGCCTTACTACCCTTTTTGTAAATTTTACTCTCAGGGGCAAAATCATCTTTTTCTTTATTCACCTAAGCCCAGTTTTCGTAAAAATTATTATTTCTTTTCTAGACACTTTAAGGAATTCTAAACCCTGTAAATCCCCTCAATAAATACGTATAGAAATCTCTATACACCTATAAAATTCCCTTACCTCGATTCTCGTCGAGCGCGTATCTAAATTCCACTGTCGGAGGCTCGTCCGATCCGATTTGCTGCTAATCTAGTCTCTGGGGCTGCAGATAATTATTTATGATGTCAATTTAACCCAATAAATATAATTCTCCTGTAAACTATAGTCGATTTAACTAATTAGGCCAATTTACTCTTATTGGGCCCAATCGCACCTTAATGGGCCTCGACCCATTTTCTGCCCGTTTTTACTTATTAAATCCCTTCTTCGGATTTACTGGGCTCATTCAGCTTACCAATAATCATCGGGCTTCGTTCCAAACTTATTGGATAGCCCGTATACTATTTACGATAATTACTGTAAAATTTCGAATAATATTCCTTTTTATACAGAATTATTCCGTAAATTTCGTAAAATAATCGAAACTCTGTATTAAAGGACACGTATTATCTTATTAAAATATACTTACCCAATATGATGCGGGGTACAAAAATCGAAGCTCAATCGGCTTTCGTTCGGGCTTTGTCGTACAACTGCACAATTAATATTTAATTCCGGGTTACTTTTCGATTAAATATAATTTAAATAAATTTTTTGGAATTCAAATCAGTCACTTTTGACCTCTTACCGGCTTACCCGAAGTTCGGTGTACCCCCAAAAATTCTTCCCCTTTTTCTTTTTTCTCTTTTTCTCCTTTTTCCCTTCTTTCTTGGATGAATCGGTTCAGTCCGGTTCAACCCAGTTCAGACCGGTCCGGTTCAGCAGGTTCAGTCCTGTTCACCTCTTTGCTGAACCGGTCCGTACCGATTCAGACGTTCCCACCGCCGTTCATGGCGTTTTCGGTCGGTTCTCGGCTCGTTTCTGGCGCCAAACGGTGCGCCTGCACTGGGGGAGTGTTCGGCTAGGGTCGGGGTTGGCCGAATCACGCCGGTGGCCACTGAATTCCTCTTCTCCCTCCATGGCACTCTCCCTCTTGATCCGTCAGATTTTGGTGGTTTCGTCGGCCGATACCGATCTCAAAAGAATCGGCTCATCCCCCTGAAGTTTTCGGTAGCCTCCGTTCAAGCCTAGCCATCGTGGTCCGTCGGAATTGACCATGTTTTCCTCGCGGGCTTGTCTTCCTCTGTTCGACAATTCCCGGCCTCCTGACAGCACGTCTCCAGTGCCAATAGCTTCGTCGGCCTCTCCTCTTCCTCGTCGGCTGTTCGTCGGAGCCCTCGGTCGCCAGTGGCCGTGGGTCGGTCGAGCCACGCGCAGTCTCCTCGGTTTCCTTTCTTCTTCTCTCTCCCCGATAACATTTTTTTTGATTCTCTTCTTTTTTTTGAATTAATTTAATTTAATTTATTATTTAATTTTATTATTATTTTATTCAATATTATATTATTATTTTGCCAAAATATATAAGATAAATTATTATTTAATTTATTTAATAAATAAATAATTTTCTCGATATTATTTTGACTTTTCGGTATATTTTTTGATTATTTTCGGGTTATTTTTCGAAGTGAAAATCCCGCTTAATTTCGATTAATTCTCAAATATTCATATCTTGATCAATTTAACCCGAAATTTAATTATTTCTTCGTTATTGATCAAGATTCTCAAATCGATTATTTTTTTAATTAAATTTTCTTATCAAATTTATTCCAGCTTTCGATCTTTTGACCGTTTTGCCCTTGCACGTGTTCGGGATAAATTTAACCCGACTTCCTTTCACGAATACTCATTCATTTTGTGTTTTTAATTAAATTCGGGTCTTACAGATCCAGATAGTCACATTGTCAACTTTATGGAGATATGTGACTTATGCAAGTATGAAGGCGTTTCTGATGACGCCATTCGATTGAGACTCTTCTCATTCTCACTCTAAGATAGGGAAAGCATTGGTTGTGGTCTTTTCCTCATCATTCTATCACTGCGTGGGATGGTTTTGCTCACAAGTTCTTAGTTAGATTCATTTCATTGGCACTGATAGGGAAGATGAGGAATGATATCTTGTCCTTCATGTAGATGACTTCAAGCCTTTCTAAGAAGCATGGGAAAGATTTAAGGACTAGATTCGAAGATGTCATTCTCTTGGATTACCTATATGGTTACAAATTTAAACTTTTTATAATGGTTTGGGTGATCCATCTAGAGCTTGATTGATATAACAGCTGGTGGAGCTCTTATGTGGAAGACTGTTGAGGAAGCATATAAGCTTATTGAGCTAATGGCTTCCAATAAGTATCACGACAGAGTTGTACCTAAGAGGAGTATTGACAGACAAATGATAGATCCTTTTATAACTTCAACTTGTCGAGTAACAACCTTACCCAAAGAAGTCATTTAGAGTCCTTTTATATGTTGTGGAATATATGCAGGGAAACATGCTAGAGAGAGAGATGTGCCATCAGCTTGGATTATGTCCCTTTATGTGTTGTAGAATATGTGAAGGGAACCATGCTAAAGAGAGATGTCCCATCAGCTTGGATTATGTCACACCAATTATTATTGAGTGTGTAGAGTCATTCGATCTATTCTTCGAGTGACCATGAAGGGTATTCATCACTTTCTTTGAAGCCACTAGATATGGTTGATTTTTCATATCAAGCTTCATTGCAAGCAACACTTTAAGATGTGCTAACTGAAGAAGTTGGAGAGCCTACATCTCCTAAACTCATTGAAGTGGAACAAGATGAAAGTGTGGTTGAAGAAATGGAATTAGAGAAAAGTGAGGGTGAGGAAGAAGAAATCAATGATGAAGAGCTTAAGATTGAAGTCCAAGTCTCACAAGTTAACAAGCAGCACCGGAAAGCACCTTCGTTGCTACTTCAATGAACTTTCCGCATGAGAATGAAGTTGGTTATATCTTAGAAGATTGTGGAGCTAAGTTCTTTGAAGCAAAGTATTTGATGAAGTCACCTTCCATGGTGGCACACTATGTGTACCTATCAATTTTCAAACCATTCAAACCACCTTAAAGAATGACAGAGATAGTCAAGCTGATGAGTATAATCAAGCGCTTCTGAGGAGGCAACCCCAGCTCTTTATTAGTCTATTAGTTGTTTCTTTCTTTTATTAGTTTTAATTTGAGTATTTCTTAGCTTTAATTTCTTTTTCTTTTTATTTTGCATGTTTGAGCATTTCTTTGTATATAAACCTGCATGATTAATTTCCTTAACCTAAATTGTGACAGCCCGGAAGCACGAAAAATAGGGCTAATTTAAATTTTTTTTTTCAGTTAAACTTCCTACTCATGGTGTATTCCTGTACAGTGTCAGTTAATTCGTATCTATACGTTATCAAATTGCTCATCCATGATATTTACAATTCAGTAGAATTGAATTCCAATCCATCAGCCAATATCATGATATCAAAAGAAACCCATTTTCTAATTTATATACATAAATCATCCTAATTACATCCCAACGTTACTCAAATATAAGTGTCTGCATTACATCATTGTCTAGATACAAAATGAATTGACTTATACCTCTCGCGTGTACAAGCAATAGCCTGAGGAGAGTCTCGTCCACCAGCCTATGTCACGTACGTAGCAGGCACTAGAACTTACTGTAAATAATCTGTGGGGGAGGAAAAAGAGGGGGGTGAGCTTCAACTAGCTCAGTAAGGAGTGCATATGAGATTTAGAAATCATTATCAAGAATAAGTGTAATAATGACATAATTCACATAATTGTAAACACGTGATTAAAAATCACAATTCATCAAGGCATCTTTATCTCAAAACAGTTATGGAGACTAGGCATAATATAAATGTCGTGAAAACAGTCATCACATCAAATCATCCTTAACGAGGGCATCCTCAAACGAGGGGATCATCTCACGTTACCAAAACGGAGGGGATCATCTCATGTTACCAAAACGGAGGCATCTCGCGTTACCAAAATGGAGACATCTCATGTTACCAAAACAGAGGCATCTCTCGTTAGCAAAATGGAGGCATCTTACGTTACCAAAACAGAGGGATCTCACGCTACCAAAACGGAGGCATCTCACGCTATCAAAGCGGAGGCATCTCTCGCTACCAAAGTGGAGGCATCGATGTGCAGATACCATGACAAGTCCTTAGTCTAAAAAACATGTCATTACTATGCTAAAAATAGTTTCGCTTTCATGTAGAGCTCATAGTAGTTTTGCTTTATAAATTCCATTCAATCATAAAGTATATTTGTTCGCAAAACATTTCAAATCACGAAACCGAGCTCAAACTGGCAAAAATGCACTCAAGTAAGAAAGCTCAAATTAAACGCTTTTCTCAAAACATATGCTCATTAATAAAATGTTTTCATGCTACCAAATCTTTTCATTTGTAAAGAATACATATGCACAAAAAAGGTTGCATCCCTTACTTCAAATCACGCTCAAATCACCTTCCTTCGATTTTTAATGCTCGTGATCCAATTTTATCGGCTCCAATTCAATCTTTAGGAGCTGCAAGCATTTGCTACTCGCATTAGTATACTTTAATATTCTCAATTCTCATTTGCATGAACTTCAATTCAATGCATGGGGCGATTTTACACCAAAATTGGCCTCGTTACATCTTTTTGGACCTTATATTCTGTTGGCTCTACCGAGAGGGGGGGTGAATCGGTTTTCTAACAATTATGGGAGATTTTAAAACAATCACAATTTAAACACAAGTGATAATGAATAAAACAGTGCAATATAACAATTTAATGTAAAGAGAGGGAAAGAGAAACAAACACAGCTACTTATAGAGGTTCGGCCAACTCTTGCCTACGTCCTCTCTCCTTGACCTTCTTGTCAAGTGGTTTCTTTCTCTCTTTCAACAGAGTTTACAAAGTTCCTTTTACAGGTTAAGGAATAACCTCTCTACCCTTAGCAATACAGAGAATGTATTCACCCTTTTTACAATAACACTCACTGAGGAACAATCCTCTTTTCCTTTAAGGTGAGGATGAATACAGAATAAGGCTTTTTAGTGGGTAGGACTATCAAAGCTTGTAGTACATAAGCTTGTACAATTAATCTCAATAAAATGAGCAATAGAGATACAATGAATGAAAGTATTAAAGCTTGAGAATGTTTGGAATATTCAGTGATAGTCTCTCTCTTTGCTTTGTCTTCAATGCTTGGTTATATACTGAAGGTTGGGTAGTTGGGGCATTAAATGCAGTTTTTCCCGTTGAGATTTGAAGAAAATAGCCGTTGGGAACCTCCAGTGGTCAGACAGATCGATCTCCTATCTTGGCCAGATCGATCTCCTAGTTTTAAATCCTGCAATGACAAAGCACAAATACACAGGGAGATCGATCTTATACATTACCAGATCGATCTGTTAGTTTAAATAGGCAGAGGCAGATCGATCTGTCGAATAGGCAGATCGATCTCCTATCCTCTCTGTTTGAGGCAAGATCGATCTCTCAATACACCAGATCGATCTCTAAAGCTCACTAACTTTGAGCAGATCGATCTCTTCCTTATCAGATCGATCTCCTAAGTTCTCTGACTTAGAGCAGATCGATCTCTTAACCCTTGCAGATCGATCTCTTTTTACCTTAAACCCTTTACACCGTTTTAAGGCTTGCCAGATCGATCTCTTCCATCATGAGATCGATCTCTCATCAAGTATAATCCCAGGAGATCGATCTCTCATACCCCAGATCGATCTCTCATCAGCAGAACTCTAAGTTCTGGTCCTGATATCTTCTAAACATGTTTGTATACCATCTTAACATTATTGTTTTAACATGTTTTGTCATTTCAAAATACATTAACTCAACAATCTCCCCCTTTTTGATATGACAAAACTCATCCAATAAACATGTTTAGTGAATTTTCAAAATTCCCCCTTTTTGTGAGCTTTTGACTTTGTTAAAGATTTAACTCATCCTTAGTTAAATCTTAACTCCCCCTTAGTCAGCTCTAGCTCTTAACTCCCCCTCAATTAAATCATCCTATCATCCTTACACATGTCTTAACTCCCCCTCAATTAAATCATTCTTGTAAGCTATGAACACAAACATAACAACATGCATGTTTGTTTCTTATGTGACTTCTCCCCCTTTTTGTCATATCAATAAGACAAGAATGGAATACTCATCATTTCAAAATAATATTTTGCATTAACACAAGAATGACATTTCATTAACACAAGTCAATCAACATTTCATTCAAGCAAATTTTTCACAAAGAACATTAAGTAGCTTAACAATGTTGCAACTACACTAAATCTAAGCACCTAATGCCTAATGTGAGGGAGGATCACGATCCAAAAGCTCCTCAACATGCGTGCGCGTCACTTGGAGTTCATCGAACATTGCCTCTTGAGTGTCTTGAAATCTATCGAACATCACCTTTTGAGTGTCTTGAATCCTATCCACTCGTTGAGTCAATTCGGCAATCATACGCTGCTGAGTGGTATGTCCTTCATCGATCCTCTGACTGAGGTCGCTTATCATCTTCACGATCAGCGCCAAGTCAGCAGGAGACGATGTTTGTGCAGTTGGCGCAGCCGTGGAGGACGACGGTTCTGGAGCGGGTGCTGCAGGTGCTGGTTCAGCAGTGTGGTCATCCTCAGCCTCAGCAGGTTGCTGTTCCCTCTTTTTCGTCCAATTGCCTCGGATATCTTTGTAGTATCCCATGTGATGGAGGGTCCCGATGTTGAGGACGCTCTTGGGAGAGGGCAGTTCTCCGGTTTCGCAACTGCTGTCTATCTTGAGGCGTTGAAGAAAGTATGCCAACGGTTGAGGGAACACTATCGTTGTCGCTTGTCCTCGGACTATTTTTAACCAGTCTTGGAAGATGAAGTGAACTAGATTGGGTTTTTGACTGGTGGTATGGATATGATGAATCCAAAACCTATCTAGCCTCCGAATAGTTGAATGTCGAGTACCAAACGGACGAAGGTTCCACGAGATGATGAGATGGAGTAGTCGGGGATGCATCGGAAGTTCACTTGCCTTTTCCCCGGGAATATCAAACTCTAAGGGAACCTCTTCATCTTCGTTTGTCAAACCTTCGTCACGTATGTCGAAGGCTTGGGCTAAAATTTCAGGGGTTACGGCAATTGAGCGTCCCATGACAAACGTTGTGAAACCAAGTATTTGACAGGAATCAATGGGATCGTAATTGAGTTCGGCATTGGAAAAGAATGCACGAACGAGATTTTGAGGTACGGGAGTGTTTATTTTCAAAAATTTCGCCCAACCAAATTCCTCAAATTTTGTGAGGTATGGAAAGTCTATGTGATTGAGGAAGGAAAAATCAATGGTGCGCCAATGCTTGATTGGCATGGTTGAGAAAAATTCCTCATACCGCTTTCTTTTGGCTGGTGTTCTAAAACACCTATTGAAAGAAGCGATGGAAGTGGGTTGGGATGAGGAACCTGCCTCTCCTGTGGTTCTAGGGGGTTTGTTTGCTACTGACTTCCTAGGCATTATCTTAGACCTTAAAGATTTGCTAAATGAATTCAACAAAGAGAGAAGCAATGAAACAGTACCTAAGTTGCCCTAGAATGAATAACAACACAAATCAGAGAAAATTTTTGAGAAATTCGTGAGAAATGTAGGTTACTATACCGAAATTTTGACACCGAGACGCAAGGAAGACTGTACGAGGATCGATCTGAGGAGGAATTGAAGAAGAGGATGCGAGGGAATTGGAGAATTTGAATTTTAGGTTTTGGGAGATTTGGGGATTTTTCGCGGGTATTTATACTCCAAGGCATAGGAGATCGATCTGTCGAGGCGACAGATCGATCTGGTACTCCCAAAAGCGAAGAGAGATCGATCTGTCGTAGGGACAGATCGATCTGGTCGCAAACAGAGGCTTAAGGAGATCGATCTGGTACATGCACAGATCGATCTGCAGAATGCGAAAGCTTGATGAGATCGATCTGTCGTGTGGACAGATCGATCTGCCTCTAAACAGAGACGAAAGGAGATCGATCTTATGGTTAGAAGATCGATCTGCTTAGCTTAACCTTGATAATTTAGGCTTGATAGAAGCATGGAGATCGATCTATATCACAAGGAGATCGATCTCTCATCCTCTTTGCCAGAAAATTTTTGCAAAAACTCTTTAAAAATCAACTTGAAATCAAGATTTTTACAACATGAAAGTCCTAAGGCATACTCATGAGTCCTAATTCACCTCTAAGGATACAGAACCTATCTCTATCAAGGGGTTTGGTGAATATATCAGCTATTTGATGTGTAGTATCAATATACTCTAAGATTATATCCCCTTTTTGTACATGATCTCTAAGGAAGTGATGTCTAATTTCTATGTGCTTGGTTCTGGAGTGCTGTATAGGATTCTTAGACAGATTAATGGCACTGGTATTATCACATTTAATAGACACTTGTTTCATGTCAATGCCATAATCTCTCATTTGTTGTTTAATCCACAACACTTGAGCACTACAACTACCAGCTGCTATATACTCAGCTTCAGTTGTGGACTGAGCAACACTGTTCTGCTTCTTGGAGAACCAAGAAATTAACCTATTTCCTAAGAATTGGCAAGTACCTGAAGTACTTTTCCTATCTATTTTGCAGCCTCCAAAATCAGCATCTGAAAATGCATGAAGGGCAAAAGTGGAGTCTTTGGGATACCAAAGTCCTAGTGAGGGAGTATCTTTGAGGTATCTAAAAATTCTCTTAGTTGCCAATAGATGTGATTCCCTAGGAGAGGATTGAAATCTAGCACAAAGGCACACACTAAACAATATATCTGGTCTACTAGCAGTTAAATAAAGCAAAGAGCCAATCATAGACCTATAGAGTTTAGTGTCTACACACTTACCACTTTCATCTTTGTCAAGCTTGATGTTGGTGCCCATTGGAGTGGTTTGAGGTTTGCAATTGTCCATCCCAAATCTCTTGAGCAAGTCCTTGGTGTACTTTGCTTGATTGATGAATGTTCCATCCTTTGTTTGCTTCACTTGAAGTCCCAAGAAGAATGTGAGTTCTCCCATCATGCTCATCTCAAATTCCCCTTGCATGATCTTAGCAAACTCTTGACATAAAGACTCATTAGTTGAACCAAAAATAATATCATCTACATATACTTGTACAACTAGTAAGTCCTTATTTTTATTTTTGATGAATAATGTGGTGTCTACCTTTCCTCTTGAGAATCCTTTTTCTATTAAGAACTTTGACAACCTTTCATACCAAGCTCTAGGAGCTTGTTTTAACCCATAAAGTGCCTTAGACAATTTGAAAACATGTTCAGGAAATTCATGATTTTCAAATCCGGGAGGTTGCTCTACATAGACTTCTTCATTAATGAAACCATTTAAGAATGCACTCTTTACATCCATTTGATGTAACTTGAAATCTTTATAACATGCAAAGGCAAGTAACATTCTTATTGCCTCTAATCTAGCTACCGGTGCATATGTTTCATCATAGTCTATGCCTTCCTCTTGTCTATAGCCTTGAGCAACTAGCCTAGCCTTATTCCTTATGATCACACTATTTTCATCCATTTTGTTCTTGAATATCCATTTAGTTCCAATTATAGAGTGATCACTAGGCCTTGGAACTAGTTTCCATACTTTGCTTCTCTCAAATTGATTTAACTCTTCTTGCATTGCTAGGAACCAATTATTATCCTCTAAGGCTTCATTGACATTCCTAGGCTCTATTTGAGATACAAAGGCTATATATTGGCACATATTCCTTAAGGATGACCTAGTTCTAACTCCAAGAGTTGGATCTCCTACTATTTCACAATCTTTTACATATCCTAACTCTCTTGGTGCTCTAGGTTCTCTTTCTAAAACTTCTATTTCTTCTTCATCTTCTTTATTCAAATCAAGCTTTTCTAGAAAGTCATCTTCTAAGCCTTCATCAAATATCTCAACATTTTCATCATTGTTGGTTGAATCTTTAGATATATTATTTGATTCATCAAATACAACATGAATAGATTCTTCAACCATTAATGTTCTTTTGTTATAAATTCTATAAGCCTTTGAATTCAATGAATATCCTAGAAATATTCCCTCATCACTTTTGGCATCAAATTTTCCTAAATTATCTTTTCCATTATTTAGAACAAAGCATTTGCAGCCAAAAGGATGGAAGTAACTAATGTTAGGCTTCTTACCTTTGTAGAGCTCATAAGGAGTTTTCTTTAGCATGGGTCTTATAATAGCTCTATTGATTATATAACATGATGTGTTTATTGCTTCAGCCCAAAAGTACTTTGGCAAGTTATTTTCACATAACATGGTCCTAGCCATCTCTTCCAAAGTTCTATTTCTTCTCTCAACTACACCATTTTGTTGTGGTGTCCTAGGGGCTGAAAAGTTATGACTAATTCCTTGATCATTGCAATACTCATCAAATCCTATATTTTCGAATTCTTTGCCATGATCACTTCTAATGCTTGTTATTGTATATCCTTTTTCATTTTGAGTCACCTTTGAGTAAGTTATGAATTTCTCTAAGGCTTCATTCTTTACTCTCAAAAAGAACACCCAAGTGTACCTAGTGTAATCATCAACTATTAAAAATCCATAGTGTTTTCCACCTAGGCTAGTGGTTCTAGTGGGTCCAAATAAGTCTAAATGTAGTAATTGAAGAGGCCTAGAGGTGGATACACTATTCTTAGGCTTAAAGGTTGTCCTCTTGTGTTTTCCTTTAACACAAGCTTCACATATTTCTTCATGCTCAAAGGGTATTTTGGGTAAGCCTACAACTAGATCCTTTCTAGCTAACTTAGATAGCACACTCATGCTTGCATGGCCTAGTCTTCTATGCCATAACCAAGATTCCTTTTTATTATCTACCATTAAGCATATGTTTTCATTTTTGAGTTCATTAAGGTAGACTATATATATGTTACCTTGCCTATGACCTAGAAGAAGAATTTTATTTGACTTAGGATCTATAACATTACATTTCATGCAATCAAAAATTACTTTGTAACCTTTGTCACAAAGTTGACTAATGCTTAGCAAGTTATGCTTTAGACCCCTAACAAGTAATACTTTTTCTAAGGAGAAATGATCATTACCTATTGAGCCACTCCCTTCCACTTGGCCTTTGGAGTTGTCCCCAAAAGTGACTTCTCCACCAATTTTCGATTTGAAGGAATTGAAATGGCTTTTATCACCCGTCATGTGCCTTGAGCATCCACTATCTAAGTACCAAGCTTCTTTTGTTTTAGCTTTGTGGCTATGCTCAATCACCTACAACAAACAAAAATAAACACACTCAAGTCTTAGGTACCCAAATTCTCTTGGGTCCTTGAAGGTTAGTAAATGCAATTCTTGATCCCATTGGGATCCATTTTGCTAATGCATTGCAGTCCTTGGAATGAATTACCTCTTTTGGAATCCATATTCTTTTTACAATTTTTCTTTTAAGATTCCTTATCTTTATATTGCAATAATGTGACTTATGTCCCTTCTTATTACAATATGAACAAGTAATTTCAGGTTTATTCATGCTCTTCCTAGCAATGAAACTCTTAAGATGGGTCTCCCTACTTTGTGCATTATACCCTAAGCCATTTTTGTCAAAAAATGCTCTTTGGGTTTCTAACATGCTATCTAGCTTTTGTTGCCCCATGTGAAACCTATTAAAGGAGTTATGTAAATTCCTATTTTTCTCCTTAAGGTCAGAAATTTCTAGATTTGCAATCTCTAGTTTCTTCTCACATTCCAAATTATCTTATAACATTATCTCATTTTCCCTTTTTAATTTAGATATTAACTTTTTATACTTCATGCTCATAGATTCATACTCTAATGCTAAATCATCAAATGCATCTTGCAGTTCGTCAAAAGAGTATTCATTGATATTAGATGTTACCTTCTCATCCTCATCAATTGCCATGAAGCATAGGTTGGCAATGTCTTCATTTGATTCATCATCGGAGCAATCACTGTCACTCCATGTTACTACCATCGCCTTCTTTTTATGAAACCTATCATTAGATCTTTTGAGAAGAGGGCAGTTAAACTTTATGTGTCCAGGTTTTTTACATTCAAAACATACAATAGAGTCTTTTCTACCTAATTCCTCTTGTTCTCTCCTATTGTTTCTCCTATAGCTATTACCAGCTCTCATCCTCATGAATTTATTGAATCTTTTGGCAAACATTGCCATTTCAATATCCTCCTCACTGCCACTCTCATTTTTAATTTCTTTTTCAGTAGTGGATTTTAGAGCAACACCCACTTTCTTGGGTGGCTCTTCATTTCTTTTAAGCTTCATCTCATAAGTTAGCAAGGAACCTATTAATTCATCTAAGGATAATGTGTGTGGATCCTTAGATTCCTCTATTGCTGTCACTTTAGCTTCCCATGACTTAGGTAAGCTATTTAAAATCTTCTTTACCATTTCAATATTAGAATATATTTTTCCTAAAGATTTTAATCCATTGATTATATCGGTAAACCTAGTGAACATATCACTAATGGATTCTTCTTCCTTCATCCTAAAGAGCTCATAATCATGTGTGAGCATACCTACTTTTGTCTCCTTCACTTGGGTTGTACCCTCATGAGTTATTGCCAATTTATCCCATATTTGCTTGGCATTATCACACCCGGATACTCTATTATATTCATTAGGACCTAAAGCACAAAATAATGTGTGCATAGCTTTAGCATTTAGTTGTGCACATTTAATGTCATTAGAGTCCCATTCATCTTCTTCTTTGGGAATATCTCTTCCCTCTATTTTCTTCGTAGGGATTTGAGGTCCCTTAACTATAATTCTCCATACTTCATAATCGTTTGCTTGAATAAATAGCATCATCCTAGTCCTCCAATAAGAATAATGTTCACCATTGAACATGGGAGGTCTAACAGTGGAGTGCCCCTCTCCTATCAAATTAGTTGCTACATTGTTATGAGCCATTTGATCGTTTCTACTCTTAGGAAGTTGTTCCTATGTGATTAGAGAGTCCTAGCTCTGATACCAATTGTTGGCTCTACCGAGAGGGGGGGTGAATCGGTTTTCTAACAATTATGGGAGATTTTAAAACAATCACAATTTAAACACAAGTGATAATGAATAAAACAGTGCAATATAACAATTTAATGCAAAGAGAGGGAAAGAAAAACAAACACAGCGACTTATAGAGGTTCGGCCAACTCTTGCCTACGTCCTCTCTCCTTGACCTTCTTGTCAAGTGGTTTCTTTCTCTCTTTCAACAGAGTTTACAAAGTTCCTTTTACAGGTTCAGGAATAACCTCTCTACCCTTAGCAATACAGAAAATGTATTCACCCTTTTACAATAACACTCACTGAGGAACAATCCTCTTTTCTTTTAAGGTGTGGATGAATACAGAATAAGGCTTTTTAGTGGGTAGGACTAACAAAGCTTGTAGTACATAAGCTTGTACAATTAATCTCAATAAAATGAGCAATAGAGATACAATGAATGAAAGAATTAAAGCTTGAGAATGTTTGGAATATTCAGTGATAGTCTCTCTCTTTGCTTTGTCTTCAATGCTTGGTTATATACTGAAGGTTGGGTAGTTGGGGCATTAAATGCAGTTTTTCCCGTTGAGATTTGAAGAAAATAGCCGTTGGGAACCTCCAGTGGTCAGACAGATCGATCTCCTATCTTGGCCAGATCGATCTCCTAGTTTTAAATCCTGCAATGACAAAGCACAAATACACAGGGAGATCGATCTTATACATTACCAGATCGATCTGTTAGTTTAAATAGGCAGAGGCAGATCGATCTGTCGAATAGGCAGATCGATCTCCTATCCTCTCTGTTTGAGGCAAGATCGATCTCTCAATACACCAGATCGATCTCTAAAGCTCACTGACTTTGAGCAGATCGATCTCTTCCTTATCAGATCGATCTCCTAAGTTCTCTGACTTAGAGCAGATCGATCTCTTAACCCTTGCAGATCGATCTCTTTTTACCTTAAACCCTTTACACCGTTTTAAGGCTTGCCAGATCGATCTCTTCCATCATGAGATCGATCTCTCATCAAGTATAATCCCAGGAGATCGATCTCTCATACCCCAGATCGATCTCTCATCAGCAGAACTCTAAGTTCTGGTCCTGATATCTTCTAAACATGTTTGTATACCATCTTAACATTATTGTTTTAACATGTTTTGTCATTTCAAAATACATTAACTCAACAGTCCAAGGTAGACCCAAGGGAGGGGTCGAGCCTTGTGGGAGTTGTGATTTATTAAAATGATGATTTGAATTGTGATGAGATGTAAAGTGATTTGAAAAGGATGTTTCTCAAATAAATTTCCCTTTTTTGATGAGATTTAATGAGAATGAGCATAAGATGATTTTACATGTTAATTCTTCCATGTTTTATATGCCTAATTTCATAATTTTCAATACATGATATATGTACACTCATATGGCATAGTTTTATTTCCTCATGCTCCTATTATAAATGATTTATGCATAACACTACCAACATGTAGATAGAGTAGTTATCTACCATGCTTGCATTATTGCCTTACTGAGCGTGTGGTTGTTCATCCCACTCTACTTTCCCCCTCTACAGAACGTACATAGCAATCCAGTGAGGACTGAGGCATCGTATTTTGGACATCCGCTGCCATCAATCGCTAAGAGGTATACACATGAAGATTCTTTTTATATCTAAACAATTGTGAAAGCATAGTAGTCAATTTACAATGTAATGTGGGGGATGTAAAAGTTAGAAACGTGTCATGTATAACTTAACTTTCAATGAATGACACTTCTTTTGATTTATTTGAGAATGAATGTTGAGTGATGTTTATTATTGACTCACAGTCTAACTGTTTAGTGGTGAGTTTGTTCACGACCGGGTAAGGAAAGGAAAATGTGAAAAATTTATAGTGATTTTCGGTAATGAAAGGATAAAATGGGTCGTGACACTAAAGGGAGGGTTGATAGATCCAAGGTTCCCCCAGAGACGGGCCACAGTTGCTGATAAGGGAAAAAAGCATGTCATAGAGGGGCGTGTATTTACTTTGGATAAGGAGACTGCAGACGCTTTGTTTGAGGCTATACGAGGTGCACTTCTTATCTATAATCATGAGGCTCATGTGTTGTTTAACCCAGGGTCCACTCATCTTTTATTTCAGTACACTTTGCATGTAAATTAAATTTAGAGCCTGAACCCCTAGCTCATATTTTACATGTAAGTACACCCATGCGTGAGTCGCAGAGGACTGATATGGTATTTAGAAAGTGTGAGATTAAGGTGGGAGATAAAATGATGTTAGCAGATCTAGCTTTATTAAATATGTGTGGTTTTGATATGATTCTAGGGATGGATTGGTTAGCCACCAATCGTGTGAGTCTAGACTGCTACACTAAGACTGTAACTTTCTCCCTACTTGAAAAATTTAGTGTATGTTTGAATGTTAAGGAACTAAAAAAATGTGTGAAGATTATTGTGAGAAATCTTATTGATATAATTATGATTTTTGAAAAACACTGATTAAATTATTGATGTGAAGGTTACATCTCACTCATCTCTGATTTCAGTCAGGAACATTCCAAGATAGAGGACATACCTATAGTATGTGAGTTTTTAGATGTTTTCCCAAATGAGTTACCGGGTTTACCACCACAGAGAGAGAGCTGTAGTTCACTATCGATTTAGTGCCCGATACCCAGCCGATCTCTAAACCACCCTATAGGATGGCATTGGTTGAGTTGGAGGAGTTAAAGAAACAGTTGCAAGAGCTGCTTGACCAGGGTTTTATTATACCCAGTGTGTCACCATGGGAAGCCCTGATTTTTTTTTTGAGGAAAAATGATAGTAGTCTCAGATTGTGCATAGATTACAGACTACTGAATAAGGCTACGGTGAAGAACAAATACCCCCTACCAAGGATAGACGACTTGTTTAATCAGTTGAGAGGGGTTTCTGTCTTTTCTAAGATTGACTTAAGATCAGGCTATCACCAGTTAAGAATCAGGAAAGAGGATATTCTGAAAATGGCCTTCATAACTAGATATGGCCATTACGAATTCTTAGTGATGCCCTTTAGTTTGACAAATGCCCCTGCTGCTTTCATGAGTTTAATGAATGAGGTATTTCGAGACTATTTAGATCAGTTTGTGATAGTCTTCATTGATGATATTCTTATATATTCTCTGTCCCAAGAGTATCAAAGAACATCATTTGAGGATTGTGCTTCAAATACTCTGGGATAAGCAGTTGTATGGAAAGCTCAGCAAGTGTGAGTTTTGGCTGGATCATATAGCTTGCCTTGGTCATATTGTATCTAAGGACGGGGTATCAGTTGATCCATCCAAGGTAGAGGCTGTACTTAATTGGGAGAGACCGAGGACAGTTACAGAGATTCAGAGTTTTTTGGGACTTGTAAGGTATTATAGAAGGTTTGTTAAAGGATTCTCCAAGATCGCAGCTCCTCTGACTAAACTTACACGCAAAGGCGCTCCATTTGTATGGTCTGAGCAGTGTGAGCAAAGTTTCCTAGAGCTTAAAGAGCGATTGACTACAGCACCCATTTTGGTTATCCCGAGTGGATCTGGAGGCTTCGCAGTGTATAGTGATGCTTCCCATCAAGGTTTGGAGTGCGTACTCATGCAGCACGGAAGAGTAGTCGCTTATGGATCATGTCAACTAAAGGACCATGAGTGGAACTACCCCATGCATGATTTGGAGTTAGCCGCAGTGGTGTTTGCATTGAAGATATGGTGACATTACTTGTATGGGAAAGGTTTCAGATCTTCACTCACCATAAGAGTTTGAAGTATATCTTCGACCAGAAGGAGCTTAATATGAGACAAAGACGATGGATGGAGCTCCTTAAGGACTATGACTATGAGATTTTATATCATCTAGGGAAGGCGAACGTAGTTGCTGATGCCCTGAGCAGAAATAGCATGGTTTCTGTTATGATGATAAGGGAATGGGATTTATTAGAACAGTTCATCGGACTCAGAAACAGAGTTGAGGAAGCAGAGGTTAAATTTATGGCTAACCTACGGATATAGCCCAGTATTATGGATCAGATTAGAACCGGACAGAGAAGTGATCCGAAGCTACTGAATTTGGTTAGCCAAGCTGAAAAGACCTTGCAGATAGATTTTGTGGTCAGTGATGATAAATTGTTGAAGTTTAGGGGCCGTATTTGTGTTCTGAGCAATGATACCCTGAAGCAGTAAATTTTGAGGGAGTCTCATTGTTCCCGTTACACCATGCACCCAGGTAGTACTAAGATATAACAAGACATGCGTAAGGTGTATCGGTGGAGTGGTATGAAACGGGAAGTGGCAGAATTTGTGGCTAAGTGTCTAGTGTGTTAACAGGTAAAAGCTTAGCACCAAAAGCCTAGAGGATTACTTAAATCCTTACCAGGGCCTAAGTGGAAATGGGAGCATATCACCATGGGATTATCGAGGACCCGGAGAGGTCATGATGCAATTTGGGTGATAGTAGATAAATTAACTAAGAGTGCCCCACTTCCTTACCATCAAGAGCACAGATACTTTGAGTGCCTTAGCAAAGTTATATGTCAAAGAGGTAGCTCAACTACATGGGTCCCAGTGAGCATTACATCTGATAGAGATTCCAGATTTTGGGCTCATTTTCAAGAAGACGTGGGATCTCGATTTAATTTCAATACCGCCTATCATCCTCAAACTGGCGATCAGTCTGAACAAACTATACAGACCTTAAAGGATATGTTGCGAGTGTATACGATGGACTTTAAAAGATCATGGGATGATCACCTGCCCCTTGTTGAGTTTGCTTACAACAATAGCTATCATGCGGTATTGGTATGGCACCTTGTGAAACTCTGTATGGTAGGAGGTGTAGATCCCCTATAGCTTGGGAAGAAGTGGGTGACAGCAAGGTAATTGCTCCCGACCTCGTTGAACAGGCAATTCAGAATGTAAAGATTATTTATGATAGATTACGGGCTGCTCAGAGCCGATAGAAGAGTTACGCTGATGTGCGTAGACGACCACTTGAGTTTCAAATGGGAGATTTTGTGTTTCTTAAAGTGTCTGCAAGTAAAAGCATCATGCACTTCGGGAAGAAGGGGAACTTGAGTCCCCGTTTTATTGATCTGTTTGAGGTATTAGAGAGAGTGGGAGATGTCGCCTATTAGTTAGCTTTGTCCCCATAGCTTTTCGCGATTCATAATGTCTTCCATGTCTTGATGTTGAGGAAGTAGAATCTGGATCCCTCCCATGTTATCGAGTATTAAGTATTAGACATCCAGGGAGATATAAGCTATATAGAAGAACCTATCTGGATCCTCGATAGGAAAGAAAAGGTACTTCAGATAAAGAGAATCCCATTGGTAAAGGTTCTTTATAAGCACCACTCAATAGAAGAGGCAACATGAAAACTAGAGAGCCTGATGAAAGAGAAGTACCCTTGACTTTTTTAGGAATGACTTGGTTCTAATTTGAAGGACCAAATTTCTTGAAGGAGGGGAGGAATGTAAGACCCGTAAATTTTTATGTAACGTTTATGATTTCGAAATGTACAAACAAGTTAGAATATATATGAATCATAAGAAATGGATATTTTTAAGTTCTAAGTGTGAATGAAATGCAAAATGAGTATAGAAGCAATTAGATGGGAGTTTAACTTTGAAAATCTAGGAAAAATTTCAGCTGAAATGCTATAGATGCAGGGCAAATCGATCTCATTACAAGGAGAGATCGATCTCATTGCCTTGAAAAGCAATGCCAAGGCATTCTGCAAGAGGGAGATCGATCCCTCACTTAAGCAGATTGATCTCAAGTTACTTTTGTTTGGACCAGATCGATCTCCTCTTATAAGGAAAATCGATCTGGAATTGCTTCTGGATAGGCCAGATCGATCTCTTCTTAAGGCCAGATCGATCCCATCCCATGGTTAGCAAATAAGCAGATCGATCGCATGCAAATAGGTAGATCGATCTCCTACCTGCATTGTCAAATTTAGAAGGAGTCTAAGCAAGGGCAGATCGATCTCCCACCCTTGGAGATCGATCTCATAATGCTTTTCCTATAAAAACTCATCGGCTGAACTTGTATTTCACGAAAAACAACTCTTTTCCTCCATTTCTAACAAGTGGCCTAGCTTTCTCACTCCAAAATCATCACTTTCCAATCAATTTCGAGAGAAGTTCCTTTGAGCAAAGTTGTTCCTTTGAGCAAAGTTGTTCCTTGTGAGGAAGAGAACAACATAGTCAAAGATTGGAATCTGAAACCATAGATTGAAGGAGAAAAAAAAGGTTTTCCCCCAATTTGGAAAAAAGAGAAAAAAGTCAAGCTAGGTAAGATTTCAATACACCATCTTCTAGCATGTTAATCTAGACATTTAGATGAGTTGGATAGTGTATATAATGTTGGCTAAGATATTAATATACATGCTTAAACAACCATGACTCAGAATGGGCTTAGTAAGAGAAAGTTGAAATGGCATGGAGTTATTGATGATTTAAATATGTAGAGATGTTATTAAGCATGTATAGATGATTCTAAGGTGCTTTTGTGAAATCCATATGTTGGAATGGATGATGATTGAAAACGGGTATAAGAAGTGTTTGATAAAATGCCATAGAGAAAGAAAATGATGAAATCAAGGCATTGTGAGAGTAAAGTCGGTTCAATGTGAATCAATAGACCTAAAAAGTCTAAAGGCTTCTCGAGAAATGATTAGAACAATCAAAATAGGCTTAAGAGAATATGTTGAGTTAATGTATTTTGAAATGACAAAACATGTTAAAACAATAATGTTAAGATGGTATACAAACATGTTTAGAAGATATCAGGACCAGAACTTAGAGTTCTGCTGATGAGAGATCGATCTGGGGTATGAGAGATCGATCTCCTGGGATTATACTTGATGAGAGATCGATCTCATGATGGAAGAGATCGATCTGGCAAGCCTTAAAACGGTGTAAAGGGTTTAAGGTAAAAAGAGATCGATCTGCAAGGGTTAAGAGATCGATCTGCTCTAAGTCAGAGAACTTAGGAGATCGATCTGATAAGGAAGAGATCGATCTGCTCAAAGTCAGTGAGCTTTAGAGATCGATCTGGTGTATTGAGAGATCGATCTTGCCTCAAACAGAGAGGATAGGAGATCGATCTGCCTATTCGACAGATCGATCTGCCTCTGCCTATTTAAACTAACAGATCGATCTGGTAATGTATAAGATCGATCTCCCTGTGTATTTGTGCTTTGTCATTGCAGGATTTAAAACTAGGAGATCGATCTGGCCAAGATAGGAGATCGATCTGCCTGACCACTGGAGGTTTCCAACGGCTATTTTCTTCAAATCTCAACGGGAAAAACTGCATTTAATGCCCCAACTACCCAACCTTCAGTATATAACCAAGCATTGAAGACAAAGCAAAGAGAGAGACTATCACTGAATATTCCAAACATTCTCAAGCTTTAATTCTTTCATTCATTGTATCTCTATTGCTCATTTTATTGAGATTAATTGTACAAGCTTATGTACTACAAGCTTTGATAGTCCTACCCACTAAAAAGCCTTATTCTGTATTCATCCTCACCTTAAAGGAAAAGAGGATTGTTCCTCAGTGAGTGTTATTGTAAAAAGGGTGAATACATTCTCTGTATTGCTAAGGGTAGAGAGGTTATTCCTTAACCTGTAAAAGGAACTTTGTAAACTCTGTTGAAAGAGAGAAAGAAACCACTTGACAAGAAGGTCAAGGAGAGAGGACGTAGGCAAGAGTTGGCCGAACCTCTATAAGTCGCTGTGTTTGTTTCTCTTTCCCTCTCTTTGCATTAAATTGTTATATTGCACTGTTTTATTCATTATCACTTGTGTTTAAATTGTGATTGTTTTAAAATCTCCCATAATTGTTAGAAAACCGATTCACCCCCCCTCTCGGTAGAGCCAACAATTGGTATCAGAGCTAGGACTCTCTAATCACATAGGAACAACTTCCTAAGAGTAGAAACGATCAAATGGCTCATAACAATGTAGCAACTAATTTGATAGGAGAGGGGCACTCCACTGTTAGACCTCCCATGTTCAATGGTGAACATTATTCTTATTGGAGGACTAGGATGATGCTATTTATTCAAGCAAACGATTATGAAGTATGGAGAATTATAGTTAAGGGACCTCAAATCCCTACGAAGAAAATAGAGGGAAGAGATATTCCCAAAGAAGAAGATGAATGGGATTCTAATGACATCAAATGTGCACAGCTAAATGCTAAAGCTATGCACACATTATTTTGTGCTTTAGGTCCTAATGAATATAATAGAGTCTCCGGGTGTGATAATGCCAAGCAAATATGGGATAAATTGGCAATAACTCATGAGGGTACAACCCAAGTGAAGGAGACAAAAGTAGGTATGCTCACACATGATTATGAGCTCTTTAGAATGAAGGAAGAAGAATCCATTAGTGATATGTTCACTAGGTTTACAGATATAATTAATGGATTAAAATCTTTAGGAAAAACATATTCTAATATTGAAATGGTAAAGAAAATTCTAAATAGCTTACCTAAGTCATGGGAAGCTAAAGTGACAGCAATAGAGGAATCAAAGGACCCACACACACTGTCCTTAGATGAATTAATAGGTTCCTTGCTAACTTATGAGATGAAGCTTAAAAGAAATGAAGAGCCACCCAAGAAAGTGGGTGTTGCTCTAAAATCCACTACTGAAAAAGAAATTAAAAATGAGAGTGGCAGTGAGGAGGATATTGAAATGGTAATGTTTGCCAAAAGATTCAATAAATTCATGAGGATGAGAGCTGGTAATAGCTATAGGAGAAACAATAGGAGAGAACAAGAGGAATTAGGTAGAAAAGACTCTATTGTATGTTTTGAATGTAAAAAACCTGGACACATAAAGTTTAACTGCCCTCTTCTCAAAAGATCTAATGATAGGTTTCATAAAAAGAAGGCGATGGTAGCAACATGGAGTGACAGTGATTGCTCCGATGATGAATCAAATGAAGACATTGCCAACCTATGCTTCATGGCAATTGATGAGGATGAGAAGGTAACATCTAATATCAATGAATACTCTTTTGACGAACTGCAAGATGCATTTGATGATTTAGCATTAGAGTATGAATCTATGAGCATGAAGTATAAAAAGTTAATATCTAAATTAAAAAGGGAAAATGAGATAATGTTACAAGATAATTTGGAATGTGAGAAGAAACTAGAGATTGCAAATCTAGAAATTTCTGACCTTAAGGAGAAAAATAGGAATTTACATAACTCCTTTAATAGGTTTCACATGGGGCAACAAAAGCTAGATAGCATGTTAGAAACCCAAAGAGCATTTTTTGACAAAAATGGCTTAGGGTATAATGCACAAAGTAGGGAGACCCATCTTAAGAGTTTCATTGCTAGGAAGAGCATGAATAAACCTGAAATTACTTGTTCATATTGTAATAAGAAGGGACATAAGTCACATTATTGCAATATAAAGATAAGGAATCTTAAAAGAAAAATTGTAACAAGAATATGGATTCCAAAAGAGGTAATTCATTCCAAGGACTGCAATGCATTAGCAAAATGGATCCCAATGGGATCAAGAATTGCATTTACTAACCTTCAAGGACCCAAGAGAATTTGGGTACCTAAGACTTGAGTGTGTTTATTTTTGTTTGTTGTAGGTGATTGAGCATAGCCACAAAGCTAAAACAAAAGAAGCTTGGTACTTAGATAGTGGATGCTCAAGGCACATGACGGGTGATAAAAGCCATTTCAATTCCTTCAAATCGAAAATTGGTGGAGAAGTCACTTTTGGGGACAACTCCAAAGGCCAAGTGGAAGGGAGTGGCTCAATAGGTAATGATCATTTCTCCTTAGAAAAAGTATTACTTGTTAGGGGTCTAAAGCATAACTTGCTAAGCATTAGTCAACTTTGTGACAAAGGTTACAAAGTAATTTTTGATTGCATGAAATGTAATGTTATAGATCCTAAGTCAAATAAAATTCTTCTTCTAGGTCATAGGCAAGGTAACATATATATAGTCTACCTTAATGAACTCAAAAATGAAAACATATGCTTAATGGTAGATAATAAAAAGGAATCTTGGTTATGGCATAGAAGACTAGGCCATGCAAGCATGAGTGTGCTATCTAAGTTAGCTAGAAAGGATCTAGTTGTAGGCTTACCCAAAATACCCTTTGAGCATGAAGAAATATGTGAAGCTTGTGTTAAAGGAAAACACAAGAGGACAACCTTTAAGCCTAAGAATAGTGTATCCACCTCTAGGCCTCTTCAATTACTACATTTAGACTTATTTGGACCCACTAGAACCACTAGCCTAGGTGGAAAACACTATGGATTTGTAATAGTTGATGATTACACTAGGTACACTTGGGTGTTCTTTTTGAGAGTAAAGAATGAAGCCTTAGAGAAATTCATAACTTACTCAAAGGTGACTCAAAATGAAAAAGGATATACAATAACAAGCATTAGAAGTGATCATGGCAAAGAATTCGAAAATATAGGATTTGATGAGTATTGCAATGATCAAGGAATTAGTCATAACTTTTCAGCCCCTAGGACACCACAACAAAATGGTGTAGTTGAGAGAAGAAATAGAACTTTGGAAGAGATGGCTAGGACCATGTTATGTGAAAATAACTTGCCAAAGTACTTTTGGGCTGAAGCAATAAACACATCATGTTATATAATCAATAGAGCTATGATAAGACCCATGCTAAAGAAAACTCCTTATGAGCTCTACAAAGGTAAGAAGCCTAACATTAGTTACTTCCATCCTTTTGGCTGCAAATGCTTTGTTCTAAATAATGGAAAAGATAATTTAGGAAAATTTGATGCCAAAAGTGATGAGGGAATATTTCTAGGATATTCATTGAATTCAAAGGCTTATAGAATTTATAACAAAAGAACATTAATGGTTGAAGAATCTATTCATGTTGTATTTGATGAATCAAATAATATATCTAAAGATTCAACCAACAATGATGAAAATGTTGAGATATTTGATGAAGGCTTAGAAGATGACTTTCTAGAAAAGCTTGATTTGAATAAAGAAGATGAAGAAGAAATAGAAGTTTTAGAAAGAGAACCTAGAGCACCAAGAGAGTTAGGATATGTAAAAGATTGTGAAATAGTAGGAGATCCAACTCTTGGAGTTAGAACTAGGTCATCCTTAAGGAATATGTGCCAATATATAGCCTTTGTATCTCAAATAGAGCCTAGGAATGTCAATGAAGCCTTAGAGGATAATAATTGGTTCCTAGCAATGCAAGAAGAGTTAAATCAATTTGAGAGAAGCAAAGTATGGAAACTAGTTCCAAGGCCTAGTGATCACTCTATAATTGGAACTAAATGGATATTCAAGAACAAAATGGATGAAAATAGTGTGATCATAAGGAATAAGGCTAGGCTAGTTGCTCAAGGCTATAGACAAGAGGAAGGCATAGACTATGATGAAACATATGCACCGGTAGCTAGATTAGAGGCAATAAGAATGTTACTTGCCTTTGCATGTTATAAAGATTTCAAGTTACATCAAATGGATGTAAAGAGTGCATTCTTAAATGGTTTCATTAATGAAGAAGTCTATGTAGAGCAACCTCCCGGATTTGAAAATCATGAATTTCCTGAACATGTTTTCAAATTGTCTAAGGCACTTTATGGGTTAAAACAAGCTCCTAGAGCTTGGTATGAAAGGTTGTCAAAGTTCTTAATAGAAAAAGGATTCTCAAGAGGAAAGGTAGACACCACATTATTCATCAAAAATAAAAATAAGGACTTACTAGTTGTACAAGTATATGTAGATGATATTATTTTTGGTTCAACTAATGAGTCTTTATGTCAAGAGTTTGCTAAGATCATGCAAGGGGAATTTGAGATGAGCATGATGGGAGAACTCACATTCTTCTTGGGACTTCAAGTGAAGCAAACAAAGGATGGAACATTCATCAATCAAGCAAAGTACACCAAGGACTTGCTCAAGAGATTTGGGATGGACAATTGCAAACCTCAAACCACTCCAATGGGCACCAACATCAAGCTTGACAAAGATGAAAGTGGTAAGTGTGTAGACACTAAACTCTATAGGTCTATGATTGGCTCTTTGCTTTATTTAACTGCTAGTAGACCAGATATATTGTTTAGTGTGTGCCTTTGTGCTAGATTTCAATCCTCTCCTAGGGAATCACATCTATTGGCAACTAAGAGAATTTTTAGATACCTCAAAGATACTCCCTCACTAGGACTTTGGTATCCCAAAGACTCCACTTTTGCCCTTCATGCATTTTCAGATGCTGATTTTGGAGGCTGCAAAATAGATAGGAAAAGTACTTCAGGTACTTGCCAATTCTTAGGAAATAGGTTAATTTCTTGGTTCTCCAAGAAGCAGAACAGTGTTGCTCAGTCCACAACTGAAGCTGAGTATATAGCAGCTGGTAGTTGTAGTGCTCAAGTGTTGTGGATTAAACAACAAATGAGAGATTATGGCATTGACATGAAACAAGTGTCTATTAAATGTGATAATACCAGTGCCATTAATCTGTCTAAGAATCCTATACAGCACTCCAGAACCAAGCACATAGAAATTAGACATCACTTCCTTAGAGATCATGTACAAAAAGGGGATATAATCTTAGAGTATATTGATACTACACATCAAATAGCTGATATATTCACCAAACCCCTTGATAGAGATAGGTTCTGTATCCTTAGAGGTGAATTAGGACTCATGAGTATGCCTTAGGACTTTCATGTTGTAAAAATCTTGATTTCAAGTTGATTTTTAAAGAGTTTTTGCAAAAATTTTCTGGCAAAGAGGATGAGAGATCGATCTCCTTGTGATATAGATCGATCTCCATGCTTCTATCAAGCCTAAATTATCAAGGTTAAGCTAAGCAGATCGATCTTCTAACCATAAGATCGATCTCCTTTCGTCTCTGTTTAGAGGCAGATCGATCTGTCCACACGACAGATCGATCTCATCAAGCTTTCGCATTCTGCAGATCGATCTGTGCATGTACCAGATCGATCTCCTTAAGCCTCTGTTTGCGACCAGATCGATCTGTCCCTACGACAGATCGATCTCTCTTCGCTTTTGGGAGTACCAGATCGATCTGTCGCCTCGACAGATCGATCTCCTATGCCTTGGAGTATAAATACCCGCGAAAAATCCCCAAATCTCCCAAAACCTAAAATTCAAATTCTCCAATTCCCTCGCATCCTCTTCTTCAATTCCTCCTCAGATCGATCCTCGTACAGTCTTCCTTGCGTCTCGGTGTCAAAATTTCGGTATAGTAACCTACATTTCTCACGAATTTCTCAAAAATTTTCTCTGATTTGTGTTGTTATTCATTCTAGGGCAACTTAGGTACTGTTTCATTGCTTCTCTCTTTGTTGAATTCATTTAGCAAATCTTTAAGGTCTAAGATAATGCCTAGGAAGTCAGTAGCAAACAAACCCCCTAGAACCACAGGAGAGGCAGGTTCCTCATCCCAACCCACTTCCATCGCTTCTTTCAATAGGTGTTTTAGAACACCAGCCAAAAGAAAGCGGTATGAGGAATTTTTCTCAACCATGCCAATCAAGCATTGGCGCACCATTGATTTTTCCTTCCTCAATCACATAGACTTTCCATACCTCACAAAATTTGAGGAATTTGGTTGGGCGAAATTTTTGAAAATAAACACTCCCGTACCTCAAAATCTCGTTCGTGCATTCTTTTCCAATGCCGAACTCAATTACGATCCCATTGATTCCTGTCAAATACTTGGTTTCACAACGTTTGTCATGGGACGCTCAATTGCCGTAACCCCTGAAATTTTAGCCCAAGCCTTCGACATACGTGACGAAGGTTTGACAAACGAAGATGAAGAGGTTCCCTTAGAGTTTGATATTCCCGGGGAAAAGGCAAGTGAACTTCCGATGCATCCCCGACTACTCCATCTCATCATCTCGTGGAACCTTCGTCCGTTTGGTACTCGACATTCAACTATTCGGAGGCTAGATAGGTTTTGGATTCATCATATCCATACCACCAGTCAAAAACCCAATCTAGTTCACTTCATCTTCCAAGACTGGTTAAAAATAGTCCGAGGACAAGCGACAACGATAGTGTTCCCTCAACCGTTGGCATACTTTCTTCAACGCCTCAAGATAGACAGCAGTTGCGAAACCGGAGAACTGCCCTCTCCCAAGAGCGTCCTCAACATCGGGACCCTCCATCACATGGGATACTACAAAGATATCCGAGGCAATTGGACGAAAAAGAGGGAACAGCAACCTGCTGAGGCTGAGGATGACCACACTGCTGAACCAGCACCTGCAGCACCCGCTCCAGAACCGTCGTCCTCCACGGCTGCGCCAACTGCACAAACATCGTCTCCTGCTGACTTGGCGCTGATCGTGAAGATGATAAGCGACCTCAGTCAGAGGATCGATGAAGGACATACCACTCAGCAGCGTATGATTGCCGAATTGACTCAACGAGTGGATAGGATTCAAGACACTCAAAAGGCGATGTTCGATAGATTTCAAGACACTCAAGAGGCAATGTTCGATGAACTCCAAGTGACGCGCACGCATGTTGAGGAGCTTTTGGATCGTGATCCTCCCTCACATTAGGCATTAGGTGCTTAGATTTAGTGTAGTTGCAACATTGTTAAGCTACTTAATGTTCTTTGTGAAAAATTTGCTTGAATGAAATGTTGATTGACTTGTGTTAATGAAATGTCATTCTTGTGTTAATGCAAAATATTATTTTGAAATGATGAGTCTTCCATTCTTGTCTTATTGATATGACAAAAAGGGGGAGAAGTCACATAAGAAACAAACATGCATGTTGTTATGTTTGTGTTCATAGCTTACAAGAATGATTTAATTGAGGGGGAGTTAAGACATGTGTAAGGATGATAGGATGATTTAATTGAGGGGGAGTTAAGAGCTAGAGCTGACTAAGGGGGAGTTAAGATTTAACTAAGGATGAGTTAAATCTTTAACAAAGTCAAAAGCTCACAAAAAGGGGGAATTTTGAAAATTCACTAAACATGTTTATTGGATGAGTTTTGTCATATCAAAAAGGGGGAGATTGTTGAGTTAATGTATTTTGAAATGACAAAACATGTTAAAACAATAATGTTAAGATGGTATACAAACATGTTTAGAAGATATCAGAACCAGAACTTAGAGTTCTGCTGATGAGAGATCGATCTGGGGTATGAGAGATCGATCTCCTGGGATTATACTTGATGAGAGATCGATCTCATGATGGAAGAGATCGATCTGGCAAGCCTTAAAACGGTGTAAAGGGTTTAAGGTAAAAAGAGATCGATCTGCAAGGGTTAAGAGATCGATCTGCTCTAAGTCAGAGAACTTAGGAGATCGATCTGATAAGGAAGAGATCGATCTGCTCAAAGTCAGTGAGCTTTAGAGATCGATCTGGTGTATTGAGAGATCGATCTTGCCTCAAACAGAGAGGATAGGAGATCGATCTGCCTATTCGACAGATCGATCTGCCTCTGCCTATTTAAACTAACAGATCGATCTGGTAATGTATAAGATCGATCTCCCTGTGTATTTGTGCTTTGTCATTGCAGGATTTAAAACTAGGAGATCGATCTGGCCAAGATAGGAGATCGATCTGTCTGACCACTGGAGGTTCCCAACGGCTATTTTCTTCAAATCTCAACGGGAAAAACTGCATTTAATGCCCCAACTACCCAACCTTCAGTATATAACCAAGCATTGAAGACAAAGCAAAGAGAGAGACTATCACTGAATATTCCAAACATTCTCAAGCTTTAATTCTTTCATTCATTGTATCTCTATTGCTCATTTTATTGAGATTAATTGTACAAGCTTATGTACTACAAGCTTTGTTAGTCCTACCCACTAAAAAGCCTTATTCTGTATTCATCCACACCTTAAAAGAAAAGAGGATTGTTCCTCAGTGAGTGTTATTGTAAAAGGGTGAATACATTTTCTGTATTGCTAAGGGTAGAGAGGTTATTCCTTAACCTGTAAAAGGAACTTTGTAAACTCTGTTGAAAGAGAGAAAGAAACCACTTGACAAGAAGGTCAAGGAGAGAGGACGTAGGCAAGAGTTGGCCGAACCTCTATAAGTCGCTGTGTTTGTTTTTCTTTCCCTCTCTTTGCATTAAATTGTTATATTGCACTGTTTTATTCATTATCACTTGTGTTTAAATTGTGATTGTTTTAAAATCTCCCATAATTGTTAGAAAACCGATTCACCCCCCTCTCGGTAGAGCCAACATGGACAAATCACAATCATACTCATATATCAAAACTATGTGGTACTAAGTAATATCAAGTGAGACAGGTCAATATGTCTCAATAGACTATGTTGGCCAACTATGTCATAAATCATCCTAGACCACACATATCTAAGTGTGCAGGGTATCATGCTGGTACGAAGGTGGGTTAGTTCTTCGCCAGACTTTCTCATCACATAACCACCACGCGATACATCGTACTCCATGTGATATACATGGTACAACGTACTCCGCAGACCCATATCATGATTGGGGGTGCCAGTCGTAGGTCTTATCTACCTCATACCAAGTGTAACCTCCATTGTCTCAAGTGCACGTGGAGCTTTTCGTACCCATGTAAGAGAGCCTCCCTGCCGAATAAAGCCTTTCCGCCCACTCTGGCTTAAGGATGTTATGCTTGAGGGTCTTACTGTAAGAGAGCCTCCCCACCGAACAGAGCCTCCTCGTCCTCTCTGGCTTGAGGATGTAGGGCTTGAGGATCTTACCGTAAGAGAGCCTCCCCACCGAACAAAGCCTCTCCACTCTCTCTGGCTTGAGGATGTAGGGCTTGAGGATCTTACCAACTTCCACGGCATCATACGTACCGCAGTGTTAAAACTTATGCGAACAAAGCTCTAGCATGATTCATGGATCATAACTAAACCACCTCGTATGAGCAACGCTCTAGTATGACATTTATGCATCAAATCATGAAGAAACAACGTACGAGCACAGCTCTAGTACAGTTATATGCATAAAAAAACCATTCGAACTCCACGTACGAGAAGAAGCTCCAGTACGATTTATAAAAACATCATCATAGTTTCCAAATCAAGGTGCGAGCTAAGCTCCAGCACGTTTCATACAAATGAAGGCATCAAAATCTAGCGCGAGTGAGGCTTCAGCGCGATTTATATGACACAAATACGATAGGCGGCTCATACACAATCAAAATAATCTCAAAACTGGGTTTAGCACCTCACAAGTGCTATTTCACGAAATCATTGAAACACTAGCCAGCCTATGCATTAATTTGTTCAAAACCAAGCATTATGTTATGTGAAAACATTTCAAACACATGATTTATGTGAGACCCCATATATGTATAATTGTATATAGGTACATAGAAATGTAAATGAAGTCATAAGTTTGATGATACATTTGTAATGTGAAGCATATGTAATGAAAGTCCATAAGATTATGTACACACTTGTAATAAGAGTTGTGATTGTACATACAAGTTACATTATGAATGAGTATGAAGAAATGGACTTAAACATGTGAAGAATGTGAATGGAATGGAATATGAGTAGTGTGGTAAAATGGAAGGAAGATTTGCATAAGTTGTGCGCTTCCATTTGATTTATATCATGGACCATTGGCTATACAAAGATTCTACACAATTTTTAATGTGTGTAAAGTATTAATGAATACCATTTTCAAGTCTCAAAGATGATTGGATGAGAAAATGACCATGGCAACAAATTAAGGATGTTTTGGTATAAGTTTCTGCAGGAAACTGCAGCAAAATCTAGAAATTATTCAGGCCAGATCGATCTCATAGGATGAGAGATCGATCTGGATGAGCCAAAATTCTTGTATTTGAGCAAAGGAATAGGGCAGATCGATCTCCAATGAGGCCAGATCGATCTCCTAAACATTCTGTAATGGAAAGATTGATTCTCAAGTATACAGATCGATCTCTTTAGATCTTTGTTTGGAGCAGATCGATCTCAAGCTTCGACAGATCGATCTCATGCTTAAAATGCCATGGAAAAGAGGAATTTAAGGGGACCAGATCGATCTCCTCTAGCTATTTCTATAAAAAGGGCGTTGAAAATCTGCAGATTTCGAGACAAAACCATTTCCTTCCCTTTCCAACCTAAAACATAGTTTTCTCTCTCTAAATCCAACCATTTTAAAAGAGATTTGAGGGAAGACTATTAGAGGTAAAGTTGTTCACATCAAGGAGAAGAACAACATAGTTTGGAGGCATTTCCCCATTTGTTGAATTGAAGGAACAAAGGGCATTTCTATTTGGAGCAAAGAGGAAATCCAAAGAGGTAAGTTTCTAGTGCACAAATCCAAGTACATTTGACTAGTTGATGATTATGAAGTTGATTTGGGTGTGCACATTGTGGGTAGAACTACCTAGAATACCATGAAATGAATATAACTGTTAGCACTGAAATTTATATATGGTTAAGACCATTTTTACATAGTTATTTGATTTGTTCTTTGTAATATTAGGTATGTTTTATGTGTTTTATGCACTTATGCAGGAAAAAGAACAATTTGAAGAAGTTAAAGCTTTTGGAGCTGGTTCTGATGATTCCGTGAAGAATTGAAGTTACAAGATACTGATTGTGACTTATGCTACAACAATAGAAGAAACTAGATAGTGCAGAACAGATTTGACGAATTAATACCATTGCCGCAGCATAGCAGTGTGATTAGGGCAACACTATTTTTCCACGTGGCCTTCCGCGTTTTAGTGCTTGGAAACCTTATAAACAGTCTTTTTATCAGAATTTCGAGAGGAGGCTGCGGCAGAAGACTTCAAGAATTATTTTAGCTCCATTAAAACTTCATCTTTTACATCTTTTTCCATCGATTTTGTTCTTGGGATGTTAAACTAGAATTCTTGGATGTTTATTATGATGTCTAGGAACTAAACTCCATTTTCCTAGAATCGATGTAACCAACTTTGGGTAGATTGCAATTACTTTGTGATGTTGTTTGGATGATTTCTATTATGATTATTTAATCTACTTGTTCTTAATGCTCTAGTTGATTGGCCACAAATTAGATGAATTAGTATAAGAATCTGGTACTTGAGAGAGGGGATTATTTATATGCACAAGGGTAGATTAACGTAGGATATTGTTGAATCGAAACGTTGATAATTCTTATGAGTCATAGAGAAACAGATTATTATTTCTTAATGAACTCTATTATTTAATTCTAAATCGGGAGGTTAGGATTAGGTAAATTGGGTATGACTGTTTAAAACTCGAGAGAGATAAACAGGAAATAGTTTCAGCTATAAACAAATTGAAATCAAAAGAACAATTGATCAAAGAAATTGCATGAACCCTAGTTAGGTGGAATCGATTTCTAGGAATATTTTGCTATTGATATCTTCATTCGTAATTATTGTGATTTATTTTAATTAAATTGTTTCGTAGTTAATCATTAAAGTAATAAATAGGATTTTAACCAACATTCATTAATTTCTAAATAAAGCTCAAGGTTCTTGATTACAGTGATTAGCGGTAGACACAGTTCCCTGTGGGACGATACTCATATTTACTCTATACTCAAAAACTGACCTGTGCACTTGCAGTAGTGTTCCATTAAAGGATAACAAGTTTTTTGACGCTGTTGCCGGGGAACTGTTGTTTAGTTTTTTGTTGACACTGTTCCCTAATAGCCTTTACTTTAATTTAAATTTTTATTTTTATTTTAATTTATTATCTACGAATATTTATTTTCTTTATAGGTGAATGGTAAAAACTCGCAGAAGTAGAAATACAGATATAAAAGAAGAGTCAGATCAAGAGCTAGAGAGAACCATCAGATAAATTCAACAGAACAGATTTGAAGAGAAAGATCGAAATTTAATCATGGCAGATGAAAATCTGCAGCGAGCTATACGTGATTACTTTACCCCAGTTGTGAACCAGAATTTCGTTGCTATAAGAGAGATTCCCGTGAATTGCAACAACTTTGAATTGACGTCGGCATTGATCAATATAGTTATGCAAAACCAATTTGGAGGTTCAGCCTTGGAGGATCCTGATACACATTTGACAAGTTTTTTGCAGATTTGTAGCACCATTAAGATTAATGGAGCCCCTGATGATGCTATTCGGCTAAGATTATTTCCTTTTTCTCTTCGGGATAAAGCATTGAGTTGGTATCAAAATCTACCAGCAGGAAGCATTTTGACATGGGCAGTGATGGCACAAAAATTCTTGGCAAAGTATTTCTCACCAGGAAAGACAATGCAAATGAGATTAGAGATTGCCCAGTTCACACAGTTAGACCAAGAGCCATTACATGAGGCATGAGAGCGATTTAAGGAGTTATTGCGTAGATGCCCTCAGAATGGATATGATGAAGGAAACCAGATACAGGTTTTCTACAGAGGCATGGCTCTGCAAACACGAGCTACTGTAGATACTTCAGCAGGAGGTTCACTATGGTCTAAGACACCTGATCAAGCTATGCAGTTAATTGATGAGATGGCTATAAACAGCAGCCAATGGCCAGGTGAAAAAGCTAATGTCAGAAGAGTAGCAGGTATGCATGAGTTAGATATGCAGACAACCATCCTAGCAAGACTTGAGCAAATTTCAACACAAATTTCTTCAATGAGTATATAAGGGTCGCAAGCTATGATTCATCCTGGCAACACAAATACTAACGTGATGGGGACGAATTTGGAGCAGGTGAATTATGTTAATAATCGTAACTTTGGTTTTCAGGGAAATCGATTTCCTAACTATTACCAGTCAGGATTCAGAAACCATAAGAATCTATCTTATGATAATTCTAAGAATGTTCTAAACCCACTAGCAGCAAGTAACAGCAATATAAGATTCAATAACCAAGGGAATTCCTAAGGTTATGGTGGAGTTAGAAGGAATGAATTTGAGGAGTTCATGGTTGAAACTAGAACATGATTTAGCAAAACTGATGTGCGGTTAGACAACGTGGAAGCTAAAATGACAAAGATGAATACCAGTCTGGGTACGCAGATGAAGTCTGTTGAGACTACTTTGGGACAGTTAGCTGCAACTGTCAGTTCTTTGAATGAAATAGGTAAATTTCCTAGTAATACAGTGCTAAATCTGAAAGAACACTGCAATGCTAGATCTTTGAGAAGTGGGAACACCTATGAGCCACCAAAGGTAGCAGAGAAAGAAGAAACTACGCCAATCACTGAGGTGCAGAAGCAAGCCGAACCTATTATGACAAAGGATGTAGAATCAGAAACAGCCAAACAGGGAGTTAATTATAAACCTTTTAGTAAAATTTTTCCTGATAATCCTCCTTTGTTAAAACCATCTATTCCTTATCCTCAAGCTTTGTATAAAAGGAAGATTGAATCTGAGTTTAAGAAATTTCTAGATATATTTAAGAAATTACACATTAACATTCCGTTTGTTGATGCCCTGCAGCACATGCCACATTATGCAAAATTCATGAAAGAGGTGCTGTCAAAGAAATGGAGACTTGAGGATTATGAAACTGTCAACTTGACAGAAAAATGCAGTGTGATTTTACAGCAGAAGTTACTGTAAAAATTGAAAGACCCTGGAAGCTTTACAATTCCATGCGAGATTAGAGGATCGAAAGTGAGTAAGGCATTGTGTGATTTAGGTTCTAACATAAATTTAATGCCTTTATCTATTTTCAGGAGCCTAAGTCTTGGAAAGGTAAAGCTGACCACCATAACACTGCAACTAGCAGATAGATCGATTACTTATCCCAGAGGTATAATAGAAGATATACTTGTTAAAGTTGATAAGCTAATTTTTCCTACTGATTTTGTAGTCTTAGATTATGAAAAGGACAGATAAATTCCACTTATACTTGGGAGACCATTCCTTGCCACTGGAAGAGCACTAATCGATGTTCAGAGAGGGCAATTAACCTTGAGGATGAATGATGAATCAGTTATGTTCAATATCTATAAGGCGATGGAATTCACTGATGAGCCAGAGACCTGTAAGTTGATTGAAGTGGTGCAGAGTTGTGTACGGGAAATTGAAACAAAGGAAGCACCAACCGATCCTATGGCTCAATATCTGGTAAATTCAGTTTCTAATTTAGATGATGAAATATTAACTGATGAAATTAAAAGTTGTGTTGTTACTTTGGAAGCCAACCCATTAGAAAGTGACTACAACAACTAAGGAAAAAATTGACAAGTCATAGGTAAGCGAGAAAAAAGAAGGCAAACCTGAATTGAAAGAATTACCAAGCCATTTGAGGTATGCTTTCTTAGGTGATGATAGTACTTTTCCTATGATTATTTCATCATCTTTATCTGCTGCAGAGGAGGACAAGTTGCCTACAATTTTAAGAGAGCACAAATTGACAATTAGATGGTCCATTGCCGACATCAAAGGAATTAGTCCCTCCGTTGTAATGCACAAAATTCGGTTAGAGGAAAATCATAAACCCTCTATTGAACCACAGAGAAGACTAAATCCAGCAATGAAAGAAGTTGTTAGAGCTGAGATTTTAAAATTATTAAATGCTGGTATTCTATATGCTATATTTGATAGTTCTTGGGTGAGTCCTGTGCAGGTTGTGCCTAAAAAGGGTAGAATGACAGTAGTTCATAACACCAACGATGAAATCATATCCACCCACCAGAACAGTAACAGGTTGGAGAGTCTGAATTGATTATAGGAAGCTGAATAAAGCCACTAGGAAAGACCACTTTTCGCTTCCGTTCATTGACCAAATGTTAGACAGACTAGCCGGGCATAGTTATTATTACTTTTTAGATGGCTACTCGGGCTATAACCAGATTGCAATAACCCTAGAAGATCAAGAGAAAACAATCTTCACTTGCCCATATGGAACCTTTACATATAGGAGGATGCCTTTCGGTTTGTGTAATGCTCCAGCAACCTTCCAGAGATACATGATGTCGATCTTTGCTGACATGGTTGAAAAGATAATGGAAGTCTTCATGGATGACTTCTCGGTATTTGGTAAGACTTTTGACCAATGTTTATCTAATTTGGAACTTTTTTTGCAGAGATGTGAAGAGACGAATCTCATCTTAAATTGGGAGAAGTGTCATTTTGTGGTGCAAGAAGGAATCATCCTTGGACATAAAATTTCAGCTCATGGCATTGAGGTGGATAGAGCTAAAGTCGCTGCTATTGAAAAGCTTCCCCCTCCAAAATTAGTTAAAGCCGTGAGGAGCTTTTTGGGACATGCAGGCTTCTATCGCAAATTTATCAGGGATTTTTCAAAAATCTCAAAACCTTTATGTAACTTATTGGAAAAAGATACTGATTTTATCTTTGATGATTTTTGCTTGCAGGCGTTCGAAAAGATCAAGAAGGAGCTTATTTCTGCACATATTATGATCGCACCTGATTGGACAGAACTATTTGAACTAATGTACGACGTTAGTGATTTTGCAATTAGAGCAATCCTTGGGCAGAAAAGAGATAAGATTTTTTGGGCTATCTATTAATCAAGACTTTAGATGAAGCTCAGAAAAATTACATAATAACGGAGAAAGAGATGCTTGCAGTTGTACATGCATTTGACAAGTTCAGACCATACTTAATTAGGGGCAAGGTTATTGTCTATACATACCATGCAGCCATTCGATATCTATTTGCGAAGAAGGATGCCAAACCCAGACTCATTAGATGGATCTTGCTTTTGCAAGAATTTAATTTTGAGATCTGGGACAAAAAGGGATCTGATAATGTTATAGATGATCATTTGTCTAGGTTGGAGCAATCTGAAATTCAGTAAGAACATCCTATTCAAGAGGAGTTTCCAGATGAGACAATAATGAAGATTGATGCAAATTGCCCTGGTTCGCAGACATAGTGAATTACTTAGCAGGAGGATTAATGCCAAGTGGTTTAACTTATCAACAGAGGAAGAAATTCTTCCATGATGTCAACTTGTATTTTTGGGATGACTCTCTGCTGTTTAAGAAATGTCCAGACCATATTATAAGACGATGTGTGCCAGAAGATGAATTTCAGGAAATTCAGCGCCACTATCATGCTGCAGCATATGAAGGCCATTTTGATGCAAAACGTACAGCAGCAAAGGTGCTGCAATCAGGCTTTTATTGGCCTAATGTGTTTAAAGATAGCTATATTTTTGTAAAAACATGTGACAGATGTTAAAGGGTTGGAAACATTTCAAGAAGGCATGAATTACCTTTGACAAATATTCAAGAAGTGGAAATCTTTGATGTATGGGGTATTGATTTTATGGGACCGTTTCCTCCATCTTTTGGGAAGTTATATATTCTCCTTGCTGTTGATTATGTCTCTAAGTGGGTAGAGGCAATAGCAACACCAACAAATGATGCAAAAGTGGTGATTCTATTTTTACACAAGAATATATTGATAAGATTCGGTACTCCAAAAGACATCTTGAGTGATGAAGGCACTCATTTCTATAACAAAGTCTTCCATGGTTTGATGTCAAAATATGGAATTCGACATAAAGTAGCTCTCGATTATCATCCGCAGACAAATGGTTAAGCTGAAATTTCAAACCGAGAAGTGAAGTTGATATTGGAGAAAACTATAAATCTGAATAGAAAAGATTGGGCTAACAAGTTAGATGATGTGCTTTGGGCATATAGAACAGCTTATAAAACTCTAATTGGGATGTCTCCCTATAAGTTGGTATTGGGTAAGGCATGTCATCTACCTGTAGAGCTTGAGCATCGAGCTTACTGGGCCATTA
Source organism: Firmiana major (assembly GCA_033439115.1). Lineage (NCBI taxonomy): Eukaryota > Viridiplantae > Streptophyta > Magnoliopsida > Malvales > Malvaceae > Firmiana > Firmiana major. The sequence continues at coordinate 21,242,883 of CM065903.1, read as the reverse complement.
AGAAGCTCAATTTTGACTATAATAAGGCTGGAGCAAATCGGTTACTCCAATTGAATGAGGTTGATGAACTGAGGAATGAGTCCTATAACAATGCAAGAATTTATAATGATAGGACCAAGAGATGGAATGACAAGATGATAATGAGACGAGAATTCAGTCCCGGATAACAAGTTCTATTGTATAATTCACGACTCAAATTATTTCCTGTCAAATTGAAGTCAAGGTGGTCAGGATTGTTTGTGATACACCAAGTTTTCCCATATGGAGCAATTGAGTTGAAGAAATCAGATGGGAGCTTGTTCAAGGTCAATGGGTAGCGTCTAAAGCATTATTATGGAGAAGGGGTGCGAAAATTAGACAGCATTCCCCTTGGTGAACCGAATTAAGGAGACTGAAAGCACTCTGGCTGAAGACTTGAAATTTAACGCTTTTGGGAGGTAACCCAATTTAATATTTTTTTAGATTTTTAGTCTTTAATGTCATTCTATTATTATTTGATTTTAGTAGTCTGTTTTTATTTTTATTTTTAATTTATTAGTTTGTGTTTTATTTTTCTGGCATATACATAAGAAGAGCACAGTTTGGAAGTTTAATTGTCATGATCCTTCAAGAAAGAATGCATGGGTGCATGACTGATAAAAAGAAAAAAAAATTTTGCAAGGACTTCAGTAGCTTCAGAGTTGAAAATCAGAAACAGAAGAGAAAATAGAATGGTTTTTCAAGAAAGAAAATGAAGAGATACGTGAATAGTAAATAAGCTGGAAGACTAAAATTTTTCTTTCAACTGTAGATGTGAGGACCGAATAATGTCAACAATGGTAAGAGAAGAAAGTCAAGAGTAAGAAAAGCCTGAGACGAAATTTTGTCAAAATAGGAAACAAATGTCTACAATATTCAAAGATGAGGTGCATGGAATACACATGTTAATGCTTTATTGGGAGACGAAGTCCCTTATCTAGTCAACCCCACTTACTATTTGGTTAAAGCAATAACCCCACACATCCAATTAGAAAGAGGCGGCCGAACCCTTCCCACCCTAAGACTTTCTCTTTTTCTGGTTATTGCATTTTCCTTTGATCTCTTGAAAGTACACTAACAAACCCCACTACCATTATTTTTCTCTCTTTCGATCTTTTTGTTTTTTGCTGATTTGGTAGTTTTACCAACAAATTTTTGTGGGTTAGATCTCTTGGTGGTCCCGAAACCTTTGGGGGAAGAGAAAGTGTTTTCTTGTCGGATTCTTTCTGTGATAAAGATGTAAAGTGGTCCAACTAAATCTTACGTGATTTCAGTTCTGGGTATTTTTCTTCTTTCTCCAATCGTTTTCGATCTTCTAGCGGCTATCCCTTTGGTTTTTTATAACTTGGATTTTTGAAGCCCTTCTCGGTTTGATAAATTTTTGTTGAAGAAATACTGGTTGTGAAGCGATTGTTGGGTCTATTTTGTGTGCTCGTCCGATTGGGTTAAGCTAAAAATTATTCTTGTTAATTTATGTTTCCATTGGTGGATAATGGCACCTAAAGCCCGAGCCAGACAAAACTTGGAATGTTCGAGTCAAGCCACTAATAACTCAGCCCCATCTCTACAGAGGGACAAGCCAGTCATCACCGATTATGATCCCTCTCGATTTGTGAACAGCCAAGCATTAGAAAATTTTAAGAAAATCATGGGTAAAAACATGATTATCGAAATGAGTTTTCGGCTTGACTTGGTGGCTGAGATATGTATTCTGAGTTTTTAAGGGACTTTGGGTTGTTGAAATTAGTAAGGCAACCTGAAGATGCCATCCTTGATGTGGTCCGAGAATTTTATGCCAATGCCATGGAGAGCACTCATTCGACTGCAGAAGTTAGGGGTGTTCTTGTTCCTTACAACGCCAATGCCATTAATCTGTATCTGGACCTTCCACAAGGGGTGCAAGATGAGTATGCCAGCTATGTCGTAGCTCTACACACTGATTCTGATGAGTTGGTCCGGGTCATTAACGAACTAACAGTCCTATACACCCATTAGCAGAAGAGGTCAGAAGCTGAATCTATGGCATTCCCTTCCAATCGCCTTCAATATGGTCTTCATGAATGGTATGATTTTATTTATTCTCGAATCATGCCTATAACCCATAAAAGTAGCGTCGATGTGGGTACAACTGCTCTCCTTTACTGTATTCTGACTGGAAAGATTGTTGATTTTGATGCCATTATTTTTGGTCCATGCAAGAGTTCATACGCAGGGAAAATAGAAGGGGTTTACCTCACCCTTCATTGGTTTGTGGACTCTGTAAGAAATATGAAGTATATTGGACTGAGCTTGAACCAAGATTGGCAAGGAAATCTGCAATCACTTTAAAAAATCCTCGGGTACCTCTGACTCAGAGAGAAACTGCTACTCCTGCTACACCACCACCACCTTCTGTTGGTACTTCTGCTGGCCTATCCGCTGCACCTTCCACCACTTTCGGCTCCATTAAAATCGTGCTTAATGATATTAAAGCGTTTCAGATAGAGGTGTGCAATAATGATCGAGACTATCAAACTTTCTGTGCATATGTTGCATTTTACAATCGGTCATTGGTACAGTACCTAAATATGAGGGATCAAGAAGGAGAAGTGGAATTTCCCTTACCACCACAATGGTGTATGCCACAGCAGGGAAATGCAGCTGATGATGATGATGATGATGATGATGACAACATGGAAGAAGATGCCCCATAGGAAGCTGATGCTGAGGTTGGTTCAGAGGAGGATTCAGATAGCTAGATGACCACAGGGAAGTCCTCTTTAACACTTTTTCCTATCTTTTCATTGAGGACAATGAAAGTTTTAAGTTTGGGGGAGTTATGGTTGTGCTGGCTGTGCTTCGTGCCTTATGGTCTGTTATGCTTTGTCTGCCTATTTCAATATTTTTTTAGCAGTTTTTATTTATTTCAAATTTATATGTTTGTGTGACAATTATACTCAGTCTTACAGATTAGTTTTCTAAATTGTGGCGGAAGATGGATATTGCAAGAACTGATAAACTTTTGCTTAAATGGATGATTTTATTGTTTGAGTATTGGTATGTGGATAGAAAGCTTCACTTGAATCTTTTCACTTAAACTTATGCACCGATCATATTCAGTTTATGTACTTATTGTGTTGATTTGTGAAACCAAAAAGACTCTAGAACTTGATTAGTTATTACTTAAGGCGAATTTGATAGACCATGCATGATTAGAAAAATGATCTAGGCCTTTTTTGTTTTGAGATTAAGCCTTTCAAGCCTACCCAATTATATTAATCCTTTGGAAAACTCTTTGGGCCTAATTTTTTCATTTTATTGTTATCTAACCATATTACAAGCCATGGCCTAATTGTTTGATTATCTTTTTCTTTTGGTCCCTTACTTGAAGTACTATTAATCAAAATTTTTGGATTGGGGGATGAACTCAAAAGAAAACAGGGGTGGTTTATAAATTGTTGGTTTGTGAACCTGATTATTACTATATGGGTTTGTTCTCGGGTCTTGATGTAAATTGAGTGTCATATGCAGTTACAAATAATGAAAAATCTTAAGTTTAGGGCCATGACACTACCATTGATTTCTAAAAAAAAAAAGAAGAGAAATCAAACTCGAGAATGAATAAAGTTGGGTAGTGATTGATGAGCTCAAAACAAATTAAATCCAAAGGTGATTATAGTGCTTTAGGTGGATTGAACTTCATGTTATATCCTTTATCCCACCTAAACCCGAGCCTTCCGTTACAACCCTTGAAAAGTCCTTTTGATTCTTGGTTATGCATGAGTCTTTATTAGTGGAGAGTAGTAGTTAATTCAAGCATATGAAGTCTTGTGTTTAATTCTTATTTAGATTTTGCATTAACACTTGAGTGCATGAATTTGAGTAAATGATTGTACACACACACACAAGTGGAATGTGAAGAGTGAAGGGGGATTGGTTTGCTTTGATTGGCTTGAACAAAATAAAATCTGAAATTTGTCTTAAGTTGAGAACCTTGTGTATTCTTGAGGAAAATCCCAATTTAGTATAACAAGCATGTGAGCTGAGTATGGTTGAGAGTTTTTATTTGTTTTGAGTCTAGTATGTCTTTGCTTGAGGACAAGCAAATTTCTATGTTTGGGGGTATTTGTTAGTACTGAAATTTATATATGGTTAAGACCCTTTTTACTTAGTTATTTGATTTGTTCTTTGCAATATTATGTATGCTTTATGTGTTTTGTGCACTTGTGCAGGAAAAAGAACAATTTGAAGAAGTTAAAGCTTTTGGAGCTGGTTCTGATGATTCCATGAAGAACTGAAGTTACAGGATGCTGATCGTGACTTATGCTGCAGCAATAGAAGAAACTGGACAGTGCAGAACAGATTTGAGGAATTAATACCATTGCCACAACATAGTAGTCTGATTAGGGCAACACTGTTTTTCCACGTGGCCTTCAATGTTTTAGTGCTTGGAAACCTTATAAATAGTCTTTTTATCAGAATTTCGAGAGGAGGCTGCGGCAGAAGACTTCAAGAATTATTTTAGCTCCATTAAAACTTCATCTTTTACATCTTTTTCCACCAATTTTGTTCTTGGGATGTTAAATTGGAATTCTTGGATGTTTATTATGATGTCTAGGAACTAAACTCCATTTTGCTAGAATCGATGTAACCAACTTTTGGCAGATTGCAATTACTTTATGATGTTGTTTAGATGATTTCTATTATGATTATTTAATCTACTTGTTCTTAATGCTCTAGTTGATTGACCACCAATTAGATGAATTAGTATAAGAATCCAGCAGTCGGGAGAGGGGATTATTTATATGCACAAGGGTAGATTAACATAGGACATTGTTGAATCGGGAGGTTGACAATTCTTATGAGTCATAGAGAAACAGATTATTATTGCTTAACGAACTCTATTATTTAATTTTGAATCGGGAGGTTAGGATTAGGTAAATTGGGTATGACTGTTTAAAACTCGGGAGAGATAAATAGGAAATAGTTTCGGCTATAAACAAATTGAAATCAAAAGAACAATTGATCAAAGGAATTGCATGAACCCTAGTTAGGTGGAATCGGTTTCTAGGAATATTTTGCTATTGATATCTTCATTCGTAATTATTGTGATTTATTTTAATTAAATTGTTTCATAGTTAATCGTTAAAGTAATAAATAGGATTTTAACCAATATTCATTAATTTTCTAAATAAAGCTCAAGGTTGTTGATTACAGTGATTAGCGGTAGACACAGTTTCCCTGTGGGACGATACTCATATTTACTCTATACTCGAAAACTGACCTGTGCACTTGCAGTAGTGTTCCATTAAAGGACAACAATAACCTAGTAATGGGTTAGTGTGAGATGTGAAATGTGGTGGAATAAATGATGAATGGGATATCTTGAGATGATAATCATGTTGAGGAGATAATTTTAAGATAATAATATGGAATGAATAGAGAGGCTTACCCAAAAAGGGTAAAATGAGCGTTTAAGGCATTGAGTGGAATGTATAATTGAACGAGAGTTAGCAATACTAACTTGAACGTATGATGAATAAATTACAGCTTCCAACGATACGCCGGAGCGAGGTGAGCCAAGAGCGTGAGAAGCTAAGAGGAAAAGAGCCACACTAAGTAAATCGAGGTAAGGGAATTGTGTGGACTCTTAGAGATATCTGTGCGTAATTTGGGCGCTTAAATGCTTTGTTAGAATGCATGAGATGTTAGGAAATGAAATTGGGTGATTGAAGGGCAAAAGTTGGGTGTTTGACAAATGTGCATGAAATTAAAAGCATAGTGCTTTGGAAAATCATGTTTTATTGTTTTTTAGCAAGCGATTGGTAGGTTAGCTAGCATTTGAAATGAATTGCAAAAGAAATGAGTTGTTTTGGTTTGTTAACCACACTTTGCAAAGAAATGAGCCACCTACATTATTTTCATGAGAATGAAAGCGTGCTTGAGTATGACTCGCACGAGATTTGAAGTGTTTTATACACATGAGTGCTAGAGCTTAGCTCGCACTAGTTTTTACATGGATTTCATACTGGTTTTGTCCTGGTACTTGGAGCTTAGCTCGCACTAGATGCCTACCTTATTTGTTGCTTGGAGCTGCGGGCAGACTGGGTGTCGCATCGATTAAATAGGATCGCAGGTGCATTTGTGATTTTGACATGTTGATAGCCATGTTAGGAGCTTCGGGTAGACAAGAGGTCGTACCGATTAAATAAGCTCACACGTGCATTTTGAGATGTGTGGTGATATGATGTGTTGATTGGGTCCATGGAGTACATTGTACTGTGCATGTAGCATGAAGTACGTTGTACCGTGTTGGGATGTGATATGCAGTTTTCGGACGAGATCTGCTATGGACCAGTGGGCTAGATTTGACCCACCTCCCGTGTGGAAACAGATAATGGTGATATCCCGTACACCTGATCCGTGTAGCCGGTATCACAGCTTATGGCCATAGACTTAGAGGTTATTACCATTTATTGAATTTCCTATCTCACATGTCTAATGCTTTGTGAGTAAATCCATGTTTGAAGTGATTTATGGGTCAGGACAGTCCGACGGATGGGCTGAGACCTGACAAGTGTTGGATTGATTTGTTAATGGTTTTGAAGTGCACCGAAGCATGATGATTAATGCCATGCTTTATTATGAAAAATGCATGATGGTTAATGCCATGCATATTTGAGAAAACGCATGATGGGTAATGTCAGGTTTTATTGTGAATTATGCATGATGATTTATACCATGCTTTGAAATGAATTGTGCACTAGATTTTAATAGCATGAATGCTTTACATACCATTAACACAATCATACACTCATGTTTTGAGATAAAGTAATGAACTAAATGCTTTTAAGCATGGCATCACGATCACGTAGATAGTGCAGTATCTACTTGTTCGCATGATTGCCTTACTGAGCGTGTGGTTTGCTCACCCCCTTATTTTCCCCCTCTCTACAAAGATTTGAGTATAAATTGAGAGCGACTGGAGGCTTTCCTTTTTGGTATTCCCTGCATCCCATCGTTAAAAGTATACACACTTAAATTATTTTGTATCTAAACTAGACATAACACAGTAGCATTTTGTATGTAAATATTGGGGATGTAAAGCAATGTAAACACTTGTAAATAGTAACTCTGATGTATTTATGAAAGTGTTTACTTTTGAAATTAAATTGTTATGGATGAATGAGGTAGACACTGACACACAACCCAACCATTGAGGGTGTAGTTGATCGTGGTAAGGTAAGAACACATGATGAATAATGCATGGAAATGTGAAAAATTTACGCTGAATTTGGTAAATTGAGGGTTGTGACATAAGTTGGTATCAGAGCTTCGGTTGGTCTGACGTGTGTCGATGTCTAAAATACTTAATAAGTTAAAAAATTACATCCCCATGTTATTGTGTTTGTTTAGATACAAATTATGTGTGTGTCGATAGGTTGACTAAGAAGTCTATGTGTATTTAGGGAAGTGAAGCAATATACCTAATACCAGTCGCGGTAGAGGGATGAGAGCACAAGCTCGATGCCATAAAGGTAGGCCTGGGGGTAATGTTAAGCCAGAAACACACGAGGTTCAGGATGATATTAAAGTGGAGGCTGAGGTTGAGCACGCTCCACAGGGTCCAGAGGAGAGGCCCGAGAGTACTGAGGCTCGCTTCGCGAGGATTGAGCGGAGCATTGAGATGATATTAGAGTAGGTCACCCAATCCTTACCTGAAGTTAGTGGTAGCAGAGTCCCGCTACACAGGGTGATGCCGAGCAGGCGATAGCTCCTGAGGCACGGGCAAGGGAAGCCCAAAGGCCACAAACGATAGATACCCCACCAACACAGGATATGCCTATAGCTGTTGCTACACCACAGGCTAGTAGAGGCTGGGGTTACGATTGTGATTTGGATAGACTGCGACAGTTCCAAAAGTTTGGACCGTCGTTTTTCAGTGGAATTGAGGACCCAGTGGTAGTTGAGGATTGGATTAGTGAAATTGAGAAGTTGTATGGGTTCTTCGAGTGCATTACCACCGAGATGGTAGCGTTTGCGGCTTTTATGCTAAAGGGATCAACAAAGCATTGGTGGAAGTCCACCAGGCCTATTTTGAGAGCCCGACATACTGAGATCAGCTGAGATATATTTTTGGAGGCATTCCGGAGATAGTATGTACCACATACCGCTCAAAGAAAGATGAAAATGGCATTTTTGGGATTGACCCAAAGGAATAGGACTGTGGATGAGTACGAGATGACCTTTAGCTCCCTGGACAGGTACGATCCCAACACTATGAGTAATGAGGTCAAGAAGATCCAGAAGTTTGTGGATGGATTGAGACCGACCATCAGGTCTAGACTGGTTCCCCTGGATATGCCGACCTATAAGGAGGCAGTACGCAGGGCGCAATTGTGTGAACAAGATGTTGATAGAATCGCCTCAAAGTTTGGGAAAGTCGATAAAGTGAGGGACAGAGATAAGAAGAGACCAATGATGGATAAAAGCTTCACCTATAAGGGAAGCAAGAGATTCTTTAGAAAGAGGCTGAGGATTGATGAGATCTGAGAGAGGACAGTTAATACTCCCATGTATCCGACCATTGCTCCAGCTAAGAGAATTGCGATTGGAGGGCCATGACCTACTACAGAATAGTATGGCAAGTGTGGCAGGTACCATAATACTCGACCATGCTATGGACATCCTGCAGTATGTTTTAGATGTGGGAAACCAGGGCGCATAATCAGAGATTGCCCAGAGATGACAGAGAGAGCCCTACAGAAGGGCAAGGAGCCAGAGAGAGCTCTAGTTGGTACAACTGCTCCGAGGAGGAGGGCTTCAACTGAGGAAAAGGGGAAGCAAGCAGTGGGTGTAAGCAGAGGGCGAGTGCATGCGCTGGACTAGGACATTGCAGATCAATCTTTGGATGTAGTTAAAGGTACCATCCAAATCTTTGATTTAGAAGCATATGTATTGTTTGATCCTGGTGCTACGCATTCCTTTATATCACCATCGTTTGCATGTAAATTGTTGAAGCATGTAACACCCACACTGCTTAATAAGATGTTGTTGATATCTACCCCTATGAATGATAGTCAGTTGACTGAGCATGTATATAGAGATTGTAAGATGAGGATAGGAGGTAAAGAAATGGTAGCCTATTTGATCTTATTAAATATGAGTGACTTTGATGTAATCCTAGGGATGGATTGGCTGGCTGCAAATCATGTTGTTATGGATTGTCACGCAAAAACTTTGATGTTTCCAAAGGTAGACAACCTTGTTGTAAATTTTATGAAGTGAAATTAAAGAACATGATTATTATAAGTGTGATGAGTATAATCTTGATACATGATGTATGAAAGATAAATCTATTTATTAATCTTATGTGTGAATATGATGATTTATGATTACTAATGGTGGAAAGAATAATGTGAAAGGTTCATCGCTTATGTGATTGAGACGGATAAGGCACGTCCAAAATTGGGAGACATTCCAGTGGTTAGGGAATTTTCAGATGTCTTTCTGGATGAGTTACCAGGGTTACCTCCAGATAGGGAGATGGAGTTTGGTATAGACTTGGCACCTGGTGCAGAGCCGATATCCAAGCCACCGTACAGAATGGCTCAAGTTGAGTTGGAGAAGTTAAGAAAATAGTTACAGGAGTTACTGGAGAAGGGGTTCATCAGGCCGAGTGTCTCACCTTGGGGAGCACTGGTTCTGTTTGTAAGGAAGAAGGATGGAAGCCTCTGACTGTGTATAGATTACCGGTTGTTGTATAAGGCCACCATCAAGAATAAGTATCCTCTTCCACGTATCGATGACTTGTTGGATCAGCTTAAGGGAGCGCAGGTCTTTTCCAAGATAGATATGAGATCAGGGTACCATCAGTTAAAGATACGAGGTGGAGATGTACCCAAGACGGCTTTTCGCACTAGGTATGGACATTATGAGTTTATGGTTATGCCATTCGGGTTAACGAATGCTCCCGCAGCTTTTATGTCATTGATAAATGAGGTATTCCACCAATATTTGGATCGATTTGTAATCGTATTTATTGATGATATACTGGTGTACTCAAAGTCTAGAGAGAAGCATGAAAGGCATCTAAGGATAGTGCTACAGACCCTTCGAGAGAAGAAGTTGTACGCTAAACTCAGTAAGTGCGACTTTTGGTTGGAACAGATCTCTTTTCTAGGTCACATAGTGTCGAAGGATGGAGTGGCAGTAGATCTATCTAAGATTGAGGATATAGTACAGTGGCAGAGACCCTAGACAGTGACAGAGATCAGAAGTTTCCTGGGTTTTGCTGGGTATTATCGAAGGTTTGTAGAGGGATTTTCGAGGTTAGCTGCCCCTTTGACATGTCTCACGAGAAAGAATGTTGATTATGTGTGGGACGATAAGTGTGAGGAAAGCTTTGAAGAGTTGAAAAGGAGATTAACTACAGCTTCGATACTCACCATTCCTACCAGCTCAGGAGGTTTCTCGGTGTATACAGATGCATCACACCAAAGATTGGGTTGTATATTGATGCAGGATGGGAAGGTAGTTGCATATGGATCAAGATAGTTGAAGGATCATGAGAGGAACTACCCGACCCATGACTTGGAGTTGGCAGCGGTGGTGTTTGCGTTGAATATATGGCGCCACTACCTTTATGGTGAGAGATTTCAAGTTTACACAAATCACAAGAGCCTTAAATACCTATTCTCGCAGAAAGAGTTAAACATGAGACAGAGGAGATGGCTCGAGCTGTTAAAGGACTATGATTATGAGATCTTGTACCACCCGGGTAAAGTAAATGTGGTTGCTGATGCATTGAGTAGGAAGCATCTTGGGATGGTATCATTTATGATGATCAGGGAACACGAACTGTTAGAACAGTTCACGAACCTCAGTTTGGATGTGACCCTACCCAGTGTTAATGGTGGTGTTATGGTAGCTAGCCTACAGTTAGAACTGAATCTGGTAGATCAAATCTGACAGGCTCAGCGAGTTGATCAGCAGTGCAGTGTTATTGTCTGGCAGATACAGAGGGGTGCAGACACGGACTTTGGGTTAAGTTCGGATGGGTTGTTGAGGTTCAGAGGTAGGATATGTGTTCTTGATGATACAGAGATCAGAAGATTGATCTTGACAGAGGCTCACTCATCGAAGTATACGATACATCGAGGGAGTGCTAAGATGTATCAAAACCTTCGAAATGTTTACTGGTGGTCTGGGATGAAAAAGCACATTATTGAATATGTTGCTAAGTGTCTCGTTTATCAGCAGGTGAAGGTAGAGCATCAAAAGCCTGCAGGGTTATTGTAGCCTCTACCGATACCGACTTGGAAATGGGAGCATGTCACCATGGATTTTGTGATGGGATTACCGAGGACCCGCAGAGGTTATGATGCCATATGGGTGATTGTGGATCGGTTGACGAAATCAACCCATTTTCTAGCTATGAGAGCTACCGATACTCTGAGCCAGCTAGCGAACCTATATGTGGGCGAGATAGTGAGGCTACATGGAATTCCAGTGAGCGTTGTCTCTGATAGGGATGCCCGCTTCACTTCCCATTTATGGGAACGTTTTCAGGAAGCGATGGGAACCCAGTTGAGTTTCAGCACCGTATTTCATCCTCAGACATATGGTCAATTAGAGAGGACTATACAGACCCTAGAGGATATGTTGAGAGTGTGTGCATTGGAATTTAGAGGCTCCTGGTATGACCATTTGCCACTCGCAGAGTTCACCTATAATAACAGTTTTCATGCGAGTATCGGGATGGCACCATATGAGGCATTATATGGGCGTAGATGCCGTTCCCCTATTGGATGGGGAGAGGTTGGTGACAGACAGATTTTTGCTCCTGACTTAGTGCAGCAGGCATCTAAGGACGTCCAATTGATATGTGAGAGGTTACGGACAGCTTAGAGCAGGCAAAAGAGTTATGCAGACAAAAGACGGAGACCACTAGAGTTTGATGTGGGTGAGTCGGTGTTCTTGAAAGTTTCTCCTTCGAAGGGGATTATGAGATTCAGGAAGAAGGGAAAGTTGAGCCCTCAATATATAGGGTCATTTGAGATACTTGATAAGGTGGGAGATAAGGCTTATACGTTGGCATTGCCACCAGAGTTGGCAACTGTGCATAACGTCTTCCACGTATCCATGTTAAGGAAGTATCACTCAGACCCGACGCATGTGATAAAGTATGAGCCTTTGGAGCTCAATGAGGATATGACATATGTTGAGAAGCCAGTTCGGATACTGGATAGAAAAGATAAAGTGTTGAGGACAAAGACAATTCACTTAGTGAAGGTTCTTTGGCAACATCACATGGTGGAAGAAGCCACATGGGAATTAGAGAGTTAGATACGGGAGAAGTATCCCGAGTTATTCATAGATTGAATTGGTTCTAATTTGGAAGACCAAATTTTCTAAGTGGGGGAGAATGTAAGACCCTGTATATGTATAATTGTATATAGGTACATAGAAATGTAAGTGAAGTCATAAGTTTGATGATACATTTGTAATGTGAAGCATATGTAATGAAAGTCAATAAGATTATATACACACCTGTAATAAGAGTTGTGATTGTACGTACAAGTTACATTATGAATGAGTATGAAGAAATGGACTTAAACATGTGAAGAATGTGAATGGAATAGAATATGAGTAGTGTGGTAAAATGGAAGGAAGATTTGCATAAGTTGTGCGCTTCCATTTGATTTATATCATAGACCATTGGCTATACAAAGATTCTACACAAGTTTTAATGTGTATGAAGTATTAATGAATGCCATTTTCAAGTCTCAAAGATGATTGGATGAGAAAATGACCATGACAGCAAATTAAGGATGTTTTGGTATAAGTTTCTGCAGGAAACTGTAGCAAAATCTGGAAATTATGCAGGCCAGATTGATCTCATAGGATGAGAGATCGATATGGATGAGCCAAAATGCTTGTATTTGAGCAAAAGGATAGGGCAGATCAATCTCCAATGGGGCCAGATCGATCTCCTAAACATTCTATAATGAAAAGATCGATCCTCAAGCATATAGATCGCTCTTCTTAGCTCTCTGTTTTGAGCAGATCGATCTTAAGCTTTGATAGATCGATCTCATGCTTAAAATGCCGTGGAAAAGAGGAATTTAAGGAGAGCAGATCGATCTCCTCCTTGTGCAGATTGATCTCCTCAAGCTATTTCTATAAAAAGGGCATTGAAAATCTGCAGATTTTGGGACAAAACCATTTGCTTCCCTTTCCAACCTAAAACCTAGTTTTCTCTCACTAAATCCAACCATTTTCAAAGAGATTTGAGGGAAGACTATTAGAGGCAAAGTTGTTCACATCAAGGAGAAGAACAACATAGTTTGGAGGCATTTCCCCATTTTTTGAATTTAAGGAACGAAGGGTATTTCTATTTGGAGCAAAGAGGAAATCCAAAGAGGTAAGTTTCTAGTGCACAAATCCAAGTACATTTGACTAGTTGATGATTATGAAGTTGATTTGGGTGTGCACATTGTGGGTAGAACCACCTAGAATACCCTGAAATCAATATAACCTAGAAATGGGTTAGTGTGAGAAGTGAAATGTGGTGGAATAAATGATGAATGGGATATCTTGAGATGATAATGGTGTTGAGGAGATAATTTTAAGATAATAATATGGAATGAATAGAGAGGCTTACCTAAAAAGGGTAAAATGAGCGTTTAAGGCATTGGGTGGAATGTATAGTTAAACGAGAGCTAGCAATACTAACTCGAACATATGATGAATAAATTGCAACTTCCGAGGATACGTCGGAGCGAGTTGAGCTAAGAGCGTGAGAAGCTAAGAGGAAAAGAGCCACACCAAGTAAATCGAGGTAAGGGAATTGTGTGGACTCTTAGAGATATCTGTGAGCAATTTGGGCGCTTAAATGCTTTGCTAGAATTCATGAGATGTTAGGAAATGAAATTGGGTGATTGAAGGGCAAAAGTTGGGTGTTTAACAAATGTGCATGAAATTAAAAGCATAGTGCTTTGGAAATCATGTTTTATTGCTTTTTAGCAAGCGATTGGTAGGTTGGCTAGCATTTGAAATGAATTGCAAAAGAAATGAGTTGTTTTGGTTTGTTAACCACACTTTGCAAAGAAATGAGCCATTTACATTGTTTTCATGAGAATGAAAGCGTGCTAGAGTATGACTCGCACGAGATTTGAAGTGTTTTATACACATGAGTGCTAGAGCTTAGCTCGCACTAGTTTTCCATGGATTTCATACTGGTTTTGGCATGGTGCTTGGAGCTTAGCCTACACTAGATGCCCACCTTATTTATTGCCGTGCTTGGAGCTTTGGGCAGACGGGGTGTCGCACTGATTAAATATGCTCGCATGTGCATTTGTGATTTTGACATGTTGATAGCTGTGTTAGGACCTTCGGGTAGACAAGAGGTTATATCGATTAAATAGGCTCACACGTGCGTTTTGATATGTGGCGTGATATGATGTGTTGATTGGGTCTATGGAGTACATTTTATCGTGCATGTAGCATGGAGTACGTTGTACCATGTTGAGATGTGATATACCATCTTCGGACGAGATCTGCTTGGACTGATGGGTTGGATTTGACCCACCTCCCATGTGGAAGCAGATAGTGGTGATATCTCGCACACCTGATCCGTGTAGCCGGTATCATAGGTTATGGCCATAGACCTAGAGGTTATTACCTTTTATTGAATTGCCTATCTCACATTTCTAATGCTTTGTGAATAAATCCATGTTTGGAATGATTTGTGGGTCAGGATAGTCCGAGGGATGGGCTGAGACCTGACAAGTGTTGGTTTGATTTGTTAATGGTTTTAAAGTGCATCGAAGCATGATGATTAATGCCATGCTTTATTGTGAAAAATGCATGATGGTTAATGCCATGCTTATTTGAGAAAACGCATGATGATTAATGCCATGCTGTATTGTGAAAAATGCATGATGGTTAATGCCATGCATATTTCAGAAAACGTATGATAGGTAATGCCATGTTTTATTGTGAATTATGCATGATGATTTATACCATGCTTTGAAATGAATTGTGCACTGGATTTTAATAGCATGAATGCTTTACATACCATTAACACAATCATACACTCATGTTTTGAGATAAAATAATGAACTAAATGCTTTTGAGTATGGCATCACGATCACGTAGATAGTGCAGTATCTACCTGTTCGCATGATTGCCTTACTGAGCGTGTGGTTTGCTCACCCCCCTTATTTTCCCCCTCTTTACAAAGATTTGAGTATAAATTGAGAGCGACTGGAGGCTTTCCTTTTTGGTATTCGCTGCATCCCATCGTTAAAGGTATACACACTTGAATTATTTTGTATCTAAACTAGACATAACACAATAGTATTTTGTATGTAAACATTGGGGATGTAAAGCATTGTAAATACTTGTAAACGGTAACTCTGATGTATTTATAAAAGTGTTTACTTTTGAAATTAAATTGTGATGGATGGATGAGGTAGACACTGACACACAGCCTAACCATTGAGGGTGTAGCTGATCACGATCGTGGTACACATGATGAATAATGCATGGAAATACGAAAAATTTGCACTGAATTTTGTAAATTGAGGGTCGTGACAATTTATGCATTTATTAGCCTTACTATCCCATTTATAATAATCGTTTCAAAACCAAATCTCATACATACTCGTAGCTATTGGCATACATCATCAATCATTTTCTCAAACAGTCATACACTTCATAAATACCCTATATCCACCCACAAAATACAAGCAGCTACCTCTATATACTTACAAAATTCCCTTGCTTGGAATCGCATCGCGTGATTTCGTTTCCTTAGAGCTGCTTACTTGTGCGGTTTGATTCGTCTCCAATGAACTCTTCGGAACAAATCTAGCTTCTCTTCTTGCTCCAAAGAAAAATGCACCTTGCTCTTTCAATCCAACAAATAGGATTTTGAATCTAAAGTAGGCTGTTCTTCTTTTTGATAGGAACAACTTTGTATCTATTAGGCTCTCCTCAAATCTCACTAGAAATGGGTGGCTTTTAGGAAGAGAAATCTAGGTTTTTGGTTGAAATGTAAAAAATGGGGGTTGTTTCCGTGATTTGCAGATTTCACTGCTCCTATTTATAGAAATTGCTCAATGAGATCGATCTGTCGAAGCATGAGATCGATCTGGTCCTCTTAAATCCTTCATTTTCACGCCAATTTGAATGCATGAGATCGATCTGTTAAAGGCTTCAGATCGATCTGTCCCAGGCAGTAGCTTAAGGAGATCGATCTGCTTCCAGGGGAGATCAATCTGCTCCTACCCGAGACCTAAGGAAATCGATCTGTTTGCATGAAAATCGATCTTCTCATTACAAAATGTTTAGTAGATCGATCTGGCTCCATTGGAGATCGATATGTCTTGTTCCATTGCTCAACAAGAGCATTTTTTGCCCTTCCAGATCAATCTCTCATACTATGAGATCAATCTGGCCTTCATATTTCTAGATTTTTTTGTAGTTTTCTACAGCAACTCATACAAACTTCATACATTTTGCTGCCATGGTCATTTTCTCATTCATCCACCTTTGAAGCTTGCAATTGGCATCCATTCATACCTTGTACATATTAAAACTTGTGTGCATAATGTATATAATCCAAGGTATACAATTCATAGCCAAATAGAAGTACAATTACTTATGCAATTCATGCAACTTCATCCCATTTGTTGCACTACTCATTTTGAGTTCCAATCACATTCATCATGTATAAAAACCCATTTCTTCATATTCATATAAAATGAAACTTGTATGTACATTACAAACTCATATTACAAGTATGTACATTAAATCCATGGACTTACACCACTTATGCTTTGTGTTAAGTTAATATATTTTGAAAAAACAAAACAAGTAAATTCAATAATATAAAGATGATATAAAAACATGTTTAGAAGTTATCAGTACCAGAAATTAAGTTCCTGGAGATGAGAGATCGATCTGGTGATATGAGAGATCGATCTCCTGGGTTTTCTAGGATGAGAGATTGATCTCATGAGGATATGAGATCGATCTGCTAAGGTTTGAACCTGTACAAAGGTATTGAGGAAGCTGAGATCGATCTATAAGGGTTATAAGATCGATCTGTCTAAATACAGGATGTTGATGAGATCAATCTGTTATAGGAAGAGATCGATCTCCCCTAAAACAAAAGGTAAAGGCAGTAGATCGATCTGTACGCAAACAGAGAGTTCATGAGATCGATCTGGTATAGGAAGAGATCGATCTCCTCAAAGTCAGAGAGCTAAGGAGATCGATCTGGGTTGATAAGAGATCGATCTCATCACTACAAGAATACTTGGCAGATCGATCTATAGATCGATCATGCCTCAAACAGAGAGATTGAAAGATCGATCTGCCTATTCGACAGATCGATCTGCTCTAACATTTCAAACTATGAGATCGATCTGCTCATATATGAGATCAATCTCCTTGCTTCATTTTGCCTTGATCTTACAGGAATTATAACTAAGAGATCGATTTGATCAAGATGGGAGATCGATCTGGCATTCTACTGGAGGTACCCAACGGCTATTTCTGCAAAAATCTCAATAGGAAAAACAGTATTAAATGCTCCAACTACCAATCCTTCAGTATATAATCAAGCATTGAAGATACTGAGAATAGAGACACCATTGCTATACATTCTGTATATTCTCAAGAGTTTAATTCTTTCATTCCATTTTTCTTCAATCCTCATTTATTGAGTTTGTTGTATAAGCTTGTGTGCAAAAGCTGTATTTGTCCTACCCACATTAAAAGCTTGATATTGTATTCATCCTATCTTTGAGAGAGAAGAGGATTGTTCCTCAGTGAGATAAACTTTGTAAAAGGGTGAATACATCTTTGTTTAAGAAGGGTAGAGAGGTTATTCCTTAACCTGAAAAAGGGAGTGTGTAACTTTCAGTGAAAGTGAGAAAGAAAGCTCTTGACAAGAAGGTCAAGGAGAGAGGACGTAGGCAAGAGATTGGCCGAACCTCTATAAACCACTATGTTTGATATTCTCTTCCTTATCTTGTTTTAGTTTGTTTCATTACATTATATTGCTTATTCATTATTTGTTAATTAAGTTCAAAAGAGTTTAAATTGCCATTAAGAGTTAGAAAACCGATTCACCCCCCTCTCGGTAGAGCCAACACTTTGCATTGCAAATACATCACCGTACTTATGATTTCATAAAGTTTACATCTAAAAATACGGGTCTTACATTTGGGTCCTTCGATCATTCGTCTCTTAAAAAAACCCCTCCTGAAGCCAGTGAGGGAAGCTGCAGGTCTCTTACCCTTATCCCTGGTTATCACCTGGGACTCAAACTGGGACTGTATCAACTCTAGTCCCCTCTCAACTTCCTGTACCCATCTCTGTCAACCATTCCTCCGCCTTTGCTGGACCCTTCACCCCTTTAAATGCTAATGGATTCATCTTAAGAAAGTCCTTCAATCGACCATATCTCTTTTATCGAGCCTAGTCCTGTGCCAGAGGTTGAGAGACGGGGGCACCGGGTCAGTCTGTATAGGAGGTGGGGGCAGATCATGTGGTGGTGTAGGTGTAGGAGCAGAGGTAGGTGTGGTACCTGAGGTATTAACCCCGAAATGTTGGGCAAATAGCACTGTCATATGCTCAAACCCCTATCGTAGATCCTGCTCCAACTGATTAATTTGAGAGTTAAGACTCTCTAGCTGTGGGATAGGTTGTGGAGGTGGTTGTGCCTGCCTCTGGGGACGACCTCATTTTCCCCTCATATCTTAACTCTTACGTACCTACGCGTATACAATAAAAATCGATTATAATTTTAACCATTAAATTCGATTCATAACTAGACAAATACAGACACTTAAGATGTAATCTATATCCTATTAATCGACACTTATAGTACTAGTCACCATTTGCTCTAATATCACCAAATCTGTGATAGCTCGGAAGCGTGAAAAATAAGGCTAATTTAAATTTTTTCTTAAATTAAACTTCCTACTCATGGTGTATTCCCGTACAGTGTCAGTTAATTTGTATCTATACGTTATCAAATTGCTCATCCACGATATTTACAATTCAGTAGAATTGAATTCCAATCCATCAACCAATATCATGATATCAAAAGAAACCCACTTTCTAATTTATATACATAAATCATCTTGATTGCATCCCAACGTTACTCAAATATAAGTGTCTGCATTACATCATTGTCTGGATACAAAATGAATTGAATTATACTTCTCGCATGTAGAAGCAATAGCCTAGGGAAAGTCTCGTCCACTAGCCTATGTCATGTACACAACAGGTACTAACACTCATTGTAAATAATCTGGTGGGGAGGAAAAAGAGGGGGGTGAGCTTCAACTAGCTCAGTAAGGAATGCATATGAGATTTAGAAATCATTATCAAGCATAAGTGCAATAATGGCATAATTCACATAATTGTAAACAGTTATGGAGACTAGGCATAATATAAATGTCATGAAAACAATCATCACATCACATCATCCTCAATGAGGGCATCCTCAAACGAGGGAGGCATCTCACTTTACCAAAACGGAGGCATCTCGCGTTACCAAAACGGAGGCATCTCTCGTTACCAAAACGGAGGCATCTCACATTACCAAAATCGAGGCATCTCTCGTTACCAAAACAGAGGCATCTCTCGTTACCAAAACGGAGGCATCTCACATTACCAAAACGGAGGTATCTCATGCTACCAAAACGGAGGCATCTCATGCTACCAAAGTGGATGCATCTCATACTACCAAAGTGGAGGCATCGATATGCAGATACTAAGACAAGTCCTTAGTCTAAAAAACATGCCATTATTATGCTGAAAATAGTTTTGCCTTCACGTAGAGCTCATAGTAGTTTTGCTTTATAAATCCCATTCAATCATAAAGTATATTTGTTCGCAAAACATTTCAAATCATGAAACCGAGTTCAAACCGAGTTCAAACCGGCAAAACATGCACTCAAGTAAGAAATCTCAAGTTAAACGCTTTTCTTAGAATATATGTTCATTAATAAAATGTTTTCATGCTTCCAAAGCATTTTCATCTATAAAGAATACATATGCACAAAAAAAACGATTGCATCCCTTACTTCAAATCACGCTCGAATCACTTTCATTCTATTTCTAATGCTCGTGATCTGATTTTATCGGCTCCAATTCAATCTTCAGGAGCTGCAAGCATTTGCTACTCGCATTAGTATACTTTAATATTTTCAATTCTCATTTGCATGAACTTCAATTCAATCCATGGGGCCATTTTACACCAAATTTGGCCTCGTTACATCTTTTTGGACCTTATATTCTCTTAAGCCTATTTCGATTATTCTAATCGTTTCTCGAGAATCCTTTAGACTCTTTAGGTATATTGATTCACACTGAACCGACTTTACTCTCACAATGCCTTGATTTAATAATTTTCTTTCTCTATGACATTTTATCAAACACTTCTTATACTCGTTTTCCATCATCATCCATTCCAACATATGGATTTCACAAAAGCACCTTAGAATCATCTATACATGCTTAATAACATCTCTACATGTTTAAATCATCATTAACTCCATGCCATATCAACTTTCTCTCACTAAGCCCATTCTAGGTCATGGTTGTTTAAGCATGTACATTAATATTTTACCCAACATTATATACACCAACCAACTCATCTAAATGTTTAGATTAACATACTAGAAGATGGTGTATTGAAATCTTACTTAGCTTGACTTTTTCCTCTTTTTCCCAAATTGGGGGAAAACCTCTTTTCTCCTTCAATCTAAGGTTTCAACTTCTAATATTTGACTATGTTGTTCTCTTCCTCACTAGGAACAACTTTATTCAAAGGAACTTCTCTCAAAACTGATTGGAAAGTGATGATTTTAGAGTGAGAAAGCTAGGTCACTTGTTAAAAAGGGAGGAAAGGAGTAGTTTTTTGTGAAATGCAGGTTCAACCAATGAGGTTTTATAGGAAAAGCATTATGAGATCAATCTCCAAGGGTGGAAGATCGATCTACCCTTACTTGGACTGCTTCTGAATTTGACAATGCATGCAGGAGATCGATCTGCCTATTTGTATGAGATCGATCTGCTCAAAGGAATGAGATCGGTCTACCTATTTGCATGAGATCGATCTGCCTATTTGTTAACCATGGGATGAGATTGATCTAGCCTTAAGAAGACTTCAAAGATTGATCTGGCCTTAAGAAGAGATCGATCTGGCCTATCCAGAGGCAATTAGAAATCAATCTTGTCACGACCCTTTTCATTCTTTCTAACCGAAAATCTCGATAAATTTTTTGCATTTATTCCTTTTCCCTACTCGGTCGAGAACAACATACCACTACACTATTGGGCTGTGAGTCAATAATAATCCACTCGTAATATCCATTCTCAGTTAATAAAAGTGATGTCATACATTTGAATGTCAATATTTCATTTATACAAAATATGATTACTGACATCCACATCCCCCATAATTACAACTCAAAAGACTACTGTGCTTTTACAATTGTTTAGATACAAAAAGAATCTTCATGTGTATACCTCTTAGTGATAGATGGCAGCGGATATCCAAAATACACGCCTCAGTCCTCATTGGGCCACTACATACGCTCTTTAGGAGGGGAAAAAAAGAGAGGGATGAGCAACCACACGCTCAGTAAGGCAATAATGCAAGTATGGTAGATAACTACTTTATCTACATGCTGATAGTGTTATGCATAAATCATTATAATAGGAGCATGAGGAATAAAACTATGCCATATGAGTATACATATATATCATTTATCAAAATCATGTAAAATTGACATATAAAACATGGAATATCAACATGTGAAAACATCTCATGCTCATTCTCATTAAACTTGTAAAAAAGGCAATTCATTTAAGAAACCTCCTTTTTAAATTACATCTCTTTCTCAAATACGTAAAATCCCATCGAAATTAATTCTCAATCACAACCTCATTTTCTCAATTTAAAATTTCACAATTTAAGTTCACAAGGCTCGACCCCTCCTTCGGGTCTTCCTTGAACAATCACAATCACACATATGTATAAAAACTAGGTCACTATATCACAAGTGACTATGTGGGCCAACTATATCATAAATCATCCCAAACCACACGCATCCAGGTGTGCGGGGTATTATGCTAGCACGAAAGTGGATTATCCCTCGCCAGTCTTTCTCATCACATAATCATCACGTTGTACATTGTATTCCATGTGATATACACGGTGCAGCGTACTCCGCGGACCCATATCGTAGTTGGGGGTGCTAGTCCTAGGTCTTATCTACCCCATACCAAGTGTAAAACCCGATTTTTATCGTATTTCCTTATGATTTACACATTGTATCGATATTGTTATATGTTAATGGAATCATAAGATGGTTGATTTTAATCATATAAATATGAATGAAGTACTCGAATGTACGTAAAATCTAAAAATGGACAGTTAAGGAATTTTAAATTAAATTTATGAGATTTGAATTGTCCGGACAGAGATATGAATTTTAAATGAGAAATTATAGTGGTTCCAAGAAGGAAAGTCAGCATAAATTGGTGCCGAACGTGTAGAAGGGTAAAATGGTCAAAAGATCGAAATTCGATTTAAATTCAATAAGAAAAAATTCATTAAAAATATGGAATTGAGAAATCTTGATCAATAATGAGGAAAATATTGAATTTCGAGTCTAATTGATCAAGATATGAATTTATTGGAATTAATCGAAAATTTCACATAAATAATCTCGAAAATATTGAAAAAATACACCGGAAAGATGAAATAAGATAAATTCATTTATGGATTAAAAGAATAAAATATAAAATTTTAATGATATTTTGAGATTTTTAGAATATTTTAATGAATAAAATAAATTATAAATTATAAAAAAAAAAGAGAAAGGAAATATGAAAATCGCGAAATAGAAAAAGAAACTAAAGGAGAAACGAAGCGAAGACGCAACCTGAGGAAGACCGAGAGCATCGGTGAGCATTCGACGACCCAGCAGCCAGGCGAAGGGCCGAAGAAGAAAGAGGACGACCATGCGATCCCCAGGTACCGACGACGCGTGCCGAAAACGTTGAAACCCGGTGGATCGAGGGAGAGAAGCCGCAAAAGGGAAAAGAGAAATCACCGGCCACCGGCATCGATTTGGCTAACTCCGCCCCCAGCCGAATGTTCCCTTACTCCAGGCGCACCGATTGGCACCAGAAATGGCTCGAAAATCGGTCGAAAAAGAGATGAATGGCGACGGGGAAGCCTGAACCGGTATGGACCGATTCAGTAAGAAGAGAACCAGGCTGAACCGACCGGTCTGAACTGGGCTAAACCGTATCGAACTGGTTCGGCCAAGTAAGAGAAAAAAAAAAGGGAGAAAAAGAAAGAAAAAGAGAAAAAGAAAAAAGGAGAAGATTTTCGGGGATACACCGAATTTCGGGTAAGTCGATAAGAGGTCAAAAGTGACTAATTTAATTTTTGAGAAATTTATTTAAATTATATTTGATCAAAAATTTACCCAAAATTAAATATAAAATTGTGCAGTTCGACGATAAATCGCGTACGTGAGCCCGATCGAACTTCGATTTACGCACCATCACATAATCTCGGGTAAGTAAAGCTTATTTATGGCAATTTATGTAATTATCGCATATTAAAGATTTATTTTACGAATTACGGATTAAATTTTGTATTTAGTGGATTATATTGGGATTTTTAATTAAATTGTCGTAAATGATATATGGGCTATTCAAAGAGTCTAGAAAAAGGTCCAATAAGTACAGATGGGCCTAGTGAGCCCAATAGGCCTTGATGAAAGAATTAATAAGTGGAAACAGGCTTAATACGGACTAAGACCCATTAATGTGCAATCGGGCCCAATAAAGTAAACCGGGCCTAATGTTTTAGATTCGATCAGTAAGAGTGAAATACTGATAAGTATATTAGAATTGACCCAAAGATGTGGTTATATGCAGCTCCGTAGACTTGGTTTGGAGCAAATTGGACTAAGAGACCTGGTACGATCGAGATAGGATAAGCTCGCACGTGAATTCAAGTAAGGAAATTTTATGGATTGCTAGAGGTAACTTTACGCAATTTTAATCAAATTTACATTCCCTAAAATTTTTTGAAGGGTTTAGATTTAAAATAAGAATTTTGGTGCCCGAATGGAAAAATGACCAAAATACCCCTGTGAAGGGTAAAATTTCCAAAATTAGGAAAAGTTGGGAGGAGCAAGAACAAGAGGTTCCTGCTTGTTTTTGAGGTGTTTTGACACGTGCATGAGTAGGCTGGCTAGCTTTTAAAATAAAAATGCACAATATTGCTTATTTTCAACAATGTGAATTCTTTTGGAAATTGTTTTGAGATAAAAGAGCCGCCTACGTGATTTTATGAAAGTGTGACGTGCTAGAGCTCAGCTCGCACGAGTTTTGATTTGTGTGATACATGCATTAGTGCTGGAGCAAGGGTTCGCACTAGAGTTTTACATGCATAGGTGCTGGAGTCTAACTCGCACCAGATTTTCATATGATTTTTGTGACAGAGTGATGGAGTCTAACTCGCACTAGATTTTCAATTGATTTTTATGACATAGTGCTGGAGCATAGCTCGCACTAGATCTTATGAGATTTTATAATGCGCATGCTGGAGCTTTGCTCACACGAGATTTTCCTTGATTTTATGAGAGCGTTGGAGCATTGCTCGCACTGATTTTATGAGACATGTGATGAGCCGTGCTTGAAGCGTCGGATAGACTATATGTCACGTCGATTAAATATGCTCGCACGTTCGTTTTGAGACAGGCACTATGTAGATATGAGATATGGGTCCACGGAGTATATTGTACCATGTAAGTAGCATGCAGTACGCTGTACCATACTGGGATTGATTATGTGGCATCTTCGGATGCGAGTGGCATCTTTGGATGCGAGTGGCATCTTTGGTCATGAGACATCGGACAAGACCGATGGGATGGACTGACCCACCTCCCGGGGTGGTTCCCGATAGTGGTGAGACCCCGCACACAAGATCTGTGTAGTAGTGGGATCAAGAGTATATGGCTATACTTCTAGTTATTTGCCTGAGATATATATTACCTAGTCTTACATGTTATAAATTGATGTTTTGAGAAACATGTTTTGTGTACTTTTGTGTGAGTCTGGATCACCCGAGGGACGGGTTGGATCCTGAAAGAGATGTGATTTTGATGAGAATGAAACTGGGATTTAAACTGAAACTTGCATGACGTTATTTCCATGCTATTTAAACCTATGCGTGATGTAAACTGGTTTTACATGACATTTATTATGTCGCATGTTATTATTGCTTTGCAAAGCATTTAATTTCATGATTTTGTGTGAGTCGGGAACACCTGAGGGAGGGGTTAAGTCCTAGCTGTGTTGTGAAATTTTAACGAGAATGAAATGATTTAAATGGATTTGTATGTTGAGTTTTCCATGCTCTTTGAAATCCATATGTGAACTTGTTTTACTGACATCATGAATTGTAGCATCTATTTTGAAATGTGTGGAGAAAGGTTGGTTTATGCATGGCACCACTTTCATGTAGGTAGTATGGTTACCTACTTATTCGTAGGATTGCCTTACTGAGCTTGATGTGTTCACCCCTTTCATTTTCTCACACAGACCATTTCCAGTAGACTTTGAGGCGATTGAGTACTGCATTCCTGATATCCGCTGTTGCCAATCATTTTTAGGTATATACACTTTTACATATTGTATCTAAATAAGAATAGCATAGTAACATGTTTGTAAGTAACTTTCGGGGATGTATAGACACTGTAAACACTTGTAAATGAATGGGAAAGAATTAGTGAAAAAAACTCATGTGTTTACCTTACCTTTAATAAGGAATTAAGTTATATGGTGAATGAATGGTGGGACTGGCATTGACGCACAACCCAATTGTTAGTGGAGTGTGGTCACGATTAGAGGATAAGTATTAAAGAAAAACGAAAAAAATTTACTCTGATTTTTGGGTTGTGACAAATGGTGGTATCAGAGTGAGATTGGTCTGATGTGTGTCAGTGTTAGTAATTAGGAAATTACATCCCCATGTTACTATGCTTGGTTAAATACAATCATGTATATTGAGATGGGTTTTAACTAAGAAATGGTTGTGAATGCTAGAATATAGGCATTATGCCGAACACCAGTCGTGATAGAGGGGGTAGAGTATGAAGCAGAGGCCGTAGAGGTAGGCTTGAGCCTGTTAGTCATGCTGGGTCGACGCATGAGACCCATGAGGAGGTTGAGGTGGAGACTGAGGTTAAGTATACTCCACAGGGTCTTATAAAGAGACCAGATAGTATTGAGACACATTTCACGAGGATGAAGTGGAGTGTAGAAAATATTTTTGAAGTTGTTTACTCAGTCTATGCAGGTAGTTGAGGATAGGGATGGTAAAGTCTGAACAGATGCCTTGGACTATAGAGATTTCCACACCACTCTGGTATTTTGGCGAAGTAAAGAAACCAAAAGTTATTGAGGATTGGGTGAATGAGATAACGAAGTTGTGTGGATTCTTTCGGTGTATGTCGACCGAGAAAGTGACTTTTAAATACGTTTATGTTGGAGGGTGAGGCGGAGCATTTATAGAAATCCGCTCGACCCATTTTAAGAGTTAGACATCCAAGACTGATATGAGAGATAATTTTGGATGCACAAAGATAATATATTTCGAACATTGTTTCAGAGGAATTTACGGATAGAGTTCCTTACTTTGACCCGAGGAACAGGTCAATCGACGAGTATGAATCTCAATTTACATCCCTGGGCAGGTATAATCCTACATTATGAACAGTGGAGTCGGAAGGTCCGAAAGTTCATGTAAGGACTCAGATCGTCTATCAAAGTTGATTAGCCCATTAGAGATCACTATTTACAATGAGACTGCGCAGATCACAGTGCGTGAATAAGATTAGGAATTGCATGCCTCTGATTTGAGAAAGGCAATAAGGGCTGAAATAGAGATAAAAAGGAAATAGTGGATAACAGAGATGTCAAAGCAGGAAAGAGGCGGTTTGGTAGGAAATTTAGAGTTTGTGAGTTATCTTATGGGGTAAAATGATTGGTAAGCCCCAGTATATCTAGTTTCAGTACTTACACAGATATTGTGATTGGAGGACCCCGACCTGCTAATGGGCAATGTTGGACGTGTGGTAGCTACCACAGAAATAAGCGGTTGAATGAGGGCGAGTGTATGCCTTGGACCAGGACACTATTGATGCTTCATTTGATGTGGTGTAAGGTATTTTAATTGATCCTGGTACTAGACATTTATTCATATCGTCGTCATTTGCATATAAGTTAGTGAAATATGTGAAGCCTATATCATTAGGTGAAATGCTGATAGTTAGCACCCCAATGAAGGATAGGCTGCTAATTGAATATGTCGGTAGAGATTATAAGTTAAAAGTGAGGGAAAGGAACATGCAAACCAATCTCATTCTATGAAATATGAGTGTTTTGATATAATATGGGGATAAATTGATTGGTTGCAAATTATGTTGTTGAAATTACTATTGTAAGATAGCGATGTTTCACCCTAGAAAAGTGTACAGTAAGTTTTAACAAGTAATGAAAGAGTTTTGTTATAGTTGATATACGAAAGGAGATAAGTTTTGAGATGTGATAGATCTTAAATACAAGATATATTGGAATCAGAGGCGTATGTAAGGTAAGAATATCTCTGATATGTGAAGTAATTGGATAAAGTGATATGTAGTGGATATGAATTGCGACCAAGGATAAGGGGTGGATATATCCATAACCAGTCCATGTGGTCAAGTCTGAGGGTTAATAAAAGTATTTCAAAATACCTCTCGGCCTGAAGACTTGACAGCGTCTAAAAGTACACATAACCTATAAATTGAAATCGACAGTCGTAATATATACATTTAAAATTAGGATACCTTTACTTATACGATAAAGAAATATAGAATTCGATTAATCATGAAGGTTTAAAAATTAAAATTTTATAAAAGCCGTTAATATAAGAAAAAGGAAATGACGCGGGTTAGTATCTTAAACATAAGCGATTTCGAAATGACATTATACGTTTATGCGTACACAGGTCAAGGATATGGGTGATTGAAATATTTAGTGGAATGTGGATGTGCCCAAGACAATTCTTTATACTCATTAGGGCATTGATGAATGAGGTATTTAAACTTTACCTGGACCGATTTGTTATCATCCTTATTGATGATATTTTGGGTGTATTTAAAGTCCAGGGAAAATCATAAGCAACAATTAGAAATTGTTTTTACAGATGATTTGTTGAGAGTTCTCGAAATGGATTACTTTGTTAACACGTTTAACTAAAAAAAAAGTTGTGTTTGAATGGGATAATAGACGTGATAGGAGTTTTGGTGTATTGAAGTACGAACTGACCACCGTATTCATTCTCACCATAACCAACAGCTCAAGAGGTTTCTTAATGTATATGGATAGCTCAAAATAATGAGTGGGCTGTGCATTGATGCAAAATGGGAAGATAGTCGATTATGGATCCAGACAACTCAAGAATCATGCAAGAAACTATCTGACCCATGATTTAAAGTTGGTAGTGGCAGTGTTTGTGCTGAGTATATGGCACTACTATGTACACGGTGAGAAATTTTAGGTATGCACTCATCATAAAAGCCCCAAGTATCTGTTTTCACAGAAAGAGTAGAATATGAGATAACATAGAGGGTTAGAACTTCTTAAGGATTATGATTGTGGAAATTGTACCAACCAGGAAAGGCTGATGCTTTGAGAAGAAATAGCCTCAGGATAGTATCACATATGATGGTTAGGGAGCGTGAGCTGCTAGAGTAGTTGTGAGCCTCAGTAGTGATGTGATCCCTTCTGTGATGATAGTGATTGTGTGATAGCTAGCCTGAGATTAGAACCGAAATTAGGTGACCAGATTTGATAGGCTTAGCATGATGATCGGCATGGTGTCGATAGTATGGGTTAGATTCAGATGGGTACAGTGATAGAGTTCACAAAGAGTGATGATGGCTTACTGAGGTTCAGAGACAGTATAAGTGCTCTCCAAGACCACAGTTGATGAGATAGTGTTATTGTCAGAAGCTCACTCTTCGGGATATGTAGTGCTTTCGAAAAGTAATAAATATATTGAAATCTCAGAAAAAGGGTTATAGAGGATCGCAAGAATCACGAGGCTATCTAGGTGATAGTTGATAGATTGACTAAGTCTACCTACTTTTTGGTTATGAAAGCCATGGATACTCTGAGTGCGTGAGTAGATTTATATAAGTAAGAAGATTATGAAACAATAGGTAGCATTCCAGGGAGTATTGTATCAGATAGGGATTCCTTCTTCACTTCCCACTTCTGGGAACATGTTTCAGGAAGCTGTGGGAACCTAATTGAGTGTGAGCATAACGTTCCATCCTCAGATAGATGGTCAGTCAGAGAGGACTGTACAGGTTCTAGAGGATATGATGCGAACCTGTGCAATTGATGTTAGAAGCTCCTGGAATGATCATTTGTTATTAGCTAAATTGCCCATAGCAATAGTTATCACTCGAGTATCGATATGGCATTGTGTGAAGCATTGTTTGGCCGTAAGGGTTGTTTTTTCGAATGGATAGAAAGAAATGGGTGACAGATAGAAAATTACTCTCGATCTAGTATAATAAGCCTCTGAGGGTGTTCAGCTGATTGTGAGAGAATGAGAACACCTCAGAACATATAGAAAAGCTATGCTGACAAGAGATGGGGATCATAAAGATTCATCGAGTGTGAATCAGTGTGTTTGGAAGTTTCTCTTTCTAAAGTTATAATGAAATTTGAGAATTAAACAGGAAGGAGAAGGTGTTGAGGTTTAAGATGATCTCCCTAATTAAAGTTCTTCGACAGTATTACGCTTAGGAGGAATTTAAATAGGAACTGGAGAGTAAGAGTATGATATGTGTGAAGTATCCGGAGTGGTTTACAGAGTAACATGGTTCTAATTTGGAGGACCAAATTTCTTAAGTGGGGGAGATTATGTAAGACACGATTTTTATCATATTTCCTTATGATTCACACATTGTATGGATATTGTTATATGTTAATGGAATCATAATACGGATGATTTTGATCATATAAATATGAATGAAGTAGTCGAATATACGTAAAATCTGAAAATGGATAGTTAAGGAATTTTAAATTAAATTTATGAGATTTGAATTGTCCGGACAGAGATACAAATTTTAAATGAGAAATTATAGTGGGTCCAAGAAGGAAAGTCGGCATAAATTGGTCCCGAACGTGTAGAAAGGTAAAACGGTCAAAAGATCAAAATCCGATATAAATTCGACTAGAAAAATTTCATTAAAAATATGGAATTGAGAAATCTTGATCAATAACGCGGAAAATATTGAATTTCGAGTTCAATTGATCAAGATATGAATTTATTGGAATTAATCGAAAATTTCACATCGAAAAATTTATCCCGAAAATATTGAAAAAATACATCGAAAAGATGAAATAAGATAGATAAATTCATTTTATGGATTAAATGAATAAAATATAAAATTTTAATGATATTTTGGGATTTTTAGAATATTTTAATGAATAAAATAATAATAAAATAAATTATAAATTAAAAAAAAAAGAGAAAGGAAATCTGAAAATCGCAAAACAGAAAAAGAAACAGAAGGAGAAACGAAGCGAAGACGCGACCCGAGGAACACTGAGAGCATCAGCGAGCATCCGGCGACCCAGCAGCCAGGCGAAGGGCCGAAGAAGAAAAAGGACGACCGTACGATCCCCAAATACCGGTGAAGCCTACCGAAAACGTCGGAATCTGACAGATCGAGGTAGAGAAGCCGCGAAAGGGAAAAGAGAAATCGGCGGCCACCGGCGCCGATCTGGCCAACCCCGCCCCCAGCTGAACGTTCCCCTACTCCAGGCGCACCGATTGGCGCTAGAAACGACTCGAGAATTGGTCGAAAAAGAGATGAACGACGACAGGGAAGCCTGGATCGGTACGGACCAGTTCAGTAAGAAGAGAACGGGCTGAACCGACCGGTCTAAACCGAGCTGAACCGGATCGAACCGGTTTAGCCAAGTAAGAGAGGAAAAAGGGAGAAAAAGAAAGAAAAAGAGAAGAAGGAAAAAGGGAAAGATTTTCGGGGATACACCGGACTTCGGGTAAGTCGGTGAGAGGTCAAAAGTGACTGATTTAATTTTCGAGAAATTTATTTAAATTATGTTTGATTGAAAATTTACCCGAAATTAAATATAAAATTGTGCAGTTCGACGATAAATCGAGTACGTGAGCCCGATCGAACTTCCATTTGCGTACCATCGCATAATCTCGGGTAAGTAAAGCTCATTTACGACAATTTATGTAATTATCGCGTATTAAAGATTTATTTTACGAATTACGGATTAAATTTCGCATTTAGTGGATTATATTGATATTTTTAATTAAATTGTCGTAAATGATATACGTACTATTCAAAGAGTATAGAAAAAGGCCCAATAAGTGCTGATAGGCCTAGTGAGCCCAATAGGCCTTGATGAAAGAATTAATAAGTGGAAACAGGCTTAATACGGACTAAGGCCCATTAATGTGCAATCGGGCCCAATAAAGTAAAACGGGCCCAGTGTTTTAGATTCGATCAGTAAGAGTGAAATACTTATAAGTATATTAGAATTAGGCCAGAGATATGGTTATATGCAGCTCCGTAGACTTAGTTTGGAGCGAATTAGACTTAGAGACCTGGTACGGTCGAGACAGGATAAGCTCGCGAGTGATTCAAGGTAAGGGAATTTTACGGACTGCTAGAGGTAACTTTATGAAATTTTGACCGCATTTACATTCTCTAAAATTGTCTAAAGGTTCTAGATTTAAAATAAGAATTTTGGTGCCCAGATGGGCAAATGACCAAAATACCCCTGTGAAGGGTAAAATTTCCAAAATTAGAAAAAGTTGGGAGGAGCAGGAACAAGAGGTTCCTACTTGTTTCTGAGGTGTTTTGACACGTGCATGAGTAGGCTGGCTAGCTTTTAAAATAAAAATGCATAGTATTTCATATTTTCAATAATGTGAATTCTTTTGGAAATTGTTTTTAGATAACAGAGCTGCGTACGTGATTTTATGAAAGTGCGACGTACTAGAGCTTAGCTCGCACGAGTTTTGATTTGTGTGATACATGCATTAGTGCTGGAGCAAGGGCTCGCACTAGAGTCTTACATGCATAGGTGCTGGAGTCTAACTCACACCAGCTTTTCACTTGATTTTTATAACACAGTGCTGGAGCCTAGCTTGCACTAGTTTGACATGATTTTGACAAAGTGCTGGAGCTTAGCTCGCACTAGATTTTATGATATTTTTATAATATGCATGCTAGAGCTTTTTTTCGCATGAGATTTTCCTTGGTTTTATGAGAGGGCTGGAGCATCGCTCGCACTGATTTTATGAGACATGCGATGAGCCGTGCTTGAAGCATCGGGTAGACTGTGTGTCACGCTGATTAAATATGCTAGCACGTGTGTTTTGAGATAGTGTGAGATCTGAGAATTTCAAACATATTTTAATTATGTAATATGAACTTGAAGTATAATTTATTGAGCTAAGTGAATTGTGGGAATGATAATTGGAGATATATATGTTAAGTGTTTAAAATAAGTATGAAGCTATGAGGACAGATTGATCTGGGAGAAGGAGAGATCGATCTGATGAGTTAAAAATGACAAGGAAGGAGGAATTTAAGGAGCAGATATCTCCAATGGAAGAGGATCGATCTCCTTATGATTCTGTTTGAGAGAAGATCGATCTCATGAGGAAGGGATCGATCTCCAAATGTTTCTATTTGAGAGAAGATCAATCTCCTCAAGGCGCAGATCGATCTCATAAAGCCATAAAGAGATCGATCTCACCCCTCGACAGATCGATCTCCTAGGCATAAATTGCCCCAAATCGTCCCCAAATTCAAATGCAGATTGATCTCATCAAGAGCCAGATCGATCTCCTACCCTCCGTCTATATAAGGAACCCCTGCTTTCTCCTGCAATTTCACTTTCTCTCTCTTTCAACCCCCATTTTCATTGAGCCCTAGCTTTCTCACTCATCCAAAGCACCCATTTTCGTCCAAATCAGAAGTTGTGGCAAGAAGAAAAGTTGTTCCTCATCAAAGGGAACAACATACTTGGAAATCGAAAGACAGATCGAATCGAGGCAAGAGATAAGCTCTCTACAAGTTTTGGGTAATTTCTAAACCTTGATCCTTATATTTGAGATGATTTTGGTGTTAATGGTTGTTGGCATTGTGTTGAAATAGCTGAAAAATGATTAGGGATTGATGAAATTACAAGGGAGTGATGATGATATTTGGTAACTTTGGTAAATTTAGGAATTTTGAGCTATAAATGGAGATTTAGACAATGTGGTGTATTAGCATAGATATTGTGGCATAGGAAATATAGAATGTTGAGGTGTTGTGAGCGAGATTGTGGTTTGTGATGGAGTTATGAGAATTGAGAAATTTGAGGTGTTATGAGCAATTATGCTCAATTTTGAGAATTGAGGTTAATGTGATAATGAGTATTGATGTTTTAACATCGTTTGGACAGCTCGGGAGTTCCAGAGTGGAATGTGAGGTTAGTCCATGATACGGGGGAAATGATTGCACTATACGAGGTGCAAAGAGGTAAGGGAAAACTAAACCATTTGTGTATGTGTTTTGATGCACTGTTTGTAGTATGAACCACGATTTAAGAATACAAGCATGTTTGGTGTTGTGTTGTGATATAATTGCACACAGTTTTTATAGCCGGTTGGAGCCCATTATTTTATGAGTTTATAAGCTGAGAGTGAAATTGCTTTATAAACCTTTGAGTTTGCGTGAAAAGTAAATTGGGCTCTACGTTAAGGCGATATTGAGATTTGAGAAAATGTGTGCGTGTTTTACCGGTTGGACCTCGGTTTTAATATGTTTTGTGTTAAGTACACAAATGTTTTAAATGAGTTTTTTGAGGGAAAACCATTATGAGTTCTATGTAAAGGCATAACGTTTTATAAGATAATGGCAAATGATTGAGACTTACACGTGTCATGTTGAATACACATCAGCCTTGCTCTGATAGCATGTAAGACCGATATAGTGGGACGCCTGGGAACCGACCCAGGGACCACAGGCCTTGTTCTGGTAACATGTAAGTCCGATTATTCCTCCGCTTTGGTAGCGTTGGGAGGCCTTGCTCTGGTAGCATGTAAGTCTGATATTCCTCTGTTTTGGTAACGAAAGATGCCTCAGTTTTGGTAACGAGAGATGCCTCTGTTTTGGTAACGTGAGATGACCCCCGTTCTGGTAACGCTGGGTGGCTTTGCTTTGGTAGCATGTAAGACCGAGAGAGTGGGTCGCCTGGGAACCGACCCAGGGACCACGTGATAGTGTGCATGAGGAGAGGCATTGCTCTGGTAGCATGTAAGGCCGGGCCTTGTTCTGGTAACATATAAGTCCAACATACCATGCATACGACCATATTGTCGACGTTCCCTCTATACGAGGATGCCTGGGATGCGCACCCAGAGGAGATTACATATTTGATGTGCCATGACGAGTTTTAATTGAGTTTTATTGCCTAGTCTCATTTTACACATGAGTTGTGTTTTGTGACCTTGTCACGTGCTATTTACTGAGGTGATTTTTATCACGTATTTTGAGAACAGCCATTATCGCATATATTTACACATGCTTGTGAGTGCTTGATATTGAGCCTTTTTACCTTCATGTTTTCACATGATTTATGAGTTATGAGATGATGATGTTTTGAGAATCTTTCATGCTACGATTTCAAATGAGCTTCATAAACAAATACATATTTGTGATTTGTGAAATGGTTTATATAACTGAGTTCCCTTACCCCCCTTACTGAGTGATTTGGAAGCTCACCCTATTTTCTCTTCCCCCCAGATCGCTTCAAGTGAAGTGAGTTCCCTGCGACGTACGGGTTAGAGGCTAGTGGAAGACTTGAACTCTAGGCCGTATTTTATGTATTGAGGTAGATATTTAATATTCATGTACCCAGACTAGAGTTATATTTACAGACACTTATTGTACAATAATGTACGGGATGTATTAGGATTAATTAACTTGGAATCGAGTAATATATAGGATACTATATTATGATGAGATCCTGAGGCATGATAATTATGATGATGTATGACACTGCACAGGAATGCACCCTTAATTGTGAATTGATGAGTAAAAAGTTTTAAATTAGCCCTATTTTCTGCGCTTCCGGGGCGTCATAGAGTTTTCTTGGTATCAGAGCTTAGGGTGTCTAGTACTATCAGTGTCAGTTAAGTGAAATAGAATACATCCTAAGTGTCTGCAATAGTCTGGTCATGAACTGAATCTGAGGATTGAGATTTCAATCGATTTTGATATGTACGCGCAGGAGACGAGTTGAGATAGAGAATGAGTAAACGACGAGGTCGTTCGAGGAGGCAAGCAGAGTCCCCTCTGCCACCTGTCCCACAACTAAAGAGTCCTAATTCTCGATTTAATCGGATTGAGATTGATGTGAGGCAAGGTTTTGAGCAGATGGCAGCGTTATTCGCGTAACACTTTGGAGTTAATGCCTCGGAAACTGCTCCTACACCACCACAAGGACCTCCTATACCCCCAATGCCTCCCGTCACTCAGCTTGATAACAGAAGTATGGTCCGACTGAAGGACTTTTTGAAAATGAATCCACCTGCATTTAGGGGAAAGAAGGATCCTACAGAGGCTGAGGAGTGGTTGACGGAGTTGAGAGTTATATTCGACTATCTGGGGTGCACCGATGCTGAGAGGGTCAATATGAGTGCCTACATGTTGAAAAGGAGAGCCTGAGATTGGTGGGGTACTACCCAGGGTATTTTGATGTCCTACCAGGATGTGATTAGTTGGGAAGAGTTCCAGACAGCCTTTAGAGCCCAATAGCTGCCCAGAGAAGGAGGCAAGCAGAGTTTTTGAGTTTGGTACAGGGTGACATGTCTGTAGATGATTACGAGAGCCGATTTACCGCTCTGCTGAGATAAGATCCAGAGACTTTCAAGAATGAAGAGCTCTGCACAAAGAGATTTGTGTATGGATTGAAGCCCATCATCAGAAATCGATTGATTGGGTTGTGTATTACTGAGTTTGGAGATGCTCTGAGATGAGCACAAGAGATTGAGAGGGGAATTGAAATTGTACAGTCCCAGAATGAGTTTGGAGCAGTGATTAGCGACAAAAGTAAGAGGCCAGCGATGTCTCAAGCAAATGTTCGAAGAGGTTCCTTCAGGAGAGGAAGGATTGAGGTACAGAAGGGCAGATTGGAGAGACCCAGAGCTTATCCTATTATCAAGGAGACCCCTCGATATGGCAGGCCAGAGATTAGGGTTTGTAGAGACTGTGGCTGATCGCATGAGGGAAGTTGTACTGGGTCGATCCATGGATGTTTTAGATGTGGTGACATGGGTCACAGAGTGAAGGACTGTCCTCAACCTCAGATACCACATGCTCCGGAGCCTATTAGACAGCAGCCTCAAAGAGTGAATCCCCAGAGACGGGCCAATGCTGCAGAGAAAGGGAAGAAACCTATGGCACAGGGACGTGTGTTTGTCCTGGATAAGGAAACTGCGGATACTTCAGCAGAAACTATAAGAGGTACACTTTCTGTCTGTAATCATAAGGCTCATGTATTAATAGATCCAGGATCCACGCATTTGTTTATTTCAGAGCATTTTGCATGTAGTTTAAATTTGAAGTTTGAACCTCTAGAATATGTACTACATGTAAATACCCCTATGCGTGAATCCAGAGAACTGAGTTAATCTGTAGAGGATGTGAAATAAAGGTGGGAGATAGAGTGATGTTAGCAGATCTAATCATGTTGAATATACATGGGTTTGATGTAATTCTGGGGATGGATTGGTTGGTAACCAATCGAGTGAGTTTAGACTGCTACACTAAGATTGTAACTTTCTCCCTACCTGAACCTTACAGTGTACGGTTGAGATATTGAGGAAATGAATATGTGGAATCCTAGTAAGTAATTTGAGAATTTTAATATTATTTTGGAGAATATTAAATATGATTGTTCATGTGAAGGTTATGAGGCACTCATCTCAGACGATGAGCGAGAACATCCGAGGATTGAGGATATACCTGTGGTTTGCGAATTCTCAGATGTTTTCCCAGATGAGTTGCCAGGTTTGCCACCAGAGAGAGAGCTAGAGTTTACCATTGATTTAGTACCAGATACTCAGTCGATCTCTAAACCTCCCTACAGGATGGCATTAGTGGAACTTGAGGAATTGAAGAAACAACTACAGGAGTTATTGGATCAAGGGTTCATTAGGCCCAGTGTTTCACCGTGGGGAGCATCGGTTTTATTTGTCAAGAAGAAGGATGGTAGTCTCAGATTATGCGTAGACTACCGGCTGTTGAATAATGCCATGGTGAAGAATAAATACCCACTGCCCAGGATTGATGATCTACTTGATCAACTAAGAGGGGCCTCAGTCTTTTCTAAGATTGATTTGAGATTGGGCTATCACCAATTGAGGATCAAGGAAGAAGATATTTCCAAGACGGCCTTCAGGGTAAGCTATGTCCATTATGAATTTCTGGTGATGTCCTTTGGATTGACGAACGCCCCTGCTGCATTTATGAGGTTGATGAATGAAGTGTTCAGAGACTATCTAGATAAATTTGTGATAGTCTTTATTGATGATATCCTGGTATACTCCCAGTCGTATGAAGAGCATGCACAGCATTTGTGGTTAGTACTTCAGATACTCTGAGATAAGCAATTATATGGAAAGCTTAGTAAGTGTGAGTTTTGGCTGAACCGAATAGCTTTCCTTGGTCATATAGTCTCAGAGGAAGGAGTATCAGTGGATCCAAGTAAAGTAGCAGCTCGAGGACAGTAACTGAGGTGCAAAGCTTCCTTGGTTTGGCAGGGTATTACAGAAGATTTGTGGAAGGATTTTCAAGGATTGCCGCTCCTTTGACTAAACTCATGCGTAAGGAGACTCCGTTCATATGGACTGATCAATGTGAGCTCAGTTTTCAGGAGTTAAAAAGGAGATTGACAGCGGCACCTGTGTTAACTATTCCTGAGGGATCAGGAGGATTTTCGGTGTATAGTGATGCATCTCATCAAGTATTGGGGTGTGTGCTTATGCAGCACGGAAGAGTGGTCGCATATGGATCGCAACAGTTGAAAGACCATGAGCGGAATTACCCCACGCATGATTTGGAGTTAGCCACTGTGGTATTTGCTTTGAAGATCTGGCGACACTACTTATATGGGGAAAGATTCCAGATCTTCACTGATCACAAGAGTTTAAGATATCTCTTTGATCAGAAAAAGTTAAACATGAGACAAAGGAGATGGATGGAACTCCTTAAGGATTATGACTGCGAGATTCTATATCATCCGGGTAAGGCAAATGTAGTTGCTGATGCCCTGAGCAGGAAGAGTATGATATCTGCTATGATGATCAGGGAATGGGATTTGTTAGAGCAGTTCGTCGAACTTCGGATCAGAGTTAAAGAGGTAGAGACTGGATTTTTGGCTAGCTTGCGGATAGAGCCCAGGATCATGGACAGATTAGAACTGGGCAGCGCAGTGATTAGAGGTTGATAGATATGGTTAGCCAAGCTGAACAGAGTTCGCAGTCAGATCTCACAGTCAGTGAGGATGGATTGTTGAGATTCAGAGGATAGATTTGTGTACCGGACGATGATAGCCTAAAGAGACTGGTACTGAGGGAATCTCACTGCTCGCGATACACCATGCACCCAGGGAGTACTAAGATGTACCGAGATTTGAGAAAGGTGTACTGGTGGAGTGGTATGAAGCGAGACGTGGCAGAGTATGTGGCCAGGTGTTTAATATGCCAGCAAGTGAAAGCTGAGTATCGGAAGCCTGGAGGACTACTACAGCCCTTACCTATACCTACATGGAAATGGGAGCAGTCACCATGGATTTTATTATGGGTTTACCGAGGACCCGAAGAGGTTGTGATGCGATATGGGTCATTGTGGATAGATTGACCAAGAGTACCCACTTCCTTGCCATCAAGAGCACTGATACTGTGGATGCCTTAGCTGAGCTGTATGTCAGCGAGATAGCTAGATTACATGGGGCTCTAGTGAGTATTACTTCTGATAGAGATTCTCGGTTTACTTCTAGATTTTGGACCCAGTTTCAGGAGTCCATGGGATCTCAATTGAGTTTTAGTACCGCCTATCATCCTTAGACAGATGGTCAGTCAGAGAGGACTATTCAGACCCTGGAGGATATGTTGAGGGCGTGTACGATGGATTTTAAGGGATCATGGAATGATCACCTACCCCTAGCAGAGTTTGCGTACAATAACAGCTATCATGCAAGTATTGGAATGGCACCCTTTGAGGCTCTATATGGTAGGAGGTGTAGATCCCCTGTAGCTTGGGAAGAAGTCGGTGATAGAGAGATAAATGCTCCCGAGCTTGTTGAGCAAGTTGTACAAAGTGTGAAACTCATATGTGAGAGGCTACGGGCTGCACAGGGTAGACAAAAAAGTTACGCAGATGTGAGTAGACGGCCACTTGCGTTTGATGTTGGTGATGCAGTATTTCTGAAAGTATCACCCAGTAAGGGTATCGTACGATTTGGGAAGAAAGGAAAATTGAGTCCTCGATACATAGGACCATTCAGGATTCTTGAGAGAGTGGGAGAGGTAGCCTACAGATTGGCATTACCCCCACAAATGTCCGAAATACACAACGTCTTTCATGTATCTATGTTAAGGAAGTACCACCCGTACCCTTCTCATGTTATAGAGTATGACGAGATGGACATACAGGAGGACATGAGCTATACTGAGGAACCCGTCCGAATTCTCGATAGAAAGGAGAAGGTACTGAGAACCAAGAGCATCCCATTAGTGAAAATTTTGTGGAAACATCACTCAAGGGAAGAGGCAACGTGGGAACTAGAGAACCTCATGAAGGAGAAATACCCCCATCTCTTTGACTAGTTGAGCTGAATTTGGAGGACCAAATTCTTTTAAGGTGGGGAGGATGTGAGATCTGAGAATTTCAAATATTTTAATTATGTAATATGAACTTGAAGTATAATTTATTGAGCTAAGTGAATTGTGGGAATGATAATTGGAGATTTATATGTTAAGTGTTTAAAATAAGTATGAAGCTATGAGGACAGATCGATCTGGGAGAAGGAGAGATCGATTTGATGAGTTAAAAATGACAAGGAAGGAGGAATTTAAGGAGCAGATCGATCTCCAATGGAAGAGGATCGATCTCCTTATGATTCTGTTTGAGAGAAGATCGATCTCATGAGGAAGGGATCGATCTCCAAATGTTTCTGTTTGAGAGAAGATCAATCTCCTCAAGGCGCAGATCGATCTCATAAAGCCATAAAGAGATCGATCTCACCCCTCGACAGATCGATCTCCTAGGCATAAATTGCCCCAAATCGTCCCCAAATTCAAATGCAGATTGATCTCATCAAGAACCAGATCGATCTCCTACCCTCCGTCTATATAAGGAACCCCTACTTTCTCCTGCAATTTCACTTTCTCTCTCTTCCAACCCCCATTTTCACGTAGCCCTAGCTTTCTCACTCATCCAAAGCACCCATTTCCGTCCAAATCAGAAGTTGTGGCAAGAAGGAAAGTTGTTCCTCATCCAAGGGAAACAACATACTTGGAAATTGAAAGACAGATCGAATCGAGGCAAGAGATAAGCTCTCCACAAGTTTTGGGTAATTTCTAAACCTCGATCCTTATATTTGAGATGATTTTGGTGATAATGGTAGTTGGCATTGTGTTGAAATAGCTGAAAAATGATTAGGGATTGATGAAATTACAATGTAGTTGGAGTGATGATGATATTTGGCAACTTTGGTAAATTTAGGAATTTTGAGCTATAAATGGAGATTTAGACAATGTGGTGTATTAGCATAGATATTGTGGTATAGGAAATATAGAATGTTGAGGTGTTGTGAGCGAGATTGTGGTTTGTGATGGAGTTATGAGAATTGAGAAATTTGAGGTGTTATGAGCAATTATGCTCGATTTTGAGAATTGAGGTTAATGTGATAATGAGTATTGATGTTTTAACATCGTTTGGACAGCTCGGGAGTTCCAGAGTGCGATGCGAGGTTAGTCTGTGATACGGGGGAAACGATTGCACTATACGAGGTGCAAAGAGGTAAGGGAAAACTAAACCATTTGTGTATGTGTTTTGATGAACTGTTTGTAGCATGAACCACGATTTGAGAATACAAGCATGTTTGGTGTTGTGTTGTGATATAATTGCACACGATTTTTATAGCCGGTTGGAGCCCATTATTTTATGAGTTTATAAGCTGAGTGTAAAATTGCTTTATAAACCTTTGAGTTTGCGTGAAAAGTAAATTGGGCTCTACGTTAAGGCGATATTGAGATTTGAGAAAATGTGTGCGTGTTTTATCGGTTGGAACTCGGTTTTAATATGTTTTGTGTTAAGTACACAAATGTTTTAAATGAGTTTTTTTGAGGGAAAACCATTATGAGTTCTACGTGAAGGCATAATGTTTTATAAGATAATGGCTAATGATTGAGACTTACGCGTGTCATGTTGAATACACATCAGGCCTTACTCTGGTCGCATGTAAGACCGATATAGTGGGACGCCTGGGAACCGACCCAGGGACCACAAGCCTTGTTCTGGTAACATGTAAGTCAGATTATTCCTTCGCTTTGGTAGCATTGGGAGGCCTTGCTCTGGTAGCATTTAAGTCCGATATTCCTCCTTTTTGGTAACGAGAGATGCCTCCTTTTTGGTAACGAGAGATGCCTCCGTTTTGGTAACGTGAGATGACCCCCGTTCTGGTAACGCTAGGTTGCCTTGCTTTGGTAGCATGTAAGACCGAGAGAGTGGGCCGCCTGGGAACCGACCCAGGGACCACGTGATAGTGTGCATGAGGCGAGGCATTACTCTGGTAGCATGTAGGGCCGGGCCTTGTTCTGGTAACATATTAGTCCAATATACCATGCATACGACCATATTGTCGACGTTCCCTCTATACGAGGATGCCTGGGATACGCACCCAGAGGAGATTACATATTTGATATGCCATGACGAGTTTTAATTGAGTTTTATTACCTAGTCTCATTTTACACATGAGTTGTGTTTTGTGACCTTGTCACGTGCTATTTACTGAGGTGATTTTTATCACGTATTTTGAGAACAGCCATTATCGCATATATTTACACATGCTTGTGAGTGCTCGATATTGAGCCTTTTTACCTTCATGTTTTCACATGATTTATGAGTTATGAGATGATGATGTTTTGAGAATCTTTCATGCTATGATT
Source organism: Firmiana major (assembly GCA_033439115.1). Lineage (NCBI taxonomy): Eukaryota > Viridiplantae > Streptophyta > Magnoliopsida > Malvales > Malvaceae > Firmiana > Firmiana major. Next base: position 21,200,501 of record CM065903.1, on the reverse strand, counting down.
TCAAATGAGCTTCATAAACAAATACATATTTGTGATGTGTGAAATGGTTTATATAACTGAGTTCCCTTACCCCCCTTACTGAGCGATTTGGAAGCTCACCCTATTTTCTCTTCCCCCCAGATCGCTTCAAGTGAAGTGAGTTCCCTGCGACATACGTGTTAGAGGCTAGTGGAGGACTTGAGCTTCAGGCCGTATTTTGTGTATTGAGGTAGATATTTAATATTCATGTACCCAGACTAGAGTTATATTTACAGACACTTATTGTACAATGATGTACGGGATGTATTAGGATTAATTAACTTGGAATCGAGTAATATATAGGATACTATATTATGATGAGATCCTAAGGCATGATAATTATGATGATGTATGACACTGCACAGGAATGTACCCTTAATTGTGAATTGATGAGTAAGAAATTTTAAATTAGCCATATTTTTTGTGCTTCCGGGGGGTCACAGGTAGGCACGATTGTGGATATGAGATATGGGTCCACGGAGTACGTTGTACCGTGCAAGTAGCATGGAGTACGCTGTACCATGCTGGGATTGATTATGTGGCATCTTCGGATGCGAGTGGCATCTTCAGATTCAAGTGGCATCTTCAGATTCGAGATATCAGACAGGACCGACGGGATGGACTGACCCACCTCCCGGGGCAGTTCCCGATAGTGGTGAGACCCCGCACATAGGATTCGTGTAGCAGTGGGATCACAAGTATATGGCTATACTCTTGGTTATTTGCCTGAGATATATATATTGCCTAGTCTCGCTTGTTATAAATTGATGTTTTGAGAAACATGTTTTGTGTACTTTTGTGTGGGTCTGGATCACCCGAGGAAGGGGTTGGATCCTGACTGAGATGTGATTTTAATGAGAATGAAACTGGGATTTAAACTGAAACTTGTATGACGTTATTTCCATGACATTCTTTGTGTCGCATGTTATTATTACTTTACAAAGCATCTAATTTCATGATTTTGTGTGAGTCAGGAACACCCGAGGGAGGGGTTAAGTCCTGGTTGTGTTGTGAAATTTTAACGAGAATGAAATGATTTAAATTGATTTGCATGTTTAATTTTCCATGCTCTTTAAATTCCATATGTGAACTTGTTTTACAAGACATCATGAATTGTAGCATCTATTTTGAAAGGTGTGGAGAAAGGGTGGTTTATGCATGGCACCACGTTCATGGAGGTAGTATGGTTACCAACTTGTTCGTAGGATTGCCTTACTGAGCTTGATATAATCACCCTTTCATTTTCTCACATAGATCATTTCCAGTAGACTTTGAGGCGACTGAGTATTGCATTCCTGATATCCGCTACTGGCCATCATTTTGAGATATATACACTTGTACATATTATATCTAAATAAGAATAGCACAATGTCATGTTTGTAAGTAACTTTCGGGGATGTATAGACTCTGTAAACACTTGTAAATAAATGGAAAAGAATTAGTGAAAAAAAACTCATGCGTTTACCTTACCTTTAATAAGGAATTAAGTTATATGGTGAATGAATCGTGGGACTGCCATTGACGCACAACCCAATTGTTAGTGGAGTGTGGTCACAATCAGATGACAGGTAAGTATGAAAGAAAAACGAAAAAAAAATTTACTCTAATTTTTGGGTCGTGACACCAAGAAATTGTCGTACTCATGTAGGAAAGCCTCCCTGCTGAACAGAGCCTTCCCGCCCCTCCATAGCTTAAGGAAGTTGGCTTAAGGATCCTTCTGTACCTATGTAGGAGAGCCTTCCTGCCGAATAGAGCCTCCCCGCCTCCTCAGGCTTAAGGATGTTGGCTTAAGGATCCTTCCGTAAGAGAGCTTCCCCACCTCCTCGGGCTTAAGGATGTAGGGCTTGAGGATCTTACCATTAGAGAGCCTCCCCACCGAACAGGGCCTCCCTGCCTAACAGAGCCTCCCCACCCATCCAAGGCTTAAGGATGTAAGGCTTGAGGATCTTACCAACTTTCACGGCCTCATACGTACCAGAATGTGCAAACTTGTGTGAGCAATGCTCTAGCACGACTCATGCATCATATCATAAAGAAACCACGTACAAGTATAACTCCAGTACAGTTCTATACGTAAGAAAACCAATCAAAATCCATGTACGAGTAGAAGCTCCAGTACAGTTTATAAAATATCATCACAAATCAAATCAAAATGTGAGCTAAGCTCCAGCACTTTCATACAAGTCAAAGTATCAAAATCCAGCGCCAGGCTCTAGCGTGATTTAATTCACATAGCTCGATAGGCGGCTCATATACATTCAAAACACATCACAAACATGCTTAGCACCTCACATGTGCTATTCCATAACATCAATAAAACACTAGCCAGCCTATCCTTTTATTTGCTCAAATCAAAGCATTGTGTTTTGTGAAAACATTCAAAACACGTGATTTATGCAATTATTAGCCTTACTATCCCTTTTTATACATCCATATAAAACCAAATCATCCAACATTTGCAATCATTTTCGCATACCAAATAACCAATTTCTCAAACATTCATGCATTTCATAAACACCCTATATTCCCACAAAATACAAGCAGCTACCTCTATATACTTACAGAGTTCCCTTACCTGGAATTGTGACGCGTGATTCCACTTCCTTAAAGCTGCTTACTCGTGTGATTCGTCTCCAATGAGCTCTTCGGAACTGCACATAAACATATTTCATAAAATTTTAGCCCATTATCATCCAACACTTGCGTTTACTATAGTCATTCAACCTATAGTCTCTATTAACGCTTATGAGGCCTCGTTTCATTACTCTACCCATGACTCGAGTCTATGGATCCTTTTAGGCCTATTTATTCATAATGAATCGATATTAAATCGATATTAAGCTCATAGTGTTCATATTTCCTTGATTTCTTCACTATAGCATTTATCAAGTATTCACATACTCATTTTCCATAATTTCCCTTAAACCCATAATGTAGTTCCATTTAACCCTCTCAAATTGTTCACCTTACTCAAAAAACAACTTAGCATACCCACCATTTCATCAACTCATTCAATTTACACTTTCTCACACTAGACTTATTTCATTTTCTAGGTCACATTAACTCTAATACCTTCTAAGTGATTCCAATCATCAATACACATATATATCAACTCAAAAATCAACAAATCAACCAATGTTCTAGGTTGAAGAATTAGAAACTTACCAATCAAATTTCTCTTCTTGCTCTAAAGGGAAATATTCCTTGCACCTTCAATACCAACAATGAGGTTTTGGGTTTCAACTATGTTGTTCTCTTCCTCAAGATGAACAACTTTGTATCTAATAGCCTCCCCTCAATTCTTACTGGAAATGGATTGATTTTAGAGAGATAAACTTAGGTTTTAGGTGAAAAATGGAAGGGTGATGTTGTTTTCCCGAAAATTTCAGATTTCAGCACTCCTTTTATAGAAATAGCTTGAGGAGATCAATCTGCACTAGGAGTAGATCGAGATGGTCCCTTTAATTCCCTCTTTTTCACAGCATTTTAAGCATGAGATCGATCGGCTCCAAATAGAGAGCTAAGGAGATCGATCTGTATGCTTAAGGATCGATCTTTTCATTACAGAATGTTTAGGAGATCGATCTGGCCCCATGGGAGATCGATCTGCTCTATTTCATTGCTCAAATAAGAGCATTCTGGCACTTCCAGATCGATCTCTCATCCCATGAGATCGATCTGGCCTTTATATTTTCTAATTTTTTACAGTTTTTCTGCAGCAACATACACCCAAACATCCTTAATTTGCTGCCATAGTCATTTTCTCATCCAACCACCTTTAAAACTTGAAAATGGCATCCATCCATACCTTATACACATTAAAAATTGTGTGTATTCTTTGCATAGCCAAAGGTATACCATACCAAGCTAAATGGAAATTCAACTTCATTCCATTTCACCACACTACTCATTTTGAGTTACAATCATATTCATCACTTATAAAGGCTCATTTCCTCATATTTATACACAATAAAACTTGTAAGTACTCATATTACACGTATGTACATTACATTTATAGACTTTACATCAATTGTACTTCACATTACAAGTACATTACCTCACTTATGAATTCACAAGGTTTACATCAAAAAATACGGGTCTTACAGATCTGCCTTATGGGAGGAGATCAATCTAGTCCAAACAGAAGTAACTTGAGATCGATCTGCTTGAGTGAGGGATCGATCTCCCTCTTGCAGAATGCCCTGGCATTGCATTTCATGGCAATGAGATCGATCTCTCCTTGTAATGAGATCGATCTGCCCTACATCTGCAGCATTTCAGCTGAAATGTTTCCCAAATTTTCAAAGTTAAACTCCCATCCAATTGCTTCTATACTCATTTTGCATTTCCTTCACACTTAGAACTTAAAAACATCCATTTCTTATGATTCATATATATTGTAACTTGTCTATACATTCCAGAATCATAAACGTTACATAGAAATTTACGGGTCTTACATAAATAAATTTTCCTATTCCTTACCCTGAAAGCGTGTGATTTACTATGATATATTTAGACCTATATACATATTGGGTATAGAAATAGATAAAAGGAAAAAGAAAATAGAAAATTCAATAAAAAAAGAATAAAAAGCAAAAAGAAAAAATGTAAAAGAAAAAATAATACAAAAATAAAATAAAGTGTATGGGAAAGAAAGAAAAAAGTAAGTTTGGGGGAGTTACTTGAAACTCTAAAAATTAAGATCCTATAATGTAATACATGATTAGGAGATGTTAAGCCTAAATTATCTTTTATTATACCTTAACCTAAGCCTTATAAGCTTCATGAAGTCTTATTGATTCTTGATTGACTATGGCTACATTAGTGAAGAGAGAAGTGAAAAGCAAATTTATGAGATTGTTCATGCTTTATTGACTTTGCAATTTGTGTTTACATAATCTCATTTGAATTTGTATACCTTTATATGTGATTGACATTCACACACACATGGAGAATCTAATTGGGACCAAGGTGTGTGATTGGAGGAAACATTATGTTGACTAATAATTATGACTTTTCTTAGAATAGATCGATACTCTTTCTTTGAGGTGTATGTGGGAAATCAATCTGTCGAGTACGTATTTTCTTTTGTATGCATTGAAATTATTTTGCTTGGGGACAAGCAAAATATTAAGTTTGAGAGTGGTGGTTCCGTTGCCGAGACCTACCGTAGGTACACGTGTTGTACAAGTAATATGAGAACTGAAATCCCAAAATATCGTCCTAGAAATATTAGTTAGTTTAATTGATTACCAAATAATTGCACCATAAATATATTCTAGCAAATTATGAAAAGAGGTTGATCTACTAAGTCTAATACATGAAAAAATAAAAATAACAAAATAAAATAAAAATACTAAAAAGAAATACTTATAAAGCCCAATAGCAAATAAAAAACAACTGCAAAAAATAAAAACAAAAATAAAAGTTAATAAGGTAAATGGACTAAAAATGCAAATAATTTAAATAAAAATGCATGAAACGAGTTTAATTAAAATAATAAAAATTCAAATGAATGGAATCTAATGCAAATGAAAATTTAAACCCAAATTAAAACCTTAAAAATCCCTAAATGGTAACCTTAACCCTAAATGTACCAAATGACAATTCCTAAAACAAATCATAACCCTAAATGAAATCGATATTAAGGCAAAACATGATTAACTTTTAAAAACTAATCTAAATGATGCAGGAAAATATATATGATTTGGGATTTTTGGAAATTGAAATGAAAACTAACCTAAAAATGCATGAAAATGTAATATAATCCTAAACTAATCCTAAATGCATGACTTAAACTCTAAACTAATGCCAACTTAAAACTAAAACAATAATTAGACTCCAAAAATAGTAAATAGAAATCCTAATATACTAATGCAACTATCTTTAAATTAATGCATGAAAAAGCTAAGAAAATTAATTAAACCCTAATTTAACATAACCTTAAACCTAACTCTAAACTAATGCCACCTAATTACACCTAAATTAATCTCAAAACAACCCCTAAAATGCATGAGGCAATAATGAAAGTAAAACCTAGACAGAATTAAAATTAAATGCAAAACTAAGCTAAAATGCCATAAAACATAACCTAAATATATCCTAAACACTAACCCCTAATTATATAACTCTAATATGACTTGAAAATTAACTAAATGCACCTAAATATAGCCTAAACATGTCTAAACATTGGACAAAAAATTTGGACAAAATTGGTGCTAAGGATACCTAAATGGAGAATAAAATGTAAAAAGTGATGAAAATGCTTAATAAAAAATAATCTAATGCACCCTAAATGTAATTCAACGTATAAATGATCTAAGAAACATCTAAACTAACCTAAATGAAACTACAAATATGATCAAATTGCCCCTACAATTAGACTTGTATAGAATTGTAAGACCCGAATTTAATTAAAATACGAAATGAATGAGTATTCGTGAAGGGAAGTCGGGTTAAATTAATCCCGAACACGTGTAAGGGCAAAATGGTCAAAAGACCGAAAGTCGGTATAATTTCGATAAGGAAATTTAATTAAAAATATGGATTTGAGAAATTTTGGTCAATAAGGATGAAATAAATTTATTTTGGGTTAAATTGATCAAGATATTAATTTATGGGAATTAATCGAGATTTTTAGTTCGGAAAAATAATCCCGAAAAATAATCGAAAATTATACCAGGAAGCCAAAATAATACCGAGAAATTAATTTATAGACTAAATGAATAAAATATAATTTTTTTAAGATATTTTGAATATTTTAGACTAATTTAATCAATTAAATAATATTGATAAAAATAAATAAATATATAAAACTAAATTAATGAATTGAAAAAAAAAAAGAAATCAGATTGGAAATCGGGGAGAGAGAAACACAAAGCAGAGATGAAAAACGAAGCAAAACGAGGATCACCGGCGAGCCACCACCGGCGCCGGATGAGAGGTCACGACCACCAGAAAAGGGAGAGGAGAGGCCGACGAGCAAGACAGCATCGGCGACGCGCCGTGAAACTCGTCGGAGATCGACGAATCGGGGAGAGAAGTCGCGGGAGAAAGAGTTCCGATCGGCGGTGAACGGCGCCGATCTGGCCGACCCCACCCCTAGCCGAGGACTCCCCAGGCCCAGACGATGCGATCGGTGGTGGCCACGGCTAGCGAAACCGACGGACGGCATCGGAATCGACGGAAAAAGGAAACGGTACCGACGGTCGAAAAGAGAACGGCCTGACCGGTGACCTTCCGGTGGTCTTATGTGAAGCCGAGGCCAGATTCGAGCTTCGGACAACCTTGCGGAGCTGCTGGCGGTGGAAGCCGGCGGAGAACCGACCGGTAAGGCCTTGAATCGGTTGAACCGGCCAAACCGGAGTGAACCGACGGTCTGAACCGGTCCGAACTGGACTGAACCGGTTCAGCCAAAAAGAGAGGAAAAAAGGAAGAAAAAGGGGAAAAAGAAAAAGAGGAAAAATTGAAAAAAAATTCCAGTGATGCAATCGAGCTTCGGGTAAGTCGATAAGCGGTCAAAATTGACCGATGTGAATTTTGAAATATTTTATTTAATTATTATTCGACTGGAAATTTACCCGAAAATTATGAAATTGTGTAGCTCGACAATTGGCATCCAACGAGAGCTCGAGACAGCTTCGATTTGTGGACTAGCATGGAATCTCGGGTAAGTGACCCTTATTTACGATAATTTACATCGTTATGCGTGCTTTGGATTTAATTATCGCATAAAATTAAATTAAATTTTGGAAAGTCGAATAAATTGTCGTAAATAATAAATTTAGCTAATTGAGAGTTAGAACGAGGCCCAATAAATTGTTGGTGGTCTCAATGAGCCCAATAGGCCTCGATAATATGAAAATTAAGTGGAAAACGGGCTTAAGGCCGATTAAGGCCCATTAAGGTGCAATCGGGTCCAATAGGGGTAAATGGGCCCAATTATTTAAATTAAGCCCAGAAAGTATTAAATACAATTAAGTTGTATAATATCTGACCTGAGGAATATTTATACGTAGTTTCGAACATTGGATTGAGAGCAGATCGGACTGCGCAAGGAGACATCAGAAGAAAGGTCAGATTCGATAGGAAAATCGAGGTAAGGGTATTTTGTAAGTGTATAGATATTTCTATACGTATTTATTGAGGGGATTTACAGGGTTTAGCATTCTTTAAAGTATCTAGAAATGAAATAATAATTTTGCGAAAACCGAGGCTTAGATAAATAAAGGAAAATGACAATTTTGCCCCTGGGAGTAAAATTTACAAAAACAGTAGTAAGGCAGATAAATTGCATGATTTCATGTTTTTAATGCTTTATATGATTATATTGCTTTGATTTAAGCAAATATGCACATAGGTTGGCTATTGATTTCGTGAAATATACGAAAGGGTACCGGTTTGTACCGGTTACTATTTTCAAAGATGTTTTATTAAAATTGAGCCACCTATCATATTTACACGAGTAAAAAGAGTGCTAGAGTCTTACTCGCACTCAAGTTTACTGATTTATTTCTCATGAAAAGCCGTACTGGAGCATTGCTCGTACGAGAAATTTGTGTGTGCACAAAATTGTGCTGGAGCTTCGCTCGCACGAGATTTTAGATATCATGATATGCATAGCGTGGTGCTGGAGCTTCGCTCACACTAGACGTGAGTTGACATGCATATAGTCATGCGGAAGCCTCCTGTAGACTATGTGTCACAGAGAGTTGAGATGCTCGCACGCATACTTTGAGACATGGGTTGGTTATCGACATAGTATTGGGGTGGATAACACCTACAGCAGGCACCCCCAGACTATGATATGGGTCCACGGAGTACGATGTACCGTGTATGTCACACGGAGTACGCTGTACCGTGCAGTCATGATGACTCTATGATGTTACTTGATATTCTGGCGGGTAGGACTTGACCCCACCTCCCGTTGCAGTTGTGATGCCTCGCACACCGGGATCCGTGTAGCCTGGGATCACAGGGACATAGTATGGCCATAGTCCTCGATTTTTCATACAGTAACCTACATGCCTCACATGATATCATATGGTCTGGATAGACCAGGACAAACCCGATGGAGGGGTAGTCCCGATTTATGTTTTTAAAAGAGATGTGATTTAATGAATCAAGGTATTCCCGAGAGATGGGTTTGACCTTGTTGAAGTTGTTTTATGATGAAACAAATGAGTTTTAAAGTGATGAGTTTTGTGATTAAACGAATGAGTTTTAAAGTGAAGAGTTTATGATGAAACTAATAAGTTTTTAATGTGACGAGCATGAGATGTCATACATGATGATTTTTTCATGTGTGCTTTATATGCCGATTTCATGATTTCTCTTATATAATATATACATACATGTGGCATCGTTTTAGTCATACCTCATGCTCCAAATGTAAACGATTTTTATATCATGACATTATTAGCACGTAGATAGTATAGTTATCTACCTGCTTACATTATTGCCTTACTGAGCACGTTTCGCTCACCCTTTCATTTTCCACCCCACAGGGTATATTCAGTAGAAGAGAGCGACAATAGTCTCGTATCTCGGTTATCCGCTGCTTTTTATCAAGATCAGGTATACACATTCGAATAATTTTGTATCTGAACATATAGATGCACAGTACTGTATATGGATGTAATGTTGGGGATGTATTTAGTTTAAATAAATTGATATGTAAATGAAATATGAAAATTGAATGGTAAATAGGTGAGAGGTGACTAACACCGAATCATAGCCCAACTGGTTAGTAGTGTAACTTTTCACGACAGGTAAGGAAATGAAAAAGGGAAAAAGCGAAAAAAATTTGTAGTGATTTTAGGAAATTTGGGTCGTGACAAATTTAATGGTATCAGAGCCGAGTTGGCCTGCTATGAGTCGGTGTTAGTGGTTAAGTAAATTTACATCCCCATATACTGTGCATTGTTTAGATACAATTGTGTATATCAAGATGGAACAACAGCTAAGAATTTAGTTTTGAATGCAAGAATATAGTGTTTATAACTGATAGCCGCTATGGTAGAGGGGCGAGTATAGATGCTCGAGACCATAGAGATCGGCCTGAGAGTCAAATGAGTCGTCACATGACTTAAGATGAGAGTGAGGTGGAGGCTGATGTTGAGCATACTCCACAGGGTCCTATAAAGAGACCAAACAGTATACAGATACACTCCGAGAGGATGGAGTGAAGTGTAGAAAATATTTCAAAGTTATTTACTCAGTCTATGCAGGTAGTTGAGGATAGGCAGGGTAAAGCCTAAACAGATGCCTCAGGCTATAGAGATTTTCACACCCCTCCGATATATAACGAAGTAAAGAAACCTATAGTTGTTGAGGACTGGGTGTATGAGATAGCGAAGTGCTATGGATCTTTTGGTGTATGTCGACCGAGAAAGTGACTTTTAAGTACGTTTATGTTAAAGAGTCGAGGTGGAATATTGGTGAAAGTCTGCTCGACCTATCTAAATAGTTAGACGTCCAGAGTCGACATGAAGAATAATTTTGGATGTATTCTAGTGACAGATATTAACCCAACATTTTGGACAGTGAGAGTCAAAAAGCCCAAAAGTTCATCGAAAGGGCTCAAATTGTCGATTAGAGTCTGATTGGCTCACTACCTATGTCGAGGCAGTGCGCAGAATACAGTTGCGTGAATAATATCATGTGTTGCACGCCTCTGAGATTGGGAAAAGGTAGTAAGGGCCGAAATAGAGACAGAAGAGAATAGAGAATGACAGAGATGTCAGAGCGGGAAAGAGACCAATTGGTAAGAGATTAGAGTTGATGAGCTACGGGGTAAGATGATTGGTAAAGCCCCAGTATATCCAATTTTAGCACTTTTAAAGGATATTGTAAATTGAGAACCCCGACTTGCTACGAAGCAGTGTAGCAGTGTAACAGTGTAACAGTGTAAGCAGTGTACAAAGTGTAGGATGTGTGGTGGATACCACGAAAATAAGGGCCTACACCTACACTTTACTGACTAAAATAGGCGTTAAGTGTGGTAAGACGGACCATTTATTTTGATTGCACAGAGTTGGGCGAGATCGCCCACAAAAAAGTAAAGAGACAGAGAAAAACTTCGTTGGAATAGCTGCAACGTAAAAAGGAGGCCATAGCCGAAAAGAAAAAGGAAAGTAGGCTCTTGGACGAAGGCGAGAGGATGTCTTGGACCAGGACACTATTGATGTTTCATGGATGTGGTGTAAGATACCACACTTGTTATGAATAATGAAGTACATATGTTCATTGATCCTGGTGCCACACATTTATTCATACCGCCTTCATTCGCATATAAGTGAGTAAAAGGCATTAATGCCTACGTCATTGGGCACAATACTGATAAATGAGTACCCCAATAGAGGAGGATTAATTAAAGAAATATGGATATAGAGATTTTAAGTGACAAAAAGGGGTGTAACAGTTGAAATTAAAAGAGCAAAGGATTGTACTCATGGAATGAATAATGAAAGAGTTTTGTCATGAGGGATATACAAAAGGAGATAATCTTTGAGATATGCTTGATCCTAAATACAAGATATATTGGGCTAAGAGGCGTATGCTAGGTAAGAACATCTTTACGATATGAAGTCATTGGGATTAAGCAATAAGTCGTGAATATAAATTGTGACCACATGGACTAATATATAAAGTAATTGTGGTTAAGTCTGAAGGTTAATAAAGGTATTTCAAAATACCTCCCCGCCTGAAGACTTGACAGCGTCTAAAAGTATGTATATATAACATATAACGTGAAATCAATCGTCGTAATAAACACCTTCAGTATTAGGATATCTTTACTAAGACGATAAGAATATTAAAATTCGACAAATCATAAAGGTTAACATAGTAAAATTTAATAAGAGCCGTTAAGATAAGAAAAGAAAATGACGCAGGTTAGTACCTGAAAACGTAAGCGATTTTGAAGGATCTTATACGCGTATGCCTAAATAAGTCAAGGATTGGACCGATTTGTAATCATCATTATCGATGATATGTCGGGTGTAGTTAAAGTTTAGGGCAAATTATAAGCAACAATTGGAAAATGGCTTTTACAAATGGGTTGTTACGAGTTCTCAATATGGTCTACTTGGTTGACACGTTTAACTAAGAAAACGTGGTCTTTGAATAAGATGATAAATAAGATGATAGATGTGACGGGAATGTGGTGTAATGAAGTATGAACTGACCACCGTGGTTATTTCACCATACCCAACAGCTCAAGAGGTTCTCAGTGTGTATGAATGACTCAAAATAATGAAGGAGCTGTGTATTGATGTATAATGGGAAGATAGTCAATTATGGAGTCAGACAACTCCTTGATCACGAAATAAACTATCTGACTCATGATTTTAAGTTGGCAATGGTAGTGTTTGTACCGAGGATATGGTACTATTATGTACATGGTGAGAAATTTTGGGTATGCACTGATCACAAAGCCCAAGTATCTGTTTTCACAGAAAGAGGTGAATATGAGAATACATAGTGGGTTAGAGCTTCTGAGAGATTTTGATTTGTGAAAATTGTACCACCCAGGAAAGGCTAATGTGATGACTGATGCCTTGAGCAGAAAGAGCCTCGGGATGGTACCACATATGATGGTCAGGGAGCGTGAGCTGCTAAAGCAGTTGTGAGCCTCAGTAGTGATGTGATCCCTTCTGATGACGACAGTGATTGTGTGACAGCTAGCCTGATGATTAGAACCGGATGAGAGTGCCCGAATTTGCCAGGCTTAGCGTGATGATCGGCATGATGTCGATAGTTTGGGTCAGATTCAGAAGGGTACAGTGACAGAGTTCACAGCGAGTGTTGATGATTTACAGAGAGGTTCAGAGACAGTATAAGTGCTCCCCAGGACCACAGTTGATGAGATAGTAATATTGTCAGAAGCTTACTTTTATACAGTGCATACGGAAAGTAAAGAATATATATATGAAATCTCTGAAAAGGGTATTGGTGGTCAGATGTGAAAAGAGACATGGTAGAGATTGTGGAAAAGTGCCTAGTATGTCAGCAGAATAAGGTAGAGTATTAAAAGTCTGCAGAGTTATTGCAGCCTCTACCTATATCGACACGGCACGGAAAATAGGAACAAGTCCCCATGAATTTCGTGATGGGTTACAGAGAACCCAGGTGAATTACGAGGCTATTTGGATGATAGTCGATAGAGTGACTAAGTCTACCCACCTTTTGGTTATGAAATCCCCAAATACTCAGAGTGTATATGAGGATTCATGTGTAAGGAAGATTGTGGAACATTAAGTAGCGTTCCAGTGAGCATGGTATCATATAGGGATTCCCACTTCCCTTCCCACCTCTGAGGATATTTTTAGGAAGCTATGGGAACCCGACTGAGTATTAGCACAGCTTTCCATCCTCAGACAGATGGTCAGTCAGAGAGGACTGTACAGGTTCTGGAGGATCCGATGAAAACGTGTGCCCTTGATTTTTTATGCTCCTGGGATGATCAGTTATTACAATTGAAGTCGCTAATAGTGACAGTTGTCACTTGAGTATCGAGATAACAAGATATGAAGCAGTGTATGGCTGTAGGGATTGTTCCCTAAATTGGATAAGAAAAAGTGGGTGACAGATAGAATTATTTTCGACTTGGATAATAAGTCTCTGAGGATGTTTAGTTAAGGATGAGAGATTAAGAACACCTCAGAACAGATAGAAAAGTATTGGAAATTCACCCTTGGTGAATTAGTATGGCTGAAAAGTTTCTTATCCTAAGGGAATAAGGACATAGCGAGCTTTTGGAAGAAGGTAAATTGAGTTGCGCTGGATGGAATATTTTGAGAGATTGGACAAGTGGGAGATAAGACCTGTAGGTGGCATTTCCACTTAAATAAGCAAGCACCCACAATGTGTCCCATCTTTTGATGCTTCAGGAATACTATCCAGATCCAGCATAGGTGATAAGATATGAGATCCAACAGTTCAGCTTAATGCAATTATAAGTATATTGAAAAAGTTGATTCGGGCATTAAACAGGAAAGAGAAAGTATTAAGGTTTAAGATGATCTTCTTAATTAAAGTTCTTTGGTAGTAATACACTCCGGAAAAAGGTCACGTGAGAATTAAAGAAGTATGATACGATTGATGTACCCAGAGTAGTTTATGGACTCATATGAATTAGTTCTAATTTGGAGGACCAAATTCTTTAAGTGGAGGAGAGTTGTAAGACCCGAATTTAATTAAAATACGAAATGAATGAGTATTCGTGAAGGGAAGTCGGGTTAAATTAATCCCGAACACGTGTAAGGGCAAAATGGTCAAAAGATCGAAAGTCGGTATAATTTCGATAAGGAAATTTAATTAAAAATATGGATTTGAGAAATTTTAGTCAATAAGGATGAAATAAATTTATTTTGGGTTAAATTGATCAAGATATTAATTTATGGGAATTAATCGAGATTTTTAGTTCGCAAAAATAATCCCGAAAAATAATCAAAAATTATACCGGGAAGCCGAAATAATACCGAGAAATTAATTTATAGACTAAATGAATAAAATATAATTTTTTTAAGATATTTTGAATATTTTAGACTAATTTAATCAATTAAATAATATTAATAAAAATAAATAAATATATAAAACTAAATTAATGAATTGAAAAAAAAAATCAGATTGGAAATCTGGGAGAGAGAAACACAAAGCAGAGACGAAAAACGAAGCAAAACAAGGATCACCGACGAGCCATCATCGGCGCCGGATGAGAGGTCACGACCACCGAAAAAGGGAGAGGAGAGGCCGGTGAGCAAGACAGCACCGGCGACGCGCCGTGAAACTCGCCGGAGATCGACGAATCGGGGAGAGAAGTCGAGGGAGAAAGAGTTCCGATCGGCGGCGAACGGCGCCGATCTGGCCGACCCCACCCCCAGCCGAGGACTCCCCAGGCCCAGACGATGCGATCGGTGGTGGCCACGGCTGGTGAAACCGACGGACGGCGTCGGAATCGACAGAAAAAGGAAACGGTACCGACGGTCGAAAAGAGAATGGCCGGACCGGCGACCTTCCGGCGGTCTTGGGTGAAGCCGAGGCCAGATTCGAGCTGCGGACAACCTTGCGGAGCTGCTGGCGGTGGAAGCTGGCGGAGAACCGACCGGCAAGGCCTTGAACCGGTGGTGAACCGACCAAACCGGAGTGAACCGGCGGTCTGAACCGGTCCGAACCGGACTGAACCGGTTCAGCCAAAAAGAGAGGAAAAAAGGAAGAAAAAGGGGAAAAAGAAAAAGAGGAAAAATTGGAAAAAATTTCAGTGATGCAATCGAGCTTCAGGTAAGTCGATAAGCGGTCAAAATTGATCGATTTGAATTTTGGAATATTTTATTTAATTATTATTCGACTGGAAATTTACCCAAAAATTATGAAATTGTGTAGCTCGACAATTGGCATCCAACAGAGCTCGAGACAGCCTCGATTTGCGGACTAGCATGGAATCTCGGGTAAGTGACCCTTATTTACGACAATTTACATCGTTATACGTGCTTCGAATTTAATTATCGCATAAAATTAAATTAAATTTTGGAAAGTCGAATAAATTGTCGTAAATAATAAATTGAGCTAATTGAGAGTTAGAACGAGGCCCAATAAATTGTTGGTGGGCTCAATGAGCCCAATAGGCCTCGATAATATGAAAATTAAGTGGAAAACGGGCTTAAGGCCGATTAAGGCCCATTAAGGTGCAATCGGGCCCAATAGGGGTAAATGGGCCCAATGATTTAAATTAATCCCAGAAAATATTAAATATAATTAAGTTGTATAATATCTGACCTGAGAAATATTTATATGCAGTTTCGGACATTGGATTGAGAGCAGATCGGACTGCGCGACGTGACATCAGAAGAAAGGTCAGATTCGATAGGAAAATCGAGGTAAGGGAATTTTGTAAGTGTATAGAGATTTCTATATGTATTTATTGAGGGGATTTACAGGGTTTAGCATTCTTTAAAGTATCTATAAATGAAATAATAATTTCTGCGAAAACCGGGGCTTAGATAAATAAAGGAAAATGACAATTTTGCCCCTGAGAGTAAAATTTACAAAAAGAGTAGTAAGGCAGATAAATTGCATGATTTCATGTTTTTAATGCTTTATATGATTATATTGCTTTGATTTAAGCAAATATGCACATAGGTTGGCTATTGATTTCGTGAAATATACGAAAGGGTACCGGTTTGTACCGGTTACTATTTTCAAAGATGTTTTGTTAAAATTGAGCCACCTATCATATTTACACGAGTAAAAAGAGTGCTAGAGTCTTACTCGCACTCAAGTTTACTGATTTAGTTCTCATGAAAAGCCGTACTGGAGCATTGCTCGTATGAGAAATTTGTGTGTGCACAAAATTGTGCTGGAGCTTCGCTCGCACGAGATTTTAGATATCATGATATGCATAGTGTGGTGCTGGAGCTTCGCTCGCACTAGACGTGAGTTGACATGCATATAGTAGTGCGGAAGCCTCCTGTAGACTGTGTGTCACAGAGAGTTGAGATGCTCGCACGCATACTTTGAGACATGGGTTGGTTATCGACATAGTATTGGGGTGGATAAGACCTACGGCAGGTACCCCCAGACTATGTTATGGGTCCACGGAGTACGATGTACCGTGTATGTCACACGGAGTACGCTGTACCGTGCAGTCATGATGACTCTATGATGTTACTTGATATTCTGGCGGGTAGGACTTGACCCCACCTCCCGTTGCAGTTGTGATGCCCCGCACACCGAGATCCGTGTAGCCTGGGATCACAGGGACATAGTATGGCCATAGTCCTCGATTTTTCATACAGTAACCTACATGCCTCACATGATATCATACGGTCTGGATAGACCAGGACAAACCCGATGGAGGGGTAGTCCCGATTTATGTTTTTAAAAGAGATGTGATTTAATGAATCAAGGTATTCCCGAGAGATGGGTTTGACCTTGTTGAAGTTGTTTTATGATGAAACAAATGAGTTTTAAAGTGATGAGTTTTGTGATTAAACGAATAAGTTTTAAAGTGAAGAGTTTATGATGAAACTAATAAGTTTTTAATGTGACGAGCATGAGATGTCATACATGATGATTTTTTCATGTGTGCTTTATATGCCGATTTCATGATTTCTCTTATATAATATATACATACATGTGGCATCGTTTTAGTCATACCTCATGCTTCAAATGTAAACGATTTTTATATCATGACATTATCAGCACGTAGATAGTATAGTTATCTACCTGCTTACATTATTGCCTTACTGAGCACGTTTCGCTCACCCTTTCATTTTCCACCCCACAGGGTATATTCAGTAGAAGAGAGCGACAATAGTCTCGCATCTCGGTTATCCGCTGCTTCTTATCAAGATCAGGTATACACATTCGTATAATTTTGTATCTGAACATATAGATGCACAGTACTGTATATGGATGTAATGTTGGGGATGTATTTAGTTTAAATAAATTGATATGTAATGAAATATGAAAATTGAATGGTAAATAGGTGAGAGGTGACTAACACCGAATCATAGCCCAACTGGTTAGTAGTGTAACTTTTCACGATGGGTAAGGAAATGAAAAAGCGAAAAAGCGAAAAAAATTTGTAGTGATTTTAGGAAATTTGGGTCGTGACAAGAATACAAATTTAATGCAAAATAAATCCTAAATGTTATGTAAATGCTATGAAAATTAACTCTAAAATCATCTAAACTCTAATCACTAATTGCATTTCTTGAATATAACCTAAAAACTAATTAAATTGAACCTTAGAAATGCCTAAAACAGTAAAAGTAAAATTGACATGGAAAGTGCACATTGAGTCACGCCTAAAGCTAGAAATTAATTGAAAAAAGTAGTAAAAATGCTAAGTAAAAATATCATAACTGATCATAAAAATTATCTAATGTATTTATGATCTTAATAACCCTTAAAACTACCTAAATAACACTTGAAAAATCACAAAATAGCAAGTAAAAACAGACTTGAACAGTTTGCCTGAAGCAAGGAATTTAATGTAGAAATGCTATGTTAAATGTGAAGGAAATTCAATGATAGTTAATCTAATAAATTCCTAGAATTAACTAATGAATGCAAGTTCCTAATTTGATTTATTACTCACAAAATGACCCTTATAAAGACATAAAACATCAGCTAAAAAAACTAGAAACTAATGCCACATCTTATAAAATGAATAAGGAAAGTGCAAGGTATATGTCATAAAAGCAAAACTAGTAACTCCATAAAAATTACCTAATTAATAGATGACCTTAATGTGACTAAAGACTAACTAAATGACCTTAGAAAGCAATTAAACAGCAGCTAGGAATTCCCAACCAGTAACGTAAAAAACATCCTAGTTTAATGTAACCAAAATGCATGAAATGCAGGTTAACTAATCTAAAATGACTCCTAAAAATTACCTAAGGAAATATGATTTAGTATGAAGTAAATGTAGCTAATTAAACCTAAAAAAATTGCATGAATCAACATCAAAATAACTATAAACAGTAACGTGAAAGAGGCTAGAAAATAAAAAATTAATTAAAAGTAAATGAACTCCTAAATGAATTCAATGAAACCTAACCTATGTAAGCCATTTTAAGCTTTAGAAACTTTAATAAAATGAATTAAAACATCAAAATCAACCTCAAAATAATTTGAAATAGATCCGAAACAGGCTTAACAAACCAAAAAAGTAGTGAAAAATAACCTTAAAGTTAATGTCGATCAAGCTCAAATACAAAAGCCATAGAGGTAATTTTTAAACCTCTTAAGCCCCCATGTCCATAAAGCTCAATTATAAATTAAAATGGAAGATAAGTGTAAGACCCATAAATTTCTATGTAATGTTTATGATTTTGGGATGTACAGACAAGTTAAATTATATATGAATCATAAGATATTGATGTTTTTAAGTTCTAAGTGTGTATGAATTTCAAAATGGGTATAGAATCAATTGAATGGGAGTTTAACTTGGAGAATTTGGGAAAGATTGCAGCTGAAATGCTACAGGGACATGGCAGATTGATCTCATTGCAAGGAGAGATCGATCTCATGGCCTGGAAATGCAATGCAAAGGCATTCTGCAAGAGGGAGATCGATCCCTCACTCAAACAAATCGATCTCAATTTACCTCGGGTTGGACAAGATCGATCTCCTCAAATAGGAAGATCGATCTCCTCTTAAGGCCAGATCAATCTCCAAAGCCCTCTGCCTGAAACAGATCGATCTCATGCACTGGACAGATCTATCTCCTGCTTGCATTTTCAAAAATTCTGAAGGAGTTTAAGTAAGGCCAGATCGATCTCTCACCCATGGAGATCGATCTCTTAATGCTTTTTCTAGATAAACTGGGCAGCTGAATCTGCATTTCACGAGAACAACCTATTTTCCTCCATTTTTAATAAGTGACCTAACTTTCTCAATCTAAAATCACCACTTTCTAATCAGTTTCGAGAGAAGTTCCTTTGAGCAAAGTTGTTCCTCGTGAAGAAGAAGTGAACAACATAGTCAAAGATCGAAAGCTTAAACCTTGGATTGATGGAGAAAAAAGGTTTTCCCCCAATTTAGCAAAAAGAGGAAAAAAGCTAAGCTTAGTAAGATTTCAATACACCATTTTCTAATATGTTAATCTAGACATTTTGATGAGTGATTTGGTGTATATAATGTTGGATGAAATACTTGTTTACATGCTTAGACAACTATGACCTAAAATGGGTTTAGTGAGAGAAAGTTGAAATGACATGGAGTTGATGATGATTTAAGCATGTAGAGATGTTAGTAAGCATGTATAGATAATTTTAAGATAGTCTTGTGAAATGCATATGTTGGAAAAGATGATGATTGAAAATGGGCATAATAAGTGTTTGATGAAATGCTATAAAGAAGGAAATGATGAACTTGAGGCATTATGAGCACAATGCCAGTTCAATATGAATTAATAGACTCAAGAAGTTTGATGGATTCGCGAGAAACAAATAGAATGATCGAAATGGACTTAAGAGAGATTAGAGTCCAACAAGCTGTAATGAGGCCATATTGGTGAAAAATAACCTAATGCATTGAATAGAGCTTCATGCAAATGAGAAATTGAGTATATGAAGTATATTAATATGAGTAGCAAATGCTTGCAGCTACTGGAGACATAATTGGAATCGATAAGACCAGATCACGAGCATTGGAAGCTAAGGGAAGCGATTCGAGCGTGATTCGAGGTAAGGGATTTATGCGAGCTATTAGAGATAGCTATACGTATGTTTCTTACTTACTGTGTGTGAATAAATACAATAAAGTATATATATATTGATATATCTAGGTGAAAGCTAAGTATGGGAAGAACCTATAAGCATGAGTTGAATGACTTGCATGTTATTGTTGTGAAAAGAGGTTTTGTAAATGTTTTGAGAAAGAGTAATAATAGACGGGCTCCTGATTTAGTAATTTGCATGGAAAGCTTTTAACGAGTGATTAAAGGAAGATTTTCCTCTCACTCATACTCAGTGAATAAAGCCTTCTATTTCTTTTATGTGTTAAATTGTGCTAGTGCCTAAGTGGCAACAGTAGATTGACCAGCCCTGCTCGCATATTATTTTTAAAAAGGGATTTTGAGAAAAATAAAAGGGTGTTCGATGCATCGGGTGATGCTGTGTGTTCTACTCAAGATCTCGCACTAGATTTTAGGAATCATGCTGGAGCGAAAGAGTACTGCTTAGTGATCTTGTTTTGATTATGCTCGCATGTGACCCCCTCGATTTAAAGTGATAGGACAAAACCATGCTCGATGCCTCAGGTATGCTGTGTGTTCTTACGCTGAGTTGCTCGCACGAAAGTTTATGAGTTTGTTGTGTGATTAGTAAAATTATGCTAGAGCCATCGTGTATTGCTTAGTGATCTTGCATAGACTTGCTCGTACGTGATTTTGAGACAATGGAAATGGGTGATAAGGATCTACGGGAGCATGATGTACGATGAGCGTTAGCCATGGAGCACAATGTGCCGTGATATCTTAGTGATTCTGTGTGGGCTGAAGGGATGGTTGATCCACCTCCCCAAGCATAAGGTTCCCACACATTTGCTCAGTGTTGCCTGGAATTTGGACTATGGCCATAAGTCTTTTATCTACGTGATACGACATTGTGTTGCTACTGCATGAGGTGACATATGTTCCCCCTTGCTGTATGATACAGGGTGATATAATATCCCATTATATGTCTCATATAAATTGATTTATCAAGTGATTTGCTAAGTGTAAAGAGATTTATAAGTTTGTACTATGTGAAATGATAAATGAAGCTGTGTGATTTCTGTGTGAATCGAGAAAGATATATGCATATACCCATCTAGCGAATTAATGATTTTGCAATTGATGGAAGCTATTTTCAAAGAATGAATGTGTTTTATAAGGAAATAAATGTTTATATTTTAAGCATGTAGATAGTGTAGTTATCTACCTACTTTCATATTTTCCTTCCTGAGTGTGTTAGCTCACCCCCTTCTTTCTTCCTTCACAGATACTACGCAGTAGTGAGTTACTGCAGTTGTCCCTGCTATGATGTTCTCTAGTTCTCCAGCAGTATAGAGGTATACATTGATAAGAGAAATTTTGTATCCTATAAATTTAATGCACAGTATAGTTATCTTTTGTATGAAAGGGATGTATTTAATAGAAATTGATGTAAACGTTTCCTCATATTTATAAAAGAACAATTTCTTTTTTTCATTTAAATGAATTTTAAATTATGAATGGATGAGATGTGGATATGGATGTTGACTCACAGCCCAACTGTTAATAGTCACTTAAGTCACAGGAAGAGGGGCATGACAATAAGAATGGAGAAGAAGAACAAATTAAATGCTGAAAATTAAAGAACATAATTCAAATGCAAGATAAACGTAAAGATTGAACTTGAAATGTGACGAAATCAAGTAAATTTGCAAGGGAAATTTAAAAAGTACTTAGAAAATAAATTGGTGGCCTCCCTAAACTATTAAAAATATAAAGGAAACATGTAAAATAAACTTGGAATCCTAAAGGTAGCTGACCCCTCTTTGATTCCCCATCAATTTGCTTAAATACACAGGGAAATTAATGGTAAAAGGGTAAAAACACAAGTTTGATGAGTTAGCAATTAATTGCCATGTGCCATAACATAATAGGCTTTAATGACAAGTTATTTTCATGTAATCCTAAGCTCCATATCAGCCCATGGAACACTCTTTCTTCAATAACCACCACTTTTGTCTTTTGGTCCGCTTAAGCTCCTATGTGGCAAAGCGCATGTAAAATTCATGTGAAACATGTGAAGTCTATGTGATGAGTTGGAATTGCCTTGTGACTTCTTGTTGGTTGAATATGAAAATGCAATGTGGAATGCTTAGTTGGCAATAAGAAATCCCATGTGAGTGAGTCCATGTCTATTTCTTGCACTCTTGAAGCTAAAAATCCCCAAATTGCTTGATTTCCATAAAAAAATTATTTATCTATAAAATTTTGGGAAATTAATAAAAAATTATGAGATAATTAATATAATTCACTTGAGGATTAAACAAAATTAATGGACATAAGCACATAAATAACTTTATTTTATATAGTTATCACACCCTCAAACTTAAACTTTTGCTTGTCCTAAAGCAAAATAAGAGCAGTTAAATATCATAGTGAAAGTTATAAAATACCCAACATGCTTATTCTCCTAACATATCCACAAAGACAAAGTACAAATCTCAAATTTTGAAAATTACAATTGTTATTCAAGCACTAGGTCTATACCAATCATATGTCTAAACCCAAATAAAAGCCCTCGTGTGTGTGAGAGAGAATTATCAAGGCCACTTCAAAGTACACCATCTTGATTTATGCAAACAAAATGATGCAAAGTCAATGACAAGTGATCACTCCAATAACTTTGCTTTTCACTTCTCTCTCAACTAATATAGTCACATTTAATTAAAGATCAATAGGACTTCGTTAAGCTTGTAATGTAAGGCTAAGGCTAGGGCTAAGTTATGATAAAGTCGATTTAGGCTCAAATACCCCTAATCACGTATTACTTCTCGGATCTTTAATGCTTAGAGCTTTATTTATTTCCTCCAAACTTCTTTATTTTGCTAAACTCTTTTATTTTCTTTTATTTTCATTTATTTATTTTCTTTTATTTTCTTTATTTTCTTTTTCACTATCACTCATAACTTATATATTCATAGCTCTAAATATGTCCTAGTGAAATCACATGCTTTCAGTGTAAGGGATAGGAAAAAGTGTTTGGGCTAAGGAAAATCATGCAGGTGTATATACGGAGAAAAGCTTATTTGGCCCAGAAAGGTGACTAAGGATAAAATGTGTATAAGGTTAGCTCTAAAGGCTTAAATGATTTAAGGATGACTAAATCACTTTCCTAAACAAGTGATATCTAATATTTCGTCTTGGGAGAATATCAAGCAAATTCTAGAATATGATGCATAGGATCAAATGAATAAATGCAATTCTATGTCTCATAAGCTTTCTCTAAATGAGCATACAAATCTGTAACATGACATGTGCATAAAAGAAGGGATTCACACTCATAGTAAAGATAAATTCAAGGAATTAACTTCATGCTTTCACAACAATCATGGCTCTCTTCAATTAGAATAATACAAAATCAATAAGATAATGAGAAAACAAAGCATACAAAAATCAAATCACCTCAAATGAAAATATTTAAGCATAAATTTTGAAAGATTTTTCAATTTTAACTCAAAAGTTTTTTAAAATTGCTAAAGTTAATCCCTCCCCAAAAATTAAAGTGCACAATGTCCTCAGTGTGCAGATAAAGTCAAGGAAAAAAGCTCAAAAATGGAAACTCCCCTATCATCTTGAAGATGCATACAGCGAAACTCGACAAAGGGTGTGGCTACCACGGGGCACCTACAAAATAAAAGAAAAAAATAGTATCAAACTAGAAAAAGAACTCTACAAAAAAAAAAAAAAAGAAACAAAATGGAAGGAATGAAGTTGGGCTGAGTTTATTGCCCTCAACAAACTATCATGAATATGTATAGTAAAAATCAATTGGGCTTTAGAGGTATGGGATTAACACAATTCTTCTTATGTAAAACACTCATCATAGTAGATGGTGACCTAGTAATCAATGCCTCGTGAGTTGAATTGTCTATCCTAGAATGGTCTCTACAAAATCTTCTATTCACACCCTTCTCCTCAGAGGTATCAGGGATAAATCCACTTAACTCTCCATCAGCATCTAAGATCCTCCAATCCCATCCTCTAAAACCTTAGATATAGTGGTCACTTTATAGGAATTAGCATCTTTATCCTTAAAAAGCTTATTACATCCTTCTTATATGTTAAGTCCTACTTCACCCCTTTAGGGTGACCATCCATCTTTACTTTCCTCTTCTCGCTTATCTTAAAATTAACTTCTTTGCCATTAAGCTTAAAAATTAGATCTTCTATAAATACATCTATTAAAGCACACCCTGAAGCTAAAAATGATCTATTTAAGAGAATCAGAACACTCTTTCTCTCTCTCATATCCATGATCAAGAAATCTGCTAAAATAGTGAATTCATCAACCTAGATAGATACATCATCTATTACTCCTTATGGGTATTTAACAGATCTATCAGCTATTTGCAAGGTGGTTGTTGAGTTAATATATTTTGAAATGACAAAACAAGTAAATTCAATAATATAGAAATGATTTAAAACATGTTTAGAGGTTATCAGTACCAGAAACTAAGTGTTTAAGGATGAGAGATCGATCGGTGAGATGAGAGATCGATCTCCTGGGTTTTCTGGTATGAGAGATCGATCTCATGAGAATATGAGATCGATTTGCTAAAGGATTGAAATCTCAAAGGATCTGTACAAGGTGTTGAGGAAGCAGAGATCGATCTTATAATGGTTATAAGATCGATCTGTTTATTATACAATGTCTATGAGATCGATCTGGTATAGGAAGAGATCGATCTCCTCTAAAACAAAAGGTAAATACAGTAGATCGATCTATGCTCAAACAGAGAGTTTATGAGATCGATCTGGTATAGGAAGAGATCGATCTCCTCAAAGTCAGAGAGCTAAGAAGATCGATCTCCTCTCTACGAGAATACTTGGTAGATCGATTTGAAGATCGATCTTGCCTCAAACAGAGAGATTAGAAGATCGATCTGCTAGTTTGACAGATCAATCTTCACTAACATTGTCAAATTGTAAGATCGATCTCTACAAATATGAGATCGATCCCTATGCTTCAATTTGCTTTGTAATCGCAGGAAATTAAACTAAGAGATCGATCTAGTCAAAATGGGAGATCGATCTGGCACTCTACTGGAGGTTCCCAACGGTTCTTTCTGCAAAACTTTCAACAGGAAAAATAGTATTAAATGCTCCAACTACCAATCCTGTAGTATAAAATCAAGCATTGAAGACACTGGAAAATAAGTCACTATTATTGTAAATTTTGTATATTCTCAAGAATTTTATTCCAACATTCTATTTGTCTTCAATCTTCATTTATTGATATTGTTGTATAAGCCTTTGTGTAAAAGATATTTTTATCCTACCCTCATAAGAAAGCTTCACTTTATATTCATCCTCAAATTAAGAGAGAAGAGGAGACTTCCTCTGTGAGTCAACTTTGTAAAGGGTGAATATATCCTTGTGTAAAAAGGGGTAGAGAGGTTATTCCTTAACCTGTAAAAGGAAATGTGTAACATTTATTGAAAGAGTAAAAAAAAGCTCTTGACAAGGAGGTCAAGAAGAGAGGACATAGGCAAGAGATTGGCCGAACCTCTATAAACTGCTGAATTTGCTATTTCCTTCCCTTATCTTCCTTCAATTCATTGCATTACATTATATTGATTATTCATTATTTGCAATTAGACTTAATTTAGTTTAAATTTACCATTAACCTTAGAAAATCGATTCACCCCCCTCTCGTAGAGCCAACAATCGGTATCAAAGCTAAGACTCTTTGATCATAGAGGAATAACTTCCTAAGAGTTAAAAATGATCTAATGGCTCACAACTTTATAGCAACCAATCTAGTAGAAGAGGGGCATTCTACAGTTAGGCCTCCTATGTTCAATGGTGAACATTATGCTTATTGAAAAACTAGGATGATGCTTTTCATTCAAGCAAATGATTATGAGGTATGAAGGATTATAACTAAAGGACCTCAAATCCCAACTAAAAGAATAGAGGGAAGAGACATCCCTAAAGAAGAAGATGAGTGAGATTCAAATGATGTAAAATGTGCTCAGCTAAATGCTAAGGCCATGCACACCCTATTTTGTGCTTTAGGGCTAAATGAATATAATAGAGTCTCTGGTTGTGACAATGCCAAACAAATATGGGACAAATTGGCAATAACTCATGAAGGGACAACTCAAGTAAAGGAGACTAAGGTAGGAATGCTCACACATGATTATGAGCTGTTTAGGATGAAAGAAGGAGAGTCAATTAGTGACATGTTCACTAGATTCACTGATGTAATAAATGGTTAAAATCCTTAGGAAAAATTTATTCAAATATAGAAATGGTTAAGAAAATTTTGAATAGCCTACCAAAATCATGGGAAGCTAAAGTAACTACAATTGAGGAGTCTAAAGATCCCCACACACTGTCACTAGATGAATTAATAGGATCACTACTCACTTATGAAATGAAGCTAAGAAGAAATGAAGAGCCACCCAAGAAAGTGGGAGTAGCTCTGAAGTCTACTACTCAAGAGGAGAGTAAAAATGAGAGTGGTAGTGAAGAAGATATTGAAATGGCAATGTTTGCCAAAAGATTTAACAACTAATGAAAGCCAATGGTAGTTGTAAGGCCCGAATTTAATTAAAATATGAAAATTAAATAAGAAAAGATGGGGGATGTATGAAGGAAGGTCAGGTTAAATTGATTCCGAAACAAGAGCAGGGGTAAAATGGTAAAAATATCAAAACCCGGTATTAGGGCAATAAGAAAATTTTAATTAAAAATAAGGATGTAAGATATCTTGATCGATAATGAGGAAATTATACAATTTGGGTCAATTGATCAAGATTCGAAAATTTTAAAAATATCGAAAAATTATCGGAACGATATCTCAAAAAGCGCGAAGAAATAATATCGAAAATTTGAAGAAAAATATATTTAATAAATTCAATTCAAATTAAATAAATTAAATTAAAATAAAAATAATATAAGTGTAGATATTTTGGATTTTTGGAGTATTTTAATGAATAGTAAAATAATTAAAATAAATAATAATAATAATAAAAATATAAAAATAAACTAATGAAATGAAAAAAAAAATCTGAAACGGGTCGGGGAGAGAGAAAGAGAAGCAGAGACGGAAACGAAGCGGAAAACGGGAGGGGAGGCCGGACGACCACCGGCGATCCAATCGGCCAGGCGAAGGTCGAAAATGGAAGAGGGGAGGCCGACGAGCAAGATGGTACCGGCGGTGCAGCCTACCGACGCCGGAGTCTGACGAATCGGGGGAGAGAAACCGCGGGAGAAAGAGCTCCGATCGGCGGTGAACGGTGCCGATCTGGCCAACCCCACCCCCAGCCGAGGACTCCCCAGGCCCAGACGATGCGATCGGTGGTGGCCACAGCTGGCGAAACCGACGGATGGCACCGGACTCGACGGAAAAAGGGGGAACCACCGACAGCGAAGAGGAAAACAGCCGGACCGGCGGCATTCCGGCGAGCTTGACCCAAACCGAGGGCAGATTCGAGATGCGG
The DNA here is from genome assembly GCA_033439115.1 of Firmiana major. Lineage (NCBI taxonomy): Eukaryota > Viridiplantae > Streptophyta > Magnoliopsida > Malvales > Malvaceae > Firmiana > Firmiana major. Next base: position 21,172,769 of record CM065903.1, on the reverse strand, counting down.
ACGACCTTGAGGAGCTGCTGGCGGTGGAAGCCGGTAGAGAATCGGCCGGCAAGGCATTGAACCGGTGGTGAACCGGCCGAACCGGAGAGAACCGACGGTCTGAACCGGTCCGAACCGGACTGAACCGGTTCAGCCAAAAAGAGGGGAAAAAAGGAGAAAAAAGGGAAAAAGAAAAAGAGGAAAAAAATTGGGGAAAATTCCTGTGATGCAATCGAGCTTCGGGTAAGTCGGTAAGCGGTCGAATTGACCGATTTAAATTTTGAAATATTTTATTTAATTAATTTCCGACTAGAAATTTACCCGAAAATATATTTAATTGTGTAGCTCGACAAATTGGCATCCAACGATAGCTCGAGATAGCCTCGAATTTCGTACTAGCATGGAGTCTCGAGTAAGTGACCCTTATTTACGACAATTACCTCGTTATGCGTGATATTGATTTAATTTTCACATAAATTGAATTAAATTATGGAAATTTAGATAAATTGTCGTAAATAATGAATTTAGCTATTCGAGAGCTAGAATGAGGCCCAATAAATTATTGGTGGGCCCAATGAGCCCAATAGACCTCGATAATGTAAAAATTAAGTGGAAAACGGGCTTAAGTCGATTAAGGCCCATTAAGGTGCAATCGGACCCAATAGGGGTAAATGGGCCCAACGATTTAAATTAAGCCCAGAAAATATTAAATACAATTAAATTGTATAATATCTGACCTGAGAAATATTAATACGCAGTTTCGGGCATTTGATTGGGAGCATATCGGACTGCGCGACGAGACGACAATGGAAAAGAAAAGGTCAGAGTCGACAGGAAAATAAGGTAAGGGAATTCTACGGACTGCTAGAGGTAAACTTTATGCAATTTTAAATTCATATGCAGTCCTTAAAAATGTTCTGGAGGGTCTAGAGGTCGAAGAATAATTTTAATACCCCGTATGGGTAAAATTACTGAAATACCCTTGTTAAGGGTAAATGTTTCCAACTTTAGGAAAAATTGGGAGGAGCAAGGACAAGAGGTTCCTGCTCATTCTGGAGGTATTTTAACACATGCATGAGTAGGCTGGCTCACTTTTAAAGAAAAATGCATAGCATTGCATACCTTTAACGATGTAATTTCTGTGAAAACTATTTGGAGATAACCGAGCCGCCTACGTGTTTTTATTTACATGTGACGTGCTAGAGCTCAGCTCGCACGATGTTTGATTTGTGTGATGCATGCATTGGTGCTGGAGCGAGAGCTCGCACTAGAGTTTTACATGCATAGGTGCTAGAGTCTAACTCGCACCAGATTTTATAAGATTTTCATGTGATTTATATACAAAGTGTTGAGCTTAGCTCGCACTAGATTTACTAGATTTGTGGAGTAGCGCTGTCTGCCCTTGGAGTTAGCCAAAAGGCCCAACAGGCTCAAAAGACCTCTTAGGTGGGGTGAGAGTGAGGGATGAGGTTGGCGGCCTTGTGGGGATGTAAAGTGGGCTCTGCCAGTTTTACTTGATTGATGAGAGTGCTGAGCATCAGCGGACAATACGTTGGACTTGTTGACGTCGTTGCACCACCCGTTGTTGGACCACCCGTTGTTGACCACCAACGTTGTCGATGGGCCCAAGAAGGGTTGCCATGGCCGTTGGCAGGGGTTGGCCGGGCAGGGGTTTGCCGTCACAATAAAATCGCTCGTACTGATTTTATGAGAACATGCAATGAGCCATGCTTAGAGTATCGGGTAGACTGTGTGTCACCGATTAAATAGGCCCGCACGTGCGTTTTGAGACATGGCATGAGTATAGAGATATTATATGGGTTCACGGAGTACGATGTACCGTGCAAGTAGCATGGAGTACGATGTACCATGTGGTATCTTCGGATACGGCATCTTCGGATGCATCATCTTCGGATGCCTGGGATCGGATATGACTGACGGGATGGATTGACCCACCTCCTGGGCAATTCCCGATCATGGTGAGAACCCACACACTAGGATCCGTGTAGCTGAGGAACTCCCGAGGACACATATGGCCATAGTCCTGGTTATTGCCGTTATACAGATATTGCCTCGTCTCGCATGTCGACGATTTCGATGATTTAAACTGGGTTTTAAATTAAATTTGCATGATGGTATTTCCATGCTTTTCAAACCCATGTGTGAATGTAAATTGATTTTTATGATTTTGTATGAGTCAGGATCACCCGATGGAGGGGTCGAGTCCTGACTTTATTGTGAAAATTTTAATTGAGAAAGAAATGATTTTTGAAATAATTGCATGTTGAATTTTCCGTGCAAACTCGATTTACATAGCATCATAACTCATATCATTTGTTTTAAAATGTGTGGAGAAAGGGTGGTTTATGCATGGCACCACGTTCATGTAGGTAGTATGGTTACCTACTTGTTCGTAGGATTGCCTTACTGAGCTTGATGTGCTCACCCCTTTCATTTTCTCCCACAGATAATCTCCAGTTGAAGTTGAGGCGACTCAGTACTGCATTCTGGATATCCGCTGCTGCCCATCAACATAAGGTATATACACTTGTACATATTGTATCTACATAAGCATAGCACAGTAACATATTTGTAAGTAACTTTAGGGGATGTATAAATATTGTAAACAATTATGAATGACTGGAGAAGAAATAAGTTAGATGGTGATTGAATGGTGAGACTGGCATTGACGCACAGCCCAATTTGTTAGTGGAGTGTGGTCACGATCAGAAGACAGGTAAGAATTTAAGTAAGAAAATAACAAAACGCGAAAAAAAATAACTCTGATTTTTGGGTAGTTTGGGTCGTGACAATTATTATGGTATCAGAGCAGAAATTGGTCTGATGTGTGTCAGTGTCAGTAATTAGGAAATTACATCCCCGTGTTACTGTGCTTAGTTAGATACAATAGTGTATATCGAGATGGGTTTTGACTAAGAAATGGTTGAGAATGCAGGAATGCCTATTATGAGTCGCGTTAGATGAGATAGTGCACGAGGCAGAGGTCGTAGAGGTAGACCTGAGCCTGCTAGTCGTGCTGAGTAGACCTATGAGAATCAGAATGAAATTGGAATAGAGGCTAATGTTAAGCTTGCCTCACAGAGTCCGACAGAGTGATAGGATAGTATTGAGACACGCTTCGCGAGATTGAAGCGGAGCATGAGAATTATTTTGAGGAGCTAATTGCTCAGATTATGAATGAGATCAGAGGGCGCAGCGGAACATTGGTGGAAACCCGCTCGACCCATCTTAAGTGTTAAACATCCATAGCTAAGATGAGAAATCTTATTGGATGTATTCCGGTGACAGGATATCCCGGACATGATTTAAAGGAAAAATTTCTTACACTGCCCAGGATTACTAAATTGATTATGAGTATGAAACTCAGTTATATTCTTGGCAGATATTACCTCGACACTATGAACAAGTGACAGTCGAGATGTCTAAAGTTTATGAAATGGCTCAACTTTTCAATTAGAGCCCGATTGGCCTGTGAGATATTACCTATACCGAGGCAGTGCGCAGATTTATAGTTGGGTAAATAAGAATATGAATTGCACGCCTCTGAGATTGGGAAAGGTAGTGAGGGCTGAAATAGAGACAGAAAAGAGAATCGAGAAATGACAGAGATGTTAAAAATGGGAAGATGGTAATTGGTTAAAGATTAGATTTTATGAGTTATGGAGTAAGATAATTGGTAATACCCAGTGCATCCAATTTTGGCACTCTTGAGGGGCATTGTGATTGGAGGACCCCGACCTGCTACGAAGCAGAGTAGCAGTGTGATCACTGTAAGTAGTATGGGATGTGTGGTGGATACCACAAAAGGAGGGTCTAAACCTACACTGTATTGATGAAAATGGTCGTTAAGTGTGGTAAGACGGACCATTGATTTTGATTACACAGAGTTGGGCGAGATCGCCCCACAGAAAAGTAAAGAGACAGAGAAAAACTTCATTGGTATAGCTGCAACGAGAAGGGAGGCAATAGCCGAAAAGAAAAAGGAAAGTAAGTTGTTGGACGAAGGCGAGAGGATGTCTTGGACCAGGACACTATTGATGTTTCATGGATGTGGTGTAAGATACCACACTTGTTATGAATAATGAAGTACATATGTTCATTGATCCTGCTGCCACACATTTATTCATACCGCCTTCATTCGTATATAAGTGAGAAAAAGGCATGAATGTCTACGTCATTGGGCACAATACTGATAAATGAGTACCCCAATGGAGGAGGATTAATTAACGGAATATGAATATAGAGATTTTAAGTTGAAAACAGGGGTGAAAAACATCACTGAAAAGTATACTGTAAGTATTGACAAGTGATAAAAAGGGGTGCAACAGTTGAAATTAAAGGAGTAAAGGATTGTACTCACGGAATGAATAATGACAAGAGTTTTGTCATGATTGATACACTGAGGAGATATGCTTGATTCTGGATACAAGATGTATTGGAGCAAGAGACGTATGCTAGGAAAGAACATCTTTACGATATGAAGTCATTAGGATTAAAGCAATTAGTAGCGAATATAAATTGTGACCACATAGACTGAGATATAACGTAGTTGTGGTTAAGTCTGAAGGTTAATAAAGGTATTTCAAAATACCTCCCCGCCTGAAGACTTGACAGCGTCTAAAAGTATATATATATATATCCATAACGTGAAACCAATCGTCGTAATAAATACCTTTAGCATTAGGATACCTTTACTAAGATGATAAGAGTATTTAAATCCGACAAATCATAAAGGTTAACATAGAAAAATTTAATAAGAGCCGTTAAGATAAGAAAAGGAAATGACGCAGGTTAGTACCTGAAAACGTAAGCGGTTGAGAAGGATCTTATACACTTATGCGTAAATAAGTCAAGGATTAGATCGATTTGTAATCATCATTATCGATGATATATTGGGTGTAGCTAAAGTCTAGGGCGATTTATAAGCAACAATTGGGAAATTGCTTTTGCATATGGTTGCTGCGAGTTCTAAAAGGATATACCTGGTTGACACGTTTAACTAAGAAAAACGTGGTCTTGGAATGAGATGATAAATAAGATGATAGATGTGACATGGATTTCGGTGTAGTGAAGTATGAACTGACCACCGTGATTAATTTCACCATACCCAACAGCTCAAGAGGTTTTCAGTGAGTATAGATACCTCAAAATTATGAAGGAGCTGTGTATTGATGTATAATAGGAAGATCGTCAATTTTGGAGTCAGACAACTCCTTGATCGTGAAATAAACTATCTGACCCATGATTTAAAGTTGGCAATAGTATTTGTACCAAGGATATGGTACTATTATGTACATGGTGAGAAATTATGGATATGCACTGATCATAAAGCTCGAGTATCTGTTTTCACAGAAAGAGGCGAATATGAGAATACATAGTGGGTTAGAGCTTCTGAGAGATTTTAATTGTGAAAATTGTACCACCCAGGAAAGGCTAATGCTTTGAGCAGAAAGAGCCTTGGGATGGTACCACATATGATGGTCAGGGAGCGTGAGCTGCTAAAGCAGTTGTGAACCTCAATATTGATGTGATCCCTTCTGATGATGACAGTGATTGTGTGACAGCTAGCCTGAGACTAGAACCGGATGAGAGTGCCCTGATTTGATAGGCTTAGCGTGATGATCGGCAGGATGTCGATAGTTTGGGTCAGATTCAGAAGGGTACAGTGACAGAGTTCACGGAGTATGATAATGAGTTACTGAGGATTTCGAGACAGTATAAGTGCTCCCCAAGATCACAGTTGATGAGATACTAATATTGTCAGAAGCTCACTCTTCGGGATATACAGTGCATACGGAAGTAAAGAAATATATCAAAATCTCCAAAAGGGTATGGGTGGTCAGATGTGAAAAGAGATATTGTAGAGGTTGTGGAAAAGTGCCTAGTATGTCAGCAGAATAAGGTAGAGTATTAAAAGTCTGCAGAGTTATTGCAGTCTCTACCTATATCGACACGGCACGAAAAATGAGAGCAAGTCTCCATGAATGTCGTGATGGGTTACAGAGGACCCAGGTGAATTACGAGGCTATTTGGATGATAGTCGATAGAGTGACTAAGTCTACCCACCTTTTGGTTATGAAATCCCCAGATACTCGGAGTGTGTATCAGGATTTATGTGTAAGGAAGATTGTGGAACATTAAGTAGCGTTCCAGTGAGCATGGTATCATATAGGGATTCCCGCTTCACTTCCCACCTCTGAGGATATTTTTAGGAAGCTATGGGAACCCGACTGAATATTAGCACAGCTTTTCGTCCTCAGACAGATGGTCAGTCAAAGAAGACTGTACAAGTTCTGGAGGATCCGATGAAAGCGTGTGCCATTGATTTTATAAGCTCCTGGAATGATCAGTTGATTTCTAATTGAATTCGCCAATGGTGACAGTTGTCACTTGAGTATCGGGATAACAAGATATGAGACAGTGTATGGCTGTAGGGGTTGTTCCCCGAATTGGATAAGAAAAAGTGGGTGACAGATAGAATCATTTTCGACTTTGGATAATAAGTCTCTGAGGATGTTTAGTTAAGAGTGAGAGATTAAGAACACCTCAGAGCAGATAGAAAAGTATTGGAATTCACCGATGGTGAATTAGTATGATTGAAATGTTTATTGTCCTAAGAGAATAAGGACATAGCGAACTTTTGGAAAAAGGTAAATTGAGTTGCGCTGGATGAAATATTTTGAGAGATTGGACAAGTGGGAGATAAGACCTGTAGGTTGGTGTTATCACTTGAATAAACAGGTACCCACAATGTGTCCCATCTTTTGATGCTTCGGCAATACTATCCAGATCCAGCATAGGTGATCGATTAGGAACTCCAAAAGTTCAGTTTAATGAAAATATAAGTACATTGGAAAAAGTTGATTCGGGTATTAAACAGGAAATAGAAAGTATTGAGGTTTAAGATGATCTTCCTAATTAAAGTCCTTTGGTAGTAATATGCTCCGGAGAAGGTCACATGAGAATTAAAGAAGTATGATACAATTGATGTACCCGGAGTAGTCTATGGACTCATATGAATTGGTTCTAATTTGGAGGACCAAATTCCTTAAGTGGGGGAGAGTTGTAAGGCCCGAATTTAATTAAAATATGAAAATTAAATAAGAAAAGATGGGGGATGTATGAAGGAAGGTCAGGTTAAATTGATTCCGAAACAAGAGCAGGGGTAAAATGGTAAAAATACCAAAACCCGGTATTAGGGCAATAAGGAAATTTTAATTAAAAATAAGGATGTAAGATATCTTGATCGATAATGAGGAGATTATACAATTTGGGTCAATTGATCAAGATTCGGAAATTTTAAAAATACCAAAAAATTATCGGAACGATATCTCGAAAAGCGCGAAGAAATAATATCGAAAATTTGAAGAAAAATATATTTAATAAATTAAATTCAAATTAAATAAATTAAATTAAAATAAAAATAATATAAGTGTAGATATTTTGGATTTTTGAAGTATTTTAATGAATAGTAAAATAATTAAAATAAATAATAATAATAATAATAATAAAAATATAAAAATAAGCTAATGAAATGAAAAAAAAAAAATTTTGAAACGGGTCGGGGAGAGAGAAAGAGAAGCAGAGACGGAAACGAAGCGGAAAACGGGAGGGGAGGTCGGACGACCACCGGCGATCCAATCGGCCAGGCGAAGGTCGAAAATGGAAGAGGGGAGGCCGACGAGCAAGATGGTACCGGCGGTGCAGCCTACCGACGCCAAAATCCGGCGAATCGGGGGAGAGAAACCGCGGGAGAAAGAGCTCCGATCGGCGGCGAACGGTGCCGATCTGGCCGACCCCACCCCCAGCCGAGGACTCCCCAGGCCCAGACGATGCGATCGGTGGTGGCCACGGCTGGCGAAACCGACGGACGGCGTCGGAATCGACGGAAAAAGGGGAACCACCAACGGCGAAGAGGAGAACAGCCGGACCGGCGGCATTCCGGCGAGCTTGACCCAAACCGAGGGCAGATTCGAGATGCGGATGACCTTGCGGAGCTGCTGGCGGTGGAAGCCGACAGAGAACTGGCCGGCAAGGCAGTGAACCGACGGTGAACCGGTCGAACCGGAGAGAACCGACGGTCTGAACCGGTCCGAACCAGACTGAACCGGTTCAGCCAAAAAGAGGGGAAAAAAGGAGAAAAAGGGAAAAAGAAAAAGAGGAAAAAAATTGGGGAAAATTCCTGTGATGCAATCGAGCTTCGGGTAAGTCGGTAAGCGGTCGAATTGACCGATTTAAATTTCAAAATATTTTATTTAATTAATTTCCGACTAGAAATTTACCCGAAAATATATTTAATTGTGTAGCTCGACAAATTGGCATCCAACGACAGCTCGAGATAGCCTCGAATTTTGTACTAGCATGGAGTCTCGGGTAAGTGACCCTTATTTACGACAATTACCTCGTTATGCATGATATTGATTTAATTTTCACATAAATTGAATTAAATTATGGAAATTTAGATAAATTGTCGTAAATAATGAATTTAGCTATTCGAGAGCTAGAATGAGGCCCAATAAATTATTGGTGGGCCCAATGAGCCCAATAGACCTCGATAATGTAAAAATTAAGTGGAAAACGGGCTTAAGGCCCATTAAGGCCCATTAAGGCCCATTAAGGTGCAATCGGGCCCAATAGGGGTAAATGGGCCCAACGATTTAAATTAAGCCCAGAAAATATTAAATACAATTAAATTGTATAATATCTGACCTGAGAAATATTAATACGTAGTTTCGGGCATTTGATTGGGAGCATATCGGACTGCGCGACGAGACGACAATGGAAAAGAAAAGGTCAGAGTCGACAGGAAAATAAGGTAAGGGAATTCTACGGACTGCTAGAGGTAAACTTTACGCAATTTTAAATTCATATGCAGTCCTTAAAAATGTTCTGGAGGGTCTAGAGGTCGAAGAATAATTTTAATGCCCCGTATGGGTAAAATTACCGAAATACCCTTGTTAAGGGTAGATGTTTCCAACTTTAGGAAAAAATGGGAGGAGCAAGGACAAGAGGTTCCTGCTCATTCTAGAGGTATTTTAACACATGCATGAGTAGGCTGGCTCACTTTTAAAGAAAAATGCATAGCATTGCATACCTTTAACGATGTAATTTCTGTGAAAACTATTTGGAGATAACCGAGCCGCCTACGTGTTTTTATTTACATGTGACGTGCTAGAGCTCAGCTCGAACGATGTTTGATTTGTGTGATGCATGCATTGGTGCTGGAGCGAGAGCTCGCACTAGAGTTTTACATGCATAGGTGCTAGAGTATAACTCGCACCAGATTTCACATGCTTTTTCGTGATACGGTGCTAGAGTCTAACTCGCACCAGATTTTATAAGATTTTTATGTGATTTATATACAAAGTGTTGAGCTTAGCTCGCACTAGATTTACTGGATTTGTGGAGTAGCGTTGTCTGCCCTTGGAGTCAGCCAAAAGGCCCAACAGGCTCAAAAGACCTCTTAGGTGGGGTGAGAGTGAGGGATGAGGTTGGCGGCCTTGTGGGGATGTAAAGCGGGCTCTGCGAGTTTTACTTGATTGATGAGAGTGCTGAGCATCAGCGGACAATACGTTGGACTTGTTGACGTTGTTGCACCACCCATTGTTGGACCACCCGTTGTTGACCACCAACGTTGTCGATGGGCCCAAGAAGGGTTGCCATGGCCGTTGGCAAGGGTTGGCCGGGCAGGGGTTGGCAGGGCAGGGGTTGGCCGTCACAATAAAATCGCTCGCACTGATTTTATGAGAACATGCGATGAGCCATGCTTGGAGTATCGGGTAGACTGTGTGTCACAGATTAAATAGGCCCGCACGTGCATTTTGAGACATGGCATGAGTATAGAGATATTATATGGGTTCACGGAGTACGATGTACCGTGCAAGTAGCATGGAGTACGATGTACCGTGTGGTATCTTCGGATACGGCATCTTCGGATGCTTGGGATCAGATATGACTGACGGGATGGATTGACCCACTTCCTGGGCGGTTCCCGATCATGGTGAGAACCCGCACACTAGGATCCGTGTAGCTGAGGAACTCCCGAGGACACATATGGCCATAGTCCTGGTTATTGCCGTTATACAGATATTGCCTCGTCTCGCATGTCGACGATTTCGATGATTTAAACTGGGTTTTAAATTAAATTTGCATGATGGTATTTCCATGCTTTTCAAACCCATGTGTGAATGTAAATTGATTTTTATGATTTTGTATGAGTCAGGATCACCCGATGGAGGGGTCGAGTCCTGACTTTATTGTGAAAATTTTAATTGAGAAAGAAATGATTTTTGAAATAATTGCATGTTGAATTTTCCGTGCAAACTCGATTTACATAGCATCATAACTCATATTATTTGTTTTAAAATGTGTGGAGAAAGGGTGGTTTATGCATGGCACCACATTCATGTAGGTAGTATGGTTACCTACTTGTTCGTAGGATTGCCTTACTGAGCTTGATGTGCTCACCCCTTTCATTTTCTCCCACAGATAATCTCCAGTTGAAGTTGAGGCGACTCAATACTGCATTCTGGATATCCGCTGCTGCCCATCAACATAAGGTATATACACTTGTACATATTGTATCTACATAAGCATAGCACAGTAACATGTTTGTAAGTAACTTTAGGGGATGTATAAATATTGTAAACAATTATGAATGACTGGAGAAGAAATAAGTTAGATGATGATTGAATGGTGAGACTGGCATTGACACACAGCCCAATTTGTTAGTGGAGTGTGGTCACGATCAGAAGACAGATAAGAATTTAAGTAAGAAAATAACAAAACACGAAAAAAAATAACTCTGATTTTTGGGTAGTTTGGGTCGTGACAGTAGTGGTAGGAGAAACCACAAGAAAGATTAAGAAGAGTTAGGTAGGAAAGATATCATTGTATGTTACGAATGTAAAAAACTAGGATATATTAAATTTAACTGCTCTCTTCTTAAAAGATCAAATGATAGGTATCACAAGAAGAAGGCAATGCTGGCAACTTGAAGCGATAGTGATAGCTCCGATGATGATTCACATGAGGATATTGCCAATCTTTGCTTCATGGCTATTGAAGATGAAAAGGTAACTTCAAATCTCAATGAATTTTCTTTTGATGAATTGCAAGATGCTTTTGATGATCTTGCATTGGAATATGAATGCATGAGTATGAAGTACAGAAAATTAATATCTAAATTGAAGAAAGAAAATGAGTTAATACTAAAGGATAAGATAGAATGTGAAAAGAAACTAGAAATTACAAATCTTGAAATTTATGACCTAAAAGAAAAAAAATAGTAACTTACATAATTCTTTTACTAGATTCTATATGGGTCAACAAAAGTTAGATAACATGCTAGAAACTCAAAGAGCCTTCTTTGATAAGAATGGATTAGGATATAATAAAAGTAGAGAGACTCACCTCAAAAGTTTTATAGCTAGAAAGAGCATGCATAAATCTTCAACTGATTGTTCATATAGTAATAAAAAGAAGCATGCATCATATAATTGCAATATGAAGATGACCACATTTAGAGGAAAAATTGTAAAAGGAATTTGGGTTCCAAAAAATATTGTTAATTCAAAAGATATTAATACTATAGTAAAATGGATCCCAAAGGGATCAAGAATTGTATTCACTAACTCCAAAGGACCCAAGGAAATTTGGGTACCTAAGACATGAATTTAAATTTTGATTATAGGTGATTGAGCATTGCCACAAAGCTAAAACAAAGGAAGCTTGGTACTTGGACAATGGATGCTCAAGATACATGACCGGTGATAGAAGCCACTTCAACTCATTTAAATCAAAAGTTAGTGGAGAAGTCACATTTGGGGACAACTCCAAAGGCCAAGTTGAAGAAAATGGTTCAATAGGTAATGACTATTTTTCATTAGAAAAAGTATTGCTTATTAGGGGTCTAAAACATAACTTACTATGTATTAGTCAACTTTGTGACAAAGGTTACAAAGTAATCTTTGATTGCTTGAAATGTCATGTTATAGATCCTAAATCTAATAAAGTTCTTTTCCTAGGTCATAGGCAAGGTAATATATACATTGTGTATCTAAATGAACTTAAAAATGAAAACATATGCCTAATGGTAGACAAAGAAAAAGAACCTTGGTTGTGGCATAGAAGACTAGGTCATGCTAGCATGCATGTGTTATCTAAGTTAGCTAGAAAAGATCTTGTTATAGGATTACCTAAGTTGTCCTTTGACTATGACAAAATATGTGAACTTGTGTTAAAGGAAAACATAAAAGGACAACATTTAAGCCTAAACATAGTGTATCTACCACTAGGCCTCTTCAATTACTTCACCTAGATCTATTTGGACCAACTAGAACAACAAGCCTAGGTGAGAAATATTATGGGTTTGTAATTGTAAATGATTACACTAGGTTCACTTGGGTGTTTTTTTTTAGAGTAAAAAATGAAGCCTTAGAAAAATTCAATGCCTATACAAAAGTGACTCAAAATGAAAAAGGTTACACTATAACTAGTATTAGAAGTGATCATGGCAAGGAGTTTGAAAATATTGGATTTGATGAGTATTGCAATGATCAAGGAATTAGTCATAATTTTTCAGCCCCTAGGACACCACAACAAAATGGGGTAGTTGAGAGAAGAAATAAAACATTTGAAGAAATGGCTAGAACCATGTTGTGTGAAAATAATTTACCTAAATATTTTTGGGTTGAAGTTATAAATACATCTTGCTATATCATTAATAGAGCTATGATTAGACCAATTTTAAAGAAAACCCCTTATGAGCTTTACAAGGGTAAGAAGCCTAATATTAGCTATTTTCACCCCTTTGGTTGTAAATGCTTTGTCTTAAATAATGGAAAAGACAATTTAGAAAAATTTGATGCCAAGAGTGATGAGGGAATAGTTTTAGGCTATTCTTTGAATTCAAAGGCATATAGAGTATATAACAAAATAACATTGATGGTTGAAGAATCAATTCATGTAATATTTGATGAGTCAAATGATTTATCTAAAAATTCAACCAATGATGAGGATATTGAAATATTTGATGAAAACTTGAAAGAAATCTCAAACATAGAGAATAATCTATTAGAAAAACTTAACATTAATAAAGAGGATGCAGAGGAACTCGAAATATTAGAAAGAGAGTCTAGAGCACCAAGAGAATTAGGATATGTAAAAGATTGTGAGATAGTAGGAGATCCAACTCTTGGAGTTAGAACTAGATCATCTCTAAGGAATGTGTGTCAATATATAGCTTTTGTGTCTCAAATTGAACCTAGAAATGTCAATGAAGCCTTAGATGACAATAACTGGTTTTTAGCCATGCAAGAAGAATTAAATCAATTTGAGAGAAGCAAAGTATGAAAACTAGTTCCTAGACCTAGTGATCACTCTATAATTGGAACTAAATGGATCTTTGGTAAGTTTATATTTTTAGAATTATTTGTGCTTAATTTCCTAATTAATTATTTAAATCCTCAATTTATTTTGTTAATTATCCCCTTTATTTAATTAAAATTCTCATGTTTGCAGATAAATCAAATCCGGATGAATTTTGAATATTTCGGTAGAAAATGGACCGAAATTGGGCTAAAATCGAGATTGAGCCACGCGAACAACACGAGTCATGCCACCGAGCACATCCAATTGGACAAGAAGACCGATGACATGGAAATATCTTTTCAAGGAGCAAATGGTGTGAAGACAAGTGGCCAAAAAAAGGCCAACTCATCAAGGATGTGAAAATTACCATTTTACCCCTAGTTTATAAATAGGAAAGGATGACAATTGAAGATGTTATGTAATTTTAGGAGTAGAAGTTGATGTAATTTTAGGAGTAGAAGTTAATGTAATTTTAGAAGTAGGAGTAGTGTAATGTAGTTAGGAGTAGTGTTAGAATAGTTTGAATTTTTTTTCTAAGCTTCTCTTTCCCGTTTAACTCCCACTTATTTTTAATGTTCACAAGCAATTTCCATTGCTATTTTTTTCAAGCTTTTCAATATTGTTTTCCATTCTCTTGGCAGCCACCCTTTCCATCATTTTCATGCTTCTCGGTTTGGTGTATTTCAAGCTCTTTGTTTTTCAAGTTCTATTTTACATAGCATATTGTCCTAGTGTAGCTCTCGGATTAGCTTTCATGTTGGATTTCAAATGTTATTTTCCCACTTTCCATTCGGGTTTGTAATATGCTAAAGTTTGCTCACTGCCGAGCATTGCGTAACAGCAGTAGAGGAGGGAGAAGCCGGTGACAGTGGCCACCTTCCTCAGCTATGTAACTGTTGTGGTGCAGATTGGAGAAGCAGCAGCCAGCATCCTGCATCAGCTAGCATCCCGAAAGCAGCAGCAAGCTAACCGAGAGCTCTCCTCTGTTTTGTTCTGTTTTGTGAATTAATCACTGTTCATCTTCTTTAATTGATTTAGTTTCTAGTTCAGTCATTTTAAGTGTTGTTTATTGATGAAAGCTTGCATTTCACTAATGTTTGCTGGTCTGCTTTGATGAGGATTTCAGAAAATGCCTTGCTGGAACCGAGAGGCACGGATAAGCCTCACCCGTGAGCATGCCTTGCCAACATCGAGACCACCTGGAAATGGATTGTGAAGAAGACATGCAGCAGTACAGAGGCTGAAGCACGTTGCAGTTGGATTGTGAAATGGATTGTGAGAGGCTGAAGCAGCACCTGGAGCACGTTGCAGTTGCTCCTAACGTAGCAGTGCAGGGCAGAGCAGGAGCTGGACGTGTAGTGCAGGTCTGGGGAGGATGGCGTGTTGAAGCTTGGTTGCTGATGGGTGGTAACGTGCTAGGTTGTTGCAAGAATTGAAACTACACATGAAACCGAAGCAGAGTTGGTGGGCAGCAGACTAGGACAGAACCGAGAGGCATGGACAGCAGCTGGACAACCGAGATAGTCCACCTGGAAATGAAAATATGCAAAACGACGGATGAATAGTATTTTGGAGGGAGTTGTTGGATGATTTAAATTCCTAAGGCCTTGTTTGGCATTAACTCATTTTCATGCATTGTAGTTTAGTTTATTTCCAATTTAATTTGTTAGCTTAGTTTAGAGTTGTTAATTAAATTGCATAATTAATATTCTTGCTTAATAGTGTAGAACTTAGTTTTAATTAGGTTGATAGCTAATTAAATGTTCATTTAGAATTAGATTAGGGGTAAATTTATTTCATTAAATCTTAGGTTAGTTTAAATTGCATTTGATTAAGTAGTTTAATTGCATTTTTAGGTTAGTTTAATTTTAGTTTAATTAATCTTGCTTTGATATTTTCATATTTGCATTTTATTTTAGTTGCGTTAATTTGTTTTAATTGTTTTAATTTCTTTTGTAGGTTTTCGATTTTAATTGCGTGAAGCACTGTAAGTAATTTTGCTCGGTTTTAATTTCTTTATTTTATTGCTTTTATTATGTTATTGATTTCGGTATTTTCAATTCTAGATTAGTAGATCACTCCCTTTAATTTCATAATTTGTTAGGATATACTTAGGGTAAGATTAACCGGTAGTTAATTAGGCTAACTAACTTCTCTGAGGGACGATAACTTGGGACTCAAATCCCATTATTA
The DNA here is from genome assembly GCA_033439115.1 of Firmiana major. Classification (NCBI taxonomy): domain Eukaryota; kingdom Viridiplantae; phylum Streptophyta; class Magnoliopsida; order Malvales; family Malvaceae; genus Firmiana; species Firmiana major. The sequence continues at coordinate 21,157,205 of CM065903.1, read as the reverse complement.
CTTGTACGACCCGTGCACTTGCGGTAATACCCTTAGGGCCCATCAAGTTTTTGGAGCCGTTGCCGGAGAAGTCTTAACTAGCCATTAGTTAATATCGGTGAAATTATGCTTAGGTGTAATTCTAGCTTTTAAATATTTAGACGTTCAATCTAGATTAAGTAATTGAAAAATTAAAATCAAAAAAATTGAAAAATTTAAAAATTCAAAAAAATTTCTAAGGACTTTCAGATGTTTGCATGCGTAGAGCCGGGAGTTAAGATAGCTTTCCTCTAGATCCTGAAATCAAACACACTCTTAGAAAAATTCGAAAGGATTCTAGGAAATTATTAGCTCCGCTGCAATTCACTATGACAGAAAATAGGAAAATTAGAACTGTTGGAGATTATGCGATGCCGACTATTGGAGGCTATTATACCGGCATTAGGCCACCAGTTATCCCTGCTAACAACTTCGAAATTAAGCCCGCAATCCCCCAGATGATCTAAACTTCTCTACAGTTCAGTGGGCTCCCTCACGATGACCCACATGCTCACCTTGGGCAATTCTTGGACTTGTGCAACACCTTCAAACATAGTGGATTATCTGATGATGCGCTTAGGCTTAGATTATTCCCTTTCTCGCTTAGGGATAGGGCACGACACTGGTTAACCTCCTTGCCCCCAGGATCCATTTCTACATGGGACGAGTTAGCCCATCAATTTCTAGCTAAGTTTTTCCCTCCCTCTAAAATAGCCCAACTCCGTAGTAATATATCTTCCTTTGCCCAGTACGACTTTGAATCTCTTTACGAGGCATGGGAATGATATAAGGAGCTTCTTAGGAAGTGCCCTCACCATGGCCTACCTTTGTGGTTGCAAGTCCAGACCTTCTACAACGGACTTACAATCCAAAATAGGACCATTGTTGACGCTGCTGCGGGTGGAGCGCTAATGTGTAAAACAGAGGAGGAAGCTTACGAGCTCTTGGAAAAGATGGCGGCTAACAACTATCTATGGTCCTCAAAGAGGCAAATGCCAAAGAAGCCGGTAGGTATTTATGAGCTCGACACACTGTCTACCTTGACCTCTCAAATCGCTAATCTTACGAAGAAGTTAGAGTCGCTCAGTACCCAACATAATCCTCCCACCAGTCCTAATCCGATTTATTTTGTCCAAAGTCCTTTCCTTTCCTGCGAGCTGTGCAGTGGTACCCACTCTATAGATAGGTGTCCACTTAACCTAGAATCGGTTTAATATGTTGCTCCACTTCAGAAGCAACAGAACAACCCCTTGTCAAACACCTACAACCCAGGGTGGAGGAACCATCCTAACTTCTCCTGGAGCCAAAACCAAAGGCAAACTTCTAACTCTAGACCTGCAGAACCCCCTAGTTTTCAAGCTCCATCGGTTCATGTACCACCACAGTCGTAATTTCCATTTCCATACCATCAACCATCCCCACCTCATTTTTAACATCATCCACCTTAATATCATCCATCACCAGCACCACCACCACAACTTATGCAGCCCCAATTCTACCATGCACCAGCAGCTGAGAAGAAGCTTACATTAGAGGAGATGTTCTCAACGATCCTGCAAAATCAAGCTGCTTCAATTAAGAACTTAGAGGTTCATGTGGGACAAATAGCTAGTGCTTTTAGCCAACGTCCTCAAGGGACCCTTCCTAGTAATACTGAAGTTAATCCTGTTAAGCAAAGGGAAGGTAAGGAACATGTTAGATCTATCACCCTTAGGAGTGACATAGAGCTAGATGAGCCACAAGTCAAGTCCCAACCTGAACAGCACATAGTTGAAGAATCCTTAAGTTCTAAAGAAGCAGCTTAGAAAGAGCAGGAACCTAAAAATCGGGCTGCCAAGGAAACAAAGCTAAGCGCTTCTTCATCTATACCTTCTTCTTATTCATTACCTTCCTCGCCCTCTGATTCTACAAAGTTAACTATGAGAGTTCTAGATCAGGAAGTAAAGATTAATGTTTTCAAACCTTTGAAGCTCCCTGATGACTCTCAAAACTGTTTTATGATGGAGATTGAGGAAAACATAAGGCTTAACCATATAAAATCTGAAAGAAAGAGGGAAGTAGATAGGGCTCAGGAGGATTTAACTTCAGCACCTTGTCACCATTTTGGCTAATCCTCCTGCTCTTCGCCCTGCTGCTGAGTGTTGTCTTCTTCAGCTGCATTTGAAGTGGCTGTGTTTTCCTTTTCACTTTGTATATAGTTCGTTTTTCTTTTTCTTTTCTGTTGTTTCTTTCCTTGTTTATTTTGCAGGTTTAATTTCTAGTTTTATACTTTCAATCAAAGCTTCAGTTATTCATCATCATCAGAAAGCGGAGTACTCTATTCTTGAACTTTAATTCTTATATTATCTGTACACTGAGGACACTGTGCACTTCAAGTTTGGGGGAGGGGATATCACTTGAGCTATTTTAGGAAAAATTGGATAAATTTTTTAAATTTTTTCGAAAATCTGAGAAAGAATTTTCAAAATTTTTTCAATAATATGAACTTAAATTGTTTGATTTTGGGATGATTTAGTGCTTAGCATGTAGTTTTCCCATATTTCGATGATATGACCCCATGATTTAGTCTAACTTTGATTGAATGAGAAACATGATTATAGGAAAAGCATGAAGTTGAGTTCTTGAATTTGTCTTGATTCTGATTGTGATTGCCTCATCTTATGCACATGTCATGTCATGAATCTGTATATTTATTTCGAGAAAGCTTATGTGGACATAGGATTGCATTTGTTCAGTTGATTTTGTGTATCATATTCTAGAATTTGCTTGATCTAATCTCGAGGCGAAATATTAGATCACACTTGATTAGGGAGATGATTTAGGCCATCTTTGGATCGTTTGAGCCTTTCTAGCCTTCCTTGTACATATTCTACCCCTAGTCACCCATCTGGGCCAAATAAGTTTTTCTCTGTAAATATACATACGTTATTTTCCTTAGCTTAAATACTTTATTCCTATCCCTTACCCCAAAAGCATGAAAAGTCATTGGGATATATTTTGAGCTATATGGGTATTAAGTGATAGTGAAAGAGTATGTATAAAAAAAAAAAAGAAAAAGAAAAGAAGAAAGAAAAAAAATCAAAAAAAATAAAAGGAATTGTTTAGCAAAAGAAATAAGTTTGGGGGAAATAAATTAGAGCTCTTACATTATAGATCCTAGAAGTAATGCATGTTAAGGGGTATTTAAACTTAAATCGACTTTATCATACCTTAGCCCCAGCCTTACATTACAAGATTAATGAAGTCCTATTAATATTTGATTAAGTGTGACTACATTAGTGGAGAGATTAGTGAAAAGCAAACTTATGGGAATGATCACATGCCATTGACTTTGCATTCACTGTGTTTGCATAATCTAATCTGGATAATGTACTGTGAAGTGACTTTGACATTTTTCACACACTCACGAGGAATCCAATTTGGGTTAGGACTTATGATTGAATAATTCTAAGTGCTGGACTTGTAATTTTGAGTCTTTGATTTCATAGTCTGTACTTTTTTTTTGAGGATGATATTGGGGAAATTATTGTGTTTTGTACTTGTCATTTCTACAATCATGTTGTTTTGCTTGAGGATAAGCAAAAGCTCAAGTTTGGGGGTGTGATAATTTTATATTTTTAGAATTATTTGTGCTTAATTTCCTAATTAATTATTTAAATCCTCAATTTATTTTGTTAATTATCCCCTTTATTTAATTAAAATTCTCATGTTTGCAGATAAATCAAATTCGGATGAATTTTGAATATTTCGGTAGAAAATGGATCGAAATTGGGCTAAAATCGAGATTGAGCTACGCGAACAACACGAGTCATGCCACCGAGTACATCCAATTGGACAAGAAGACCGATGACATGGAAATATCTTTTCAAGGAGCCAATGGTGTGAAGACAAGTGGCAAAAAAAAGGCCAACTCATCAAGGATGTGAAAATTACCATTTTACCCATAGTTTATAAATAGGAAAGGATGACAATTGAAGATGTTATGTAATTTTAGGAGTAGAAGTTGATGTAATTTTAGGAGTAGAAGTTAATGTAATTTTAGGAGTAGGAGTAGTGTAATGTAGTTAGGAGTAGTGTTAGAATAGTTTGAATTTTTTTTCTAAGCTTCTCTTTCCCGTTTAACTCCCATTTATTTTTAATGTTCACCTACAATTTCCATTGCTATTTTTTTCAAGCTTTTCAATATTGTTTTCCATTCTCTTGGCAGCCACCCTTTCTATCATTTTCATGCTTCTCGGTTTGGTGTATTTCAAGCTCTTTGTTTTTCAAGTTCTATTTTACATAGCATATTGTCCTAGTGTAGCTCTCGGATTAGCTTTCATGTTGGATTTCAAATGTTATTTTCCCACTTTCCATTCGGGTTTGTAATATGCTGAAGTTTGCTCACTGCCGAGCATTGCGTAACAGTAGTAGAGGAGGGAGAAGCCGATGACAGTGGCCACCTTCCTCAGCTATGTAACTGTTGTGGTGCAGATTGGAGAAGCAGCAGCCAGCATCCTGCATCAGCTAGCATCCCGAAAGCAGCAGCAAGCTAACCGAGAGCTCTCCTCTGTTTTGTTCTGTTTTGTGAATTAATCACTGTTCATCTTCCTTAATTGATTTAGTTTCTAGTTCAGTCATTTTAAGTTTTGTTTATTGATGAAAGCTTGCATTTCACTAATGTTTGCTGGTCTGCTTTGCTGAGGATTTCAGAAAATGCCTTGCTGGAACCGAGAGCACACCAGCACTGAATCGAGAGGCACGGATAAGCCTCACCCGTGAGCATGCCTTGCCAATACCGAGACCACCTGGAAATGGATTGTGAAGAAGACATGCAGCAGTACAGAGGCTGAAGCACGTTGCAGTTGGATTGTGAAATGGATTGTGAGAGGCTGAAGCAGCACCTGGAGCACGTTGCAGTTGCACCTAACGTAGCAGTGCAGGGCAGAGCAGGAGCTGGACGTGTAGTGCAGGTCTGGGGAGGATGGCGTGTTGAAGCTTGGTTGCTGATGGGTGGTAACGTGCTGGGTTGTTGCAAGAATTAAAACTACACATGAAACCGAGGCAGAGTTGGTGGGCAGCAGACTAGGACAGAACCGAGAGGCATGGACAGCAGCTGGACAACCGAGATAGTCCACCAGGAAATGAAAATATGCAAAATGACGGATGAATAGTATTTTGGAGGGAGTTGTTGGATGATTTAAATTCTTAAGGCCTTATTTGGCATTAACTCATTTTCATGCATTGTAGTTTAGTTTATTTCTAATTTAATTTGTTAGCTTAGTTTAGAGTTGTTAATTAAATTGCATAATTGATATTCTTGCTTAATAGTGTAGAACTTAGTTTTAATTAGGTTGATAGCTAATTAAATGTTCATTTAGAATTAGATTAGGGGTAAATTTATTTCATTAAATCTTAAGTTAGTTTAAATTGCATTTGATTAAGTAGTTTAATTGCATTTTTAGGTTAGTTTAATTTTAGTTTAATTAATCTTGCTTTGATATTTCCATATTTGCATTTTATTTTAGTTGCGTTAATTAGTTTTAACTGTTTTAATTTCTTTTGTAGGTTTTCGATTTTAATTGAGTGGAGCACTGTAAGTAATTTTGCTCGGTTTTAATTTCTTTATTTTATAGCTTTTATTATGTTATTGCTTTCGGTATTTTCAATTCTAGATTAGTAGATCACTCCCTTTAATTTCATAATTTGCTAGGATATACTTAGGGTAAGATTAACCGGTAGTTAATTAGGCTAACTAACTTCTCTGAGGGACGATAACTTGGGACTCAAATCCCATTATTACTTGTACAACCCGTGCACTTACGGTAATACCCTTAGGGCCCATCAATCTTCAAGAACAAGATGGATGAAAATAGTGTGATCATAAGAAACAAAGCTAGGTTAGTTGCACAAGGCTATAGGCAAGAAGAAGGAATAGACTATGTTGAAACTTATGCACCGGTAGCTAGATTAGAAGCAATAAGAATGCTATTTGCCTTTGCATGTTATAAAAACTTTAAATTATATCAAATGGATGTAAAGAGTGCATTTTTAAATGGTTTCATTAATGAAGAAGTTTATGTTGAGCAACCTCCCGGCTTTGAAAGTCATGAATTTCCTGAACATGTCTTCAAACTATCTAAGGCACTTTATGGTTTGAAACAAGCTCCTAAAGCATGGTATGAAAATTGTCAAAATTCTTAATAGAAAAAGGATTTTCAAGAGGAAAAGTAGATACTACTTTATTTATCAAAAATAAAAATAAAGATTTACTAGTTGTTCAAGTGTATGTAGATGACATTATTTTTAGATCAACTAATGAATCTTATGCCAAGAGTTTGCTAAGATCATGCAAGGTGAATTTGAAATGAGCATGATGGGAGAGCTCACCTACTTCTTGGGACTTCAAGTAAAGCAAACTAAAGATGGAACCTTCATCAATCAAGCAAAATATAGTAAGGATTTGCTCAAACGATTTGGAATGGATAATTGTAAACCTCAAGCAACTCCAATGGGCACCAACATCAAGCTTGATAAAGATGAAAGTGGTAAGTGTGTAGACACTAAACTATATAGGTCTATGATTGGTTCATCGCTTTATCTCACTGCAAGTAGACCAGATATTCTGTTTAGTGTATGCCTTTGTGCTAGATTTCAATCCTCTCCTAGGGAATCACACTTATTAGTAACTAAAAGAATCTTTAGATATCTTAAGGACACTCCCTCTCTAGGACTTTGGTACCCCAAGGACTCCACCTTTGCTCTTCATGCTTTTTCTGATGCAGATTTTGGGGGCTGTAAAATAGATAGAAAGAGCACTTCAGGTACATGTCAATTCTTAGGGAATAGATTAATCTCATGGTTCTCTAAGAAACAAAATAGTGTAGAACAATCCACAACAGAGGCTGAATATATAGCAGCAGCTAGTTGTAGTGCTCAAGTGTTATGGATTAAACAACAAATGAAAGACTATTGTATTGACATGAAACAAGTCTCAATCAAATGTGATAATACCAGTGCCATTAATCTATCTAAAAAATCCTATTCAACACTCTAGAACTAAGCATATTGAGATTAGGCATCATTTTCTTAGAGATCATGTATAAAAAGGAGATATAATTCTAGAGTATATTGATACTTTACATCAAATAGCTGATATCTTCACCAAACCTCTTGATAGAGATAGGTTTTGTGTTCTTAGAGGTGAATTAGGAATCATGAATGTTCCTTGAGATTTATTCCCTTCAAAACCTTGATTTCAAAGTGATTTTCAAAGAATTTTTCAATGATTTATCTAGGCAAAAAGTATGAGAGATCGATCTTTAATCACTATAGATCGATCTTCATGCTCCAAATTGGCCTAAAGCAGAAAGGTTAAGCTAGGCAGATCGATCTTCTTTACTATAAAATCGATCTCCTTAAGCCTCTGTAAAACAGCAGATTGATCTATGCATTTGGCAGATCGATCTCCTCAAGCTTCTGTAAAACTGTAGATCGATCTCCTTAAAGCCTCTGTAAAATAACAGATCGATCTATGCATCTGGCAGATCGATCTCCTTGAGCTTCTATATTTTGAAGATCGATCCTTTGATTCAACAGATCGATCTCTTCAAGTCTCTGGAAATAAAAGATCGATCTGGTTTCGCGGCAGATCGATCTCCTTAGCCCTGGACTATAAAATCTGCTTCAAAATCCCCAAATTTCAAACATCCAAATTTTCAAAATCCCTAAACTCTGTCGCACCTCAACCCTCGATTCTCACCCCCAGATCGATCTCGGTAAGGTTCTTGTCCAATCTCTTCATTAATTTGTGTTCTAGAAACCTACATTGTTAAGTTTTCTTAAAAAAATTTCTTTGTTTGTGCTGTAAATCTCCATTAGGGCAATTCTAGAACTGTTCTATGCCTAGGTTTCTAGAGAACTGTTATCTAGGAACTACAAAACAATTAGAGTGTGTCTAGCTGGAATCATGCCTCGTCTTAAGAGAGTTGGCCAAAAACCCCCTAAACCAAATGTTGATAGAGGGTCGTCTTCCCAAACAGCTCCTCCCTCTTCTGTCACTACATTTAATAGGTGTTTTCAAACACCTGCAAAAAGGAAAAGATATGAAGAGTATTTCTCCACAATGCCAATTAAATATTGGCGAACCATTGACTTTTTCTTTTTAAATCGTATTGACTTTTTGTATCTGTCAAAAATGGAAGAATTTGTTTGGCTTCCATTTCTTAAAATTAACACCCCGGTACCTCTAAACATCATTAGGGCCTTCTTTTCCAACGCTGAACTCATCTACGACCCTGATGATGCCTACAAAATTCTAGGGTTTAAAACGTATATCATGTCTAAATCAATCCCTATAGACGCATCTATATTAGCCTGAGTGTTCAACATAAAAGATGAGAGGTTGACCAATGAAGAGGAAGAAGTTCCCTTAGAATTCGACCTTCCCGGGGATAAGGCGAGTGACCTACCGATGCAGCCGAGGTTACTCCACCTTATCATCTCGTGGAATCTTAGACCTTTTGGTACCCGTCATTCCACGGTTAGGACATTAGATTGATTTTGGCTCCACCACCTCCACTCCTCAAGTCAAAAACCAAATCTGGTCCACTTCATATACGAAGATTAGCTGAAGATCATACGCGGCCAAGCCTCCATGATAGTCTTTCCACAACCGCTTACGTACTTGCTTTAACGAATTGGGGTCGATTGTTCGTGTGAAACCGGTGAAGTACCTTCCCTAAAGAGCATATTAAACATTGGCACACTTCACCACATGGGATACTATAAAGATTTTCAAGGGCAATGGAGAAAAAAGTGAGAACAGCAGTTTGAGGCAGTTATGGAAGAAGATCCATCAACAGAGCCTACTGCCCCACCAGCTGAAACTATTGAGGGTCCATCTTCGTCGACTGCTCAGCCCACTGCATGTGAGATCTGAGGATTTCAGACATATTTTAATTATGTAATATGAACTTGAAGTATAATTTATTGAGCTAAGTGAATTGGGGAATGATAATTGGAGATTTATATGTTAAGTGTTTAAAATAAGTATGAAGCTATGAGGACAGATCGATCTGGGAGAAGGAGAGATCGATCTGGTGAGTTAAAAATAACCAGGAATGAGGACTTTAAGGAGCAAATTGATCTCCAATGGAAGAGGATCGATCTCCTTATGATTCTGTTTGAGAGAAGATCGATCACATGAGGAAGAGATCGATCTCCAAATGTTTCTGTTTGGGAGAAGATCGATCTCCTCAAGGAGCAGATCGATCTCATACAGCCATAAAGAGATCGATCTCACCCCTCGACAGATCGATCTCCTAAGCATAAATTACCCCAAATCGTCCCCAAATTCAAATGCAGATCGATCTCATTAAGAGTCAGATCGATCTCCTACCCTCAGTCTATATAAGGAATCCCTGTTTTCTCCTGCAATTTCACTTTCTCTCTCTTCCAACCCCCATTTTCACTGAACCCTAACTTTCTCACTCATCCAAAGCACCCATTTCCGTCCAAATCAGAAGTTGTGGTAAGAAGGAAAGTTGTTCCTCATCAAAGGGAGAACAACATACTAGGAAATCGAAAGACGGATCGAATCGAGGCAAGAGATAAGCTCTCCACAAGTTTTGGGTAATTTCTAAACTTTGATCCTTATATTTGAGATGATTTTGGTGATAATAGTTGTTGGCATTATGTCGAAATAGTTGATAATAGTTTAAATACATTTCTTACTGAGCTTTATCAGAAGCTCACCCCCTCATTTCTCTCCATTTCAGAGTACTTGTAGTAAGATCTCTCAGCAGTTACAAGGTATTTCAGTAGCTGGTGGATTTCGTGCCTCCCAACCTACTTTTAGTACAAGCTCAGGTATAAAAGTGGACGTTTATTTCCAGACATGTATTTGGTATGATTACAGGATTTTTCCACTTGTTTTATATAGTCAGAATTATTTTAAATACATTTCTTACTGAGCTTTATCAGAAGCTCACCCCCTCATTTCTCTCCATTTTAGAGTACTTGCAGTAAGATCTCTCAGCTGTTACAAGGTATTTTAGTAGCTGGTGGATTTTGTGCCTCCCAACCTACTTTTAGTATAAGCTCAGGTATATCATTAGACGTTTATTTTCAGACATGTATTTGGTACAGATACTGGATGTATAACTTACTTTGGAATGTAATCAATGGTTTATGAATGATATGTGAATATTCTGGGATGTATGGAACTAGGAAGTGAATTAAGTTAAGGAAATTAAATCAACACCCTTGCGATTTTATATAAACTGTGTTTACTTGTAGGAGGATAGAGCATAATATAAGAGGTTATGCTACGAAAATTTCTAGCAAAATTAAGTGGTTAAAAAGAATAAGGAAAAGAAGAAACAAAGTCCCTACACTGAACAAGATTGCAACCTAATTAGGAAATAAGATTAACGAAAAAGCTAGCCCATTTTTTTCGCACTTCTGGGGTGTGACAGTTAACGTGGTATCAGAGAAAATGTTGTCTAGCACTGTTAGTGTCGAGTAGTTAAAGTATTATTACATCCCAAGTATCTATACTTGTCTGGTTATAAATTGTATTACCCGTGATGACTATAGCTAAAATTTATTGGTATCTATGAAGGTAATTTATATTATTTATCATGAATGGTAGAAGAGGTCGCCCACGGAGGCAGAACCAACCACCTTCACCCCATCCCCCTCAGCAAGAGTGTGAGACCCGACTTTTCATCCTATTGTTCATTTTAAGATAAACTGAAAAGTTTAAAACTCATGTAAATGTTATGTGGGACTCAGAAAGATTGAGATGCCCGGGAAAGTGGCACGAAGCTCGAGGCACTTGTTTCGAGGTAAGATCTCAAATTTAAGCACTTTTTAATAAAGTATGATTTTAAGTATGTTATGATGATTAGAAAGTGAAACTAAGACATTAGAAGTGAAAAAGTTAGTAAAACTCGGGTTTACACTAAACCGAGCAAATGAGCTTAGAAATAGAATTAAATTTTAAATAAATTCTAAGAATTCACAAAAATTATTCTGAGACTATAAGAAATTAGTATAAGGCATAATTTACATGAGGAATGGAAATTGAGTGGAGATATGGAGGATTCGATGATCAAATGAATTTTTAAACTAAACCGAAAACCTTAAGTTACTTTGTTCGGTAATGACCAAGTTGTGTAAAATTGGTCCAATCAAAAATGTTTCTTAAATAAGTGAGCCCCAAATTTTTATGAGAGATACTAGAGACATAGTAGAACACTTTAGAAGTGGAAATTTGAAAGAAAATAGGCCAAAACTATTTTTCATGGATTTTCTGAAACTGACCAGTGGGCTGCCCAACCTAGTGAATGTGAATGTGAATTCTGGTTGGAGCAGATAGCTTTCCTCGGTCACATTATATCCAAGGACGGGGTGTCAGTTGATCCATCTAAGGTTGAGGCAGTACTCAAATGGAAACAATCGAGGACTATAACGAAGATTAGGAGTTTTTTGGGGCTGATGAGGTACTACCGAAGATTTGTAGAGGGATTCTCCATAATAGCAGCTCCACTAACTAAGCTAACGTGTATAGGAGTTCCTTTTGTCTGGTCAGAAGCATGTGAGCAGAGTTTTTAGGAGCTCAAATGGAGATTAACTACTGCGCCCGTCCTGACTATTCCAAGTGGTTCAAGAGGATTCGTGGTATACTATGATGCTTCTCACCAGTGTTTGGGATGTGTACTGATATAGAATGGTCGACTTATAGCTTATGATTCTAGACAATTGAAGGACCATGAGTGAAACTATCCCACCCATGATCTGGAGTTAGTCGTTGTGGTATTTTCTTTGAAGATGTGACGGCACTACCTATATGGTGAGAAATTTTAGATCTTCACTGACCACAAGAGCTTGAAATATATATTTAATCAAAAGGAGCTTAACATGAGACAGAAACGGTGGTTAGAGCTCCTTAAGGATTATGACTGCAAGATTATGTATCATCTCGGTAAGACAAACGTGGTGGATGATACTCTTAACAGGAAGGGTATAGTGGCACATATGATGGTCAAAGAATGGTAGCTATTTGAACAGTTTGTCAGACTGCAAATTAATGTTAAAGAAGCGAAGGTTGGATTTATGGCTAGTCTATGGATTAAGCCTAGCATCTTATATTAGATCAGAATGGGGCAAATAAATGATCAGAGGTTACTTGATATGGTTAGCCAAACAGAGCAAGCTTCGCATTAGATTTTATGGTAAGTGATGATGGGCTATTGAGGTTTAAGGGTTGAATCTATGTTTCGAGCGATGATGCCCTAAGACAACAGATTTTGAGAGTCTCACTACTCTCGCTACACCATGTACCCAGGCAGTACCAAGACGTATCATGATTTGCGGAAGGTGTATTAGTGGACTGGTATGAAGCAGGATGTAGCAGAATTTGTGGCCAGATGCTTGGTATGTTAGCAGGTTAAGATTGAGTATTAAGAGCCCACAGGATTTCTTAAGCCCTTGCTAGTGCCTATGTGGAAATGAGAGCACATTACGATGAATTTTATTATGGGGTTACCCCGGACTTGAAGAGCTCATAATGCAATCTGGGTCATAGTTAACAGATTGACTAAGAGTGCCCACTTCCTCACCATTAAGAGTATAGATTCTTTGAGTGCCTAAGTAGAACTGTATGTCAAAAAGGTAGCTCGTTTGCATGGGGCTTGTGAGCATTACGTCTAATAGGGATTCTAGGTTTACCTCCAGATTTTAGACACATTTTCAGGAAGCCATAGGGTCTCAGTTGAATCTCAGCACTGCCTATTATCCTTAGATTGTCAGTCAATCCGAGCGGACTATTGAAACCCTAGAGGATATGTTGAGAGCGTGTGTAATGGATTTTAAAGGTTTATGGGACGACCATTTACCCCTTGTAGAGTTTGCTTATAATAATAGCTATCATACTAGTATCAGGATGGCACTTTATGAAGCTCTTTATGGCAGGAGATGTAGATCCCCAGTTGCTTGTGAAGAAGTGGGTGATCGGAAGATTATGGCTCCTGATTTAGTGGAACAGGCAGTGAAGGGCGTTCAGATTATTTGTGATAGACTTCGAGTTGATCAAAGTCGACAGAAGAGTTATGTCGATGTGCATAGACAGCCACAGGAGTTTCAGGTTGGGGATTTCGTGTTTTTGAATGTATCTCCGAGCAAAGGCATCATGTGTTTTGGAATGAAAGGGAGGTTGAGTCTCACTTAATTGCTCCGTTTGAGATAATGGAGAGAGTGATAGATGTTTCTTATTGGTTAGCTTTACCTCCACAGCTTTCTAAGATACATAATGTCTTCCACATCTCAATGTAGAGGAGATATAATCTAGATCCCTCCCATGTCATTGAATATGAAGCCTTGGACATTCAGGGAGATATGAGCTATGTAGAAGAACCTATAAGGATACTAGACAGGAAGGAAAGGGTACTTTGGATGAAGAAGATTCCATTGATAAAGGTTCTTTGGCAATACCACTTTATGGAAGAAGCAACGTGGTAATTAGAAAGCCTTATAAGGGAGAAGTACCGTTGGTAGTTTGACAGACCCAGCTGAATTTGGAGGACAAGATTCTTAAAAAGGTAGGGAGGAATGTGAGATCGAAATTTTCATGCTATTGTTCATTTTAAGATAAATCGAGAAGTTTATGACTCATGTAAATGTTATGCAAGGCTTAAAAAGACCAAGATGAATGGGATAATGGCATGAAGCTGAGGCACTTGTTTCGAGGTAAGATCTCAAATTTAAGTACTTTTCAATAAAGTATGATTTTAAGTATGTTATGATGATTAGAAAGTGAAACTAAGACATTAGAAGTGGAAAAGTTAGTAAAACTCGGGTTTACACTAAATCGAGCAAATGAGCCTAGAAATAGAAATAAATTCTAAAAATTCATGAAAATTATTTTGAGCCTATAGGAAATTAGTATAAGGCATAATTTACATGAGGAATGAAAATTGAGTGGAGATATGGAGGTTTCAGTGATCAAATGAAATTTTAAAGTAAACTGAAAACCTTGAGTTACATTATTCGATAATGACAAAGTTGTGCAAAATGGGCCCAATCGAAAACTTTTCTTAAACAAGTGGGCCCTAACTTTTTATGAGAGATACTAGAGATATAGTAGAACACTTGAGAAGTGGAAATTTGAAAGAAAATGGGCCAGAACTATGTTTCATGGATTTTTTGAAACTGACCAGTGGGCTGCCCTAACCCAGTGAACTGGATACCCATAAAGAAAAGCCCAATTTCAACCCACGTAAAGATCGGATTTAAGCCCCACCTTTTGGACCATGAAACTAGACTTGTATACCTTTCAGAGGGCTCTAAAACACCCCAAAAGAACCTCCCACGTGCCCTGACCTCCCTCCCGAAATTTTTGTAGACGTTACTATACCTTTCCCATTCTTGCATTTTTTAACCCCTTTTCGAGCTGAATTGGACTCCGGCCAAAAGGATAAAATCTTTCCCTTTCAGTTCTCTATAATATAAAAAATCCAGCCATAAAGTAGTCCATTTACTAGGTGAAAACATAGAGAGAAGAACCTGGGTAGAATCTGCCCTATTCTGAGGTGAGAGAAAGTTTAATTTTTGAAAGTTTTAGTTGGTTTTTCTTGTAGCTAAGGATTTGTTTGGAAGATAAAAAACATGGTCAACCTTGGTTAAAGTTAAGGTAAATTTGATGAATGATGATGAACATGAGATATGTTCTTATTTGATGTTTTTGAAGGATTTTAGTTAAGTAGAATTTAAAGAAATAATTTATATGGAAGTGTATAGTTCTGATCAACATGCTTAAGTGTGGAAATGATGAATTTTGGATGAATTCAAGGTTGTTAACAGTTAAATTTATACCCAAAAAGTCTGGTTTAGAGCTTAGTTTAGTGAAAAATCGAAAGGTATGAGAATTTGTAAGAATTTTATTTAGAAAGTGTGGATTATGGATGTGAATGATTATGTAGGTTATTAAGATGGTGAATGTGAAGTTAAAATAGTCAAATTGGCTAAAATAGCTTAAATCGACACTTAAATCAGTAAAATCAAGAAAATAGGAAAAGTTGGGGAAAATGTCAAACTTGGTCAATTCTTAAGAAGATAAATACATATTTGGATATGTTGAGATGAAATCAAATAATATTTGATGATTTGGTATTATTTTAGGTAGCTCGGGAATCTAGCACGTAAAACGAGGTAAACTCAAACCTTGACAAAGTAACGTTGCTTTAGCTTCGTTGAGGTAAGGGATGCGATTTAAAATAGTACTAACATTCTATATCTATTTATTATTCATAAATGACTTGAAAATCATAGAAAGTACTTTGTTTGAAAACTAAACTCTCTCAGTTTAAACCCAAAAGGAATAGTAAACCGTGTTTAAATACTGAAATCATGGTTTTCGCTTATTATGTATAAACAAAATAGATATACATATTTTGTATGGAATACAATATGACGTGATGATTAAAGTTTTCAATATAAGAGTAAATAAGTAAGTATGAAAGTAAGGATTTTGAGACGATAGGCTACTATTAGTATATAATGAGTGCATAATCATGCCTGCTACTTGTGGTGTCCTGGCTCTGCCACACGTAGTATTAGTTTAGATTCACCTGTGTAGTGCTTTTTCCGCCTTAGTGGTGTTGTTTTCCACTACACGTGGTGTCTATTTCTGTAGTATCTTGTAACTGCACGGTGTGTGCCACTGGTGCTCGTACCCTAGCTGTGTGCTAGTATGATTTAGCTGTTGTATTATAATCGTTATATGACCCTGATCCCGTCTACAACCCTTACCATGGCCATATGTATTATTCCCTCTACGAAGGATGTGATATGTTGCATGATAACTATATTGAAATAGCCTAGTTTCTATGTTTCGATGTATGATTTTTGAATGAAAGAAGTATGTATGATGTTTTAGTATATGAAAGTACGTACAACATTTTAATGAAGTATGATGTATTTTAAAGTAAGCATGTAAAACAGGTTCCTAAGTATGTATGTACGAAAGTATGTTTATTCGATTTTTCATTTATTTTTAAATGGTTAGAATTGTTTTAAATGCAAACCTTACTGAGCTTTTCATATAAGCTCATCCTTTCTTTTCTCCCATTTCAGAGTACCTATAGTAAGATTACTCAGCTATTTACAAGTACTTGGGTAGCTGGTGGATTCAGTGACTCTCAGACTTCTTTCAGTACTCGCTTAAGTATATCATCGGATATTTATTCCTAGACATGTATATTGTGCAAATATTGGATTGTATATAAATACTTTTTGGATGTAATTAGTTATTTTATGGATTATTATGTAAACGTTTTGAGAAGTGAATGAAATGCCGGTAATACTGAGTATGGATATGGAAGTTGTAATTGTAAAAATGTAGAGTTGAAAGTAATAAGTTTAAGAAATAAAATCAAATGCCTTGCGATTATAAAATGTGTTTACTTGCAGGGGGATAGGATATAATATAAAAAGTTATGCTGCCGAAATTTCTGGTAAAAATTTAATGGTTAAAAGAATAGGTAAAGAAAGAAACGAAGTAACCTACACTGTACAGGAATGCAACCTAAGTAGAAAAATAAGATTTAAAGGAAAAATTTAGCCCCTATTTTCGCGCTTCTAGGCGTTACATAGAGAGCCCCGATACTCGGATGAGGAGACTGGAGTAGAGTGTGCAGAGAATGAGAAAGGGGCTTAATGGCTTTTACACTATGTTTGTCTAGCAGTTTCACATGCTTCAGATTTCGGTGCTACTATACCCGTACCTCCTCCACTACCTCCTCCTCCACAGACCCCTCAGGCACCTCCAGTAGTTCAACCTTAGGTACATATTAGGGCAGATAACAGAGATAAGGTCGAAATGAAAGACTTTCTTAAGATGCACCCTCCAGAGTTCAAGGGTATGAAGGAACCAATACGGGTTGAGGAATGGTTGGTAGTTTTAGAACAAATATTTGAGTATTTGCAGTGCACAGATACAGATAAAGTCAGAATGGCAACATATATGTTGACTGTAAACTGATATATGGTGGAGAACCACCAGAACACATCTGAGGTCTCAGCATCTAGAGATTACTTGGGAGATTTTTCTAGCTGCTTTCAGGGGTCAGTACGTACCACTTGCTGCCTAGCAGCGAATGCAGATAGAGTTTCTATAGTTAGCACAGGGCAGTATGATTGTTGATGAATATGAGACCAGATTCTCTACTCTGATGTGGTATAACCCCGAGACAGTTAAAGATAAGCAGCGTCGCACGTGAAGGTTTCTGTCCTGTTAGAGACCAGCCATTTGGGATAAACTACTTAGTTTTCGTATTACAGAATTTAGTGATGTACTAGAGTGTGCTCAGGATATTGAGAGATGCCTCAATGTTACTCAAGCTCAGTACAGATTTCGGGGGAAATTAAAGGGCAAAGGTAGGAGAATGAAGATCTTTAGAACTGAACCGCAGAGGAGTTTGCCAAAGAAACTGAAACTTGGTGAGGCTCCAGTGAGAGTTGATAGGCCCGTGACTCTAGCTATTACCCCTACAGCAACCTGAGGGCATTAACGACCAAAAAGAATTATCCGGAGTGCGATAAGATGCATAGTGGTCCTTGCCTCTTGAGGTCGAGTGTATGTTTTAGATGTGGCGTGAAAGGACATCTGATTAGAGATTATCCACTACAGCAAACTCCACGGCCATGAGATCAGCCTCCCCTACCGTTTGAGAGACTGCCAGAGAGATAGACACTAGCAGTTCAGAGGCAGATCCCTCAGAGACAGGCTACAGCGGAAGAAAAGGGTAAAATGCTTATCACCCAAGGACAAATCTTCGTGATTGACCAGGAGATAGCAGATGCCTCGTCTGATGTTATCAGAGGTAATCTTCTTGTCTATAATCGTAGAGCTAATGTTTTGTTTGACCTAGGATCCACATACTCATTCATCTCACTTCAGTTTTTAAAATGCCTGCATGTAAAATCTGAACCCCTAGATCATGTATGTCATATTAGTACCCCCATGCATGAGACACAAATAACTAATAGAGTGTGTAGGAATTGTGAAATTAAAGTGGGAGACAGGGTAATGATAGCAGATCTAATCTAACTAAACACGTACGGCTTCGATGTAATTTTAGGAATGGATTGGTTAGCCACCAATAGGGTAAGTTTAGACTGCTATACTAAAATTATAACCTTCTCCTTACTTGATAAATTCCAAGTATGTTTCACCATTAAGAAATGAAATGAAATATATATCATGTTTTGAAATATGATGTTATGTGAACCTTTTGATGTTTTACTGGTGATGAAGGTTATATAGCTTCTGTTTCGGATACGAATCAGGAATATCCAAGTATTCAAGACATACAGGTAGTATGTGAGTTTCCAAATGTGTTTCCTAAGGAATTACTGGGAGTATCGCCTAAGAGAGAACTGAAATTTACTATTGATTTAGTGCTAGATACCTAGCCAATCTCTAAGACTCCCTATAGAATGACACCTGTGGAATTGGAAGAGATGAAGAAACAGTTGCAAGAATTGTTGGACAAAGGCTTTATTAGACCCAATGTGTCACCTTGGCAAGCTCCATTTTTATTTATCAAGAAGAATGATGGTAGCCTCCGATTGTACATAGATTACAGATTGCTGAATAAGGCTATAGTAAAGAGTAAGTACCCATTACCCAGAATCAATCACTTATTTGATCAGTTGAGAGGGCTTCAGTGTTTTTAAGGATTGACTTGAAGTCTGGCTATCACCAGTTGAGAATTAAGAAAGAAGATGTTACCAAGACAACGTTCAAGACTAGATTTGGCCTGACTAATAGCCCTGCTACTTTCACGAGTCTAATGAATGAAGTATTCCGAGATTATCTGGATCGATTTGTAATTGTCTTTATTCATTACATATTGGTTTATTCTAAGTCTCAGAGGAACATGAGCAGCATTTGAGGACAGTGCTCCATACTCTTCGGGAGAAACAGTTGTATGGGAAACTAAATAAGTGTGATTTTTGGCTGGAGCAGATAACCTCTTTCAGTCATGTTATGTCTAAGGACGAGGTGTCAGTTGATCCGTCTAAGGTTGAAGCAATACTCCAATCGGAGAGACCGAGGACTATGACTGAGATTCAGAGTTTTCTAGCAGTGGCAAGGTACCATCAGAGATTTGTTGAGGGCTTCTCTAAGCTAACGGCTCCATTGACTAAACTCACACATAAAGGGATTCCTTTTGTATGGTCTGAAGCTTGTGAGCAGAGTTTTTTGGAGCTCAAACAGAGATTAGCTACCACCCCCATCCTGACTATTCCGAATGGATCATGGGGATATGCAGTATACTATGATGCTTCTCACCAGGGTTTGGGATGTATACTTATACATAATGGATGAGTAATAGCTTATGGTTCCAAGCAATTGAAGGACCACGAGAGAAAATATCCCACCCATGATCTAGAATTAGCCGCTGTGGTATTTCTTTGAAGATTTGGCGGCATTACCTATATGGTGAAAAATTTCAGATCTTCACTGACCAGAAGAGCTTAAAGTATGTATTTGATTACAATGTACTTAACATAAGACAAAGATGGTGGTTGAGCTCCTTAAGGATTATGATTGCCAGATTTTGTATCATTTGGGTAAGGCGAACATGGTGGCAGATGCTCTTAGTAGGAAAAGAATAGTGTCATATATGATGGTCAGAGAATGGGAGCTACTGGAATAGTTCATCGGACTTAGAATTAATGTTGAAGAAATAGAGATTGGATTTATGGCTAGCCTACGGATTGAGCCCAGCATCCTAGATCGGATCAATGCAGGATAGAGAAATGATTAGAGGTTATTAGACATGGTTAGTCAAGCAAAACAAGCTTTGTAGTTAGATTTTATGGTTAGTCATGATGGACTGTTGAGGTTCAGATGCTGAATTTGTGTTTCGAACGATGATGCCCTGAAGCAACAGATTTTGAGAGAGTGTCACTGCTCCCGTTACACCATGCACCCAAGCAGCACCAAAATGTACCATGATCTGTGGAAGGTGCATTAATGGATTGGTATGTAGCGTGATGTAGCAAACTTTATGGCCAAGTGCTTGGTATGTCAGCAGGTTAAGATTGAGCATCAGAAGCCTGCAGGTCTTCTTAAGCCCTTACCGGTGCCTACATGGAAATGAAAGCACATAACGATGAATTTTATTATGGGATTGCCATGGATTCAAAGAGATCATGACATAATCTGGGTTATTATAGATAGATTGATAAAGAGGGCCCACTTTCACGCCATTAAGAGTACAGATTCTTTAAGTGCCTTAGTAGAACTGTATGTCAGACAGGTAGCTCGATTACATGGGGCTCCTATGAGCATTACGTCAGATAAAGATCCCAGGTTTTCCTCTAGACATTGGTCACACTTTTAGGAAGCCATGGGATCTAAGTTGAACCTCAGCACCACCTTTCATCCTCTGATTGACGGTCAATCTAAATAGACTATTCAGACCTTGGAGGACATGTTGAGTGCGTGTGTGTTGGATTTTAAGGGTTCATGGGTCGATCATTTGCCTCTTGTAAAGTTTGCTTGTAATAAGAGCTACCATACTAGTAGTGGGATGGCACCTTACGAAGCTCTGTATGGCAGGAGATGTAAGTCCCCAGTTACTTAGAAAGAAGTGGGTGACCAAAAGATTATGGCTCCCGATCTTATGGAACAGACAACAAAGGGCGTTCAAGTTATTTGTGATAGACTTCGAGCTGCTCAGAATAGGCAAAAGAGTTACACCAACATGTGTAGACAACCACTTGAGTTTCAAGTTGGGGACTCCATATTTCTAAAGGTATCTCCAAGTAAGGGCACCGTGCGCTTTGGAAAGAAAGGGAAGTTGAGTCCTCGCTACATCAGTCTATTTGAGATACTAGAGAGAGTAGGAGAAGTTGCTTACCGGTTAGCTTTACCTCCACAGCTTTTCGGGAAACATAACGTCTTTCATGTCTCTATGTTGAGGAAATGTAATTCGGACCCCTCTCATATCATAGAGTACGAAGCCTTGGACATTCAAGGAGATATGAGCTATGTGGAAGAACCTATCCGGATCTTCGACAAGAAGGAAAATGTCATGACCCATTTATATCATAATATCACTATAAATTTTTTACTTTTTCAATTCCTTTCCCGGTCGTGAACATTCTTACCACCAAACAGTTGGGCTATGAGTCAGTATTAGTCACCCTTTACCATCCATCTTTAATTATTCAAGAGTAAACACATACATCTGAAAATTTAAGTTATATACGTATACATGTTTGCTAACATTTACATCCCCCAGATTACATTCCAAAATGATTACTATGCTATTAAATGTTTAAATACAAAAAGATTCTACTGTGTATACCTTTTGGCGATGGAGAGCAGCTGATATCAAGATGTAACTCTTCAGTCCCTCACTAGACTACTGTGTGCACTCTGTAGAGGGGCGATATTGAATGGGATGAGCTCACTAGCTCTGTAAGGCAATAATGTAAGCAGGTAGATAACTACACTATCTACATGCTTATAATGTCATGATATAAAATTATTTATATCCAGAGCATGAGGTAATGTTAAAACTATGCCACATATATATACATATATCGCGTACTGAAAACATGGAAATAGGCATGTTAACACATGGAAAAATCATCATGTAAAGCCTCTCATGCTCATCATAATAAAACTCATCAGTTTCATTTCAAATCATATATTTCATGCTCATCATAATAAAGAAAACTCATCATAAAACTATCCCTCAGGGTTTAACACATTCTCAAAACATAGCAAAACTCATCACAAACAACATATCCCTTTAAAAACATCCCACAAGGCTCGACCCCTCCCTCGAGTCTACCCTGGATAACACACAAATCGCGTATAGTGCATATAAAACCATGTGATATTATGTGAGACAGAGGGTCACTGTATATAATCCTGGACTCTGTTGGCCAACTATGTCACTATCATCCCAGACCACATGGATCCTGGTGTGCGGGGCATCATACTGTAATGGGAGGTGGGTTAATCATACCCACCAGACTTTAAATCAACATCATCACCACATGGTACAACGTACTCTATGTGATATACACAGTACAACATACTTCGTGGACCCATATCACGGTTGGGGGTGCCTGCCGTAGGTCTTATCTACCCAATACCATAGATAACTGACTCAGTCTAAAATACAGGTGCGAGCATCTCATCCATGTGACTAATAGTCCACATGAGTCATCCAGCACAGCTCGTGCGAGCATCTCATCCATGTGACTAATAGTCTACACGAGGCATCCAGCATGGCTCGTGCGAGCATCTCATTCGTGTAACACACAGTCTACACGAGGCATCCAACACGACTCATTACATATCATAACGTGAAAAAGCCCAGTGCAAGCAAAGCTCTAGTACGATTTCATGCACAATCGATAAAAATTCTTGTACGATCAACGCTCCAATACGACTTTATGCAAAATAGATAATGGTCAAATCATGTACGAGCATAGCTCCAGTACGATTATATGCATAAGCAATATATGTAATCGCATGTTCGAGCAAAAGCTCTAATACGGCTTGCATGCATCTCAACTCAAAATATGGTGCGAGCTAGGCTCCAGCGCATTTCATGCATGTCAAAATAGCGAAAACCAATGCAAGCAAAGCTCCAGTACGATTAAACTCATATAAATTTGATAGGCGGCTCTATTTCAAAAAAAACACGCTCAAAACCAAAGTTAGCACCTGACTCGTGCTATTTCATGAAGTTATGAAATCAATAGCTAGCCTATCCATCAATTTTGCTTAAATCGAAGAAATATATTTCATAAAGATATCAAAACATGACATTCATGCAATTTATTAACCTTACTACCCTTTTTGTAAGATTTACTTCCAAAACAAAATCATCTCTTTCATCTATACCTGAAATCGTTCGCACAAATCATTATTTCTTTTCTAGGTAACCAAGCAAATTCAATGCCCTATAAGTACCCTCAAAATACGTGCAACTACCTCTAGATACTCACAAAATTTCCTTTCCTAAAATTACGTCGAGTAATTCCACTTTTTGGGAGCCGCTTGATCGCGCAGTCTGATTCGCTCCCAATGAAATCTACGGAGCTGCACGAAATTACTAATCACATCAATTTAGCCCAATGTAATACAATTCTTACGTTTACTATAGTCGATTCGACTTATTGGTTTCATTAACACTTATTGGACCTTACTTTCTCTTAAGTTCATTTCGATTGTACAATTCATTTCTCGAGAATCTTTTGGACTCATCAAGTCTAATGATTCATATTAGGCCGGCATTAAGCTCACAATGCCTTAAGTTCATCATTTTCCTTCACTAAGGTATTTCATCATACACCTCTTATGCACATTTCATAACTTCATCAAATCTTATTAATTGATTCCCCAAAATCATCTCAAAATCATGCATTTAATATCACTATCACCATAGTATAATCATTTCATTAATAAATCCACTTTAGCTCACATTCTCACACTAACCCATTTTTAGGTCATAGAGGATTCATCATACTCTAGGTAGTCTCAACCAACAATACATACACCAAATAACCCATAACAATGCATAGATAAACATACTTGAAATTGGTGTATTGAAAACTTACTTAGCTTATAGTTCCTCACTTAACCAAATCTTAAGGGAACACTTTGCTCCTTCAATTCAACAACTTGAATGTTGATTCCAAACTATGTTGTTCTCCTCATCATAATGAACAACTTTGTTCAAATAACATTTCTTCTAATCTGGTCGGGAGGTGATGATATTCTAGAGTGAGAAAGCTAGGTTACTTTGTGAAAATGGAGAGGTGTTTGATGTTTCAGAGAAGAAGACTCAATTGTTGAGCTCTTTTTATAGAATTGGCCTTATAAGATCAATCTCTAAGGGTGAGAGATCGATCTCCCCTTGTTTGAACTCTCTCGATATTCATTTTGCAGGCTATAGGATCGATCTGCTTATGGGTTGGGATCGATCTGCTCATGGAAGGGATCGATCCTTGCCTGGCAAAAAGCTTTAGAGATCGATCTGGCTTTAGGAAGAGATCGATCTTACTAGCCAAAATCCTTTAGAGATCGATCTATCTTTTGGGATGAGATTGATCCTTGCTAGGCAGAAGCATACCGAGATCGGTATGCTTAAATGAGGGATCGATCTCCCTTTTACAGAATGTTTTGGTTCTGCATTTTGAGAACAATGAGATCGATCTCGCCTTGCTCTAAGATCGATCTCCCCTTTCTTTGCAGCATAGCAGTTGCAATTTTCCCAGATTTTCAAGGGTAACTTTGCATTTACTTGCTTCACTACATATTCTGCATTTCATCCATACTTAAAACTTAAAAATATCCAATTCTTATGATTCATATATAATGTAACTTGTATGTATATGATGGAATCATAAAAGGTACACAGAATTCGTAGTCCTTAAATTTCATTTTGTGTTTTAAGCAATTGTATTAGTCTGAAGGGTTTAAATTCCATTTATTTAATTTATGGCCACTTCAGCCCTTATTTAGCCGTTGTATGTATTCACGAGTATTCATGCATTCTCTTTGTAATTTCATTCACATTTATGTGATCAAAATCATCCATCTTTAGATTCCATTAACATGTAATAAAGTCATACATATATGGGGTCTCACAAATCTCCCTCTCTAAAGAAATTTGGTACTCCAAATTGGAACCAAATCAGTCTGAGAACAACTCTGGGTACTTCTCTTGCATCATACTCTTCAACTCCTAAGTAGCTTATTCCGGAGTGTGATATTGCTAAAGAACTTTCACTAAGGGAATCGTCTTCGACCTCAACACCTTCTCTTTCCTATCCAATATCCGAACTGGCTTCTCAACATACGACATGCTCTCATTAAGCTCCAATGGCTCATATCTAATCACATGTACCGGATCCGGGTTCAGAAGTATAGAGACGTGGAAGACGTTATGAACGCCCCCTAGCTCAGGTGGCAATGCTAGCCTCTATACCTTATCTCCCACTCCATCAAGTATCTCAAATGGCCCGATATACCGAGGGCTCAGCTTACCTTTCTTACCGAACCTTATAATCCCTTTCGTGGGAGAAACTCTTAAGAATACCGACTCACCAACAATAAACTCTAATAGTCTCTATCTCCTATCAGCATAACTCTTTTGTTTGCTCTGAGCTGTTTGTAACCTTTCCCAAATCACTTAGACATCTTCAAAGGCTTGCTGCACTAAATCGGGAGCAAAAATCTATCTGTCACCAACCTCTTCCCATCCAATAAGGAAACGGCATCTACGACCATCTAATGCCTCATATTGTGTGATCCCGATACTTACATGATAACTATTATTATAGGCGAACTCGGGTAGTGGTAAATGGTCATCCTATGAGCCTCTAAAATCTAGCACACATGCTCTCAACATATCCTCCAGAATGTATATAGTCCTCTCTGATTGACCATCTGTCTGAGGATGAAAAGCGATGCTAAAACTCAATTGGGTCCCCATCGCTTCCTAAAAGTGTTCCCATAAATGGGAAGTGAAGCGGGCATCCCGATCAGAAACAGTGCTTACTGGAACACCATGTAACCGAACTATCTCTTGAACATACAAGTTCGCCAACTGACTCAGAGTATCGGTAGCTTCATAGCTAAGAAATGGGCTAACTTCGTCAACCAATCCACAATTACCTAAATGGCATCATGACCTCTGCAGGTCCTCAGTAAACCCATCACAAAATCCATGGTGACGTGCTCCCACTTCTATGTTGGTATCGATAGAGGCTGCAATAACCCGCAGGCTTCTGATACTCTACCTTCACTTGTTGAAAGCTGAGACATCTAGCGACATACTCAGCAATGTCTTTCTTCATTCCAGACTATCAATAAATCTTCCAAAGGTTCTGATACATCTTAGTACTCCTCGGATGTAACGTATACCTCGATAAGTGAGCCTCTGATAAAATCAATCTCCTAATCTTTGAATCATTGAGAACACATACTCTGCCCCTGAACCTCAAAAATCCATCTGTATTCAGTTTAAAATTGATACCCATACCTGTCTGTACCTGATTCAACCAATCGATACACTGTCGATCACTCTGCTGAGCCTGTCGAATACGTCCAATCAACTCTGGCTCCAATCTCAGACTAGCCATAACATCAAATCTCTTAATATCAGGTGGGGCTACATCCAAACTGAGGTTCGCAAATTACTCCAACAACTCGTGTTCTCGAACCATCATATAAGGCACCAACCTAAGGTTCTTCCTACTCAAGGCATCGGTAACTACATTCGCCCTACCCAGGTGGTATAGGATTTCACAATCATAATCCTTTAGGAGCTCGAGCCATCTCCTTTATCTCATATTTAGCTCTTTCTATGAGAATAGATACTTCAGGCTCTTGTGGTCTATAAATACCTGAAACTTCTCACCATATAGATAGTAGCACCATATCTTAAACGCAAACACTACAGTCGCCAACTCAAAATTGTGAGTTGGATAGTTCTACTCATGATCCTCCAACTGTCACGACCCTCAATTTACCAAAAATCCACTACAAATTTTTCATTTTTCATTTATTATTTAATCCATTATTCTTACCTTTCTCTAATCCTAAACAACTTCACCACCAACAGTTAGGTTGTGTGTCGATGTAAATCTTATCCAATCATATCATTTTAATTTACAGTTTATTTAAAAGTAAACACTTGCATTTCTTAATCAGAGTTGTTATTTACATGTGTTTACAATTCTTTGCATCCCCAAAAGTTACATTCAAAATATTACTGTGCTATTGCATGTCTAGATAAAAACTGTACAAATGTGTATACCTTCGTATGATGGGATGCAACAGACTCCAAAAATCAATCTTCAGTCACTCTCTGTCTACTGAAAGTGCTTTGTAGATGGGGAAAACAAGGGGGTGAGCAAACCACACGCTCAATAAGGCAATCATATGAACAGGTAGATAATCGTACTATCTACATGATCGTGATGCCATGCATAAAACCACGCAATTACTCGTCATACCCAAAAACATCAGTTCATGCACGTGTTCATGGTATGTAAAGCAATTCATGCTATTCAAATCAGTGCACAAGTCGTAAGTAAAGCATGGAAAAATCATCATGCGCAAGTTACACTTAAAAGCAGTTCCTACTGAACACAAATCATTATTCGTCAGGACTCAACCTCTCCCCTAGACTGTCCTAACCCACAAAATAATTCATCATAAATCAAGTGACATGTGAGATAGGCAAATAATAATAATAAGGGTAATAACTAGGACTGTGGCCATATCCTTTATGATCCCAGGCTACACAGATCCTAGTGTGCGGGGTATCACCTCTATCTGCTTTCGCACGGGAGGTGGGTCACATCCAACTCGTCGATCCATAGCAGATCTAACCTTCATCCGAAAATAGTATATATAAATATCTATACACGGTATAATGTACTCCATGCTATATGCACGGTACAATGTACTGTGGACCCATATCATCACATCATATCATGCCACATCTCAATACGCACGTGCGAGCCTATTTAATTGGTGTAACACACAGTCTACCCGAAGCTCCTAGAATGACTCTTAACATGTCATAAAAATCACGTGCGAGTAATCTCTAGCACGGTTGCAAATGAAGAGTAGACATCTAGTGCGAGTACCGCTCTAGTACAATGCCATAAAATACATGTGAAAACTAGTGTGAGCTAGGCTCCAGAACTCATGCATGTAAATCTCTAGTGCGAGCTATGCTCCAGTACTATATCGTAAAATCCATGTGAAAACTAGTGCGAGTTAGGCTCTGACACACATGCAAGTAAAACTCTAGTGCGAGCATCGCTCTAGCACTAATGCATGTATAAACATGTCGAATCTCATGCGAGCAACAGTCTAGCACTCTTTATTTCCACAAAACTCATGTAGGTGGCTCATTTGTGTGCAAGGAAAGGTTATCAAACCAAATTAACATATTTTCTTGCAAACCATTTAAAATGCTAGCCAGCCTACCAATTGACATGCTAAAAGCAGTAAATGACTCAAGAACCTCATGTTCTTGTTTTTCATGAACTTTTGTCAAATCCCATTTTCTTTACCCTTCAAACATTTATTTCCTTCCCTATGACCCTCAAACATTCAAAAAATCGTAATGCGCCCGAAAACGCATACAGGTATCTCTAAGAGCCAACAAAATTCCCAAAACTCAATTCTCTGTACTGTTTAACTTTTTCTAATGCTGCGAATCCTGCTAAGTTCGATTTGCTCCCAGTCAACTCTCTGGAGTTGCGTATAACCATTTATAAGGTTAATTATGATACATTCATCAGTCACATTAATCTACACTGATAACTCATTATTTTGACTTCAACTAGCCATTATATCTTATTGAGCCAAATTTTCTCTTAAGTCGATTTCGACTATCCTATTCATTTTACCTAGGCCCATTAGGCTCCTTAGGCTCATTATCTCTTTGTTGGATCGAATTCTAGGTCCATTGACCTTATCGAGTAGATTTCATCAAGCTTGGTCCATTATCACATTTGCCCATCATTATTTCATTCCTAGTCAATTTAGCTAGCAACTCACTTAGTTACTTATCAAGCACTTGCCATAGATGTTTTATCCTTAGTTTCTCATTCATTCTTGCATTTTTCCAAACACCATATATGCACATTTCATCACTTTGATCAACCCCATAATTTGATTTCACACAACCATCTCAAAATCATGCATATAACATTACTAACACCTTGATATAACCCATTTATCATCAAACCCACCCTAGTTCATTTTCTCATACTAAATGTATTTTTAGGTCATGGTTGATTCATCATGTTCTAGGTAGTTTTAACCAACAATATATACACCATTCAGCTAGTAACAACATCTAGATAAACATACATAGAGTTGGTGTATTGAAAATTCACCTAGCTTGACTTTTCTTTTATCCGAAATTAGAAGACCCTTTTGCTCCTTCAATCCAACAAGTTGAATGCTGATTCCAAACTATGTTGTTCTTTTCCTCACAAGGAACAACTTTACTCAAATAGCTTTTTCTCAAATCTTTTTGGAAGGGGGTGGTATTCTAGAGTGAGAAAGTTTACTCTTTTTGGGTAAAAATGGAAGGATGTTTTGATTTCCTGAAGAAGAAGGTTTGGTCGTTAAGTTTTTATAGGCTAGGTGTGGTGAGATCGATCTCCTAGGGTAAGAGATTGATCTTCCCTTGGTTTGGACTATCGAAATATTTAGGTACGTAAGTGTGGGATCGATCTAATCTTTGGGAAGAGATCGATCTTTGCTAGGCAAAAACAACTGGAGATCGATCTGCTCATGGGGAGAGATCGATCTGCTCTTTTGCAAAATCAAATGGGGATCGATCTATTTTGAGGAGGGGATCGATCCTCTATAGGTAAAATTAAATGGAGATCGATCTGCTTTGAATAAGGGATCGATCTGGTCTTCATCTGCAGGTTTCCAACTGTAAATTTTCTAGAATTTTAGGGGAAAAACTTTCCTTTGATTGCTTCACTAGTCATTTTACATCATATTCACACTTTGAGCATGGAAGGGTTCATTTTTTATGATTTACATACAATGTGACTTGTGTGCACTGCTTGGAATCATAAAGGGTACACAGAATTCACAGTCCTTGCATTATCATTTTGTGTTTTAAGCCCTTATATTCAGTCTGAATGTTTTGAGTTCCATTGTTTAATCTGTGGCCACTTCATGTGAAACCTACATATTCCCATCTTATATTACTTATGAGGAGCAAATTACAGCTCAATGTAATGTTTTGCAGGCCCGTAGACTATCAAAGTACTCGGTTTGATTTGGTCTCATGCATGTTGAAGGGAAAAATGGTTAAAAGACCCTAATTTCGATCTAAATTTGATAAGGGAATTTCATTAAAAATATGTATTTAGGAAATCTTGATCGATAAAGAAGAAATTATTGAATTCTAAGGCTAATTGGTCAAGATACAAAAATATTACGATAAATCGTAATTTTCACCCGAGACATTATACCGAAAATATGGGAAAACTTATACCAAAAAAATAAAATAAGATTGATAAATTCACTAAATTGATTTAAGGAATAAAATATGATTTTTTAAGATATTTTGGGTATTTTATTATATTTTATTTGATTAAAATAAAATATAATATAATTATAAAAAAAAAAACCTGAAAACTAAAAATTTTGTGAATTGCGAAATCTGAGATGGAAAGAAAACAAAAACTCGAAGAAGAAGAAACGAAGCAGAGAGATCGAGAGATCGACAGAGCACCGACAATTCACCGGTACCAGACGAGGCCCGAAGACCATCGAAAAATGTTACTCAGAATCGCGCGACCGTCCTACTTTCGGAATGCGTCGCACCGATGCTGGATTCCGACTGATCGAGGAGAGGAAGCTGCGAGGGAGAGAAGAAGATTCTGGCAGTTCCACCGGCAATTGACCCCAGCCGATCCTAATCGAATGTTCCCCTACTCCAGGCGCACCGATTGGTACCAAAAATGACTCGGGAACCGACCAAAAAAGAGGTGAACGGCGATAGGGACGCCTGAACCGGTACAGACCGGTTCAGTGAGAGTGCACTATACTGAACCGGACCAGACTAGTTCAGCCAAGAAAGAGAGGAAAAAGGGAGAAAAAGAAAGAAAAAAGAGAAAAAGGAAAAAAAGGGCAATTTTCGGGGATACATCGGACTTCAAGTAAGTCGGTAAGAGGTCAAAAGTGACCAATTTAATTTCTGGGAAATTTATTTAAATTATATTTGATCAAAAATTTACCCAAAATTAAATATAAAATTAGGCAGTTCGATGATAGATCGCGTACGTGAGCCTGATCGAACTCCAATTTACGCACAATTGCATAATCTCGGGTAAGTAAAGCTCATTTATGATAATTTATGTAATTGTCGCGTATTAAAGATTTATTTTACGAGTTACGGATTAAATTTCGCATTTAGTGGATTATATTAGGATTTTTAATTAAATTGTCGTAAATGATATACAGGCTATTCAAATAGTCTAAAAAAAGGCCGAATAAGTACTGATGGGCCCGGTGAGACCAATAGGCCTTGATGAAACAATTAATAAGTGAAAACGGGCTTAAAACGGATTAAGGCCCATTAAGGTGCAATCGGGTCTAATAAGAGAAAAATTGGCCCAATTAGCTAAATCGACTGTAGTAAATATGAGAAAAATATTTATTGAGTAAATTGACTTAATAGATAATTTTATGCAACTCCGAGATTGGATTAGGAGCAGGTTGGACTGGATGAACCTCCGACAGAGAGATTTAGCTACGTACTCGACGGTATTCGAGGTAAGGGATATAATTTAGAGTGGCGTAAATGCGCCTCCATCCTTACCTACGATTTATGAATATGAATTGAATGAGATTTTGTGAAATGGATTTCCAACTGTCTTCAAACCGAAGCCAAAACCATTTCCCAAGTTTTCAGCATGTTTTCTATATATGAGATACATTTTTACAATATATATGGTTATAAAAGTGATTTTTCACTTCTGAGATGAAAGCATAGTGTTTTCATGTGAGATTAGGTTTAAAGTCCTAATATGTTTTATGAAACTGTGTTTTCATGATATGGGTTGAAGTCTCGAGAACTGTGTTTCCATTATACGGGTATGAGTCCCAAGAAATGACCATGATAACTATGCTTTCCATGTTTACACAGGCTAGAGCCCCGTAATGATTTATGAAAACCATGTTTTCTATGAGAAATGGGTTAGAGTCCCGTGATGGTTTTTAGTACACGGGTATGAGGCCTGAAATGATTTTAATGAAACGGGTAAGAGTCCTGGAATGATTTTAGTAGAGTAAGCGGGTTAAAGTCCCGCAAAGGCATGATGGGATGATGGTCAGAGTGGTCTGGGGTCGATCTTGCATACATAGAGTAGCGTATGAAGACGATCGAGGATCTTCCTAGCCGACGGCCAGAGAACGGGCAGGGCTCTGACTTGAATTATGCGTATAGTCCACATTTGGTGGTGCACATGAGTTCGTGCGTATAGTCCTCACTTGGTAGTGCACGAGATAGGGCAGCGTACGACTTTGATCCAGTCCTACGGCTCCCCTGTACAATGGCCATATGTACTTATGATGAACGTCCTACGGGACCTGATGTATGATGTCCTTCGGGACGATTATATGATTATGCCTGGCTCCATGATGAATTGACAAAATGAATTATGTCATTGTACATTTCATACTACCTGTTTTACGATTTGCTATTGAGCACAGATTTTGTATGATGAGATTTTAAAGGTACTTTTAAAGTGACAGTGTGATATGATTCACGTATTTTGAGCTTTTGAGATGCTTTATGTATGTTTACACTATATGCTATGATTTCAGCATACGTTTTATGAAAACGATGTATAAGTGTAAACCGATGATTTTAAAGCATGTTTTTACTGCTTTTATGAAATGTAAGCATCTCTACTCCACTACATAAGTATGCTGATTTGTAAAACTATGAGGTTTACCATGTTTTGAGTATTTAAAGCTATTTTAAATGTATCTCTTACTGAGTCTGAAAAACTCATCCCCTCCTTTCCATCTCCCAAATGACCTATAGTAAGTCTACTGCACATATGAGATTGTGGTCGTTGACGAGGCTGTCCGACCTTTCATCGGATACTTTTGTAGCCTTGAGGTACTATCTTACTTGTATTCCAGACATAGTGTATAACATAGACATTTTGTTTATGACAGTTGGGATGTAATAGTTGTAAACGAATTTTTTTTAAATGAAAAAGGTTTTAAATCTAGACATGGGACAGGAAAATAACTTAATTAATGGATAAAAAGTTTAAATTAGCCTTATTTTTCAGTGCTTTTAGGGCGTGACAACTTTGCTTGGTATTAGAACGAATGTTGTGTAGTATTGTCGTCTCTAGTAATGAGAGTATATTACATCCCAATGTGTCTATGTATGTCTGGTAATAAAGTAAACATACCTTTCAAAGTATGACTATATTTATGGATTATGGGCAAATAGTAGATCACTAATCATGAGTGGTAGACGGGGCCATTCACATAGACGAGCTCAACCCGTTCCACCGTCTCCTCCTCAACTCGAGAGCCCTATCGATAGAATATGGAGGCTCGAGGAGACAGTACAAGGTAGGAGGGAAGGACTTACAACCCTTACCACTATGTTTACCTAGCAGTTTGGGGCACGTACACCTGGTACGGAGATAGCTACTCCTACGTCTGATCCTACCCCACACTAGTTCTTCTAGTAGCCCAAGTTCCTCAGCCAGCAGTTTCCCAGCATAGGGATGATAGAGAGACTCAGAGGGTGCGAGATTTCTTGGGCATGCATCCTCCGGAGTTCATAAGGGTTAAAGACCTAGTTAAGGCTGAGGTGTGGATTGTAGATATTGAGACGATCTTCCAATTTTTGGGGTGTACTGATAGGGAGAGAGTGACCATGGCAGGATATATGATGAAGGGACATGCTAAGTTTTGGTGGTAGACGGTATTAGTAAAGAATCCCTCAGAAATCACATGGAATGCTTTCTTAGTCACATTTCGAGAGCAGTATGTACCGCTTGCAGCTCGAAAAAAAGATGCAAGCAGAGTTTTTGGACATGAGACAGGGAAGTTCTATAGTAGATGAGTATGAGAACAAATTTACGACCCTGATGAGATATGATCTAGAGACAGTTAGAGATTCTGAGCGCCAGACAGAGAGATTTCTGGCATGATTGAGATCTAGGATCAGAGATAGGCTGTAAGGTCAGAATATCATAGATTTCAGAGATGCTCTGAGGTGAGCCCAGGAGATAGAGAGGGCTTAGACGTTACTCAAGTAGAGCATGGTTTCAGGAGTTCAAGCAGAGATAAGGGGAAGAGAGCAGCTACTTCCCGACATGAGTTAAGAGGGGGTCAGCCCAAGAGAAAAAGGGCAGAAGGAACACAGATAGGGGCTGGTAAGCCCAAGACTACAGTGGGTGCTACAGGTATGATCAAAGGCCCTGAGATAAGTGTACCACGGTGCAGGACATGTGGCAATATTCACACTGGACCTTACCGCGGAGGTACCTTTACTTGCTACAGCTGCGATGAAGTAGGGCACATAATTAGGGAGTGTTCGTTTTTGAGGCCTCAGGAGCCTCGTGAGGCACCTAGACAGACAAAGAGACCGGCTCAGGCTCCATAGAGGCAAGATACATAGAGGAAAGCTACAGTCACAGACAAGGGCAAGAAGTCTGTCTCCCAGGGCCGAGTGTTTGCTATTGATCAAGAGACAGCTGATACATCCTTTGATGTTATCCGAGGTACTCTCCGTGTCTGTAATCATGAAGCACATGTACTGTTTGACCCAGGTTCCACACACTCGTTTGTGTCACCATGATTTGCATGTAAGTTACATAGGAAACCTGGAGTCACTAGATTACATGTTGCAGATAAATACACACCTATGCACGAGATACATAAAGCAATATGATATGTAAAGCTTGTGATATGATGGTAGGAGATAAGAAGTTGTTAGTAGATCATTATGGTTGAATATGCAAGACTTTGATGTAATATTAGGTATAGATTGGTTAGCTACCAATCTGTAAGTCTAGACTACTACACTAAGACCTTAACTTTCTCTTTACCATAAAAGTTCAGTGTATGTTTGGTTAGAAAGTAACAAAAGTGCATAGTGTTAAAGTTATAAAATGATATGATGTTTATGTATGATATTGACGTATGATGTTTGATTGTATGAAGGGTACATTGCCTTCGTTTCTGATGAGAGTCGGGAACCACCTAGTATACAGGATATTCCGGTGGTATGTGAGTTTCTCGATATTTTTTCCAGAGGATTTACCAGGGTTACCACCAGAGAGAGAAGTTAAGTTTTCCATTGAGCTAGTACCAGATACTCAACCCATCTCCAAGCCACCTTATCATATGGCCCTAGTAGAATTGGAGGAATTAAAGAAGCAGTTGTAAGAACTACTTGATAAGGGGTTTATAAGGCCTAGCGTATCACCATGGGGTGCTCTGGTACTGTTCATCAAAAAGAAATATGGTAGTTTCCATCTATGTATAGATTACAGGCTTTTAAATAAAGCAACAGTTAAGAATAAGTATCCCCTGCCAAGGATAGACGACTTATTTGATCAGCGGAGAGGGGCTTCAGTGTTTTCAAGGATAGATTTGAGATCGAGTTATCATCAAATAAGGATTAAGGAGGCTGATATATCGAAGACACCATTTCGAACCCGATATGGGCACTATGAGTTCCTAGTTATGCCTTTTGGATTGACTAATGCCCCAGCTGCATTCATCAGTCTTATGAATGATGTCTTCTGAGAATACATGGATAGATTTGTGATAGTATTCATCGATGACATCCTGATTTATTCTGGATCCCGGAAAGAGCATGAACAGCACTTGAGGACCGTGCTTTAGACTCTCCGTGAGAAGAAGCTATATGGTAAATTCAGTAAGTGTGATTTCTGGCTAGAACAAATTTCATTCCTCGGACATGTGGTATCTAAGGATGGAGTGTTAGTAGATCCGTCTAAGGTAGATGTAGTATTAAGATGGGAAAGACCGAGGACAGTCACGGAGGTCAAAAGTTTCTTTGGATTGGCAGGGTATTACAGACGTTTTGTCGAGGGGTTTTCTCGAATTGCAGCTCCATTGACTAGACTAACCCGTAAGGAGGTTCAGTTTTCATGGTCTGAGTAGTGTGAGCAGAGCTTCCAAGAGCTCAAACGTCGGTTGACTACGGTACTAGTCTTGACCATTCTGAGTTCTGAGGGATTTATGGTATACAATGATGTTTCCCACCAGGGTCTCGACTATGTGCTTATTGATACAAACTAGATGTATTTTCGCAAGTGCACGGGTCGTACAAGAAATAATGGGATTTGAGTCACGGATTATCGTCCAACAAAGAAGTTGATTAGCCTAATTAACTACCGAGTAATCTTATCCTAAGTATATCCTAGCAAATTATGAAGTCTTAGTGGGTGATCTACAAAACTAGAATTAAAAGTACTGAAAACAATAAAAATTATAAACTGATG
Source organism: Firmiana major (assembly GCA_033439115.1). Classification (NCBI taxonomy): domain Eukaryota; kingdom Viridiplantae; phylum Streptophyta; class Magnoliopsida; order Malvales; family Malvaceae; genus Firmiana; species Firmiana major. The sequence goes on along the minus strand of CM065903.1, from coordinate 21,121,100 downwards.
AAAATAAAACAGAGCAAAATTACTTACAAAACTCCGAGCAATTAAAAACAACAACCTAAAAAGGAAAATTAAAACAGTTAAAATTAATTAGTGCAATTAAACTAAAATGCAAATATGAAAATTAAAAAAAAACAAAATTAATTAAACAAAATTAAACCATCCTAGAAATAAAATATGCATGTAATTAAACTAATTAAGCTAACCTAAAGTCTAATAAAATAAAACTTCAATTAACCTAAAGAAATTCTTAAATCTAACTAAGAAATTAACTACCTATAAAAAATGATCCTAAATTAAATCTAATTCTAACTAATTACTAATAAGATAAATATATAACTAACGCATGGAAAATAATTGTTTTTGGATTTTAGAATAAAATCTAACCTAAAAGGGCATAAAATAATTCTACTCTTAATTTTACTTTTGCACTACCTAACACTAGATTTACCTCTTAATTTCTAATTAAAACTAATTTTTATACTAATAGGCAAGAAACACTAACATGCAAAGTAAATTAAGACTATTTTTACCTAAAACTAACCTAAGCTAAAAAATAAATTTAGATTAAAGGGAATAATAAAAATAAAACAAAATAACAACAATGCATAAAAATTGATTGATGACAATTTAGTGAAGCCAAACATGGCCTTGCCCAAATGTCCCAGCTGGCCTCGGTCCCAACTGTGCAGAGTTGCATTTTCATTTCGAGATTTGCTCGGTGCTATCTATGCTGCATCCAGGCCACTATCCTCGCTTGTGTTACAGAGTCCTCTCGGCAACAACGTAGTACTGAGCCTGTGGCAACAGGTGCACCTAGCTCCTGCTTCATGTCAGTAACCGATAGTGGTCGGCAATAACATTCCCGCAACACATGTTCAGTAACACCAAGGTTGCTTCTGTTGCCATGTCCTACGTTGCTTTTGACTCCTGCTTCAGCTGGTACCTGTTGTGCTCATCAACTCCATATGCGGCAAAATCAGACCATATATTAGCTTGCTGTTGTACATGTTCCAGCTTCAGCATGCTACCGAGAGCAACAAACTGTTCACTTCAATGATACATGCTTCAGCTTCATCTTTTCACATTCCTACAACTGAGAGCACCATGGAAACATCTTTGGTATCATTACTCAACAGCAGAAGAACAACTAACGGGTTAGTACTACCGCTACAACCTTTGCAAATTTGTAGAAACGAAAACAAATAAACTGTCATGAATAGTAACAGGACACAAAAACAGAGCTAAACAGAGGACAAATTTTCATGCTGAACTTGCTACCAGTAATGAACCCGTGCTCTACATCTGGTCACTGCAGCAGTCGATTGCTTCTTGGAGCTCAACACTGAACAATGTAATACACCCTTTTCACTAACCACCAGCAAGCAACAAATGAGCAAACAACAATAATACTGAAATGAAATGCAGTAACTGAAATGGATTAAAGAAACATGAGAAAATGCAGTAAAAAAAATGGAAGCTAATACTCTAAATGTAGCAAAGACAGGTAGATTACAAAGCAGTAAATGAAAGTGAACCATAAGAAAGAAACATTCGGGCAGTAATATGTCTTCAAGCAGGAATGACATGAATAAAATCGATGGCCAAAGATTAAACCGAATCAACTAACAACCACAAAACAGAGAAATAGAAAAGCAAAATGGGTTATGCCATGCTTCATTTTCTGCTCATGCTGCCACGGTTCCACCGTGGCAGTATTGCAGGAACAATACCCAATATTAAATCTGCAATACTGCACCAGAACATGGTATCGGCAGTGATGGTCTAAGCATCCCGAATGCTTCAACTACAACCGAACATAGATAAAAATAATAATAAAATAAAATTAATAATAAAGACATGATAACAAATGCAAGATAGTAACAGGTTATGTAAGAATGCAATATTAAAGAGAGATTGAGAAGCAATAATAACAATGAACTGGAAACAAAGAACTTCTCATAAAAGCAAGAATGTAAATTGTGATGAACAGTAGCTAAATCAAAATAAAATCAAATGTTGCTTGACAAAAACTAACAGGAAAGCTAAAGAAAACTAAAGGAAAAATAAAACTTTTAATAAAAATAGACTATTTTCTAAACTATCTACTTCTACTCCTACAAACTAATTTACCCTAAATTACACTACTCCTAAATTCTACACTACTCTACCCTAGGCTACTTTATTTTTTTCAATTGCCATCATGTTCTATTTATACACACACTTAGGGGTACAATGATAATTTTTTCATCCTAGATGAGTTGGCATTGTTTGGCCACTTGTCTTCATTTGATTTGCTGCAGAGTAGATATTTCCATGTCACTCGTCTTTTTGTCCAATTGGTTGTGCGATGTGGCCCGACGTGTGTCTTCCAGAAGGTTGGCACGGTGTCCATCGATCTTATCGTTTCGGAGCGAATAAAATACGGACACCTGGCATCACGCGTGTCCAGACGACTGGTGACTCGGTCTGCAAATTGGAAGTAATCCAGTCTCCTTTAGCCCGTTTTCAGCCCATTTTTTACTGAAACGACTGAGTTTCATCCGGATTTAATTTATCTACACATTAACGAATTTTAATTAAATAAAGGGGATAATTAATAAAATAAATTGGGGATTTAAATAATTAATTAGGCAATTAAGCACAAATAATTCTATTAAAAATATAATTATCACACCCCCAAACTTGAGCTTTTGCTTGTCCTCAAGCAAAACAAAACAAATGTAGGAATGACAAGTACTAAACACAATATTTTTCCCAATATTATCCTCAAAGAAAAAGTACAAACTATGAAATCAAAGAATCACAATTACAAGTCCAACACTCAGAATCATTCAATCATAAGTCCTAACCCAAATTGGACTCCTCGTGTGTGTGTGAAAATGTCAGAGTCACTTCACAGTACATTACCCGAATCAGATTATGCAAACACAGTGAATGCAAAGTCAATGACAAGTGATCATTCTCATAAGTTTGCTTTTCACTTCTCTCTCCACTAATGTAGTCACACTTAACCAAAGATCAATAGGACTTCATTAAACTTGTAATGTAAGGTTGGGGCTAAGGTATGATAAAGTCGATTTAGGTTTAATTACCCCTTAACATGCATTACTTCTAGGATCTTTAACGTAAGAGCTCAAATTATTTCCCCCAAACTTATTTATTTTGCTAAACATTTTTTATTCTATTTTTGTATTTTTCCTTTTTCCTCTTTTCTTTTTCTTTTTCTTTCATTTCATTTTTTTTCGAATTTTCACTATCACCAGATACCCATATGTACAAAGCTCACAATATATCCCAATGACTTTTCATGCTCTCGGGATAAGGGATAGGAAAAGAGTGTTTAGGCTAAGGAAATTTATGCAGGTGTATTTACAGAGAAAAGCTTATTTAGCTCAGATGGGTGACTAGGGATAAAATATATACAGGGATGGTTAGACAGGCTCAAACGATCCAAAGATGGCCTAAATCATTTCCCTAATTAAGTGTGATCTAATATTTCACCTCGAAATCAGATCAAACAAATTCTAGAATATGATGCACAAAATCAATTGAACAAATGGAATCCTATGTCCACATAAGTTTTCTCTAAAAAAATATACATATTCATGACATGACATGTGCATAAAATGAGGAAATCACAATCATAATCAAGACAAATTCAAGAATTCAACTTCATGCTTTTCCTATAATCATACTTCTCATTCAATCAAAATTAGACTAAATCATGGGGTTATATCATCGAAATATGGAAAAACTACATGCTAAGTACTAAATCATTCCAAAATCTAATAATGTAAGCTCAAATTTTTGAAAACATTTTTCAATTTTGCCTAAAATTGCTCAAATGATATCCCCTCCCCCAAACTTAAAGGGCACAGTGTCCTCAGTGTGCAGATACTGTAAGAATTGAAGCTCAAGAATAGAGTACTCCTCTATCTGATGATGATGATGAACAACCGAAGCTTGATTGAAAACGTAATACTGTAAAAGAAATCTGTAAAATAAAGAAAGAAATAACGGAAAAGAAAAGAAAAAGAACTATATATAAAGTGAAAAGAAAAAATAGGGCACTTCAAAATGCAGCTAAAGAACACAACACTCAGCAGCAGGGCAAAGAGTAGGAGGGTCAGCCAAAGTGGTGACAAAATGTTAATAGTTAAATCCTCCTGAGCTCTATCTACTTCCCCCATTCTTTCAAATATTGTATGTTCAAGCCTTATATCCTCCATCCTAAAACAGTCTTGAGAGTCATCAGGGAACTTCAAAGGTTTGAAAACATGAAATGTCACCTCTTGATTTAGGACTCTCATAGTCAACTCCCCCTTGTGTACATCAATTAAAGTTCTACCAGTCGCTAGGAAAGGTCTACCTAAAATAATGGGGACTTCCCTGTCTTCCTCCATATCCAAAACAATAAAATCTGCAAGGAAAATAAACTTGTCCACCTTTACTAACACATCCTCAATGACCCCCTTCGGATATTTAATGGATTGATCAGCTAGCTGAAGGGTCATTATGGTAGGCTGGGCATCCCCTATTCCTAACTTTTGGTAAATTGACCAAGGCATCAAATTTATACTAGCTCCTAAATCACACAGGGCCCTACCAAAGGATAGATTTCCAATTGTGCAGGGTATGGTAAAACTTTCGGGATCTTTGAGTTTAGGGGGCAGTTTCCTCTGAATAATTGCACTACATTCCTTAGTTAAGGCTACCATCTCATAGTCTTCAAATCTTCTTTTCCTAGAGAAGATACCCTTTAAAAACTTCACATATCTTGGAATTTGCTCTAAAGCATCTGCAAAAGGAATGTTGATGTGAAGTTTCTTAAAAGCCTCAAGAAATTTGGCAAATTGTTGATCTAGTCTTTGATTTTGGAACCTCTGAGGAAAAGGTACTGTGGTCTAACTAGAGGGGATGTAGTGGAAATAGGTATAGCATCAGAGTACGAGAAAGGCTATGAAGTAGAAGAAGGTATAGATGAAGAAGCGCTTACTTTAGACTCCTTTCCAACCCGATCCTGATGTTCCTGTTCTTCCTGAGTTGCTTCATTAGTATGGGCTTTTCAACTATGGAATGTTCAGGTCCAGACTTAACTTGTGGCTCATCTAGCTCTCTGTCGCTCCTAAGGGTGATGGCTTTCACATGTTCTTTACCCTCCCTTTGCCTAATAGGATTAGCTTCAGTGTTACTAGGAAGGGTCCCTCGAGGACGTTGGCTAAGAGTATTTGCTATTTGTCCCACCTGAACCTCTAAGTTCTTAATTGAAGTAGCTTGATTTTGCAAGACCTTGAGAACATTTCCTCAAGCGAGGGCTTCTTCTCAGCTACTGGTGCTAATGCAAGTACGTGTTGTGGCTGCATATGTAGTGGTGGTGGTTGATGAAAGTGAGGTGGATGGGGATGATTAGGTGGATGGTGTGGATATGGATGATGTGGTGGATAGTATGAAAATTACTGATGTGGTGGTACATGAACCGATGGAGCTTGAAAACCAGGGGGTCCTACAGATATGGAGTTAGAAGATTACCCTTGATTTTGGCTCTAAGAAAAGTTAAGATGGTTCCTCCACCCTGGATTATAGATGTTTGAAAATTGGTTGTTCTGTTGCTTCTGAGAGGGGGCAACGTACTGAACTGATTCTAATTTAAGCGGACACATATCTACAGAGTGTGTACCACCACACTGATCACAGAAAAGAAAATGACTTTGGACAGAATACACAGGATTAGGACTGGTGGAAGGATTATGTTGGATACTGAGCGACTCTACCTTCTTCGTAAGGTTAGCAATTTGAGAGGTCAAGGTAGACAGCGTGTCAAGCTCATAGATACCTACCGACTTTTTAGGCAATTGCCTCTCCGAGGACCATAGATAGTTGTTAGCAGCCTATAACGACCCGTGACCTATAAAAATTCGTGAAATTTTTTTTTTAAACTTCAGCTTGTAACTTAATCTCTTTATTCACTTAGGTTGTATTCTTGTTCAGTGTCAATTCATTTTCTTACTTCTTTAGCCATAATCATAATTAAGTTTCACATTTACATTAATATGGCCGATAGAAATTTCGGCAGCATAACGACTTATATATAAGCCTACCCACCTACAAACCAACTGTTTAACAAATCCTAGATATCCATAACTACCAACCATGCTTTCCAAGTCATGTCATCAATTCATTCTACATATTCCTAACCACGTCTAATTATCCCCAAAATCAATCCTTAAAGATATCTCATTGCATTTATCTTTATACAGATTACATCCTGACACAATACTTTTAATAAATGTCTGTGCATACAAATAGTCTGGTAAAGAGATAGAAAGGTATACCTCACGCATGTACCAAGGGTAGTCTGGGGAACTCGTATCTGCCAGTCTACATCATCTACGTAGTATTTACAATAGGTAGTTCACTGTAAAAACAATCTGAGAGGTAGAGGGTGAGCTTTCAGGGAAAAACCCAGTAAAAAATGCATTTAAAATGATCATGGTGGCTAAATCACATTGAATGCATGATAAAACTAAGAGATAACGTTTCTATACAAATATCACATAGCTTCCAAAAAAACGTATATATAAAACATAATCGATAGAAATATAATTTCGAAGTAACAAATCTATTCAGTTACATCACAATCTTTCGAAACATACAGAACTCTAGAATATTTCAAAACCGATAGAACTTCAAAAGCATAACTGATGCATAAACATATATCGAAGGATCAAAATTTTATAGCATAGTTCATATCAGGTGGAGACTTGGCTAACTTATAGAATTGTCATGCGATGATAACATAGTCATCCTCTGTAGAGGGAAATCATAATCATGGCCATGGCAAGGCTGTAGACGTGATCAATGTCATACAACAAATCAAACATGCCTGAAGGTAGAATTCATATACGCCACAAAGGCGCGCATGACAAAAATGCATTGACCGTGTGGCACTTTGCATCTGTAGGACCCAAGTGGTGGCCCCCATAGTCATACAGACTGTGTGGCACTTTGCTCCCACAGAACCCAAGAGGTGGCCCCCACGATCACATATCATTATGAACTGCATGGCACTTTGCTCCCGTCAGACTCAAGAGGTGGACCACACGTTCACATGTCATTGTAAAAATTGTATGGCACTTTGCTCTCGTCGGACTCAAGAGGTGGCCCCCACGTTCACATGTCATTATGAAAATTGCATGGCACTTTGCTCCCGTCGGACTCAAGAGGTGGCCCCCACAATTCCACTATATATTGCCTTTTCATCTCAAAACAGAGTTTTCAAAACTTTACTTAGGTTTTATAGCCTATAAACTCACACTGAGTAATAAAATCGAGTTCCTTGTAATCTAACAACTCTTTCATAAAACGAAAAGATTGTGTGGCACTTTGTTCCCGCAAGACTCAAGAGGTGACCCCCACAATTTCACTATACAATGCCTTTTTTGTCTCAAAACATAGTTTTCAAAATCTTACTTGCATTTTTATAGCTCATAAGCTCATATCGAGTAATACAATCGAATATCTAGAAATATGAAAACTCTTTCATAAAACAGAAAGACTGTGTGGCACTTTGTTCCTGTAGGACTCAAGAGGTGACCCCCACAATTCCACTATACAATGCCTTTTTGTCTCAAAATAGAGTTTTCAAAATCTTACTTCGGTTTTTATAGCTCAGAAGGCCATATCGAGTAATACAATCGAATATCTTGAAATCTGAAAACTCTTTCATAAAACAGAAAGACTGTGTGGCACTTTGTTCCCGCAGGACTCAAGAGGTGGCCCCCACAATCACCTTTCGAAAACAAATTTCATTTCTTAAGCATATGTTCACATACCAAATTTCATTTCTTTCAAAAACATGAAATCAATTCATACATAAGTCAAAACCATAACATGTATTCATAAATCATGCTCAAAACTATGCATTCAATTTCATATGGCATTTCTTTATTTTGAAAACATGATCAAATAAATCTTAGGCTTAATAGATGTTGGGTTTTGTTTTACAATCAGGGGTTACACGAGAAGGCTCGAAAACACATAAATAAATCGGAGTCTAATGGTAGGGATACCATTACCATCTTAAATTACACCCCTTACCTCAATATATGTCTGTAGCGCTATTAACCCAGTACCTCTGATCAGTCATTCCTCTAAGTCCCAATTCAATCCTCTGGAGCTGTAATTAATCACAAATCGCATATTATTATTCCTTATAAACACATACACAGTGTAATTTCACTTTAAATAACATTTTAGACCCAATTATTTTTATTGGGCTTTTTATTCCCGAGATGTGCCTACCTCTATCCTAAACCCGTTTCAACTCCCCTATTCAATCCTTAAAATCCATTTAACTATTTAGGCTCAATTACAATTTATGGGCCGTCCATTAGGTCATTAACGAGTTTAGGCCGATTGTTACACAAGTTGGGCCCATTATAGATGTTTAGCTGATTACATGGCCTACTATCTCCAACACGTCATTTTAAACCTTTTTTAATTTCTTTGGATAGTTCATAATATCGTTTGCGATAGTCGATTTTCCCATGTCAATTATAACGCAATTCATATGAAATTAATCTAAAAATTATGCGATTAATTTCTAAATCGTATATTTATACCAGTGGTAGCAAGTGAGATTCGCTTACCCAAGATTTCATGATACCCGTAAATCGAGGCTGATTTGAACTCCCGTTTGTCGCCAATTATTGAGCTACACATTTACATATTTTTCGGGTCAAATTCGATCAAATATCTATTTTTATAATTATTCTGACAATTAAATTGGTCCATTTGATCACATACCAGCTAACCCGTAGCTCGATTGCATCACTGAATTTTTTTTCCATTTTTCCCTCCTTTTTTTCTAGCTGAACCGGTTCGGTCCAATTCAACCCGGTTCAGACCGGTTCGGTTCACCCTGGTTCAATCCGATTCAACTTTCTCCCTCGCCGTTCGAAGCTTCACTGGCCGGTTCTTCGCCAATTTCCACCTCTGAGTGAATCCGCGAGGCTGCGCAGTGCGTGGATCGGGTGACAGTTACGCCTGGGCTCACCGAAACAAGGTCGGTTCGGCCATTTCTTCCTTCGGCAGCATTACTGCCTCTTCTCCACGTCGATCTACTTCTTCTCCCGCGTCGTTGGCAGCCATTCGGCCTCCCTCTAGCCAGCAAAGACACGTTCTTAGCCCCGCCTTCGACCGCTTCTCCCTTTCTTTTCCCTTTTCTCCTCCTTCCCTTCGGTGTCTCCCTCTCTCTTTTCTCTTCCTTTTTTTTTGTTTCCTTTTGCCGGCATCCATGGCTTCCTCGCCGTTGCCTTCGCCCGTCGGTGTCGAGGGTGCCTCCCCTCTCAATCACCATCTCCTTTCTCCTCCTAGTCCAGCTTTTCGGTCGGGGAAGGGAATCACGATTCCCTTCCCTGCCTCTTTGTGTCGCACGAAATAGAATCACACGACACTCCAATTCAATTTTTTTAATATATATTTTATTTATTATTTTATTATTATATATATTATATATTATTTATTTATTTATATTATTTTTTAATATATATATATATTATATTTTATTATTATTATTTTATATCTATATATTTTTATAAATACATATATATATTTTTAAATTTCAATTTCAAAAAAACCAAAATATATATGTATATATATATTTATTGTATTTATTTTTATTATTTTTAAATACATGTTAAATTTAACAAAAATATATACATATATTCTTATAACATATTTTCATTCAATTTTATTGTCTAATTAATACATAAAATTTACGGTGTTTACATTCTCCACACCTTTAAAGAATTTGGTCCTCTAAATTTATCTTGGTCCTTTAGAATAGATGAGGGTACTTCTCCTTCATGAGGCTCTCTAGCTCCCTCTATTATGTCATTCGAATATAAACGTGAAAACCTCAAAGTTATTGTTCATAACATTGTCTGGGATCAACATAATTTCTTGTTCAACAAATTTCTTAGAATAAAATTTTCAAATCATATTAGGTAATTTTAATCACATAAAATTTGAAATCTAAATAATGATATCAACAAATTTTCTAGTTATAAACTATTGGATATTGATCCTCTTTTCCTTTTCACTATATCAAAATATTTATCATCAGTTAACCACCATACACCACGCTAAAGGTGAAGTTGATATAACAAAAATTTGTAATAAACGTAAGTTTTTCACACCCAACAAATTTAAGCATAAATCTATAAGTATCCAACTCATCTCTAATCTCAGATATTAATAGCTTCCAAGTCTCATAGATCAATCATAAATGATGATGAAGCTCTTCGCAAAGCTTATATTATCAAAATCCAAGACTTTCTATTAATCAAAAACACTATTGACTCCAAATAATAAAATTCATATCAAGGTCACAACTCCAAACACCACTCACATACATCACATAATTTCATTGATTCCTCAATCTTTGGAACCATTATCACAATTTAATCACTTTCATTATTAACAAATTAATAACACTCCATGTAGTTTAAAGATTGTCCTGCACGACTTGAATAAATATCAATTCACATCCTCAAATTTAGATACTTTTCTATTTCTTTTAGCAAACCAAAATCACTTCAAATTATGCAATTTTCCTCTTTAAATGCAAGATTAATTCCGGCCAATAGAAAATCTTACAATATACAATAATACATTTTGTACTGATGATCTTTAATCACTGCCTAAAATCTATGTTCCCACATAGCATTCCTTTGCACTTGATATTGAACAATTAATCCATATTCCATAGTTCATACGATTTCGTTAGAATGAAATTCATTTCTTTGTCTTCACAAGTAATGGTATCCTAACTTCCAACACGAATATGATGACTGTCAATTTCAATTTATAGGTTATGGATTTAAAGATTCAAGGTTTAGTCCTAATAAAAAGTAGGATACCATAACTTATCACAATTTCCCATTTATCCTTTAGTCAGAACTTATTCTCAATTCATATCACTTGATTCCGAATTACTTCACATAACCGAGATATTCTTACTTTGCAGACACCTCTTATTCCAACATACCTTCTATTCAAAATCTATCGCATTTCAAACTTGTCTCATTTCGTACATCAATTATATCAGAACTCTTTTCTTATTCCAATTAAGTCTCGCATTCGAAACATAAGCATGAGTAATTTACAATCTTTAGACTCGATACGTAATTTATATTCCAAAGTGTCCCTATACCTCAAACTCTGAATCATCTTTTAGAGTTTTGAGTCTTTCGCACTGATCTATAATTTCTGCTTCGAAAGAATCCAATTAACTCTCGTTCTTAACATATCGTGACCAAGAAGACTCCGGGTCTCCCTAACAATTAATGCTAGTACACATCAAAGTGAATCACCTGATCTGATAATCTCCTTTTCATGTAATCCTTATAATTGTTTCCTCAGCATTTTAATTCAATCTTGTAAGCATACTTTTAGTTATATGATTCATCTTTTCAGTTACAAGGACTTTACTCTATCACACTCACTACTTCCTTAGTATATCGCTTTTCTGTCATTCTCTATACCTTGTCATTTTCTTAGTAATCTCGATAGTATATATCTCATATTCTCATAGTTGCACCTTACGCACTGCTCTCTCAAAATAACATCAAGTTCAGCTAAGTTAGCTCGATTGAGGATCTCAGTACCTCCTATGAGTTTCCTGGATTTTCTCTGTTTCACATCTCTACTTATCCAGATCATTCTTTTTCCAAAGCTATAAATTCAATTTCATAATCATTCATAAATTTGTTACTTTATGTCTGATTGCAGTCACTTCATCCATAATTGCCACTTTATTTCATTCGGGCTGTGCTACCGCTTAAGGGCCTTCATAATATATCCCATGTAATTTTCTGATGTCGGCTCTCGAATTAAATTGGGGAACTGCCCTCCGAGTTCGACTTTCCATCTCGATATTGAAGCTACAAGGGCTAATTTCTTTATAGTAGCACACTCAGAAAATTCGTGTAACTTCTCCAATCCTTTAACACAAAAGTTACAAAAGCAACTTTCTTAGTAGAGTTACTCCTAAAATCATCTAGCTTTTCTATCTCATTCATTCAACACTCCGAATCACTGAATTCTTAACCTTGTTGAAAAATAGAGGCTTAAACTCTTGAAACTGCCCCCAGTCTATTAAGCTCACAATCATACTCTAAGAATCCATGCAAGTTTTCCAATTTAATTTTTCCGTTTTCCATTACAATTGGATTCTTGATTTCAGCATGTAATAGCATACTATACTCCGAAATCAATTCAGTCTCTATCCGTTAGTGAACTTATAGACTTTTCTTGACTTCATTGCTCATAACGTTGGGTCATACCTTTCTCGAGATATAAATCATAATTCATACTCATAGACAAATCAATTTCCTTGTGCTAGACCCATAAATTCCATTCGTAGTTTCCTTAATCTCATTCATTCACTTCTCTATAACTACCGGGTCCTTTATCCCATTTAACAATGGCGGTTTGCAGTTATGAAATTGTCTTATCTAGTGTAGCTCCTACTCCTAACTCAAGTCATCATCATTCTGCTGTGGAGCTACAGGAGCAGGCATATTTGTAGTTCTGAAACAATCTCTACAGGCTATACGGGCGTATCGAGAGTAATTTGTCTGTCTATTCTTTCGTCTACCCCATCACCTCACATAGCCTGTGTCCTAATTTTTCATAATATGTTCAATACTCCACTCAACCTTAGCAGAGTGTATCTCAATACCATTTGTCCTTTCCACATGACCTGATGGAGCACGCTCAACATCAATTTCAATCTCGGTATCATTCATGAGTCTCATATGATTACTCTGCATGATTCTCAGGCCTATCTCTACGGCCTCTAGTTTGTGATCTAATTCCTAACGTAAACCAAACATTAAGTCCTAACTTCATTAGGTATACTTAGTCTACAACCAGATAAGCACAGACATTTGGGATATAATCTTATCCTTATTATTGACACTGACAGTACTAGACAACCTTTGCTCTGATACCACCTTAAATTGTAATGACTCGTGACCTGTAAAAATTTGTGAAATTTTTTTTTTGAAACTTCATCTTGCAACTTAATCCTTTTATTCACTTAGGTTGTATTCCTATTCAGTGTCAATTCATTTTCTTACTTATTTACCCGTAATCATAATTAAGTTTCACATTTACATTAATATGGCCGATAGAAATTTCGGCAGCATAACGACTTATATATAAGTCTACCCACCTGCAAACCAACTGTTTAATAAATCTTAGATATCCACAACTACCAACCATGCTTTCCTAGTCATGTCATCAATTCATTCTACGTATTCCTAACCACGTCTAGTTATCCCCAAAATCAATCCTTAAAGATATCTCATTGCATTTATCTTTATACAGATTACATCTCGACACAATACTTTTAATAAATGTCTGTGCGTACAAGTAGTCTGGTAAATAGATAGAAATGTATACCTCACGCATGTACCAAGGGTAGTCTAGGGAACTCGTATCTGCCAGTCTACATCATCTACGTAGCATTTACCATAGGTAGTTCACTACAAAAACAATCTGGGAGGTAGAGGGGTGAGCTTTCGAGGAAAAGCCCAATAAGAAATGCATTTAAAATGATCATGGTGGCTAAATCACATTGAATGCATGATAAAACTAAGAGATAACGTTTCTTTACAAATATCACATAGCTTCCAAAAAACGTATATATAAAACATAATCGATAGAAATATAATTTCGAAATAACAAATCTATCCAGTTACATCACAATCTTTCGAAACATACAGAACTCCAGAATATTTCAAAACCGATAGAACTTCAAAAGCATAACCGATGCATAAACATATATCGGAGGATCAAAATTTTATAGCATAGTTCATATCGGGTGGAGACTTGGCTAACTTATAGAATTGTCATGCGATGATAACATAGTCATCCTCCGTAGAGGGAAATCATAATCATGGCCATGGCAAGGCTATAGATGTGATCAAGGTTGTACAGCAAATCAAACATGCCCGAAGGTAGAATTCATATACGCCATAAAGGCGAGCACGATAAAAATGCATTGACCTTGTGGTACTTTGCACTTGTACGACCCAAGAGGTGGCCCCACAGTCATACAGACTGTATGGCACTTTGTTCCCATAGAACCCAAGAGGTGGCCCCCATGATTGCATATCATTGTGAACCGCATGGCACTTTGCTCCAGTCGGACTCAAGAGGTGGCCCATACGTTCACATGTCATTGTGAAAATGGCATGGCACTTTGCTCCCGTCAGACTCAAGAGGTGGCCTCCACGTTCACATGTCATTGTGAAAATTGCGTGGCACTTTGCTCCCTTTAGAGTCAAGAGGTGACCCCCACAATTCCACTATATATTGCCTTTTCATCTCAAAACAGAGTTTTTAAAACTTTACATGGGTTTTATAGCCCATAAACTCACACCGAGTAATAAAATCGAGTTCCTTGTAATCTAACAACTCTTTCATAAAATGAAAAGATTGTGTGGCACTTTGTTCCCGCAGGACTCAAGAGGTGACCCTCACAATTCCACTATACAATGCCCTTTTTTGTCTCAAAATAGAGTTTTCAAAATCTTACTTGGGTTTTTATAGCTCAGAAGCCCATATCGAGTAATACAATCGAATATCTTGAAATCAGAAAACTCTTTCATAAAACAGAAAGACTGTGTGGCACTTTATTCCGCAGGACTTAAGAGGTGGCCCCCACAATCACCTTTCGAAAACAAATTTCATTTCTTAAGCATATGTTCACATACCAAATTTCATTTCTTTTAAGAACATGAAATCAATTCATACATAAGTCAAAACCATAACATGCTTTCAGAAATCATGCTCGAAACTATGCATTCAATTTCATATGGCATTTCTTTATTTCAAAAATATGATCAAATAAATCTTGGGCTTAATAGATGTTGGGTTTTGTTTTGCAATCAAGGGTTGTACGAGAAGGCTCGAAAACACATAAATAAATCAGAGTTTAAAGGTAGGGATACCATTACCATCTTAAATTACACCCCTTACCTCAATATATGTCGGTAGCACTATTAACCCAGTACCTCGGATCAGTCATTCCTCTAAGTCCCAATTCAATCCTCTGGAGCTGTAATTAATCACAAATCGCTTATTATTATTCCTTATAAACACATACGCAGTGTAATTTCACTTCAAATAACATTTTGGACCCAATTATTTTTATTGGGCCTTATATTCCCGAGATGTGCCTACCTCTATCCTAAACCCGTTTCAACTCCCCTATTCAATCCTTAAAATCTATTTAACTATTTAGGCTCAATTACAATTTATTGGTCGTCCATTAGGTCATTAACGAGTTTAGGCCGATTGTTACACAAGTTGGGCCCATAATAGATGTTTAGCTGACTACATGGCCTACTATCACCAACACGTCATTTTAAACCTTTTCTAATTTCTTTGGATAGTTCATAATATCGTTTGCGATAGTCAATTTTTCCATGTCAATTATAACGCAATTCATACGAAATTAATCTGAAAATTATACGATTAATTTCTAAATCGTATATTTATACCAGTGGTAGCAAGTGAGATTCGCTTACCCAAGATTTCATGATACACGTAAATCGAGGCTGATTTGAACTCCCGTTTGTCATCAATTATCGAGCTACTCATTTACATATTTTTCAGGTCAAATTCGATCAAATATCTATTCTTATAATTATTCTGACAATTAAATTGGTCCATTTAACCACTAACCGGCTAACCCGTAGCTGGATTGCATCATCGATTTTTTTCCCATTTTTCCTTCTTTTTTTTCTGGCTGAATCTATTCAGTCCGGTTTAACCCGCTTCAGACCTGTCCAGTTCACCCTGGTTCAATCCAGTTCAACTTTCTCCCTCGTCGTTCGGAGCTTCGTCTGTTGGTTCTTCGTCGGTTTCCACCTCCGGTGAAGCCGTGAGGCGCGCGGTGTGTGGATCGGGTGACGGTTATGCCTGGGCTCGTCGGAACAAGGTCAGTTCGGCCATTTCTTCCTCAGCAGCGTTGCTGCCTCTTCTCCATACTGATCTGCTTCTTCTCCCGTGTCATCGGTAGCCATTCGGCCTCCCTCTAGCCGGTAAAGACGCGTTCTTAGCCCCGCCTCCGACCGCTTCTCCCTTTCTTTTCCCTTTTCTCCTCCTTCCCTTCGGTCTCTCCCTCTCTCTTTTCTCTTCCTTTTTTTTGTTTCCTCTCACCGGCATCCATGGCTTCCTCGCCGTTGCCTTCACCCGTCGGTGCCGAGGGTGCCTCCCCTCTCGGTCACCATCTCCCTTCTCCTCCTAGTCTAACTTTTCGGTCGGGGAAGGGAATCCCGATTCCCTTCCCTGCCTCTTTGTGTCGCGCAAAATAGAATCGTATGACACTCCAATTCATTTTTTTTAATATATTTTATTTATTTTTTTATTATTATTTATGTTAAGATAATATATTTTGAAATGACAAAACAAGTAAATTCAATAATATAAAGATGATATACAAACATGTTTAGAGGTTATCAGTACCAGAACTTAAGTTTCTGTAGATGAGAGATCGATCTGGGATTATGAGAGATCGATCTCTTGGGTTTTCTTGGATGAGAGATCGATCTGGGTTATAAAAGATCGATCTCCTGGGTTTTCTTGAATGAGAGATCGATCTCATGAAGACATGAGATCGATCTGTTAAGCTTTGAACTTGTTCAATGGTATCAAGGAAGATTGAGATCGATCTATAAGGGTTATAAGATCGATCTGCCTAGTACAGGATGCTGATGAGATCGATCTGGTATAGCAAGAGATCGATCTCCCCTAAAACAAAGGTAAAGGTAGTAGATCGATCTGTAAGATCGATCTATACTCAAATAGAGAGCTCAAGAGATCGATCTGGTATAGGAAGAGATCGATCTCCCCAAAGTCAGAGAGCTAAGGAGATCGATCTGGGTTAATGAGAGATCGATCTCCTCACTACGAGATTACCTGGCAGATCTATCTATAGATCGATCATGCCTCAAACAGAGAGATTGGAAGATCTATCTGCCTGTTCGACAGATCGATCTGCTCTAATATTTTTAAATTATGAGATCGATCTGCTCATATATGAGATCGATCTCCTTGCTTCTTTTTACCTTGATCTTGCAGGGATTATAAGTAAGAGATCGATCTGGTCAAGATGGCAGATCGATCTGGCACTCTACTGGAGGTTTCCAACGGCTCTTTCTGTAAAATCTCAACGAGAAAAATAGCATTAAATGCTCCAACTACCAATCCTTCAGTATATAATCAAGCATTGAAGACAATGAGAAGCAGAGACTATTGCTGCACACTCTGTACATTCTTAAGAGTTTAATTCTTTCATTCCATTTGTCTTCAATCTTCATTCATTGAATTTGCCACATTAAAAGCTTGATATTGTATTCTTCCTACTTTTGAGAGAAAAGAGGATTGTTCCTCAGTGAGATAAATCTTGTAAAAAGGGGAATACATCTTTGTTTAAAAAGGGTAGAGAGGTTATTCCTTAACCTGAAAAAGGAGGTTGTAAGTTTTGTTGAAAGTGAGAAAGAAAGCACTTGACAAGAATGTCAAGGAGAGAGGACATAGGCAAGAGATTGGCCGAACCTCTATAAACAACTGTGTTTGATACTCTCTTCCTTATCTTGCTTTAATTTGATTCATTTCATTATATTGTTTATTTATTATTTGTTAATTAAGTTCGAATTAATTTTTATTTGCCATTAACATTAGAAAACCGATTCACCCCCCTCTCGGTAGAGCCAACAATTGGTATCAGAGCTAGGACTCTTTGATCACATAGGAATAACTTCCTAAGAGTTAGAAACGATCAAATGGCTCACAACAATATAGCAACTAGCTTAGTAGGAGAGGGGCACTCTACGGTTAGGTCTCCTATGTTCAATGGGGAACATTATGCTTATTGGAAGACTAGGATGATGTTATTCATTCAAGCAAATGATTATGAAGTATGGAGGATTATCACTAAAGGACCTCAAATCCCTACAAAAAGAATATAGGGAAGAGATATCCCTAAGAAAGAAGATGAATGGGATTCAAAAGATATTAAATGTGCTCAACTGAATGCTAAGGCCATGCACACTCTCTTTTGTGCTTTAGGGCCAAATGAATACAATAGAGTCTCTGGATGTGACATTGCTAAACAGATTTGGGATAAATTAGCAATAACTCATGAAGGTACAACCCAAGTGAAGGAGACTAAGGTAGGAATGCTCACACATGACTATGAGCTATTTAGGATGAAAGATGGAGAGTCAATCAGTGATATGTTCACTAGATTCACTGATGTAATTAATGGATTAAAATCATTAGGAAAAATATACTTTAATATAGAAATGGTCAAGAAAATATTAAATAGCCTACCAAAATCATGGGAGGCTAAAGTGACTGCAATTGAAGAATCCAAGGACCCTCACACATTGTCACTAGATGAATTAATAGGTTCACTACTCACTTATGAGATGAAATTAAAAAGAAATGAAGAGCCACCCAAGAAAGTGGGAGTTGCTCTAAAATCTACTACTCAAGAGGAAAATAAAAATGAGAGTGGTAGTGAAGAAGATCTTGAGATGGCAATGTTTGCCAAAAGATTTAACAAGTTCATGAGAATGAGAGCTAGTGGTAGTAATAGGAGAAACCTCAAGAGAGATCAAGAAGAGGTAGGAAGAAAAGATACAATCATGTGTTATGAATGTAAAAAACCAGGACACATTAAGTTTAACTGCCCTCTTCTTAACAGGTCCAATGATAAGTTCCATAAAAAGAAGGCAATGGTGGCTACATGGAGCGACAGTGACTGCTCCAATGATGACTCAAATGAGGACATTGCCAAATTGTGCTTCATGGCTATTGAGGATGAAAAGGTAACTTCAAACCTCAATGAATATTCTTTTAATGAATTGCAAGATGCCTTTGATGATCTTGCATTAGAATATGAATGCATGAGTATGAAATATAAGAAGATAATATCTAAATTGAAGAAAGAAAATGAGTTAATTCTAGGGGACAAATTAGAATGTGAAAAGAAACTAGAAATTACGAATCTTGAAATTTGTGACTTAAAAGAAAAAATAGTAATCTACATAATTCCTTTAATAGATTTTATATGGGTCAGCAAAAGTTAGATAATATGTTAGAAACTCAATGAGCATTCTTTGATAAAAATGGGTTAGGATATAATGTAAAAAGTAGAGAGACTCATCTCAAAAGCTTCATTGCTAGAAAGAGCATGAATAAACCTTCAACTACTTGTTCATATTATAATAGAAAGGGACATGCATCATATAATTGCAATATGAAGATGACCACTCTTAAAGGAAAAATAGTAAAAAGAATGTGGGTTCCAAAAGAAGTAATTAACTCAAAAGATTTCAATGCGTTGGCAAAATGGATCCCAAAGGGATCAAGAATTGCATTCACTAACCTCAAAGGACCCAGCTAAGGAAGCTTGGTACTTAGATAGTGGATGCTCAAGGCACATGACGGGTGATAGAAGCCACTTCAACTCATTTAAATCAAAGGTTGGTGGAGAAGTCACATTTGGGGATAACTCCAAAGGCCAAGTTGAAGGAAGTAGCTCAATAGGTAATGACTATTTTTCATTAGAAAAAGTATTGCTTGTTAGGGGTCCAAAGCATAACTTACTAAGCATAAGTCAACTTTGTGACAAAGGTTACAAAGTAGTTTTTGATTGCATGAAATGTCATGTTATAGATCCTAAGTCAAATAAAGTTCTTTTTCTAGGGCATAGGGAAGGTAATATATACATTGTCTATCTTAATGAACTCAAAAATGAAAACATATGCCTAATGGTAGACAAGGAAAAAGAATCTTAGTTATGGCATAGAAGACTAGGTCATGCTAGCATGCATGTGTTATCTAAGTTAGCTAGAAAGGATCTAGTTATAGGGTTACCCAAGTTGTCCTTTAACTATGAAAAAATATGTGAAGCTTGTGTTAAAGGAAAACATAAAAGGATAACACTTAAGCCTAAGAATAGTGTATCCACCACTAGGCCTCTTCAATTACTCCACTTAGACTTATTTGGACCAACTAGAACAACAAGCCTTGGTGGGAAACACTATGGATTTGTAATAGTTGATGATTACACTAGGTTCACTTGGGTCTTCTTTTTGAGAGTAAAAAATGAAGCCTTAGAAAAATTCATAGCCTATACAAAAGTGACTCAAAATGAAAAAGGATACACAATAACTAGTATTCGAAGTGATCATGGCAAGGAATTCGAAAATATAGGATTTGATGAGTATTGCAATGATCAAGGAATTAGCCATAATTTTTCAGCCCCTAGGACACCACAACAAAATGGAGTAGTTGAGAGAAAAAATAGAACATTGGAAGAAATGGCTAGAACCATGTTGTGTGAGAATAATTTACCAAAATATTTTTGGGCTGAAGCTATAAACACATCTTGCTATATCATTAATAGAGCTATGATTAGACCCATGCTAAAGAAAACTCCTTATGAGCTTTACAAAGGTAAGAAGCCTAATATTAGCTACTTCCATCCTTTTGGCTGCAAATGTTTTGTCTTAAATAATGGGAAAGATAATTTAGGAAAATTTGATGCCAAGAGTGATGAGGGAATCTTTCTAGGATATTCCTTGAATTCAAAGGCTTATAGAGTATATAACAAAAGAACATTGATGGTTGAAGAATCAATTCATGTTATATTTGATGAGTCAAATGATGTAGTTAAAGATTCAACCAATGATGAGGATGTTGAAATATTTGAGGGAAGTCCAAATTTAGAGGAAGATTTATTAGAAAAACTTGACTTAAATAAAGAAGATGAAGAAGAAATAGAGATATTAGAAAGAGAGTCTAGAGCACCAAGAGAATTAGGATATGTAATAGATTGTGAAATAGTAAGAGATCCAACCCTTAGAGTTAGAACTAGATCATCTCTAAGGAATGTGTGTCAATTTATAGCCTTTGTATCTCAAATAGAACCTAGAAATGTCAATGAAGCCTTAGATGACAATAACTGGTTCTTAGCAATGCAAGAAGAATTAAATCAATTTGAGAGAAGCAAAGTGTGGAAACTAGTTCCTAGGCCAAGTGATCACTCTATAATTAGAACTAAATGGATATTCAAGAACAAAATGGATGAAAATAGTGTGATCATAAGAAACAAGGCTAGATTAGTTGCACAAGGTTATAGACAAGAGGAAGGAATAGACTATGATGAAACTTATGCACCAGTAGCTAGATTAGAAGCAATTAGAATGCTACTTGCCTTTGCATGCTATAAAAACTTCAAGTTATATCAAATGGATGTAAAGAGTGCATTTTTAAATGGTTTCATTAATGACGAAGTGTATGTTGAACAACCTCCCGGCTTTGAAAATTATGAATTTCCTGAACATGTTTTCAAACTATCTAAGGCACTCTATGGTTTGAAACAAGCTCCTAGAGCTTGGTATGAAAGATTGTCAAAATTCCTAATAGAGAAAGGATTTTTAAGAGGAAAAGTAGATACCACTTTGTTTATTAAAAATAAAAATAAAGATTTACTAGTTGTTCAAGTGTATGTAGATGATATTATTTTTAGATCAACTAATGAATCTTTATGCCAAGAGTTTGCTAAGATCATGCAAGGTGAATTTGAAATGAGCATGATGGGAGAGCTCACTTTCTTCTTGGGACTTCAAGTTAAGCAAACAAAGGATGGAACATTCATCAATCAAGCAAAGTATATTAAGGATTTGCTCAAGCGATTTGGAATGGACAATTACAAACCTCAAGCAACTCCAATGGGCACTAACATCAAGCTTGATAAAGACGAAAGTGGTAAGTGTGTAGACACTAAACTCTATAGGTCTATGATTGGTTCATTGCTCTATTTAACTGCAAGTAGACCAGATATATTGTTTAGTGTATGCCTTTGTGCTAGATTCCAATCCTCTCCTAGGGAATCACACTTATTAGCAACCAAAAGGATCGTTAGATACCTTAAGGACACTCCCTCTCTAGGACTTTGGTACCCCAAGGACTCCACTTTTACACTTCATGTATTTTCAGATGCAGATTTTGGAGGATGCAAAATAGATAGGAAAAGTACTTCAGGTACTTGCCAATTCTTAGGGAATAGATTAATCTCCTGGTTCTCTAAGAAACAAAATAGTGTGGCTCAGTCCACAACTGAAGCTGAATACATAGCAGCAGGTAGTTGTAATGCTCAAGTGTTGTGGATTAAAAAACAAATGAAAGACTATGGTATTGACATGAAACAAGTCTCTATTAAATGTGATAATACCAGTGCCATCAATCTATCTAAAAATCCTATTCAACACTCTAGGACTAAGCACATTGAGATTAGGCACCATTTCCTTAGAGACCATGTTCAAAAGGGGGATATAATTCTAGAGTATATTGACACTTTACATCAAATAGCTGATATATTCACCAAACCTCTTGATAGAGATAGGTTTTGTGTCCTTAGAGGTGAATTGGGACTCATGAATGTCCCTTAAGATGTATATACTTCAAAATCTTGATGTTAAGTTGGTTTTAAAAGAGTTTTTCAAAGATTTTACTAGGCAAAGAGTATGAGAGATCGATCTCCTATCAATATAGATCGATCTCCATACTTCAAATAAGCCTAAAGCATTAAGGTTAAGCTCGGCAGATCGATCTTCTCATCCATAAGATCGATCTCCTTAAGCCTCTGTTAAACAGCAGATCGATCTGTGCATATGACAGATCGATCTCCTCAAGCCTTTGTTTAAGCAGCAGATCGATCTATGCATTTGGCAGATCGATCTCCCTAAGCCTCTGTCAACCAGCAAATCGATCTGTGCAAACGACAGATCGATCTCCTCAAGCTTCTGTATTATGAAGATCGATCTTGTGGTACCATAGATTGATCTCTTCAAGCTTCTGGAAATGACAGATCGATCTGTCGTCTCGACAGATCGATCTCCTATGCCCTGGACTATAAAAACTGGCGAAAAATCTCCAAATTTCAAATCTCCAAAATCTCAAATCCCTAAACTCCTGTCACACCTCATCTCTCGATTCTCCCTGCAGATCGATCTTCGGTAAGAAAATTGTCAAATCTTCTCTTCGATTCTTGATCTAGTAACCTACATTGCAAAATTTTTTCTCAAAATTCTTAGCTAAGTGCTCAATTTCTCTCTAGGTCGAATCTAGTTACTGTTTCATTGGTTAGTTGTTTAGAGAACTAGTTTTAACGTCTTGTGTCTAGAAAAATGCCTCGTATTAAGAGAACAGCCAATAGAGAATCTAGACCAACCTCCTCCCAACCACCTTCTACCTCTTCAGTCACTACCTTTAACAGGTGTTTTAAAACACCTGCAAAAAGGAAGAGATATGAAGAGTATTTTTTCACCATGCCAATTAAACATTGGCGAACTGTAAGACCCGAATTTAATTAAAATACGAAATGAATGAGTATTCGTGAAGGGAAGTCGGGTTAAATTAATCCCGAACATGTGTAAGGGTAAAATGGTCAAAAGATCGAAGGCCGGTATATTTCGATAAGGAAATTTAATTAAAAATATGGATTTGAGAAATTTTGGTCAATAAGGATGAAATAAATTTATTTTGGGTTAAATTGATCAAGATATTAATTTATGGGAATTAATCGGAATTAATCGGAATTTTTAGTTCGGAAAAATAATCTCGAAAATAATCAAAAAATATACCGAAAAGTCATTCGGGACAATATCTGAAAAATACGGAGAAATTATACCCGAAAAAGGGTTAAAATAAATTAAATAAATTAAATAAAATTAAATTAATTAATTTAGAATTAAATAATAATTTTAAGGGATATTTGGGTATTTTTAAGGTATTTGAATGATTAAAATAATAAAAATAAAATTTATAAACAAAAAAAAAGAATCAGAATCAGAAACGAAAATCGCGAAAATGGAACCCGAAACTGACAGCCAAAAACCGAGGAGTCCGACGAGCCACCGGCTGCCGTTGAGCCCAGGCGAAGGTCGAAAAAGCTAGAGCAAATCTCGGCGATTCCAACGGTACCATCAACGCGCGTCGACTGCAGCTAATCCCGGCGAATCGATCAACGGAAGTTTCGGGGAGAAATCGCCTCTGTCCCGGCGAACGGCGGCGTCTTGGCTCCGATCCGACCCCGCTAAATGATCCCCAGGCCGAGACGGTTCTGTTGAGGCCATTGGATGCCGACGAAACGGCGGGAATCGTCGGCGACTACCAAGGGAAGAAATGGGTTCCGACGGCCGAGGGAGAAGAGTCGAACCGGCGGCGTTTCGACGACCTCGACCGAAACCGAGGGTAGATTCGTGCTGCGAACGACCCAGTGGAGTTGCTGGCGGTGGAAGCCGACAGAGAACCGGCCGGCAAGATGGTGAACCGGAGTGAACCGGGGTGAACCGACGGTCTGAACCTGTCCGAACCGGACTGAACCGGTTCAGCCAAAAAAGAGAGGAAAAAAGGAAGAAAAAGGGAAAAAGAAAAAGAGGAAAAATTGGGAAAAATTCCAGTGATGCAATCGAGCTTCGGGTAAGTCGATAAGCGGTCAAATTGACCGATTTAAATTTTGGAATATTTTATTTAATTAATTTTCAACTGGAAATTTACCCGAAAAATTATGAAATTGTGTAGCTCGACGATTGGCATCCAAAGAGAGCTCGAGACAGCCTCGAATTTCGTACTAGCATGGAATCTCGGGTAAGTGATCCTTATTTACGACAATTTACATCGTTATGCGTGATATGAATTTAAATTCTGCATAAATTGAAATAAATTATGAAAATTTAGATAAATTGTCGTAAATATTAAATTTAGCTATTCGAGAGTTAGAATGAGGCCCAATAAATTGTTGGAGGGCCCAATGAGCCCAATAGGCCTCGATAAAGTGAAAATTAAGTGGGAAACGGGCTTAAGGCCGATTAAGGCCCATTAAGATGCAATCGGGCCCAATAGGGGTAAACGGGCCCAATGATTTAAATTAAGCCCAGAAAATATCAAATACAATTAAATTATATAATATCTGACCTGAGGAATATTAATACGCAGTTTCGGGCATTTGATTGGGAGCATATCGGACTGCGCGACGAGACAACAGTGGAAAAGAAAAGGTCAGACTCGACAAGAAAAAAGGTAAAGGAATTCTACGGACTGCTAGAGGTAACTTTACGCAATTTTAAGTTCATTTGCGGTCTTTAAAAATTACCTGAAGGGTCCAGAGGTCAATTAATAATTTTAGTGCCTCGAATGGGCAATTTACCAAAATACCCTTGTTAAGGGTAAAATTTACAAATTTAGGAAAAGTTGAGAGGAGCAAGAACAAGAGGTTCTTGCTCATTCTGGAGGTGTTTTGATGCATGCATTAGTAGGCTGGCTAACCTTGAAAGAAAATGCACAGCATTGCATACTTTCAACGTGAAATTGTTTTGAACACTATTTTGAGGAAACAGAGTCGCCTACGCGTTTTATTGACATGTGACGTGCTAGAGCTCAGCTCGCACGATATTTTCGATCTGTGTGATGCACGCATTAGTGCTGGAGCGAGAGCTCGCACTAGAGTTTTACATGCATAGGTGCTGGAGTCCAACTCGCACCAGATTCTTATATATATATATGATTTTCGTGACAGGGTGCTAGAGTCTAACTCGCACCATATTTTTATATGATTTTGAGACAGGGTGTTAGAGCTTTGTTCGCACCATATTTTTATACGGTTTGCATACAGAGTGCTAGAGCTTAGCTCACACTAGATTTACTTGATTTGATGAGAGTGCTGAGCATCGCTCGCACTGATTTTATGAGAACATGTGATGAACCGTGCTTGGAGCATCGGGTAGACTGTGTGTCACCGATTAAATAGGCCCGCACGTGCGTTTTGAGACATGGCATGTTAAAACAACCTGATGAGCCCGAACGAGGGATAAGGGTTAAAGAAACAACCTGATGAGCCCGAACGAGGGATAAGGGTTAGAGAAACAACCTGATGAGCCCGAACGAGGGATAAGGGTTGGAGATCCACCTGATGAGCCCGAACGAGGGATAAGGGTTGGAGGACCAGCTGATGAGCCCAAACGAGGGATATGGTTGGGGGTCCACGGAGTACGATGTACCGTGCAAGTAGCATGGAGTACGATGTACCGTGTGGTATCTTTGTCATACGTTGGTATCTTTGTGATACGTTGGCATCTTCGGATGCATGGGATCGGATAAGACCGACGAGAAGGATTGACCAACCGCCCGGGCGGTTCCCGATCATGGGGAGAACCCGTATACTAGGATCCGTGTAGCTGAGGAACTCCCGAGGACACATATGGCCATAGTCCTGGTTATTTGTCGATATACAGACATTGCCTAGTCTCGCATGTCGTCGATTTTGATGAAATCAAATTGGGTTTTAAACTAAATTTGCATGATGGTATTTCCATGCTTTTCAAACCCATGTGTGAATGTAAATCGATTTTCATGGTTTTGTGTGAGTTAGGATCACCCGCAGGAGGGGTCGAGTCCTGACTTTATTGTGAAAATTTTAATTGAGAAATAAATGATTTGTAATAATTGCATGTTGAATTTTTCGTGCAAACTTGATTTGCATAACATCATAATTCATATCATTTGTTTTAAAATGTGTGGAGAAAGGGTGGTTTATACATGGCACCACGTTCATGTAGGTAGTATGGTTACCTACTTGTTCGTAGGATTGCCTTACTGAGCTTGATGTGCTCACTCCTTTCATTTTCTCCCACAGATAATCTCCAGTTGAAGTTGAGGCGACTCAGTACTGCATTCCGGATATCCGCTGCTGCCCATCAACATAAGGTATATACACTTGTACATATTGTATCTACATAAGCATAGCACAGTAACATGTTTGTAAGTAACTTTAGGGGATGTATAAATAATGTAAACATCTTATAAATGACTGAGAAAGAATTAAGTTATATGGTAAATGTATGGTGGGACTGGCATTGACACACAGCCCAATTTGTTAGTGGAGTGTGGTCACGATCAGAAGACAGGTAAGAATTTAAGTAAGAAAATAATAAAACGCGAAAAATTAACTCTGATTTTGGGTAGTTTGGGTCGTGACAATGTTTGGTATCAGAGTCGAAATTGGTCTGATGTGTGTCAGTGTCAGTAATTAGGAATTACATCCCCGTATTACTGTGCTTGGTTAGATACAATAGTGTATATCGAGATGGGTTTTAACTAAGAAATGGTTGAGAATGCAGGAATGCCTAATATGAGTCGCGTTAAATGAGATAGTGCACGAGGCAGAGGTCGTAGAGGTAGACCTAAGTCTGCTAAGTCGTGCTGAGTTTGACTATGAGAATCAGTATGAGATTGAAATGGAGGCTAATGTTGAGCTTGCCTCACAGTGTCCGACAGAGTGATCGGATAGTATTGAGACACACTTCGCGAGATCAGAGCGGAGTGTTGAGATTATTTTGGGGAGCTAATTGCTCAGATTATGTATGAGATATGAGGGCGCAGCGGAGCATTGGTGGAAACCCGCTCGACCCATCTTAAGTATTAAACATTCAGAGCTGATATGAGAAATATCTTGGATATATTCCGGTGACAGGATATCCCGGACATGATTTAAAGGAAAAATTTCTTACACTGCCCAGGAATACTAAATTGATTATGAGTATGAAACTCAGTTATATTCTTTGGCAGATATTACCTAGACACTATGAACAAGTGACAGTCGAGATGTCTAAAAGTTTATGGAAGGGCTCAGATTTTCAATTAGAGTCCGATTGGCCCGTGAGATATTACTTATAACGAGGCAGTGCGCAGATTTATAGTTGGGTAAATAAGAACATAAATTGCACGCCTCTGAGATTGGGAAAGGTAGTGAGGGCTGAAATAGAGACAGAAAAGAGAATCGAGAAATGACAAAGATGTTAAAATGGAAAAATGGTAATTGGTAAAAGAATTAATTTGATGAGTTATGGAGTAAGATAATTGGTAAGGCCCCAGTGCATACAATTTTGGCACTTTTGAGGGGCATTGTAATTGGAGGACCCCGACCTGCTACGAAGCAGGGTAGCAGTGTAAGCACTGTAAGCAGTGTGGAATTTGTGGTGGATACCACGGAAAGAGGGTCTATATCTACACTGTATTGATGGAAAAATGGGCGTTAAGTGTGGTAAGATGGACCATTGATTTTGATTGCACAGAGTTGGGCGAGATCGCCCCACAGAAAAGTAAAGAGATAAAGAAAAACTTCGTTGGTATAACTGCAACGAAAAGGGAGGCAATAGCCGAAAAGAAAAAGGAAAGTAGGCTGTTGGACGAAGGCGAGGGGATGTCTTGGACCAGGACACTATTGATGTTTCATGGATGTGGTGTAAGATACCACACTTGTTATGAATAATGAAGTACATATGTTCATTGATCCTGGTGCCACACATTTATTCATACCGCCTTCATTCGCGTATAAGTGAGTAAAAGGCATGAATGCCTACATCATTGGGCACAATACTGATAAATGAGTACCCCAATAGAGGAGGATTAATTAACGGAATATGGATATAGAGATTTTAAGTGATAAAAAGGGGTGCAACAGTTGAAATTAAAGGAGTAATGGATTGTACTCACGGAATGAATAATGAAAGAGTTTTGTCATGAGGGATATACGAAATGAGATAATCTTTAAGATAAGATAGATCCTAAATACAAGATGTATTGGAGTAAGAGGCGTATGCTAGGTAAGAACATCTTTACGATATGAAGTCATTAGGATTAAAGCAATTAGTAGCGAATATAAATTGTGACCACATGGACTGGTATATAAAGTATACGTGGTTAAGTCTGAAGGTTAATAAAGGTATTTCAAAATACCTCCCCGCCTGAAGACTTGACAGCGTCTAAAAGTATATATATATAACCTGTAACGTGAAATCGATCGTCGTAATAAATACTAGGATACCTTTACTAAGACGATAAGAATATTAAAAATTCGACAAATCATAAAGGTTAACATAGTAAAATTTAATAAGAGCCGTTAAGATAAGAAAAGGAAATGACGCAGGTTAGTACCTGGAAACGTAAGCGATTTTGAAGGATCTTATACGCTTATGCGTGGATAAGTCAAGGATTAGACCGAATTGTAATCATCATTATCGATGATATGTTGGGTGTAGTTAAAGTCCAGGGCAAATTGTAAGCAATAATTGGAAATTGCTCTTACAATTGGGTTGTTGTGAATTCTCAAAAATAGTATACCTTGTTGACACATTGAACTAAGAAAACGTGGTCTTTAAATGAGATGATAAATAAGATGATAGATGTGACATGAATTTCGGTGTAGTGAAGTATGAACTGACCACCGTGATTATTTTCACCATACCCAACAGCTCAAGAGGTTCTCAGTGAGTATCGATACCTCAAAATTATGAAGGAGCTGTGTATTGATGTATAATGGGAAGATAGTCAATTATGGAGTCAAACAACTCCTTGATCATGAAATAAACTATCTGACCCATGATTTAAAGTTGGCAACAATATTTGTACCAAGGATATGGTACTATTATGTACACGGTGAGAAATTTTGGGTATGCACTGATCACAAAGCCCAAGTATTTGTTTTCACAGAAAGAGGTGAATATGAGAATACATAGTGGGTTAGAGCTTCTGAGGGATTTTGATTTGTGAAGATTGTACCACCCAGGAAAGGCTAATGTGATGGCTGATGCCTTGAGTAGAAAGAGCCTCAGGATGGTACCACATATGATGGTCAGGGAGCGTGAGCTGCTAGAGCAGTTGTGAGCCTCAGTATTGATGTGATCCCTTCTGATGATGACAGTGATTATGCGACAGCTAGCCTGATGATTAGAACCGGATGAGAGTGCCCGGATTTGCCAGGCTTAGCGTGATGATCGGCATGATGTCGATAGTTTGGGTCAGATTCAGAAGGGTACAGTGACAGAGTTCACAGCGAGTGTTGATGATTTACAGAGAGGTTCAGAGACAATATGAGTGCTCCCCAGGACCACAGTTGATGGGATAGTAATATTGTCAGAAGCTCACTCTTCGGGATATATAGTGCATATGGAAAGTAAAGAATATATATCGAAATCTCGAAAAGGGTATTGGTGGTCAGATGTGAAAAGGGATATGGTAGAGATTGTGGAAAAGTGCCTAGTATGTCAGCAGAATATGGTAGAGTATTAAAAGTCTGCAGAGTTATTGCAGCACCTACCTATATCGACATGGCACAAAAAATGAGAGCAAGTCTCCATGAATTTCGTAATGGGTTACAGAGAACCCAAGTGAATTACGAGGCTATTTGGATGATAGTCGATAGAGTAACTAAGTCTACCCACCTTCTGGTTATGAAATCCCTAAATACTCAGAGTGTATATGAGGATTTGTGTATAAGGGAGATTGTGGAACATTATGTAGCGTTCCAGTGAGCATTGTATTATATAGGGATTCCCACTTCACTTTCTACTTCAGGGAATATTTTTCAGGAAGCTATGGGAACCCGACTGAGTATTAGCACAGCTTTTCATCCTCAGACAGATGGTCAGTCAGAGAGGACTGTACAAGTTCTGGAGGATCCGATGAAAGCATGTGCCATTGATTTTATAAGCTCCTGTAATGATCAGTTGATTTCTAATCGAATTCGTCAATAGTGACAGTTGCCACTTGAGTATCGGGATAACAAGATATGAGGCAGTGTATGGCTGTAGGGGTTGTTCCCCAAATTGGATAAGAAAAAGTGGGTGACAGATAGAATTATTTTCGACTTTGGATAATA
Source organism: Firmiana major (assembly GCA_033439115.1). NCBI lineage: Eukaryota > Viridiplantae > Streptophyta > Magnoliopsida > Malvales > Malvaceae > Firmiana > Firmiana major. Next base: position 21,090,292 of record CM065903.1, on the reverse strand, counting down.
AGTCTCTGAGGATGTTTTAGTTAAGAGTGAGAGATTAAGAACACCTCAGAGCAGATAGACAAGTATTGGAATTCACCGACGGTGAATTTCTCTGGTTGAAATGTTTCTTGTCCTAAGAGAATAAGGACATAGCAAACTTTAGGAAGAAGGTAAATTGAGTTGCGTTGGATGGAATATTTTAAGAGATTGGACAAGTGGGAGATAAGACCTGTAGGTTGGTGTTATCACCTGAATTAACAGGCACCCACAATGTGTCTCAGCTTTTGATGCTTCGAAAATATTATCCAGATCCAGCATAGGTGATAGGATATGAGATCTAACAGTTCAGTTTAATGAAAATATAAGTATATTGAAGAAGTTGATTCGGGCATTAAACAGGAAAGAGAAAGTATTGAGGTTTAAGATGATCTCCCTAATTAAAGTCCTTTGGTAGTAATACACTCTGGAGAAGGTCACATAAGAATTTAAGAGTATGATACGATCGATGTACCCGGAGTTGTATATGGACTCATATGAATTGGTTCTAATTTGGAGGACCAAATTCCTTGAGTGGGGGAGAGTTGTAAGACCCGAATTTAATTAAAATACGAAATGAATGAGTATTCGTGAAGGGAAGTCGGGTTAAATTAATCCCGAACACGTGTAAGGGCAAAATGGTCAAAAGACCGAAGGCCGGTATATTTCGATAAGGAAATTTAATTAAAAATATGGATTTGAGAAATTTTGGTCAATAAGGATGAAATAAATTTATTTTGGGTTAAATTGATCAAGATATTAATTTATGGGAATTAATCGGAATTAATCGAAATTTTTAGTTCGGAAAAATAATCTCGAAAATAATCAAAAAATATACCGAAAAGTCATTCGGGACAATATCCAAAAAATACGGAGAAATTATACCCGAAAAAAGGGTTAAAATAAATTAAATAAATTAAATAAAATTAAATTAATTAATTTAGAATTAAATAATAATTTTAAGGGATATTTGGGTATTTTTAAGGTATTTGAATGATTAAAATAATAAAAATAAAATTTATAAAAAAAAAAAGAATCAGAATCAGAAACGAAAATCGCGAAAATGGAACCCAAAACCGATAGCCAAAAACCGAGGAGTCCGATAAGCCACCGGCGGCCGTTGAGCCCAGGCGAAGGTCGAAAAAGCTAGAGCAAATCTCGACGATTCCAACGCTCCCATCAACGCGCATCGACGGCAGCTAATCTCGGCGAATCGATCGACGGAAGTTTCGGGGAGAAATCGCCTCTGTCCCGGCGAACGGCGGCGTCTTGGCTCCGATCCGACCCCGCTAAATGATCCCCAGGCCGAGACGGTTCTGTTGAGGCCATTGATGCCGACGAAACGGCGGGAATCGCCGGCGACGACCAAGGGAAGAAATGGGTTCCGACGGCCGAGGGAGAAGAGCCGAATCGGCGGCGTTTCGACGACCTCGACCGAAACCAAGGGTAGATTCGTGCTGCGGACGACCCAGCGGAGTTGCTGGCGGTGGAAGCCGACGGAGAACCGACCGGCAAGATGGTGAACCGGAGTGAACCGGGGTGAACCGATGGTCCGAACCGGTCCGAACCGGACTGAACCGGTTCAACCAAAAAAGAGAGGAAAAAAGGAAGAAAAAGGGAAAAAGAAAAAGAGGAAAAATTGGGAAAAATTCCAGTGATGCAATCGAGCTTCGGGTAAGTCGATAAGCGGTCAAATTGACCGATTTAAATTTTGAAATATTTTATTTAATTAATTTTCGACTGGAAATTTACCCGAAAAATTATGAAATTGTGTAGCTCGACGATTGGCATCCAAAGAGAGCTCGAGACAGCCTCGAATTTTGTACTAGCATGGAATCTCGGGTAAGTGATCCTTATTTACGACAATTTACATCGTTATGCGTGATATGAATTTAAATTCCGCATAAATTGAATTAAATTATGGAAATTTAGATAAATTGTCGTAAATATTAAATTTAGCTATTCGAGAGTTAGAATGAGGCCCAATAAATTATTGGAGGGCCCAATGAGCCCAATAGGCCTCGATAAAGTGAAAATTAAGTGGGAAACGGGCTTAAGGCTGATTATGGCCCATTAAGATGCAATCGGGCCCAATAGGGGTAAACGGGCCCAATGATTTAAATTAAGCCCAGAAAATATCAAATACAATTAAATTGTATAATATCTGACCTGAGGAATATTAATACGCAGTTCCGGGCATTTTATTGGGAGCATATCGGACTGCGCGACGAGACAACAGTGGAAAATAAAAGGTCAGACTCGACAAGAAAATAAGGTAAGGGAATTCTACGGACTGCTAGAGGTAACTTTACGCAATTTTAAGTTCATTTGCAGTCTTTAAAAATTACTTGAAGGGTCTAAAGGTCAATTAATAATTTTATTGCCTCGAATAGGCAAATTACCAAAATACCCTTGTTAAGGGTAAAATTTACAAATTTAGGAAAAGTTGGGAGGAGCAAGAACAAGAGGTTCTTGCTCATTCTGGAGGTGTTTTGATGCATGCATTAGTAGGCTGGCTAACCTTGAAAGAAAATGCACAGCATTGCATACTTTCAACGTGAAATTGTTTTGAACACTGTTTTGAGGAAACAGAGCCGCCTACGTGTTTTATTGACATGTGACGTGCTAGAGCTCAGCTCGCACGATATTTTCGATTTGTGTGATGCATGCATTAGTGCTGGAGCGAGAGCTCGCACTAGAGTTTTACATGCATAGGTGCTGGAGTCTAACTCGCACCAGATTCTTATATATATATATGATTTTCATGACAGGGTGCTAGAGTCTAACTCGCACCATATTTTTATATGATTTTGAGACAGGGTGTTAGAGCTTCGCTCGCACCAGATTTTTATACGGTTTGCATACAGAGTGCTAGAGCTTAGCTCGCACTAGATTTACTTGATTTGATGAGAGTGCTGAGCATTGCTCGCACTGATTTTATGAGAACATGTGATGAGCCGTGCTTGGAGCATCGGGTAGACAGTGTGTCACCGATTAAATAGGCTCGCACGTGTGTTTTGAGACATGGCATGTTAAAACAACCTGATGAGCCCGAACGAGGGATAAGGGTTAGAGAAACAACCTGATGAGCCCGAACGAGGGATAAGGGTTGGAGATCCACCTGATGAGCCCGAATGAGGGATAAGGGTTGGAGGACCAGCTGATAAGTCCGAACGAGGGATAAGGCTGGGGGTCCACGGAGTACGATGTACCGTTCAAGTAGCATGGAGTACGATGTACCGTGTGGTATCTTTGTGATACGTTGGCATCTTTGGATGCATGGGATCAGATAAGACCGACGAGATGGATTGACCAACCTCCCAGGCAGTTCCCGATCATGGGGAGAACCCGCACACTAGGATCCGTGTAGCTGAGGAACTCCCGAGGACACATATGGCCATAGTCCTGGTTATTTGTCGATATACAGACGTTGCCTAGTCTCGCATGTCGTCGATTTTGATGAAATCAAATTGGGTTTTAAACTAAATTTGCATGATGGTATTTCCACGCTTTTCAAACCCATGTGTGAATGTAAATCGATTTTCATGGTTTTGTGTGAGTCAGGATCACCCGCAGGAGGGGTCGAGTCCTGACTTTATTGTGAAAATTTTAATTGAGAAATAAATGATTTGTAATAATTGCATGTTGAATTTTCCGTGCAAACTTGATTTACATAACATCATAATTCATATCATTTGTTTTAAAATGTGTGGAGAAAGGGTGGTTTATACATGGCACCACGTTCATGTAGGTAGTATGGTTACCTACTTGTTCGTAGGATTGCCTTACTGAGCTTGATGTGCTCACTCCTTTCATTTTCTCCCACAGATAATCTCCAGTTGAAGTTGAGGTGACTCAGTACTGCATTCCGGATATCCGCTGCTGCCCATCAACATAAGGTATATACACTTGTACATATTGTATCTACATAAGCATAGCACAGTAACATGTTTGTAAGTAACTTTAGGGGATGTATAAATAATGTAAACATCTTATAAATGACTGAGAAAGAATTAAGTTATATGGTAAATGTATGGTGGGACTGGCATTGACGCACAGCCCAATTTGTTAGTGGAGTGTGGTCACGATCAGAAGACAGGTAAGAATTTAAGTAAGAAAATAATAAAACGCGAAAAATTAACTCTGATTTTGGGTAGTTTGGGTCGTGACACGAACCATCGATTTTTCTTTCTTAAATCGCATTGATTTTCCCTATCTACCCAAATTTGAAGAGTTTGGGTGGATTTCATTTCTCAAAATCAATACTCTCGTACCCCCAAACATCGTCAGGGCATTCTTTTCTAATGCCGAACTCACCTATGATCCTGACGATACTTGCAAAATTCTCGGGTTTACCACGTATGTCATGGGTAAGTCAATTGCAATAGACCCTGATGTCTTAGCCCAAGCTTTCCACATAAGCAATGAAGGCTTGACCAATGAAGATGAGGAAGTCCCCTTGGAGTTTAATATTCCCGGGGATAAGGCGAGTGACCTACCAATGCACCCACGGTTACTCCACCTCATTATCTTATGGAATCTTCATCCTTTCGGTACCCGTCATTCCACCGTTAGGAGGTTAGATCATTTTTGGATCTACCACATCCACTCCACAAGTCAAAAACCCAACCTTGTCCATTTTATCTATGAAGATTGGTTGAAGATCGTACGCGGCCAAGCCACCACGATAGTTTTTCCGCAACCGCTGGCGTACTTTCTCCAACGACTAGGAGTGGACTGTAGTTGTGAAACATGTGAAGTGCCATCCCCAAAGAGCGTCTTAAACATTGGAACACTTCACCACATGAGATACTATAAAGACTTCCGAGGGGATTGGAAGAAGAAGCGGGAACAGCAGCCTGCAGCAGCTATGGAGGAAGATCCCTCAGATGAGCCTATGGATCCACCTGCTGCACTGACTGCAGGTCCATCATCTTTGACTACTCCGCCCACTGCAACTGCTCCCTCACCCACTGACATTGAGTCCATTGTGACAATGATGAATGCGCTGAACAGGAAGATAGATGAAGGTTTTACAAACCTTCATGCCACCCAGAAGACGATGATCATAGAGCTGAACCGCAAAATAGATGAAGGCTTTGCAAATCTTGATGCTACTCAGCAGGCGATGTATGATGAGCTTCAGATCACTCGCACTCACGTTGAGGATCTCATGGATCGATTTCCTCCTCCACCTTAGGACTTCTTTGTTAGGACTATCTTTGCTATGTTTTCTAATTACTGGTTGTTGTTTAACTGACTTTGCTTGAATGAGTATTTCATGGAATGTCAAGTTAGTTATTTTTCTTATTTTTGACTTACCATTTTGAAATGAATAGAGTGTTTACTCTGATTTAACCTTTTAGCACCATTGATATGACAAAAAGGGGGAGAAGAATAAGAAAACTTGTTTAAATGGTTTTAAATATGTTAAAGAAACATGTCTAATGGTTTAAAGGAATGATTAAATGAGGGGGAGTTAAGAAAGTTAAGAGGCCAAAAGCCAAAAGTAAGGGGGAGCTTGTGCAAAATGAAAATAGGTAACTAAACATGTTGATTGAATAGGTTTTGTCGTATCAAAAAGGGAGAGATTGTTGAGATAATATATTTTGAAATGACAAAACAAGTAAATTCAATAATATAAAGATGATATACAAACATGTTTAGAGGTTATCAGTACCAGAACTTAAGTTTCTGTAGATGAGAGATCGATCTGGGATTATGAGAGATCGATCTCCTGGGTTTTCTTGGATGAGAGATCGATCTGGGTTATAAAAGATCGATCTCCTGGGTTTTCTTGAATGAGAGATCGATCTCATGAAGACATGAGATTGATCTGTTAAGCTTTGAACTTGTTCAATGGTATCAAGGAAGATTGAGATCGATCTATAAGGGTTATAAGATCGATCTGCCTAGTACAGGATGCTGATGAGATCTATCTGGTATAGCAAGAGATCGATCTCCCCTAAAACAAAGGTAAAGGTAGTAGATCGATCTGTAAGATCGATCTATACTCAAATAGAGAGCTCAAGAGATCGATCTGGTATAGGAAGAGATCGATCTCCCAAAGTCAGAGAGCTAAGGAGATCGATCTGGGTTAATGAGAGATCGATCTCCTCACTACGAGATTACCTGGCAGATCGATCTATAGATCGATCATGCCTCAAACAGAGAGATTGGAAGATCGATCTGCCTGTTCGACAGATCGATCTGCTCTAATATTTTCAAATTATGAGATCGATCTGCTCATATATGAGATCGATCTCCTTGCTTCTTTTTGCCTTGATCTTGCAGGGATTATAACTAAGAGATCGATCTGGTCAAGATGGCAGATCGATCTGGCACTCTACTGGAGGTTTCCAACGGCTCTTTCTGTAAAATCTCAACGGGAAAAATAGCATTAAATGCTCCAACTACCAATCCTTCAGTATATAATCAAGCATTGAAGACAATGAGAAGCAGAGACTATTGCTGCACACTCTGTACATTCTTAAGAGTTTAATTCTTTCATTCCATTTATCTTCAATTTTTCATTCATTGAATTTGCTGTATAAGCTTATGTAAAAGCTGTATTTGTCCTACCCACATTAAAAGCTTGATATTGTATTCTTCCTACTTTTGAGAGAAAAGAGGATTGTTCCTCAGTGAGATAAATCTTGTAAAAAGGGGAATACATCTTTGTTTAAAAAGGGTAGAGAGGTTATCCCTTAACCTGAAAAAGGAGGTTGTAACTTTTGTTGAAAGTGAGAAAGAAAGCACTTGACAAGAAGGTCAAGGAGAGAGGACGTATGCAAGAGATTGACCGAACCTCTATAAACAACTGTGTTTGATACTCTCTTCCTTATCTTGCTTTAATTTGATTCATTTCATTATATTGTTTATTTATTATTTGTTAATTAAGTTCGAATTAATTTTTATTTGCCATTAACATTAGAAAACCGATTCACCCCCCCTCTCGGTAGAGCCAACAATATATATTATATATTATTTATTTATTTATTTATATTATTTATTTTTTTAATATATATATTTTATATTTTATGATTATTATTTTATATCTATATTTTCTTATAAATACATATATATATATATTTAAATTACAATTTCAAAATAACCAAAATATATATGTATATATATATATATTTATTGTATTTATTTTTATTATTTTTAAATACATGTTAAATTTAACAAAAATATATACATATCTTCTTATAACATATTTTCATTCAATTTTATTGTCTAATTAATACAGAAAATTTGCGGTGTTTACATAGCTATCTTGTCTAAGAGCTCGTAAGCTTCCTCCTCTGTTTTGCACATTAGAGCTCCACCCGCAGCAGCATCAACAATGGTCATATTTTGCCTTGTAAGTCCATTGTAGAAGGTCTGGACTTCCAGCCACAAAGGTAGGCCATGATGAGGGCACTTCCTAAGAAGCTCCTTATATCGTTCCCATGCTTCGTAAAGAGATTCAGAATCGAACTGCGCAAAGGAATATATGTCACTACGGAGTCTGGCCATTTTAGAGGGAGGGAAAAACTTATCTAGAAATTGATGGACTAACTCGTCCCAAGTAGAGATGAATCCTAGAGGTAAGGAGGTTAACCAATGTCACATCCTATCCCTAAGCAAGAAGGGGAATAATCTAAGCCTAAGCGCATCATCAGATAATCCATTGTGCTTGAAGGTATTGCACAGGTCCAGGAATTACCCGAGGTGAGCATGTGGGTCGTCGTGAAGGAGCCCATTGAACTGCAACGAAGTCTGGATCATCTGGAGGATTGCGAGCTTAATTTTGAAATTGTTTGCAGGGATAACTGGTGGCCTAATGTCGGTATAATACCATCCAATAGTCGGCATTGCACAATCTCCAACGGTCCTAATTTCCCTATTTTCTGCCATGTTGTTTTGCAGCGGAGCTATAAATTTCCTAAAATCCTTTCTAATTTTTTTAAGTGTTCGTTCAAATTCAGGATCTAAAAGAAAGCAATCATAACTTCTGGCGCTACGCATGCAAACATCAAAAAGTCCTTAAATTTTTTTCAATTTTTTTAATTGGAGAGAAAATTAACTAAACTAGTAATAAAGCTCTAAATATTTACAACCTAAATATTTACAATCTAGAATTACACCTAAGCATAATTTCACCGATATTAATTACTGGCTAATTAAGACTTCCCCGGCAACAGCGCTAAAAACTTGATATGAACTAGACGTATTTTCGCAAGTGCACAGATCGTACAAGTAATAATGGGATTTGAGTCCCGGATTATCGTCCCACAGAGAAGTTGATTAGCCTAATTAACTACCGGTTAATTTTATCCTAAGTATATCATAGAAAATTATGAAGTCTTAGTGGGTGATCTAAAAAGCTAGAATTAAAAGTACTGAAAACAATAAAAATTATAAACTGATGAAAATAAAACAGAGCAAAAATTACTTACAAAACTCCGAGCAATTAAAAACAACCTATAAAAAAAATTAAAACAATTAAAATTAATTAGTGCAATTAAACTAAAATGCAAATATGAAAATAAAAAAAATTAATTAATTAAACTAAAATTAAACCATCCTAGAAATAAAATATGCATGTAATTAAACTAATTAAGCTAACCTAAAGTCTAATAAAATAAAACTTCAATTAACCTAAAGAAATTCTTAAATCTAACTAAGAAATTAACTACCTATAAAAAATGATCCTAAATTAAATCTAATTCTAACTAATTACTAACAAGATAAATATATAACTAACGCATGGAAAATAATTGTTTTTGGATTTTAGAATAAAATCTAACCAAAAAGGGCATAAAATAATTCTACTCTTAATTTTACTTTTGCACTACCTAACACTAGATTTAACTCTTAATTTTTAATTAAAACTAATTTTTATATTAATAGGCAAGAAACACTAACATGCAAAGTAAATTAAGACTATTTTTAGCTAAAACTAACATAAGCTAAAAAATAAATTTAGATTAAAGAGAATAATAAAAATAAAACAAAATAACAACAATGCATAAAAATTGATTGATGACAATTTAGTGAAGCCAAACATGGCCTTTCCCAAATGTCCCAGCTGGCTTCGGTCCCAACTGTGCACTGTGCACTGTGCACTGTGCACTGTGCAAAGCTGCATTTTCATTTCCAGATTTGCTTGGTGCTATCCGTGCTGCATCCAGGCCACTGTCCTCACTTGTGTTACAGAGTCCTCTCGGCAACAACGTAGTACTGAGCCTGTGGCAACATGTGCACCCAGCTCCTGCTTCATGTTAGTAACCGACAGTGGTCGGCAGTGACATTCCCGCAACACATGTTCAGTAAGACCAAGGTTGCTTCTGCTGCCGTGTCCTACGTTGCTTTCGACTCCAGCTTCAGTTGGTACCTGTTGTGCTCATCAACTCCATATGTTGCGAAATCAGACCAGATATTAGCTTGCTGCTGTACATGTTCCAGCTTCAGCATGCTACCGAGAGCAACAAATTGTTCACTTCAGCAAAACATGCTTCAGCTTCATCTTTACACATTCCTGCAATCGAGAGCACCATGGAAACATCGTTGGTATCATTACTGAACAGCAGAAGAACAACTAATAGGTTAGTACTACGGCTTCAACCTTTGCAAATTTGCAGAAAAGAACACAAATAAACTGTCATGAACAGTAACAGGACACAAAAACAGAGCTAAACAGAGGACAAATTTTCATGCTGAACTTGCTACCAGTAATGAACCCGTGCTGTGCATCTGCTCACTACAGCAGTCGATTGCTTCTTGGAGCTCAACACCGAACATCCTAATACACCATTTTCACTAACCACCAGCAAGCAACAAATGAGCAAACAACAATAATGCTGAAATGAAATGCATTAAATGAAATGGATTAAAGAAACATGAGAAAATGCAGTAAAAAAAATGGAAGCTAATACTCTAAATGCAGTAAAGACAGGTACGATTACAAAGCAGTAAATGAAAGTGAACCATGATAAAGAAACATTCGGGCAGTAATATGGCTTCAAGCAGGAATGACATGAATAAAATTGGTGGCCAAAGATTAAACCGAATCAACTAACAACCACAAAACAAAGAAATAGAAAAGCAAAATGGGATATGCCTTGCTTCATTTTCAGCTTATGCTGCCATGGTTTCACCGTGCCAGTATTGCAGGAACAATACCCAGTATTAAACCTGCAATACTGCACCAGAACATGGTGTCGGCAGTGATGGTCTAAGCATCCCGAATGCTTCAACTACAACCGAACATAGATAATAATAATAATAATAATAATAATAAAATAAAATTAATAATAAAAACATGATAACAAATACAAGATAGTAACGGGTTATGTAAAAATGCAGTATTAAAGAGAGATTGAGAAGCAACAATAACAATGAACTGGAAACAAAGAACTTTTCATAAAAACAAAAATGTAAATTGTGATGAACAGTAGCTAAATCAAAATAAAATTAAATGTTGCTTGACAAAAAACTAATGGGAAAGCTAAGGAAAACTAAAAGAAACATAAAACTTTTAATAAAAATAGACTATTTTCTAAACTATCTACTTCTATTCCGACAAACTAATTTACCCTAAATTACACTACTCTTAAATTCTACACTACTCTACCCTAGGCTACTTCATTTTTTTCAATTGCCATCATGTTCTATTTATACACACACTTAGGAGTACAATGATAATTTTTCCATCCTAGATGAGTTGGCCTTGTTTGGCCACTTGTCTTCATTTGATTTGCTACAGAGAAGATATTTTCATGTCACTCATCTTTTTTTCCAATTTGTTGTACGATGTGGCCCAGCGTATGTCTTCCAGAAGGTTGGCATGGTGTCCGTCGATCTTATCATTTCGGAGCGAATAAAATATGGACACTTGGCATCACGCGTGTCCAGACGACTAGTGACTCGGTCTGCAAATTGGAAGTGGTTCAGTCTCCTTTAGCCCATTTTCAGCCCATTTTTGACTGAAATGACTGAGTTTCATCCAGATTTAATTTATCTGCACATTAATGAATTTTAATTAAATAAAGGGGATAATTAATAAAATAAATTGGGGATTTAAATAATTAATTAGAAAATTAAGCACAAATAATGTAAGACCCGAAATTAAATCGTAAATTTTATGAGGTAGAAAAAAGTTCACAAATTTAAAGGAATGAGATTCGGACAGAAAATAAGGATTCAAATCATAAAATGAATGAGTGTTCGTGAAGGAAAGTTTGACTGAATTAATCCCGAACACGTACAAGGGCAAAATGGTCAAAAGATCGAAGGCCGGTATAAATTTAACGAGAAATAATTATTAAAAATAATGGATTTGAGAATCTTGATCAATAAAGGTGAAATGAATTTAATTCGGGTTAAATTGATCAAGATATAAATTTATCGAAATTAATCGAAATTAATCGAGATTTTTATTTCGAAAAATAAATCTCAAAAATAATCGAAAATTATACCGAAAAGTCGAAATAATATCGAGAAATTAATTTATAGACTAAATGAATAAAATATTAATTTTGTAGATATTTTTGAATATTTTTGACTATTTTAATGAATAGAATAATAATAAACTAAATTATAAATAATAATAAATAAAAATAAAAATAATTGGAAAAAAAAAGTGAAATCTGTTAAACTATCGAGGAGAGAGAAAGAGAAGAGAGAAACCGAGGGAGACCGCGCGTGGCCGACCGACGAGCCACCACCGGCGATCCTTGACCGCCGACGACGAGCCGATGAGGAAGAGGAGAGGCCGGCGAAGCTTTGGGCACCGGTGACGCGCCGTCAGGAGGCCAGAGATCGCCGAACGGAGGAGGAGAAGACCGCGGGGAAAACGTCGTCGGTTCCGGCGATCCACGGCAGCTGGGCTCGAACGGCGGGTACCGGTGTGATCGGGAGGAGGAGCCGGTCCTTTTGAGACCGGTATTGGCCGACGAAACCACCGGAATCCGACGGATCGAGGGAGAGAAGCTGCGGAGGGAGAAGATGAATCCGGCGGCCACCGGCGTGATTCGGCCAACCCCGACCCCAGCCGAACACTCCCCCAGTGCAGACGAGTCGAATGGCGCGGGAACCGAGCCGAGAACCGGCCGGGAATGCCGTGAACGGCGGTGGAATGGTCTGAATCGGTACGGACCGGTTCAGCAAAGGGGTGAACCAGGTTGAACTGGCTGAACCGGACCGGGTTGAACCGGGTCTGAACCGGACTGAACCGGTTTAGCCAAGAAAGAAGGGAAAAAGGGAGAAAAAGAAAAAAAAAGAAAAAGGGAAAGAATTTTCGGGGATACACCGGACTTCGGGTAAGTCGGTAAGAGGTCAAAAGTGACCAATTTGACTTTCGAAAAATTTATTTAAATTATATTTAATCTGAAAGTAACCCGGGATTAAATATATAATTGTGCAGTTGTACGACAAAGCCCGAACGAGAGCCGATTGAGCTCCGATTTTCGTATCCCGCATTATATTGGGTAGGTACATTTTAATTTCGACAATTAGAATCCTTTAATACAGAGTTTCGATTATTTTACGAAATTTATGGATTAATTCTGTATAAAAGGAATATTAATCGGATTTACAACGTAATTACTGTAAATGGTATACGGGCTATCCAATGAGTTTGGAACGAAGCCCGATAATTATCGGTAAGCTGAATAAGCCCAATAGGCCTCGATAGTGTAAAAAAATTAAGTGGAAAACAAGCTTAAGGCCGATTAAGGCCCATTAAGGTACAATCGGGCCCAATAGGGGTAAATGGGCCCAATGATTTAAATTAAGCCCAAAAAATAGGAAATACAATTAAATTGTATAATATCTGACCTGAGGAATATTGATACGCAGTTTCGGGCATTGGATTGAGAGTAGATCGGACTGCGCGAGGTGACATCAGTGGAAAGGTCAGACTCGACGAGAATCGAGGTAAGGGAATTTTGTAAGTGCATAGATATGCCTATACGTATTTTGAGGGTATTTACAGGGTTCAGAATTCCTTAAAGCATCTAGTAATGAAATAATAATAATTTTACGAAAATCGGGGCATAGGTGAGTAAAGGAAAAAGATGATTTTGCCCCTAGGAGTAAAATTTACAAAAAGGGTAGTAAGGCAGGTAAATTGCATGATTACGTGTTTTTAATGTGTTATATGAATATATTGCTTTGATTTAAGCAAATATGCACATAGGTTGGCTGTTGATTTCATGAATTTTACGAAAGGGTACCAGTTTGTACCGGTTACTATTTTAAAAGATGTTTTATTAAAAGTGAGCCACCTATCGTATTTACATGACTAAAAGAGTGCTAGAGTCTTACTCGCACTCAAGTTTACTGAATTATTTCTCATGAAAAGCCGTACTGGAGCATTGCTCGTACGAGAAATTTGTGTGTGCACAAAACCGTGCTGGAGCTTCGCTCGCACGAGATTTTAGATATCATGATATGCATAGCGTGGTGCTAGAGCTTCGCTCGCACTATACGCGAGTTGACATGCATATAGTCGTGCGGAAGCCTCCTGTAGACTGTGTGTCACAGAGAGTTGAGATGCTCGCACGTATACTTTGAGACATGGGTTGGTTATCGACATAGTATTGGGGTGGATAAGACCTACGGCAGTCACCCCCAGACTATGATATGGGTCCACGGAGTACGATGTACCGTGTATGTCACACGGAGTACGCTGTACCGTGCAGTCATGATGACTCTATGATGTTACTTGATATTCTGGCGGGTAGGACTTGACCCCACCTCCCGTTGCAGTTGTGATACCCCGCACACCGGGATCCGTGTAGCATGGGATCACAGGGACATAGTATGGCCATAGTCCTCGATTTTTCATACAGTAACCTACATGCCTCACATGATATCATACGGTCTGGATAGACCAGGATAAACCCGATGGAGGGGTAGTCCCGATTTGTGTTTTTAAAAGAGATGTGATTTGATGAATCAAGGTATTCCCGAGAGATGGGTTTGACCTTGATGAAGTTGTTTTATAATGAAACAAATGAGTTTTAAATGTGATGAATTTATGATGAAACAAATAAGTTTCAAAGTGATGAGTTTTGTGATTAAACAAATGAGTTTTAAAGGGAAGAGTTTATGATGAAATAAATGAGTTTTAATGTGACGAGCATGAGATGTCATACATGATGATTTTCCATGTGTGCTTGATATGTCGATTTCATGATTTCTTGTATATGATATATACATACATGTGGCATTGTTTTAATCTTACCTCATGCTCCGAAAGTAAACGATTTTTACATCATGACATTATCAGCACGTAGATAGTATAGTTATCTACCTGCTTACATTATTGCCTTACTGAGCACGTTACGCTCACCCTTTCATTTTCCACCCCACAGGGTATATTCAGTAGAAGAGAACGACAGTAGTCATTTCCGCTGCTTCTTAGCAAGACCAGGTATACACATTTATATAATTTTGTATCTGAACATATAGATGCACAGTACTGTATATGGATGTAATACTGGGGATGTATTTAGTTTAAATAAATTGATATGTAAATGAAATATGAAAATGAAATTGTAAATAGGTGAGAGGTACTAACACCGAATCATAGCCCAACTGTTTAGTAGTGTAACTGTTCACGATGGATAAGGAAATGAAAAAGCGAAAAATTTGTAGGGATTTTTAGGTAATTTGGGTCGTGACAGAAATAATGGTATCAGAGCAGAGTTGGCCTGATATGAGTCAGTGTTAGTGGTTAAGTAAATTTACATCCCCATGTACTGTGCATTGTTTAGATACAATTGTGTATATCAAGATGGAACAGCAGCTAAGAATTTAGTTTTGAATGCAAGAATCTAGTTTAATAATTGATAGCCGCTATAGTAGAGGGGCGAGTATACATGCTCGAGGCCATAGAGATCGGCCTGAGAGTCGAATGAGTCGTCACATGAGACTCAATATGAGATAGTGCACGAGGCAGAGGTCGTAGAGGTAGACCTGAGTCTGCTAAGTCGTGCTGAGTTGATCTGTGAGAATCAGGATGAAATTGAAATGGAGGCTAATGTTGAGCATGCCTCTCAGAGTCCGACAGAGTGATCGGATAGTATTGAGACACGCTTCGTTAGATTAGAGCGGAGTGTGGAGATTATTGTGAGGAGCTAATTGCTCAGATTATGTATGAGATATGAGGGCGTAGCGGAGCTTTAGTGGAAACCCACTCGACCCATCTTAAGAGTTGATATGAGAAATATTCTGGATGTATTCTGGTGACTGAATATTTCGGGCACTACTTAAAGGGAAATTACAGGTAAAATTTCTTACACTGCCCATAGTCATTGGTTGATTGATGAGTATGAATCTCAAATTACATCCCTGGGCAAGTATGAACCTGATATTGTGGACAGTGAGAGTCAAAAAGCCCAAAAAAATTCATGAAAGGACTCAAATTGCCGATTAGAGTCTAATTGGCTCACTACTTATGTCGAGGCAGTGCGCAAAATACAGTTGCGTAGATAATATCATGAATTGCACGCCTCGGAGATTGGGAAAGGTAGTAAGGGCCGAAATAGAGGCAAAAGAGAATAGAGAATGACAGAGATGTCAAAGCGGAAAGAGAGCAGTTGGTAAGAGATTAGAGTTGATGAGTCATGGGGTAAGATGATTGGTAAGACCCCAGTGTGTTCAATTTCAACACTCATGAGGGGTATTGTGATTGGAGAACCCCGACCTGCTACGAAGCAGTGTAAGCAATGTAGCAATGTAACAGTGTAGCAGTGTAAGCAGAGAAGGATGTGTGGTAGATACCACGGAAGGAGGATCTATACTTACACTGTATTGATGAAAATGGTCGTTAAGTGTGGTGAGACGGACCATTGATTTTGATTACACAGAGTTGGGCGAGATCACCCCAGAGAAAAGTAAAGAGACAGAGAAAAACTTCGTTGGTATAGCTGTAATGAAAAAGGAGGCCATAGCCGAAAAGAAAAAGGAAAGTAGGCCGTTAGACGAAGGCGAGAGGATGTCTCGGACCAGGACACTATTGATATTTCATGAATGTGGTGTAAGATACCACACTTGTTATGAATAATGAATTACATATGTTCATTGATCCTGGTGTCACACATTTATTCATACCGCCTTCATTCGCATATAAGTGAATAAAAGGCATGAATGCCTACATCATTGGGCACAATACTGATAAATGAGTACCCCAACAGAGGAGGTCTAAGTAACGGAATATGAATATAGAGATTTTAAGTTGAAAACAGGGGTGAAAACATCACTGAAAAGTATACTGTAAGTGTTGATAACTGATAAAAAGGGGTGCAACAGTTGAAATTAAAGGAGTAAAGGATTATACTCACGAAATGAATAATGACAAGAGTTTCGTTATAATAGATACACTAAGGAGATAATCTTTAAGATGAGATATGCTTAATTCTGAATACAAGATGTATTGGAGTAAGAGGCGTATGCAAGGTGAGAACATCCTTACGATATGAAGTCATTAGGATTAAAGCAATTAGTAGCGAATACAAATTGTAATCACATGGACTGGTATATAAAGTAATTGTGGTTAAGTCTGAAGGTTAATAAAGGTATTTCAAAATACCTTCCCGCCTGAAGACTTGACAGCGTCTAAAAGTATATATATATAACCTATAACGTGAAATCGATCGTTGTAATAAATACCTTTAGTGTTAGGATACCTTTACTAAGACGATAAGAATATTAAAATTCGACAAAATCATAAAGGTTAATATAGTAAAATTTAATAAGAGCTGTTAAGATAAGAAAAGGAAATGACGCAGGTTAGTACCTGAAAAATGTAAGTGATTTTAAAGGATCTTATGCGCTTATGCGTAAATAAGTCAAGGATTGGATCGATTTGTGATCATCATTATCGATGATATGTTGGGTGTAGTTAAAGTTCAGGGCAAATTGTAAGCAATAATTGGAAAATTGCTTTAACAAATAGGTTGTTGCGAGTTCTCAATATGGTCTACTTGGTTGACACGTTTAACTAAGAAAACGTGGTATTTGAATGAGATGATAAATAAGATGATAGATGTGATATGAATTTCGGTGTAAGGAAGTATGAACTGATCACCGTGATTAATTTCACCATACCCAATAGCTCAAGAGGTTCTCAGTGAGTATGGATACCTCAAAATTATGAAGGAGCTGTGTATTGATGTATAATGGGAAGATAGTCAATTATGGAGTCAGACAACTCCTTGATCATGAAATAAACTATCTGACCCATGATTTAAAGTTGGCAGCAGTATTTGTACCGAGGATATGGTACTATTATGTACATGATGAGGAATTGTGGATATGCACTGATCATAAAGCCCGAGTATTTGTTTTCACAAAAAGAGGCGAATATGAAAATACATAGTGGGTGAGAGCTTCTGAGAGATTTTGATTGTGAAAATTGTACCACCCAGGAAAAGCTAATGTAATGGCTTATACCTCGAGTAGAAAGAGCCTCGGGATGATACTATATATGATGGTCAGGGAGCGTGAGCTGCTAGAGCAGTTATGAGCCTCAGTATTGATGTGATCCCTTCTGATGATGACAGTGATTGTGTGATAGCTAGCTTGATGATTAGAACCAGATGAGAGTGCACGGATTTGACAGGCTTAGCGTGATGATCGGCATGATGTCGATAGTGTGGGTGAGATTCAGAAGGGTACAGTGACAGAGTTTACAGAGTATGATAATGATTTATAGAGAGGTTCAAAGACAGTATAAGTGTTCCCCAAGACCACAGTTGATGGGATAGTAGTGTTGTCAGAAGCTCACTCTTCGAGATATACAGTGCATACGGAAGGTAATAAAAATATATTGAAATCTCAAAAAGGGTATTGGTGGTCAGATATGAAAAGAGACATGGTAGAGATTGTGGAAAAGTGCCTAGTATGTCAGCAGAATAAGGTAGAGTATTAAAAGTCTGCAGAGTTATTGCAGCACCTACCTATATCGACACGGCACGAAAATGGGAGCAAGTCTCCATGAATGTCGTAATGGGTTACAGAGGACTCAGATGAATCACGACGCTATTTGGATGATAGTCGATAGAGTGACTAAGTCTACCCACCTTTTGGTTATGAAATCCCCAAATACTCAGAGTGTATATGAGGATTTATGTGTAAGGAAGATTGTGGAACATTAAGTAGCGTTCCAGTAAGCATGGTATCATATAGGGATTCCCGCTTCACTTCCCACCTCTGAGGATATTTTAGGAAGCTATGGGAACCCGACTGAGTATTAGCACAGCTTTTTATCCTCAGACAGATGGTCAGTCAGAGAGGACTGTACAAGTTCTGGAGGATATGATGAGAGTGTGTGCATTGATTTTATAAGCTCCTGGAATGATCAGTGGTTACAATTGAATTCGTCAATAGTGACAGTTGCCACTTGAGTATCGGGATAACAAGATATAAGGCAGTGTATAGCTGTAGGGGTTGTTCCCCAAATTGGATAAGAAAAAAGTGGGTGACAGATAGAATTATTGTCGACTTGGATAATAAGTTTCTGAGGATGTTTAGTTAAGAGTGAGAGATTAAGAACACCTCAGAGCAAATAGACAAGTATTGGAATTCACCATTGGTGACTTAGTATGGTTGAAATATTTCTTGTCCTAAGAGAATAAGGACATACCGAGCTTTTGGAAGAAGGTAAATTGAGTTATGCTGGATGAAATATTTTGAGAGATCGGACGAGTGGGAGATAAGACCTGTAAGTTGGTGTTATCACCTGAATTAACAGGCACCCACAATATGTCTCAGCTTTTGATGCTTCGGCAATACTATCCGGATCCAGCATAGGTGATCGAATATGAATTCCAAAAGTTTAGTTTAATGAAAATATAAGTATATTGATAAGTTGATTCGGGCATTAAACAGGAAAGAGAAAGTATTGAGGTTTAAGATGATCTCCCTAATTAAAGTCCTTGGTAGTAATACACTCCGGAGAAGGTCACATAAGAATTTAAGAGTATGATACGATCGATGTACCTGGAGTTGTATATGGACTCATATGACTTAGTTCTAATTTGGAGGACCAAATTCCTTAAGTGGGGGAGATTTGTAAGACCCAAAATTAAATCGTAAATTTTATAAGGTAGAAAAATGTTCACAAATTTAAAGGAATGAGATTCGGACTGAAAATAAGGATTCAAATCATAAAATGAATGAGTGTTCGTGAAGGAAAGTTTGACTGAATTAATCCCAAACACGTACAAGGGCAAAATGGTCAAAAGATCGAAGGTCGGTATAAATTTAACGAGAAATAATTATTAAAAATAATTGATTTGAGAATCTTGATCAATAAAGGTGAAATGAATTTAATTCGGGTTAAATTGATCAAGATATAAATTTATCGGAATTAATCGAAATTAATCAAGATTTTTATTTCGAAAAATAAATCTCGAAAATAATCAAAAATTATACCGAAAAGTCGAAATAATACCGAGAAATTAATTTATAGACTAAATGAATAAAATATTAATTTTATAGATATTTTTGAATATTTTTGACTATTTTAATGAATAAAATAATAATAAACTAAATTATAAATAATAATAAATAAAAATAAAAATAATTGGAAAAAAAAAGTGAAATCTGTTAAACTATCGGGGAGAGAGAAAGAGAAGAGAGAAACCGAGGGAGACCGCGCGTGACCGACCGACGAGCCACCACCGGCGATCCTTGACCGCCGACAACGAGCCGATGAGGAAGAGGAGAGGCCGGCGAAGCTTTGGGCACCGGTGACGCGCCGTCAGGAGGCCGGAGATCGCGAACAGAGGAGGAGAAGACCGCGGGGAAAACGTCGTCGGTTCCGACGATCCACGGCAGCTGGGCTCGAACGGCGGGTACCGGTGTGATCGGGAGGAGGAGCCGGTCCTTTTGAGACCGGTATTGGCCGACGAAACCACCGGAATCCGACGGATCGAGGGAGAGAAGCCGCGGAGGGAGAAGATGAATCCGACGGCCACCGACGTGATTCGGCCAACCCCGACCCCAGCCGAACACTCCCCCAGTGCAGACGAGTCGAATGGCGCGAGAACCGAGCCGAGAACCGGCCGGGAACGCCGTGAACGGCGGTGGAATGGTCTGAATCGGTACGGACCGATTCAGCAAAGGGGTGAACCGGGTTGAACTGGCTGAACCGGACCGGGTTGAACCGGGTCTGAACCGGACTGAACCAGTTCAGCCAAGAAAGAAGGGAAAAAGGGAGAAAAAGAAAAAAAAAACAAAAAGGGAAAGAATTTTCGGGGATACACCGAACTTCGGGTAAGTCGGTAAGAGGTCAAAAGTGACCAATGTGACTTTCGAAAAATTTATTTAAATTATATTTAATCTGAAAGTAACCCGGGATTAAATATATAATTGTGCAGTTGTACGACAAAGCCCGAACGAGAGCCGATTGAGCTCCGATTTTCGTATCCCGCATTATATTGGGTAAGTACATTTTAATTTCGACAATTAGAATCCTTTAATACAGAGTTTCGATTATTTTACGAAATTTATGGATTAATTCTGTATAAAAGGAATATTAATCGGATTTACAACGTAATTACCGTAAATGGTATACGGGCTATCCAATGAGTTTGGAACGAAGCCCGATAATTATCGATAAGCTGAATAAGCCCAATAGGCCTCGATAGTGTAAAAAAATTAAGTGAAAAACGGGCTTAAGGCCCATTAAGGTGCAATCGGGCTCAATAGGGGTAAATGGGCCCAATGATTTAAATTAAGCCCAGAAAATAGGAAATACAATTAAATTGTATAATATCTGACCTGAGGAATATTGATACACAGTTCCGGGCATTGGATTGAGAGTAGATCGGACTGCGCGACGTGACATCAGTGGAAAGGTCAGACTCGACGAGAATCAAGGTAAGGGAATTTTGTAAGTGCATAGAGATGCCTATACGTATTTTGAGGGTATTTACAGGGTTCAGAATTCCTTAAAGCATCTAGTAATGAAATAATAATAATTTTACGAAAATCGGGGCATAGGTGAGTAAAGGAAAAAGATGATTTTGCCCCTAGGAGTAAAATTTACAAAATGGGTAGTAAGGCAGGTAAATTGCATGATTTCGTGTTTTTAATGTGTTATATGAATATATTGCTTTGATTTAAGCAAATATGCACATAGGTTGGCTGTTGATTTCATGAATTTTACGAAAGGGTACCGGTTTGTACCGGTTACTATTTTAAAAGATGTTTTATTAAAAGTGAGCCACCTATCGTATTTACATGACTAAAAGAGTGCTAGAGTCTTACTCGCACTCAAGTTTACTGAATTATTTCTCATGAAAAGTCGTACTGGAGCATTGCTCGTACGAGAAATTTGTGTGTGCACAAAACCGTGCTGGAGCTTCGCTCGCACGAGATTTTAGATATCATGATATGCATAGCGTGGTGCTAGAGCTTCGCTCGCACTAGACGCCAGTTGACATGCATATAGTCGTGCGGAAGCCTCCTGTAGACTGTGTGTCACAGAGAGTTGAGATGCTCGCACGTATACTTTGAGACATGGGTTGGTTATCGACATAGTATTGGGGTGGATAAGACCTACGGCAGTCACCCCTAGACTATGATATGGGTCCACGGAGTACGATGTACCGTGTATGTCACACGGAGTACGCTGTACCGTGCAGTCATGATGACTCTATGATGTTACTTGATATTCTGGCGGGTAGGACTTGACCCCACCTCCCGTTGCAGTTGTGATACCCCGCACACCGGGATCCGTGTAGCATGGGATCACAGGGACATAGTATGGCCATAGTCCTCGATTTTTCATACAGTAACCTACATGCCTCACATGATGTCATACGGTCTGGATAGACCAGGACAAACCCGATGGAGGGGTAGTCCCGATTTGTGTTTTTAAAAGAGATGTGATTTGATGAATCAAGGTATTCCCGAGAGATGGGTTTGACCTTGATGAAGTTGTTTTATAATGAAACAAATGAGTTTTAAATGTGATGAATTTATGATGAAACAAATAAGTTTCAAAGTGATGAGTTTTGTGATTAAACAAATGAGTTTTAAGGGGAAGAGTTTATGATGAAATAAATGAGTTTTAATGTGACGAGCATGAGATGTCATACATGATGATTTTCCATGTGTGCTTGATATGTCGATTTCATGATTTCTTGTATATGATATATACATACATGTGGCATTGTTTTAATCTTACCTCATGCTCCGAAAGTAAACGATTTTTACATCATGACATTATCAGCACGTAGATAGTATAGTTATCTACCTGCTTACATTATTGCCTTACTGAGCACGTTTCGCTCACCCTTTCATTTTCCACCCCACAGGGTATATTCAGTAGAAGAGAACGACAATAGTCATTTCCGCTGCTTCTTAGCAAGACCAGGTATACACATTTATATAATTTTGTATCTGAACATATAGATGCACAGTACTGTATATGGATGTAATATTGGGGATGTATTTAGTTTAAATAAATTGATATGTAAATGAAATATGAAAATGGAATGGTAAATAGGTGAGAGGTACTAACACCGAATCATAGCCCAACTGTTTAGTAGTGTAACTGTTCACGATGGATAAGGAAATGAAAAAGCAAAAAATTTGTAGGGATTTTTAGGTAATTTGGGTCGTGACAAATAATCTATTAAAAATAGAATTATCACACCCCCAAACTTGAGCTTTTGCTTGTCCTCAAGCAAAACAGAACAAATGTAGGAATGACAAGTACTAAACACAATATTTTCCTAAATATTATCCTCAAAGAAAAAGTACAAACTATGAAATCAAAGAATCACAATTACAAGTCCAACACTCAGAATCATTCAATCATAAGTCCTAACCCAAATTGGACTCCTCGTGTGTGTGTGAAAATGTCAAAGTCACTTCACAGTACATTACCCGGATCAGATTATGCAAACACAGTGAATGCAAAGTCAATGACAAGTGATCATTCTCATAAGTTAGCTTTTCACTTCTCTCTCCACTAATGTAGTCACACTTAGGACTTCATTAAGCTTGTAATGTAAGGCTGGGGCTAAGGTATGATAAAGTCGATTTAGGTTTAATTACCCCTTAACATGCATTACTTCTAGGATTTTTAACGTAAGAGCTCAAATTATTTCCCCCAAACTTATTTATTTTGCTAAACTTTTTATTCTATTTTTATATTTTTCTTCTTTCTTCTTTTCTTTTTCTTTTTCTTTTTCTTTCATTTCATTTTTTTTTGTTTTTGTTTAATTTTTAATTTTTTAATTTTTTTTAATTGGAGAGAAAATTAACTAAACTAGTATTAAAGCTCTAAATATTTACAACCTAAATATTGACAATCTAGAATTACACCTAAGCATAATTTCACCGATATTAATTACTGGCTAATTAAGACTCCCCCGGCAACGGCGCCAAAAACTTGATACGAACTAGACGTATTTTCGCAAGTGCACGGGTCGTACAAGCAATAATGGGATTTGAGTTCCGGATTATTGTCCCACAGAGAAGTTGATTAGCCTAATTAACTACTGGTTAATCCTATCCTAAGTATCTCCTAGCAAATTATGAAGTCTTAGTGGGTGATCTACAAAGCTAGAATTAAAACTACTGAAAACAATAAAAATTATAAACTGATGAAAATAAAACAAAATAAAAATTACTTACAAAACTCCGAGCAATTAAAAACAACAACCTACAAAAGAAAATTAAAACAGTTAAAATTAATTAGTGCAATTAAACTAAAATGCAAATATGAAAATAAAAAAAATAAAATTAATTAAACTAAAATTAAACCATCCTAGAAATAAAATATGCATGTAATTAAATGTAACGACCCGTGACCTATAAGAATTCGGGGAAATTTTTTTTGAAACTTCAGCTTGCAACTTAATCTATTTATTCAATTAGGTTGCATTCCTGTTCAATGTCAATTCATTTCTTACTTCTTTATCCGTAATTATAATTTAGTTTCACATTTGGATTTATATGACCGATAGAAATTTCGACAGCATAACAACTTATATATAAGCCTACCCACCTGCAAACCGATTATTTTTAACAAATCCTAGATATCCACAACTACCAACCATGCTTTCCAAGTCATATCATCAAATCATTCTACATATTCTAAACCACGTCTAGTTACTCCCAAAAATCGATCTTTAAAAATATTTCATTTTATTTATCCTTATACATATTACATCCTGACACATTACTTTTGATAGATGTTTGTGCATACAATGGTCTGGTAAAGAGATTGTCACGACCCAAATTACTAAAAATCAGAGTAAATTTTTTGCTTTTTCATTTATTATTTAATTCTTACCTTTCTCTCATCGTGACCATCCTACAACACAGTTGGGCTATAATTCGGTGTTAATCACCTCACACTATTTACCATTCCACTTTCATTATCCCATTCATTTATCAGAGTTTACTATCTTTTGACTTTAAATAAATACATACACATTGGTATTTATAACTCTACATCCCCCGACATCATATTATTTTACAGTACTGTGCATTACATATTTAGATACAAAACTATACAATGTGTATACCTGTTTCTCGATGGGAAGCAGTGGATACCAAGCATGCAAGTCCTCAGCCGCTTACTAATTACTGTGAGTGCTCTGAAAAGATGGGAAAATAAGGGGGGGTGAGCAAACCACATGCTCAGTAAGGCAATTATGCAAGTAAGTAGATAGCTCCACTATCTACATGCTCATAATGCCATGCCCTTAAAATCCATTTCTTTTCATTAAAATCATCAAGCACAGTCATGCAAACATCAATGACTTAGTTTATCAAAACTATTTGTGCATATAGAAATCATACTACTTATGCATCAAAGCATTTTATGTGACATCATTAAATCATAATACGCATGAATTTAATCAAGATCATGCAGTCTTTCATGTCATGTAAGACAAATCATGGATTTCAAATGATAGCATGGAAACATCATCATGTTACTGCATTTAAATCAATTCATTAAAACTGCAGTAAAACTAACCCTTCCGGGTCAATCATCTCATAAAACAATTCATTTAAAATTCATATAAAACTTCGGTTATAAAACCATCATTCTTTCAGGGTCACAAAACATAAAACCATGAAATCATAAAATCGTCAAATCGGGGGCCTGACCTCTCATTCGGGTCTACCCTGGTCTAACAGAACAGAAGTTATATCATGTGAGACAAACAGCTGATTATATCAGTAACATCGAGGACTATGGCCATATCCTAGTTATCCCTGGCAACACAGTACCTAGTGTGCGGGGTATCACACCTAAAACGGGAGGAGGGTCGTCCTACCCGCCAGAACAGCATAACACCAGGATTATGAGGGCAAGGCTTGCTGCCTCATGGCTAATGCCACTCCACTCCAACAATCCCCACGGTACAGCGTACTTCACGTGACATACACGGTACAACGTACTCCGTGAACCCAAGCTCAGTCAGGGGTGCCTGTAAGTGGTGTTATCCACCCATATCATCTCTGTCTCAGTATGCACGTGTGAGCATATCATCTCACAGTGACACACAGTCTACAGGAGGCTCCAACACGGCTATATGCATGTAATATAAATCCCTATGCAAGCGAAGCTCTAGCACGGCTCCATGCATATTCATGATATCAGAAAACCTCATGCGAGTGAAGATCTAACACGGTTTCATAAAAATCAGTACAATCTGCGTACGAGTAGAGCTCCAGTACGACTTAAACTGATTATAATTTCAAGTAAAATCCACGTACGAGTAATGCTCTAGTACGGATATGTAAATAAAACTCAGTGAAAACCTCGTACGAGAAAAACTCCAGTATGACATTCAAATGAATTATAAAAACCATGTTAAACTTTGTGCGAGCAACGCTCCAACACAAATGAATGCTTAAGTAAGTCAAATCTCATGCGAGTTATACTCCAGCACTGCTTTATGCATAATTAAATCAAATCTCGTGCGAGTTACACTCCAACACGGCTTTTATGCAATTATTATATAAAAAATGGATGCGAGTTAGGCTCCAGTACCTCTCATGCAAATCAATCATAAAAACTAGTGTGAGTAATCGCTCCAATACCATTTCATGCATACCACGTCAAAACAAGTCAAAACATGTCAAAACAGAGTGCGAGCTAGGCTCCAACAGCTCTCATGCATATCAAATCATAAAATCAGTGCGAGCAACCACTCTAGCACATTTTATGCATATGATGTCACACAAATCGGTGCGAGCAACCGCTCAAGCACATTTATGCATACTCACAAATGCAGATATAGTGCGAACTATATGCCAGCACTATCTGTTTCCATATAATCTTGATAGTTGGCCGTTTTCTAAAGAAATTTCATTTAAATATTAATAACACCTACGTAGTGTTATCTTGTGAAATTTATGCAATTACTGGCCAATCTATCGATTTACTTTGCTTAAAAACCAATAAAATCCTTAATTTAGAAATTTCCTTAAATCATGCATTTCATACATGTCATGCTTTCACCATCCTTAGGTGAACTTCCCTCAATAGGGGTAAAATAGTCTTTTCACCTATTTCGATCCTTAAAATAATTTAAACCACTTTTAGGATCATTATACATAATCAAGGTATACATACATATTCAGTGTACAGAAAAACTATTAAAATACGCGTAGCTACCTCTAGCTACTCACACAATTCCCTTACCTCATTTTTCTGTACAGTCTGACCTTTCCGCTGATGACTCGTCGCGCAGTCCGATTTGCTTCCAATCTCATCTCTGGAACTGTGGATACACATTCATCAGGTCAAATACAATACATTTAATTGTATTTCATATTTTCTGGGCTTAATTTAAATCATTGGGCCCGTTTACCCATATTGGGCCCGATTGCACCTTAATGGGCTTTAATCGACCTTAAGCCCGTTTACCACACTTTATTGAGGCCTATTGGGCTCATTGGGCTAATCTACATTTATTTAGCCTCGTTCTAAGCTCTCGAATAACTTAATTAATTATTTACGACAATTTATCCAATTTTCCAGAATTTAATTCATTTATGCAAAAATTAAATCCGTAATTTATGCGATAAATATCAATCACGCATAACGATGTAAAATTATCATAAATAAGAGTTACTTACCCGTGATTCCATGATAGTACGTGAATCGAGGTTGTCTCAAGTCCTCGTTGGATGCCAATTGTCGAGCTACACAATTTAATTTTTTTTCGGGTAAATTTCCAGTCGGATATTAATCAAATTAAATATTCCAAAATTTAAATCGATCAATTCAACCGCTTACCGACTTACCCGAAGCTCGATTGCATCACTGGAATTTTTTTCAATTTTTTCTCTTTTTCTTTTTCCCTTTTTCTTCCTTTTTTCCTTCTCTTTTTGGCTGAACCGGTTCGGTCCGATTCAGTTCAACCCGGTTCAGACCGTTGGTTCAGTCCGGTTCGACCGGTTCACTGGCTTGCCGATTGGTTCTTCGTCGGTTTTCGTCGCCAGTGGCTCCTTTGGGTCGTCCGCATCTCGGATCTGGGGTTGGTTTCGTTCAAGGCCGCCGGAAAGTGGCCGGTTCGGCTCTTCTCTCCTCCGTCGGCGGTGGCCTTCCTTTTCTTCTCATTTTTTGATGATAGCCACCGCTCCACCGGCCGATTTAGCGGCTGATCGGCCTGCCTTGGCGTGGGCTACCTTCAGGTGGTGGTGGTCAGGCCCGAATCGGCGCCGGCCACCGGGAAACGCTCATTTTCTCTCTTAGCTCTCTTTCTTTCCTTCCGCTGGCCGTCGTTCACCGTTTCTTCGGACTGCTGGTGCTGGTGGATGGCTCGGCTACCTCGCCTTTGGTTTGGGCTGCCGCCGGTCGCCTCCGTCTGGTGAAGGTAAGGCTCGGTTTGATCGGGCTTACCCAGAAATCGCAAAACGCGATTTCTGCTTTCTTTTTTTTTACTTTATTTTATTATTTATAATTTATTTTTATTATTATTTATTTTTAATATTATTTTAATCATTAAAATAATATTAAAATCCTAAAATATCTAAAAAAATTATTATTTTATTCCTTTAATCCATGAATGAATTTATCAGTTCGATTTTACCTTTTCGGTATATTTTTCGATTATTTTCGGTGTTATTTTTCAATACGAAAATTCTGGTTTATTCCAATAAATTCATGTCTTGATCAATTTAACCCGAAATTTAATTATTTCTTCGTTATTGATCAAGACTTCTCATTTCCATATTTTTAATTAAATTTTCTTATCCCGATTAATACCGACTTTCGATCTTTTAACCATTTTGCCCTTGCACGTTTTTAGGAATACTATTTTAGTCTTTTTGCATTTTTAAATGCACTCAAAAATTTCTATTCATTCCCTTTTGCTCTTACGATAAAATCGGGTCTTACAGAGTTAAAAATGTATACCTCATGCATGTACAAAAGGTAGTCTGGGAAAACTCGTATCCGTCAGCCTACGTCATCTACGCAACAATTATCACTTTAGTTTCACTGCAACACATCTGAGAGTTGAAAGGGTGAGCTTTCGAGAAAAAGCCCAGTAAGAAATACATTTTAAATGATCGGAGTGTTTAAAACATAAAGAGTACATAGTAATACCAAAGGGTGGCATTTCTTTACAAATATTACATCACTTTCAAAATGCATATCACGGAAAACACATTTAACAGAAGCATGGTTTCGAAATAAGAAAACCTTAGCAGACCGATCATAATCTTTCGTGATATACAAAACTTCAAAAGTATTGCTGAGTATAAAACATATTTCAAAATATCAACATCTTAAAACATAGATCATGCTAGATAGAAATCAGAACCCTTCAGTTCATGCAGAACTTCAAAAGCATTGCTAAATGTAAATCACATATCAAGGAATCAAATCTTAAAACAGAGTTCATTTCAAATGGAGATTAGGCTAGCTCATGTAATCGTTATGCGAAAATAACATATTCATCCTCCGTAGAGGGAAAATCATAAACATGGCCATTTTCGCTACCTCACCCCATTTAAGAGGTCTTTCTGGTTAGCAGAGCCTTTTCGCTACCTCATCCCACTTATGAGGTCTTTCTGGTTAGCTGGGCATTTTCGCTACCTCACCCCACTTAAGAGGTCTTTCTTGTTATCCTCATCTCAGGTGGCAAACATATACGCCACGAGGGCGAGCATGACAATTATGCATTGACTGTGTGGCACTTTGCATTTGTAGGACCCAAGAGGTGGCCCCCACAGTCACACAGACTGTGTGGCACTTTGCTCCCACAGAACATAAGAGGTGGCCCTCACGATCGCATATCATTAAACATTGCCTTTGTCTCAAAATAGAGTTTTCAAAATCTATCTTGGGCGTCATAATTCTTGTGAGGGCCTGGGCCTTTTGACTACCTCGCCCCACTTAAGAGGTCTTTCTGGTTAGTCTCATCCCAAGTGGGCCTCACTTACATTAAAATTTCATAAACTGAATTTCAAATCAACTCTCTTTTGCGGTTGAAAACTCTTTCATAAAACAGAGAAACTATACTCATATAACAAATTCCATTTCTTGTAAAATATGTAACAAGTTCATGCATAAGTCAAAATCATATCATTTCATTCAAGAAACAAAATCAGAAGACATGCTCACAGATTGGAAGACATGCTCAAAACTCATGTATTTAAATTCATAAATCTTTCTTTCAGTTTCAGAATCATGACAAGATAAAGCTGAGACTCAATAAAAGTTGGGCTTGGTTTTGTTTAAATGTTAACTTGGACTAAAGAACAAACGCTTGGTATAAATTCTAATCATTTACTAAAATATTGCATAACTCAAATATTTTCATAAATCCAAGTTTAAGGGAAAGGAGGATACTATTACCATTTTAGATTACACCCCTTACCTTGATTTCTTTGTACAGTTTAACTTTTCCAAATGCTGAGATTTTGCTCAGTCCAATTTGCTCCCAATTCGGTCTTTTGGAGCTGTAATTAATCACAAATCGCTTATTATTATTTCTTATAAACACGTACGCAGTGTAATTTCATTTCAGATAAAATTTTGGACCCAATTATTTTTATTGGGCCCTATAGTCCCTTAATGTGCCTACCGCTATCCTAAACCCGTTTCAACTCCCTTATTCAGTCTTTAAAATTCATTTAACTATTTAGACTCAATTACAATGTATGGTCCGTCCATTTGGTCCTTAACGAGCTTAGGCTGATTGTTACACAAGCTGGCCCATTATAGACTTTAGCTGACTACATGGCCTACCATCACCATCACGTCATTTTAAACCTTCTCTAATTTCTTTGGATAATTCATAATATCGTTTGCGATAGTCGATTTTCCAATTCTAATTATAACACCATTTATACGAAATTAATCCGACAATTATGCGAGTAATTTCTAACTCGTATAATTATACAAGTGATAGCAAGTGAGATTCGCTTACCTAAGATCCATGATACACGTAAATCGATGTTGATTAGAACTCCCGTTTGTCGCCAATTATCGAGCTAAACATGTATATATTTTCGGGTCAAATTTGGTCAAATACATATTTAAATAATTATTCCAAAAATTAAATCGGTCTATTTGACTGCTTACTGGCTTACCTGTAACTCGACTGCATTGCCAAATTTTTTTCCAAATTTTTTCCTTTTTTTTTGGCTGAACCGGTTCGGTCTGATTCACCCCGGTTCAGTCTTGTCACGACCCAATACTTACCAAAAATCAGTACAAATTTTTCTCTTTTGGAAAATCTTTCTTACCTCCTCGTGACATATTCCTCTAAACAGGTCGAGCTGTGAATCAATATCAATATACCATTTTTAACGATTAAAATATCACACGGACATATTTATATATATATACTGACATCATTCATATTATAATAGAGTGGTCAGTATGTTTTATACATCACATGATTCTATATTTACATCCCCAAATATTCCTTCATATACAATACTGTGTTGTAAGCATACTAATAAAAAATTGTGTACATGGTGTATACTTGAAAGTCGATGGGAATCACAGATAATCAGCTATACCATCTACTCTCTACACTCGCTATCTCTATGGTGGAAACTCTGAAAGTGGGTGAAAAATGAAAGGGTGAGCTCCACATGCCCAGTAAGGCAATAATACAAACGGGTAGATAGCTATACTATCTACATGCTGATAAGAAATTAGGATATATGTGAGCATGAGGTAAAAATAATGATATGCCATATATATAATATCATCTGTTCTAAAATAGGAAATCAGCATATAAAACATGGAATGATTCTCATGTGAAAACATCTCATGCTCAAATGGATCAATACGTTTTAAAACACCCCGCTGGGTTAAATATGATACACTCAAGGAATTAAACCCATTTTAACAAAATACTTTATTTTAAAATTTTCATTATAAAATCACCCTTCTCACAGGGTTACAAATCATGAAAGTTTCATCAAAATTCCTCTGTGGGAAATCAAATCTAAATCAGATTCATAAGAAAATCGGGGCCTGACCCCTCCTTCGGGTCTACCTTGATTTATCAAAACTAAATGATTTATCATGCGAGACATGTAAGCGACTATATCGGTAACATTTAGTACTATGGCCATAACCTCGTGATCCCTAGCACACGGATCCTAGTGTGTGGGGTGTCACACCTGAAACGGGAGGTGGGTCAGTCCTACCCGCCAGAACAGCATAATATCAAGATTGCGAGGGCAAGACTTGCTGTCTCGTGGCTAATGCCACTCCACTCCAACAATCCCCACGGTACATCATACTCCATGAACCCAAGCTCAATCAGGGGTGCCTGTAATAGGTCTTATCCACCCGTGTCAAGTATGTCTCAGTATGCACGTGTGAGCATATCATCTCACTGTGACACACAGTCTACATGAGAAACTCCAACACGGCTCCATACATATACATGATATCTAAAAACCTCGTGCGAGTGAAGATCCTGCATGGTTTCATAGAATTCAATGAAATCTGTGTACGAGCAGCGCTCCAGTATGACTTAAACTGATTATAAATTCAATCATAGTCCACGTACGAGCAATGCTCTAGTACGGGTATGTATAAAAACTCAATGAAAACCTCGTACGAGAAAAAACTCTAGTACAGTAGTCATATGAAATAAATCTGTAAAATAGTGAGAGCAAGGCTCCAGCACTCTGTGTATGAGTTAAAATATAAAATTCAGTGCGAGCAGTACTCAAGCACGATTACAACTCATATAACACTGATAGGTGGCTCAATTTTATCAAAACATGTTAAATAAATATCAATTGGCACCTAACCTGTGCCTTTTTCACTTAAAATATGAAAATAATAGCCAACCTATCCAAAAATTGCTTGAATTAAAGCAATATCATCATGAAAACATTAAAATCATGAATTTCATGCAATTTCATAGTCTTACTACCCTTTTTGAAATTTTTCTAACTAGGGGCAAAATAATTATTCGTCACTATTTCCATATTTTTTCGTAAAAATTATTATTCTATTTTCGGGTAGCCTAATGAATTTAACATAATGTAAATCCCCTCGAAACTACGTACAGCTACCTCTAAGTGCTCATAAAATTTCCTTACATGGAATCACGCGCGAGCTTATCCCGACTCGATCGTATCAAGTCTTTCAGTCCAATTTGCTTGTCTACGGAACTGTATATAACCACATATGGTTTTCAGTTCAAATATACTGATCAGTATTTCACTCATACTGATCGAATCTAAAGCACTGGGTCCGTTTTACTCTATTGGGCCTGATTGCACTTTAATGGGACTCGACCCCTTTTTCAGCCCGTTTCCACATTTTAAATCCCTTCGTCGGGTTTACTGGGCTCATTTGGCTTATCAATAATCATCGGGCTTCGTTCCAAACTCATTGGATAGCCCGAATACTATTTACGATAATTACTTTGAAATTTCGAATAAAATTCTTTTTATGTAGAATTAATCCGTAAATTCTGTAAAATAATCTTAACTTTGCATTTAAGGACACATATTATCGTAATTAAAATGTACTTACCCAATATGATGCGGGGTACGAAAATCGAAGCTAAATCGACTCTCGTTCGGGCTCTGTCGTAACAGTGCACAATTATGTAAATTCGGGTTATTTTTCACTAAAATAATATTAAATTGAATTCTCGGGATTTATCCGTAGGTCAATCACGACCCTTGGTCACTTACCCGAATTTTGAGTCGTCCCTGGGTACACCTTCTTCTCTTTTTACCTTTTCTTTCATTTTTTTCCTTTTCTTTTTCTTTTTTTTCATTTTCCTTTTCTTTTTCCTTTTTCTCCTTCTCAGCTACGATGCCGTTTCGGGCTATTCACCGTCGCTGGTGATCCCGACCGTCTCGTCGGCAGCCATTAGGCTCAAAAGGATCGCCTCGGCCAGGGGAGACCTCAGTTGGGTCGAATCGGTGCTGGGACACCGTGGTTTGCTGGGACCGACACGATTTCTCCTCGAATCTTTCGTCCGTCAATTCGTCGAAAATCAGTGCCGTCGGCGCGCGTTACCGGTACCAACGGACTCATTGGACTCTCCTCGACTCATTGGACTCTCCTCTACCTTTTTCGACCGTCAGCTGGGCTCGTTGGCCGTCGGTGGCTCGTCGGGGGTCACGGGTTTCTATCGGGTTTCAGTGGGTTGGTTTTCGGGTTTCCACTTTCTCTCTCCCTGATTCTGATTTTTGTTTTCGTTTTATTTATTTATTAATTTATTTTATTATATTTTTAATTAATTAAATATATTAAAAATATCCAAAATATCTCTAAAAATATTATTTTATCCATTTAATCAATAAATGGATTTATCGGCCTATTTTTATCTTTTCGGTATATTTTTCGATTATTATCGGGATAATTTTTTGAATTAAAAATCTCGATTAATTCTGAATTAATTCTGATTAATTCCCATAAATTTCAATAAATTTATATCTAGATCAATTGGACTCGAAATTAACTATTTTCCTCATTATTGATCCAGATTTCACAAATTCCATATTTTAATGAAAATTACTTATTGAATTTATACCAAATTTTGATCTTTTGACTATTTTACCATTGCACGTGTTCGGGACCAAATTAAATCGACTTTCTTTCATAAATCCACAATCTTTTTCCTAATTTAAATTCTTTATTTTCAGTCAACTTGATTAAATTCCTTAAACGAACTTGTTGGGTCCTTGTTTTCTCGATTTATCCTTATTCTATTTTACGTACGTTATTTCGTTTCATCTACATTTATCAAATCCGAATCAACCATCTTATGAATCCATTAACATATAATAATGTCATACAATATGGAAATCATAAGGAGTATCATACAAAAATGCGGATCTCACAATCTCCCCCACTAAAAGAATTTGGTCCTCCAAATTAGAACCAAATAAGTCGGTAAACAACTCCGAGTACTTCTCTTGTATCATGCTCTCTAGCTCTCAGGTAGCTTCCTCCGGAGTGTGATATTGCCACTGAACCTTCACCAGGGAGATCGTCTTGGATCGCAATACCTTCTCCAACCTATCCAAAATCCGAACCGATCTCTCAATATATGTCATATTGTCATTGAGCTCTAATGGCTCATAGTGAATCACATGTGACAGATCCATATGGTACTTTCGAAGCATAGAAACGTGGAAGACATTGTGTACACCTGCCAACTCTGGTGGCAATGCCAATCTATAGGCCTTATCTCCCACTCGCTCCAGAATCTCAAAAGGTCTAATAAAACGATGGCTCAGTTTACCTTTCTTACTGAACCTCATGATACCCTTGGAAAGAGAAACTCTTAAAAACACAGACTCACCCTCTGCAAACTCTAGTGGTTTGCGTCTCCTGTCAGCTTAACTCTTTTGTCGACTCTGAGCTGTCCACAATCTATTGCATATCATTCTGACATCCTCAATAGCCTGCTGAACCAAGTCAGGAGCAAATAACTGTCTGTCACCAATCTCTTCTCGTCCAATAGGGGAACGACATCTTCAACCATACAATGCCTCATATGATGCCATCCCGATACTCGAGTGATAACTATTATTATAGGTGAACTCGGCTAATGGCAAATGATCATCCTAAGAGCCTCTAAAATCCAACAGACACGATCTCAACATATCCTCCAGAGTCTATATAGTCCTCTCTGACTGACCATCTATCTGAGGATGGAAAGCGGTGCTAAATCTCAACTGGGTCCCCAACGCTTCCTGAAAGTGTTCCCAAAAATGAGAAGTAAAGCGGGCATCCCTATCAGAAACAATGCTCACTGGAACACCATGTAGACTAACAATCTTTCGAACATATAAGTTCACCAACGTACTCAGAGCATCTGTAGCTCTCATAGCTAAGAAATGGGTGGATTTCGTCAATCTATCCAC
Source organism: Firmiana major (assembly GCA_033439115.1). Taxonomy (NCBI): domain Eukaryota; kingdom Viridiplantae; phylum Streptophyta; class Magnoliopsida; order Malvales; family Malvaceae; genus Firmiana; species Firmiana major. The sequence continues at coordinate 21,054,925 of CM065903.1, read as the reverse complement.
AATCACCCAGATGGCATCGTGACCTCTGCTAGTCCTCGGTAATCCCGTCAAAAAATCCATGGTGACATGCTCCCACTTCGATGTCGATATTGGTAGAGGCTGCAATAATCCTGCAGGCTTCTAATACTCTACCTTTACCTGTTGACAGATGAGACATCTCGCGACATACTCTGCCATGTCTTTCTTCATCCCAGACCACCAATAAACTCTCTGAAGATTCTGATACATCTTCATACTTCTCGAATGTACTGTATACCTCGCTGAGTGAGCCTTTGATAAAATCATCCTCCTAATCTCAAGATCCTCGGGAACACATATCCTACCGCGAAACCTCAGTAAACCATCAGTACTTAATGTAAAATCGGTATCTGCACCTACCTGTACGTGACTTATCAACTAAATACATCCCTGATCACTCTGCTGAGCCTATCGGATACGATCAATCAACTCCGGCTCCAACCTCAGGCTCGCAATGATCTCAACTCTGTCAATCTCAGGGGGTGCTACGTCCAAACTGAGGCTCGTGAACTGCTCTAACAGGTCATATTCTCGAACCATCATAAATGATACCAACCCTAGGCTCTTCCTGCTCAAAGCATCTGTAACTACATTAGCCTTACCCGGGTGGTATAATATCTCGCAATCATAATCCTTCAGGAGCTCGAGCCATCTCATCTGTCTCATGTTTAGCTCTTTCTGCGAGAATAAATACTTCAGACTCTTATGGTCTGTAAAGATCTAAAACTGCTCACCATATAGGTAATAGCGCCATATCTTCAGTGCAAACACTATGGCTGATAATTCTATATTTTTAGAATTATTTGTGCTTAATTTCCTAAATAATTATTTAAATCCCCAATTTATTTTGTTAATTATCCCCTTTATTTAATTAAAACTCTCATATTTGTAGATAAATCAAATCCGGATGAATTTTGAATATTTCGATAGAAAATGGATCGAAATTGGGCTAAAATCGAGATTGAGCCACGTGGACAACACGAGTCATGCCACCTAGCACATCCAATTGGACAAGAAGACCGATGACATGGAAATATCTTTTCAAGGAGCCAATAGTATGAAGACAAGTGGCCAAAAAATGCCAACTCAAGGATGTAAAAATTACCATTTTACCCCTAGTGTGTTTATAAATAGGAAAGGATGACAATTGAAAATGTTATGTAATTTTAGGAGTAGGAGTAGTGTAATGTAATGTAGGTTAGGGTAGAATAGCTTGTAGATTAATTTTCAAAGCTTTTCTTTAAATTTTCGCATAGTTTTTACATGTTTTACTATTCATTTAATGTTCTTCATTTTTCTTTGTTAATTTTCATTTTCATTTTCAATGGAAAATCAATCTCCATTTCATTTCATGCTCCCGGTTTGGAATCATTAAGCTTCTTTTTTTGCCAATTTTTATTCACAATGATTACTCCTTATAACAGCTCTCGGTTGCTCCTTGCATTGCTTATGTTACCTTAGTTTTATTTGTTAGATGCACCATTAGTTTATTGTTAGCTTTCGGTTTGTTCTTGTTTTGGTGCATTCGGGTTTCAGGAGTTGATCTTCATTCGGTCTTCTGCTTGTTGATTCTGTTGCCTTGATGTGGGAGGATGCAAAGTATTAATCCACATCAAGAGCTATGTGGAGTCATGGCTGGAAAAAAATGAAACTACCCGAGGAAGAAGATCATGAGTTCCTTGTTTTCATTTTTGAAGTTTACGGACAAGGTGGAATGGTGTTGTAGTTAAATCCTTTCGGGTTTATATTCATTTAATGCTTTGTATCTTTGTTTTATTCTTTCCTTAGTCCATTCGATATTTGCATAGGATCATCGTTTAATTCATGACAGCAAGTAATGTCACATTGTTCCTTTATTTAGCTCTGTTTCACAATATCTTCACTGATCATTATTGTTAGTTTGCTGTCATTCATTATTGAGCTGGTATTAGTTTTCTGTTAATGATCCCATTGTTGTGTTGTTGTCCTTCACCATCACTAATGCTGAAGTAGATGTTAAAAGTGCGCAGAGTAGGGAAACCAGGATCGGGTCCAGCCTCTGTATTCGTGTGTTGTCTGCTGTTGCCGAGAGCTAGGTGCAGCGGACGTGCATGCTAGCTGGGTAGGACAGCAGCTAGGAATAGCAGACATCACTTGTAGAACCAAGAGCTGAGGATGTGTAGCAGTGGGCGAGACAATGCCTAGGCAGCAAAAGCAAGTAGCGGCATGGCAGAAAATGATGCTGATGCATGAAACCGGAGCAGTTGGAGACGTGCAGAGCATGTCTGGTAGCCAGAAGCATGGGTAGAAGAGAAGAAATGCATGGAAACCGAGCAGGGTTGGTGAGAGTCAGAACCGAGAGGCATGGACAGCAGCTGGACACGCCTAAGTCACCAACCCGAGACCACCTGGAAATAAAATGAAAAATGATGGATGAACAATAAAGGGAGGGATAATTTTATGGTTTAAAAACTTAAGGCTTTGTTTGGCTAATGCACTCTAGCAATTAATCCATTTCCATGCATGTGTTAGTTGTTAATTATTTAGTTTAGTCAATTTTAATGCTAGGTTAGTTTTATTATTTTTGCATGTTAATTTGTAGTGTTAATTTTTAGTTAGTAGACAATTTTATATTAAATGTTTTAGGATTTTATTTTAGTTTAGAAGCATTTAGAGTTAATCTAGATTAAATGTTTTTCATGCATTTTTAATTAGATTTTAGGTTAGTTCAATTTGTAATTTTTATTAGTTTAATTACATGCATTTTTAGGTTAGGTTAATTGTAGTTTAATTTTATTGTTTTATTTTCATAATTACATTTTATTGCGTTAATTAGTTTTAACTGTTTTAATTTCTTTTGTAGGTTTTTAATTTTAATTACGTTGAGCACTGTAAGTAATTTTGCTCGATTTTATTTTTTTTTATTTTATAGTTTTATTATTTTTTGCTTTCAGTATTTTCAATTCTAGATTAGTAGATCACCCACCTTAATCTCATAATTTGCTAGAATATACTTAGGGTACGATTAACCGGTAGTTAATTAGGCTAGTCAACTTCTCTGTGGGACGATAACTCGGGACTTAAATCCCATTATTACTTGTACGACCCGTGCACTTGCGGATATGCCTTTAGGGCCCATCAATGGCCGCCAACTCCAAATCATGGGTCGGATAGTTCCTCTCATGATCTTTTAGCTGTCTAGATCCATAGGCAACTACCCTCCCATCCTGCTTCAATACACAGCCCAGTCCCTGATGCGATGCATCTGTATATACCAAGAAACCTCCTGAGCTGGTAGGTATGGTGAGAACTGGAGCAGTGGTCAACCGTCGCTTTAGCTCCTGAAAACTTCTCTCACAGGCATCATCCCACACAAACTCAACATCCTTCCTTGTGAGACGTGTCAAGGGAGCAGCTAATCTGGAGAAACCCTCAACAAATCTCCTGTAGTATCCTGCCAAACCCAAAAAACTTCGAATCTCTGTGACTGTCCTGGGTCGCTCCCACTGAACAACTGCCTCAATCTTGGATGGGTCCACTGACACCCCATCCCTCGATACCTCATGACCCAGAAAAGAAATCTGTTCCAACCAGAAGTCACACTTACCGAGTTTGGCATACAATTGTCTCTCTCTGAGGGTTTGTAGAACTATCCTCTAGTGCTGCTCGTAGTCCTCCCTAGATCTGGAGTATAACAAAATATCATCGATAAACACAATCACAAATTGATCTAGGTATGGCTTGAACACGTCGTTCATCAAAGCCATGAATGGTGCGGGGGCATTAGTCAACCTGAATGGCATAACGAAAAACTCATATTGATCATAACGGGTCCTAAATGCTGTCTTAGGCACATCCTCCCTTCGTATCCTCAGCTGATGATACCCAGACCTCAAATCAATCTTAGAAAAGACCTGTGCTCCCCGAAGCTGATCCAACAAATCGTCAATGCGTGGAAGGGGATACTTCTTCTTAATAGTAGCTTTATTCAACAATCTGTAATTTATACACAATCGGAGGCTGCCAACTTTCTTTCTCACAAACAAGATCGAAGCTCCCCAAGGTGATATGCTTAATCAAACAAACCCCTTCTCAAGCAGATCTTGTAACTGCTTCCTCAGCTCCTCCAACTCAATCAAAGCCATTCTATATGGTGGTCTTAAAATCGGTTTGTACCAGGTACTAAATCTATCCCAAACTCTATCTCTCTAGCTGGTGGTAATCCTGGTAAATCGTCTGGAAATACATAAGGAAACTCCCTAACCACTGGAATGTCTCTCAAATCCGATCGTACATGGTCCGTATCAACCACATATGCGATGAATCCTTCAAAATATAAATCATAAAATCAGCAAAAAATCATTGCTCCATTTAGAACAACCACTGATTTCATTACTTTTCAGGGAAATTTTACAACACATCTTTCGGGGGTATTAAACGTTAACATCTTAGAAAAGCAATCTAACACAACATGATTGGCAGCCAACCAATCCATTCCTAGTATGACATCGAAGTCTCTCATATACATCAAAATAAGGTCGGCTGACATTTCTTTTTCCCCGGCTTTCAATTTACAGTCCTTAACTACATACTCTACTAGCTGACTAGTGTTTATGGGGGTAAGTATTAACAATTTGCTACTCAGAGGGGTAAGCGTTACATACTTAGACAATTTATATGCAAATGAAGGCAATACGAATGAACGCGTGGCACCAGGATCAATCAAAACATATGCTTCTAAATCAAAGATCAGGATGGTACCTTTCACCATATCCGACGACTGATCTGCTGTATCCTGGTCCAAGGCATGAACTCGCCCTGTACCCATCACTTGCTTCCTTTTCTCCTCGGCAGTTGCTCTCCTCCTCTGAGCAGGAACCTGAACTGGAGCTCTCTCCGACTCCTTGCCCTTCTGTGGGGCAGTGTCCGATCTCTCAAGGCAATTTCTCACCACATGCCCTGACCTCCCACAACGATAACATACTACAGTAGTAGCTATAGCCACTGGACAAGGTCTGGTACCATGATATCTGCCACATCGCCTACATCGATCAGTAGTAGGGCGTGGTCCTCCAATGACAATACCTCTAGCTGGTGGTAAAGTCGGATGAACAGGGGGTCTATCTGCCCTCTCCTGAACCTTCTCAATCTTCAGCCTCTTATCAGAGAGTCGTACCCCTCTCCTGACAAATCTATCACTCCTGGGTCTCTTCCGGTCTCTGTCTCGACTATTACTAAACTTTACTGACTCGGAGACATTCCACTCGTAATCCTGCTCACACAGCTGAGTTCTATGTACTGCCTCCTCATAAGTTGAAACATCAAAGGGAGCTAACCGAGATCTGATGGTTGGTCTCAATCCATCTATAAACTTCTGGTCCTTCCAATCCTCATTGCTCATCGTCTCTAAATCATATCTCCCCAAAGAGATGAATCGAGCCTCATAGTCATCAATAGACTGGTTCCCCTGAACCAAACTCATAAACTCCATCCTCAATTTTCGCTGTACAGTAGCAGGAACATACTGCCTCCTAAAGGCATCCAAAAATATCTCCCATGTGACCTCAGCATGTTGAGCTCTCAAAATAAGCTCGGTACATCTCCACCAATGCTTTATCGCTCCCTGAAACACAAATAGGGCAAAAGCAACCCTCTCAGTAGTAGTGCACCTGAAAAGCCTATATAGCTTCTCCATCTGATATACCCAATCCTCTACTACTACTGGGTCCTTCCTCCCATGGAAGACTAGATGTCTAAACTTCTAAAAATGTCTAAATCTATCAAGGTCACACTCATATCCAGCATCCTGAGTTGGCTAGGGTCTCACTGCCTCTGCAGCCTGAGCCTGAACCTCAGGTAACTTTATGGCCTGTGCCGGCATCTCGGGATCAGCTGCTGCCTGTCACACTGGATCTTGCTTATCTCTAGCCCCGAGCGCTGCCTGCTACGCTACTATCTCAGTTAGGCTCTCAATACTCTGCTCAAGTCCAGCGAAGCGTGCCTCAGTCTCATCTGGTCTCACAGCAATACCCTCGAGTACCTGATGACTAGTCTGTAAACCATCGCCACGGCCTCTAGGCTTGCCCCTACGACCTCTAGCACGTGTACTAGCCCCTCTACCACTGCAGGTGACCGGCATAATGTAAATCCTGTTGTCACGACCCAAAACTACCCAAAAATCAGAGTAAATTTTTCGCATTTTGTTATTTTCTTTCATGCTTACCTGTCCTCTGATCGTGACCACACTCCACTAACAATTGGGCTGTGCGTCAATGCCAGTCCCACCATTCATTTACCATATAACTTAATTCTTTCTCAGTCATTTATAAAAGTTTACAATATTTATACATCCCCTAAAGTTACTTATAAACATGTTACTGTGCTATGCTTATTTAGATACAATTTGTACAAGTGTATATACCTTAAATGATGGGCAGCAGCGGATATCCGGAATGTAGTACTCAGTCGCCTCAACATCTACTGGAGGTTATTTGTGTGAGAAAATGAAAGGGATGAGCACATCAAGCTCAGTAAGGCAATCCTACGAATAAGTAGGTAACCATGCTACCTACATGAACGTGGTGCCATGCATAAACCACCCTTTCTCCACACATTTCAAAACTGATGCTATGATTCATGATGTCATGTAAAACAAGTTTGCACGAAAAATTCAACATGTAATTATTTCAAATCATTTCTTTCTTATTTAAAATTTCACAGTAAAGTCAGGACTCAACCCGAATGCGCGTTTTATTGTAACGACCAACCCCCCACGGCCAACCCCCCAGACAGCCATGGCCACCCCTCTTAGGCCCACAACAATGTCTGTGGTCAACAACGTGTGGTCAACAACACTACGCCAGCCCGTATTGTCCGCTTTGGGCCTTGCCCTCACGGTTTTGTTCAACATTGGGTCCTGACTCACACAAAACCATGAAAATCAGTTTACATCACACATGGGTTTAAAAAGCATGGAAATAATCATAATGCATATTTGATTTAAAAACCCAATTTCAATCTCGTCAAAATCATCAACATGCGAGACTAGGCAACATTTGTATATCGGTAATAACCAGGACTATGGCCGTGTATCCTCGTGAGCCCCTCTATTACACGGATCCTAGTGTGCGGGGTCTCACCCTGATCGGGAACCGCCTGGGAGGTGGGTCAATCCAACCCGTTAGTCTTATCTGATCCCACGCATCCGAAGATGCCGTATTCAAAGATACCACGTATCCGAAGATATCACACGGTACATCGTATTCCATGCTACTTGCACGGTACATCGTACTCTATGGACCCATATATCATACCCTGTCTCAAAACGCACGTGTGAGCCTATTTAGTCGGTGACACATAGTCTACTCGATGCTCCAAGCACGGCTCATCGCATGTTCTCATAAAATCAGCGCGAGTGATGCTCAGCACTCTCATCAAATCAAGTAAAACTAGTGCGAGCTAAGCTCTAGTGCTCTCATCAAATCATGTGAAAAATCTGGTGCGAGTTAGACTCTAGCACCGTGTCACGAAAATCATATATATATATATATATAAATCTGGTGCGAGTTGGACTCCAGCACCAATGCATGTAAAACTCTAGTCCGAGCTCTCACTCCAGCACTAATGCATGCATCACACAAATCAAAACATCGTGCGAGCTGAGCTCTAGCACGTCACATGTCAATAAAAACACGTAGGCGGCTCTGTTTCCTTAAAACAGTTTTCAAAACAATTTCATCATTGAAAATATGCAATGCTGTGCATTTTTCTTTCAAGGTTAGCCAGCCTACTCATGCATGCGTTAAAACATCTCTAGAACGAGCAGGAACCTCTTGTTCTTGCTCCTCCTAATTTTTCCTAAAATTAAAAATTTTACCCTTAACAAGGGTATTTTGGTAATTTACCCATCCGGGGCACTACAATTTTTAACTTACTTCTAGACCCTTCATATAATTTAAAAGACTGCATATGAACTTTGAAGTTTTGTAAAGTTACCTCTAGCAGTCCATAGAATTCCCTTACCTTATTTTTCTGTAGAGTCTGACCTTTCCTTTTCCACTGCTATCTTGTCACGCTGTCCGATCTGCTCCCAATCCAATGTCTGGAACTGTGTATAAATATTCCTCAGGTTAGATATCATACTATTTAATTGTATTTAATATTTTTCGGGCTTAATTTAAATCATTGGGCCCATTTACCATATTGGGCCCGATTGCACCTTATGCGCCTTAATCGGCCTTAAGCTCGTTTTCCACTTAATTTTCACATTATCGAGGCCTATTGGGCTCATTGGGCCCACCAACAATTTCTTGGGCCTCGCTCTAACTCTCGAATAGCTCAATTTATTATTTACGACAATTTATCTAAATTTCCATAATTTAATTTATTTTATGCGACAATTAAATCTGAAGCACGCATCACGATGTAAATTATCGTAAATAAGGATTATTTACCCGAGATTCCATGCTAGTACGTAAATCGAGGTTATCTCGAGCTCTCGTTGGATGCCAATTGTCGAGCTACACAATTTCATAAATTTCTGGGTAAATTTCCAGTCGAAAATTAATTAAATAAAATATTCTAAAATTTAAATCGGTCAATTTCGATCGCTACTGACATACCCGTAGCTCGATTACATCGTCGAGATTTTTTCTCAATTTTTCCTCTTTTTCTTTTTTCCCTTTTTCTCCTTTTTTCTCTTTCCTCATTGGTTGAACCGGTTCGGTCCGGTTCAACCCGATTCGGACCGTCGGTTCACTCTGGTTCGATCGGTTCAGTGCCTTGCCGGCTGGTTCTCCGTCGGCTTCCGTCGCCAGTGGCTCCGCTGGGCCATCCGCAGCACAAATCTACCCTCGATTTCATCCAAGGCCATCGAAAAGTCATCGGTCCGACCTGTTCTCTCCATCGTCGGTACCCATTTCCTCTTTCCGCCATTTTCGGCCCCGTTCGTCGGTTTCGGCAGCTGTGGCCACCACCAATCTGCTCGTCTGCGCTTGGGGAACGTTCGGCTAGGGGCGGGGTTGTCCAGATCAGCGCCGTTCGTCGTGGATCTCTTTTTCTCCCTCGGGTTCTCTCTCCTTCGATTTCGTCGGATTCCGGCATCGGTAGGCTGCGCTGCCGGTACCAGGAAGGTCGCGTCGGTGTCCTCTTCATTTTTCGGCCCTCGCCTGGCCAATTGGTCGCCGGACGGTGGCCGTCCGGTCCCTTCTTCTTCCTCGGTTTTCAGCTTCGTTTTTCATCTCTCTCCCCGATTTTTTTTTATTCCCCCTTTTTTTTAATTAACTAATTAATTAATTAATTAATTATTTATTTAATTATTTTTATTATTATTATATTCAATTATTTTAGTATTATTCGGTAAAATATCTAAAAATATTTCTATTTTATTCATTTAACCCATAAATAAATTTATCGGTATTATTTCGACTTTTCGGTATATTTTTCGATTATTTTCGAGATTATTTTTGGAATTAAAAATTTTGATTTAATCCCGATTAATTCCATAAATTCATATCTTGATCAATTTAACCCGAAATTTAATTATTTCACCTTTATTGACCAAGATTTCTCAATCCATTATTTTTAATTAAATTTTTCTTCTCGAATTTATACCGGCTTTCAGTCTTTGACCGTTTTACCCTTGTACGTGTTCGAGAATTTCATTTCAATCCTTTTGCATTTTTAATTTCGTGTTTTAACTAAAATCGAGTCTTACACCTATAATCCAAGATCATTTGTTAATTTAGTTCCCATCTAGTATACACTTTGACATCTCATACAACACAGTACTAAGGGGGATGTAATTTTCCTTAACGACCACTACCAACTCTTATCCTACCAACTCTAACTCTTAATTGCTTACTTATCGATACTAATTCACGTCCGGTCGACCCTCGCTCTTATAATAGAGTGGTCGGTATGTTTTATACATTACATGATTCTATATTTACATCCCCAAATATTCCTTCATATACAATATTGTGCTGTAAGCATACTAATACAAAATTCTGTACATGGTGTATACCTGAAAGTCGATGGAAATCACAAATAATCAGCTATGACGTCTACTCTATACACCCGCTATCTCTATAGTGGAAACTCTGAAAGTGGGTGGAAAATGAAAGGGTGAGCTCCACATGCTCAGGAAGGTAATAATACAAACGGGTAGATATCTATACTATCTACATGCTGATAAGAAATCAAGATATATGTGAGCATGAGGTAAAAACAATGATATGCCATATATATAATATCATCTGTTCTAAAACAGGAAATCGGCATATAAAACATGGAATGATTCTCATGTGAAAACATCTCACGCTCAAATGGATCAATACGTTTTAAAACACCCCGTCTGGGTTAAATATTATACACTCAAGGAATTAAATCCATTTCAACAAAATACTTTATTTTAAAATTTCCGTTATAAAATCACCTTTCTTACAGGGTTACAAATCATGAAAGTTTCATCAAAATTCCTCTGTGGAAAATCAAATCTAAATCAGATTCATAAGAAAATCGAGGCCTAACCCCTCCTTCGAGTCTACCCTGATTTATCAAAGCCAAATGATTTATCATGCGAGTTTATCATGCGAGACATGTAAGCGACTATATCGGTAACATTTAGTACTATGGCCATAACCTCGTAATCCCTGGCACACGGATCCTAGTGTGCGGGGTGTCACACCTGAAACGGGAGTTGAGTTGGTGCTACCCACCAAAAGAGCATAATATCAGGATTGTGAGGGCAATACTTGCTGTCTCGTGGCTAATGCCACTCCACTCCAACAATCCTCATGGTACAGCGTACTCCATGTGATATACATGGTACAACGTACTCCATGAACCCAAGCTTAATCAAGGGTGCCTGTAATAGGTCTTATTCACCCATGTCAAGTATGTCTCAGTATGCACGTGTGAGCATATCATCTCACTGTGACACACAGTCTACAAGAGAAACTCTAACACGGCTCCATACATATACAAGATATCTAAAAACCTCGTGCGAGTGAAGCTCCTGCACGGTTTCATAGAAATCAATGAAATCTGAATACGAGCAACGCTCCAGTATGACTTAAACTGATTATAAATTCCATCATAGTCCACCTACGAGCAATACTCTAGTACGGGTGTGTATAAAAACTCAATGAAAACATCGTACGAGAAAAAACTCCAGTACGGTAGTCATATGAAATAAATCAGTAAAATAGTGCGAGCAAGGCTCCAGCACTCTGTGTATGAGTTAAAATATAAAATCCAGTGCAAACAGTGCTCAAGCACGATTACAACTCATATAACACTGATAGGTGGCTCAATTTTATCAAAACATGTTAAATAAATATCAATTGGCACCTAACATGTGCCTTTTCACTTAAAACATGAAAATAATAGCCAACCTATCCATAAATTGCTTGAATTAAAACAATATCATCATGAAAACATTAAAATCATGAATTTCATGTAATTTCATAGCCTTACTACCCTTTTTGAAATTTTCCTAACTGGGGGTAAAATAGTCATTTGTCACTATTTCCATATTTTTTCGCAAAAATTATTATTCTGTTTTCGGGTAGCCTAATGAATTTAACGTAATGTAAATCCCCTCGAAACTACGTATAGCTACCTCTAGTGCTCATAAAATTCCCTTACCTAGAATCACGCGCGAGCTTATCCCGACTCGACCGTATCAGGTCTCTCAGTCCAATTCGCTCGTCTACGGAGCTGCATATAACCATATATGGTTTTCAGTTCAAATATATTGATCAGTATTTCACTCTTACTGATCGAATCTAAAGCATTGGGCCCGTTTTACTCTATTGGGCCCGATTGCACTTTAATGGGCCTCGACCCCTTTTTTAGCCCGTTTCCAAATTTTAAATCCCTTCTTCGGGTTTAATGGGCTCATTTGGCTTATCAATAATCATCGGGCTTCGTTTCAAACTCATTGGATAGCCCGGATACTATTTACAATAATTACTTTGAAATTTCGAATAAAATTCCTTTTATGCAGAATTAATCCGTAAATTCCGTAAAATAATCTTAACTCTGCATTTGAGGACTCATATTATCGTAATTAAAATGTCCTTACCCAATATGATGCGAGGTACAAAAATTGGAACTAAATCAACTCTGTTCAGGCTCTGTCGTAACACTACACAATTATGTAAATCCGGGTTATTTTCCACTAAAATAATATTAAATTGAATTCCCGGGATTTATCCATAGGTCAATCCTGACTCTCGGTCACTTACTCGAATTTTGAGTCGTCCTCGATGTCACGCCCCGGAAGTGCGGAAAATGGGGCTAATTTAAACTTTTTATCCATTAACTATGTTGTTTTCCTGTCCATGTCTAGATTTAAAATCTTTTCATTTTCCAGGATCTCATTACATCACATACATTCTGTATATATAAAATCATTTACAACTATTACATCCCGACTATTATATACAATAGTGTCTATTATGTATCACATGTCTGGAATATAAGTAAGACTGTACCTCAATGTTACGAAAATATCCGATGAAAGGTCGGACTAACTTGTCAATGACCACAGTCTCGTATGTGTAGTAGACTCGCTATAGATAATCTGGGAGATGGAGAGGAGGGGGGTGAGTTTTTCAGACTCAGTAAGAGATACATTTAAAATAGCTTTAAATACTCAAAACATGGTAAAACTCATGGTTTTACAAACCAGCATAAACATGTACTGGAGTAGAGATGCTTACATTTCATAAAGCAGTAAAAACATGCTTAAATCATAAGTTTACACATCATGCATCCTTTTAGTAAAACTCATATATAGTATACATATTACGTCGTGTAAACAAGTAAAAAGCATCTCAAAACTTAATCATGCATATCATAACATGCTTATCACTTTAAAATGAAATTGTATTGTCATATGCACATTTCGTAAAATATACTCATGGCTACCTTTAAAATCTCATCATAGAAAATATGTGCTCAATAAAATCATAAAACAGGTAGCATGAAATGTGCGAAAACATATATATATCATTCCGTCAATTCATCGTGTAGGGTCAGGCAATCGTCTCATATACTAGTCCCGAAGGACATCATACATCTGGTCCCGTCTGGTCCCGTAGGACGTTTATCATAGGTACATATGGCCATTGTACAGGGGAGCCGTAGGACTGGATCAGGGTCGTACGCTGCCCTATCTCTCGTGCACCACTAAATGGGGACTATACGCACGAACTCACGTGCATCACCAAGTGTGGTCTATACGCACGTTACTCATATCAAGTCAGAGCCTGCCCGTTCTCTGGCCGTCGGCTAGGTAGATCCTCGATCGTCTCCATACGAGATCGACCCCAGATCCTCTGACTTTCTTCATATCATGCCTTTTTACCCCAAAAAATCATTTTGGGCCTCTTACCAAATTTATCAAAATCATTTCGGGCCTCATACCCGTGTATTAAAATCGTTACGGGACTCTAACCCGATTTTCATAGAAAACATGATTTTCATAAATCATTGCGGGACTCTAGCCCGAGTAAATATGGAAAGCATAGTTATCAAAGTTAATTCTTGGGACTCATACCCGTACCGTGAAAATATAGCTTAAAAGCTGTCTCGGGACTTTAACCCGTATCATGAAAACATGGTTCCATAAAACATATCGGGACTTTAACCCGTAATCTCACATAAAAATACTATGCTTTCGTTTCAAAAGTGAAAAATCACTTTTATAAACATATATGCTGTAAAATGTATCTCAAATATATAAAACATGCTGAAAACTCGGGAAATGATTTTGGCTTCGGTTTAAATACCGTTGAAAATCCATTTCGTAAAATCTCATCCAATTCTCATACATAAACAGTTGGTAAGGACGTAGGAGTACTAACGCTACTCTAAATTATATCCCTTACCTCTTAGCGACTGATGTAGAGCACTTTTTTTGATGCTCAAATTTACCTCGTAAAACGTGTCAATAGACCGAGCTGCTGCAAAACAAGTTCAACTTAATATATCCAAATATGTGATTATATCGAAGCTTTAGCCAAAAGTTGACTTTTAATCGATTTTACTCTTTTTGCTCGGTTTTATCGATGTAAACCTCGTTTTAATCGTATTCAACTCAATAAATATTTTCTTCATATTTATTATGGTCGATTTAGCTAATTGGACCAATTTCTCTCTTATTGGGCCAAATTACACCTTAATGGGCCTTAATCCGTTTTAAGCCCGTTTTCACTTATTAATTCTTTCATCGAGGCCTATTGGGCTCACTGGGCCCATTAGTACTTATTGGGCCTTTTTCTAAACTCTTTGAATAGCCGTATATCATTTACGACAATTTAATTAAAAATCTCGATTTAATCCAGTAACTGCGTAATTTAATCCGTAACTTGTAAAATAAACTTTTAATGCGCGATAATTACATAGATTGTCGTAAATGAGCTTTACTTACCCGAGATTTTACGATAGTGTGCAAATCGAAGTTCAATCGGGCTCACGTACGTGATTTATCGTCGAATTGCACAATTTATATATTTAATTTCGGGTAAATTTTCGATCAAATATAATTTAAATAAATTTTTTGAAAATTAAATCGGTCACTTTTGACCTCTTACCGACTTACCCGAAGTTCGGTGCATCCCCGAAAATTTTTCCTTTTTCCTTTTTCCTTTTTCTCTTTTTCTTTCCTTTTTCTCTTTTTTCCCTCTCTTTTTTGGCTGAACCGGTTCGGTTCGGTTCAGACCGGTTCAGACCAGTCCGGTTCAGTCCGGTTCAGTTCCGATTCAACTTCTCCCTGGCCGTTCGGGGCTTTTTCGGACGGTTCTCCGCCGGCTTCCGCCTCCAGCTTGTTCGCGAAGTAGTCCGATGCATGGATCTGTGGTCGGCTTCGCCAAAGCTCGCCGGAAAGTGGTCGGTCCGGCCTCTTCTCTCCTTCGGGAGTGGCACCGAATTTTTCTTCTTCCGATCGGTGGTGTTTCAGGCCGATCTGCGCCTGGATCGGCGCCTCCGTCGCTCTCCTCTGGCCACTGGTGGTTCGTTCCTCCCCTCCTCGGCCGCCGATCTCTCTCTCTCCTCTCTTTTCTCTCTTTCTCTCTCGGTCTCACTGTTTCTCTCTCGGCTGCCGATGTTTCCTCTCTCCACCGGCGCCGACGATGGCTTCTGCAGCTTCCTCTCCTCGGCTTCTCCCCGATGGTGGCTCCGATCAGCACGGCAGAAGGGGGAGGCTGGCCTTCCTCGGGTCTTCGGCTTCGTTTGTTTCTGTTTCCCTTAAACAGAATCGCAACTCGCGATTCTGTTTCTTTTTTTTATTATTATTATTTTATTATATTTTATTATTTTAATCAAATAAAATATAATAAATTGTACAAATTATCTCAAAATCATATTATATTTTATTAATTAATTAATTTAATTAATTTAATTTATTTTAATTATTTCGGTGTATTTCTCGCATATTTTCGGGATAATGTCCCGAGCGAAAATTACGAAAATTCGTAATATCTTCCTATCTTGACCAATTGGACTCAGAATTTCATAATTTCTTCTTTATTGATCAAGATTTCCTAAATCCATATTTTTAATGAAATTTTCTTATCGAATTTACATCGAAATTAGGATCTTTTGACCATTTTACCTTTCTATACGTTCGGGATTAATTTAGATCGATTTTCCTTCTCGGACTCACTATCTTTTCTCATTTAAATTCTGTATCTTTCGTCCAACGATTTAAATCCCTTTTATTTAAATTATAGTCCCAAATAATGAACATAGTGGGAAAAATTCGGGTTTCACATTTCTCCCCACCTTTTAAGAATTCAGTCCTCTGAATTCAAGCTGGTCTATCAATCAGGTGAGGGTACTTCTCCCTTATTTGGCTCTCTAATTCCCAAGTGGTTTCTTCTGTCTTGTGGTGTTACCAGAGAACCTTTACTAGTGAAATAATCTTAAATCGTAGCACCTCCTCTTTTTTTTTTTGAAGCGTACTATACCCTTCATTGGTGACACCTTAACAAATACAGAGTCCCCAACCTGAAATTCAAGAGGATGTCTGCGCACATTGGCATAACTTTTCTGTGCGGTCCTCGATCTGTCATGGATGAGCTGAACACCCTTAGCTTCCTGTTCCACTAAATCGGAAACAAGATGAATCTAGGACAATGGGACTCCTTTAGAATGCTCTGTCTCAAGGTGTCATCATATGGCACACAGATACGACTTTGGTACCTCAGTAATCCATCATCACTGATCGTAAACTCAGACTGCGATCTCTCATCTGCCTGGCTAACCATATCTAGTAATCTTTGATCGTTTCGCTATCCAGCTCTAATCTGGTCTAGTATATTGGGTTCAATCCTTAGGTTAGCCATATATCCATGCTCAATCTCATCTACACTAATCCTGAGTTCGATGAATTTGCTCCAATAAGTCCCACTCTTTAATCATGTAGGACACCCTACCCTTTCTACTCAAGGCGTCGGCTACCCTGTTCGCCTTACCAGGATGATATAAAATCTCGCAGTCATAGTCTTTCAGGAGCTCTATCCATCTCCACTGTCTCATATTCAGCTCCTTCTAATCAAACAAGTACTTAAGACTCTAGTGGTCAGTGAAGATTTGAAATCTTTCTCCCTACAATTAATGCCGCTATATCTTGAGTGCAAACACTACTGCAGCTAACTCTAAGTCATGAGTGGAATGATTACGCTAGTGATCCTTTAGCTTACAGGATCCATAAGCTATCACTCTACCATGCTGCATAAGCACATAGTCGAGACCTTGGTGGGAAGCATCATAGTATACCACAAATTCCCCAGACCACTTGGAATGGTCAAGACTGGTATCGTATTCAACCGACTTTTGAGCTCTTAAAAGCTCTGCTCACAATACTCAGACCATATAAACTGAACCTCTTTATGAGTCAGTCTGGTTAATGGAACTGTTATCTGTGAAAACTCTTCGACAATCCGTCAGGAATGCCATACTAATCCCAATAAGCTTTTGACCTCCACAACTGTCCTCAATCTTTTCCCATCTCAATACTGCATCTACCTTGGACAAATCTATTGGCACCCCGTCCT
Source organism: Firmiana major (assembly GCA_033439115.1). Lineage (NCBI taxonomy): Eukaryota > Viridiplantae > Streptophyta > Magnoliopsida > Malvales > Malvaceae > Firmiana > Firmiana major. Next base: position 21,037,862 of record CM065903.1, on the reverse strand, counting down.
TAGATACTACATGTCCAAGGAATATAATATGTTCTAACCAAAAAGCACAATTATTAAATTTACCATATATCTTCTTCTCACGGAGAGTCTGGAGCACAGTCCTCAAATGTTATTCATGCTCTTCCCGGGATCCAGAATAAATCAAGATGTCATCGATGAATACTATCATCAATCTATCTAAGTATTCTCGGAAGACATCGTTCATAAGACTTATGAATGCAGCTGGGGCATTAGTCGATCCAAAAGGGCATAACTAGGAACACGTAGTGCCCATATCGGGTCTGAAATGCTATCTTCGGTACATCAGCCTCTTTAATCCTTTGCTGATGATAATCCGATCTCAAATCTATCCTTGAAACACTGAAGCCCCTCTCAGCTGATCAAATAAGTAATCTATCATTGGCAGGGGATACATATTCTCAACTGTTACTTTATTCAAAAGCCTGTAGTCTATACATAGACAGAAACTACCATCCTTCTTTCTGGCAAATAGTACTGGTGCACCGCATGGTGACACACTAGGCCTTATAAACCCCTTATTGAGTAATCCTTACAACTGCTTCTTTAATTCTTTCAACTCTACCAATGTCATTTGGTAAGGTGGCTTGGAGATGGGTTGAGTATCTAGTACTAGCTCAATGGCAAACTCAACTTCTCTCTCTGGTGATAATCCCGATAAGTCCTCTAGGAATACTTATGGAAACTTACATGTAAATTGTGGTGACACAACAAGTGTGTAGAACTTGGGTCACATAGTACATGTGCTTTATGATTACAGACAAGGAGAGTACCTCGAATAACATCGAAGGATGTATCTGCTGTCTCCTGGTCATGGGCGTACACTGGCCCTAGGAGATAGGCTTCTTATCCTTGTCTGCGATTGTGGCTCTCCTCTATGGAGCCTGAGCCGATCTCTCTATCTGTCTAGGTGCCTCATGAGGTTCCTGAGATCTCATAAGTGAACACTCTCTCATCAGGTGTTCTGTTTCACCACATCTGTAGTAAGCAAAGGTACCTATGCGACAAGGTCCAGTGTGAATATTGCCACATATCCTACACTGTGGCACTCTTATCTCAGGGCCTCTAATCATCCCTACGGTACCAACAGGAGTCTTGGGCTTACCAGCCCCTATCTGAGGTCCTTCCACCCTCTATCTCTTGGGTTGACCCCCTTCTCAAATCATGTCGAGAAGCAACTGTTCTCTGGATCGTATCTCATCAGGGTTGTAAATCTATTCTCATACTTGTCTACCGTAGAACTTCCCTGTTACAGATCCAAAAACTCTGCATGCATCTTCTTTCAAGCGGCAATCGGTACATATTGCTCTCGGAATGCAACTAAGAAAGCATTCCATGTGATCTCTAAGGGATCCTCGGCTAATATCGTCTGTTTCGACCTCTACCAGAACTTAGCCTATCCCTTCATCATTTAACCTGCCATAGTCACTCTCTCCCTATCAGTACACCCCAAAACTAAAATATCACCTCAATATCAACGATTCACTCCTCAGCCTTAACCAGGTCCTTAAGCCTTGTAAACTCCGAAGGATGCATACTCAAGAAATCTCGCACCCTTTTGAGTCTCTCTGTCATCCCTATGCTGGGGAACTGCTGGCTGAGGGTTGGGGCTACTAGAGAAAATGGTGGGGGAAGAGGATTAGGCATAAGAGTAGCTGTCTCTGTACTCGGTGTACGTACCCCAAAACTGCTGGGTAAACATAGTGGTAAGAGCTCTAAGTCTTTCCCTCATACCCTATACTATCTCCTCGAGCCTCCTTATTCTATCAATAGGGCTCTCAGGTTGAGGGGAAGATGATAGAGTGGGTTGAGCTCGTCTCGTCTACCACTCATGATTAGCGATCTACTATTTGCACAAAATCCATAATTTAAGTCTTACTTTGGCAGGTAAGCTTACCTTATTACCAGAAATGCATAGACACATTGGGATGCAATACACTCTTATTACTAGACATGACAGTACTACACAACATTTGCTCTAATACCAAGAAAAACTGTCACGCCCCGGAAGCGCGAAAAATGGGGCTAATTTAAACTTTTTATCCATTAACTATGTTGTTTTCCTGTCCATGTCTAGATTTAAAATCTTTTCATTTTTCAGGATCTCATTACATCACATACATTCTGTATATATAAAATCATTTACAACTATTACATCCCAACTATTATATACAATAGTGTCTATTATGTATCACATGTCTGGAATATAAGTAAGACTGTACCTCAATGTTACGAAAATATCCGATGAAAGGTCGGACTAACTTGTCAATAACCACAGTCTCGTATGTGCAGTAGACTCGCTATAGATAATCTGGGAGATGGAGAGGAGGGGGTGAGTTTTTCAGACTCAGTAAGAGATACATTTAAAATAGCTTTAAATACTCAAAACATGGTAAAACTCATGGTTTTACAAATCAGCATAAACATGTACTGAAGTAGAGATGCTTACATTTCATAAAAGCAGTAAAAACATGCTTAAATCATAAGCTTACACATCATGCATCCTTTTAGTAAAACTCATATATAGTATGCATATTACGTCGTGTAAACAAGTAAAAAGCATCTCAAAACTTAATCATGCATATCATAACATGCTTATCACTTTAAAATGAAATTGTATTGTCATATGCACATTTCGTAAAATATACTCATGGCTACCTTTAAAATCTCATCATAGAAAATATGTGCTCAATAAAATCATAAAACAGGTAGCATGAAATGTGCGAAAACATATATATATCATTCCGTCAATTCATCGTGTAGGGTCAGGCAATCGTCTCATATACTAGTCCCGAAGGACATCATACATCTGGTCCCGTAGGACGTTCATCATAGGTACATATGGCCATTGTACAGGGGAGCCGTAGGACTGGATCAGGGTCGTACGCTGCCCTATCTCTCGTGCACCACTAAATGGGGACTATATGCACGAACTCACGTGCATCACCAAGTGAGGTCTATACGCACGTTTCTCATATAAAGTCAGAGCCTGCCCGTTCTCTGGCCATCGGCTAGGTAGATCCTCGATCGTCTCTATACGAGATTGACCCCAGATCCTCTGACTTTCTTCATATCATGCCTTTTTACCCCAAAAAATCATTTTGAGCCTCTTACCCAATTTATCAAAATCATTTCGGGCCTCATACCCGTGTATTAAAATCGTTACGGGACTCTAACCCGATTTTCATAGAAAACATGATTTGCATAAATCATTGCGGGACTCTAGCCCGTGTAAATATGGAAAGCATAGTTATCAAAGTTAATTCTTGGGACTCATACCCGTACCGTGAAAATATAGCTTAAAAGCTGTCTCGGGACTTTAACCCGTATCATGAAAACATGGTTCCATAAAACATATCGGGACTTTAACCCGTAATCTCACATAAAAATACTATGCTTTCGTTTCAAAAGTGAAAAATCACTGTTACAAACATATATGCTGTAAAATGTATCTCAAATATATAAAACATGCTGAAAACTCGGGAAATGGTTTTGGCTTCGGTTTAAATACCGTTGAAAATCTATTTCGTAAAATCTCATCCAATTCCCATACATAAACAGTTGGTAAGGACGTAGGAGTACTAACGCTACTCTAAATTATATCCCTTACCTCTTAGCGACTGATGTAGAGCACTTTTCTCGATGCTCGAATTTACCTCGTAAAACGTGTCGATAGACCGAGCTGCTGCAAAACAAGTTCAACTTATCACATATGGCTTAAATTCATTTCAATATATCCAAATACGTGATTATATCGAAGCTTTAGCCAAAAGTTGACTTTTAATCGATTTTACTCTTTTTGCTCGGTTTTATCGATGTAAACCTCGTTTTAATCGTATTCAACTTAATAAATATTTTCTTCATATTTATTATGGTCGATTTAGCTAATTGGACCCATTTCTCTCTTATTGGGCCAAATTACACCTTAATGGGTCTTAATCCGTTTTAAGCCCGTTTTCACTTATTAATTCTTTCATCGAGGCCTATTGGGCTCACTGGGCCCATTAGTACTTATTGGGCCTTTTTCTAAACTCTTTGAACAGCCGTATATCATTTACGACAATTTAATTAAAAATCTCGATTTAATCCAGTAACTGCGTAATTTAATCCGTAACTTGTAAAATAAACTTTTAATGCGCGATAAATACATAGATTGTCGTAAATGAGCTTTACTTACCCGAGATTTTACGATAGTGTGCAAATCGAAGTTCGATCGGGCTCACGTACGTGATTTATCGTCGAACTGCACAATTTATATATTTAATTCCGGGTAAATTTTCGATCAAATATAATTTAAATAAATTTTTTGAAAATTAAATCGGTCACTTTTAACCTCTTACCGACTTACCCGAAGTCCGGTGTATCCCCGAAAATTTTTCCTTTTTCTGTTTTCTCTTTTTCTTTGCTTTTTCTCTTTTTTCCAAATCACTTTTATAAACATATATGCTATAAAATGTATCTCAAATATATAAAACATGCTGAAAACTCGAGAAATGGTTTTGGCTTCGGTTTAAATACCGTTGAAAATCCATTTCGTAAAATCTCATCCAATTCTCATACATAAACAGTTGGTAAGGACGTAGGAGTACTAACGCTACTCTAAATTATATCCCTTACCTCTTAGCGACTGATGTAGAGCACTTTTCTCGATACTCAAATTTACCTCGTAAAACGTGTCGATAGATCGAGCTGCTGCAAAACAAGTTCAACTTATCACATATGGCTTAAATTCATTTTAATATATCCAAATATGTAATTATATCGAAGCTTTAGCCAAAGTTGACTTTTAATCGATTTTACTCTTTTTGCTCGGTTTTATCGATGTAAACCTCGTTTTAATCGTATTCAACTCAATAAATATTTTCTTCATATTTATTATGGTCGATTTAGCTAATTGGACCAATTTCTCTCTTATTGGGCCAAATTACACCTTAATGGGCCTTAATCCGTTTTAAGCCCGTTTTCACTTATTAATTCTTTCATCGAGGCCTATTGGGCTCACTGGGCCCATTAGTACTTATTGTCCTTTTTCTAAACTCTTTGAATAGCCGTATATCATTTACGACAATTTAATTAAAAATCTCGATTTAATCCAGTAACTGCGTAATTTAATCCATAACTTGTAAAATAAACTTTTAATGCGCGATAATTACATAGATTGTCGTAAATGAGCTTTACTTACCCGAGATTTTACGATAGTGTGCAAATCAAAGTTCGATCGGGCTCACGTACGTGATTTATCGTCGAACTGCACAATTTATATATTTAATTTCGGGTAAATTTTCGATCAAATATAATTTAAATAAATTTTTCAAAAATTAAATCGGTCACTTTTGACCTCTTACCGAATTACCCGAAGTCCGGTGTATCCTCAAAAATTTTTGCTTTTTCCTTTTTCTCTTTTTCTTTCCTTTTTCTCTTTTTTCCCTCTCTTTTTTGGCTGAACCGGTTCGGTCCGGTTCAGACCGGTCCGGTTCAGTCCGGTTCAGTTCCGGTTCAACTTCTCCCTCATTGTTCGGGGCTTTTTCGGCCGGTTCTCGACTGGCTTCCGCCTCCAGCTTGTTCGCGGGGTAGTCCGATGCATGGATCTGTGGTCGGCTTCGCCAAAGCTCGTCGAAAAGTGGCCGGTCCGGCCTCTTCTCTCCTCCGGCGGCGGCACCGAATTTTTCTTCTTCCGATCGGCGGTGTTTCAGGCCGATCTGCGCCTGGATCGGCGCCTCCGTCGCTCTCCTCTGGCCACTGGTCGTTCGTTCCTCCCCTCCTCGACCGCCGATCTCTCTCTCTCCTCTCTTTTCTCTCTTTCTCTCTCGGTCTCACTGTTTCTCTCTCTGCTGCCGACGTTTCCTCTCTCCACCGGCGCCGACGATGGCTTCTGCAGCTTCCTCTCCTCGGCTTCTCCCCAGTGGTGGCTCCGATCAGCACGGCAGAAGGGGGAGGCTGGCCTTCCTCGGGTCTTCGGCTTCGTTTGCTTCTGTTTCCCTTAAACAGAATCGCAACTCGCGATTCTGTTTCTTTTTTTTTATTATTTTATTATATTTTATTATTTTAATCAAATAAAATATAATAAATTGTACAAATTATCTCAAAATCATATTATATTTTATTAATTAATTAATTTAATTAATTTAATTTATTTTAATTATTTCAGTGTATTTCTCGCATATTTTCGGGATAATGTCCCGAGCGAAAATTACGAAAATTCGTAATATCTTCGTATCTTGACCAATTGGACTCAGAATTCCATAATTTCTTCTTTATTGATCATGATTTCCTAAATCCATATTTTTAATGAAATTTTCTTATCGAATTTACACCGAACTTAGGATCTTTTGACCATTTTACCCTTCTACACGTTCGGGATTAATTTAGATCGATTTTCCTTCTCAGACTCACTATCTTTTCTCATTTAAATTCTGTATCTTTCGTCCAACGATTTAAATCCCTTTTATTTAAATTATAGTCCCAAATAATGAACATAGTGGGAAAAATTCCGGTTTCACACCCGAGTACACCTTCTTCCCTTTTTGCCTTTTTTCTTTTTTTTCCTTTTCTTTTTCTTTTTTTCTTTTTCTTTTTTCTCATTCTCGGCTACGGTGCCGTTTTGGGCTATTCACCATCGCCGGCGATCCCGACCGTCTTGTCAGCCACCACTAGGCTCAAAAGGATTGCCTCGGCCAGGGGAGTGCTCGGCTGGGTCGAATCGGTGCTGGGACACCATGGTTCGCCGTCGATTTCCCGAAAATCGGTGCCGTCGGCGCGCGTTATCGGTACCAATAGACTCGTCGGACTCTCCTCTACCTTCTCCGATCGTCAGCTAGGCTCGTTGACTGTCGGTGGCTCATCGGGGGTCACAGGTTTCTATTGGGTTTCAGTGGGTTGGTTTTCGGGTTTCCACTTTCTCTCTCCCCGATTCTGATTTTCGTTTTCTTTTTTTATTTATTAATTTATTTTATTATATTTTTAATCAATTAAATATATTAAAATACCTAAAATATCTCTAAAAATATTATTTTATCCATTTAATCAATAAATGGATTTATCGGTCTATTTTCGTATTTTTAGTATATTTTTCGATTATTATCGGGATAATTTTTCAAATTAAAAATCCCGATTAATTCTGAATTAATTCTGATTAATTCCCATAAATTTCAATAAATTTATATTTAGATCAATTGGACTCGAAGTTAACTATTTTCCTCATTATTGATCCAGATTTCGCAAATTGCATATTTTAATGAAAATTACTTATCGAATTTATACCCAATTTTGATATTTTTGACCATTTTACCCTTGCATGTGTTCGGGACCAAATTAAATCGACTTTCTTTCATAAATCCACAATCTTTTTCCTATTTTAAATTCCTTATTTTCAGTCAACTCGATAAATTCCTTAAACAAACTTGTTAGGTCCCTGTTTTCCCGATTTATCCTTATTCTATTTTACATATATTATTTCATTTCACCTACATTTATCAAATTCGAATCAACCATCTCATGAATCCATTAACATATAATAATATCATACAATATGAAAATCATAAGGAATATCATACAAAAATGTGGATCTCACAAGTCTGGTTCAACTTTCTCCCTCGCCGTTCTGAGCTTCGCCGGTCGGTTCTTCGTCGGCTTCCGTCTCCAGCTAGTCCGCAAGGTAGTCTGGTGCATGGATCTGCAGTCGGTTTTGCCAAGGCTCGTCGAAAAGTGGCCAGTCCGGCCTCTTCTCTCCTCCGTGTCTGTACCCATTTCTTTCTCTCCCGATCGGCGCCGTTTCTGGCCTATCTGCGTATGGATCGACGCCGCTGTCGCCCCCTCCGGCCGGTAGCGAGGCATTCCCCCTTCCTCGGCCGTCGATCGTCTCCCTTTCCTCCATTTTTCTCTTTTTCTTCGGTTTCACTCTCTCCTCTCTCCTTTCTGGTTTCTCTCGTCGGCGTCCATTTCCTCGTCGTTCCCCTTTGTTCGTCGGTGCCGACGGTGCTCCCCCTTTCGGCCACTTGCCTAGTGGCTCCCTCTCCGATGGCTCCCTCATCCCATCATCATTCTCTCAGCTAGAGAAAGGAATTTTGATTCCCTTCTTTTAGTTTTTCAGTGTCGCGCGATACAAAATCGCAAGACACTGTTCTCCCTTCTTTTTTTTTTGGGTATTTTTATTTTTTTATTTCTATTTTTTATTATATTATTTATATTATTTAAATTACATTTTCAAAATAACATATATATAATGTATTTTTGTATTTATTTTTATTATTTTTAGATACATTTTTAATTTATCAAATATATATATATATTTATAACACATTTTCATTTAATCTTATTATCTAATTAAGTATAGGAAATTTTGCAGTGTTTACATTCTCCCCACCTTTAAGGAATTTGGTCCTCCAAATTCATCTTGGTCCTTCAAAATAGATGAGGGTACTTCTCTTTCATGAGGCTCTCTAGTTCCCCTGTAACTTCTTCAACCGAATGGTGTTGCCAGAGAACCTTTACCAAAGGAATAGTCTACGATCGAATTACCTTTTCCTTTCTATCCGAAATCAGGATAGGTTGCTTAATATAACTCATATCCACTTGAATATTCAAAGGCTCATACTCAATGATATGTGAGGGATCTGGATTATACTTCCTTAACATCGAGACGTGGAAAACATTATGTACCCCAAAAAGCCGCGGTGGTAAGGCAAGTCCATAGGCTACGTCTCCCACTCTCTCTAGAATCTCAAATGGACCAAATGAAGCGAGGACTCAGTTTCCTTTTCTTTCCATAGCTCATGATACCTATGCTCGGGTAGACTTTCAGAAACACAGAATCCTCAATCTGCAACTCAAGTGGCTGCCTATGCTTATCCGCATAACTCTTCTGCCTACTTTGTGTGGCCCTAAGTCTATCAAAGATTATCCGAACACCTTCTGCTACCTATTTGACCAAATCGAGAGCCAAAATCTTTCTGTCACCCACTTCTTCCCATGCCACTGGAGACCTACATCTTTTATCATACAAGGTCTCATATGGTGCCATCTCAATGCTAGCATAATAGCTGTTGTTATAAGCAAACTGTGCAAAATCCCATTTCATTTCGGGCCATCAAAACACCCTTCGTCGATTTTTAGTACATTTTGGTACTTCCAGGGTGTAGAATGTACTTACTATTATGGGCTTCAGTCAAGATTAACCTCCATATTAATGATCAATCACCTGTTAAATTAACAATAATCTGAGAGTTGTAACTTAAATCCAATCACACTTCAATTGCTTCCTCTAATATGTCATTCGAATATAATCATAAAAACCTCAATGTTATTGTTCATAACATTGTCCGAGATCAACATAATTCCTTGTTCACCAAATTTCTTAGAATAAAATTTTCAAATCATGTTAAGTAATTATAACCATATAAAACTTTAAATCTGAATACTGATATCAACAACTTTCTAGTTACTTATAAACTATTTGATATTAATTTCCTTTTCTCTTTTCACTGTATCAGAATATTTATCATCAGTTGACCACCATACACTACAATAAAGATGAAATCAATATAACAGAGATTTGTAATAAACATAAGTTTTTCACACCAACAAATTCAAATATAAATCTATAAGTATCCAACTCATCTCTAATATCAAATATTAATATCTTTCTCATAAATCAATTATAGATGATGATGAAACTCTTCGCAGAGCTTTTATTATCATAATAAAAAATTTTCTATTAGTCAAATACACTATTAACTTGAACTAAAAGTTAAAGCTTAGGAACAATAGAAAAAAATTAGTCGATAATTGCAATCATTATAACTCAAAATAATAAAATTCATATCAAGATCACAACTCCAAACAACAATCACATATATCACATAATCTCATTGATTCCTTAATCTCTGGAACCATTATCACAATTTAATCACTTTTATCATTAACAAATTAATAGCACTCCATGTAGAAGTTTAGAGATTGGCCTGCAACGACTTGAATAATTTATCAATTCATATCCTCAAGTTGAGATACTTTTCTTTTTCTTTTACTAACCAAAATCATTTCAAATTAAGCAATTATCCTCTTTAAATGCAAGGTTGATTTCAGCCAATAGAAAATCTTACAATATACAATAATAAATTTTATGCTAATGATCTTCAATTACTGCCTAAAATCTACGTTCCCATATAGCATTCCTTTGCACTTGATATTAAACAATTGATCTATATTTCATAGTTCATACGATTTCATTAGAATGAAATTCATTTCTTCATCTTCACAATTAATGGTATCCTGACTTCCAACACGAATATGACGATTGTCAATTTCAATTTATAGGTTATGGATTATGGTTCTTCTAGACGCTGCCAAGTCTCTCAGGCGGGGAGATACTTTGAAATACCTTTGTTAGCCATCAGACTTGACCACATAAACTGGTTATGGATTTAAAGATTCAAGGTTTAGTCCCAATAGAAAGTAGGATACCATAACTTATCACAATTTCACATCTATCCTTTAGTCAGAACTTATTCTCAATTCATATCACTTGATTCCTAATCACTTCACATACAAAGATATTCTTACTTTGCATACACTTCTTATTCCAATGTAACTTCTACTCAAAATCTATCACATTTCAAACTTGTCTCATTTCGTACATCAATTATATAAGAACTCTTTCCTTACCAATTTAGTATCGCATTCGAAACATAAGCGTGGGCAATTTACAATCTTTAGACTCGATACGTAATTCATATTCCAAGGTCTCTCTATATCTCAAACTCTGAATCATCTTTAAGAGTTTTGGGTCTTTCCCACTGATCTATAATTTTTGCTTTGGGAGAATCCAATTAACTCTCGTTCTTGACATAACGTGACTCAGAAGACTCCAGGTCTCCTTAACAATTAATGCCAGTACACCTCAAAGTGAATCACTTGGTCCGATAATCTCCTTTCCATGTAATCCTTAGGATCTCAGTACATCCTATGAGTCTCCTAGACTTCCTCTATTTCACATCCTTACTTATCCGGATTATTCTTCTTCCAAAGCTATAAATTTAATTTCGTAATCATCTATAGACTTGTTACTTTATGTCCGATTGTAATCATTTCATCCATAATTGCCACTTTAATTCATCCGGACTGTGTTGCCGCCTATCCTGATGTCGGCTCTACTTCCCTCCGAGTTTGACTTTCCATTTCGATACTGATGCTACAAGGGCTAATTTCTTTATAGTAGCACACTCTGAAAATTCGTGTAGCTTCTCCAATCCTTTAACATAAAAGTTACAAAAGCAACTTTCTCGATAGAGTTACTTCTAAAATCATCAAGCTTTTCTATCTCATTCATTCAATACTCCGAATCGCTGAATTCTTAACCTTGTTGAAAAATGGAGGCTTAAACTCTTGAAACTGCCCCCAGTCTATTAAGCTCATAGTCATACTCTAAGAATCCATCCAAGTTTTCCAATTTAATTTTCCAGTTTTCTATTACCATTGGATTCTTGATTTCAGTATGTAATAGCATACTATCCTCCGAAATCAGCTCGGTCTCTATCTGTTAGTGAAATTACAAACATTTCTTAACTTCACTGCCCATAAATTAGGTCATACATTTTTAGGGATATAATTCATAATTCATACTCATAGACAAATCAATTTCCTTGTGCTAGATCCATAAATTCCATTCGTAGTTTCCTTAATCTCATTCATTCAGTTCTCTATAACTACCGGGTCCTTTATCCCATTTAACAATGGCGGTCTGCGGTTCTGAAACTGTCTCATCTAGTGTAGCTCCTACATCCTAACCCAAGTCATCATCACTCTGCTATGTAGCTATAGGAGCAGACATATTTATAGTTCTGAAACATCTCTACAGGCTGTACGGGCGCATCAGGAGTAATCTGTCTGTCTATTCTTCCGTCTACCCCGTCACCTAACATAGCCCGTGTCCTAATTTTCCATAATATGTTTAACACTCCACTCAATCTTAGTAAAGTGTATCTCAATACCATCTGTCCTTTCCACAGGACCTGATGGAGCACGCTCAACATTAGTTTCAATCTCGGTATCATTTATGAGTCTCATAGATGACTCTGCATGATTCTCAAGCCTGTCTCTGCGGCCTCTAGCTCGTGATCTAATTCCTCACATAAACCAAACATTAAGTCTTAACTTTATTAGGTATACTTAGTCTACAGCCAGACAAGCACAGACATTTGGATATAATCTTATCCTTATTATTGACACTGACAATACTAGACAACCTTCGCTTTGATACCACCTTAAACTGTAACGACCCGTGACCTATAAAAATTCAGTGGAAAATTTTTTTAAAACTTCAGCTTGCAACTTAATCCATTTATTCGCTTAGGTTGTATTCTTGTTCAATGTCAATTCATTTTCTTACTTCTTTATCCATAATTATAATTTAGTTTCACATTTGGATTTATATGGCCGATAGAAATTTTGGCAGCATAACAGCTTATATATAAGCCTACCCATCTGCAAAACGATTATTTTTAATAAATTCTATATATCCACAACTACCAACCATGCTTTCCAAGTCATATCATCAAATCATTCTATATATTCCAAACCACGTTTAGTTACTCCCAAAAATCGATCTTTACAAATATTTCATTTTATTTATCCTTATATAGATTACATCCCGACACATTACTTTTGATAGATGTTTGTGCATACAATGGTCTGGTAAAGAGATAGAAATGTATACCTCACGCATGTACAAAAGGTAGTCTGGGAAAACTCGTATCCATCAGCCTACGTCATCTACGCAACAATTATCACTGTAGTTTCATTGCAATACATCTGAGAGGTGAAAGGGTGAGCTTTCGAGAAAAAGCCCAGTAAGAAATGCATTTAAAATGATCATAGTGTTTAAAACATAAAGAGTACATAGTAATACCAAAGGGTGGCACTTCTTTACAAATATTACATCACTTTCAAAATGCATATCACGGAAAACACATTTAACAGAAGCATGGTTTCAAAATAAGAAAACCTTAGCAAACCGATCAGAATCTTTTGTGATATACAGAACTTCAAAAGCATTGCTGAGTATAAAACATATTTTGAAACATCATCATCTTAATACAAAGATCATGTCAGATAGAAATCAGAACCTTTCAGTTCATGCAGAACTTCAAAAGCATTGCTGAATGTAAATCACATATCAAAGAATCAAATCTTAAAACAGAGTTCGTTTCGAATGGAGACTAGGCTAGCTCATGTAATCATCATGTGAAAATAACATATTCATCCTCTATAGAGGGAAAATCATAAACATGGCTATTTTCTCTACCTCACCCCACTTAAGAGGTCTTTCTGGTTAGCAGAGCCTTTTCGCTACCTCACCCCACTTAAAAGGTCTTTCAAGTTAGCTGGGCATTTTCGCTACCTCACCCCACTTAAGAGGTCTTTCTGGTTAGCTGAGCCTTTTCGCTACCTCACCTCACTTAAGAGGTCTTTCTGGTTAGTTAGCCTTTTTGGCTACCTCACCCCACTTAAGAGATTTTTCTGGTTAGCCTCATCTTAGGTGGCAAACATATACGCCACGAGGGCGAGCATGACAATTATGTATTGACCGAGTGGCACTTTGCATCTGTAGGACCCAAGAGGTGGCCCCTACAGTCACACAAACTGTGTGGCACTTTGCTCCCACAGAACCCAAGAGGTGGCCCCACGATCGTATATCATTAAACATTGCCTTTGTCTCAAAACAGAGTTTTCAAAATCTTTCTTGGGCTTCATAAGTCTTGTGAGGGCCTGGGCCTTTTGACTACCTCACCCCACTTAAGAGGTCTTTCTGGTTAGTCTCATCCCAAGTGGGCCTCACTCACATTAAAAATTCGTAAATCAAATTTCAAATCAACTCTCTTTTGCGGTTGAAAACTCTTTCATAAAACAGAGAAACTGCATTCATATAACAAATTCCATTTCTCGCAAAAGATGTAACAAGTTCATGCATAAGTCAAAATCATATCATTTCATTCAAGAAACGAAATCAGAAGACATGCTCACAGATTGGAAGATATGCTCAAAACTCATGTATTTAAATTTATAAATCTTTCTTTCAGTTTCAGAATCATGACAAGATAAAGTTGAGGCTCAATAAAAGTTGGGCTTGGTTTTGTTTAAATGTTAACTTGGACTAAAGAACAAACCCTTAGTATAAATTCTGATCATTTACTAAAATATTACGTAACTCAAATATTTTCATAAATCCAAGTTTGAGGGAAAGAAGGATATTATTACCATTTTAAATTACACCTCTTACCTCAATTTCTCTGTACAGTATAATTTTTTCAAATGCTGAGATTTTGCTCAGTCCGATTTGCTCTTCAGTCCTCTGCAACTGTAATTAATCACAAATCGCTTATTATTATTATTTCTTATAAACACGTACGCAGTGTAATTTCATTTCAGATAAAATTTTGGACCCAATTATTTTTATTGGGCCCTATAGTCCTTTAATGGGCTTGTCGCTATCCTAAGCCCGTTTCAACTCCCTTATTCGGCCCTTAAAATTCATTTAACTATTTAGACTCAATTACAATTTATGGTCCGTCCATTAGGTCATTAACGAGTTTAGGCCAATTGTTACACAAGCTGGCCCATTATAGACGTTTGGCTGACTACATGGTCTACCATCACCATCACATCATTTTAAACCTTTTCTAATTTCTTTGGATATCGTTTGTGATAGTCAATTTTTCAATTCTAATTATAACGCCATTTATACGAAATTAATCCGACAATTATGCGATTAATGTCTAACTTGTATAATTATACAAGTGGTAGCAAGTGAGATTCGCTTACCTAAGATCCATGATACACGTAAGCCGAGGCTGATTTGAACTCCCATTTGTCTCCAATTATCAAGCTACACATTTATATATTTTTCGAAACAAATTCGGTCAAATACATATTTAAATAATTATTCCAAAAATTAAATCGGTCCATTTGACTACTTACCGGCTTACCCTAGCTCGACTGCATCACCAGATTTTTTTCCAAATTGTTTCTTTTTTTCTGACTGACCGGTTTGGTCCGGTTCAACCCGATTCAAACTGATCCAGTTCACCCCGGTTCAGTCCAGTTCAACTTTCTCCCTCGTCGTTCGGAGCTTTGTCGGTCAGTTCTTCACCAGCTTCCATCTCCAGCTTGTCCGCGAGGTAGTCCGGTGCATGGATCTGGGGTCGATTTTGCCAAGGCTTGTCAAAAAGTGGCGGTTTGGCCTCTTCTCTCCTCCGACGTCGGTACCAATTTCTTTCTCTCCTAATCGGCGTCGTTTCTGGCCGATCTACACCTGGATCGGCGCCGCTGTCACCCCCTCTGGCCAGTAGAGAGGCGTTCCCCCCTTCCTCGACCGTCGATCGTCTCCCTTTACTCTTTTTCTTCAGTTTCACTCTCTCCTCTCTCCTTTCTGGTTTCTCCTTCCGGCGTCCATTTCCTCGTCGTTCCCCTTTGTTCGTCGATGCCGATGGTGCTCCCCCTCTCAGTCACTTGCCTGGTGGCTCCCTCTCCGACGACTCCCTCATCCCATCATCATTTTCTTGGCCAGAGAAGGGAATTTTGATTCCCTTCTTTTGGTTTTTCAGTGTCGCGCGATACAAAATCACGCGACACTGTTCTCCCTTCTTTTTTTCTTTGGTATTTTTATTTTATTTTTTATTTCTATTTTATTTATTATATTTTATATATATATTACTTAAATTACATTTTTAAAATAACAGATATATAATGTATTTTTGTATTTATTTTTATTATTTTTAAATACGTTTTTAATTTATCAAAAATATAAATATATTTTTATAACACATTTTCATTTAATCTTATTATCTAATTAAGTATAGGAAATTTTGCAGTGTTTACATTCTCCCCACATTTAAGGAATTTGATCCTCCAAATTCATCTTGGTCCTTCAGAATAGATGAGGGTACTTCTCTTAAAAACCTCAAGAAATTTGACAAATTGTTGATCTAGTTTTTTATTTTGGTACCTCTGAGGAAAAGGTACTGGTGGTCTAACTGGAGGGGATGTAGTGGAAAAAGGTATAGCATCAGAGTACGAGGAAGGCTGTGAAGTAGAAGAAGGTATATATGAAGAAGCGCTTACTTTAGACTCCTTTGCAACCCGATCCTGATGATTCTGTTCTTCCTGAGCTGTTTCGTTAGAACCTATAGGTTTTTCAACTATGGAATGTTCAGGTCCAGACTTAACTTGTGGCTCATCTAGCTCTCTGCCACTCCTAAGGGTGATGGATTTCACATGTTCTTCACCCTCCCTTTACCTGACAGGATTAGCTTCAGTGTTACTAGGAAGGGTCCCTTGAGGACGTTGACTAAGAGCATTTGCTATTTGTCCCACCTGAACCTCTAAGTTCTTAATTGAAGCAGCTTGATTTTGCAAGGTCGTTGAGAACATTTCCTCAAGCGAGGGCTTCTTCTCAACTGTTGGTGCTGATGCAAGTACATGTTATGGCTACATATGTGGTGGTAGTGGTTGATGAAAGTGAGGTGGATAGGGATGATTAGGTGGATGGTGTGGATATAGATGATGTGGTGGATGGTGTGGAAATTGCTGATGTGGTGGTACATGAACCGATGGAGCTTTAAAATTAGGGGGTCCTACAGATATGGAGATAGAAGATTGCCCTTGATTTTGGCTCCAGGAAAAGTTAGGATGGTTCCTCCACCCTGGATTGTAGATGTTTGAAAATTTGTTGTTCTGTTGCTTCTGAGAGGGGGCAACGTACTGAACTGATTCTAAGTTAAGCGAACACCTATCTACAGAGTGTGTACCACCACACTGATCACATAAAAAAAAGGACTTTAGACATAATACACAAGATTAGGACTGGTGGAAGGATTATGTTGGGTACTAAGCGACTCTACCTTCTTCGTAAGGTTAACAATTTGAGAGGTCAAGGTAGACAGCGTGTCGAGCTCATAGATACCTACCGACTTCTTAGGCAATTGCCTCTCCGAGGACCATAGATAGTTGTTAGCAGCAATCTTGTCTAAGAGCTCGTAAGCTTCCTCCTCTGTTTTGCACATTAGAGCTCCACCTTAAGCAGCATCAACAATGGTCATATTTTGGCTTGTAAGTCCATTGTAGAAGGTCTGGACTTAGAGCCACAAAGGTAGGCCATGATGAGGGCACTTCCTAAGAAGCTCCTTATATCATTCCCATGCTTCGTAAAGAGATTCAGAATCGAACTGGACAAAGGAAGATATGTCACTACGGAGTCTGGCCATTTTAGAGGGAGGGAAAAACTTAGCTAGAAATTGATGGGCTAATTTGTCCCAAGTAGAGATGGATCTTGGAGGCAAGGAGGTTAACCAGTGTCGCACCCTATCCCTAAGCGAGAAGATAAATAATCTAAGCCTAAGCGCATCATCAGATAATCCATTGTGGTTGAAGGTGTTGTACAGGTCTAGGAATTGCCCGAGGTGAGCATGTGGGTCGTCATGAAGGAGCCCACTGAACTGCAATAAAGTCTGCATCATCTGGAGGATTGCGGGCTTAATTTTGAAATTGTTTACAGGGACAGCTGGTGGCCTAATGCCGGTATAATACCCTCCAATAGTCGGCATTGCATAATCTCCAACGGTCCTAATTTCCTTATTTTCTGCCATGATGTTTTGCAGCGGAGCTAAAAATTTCCTAGAATCCTTTCTAATTTTTCTAAGTGTTCGTTCAATTTCAGGATCTAAAGGAAAGCAATCATAACTTCTGGCTCTATGCATGCAGACATCAAAAGTCCTTAATTTTTTTTAATTTTTAATTTTTATTTTTTTTAATTGGAGAGAAAATTAACTAAACTAATATTAAAGCTCTAAATATTTACAACCTAAATATTTACAATCTAGAATTACACCTAAGCATAATTCCACCGATATTAATTACTGGCTAATTAAGACTTCCCTGGCAACAGCGCTAAAAACTTGATACGAACTAGACGTATTTCCGCAATTGCACAGGTCGTACAAGTAATAATGGGATTTGAGTCCCGGATTATCGTCCCACAGAGAAGTTAATTAGCTTAATTAACTACCGGTTAATCTTATCCTAAGTATATCCTAGAAAATTATGAAGCCTTATTGGATGATCTACAAAGCTAGAATTAGAAGTACTGAAAACAATAAAAATTATAAACTGATGAAAATAAAACAGAGCAAAATTTACTTACAAAACTCCGAGCAATTAAAAACAACAACCTACAAAAGAAAATTAAAACAGTTAAAATTAATTAGTGCAATTAAACTAAAATGAAAATATGAAATTAAAAAAATACAAAATTAATTAAACTAAAATTAAACCATTCTAGAAATAAAATATGCATGTAATTAAACTAATTAAGCTAAACTAAAGTCTAATAAAATAAAACTTCTATTAACATAAAGAAATTCTTAAATCTAACTAAGAAATTAACTACCTATAAAAAATGATCCTAAATTAAATCTAATTCTAACTAATTACTAACAAGATAAATATATAACTAACGTATGGAAAATAATTGTTTTTGGATTTTAGAATAAAATCTAACCTAAAAGGGCATAAAATAATTCTACTCTTAATTTTACTTTTGCACTATCTAACTCTAGATTTAACTCCTAATTTCTAATTAAAACTGATTTTTATACTAATAGGCAAGAAACACTAACATGCAAAGTAAATTAAGACTATTTTTACCTAAAACTAACTTAAGCTAAAAAATAAATTTAGATTAAAGGGAATAATAAAAATAAAACAAAATAACAACAACGCATAAAAATTGATTGATGACAATTTAGTGAAGCCAAACATGGCCTTGCCCAAATGTCCCAACTGGCCTCGGTCCCAACTGTGCACTGTGCTGAGCTGCATTTTCATTTCCAGATTTGCTCGGTGCTATCCGTGCGGCATCTAGGCCACTGTCCTCGCTTGTGTTACAGAGTCCTCTTGGCAACAATGTAGTACTGAGCCTGTGGTAACATGTGCACCCAGCTCCTGCTTCATGTCAGTAACCGACAGTGGCCGGCAGTGACATTCCCGCAACACATATTCAATAACACCAAGGTTGCTTCTGCTGATGTGTCCTACGTTGCTTTCGACTCCTACTTCAGGTGGTACTTGCTGTGCTCATCAACTCCATATGCTGTAAAATCAGACCAGATATTAACTTGCTCATGTACATGTTCCAGCTTCAGTATGCTACCGAGAGCAACAAATTGTTCACTTCAGCGATACATGCTTCAGCTTAATCTTTGCACATTCCTGCAATCGAGAACACCATGGAAACATCTTTGGTATCATTACTGAATAGCAGAAGAACAACTAACGGGCTAGTACTACCGCTTCAAACTTTGCAAATTTGTAGAAAAGAAAACAAACCGTAACAGGACACAAAAATAGAGCTAAACAGAGGACAAATTTTCATGCTAAACTTGCTACCAGTAATGAACCCGTGTTGTGCATCTGCTCACTGCAGCAGTCGATTGCTTCTTGGAGCTCAACACCGAACAGCCTAATACACCATTTTCACTAACCACCAACAAGCAACAAATGAGCAAGCAACAATAGTACTGAAATGAAATGCAGTAAATGAAATGGATTAAAGAAACATGAGAAAATGCAGTAAAAAATGGCAGCTAATACTCTAAATGCAATAAAGACAGGTAGATTACAAAGCAGTAAATGAAAGTGAACCATGAGAAAGAAACATTTGGGCAGTAATATGGCTTCAAGCAGGAATGACATGAATAAAATCAGTGGCCAAAGATTAAACTGAATCAACTAACAACCACAAAACAGAGAAATAGAAAAACAAAATGGGCTATGCCTTGCTTCATTTTCTGCTCATGCTGCCATGGTTCCACCGTGCCAGTATTGCAGGAACAATACCCAGTATTAAACCTGCAATACTACACCAAAACATGGTGTCGGCAGTTATGGTCTAAGCATCCCGAATGCTTCAACTACAACCGAACATAGATAAAAATAATAATAAAATAAAATTAATAATAAAAACATGATAACAAATGCAAAGATAGTAACGGGTTATGTAAAAATGCAATATTAAAGAGAGATTGAGAAGCAACAATAACAATGAACTGGAAACAAAGAACTTTTCATAAAAACAAGAATGTAAATTGTGATGAATAGTAGCTAAATCAAAATAAAATCAAATGTTGCTTGACAAAAACTAACGGGAAAGCTAAAGAAAACTAAAGGAAAAATAAAACTTTTAATAAAAATAGACTATTTTCTAAACTATCTACTTCTACTCCTACAAACTAATTTACCCTAAATTACACTACTCTGAAATTCTACACTACTCTACCCTATGCTACTTCATTTTTTTCAATTGCCATCATGTTCTATTTATACACACACTTAGGGGTACAATGGTAATTTTTCCATCCTAGATGAGTTGGCATTGTTTGGCCACTTGTCTTCATTTGATTTGCTGCAGAGTAGATATTTTAATGTCACTCGTCTTTTTGTCCAATTGGCTGTGCGATGTGGCCCGGCATATGTCTTCTAGAAGGTTGGCACGGCGTCCGTCGATCTTATCGTTTCGGAGCGAATAAAATACGAACACCTGGCATCACGCGTGTCTAGACGACTGGTGACTCGGTCTGCAAATTGGAAGTGGTCCAGTCTCCTTTAGCCTATTTTCAGCCCATTTTTTATTGAAATGACTGAGTTTCATCCGAATTTAATTTATCTGCACATTAACGAATGTTAATTAAATAAAGGGGATAATTAATAAAATAAATTAGGGATTTAAATAATTAATTAGGAAATTAAGCACAAATAATTCTATTAAAAATAGAATTATCACACCCCCAAACTTGAGCTTTTGTTTGTCCTCAAGCAAAACAAAATAAATGTAGGATTGACAAGTACTAAACACAATATTTTCCCCAATATTATCCTCAAAGAAAAGTATAAACTATGAAATCAAAGAATCACAATTACAAGTCCAACACTCAGAATCATTCAATCATAAGTCCTAACCCAAATTGGACTCCTCGTGTGTGTGTGAAAATGTCAAAGTCACTTCACAGTACATTACCCGGATCAGATTATGCAAACACAGTGAATGCAAAGTCAATGACAAGTGATCATTCTCATAAGTTTTCTTTTCACTTCTTTCTCCACTAATGTAGTCACACTTAACCAAAGATCAATAGGATTTCATTAAGCTTGTAACATAAGGCTGGGACTAAGGTATGACAAAGTCGATTTAGGTTTAATTACCCCTTAACATGCATTACTTCTAGGATCTTTAACGTAAGAGCTCAAATTATTTCCCCCAAACTTTTTTGTTTTGCTAAACATTTTATTCTATTTTTGTATTTTTCTTCTTTCTTCTTTTCTTTTTCTTTTTCTTTCATTTCATTTTTTTAATTTTTAATTTTTCAATTTTTTTAATTGGAGAGAAAATTAACTAAACTAGAATTAAAGCTCTAAATATTTACAACCTAAATATTTACAATCTAGAATTACACCTAAGCATAATTTCACCTATATTAATTACTAGCTAATTAAGACTTCCCCGGC
Source organism: Firmiana major (assembly GCA_033439115.1). NCBI lineage: Eukaryota > Viridiplantae > Streptophyta > Magnoliopsida > Malvales > Malvaceae > Firmiana > Firmiana major. The sequence goes on along the minus strand of CM065903.1, from coordinate 21,016,292 downwards.
AACGGTGCCAAAAACTTTATACGAACTAGACGTATTTCTGCAAGTGCACAGGTCATACAAGTAATAATGGGATTTGAGTCTCGGATTATCATCCCAAAGAGAAGTTGATTAGCCTAATTAACTACCGGTTAATCTTATCCTAAGTATATCTTAGCAAATTATGAAGTCTTAGTGGGTGATCTACAAAGCTAGAATTAAAAGTAGTGAAAACAATAATAATTATAAACTGATGAAAATAAAATAGAGCAAAAATTACTTACAAAACTCCGAGCAACTAAAAACAACCACCTACAAAAGAAAATTAAAACAGTTAAAATTAATTAGTACAATTAAACTAAAATGCAAATATGAAAATAAAAAAATAAAATTAATTAAACTAAAATTAAACCATCCTAGAAATAAAATATGCATGTAATTAAACTAATTAAGCTAACCTAAAGTCTAATAAAATAAAACTTCAATTAACCTAAAGAAATTCTTAAATCTAACTAAGAAATTAACTACCTATAAAAAATGATCCTAAATTATATCTAATTCTAACTAATTACTAACAAGATAAATATATAACTAACGCAAGGAAAATAATTGTTTTTGGATTTTAGAATAAAATCTAACCTAAAAGGGCATAAAATAATTCTACTCTTAATTTTACTTTTGCACTACCTAACACTAGATTTAACTCCTAATTTCTAATTAAAACTAATTTTTATACTAATAGGCAAGAAACACTAACATGCAAAATAAATTAAGACTGTTTTTACCTAAAACTAACCTAAGCTAAAAAAATAAATTTAGATTAAAGGGAATAATAAAAATAAAACAAAATAACAACAATACATAAAAATTGATTGATGAAAATTTAGTGAAGCCAAACATAGCCTTGCCCAAATGTCCCAACTGGCCTCGGTCCCAACTGTGCACTGTGCGGAGTTGCATTTTCATTTTCAGATTTGCTCGGTGCTATTTGTGCTGCATCCAGGCCACTGTCCTCGCTTGTGTTACAGAGTCCTCTCGGCAACAACGTAGCACTGAGCCTGCGGCAACATGTGCACCCAGCTCCCGCTTCATGTCAGTAATTGACTGTGGACGGCAGTGACATTCCTGAAACACATGTTCAGTAACACCATGGTTACTTCTGTTGCTGTGTCCTATGTTACTTTCGACTCCTGCTTCAGGTGGTACCTGCTGTGCTCATCAACTTCATATGCTGCAAAATCAGACCAGGTATTAGCTTGCTCCTGTACATGTTCCAACTTCAGCCTGCTACCGAGAGCAACAAATTGTTCACTTCAGCGATACAAGCTTCAGCTTCATCTTTGCACATTCCTGTATCTGAGAGCACCATGGAAACATCTTTGGTATCATTACTGAACAGCAGAAGAACAACTAACGGGTTAGTACTACCACTTCAACCTTTGCAAATTTGCAGAAAAGAAAACAAATAAACTGTCATGAACAGTAACAGGACATAAAAACAAAGCTAAACAGAGGACAAATTTTCATGCTGAACTTGCTACCAGTAATGAACCTGTGCTGTACATCTGCTCTATGCAGCAGTCAATTGCTTCTTAGAGCTCAAAATCGAACAGCCTAATACACCCTTTTCACTAACCACCAGCAAGTAACAAATGAGCAAACAACAATAATGCTGAAATGAAATGCAGTAAATGAAATGAATTAAAGAAACATGAGAAAATGCAGTAAACGAAATGGAAGCTAGTACTCTAAATGCAGTAAATACAGGTACGATTAAAAAGCAGTAAATAAAAGTGAACCATGAGAAAGAAACATTTGGGCAGTAATATGGCTTCAAGCAGGAATGACTTATCATTTCAAAGCGAATAAAATGCAGACACCTGGCATCACGCGTGTTCAGACGATTGGTGACTCGGTCTACAAATTGGAAGTGGTCCAGTCTCCTTTAGCCCTTTTCAGCCCATTTTTGATTGAAACGACTGAGTTTCATCTGGATTTAATTTATCTGTACATTAACGAATTTTAATTAAATAAATGGGATAATTAATAAAATTAATTGGGGATTTAAATAATTAATTAAGAAATTAAGCACAAATAATTCTATTAAAAATAGAATTATCACTTATGCAGTGTCACGACCCAATACTACAAAAATCAGTACAAATTTTTCACTTTTGGAAAATCTTTCTTACCTCCTCGTGACTATTCCTCTAAACAGGTCGGGCTGTGAATCAATATCGATATACCCTTTTTAACCATTAAAATATCACACGTACAGATATATAATTACATCAATCATATTATAATAGAGTGGTCGGTATGTTTTATACATCACATGATTCTATATTTACATCCCCAAATATTCCTTCATATACAATACCATGCTATAAGTATACTGATACAAAATTCTGTACGTGGTGTATACCTGACAGTCGATGGGAATCACAGATAATCAGCTATGCCGTCTACTCTCTACACCCGCTATCTCTATGGTGGAAACACTGAAAGTGGGTGAAAAATGAAAGGATGAGCTCCACATGCTCAGTAAGGTAATAATACAAACGGGTAGATAGCTATATTATCTACATGCTGATAAGAAATCAGGATATATGTGAGCATGAGGTAAAAACAATGATATGCCATATATATAATATCATCTGTTCTAAAACAGGAAATCGGCATATAAAACATGAAATAATTCTCATGTGAAAACATCTTATGCTCAAATGAATCAACACGTTTAAAACACCCCATCTGGGTTAAATATGATACACTCAAGGAATTTAAATCCATTTCAATAAAATAATTTATCTTAAAATTTTCTTTATGAAATCACCCTTCTCACAGGGTTACAAATCAATGAAAGTTTCATAAAATCCCTTCATGGGAATAATCAAAACTCAATTGAAATCATAAGAAAATCGGGGCCTGACCCCTCCCTCGGGTCTACCCTGGTCTATCAAGATCAATAGTTATATCATGTGAGACATGTAAGCGACTATATCAGTAATATCCAGGACTATGGCCATAACCTCGTGATCCCTGGCACACGGATCCTAATGTGCGGGGTGTCACACCTGAAATGAGAGGTGGGTTGGTCATACCCGCCATAACAGCATAATATCAGGATTGCGATGGCAAGACTTGCTGTCTCGTGGCTAATGCCACTCCACTCCAACAATCCCCACGGTACAGCATACTCCGCGTGACATACACGGTACAACGTACTCTGTGAACCCAAGCTCAATCAGGGGTGCTTGTAATAGGTCTTATCCACCCATGTCAATAATGTCTCAATATGCACGTGTGAGGATATCATTTCACTGTAACACACAGTCTACAGGAGGCTCCAACATGGCTATATGCATGTCATATAAATTCCTGTGCGAGCGAAGCTCTAGCATGGCTCCATGCATATTCATGATATTTGAAAACCTCGTGCGAGCGAAGCTCTAGCACGGTTTCATAAAAATCAATGAAATCTGCGTACGAGTAGCGCTCCAGTACAACCTAAACTGATTATAAATTCAATTCAAATCCACGTACGAGCATTGCTCTAGTACGAATATGTATAAAAACTCAATGAAAACCTCGTACGAGAAAAACTCCAGTACGGTAGTCATATGAAATAAATCTGTAAAATAGTGCGAGCAAGGCTCCAGCAGTCTATGTATGAGTTAAAATATAAAATCCAGTGCGAGCAGTGCTTAAGCACGGTTAAAACTCATATAACACTGATAGGTGGCTCAATTTTATCAAAACATTTTAAATAAATATCAATTGGCACCTAACCTGTGCCTTTTCACTTAAAACATGAAAATAATAGCCAACCTATCCATAAATTGCTTGAATTAAAGAAATATCATCATGAAAACATTAAAATCATGAAATTCATGCAATTTCATAGCCTTACTACCCTTTTTGAAATTTTTCTAACTGGGGGTAAAATAGTCATTTGTCACTATTTCCATATTTTTTCGTAAAAATTATTATTCTGTTTTCGGGTAGCCTAATGAATTTAACGTAATGTAAATCCCCTCGAAACTACGTACAGCTACCTCTAAGTGCTCATAAAATTCCCTTACTTGGAATCACGCGTGAGTTTATCCCGACTCGACCGTACCAGGTCTCTCAGTCCAATTCGCTCGTCTACGGAGCTGCATATAATCACATATGGGTTCAGTTCAAATATACTAATCAATATTTTACTATTACTGATCGAATCTAAAGCTTTGGGTATGTTTTACTCTATTGGGCCCGATTGTACTTTAATAGGCCTCGACCCTTTTTTCAGCCCGTTTTCACTTTTTAAATCCCTTCTTCGGGTTTACTGGGCTCATTTGGCTTATCAAGAATCATCGGGCTTCATTCCAAACTCATTGGATAGCCCGAATACTATTTACGATAATTACCTTGAAATTTCGAATAAAATTCCTTTTATGCAGAATTAATCCGTAAAATCCGTAAAATAATCTTAACTTTGCATTTAAGGACTCATATTATCGTAATTAAAATGTACTTACCAAATATGATGTGGTGTACAAAAATCGAAGCTAAATCGGCTCTCGTTCGGGCTATGTAGTAACACTGCACAATTATTTAAATCCGGGTCATTTTCCAATAAAATAATATTAAATTAAATTCCTGAATTTTTCTGCAGGTCAATCCCAACTCTCAATCACTTACCCAAATTTCGAGTCGTCGCCAGGTACACTTTCTTTCCTTTTTCCCTTTTCTTTCTTTTCTTTTTCTTTTTCCTTTTCTTTTCTTTTTCTTTTCTTTTTCTTTTTTTTCCCTTTTTTTTTTCCTTCTTGGCTACGGTACCATTTTGGCCTGTTTACCGTCGCCGGTGATTCCGACCGTCTCGTCGGCCGCAGTGGGCTCAAGAGAATCGCCTCGGCCAGGGGATCGTTCGGCTGGGTCGAATCGAAGCTGGGACGCCGTCGTTCATCGGGATTGACACGATTTCACCCACGATTTTTCGTCCACTGATTCGTCAGAAATAGAGGCTGTCGGAGCGCTTTACTGGTACCATTGGAACCGCCAGACGTCACTCTATCTTCTCCGACCGTTGGCTTGGGTCGTCGGACACCGGTGACTTGTCGGGGATGTCGGGTTTCTATCGGGTTCTCTAAGTGTGTTTTCGGGTTCCGTTTCAGTCTTTCTCTCTCCCCGATTCTGATTTTCAGATTTTTGTTTTTTTGTTAATTCATTTATTATTATTTTAATACCTTAAAATATATTAAAATAATCCAAATATCCCAAAAAATCTTAAAAATTATTATTTTATCTATTTAATCAATAAATGAATTTATCAGTCTATTTTCGTCCTTCCGGTATATTTTTCGATTATTTTCGAGATAATTTTTCGAATTAAAAATCTCGATTAATTTCGAATTAATTCCGATTAATTCCAATAAATTTATATCTAGATTAATCGGACTCGAATTTAAATATTTTCCTCGGTATTGATCCAGATTTTGTAAATTCCATATTTTAATGAAAATTACTTGTCGAATTTATACCGAATTTTGGTCTTTTGACCATTTTACCCTTGCACGTGTTTGGGACCAAATTAAATCGACTTTCTTTCATCAATCCACAATCTTTTCCCTATATTTAATTCCTTATTTTCAGTCAACTTGATTAAATTTCTTATTCGATTTTACGTACGTTATTTCATTTCATCCACATTTATCAAATCCGAATCAACCATCTTATGAATCCATTAACATATAATAATGTCATACAATATGAAAATCATAAGGAATATCATACAAAGATGCGGATCTCACATGCAGCATGGTAGAGTGGTAGCTTATGGATCCCGTCAACTAAAGGATCACGAGCGTAATTATCCCACTCACGACTTGGAGTTAGCTACAGTAGTGTTTGCACTTAAGATATGGCGGCATTACTTGTATGGAGAGAGATTTCAGATCTTCACTGACCATGAGAGTCACAAGTACTTGTTTGATCAGAAGGAGCTGAATATGAGACAGCAGAGGTGGATAGAGCTCCTCAAGGATTATGACTGCAAGATTTTATACCATCCTGGCAAAACGAACGTGGTAGCCGACGCCCTGAGCTGAAAGGGTATGGTGTTCTACATGATGATTAGAGAGTGGGACTTATTGGGACAATTCGTTGAACTCTGGATCAGTATGGATGAGATTGAGCATGGATATATGGCTAGCCTACAGATTGAACCAAGTATACTAGACCAGATTAGAGCTGGACAGCGGAACGATCAGAAGTTACTGGATATGGTTAGCCAGGCAGAGGAGATATCGTAGTTTGAGTTTATAGTCAGTGATGATGGATTACTGAGATATAGGGGTCGTATCTATGTGCCACATGATGACATCTTGAGACAGAGCATTCTGAAGGAGTACCATTGTTCTAGATTCACCATGCACCTAGGCAATACCAGGATCTTCGGAAGGTGTATTGGTGGATTGGAATGAAGAGAGATGTGGCAGACTTTGTTACTAGATGTCTAGTTTACCAGCAGATTAAGGCTGAGCACCAGCGACCTATCTGATTATTGAGGTAATTGTCGATACCTACATGAAAATGGGAGCACATTACGATGGATTTCATTATGGGATTATCGAGGACCTAGAGAGGTTATAATGCAATCTGAGTAATTGTGGGCAGACTGACAACGAGCGCTCACTTCCTAGCCATCAAGAGTATAGATTCACTGGATAAACTAGCTGATTTATATGTCAGGGAGATAGCACGACTGCATGGGGCACCTGTGAGCATCACATTTGACAGAAATCGTCGTTTCACTTCTAGATTTTGGATTGGATTTTAGGAAGTTATGGAGTCTCGATTGAACATAAGCACAACCTATCATTCTCAGACAGATGGTCAGTCCGAGTAGACTATACAGACCTTAGAGGACATGTTGTGGACGTGTGCCTTGGATTTTAAGGGCTCATGGGATGACCACTTGCCTCTGGCAGAGTTTACTTATAATAACAGCTATCAGGCTTGCATTGGAATGGCTCCATATGAGGCTCTATATGGTAGGAGGTGTAGGTCCCCGATTGCTTAGGAAAAAGTGGGCAACAGGAAGATCCTTGCTCCCGATTTAGTGGAACAAGCAGCTAAAGGTGTTCAGCTCATATGTGACAGATTGAGGACTGTACAGAGTAAACAGAAGAGTTACGCAGATGTGCGTAGACATCCTCTTGAATTTCAGGTTGGGGACTCCATATTTGTTAAGGTGTCACCGATGAAGGGTATAGTACGCTTCAAAAAAAGAGGAAAGTTGAGTCCTCGCTTCATTGGTCCATTCAAGATTATGGGAAAAGTGGGAGATGTAACATATCGACTTGCACTACCTTCTCAGTTGTCAGGTATACATGATGTCTTTCATGTTTTGATGTTAAGGAAGTATCATCCGGACCCTTCTCATGTCATCGAGTACGAGCCACTAGAGATTCATGAGGACATGAGCTATGTGGAGAAGCCAACCAAGATTCTCAATAGAAAAAAGGAAGTGCTACGATTTAAGACTATTTCACTAGTAAAGGTTCTCTGGCAACACCACAAGACAGAAGAAGCCACTTGGGAACTAGAGAGTCATATGAGGGAGAAGTACCCTCCCCTGTTCCATGGACCAGCTTGAATTCAGAGGACTGAATTCTTTAAAAGGTTGGGAGAAATGTGAAACCCAATTTTTCCAATCTGATGTTACTTATGAGGAGTAAATTACAGCTCAATGTAATGTTTTGTAGGCCCATAAACTATCAAAGTACTCGGTTTGATTTGGTCTCGTGCACGTTGAAGGGTAAAATGGTTAAAAGACCCTAATTTCGATGTAAATTCGATAAGGGAATTTCATTAAAAATATAGATTTAGGAAATTTAATTGATAAAGAAGAAATTATTGAATTCCGAGGTCAATTGGTCAAGATACAAAAATATTCCGATAAATCATAATTTTCACACGAGACATTATACCGAAAATATGGGAAAAATTATACCGAAAAAATAAAATAAGACTGATAAATTCATTAAATTGATTTAAGGAATAAAATATGATTTTTTAAGATATTTTGGGTATTTTATTATATTTTATTTGATTAAAATAAAATATAATATAATTATAAAAAAAAACTAAAAACTGAAAATTTCGTGAATTGCAAAAACTGAGAAGGAAAGAAAACAGAAACGCGAAGAAGAAGAAACAAATCAGAGAGACCGAGAGACCGACCGAGCACCGATGATTCACCGACGCCAGACGAGGCTCGACGACCATAGGAAAACGTTGCTCGGCACCGAGCGACCCTCCTGCCACTGGAACGTGCTGCACCGATGCCGGATTTCGACGAATCGAGGAAAGGAAGCCACGAGGGAGAGAAGAAGATTTTGGCGGTTCCACTGGCGATTGACCCCAGCTGACCTTAGCCGAATGTTCCCCTGCTCCAGGCGCACCGATTGGCGCCAGAAACGGCCCGAGAACTGGCCAAAAAAGAGGTGAACGATGATAGGGAAGCCTGAACCGGTACAGACCGGTTCAATGAGAGTGCACTGTGCTGAATCGGACAGGACTGGTTCAGCCAAGAAAGAGAGGAAAAAGGGAGAAAAAGAAAAAAAAAAGAAAAAAGAAAAAATGGGAAGATTTTTAGGGATACATCGGACTTCGGGTAAGTCGGTAAGAGGTCAAAAGTGACCGATTTAATTTCTGAAAAATTTATTTAAATTCTATTTGATTGAAAATTTACCTGAAATTAAATATAAAATTAGGCAGTTCGACGATAGATCGAGTACATGAGCCCGATCGAACTCCGATTTACGCACCATCGTATAATCTCGGATAAGTAAAGCTCATTTAAGACAATTTATGTAATTATCGCGTATTAAAGATTTATTTTACGAGTTACGGATTAAATTTCGCATTTAGTGGATTATATTAGGATTTTTAATTAAATTGTTGTAAATTATATAGGGCTATTCAAAGAGTCTAAAAAAAGGCCCAATAAGTACTGATGGGCCCAGTGAGCCCAATAGGCCTTGATGAAACAATTAATAAGTGAAAATGGGCTTAAAACGGATTAAGGCCCATTAAGGTGCAATCGGGTCTAATAAGAGAAAAATTAGCCTAATTAGCTAAATTGACTGTAGTAAATATGAGAAAAATATTTGTTGAGTTAAATTGACTTAATAAATAATTATATACAGCTCCGAGACTGGATAAGGAGCAGGTCAGACTGGACGAACCTCCGACAGAGAGATTTAGCTACGTACTCGACGGGATTCGAGGTAAGGGATATAATTTAGAGTAGTGTTAATGCTCCTCTATCCTTACCTACGGTTTATGAATATGAATTGAATGAGATTTTGTGAAATGGATTTCCAACTGTCTTTAAACCGAAGCTAAAACCATTTCCCCAGTTTTCAGCATGTTTTCTATATCTGAGACGAAAGCATAGTGTTTTCATGTGAGATTAGGGTTAAAGTCCCGATATGTTTTATGAAACTGTGTTTTCATGATATGGGTTAAAGTCCCGAGAATTGTGTTTCCATTATACGGCTATGAGTCCCAAGAAATAACTATGATAAATATGCTTTCCATGTTTTCACGAGCTAGAGTTCCGTAATGATTTATGAAATCATGTTTTCTATGAGAAACGAGTTAGAGTCTCGTAACGATTTTGAGAATCGGGTTAGAGTCCCGTAATGGTTTTCAATACACGGGTATGAGGCCCGAAATGATTTTGATGAAACGGGTAAGAGTCCCGGAATGATTTTAGTAGGGTAAGCGGGTTAAAGTCCCACAAAGGCATGATGTGATGATGGTCAGAGTGGTCTGGGGTCGGTCTTGCATACATAGGGTAGCGTATGAAGACGATCGAGGACTTCCTAGCCGACGGCCAGAGAACGGGCAGGGCTCTAACTTGAATTGCGCGTATAGTCTACATTTGGTGGTGTACGTGAGTTCGTATGTATAGTCCACACTTGGTGGTGCGCTAGATAGGGCAGCGTACGACCCTGATCTGGTCCTACGACTCCCCTGTACAATGGCTATATGTACCTATGATGAACGTCCTACGGGACCTGATGTATGATGCCCTTCGGGACGATTATATGATTATGCCTGGCTCCACGATGAATTGACAGAATGAATTATGTCTTTGCACATTTCATGCTACCTGTTTTATGACTTGCTATTGAGCACAGATTTTTTATGATGAGATTTTAAAGGTAGCCATGAGTATGTTTTAGGAAATGTGCCTTTGATAGCAGGATTTCACTTTTAAAGTGACAGTGTGATATGATTCACGTATTTTGAGCTTTTGAGATGCTTTATGTATGTTTACACTATATTTTATGATTTAAGCATGATACGTTTTACGAAAATGATGTATAGGTGTAAACCGATAATTTTAAAGCATGTTTTTACTGCTTTTATGAAATGTAAGCATCTCTACTACACTGCATAAGTATGCTGATTTGTAAAACTATGAGTTTTACCATGTTTTGAGTGTTTAAAGCTATTTTAAATGTATCTCTTACTGAGTCTGAAAAACTCACCCCCTCTTTTCCATCTCCCAGATTACCTACAGTGAGTCTGTCACGACCCTCCATGACTTAACCAAAAACCACTACAAATTTTTCACATTTTTAACTTACCTCTCTTCTCTTCAATAGTTGGGCTGTGATTCGATGTTAGCTTCCTCGCATACCATATCATCCATTATCATACATACATGTTAATATATTGTTTCTGACTGTAACTTCTTTTTATAATACATGTGAGATCATAAAAAAGCTAATAAAATACATTCCCCATAATATATATCGTATACATCACTATGCTGTTTCTATGTTTGGACACATAACCGTACAAAATATGTATACCTATCGATCGATAGAAAATAGAAGCGGACAACAAGAATACTATCCCTCAAATGCTCTCACTCTACTGCTAATGCTCTGTAGAGAGATGTAAAAGAAAAGGGGTGAGCATACAATGCGCTCAGTAAGCAAATCAGGCAAGCAAGTAGACATCTACACTATCTACTCAAAATAATGCTATGCCTCAAAAATATCATTTCCTTAACTCACTTTAAAAGCATGTCTTTATATATATATATACTTGTACAGATTAAATCCCATGTACAGAAATCATGCTTGCTTTCTCAAATGTAGATAGGTAGTGCAAAATAATGCAACTTTATAATATCACAATGCCTTTAGATAAATCATGCCATGTATATCTAAATCACATTAAATATGGCATTTAAATTATTCACATCACAAAAATCAGATTTTGACCCATCCCTCAGGTCTATCCATAAATAAATAAATCAATCAGGTGATATATCATGTGAGACTATGTGGTGAAATGCAATAATATCTTGGACTATGGCCATATCCTATAATGGTGATCCCAAGCTACACGGAATCCTAGTGTGTAGGGCATTACTGCTGCAATGGGAGAGGGGTCAGTCCATCACAACTGCCAGCTATATCCTCCTCAACTCCACAACACCACACGGTACAGTGTACTCCATGCCACTCGCACGGTACAACGTACTCAGTGGACCCTACATCACAGTCAAGGTGCCTACCATAGGTCTTAGCCCTCAAACCATGGAATATCATACCACGTCTCCAAAATCCACATGCAAACCTCTCATAGTATCACACTCAGTCTACAGGATGAAATCAAGCATGGTTTTCAACATGTATTATATATCACATAAATTACAGTGTGCGCCTTTGAGCGCGACTCACAGTCGACACTCTGCTCAAACACTGTTTCACATCACAAACTCAACTCTAGTGCGAGTAAACTTCTAGGAACTAGGTCAATGCATAGTCATGTTTCAAATCAAGTTCGAGCAATAGTTCTAGTACCATGCTATGCATAAAACTCATCAAATCAAGTACGAGAAATAACTCAAGTACTATGTCATGTATAAATCATGAAGAATCGAGTACGAGCAACGATCTAGCACTCTGTCATGCATCTCATGAGAAATTCAAGTACGAGCTAATTGCTCCAGCACTCTCTCATGCATATATCATATAAAACTGAGTACGAGTAATAACTCCAGCAATCTATCATGCATGTCATGGAAATCTAGTGCGAATCACAATCCAACACTAATATATGTGGAAAATATATGAAATCAAGTGCGAGCTGTGCTCTAGCACGATTTATTCTCACATAATTCGATAGACGGCTCTTTAAAAAGGGATGATTTTCAAAATATCAAAATCAGCACTATAAAGTGTGCTTAATTCATATCAACCTTAAAATCATTAGCCCATCTATTTATTCTTCTGCTAAGCAGCAGTAAAACACTCAAGCAGTAAAACACTCAAAATGATGGTTTTCATGCTTTTTACAACTTTTCACAAAAGTTAACTTTTTTCCTAACTAAGGGTAAAATTGTAATTTGCCACAATCGGGTCACGATAATTATTATTCACTTTCTCTGACTCTCAAAGTTTTTAAGTGAATGTAAAAGCAGACGAAAATATGTGCAGGTATCTCTAACTACTCACAAAAGTCCCTTACCTGCAATCACTCGAGAAATTTTACTTTCTCAACGCTGCTTGATCCAGCAGTCCGATTTACTCCTCCAATAATCTCTGGAGCTGCATATAACCATTTATCAGGTTAATTATATTTTTCCTACTGTATTTCACATAAAATATAGTTTATTTCCCTTAATGGGCTTTAATAAACGTTAATGGGCCTAACTATGCCTTAAGCCCATTTCCATTTTACTATTCATTTTCATTGGGCCTATTGGGCTTGTGGGGTCCACCAACTCTTAATGGGCTTATCTTAGACCCATTACATCACATTGGACCTAAAATAATAGAGCTTGGCCCATTGGACCTCTCGGCCACATGCCATGGCCGAGAGCACTCCATGCCGTCGGTCACACCATGGCATGTCATCCATGTCCATTTCCTTAGCCAATTCACTTAGGCATTTTCACAAACACTTGGTTGGCAATGTTCTTAAGCATCACATAGTTCATTTAGGCATTTTATCAAACACCTTGATTGCCAACTTAATACATGTATTAATTAATTAAATTGATTAATTCTAACTATACCATAACCATTAACACATGTACATTAACTCATTTATGCCTTAATATCATATGGGCATTCATCAATATTTCACTACTCACTCTCGGCCTAACCATGATCATAGTGATTTCATATGTTTTAATGCTTAAAACATATACCAATATATTTAAAATTATTCATACATTAACATATATGAATTTGAAAGCTTGAAAATATACATAGTATTTGTTTTCACACTTGGCTGAAACTTTGGAGCCTCACAGTTTGCACACTATGGCTTCTTGATAGCCAATTCCAACATATGTCACTCTCCTCTCAATTTGGAACAACTTTCATGAAGAATGCAAGTTCCAAATATGCCTAAATCCTAGTGATTTCTAGTGAGAGAAAGCTTGGATAAATGTATTTCAATGGTTCCTTGTGTAGCCGAGAATGGTATGGTGAAGATGACAATGGCGTGGCTGATTTTATAAGCCATTTACTTAGCATTAAGCCTTACTTTTCAGCCATTAAAATTGACTTCCTAAGGTTTAGTTATGAGTTACCTAATGAGTCATCTAATGAGTCATAGTTAGCTTTAACTATGGTTAGATATTTACCTAATGGGCTTTACAATTGGACCTCTCAGTTTGGGCTTTCGGCTGAAATTTTTACTATACCTCGGGCCTTTTATTGTCTCAATATTTGGCCTATCAATCGGTCCAACAATTTGGTCTAAGGGACCTAAGAATTTTAATCTACGTTCAGTATACCTTAATGGGCTTTAAAATCTTCACTTTAGGCCTATTACGTTTTTAACCATTAAATTAAATCCAGAATCCTTCCGAATAAATTTTTCTTACTTCTGAGGATGATTATCTTGTATTCTGACCAAAAATATTTTTCCTCAATTTTTTTAATACTTAGGTTAATTCCTAACCATGGTTAGTCAACTATGGTAAAAGTCCACTTTTCTTAACTATAGTTGACTTTTTTCCTTAATCATTGACCAAGTTGACTTTTTTTCAAAATTTTAAAAGTGTCATATCTTATGTTTTACACTCTCGTCTTTACGCTTTGACCATTTTTGGTAGATAAATACACTCGAAACACCCTAAATACTTTAACTCGCTAAAAATGTCCATTTTACCTTTTTTAGCTTTTACTCTCGTTCTTTTTATTCGGAACTAAATCAAACTAACTTTCCTTCATAAGCTCTCTCTATTTTCTCATTTTAAGTTCTTATTTTCAGTCAGAATGATTCAGATCCACTCGGTTTAGCCTGTGACTCTTATAGCTCACATTAGGCTTTTATGTAGCTTATGCGTGTTAAATCATTTCACATACTCTTTAAATCTAGTAAATACTCTTCTTATGATTCAACTATAATAATAGAGTGTTCATACACATAGGAATCATAAGGAACAAGCTACATAAAATACGGGTCTGACAGAGTCTACTGCACATATGAGATTGTGGTCGTTGACGAGATTGTCCAACCTTTCATCAGATACTTTTGTAGCCTTGAGGTATTGTCCTACTTGTATTTCAGACATAGTGTACAACATAGACATTTGTTTATGACAGTTGGGATGTAATAGTTGTAAACGGATTTTTTTAAATGAAAAAGGTTTTAAATCTAGACATGGGACAGGAAAACAACTTAATTAATGAATAAAAAGTTTAAATTTACCTCATTTTCCGCGCTTTCGGGGCGTGACACATCAGCCCTTATTTAGCCACTAAATGGATTCATGAATATTCATTCATTCTCTATGCACTTTATTGATAATTCTATATTTTTAGAATTATTTGTGCTTAATTTCCTAATTAATTATTGAAATCCCCAATTTATTTTGTTAATTATCCCCTTTATTTAATTAAAATTCTCATGTTTGCAGATAAATTAAATCCGGATGAATTTTGAATATTTCGGTAAAAAATGGACCGAAATTAGGCTAAAATCGAGATTGAGCCACGCAGACAACACGAGTCATGCCACCTAGCACATCTAATTGGACAAGAAGACCGATGACATGGAAATATCTTTTCAAGAAGCCAATGGTGTGAAGACAAGTGGCCAAAAAAAACCAACTCATCAAGGATGTGAAAATTACCATTTTACCCCTAGTGTGTTTATAAATAACAAATGATGGCAATTGAAAGAGTATGTAATTTTAGGAGTAGGAGTAGTGTAATGTAATGTAAGTTAGGAGTAGTATAGTGTTAGAATTAATCTTAAGATTTATTTTTCCTTGTTTCTTTCAATCTAGTTTTCCATTAGCTACAATTTACTCTTAATGTTGATTTCACTTTTATGTTCTTGATTTTTCCAGTCTTGGATAATTAATTTTCATGTCAAACAATTTATCATTCCAAGCTTCTTAGTTCTGTTAAATCAGCTCTTTGTTTTTTTTTTCAAGTTTTATTTTACATAGCCATTTCTCCTAGTGAGCTCTCGGTTTCCATAAGCTTGTGTTTTTATTTGAAGAACCTTTATCCTTTGTGTTATAGCTGTCGAGTTGTTTATTTTGGGTAGTGCTGAGAGACAAAACCTCGGTGCTAGTTGCTGCTAATAATAATGTTGTAGGGAGGTTTCATCACCGACTGTTTGCTGGTTTTGTTGTACTGGAAACGTGGCTGCTACATCTTGAATTTGTTCTGACACTACACGGAATGAGGATTGAAGCATGGACGGCGGGCTGTACTGGTAGTATTGCTGCTGTTCGGCACTGATCTCGGATGATGGGAGTGGAGCAGCGAGGTATATACTGACTGCAGAGAGGGGCTGGACTGGGCAAGGGCTGATCGGACATGATGCAGCAGTGATCAGGGAGCCATTTTTGCCTCTGTTCTACTCTGTTTTGAGAGCTGCCACTGTTATTACAGCTTATTCGTTGTCTGCAAATATGTTAAGGAGGCTCTCGGTACCAGGAATGGGCAAGGATGACGATGAATCATGAGCAGCAGTAAGGTGTCATCTAGCTTGATGTTACAGAACCAGTACAAGGTCTGGGGCAGAAGCACGAAACCGAGAACAGCAGGATCTAGCTGGAGTAGAGCTGAACAGCAGCTGGCACAGAAGCTCACGGACAGCACCAAGACTTGCTGGAAACAAAGAAGATGCAGTATGCCAGGGGCTGTTATTGCTGAAGTTGGTAGGAGCAGGAATAGTTAGTTGTTGGCAGAGCATGCAGGAAGATAAACGGGGCTAGTGTGTGGAGCTTGGTTTGCTGATGAATGGAACGTACTGTGTTTTGAGTGTAGGAAATGAAGAAACGCATGAAACCGAGGCAGGGTTGGTGAGAAGGAAGACCCGAGAACATGAAGCTGGATACGCCTGGCAGAACCGAGAGCAGCAACCCGAGACCGCAGCAAACCTGGAGACAGCTAACCCGAGACCACCTGGAAACCAAAAAATGAAGAAATGAAGGATGAATAGTGTTTGGAGGGATAATTATATGATTTAAAAGTTGCTAAGGCTTTGTTTGGCTAGTTCATTTTAGTTAATTAACTCATTTTCATGCATTGTTAGTTTAGTTTAATTTTAATTTAATTTGTTGGGCTTAGTTTAGAGTTTTTAATTAAATTGTATGTTAGTATTCTTGCATAGTAGTATAAAACTTAGTTTTAATTAGGATGATAGTTAATTAAGTGTTCATTTAGAATTAGATTAGGGGTAAATTTATTTCATTAAATCTTAGGTTAGTTTAAATTGCATTTTGATTTAAGTAGTTTAATTGCATTTTAAGTTTGTTAAATTTAGTGTAATTAATCTTGCTTTGTTATTTTCATATTTGTATTTTATTTTAATTGCGTTAATTAGTTTTAACTGTTTTAATTTCTTTTGTGGGTTTTTGATTTTAATTGCGTTAAGCACTGTAAGTAATTTTGCTCGGTTTTATTTTTCTTTATTTTATAGTTTTATTATTTTATTGCTTTCGATATTTTCAATTCTAGATTAGTAGATCACCCACCTTAATCTCATAATTCGCTAGAATATACTTAGGGTAAGATTAACCGGTACTTAATTAAGCTATTCAACTTCTCTGTGGGACGATAATTTCGGGACTCAAATCCCATTATTACTTGTACGACCCGTGCACTTGCGGTAATACGTTTAGGGCGTGTCAAGTTTTTTGGCGCCGTTACCAGGGAAGTCTTAATTAGCCATTAGTTAATATCGGTGAAATTATGCTTAGGTGTAATTCTATTTTGTAAATATTTAGAAGTTCAATCTAGATTAGTTAATTGAAAAATTAAAATTAAAAAATTAAAAAATTTAAAAATTCAAAAAAAAAAATTCTAAGGACTTTTCGATGATTGCATGCGTAGAGCCAAAAGTTTTGATTGCCTTCCTTTAGATCCTAAAATCGAACGCACTCTTAGAAAAATTCGAAAGGATTCTGGGAAATTTATAGCTTCGCTGCAAAGCATCATGACAGAAAATAGGGAAATTAAGACCGTTGGAGATTATGCAATGCCGACTATTGGAGGTTATTATACTGGCATTAGGCCACCAGCTGTCCCTGCTAACAACTTCGAAATTAAGCCCGCAATCATCCAGATGATCCAGACTTCATTGCAGTTCAGTGGGCACCCTCACGATGACCCACATGCTCACCTTGGGCAATTCTTGGACTTATGCAACACCTTTAAACATAATGGATTATCTGATGATGTGCTTAGGCTTAGATTATTCCCCTTCTCACTTAGGGATAAGGCGAGACACTGGTTAACCTCTCTGCCTCCAGGATCCATTTCTACATGGGATGAGTTAGCCCATCAATTTCTATCTAAGTTTTTTCCTCTCTCTAAAATGGCACAACTCCGTAGTAATATATCTTCCTTTGCCCAGTACGACTCTGAATCTCTTTACGAAGCATGGGAACGATATAAGGAGCTTCTTAGGAAGTGCCCTCATCATGGTCTACCTTTGTGGCTACAAGTCCAGACCTTCTGCAATGGACTTACAAGCCAAAATAGGACCATTGTTGACGGCTGCTGCGGGTGGAGCCCTGGTGTGCAAAATAGAGGAGGAAGCTTACAAGCTCTTGGACAAGATGGCGGTTAACAAATATCTATAGTCCTCGGAGAGGCATTTGCCAAAGAAGCCAGTGAGTATTTATGAGCTCGACACACTATCTACCTTGACCTCTCAAATCGCTAATCTCACGAAGAAGGTAGAGTCGCTCAGTTCCCAGCATAATCCTTCTACCCGTCCTAATCCGATTTATTCTGTCCAAAGTCCTTTCCCTTCATGCGATCTGTGTAGTGGTCCACACTCTGTGGATAGGTGTCCACTTATGTAAACCCCACAAATTTCCTATGTTTAATTAGATTATATTTTAATGGAAGTGTGGATGTTCATTGTAAGGCTTGAGAATATAGGGGTCGAGAAACCTATGAATGACCGGGAACCCGAGGATATAAAGAGTGAAAAGGCGAATGCAAGTACAGAGGGATTAGAGAATTTTAAATTGTTAAATTGAAAATTGTTGATGTAAACACTTGTATCGAGAATTTACGAAGAATGATGGAATCCCGATACTATTTTATTTTCGAAATAAGAAAAATTTCATGGAAGGCATGATATTATGTTTTTGGATAAATTATACAAGAAAATGTAAATATGTAGATATATACATATATATACTAGACATTTAAATAAAAGAATAACAATATATATATAACATATATATATATTGTTTAGTGTGTAAAATTTAATATATAGTATTAAAAAAAAAAACAAATTAAGCATAAGACAATTAAGAAAAAAAATGAATGAAATGGGAACCATATAAAACAAACAAAATAATAAAAAAAATGTAATAAACAATTAAGGTATATATATTAATATAATCTATATATTAATATAATATATGTATATATTAATACAATATTATATATAAAATGACATGTACGGAATTGGCTTAGAAAAGCCAATTCTGTCTGCCACTATTTACAATTGAAGAGGAAAATCAAATTTACAGGGGTGTTGGGTGGGAAACCGAAGGGGAGAAAAGAGAAGAGGAAGAAGAAGAGAAGGGAAGAAGGGTGGCTCGGCTGGGGAAAGAAGAGAAGAAAAGAAAAGGAAGGGAGAAGGAGAGGGCTGGCCGGGAGAAGAAAAGAAAAGAAAGAAAGGAAGAGGAGGGAAGAGGAGAAAAAGGGAACCAGGAAAACAAATCAGGAGTAGGAGAGTTAATCGGGGAAGGGGGGAAGGAAGAACGAAAAGAGGAAAAAAAAGAAGAGGGAGATCGATTGGAGGAGCAGCAAAAGGGGCTTGAAATTTAATCAGTGAAGCCGTGGAGCAGGAGGGCCACAAAGCTAGAAACAGAGGCGTGAAGTGGCTCCTCCTCCTGATGTTTTGAGCTGGGTGAGGACTATCCTTTCGGGTGGTTTGGAGCCGATACAGAGTGGACCAAGAACTGGGAAAAGTTACAGCAAACTGAGACTGAAGGAATCAGACCGAAGCAGGGGAGGCTGAGTGAAAAGAGCAGGACTCGAGGAAGAAGAAGCAAATGAGAGGCAAGCTGAAAAATCGAGATTAATGAAGGAGGAACCGAGAGTCAGGGTTGGAAACCGAGACTGAAAAAGGGATGAGGCTGAAATCGAGACTCCATTAAAGTAGGACTTGGGAAACAAAGAACAAAACCGAAACAGGGGCTGGAAATGGAGGGAAACCGAGAGGCTCGGGGAAGAAGAAGACTGAACAGTGAAGATTGAAACCGAGGAAGGGGAATTGAGGGGAGAGAAGCAGAACCGTGAAGAAGAAGGGAAAAAATAGGAAGGAGGAAGGGGCTGGAAATTGAAACAATTGAGGAAGAAAGGAGAAAACCGTGAGAGAAGAAAAGCAAGCTGGAAAAAAAAAAAAAGAGGAAGAGAAAGGAGGTAAGATACATACATGTATATATGTGTATTAATGTACATGAATATATATGTGTGATACATGTATAAGCATGCTAGTATAGTTTGAATTAGATTAAAAATGGAATGATGAGAAGTAGGCAAAGAAATATATATTTGTGATATTGAATAATGGAGACAAGTGATAATATATATATGTATTTATGTGAATAAAAAAAATATATATATATATATTTGGGTATGTACATATAGGTATGTATAATGAAAGGGTATGTTAGTATATGTACATATATTTGATAATGAATAAGGAAAGCCAATGATAAAATAAATATGAGTATATACTTAGGTGTATATACATATAGGAGTATATGAAAAATGTGTATATACTTGGGTGTATATACAAATGATTGTATAAAATAAATTTGTTTTAGTATATGTACAAACAAGGACATATATATATATATATATATGTGATAAGAAAAAAATAGAAGACAATAATATATATATATATAAGAGTGTATATATATATATGTATATATATATTAGATGTATATACATATGGGTGTATATAGGATGAATTTGTGCTAGTATAAACAAATATATATATATATATATATATATATATATATATATATATATATATACACATATGGGAGTGTATATATATATATATGTATTTATGTGTACATACATGTAGAGGTATATAATAAGGTGTATGTCAATAATAGTACATACAAAATAATATGTGGTAAGGGAAAATATATAAACGTGCGTGTTGACTTAGGTACGTACAATAATACGTACACACGCAATAGTAACGAATAGGTTACGATTTTAACGCAATTCGGGCAATTCGCACGAATAGGTTGCTAAGTGTACGATTTCGGTGTAGGTGATCGTAGAAGGAATTAAGGGAGGTACTAAGAGGCGTCACCACTCGAGCATGGAGATTTCGATAGATCGAAGTAAGGGGTTATAATTTAAAACGGTAATAGTTACTTTCTGAATCTTGATAAAGAAAGCTTGCAAAGACATGAAGTATGATTTTCATGCATGTTTCTAAATTATATTTCTGATCAAGACTATGCTCTCTGTATTTATGTTTTTGAATAATCGTATATAACTGAATTTGATTTTGAAATAAGAGCATGTCTTATGAAATGATCTTTCGAATAAGATGATTTTAACTTGATGTTTTCGTATATGAAAACTATAGTTGTTATGAGACTAAGGGCCATTTATGTTGCATGTTTACGTTTGTCAACTTCGGCTGTGTGGCGTCTGACTCGCCTGTGTGGCGTTTGAACTCGCCTGTGTGGCCCCTGTATTTCACCCTCGTGGCGCATGTAATTCGCCTTCGTGGCGCCTGTAATTCGCCTTCGTGGCGCCTGTATTTCACCTTCGTGGCGCCTGTAATTCGCCTTCGTGGCGCATGTATTTCGCCTTCGTGGCGCCTTTATTTCGCCTTTGTGGCGCCTGTATTTCGCCTATGTGGCGCCTATATTCCGCCTTTGTGGCGTCGAAAATTACCTTTAGGTTCTGAATTCCCTCTACGGAGGATGATCGGGTTATTTTGCGGCGTGATAAATTGGTTATTGCCGCGTGATAAATTTGTTATTGTCACATGATAATTATATGGCCGATGTAGTCTCAATTTGAAAATTTAAACTCTGTTTTCAGAACCGGATTTGTAGTATGTGATTTGATATGTATTCCTGTTTGGAATCCTGAATGTACGACTAGTTTTACGTAATATTTGTTAAGTTCAAATACCTAAAGATTTACGTTTTGAATCTCGATGTTTCTAATTTTCCCTAATCTGTGAATATTATTATTAGTTTCAGAAAGTATCATCATACGCATTATCATGTTTTATACATATTTAAATTGCTAGAATCATTTTAAATACATCTTCTTACTGGGTTTTTTCCCGAAAGCTCACCCCTCTACCTCTCAGATTACATACAGTGATCCGTAGGCGCTACCTGCCGCGTACACGACGTAGGCTGGTGGGGAGAGCTCCTTAGGCGACATTTTTTTGCACGCAGAAAGGTATACATTTACATTCCTGTACCAGACATAATTGTATGCACAGACACATATTGGAAATATCAGTTGGGATGTAATTTTGTAAGGAACGATGTAAACATTACTACTTTGGTATAATATTTTGAGATGACTAGTATTAAATTGAAATGGATGTGTTGAGTGGTAAAGATGAACTTGAAAAGTATGCTTGGTAGTGTTGGATATCTAGGATTGCCAAAAAGACAACTGATTTACAGGTGGGTAGGCTCATATATAAGCCGTTGTGTTGCTGAAATTTTTATCGGCCACATAAGCTAAAATATAGAAATTAATTATAATCACGAGTAAGGTATTAGGAAAAGTGTTTTGACACTGCACAGGAATACAACCTAAGTGAATAAGGGAATAAGTGGGTAAAGTAAATTCAAAAAAAAAAAATCCCTGATTTTCAAGGGTCAAGGGTGATTACAACTTAACCTAGAATCGGTTCAGTATGTTGCTCCACTTCAGAAGCAACAGAACAACCCCTTGTCAAACACCTATAATCCAGGGTGGAGGAACCATCCTAACTTCTCTTGGAGCCAAAACCAAGGGCAAACTTCTAGCTCTAGACCTGTAAAACCCCTTAGTTTTCAAGCTCCACCGGTTCAGGTACCACTACAATCGCAATTTCCATATCACCCGCCTCATCAACCATCCCCACCACAATTTCAGCATCATCCATCTCACTTCCATCAATCACCACCACCACCACCACTTATGCAGCCCCAACACTACCACGCACCAGCAGTTGAGAAGAAGCCCTCGCTTGAGGAAATGTTCTCAACGATCCTATAAAATCAAGTTGCTTCAATTAACAACTTAGAGGTTTAGGTAGGACAAATAGCAAATGCTCTTAGCCAACGTCCTCAAGGGACCCTTCCTAGTAACACTAAAGCTAATTCTATTAGGCAAAAAGAGGGTAAAGAACATGTAAAATCCAACATCCTTAGGAGCGACAAAGAGCTAGATGAGCCACCAGTTAAGTCCAATCCTGTTGAGCCCATAGTTGAAAAACCCATAAGTTCTAACGAAGCAGCTCAGAAAGAGCAGGAACATCAGGATCAGGCTGCGAAAGAATCTAAGTTAAGCACTTCTTCATCTATACCTTCTTTTATTTTATAGCCTTCCTCGCCCTCTGATGTTATACATGTTTCCACTACATCCTCTCCAGTTAGACCACTAGTACCTTTTCCTCAGAGGTTCCAAAATAAAAAACCGGATCAACAATTCGCCAAATTTCTTGAGGTTTTTAAGAAACTCCACATCAACATTCCTTTCACAGATGCTTTAGAGCAAATGCCAATTTTTGTGAAGTTTCTGAAGGATATCCTCTCTAGGAAAAGGAGATTGGAAGACTATAAGACGATGGCCTTAACTGAGGAATGTAGTACCATTATCCAGAGGAAATTACCCCCCAAGCTCAAGGATCTCGAGAGTTTTACCATACCATGCACTATTGAAAATTTATTCTTTGGTAAAGCTCTGTGTGATTTAGGAGTGAGTATAAATTTGATGTCATTATCTATCTATCATAAGTTAGGAATAGGGGATGCCAAGCCCACCATAGTGACCCTACAGTTGGCTGATCGATCAATTAAATATCCGAAGGGGGTCATTGAGGATGTCTTAGTAAAGGTGGACAAGTTTATTTTCCCTGCAGATTTTATTGTTTTGGACATGGAGGAAGACAGGGAAGTCCCCATTATATTAGGTAGACCTTTCCTTGCTACTGGTAGAATAGTAATTGATGTACAAAAGGGAGAGTTAACGATGAGAGTCTAAGATCAGGAAGTAAAGTTTAATGTTTTCAAACCTTTGAAGCTCCCTGATGACTCTTAAGAGTGTTTTAAGATGGAGATTGAGGAGAATATAAGGCTTGACCATATAAAATCTGAAAGAAGAAGGGAAGTAGATAGGGCTCAGGAGGAGTTAACTGTCAGCACCCTGTCACCACTTTGGATGACCCTCCTACTCTTCGCCCTGCTGCTGAGTGTTGTTTTCTTCAGCTACATTTGAAGTGGTTGTGTTTTCCTTTTTCACTTTGTATGTAGTTCTTTTTCTTTTTCTTTTCTGTTGTTTCTTTCTTTGTTTGTGTTGCAGGTTTCTTTTCTAGTATTGTGCTTTCAATCAAGCTTCAGTTGTTCATCATCATCAGAAAGGGGAGTACTCTGTTCTCGAGCTTAAATTCTTATATTATCGGCACACTGAGGACACTGTACACTTTAAGTTTGGGGGAGGGGATATCACTTGAGCTATTTTTTGAAAAATTGGAAAAATTTTCAAAATTGTTTTGAAAATCTGAGAAAGAATTTTCAAAATTTTTTCTATAAAATGAGCTTAAATTGCTTGATTTTGGGATAATTAGTACTTAGCATGTAGTTTTCTCATATTCTGATGATATGACCCCATGATTTAGTCTGACTTTGATTGAAGGAGAAGCATGATTATAAGAAAAGCATGAAGTTGAATTCTTGAATTTGTCTTAATTCTGATTGTGATTGCCTCATCTTATGCACATGTCATGTCATGAATCTGTATAATTATTTAGAGAAAGCTTATGTGGACATAGGAGTGCATTTGTTCAATTGATTTTGTGCATCATATTCTAGAATTTGTTTGATCTAATCTCGATGTGAAATATTAGATCACACTTAATTAGGGAGATGATTTAGGCAATCTTTGGATCGTTTAAGCCTTTCTAGCTATCCTTGTACATATTCTACCCCTAGTCACCCATCTGGGCCAAATAAGCTTTTCTCTGTAAATATACCTGCTTATTTTTGTTTCCTTAGCTTAAATACTTTTTCCTATCCTTTACCCCGAAAGCATGAAAAGTCATTGGATATATTGTGAGCTATATGAGTATTAAGTGTTAGTGAAGGAGTATGTAAAAAAAAAAAAAAAAGAAGAAAAATACAAAAATAGAGTGAAATAAATAAGTTTAGGGGAAATAATTAGAGCTCTTACATTATAGATCCTAGAAGTAATGCATGTTAAGGGGTAATTAAACCTAAATCGACTTTATCATACCTTAGCCCCAGCCTTACATTACAAGCTTAATGAAGTCCTATTGATCTTTAGTTAAGTGTGACTACATTAATGGAGAGAGAAGTGAAAAGCAAACTTATGAGAATGATCACATGTCATTGACTTTGTATTCACTGTGTTTGCATAATCTAATCCGGATAATGTACTGTGAAGTGACTTTGACACATTCACACACACACACACACGAGGGATCCAATTTGGGTTAGGACTTATGATGGAATAATTCTAAGTGTTGGACTTGTAATTGTGAGTCTTTAATTTCATAGTCTGTACTTTTTCTTTGAGTATGATATTGGGGAAATTATTGTGTTTTGCACTTGTCATTCCTACAATCATTTTGTTTTACTTGAGGATAAGCAAAAGCTCAAGCTTGGGGGTGAATCATCGAAAAGTCCTTAAAAATTTTTTTTTTTTTAAGTTTTTCAATTTTTTTGATTTTAATTAAGAGAAAATTTTTTTCTATTATTCAAGCAAAAGCTCTTCTTATGATTCAATCAACATGTGAAATTGTGTTACATCATATGAATCATAAGGGATACTTTACCAAAAGTGGGTCTTACATCAACTGTCTGGATCCATAGGCAACTACCTTCCCATCCTGCATAAGTACACAGCTCAGTCCTTGGTGTGATGCATTCATATACACAGAGAAACCTATTGAGCCGGTAGGAATTATGAGAATCAGAGCAGTAGTCAACCAATGCTTAAGCTCCTAAAAACTCCTCTCACTTGTCTCGTCCCACTCGAACTCAACATCCTTCCGTGTGAGACGTGTCAACGGAGCAGCTAGTCTGGAGAAACCCTATACAAATCTTCGATAATAACCTGCCAATCCCAGAAAACTTTTAATCTCAGTGACTGTCCTGGGCTGTTCCCACTGAATAACTACCTTAATCTTCGATGGATCTACTGATACCCCATCCCTCGATACAACTAGCCCAGAAATGATATATGATCCAACCAAAAGTTATACTTATTGAGCTTGGCATACAACTCCTTCTCTCAGAAGGTCTACAGAACTATCCTCAAATGCTACTCATGATCTTCCTTGGACTTGAAATAAACTAATATATCATCGATAAACACAATCACAAACTTGTCTAGGTATGGCTTAAACACATTGTTCATCAAAACCATCAATGCGGCGGGGGCATTCGTTAATCCGAATGGCATAACCAAGAACTCGTAGTGGCCATAACGGATACGAAATGTTGTCTTGGGTACATCTCCACTTTGTATCCTTAACTGATGATACCCAGATCGCAGATCTATCTTAGAAAAGACCTATGCTCCCCGGAGCTAATCCAACGATCATCAATGCGTGTAAAGGGGTACTTGTTCTTAATGGTAGCCTTATTCAACAACCGGTAATCTATGCACAGTCGGAGGCTCCCATCTTTCTTTCTCACAAACAAGATCGGAGCTCCCCAAGGTGAGACGCTCGATCTAATAAACCCCTTCTCTAATAATTCTTGTAACTACTTCTTTAGCTCCTCTAACTCAATTGGAGATATCTTATACAGTGGTTTAGACATCGGCTCTGTATCAAGTACCAACTCTATACAAAACTCCATCTCTCTGTCGGGTGGTAACCCTGGTAAATCATTCGGGAAGACATCAGGAAACTCTGCAACTACTAGAATGTCTTTCAATTCTGGATGTGCCTTATCTATGTCAACTACGTAGGCAATGAACCCTTCAAATTATCCTTTTTCACTGTTAGTAACATAGGTCATCATATTAACATTCATGATTAACAAGCAAATTTATCTCTTAAATATGATGAATTAAAATTTATACTTTTCCCATTTACAATAATCATATTCCTTTCTTCTTAGCAAAACTTACAATGAAGCTATTTATCCCTGAAAACATCACTGTCTTAGCATAACAATCTAAAATAGCATGGTTCACAGACAACCAGTCCATTCCTAAAATTACATCAAAATCACTCATATTGAGTAGAATAAGGTCGGCTGTCATATCTTTCCTTTCTATTTTTCAGCCTACAATCTTTAGATACATGTTCGGTCAACTGACTATCATTAATAGGTGTAGAAATCAACAACATTCTATCTAACAATGTAGGCTTTACATGCTTCGACAACTTACATGCAAATGATGGCAATATAAAGGAATGCGTGGCACCAGGATCAAATAACACAAATGCTTCTAAATCAAAAATTAGGATGGTACCTTTAATTACATCCGCTGAAGCGTCCGCGGTGTCCTAGTCCAATGCATGCACTTGCCCTATGCCGACCACTTGTTTCCTTTCTCCTCAGCTGTGGCTCTCCTACTCAGAGCAGCAGTCTCAACCAGAGTTCTCTCTGGCTCCTTGCCCTTCTGTGGGGCAGTCTCAATCATCTCGGGGTAGTTCCTCATGATATGCCTTAGCCTCCCACATCTATAACACACTCCAGGGGTCATCGAACAAGGCCTGGTACCATGAAATCTACCACATCTCCTACATTGATCGATAGTAAGCCGAGGTCCCCCAATGATTATACCTCTCAGTGGTGCTAAGGTCGGATATACAGGAGGTCTATCACTCCTCTCCTGTAACTCCTCAATCTTTGACCTCTTCTTAAAGAACTGTCCTCCTCTCCTAACCACTTTATCACCTTCGGATCTCTTTCGGTCTCTATCTCTGGCTCTGCTGACCTTCCCCAACTCTGAGGCACTCCTCTTGAAATCTTGTTCACACAACTGTGCCTTGTCCACTGCCTCCTCATTAGTAGGGACATCAAACGGAGCTAACCTAAATCTGATGACTGGTCTCAATCCATCTATGAACTTCTAGACCTTCTGAGTCTCACTGCTCAACGTATCCAGGTCATACCTCCCCAAGGATATGAACCTCGACTCATACTTATTAACAAAGTGGTTCACTTGAACCAAACTAATAAACTCCATCCGCAGCTTTCGCTGTACAGTGGCCGGAATATACTGCCTCCTAAATACCTCTAAAAAAAATCTTTCTTGTAATCTCTAAGTGTTGAGCTCTTAAGATAGATACTATGGATCTCTACCAGTGCTCTGGCTCGCCCTTCATCATAAATACGACAAAGGAAACCCTCTCAATCGATGTACACCTGAAGAACCCAAACAACTTCTCCATTTCATATACCTAATCCTCGGCAACTACCGGGTCCTTCACTCCTCTAAAGATTGGAGGTTTCAACTCTGGAACTGTTGTAACCTATCTAACACACAGTCATAACCCAGATCACTATCACTCAGCTGTGGAGCAATAAGAGAAGCTGTATCCTGAACTGGGGGTGGTGTAACAGTCTCTGTAGCCTGAGGTCTCTCTGTATTTGTTTGTCCAGTAGTAGTAGCCTGCCAGGCTAGACCTCGTCTATCACTAGCCCCTAATGTTTGTGTGACTATCTCAACAAGGTTCTCAATACTTCGTTCTATCCTAACAAAGAGTGCCTTAGTATCCTCTGGTCTCATAATAAGGTCTAGTGGAGCCTGATCGGTCTATGGCTCTGCACGGCTCTCAGGCCTACTCCTATGGCCTCTAGCACATGAACTCGTCCCTCTACCACAGTAGGTGACAGGCATAATGCCTAATTTCCTTCATCCATATCATTTATTAGTCTTATTCCATCTTGATATACACAATTATATCTAAAAAAAGCACAGTAATATGAGGATGTAACTTTCCTACTTACTAATACCAACTCATATCAAGTCAACTCAGCTCTGATACCAATCTTTGTCACGACCCACTTACATCCAAAAATCACTACAATTTTTTTACTTTTTCAATTCCTTTCCCGATCGTAAACATTCTCACCACCAAACAGTTGGGTTATGAGTCAGTATTAGTCACCCTTTACCATCCATCTTTAATTATTCAAGAGTAAACACATACATCTGAAAATTTAAGTTCTATAATTATACATGTTTGCTAAGATTTACATCCCTCATATTACATTCCAAAATGATTACTATGCTATTACATGTTTGGATACAAAAAGATTCTAGTGTGTATACCTCTTGGCGATGGAGAGCAGCGGATATCAGGATGTAACTTTTCAATCCCTCACTAGACTATTGTGTGCGCTCTGTAACTCACTAGCTCAGTATGGCAATAATGCAAACAGGTAAATAACTACACTATCTACATACTTATAATGTCATGATATAAAATTATTAATATCCAGAGCATGAGGTAATGTTAAAACTATGCCACATATATATACATATATCGCGTACAAAAAATATAGAAATAGGCATGTTAACACATGGAAAAATCAACATGTAAAACCTCTCATGCTCATCATAATAAAACTCATCAGTTCAATCTCAAATCATAGATTTCATGCTCATCATAATAAAGAAAACTCATCATAAAACCATCATTCAGGGTTTAACACCTTCTCAAAACATAGCAAAACTCATCACAAATAACATATCATCCCTTTAAAAATATCCCACAAGGCTCAACCCCTCCCTCAGGTCCACTTTGGATAACACACAAATCGCGTATAGTGCATATAAAACCATGTGATATTGTGTGAGACAGAGGGTCACTGTATATAATCGAGGACTTTGTTGGCCAACTATGTCACTATCATCCCAGACCACACGGATCTTGGTGTGCGGGGCATCATGATGTAACGGGAGGTGGGTTAATCCTACCCGTCAGACTTTAAATCAACATCATCACCACACGGTACAACATACTCCATGTGATATACATTGTACAACATACTCTGTGGACCCATATCACAGTTAGGGGTGTCTGCCGTAGGTCTTATCTACCTCATACTATATATAACTTACTCGGTCTCAAATGCACATGCGAGCATCTCATCTGTGTGACTAATAGTCTACACGAGGCATCCAACACGGCTCGTACGAGCATCTCATCTGTGTGACACATAGTCTACACGAGGCATCCAACATGACTAATTACATATCACAACGTGAAAAGCCCAATGCGAGCAAAGCTCTCGCACGATTTCATGCACAATCGGTAAAAATCCTCGTACGAGCAATGCTCCAGTACGGCTTTATGCAAAATACACAATGTAAAATCATGTACGAGCATAGCTCCAATACAGTTATATGCATAAGAAATAAATGTAATCCCACGTACGAGAAAAAGCTCCAGTACGGCTTGCATGCATCTCAACTCAAAATATGGTGTGAGCTAAGCTCCAGCACATTTCATGCATGTAAAAATATTGAAAACCAGTGCGAACAAAGCTCCAGCACAATTAAACTCATATAAATCTGATAGGCGGCTCTATTTCAACAAAACATGCTTAAAACCAAAGTTAGCACCTGACTCGTGCTATTTCATGAAGTTATGAAATCAATAGCCAGCCTATCTGTCAATTTTGCTTAAATTGAAGCAATATATTTCATAAAGATATCAAAACATGACATTCATGCAATTTATTAGCCTTACTACCTTTTTTGTAAGATTTACTTCCAAAACAAAATCATCTTTTTCATCTATACCTGAAATCGTTCACACAAATCATTATTTCTTTTCTAGGTAACCAAGCAAATTTAATGCCCTATAAGTACCCTCAAAATACATGCAGCTACCTCTAGATACTCGTAGAATTCCCTTACTTGGAATTGCGTCGAGTAATTCCACTTCCTGGGAGCCATTCGATCGTGCAGTCCGATTCGCTCCTAATGAAATCTCTAGAGCTGCACGAAATTACTTATCACATCAATTTAGCCCAATGTAACACAATTCTTGTGTTTACTATAGTCGATTCAACTTATTAGTTTCATTAACACTTATTGGACATTACTTTCTCTTAAGTCCATTTCGATTATACTATTTATTTCTCAAAAATCTTTTGAACTCATCAACTCTAATGATTCATATTAGGTCGGTATTAAGCTCATAATGCCTTAAGTTCATCATTTTCCTTCACTAAGGTATTTCATCATACACCTCTTATGCACATTTCATAACTCCATCAAATCCTATTAATTGATTCCCCAAAATCATCTCAAAATCATGCATTTAACATCACTATCACCATAGTAAAATCATTTCATTAATAAATACACTATAGCTCACTTTCTCACACTAACCCATTTTTAGGTCATAGAGGATTCATCATACTCTAGGTAGTCTCAACCAACAATACATACACCAAATAACCCATAACAATGCATAGATAAACATACTTGAAGTTGGTGTATTGAAAACTGACTTATCTTATACTTCTTCACTTAACCAAATCTTAAGGGAACGCTTTACTCCTTCAATTCAACAACTTGAATGTTGATTCCAAACTATGTTGTTCTCCTCATCATAATGAACAACTTTGCTCAAATAACTTTTCTTCTAATCTAGTAGGGAGGTGAAGATATTCTAGAGTGAGAAAGCTAGGTTACTTTGTGAAAATGGAGAGGTGTTTGATGTTTCATGGAAGAAGACTCGACTGTCGAGCTCTTTTTATAGAATTGGCCTTATGAGATCGATCTCCAAGGGTAAGAGATCGATCTCCCCTTATTTGAACTCTCTCGATATTCAGTTTGCAGGCTGTAGGATCGATCTGCTTATGGGTTGAGATCGATCTGCTCATGGAAGGGATCGATCCTTACCTAGTAGAAAGCTTTAGAGATCGATCTGGCTTTGGGAAGAGATTGATATTGCTAGCCAAAATCCTTTAGAGATCGATTTGTCTTTAGGGATGAGATCGATCCTTGCTAGGCAGAAGCATACTGAGATCGATCTGCTTAAATGAGGGATCGATCTCCCTTTTACAGAATGATTTGGTTCTGCATTTTGAGTACAATGAGATCGATCTCCCCTTGCTCTGCAGCATTCCAGCTACAATTTTCCTAGATTTTCGAGGGTAAATTTGTATTCACTTGCTTCACTATTCATTTTACATTTCATCCATACTTAGAACTTAAAAATATCCAATTCTTATGATTCATATATAATGTAACTTGTATGTACATGATGGAATCATAAAAGGTACACAGAATTCATAGTCCTTGCATTATCATTTCGTGTTTTAAGTCCTTATATTAGTCTGAAGGGTTTAAATTTCATTCATTTAATTTGTGGCCACTTCAGCCCTTATTTAGCCATTACATGTATTCACGAGTATTCATGCATTCTCTTTGTAATTTCATTCACATTTATGTGATCAAAATCGTCCATCTTATGATTCTATTAACACGTAATAAAGTCATACATATATGGGGTCTCACAAAAAAGGTTCTTCGGAGGATTCCATTTGGTAAAGGTTCTCTGGCAGCACCACTCAATAGAAGAAGCAACGTGGGAACTAGAAAGCCTTATAAGAGAGAAGTACGCTCGACTGTTTGACGAACCGAGCTGAATTCAGAGGACTGAATTTCTAAAAGGTGGGGAGAAATGTGAAGCCCAAAATTTTCATACTATTACGTAATTGAAAGTTAAGAAATAACTAAGTACTTGGAATAATGTTATGCAAGCCCGAAATGATCGAAGCACTCAAAATTACGAAACGAGGCCTGATGGCATAAAAATCGAGGTAAGGCTCTGAGCCCAAGAATTGCTTAAAATCTATGTATATGTTCATGAAATGATGTTTGGAAGTGAAAACTAAAGTTTTGAAAGTGAAAAAGTTGGCAAAACTCGAGTTTACGATAAACCGAGAAAAAAGGGCCTAGTAAGAGAAATAAATTTGGAATAAATTCTAGGAATTCACAAAAATTACTCTGAGGCCATAGAAAATTAGTACGAGGTGAAAGTGACTTGGGAGTGGAAATATGGATGTTTCGGGGATTGAATTAATTTTTAAAGTAAACCGAAAAGTTTAAGCTATTTTGCTCGATATTGACTAAATCGCATAAAATGAACTCAATCGGGGAAACTTTCTTAAACAAGTGACCCCCAATTTTTTTATGGGAGATACTAGAGACATAGTATAACACCTTAGAAGTGGAATTTTGGAAGAAATTGAACTAGAAATAATTTTTGGGAATTTTACAAAACAGAATAGCAAACTTTATGTTTCAGTAAAATGACTAGTCAATAGAAACCCTTAAGTTAGTTGACCATCAGAACCCCATTTGACTCCTAATTTTTTTTGTATAAAGAGGACTCATTAATCATTTTGTAGAAGCTAAGAACATCTTGAAAACCTTCACCACGCGCCCTCACCTCCCTTTGAAAGTTGTCGCATAGGTTACTATACACTCCTCATTCTTGAATTTTTTCGACCACCTTCCAACAATTTTTAGACTCTGGCCAAGAAGGATGTAATCTTCCCCCTTCAGTCTTCTATAACATATAAAAACATCAGCTCAAAAAAATTTTATTTACTAGGTGAAATCTGAGAAAGAAAAATAAGGAGTAGAATTGTCCTGTTTACGGGTAAGAGAAAGTAGAAATTTTGGATGAATCTAGTTAGTTTTTCTTGTGTTTTTAAGTGAATCTAAGCTTTATACATGATGATTTACAGTTAAGGAGTAATTTGGAGGATCAAAGAAGTGGTCAACATTGGTCAAAGGTGAGAGAAACTTGATGGATGATGATGATGCTAAGATATGTTTATGTTTAATGGTTTTTAAGGATTTTTAATTAAATGAAATTGGAAGAATTAATGGCTATGGATGAATGTAGGTTCGACCAGCCAAGGATTTTTATGATTATCATGAAATTTGGTTTGATTCAAGATTGTTAATTGTTAGAATTATACCAAAAAAGTTTGGTTTACTGCTTAGTTTAACGAAAAGTCAAAAAGTATGAAATTTGGCAAAATGGGCTTAATGATAAGTATAAATTATGAATGTAAATGAGTATTTGGACTATTAAGATGATGACTATGAAGTTGGAACAATGAAATTGGAAAAATTAGCCAAAACAACCTCTTTTTTTATCTTCTTCTTTTGGCCGAAAGGCCTCTCACTCTCTTTTCCCCTAGCTTGGTCGGAATGGCCCTTTTTCCTTTCCTTCTTGCTTTGGTCGAAATGGCCAACCTTGCTTTCTTCCCTTCTTCGACAACCTTTTCTTCCTTTCTTTCTCTTTTATTTCTTTTCTATTTTTCCTCCTTTTTCCTCACCAAGGCCGACAGATTCTCTTTCTCTCTTTCCTCCTCCCTTTCTATTTTCTTCTCTTCCTTTCCTTTTTCTTTCTTTTTTTCTCTTTGTTTTCCTTTTTCCAATTGGGTGGTTAAAAGGCCAACCACTCCTTCAAGCCAAAGCTTCCTTTAGAAGCTTTGGTTAGATTGGTCCTCAATGTTTAAAATTTATAGGGCCCCACTGTTGTCCTAAATGGAATACTACTGCAAGTGTACAGGTCAGTTTTCGAGTATAGACTAAATATGAGTATCGTCCCACAGGGAACTGTGTCTACCGCTAATCACTGTAATCAACAACTTTGAGCTTTATTTAGAAAATTAATGAATGTTGGTTAAACTCCTATTTACTATTCTAACTATTAACTACGGAACAAATTAATTAAAGCAAATCACAATAATTACGAATGAAAATATCAATAGCAAAATATTCCTAGAAACCGATTTCACCTAACTAGGGTTCATGCAACTCCTTTGATCAATTGTTCTTTTGGTTTCAAATTGTTTATAGTTGAAACTATTTCCTGTTTATCTCTCTCGAGTTTTAAACAATCATACCCAATTTACCTAATCCTAATCTCTCAATTCAGAATCAAATAATAGGGTTCATTAAGCAATAATAATCCGTTTCTCTATGGCTCATAAGAATTGTCAACCTCTTGATTCAACATTGTCCTATGTTAATCTACCCTTGTGCATATAAACAATCCCCTCTCCCGAGTGTCGGATTCTTATACTAATTCATCTAATTGGTGGCCAATCAACTAGAGCATTAAGAACAAGTAGATTAAATAAACATAATTGAAATCATCCAAACAACATCACAAAGTAATTGCAATATGCCCAAAGTTGGTTACATCTATTCTAGGAAAAAGGAGTTTAGTTCCTAGACATCATAATAAACATCCAAGAAATCCAATTTAACATCCCAAGAACAAATATGGTGAAAAAGATCAAAAAGATGGAGTTTCAATGGAGCTAAATTAATCTTTAAGTCTTCTGCCGCAGCCTCCTTCAAAATTTTGATAAAAAGACTATTTATAAGGTTTCCAAATACGAAAACACGGAAGGCCACGTGGCAAAACAGTGTTGCCCTAATCAAACTGCTATGCTACGGTTCCTTAAATCTGCTCTGCACTGTCCAGTTTCTTCTATTATTGCAACATAAGTCATGATCAGCACCTTGTAACTTCAATTCTTCACGCGATCATCAAAACCAGCTCCAAAAGCCTTAACTTCTCTAAATTGTTCTTTTTTCTGCACAAATGCACAAAACACATAAAACATACCTAATATTGCAAAAGAACAAATCAAATAACTAAGTAAAAAGGGTCCTAAACATATATAAAATTCAGTGCTAACAAATACCCTCAAACTTAGAAATTTGATTGTCCTCAAGCAAAGACATACTAGACACAAAACAAATAAAGACTCTCAACCATACTCAGCTCACATGCTTGTTATACTAAATTGGGATTTTCCTTAAGAATTCACAAGGTTCTCAACTTAAGACAAATTTCAGATTTATATTGTTCAAGCTAACCAAAACAAACTAATCCCCCTTCACTCTTTAATTTCCACTTGTGTGTGTGTGTGTACAATCATTTACTCAAATTCATGCACTCAAATGTTAATGCAAAACCTAAATAAGAATTGAACACAAGACTTCATATGCTTGAATTAACTACTACTCTCCACTAATAAAGACTCATGCATAACCAAGAATCAAAAGGACTTTTCAAGGGTTGTAACGTAAGGCTCAGGTTTAGGTGAGATAAAGGATATAACATGAAATTCAATCCACCTAAAGCACTATAATCACCTTTGGACTTAATTTGTTTTGAGCTCATGAATCACTACTCAACTTCATTCATTCTCGAGTTTGATTTCTTTTTTTCTTTTTTTTTTAACAGTGTCATACCCTAAACTTAAGATTTTTCACTATTTGTAACTTGAATATGATACCCAATTTACATCAAAACCCGAGAACAAACTTCTTTTTTTTTCACAAACCACCCCTATTTTCTTTTGAGCTCTTCCCCCAATCCAAAAAAATTGATTAATAGCACTTCAAGTAAGGGACCAAAAAAAAAGATAATCAAACAATTAGGCCATGGTTTGTAATATGGTTAGATAACCATAAAATGGAAAAATTAAGCTCAAAGGGTTTTCCAAAGGATTAATATAATTGGGTAGGCTTGAAAGGCTCAATCTCAAAACAAAAATGGCCTAGATCATTTTCCTAATTATGCATGGTCTATCAATTTCGCCTCAAGTAGTAAATAATCAAGTTCTAGAGTCTTTTTGATTTCACAAATTAACACAATAAGTACATAGACTGAATATGATTGGTGCATAAATTTAAGTGAAAAGATTCAAGTGAAGCTTTCTATCCACATACCAAGACTCAAACAATAAAATCATTCATTTAATCAAAAGTTGATACTTTCTTGCAATATCCATCTTCGGCCACAATCTAGAAAACTAACCTTTAAAACCGAGTATAATTGTCACACAAACATACAAACATGAAACAAATAACAACTACTAAAAATATTTAAATAGGTACACAAAGAACAGCCAGCACAGCCACACAAAGCACAAACATAACTCCCCCAAACTTAAAACTTTCATTGTCCTCAATGAAAAGATAGGAAAAAGTTTCAAAGATGACTTCCCTGAGGGTAGTCTGGCTGTCATCATCCTCTTTAGAGCCGACCTCAGCATCAGAGTCCTCTGGTGCATCTTCTTCCATCTCATCATCGTTAGCTGCATCTCCTTGCTATGGCATACACCATTTTGGTGGTAAGGGAAATTTCACCTCTCCTTAACGACCCCTCAGATTGAGGTATTGTACCAATGATCGATTGTAACTGGCAACATACGCAAAGAAAGTCTGATAATCTTGATTATTATTTCGCACCTCGATCCTCAATTCTTTAATCTCATGAAGCAAAGTCTCAATGGAACCTGGAGTGGTGGAAGGTGCAGCTGATGGGCCAGCAAAAGTGCCAACAGAAGGTAGTGGTGGTGCAACAAGAGTAGTAGCTTCTCACTGAATCAAAGGTACTCTTAGATTTTTGAAGGTGATAGCAGATTTCCTTACCAATCTCGGTTCAAGTTTAGTCCAATACACTCCATACTTCTTATAGAGTCCATAAACCAAGGAAGGGTGAGGCAAACCCCTTATATTCTCTCTACATATGAACTGTTGCATGGACTGAATGTAAGACCCGAATTTAATTAAAATACGAAAATTAAATAAGAAAAGATGGAGGAAGTATGAAGGAAGTTGGGTTAACTTAATCCCGAGCGCGTGTGAGGGCAAAACGGTCAAAAGACCGGAAGTCGGTATAATTTCGATAAAGAAATTTAATTTAAAATATAGATTTAAGAAATCTTGGTCAATAAAAGTGAAATAAATTTATTTCGGGTTAAATTGATCAAGATATTAATTTATTAAAAATTAATCGGGATTTTTAGTTCGGAAAAATAATCCCGAAAATAATCAAAAAATATACTGAAAGGTCACCCGGGATAATATCCCGAAAATACGGGGAAATTATACCCGAAAAAGAGGTTAAAATATAATAAATAAATTAAATAAAATTAAATTAATTAATTTAGAAAAAAATAATAATTTTAAGGGATATTTTGGATTTTTATAGAGTATTTTAAGGAATAGTGTAATAATTAAAATAAATAATAATAATAATAAAAATAATAAAAATAAAACAAAAAAAAAGAATCTGAAAAAAAAAAGGGAGAGAAACGGGTCGGGGAGAGAGAAACCGAGGCAGAGAAAACGGGAAGGAAAACGGAGCAGCAGACCGAGGGGCTGCCGGCGGCCAGGTGACCAGGCGAGGGCCGGCGAAGGTAGCCCGACGCCAGGCGACCTTGCTGCCACCGGTGACGCGCCGTGGGAACGTCGGAATCCGGCGAAAAACGGAAGAGAAGCCGCGGGGGAGAAAGTTTCGATCGGCGGCGAACGGCGCCGATCTAGCCCCAGCCGACCCAGCCGAGGACTCCCCAGGCCCAGACGATGCGATTGGTGGCGGTGGCAGCCACCGAAACCGACGGACGGCGCCGGAAACGGCGGGAGAAGAAAATGGGTTCCGACGCCGAGGAGAACAGGCCAGACCGGCCATTTTTCGACAGCCTTGGGCGAAGCCGAGGCCAGATTCGGGCTGCGGACGACCCAGCGGAGCGATTGGCGGTGGAAGTCGACGGAGAACTGGCCGGCAAGGTGGTGAACCGGTGGAGAACCGGTCGAACCGGGGTGAACCGGCGGTCTGAACCGGTCCGAATCGGACTGAACCGGTTCAGCCAAAAAGAGGAGGAAAAAAGGAAGAAAAAGGGAAAAAGAAAAAGAGAAAAAATTGGGGAAAATTCCTGTGGTATAATCGAGCCTCGGGTAAGTCAGTGAGCGGTCAAATTGACCCGATTTAAATTTGGAATATTTTATTTAATTAAATTTCGACCGAAAAGTTTACCCGAAAATGTAATTAATTGTGTAGCTCGACGATTGGCATCCACCGAGGGCTCGAGACAGTCTCGATTTACGGACTAGCATGGAATCTCGGGTAAGTGACCCCTATTTACGACAATTACCTCGTTATGCGTGATATTGATTTAAATTCCGCATAAATTGAATTAAATTTTTGAAATTTAGATAAATTGTCGTAAATAATGAATTTAGTTATTCAAGAGCTAGAACGAGCCCTAATAAATTATTGGTGGGCCCAATGAGCCCAATAGGCCTCGATAATGTGAAAATTAAGTGGAAAACGGGCTTAAGGCCGATTAAGGCCCATTAAGGTGCAATCGGGCCCAATAGGGGTAAATGGGCCCAGCGATTTAAATTAAGCCCAGAAAGTATTAAATACAATTAAATTGTATAATATCTGACCTGAGGAATATTAATACGCAGTTTTGGGTATTTGATTGGGAGCATATCGGACTGCGCGACGAGACAACAGAGGAAAAGAAAAAGGTCAGACTCGACGAGAATCGAGGTAAGGGAATTCTGCGGACTGCTAGAGGTAACAGTACGCAATTTTAAATTCATTGGCAGTCATTTAAAATATTCTGAAGGGTCTAGAGGTCGAATAATAATTTTAGTGCCCCGAATGGGCAAATTACTAAAATACCCTTGTTAAGTGTAAAATCTAAAAATTTAGGAAAAATTGGGAGGAGCAAGAACAAAAGGTTCCTGCTCATTCTGGAGGTGTTTTTGATGCATGCATGAGTAGGCTGGCTCACCTTGAAAGAAAATGCACCGCATTGCATACTTTCAACGTGAAATTGATTTGAAAACTGTTTTGAGTAAATAGAGCCGCCTGCGTGTTTTATTGACATATGACGTGCTAGAGCTCAGCTCGCACGGTATTTTCGATTTGTGTGATGCATGCATTAGTGCTGGAGCGAGAGCTCGCACTAGAGTTTTACATGCATAGGTGCTAGAGTATAACTCGCACCAGATTTCATTTGCTTTTCATGACACGGTGCTAGAGTCTAACTCGCACCAGATTTTACATGATCTTCGTGACAGGGTGCTAGAGTCTAACTCGCACCCGATTTTCACATGATTTATATACAGAGTGTTGAGCTTAGCTCGCACTAGTTTTACCGGATTTGTGGAGTACCGCTGTCTGCCCTTGGAGTCAGCCAAAAGGCCCAACAGGCTCAAGAGACCTCTTAGGTGGGGTGAGAGTGAGGGATGAGGTTGGCGGCCTTGTGGGGATGTAAGCGGGCTCTGCCAGTTTACTTGTTTTGATGAGAGTGCTGAGCATCGCTCGCACTGATTTATGAGAACATGCGATGAGCAGTGCTTGGAGCATCGGGTAGACTGTGTGTCACCGATTTAATAGGCTCGCACGTGCATTTTGAGACATGGCATGAGTATTGAGAAACAAACCTCTGTGGGAAGCAGGCCAATTGGGCTGGAGTACCTAGAGATATTATATGGGTTCACGGAGTACGATGTACCGTGCAAGTAGCATGGAGTACGATGTACCGTGTGGTATCTTCGGATACGGTATCTCCGGATGCAGCATCTTCAGATACCGGGGATCGGATAAGACTGACGGGATAGACTGACCCACCTCCCGGGCGGTTCCCGATCATGGTGAGAACCCGCACACTAGGATCCGTGTAGCTGAGGAACTCATGAGGACAAATGTGGCCATAGTCCTAGTTATTTGCCTATATACAGACGTTGCCTAGTCTCGCATGTTGATGATTTTTACGATGATTTAAACTGGGTTTTAAAACTAAATTGCATGATGGTATTTCCATGCTTTTCAAAACCCACGTGTGATGTAAACGTTTTCATGATTTTGTGTGAGTCAGGATCACCCGCAGGAGGGGTCGAGTCCTGACTTTATTGTGAAAATCTTAATTGAGAAAGAAATGATTTATAATAATTGCATGATGATTTTCCGTGCAAATGTGTTTTACATATCATCATAATGCATATCATTTGTTTTAAAATGTGTGGAGAAAGGGTGGTTTATGCATGGCACTACGTTCATGTAGGTAGTATGGTTACCTACTTGTTCGTAGGATTGCCTTACTGAGCTTGATGTGCTCACCCCTTTCATTTTCTCCCACAGATAATCTCCAGTTGAAGTTGCGACGACTCAGTACTGCATTCCGGATATCCGCTGCTGCCCATCAACATAAGGTATATATACACTTGTACATATTGTATCTACATAAGCATAGCACAGTAACATGTTTGTAAGTAACTTTAGGGGATGTATGAATAATAAAACAATTATAAATGACTGGAGAATAAATAAGTTAGTTGGGAATTGAATGGTGGGACTGGCATTGACGCACAGCCCAATTATTAGTGGAGTGTTGGTCACGATTCGAGGACAGGTAAGAAATTAAGTAAGAAAATAATAAAACGCGAAAAATTAACTCTGATTTTTGGGTAGTTTGGGTCGTGACATATAAAGGTGGTATCAGAGCACAATTGGTCTGATGTGTGTCAGTGTCAGTAATTAGGAAATTACATCCCCGTGTTACTGTGCTTAGTTAGATACAATAGTGTATATCGAGATGGGCTTGACTAAGAAATGGTTGAGAATGCAGGAATGCTTAATATGAGTCGTGTTAGATGAGATAGTGCACGAGGCAGAGGTCGTAGAGATAGACCTGAGTCTGCTAAGTCGTGCTGAGTTGACTTATGAGAATCAAGATGAGATTGAAATGGAGGCTAATGTTGAGGATGCCACACAGAGTCCGACAGAGTGATCGGACAGTATTGAGAGAAGCTTCGCGAGATTGGAGCGGAGTGTGGAGATTATTTTAAGGAGCTAATTGCTCAGATTATGTATGAGATCAGAGGGCGCAGCGGAGCATTGGTGGAAACCCGCTCGACCCATCTTAAGAGTTGAGATGAGAAATATCTTGGATATATTTCGGTGACAGGATATCCCGGACATGATTTAAAGGAAATTTTAAGGGAAAAATTTCTTACACTGCCCAGGAATACTAAATTGATTATGAGTATGAAACTCAGTTATATTCTTGGCAGATATTACCTCGACACTATGAACAAGTGACAGTCGAGATGTCTAAAAGTTCATGAAATGGCTCAACTTTTCAACTTGAGTTCGATTGGCCCCGCGAGATATTACCTATACCGAGGCAGTGCGCAGATTTACAGTTGGATAAATAAAAATATGAATTGCACGCCTCTGAGATTCGGAAAGGTAGTGAGGGCTGAAATAGAGACAGAAAAGAGAATCGAGAAATGACAAAGATGTTGAATGAGAAAATGGTAATTGGTTAAAGATTAGATTTGATGAGTTATGGGCTGAGATAATTGGTAAGGCCCTAGTGCATCCAATTTTGGCACTGTTGAGGGGCATTGTGATTGGCGGACCCCGACCTGCTACGAAGCAGTGTAGCAGTGTGAGCACTGTAAGCAGTGTGAGATGTGTGGTGGATACCACGGAAGGAAGGTTTATACCTACACGGTATAGATGAAAATGGTCGTCAAGTGTGGTAAGACAGACCATTGATTTTGATTGCTCAGAGTTGAGCGAGATTTTCCCACAGGAAAGCAAAGAGACAGAGAAAAATTTCATTGGTATAGCTGCAACGAAAAGAGAGGCCCTAGCCGAAAAGAAAAAGGAAAGTAGGTTGTTGGACGAAGGCGAGAGGATGTCTTGGACCAGGACACTATTGATGTTTCATGGATGTGGTGTGAGATACCACACTTGTTATGAATAATAAAGTACATATGTTTATTGATCCTGGTGCCACATATTTATTCATACCGCCTTCATTCGCATATAAGTGAGTAAAATGCATGAATGCCTACATCATTGGGCGCAATACAGATAAATGAGTATCCCAATAGAGGAGGATTAATAAACGGAATAGGGATATTGAGACTTTAAGTTAAAAACAGGGGTGTAACAGTTGAAATTAAAGGAGTAAAGGATTGTACTCACGAAATAAATAAAGACAAGAGTTTCGTCATAATTGATATACGAAGGAGATAATCCTTGAGATATGTTGATTATAAATACAAGATGTATTGGAGTAAGAGATATATGCTAAGTAAGGAATACCCTTAATATGCGAAGCAATTGAGGTTAAGTAATTAGTAGCGAATATAAATTGTGACCACATAGACTGAGATATAACGTAGTTGTGGTTAAGTCTGAAGGTTAATAAAGGTATTTCAAAATACCTCCCCGCCTGAAGACTTGACAGCGTCTAAAAGTATATATGTATAACCTATAACGTGAAATCGAGCGTCGTAATAGATAACTTTAGCATTAGGATACCTTTACTAAGACGATAAGAATATTTAAATTCGATAAATCATAAAGACTAACATAGTAAAATTTAATAAGAGCCGTTAAGAAAAAAAAAAAAAAGGAAATGACGCAGGTTAGTACCTGAAAATGTAAGCGATTTCGAAGGATCTTATACGCTTATGCATAAATAAGTCAAGGATTGGACCGATTCGTAGTCATCAGTATTGATGATATGTTGGATGTAGTTAAAGTCTAGGGCAAATTATAAGCAACAATTGGAAGATGGCTTTTACAGGTGGATTGTTGCGAGATTCTCAATATGGTCTATTTTGTTGACACGTTTAACTATGAAAACGTGGTCATTGAATAAGATGATAAATAAGATGATTGATGTGACATGAATTTGGCGTGATGAAGTATGAACTGACCACCGTGATTAATTTTGTCATACCCAACAGCTCAAGAGGTTCCCAGTGAGTATGGATACCTCAAAATTATGAAGGAGCTGTATATTGATGTATAATGGGAAGATACCCATGATTTAAAATTGACTGCAGTAGTACTTGTACCGAGGATATGGTACTATTATGTACAGGGTGAGAAATTGTGGATATGCACTGATCATAAAGCCCGAGTATCTATTTTTACAGAAAGAGGCGAACATGAGAATACATAGTGGGTTAGAGCTTCTGAGAGGTTTTGATTTG
Source organism: Firmiana major (assembly GCA_033439115.1). Taxonomy (NCBI): domain Eukaryota; kingdom Viridiplantae; phylum Streptophyta; class Magnoliopsida; order Malvales; family Malvaceae; genus Firmiana; species Firmiana major. The sequence goes on along the minus strand of CM065903.1, from coordinate 20,972,727 downwards.
TGAAAAATTGTGCCACCCAAGAAAGGCTAATGTGATGACTGATGCTTTGAGTAGAAAGAGCCTCGGGATGGTATTGCATATGATGGTCAGGGAGCGTGAGCTGCTAGATGCAGTTGTGAGCCTCAGTATAGATGTGATCCCTTCTGATGATGACAGTGATTGTGTGACAGCTAGCCTGATGACTAGTACCGGATGAGAGTGCCCGGATTTGCCAGGCTTAGCGTGATGATCGATTGGATGTCGATAGTTTGGGTCTGATTCAGAAGGGTACAGTGATAGAGTTCACAGTGGGTGATAATGATTTACAGAGAGGTTCAGAGACAGTATGAGTGCTCCCCAGGACCACAGTTGATGAGATAGTGATATTGACAGAAGCTCACTCTTCGGGATATACAGTGCATACGAAAGTAAAGAAATATATATATGAAATATCTGAAAAGGGTATGGGTGGTCAGATGTGGAAAGAGATATTGGTGGAGATTGTGGAAAAGTGCCTAGTGTGTCAGCAGAGTAAGGTAGAGTATTAAAAGTCTGCAGAGTTATTGCAGCACCTACCTATATCGACACGGCACGAAAAATGAGAGCAAGTCTCCATGAATGTCATGATGGGTTATAGAGGACCCGGATAAATTAGGAGACTATTAGGATGATAGTCGATAGAGTGACTAAGTCTACCCACTTTCTGGTTATGAACTCCCCAGATACTCAGAGTGTGTATGAGGATTTATGTGTAAGGCAGTTTGTGGAACATTATGTAACGTTCCAGTGAGCATGGTATCATATAGGGATTCCCGCTCCACTTCCTACCTCTGTGGATATTTAAGGAAGCTATGGGAACCCGACTGAGTATTAGCACAGCTTTCCATCCTCAGACAGATGGTCAGTCAGAGAGGACTGTACAAGTTCTGGAGGATCCGATGAAAGCGTGTGCCATTGATTTTATAAGCTCCTGGAATGATCAGTTGATTTTCAATCGAATTAGCCAATAGTGACAGTTGTCACTTGAGTATCAGGATAACAAGATATGCGGCAGTGTATGGCTGTAGGGGTTGCTCCCCAAATTGGATAAGAAAAAGTGGGTGACAGATATGATCATTTTCGACTTTGGATAATAAGTCTCTGAGGATGCTTAGTTAAGGATGGGAGATTAAGAACACCTCAGAGCAGATAGACAAGTATTGGAATTCACCCTTGGTGAATTAATATGATTAAAATGTTTATTGTCCTAAGAGAATAAGGACATAGCGAACTTTGGAAGAAAATAAATTGAGTTGCGCTGGATGAAATATTTTGAGAGATTAGACAAGTGGGAGATAAGACCTGTAGGTTGGTGTTATCACCTGAATTAACAGGCACCCACAATGTCTCAACCTTTGATGCTTCAGGAATACTATCCAGATCCAGCGTAGGTGATAGGATATGAGATTCAAAAGTCAGTTTGAGGAAATACAAGTATATTGAAGAAGTTGATTCGGGCATTAAACAGGAAAGAGACAGTATTGGGGTTTAAGATAATCTCCCTAATTAAAGTCCTTTGGTAGTAATACACTCCGGAGAAGATCACATAAGAATTAAAGGAGTATGATACGATCGATGTACCCGGAGTTGTATATGGACTCATATGAATTGGTTCTAATTTGGAGGACCAAATTTCTTAAGTGGGGGAGAGTTGTAAGACCCGAATTTAATTAAAATACGAAAATTAAATAAGAAAAGATGGAGGAAGTATGAAGGAAGTTGGGTTAACTTAATCCCGAGCGCGTGTGAGGGCAAAATGGTCAAAAGACCGGAAGCCGGTATAATTTCGATAAAGAAATTTAATTTAAAATATGGATTTAAGAAATCTTGGTCAATAAAAGTGAAATAAATTTATTTCGGGTTAAATTGATCAAGATATTAATTTATTGGAAATTAATTGGGATTTTTAGTTCGGAAAAATAATCCCGAAAATAATCAAAAAATATACCGAAAGGTCACCCGGGACAATATCCCGAAAATACGGGGAAATTATACCCGAAAAAGAGGTTAAAATATAATAAATAAATTAAATAAAATTAAATTAATTAATTTAGAATAAAATAATAATTTTAAGGGATATTTTAGATTTTTATAGAGTATTTTAAGGAATAGTGTAATAATTAAAATAAATAATAATAATAATAATAAAAATAATAAAAATAAAATAAAAAAAAGAATCTGAAAAAAAAAGGGAGAGAAACGGGTCAGGGAGAGAGAAACCGAGGCAGAGAAAACGGGAAGGAAAACGGAGCAGCAGACCGAGGGGCTGCCGGCGGCCAGGTGACCAGGCGAGGGCCGGCGAAGGTAGCCCGACGCCAGGCGACCTTGCTGCCACCGGTGACGCGCCGTGGGAACGCCGGAATCCGGCGAAAAACGGAAGAGAAGTCGCGGGGGAGAAAGTTTCAATCGGCGGCGAACGGCGCCGATCTAGCCCCAGCCGACCCAGCCGAGGACTCCCCAGGCCCAGACGATGCGATTGGTGGCGGTGGCAGCCACCGAAACCGACGGACGGCGCCGAAAACAGCGGGAGAAGAAAATGGGTTCCGACGACGAGGAGAACAGGCCGGACCGGCCATTTTCCGGCAGCCTTGGGCGAAGCCTAGGCCAGATTCGGGCTGCGGACGACCCAGCGGAGCGATTGGCGGTGGAAGCCGACGGAGAACCGGCCGGCAAGGTGGTGAACCGGCGGTGAACCGGCCGAACCGGGGTGAACCGGCGGTCTGAACCGGTCTGAACCGGACTGAACCGGTTCAGCCAAAAAGAGGAGGAAAAAAGGAAGAAAAAGGGAAAAAGAAAAAGAGAAAAAATTGGGGAAAATTCCTGTGGTATAATCGAGCTTCGGGTAAGTCAGTGAGCGGTCAAATTGACCCGATTTAAATTTGGAATATTTTATTTAATTAAATTTCGACCGAAAAGTTTACCCGAAAATGTAATTAATTGTGTAGCTCGACGATTGGCATCCACCGAGGGCTCGAGACAGTCTCGATTTACAGACTAGCATGGAATCTCGGGTAAGTGACCCCTATTTACGACAATTACCTCGTTATGCGTGATATTGATTTAAATTCCACATAAATTGAATTAAATTTTTGAAATTTAGATAAATTGTCGTAAATAATGAATTTAGTTATTCAAGAGCTAGAACGAGGCCTAATAAATTATTGGTGGGCCCAATGAGCCCAATAGGCCTCGATAATGTGAAAATTAAGTGGAAACGGGCTTAAGGCCGATTAAGGCCCATTAAGGTGTAATCGGGCCCAATAGGGGTAAATGGGCCCAACGATTTAAATTAAGCCCAGAAAGTATTAAATACAATTAAATTGTATAATATCTGACCTGAGGAATATTAATACGCAGTTCCGGGTATTTGATTGGGAGCATATCGGACTGCGCGACGAGACAACAGAGGAAAAGAAAAAGGTCAGACTCGACGAGAATCGAGGTAAGGGAATTCTGCGGACTGCTAAAGGTAACAGTACGCAATTTTAAATTCATTGGCAGTCATTTAAAATATTCTGAAGGGTCTAGAGGTCGAATAATAATTTTAGTGCCCCGAATGGGCAAATTACTAAAATACCCTTGTTAAGGGTAAAATCTAAAAATTTAGGAAAAATTGGGAGGAGCAAGAACAAAAGGTTCCTGCTCATTCTGGAGGTGTTTTTGATGCATGCATGAGTAGGCTGGCTCACCTTGAAAGAAAATGCACCGCATTGCATACTTTCAACGTGAAATTGATTTGAAAACTGTTTTGAGTAAATAGAGCCGCCTGCGTGTTTTATTGACATATGACGTGCTAGAGCTCAGCTCGCACGGTATTTTCGATTTGTGTGATGCATGCATTAGTGCTGGAGCGAGAGCTCGCACTAGAGTTTTACATGCATAGGTGCTAGAGTATAACTCGCACCAGATTTCATTTGCTTTTCATGACATGGTGCTAGAGTCTAACTCGCACCAGATTTTACATGATCTTCGTGACAGGGTGCTAGAGTCTAACTCGCACCCGATTTTCACATGATTTATATACAGAGTGTTGAGCTTAGCTCACACTAGTTTTACCGGATTTGTGGAGTACCGCTGTCTGCCCTTGGAGTCAGCCAAAAGGCCCAACAGGCTCAAGAGACCTCTTAGGTGGGGTGAGAGTGAGGGATGAGGTTGGCGGCCTTGTGGGGATGTAAGCGGGCTCTGCCAGTTTACTTGTTTTGATGAGAGTGCTGAGCATCGCTCGCACTGATTTATGAGAACATGCGATGAGCCGTGCTTGGAGCATCGGGTAGACTGTGTGTCACCGATTTAATAGGCTCGCACGTGCATTTTGAGACATGGCATGAGTATTGAGAAACAAACCTCTGTGGGAAGCAGGCCAATTGGGCTGGAGTACCTAGAGATATTATATGGGTTCACGGAGTACGATGTACCGTGCAAGTAGCATGGAGTACGATGTACCGTGTGGTATCTTCGGATACGGCATCTCCGGATGCAGCATCTTCGGATGCCGGGGATCGGATAAGACTGACGGGATAGACTGACCCACCTCCCGGGCGGTTCCCGATCATGGTGAGAACCCGCACACTAGGATCCGTGTAGCTGAGGAACTCACGAGGACAAATGTGGCCATAGTCCTAGTTATTTGCCTATATACAGATGTTGCCTAGTCTCGCATGTTGATGATTTTTACGATGATTTAAACTGGGTTTTAAAACTAAATTGCATGATGGTATTTCCATGCTTTTCAAAACCCACGTGTTATGTAAACGTTTTCATGATTTTGTGTGAGTCAGGATCACCCGAAGGAGGGGTCGAGTCCTGACTTTATTGTGAAAATCTTAATTGAGAAAGAAATGATTTATAATAATTGCATGATGATTTTCCGTGCAAATGTGTTTTACATATCATCATAATGCATATCATTTGTTTTAAAATGTGTGGAGAAAGGGTGGTTTATGCATGGCACTACGTTCATGTAGGTAGTATGGTTACCTACTTGTTCGTAGGATTGCCTTACTGAGCTTGATGTGCTCACCCCTTTCATTTTCTCCTACAGATAATCTCCAGTTGAAGTTGCGACGACTCAGTACTGCATTCCGGATATCCGCTGCTGCCCATCAACATAAGGTATATATACACTTGTACATATTGTATCTACATAAGCATAGCACAGTAACATGTTTGTAAGTAACTTTAGGGGATGTATGAATAATAAAACAATTATAAATGACTGGAGAATAAATAAGTTAGTTGGGAATTGAATGGTGGGACTGGCATTGACGCACAGCCCAATTATTAGTGGAGTGTTGGTCACGATTTGTGGACAGGTAAGAAATTAAGTAAGAAAATAATAAAACGCGAAAAATTAACTCTGATTTTTGGGTAGTTTGGGTCGTGACATTGAAAAACAATAGCTACAAAATCAACAATCTTTTCTGTCATAATACAATAAAGTAGAGCTGCTTTGTCCACATCGACACTACTTTTATGGGTCGTAGGCATGATTCTAGAACAGATAAAATCATACCATTCATGAAGACCGTATTGAAGTCGGTTGGATGGGAACGCCTTGTATTCAGCTTCCGATTTCTTTTGCTAATGGGTGTATGGGACTGTCAATTCGTTAATGACACAGACCAACGCATCATAATCAGTGTGTAGGGTTGCTACATAACTGGCGTACTCATCTTACACCCCTTGCGGAAGTTCTAGATACAAATTAATGGCATTCGCATTGTAGGGAACAAGAACACCCCTAACTTCTGAAGTAGAGTGAGTGCTTTCCATGGCATTAGCATAAAATTCAGGAAACACATCAATGATAGAATCTTTTGGTTACCCTGCTAATTTCAACAAATCGAAATCCCTCAAATATTCAGAATACATATTCCAGCCACCAATGTCAGGCCTAAGCTCCTCTCAATAATCATGTTTTCATCCATGATTTTCTTAAAATTTTTTGCTGCCTGACTACTCACAAACCGAGAGGGATCATAATCAGTTACTACGGGCTCTTCCCTTTGTGGAAATGGGGCTAAACTATCAGTGGCTTGACTAGAACTCTCCAGGGTTCGTCTGGCTTGGGTTTTAGGTGCCATTATCCACCAATTGGTTCACAAATCAACAAGTACAATTTTCAGCAGGACCAAATCGAACGAACACGTAAAACAAACCCAAAAATCTCTTCACAACCCAAATTACTCCAACAAAGATCAAACAAACCAAAAGGACTTCAAAATTCAAATTGTAAGAGCCAAAAAAATAACCTCTAGAGGATCGAAAACTCCTGTAGAAAGAAGAAAAATACCCGAAATTGAAGCCACGTAGGATTGATTTAGACCACTTCACGCCTTTATCACCTAAACAATCCGACAAGAAAACACTTTCTTCCTTCCCCCAAAGCTTTTGGGTCCACTAAGAGATTTAACCACCAAAATTCGTTGGAGAAACTACCAAATCAGCACAAAACAACAATATCAGAAGAGAAAAAAATAATGGTTGTGGGGTTTGTCTGTGTACTTTCAAGAGAACAAAGAAAGATGAAATAACCAAAAAAAAGAGTCTTAGAGTGTGAAAGGTTCGGTTGCCCCTTTCTAATTGGATGGGTAGGGTTATTTCCTTAGTCGAATAGTAAGTGGGGTTGAAAAGATAAGGTAATTCATCCTCCAATAAAACCTTGCCATGTGTATTCCACTCACCCCATCCTTTGAATATTGTAAACATTTGTTTTTTACTTTGACAGAATTTCTTCTCATACTTTTTCTTACTCTTGACTTTCTTTCTCTTAACATCACTTACATCATTCGGCCATCACTTCTTCAATTTAAAATTTTTGTCTTCCAACTTAGTTGCTAGAAAATCATTTTCTTTTCTTTCCTTGACTTAAGTTACTAAAGTCCTTGCAAAAATTTGTTTTCTTATCTGTTCATCATTCACGCACCCATTGTAAGACCCGAAATTATATCGTAAATTCTTATAAAGGATTGAAAATGGTTACAAAAATTAAACGAACGGGATTCGGACAGGAGATAAGGATCAAAACATGAAATTAAAAATGCAAAAGGACTGAAATGAAATTCTCGAACACGTGCAAGGGCAAAACGGTCAAAAGATTGAAAGCTGGTATAAATTCGATAAGAAAATTTAATTAAAAATAATGGATTTGAGAATCTTGATCAATAACGAAGAAATAATTAAATTTCAGGTTAAATTGATCAAGATATGAAATTACTGAAATAAATCAAAATTTTCACTCGGGACAATATCCCGAAAATACGGAGAAAATATACCCAAATGGGTTAAAATAAATTAAATAAATTAAATAAATGAATTTAGAATAAAATAAGAAAATTGTAGATATTTGTAGAATATTTGTGAATATTTTAATGATTAAAATATTAATAAAATAAATAAATAAATAAAAATAAATAAATTAATTAATTAATTTAAAAAAAAAAAGAAGAACTGAAATTTTCAGGGAGAGAGAAGAAGGAAACCGACTGAAAAATCGAGGAAGAAGAAGGGACCAGACGGCCACCGTCCGGCGACCAATCGACTAGGTAAGGGTCAAAAAATGAAGAGGACACCGGCACGACCTCCCTAGTACCGGAGACGCAGCCCATCGACGTCGAAATCTGACGGATCAAGGGAGAGAAGTCGCGGAGAGGAGAAGCCAAATCGGCGGCCACCGGTGTCAATTTGACCCTAACCACCGGCCACCGAAGGAACCCCTCGTGATGCCGAGCCGAATAGGGGCAAAAACAGTAGGGGAAACGACGGCCAGCGTTGGTAACGACGAGAAACGAGAAAGCCACCGACGTCAAAAAGGAGAAGACACCGGACCGGCCACTTTTCGGTGGCTTTGAACAAAATCGAGGCCAGATTTGAGAATCAGACGACCTAGTGGAGCTGCTGGCGATGGAAGCCGGCAGAGAACCGATCAGCGAGGCATCGAACCGATCGAATCGGACTGAACCGACGGTCTGAACCGGGTTGAACCGGACCGAACCGGTTCAGCCAAGAAAGAAGGAATAAAAGAGAAAAAGGAAAAAGGGGAAGAATTTTTGGGGATACATCAAACTTCAGGTAAGTTGATACGAGGTCAAAATTGACCGATTTGAATTTCAAGAAATTTATTTAAATTATATTTAATCAAAAATAACCCAAAATTAAATATATAATTGTGCAGTTTTACGACAAAGCCCGAACGAGAGCCGATTTAGCTTTAATTTTCATACCCCGCATCATGTTGAGTAAGTATATTTTAATTACGATAATATGAGTCCTTTAATATAGAGTTTCGATTATTTTACGAAATTTACGGATTAATTCTGTATAAAAAGGAATATTAATTGGAATTGCAACGTAATTACCGTAAATAATATACGGGCTATCCAATGAGTTTGGAACAAAGCCCTATGATTATTGGTAAGCTAAATGAGCCCAGTAAACCCGAAGAAGGGATTTAATAAGTAGAAACATGCTGAAAATAGGTCGAGGCCCATTAAGGTGCAATTGGGCCCAATAAAGTAAAACGAGCCCAGTACGTTAGATTTGATCAGTAAAAGTGATATACTGATAAAGATAATTGAATTGACCCCAATTATGTGGTTATATGCAGTTCCATAGACTTGGTTAACGCGCAGTTGGACTGAGAGATCGGATATTATCGAGACGAGATAAGTTTGTGCGTGATTCCAGGTAAGGGAATTTTATAGGTGCATAGATATTTCTATACGTATTTTCAAGGGGATTTACAGGGCCTAGAATTTCTTAAAGTATCTATAAACGAAATAATAATTTTTATGAAAACCCGGGGTATGGGTGAATAAAGAAAAAAATGATATTGCCCCTGGGAGTAAAATTTACAAAAAAGGGTAGTAAGACAGATAAATTGCATGATTATCATGTTTTAATGTTTTATATGAATGTATTACTTTGATTTAAGCAAATATGCACATAGGTTGGCTATTGATTTCATGAATTATACGAAAGGGTACCAGTTTATACCGGTTACGATTTTAAAAGATGTTTTATCAAGATTGAGCCACCTATTGTATTTACATGAATAAAAAGAGTGCTAGAGTCTTACTCACACTCAAGTTTACTGAATTATTACTCTTGAAAAGCCGTACTGGAGCATTGCTCGTACGAGAAATTTGTGTGTGCACAAAACCGTGCTGGAGCTTCGCTCGCACTAGACGTGAGTTGACATGCATATAGTCGTGCGGAAGCCTCCTGTAGACTGTGTGTTGTAGAGAGTTGATATGCTTGCACGTATACTTTGAGACATGGGTTGGTTATCGACAAAGTATTAGGGTGGGTAAGACCTACGGCAGGCACCCCCAGACTATGATATGGGTCCACGGAGTACGTTGTACAGTTTATATCACACGGAGTACGCTGTATCGTGCAGTCATGATGACCCGATGATGTTACTTGATATTTTGGTGGGTAGGATTTGACCCCACCTCCCATTGCATTTGTGATGCCTCGTACACCAGGATCCGTGTACCCTAGGATCACAGGGACAAATTATGGCCATAGTCCTCGATTTTCATACAGTAACCTACATGCCTCACATGATATCATACGGTCTGAATAGACCAGGACAAACTCGAAGGAGGGGTAATGTCCCAATTTATGTTTTTAAAAGAGATGCGATTTAATGAATCAAGGTATTCCCGAGTGATGGGTTTAGCCTTGATGTGATTGTTTTATGATGAAACAAATAAGTTTTAAATGTGACAATCATGAGATGACATACATGATGATTTTTCCATGTTTGTTTTATATGTCGATTTCATGATTTCTCTTATATGATATATACATACATGTGGCATCGTTTTAATCTTACCTCATGCTCACAATGTGGATGATTTTATATCATGACATTATCAGCACGTAGATAGTATAGTTATCTACCTGCTTACATTATTGCCTTACTGAGCAAGTTTCGCTCACCCTTTCAATTTCCACCCCACAGGGTACATTCAGTAGAAGAGAGCGACAATAGTCTTGCATTTCGGTTATCCGCTGCTTCTTATCAATACCAGGTATACACATTTGTATAATTTTGTATCTGAACATATAGAGGTACAGTATTGTACACAGATTGTAATATGGGGGATGTATTTAGTTAAGATAAATTGATATGTAAATGTAATGTGGAAAATAGATGTTAAGGTAAGTAACATGACAGGAGGGATTAACATCGACTCATAGCCCAACTGTTAGTGGTGTAACTGTTCACGACGGGTAAGGAAATGAAAAAGTAAAAAATTTGTAGGGATTTTTAGGTAATATGGGTCATGACAAAAGGTGGTATCAGAGCTAAGTTGGCCTTATATGAGTCGGTGTTAGTGGTTAAGTAAATTTACATCCCCAATGTACTGTGCATTGTTTAGATACAATTGTGTATATCAAGATGGAACTGCAGCTAAGAATTTAGTTTCGAATGCAAGAATATAGTTTTTATAACTGATAGCCGCTATGGTAGAGTGGCGAGTACACATGCTCGAGACCCTAGCGATAGGCCTGAGAGTCGAATGAGTCATCACATGATACTCAAGATGAGTGTGAAGTGGAGGCTGATGTTGAGCATACTCCACAGGGTCCTATAAAGAGACCAAACAGTATTGAAACACGCTCCGAGAAGATGGAATGGAGTGTAGAAAATATTTCAGAGTTGTTTACTTAGTCTATACAGGTAGTTGAGGATATGCAGGGTAAAGCCTAAACAGATGCCTTAGACTATAAAGATTCCCACACCCCTCCAGTATTTAGAGAAGTAAAGAAACCAATAGTTGCTGAGGACTGGGTAAATGGGATAGCGAAATTGTATGAATTCTTTCGGCGTATGTCGACTGAGAAGGTGACTTTTAAATACGTTTATGTTGGAGGCGAGGCGGAGCATTAGTGGAAGTCTGCTCAAACCATCTGAAGAGTTACATGTCCAGAGTTGACAGGAGAAATATTTTTAGATGTATTTCAGTGATAGAATATTTCGGACACTACTTAAGGAAAATTAAAGGTAAAATTTCCTACCATGACCCAGAGACACTGGTTGATTGACGAGTATGAATCTCAGTTTACATACATGCCCAGATATTACCCTGACACTATGGGCAGTGAGAGTCGGAAAGCCCAAAAGTTCATGGAAGGGCTCAAATTGTTGATTAGAGTCCGATTGGCTCACTACCTATGTCGTGGCAGTGCGCAAAATATAGTTGTGTGAATAATATCATGTGTTGCACGCCTCTGAGATTGGGAAAGGTAGTAAGGGTCGAAATAGGGACAGAAGAGAATAGAGAATGACAGAGATGTCAGAGCGGGTAAGAGACCAGTTGGTAAGAGATTAGAGCTGATGAGTCACGGGGTCAGATGAGTGGTAAGACCCCAGTGCATCCAATTTTAGCACTTTTGAGGGGTATTGTGATTTGAGGACCCTGACCTGCTACAGAGCAGTGAAGCAATGTTAGCAGGGTAAGCAAGACGAGCAGTGAAGCAATGTTAGCAGGGTGAGCAGTGTAAGCAGTGGAGCAATGTAAGCAGTGTAGCAGTGTAACAATGTAACAATGTAAGCAGTGTAGCAGTGTAAGCAGTGTAGGATGTGTGGTAGATACCACGAAAGTAGGGCCTACACATACACTTTATTAACTAAAATAGGCGTTAAGTGTGATAAGACAGGCCAATTATTTAATGATTATTCAAGGTGAGACTGCCCCACAGAAGGGTAAAGAGACAAAGAAAACCCTATTGGTATCTCTACACCGAAAAAGGGGTGTAGTGATTGAAATTAAAGGAGTAAATGATTGTACTTACGGAATGAGTAATGACAGAGTTTGTTATAAGTGATATACAAAAGGAATTAAGCTTTTAGATGCGATAGATCCTGAATACAAAATTTATTGGAATAAGAGGCGTATGCAAGATATGAATATCTCTGATATGTGAAATAATTTGGATTAAGTGATATGTAGTAGATAAGAATTGTGACCACATGGACTGATATGTAAAGTAATTGTGGTCAAGTCTGAGGGTTAATAAAGGTATTTCAAAATACCTCCCCGCCTGAAGACTTGACAGCGTCTAAAAGTATACACAACCTATAAATTGAAATCGACAGTCGTAATATATACATTTAAAATTAGGATACCTTTACTTGTACGATAAACAAATATAGAATTCGATTAATCGTGAAGGTTTAAAAAAAATTTATAAAAGCCGTTAATATAAGAAAAAAGAAATGACACAGATTAGTATCTTGAACGGAAATGATTTCGAAATGACGTTATACGTTTATGCGTACATAGGTCAAGGATATGGATGATTGAAATATTTAGTGGAACTCAACTACGATGAGGTATTTAAACTTTACCTGGACCGATTTGTTATCATCCATATTGATGATATTTTGGGTGTATTTACAGTCCAAGGAAAATTATAAGCAACAATTGGAGATTGTCTTTACAGATGATTTGTTGAGAGTTCTCGAAATGGACTACTTTGTTGACACATTTAACTTAGAAAAAGTTGTATTTGAATGGGATGATAGACGTGACAGGAGTTTTGGTATACTGAAGTAATGAACTGAACACCGTATTTATTCTCACCATACCCAACAGATTAAGAGGTTTCTCATGAGTCTATGGATACCTCAAAATAATGAATGGGCGGTGTATTGATGCAAAAGGGGAAGATAGTCAATTATGAATCCAGATAGTTCAAGGATCATGAAAGGACTATCCGGCCCATGATTTTAAGTTGACTGCGATAGTAGTTGTATTGAGTATATGACATTACTATGTATACGGTGAGAAATTTCAGGTATGCACTGATCATAAAAATCTCAAGTATATGTTTTCACAGAAAGAGTCAAATATGAGAACAAAGAGGGTTAGAGCTTCTGAGGGATTATGATTGTGGAAATTGTACCACCCAGGAAAGGCTAATGTAATGGCTAATGCCTTGAACAGAAAGAGCCTCGGGATAGTATTACATATGATGGTCAGTGAGCGTGAGCTGCTAGAGCAGTTGTAAGCCTCAATAGTGATGTGACCCCCTCTGATGATGACAGTGATTGTGTAACAGCTAGCCTAAGATTAGAACCGGATTTGAGTGATCGGATCTGATAGATTTAGCGTGATGATCGGCAGGGTGTCGATAGTGTGGGTCAGATTCAGATGGTTACAGTGATGGAGTTCACAGAGAGTGATGATGGCTTACTGAGGTTCAGAGACAGTATAAGTGCTCCCCAAGACCACAGTGATGAGATAGAGTTATTGTCAAAAGCTCACTCTTCGAGATATACAGTGCATCCGAGAAGTAATAAATATATCGAAATCTTAGAAAAGGGTATTGGTGGTTAGATATGAAAAGAGACATGGTAGAGATTGTGGAAAAGTGTCTCATATGTCAGCAGAATAAGGTAGAGCAAAAGAAGTTACAGGGTTATTACAGTTTCTACCTATATTGACACGAAAATGGGAACAAGTTACTATGAATTTTGTGATGGGTTACAAAGGACCCGGATGAATCATAAGGCTATCTGGGTGATAGTCAATAGATTGATTAAGTCTACCCACCTTCTGGTTAGGAAATCCCTAGATACTTTGAGTATGTAGGCGGATTATGTGTATGGAAAATTGTGGAACACCAAGTATTTTTTTCAGTGAGCATTGTATCATATAGGGATTCTCGCTTCACTTCCCACTCTTGGGAACATTTTTCAGGAAGCTATGGGAACCCGACTGAGTGTTAACACAGCTTTCCATCCTTAGACAAATGGTCAGTCAGAGAGGACTGTACAGGTTCTGATGGATATGATGAGAGCGTGTGCCATTTATCTGATAAGCTCTTGGGATGATCAGTTGTTACTAATCGAATTCGCCAATAATGACAGTCGTCACTTGAGTATCGGGATGACTTCAAATGAGGCATTGTACGGTCGTAAGGGTTGTTTCCCCGATTTGGATAAGAAGAAGTGGGTGACAGATAGAAAATTGTTTCCGAATTGGTAAGACAAACCTCTGAGGATGTTCAATTAATTGTGAAAGATTAAGAACACCTCAGAGTAGATAGAAAAGCTATGTTGACAAGAGACAGAAACCATTGGAATTCACCGATGGTGAATTAGTATTGTTGGAAGTTACATGTTCTTAGGACATAGCATAAGGACGTAACGAGATTCGAAAAGAGATTGGACAAAGTGGGAGACAAGGCCTATAGGTTATTTTACCACCTGAATTAGCAGGCATCCACAATGTATCCTATCTTATAATGCTTCGAAAATACTGTCCAGATCTAACATATGTGATTGGATATGAGCTCCAACAGCTTAGCTCAATGAAAGTATAACGTATGATTGGAAAATCGATTCGGGTATTAAACTGGAAGGAGAAAGTGTTGAGGATTAAGATGATCTCCCTAGTCAAGTTCGTTGGCAGTATTACACTCCGAAAAAAGTCACAAGGGAATTAAAGAGTATGATGCGATAGACATACCCGGAGTTGTTTATGGACCCAATTAACTTGGTTCTAATTTGGAGGACCAAATTTCTTAAATGGGAGAGATTATGTAAGACCCGAAATTATATCGTAAATTCTTATAAAGGATTCAAAATGGTCACAAAAATTAAACGAACGGGATTCGGACTGGAGATAAGGATCAAAACACGAAATTAAAAATGCAAAAGGACTGAAATGGAATTTTCGAACACGTGCAAGGGCAAAACGGTCAAAAGATCAAAAGTCGGTATAAAATCGATAAGAAAATTTAATTAAAAATAATGGATTTGAGAATCTTGATCAATAACGAAGAAATAATTAAATTTCGGGTTAAATTGATCAAGATATGAAATTACTGAAATTAATCGAAATTTTCGCTCGGAACAATATCTCGAAAATACGGAAAAAAAATATACCCAAAAGGGTTAAAATAAATTAAATAAAATTAAATAAATGAATTTAGAATAAAATAAGAAAATTGTAGATATTTGTAGAATATTTGTGAATGTTTTAATGATTAAAATATTAATAAAATAAATAAATAAATAAATAAAAATTAATTAATTAATTAATTTAAAAAAAAAGAAGAACTGAAATTTTCGGGGAGAGACAAGAAGGAAACCGACTGAAAAACCGAGGAAGAAGAAGGGATCGGACAGCCACCGTCCGGCGACCAATCGACCAGGTAAGGGTCGAAAAATAAAGAGGACACCGGCGCGACCTCCCTGGTACCGGAGAGGCAGCCCATCGACGTCGGAATCCGACGGATCGAGGGAGAGAAGCCGCGGAGAGGAGAAGAAAAATCGGTGGCCATCGGCGTCGATTTGACCCCTACAACAGGCCACCGAAGGAACCCCACGTGATGTCGAGCCGAATGGGGGCGGAAACAGCTGGGGAAACGACGGCCAGCGTCGGCAACGGCGAGAAACGAGGAAGCCATTGACACCGAAAAAGAGAAGACACCGGACCGACCACTTTTCGACGGCCTTGGACAAAACCGAGGCCAGATTTGAGAATCAAACGACCCAGTGGAGCTGCTGGTGGTAAAAGGCGACGGAGAATCGGCCGACGAGGCACCGAACCGGTTGAACCAGACTAAACCGACGGTCTGAACCGGGTTAAACTGGACCGAACCGGTTCAGCCAAGGAAGAAGGAAAAAAAGAGAAAAAAGAAAAAGGGGAAGAATTTTCGGGGATACACCAGACTTCGAGTAAGTTGATACGAGGTCCCAATTTGAATTTCGAGAAATTTATTTAAATTATATTTAATCAAAAATTAACCTGGAATTGAATATATAATTGTGCAGTTTTACGACAAAGCCCGAACAAGAGTCGATTGAGCTTCGATTTTTGTACCCCGCATCATATTGGGTAAGTATATTTTAATTACGATAATATGAGTCCTTTAATACAGAGTTTCGATTATTTTACGAAATTTACGGATTAATTCTGTATAAAAAGGAATATTAATTAGAATTGCAACGTAATTACCGTAAATAATATACGGGCTATCCAATGAGTTTGGAACAAAGCCCGATGATTATTGGTAAGCTAAATGAGCCCAGTAAACCCAAAAAAGGGATTTAATAAGTAGAAACGGGCTGAAAATAGGTCGAGGCCCATTAAGGTGCAATTGGGCCTAATAAAGTAAAACGGGCCCAGTACGTTAGATTTCATTAGTAAAGGTGATCTACTGATAAAGATAATTGAATTGACCCCAATTATGTGGTTATATGCAGTTCCGTAGACTTGGTTGACACGCAGTTGGACTGAGAGATCGGATATTATCGAGACGAGATAAGTTTATGCGTGATTCTAGGTAAGAGAATTTTATAGGTGCATAGAGATTTCTATACGTATTTTCGAGGGGATTTACAAGGCCTAGAATTTCTTAAAGTATCTAGAAACAAAATAATAATTTTTACGAAAACTCGGGGTATGGGTGAATAAAGAAAAAGACGATATTGCCCCTGGAAGTAAAATTTACAAAAAAGGGTAGTAAGGCAGATAAATTGCATGATTATCATGTTTTAATGTTTTATATGAATGTATTGCTTTGATTTAAGCAAATATGCACATAGGTTGGCTATTGATTTCATGAATTATACGAAAGGGTACCGGTTTATACCAGTTACGATTTTAAAAGATGTTTTATCAAGATTGAGCCACCTATCGTATTTACATGAATAAAAAGAGTGCTAGAGTCTTACTCGCACTCAAGTTTACTGAATTAT
This sequence comes from Firmiana major, assembly GCA_033439115.1. Taxonomy (NCBI): domain Eukaryota; kingdom Viridiplantae; phylum Streptophyta; class Magnoliopsida; order Malvales; family Malvaceae; genus Firmiana; species Firmiana major. The sequence goes on along the minus strand of CM065903.1, from coordinate 20,955,983 downwards.
TACTTATGAAAAGCCGTACTGGAGCATTGCTCGTACGAGAAATTTGTGTGTGCACAAAACCGTGCTGGAGCTTCGCTCGCACGAGATTTTAGATATCATGATATGCATAGCGTGGTGCTGGAGCTTCACTCGCACTAGACGTGAGTTGACATGCATATAGTCGTGCAGAAGCCTCCTGTAGACTGTGTGTTGCAGAGAGTTGATATGCTCGCACGTATACTTTGAGACATGGGTTGGTTATCAACATAGTATTACGGTGGGTAAGACCTACGGCAGGCACCCCCAGACTATGATATGGGTCCACGGAGTACGTTGTACCGTGTATGTCACACAGAGTACGTTGTACCGTGTAGTCATGATGACTCGATGATGTTACTTGATATTCTGGCGGGTAGGATTTGACCCCACCTCCCGTTGCAGTTGTGATGCCCCGCACACCAGGATCCGTGTAGCCTGGGATCACAGGGACAAATTATGGCCATAGTCCTCGATTTTCATATAGTAACCTACATGCCTCACATGATATCATATGGTCTGAATAGACCAGGACAAACCTGAAGGAGGGGTAATGTCCCGATTTATGTTTTTAAAAGAGATGCGATTTAATGAATCAAGGTATTCCCGAGTGATGGGTTTAGCCTTGTTGTGATTGTCTTATGATGAAACAAATAAGTTTTAAATGTGACGAGCATGAGATGACATACATGATGATTTTTCCATGTTTGTTTTATATGTCGATTTCATGATTTCTCTTATATGATATATACATACATATGGCATCGTTTTAATCTTACCTCATGCTCCCAATGTAAACGATTTTATATGATGACATTATCAGCACGTAGATAGCATAGTTATCTACCTGCTTACATTATTGCCTTACTGAGCAAGTTTCGCTCACCCTTTCATTTTTCACCCCACAGGGTACATTCAGTAGAAAAGAGTGACAATAGTCTTGCATTTCGATTATCCGCTGCTTCTTATCAATACCAGGTATACACATTTGTATAATTTTGTATCTGAACATATAGAGGTACAGTATTGTACACGGATTGTAATATTGGGGATATATTTAGTTAAAATAAATTGATATGTAAATGTAATGTGGAAAATAGATGTTAAGGTAATAACATGACAGGAGGGATTAACATCGACTCATAGCCCAACTGTTAGTGGTGGGTAAGGAAATGAAAAAACGAAAAATTTGTAGGGATTTTAGGTAATATGGGTCGTGACACCCATGCATTCTTTCTTGAAAAATCATGACAATTAAACTTCAAAACAGTGCTCTTCTTATGCATATGCCTGCAAATTAAAACACAACCTAATTAAATAAATAAAAAATAAAAACACACTACTAAAATCAAATAAAAAGAAAAAGAATTTAAAAACTAAAAATCTTAAAAACAAAAATTGGGTTGCCTCCCAAGAGCGCTTAATTTTAAGTCTACAGCCAGACTTCTTCCAGTCTCCTCAATTCGGTTCAATAAGGGGAATGCTTTCTAATTTATGCACCCCCTCTCCATAATATTGCTTTAAACGCTGCTCATTGACCTTGAATAAGCTCCCATCCGATTTCTTCAGCTTAATTGCTCCATATGGGAAAACTTGGTGTATCACAAACGGTCCTGACCACCTTGACTTCAACTTGCTAGGAAATAATTTGAGTCGTGAATTATACAAGAGAACTTGCTGTCCAGGACTGAATTCTCGTCTCATTATCATCTTTTTATGCCATCTCTTGGTTCTATCCTTATAAATCCTTGCATTGTTATAGGACTCATTCCTCAGCTCATCAAGCTCATTCAATTGGAGTAACCGATTTGTTCCAACCTTGTTATAGTCAATATTGAGCTTCTTAATGGTCCAGTAAGCTTAATGTTCAAGCTCTACAGGTAGATGACATGCCTTACCAAATACCAATCTATAGGTAGACATCCCAATTGGAATCTTGTAGGCCGTTCTGTATGCCCAAAGCGCGTCATCTAACTTGTTAGCCCAATCTTTTCTATTCAGATTTACGGTTTTCTCCAAGATCAACTTCACTTCTCGGTTTGAAATTTCAGCTTGACCATTTGTCTACGGATGATAATCGAGAGCTACTTTATGTCGAATTCCATACTTTGACATCAGACCATTGAAGACTTTGTTACAGAAATGAGTGCCTTCATCACTCAAGATGGCCCTTGGAGTACCAAACCTTGTCAAAATATTCTTGTGTAGAGATCGAATCACCACTTTTAATTTGTTGGTGTTGCTATTGCCTCCACCCACTTAGAGACATAATAAACAGCAAGGAGAATGTATAGCTTCCCAAAAGATGAAGGAAACGGTCCCATAAAATCGATACCCCATACATCAAAGATTTCCACTTCTAGAATATTTGTCAAAGGTAATTCATGCCTTCTTGAAATGTTTCCAACCCTTTGACATCTGTCACATGTTTTTACAAACATGTAGCTATCTTTAAACACACTAGGCCAATAAAAACCTGATTGCAGCACCTTTGCTACTGTACGTTCTGCACCAAAATGGCCTCCATATGCTGCAGCATGACAGTGACGCAAAATTTCTTGAACTTCATCTTCTGGCACTCACCTTCTTATAATCTGGTCTGGACACTTCTTAAACAGCAGAGGGTCATCCCAAAAATACGAGTTGACATCATGGAATAATTTCTTCCTCTATTGATAAGTTAAACCACTTGGCATTAATCCTCCTACTAAGTAATTCATTATGTCTGTGAACCAGGGCAGATTTGCATCAATCTTCATTATTATTTCATCTGGAAACTCCTCTTGAATAAGTTGTTCTTGCTGAATTAAAGATTACTCCAACCTAGACAAATGATCAGCTACAACATTTTCGGATCCCTTTTTGTCCCTGATCTTAAAATTAGATTCTTGCAAAAGCAAGATCCATTTAATAAGTCCGGGTTTGGCATCCTTCGTCGCAAATAGATACCGAATAGCGGCATGGTCTATATAGACAATGACCTTGCCCCCAATTAAGTATGGTTTAAACTTATCAAATGTATGTACAACTGCAAGCATCTCCTTCTCTGTTGTTGTGTAATTTTTCTTAGCTTCATCTAAGGTCCTGCTTAAGTAATAGAGAGCCCGAAAAATCTTGTCTCTTTTCTGCCCAAGGATTGGTCCAATTGCAAAATTACTCGTGTCGTACATCAGTTCAAATGGTTCTGTTCAATCAGGTGCAATCATAATAGGTGCAGAAATAAGCTCCTTCTTGATCTTTTCGAACGCCTGTAAGCAAAGATCATCAAAAACAAAATCAGCATCTTTTTCTAATAAATTACATAAAGGTTTTGAGATTTTTGAAAAGTCCCTGATAAATTTAAGATAGAATCCTGCATGTCCTAAAAAGCTCCTCACGGCTTTAACTGATTTTGGAGGGGGAATCCTTTCAATAGCAGCGACTTTAGCTCTATCCACCTCAATGTCGTAAGCTGAAATTTTATGTCCAAGGATGATTCCTTCTTGCACCATAAAATGACACTTCTCCCAATTTAAGACAAGATTCGTCTCTTCACACCTCTGCAAAATAAGTGCCAAATTAGATAAACATTGGTCAAAAGTGTCACGCCCCGGAAGTGCGGAAAATAGGGCTAATTTAAAACTTTTTACTCATTAATTCACATTTAAGGGTGCATTCCTGTGCAGTGTCATACATCATCATAGTTATCATGCCTCAGGATCTCATTATAATATAGTGTATATTGTATCATATACATACTCAATTCCAAGTTAATTAATCCTAATACATCCCACACAATGTTATACATCAAGTGTCTGCAATTACAGTAATTGTCTGGGTACATGAAAAGATAAAAGGTACCTCAAATACAATATATGGCCTGAAGCTCAAGTCCTCCACTAGCCACTACTCCGTACGTCGCAGGACAACCCTTTTCACTTGAAGAAATCTGGGGGGAAAGAAAACAGGGCGAGCTTCTAAATCGCTCAGTAAGGGGGGTAAGGGACTCATTTCATAAACCAAAATGCACATCACAAAATATTTATTTGTATGTGAAACTCATTAATCTCATTTGAAAACCATAGCATGAAAGTACTTAAAATGATATTCTCATATCTCAAATCATGTGAAAACATGAAGTAAAAAGGCTCAGTCTAGAGCAATAACAAAGCATGTGAAAATAATGCGATAAACGCTTTCTCAATGAACGTGATAAAATCACTGTAATAATAATGCACGTGGCACAGCCACTAAGCACACGTGGCATAGCCACTGATTTAAATTCACACATGGCACAGCCACTAAACACACGTGGCATAGCCACTGAGTTAAATTCACACGGGCACAGCCACAGGATAGGGTTTCACGTGGCAACGGCCACTAATTAGGGGTTCTCACGTGGCAACGGCCACCAATGGGGTTTCTCACGTGGCAACGGCCACATATGGGGTTTCTCACGTGGCAACGGCCACCAAATGGGGTATCACGTAGCAACAGCCACCAATGGGGTTTCTCACGTGGCAACGGCCACCAAATGGGGTATCACGTGGTAACGGCCACCAATGGGGTTTCTCACGTGGCAACGGCCACCAAATGGGGTATCACGTGGCAACGGCCACTAATTAGGGGTTTCTCACGTGGCAACGGCCACCAAGTATACGTGGCATAGCCACAGAATGGGTTATTCTCACGTTACCAGAACGGAGAAGAAATCGGGCTTACATGCTACCAGAGCAATGCCCGGTGTGTACTTAAAATTACACACCTAAGTCTTATCACACAAGACTGGTTTGCCTTCACGTAGAACTCATAGTGGTTTTTCTCTCATAAAACTCATTTGAAAACCGTTTTGTACTCAACACAAAACACAATAAAACCGAGTTCCAATCGGCAAAGCACGCACATATTTCTCAAATCTCAATATTGCCTTAACTTAGAGCCCAATTCATTACTCACACAAATTCGATGGTTTATAAAGCAATTTCACACTCAGCTTATAAACGCATAAAATATTGGGCTCCAATCGGCTATAAAAACCGTGTGCAATTATATCTTAACACAACACTCAACATGCTTGTTTTATAAACCACAAATCATGCTATAATAGTTTACAAATCACATACACAAATGGTTTAGATTTCCCTTACCTCTTTGCACCTCGTATAGTGCAATCGTTTCCCCCGTATCACGGACTAGCCTCGCATTCCACTCTGGAACTCCCGAGCTGCCCAAACGATGTTAAAACATCAATACTCAATTATCTCATCAACCTCAATTCTCAAAAATCGAGCATAATTGCTCATAACACCTCAAATCTCTTGATTCTCGTAACTCTACCCCAAACTACACTCTCATTCACAACATCTCAACGTTCTACATTTCTCATGCCAATTATCTATGCTAATTCACCACATTGTCTAAATTTTCATTTATAGCTCAAAATTCCTAAATTGCTAAATATCATTATCACTCCAACCACATTGCAATTTCATCAATCCCTAATCATTTCTCAGCTATTTCAACACAATGACAACCACCATTATCATCAAAATCATCTCAAATATCAAGATAGAGGTTTAGAAATTACCCAAAGCTTGTGAGACGCACAACCCACGCCTCGATTCGATTCGTCCTTTGATTTCCAAGTATGTTGTTCTCCCTTTGATGAGGAACAACTTTCCTTCTTGCCACAACTTTTGATTTGGTCGGAAATGGGTGCTTTGGATGAGTGAGAAAGCTAGGTTTCGGTAAAAATGGGGGTTGGAAGAGAGAGAAAGTGAGATTGCATGAGAAAAATAGGGGTTCCTTATATAGGCTGAGGGTAGGAGATCGATCTGCCTCTTGATGAGATCGATCTGCATTTGAATTTTTGGGACGATTTGGGGCAATTTATGCCTAGGAGATCGATCTGTCGAGGGGTGAGATCGATCTCTTTATGAGATAGATCTGCTCCTTGAGGAGATCGATCTTCTCCCAAACAGAATCATTTGGAGATCGATCTCTTCCCCATGAGATCGATCTTCTCTCAAATAGAATCATAAGGAGATCGATCCTCTTCCATTGGAGATCGATCTACTCCTCAAATTCTTCCTTCCTTGTCATTTTTAACTCACCAGATCAATCTCTCCTTCTCCTAGATCGATCTGTCCTCATACTTCATACTTATTTTAAACACTTAACATATAAATCTCCAATTATCATTCCCCAATTCACTTAGCTCAATAAATTACACTTCAAATTCTTATTACATATTTAAAATATGTCCGAAATTCTTAGATCTCACATCCTCCCCACCTTAAAAAGAATTTGGTCCTCCAAATTCAACTCAACTAGTTAAATAGATGGGGGTATTTCTCCTTCATGAGACTCTCTAGTTCCCACGTTGCCTCTTCCATTGAGTGATGTTTCCACAAAACTTTCACTAATGGGATGCTCTTAGTTCTCAGTACCTTCTCTCTTCTATCGAGAATCTGGACGGGTTCCTCAGTGTTGCTCATATCCTCTTGAATGTCCATTTCGTCATACTCTATGACATGAGAAGGGTCCGGGTGGTACTTTCTCAACATAGACACATGAAAAACATTGTGTATTCCGGACATCTGTGAGGGTAATGCTAATTTGTAAGCTACCTCTCCCACTCTCTCAAGAATCTTGAATGGTCTTATATATATCGAGGACTTAATTTCCCTTTCTTCCCAAATCGCATAATACCCTTACTCGGTGATATTTTCAGAAATACTGCATCACCAACCTCAAACTTGAGTGGTCGTCTACGCACATCCGCGTAGCTTTTCTGTCTACTTTGTGCAGCCCGTAACCTCTCACATATGAGTTTCACACTCTGTACAGCTTGCTCAACAAGCTCGGGAGCATTTATCTTTCTATCACCGACTTCTTCCCAAGCTACAGGGGATCTACACCTCCTACCATATAGAGCCTCAAAAGGTGCCATTCCAATACTCGCATGATAGCTGTTATTGTATGCAAACTCTGCTAGGGGCAGGTGATCATCCCATGATCCCTTAAAATCCATCGTACACGCCCTCACCATATCCTCCAGGGTCTGAATAGTCCTCTCTGACTGACCATCTGTCTGAGGATGATAGGCAGTACTAAAACTCAATCGAGATCCCATGGACTCCTGAAACTGGGTCCAAAATCTAGAAGTAAATCGGGAATCTCTATCAGAAGTAATACTCACTAGAGCCCTATGTAATCTAGCTATCTCGCTGACATAAAGCTCAGCTAAGGCATCCACAGTATCTGTGCTCTTGATGGCAAGGAAGTGGGCACTCTTGGTCAATCTATCCACAATGACCCATATCGTGTCACGACCTCTCCGGGTCCTCGGTAAATCCATAATAAAATCCATGGTGACATGCTCCCATTTCCATGTAGGTACAGGTAAGGGCTGTAGTAGTCCTCCGGGCTTCCGATGCTCAGCTTTCACTTGCTGGCATACTAAACACCTGGCCACATACTCTGCCACGTCTCGCTTCATACCACTCCACCAATACACCTTTCTCAAGTCTCGGTACATCTTAGTACTCCCTGGATGCATGGTGTATCGCGAGCAGTGGGACTCTCTCAGTATCTGTCTCTTCAGGGTATCATCATCCGGTACACAAATCCGTCCTCTGAATCTCAACAATCCATCCTCACTGACTGTGAGATCCGACTGTGAACCCTGTTCAGCTTGGCTAACCATATCGATCAATCTCTGATCACTGCGCTACCCAGTTCTAATCTGATCCATGATCCTGGGCTCTATTCGCAAGCTAGCCACAAAACCAGTCTCTATCTCTTTAACTCTGATCCGAAGTTTGGCAAACTGCACCAGTAAATCCCATTCCCTGATCATCATAGCAGATATCATACTCTTCCTGCTCAGGGCATCAGCAACCACATTTGCCTTGCCCGGATGATAAAGAATCTCGCAGTCATAATCCTTAAGGAGTTCCATCCATCTCCTTTGTCTCATGTTTATCTCTTTCTGATCAAAGAGATATCTCAAACTCTTGTGATCAGTGAAGATCTAGAATCTTTCCCCATATAAGTAGTGTCGCCAGATCTTCAAAGCAAACACCACAGCGGCTAACTCCAAGTCATGCGTGGGGTAATTCCGCTCATGGTCTTTTAGCTGTCGCGATCCATATGCGATCACTCTTCCGTGCTGCATAAGCACACACCCCAATCCTTGATGAGATGCATCACTATACATCGAAAATCCTCCTGATCCCTCAGGAATAGTTAACACAGTGCCGCTGTCAACCTCCTCTTTAATTCCTGAAAACTGAGCTCACATTGATCAGTCCATATAAATGGAGTCTCTTTGCGCGTGAGTTTAGTCAAAGGAGCGGCAATCCTTAAAAATCCTTCCACAAATCTTCTGTAATACTCTGCTAAACCAAGGAAGCTTCGTACCTCAGTAACTGTCCTCGGTCTCTCCCAATTAAGCACAGCCTCCACCTTGCTTGGGTCCACTGATACTCCTTCCTCTGAGACTATATGACCAAGGAAAGCTATCCGGTTCAGCCAAAACTCACACTTACTAAGCTTCCCATATAATTGCTTATCTCGAAGTATCTGAAGTACTAACCACAAATGCTGTGCATGCTCCTCATAGACTGAGAGTACACCAGGACATCATCAATAAAGACTATCACAAATTTATCCAGATAGTCTCTGAACACCTCGTTCATCAATCTCATAAATACTGCAGGGGCGTTCGTCAATCCAAAGGACATCACCAGAAATTCATAATGGCCATACCTCGTCCTGAAGGCCGTCTTTGGAATATCTTCTTCCTTGATCCTCAATTGGTGATAGCCCGATCTCAAATCAATCTTAGAAAAGACTGATGCCCCTCTCAGCTGATCAAGCAGATCATCAATCCTGGGCAGTGGGTATTTATTCTTCATCGTGGCTTTATTCAACAACTGATAGTCTACGCATAATTTGAGACTACCATCCTTCTTCTTGACAAATAAAATCGATGCTCCCCACGGCGAAACACTGGGCCTAATGAACCCTTGATCCAATAACTCCTGTAGTTGTTTCTTCAATTCCTCAAGTTCCACTAATGCCATCCTGTAGGGAGGTTTAGAGATCGGCTGAGTGTTTGGTACCAAATCAATGGTAAACTCCAGCTCTCTCTCTGGTGGTAAACCTGGCAATTCATTTGGGAAAACATCCAAAAATTCACAAACCACAAGTATATCCTCAATCCTCAGATGTTCCCGCTCATCGTCTGAGATGAGTGTCTCATAACCTTCACATGAACAATTATATTTAATATTCTCCAAAATAATATCAAAATTCTCAAATTACTTACTAGAATTCCACATATTCATTTCCTCAATATCTCAATCGTACACTGTAAGGTTCAGGTAGGGAGAAAGTTACAATCTTAGTGTAGCAATTTAAGCTCACTCGATTGGCTGCCAACTAATCCATTCCCAAAATTACATCAAATCCATGTATATTCAACATGATTAGATCTGCTAACATCACTCTATCTCCCACCTTTATCTCACATCCTCTACAAATTAACTCAGTTCTCTGGGATTCACGCATAGGGGTATTTACATGTAGTATATATTCTAGAGGTTCAAACTTCAAGTTTAACCTACATGCAAAATGCTCAGAAATAAACGAATGTGTGGATCCTGAATCAATCAACACATAAGCCTCATAATTACAGACAGAGAGTGTACCTCTTATAGTTACTGTCGAAGTGTCTGCGGTCTCCTTATCCAGGGCAAACACAGGTCCCTGTGCCACAGGTTTCTTCCCTTTCTCTGTAGCAGTGGCCCGCCTCGGGGGATTCACTCTCTGAGGCTGTTGTCTAGTGGGCTCCAAGACATGTGGTTTCTGAGGTTGAGGGCAATCCTTCACCATGTGACCCATGTCTCCACATCTAAAACATCTATGGATCGACCCAGTACAACTTCCCTCATGGATTCGGCCATAATTTCTGCAAAACTTATCTCTGGCCTGACATCTCGAAGGGTCTCTCTAATGTTAGGGTACCCTCTGGGTCTCTCTAATCTGCCCTTCTGTACCTCAATCCTTCCTCTTCTGAAGGAACCTCTCCGAGCCTCTATTTGGAAAATCGCTGGCCTCTTGTCCTTATCTCTATTCACCGCTCTGAGCTCATTCTGGGATTGTACCATTTCAATTCCTCTTTCAATCTCTTGTGCTCGTCTCAGAGCATCTCCAAACTCAGTAATACATAGCCCTATCAATCTATCTCTGATGATGGGCTTCAATCCATACACAAATTTCTCTGTGCGGAGCTCTTCACTCTTGAAGGTCTCTGGGTCATATCTCAATAGCGCTGTGAATTGGCTCTCATAGTCATCCACAAACATGTCACCCTATACCAAACTCAAAAACTCAGCCTGTTTCTTTCTCTGGGCGGCTCGTGGTACATATTGGGTCCTAAAGGCTGTCTGGAACTCTTCCCAACCAATCACATCCTGGCGGGACATTAGAATACCCTAGGTAGTACCCCACCAATCTCAACCTCTCCCTTTCAACATATAGATACTCATACTGACCCTCTCAGCATCGGTGCACCCCAGATAATCAAATATAATTCTCAGCTCTGTCAGCCACTCCTCAGCCTCTGTAGGATCCTTCTTTCCCCTAAACACGAGTGGATTCATCTTCAGAAAATCCTTCAGTCGGACCATACTTCTATCATCAGGCTGAGTGACGGGAGGTATTGGGGGTATGAGAGGTCCTTGTGGTGGTGTGGAGTAGTATCCGAGGCATAAACTCCAAAGTGTTGCGCGAATAACGCTGCCATCTGCTCAAAACATTATCTCACATCGGTCTCAATCCGATTAAATCGAGAGTTAGGACTCTCTGATTGTGGGACAGGTGGCGGAGGGGACTCTGCCTGCCTCCTCGAACGACCTCGTCGTTTACTCATTCTCTATCTCAACTCGTCTCCTGCGCGTACATATCGGAATCGATTGAAATCTCAATCCTCAATTTCAGTTCATGACCAGACTATTACAGACACTTGGGATGTATTCTATTTCACTTAACCGACACTGACAGTACTAGACACCCTAAGCTCTGATACCAAGAAAACTCTGTCACGCCCCGGAAGTGCGAAAAATAGGGCTAATTTAAAACTTTTTACTTATTAATTCACATTTAAGGGTGCATTCCTGTGCAGTGTCATACATCATCATAGTTATCATGCCTCAGGATCTCATTATAATATAGTGTATATTGTATCATATACATACTCAATTCCAAGTTAATTAATCCTAATACATCCCACACAATGTTATACATCAAGTATCTGCAATTACAGTAATTGTCTGGGTACATGAAAAGATAAAAGGTACCTCAAATACAATATATGGCTTGGAGCTCAAGTCCTCCACTAGCCACTACTCCGTACGTCGCAGGACAACCCTTTTCACTTGAAGAAATCTGGGGGGAAAGAAAACAGGGTAAGCTTCTAAATCGCTCAGTAAGGGGGTAAGGGACTCATTTCATAAACCAAAATGCACATCACAAAATATTTATTTGTATGTGAAACTCATTAATCTCATTTGAAAACCATAGCATGAAAGTACTCAAAACGATATTCTCATATCTCAAATCATGTGAAAACATGAAGTAAAAAGGCTTAGTCTAGAGCAATAACAAAGCATGTGAAAATAATGCGATAAACGCTTTCTCAATGAACATGATAAAATCACTGTAATAATAATGCACGTGGCACAGCCATTAAACACACGGGGCATAGCCACTGATTTAAATTCACACGTGGCACAGCCACTAAACACACGTGGCATAGCCACTGAGTTAAATTCACACGTGGTACAGCCACAGGATAGGGTTTCACGTGGCAACGGCCACTAATTAGGGGTTCTCACGTGGCAACGGCCACCAATAGGGTTTCTCACGTGGCAACGGCCACCAAATGGGGTTTCTCAAGTGGCAACGGCCACCAAATGGGGTATCACGTGGCAACGGCCACCAATGGGATTTCTCACGTGGCAACGGCCACCAAATGGGGTATCACGTGGCAACGGCCACCAATGGGGTTTCTCACGTGGCAACGGCCACCAAGTATACGTGGCATAGCCACAGAATGGGTTATTCTCACGTTACCAGAACGGAGAAGAAATCGGGCTTACATGCTACCAGAGCAATGCCCGGTGTGTACTTAAAATTACACACCTAAGTCTTATCACACAAGACTGGTTTGCCTTCACGTAGAACTCATAGTGGTTTTTCTCTCATAAAACTCATTTGAAAACCGTTTTGTACTCAACACAAAACATAATAAAATCGAGTTCCAACCGGCAAAGCACGCACACATTTCTCAAATCTCGATATTGCCTTAACGTAGAGCCCAATTCATTACTCACACAAATTCGATGGTTTATAAAGCAATTTCACACTCAGCTTATAAACGCATAAAATATTGGGCTCCAACCGGCTATAAAAACCGTGTGCAATTATATCTCAACACAACACTCAACATGCTTGTTTTATAAACCACAAATCATGCTATAATAGTTTACAAATCACATACACAAATGGTTTAGATTTCCCTTACCTCTTTGCACCTCGTATAGTGCAATCGTTTCCCCCGTATCACGGACTAGCCTCGCATTCCACTCTGGAACTCCCGAGCTACCCAAACGATGTTAAAACATCAATACTCAATTATCTCATCAACCTCAATTCTCAAAAATCGAGCATAATTCCTCATAACACCTCAAATCTCTTGATACTCGTAACTCTACCCCAAACTACACTCTCATTCACAACATCTCAACGTTCTACATTTCTCATGCCAATTATCTATGCTAATTCACCACATTGTCTAAATTTTCATTTATAGCTCAAAATTCCTAAATTGCTAAATATCATTATCACTCCAACCACATTGCAATTTCATCAATCCCTAATCATTTCTCAGCTATTTCAACACAATGACAACCACCATTATCATCAAAATCATCTCAAATATCAAGATCGAGGTTTAGAAATTACCCAAAGCTTGTGAGACGCACAACCCATGCCTCGATTCGATTCGTCCTTCGATTTCCAAGTATGTTGTTCTCCCTTTGATGAGGAACAACTTTCCTTCTTGCCACAACTTCTGATTTGGCCAGAAATGGGTGCTTTGGATGAGTGAGAAAGCTAGGTTTCGGTAAAAATGGGGGTTAGAAGAGAGAGAAAGTGAGATTGCAGGAGAAAAACAAGGGTTCCTTATATAGGCTGAGGGTAGGAGATCGATCTACCTCTTGATGAGATCGATCTGCATTTGAATTTTTGGGACGATTTGGGACAATTTATGCCTAGGAGATCGATCTGTCGAGGGGTGAGATCGATCTCTTTATGGCTTTATGAGATCGATCTGCTCCTTGAGGAGATCGATCTTCTCCCAAACAGAATCATTTGGAGATCGATCTCTTCCCCATGAGATCGATCTTCTCTCAAACAGAATCATAAGGAGATCGATCCTCTTCCATTGGAGATCGATCTGCTCCCAAATTCTTCCTTCCTTGTCATTTTTAACTCACCAGATCGATCTCTCCTTCTCCCAGATCGATCTGTCCTCATACTTCATACTTATTTTAAACACTTAACATATAAATCTCCAATTATCATTCCCCAATTCACTTAGCTCAATAAATTACACTTCAAATTCTTATTACATATTTAAAATATGTCCGAAATTCTTAGATCTCACAAAAAGTCTTACCAAATATCGAGAAGTCATCCATGAAGACTTCCATTATCTCTTCAACCATGTTAGCAAAGATCGACATCATGCATCTCTGGAAGGTTGCTGGGGCATTACACAAACCGAAAGGCATCCTCCTATATGCAAAAGTTCCATATGGGCAAGTAAATGTTGTTTTCTCTTGATCTTCTTGGCTATCGCAATCTTGTTATAGCCCAAGTAGCCGTCTAAAAAGCAATAATAACTGTGCCCAGCTAGTCTATCTAACATTTGGTCAATGAACGGAAGCGGGAAGTGCTCTTTCCTAGTAGCTTTGTTCAGCTTCTTATAATTGATGCAGACTCTCCAACCTGTTTCCGTTCTGGTGGATATGATTTCATTGTTGGTGTCACGAACTACTGTTATTCCACCCTTTTTAGGCACAACCTGCACAAGACTCACCCAAGAACTACTAGATATCACATATATAATACCAGTATTTAATAATTTTAAAATCTCAGCTCTAAGAACTTCTTGCATTGTTGGATTCAGTCTTCTCTGTGGTTCAATAGAGGGTTTATGATTTTCCTCCAACCGAATTTTGTGCATCACAACGGAGGGACTAATTCCTTTGATGTCAACAATGGACCATCCAATTGCCGATTTATGCTCTCTTAAGATTCTAAGCAACTTGTCTTTCTCTGCAGCAGATAAAGATGATGAAATAATCACAGAAAAGTACTATCATCATCTAAGAAAGCATACCTCAAATGGCTTGGTAATTCTTTCAATTCAGTTTTGCCTTCTTTTTTCTCACTTACCTGCGACTTGTCAATCTTTTCCTTAGTTGTTGTAGTCGCACTTTCTAATGGGTTAGCTTCCAAAGTAACAACATAACTTTTAATTTCATTAGTTAATAATTCATCATCTAAATTAGAAACTAAATTTACTAGACACTGAGCCATAGGATCGGTTGGTTCTTCCTTTGTTTCAACTTTTCGTACACAACTCTGCTCCACTTCAATCAACTTACAGTCTCTAGCTCATCAGCGAATTTCATCGCCTTATAGATGTTGAACATAACCGATTCATCATTCATCCTCAAGGTTAATTGCCCTCTCTAAACATCGATTAGTGCTCTCCTAGTGGCAAGGAATGGTCTCCCAAGTATATGCGAAATTTCTCTGTCCTCTTCATAATCTAAGACTACAAAATCGACAAGAAAAATTAGCTTATCAACTTTAACAAGTACATCTTCTACTATACCTCTGGGATAAGTAATCGATCTATCCGCTAGTTGCAGTGTTATAGTGGTCGGCTTCACATCTCCAAGACCTAGGCTCCGAAAAATAGATAAAGGCATTAAATTTATGCTAGCACCTAAATCACACAATGCCTTACCCACTTTCGATCCTCCAATCTCGCATGGAATAGTAAAGCTGTAACGACCCTTGAAAATTGGGGGATTTTATTTTTTGAACTTAATTTACCCACTTATTCCCTTATTCACTTAGGTTGTATTCTTGTGCAGTGTCAAAACACTTTTCCTAATTCTTTATCCATATTTATGTTTAATTTCCATACTCTGACATATATGGCCGATAGAAATTTCGACAGCATAACAACTTATATATGAGCCTACCCACCTACAATTCAGTTGTTTTGACAACCCTAGATATCCACAACTACCAAGCATGCTTTCCAACAATCCTAGATATCCACAACTACCAAGCATACTTTCCAAATCCACATTTACAACTCAATGCATCCATATCGATTTAATACCAATCATCTTAAAACCTAATCCCAAGAATCATATTCTTTACATCGTTTCCTTAAAATTACATCCCAACAAAATATTCCCAATATGTGTGTCTGTGCGTACAGATATGTTTGGTACAGGAATGTAAATGTACACCATTTCCGCGTGTACAAAAAGTAGCCTAGGGTAGCTCTTCCCACCAGCCTACGTCGTCTACGCGGCAGGTAGCGCCTACGGATCACTGCAAATAGTCTGAGAGGTAGAGGGGTGAGCTTTTTGAGAAAAGCCTGATAATTCTATATTTTTAGAATTATTTGTGCTTAATTTCCTAATTATTTATTTAAATCCCCAATTTATTTTGTTAATTATCCCCTTTATTTAATAAAAATTCTCATGTTTGCAGATAAATCAAATCCGGATGAATTTTGAATATTTCGATAGAAAATGGACCGGAATTGGGCTAAAATCAAGATTGAGCCACGTGGACAACACGAGTCATACCACCAAGCACATCCAATTGGACAAGAAGACCGATGACATGGACATATCTTTTCAAGGAGCCAATGGTGTGAAGACAAGTGGCCAAAAAAAATGCCAACTCATCAAGGATGTGAAAATTACCATTTTACCCCTAGTGTGTTTATAAATAGGAAAAGATGACAATTGAAAAGGATGTAATTTTAGGAGTAGAGGTTAAAGTAATTTTTAGGAGTAGGAGTAGTGTAATGTAGTTAGGAGTAGTGTAATGTAACTTAGAGGTGTTTTTATATAGTTTAAAGTTTTATTTCAAAAGCTTTGTTGTTCGATTTATTTTGTTTTTCATTTGCAATGATTTTCGGATAGTTCTTAGTCAGCCACCATTGTTACAATTTACAAGCTTTGTTTTATTTTCTTTAAAATGAAAAAGTTTAATCCTAGTTGCTAATTTTCTCTTACAGCATTTGATCTCATTTCCTTGTTTTTGCTCTTCTCGGTTTCTCCTTCATTTTTCAAGTTTGTTTTTGTTATGTTTATAATTCTCGGTTGCTTCCATTGGTAAGTTTATTTTTCCTTTTCGGTTGCTGTCCTTGCTATTCGAGAATGTGGGGGGCTAGGCTGATTTCATAAACCACCCGAGATCCTGGCAGCAGGCCATGAACCGAGAGTGAACCTGGAAACCGAAACTTCTCCTCTGTTATGCTCTGTTTTCATCCCTGAAACCTTAATGCAGACTTGAACCAGCGGACGTGCATGCTTGCTGGAGCAGACCTGGACAGCAGCTGGATGCAGAAGCTCTCGGACAGCTCCAAGCAAATCTGGAACAGAGATGATGCATAGTCGGGACATGGGCGGTAGATGATGTGCAGGGACGTATGCTAGCTGGGCAGAGAACTGGTATGTTCTGTGTTGCTGGGACGCGGGCAGGACTAGCAGAGGATGAACAAGAGTTGATGCAGACCTGGACACACCTGGATGCTGGAGCAGCAGCAAACTAGGAGTGCTGAAGCATACCAGGAGCAGAGCCATACGAAAGCAGCTGGAGATAGCAGGCAGCAAGGGTTCAGATAGCAGGCAGCAGGAACCCGTGAATAGCTGGAACCGAGACACACAGCATGAAGCTTGGAGCAGGTCTGGCTAGACAGGAACGTGGGGGTGGCGTGTTGTGCTGGTTGTTGCAGGAAAGGAGAAGCACCAGAACCCGAGGCAGCAGCAACCCGTGGACAACAGCAGCAACCCGCAGACAACAGCAGCAGCGGACCAGCGGGCAAAGCCGAGCCTCACCCGTGAGCATCCAGCGGACACCCGAGACCACGCCTGGACCAGCTACCAACCCGTGACCACCTGGAAAAGAAATGCAGAAATGTCATATGAACAGTAAAGGGAGGGAAATGTTTAAATTGCTAAGGCCTTGTTTGGCTTTTGCATTTTGGGCATTAACTCATTTTCATGCATTTTAGTTTAGTTTATTTTCAATTTAATTAGTTAGCTTAGTTTAGAGTTGTTAATTAAATTGCATAATTATTATTCTTGCTTAATAGTGTAGAACTTAGTTTTAATTAGGTTAATAGTTAATTAAATGTTCATTTAGGATTAGATTAGGGGTAAATTCATTTCATTAAGTCTTAGGTTAGTTTAATTGTAGTTTAATTTTATTGCTTTATTTTCACAATTGCATTTTATTTTAATTGCGTTAGTTAATTTTAACAGTTTTAATTTTCTTTTGTAGGTTGTTGTTTTTAATTGCTTGGAGTATTGTAAGTACTTTGAGCTCAGTTTTATTTTCTTTATTTTATAGTTTTATTATTTTATTGCTTTCAGTATTTTCAATTATAGCTATGTAGATCACTCACCTTAATTCCATAATTTGCTAGAATATACTTAGGGTAAGATTAACCGGTACTTAATTAGGCTAATCAACTTCTCTGTGGGACGATAATTCGGGACTCAAATCCCATTATTACTTGTACGACCCGTGCACTTGCGGATATATACCCTTAGCGCTCGTCAAAGCCCAATAAGAAAATGTATTTAAAACGGTCCTAGTAATTCAAATAAGTAGAAAACATTATAGTACATATAATGATCACTTTCTGAAACTAATATAAAGGACATTCAAAGATTAAGAAAAATCGAAAACATCGAGATTCAAAAAGTAATTCTTTAAGTACGTGAACTTAACAGATATTACGTAAACTTTTCGTACATTCAAAATTCCAAAACAGGAATACACGTCAAATCACATACTATAAAATCAGATTCTGAAAACAGAGTTTTAATTTTCAAATAGAGACTACATCGGTCCATATAATTATCATGCAGCAATAACATATTCATCATACGGTAAATAACCAAGTCATCCTCCGTAGAGGGAATTCAGAACCTATGGCCATGGTAAGGCTGTAGACAGGATTAAGGTCATACAGCATTCAGACACCCGAAGGTGAAGTTTAGATGCCACAAGGGCGAAGTTCAGACGCCACATAGGGCGAAGTTCAGACACCACACAGGGGGAAGTTCAGGCGCCACACAGGGCGAAGTTTAGGCGCCACACATGGCGAAGTTCAGGCGCCACACAGGGCGAAGTTTAGGTGCCACGAGGGTGAAGTTTAGGCGCCACAAAGGCGAAATTCAGACGTCACACAGGAGAAGTTCAGACGCCACGAAGGCGAAGTTGACATGCATTAGCATACAACATAAATGGCCCTTAGTCTCAAAACATACTATAGTTTTCGTATATAAAAATATCAAAATAAAATCATCTCATTCAAAAGACAATTTTAGAGAACATGCCCTTGTTTCAGAAGTTAAATTCAAAAATATGCAATTATTCAAAAACACAAATACAGAGAGCATATTCATGATCAGAAATATAATTTTAGAAACATGCATGAAAATCATACTTCATGTCTTTGTAAGCTTTCCTTAATCATGGTTCAAAAAGCAACTATTACTGTTTTAAATTATATCCCCTTACCTCGATCTATCGAAAATCCCGAATTCGAGTGGTGACGCCTCCTAGTACTTCCTTTAATTCCTTCTACAATCACCTACACCGAAATTGTATACTTAGCACCCTATTCATGCAAATTGTCTGAATTGCGTTAAAATCGTAACCTATTCGCTACTACTTCGTGTGTACGTATTATTGTATATACCTAGGCTAACACGCACGTTTATATATATTTTCTTTACCATAAATATATTTTGTACATACAAGTATTAACATACACATTTATTATATACATCTACATGTATATACACATAAATATATATATATATGCTCCTATATATATGTATTATTACTTGTCTTCATTCTTTCTTATCACATGTATATATTCTTTGTATGTACATATAGTAACATACTCATTCGATATATGCACTTATATGTATATACCTGAATATATATATATATATATTCACATAAATATATATATTATTACTTGTTTCCATTATTCAATATCACAATATTTATTTATTTGCCCACTTCTCATCTTTCTCATTTATTCTCCATATCATATTTCATTTCATCATATCCAAATTTTTCTCAATCACGCCATAATACAATTTTAAAACTCAGAATCACACTCAAAATCAAATCTTTTCTAAAACAATATAAAAACGGTCCTAAGTTACATCCCAACACATTGCAAATAAATATTTACTGAGCAATATATTTGTTACGCACGTAATAGAATGATTTACCATTTTTATATACCTCGAAGGTTGCAAAAGCAAAGCTCGGAGAACACAAGCAAGTACCAAGACTAGTTACTAGCCCTGCAGGCCCATGTGAGAGCTCAAAAGTCCGAGCCTAGTCCAAATAGTCATGAGACTTAGTAATTTATTTTCTCAGAGCTTCTAAATCAAAGTCATGCTCCTACACCGCTTCAATTTGCTTTAACACTTTCCAAAACGTAGCCTTCCTCTTCCTTAGAGTCTACTTCAGCAATTTGGAGTTTATTTGTACTTTCTCAACATCCTCTGGGTTAAACCCTTAGTGACTGTTGTGTTTGATGTCGTCCTTAAGGTCGATGGGCATCATCCTCTCTAGCAATGTACACAGCAGCATGATGTTGCCTGGGAACCCCAAAATCCAGCTACCATTTGGTAACAACAGACCTAACTTTGGCCCTTGGAAACGTCCCTCACAGCCACAACGATCAGCACCTAAACAGCCTAAATAGCACCTACACCAGCCACAAACGCTCATGGTCTCATCCTTCTTAAACAGCCACTTCCTTAGCCCGTAATGGTACTGTTTCAGCATCGGGAGATCGCGCAGCACTCCCATGTCACCGTGGCAATGGCGGTCTATTTTGGCCTTGATCAGCTGTCCCAGAGCAGCTTCTCTCTTTCTTCACTCGGCCTCTCATTCGTTGGTCTTCTCTGTGTTTTCTGTTTCCCTACCGAATGGAGCTTCGTTGAAGCTTTTCACTTTTGATTTCACTCATGAATTTCCAACCCTTGACCAGCTTTGTATTTTCAACCCCTGCCTCAGCCAAACCTCTGCTTCGAGGAGTACCCCTTCCAGCTGCTGCTGCTGCTGCCGCCTCACGGTGCCAGTAGCTTCATCCTTCCTTCTCTCGGTCCCTCACTCTCTTGTCCCTTTCATGCTTCGATCTCCTCCAGCTTCTCTCAGCCATCACTTCTTTTACGTTGCTGTAGTTTCACAGAGATAAAAGTTCCTTTGTTCCCAGCTCTTTTCTGTGGTCTCCCACTTCAGTTTTCATTTTCTTTCTGACTTCACCTTCCTCCTCTCAGTTTCAGCCTCCCTTCAGTCTCCCTCTCTTTCTCACCTGCCTCTTGGTTTTAGCCTTCTTTCTCTTCTCTTCTTCTTCTTTTCCTTTCTCTTTTCTCTCTCTTTCCATTCTTCTCTTCTTCTCTTTCTTCTTTCTTCTCCTCTCTTCCTCCCGGCCAGCCCCCTTCTTTCCTTTCTTTCTTTTCTTTTCTTTCTTTCCTCTTTGTTTTCTTTCCCGCCCCTACTATGAATTCTGCATTTCAATTTGCAGAAAGACGGGATTGGCTTTCTTTGAAATCCAATTCCTTACACTCATCTTCTTATCTTTTTTTTAATTATATTAATATATATATTATATTAATATATCTATTATATTAATATTATATATATATTATTTAATGTTTGGTTTTATTATTATTATTATTATTATCATTATTATTATTATTATTATTATTATTATTGTTTGTTGTTTTTATTTTATTTCCATTTCATTTATTTATTTTATTTCATTTATTTATTACTACCTATATAATACATACTACACATTACAATATATATATATATATATTTGTTATATATATTATTATTTATCCATTTTAAATTTTTTTCCTAGTATACATATATACATTTTCTTTTCATAAAATTATTCGATGACACAATATTCATATCTTCATGAAATTCTCATTATTTCAAAAATGAAATATTATTGGGATCTCATTATTTCTCATAAATCCGATATAAGTTTTTACATCAACAATTTTCAACTAGTAGATTAAAATTTTCCAATCCCTCCGTGCTTGCATTTGCTTTATCACTCCCTATATTTCGGGTTCCCAATCATTCACGGGCTTCTCGGCTCCTATATTCCTCGAGCCCTACAACAAATATTCACACTTCCATTAAAATATATTATTTCCATTTTTATATAATCTAATTAAATGTAGGAAATTTGTGGGGTTTACAATAGCTTCCAGGGTCTTTCAATTTTTGAGGTAACTTCTGCTGCAAAATCGCACTGCATTCCTCTGTCAAATTGATAGTTTCATAATCCTCAAGTCTTCATTTCTTTGACAGCACCTCTTTCATGCATTTTGCATAATGCAGCATCTACTACAAGGCATCAACAAATGGAATGTTAATATGTAATTTCTTAAATATATCTAGAAATTTATTAAACTCAGATTCAATCTTCCTTTTGTACAAAGGCTGAAGATAAGGAATAGATGGTTTCAACAAAGGAGGATTATCAGGAAAAACTTTACTGAAAGGTTTAGAATCAACTCTCTGTTTAACCGTTTCTGATTCGGCATCCTTTGACACAACAAGTTGGGCCTGCTTCTTCTGTACCTCAGTGATTAGCGTAGTTTCTTTTTTCTCTGCTACCTTTGGGGCTCATAGGTTTTTCCACTTCTCAAAGATATAGCATTGCAGTGTTCTTTCAGATTTTGTACTCGATCACTAGGGAACTTACCTCTTTCATTCAAAGAACTGACAGTAACAGCTAACTGTCCTAAAGTATTTTCAACAAACTTCATCTGCACACCAAGACTAGTATTCATCTCTGACATTTTAGCTTCCATAGTGTCTAATTACGCATCAGTTTTGCTAAATCGTGTTCTAGTTTCAACCATGAACTCCTCAAATTCGTTCTTTCTAACTCCACCATAACCTCAGGGATTCCCTTGGCTATTGAATTCTGTATTGCTGTTACTTACTGCTGGTGGGTTTAGAACATTCTTAGAATTACCATAAGATAGATTCTCATGGTTTCTGAATCTTGGTTGGTAATAGTTTGGAACCCGATTTCCCTGAAAACCAAAGTTACGATTATTAACATAATTCACTTGCTCCAAATTCGTCCCCATCAAGTTAGGATTTGCGTTGTCAGGATGAATCATAGCTTGCAGCCCTTGTATACCCATTGAAGCAATTTATGTCAAAATCTGCTCAAGTCTTGCTAGAATGGTTGTCTGCGTATCTAACTCATGCATACCTGCTACTCTTCTGACATTATCTCTTTCACCTGGTCATTGGTTGCTGTTTATGGCCATCTCCTTAAGTAACTGCATAGCCTGATCAGGTGTCTTAGACCATAGTGAACCTCCTGCTGAGGCGTCCAAAGTAGCTCGTGTCTACGGAGTCATGCCTCTGTAGAAAACCCGTATCTGGTTTCCTTCATCATATCCATGCTGAAGGCATCTACACAATAACTCTTTAAATCTCTCCCATGCCTCATGTAATGGCTCTTAGTCTAACTGTGTGAACTGGGCAATCTCTAATCTCATTTGCATAGTCTTTCCTGGTGGGAAATACTTTGCCAAGAATTTCTATGCCATCACTACCCATGTCGGAATGCTTCCTGTTGGTAGATTTTGATACCAACTCAAGGCTTTATCCCTAAGAGAGAAAAGAAATAACCTTAGCCGAATAGCATCGTTAGAGGCTCCATTAATCTTAATGGTGATACAAATCTGCAGAAAACTTGTCAAATGTATATTAGGATCCTCCAATGCCGAACTGTAAGACCCGATTTTTATCGTAAGAGTAAATGGAATGAATAGAAATTTTCGAGTGCATTTAAAAATGCAAAAGGATTGAAATGGTATTCCTGAACAAATGAAGGGTAAAATGGTCAAAAGACCAAAATTCGATATTAATCAGGATAAGAAAATTTAATTAAAAATATGATATTGAGAAATCTTGATAAATAACAAAGAAATAATTAAATTTTGGGTTATATTGATCAAGATATGAATTTATTGGAATAAACCAAAATTTTCGTATCGAAAAATAATCCCGAAAATAATCAAAAATATATACCGAAAAGGTAAAATCAGACTGAAAAATTTATTTACAAATTAAATGAATAAAATAGTATTTTTTACAGATATTTTGGCAATTTTAATATATTTTAATTGATTAAAATAATAATAATAAAAATAATAAAAAAAATAACGATATAAAAAAAAAGGAAAATCACAGAATTGTGATTTTGAAGGAAAGAAGAAGGCCGATGCCTTCTGCGGCACAGGCTGGGCGCATCGACGATTGGGATCCACCGAGGGAGCCCAATCGAGAGGCGACCGACCCCGTGTGAGCAACCGGCATCAAGAAAAATCGACGAACGGCGGCCGACAAGAGGAGAGAGAGAAGCCGAAAGAGGAAAGGAGGATTCCCGGCGACTGGCACTGATTCGAGGCCGACCACCACCAACCGAGCATTCCTCATGCGTCGACGGTTCGATTGGTGGCAGCCTTGGCTGGTAGAACGGTGGTCAGCGTCGAAAACGGCGAGAAAGAGAGAAGTTGCCAACAGCGGAAAGGAGAACAGGCCGGACCAGCCACTTTTCGGCGGCCTTGAACGAAACCAATCCCAAATCCGTGCATCGGACGGCCCAGCGGAGCCACTGGTGGTGGAAATCGATGGAGAACCGGAGGTAAGCCACTGAACCGATCGAATTGGATTGAACCGGTGGTCTGAACTGGGTTGAACCGTACCGAACCGGTTCAGCCAAAAAGAAAAGGAAAAAGGAAGAAAAAGGAAAAAAGAAAAAGAGGAAAAAATTGGGGAAAATTTCCAGTGATGCAATCGAGCTACGGGTAAGTCGATAAGCGGTTGAAATTGACCGATTTAAATTTTGAAATATTTAATTTGATTAATATTCGACTGGAAAGTTTACCCAAAAAAATATTACATTGTGTAGCTCGACGATTAACGCCAAACGAGAGCTTGAGTCAACCTCGATTTGTGTACGATCATGGAATCTCAGGTAAGTAATCCTTATTTACAACAATATTGCATCGTTATGCATGTTAGAAATTACCGCATAAATTACGGATTTAAATTTCGCATTTAATGAATTAAATTCTGAAAAATTGGATAAATTGTCATAAATACTAAATTGAGATATCTGAGAATTTAGAACGAGGTTAAATAAATATTGATGGGCCCAATGAGCCCAATAAGCCTCGATAAAGTGTGGTAAACGGGCTTTAAGCCGATTAAGGCCCATTATGGTGCAATCGGGCCCAATATGGGTAAACGGGCCTAATGATTTAAATTAAGCCCAGAAATTATGAAATACAATTAATTATATTGTATTTGACCTGATGAATATGTATCCGCAGTTTCGGAGATTGGATTGGGAGCAAATCAGACTGTGTGACGAGTTATCGGTGAAAAGGTCAGACTGTACAGAGAAATGAGGTAAAGGAATTGTGTAAGTAGCTAGAGGTAACTACGCGTATTTTAAATAGATTTTGTATACACTGAGTATGTATGTATACATTGATATTGTATAAAGGTCCTAGAAATAAATTAAAGATTTTATGGACTCGATATAGGAAAAGTCTATTTTACCCCTATTGAGGGAAGTTCACCTAAGGATGGTGAAAGCATCACATGCATGAAATGCATGATTTAAGGAAATTTCTTATTTAAGGGATTTTATTGGTTTTTAAGCAAAGTAAATCGATAGATTGGCCAGTAATTGCATAAATTTCACAAGATAACACTACGTAAGTGTTATTTATATTTGAATGAAATTTCTTTGGAAAACGGTCAACTATCAATTTTATATGGAAACAGAGAGTGCTGGCACATAGTTCGCACTATATCTACGTTTATGAGTGTGCATAAATGTGCTTGAGCGGTTGCTCGCACCGATTTGTGTGACATCATATGCATGAAATGTGCGGTTGCTCGCACTGATTTTTCTATTGTGAAATGCATGAGAAGTGCTGGAGCTTAGCTCGCACTCAGTTTTGACATGTTTTGACTTGTTTTGACCTGATATGCATAAAAAGGTGCTGGAGCGATTGCTCGCACTAGTTTTTATGATTTGACATGCATGAGAGATGCTGGAGCTTAGTTCGCATCCTGTTTTGATATAACATTGCACAAAAGCTGTGCTGGAGTGTAACTCGCATGAGATTTGATGTATTTATGCATAAGCAGTACTGGAGCGTTGCTCGTACGAAGTTTTGATTTACTTGAGCATTCATTCGTGCTGGAGTTTGCTCGCACGAAGTTTTATATGGTTTTATAACTCATTTTAAAGTTGTACTGGAGTTTTTCTCGTACAAGATTTTCACTGAGTTTTTATGCATATCCGTACTAGAGCATTGCTCGTACGTGGATTTTACTTGAATTTATAATCAGTTTAAGTCGTACTGGAGCGCTGCTCGTACGTAGATTTTACTGATTTTTATGAAACAATGCTAGAGCTTAGCTCGCACAGGGATTTGTATTACATGCATATAGCCGTGTTGGAGCCTCCTGTAGACTGTGTGTCACAGTAAGATGATATGCTCACATCTGCATACTGAGATAAAGATGATATGGGTGGATAAGACCTATTACATGTACCCCTAACTGAGCTTGGGTTCACGGAGTACGTTGTACCGTGTATGTCACGCGGAGTACACTGTACCGTGGAGATTGTTGGAGTGGAGTGGCATTAGCCACAAGGCAGCAAGCCTTGCCCTCGCAATCCTGGTGTTATACTGTTCTGGCAGGTAGGACGACCCACCTCTCATTTCAGGTGTGATACCCCGCACACTAGGTACCGTGTTGCCAGGGATCACTAGGATATGGCCATAATCCTCGATGTTATTGATATAATCACCTGCTTGTCTCACATGATATAACTCTTGGTCGTTAGACCAGGGTGGACCCGAGGGAGGGGTCAAGCCCTCGATTTTATGATTTTATGATTTGTGACCCTGAAAGAAGGGTAGTTTTATAACCGAAGTTTTACAATGAATTGTTTTACGAGTTGAGATTTGAATTATGAGATGCTTAACCCCTTTGGGTTATTTTATACTGCGTTTTAAATGAAATGATTTGAATGCGGTAGCATGACGATGTTTCCATGCTTTCATTTCAAATTCATGATTTGTCTTATATGACATGAAAGAATGCATGGTTTTGATTAAATTCATGCTAAGTATGATTTACTGATGTCACATAAAATGCCATTGATTCATAAGTAGTATGATTTATATATGCACGAACAGTTTTATAAACCAAGTCATTGATGACATACATGATTTGTGCTTGAGATTTTAATGAAAAGAAAATGGATTTTAAGGGCATGGTATTATGAGCATGTAGATAGTAGAGTTATCTACTTACTTGCATAATTGCCTCACTGAGCGTGTGGTTTGCTCACCCCCCTTATTTTCTCATCTTTTCAGAGCACTCGCAATAGTTATTGAGCGGCTGAGGACTTGCATGCTCGGTATCCGCTGCTTCCCATCAAGAGATAGGTATACACATTTATATGGTTTTGTATCTAAATATGTAATGCATAGTACTGTAAACATAAATCATGTCGGGGATGTAGAGTTATAAATACCATTGTGTATATATTTAATTAAAGTCAAAGGATAGTAAACTTTGATATATAAATGTGATTATGGAAATGGAATTGGTAATAGTGTGAGGTGACTAACACCGAATCATAGCCCAACTGTTTGTAGGATGGTCACGATGAGAGAAAGGTAAGAATTAAATAATAAATGAAAAGCAAAAAATTTACTTTGATTTTTAGGTAATTTTGGTCGTGACAAGTTAAATGGTATCAGAGCTGAGTTGGCCTGATATGAGTCGGTGTTAGTTGTTAAGGAAGTTACATCCCCATGTACTGTGCATTATTTAGATACAATTGTGTATATTGAGATGGAAGTGCAACTAAGAATTTGATTTTTAAATGTAAGAATAGACTCATTAACTGATAGCCGCTATGGTAAAAGGGCGAGTACACGAGCTCAAGGCCGTAGAGGTAGGCTTGAGAGTCGTACTGAGTCGCCACATGAGACTTAAGATGAGATTGAAGTGGAGGCTGATGTTGAGTATGCCCCACAGAGTCCGACAGAGAGATCGAACAGTATTAAGACACGCTTCACGAGGTTAGAGCGAAGTGTGGAGAATATTTTACGAGCTAATAGCTCTGTGTATGCATGAGATTTGAGGACGAGTCGGAGCATTGGTAGAAGTCCGCTCGACCCATCTTAAGAGTTAGACATCCATAATGGATATGGAAAATAATTCTAAATGTATTCCGGTGACAGAATATCTCGGACATTATTTAAAGGAAATTACAGATGAAATTATTTACTCTGACCCAGAGGAACTGGTTGATTAACGAGTATGAAACTCAGTTTATATTCCTGGGCAGATATGACTCCGACACTATGAACGGTGAGAGTCGAGATGTTTGAAAGTTCATGGAAGGACTCAGATTGTCAATTAGAGTCTGATTAGCCCATTAGATATCACTACCTATGCCGAGGCAGTGCGCAGACTGCAATTGTGTGAATAAGATCATGAGTTTCACGCCTCTGAGATTGGGAAAGGTAGTAAGGGCCGAAATAGAGACAAAAGAGAATAGTGGATGACAGAGATGTCAGAACGGGAAAAAGGTAGTTTGGTAAAATCTTAGAGCTGTTGAGTCACGAGGTAAGATGATTGGTAAGGCCCCAGTGTATCTAAATACATTATTTTTTAGGGGTATTGTGATTTGAGGGCCCCGACCTGCTCCGTAGCAGTGAGAGCAGTTGTTGTACTCAAATGGAACACTACTGCAAGTGCACAGGTCAGTTTTTGAGTATAGAGTAAATATAAGTATCGTCCCACAGGGAATTGTGTCTACCGCAAATCACTGTAATCAACAACCTTGAACTTTATTTAGAAAAAGTAATTTATATTGGTTAAGATCCTATTTACTATTCTAACTATTAATTATGGAACAAATTAATTAAAACAAATCACAATTATTACGAATGAAAATATCAATGGTAAAATATTCCTAGAACTCGATTTCACCTAACTAGGGTTGATACAATTCCTTTGATCAATTGTTCTTTTGATTTCAAATTGTTGATAGCCGAAACTATTTCCTGTTTATCTCTCCCGAGTTTTAAACAGTCATACCAAAATTACCTAATCCTAACCTCCCGATTCAAAATTAAATAATAGAGTTCATTAAGCGATGGTAATCCGTTTCTCTATGGCTCATAAGAATTGTCAACCTCCCGATTCAACAATGTCCTATGTTAATCTACCCTTGTGCATATAAATAATCCCCTCTCTCGAGTGCCGGATTCCTATACTAATTCATCCAATTGGTGACCAATCAACTAGAGCATTAAGAACAAATAGATTAAATAAACATAATTGAGATCATCCAAACAATATCACAAAATAATTGCAATCTGCCCAAAGTTGGCTACATCGATTCCAGGAAAAAGGAGTTTAGTTCCTATAGATCATAATAAACATCCCATAATTCCAAAGTATCATCCCTAGAATAAACATTGATCCAAAAAGATGTAAAAGATGGAGTTTCTATGGAGCTAAATCAATCCAAAGCCTTCTGCTGCAGCCTCCTTTGATATTCTGATCAAAAGACTATTTATAAGGTTTCCAGGCACTAAAATGCTGAATGCCACGTGGAAAAACAGTGTTGCCCTAATCAGACTGCTATGCTGCGACAATGGTAATGATTCCCCAGATCTGTTCTGCACTGTCCAGTTTCTTCTATTGTTGCAGCATAAGTCACGATCAGCATCCTGCAATTTCACTTCTTCACAGAATCATCAGAACCAGCTCCAAAAGCTTTAACTTCTCCATATTGTTCTTTTTCCTGCACAAATGCACAAAACAAATAAAACATACCTAATATAGCAAAGAACAAATCAAATAACTAAGTGAAAAGGGTTCTAAACATATATAAATTTCAGTGGTAACAAATACCCCCAAACTTAGAAATTTGCTTGTCCTCAAGCAAACACATACTAGAAACAGAACAATTAAAGACTTTCAACCATACTCAGCTCACATACTTGTCATACTAAATTGGGATTTTCCTCAAGAATTCACAAGGTTCTCAGCTTAAGATAAATTTCAGATTTATATTGTTTAAGTCAATCTAAGCAAACCAATCCCCCTTCACTCTTCATTTTCCACTTGTGTGTGTGTGTACAATCGTTTACTCAAATTCATGCACTCAAGTGTTAATGCGAAACCTAAATGAAAATTAAACACAAGACTTCATATGCTTGAATTAACTACTACTCTCCACTAATAAAGACTCATGCATAACCAAGAATCAAAAGGACTTTTCAAAGGTTGTAACATAAGGCTCGGGTTTTAGGTGAGATAAAGGATATAATATGAAGTTTAATCCACCTAAAGCACTGTAATCACCTTTGGATTTAATTTATTTTGAGCTCATGAATCACTACCCAACTTTACTCATTCTCGAGAGTTTTTTTTTTTGCAGTGTCACACTCCAAAATTTTATTTTCCACTACTTGAAACTGCATATGACACTAGATTTTCAGCAAGACCCGAGAACAAAACCCTTGTTTGTACATTTAAGTTCTCAAACCAACAATTTACAAACCACCCTGTTTTCTTTTGAGCTCCTCCCTTAATCCAAAAATTTTGATTGATAATGCTTTAAGTAAGGGACCAAAAGAATAGGATAATCAAACAATTAGGCCATGGCTTGTAATATGGTTATATAACAACAAAATGGAAAATTTTGGCTCAAAGGGTTTTCCAAGGGATTAATACAATTAGGTAGGCTTGAAAGGCTCAATCTTAAACAAAAATGGCCTAGATCATTTTCCTAATCATGCATGGTCTATCAATTTCGCCTCAAGTAATAACTAATCAAGTTCTAAAGTCTTTTTAGTTTCACATATCAACACAGTAAGTGCATAAACTGAATATGATTGGTGCATAGTTTGAGTGAAAAGATTCAAGTGAAACTTTCTATCCACATACCAATACTCAAACAATAAAAATCATCCATTTAAACAAAATTTGATCTATTCCTTGCAAAATCCATCTTTGGCCGCAATCTAGAAAACTAATCTGTAAAACTGAGTATAATTGCACACAAACACTAAAAAGAAACACATAAAAAGAAATTGAAACAGGCACATAAAACATAACAAAGCATGAAAAACATAACAGCAGGCATGAAAAACATAGCAAAGCATGACACAGCATAGCCAATACTCCCCCAAACTTAAGATCTTCATTGTCCTCAATGAATTGGAAAAAAAATAGTAAAGAGGACTTCCCTGGGGTAGTCTAACTGTCCGAATCCTCCTCTAAGCCATCTTCAGCATCAGCTTCCTCCTGGGCATCTTCTTTCATGTCATCATCAGCAGAAGTACACCATTGTGGCGGCATGGGGAATATCACCTCTCCCGCACGACCCCTCATATTTAGGTAGTCGACTAATGATTTATGGTAGGAGGCAACATATGCACAGAAAGTCCGATAGTTTCGGTTATTGTTGCGCATCTCCATCTGCAACTCCTTAATCTCGTTTAGCACAGCTGCAATGGAGTCGAAAGTGGTGGAAGGTATAACAGATGGACCAGCAGAAGTTGGTGGTGGGGTAGTAGGAGGAGCAACTTCTCTCTGAGTCAGAGGTACCCAAGGATTTCTGAAAGTGATTGCAGATTTCCTAGCCAGTCGTGGTTCAAGCTCAGTCCAATATACGCCATATTTCTTGCAAAGTCCACAAACTAATGAAGGGTGAGGTAAACCCCTTCTATTTTTCCTGCGTATAAACTCTTGCATGGACCGAAAAATAATGGCTCTAAAATCAACAATCTTGCCAGTCAGAATACAGTAAAGGAGAGCAGCTTTATCTACATCAACACTGCTTTTATGAGTTGTAGGCATGATTCGTGAGCAAATGAAGTCATACCATTCGTGTAGACCATATTGAAGTCGATTGGAAGGGAATGCCATAGATTCAGCCTCTGGCCTTTTCTGCCAATGGGTGTGTGATACTGTAAGTTCGTTAATGACTCGGCACAGCTCATCAGCATCAGTGTGGAGATCTGCGACATAACTGTGATATTCATCCTGCACCCCTTGCGGAAGGTCCAGGTACAGATTAATGGCGTTGGCGTTGTAAGGAACAAGAATACCCCTGACTTCAGATGTTGAATGGGTGCTCTCCATTGCATTGGTATAAAATTCTCGGACTACATCAAGAATGGCATCTTCAGGTTGTCCTGCTAATTTCAGCAACCCGAAAACTCTCAAAAACTCAGAATACATATCCCAACCACCAATATCAGGCCAGAAACTCCTTTCGATAATCATGTTTTTGCCCATAATTTTCTTGAAATTTTCTGCGGCTTGGCTGTTAACAAATCTAGAGGGATCATAAGTAGTAATGATCGGCTCTTCCCTCTGGGGAGATGGGGCTATACTATCAGTCGCTTAACTCGAACTCTCCAGGTTTCGTTTTGCTCAGGTTTTGGGTGCCATTACCAATGGAAGCTTAATGTTGACAAGAATAGTGTTCAACTGACCCCAATCAGACAAGCACACAAACTAAACTAAAAAATTTACGTCACAACCTGAATTCCTCCAACAACAATTTACCAAACCGAGAAGAGTTTCAAAAATCCAAGTTGTAGAAACAAAATGAAATCCGCTGGAAAAGCGAAAACGATTGAAGAAAGCAGTAAAATACCCAGAATGAAAATCACGTAAGCTCAAGTTGGACCACTTTGTGTCTTTATCACAATCGGACAAGAAAATGCTTTCTGCTTCCCCCAAGGGTTTCGGGACCACTAAGATCGTGAATCCACAAAAATGTTGTCGGTGAAACTACCAAATCAGCAGAAAACAACAGGATCGAAAGAAAGAAAAATGATGGGTGTGGGGTAAACGGTGTACTTCCAAGAGAACAAGGGAAATTGCAGGACTAGAAAAAGAGAGTCTAAGCAAGTAAAAGGTTCGGTCACCTTTTTCAAATCAATTTGGTAGGGTTCTTTGGCTTTACCGAATAGTGAGTGGGGTTGACAGGATAAAGGAATCCGTTTTCCAATCAGACACGGACATGTGGATTCCATTCACCTCACTATTGTAGACATTTGTTTCTTATTTTGACAGAATTTCATCTTATGCCCTCTCTGTCTTTCTTTCTTTTTCTTACCGTTATTAACATTATTCTGCCCTCTCTTCTTCAATTGAAGAATTTAGTTTTCCAGCTTAGGTACTGTTCACGTACTTCTTCACTTGTGTTCTTGAAAAACCATTTTCGTTTCTTTTCTGTTCTGTTTGTCTACACTGAAGCTACTAAGC
Organism: Firmiana major; assembly: GCA_033439115.1. Lineage (NCBI taxonomy): Eukaryota > Viridiplantae > Streptophyta > Magnoliopsida > Malvales > Malvaceae > Firmiana > Firmiana major. The sequence continues at coordinate 20,923,172 of CM065903.1, read as the reverse complement.
CCTTGCAAAATTTTTCTTGTTCTTTCACCTGATCACGCACTCATGTATTCTTGCTTGCAGGATCATGATAAGTATTCTTCTAAACTGTGCTCTTCTGATATGCCTGAAAAATAAAATTCAAACTAATAAAATAAAATAAAAAGAAAATCAAACTACTAAAATCAAAGAAAATAAAACGAGATGAAAAACTAAGAATCCTAAAAAAAAAATTGGGTTGCCTCCCAAAGCGCTGAATTTCAAGTCTTCAGCCAAACTGCTTCCAGTCTCTTTAATTTGGTTCACCAAGGGGAATGTTATCTAATTTATGCACTCCCTCTCCATAATAATGCTTTATACGCTGCCCATTGACCTTGAACAAGCTTCCATCTGATTTCTTCAACTCAATTGCTCCATATAGGAAAACTTGGTTTATCTCAAATGGTCCTGACCACCTTGACTTCAATTTGCCAGGAAATAATTTAAGACTTGAATTATACAATAGAACTTGCTGTCCATGACTGAATTCTCTTCTCATTATCATCTTGTCATGCTATCTTTTGGTCATGTCCTTATAAATTCTTGCATTGTTATAGGACTCATTTCTCAGCTCATCAAGCTCATTCAATTGGAGTGACCGATTTTCTTCAGCCTTGTTATTGTCAAAATTTAACTTCTTAATGGCCCAGTAAGCTCGATGCACAAGCTCTACAGGTAGATGACATGCCTTACCAAATACCAACCTATAGGGAGACATTCCAATTTGAGTCTTATAGGCTGTCCTGTATGCCCAAAGTGCGTCATCTAACTTGTTAGCCCAGTCTTTTATATTCAGGTGGACAGTCTTCTCTAATATCAACTTTACTTCTCGGTTTGAAATTTTAGCTTGGCCATTTGTCTGCGGATGATAACCGAGAGCTACTTTATGTCGAATTCCATAATTTGACATCAAACCATTAAAAATTTTGTTACAGAAATGAGTACCTTCATCACTCAAAATGGCTCTTGGGGTACCGAATCTTGTCAATATATTCTTGTGCAGAAACTGAATTACCACTTTTACATCATTTGCTGGTGTTACTATTGCCTCAACCCACTTAGAGACATAATCAACAGCAAGGAGAATGTACAGCTTCCCAAAAGATGGAGGAAATGGTCCCATAAAATCGATACCCCACACATCAAAGATTTCCACTTCTAGAATATTTGTCAAAGATAATTCATGCCTTCTTGAGATGTTTCCAACCCTTTGACATATGTCACATGTTTTTACAAACATGTAACAATCTTTAAACACACTTGGCCAATAAAAACCTGATTGCAGCACCTTTGTTGCTGTACGCTCTGCACCAAAATGTCCTCCATATGCTGCAGCATGGCAGTGGTGCAGGATTTCCTGAGCTTCATCTTTCGGCACACATCGTCTTATAATCTGGTCTGGACACTTCTTAAACAGCAGAGGATCATCCCAAAAATACGAGTTGACATCATGGAAGAATTTCTTCCTCTGTTGGTAAGTTAAACCACTTAGCATTAATCCTCCTGCTAAGTAATTCACTATGTCTGCGAACCAAGGCAGATTTTCATCAATCTTCATTATTGTCTCATCTGGAAATTTCTCTTGAATAGGTTGTTCTTACTGAATTTCAGATTGCTCCAACCTAGATAAATGATCAGCTATAACATTATCAGATCCTTTTTTGTCCCTGATCTCAAAACCAAATTCTTGCAAAAGTAAGATTCATCTAATAAGTCTGGGTTTGGTGTCCTTTTTTGCAAATAGATAACGAATAACTGCATGATCTATATAGACAATGAACTTGCTCCCAATTAAATATGGTCTGAACTTGTCAAATGCATGTACAACTGCAAGCATCTCCTTCTCTGTTGTAGTGTAATTTTTCTGAGCATCATCTAAAATCCTACTTGAATAATAGATAGCCCAAAAATCTTGTCTCTCTTCTGTCCCAGGATAGCTCCAATTGCAAAATCACTCACGTCGTACATCATTTCAAATGGTTCTGTCCAATCCAGTGTGATCATAATAAGTGCAGAAATAAGCTCCTTCTTGATCTTTTCAAATGCCTGCAAGCAAAAATCATCAAAGGTAAAATCAGCAACTTTTTCCAATAAGTGACATAGAGGTTTTGAAATTTTTGAAAAGTCCCTGATAAATCTACGATAGAAGCCTGCATGTGCTAAAAAGCTCCTCACGGCTTTAACTGATTTTGGAGGAGGAAGCATTTCAATGGCAGCGACTTTAGCTCTATCCACCTTAATGCCGTGAGCTGAAATTTTGTGTCCAAGGACGATCCCTTCTTGCACCATAAAATGACACTTCTCCCAATTTAAGACAAGATTCGTCTCTTCACATCTCTGCAAAACAAGTGTCAAATTAGATAAACATTGGTCAAAAGTCCTCCCAAATACCGAGAAGTCATCCATGAAGACTTCCATTATCTCTTCAACCATGTCAGCGAAAATTAACATCATGCATCTCTGAAAGGTTACTGGGGCATTACACAACCCGAAAGGCATCCTTCTATATGCGAAAGTTCTATATGGGTAAGTAAATGTTGTTTTCTCTTGATCTTCTGGGGCTATCGCAATCTGGTTATAGCCCGAGTAGCCATCTAAAAAGCAATAATAACTGTGTTCGGCTAGTCTGTCTAGCATTTGGTCGATGAACGGAAGCAGGAAGTGGTCTTTCCTAGTAGCTTTATTCAGCTTCCTATAATCAATGCAAACTCTCCATCCTGTTACAGTTTTGGTGGATATGATTTCATCGTTTGTGTCACAAACTACTGTCATTCCACCCTTTTTAGGTACAACCTGTACAGGACTCACCCAAGAACTATCAGATATAGCATATATAATACCAGCATTTAATAATTTTAAGATCTCATCTCTAACAACTTCTTTCATTGCTGGATTTAGTCTTCTTTGTGGTTCGATAGAGGGTTTATGATTTTTCTCTAATCGAATTTTGTGCATCACAACAGAGGGACTAATTCCTTTGATGTCAGCAATAGACCATCCAATTACTGGTTTGTGCTCTCTTAAAATTCTAAGCAACTTGTCTTCCTCTACAACTGATAAAAATGATGAAATAATTACAGGAAAAGTATTATCATCACCTAAGAAAGCATACCTCAAATGGCTTGGTAATTCTTTCAATTAAGTTTTGCCTTCTTCTTTTTCACTTACCTGTGACTTGTCAATCTTCTCCTTAGTTGGTGTAGTCGTACTTTTCAATGGATTGGCTTTCAAAGTAACAACACAGCTCTTAATTTCATCAGTTAGTAATTCATCATCTAAATTAGAAACTGAATTTACCAGACATTGAGCCATAGTATCGGTTGGTGCTTCCTTTGTTTCAACTTCTCTTACACAACTCTGCACTACTTCAATCAACTTACAGGTCTCTGGCTCATCAGCAAATTTCATCGCCTTATAGATGTTGAACATAACTGATTCATCATTCATCCTCAGGGTTAATTGCCCTTTCTAAACATCGATTAGTGCTCTCCCAGTGGCAAGGAATGGTCTCCCAAGTATAAGCGAAATTTCTCTGTCCTCTTCATAATCTAAAACTACAAAATTGACAGGAAAAATTAGCTTATCAACTTTAACAAGTACATCTTCTATTATACCTCTGGGATAAGTAATCGATCTATCCACTAGTTGCAGTGTTATGGTGGTCGGCTTTACCTCTCCAAGACCTAAGCTCCTGAAAATAGATAAAGGCATTAAATTTATGCTAGCACCTAAATCACACAATGCCTTACCCACTTTCGATCCTCCAATCTCGCATGGAATGGTAAAGCTTCCAAGGTCTTTTAATTTTTACGGTAATTTCTGTTTCAAAATTACACTGCATTCCTCTGTCAAGTTGATAGTTTCATAATCTTCAAGTCTCCGTTTCTTTGACAGCACTTCTTTCATGAACTTTGCATAATGTGGCATCTGCTGCAGAGCATCAATAAACGGAATGTTAATATGTAATTTCTTAAATATATCAAGAAATTTCTTAAACTCAGATTCAATCTTCCTTTTATATAAAGCTTGAGGATAAGGAATAGATGGTTTTAACAAAGGAGGATTATCAGGAAAAAGTTTACTAAAAGGTTTAGAATTAACTCCCTATTTTACTATTTCTGATTCTGCATCCTTTGTCATAACAGGTTCAGTTTGCTTCTTCTGCACTTCAGTTATTGGTGCAGTTTCTTCTTTCTCTGCTACCTTCGGTGGCTCATATGTGTTCCCACTTCTCAAAGATATGGCATTGCATTGTTCTCTTAGATTGAGCATTGTGTCACTTGGAAACTTGCCTCTTTCATTTAAAGAACTGACAGCTGCAGCTAACTGTCCCAAAGTGGTCTTAACAGACTTCATCTGCGCACCAAGACTGGTATTCATCTCTGACATTTTAGCTTCCACATTCTCTAATCACGCATCAGTTTTACTAAATCTTGTTCTAGTTTCAACCATGAACTCCTCAAATTCGTTCCTTTTAACTCCACCATAACCTTGGGAATTCCCTTGGTTATTGAATCTTGTATTGCTGTTACTTGCTGCTGGTGGGTTTAGAACATTTTTAGAGTTACCATAAGATAGATTCTCATTGTTTCTGAATCCTGGCTGGTAGTAGTTAGGAACTCGATTTCCTTGAAAACCAAAGTTACGATTATTAACATAATTCACCTGCTCCAAATTTGTCCCCATCAAGTTAGGATTTGTGTTGTCATGATGAATCATAGATTGCGGCTCTTGTGTACCCATTGAAGAAATTTGTGTTGAAATCTGTTCAAGTCTTGCTAGGATGGCTGTCTGCGTATCTAACTCATGCATACCTGCTACTCTTCTGACATTAACTCTTTCACCTGGCCATTGGCTACTGTTTATAGCCATCTCCTCAATTAACTGCATAGCTTGATCAGGTGTCTTAGACCACAGTGAACCTCCTACTGAAGCATCCACAGTAGCTCGTGTCTACGGAGTCATGCCTTTGTAGAAAACTTGTATCTGGTTTCCTTCATCATATCCATGCTGAGGGCATCTACGTAATAACTCTTTAAATCGCTCCCATGCCTCATGTAATGGTTCTTGATCTAACTGTGTGAACTGGGCAATTTCTAATCTCATCTGCATTGTCTTTCCTGGTAGGAAGTATTTTGCTAAGAATTTTTGTGCCATCACTGCCCATGTCAGAATGCTTCCTGCTGGTAAATTTTAATACTAGCTCAAAGCTTTATCCCGAAGAGAAAATGGAAACAATCTCAGTCGAATAGCATCATCAGGGGCTCCATTAATCTTAATGGTGCTGCAAATCTGCAGAAAACTTGTCAAATGTGTGTTAGGATCCTCTAATGTCGAACCTCCAAATTGATTTTGCATAACCATATTGATCAATGCCGGCTTCAACTCAAAATTATTACAGTTTATAGGAACCTCTCTTATAGCAGTAAAATTCTGATTCACAACTGGGGTAAAGTAATCGCGTATAGCTCGCTGCTGCTGATTTTCATCTGCCATGATTAAATTTCTGTCTTTCTCTTCAAATCTGTTCTATTGAATTTGCCTGATGGTCCTCTCAATCTCTGGATCTAACTCTTCTTTTATGTCTGTATTTCCACTTCTGCGGGTTTTTACCATTCACCTAAAATAAAAATTTGTAGATAGTAAATTAAAACAAAAATAAAAGTCTAAATTAAAGTAAAGGCTATTGGGAAACAATTTTAACGAAAAACGAAACAACAATTCCCCGGCAACGGCGCCAGAAAACTTATTGTGCTCAAATGGAACACTACTGCAAGTGCACAGGTCAGTTTTCGAGTATAGAGTAAATATAAGTATCGTCCCACAGGAAATTGTATCTGCCGCAAATCACTGTAATCAACAACCTTGAACTTTATTTAGAAAAAGTAATTTATATTGGTTAATATCCTATTTACTATTCTAACTATTAATTATGGAACAAATTAATTAAAACAAATCACAATTATTACGAATGAAAATATCAATGGCAAAATATTCCTAGAACTCGATTTCACCTAACTAGGGCTCATACAATTCCTTTGATCAATTGTTCTTTTGATTTCAAATTGCTTATAGCCGAAACTATTTCCTGTTTATCTCTCCCGAGTTTTAAACAATCATACCCAAATTACCTAATCCTAACCTCCCGATTCAGAATTAAATAATAGAGTTCATTAAGCAATGGTAATTCGTTTCTCTATGGCTCATAAGAATTGTCAACCTCCCAATTCAACAATGTCCTATATTAATCTACCCTTGTGCATATAAATAATCTCCTCTCCCGAGTGCCGGATTCCTATACTAATTCATCCAATTGGTGGCCAATCAACTAGAGCATTAAGAACAAGTAGATTAAATAAACATAATTGAGATCATCCAAACAATATCACAAAATAATTGCAATCTGCCCAAAGTTGGCTACATCGATTCTAGGAAAAAGGAGTTTAGTTCCTAGAGATCATAATAAGCATCCCATAATTCCCAAGTATCATCCCTAGAATAAACATTGATCCAAAAAGATGTAAAAGATGGAGTTTTTATGGAGCTAAATCAATCTTGAAGCCTTCTGTCGCAGCCTCCTTCGATATACTGATCAAAAGACTATTTATAAGGTTTCCAGGCACTAAAACGCGGAATGCCACATGGAAAAATAGTGTTGCCCTAATCAGACTGCTATGCTGCGACAATGGTAATGATTCTCCAGATCTGTTCTGCACTGTCCAGTTTCTTCTATTGTTGCAGCTAAGTCACGATCAGCATCCTGCAATTTCACTTCTTCACAGAATCATCAAAATCAGCTCCAAAAGCTTTAACTTCTCCATATTGTTCTTTTTCCTGCACAAATGCACAAAACACATAAAACATACCTAATATAGCAAAGAACAAATCAAATAACTAAGTAAAAAGGGTTCTAAACATATATAAATTTCAGTACTAACAGCAGTGTAGCAGTGTAGACTGTGTAGGATGTGTGGTAGATACCACGGAAATAAGATGTTGGATGAGGGCAAGTGTATGCCTTGGACCAGGACATCATTAATGTTTCATCGAATGTGGTGGAAGATACCACACTGGTTGTAAATAATGAAGTAATTATTTTAATTGATCCTGGTGCCATGCATTTATTCATATCGCCCTTAGTTGCTTATAAGCTAGTAAAAGATGCGAAGCCTGTACCCTTAGGCAAGATGATGATGGTTAGATGATTATCACTAATCGAATATGGGTATAGGGATGGTAAGTTGAAAATAGGGGTGAAAACATCACTGAAAAGTATACTGTAAGTTTTTACAAGTAATGAAAGAGTTTGTTATAAGTGATATATGAAAGGAGATAAGCTTGGAGATGTGATAGATCCTGAATACGAGATATATTGGAATAAGAGGCGTATGCAAGGTAAGAATATCTTTGATATGTAAAGTAATTTGGATTAAGCGATATGTAGTGAATATGGATTGCGACCAAGGATAAGAGGTGGATATATCTACACCCAGTCCAAGTGGTCAAGTCTGAGGGTTAATAAAGGTATTTCAAAATACTCCCCGCCTGAAGATTTGACAGCGTCTAGAAGCGCACACATAAGCTATAAATTGAAATGGACAGTCGTAATATATACATTTAAAATTTGGGTACATTTATTGGTACGATAAAGAAATATAGAATTCGAGTAATCATGAAGGTTTAAAAATTAAAATTTTATAAAAGCCGTTAATATAAGAAAAAAGAAAATGACGCTAGCTAGTATCTTGAACGGAAGCGATTTCGAATTGACGTTCTACATTTATGCATACATAGGTCAAGTATATGGGTAATTGAAATATTTAGTGGAACTCAACTACGATGAGGTATTTAAAGCTTACCTGGATCGATTGGTTGTCATCTTTAGCGATGATATTTTGATGTATTCGAAGTCCAGGGAAGAGCAGGAGTAGCAACAGGAAACTGTCTTACAGACGAGTTGTTGAGAGTTTCTCAAAATGAGCTGCTCAATTGACACATCTTGTTCGAAAAAGATTGTATGTTAGTGGGATGATAAGTATGAAAGTAGTTTCGGTGAGTTTTGGTATATGGAAGTAATAAACTGATCACCGTAATTATTCTCACCATGCCCAACAGCTCAAGAGGTTTCTCAGTGTATATGGATACCTAAATAAGGATTGGGCTGTGTATTGATGTAAAATGGGAAGATAGTCGTTTATGGATCCAGATAGTTCAAGGACCATGAGAGAAACTATCCGACCCATGATTTAGAATTGGCAGCCGTAGCATTTGCACTAAAAGTATGGTGCCACCACTTATACGGTGAGACATTTCCGGTATGCACTGATTATGAAAGGCCCCGAGTATCTATTTTTATAGAAAGAGTAGAATATGAGGTAACCAAGAGGGTTAGAGCTTCTAAGGATTATGACAATGGAAAATTGTACCACCCAGGAAAGGCTAATGTAATGGCTGATGCCTTGAACAAGAAAAGCCTCGAGATGGTATCACATATGATGGCCAGGGAGCGTGAGCTGCTAGAGCAGTTGTAAGCCTCGGTAGTCATGTGATCCCTTCTGATGATGACGGTGATTTTGTGACAGCTAGCTTGAGGTTAGAACCGGATTTGAGTGACCGAATTTTTCAGGCTTAGCGTGATGATCGGCATGGTGTCGATAGTGTGGGTCAGATTCAGAAGGGTATAGTGACAGAGTTCACAGTGAGTGATGATGACTTACAGAGGTTTAGAGACAGTATAAGTGCTCCCCAGGACCATAGTTGCTGAGATAGTGTGATTGTGAAAAGCTCACTCTTCGGGATATACAGTGCATCCGGGAAGTAATAAATATATCGAAATCTCTGAAAAGGGTACTGGTGGTCAGATATAAAAAAAGAGACATTGTAGAGAGTGTGAAAAACTGTCTCGTATGTCAGCAGATTAAGGTAGAGCAAAAGAAGTTGCAGTGTTATTGCAGCCTCTACCTATATTTACACGGAAATGGAAACAAGTTACCATGAATATTGTGATGGGTTACAAAGGACTCGGATAAATCACGAGACTATCTGGGTGATAGTCGATAGATTGATTAAGTCTACCCACCTTCTGTCTATAGAAATCCCCAGAGTGTATAGGCGAAGTTATATTTAAGAAAAATTGTGAAACATTATGTAGCATTCCAGTGAGCATAGTATCAGATAGGGATTCCCACTTCACTTCCCACTTCTGGGAATATTGTTTTTGGAAGCTATGGGAACCCGATTGTATGTTAGCACAGCTTCCGTCCTTAGACAGACGGTTAGTCAGAGAGAACTGTACAGGTTCTGGAGGATGTGATGAGAGCGCGTGCCATTGATTTTGTAAGCTCTTGGGATGATCAGTTGTTACTAATCGAATTCGCCAATAATGACAGTTGTCACTTGAGTATCAGGATAAGATTTTATATGAGGCATTGTATGGCCGTAGGGAGTTGTTTCCCGACTTAGATAAGAAAAAGTGGGTGACAGATAGAGAATTGTTCCCAAATTGGTAAGATAAACCTCTGAGAATGTTCAGTTGATTTGTGAGAGATTAAGAACACCTCAGAGCAGATAGAAAAACTATGCTATCTAGAGACAGGAAATCATTGGAATTCACCGAGGGTGAATCAGTATTGAGTTTCGTTAGATTGAATCTTTTGAGAGATTTGACAAAGTGGGAGATAAGGCCTGTAGGTTGGCGTTACCACTTGAATTAACAGGCATCCACTACGTGTCTCATCTTTTGATGCTTCGAAAATAATATACGAACCCAGCATATGTGATCGGATATGAGCTCCAACAGCTTAGCTCAATGAAAGTATAACGTATGAAATCGATTCGGGTATTAGACGGAAGGAGAAAGTGTTGAGGTTTAAGATGATCTCCCAAGTTAAGTATGTTGGTAGTATTACACTCCGAAAAAAGTCCTATGAGAATTAAAAAGTATGATGCGACAGACGTACTGGAGTAGTGTATGGACCCATTTGACTTGGTTCTAATTTGGAGGACCAAATTTCTTAAGTGGGGGAGATTGTAAGACCCGATTTTAATCGTAAGAGTAAATGGAATGAATAGAAATTTTCGAGTGCATTTAAAAATGCAAAAGGATTGAAATGGTATTCCCGAACAAGTGAAGGGTAAAACGGTCAAAAAAACCAAAATTCGATATTAATCAGGACAAGAAAATTTAATTAAAAAAATGAGATTGAGAAATCTTGATCAATAACAAAGAAATAATTAAATTTCGGGTTAAATTGATCAAGATATGAATTTATTGGAATAAACCGAAATTTTCGTATCAAAAAATAATCTCGAAAATAATCAAAAAATATATCGAAAATGTAAAATCGGACTGAGAAATTCATTTACAGATTAAATGAATAAAATAGTATTTTTTTAAGATATTTTGGCAATTTTAATATATTTTAATTGATTAAAATAATAATAATAAAAATAATAATAATAAAAACAATGATATAAAAAAAGGAAAATCGCAGAATCGCGATTTTGAAGGAAAGAAGAAGGTCGATGCCTTCTGCGGCACCGGTTGGGCGCATCGGCGATTGGGATCCACCGAGGGAGCCCAGTCGAGAGGCGGCTGACCCCGTGTGAGCAACCGGCATCAAGAAAAATCGACGAACGGCGGCCGGCGAGAGGAGAAAGAGAAGCCGAAAGAGGAAAGGAGGATTCCCGGCGACCGACGCCGATTCGAGGCCGACCACCACCAACCGAGCGTTCCCCAGGCGCCGACGGTTCGATTGGTGGCAGCCTTGGCTGGTAGAACGGCAGCCAGCGCCGAAAACAGCGAGAAAGAGAAAAGTTGCCGACGGCGGAAAGGAGAACAGGCCGGACCAGCCACTTTTCGGTGGCCTTGAACGAAACCAATCCCAGATCCGTGCATCGGACTGCCCAGTGGAGCCACTAGCGGCGAAAATCAGTGGAGAATCGGCCGGTAAGCCACTGAACCAGTCGAATCGGATTGAACTGGCGATCTGAACTGGGTTGAACCGGACCGAACCGGTTCAGCCAAAAAGAAAAGGAAAAAGGAAGAAAAAGGAAAAAAGAAAAAGAGGAAAAAATTGGAAAAAAATTTCCAGTGATGCAATCGAGCTACGGGTAAGTCGATAAGCGGTCAAAATTGACCGATTTAAATTTTGAAATATTTAATTTGATTAATATTCGACTGGAAAGTTTACTCGAAAAAATATTAAATTGTGTAGCTCGACGATTAACGCCAAACGAGAGCTCGAGTCAACCTCGATTTGTGTACCATCATGGAATCTTGGGTAAGTAATCATTATTTACGACAATATTGCATCGTTATACGTGTTAAAAATAACCGCATAAATTACAGATTTAAATTCTGCATTTAATGAATTAAATTCTGGAAAATTGGATAAATTATCGTAAATACTAAATTGAGATATCCGAGAATTTAGAACGAGGCTAAATAAATATTGATGGGCCCAATGAGCCCAATAGGCCTCGATAAAGTGTGGTAAACTGGCTTAAAGCTGATTAAGGCCCATTATGGTGCAATCGGGCCCAATATGGGTAAACGGGCCCAATGATTTAAATTAAGCCCAAAAAATTATGAAATACAATTAATTGTATTGTATTTTACCTGATGAATATGTATCTGCAGTTTCGGAGATTGGATTGGGAGCAAATCGGACTGCGTGACGAGTCATCGGTGGAAAGGTCAGACTGTACAGAAAAATGAGGTAAGGGAATTGTGAGAGTAGCTAGAGGTAGCTATGCATATTTTAAATAGATTTTGTATACACTGAGTATGTATGTATACATTGATATTGTATAAAGGTCCTAGAAATAAATTAAAGATTTTAAGGACTCGATATAAGAAAAGTCTATTTTACCCCTATTGAGGGAAGTTCACCTAAGGATGGTGAAAGCATGACATGCATGAAATGCATGATTTAAGAAAATTTCTTATTTAAGGGATTTTATTGGTTTTTAAGCAAAGTAAATCGATAGATTGGCCAGTAATTGCATAAATTTCACAAGATAACACTACGTAAGTGTTATTTATATTTGAATGAAATTTCTTTGGAAAATAACCAATATGGAAACAGATAGTGCTGGCACATAGTTCGCACTATATCTGCGTTTATGAGTGTGCATACATGTGCTTGAGCAGTTGCTAGCACCGATTTGTGTGACATCATATGCATGAAATGTGCTAGAGCGGTTGCTCGCACTGATTTTTCTATTGTGAAATGCATGAGAAGTGCTGGAGCTTAGCTCGCACTCTGTTTTGACATGTTTTGACTTGTTTTGACCTGATATGCATAGAAAGGTACTGGAGCGATTGCTCGCACTAGTTTTTACGATTTGACATGCATGAGAGATGCTAGAGCTTAGCTCGCATCCTGATTTGATATAATATTGCATAAAAGCTGTGCTGGAGTGTAACTCGCACGAGATTTGATGTATTTATGCATAAGCTGTACTGGAGCGTTGCTCGTACGAAGTTTTATATGGTTTTATAACTCATTTTAAAGTCGTACTGGAGTTTTTCTTGTACGAGATTTTCACTGAGTTTTTATGCATATCCGTACTAGAGCATTGCTCGTACGTGAATTTTACTTGAATTTATAATCAGTTTAAGTCGTACTGGAACGCTGCTCGTACGCAGATTGTACTGATTTTTATGAAACCGTGCTAGAGCTTCGCTCGCACGAGGTTTTCTGATATCATGAATATGCATGGAGCCGTGCTTGAGCTTCGCTCGCACAGGGATTTGTATTACATGCATAAGCCGTGCATTCATTGTGAGGTCCGGTCCCACAGGACACAGGACACTACAACACATCCACGAATTGTTCTCTTTTGGTCCCACGGGACCAGCAAGAATTTGTTCCCTCAGGACGCGTCCCCCAGGTTTCAAACTCAGGATATCATCCTTTATCCGACACCCCTGGTACCAATGAGCTCGACGAGCTCATTGGTACCAGGGGTGTCGGATAAAGGATGATATCCTGAGTTCGAAACCTGGGGGACGCGTCCTGAGGGAACAAATTCTTGCTGGTCCCGTGAGACCAAAAGAGAACAATTCGTGGATGTGTTGTAGTGTCCTGTATCCTGTGGGACCGGACCTCACATAAAAACGCGTAGAGCTCATTGGTACCAGGGGTGTCGGATAAAGGATAATATCCTGAGTTCGAAACCTGGGGGACGCGTCCTGAGGGAACAACTTCTTGTTGGTCCAGTGGGACCAAAAGAGAACAATTCGTGGATGTGTTGTAGTGTCCTGTGTCCTGTGGGACCGGACCTCACATTCATCTCTAATAGCACAACCCGATTTTTCTTACCTCGGTGTCTGCACGTAGTCCTAGATGCTTTACGTATGGTGTCGATGAACTCGGTCCACTCGGTTAATTTTTCTCCTCAAAACTATTTTTCAAATTTTCCAATTTTTCTTTGTGCCTTTTTCTCCATTTCCAAATATATTTATATTTATATATATATATATGTAATATTATATATATATAAATATACAACCCTTCTCTTTTCTCTTTTCCTTTTTTTTTTTTAAATTTAGCGCTTTGCGCCAAATTCCTTCTCTTCTCTTCTCCTTCTTCTTCTTCATTCTCCCTCTCAGTTTCCCCTCCCTTCATCCTCGGTCCTCATGTTCGCTGTCCACCCACGTCCTTGGTGCTGCCACATCTCTCCTCCATCACTCCATGATTTCAGGTCACCGTCTACAACACCTCCCCGAGCTTCCTCTTCTCCTCCTTCCTTTTCTCCTTCTCAGCATTCCTTCACCTCATAGGCATCTCCATCCTCATCACCACTGTTCTGCTCCGGCCACCAATATCATTATCACCCTCTTTGTTTTTCAGCTACCACCATGATCATCTTCACCATTAACCCAACTCCTCCCTTCAGCCTCTTTCTCTTCCCCTGCTCTCCTTATTTCTATTTTTTTCTTCACTGTTTCTCTTTTCCAGGAACCTCTCCTCCCTCTCGTTCCTAGTTTAATATATACTTACATGAGGCAGAGGAATGCAGGGCTGGTGCGCAGGAGGTTTGCAGGATCGTGCTTGGCAGGGTCCCAATACTGGCAAGCGTTTGGCATGGCATGCAGGCGTCTGGCCTGGCTGTTGCGTGCGGATATTGTGCCGGTCGAGGGGGGGAGCAGGCTGATGCATAGTGCAGGACTGGCATGGTGCGGATGGTGTGCAGGCATGGTTTGCAGGGGACAGACGCAGGTTGCAGGTTGCAGGTTACAGGGGCTCGAGTGCAGGGGCTGGTGCGCGCAGTGTGTTGTGCTAGTGTGCAGGCTGGTGTGTGGCGTGGAGTGGGGCTGGGGTGTGCAAAAGACAGGCGCAGGTGCAGGGGCCCTCTGGGGCACTCAGATGCAGGCCGGTGCGCTCCTTGTGCAGGCGTCCGGCCCTGAAGCGGGGCGTGCTGATGCAGGGCACAGTCCTTGTGCCAAACGCCCCGTTTCATTAATTTTTTTTAACCTTAATTTAGATTTTTAATTTTAATTAACTTTAATTAAATCTGTATATATTTATACACATTGTTCGATCTTGTTATTTTTATTATTTAAATTTTATGTACTATTTATTTATTTTATTTTATTTAAATTTTATTTTCTTATTATCAATTTATTTTCATAAATCGGATTCTTAACAAAAATACCAACCTAACCTAATATCTCATTTCTCAACATGATTAATTTAATTATTCGTAATCAAAGTAAATTAAATTTAAATTGAACAACGCTCGAGTCGAATTTCGAAAAATTTCGAGAGTTTACATTATCTCAAATGAATTTTTATTATTTTAGAAGTCAATTAATTAAATTAATCCCATATAAATATTAGAATACTTTAATCCACTTAATCAATCCGTTAATTTACTTCAATATGTCCATTATCAAATCAACAATTAATTTTTTGATAACTTTATTTCAATTAATTGTCCTCAAATTATTTCTTTTCCAATATCAACTTATAGAAATCATCTTAGTCATATTACTTACTAAATTCCGTAATTCCAACCAACTCAAATGAATTAATTTTTCAAAAACAATTCTCTATAATTATAATTTCTTATAACTCTCATATTTAATTCATCACTTCCAAAATTCTCGTAATCCTCAATTATTTTCAATAATTAAAATGCTCCTAATAACACATTAAATTACTAGTTAAGGGTAGGAAATTCTCGGTTGTCACATTTTAATTAAGTTTTATTTAATTTTGCATTTTAACTATTCTTTACAACTATATTGTATGTGACCTATTAAGTTCCAAAACAAGTTGGCAATTTATATGAATTATGTCCTAAAACTAATTACCAGTTGAATTAAATATCCTTTTAATTCATCAATTGATTAAACTCCTTTCCATCCACCATTAATTAATTCAAAATTGAACAAATTCAATATAAACAGATTGTGAATAGTTACTAATAATAGTTGTACAACCCCAATATATTAAAGAAGAGTTACGGTAGCATGATAAACCTATCTGTGAACAGTCTTCTTGTATAATTCAAATTTTTCATCTTTATATCTTGATTAGACCTAGAGCTTGGAATGGTGTCTAAGTAGTGTCTATTTTATTATTGTCTAATCTTATTATTTTTTATTTCAAGTAATTAATTTATCTCAATGAGATTTGAAAACTCTCTATAAAATTTCCTTTATGTCATGGCTAACGACTTGGGGGGAATTCGGTTCACGAATTTTGGGATTCTTTTTCAGAATCATTTTCATATCGAATCGCTTTACCTGTTGAATTTCTAGGAATATTAGATTCTTGTGTTTGATTGTATTAATGGGAATGTAAGTGATGTTGCTCACCTGACAGCAACAGTGCTTTGTTTTCCACGTGATCGGATTGTACTGTTGACGGTTAAGTCAATCGTCACAGTTTGCTCCACGTGTTCTTCGTATATCCTGCAAAAACAACAGGAATCAGAGGGGGCAGGGATTTGTCCCTGCACGCGCACTCCGACGATCAAGTCAGTGATCGGGAGTTGGTGTATGTAAGAAAAGGAGAAAGTATTGCTTAAATCAAAGGGTTTAAGTGTTTCTCCCTGTTTTTTTTTTCTTTTTTGGATCGGATCCTGGATCTCAGAGGGCTCACCTCATATTTATAGGCTTCTGAGTCGGTTCGGGCTGAGACCCAGGCGCGTGTCTGGGCCGCGACAGAGTTATAGAGCACTCTGTCGCGCCTTGGACCATGCAACTTGCGGGGAAGTAGTCTGGCGGCAGAGTATGCATGGAACCTCTACCGCTATTGGTGCGGGAGACCTCTGCCGCGATCTGTGCGGGAGACTTCTACCGCGGTCTGTGCGGGGGACTTCACCGCATGCTGAGCGGGAGACCTCTACCGTGGTCTGTGAAGGGAGACTTCACCGCATGCTGAGCGGGAGACCTCTACCGCGGTCTGTGCGGGAGACCTCTACCGCAGTCTGTGCGGGGGACTTCACCGCATGCTGAGCGGGAGACCTCTACCGCGGTCTGTGCAGGAGACTTCACCGCATGCTGAGCGGGAGACCTCTACCGCGGTCTGTGCGGGAGACCTCTACCGCGGTCTGTGCGGGAGACCTCTACCGCGGTCTGTGCGGGAGTCCTCTACCGCGTGAGGTGCGGGGGACCTCTACCTCAGGCACGCGGGAGACCTGTGTCGGGGGCAATGAGGAGTCCTGTGATATGCATGGGCGATGGAGGTCTGCCGCTCACGATGCGCGGCAGACTGTGGGGCGGCAGACTCCTCTCGCATCAGACACTCTGTCGCAGCTCTAGGAACGGTGTCGCATGGCAGTTCTGTCGCCAATCTGCCACGTGGCCTGTTCTTGGTTCGACACGTGGCAGGCGGATAGTTGCACACGTGGATCTGGTGACACGACCACCATCAATTGCTCCCCACTCTTTGGCGGGAATTTTTCCCGCGAAAGAGGATCTGGGTCTGGCGTTTTTCGGGTCAGGTCGGACCTCCGCGCTTGTGTGTACTCAGGTGAGCCGCTATAAATACTGGGCCCCTGACGTCCTTGTCGCTACTGAATTCTCTCGCAAGGACACTCTGTCGCGACTCTCAGGACACTCTGTGGCAACACCTTCGCCACACTGCCGCAACTCTGCCGCGGGACTGCTCACTGTGTCGCTAGTCTGCCGCGGATTTTCACACTCTGCCGCGAGTTCTGTTTCCATTACCTTAGGTAATTTTTCGTAGCCCGTAGTCCCACTTCTTCGATCTACAAACTTCTAAGATGGCTGGACATGGCATAGGAAAGCAAATCGATCTAGGTGTTAAGTCGACTTTAAAGGAAGCCGACATCCAAGACCTAGAATCTCGATTTCCTTTATCCGAGGGATACACTTATAGACTCCCAACTCCTCAGGAGAGCGACATACGTCGCGTGTCTAACGGGGCTGTCGTTTTTAGGGCAGCTTTGGAGTTAGGACTCCGCTTCCCATTGTCCGACTTTGGGGCTTCCTTTCTCAGGACGCACAGGGTATCCCCGGGGCAACTGCATCCTCATGCATGGATGCAATTGGTAGCATTCACTGTGCACTGCCATTTAAGGGGCGTCCCTCCGTCTCTTCCTCTTTTAGAAGTATTCTTTAGGCTTCGAGGGAGTCCCGGCTTAGTGCCTTACTCGCTTCAGCGGGTGTACCAGCCTGGTTTTGAGAACCGATTATTCGAGAAACCTGCCAACAAGCTTCATGGTTTCGAGACAGAATGGCTGGTTGTGGAGGTGCCCGAGGGCCTGGATATCCCCACTCGTTGGGAGAATAGGTGCAAAATCCCCAAGGGTCCCCGGATCGCCACACTTAGGGAGCAGTTGTCTTCTGACATCGACAAACTGCTAGTCCCTCATCCCCTTAGCCTCAACACCCTTGTATCAAATGAAAATTTGATATTAGCAGGCTGGGGTGTGGGCCCGATCCCTGTTGCCGGACCCTCTGTTCCTTCTTCAGATCCTCTGCCTTCGTCTTCTCCCGAGTTGAATCCTGAAGCTCCTAGGCCACAAGAGGATATAGGGGGCACCAATCTGGAATCTAGCTCTGGTAGCGAACCATTAGCCGATCTCACTGGTTGGGAAGGGTTCGGCTCCACTTTCATGGTGCTCCCTGATGACGACACCATAAATATAGAGTCCCTTCAGGAGCATCTCGATTCTCCTGACGGTAACTTTTAATTCTCTTTATGGCTTGCTGTTTTTGATCAGTTTTTGACCACTGATTTGTCTTCTTTTTCTTTTTTGCAGATATGAGTCATTTTCGGCAATCATTAGGTCGCCAGGTTTCTGAGGTTGGTCCTTCCAGCGCTCCTGCTAGGAAGAGGCATCGTTTGGCTGACGATGTCCCAAGTGAGGCACCGGTCCCCTCTCATCCACCTCGTGCTCGGACCCCTCCTGTTTCTAGGCAGGCTATGCCTCCCCCTCCTTCAGAGCAGAGAGATCTCTCTCGGGATAGGGGGAGAGTTGCCTCATCTTCACGGGGGGCTTCTGGGTCATCTGGGCGATCACGCTCCGAGGAGCGCGCAGAATGCAATATCATTCCTTCCCAGCGGAAGAATAGAAAGCGCCTGTACATCGAGGGTTCGATGGGAAGCAGACCGATATTGCCGAGGATTGGTCCTGCCGATGAGAGGCCCTATTCCGTGGATGGGGGGAATATTATGAGGGGCCACGAGTTTCGAGTCTACCCCGGGGTTCGTGATAACGATGTTCTGGACACTCCCGGGGTGGCCTCCCGGTTGAGCTGGTCCACTATCCTTCCTCGAGATGAGGCAAGGATATTCAGAAACTACCCCGAGGGGGAAGACTTAGCCGATATCGAGGCGTTGAGAGTAAGTCTCTGATTTCTTTTCTTTTTGATTGCTTTTTGCAGCATGCTTTGAATCTAACATGTTTGCATTTTTTCGCAGTTGGATCAACGAACCGTGGCAAATAATGCCCAACATCGGGCTTACCGGGAGCGAGCCGACAGAGAAATCTGGGAGTTGAGGGACAAAGTCATGGAGTTACAGAACACGGTCAACAACTTGTCCCCTCTTCCGGGTTTAGTTCGAAGCCTGGAGGAACAGCTTGCTAAGGCTCATCAAGACCTTGGTCTTGCCAAGGGGGATCTCACAGTGGAGACGGCCCGGTCTTGTAAACTCCAAGAGGACCTGCAGGAGGCTCATTCCGAGTTAGACCGTATGCAATCCAACTACGGGTCTATGCTCACTCGGAATCAAGAGCTCGAGCAGCGTGTTGCTGAGTTGGAAGGCCAAGCCGCTCCTGTACTGTCCCAGGCCGAGATTGACAGCATACGGGCCGAGGCCGTAAAGGAGTATCGTCTCTCCAAAGACTGCTTAAGGCGAAAGGAAGACTTCTCCAACCCTTATGTTAAGTACGGGTTCTACCTGGCCCGATCTTGGCTAGAAGCACACAGGGAAGGAGAGGAATTTCCTGAGCTCCAATACACCCATGAGGCGATGCTCTTTGAGGCCCCTGATTGGACCAAGTACGAGCCCGAGGCTGAGCCTGCGGACGAGCTGTTCAAGAGGACTGCTCAGGACGATCTTGCTAACCTTACTGGTCCTTGGGAGCCCGCGGATCTGGACGGTGCTCCTGAGCCTATAGAAGCCCTCATCGATTTAGACGGTGAGGAAGGCGAGCAGTCCCTTGGAAGTGAAGGTTTTGCAGCTGATCCCCAGCTTCCTCCCGGAGAGTAGATAGGGATTTTTGCTTTTTTGTTTTTTGTATTTCATTTCAAGTACTTTGTTTTTTGTTTTAACTTTGTACTTTTGTCGAAATGTAATTGTAAAGATCTGTCAAAGATCTGATTGTACCGACACTTGAATGAAATGAAATTGAGATTTTTGTTCATGCTTTGTCTCGCACTACTTCTCTAATTGTCATTTATCATTCTTTGTCTGATTGTTTCTTTTGCTTTGCTTGTATATAGCTTTGCATTTATATTCATGTATGCTCCCCAATTCTTGATAGAAAGGTATGCTTTCAGGAAGAATTTTTTGTGCAAACGCGTAGTTGTTTAAGGCTTGAGTACTGTGACGTGAAAGCGTCTTTAGTTTTATAGCCTTAGTATTTTGATTACCTGGCCACGGTGACGCGTAGCGTCTTAGGCCTTTATGGTTAATTGAATGTTTTATGCCTGGCCTTAATGACGCATTGCGTCTCCGGCTCTCACGGCTCTTTTGAGTATACCCCTGGCCACAGTGACGCGTTGCGTCTCAGGCTCTTACAGCTCTTGTGTGGATGTATATATATATACCTGTTTTACAGTGATGCGTGTATACCGGGCCACAGTGACGCATAGCGCCTCAAGCTCTTACGGCTCGGTTGAACTACGCCTGGCCACAGTGACGCATAGCGCCTCAGGCTCTTACGACTCGGTTGAACTACGCCTGGCCACAGTGACGCATAGCGCCTCAGGCTCTTACGGCTCGGTGGAACTACGCCTGGCCACAGTGACGCATAGCACCTCAGGCTCTTACGGCTCGGTGGAACTACGCCTGGCCACAATGACGCATAGCGCCTCAGGCTCTTACGGCTCGGTGGAACTACGCCTGGCCACAGTGACGCATAGTGCCTCAGGTCTTACGGCTCGGTTGAACTACGCCTGGCCACAGTGACGCATAGCGCCTCAGGCTCTTACGGCTCGGTTGAACTACGCCTGGCCACAGTGACGCATAGCGCCTCAGGCTCTTACGGCTCTGTTGATCTACGCCTGGCCACAGTGACGCATAGCGCCTCAGGCTCTTACGGCTCGAGTAAACTACGCCTGGCCACAGTGACGCATAGCGCCTCAGGCTCTTACGGCTCGAGTGAACTACGCCTGGCCACAGTGACGCATAGCGCCTCAGGCTCTTACGGCTCGGTTGAACGGTCTACTTTGGGTCTAGCCCACTCAACCTGTATTGTCCGCTTTGGGTTTGGCCCGTTGGTAGCCTGCGTTCGCAGGGCCCGAACCAAGGGCAGCCCTCACGGTTTTGAATCCTGTCACGAGATTTTGACTTACAACAAAAAGATAATTCATATATCGGTTAGGTAATGACATCAGGTGACAGTGTAAATAAAACAATAGTGCTTGGGAAGGAAGATGTAGTGGTTAATTCAAATACAACTTTAAGTGATTTGAATTCCACGTTTTCCCTATCTTCTTCCCTTGTAGAGTTTCCAGAGTGCAGGTGTTGGGTCCGATCTTGCATCTAATTCTGTAGGGACCTTCCCAGTTGGCTCTGAACTTCCCATCCTCCTTCAGGGCATTCGTGATTTGCGACTTTCTGAGCACTAGATCTCCCTCAGACATTGACCTATCTCTCACCCGGCTATTATAGTAGTTGGCCACCCTCTGATGATAGGATGCCAATCGAATAGCCGCGGTTTCTCTGTGTTCATCGAGTAGGTCCAAGCCTTCCCTTAGAGCTTGTGAGTTTTCTTCCTCTACTAAGGGTACCACTCTTGGCGATAATGCTCCAAGTTCCACGAGGATCAATGCTTCTGCGCCGTATACAAGGTTGAACGGCGTTTCTTTAGTCGACACACGACTGGTGGTACGATATGCCCATAAAACACTAGGCAATTCGTCCACCCAGGCCCCTTTTGCTTTGTCAGCCTGGTCTTCAGCCCATGGAGGATGGTCCGATTACTGACCTCGGCTTGTCCATTAGCTTGAGGATATGACACTGAAGAGATCCGTAGCTGAATGTTGAGGTCCTTACAAAAGTCACGGAAGGCGTTGCAATCAAATTGCTTTCCATGGTCGGCATTCAAGATGCGGGGAATTCCAAATCGACAGATAATGTCTTTCCACACCATTACCTCCACTTTCTTTTCCGTGATTGTGGCTAAAGGCTCTGCTTCAATACACTTTGTAAAATAATCGGTAGCCACTAACAGGAACTTTCTTTGACCCGTGGCTAATGGAAAAGGTCCAAGGATGTCCAACCCCCATTGTGCAAAAGGAATTGGTTGTACTGTGCCTTGAGAGGGAGTTACTGGGGCTGTGGTGATAGGCGCAAACCTCTGGCATTTGTCACACCTGCGGGTTTGGTCCATTGCATCCTTTTTTAGCGTTGGCCAGTAGAATCCCAATCGCAGTACCTTAGCAGCGAGGGCTCTTGCTCCTAAGTGTTCGCCGCAGATTCCTTCATGCACTTCCGCTAGGGCATATCTTGCTTGTTCCGGTCCCAGACATTTTAGCAGTGGCGATGAGTATCCCCTTTTGTACAGTTCTCCGTTGATGAGTGTGAACTTCGCCCCTTGTATTTTCAAGCGACGAGCCTCGTCTTTATCTTGGGGGAGTGTACCCTCAGTGAGATACTGTTTAAATGGGGATCTCCAATCGTCTCCAACTTGAATGTCACACACTTCGACTCCTTCAATACTCGGTCGTTCGAGCCTCTCCACCTTTATAGTCCTTCCTTGTGTTTCTGTGGAAGAGGCTAGCTTAGACAGTGAATCAGCATGTGTGTTTTCGGACCGGTTGATTTGTATCAGCTGAAAGTTTTTAAAAGTCTTGGCCAGGAGTTGGACTTTCTTTAAGTAAGGAACCAGCATCGGTTCTCGTACCTCGTACTTTTCGCTGAATTGGTTCACCACCAGTTGAGAATCACTGTGTGCTACCAAGTGGTGAACCTGCAGTTTCTCCGCTAGTGCCATCCCTGCTATCAGAGCTTCATACTCCGCTATGTTGTTCGAACTAGGGAATCCGAATCGTAGGGAGTAGTCCAAGGATTTTCCTTCTGGCGACACCAGGACTATACCCGCTCCACTTCCGTTGGCACTTGATGACCCATCGACATGCAGCAACCATGGATGAGCCTCCCCTTCACTGCTGTCGTTCGGGATAGTGCATTCCACGATGAAGTCAGCCAGAGCTTGACCTTTGATAGCCTGCCTCGGTTGGAATGTGATGTCGTATCCCCCAAGCTCCACCGCCCATTTTACTAGCCTTCCTGAATGTTCAGGTTTCTGGAGGATTTGTCTTAATGGTTGATCTGTTAAGACAGTGATGGGATGTGCTTGGAAATACGGACGCAACTTTCGTGAGGCCATCAAGAGGGCTAATGCTAGCTTCTCGGCCAGTGGATAGCGGGTCTCTGGATCCAATAACACTTTGCTCACGTAGTATATGGGACGGTGTACCATTTCATCTTTCTTCAGTAGCACCGCGCTGACGGCGAAATCACCGACTCCCAAATACATATAGAGCTGTTCTGCTTCCAAGGGCCTTGTTAACAAAGGCAGCTGTTTCAAGTAATCCTTGAGATCTTCAAAGGCTTTTTGACAATCTTCCGTCCATTCGAAATTCTTCCCCCCCCCCGGTAGAGTTTTGAAAAAAGGCAAGCTCCTTTCCGCTGATTTTGACAAGAAGCGATTCAGAGCCGCTATTCTGCCTGTCAATCTTTGGACCTCTCTTACGGTGGTTGGGGGTTTCATGTCAATGACAGCCTGTATCTTCTCAGGATTTGCCTCGATGCCCCTGTTAGTGATCATGAAGCCTAGGAATTTTCCTGATTTTACCCCGAATGAGCACTTTTCGGGGTTTAGCTTCATTTTGAATCTCCTCAATACTTCAAATACCTTGGACATTTGATCAGTATGAGATTCTCCTACGCGGCTCTTGATTATCATGTCGTCCACGTAGGCTTCCATGGTATTTCCAAGAAGATCCTTGAACACTTTGCTCACCATTCGTTGATAGGTGGCACCCGCGTTCTTTAAACCGAACGGCATTACCCGATAGCAATAGGTTCCGTCATCGGTTATAAATGAAGTTTTTTCTTCGTCTTCTGGGTGAAACATGATTTGGTGATACCCGGAGAATGCATCCAAGAAACTGAGGAATTCGTAGCCGGATGTATCATCTACGAGTCTGTCTATCCGAGGTAGGGGGTATGAATCTTTGTGGCAGGCTTTGTTCAGGTCGGTGAAATCAACACACATTCGCCACTTCCCGCTAGATTTCTTTACCATCACTACATTGGTTAACCACTTAGGGTAATAGACCTCTCAAATGAATCCGGCGCCCAGGAGCTTACTCACTTCTTCAGTGATTGCTTTCTGTCGTTCCGGGGCGAAACTCCTCTTCTTCTGTTTGACTGGTCTGTGTCCGGGTATGATATTAAGTTCATGGCATATGACTTCGGGACTGATTCCGGGCATGTCCGCTGGGTTCCAGGTGAAGACATCTGAGTTTCTCCTTAGACACTCGACTATCTCCTTTTTCTGTTGCTCGCCCAACTGAGTCCCGATGAATGCCCTTTTTCCGCTATCCCCTTCAGTTAGCGCAATGGTTTCTGTTTCCTCTACAGGTTGGGGTTTAGGCGGATCGTCGATGCATAAGGCTTCTTTCCTCTGTGCTACCTTGTTGGCAGTGGAAGCGAGATAACAAGTACGGGCACTCCTTTGATTTTCGTGTACTTGTCCGACTCCGTTGGGAGTGGGGAACTTCATCAATAGGTAGCAAGAGGATATCACCGCCCTCATGTCGTTCAACACCGGCCTGCCCAAGATCATGTTGTAGGCAGCGGAGGTCGATCTGACCACCATGAACAATACTTGCCGGGTCAAGTCTTTCGAGTGCTCACTGAGAGTTATAGGCAACTCTATGGACCCGGCAACTTTCACTCGCTCCCCCATGAATCCATATAGTGGTGTCATAATGGGTTTCAGCCTATCCTCGGATATGCTCATTTTTTCGAAGCAGTTCCAATAGATCAGGTTCACTGAGCTCCCATTATCGACCAGGACCCTGCTCACCGGGTGTTTGGCCACCACCGTGGATATCACCATGGGGTCGTCATGGGGCATGGCGACATCACCTCTGTCAGCCGGAGTGAACATGATGGGTTCTTCATCCACCTGCTCCTCCATCACCACGTTAACCTGATACGCTTGCCTAGCGTAACTCTTGCGGGAAGTAGAGGAGCTTCCTGCACTTGAGTCCCCGCCTGCGATGACATTTATCGCGGGGGCTGTAGGTTCGTTGTTTGGCGGATTAGCACGGGGGATTGGCCTGACTACTTCGTTTCTAGGCCTATCCCTTCTGATATCATTATTTGCCCCCGTCCGCGGACGATTATTCCTTTGGTCACGCGGAGGATATCGGGGTCTCTCGCTTCGCCACAGGAAGCGGTTGATTTTCCCCTCTCTGGCCAGTCTTTCTAACTGGTCCATTAAGTCTCTACACCTCTCTGTTGGGTGTCCGTGAGCACAATGGAATTCACAGTAGGCTTCAGTGTTTCGGCCTACGTCTCCAATTTTCTTCTTGGGGAATTCCAGTAGTCCCGTCCCCTCAATTGCTGCCAGTATCGTCGTACGAGGCTCGCTCAGTCTGGTATAACCTTCATGCCTGAGCTTGGGGGCTTTGTCAGTTCTCACGGGTCTTGGGAAGCTTCTCTCGGGTGCATCTCTCTCTCTTTTCTTTCCTTCCTTCGCCTCCCTGGGCTGTATCATTCTCATCACTTCTTCTTGAGCTACATACTTGTTAGCCTTGGCAAAAAGGTCGGAAATCGTCATCGGTTGATCGAGAGAGAGGGATTCTTGTAGCTTCTCGGAGCTCGTTCCTTGTAGCATTGCGGCCAAGGCTACCCCTACTGGTAGATCTTCCACCTCCAAGGTTGCATCTCGGAAGCGATCTACATAGCTCTTCAAGGATTCTCTATTTCCTTGTTTAAGCGTGAGTAGGTAGGTAGCGTCTTTCTTCCTCTGGCTGTGAATCATGAACACTTTGAGGAACTCATTTCTCAACTCGTCGAAAGAGGAGATTGAACCTTCGCTCAGCCCGTTAAACCATTTCAGAGCGTGCCCGGACAATGTGAGAGAAAAAACTCTGCACATGATTTCGTCCTCCCATCCATGAAGCAGCATGAGGGATTCATAACTCTGAATATGGTCGTAGGGATCCGCTTTGCCGGTATAAGTGGCCATAGAAGGCATTTTGAACTTCTTCGGCAAGGGTTTGTTCATAATCTCCGGACTGAATGGGATCCTCCTCCTTTGTCCGTCATCCGGAGACACTAGCCTTTTCTTCTCGAGGATCCTTTGGACGACCTTCTCCACGTCCTCCGACCCTCGAGCTGAGTAAGGTCCTGTCCCTTCCGGTCTAGAAGAGTCTGATTGGTAAATACCTCTTCCAGTACCTCTGACTACGTGACTTGATATCTCGGGACCTTCTTGTGGGTTAAAATCTCTTTGTCTTCGCTGCTCCCCAGTCCTATATTCTCCTAACTCCTGTACAAACTCCAAAGGAGAAGAGCTGCGGAGTGTAGAGAAACTCTGCCGCACAGAGGCTGCAGGGGAACTCTGTCGCCTGGCCGACAGAGGAGAAGTCTGCCGCTCATCGGGCAAAGGCGAACTCTGCCTCCTAGCGGCGGCGGGAGAGTGCTGTCGCCTATCTGACCTGGGATATCTCTGCCGCATGTGGTCGGCGGGGGAGCTCTGTCGCCTTTGAGCCGGGGGAGAGCTCTGTCGCTCGTTTGGCGAACTCCGCCGCCTATCGGGCAGAGGTGAGCTACGCCGCAATTGAGCCGCGGGTGATCTCTGTCGCGGGGATGTGGGCGAGCTCTGCCGCCTCGGGCCAGAGGCGACCTCTGTCGTTGTTGAACTGCGGGTGAGTTCTGTCTTGCTGGGTAGGCAGTAGCATTGTCTTGCGTTCCTGCACCTTGCCCGGCACTCACCAAAGTGGAGGGCTGACCTCTCTCGTAGGTCTGCCTCAGTGTGCTTTCCCCCACTAACTGCTGTACTTCATGGGGTAAGCTCAATTGGGGGAGAGCATCTCTGAAGAAGCTCACCATGGCTTTCAATGCAGCCGTAGTCTCCTCATTTTTGCGCTTCAGGGCATCGAATTCCTCCAAGGAGACTAAGGGTTCTCCTTGAGCCCTTTCATTGTGTCTTCTTCGCTGTTCTGATCTGACAGGGGGACTTACAGAATTCTGCCCTCCTGTCAATTCTGCAGTTGAGCGTGTCCTCACCATTTCGATAGAGAACCTGACTTTTTGTCAAGTTTCCCACAGACGGCGCCAATTGATGTTGCTCACCTGACAGCAACAGTGCTTTGTTTTCCACGTGATCGGATTGTACTGTTGACGGTTAAGTCAATCGTCACAGTTTGCTCCACGTGTTCTTCGTATATCCTGCAAAAACAACAGGAATCAGAGGGGGCAGGGATTTGTCCCTGCACGCGCACTCCGACGATCAAGTTAGTGATCGGGAGTTGGTGTATGTAAGAAAAGGAGAAAGTATTGCTTAAATCAAAGGGTTTAAGTGTTTCTCCCTTTTTTTTTTTCTTTTTTGGATCGGATCCTGGATCTCAGAGGGCTCACCTCATATTTATAGGCTTCTGAGTCGGTTCGGGCTGAGACCCAGGCGCGTGTCTGGGCCGCGACAGAGTTATAGAGCACTCTGTCGCGCCTTGGACCATGCAACTTGCGGGGAAGTAGTCTGGCGGCAGAGTATGCATGGAACCTCTACCGTTATTGGTGCGGGAGACCTCTGCCGCGATCTGTGCGGGAGACTTCTACCGCGGTCTGTGCGGGGGACTTCACCGCATGCTGAGCGGGAGACCTCTACCGCGGTCTGTGCGGGAGACTTCACCGCATGCTGAGCGGGAGACCTCTACCGCGGTTTGTGCGGGAGACCTCTACCGCAGTCTGTGCGGGGGACTTCACCGCATGCTGAGCGAGAGACCTCTACCGCGGTCTGTGCGGGAGACTTCACCGCATGCTGAGCGGGAGACCTCTACCGCGGTCTGTGCGGGAGACCTCTACCGCGTGAGGTGCGGGGGACCTCTACCTCAGGCACGCGGGAGACCTGTGTCGGGGGTAATGCGGAGTCCTGTGATATGCATGGGCGATGGAGGTCTGCCGCTCACGATGCGCGGCAGACTGTGGGGCGGCAGACTCCTCTCGCATCAGACACTCTGTCGCAGCTCTAGGAACGGTGTCGCATGGCAGTTCTGTCGCCAATCTGCCACGTGGCCTGTTCTTGGTTCGACACGTGGCAGGCGGATAGTTGCACACGTGGATCTGGTGACACGACCACCATCAGTAAGATTTCTCTATTTGGATATTATTTTACTTAATGACATATTTTATTATAATACCCTCTATATTATTAGTTGATGTTAAGTGAATAACACTTTATAAAAGTTATATTTAAACCAATTGCTTATTTATTTTTTAATCAATTAATTTAATCATTTAATGTATTTATTTATTTATTTATTTGAGCCATTTATTTATAGGGTTTTTAAGTTGTAAATTATTTCGACTTAACAAAATATTACTATATGAAATTCATATTGGTCATGCTAGAAAGTCTAAGATGCATAAATAATAATAATAATTTATTTATTTATTTAATTTGTCATGTTAGAAAGTCTTAAATAAACAATTTATTTGTGATGCTAATTTATTTATTTAACATATTTAATTATTTATTTATTGGTCTATTTGTTTATAGGGTTTTTGTTATGTAAATTATTTTGATTTAACAAAATATTGCTATATGAAATTGATTTTAATTAATAAAAATTCGTAAAGAATAATCAAAATATAACGTTAATCACATAAAGATAATATTGTGATCTTATGTCAAAGGATTACTTATACAATGTTGAAAAAATATTCTATAGACACTTAAATTAATATATCAAGTGAACTTCTCAATACAAGTTATTTTGATAAACTTATCTTTTCAAACAGACACTTATAGTGTTAATTTAAGCATACTAATACTTTTGCTTATGAGACCAACCTTTTACTTTTTCAAAATAAAGACATAACAATATATCAATCTTAATGATATTTATGAATATCTGATTCTTTTTAGGGACAATACTTTCTACAACGAATGATTTTAAAAGCATTAGACTTTATGCAAAATATATTTTATTTTAAGGCCTTTACAATAAGTATTAATAGTTTACATCAATATAATTTACCGATAGATAATAATGTCTATATATTAAATAACTGTTTCGAGACTATAAATATTCAAATCTCAAAATCCAAAATTGTTCAGATTGATTATTGCGCATACCCTTATACGCCAATACAAAACCGGAGTACAACCCGCAGCTTTCCAAGAATTCAGACCAAATCATTCGACCCAAGTAAGAACTAGTGTAGAAAATCTCGAAGAAACCCATTTTAAAATCCCCAAATTCAACAAATAAATCTCAAGGCACAAAGGTTACGAATAGGGATTTGAGCGATTTTTGGTATGTCTCGGTGATGAAGAAAAATTGTTTCCAGTGTGAGTAGAATAAATATTGGGTATTGGATTTAGGTGATATTTTAGAATTTAGGATAATCTATAAAGGCGTTCAGTTTTTATTAGAGAAAAGGGGAAGGGTTTTTGATTCTTCTGTCCAAGAGCAGGGAGCCGAGTATGTTGGTTTTGTTTGTCGGAGAAGAAGAAGAGAAAGTGGTTGGCGATGAAGCAGACATCAAGCTCGGGCTGAAAACCATCAAAGGAAAGGAGGTGAAGCACTAAGACGAAAATGGGAACACAAGGAGAAAAATGAAGAACCATTCAACCCGTTCAATATGGATCCAAATAGACCCGGCGATCTAACCGGACCGGAGGACCACTTGGTGTGACCCCTGTATCCAGGCCTTCTAACGGCTAAGGAATCTTCTTATTTTGGGTTGAAGCCCAAAGTTTTGGTAATCTTGTATAGCTTGCTATATTGATTACCCAATGTTTTGGTAATCTTACATGTATATTATTATATAATAATTAATTTTGAATAGGTTAATTAATTTTTTAATTGGTTAATTTATTAGTTCGTTTTGTCATCCATAATTAATTTAATTGATTTATTAATTGATCAGTTTATTTTATTTTCGTTTATTTTGATTGATCCGTTAAATTAGTTGATTTTTGTCTTTATTTGTTCAATAATTGTTCAGGTGTTATTTGGTATTATTTTGTTTTTTATTTTTTGTTTCTGTTTTTAATATTTTAAAAAATAGAAACAAAAAACACATTTAGTACCGTGTTTCTGTTTTTAAAAAAAGAAAACGAAAGTAAGAATTTTTAAAATTGTTGGAAATAGGAATTTATTATTTCTATTGTTTTCAAAAACATGTTTTCCATTTTTAGTACTGCTCATACGTAAATATAATTTCATAATAAAAATATAAATAAATTAATTAATTTTTTAAAATAAAATACTATTAAAATTTTAATATAAAATATTTTTTAATTAAAATTAAATAGTTTAAAATTAATATATTTATTTTAGTATAAAAAAAGTTAAAAAATGTAAAAAGCAATTACATATAAATTATATTAAACAATAATATCGTAACATTATTTAATTTAAATTTGTAGAAGTGAATATATTATATATTTTAAATAATATCATTTATTTTAATTTTGGCATGCTAATAATTAATATTATTGCCAAGTACTGTTATCTAATATAATTAATTATTATTTTACTAAAAATTTATTATTTAATATTATATTTTTTCTATTAAATTTAAAATATATCATTACTACTGTTAAATAGTTTATATTATTAAATAAGTGATACTTAACATCAAATGATATTATTTATATTAAATTAATTAGTTAAATATATAGTATTTAATAATTTAATATCATTACAATTAAATTAAATATTATTAAATATAATTAATAATTATTAAATTAAATTATTATTTAATAAATAAAACTTAGATACTAATCTCAATTATTTTCTAATAAAAAGTGATACTAAAAAAATTATTTAATATTATTTTTAGTTGAATTATTTTTAAGTAGTTATTTTATTTATCATTATTGTAAACATCGCAAAATTTTCTGTACTTAATTAGACAATAAATAAAATGAAAATGTGTTATAGGAAAATATATATTTTTGTTAAATTGAAAATGTATTTAAAAATAATAAAAATAAATACAAAAATATATTATATATTTGTTATTTTGAAAATGTGTACACCACAAAATTCCTGTATATAGTTAGACTATATAAAAATAAAAATAATATGTTTTAATGGAAGTGCGAATATTCGTTGTAGGACTCGAGGAGTATGAGAGTCGAGATGCCCGTGAATGACAGAGAGCCCGAAATACAGGAAGTGATGAAGCAAATGCAAGCATGGAGGGATTGAAAATAATTTTGATGTAAAAACTTATATTGGAGATTTATGAGGAATGATGAAATCTCAAGAATATTTCATTTTCGAAATAATGAAAATTTCATGGAAGACATGAATATTGTTTCATTGGATAATTTTATAAAAAAAAAAGAAAAAAGAAAATGCATATACATATGTATACATATGTATATATATATACTAGACAAATTTAAATAGATAGATAATAATGTAAATATGTAACAAATATATATGTTAGGTAATATATAGCATGTAATATAGGTTAATAAACAAAAACAAACAAAAACAATCAAAACAAAAAAAAATAATAATAACACTAAACAACAAACAAATCATATATTAATATATATATATATATATATATATATATATATATAGTATTGTACGGATTTGGCTTTCAAAGAAAGCCAATTCCGCTTGCTGCCATTCGAAAATAGAGATATCCTCTGTTGAAGCGAGAAAACAAAGGAAAAAAAAAAAGAAGAAAGGGAGAAGAAAGCTGGTCGGCTGGGGGAGAAAGAAGGAAAAGAAAAAAAAGAAGAAGAAAAGAGGAAGAAAGCTGGTAAGCCGAGGGAGAAAGAAAGAAAGAAAGAAAAGAAAGGAAAGAAAAAGAAAGGGAGGAAAGCAAATGGAGAGGAGAGCTGACCGGGGGAAAAAAAAAGGAAAGGAAAGGGAGAAAGGGAAGGGAGAAAGGGAAGGAAGAAAGGGGAGGAAGGAGAGGCCACTGAGGCTGAAAGGAAGGAGTAGACCGAGGAGCTGAAGCTAGGAGTAGGGCCGCGAGGCAGGGGAGAAGGAGAGGAAGACTGACGGGAAGAAGAATCAGGTTTGAAAATTTCGAAGCAAACCGAGGGGCTGAAGAGGAGAAGTGATCGAATGAGGATGATGATGATGGAAGGATGGAAAGAAAGGAAAAGGAGGAAAGAAAGAAAAAAAAAAGAGGGGCTGGAAATTGTAAGAAAAAAAAAAGGAAAAGAAAAAGGTAAATTCATATATATGTGTGTTTAATGTACATGTATATATATATATATATGTTGGGATATAAGCATGTTAGTGTAGATTAAATTATATATGGAATAAAAATGGGAAAGATGAGAAGTAGACAAATAAATAAATATATGTGATAATGAATAATGAAAAGAAATAATATATATATATATATGTGTGTGTGTGTATATATTTATGTGTATATACATATAGGTGTATATAATAAATGTGTATGTTAGTATATGTACATACAAAAAAATATATATAGTAATAAAAATATATAAACATACGTGTTGACCTAGGTATGTACGATTATACGCACACACGAAGTAGTAACGAATATGTTACAATTTTGACGCAATTCAGACAATTTGTATGATTAGGATACTAATTATACAAATGTCGGTGTAGGAGAATCATAGGAGGAATTAGAGGAGACACTTGGAGGCATCATTAATCGAACTTGAAATATCCGATAAATCGAGGTAAGGGGTACCATTTAACTTAGTTCTGATAATGCATTCTTATTTCATCGATAAAAGGTTTTATGAAGCAGCATTATATTTTGAAATGATTTATAACTACTTTCATTCTTGTGAAATTGTTTACGAAGCATGTTTTAGTTTTAAGAAATATTCCTCGAGTACCTCATGTTATAAAATGAATTTTTCCTAAGGTATGAAACATATGGAAGCTTTACATTGATTTATGATTTTATATCCATATTGTTAAAGAAACTTTTGACAATTTCAAAAGTATAGAAAAAAAAGGAAAAGGGGAAAAGAAGTTTTTGAGACTATAGGCTTCATGCATGGTTACTTCTTGTGGTATTTCGGCTCCACCACTTGGGTGCCGGTACGTAGGGCCCCTGTAGTACTTGACTCAACCTGTGTGAAAGATGTCTTGCTACTCGTGGTTTATGATGATGTTTTCGGTAGTATCTCGTGCCCGCGCAGCACGCAATTATGTTTCCCACACGGAGAGTGCCTTTGGTGCCCATGTCCTAGCTAGGTTCTAGTGAAAGTAAGTAAGATAGATACTACCCATATTTTATGAAAGGGCTGTACGACCCTGATCCAGTCTACAGCCCCCTTACCATGGCCATAGGTATGATGAATCTCTACGGAGAATGACACGTATCGTATGACTTAGTTATAGTCTAGTCTCCTCGATTTGATTATGAATGTCGATTTTGATGAATGATTATGTGCTTTTATGCAATTATACATATACGAGGTCTCACATTACCAATCCTATGTTTATTAATCAATAAGATCCTATCAAGTTGAACTAGTTCGATGGGACCAAATTCACCAGATGGGAAGATAAGATGAAGTTTCTTTTCATCACCCTAAAGTTCTTCTAGTTTTGGATATGAATTTGTCACCTTTGCCAACACTAACACCAGAAGATACTAATGAAGTAAAGGAAGAAAGAAAGAAACGTGCAGAAGATAAACTAGTCTATCATGGACATATTCTGAATTCGTTGACAGATCGATTGTATGATCTTTACGTAAATTATGCATCACCAAAGGAGATCTGGATTTCGCTGGAGACCAAATATCAGAGTGATAAAAGTGGTACTAATAAATTCTTTGCATTAAATTATTTTGACTTTAAGATGACTAATGACATGCCAGTCATGGATCAAGTCCATAAACTACAATTGCTGGTTTCCAAATTAAGAGATTTTAAAGTGAATGTTCTCGACACTTTATAAATTAGAGCAATTTTATCAAAATTGCCTCCTTTATGGAACAATTGTAAGAAAAAGTCTTGTAAACACTAGAAAGTTTCACACTGGATGTCATGACCCATTTTTCCTAAAAATCCCTACAAATTTTTCGCTTTTTCATTTCCTTACCCGTCATGAACAGTTTCACTACTAACAGTTGGGCTATGAGTCGATGTTAGTCCCTCTTGTCATGTTACTTACCTTAACATCTATTTTTCATATTTCATTTACATATCAATTCATTTTAACTAAATACATCCCCAATATTACATCCGTGTACAGTACTGTGCCTTTATATATTCAGATACAAAATTATACGAATGTGTTTACCTAGTCTTGATAAGAAGCAGTGGATAACCGAAATGCAAGACTACTGTCGCTCTCTTCTACTGAATATATCCTGTAGGGTGAAAAATGAAAGGGTGAGTGAAACTTGCTTAGTAAGGCAATAATGTAAGCAGGTAGATAACTACACTATCTACATGCTGGTAAAGACATGACATGTAAAACATTTATATCTCGAGCATGAGGCAATTAAAACCATGCCATGTATGAGTATATCATATATCGTAAAACATGAATCGGCATGTAAAACATGAAAAACGTCTCATGTAAAACCTCTCATGCTCGGTACAGTAAAACTCTTCAAAACAATCCCAGAGGGATTCAACACATCTTTAAAATCATTAACATTCTCATAAAAACCCATCAATTTCTCTTTTAATACCACATTTCATGAAAATCGTCACAATATCGGGGTTCGACCCCCCCTCGGGTCTACCCTGGTCTAACGAGACCACAAGTTATATTATGTGAGACATGCAGGTTATTGTATGGAAATAATCGAGGACTATGTCCCTGTGATCTCAGGCTACACGATCCCGGTGTGCGAGGTATCACAACTGCAACGGGAGGTGGGACAAATCCTACCCGCCAGAATATCAAGTAACGTGAATACAATAGTCATGACTACATGGTACAACGTATTCTATGTGACATACACGGTACAACGTACTCCATGAACCCAATATCACAGTCTGGGGATGCTTGCCATAGGTCTTATCTCACTCAAAACCATGTTGATAACCAACCCATGTCTCAATCTACACGTGCGAGCATATCTTCTCACTATGACACACAGTCTACAGGAGGCTCCAGCACGGTCATATGCATGTCATAAAATTTTTGTGCGAGCGAAGCTCCAGCACGACTCCATGTATATTCATGATATCAGAAAAACCCTCGTGCGAGCGAAGCTCCAACATAGTTTCACAAAAATCAATGAAATCTGCGTACGAGCAGCGCTCCAGTACGACTTAAAATAATTATAAATCCAATTTAAATTCACGTACGAGAAATGCTCTAGTACGGGTGCATAAAACCAAGTAAAATCTACGTACGAGCACAGCTCCAGTACAGTAGTCATGTAAAGCAAATTTGTAAAACTCAGTGTGAGTAGTGCTCCAGCACTCTGTATATGAGTTAAAATATAAAATCCAGTGCGAGCAGTGCTCTAGCATAATTTAAAACTCATAATAACATGATAGGCTGCTCAATTTCACTAAAACAAATCAAAATCACAACTGGCACCTAATTCGTGCCATTTCATGTAAAAACATGAAATAAACAACCAGCTTATCCATAATTTGCTTAAATTAAAGCAATATAATCATAGGAATATCAAAAACATGAAAATCATGCAATTTCATAGCCTTACTACCCTTTTTGAAATTTTCTTAACTAAGGGCAAAATCATAATTTTTCACATATACCTCGATTTTCATAAAAATTATTATTCTAGTTCTAGATACTTTATGAAATTCTACGTAATGTAAATAACCCTAAAAATACGCGTATATATCTCTAAACGCTTACAAAATTTCCTTACCTCATTTTTCTGTACAGTCTGACCTTTTCCACTTATGTCTCATCACGCAGTCTGATTTGCTCACAATCCAATCTCCGAAACTGCGGATAAATATACATCAGGTCAAATATAATACAATTAATTGTATTTCATATTTTCTGGGTTTAATTTAAATCATTGGGCCCGTTTTACTTTATTGGGTCCGATTTCATCTTAATGGGCCTCGACCCATTTCCAGCCCGTTTCCACTTATTTAATCATTTCTTCGGGTCTACTGGGCTCTCAATACCTATTGGGCTTCGTTCCAAACTCTTTGGATAGCCCATATATCATTTACGACAATTAATTTTCAATTCTAATATTATTCACTAAATGTGAAATTTAATCCGTAATTCGTAAAATAAATCTTTAATATGCGAATAATTATATCAATTGTCGTAAATGAGCTTTACTTACCCGAGATTATGTGATGGTGCGCAAATCGAAGTTCGATCGGCTCACGTTCAAAATTTATCGTCGAACTGCACAATTTTATATTTAATTTCGGGTTATTTTTTATTAAATATAATTTAAATAAATTCTTCGAAAACCAAATCGGTCACTGTTGACCTCGTATTGACTTACCCGAAGTCCGGTGTATCCCCAAAAATTCTTTCCCTTTTTCCTCTCTTTCTTGGCTGAACCGGTTCAGTTGTGTTCAACTTGGTTTAGACCGGTTCGGTTCAACCGGTTCAGTCCGGTCCAATTTTCTTCTTCGCCGTTCGGAGCTCTGTCGGTCGGTTCTTTGCCGGCTTTCGCCTCCAGCAGCTCCGCGGGGTAGTCCGATTCACGAATCTGGCCTCGGTTTCACCAACGGTGGCCGAAAAGTGACCGGTCCAGCCTGTTCTCCCTCGGCGTTGGTACCCATTTTCCTTTCTCGCCGTTTCCGGCGCCGTCCGTCGGTTTTTTCGATCGTGGCCACCACCAATTTGCTCGGTATCATGTGGGGGTCCCTCGACTGGCGATGGTCGGGGTCGAATCGATGCCGGTGGCTGTCGATTTCACTCTCATCTTTGCGGCTTCTCTCCCTCGATCCGTCAGATTCCGACGTCAGTGGGCTGTGTCGCCGGTACCAGGGAGGTCGCGCCGATGTCCTCTTCTTTTTTCGGCCCTTCGTGTGAGGACCTGGCCCCGGAGCACGCCAGACCCCTCTGGGCCCCGCTCCCACTGCTAACCAGTCCTACAAATCCACAGATTGTCCTCTTTGGGCCCACTGACCCTCAAGGTTTTGCTCCACTGGGAAATTCCCAGGAGAAGCGTCCTCAGAGGTTCGAACCCAAGACCTTAAAGTCTTTGTTCTTACACTCATGATACCAATTGTTCCAGTAGAACAATTGGTATCATGAGTGTAAGAACAAAGACTTTAAGGTCTTGGGTTCGAACCTCTGAGGACGCGTCTCCTGGGAATTTCCCAGTGGAGCAAAACTTTGAGGGTCAGTGGGCCCAAAGAGGATAATCTGTGGATTTGTAGGACTGGTTAGCAGTGGGAGCGGGGCCCAGAGGGGTCTGGCGTGCTCCGGGGCCAGGTCCTCACAATAAAACGCGCATTTTTTTGTAACGACCGTGTGGCACTTTGCTCCCGCAGGATTCAAGAGGTGGCCCCCACAGTCTCACTCATACGTATTGTCCGCTTTGGAAGCCCCACAGGCCCCTCACGGCTTTATCGAGGTAAATACCCCAATTCGCGTCCTCAGAGGTTCGAACCCAAGACCTTAAAGTCTTTGTTCTTGCACAAACGATACCACAAACGATACCAATTGTTCCGGAACAATTGGTATCGTTTGTGCAAGAACAAAGACTTTAAGGTCTTGGGTTCGAACCTCTGAGGACGCGAATTGGGGTATTTACCTCGATAAAGCCGTGAGGGGCCTGTGGGGCTGCCAAAGCGGACAGTACGTATGAGTGAGACTGTGGGGGCCACCTCTTGAATCTTGCGGGAACAAAGTGTCACACGGTCGTTACAAAAAAACGCACATTTTATTGTGAGGACCTGGCCCCGGAGCACGCCAGACCCCTCTGGGCCCCGCTCCCACTGCTAACCGGTCCTACAAATCCACATATTGTCCTCTTTGGGCCCACTGACCCTCAAGGTTTTGCTCCACTGGGAAATTCCCAGGAGACGCGTCCTCAGAGGTTCGAACCCAAGACCTTAAAGTCTTTGTTCTTACACTCATGATACCAATTGTTCTACTGGAACAATTGGTATCATGAGTGTAAGAACAAAGACTTTAAGGTCTTGGGTTCGAACCTCTGAGGACGCGTCTCCTGGGAATTTCCCAGTGGAGCAAAACCTTGAGGGTCAGTGGGCCCAAAGAGGACAATATGTGGATTTGTAGGACCGGTTAGCAGTGGGAGCGGGGCCCAGAGGGGTCTGGCGTGCTCCGGGGCCAGGTCCTGGAACAATTGGTATCATGAGTGTAAGAACAAAGACTTTAAGGTCTTGGGTTCGAACCTCTGAGGACGCGTCTCCTGGGAATTTCCCAGTGGAGCAAAACCTTGAGGGTCAGTGGGCCCAAAGAGGACAATATGTGGATTTGTAGGACCGGTTAGCAGTGGGAGCGGGGCCCAGAGGGGTCTGGCGTGCTCCGGGGCCAGGTCCTCACACTTCGCCTGGCCGCTGGGTCGCTGGTGGTTGTTGGGGCAACCTCTTCTTCCTCGGTTTTCAGTCGGTTTCCCAGTTTCGGGTTTTCCTGATTTTCAGATTTCACTTTTTTTAAATTATTATTTATTTATTTATTTTATTAATATTTTAATCAATAAAATATATTAAAAAAATCAAAAATATCTACAAAAATTATTATTTTATTCATAATTAATTAATTTAATTTATTTATTTTATTTTAACCATTTTCTAGTATATTTTCTCCGTATTTTCGGGATATTGTCCCGAGTGAAAATTTCGATTAATTCCAATAAATTCATTTCTTGATCAATTTAACCCGAAATTTAATTATTTCTCCATTATTGATCAAGATTTCTCAATCTATTATTTTAAATTAAATTTTCTTGTCGAATTTATACCGACTTTCGATCTTTTGACCGTTTTTCCCTTCAACGTGTTTAAAATTTTCCATTTCAGTCCTTTTGCATTTTTAATTTCGTGTTTTGAATAAATCCGGGTCTTACATTGGAACAATTCCAGACTCATCTACAAATAGAGTGTGAAACTTAAGTTGAAGATGAAAAGCTATAGAAAGGAAAAGGTTGTGAATTCAAATGGAAATTCACAAGTAAAAGCCATATGAAACAATTCTAGAAAATTTGGAAATAAGTTTGTTAAGAACCAAAACAAACTTAAGGTCCAGAAATATGGTGAATTCAACAAGTTTAACAACAAAAAGAAAAAAAAAAGGCATGTTTTCATTGTGGAAAGAAGGGACACTACATTAAAGATTGTAGAGTCAAGATTGCAGAAGACAAGAAGAATAAAGAAAATGTTTTTGGACAATCTAATTAAGCCAAAATGGTTGTTAAAGATGATGACATGGAGTTTGTGGCCATGGTTTCTGAATTAAACATGGCAACAATAAAGGAACTATGGATTGGT
The DNA here is from genome assembly GCA_033439115.1 of Firmiana major. Taxonomy (NCBI): domain Eukaryota; kingdom Viridiplantae; phylum Streptophyta; class Magnoliopsida; order Malvales; family Malvaceae; genus Firmiana; species Firmiana major. Next base: position 20,883,857 of record CM065903.1, on the reverse strand, counting down.
TTCTTGATTCTAAAGCAACCATACATGTCTGCAACAAAAGAGAATTTTTCAACACTTATACTGAAGAACAAAGTCAAGTCTCTAAAGTGCTAGGAAAAGGGAATGTGGTACTTAATTTCACATCTAGACAAAAACTCACACTTATCAATGTGCATTATGTTCTTGATGTTAAGAGGAATTTAGTTTCTGCATGTCTGTTGTATAAGAGAGGCTTTAAGATTGTATTAGAATCTGATAAGTTTGTAATAACTAAGAATGTTGTGTTCGTAGGAAAAAGATATTCCCTTGATGGTATGTTCAAACTTAGTATTAATAAAATAAATTATGTTGCTTATGCTTATATGATTGAGTCTTCTACTTTATGGCATACTAGATTAGGACATTTAATTTATGCTATGCTTAGATATATGTCGAAACATAATTACATAACTTGTAAGCATAATAACAAAGATAAATGTGAAATATGTGTAGAAGCTAAGATAACTAGAGAACCATTTCTTAAGGTAGAACATGAAACAAAATTACTATATTTAATTCATTCTGATATTTGTGAATTGAATGGAAATTAACAAGAGGATGAAATAGATATTTTATAACTTTTATAGATAATTGTTCACGTTATACTAGTGTATACTTACTAAGAAATAAAGATGAGGCTTTTGATAAATTAAAGAATTTAAATCTAAAGTTGAGAATCAAAAGGAAAGGAAAATAAAGATTATAACGAGTGATAGAGGGGGTGAAAACTTCTCAACAAAATTTAATAAGTTCTTTGAAGATCATGAAATAATTCACCAAAAGTCAGCTCTTTTTACACCCCAACAAAATGATTTGGTAGAAAGGAAAAACAAGACCTTAGTTGATATGGTAAATGCAACAATTTTAAATGCTGGATTACCATTCAACTTGTGGGGTGAAGCTTTGCTTAATGCTTGTTACATACATAACAGGGTTCATTCAAAGAAGACTCATATCTCACCATATGAAGTCTAGAATAGAAGGAAACCAAACCTAAGTTATTTTAAAGTGTGGGGGTATATTGCATATTATAGACTTCCTGATTCTCAAAGAACAAAATTAGGTTTAAGAGGAATTAAATATGTCCTTGTAGGTTATGCACAAAATTCAAAGGCATATAAACAATTAGATTTAGAATTCAATGTCATTGTAGAATCTATACATGTTGAATTTTTTGAAAAATAATTTGTTAAAAATTAGGTTCTACATGAACCAGAAAAGGGTCAAAATACATCTACTACCTATAAATCTCTTTTTAAAATAAAAGAAATAAGTGAACCATCTGAATTGAGAAGAAGTCATAGAACACGAAAAAAATCTTGATTTTGAATTTGTATCTCCAGATCAAATTACCTTTTTGGTTGAAGGTAGTAGAGATAGAATCTTAAGAAAAACAAAGTTATTATTCAACATTGAAGATGAGTCCAAAACTTTAAGTGAAGCATTGGCTTCAAGAGATTCAGCCTTTTGGAAAGAAGCTGTAAATGATGAAATGGACTCTATAATGTCTAATAATATATGGATCTTGGTGGATTTACCTCAAGGATCAAAACCTATAAAAATAAGTGAGTCTTCAAGAGAAAGTATAATTCTAATGATTCTGTACGAACTTTTAAAGCAAGATTAGTTGTTAAAGGTCTTACTCAAAAGAAAGGCTTAGATTATTTTGATAGCTATGCTCTAATAGCTAGAATAACGTCTATTAGAATTCTTTTTGCTCTAACTTCTATATATAAGTTGCATGTTCACCAAATGTATGTTAAAATAACATTTTTAAATGGTGATTTAAAAGAAGAAGTTTATATAGTACAACTTGAATGATTTTTTCTTCCTGGTAATTAACACAAAGTATGTAAGCTTATTAAATCCTTATATGGTCAAGCTCGCAAAAAATGGCATGAAAATTTTGATCATGCTATTTTATCTTTTGGTTTTAGGCATAATACTGTTGATAAATGTATTTATTCTAAGTTTACTCGTGATTATAGAGTAATTGTTTGTTTGTATGTTGATGATATGCTTATATTTGGTACTAACATGCTTGGTATAAATGAAACTAAGAATTTTCTTACTTCTAAATTTAAGATGAAAGATCTTAATGAAGTAGATACAATATTAGGAATAAAGATTACAAAGTATGATAGTGGATTTGCATTAAACCAAACTCATTATATAAAGAAGCTGTTCGATAAATATCAATATCTTAAAAAATATATATATAGTACTCCATATGATTTTAGTGTTAAACATATTAAGAATGATGCTAGACCTATTGAACAATTAAAGTATGCTAGTGTTATAGGAAGTTTGATGTATATTATGCATTGTACACGACTTGATATTGCTTACATTGTTTGTAAGTTGTCAAGATTTACAAGTAATCATAGTATAGCTCATTGGAGGGCAGTTGAAAAGGTACTTGGTTACTTAAAGAGAATTGCAAAATTAAGGTTATGTTATACAAGATTTCTTGCTATTTTAGAAGGTTATTCAGATGCAAGCTGGATAACAAAAGCTAGTGATAATATTTCCACTACAGGTTGGATATTTACATTAGCTGGTGGTGCTATAAGTTGGGAATCTAAGAAGAAAACATGTCATGCACACTCAACTATGGAAGCTGAGTTTATAGCTTTAGCGGCTGTTGGTAAGGCAGCTGAGTGGCTAAGAAATATTATGTTTGAAATTAAGTTGTGGCGACAACCGCTGCCATATTTTTCCTTACATTGTGATAGTGAGTCTTTTATGTCTTGTGCTTTCAATAACATTTATAATGGTAAGTCTAGACATATAAGTCTAAGACATGACTACATTAGAGAATTGATATCCAGTGGAACCATTACAATTATATATGCAAAGTCTGCTGAAAATTTGGTTGATCCTCTTGGTAAAGGTTTGCCAAGAGATAAAGTGTCGAGGACTGCATGTAATATGAGTCTAAGGTATAAGCCCCAAAACACCAATAATGGTAACTTAACTTTGAATTACCAAAGCGGTAATTACTAAAGTTTAATGGGTAATAACAAGTTATTGATTAGTGTCTGTTTTGCACTTATAAGAGGAGTCTCATACTTGAAAATGAAGAAAGTGCTATTGTTACATTGAGAGATTGTGATTAAGCTCTTAATGAAGATCGCTCATGGAAATTGTCTAAAGTAAGAGGGACAATAAAAGGATCTCCACCTATGTGAATATGAAGTGGTGCCACTTCAACAAGAGTTTTGGGGTTTTACTATTGAAATATTCACAGAAACTATGATTGCTAGCACATGGCCATTGAAATAATGCTAGGAGCGAATAAGAGATCCTTATGGAAGAGACAAATGTGATGTGTGTGGTACTTTCGATCCTAATTGTAAGGAGTCATGGTTTAATCTTACACACCATGTACTTCATTAGCATCCTAAAGTACTTACATTAATTGAAGGTTTAATTGAAAGGGTACCTTCATGTATGCATCATATTTGTTGTGAAAGATACTTGTATTACAAGCTAGTAGGGGATTGTTGGATAGTTTGTAATAGTACTTAATCCCACATTGCTTAAGGATAATGTAATAATTATCTTTATAAGTAGAAATCAAACTTTAAGTGTAACTTGAAGTATAAAAAGGCTTGTGGGCTTGCTTAAGCCTTTGACTAATTTTAAAGGTGAAAAGATTGACACTTGAGCCTTGGGCTCTTGGCTCTTTGAATAGTTCTAAATTTTTTTTTAATTTTTTACAGAAATATTTAAAATTCAATTTTGAATTTAAAATGTTTTTAGCTATTTTGACAGGTATATTTTCAGTTATATCTGAAACAATTGTGTCTAAAAATCAATTGTTGTTATTTAACAAATAACCTTTAATTTACAATTATTCGGAATCTATCTAAGCTTGGTTTAATTTCTAGGAAGCACACTCTCAATCTTTCACATTTCACAAAGAATTTCTAAACGGTTTTGTTGTATCTTGGGGTCTTGCTTCTGTGTGAAATAATATTGCACTTAAAAAAATATAATACTATAACCTCAAAATCAAATTGCCACATTCATTCCTAAATTTTCCTAACACTTAGCAATATAGTGATTTGAGTAGCTTGGATAATTACCAGCAGACAAGACAAGTAACTCATAATTCATGAATTAATAATCATAAGTAAGGTAAGTATTTGAGTAGCCGGCCATCTTCTTGTCGAATTTGCGCTAAATTAAGAGAAACCAATAATTATTAGTTTAGTTAATTTGTTTTTTCTTTTCATTGAGTTTAGCGATTGATTGCTACCTTTCATTCCCATCCTTCCACAAGCAGGATGTACATATGCGAGCAATTTGATCGCTTGTGCCACGTGATGCCACGAGTAAAGACAAACTAGACCTGTTCCCACTCCGACAAACTAACTTACGGCTACTATTTCACTACAATTCACTCCTCCATTGTTTTGCACAGTGGCCATAGATTTTATTATTATCATAAAAACTTTCAGATCCAATGTTGTTTCTTTCCTTTAATGCCGATTCCTATGCTACATTTGGTGAATCAAGAGATGGAGCTTGCTACGTTTTCTTTTCAAAGAAAGTGAAAATGCTTAGCAATTCACTAGGCTTATCAGGATTTCTTTTTTCTTCAAATTTTACTATTTTTGGAGCGGTACTATTGTGTAGGTATAACCACAGCAATGTTTAGCATCATCGCTCTGGCCTTTTAATTGACATTGCAAATTTACGTGAGAATGTCATACTACATATATCTTGTTATTATTCATTAAAAAAAATCAGTCAAATAGATACCTGATACCACTAACGATCATTCATACATTTTACATATAACTTGAATTAAAAATAGTACTCTAAGTTGACAGATTTTTAGTGTATTTATGTAGGCAAATGTTATATATACGCATAAAAACATAGGCAAATACGTAACGATAGTTGTTTCTATTTTAAGTCAATTTTTTTTTAACTTGATAAAAAAAGTCACTTCATTCTTTTTTTATTTCAAAAGTGTTGTTAGAAAATAGATGTGTACACACACATACGTACAAACATGAATATATATATATATATATAATTATTTATTTATTTATTTTTGTGTAAACAATATCCATTCAAACTCAAGGGTTCGTCTAAATTTTGGACTGGCTTGAACAAAAATATTAAAGTCCATTAAATGAGTTTGGATTTGAAAAAAAAAAGATTCGATAAAATTCATGTCAGGCTTGATTTTAGCATTTCAAGTCCAAACTCGATCCAACCCAATAATTATTATTTTTTACTATTTCTTATACTAATACATTTTTATATGATTTTTTTAATATTCTTTTGCAATTTAATTTAAGTTTGTATTATTTTTTAGATTTTAATTTACAGTTTTCATGTTTCTTATAATTTTTTTGTAACTTATTAACTATTATGTGTTTTAACATTTTTTATATTTTACTATTTTCTCAAAAAAAAAAAGTATTTGAATGTACTTAAATGAGTTTGGTCTTATTCATTGTATGTAAAAATGAATTTGAATAAAAATTAGATTCCAAAAATCGAGTGAAGCCTAGCTAGGGCTCAATTTCAATTTCTTAATATCTTACCTAAGCTCAGCCCGCTCTATCTCTCACATACACATATACATATACATATACATATACAAGAATTTTTTACATCTTACTATTCTTACTCAATACGAGAGAATCACATTCACATGTAAATCTTCATAATCATGTTAAAATTTATATTTAGTGAATCATGTATTGCTCATTTGTTAATATTGCTTGTTTTAAAAGGCAATAACATTTTCATCAAGAGGTTCAAATTTGAAATCTATAAATCCCCAACAAACATGGAGATCTCAAACTTTTGTTTTTTATTTTTTGGTACAAAGTAGGTCGAAGACCTAAAGGGAATTGGAGAAAGGAAATTTGTGAACTCCAGCCTTACAGAATTTCACCTCCCAAGAGAGGTGGATAAACCATCGAGACTAAATTTTGGATTCATCACAAACCTTCAGTATATGTTAATTGCAGGCTAAAATTAATGCTGGGGTTTGCCACATTATTTCCTATAAATGTATGTCTAGTGTCTGTCCATATACTATATTATGTCTAGTGTCCGTCCATATACTATATTATACAGACTACTTATTGGATCATTTATTGTTAATTATACTGCTTAGTAAATGTAAGTCTTTGATTTATACATCCAGAGTTTTCCATTACAGGCATTAACCACACAAAATTGTCCTCAAGAGTACTAAAGCCTACTATTTTTAATTTGATGAGCATATAAAGAATTACGGATTTTAATTTCCACAAAATCCCTTGTGGCTAAGTATATCAAGCATTGGATTGCTCTCGATCCGTAGCTGCTTTACCCTTTCGCTATTAGCCAACACATAAATAAAAAATCCGTTTATATTTTTCATTCCCTTTATTTGCTGATTACAGAAACCAAATGCATAAAAGCTAGTAGCAACTATAACAAGCATAGCATGTCAATAGGGTTCCTCCTAATAACTGATGTGGCTTCTTCCTTCTTTTTTCTTTTTTTTTCCCCACTATTCTAATAGAGAGAAAGCATATCTCACCGGCCCTTAAATATGTATATATACCGAAACAAAAAAAAAAAAAGAAGGAAAAAACATACAAGCAGAAAAATTCACAATGTGATATTATTCTGATTTGAAACTTCATTAATGTGTTACTGTCCAATGACAAAAATTCACCCCAAAGTCCTGCTATATTTTTGAAAGTGCATAGATTCCAAACATGGACGGTGACCCCATAAATAGACAGCCATGTGTTTCTGTAACTACACTGTAATTCCTCTGACCACTGTCGAATATCGAAGAACCACTCCTTGAGCCAGTTCTGGCCAGATTTCTTTATCCTTAGCATGGTTCGTCATCCTCGATAATGATCAGGAGTTGTTTTCCTGAAATCTTCTTAACTGAGATATTATACTCCCCTTGATTCTCTAAGAAATCCTTTAACGCTTCGATTTCCAAGCTGTCCCTGGCTAAACCCACCATGCATCTTTCAAGATAATGCAGAGCATTATTGTCAATCATCCCCAAGCACACATTTCTGTTTTCATCTTTCTTTGGCAAATGAGAACTTCCTCCGCTGCCTTGAACATTAGCTACAACTCGTGGATCTCCTATTGAGATTTCAACGTTCGTCAAAGCATCCGTGAATTTTTTCCTTTGAATTCCACTTCCGGAGTTAAAACAGGAATTTTGCCACTGTGACCTTTTGTGAGGCTTCTTTACCATCCAATCTTCCAGAAGGGGATACTCTCCTCCAATAGGAGGATCTTGTATTAAACTTTGCAAGATTGACCCCAATCTGATGGTCCATCAGCCATGCTCCATTCAACCTAGCTACTGCATTTTTTGCCTCTTGAATGAAGACGAAACGCACAAAACCATATTTTATACCCGTTGCAGATTTTTTCTTCGACGTAAAGACATCAATGACCTTCCCGTGATGGAGGAAAATTTGACGGAGCCACCTCCAACGAATAGTCCGTGGAAGGTTTTCAACAAAATGTTAATTTAAATGTTAATTTAGATGGACAATGAAATTGATTCGATTGAGATGAGATTAATTTTGATAAAATTAAAAAAATAAAATGATTATTTAAATTTAATAAAAATTAAATTTTAAAGTAGAAGCAATAAGAATAAGATAATTTTATGTCATTCCCCTTTTGTGTTTTAAACGAGGCATCCCACTGCACTGACTCCAATTAGAGCCAAACGTGCTTGCAAACGGAGCCAAAGGCAGAGAACACCATTAGAAAAACCTCGTCCCTGCTAAGCCTGCGTTCACCTCGTCATTGGATATGTTTTTAATTGGGACCTTAGGCAACAACTTTAAATTAAGTTGGGTAATAAATTACTTGATGTTATTAGGTTTTATTAAACAAATGACAAACTTAGTTTTAAAAAAAAATTGTTCATAATTTTGCAATCCGCGTAAATTAAGTTAAATATTACTATCACATGGTGACACATTTTGTTTGATCATGTACCTTATGTAGGCTTGTTTTGCATAGGCTACACGAGCTTCACTGCAGTACACTGAAAGCCAACCCAATCTCGATAAGGAAAAAAATGGCAACTACATCAAAAACCTCTATTCATGATATGAACGGAAGCTTTGACATTAGAATTTGTTAAAAGTACGAGAAAGTTTATTCATTTTGTTTACTCAACGCGTAAAGTCAAACAATAAAAAGGAATTAGCCTCGAATCATCCACATTGTATCACTTTCATTTTATGTCAGTTCCAGCTAATATTGCAACTTTTTTATTCACAAAGAAGTATAGGAGAAAGGTGAAATCAAACTTTAAAATTAATTTTTTTTTAAAAAGAAATAATAATTGTTAGATTAAAATTTATTTATTAATACTGCAGTTAAAATGATCATCAAACCATTACTGTATGACTCCAAATTCACAATCCTTGTACTAATTAATAATATTACATTTAGGTTCTATGTTTTGTGGATGTATCTGGTTTTCTTTTTTTTTTGTCTACAAGTTGATTGAATTAATCTTATTGAAAATCAATCCTCATTTTCGGAATTCCTTTATTTGAGGAAAAGGAAAAAGGTCGATAAAGAGTCCAAAATTTGGTTAAATGTGGACATAAGATCACAATCCACATTGGTGTAGCCAAAACCTATTAGCTGGACAACTTGAGCTTGAAGGTGATTGTTCATACAAGTGAAGGTAACGTGGTCCTAGCATGTTCCCCCAATTTTTGAACATTTATCGATTCGTTCAACTCATTCTTTTTCCATATTTTGTTCCCTGGGAAGTCGTAAATAATACAAACTTTTCAACCCAAAAAGAAACATAATGATGAGTACGTACCATCGAGTAGTGAAATGATAACAAGATTAATTGAATAAAATTGTTATCCCACTATTCTTAATTCATCATGATTAATTTATATAAATTTGGAGCACATTTAGCGACTTGCAATCTTAATATGAACATTGAAAGAAGAATGAAACAAAAGTTAATTTCAGTTTTGATCTAAAATTGAAGGTACTATATATTGTTTGCACCAAAAAATGTAGTCTGACAATAGAATTGAGTACCCTTCTTTTTATTTTTGGTATACAGCGTGCAAAGTACTATTCACCTTTCCAAAGTTTGCCAGCACTGCGACGATCCATGTAACCTTTACTGATAATATTACGTTCGTCTTCGAATTCAATGTATATTTCCCATTCCATTCGAAATTTTAAACTTAGCTTGGCTGTCACCACAAGAAATAAAGAACTTTCTTATTAGCCAAACAAATTAAACCTGGTGAGAAGCTATAGAAATCTCTTGATCAGTGCAACTGAGACATAGGGGACAGCTACATATGGATAAATAAAGTATTAATGCAAATTTTATTAGTATAACATAAGGAAGCACATATATAAAGAAGAAAATGTGGGAAATAAGTGAAATTCAGGGAATATGATAACTAAATTAAGAAAGCGCTAATTGGCTGGTTCCTGTCAAGCATCCAAAAACAGAAGCCATCAGCAAAGATAGGAAAACTAATTGGGAGCGGCTTTTGTCTCATGCAAAGAGAATATGTACATTTCTCTTCTTGCTTTTTCATGTGAACAAAGCCAGCTAAAATATAAAGATGGTATGAAATTATCCTCAAAATGCTGCCATTTTCCTTCTTGTCTTAAGCTCACTTGCAGCCTTTTGACAAAGCAAAAAAAGCAATCTTCTTTTGTCTCTGCTGCTTCAACAGGAGCACAGGCCATCTCCATTCTTCCCCTATCCCCTTATATTGTAGCCCCGAATAAGCTGCTTAACATAGCACTTTAAGACATAGCACTTCAATCCTCCAGTTCGGTTGAGGCCCAGGCCGTGGCGAAAACTGAGTTGTGACCTTTCCATGTGAGAACCAACATATCATCTTCTCTCTTCATTCCCCATCCGCTAGCATGTTCATCTAGCAGGGATTTAACTTCTGCCACTGTCTTTTCACAAAATGGAACGCCAAAGAAACCGGCATTTTTCATCCTTTGTGACAATTTTGCACCGGATTCTAACCTCTCTATCCTTTGAAACCCTTCAAAACTGATGACGTTTTCAATTTTGTGACCAATATCGGATTCATACTCTATCCTTTGGCTATTATCTTTGGGCAAGAAAGTCTCCAATGCGTCAAAGGGTATCCAAAGATAATTGAAGCAAGTTGTGATCCTCGAAGTGAGACTTGATGCACTCAAATTAGAATCCTCATCCACCACAACTATAAGACGAGGATTAAGGCCTTTAATTATGTCAAGGAAAGTGTCTCGCAAAGAAGAATCGTGATCATTACTCACTTTCTTTTCATCAAACAGATAGCGTAGCCAATTTTGACAGTTTATTACTAAAGCCTCATCCTCCCTAAGGTCTAGCTCGGAAGGAGTCAAGCGACTCAACAGTGATTCAAACTGAAAAGTAGAGGATTCTTTGGACAAAATTTCGTCTGATGAAGGCAAACAAGGGTTATTGATCACATGGAATTCAAAGGGAACGTCCCTAAACTTTGCAAAATTTGCCAGACGGTGACCAACTTCCTCGGTTGATACGTTAAGCAAAGGAGGGACTGGTGGCCTGCAAGAGGGTACCGTGATTCGAAGTGAAGGGGGGCCTTCAGCCCTTTTCGCTAGGGCGTCAATTAGGGTAGGCCACTGCATACAATAAGTGATGCTAAAATCTAAAATATGAACTTTGGGGTAGCCTTCAATTGCATTAAAAATGGCGCTGTTCGATGCACAAAACCCAAATCGGTGCCATGGGATTAGATCGACATACCCGGCTAGCTCAGTCACCGTGATTAGCCTCCTCTGAAAAGTGCTGCCCCCATTAAAATTCATCGTTGCGGGGCAAACCTTAGATGCCCTAGAGATAAGTGCTCTCAAAAACCAGGAGGTGAGCCTTTGATTAGGGTCACCAACAGAGGAAGCGACGTTATTGAGCACCCACATAACTTGCTGAGCCAAAGTTACATCGTTGCTCTCAAGGGCACTGGCACAGTGGAGTAAAAGCTTCTCTATACATGCTCCATCGAGACTACCAAGGCATCCTCTGAGTGCTCCTGTTATAGAACTCTGAGGTGTGTTGAAAAGACTAGGGTTTTGAAGGGAAATGGATGCACCGTTTCCTCTTAGCTCAGTTTTCATGGCTTTTGATGAAAGGGAAAATAAATAAAAAAAAGTTGATTAGGGTTTTGTTGAATCAACGTGCATGCAAGTAATTGACGACTCTTGATGAAGAAACGAAAGAAAAAAGTGGCTGAAAGGAGGTGGGTTTAATTTCTTAATTTTATTTTGGTTTTGTTTGTTTTACACTCGTGTGGTTTATATTGGTGGATGGAATTGAAGAACTAGTTATCCAGTTGGAGATATGAGCCAATTAGTTCAAAAAATATGAGGAGTGGAGTTGGAAGAAAGGAATTTACACATTTCCTTTGCGGTTCTAATGCGTCAATTAGTTAAGAGATAGAGAAAGAATTGAGAGCTAGCTGGTTTATCTATTACTTGAAGCCTATATATAGCAGAGAAAGGTCCTTATTGAATGATTATCCATATAGCATGCAGCCAAAAAATTTTTAAGTTTCATCAACCAAGAGACTTAACAACTTAGCATTATAGTGATTTGAGTAGCGTGAATAATTACCAGCAGACAAGACAAGTAACTCATGATTCATGAATTAATAATCATGAGTAAGGTAAGTATTTTTTATATATTACTATATATATATATAAATATATATATTCATACCCCAATATCATCTATTTGACTTAAGTACATTTGTACATATACTTTTCCAATGAAATAATCCTTTGAGAGCAAACTAATATAATTCCTCAAACATTTTTGCAAAATTTGCTTGTTTCGCTTGGGAAAATTTATGAACCAGGGAATGCTGAATTTACAGTTCAACCGTACTCCTCCTCCTTTACTTAATAAGCGGTATTAGTCGAAACAATTTATATATATATATATATATATATATATATATATTAAAACTCTCCTTGAGTACTAATTTTGGCTTTCATAGAGCTTTCCTAAGCTATTTTGGACAGTTTCCAATTATTCCTCCTTCATCGTGTACTAATTGCAGTGGCTAACAGAGGGTAAAGAATAGGTTAAGGAAGCTGTCTTAGCCGGCCTTTTTTTTTTTGTCGAATTTGTGCTAAATTAAGACAAACCAATACTTATTAGTTTAGTTAATTTGCTTTTTCTTTTCATTGAGTTTAGCGATTGATGGCTACCTTTCATTCCCATCCTTCCACAAACAGGATGTACATATGCGATCAATTTGATTGCCTGTGCCACGTGATGCCACGAGTAAAGACAAACTAGACCAGTTCCCACTCCGACAAACTAACTTACGGCTACTATTTCACTACAATTCACTCCTCCATGCTCTGCATTGTTTTGCAAAGTGGCCATAGATTTTATTATTATCATAAAAGCTTTCCGATCCAATGTTGTTTCTTTCCTTTAATGCCGATTCCTATGCTACATTTGGTGAATCAAGAGATGGAGCTTGCTACGTTTTCTTAGAAAAGAAAGTGAAAATGCTTAGCAATTCACTAGGCTTATTAGGATTTCATTTCTCTTCAAATTTTACTATTTTTGGAGCGGTACTATAGTGTAGGTATAACCACAGCAATGTTTAGCATCATTGCTGTGGCCTTTTAATTGACATTGCAAATTCACGTGAGAATGTCACACTATATATATATACATATATACATATATGTATCTTGTTATCATTCATTCAAAAAGTATCAATTAAATAGATACCTAATACCATTAACGTTTATTCATACATTTTAAATATAACTTGAATTCACACTACAAGAAAAAGGACCATCAGCGGCGAAATTAGCGACGGAGTTTCCGTTGCTATTTTTACATTTCCGTTGCAAATGGGCATTAGCGTCGGAATTTGCGACGGAATAACCCGTCGCAAATTTCGTCGCTAAATTTGAAGTCGCTGAAAGTTTTCGTCGCTGATGAAAAAATTTCGTCGTTAATTCCGTCGCAAATAATTTTCGTCGGTGAAAATTTTTTCCGACGGAATTCCGACGCTATTTTTTTCGTCGCTAAATGGAATTAACGGCGGATTTCTGTCGCTAATATATGTATTTAAAATAATTAAACTTCCGTCGCTGAAATCTTTCAAGGACGAAATTCCGTCGCTAATTTATATGTATGAATTAATTAAAGTTCCGTCGGTAAAATGAAACAGCGACGGATTTCTCGTAGCTAATATTTCCGTCGTTGAAAGAAATTAGCGACGGAATTCCGTCGCTAATTGAATTAATGAGATTTTCGTCGGTGACATTTTCAGAGACGGAATTTCGTCGCTGAAAACTTCCCAGAAAAAAAATATTTCGTCGCTAAAAGGATTCAGCGACGGATTTCCGTAGGTAATTTCACTATATATTCTTAGTATTTTTATTGCTTAAATTCGTGTACCTAAAATAATGAAACAGACATTTATAAATCGATAGAAACAAACAAAAAATATATATTACAACTATATATCAAAACTAACATCAACTATTAATTGAAAATCATCATCATATACAGTCCGATCAAATCATCATCAGAAATATCATCCAGAATTCATAAGAAAGCAAAATATTTTAAAGTAAATGTGTACTCTCATTGATCCAGACGACCTCCTGATCCAGACGGTCCAGGTCCAGGTGCTCCTGTGTTATTGGCATTCCTTGCCATCAAGTTCATCATCTGATCCATAAAATCAGACAACTTTCCTTCCAGATTATCAATCTTGTTTGAAATGACTCTGACGTCCTCTTTCACTTGCTGCACCTCTTCAACTCCGTTCAAAAATTCATCTCTAATGAATCCATCTACATCTAATCGACAATACATCCAAGATCTATCCTTATCCATTTTTCACACAGATAATATTATATCTGAAAATATAGAATAACAATTACACTATATCAGCAAATAACTTTTGTCAATTAAGTAAATCAGAGGAAAAATTTTATAATAATTTTTTTATGAATGATCCTCTCGAATGAATAACCCTAAATAACCCTAAACGTAACTGTTCAATAACATATACCTATGTATTCTTCGTTCATATTTACTTTAATTATTTATTAATTTCCAAATAATATATAAAACTAAAAAATAAAGAAATAATTTTGTAATAAATATTATAAACATGTAATTTAAATTGAACTTACCTTTAATGTATGTCGTATATGACAGTTGAATTTGAAAATATAACCTGGAGTTAAAAAATAAGCATCCATAAACATTGAATGTATGTAACGTGCATAAAAGAAAAGTTAACATCTACAATAACAAAATAAATAAACTAAAAATATCAATTATTACAAAATAAATCAAATTAGCTAACATTAATATATATATATATATATATATATTTAAATCTTGGAACTGAATATGTGGAGAATTATATTTTAAAGTCCTAAGTTTTCTTAGAAATTTCGGCAGCATAACGACTGCAATTTGTCTCTACCCAACCTACAAATAATACTATATAGTAGTTCAAATCATCAATACAATTCATGCATATTAAATCATCTCAACAACCTTAGTTATCCACAACTAACAATCATACTTTCCAATCACAACTAACAATCATGCTTTCCAGCAAACATCATTGTCCTAAAAGTCTCATTTAGTCGAACCTACCCCTTCCATTCTCATGCAAATTTTCATGATTAATTGATACAAACTTATTAACCAACAATTCCTTATAAATTTACAGCTAAAGGATTTATATTTGATGCAATTTTCTGCATTTTCATTATATATATTTATATATATATATATATATATATATATATATATATATATATATAAGCATTATGTATTTTTCAAAAGTTGAGTGGGTCATATGACATAACTCATCATCGTGAGCTGCGTCACTAGCTACAATTTTTACAATTTTCACTTATTCTATTTAAAATAGAAAATGTTTATAAATTTAGAGCTTCCAATTAACAGTGAAGATTTTGTGTCTTTGCCGACCAGAGGACTGTGGAGAGACAAATAAACGATGAATGACAAAAATAAATATAAATAACAAAAACAACAAGATGAAGGAGAAAGATGATTTTTACGGATGGCAAAGAGTAACACAGAACAGAAATTCAGGTGATTTTGTTTTTTTTCTCTTTTCATTTTTTTTAACATGTTAGGTTTACTCTCCATTACCCAAGCGTGAGTTATATATACTATACTATCTTCAATGATTTCAAAATATATCTCTTTTCTTCTCTCAATTTTGAATTAAAAAATAATATATATATATATATATATATATATATATATATATATAAGTTGTTGATAGAGTTTTTTGGGTGAATTTTTAAAGTTTTAATAAAATCAAATTACATATTTAAATTGACATATACATATTTAAAAAGAAAATAGTTCATGCGATTGAAGTTGAAAAAAAAATAAAAAATAAATGTTTGTCATCATTTTAGTGTCTCTTTATGAATGATAAACTCCATTTTTTTTATAAATACTAACATATGCCAGTTGAATTGAATCACTACAGACTTTACGTTATATTATACTATTTCTATTGCATGTAAATCAGTTAATAAATTTTTATTTTCTATAAATAAACTCTTATTCATTCAAAATAATCAATTAAATCTAAATCTATTGTAAGACCCGAAATTTAATCGTAAATCTTACGAGGTAGAAAAATGTTCACAGATTTAAAGGAACGGGATTCGGATAGGAGGTAAGAATTTAAAATGCAAAATGAATGAGTATTCGTGAAGGGAAGTCGGGTTAAATTAATCCCGAACACGTGTAAGGGCAAAATGGTCAAAAGACCGAAAGCCGGAGTAATTCGATAAGGAAATTTAATTAAAAATATGGATTTAAGAAATCTTGGTCAATAAAAGTGAAATAAATTTATTTTGGGTTAAATTGATCAAGATATTAATTTATGGAAATTAATCGGGATTAATCGAGATTTTTAGTTCGGGAAAAATAATCCCGGGAATAATCGAAAAATATGCCGAAAAGTCACCCGGGACAACATCCCGAAAATACGGAGAAATTATACCCGAAAAAGAGCCTAAAATATAATAAATAAATTAAATAAAATTAAATTAATTAATTTAGAATAAAATAATAATTTTTGTAGATATTTGGGTATTTTAATGTATTTTATTGAATAGTAAAATAATTAAAATAAATAATAATAATAATAAAATTAATAAAAGAAATGAAAAAAAAAAAAGAGGAAGAGAAACGAAAATCGGGGAGAGAGAAGGAGAAAGCACAGTGGAAAACAGGGCAGCCGAACCCGAGGAGACCGGCGAGCCACCGGCGGCCGATGGACCCAGCTGATGGTCGGAGAAGCTAGAGCGGAGCTCGGCGGTTCCAATGGTACCGGCGACGCACTCCAACGGCGACGATTTCCGACGAATCGACGGTCGAAAAGTCGAGGAGGAAATCGCGTCGGTTCCGGCGAACGGCGGCGCCATAGCTCGGATTCGACCTAGCCAAATGATCACCGGACCAAGGCGGTTCTTTTGAGCCCATTTGCAGCAGGCGAAAAGGCCAGAATCGCCGGCGACGGCCAAGAGGAAGAAACGGGTCCGACGGCGAAGAGGAGAACAGCCGGACCGGCGGCATCCCGGCGACGTTGAGGCGAACCGAGGGCAGATCTGAGATGCGGACGGCCTTGCGGAGCGATTGGCGGTGGAAGCCGGCGGAGAATCGGCCGGCAAGACGGTGAACCGACGGTGAACCGGTCGAACCGGAGAAAATCGGCGGTCTGAACCGGTCCGAACCGGACTGAACCGGTTCAGCCAAAAAGAGGAGAAAAAGGGAGAAAAAGAGAAAAAGGAATAAGGAGAAAAATTTTCGAGGATACACTGGACTTCGGGTAAGTCGGTAAGAGGTCAAAAGTGACCGGTTTGACTTTCGGAAAATTTATTTAAATTATATTTAATCGAAAAGTAACCCGGGATTAAATATAATAATTGTGCAGCTCGACGATAAAGCCCGAACGAGAGCCGATTGAGCTCCGACTTTCATACCCTGCATCGTATCGGGTAAGTACAATTTAATTTCGGCATTCAGAGTTCTTTAAATACCGAGTTCTAATTATTTTACGGAATTACGGATTTGTTTCACATAGGAAAGAATATTAATTCGAAGTTGTAATAAATTGCCGTAAATGGTATACGGGCTATCCAATGAGTTTGGAACGAAGCCCGATAATTTTTAGTAAGCTGAAAGAGCCTAGTAAAACCGAAGAAGGGATTTAATAAGTGGAAAACGGGCTTAAGGCCGATTAAGGCCCATTAAGGTGCAATCGGGCCCAATAGGGGTAAACGGGCCCGATGATTTAAATTAAGCCCAGAAAAGATTAAGTACAATTAAATTATATGTTATCTGACCTGAGGAATGTTAATACGCAGTTCCGGGCATTTGATTGGGAGCATATCGGACTGCGCGACGAGACGACAATGGAAAAGAAAAAGGTCAGACTCGACGAGAATCGAGGTAAGGGAATTCTGCGGACTGCTAGAGGTAACAGTACGCAATTTGAATTCATTGCAGTCTTTTTTAAAATTTATCTGGAGGGTCTAGAGGTCAATTAACAATTTTAGTGCCTGAATGAGCAAAATTACTAAAATACCCTTGTTAAGGGTAAAATCTAAAAATTTAGGAAAAATTGGGAGGAGCAAGAACAAGAGGTTCCTGCTCATTCTGGAGGTATTTTAACACATGCATGAGTAGGCTGGCTCACCTTTAAAGATAAATGCATAGCATTGCATATCTTGAACGATGTGTTTTCTGTGAAAATTATTTGGAGATAACCGAGCCGCCTACGTGTTTTTATTTACATGTGACGTGCTAGAGCTCAGCTCGCACGATGTTTGACTTGTGTGATGCATACATTAGTGCTGGAGCGAGAGCTCGCACTAGAGTTTTACATGCATAGGTGCTAGAGTATAACTCGCACCAGATTTCACATGCTTTTTCGTGACATGGTGCTAGAGTCTAACTCGCATCAGATTTTACATGATTTTCATGACACGGTGCTGGAGTCTAACTCGCACCATATTTTTATATATACGATTTTCATGACAGAGTGCTTGAGCTTAGCTCGCACTAGTTTTATTTGAATTACTGATAGTGTTAGAGCACCGCTCGCACTACTTTTCAGAGATCATACGATAAGCCGTGCTTGGAGCATCGGGTAGACTGTGTGTCACCGATTTAATAGGCTCGCACGTGCGTTTTGAGACATGGCATGAGTATAGAGATATTATATGGGTCCACGGAGTACGATGTACCGTGCAAGTAGCATGGAGTACGATGTACCGTGTGGTATCTTTGTGATACGTTGGACTTGTGGCGTTGTTGGACCACCCGTTGTTAGACCACCAGCGTTGTCGATGGGCCCAAGAGGGGTTGCCATGGCCGTTGGCAGGGGTTGGCCGGGCAGGGGTTGGCCGTCACGATATGATGCATCAGCATCTTCGGATGCATGGAAATCGGATAAGATCGACGAGATGGAGTGACCCACCTCTCGGGCGGTTCCCGATCATAGTGAGAACCCGCACACTAGGATCCGTGTAGCTGAGGAACTCCCGAGGACAGATATGGCCATAGTCCTGGTTATTGCCGTTATACAATTACTGCCTCGTCTCGCATGTCGACGATTTCGATGATTTAAACTGGGTTTTAAAACTAAATTGCATGATGGTATTTCCATGCTTTTCAACCCATGTGTGAAATGTAAACCGTTTTCATGGTTTTGTGTGAGTCAGGATCACCCGAAGGAGGGGTCGAGTCCTGACTTTACTGTGAAATTTTTAAATAAGAAAGAAATGATTTGAATATACTTGCATGTTGAATTTTCCGTGCAATTGCGTTTTACATAACATCATAACGCATATCATTTGTTTTTAAAATGTGTGGAGAAAGGGTGGTTTATGCATGGCACTACGTTCATGTAGGTAGTATGGTTACCTACTTGTTCGTAGGATTGCCTTACTGAGCTTGATGTGCTCACCCCTTTCATTTTCTCCCACAGATGATCTCCAGTTGAAGTTGCGACGACTCAGTACTGCATTCCGGATATCCGCTGCTGCCCATCAACATAAGGTATATATACTTGTACATATTGTATCTACATAAGCATAGCACAGTAACATGTTAGTAAGTAACTTTAGGGGATGTATAAATAGTATAAACAATTATAAATGACTGGAGAAGAAATAAGTATTAGGGTAGGTGTATGGTGGGACTGGCATTGACGCACAGCCCAATTATTTTGGAGTGTTAGTCACGATTCGAGGATAGGTAAGAATATAATATAAGAAAATAAATAAACAAAAAAAAAACGCGAAAAATTAACTCTGATTTTTGGGTAGTTTGGGTCGTGACATCTATACACAATAGTTTTGTGTATTGCCATATGCAATACAATACAAACTAAATTTAGTGTCGTTTAATAAATTCAAATTTAATTATATAATTTTTAAAAATTGAGAGTTTAAAAATAAAAATTTATTAATTTGTATAAAATAAAATATTGAGCATATAGATTCACTTTGATTAAAAAAAAAAAAAACCCGATCAAGAGGCTCATAACTTTCCACCAACACCAAAGACATCAACAATATATATATATATACACACACGTATACATTATAAAACTATTTATTTTCTGATCAGTTACTAGTCAACAACAATACTGCTCATTTGTTGGCTTTTTCCTTGCCTAATTGTTTAATTGAATGTTCATTATGTAAGTCACATTAGCCGAAAGTTTTGGTCTAAAAACAGTTTCCACGACTCATTATTATAACATGGTACTAACTACTAAGAATGTCCAATTAATTTGAAATTTAAAGTGCAAAGTTTGGCAACATTTTCGAACAACTAGATCTTTGTTCCATTTAATGTTTTGGAGAAAACAATGTAGTATGTTCGTTCTATACTCTAAAGGTTCTGATCATACATGTTTACAAGAAATATATGGAGGTTTGAGAATGTACTGCCAATTGCCGATATGCATACTAGCATATGCCAAAAAAAATATGAGAATCCTCAGCTAGAACTCAATCCCTAGCTAGAAATCCCCAAATATGTTTTCAGCCATTTCTTGTAATTTTTGCAATTTCATCATGTACTGTAAGCAGGGCGTGAAATTGACACTATCATATAGCTAATTAAAACATTAAAAACCAAAAATAAAACGAAAAAAAATTGATACAGTTGATAATTTCTGGTTGCAGGGCGAGATTGTTACCAGCGTTGGAGGGAGAGGAGAGGCTCACCGTCGGTGACAGGGGAAAGGGAAGAGGGCGGTGACGGGGGAAAGGGAAGCTGTATGCGGGGCAGCTGGAGCAGGGCGTGCGCAGATTGCAGAAGCAGTAATGAAGCAACAAAAGGGAAGCCGTATGCGGTGGCCGCGGGGTGAAGCAGCTGGGTCAGAGGCCGGTGACAGGGGAAAAGGAAGAGGTCGGTGATGGCTAGGAAGCTGGGTTTGGAACACTGAAGAGAGCGACTCGGGTGAAGACTGGGATTGCAGAGAAATCGAGTTGGGTGAAATGAAGAAAGAAGACTGAAGCAAGGAAAACAGGGCCCGAAAAATTTTAACTGTTAAGGGCTTTTCAGCGACGGATTCCGCGACGAAATTCCATCGCTGATATAAGCATTAGCGACGGAATAAAAAGTATAAAAAATTGAGAAATTTTTTAACGCATCTGCGACGAAATTTCGTTGCTGAAAACTTTCTTCGAAGGAAGTCATCTGCGACGAAAATCCGACGCAGAAAGGAATCTGCGACGGAGTAAAAATTATAAAAAATGTGAAAAATTTGTAAGGATTCTACAACGAAATTTCCGTCGCTAAAAATGTCCGCGACGGATAACATCAGCGACAGAATTCCGTCGTAGAAAGAATTTAGCGACGGAACAAAAAGTTTAAAAAAATTAAAAATTTTTTCACGCATCTGCGACGGAATTACTTATAGCGACGGAACCCATCTGCGACGGAATTCCGTCGCTGATTACTTTCAGCGACGGAACAAAAAGTTTAAAAAAATTACAAATTTTTTCACGCATCTGCGACGGAATTCCGTCGCAGAATACTTATAGCGACGGAACCCATCTGCGACGAAATTCCGTCGCTGATTACTTTTAGCGACGGAATAAAAATTTTAAAAAATAAAGAAATTTTTTCATGTATCTGCTACGAAATTTCGTCGCTGAATCATATCCGCGACGGAATGTTTCAGCGACGGATATCCGTTGGTGATGTTTTCAGCGACAGAAATATATTTGGAACGTTTAGCGACAGAATTTCGTCGCAAATTACATTTTTTAGCGACGGAAATATTCCGTTGCTAATTTTCCGTCGCTGAAAGGCAGATTTCTTGTAGTGTCAAAAGCAATACTCTAAGTTGATGGATTTTTTTGCGTATTTATGTAGGGTTGTAACATATTATAAAATTTAGATTCGGATCCAAACAATACTATCATGACCCTCATTTTCAGTTATTAAATATTTTCCTTGTAACAAAAAAAAGTTATATATACACATAAAAACATTCGCAAATATGTAACAATAGTTAATTATATTTTAAGTCAACTTTTTTTAACTTGATAAAAAAAGTCACTTTGTTCTTTTATTTTTCAAAAATGTTGGCACAAAATAGTTGTTCGCATGCACACATACACACGTGTACTTTTTTTTTTACGTGTATACAACTATCCATTCAAATTTGAATGTTCATCCATAATGTGAACTAACTTGAATAGAAATATTACAGTCCACTAAATGGGCTTGGAATTGAAAAACAAGATTCAGTAAATTATTTTGTAACTTATTAACTATTATACATTTTAATATTTTAATATTTTACTATTTTTTAAAGAAAATTAATAGTATTTAAATGAACTTAAATGAATTTGGTCTTATTCATTGTATATAAAAATGAATTTAAACAAAAGTTAGATTTCAAAAATTGGGTCAAGCCAAACTCAGCTAATTTCAATTTCTTAATATTTTGTCTAAGCTCGATCCTCTCTATCTCTCATATATACATGCACTACAAGAAAACATACTTTCAGCGACATAATTTTAACGACATAATTATTCCGTCGCTAAATAAATAAATTAACGACGGAATTCCGTCGCTAATATTTTCAAATATATTATTTATATTTAGCGACGAACTTTGCGACGAAATTTCGTCGTTGACTTCTCATTTATTTTTTTTTTAAAATTTATTCTGTCGCGAAAAATATTTAGTTACAGAATTTCGTCGCTGAAGATACCTCTATTTTTTCTAAATTTTTTTAATTTTTTTCCATTGCTGAAAGCCTTCAGCTACAAAATTCCTTCGCTTAAGCCTGTCTAATTTTTTCTAATTTTTATTTTATATTTAGTCCATTGCTGAAAGGCTACAACTACGAAATTTTGTCGCTGAAGCCTTCCTAATTTTTTCTAATTTTAATTTAAATTTTTTCATCACGGAAAGGATTCAGCTATGGAATTCTGTCGCTGAAACCTGTCTAATTTTTCCTAATTTTTATTTTATATTTATTCCGTCGTTGAAAGGGTACAGCTACGAAATTTCGTCGCTAAAGCCTTTCTAATTTTTTCTAATTTAAATTTAAATTTTTTCATCGTGGAAAGGATTCAGCTACGGAATTTCGTCGCTGAAGCCTGTCTAATTTTTCCTAATTTTTATTTTATATTTATTCCATCGCTGAAAGGCTACAACTACAGAATTCCATCGCTGAAGCCTTTCTAATATTTTTTTTAATTTTCATTTAAATTTTTTCGTCGCGAAAAGGATTCAGTGACGGAATTCTGTCGCTGAAGCCTTTCTATTTTTTCTAGTTTTAATTTAATTTTTTTCATCGCTGAATGTCTTCAGCTATGGAATTTCGTCGCTGAAGTCTGTCTGATTTTTCCTAATTTTTATTTTATTCTATTTTTTTGATTTTTATTTAAATTTTTTTGTCGTTGAAAGGTTTCAGCTACGAAATTTCGTCGCTGAAGTCTTTTTAAATTAAAAAAAAAAACACGCGCTTAACAAACTCTCCCTCCCCTCCCCTCCCCCCCTCCAATTTCTTTCCCTCCCGAACACCACTCTCCCTGATTTCCCTTTTCCCTGCCTTTACCGACCATCACGAATCCTCGGCAACCATCGGCACATCCTTTCCCTCCGACCGATCTTCGTTTCCCCTTTTGTTTTGCCACGGAGCATCCCTTTCTCCCCGATTTCCCTGCCTCTGTTCGCAGGTCGTTCCTCCCTTCACTGTTGACGACAAACTGCCGGGACGAGCAACATTGTTTCCCTTTCTTTCCCCTGCCTCGCCCGGAACCTAGGAAACCCGATTTCCCCGCCTCTGTTTTTTTTTTCGTTCGCGTGACCGAGCCCCTCTAGCTGAGGCATCCTCGCCTATCGTTTCTCCCTCACTGTCGATGACGAACTAGTCACCCAACCGACCAGCAGCCTTTCCCTTTCTTTCTGAAGGTAAAATTATTATTATATCAATTTTTTATTATTTATAAATAATAAATTTGTTATTTAAATGTTATTATTATTATTTTTGTTGGTTATTATTATTATTATTGTTTTGTGAAATGATTAAAACCATGTGATAAGAGTCAGGTTATTTTCATTTTGTTAATTGATTTATAATTATTTTAGCTAAAGTTATGAATATAAGTTTACTGATTTTAGTCTTGAAAAAAAATGTTTTAATGATATTGTGGTTGCTGATGTGATTGGAAAGCATGATTGTTAGTTGTGGATAACTAAGGTTATTGTGATAATTTAATATGCATGAATTGTATTGAGGATTTGGACTGCTATATAGTATTATTTGTAGGTTGGGTAGAGACAACTTGTAGTTGTTATGTTGTCGAAATTTTTAAGGAAACTTAGAATTTTAAATAAAATTCTCCACATATTCAGTTTCAAGATTTAAACCTAGATATATTAATGTTAGCTAATTTGATTTATTTTGTAATAATTTATTTTTTTATTTTATTTATTTTGTTATTGTAGATGTTAAATTTTGTTATATGCACGTTACATACTAACAATGTTTAATTTTTATTTTTTTTACTCCAGGTTTTATTTTTAAATTCAACTGTCATATACGACATACATTAAAGGTAAGTTTAATTTAAATTCCATGTTTATAATATGTATTACAAAAATATTTCTATATTTTTTAGTTGTATATATTATTTGGAAATTAATAAATAATTAAAGTAAATATGAACGAAGGATAAATAGGTATATTTTAATGAACAGTTAAGTTTTAGGGTTTTTTAGGGTTATTCATTCGTGAGGTACAAAATTAAAAAAAAATTATTATAAAATTTTTCTAATGATTTGCTTAAGTTAAAAAATTTGATTTTACTTAATTGACAAAAATTATTTAGTGATAGAGTGTAATTGTTATTCTATATTTTCAGATACTGTATTCTGTGTGAAAAATGGATAAGGATAGATCTTGGATGTATTATCGATTAGATGTAGATGGATTCAATAGAGATGAATTTTTGAATGGAGTTGAAGAGTTTATTAGTTTTGCATTTTGTCATCCGGAGGTAGTTTGTGAAAATCGAATTAAATGTCCTTGTAGGAAATGTATGAATAAACAATTCTTGGAAGTCGATAAGGTGTGTAAATACCTTTATTACAAAGGTTTTGTTGTTGGGTATACCACTTAGGATAAACACGGAGAAATTGAAGAAGGACAGTCATCGTAAAATATAAATGAAACAGTTGATCCACTATTTGGGGTGAGACCTGAGGAACAAAATCCATATGTTAGAATGGTTATGGATGCTTTTCATATGGATGATGACATAATTGGTAATTATGTGAACAATTCAAGAAGTGAGGAGTAATATCCAAATTCATCTGCTACATACTTCTATTCTCTCTTGAATGATGCAGATGAACCACTATGACCTAGTTGTTCAATGCACATAACATTATTTGCTGTTTCACAACTTTTGAACTGGAAGTCAGAGTTTAATATAAGTGAAGCATGCTTCAATCGTTTGTTGGGGATTATGAAGCCTATGTTACCAGAAGATGATAATTTGCCACAAACCAACTATGAAATGAATAAGAAGCTAGAAAAATTTGATCTTAGTTATGTTAAAATAGATGCATGCAAGAATAATTGTATGTTGTTTCATAAAGAATATGCAGAGCAGGAGTATTTTCAAATATGTGGTCATCCTCGATATAAACCTATCTTAACAGTTGGTGGACAAGGAAAAAGGAAACCTTATAAGGTTTTACATTATTTGCCATTAATCCCGAGGTTGCAAAGACTTTTTATGTCGTCAGTAACTGCTAAGTTTATGACATGGCATGTTGAAAGTCGAAATACTAGCGGAGTGCTCAATCATCCTGTTGATGGGGAGGCATGGCAACAATTCGATCGTATTCACCAATCGTTTGCTGCTGATCCTTGAAATGTAAGACTTGGTTTGTGTGCTGACGGATTTTGTCCTTATGGGTCGGCATCGAGATCATACTCTTGTTAGTCAGTAATGCTTACTGTTTACAATTTACCTCCATGGATGTGCATGAAGCAACCATATTTGTTTCTCAATATGATAATTCCAGGAAGGAAAAGTCCATCACATGACATTGATATTTTCTTGAGACCTTTAATTAATGAGTTGAATGTGTTGTGGGAACAAGGTGTTGAGACTTATGATGCTCACGAAAAACAAAATTTTATATTAAGGGCTGCATTGTTATGGACGATTAATGACTTCCCTGCTTATGAAATGTTGTCTGGGTGGAGCACCCATGGTCGATTATCTTATCTTTATTGCATGAAACGTACAAAGGCCTTTAAGTTGCAGTATGGACTAAAGCCTTGCTTTTTCGATTGTCATCGTCAATTTTTGCCTCCTAATCATCCTTTCTGGAGGAAACATGACAAATTTAGTAAAAAGGTAGATCATGATCCTCCGGTGCAGAGATTGTCAGGTGAAGAAGTATTTCAACGATTAGATACCATCAAAGATTTACAATACGATAAAAAATGTGGTCTACAAAAACTTGTAGGGTTTAAAGTATCTCATAATTGAGTGAAGAAGAGTATATTTTGGGAATTACCTTATTGGGATACCAATCTTATTCAACACAATTTGGATGTCATGCATATTGAAAAAAAAATATTTTTGACAATTTGTTTAACACCCTGATGGATGTTAAGGGTAAAACTAAAGATAATATAAAGGTAAGAATGGATATGGCCTTGATTTGCAAAAGAAAAGAATTAGAATTGGTGAAAAGTGATGAAAAAACATTAAAGCCTAAAGCTTCATTCACTCTAACCAAGGAGGAGCAAAAAAGACTATGTGCTTGGGTTAAAGAGTTAAGGCTTCCTGATGGGTTTGCATCAAATATAGCTCGGTGTATTAATGTCGATGAATGCAAGTTTTACAGAATGAAATCTCATGACTGTCACATTTTTATGCAGTGCTTACTTTCCATAGCTATTCGTGATTTTGTCCCCAATTCAATTTGGGATGCAATCACAGAGCTATCTCATTTTTTCAGAGATGTATGCTTACCGAAAATACGTGTAGATCACATGCAAGTTTTGCAAAGGAACATTGTACAAACCATTTGAAAACTAGAGAAGATCTTCACCCCTTCATTTTTTGATTGTATGGAGCATCTTCTAATCCACTTGCCTTATGAGGCTATGGTGGGCGGTCCAGTGCAACATCGATGGATGTATCCCTTTGAGAGGTAATGACTTATAGTTAATCATTATTCATTTTTATATTAACATTTATCATCCCAAATATTCTATTTGAAAAAGTTAATAAATTTTTATTGCTTACAATATTCACTTCAGGTTTTTGCATTACTTAAAAAATAAAATGAAAAATCCAGCCTATCCAGAAGGGTCGATATGTATGGCATACATAAGGGAGGAGATTGGAAACTTTTGTACCTTGTAGTTTGAACCAGAAGTTTAAACAAGATTGACCCGCCCACTACGTAATGATGATGGAGGAGATGTCGATCTGATGGGACGTTTGTCCATTTTTAGACGTCCGAGTCGACCAATTGTGCCTACAAAAAATAATGCTTGATACTTGGAGGAAGATGAATACAATGTTGCGTGTATATACGTGTTAATGAATTGTGAGGAAATAGTCCCCTATATTGAGTAAGTTATCTAAATCTAACTCACCTAAGAATTTAGAATTATATGGCTAATATAGTTGTTTTCTTATTTAGTTTCAAATGTCATTGTAGGACATTTCATGATATAATTAAAGGAGATCATCTGAATATCAGTAATGCACAATTAGAGAAAGCACGTCATGATCATATTCTAAAATGGCTTAAACAATTTGTAAGTACGATAAAAATAGAACAATCAATAGTTTGAACTTAATTTTTAAAATTTTAATGATTGGATTCACGGGGTTTCAGGTATTTGGACATGCCAATCAAACAGATCCACATATTATTGAGATTTCTCATGGTCCTTGACGTATGATAAGGAGTTATCAAGGTTATTTTGTAAATGGTTTCAAGTTTCATACGTTAGATTATGGTCGATCTAAAACAACAATTAACAGTGGTGTATGTGTCAAAGGCAGTTGTTACAATGATTTTGATCGTGATTTTTATGGCATACTGACAGATATAATCGAATTAGAGTACTTTAGAATTGGAAATAAAGTTGTGTTATTCAAGTGTCATTAGTTTGATACAGAACGAGATCTTTATGTTGATCCCCGTTATGGTCTTGTTGATATCAAGCATAAATCTATACTTACCAGTAACGAACCTTTTATATTAGCTTAACAGAGCCAACAAGTGTACTTTAGTCCTTATCCTTCTACAAAAAAAATTGTCGTCATTGGTGAGCCGTATTCAAAACAAAGGCACGGAGTAAATTTACCCTTCGACGAAATGACGGTGGATAGATTCTAGATTTGAACGAAGGAGTTTACCAAGAAGTGGAAGTTTCGAACCCTAGAATAGTTGCATATTCAGACGAACTGGACAACCCTACTGTTCTTATTAGTGGCGAATATGAAGAAGTCAATAAATTTGCAGCAGAAGAAGAAGAGGAGGAGGAGGAAGAGAAAGAGGAAGAAGAAGAAGAAGAAGAAGAAGAAGAAGAAGAAGAAGAAGAAGAAGAAGAAGAAGAAGAGGATGAAGTATGGAATAATGAAGCAGTTGGTAATGATAGAGAAGATGATAATGATTAGAATAATGAATAGTAAGAATTAAACATTTGATTGTAAAATAAATATTATTGGACTTCATTTACTTATTTGTGAACATAATTTTTGTATCTGTATTACAGATGAGAAGATTGAAAAAGTTAGCACAGCGATCATCTATCTCTAAGTCTCCTTCACCTGCTGTAAGACCCGATATTTTCGAGTGCATTTAAAAATGCAAAAGGACTTAAATGACATTCCCGAATACGTGCAAGGGTAAAATGGTCAAAAGACCAAAATTCGGTATTAATCAGGACAAGAAAATTTAATTAAAAATATGAGAATGAGAAATCTTGATCAATGACGAAGAAATAATTAAATTTCGGATTAAATTGATCAAGATATGAATTTATTGGAATAAATCGAGATTTTTGTATCGAAAAATAATCCCAAAAATAATCAAAAAATATACCGAAAAGGTAAAATCGGACTGAGAAAATTATTTACAAATTAAATGAATTAAATATAATTTTTTTAAGGATATTTATGCATTTTAATAGTATTTTATTGAATAAAATAATATTAAAAGTTAATTATAAATAAATAAATAATAATAATAAAATCAAAAAAAAAAAGAAACAGAATTCGCGAAAAAACGCGAATCTGGAAAACAAAAGAAGCAGAAACAGAGGCGAAAACGAAGCAGGAACCGAGGGAGTCGGTTCCCTCCGTCCGACGGTCACCGGCGGCCTAGGACCCCAGGCGAGGGTCGACGAAGGTCGACCGACCTCAGGCGAACCCACCGGTGGCATCGACGCGCGGCCAGGTGGCCGAAAAACGCCGAAAAACGAAGGAGATGCCGAGGGGAAGAAACGTCGATTCGCCGGCGATGGCTGCGTTTCGACCCCAGCCGAGGCCCGATTTAGGAAGCCCATGCCATGGCGAGCCGAACGGCACCGGAATCGCACCGAGAACCGGCCGGACGGCGCCGGCACGACCAAAGGATGACTGGACCGGCCGAACCGGACTGAACCGACCGAACCGGACCAGACCGAACCGGCGGTCCGAATCGGGTTGAACCGGACCGGACCGGTTCAGCGAAAAAGAGAGGGAAAAAAGGAAGAAAAAGGAAAAAAGAAAAAGAGAAAAAAATTGGGAAAAATTTTTGTGATGCAATCGAGCTTCGGGTAAGTCGGTAAGCGGTCAAATTGACCGATTTAATTTTTAGAATATTTAATTTGATAAATAATCGACTGAAAGTTTACCCGAAAATATATTTAATTGTGTAGCTCGACAATTGGCATCCACTGAGAGCTCGAGACAGCCTCGATTTGTATACGATCATGGAATAACGGGTAAGTGACCCTTAATTTACGACAATTTGTATCGTTATGCGTGATTGATATTTAACGCATAAATTACGGATTTAATTTTCGCATAAATGAATTAAATTCTGGAAAATTGGATAAATTGTCGTAAATATTAAATTGAGATATCCGAAAATTTAGAACGAAGCTAAATAAATTACTGATGGGCCCAATGAGCCCCATAGGCCTCGATAACGTGTGGTAAACGGGCTTAAGGCCGATTAAGGCCCATTAAGGTACAATCGGGCCCAATATGGGTAAACGGGCCCAATGATTTAAATTAAGCCCAGAAAATTATGAAATACATTAAATTGTATTGTGTTTGACCTGATGAATGTGTATCCGCAGTTCCGGAGATTTGATTTGGATTCGTAGCAAATCGGACTACGTGACGAGTCATCAGTGAAAGGTCAGACTGTACAGATAAATGAGGTAAGGGAATTGTGTGAGTAGCTAGAGGTAGCTACGCATATTTTAATAGTTTTTCTGTACACTAATTATGTATGTATACACTGTTATTGTATAATGATCCTAAAAGTGGTTTAAATAATTTTAAGGATCGAAATAGGTGAAATGTCTATTTTACCCCTATTGAGGGAAGTTCACCTAAGGATGGTGAAAGCATGATATGCATGAAATGCATGATTTAAGGATTTATATGATTAAGGAATTTTCTTGGTTTTAATCAAAGTAAATCGATAGATTGGCCAATAATTGCATAAGTTTCCCAAAATAACACTACGTAGGTGTTATTAATATTTAAATGGAAATTTCTTTGGAAAACGGCCAACTATCAAGTTTATATGGAAACAGATAGTGCCGACACGTAGTTCGCACTATATCTGCGTTTGTGAATGTGCATAAATGTGCTTGAGCGCTTGCTCGCACCGACTTGTGACATCATATGCATGAAATGTGCTAGAGCATGGTGCTCGCACTGATTTTTATTATTGTGAAATGAGAGCTGCTGGAGCCTAGCTCGCACTCTGTTTTGACATGTTTTGATTTGTTTTGATGTGATATGCATAAAATGGTGCTGGAGCGATTGCTCGCACTAGTTTTAATGATTTGACATGCATGAGAGATGTTGGAGCTTAGCTCGCATCCTATTTTGATTTAATTATGCATGAAGCCGTGCTGGAGTGTAACTCGCACGAGATTTGATTTAATTATGCATAAAGCCGTGCTGGAGTGTAACTCGCACGAGAATTGATTTACTTGAGCATTCATTTGTGCTGGAGCTTGCTCGCACAAAGTTTTATATGGTTTTCATAATTCATTTGAATGCCGTACTGGAGTTTTTCTCGTACGAGGTTTTCACTGAATTTATATACATATCCGTACTAGAGCATTGCTCGTACGTGGAATTTACATGAAATTATAATCAGTTTAAGTTGTACTGGAGCGCTGCTCGTACGCAGATTTCACTGATTTTTATGAAACCGTGCTAGAGCTTCGCTCACACGAGATTTTTTGATATCATGAATATGCATGGAGCCGTGCTTGAGCTTCGCTCGCACAGGGATTTATATTACATGCATATAGCCGTGTTGAAGCCTCCTGTAGACTGTGTGTCACAGTGAGATAATATGCTCACACGTGCATTCTGAGACAGATGATATGGGTGGATAAGACCTATTACAGGCACCCCTGACTGAGCTTGGGTTCACGGAGTACTTTGTACCGTGTATGTCACGCGGAGTACGCTGTACCGTGGGGATTGTTGGAGTGGAGTGGCATTAGCCACGAGGCAGCAAGCCTTGCCCTCGCAATCCTGGTGTTATGCTGTTCTGGCGGGTAGGACGACCCACCTCCCGTTTCAGGTGTGATACCCCGCACACTAGGTACCGTGTTGCCAGGGATCACTAGGATATGGCCATAGTCCTCGATGTTACTGTTAATTACCTGATTGTCTCACATGATATAACTTGTGGTCTGTTAGACCAGGGTAGACCCGAAGGAGGGGTCAGGCCCCCGATTTGATGAATTTATGATTTCATATGATTTTATGATATGTGACCCTGAAAGAAGGGTGGTTTTATAACCGGAGTTTTATAATGAATTTTATTGAATTGTTTTATGAGATGGACCCGGAAGGGTTAGTTTTAACTGCAGTTTTAATGTTTTGATTTAAATGCAGAAGCATGTGAAGTTTTCCATGCTTTCATTTGAAATCCATGTTTTGTCTTACATGGCATGAAAGACTGCATGATCTTGATCTAATTCATGCTTAATATGATTTAATGATGTCACATAAAATGCTTTGAATGCATGAGTTACATGATTTATATATGCACAAATAGTTTTGGATGAACTATGGCATTGAATATGCATGACTTTGTGCTTGATGATTTTAATGAAAAGAAATGGATTTAAGGGCATGGCATTATGAGCATGTAGATAGTGGAGCTATCTACTTACTTGCATAATTGCCTTACTGAGCGTGTGGTTTGCTCACCCCCTTATTTTCCCATCTTTTCAGAGCACTTGAAATAGTTATTGAGCGGATGAGAACTTGCATGTATTGATATCCGCTGCTTGCTGCTTCCCATCGAGAGACAGGTATACACATTTGTATGGTCTTGTATCTAAATATGCAATGCACAGTACTGTAAACAGATATTATGTCGGGGATGTAGAGTTATAAATACCAATGAGTATGTATTTAATTAAAGTAAAAGGATAGTAAACTCTGATGTATAAATGTGATTGTGGGAATGAAATGTTAAATAGTGTGAGGTGACTAACACCGAATCATAGCCCAACTGTGTTGTAGGATGGTCACGACGAGAGAAAGGTAAGAATTAAATAATAAATAAAAAAGCGAAAAATTTACTCTGATTTTTAGGTAATTCGGGTCGTGATAGCTGCAATGGAAACTATACCTGGATTGGAGTTTGACTATAATATTGACTCTGACATTCAGCCTCAATCTCAGCATTCTACTCAGTCTCATGCTCAGGCTTGTGATCGACCTTTAGCTCACCGTCCAAATCAGCCTTGTTCTCGGCCTCTCTCGCAACCAACTCGAGCTTCAAGTCGACCTGATCCAGCTCGTGATGATGATGAGGACGAAAATGATGACGATGGTGATGTCATTCCAGCTCCTCCATCAGCGATAGAACAACCATTACCTGGGCGACGAATATCTACTGAGGAATATTCAGAGGAGGCTACACAAAACTGCGAGTGGTAGTGGGAGTGGGAGTGGGAGTGGCAGTGATCGAAAAAGAACAAGAGGCCCAAATCAGAGCCTTGAAACACCGCAAAATCCAGAGCATAGCTTATTCTTGACGCCACTTGGTAACAGGTATATTGCTTCTAATTTTGTTTAATTTTCATACAACTATGATATTAAATATGGTATAATATTTAAGATATCATTTGTTTTTGCAGTTCTTTTGAAGACTCGAAGGGTGTGATGACTATATCTAATTTAATTAAACAATATTACTCGGAACCATGGCCAACATGGAAAAGGGTTTCAAATGAAGTGAGCATAGATGTGGAATAAATTTCAAGTATATTACTTTAAAGTAAATAAATTGATAATTTTTTTAACCGTATCGAAATTAATTATCATTTGTTTTTCTTTGTAGGAGAAGTTCAGGTGGTCTGCTAACCAAACCAATAATGTCTATACAATTTGGGAGCACTTATGCAAGTCACGTTTTAGAGACTTGCTGCAGTTGGAGAGAAGAACAACAATGCAATATTTTAATACGGATAAAATATCTAACTGTAAAGGGTACAACAAGTCCAAGTGGATTTCAGTCCAAATATGGGATTAATTAGTTGAGGATGAATGGGGGACTGAAAGGTGGGAGGAGAAGTCAAAAAAAAGGAAAATAGAATCGGTTGACGGAAAAAGAAGGTACGATAACAAAGCATACAAGTGGTTCTGTATCTTTTTCGGTCCATGAATATAGGATGGTAAGTCCAAATAATAAAATGTATTTTACTTTTTATTTCTTTTAATGTAATTTTTATTCCTTACAAGAATTTCATATCTTTCTATGAAAAATTGCATATCTTTTAATGTAGGCGCAAAGTCTAGGTCGAGCACCAACATATAAAGAATTGTTTGATCAGACGCATAGACGTTTAGGTGGAGATGGTGATTTTGTGGACAACAAGTCCAAATCTGTCAGTGTACGTAATGCATTCTATTGGCTTCTAATATGGTTTTATCGTTATTAAATTTAACTGTTTAATATCCTTCTTCTAATTACATTATAGGAAAAGTATACTACTTCATTGACTCAGAAATACGGCGAAGATACAAGCACACATCCTCATTTTGATCGAGCTGCATGGTGTGAGGTAATTGGAGGGATGGAGACTATGCGTACACATATGTACGGATTTGGGACTAGGCCACATCGCCTTGATTTATAAATATGCACAAATATTGCATGTGCCTCTGTTTCCACCCAATCTTCTTGCGCATCTCATTCAGCTTATGATCCTTTTTCTTATCATACTCCTAGTGTAATTGGTACTCCTTACACAAATTCAGAGGTGCAGCAAGTGAAAGAGGACGTCAGAGTCATGATGAATAGGTTTGATAATCTGGAAGGAAAGTTGTTTGATTTTATGGATCAGATGATAAACTTGATGGCAAGGAATGCCATTAACATAGGAGCACCTGGACTTGTACTGTCTGGATCTGGAGGTCACACTAATCAGTAGAGTACCCATTTTTTTAAATTTTATTTGGTTTTCTTATGAATTCTGGATGATATTTGTGATGATGATCTGATCAGACTGTATATGATGGTGATTTTCAATGAATAGTTGATGTTAGTTTTGATATATAGTTGTGATATATATTTTATGTTTGTTTTTATCGATTTTTACATGTCTGTTTCATTATTTTAGGTACTCGAATTTAAGCTATAAAAATATTAAAAATATATAGCAAAATTAGCTACGAAAATCCGTTGCTGAAGCCTTTCAACGACGAAAAATTTATTCAATTTTTAAATATATTTATATCAAAATTAGTTACGAAATTTCGTCGCTAAAGCCTTTTAGCGACAGAAAAATTAATGAATATATATACAATTCAGCTACGAAATTCAGTTGCTGAATATTTTTAGCGACGAAAAATTTAATTAATTCAAAAAATAAATATATAAATTAGCGACGAAAATCCGTTGCTGAAATATTTCAGCAACGAAAAATTTAATTAATTCAAATATATTTATTAGCGACGGATTTTCTGTCGCTGAAATGATTCAACGACGAAAAATTTAATTAATTCAAAAATATATATATTAGCGATGGAAATCCGTCGCTGAATCCTTTTAGCGACGAAAAATTTAATTAATTCAAATATATATATATATACATATATATATATATACATATATATATATATATACATATATAAAAGTTAACGACGGAAATCCATCGCTGAATCCTTTTAGCGACGAATTTTTTGCTTAATTGGAAAATAAAAATAGCGTTGGAATTTCGTCGGAAAAAATTTTCAACGATGAAAATTTTTTACGACGAAATTAATGACGAAATTTTTCTCTCAGCAACAGAAAACTTTCAGCGACTTCAAATTTACCGACGGAATTAGGGATGAAACTTTCCGTCGCTAATTTCGTCGCAAATACTCGTTTGCAACTGAAAGCGAAAATTAGTGACGAAAAATCCGTTGCTAAATCTGTTGCTGTTGGCCCTTTACATATACATGGATTTTTACTTACTATTCTTAATCAATGCGAGAGAATCACACTCACATGTAAATCTTCGTAATCTTGTGAAAATTTATATTTAGTGAATCATATATCGCTCATTTGTTAATATTGCTTGTTTTAAAGGGCAATAACATTTTCATCAAGAGGTTAAAAATTGAAATCTACAAATCCCCAACAAATATGAAGATCTCAAACTTTTGTTTTTTATTTTTTCGTACAAAGTGGGTCCAAGACGTAAAGGGAATTGGAGAAAGGAAATTTGTGAACTCCAGCCTCACAGAATTTCACCTCCCAAGAGTGGTGTATAAGCCATCAAGACTAAATTTTGGATTCATCATAAACCTTCAGTATAAGTTAATTGCAGTCTAAAATTAATGATGGGTTTTGCAATTAACCTTTGTATGTCTAGTGTCTATCCTTATACTATATTATGCAGACTACTTATCGGATCATTTATGGTTAATTATACTGCTTAGTAAATGTAAGTTTTTGATTTATACATCCTGAGTTTTCCATTACAGGCATTAACCCCCCAAAATTGTCCTAAAAAATACTAAAGCCTAATATTTTTAATTTGATGAGCATAAATAGAATTATGGATTTTAATTTGCTGCTTTACCCTTTCGCTATTAGCCAACACATAAAAAAAAAAAAAATCCGTTTATATTTTTCATTCCCTTTATTTGCTGATTACAGAAACCAAATGCATAAAAGCCAGTAGCAACTATAACAAGCATAGCATGTCAATAGGGTTCCTCCTCATAACTGATGTGGCCTCTCCCTTTTTTTTCACTATTCTAGTAGAGAGAAAGCATATCTCACCGGCCCTTAAATATGTATATATACCGAAACAAAAAAAACATACAAGCAGAAAAATTCAGGGTGTGATAGTATTCTGATTTGAAACTTCATGAATGTGTGAAACATCTCCACAGAATTATTAGTCATTGCAGAGCTGTGATTGTGCTGCACCTGGAGACTTGTCTCTTTCACTTTTGCGAGACAATCCAACGGAAATCTTGTGATCCCGACTGTACCATTCCTTTACAGGTAAAAGGAAGTATTTTCTAGGTTCGTGCTAGTGTCCTGTCTCCATGCTTCATATATAGTAATGTATACATAGTTTTGATGAGAAACCAACTTCTCACCAACCCTTGGAAAGATTAAGGAATTCTTATTATCTATGGACTTACTTGTAATTTCACATGTTGATGAAATATATGTACCGTATACCATAAAACTAATTATAATAAATAAAACCCCAATAATCAGTCATCCATTATGACTAGCACTTTTTGTGAGATCCTATCTACATGGCTAGCTAGGTTTTTCAACAATGGAAATGCTGCTAGATATTTCTTGGATATTTTACTCATGTAGTTGCAAGCGAAAGGCTATATAAAATTTATTAGCAAGTATAATTAGATTCATCCATCAGAAAGAATAAAAAGCCTTCCATTCTTGCTTTCTTCCAAATAGATGGGAAGCATGAAGAGAACAAGGCCCAAGCACATTGAACACTCTTTTGTTCTGTAGTAGGAGAATTAAAGTAGATGTTATGGGATCTTTGGCGCATTATATACTTGTTTATGACTTTACCCTAAACAGTGAGAAGTCAGAGACGTTCTGTTAATTCTAACGTATAGATAAGGGGCATAGTGATTTTCACCCAAACTTAATATGAATCCAAAATCAAATTAAAGCCAATATTGTCTTTAACATATAATCAATAGATATAGAACAAACCTCACTAATAAAAGGAATATTCTATAAAGTGCGTTTATCCGTTTAAATCAATTCCTCTTTCATACAATCTTGATGAATTCTTATAAATTTCGTAGCAATAAAATCTTTAGAAAGGTTTCAATAGTGTAGTAGAACAGTATCACAAAATAATCCTGTTATAACTGTAATATTTTAATAATAAAATTCATAACGATCTAAAATTGTAATAGAAGTAATAATATGTTTGAATAACTGTTATTATATATACTGAATGCAATTAGCCATTTATGTTACTTTAAATTGCAAAAAACGTTGGCTTGGTTATAATAGCTGCTTACGAGAGTTCTAATATTTCTTTTTCTTATAATGTTATAATGGCCCGTGACTATTTGAATTAAATTAATCATCATCATCATCATTATTATAGTAGTGTTCAACTTCAAAGAAATGATACACTAATCTAGATATCTATCCACGTCTCATGCTATATACTAATTTGATACTACAAACATAACCTTATTTTTGAATAAGAGAAAGGTATTCGACGTGGGTCAAAGCTCTTAGTACAAAATTGTAAAGTATACAACGAAGATAAAGTGGGGCTGCTGTATCCTAAAGGTGACACGCTTTGAGTTTCTACTACACCGGTTGATATAATCTCCATAGATACGTAAATTGTTTTAAAGAGAGCGAGATATTCGTGTTTCTATCCAACTCTTATTGATTAGTAAAATAATTCTAATTTCTACTTTCTTATATTATTTTTGTTACTAACAATTTCTTTTGTTTTAAGTTCTAGCACCAACAAATCTTGTATTACTTAATGTTTGAGGGACTCAATATTTGTCCTTTATATTTGTTGTAGTTACCTGCATGACAAACAAGAAGTAGAGTCCAATATTTGAAGCAATATATTGGAATTGACCTCAATAATAGTTTTTATAAAAATTGGTATTGGATGTGCTTAAAAACCAAAGAATGCAAACTTGGAGTAATAATAAACTTCTCATTAAGCAATAGAAAGTTCATTATAATCCATGCGAACAAATTCTTTGATAAGAGTATAAAATGCATTATATTCAACTTTATATTCAATCTTTTGAGTATGTTTTTTGCCTAAATGAGCTTATGAATGCTTATTTTATATTTTAGGTAGCAAATGGAGGTATTGGAGGTATTGGAGCAATTAGAGCTTTAAATTCCAGTTTTAAGCTTTCTTGACCTATGAAGAGCATTTTGCTAATTTTTCCTTCTTAGAGTTGCAAGACGAGGAAGAATCCTTCATGAGAGTTAAAGTAGATGTCCTAAGCTTTCTAGATTGTATTTGCACGTCCTAATCCAAGTTCATTTAGGCCGTCTAATTGATCTCCTAAAAAATTAGAGAGAAGTAAATAATTCCAACCAAAACGAGATTTAAAAGTTTTAAAAATGTTTCAAGTTGTGTTGCGACTTAGAGGTTGCGACTTTTCTTATCCTTCACTGCAAAAGTACAGAATTTTGGGCTAACTTTTTCATTTTTATTTACTTTTCCTTGACACTCGTTTGTGTTATGAGCAGTCTCACATAATAGTATCTAATTGAGATCTACTTCTATACAATTTAAGGTAAATTACCTAAGGATCCAATCTAATAAACACATTTATTGACTTAATGTCATGCATTTAATTTTTCATACCAATACATGTTTCATTTACATCCAATACATAAAACTTTACATGATTAATCATATTTAACACAATACATATCTCGACTCATGAATAATCATAAACTATCTGAAATAAACACATAATAAAGTATAAATGTATACCAAATATAAGTTGTACGATCTCCGAAGCCTTAACTTCGAAGATGGATATTGGCGTCGATGCCTATGCATCCTTATTTGAACTGTGAGACCCCATATATGTATAACTTTATATATATGTGAATGGAATTATAATATGGATGATTTTGGATCAAGTAATTATGAATTCATAAGTGATGTAAAGTCCATAAATTCAATGTACACACTTGTAATCAGAGTTGAGATGTATGTACAAGTTTCATTATGTATGAATATGAGGAAATGGATTTTGTATGTGATGAATGTGAGTGGAATGAAAAATGAGTAGTGTGGTAAAATAGAATGAAGATTTCATGAGTTGTGCACTTCCATTTAGTTTATATTATATACCTTTGGTTATACAAAGATTTCGCACAAGTTTTAATGTGTATAACGTATGAATGAATGCAATTTTCAAGTCTTAGAGGTAATTGGATGAGGAAATGACTATGGTAGCAACTTAAGGATATTTGTGTGTAAGTCACTGTAGAAAACTGCAGCAAATCTGAAAAATATGAAGGTCAGATCGATCTCTCATCTCATTGGATGAGAGATCGATCTAGAAGGGCCAAATGCTCTTATTCGAGCAATGGAACAGGCCAAATCGATATCCAATGGAGCTAGATCGATTTACTAAACATTTTGTAATGAGAAGATCGATTTTTAAGGCAAGCAGATCGATTTCCTTAGCTCTCGGGTTGGAGCAAATCGATCTCCTTAACTCTCTGCCCTCGACAGATTGATCTCAAGCCCTCGACAGATTGATCTCATGCCTTCAAAATGTCAAGAAAAATGAAGAATTTAAGAGGACCAGATCGATCTGTATAGATCGATCTCCACCCCATGCAGATCGATCTAATCAATCTAATTCTTTAAATAGGAGCAGCAGATTTGGAAATTTCGAGAAAACACTCTCACTCTACCATTTTCAACCCAAAACCTAGTTTTCTCTCTCTAAATCATCTAATTTCCAATAAGATTGGAGGGAAGACAAAGTTGTTCACATCAAAGAGAAGAACAACATAGCTTGGAGGCATTTTCCCCATTTGTTGGATTTAAGAACAAGGGGCATTCCTATTTGGAGTAAGGAGAAAATCCAAAGAGGTGAGTTTCTAGTGCACCAATCTAAGTACATTTCTTTAGTATTGATGTTGAAGATTGGTTTGGTGTGCATACTAATGGTAGAACCACCTAGAAGGTCATGAAACAATTATAACCTAGAAATGGGTTAGTGTGAGAAAGTGAAATGTAGAGGTATTAAGGATGAATGAGATATTTTAAGGTGATAATAATGTTGTGGGTATGAATTTAAGATGATGTTATGGAATGAATTGTGAGGTTTACTCGAAAAGGGTAAAATGAGTATTAATACATTGGGTAAAATGCATAGTTGAATGAGAGTTAGCAACATTAACTCAAGTGTTTGATGAATGAATTGCAGCTCTCGAGGATACACTGGAGCAAGTTGAGCCAAAAGAGCGAGGAGCGTAAAGGAAGAGATTCGCACCCCGAGTAAATTGAGGTAAGGGAATTGTGTGGACTCTTAGAGATATGTGATACTAGGAAATGAAATTGAGTGATTGAAGGGCAAAGAATGGGTTTTTGATGAAATGTGCATGAAAAACAAAAACATGATGTTTTGAAAACCTTGTTTTATTGCTTTTAGCAAGAGTTTGGTAGGTTGGCTAGCATTTGAAATGATTTGCATAAGAAATAACTTGATTTAGTTTTATAACTACGCTTTGCAAAGAATTAAGCCACCTACATGGTTTTCGTGAGAATGAAAGCATGCTAGAGTATGACTCGCACGAGATTTACTGTGTTTTTATACGCATGAGTGTTGGAGCTTAGCTCGCACTAGTTTTCACATGAATTTCTATGATGTTGTGCTAGAGTTGAGCTCGCACAAACTTTATATTGGTTTTGACATGGTGCTGGAGTGTAGCTTGCATTGGATGTCCACCATACTTGTTGTCCTGCTTGAGAGTACTCGCACATGATTTTCTGACATGATTGATAGTTGTGCTAGGAGCTTCGGGTAGACTGGGTGTCGCATCAATTAAATAGGCTCGCACGTGCATTTTGAGATGTGGCATGATATGATGTGTTGATATGGGTCCACGGAGTACGCTGTACCGTGCAATTAGCATGAGTATGTTATACCGTGTTGAGATTGTGATATACTGTCTTCGGACGATATTTAGATCTACAATGGACCAATGGGCTGGACGTGACCCACCTTTCGTGTGGAACCAGATAGTGGTGATACCCCGAACACCTGATCAGTGTAGCCTGGGATCACAGGATATGGCCATAGTCCTAGAGGGGATTTCCCTTATTATATTGCCTATCTCACATGTCTTTGGTTATGAATGAATCCATGTTTTGAAAACGTATTGTGAGTCAAGACAATCTGAGGGAGGGGCTGAGTCCTGATAAGCATTGATTTCATTGAGATGAAATAACATGATTTGCTTGAGAAAGTATGATAATGGCTTTAAAGTGCACTGATGCATGATGATTTTCCATGCCTTATTTATGAAATATGCATGATGATTTATGCCATACTTTGAATTTGATTTGTGCACTAACAAATATCATGATTTGCTTTACACGCCATTAAGACAAGCATGATCTAGTGCTTTTGAAGTGTGAATGAAAATGTGTATGGTTTTGAGCATGGCATCACAATCACGTAGATAGTGCAATATCTACCTGTTCGTATGATTGTCTTACTGATCGTGTTGTTTGCTCACCCCCTTTATTTTTCACTCTCTAGAGAGCTTTGAGTATAGATTTGAGAGCGACTGGAGGCTTTCCCTTTTGTTATCCGCTGCATCCCATCGCGTAAGGTATACATATTGATGTAATTTTGTATCTAAACTTTCTATAGCACAGTAGCATTTTGTATGTAACTATTGGGGATGTAAAGTAATGTAAACACATGTGATCAACACTCTGATTTAATTATACAAGTGTTTACTTCTAAATTATAATGCAAATTAAATTGTTATGGTTGGATGAGGTAGACATTGATACATAGCCCAACTGTTTGAGATTGTAGCTGATCACGATTGAGGTAAGGTAAGGACGAAAAATAAATAATGTATGAAAAATGAAAAATTTGTGACGATTTTTGGTAAGTTGAGGGTCGTGACCGAAGTTGGTATCAGAGCTGAGTTGATCTGATGTGTGTCGATGTCTAAAATACTTAATAAGTTGAAAAATTACATCCCTATGTTACTGTGTTTGTTTAGATACAAATTGTGTGTGGGTTGATGTGAGAACTGTGAATTTTGTATACCCCATTTATGAGAATTGTAATTTTGTGTATGTAATTATGATATGTATATGTACACACAAGTTTTAAATATGATGAAGTATAAGAAGATGAGGTCTTTAAGTCTTCAATGTGTATGGATTAAAATATGGACTATGGGGTAGATTTTGAGAAGTTTTACATTGAGTTTCCTACAAATTGATGCAGCAGCAGTACAATCTGTGAATGTCAGATCGATCTCCAAGGATGAGAGATCGATCTCATGGCTCTAGAATATAGAAAATATGCAAGAACTGATAGGCAGATCAATCTCATAGGTAAGCAGATCTATCTCATGAAGCGTTCTATAAACAGAAGATCGATCTCATAATTGGAGCAGATTTATCTCATGAAGCAATTAAGAGATCGATCACACCCTACGACAGATCGATCTCCTAGGCATAAAATTACCCCAAAACATTCTCAAATTCAAAAAGACATCGATTTCATCAAGGACCAGATCGATCTCCTACCCTTCGTCTATAAAAGAACCCCTGCGTTTTCCTGCATTTCATCTTTTCTCTCTCTAAGAAATCGAAGCCCTAGCTTTCTCTCTCTTCCAAAACCCCCATTTTTGTCCAAATCTCAGGCAGAGGCAAGAAGGAAAGTTATTCCTCATTTAAAGGAGAACAACATACTTGAAAATCGAAGGACGAATCGAACCGAGGTGTGAATAGAGCTCTTCATAAGTTTTGGGTAAATTTCTAAGCTTAAATCTTTGATATTGAGGTGATTTTGGTGATTGTGACTATGGGTGTTGTGATAAAATAGCTAAGAAATTATTAGAGTTGATGAAATTATGATTTTGTTGGAGTAATGATGATATTATGCAATTTGTGGTAATTTTGGGATTTTGAATATAAATTGAAATTGAGGCAATGAGGTGATTTTGGCATATAGATAGTATGCACGAAAGATGTAGGATTTGAAATGTAGTAGATGAGAATGTGGATTAGGATAAGAATATGAGAAAAACGAGGTTGTTGTATTTAACGAGAATATGAGCAAATATGTGCTCGGTGATAAAATGGAGATGAATTATTGATGTTTTAACATTGTTTGGACAGCCCGGGAGTTCCAGTGAGGAATGTGAGGCTAGCCCATCGTTTAAGGGAATGATTGCACTATACGAGATGCAACGAGGTAAGGAAAAACTTAACTCATTTTGTGTGTGTGTGGTTTTGTGATGAATATTGTAGCATGAAATGTGATTTGAGGAAACAAGCATGTTTTTATGAGTTGAGAATGAGTTATTGCACATGATTTTATAGCTGGTTGGGGCCCAATTTTTATGAGTTGTAAACTAAATGTGAAATTGTTTTACAACCGTATTAAGTTTAAAAAGTGAAAATGTGATTTGGGCTCTACGTTAAGGCGTATTGAGATTTGAGAAATATGTATGTTGTTTTGTCAGTTTGAGCTCGGTTTTGACATGTTTTGTGTTGAGTACAAAATGATTTTTGAGATGAGTTTATGAGAAAACCATTATGAGCGCTACGTGAAGGCAAAACAGTTTTATTTGATAATGGCTATTATTGAGACTTAGGCGTGTCATGTTGAATACACATCGGGCTTACTCTTGTATCATGTAAGACCGGGCCATACTCTAGCAGCACGTAAGATCGACTCTTCTGTTCTAGTAATGTGAGATGACCCCGTTTCGCGGCAGCGATGGGTGGCATTGCTCTGATAGCATGTAAGACCGACTGCTATACGACTCTAATCAAGTTTACAGCGAACCATGATCATAGGTGTACTATTGTCGACGAAATCCCTTGATTGGGGATGCCTGCCTAGGGGACGAGTTCAATCATTTTGATATGCCATGACGAGTTTTTATATGAGTTTTATTTGCATAGTCTCGTTTTACACATGAGTTTGTGTTTGATGGTTGTGCCACGTGCATTACTAATGCGGTGATTTTTATCACGTTTTATGAGAAAATGCCATTATCGCATCCTGTTTTAT
Source organism: Firmiana major (assembly GCA_033439115.1). Taxonomy (NCBI): domain Eukaryota; kingdom Viridiplantae; phylum Streptophyta; class Magnoliopsida; order Malvales; family Malvaceae; genus Firmiana; species Firmiana major. The sequence goes on along the minus strand of CM065903.1, from coordinate 20,839,672 downwards.
ACATGCTTGTAATCATGGTTTGAGCCATTTATTATCATGTTTCTACATGAACTTTGAGAAATGAGTTGAGATGATGTTTTAATTATTCATACTACATTTTCCACTAAGTTTAACCTGTAAAATAAAATGATTGTGTTGTGTAAATCATTTTCTTATTAATGAGTCCTTTACCCCCTTATTGAGCGATTTAGAAGCTCACCCTGTTTTATCTCCCCCCAGATTTCTTCAAGTGAAGAGAGTTTTCCCTACGACGTACGGAGTAGTGGCTAGTAAAGGACTTGAGCTCCAAGCCAAATATTATAGTTTGAGGTATATTTTAATATTTCATGTACACAGACTTAAGTTATATTCACAAACACTTGATGTACAATGATGTATGAGATGTATTAGGATTAATTAACCTTGAATTGAGTAATGTATATGGTATGATATATAATTACGAGATGATGAGATCCTGAGGTGAAAGTTATAAATTATGTATGATGATGCATGACACTGCACAGGAATGCACCCTTAATTGTGAATGGATGAATAAAAAAAAGTTTTAAATTGCCATATTTTTCGCGCTTCTGGGGCGCCATAGTTGATGGGTTGACTAAGAAATTGATGTGAATGTAGGGAATTGAGCAATATGCCTAATGCCAGTCGCGGTAGAGAGGCGAGAGCGCAAGCTAGAGGTGTAAGACCCACTTTGTATGTACTTGTCGATACATTTCCTTATGATTCATGTGATGTACACTTCCACATATTGATTGAATCATAAGAAGAGCTTTGACTGAATTAAATTTGCAAATAGAATAAAACGAAATATCGGTGAATGTATGCAGTAGCCAAATACGGGCCAAGATGGCCATAGGTCAAATGAAAGGGATCAAAATTAAGTTGACGGAAAATACGAATTTAAAATAAGAAAAGATAGTGGATGTATGAAGAAAAATCGAGTTAAATTGGTTCCGAAACAAGTGCAGGGGTAAAATGGTCAAAAGATCGAAATCCGATATAAATTCGATAAGAGAATTTTAATTAAAAATAAGGATTTAGGATATCTTGATCAATAATGAGGAAATTATACAATTTCGAGTCCAATTGATCAAGATCCGAAATTTTTAGAAATATCAAAAAATTCATTCGGGACAATATCCCGAAAATACATAGAAATTATACAGAAAAAGGGTTAAAAATATAATAATTAAATTAAATTAAATTAATTAATTTGGAATAAAATAATACATTAGTAGATATTTTTGAATATTTTAATGATTATTTTAATAATAAAATAATTTATAAATAATAATAATAATAAAAAAACTGAAATTGGAATCGGGAAGAACCCGAAAACGAAACCGAAAAACCCACGTTGCAAACCTGAGGAGCGATCCAAGGCACCGACGACCCCCGACGAAGAGCCGTGGAGGAAGATTAGAGGCCGGCGAGCTTGTTGACACCGGAGACGCGCCGTTTGGAGGCCGAAAAACCACCGTTCGGAGGAGAAGAAAAACCGAGGAGAAAGGGGCCGATTCCCGACGAACCACGGCTACTGGGCGTGAATGGAGGCCACCGAAGAGTTCAAGAGGAAGAAACGGTCCTTTTGAGACCGGTACCGGCCAGCGAAATTGCCGAAAACGTCGGTGACGACAAAGAGCAGAAAACGACACCATTTGGCTGGAAGGAAAAGGAAGGAAAAGGAAGGAAAAAAGGGAAGGAAAAGGAAAAGAAAAGAAAAGAAAAGGAAAGAAAAGGAAAAAGGAAAGAGAAATTATCGGGGACGACTCGAGATTCGGGTAAGTTAACCGAGGGTCGAGATTGACCTATGGGTAAATTATGAAAATTTAATTAATATTATATTTAATGAAAAATACCCCGAATTTACCTAATTGTGCAGTTTTAACGAGAGCTGATTAAGCTCCGATTTTCGTACCCCGCATCATATTGGGTAAGTATATTTTAATTACGAAAATATGAGTATTTTAATATAGAGTTTTGATTATTTTACGAAATTTACGGATTAATTTTGTATAAAAAGGAATATTATTCGAAATTGTAACGTAATTACCGTAAATAGTATACGGGCTATCCAATGAGTTTGGAACGAAACCCGATGATTATTGGTAAGTTGAGTGAGTCCAATAAACCTCAATAAGGGATTTAATAAGTATAAACGGGCTAAAAATGGGTCGAGGCCCACTAAGGTGCAATTGGGCCCAATAAAGTAAAACGGATCCAGTACTTTAGATTGATCAGTGAATGTGACATACTGATAAAGATAAGTGAATTGACCCAAAATATATAGTTATATACGGTTCCGTAGACTTGGTTGGCGCGCATTTGGACTGAGAGATCAGATATTATCAAGACAAGATAAGTTTACGCGTGATTCCAAGTAAGAGAATTTTGTAGGTGCATAGAGACACCTATACGTATTTTGGAGGCGATTTATAGGGTCTAGAATTTCTTAAAGTATCTAGAAACGAAATAATAATTTTTACAAAAAATCGGGGTATGGGTGAATAAAGAAAAAGACGATATTGCCCCTGAGAGTAAAATTTACAAAAAGGGTAGTAAGGTAAATAAATTGCATGATTATCATGTTTTGATGTTTTATATGAATGTATTGCTTTGGTTTAAGCAAATTTACACATAGGTTGGCTGTTGATTTCATGAATTATACGAAAAGGTACCGGTTTGTACCGGTTATAATTTTAAAAGATGTTTTATCAAGATTGAGCCACCTATCATATTTACACGAGTAAAAAGAGTGTTAGAGTCTTACTCGCACTAAATTTTACTAATTTATTACTCATAAAAAGCCGTACTGGAGCATTGCTCGTACGAGGAATTTGTGTGTGTACAAAAAATCGTGCTGGAGCTTCGCTCGATGAAGATTTTAGATATCATAATATCCATAGCGTCGTGCTGGAGCTTCGTTCGCACTAGACGTGAGTGGGCATGCATATAGTCGTGTGGAAGCCTCCTGTAGACTGTGTGTCGTAGAGAGTTGATATGCTCGTACGTATACTTTGAGACATGGGTTGGTTATCGACATAGTATTGGGGTGGATAAGACCTACGGCAGGCACCCCTAGACTATGATATGGGTCTATGGAGTACGTTGTACCATGTATGTCACACAAAGTACGCTGTACCGTGCAGTCATGATGACTCGATGAAGTTACTTGATATTCTGGCGGGTAAGATTTGACCTCACCTCCCGTTACAGTTGTGATGCCCCGCACACCGGGATCCGTGTAGCCTGGGATCACAGGGACATAATATGGCCATAGTCCTTGATTTTTCATAAAGTAGCCTACATGCCTCACATGATATCATACGGTCTGAATAGACCAGGACAGACCCGAATGAGGGGTAATGTCCCGATTTATGTTTTTAAATGAGATGCGATTTAATGAATCAAGGTATTCTCGAGAGATGGGTTTAGCCTTGATATGGTTGTTTTATGATGAAACAAATAAGTTTTAACGTGATGAGTTTATGATGAAACAAATAAGTTTTAACGTGATGAGCATGAGATGTCATACATGATGATTTTTCCATGTTTGTTTTATATGTCGATTTCATGATTTCTCGTATATGATATATATATACATGTGGCATCATTTTAGTCTTACCTCATGCTCCAAATGTAAACGATTTTATATCATGACATTATCAGCACGTAGATAGTATAGTTATCTACCTGCTTACATTATTGCCATGCTGAGCTAGTTATGCTTACCTTTTCATTTTCCACTCTCCACAGAGCATCTACAGTAGTTGAGAGCGGGAAGAGACTGTTTTCCTTGTTGTCCACTGCTCCTATCATGAATCAGGTATACATATCGTACAGTTTTGTATCTAAACAAATAATAGCACAGTTTTGTAACGAATATAATTATGGGGGATGTAAATATATAAAAACATATGTACATACAGTTTTATAATATATGTACTTATTATTACACTGTCTGAAATTCTAACATGATTACCATGGTAAGAATGATATGATTAAATAGGATAAGAGTTGGGATTATTACTGACTCATAGCCCAACTCGTTAAAAATGGAATTTGTTACGGGGAGGTGAGAAGTATAGAAAAAGTAAAAAATTTGCAGTGATTTTGTTAGAACGGGTCGTGACAAAAGGTGGTATCAGGGCTAGAATTGGTCGAATATGAGTAAGTAATAATAGTTAAGAAATTAAATCCCCTTAGTACTGTGCTTTGTTTAGATATAACTGTGTATTCCAATATGGGATTAGACTAATAAATGGTCATGGATGCAGGAACTTAGGCATTATGCCTGTCACTCACCGTGGTAGAGGGGCAAGTTCACATGCTAGAGGCCGTAGAGGTAGGCCCAAGAGGTGTGTTGAGCCACAGACTAGTCAGGCTCCACAGGACCCCATTGAGAGATCAGGGGATACTGAGGCACGCTTCACTAGGATTGAGCGAAGTATAGAAAGTCTTATTGATATAGTTGCACAGACGTTAGGGGCTGGTGATAGACGAGGCCCAGTTGGATAGCCTATTGCTACTGGACAGACTACAGAGACTGTTACACCACCACCAACTCAGGATACAGCTTCTCTTGTCGCTCCACAGCCGAGCGGTAGTGATCTGGGTTATGACTATGAATTAGACAGATTACGGTAATTCCAGGAATTTAGACCTCTAGTTTTTAGAGGGGTGAAAGACCCGGTTATTGTAGAGGATTGGATATATGAGATGAAGAATTGTATGGGTTCTTCAGATGTACATCGACTGAGAGGGTTGCCTTTGCCGTATTTATGCTAAAGGGCGAGGCAGAGCATTGGTGGAGGTCTACTGTGTCTATCCTGAGAGCCCGACACCTAGTGATTACTTGAGAGATATTTTTGGAGGCCTTTAGAAGGCAGTATATTTCAGCCACTGCACAACGGAGATTACAGATGGAGTTTATGAGTTTAGTTCAGGGGAACCGCTCCGTTGATGAGTATTAGTCGAGGTTCATATCCTTGGAGAGGTATGACCCTGATACATTGAGCAGTGAGAGTCAGAAGGTTCAGAAGTTCATAGATGGATTGAGACCAGTCATCATATCTAAATTAGCTCCGTTTGACGTCTCTACTTATGAGGAGGCAGTGCACATGACTCAGTTGTGTGAGCAAGATTTTGAGCAGAGTGCCTCAGAGTTTGGGAAGGTCAGCAGAGCTAGAGGTAGAGACCGGAAGAGATCCAGAGGGGATAGTGTGATCAGGAGAGGAGGTTAGAGGTGTGTTGATAAAAGACCTTGGATTGAGGAGGTACAGGAGAGGACGAGTAAACCTCCTTTATATCCGGCTTTACCATCACCGAGGGGTATAGTTATTAGAGGGACACGATCGACTACAGAGCAGTGTAGGAGATGTGGTAGATTTCATGGTACCAGGCCTTGTCCGACGACTACTGGCGTATGTTTTCGTTGTGGGAAGTCGGGGCATGTCATAAGAAACTATCCCGAGATGATTGTGACTACCCCACAAAAGGGCAAAGAGCCAGAGAGAGCTCCTATTGAGACTCCTACTCCTAGGAGAAGAGCCACTGCTTTGGAGAAGGGTAAGCAAGTTATGGCAAGAGGGCGAGTGCATGCATTGGACCAGGACACTGTAGATGCTTCAGCGGATGTGATTAAAGGTACCATCCTAATTTTGATTTAGAAGCATGTGTTATTTGATTCTGGTGCTACGTATTCCTTCATATCGCCTTTATTTGCACATAAGTTGTTGAAGTATGTACAGCCTACATTGTTAGATAGAATGTTGTTAATCTCTACACCAATGAATGATAGTCAGTTGACTGAGTATGTATATAGAGATTGTAGGCTGATATGGGGAAAGGATATGTTAGTCGACCTTGTTTTACTAAATATGAGGGATTTTGGTGTAATTTTAGGAATGGATTGGTTGACTGCAAACCATCTGTTTTAGATTGCTATGCTAAGACAGTAATGTTTTCAGGGACAGATAGTCTTACTGTAAGTTTTGCTGAAAAGAAATAAAAGGCATATAATTATTGCATTTGGAAAAGTATAATTGTAATTTATCATATTTGCGAGGTAAATTTATTTATTAATAATGGATACTTATATGATGAATTATGTTACTAATGGTGGAAATGGTATTTTGAAGGGTTCTTTGCATATGTGGTTGACATAGATAAGGCACGTTCGGAATTGAGAGACATTCCAATTGTGACAGAATTTTTAGATGTCTTTTCGGATGAGTTACCAGGGTTACCAACAGTACGGGAGACATAGTTCATTATTAATTTGACATCTGGTACAGAGCCGATATCTAGACCATCGTACAGGATGGCTCCGATTAAGTTAGAGGAGCTGAAGAAATAGTTACAGGAATTATTAGAGAAGGGGTTTATCAGACCGAGTGTGTCGCCGTGGGGAGCACCAGTTCTATTTGTGAGAAAGAAGGATGGGAGCCTTCGATTGTGTATCGACTATCGATTGTAGAACAAGGCTACCATCAAGAACAAGTATCCCTTTCCTAGGATTGATGATTTACTGGATCAGCTACGGGGAGCACAGGTCTTTTCTAAGATTGATCTGAGATCTGGGTACCACCAGTTGAGAGTTCAGGATGAAGATATACCCGAGATAACTTTTCACACCCGTTATGGTCATTTTGAGTTTATAGTTATGCCATTCGGGTTGACGAACGCTCCCGCAGCTTTTATGTCATTGATGAATGAGGTGTTTCGACCTTATTTGGATCGATTTGTGATAGTGTTCATCGATGACATCCTAGTTTATTTGAGATCCAGAGAGGAGCATGAGCAGCACCTGAGGATTGTATTGTAAACCCTCTGTAAGAAGCAGTTTATGCTAAACTCTGTAAGTGTGACTTTTGGCTTGAGCAGATCTCCTTTTTGGGACATATTATGTCGAGGGATGGTGTGTCAGTGGACTCATCCAAGATTGAGGCAGTAGTTCAGTGGCAGAGGCCTCAAACAGTTACGGAGATTAGGAGCTTTTTGGGTTTAGCTGGATATTATAGACGGTTTGTGGAGGGGTTTTCGAGGTTGGCTGCTCCGTTGACACGTCTCACTCGGAAGAGTGTTGCATTTGATTGGGATGACAGATGTGAGGAGAGTTTTCAAGAGCTGAAGAGTTGATTGACCACTGCTTCGATTCTCACTATTCTTACCAGCTTAGGAGGTTTTTCTGTTTACACAGATGCTTCTTACCAAGGACTGGGCTATGTATTGATGCAGGACGAGAAGGTAGTCACTTATGGATCCAGGCAGCTGAAGGATCATGAGAGGAACTACCAGACCCATGACTTAGAGTTGGCGACCGTAGTATTTGCATTGAAGATATGGCGCCACTATCTCTATGGTGAGAAATTCCAGGTATTTACAGATCATAAAAGCCTCAAGTATCTGTTCTCGCAGAAGGAATTGAACATGAGACAGAGAAGGTAGCTTGAGCTTATGAAAGATTACGATTGTGAGATCCTATACCACTCGGGTAAGGCGAATGTAGTGGCTGATGCGTTGAGCAGGAAGCACCTTGAGTTGGTTTCTTATATGATGGTACGAGAACATGAGTTGTTAGAGCAGTTTGCGAGCCCTAGTTTGGATGTGACCCTGCCTGATGTTGAGAGTGGTTATATGATTGCTAGCCTGCGGTTAGAGCCGAATTTGATGGATCAGATCCGACAGGCTCAGCGTGATGATCAGCAGTGTATTGAGATAGTCAGGCAGATGCAGAGGGGTATTGAGACTGAGTTTAAGTTGAGTTCGGATGGATTATTGAGGTTTTGAGACAGGATATGTGTTCCTGAGGATCCTGAGATCAGGAGGTTGATCTTGACAGAGGCTCATTCGTCGAGGTATACCTTGCATTCGGGTAGTACAAAGATGTATCAAAATCTTCGGAAGGTATACTGGTGGTCAGGGATGAAGAGAGACATAGCAGAGTTTGTTGCGAGATGTCTCGTCTGTCAGTAGGTGAAGGTAGAGCATCGAAGCCTGTAGGGTTATTGCAGCCTCTACCTATACCGACTTGGAAGTGGGAGCATGTCACCATGGACTTTGTGATGGGTTTACTTAGGACTCGTAGAGGGAATGATGCCATATGGGTGATAGTTGACAGATTGACGAAGTCGGTACATTTCCTAGCTATGAGAGTCATCGATACTCTAAGTAGATTGGTGGAGCTATATGTGCGCGAGATTGTGAGACTGCATGGTGTCCCAGTGAGTATTGTGTCGGACAGGGATTCCCGTTTCACTTCCCATTTCTGGGAACACTTTCAGAAAGCTATGGGGACCCAATTGAGATTCAGTATAGCTTTCCATCCTCAGATAGATGGGCAATCAGAGAGGACTATATAAACCCTCGAGGATATATTGAGAGCTTGTGTACTTGATTTTAGAGGCTCCTGGGATGATCACCTACCACTCGCGGAGTTTGCCTATAATAACAGTTATCATTTGAGTATCGGAATGGCACCATATAAGGCCTTGTATGACCGTAGATGTCGTTCTCCTGTAGGATGGGAGGAGGTTGGTGACAGGCAGATATTCGCTCCCGGTTTGATACGTCAAGCCTCTGAGGATGTCCAGTTGATTTGTGAGAGGTTGAGGATAGCTCAGAGTCGACGGAAGAGTTATGCTGACAGGAGACATAGACTGTTGGAGTTTACAGCAAGGGAGTCAGTATTCTTGAAAGTTTCTCCTTCCAAGGGTATTACGAGATTCGAAAAGAGAGGGAAGTTGAGCCCTCGCTTCATAGGACCTTTTGAGATACTCGAGAGAGTGGGAGATCGAGCTTATAGGCTAGCGTTGCCACCAAAGCTAGCAAATGTCCATAACGTCTTTCATGTCTCCATGCTTTAGAAGTATCAGCCGGATCCGTCGCATGTGATCAGATACATGCCACTGGAGATCAGTGAGAGTATGTCCTATGTTGAGAGACCGATCCAGATTGTGGATAGGAAGGACAAGGTATTGAGATCAAAGAAGATTTCCCTGGTGAAAGTACTGTGGCAGCATCACACTCTGGAGAAAGCGACTTGGGAGTTAGAGAGTTTGATGAAAGAGAAGTACCCGGAGTTATTCAAAGACTGAATTGGTTCCAATTTGGAGGACCAAATTTTTTTAGTGGGGGAGATTATGTAAGACCCACTTTGTACGTACTTGTCGATACATTTCCTTATGATTCATATGATGTACACTTCCACATATTTATTGAATCATAAGAAGAGCTTTGTCTGAATTAAATTTGCAAATAGAATAAAACGAAATATTGGTGAATGTATGCAGTAGCCAAATACGGGCCGAGAAGGCTATAGGTCAAACGAAAGGGATCAAATTAAGTTGACAAAAAATACAAATTTAAAATAAGAAAAGATAGTGGATGTATGAAGGAAAATCGAGTTAAATTGGTTCCGAAACAAGTGCAGGGGCAAAATGGTCAAAAGATCGAAATCCAGTATAAATTTGATAAGAGAATTTTAATTAAAAATAAGGATTTAGGATATCTTGATCAATAATGAGGAATTTATACAATTTCGAGTCCAATTAATTAAGATCTGAAATTTTTAGAAATACCGAAAAATTCATTCAGGACAATATCCCGAAAATACGTAGAAATTATATCGAAAAAAAAGGGTTAAAAATATAATAAATAAATTAAATTAAATTAAATTAATTAATTTGGAATAAAATAATACATTAGTAGATATTTTAGAATATTTTAATGATTATTTTAATAATAAAATAATTTATAAATAATAGTAATAATAATAATAAAAAAAAGAACTGAAATTGGAATCGAGAAGAACCCGAAAATGAAATCGGAAAACCCATGCTGCAAACCCGAGGAGCGATCCAAGGCACCGATGATCGACGACCCTCGACGAAGAGCCGAGGAGGAAGAGGAGAGGCCGACGAGCTTGTTAACACCGGAGATGCGCCGTTTGGAGGCCAAAAAAGCACCGATCGGAGGAGAAGAAAAATCGAGGAGAAACGGGCCAATTCTCGACGAACCATGGCTGCTGGGCGTGAACGGAGGCCACCGAAGAGTTCAGGAGGAAGAGGCGGTCCCTTTGAGATCGGTTCCGACCGGCGAAACCGTCGAAAATGCCGGCGACCGTAAAGAGCAGAAAACGACACCGTTTGGCTGGAAGGAAAAGGAAGGAAAAAAGGGAAGGAAAAGGAAAAGAAAAGAAAAGAAAAAAAGGGAAAAAGGAAAGAAAAATTACCAGGGACGACTCGAGATTCGGGAAAGTTGACCGAGGGTCGAGATTGACCTACGGGTAAATCTCAAAAATTTAATTAATATTATATTTAATGAAAAATAACCCGAATTTACCTAATTGTGCAGTTTTATGCAAAACCCGAACGAGAGCCGATTAAGCTCCGATTTTTGTACCCCGCATCATATTGGGTAAGTATATTTTAATTACGAAAATATGAGTCCTTTAATATAGAGTTTCGATTATTTTACGAAATTTACAGATTAATTCTGTATAAAAAGGAATATTATTCGAAATTGTAACGTAATTACTGTAAATAGTATACGGGCTATCCAATGAGTTTGGAACGAAGCCCGATGATTATTGGTAAGCTGAATGAGCCCAATAAACCCAAAGAAGGGATTTAATAAGTATAAACGAGCTGAAAATGGGCCGATGCTCATTAAGGTGCAATTGGGCCCAATAAAGTAAAACGGGCCTAGTACTTTAGATTGATCCGTGAATGTGACATATTGATAAAGATAAGTGAATTGACCCAAAATATATGGTTATATGCAGTTTCGTAGACTTGGTTGGCGTGCATTTGGACTGAGAGATCAGATATTATCGAGACGAGATAAGTTTGCGTGTGATTCCATGTAAGGGAATTTTGTAGGTACATAGAGATACCTATACATATTTTTGATGGGATTTACTGGGCCTAGAATTTCTTAAAGTATCTAGAAATGAAATAATAATTTTTACAAAAAACAGGGGTATGGGTGAATAAAGAAAAAAACGATATTGCCCCAGAGAGTAAAATTTACAAAAAGTGTAGTAAGGCAAATAAATTTCATGATTATCATGTTTAGATGTTTTATATGAATGTATTACTTTGGTTTAAGCAAATTTACACATAGGTTGGCTGTTGATTTCATGAATTATACGAAAGGGTTCTGGTTTGTACCGATTACGATTTTAAAAGATGTTTTATCAAGATTGAGCCACCTATCATATTTACACGAGTAAAAAGAGTTACTCGCACTAAATTTTACTGATTTATTACTCATAAAAATCCGTACTGGAGCATTGCCCGTACGAGAAATTTGTGTGTGTACAAAAAATTGTGCTGGAGCTTCGCTCGCACGAGATTTTATATATCATAATATGCATAGCGTCGTGCTGGAGATTCGCTCGCACTAGACGTGAGTTGACATGTATATAGTCGTCTGGAAGCCTCCTGTAGACTGTGTGTCGCAGAGAGTTTATATGCTCGTACGTATACCTTAAGACATAGGTTGGTTATCGACATAGTATTGGGGTAGATAAGACCTACGGCAGGCACCCCTAGACTATGATATGGGTCCACGAAGTACGTTGTATCGTGTATGTCACATGGAGTATGCTGTACCGTGCAGTCTTAATGACTCAATGAGATTACTTGATACTCTGGCGGGTAGGATTTGACCCCACCTCCCGTTACAGTTGTGATGCCCCGCACACCGGGATCCGTGTAGCCTAGGATCACAGGGACATAATATGGCCATAGTCCTCGATTTTTCATACAGTAACCTACATGCCTCACATGATATCATACGGTTTGAATAGACCAGGACAAACCCGAAGGAGGGGTAATGTCCCGATTTATGTTTTTAAATGAGATGCAATTTAATGAATCAAGGTATTCTCGAGAGATAGGTTTAGCCTTGATATGGTTGTTTTATGATGAAACAAATAAGTTTTAACGTGATGAGTTTATGATGAAACAAATAAGTTTTAACGTGATGAGCATGAGATGTCATACATGATGATTTTTCCATGTTTGTTTTATATGTCGATTTCATGATTTCTAGTATATGATATATATATACATGTGGCATCATTTTAGTCTTACCTCATGCTCCAAATGTAAACGATTTTATATCATGACATTATCAGCACGTAGATAGTATAGTTATCTACCTGCTTACATTATTGCCATACTGAGCTAGTTATGCTTACCTTTTCATTTTCCACCCTCCACAGAGCATCTACAGTAGTTGAGAGCGGGAAGAGACTGCTTTCCTTGTTGTCCACTGCTCCTATCATGAATCAGGTATACATATCGTACAGTTTTGTATCTAAACAAATAATAGCACAGTTTTGTAACGAATATAATTATGGGGGATGTAAATATATAAAAACATATGTACATACAATTTTATAATATATGTACTTATTATTACACTGTCTGAAATTCTAACATGATTACCATGGTAAGAATGATATGATCAAATGGGATAAGAGTTGGGATTATTACTGACTCATAGCCCAACTCGTTAAAAATGGAATTTGTCACGAGGAGGTGAGAAGTATAGAAAAAGCAAAAAATTTATAGTGATTTTGTTAGAATGGGTCATGACAAGAGGCCGTAGAGGTAGGCCTGGGGGTAGTACTGAGCCAAAAACACACGAGACTCAGTATGAGGTTGAGGTGGAGGCTGAGGTTGAGCATGCTTCACAGGGTCCAGAGGAGAGACTCGAGAGTACTAAGGCACGCTTCGCGAGGATTGAGCGGGGCATTGAGGTGATCTTGGAGTTGGTCACTCAATCTTTACTTGGAGTTGGGGGCAGACAGAGTCCTGCTACACAGGGTGATGCCGAGCAGGCGGCAGTTCCTGAGGCAAGGGCACAACCATCCCAAAGACCTTAGACGACAGATACACCTACACCCCTACCCGCACAGGATATGCCTACACCTGTTGCTACACCACAGGGCATTAGAGGCTGGGGTTACAGATGTGGTTTGGATAGACTGCGGCAGTTCCAAAAGTTTGGACCGCTGTTTTTCAATAGAGTTAAGGACCTAGTATCTGCAGAGGATTAGATAAATGAGATTGAGAAGTTATATGGGTTCTTTGAGTGCACTACTACCGAGATAGTAACGTTTACCGTATTCTTGCTGAAGGGATCAGTAGAACATTGGTGGAAATCCACCAGGCCTATTTTGAGAGGCCGACATACAGAGATCAGCTGGGATATATTTTTAGAGGTTTTTCAGAGATAGTATGTTCCAGATACTGCACAGCGAAAGATGAAGAGGCATTTTTGGGATTGACCCGAGGGAGTAGAACGGTGGATGAGTATGAGACGACCTTTATCTCCTTAGGCAGATATGATCCTAATATGATGGGTAATGAGGTCGAGAAGATCCAAAACTTTGTGGATGGACTGAGACCAACCATCAGGTCCAGATTAGTCCCCTTGGATATACCGACCTATAAGGAGGCAGTGCGTAGGGCGTAATTGTGTGTACAAGATATCGATTGGATCGCCTCAGAGTTTGGGAAGGTTAGTAAAGTGAGGGATAAAGATAAGAAGAGACCAGTGATGGATAAAGGCTTCAGTTATAAGGATAGCAAGAGGTTTGCTGGGAAGAGGCCGAGGATCGAGGAGATTCGGGAGAGGACAGTTAAACCTCCCATGTATCCGACCGTAGCTCCAGCAAAGAGAATTATGATTGGAGGGCTAGAGTCTACTACGGAGCAGTACGACAAGTGTGGCAGGTACTATGGTACTCGACCATGCTATGGAGCTCCTGTAGTATGCTTTAGATGTAAGAAACCAGGGTACATAATACGAGATTGCCCAGAGATGACAGAGAGCCCCACAGAAGAGCATGGAGCCAGAGAGAGCTCCAGTTGGGACAGCTGCTTCGAGGAGGAGGGCTACAACTGAGGAAAAGGGGAAGCAGGCAGTGGGTATGAGCAGAGGAAGAGTGCATGCACTGGACTAGGACATTATGAATCAGTTTTCAGATATTGTTAAAGGTACCATCCAAATCCTTAATTTAGAAGCATTTGTATTATTAGATCCTGGTGCCACACATTCTTTTACATCGCCATCCTTTGCATGTAAATTGTTGAAGTATGTAAAACCCACATTGCTAAACAAGATGTTGATGATATCTACCCCTATGAATGATAGTTAATTGATTGAGCATGTATATAGAAATTATAAGATGAGGATACGAGGTAAAGAAATGGCAGCCGATTTAATTTTATTAAATATGAGTGACTTTGATGTAATCCTAGGGATGGATTGGCTAGCTGCAAACCATGTTGTTATGGATTGTAGTGCTAAGATAGTGACTTTTCCAGAGATAGATAATCTTGTTGTAAGTTTTGTGAAAAGAAATGAAATGACATGATCTTTATGAATGAGAAGAGTATAATTTTAATTCATGATGTTCGAGAGATAAATCTATTTATGAATTGTGAATGTGGTGTAGTAATTTATGTTACTCATGGTGGAAAGGATGATGTGAAGGGTTCATTGCTTATGTGATTGAGACGAATAAGGCACGTCTGGAGTTGATAGACATCCAGTGGTCAGGGAATTTCCAGATGTCTTCCCAGATGAATTACCAAGGTTACCTCCAGATAGAGAGATAAAATTTGATATAGATTTGGCACCTGATACAGAGTCGATATCCCAGTCACCGTACAGAATGGCTCAAGTTGAGTTAGAATAACTAAGGAAGCATTTACAAGAGTTGCTGGAGAAGGGTTCATCAGGCCCGGCATCTCACCTTGGGGAGTACCGGTTCTGTTTGTAAGGAAGAAGGATGGAAGCCTCCGACTGTGTATAGATTACCGGTTGTTGAATAAGGCCACCATCAATAATAAGTACCCCTTTCCCCATATCAATGATTTGTTGGATCAGCTTAGGGGAGCGCAGGTCTTTTCCAAGGTAGATCTGAGATCTGGGTACCATCAGTTGAAGATACGGAGTGGAGATGTACCCAAGACAGCTTTCTGTACCCGGTATGGACATTATGAGTTTATGGTTATGACATTCGGGTTGATGAATGCTCTCGTAGCTTTTATGTCATTGATGAATGAGGTATTTCACCAGTACTTGGATCGATTTGTTATTGTGTTTATTGATGATATATTGGTGTACTCAAGATCTAGAGAAGAGCATGAACAACATTTAAGGATAGTGCTACAAACCCTCCGAGAAAAGAAGTTGTACGCTAAGCTCAGTAAATGCGACTTTTGGTTGGAGCAGATCTCTTTTCTGGGTCATATTGTATCGAAGGATGGTGTGCCAGTGGATCCATCAAAGATCGAGGCAGTGATACAGTGGCAGAGACCACAGACAGTGACAAAAATTAGAAGTTTCCTAGGCTTAGCTGGATATTATCGAAGGTTTGTGGATGGATTCTTGAGATTAGCTGCTCCTTTGACACATCTCACAAGAAAGAATGTTGAATTTGTGTGGGACGATAAGTTTGAGGAAAGTTTTCAGGAGTTGAAGTGTCATTTGACTATAGCTCTAATTCTCACCATTCCTACCAGCTCAGAAGGTTTCTCGGTGTATACGGATGCTTCACACCAAGTACTGGGCTGTGTACTGATCCAGGAAGGGAAGGTAGTAGCCTATGGATTAAGATAATTGAAGGATCATGAGAGGAACTACCTGACCCATGATCTAGAGTTGGCGGCTGTAGTGTTTGCATTGAAAATATGGCGCCATTATCTCTATGGTGAGAGATTCCAGGTTTATACTAATCATAAGATCCTTAAGTACTTGTTCTCACAGAAAGAGTTAAACATGAGACAGAGAAGATGACTTAAACTTTTAAAGGATTATGATTGTGAGATCCTATATCACCCAAGTAAAACAAACGTAGTGGCCGATGCATTGAGTATGAAGCATCTCGGGTTGGTGTCATTCATGATGATCAGGGAATGAGCTATTGGAACAGTTTAGGAACCTCAATTTGGATATGACCCCACCTAACGCTGATAGTAGCTTTATGATGCTAGCCTGCAGTTGGAATTGGATCTGATAGATCAAATTCGGTAGGCTCAGTGGATTGATCAACAGTGCAGTGATATAGTCGGATAGATACAGAGTAGTACAGAGACTGATTTTGAATTGAGTTCAGATAGATTAGTGAGGTTCAGAAACAGGTTATGTGTTCCTGATAATCCAGAGATCAGAAAGTTGATCTTGATAGAAGCTCACTCAACAAGGTATGTGATACATCCAGGGAGTACTAAGATGTATCAAAACCTTCGAAAGGTTTATTGGTGGTCTAGGATGAAGAAGACATTGCTGAATATGTCACTAAGTGTCTCATTTGTCAGTAGGTGAAGGTAGAGCATCAGAAGCCTGCAGGATTTTTACAGCCTCTACAATATCGACATGAAAGTGGGAGCACGTCACCATGGATTTTGTGATGGGATTGTCGAGGACCCGTAGAGGTCATGATGCGATATGGGTGATTATTGATGGGTTGACAAAATCAGCCCATTTTCTAGCTATGAGAACTACCGATACTCTGAGCCAGTTAGCAAACTTGTATGTGCGCGAGATAGTGAGGCTACATGGAATTCTAGTAAGCGTTGTTTATAATAAGGATGCCCGCTTCACTTCCCATTTCTGAGAACATTTTCAAGAAGCAATGGGGACCCAGTTAAGTTTTAGCACCGCATTTCATTCTCAGATAGATGGTCAGTAAGAGAGTATTAGACAGACCCTGGAGGATATGTTGAGAGCGTGTGCATTGGATTTTGGAGGCTCCTGGGATGACCATTTAGCACTTGCAGAGTTTGCTTAAAACAGTTTTCATGCGAGTATCGGGATGACACCATATGAGGTATTGTATGGGTGTAGATGTCGTTTCCCTATGGGATGGGAAAAAGTTGGTGACAGACAGATCTTTGCTCCTGACTTAGTTAGACAAGCATCTGATGATGTCCAGTTGATTTGTGAGAGGTTACAGACAGCTCAGAGCAGACAAAAGAGTTATGCTGATAGGAGACGGAGACCACTAGAGTTTAATGTGGGGGAGTCAGTGTTTTTGTAAGTTTCTCCCTCGATGGGGATTATGAGATTCTGGAAGAAGGGAAAGTTGAGCCTTCGATATATAGGGCTATTTGAGATACTTGATAAGGTGGGAGATAAGGCATACAGGCTAGCATTTCCACCTGAGCTGGCGAGCGTACATAACATCTTCCACGTATCCATGTTATAGAAGTATCACTCGGACCCAATGCATGTTATAAGGTATGAACCTTTGGAGCTCAATGAAAGCATGACGTACATTGAGAGGCCGGTTTGGATATTGGATAGAAAGGAGAGAGTGTTGAGGACAAAGACAATTCCCTTAGTGAAAGTCTTTTGGCAACATCACATGGTGGAAGAGGCCACATGGGAATTGGAGAGTTTGATGCAGGAGAAGTATCCAAATTATTCATGGATTGATTTGGTTCCAATTTGAAGAACCAAATTTTTTAAGTGGGAGAGAATGTGAGACCCCATATATGTATAACTTTGTATATATGTGAATGGAATTATAATATGGATGATTTTAGATCAAGTAATTATGAATTCATAAGTGATGTAAAGTTTATAAATTCAATGTACACACTTGTAATAAGAGTTGTGATGTACGTACAAGTTTCATTATGTATGAATATGAGGAAATGGACTTTTGTATGTGATAAATGTGAGTGGAATGAAAAATGAGGAGTGTGGTAAAATGGAATGAAGATTTCATGAGTTGTGCACTTCCATTTAGTTTATATTATACACCTTTGGTTATACAAAGTTTTCGCACAAGTTTTAATGTGTATAACGTATGAATGAATGTCATTTTCAAGTCTTAAAGGTAATTGGATATGAAAATGACTATGTCAGCAAATTAAGGATATTTGTGTGTAAGTCACTGCAAAAAACTATAGCAAATCTAGAAAATATGAAGGTCAGATGATCTCATAGGATGAGAGATAGATCTAGATGAGCCAAAATGCTCTTATTCGAGCAAGGGAACAGGCCAGATCGATCTCCAATGGAGCTAGATTGATCTACTAAACATTCTGTAATGAGAAGATCGATTTTTAAGGTAAGCAGATCGATTTCCTTATCTCTCGAGTTGGAGCAGATCGATCTCCTCCCTAGCTAGATCGATCTCCTTAACTCTCTACCTGAGACAGATCGATCTCAAGCCCTCGACAGATCGATCTCATGCCTCCAAAATGTCGGGAAAAATGAGGGATTTAAGAGGACCAACCTTATGCAGATCGATCTCATCAAGCTAATTCTATAAATAGGAGCAGTGGATCTGCAGATTTGGGGAAAACACTTTCACTCTACCATTTTCAACCCAAAACCTAGTTTTCTCCCTCTAAATCATCCCATTTCCAATAAGATTTGAGGGAAGGCAAAGTTGTTCACTTCAAAGAGAAGAACAACATAGCTTGGAGGCATTTTCCCTATTTGTTAGATTTAAGGAACAAGGGGCATTCCTATTTGGAGCAATGAGGAAATCCAAAGAGGTGAGTTTTTAGTGCACCAATCTAAGTACATTTGTTTAGTATTGATGTTGAAGATTGATTTGGTGTGCATACTAATGGTAGAACCACCTAGAAGGTCATGAAATAATTATAACCTAGAAATGGGTTAGTGTGAGAAAGTGAAGTGTAGAGGTATTAAGGATGAATGAGATATTTCAAGGTGATAATGGCGTTGTGGGTATGAATTTAAGATGATGTTATGGAATGAATTGTGAGGCTTACTCAAAAAGGGTAAAATAAGTATTAAGGCATTGGGTAAAATGTATAGTTGAATGAGATTTAGCAATATTAACTCAAGTGTTTAATGAATGAATTGCAGCTCTCGAGGATACTTCGGAGCAAGTTGAGCCAAAAGAGCGAGGAGCGTAAAGGAAGAGAGTCGTACCTCGAGTAAATCGAGGTAAGGGAATTGTGTGGACTCTTAGAGATATCTGTGCGTAATTTAGGCGCTTAATGTTTTGCTAGAGTGCATGTGATACTAGGAAATGAAATTGAGTGATTGAAGGGCAAAGAGTTGGGTTTTTGATGAAATGTGCATGAAAAACAAAAGCATGATGCTTTGAAAACCTTGTTTTATTGCTTTTAGCAAGAGTTTGGTAGGTTGGCTGGTATTTGAAATGATTTGCATAAGAAATAACTTGATTTGGTTTTATAACCATGCTTTGCAAAGAATTGAGCCACCTACATGGTTTTTGTGAGAATGAAAGCGTGCTAAAGTATGACTCGCACGAGATTTACTGTGTTTTTACACTCCTGAGTGCTGAAGCTTAGCTTGCACTAGTTTTCACATGTGTTTCTATGATGTTGTGCTAGAGTTGAGCTCACACAAACTTTATACTGGTTTTGACGTGGTGCTGGAGCATAGCTCGCATTAGATGTCCACCATACTTGTTGTCGTGCTTGAGAGTACTCGCACGTGGTTTTATGACATGATTGATAGTCGTGCTAGAGCTTCGAGTAGACTGGGTGTCGCACCAATTAAATAGGATCACACGTGCATTTTGAGATGTGGTGTGATATGATGTGTTGATATGGGTCCACGGAGTACGCTATACAGTACGGGTAGCATGGAGTACGTTGTACTGTGTTGAGATTGTGATATATCGTCTTCGAACGATGTTTAGATATGCTATGGACCGGTGGGCTAGATGTGACTCACCTCCCTTGTGGAAGCAGATAGTGGTGATACCCCACACACCTGATCAGTGTAGCCGGGGATCACAGGATATGGCCATAGTCCTAAAGGAGATTTTCCTTATTATATTACTATCACACATGTCTTTTATTATGAATGAATCCATGTTTTGAAAAAGTATTGTGAGTCAGGATAGTCCGAGGTAAGGGTTGAGTCCTGACAAGCATTGATTTCATTGAGATGAAATAGCATGATTTGCTTGAGAAAGTATGATAATGGCTTTAAAGTGCACTGATGCATGATGATTTTCCATGCCTTATTTATGAAATATGCATGACGATTTATGCCATGCTTTGAATTTGATTTGTGCACTAACAAATAGCATGATTTGCTTTACATGCCATTAACACAAGCATGAACTAGTGCTTTTGAAGTATGAATGAAAATGTGTATGGTTTTGAGCATGGCATCACGATCACGTAGATAGTGCAGTATCTACCTATTCGCATGATTGCCTTACTGAGCGTGTTGTTTGCTCTCCCCCTTATTTTCCCCTCTCTACAAGGCTTTGAGTATAGATTTGAGAGTGACTGAAGGCTTTCCCTTTTTGTATCCGATACATCCCATCGCGTAAGGTATACACACTGATGTAATTTTGTATCTAAACTTTTGATAGCACAGTAGCATTTTGTATGTAACTATTGGGGATGTAAAGCAATGTAAACACATGTGATCAACACTCTGATTTAATTATACAAGTGTTTACTTTGAAATTATAATAAAAATTAAATTGTTATGGTTAGATGAGGTAGACATTGACACACAGCCCAACTGTTTGAGAGTGTAGTTGATCGCGATCGAGGTAAGGACGAAAAATAAATAATGTATGAAGAGCGAAAAATTTGTGATGAATTTTGGTAAATTGAGGGTCGTGACATGAACCTGTGATGGAAAGTAAGGGGGTGAGCTTTAAGGAAAGCTTAGTAAGTAGCCAACATAAGTACATACATAATAATATATAGATACTGAATTCTAATGCATGACTAACACATTTATGTTCACATCTTCTTTCTTATAAACTATTCATGTCACAATTTACAACTTATTAAATATCACATATTTCTAGGTTTTCGAACTATAATGGTATCTAGATATTATCAAGTCTGTCAAGTAGATAATTATTTTGAAATACTTCGATTGACTATCAAACTTGACCATGTGGAACTAATACACACACATGGTTCAAAATTCGAAACCATAGCTAAATGCAAAAAAATTGAAGTTTAATGCAAGTTCAAAGCACATAAGCTCTTTCATTCAAAATCGCCTAAATCATATGTTTGTATCCGAAACACACTTCACATTTTAAAACATATTTCACATGATCGTTTCACATACTTTCACCATCTGAAGCATATTTCACATATAAAAACATCTTTCATGTGATCACTGTTAACTATTTTAACCCGTTAGCAGGGACATCACTGGCTATTATATCTATTTAGTAGGGATAACATCACTAACTATTATAATCCCCGTTAGTAGGGGCTACACCATCATCATATCATATCAATAAGATATATTCTATGAACCATGCTCATATTTGTTGGCTCTACCGAGAGGGGGGTGAATCGGTTTTCTAACTCTTAATGGCTATTTAAACTCTTTTGAACTTAATTAACAAATAATGAATAAGCAATATAATGTAATGAAACAAATTAAAACAAGATAAGGAAGAGAATATCAAACACAGTGGTTTATAGAGGTTCGGCCAATCTCTTGGCTACGTCCTCTCTCCTTGACCTTCTTGTCAAGAGCTTTCTTTCTCACTTTCACTGAAAGTTACACACTCCCTTTTTCAGGTTAAGGAATAACCTCTCTTCCCTTCTTAAACAAAGATGTATTCACCCTTTTACAAAGTTTATCTCAATGAGGAACAATCCTCTTCTCTCTCAAAGATAGGATGAATACAATATCAAGCTTTTAATGTGGGTAGGACAAATACAGCTTTTGCACACAAGCTTATACAACAAACTCAATAAATGAGGAATTGAAGACAAATGGAATGAAAGAATTAAACTCTTGAGAATATATAGAATGTGCAGCAATGGTGTCTCGTTTTTTTTTTCTCAATGTCTTCAATGCTTGATTATATATTGAAGGATTGGTAGTTGGAGCATTTAATGCTGTTTTTCCCGTTGAGATTTTATAGAAAGAGCCGTTGGGAACCTCCAGTAGAATGCCAGATCGATCTGCCATCTTGACCAGATCGATCTCTTAGTTATAATTCCTGCAAGATCAAGGCAAAAAGAAGTAAGCAGATCGATCTCATATATGAGCAGATCGATCTCATAATTTGAAAATATTAGAGCAGATCGATCTGTCGAATAGGCAGATCGATCTTCCAATCTCTCTGTTTGAGGCATGATCGATCTATAGATCGATCTACTAAGTATTCTCGTAGTGATGAGATCGATCCCTTGTCAACCCAGATCGATCTCCTGAGCTCTCTGTTTGAGTATAGATCGATCTTACAGATCGATCTACTGCCTTTACCTCTGTTTTAGGGGAGATCGATCTCTTCC
This sequence comes from Firmiana major, assembly GCA_033439115.1. Lineage (NCBI taxonomy): Eukaryota > Viridiplantae > Streptophyta > Magnoliopsida > Malvales > Malvaceae > Firmiana > Firmiana major. Next base: position 20,817,398 of record CM065903.1, on the reverse strand, counting down.
TAGATCAGATCGATCTCCTCAACATCCTGTATTAAGTAGATCGATCTCATAACCCTTATAGATCGATCATAGCTTCCTCAATACCTTTATACAGGTTCAAATCATAGCAGATTGATCTCATGTCTTCATGAGATCGATCTTTCATCCTAGAAAACCCAGGAGATCGATCTCTCATACCACCAGATCGATCTCTCATCTTCAGGAACTCAATCTCTGGTACTGATAACCTCTAAACATGTTTTTATATCATCTTTATGTTATTGAATTTACTTGTTTTGTCATTTCAAAATATATTAACTCAACAATCTCCCCCTTTTTGATATGACAAAACCTATTCAATCAGCATGTTTAGTTACCTATTTGCATTGTGTACAAACTCCCCCTTTTTGTAAGCTCCCCCTTACTTTTGGCTTTTGGCCTCTTGACTCCCCCTCAGTTTAATCATTCCTTTAAACCATTTAAAACATGTTTTCTCTCTTCTCCCCTTTTTTGTCATATCAATGGTATTAAAGGTTTAAACAGAACAATTTAACGTGCAACACATTTTTCATTTCAAAATAGCAATTCATTATAGCACATTGCAACACAGTAGCTAATATGTCATTCCATTCAAGCAAATGCAGTTCTCAAACAACAACGAGTAATTACAAAACATAGCAAAATTAGTCCTAACAATTAAGTCCTACGGTGGAGGAGGAGATCGATCCATAAGGTCCTCAACGTGAGTACGAGTGACTTGAAGCTCATCACACATCGCCTGCTGAGTAGCATGAAGATTTACAAAACCTTCATCTAGCTTTCAGTTCAGCTCCATGATCATCGTCACAATCGATTCCATGCCAGCGGGTGATGGGTCAGGTGCAGAGGGTTGAGCAGTCGAAGACGATGGACCCTTAGTCGGTGCAGCAGGTGGATCCAAGGGCTCATCTGATGGATCTTCCTCCATGGCTGCTGCAGGCTGTTATTCTCATTTCTTCTTCCAATCTCCTCGAAAGTCCTTGTAGTACCCCATGTGGTGAAGTGTCCCGATGTTTAAGACGCTCTTTGGGGAGGGCACTTCACCCGTTTCACAACTGCAGTCCACTCCAAGTCGTTGTAGAAGATACGCCAACGGTTGCAGAAAAACTATCGTGGTGGCTTGGCCGCGTACGATCTTCAACCAATCTTCATAGAGAAAATGGACAAGATTGGGTTTTTGGCTTGTGGAGTGAATGTGGTGGATCCAAAAATGATCTAACCTCCTAACGGTGGAATGACGGGTACCGAAAGGATGGAGATTCCACGAGATAATGAGGTGGATTAACCTTGGGTGCATCGGTAGGTCACTCGCCTTATCCCCGGGATGGTCAAACTCTAAGGGGACTTCCTCATCTTCATTGGTCAAGCCTTCATTGCTCATGTGAAAAACTTGGGCTAAGACATCAGTGTCTATAGGAATTGACTTACCCATGACATACGTTTTAAACCCGAGAATTTTGCAAGCATCATCAGGATCATAGATGAGTTCGGCATTAGAAAAGAATGCCCTGATGATGTTTGGGGGTACGAGAGTATTGATTTTGAGAAACGGAATCCAACCAAATTCTTCAAATTTGGGTAGATAAGGAAAATCAATACGGTTTAAGAAAGAAAAATTGATGGTTCGCTAATGTTTAATTGGCATGGTGGAAAAATACTCTTCATATCTCTTCCTTTTTGCAGGTGTTTTAAAAAACCTGTTAAAGGTAGTGACAGAAGAGGCAGAGGGTGGTTGTGAGGAGGTTGGTCTAGATTCTCTATTGGCTGATCTCTTAATACGAGGCATTTTTCTAGACACAAGACACTCTCTAGACACTTAAAACTAGTTCTCTAAAAATCCTAACCAATGGAACAGTGCTATAATTGACCTAGTGAAAAATTTAGCACAAAACTAAGAATTTTTGAAAAAAATGTAGCAATGTGGGTTACTGGAGCAAGAATCGAAGAAAAGATTTGATGAATACCTTACAGAGACCGATCTGAGGGGAAGAATCAGTGAAAGAGGTGTGACGAAATTTAGGGATTTTGAGATTTTGGGATTTTGAAATTTGAGAATTTTTCGACAGTTTTTATAGTCTAGGGCACAGGAGATCGATTTGTCGAGGCGACAGATTGATCTCTCATTTCCAGAAGCTTGAAGAGATTGATCTGTTATACCACAAGATCGATCCTCAGAATACAGAAGCTTAAGGAGATCGATCTGTCGTAGGCCCAGATCGATCTGCTATTTGACCGAGGCTTAAGGAGATCGATCTGCCAAATGCATAGATCGATCTGTTGTTTAACAGAGGCTTAAGGAGATCAAACTTATGGGTGAGAAGATCGATCTGCCTAGCTTAACCTTTATGCTTTAGGCTCATTTGAAGTATGGAGATCGATCTATATTGATAGGAGATCGATCTCTCATACTTTTTACCCAAAAAAATCATTGAAAAATTCATTTAGAAACAACTTGAAATTAAGGTTTTGAAGCAGATAAGTCTTAAGGAACATTCATGAGTCCTAATTCACCTTTAAGGACACAAAACCTATCTCTATCAAGAGGTTTGGTGAATATATCAGCTATTTGACGTAAAGTGTTAATGTACTCTAGAATTATATCTCCCTTTTGAACATGGTCTCTAAGGAAATGATGCCTAATCTCAACGTGCTTAGTTCTAGAGTGTTGAATAGGATTTTTAGACAGATTGATGGCACTGGTATTATCACATTTAATAGGGACTTGTTTTATGTCAATACCATAATCTTTCATTTGTTGTTTAATCCACAACACTTGAGCACTACAACTACCTGCTGCTATGTATTCAGCTTCAGTTGTGGACTGAGCCACACTATTTTGTTTCTTAGAGAACCAGGAGATTAATCTATTCCCTAAGAATTGACAAGTACCTGAAGTACTTTCCCTATCTATTTTGCATCCCCTAAAGTCTGCATCCGAAAATGCATGAAATGTAAAAGTAGTCCTTGGGGTACCAAAGTCTTAGAGAGGGAGTGTCCTTAAGGTATCTAAAGATCCTTTTAGTTGCTAATAAGTGTGATTCCCTAGGGGAGGATTGAAATCTAGTACAAAGGCATACACTAAACAAAATATCTGGTCTACTTGCAGTTAAATAGAGCAATGAACCAATCATAGACCTATAGAGTTTAGTGTCTACACACTTACCGCTTTCATTTTTATCAAGCTTGATGTTGGTGCCCATAGGAGTTGCTTGAGGTTTGTAATTGTCTATTCCAAATCGCTTGAGCAATTCCTTAGTATATTTTGCTTGATTGATGAAGGTTCTATCCTTTGTTTGCTTCACTTGAAGTCCCAAGAAGAAAGTGAGCTCTCCCATCATGCTCATTTCAAATTCACCTTGCATGATCTTAGCAAACTTTTGGTATAAAGATTCATTAGTTGATCCAAAAATTATATCATCTACATACACTTGAACAACTAGTAAATCCTTATTTTTATTTTTGATAAATAGAGTGGTATCTACTTTTCCTCTTGAAAATCCTTTTTCTATTAAGAATTTTGACAACCTTTCATACCATGCTTTAGGGGCTTGTTTCAAACCATTGAGTGCCTTAGATAGTTTGAAAACATGTTCAGGAAATTCATGATTTTCAAAACATGGAGGTTGCTCTACATATACTTCTTCATTAATGAAACCATTCAAAAATGAACTCTTTACATCCATTTGATATAACTTGAAGTTTTCATAACATGCAAAGGCAAGTAGCATTCTAATTGCTTCTAATCTAGCTACCGGTGCATAAGTTTCATCATAGTCTATACCTTCTTCTTATCTATAGCCTTGTGCAACTAACCTAGCCTTATTTCTTATGATCACACTATTTTCATCCATCTTGTTCTTGAATATCTATTTAGTTCCAATTATAGAGTGATCACTAAGCCTAGGAACTAGTTTCCACACTTTGCTTCTCTCAAATTGATTTAGTTCTTCTTGCATTGCTAAGAACCAATTATTGTCATCTAAGGCTTCATTGACATTTCTAGGTTCTATTTGAGATACAAAGGCTATATATTGACTCACATTCCTTAGAGATGATCTAGTTCTAACTCCAAGAGTTGGATCTCCTACTATTTCACAATTTTTTACATATCCTAATTCTCTTGGTGCTCTAGACTCTTTCTCTAATATCTCTATTTCTTCTTCATCTTCTTTATTTATGTCAAGTTTTTCTAATAGATCATTTTCTAAGTTTGGAAATTCCTCCAAGTTTTCATCAAATATTCCAACATCTTCATCATTGGCTGAATCTTTAGATAAATAATTTGACTCATCAAATATTACATGAATTGATTCTTCAACCATCAATGTTCTTTTATTATATACTCTATAAGCTTTTGAATTCAAGGAATATCCTAGAAATATTCCCTCATCACTCTTGGCATCAAATTTTCCTAAAGAAATATTCCCTCATCACTCTTGGCATCAAATTTTCCTAAATTATCTTTCCCATTGTTTAAGACGAAACATTTACAGCCAAAGGGATGAAAGTAGCTAATGTTAGGCTTGAATTCAAGGAATATCCTAGAAATATTCCCTCATCACTCTTGGCATCAAATTTTCTTAAATTATCTTTCCCATTGTTTAAGACGAAACATTTACAGCCAAAGGGATGAAAGTAGCTAATGTTAGGCTTCTTACCCTTGTAAAGTTCATAAGGAGTTTTCTTTAAAATTGGTCTAATCATGGCTCTATTAATGATATAGCAAGATGTATTTATAGCTTCAGCCCAAAAATTGTAAGACCCGATTTTAGTTAAAAAACGAAATTAAAAAATGCAAAAGGTTTAAAATGGAATTCTCGAGCACGTTGAAGGGCAAAATGGTCAAAAGATCGAAAGTCGGTATAATTTCGATTAGAAAATTTAATTAAAAATATGGATAATCTTGATCAATAAAGGAGAAATAATAAAATTTTAGGTTAAATTGATCAAGATTCAGAATTTTTAGAAATACCGAAAAGTCATTCGGGACAATATCCTGAAAATACGAAGAAATTATACCCGAAAAAGGGTTAAAAATATAAAAAATAAATTAAATTAATTTAATTTAATTTATTGGAATAAAATAATAGATTTGTAGATATTTGTTGAATAATTTAGAATATTTTAATGAATACTTTAATAATAAAAGAAATTATAAATAATAATAAAAAAAGGAGAAAAAGGGAAAAAGAAAAGAGGAAAAATTGAGAAAAAATCTCGGCGACGTAATCGAGCTTCGGGTAAGTCAATAGCGATCGAAATTGATTGATTTAAATTTTGGAATATTTTATTTAATTAATTTTCGACTGGAAATTTACCCAAAAATTTATGAAATTGTGTAGCTCGACAATCGACGTCAAACGAGAGCTCGAGATAGCCTCGATTTGTGTACTAGCATGGAATCTCGGGTAAGTAACCCTTATTTATGACAATTTGCATCGTTATGCTGCTTCAGATTTAATTTTAGCATTAATTAAATTAAATTTTGGAAAGTCGGATAAATTGTCGTAAATAATAAATTGAGCTATTCGAGAGTTAGAACGAGGCCCAATAAATTGTTGGTGGGCCCAATGAGCCCAATAGGCCTCGATAATGTGAAAATTAAGTGGAAAATGGGCTTAAGGCCGATTAAGGCCCATTAAGGTGCAATTGGGCCCAATATGGGTAAATGGGCCCAATGATTTAAATTAAGCCCAGAAAATAGGAAATACAATTAAATTGTATGATATCTGACCTGAGGAATATTTATACGCAGTTCCGGACATTGGATTGGGAGCAGATCGGACTGCGTGACGAGACAGCAGTGGAAAAGGAAAGGTCAGACTCTACACAAAAATAAGGTAAGGGAATTCTACGGACTTCTAGAGGTAAACTTTATGAAATTTCAAAGTCATATGCAGTCTTTTAAATTATCTGAAGGGTCTAGAAGTAAGTTAATAATTTTAGTGCCCCGAATGGGCAAATTACCAAAATACCCTTGTTAAGGGTAAAATTTACAAATTTAGAAAAAATTAGGAGGAGCAAGAACAAGAGGTTCCTGCTCGTTCTGGAGGTGTTTTGATGCATGCATGAGTAGGTTGGCTAACCTTGAAAGAAAAATGCACAGCATTGCATATTTTTTTCAATGATGAAATTGTTATGATGAAATTGTTATGAAAACTGTTTTAAGGAAACAGAGCCGCCTACGTGTTTTTATTGACATCTGACGTGCTAGAGCTCAGTTCGCACGATGTTTTGATTTATGTGATGCATGCATTAGTGCTGGAGCGGAGCTCGCACTAGAGTTTTACATCATTAGTGCTGGAGTCCGACTTGCACCAGATTCTTTATATATATATATGATTTTCGTGACACGGTGCTAGAGTCTAACTCGCACTAGATTTTACATGATTTTCGTGACAGGGTGCTAGAGTCTAACTTGCACCAGATTTTCCACATGATTTGATGAGAGTGCTAGAGCTTAGTTCGCACTAGTTTTACTTGATTTGATGAGAGTGCTGAGCATCGCTCGTACTGATTTTATGAGAACATGCGATGAGTCATGCTTGGAGCATCGGGTAGACTGTGTGTCACCGATTAAATAGGCTCGCACGTGCGTTCTGAGACAGGGTATGATATATGGGTCCACGGAGTACGATGTACTATGCAAGTAGCATGGAGTATGCTGTACCGTGTGGCATCTTCGAATGCGTGGTATCTTCGGATACGTGTGGCATCTTCGGATGCGTGGTATTTTCGAATATGTGTGGCATCTTCGGATGTGTGGTATCTTCGGATACGTGTGGCATCTTCGGATGCGTGGTATCTTCGGATACGTGTGGCATCTTTGGATGCGTGGTATCTTCGGATACCTGTGGCATCTTCGGATGCGTGGTATCTTCGGATACGTGTGGCATCTTCGGATGCATGGTATCTTTGGATACGTGTGGCATCTACGGATGCGTAGGGTCGGATAAGACCAACGAGATGGAGTGACCCACCTCCCGGGCGGTTCTCGATCAGGGTGAGACCCCGCACACTAGGATTCGTGTAGCAGAGGGGCTCACGAGGACACACGGCCATAGTCCTGGTTATTACCGATATACAGATATTGCCTAGTCTCGCATGTTGATGATCTTGACGAGATTGAAAATGGGTTTTAAACTAAATTTGCATGATGTTATTTACATGCTTTTTAAATCCATGTGTGATGTAAACTGATTTTCATGGTTTTGTGTGAGTCAGGACCACCCGAGGGATGGGTTGAGTCCTGGATTTGTTGTGAAATTTTAAATGAGAAAGAAATGATTTGAAATAGTTGCATGTTGAATTTTCCATTCAAACTTGTTTTACATGACATCATGAATCATAGCATCAGTTTTGAAATGTGTGGAGAAAGGGTGGTTTATGCATTGCACCACGTTCATGTAGGTAGTATGGTTACCTACTTGTTCGTTGGATTGCCTTACTGAGCTTGATGTGCTCACCCTTTTCATTTTCTCACACAGATAATCTCCAGTAGATGTTGAGGTGACTAAGTACTGCATTCCGGATATCCGCTGCTGCCTATCATTTAAGGTACATACACTTGTACATATTGTATCTAAATAAGCATAGCATAGTAACATGTTTGTAAGTGACTTTAGGGGATGTATAAATATTGTAAACACTTATAAATGACTGAGAAAGAATTAAGTTATATGGTAAATGAATGGTGGGACTGGCATTGACGCACAACCCAATTGTTAGTGGAGTATGGTCACGATCAGAGGACAGGTAATTATGAAAGAAAATAACAAACGTGAAAAATTTACTCTGATTTTTGGGTAGTTTTGGATCATGACATATAAAGGTGGTATCAGAGCAAAATATGGTCTGATGTGTGTCAGTGTCAATAATTAGAAAATTACATCCCCGTGTTACTGTGCTTGGTTAGATATAATAGTGTATATCGAGATGGGTTTTAACTAAGAAATGGTTGAGAATGCAGGAATACCTAATATTAGTCGCGATAGAGAAGGTAGAGCACGAGGCAGAGGTCATAGAGGTAGACTTGAGCCTGCTAATCGTGCTGAGTTGACCTAAGAAAATCAGGATGAGATTGAAATAGAGGCTAATGTTGAGCATGCCTTACAGAGTCCGACAGAGAGATCGGATAGTATTGAGACACGCATTGCGAGGTTGGAGCGAAGTGTGGAGAATATTTTGGGAGTAAATTGCTCAGAGTATGCAAGGGATTTGAGGGCGAGACGGAGCATTGATGGAAGTCCGCTCGACCCATTTAAGAGTTGGACATCCAGAGTTGACAAGAGAAATATTCTGGATGTATTCCGGTGATAGAATATCCCGGACACTGTTTAAAGGGAATGATAGATAAAATTCTTTACTCTGACCCAGAGGAATTGATTTATTGACGAGTATGAATTATGAGTATGAAACTTGGTTATATTCTTGGGCAGATATTACCTCGACACAATGGACAGTGATAGTCGAGTTGTCTAAAAGTTTATGGAAGGGCTCAGATTGTCAATTAGAGTCTGATTGGCCCATGAGATATTACCTATGTCGAGGCAGTACGTAAACTACAGTGGTGTGAATAAGATTGAGAGTTGCATGCCTCTGAGATTGGGAAAGATAGTAAGGGCCAAAATAGAGACAGAAAGAGAATTGAGAATGACAGAAATGGCAGAACGAGTAAAAGGGGTAGTTTGGTAAAAGATTTGATTTGATGAGATATGGGCTAAGATGATTGGTAAGGCCACAGTTATAGGATTGTAGCACTTTCGAGGGGTATTGTGATTGGAGAACCCCGATCTGTTACAGATCACTATAGAATGTGTGGTAAATACCACGAAAGTAGGACCTACACCTACACATTATTGATGAAAATGGCCGTTAAGTGTGGTAAGACGGACCATTTATTATGATTGCTCAGAGTTGGGCGAGAATACCCCACAGAAAGGTAAAGAGATAGAGAAAACCCAGTTGAGATAGCTGCATCGAAAAGGTAGGCCACAACCGAAGAGAAAAGGGAAGTAGGCTATTAGACGAAGGCGAGTGTATATTTTGGACCAAGACACTACTGATGTTTCACAGGATGTGATGAAAGATACCACACTGCTTATGAATAAAGAAGTAATTATGTTAATTGATCTTAGTACCACGTATTTCTTCATACCGCCTTCATTCGTGTGAGACCCCGTATATGTATAATGGTATATATGTACATAGAAATGTAAATAGAGTTGTACTATGAATTCATAAGTGAAGTATATGTGATGTAAGTCCATAAGTTAATGTACACACTTGTAATAAGAGTTGTGATTGTACATACAAGTTACATTATGTATGAATGTAAGGAAATGGACTTAAACATGTGGAGAATATGAATAGAATGGATTATGAGTAATGTGGTAAATGGAATGAAGATTTGTATGAGTATGCACTTCCATTTGTTTATCCTAAGTACCATTGGTCATACAAAGATTCTACACAAGTTTTAATGTGTATGAAGTGAGGATGGATGCCATTTTCAAGTCTCAAAGATGAATGGATGAGAAAAGGATCATGGTAGCAAATTAAGGATGTTTGGTAAGTGTTGCTGCAGAAGAACTGCAGAAAATCTGGAAATTGTGAAGGGCAGATCGATCTCATGGGATGAGAGATCGATCTGGAAGAGACAAAATGCTCTTATTTGGGCAAAGGAATAGAGCAGATCGATCTCCAATGGAGCCAGATCGATCTCCTAACCATTCTGTGGTGAAAAGATCGATCCGCAAGCACCCGGATCGATCTCCTTAGCTCTCTATTTGGGAGCAGATCGATCTCATGCTTCGACAGATCGATCTCATGCTTCGACAGATTGATCTTATGCTTAAAATGCCGTGAAAAAAGAGGGATTTAAGGGGACTAGATCGATCTCCTCTTGGACCAGATCAATCTCCCCAAGCTATTTCTATATAAGGAGTGTTGAAAATCAAAAATTTTTGGGAAAAACACTAACCTTCCACTTTCAACCCAAAAACCTAACTTTCTCTCTCTAAAATCAGCCATTTTCAGTGAGGTTTGAAGAGAGACCATTAGAGGGAAAGTTGTTCCTATCAAAGAGAAGAACAACATAGTTGGAAGGCATTTTCCCATTGTTGGTATTGAAGGAGTTAAGGGCATTGCCATTTAGAGCAAGAAGAGAAATCAAATTGGGTAAGATTCTAACACTCCAACTATGGTACATTGTTTATATAATTGATTTTGGAGTTGTTTGGCATGAGTATGGATGGTTAGAAACTATCTAAAATGCATTGGAATGATTATGACCTTGAAATGGTCTAGAGTGAGAAAGTGGGATGTATGGAGATTAATGATGAATGGGATATGTAGAAGTTATTAATAGTGTTGTGGTATGATTTTAAGGTGTGGTTAGTGGATAAATTGTGAGATTTACCTAAAAGAGGTAAAATGTGGATTAAGGCATTTGTAAAATGCATAAGTGAATAATATTGACTAGTGAGGTCAATTATGGGTTAAATACATTAACTCAATTGATTTAATGAATGAATCGCAGCTTCCGAGCATACGCCGAGGCGAGTTGAGCCAAGAGCGTGAGAAGCTAAAAGGAAAGGAGTCACACCAAGTAAATCGAGGTAAAGGAATTGTGTGGACTCTTAGAGATATCTGTGCGCAATTTGGGCGCTTAAATGTTTTGCTAGAATGCATGAGATTAGGAAATGATTTTGGGTGATTGAAGGGCAAAAGTTGGGAGTTTGATAAAATGTGCATGAAAACAAAAGCATATTACTTTGAAAATCAAGTTTTATTGCTTTTTAGCAAATGATTTGGTAGGTTGGCTAACATTGAAATGATTTACAAAAGAAATGAGTGTGTGTTTTGGTTTTGTTAACCATACTTTGCAAAGTTTTGAGCCACCTACATGATTTCGTGAATATGAAAGCGTGCAAGAGTATGACTCGCACGAGATTTGACGTGTTTTATACACATGAGTGCAAGAGGCACTAGTTTTCACATGGATTTCATAATTGTTTTGGCATTGTGCTTCGAGTTTGTCTCGCACTTGATGCCCACCTTGCATGTTGCCGTGTTTGGAGCTTCGAGTAGACTGGGTGTCACATCGATTAAATAGGCTCACACGTGCATTGCTTTGACATGATTAATTAGTCGTGTTAGGAGCTTCGGGTAGACAAGAGGTCGTACCGATTAAATAGGCTCACACGTGCATTTGAGATGTGGCGTGATATGATGTGTTAATTTGGGTCCACGGAGTACATTGTACCGTGCATGTAGCATGGAGTACATTGTACCGTGTTGAGTTGTGATGTGTCCTCTTCGGATGAGATCTGCTATGGACCGGAGGGTAGGATTTGACCCACCTCCCGTGTGGAAGCAGATAGTGGTGATATCCCGCACACCTGATCCGTGTAGCAGGTATCACAGGTTATGTACTTAGGCCTTGAGGTTATTACCTATTATTGAACTGCCTATCTCAAATGTCTACTGCTATTTGAGAATAAATCCATGTTTGAAAATGATTTGTGGGTCAGGAAAGTCCGAGGGATGGGCCGAGACCTGACCAGTGATGAATTGATTTGTTAATGGTTTTTAAAGTGCACGGATGCATGATGTTTAATGCCATGCTTTATTGTGAAAATGCATGATGGGTAATACCATGCTTTTATTGTGAATTATGCATGATGATTTATACCATGCTTTGAGTTGAAATGTGCACTTGATTTTAATAGCATGAATGCTTTACATACCATTAACACAATCATACACTCATGTTTTGAGATAAATAATGAATGAAATGCTTTTGAGCATGGCATCACGATCACGTAGATAGTGCAGTATCTACCTGTTCGCATGATTGCCTTACTGAGCGTGTGGTTTGCTCACCCCCTTATTTCCCCCTCTCTACAGAGATTTGAGTATAGAGTGAGCGTGACTGGAGGCGTTTCTCTTTTTGGTAATCCGCTGCATCCCATCGCTAAAGGTATACACACTTGGATTATTTTGTATCTAAACTAGACATAGCACAGTAGCATTTTGTATGTAACTACTGGGGATGTAAAACAATGTAAACACATGTAACAACTCTGATATATATACATTTATACAAGTGTTTACTCATAAATAATGTTTCAAATTGAATTGGTATGGTGGAGTGAGTTAGACGTCGACACACAACCCAACTGTTATGAGTGTGGTTGTTCATGATCGAGGAAGGATGATTGAAGATTGATGCATGAAAATACGAAATATTTGTACGTATTTTGGTAAGTTGAGGGTCGTGATAGAAGTTGGTATCAGAGCTCGAGTTGGTTTGACGTGTGTCGTGTCTAAAATACTTAATAAGTGGAAAATTACATCCCCAAGTTACTGTGCTTGTTTAGATACAAATTGTGTGTGTCGATGGGTTGACTAAGTAATTGGTTGTGAATGTAGGGAATTGAGTAAGTATGCCTAATACCAATCGCGGTAGAGGGATGAGAGCACAGGCTCGAGGCTGTAGAGGTAGGCCTAGGGGTCCTGTTGAGCCGAAAATGCACGAGGCTCAGGAGGATGTTGAGGTGGAGGCCGATGTTGAGCACGCTCCACAGGGTCCAGAGGAGAGACCCGAGAGTACTGAGGCTCGCTTCGCGAGGATTGAGCGGAGCATTGAGATGATTGTGGAGTTGGTCACCCAATCTTTATCTGGAGTTGGTGGTAGACAGAGTCCCGCTACACAGGGTGATGCCGAGCAGGTGGCAGCTCCTGAGGCACGGGCAAGGGAAGCCCAAAGGCCACAGACGACAGATACCCCACCCACACAGGATGTGCCTACGCCGGTTGGTATGCCAGGCAGTAGAGGTTAGGGATATGGATGTGATTTGGATAGACTGCGGCAGTTCCAGAAGCTTGGACCGCCGTCTTTCAGTGGAGTAAAGGACCCAGTAGCGGCTGAGGATTGGATCAATGAGATCGAGAAATTATATGGGTTCTTTGAGTGTACCACTACCGAGATGGTAGCATTCGTCGCTTTTATGCTGAAGGGATCAGCAGAACATTGGTGGAAGTCCACCAGGCCTATTTTGAGAGCCCGGTATACTGAGATCAGCTAGGATGTATTTCTAGAGGCCTTCCGGAGACAGTACGTTTCGGATACCGCACATCGGAAGCTAAAGATGGCATTTTTGGGACTGACCCAAGGGAGCAGGACTGTGGATGAGTATAAGACTGCTTTTATATCCCTGGGTAGATATGATCCCAACACGATGAGTAATGAGGTCGAGAAAATCCAGAAGTTTATGGATGGATTGAGACCAACCATCAGGTCGAGATTGGTTCCTCTGGATATACCGACCTGTGAGGAGGCAGTACGCAGGGCGCAATTATGTGAACAAGATGTTGATAAAATCGCCTCAGAGTTTGGAAGGGTTGGTAAGATGAGGGACAGAGATAAGAAGAGACCTATGATGGAGAAAGGCTTCAACTATAAAGGAAGCAAGAGATTCTCTGGAAAGAGGCCGAGAATTGATGAGATCCGGGAGAGGACAGTTGATACTCCCATGTATCTGGCCATTGCTCCAGCTAAGGGAATCGTGATTGGAGGGCCACGACCTACTACAAAACAGTGTGGCAAGTGTGGCAGGTATCACAGAACTCGACCATGCTATGGATCTCCTGTAGTATGCTTTCGATGTGGGAAGCCAGGGCACATAATCAGAGATTGCCCAGAGATGATAGAGAGAGCCCCACAGAAGGGCAAGGAGCCAGAGAGAGCTCCAGTTGGTACAGCTGCTCCGAGGAGGAGGGCTACAGCTGAGGAAAAGGGGAAGCAAGCAGTGGGTGTAAGCAGAGGATGAGTGCACGCACTAGACCAGGACACTGCAGATCAGTCATCGGATGTGGTAAGAGGTTCCATCCAAATCTTTGATTTAGAAGCTTATGTACTGTTTGATCCTGGTGCCACGCATTCCTTTATTTCGCCATCCTTTGCATGTAAATTGTTGAAGCATGTAAAACCCACGCTGCTTGATAAGATGTTGTTGATATCTACCCCTATGAATGATAGTCAGTTGACTGAGCATATATATATGGATTGTAAAATGAAGATAGGAGGTAAAGAGATGGCAGCCGATTTAATTTTATTAAATATGAATGATTTTGATGTAATCCTAGGGATGGATTGGCTGGCTGCAAATCATGTTGTTATGGATTGTCATCCAAAAACTTTAATGTTTCCAAAGATAGACAATCTTGTAGTAAATTTTGTGAAATGAAATTAAGGAACATGATTATTATAAGTGTGATGAGTACAATCTTGATACATGATGTATGAAAGATAAATTTGATTTCATTTATGTATGTGATGTGATGATTTATGATACTAATGGTGGAAAGAATAATGTGAAGGATTCATCTCTTTTGTGATTGAGACGGATAAGGCACGTCCGAAATTGGAAGACATACCAGTGGTTAGGGAATTTCCAGATGTCTTTCCGGATGAGTTACCAGGGTTACCTCCAGATAGGGAGATGGAGTTTGGTATAGACTTGGCACCTGGTACAGAGCCGATGTCCAAGCCACCATACAGAATGGTTCAAGTTGAGTTAGAGGAGTTAAGGAAACAGTTATAGGAGTTGCTGGAGAAGGGGTTCGTCAGGCCGAGCGTCTCACCTTGGGGAGCACCGGTTCTGTTTATAAGGAAGAAGGATGGAAGCCTCCGACTGTGTATAGACTACCGATTGTTGAATAAGGCTACCATCAAGAATAAGTATCCCCTCCCATGCATCGATGGTTTGTTGGATCAGCTTAAGGGAGCGCAGGTCTTTTCCAAGATAGATCTGAGATCAGGGTACCATCAGTTGAAGATACGAGAGGGAGATGTACCCAAGACAACTTTTCTCACCTGGTATGGACATTATGAGTTTATGGTTATGCCATTCGGGTTGACGAATGCTCCCGCAGCTTTTATGTCGTTGATGAATAAGGTATTTCACCAGTATTTGGATCGATTTGTGATCGTGTTTATTGATGATATACTGGTGTATTCAAGGTCTAGAGAGGAGCATGAGAGGCATCTAAGGATAGTGCTACAGACCCTTCGAGAGAAGAAGTTGTACGCTAAACTCAGTAAGTGTGACTTTTGGTTGGAACAGATCTCTTTTCTGGGTCATATAGTATCAAAAGATGGAGTATCAGTGGATCCATCTAAGATTGAGGCCGTAGTTCAGTGGCAGAGACCCTAGACAGTGACAGAGATCAGGAGTTTTCTGGGTTTAGCTGGATATTATTGAAGGTTTGTAGAGGGATTTTTGAGGTTAGCTGCTCCTTTGACACGCCTCACAAGAAAGAATATGGAGTTTGTGTGGGATGATAAGTGTGAAGAAAGTTTTGAGGAGCTAAAAAGGAGGTTAACCATAGCTCCAATCCTCACCATTCCTACCAGCTCAGGAGGTTTCACGGTGTATGCGGATGCTTCACATCTGGGACTGGGCTGTGTATTGATGCACGATGGGAAGGTAGTAGCCTATGGATCAAGACAGTTAAAGGATCATGAGAGGAACTACCCGACCCATGACTTGGAGTTGGCAGCGGTGGTGTTTACGCTGAAGATATGGCGCCACTACCTCTATGGTGAGAGATTTCAGGTTTATACAGATCATAATAGCCTTAAGTACCTGTTCTCACAGAAAGAGTTGAACATGAGACAGAGGAGATGGCTCAAGCTGTTAAAGGATTATGATTGTGAAATCCTATACCACCCGGGTAAAGCAAATGTGGTTGCTGATGCATTGAGTAGGAAGCATCTCGGGATGGTATCATTTATGATGGTCAGGGAACACGAGCTGTTGGAACAGTTCACAAACCTCAGTTTGGATATGACCCCGCCTGACGCTGATAGTGGATTTATGATAGCTAGCCTGCAGTTGAAACCGGATCTGGTAGATCGAATCCGACAGGCTCAGCGAGTTGATCAGCAGTGTAGTGATATTGTCGGGCAGATACAGAGGGGTATAGAGACGGACTTTGGGTTGAGTTCGGATGGATTGTTGAGGTTCAGAGGCAGGATATGTGTTCCTGATGATGCAGAGATCAGAAGGTTGATCTTGAAAGAGGCTCACTCGTCGAGGTATACGATACATCCAGGGAGTACCAAGATGTATCAAAACCTTTGAAAGGTTTATTAGTGGTCTGGAATGAAAAAGCACATTGCTGAATATGTTGCTAAGTGTCTCGTTTGTCAGCAGGTGAAGGTAGAGCATCAGAAACCTGCAGGGTTATTGCAGCCTCTACCGATACCGACATGGAAGTGGGAGCATGTCACCATGGATTTTGTGATGGGATTGTCGAGGACCCAGAGAGGTCATGATGCCATATGGGTGATTGTGGATCGGTTGATGAAATCAGCCCATTTTCTAGCTATGAGAGCTACCGATACTCTGAGCCAGTTAGCGAACCTATATGTGCGCGAGATAGTGAGGCTACATGGAATTCCAGTGAGCGTTGTTTCTGATAGGGATGCCCGCTTCACTTCCCACTTCTGGGAACGTTTTCAGGAAGCGATAGGGACCCAGTTGAATTTTGGCATCGCGTTTCATCCTCAGACAGATGGTCAGTCAGAGAGGACTATACAGACCCTGGAGGATATGTTGAGAGCGTGTGCATTGGATTTTGGAGGCTCCTGGGATGACCATTTGCCACTCGCAGAGTTCGCGTATAATAACAGTTTTCATGCGAGTATCGGGATGGTACCATATGAGGTATTGTATGGACGTAGATGCCGTTCCCTTATTGGATGGGAAGAGGTTGGTGACAGACAGATTTTTGCTCCCGACTTGGTTAGACAAGCCTCTGAGGACGTCCAATTGATATGTGAGAGGTTATGGACAGCTCAAAGCAGGCAAAAGAGTTATGCTGACAAGAGACGGAGACCACTAGAGTTTGATGTGGGTGAGTCAGTGTTTTTGAAAGTTTCCCCTTCGAAGGGAATTATGAGATTTGGGAAGAAAGGAAAGTTGAGCCCTCGATATATAGGGCGATTTGAGATACTTGATAAGGTGGGAGATAAGGCTTATAGATTGGCATTGCCACCAGAGTTGGCAAGTGTGCATAATGTCTTCCACGTATCCATGTTGAGGAAGTATCACCCGGACCCAGCACATGTAATAAGGCATGAGCTCATTAGAGCTCAACGAGGGTATGACATATGTTGAGAAGCCAGTTTGGGTATTGGACAGAAAAGAGAAAGTGTTGAGGACAAAGACAATTCTCTTGGTGAAAATACTTTGGCAACATCACACAGTGCAAGAAGCCACATGGGAATTGGAGAGTTTGATGCGGGAGAAGTATCCCGAGTTGTTTACAGAATAATTGGTTCTAATTTGGAGGACCAAAGTTTCTAAGTGGGGGAGAATGTGAGACCCCGTATATGTATAATGGTATATATGTACATAGAAATGTAAATATATTTGTACTATGAATTCATAAGTGAAGTATATGTGATGTAAGTCCATAAGTTAATGTACACACTTGTAATAAGAGTTGTGATTGTACATACAAGTTACATTATATATGAATGTAAGGAAAAATGGACTTAAACATGTGGAGAATATGAATAGAATGGATTATGAGTAATGTGGTAAATGGAATGAAGATTTGCATGAGTATGCACTTCCATTTGTTTATACTAAGTACCATTGGTCATACAAAGATTTTACACAAGTTTTAATGTGTATGAAGTGAGGATGGATGCCATTTTCAAGTCTCAAAGATGAATGGATGAGAAAGGATCATGGTAGCAAATTAAGGATGTTTGGTAAGTGTTGCTGCAGAAGAACTACAGAAAATCTGGAAATTGTGAAGGCATATCGATCTCATGGGATGAGAGATCGATCTGGAAGAGCCAGAATACTCTTATTTGGGCAAAGGAATAGAGTAGATCGATCTCCAATGGAGCCAGATTGATCTCCTAAGCATTCTGTAGTGAAAAGATCAATCCCCAAGCACCCAGATCGATCTTCTTAGCTCTCTGTTTGGGAGCAGATCGATCTCATGCTTCGACAGATCGATCTCATGCTTAAAATGCCGTGAAAAAAGAGGGATTTAAGGGGACCAAATCGATCTCCTCTTGGACCAGATCGATCTCCCCAAGCTATTTCTATATAAGGAGTGATGAAAATCAGAACATTTCGGGAAAAACACTAACCTTCCACTTTCAACCCAAAAACCTAACTTTCTCTCTCTAAAATCAGTCATTTTCAGTGAGGTTTGAAGAGAGACCATTAGAGGGAAAGTTATTCCTATCAAAGAGAAGAACAACATAGTTGGAAGGCATTTTCCCATTGTTGGTATTGAAGGAGTTAAGGGCATTGCCATTTAGAGCAAGAAGAGAAATCAAATTGGGTAAAATTCTAACACTCCAACTATGGTACATTGTTTATATAATTGATTTTGGAGTTGTTTGGCATGAGTATGGATGGTTGAAACTATCTAAAATGCATTGGAATGATTATGACCTTGAAATGGTCTAGAGTGAGCAAGTGGGATGTATGGAGATTAATGATGAATGGGATATGTAGAAGTTATTAATAGTGTTGTGGTATGATTTTAAGGTGTGGTTAGTGGATAAATTGTGAGATTTACCTAAAAGAGGTAAAATGTGGATTAAGGCATTTGTAAAATGCATAAGTGAATAATATTGACTAGTGAGGTCAATTATGGGTTAAATACATTAACTCAATTGATTTAATGAATGAATCACAGCTTCCAAGCATACGCCGAGGCGAGTTGAGCCAAGAGCATGAGAAGCTAAAAGGAAAGGAGTCACACCAAGTAAATCGAGGTAAGGGAATTGTGTGGACTCTTAGAGATATCTGTGCGCAATTTGGGCGCTTAAATGTTTTGCTAGAATGCATGAGATTAGGAAATGATGTTGGGTGATTGAAGGGCAAAAGTTGGGAGTTTGATAAAATGTGCATGAAAACAAAAGCATATTGCTTTGAAAATCATGTTTTATTGCTTTTTAGCAAATGATTTGGTAGGTTGGCTAACATTGAAATGATTTGCAAAAGAAATGAGTGTGTTTTGGTTTTGTTAACCATACTTTGCAAAGTTTTGAGCCACCTACATGATTTCGTGAATATGAAAGCGTGCAAGAGTATGACTCGCACGAGATTTGACGTGTTTTATACACACGAGTGTAAGAAGCACTAGTTTTCACCTGGATTTCATAATTGTTTTGGCATTGTGCTTCGAGTTTGTCTCGCACTTGATGCCCACCTTGCATGTTACCATGTTTGGAGCTTTGAGTAGACTGGGTGTCACATCGATTAAATAGTCTCACACGTGCATTGCTTTGACATGATTAATTAGCTGTGTTAAGAGCTTCGGGTAGACAAGAGGTCGTACCGATTAAATAGGCTCACACGTGCGTTTGTGATGTGGCGTGATATGATGTGTTGATTTGGGTCCACGGAGTACGTTGTACTGTGCATGTAGCATGGAGTACATTGTGCCGTGTTGAGTTGTGATGTGTCATCTTCGGACGAGATCTGCTATGGACCGGCGGGTAGGATTTGACCCACCTCCCGTGTGGAAGCAGATAGTGGTGATATCCCGCACACCTGATCCGTGTAGCAGGTATCACAGGTTATGTACATAGGCCTTGAGGTTATTACCTATTATTGAACTGCCTATCTCACATGTCTACTGCTATTTGAGAATAAATCCATGTTTGAAAATGATTTGTGGGTTAGGAAAGTCCAAGGGATGGGCCGAGACCTGACCAGTGATGAATTGATTTGTTAATGGTTTTTAAAGTGCACGGATGCATGATGTTTAATGCCATGCTCTATTGTGAAAATGCATGATGGGTAATACCATGCTTTTATTGTGAATTATGCATGATGATTTATACCATGCTTTGAGTTGAAATGTGCACTTGATTTTAATAGCATGAATGCTTTACATACCATTAACACAATCATACACTCATGTTTTGAGATAAATAATGAATGAAATGCTTTTGAGCATGGCATCACGATCACGTAGATAGTGCAGTATCTACCTGTTCGCATGATTGCCTTACTGAGCATGTGGTTTGCTCACCCCCCTTATTTTCCCCCTCTCTACAGAGATTTGAGTATAGAGTGAGCGTGACTGGAGGTGTTTCCCTTTTTGGTAATCTGCTGCATCCCATCGCTAAAGGTATACACACTTGGATTATTTTGTATCTAAACTAGACATAGCACAGTAGCATTTTGTATGTAACTACTGGGGATGTAAAACAATGTAAACACATGTAACAACTCTGATATATATACATTTATACAAGTGTTTACTCATAAATAATGTTTCAAATTGAATTGGTATGGTGGAGTGAGTTAGACGTCGACACACAGCCCAACTGTTATGAGTGTGGTTATTCACGATCGAGGAAGGATGATTGAAGATTGATGCATGAAAATGCGAAAAATTTGTACGTATTTTGGTAAGTTGAGGGTCGTGACAATTTGCATGTAAGTGAGTAAAAGACATGAATGCCTACACTCTTGGGCATAATGTTGATAAATGAGTACCCCAATAGAGGAAGGTTAACTAACAGAATAATTATGAAGAGATTTTAAGTTGAAAACGGGGGAAGAAGTATAAGTCAGCCGATTTTATTCAATGGACTATGAATAATTTAAAGTAATATTTGAAAATAAAGTGGTCGGCTGCAAGCTATGCTGTTCGGATTTCTAACCTAAGATAGTGCTGTTTTACTCCTAAAAAGTATACTGCAAGTTTTGACAAGTAATAAAAAGGGGTGCAACGGTTGAAATTAAAGGAGCAAATGATGGTACTCACGAAATGAATAATGACAGAGTTTCGTTATAATTGATATACGAAGGAGATACTCTTTAAGATATGTTTGATCCTAAATACAAGATGTACTGGAGTAAGAGGCGTATGCAAGGTAAGAATGCTCTTAAAATATGAAGTAATTTGGATTAAAGCGAATAGTAGCGAATATGAATTGTGACCACAGGGACTGATATGTAAAGTAATTGTGGTTAAGTCTAAGGGTTAATAAAGGTATTTCAAAATACCTCCCTGCCTGAAGACTTGACAGCGTCTAGAAATATATATATATATAATCTATAACTTGAAATTGACCGTTGTAAGATATAAAGTTAAAATTTGGACACCTTCACTAGTACGATAAAGAATTATAAAATTCGATTAATTATGAAGGTTAAAATATTAAAATTTAATAAAAGTCGTTAATATAAGAAAAAGGGAATGATGCGGGTTAGTACCTGGAAACAGAAGCAATTTTGAAGTGATATTATACGCTTTGCGTACATAGGTCAAGGATATGGGCGATTGAAACATGTAGTGGAGCTCAACTACAATGAGTTATTTAAACTTTACCTGGACCGATTTGTCATCATCCTTATTGATGATATGTTCGGTGTAGTTAAAGTCCAGGGAAAATTATAAGCAACAATTGGAAAATTGCTTTTACAAATGGTTACTGCGAGTCCTAAAAAGGGTATATTTTGTTGGCACATTTAACTATGAAAGCGTGGTATTTGAATGAGATGATAACTGGGATGATAGATGTGACATGAATTTCGGTGTAGTGAAGTATGAACTGACCACCGTGATTATTTTCACCATACCCAACAGCTCAAGAGGTTTCTCAGTGTGTATGGATACGTCAAAATCATGAATGAGCTAGGTATTGATGCAAAAAGGAAAGATAGTCGATTGTGGATCCAGACAACCCAAGGATCAAGAAATAAACTATCTGACCCATGATTTAAAGTCGGCAGCGATAGTATTTGTACTGAGGATATGGTACTATTATGTACATGGTGAGAAATTTTGGGTATGCACTGATCATAAAGCCCCAAGTATCTGTTTTCACGAAAAGAGTCGAATATAAAATAATAAAGTGGGTTAGAGCTTCTGAGAGATTTTGATTGTGGAAAATTGTACCACCCAGGAAAGGCTAATGTGATGGCTGATGCCTTGAGCAGAAAGAGCCTCGGGATGGTATTACATATGATGGTCAGGGAGCGTGAGTTGCTAGAGCAGTTGTGAGCCTCAGTATTGATGTGATCCCTTCTGATGATGACAGTAATTGTGTGACAGCTAGCCTGAGACTAGAACCAGATGAGAGTGCCCGGATTTGACAAGCTTAGCGTGATGATCGGCATGGTGTCGATAGTTTGGGTCAGATTCAGAAAGGTACAGTGACGAAGCTCACAGAGAGTGTTGATGAATTACAGAGAGGTTCAGAGACAGTATAAGTGCTCCCCAGGACCACAGTTGATGAGATAGTAATATTGTCAGAAGCTTACTCTTCGGGATAGACAGTGCATACGGAAAGTAATGAATATATATATGAAATCTCTGAAAAGGGTATTGGTGGTCAGATGTGAAAAGAGATATGGTAGAGATTGTGGAAAAGTGCCTAGTATGTCAGCAGAATAAGGTAGAGTATTAAAAGTCTGCAGAGTTATTGCATCTCTACCTATATCGACACGGCACGAAAATGGAAGCAAGTCTTCATGAATTTTGTGATGGGCTATACAGGACTCAAATGAATCACGAGGCAGTGTATGGCTGTAGGGGTTGTTCCCCGACTCAGACAAGAAAAAGTGAGTGACAGATAGAAATTTCTTCCGAATTAGTATAATAAGTCTCTGAGGATGTTCAGTTGAGTGAGAGATTAAGAACACCTCAGAGCAGACAAAGAGCATTGAATTCACTGAGGGTGAATCAATATTGTTGAAGTTATTTGTCCTAAGGAAATAAGGACATAACGAGACTCGGGAAGAAGGCAAATTGAGTTTTGTTGAATGGAATTTTTGAAAGATTGGACAAGTGGGAGATAATACTCTTTTGATACTTCAGCAATACTACCCAAATCCAGCATAGGTAATCGGATATAAACTCCAACAGTTCAGCTCAGTGCAAATATAAGTATATTGAAAAAGTTGATTCGGGCATTAAACAGGAAAGAGAAAGTATTGAGGTTTAAGACGATCTCCCTAATTAAAGTCCTTTGGTAGTATTAGACTCCGGGAAAAGGTCTCATGAGAATTAAAAAGTATGATACGATTGATGTACCCAGAGTAGTCTATGGACTCATATGACTTGGTTCTAATTTGGAGGACCAAATTTCTTAAGTGGGGGAGATTATGTAAGACCCAATTTTAGTTAAAACACGAAATTTAAAAATGCAAAAGGATTGAAATGGAATTTTCAAGTACGTTGAAGGGCAAAATGGTCAAAAGATCGAAAGTCGGTATAATTTCGATAAGAAAATTTAATTAAAAATATGGATTTGAGAAATCTTGATCAATAAAGGAGAAATAATAAAATTTCGGGTTAAATTGATCAAGATTCGAAATTTTTAGAAATATCGAAAAGTCATTCGGGACAATATCCTGAAAATACGGAGAAATTATACCCGAAAAAAGGGTTAACAATATAATAAATAAATTAAATTAAATTAAATTAATTTATTGGAATAAAATAATAGATTTGTAGATATTTGTTGAATAATTTAGAATATTTTAATGAATACTTTAATAATAAAATAAATTATAAATAATAATTAAAAAAGGAGAAAAAGGAAAAAAGAAAAGAGGAAAAATTGGGAAAAAATCCTGGCGATGTAATCGAGCTACGGGTAAGTCAGTAGCGGTCGAAATTGATCGATTTAAATTTTGAAATATTTGATTTAATTAATTTTCGACTGGAAATTTACCCGAAAATTTATGAAATTGTGTAACTCGACAATCGACGTCAAATGAGAGCTCGAGACAGCCTCGATTTGCGTACTAACATGGAATCTCGGGTAAGTAACCCTTATTTAGGACAATTTGCATCGTTATGCATGCTTCAGATTTAATTTTCGCATTAATTAAATTAAAATTTGGAAAGTCGGATAAATTGTCGTAAATAATAAATTGAGCTATTCGAGAGTTAGAACGAGGCCCAATAAATTATTGGTGGGCCCAATGAGCCTAATAGGCCTCGATAATGTGAAAATTAAGTGGAAAATGGGCTTAAGGCCGATTAAGGCCCATGAAGGTGCAATCGGGCCCAATAGGGGTAAATGGGTCCAATGATTTAAATTAAGCCCAGAAAATAGGAAATACAATTAAATTGTATGATATCTGACCTAAGAAATATTTATACGCAGTTCCGGACATTGGATTGGGAGCAGATCAGACTGCGTGACGAGACAGCAGTGGAAAAGGAAAGGTCAGACTCTACAGAAAAATAAGGTAAGGGAATTCTACGGACTGCTAGAGGTAAACTTTATGAAATTTCAAAGTCATATGCAGTCTTTTAAATTATCTGAAGGGTCTAGAAGTAAGTTAATAATTTTAGTGCCCCGAATGGGTAAATTACCAAAATACCCTTATTAAGGGTAAAATTTACAAATTTAAGAAAAATTGGGAGGAGTAAGAACAAGAGGTTCCTGCTCGTTCTGGAGGTGTTTTGATGCATACATGAGTAGGCTGGCTAACCTTGAAAGAAAAATGCACAACATTGCATATTTTCAATGATGAAATTGTTGTGAAAACTGTTTTAAGGAAACAAAGCCGCCTACGTGTTTTTATTGACATGTGACGTGCTAGAGCTCAGCTCGCATGATGTTTTGATTTGTGTGATGCATGTATTAGTGCTGGAGCGAGAGCTCGCACTAGAGTTTTACATGCATTGGTGCTAGAGTCCGACTCGCACCAAATTCTTTATATATATATATATATGATTTTCATGACACGGTGCTAGAGTCTAACTCGCACCAGATTTTACATGATTTTCGTGACAGGGTGCTAAAGTCTAACTCGCACCAGATTTTCCACATGATTTGATGAGAGTGCTAGAGCTTAGTTCGCACTAGTTTTACTTGATTTGATGAGAGTGCTGAGCATCGCTCAGACTGTTTTTATGAGAACATGCGATGAGCCGTGCTTGGAGCATCGGGTAAACTGTGTGTCACCGATTAAATAGGCTTGCACGTGCGTTCTGAGATAGGGTATGATATATGGGTCCACGGAGTACGATGTACCCTGCAAGTAGCATGGAGTACGCTGTACCGTGTGGCATCTTCGGGTGCGTGGTATCTTTGGATGTGGCATCTTCGAATGCGTGGTATCTTCGGATAACTGTGGCATCTTCGGATGTGTGGTATCTTCGGATATGTGTGGCATCTTCGGATGCATGGTATCTTCGGATACGTGTGGCATCTTCGGATGCGTGGTATCTTCGGATACGTGTGGCATCTTTGGATGCGTGGTATCTTCGGATACGTGTGGCATCTTCGGATGCATGGTATCTTCGGATACGTGTGGCATCTACTGATGCGTAGGGTCAGATAAGACCGACGGGATGGAGTGACCCACCTCCCGGGCGGTTCCCGATCAGAGTGAGACCCCGCACACTAGGATCTGTGTAGCAGAGGGGCTCACGAGGACACATGTCCATAGTCCTGGTTATTACCGATATACAGATATTGCCTAGTCTCGCATGTTGATGATCTTGACGAGATTGAAAATGGGTTTTAAACTAAATTTGCATGATGTTATTTCCATGCTTTTTAAATCCATGTGTGATGTAAACTGATTTTCATGGTTTTGTGTGAGTCAGGACCACCCGAGGGATGGGTTGAGTCCTGGATTTGTTGTGAAATTTTAAATGAGAAAGAAATGATTTGAAATAGTTGCGTGTTGAATTTTCCATGCAAACTTGTTTTACATGACATCATGAATCATAGCATCAGATTTGAAATGTGTGGAGAAAGGGTGGTTTATGCATGGCACCACGTTCATGTAGGTAGTATGGTTACGTACTTGTTCGTTGGATTGCCTTACTAAGCTTGATGTGTTCACCCCTTTCATTTTCTCACACAGATAATCTCCAGTAGATGTTGAGACAACTGAGTACTGCATTCCGGATATTCGCTGTTGCCCATCATTTAAGGTACATACACTTGTACATATTGTATCTAAATAAGCATAGCACAGTAACATGGTAAGTGACTTTAGGGGATGTATAAATATTGTAAACACTTATAAATGATTGAGAAAAAATTAAGTTATATGGTAAATGAATGGTGGGACTGGCATTGACGCACAGCTCAATTGTTAGTGGAGTGTGGTCACGATCAGAGGATAGGTAAGCATGAAAGAAAATAACAAACGCCAAAAATTTACTCTGATTTTTGGGTAGTTTTGGGTCGTGACAAAAATATTTAGGTAAATTATTCTCACACAATATATTTCTAGCCATTTCTTCCAATGTTCTATTTCTTCTCTCAACCACTCCATTTTGTTGTGGTGTCCTAGGGGCTGAGAAATTATGACTAATTCCTTGATCATTGCAATATTCATCAAATCCTATATTTTCAAACTCCTTGCCATGATCACTTCTAATACTAGTTATAGTATATCCTTTCTCTTTTTGGGTCACTTTTGTATAAGCAATGAATTTTTCTAAAGCCTCATTTTTCATTCTCAAAAAGAACACCCAAGTGAAGCTAGTGTAATCATCAACAATCACAAACCCATAGTGTTTCCCACCTAGGCTTGTTGTTCTAGTTGGTCCAAATAGATCTAGGTGGAGTAATTGGAGAGGCCTATTGGTAGATACAATATGTTTAGGCTTAAAAGTTGTCCTTTTATGTTTTCCTTTAACACATGTTTCGCATATTTTGTCATAGTCAAAGGACAATTTAGGTAATCCTATAACTAGATCTTTTCTAGCTAACTTGGATAACGCATGCATGCTAGCATGACCTAGTCTTCTATGCCACAACCAAGGTTCTTTTTCTTTGTCTACCATTAGGCATATGTTTTCATTTTTAAGTTCATTTAGATAGACAATGTATATGTTACCTTGCCTATGACCTAGGAAAAGAACTTTATTAGACTTAGGATCTATAACATGACATTTCAAGCAATCAAAAACTACTTTGTAACCTTTGTCACAAAGTTGACTAATACTTAATAAGTTATGTTTTAGACCCCTAACAAGCAATACTTTTTCTAATAAAAAATAGTCATTACCTATTGAACCACTTCCTTCAACTTGGCCTTTGGAGTTGTCCCCAAATGTGACTTCTCCACCAACCTTTGATTTAAATGAGTCGAAGTGGCTTCTATCACCCGTCATGTGCCTTGAACATCCACTGTCCAAGTACCAAACTTCATTTATTTTAGCTTTGTGGCGATGCTCAATTACCTACAATCAAAATTCAAACTCATGTCTTAGGTACCCAAATTCTCTTGGGTCCTTTGAGGTTAGTGAATGCAATTCTTGATCCCTTTGGGATCCATTTTACCAGTGCATTAAGATCTTTTGAGTTAATTACTTCTTTTGGAACCCACAATCTTTTTACTATTTTTCCTTTAAGAGTGGTCATCTTCATATTGCAATTATGTGATGCATGTCCCTTTCTATTACAATATGAACAAGTAGTTGAAGGTTTATTCATGCTCTTTCTAGAAATGAAGCTTTTGAGATGAGTCTCTTTACTTTTTGCATTATATCCTAACCCATTTTTATCAAAGAATGCCCTTTGAGTTTCTAGCATGTTATCTAACTTTTGTTGACCCATATAGAACCTATTAAAAGAATTATGTAAGTTGCTATTTTTTTTCTTTTAGGTCACAAATTTCAAGATTTGTAATTTGTAATTTCTTTTCACATTCTAATTTGTCCTCTAGTATTAACTCATTTTCTTTCTTCAATTTACAGATTATCTTCTTATATTTCATACTCATGCATTCATATTCCAATGCAAGATCATCAAAGGCATCTTGCAATTCATCAAAAGAGTATTCATTGAGGTTTAAAGTTACCTTTTCATCCTCAATAGCCATGAAGCACAAGTTGGCAATGTCCTCATTTGAATCATCATCGGAGCAGTCACTGTCACTGCATGTAGCTACCATTGCCTTTTTTTTTGTGGAACCTATCATTGGACCTTTTAAGAAGAGGGCAGTTAAACTTAATGTGTCCTAGTTTTTTACATTCATAACACACAATTGTATCTTTTCTTCCTACCTCTTCTTGATCTCTCTTGTGGTTTCTCCTATTACTCCCACTAGCTCTCATTCTCATGAACTTGTTAAATCTTTTGGCAAACATTGCCATCTCAAGATCTTCTTCACTACCACTCTCATTTTTATTTTCCTCTTGAGTCGTAGATTTTAGAGCAACTCCCACTTTCTTGGGTGGCTCTTCATTTCTTTTCAATTTCATCTCATAAGTGAGTAGTGATCCTATTAATTTATCTAGTGACAATGTCTGAGGGTCCTTGGATTCCTCAATTGCAATCACTTTAGCTTCCCATGATTTAGGTAGACTATTTAATATTTTCTTGACCATTTCTATATTAGAGTATGTTTTTCCTAATGATTTTAATCCATTAATTACATCAATGAATCTAGTGAACATATCACTGATTGACTCTCCATCTTTCATCCTAAATAGCTCATAGTCATGTGTGAGCATTCCTACCTTAGTCTCCTTTACTTGGGTTGTACCTTCATGAGTTATTGCCAATTTGTCTCAAATTTGTTTGGCATTGTCACAACCGGAGACTCTATTGTATTCTTTTGGCCCTAAAGCACAAAAAAGGGTATGCATGGCCTTAGCATTTAGCTGAGCACATTTAACATCATTTGAATCCCATTCATCTTCTTCTTTAGGGATATCTCTTCCCTCTATTCTTTTTGTAGGGATTTGAGGTCCTTTAGTGAGAATCCTCCATACTTCGTAATCATTTGCTTGAATGAATAACATCATCCTAGTCTTCCAATAAGCATAATGTTCCCCATTGAACATAAGAGGCCTAACCGTAGAATGCCCCTCTCCTACTAAGCTAGTTGCTACATTGTTATGAGCCATTAGATCGTTTCTAACTCTTAGGAAGTTATTCTTATGTGATCAAAGAGTCCTAGCTCTGATACCAATTGTTAGCTCTACCGAGAGGGGGGTGGATCAGTTTTCTAACTCTTAATGGCAATTTAAACTCTTTTGAACTTAATTAACAAATAATGAATAAGCAATATAATGTAATGAAACAAATTAAAACAAGATAAGGAAGAGAATATCAAACACAATGGTTTATAAAGGTTCGGCCAATCTCTTGCCTATGTCCTCTCTCCTTGACCTTCTTGTCAAGAGCTTTCTTTCTCACTTTCACTGAAAGTTACACACTCCCTTTTTCAGGTTAAGGAATAACCTGTCTACCCTTCTTAAACAAAGATGTATTCACCCTTTTACAAAGTTTATCTCACTGAGGAACAATCCTCTTCTCTCTCAAAGATAGGATGAATACAATATCAAGCTTTTAATGTGGGTAGGATAAATACAGCTTTTGCATTCAAGTTTGTACAACAAACTCAATAAATGAGGATTGAAGACAAATGGAATGAAAGAATTAAACTCTTGAGAATATACAGAATGTGCAGCAATGATGTCTCGTTTTTTTCTCAGTGTCTTCAATGCTTGATTATATACTGAAGGATTGGTAGTTGGAGCATTTAATGCTGTTTTTCCCGTTGAGATTTTACAGAAAGAGCCGTTGGGAACCTCCAGTAGAATGCCAGATCGATCTGCCATCTTAACCAGATCGATCTCTTAGTTATAATTCTTGCAAGATCAAGGCAAAAAGAAGCAAGGAGATCGATCTCATATATGAGCAGATCGATCTCATAATTTGAAAATATTAGAGCAGATCGATCTGTCGAATAGGCAGATCGATCTTCCAATCTCTCTGTTTGAGGCATGATCGATCTATAGATCGATCTACCAAGTATTCTCGTAGTGATGAGATCGATCTCTTGTCAACCCAGATCGATCTCTCGAGCTCTCTGTTTGAGTATAGATCGATCTTACAGATCGATCTACTGCCTTTACCTTTGTTTTAGGGGAGATCGATCTCTTCCTAGATCAGATCGATCTCCTCAACATCCTGTATTAAGCAGATCGATCTCATAATCCTTATAGATCGATCTTAGCTTCCTCAATACCTTTATACAGGTTCAAATCATAGCAGATCGATCTCATGTCTTCATGAGATCGATATTTCATCCTAAAAAACCCAGGAGATCATCTCTCATACCACCAGATCGATCTCTCATCTTCAGGAACTCAATCTCTGGTACTGATAACCTCTAAACATGTTTTTATATCATCTTTATGTTATTGAATTTACTTGTTTTATCATTTCAAAATATATTAACTCAACAATATTTAAAAGACACATCAAGAAACATGTTTCTTTCAATAAAACATATTTGGTAAACCATGTTTGGTAAAACAATTTTATATCGAAATAATCAATATTCTAACCTGTGACCAGGGTTATACTGAAAATCATAGCACACGTGACATTGCTAACCATTATCAATCGTCAGCTAGGCCACATCATGGCTATCTATAATGCCGATAACAAGCCATACGCTAATAGTATAATGCTCGTTTGCAGAGGCCACACATATGCTACTATTGTAATCATCGTTAGCAGGGGTAAAAAAACATAGGCTAACTATTATAATGCTCGTCAGCAAAGGCCAAAAACATCATAACCATGGTTAACTATTCTTGTCTGTCAGCTCAGAAAAAACAGTAAAGCTAGAAAAGCTGTCGTGCACATGTTTTGAAATCACATCAAATTAGTGTAGATTAAAAGTAAAGTGCACTTAATCCGATACATAGAGACGTATGTGTAAGACCCGAGTTTTATTGTAAGAGCAAAAAGAGAATCAATAGAAATTTTGAGTGCATTTAAAAATGCAAAAGGATTGAAATGGTATTCTCGAACATGTGCAAGGGCATAACGGTCAAAAGACCAAAATTTGATATTAATCGGGATAAGAAAATTTAATTAAAAATATGGGATTGAGAAATCTTGATCAATAACGAAGAAATAATTAAATTTCGGATTAAATTGATCAAGATATGAATTTATAGAAATTAATCAGAATTTTTACCTTGGAAAACGTCCCGAAATAATCGAAAAATATACCGAAAAGTCGAAATAAGACTGATAATTTCATTTAGTGATTAAATGAATAAAATATAAATTTTTAAAGATATTTGTGGATTTTAATATTATTTTAATGATTAAAATAATATTAAAATAAATTATAAACAAATATTCTTAAAATAAAGTAAAAAAACGCGAAAAGTCTAAATCGCGAAATACGAAACAGAGAAGAAACGACGAAAGCAAAGGGCGAGAGTCGGTTACACTGGCTCCGACGCAACCACCTGCGGACGACGCGAGGAGACGGTCGGCGAAGGTCAATCGGCACCCCAGGAAGCCGACTCGCACACCCACGCGCCCCGAAGTCGTCGAAAAATGCCAGATCGAGGAAAAGAGTGCCGCAGGAGAGAAGCTGGATTCACCGGCAATGGCACCGATTTAGTCCAACCCGAGGGCCGATTATGGAAGCCCAGTCTGTGGCGCGCCGATTGGTGGCGAAATCACATCGAGAACCGGTCGGACGACGTCAGAATGACCAAATGATGCCAAACCGGACTGAACCGCTGAACCGAACTGCTCTGAACCGGGTTGAATCGGACCGGTCCGGTTCAGCCAAAAAGAAAAGGAAAAAAGGAAGAAAAATGGAAAAAGAAAAAGAGAAAAAATTGGAGAAAATTCCAGTGATGCAATTGAGTTACGGGTAAGTCGGTAAGCAGTCAAATTGATCGATTTAAATTTCAAAATATTTAATTTGATTATAAATCGACTGGAAAGTTTGCCCGAAAAAATATTAAAATGTGTTGCTCGACAATTGATATCAACCGAGAGCTCGAGACAGCCTCGATTTATGTACTATCATGGAATCATGGGTAAGTAACCCTTATTTACGATAAATTTACATCGTTATGCGTGACTAATATTTATCGCGTAAATTACAGATTTAAATTTCGTATTTAATGAATTAAATTCTGGAAAATTGGATAAATTGTCGTAAATACTAAATTGAGATATCCGAGAATTTAGAACGAGGCTCAATAATTACTGATGGGCCCAGTGAGCCCAATAGGCCTCGATAAAGTGTGGTAAACGGGCTTAAGGCTGATTAAGGCCCATTAAGGTGCAATCGAGCCCAATATGGGTAAACGGGCCCAAAGATTTAAATTAAGCCCAGAAAATATGAAATACAATTAAATTGTATTGTATTTGACCTGATGAATGTGTATCCGTAGTTTCAGAGATTTGATTGGATTTGGAGCAAATCGGACTGCGTGATGAGTCATCAGAGGAAAGATCAGACTGTACAGAAAAATGAGGTAAGGGAATTGTGTGAGTAGCTAGGGGTAGCTACGCGTAATTTAATAGCTTTTTTGTACACTGAATATGTATGTATACCTTGATTATGTATAATGATCCTAAAAGTGGTTTAAATGATTTTAAGGATCGAAATAGGTGAAAAGACTATTTTACCCCTATTGAGGGAAGTTCACCTAAGGATGGTGAAAGCATGACATGCATGAAATGCATCATTTAAGGAAATTTCTGATTTAAGGGATTTTATTGGTTTTTAAGCAAAGTAAATTGGTAGATTGGCCAAAAATTATATAATTTCATAAGATAACACTACGTAGGTGTTATTTGTATTTAAATGAAATTCTTTGGAAAATAGGCTAACTATCAAGTTTATATGGAAACAGATAGTGTCGACACGTAGTTCACACTATATCTGCGTTTGTGAATGTGCATAAATGTGCTTGAGCGGTTACTCGCATCGATTTGTGTGACATCATATGCATAAAATGTGCTAGAACGGTTGCTCACACTAATTTTATGATTTAATATGCATGAGAGCTGCTGGAGCCTAGCTCACACTCTATTTTGACATGTTTTGACTTGTTTTGACGTGGTATGCATGAAATGGTGCTGGAGCGATTGCTCGCACTAGTTTTATGATTGATGTACATAAGAGGTGCTGGAGCCTAGCTCGCATCCATTTTTGATATAATAATTACATAAAAGTCTTGCTGGAGTGTGCCTCACACGAGATTTGATTTAATTATGCATAAAGCAGTGCTGGAGTGTAACTCGCACGAGATTTGATTTATTTGAGCATTCATTTGTGCTGGAGAATTGCTCGCACAAAGTTTTATATGGTTTTATAACTCATATTAAAGCCGTATTGGAGTTTTTCTCGTACGAGGTTTTCACTGAGTTTTTATACATATCCATACTAGAGCATTGCTCGTACGTGGATTTTACTTGATATTATAATCAGTTTAAGTCGTACTGGAGTGCTGCTCGTACGCAGATTTTACTGATTTTTATGAAACCGTGCTAAAGCTTCACTCGCACGAGGTTTTCTGATATCATGAACATGCATGGAGCCGTGCTAGAGCTTCGCTCGCACAGGATTTATATTACATGCATATAGCCGTGTTGGAGCCTCCTGTAGACTGTGTGTCACAGTGAGATGATATGCTCACATGTGCATTCTGAGACAGAGATGATTTGGGTGGATAAGACCTATTGCAGGCACCCCTGATTGAGCTTAGGTTCACGGAGTAGGTTGTTCCGTGTATGTCACGCGGAGTACACTGTACCGTAGGGATTGTTGGAGTGGAGTGGCATTAGCCACGAGGCAACAAGCCTTACCCTCGTAATCCTGGTGTTATGCTGTTATGGCGGGTAGGACGACCCACCTCCTCGATGTTACTGATATAATCAGCTATTTATCTCACATGATATAACTTGTGGTCTGTTAGACCAAGGTAGACCCGAAGGAGGGGTCAAGCCCCCGATTTGACGATTTTATGATTTCATGATTTATGATTTGTGACCCTGAAAGAAGGGTGGTTTTATAACTGAAGTCTTATAATGAATTTTAAATGAATTGTTTTATGAGATGATTGACCCGGAAGGATTAGTTTTACTGCAGTTTTAATGAATTGATTTAAATGCAGCAACATGATGATGTTTTCCATGCTTTCATTTGAAATCCATGATTTGTCTTACATGACATGAAAGACTACATGATCTTGATTAAATTCATGCTTATAATGATTTAATGATGCCACATAAAATGCTTTGATGCATAACTAGTATGATTTATATATGCACGAATAGTTTTATAAACTAAGTCATTGACGTTTGCATGACTTTGTGCTTGATGATTTTATTGAAAAGAAATGGATTTAAGGGCATGGCATTATGAGCATGTAGATAGTGGAGCTATCTACTTACTTGCATAATTGCCTTACTGAGCGTGTGGTTTGCTCACCCCTCTTATTTTTCCATCTTTTCAAAGCACTTGCAATAGTTATTAAGCGGCTGAGGACTTGCATGCTTGATATCCGCTGCTTCCCATCGAGAGACAGGTATACACATTTGTATGGTTTTGTATCTAAATATGCAATGCACAGTACTGTATACGGATATGATGTCGGGGATGTAGAGTTATAAATACCAATGTGTATGTATTTATTTAAAGTCAAAAGATAGTAAACTCTGATATATAAATGTGATTATTGAAATGAAATGGTAAATAGTGTAAGGTGACTAACACCGAATCATAGCCCAACTATGTTGTAGGATGGTCACGATAAGAGAAAGGTAAGAATTAAATAATAAATGAAAAAGAAAAAAATTTACTCTGATTTTTAGGTAATTTGGGTCGTGACAATTTATGGTATCAGAGCTTGAGTTGGCCTGATATGAGTCTGTATTAGTAGTTAAGAAAGTTTACATCCCCATGTACTGTGCATTATTTAGATACAATTGTGTATATCAAGATGGAAGTGCAGCTAAGAATTTGGTTTTAAATGCAAGAATAGACTCATTAACTGATAGTCGTTATGGTAGAAGAGGCGAGTACACGAGCTTGAGGCCGTAGAGGTTGGCCCGAGAGTTATATTGAGTCACCACATGAGACTCGAGATGAGATTAAAGTGGAGGCTGGTATTGAGCATACCCCACGAGTCTGATAGAGAGATCAGATAGAGTCCGACAGAGAGATCGGACAGTATTGATACACGCTTCGCGATGTTGGAGTGAAGTGTGGAGAATATTTTGAGAGCTAATTACTCAGACTATGTATGATTTGAGGGCAAGTCAAAGCATTGGTGGAAGTCCGCTCGACCCACCTTAAGAGTTAGACATCCAAAATGGATATGGAAAATAATTCTAGATGTATTCCGGTGACAGAATATCCTGGATATTGTTTAAAGGAAATTACAAATTAAATTCTTTACTCTGACCCAGATGAACATGTTGATTGACGAGTATGAAAACTCAGTTTATATTCCTAGGCAGATATGACTCGGACATGATAAACAGTGAGAGTCGAGATGTCTAAAAGTTCATGGAAGGGCTTAGATTGTCAATTAGAGTCCGATTAGCCCGTTAGATATCACTACCTATGCTGAGGCAGTGCGCAGATTACAATTGTGTGAATAAGATCATGAGTTGCACACCCCTGAGATTGGGAAAGGTAGTAAGAGCCAGAAATACACACAAAAGAGAATAGAGAATGACAGAGATGTCAGAACGGAAAAAAGGTAGTTTGGTAAAAGCTTAGAGCTGATGAATCACGAGTTAAGATGATTGGTAAGGCCCCAGTGTATCCAAATACAATATTTTCAGGGGTATTGTGATGTGAGGACCCCAACCTGCTCCGTAGCCGTATAACAGTGTAGCAGTGTGAGCAGTAAAAGATGTGTGGTAGTTACCACAAAAATAAGATGTTGGACGAGGGCGAGTGTATGCCTTAGACCAGGACACTATTGATGTTTCATATGATGTGGTAAAAGATACCACACTGGTTGTTAATAATGAATTAATTATTTTAATTGCTCCTGGTGCCACGTATTTATTCATACCGCCTTCAGTTGCTTATAAGTTAGTGAAAGATGTGAAGCCTGTACCCTTAGGCAAGATAAGGATGATGGTTAGTTGATTGTCACTAACTGAATATGGGTATAGAGATTGTAAGTTGAAAATAGGGGTGAAAACATCACTGAAAAGCGTATTGTAAGTGTAACAAGTAATGAAAGAGTTGTTATAAGTGATATATGAAATGAGATAAGCTTTGAGATGTGATAGATCCTGTATACAAGACATATTGGAATAAGAGGTGTATGCAAGCTAAGGATATCCTTGATATGCAAAGTAAGGATTAAGCGATATGTAGTGACTATGAATTGTGACCACATGGACTGATATGTAAAGTAATTGTGGTCAAGTCTGAGGGTTAATAAAGGTATTTTAAAATATTTCCCTGCCTGAAGATTTGACAGCGTCTAGAAGCACACACATAATTTATAAATTGAAATCGACAGTCGTAAGTTATACATTTAAAAA
This sequence comes from Firmiana major, assembly GCA_033439115.1. NCBI lineage: Eukaryota > Viridiplantae > Streptophyta > Magnoliopsida > Malvales > Malvaceae > Firmiana > Firmiana major. The sequence continues at coordinate 20,781,046 of CM065903.1, read as the reverse complement.
TTGGGTACCTTTGCTGGTATGATAAAGAAATATAGAATTTGATTAATCAAGAAGGTTTAAAAATTAAAATTTTATAAAAACGTTATTATAAAAAAAAAAAGGAAATGACGCGGGTTAGTATCTTGAACGGAAGCGATTTCGAAATGACGTTATACGTTTATGCGTACATAGGTCAAGGATATGGGGAAATTGAAATATTTAGTGGAACTCAACTATGATGAGGTATTTAAACCTTACCTGGACCGATTGGTTGTCATCTTTAGCGATGATATTTTGATGTATTCGAAGTCCAGGGAAGAGCATGAGTAGCAATTGGAAACTATCTTACGGACGAGGTGTTGAGAATTTCTCAATGGGCTGCTCAGTTGACACATTTCGTTTGAAAAAAGATTTCATACGAGTAGTATGATAAGTATGAAAATGGCTTCAATGAGTTTTGGTATATTGAAGTAATAAACTGACCACCGTAATTATTCTCGCCATAACCAACAGCTTAAGAGGTTTCAGTGTGTATGGATACCTCAAAATAAGGATTGGGCTATGTATTGATGTAAATGGTAAGATAGTCGTTTATGGATCCAGACAATTCAAGGATCATGAGAGAAACTATCCAACCCATGATTTAGAGTTGGCAGCCGTAGCATTTACACTAAAAGTATGGCGCCACCACTTAAATGGTAAGAAATTTCGGATATGCACTGATCGTAAAAGCCTCGAGTATCTGTTTTCACAGAAAGAGTAGAAAATGAGATAACCATGAGGGTTAGAACTTCTAAGGATTTTGATTGTGAACATTCTACTACCCAGGAAAGGCTAATGTAATGGCTGATGCCTTGAACAGAAAGAGCCTCGTGATGGTATTATATATGATGGTCAGGGAGCATGAGCTGCCAGAGCAGTTGTAAGCCTTAGTAGTGATGTGATCCCCTTTGATGATGACGGTGATTGTGTGACAGCTAGCCTGAGGTTAGAATCGAATTTGAGTGATCAGATTGCCAGGCTTAGAGTGATGATCGGCATGGTGTCGATAGTTTGGGTCAGATTCAGAAGGGTATAGTGACAAAGTTCACAGTGAGTAATGATGACTTGCAGAGGTTCAGAGACAGTATAAGTGCTCCCTAGGACCACATTTGATAATATAGTGTTATTGTCAGAAGCTCACTCTTCGGGATATACAGTGCATCCGGAAAATAATAAATATATGAGAATCTCTGAAAAGGGTATTGGTGGTCAGATATGACAAGAGACATTGTAGAGTTATAGCAAAGTGTCTCATATGTCAACAGATTAAGGTAGAGCAAAATAAGTCTGCAGAGTTATTGCAGCCTCTACCTATATTGACATGGAAAAGAGAACAAGTTACCATGAATAACGTGATGGGTTATAGAGGACCTGAAGGAATCACGGGGCTATCTGGGTGATAGTTGATAGATTGATTTAGTCTACCCACCTTCTGTTTATGAAATCCCCAGATACTCTAAGTGCGTAGGCGGATTTATGTGTATGGAAAATTATGAAACGATATGTGGCGTTCCAGTGAGCATGGTATCAGATAGGGATTCCTGCTTCACTTTTCACTTTTGGGAATATTGTTTCAGGAAGCTATGGGACCCTGATTGTGTGTTAGCACAGCTTCCATCCTCAGACAGATGGTCAGCCAGAGAGGACTGTATAGGTTCTGGAAGATGTGATGAGAGCGTGTGCCATTGATTTTATGAGCTCTTGGGATGATCAGTTGTTACTACTCAAATTCCCCAGTAATGACAGTTGTCACTTGAGTATCGGGAAGACTTTATATGAGGCATTGTATGGCCAAAGGGATTGTTCCCTGACTTGGATAAGAAAAAGTGGGTGACAGATAGAAAATTGTTCCCGAATTGGTAAGATAAACCTCAGAGGATGTTTAGATGATTTGTGACAAATTAAGAACACCTCAGAGCAGACAGAAAAACTATGCTGACAAGAGACAGAAACCATTGGAATTCACCGAGGGTGAATTAGTATTGTTTGTAGTTATTTGTCTTAAGGGCGTAACGAGATTCGGATAGAGATATCGGACAAAGTGGGAGGTAAGGCCTGTAGGTTGGCGTTACCACTTGAATTAGCAAGTATCCACAATGTGTCCTATCTTATGATGTTTCGAAAATACTATCCGGACCCAGCATATGTGATTGGATATGAGCTCCAATAGCTTAGCTCAATGAAAAGGTAACGTATGAAATCGTTTCCGGTATTAGACGGAAGGAGAAAGTGTTGAGGTTTAAGATGATCTCCCTAGTTAAGTATGATGGTAGTATTACACTCCGGAGAAAGTCACTTGAGGATGACAGTATATGATACGATAGATGTACCCAGAGTTATTTATGGACCCATATGACTTGGTTCAAATTTGGAGGACCAAATTTCTTAAGTGGGGGAGATTGTAAGACCCGAGTTTTATTGTAAGAGCAAAAAGAGAATGAATAGAAATTTCGAGTGCATTTAAAAATGTAAAAGGATTGAAATGGTATTCCCGAACACTGCAAGGGCATAACGGTCAAAAGATCAAAATTCGGTATTAATCGGGATAAGAAAATTTAATTAAAAATATGGGATTAAGAAATCTTGATCAATAACGAAGAAATAATTAAATTTCGGATTAAATTGATAAAGATATGAATTTATAGAAATTAATTAGAATTTTTACCTCGGAAAACGATCCCTAAAATAATCGAAAAATATACCAAAAAGCCGAAATAAGACTGATAAATTCATTTAGTGATTAAATGAATAAAATATAAATTTTTAAAGATATTTGTGGATTTTAATATTATTTTAATGATTAAAATAATATTAAAATAAATTATAAAAAAAATATTAATAAAATAAAGTAAAAAAAATGCGAAAAGTCTGAATCGCGAAATGTGAAACAGAGAAGAAACGGCGAAAGAAAAGGGCGAGAGTCGGTTACACTGGCTCCGACGTAACCACCGATGGACGACGCGAGGAGACGGTCGGCGAAGGTCAATCGGCACCCCAGGAAGCTGACCTGCACACCCATGCGCCCCGAAGTCGTCGAAAAACGCCAGATCGACGAAAAGAGTGTCGCGGGAGAGAAGCTGGATTCGTCGGCAATGGCACCGATTTGTTCCAACCCGAGGGCCGATTATAGAAGCCCAGGCCGTGGCACACCGATTGGTGGCGAAATCACGTCGGGAATCGGTCGGACAGCGTCGGAACGACCAAATGTTACCGAACCGGACTGAACCGCTAGACCGAACCGCTAGACCAAATCGGTCTGAACCGGGTTGAACCGAACTGGACCGGTTCAGCCAAAAAGAAAAGGAAAAAAGGAAGAAAAATGGAAAAAGAAAAAGAGGAAAAATGAGAGAAAATTCCAGTGATGCAATTGAGCTACGGGTAAGTCGGTAAGCGGTCGAATTGATCGATTTAAATTTTGAAATATTTAATTTGATTATAAATCGACTGGAAAGTTTACCCGAAAAAATATTAAAATGTGTAGCTCGACAATTGACATCAACCGAGAGCTTGAGACAGCCTCAATTTGTGTACTCTCATGGAATCACGGATATGTAACATTTATTTATGACAATTTTACATCGTTATGCGTGACTGATATTTATCGCGTAAATTACGGATTTAAATTTCGCATTTAATGAATTAAATTCTGAAAAATTGGATAAATTGGCGTAAATGCTAAATTGAGATATTCGAGAATTTAGAACGAGGCTCAATAATTAATGATGGGCCTAGTGAGCCCAATAGGCCTCGATAAAATGTGGTAAACGGGCTTTAGGCCGATTAAGGCCCATTAAGGTGCAATCGGGCCCAATATGGGTAAACGGGCCCAATGATTTAAATTAAGCCCAGAAAATATGAAATACAATTAAATTGTATTGTATTTGACCTGATGAATGTGTATCCGCAGTTTCAGAGATTTGATTGGATTTGGAGCAAATCGGACTGCGTGACGAGTCATCAGAGGAAAGGTCAGACTGTACAGAAAAATGAGGTAAGGGAATTGTGTGAGTAGCTAGGGGTAGCTACGCGTAATTTAATAGCTTTTCTGTACACTGAATATGTATGTATACCTTGATTATGTATAATGATCCTAAAAGTGGTTTAAATGATTTTAAGGATCGAAATAGGTGAAAAGACTATTTTACCCCTATTGAGGGAAGTTCACCTAAGGATGGTGAAAGCATGACATGCATGAAATGCATGATTTAAGGAAATTTTTTATTTAAGGGATTTTATTGGTTTTTAAGCAAAGTAAATCGGTAGATTGGCCAAAAATTATATAATTTCACAAGATAACACTACGTAGGTGTTATTTGTATTTAAATGAAATTCTTTGGAAAATAGGCCAACTATCAAGTTTATATGGAAACAGATAGTGCCGACTAGTTCGCACTATATCTGCGTTTGTGAATGTGCATAAATGTTCTTGAGCGGTTGCTCGCACCGATTTGTGTGACATCATATGCATAAAATGTGCTAGAGCGGTTGCTTGCACTAATTTTATGATTTGATATGCATGAGAGCTGCTGGAGCCTAGCTCGCACTCTATTTTGACATGTTTTGACTTGTTTTGACGTGGTATGCATGAAATGGTGCTGGAGCGATTGCACGCACTAGTTTTTATGATTGGCGTACATAAGAGGTGCTGGAGCCTAGCTCGCATCCATTTTTGATATAATAATTACATAAAAGTTGTGCTGGAGTGTGACTCGCACGAGATTTGATTTAATTATGCATAAAGCCATGCTGGAGTGTAACTCACACGAGATTTGATTTATTTGAGCATTCATTTGTGCTGGAGCGTTGCTCGCACAAAGTTTTATATGGTTTTACAACTTATATTAAAGCCGTACTAGAGTTTTTCTCATACAAGGTTTTCACTGAGTTTTTATACATATCCGTACTAGAGCATTGCTCGTACGTGGATTTTACTTGATATTATAATCAGTTTAAGTCATGCTGGAGCACTGCTCGTACGCAGATTTTACTGATTTTTATGAAACCGTGCTAGAGCTTAACTCGCACGAGGTTTTTTGATATCATGATTATGCATGGAGTCGTGCTAGAGCTTCGCTCGCACAGGGATTTATATTACATGCATATAGCCGTGTTGGAGCCTCCTGTAGACTGTGTGTCACAGTGAGATGATATGCTCACATGTGTATTCTGAGACAGAGATGATTTGGGTGGATAAGACCTATTGCAGGCACCCCTGATTGAGCTTGGGTTCACAGAGTACGTTGTACCATGTATGTCACGCGGAGTACGCTGTACCGTAGGGATTGTTGGAGTGGAGTGGCATTAGCCACGAGGCAGTAAGCCTTGCCCTCGCAATCCTGGTGTTATGTTGTTCTGGCGGGTAGGACGACCCACCTCCTGTTTCAGGTGTGATACCCTGCACACTAGGTACCGTGTTGCCAGGGATCACTAGGATATGGCCATAGTCCTCGATGTTACTGATATAATCAGCTGTTTGTCTCACATGATATAACTTGTGGTCTGTTAGACCAGGGTAGACCCGAAGGAGGGGTCAGGCCCCCGATTTGACGATTTTATGATTTCATGATTTATGATTTGTGACCCTGAAAGAAGGGTGGTTTTATAACCGAAATTTTATAATGAGTTTTAAATGAATTGTTTTATGAGATGATTGACCCGGAAGGGTTAGTTTTACTGCAGTTTTAATGAATTGATTTAAATGCAGTAGCATGATGATGTTTTCCATGCTTTCATTTGAAATCCATGATTTGTCTTACATGACATGAAAGACTACATGATCTTGATTAAATATATGCTTATTATGATTTAATCCTGTCACATAAAATGCTTTGATGCATAACTAGTATGATTTATATATGCACGAACAGTTTTATAAACTAAGTCATTGACGTTTGCATGACTTTGTGCTTGATGATTTTAATGAAAAGAAATGGATTTAAGGGCATGGCATTATGAGCATGTAGATAGTGGAGCTATCTACTTACTTGCATAATTGCCTTACTGAGCGTGTGGTTTGCTCAGCCCTCTTATTTTGTCATATTTTCAGAGCACTTGCAATAGTTATTAAGCGGCTGAGGACTTGCATGCTTGATATCCGCTGCTTCCCATCGAGAGACAGGTATACACATTTGTATGGTTTTGTATCTAAATTTGCAATGCACAGTACTGTATACGGATATGATGTCGGGGATGTAGAGTTATAAATACCAATGTGTATGTATTTATTTAAAGTCAAAAGATAGTAAACTCTGATATATGAATGTGATTATTGAAATGAAATGGTAAATAGTGTAAGGTGACTAACACCGAATCATAGCCCAACTGTGTTGTAGGATGGTCACGATGAGAGAAATGTAAGAATTAAATAATAAATGAAAAAACAAAAAATTTACTCTGATTTTTAAGTAATTTGGGTCGTGACAGTATGCCTCATATTTGTTCAAAACATGTCATAGTGAGATTTAAAGCTTTATTTTCTGTTAGTATAAACTAATGTCAGCTTTGTAAATCCCATAAAACTCATATTATGCATAAAGATGCAAGTATAATACGAAAATATAGTTCCCATGAACACATATCCCTATCACCTTAGTCATATCACAATCAATCATATTAGTTGGCTTTACTACCTTCCATACATGTATTTACATGATTTGGAGCTTAGTGAAGCATTAGATATAGTTTGCTTCTTTTAACTTTCACATATAGTCATTAGAGGCTTTAAAACAGTAAGGGATCGATCCTATGCCTCATGGGGATTGGTCTCTTGCCTCTAGAACTATCACGACCCAAACTACCCAAAAATCAGAGTTAATTTTTCGCGTTTTGTTTATTTACTTAAATTCTTACCTGTCTTCGAATCGTGACCACACTCCACTAATAATTGGGCTGTGCGTCAATGCCAGTCCCACCATTCAATTACCATCTAACTTATTTCTTCTCCAGTCATTTATAAGTATTTACCATATTTATACATCCCCTAAAGTTACTTACAAACATATTACTGTGCTATGCTTATTTAGATACAATTTATACAAGTATATATACCTTAGATGATGGGCAGCAGTGGATATTCGAAATGCAGTACTGAGTCGCCTCAACGTCTACTGGAGATTATCTGTGGGAGAAAATGAAAGGGGTGAGCACATCAAACTCAGTAAGGCAATCCTACGAACAAGTAGGTAACCATACTACCTACATGAACGTGGTGCCATGCATAAACCACCCTTTCTCCACACATTTTAAAACAGATGATATGAGTTATGATGTTATGTAAAACACGTTCGCATGGAAAATTCAACATGCAACTCATTTTAAATCATTTTTTTCTCATTTAAAAATTTCACAATAAAGTCAAGACTCAACCCCTCCTTCGGGTGATCCTGACTCACACAAAACCATGAAAATTGATTTACATCACACATGGGTTTAAAAAGTATGGAAATAGCATCATGTAAATTTAGTTTAAAACCCAGTTTCAAACATCGTCAAGATCATCAACATGCGAGACTAGGCAATGTCTGTATATCGGTAATAACCAGGACTATGGCTATGTATGTCCACTGGAGTTCTTCTGCTACACGGATCCTAGTGTGCGAGTTCTCACCATGATCGGGAACCGTCCGAGAGGTGGGTCACTCCATCTCATCGGTCTTATCCGATCCCATGCATCCGAAGATGCCAACGTATCACAAAGATACAACGTATCACAAAGATACCACACGGTACATCGTACTCCATGCTACTTGCACGGTACATCGTACTCCGTGGACCCCCAGCCTTATCCCTCTTTCGGGCTCATCAGCTGGACCTCCAACCCATATCCCTCTTTTGGGCTCATCAGGTTGTTTTAACATTAAACCGTATTGCCATGTCTCAAAACGCACGTGCGAGCCTATTTAATCGGTGACACACAGTCTACCCGATGCTCCAAGCACGGCTCATCGCATGTTCTCATAAAATCAGTGCGAGCAATGTTCAACACTCTCATCAAATCAAGTAAAACTAGTGCGAGCTAGGCTCTAGCACTCTGTCTCAAAAATCATATAAAAATATGGTGCGAGTTAGACTCTAGCACCCTGTCACGAAAATCATATATATATATATATAAAATCTGGTGCGAGTTGGACTCCAGCACCTATGCATGTAAAACTCTAGTGCGAGCTCTCGCTCCAGCACTAATGCATGCATCACACAAATCAAAATATCATGCGAGCTAAGCTCTAGCACGTCACATGTCAATAAAAACACGTAGGCGGCTCTATTTCCTCAAAACAGTTTTTCAAAACAATTATATCGTTGAAAGTATGCAATGCTGTGCATTTTCTTTCAAGGTTAGCCAGCCTACTCATGCATGCATTAAAATGTCTCCAGAACGAGCAGAAACCTCTTGTTCTTGCTCCTCCCAAATTTTTCCTAAATTTGTAAATTTTACCCTTAACAAGGGTATTTTGGTAATTTGCCCATTCGGGCACTAAAAGTATTATTTGACCTCTAGACCCTTCAGATAATTTTTAAAGACTGCATATGAACTTGAAATTTCGTAAAGTTTACCTCTAGCAGTCCGTAGAATTCCCTTACCTTATTTTTTTGTCGAGTTTGACCTTTCCTTTTCCACTGTTATCTCGTCACGCAGTCCGATATGCTCCCAATCAAACCTCCGAAACTGCGTATAAATATTCCTCGTGTCAGATATTATACAACTTAATTGTATTTCCTATTTTCTAGGCTTAATTTAAATCATTGGGCCCATTTACCCCTATTGGGCCCGATTGCACCTTAATGGGCCTTAATCGGCCTAAAGCCCGTTTTCCACTTAACTTTCACATTATCGAGGCCTATTGGGCTCATTGGACCCTCCAACAATTTATTGGGCCTCGTTCTAACTCTGGAATATCTAAATTTATTATTTACGACAATTTATCTAAATTTCCATAATTTAATTCAATTTATGCGGAATTTAAATTCATATCACGCATAATGATATAAATTGTCGTAAATAAGGGTCACTTACCCGAGATTCCATGCTAGTACGCAAATCGAGGCTATCTCGAGCTCTCGTTGGATGCCAATTGTCGAGCTACACAATTTCATAATTTTTTGGGTAAATTTTCAGTCCAAAATTAATTAAATAAAATATTTTGAAATTTAAATCGGTCAATTCGACCGCTTAGCGACTTACCCGAAGCTCGATTGCATTGCCCGAATTTTTCCCCAATTTTTCCTCTTTTTCTTTTTCCCTTTTTCTCCTTTTTTCCCTCTCTTTCTTGGCTGAACCGGTTCAGTCCGGTTCAGACCGCCGGTTCACCCCGGTTCACTCCGGTTCACAGCCTTGCCGGCCGGTTCTCCGTCGGCTTCCACCGCCAGTAGCTCCGCAAGGTTGTCCGCATCTCGAATCTGGCCTCGGCTTCGTCCAAGGCCGTCGAAAAGTTGTCGGTCCGGCTGTTCTCCTTTCCGCCGTCGAAACCCATTTCTTCCTCCGCTGTTTTTGACGTTTTCCGTCAGCTTCGCCAGTAGTGGCCGCCACCAATAAGCTCGTCGGCGCCTGGGGAACGTTCGGTGGTGGTCGATCGGGCTTGAATCGGTACCGATCGCCGGCGATTCTTCTTTTCTCCCCGTCGGTTTCTCTCCCTCGATCCGCCAGATTTCGGCATCGGTGGGCTGCACCGCCGGTACCAGGGAGGTCGTCGGCCTCTCCTCTTCCATTTTCGACCCTCCGCCTAGCCATTGATCGCCGGACGGCTCGCCGGTCTCCTCCTCGGGTTGGCTTCCGTTTTTTCGTCTTTGCTTCTCTTTCTCTCTCCCCGACCCGTTTTCAGATTCCTCTTTTTTTTTCATTTATTATTTATCTTTTATTATTTATTTATTTTATTAACATTTTAATCATTAAAATACATTAAAATACCCAAAATATCTACCAAAAATTATTATTTTATTCCAAATCAATTAATTTAATTTTATTTAATTTATTTATTATATTTTAACCCTTTTTCGGGTATAATTTCTTCGTATTTTCGGGATATTATCCCGAATGACTTTTCGATATATTTTTCGATTATTTCTGGGATTATTTTTCGAATTTAAAAATTTCGATTAATCCCGATTAATTCCAATAAATTGATATCTTGATCAATTTAACCCAAAATAAATTTATTTCACCTTTATTGACCAAGATTTCTCAATCCGTTATTTTTAATTAAATTTCCTCATCGAAATTATATCGACTTTCGGTCTTTGACCGTTTTCCATCCCTTTTGCATTTTAAATTTCGTGTTTTAATTAAATTCGGGTCTTACATAATCTCCCCCACTTAAGGAATTTGGTCCTCCAAATTAGAACCAAGTCATATGAGTCCATAGACTACTCCGGGTACATTAATCGTATCATACTCTTAAATTCTCATGTGACCTTTTTCCGGAGCATAACACTACTAAAGGACTTTAATTAGGGAGATCGTCTTAAACCTCAATACTTTCTCTTTCCTGTTTAATACCCGAATCAACTTCTTCAATATACTTATATTTGCATTAAGCTGAACTGTTGGATCTCATATCCTATCACCTATGCTGGATCTGGATAGTATTTTCGAAACATCAAAAGATGGGACACATTGCGAGTGCCTGCTTATTCAAGTGGAAATGCCACCTACAGGTCTTATTTTCCACTTGTCCAATCTCTCAAAATATTTCATCCAGCGCAACTCAATTTACCTTCTTCCAAAAGCTCGCTATGTCCTTATTCTCTTAGGACAAGAAACATTTCAATCATACTAATTCACCCTCGGTGAATTTCAATACTTTTCTATATGCTCTGAGGTGTTCTTAATCTCTCATCCTTAACTAAACATCCTCAGAGACTTATTATCCAAAGTCGAAAATAATTCTATCTGTCACCCACTTTTTCTTATCCAATTTGGGGAATAACCCCTACAGCCATACACTGCCTCATATCTTGTTATCCCGATACTCAAGTGACAACGGTCACTATTGACGAATTCGATTTGTAATAATTGATCATCCCAGGAGCATAAAAAATCAAGGGCACACGCTTTCATCGGATCCTCCAGAACCTGTACAGTCCTCTCTGACTGACCATCTGTCTGAGAATAGAAAGCTATGCTAATACTCAGCCGGGTTCCCATAGCTTCCTAAAAATATCCTCAGAGGTGGGAAGTGAAGCGGGAATCCCTATATGATACCATGCTCACTGGAACGCTACTTAATGTTCCACAATCTTCCTTACACATAAATCCTCATATACACTTTGAGTATTTGGGGATTTCATAACCAGAAGATGGGTAAACTTAGTCACTCTATCGACTATCATCCAAATAGCCTCGAAATTCACCTGGGTCCTCTGTAACCCATCACGACATTCATGGAGACTTGCTCTCATTTTTTCGTGCCGTGTCGATATAGGTAGAGGCTGCAATAACCCTGTAGACTTTTAATACTCTACCTTATTCTGCTGACATACTAGGCACTTTTCCACAATCTCTACCATATCTCTTTTCACATCTGACAACCAATACCCTTTTCGAGATTTCATAAATATATATTCGTTACTTTCCGTATGCACTGTATATCCCGAAGAGTGAGCTTCTAACAATATTACTATCTCATCAACTATGGTCTTGGGGAGCACTCATATTGTCTCTGAACCTCTCTGTAAATCATCGACACTCTCTGTGAACTCTGTCACTGTACCCTTTTGAATCTGACCCATACTATCGACACCATGCCGATCATCTCGCTAAGCCTGTCAAATCTGGGCACTCTCATCCGGTTCTAGTCTCAGGCTACCTGTCATACAATCACTGTCATCATTAGAAGGGGTCACATCAATACTGAGGCTCACAACTGCTCTAGCAGCTCACGCTCCCTGACCATCATATGTAATACCATCCCGAGGCTCTTTCTGCTCAAGGCATCAACCATCACATTAGCCTTTCCTGGGTGGTACAATTTTTCCACGATCAAAATCTCTCAGAAGCTCTAACCCACTATGTATTCTCATATTCGCCTCTTTCTGTGAAAACAGATACTTAGGACTTTATGATCAGTGCATACCCAAAATTTCTTACCCTGTACATAATAGTACCATATCCTCGGTACAAATACTATCGCTGCCCACTTTTTAAATCGTGGGTCAGATAGTTTATTTCGTGATCAAGGAGTTGTCTGACTCTAAAATTGACTATCTTCCCATTACACATCAATACACAGCTCCTTCATTATTTCGAGGTATCCATACTCACTGAGAACCTCTTGAGCTGTTGGGTATGGTGAAATTAATCACGGTGGTCAGTTCATACTTCACTACACTGAAATTCATGTCACATCTATCATCTATTTATCATCTCATTCAAAGACCACGTTTTCATAGTTAAACGTGACAACAAGGTATACCCTTTTTAGAACTCGCAGCAACCATCTGTAAAAGCAATTTTCAATTATTGCTTACAATTTGCCCTAGACTTTAACTACACCCACACATCATCGATAATGATGATTACAAATCGGTCCAATCCTTAACTTATTTACGCATAAGCGTATAAGATCCTTCAAAATCGTTTACGTTTTCAGGTACTAACCTGCGTCATTTTCTTTTCTTATATTAACGGCTCTTATTAAATTTTACTATGTTAACCTTTATGATTTGTTGAATTTTAATATTCTTATCGTCTTAGTAAAGGTATCCTAATGCTAAAGGTATTTATTACGACGATCGATTTCACGTTATAGGTTATATATATATACACTTTTAGACGCTGTCAAGTCTTTAGGCAGGGAGGTATTTTGAAATACCTTTATTAACCTTCAGACTTAACCACATAGACTGGTTATGATTATATCCATCTTTATCCTTGGTTATAATTTATATTCCCTATTTATCACTTAATCCCAATTACTTCATATCGTAAAGATGTTCTACCTTGCATACGCCTCTTACTCCAATACATCTTGTATTCAGAATTAAGCATATCTCAAAGATTATCTCCTTCGTATATCAATCATGACAAAACTCTTTCATTATTCATTCCGTGAGTACAATCCTTTACTCCTTTAATTTCAACTGTTGCACCCCTTTTTATCACTTGTCAACACTTCCAGTATACTTTTCAGTGATGTTTTCACCCTTGTTTTCAACTTAAAATCTCTATATCCATATTACGTTAATTACTCCTCCTCTATTGGGGTACTCATTTATCAGTATTGTGCCCAATGATGTAGGCATTCATGTCTCTTACTCACTTACATGCGAATGAAGGCGGTATGAATAAATGTGTGGCACCAGGATCAATGAACATATGTACTTCATTATTCATAACAAGTGTGGTATCTTACACCACATCCATGAAACATCAATAATGTCCTGGTCCAAGACATCCTCTCGCCTTCGTCCAACAGCCTACTGTCCTTTTTCTTTTCGGCTATAGCCTGCCTTTTCGTTGCAGCTATACCAACGGAGTTTTTCTCTGTCTCTTTACTTTTCTGTGGGGCGATCTCGCCCAACTCTGTGCAATCAAAATCAATGGTCCGTCTTACCACATTTAACGGCATTTTCATCGATACAGTATAGGTATAGACCCTCCTTCTGTGGTATCCACCACACATCCCACACTGCTTACAGTGCTTACACTGCTACACAGCTTCGTAGCAGGTCGGGGTCCTCCAATTACAATGCCCCTCAAGAGTGCCAAAATTGGATGCACTGAGGCCTTATCAATTATCTTACTCCATGACTCTTCAAATTAAATCTTTTACCAATTTTCATTTTTCCATTTTAACATCTCTGTCATTTCTCGATTCTCTTTCTGTCTCTATTTTGGCTCTTACTACTTTTCCCAATCTCAGAGGCGTGCAATTCATGTTCTTATTTACCCAATCGGACTCTAATTGAAAAGTTGAGCCATTTCATGAACTTTTAGACATCTCGACTGTCACTTTTCATAGTGTCGAGGTAATATCTGCCCAAAAATACAACCGAGTTTCATACTCATAAATCATACTCATCAATAAATCAATTTCTCTGGGTCAGAGTAAGGATTTTATCTATCATTCCCTTTAAACAGTGTCCGGGATATTCTATCACCGGAATACATCCATAAACATTTCTCATCTTAGCTCTGGATGTTTAACACTTAAGATGGGTCGAGCGGGTTTCCACCAATGCTCCGTCTCGCCCTCAAATCCCTTGCATACTCTGAGCAATTAGCTCCCAAAATATTCTCCACACTCCGCTCCAACCTTGCGAAGCGTGTCTCAATACTGTCCGATCTCTCTGTCGGACTCAGTGGGCATACTCAACATTAGCCTCCATTTCAATTTCATCCTGTTTCTCACAGGTCAACTCAGCACGACTAGCAGACTCAGGTCTACCTCTATGACCTCTGCCTCGTGCACTATCTCATCTAACGCGACTCATATTAGGCATTCTGCATTCTCAACCATTTCTTAGTCAAAACCCATCTCAATATACACTATTGTATCTAACCAAGCACAGTAACACGGGGATGTAATTTCTTAATTACTGACACTGACACACATCAGATCAATTGCGCTCTGATACCACCTTTATATGTCACGACCCAAACTACCCAAAAATCAGAGTTAATTTTTTGCATTTTGTTTATTTACTTAAATTCTTACCTGTCTTCGAATCGTGACCACACTCCACTAATAATTGGGCTGTGCGTCAATGCCAGTCCCACCATTCAATTACCATCTAACTTATTTCTTCTCCAGTCATTTATAAGTATTTACCATATTTATACATCCCCTAAAGTTACTTACAAACATGTTACTGTGCTATGCTTATTTAGATACAATTTATACAAGTATATATACCTTAGATGATGGGCAGTAGCGGATATCCGGAATGCAGTACCGAGTCACCTCAACGTCTACTGGAGATTATCTGTGCGAGAAAATGAAAGGGGTGAGCACATCAAGCTCAGTAAGGCAATCCTACGAACAAGTAGATAAAAATACTATCTACATGAACGTGGTACCATGCATAAACCACCCTTTCTCCACACATTTTAAAACAGATGATATGAGTTATGATGTTATGTAAAACACGTTCGCATGGAAAATTCAACATGCAACTCATTTTAAATCATTTCTTTCTCATTTAAAAATTTCACAATAAAGTCAGGACTCAACCCCTCCTTTAGGTGATCCTGACTCACACAAAACCATGAAAATTGATTTACATCACACATGGGTTTAAAAAGCATGGAAATAGCATCATGCAAATTTAGTTTAAAACCTAGTTTCAAACATCGTCAAGATCATCAACATGCGAGACTAGGCAACGTCTGTATATCGGCAATAACCAGGACTATGGCCATGTGTGTCCTCGGGAGTTCCTCTGCTACACGGATCCTAGTGTACGGGTTCTCACCATGATCGAGAACCGCCCGAGAGGTGGGTCACTCCATCTCGTCGGTCTTATCCAATCCCATGCATCCGAAGATGCCAACGTATCACAAAGATACAACGTATCACAAAGATACCACACGGTACATCGTACTCCATGCTACTTGCACGGTACATCGTACTTCGTGGACCCCCAGCCTTATCCCTCTTTCGGGCTCATCAGCTGGACCTCCAACCCTTATCCCTCTTTCGGGCTCATCAGGTTGTTTTAACATTAAACCGTATTGCCATGTCTCAAAACGCACGTGCAAGCCTATTTAATCGGTGACACACAGTCTACCCGATGCTCCAAGCACGGCTCATCGCATGTTCTCATAAAATCAGTGCGAACAATGCTCAGCACTCTCATCAAATCAAGTAAAACTAGTGTGAGCTAGGCTCTAGCACTCTGTCTCAAAAATCATATAAAAATATGGTGCGAGTTAGACTCTAGCACCCTGTCACGAAAATCATATATATATATATATATATATATAAAATCTGGTGCGAGTTGGACTCCAGCACCTATGCATGTAAAACTCTAGTGCGAGCTCTCGCTCCAGCACTAATGCATGCATCACAAAAATCAAAATATCGTGCGAGCTGAGCTCTAGCACGTCACATGTCAATAAAGCACGTAGGCGGCTCTGTTTCCTCAAAACAGTTTTTCAAAACAATTATATCGTTGAAAGTATGCAATGCTGTGCATTTTCTTTCAAGGTTAGCCAGCCTACTCATGCATGTATTAAAATGTCTCCAGAACGAGCAGAAACCTCTTGTTCTTGCTCCTCCCAAATGTTTCCTAAATTTATAAATTTTACCCTTAACAAGGGTATTTTGGTAATTTGCCCATTCGGGCACTAAAAGTATTATTTGACCTCTAGACCCTTCAGATAATTTTTAAAGACTGCATATGAACTTGAAATTTCGTAAAGTTTACCTCTAGCAGTCCGTAGAATTCCCTTACCTTATTTTTCTGTCGAGTCTGACCTTTCCTTTTCCACTGTTGTCTCGTCGCGCAGTCCGATATGCTCCCAATCAAACCTCCGGAACTGCGTATAAATATTTCTCATGTCAGATATTATACAACTTAATTGTATTTCCTATTTTCTAGGCTTAATTTAAATCATTGGGCCCATTTACCCCTATTGGACCCGATTGCACCTTAATGGGCCTTAATCGGCCTAAAGACCGTTTTCCACTTAACTTTCACATTATCGAGGCCTATTGGGCTCATTGGACCTTCCAACAATTTATTGGGCCTCGTTCTAACTCTCGAATAGCTAAATTTATTATTTACGACAATTTATCTAAATTTTCATAATTTAATTCAATTTATGCAAAATTTAAATTCATATCACGCATAACAATGTAAATTATCGTAAATAAGGGTCACTTACCCGAGTTCCATGTTAGTACGCAAATCGAGGTTATCTCGAGTTCTCGTTGGATGCCAATTGTCGAGCTACACAATTTCATAATTTTTCGGGTAAATTTTCAGTCGAAAATTAATTAAATAAAATATTTTAAAATTTAAATCGGTCAATTCGATCGCTTAGCGACTTACCCGAAGCTCGATTGCATCGTCGGGATTTTTCCCAAATTTTTCCTCTTTTTCTTTTTCCCTTTTTCTCCTTTTTTTCTCTCTTTCTTGGCTGAACCGGTTCAGACCGGTTCAGACCGCCGGTTCACCCCGGTTCACTCCGATTCACCGCCTTGCCGACCGGTTCTCCATCGGCTTCCACCGCCAGCAGCTCCGCAAGGTTGTCCGCATCTCGAATCTGGCCTCGGCTTCGTCCAAGGCCGACGAAAAGTTGCCGGTCTGGCTGTTCTCCTTTCCGCCGTCGAGACCCATTTCTTCCTCCGCTGTTTCTGACGTTTTTCGGTAGCTTCGCCAGTCGTGGCCGCCACCAATAAGCTCGCCGGCGCCTGGGGAACGTTCGGTGGTGGTCGATCGGGCTTGAATCAGCGCCGATCGCCGACGATTCTTCTTTTCTCCCTGTCGGTTTCTCTCCCTCGATCCGTCAGATTTCGGCGTCGGTGGGCTGCACCGCCGGTACCAGGGAGGTCGTCGGCCTCTCCTCTTCCATTTCCGACCCTCCACCTGGCCGTTGATCGCCGGACGGCTCGTCGGTCTCCTCCTCGGGTTGGCTTCCGTTTTTTCATCTCTGCTTCTCTTTCTCTCTCCCTGACCCGTTTTCAGATTCCTCTTTTTTCTTTTTTTTCTTTTTTTCATTTATTATTTATCTTTTATTATTTATTTATTTTATTAACATTTTAATCATTAAAATACATTAAAATACCCAAAATATCTACCAAAAATTATTATTTTATTCCAAATCAATTAATTTAATTTTATTTAATTTATTTATTATATTTTAACCCTTTTTCGGGTATAATTTCTCTGTATTTTCGGGATATTGTCCCGAATGACTTTTCGGTATATTTTTTGATTATTTCCGGGATTATTTTTCGAATTTAAAAATTTCGATTAATCCCGATTAATTCTAATAAATTGATATCTTGATCAATTTAACACAAAATAAATTTATTTCACCTTTATTGACCAAGATTTCTCAATCCGTTATTTTTAATTAAATTTTCTCATCGAAATTATACCGACTTTCGGTCTTTGACCATTTACCATCCCTTTTGCATTTTAAATTTCGTATTTTAATTAAATTCGGGTCTTACAAGAACCCATAAAGACAAACCAAACCAATGTGGGGATTTGTCCTACACTTTAAGGAATCAGACTTCTTTTCTATTCCTCAAACACTTACGACATACTACTGAATAGAGATCGATTCTTTATAATGAAGGGATTGGTCCTCTTCACACATTTCCCCAACATCTTTCTTAATTCGAATACTTTCGATTCAATCTTTCATACATCACACTTATGGTCGTCAAACATTATTCTTTTTTGTTTTAGGACCTGACTTATCCTAACGATGCTAATTCACATCTTGAAGGATTACTTACACAAGTTATGCTTCCTTGCATCTGATAATTCTATTTTTAATAGAATTATATGTGCTTAATTTCCTAATTAATTATTTAAACCCCCAATTTATTTTATTAATTATCCCCTCAATTTAATTAAAATCCTTTAATGTGCAGGTAAAATAAATCTGGATGAAACTTAGTCGTTTCAGTAAAAAATGGGCTGAAAATGAGCTAAAAGAGACTGAACCACTTCCAATTTGAAGATCGAGTCACCAGTCATCTGGACACGTGGGATGTCGGGTGTTAGTATTTTATTCGCTCTGAAATGATAAGATCGACGGACATCGTGCCAACCTTTTGGAAGACACACGTCGGGCCACATCGCACATCCAAGTGTACTAGAAGATGGGTGACGTGGAAATATCTACTCTGCAGCAAATAAAATGAAGACAAGTGGTCAAACAATGCCAACTCATCTAGGATGAAAAATTACCATTGTACCCCTAAGTGTGTATATAAATAGAATATGATGAAAATTGAAAAGAATTAGGTAGTTAGGGTAGAATAGTTTTTAGGGTAACTTTAAGATTTATTTTCTTTGTTTTTAAGTCTTTCCTGAATAGTTTTTTTTTTTAGCCACAAATTTTATTTTACTGTTCATAGTAATCTTCATGTTTATGAAAAGCTATTTCGTTTCTAGTATTTGGTATTTTCCATACTAATTAATAGCAACCAATTTTCATTTTCTTTTTTTTCTCGGTTTGTTCACGTTTTATTACTTAAGGTAGAGTTTTTATTTTTATTTATTTTTATGATTGCTCTTGGTTTTGCTCTCTTAGTTGGTTTTATTTCTTTGTCTCCACTGCTTATTCGGTTGCTTATTCTTCTGCCTTTCGGTTCTGGTGCTTTGATGTGGGTTGATGCCGAGCATTGTTCCACATCAATGGCAATGTGGAGCCATGGCAGTAGGAGCTGAAATTGAAGCAACCCGAGCTAACGATTTATGTTGATGTGCTGGACAGTATTGATAATCTTGTTTTAATTTTTTGTTGTTAGTGTTACTTCTTTTCGGGTTTACACTTATATCCTGCTTGGTCTTGTGTCCTTTTTCTATTTCATTTTTTTAGTCTACATTACATGGATTCTCCTCTGTTCTACATTTTAGAATGTTATTTTCATCACTTTCATTTCAGTATTTAAGCTTTGTTATTCTTTGATTAGCAATTGTCTTCTCGGTTATTTTTAATTGGTGTTAGTTTCTACTTGTTGCTGGAGTAATCGAGAAGGATGTAGCCGGCAGGTAGTGTAGTTTTGATAATAACAGACCAGCAACCAAAACCGTGAGCTTTGCTGTGGATAGGACTAGCACTTTCTCCTTTGTTCTCCCCTGTTTTCTACATCATTTACTGTTCATTTGTTTTGTTATTTTTCAGTAACGTGGTTATCATCAAAGTTTACATTTTCAGTTACATTTATTTCTTTAAATTTCCTTGTTAATAGTTGCTGCTTGTATGTGTGTTGCGATGTTGCATTACCGAGTATTGCTTGAGTGTGGACTGGGAGTTGTCTACTGTCGGGAACAATGCAGGAGTTGATTCCACTGAATTAGTATGTTTGACTGTTCGGGGTTGCTGTAGGAGTATGGCTCGAGCAGGAATGGACTGAAGCAATAGGTGTACTTCTGAAGAAGAGGATGCAGGGCAGTGAGCTACCTGTGTAGCCGAGGAATGTTACTAGGATTCAGCAAAGCAGACAGAACCTGAGTTAGTAGAGGACAACGCCTGAAGTAGGACATGGTGTTGGAGACAGCACAAACCAGTAGTGGAGCACCTGGACAGTGGGCTAGAGCAGTACCTAGAGACAGCATGAACCAGCAGTGGAGCACCTGGAAATGAAACCTGGAGACAGCACGAACCACACCTGAAAATGAAGCCTAGAGGAGAAACGTGTACAGTGCACAAGTCAGGACCGCAAGCAGCCAGCTGGAAGTTGTAGTTAAGGCCACGTTTGGCCATATTGTTTACTGTTGCAATTAGTTTAAACATGTTTGGGATTTTTTTTATGTCATTTACATTATTTGTTAAGTTAGGAAAAATAGATCTTCATTGTTTGTTAAATTAATGATTAGTGTTAATTAGGATAATAGTTAATTTTTGATTACATTAGGGTGGTAATTTTATTTTTCTTAAGAATCTCATGTGTTGCATTTAGAATTAATTTAGAGATAGAGTTAGTTCATAATTTAGTTTTTAATTTTAAAAAAAATATTTCTCATGCATTATTTAGATTTTGTTTTAGTATTAGTAATTAGTTAGAGTTAAATTTAATTTAGGATTATTTTATAGGTAGTTAATTTCTTAGTTAGATTTAAGAATTTCTTTAGGGTAATTGGAATTTTATTAGACTTTAGGTTAGTTTAATTTGTATTTTTATTAATCAGTTTAATTACATGCATATTTTATTCTAGGATAGTTTAATTGTAGTTTAATTTATTTATTTCTTTATTTTTATATTTTGCATTTTAGTTTATTTGCGTTAATTAATTTTAACTATTTTTAATTATCTTTTGTAGGTTATTACTTTTAATTGCTTGGAATTCTTAAGTAATTTTTACTCTGTTTTATTTTCATTAGTTTATATTTTTTATTGTTTTCGGTGCTTGTTAATTTTAGACTTAGTAGATCACCCAATGAAAAATTTATAATTTACTAGGATATACTTAGGGTAAGATTAACCGGTAGTTAATTAGGCTAATCAACTTCTCTGTGGGACGATAATCCGGGACTCAAATCCTATTATTACTTGTACAACCCATACACTTGCGGATACACGTCTAGGTCACTTAGAGTGGGCGTAGTCTCGTATCAGCATCACTAATGGTCATTTGCCATTCTAAAAACCTTAAAATCATTTACTTACATCTTCACATTGAACTTAAATGGTATAATGCTAATTTGCATTATGTAACTATCCTTATACACTATATGATGCTAATTTACATCTTGGATCACTTATCCATTAGATGTTCTTATCCACAACCAATCATATGTTCTTAATTCACAAACATAGATGATATATAGAATTTCTGCAATAGGACCGAGTAGCAATTACTTATTGCCCAGCCTGTAAAGCAAAAAAATAAAATTCATAATCTTAAAGCATTTAGTTTATTCACTTTTACTTATCCTTCTATTCCGTTATTCATTCACAACTTGTCACTTAAATTCACTATTTATGAATTTAACTTGTAGCTTATGCAAATTGGTTAAATAGCATTCAATAGCTGTAGAAGCAGACATTAAGTAATTCATACTGCAGGATACAAATCTGTATCACGTGAAGGTAACTTACCTCATCACAGCACAAGTATGTACTTTGAGGCTAGCTGATAGTTGTCACATGCCATCATTGGTTTTTGAAAAACCCACAACATCATACACATCATTCAAAAGTCACTTCACATGGTTTTATAGCATACTCTTAATACCATTTTAACAGACTTTGCCTTAAGCCTCATTAGTGATACAGTGAAAAAAGTCATAATTCATCACTTTTCGATCATTTTGATTACGTCAAACACATTTGCATATTTTTACACTTATTTCAAAACAAAATCAAAATCACAATGATGGGAAAAATTACCATTTTACCCTTCACTTGACTTAAGACTTATCTTTTCATATACATGTGTAATGACCAATTTTCTTCCACAATTTTACTTATTTCTTATCCACTTACATACATTCTAGGTTATAACACAATAATCCATTAGAATTCTAATACTTTCTTTGTAAAACTCTAAGGATTAAATTTTATTGAGCATGATATATGAACACTTACTCCAATTTAACTCCATATATAATCTCGACCAATCACATATATTCACATATACTGAGTTAGAGCATTAAAACCAAGTAGAACTAAGCTTACCATTTCCAGACCCAGTTTGGCCAATTGTGGAAGACAAGCTTAAAGGTCGTTTTGCTCCAAACTAAAAGCATCGATATGCTTCATATTACTCCTTATTTAACATGTATAAGAACCATAAATTGGTAGAGACTAAATCTTCACAAATCTAAAGGAATCAAAACTTACAAAAATTTTGTTTCCCAAAGCTTTTCTTGCTCATTTCAATGAATCTGACCTCCAATTCACAGTATGTTATAGAAAAGGAGGAGTAGAGTAAGTTCACAGAGGAACCAGAAGCAAAAGATGGTTAGAAATGGTGGAAATAGCGAAAAATAAAGAGAAACAAAGTGAACAGTTTCTTTATTTTCTCTCATTTTTAGAAATTTTTTTCCCTTTTATATAAAATGCCCTGAGGGGATTGATCCCTTAGCTGAGGGGATCGAGCCCTTTGTGCTTTTTGGCTAGGAAATGCATTGTGTTTAGAGGGGATCGATCTCGTGGCCCAAGGGATTGATCCTTAGGTCAATTTAAGCCAAATTTAACAATTTGCCACGTAGGGATCGATGCCATTCCATGGGTGATCAATCCCGAGGCTTCCCAAAGCCAGAATTAAGTTTAATTTTCCACGAAAATCAATGCTTATTAAAGAGAATCGATCCCACTGTGCATTTTCACCTCGGTTTGGTCGATAACTCCTTTTTAGGCCCTATTTAGAGCTTATCACATATCCAAAACCTATCTTATTTCAAACTTATCACATTGTTTTACATGTCCAATGTGTAAACAATTTGGGTTCTCACAAGTTGTGACAAGAAAAATGGAAGGAGTCATCAAGGTTGACTAATGAGCTTCAAGAGGATAAAGACCAAGATAAACAAAATAGATGGTATGGCTACAGATGTGGGTAACTAAGGAGTTTATCTCAAGTATAAATCTTGTAATTTTAAGTTTATGAATAGACTCATAAGGTGCTGGAAAAGGAGTAGGGAGTTAATGTATTTTATATTTTAATATTGTATTTATTTTAAAGCATATCTTGCTAGTTCTTTTATTATCCATTAAAGAGAGTTTGAAACCCTTTGATGAACATCGTGAGACTTAATTATGCTAATTTTATGCAATTCTTTATATTGAGTATCATTTATTCTTCTATAATATATGATTATGATTATATTGTTTAATTGTTAGGAGGCCTATTATATAATTAAGCTTTATAATTTATTACTAGTTTAGAACTCAAGTTCTTATTCTTTTTTTTGATAAGCAATGCATTTCATTAAAAGTGATAATTGGCTTAAAGAAGATAGAGATCTTTATGGGAGCAATTACAACCAAGAATAGCAGAGCAAGACAACAAAAGCAAACCATGAAATAAAGAAAAATAGTAGCTGACAAGACTTAAGCAACATAAGCTTACTTATCGTTTAAGGCAAAGGTACAATCGCCTAAAGACCAGCTGTCTAATCACATATAACCCCTAGAAAGCCTATAAAAAACATATATACCAATCCACCAAATAGATGCCAAACCACAATTAATTTCAATGCGAACACAAAAACACAACTATACATCACCACACATTCAATCAAAGCAATATCTCTCTAAAGAAGAAATGAATGCCACACAACATCCCTGTACTAACATAAGCACAGCCATCAGCTAGCTATACCACAAACCTTATTAGCTCTGCCCCTGTTGCCAAGCTAAGCCATCCACAACTCCAATAATCTCCCTAAGATTTTGGACAAATCCTAATTCACCAAACTCAACTTTTGATTCTCAAGATGAGGCAAGAACTTCACACAGAATTAAGACAGAGCATGTCAGACCCGTATTCTTATGTATCTTCTTCCTTAGGAATTATATATGTACAGACATGTATTAAGTTATTTAAATCATAAGAAGAGTATTTACTAGATTTAAGTGTTAGTGAAATGCTTTAACACTTAAAAGCTACATAAAAGCCTAATGTGAGCTATAAGAGCCACAGGTTAAACCAAGTGGATCTGAATCATTCTGAGTGAAGAGAAGAACTTAAAATGAGAAAATATAGGGAGCTCGTGAAGGAAAGTCAGTTTGATTTAGTCCCCAACACAGAGAACAAGAGTAAAAGCTAAAAAGGGTAAAAACAGATTTTTTTTAGCGAGTTAAGGTATTTTGGGCATATTTACATACCGGGAATGGTTAAAATGTAAAGACGAGAGTGTAAAACATAATATATGATACTTTCAAATTTTTGAGAAAAAGTCAATGTGGTCAATGATTAAGGAAAAAGTCAACTATAGTTAAGAAAAGTGGATTTTTACCATAGTTGACTAACCATGGTTAAAAATTAACCTAAGTATAGAGAAAAATTTAGGAAAAAATATTTTTGGTTAGAATACAAGATAATCATCCCCCAAAATAAGAAAAAATTATTCGAAAGGATTCCAGATTAAATTTAATGGATAAAAACATAATGGGCCGAAATGAAGATTTTAAAGCCCATTAAAGTATACTAAATGTAGATCTAATTTCTTGGGTCCCTTAGACCGAATTGTTGGACCAATTGATAGGCCAAATATTTAGACAATTGAAGGCCTGAGGTATAGTAAAAATTTTAGCCTGAAAACCCATTAAGAAAGCCCAAATCGAGGGCCCAATTGTAAGGCCCATTAGGATTAAATATCTAACCTTAGTTAAAGCTAACTATGACTCATTAGATGACTCATTATGTGACTCTCAATTATAATGGTTGGAAAGTAAGGCTTAATGGCTAAGTAAATGGCTTATAAAATCAGCCATACCATTGTCTTCTTCACCATACCATTCTCGGCTACATAAGGAAACCATTGAAGCACATTTATCCAAGCTTTCTCTCACTAGAAATTACTAGGGTTTATACATATTTGGAACTTGCATTCTTCATGAAAGTTGTTCCAAATTGAGAGGAGCGTGACATATGTTGGAAATGGCTATCAAGTTGCCATAGTGTGCAAACCGTGAGGCTCCAAAGTTTCGGCCAAGTGTGAACACAAATACTATGTATATTTTCAAGCTTTCAAATCACTATGATCATGGTTTGGCCGAGAGTGAGTAGTGAAATATTGATGAATGCACATATGATTTTAAGGTACAAATGAGATGATATACATGTGTTAATGATTATGGTATAGTTAGAATTAATCAATGTGATTAATTGATACATGTATTTAGTTGGCAATCAAGGTGTTTGATAAAATGCCTAAATGAACTGTATGAAGCTTAAGAACATTGCCAACCAACTGTTTGTGAAAATGCCTAAGTGAAATTGGCTAAACAAATGGATATGGACAACATGTCATGGTGTGACAGACGGCATGGGATGCTCTCGGCCATGGCATGTGGCCGAGAGGTCCAATGGGCCAAGCCCAATTATTTTAGGCCCAATGTGATGTAATAGGTATTGGATAAGCCCAATAAGAGTTGGTGGGCCCCACAAGCCCAATAGGTCCAACGAAAATAAATAGTAAAATGGAAATGAGCTTAAGGCATAGTTAGGCCCATTAAGGTTTATTAAAGCCCATTAAGGGAAATAGACTGTATTTAATGTGAAATACAGTAGGTAAAATATAATTAACCTAATAAATTGTTATATACAGCTCTAGAGATTATTGGAGAAGCGAATCGGACTGCTGGATCGAGCAGCGTTGAGAAAGTAAAATTTCTCGAATGATTGCAGGTAAGGGACTTTTGTGAGTAGTTAGAGAAAGTGAATAATAATTATTGTGACCCGATAGTGGTAAATTACGATTTTACCCTTATTTAGGAAAAAAGTCAACTTTTGTGAAAAGTTGTAAAAAGCATGGAAACCATCTTTTTGACTATTTGTGCTATTGTTTAGCAACAGAGTAGGTAGATTGGCTAATGATTTTAAGGTTGATGTGAATTAAGCACACTTTATAGTGCTGATTTTGATATTTTAAAAAGCATCCCTTTTTAAAGAGCCATTTATCATATTACGTGAGAATAAATCATGCTAGAGCACAGCTCGCACTTGATTTCATATGTCTTCCACATATATTAGTGCTGATGTATGATTTGTATTGGATTTCCATGACATGCATGATAGAGTGCTGGAGTTATTACTCGTACTCAGTTTTATATGATTTATGCATGAGAGAGTGTTGGAGCGATTAGCTCGTACTCGAATTTTACATGAGATACATGGTAGAGTGCTAGAGCCTTGCTCGTACTCGATTCTTCATGATTTATACATGACATAGTACTTGAGCTATTGGTCGTACTTGATTTGATGAGTTTTGTGCATAGCATGGTACTGAAACTATTGCTCGTACTTGATTTGAAACATGAACTATGCATTGACCTAGTTGCTGGAGGTTTACTCGTACTAGAGTTTGAGTTTGTGATGTGAAACAGTGTTTGAGCAGTGTCAACTGTGAGTCGTGCTCAAAGGGGTGCACTGTATTTTATGTGATATATAAGACATGTTGAAAAATCGTGCTTGATTTCCTCGTGTTGATTGAGTGTCACATTATGAGATGTTCGCATGTGGATTTAGAGACGTGGTATATATATTCCATGGTTTGAGGGCTAAGACCTATGGAAGGCACCCCAATTGTGATGTAGGGTTCACGGAGTATGTTGTACCGTGCGGGTGGCATGGAGTACACTGTACCGTGTGGTGTTGTGGAGTTGAGGAGTTGATATCTGGCGGTTGTGATGGACTGACCCCCCTCTCGTTTCACCGCACACTAGGATTACGTGTAGCCTAGGATCACCATTATAGGATATGGTCATAGTCTAGGATATTATTGCATTTCACCACAAAGTCTCACATGATATATTACTTGACTGATTTATTTATGATCGGATAGACCTGAGGGAAGGGTCGGAATCCGATTTTGTGTTGTAAATGATTTAAATGCCATATTTACTGTGATTTAAATATACACAACATGATTTATCTAAAGGCATTGTGATATTATAAAGATGCACTATTTTGCACTACATGCCTACATTTGAGAAAGAAAGCATGATTTCTGTACATGGGATTTAATATATACAAGTATATATATATATTTAAAGATATGCTTTTAAAATAAGTTAAGGAAATGATGTTTTGAAGGCATAGCATTATTTTGAGTAGATAGTGTAGATGTCTACTTGCTTACCTGATTTCTTTACTGAGCGTGTTTGTCACGCCCCGAAAATGCGGAAAATAGGGCTAATTTAAAACTTTTTACTTGTTAATTCACAATTAAAGGTGCATTCCTGTGCAGTGTCATACATCATCATAATTATCATGCCTCAGGATCTCATCAATAGGATTTATATATCATACCAAATACATTAATCCTAATACATCCCATAAATGTTATACATCAAGTGTCTGCAATTACAATAATAGTCTGGGTACATGAAAAGATAAAAGATACCTTAAAACACAATATATGGCCTGGAGCTCAAGTCCTCCACTAGCCACTACTCCGTACGTCGCAGGGAGATCCTTTTTCACTTGAAGAACTCTGGGGGGAAAGAAAACAGGGTGAATTTCTAAATCGCTCAGTAAAGGGGGTAAGGAACTCATTTCATAAACCAAAATGCACATCACAAAAGGTTTATTTGTATGTGAAACTCATTTGAAAACCATAGCATGAAAGTACTCAAAACGATATTCTCATATCTCAAATCATGTGAAAACATGAAGTAAAAGGCTCACCCTAGAGCAATAACAAAGCATGTGAAAATAACGCGTTAAACGCTTTCTCAAATAACGTGATAAAATCACAGTAAAAATAATGCACGTGGCACAGCCACTAAACACACGTGGCATAGCCACTGATTTAATTTCTCACGTGGCATAGCCACAAAACACGCGTGGCAAAGCCACTGATTTCATTTCTCGCATGGCATAGCCACAGAATAGGGTTTCTCAACGTGGCACAGCCACCAATGGGGTATAACGTGGCACAGCCACCAATGGGGTATAATGTGGCACAGCCACCAATAGGGTTTCTCAACGTGGCACAGCCACCAATGGGGTATAACGTGGCACAGCCACCAATGGGGTTTCTCAACGTGGCGCAGCCACCAATTTGGGGTATAACGTGGCACAGCCACCAATGGGGTTTCTCAACGTGGCACAGCCACCAATGGGGTATAATGTGGCACAGCCACCAATGGGGTTTCTCAACGTGGCACAGCCACCAATGGGGTTATTCTCACGTTACCAGAACGGAGAAGAAATCGGGCTTACATGCTACCAGAGCAATGCTCGGTGTGTACTCACAACTACACACCTAAGTCTTATCCCATAAGACTGGTTTGCCTTCGCGTAGAACTCGTAATGGTTTTTCTCTCATAAAACTCATTTGAAAATCGTTTTGTACTCAACACAAAACGTAATAAAACCGAGTTCCAACCGGCAAAGCACACGCACACATTTCTCAAATCTCAATATTGCCTTAACGTAGAGCCCAGTTATAAACTCATAAAAACATTGGGTTCCAACCAGCTATAAAAATCGTGTGCAATTAAATCTCAACACAAAGCCCAACATGCTTGTTTTATAAACCACAATTCATGCTAAAATAGTTTACAATTCACATACACAAATGGTTTAGATTTACCTTACCTCTTTGCACATCGTATAATGCAATCGTTTCCCCCGTATCACGGACTAGCCTCGCATTCCGCTTTGGAACTCCCGAGCTGTCCAAACGATGTTAAAACATCAATACTCAATTATCTCATAAACCTCAATTCTCAAAATCGAGCATAATTGCTCATAACTCCTCAAATCTCTCGATTCTCGTAACTCAACCCTAAACTACAACCTCATTCACAATAGCTCAACGTCCTATATTTCTCATGCCAATTATCTATGCTAATTCATCACATTGTCTATATTTCCATTTATAGCACAAATTCTTAAAATTACCAAATATCTACATTACTCTAACTACATTGCAATTTCATCAATTCCCTAATCCTTTCTCAACTATTTCAACGCAATGACAACCACCAATAACATCAAAATCATCTCAAATATCAAGATCGAGGTTTAGAAATTACCCAAAGCTTGTGAGACGCACAACCCACGCCTCGATCCGATTCGTCCTTCGATTTCCAAGTATGTTGTTCTCCCTTTGATGAGGAACAACTTTCCTTCTTGCCACAACAGCTGATTCGGTCGAGAATGGGGGATTTGGATGAGTGAGAAAGTTAGATTTTCGAAAAAATAGGGGTTGGAAGAGAGAGAAAGTGAAATTGCAGGAGAAAACACGGGTCCCTTATATAGACTGGAGGTAGGAGATCGATCTGCCTCTTGATGAGATCGATCTGCGTTTGAAATTTGGGGACGATCTGGGCAATTTTATGCCTAGGAGATTGATCTGTCGAGGGGTGAGATCGATCTCTTTATGGCTTTATGAGATCGATCTGCTCCTAAGGAGATCGATCTTCTCCCAAACAGAATCATTTGGAGATCGATCTCTTCCTCATGAGATCGATCTTTTCTCAAACAGAATCATTTGGAGATCAATCTCTTCCATTGGAGATCGATCTGCTCCTCAAATTCTTCCTTCCTCGTCATTTTTAACTCACCAGATCGATCTCTCCTTCTCTCAGATCGATCTG
Source organism: Firmiana major (assembly GCA_033439115.1). Lineage (NCBI taxonomy): Eukaryota > Viridiplantae > Streptophyta > Magnoliopsida > Malvales > Malvaceae > Firmiana > Firmiana major. The sequence continues at coordinate 20,751,125 of CM065903.1, read as the reverse complement.
TCCTCATACTTCATGCTTATTTTACACACTTAACATATAAATCTCCAATTATAATTCCCACAATTCATCTAGCTCAATAAATTACACTTCAAATTCTTATTACATCATTAAAATATGTCTGAAATTCTCAGATCTCACATCCTCCCCACCTTAAAAAGAATTTGGTCCTCCAAATTCAACTCAACTAGTCAAAATAGATGGGGGTATTTCTCCTTCATGAGACTCTCTAGTTCCCACATTGCCTCTTCCCTTGAGTGATGTTTCCACAAAACTTTCACTAATGGGATGCTCTTGGTTCTCAGTACCTTCTCCTTTCTATCGAGAATCCGGACGGGTTCCTCAGTGTAGCTCATGTCCTCCTATATGTCCATCTCATCATACTCTATAACATGAGAAGGGTCCGGGTGGTACTTCCTCAACATAGACACATGAAAAACGTTGTGTATTCCGGACATCTGTGGGGGTAATGCCAATCTGTAGGCTACCTCTCCACTCTCTCAAGAATCTCGAATGGTCCTATGTATCGAGGACTCAATTTCCCTTTCTTCCCAAATCACATGATACCCTTGGTCGGTGATACTTTCAGAAATACCGCATCACCAACGTCAAACTCGAGTGGCCGTCTACGTACATCCACGTAGCTTTTCTGTCTACTTTGTGCAGCCCGTAACCTCTCACATATGAGTTTCACACTCTGTACGGCTTGCTCAACAAGCTCGGGAGCATTTATCTTTCTGTCACTGACTTCTTCCCAAGCTACAGGGGATCTACACCTCCTACCATATAGAGCCTCGAAAGGTGCCATTCTAATACTCGCATGATAGCTGTTATTGTATGTAAACTCTGCTAGGGGCAGGTGATCATCCCATGATCCCTTAAAATCCATCGTACACGCCCTCAACATATCCTCCAGGGTCTGAATAGTCCTCTCTGATTGACCATCTGTCTGAGGATGATAGGCGGTACTAAAACTCAATCGAGATCCCATGGACTCCTGAAACTGGGTCCAAAATCTAGAAGTAAACCGGGAATCTCTATCAGAAGTAATACTCACTGGAGCCCCATGTAATCTAGCTATCTCGCTGACATACAGTTCAGCTAAGGCATCCACAGTATCTGTGCTCTTGATGGTAAGGAAGTGGGCACTCTTGGTCAATCTATCCACAATGACCCATATCGCGTCACGACCTCTTCGGGTCCTCGGTAAACCCATAATAAAGTCCATAGTGACATGCTCCCATTTCCATGTAGGTACAAGTAAAGGCTGTAGTAGTCCTCCGGGCTTCCGATGCTCAGCTTTCACTTGCTGGCATATTAAACACCTGGCCACATACTCTGCCACATCTCGCTTCATACCACTCCACCAATACACCTTTCTCAAGTCTCGGTACATCTTAGTACTCCCTGGGTGCATGGTGTATCGCGAGCAGCGGGATTCTCTCAGTATCTATCTCTTTAGGGTATCATTGTCCGGTACACAAATTCGTCCTCTGAACCTCAACAATCCATCCTCACTGATGGTGAGATCCGACTGCGAACTCTGTTCAGCTTGGCTAACCATATCTATCAATTTCTGATCACTGCGCTGCCCAGTTCTAATCTGATCCATGATCCTGGGCTCTATCCTCAGGCTAGCTAAAAATCCAGTCTCTACCTCTTTAACTCTGATCCGAAGTTCGGCGAACTGCTCTAACAAATCCCATTCCCTGATCATCATAGCAGATATCATACTCTTCCTGCTCAGGGCATCAGCAACCACATTTGCCTTACCCGGATGATATAGAATCTCGCAGTCATAATCCTTAAGGAGTTTCATCCATCTCCTTTGTCTCATGTTTAACTCTTTCTGATGAAAGAGATATCTCAAACTCTTGTGATCAGTGAAAATCTAGAATCTTTCCCCATACAAGTAGTGTCGCCAGATCTTCGAAGCAAATACCACAGCGACTAACTCCAAATCATGCGTGGGGTAATTCCGCTCATGGTCTTTCAGCTGTCGCGATCCATATGCGACCACTCTTCCATGCTGCATCAGCACACACCCCAATCCTTGGTGAGATGCATCGCTATACACCGAAAATCCTCCTGATCCCTCAGGAATAGTTAACACAGGTGCCGCTGTCAACCTCCTCTTTAATTCCTGAAAACTGAGCTCACATTGATCAGTCCATATAAATGGAGTCTCCTTGCGCGTGAGCTTAGTCAAAGGGGCGACAATCCTTGAAAATCCTTTCACAAATCTTCTGTAATACCCTGCCAAACCAAGGAAGCTTCATACCTCAGTAACTGTCCTCGGCCTCTCCCAATTAAGCACAGCCTCCACCTTGCTTGGATCCACTGATACTCCTTCCTCTGAGACTATATGACCAAGGAAAGCTATCCGGTTCAGCCAAAACTCACACTTACTAAGCTTTCCGTATAATTGCTTATCTCGGAGTATCTGAAGTACTAACCACAAATGCTGTGCATGCTCCTCATACGACCGAGAGTACACCAAGATATCATCAATAAAGACTATCACAAATTTATCTAGATAGTCTCTGAACACCTCGTTCATCAATCTCATAAATGCTGCAGGGGCGTTTGTCAATCCAAAGGACATCACCAGAAATTCGTAATGGCCATACCTTGTCCTGAAGGCCGTCTTTGGAATATCTTCTTCCTTGATCCTCAATTGGTGATAGCCCGATCTCAAATCAATCTTAGAAAAGACTGATGCCCCTCTCAGCTGATCAAGTAGATCATCAATCCTGGGTAGTGGGTATTTGTTCTTCACCGTGGCTTTATTCAACAACCGGTAGTCTACACATAATCTGAGACTGCCATCCTTCTTCTTAACAAATAGTACTAGTGCTCCCCACGGCGAAACACTGGGTCTAATGAACCCTTGATCCAATAACTCCTGTAGTTGTTTCTTCAATTTCTCAAGTTCCACTAATGCCATCCTGTAGGGAGGTTTAGAGATCGGCTGAGTATCTGGTACCAAATCAATGGTAAACTCCAGCTCTCTCTCTGGTGGTAAACCTGGTAATTCATCTGGGAAAACATCCAGAAATTCACACACCATAGGTATATCCTCAATCCTCGGATGTTCCCACTCATCGTCTGAGATGAGTGTCTCATAACCTTCACATGAATAATCATATTTAATATTCTCCAAAATAATATCAAAATTCTCAAATTACTACTAGAATTCCACATATTCATTTTCTCAATATCTCAATCGTACACTGTAAGGTTCAGGTAGGGAGAAAGTTACAATCTTAGTGTAGCAGTCTAAACTCACTCGATTGGTTGCCAACCAATCCATCTCCAGAATTACATCAAACCCATGTATATTCAACATGATTAGATCTGCTAACATCACCCTATCTCCCACCTTTATTTTACATCCTCTACAGATTAACTCAGTTCTCTGGGATTCACGCATAGGGGTATTTAAATGTAGTATATATTCTAGAGGTTCAAACTTCAAATTTAATCTACATGCAAAATGCTCAGAAATAAACGAATGCGTGGATCCTGAATCAATCAACACATGAGCCTTATGATTACAGACAGAGAGTGTACCTCTTATAGTTTCTACCGAAGTGTCTGCGGTCTCCTTATCCAGGGCAAACACACGTCCCTGTGCCACAGGTTTCTTCCCTTTCTCTGCCGCAGTGGCCCGACTCCGGGGATCCACTCTCTGAGGCTGTTGTCTAGTGGGCTCCGGAGCATGTGGTATCTGAGGTTGGAGACAGTCCTTCACTCTGTGACCCATGTCACCACATCTAAAACATCCATGGATCGACCCAGTACAACTTCCTTCATGCGATCGACCACAGTCTCTACAAGCCCTTATCTTTGGCCTGACATATCGAGGGGTCTCCTTGATAATAGGATAGGCTCTGGGTCTCTCCAATCTGTCCTTCTGTACCTCAATCCTTCCTCTTCTGAAGGAACCTCTCCGAGTCTCTGCTTGGAAAAGTGCTGGCCTCTTGCCCTTATCTCTATTCACTGCTCTGAGCTCACTCTGGGATTGTACCATCTCAATCCCTCTTTCAATCTCTTGTGCTCGTCTCAGAGCATCTCTAAACTCAGTAATACATAGCCCTATCAGTCTATCTCTGATGACAGGCTTCAACCCATACACAAACTTCTCTGTGCGGAGCTCTTCACTCTTGAAGGTCTCTGGGTCATATCTCAATAGCGCTGTGAATTGGCTCTCATAGTCATCCACAGACATGTCACCCTGTACCAAACTCAAAAACTCAGCTTGTTTCTTTCTCTGGGCGGCTCGTGGTACATATTGGGTCCTAAAGGTTGTCTGGAACTCTTCCCAACCAATCACATCATGGTGGGACATCAGAATACCCTGGGTAGTACCCCACCAATCTCGAGCTCTCCCCTTCAGCATATAGGCACTCATACTGACCCTCTCAGCATCGGTGCACCCCAGGAAATCAAATATAATTCTCAATTCCGTCAACCACTCCTCAGCCTCTGTAGGATCCTTCTTTCCCCTAAATGCGGGTGGATTCATCTTCAGAAAATCCCTTAGTCGGACCATACTTCTGTCCTCAGGCTGAGTGACGGGAGGCACTGGGGGTATGGGAGGTCCTTGTGGTGGTGTAGGGGTAGTATCCGAGGCATTAACTCCAAAGTGTTGCGCGAATAACGCTGCCATCTGCTCAAAACCTTGCCTCACATCGGTCTCAATCTGATTAAATCGAGAGTTAGGACTCTCTGGTTGTGGGACAGGTGGCGGAGGGGACTCTGCCTGCCTCCACGAACGACCTCGTTGTTTACTCATTCTCTATCTCAACTCGTCTCCTGCGCATACATATCAAAATTGATTGAAATCTCAATCCTCAATTTCAGTTCATGACCAGACTATTACAGACAATTGGGATGTATTCTATTTCACTTAACCGACACTGACAGTACTAGACACCCTAAGCTCTGATACCAAGAAAACTCTGTCACGCCCCGAAAATGTAGAAAATAGGGCTAATTTAAAACTTTTTACTTGTTAATTCACAATTAAAGGTGCATTCCTGTGCAGTGTCATACATCATCATAATTATCATGCCTCAGGATCTCATCAATAGGATTTATATATCATACCAAATACATTAATCCTAATACATCCCATAAATGTTATACATCAAGTGTCTACAATTACAATAATAGTCTTGGTACATGAAAAGATAAAAGATACCTTAAAACACAATATATGGCCTGGAGCTCAAGTCCTCCACTAGCCACTACTCTGTATGTCGCAGGGAGATCTTTTTTCACTTGAAGAACTCTGGGGGGAAAGAAAACAGGGTGAGCTTCTAAATCGCTCAGTAAAGGGGGTAAGGAACTCATTTCATAAACCAAAATGCACATCACAAAAGGTTTATTTGTATGTGAAACTCATTTGAAAACCATAGCATGAAAGTACTCAAAACGATATTCTCATATCTCAAATCATGTGAAAACATGAAGTAAAAGGCTCACCCTAGAGCAATAACAAAGCATGTGAAAATAACGCGTTAAACGCTTTCTCAAATAACGTGATAAAATCACAGTAAAAATAATGCAGTGCCACAGTCACTAAACACACGTGGCATAGCCACTGATTTAATTTCTCACGTGGCATAGCCACAAAACACGCGTGGCAAAGCCACTGATTTAATTTCTCGCTTGGCATAGCCACAGAATAGGGTTTCTCAACGTGGCACAGCCACCAATGGGGTATAACGTGGCACAGCCACCAATGGGGTTTCTCAACGTGGCACAGCCACCAATGGGGTATAACGTGGCACAGCCACCAATGGAGTTTCTCAACGTGGCGCAACCACCAATTTGGGGTATAACGTGGCACAGTCACCAATGGGGTTTCTCAACGTGGCACAGCCACCAATGGGGTATAACGTGGCACAGCCACCAATGGGGTTTCTCAACGTGCACAGCCACCAATGGGGTTATTCTCACGTTACCAGAACGGAGAAGAAATCGGGCTTACATGCTACCAGAGCAATGCCCCGGTGTGTACTCACAACTACACACCTAAGTCTTATCCCATAAGACTGGTTTGCCTTCGCGTAGAACTCGTAATGGTTTTTCTCTCATAAAACTCATTTGAAAATCGTTTTGTACTCAACACAAAACGTAATAAAACCGAGTTCCAACCGGCAAAGCACACGCACACATTTCTCAAATCTCAATATTGCCTTAACGTAGAGCCCAGTTATAAACTCATAAAAACATTGGGCTCCAACCGGCTATAAAAATCGTGTGCAATTAAATCTCAACATAAAACCCAACATGCTTGTTTTATAAACCACAATTCATGCTAAAATAGTTTACAATTCACATACACAAATGGTTTAGATTTCCCTTACCTCTTTGCACATCGTATAGTGCAATCGTTTCCCCCGTATCACGGACTAGCCTCGCATTCCACTCTGGAACTCCCGAGCTGTCCAAACGATGTTAAAATATTAATACTCAATTATCTCATAAACCTCAATTCTCAAAATCGAGCATAATTGCTCATAACTCCTCAAATCTCTCGATTCTCGTAACTCAACCCTAAACTACAACCTCATTCACAATAGCTCAACATCCTATATTTCTCATGCCAATTATCTATGCTAATTCATCACATTGTCTATATTTCCATTTATAGCACAAATTCTCAAAATTACCAAATATCTACATTACTCTAACTACATTGCAATTTCATCAATTCCCTAATCCTTTCTCAACTATTTCAACGCAATGATAACCACCAATAACATCAAAATCATCTCAAATATCAAGATCGAGGTTTAGAAATTACCCAAAGCTTGTGAGACGCACAACCCACACCTCGATCCGATTCGTCCTTCGATTTCCAAGTATGTTGTTCTCCCTTTGATGAGGAACAACTTTCCTTCTTGCCACAACAGCTGATTCGGCCGAAAATGGGGGATTTGGATGAGTGAGAAAGTTAGGTTTTCAAAAAAATGGGGGTTGGAAGAGAGAGAAAGTGAAATTGCAGGAGAAAACATGGGTCCCTTATATAGACTGGAGGTAGGAGATCGATCTGCCTCTTGATGAGATCGATCTGCGTTTGAAATTTGGGGACAATGGGCAATTTTATGCCTAGGAGATCGATCTGTCGAGGGGTGAGATCGATCTCTTTATGGCTTTATGAGATCTATCTGCTCCTAAGGAGATCGATCTTCTCCCAAACAGAATCATTTGGAGATCGATCTCTTCCTCATGAGATCGATCCTTTCTCAAACAGAATCATTTGGAGATCGATCTCTTCCATTGGAGATCGATCTCCTCCTCAAATTCTTCCTTCCTCGTCATTTTTAACTCACCAGATCGATCTCTCCTTCTCTCAGATCGATCTGTCCTCATACTTCATGCTTATTTTACACACTTAACATATAAATCTCCAATTATAATTCCCACAATTCATCTAGCTCAATAAATTACACTTCAAATTCTTATTACATCATTAAAATATGTCTGAAATTCTCAGATCTCACAGTGTTGTATGCTCATCTCCCTTTCTTTTACATCTCTCTACAGAGCATCAGCAGTAGAGTGAGAGCATTTAAGGGATAGTATTCCTGTTGTCCATTGCTATTTCCTATCGATCGATAGGTATACATATTTTGTATGGTTATGTATCTAAACATAGAAACAACATAGTGATGTATACATATATATTATGGGGAATGTATTGTATTAGATTTTATATGATCTTACATGTGTTATAAAAGAAGTTTACAGTTAGAAATAATATATTGACATGTATGTATGGTAATGAATGATATGGTACGCGAGGAAGCTAACATCAAATCACAACCCAACCATTGATGAAAGGAAAGGTAAGTTAAAATACGAAAAATTTGTAGTGGTTTTGGTTAAGCCAAGGAAAGGTCTTGACAGAATGGTATCAGAGCAGAGGTTGGTCTGATGTGAGTCGGTGTTAGAAAATAGGAAAGTGTACATCCCCAAAGTACTATGTTGTGTTTAGATACAACTATGTATACCGGATGAGAGACAGACTAATTCATGATTGTGAATGCAGGAACTTTGCCTATATGGAAAATACTCGTAGTGGTAGAGGGACGAGAGGTAGGGCTCGAGGCTGTGGAGATAGGCCTGAGAGACGAGCTGCTGCCGAGCCATTACCTACCCATGAGACTCCAAGTGCTACTAAGGCACCGGAGTGTGCTGAGATACACTTTACAAGATTAGAGCGTAGTCTAGAAACGATAGTAGAGATATTGGCACAGACGATGCTAGGTAGGCAGGGACAAGAGGTAGGAGCTGCGACAGGAGAGGCAGTTGCCCCTGATACACCTACATAACCAGCTCATGCATCGAGGACTACAAATACTCCTACACCCCCACCAGTTTCTGGTAGTAGTGGATTAGGGTACGGATGTGATCTGGATCGATTGCGACAGTTCCAAAAGTTTAGATCTCCATCTTTTAGTGGGGTCAAGGACCCAGTAGCTGCTGAGGAGTGGGTTAGTGAGATGGAGAAGCTTTTTGGATTCTTCAAGTGTACGACCTCGGAGATGGTCGCATTTGCTGCATTCCTACTGAAGGGAGCTGCAGAGCATTGGTAGAAGTCCACCAGACCCATATTGAGAGCCTGACATATAGATATTAGTTGGGAGATATTTTAGGATGCCTTTAGAAGACAGTTTATTCCAGATACCACATAGCAAAAACTACAGGTTAAGTTATTAAGACTGAACTAGGGGAGTTTGTTTGTGGACGAGTTTGAGATTAGATTCTTATCCCTGGGGAGATATGACCCAGACACCATGTATAGTGAGACCAGGAAGGTCCACAGGTTCATCGATGGATTGAGACTGGTTCTATGGTTCAGATTGGTCCCATTTGATATAGCCACATATGAGGAAGCAGTGCGTAGGGCACAACTGTGTGAGCAAGATTATGAGAGGAATGCTTCTGAGTTTCAGAAGTTTAGTCGGAGTTGAGATATACAGAAGAAGAGGCCAACGAGAGATAGAGGTTTCAGTTATCGAGGAGGGAGGAGACTCTTTGGTAAGAGACTGCGGATTGAGGAGGCACGAGAGAGACCTGCCAGACCTTCTACTTATCCGCCCATAGCTCTAGTGAAAGGTATTTTCATTGGAGGACAGAAACCTACTATCGATCAGTGCAGTAGATGCGGTAGATAGCATGGAGGTAGACCTAGTCCTCTGACTCCTATAGTGTGTTTTGAATGCGGAAAACCAGGGCATATTGCTAGAGCTTGCCTAGAGGTGGTTGAGACTGCTCCATTGAAGGACAGGGAGCCAGAGAGAGCTCCAGTTGATTCTTCTGCTTTGAGGAGGAGAGCGACAGCAGAAGAGAAAGGGAAGCAAGTGATCGGTCGAGGGTACGTACATGCTTTGGACCAAGGCACAGCTGATGCTTCATCGGATACGAGGTAACTTCCTGATTTATGATATTGAAGCATATATTTTAATTGATCCTAGTGCCATGCATTCTTTTGTATCGCCTTCATTTGCATGTAAATTAGCAAGACATGTAGAGCGTACACCGTTATGTATAATGATGTTGATTAGTACGCCTATGAAAAGTAGTCAGATTGTAGAGTATGTATTTAATGATTACAAGTTGAGAGTAGGGAATAAGGAGATGACAGCCAATCTAATATTGCTAATTATGAGTGACTTTGATGTAATCTTAGGAATGGATTGGTTATCTGCAAACTATGCTGTTTTAGATTGTTATGCTAAAACAGTTATGTTTCCTAACCCTACTAGATATGTTGTAAAGTTTAATGAAAATAATGAAAGGAGTAGTTATGATTATGATATGATTTACTGACTTAGAAAACCTTCAACATATCAAGGTTTCATTGCGTACGTGGTAGATACGGATAAGGTGCATCCGGAGTTGTTAGATATTCCTATGGTCAGTGAGTACCCAGATGTTTTTCGGATGAGTTGCCAGGATTACCACCAGATAGAGAGATAGAGTTTTGTATAGACTTGGTGCCTGAAACGGAGCCTATTTCGAGACCACCATATCGTATGGCCTTAGTTGACTGGAGGAGCTCAAGAGACAGTTGCATGAGTTGTTAGATAAGGGTTTTGTTAGACCGATTGTTTCACCTTGGGGAGCACCGATTTTATTTGTAAGAAAGAAGGATGAGATCCTCCGATTGTGTATAGATTACCGATTGTTAAATAAGGCCAACATCAAGAATAAGTACCCCTTTCCATGCACTGACGACTTGTTGGATCAGCTTCGAGGAGCACAGGTCTTTTCTAAGATTGATCTGAGGTCTGGGTATCATCAGCTGAGAGTTCGGAGTGGAGATGTACCCAAGACAGCGTTTCATACCCGATATGGCCATTATGCATTCTTGGTCATGCCATTCGGATCGACGAATGCTCCAGTGGCTTTCATGGCTTTGATGAATGATGTGTTCAAGCCATATTTGGATCAGTTTGTTATCGTCTTCATCGATGACATATTGGTGTATTAGAGATCCAAGGAAGGGCATGAGGAGCACCTCAAAATTGTATTGCAGACTCTACGAGAGCAGAAGTTATATGCTAAGCTCAGTAAGTGTAACTTTTGGTTGTCACAGATCTCATTTTTGGGACATGTTATATCGAGGGATGGTGTATCAGTCGATCCATCCAAGATATAGGCTGTAGTTTAGTAGGACCAGCTGAGGACAGTCACCGAGATCAGGAGTTTTCTAGGTTTAGTTGGATACTATTAGAGATTCGTTCAGGGATTTTCGAAGTTGGCTGCTCCTTTGACACGTCTCACTCGGAAGAGTGTACCATTCGTATGGAACAAGGATTGTGAGAAGAGTTTTCAGGAGTTAAAGTGTCAATTGACCATCGCTCTGATTCTCAGTATCCCTACCAGCTTAGGAGGATTTGCAAGATATACCGATGCTTGGCATCAGGGACTGGGCTGTGTATTGATGTAGGATAAGAAGAACTATCTGACCCATGATTTGGAGTTTGCAGCAGTAGTGTTTGCGTTGAAGGTATGGCGACACTATTTGTATGGTGAGAAGTTCCAGATATTTACTGACCACAAGAGCCTCAAGTATCTGTTCTCACCGAAAGAATTAAACATGAGACAGAGAAGATGGCTAGAGCTTCTGAAGGACTACAATTGCGGGATACTTTTTCATCCGGGTAAGGCTAACATTGTAGCGGATGCTTTGAGTAGGAAAAGCCTAGGGAAGGTATCATATATGATGGTTAGGGAACATGAGTTGTTAAAGCAGTTTGCTAACCTCAGTTTGGGAGTAGTTCCTTCTGACATGGATATAGGCTATGTGATAGCTAGTCTACGCTTGGAGCCGGATCTGTTAGACAGGATCAGAGTGGCTTAGCAGACTGATCAATTTTGCATGGATGTGAGTGGTCAGATACAGAGGGGCACAGTGATTGATTTTGAGTTGAGTTCAGATGGACTACTGAGGTTCAAAGGTAGATTGTGTGTTCCCGAGGATCCAGGACTCCGAAGATTGATATTGGTGGAAGCTCATTTGTCGAGGTACAAGTTACATCCAGGGAGTAACAAGATGTATCAGAATCTCCGGAAGGTGTATTAGTGGTCGGGTATGAAGAGAGTTGTAGCAGATTTTGTGGCGAAATGTCTCGTATGTTAGCAAGTGAAAGTAGAGCATTAGAAAACTGTAGGGTTATTGCAGCCTCTACCCATACTGACATGAAAATAGGAGCATATCACCATAGATTTCGTGATAGGTTTATCGAGAACTCGTAGGAATCACGATGCTATATGGGTGATTGTCGACAGATTGATGAAGTCAGCCCACTTCCTAGCTATGAGAGCTACCGATACTTTGAGCACATTCGCAGAGCTGTATGTACGCGAGGTAGTGAGGTTACATGGTGTACCAGTGAGCATAGTCTCTGATAGGGATTCCCGCTTCACTTCCCACTTTTGGGAACATTTTCAGGAAGCCATGGGAACCCAGTTGAGTTTGAGCACTGCTTTCCATCCTCAGATAGATGGTCAGTTAGAGAGGACTATACAAACTCTGGAGGACATGTTGAGAGCATGTGTGCTAGATTTTAGAGGCTCCTGGGATGACCACTTGCCACTAGCCGAGTTCGCCTACAACAATAGTTATCATTCGAGTATCGGGATGGCACCGTATGAGGCTTTATATGGCTGTAGATGTCATTCCCCTATTGGATGGGAAGAAGTGGGTGATCGTAAGATCTTTGCTCCTGACTTGGTTACACAAGCATCTAAGGATGTCCGTTTGATTATAGAGAGATTGAGGACAGCTCAGAGTAAACAGAAGAGTTACGCTGATAAGAGACGAAGGCCACTAGAGTTTGCAGTGGTGAATCAGTGTTTCTAAAAAGTTTCTCCTTTCAAGGGCATAGCGAGATTTGGAAAGAGAGGGAAGCTGAGTCGTTGCTATATTGGACCCTTTGAGAAACTTGAGCGAGTGAGAGATAAAGCCTATAGGTTGGCATTGCCACCAGACTTATCAGGTGTCCATAACGTATTCCACATATCGATGTTTCAGAAGTATCACCCGGATCCGGCACATGTGATTAGTCATGAGCCTTTGAAGCTTTGTGAGGACATGTCATATGTTGAGAGACCGATTCAGATATTGGATAGGAAGGAGAAGGTATTAAGATCGAAGACTATCAGATTAGTGAAGGTTCTCTGGCAGCATCATACTTCAGAGGAGGCTACTTGGGAGCTGGAGGGTCTGATGCGAGAGAAACACCCCCTCTGCATACATTTATTGCTCTACCTTACTTTGCTGACATAGGAGACACTTCTTCCACGATCTCTACAATATCACTTTTCATACCTGACTACCAATACCTTTTTCAGAGATTCAAATATATTTATTATTTCTTGGATACACTGTATATCCCGAAGAGTGAGCTTCTGACAATAATATTATCTCATCAACTGTGGTCCTGGGGAGCACTTATACTGTCTCTGAACCTCTGTCAGTCATCATCACTCACTGTGAACTCTGTCACTATACCCTTCTGAATCTGACCCACACTATCGACACTATGCCAATCATCATGCTAAGCCTGGTAAATCCAGTCACACAATCCGGTTCTAACCTTAGGCTAGTTGTCACACAATCACCGTCATCATCAGAAGGGATCCCATCACTATTGAGGTTCACAACTACTCTAGCAGCTCACGCTCCCTGACCATCATATGTGATACCATCCCGAGGCTCTTTCTGTTCAAGGCATCAACCATTACATTAGCCTTTCTTGGGTGGTACTATTTCCATAATCATAATCTCTCAGAAGCTCTAACCCTCTTGATTAGCATATCTGACTCTTTCTGTTAAAATAGATACTCGGGGCTTTTTATAATTAGTGCATACCTGAAATTTCTTACCATTTAAGTGGTGGCGCTATACCTTTTAGTATAAACGCTACAGCTACCAACTCTAAATCATGAGTCGAATAGTTTCTCTCATGATCCTTGAACTAATTGGATCCATAAACGACTATCTCCCCATTTTACATCAATACACTGCTCAATCCTTATTTAGGTATCCATACACATACTGAAACCTCTTGAGCTGCTAGTCATGGTGAGAATACTTACGGTGGTCAGTTTATTACTTCATATACCAAAACTCACTGAAGCCATTTTCATACTTATCATACCACTCGTATGAAATGTTTTCCCAATTGAGATATGTCAATTGAGCAACCAATTTCCAGAAACTCTCAACAACTCGTCCGTAAGACAGTTTCCTGTTGCTACTCATGCTCTTCCCTGGACTTCGAATACATTAAAATATCATCGCTCAAGATGACAACCACTCGATCCAGGTAAGGTTTAAATACCTTTTCGTAGTTGAGTTCCACTAAATACTTCATTCACGCATACCCTTAACCTTTGTACGCATAAACGTATAATGTCAGTTCGAAATCGCTTCCTTTCAAGATACAACCCACGTCATTTCCTTTTTCTTATATTAACGGCTTTTATAAAATTTTAAATATTTAGACCTTCATGATTAATCGACTTCTATATTTCTTTATCGTACCAGTAAAGGTACCCAAATTTTAAATGCATATATTACGACTGTCGATTTCAATTTATAGATTATACGTGCGCTTCCAGACGCTGTCAAATCTTCAAGCAGGGAGTACTTTGAAATACCTTTATTAACCCTCAGACTTGACTACATTCCACTTAATCCAAATTACTTTGCATATCAAGGATATCCTTACCTTGCATACGTCTTATTCCAATAAATCTCCTTTAATATATCACTTATAACAAACTCTTTCATTATTTGTCAAACTTAGAATCTTTATACCCATATTCAGTTAGTGAAAATCAGCTAACCATCATCCTCATGCCTAAGGGTATAAGCTTCTCATTTTTCACTAACTTATAAGCAACTGAAGGCAGTATGAATAAATGCGTGGCACCAGGATTACTCAAAATAATTATTTCATTATTCACAACCAGTGTGGTATCTTCTACCACATCCTACGAAACATCAAAAGTGTCTTGGTCCATGGCATACACTCGCCCTCGTCTAACATCTTATATCCGTGGTAACTACCACATATTCTACACTGTTTACACTGCTACACTGCTACGTAGTAGGTCGGGGTCCTTAAATCACAATACCACTCAAAAGTATTGAAATTAGATATACTGGGGCCTTACCAATCAACTTACCCCGTGACTCATCAGCTCTAATCTTTTACCAAACTACCTTTTCCCATTCTGACACCTCTGTCATTCTTTATTCTCTTTTTGTCTCAATTTCGCCCTCACTACCTTTCCCAATCTCAGAGGCATGCAACTCATAATCTTATTCACATAACTGTAGTTTGCGCACTGCCTCGGCATAGGTAGTGATATCTAACAGGCTAATCGGACTCTAATGACGATCAGAGCCCTTCCATGAACTTTCAGACATCTCGACTCTCACTGTTCATCGTGTCCGAGTCATATCTGCCCAGGAATATAAACTGAGTTTTATACTCGTAAATCAACATGTTCCTCTGGGTCAGAGTAAAGAATCTCATCTGTTATTTTTCCTTTAAACAATATCCGGGATATTCTGTCATCGGAATACATCTAGAATTACTTTTCATGTTCATTCTGGATGTCTAACTCTTAAGGTGGGTCGAGCGAACTTCTACCAATGTTCCAACTCGCCCTCAAATCATACATACTCTGAGTAATTAGCTCGCAAAATATTCTCCACACTCTGCTCCAACCTCGCGAAGCGTATCTCAATACTGTCTGATCTCTCTGTCAAACTCTGTCCGATCTCTCTGTAGGACTCTGTGGGGCATGCTCAACCAGCCTCCACGTCAATCTCATCTCGAGTCCCATGTGGCGACTCAGTACAACTCTCGGGCCTACCTTTACGGCCTCGAGCTCGTGTACTCACCTTTCAACCATAGCGGCTATCAATTAATGAGTCTATTCTTGCATTTAAAAACCAAATTCTTAGCTGCACTTCCATCTCGATTACACAATTGTATCTAAACAATGCACAGTACATGGGGATGTAATTTCTTAACCACTAACATCGACTCATATCAGGCCAACTCAAGCTCTGAGACCATTAACCATGTCACGACCCAAATTACCTAAAAATCAGAGTAAATTTTTTGCTTTTTCATTTGTTATTTAATTCTTACCTTTCTCTCATCGTGACCATCCTACAAACAGTTGGGCTATGATTTGGTGTTAGTCACCTCACACTATTACCAATTCCATTTCCATAATCACATTTATACATCAGAGTTTACTATCCTTTGACTTTAATTAAATACATACCCATTGGTATTTATAACTCTACATCCCCGACATCAATGTCCGTTTACAGTACTGTGCATTACATATTTAGATATAAGACCATACAAATGTGTATACCTGTCTCTCGATGGGAAGCACCAAGCATGCAAGTCCTCAGCCACTTACTAATTTCTATGAGTGCTCTGAAAAGATGGGAAAATAAGGGGGTGAGCAAACCACACGCTCAGTAAGGCAATTATGCAAGTAAGTAGATAGCTCCACTATCTACATGCTCATAATGCCATGCCCTTAAATCCATTTCTTTTCATTTAAAATTTCACGCACAAAGTCATGCATATTCAATGCCATAGTTTATCCAAAACTATTTGTGCATATATAAATCATGTAATTCATGCATTCCAAGCATTTTATGTGACATCATTAAATCATAATAAGCATGAAGTAAAACAAGATCATGCATTCGTTTGTGTCATGTAAGACAAATCATGAATTTGAATTAAAAGCATGGAAAACAACATCATGTTTCTGCATTTAAATCAATTCAGTTAAAACTGTAGTATAAACTAACCCTTCCGGGTTAATAATCTCATTAAAACAATTCAGTAAAGTTCATTATAAAACTCCAGTTATAAAACCACCCTTCTTTCAGGGTCACATATCATAAAATCATTTGAAATCTCATATCACAGTACAAAATCATAAAATCGGTGGCTTGACCCCTCCCTCAGGTCTACCCTGGTCTATCGACCAATAGTTATATCATGTGAGACATGTAATTGATTATATCAGTAACATCGAGGACTATGGCCATATCCTAGTGATCCCTGGCAATACGGTACCTAGTGTGCAGGGTATCACACCTGAAACAGGAGGTGGGTTGTCCTACCCGCCAGAATAGCATAACACCAGGATTGCGAGGGCAAGGCTTACTGCCTCGTGGCTAATGCCACTCCACTCCAACAATCCCCACGGTACAACGTACTCCGCTTGATATACACGGTACAACGTACTCCATGAACCCAAGCTCAATCAGGGGTACCTGCAATAGGTCTTATCCACCCAAATCATCTCTGTCTCAGAATGCACGTGTGAGCATATCATCTCACTATGACACACAATCTACAAGAGGCTCCAACACGGCTATATGCATGTCATATAAATCCCTGTGCGAGTGAAGCTCAAGCACGGCTCCATGTATATTCATGATATCAGAAAAACTCGTGCGAGCGAAGCTCTAGCACGGTTTCATAAAAATCAGTAAAATCTGCGTACGAGCAGCGCTCCAGTATGACTTAAATTGATTATAATTTCAAGTAAAATCCACGTAAGAGCAATGCTCTAGTACGGATATGTATAGAAACTCAATGAAAACCTCGTATGAGAAAAACTCCAGTACGACATTCAAATGAATTATAAAAACCATATAAAACTTTGTGCGAGCAAGCTCCAGCACAAATGAATGCTCAAGTAAATCAAATCTCGTGTGAGTTACACTCCAGCACGACTTTATGCATAATTAAATCAAATCTCGTGCGAGTTACACTCCAGCACGGCTTCATGCATAATTAAATCAAAACAGGATGCGAGCTAAGCTTCAGCATCTCTCGTGCATATTAAATCAGTAAAACTAGTACGAGCAATCGCTCCAGCACCATTTTTATGCATACCATGTCAAAACAAATCAAAACATGTCAAAACAGAGTGCGAGCTAGGCTCCAGCACTTCTTATGCATTTCATAGGAATAAAAATCAGTGCGAGCAACCGCTCTAGCAGATGTCATGCATATGATGTCACAAGTCGGTGCGAGCAACCGCTCAAGCACATTTATGCACATTCACAAATGTAAATATAGTGCGAACTACGTGTCAGCACTATCTGTTTCCATATAAACTTGATAGTTTGCCTGTTTTCCAAAGAAATTCCATTTAAAAATGAATAACACCTATGTAGTGTTATCTTGTGAAATTTAAAAATTTCTGGCCAATCTACCGATTTGCTTTGATTAAAACCAATAAAATTCTTAAACCATAAAAGTCCTTAAATCATGCATTTCATGCATGTCATGCTTTCACCATCCTTAGGTGAACTTCCCTCAATAGGGGTAAAATAGACATTTCACCTATTTCGATCCTTAAAATCATTTAAACTATTTTTAGGATCATTATACATTATCAAGGTATACATACATATTCAGTGTATAGAAAGGCTATTAAAATACGCGTAGCTACCTCTAGCTACTCACATAATTCCCTTACCTCATTTTTCTGTACAGTCTGACCTTTCCTCTGATGACTCGTCACGCTGTTCGATTTGCTCCAAATCCAATCTCCGGAACTGCGGATACATATTCATCAGGTCAATTACAATACAATTAATTGTATGTCATGTTTTCTGGGCTTAATTTAAATCATTGGGCCCGTTTACCCATATTGGGCCCGATTGCATCTTAATGGGGCTTAATTAGCCTTAAGCCCGTTTACTACACTTTATCGAGGCCTATTGGGCTCATTGGGCCTATCAGTAATTTATTTAGCCTCGTTCTAAATTCTCAGATATCTCAATTTAGTATTTACGACAATTTATTCAATTTTCTAGAATTTAATTCATTTATGCGGAAATTAAATCCGTAATTTATGCGTTAAATATCAATCATGCATAACGATATAAAATTGTCGTAAATAAGGGTTACATATCTGTGATTCCATGATAGTACTCAAATCGAGACTGTCACGAGCTCTCAGTTGATGCCAATCGTCGAGCTACACAATTAAATATATTTTTGGGTAAACTTTCAGTCGATTATTTATCAAATTAAATATTTCAAAAATTAAATCAGTCAATTCGACCGCTTACCGACTTACCCGAAGCTCGATTGCATCACTGAAATTTTCTCCAATTTTTTCTCTTTTTATTTTTCCCTTTTTCTTCCTTTTTTCCTCTCTTTTTGGTTGAACCAGTCCGGTCCGGTTCAACCCGATTCAGACCGTCGGTTCAGCTCGGTTCGATTCAGCTGATTCTGTCTGGTTCGACCGGTTCAATCACTATTTGGTCATTCTGACGCCGTCCGACCGGTTCCTGGTGTGATTCCACCGCCGTTCGGTGCGCCATTGCATGGGCTCCCTAAATCGGGCCTCGGTGTGGCTCGAATCGGCGCCATCGCCGACGAATCGAGGTTTCTTCCCCCGCGGCTTCTCCTCCATTTTTGGTATTTTTCGGCCACTTCGCCGTGCGTCGCGGCCGTCTGTTTGTTGCACGGGTTTCGAGCCTCCTTCGTCGGCCCTCGTCGACCCCTAGGCCTTGTCGGTGGCTCGCCGGTGACCTTCTTCCTCAGTCTCGGCTTCCTGCTTCATTTTGCGTTTCTCCTTCTCTGTTTCAGATTTCATTTCTATTTTTTTTAACTTTATTTATTTATTTATAATTAAATTTTAGTATTATTTTATTCAATAAAATAATAATAAAATTCCCAAAATATCTAGAAAAATTTTATTTTATTCATTTAATCTGTAAATAAATTTATCAGTCTGATTTTACCTTTTCGGTATAATTTTCGATTATTTTCAAGATTATTTTTTTGAAAGGAAAATTTTGATTTATTCCCATAAATTCATATCTTGATCAATTTAATCCGAAATTTTATTATTTCTTCGTCATTGATCAAGATTTCCCATTCTCATATTTTTAATTAAATTTTCTTATCCCGATTAATATCGAATTTTGGTCTTTTGACCATTTTACCCTTGCACGGGTTCGAGAATACCATTTCAATCCTTTTGTATTTTTAAATGCACTCGAAAATATCGGGTCTTACACAATATCCTTAAGCAAGAGTGGGCGGGGAGGCTCTGTTCGGCGAGGAGGCTCTCTTACATAGTCCGGAGAGATTTCATTTAGCCACTGAGTCTCGCATGATATATCACATGTGTTTTATGATACGGGTAGACCTGAGGGATGGGTCGGAACCCGATTTGTTTGTGTTGTGATGAGAAATGCCATATTTACTGTGTTTTGAATGTAAATGGCATATTTTATATGAAGGCATTCTTAAATGATTAAATATGCACTGTTTTGCATGAATGCCTCTAATTGATAAACCAGCATGTGCTTAGTACATGGGATTTTAAATCTGTACTATATTATATATATATATTTTAAACATGCTTTTGAATTGAGAGAAGGAAAGGCAAAGCACTATTTTCAGTAGATAGTATGGATGTCTACTTGCTTGCTTGATTTCCTTACTGAGCACGTTGATAGCTCATCCCATTTATTTTCTCCCCATCTCTACAGATTCTCGTCAGTAGATTGAGTCAACTGAGGTATTGCATTCCTTTGGACCGCTGCCACTCCCCATCTAGCGAAAGGTATACACATGCGTACTCTTTTGTATCTGAACAATGTATAAACACAGTGATGTACATGTTTTAATATGGGGGATATAATGATGTAATTATATTTAAGTATATGAATTTACTTATGATATGAATGTCATGTATGTATGATACGAAAAAGAATGGTAAGGTATGTATGGATGAGGAGACTAATGCCTATTCCAGCCCAACTGTTGAGGAGATAAAGGTAAGTAAAAAGTGAAAATTTTATTGTTATTTTTGGTAAGGTCATGTGTGGAAGAAGGGCGTGACAGAAAACGTCGGCGATGGCAAAGAGCAGAAAACGGCACCACTTGGCTGGAAGGAAAAGGAAGGAAAAGGAAGGAAAAAGGGAAGGAAAGGAAAAGAAAAGAAAAGAAAGAAAAAGGGAAAGAAAGGTTACCGAGGACGACTCAAGATTCGGGTAAGTTGATCGAGGGTCGAGATTGACCTACAGGTAAATTTGGAAAATTTAATTAATATTATATTTAATGAAAAATAACCCAGATTTACCTAATTGTGCAGTTTTTCTAAAGCCCGAACGAGAGCCGATTGAGCTCCGATTTTCATACCCCGCATCATATTGGGTAAGTATATTTTAATTATGATAATATGAATCCTTTAATATAGAGTTTTGATTATTTTAAGGAATTTACAGATTAATTCTGTATAAAAAGGAATATTATTCAGATTTTCAACGTAATTACCGTAAATAGTATACAGGCTATCCAATGAGTTTAGAACGAAGCCTGATGATTATTGGTAAGCTAAATGAGCCCAATAAACCCGAAGAAGGGATTTAATAAGTATAAACGAGCTGAAAATAGGTCAAGGCCTATTAAGGTGCAATTGGGCCCAATAAAGTAAAACGGGCCTAGTACTTTAAATTGATCAGTGAATGTGACTTATTGATAAAGATAAGTGAATTGACCCAAATATGTGGTTATATGTAGTTCCGTAGACTTGGTTGGCGTGCATTTAGACTGAGAGATCGGGTATTATCGAGACGCGATAAGTTTGTGCGTGATTTCAGGTAAGAGAATTTTATAGGTGCATAGAGATACCTATACATATTTTGAGGGGATTTACAGGGCCTAGAATTTCTTAAAGTATCTAGAAATGAAATAATAATTTTTACGAAAAATCGGGGCATGGGTGAATAAATAAAAAGATGATATTGCCCTTGGGAGTAAAATTTATAAAAGGGTACTAAGGCAAATAAATTGCTTGGTTATCATGTTTTAATGTTTTATATGAATGTATTGCTTTGATTTAAGCAAATATGCACATAAGTTGGCTGTTGATTTCATGAATTATACGAAAGGGTACCGGTTTGTAGTGGTTTCGATTTTAAAAGATGTTTTATCAAGATTGAGCCCCGTATTATATTTACATGAGTAAAAAGAGTGTTAGAGTCTTACTCGTACTAAGTTTTACTGATTTATTTCTCATAAAAATTCGTACTGGAGCATTGCTCGTGTGAGAAATTTGTATGTGAACAAAAATTGTGCTGGAGATTCGCTCGCATGAGATTTTAGATATCATGATATGCATAGCATTGTGCTGGAGCTTCGCTCGCACTAGACGTGAGTTGACATGCATATAGTCGTGTGGAAGCCTCCTGTAGACTGTGTCGCAAAGAGTTAATATGCTCGCACGTATACTTTGAGATATGGGTTGGTTATCGACATAGTATTGAGGTGTATAAGACCTACGGCAGGCACCCCCTAGACTATGATATGGGTCCACGGAGTATGTTGTACCATGTATGTCACACGGAGTACGTTATACCGTGCAGTCATGATGACTCGATGATGTTACTTGATATTTCGGTGGGTAGGATTTGACCCCACCTCCCGTTACAGTTGTGATGCCCCACACACCGTGATCCGTGTAGCCTGGGATCACAGGGACATAATATGGCCATAGTCCTTGATTTTTCATACAGTAACCTACATGCCTCACATGATATTATACGGTCTGAATAGACCAGGACAGACCCGAAGGAGGGGTAATGTCCTGATTTATGTTTTTAAATGAGATACGATTTAATGAATCAAGGTATTCCCGAGAGATGGGTTTAGCCTTGATATGGTTGTTTTATGATGAAACAAATAAGTTTTAACATGATGAGTTTATGATGAAACAAATAAGTTTTAACGTGATGAGCATGAGATGTCATACATGATGATTTTTCCATGTTTGTTTTATATGCCGATTTCATAATTTCTCTTATATATATGTATACATGTGGCATCGTTTTAGTTTTACCTCATGCTCCAAATATAAATGATTTTATATCATGACATTAACAGCACGTAGATAGTATAGCTATCTACTTGTTTACATTATTGCCTTACTGAGCTAGTTATGCTCACCATTTCATTTTCCACCCTCCACAGAGTATTTACAGTAGTTGAGAGCGGGTAGAGACTACATTCCTGGTTGTCCGCTGCTCCTGTTGCGAATCAGGTATACACATCGTACAGTTTTGTATCTAAACAAATAATAGCACAGTTTTGTAACGAATATAATTATCGGGGATGTAAATATATAAAAACATATGTACATACAGTTTTGTAATATATGTACTTATTCTTACACTGTCTGAAATTCTAACATGATTACCATGGTAAGAATGATATGATCAAATGGGATAAGAGTTGGGATTATTACTGACTCATAGCCCAACTCGTTAAAAATGAAAATTGTCACGAAGAGGTGAGAAGTATAAAAAAAGCAAAAAGTTTATAGTAATTTTGGTAGAACGGGTCGTGATAAAAGGTGGTATCAGAGCTAAAGTTGGTCAGATATGAGTCAGTAATAATAGTTAAGAAATTAAATCCTCATAGTACTGTGCTTTGTTTAGATATAACTGTGTATATCAATATGGGACTAGACTAATAAATGGTCATGGATGCAGGAACTTAGGCATTATGCCTGTCACTCGTCGTGGTAGAGGGGCAAGTTCACGTGTTAGAGGCCGTAAAGGTAGGCCCGAGAGTCGTGTAGAGCCACAGACTAGTCAGGCTCTGCAGGACCCCATTGAGAGATCAGGGGATACTGAGGCACGCTTCGCTAGGATTGAGCAGAGTATAGAAAGTCTTGTTGAGATAGTTGCACAGACGTTAGGGGCTGGTGATAGACGAGGCCCAGTTGGACAGCCTACTGCTACTGGACAGACTACAGAGACTGTTACACCACCACCAGTTTAGGATACAGCTTCTTCTGTCACTCCACAGCCGAGCGATAGTGATCTGGGTTATGACTGTGAGCTAGACAGATTACAACAATTCTAGGAATTTAGACCTCCAATTTTTAGAGGGGTGAAGGACCCGTTTATTGTAGAGGATTAGATATATGAGATGGAGAAATTGTATGGGTTCTTCAGATTTACATCGATTGAGAGAGTTGCCTTTGTCGTATTTATGCTGAAGGGTGAGGTAGAGCATTGGTGGAGGTCTACTGTGTCTATCCTGAGAGCCTGACACTTAGTGATTACTTGGGAGATATTTTTGGAGGCCTTTAGAAGGCAGTATATTCTGGCCACTGCACAGCGAAGATTACAGATGGAGTTTATGAGTTTGGTTTAGGGGAACCGCTACGTTGATGAGTATGAGTCGAGGTTCATATCCTTGGGGAGGTATGACCCGGATACATTGAGCAGTGAGAGTCGGAAGGTTCAGAAGTTCATAGATGGATTGAGACCAGCCATTAAATCTAAATTAGCTCCGTTTGACGTCTCTACTTATGAGGAGGCAGTGCACAGGGCTCAGTTGTGTGAGCAAGATTTTGAGCGAAGTGCCTCAAAGTTTGGGAAGGTCAACAAAGCTAGAGATAGAGACCGAAAGAGATCCGAAGGGGATAGTGTGATCAGGAAAGGAGGTCAGAGGTTTGCTAATAAGAGACCTCGGATTAAGGAGGTACAGGAAAGGACGGGTAAGCCTCCTTTATAT
The DNA here is from genome assembly GCA_033439115.1 of Firmiana major. Lineage (NCBI taxonomy): Eukaryota > Viridiplantae > Streptophyta > Magnoliopsida > Malvales > Malvaceae > Firmiana > Firmiana major. The sequence goes on along the minus strand of CM065903.1, from coordinate 20,726,988 downwards.
CCAGCTTTACCATCACCGAGGGGTATAGTTATTAGAGGTACATGATCGACTATCGAGCAGTGTAGGAGATGTGGTAGATTTCATGGTACCAGGCCTTGTCCGATGACTACTGTAGTATGTTTTCGTTGTGGGAAGTCAGGGCATGTCATAAGAAACTGTCCCAAGATGATTGCGACTGCCCCACAGAAGGGAAAAGAGCCAGAGAGAGCTCTTGTTGAGACTCCTGCTCCTAGGAGAAGAGCCACTGCTGAAGAGAAGGGGAAGCAGGTTATGGGCAGAGGGCGAGTGCATGCATTGGACCAGAACACCGTAGATGCTTCAGCGGATGTGATTAAAGGTACTATCCTAATTTTTGATTTAGAAGCATTTGTGTTATTTGATTCTGGTGCTACACATTCCTTCATATCGCCTTCATTTGCACATATTTTGTTGAAGTATGTACAACCTACATTGTTAGATAGAATGTTGTTAATCTCTACACCTATGAATAATAGTCAGTTGACTAAGTATGTATATAGAGATTGTAGGCTGAAAATAGGGGGAAGAATATGTCAGTCGACCTTGTCTTATTGAATATGAGGGATTTTGATGTAATTTTAGGGATGGATTGGTTGACTGCAAACCATGCTGTTTTAGATTGCTATGCTAAGACAGTAATGCTTCCAGGGACAAATAGTCTTACTGTAAGTTTTGCGAAAAAGAAATAAAAGACATATAATTATTGCATTTGGAAAAGTATAGTTGTAATTCACCATATTTGCGAGGTAAATTTATTTATTAATAATGGATGCTTATATGATGAATTATGTTACTAATGGTGGAAATGGCATTTTGAAGGGTTCATTGCATATGTGGTTGACATAGATAAGGTACATCCGAAATTGAGAGACATTCCAATTGTGACAGAATTTCCAGATGTATTTTTGGATAAGTTACCAGAGTTACCACCAGTGCAGGAGACAGATTTCATTATTGATTTGACACCTGATACAGAGCCGATATCTAGACCACCGTACAGGATGGCTCCGGTTGAGTTGGAGGAGCTAAGGAAACAGTTACAGAAATTATTAGAGAAGGGGTTCATCAGACCGAGTGTGTCTCTATGGGGAGCACCAGTTTTATTTGTGAGGAAGAAGGATGGGAGCCTTCGATTATGTATCGACTACCGATTGTTGAACAAGGCTACCATTAAGAACAAGTATCCCTTTTCGAGGATTAATTATTTACTGGATCAGCTACGAGGAGCACAGGTCTTTTCTAAGATTGATCTGAGATCTGGGTACCATCAGTTGAGAGTTTGGGATAGAGATGTACCCAAGACAGCTTTTCGCACCCGTTATGGTCATTTTGAGTTTAGGTTATGCCATTCGGGTTGACGAACGCTCCCACAGCTTTTATATTATTGATGAATGAGGTGTTTCAGCCTTATTTGGATCGATTTGTGATAGTGTTCATCGATGACATCTTGGTTTATTTGAGATCCAGAGAGAAGCATGAGCAGCACCCGAGGATTATATTGCAGACCCTCCGTGAGAAGCAGTTGTATGCTAAACTCAGTAAGTGTGACTTTTGGCTTGAGCAGATCTCCTTTTTTTGACATATTGTGTTGAGGGATGGTGTGTGAGTGGACCAATCCAAGATTGAGGCAGTAGTTCAGTGGCAGAGGCCTTAGATAGTTACGGAGATCAGGAGCTTTCTGGGTTTAGCTGGATATTATAGACGATTTGTGGAGGGGTTTTCGAGGTTGGCTGCGTCGTTGACACGTTTCACTCGGAAGAGTGTTGCATTTGAGTGGGACGACAGATGTGAAGAGAGTTTTTAGGAGCTGAAGCATCGATTGACCACTGCTGCGATTCTCACCATTTCGACCAGCTCAAGAGGTTTTTCTATTTACACAGATGCTTCTTACCAAGGACTATGCTGTGTATTGATGCAGGACGGGAAGGTAGTCACTTATGGATCCACGCAGCTAAAGGATCATGAGAGGAACTACCCGACCATGATTTAGAGTTGGTGGTCGTGGTGTTTGCTTTGAAGATATGGTGCCACTATCTTTATGGTGAGAAATTCCAGGTATTTACCGATCACAAAAGCCTTAAGTATCTGTTCTCACAAAAGGAATTGAACATGAGACAGAGAAGGTGGCTTAAGCTTCTGAAAGATTACGATTGTGAGATCCTATACCACCTGGGTAAGGCGAATGTAGTGGTTGATGCGTTGAGCAGGAAGCACCTCGGGTTGGTTTCTTATATGATGGTACGGGAATACGAGTTGTTAGAGCAGTTTGCGAGCCTCAGTTTGGATGTGACCCCGTCTGATGTTGAGAGTGGTTATATGATTGCTAGCTTGCGGTTAGAGCCAGATTTGATGGATTGGATCAGACAGGCTCAGCGTGATGATCAACAATGTATTGAGATAGTCAGGCAGATGCAGAGGGGTATTGAGACTGAGTTTGAGTTGAGTTCGGATGGATTACTGAGGTTCCGAGATAGGATATGTGTTCCCGAGGATCCTGAGATCAGGAGGTTGATCTTGACAGAGGCTCATTCTTCGAGGTATACCTTGCATCAGGGTAGTACAAAGATGTATCAAAATCTCCGGAAGGTATACTAGTGGTCGGGGATGAAGAGAGACATAGCAGAGTTTGTTACGAGATGTCTCGTCTGTCAGCAGGTGAAGGTAGAGCATCAGAAGCCCGTAGGGTTATTGCAGCCTCTACCTATACCAACTTGGAAATGGGAGCATGTCACCATGGACTTTGTGATGGGATTATCGAGGACTCGTAGAGGGAATGATGCCATATGGGTGATAGTTGACAGATTGACGAAGTCGACACATTTCCTAGCTATGAGAGTCACCGATACTCTGCGTAAATTGGCGAAGCTATATGTGCACGAGATTGTGAGACTGCATGGTGTCCCAGTGAGTATTGTGTCAGACAGGGATTCTCGCTTCACTTCCCATTTTTGGGAACACTTTCAGGAAGCTATGGGGACCCAATTGTGATTCAGTACAGCTTTCCATCCACAGACAGATGGGCAGTCAAAGAGGACTATACAGACCCTTGAGGATATGTTGAGAGCTTGTCTACTTGATTTTGGAGGCTCCTGGGATGATCACCTACCACTTGTAGAGTTCGCCATAATAACAGTTATCATTTGAGTATCGGGATGGCACCATATGAGGCCTTATATGGCCGTAGATGTCGTTCTTCTGTAGGATAGGAGGAGGTTAGTGATAGGCAGATATTCACTCCCGATTTGATACGTCAGGCCTCTGAGGATGTCCAGTTGATTTGTGAGAGGTTGAGGACATCTTAGAGTCGACAGAAGAGTTATGCTGACAGGAGACGTAGACCGTTGCAGTTTACAGCACGGGAGTCAGTATTCTTGAAAGTTTCTCCTTCCAAGGGTATTACGAGATTCAGAAAGAGAGGAAAGTTGAGCCCTCGCTTCATAGAACCTTTTGAGATACTCGAGAGAGTGGGAGATCGAGCTTATAGGCTAGCATTGCCACCAGCACTAGCAAATGTCCATAATGTCTTCCATGTCTCCATGCTTCGAAAGTATCAGCTAGATCCGTCGCATGTGATCAGATACGAGCCACTGGAGCTCAGTGAGAGTGTGTCCTATGTTGAGAGACCGATCCAGATTGTGGATAGGAAGGAGAAGGTATTGAGATCAAAGACGATTCCCCTGGTGAAAGTACTATGGCAGCATCACACTCCAGAGGAAGCAACTTGGGAGTTAGAGAGTTTGATGAAAGAGAAGTATCCGGAGTTGTTCAGAGACAGTTTTGGTTCCAATTTGGAGGGCCAAATTCTTTTAGTGGGGGAGATTATGTAAGACCCACTTTGTACATACTTGTCGATACATTTCCTTATTATTCATGTGATGTACACTTCCACATATTAATTGAATCATAAGAAGAGCTTTGACTGAATTAAATTTGCAAATAAAATAAAATGAAATATTGGTGAATGTATGCAGTAGCCAAATACGGGCCAAGATGGCCATAGGTCAAACGAAAGGGATCGAAATTAAGTTGACGGAAAATACAAATTTAAAATAAGAAAAGATAGTGGATGTATGAAGGAAAATCGGGTTAAATTGGTTCTGAAATAAGTGCAGGGGTAAAACGGTCAAAAGATTAAAATTCGGTATAAATTCGATAAAAGAATTTTAATTAAAAATAAGGATTTAGGATATCTTAATTAATAATGAGGAAATTATACAATTTCGAATCCAATTGATCAAGATCCGAAATTTTTAGAAATACCGAGAAGTCACAGGGACAATATCTTGAAAATACGGAGAAATTATATCGAAAAAAGGGTTAAAAATATAATAAATAAATTAAATAAATTAAATAAATTTATTTGGAATAAAATAATAGATTTTTTAGATATTTCAGAATGTATTTGAATATTTTAATGATTATTTTAATAATAAAGTAATTTATAAATAATAATAATAATAAAAAAAGGCTGAAAACTCAAAATCGGGAGAACCCAAAACGGAAACCGAACTGTGACCCGTGAGAAACCGAGGAGCGATCTAGAGGAGAGTTCGGTGAGTGTGTTGACATTGGAGACGCGTCGGTTGGAGGTCGAAAAACCGTCCATTGGAGGAGAGGAAAACCGAGGAGAAACGGGTCGATTCTAGGTGAACCACGATAGCTGGGCATGAACGGAGGCAGTCCTTTTGAGATCGATAGCTGCCAGTGAAACCCCCGGAAACGCCGGTGACGGCAAAGAGCAGAAAACGACACCGTTTTGCTGAAAGGAAAAGGAAGGAAAAGGAAGGAAAAATGGAAGGAAAGGAAAAGAAAAGAAAAGAAAAGAAAGAAAAAGGGTAAAAGGGAAAGAAAAATTACTGGGGACGACTCAAGATTTGGGTAAGTTGACCGAGGATCGAGATTGACCTACGAGTAAATTCTGGAAATTTAATTAATGTTATAATTAATGGAAAATAACCCAGATTTACCTAATTGTGCAGTTTTCTGATAAAACCCGAATGAGAGCCGATTGAGCTCCGATTTTTGTACCCCACATCATATTGGGTAAGTATATTTTAATTACAATAATATGAATCCTTTAATACAGAGTTTCGATTATTTTACGAAATTTACGGATTAATTCTGAATAAAAAGGAATATTATTCAAAATTTCAACGTAATTACCGTAAATAGTATATGGGCTATCCAATGAGTTTGGAACGAAGCTCGATGATTATTGGTAAGCTGAATGAGCCCAATAAACCTGAAGAAGGGATTTAATAAGTATAAACGGGTTGAAAATGGGTCGAGGCCCATTAAGGTACAATTGGGCCCAATAAAGTAAAACGGGCCCAGCACTTTAGATTGATGTGTGAATGTGACATACTGATAAAGATAAGTGAATTGACCCAAATATGTGGTTATATGCAGTTCCGTAGACTTGGTTGGCACGCATTTGGACTGAGAGATCGGGTATTATCGAGACGGGATAAGTTTGCGCATGATTCCAGGTAAGGGAATTTTGTAGGTGCATAGAGATACCTATACGTATTTTGAGGGGATTTGCAAGGCCTAGACTTTCTGAAAGTATCTGGAAACGAACTAATAATTTTTACGAAAAATCGGGGCATGGGTGAATAAATAAAAAGATGATATTGCCCCTGGGAGTAAAATTTACAAAAAGGGTAGTAAGGCAAATAAATTGCATGATTATCATGTTTTAATGTTTTATATGAATGTATTGCTTTGATTTAAGCAAATATACACATAGGTTGGCTGTTGATTTCATGAATTATACGAAAGGGTACTGGTTTGTACTAGTTACGATTTTAAAAGATGTTTTATCAAGATTGAGCCACCTATCATATTTACACGAGTAAAAAGAGTGTTAGAGTCTTACTCGTACTAAATTTTACTGATTTATTTCTCATAAAAAGCTGTACTGGAGCATTGCTCGTACGACAAATTTGTGTGTGTACAAAAATCATGCTGGAGCTTCGCTCGCACGAGATTTTAGATATCATGATATGCATAGCATTGTGCTGGAGCTTCGCTCGCACTAGACATGAGTTGACATGCATATAGTCATGTGGAAGCCTCTTGTAGACTGTGTGTTGTAGAGAGTTGATATGCTCGCACGTATACTTTGAGACATGGGTTGGTTATCGACATAGTATTGGGGTGGATAAGACCTATGGCAGGCACCCCCAGACATATATCGTGCATTGTACCGTGCATGTCACACGGAGTACGCTATATCGTGCAGTCATGATGACTCGATGATGTTACTTGATATTCTGGTGGGTAGGATTTGACCTCACCTCCCGTTACGGTTGTGATGTTCCGCACATCGAGATCCGTGTAGCTTGGGATTAGAGGGACATAATATGGCCACAGTACTCAATTTTTCATACAGTAACCTACATGCCTCACATGATATCATACGGTCTGAATAGACCAGGACAAACCCGAAGGAGGGGTAATGTCCAGATTTATGTTTTTAAATGAGATACGATTTAATGAATCAAGGTATTCCCGATAGATGGGTTTAGCCTTGATATGGTTGTTTTATGATGAAACAAATAAGTTTTAACGTGATAAGTTTATGATGAAACAAATAAGTTTTAACGTGATGAGTATGAGATGTCATACATGATGATTTTTCCATGTTTGTTTTATATGTCGATTTCATGATTTCTCTTATATATATGTATACATGTGGCATCGTTTTAGTCTTACCTCATGCTCCAAATATAAATGATTTTATATCATGACATTATCAGCACGTAGATAGTATAGTTATCTACCTGCTTACATTATTGCCTTACTAAGCTATTTATGCTCACCCTTTCATTTTCCACCCTTCACAGAGCATCTACAGTAGTTGAGAGCGAGTAGAGACTGCATTCCTGGTTGTCCGCTGCTCCCATCGCGAATAAGGTATACACATCGTATAGTTTTGTATCTAAACAAATAATAGCACAGTTTTGTAACGAATATAATTATGGGGGATGTAAATATATAAAAACATATGTACATACAGTTTTATAATATATGTACTTATTATTACACTGTCTGAAATTCTAACATGATTACCATGGTAAGAATGATATGATCAAATGGGATAAGAGTTGGGATTATTACTGACATGATATGATCAAATGGGATAAGAGTTGGGATTATTACTGACTCATAGCCCAACTCGTTAAAAATGGAAATTGTCACGAGGAGGTGAGAAGTATAAAAAAAGTAAAAAATTTGTAGTAATTTCGGTAGAACGGGTCGTGACACATAGTGTCGCGACCCTATCTCTATCTGTCCGTGACCTTTACCTTACCACTTACAGTTGGGCTGTGAGTCAACATCCAATCCATATCTCATACATTTAGAATTTAATAAATTTATACAATTGAAGTAAAATAGAAACTAGACTTTTATATATACGTGCGAAAGCTTTTACATCAGTTTCTATTATATACATCCCCAAAAATACAAAATACAAACTTTACTGTGCATTAATTTACAGGATACAAAATTTTGTCATCTCAAGTGTATACCTCTCTATACTGATGGATGACCGAAGAAGCACGATAGCAGGGATGTCTGTAGTGTACTCACTACTGCGTAGTATATGTAGAGGAGGAAATAAGGGGGTGAGCTAACGCGCTCAGTAAGAAAAATATGAAAGCAGGTAGATAACTACACTATCTACATGTTAAAATTATATATATTCATTTTCCTCATAAACATATGCATTCTTTTTAAAACAACTTCCATTAATGTGAAACCGTTAATTCGCTAGATGGGTAGAAGCATATTCACACAGAATCACACAACATAATCTATTCACACAGCTTGTCTTTAAATTCATTGAGTACACTTTTGAAAATCACCTTGCACACAACAAATAAATATATTTGGGACATAAATTATGGGTTATCATATCCCCAGACACACAACAAGGGAAACATACGTCACTACACACAATAGTGACTATGTTATATCACTCAGATAAATTAAGGACTTATGGACATAGTCGAATTCTAGGCAACACTAGCCAGGTGTGCGGGAACCCTACGCTTGGGGAGGTGGATTAACCATCCCTTCAGCTCATACTCAAATTGTAAGACCCCGTATAGGTTTAACCTTGAACATATGTAAATGAATTCTTAAGTATGATGATGTACTAGTAATGTGAAGCATATGTGTTATAAAGTCCATAAGTTAAATGTACACACTTGTAATGAGAGTTGGTGATTATACATACAAGTTACATTATGTATGAATATGAAGAAATGGACTTAAACATGTGGTGAATGTGAGTGGAATGGAAAATTAGTAGTGTAGTAAATGGAATGAAGATTTGCATGAGCTATGCACTCCCATTTAGTTTATGATATGTACCTTTGGCTATACAAAGACTTTACACAAGTTTTAAAGTGTATGAAGTATGAAAGGATGCCATTTTCAAGTCTTAAAGATGATTTAATGAGAAAATGACTATGGAAACAAATTAAGGATGTTTTGTGTGAAGTTGCTGCAGAAAACTACAATAAAATCTGGAAATATGAATGATAGATAGATCTCATAGGATGAGAGATCGATATGGAAGAGCAAAAAATGCTCTTATTCGAGTAATGAAGCAGTGCAGATCGATCTCCAATGGGGCCAAATCGATCTGCTAAGCGTTCTGTAATAAGAAGATCGATTCTTAAGATAAGAGGATCGATCTCCTTAACTCTCTGTTTGAGACAGATCGATCTTAAGACTTGACAGATCGATCTCCTTATGGATTCAGTAAAAAGCATATCGATCTCCTACAAGGGGCAGATCGATCTCCAAGAGAAAAATTTACCTTTGACAGATCGATCTCATCATGGAAGAAGATCGGTCTTGTAGTGGTTACGTTTGGTAAAAAGGACTACCGAACATTGTAAAGATCGATCTCCACAAGGGCTAGATCGATCTCATGTCTCTGCATCTATAAAAAGGGGCTCGAGATTTGATTGAAAACTCAGATTTTCCCTCCCACCAAATCGCATCTGCCATTTTCTCTCAAGACCCAAGCTTTCTCACTTTAAAGATCACTACATTCCAGCCAATTTTGGAAGAAGCTCAAGAAGGGAAAGTTGTTACTTGAAGCAAGGAGAACAACATAGTCAAAAATCTCACATTGGTGTGACCAAGAGAAAGAGTTGTGGCTACCACAAGTTTGACTAAATAAAGGGGTAAGCTCTTCAACCTTCAAGCTTCTAAATATGATTTCTAGATATTTGTAGGTTGAATGATATTTGAAATGTTGATAGGAATGATGAATATAGTGATGGGTGAGTGATATTAAGGGAGATTTATAAAGAGGAAATACATGGAAAAGTGATGGAAAGCTTAAGAAATGGTAAAATGATATTTGTGGAAGAGTGAAATGTGACCTAAGGGTTTGAGAAGCATGAATAGATAAATAGAAGATAATGTGTATGTTTAATAGAGAGAAAAGAAAATAACTTGATGATTTATACGTGTAGCTTGGAATACATGAGACACGACTAACTCGGATCGCGAATGGAGCAAACGTGACAGAGGAAGTACGAGAGCGATTTGAGGTAAGGGACTGTGTCTTAGCGATAGAGGTATTTGTATGTATTTTACTACGATTTGAGTAATTACAACGCTAGAAATAATATTCTTAGCTATTGAGCTATGGAAATCTATATGAAAGTATAAAAGTATTAGATATACATCTATATTGTGAAAATGGGATGTGGGAAGGAAAAACAGCCTGACATGCATGTTTTCAATGCTTTTTCATCTATTCATGATGTTTTGATATTTTTTCATCCATCTGCTAATTTTGAGATTGAGAAATGATAATAGGTAGGCTGGCTAGTTTTACATGTTTAACATGGAAGGCATGCTATCTAAATAAACATGTTTTGAGTTTTTAAAAGAGAAAATAACCATCTATCGAATTTGAGATGTGAAATGGTGTTGGAGCTTTAGCTCACACCCGTTTTGATGAATTGGACTACGCTGGAGTTTCACTCACATACGTCTACATGTTTTGATAAACTGTGCTGGAGTTTAACTCGTATGATGGTTTTGAGAAAAATGTTGGAGCTTTGCTCGCACCCGTTTTTACTGAGTTGAGGTAAACCTGGGGGTCTGGGACCCAAGGGGATGCTAGTCGATGGCCTCAGAACGCGCTGGGCCTTAACAATAAATCATACCGCGCTAGATTCTTGCAATGACTATGTGTCACACTGACTACTCGCCTAGTATATGAGACATGGTTCAGGATGAGAAGTCCATTAGAGTTGGTAGATGGACTTGGGTCCACGGTCGTACGTTGAACTGTGTAGTTGTCCGTTGGTATACTATGTACCATACTGGGTGCACGTGAGTACGAGTATCGCATAGATGACACATGGCATACCTTATACCGTGAGCATATAGGAGATGAGGTTGATTGAGATGAGCTAAAGGGTAGGACTGACCCATCCCCCTTCAGGCGAAGTGATGCCCTGTGCACACCTGATCACTGAGGCCTGGGATCACTGACTATGGCCATATGTCGTGGATATTAGATTGCCAAAAATTCCATGCCTATCCCAAAGATACGAGAAATTGAGAAACTCAGAAAAGAAAGAGATTTGATGAAAAGAAATGATTTGAGAAAAGCAAGGAGAGTTTGTGATTTGATAAATCTCTCGATTTGAATGCTTGTGCTATGATAGCACTGCTTATGAGATGTTTTCAAATGGGAATATCGTATACATGTTTTCATGAAAATGCTTATATGAGAAATGAATGTTTGAATATATTTTCTAGCAATATTTCCATTTAGATTAAAACATGGTTTTGTATGCATGCATGGGCTATGTAGACAGTACAATATCTACCTGTTATCATCCATTTCCTTACTGAGCTGTGGTTGCTCATCCCATTACTTTTCCCCTCCAGATAATGAGAACTAGGATAGTGCGGTGGTCTCTGGATCTCTTTTTATGTTGGACAGCTCCCACCAGTTGCAAAGGTATAAGATTTGTATACTCATAAGTACTTTATATCTATTATAATGTATCACGCAGTTACAAATCAAGAATGTAAACAGTGGTATAGGGGATGTTATATAAAGATATTATTATACAATTGATTTTCGTATATCTACACACAGGTGTGAGTGCGAATTAAAGTTTTAAATATTCCACTGTAAAAATTTATGAAATTTTAGTAATTGCATCATCTCATAACCCAACCGTAGTAGTGTATGTATGGATAAAGGGCACCTGTAAGTGGGGTGTGACAGATTTGGTATCAGAGCATGGTTGGTCTGATGTGAGTCGATGTTTAGGACTAAGAAACATACATCCCCAAGTTACTGTGCGATATTTAAATTTAAATGTGTATATGGAACTGGTAGTCAATTAAAAGTTTGTTATAAATGCAGGAAGTTATCAAGCTAGTGAGTTATGCCTGAGAGACACCGCAAGAGGGGAGAGAGCTCAAGGGCAAAATGACAGGACTGAGAGACACAGTAGATCGTCCTCTAGTCATGAGCCCCAGGAATAGATAGAGGCTTTTGATCCTTGGATAGCCTGATTAGAGGAGGACATGTGCACGATGATGACCATGATGGGTCAGATCATGGCTAGGTTCGAGGGTACACCTGGTACAGCAGGACAGGCTGCACCAAATCCCCCAACAGCTGCACCTAAACCTAAGGATGTTGCACCTGCATGACCTGAACTGGTTAGGCCACGAGATCCAAATATTCAACCAGTACCTCCTCTAGTAGCCCCACAGCAGTGTGATGATGATGATTTGGGGTATGGATATGACTGCAATATGGAGAGGTTGAGGCATTTCATGGATTTCAAGCCTCCTTCTTTTAGCGGGGTAAAGGATCTGGCAGTGGCTGAGGACTAGATCAGTCACATGGAGAAGTTGTTTGAGTTCTGTAGATGTTCAACTACAGAGAGAGTAGCGCTTGCGGCCTTTGTACTGAGAGGCGAAGCAGAGCACTGGTGGAAGTCCACCAAGCATATGTTGAGAGCTTAGGGTATGACTATCACGTGGGGTATGTTTTTTGGTGGTTTCAGAGGCAATAAATCCTAGATACCGCTCGACGTAGGTTACAGATGGAATTTCTAAATCTGACTCAAGGGAATCGAATTATAGATGAGTATGAGTCATGATTCACTTCATTAGGTCGATATGATCCGGACTCTATCAGGAGTGAAGCTATCAGGGTTCGTAGATTTGTGGATGGACTGAGGCCTTCGATTCGAGCTATGCAGACCCCGTTTGATGTCGCCACATATAGAGAGGTTGTGCGATGGGCCCAGTTGTGCAAGCAGGATTATGACCTGTAGATTTCTGTGTTCAATTGAGGTAAGGACAAGGGTATGAGAAAATTAGGAGATGGCAAGAGTGCCAGATTCGATCGGAGATTTATGAGTAAGCATTGGAGAGAGGCAAACGAGTCGTAGAAAAAGTTTGCTAAACCTTTTATGCCTCCGACCCAGATACCAGCTAGGGGTATAGTGATTGGTGGACCCCGATCGACTACTAATCAGTGTAGAATATGTGGCCGATATCATGGTGGTAGACCCTGTCATCTTCAGGTTACACGATGCTTCAAATGTGGCAAGTTCTGACATTATGCAAAGGAATGTCCAGAGGCAGTTGAGGTAGTTCCACAAAGGGGTAAGGATCCTAAAGTTACAACTTCCGCAAGGAAGAAAGCCACAGCTAAAGAGAAAGGAAAGCAAGTTGTGGGCCAAGGCAGGGTATATGCGATAGACCAGGCATCAGCAGATACCTCTTTGAGGTGATAAAATGTACAATCTTGATTTATAACTTGGAAGCTATAGCTTTGTTTGATTCTGGTGCTACACATTCTTTCATATCACCTGCATGTGCATCCAAGCTAAAAGGATTTGTAGAACCTACACACTTAAATAAGACTTTGTTAATAAGTACTCCAATGAGAGTTAGGCAATTGGCTGAACAAGTGTATAGAGATTATACGGTCATGGTAGGAGATAAGTGTGCGACAGCCAACTTGATCTTGTTGAATATGTATGATATTGATGTAATCTTGGGAATGGATTAGTTAGCTACCAATCATGCTATCTTAGATTGCCACACTAAGTCTATTACATTTTCTCTACCCCAAGAATGTGTTGTAAGATTGTAGAGAAGTAATAAAATCTTAAATTTTATGGTAAATAAAGTACAGTGGTATAAAATGACATGAATGTTATTTTGAAGGTTTTATTGCTTATGTGGTGGATTTAGACAAAACACATCCAGATATGGATGACATCCCAGTGATTAGAGAATTCCCTGATGTCTTTCTAGACGACCTACTGGGATTGCCACCGGATAGAGAAATGGAATTCGGTATAGATTTGACACCCAGAATCGAGCCAATATCCAAGTCACCATATAGGATGGCTCCAGTTGAGCTAGACGAATTAAGGAAGCAGTTGCAAGATATGCTAGATAAGGGGTTTATAAGACCGAGCGTCTCACCATGGGGAGCTCCGATATTGTTTGTGAAGAAGAGAGATGGGAGCCTCAGGTTGTGTATTGACTATCGGATGTTGAACAAGGCTACCATCAAGAATAAGTATCCCTTGCTGCGCATCGATGATTTATTGGATCAGCTTCAGGGAGCGCAGATCTTTTCCAAGATAGATCTGAGGTCTGGGTACTATCAATTAAAGATTTGGAAGGAGGATGTGCCTAAGACAGCTTTTCGTACCCGCTATGGCCATTACGAATTTCTTGTGATGCCTTTTGGGTTGACGAATGCACCAGCAACTTTTATAGCTCTAATGAATGAGATATTCAAGCCATACCTGGACCAGTTTGTGATCTTTTTCATTGATGATATATTGGTTATTCAAGGTCCAAGGAAGATCACGAGCAGCACTTAAGGATTGTTTTGCAAACCCTCCGATGGAGAAAGTTGTATGCCAAACTTGGTAAATGTGACTTTTGGCTAGATCAGATTTCCCTTTTAGGCCATGTTCTATCGAAGGATGGGGTGTCAGTAGATCCATCCAAGATTGAGGCCGTTGTTCAGTGCGAACGACCTAGGACAGTCATAAAGATTAGGAGTTTTCTTGGTTTGGCAGGTTACTACATGAGATTTGTGGAGGGTTTTTCTAGATTGGCTACTCCGTTGACACGTCTTACGAGAAAAGATGTGGAGTTTATATGGGATGAACCATGTGAGAGGAGTTTTTAGGAACTTAAGTGCAGATTAACCACCGCGTCAGTTCTTATCATCCCTAACAGTTTAGGAAACTATTATCTATATACAGATGCTTCCCATCAAGGATTAGATTGTGTCCTGATGCAGAATGGAAGGGTAGTTGCCTATGGTAGACAGCTGAAAGATCATGAGAGGAACTACCTCGCTCACAATTTGGAGTTGGCAGTCGTAGTATTTGCATTGAAGATATGGCTCCACTACTTGTATGGTGAGAGATTTCAAATCTTTACGGATCACAAGAGTCTGAAGTATTTATTATCACAGAAGGATTTAAACATGAGACAAAGAAGGTGGTTAGAACTCCTCAAGGACTACAATTGTGATATTTTGTACCACTAGGGGAAGGCAAATGTGGTTATCGATGCATTGAGTAGAAAGAGTCTCGGGTTGGTATCACATATGATGGTTAGAGAGCATGAGTTGTTGGAACAATTCACGAACCTTAGTCTGGATATGACCCTACCTGAGATTGGCAGCTATGGGATTATTGATAGCATGAGATTAGAACCATAGTTGATTGAGAGAATCCGACAAGCTTAGGAAATTGATCAATGGTGTATTGATGTGATTAGCCAAATCTGGAAGGGTAAGGGTACAAAATTTGAATTGAGTTCAGATGGAATACTAAGGTTCGAAAATAGAATGTGTGTTCTTAAGGATTCAGAGCTGAGGAAGATGATCTTATCAGAGGCTCACTCATCGAGATATACAGTACACCCGGGGAGTAGTAAGATGTATCGAAATCTTCGAAAGGGTATTAGTGGTCTGGAATAAAGAGGGATATAGCTGAGTATGTCGCTAGATGTCTTATTTGTCATCAAGTAAAGGTTGAACATCAGAAACTAGGAGGATTGTTGTAACCTCTACCGATACCGACATGGAAGTAGGAGCACGTCACCATGGAATTTATGATGAGGTTACCAAGAACCCATAAGAACCATGATGCTATATGGGTTATAGTAGATCTGTTAACGAAATCGGCACACTTCTTAGCCATGAGATCTAAGATACTTTGAGTGCATTGGCGAACTTATATGTATAGGAGATAGTGAGATTGGATGGAGTCCTAGTGAGTGTTTTTCCTGATCGAGATGCTCGCTTCACGTCTCACTTTTGGGGACATTTTCAGGAAGCGATGAGAACCCAATTGAGCTTTAGCACCACTTTTCATCCTCAGACAGATGAATAGTCGGAGAGGACTATACAGACCCTAGAGGATATGTTGAGAGCGTGTGTGCTAGATTTTAGAGGCTCATGGGAAGATCACTTACCATTGATTGAGTTTACCTACAATAACAGTTATCACTCAAGTATTGGTGTGGCCCCTTAAGAGGCACTATACGGTCATAGATATCGATCACCCATTGGTTCGAAAGAAATTGGTGATAGACTGTTGCTTGCCCCCGATTTAGTTAGACAAGCCTCCAAGGATGTTCAGATAATATTTGAGAGGTTACGAACGGCTCAAAGTAGACAAAAGAGCTATGCTGATAAGAGACAAAGACCGCTTGAGTTTGATGTGGGGGAGTCTGTATTTTTTAGAGTATCTCCTTCTAAGGGACTAACGAGGTTTGGGAAGAAAGGAAAACTAAGTCCTCGTTACATTGGTCCCTTCGAGATTTTGGATAGAGTAGGAGAGGGAGCATATAGGCTAGCCTTACCACCTGAGCTAGCAGGAGTCCACAATGTCTTCCATGTTTCTATGCTTCGGAAGTACTATCCGGATCCAACACATGTAATTAGCTATGAGCAATTAGCGCTCAAGGAGGACATGTCGTATGTGGAGGAACCAATCCGGATATTGGACAGAAAGGAGAAGGTGTTGCGGAACAAGACAATTTCATTGGTTAAGGTTTTGTGGCAACATCATACATCTGAAGAAGCCACATGGGAGTTGGAGGATCTAATGAAAGAGAAATATCCCCAACTTTTCGAGGAATAGAATTGGTTCAATTTGGAGGACCAAATTTTCTAAGTAGGGGAGAATGTGAGACCCCGTATAGGTTTAACTTTAAACAGATGTAAATAAATTCATAAGTATGATGATGTACTAGTAATGTGAATCATATGTGCTATAAAGTCCATAAGTTAAATGTACACACTTGTAATGAGAGTTGGTGATTATACGTACAAGTTACTTTATGTATGAATATGAAGAAATAAACTTAAACATGTGGTGAATGTGAGTAGAATGGAAAATAAGTAGTGTAGTAAATGGAATGAAGATTTGCATGAGCTATGCACTCCTATTTAGTTTATATTATGTACCTTTCACTATACAAAGACTCTACACATGTTTTAAAGTATATAAAGTATGACAGGATGCCATTTTCAAGTCTTAAAGATGATTGAATGAGAAAATGACTATGGCAACAAATTAAGGATGTTTTGTGTGAAGTTGCTGTAGAAAACTGCAGTAAAATCTGGAAATATGAATGATAGATCGATCTCATAGGATGAGAGATCGATTTGGAAGAGCAAAAAATGCTCTTATTCGAGTAATGGAGCAGTGCAGATCGATCTCCAATGGAGCCAAATCGATCTGCTAAGCGTTCTGTAATGAGAAGATCGATTCTTAAGACAAGATGATTGATCTCCTTAACTCTATGTTTGAGACAGATCGATCTTAAGACTCGACAAATCGATCTCCTTAAGGATTCTGTAAAGAGCAGATCGATCTCCTACAAGGGGCAGATCGATCTCCAAGAGGAAAATTTACCTTCAACAGATAGATCTCATCATGGAAGAAGAACGATTTTGTAGTGGTTGCTTTGGTAAAAAGGATTACCAAACCTTGTAGAGATTGATCTCCACAAGGGCCAGATCAATCTCATGTCTCTGCATCTATAAAAAAGGGGCTCGAGATTTGATTGAAAACTCAAATTTTCCCTCCCACCAAACCGCACCTGCCATTTTCTCTCAAAACCCAAACTTTCTCACTCTAAAGATCACTACATTCCAGCTAGTTTTGGAAGAAACTCAAGCAGGGAAAGTTGTTCCTTAAAGCAAGGAGAACAACATACCTAAAAATCTCACATTGGTGTGACCAAGAGAAAGAGTTGTGGCTACCACAAGTTTGACTAAGTAAAGGGGTAAGCTCTTCAACATTAGAGCTTCTAAATATGATTTCTAGATATTTGTGGGTTGAATAATATGTGAAATGTTGATAGGAATGATGAATGTAGTGATGGGTGAGGGATATTAAGGGAGATTTATAAAGAGGAAATACATGGAAAAGTGATGGAAAGCTTAAGAAATGGTAAAATGATATTTATGGAAGAGTGAAATGTAACTTAAGGGTTTGAGAAGCATGAATAGATAAATAGAAGATAATGTGTATGTTTAGTAGAGGGAAAAGAAAATAACTTGATAATTTATACGTGTATCTTGGAATACGTGAGACATGACTATCCCAGATCGCGAAAGGAGTAAACGTGATAGAGGAAGTACGAGAGCGATTTGAGGTAAGGGACTGTGTGTATAATGCTAGAAATAATATGCTTAGCTATTGAGCTATGGAAATCTATATGAAAGTATGAAAAGTATTAGATATACATCTATATTGTGAAAATGGAATGTGGGAAGGAAAAACAGCTTGACATGCATGTTTTTAATGCTTTTACATCTATTCATGATGTTTTGATATTTTCTCAGCCATGTGCTGATTTTGAGATTGAGAAATGCTAATAGGTAGGCTGGCTAGTTTTACATGTTTAGCATGGGAAGGCATGCTATGTAAATAAAGATGTTTTGAGTTCTTAAAAGAGAAAATAGCCACCTATTGGATTTGAGATGTGAAATGGAGTTGGAGCTTTAGTCACACCCGTTTTGATGAATTGGACTATGCTAAAGTTTCACTCGCATACATCTGCATGTTTTGACAAACTATGCTGGAGTTTAACTCACACGATGGTTTTGAGAAAAATGTTGGAGCTTTGCTCGCACTTGTTTTACTGAATTGAGGTAAACTTGGGGGTCTGGGACCCAAGGGGATGCCAGCCGATAGCCTCGGAACGAGCTCGGCCTTAACAATAAATCATATCGCGCTGGAGCCTTACGATGACTGTGTGTCACGCTGACTGCTCGCCTGGTATATGAGACATGGTTCAGGATGAGAAGTCAATTTGAGTTGGTAGATGGACTTGGGTCCACGCTCGTATGTTGAACTGTGTAGTTATCCATTGGTATACTATGTATTGTGCTGGGTGCACATGAGTACGAGTATCGCGTAGATGACACATGGTGTACCTTATACCATGAGTATATGAGGAGATGAGGTTGATTGAGATGAGTCGGAGGGTAAGACTGATCCATCCCCCTTCAGGCGAAGTGATGCCATATGCACACCTGATCAGTGAGGCCTAGGATCACTGACTATGGCCATATGTCATGGATATTAGATTGACGAAAATTCCATGCCTGTCTCAGAGATACGATGTGACGGCCAACCCCTGCCCGGCCAACCCCTGCCAACGGCCATGGCAACCAAGCCCAGGTCCACTAACCCACAAGGCCCATCGACAACGTTGGTGGTCTAACAACGGGTGGTCCAACAACGCCAACAACATCCACGTATTGTCCGCTTTGGGCCGAGGCCCGCACGGCTTTGTTTCATTTGGGGAAATTCCCCTCAGAACGCGTCCTCAGTGGTTCGAACTCGGGTAAACACCCTTGTTCTTGCCACTGATGATGCCAATTGGCTCATTGGCATCAGGAGTGCGAGAACTAAGGGTGTTGTCCCTGGTTCGAGCCTCCGAGGATGCGTTCTGAGGGGAATTTCCCCAAATGAAACAAATCCGTGCGGGCCTCGGCCCAAAGCGGACAATACGTGGATGTTGTTGGCGTTGTTGGACCACCCGTTGTTAGACCACCAACATTGTCGATGGGCCTTGCGGGTCAGTGGACCTGGGCTTGGTTGCCATGGCCGTTGGCAGGGGTTGGCCGTCACAATAAAAACGCGCGTTTTTATTGTGACGGCCAACCCCTGCCAACGGCCATGGCAACCAAGCCCAGGTCCACTGACCCGCAAGGCCCATCGACAACGTTGGTGGTCTAACAACGGGTGGTCCAACAACGCCAACAACATCCACCTATTGTCCGCTTTGGGCCGAGGCCCGCACGACTTTGTTTCATTTGGGGAAATTCCCCTCAGAACGCGTCCTCAAAGGCTCGAACCAGGGACAACACCCTTAGTTCTCGCACTCCTGATGCCAATGAGCCAATTGGCATCATCAGTGGCAAGAACAAGGGTGTTTACCCGAGTTCGAACCACTAAGGACGCGTTCTGAGGGGAATTTCCCCAAATGAAACAAAGCCGTACGGGCCTCGGCCCAAAGCGGACAATACGTGGATGTTGTTGGCGTTGTTGGACCACCCGTTGTTAGACCACCAACGTTGTCGATGGGCCAGTGGACCTGGGCTTGGTTGCCATGGCCATTGGCAGGGGTTGGCCGGGCAGGGGTTGGCCGTCACATACGAGAAATTGAGAAACTCAGAAAAGAAAGAGATTTGATGAAAAGAAATGATTTGAGAAAAGCAAGGAGAGTTTGTGATTTGATAAATCTCTCGATTTGAATGCTTGTGCTATGATAGCCCTATTTATGACATGTTTTCAAATGGGAATATCGTATACATGTTTTCATGAAAATGCTTATATGAGAAATGAATGTTTGAATGCATTTTCTAGCAATATTTCCATTTACATTAAAATATGGTTTTGTTTATGCATGCATAGGCTATGTAGATAGTACAGTATCTACCTGTTAGCATCCATTTCCTTACTGAGCTGTGGTTGCTCATCCCACTACTTTTCCCCCTCCAGATAATAAGAAGTAGGACAGTGCAGTGGTCTCTGGATCTCTTTTTGTGTTAGACAGCTCCCACGAGTTGCAAAGGTATAAGATTTGTATACACACAAGTACTTTGTATATATTATAATGTATTGCGCAATTACAAATTGAGAATGTAAACAGTGGTATGGGGGATGTTATGTAAAGATTTTATTATGTAATTGATTTTTGTATATCTACACACACCTGGGAGTGTGAATTAATGTTTTAAATATTTCGCTATAAAAATTTATAAAATTTTAGTCATTGCATCATCTCACAGCCCAACTGCAGTAGTGTATGTATGGATAAAGGGCACCTGTAAGTGGGGTGTGACATAAATCCCGGCACATCGTACCCCATGGCTAACGCTCAAGGTGCATCGTGCTCCCGTGGATCCTTATCACCGATTTTCATTGTCTCAAAATCGTGTGTGAGTAGGTCAATGCAAGACACACAGCAGTACATGACGGCTCCAGCACAGTTTCGTACTCATTACATCACATTCATAAACCACGTGTGAGCAGGTCAATGAAAGACACACAGCAATACATGACAGCTCTGGTATGGTTTTACTTAACACACAGCACAATCATAAAAACCTCATGCGAGCAACTCAGCGTAAGACACATAGCATACCTAAGGCATTGAGCTCAGTATTACTAGGAAATTACTTGCCAGCATAGTTAGAGCAAGGCACAAAGCAACACTCGAAGGCTCCAGCTTTATTCTAAAAACTCTAGTGCGAGCATCTCGAGTGGAACACACAGCATCACTCAAGGAATCGAGCACTCTTTTTTTTTCTAAAAAATCCCTTTAAAAATAATGTGCGAGCAGGGCTGGTCAATCTACTGTTACCCACTCAGGCTCTAGCACAGTTTTCACACAGAAAAGAAATAGAAGGGGCTCCATATACTGTCATGAGTGAGAGGGCAATTCTCCCTTCATTCACTCATTAGAAGCATTTCATGCAATTGGTTAAACCGGGAGCCCATCTATTATTTTTCTTTCTCAAAACTTTTGCAAAACCTCTGTTCACAACATTAACACAGAAGTAAGGCAACTTATACCTCTAGACTTAATTTCATACGTAGTTTTGATCTAGATATATTCATATTTATGTACTTATCGCATACATTCGCACACAGCAGGTAGGAAAACATACGTATAGCTATCTCTAATAGCTCGCATAAGTCCCTTATCACGTATCACTTTCCTTTAATTTCTACTTCTCGTAATCCGTCCTATCAACTCCAATTATATCCTATGGAGCTGAAATTGTGTATTACACATATCAGTATATTGTCATATATTTCATTTCACTTGCATGATATTCAAATCAATATCTTAGGCCATTTATATCTTATTTAGCCTCGTGACACCATTATCGGACCTTACTCTTTCATAAGTCCATTTCGAGTATATAACTTATTTTCGAGAATCTCTCAGACTCCTTGAGTCCATTAATTCGTATTAAATCGGTATTAAGATTATAATACCTCAAGTTCATTATTTCGTTTCATTTTGGCATTTCATCGAATACCTCATATACTCACTTTCAATCATCCTTGTTTCTAGCACATGGATTTCACTAAACTATTATACAAGCATATATATATGCTCAATAACATCAATGCGTACTTAATTCATTATTTAATCCTTGCCTACTAATCTTTCTCTCATTTTGACACATTAAACCATTTACAGGTCTTGGAAGATTAGGCATGAACTAGAATGTTTGAACCATAAATCTATATAACAATAAACTCGTACCGGTGTATAGATCAACATATATTAGATTGGTGCATTGAAATCTTACCAATCTCAGATTTTCTCATTTTTCACAACCTTGAGGAAAAACTCTTTTCCTCATTTGATTCAGCGATTCTACCTCTCGTTCTCAACTATATTGTTCTTCTCCACTTTGTGAACAACTTTAATGAAATAAACTTCTATCCAATCTCAATGGAAGGTGTTGATACTTTAGAAAGGGAACTAGGTCACTTTGCCTTAAAAAAGGAAGGTTTTGAGTTGTTTCTTGTGAAATGCAGTTCAACTAGCCAGTTTATATAGAAATTGCTTAATGAGATCGATCTCCATAAGTGAGGGATCGATCTTTTTCTGCTTTTTGCCTCTCTGCATTCAGTTTTCAAGCATGAGAGATCGATCTGTTGAAAAGCATGAGATCGATCTTAGCCAGGCAGAGAGTTTCAGAGATTGATCTGCCAGAGGGATGAGATCGATTTGCTTCTGGCTGAGGCATAAGGAGATCGGTCTGCTTGAGGATGAGATTGATCCTTGCTTGGCAGAGGCTTACTGAGATCGATCTCCCCTTACTCTGCAGCATACTTAGCCGAATTTCATCCCAAATTTTCAAAGCTAACTTTATTTCAATTTACTTCACTACTCATTTTACATTCATTTATCATTTATCACTTAAAAATGTCTATTTCTTATAATTCATACATAATGAAACTTGTGTGTACATCACAAACACACTTATCGTGTGTGTACATCAATTTACAGACCTTACACTTCGTATGATTCACATTACATTAACAAGTGTATACTTAGGGAATCATAAGGATTACACATGAAAATACGGGTCTTACATTCCTCCCCTCTTTTAAGAAATTTGGTCCTACAAATTAGAACCAAGTTACTCCTCAAAAAGTCATGGGTATTTTTCCCGTATATGGTTCTCCAACTCCCAAGTAGCTTCCTCTTAAGTATAGTGCTGCCAGAGAACCTTAATAAGCAGAATCTTCTTGTTCCGTAGCACATTTTCCTTCCTATCCAGTATCCGAATCAGTTTCTCTACATATGACAAATCATTCTTGAACTCCAATGGCTCATACTGAATCATATGAGTTGTATCTGGATGGTACTTTCGAAGCATAGACACATGGAAGACATTATGTATGCCTGCTAGCTCTGGTGGCAACGCTAACCTATAAGCCTTATCTCTCATATGCTCCAGTATCTCAAACGGTCTGATATACCAAGGGCTCTATTTACCCTTCTTACCGAACCTCATAATCCCTTTCGAGGGAGAGACTTTCAAAAATACCGAGTCACCCACAGTGAACTCTAATGGCCTTTGTCTCATATCAGCATAACTTTTACCTGCTCTGAGCTGTCTGTAACCTCTCACATATCAACTAGACGTCCTCAGAGGCTTACTGTACTAAATTGGGAGCAAAAGCTGTCTGTCACCAACCTCCTTTAATCCAATAAGGGATCGACATTTGCGTCCATACAGTGCCTCATATGGTGTCATCCCGATACTCGCATGATAGTTGTTATTATAGGCGAACTTAGCTAACGGTAGGTGATCATCCCAAGAGCCTCTAAAATTGTGACGCCTCGAAAACACAAAAAATAAGACAAATTTAAAACTTTTACTCATCAAATCACAATTAAGGGTGCATTCCAGTGCAGTGTCATACACCATCATACTTATCATGCCTCAGGATCTCATCATTAAATAGTATATATCATATCATATAATTACTCAATTCCTAGTTAATTAACCCTAATACATCCCATACAATGTTGTACATCAAGTGTCTGTAAATACACATTAGTCTGGGTACATGGAATGTAAATTATACTTCAAATACAAATATATAGCCTGAAGCTCAAATCCTCCACTAGCCAATACTCCGTGCGTCACAGGAAAACTTCTCTTCACTTGAAGAAATCTGGGGGGAAAGAGAAAATAGGGTGAGCTTCTAAATCGCTCAGTAAGGGGGTAAGGGACTCATCAATAAAACAATGATTTGCACAGCACAATCTTTTTATCTCGTAGTTGAAACTCAATTAAAACATAGCATGAACTCATTAAAACATCACTCACAACTCATTTCTCTGAAATCATGTAAAAATATGAGTGTACATAACTCAGTACAAATCACAGTCACAAGCATGTGGAAATCAAAATGCGATAATGACTTTTCTCATTAAAACGTGATAAAAATCATCTCAACAGAATGCACGTGGCATAGCCACAAAACACAACTCATATGTATAAAAAGGAGACTAAACAATAAAACTCATCTAAAACTCGTCATGGCACATCATAATAAATCTCCTCTGGGTGCGCATCCCAAGCATCCTCATAAGAGGGAACGTCGACATATGGTCGTGTATATCGTATATTGGACTTACGCAATACCAGAACAAGGCTCGGCCTTACATGCTACCAGAGCAATGCCTCTCCTCATGCACACTATCATGTGGTCCCTAGGTCGGTTCCCAGGCGGCCCACTCTATCGGTCTTACATGCTACCAAAGCAAGGCCACCCAGCGTTACTAGAACGGGGGTCATCTCACGTTACCAAAATGGAGGCATCTCTCATTACCAAAATGGAGGAATATCAAACTTACATGCTACCAGAGCAAGGCTTCCCAACGCTACCAAAGAGGAGAAATAATCGGACTTACATGTTACCAAAACAAGGCCCGAACTTACATGCTTCCAAGGCAAGGCCCGATGTGTATTCAACATGACATGCCTAAGTCTCAATCATTAGCCATTATCATATAAAACGTTTTACCTTCACGTAGAACTCATAATGATTTTCTCTCATAAATCTCATTTAAAACATTTGTGTGCCCAACATAAAACATGTTAAAAATTGAGTCCCAACTGAAAAAACCATGCACAGATTTCTCAACCTCAGTATGCCTTAACGTAGAGCCCAAATCTCTTTTCACGTTTTAATCACAAAATGATTGTAAGATATTTTCACGCTTAGTTTATTACTCATAAAAGTTGGGCCCCAATCGGCTATAAAATCATGTGCACTACTTATTCACAATTCATAAAACATGCTTGTTTGCTCAAATCACTTTTCATGCTACAATTAACATGAAAACACATACACAAACGAGTTTAAGTTTTTCTTTACCTCTTTGCACCTCGTATAGTGTAATCGTTCCCCCGTATCACGGACTAGCCTCGCATTCCACTCTGAAACTCCCGAGCTATCCAAACGATGTTAAAAACATCAATAACCCAACTCAATCGCATTAATGACCACACATTTGCTCATATTCTTATTAAGACCTCAATTAACTCAACTCTCATAACTCTATCACAATTCACATACTCATCCACTACACCTCAAAATTCTATTTTTTCTCACACCATATTCCATGCTAAATTCACCACATTGTCTCAATTCTAATTTATAGCCATAATTCTCAAAATTACCAGAATTGCATAATAACATCTCTACTCCAACAAAATCATAGTTTGATTAATCCTTAATCATTTCCCAACTATTCCATAACAAGCTCATGCTCACAATAACCAAAAATTACTTCAAAATCAATGATCGGGATTTAAAAAATTACCCAAAACTTGTGAGGTACTTAACTCTTACCTCGATTCAATCCGTCCTTCGATTTCCAAGTATGTTGTTCTCCGTTTGATGAGGAACAACTTTCCTTCATGCCACAACCTTTGATTTGGACAAAAAAGAGTGTTTTTGAGGGGAGAGAAAGCTAGGGTTAAAAATGGCGATTTGGGAGAGAGAAATAAATTGATTTCCAGGAAAACAATGGGGTCTTTATTTAGACAGAGGGTAGGAGATCGATCTGGTCCTTAATGAGATCAATCTGCATTTGAATTTGGGGAGATTTGGGGCAATTTTATGCATAGGAGATTAATCTGTCGTGGGGTGAGATCGATCTCTTAATGGCTTTATGAGATCGATCTGCTCCAATTATGAGATCGATCTCTAATTTATTGAATGCTTCATGAGATCGATCTGCTCCTTGAGGAGATCGATCTTCCCCTTACAGAATGCTTAGTGAGATCGATTCCTTCCTCATGAGATCGATCTCTTCATTACAGAATCATAAGGAGATCGATCCTCTTCCATTGAAGATCGATTTGCCCGCTTAAATTCCTCCTTCCTTGTCATTTTTAGCCTACCAGATAGATCCTCTCTTCTCCTAGATCGATCTGGTCTAATAGTCTCACACTTTGGCTGTACACTTAACATAAAATCTCCATATATAATTTCCATACTTCACTACATCGATTATTTCTCATTCATAACTCATACATTTCATTTAGTTCAATAAATTACACTTCAAGTTCACATTACATAATTAGACATGTATTAAAATTCTCAGATATCACATTGTTGGCTCTACCGAGAGGGGGTGAATCGGTTTTCTAATGTTAATGGTAAATTTAAACTAATTTGAGCTTAATTAACAAATAATGAATAAGCAATATAATGTATTAAACCAAATTAAAGCAAGATAAGGAAGAGAATATCAAACACAGTCGTTTATAGAGGTTTGGCTAATCTCTTACCTACGTCCTCTCTCCTTGACCTTCTTGTTAAGGGCTTTCTTTCTCATTTTCAACGAAAGTTACACACTCCCTTTTTCAGGTTAAGGAATAACCTCTCTACCCTTTTTATACAAAGAAGTATTCACCCTTTTACAAAGATTATCTCACTGAGGAACTATCCTCTTCTCTCTTAAAGCAAGGATGAATACAATATTGCACACAAGCTTATACAACAAACTCAATAAATGAGGATTGAAGACAATTGGAATGAAAGAATTAAACTCTTGAGAATATACAGAATGTGCAGCAATAGTCTCTGCTTTCTCAGTGTCTTTAATGCTTGATTATATACTGAAGGATTGGTAGTTGGAGCATTTAATGTTGTTTTTCCCGTTGAGATTTTGCAGAAAGAGCCGTTGGAAACCTCCAGTAGAATGCCAGATCGATCTGCCATCTTGACAAGATCGATCTCTTAGTTATAATCCCTGCAAGATCAAGGCAAAAAGAAGCAAGGAGATCGATCTCATATATGACCAGATCGATCTCATAATTTGAAAATATTAGAGCAGATCGATCTGTCGAATAGGCAGATCAATCTTCCAATCTCTCTGTTTGAGGCATGATCAATCTATAGATCGATCTGCCAGGTAATCTCGTAGTGAGGAGATCGATCTCTCATTAACCCAGATCGATCTACTTAGCTCTCTGACTTTGAGGAGATCGATCTCTTCCTATACCAGATAGATCTCATGAGTTCTCTGTTTGAGTATAGACCGATCTTATAGATCGATCTACTGCCTTTACCTTTGTTTTAGGGGAGATCGATCTCTTCCTAGACCAGATCGATCTTCTCAACACCCTGTAGTAGGCAGATCGATCTTATAACCCTATAAGATCGATCTTAGCTTCCTCAATACCTTTGTACAGGTTCAAACCTTAGCAGATTGATCTCATATCCTTATGAGATCGATCTCTCATCCTAGAAAACCCAGGAGATCGATCTTTCATCTCCAGGAACTTAATATCTGGTACTGATAGCTTCTAAACATGTTTTTATATCATCTTTATATTATTGAATTTACTTGTTTTGTCATTTCAAAATATATTAACTCAACAATCTCCCCCTTTTTGATATGACAAAACCTATTCAATAAACATGTTTAGTTACCTGTTTGCATTGTGCACAAACTCCCCCTTTTTGTAAGCTCCCCCTTTCTTTTAGCTTTTGACCTCGTTACTTTCTTAACTCCCCCTCATTTTAATCATTCCTTTAAACCTTTAGACATGTTTCTTAAAGCCATTAAAACATCTTTTAACCAACCCACATGTTCTCTTTTATTCTCTCCCTTTTTGTCATATCAATGGCACTAAAGGTTAAAAGAACAATTCAACTTTCAACACATTGTTCATTTCATTATAGCATATGGCAACAATAACTAACATATCATTCCATTCAAGCAAATGCAGTTCAAAAACAACAACTAGTAATTGTAAAACAGTGGCAAAAATAGTCTTATCAACTAAGTCCTAAGGTGGATGAGGGATTCGATCCATAAGGTCCTCAACGTGAGTGCGAGTGACTTGAAGCTCATCATACATTGCCTGCTGAGTATCATGAAGATTTGCAAAACCTTTATCTAGCTTTCGGTTCAGCTCCATGATCATTGTCTGCTGAGTGGCATGAATGTTTGCAAAGCCTTCATCTATCTTCCGGTTCAGCTCCATGAGCATCGTCACAATCGATTCCATGCCAGTGGGTGATGGGTCAGGTGCAGAGGGCTGAGCAGTCGAAGACGATAGACCCTCAGTAGGTGCAGCAGGTGGAGCAATGGGCTCATCTGTGGGATCTTCCTCCATGGCTGCTGCAGGTTACTATTCTTACTTTTTCTTCCAATCCCATCGGAAGTCCTTGTAGTACCCCATGTGGTGAAGTGTTTCGATGTTTAAGACGCTATTTGGGGAGGGCACTTCACCCGTTTCACAACTGCAGTCCACACCAAGTCATTGTAGAAAGTACGCCAACGGTTGCGGAAAAACTATCGTGGTGGCTTGGCCGCGTACGATCTTCAACCAATCTTCATAGATAAAATGGACAAGGTTGGGTTTTTGACTTGTGGAGTGGATGTGGTGGATCCAAAAATGATCTAACCTCCTAACGGTGGAATGATGGGTACCAAAAGGATGAAGATTCCATGAGATAATGAGGTGGAGTAACCGTGGGTGCATTGGTAGGTCACTCGCCTTATCCCCGGGAAGGTCAAACTCCAAGGGGACTTCCTCATCTTCATTGGTCATGTCACGCCCCGGAAGTGTGAAAAATAGGGCTAATTTAAAACTTTTTACTCATTAATTCACGTTTAAGGGTGCATTCCTGTGCAGTGTCATACATTATCGTATTTATCGTACCTCAGGATCTCATCACTAGAAATTATATAACATATCAAATACATTAATCCATCTCAAGTTAATTAATCCTAATACATCCCATACAATGATATACATCAAGTGTCTGCAAGTACAATAATTGTCTGGGTACATGAAAAGATAAAATATACCTCAAATACAATATATATGGCCTGGAGCTCGAGTCCCCCACTAGCCACTACTCCGTATGTCGCAGGGAGATCATTTTTCACTTGAAGAACTCTAGGGGGAAAAGAAAACAGGGTGAGCTTCTAAATCACTCAGTAAGGGGGTAAGGGACTCATTTCATAAACCAAAATGCACATCACAAAATATTTATTTGTATGTGAAACTCATTTGAAAACCATAGCATGAAAGTACTCAAAACGACATTCTCATGTCTCAAATCATGTGAAAACATGAAGTAAAAAGTGTAAGACCCCGTATATGTATGGTGGTAATATGTATAATTGGATCAAATAATACGAATGGACTTGTAATGTAAAGTATGATTGATGTAAGTCCATGGATTCAATGTATGTATGGTAATATGAATTGTAACGTACATACAAATTTCATTGAGTATGAATATGAAGAAATGAGTCCTGATAAGAGATGGTTGTGATTTAAACTCAAGATGAGTAGTGTGGTAAAAATGGAATGGAGTTATGCTTCCAATTGGTTTCAAGTAGCATACCTTTGGACATATAATGAATGCACACAAGTTTCAACGTGCATAAGGTATGAATGGATGCCATTTTCAAGTTATAAAGGTGGATGGATGAGAAAATGGCCATGGCAATAGATTGAGGGTGTGTTGGTATGAGTTGTAGCAAGGAAACTGCAGGAAATCTAGAAAACATGAGGGCCAGATCGATCTCATAGGATGAGAGATCGATCTGGAAGAGCCAGAATGCTCTTATTTGGGCGAAAGAATAGAGCAGATCGATCTCCAATGGAGCCAGATCGATCTCCTTAGCTCTCTGTTTGGGACCTGATCGATCTCATGCTTCGACAGATCGATCTCATGCTTCAACAGATCGATCTCATGCTTCGACAGATCGATCTCATGCTTAAAAATATCGTAAAAAAGAGGGATTTTAAGGGACCAGATCGATCTCCTCTTGGACCAGATCGATCTCCCCAAGCTATTTCTATATAAGGAGAGCTGAAAATCTGGAAATCTCGGAAAAACACTTAACCTTACAATCTCAACCCCAAAAACCTAACTTTCCCTCTCTAAAATCAGTCATTTTCAGTGAGATTTGGAGAGAGATCATTAGAGGCAAAGTTGTTCCTATCAAAGAGAAGAACAACATAGTGAGAGGGCATTTTCCCATTTTTGGAGTTGAAGGAGTTAAGGGCATTTCCATTTGGAGCAAGAAGAAAAATCATACTGATAAGATTCTAACACTCCAATCCAAATGCATTAGCTATTTAATTGATTTTGGAGTTGGTTGGTATCAGAATTGATGGATAAACTACCTAGGAATGTAGTGGAATTGGTGTGACCTAGAAATCTAAAATGGGTATAATGTGAGGATATGTGGGATTGAATGAGCCTATGATTTATGGCATGCTAAAGTTGTTATTGGGGTAATGTTTATGATTTTAGATGGTTAGATGGAATTACATGGTGAGTTGGAGGAATTGTGAAAATGGGTATGTATATGATTGATAAATGCCATAGTGAGGGGATTCATGAAATATGAACACTATGAGCTTTATGTCGATTTGATATCGATTTTGAATAAGATAATAGGCCTAAGAAGATCCATAGACTCGAGCTATGGGTAAAGTAATGAAACGAGGCCAAATAAGCTTTAATAGAGGCTATAGATTAAATTGGATATAGCAAGCATAAGGGTTACATTTTATGGATCGAATATAATGCGGGATACGATTTTGTGCAGTCCCGAAGAGTTCGTTGAAGACAAATCGAACCGTACGAGTAAGCAGCTTAAGGAAGTGGAATCACGCATCGCGATTCCAGGTAAGGGAATTTTGTGAGTATATAGAGGTAGCTGCCCGTACTTTGAACTTGTGGGTGAATATTGGGCGTTTATGAAATGCATGGTTGCTCAAATAAATGATTGATGGTATTTGTGAATGATGATGAGTATATGCGTGGTTTTGGTTATTTGAAACGGTTATTGAAAAAGGGATAGTAAGGCTAATAATTGCATAAATCATGTGTTTTGAATGCTTTTACAAAACACAATGCTTTGATTTGAGCAAATAAAAGGATAGGCTGGCTAGTACTTGAATGATGTTGTGAAATAGCCCATATGAGGCACTAAGCATATTATGAGATGTTTTGAATGCATGTGAGCCGCCTATCGCGTGTATGTGATTTAATTCGCATTAGAGCCTCACTCGCGCTGGATTTCTATGTTTTCACTTGTGTGAAACGTGCTTGAGCTTAGCTCGCACTTTGAATTTGAATTGCGATGATGTTTATAAACCGTACTGGAGCTTACGCTCGTACGTGGATTTGAGTGGTTTTTCTTATGCATATAACTGTACTGGAGCTATGCTCGTACATGGTTTCTTCATATTTTATGCATAAATGCCGTACCAGAGCGTTGCTCGTACGAAGTGATTGGTTTCGATGCATGAATTCGCGCTAGAGCATAGCTCGCGCTGGTTTTCACACTGTGGTATGTATGAGGCCGTGGTGAGAGATACAGATTAACTCAGGGAACCCAACAGGACTAACAGACCTCTTGAGTGGGGTGAGGGTGCGGGGCTAGGACCTGACATAATCCATTCAGGGAACCCAACAGGCCTAACAGACCTCTTGAGTGGGGTGAGGGTGAGGGGCTAGGACCTGAATCAGGGAACCCAACAGGGGCGAGCAAGGCCATGAGGGGCTAGGACCTGGTATTGAGGTTACTCCCACGCGCTCTTGAGACTATAAAGGTTACACTTGGTATGGGGTAGATAAGACCTATGGCAGGCACCCCCAACCATGTTATGGGTCCGCGGAGTACGATGTTCCGTGTATATCACATGGAGTACGATGTACCGCGTGGTGGTTACTTGATTGAGAAAGTCTAGCGGAGAACTAACCCACCTTCGTACCAGTATGATACCCCGCACACCGGAATCCGTGTGGTCTGGGATGATATGTGACGATTGGCCAACGTAGTCACTTGAGATATAGTAACCTATCTCCTTGCTTGATTTACTTACTACCACATGATTTTAAATCTCTAAGTGTGATTTGTGATTGTTTAAGGTAGACCCGAAGGAGGGGTCGAGCCTCGTGGATTTGATTTTTGAATTGATGTGATGTGATTGTATGTGTTGAGAAAGAGTTTTATGACGTGGGTTTTAAAAAAGGAGGTTTCTTAATGAATTGCCCTTTTTATGAATTTAAATGAGATCGAGCATGAGATGATTTATACATGATGTTTTACCATGTTTTATATGCCAATTTTACATGACTTTGATACATGATATATATGTATACTCATATGGCATAGTTTTATTCCTCATGCTCCTACCATAAATGATTTATGCATAACACTACCAGCATGTAGATAGAGTAGTTATCTACCATGCTTGCATTATTGCCTCACTGAGCGTGTGGTTGCTCATCCCTCTCTATTTTCCCCCTACAGAGCGTGCATAGTAGCCCAGTGAGGACTGAGGCATGGTATTTTGGACTCCGCTGCATCTCCATCGCTTAAAGGTATATACACAGTGATTCTTTTTGTATCTAAACAATGTAAAAGCACAGTATTCTTTTGAGATGTAATTATGGGGGATGTAGATGTCAGTAAAACATGTCCTTGTATAAGTACATGATTAATACGAATGAATGACATCGTTTTATTTAACTGTGAACGAATGATAAGTGATGTTTATTATTGACTCACAGCCCAACAGTGTGTGGTGAGTTAGTTCACGATCGGGTAAGGTAGCAGTAAAACGCGAAAATTTTTTAGTGCTTTTTGATTAAAGAGAATGGAATTGGGTCGTGACAGAGATTGGTATCAGAGTTGTGTTGGCCTGATGTGAGTCATTAATAAGACGTAGGAAAGTACATCCCCATAGTACTGTGCTTTTGTTTAGATATAACTGTGTATACTGTGATGGATCGAGCTTAATAAATTATTATAATCCAGGAAGTTAGGCACTATGCCAGTTACACGCAAAGGTAGAGGGGCGAGAGCACGTGCTAGAGGCCGTAGAGGTAGGCCTGAGAGCCGTGCTGAGCCACAGGCTGAGCAGGCTCCACAGAACCCTGCTGAGAGAGCAGAGGATACTGAGGCTCGCTTCGCTAGATTAGAGCGGAGTATTGAGAGTTTGGTTGAGATAGTCACGCAGGGCTTGGGCGTCGGTGACAGACGAGGTCCCGCGGCACAGCCTACTACTGAATAGGCAGCTGCAGAGGCGGAGAGACCTCATGCTGCTGAGACAGCTACAATTACACCACCTCCAGCCCAGGATATAGCTTCTCCTATCGCTCCGCAGCAGAGCGATAGTGATTTGGGGTATAACTGCGACTTGAGCAGGTTACGAGAGTTTCAAGCGCTGAAACCCCCAGTGTTTAGAGGGGTGAAGGACCCAGTGATTTTGGAGGATTGGGTGTATGAGATGGAGAAACTATATAGGTTTTTTCGATGCACTTCAGCTGAAAAGGTAGCCTTTGCCGTGTTTATGTTGAAAGGCGAGGCCGAGCATTGGTGGAGGTCCACCGAGGTTATTTTGAGGGCCAAACACTCTGAGATCTCATGGGAGATATTTCTAGAGGCCTTCAGGAGACAGTACATCCCAACTACCGCACAGAGGAAACTACGAATGGAATTTATGAATTTGGTTCAGGGGAACCGTACTGTAGACGAGTATGAGTCCAAGTTTATGTCCTTGGGGAGATATGACCCGGACACGATGGATAGTGAGACCCGAAAGATACAGAAGTTCATGGATGGATTGAGATTGGCCATCCGGACTAAGCTAGCTCCCTTCGACATTGTGACTTATGAGGAGGCTGTACATAAGGCTCAATTGTGTGAGCAAGACTTTGAGCGAAATGCCTCCGAGCTTGGAAGGATCAGTGTCAGGAAGGACAGAGACCGGAAGAGATCCAGATTTGGAAGAGTGGCCAAGAGAGGTGGCCAAAGGTTTTTCGAGAAGAGGCCTAAGATCGAGGAGGTGCAGGAAAGAGCTGCCAGACCTCCCGTATACCCAGCTTTGACTGCACCGAGGGGTATAACTATTGGAGGACCACGACCTACCACAGATCAGTGTAGGAGATGTGGGAGATACCATGGGACTAGGCCATGTCAGGCGCCCCCTGTTTCGTGTTTTAGGTGTGGGAGGCCAGGACATATATCGAGGTTCTGCACTGAGATGATTGAGGTTGCCCCGCAGAAGGGCAAGGAGCCTGAGGGAGCTCCAGTTGAGACAACAGCCCCGAGGAGGAGGGCTACAGCTGAGGAGAAAGGGAAACAAGCTGCGGGTGTGAGCAGAGGAAGAGTACATGCACTGGACCAGGACACTGTAGATGCATCGACGGATGTGATTAAAGGTACCATCCGAATCTTTGATTTAGAAGCATTGGTATTATTTGATCCTGGTGCCACGCATTCTTTCATATCACCTTCCTTTGCACATAAATTGTTGAAATATGTGAAAACGACGTTGTTGGATAAAATGTTGATGATTTCCACACCCATGAATGATAGTCAATTGACTGAGCATGTATGTAGAGATTGTAAGTTAAAGATAGAGGGGAAGGAAATGATAGCCAATCTAATTTTATTGAATATGAATGATTTTGATGTAATTTTGGGAATGGATTGGTTGGCTACCAATCGTGTTGTGATGGATTGTCATGCCAAAACATTGATGTTTTCAGGATTAGACAATCTTATTGTAAATCTTGATCAAAAGAAATGATATGAAACTCGTATGATTGTGTAAATCAAGGAGTATGATTTTAAATGCATATTGCTTTAGAGATAAATCTATTGTTTATGATAATGTTGAATGTGGAGTGATGGGTTATGTTACTAACGATGGAGAGGATAATGTGAAGGGTTCATTGCATACGTGGTCGATATAGATGAGGCACACCCGGAATTTAGGGACATAGCCGTAATTTTGGATTACCCTGATGTCTTTCCGGACGAATTACCAGGACTACCACCTGAAAGGGAAATGGAATTTTGCATTGAATTAGTGCCTGGTACAGAACCGCTATTGAAACCACCCTATAGAATGGCTCTGATAGAATTGGAAGAGCTGAAGAAACAGCTGCAAGAGTTGTTGGAGAAGGGGTTTATTAGACCGAGTGTCTCACCTTGGGGAGCACCGGTTCTATTTGTAAGGAAGAAGGATGGAAGCCTCCGACTGTGTATAGATTACCGGTTGTTGAATAAGGCCACCATTAAGAACAAGTACCCCCTTCCAAGAATCGATGATTTGTTGGATCAACTCCAGGGAGCCGAAGTATTTTCTAAGATAGATCTGCGGTCAGGGTATCATCAATTGAGGATCAGGAGTGGAGATATACCCAAGACAGCATTTCGTACCCGTTATGGCCACTACGAGTTTTTGATGATGCCATTCGGATTGACGAATGCTCCCGCAACATTTATGGCATTGATGAATGACATATTCAAGCCATACCTGGACAAGTTTGTGATTGTTTTCATAGATGATATTTTGGTGTATTCCAAGTCCAGGGAAGATCATAAGGAGCACTTGAGGATAGTTCTGCAGACCCTCCGAGAGAGAGAATTGTATGCCAAACTCAGAAAGTGTAACTTTTGGTTGAAACAGATCTCATTTTTGGGGCATGTCGTGTCAAAGGATGGGGTATCAGTGGATCCATCCAAGATAGAGGCAGTTGTGCAGTGGGAACAGCCCAAGATAGTAATTGAGATCAGGAGTTTTCTGGGATTGGCAGGATATTATCGGAGATTTGTAGAGGGTTTCTCCAAACTAGCTGCTCCATTGACACGCCTCACGCGTAAGGATATTAAGTTTACATGGGATGAGGCATGTGAGAGGAGTTTTGAGGAGCTTAAGCGTCGATTGACGACTGCTCCAGTTCTCACCATTCCTACCAGCTCAGGAGGATTCTCGGTGTATACGGATGCATCACACCAGGGACTGGGCTGTGTGCTTATGCAGGATGGGAAGGTAGTTGCCTATGGATCTAGACAGTTGAAAGATCATGAGAGGAACTACCCGACACATGATTTGGAGTTGGCGGCTGTAGTATTTGCTTTGAAAATATGGCGCCACTATCTCTATGGTGAGAAATTTCAGGTGTTCACAGATCATAAGAGCCTTAAATACCTGTTCTCGTAGAAAGAGCTGAACATGAGACAGAGAAGATGGCTCGAACTCCTGAAAGACTATGATTGTGAAATCATGTACCACCCGGGTAAGGCAAATGTAGTTGCCGATGCTTTGAGTAGAAAGAACCTTGGGTTGGTGTCTTATATGATGGTACGGGAACATGAATTGTTAGAACACTTTGCGAACCTCAGTTTGGATGTAACCCCACCTGGATCTGAGAGACTTGAGATCATGGCTAGTTTGAGACTAGAGCCAGAGTTGATTGGCCGTATTCTGCAAGCCCAGCAAAGTGATCGACGGTGCATCGATTGGCGGAGGCAGATACAGATAGGTGTGGGTATTGATTTTGAGTAGAGTGCTGATGGCTTATTGAGGTTCAGAGGCAGAGTATGCGTTCCCAGGGATCCTGAGATCAGGAGAATGATTTTATCAGAGGCTCACTCATCGAAGTATACGATACCTCCGGGAAGTACCAAGATGTATCAAAACCTTCGGAAGGTTTATTGGTGGTCTGGAATGAAGAGAGACATTGCTAAATATGTCGCTAAGTGTCTCGTTTGTCAGCAAGTGAAGGTAGAGTATCAGAAGCCTGCAGGATTATTGCAGCCTCTATCGATACCGACATGGAAGTGGGAGCATGTCACCATGGACTGGTTGTTGTGGTCATGATGCCATATGGGTGATTGTGGATTGGTTGACTAAGTCCGCCCATTTCTTGGCTATGAGAGCTACCGATACGCTGAGTCAGTTGGTGAACCTGTATATTCGAGAGATAGTACGGCTACATGGTGTACCAGTGAGCGTTGTTTCTGATAGGGATGCCCGCTTCACTTCCCATTTTTGGGAACATTTTCAGGAAGCGCTGGGGACCCGATTGAGTTTTAGCACCGTTTTTCATCCTCAGACAGATGGGCAGTCAGAGAGGACTATACAGACCCTCGAGGATATGTTGAGAGCGTGTGTGCTGGATTTTAGAGGCTCCTGGGATGACCACCTGCAGTTAGCCGAGTTCGCTTATAATAATAGCTATCATGCTAGTATCGGGATGGCACCCTATGAGGCATTATACGGGCGTAGATGCCGTTCCCCTATTGGATGGGAAGAGGTTGGTGACAGACAGATTTTTGCTCCGGACTTAGTGCAACAGGCATCTGAGGACGTCCAGTTGATATGTGAGAGATTACGGACAGCTCAGAGTCGGCAAAAGAGTTATGCTGACAAGAGACGAAGACCACTGGAGTTTGATGAGGGTGAGTCGGTGTTTTTGAGGGTATCACCATCGAAGGGTATTATGAGATTTGGTAAGAAGGGCAAGCTGAGCCCTAGATATATCGGACCCTTCGAGATTTTGGAGAGAGTGGGAGATAAGGCGTATAGGTTGGCATTGCCACCGGACTTGGCAAATGTCCACAACGTCTTCCACGTCTCGATGCTTCGGAAGTATCACCCGGACCCGGCACACGTGATAAGATATGAGCCGTTGGAGCTCCATGAAAGTATGACGTATGTTGAGAAGCCGGTTCGGATATTGGACAGAAAAGAAAAAGTGTTGCGGAATAAGACAATTCCCTTGGTGAAAGTTCTTTGGCAACACCACACGGCGGAAGAGGCCACGTGGGAATTGGAGAACTTGATACGGGAGAAGTACCCCCAACTTTTTGAAGAGTGACTTGGTTCTAATTTGGAGGACCAAATTCCTTGAAGGAGGGGAGATTGTAAGACCCCGTATATGTATGGTGGTAATATGTATAATTGGATCAAATAATACGAATGGACTTGTAATGTAAAGTATGATTGATGTAAGTCCATGGATTCAATGTATGTATGGTAATATGAATTGTAACGTACATACAAATTTCATTGAGTATGAATATGAAGAAATGAGTGCTGATAAGAGATGGTTGTGATTTAAACTCAAGATGAGTAGTGTGGTAAAAATGGAATGGAGTTATGCTTCGATTTGGTTTCAAGTAGCATACCTTTGGACATATAATGAATGCACACAAGTTTCAATGTGCATAAGGTATGAATGGATGCCATTTTCAAGTTATAAAGGTGGATGGATGAGAAAATGGCCATGACAATAGATTGAGGGTGTGTTGGTATGAGTTGCAGCAAGGAAACTGCAGGAAATCTGGAAAACATGAGGGCCAGATCGATCTCATAGGATGAGAGATCGATCTGGAAGAGCCAGAATGCTCTTATTTGGGCAAAAGAATAGAGCAGATCAATCTCCAATGGAGCCAGATCGATCTCCTTAGCTCTCTGTTTGGGACCAGATCGATCTCATGCTTCGACAGATCGATCTCATGCTTAAAAATGCCGTAAAAAAGAGGGATTTTAAGGGACCAGATCGATCTCCTCTTGGACCAGATCGATCTCCCCAAGCTATTTCTATATAAGGAGAGCTGAAAATCTGGAAATCTCGGAAAAACACTTAACCTTACAATCTCAACCCCAAAAACCTAACTTTCCCTCTCTAAAATCAGCCATTTTCAGTGAGATTTGGAGAGAGATCATTAGAGGCAAAGTTGTTCCTATCAAAGAGAAGAACAACATAGTGAGAGGGCATTTTCCCATTTTTGGAATTGAAGGAGTTAAGGGCATTTCCATTTGGAGCAAGAAGAAAAATCATATTGGTAAGATTCTAACACTCCAATCCAAATGCATTAGCTATTTAATTGATTTTGGAGTTGGTTGGTGTGAGAATTGATGGATAAACTACCTAGGAATGTACTGGAATTGGTGTGACCTAGAAATCTAAAATGGGTATAATGTGAGGATATGTGGGATTGAATGAGCCTATGATTTATGGCATGCTAAAGTTGTTATTGGGGTAATGTTTATGATTTTAGATGGTTAGATGGAATTACATGGTGAGTTGGAGGAATTGTGAAAATGGGTAATGATTGATAAATGCCATAGTGAGGGGATTCATGAAATATGAACACTATGAGCTTTATGTCGATTTGATATCGATTTTGAATAAGATAATAGACCTAAGAAGATCCATAGACTCGAGCTATGGGTAAAGTAATGAAACGAGGCCAAATAAGCTTTAATAGAGGCTATAGATTAAATTGGATATAGCAAGCACAAGGGTTACATTTTATGGATCGAATATAATGCGGGATACGATTTTGTGCAGTCCCGAAGAGTTCGTTGAAGACGAATCGAACCGTACGAGTAAGTAGCTTAAGGAAGTGGAATCACGCATCGCGATTCCAGGTAAGGGAATTTTGTGAGTATATAGAGGTAGCTGCCCGTACTTTGAACTTGTGGGTGAATATTGGGCGTTTATGAAATGCATGGTTGCTCAAATAAATGATTGATGGTATTTGTGAATGATGATGAGTATATGCGTGGTTTTGGTTATTTGAAACGGTTATTGAAAAAGGGATAGTAAGGCTAATAATTGCATAAATCATGTGTTTTGAATGCTTTTACAAAACACAATGCTTTGATTTGAGCAAATAAAAGGATAGGCTGGCTAGTACTTGAATGATGTTGTGAAATAGCCCATATGAGGCACTAAGCATATTATGAGATGTTTTGAATGCATGTGAGCCGCCTATCGCGTGTATGTGATTTAATTCGCGTTAGAGCCTCACTCGCGCTGGATTTCTATGTTTTCACTTGTGTGAAACGTGCTTGAGCTTAGCTCGCACTTTGAATTTGAATTGCGATGATGTTTATAAACCGTACTGGAGCTTACGCTCGTACGTGGATTTGAGTGGTTTTTCTTATGCATATAACTGTACTGGAGCTATGCTCGTACATGGTTTCTTCATATTTTATGCATAAATGCCGTACCAGAGCGTTGCTCGTACGAAGTGATTGGTTTCGATGCATGAATTCGCGCTAGAGCGTAGCTCGCGCTGGTTTTCACACTGTGGTATGTATGAGGTCGTGGTGAGAGATACGGATTAACTCAGGGAACCCAACAGGCCTAATAGACCTCTTGAGTGGGGTGAGGGTGAGGGGCTAGGACCTGACATAATCCATTCAGGGAACCCAACAGGCCTAACAGACCTCTTGAGTGGGGTGAGGGTGAGGGGCTAGGACCTGAATCAGGGAACCCAACAGGGGCGAGCAAGGCCATGAGGGGCTAGGACCTGGTATTGAGGTTACTCCCATGCGCTCTTGAGACTATAAAGGTTACACTTGGTATGGGGTAGATAAGACCTATGGCAGGCACCCCCAACCATGTTATGGGTCTGCGGAGTACGATGTACCGTGTATATCACATGGAGTACGATGTACCGCGTGGTGGTTACTTGATTGAGAAAGTCTGGCGGAGAACTAACCCACCTTCGTACCAGCATGATACCCCGCACACCGGAATCCGTGTGGTCTGGGATGATATGTGACGATTGGCCAACGTAGTCACTTGAGATATAGTAACCTGTCTCCTTGCTTGATTTACTTACTACCACATGATTTTAAATCTCTAAGTGTGATTTGTGATTGTTTAAGGTAGACCCGAAGGAGGGGTCGAGCCTCGTGGATTTGATTTTTGAATTGATGTGATGTGATTGTATGTGTTGAGAAAGAGTTTTATGACGTGGGTTTTAAAAAAGGAGGTTTCTTAATGAATTGCCCTTTTTATGAATTTAAATGAGATCGAGCATGAGATGATTTATACATGATGTTTGACCATGTTTTATATGCCAATTTTACATGACTTTGATACATGATATATATGTATACTCATATGGCGTAGTTTTATTCCTCATGCTCCTACCATAAATGATTTATGCATAACACTACCAGCATGTAGATAGAGTAGTTATCTACCATGCTTGCATTATTGCCTTACTGAGCGTGTGGTTGCTCATCCCTCTCTATTTTCCCCCCTACAGAGCGTGCATAGTAGCCCAGTGAGGATTGAGACGTGGTATTTTGGACTCCGCTGCATCTCCATCGCTTAAAGGTATATACACAGTGATTCTTTTTGTATCTAAATAATGTAAAAGCACAGTATTCTTTTGAGATGTAATTATGGGGGATGTAGATGTCAGTAAAACATGTCCTTGTATAAGTACATGATTAATGCGAATGAATGACATCGTTTTATTTAACTGTGAACGAATGATAAGTGATGTTTATTATTGACTCACAGCCCAACAGTGTGTGGTGAGTTAGTTCACGATCGGGTAAGGTAGCAGTAAAACGCAAAAAAGTTTTAGTGCTTTTTGATTAAAGAGAATGGAATTGGGTTGTGACAAAAAGGCTCAGTCTAGAGCAATAACAAGGCATGTGGAAATAACGCGATAAACGCTTTCTCAATGAATGTGATAAAATCGCTGAAATAGTAATGCACGTGGCACAGCCACTAAACACACGTGGCATAGCCACTGATTTAAATTCACACGTGGCATAGCCACTAAACACACGTGGCATAGCCACTAATTTAATTTCACACGTGGCATAGCCACTAAACACACGTGGCATAGCCACTGATTTAATTTCACACGTGGCATAGCCACTGGATAGGGTTTCACGTGGCAACGGCCACTAATTAGGGGTTCTCGTGGCAACGGCCACCAATAGGGTTTCTCACGTGGCAACGGCCACCAATAGGGTTTCTCACGTGGCAACGGCCACCAAATGGGGTATCACGTGGCAACGGCCACCAATGGGGTTTCTCACGTGGCAACAGCCACCAAATAGGGTTTCACACGTGGCAACGGCCACTAAGTATACGTGGCACAGCCACAGAATGGGTTACTCTCACGTTACCAAAACGGAGAAGAAATCGGGCTTACATGCTACCAGAGCAATGCCCGGTGTGTACCCAAAATTACACACCTAAGTCTTATCACA
This sequence comes from Firmiana major, assembly GCA_033439115.1. Taxonomy (NCBI): domain Eukaryota; kingdom Viridiplantae; phylum Streptophyta; class Magnoliopsida; order Malvales; family Malvaceae; genus Firmiana; species Firmiana major. The sequence goes on along the minus strand of CM065903.1, from coordinate 20,685,020 downwards.
CAAGACTGGTTTACCTTCACGTAGAACTCATAATGGTTTTTCTCTCATAAAACTCATTTGAAAACCGTTTTGTACTCAACACAAAACATAATAAAATCGAGTTCCAACCGGCAAAGCACGCACACATTTCTCAAATCTCGATATTGCCTTAACGTAGAGCCCAATTCATTACTCACACAAATTCGATGGTTTATAAAGTAATTTCACACTCAGCTTATAAACGCATACAACAATGGGCTCCAACCGGCTATAAAAATCCGTGTGCAATTATAACTCAACACAACACTCAACATGCTTGTTTTATAAACCACAAATCATGCTATAATAGTTTACAAATCACATACACAAATGGTTTAGATTTCCCTTACCTCTTTGCACCTCGTATAGTGCAATTGTTTCCCCCGTATCACGGACTAGCCTCGCATTCCACTCTAGAACTCCCGAGCTGTCCAAACGATGTTAAAACATCAATACTCAATTATCTCATAAACCTCAATTCTCAAAAATCGAGTATAATTGCTCATAACACCACAAATCTCTCGATTCTCGTAACTCTACCCCAAACTACACTCTCATTCACAACATCTCAACGTTCTACATTTCTCATGCCAATTATCTATGCTAATTCACCACATTGTCTAAATTTCCATTTATAGCACAAATTCTCAAAATTGCCAAAATTTCCAAATATCATTACCACTCCAACCACATTGCAATTTCATCAATCCCTAATCATTTTTCAGCTATCTCAACGCAATGCTAACAACTAACATCACCAAAATCACCTCAAATAGAAGGATCGAAGTTTAAAAATTACCCAAAACTTGTGGAGAGCTTATCTCTTGCCTCGATTCGATCCGTCTTTCGATTTCTAAGTATGTTGTTCTCCTTTTGATGAGGAACAACTTCCCTTCTTGCCACAACTTCTGATTTGGCCGAAAATGGGTGCTTTGGATGAGTGAGAAAGTTAGGTTTCAGTAAAAATGGGGGTTGGAAGAGAGAGAAAGTGAAATTGCAGGAGAAAAATAGGGGTTCCTTATATAGACTGGAGGTAGGAGATCGATCTGGCTCTTGAGGAGATCGATCTGCATTTGAATTTTTGGGACGATTTGAGGCAATTTATGCCTAGGAGATCGATCTGTCGAGAAGTAAGATCGATCTCTTTATGGCTTTATGAGATCGATCTGCTCCTTGAGGAGATCGATCTTCTCCCAAACAGAATCATTTGGAGATCGATCTCTTCCTCATGAGATCGATCTTCTCTCAAACAGAATCATAAGGAGATCGATCCTCTTCCATTGGAGATCGATCTGCTCCTCAAATTCTTCATTCCTTCTCATTTTTAACTCGCCAGATCGATCTCTCCTTCTCCCAGATCGATCTGCTCCTTAAATTCCTCCTTCCTTGTCATTTATAACTCACCAGATCGATCTCTCCTTCTCCCAGATCAATCTGTCCTCATAGTTACACACTTATTTTAAACACTTAACATATAAATCTCCAATTATCATTCCCCAATTCACTTAGCTCAATAAATTACACTTCAAGTTCTTATTACATAATTAAAATATGTATAAAATTCTCAGATCTCACATCCTCCCCACCTTAAAAGAATTTGGTCCTCCAAATTCAACTCAACTAGTTAAAGAGATGGGGGTATTTCTCCTTCATGAGACTCTCTAGTTCCCACGTTGCCTCTTCCTTTGAGTGATGTTTCCACAAAACTTTCACTAATGGGATGCTCTTGGTTCTCAGTACCTTCTCCTTTCTATCGAGAATCCGGACGGGTTCCTCAGTGTAGCTCATGTCCTCTTGTATGTCCATCTCATCATACTCTATAACATGAGAAGGGTCCGAGTGATACTTCCTCAACATAGACACATGAAAAACGTTGTGTATTCTGGACATCTGTGGGGTAATGCTAATCTGTAAGCTACCTCTCCCACTCTCTCAAGAATCTCGAATGGTCCTATGTATCGAGGACTCAATTTTCCTTTCTTCCCAAATCGCACGATACCCTTACTCGGTGATACTCTCAGAAATACTGCATCACCATCATCAAACTCGAGTGGCCGTCTACGCACATCCGCGTATCTTTTCTGTCTACTTTGTGCAGCCCGTAACCTCTCACATATGAGTTTTACACTCTGTACAGCTTGCTCAACAAGCTCAGGGGCATTTATCTTTCTGTCACCGACTTCTTCCCAAGCTATAGGGGATCTACACCTCCTACCATATAGAGCCTCAAAAGGTGCCATTCCAATACTCGCATGATAGCTGTTATTGTATGCAAACTCTGCTAGGGGCAGGTGATCATCCCATGATCCCTTAAAATCCATCGTACACGCCCTCAACATATCCTCCAGGGTCTGAATAGTCCTCTCTGACTGACCATCTGTCTGAGGATGATAGGCGGTACTAAAACTCAATCGAGATCCCATGGACTCCTGAAACTGGGTCCAAAATCTGGAAGTAAACTGGGAATCTCTATCAGAAGTAATACTCACTGGAGCCCCATGTAATCTAGCTATTTCACTGACATACAGCTCAGCTAAGGCATCCACAGTATCTGTGCTCTTGATGGCAAGAAAGTGGGCACTCTTGGTCAATCTATCCACTATAACCCATATAGCGTCATGACCTCTTCGGGTCCTCGGTAAACCCATAATAAAGTCCATAGTGACATGCTCCCATTTCCATGTAGGTACAGGTAAGGGCTGTAGTAGTCCTTCGGGCTTTCGATGCTCAGCTTTCACTTGCTGGCATACTAAACACCTGGCCACGTACTCTACCACGTCTCGCTTCATACCACTCCACCAATACACCTTTCTCAAGTCTCGGTACATCTTAGTACTCCCTGGGTGCATGGTGTATCGCGAGCAGTGGGATTCTCTCAATATCTATCTCTTTAGGGTATCATCGTTCGGTACACAAATTCGTCCTTTGAATCTTAACAATCCATCCTCGCTGATGGTGAGATCCGACTGCGAACTCTGCTCAGCTTGGCTAACCATATCTATCAATCTCTGATCACTGCGCTGCCCCGTTCTAATCTGAATCATGATCCGGGGCTCTATCCGCAGGCTAGCCAAAAATCCAGTCTCTACCTCTTTAACTCTGATCTGAAGTTCGGCGAACTGCTCTAACAAATCCCATTCCCTGATCATCATAGCAGATATCATACTCTTCCTGCTCAGGGCATCAGCAACCACATTTGCCTTACCCGGATGATAAAGAATCTCGCAGTCATAATCCTTAAAGAGTTCCATCCATCTCCTTTGTCTCATGTTTAACTCTTTCTGATCAAAGAGATATCTTAAACTCTTGTGATCAGTGAAAATCTGGAATCTTTCCCCATATAAGTACTGTCGCCAGATCTTCAAAGCAAATACCACAGCGGCTAACTCCAAATCATGCGTGGGGTAATTCCGCTCATGGTCTTTCAGCTGTCGCGATCCATATGCGACCACTCTTCTGTGCTGCATAAGCACACACCCTAATCCTTGATGAGATGCATCACTATACACCGAAAATCCTCCTGATCCCTCAGGAATAGTTAACACAGGTGCCGCTGTCAACCTCCTCTTTAATTCCTGAAAACTGAGCTCACATTGATCAGTCCATATAAATGGAGTCTCTTTGCTCGTGAGCTTAGTCAAAGGAGCGGCAACCCTTGAAAATCCTTCCACAAATCTTTTGTAATACCCTGCCAAACCAAGGAAGCTTCGTACCTCAGTAACTGTCCTCGGTCTCTCCCAATTAAGCACAGCCTCCACCTTGCTTGGGTCCACTGATACTCCTGCCTCTGAGACTATATGACCAAGGAAAGCTATCCGGTTCAGTCAAAACTCACACTTACTAAGCTTTTCGTATAATTACTTATCTCGAAGTATCTGAAGTACTAACCACAAATGCTGTGCATGCTCCTCATACGACCGAGAGTATACCAGGATATCATCAATAAAGACTATCACAAATTTATCTGGATAGTCTCTAAACACTTCGTTCATCAACCTCATAAATGCTGCAGGGGCGTTCGTCAATCCAAAGGACATCACCAGAAATTCGTAATGGCCATACCTCGTCCTGAAGGCCATCTTGGGAATATCTTCTTCCTTGATCCTCAATTGGTGATAGCCCGATCTCAAATCAATCTTAGAAAAGACTGATGCCCCTTTCAGCTGATCAAGTAGATCATCAATCCTGGGCAATGGGTATTTATTCTTCACCGTGGCTTTGTTCAACAACCGGTAGTCTACGTATAATCTGAGACTACCATCCTTCTTCTTAACAAATAGTACTGGCGCTCCCCACGGCGAAACACTGGGTCTAATAAACCCTTGATCCAATAACTCCTGTAGTTGTTTCTTCAATTCCTCAAGTTCCACTAATGCCATCCTGTAAGGAGGTTTAGAGATCGGCTGAGTATCTGGTACCAAATCAATGGTAAACTCCAGCTCTCTCTCTGGTGGTAAACCTGGCAATTCATCTGGGAAAACATCTAGAAATTCACATACCACAGGTATATCCTCAATCCTCGGATGTTCCCGCTCATCGTCTGAGATGAGTGTCTCATAACCTTCACATGAACAATCATATTTAATATTCTCCAAAACAATATTAAAATTCTCAAATTACTTACTAGAAATCCACATAATCATTTCCTCAATATCTCAATCGTACACTGTACGGTTCAGGTAGGGAGAAAGTTACAACCTTAGTGTAGCAATCTAGGCTCACTCGGTTGGTTACCAACCAATCCATTCCCAGAATTACATCAAACCCATGAATATTCAACAGGATTAGATCTGCTAACATCACTCTATCTCCCACCTTTATTTCACATCCTTTACAGATTAACTCAGTTCTCTGGGATTCACGCATAAGGGTATTTACATGTAGTATGTATTCTAGAGGTTCAAACTTCAAGTTTAATCTACATGCAAAATGCTCAGAAATAAACGAATGCGTGGATCCTGAATCAATCAACACATGAGCCTTATGATTACAGACAGAGAGTGTACGTCTTACAGTTTCTGCAGAAGTGTCAGCAGTCTCCTTATCTAGGGCAAACACACGTCCCTCGGTAACAGGTCTCTTTCCTTTCTCTGCAGCAGTGGCCCGTCTCGGGGGATTCACTCTCTGAGGCTGTTGTCTAGTGGGCTCCAATATATGTGGTTTCTGAGGTTGAGGGCAATCCTTCACCATGTGACCCATGTCTCCACATCTAAAACATCCATGGATCAACCCAGTACAACTTCCCTCATGCATTTGACCACAATTTCTGCAAAACCTTGTCTCTGGCCTGACATCTCGAGGGGCCTCTCTAATGTTAGGGTACCCTCTGGGTCTCTCTAATCTGCCCTTTTGTACCTCAATCCTTCCTCTTCTGAAGGAACCTCTCTGAGCCTCTGTTTGGAAAAGTGCTGGCCTCTTGCCCTTATCTCTATTCACTGGTCTGAGCTCATTCTGGGATTGTACCATCTCAATTCCTCTTTCAATCTCTTGTGCTCGTCTCAGAGCATCTCCAAACTCAGTAATACATAGCCCTATCAATCTATCTCTGATGACGGGCTTCAACCCATACACAAACTTCTCTGTGCGGAGCTCTTCACTCTTGAAGGTCTCTGGGTCATACCTCAATAGTGCGGTGAATTGACTCTCGTAGTCATCCACAAACATGTCGCCTTGTACCAAACTCAAAAACTCAGCTTGTTTCTTTCTCTGGGCGGCTCGTGGTACATATTGGGTCCTAAAGGCTGTCTGAAACTCTTCCCAACCAATCACATCATGGTGGGACATCAAAATACCCTGGGTAGTACCCCACCAATCTCGAGCTCTCCCCTTCAGCATATAGGCACTCATACTGACCCTCTCAGCATCGGTGCACCCCAAGAAATCAAATATAATTCTCAATTCCGTCAACCGCTCCTCAGCCTCTGTAGGATCCTTCTTTCCCCTAAATACGGGTGGATTCATCCTCAGAAAATCCTTTAGTCGGACCATACTTCTGTCCTCAGGCTGAGTGATGGGAGGCACTGGGGGTATGGAAGGTCCTTGTGGTGGTGTAAGGGTAGTATCCGAGGCATTAACTCCAAAGTGTTGCGCGAATAACGCTGCCATCTACTCAAAACCTTGCCTCACATCGGTCTCAATCCGATTAAATCGAGAGTTAGGACTCTCTGGTTATGGGACAGGTGGCGGAGGGGACTCTGCCTGCCTCCTCGAACGACCTCGTCGTTTACTCATTCTCTATCTCAACTCGTCTCCTGCGCGTACATATTAGAATTGATTGAAATCTCAATCCTCAATTTCAGTTCATAACCAGACTATTACAGACACTTGAGATGTATTCTATTTCGCTTAACCGACACTGACAGTACTAGACACCCTAAGCTCTGATACCAAGAAAACTCTGTCACGCTCCGAAAATGCGGAAAATAGGGTTAATTTAAAACTTTTTACTCATTAATTCACGTTTAAGGGTGCATTCCTGTGCAGTGTCATACATTATCGTATTTATCGTACCTCAGGATCTCATCACTAGAAATTATATAACATATCAAATACATTAATTCATCTCAAGTTAATTAATCCTAATACATCCCGTACAATGATATACATCAAGTGTCTGCAAGTACAATCATTGTTTGGGTACATGAAAAGATAAAATATACCTCAAATACAATATATATGGCCTGGAGCTCGAGTCCCCCACTAGCCACTACTCCGTACGTCGCAAGGAGATCCTTTTTCACTTGAAGAACTCTGGGGGGAAAAGAAAACAGGGTGAGCTTCTAAATCGCTCAGTAAGGGGGGTAAGGGACTCATTTCATAAACCAAAATGCACATCACAAAATATTTATTTGTATGTGAAACTCATTTGAAAACCATAGCATGAAAGTACTCAAAATGACATTCTCACGTCTCAAATCATGTGAAAACATGAAGTAAAAAGGCTCAGTCTAGAGCAATAACAAGGCATGTGGAAATAACGCGATAAACGCTTTCTCAATGAACGTGATAAAATCGCTGAAATAGTAATGCACGTGGCACAGCCTCTAAACACACATGGCATAGCCACTGATTTAAATTCACACGTGGCATAGCCACTAAACACACGTGGCATAGCCACTGATTTAATTTCACACGTGGCATAGCCACTGGATAGGGTTTCACGTGGTAACGGCCACTAATTAGGGGTTCTCACGTGGCAACGGCCACCAATAGGGTTTCTCACGTGGCAACGGCCACCAATAGGGTTTCTCGCGTGGCAACGGCCACCAAATGGGGTATCACGTGGCACCGACCACCAATGGGGTTTCTCACGTGGCAACGGCCACCAAATAGGGTTTCACACGTGGCAATGGCCACCAAATAGGGTTTCACACGTGGCAACGGCCACTAAGTATACGTGGCACAGCCACAGAATGTGTTACTCTCACGTTACCAGAGCGGAGAAGAAATTAGGCTTACATGCTACCAGAGCAATGCCCGGTGTGTACTCAAAATTACACACCTAAGTCTTATCACACAAGACTGGTTTGCCTTCACGTAGAACTCATAATGGTTTTTCTCTCATAAAACTCATTTGAAAACCGTTTTGTACTCAACACAAAACATAATAAAACCGAGTTCCAACCAGCAAAGCACGCACACATTTCTCAAATCTCGATATTGCCTTAACGTATAGCCCAATTCATTACTCACACAAATTCGACGGATTATGAAGCAATTTCACACTCAGCTTATAAACGCATAAAATAATGGGCTCCAACCGGCTATAAAAATCCGTGTGCAATTATAACTCAACACAACACTCAACATACTTGTTTTATAAACCACAAATCATGCTATAATAGTTTACAAATCACATACACAAATGGTTTAGATTTCCCTTACCTCTTTGCACCTCGTATAGTGCAATCGTTTCCCCCGTATCACGGACTAGCCTCGCATTCCACTCTGGAACTCCCGAGCTGTCCAAACGATGTTAAAACATCAATACTCAATTATCTCATAAACCTCAATTCTCAAAAATCGAGCATAATTGCTCATAACACCACAAATCTCTCGATTCTCGTAACTCTACCCCAAACTACACTCTCATTCACAACATCTCAATGTTCTACATTTCTCATGCCAATTATCTATGCTAATTCACCACATTGTCTAAATTTCCATTTATAGCACAAATTCTCAAAATTGCCAAAATTTCCAAATATCATTACCACTCCAACCACATTGCAATTTCATCAATCCCTAATCATTTTTCAGCTATCTCAACGCAATGCTAACAACTAACATCACCAAAATCACCTCAAATAGAAGGATCGAAGTTTAGAAATTACCCAAAACTTGTGGAGAGCTTATCTCTTGCCTCGATTCGATCCGTCTTTCGATTTCCAAGTATGCTGTTCTCCTTTTGATGAGGAACAACTTCCCTTCTTGCCACAACTTCTGATTTGGCCGGAAATGGGTGCTTTGGATGAGTGAGAAAGTTAGGTTTCGGTAAAAATGGGGGTTGGAAGAGAGAGAAAGTGAAATTGCAGGAGAAAAATAAGGGTTCCTTATATAGACTGGAGGTAGGAGATCGATCTGGCTCTTGAGGAGATCAATCTGCGTTTGAATTTTTGGGACGATTTGGGGTAATTTATGCCTAGGAGATCGATCTGTCGAGGGGTGAGATCGATCTCTTTATGGCTTTATGAGATCGATCTGCTCCTTGAGGAGATCGATCTTCTCCCAAACAGAATCATTTGGAGATCGATCTCTTCCTCATGAGATCGATCTTCTCTCAAACAGAATCATAAGGAGATCGATCCTCTTCCATTGGAGATCGATCTGCTCCTCAAATTCTTCCTTCCTTCTCATTTTTAACTCGCCAGATCGATCTCTCCTTCTCCCAGATCGATCTTCTCCTTAAATTCCTCCTTCCTCGTCATTTATAACTCACCAGATCAATCTCTCCTTCTCCCAGATCGATCTGTCCTCATAGTTACACACTTATTTTAAACACTTAACATATAAATCTCCAATTATCATTCCCCAATTCACTTAGCTCAATAAATTACACTTCAAGTTCATATTACATAATTAAAATATGTCTGAAATTCTCAGATCTCACAGGTCAAGCCTTCATTGCTTATGTGGAAAGCTTGGGCTAAGACATCAGGGTCTATTGCAATTGACTTACCCATGACATACGTTGTAAACCCGAGAATTTTGCAAGTATTGGCAGGATCATAGGTGAGTTCGACATTAGAAAAGAATGCCCTGACGATGTTTGGGGGTACGGGAGTATTGATTTTGAGAAATGAAATCTAACCAAATTCTTCAAATTTAGGTAGATAAGGAAAATCAATACAGTTTAAGAAAGAAAAATCGATGGTTCGCCAATGTTTAATTGGGATGGTGGAAAACTACTCTTCATATCTCTTCCTTTTTGTAGGTGTTTTAAAACACCTGTTAAAGGTAGTGTCTGAAGGGGCAGAGGGTGGTTGTGAGGAGGTTGGTCTAGATTCTCTATTGGCTAATCTCTTAATACGAGGCATGATTTGAGCTTGCAACTAGACATAGGAATCTCTCTAGACACTCTTAAAACTAGTTGTCTAAGACCTAACCAATGGAACAGTAGCTAGATGTGACCTAGAGAGAAATTGGGCACTAAACTAAGAATTTTTTTGAGAAAGTTCAGCAATGTGGGTTACTATACCAGTAAACGAGGAGGAGAAGTGATGAAGATGGTACCGAGATCGATCTGGGAGGACGAATCGAAGGTAGAGGTGCGACAGAGTTTAGGGATTTTGAAGATTTGGGAATTTTGAAATTTGGGAATTTTGAGCAGTTTTTATAGTCCAGGACACAGGAGATCGATCTGTCGAGGCGATAGATCAATCTGTTATTTCCAGAAGCTCGAAGAGATCGATCTGTTGTTCCATAAGATCGATCCTCAGAATACAAAAGCTTAAAGAGATCGATCTGTCAAGGGTCCAGATCGATCTGCTGTTTAACAGAGGCTTAAGGAGATTGATCTGCCAAATGCATAGATCGATCTACCAAATGCATAGATCGATCTGCTATTTAACAGAGGCTTAAGGAGATCGATCTTATGGGTGAGAAGATTGATCTGCCTAGCTTAACCTTTATGCTTTAGGCTCATTTGAAGTATGGAGATCGATCTATATTGATAGGAGATCGATCTCTCATACTTTTTACCCAAAAAAATCATTGAAAAACTCTTTTAAAAACAACTTAAAATCAAGATTTAGAAGCATATACATCTTAAGGGACATTCATGAGTCCTAATTCACCTCTAAGGACACAAAACCTATCTCTATCAAGTAGTTTAGTGAATATATCAGCAATTTGATGTAAAGTGTCAATATACTCTAGAAATATATCTCCCTTTTGAATATGGTCTCTAAGGAAATGGTGTCTAATCTCAATGTGCTTAGTTCTAGAGTGTTGAATTGGATTTTTAGATAGATTGATGGCACTCATATTATCACATTTAATAGAGACTTGTTTCATGTCAATACCATAGTCTTTCATTTGTTGTTTAATCCACAACACTTAAGCACTACAACTACCTGCTGCTATGTATTCAGCTTCAGTTGTGGATTGAGCCACACTATTTTGTTTCTTAGAGAACCAGGAGATTAATCTATTCTTTAAGAATTGACAGGTACCTGAAGTACTTTTCCTATCTATTTTGCATCCCCCAAAGTCTGCATCTGAACATGCGTGAAGTGTAAAAGTGGAGTCCTTGAGGTAGCAAAGTCCTAGAGAAGGAGTGTCCTTAAGGTATCTAAAGATCCTTTTGGTTGCTAATAAGTGTGATTCCCTAGGAGAGGATTGAAATCTAGCACAAAGGCATACACTAAATAAAATGTCTGGTCTACTTGCAGTTAAATAGAGCAATGAACCAATCATAGACCTATAGAGTTTAGTGTCTACACACTTACCACTTTCATCTTTATCAAGCTTGATGTTGGTGCCCATTGGAGTTGCTTGAGGTTTGTAATTGTCCATTCCAAATCGCTTGAGCAAATCCTTAGTATACTTTGCTTGATTGATGAAGGTTCCTTCCTTTGTTTGCTTCACTTGAAGTCCCAAGAAGAAAGTGAGCTCTCCCATCAAGCTCATTTCAAATTCACCTTGCATGATCTTAGCAAACTCTTGGCATAAAGATTCATTAGTTGATCCAAAAATAATATCATCTACATACAGTTGAACAACTAGTAAATCTTTATTTTTATTTTTGATAAATAAAGTGGTATCTACTTTTCCTCTTGAAAATCCTTTTTCTATTAAGAATTTTGACAACCTTTCATACCATGCTCTTAGAGCTTGTTTCAAACCATAGAGTGCCTTAGATAGTTTGAAAACATGTTTAGGAAATTCATGATTTTCAAAGTCGGGAGGTTGTTCAACATACACTTCTTCATTAATGAAACCATTTAAAAATGCACTCTTTACATCCATTTGATATAACTTGAAGTTTTTATAACATGCAAAGGCAAGTAGCATTCTAATTGCTTCTAATCTAGCTACCGGTGCATAAGTTTCATCATAGTCTATTCCTTCCTCTTGTCTATAACCTTGTGCAACTAATCTAGCATTGTTTCTTATGATCACACTATTTTCATCCATCTTGTTCTTGAATATCCATTTAGTTCCAATTATAGAATGATCACTAGGCCTAGGGACTAGTTTCCACACTTTGCTTCTTTCAAATTGATTTAATTCTTCTTGCATTGCTAAGAACCAATTATTGTCATTTAAGGCTTCATTGACATTTCTAGGTTCTATTTGAGACACAAAGGCTATATATTGACACATATTCCTTAGAGATGATCTAGTTCTAACTCCAAGAGTTGGATCTCCCACTATTTCACAATCTTTTACATATCCTAATTCTCTTGGTGCTCTAGACTCTCTCTCTAACATCTCTATTTCTTCTTCATCTTCTTTATTTAAGTCAAGTTTTTCTAATAGATCTTCTTCTAAGTTTGGAATTTCCTCTAAGTTTTCATCAAATATTCCTACATCCTCTTCATTAGTTGAATCTTTAGGTAAATCATTTGACTCATCAAATATTACATGAATTGATTCTTCAACTATCAATGTTCTTTTGTTATATACCTTATAAGCCTTTGAATTTAAGGAATATCCTAGAAAGATTCCATCATCACTCTTGGCATCAAATTTTCCTAAATTATCTTTCCCATTATTTAAGATAAAACATTTGCAGCCAAAAGGATGGAAGTAGCTAATGTTAGGCTTCTTACCTTTGTAAAGCTCATAAGGAGTTTTCTTTAGCATGGGTCTAATCATGGCTCTATTAATGATATAGCAAGATGTATTTATAGCTTCAGCCCAAAAATATTTTGGTAAATTATTTTCACACAACATGGTTCTAGCCATTTCTTCCAATGTTCTATTTCTTCTCTCAACCACTCTATTTTGTTGTGGTGTCCTAGGGGCTGAAAAATTATGGCTAATTCCTTTATCATTGCAATACTCATCAAATCCTATATTTTCAAACTCTTTGCCATGATCACTTCTAATACTAGTTATTGTATATCCTTTTTCATTTTGAGTCACTTTTGTATAAGCTATGAACTTTTCTAAAGCTTCATTTTTCACTCTAAAAAAGAACACCCAAGTGAACCTAGTGTAATCATCAACTATTACAAATCCATAGTGTTTCCCACCAAGGCTTGTTGTTCTAGTTGGTCCAAATAAATCTAGGTGGAGTAATTGAAGAGGCCTAGTGGTGGATACACTATTCTTAGTTTTAAATGTTGTCCTTTTTCTGTTTTCCTTTAACACAAGCTTCACATATTTTTTCATAGTCAAAGGACAACTTGGGTAATCCTATAACTAGATCCTTTCTAGCTAACTTAGATAACACATGCATGCTAGCATGACCTAGTCTTCTATGCCATAACCAAGATTCTTTTTCATTGTCTACCATTAGGCATATGTTTTCATTTTTGAGTTCATTAAGATAGACAGTGTATATATTACATTGCCTATGACCTAGAAAAAGAACTTTATTTGACTTAGGATCTATAACATGACATTTCATGCAATCAAAAATTACTTTATAACCTTTGTCACAAAGTTGACTTATGCTTAGTAAGTTATGCTTTAGACCCCTAACAAGCAATACTTTTTCTAATGAAAAATAGTCATTACCTATTGAGCCACTCCCTTCAACTTGGCCTTTGGAGTTGTCCCCAAACGTGACTTCTCCACCAACCTTTGATTTAAATGAGTTGAAGTGGCTCTTCTCACCCGTCATGTGCCTTGAGCATCCACTGTCCAAGTACCAAGCTTCTTTTGTTTTAGCTTTGTGGCAATGCTCAATTACCTACAATGAAAAATCAAACTCATATCTTAGGTACCCAAATTCTCTTGGGTCCTTTGAGGTTAGTGAATGCAATTCTTGATCCCTTTGGGATCCATTTTGCCAATGCATTAAAATCTTTTGAGTTAATTACTTCTTTTGGAACCCACATTCTTTTTACTATTTTTCCTTTAAGAGTAGTTATCTTCATATTGCAATTATGTGATGCATGTCCCTTTCTATTACAATATGAACAAGTAGTTGAAGGTTTATTCATGCTCTTTCTAGCAATGAAGCTTTTGAGATGAGTCTCTCTACTTTTTGCATTATATCCTAACCCATTTTTATCAAAGAATGCCCTTTAAGTTTCTAACATGTTATCTAACTTTTGCTGACCCATATAAAATCTATTAAAGGAATTATGTAGATTACTATTTTTTTCTTTTAAGTCACAAATTTCAAGATTCGTAATTTCTAGTTTCTTTTCACATTCTAATTTGTCCTCTAGAATTAACTCATTTTCTTTCTTCAATTTAGATATTATCTTCTTATATTTCATACTCATGCATTCATATTCCAATGCAAGATCATCAAAGGCATCTTGCAATTCATCAAAAGAGTATTCACTGAGGTTTGAAGTTACCTTTTCATCCTCAATAGCCATGAAGCACAAGTTGGCAATGTCCTCATTTGAGTCATCATCGGAGCAGTCACTGTCGCTCCATGTAGCCACCATTGCCTTCTTTTTGTGGAACCTATCATTGGACCTTTTAAGAAGAGGGCAGTTAAACTTAATGTGTCCTGGTTTTTTACATTCATAACACACAATTGTATCTTTTCTTCCTACCTCTTCTTAATCTCTCTTGTGGTTTCTCCTATTACTACCACTAGCTCTCATTCTCATGAATTTATTAAACCTTTTGGCAAACATTGCCATCTCAAGATCTTCTTCACTACCACTCTCATTTTTAATCTCCTCTTGAGTAAAAGATTTTAGAGCAACTCCCACTTTCTTGGGTGGCTCTTCATTTCTTCTTAATTTCTTCTCATAAGTGAGTAGTGAACCTATTAATTCATCTAGTGACAATGTGTGAGGGTCCTTGGATTCCTCAATTGCAGTCACTTTAGCCTCCCATGATTTTGGTAGGCTATTTAATATTTTCTTGACCATTTCTATATTAGAGTATATTTTTCCTAATGATTTTAATCCATTAATTACATCAGTGAATCTAGTGAACATATCACTGATTGAGTCTCCTTCCTTCATCCTAAATAGCTCATAGTCATGTGTGAGCATTCCTACCTTAGTCTCCTTTACTTGGGTTATACCCTCATGAGTTATTGCCAATTTGTCCCAAATTTGTTTGGCATCGTCACAATCGGAGATTCTATTGTATTCATTTGGCCCTAAAGCACAAAATAGGGTGTGCATGGCCTTAGCATTTAGCTGAGCACTTTTGACATCATTTGAATCCCATTCATCTTCTTCTTTAGGGATGACTCTTTCCTCTATTCTTTTTGTAGGGATTTGAGGTCCTTTAGTGATAATCCCCCATACTTCATAATCATTTGCTTGAATGAATAACATCATCCTAGTCTTCCAATAAGTATAATGTTCCCCATTGAACATAGGAGGCCTAACCGTAGAGTGCCCCTATCCTACTAAGCTAGTTGCTATATTGTTGTGAACCATTAGATCGTTTCTAACGCTTAGAAAGTTATTCCTATGTGATCAAAGAGTCCTAGCTCTGATACCAATTGTTGGCTCTACCGAGAGGGGGGTGAATCGATTTTCTAATGTTAATGGTAAATTTAAACTAATTCGAGCTTAATTAACAAATAATGAATAAGCAATATAATGTATTAAACCAAATTAAAGCAAGATAAGGAAGAGAATATCAAACACAGTTGTTTATAGAGGTTCGGCAAATCTCTTGCCTACGTCCTCTCTCCTTGAATTTCTTGTCAAGTGCTTTCTTTCTCACTTTCAACGAAAGTTACGCACTCCCTTTTTCAGGTTAAGGAATAACCTCTCTACCCTTTTTATACAAAGAAGTATTCACCATTTTATAAAGATTATCTCACTGAGGAACAATCCTCTTCTCTCTTAAAGCAAGGATGAATACAATATCAAGTTTTTTATGTGGGTAGGACAAATACAGCTTTTGCACACAAGCTTATACAACAAACTCAATAAATAAGGATTGAAGACAATTGGAATGAAAGAATTAAACTCTTGAGAATATACAGAATGTGCAGCAATAGTCTCTGCTTTCTTAGTGTCTTCAATGCTTGATTATATACTGAAGGATTGGTAGTTGGAGCATTTAATGCTGTTTTTTCCGTTGAGATTTTACAGAAAGAGCTGTTGGAAACCTCCAGTAGAATGCCAGATCGATATGCCATCTTGACAAGATCGATCTCTTAGTTATAATCCCTGCAAGATCAAGGCAAAAAGAAGCAAGGAGATCGATCTCATATATGACCAGATCAATCTCATAATTTGAAAATATTAGAGCAGATCGATCTGTCGAATAGGTAGATCGATCTTTCAATCTCTCTGTTTGAGGCATGATCGATCTATAGATCGATCTGCCAGGTAATCTCGTAGTGAGGAGATCGATCTCTCATTAACCCAGATCGATCTCCTTAGCTCTCTGACTTTGAGGAGATCGATATCTTCCTATACCAGATCGATCTCATGAGCTCTCTGTTTGAGTATAGATCGATCTTATAGATCGATCTACTATCTTTACCTTTGTTTTAGGGGAGATCAATCTCTTCCTAGACCAGATTGATCTTCTCAACACCCTGTTGTAGGTAGATCGATCTTATAACCCTATAAGATCGATCTTAGCTTCCTCAATACCTTTGTACAAGTTCAAACCTTAGCAGATCGATCTCATATCCTCATGAGATCGATCTCTCATCCTAGAAAACCCAGGAGATCGATCTCTCATATCACCAGATCGATCTCTCATTTCCAGGAACTTAATATCTGGTACTGATAGCTTCTAAACATGTTTTTATATCATCTTTATGTTATTGAATTTACTTATTTTGTTATTTCAAAATATATTAACTCAACACACATCCTCCCCACCTTAAAAAGAATTTGGTCCTCCAAATTCAACTCGACTAGTGATAATTCTATTTTTTATAGAATTATTTGTGCTTAAATTCATAATTATTTGCTTAAATCCCCTTATTAATTCATTAATAATCCCCTTATTTAATTAAAATTCCTTATTGTGCAGATAAATTAAAATCCTGATGAAACTCAGTTGTTTCAGACGAAATTGGGCTGAAAACGGGCTTAAAGAGATTAGGCCACTTCAAATTTTGCAGATCGAGTCACCAGTCGTCTAGACACGCGTGATGCCAGGTGTCGATATTTTATTTGCTCTGAAACGATAAGATCAATAGACACCGAGCGAATATTCTGGAAGGCACACGCCGAGCCACAGCGCAGAGCCAACTGGATAAATCGACAAGTGACGTGGAAATATCTATCTGCAGCGAATCAATTGAAGACAAGTGGCCAAATATTACCAACTCATCTAGGATGGAAATTTACCATTGTACCCCTATTTTTGTGTATAAATAGAACATGATGGCTATTGGAAATTGAGAAGTAGAGTAGGTAGGGTAAAATTAGAGTAGCCTAGGGTTAGAGTAAGATAGCTTTTAGAGTTTCCTTTAATTTCCGCATTGTTCAAGTGTTATTTTACTGTTCATCCATGTTCTTCATTTACAAGTTGTTTAATCTTATTTTTCAAGAGTAATCCATTTTTCTTTTTCCATCTCTCGGTTTATTCCTTTGTTTGGTTTTTGTTCATTAATCCATTATTTTACAAGCTTACATTCCATGTCTCAGTTTCATCACTGTTGTTATTCATCAGTTTCTCCATAGTTTTCTTACTCTCGGTTGCTTTATAGTTTTCTAGGTCTCGATTTCTTCATTGTTTGTTTTATCTTCCCGATTTCCTTTATTAAGTTTATTTTTGTATCTCAAAGCTTAGTCTCAAATTCAGGTCTCGGTTTCTTCTCACATACATGATTATTTCTTTGTCTTCTTAGTGATAAACCAGTAAACTTTCTTTAGGTAGTTCTCCTCTCGGTTATATTTCAAGTGGGCATTCAGGTTATATTTGCATGCAATCTACAGCCTTTGTGATTCTGTTGCCATGATGTGGGAGGATGCAAGGCATTTTTCTACATCATTAGCAAAGTGGAATCCGGTTGGAGAGAGAAGTGAAGCTGCCCGTGGATCTTCAGTTTTCTATTTTCTGCATTTGTTCATGTTTCGATAGATAGTTCAGCTACTGCATTTCATTTTTCTCAGTTGCTGCAATTTCTTTCTTTTGTATGTTCAGTTCCTTCTTTTCATTTGTTGTTGGTGAGCAGTTATCATTTGAGGCAGTATAGCTCCATGAGTGCTCGGGTGTGACATAACAATTCCTGCTCTGTTCTCCCCTGTTTGACGTTGTGATTTCTGTTCATCTTGCAAGCTGAGCAATCCAGCAGCTGGAAGCAGTCATTCCGCAGGAGCAAAACACAGGACAGGCCGAGAGCAGTAGCAAGCAGCATTCGGATGCAGCAGGGCAGCAGTCATGGACATCATCTGGTGAAGGAAGCAGAGCAGCAGTACATCGCACCAGGCAGCAGGAGCAGAAGCCGAGGATGATGCTGGAATCGGGAGGTGTCAATGGCTTGTACTAGTGAAAGGAGGCAAAACCGTTAGCAAGCTGGTGCAGCACCTGAGCAGTACAGCAGGACAATCCGTAGCAAACCAGCTGGACAGCCAACCCGAGCCATGACTTGGAAGTGGGAATGAAAATGCCAGATTGAGTAAACAGTAAAAAGAGGGAAAAGCTACTTTTTGTTTAAAATGGATAAGGCTTTGTTTGGTTGATAGGTTATAGAATTAGCTCATTTTTATGCATTTTAGTTTATTTCCAATTTAATTAGTTAGCTTAGTTTAGATTTGTTAATTAAATTGCATGATTAGTATTTTAGTTTAATAGATTAAAACTTAGTTTTAATTAGGATGATAGTTAATTAAATGTTCATTTAGACTTAGATTAGGGGTAATTTCAGTTAATTAAGTCTTAGGTTATTTTAAATAGCATTTGATTAAGTAGTTCAATTGCATTTTTAGATTAGTTTAATTAATCATGTTTGTTATTTCCATATTTGCATTTAATTTTAATTGATTTAATTTGTTTTAACTATTTACTTTTCTTTTGTAGGTAATTTGCTTTTAATTGATCGAAATACTGTAAGTAAAATTTTGTTTTTATTTCTTTTAGTTATTATTTCATTGTTTTTAATTAGCCTTAGTAAATCACTCTTGAATTCATAATTTGCTAGGATATACTTAGGGTAAAAGTAACCGGTAGTTAATTAGGCTAACAACTTCTCTGTGGGACGATATCTCGGGACTCAAAATCCCATTATTACTTGGACGACCCGTGCACTTGCGGAAAGATTACCCTAAGGGCTTCGATCAACTAGTCAAACAGATGGGGGTATTTCTCCTTCATGAGGCTTTCCAGTTCCCAAGTTGCCTCTTCCATTGAGTGATGTTTCCACAGAACTTTCACTAATGGGATGCTTTTAGTCTTAAGGACCTTCTCCTTTCTATCAAGAATCCGGACGGGTTCCTCAGTGTAGCTCATGTCCTCTTATATGTCCATCTCTTTATACTCTATGACATGAGAATGGTTCGGGTGGTACTTCCTTAACATAGACACATGAAAGACGTTGTGTATTCCGGACATCTGTGGGGGTAATGCCAATCTGTAGGCTACCTCTCCCACTCTCTCAAGAATCTCGAAAGGTCTTATGTATCGAGGACGCAATTTCCCTTTCTTTCCAAACCTCATGATTCCCTTACTCGGTGATATTTTTAGGAATACTATATCACCAACATCAAATTCGAGTGGCCATCTACGCACATACTCGTAGCTCTTTTGTCTACTCTTTGCAGCCCGTAATCTCTCACATATGAGTTTCACACTCTGTACAGCTTGCTCAACAAGCTTGGGAGCATTTATCTTTCTGTCACCAACTTCTTCCCAAGCTACAGGAGATCTACACCTCCTACCATATAGAGCCTCAAAAGGAGCCATTCCAGTACTCGCATGATAGCCGTTATTGTACGCAAACTTTGCTAGGGGTAGGTGATCATCCTATGATCCCTTAAAATCCATTGTACATGTCACGACCCAAATTACCTAAAAATCCCTACAAATTTTTCGCTTTTTCATTTCCTTATCCATCGTGAACAGTTACACTACTAAACAGTTGGGCTATGATTCGGTGTTAGTACCTCTCACCTATTTACCATTCCATTTTCATATTTCATTTACATATCAATTTATTTAAACTAAATACATCCCCAATATTACATCCATATACAGTACTGTGCATATATATGTTCAGATACAAAATTATATAAATGTGTATACCTGGTCTTGCTAAGAAGCAGCGGAAATGACTACTGTCGTTCTCTTCTACTGAATATAGCCTGTGGAGTGGAAAATGAAAGGGTGAGCGAAACGTGCTCAGTAAGGCAATAATGTAAGCAGGTAGATAACTATACTATCTACGTGCTGATAATGTCATGATGTAAAAATCGTTTACTTTCGGAGCATGAGGTAAGATTAAAACAATGCCACATGTATGTATATATCATATACAAGAAATCATGAAATCGACATATCAAGCACACATGGAAAATCATCATGTATGACATCTCATGCTCGTCACATTAAAACTCATTTATTTCATCGTAAACTCTTCACTTTAAAACTCATTTGTTTAATCACAAAACTCATCACTTTGAAACTTATTTGTTTCATCATAAATTCATCACATTTAAAACTCATTTGTTTCATTATAAAACAACTTCATCAAGGTCAAACCCATCTCTCGGGAATACCTTGATTCATCAAATCACATCTCTTTTAAAAACACAAATCGGGACTACCCCTCCATCGGGTTTGTCCTGGTCTATCCAGACCATATGATATCATGTGAGGCATGTAGGTTACTGTATGAAAAATCGAGGACTATGGCCATACTATGTCCCTGTGATCCCATGCTACACGGATCCCGGTGTGCGGGGTATCACAACTGCAACGGGAGGTGGGGTCAAGTCCTACCCGCCAGAATATCAAGTAACATCATAGAGTCATCATGACTGCACGGTACAGCGTACTCCGTGTGACATACACGGTACATCGTACTCCGTGGACCCATATCATAGTCTGGGGGTGCCTGCCGTAGGTCTTATCCAGCCCAATACTATGTCGATAACCAACCCATGTCTCAAAGTTTACGTGCGAGCATCTCAACTCTCTGCGACACACAGTCTACAGGAGGCTTCCGCACGACTATATGCATGTCAACTCGCGTCTAGTGCGAGCGAAGCTCCAACACCACGCTATGCATATCATGATATCTAAAATCTCATGCGAGCGAAGCTCCAGCACGGTTTTATGCACACACAAATTTCTCGTACGAGCAATGCTCCAGTACGGCTTTTCATGAAAATAAATCAGTAAACTTGAGTGCGAGTAAGACTCTAACACTCTTTTTACTTGTATAGATACTATAGGTGGCTAAGTCTTGACAAAACATCTTTTAAAAATAGTAACCGGTACAAATCGGTACCCTTTTGTATATTTCACGAAATCAATAGCCAACCTATGTTCATATTTGCTTAAATCAAAGCAGTCTATTCATATAGAGCATTAAAAACATGAAATCATGCAATTTACCTGCGTTACTACCCTTTTTGTAAATTTTACTCCTAGGGGTAAAATCGTTATTTTTCCTTATTTACCTATACCCCGGTTTTCGTAGAAATTATTATTTCATTTCTAGATACTTTAAAGAATGCTAAACCCTGTAAATCCCCTCAATAAATACGTATAGAAATCTCTATACGCTTACAAAATTCCCTTACCTGGAAATCGTGCGTAGACTTAGCCTATCTCGATGATACCGAACCTCTCGGTCCAAGTGCGCGCCAACCAAAGATACGTAACTGCATATAACCACATAATCGAGGTTAATTCACTTATCTTGATCAGTATATCGCATTTACTGACCAACTTTAAGGTATTGGGCCCTATCTACCCTATTTGGTCTCGGCCCATTTCAACCCTTTTTATATTTATTAATTCCCTTCTTCGGGTATACCGGGCTTATGCAGCTTACTAGTAATTATCGGGCTTCGATCCAAGTTCATTGGATAGCCCGTATACCATTTACGGCAATTTATTACAACTTCGAATTAATATTCTTTCCTATGTGAAATTAATCCGTAATTCCGTAAATAATTAAACTCGGTATTTAAAGAACTCTGAATGCCGAAATTAAATTGTACTTACCCGATACGATGCGGGGTACGAAGATCAGAGCTCAATCGGCTCTCGTTTGGTCTCTGTCGTAAAGCTGCATAATTAGGTAAATCCGGATTATTTTTCATTAAAATAATATTAAATTAAATTTTTGGAATTCACCTGTAGGTCAATTTCGACCCTCGGTCAACTTACCCGAACCTCGAGTCGTCCCCGGTAATTTCTTTCCCTTTTTCCCCTTTTTCCTTTCTTTTCTTTCCTTTTCTTTCCTTTTCCTTTCTTTTCTTTCCCCTTTTCCTTCCTTTTCCCTCCTTTTCCTTCCCTTTCCTTTCAGCCAAACGACACCGTTCACTGTCACTTGCCGTCGCCGGCGTTCCCGGCAGTCTCACCGGCCAAGATCGATCTCAAAAGAACCGGCTTCCTCCCCTGAGTGCGTCGGTGGTCTCCTTTCCGGCCCAGTCGCGGCGGTTCACCGGTAATCACCCTGTTTCTCCCTCGGATTTTCGAAGCTCCGATCGGTCTGCTCCGGCCACCTGGCGGCACGATTCCGGTGCCCACGTGTTCGCCGGACTCTCCTCTTCCTCCTGGTACCTTCGTCGGACGCGGACGGTCGCCGGTGTGTGGGGATCGGTGGTCGGTTCTCTCGGGTGGCAGACGGGTTCCGTTTCTCTTCTTTTCGGGTTTTTCCCGATTTCAGCCTTTTTTTTTGAATTATCATTATTATTTAACCATTTATTTTATTATTAAAATATTCATTAAAATCGTCTAAAAAAAATCTGAAAATATCTACAAAATCCATTAATTTATTCCACATAAATTAATTTAATTTATTTTAATTTATTTATTATATTTTTAATCATTTTTTCGGTATAATTTCTCCGTATTTTCGGGATATTGTCCCAAGTTACTTTTCGATATTTCTAAAAATTTCAGATCTTGATCAATTTGACTCAAAATTATATAATTTCCTTATTATTGATCAAGATATTCTAAATCCTTATTTTTTAATTAAATTTTTCTTATCGAATTTATCCCGAATTTCGATCTTTTGACCGTTTTACCCCTACACTTGTTCGGGATTTATTTAATCCGACTTCCCTTCACGAATACTCATTCATTTTGTATTTTAAATTCTTATCTCCTGTCCAAATCCCGTTTCATTTTATTTGTGAACATTTTTCTACCTCATAAAATTTACGATTTAATTTCGGGTCTTACAAATCTCCCCCACTTAAGGAATTTGGTCCTCCAAATTAGAACCAAGTCATATGAGTCCATATACAACTCCGGGTACATCGATCGTATCATACACTATCATCCTCAAGTGACTTCTTCGGAGTGTATTACTACCAAAGGGCTTTAATTAGGGAGATCCTCTTACACCTCAATACTTCATTTTTCCTGTTTAATGCCCAAATCAACTTATCAATATACTTATATTTTCATTAACTGAACTTTTGGATCTCAGATCCTATCACCTATGCTAGATCTGGATAGTATTTTCGAAGCATTAAAAGTTGGGACACATTGTGGGTGGCTGTTAATTCAGGTGATAACGTCAACCTACAGGTCTTATCTCCCACTTGTCCAATCTCTCAAAATATTCAATCCAGCGAAACTCAACTTACCTTCTTCCAAAAGCTCGCTAGGTCCTTATTCTCTTAGGACAAGTACCTTTCAACCATACTAATTCACCAAGGGTGAATTCCAATACTTGTCTATCTGCTCCGAGGTGTTCTTAATCTCTATTAACTAAACATCCTCAAAGACTTATTATCCAAAGTCGAAAATAATTCTATCTGTCACCCACCTATTTTATCCAATTTGGGGAAACAACCCCTACGACCATACACTGTCTCATATTTGTTATCCCGATACTCAAGTGGCAACTGTCACTATTGACGAATTCGATTTGTAATAACTGATCATCCCAAGAGCATAAAAATCAAGGGCACACGCTTTCATCGGATCCTCCAGAACTTGTACAGTCCTCTCTGACTGACCATCTGTCTGAGGACGGAAAGCTGTGCTAATACTCAGTCGGGTTCCCATAGCTTCCTGAAAAATATTCCCTGAAGTAAGAAGTGAAGCGGGAATCCCTATATGATACCATGCTCACTGGAACGCTACTTAGTGTTCCATAATCTTCCTTATACCTGAATCCTCATACACACTCTGAGTATTTGGAGATTTCATAACCAGAAGGTGGGTAGACTTAGTCAACTTAGCGACTATCATCCAAATAGCCTCGTAATTCACCTGGGTTCTCTGTAACCCATCACAACATTCATGGAGACTTGCTCCCATTTTCGCGCCGTGTCGATATAGGTAGGTGCTGCAATAACTCTGCAGACTTTTAATACTCTACCTTATTCTGTTGACATATTAGGCACTTTTTCACAATCTCTATCATGTCTCTTTTAACATCTGACCACCAATACCCTTTTCGAGATTTTAATATATTCTTATTACCTTCCGTATGCACTGTATATCCTGAAGAGTGAGCTTCTGACAAAATTACTATCTCATCAACTGTGGTCCTGGGGAGCACTCATACTGTCTCTGAACCTCTCTGTAAATCATTATCATACTCCGTGAACTCTGTCACTGTACCCTTCTGAATCTGACCCTAGACTATCGACATCATGCCGATCATCACGCTAAGCCTGTCAAATCCGGGCACTCTCATCCGGTTCTAGTCTCAGGCTAGCTGTCACATAATCACTGTCATCATCAGAAGGGATCGCATCACTACTGAGGTCCACAACTGCTCTAGCAGCTCACGCTCCCTGACCATCATATGTAGTACCATCCCGAGGCTCTTTCTGCTCAAGGTATTAGCCATAACATTAGCTTTTCCTGGGTGGCATAATTTTCACAAATCAAAACCTCTCAGAAGCTCTAACCCACTATGTATTTTCATATTCGCCTCTTTCTGTGAAAACAGATACTTGAGACTTTATGATCAGTGCATATCCAAAATTCTTCATCGTGTACATAATAGTACCATATCCTCGGTACAAATACTGTTGCCAACTTTAAATCATGGGTCAGATAGTTTCTTTTATGATCAAGGAGTTGTCTGACTCCATCCTTGACTATCTCCCCATTATACATCAATACACAACTCCTTCATAATTTTGAGGTATCCATACTCACTGAAAACCTCTTGAGCTGTTGGGTATGGTGAACTTAATCACGGTGGTCAGTTCATACTTCATTACACCGAAATTCCTGTCACATCCATCATTTTATTTATCATCTCATTCAGAGACCACGTTCTCATAGTTAAACGTGTCAAGGTATACCCTTTTAGAACTCGCAGCAACCCATTGTAAAAGTCATTTCCCAATTGTTGCTTACAATTTGCCCTAGACTTTAACTACACCCAACATATCATCGATAATGATGATTACAAATTGGTCCAATCCTTGACTTATTTACGCATAAGAGTATAAGATCCTACAAAATCGCTTATGTTTTCAGGTACTAACCTGCGTCATTTCCTTTTCTTATCTTAACGGCTCTTATTAAATTTTACTATGTTAACCTTTACGATTTGTCGATTTTTAATATTCTTATCGTCTTAGTAAAGGTATCCTAATGCTAAAGGTAGTTATTACAATGATTGATTTCACGTTATAGGTTATATATATACTTTTAGACGCTGTCAAGTCTTCAGGCGGGGAGCTATTTTGAAATACCTTTATTAACCTTCAGACTTAACCACAACTACGTTATATCTTAGTCTATGTGGTCACAATTTATATTCGCTACTAATTGCTTTAATCCTAATGACTTCATATCGTAAAGATGTTCTTTCCTAGCATACGTCTCTTGCTCCAATACATCTTGTATCCAGAATCAAGCATATCTCCTCAGTGTATCAATCATGACAAAACTCTTGTCATTATTCATTCCGTGAGTACAATCCTTACTCCTTTAATTTTCAACTGTTACACCCCTGTTTTTAACTTAAAATCTCAATATCCATATTCCGTTAATTAATCCTCCTCTATTGGGGTACTCATTTATCAGTATTGTGCCCAATGATATAGGCATTCATGCCTTTTACTCACTTATATGCGAATGAAGGCGGTATGAATAAATGTGTGGCACCAGGATCAATGAACATATGTACTTCATTATTCATAACAAGTGTGGTATCTTACACCACATCCATGAAACATCAATAGTGTCCTGGTCCAAGACATCCTCTCGCCTTCGTCCAACAGCCTACTTTCCTTTTTCTTTTCAGCTATGGCCTCCCTTTTCATTGCAGCTATACCAACAAAGTTTTTCTCTGTCTCTTTACTTTTCTGTGGGGCGATCTCGCCCAACTCTGAGTAATCAAAATTAATGGTCCGTCTTACCACACTTAACGGCCATTTTCATCAATACCGTGTAGGTATAGACCCTCCTTCCGTGGTATCCACCACACATCTCACACTGCTTACAGTGCTTACACTGCTACACTGCTTCGTAGCAGGTCGGGGTCCTCCAAATTACGATGTCCCTCAAGAGTGCCAAAATTGGATGCACTGAGGCCTTACCAATTATCTTAGTCCATTACTCATCAAATCTAATCTTTTACCAATTACCTTTTTCTCATTTTAACATCTCTGTCATTTCTCGATTCTCTTTTCTGTCTCTATTTCAGCCCTCACTACCTTTCCCAATCTCAGAGGCGTACAACACATGATATTATTCATGCAACTGTATTTTGCGCACTGCCTCGATATAGGTAATATCTCACGGGCCAATCGGACTCAAATTGAAAAGTTGAGCCATTTCATGAACTTTTAGACATCTCGACTGTCACCTGTTCATAGTGTCGAGGTAATATCTGCCAAAGAATATAATTGAGTTTCATACTCATCAATCAACCAATGACTAAGGGCAGTGTAAGAAACTTTATCAATAAATTCCTTTAAGTAGTGCCCGAAATATTCAGTCACCAGAATACATCCAGAAATATTTCTCATTTCGACTCCGGATGTTTAACTCTTCAGATAGGTCGAGCGGACTTCCACCAATGCTCCGCCTCGCCCTCTAACATAAATGTATTTTAAAAATCACTTTCTCGATCGACATAAACCGAAAAATCCATAGCATTTCGCTATCTCATACACCCAATCCTCAGCAACTATTAGTTTCTTTACTTCGCTATATACCGGAGGGGTGTGCAAATATCTATAGTCTGAGGCATCTGTTTAGGCTTTACCCTGCCTATTCTCAACTACACGCATAGGTTGAGTAAACAACTTTGAAATATTTTCTACACTCCACTCCATCCATTTGGAGCGTGTCTCAATACTGTCTGATCACTCTGTCAGACTCTGAGAGGTATGCTCAACATTAACCTCTATTTCAATCTCATCCCGATTCTCATGGGTCAACTCAGCACGACTTAGCAGACTCAGGTCTACCTCTACGACCTCTGCCTCGTGCACTATCTCATCTTGAGTCTCATATCATGACTCATTTGATTCTCAGATCGATCTCTACGGTCTCGAGCATGTGTACTCGCCACTCTACCATAGCGGCTATCAGTTATAAAAACTATATTTTTGCATTCGAAACAAAATTCTTAGCTGCACTTTCATCTTGATATACACAATTGTATCTAAACAATGCACAGTACATGGGGATGTAAATTTACTTAACCACTAACACCGACTCATATCAGGCCAACTCTGCTCTGATACCATTAAATTTGTCACGACCCAAATTACCTAAAAATCCCTACAAATTTTTCGCTTTTTCATTTCCTTATCCATCGTGAACAGTTACACTACTAAACAGTTGGGCTATGATTCGGTGTTAGTACCTCTCACCTATTTACCATTCCATTTTCATATTTCATTTACATATCAATTTATTTAAACTAAATACATCCCCAATATTACATCCATATACAGTACTGTGCATCTATATGTTCAGATACAAAATTATATAAATGTGTATACCTGATCTTGCTAAGAAGCAGCGAAAATGACTACTGTCGTTCTCTTCTACTGAATATACCCTGTGGGGTGGAAAATGAAAGGGTGAGCGAAACGTGCTCAGTAAGGCAATAATGTAAGCAGGTAGATAACTATACTATCTACGTGCTGATAATGTCATGATGTAAAAATCGTTTACTTTCGGAGCATGAGGTAAGATTAAAACAATGCCACATGTATGTATATATCATATACAAGAAATCATGAAATCGACATATCAAGCACACATAGAAAATCATCATGTATGACATCTCATGCTCGTCACATTAAAACTCATTTATTTCATTGTAAACTCTTCACTTTAAAACTCATTTGTTTAATCACAAAACTCATCACTTTGAAACTTATTTGTTTCATCATAAATTCATCACATTTAAAACTCAATTGTTTCATTATAAAACAACTTCATCAAGGTCAAACCCATCTCTCGGGAATACCTTGATTCATCAAATCACATCTCTTTTAAAAACACAAATCGGGACTACCCCTCCATTGGGTTTGTCCTGGTCTATCCAGACCATATGATATCATGTGAGGCATGTAGGTTACTGTATGAAAAATCGAGGACTATGGCCATACTATGTCCCTGTGATCCCATGCTACACGGATCCCGGTGTGTGGGGTATCACAACTGCAACGGGAGGTGGGGTCAAGTCCTACCCGCCAGAATATCAAGTAACATCATAGAGTCATCATGACTGCACGGTACAACGTACTCCGTGTGACATACACGGTACATCGTACTCCGTGGACCCATATCATAGTCTGGGGGTGCCTGTCGTAGGTCTTATCCAGCCCAATACTATGTCGATAACCAACCCATGTCTCAAAGTTTACGTGCGAGCATCTCAACTCTCTGCGACACACAGTCTACAGGAGGCTTCCGTACGACTATATGCATGTCAACTCGCGTCTAGTGCGAGCAAAGCTCCAACACCACGCTATGCATATCATGATATCTAAAATCTCGTGCGAGCGAAGTTCCAGCACGGTTTTATGCACACACAAATTTCTCGTACGAGCAATGCTCCAGTACGGCTTTTCATGAAAATAAATCAGTAAACTTGAGTGTGAGTAAGACTCTAACACTCTTTTTACTTGTATAGATACGATAGGTGGCTAAGTCTTGACAAAACATCTTTTAAAAATAGTAACCGGTACAAATCGGTACCCTTTTGTATATTTCACGAAATCAATAGCCAACCTATGTTCATATTTGCTTAAATCAAAGCAGTCTATTCATATAGAGCATTAAAAACATGAAATCATGCAATTTACCTGCCTTACTACCCTTTTTGTAAATTTTACTCCTAGGGGCAAAATCGTTATTTTTCCTTATTTACCTATACCCCGATTTTCGTAGAAATTATTATTTCATTTCTTGATACTTTAAAGAATGCTAAACCCTGTAAATCCCCTCAATAAATACGTATAGAAATCTCTATACGCTTACAAAATTCCCTTACCTGGAAATCGCGCGTAAACTTAGCCTATCTCGATGATACCGAACCTCTCGGTCTAAGTGTGCGCCAACCAAAGATACGTAGCTGCATATAACCACATAATCGAGGTTAATTCACTTATCTTGATCAGTATATCGCATTTACTGACCAACTTTAAGGTATTGGGCCCTATCTACCCTATTTGGTCTCGGCCCATTTCAACCCTTTTTATATTTATTAATTCCCTTCTTCGGGTATACCGGGCTTATGCAGCTTACTAATAATTATCGGGCTTCGATCCAAGTTCATTGGATAGCCCGTATACCATTTACGGCAATTTATTACAACTTCGAATTAATATTCTTTCCTATGTGAAATTAATCCGTAATTCCGTAAATAATTAAACTCGGTATTTAAAGAACTCTGAATGCCGAAATTAAATTGTACTTACCCGATACGATGCGGGGTACGAAGATCAGAGCTCAATCGGCTCTCGTTCGGTCTCTGTCGTAAAGCTGCATAATTAGGTAAATTCGGATTATTTTTCATTAAAATAATATTAAATTAAATTTTCGAAATTCACCCGTAGGTCAATTTCGACCCTCGGTCAACTTACCCGAACCTCGAGTCGTCCCCGGTAATTTCTTTCCCTTTTTCCCCTTTTTCCTTTCTTTTCTTTCCTTTTCTTTCCTTTTCCTTTCTTTTCTTTCCCCTTTTCCTTCCTTTTCCCTCCTTTTCCTTCCCTTTCCTTTCGGCCAAACGACACCATTCACTGTCACTTGCCGTCGCCGGCGTTCCGGCGGTCTCACCGGCCAAGATCGATCTCAAAAGAACCGACTTCCTCCCCTGAGTGCGTCGGTGGTCTCCTTTCCGGCCCAGTCGCGGCGGTTCGTCGGCAATCACCCCGTTTCTCCCTCGAATTTTCGAAGCTCCGATCGGTCTGCTCCGGCCACCTGGAGGCGCGATTCCGGTGCCCACGTGTTCGCCGGACTCTCCTCTTCCTCCTGGTACCTTCGTCGAACGCAGACGGTCGCCGGTGTGTGGGGATCGGTGGTCGATTCTCTCGGGTGGCAGACGGGTTTCGTTTCTCTTCTTTTCGGGTTTTTCCCGATTTCAGCCCTTTTTTTTTTGAATTATCATTATTATTTAACCATTTATTTTATTATTAAAATATTCATTAAAATAGTCTAAAAAAATCTGAAAATATCTACAAAATCCATTAATTTATTCCACATAAATTAATTTAATTTATTTTAATTTATTTATTATATTTTTAATCATTTTTTCGGTATAATTTCTCCGTATTTTGGGGATATTATCCCAAGTGACTTTTCGATATTTCTAAAAATTCCAGATCTTGATCAATTTGACTCAAAATTATATAATTTCCTTATTATTGATCAAGATATTCTAAATCCTTATTTTTTAATTAAATTTTTCTTATCGAATTTATCCCGAATTTTGATCTTTTGACTGTTTTACCCCTACACTTGTTCGGGATTTATTTAATCCGACTTCCCTTCACGAATACTCATTCATTTTGTATTTTAAATCCTTATCTCCTGTCCAAATCCTGTTTCATTTTATTTGTGAACATTTTTCTACCTCATAAAATTTACGATTTAATTTTGGGTCTTACAGTACACCCCTCAACATATCCTCCAAGGTCTAAATAGTCCTCTCTGACTGACCATCTGTCTGAGGGTAATAGGCGGTACTAAAACTCACTCGTGATCCCATGGACTCATGAAACTGGGTCCAAAATCTGGAAGTGAATTGGGAATCTCTGTCAGAAGTAATACTCACTAGAGCCCCATGTAATCGAGCTATCTCGTTGACATATAACTCAGCTAAGGCATCCACCGTTCCTGTGTTCTTGATGGCAAGGAAGTGGGCACTCTTTGTCAGCCTATCCACTATAAACCATATAGCATCACGACCTCTCCGGGTCCTCGGTAAACCCATAGTGAAGTCCATGGTGACATGCTCCCATTTCCATGTAGGCACAGGTAAAGGCTATAATAATCCTCTGGGCTTTCGATGCTCAGCTTTCACTTGCTGGAATACTAGACATCTAGCCACATATTCTGCCACGTCTCGCTTCATACCACTCCACCAATATAACTTTCTCAAATCACGGTACATCTTAGTACTCCCTGGGTGGATGGTGTATCGCGAGCAGTATGATTCTCTCAGTAGTTGTTTCTTCAGGGTATCATCGTCCGGTACACAAATTCGTCCTCTGAATCTCAACAATCCATCCTCATTGATTGTGAGATCCATCTGCGAAGTTTGCTCAGCTTGGCTAACCACATCAATCAACCTCTAATCATTGCGCTGCCCAGTTCTAATCTGATCCATAATCCTGGGCTCTATCCGCAGGCTAACCAAAAATCCAATCTCTACCTCTTTAACTCTGATCCGGAGTTTGGTGAACTGCTCCAGTAAATCCTATTCCCTGACCATCATAGCAGATATCACACTCTTCCTTCTTAGGGTATCTGTAACTACGTTCGCCTTACCCGGATGGTATAGAATTCGTAGTCTTTATCCTTAAGGAGTTCCATCCATCTCCATTGTCTCATATTTAACTCTTTTTAATCAAAGAGATATCTCAAACTCTTGTGATCAATGAATATCTGGAATCTTTCCCCATATAAGTAATGTCGCCATATCTTCAAGGCAAATACAACAATGGTTAACTCCAAATCGTGCGTGGGGTAATTCCGCTTATGATCTTTCAATTGTCGCAATCCATAAGCAACCACTCTTCCAGGCTGCATGAGAACACACCCTTATCCTTGATGGGATGCATCACTATAAACTAAAAATCCTCCTGATCCCACAGGGATAGTCAACACAGGTGCCGCTATTAATCTCCTATTTAACTCCTGAAAATTGAACTTACATTGATCAGTCCATATAAATGGAGTCTCTTTACGCGTGAGCTTAGTCAAAGGAGCGACAATCCTGGAAAATCCTTCTACAAATCTTCTGTAATACCCTGTCAAACCAAGAGAACTTCGTACCTCTGTAATAGTCCTCGGTCTTTCCCAATTAAGCACAGCTTCTAGTTTACTTAGATCCACTGATACTCTATCCTCTGAAACTATATGACCAAGGAAAGCTATCCGATCTAGCCAAAACTCACACTTACTAAGCTTTCCATATAATTGTTTATCTCGGAGTATCTGAAGTACTAACCACAAATATTGTGCATGCTCCTCATATGATCGAGAGTACAACAGGATATCATCGATAAAGACTATCACAAACTTATCTAGATAGTCCCTGAACACTTCATTCATTAACCTCATAAAGGCTGCAAGGGTGTTCGTCAATCCAAAGGGCATCATTAGAAATTCATAATGGCCATATCTCGTTCTGAAGGGCGTCTTCGAAATATCTTCCTCTTTAATCCTCAACTGGTGATAGCCCGATCTTAAATCAATCCTAGAGAAGACTGAGGCCCCTCTCAGCTGATCAAGTTAATCACCAATCCTGGGTAATGGGTATTTATTTTTCACCTGGCTTTATTCAACTATACATAATCTGAGACTACCATCCTTCTTCCTCACGAATAATACTGGTGCTCCCTGCGGTGAGACACTGGGTCTAATGAATCCCTGATTCAGTAACTCCTGCAGTTGCTTCTTCAATTCCTCTAGTTCCACCAATGCTATCTTATACGGAGTTCTAGAGATAGGTTGAGTATCCGGTACCAAATCAATGGTAAACTCTAGCTCTCTTTCTAGTGGTAAACTAGGCAACTCAGTTGGGAAAACATCCAAAAATTCACATACCACAAGTATATCCTCAATCCTCGGATGTTCCCAATCATCATCTGAGGTGAATGTTTCATAACCTTCACATGAATACTCAAATTTAGTACTCAAAAAAATAACATCAAAATTTTAAATTACTTACAAAAATTCCACACTTTCATTTCGTCAATATTTCAAACATATACTGTAAAGTTGAGGACAGTCTTTTACTCTATGACCCATGTCTCCACATCTAAAACATCCAAAGATCAACCCAGTACAACTCCCCTCATGCGGTCGGCCACAATCTTTGCAAACCCTCATCTCAGGCCTAACATATCGAGGGGTCTCCCTGATAATCGGATAAGTTCTGGGTCTCTCAAATCTGCCCTTATGTACCTCAATCCTTCTTCTCCTGAAGGAACCTCTCAGAACATTTGCCTGGGACATCGCTGGCCTTTTGCCCTTGTCCCTAGTCAATGCTCCGAACTCACTTTGGGATTGTATAATTTCAATTCCCCTCTCAATCTCTTGTGCTCGTCTCAGAGCATCTCCAAACTCAGTAATACATAGCCCTAATAATCGATCTCTGATGATGGGCTTCAATCCATACACAAATCTCTCTGTGCGAAGCTCTTCATTCTTGAAGGTTTCTAGATCATATCTCAATAGAGCGGTAAATCGGTTCTCATAATCATCCATAAACATCTCGCCCTGTACCAGATTCAAAATCTCTACATGCTTCCTTTTTTGAGCAGCTCGTGGTACAAATTGGGCTCTAAAAGTCGCTTGAAACTCTTCCCAGCTAATCACCTCCTGGCTGGACATAAAAATACCCTAGGTAGTACCCCACCAATCTCGCGCTCTCCCTTTCAACATATAAGCACTCATACTGACCCTCTTAGCATCTGTGCACCCCAGATAGTCAAATATAACTCTCAACTCCGTCAGCCACTCCTCAGCTTCAGTAGGATCCTTCTTTCCCTTAAATGCGGGTGGATTCATTTTCAAAAAGTGCTTCAGTCGGACCATACTTCTGTCATCAGGCCTAGTGACGAGAGGCACCGGGTCCATCTGTACTGGGGGCAAGGGAGGCCCTTGTGGTGGTGTAGGAGTAGTACCCAAGGCATTAACACCAAAATGTTGCATGAATAGCGCTGCCATTTGCTTAAATCCCTGCCTCACATAGATCTCAATCTGGTTAAATCGAGAGTTAAGACTCTGAGGTTGTGTGGCAGGAGCAGGAGGGCACTCTGCCTGCCTCCTCGAACGACCTCGTCATCCATTCATTCTTAATCTCAATAAGTTTCCTACGCGTATATATCAAATTCGATTGAAATCTTAATCCTTAATTTCATTTCATGACCAGACTTATACAAACACTTGGGATGGATTCTATTTCAATTAACCGACACTAACAGTACTAGACACCTTAAGCTCTGATACCAAGAAAACTCTGTCACCCCCCAAAAACGTGAAAAATAGGGTAAATTTAAAACTTGTTACACATAAAATCATAATTAAGGGTGTATTCATATCCAGTGTCATACACCATCATACTTATCATGCCTCAGGATCTCATCATTAGATAGTATACATTACTCAATTCCTAGTTAATTAACCCTAATACATCCCATACCATGTTGTACATCAGGTGTCTGTAAATACACATTAGTCTGGGTACATGAAATATAAATTATACTTCAAATACAAATATATGACATGGAGCTCAAGTCTTCCACTAGCCAATACTCCGTACATCACAGGAAAACTTCTCTTCACTTGAAGAAATTTAGGGGGAAGAGAAAACAGGGTGAGCTTCTAAATAGCTCAGTAAGGGGGTAAGGGACTCATCAATAAAACAATGATTTGCATAGCACAATTATTTTATCTCGTAGTTGAAACTCAATTAAAACGTAGCATGAACTCATTAAAACATCATTTACAACTCATTTCTCTGAAATCATGTAAAAATATGAGTGTACATAACTCAGTACAAATCACAGTCACAAGCATATGGAAATCAAAATGCGATAATGGCTTTTCTCATTAAAATATGATAAAAATCACCTCAATAGAATGCACGTGGCACAGCCACAAAACACAACTCATGTGTATAAAAAGGAGACTAGGCAATAAAACTCATCTAAAACTCGTCATGACACATCATAATAAATCTCCTATGGGTACGCATCCTAGGCATCCTCATAAGAAGGAACGTCGACATATGGTCATGTACATCGTATATTGGACTTACGCGTTACCAGAACAAGGCCCGACCTTACATGCCACCAGAGCAATGCCTCTCCTCATGCACACTATCATGTGGTCCCTGGGTTGGTTCCCAGGCGGCCCACTCTATCGATCTTACATGTTACCAAAGCAAGGCCACCCAGCATTACCAAAATGGAGGTCATCTCACGTTACCAAAATGGAGGCATCTCTCGTTACCAAAACGAAGGAATATCTTACTTACATGCTAGCAGAGCAAGGCTCGGACTTACACGCTACCAGAGCAAGGCCTCCCAACGCTACCAAAGTGGAGGAAAAATCGGACTTACATGTTACCAGAACAAGGCTCAGACTTACATGCTACCAAAGCAAGGCCCAATTGTATTCAACATGACATGCCTAAGTCTCAATCATTAGCCATTATCATATAAAACCTTTTGCCTTCACGTAGAACTCATAATGGTTTTCTCTCATAAATCTCATTTAAAACATTTGTGTGCCCAACACAAAACATGTTAAAAATCAAGTCCCAACCGGCAAAACCACGCACACATTTCTCAACCTTAGTACGCCTTAACGTAGAGCCCAAATCTCTTTTCACGTTTTAATCACAAAACGATTGTAAAACATTTTCACGCTTAGTTTATAACTCATAAAAGTTAGGCCCCAACCAGCTATAAAATCGTGTGCATTACTCATTCACAATTGATAAAAACATGCTTGTTTGCTCAAATCACTTTTCATGCTACAATTAACATCAAAACACATACAAAAACGAGTTTAAGTTTTCCCTTACCTCTTTGCGCCTCGTATAGTGCAATCGTTCCCCCGTATCACAGACTAGCCTCGCATTCCACTTTGAAACTCCCGAGCTGTCCAAACGATGTTAAAAACATCAATAACCCAACTCAATCGCATTATTGAGCACACATTTGCTCATATTCTCATTAACACCTCAATTAACTCAACTCTCATAACTCTATCACAATTCACATACTCATCCACTACACCTCAAAATTCTATTTTTTCTCACACCATATTCCATGCTAAATTCACCACATTGTCTCAATTCTAATTTATAGCCATAATTCCCAAAATTACCACAATTGCATAATATCATCTCTACTCCAACAAAATCATAGTTTCATCAATCGCTAATGATTTCCCAACTATTCCATCACAAGCCCATACTCACAATCACCAAAAATTACTTCAAAATCAAAGATCGAGATTTAGAAAATTACCCAAAACTTGTGGAGTGCTTAACTCTTGCCGCGATTTAATTTGTCCTTCGATTTCCAAGTATGTTGTTCTCCTTTTGATGAGGAACAACTTTCCTTCATGCCACAACCTTTGATTTGGATGAAAATGGATGTTTTGGAGGAGAGAGAAAGCTAGGGTTAAAAAATGACTATTTGGGAGAGAGAAAAAATTTGATTTCCAAGAAAACAATGGGGTCTTTATATAGACGGAGGGTAGGAGATCGATCTGGTCCTTGATGAGATCGATCTGCATTTGAATTTTGGGAGATTTGGGGCAATTTTATGCCTAGGAGATCGATCTGTCGTGGGGTGAGATCGATCTCTTAATGGCTTTATGTGATCGATCTGCTCCAATTATGAGATCGATCTCTAGTTTACAGAATGCTTCATGAGATCGATTTGCTCCTTAAGGAGATCGATCTTCTCCTTACAGAATGCTTAGTGAGATCGATTCCTTCCTCATGAGATCGATCTCTTCATTACAGAATCAGAAGGAGATCAAACCTTTTCCATTGGAGATCGATCTGCCAGCTGAAATTCCTCCTTCCTTGTCATTTTTGGCCTACCAGATCGATCCTCTCATCTCCTAGATCGATCTAGTCTCATAGTCTCACACTTTGGCTGTACACTTAACATAAAATCTCCATATATAATTTCCATACTTCACTACATTGATTATTTCTCATTCATAACTCATACATTTCATTGAGGTCAATAAATTACACTTTAAGTTCACATTACATAATTAGACATGTATTAAAATTCTCAGATCTCACAAAAATCCAGCACACACGTTCTCAACATATCCTCAAAGGACTGTATAGTCCTCTTTGACTGACTATCTATCTGAGGATGAAAAGCGATGCTAAAACTCAATTGGGTCCCCATCGCTTCCTGAAAATGTTCACAGAAATTGGAAGTGAAGCGGGCATCCCGATCAGAAACAATGTATACTGGAACACCATGCAACCGAACTATCTCTCAAACATACAAGTTCGCCAATTAACTCAGAGTATCGGTCAACATATCCTCTAAGGTTTGTATAGTCCTCTCTGACTGACCATCTATCTGAGGATGAAAGGTGATGCTAAAACTTAATTAGGTCCCCATCACTTCTTGAAAATGTTCCCAGACATTAGAAGTGAAGCAGGCATCCCGATCAGAAACAATGCTCACTGAAACACCATGCAACCGAACTATCTCTCGAACATACAAGTTCGCCAATTAACTCAGAGTATCGGTAACTCTCATAGCTAAGAAATGGGTTGACTTCGTCAACTGATCCACAATCACCCAAATGGCATCATGACCTTTGCGGGTCCTCGGTAAACCCATTCCAAAATCGATAGTGACATGCTCCCACTTCCATGTAGGTATTGGTAGAGGCTGCAATAACCCTGCAGGTTTCTGATGCTCTACTTTCACCTGCTGACAGACGAGACATCTAGCGACATATTTAGTAATGTCTTTTTTCATTCCAGACCACTAATAAACCTTTCGAAGGTTTTGATACATCTTACTACTCCCTAGATGTGTCGTATACCTTGATGAGTCAGCCTCTGATAAAATCAATCTCCTGATCTCTGAATCCTCGGGAACACATATCCTGCCCCTAAACCTCAGCAATCAATCTGTACTCGGCTCAAAATTAGTACCCACACCTGTCTGTACCTGTCTCAACCAATCGGTACACTGTCTATCACTTTGTTGAGCCTGTCGAATATGACAAATCAACTCTAGCTCCAATCTCAAACTAGCCACATCATCAAATCTCTACGTATCAGGTGGGGCTACATCTAAATTGAGGCTCGCAAACTGCTCTAACAACTCGTGTTCCCGAACCATCATATAAGACACCAACTCGAGGTTTTTCCTGCTTAAGGCATCGACAACTACGTTCGCCTTACCCGGGTTGTACAGGATCTCTCAATCATAATCCTTCAGGAGTTTGAGCCATCTTCCCTGTCTCATATTCAACTCTTTCTACGAAAACAGATACTTAAGGCTCTTGTGATCCATATATACATGAAATTTCTCACCATAGAGATAGTGGCACCATATTTTCAATGCAAACACTACGGTAGCCAACTCTAAATTGTGAGTCGGATAGTTCGTCTCGTCATCCTTTAACTGTCTGTAACCATAGGTAACTACCTTCCCATCATGCATAAGTACACAGCCCAGTC
Organism: Firmiana major; assembly: GCA_033439115.1. Taxonomy (NCBI): domain Eukaryota; kingdom Viridiplantae; phylum Streptophyta; class Magnoliopsida; order Malvales; family Malvaceae; genus Firmiana; species Firmiana major. The sequence continues at coordinate 20,646,400 of CM065903.1, read as the reverse complement.
CCTGATGTGATGCCTCTGTATACACAGAAAAACCTCCTGAGCTGGTAGGAATAGTGAGAATCGGATAAGTGGTCGACCAAAGCTTAAGCTCTTGAAAACTCCTCTCACATACCTCGTCCTACACAAACTTAACATCCTTCCGCGTGAGACGTGTCAATGGAGTAGCTAGTTTGGAGAAACCCTCTACAAATCTCCGATAATATCCTGCCAATCCTAAAAAACATATGATCTCAATGCTGTCTTGGTCTGTTCCCACTATACAACTACCTCAATATTGGATGGATCCACTGATACCCCATCCTTCGATGCAACATGGCCCAGAAATGTGATATGCTCTAACCAAAAGTTACACTTACTGAGTTTGGCATATAATTCCTTCTCTTGGAGGGTATGCAGAACTATCCTCAAGTACTGCTCATGATCTTCCTTGGACTTGGAATAAACCAATATGTTGTCGATAAACACTATCACAAACTGGTCCAGGCATGGCTTAAATACATCATTCATCAAAAACTCGTAGTGGCCATAACGGGTACGAAATGTTGTCTTAGGTACATCTCCACTATGTATCCTCAACTAATGGTACCCAGATCGTAAATCTATCTTAGAAATGACCTGTGCTCCCTAGATCTGATCCAACAAATCATCAATGCGTGGAAGGGGGTACTTGTTCTTAATGGTGGCCTTATTCAACAACCGGTAATCTATACACAGTCGGAGGCTCCCATCCTTCTTCCTCACAAACAGAACCAAAGCTCCCCAGGGTGAGACGCTTGGTCTAATAAACCCCTTCTCTAGCAACTCTTGCAACTGCTTCTTTAACTCCTCCAATTCAATTGGATCAATTCTATACGGTGGCTTACATATCGGTTCTGTACCAGGTATAAACTCTATACAAAACTCAATTTTCCTGTAGCGTGGTAGCCCCGATAATTCATTTAGAAAGATATCAGGAAACTCTGTAACCACTGGAATGTCTCTCAATTCTGGGTGTGCCTTATCTGTGTCAACCACGTATGTAATAAACCCTTCACATTATCCTTTCCATCGTTAGTAACAGAAGTCATCACATTAACATTCATGATTAATACGTAGATTCATCTCTTAAATATGATAAATAAAAATTATACTCTTCTCATATACAATAATGATGTCTCTTTCATTTCTTTTCAACCAAACTTACAATAAGATTATCTATCTCCAAAAACGTCACTGTCTTAGCATAACAATCCAAAATAATACAATTTGCAGCCAACCAATCCATTCATAAGATTACATCAAAATCGCTTATACTTAATAGAATTAAATTGCCTGCCATATCTTTTCCCTTATCTTCAACTTACAAGTCTTATATACATACTCAGTCAACTGACTATCATTCATAGGTGTAGAGATCATCAACATTTTATCTAACAATGTGGGCTTACATGCTTTAATAACTTATGGGCAAATGAAAGTGATATAAAGGAATGCGTGTCACTAGGATCAAACAATACAAATACTTCTAAATCAATAATTAGTATGGTACCTTTTATCACATCCATTTAAGCATCCGTGGTGTCCTGGTCCAGTGCATGTACTCACCCTCTGCTAACCACTTGTTTCCATTTTTCCTCAGCTGTAACTTTTATCCTTGGAGCAGAAGTCTCAACAAGAGCTCTCTCTGGCTTTTTGCCCGTCTGTGGGACAGTTTTAATCATCTTTGGACAATACCTAGTGATATGCCCTGACTTCCCACATCTGTAACACATAACAGGGGTTGTCGGACAAGGCCTGGTACCATGAAATCTACCACATCTCCTACACTGATCGATAATAGGTCATGGTCCTCTAAAGACTACACCCCTCGATGGAGCTAAGGCTGGGTATACGAGAGGTTTAACAGCTCTCCCTTGCACCTCCTCAATCTTTGGCCTCTTCTCAAACAGTCTCTGGCCTCTTCTTCTGACCACTCTTTCAACCCCAAATCTCTTCCGATCTCTATCTCTCCTACCACTAACTTTCCCAAACTCGAAGGCATTCTATTTAAAGTCCTATTCACATAACTGTGCCCTACGCACTGCCTCTTCATAAGTGAGGATGTCGAACGGAGCCAATCTAGATTTGATGGCTAGCCTCAATCCATCTATGAAATTTTGGACCTTCATAGCCTCACTGTTAAATGTATCAGGGTCATACCTCCCCAAGGATATGAACCTGGACTCATATTCGTTAACAAAGCGGTTCCCCTGAACCAAATTCATAAACTCCATTCGCAGCTTCCTCCGTGCAATGGTTGGGATATACTTCCTCCTAAAGGCCTCCAAGAATATCTCTCATGTGATCTCTAAGTGTTGGGCCCTCAGAATAGATACGATGTATCTCCACCAGTGGTCTACATCGCCTTTCAATATAAATATGACAAAGGTAACTTTCTCATTCGATGTGCATCTGAAGAACCTATACAACTTCTCCATTTCATATACCTAATCCTCAGTAACAATCAAGTCCTTCACTCTTCTAAATACTAGAGGTTTCAATTCCTAAAACTGTCATAACCTACTTAACTCACAATCATAACCCAAATCACTTTCGCTCGGCTGTGGAGCGATATGACAAGCCATATCCTGAACTGGGGGCGGTGTAATAGTCCCCGTAGTCTGAGGCCTCTCTACCTCTGCAGCTACCTGTCTAGTAGTAGTAGGCTGCACAGCTGGACCTCGTCTATCACCAGCACCCAACGCCTACATGACTATCTCCACAAAGCTCTCAATACTCAGCTATATCCTAACGAAGCGTGCCTCGGTATCCCCTGGTCTCTCAATAGGGTCTTGTGGAGCCTGATCAGTCTGTGGCTTCGCACAACTCTCAGGCCTGCCCATACGACCTCTAGCATGTGCACTCGCCCCTCTACCTCAATGGGTGACAGACATAATGCCTAATTACCTATATCCATAACCATTTATTAGTCTTATTCCATCTCATTATACATAATTATATCTAAACAAAAGCACAATAATATCTAATATGAGGATGTAACTTTCCTACTTATTAATACCGACTCATATCAGGCCAACTCTGATACTAATCTCTATCACTACCCTTTTTCATTTAAAATTCACCATAATTTTTTTTCATTTCCTTACCCGATCGTGAACCATTCTTACAAATAACAGTTGGGCTATGAGTTAGTATTGATCATCATTTACCATTCATCTTTCAATTAATTAAGAGAAAACAAATACATTGAAAGTTTAAGTCCTATACTTTTACATGACATGTTTGTTAACACTTACATCCCCCATATTACAATTCAAAACGATTACTGTGCTATTACATTGTTTAGATATAAAAGTTTCCTGTGTGTATAACTCTTGGCGATGGAGAGTAGCGGATATCCGGATATAACTCCTCAGTCTTTCATTAGACTACTGCGTGCACTCTGTAGAGAGGGAAATGATAGGGATAGGTAACCACATGCTCAATAAGCAATAATGCAAGCATGGTAGATAAATAGACTATCTACATGCTTATAATGTCATGCACAAAATCATTAATAACCAGAGCATGAGGAAATATTAAAACTATGTCACATATATAGACATATATCATGTATTGAAAACATGAAGATAGGCATGTAAACATGGAAAAATCATCATGTAAAACTTCTCAGGCTCACCATAATAAAACTCATAGTTCCATCTCAAATCATAGATAACACATCGTCTAAACATTAGTAAAACTCGTCACAACATCATATCTTAAAAACATCCCACAAGGTCCGACACTCCCTTAGGTTTACCCTGGACAACACAAATCATGTTCTGTATACAAAACCATGTGATATCATGTGAGACAGGTGGTCACTATATATAATCGAGGACTATGTTGCCTAAATATGTCATTATCATCCTAGACCATACGAATCTCGGTGTGCGGGGCATCATGCTGGAACGGAGGTGGGTTAATCCTACGCCAGACTTTTAAATCAACATCATAACCTCGCGGTACAATGTACTCCATGTGATGTACATGGTACAACGTACTTCGTGGACCCATTTCATGGTTGGGGATGCTTGTCGTAGGTCTTATCTACCCCATGCCATGTATAACCTACTCAGTCTCAAGTGCAGTATGAGCATCTCATTCGTGTGACTAGCAGTCTACACGAGGCATCCAGCACGGCTCGTACGAGCATCTCATCCGTGTGACGTAAAGTCTACACGAGGCTTTCAGCACGACTCATTAGATATCACAGTGTGAAAAGCCCAGTGCGAGCAAAGCTCCAGCACTATTTCATGCATCATCAGTAAAAATACCCTCGTATGAGTAATGCTCTAGTACAACTTTATGCATAATAAATAATGAGGAAATCACTTACGAGCATAGCTCCAATAGGATTATATGTATAAGAAAATCAATGGAAATCCACGTACGAGTGAAAGCTCCAGTACGGCTTGTAAAACATCATAACTCAAAACATGGTGCGAGCTAGGCTCCACCACATTTCGTGTGTATTAAAAACATCAAAATCCAGTGTGAGTGAAGCTCCAGAACAATTGTCTCATATAAATCTGATAGGCGACTCATTTCAACACAACATATTCGAAATAAAAGTCAGCACTTGACTCGTGCTATTCCATGAAATTATGAAAATCAAATAGTCAGCCTATCCATAAATTTACTTAATCCAAAGCAATGTATTTCATAAAAAATATCAAAACATGATATTTATGCAATTATTAGCCTTACTGTCACTTTTTTTTTTGTAAGATTCACTTCAAAAGCCAAATCATCTATATTCGTAGTCGTTCACACAAATCATTAATTCTTTTCTAGATAACCAACACAATTTCAATACCCTATAGTCACCCTCAAAATATGTGCAGCTACCTCTAAATACTCACAAAATTTTCTTACCTGGAATTGCGTTGAGTAATTCCACTTCCTTAGAGTTGCTCTACCGTGAAATCCTATTTGCTCCCAACGAAATCTTCGGAGCTACACAAATTACTTATCACATCAATTTAACCCAATACAACACAATTCTCGTGTTTGTTATATTCGATCCGACTCATTGTTTTCATTAACACTTATAAGGCCTTACTTTCTCTTAAGTCCACTTTGGTTGCTCTATTCATTTCTCAAGAATTTATTAAACTCTTTAGGCCCATTGATTCACGCTAAATCGGTATTTAGCTCATAACACCTCTAGTTCATCATTTCCTTCACTATGGCAATTTATCAAACACTTCATATGCCCATTTTCAATCATCATCCATTCCAACATATGGATTTCACCAAGTTATCTTAAAATCATTTATACATGCTTAATAACATCTCTACATGCATAAACCATCATCAACTCTATGCCATTTTAACTTTCTCTCACTAAACCTATTCTAGGTCATGGTTGTTCAAGCATATAAATGAACATTTCAACCAACATTATATACACCAATCAACTCATGAAAATGTCTACATTAACATACTAGAAGCTGGTGTATAGAAATCTTACCTAGCTTGACATTTTTCCTCTTTTTACCAAAATCGGGAAAAACCTCTTTTATCCTTCAATCCAAGGTATGAGTTTCCAATCTTTGACTTTGTTATTTACTTTCTCACTAGGAACAACTTTTCTCAAATGGCTTTTTCCTCAAATCCTTTTGAAAGGTAAGGATATCCTATAGTGAGAAAACTAGGTTGTTTTAACGTTGAAATGAAAGGTTTTGGGATTTTTGGGGAAGAAGGCTCGACAGGTAGGTCCATTTTATAGTAATCGCGTTGATAAGATCGATCTCCAAGGGTGGAGATCGATCTCCCCTTGCTAAAATCCCTTCAAAATTTGACAATGCAGGCTAGGGGATCGATCTATTTATTGCATGAGATCGATCTGCCATATTGCATGAGATCGATCTTTATTCATGGGATGGGATCGATCTTAGCCAGGCAGAAAGCTTCAGAGATTGATTTGGCCTTAGGAGGAGATCGATCTGGTCCAAGCTGAGGCAACTTGAGATCTATTTTTTGGAATGAGGGATTGATCTCCCTTTTGTAGGATGCCCTGGCATTACATTCCAAGGCAATGAGATCAATCTCTCCTTACAATGAGATCAATCTGGCCTTCATCTTGTAACATTTCAGCTGCAATTTTCCAGATTTCTCAAAGTTAAACTCATATTCAACCACTTTAATACCTAATTTGCATTTAATTCACACTTAACACTCAAAAGCATCTAATTGTCATGATTCATATATCGTGTAACTTATCTGTACATCATGGAAATCATAAGATTATATAGCAATTTGCGAGCCTTACAAATCCCTTCCATAATTATTGATAGCATGAATAAGAGCCCACTTGCACCATTCACAGGGAAAGAAGTTAAGGCAGCTCTTGATTAGATGGCCCCAATGAAATCCTCAAGACCATATGGTATGTCGACGTTGTTCTACCAAAAATATTGGGATTTATGTGGAAAAAGATGTGCAACAATTCTATTTGTATTCTAATGGTGATTGCAGTGTGGAAGATATCAACCACGCTTATGTTTGTCATATTCCCAAAGTTAGGACACTTACCAACATTAACCAATTCAGACCCATATCCCTTTGCAATGTAATTTACAAACTTAAAGCTAAAGTTTTGGCTTCTTGGCTCAAACTTGTTGTTCTATTTGAATAAGCAAACAATTAAGTGGAATTATCTCAGGGAGACTCATCACCGACAATGTCATTATTTCTTATGAGCTACTGCATTCTTTGAAAATAGGAATGTTGAGAGAGATGGATACTTTGCTTTAAAGCTTAATATGACCAAAGCTTATGATCGGGTGAATTGAGGGTTCCTTGAGCAAATGATGTTACGAATGAGCCTCAACTCTCGGTGGATCGACATAATCATAAACTGTGTATCAACAGTGTCCTATTCCATATTGGTGAATGGTGTCCTAACAAATGCTTTTAAACCAGGGTGTGGTGTAAGACCCACATTTGGTGATGTATTCCTTATGATTCATATGATGTAATACATTTTTATATGTTAAATTGAATCATAAGAAGAGATTTTGGATTGAATGAAGTTACAAAGAGAATGAATGAATGAACATCCTTGAATCTAAGTAAAGGTTAAATAAGGGCTGAAGTGGCCACAGACTAAACGAATAGAACTCAAACAACCAGACCGAATATAAAGACTTAAAAATACAAAATGATAATGTAAGGAATTACGAATTCTAAGTATCTTTTATGATTCCAAGAAGTACACAAAAGTCACATTGTATGTGAATCATTAGAAATGAACTTTTCTAAGCTCCAAATAGGATTAGAAGGCAAAATGACTAGTGAAGCAGTCAAGGGTAAGTTTTCCTTTGAAAAATCTGGAAACAAATGCAGCAGGAATGCCCTAGATAAAGGCCAGATCGATCTCTTATTCAAGGCAGATCGATGTTTCATTCAAGCAATCGACACCATATGATTCTATAGGGCACAGATCGATCCTTTCCTAGTTGCAGATCGATCTCTATTCGATTCTACCAAGAGCAGATTGATCTCTCCCCATGAGCAGATCGATGTCCATTTTATCCTACCTAGCAAAGATCGATCCTGTCCCAAAGAACATATCGATCTCTCCCCATAAAACAGATCGATCTCCAGTTGCTTCAACCTAGCAAAGATCGATCTTTCCCCAAAGAGCAGATTGATCTCTTCCTTAAAAACTGAATATTTCGATAGCTCAACCAAGGGAAGATCGATGTCTTACCCTAGAAGATCGATCTCACCACCCCTGCTCTATAAAAACCTAACGGTCAAACCCTCTTCTTCACCAAATCAACACATCCCTCCATTTTAACCAAAAAGACCAAGCTTTCTCACTCTAGAATACACTCCCTTCCAAAAAGATTTAAGAAAAAAGCTATTAGAGCAAAGTTGTTCATTGTGAGGAGGAGAACAATATAGCTTGGAGCCAACATTCAACTTGTTGGATTGAAGGAGCAAAGGAGTCTTCTTATTTTGGACAAGAAGAAAGTCAAGCTAACTGAGTTTCCAATACACCAACTCTAAGTATGTTTATCTAGATGTTGTTAGGAGTTGATTGGTATGTGTATTATTGGTTGAAACTACCTAGAATGTGATGAATCAAGCATAACCTAGATTGGGTTTAGTGTGAGAAAATATGATATTGTTGATTAGATGATAAATGGATTATTCTAAGGTGTTAATAATGTTATATGCATGATTTTGAGATGGTTTTGTGAAATAAGTTTATGGAATAGGATGCAGTTATATAATGTGCATATTTGGTGTTTGTAAAAATGCATGAATGACTGGAAGAGTTAAGGTTAGAGCAATGCAAACCAAGTGCTTGATTGGATAACTAAGAAAGTTTACTAAACCAAATTGGACTAGGGATGGTGTGATGGATGTTCAACCACCATGCCATGACCAAAATGTGATTATAGGCCAAGCTGAATGAAATCAGCTCGATAAGGAAAACAGACATAGTTGGTCCAATAATGATCCTAAAGAGCTCAATGGGTCTAGGTGAAATGATTAATGTAATTGAAAATCGACTTAAGAAGAGAATTACGCTTAATAGATATGTTGAATAGGATCAAGTCAGAATATGAGTTATTTGTAATTAACTCATGTGATAAATGAATGTTTGCAGCTCCCGAGGATATAACCAGAGCAAATTAAGCCCAATTACGAAAAGCGAAAATGGAAGGAGTTACTTTACAGAAATTGAGGTAAGGGAATTTTGTTGGCTCTTAGAGATACCTGTACGCGTTTTTAGGCGTATCATGATTTTTAGAATGTTTGAGGGTCATAGGAAAGGAAATGAAGGTTTGTAGGGCAAAGGAAATTGGGAAACTTTAAAAAATTCAAGAAAAGCAAGAACATGAGGTTCTTGAGTCTTTTACTGCTTTTTAGCATGTGAATTGGTAGGTTGGCTAGCTTTTAAATGGTTTTACAACAAAATAGCATGATGTGATTTAATAACCATTCTTTGCACACAAATGAGCCACCTACATGAGTTTTATGGAAACAAGCGTGCTAGAGCACTGCTTGCACGAGATTTGATATGTTTATAAATGCATTAGTGCCGGAGCGATGCTCGCACTAAAGTTTTACATGCATGAGTGTTGGAGCCTAGCTTGCACTAGTTTTCACATGGATTTTGATATTGTGCTAGAGCGTTGCTCACACTAGATGTCCATGATGTACTTGTTGTCGTGCTAGAGATTACTTGCACATGATTTTATGGCATGTTGGGAGCTGTGCTAGGAGATTCGAGTAGGCTGTGTGCCACGTCAATTAAATAGGCTCGTACATTCGTATTGAGATATGGCGTGATATGATGTGATGAAATAGGTCCACGGAGTACATTGTACCTTGCATATAGCATGGAGTATGTTCTACCATGTATGGATATGATATATATACCGTCTTTAGACGATGAATATTCTGCTATAGATCAACGGGTTGAATGTGACCCACCTCCCGTGCGGCAGCAGATAGGGTGATACCCCGCACACTAGGATCCGTGTAGCCTGGTGTGAGACCCCGTATAGGTTAAACCTTGTATATATATGTAAATGAAATCATAAGTATGGTGATATACTTGTAATGTGAAGTATATGTGATGTAAGTCCATAAGTTTAATGTACACACTTGTAGTAAGAGTTGTAATTGTACATACAAGTTACATTATATATGAATATAAAGAAATGGACTTAAACATGTGAAGAATGTGAGTGCAATAAAATATGAGTAGCGTGGTAAAATGGAAGGAAGATTGCATAAGTTGTGCACTTCCAGTTAGTTTATATCATGTACCTTTGGTTATACAAAGATTCTACACAAGTTTTAATGTGTATGAAGTATTAATGGATGCCATTTTCAAGTCTTAAAGGTGACTGGATGAGAAAATTACTATGGTAGTAAATTAAGGATGTTTGAGTGTAAGTTGCTACAGAAAAACTGTAGAAAATCTGGAAAATATGAAGGTCAGATCAATCTCATAGGATGAGAGATCGATCTGGAAGAGCTAAAATGCTCTTATTCGAGCAATAGGAACAGTGCAGATCGATCTCTAACGGAGCCAGATCGATCTCCCAAACATTCTGTAAAATGAGGATCGATTCTTAAGGCAAACAGATCGATCTCCTTAACTCTCTAGTTTGAGCAGATCGATCTCAAGCTTCGACAGACTGATCTCATGCTTGAAAATGCCATGAAAAAGAGGGATTTAAGGGGACCAGATCGATCTCCTCCTAGTGTAGATCGACCTCATTAAGCTATTTTTATAAAAGGAGCAGTGAAATCTGTATTTCCCCGAGACTGAACTTTCCTTTCCATTCCAAAACCCAAAACCTAGCTTTCTCACTCCTAAATCTAGCCATTTTCAGTAAGATTTTAGGGAAAACTTTTAGATACAAAGTTGTTCACATCAAAGAGAAGAACAACATAGCTTGGAGGCATTTCCCCATTTGTTGGATTGAAGGACAAAAAGGTGCATTCCCATTTGAAGCAAAGAGGAAATCAAACTAGGTGAGTTTCTAATGAAACAACTCAAGTACATTATTTGGATATTGATTTTGGAGTTGTTTAATGTACATATGAATGATAGAAACAACCTAGAAAGTAAGAATCCACTATAACCTAGAAATGGTCTAGTGTGAGAAAATGAAATGTAGAAGTATTAATGATGAATGAGTTATCTTAAGATGATGATTGTGTTGTGGGTATGATTTGGAAGTGTTGATTTTGGGATAAATTGTGAGATTTACCACAAGGGGTAAAATGTGTATTTATGGCACTGGATAAATGCATTGTTGAATAAGAGTTAAAAATGTTAACTCAAGTGTTTAATGGATGAATTACAGCTCCCGAGGATACACCGGAGTGAGTCGAGATAAGAACGTGAGAAGCGTAAAGGAAGAGAGTCGCATCTTGAGTAAATCGAGGTAAAGGAATTGTGTGGACTCTTAGAGATATATGTGGGCAATTTGGGCACTTAAATGTTTTGCTAGAATGCATGTGATACTAAGAAATGATATTGGGTGATTGAAGGGCAAAGAGTTGGGTTTGAGAAATGTGAATGAAAAAAAAGAGCATAATGCTTTGAAAATCATGTTTTATTACTTTTTAGCAAATGATTGGTAGGTTGGCTGACATTTGAAAGGATTTACAAAAGAAATGAGTTGTTTTAGTTTGTTAACCATACTTTACAAAGATTTGAGCCACCTATATGGTTTTCGTGAGAATGAAAACATGCTAGAGTACGACTCACACGAGATTTGCTGTGTTTTATATGCATGAGTGTTGGAGCTTAGCTCGCACTAGTTTCACATGGATTTTTATACTGGTTTTGGCATGGTGTTGGAGCATAGCTCACATTAGATGCCCACCTTACTTGTTGCAATGCTTGGAGCTTCTGGTAGACTTGGTGACACATAGATTAAAAGGCTCACACGTGCATTTTAAGAATTTGACATGTTGGTAGCCGTGCTTGGAGCTTTGGGTAGACTTAGTATCGCACCGATTAAATAGACTCACACGTGCGTTTTGAGATGTGACATGATATGATGTGTTGATTGGGTTCACGGAGTATATTGTACCGTGAAGGTAGCATGGAGTACATTGTACCGTGTTGAGATTGTGATATGCCGTCTTCAGATGATGATTGTTCTGCTATGACTCGATGGGTTGGACATGACCCACCTCCCGTGCGGACACAAATAGTGGTGATACCCCATACACTTGATCCGTGTACCCAGTATCATAGGATATGGCTATAGTCCTTGAGGAGATTTCTCTTATTGTATTGCCTATCTCACATGTCTATTGCTTTATGAATAAATCGATTTTTGAAATTATTTATGGGTCAGGACAGTCTGAGGGAAGGGTTGAGTCCTGACAAGTGTTGGATTGTTTTGAGATGACAGTATGTTAATGGTTTTAAAATGCACATGTGCATGATGTTTTTTCCATGCTTTAATTGTGAAATATGCATGATGGATATTCTGTGTTTTGAATTGATTTGTGCACTAAATTTAAACAACATGAATTGCTTTACATACCATTAACACGATCATACACTCATGTTTTGAGATAAAATGATGAATTAAATGCTTTTGAGCATGGCATCACGATTACGTAGATAGTGTAGTATCTACCTGTTCGCATGATTGCCTTACTGAGCGTGTGGTTTGTTCACCCCCTTATTTTCCCCTCTCTACAGAGATTTGAGTATAGATTGAGCGTAACTAGAGGCTTTCCCTTTTGGTATCTATTGCATCCCATTGCGTAAGGTATACACACTTGAATTATTTTGTATCTAAACTAGATATAGCACAATAGCATTTTGTATGTAAACATTGGGGATGTAAAGCAATGTAAACACTTGTAAACATTAACTCTGATGTATTTATAAAAGTGTTTACTTTTGAAATTATGTTGCAAATTAAATTATTATGGATGAATGAGGTAGACATTGGCACACAGCCCAACTGTTGAGTGTGTAGCTGATCACGATCGAGATAAGGTAAGAATACATAATGAATAAAGTATAAAAAGCAAAAAATTTACGCTGATTTTGTTAAGTTGAGGGTCGTGACAAAAGTTGGTATCAGAGCACGGTTGGTCTGATATGTTTCGATGTCTAAAAAACTTAATAAGTTGGAAAATTACATCCCCATGTTACTGTGCTTGTTTAGATACAAATTGTGTGTGTGTCGATGGGTTGACTAAGAATTTGATGTGAATGTAGGGAGTTGAGCAATTATGCCTAATACCAGTCGCGGTAAAGGGTCGAGGGCGTAAGTTAGAGGCCGTTGAGGTAGGCATGAGGGTCGTGTTGAGCCAGAAACACACGAGGCTCAAGAAGAGACTGAGGTGGAGGCTGAGGTTGAGCATGCTCCACAGGGTCCAGACGAGAGACCCATGAGTACTGAGGCTCCCTTCGCAAGGATTGAGTTGATCATTGAGATGATCTTGAAGTTGGTCACTCAATCATTACCTGAAGTTGGGGGCAGACAAAGTCATGCTACAGAGGGTGATGTCGAGTAGGCGGCAGCTCCTGAGGCAAGGGTACAGCCAGCCTAGAGACCTCAGACGACAGATACACCTATACCCCTACCTGTACAGGATATGCCTACGCTTGTTGCTACACCACAGGCCAGTAGAGGCTAGGGTTACGGTTGTGATTTGGATAGATTGCGGCAGTTCCAAAAATTTAGACCGCCATCTTTCAGTTGAGTTAAGGACCCAGTGGCTGCGGAGGATTAGATAAATGAGATCAAGAAGTTGTATGTGTTCTTTAAGTGCACTACTACCGAGATGGTAGCGTTTGCCCCTTTTATACTGAAGGGATCAGTAGAACATTGGTGGAAATCCACCAGGCTTATTTTGAGAGCTCGGCATATAGAGATTCATTGGGATGTGTTTTTCTAGGCCGTTTGGAGACAGTATGTTCCGGATACTGCAGAGAGGAAAATGAAGATGGCATTTTTGGGACTGACCCAAGGGAGTAGGACAGTGGATGAGTATGAGACGACTTTTGTCTCCCTGGGTAGATATGATCCCAATATGATGAGTAATGAAGCCGAGAAAATCTAAAAGTTTATGGATGGACTGAGACTGACAATCAGGTCCAGGTTGTTTCCCTTGGACATACCGATCTATGATGAGGCAGTGTGCAGGGCGCAATTGTGTGAGCAAGATGTTAACAGAATCACCTCAGAGTTTGGAAAGGTTGGTAAAATGAGTGACAAAGATAAGAAGAGATTAGTGTTGGATAGAGGCTTCAGCTGTAAGGGAAGCAAGAGGTTTGCTGGGAAGAGGCCGAGGATCGAAGAGATCTGGGAGTTGACAGTTAATACTCCCATGTATCCGACCATAGCTCCAGCTAAGGGAATTATGATTGGAGGGCCACGACCTACGACAGAGCAGTGCAGCTAGTGTGGCAGGTAACATGGCACTCAACCATGCTATGGACATCTTGCAGTATGCTTCAGAGGTAGAAAGCTAAGGCACATAATCTGAGATTACCCAGAGATGACAGAGAGAGCCCCATAGAAGGGCAAGGAGCCAGAGAGAGCTCTAGTTGGGACAGCTGCTCTGAGGAGGAGGGCTACAGCTGAGGAAAAGGGGAAGCAGGCAGTGGGTATGAGCAGATGACGAGTGCAGCACTGGACCAGGACACTGTAGACCAGACTTTAGATGTAATTAAAGGTACCATCCGAATCTTTAATTTAGAAGCATTTGTACTATTTGATCCTGGTGCCATGCATTCCTTTGTATCACTATCCTTTGCATGTAAATTGTTGAAGCATGTAGAACCCACACTTCTAGATAAAATGTTGATGAAATCTACCCCTATGAATGATAGTCAGTTGACTGAGCTTGTATATAGGGATTGTAAGATGAGGATAAGAGGTAAAGAAATGGCAGCTGATTTAATTTTACTAAATATGGGTGATTTTGATGTGATCATATGAATGCATTGGTTGGCTGCCAATCATGTTGTTATGGATTGTCATGCAAAATCTTTAATGTTTCCAAAGATAGGCAACCTTGTTGTAAATTTGATGAAATGAAATGAAAGAATATGTTATTGCAATTGAGAAGAGTATAATCTAGTTACATTATAATTTAGAGATGAATCTAATTTACAAATTATATATGTTGATGTGATGATTTATGATTACTAATAGTTGAAAGAATAATGTGAAGGGTTCATCGGTTATGTGATTGAGATGGATAAGGTACGTCCTGAATTGGGAGACATTACAGTGGTTAGGGAATTTTCAGATGTCTTTCCGGATGAGTTACCAGGGTTACCTCCAGATAGAGAGATGGAATTTGGTATAGATTTGGCACCTAGTACAGAGCTGATATCCAAGCCACCATTCAGAATGACTCAAGTTGAGTTGGAAGAACTAAGGAAACAACTACAAGAGTTACTAGAGAATGGGTTCATCAGGCCGAGCATCTCACCTTGGGGAGCACCGATTTTGTTTGTAAGGAAGAAGGATGGAAGCCTTCGACTGTGTATAGATTACCGGTTATTGAATAAGGCCACCATCAAGAATAAGTATCCCCTTCCACACATCGATGACTTGTTGGATCAGCTTAAGGGAGTGCAGGTGTTTTCCAAGATAGATCTGAGTCCGGATGAGTTACCAGGGTTACCTCTAGATAGAGAGATGGAATTTGGTATAGATTTGACACTTGGTACAGAGTCGATATCCAAGCCACCGTACAGAATGGCTCAAGTTGAGTTGGAAGAACTAAGGAAACAATTGCAAGAGTTACTGAAGAAAGGGTTCATCAGTCCGTGCATCTCACCTTGGGGAGCACCGGTTCTGTTTGTAAGGAAGAAGGATGGAAGCCTTCGACTGTGTATAGATTACCAGTTGTTGAATAAGGCCACCATTAAGAATAATTATCCCCTTCCATGCATCGATGACTGGTTGGATCAGCTTAAGGGAGCACAAGTCTTTTCCAAGAAAGATCTGAGATCTAGGTACCATCAGTTAAAGATACAGAGTGGAGATGTACCTAAGATAGCTTTTCGCACCCGATATGGATATTATGAGTTTATAGTTATGCCATTCAGGTTGACGAACGCTCTCGCAACTTTTATGTCATTGATGAATGAGGTATTTCACCAGTACTTGGATCGATTTGTTATTGTGTTTATTGATGATATACTGGTGTACTCAAGATCTAGAGAGGAGCATGAACAACATGTAAGGATAGTGCTACAAACCCTCCAAGAGAAGAAGCTATATGCTAAACTCAGTAAGTGCGACTTTTAGTTGGAATAGATCTCTTTTCTGGGTCATATAGTGTCGAAGGATGGAGTGTTAGTAGATCCATCAAAGATTGAGTGAGTGATACAGTGGTAGAGTGTGAGATTTGAGAATTTTACACATATCCAATTATGTAATGTGAACTTGAAGTGTAATTTATTGAGCTGAATGTAATGTACTCATACATTGAGGTGGTATGGAATAAATTTCTAAGTGATGAATGAGTCATGAATGAAATTTTATGTTAAGTGTTTAAACAAAGTGTGAAACTATGAGGCCAGATAGATCTTGGAGAAGAGTGGATCGATCTGGTAGGCCAAAGTGACAAGGAATGAGGAAATTAAGTGAGCAGATCGATCTCCAATGGAAGAGGATCGATCTCCTTATGATTCTGTAATGAAGAGATCGATCTCATGAAGAAGAAATTGATCTCATGAAGCATTCTGTAAGGAGAAGATCTATCTCCTCAGGGAGCAGATCAATCTTATGAAGCGTTCTATAAATAAAAGATCGATCTCATAAGTGGAACAGATGGATCTCATGAAGCCATTAAGAGATCGATCTCACCCCATAACAGATCGATCTCCTAGGCATAAAATTACCCTAAAACGTCCCCAAATTCAAATGCAGATCGATCACATTAAGGACCAGACTGATCTCCTACCCTCTGCCTATATAAAGACCCCTATGATTTCCTGTATTTCAATTTTTCTCTCTCTTTCAAACCTCCATTTTTCATCTGAATCAAAGGTTGTGGCAAGAAGGAAAGTTGTTCCTCATCCAAAGGAGAACAACATACTTGGAAATTGTAGGACGAATCAAATTAAGGTGTGAATAGAATAGTCCACAAGTTTGGGTAAATTCTAAACTTTGATCTCAGATTTTAAAGTGATTTTTGGTGATTATGGTTGTTGGCATTATAATGAAATAGTTAGGAAATGATTAGAGATGGATGAAATTATGATTTTTGTTAAATTAAAGATAATGTTAGGCAATTTGTGGTAATTTGGGATTTTTGACTATAAATTTGGAATTTAGGCAATAAGGTGAATTTAACATGGAATATGGTATGAGAAATGTAGAATTTTGAGATGTAGTGGATGAGAATGTGAATTGTGATAGAATTATGAGAATTGGGCTATTGGAGAGGTTAATGAGAAATATGAGAAAATATGTGCTCGGTGAGGTGATTGAGATAAATTTTTGATGTTTTAACATCGTTTGGACAGCTTGGGACTTCCAGAGTGAAATGCGAGACTAGTCCGTGATACGGGGGAACGATTACACTATACGAGATGCAAAGAGGTAAGAGAAAACTTAAACTCGTTTGTGCGTGTGATTTGTGACAATATTGTAGCATGAAATTATGATCTGAGAAAATAAGCATGTTTTATGAGTTGTGAATGAGTATTGCACACAATTTTATAGTCGGTTTGGGCCTAACTTTTATGAGTTAAAAACTAAGCGTGAAAATGTTTTACAACCGTTTTGTGTTTAAAACGTGAAAGGAGATTTGGGCCCTACGTTAAGGCGTTTTAAGATTGAGAAAGGTGTTCGTGGTTTTACTGGTTGGAACTCGATTTTAACATGTCTTGTGTTGAGTAGACAAATGTTTTAAATGAGATTTATGAAAGAAAACCATTATGAGTTCTACGTGAAGGCAAAACGTTTTATATGATAATGGTTAATGATTGAGACTTAAGCGTGTCATGTTGAATACACATCTGGCCTTGCTTTGGTAGTATGTAAGTTTGAGCCTTGCTTTGGTAGACTATAAATCCGATATTCCTCCGTTTTGGTAACGAGAGATGCCTCCGTTTTGGTAACGCGAGATGACCCCCATTCTGGTAACGCTGGGTGGCCTTGCTTTGGTAGCATGTAAGACCGATAGTGTACATGAGGACAGGCAATACTTTGGTAGCAAGTAAGTCCAGGCTTTGTTCTGGTAACGCGTAAGTCCAATATGCCATGTACACGCCCATATTGTCGACGTTCCCTCTTTTAAGGATGCATGGGATGCGCACCCAGAGGAGAATTATTTTGATGTGCCATGACGAGTTTTATATGAGTTTTCTTGCCTAGTCTTCTTTTTATTCACATGAGTTTGTGTTTTGTGGTTGTGCCACATGCATTTCTTTTAAGGTGATTTTTATCACGTCTTGATGAGAAAAGCCATTATCGCATTTTGATTTCCACATGCTTGTGACTGTGATTTGTATTGAGTTCTGTACTCTCATGTTTTTACATGATTTTAGAGAAACGAGATGAGAATGATATTTTAATGAGTTCATGCAACATTTTTAATTGAGTTTCAACTACGAGATAAAATGATTGTGCTGTGCAAATCATTGTTTCATTAATGAGTCCCTTACCTCCTTACTGAGCGATTTAGAAGCTCACCCTGTTTTATCTCCCCCCAGATTTCTTCGAGTCAAGAGAGTTTCCCTGCGACGTATGGAGTAGTGGCTAGTGGAGGACTTGAGCTCCAGGCTACATATATTGTGTTGAGGTATAATTTACATTTCTTGTACCCAGACTTATGTTGTATTTACAGACACTTGATGTCCAGTGATGTATGGAATGTATTAGGATTAATTAACCTTGAATTGAGTAATGTATATGGGATGATGTATAATTATGAGATAATGGGATCCTAAAGTATAATTATGTATAATGATGCATGACACTGCACAAGAATGCACCCTTAATTGTGAATGGATGAATAAAAAGTTTTAAATTTTTCCTATTTTTCGCGCTTCCGGAGCGTCACACAGAGACCCTAGATAGTAACAAAGATCAGGAGTTTCCTGGGTTTAGCTAGATATTACCGAAGGTTTGTGGAGGGAATCTCGAGATTAGCTGCTCCTTTGACACGTCTCACGAGAAAGAATGTTGAATTTGTGTGGGACAATAAGTGTGTGGAAAGTTTTGAGGATGTAAGACCTGATTTTATTCAAAACATGAAATGAAAAATGCAAAAAGGATTGAAATGGTATTCCCGAACACGTGAAGGGTAAAACGGTCAAAAGATGAAAATTCGGTATTTATCATGACAAGAAAATTTCATTAAAAATAATGGATTTGAGAATCTTGATCAATAATGAATAAATAATTAAATTTCAGGTTAAATTGATCAAGATATGAATTTATTTAATATTTTCAAAATTTTCACTTTGAAAAATGACCCGAAAATAATCAAAAAATATATCGAAAATACGAAATAATACCGATAAATTCATTTAATTGGTTAAATGAATAGAATAAAATTTTTAAGATATTTTTGGATTTTTAATAATTAAATAAGAAATTTTTAGATATTTTTGGATTTTAATAATATTTTAATTGATTAAAATATTATAAAAATAAATTATAAATAAGTAAATAAATAAAATTAAAAAAATAAAAAAGAAATTTTTCGCGAAAAACGCGAACTGAAGAAACAGAAAACGAAGCTAGCCGACCGAGGCAATTTCCCTCACTGGACGGAGTGGTCGATTGCAGCCCAGGTGAAGGAAGCCCAGCCGAGCCACCACCGGCACCAACAAGGTGACGAACGGCTGCGAATAACGAAGAGAAAGGAAAACGGAGAGAACCGAGAGGGAGAAAGGGATTTCCCAGTAATCGGCACCGATTCGAGCCCAACCACCACCAGCCGAGCGATCCCCAGGCACAGGCAGCGCGATTGGTGGCAGCCTTGGCCAGTAGAACTGCAGCCAATGTCGAAAACGGAGGAAGAAAGGAAAGCCATCGATGTCGGAAAGGGGAAGAGCCGGACCGGCCACTTTTCGACGACCTTGGACGAAACTGACCCCAGATTCGAGCTGCAGACAACCCCACGGAGCAGCTGGCGGCGGAAGCTGACGGAGAACTGGTCGACGAGGCACTGAACCGGCCGAACCAGATTGAACAGGCTAGACCGAACCGTCTAACCGAGTTGAACCGGACTGAATCGGTTCAGCTAAAAAGAAAAGAAATGAAAGAGAAAAAGGGGACAAAGAAAAGAGGAAAAATTGAGAAAAAATCCCTGTGATGCAATCGAGCTACGGGTAAGTCGGTAAGCGGTCGAAAATATGATCGATTTAATTTTTGAAATATTTAATTTGATTAATATCCGACTGGAAATTTACCCGAAAAAATATTTAATTGTGTAGCTCGATAATTGACGTAGAATGAGAGCTCGAGATAGCTTCGATTTGCGTACTATCATAGAATCTCGAGTAAGTAACCCTTATTTACGATAATTTGTATCGTTATGCGTGTTAGAAATGTACCGCATAAATTACAGATTTAATTTCCACATTAAATGAATTAAATTTTGGAATTAGAAATAAATTGTCGTAAATAATAAATTAAGCTATTCAAGAGTTAGAACGAGACTCAATATATACTGATGGGCCTAATGAGCCCAATAGGCCTCGATAATGTGAATAGTAAATGAAAAACGGGCTTAAGGCTGATTAAGGCCCATTATGGTGCAATCGGGCCCAATATGGGTAAACGGGTCTAATGATTTAAATTAAGACCAGAAAATATGAAATACAGTTAATTGTATTGAATTTAGCCTGATGTATATTTATATGCAGTTCCGAAGATTTGATTGAGAGCGAATCAGACTGCATGACGAGACATCAGTGAAAGGTCAGACTGTACAAAAAAATGAGGTAAGGGAATTGTGTGAGTAGCTAGAGGTAGCTACGCGTATTTTAATAGCTTTTGTACACACTGAATATGTATGTATACACTGATATTGTATAAAGGTCCTAGAAATAAATTTAAAGATTTTAAGGAATCAAAATAAGAAAAAACTATTTTACCCTTATTAAGCGAAGTCACCTAGGGATGGTGAAAGCATGACACACATGAAATGCATGATTTAAGGAATTTTTCGAATTAAGGAATTTTATTGGTTTTAATCAAAGCAAATCGATAGATTGGCCAGTAATTTCTTAAATTTCACAAGATAACACTACGTAGGTGTTATTTATATTTAAATGAAAATTCTTTGGAAAATAGGTCAATTATCAAGATTATATGGAAGCAGATAGTGCTGGCACATAGCTCGCACTATATTTGTGTTTGTGAATGTGCATAAAATGTGCTTAAGCGGTTGCTCGCACCGACTTGTGTGACATCATATGCATGAAATGTGCCAGAACGGTTGCTCGCATTGATTTTTATTATTGTGAAATGTCACGACCCAAACTACCCAAAAATCAGAGTTAATTTTTCGCGTTTTTGTTTATTTATTTTCTTATATTATATTCTTACCTATCCTCGAATCGTGACCAACACTCCAAAATAATTGGGCTGTGCGTCAATGCCAGTCCCACCATACACCTACCCTAATACTTATTTCTTCTCCAGTTATTTATAATTGTTTATACTATTTATACATCCCCTAAAGTTACTTACTAACATGTTACTGTGCTATGCTTATGTAGATACAATATGTACAAGTATATATACCTTATGTTGATGGGCAGCAGCGGATATCCGGAATGCAGTACTGAGTCGTCGCAACTTTAACTGGAGATCATCTGTGGGAGAAAATGAAAGGGGTGAGCACATCAAGCTCAGTAAGGCAATCCTACGAACAAGTAGGTAACCATACTACCTACATGAACGTAGTGCCATGCATAAACCACCCTTTCTCCACACATTTTAAAAACAAATGATATGCGTTATGATGTTATGTAAAACGCAATTGCACGGAAAATTCAACATGCAAGTATATTCAAATCATTTCTTTCTTATTTAAAAATTTCACAGTAAAGTCAGGACTCGACCCCTCCTTCGGGTGATCCTGACTCACACAAAACCATGAAAACGGTTTACATTTCACACATGGGTTGAAAAGCATGGAAATACCATCATGCAATTTAGTTTTAAAACCCAGTTTAAATCATCGAAATCGTCGACATGCGAGACGAGGCAGTAATTGTATAACGGCAATAACCAGGACTATGGCCATATCTGTCCTCGGGAGTTCCTCAGCTACACGGATCCTAGTGTGCGGGTTCTCACCATGATCGGGAACCGCCCGAGAGGTGGGTCACTCCATCTCGTCGGTCTTATCCGATTTCCATGCATCCGAAGATGCTGATGCATCATATCGTGACGGCCAACCCCTGCCCGGCCAACCCCTGCCAACGGCCATGGCAACCCCTCTTGGGCCCATCGACAACGCTGGTGGTCTAACAACGGGTGGTCCAACAACGCCACAAGTCCAACGTATCACGAAGATACCACACGGTACATCGTACTCCATGCTACTTGCACGGTACATCGTACTCCGTGGACCCATATAATATCTCTATACTCATGCCATGTCTCAAAACGCACGTGCGAGCCTATTAAATCGGTGACACACAGTCTACCCGATGCTCCAAGCACGGCTTATCGTATGATCTCTGAAAAGTAGTGCGAGCGGTGCTCTAACACTATCAGTAATTCAAATAAAACTAGTGCGAGATAAGCTCAAGCACTCTGTCATGAAAATCGTATATATAAAAATATGGTGCGAGTTAGACTCCAGCACCGTGTCGTGAAAATCATGTAAAATCTGATGCGAGTTAGACTCTAGCACCATGTCACGAAAAAGCATGTGAAATCTGGTGCGAGTTATACTCTAGCACCTATGCATGTAAAACTCTAGTGCGAGCTCTCGCTCCAGCACTAATGTATGCATCACACAAGTCAAACATCGTGCGAGCTGAGCTCTAGCACGTCACATGTAAATAAAAACACGTAGGCGGCTCGGTTATCTCCAAATAATTTTCACAGAAAACACATCGTTCAAGATATGCAATGCTATGCATTTATCTTTAAAAGTGAGCCAGCCTACTCATGCATGTGTTAAAATACCTCCAGAATGAGCAGGAACCTTTTGTTCTTGCTCCTCCCAATTTTTTTCCTAAATTTTTAGATTTTACCCTTAAAAAGGGTATTTTAGTAATTTTACCCATTCGGGGCACTAAAATTATTAATTGACCTCTAGACCCTTCAAGAAATTTTAAAATGACTTCAATGAATTCAAATTGCGTACTGTTACCTCTAGCAGTCCGCAGAATTCCCTTACCTCGATTCTCGTCGAGTCTGACCTTTTTCTTTTCCAATGTAGTCCCGTCGCGCAGTCCGATATGCTTCCAATCCAATGCCCGAAACTGCGTATTAACATTCCTCAGGTCAGATAACATATAATTTAATTGTACTTAATCTTTTCTGGGCTTAATTTAAATCGCTGGGCCCATTTACTCCTATTGGGCCCGATTGCACCTTAATGGGCCTTAATCGGCCTTAAGCCCGTTTTCCACTTAATTTTCTCTTTATCGAGGCCTATTGGGCTCATTGGGCCCACCAATAATTTATTGGGCCTCGTACTAGCTCTCGAATAGCTAAATTCACTATTTACGACAATTATCTAAATTTTCATAATTTAATTTAATTTATGCGAAAATTAAATCAATATCACGCATAACGAGGCAATTGTCGTAAATAGGGGTCACTTACCAGATATTCCATGCTAGTCCGTAAATCGAGGCTGTCTCGAGCCCTCGGTGGATGCCAATCGTCAAGCTACACAATTCCACAATTTTTCCGGGTAAGTTTTCAGCCCAAAATTAATTAAATTAAATACTCCAAAATTTAAATCGGGTCAATTCGACCGCTCACTGACTTACCCGAAGCTCGATTACACCACAGGAATTTTCCCCAATTTTTTTCTCTTTTTCTTTTTCCCTTTTTCTTCCTTTTTTCCCTTTTTTCTTGGCTGAACCGGTTCAGTCCGGTTCAGACCCGGTTCAGACCGGTCCGGTTCGGTTCAGTTTTGGCCGGTTCAGGTCGGTTCGGTCGGTTCAATCCTCCTTTGGTCGTGCCGGCGCCGTCCGACCGGTTCCCGACGCGATTCCGGTGCCGTTTGGCTCGGCTTCACATGGGCATTCAGAATCTGGCCTCGGTTGGTGCCGAAACGCCGCCATCGCCGGCGAATCACCTCTTCTCCCCCCGGGCTGTCTCCTCCCGATCCGACGGATTCCGACGGCTTCGTCGGCCAATACCGGTCTCAAAAGGACCGGCTCCTCCTCCTGGTCACACCGGTACCCGCCGATCGCCTCCAGCTGCCGTGGATCGCCGGCACCGACCCCGTTTCCTTCACGATTTTCTCTTCCTCCGTCCGACGTCCTCCGGCCACCTGACGGCGCATCACCGGTGCCAATGGCTTCGCCGGCCTCTCCTCTTGCTCCTCGGCTCGTCGTCGGAGGCCGTCGGTGCCCGGTGGCCGGTGGTCGGTTGGCCACGCGCGTATCCCCTCTCCGTTTCCATTCTTCTGTTTCTGTTTCTTCCTTTCTCTCTCCCCGACCCCCTTTTTTTTTATCTTATTTAACAATTTATTTTAATATTATTTAATTGATTAAATTAGTCTAGAATATTCAAAATATCCTAAAAAAATTATATTTTATTCATTTAGTCTATAAATTAATTTCTCGGTATTATTTCGGCTTCCCGGTATAATTTCTGATTTTTTTCGGGATTGTTTTTCGCAGCGAAAATTTCGGTTAATTTTAAAAATTAATATTTTAATCAATTTTAACCCGAAACATGTTATTTCTTCGTTATTGATCAAAATTATTTAATCCCTTATTTTTAATTAATTTTTCTCATCGAATTTATTCCGACTTTCGATCTTTTGACCGTTTTGCCCTTACCCGTGTTCGGGATTAAATTTAACCCGACTTCCTTCATACTTCCCCCATCTTTTCTTATTTAATTTCCGTATTTTAATTAAATTCGGGTCTTACATGAAATGCATGAGAAGTGCTGGAGCTTAGCTCGTACTCGGTTTTGACTATTTTGACTATATATGCATAAAAAGGTGTTGGAGCGATTGCTCGCACTAGTTCTTATGATTTGACATGCATGAGAGGTGCTGGATCTTAACTCGCATCCTGTTTTGATATGATATTGCATAAAGCCGTACTGGAGCATTGCTCGTATGAAGTTTTGATTTACTTGAGCATTCATTCGTGCTGGAGCATTGCTCGCACATGATTTTATATGGATTTATAACTCATTTTAAAGTCATACTGGAGTGTTACTCGTACGTAAATTTTACTGATTTTTATGAAACCGTGCTAGATCTTCGCTCGCCCAAGATTTTCTGATATCATGAATAAGCATGGAGCCGTGCTAGAGCTTCGTTCACACTTGGATTTATATGACATGCATATAGCCATGTTGGAGCCTCCTATAGACTGTGTGTCACAGTCAGATGATATGCTCACACGTGCATACTGAGACAAAGATGATATGGGTGGATAAGATCTATTGCAGGCACCCCTGACTGAGCTTGGGTTCACGGAGTACGTTGTACCGTGTATGTCACGCGGAGTACGCTGTACCGTAGGGATTGTTGGAGTGGAGTGGCATTAGCCACGAGGCAGTAAGCCTTGCCCTCGCAATCCTGATGTTATGCTGTTTTGGCGGGTAGGATCGACCCACCTCCCGTTTCAAGTGTGATACCCCGCACACTAGGTACCGTGTTGCTAGGGATCACTAGGTTATGGCCATAGTCCTATGTTGTTACTGATAATCACCTACATGTCTCACATGATATAAATATTGGTCGATAGACCAGGGTAGACCCGAGGGAGGGGTCAGGCCCCCAATTTTATAATTTTATGATATGTGACCCTGAAAGAATGGTGGTTTTATAACCAAAGTTTTATAATGAATTTTAATGAATTGTTTCAAGAGATGATTGACTCGGAAGGGTTAGTTTATACTGCAGCTTTAATGAAAAGATTTAAATGCAGTAGCATCATGATGTTTTCCATGCTTTAATCATAAATTCATGAAAAGGATTGTTTCTCATGATTTGTTTTACATGGCATGATCTTGATTTATCTCATGCTAAGTATGATTTAATGATATCACATAAAATGCCATAGATGCATAAGTAGTATGATTTATGTATGCACGAACAGTTTTATAAACTAAGTTATGATGAAATACATGATTTTGTGCTTGAGATTTTAATAAAAAGAAATGGATTTTAAGGGCATGGCATTATGAGCATGTAGATTGTGGAGCTATCTACTTACTTGCATAATTGGCTTACTGAGCGTGTGGTTTGCTCACCCCCTTATTTTCTCATCTTTTCAGAGCACTCACAGTAGTTAGTGAGCGGCTGAGAACTTGCATTTTTGGTATCCGTTGTTTTCCATCGAGAGACAGGTATATACATTTGTATAGTTTTGTATCTAAATATGTAATGCACAGTACTGTAAACGGATATGATGTCGGGGATGTAGGGTTATAAATACCATTGTGTATGTATTTAGTTAAATTCAAAGGATAGTAAACTCTGATAAATGAATGTGAATATGGAAATGGAATGGTAAATAGGTGAGAGGTGACTAATACTGAATCATAGCCCAACTCTTTGTATGATGGTCACGATGAGAGAAAGGTAAGAATTAAATAATAAATGAAAAAGCAAAAAATTTACTTTGATTTTTAGGTAATTTGGGTCGTGACAGAGGAGTTGAAGAGGAGGTTAACTACAGCTCCGATACTCACCATTCCTACCAGCTCAGGAGGTTTCTTGGTGTATACGGATGATTCACACCAAGGACTGGGCTGTGTATTGATGTAGGATGGGAAGGTAGTAGCCTATGGATCTAGACAACTAAAGGATCATGAGAAAAAAATACTTGACCCATGATTTAGAGATGGCAACCGTAGTGTTTGCATTGAAAATATGGTGCCACTATCTCTATGGTGAGAGATTTTAGATTTACATAGATCATGAGACAAAAGGGGATGGCTCGAGCTCTTAAAGGATTATGATTGTGAGATCCTGTACCACCCAGGTAAAGCAAATGTGGTTAGTGATGGATTGAGTAGGAAGCATCTTGGGATGGTATCATTTATGATGATCAGGGAACACGAGCTGTTGGAATAGTTCATGAACCTCAGTTTGGATGTGACCCCGCCTAGTGCTGATGGTGGTGTTATGGTAGCTAGCCTGTAATTGGAATCAGATCTGGTAGATCGAATTAGACAGGCTCAGTGGATTGATCAGCAGTACAATGGTATTGTCGGGCAGATATATAGGGGCACAAAAAATGATTTTGAGTTGAGTTCTGATGGATTGTTGAGGTTCAGAGGTAGGATATGTGTTCCTAATGATGTAGAGATCAAAAGGTTGATCTTGAAAAAGGCTCACTCATTAAAGTATACGATACATCCAGGGAGTACTAAGATGTATCAAAACCTTCAAAATGTTTATTGGTGGTCTAGAATGAAAAAGCACATTGCTGAATATGTTGCTAAGTGTCTCGTTTGTCAATAGGTGAAGCTAGAGCACCAAAAGCTTACAGGGTTATTGCAGCCTCTACTGATACCGACTTGGAAGTGGGAACACGTCACCATGGATTTTATGATGGGATTACCGAGGACCCGTAGAGGTCATGATGCCATATCGGTGATTATGGATCGATTGACGAAGTTAGCCCATTTTCTAGCTATGATAGCTACCGATACTTTGATCCAGTTAGCCAACTTGTATGTGCACAAGATAATAAGGCTACATGGAATTCCAGTGAGCATTGTTTCTGATAGGGATGCTCGCTTCATTTCCCATTTCTGTGAACATTTTCAGGAAGCAATGGGGACCCAGTTGAGTTTTAGCACCGCGTTTCATCCTCAGACAGATGGTCAGTCAGAAAGGACTATACAGACCCTAGAGGATATGTTAAGAGCATGTGCGTTGGATTTCGGAGGCTCTTAGGATGACCATTTGCCACTCGCAGAGTTCACCTATAATAATAGTTTTCATCCGAGTATCGAGATGGCACCATATGAGGCATTGTATGGATGTAGATGCCGTTCCCTTATTGGATGGGAAAAGGTTGGTGACAGATAGATCTTTTCTCCAAACTTGGTTAGACAAGCCTCTGAAGATGTCCAGTTGATTTGTAAGAGGTTACATACAACTCAGAGTAGACAAAAGAGTTATGCTGACAGCAGACGGAGACCACTAGAGTTTAATGTGGGTGAGTCAGTGTTTTTGAAGATTTCTCCTTCGAAGGGAATTATGAGATTTGGTAAGAAGGGCAAGCTGAGCCCTAGATACATCAGACCCTTCGAGATTTTAGAGAGAGTGGGAGACAAGGCTTATAGGTTGGCATTGCCACCAGAATTGGCAAGTGTTCACAACGTCTTCTACATATCCATGTTAAGGAAGTACCACCCGGACCCGACGCATGTAATAAGGTATGAGTCTTTAGAGCTCAATGAAGGTATGGCCTATGTTGAGAAGCCAGTTCGGATACTGGATAGAAAAGATAAAGTGTTGAGGACAAAGACAATTCCCTTGGTGAAAGTCCTTCGGCAACATCACACTGTGGAAGAAGCCACATAAGAATTGGAAAGTTCGATACAGGAGAAGTATCCCGAGTTCTTCATAGATTTAATTGGTTCTAATTTGGAGGACCAAATTTTCTAAATGGGGGAGAATGTGAGACCACGTATAGTGATATATATATAAATGAAATCAAAGGTATGGTGATATACTTGTAATGTGAAGTATATGTGATGTAAGTCCATAAGTTTAATGTACACACTTGTAGTAAGAGTTGTAATTGTACGTACAAGTTACATTATATATGACTATGAAGAAATGGACTTAAGCATGTGAAGAATGTGAGTGGAATAGAATATGAGTAGTGTGGTAAAATGGAAAGAAGATTGCATAAGTTATGCACTTCTAGTTGGTTTATTTCATGTACCTTTGGTTATACAAAGATTCTACACAAGTTTTAATGTCAATGAAGTAATAATGGATGCCATTTTCAAGTCTTAAAGGTGACTGGATGAGAAAATGACTATGGCAACAAATTAAGGATGTTTGAGTGTGAGTTGCTGCAGAAAAATTACAAAAAATTTGGAAAATATGAAGGTCAGATCGATCTCATAGGATGAGAGATCGATCTAGAAAAGCCAAAATGCTCGTATTCGAGCAATAGGAACAGTGCAGATCAATCTCCAATGGAGCCATATCGATTTCCCAAACATTCTGTAAAATGTTGATCAATTCTTAAGGCAAACAGATCGATCTCCTTAGCTCTCTGGTTGGAGCAGATTTGTCATGACCCAAAACTACCTAAAAATCAGAGTAAATTTTTCGTTTTTCTTTCATACTTACCTGTCCTCTGATCGTGACCACACTCCACTAACAATTGGGCTGTGCGTCAATGCCAATCCACTATTCATCAACCATATAACTTAATTCCTTATTAAAGGAAAAGTAAACACGTGAGGTTTTTTTTCATTAATTCTATCTCATTCATCTACAAGTGTTTACAGTATCTATACATCCCAAAAAATTACTTACAAACATGTTACTGTGCTATTCTTATTTAGATACAATATGTACAAGAGTATATACCTCAAAATGATGAGCAGTAGTGGATATCAGGAATGCAGTACTCAGTCGTCGTAAAGTCTACTGGAGAAAATCTATGTAGGAAAATGAAAGGGGTGAGCACATCAAGCTCAGTAAGACAATCCTACGAATAAGTAGGTAACCATACTACCTACATGAACGTGGTGCCATGCATAAACCACCCTTTCTCCACACATTTCAAAACAAATACTACAATTCGTGATGTCATGATGTCATGTAAAACAAATTCACTTATGGATTTCAAAGAGCATGGAAAATTCAACATGCAACTCTTTTAAATCATTTCTCATTAAAATTTCACAACAAAGTCAGGACTCAACCCATCCCTCGAGTGTTCCTGACTCACACAAAACCATGAAATCAAATGTTTTCAAAGAAATAGTGACATGCGAGACAATGAATGTCATGTAAAACCAGTTTACATCATTCATGGGTTTAAATAGAATGGAAATAACATCATGCAAATTCAGTTTAAAACCCAGTTTAATTTTTGTCAAAACCATATCTCAGTCAAGATCCAACCCCTCCCTCGGGTGATCTAGACTCACAGGAAAATCCACAAAATGTGTTTCTAAAAAACATCAACTTATAACATGCGAGACTAGGCAATATACATATCTCAGGTAAATAAGTTGGACTATGGCTATATGTCCTCGTGATGCCACTGCTACATGAATCCTAATGTGCAGGGTCTCACCATTATCGGGAACCGCCTCGAGAGGTGGGTCAATCCATCCTGTCGATCCTGCCTGATAACTCACATCCTAAGATGCCACTCGCATCTAAAGATGCCACGCATCCGAAGTGCCACATAATCAATCCCAACACGGTACAACGTACTCCATGCTACTTGCACAGTACAACGTACTCCGTGGACCCATATCTCATATCCATACTCATGCCCTGTCTCAAAACACACGTACGAGCCTATTTAATCGGCGTGACACACAGTCTACCCGACGCTCCAAGAGCGGCTCATCGCATGTTCTCATAAAACCAGTGCGAGCGATTCTCCAGCACTCTCATAAAATCATGGAAAATCTCATGTGAACCAAGCTCTAGCACGCGTTTCATAAAATCTCATAAGATTAGTGTGAGCTATGCTTCAGCACTCTATCAAAATCATATAAAACTAGTGCGAGCTAGGCTCGAGCACTCTGTCATAACAATTCAAGTGAAAATTTGGTGCGAGTTAGACTCTAGCACCTTGTCACGAAAATCATATGAAAATCTGGTGCAAGTTAGACTACAGCACCCTGTCACAAAAATCATGTTAAAATCTGGTGCGAGCTAGGCTCTAGCACCAAAGCATGTAAAACTCTAGTGCAAGCTCTTGCTCCAGCATTAATGCATGCATCACACAAATCAAAACTCGTGCGAGCTGAGCTCTTGCATGTCACATTTCTATAAAATCACGTAGGCGGCTACATTTCTCAAATCAATTTCAGAGAAAATCAACAGTGATTAAAGTTATGCAATGTTGTACATTTTATTTAAAGTTTAGCCAGCCTACCCATGCATGTGTCAAAACACCTCAAGAATAAGCAAAGAGCTCTTGTTCTTGCTCCTCCTAACTTTTCCTAAATTTGGAAATTTTACCCTTCTCAAGGGTATTTTGGTAATTTACACATACGGGGTACTAAAATTTTTATCTTAAATCTAGACCCTTCAGACAATTTAAGAGACTGCAAATGAAGTTAAAATTGTGTAAAGTTACCTCTAGCAGTCCGTAAAATTCCCTTACCTGGAATCACACGCGACCTTATCCTGTGTCGACCGTACCAGGTCTCTCACTCCAATTCGCTCCAGACCTAGTTTACGGAGCTGCATATAACTATGTATTTGGGTCAGTTCTAATATACTTATCAGTATTTCACTTATATTGAACACTGGGCCCGTTTTACTTTATTGAGCCCAGTTGCATCTTAATAGGCCTCGACCCATTTCCAGCCCGTTTCCACTTATTAAATCCTTTCTTCGGGTCTATTGGGTTCTCAATACCCACTGGGATTCGTTTCAAACTCTTTGGATAGCCCGTTTATCATTTACGACAGTTAATTCAAAAATCCCAATATAATTCACTAAATGCGAAATTTAATCCGTAATTCGTAAAATAAATCTTTAATACGCGAATAATTACATAAATTGTCGTAAATAAGCTTTACTTACTCGAGATTATGCGATGGTGCGTAAATCAATGTTTGATCAGGCTCACGTACACGATTTATCGTCGAACTGCATAATTTTATATTTAATTTCGGGTTAATTTCCAATCAAATATAATTTAAATAAATTTCTCAGAAATCAAATCGGTCACTTTTGACCTCGTATCAACTTACCCGAAGTCTGGTGAATCCCCGAAAATTTTCCCTTTTTCTTTTTCTTTCATTTCTTCCTTTTTTTCTCCTTTTCTCTTTCCTCATTGGTTGAACCGGTCCGGTTCGATTCAACGCAGAAGCTTCCTCACTGAACCGTCGATCGGTTCAGTCTTCCTTTTGCCGTTCTGGAGTCGTCCGGTCGGTTCTCCAGTCGATTCCACCATCGTTCGATGCATCTCGGCCAGGGGAACACTTGGCTGGCCACAATCGGACCCAACTCCCGTCGGTGGCCGCCTGATTCTCTCTTCTCCCTCTCGGCCTTCTCTCCCTCGATTCGCCGGATTCCGGTGTCGGTGGAGCACGTCTTCGTCGCTGGTGGGTCGCGCCGATGTTCTCTTCCTTTTCCAACCCTTCTCGTGGCCGCAGGTCACCGGTATTGGCTCGTCTGGTGGTCTATTCTTCCTCGGCTTGCTTCCATCGATTTTCTTTTCTTTTCTCTCTCTCCCCATGTTTTTTCCAATTTCTGATTTATTTGTTTCTTTTATTATTTATAAATGATTTTTTATTATTATTTTAATCATGAAAATAATAAAAAAATCCCAAAAAATCATATTAAATTCATTTAATCCATAAATGAATTTATCAGTCCGATTTTGCATTTTCGGTATATTTTTTTAATATTTTCGAGATTATTTTTCGAGGTGAAAATTTCGATAATTTCAAATAAATTCTTATCTTAATCAATTGGACTCGAAATTTAATATTTTCCTCGTTATTGATCAAGATTTCCCAATTTCATATTTTTAATTAAAATTTTCTTATCGAATTTATACCGAATTTTGGTCTTTTGATCGTTTTACCCTTGCAGGTGTTTGGGATCAATCCAATCCAACTTTCCTTCTTGGACCCACTATAATTTCTCATTTACAATTCGTATCTCTGTCCGGACAATTGAAATCTCATAAATTAAATTTGAAATTCCTTAATTGTCCGTTTTAGGATTTAACGTATGTTCAACTACTTCATTCATATTTATATGATCAAATCATCCGTCTTATGATTCCATTAACATTTAACCGTATCCATAAAATGTGTCAATCATAAGGAAATACGATAACAATCGGGTCTTACATAATCTCCCCCACTTAAGAAATTTGGTCCTCCAAATTAGAACTATGTCAAATCGGTCCACAAACAACTCCGGGTACGTCTATCACATCATACTCTTTAATTCTCATGTGACTTTTTCGAAGTGTATTACTACCAAAGGACTTGACGAGGGAGATTGTCTTAAACCTCAACACTTTCTCCTTCCGTCTAACACCCGTATCAAGTTTTCAACATACGTTATACTTTCATTAAGCTCCACAGCTCATATCCGATCACATATGCTGGGTCCGGATAATATTTCTGAAGCATCAAAAGATGGGATACATTGTGAATGCTTGCTAATTCAGGTGGTAACGCCAACCTACAGGCCTTATCTCCCACTTTGTCTAATCTCTCAAAGGATTCAATCTAACAAAACTCAATTTGCCTTCTTTCCGAATCTCGTTATGCCTTAAGGGCATGTAACTTCCAACAATACTAATTCACCCTCGGTGAATTTCAATGTTTTTCTGTCTCTTGTCAGCATAGCTTTTTTTATCTGCTCTGAGGTGTTCTTAATCTCTCACAAATCAACTGAACACCTTCAGAGGTTTGTCTTACCAATTCGGGAGCAATTCTTTATCTGTCACCCACTTCCTCTTAACTAATTCGGGGAACAACCCCTAAAGCCATACCATGTCTCATATAAAGTCATCTTGATACTCAGTGATAACTGTCTCTATTGTCGAATTCAATTAGTAGCAACTGATCATCCCAGGAGCTTATAAAATCAATGCACACACTCTCATCATATCCTCTAGAACCTGTACAGTCCCCTCTGATAGACCATCTGTCTGAGGATGAAAAGTTATGCTAACACTCAATCGGGTTCCCATAGCTTCCAAAAAAATATTCCCCGAAGTGGGAAGTGAAGCGGGAATCCCTATATGATACCATGCTCACTGGAACACTACATAATGTTCCACAATCTTTCATACACATAAATCCTTTTATACACTCAGAGTATCTTAGGATTTCATAACCGGAAGGTGGGTAGACTTAGTCAATTTAGTGACTATCACCCAGATAGCCTCATGATTCATTCGGGTCCTCTGTAACCCATCATAATATCCATGGTAACTTACTCCCATTTTTGTGTCGATATAGGTAGAGGCTGCAATAACCCTGTAGACTTCTAGTACTCTACCTTACTCTGCTGACATACGAGACACTTTACTACAACTCTACAATGTCTCTTTTCATATCTGACCACCAATACCCTTTTCTAAGATTTTGATATATATATTACTTCTCCGATGCACTGCATATCCCGAAAAGTGAGCTTCTGACAATAACACTATCTCATCACTGTGGTCATGGGGAGCGCTTATACTGTCTCTGAACCTCAGTAAGCCATCATCACTCTTTGTGAACTCTGTCACTGTACCCCTCTGAATCTGACCCACACTATTGACACCATGCCGATCATCATGCTAAACCTGTCAAATCTAGTCACTCAAATCTGGTGCTAATCTCAGGCTAGCTGTCACACAATTCACTGTCATCATTAGAAGGGATCACATCACGACTGAGGCTCATAACTGCTCTAGTAGCTCACGCTCCCTGACCATCATATGTAATACCATCCCAAGGCTCTTTCTGCTTCAGATATCAGCCATCACATTAGCCTTTCCTGGGTGGTACAATTTCCACAATCATAATCCCTCAGAAGCTCTAACCCTCTTTGTTCTCATATCCCACTCTTTATGTGAAAACAGATACTCTGGCTTTTTTATGATTAGTGCATACCCAAAATTTCTCACCATGTACTTAGTAGTGATATATATTCAGTACAAACACTACCGCTGTCAACTTTAAATCATGGGTCAGATAGTTTCTTTCATGATCCTTGAGTTGTCTGGATCCATAATCGACTATCTTCCCAGTTTGCATCAATACACAGCCCATTCATTATTTTGAGGTATCCATGTACACTAAAACCTCTTAAGCGGTTGGCTATGGTGAAAATAAATGCGGTGGTCAGTTCATACTTCAATGCACCAAAACTCCTATCACGTTTATCATCCCATTCAAATACCACTTTTTCTTAGTTAAATGTGTCAACAAAGTAGTCCATTTCGAGAACTCTCAACAAACCATCTGTAAAAACAATTTTCAATTATTGCTTATAATTTTCCCTGGACTTTAAATACACCCAAAATATCATCAATAAGGATGATAACAAATCAGTCCAAGTAAAGTTTAAATACCTCATCGTAGTTGAGTTCCACTAAATATTTCAATCACCCATATCCTTGACCTATGTACGCATAAACATATAATGTCATTTCGAAATCTCTTCCGTTCAAGATACTAACCTGCGCCATTTCCTTTTTCTCATATTAACGGCTTTTATAGAATTTTAATTTTTAAACCTTTATGATTAATCGAATTCTATTTTTCTTTATCGTACCAGTAAAAGTACCCTAATTTTAAATGTATACTTTACGACTATCGAT
This sequence comes from Firmiana major, assembly GCA_033439115.1. Taxonomy (NCBI): domain Eukaryota; kingdom Viridiplantae; phylum Streptophyta; class Magnoliopsida; order Malvales; family Malvaceae; genus Firmiana; species Firmiana major. Next base: position 20,611,209 of record CM065903.1, on the reverse strand, counting down.
TTCAATTTATAGGTTATGTATACGTCTAGATGCTGTTAAGTCTTCAGACGGGGAGGTATTTTGAAATACATTTATTGACCCTCAGACTTGACCACATGGACTGGTTATGGATATATTCACTCCTTATCCTTGGTCACAATTCATATTCACTACATATCGCTTAATCCAAATTACTTCACATATCAAAAATATTCTTACCTTGCATACGCCTCTTATTCTAATATATCTTGTATTTAGGATCTATCACATCTCAAAGCTTATGTCCTTTCGTATATCACTTATAACAAACTCTGTCATTACTCATTCCGTGAGTACAATCATTTACTCCTTCAATTTCAATCACTACACTCCTTTTATTACTTGTCAAAACTTACAAGACACTTTTCAGGGGTAAGCATATCACTATCTTAGGATAGAAATCTGAACAGCATAGTTTGCAGCCGACCAATTTATTCTCAAATATTACTTTAAATTATTCATAGTCCATTGAACAAAATCGACTGACTTATACTTCTTCCCCCGTTTTTAACTTATAATTTCTTCATAATTATTCTGTTAGTTAACTCTCCTTCATTGGGGTGCTAACTATCAGCATTGTGCCCAAAGGTGTAGGCATTTATGTCTTTCACTAACTTATATGCAAATGAAGGCGGTATGAATAAATACGTGGCACCAGGATCAACTAACATAATTATTTCTTTATTCATAACCAGTGTGGTATCTTTCACCACATCATTTGAAACATCAGTAGTGTCCTGGTCTAAAGCATACATTCGCCCTCATCCAACAACCTACTTTCCCTTTCTCTTCGACTGTGGCCTCCCTTTTTTGGTGCAGAGATACCAACAGGGTTTTCTCTGTCTCTTTGCCCTTCTGTGGGGCAGTCTCACCCAACTCTGAGCAATCATTAAATGAATAGCCCGTCATACCACACTTAACGCCTATTTTAGTCTATAAAGTGTAGGTATAGGCCCTACTTCTGTGGTATCTACCACACATCCTACACTACTTACATTGCTACGGAGCAGGTTATGGTCCTCTAATCACAATATCCCTCAAAACTGCTGAAATTGGATACACAGGGGCCTTACCAATCATCTTACCCCATAACTCATCAAATCTAATCTTTTACCAAACTACCTTTTTCTCGTTCTGACATCTCTGTCATTCTCTATTCTCTTTTGTCTCTATTTCGGCCCTTACTACCTTTCCCAATCTCAAAGGTATGCAACACATGATCTTATTCACACAACTATAGTCTGCGCACTGCCTCGACATAGGTAGTGATATCCAATAGGGCCAATCGGACTCAAATCGATAATCTTAGCCCTTCCATGAACTTTTAGGCTTTCTGACTCTCACTGCCTATAGTGTCGGGGTAATACTTGCCCAGGGATATAAATTGAGTTTCATACTCGTCAATCAACCAGTTCCTCTAGGTCAGAGTAAAGACTTTTATCTGTAATTTCCTTTAAGTAATGTCCAGGATATTCTGTCATCAAAATACATCCAAAAACATTTCTCATCGGAGTTATAGATGTCTAACTCTTAAGATAGGTCGAGCGGACTTCCACCAATGCTCCGACTCGCCCTCAAATCCCATGCATACTCTGAGCAATTATCTCTTAAAATATTCTCCACACTCTGCTCTAACCTCGCGAAGAGTGTCTCAATACCTTTCGATCTCTCTGTCGGACTCTGTGAGGCATGTTCAATATCAGCCTCCATTTCAATCTCATTCCTGGTTCTCATAGGTCAACTCAGCACGACTAGCAGGCTTAGGCCTAGCTCTACGACCTCTACCTCCTGCTATACCTCCTCTACCGCGACTAATATTAAGCATAATGCCTATATTCCTATATTCTCAACTATTTCATAGTTAAAACCCATCTCGATATACACTATTATATCTAACCAATCACAGTAACACGGGGATGTAATTTCCTAATTACAGACATTGACACACATCAGACCAATTTAGCTCTAATACCAACATTTGTCACGACCCAAAACTACAAAAAAATCATAGTAAATTTTTCATTTTTCTTTCATATTTGCCTGTCCTCTGATCGTGACCACACTCCACTAACAATTGGGTTATGTGTCAATGCCAGTCCCACCATTTATCCACTATATAACTTAATTCCTTATTAAAGGAAAAATAAACACGTGAGTTTTTTTCAGTAATTCTATCTCATTTATTTACAAGTGTTTACAATATCTATACATCCCTGAAAATTACTTACAAACATGTTACTGTGCTATTCTTATTTAGATACAATATGTACAAGTGTATATACCTCCAAATGATAGGCAACAGCTGACATCAAGAATGCAGTACTCAGTCATCGTAAAGTCTACTGGAGGAAATCTGTGTAGGAAAATGAAAGGGGTGAGCACATCAAGCTCAGTAAGGCAATCCTACGAACAAGTAGGTAACCATACTACCTACATGAACGTGGTGCCATGCATAAACCACCCTTTTCTCTACACATTTCAAAACAGATACTACAATTCGTGATGTCATGATGTCATGTAAAACAAATTCACATATGGATTTCAAAGAGCATGGAAAATTCAACATGCAACTCTTTTAAATCATTTCTCATTAAAATTTCACAGCAAAGTCCGGACTCAACCCATCCCTCGGGGTTCCTGACACACAGAAAACCATGAAATCAAATGCTTTTCAAAGCAATAGTGACATGCGAGACAATGAATGTCATATAAAACCAGTTTACATCATTCATGGGTTTCAATAACATGGAAATAACATCATGCAAATTCAGTTTAAAACCCAGTTTAATTTTTCATCAAAACTATATCTCAGTCAGGATCCAACCCCTCCCTCGGGTGATCCAGACTCACACGAAAATTCACAAAACGTGCTTCTCAAAAACATCAACTTATAACATGCGAGACTAGGAAATATATATGTATATCTCAGGCAAATAAGTTGGACTATGGCCATATGTCCTCGTGATCCCACTGTTACACGGATCCTAGTGTGCGGGGTCTCACCACTATCGAGAACTGCCCCAGGAGGTGGGTCAGTCCATCCCGTCGGTCCTGCTCGATCACTCGTATCCAAAGATGCCACTCGCATACGAAGATGCCACGCATCCAAAGATGCCACTCGCATCTAAAGATGCCTCATAATCAATTCCAGCACGGTATAGTGGACTCCATGCTACCTGGTACAACGTACTCCGTGGACCCATATCTTATATCCATACTCATGCCCTGTCTCAAAACGCACGTGCGAGCCTATTTAGTCGGTGTGACACATAGTCTACCCGATGCTCTAAGCACGGCTCATCACATGTTCTCATAAAACCTGTGCGAGCGATGCTCCAGTACTCTCATAAAATCAGGGAAAATCTCATGCGAGCCAAGCTCCAGCACGTGTTTCATAAAATCTCTTAAGATTAGTGCGTGCTAAACTCTAGCACTCTGTCAAAATCATGTAAAACTAGTATGAGCTAGGCTCCAGCACTCTGTCATAACAATTCAAGTGAAAATCTGGTGCAAGTTAGACTCTAGCACCCTGTCACAAAAATCATATGAAAATCTGGTGCGAGTTAGACTACAACACCCTGAACAAAAATCATGTTAAAATCTGGTGCGAGCTAGGCTCTAGCACCAATACATGCAAACCTCTAGTGCGAGCTCTTGCTCCAGTACTAATGCATGCATCACATAAATCAAAACTCATGTGAGCTGAGCTACAGCACGTCACATTTCTATAAAATCACATAGGCGGCTACATTTCTCAAATCAATTTCAGAGAAAATCAACAATGATTAAAGTTATGCAATGCTGTGCATTTTATTTAAACGTTAGCCAGCCTACCCATGCATGTGTCAAAACACCTCAAGAACAAGCAAAGAGCTCTTGTTCTTGCTCCTCCCAACTTTTCCTAAATTTAGAAATTTTACCCTTCTCAAGGGTATTTTTGTAATTTGCCCATCCGGGGCAATAAAATTTTTATCTTAAATCTAGACCCTTCAGACAATTTAAGAGATTGCAAATGAAGTTGAAATTGCATAAAGTTACCTCTAGCAGTCTGTAAAATTCCCTTACTTGGAATCACGCCCGAGCTTGTCCTGTGTCGACCGTACCAGGTCTCTTAGTCTAATTCGCTCCAGACTAAGTCTACAGAGCTGCATATAACCACGTATTTGGGTCAGTTCTAATATACTTATCAGTATTTCACTTATACTGATCGAATCTAAAACACTAGGCCCGTTTTACTTTATTGAGCCCGATTGCATCTTAATGGGCCTTGACCCATTTTCAGCCTGTTTTCACTTATTAAATCCTTTCTTCGGGTCTATTGGGTTTTCAATACCTACTGGGCTTCGTTCCAAACTCTTTGGATAGCCCGTTTATCATTTATGACAAGTAATTCAAAAATCCCAATATAATTCACTAAATGCGAAATTTAATCCGTAATTCGTAAAATAAATCTTTAATACACGAATAATTATATAAATTGTTGTAAATGAGCTTTACTTACCCAAGATTATGCTATGGTGCGTAAATCGAAGTTCGATCGGGATAACGTACATGATTTATCGTCGAACTGCACAATTTTATATTTAATTTCTGGTTAATTTCTGATCAAATATAATTTAAATAAATTTCTCAAAAATCAAATCGGTCACTTTTGACCTCGTATCGACTAACACGAAGTCTGGTGAATCCCCAAAAATTTTCCCTTTTTCTTTTTCTTTCTTTTCTTCATTTTTTCTCCTTTTCTCTTTCCTCCTTGGCTGAACCGGTTCGGTCGGGTTAAGCGCAGAAGCTTCCTCACTGAACCGCCGACCAGTTCATCTTCCTTTTTTCGTTCTGGCGTCGTCCGGTCGGTTCTCCAGTCAATTCTACCATTGGTCGACCCATCTCGGCCAGGGGAACACTCGACTGGCCACGATCGAACCCAACTCCCGCCGGTGGCCGCCTGATTCTCTCTTCTCCCTCTCGGCCTTCTCTCCCCCAATCAGCTGGATTTCGACATCGGTGGAGCGCGTCTTCGTCGCTGGTGGGTTGCACCGACGTTCTCTTCCTTTTCTGACCCTTCGTGTGGCCACTGGTCGCCGGTGCTGGCTCATCCGATGGTCTCTTCTTCCTCGGGTTGCTTCCGTCGATTTTTGTTTTCTTTTTTCTCTCTCCCCGTGTTTTTTCGAATCTCTAATTTTTTTCTTTTATTATTTATAAATGATTTTTTATTATTATTTTAATCATTAAAATAATTATAAAAATCATAAAATATCCCAAAAAATCATATTAAATTCATTTAATCCCTAAATGAATTTATCAGTCCGATTTTACCTTTTCGGTATATTTTTCTAATATTTTTGGGATTGTTTTTCGAGGTGAAAATTTTGATAATTTCAAATAAATTCTTATCTTGATCAATTGGACTCGAAATTCAATATTTTCCTCGTTATTGATCAAGATTTCCCAATTCCATATTTTTAATTAAAATTTTCTTATCGAATTTATACCGAATTTTGATCTTTTGACCGTTTTACCCTTGCAGGTGTTCGGGATCAATCCAATCCAACTTTTATTCTTGGACCCATTATAATTTCTCATTTACAATTCGTATTTCTTTTCGAACAAATGAAATCTCATAAATTAAATTTGAAATTCCTTAATTGTCCATTTTTGGATTTAACGTACGTTCGACTACTTCATTCATATTTATATGATCAAATCATCTGTCTTATGATTCCATTAACATTTAACCATATCTATAAAATGTGTGAATCATAAGGAAATACGATAACAATCAGGTCTTACAAGATCGATCTCAGGCTTCGACAGATCGATCTCATGCTTAAAAATGCCGTGAAAAAGAGGGATTTAAGGGGACCCGATCGATCTCCTCCTAGTGTAGATCGATCTCATCAAGCTATTTCTATAAAAGGAGCAGTGAAATCTGCATTTCCCCGAGACTGAACTTTACTTTCCTTTCCATTCCAAAACCCAAAACCTAGCTTTCTCACTCCTAAATCCAACCATTTTCAGTAAGATTTGAGGGAAAGCTATTAGAGACAAAGTTGTTCACATCAAAGAGAAGAACAACATAGCTTGGAGGCATTTTCCCATTTGTTTGATTGAAGGACAAAATGTGCATTCCCATTTGAAGCAAAGAGAAAATCAAACTAGGTGAGTTTCTAATGAAACAACTCAAGTACATTGTTTGGATATTAATTTTAGAGTTGTTTAATGTACATATGAATGATAGGAACAACCTAGAAAGTAAGAATCCACTATAACCTAGAAATGGTCTAGTGTGAGAAAATGAAATGTAGAAGTATTAATGATGAATGAGTTATCTTAAGATGATGATTGTGTTGTGGGTATGATTTGGAAGTGTTGATTTTGGGATAAATTATGAGATTTACCACAAGGGGTAAAATGTGTATTTATGGCATTGGATAAATGCATAGTTGAATAAGAGTTAAAAGCATTAACTCAAGTGTTTGATGGATGAATTGCAGCTCCCGAGGATACACCAGAGCGAGTCGAGATAAGAACGTGAGAAGAGTAAAGGAAGAGAGTTACACCCTAAGTAAATCGAGGTAAGGGAATTGTGTAGACTCTTAGAGATATCTGTGTGCAATTTGGGTGCTTAAATATTTTGCTAGAATGCATGTGATACTAAGAGATGATATTGGGTGATTGAAGGGCAAAGAGTTGGGTTTGAGAAATGTGCATGAAAACAAAAGCATAATGCTTTGAAAATAATGTTTTATTGCCTTTTAGCAAATGATTGGTAGGTTGGTTGACATTTGAAATGATTTGCGAAAGAAATGAGTTGTTCTGGTTTGTTAACCATACTTTGCAAAGATTTGAGCCACCTACATGGTTTTCGTGAGAATGAAAACGTGCTAAAGTACGACTTACATGAGATTTGATGTGTTTTATACGCATGAGTGTTAGAGCTTAGCTCGCACTAGTTTTCACATGGATTTTTATACTGATTTTGGCACGGTGCTGGAGCATAGCTTGCATTAGATGCCCACCGTACTTGTTGCTGTGCTTGGAGCTTCGGGTAGACTTGGTGTCGCAATGATTAAATAGGTTCGTACATGCATTTTGAGAATTTGACATGTTGGTAGTCGTGCTTGGACCTTCGGGTAGACTTGGTGTCATACTGATTAAATAGGCTCGCGCGTGCGTTTTAAGATGTGGCGTGATATGATGTGTTGATTGGGTTCATGGAGAACATTAGACCATGCAAGTAGCATGGAGAACGTTGTACCGTGTTGAGATTGTAATATGTCGTCTTCGGATGATGATTGTTCTGCTATGACCTGGTGGGATGGACGTGACCCACCTCTCGTGCGGACGTAAATAGTGGTGATACCCCGTACACCTGATCCGTGTAGTCGGTATCATAGGATATGGCCATAGTCCTTGAGGAGATTTCCCTTATTGTATTGCCTATCTCTGATAATTCTATATTTTTTAGAATTATTTGTGCTTAATTTCCTAATTAATTATTTAAATCCCCAATTTATTTTGTTAATTATCCCCTTTATTTAATTAAAATTCTCATGTTTGTAGATAAATTAAATCAAGATGAATTTTAAATATTTCGATAGAAAATGGATTGGAATTGGGCTAAAATCGAGATTGGACCACGCAGACAACACAAGCCATGCCACCAAGCACATCCAATTGAACAAGAAGACAGATGACATGGAAATATCTTTTCAAGGAGCCAATGGTGTGAAGACAAGTGGCCAAATAATGCCAACTCATCTAGGATAGAAAAATTACAATTATACCCCTTAGTGTGTCTATAAATAAGACAAGAGGGCAATTGAAAACTGTGGTAGGAGTAGGACTAAGTAGTGTTAGTATAAAAGTAGTCTAGGGTAGAATTTAAGGTAGCTTTAGTTAGTTTTATTTTTCCTTTGTTTTTAGAAGCATTTCCCGTTGGTTTTCTTTACAGCCATTTTTCTAATTAACTTTCAAGTTGTTAGATTTTATCATTTCTAGTTCTTTGTAGTTCACGTTTATGGTAACTTTCTTTATTTTTTTTTTTATGAAAAGTTTCATCACAAATTTTAATCTGTCGGTTGTAGCACTTTGAAGTTAATGATAACCATTGATATTTTTTTTCTTTTCTTTTCCTTGGTCTCGGGTTGGCATTTTTCTCCTTTCTATTTCCTTGTTCCTGCTTGCTTATTGTTGGGCCGAGAAAGAGCTTGGTGACAGCAACTTAATCCTCATTATTTTCTTCATTTTCTATTTTATTTCATGGATATCATATTTTGAATAGGAATTTTCAGTTTAACTTTTAATGATGTTTTATTTACGAGCAAATTTAGATTATGCATTTCTTACTGTCATCATCTTGTTCTATTTTTATTCCATTTAACAAGTTACTACCATCCCTTCTCAGTTCTGAATTTGTGAGACGTGTTATTACTATCGTTGGTTGCTTGTTGGTTTTCAGAGTATAAGATGAGTGCACCATAGCAGTAAATTGGGATCGACAGTCTTCCTCTGTTCTGCATAACTACTCTATTATATTTCTTTGCTATCGGTGTTTGGCATGAATTGTCTAATATTTTCTGGGTTGTTATATGGTCTTATCAGAGCTGTAGATGGGATTTGTGCTGAGTTCTCGGAATAGGCAGGATAGATAATAGCATCCTCTGCTCTGCCCTATTATATTGATAACGTACTGTTCATTAGTTTCATTTATTCAGGATCAGTGGGGGCTGTGTGTTGCTGCTGCCTTCCTTGGTTGGACATCTCTCGGTGTGATCTGCATTGCTGGATGATTTAGCATGGCCATTTCTCGCACAACTGGAATAGAACAGGAGATAGCATCAGTGCATAGTGTTGCTCGGGTTTGCAGCTGATTGCAAAAGATGTATTGCAAAATGGATGCACTGCAGATGAGGAATAAGAGGAGCTGGGCACGAGGAGGTCGAAGATGAAGCTGCCAACGATACTAGGATCCAGTAAAGTAGACAGAACCAGAGGAGGTTACTGCATTGCAGTGTAGTACAGGAGCTAGATAACGCCTGATGGACATAGCCATGGAAAACACTCAAACCTGGAAATGGAGAAGAAGTGAGAGCAAATCTGGCCAGAAACTATAGTAGTTGGTAACGTGATGTGTTGGACTTGTTGCAGGAATGGAGCTGAGCACGGAACCAAGGCAGAGTTGGTGTATGATTACAGAGCAGGATATGGGCAGACTAGAACAGAACCGAGAGCAAGCTGGACACGCTTGGACAGATCGAAGCAAAATGAAAATGAAGGAGCATGTACAGTACCATTTACACAAGAAACCAAGACAGCTGGCAAAACCGACTAAGGCCAAGTTTGGCTATTTCCCTTTTACAAGTTGATGTTTATTGCACTTATATTAGTTTGATTGCTCCTTTTATTAGTTGTCAATTAGATTAGTTCTAGTAATTTAGTTTGTTAATTTAATTTTTAGTCTTAATTTTTAGTTAATAGTTAATTTTATATTTTATGTTTTAGGATTTAAAGTTAGTTAAGTGTTTTAAGGGTTACATTGAGAATTAAGTTAGATTAAATTAGCTATCATGCATTAGTTAAATTTTATTGTTAAATTAGTAATTAAATATAATTAGGAGCAATGTAGAGTTAATATTTTAGACAATTAGGCTTCTAGTTATTTTCTTAATTTTTCTAGGATTTTATTTCTTTAAATCTTAAGTTAGTTTAAATTGCATTTTGATTAAGTAGTTTAATTGCATTTTAGGTTTGTTAATTTTAGTTTAATTAATCTTGCTTTGTTCTTTTCATAATTGCATTTTATTTTAATTGCGTTAATTAATTTTAAATGTTTTAATTATTTTTGTTGGTTTTTTCTTTTTATTGCTCGGAGCACTGTAAGTAAATTTTGCTCGGTTTTATTTAGTTTTTATTATTTTATTGCTTTCCAGTAATTTTAATTTTAGACCATGTAGATCACCCACGTTAAATTCATAATTTGCTAGAATATATTTAGGGTAAGATTAACCAGTAGTTAATTAGGCTAACTAACTTCTCTGAGGGACGATAACTCGGGACTCAAATCCCATTATTACTTGTACGACCCGTGGACTTGCGGACAATACCTTCAAGGCGTGTCAAGTTTTTGGCACCGTTGTCGGGGAAGTCTTAATTATCCATTTGTTAATATCGGTGAAATTATGCTTAGGTGTAATTCTAGCTTGTAAATATTTATGTTGTAAATATTTAGAAGTTTAATCTAGATTAGTTAATTGAAAAATTAAAATAAAAAATTGAAAAATTAAAAAACTTAAAAACATTTTCTAAGGACTTTTAGATGTTTGCATGCGTAGAGCTAGGAGTTATGATAGCTTTCCTCTAGATCCTGAAATTGAAATAACCCTTAGGAAAATTCGAAAGGATTATAGGAAATTATTAGCTCCGCTGTAAAACATCATGGCAGAAAAAAGGGAAATTAGGACAGTTGGAGATTATGCAGTGTCGACGATTGGACGACATTATTCCGGCATTAGGCCACCAGATGTCCATGTAAACAATTTCGTAATCAAGCCTTCAATTCTCCAGATGATCCAGACTTCTCTGCAGTTCAGTGAGCTTCCGCATTACGACCCACATGCTCACCTCGGGCAATTCCTGAACCTGTGCAACACGTTCAAGCATAATGGATTATCTGATGATGTGCTTAGGCTTAGATTATTCCCCTTCTCGCTTAGGAATAGGGCACGACACTGGTTAACCTCCTTGCCTCCAGGATCCATTTCTACATGAGACGAGTTAGCCCATTAATTTCTAGCTAAGTTTTTCCCTCCCTCTAAAATGGCAAGACTGCATAGTGATATATCTTCCTTTGCCCAGTTTGACTCTGAATCTGTTTACAAAGCATGGGAACAATATAAGGAGCTTTTTAGAGAGTGCCCTCACCATGGCCTGCCTTTGTAGTTGCAAGTCCAAACCTTCTACAATAGACTTACAAGCCAAAATAAGACCATTGTTGACGCTGCTGCGGGTGGAGCCCTGATGTACAAAACAGAGAAGGAAGCTTACGAGCTCTTAGAAAAGATGGCTGCTAACAACTATCTATGGTCCTCGGAGAGGCAATTGCCAAAGAAGTCGACAGGTATTTATGAGCTTGACACATTGTCTACCTTGACCTCTCAAATCGCTACTCTTACAGAGAGGGTAGAGTCGCTCAGTACCCAACATAATCCTTCTAGCAGTCCTAATCCTGTTTATTTTGTCTAATGTCCTTTCCTTTCCTGCGAGCTGTGTAGTGGTACCCACTCTGTAGATAGGTGTCCACTTAACTTAGAATCGGTTCAGTACGTTGCCCCTCCTAAGCAATAGAACAACCCCTTGTCAAACACCTACAACCTAGGGTGCAGGAACCATCCTAACTTTTCCTGGAGCCAAAACCAAGGGCAATCTTTTAGTTCTAGACCTGTAGAACCCCTTGTTTTTCAAGCTCCATCGGTTCATGTACCACCACAGCTGTAATTTCCATATCATTTGCCTCATCAACCATCCCCACCTCAATTTTAGCATTATCCACCTCACTTCCACCAACCACCACCACCAACATAACCCTACCATGCACCAGTAGCTGAGAAGAAGCCTACATTAGAGGAGATGTTCTCAACGATCCTGCAAAATCAAGCTGCTTCAATTAAGAACTTAGAGGTTCAGGTATGACAAATAGCAAATGCTCTTTTAATCAACGTCCTCAAGGGACCCTCCCCTATAATACTGAAGTTAATCCTGCTAAGAAAAGGGAGGGTAAAGAACATGTGAAATCCATCACCCTTAGGAGCTGCAGAGAGCTAGAGATCCATTAGTTAAGTCCAGCCCTGAACAACACATAGTTGAAGAATCCTTAAGTTCTAACGAAGTAGCTCAGAAAGAGCAGGAACATCAGGATCAGGCTGCAAAAGAATCTAAGCTAGGCACTTCTTCATCTATACCTTCTTCTATTTCATAGCCTTCCTCATCCTATGATGCTACACATGTTACCACTACATCCCTTTTAGTTAGACCACCGGTACTTTTTCCTCAGAGGTTCCAAAATCAAAAATCGGATCAATAATTTGCCAAATTTCTTGAGGTTTTTAAGAAACTTCACATCAACATTCCTTTTGCAGATGCCTTAGAGCAAATTCTAAGTTATGTGAAGTTTTTGAAGGATATCCTCTTAAGGAAGAGAAGATTGGAAGAGTATGAGACAGTGGCCTTAACGGAGGAATGTAGTGCAATTATTCAGAGGAAATTACCCCCCAAGCTCAAGGATCCCGGGATTTAACCATACCCTACACTATTGGAAATTTATTCTTTGGTAGAGCCCTGTGTGATTTAGGAGCTAGTATAAATTTAATGCCATTGTCTATCTATCATAAGTTAGGAATAGGGGATGCCAAGCCCACCACAGTGACCCTTCAGCTAGCAGATCGATCCATTAAATATCCAAAGGGGGTCATTAAGGATGTGTTAGTAAAGGTGGACAAATTTGTTTTCCCTGCAAATTTTATTGTTTTAGACATGGAGGAAGACAGGGAAGTCCCCATTATACTAGGTAGACCTTTCGTAGCGACTGGTAGAACCTTAATTGATGTACAAAAGTGGGAGTTAACTATGAGAGTCCTAGATCAGGAAGTGAAGTTTAATGTTTTCAAACCTTTGAAGCTCCCTGATGACTCTTAAGATTGTTTTAGGATGGAGGATATAATGTTTGAACATAAGAAATCTGAGAGAAAGAAGGAAGTAGATAGAGCTAAGGAAGAGTTAACTGTCAACATTCTGTCACCACTCTAGATGACCCTCCTACTATTTACCCTACTGCTGAGTGTTGTTTTCTTCAGCTGCATTTGAAGTGGCTGTGTTTTTCTTTTCACTTTGTATATAGTTCTTTTTCTTTTTCTTGTCTGTTGTTTCTTTCTTTGTTTATGTTGTAGATTTCTTTTCCACGATTACGTTTTCAACCAAGCTTCAATTGTTCATCATCATCAGAAAGGAGAGTACTCTGTTCTTGAGTTTAAATTCTTATATTATCTGCACACTAAGGACACTGTGCACTTTAAGTTTGGGGGAGGGGATATCACTTAAGCAATTTTGTGAAAAATTGGAAAAAATTTCAAAATTTTTTTGGAAATCTGAGAAAGAATTTTTAAAATTTTTTCAATAATATGAGCTTAAATTGTTTGATTTTGGGATGATTTAGTGCTTAGCATGTAGTTTTCTCATATTTCGATGATATGACCACATGATTTAGTCTGACTTTGATTAACTGAGAGGCATGATTATAGGAAAAGCATGAAGTTGAAGTCTTGAATTTGTCTTAATTCTGATTGTGATTGCCTCATCTTATGCACATGTCATGTCATGAATCGGTATATTTATTTAGAGAAAGCTTATGTGGACATAGGTTTGCATATGTTCAATTGATTTTGTGCATTATATTCTAGAATTTGTTTAATCTAATCTCAAGGTAAAATATTAGATCACACTTAATTAGAGAAGTGATTTAGGCCATCTTTGGATTGTTTGAGCCTTTCTAGCCTTCCTTGTACATATTCTTCCCTTAGTCACCAATCTGGGCTAAATAAGCTTTTCTCTATAAATACACCTGCTTTTGTTTCCTTAGCTTAAATACTTTATTCCTATCCCTTACCCCGAAAGCATGAAAAGTCATTAGGATATATTGTGAACTATATATATATTAAGTGATAGTGAAGCAGTATATATATATATATATAAATGCAAATGAAAGAAAAAGAAAAAGAAAAAGAAAAGAAGAAAGAAGAAAAATAAAAAAATAGAATAAAAAAAAGTTTAGTCAAATAAATAAGTTTGAGGGAAATGATTTGAGCTCTTACATTAAGATCCTAGAAGTAATGCATGTTAAGGGGTAATTAAACCTAAATCAACTTTATCATACCTTAGCCCCAGCCTTACATTACAAGGTTAATGAAGTCCTATTGATATTTGGTTAAGTGTGACTACATTAGTGGAGAGAGAAGTGAAAAGCAAACTTATGGGAATGATCACATGTCACTGACTTTGCATTCACTGTGTTTGCATAATCTGATCCGGATAATGTACTGTGAAATGACTTAGACATTTTTCACACACATACGAGGAGTCCAACTTGGGTTAGGACTTATGATTGAATGATTCTGAATGTTGGACTTGTAATTGTGAGTCTTTGAGATCATAGTTTGTACTTTTTCTTTGAGGATGATTTTGAGGAAATTATTGTGTAAGACCCGATTTTTATCATAAGAACAAATGGAATGAATAGAAATTTTCGAGTTCATTAAAAAATGCACAAGGATTGAAATGGTATTCCCGAACGCGTGGAAGGGTAAAACAGTCAAAAGACCAAAATTCGGTATTAATCGAAACAAGAAAATTTAATTAAAAATAATGGATTTGAGAATCTTGATCAATAACGAAGAAATAATAAAATTTCGGGTTAAATTGATCAAGATATGAATTTATTTGAATTAATCAAAATTTTCGTCTCGAAAAACGATCCCAAAAATAGTGGGAAAATATATCAAAAATACGAAATAATACCGAAAGATTCATTTATTGATTAAATGAATTAAATATAGTTTTTTAGATATTTTGGCAAAAATAATAATAAAATAATAATAAAATAATGAATAAAATAATAGTACAAATATATTATAAATAAATGAAAAAAAACTAAAATTGGATTGAAAACACGGGGAGAGAGAAAATAAAATGGCGAAAGAAACAGAAGCTGAACCCGAGGACCAATCCTATGCATCGGCGAGCCTCGGCCATCGAACCAGCATGAGGCGGTAGGCGATGGCGAGACCGGCACGGTGGGAGTGCCTGAGAGGCACCACAGGCGCCGGTGATGCCTGACGGAGGAGATCGACTTAGGTGAAGGCCGAAAAGGGAGAAGGAAATTCGGCGGCCACCGGCGTGAGTTGGTCCCGATCGAGGCCAGCTGAACGTCCCTCGGCCAAAGACACGTCGAACGACGGTGGTGAGGCATCGGGAACCGGTCGGACGACGCCAAAAGGAAAAAATGAGACCTGAACCGGTATGGCCGATTCAGCGCAATGAGGGTATGCTGAACCGGACCGGATCGGTTCAGACAAAAAGAAAAGAAAAAAAGGAAAAAAAGAGAGGAAAAATTGAGAAAAATTTCAGTGATGCAATCGAGCTACGGATAAGTCGGTAAGCGGTAAAAATTGACCGATTTAAATTTCAGAATATTTAATTTGATTAATATCCGACTGAAAATTTATCGAAAAAAATATTAAATTGTGTAGCTCGACAATTCACGTAGAACGAGAGCTCGAGGCAGCCTCCATTTGTGTACGATCATGGAGCATCGGATAAGTAACCCTTATTTACGACAATTTTGCATCGTTATGCGTGTTAAAATTTACCGCATAAATTACGGATTTAAATTTCGCATGAAATGAATTATATTCTGGAACTAGAAATAAATTGTCGTCAATAATTCATTAAGCTATCCGAGAATTTAGAACGAGACTCAATAAATACTGATGGGCCCAATGAGCTCATAGGCCTCGATAATGTGAATAGTAAGTGAAAAACGGGCTTAAGGCCAATTAAGGCCTATTATGGTACAATCGGGCCCAATATGGGTAAACGGGCCCAATGATTTAAATTAAGCCCCAGAAAGTATGAAATACATTAAATTTTATTGTATTTGACCTGATGAACATTTATTCGCAGTTTCGAAGATTGGATTGGGAGCAAATCGGACTGCGTGACGAGTCATCAGTGGAAAAGGTCAGATTGTAAAGAAAAATGAGGTAAGGGAATTGTGTGAGTAGCTAGAGGTAGCTACGCGTACTTTAAATAGCTTTTGTATACACTGAATATGTATGTATACATTGATATTGTACAAAGGTCCTAAAAATGGTTTAAAGATTTTAAGGAATCAAAATAGGAAAAGACTATTTTACACCTATCGAGGGAAGTTCACCTAAGGATGGTGAAAGCATGACATGCATGAATTGCATGATTTAAGGATTTTCTGAATTAAGGAATTTTATTGGTTTTTAAGCAAATTAAATGGATAGATTGGCCAATAATTGCATAAATTTCTCAAAATAACACTACGTAAGTGTTATTAATATTTAAATGAAAAATTCTATGGAAAATAAGCCAACTATCAAGTTTATATGGAAACAGATAGTGCTGGCGCTTAGTTCGCACTATATCTACGTTTGTGAGTGTTCATAAATGTGCTTGAGCAATTGCCCGCACCTACTTGTGTGACGTCATATGCATGACCTATGCTAGAGCAGTTGCTCGTATTGATATTTACTATTGTGAAATGCATGAGAGGTGCTGGAGCCTAGCTCGCACTCTGTTTTTGACTGTTTTGACGGTTTTGACTGAAATGCATAAAAAGGTGCTGGAGCGATTGCTCGCACTAGTTTTTATGATTTGACATGCATGAGAGATGCTGGAGCTTAGCTCGCTTCCTGTTTTGATATGATATTACATAAAAGCCGTGCTGGAGTGCAACTCGCACGAGATTAATGTATTTATGCATAAAGTCGTACTAGAGCGTTGCTCGTATGAAGTTTTGATTTACTTGAGCATTCACTTGTGCTGTAGCGTTGCTCGCACGAAGTTTTATATGGTTTTATAACTTATTTTAAAGCTGTACTAGAGTTATTCTCATACGAGGTTTTCACTGAGTTTTATACATATCCGTACTAGAGCATTGCTCGTACGTGGATTTTACTTGAATTTATAATTATTTTAAGTCGTACTGGAGCATTGCTCCTACACAAATTTTATTAATTTCTACGAAATCGTGCTAGAGCATCGCTTGCACGAGATTTTCTGATATCATGAATATGCATGGAGCTGTGCTAGAGCTTCGCTCGCACAGGGATTTATATGACATGCATATAGCTGTGTTGGAGCTTTCTATAGATTGTGTGTCACAGTGAGATGATATGCTCACACGTGCATACTGAGACAGAGATGATATAGGTGGATAAGACCTATTGCAGGCACCCTTGACTGAGCTTGGGTTCACGAAGTACGTTGTACCGTATATGTCACGCGGAGTACGCTGTACCATAGGGATTGTTAGAGTGGAGTGGGATTAGCCACGAGACAGCAAGTCTTGCCCTCGCAATCATGATGTTATGTTGTCCGTACGGGTAGGACCGACCCATCTCCCGTTTCAGGTGTGATACCCTGCACACTAGGTACCGTGTTGCTAGGGATCACGAGGCTATGGCCATAGTCCTATGTTGTTACTGATAGTCACCTACATGTCTCAAATGATATAACTTGTGGTCTCGATAGACCAGGGTAAACCCAAGGGAGGGGTCAGGCCCCTGATTTTGTGATTTTCACTGAATTATGTTTTACTACTATCATGCTAGAGTTTTCAGAGAATTTTATAACGAATTGATTTATGAGATGCTTAACCCCTTTGGGTTATTTTATACTGTGTTTTAAATGAAATGATTTAAATGCATTAGCATGATGAGTTTTCCATGCTTTAATGATAAATTCATGAAATAATTGTATCTCATGATTTGTTTTATACCGCATGAAATAATGCATGATTTTGATTTAATTCATGCTAAGTATGATTTAATGATGTCACATAAAATGCTATTGATACATAAGTAGTATGATTTATATAAGCGCGAACAGTTTTATAAACTAAGTCATGATGAAATACATGATTTTGTGCTTGAGATTTTAATGAAAAGAAATGGATTTTAAGGGCATGGCATTATTAGCATGTAGATAGTGGAGCTATCTACTTACTTGCATAATTACCTTACTGAGCGTGTGGTTTGCTCACCCCCTTATTTTCCCATCTTTTCAGAGCACTCACAGTAATTAGTAAGTGGCTGAGGACTTGCATGCTTGGTATCCGCTGCTTCCCATCGAGAGACAAGTATACACATTTGTATAGTTTTGTATCTAAATATGTAATGCATAGTACTGTAAACGATTATGATGTCAGGGATGTAGAGTTATAAATATCATTGTGTATGTATTTAGTTAAAGTCAAAGATAGTATACTTTGATATGTAAATGTGATTATGGAAATGGAATGGTAAGTAGGTGAGAGGTGACTAACACCGAATCATAGCCCAACTGTTTGTAGGATGGTCACGATGAGAGAAAGGTAAGAATTAAATAATAAATGAAAAAGTGAAAAATTTACTCTGATTTTTAGGTAATTTGGGTCGTGACAAGTTTAATGGTATCAGAGCTGAGTTTGGCCTAGAACATGTTTACATCCCCATGTACTGTGCATTGTTTAGATACAATTGTGTATATCGAGATAGAAGTGCAGCTAAGAATTTGATTTTTAAATGCAATAATATACTCATTAATTGATAGCCGCTATGGTAGAAGAGCGAGTACACGAGCTCGAGGCCGTAGAGGTTGGCCCGAGAGTCGTATTGAGTCGCCACATGAGACTCAAGATGAGATTAACGTGGAGGCAAGTATTAAGCATTCCCCACAGAGTCCGACAGAAAGATCGGACAGAGTCTGACAGAGAGATTGGATAGTATTAAGATACGCTTCGCGAGGTTGGAGCGGAGTGTGGAGAATATTTTGTGAGCTAATTGCTCAGAGTATGAATGAGATTTGAGGGTGAGTCGGAGCATTGGTGGAAATTCGCTCGACCCATATTAAGAGTTAGACATCCAGATTGGACATGAGAACATAATTCTAGATGTATTCCGGTGACAGAATATCCTGGATACTGCTTAAAGAAAATTACAGATGAAATTCTTTACTCTAACCCAGAGGAACTGTTGATTAATGAGTATGAAACTCAGTTTATATTCCTGGGTAGATATAACTCGGACGCGATGAACAGTGAGAGTCGAGATGTCTAAAAGTTCATGGAAGGGCTCAGATTGTCGATTAGAGTCCATTGCCCCCGTTAGATATCACTACCTATGCCGAGGCAATGCACAGACTACAGTTGTGTGAATAAGATCATGAGTTGCACCCCTCTAAGATTGGAAAAGGTAGTAAGGGCTGTAATAGAGACAAAAGAGAATAAAGAATGACAGAGATGTCAGAACGGAAAAAATGTAGTTTGGTAAAAGCTTAGAGCTGATGAGTCACGGGGTAAGATGATTGGTAAAGCCCCAGTGTATCCAATTTCAACACTTATGAGGGGTATTATGATTGGAAGACCCCGACCTGCTACGGAACAGTGTAACAGCGTAGTAATGTGAACAATGTAGAATATGTGGTAGTTAACACGAAAATAAGATGTTGGACGAGGGTGAGAGTATGCCTTGGACTAGGACACTACTAATGTTTCATCTGATGTGGTGGAAGATGCCACATTGGTTAAGAATAATGAAATAATTATTTTAATTGATCCTGGTGATAATTCTATATTTTTAGAATTATTTGTGCTTAATTTCCTAATTAATTATTTAAATCCCCAATTTATTTTGTTAATTATCCCCTTTATTTAATTAAAATTTTGATGTTTGCAGATAAATTTAATCCGGATGAATTGTGAATATTTCGGTAGAAAATAGATCGAAATTAGGCTAAAATCGAGATTGGACCACGCGGACGACACGAGCCTAGTACATCCAATTGGATAAAAAGACAGATGACATGGAAATATTATTTTTCAAGGAGCCAATGGTGTGAAGACAAGTGGCAAAACAATGTCAACTCATCTAGGATGAAAATATTACAATTGTACCCCTAAGTGTGTATATAAATAGAAAAAGATGTCAATTGAAAAAAGGGGAGCCTAGGTTAGAGTAGAGGTAAAATTAGGGTAGCTTTAGTTTTTAGGTTTTTTTTAGTTTAATTTTCAAGCTTTCCCATTTGTTTTTTTTCTTTTGATTTTGTTAGCCACCATTTAAGAATTTTAGCAAGCTTTAATTTTTATTCTTCCTTTGACACATTTTACCTCTTTAATGAAAACTTCTGTTTTATTAGTTTCATTCACTTCTTTTTGTTTTGATTTCATCTTTGCTAGCAAAGGGGCCAAGAGTGGGAGGTTGAGTGAGAGGCGATTTCTTCTTCGTCCACTTTGCTATATTTCTTTTCGTCAATGATTTAATGTTTTAGTTATGGTTCTCCGATTAGGGACTGTTTTGATCCTCCATTTTTTCTGTTTCAATTTATTGTTATGTTCGTCATTCCAGTTCGCTTACTTATTTTACAATCACTGTTTTCATTTCTACCAGTGTCATTCCTTTTATTTTTCAATGTTTATGATGTTTAGTTACACTATTTCTTCAACCATCCAGTAGCCACCTCTGTTTGGCTTTGTTTTGTTACCTTGTACTGTTCATTTACGCAGAGCTATTGTAAGGTATTAGGTTGCTGTGGCTACCATCTGTTTGCCAACTAAACGATGAAAGTAGTATTGAAGTCG
Source organism: Firmiana major (assembly GCA_033439115.1). NCBI lineage: Eukaryota > Viridiplantae > Streptophyta > Magnoliopsida > Malvales > Malvaceae > Firmiana > Firmiana major. The sequence continues at coordinate 20,590,778 of CM065903.1, read as the reverse complement.
TCGCTGCCTGAAGTAAGAAGCATGGGTGTGGGTTGCTCGATTATTCCTAGTTGTTATAGTTACAGTGTAAACGCACGAACAATGTGAAAGAAGCAGTCAGAGCAATTTGGGCAATATGTGTTGTTGAGTTAGCAGTGCAAGAAAACTGAGCTGGTCATTGGCAGCCGCATCGGTCCCCATTATTCTACATGTTGCTAAGTTATTTTAGTCATTTTATGATAATTATGATTTTCATCTTCCTCGGTTTCATGCTCTGTTTTTAAGTTACATTACTGTTCATCATCTCTTTTTTGTTTTCCGTTTTAATTCATTTTAATCTCCACTTAAAAGTAAGGTTAATGATCACTGAATTTCAGGTTGTCTCGGTTTGTTTGGCTTCATTTCATGTTTACTGATTAGCAGGTTGTTAAATTATTATTGCTCTAAAATCTGCTGCTGCTTGCTGATCATCATACGTTTGTTCAGGATTGGATTATAAAAGGTGCTGTAGTGTATAGCAAAACTATCCGGGACATGCTAGCAGGATTATGTTCTGTTGCTATGCCGAGAATGAAGCTGGTGCCGAGGACAACGTCTGCAGATCGAGAGCACACCTGCAGCAGGGACAAACTGGATGCAGTAGACTGAGAGTACCTGGGCATACTGGCAGCACCTGAAGCAAACCAAGAAACATGCAGGCTGTATGCGGTAGCTGGGCAGAAGACAACCGAGCACGCCTGGAACCGAGAATGCTAGAAACCAGAAAATGAAATGAAGAACATGAACAGTGTTGGAGGGATATGTGAATGATTTAAATTGTCTAAGGCCACGTTTGGTTATGGTTTCATTAGAATTTTATTGCATTTTTTATTATTTTCATTAGTATTAGTTAGAATAGTGGTAATTGATAGGTAAATTTAATATTTTAAGTTGTTAATTTAATCTTTAGTTTTAAGTCTTAGTTAATAGTTACTTTTAGTTTATACATCTTAGGATTTAATTTTTATTTTAGTATTTTATGAGTTATATTTAGAATTAATTTAGATTAAATTTATTTGCATGCATCAGTTAAATTTTGTTTTATTAGTAATTAGTTAGAGTTAAGTTTAAGAATTTCTTTAGGTAAGTAGATGTTTATCTTATTAGACTTTAAGTTAGTTTAAATTGCATTTTCTTAATTAGTTTAATTACATTCACATTTTACCTTAGGTATGTTTAATTTTAGCTTAATTAATTTTGTTCTTTATTTTAGCATTTTATTTTGAGTGCGTAATTAATTGTCTTAATTTTCTCTTGTAGGTTGATTGCTTGGAGCATTATAAATATTTTTAGCTCGGTTTTATTTTATTTAGTTGCTTTTCAGTAATTTTAATTTTTAACCTTAATTGATCATCCACTTTTAATCTCATAATTTGTTAGGATATACCATAGGGTAAGATTAACTGGTAATTAATTAGGCTAACTAACTTCTCTGAGGGACGATAATTCTGGGACTCAAATCTCATTATTACTTAAATGACTCGTGCACTTGCGGACAGTAACCTTAGGGCGTATCACCTGGTGCCACGCATTTATTCATACCACCTTCATTTGCTTATAAGCTAGTGAAAGATGTGAAGCCTGTACCCTTAGGCAAGATGATGATAGTTAGTTGATTTTCACTAACTGAACATGGGTATAGGGATTATAAGTTAAAAACGGGTGAAAAATGATATGTAAGTCGATTTTATTCAATGCAATATGAATAATTTTGAAGTAATATTTAAGAATAGATTCATTCGACTGCAAACTATGATGTTTAGATTGCTATCCTAAGATAGTGATATTTTCAACCCTGAAAAGTATATTGTAAATTTGACACGAAATGAAAGAGTCTGTTAGATAAGCTTTGAGATGTGATAGATCTTGAATACGAGATATATTGGAATAAGAGGCGTATGCAAGTTAAGAATATCTTTGATATGTAAAGTAATTTGGATTACGCGATATGTAGTGAATATGGATTAAGACCAAGTATAAGAGGAGGATATATCCATATCCAGTCTAGAAGCGCACACATAACCTATAAATTGAAATCGACATTCGTAATATATGCATTTAAAATTTAGGTACCTTTACTGGTATGATAAAGAAATATAGAATTCGATTAATCATGAAGGTTTAAAAATTAAAATTTTATAAAAGCCGTTAATATAAGAAAAAAGAAATGACGTGGGTCAGTATCTTGAACGAAAAACTATTTCGAAATGACGATTTACGTTTATGCGTACATAGGTCAAGGATATGAGTGATTGAAATATTGAGTGAAACTCAACTATGATGAGGTATTTAAACCTTACTTGGACCGATTGGTTGTCATCTTTAGCAATGATATTATAATGTATTCAAAGTCCAGGGAAGAGCACGAGTAGAAATAGGAAACTATCTTACAGACGAGGTGTTGAGAGTATCTCGAAATGAGCTACTCAGTTGACACATCTTGTTCAAAAAAGATTATATGCCAGTAGGATGATAAGTATGAAAGTAGCTTCGTTGAGTTTTGGTATATTGAAGTAATAAACTGACCACCGTAATTATTCTCACTATACCCAACAGCTCAAGAGGTTTCAGTGTGTACAGATACCTCAAAATAATGAGTGGACTATGTATTGATGTAAAATGGGAAGATAGTCGTTTATGGATCCAGTTAGTTCAAGGACCATGAGAGAAACTATCCGACCCATGATTTAGAGTTAGCAGTCGTAGCGTTTACACTAAAAGTATGGCGCCACCACTTAGATGGTAAGAAATTTTGGGTATGCACTAATCGTAAAAGCCCCGAGTATCTGTTTTCACAGAAAGAATAGAATATTAGATAACCAAGAGGGTTAGAGCTTCTAAGGATTATGATTGTGAATATTGTACCACCTAGGAAAGGCTAATGTAATGGCTGATGCCTTGAGCAGAAAGAGCCTCGAGATGGTATCACATATGATGGTCAGGGAGCGTGAGCTGCTAGAGCAGTAGTGATGTGATCCCTTCTGATGATGACGGTGATTTTGTGACAGCTAGCCTGAGGTTAAAACCGGATTTGAGTGACCGGATTTGTCAGGCTTAGCGTGATGATCGCCATGGTGTCGATCGTGTAGGTCAGATTCAAAAGGGTATAGTGACAGAGTTCACAGTGAGTGATGATGACTTACAGAGGTTCAGATACAGTATAAGTGCTCCCCAAGACCATAGTTGCTGAGATAGTATTATTATCAGAAGCTCACTCTTCGGGATATACAGTGCATTCAAAAAATAATAAATATATCAAAATCTCTGAAAAGGGTATTGGTGATCAGATATGAAAAAAAAGACATTGTAGAAATTATGAAAAAATGTCTCGTATGTCAGCAGATTTAGGTAGAGTAAAAGAAGTTGCAAGGTTATTGCAGCCTCTACCTATATCGACACGAAAAAGAGAACAAGTTATCATGAATGTTGTAATGGGTTACAGAGAACCCAGATGAATCACGAGGCTATCTGGGTGATAGTGGATAGATTGATTGGCTATGGAAATCCCCAGATACTTTGAGTGTGTAGGTGGATTTATATGTAACGAAGATTGTGGAACATTATGTAGCGTTCCAGTGAGCATGGTATTAGATAGGGATTCCCGCTTCACTTCCCATTTCTGGGAATATTTTTCAGGAAGCTATGGGAACCCGATTGAGTGTTAGCACAGCTTTCCATCCTCAGACAGATGGTCAGTCAGAAAGGACTCTACAGGTTCTGGAGGATGTGATGAGAGTGTGTGCCATTGATTTTATAAGCTCCTGGGATGATCAGTTGTTACTAATCGAATTTGCTAATAATGACAGTTGTCACTTGAGTATCGGCATAACATTATAAGAGGCATTGTATGGTCGTATGGAGTTGTTTCCTGACTTAGATAAGAAAAAGTGGGTGACAGATAGAGAATTGTTCCCGAATTGGTAAGATAAACCTCTGAGGGTGTTCAGTTGATTTGTGAGAGATTAAGAACACCTCAGAGCAGACAGAAAAGCTATGCTGACAAGAGACAGAAAACTATTGGAATTCACCAAGGGTGAATCAGTATTGTGGCAGTTACATGCCCTTAGGACATAGCATAAGGACATAACGAGATTTGAAAAGAAGGCAAATTGAGTTTCGTTAGATTGAATCCTTTGAGAGATTGGACTAAGTGAGAGATAAAGCCTCTAGGTTGGCATTACCACTTGAATAAGTAGATATCCACAATGTGTCCCATCTTTTTATACTTCAAAAATAATATCCAGACCCAGCATATGTAATCGGATATGAGCTCCAACAGCTTAGCTCAATGAAAGTATAACGTATGTTGAAAAATCGATTCGGGTATTAGACGGAAGGAGAAAGTGTTGAGGTTTAAGACGATCTCCCTAATCGAAGTCCTTTGGTAGTATTACACTCTGGAAAAAGGCACATGAGAATTAAAGATTATGATACGATAGACGTACCCGGAGGAGTTTATGGACCCATTTGACTCGGTTCTAATTTGGAGAACCAAATTTCTTAAGTGGGGGAGATTGTAAGACTCGATTTTTATCATAAGAACAAATGGACTGAATAGAAATTTTCGAGTGCATTTAAAAATGCACAAGGATTGAAATGGTATTTCTGAACGTGTGGAAGGGTAAAACGGTCAAAAGATAAAATTCAGTATTAATCGGAACAAGAAAATTTAATTAAAAATAATGGATTTGAGAATCTTGATCAATAACGAATAAATTATTAAATTTCGGGTTAAATTGATGAAGATATGAATTTATTACAATTAATCGAAATTTTTGTCTTGGAAAACGATCCCGAAAATAGAGGGAAAATATATCAAAAATACGAAATAATACCGAAAGATTCATTTATCGATTAAATGAATTAAATATAATTTTTTAGATATTTTGGCAAAAATAATAATAAAATAATGAATAAAATAATAATAAAAACATATTATAAATAAATGAAAAAAATGAAACTGGATTGACAACATGGGGAGAGAGAAAATGAAATGGCGAAAGAAATAGAAGCCGAACCCGAGGACCGATCCTCTGCACCGGCGAGCCTCGACCATCGGACCAGCACGAGGCGGCAGGCGACGGCGAGACCGATATGGTGGGAGTGCCTGAGAGGCACCACGCGCGCCTGTGATGCCTGACGGAGGAGATCGACGGAGGTGAAGGCCGAAAAGGGAGAAAAAAATCCGACGACCACCAGTGTGAGTTGTTCCCGATCGAGGCCAACCGAACGTCCCTCTGCCAGAGATGCGTCGAACGATGGTGGTGAGACAACGGGAACCGATCGGACGGCACTAAAAGGACAAAATGAGGCCTGAACAGGTATGGCCGGTTCAGCGCAGTAAGGGTATGCTGAATTGGACCCGACAGGTTCAACCAAAAAGAAAAGGAAAAAAAAAGAGAAAAAATTGGGAAAACTTTTAGTGATGCAATCGAGCTACGGTTAAGTCGGTAAGCGGTCGAATTGACCGATTTAAATTTCAGAATATTTAATTTGATTAATATCCGACTGAAAATTTACCCGAAAAAATATTAAATTGTGTAGCTCGACAATTGACGTAGAACAAGAGCTCGAGGCAGCCTTGATTTGTGTACGAACATGGAATATCGGGTAAGTAATCCTTATTTATGACAATTTTGCATCGTTATGCGTGTTAAAATTTACCGCATAAATTACGGATTTAAATTTCGCATGAAATGAATTATATTATGGAATTAGAAATAAATTGTCGTAAATAATTCATTAAGCTATCAGAGAATTTAGAACGAGGCTCAATAAATACTGATGGGTCAAATGAGCCCAATAGGCCTCGATAATGTGAATAGTAAGTGAAAAACGGGCTTAAGGCCAATTAAGGCCCATTATGGTACAATCAGGCCCAATATGGGTAAACGGGCCCAATGATTTAAATTAAGCCCTGAAAAATATGAAATACATTAAATTGTATTGTATTTGACTTGATGAACATTTATTCGTAGTTCCAGAGATTGGATTGGGAGCAAATCGGACTGCGTGACGAGTCATCAGTGAAAAATGTCAGACTGTACAGAAAAATGAGGCAAGGGAATTGTGTGAGTAGCTAGAGGTAGATACTCGTACTTTAAATAGCTTTTGTATACACTAAATATGTATGTATACATTGATATTGTACAAAGGTCCTAAAAATGGTTTAAAGATTTTAAGTACTTGAAATAAGAAAAGACTATTTTACCCCTATTGAGGGAAGTTCACCTAAGGATGGTGAATGCATGACATGCATGAATTGCATGATTTAAGGATTTTCTGAATTAAGGAATTTTATTGGTTTTTAAGTAAATTAAATTGATAGATTGGCCAATAATTGCATAAATTTCACAAAATAACACTACGTAAGTGTTATTTATATTTAAATGAAAAATTCTATGGAAAATAGGCCAACTATCAAGTTTACATGGAAACGGATAGTGCTGGAGCATAATTCGCACTATATCTGCGTTTGTGAGTGTGCATAAATGTGCTTGAGCGGTTGCTCGCACTGACTTGTGTGACATCATATGCATGACCTGTGCTAGAGCGGTTGCTCGCACTGATTTTTACTATTGTGAAATGCATGAGAGGTGCTGGAGCCTAGCTCGCACTCTGTTTTTAACTATTTTGACGGTTTTGACTGTTTTGACTGAAATGCATAAAAAGGTGCTGGAGCGATTGCTCGCACTAGTTTTTATGATTTGACATGCATGAGAGATACTGTGGCTTAGCTCGCATCCTGTTTTGATGCTGGGGCATAGTCGTGCTGGAGTGCAACTCGCACGAGATTAATGTATTTATGCATAAAGCCGTACTGGAGTGTTGCTCGTATGAAGTTTTGATTTACTTGAGCATTCACTCGTGCTGGAGCGTTGCTCGTAGAAGTTTTATATGATTTTATAACTCATTTTAAGGCTGTACTAGAGTTGTTCTCGTACGAGGTTTTCACTGAGTTTTTATACATATTCGTACTAGAGCATTGCTCGTACGTGGATTTTACTTGAATTTATAATTATTTTAAGTCATACTGGAGTGCTGCTCATAGGCAGATTTCATTGATTTCTATGAAACTGTTCTAGAGCATTGCTCGCACGAGAGTTTCTGATATCATGAATATGCATGGAGCCATGATAGAGCTTCGCTCGCACAGGGATTTATATGACATGCATATAGTTGTGTTGGAGCCTTCTGTAGACTGTGTCATAGTGAGATGATATGCTCACACGTGTATACTAAGACAGAGATGATATAGGTGGATAAGACCTATTGCAGGCACCCCTGACAGAGCTTGGGTTCACGGAGTACGTTGTACCATGTATGTCACGCGGAGTACGTTGTACCATGGGGATTGTTGGAGTGGAGTGGCATTAGCCATGAGACAGCAAGTCTTGCCCTCGCAATCCTAATGTTATGCTGTTCAGGCGGGTAGGACCGACCCACCTCCCATTTCAGGTGTGATACCCCGCACACTAGGTACCGTATTTCCAAGGATCACGAGGTTATGGCCATAGTCCTATGTTGTTATTGATAGTCACCTACATGTCTCACATGATATAACTTGTGGTCTCAGTAGACCAGGGTAGACCCAAGGGAGGGGTCAGGCACCTGATTTTTTGATTTTCACTGAATTGTGTTTTACTACTATCATGCTAGAGTTTTCAGAGAATTTTATAACGAATTGATTTATGAGATGCTTAACCCCTTTGGGTTATTTTATATTGCGTTTTAAATTAAATGATTTAAATGCAGTAGCATGATGAGTTTTCCATTCTTTAATGATAAATTCATGAAATGATTGTATCTCACGATTTGTTTTATACCGCATGAAATAATGCATGATTTTGATTTAATTCATGCTAAGTATGATTTAATGATGTCACATAAAATGCTATTGATACATAAGTAGTATGATTTATATAAGCACGAACAGTTTTATAAACTAAGTCATGATGAAATACATGATTTTGTGCTTGAGATTTTAATGAAAAGAAATGGAATTTAAGGGCATGGCAGTATGAGCATGTAGATAGTGGAGCTATCTACTTACTTGCATAATTTCCTTACTGAGCGTGTGGTTTGCTCACCCCCTTATTCTCCCATCTTTTCAGAGCACTCAGTAATTAGTAAGCGGCTGAGGACTTGCATGCTTAGTATCTGTTGCTTCCCACCGAGAGACAGGTATACACATTTGTATAATTTTGTATCTAAATATGTAATGCACAGTACTGTAAACGATTATGATGTCAGGGATTTAGAGTTATAAATACCATTGTGTATGTATTTAGTTAAAGTCAAAGATAGTATACTCTGATATGTAAATGTGATTATGGAAATGGAATGGTAAATATGTGAGAGGTGACTAACACCGAATCATAGCCCAACTGTTTGTAGGATGGTCACGAAGAGAGAAAGGTAAGAATTAAATAATAAATGAAAAAGCAAAAAATTTACTCTAATTTTTAGGTAATCTGGGTCATGACATATTGTGTTTAGTACTTGTCATTCCTACAATTATTTTGTTTTGCTTGAGGACAAGAAAAAACTCAAGTTTGGGGTGTGATAATTCTATATTTTTTAGAATTATTTGTGCTTAATTTCCTAATTAATTATTTAAATCACCAATTTATTTTGTTAATTATCCCCTTTATTTAATTAAAATTCTCATGTTTGCAGATAAATTAAATCCAGATGAATTTTTAATATTTCGGTAGAAAATGGACTGGAATTGGGCTAAAATCGAGATTGGACCACGCGGACAACACGAGCCATGCCACCTAGCACATCCAATTGGACAAGAAGACAGATGACATGGAAATATCTTTTCAAGGAACCAATGGTATGAAGACAAGTGGCCAAACAATGCCAACTCATCTAGATGGAAAAGATACAATTATACCCCTTAGTGTGTGTATAAATAAGACATGATGGCAATTGAAAAATGTGGTAGGAGTAGGACTAAGTAGTGTTAGTGTAAAAGTAGTCTAGGGTAGAATTTAAGGTAGCTTTAGTTAGTTTTATTTTTTCTTTGTTTTTAGAAGCATTTCTCGTTGGTTTTCTTTACAACCATTTTTCTAATTAACTTTCAAGTTGTTAGATTTTATCATTTCTAGTTCTTTGTAGTTCACGTTTATGGCAACTTTCTTTATTTTTTTTTATGTAAAGTTTATCACAAATTTTCATTTGTCAGTTGTAGCACTTTGAAGTTAATGATAGCCATTGATATATTTTTTTCTTTTCTTTTCCTTGGTCTCAGGTTGGCATCTTTCTCCTTTCTATTTCCTTGTTCCTTGTCACGACCCTCAACTCACCAAAATACGTACAAATTTTTTCGCATTTTCATGCATAAATTATTAGTCATCCTTCCTTGATCGTGAACAACCACACTCTCAACAGTTGGGCTGTGTGTCGACGTCTAACTCACTCCACCATACCAATTCAATTTGTATATTATTCGTAAGTAAGCACTTATATAAATGTATATATATCAGAGTTGTTACATGCGTTTACATTGTTTTACATCCCCAATAGTTACATACAAAATGCTACTGTGCTATGTCTAGTTTAGATACAAAATAATCTAAGTGTGTATAGCTTTAGCGATGGGATGCAGTGGATTACCAAAAGGGAAACGCCTCCAGTCACGCTCAATCTATACTCAACACTCTGTAGAGAGGGAGAAATAAGGGGGGTGAGCAAACCACACGCTCAGTAAGGCAATCATGCGAACAGGTAGATACTGCATTATCTACGTGATCGTGATGCCATGCTCAAAAGCATTTAATTCATCATTTATCTCAAAACATGAGTGTATGATTGTGTTAATGGTATGTAAAGCATTCATGCTATTAAAATCCAGTGCACATTTCAACTCAAAGCATGGTATAAATCATCATGCATAATTCACAATAAAAGCATGGCATTACCCATCATTCATTTTCATAATAAAGCATGGCATTAAACATCATGCATTTTCACAATAAAGCATGGCATTAAACATCATGCATCCGTGCACTTTAAAAACCATTAACAAATCAATCCAACACTGGTCAGGTCTCAGCCCACTCTTGGACTTTCCTGACCCGCAAATCATTTCAAACATGGATTTATTCTCAAAGCAATAGACATGTGAGATAGGCAGTTCAACAATAGGTAATAACCTCAAGGCCTATGTACATAACCTGTGATACCGGCTACACGGATCAAGTGTGCAGGATATCACCACTATCTGTTTCCACACGGGAGGTGGGTCAAATCATACCCGTCGGTCCATAGCAGATCTTGTCCGAAGACAGTACATTACAACTCAACACGGTACAACGTACTCCATGCTACCTGCACGGTACAACGTACTTCGTGGACCCAATCAACACATCATATCACGCCACATCTCAAACGCACGAGTGAGCCTATTTAATCGGTACGACCTCTTGTCTACCCGAAGCTCCTAACATGACTAATTAATCATGTCAAAACAATGCACATGTGAGCCTATTTAATCGATGTGACACCCAATCTACTCGAAGCTCCAAAAACGGCAACATGCAAGGTGGGCATCTAGTGCAAGACAAACTCTAAGCACAATGCCAAAACAATTATGAAATCCATGTGAAAACTAGTGCCTCTTGCACTCATGTGTATAAAACACGTCAAATCTCGTGCGAGTCATACTCTAGCACGCTTTCATACTCACGAAATCATGTAGGTGGCTCAAAACTTACAAAGTATGGTTAACGAAACCAAAACACACTCATTTCTTTTGCAATCATTTCAATGTCAGCCAACCTACCAATCATTTGCTAAAAAGCAATAAAACATGATTTTTCAAAGCAATATGTTTTTGTTTTCATGCAGATTTTGTCAAACACCCAACTTTTGCCCTTCAATCACCCGACATCATTTCCTAATGTCTCATGCATACTAGCAAAGCATTTAATGCGCCCAAGTCACGCACGATATCTCTAAGAGTCCACACAATTCCCTTACCTCGATTTACTTGGTGTGACTCCTTTCCTTTTAGCTTCTCACGCTCTTGGCTCAACTCGCCTCGGCGTATCCTCAGAAGCTGCGATTCATTCATTCAATCAATTGAGTTAATGTTTTTAACCCATAATTGACCTCACTAGTCAATATTATTCACTTATGCATTTTACAAATGCCTTAATCCACATTTTATCTCTTTTAGGTAAATCTCACAATTTATCCACTAACCACATCTTAAAATCATACCACAACACTATTAATAACTTCTACATATCTCATTCATCATTAATCTCCATACATTCTACTTTCTCACTCTAGACCATTTCTAGGTCATAATCATTCCAATGCATTTTTGATAGTTTCTAACCATCCATACTCATGCCAAAAAACTCCAAAATCAATTATATAGACAATGTACCATAGTTTGAGTGATAGAATCTTACCCAATTTGATTTCTCCTCTTGCTCCAAATGACAATGCCCTTAGCTCCTTCAATACCAACAATGGGAAAATGCCTTCCAACTATGTTGTTCTCCTCTTTGATAGGAACAACTTTGCCTCTAATGGTCTCTCTTCAAATCTTACTGAAAATGGCTGATTTTAGAGAGAGAAAGTTAAGTTTTTGGGTTGAAAGTGGAAGGTTAGTGTTTTTCCTGAAATTTTTAGATTTTCAACACTCCTTATATAGAAATAGCTTGAGGAGATCGATCTGGTCCAAGAGGAGATCGATCTGGTCCCCTTAAATCTCTCTTTTTTCATGGCATTTTAAGCATGAGATCGATCTGTCGAAGCATGAGATCGATCTGCTCCCAAACAGTGAGCTAAGGAGATCGATCTGGGTGCTCGAGGATCGATCTTTTCATTACAAAATGCTTAGGAGATCAATCTGGCTCCATTGGAGATCGATCTGCTCTATTCAATTGCCCAAATAAGACCATTCTAGCTCTTCCAGATCGATCTCTCATCCCATGAGATCGATCTGCCCTTCACAATTTCCAGATTTTCTGCAGTTCTTCTGCAACAACACTTACCAAACTTCATACATTTTGTTGCCATGATCATTTTCTCATCCAATCATCTTTAAGACTTGAAAATGGCATCCATCCTCACTTCATACACATTAAAACTTGTGCAGAACCTTTGTATATCCAAGGTTACATGACATAAACGAAATGGAACTGCACAACTTATGCAATTCTACGTCCATTTTACCACACTACTCATAATCTATTCTACTCACATTCTCCACATGTTTAAGTCCATTTCTTTACATTCACACATAATGTAACTTGTATGTACCATCACAACTCTTAATACAAGCGTGTACATTAACTTATGGACTTACATCACATATACATCACTTAATTTACATTTCTATGTACATATATACTATTATACATATACGGGGTCTCACATTCTCCCCCACTTGAAAAATTTGGTCCTCCAAATTAGAACCAATTATTCTGTGAACAACTCGGGATACTTCTCCCACATCAAACTCTCCAATTCCCATGTGGCTTCTTCCACAGTGTGATGTTGCCAAAGCACTTTCACTAAGGGAATTGTCTTTGTCCTCAACACTTTCTCTTTTCTGTCCAGTACCCGAACTGGCTTCTCGATGTATGTCATACCCTCATTGAGCTCCAAAGGCTCATACATTATTACATGCATTGGATCCGGGTGATACTTCCTCAACATGGATACGTGGAAGACGTTATGCACACTTGCCAACTCTGGTGGCAATGCCAACCTATACGCCTTATCTCCTACTCTATCAAGTATCTCAAATGGCCCTATATATCGAGGGCTCAACTTTCCCTTCTTCCCAAATCTCATAATTCCCTTCGAAGGGGAAACTTTCAAAAACATTAACTCACCCACATCAAACTCTAGTGGTCTTTGTCTCCTATCAGCATAATTCTTTTGCCTGCTCTGAGCTGTCTGTAACCTCTCACATATCAATTGGACGTCCTCAGAGGCTTGTCTAACCAAGTCGAGAGCAAAGATCTGTCTATCACCAACCTCTTCCCATCCAATAGGGGAACGATATCTACGCTCATACAATGCCTCATATGGTGCCATCCCGATACTCGCATGAAAACAGTTATTATAGGTAAACTCTGCGAGTGGCAAATGGTCATCCCAGGAGCCTCTAAAATCCAATGCATACGCTCTCAACATATCCTCCAAGGTCTGTATAGTCCTCTCTGACTGAACATCTGTCTGAGGATGAAACGCGGTGCTAAAACTCAACTGGGTCCCCATCGCTTCCTGAAAACGTTCCCAGAAGTAGGAAGTGAAGCGGGCATCCCTATCAGAAACAACGCTCACTGGAATTCCATGTAGCCTCACTATCTTGCGCACATATAGGTTCGCTAACTGGCTCAGAGTATCGGTAGCTCTTATAGCTAGAAAATGGGCTGATTTCGTCAATCGATCCACAATCACCCATATGGCATCATGACCTCTGCAGGTCCTTGGTAATCCCATCACAAAATCCATGGTGACATGCTCCCACTTCCATGTCGGTATCGGTAGAGGCTGCAATAACCCTGCAGGCTTCTGATGCTCTACCTTCACCTGCTGACAAACGAGACACTTAGCAACATATTCAGCAATGAGCTTTTTCATTCCAGACCACCAATAAATTTTTTAAAGGTTTTGATACATCTTAGTACCCTCTAGATGTATCGTATACTTCGATGAGTGAGCCTCTGTTAAGATCAACCTTCTGATCTCTACATCATCAGGAACACATATCCTACCTCTGAACCTCAACAGCCCATCCGAACTCAACTCAAAGTCCATGTCTATACCCCTCTGTATCTGCCCGACAATATCACTACACTGCTGATTAACTCACTGAGCCTGTCGGATTCGATCTACCAGATCCGGTTCCAACTGCAGGCTAGCTATCATAAATCCACTATCAGCATCAGGCGGGGTCATATCCAAACTGAGGTTCGTGAACTTTTCCAACAGCTCGTGTTCCCTAACCATCATAAATGACACCTTCCCGAGATGCTTCCTACTCAATGCATCAGCAACCACATTTGCTTTACCCGGGTGGTACAGGATCTCACAATCATAATCCTTTAATAGCTTGAGCTATCTCTTTTGTCTCATGTTCAACTCTTTCTGTGAGAACAGGTACTTAAGGCTCTTATGATCTGTATAAATCTGAAATCTCTCACCATAGAGGTAGTGGCACCATATCTTCAGCGCAAACACCACCGCTACCAACTCTAAGTCATGGGTCGGGTAGTTGCTCTCATGATCCTTTAACTGTCTTGATCCATAAGCTACTACCTTCTCATCTTGCATCAATACACAGCCCAGTCCCAGATGTGAAGCATCCGCATACACTGAGAAACCTCCTGAGCTGGTAGGAATTGTGAGGATCGGAGCTGTGGTTAATCTCCTTTTCAACTCCTCAAAACTTTCTTCACACTTATCGTCCCACACAAACTCCACATTCTTTCTTGTGAGGCGTGTCAAAGGAGCAGCTAATCTTGAGAATCCCTCTACAAACCTTCGGTAATACCCAGCTAAACCCAGGAAACTTCTGATCTCTGTCACTGTCTGGGGTCTCTGCCACTGAACTACGGCCTCAATCTTAGATGGATCCACTGATACTCCATCTTTTGATACTATGTGACCCAGAAAAGAGATCTGTTCCAACCAAAAGTCACACTTACTGAGTTTAGCGTACAACTTCTTCTCTCGGAGGGTTTGTAGCACTATCTTTAGGTGCCGTTCATGCTCCTCTCTAGACCTTGAATACACCAGTATATCATCAATAAACACAATAACAAATCGATCCAAATACTGGTGGAATACCTCATTCATCAACGACATAAAAGTTGCGGGAGCATTCGTCAACCCAAATGGCATAACCATAAACTCATAATGTCCATACTGGGTGCGAAAAGCTGTCTTGGGTACATCTCCACCTCGTATCTTCAACTGATGGTACCCTGATCTCAAATCTATCTTGGAAAAGACCTGCGCTCCCTTAAGCTGATCCAACAAGTCATCGATACGTGGAAGGGGATACTTATTCTTGATGGTGGCCTTATTCAACAATCGATAATCTATACACAGTCGGAGGCTTCCATCCTTCTTCCTTACAAACAGAATCGGTGCTCCCCAAGGTGAGACGCTCGGCCTGATGAACCCCTTCTCCAGCAACTCTTGTAACTGTTTCCTTAACTCTTCCAACTCAACTTGAGCCATCCTATACGGTGGCTTGGACATCGGCTCTGTACCAGGTGCCAAGTCTATACCAAACTCCATCTCCCTATCTGGAGGTAACCCTGGTAACTCATCCGAAAAGACATCTGGAAACTCCTTAACCACTGGTATGTCTCCTAATTCTGGACGTGCCTTATCCATCTCAATCACATAAATGTTAAACCCTTCACATTATTCTTTCCACCATTAGTAATCATAAATCATCACATCACATAAATATATGAAATCAATTTATCTTTCATACATCATGTATCAAGATTGTACTCATCACACTTATAGAAATCATGTTCTTTAGCTTCATTTCACAAAATTTACTACAAGATTGTCTATCTTAGGAAACATCAAAGTTGTTGCATGACAATCCATAATAACATGATTGGCAGCCAACCAATCCATTCCTAGGATCACATCAAAATCACTCATATTTAATAAAATTAAATCGACTGCCATCTCTTTACCTCCTATCTTTATCTTACAATCCCTATATGCATGCTCAGTCAACTGACTATCATTCATAGGGGTAGATATTAACAACATCTTATCAAGCAGTGTAGGCTTTACATGCTTCAACAATTTACATGCAAACGATGGTGAAATAAAGGAATGCGTGGCACCTGGATCAAATAGTACATAAGCTTCTAAATCAAAGATTTGGATGGTACCTTTTACCACATCCGATGACTGATCTGTAGTGTCCTGGTCCAGTGCATGCACTCGTCCTCTGCTTACACCCACTGCCTACTTCCCCTTTTTCTCAGCTGTAGCCCTCCTCCGCGGAGCAGCTGTACCAACTGGAGCTATCTTTAGCTCCTTGCCCTTTTGTAGGGCTCTCTCTATCATCTATGGGCAATCTCTGATTATGTGCCCTGAGTTCCCACATCTGAAGCATACTACAGGAGATCTATAGCTTGGTCGAGTACCATGGTACCTGCCACACTTGCCACACTGTTCCGTAGTAGGCCGTGGCCCTCCAATCACGATTCCCTTAGCTGGAGCAATGGTCGGATACATAGGAGTATTAACTGTCTTCTCCCTAATCTCATCAATCCTCGGCCTCTTTCCAGAGAATCTCTTGCTTCCTTTATAACTGAAGCCTCTATCCATCATTGGTCTCTTCTTATCTCTGTCCCTCATCTTACCAACCTTTCCAAACTCTGAGGCAATTCTATCAACATCTTGTTCACACAATTGGGCCCTGCGCACTGCCTTCTCATAGGTCGATATATCCAGGGGAACCAGTCTAGACCTGATGGTCGGTCTCAATCTATCCACAAACTTCTAGATCTTCTCGACCTCATTACTCATCGTGTTGGGATCATATCTGCCCAGGGATATAAAAGCAGTCTCATACTCATCCACAGTCCTGCTCCCTTGGGTCAGTCCCAAAAATGACATCTTTAGCTTTCGCTATGCGGTATCCGGGACATACTGTCTCCGAAAGGCCTTTAGAAATACATATGAGCTGATCTCAGTATGTCGGGCTCTCAAAATAGGCCTGATGGACTTCCACTAATGTTCTGCTGACCCCTTCAGCATAAAAGCGACAAACGCTACCATCTCGGTGGTAGTACACTCAAAGAACCCATATAATTTCTCGATCTCATTGATCCAATCCTCAGCCGCTACTGGGTCCTTTACTCCATTGAAAGACGGCGGTTCAAACTTCTGAAACTGCCGCAGTCTATCCAAATCACATCCATATCCCCAACCTCTACTGCCTGGTGTAGCAACCGGCATAGGCACATCCTGTGCATGTGGGGTATCTATTGTCTGAGGTCTCTGGTCTTCGCTTGCCCGTGCCTCAGGAGCTGCCGCCTGCTCAGCATCACCCTGTGTAGCGGGACTCTATCTACCGCCAACTCCAGATAAAGATTGGGTGACCAACTCCACAATCATCTCAATGCTTTGCTCAATCCTCGAGAAGCGAGCCTCAGTACTCTCGGGTCTCTCCTTTGGACCCTGTGGAGCATGCTCAACATCAGCCTCCACCTCAACATCATCCTGAGCCTCGTGTGTTTTTGGCTCAACACGACCCCCAGGCCTACCTCTACGGCCTCGAGCCTGGGCTCTCATCCATCTATCGCGACTGGTATTAGGCATACTTACTCAATTCCCTACATTCACAACCAATTACTTAGTCAACCCATCGACACACACAATTTGTATCTAAACAAGCACAGTAACATGGAGATGTAATTTTCTAACTTTTTAAGTATTTTAGACACGACATACGTCAGACCAACTCAACTCTGATACCAAAATCTGTCACGACCCTCAACTCACCAAAATACGTATAAATTTTTTTGCATTTTCATGCATAAATTATTAGTCATCCTTCCTTGATCGTGAACAACCACACTCTCAACAGTTGGGCTGTGTGTCGACGTCTAACTCACTCCACCATACCAATTCAATTTGTATATTATTCGTAAGTAAACACTTGTATAAATGTATATATGTCAGAGTTGTTACATGTGTTTACATTGTTTTACATCCCCAATAGTTACATACAAAATGCTACTGTGCTATGTCTAATTTAGATACAAAAATAATCCAAGTGTGTATACCTTTAGCGATAGGATGCAAAGGATTACCAAAAGGGAAACGCCTCCAGTCACGCTCAATCTATACTCAACACTCTGTAGAGAGGGGGAAATAAGGGGGTGAGCAAACGAGACGCTCAGTAAGGCAATCATGCGAATAGGTAGATACTGCACTATCTACGTAATCGTGATGCCATGCTCAAAAGCATTTAATTCATCATTTATCTCAAAACATGAGTGTATAATTGTGTTAATGGTATGTAAAGCATTCATGCTATTAAAATCCAGTGCACATTTCAACTCAAAGCATGGTATAAATCATCATACATAATTCACAATAAAAGCATGGCATTACCCATCATGCATTTTCTCAAATAGCATGGCATTAACCATCATGCATTTTCACAATAAAGCATGGCATTAAACATCATGCATTTTCATAATAAAGCATGGCATTAAACATCATGCATCCGTGCACTTTAAAAACCATTAACAAATCGATCCAATACTGGTCAGGTCTCAGCCCACCCTTAGACTTTCCTGACCCACAAATCATTTCAAACATGGATTTATTCTCAAAGCAATAGACATGTGAGATAGGCAGTTCAACAATAGGTAATAACCTCAAGGCCTATGTACATAACCTGTGATACCGGCTAAACGGATCAGGTGTGCGGGATATCACCACTATCTGCTTCCACACGGGAGGTGGGTCAAATCATACCCGTCGGTCCATAGCAGATCTCGTCTGAAGACGGCACATCATAACTCAACACGGTATAACGTACTCCATGCTAACTGCACGGTACAACGTACTCCATAGACCCAATCAACACATCATATCACGCCACATCTCAAACGCACGTGTGAGCCTATTTAATCGGTACGACCTCATGTCTACCCGAAGCTCCTAACACGGCTAATTAATCATGTTAAAACAAAGCACGTGTGAGCCTATTTAATCGATGTGACACCCAGTCTACTCGAAGCTCCAAACACGGCAACATGCAAGGTGGGCATCTAGTGTGAGACAAACTCTAAGCACAATGCCAAACCAATTATGAAATCCATGAGAAAACTAGTGCCTCTTGTACTCATGTGTATAAAACACGTCAAATCTCGTGCGAGTCATACTCTAGCACGCTTTCATACTCACAAAATCATGTAGGTGGCTCAAAACTTGCAAAGTATGGTTAACAAAACCAAAACACACTCATTTCTTTTGCAAATCATTTCAATGTCAGCCAACCTACCAATCATTTGCTAAAAAGCAATAAAACATGATTTTCCAAAGCAATATGCTTTTGTTTTCATGCAGATTTTGTCAAACACCCAACTTTTGCCCTTCAATCACCCAACATCATTTCCTAATGTCTCATGCATACTAGCAAAGCATT
This sequence comes from Firmiana major, assembly GCA_033439115.1. NCBI lineage: Eukaryota > Viridiplantae > Streptophyta > Magnoliopsida > Malvales > Malvaceae > Firmiana > Firmiana major. The sequence continues at coordinate 20,571,580 of CM065903.1, read as the reverse complement.
AAATGCGCCCAAGTCGCGCACAGATATCTCTAAGAGTCCACACAATTTCCTTACCTCGATTTACTTGGTGTGACTCCTTTCCTTTTAGCTTCTCACGCTTTTGGCTCAACTCGCCTCAGCGTATCCTCGGAAGCTGCGATTCATTCATTCAATCAATTGAGTTAATGTTTTTAACCCATAATTGACCTCACTAGTCAATATTATTCACTTATGCATTTTACAAATGCCTCAATCCACATTTTACCTCTTTTAGGTAAATCTCACAATTTATCCACTAACCACATCTTAAAATCATACCACAACACTATTAATAACTTCTACATATCTCATTCATCATTAATCTCCATACATTCCACTTTCTCACTCTAGACCATTTCTAGGTCATAATCATTCCAATGCATTTTTGATAGTTTCTAACCATCCATACTCATGCCAAAACACTCCAAAATCAATTATATAGACAATGTACCATAGTTGGAGTGTTAGAATCTTACCCAATTTGATTTTTCTTCTTGCTCCAAATGATAATGCCCTTAGCTCTTTCAATACCAAAAATGGGAAAATGCCTTCCAACTATGTTGTTCTCCTCTTTGATAGGAACAACTTTTCCTCTAATGATCTCTCTTCAAATCTTACTGAAAATGGCTGATTTTAGAGAGAGAAAGTTAGGTTTTTGGGTTGAAAGTGGAAGGTTAGTATTTTTCTCGAAATTTTTTGATTTTCTACACTCCTTATATAGAAATAGCTTAAGGAGATCGATCTGGTCCAAGAGGAGATCGATCTGGTCCCCTTAAATCCCTCTTTTTTCACGGCATTTTAAGCATTAGATCGATCTGCTCCCAAACAAAGAGTTAAGGAGATCGATCTGGGTGCTTGAGGATCGATCGTTTCATTACAGGATGCTTAGGAGATCGATCTGGCTCCATTGGAGATCGATCTGCTCTATTCCATTGCCCAAATAAGACCATTCTAGCTCTTCCAGATCGATCTCTCATCCCATGAGATCGATCTGCCCTTCACAATTTCCAGATTTTCTGTAATTCTTCTGCAACAACACTTACCAAACTTCATACATTTTGTTGCCATGATCATTTTCTCATCCAATCATCTTTAAGACTTGAAAATGGCATCCATCCTCACTTCATACACATTAAAACTTGTGCAGAACTTTTGTATATCCAAAGTTACATGATATAAACCAAATGGAAGTGCACAACTTATGCAATTCTACTTCCATTTTACCACACTACTCATAATCCATTCTACTAACATTCTCCACATGTTTAAGTCCATTTCTTTACATTCACACATAATGTAACTTGTATGTACCATCACAACTCTTATTACAAGCGTGTACATTAACTTATGGACTTACATCACATATACATCACTTAATTTACATTTCTATGTACATATATACTATTATACATATACGGGGTCTCACATTCCTGCTTGCTTATTGTTGGGCCGAGGAAGAGCTTCGTGACCGCAACTTAATCCTCATTATTTTCTTTGTTTTCTATTTTATTTCATGGATATCATATTTTGAATAGGAATTTCCAGTTTAACTTTTAATGATGTTTTATTTACTAGCAAATTTAGATTATGCATTTCTTACTGTCATCATCTTATTCTATTTTTATTCCATTTAATGAGTTGCTACCATCCCTTCTCAGTTCTGAATTTGTGAGACTGTGTTCCTACTATCGTTGGTTGCTTGTCGATTTTCAGAGCATAGGATGAGAGCACCATAGCAGTAAACTAGGATCGACAGTCTTCCTCTGTTTTGCATAACTTCTCTATTATATTTCTTTGCTATCAGTGTTTGGTATGAATTGTCTAATGTTTTCTGGGTTGTTATATGGTCTTACCGGAGCTATAGATGGGCTTTGTACTGAGTTCTCGGAATAGGCAGGATAGAAAATAGCATCCTTTGCTCTGCCCTGTTATATTGATAACGTACTGCTCATTAGTTTCATTTATTCAGGAGCAGTGCGGTCTGTGTGTTGCTGCTGCCTTCCTTGGTTGGACATCTCTCGGTGTGATTTGCAATGCTAGATGATTCAACATGGCCATTTCTCGCACAGCTAGAATAGAAGAGGAGATAGCATCAGTGCACAGTGTTGCTCAAGTTTGCAGTTGACTACAAAAGATGTATTACAAAATGGATGCACTGCAGATGAGGAATAAGAGGAGCCGGGCACGAGGAGGCCAAAGATGATGCTGCCAACGATACCAAGATCCAGTAAAGTAGACAGAATAGGAGGAGGTTGTTGCATTGCAGTGCAGTACAGGAACGGGATAACACCTAATGGACGTAGCCATGAAAAACACTCAAACCTGGAAATGGAGAAGAAGCGAGAGCAGGTCTAGCTAGAAATTGTAGCAGTTGGTAACGTGATGTGTTGGACTTGTTGCAGGAATGGAGCTGATCATAGAACCAAGGCAGAGTTGGTGTATGATTGCAAAGCAGGAGATGGGCAGACCAGAATAGAATTGAGAGCAAGTTGGACACGCCTGGACAGACCGAAGCGAAATGAAAATGAACTAGCATGTACAATACCATTTACATAAGAAACTGAGGCAGCTGGCAAAACCGACTAAGGCCACGTTTGGCTATTTCCTCTTTACAAGTTGATGTTTATTGCACTTATATTAGTTTGATTGCTCATTTTATTAGTTGTCAATTTATATTAGTTCTAGTGTTTCAGTTTGTTAATTTAATTTTTAGTCTTAATTTTTAGTTAATAGTTAAGTTAGATTAAATTAGTTATCATGCATTAGTTAAATCTTATTGTTAAATTAGTAATTAAATATAATTAGGAGTAATGTAGAGTTAATATTTTAGACAATTAGGCTTGTAGTTATTTTCTTAATTTTTCTAGGATTTTATTTCTTTAAATCTTAAGTTAGTTTAAATTGCATTTTGATTAAGTAGTTTAATTGCATTTTAGGTTTGTTAATTTTAGTTTAATTAATCTTACTTTGTTATTTTCATAATTGCATTTTATTTTAATTGCGTTAATGAATTTTAACTATTTTAATGATTTTTGTAGGTTTTTGCTTTTAATTGCTCGGAGCACTGTAAGTAAATTTTTCTCGATTTTATTTAGTTTTTATTATTTTATTGCTTTCTAGTAATTTTAATTTTAGACCATGTAGATCACCCACCTTAAATTCATATTTTGCTAGAATATACTTAGGGTAAGATTAACCAGTAGTTAATTAGGCTAACGAACTTCTCTGAGGAACGATAACTCGGGACTCAAATCCCATTATTACTTGTACGGCCCATGCACTTGCGAACAATACGTTCAGGGCGTGTCAATCTCACATGTCTATTGCTTTATGAATAAATCCATGTTTGAAATGATTTGTGGGTCAGGACAGTCCGAGGGAGGGGCTGAGTCCTGACAAGTGTTTGTAAGACCCGAAATTAAATCGTAAATTTTATGAGGTAGAAAAATGTTCACAAATAAAATGAAACGGGATTTGGACAGGAGATAAGAATTTAAAATACAAAATGAATGAGTATTCGTGAAGGGAAGTCGGATTAAATAAATCCCGAACACGTGAAGGGCAAAACGGTCAAAAGATCAAAAGTCGAGATAAATTCGATAAGAAATTTAAATAAAAAAATAAGGATTTAGGATATCTTGATCAATAATGAGGAATTATACAATTTCGAGTCCAATTGATCAAGATCTAGAATTTTTTAGAAATACCGAAAAGTCACTCGGGATAATATCCCGAAAATACGAATAAATTATACCAAAAAAATGATTAAAAATATAATAAATAAATTAAAATAAATTAAATTAATTTATGTGGAATAAATTAATGGATTTTGTAGATATTTTAGAATATATTTGAATATTTTAATGAATATTTAAATAATAAAACAAATTGTTAAATAAAATAATAATTGTAAAAAAAAAAAAGAGAAGAACTGAAAACTATCGGGGAGAGAGAAAGTAAAGGAAACCGAAAAGGGGAGACCGCGCGTGGCTCGTCTGACCGACGGCCACCGGGCACCGACGGCCTCCGACGAAGGGCCGAGCAGCAAGAGGAGAGGCCGACGAAGCCATTGGCACCGGTGACGCGCGCCGACGATGGCCGTGTCCGACGAACGGAGGAGGAGAAGACCGCGGGGAAAACGGAGTCGGTACCGGCGATCCACGGTAGCTGGGGGCGAACGGCGGGCAACGGCGTGATCGGGAAGAGGAGCCGGTCCTTTTGAGACCAGTATCGACCGACGAAACCACTGGAATCCGCCGGATCGAGAGGTGGCAGCCGCGGGGGAGAAGAGCTGATTCGCAGGAGATGGCTGCGTTTCGACCCCAGTCGAGGCCCGATTCTGAATACCCAGGTGTAGTCGAGCCGAACAGCATCGGAATCGCACCGGGAACCGGCCGGACGGCGTCAAAATGAGCAAATGGGGATTGAACCGGTCGAACCGGCCTGAACCGGCCAAAACTGAACCGAACTGGACCGAGCTTCTCACGACCCAAATTACCTAAAAATCAGAGTAAATTTTTTTCACTTTTTCATTTATTATTTAATTCTTACCTTTCTCTCGTCGTGACCATCCTACAACACAGTTGGGCTATGATTCGGTGTTAGTCACCTCACACTATTACCAATCCCATTTCCATAATCACATTTATACATCAAAGTTTACCATCTTTGACTTTAATTAAATACATACTCAATGGTATTTATAACTCTACATCCCCGACATCAATATCCGTTTACAGTACTGTGCATCACATATTTAGATACAAAACTATACAAATGTGTATACCTGTCTCTCGATGGGAAGTAGCAAGCAGCGGATATCAATACATGCAAGTCCTCAGCCGCTCAATAATTATTTCAAGTGCTCTGAAAAGATGGGAAAATAAGGGGGGTGAGCAAACCACACGCTCAGTAAGGCAATTATGCAAGTAAGTAGATAGCTCCACTATCTACATGCTCATAATGCCATGCCCTTAAATCCATTTCTTTTCATTTAAAATTTCACGCACAAAGTCATGCATATTCAATGCCATAGTTTATCCAAAACTATTTGTGCATATATAAATCATGTAACTCATGCATTCAAAGCATTTTATGTGACATCATTAAATCATATTAAGCATGAATTTAATCAAGATCATGCAATCTTTCATGCCATGTAAGACAAAACATGGATTTCAAATGAAAACATGGAAAAACACATCATGCCACTGCATTTAAATCAATTCATTTAAAACGCAGTATAAAATAACCCCTCTGGGTCAATCATCTCAAAACTCATAAAACAATTTGTTATATTTCATTATAAAACTTGAGTTATAAAACCACCCTTCTTTCAGGGTCACATATCATAAAATCATCTGAAATCATCAAATCATCAAATCATCAAATCGGGGGCCTGACCCCTCCTTCGGGTCTACCCTGGTCTAACAGACCACAAGTTATATCATGTGAGACAATAAGGTAATTATCAGTAACATCGAGGACTATGGCCATATCCTAGTGATCCCTGGCAACACGGTACCTAGTGTGCGGGGTATCACACCTGAAACGGGAGGTGGGTCGTCCTACCCGCCAGAACAGCATAACACCAGGATTGCGAGGGCAAGGCTTGCTGCCTCGTGGCTAATGCCACTCCACTCCAACAATCCCCACGGTACAGCGTACTCCGCGTGACATACACGGTACAAAGTACTCCGTGAACCCAAGCTCAGTCAGGGGTGCCTGTAATAGGTCTTATCCACCCATATCATCTGTCTCAGAATGCATGTGTGAGCATATCATCTCACTGTGACACACAGTCTACAGGAGGCTCCAACACGGATATATGCATGTAATATAAATCCCTGTGCGAGCGAAGCTCAAGCACGGCTCCATGCATATTCATGATATCTGAAAACCTCGTGCGAGCGAAGCTCTAGCACGGTTTCATAGAAATCAGTAAAATCTGCGTATGAGCAGCGCTCCAGTACGACTTAAACTGATTATAATTTCAATTAAAATCTACGTACAAGCAACGCTCTAGTACGGATATGTATAAAAACTCACTGAAAACCTCGTACGAGAAAAACTCCAGTACGATATTCAAATGAATTATGAAAACTACGTAAAACTTTGTGCGAGCAATGCTCCAGCACAAATGAATGCTCAAGTAAATCAAATCTCGTGCGAGTTACACTCCAGCACGGCTTTATGCATAATTAAATCAAATCTCGTGCGAGATTCACTCCAGCACGGCTTTATGCAATATCAAATCAAAACAGGATGCGAGCTAAGCTCCAGCATCTCTCATGCATGTCAAATCATTAAAACTAGTGCGAGCAATCGCTCCAGCACTATTTTATGCATACCACGTTAAAACAAATCAAAACATGTCAAAACAGAGTGCGAGCTAGGCTCCAGCAGCTCTCATTTCACAATAATAAAAATCAGTGTGAGCACCATGCTCTAGTACATTTCATGCATATGATGTCACACAAGTCGGTGCGAGCAATTGCTCAAGCATATTTATGCACATTCACAAACGCAGATATAGTGCGAACTACGTGTCGACACTATCTGTTTCCATATAAACTTGATAGTTGGCCGTTTTCCAAAGAAATTTCCATTTAAATATTAATAACACCTACGTAGTGTTATTTTGGGAAACTTATGCAATTATTGGCCAATCTATCGCTTTGCTTTGATTAAAACCAATAAAATTCCTTAATCATCAAAAATCCTTAAATCATGCATTTCATGCATGTCATGCTTTCACCATCCTTAGGTGAACTTCCCTCAATAGGGGTAAAATAGACATTTCACCTATTTCGATCCTTAAAATCATTCAAACCATTTTTAGGATCATTATACAATATCCATGTATACATACATACTCAGTGTATAGAAAAACTATTAAAATATGCGTAGCTACCTCTAGCTACTCACACAATTCCCTTACCTCATTTATCTGTACAGTCTGACCTTTACATCGATGTCTCGTCACGCAGTCCGATTTGCTCCAAATCCAAATCAAATCTCCGAAACTGCGGATACACATTCATCAGGTCAAATACAATACAATTAATTGTATCTCATATGTTCTGGGCTTAATTTAAATCATTGGGCCCGTTTCTCATATTGGGCCCGATTGCACCTTAATGGGCCTTCAGCCCGTTTACCACACGTTATCGAGGCCTATGGGGCTCATTGGGCCTATCAGTAATTTATTTAGCCTCGTTCTAAATTTTTGGATATCTCAATTTAATATTTACGACAATTTATCCAATTTTTCAGAATTTAATTCATTTATGCGAAAATTAAATCCGTAATTTATGCGTTAAATATCAATCACGCATAACGATACAAATTGTCGTAAATTAAGGGTCACTTACCCGTTATTCCATGATCATATACAAATCGAGGCTATCTCGAGCTCTCGGTTGATGCCAATCATCGAGCTACACAATTAAATATATTTTCGGGTAAACTTTCAGTCGATTATTTATCAAATTAAATATTCTAAAAATTAAATCGATCAATTCGACCGCTTACCGACTTACCCGAAGCTCGATTGCATCACAAGAATTTTCCCCAATTTTTTCTCTTTTTCTTTTTCCCTTTTTCTTCCTTTTTTCCCTTTCTTTTTGGCTGAACCGGTCCGGTCCGGTTCAACCCGGTTCGGACCGCCGGTTCAGCTCGGTCCGGTTCGACCGGTTCAGTCCGGTTCGGCCGGTCCAGTCATCCTTTGGTCGTGCCGGCGCCATCCGACCGGTTTCCGACGCGATTCCGATGCCGTTCGGCGCGCCATGGCCTGGGCTTCTCAAATCTGGCCTCGGTTTGTCTCGAATCGGCGTCGATGGCCGCCGATCGACGTTTCTTCCCCGCGGCATCCCCTCCGTTTTTCGTAGATTTTCGGCCACTTCGTCGCGCGTCGCTGCCGCCGGTGGGTAGCTCGGGTTTCGAGCCTCCTTCGTCGGCCTTCGCCTGGGGTCCCTGGCCGCCGGTAGCTCGCCGGTGAGCCTCCTCGGTCTCGACTTGTTTTCTGCTTCATTTCGCATTTTTCCTCTGTTTCTGTTTCTTTTCTTTCTGTTTTCAGACATTTCGTTTCTTTCTTTTTTTTTTTCAATTTCATTTTATTTGTTTATAATTTATTTTTAATATTATTTTAATCAATAAAATAATATTAAAATACACAAATATCTTTTAAAAATTATATTTTATTCATCTAATCTGTAAATAATTTTCTCAGTCCGATTTTACCTTTCCGGTATATTTTTTGATTATTTTCAGGATTATTTTTCGATGCAAAAATCCCGGTTTATTTCAATAAATTCATATCTTGATCCATTTAACCCGAAATTTAATTATTTCTTCATCATTGATCAAGATTTCTCATTTTCATATTTTTAATTATATTTTCTTGTCCCGATTAATACCGAATATTAGTCTTTCGACCATTTTGCCCTTGCAAATTTTCGGGAATACCATTTTAGTCCTTTTGCATTTTTAAATGCACTCAAAAATATCGGGTCTTACAATCTCCCCCACTTAAGAAATTTGGTCCTCCAAATTAGAACCAAGTAATATGAGTCCATAAATAACTCCGGGTACATCTATCGTATCATATACTGTTATCCTCAAGTGACTTTCTCCGGAGTATAATTCTACCAATATACTTAACTAGGGAGATCATTTCAAACCTCAACATTTTCTTTTCTTCCGTCTAATACCTGAATCGATTTTCCAATCATATATTATACTTTCATTGAGTTAAATTGTTGGAGCTCATATCCGATCACATATATCGGATCCGGATATTATTTTTGAAACATCTTAAGATAGAACACATAGTGGATGCCTGTTTATTCAAGTGGTAATGTCAACTTACAGGTCTTATCTCCCACTTGTCCAATCTCTCTCTATCTGAATCTCGTTATGTCCTTAAGACAAGTAACTGTCAACAATAATGATTCACCCTTGGTGAATTCCAATGGTTTTCGTCTCCAGTCAGCATAGACTTTTCTGTCTGCTCTGAGGTGTTCTTAATCTCTCACAAATCAACTAAACATCCTCAGAGGTTTGTCTTACCAATTTGGGAACAACTCTCTATCTGTCACCCACTTCTTATCCAAGTCAGGGAACAACTCCTTATGGCCATACAATGCCTCATTTAATCTCATCCCGATACTCAAGTGACAACTGTCATCACTGGCGAATTTGATTAGTAGCAACTGATCATCCCAGGAGCTCATAAAATCAATTGCACACGCTTTCATCACATCCTCCAGAACCTGTACAGTCCTCTCTGACTGACTATCTGTCTGAGGGTGGAAGCTGTGCTAACACACAATCAGGGTCCCATAGCTTCCAAAAACATATTCCCAGAAGTGGAAAGTGAAGCGGGAATCCCTATCTGATACCATGCTCACTGGAACGCTACACAATGTTTCACAATTTTGCATACACATAAATTCGCCTACGTACTCAGAGTATCTGGGGATTTTCATAACCAGAAAGTGGGTAAACTTAATCAACCCATCGACTATCACCCAGATAGCCTCGTGATTCATTAGGGTCCTCTGTAACCCATCACGCAATTCATGGTAACTTGTTCCCATTTTTTTTGTGTCACTATAGGTAGAGGCTGCAATTACTCTGCAGACTTCTTTTGCTCTACCTTAATCCGCTAACATACGAGACACTTTGTCCACAATCCCTGCAATATCACTGTTCATACCTGACCACCAATACCTTTTTCAAAGATTCTGATATCTTTATTACTTCTCGGATGCACTGTATATCCCGTAGAGTGAGCTTCTGTCAATAACACTATATCATCAACTGTGGTCCTGGGGAGCACTTATACTGTCTTTGAACCTCTGTCAGTCATCATCATATACTGTGAACTCTATCACTATACCCTTCTGAATCTGACCCACACTATCGACACCATGCCGATTATCACACTAAGCCTGGCAAATCCGGTCACGCAAATCCGGTTCTAACCTCAGGCTAGCTGTCATAAAATCACTGTCATCATCAGAAGGGATCCACATCACTACTGAGGCTCACAACTGCTCTAGCAGCTCACGCTCCCTGACCATCATATGTAATACCATCTCGAGGCTCTTTCTGCTCAAGGCATCAGCCATTACATTAGCCTTTCTTGGGTGGTACAATGTTCACAATCATAATCCTTAGAAGCTCTAACCCTCTTGGTTATCTCACATTCTACTCTTTCTGTGAAAACAGATACTTGGGGCTTTTACGATCAGTGCATACCCTAAATTTCTTACCATATAAGTGGTGGTGCCATACTTCCAGTGTAATCACTATGGCTGCCAACTCTAAATCATGGGTCAAATAGTTTCTCTCATGATCCTTGAACTATTTGGATCTATAAACGACTATCTTCCCATTTTACATCAATACATAGCTCAATCCTTATTTGGAGGTATCCATACACACTGAAACCTCTTGAGCTGTTGGTTATAATGAGAATACTTACGGTGGTCAGTTCATACCTCAATATACCAAAACTCACCGAAACCATTTACATACTTATCATACCACTAAAATCTTTTCCCGAAATGAAATGTGTCAACTAAGTAGCCCATTTCGAGAAATTCATAACACTCGTCTGTAAGACAGTTTCCAATTGCTACTCATCCTCTTCCCTGGACTTCGAATACATCAATATATCATCACTAAAGATGACAACCAATCGGTCCAGATAAGCTTTAAATACCTCATCGTAATTGAGTTCCACTCAATACTTCATTCACTCATATCCTTGACCTATGTACGTATAAACGTACAATGTCATTTCGAAATCGCTTCTATTCAAGGTACTAACTCACGTCATTTCCTTTTTCTTATATTGACGATTTTTATAAAATTTTAAATTTTTGAACCTTCATGATTAATGAATTTCTATATCATTTTATCATACCAATAAAGGTACCCAAATTTTAATTGCATATATATCCCAATTGTCGATTTCAATTTATAGCTTATGCGTGCGCTTCTCGACACTGTCAAGTCTTCAGGCAGGGAGATATTTTGAAATACCTTTATTAACCCTAAGATTTGACCACATACTGGGTGTAAATATATCTACCCCTTATCTTGGTCACAATCCATATACACTACCTATTAAAGATCTCCAGATTACTTTGCATATCAAGGACATCCTTACCTTGCATACGCCTCTTATTCCAATATATTTCGTATGTAGGATCTATCACATCTCCGAGCTCATCTCCTCTCATATATCACTTATGACCAACTCTTTCCTTACTTGTCAAACTTATAATTCACATTTCAGTGCTGTTTTCACCACTATTTTCAGTTAGTGAAAATCAGCTAACCATCATCCTCATGCCTAAGGGTATAGGCTTCACATTTTTCACTAACTTGTAAGTAATTGAAGGCGGTATAAATAAATGCGTGGCACCAGGATCAATTTAAAATAATTACTTCATTATTCACAACCAATGTGGTATCTTCCACGACATCCTATGAAACATCAATAGTGTCCTGGTCCAAGGCATACACTCGCCTTCATCCAACATCTGATTTCCATGGTAACTATCACACATCTTACACTGTTCACACTGCTACTCTGTTATACTGTTACGTAGTAGGTCGGGGTCCTCGAATCACAATACCCCTCAATAGTGTTGAAATTAAATACACTGGGGTTTATCAATCAACTTACCACGTGATTCATCAGCTCAAATCTTTTATCAACAATTTTTTTTTTTTGTTCTGACATCTCTGTCATTCTTTATTCTCTTTTGTCTCTATTTCATCCCTTACTACCTTTTCCAATCTTAGAGGCGTGCAACTCTTGATCTTATTTACACAACTATAGTCTGTGCAATGCCTCAGCATAGGTAGTGATATCTAACGGGCTAATCGGACTCTAATTGACAATCTGAGTCCTTCCATGAACTTTCAGACATCTTGACTCTCACTGTTCATCATGTTCGAGTCACATCTACCCAGGAATATAAACTGAGTATCATACTCGTTAATCAACATGTTTCTCTGGGTCAGAGTAAATAATGTCATCTGTAATTTCCTTTAAACAATGTCCGGGATATTCTGTCACCGGAATACATCACGAATTATTTCTCATGTCCATTTTGGACGTCTAACTCTTCAAATGGGTCGAGCGAACTTCAATTAATGCTCCAACTCGCCCTCTACATACCCTGAGCAATTAGCTCGCAAAATATTCTCCACACTCCGCTCCAACCTCGCGAAGCGTATCTCAATACTGTCTGATCTCTCTGTCAGACTCTATCCGATCTCTCTATCGGACTCTGTGGGGCATGATCAACCAGCCTCCACGTCAATCTTATCTCAAGTCTCATGTGGCGATCAGTACAACTCATGGGCCTACCTCAACGGCCTTGAGCTCGTGTACTCGCCTCTCAACCATAGCGGCTATCAGTCAATGAGTCTATTCTTACATTTAAAACCAAATTCTTAGCTGCACTTCCATCTCGATATACACAACTGTATCTAAGCAATGCACAGTACATAGGGATGTAATTTCTTAACCACTAACACCGACTCATATCAGGCCAACTCAGCTCTGATACCATTAAACCTGTCACGACCCAAATTACCTAAAAATCAGAGTAAATTTTTTTCACTTTTTCATTTATTATTTAATTCTTACCTTTCTCTCATCGTGACCATCCTACAACACAGTTGGGCTATGATTCGGTGTTAGTCACCTCACACTATTACCAATCCCATTTCCATAATCACATTTATACATCAGAGTTTACCATCTTTGACTTTAATTAAATACATACTCAATGGTATTTATAACTCTACATCCCCGACATCAATATCTGTTTACAGTACTGTGCATCACATATTTAGATACAAAACTATACAAATGTGTATACCTGTCTCTCGATGGGAAGCAGCAAGCAGCGGATATCAATACATGCAAGTCCTCAGCCGCTCCATAATTATTTCAAGTGCTCTGAAAAGATGGGAAAATAAGGGGGGTGAGCAAACCACACGCTCAGTAAGGCAATTATGCAAGTAAGTAGATAGCTCCACTATCTACATGCTCATAATGCCATGCCCTTAAATCCATTTCTTTTCATTTAAAATTTCACGCACAAAGTCATGCATATTCAATGCCATAGTTTATCCAAAACTATTTATGCATATATAAATCATGTAACTCATCATTCAAAGCATTTTATGTGACATCATTAAATCATATTAAGCATGAATTTAATCAAGATCATGCAATCTTTCATGCCATGTAAGACAAAACATGGATTTCAAATGAAAGCATGGAAAAACACATCATGCCACTGCATTTAAATCAATTCATTTAAAACGCAGTATAAAATAACCCCTCTGGGTCAATCATCTCAAAACTCATAAAACAATTTGTTATATTTCATTATAAAACTTGAGTTATAAAACCACCCTTCTTTCAGGGTCACATATCATAAAATCATCTGAAATCATCAAATCATCAAATCATCAAATCGGGGGCCTGACCCCTCCTTCGGGTCTACCCTGGTCTAACAGACCACAAGTTATATCATGTGAGACAATAAGGTAATTATCAATAACATCGAGGACTATGGCCATATCCTAGTGATCCCTGGCAACACGGTACCTAGTGTGCGGGGTATCACACCTGAAACGGGAGGTGGGTCGTCCTACCTGCCAGAACAGCATAACACCAGGATTGCGAGGGTAAGGCTTGCTGCCTCGTGGCTAATTCCACTCCACTCTAACAATCCCCACGGTACAGCGTACTCCGCATGACATACACGGTACAAAGTACTCTGTGAACCCAAGCTCAGTCAGGGGTGCCTGTAATAGGTCTTACCCACCCAAATCATCTGTCTCAGAATGCACGTGTGAGCATATCATCTCACTGTGACACAGTCTACAGGAGGCTCCAACACGGCTATATGCATGTAATATAAATCCTTGTGCGAGCGAAGCTCAAGCACGGCTCCATGCATATTCATGATATCTGAAAACCTCGTGCGAGCGAAGCTCTAGCACGATTTCATAGAAATCAGTAAAATCTGCGTACGAGCAGCGCTCCAGTACGACTTAAACTGATTATAATTTCAATTAAAATCCACGTACGAGCAACGCTCTAGTACGGATATGTATAAAAACTCACTGAAAACCTCGTACGAGAAAAACACCAGTACGATATTCAAATGAATTATGAAAACTACGTAAAACTTTGTGCGAGCAATGCTCCAGCACAAATGAATGCTCAAGTAAATCAAATCTCGTGCGAGTTACACTCCAGCACGGCTTTATGCATAATTAAATCAAATCTCGTGTGAGATTCACTCCAGCACGGCTTTATGCAATATCAAATCAAAACAGGATGCGAGCTAAGCTCCAGCATCTCTCATGCATGTCAAATCATTAAAACTAGTGCGAGCAATCGCTCCAGCAGCTCTCATTTCACAATAATAAAAATCAGTGCGAGCACCATGCTCTAGCACATTTCATGCATATGATGTCACACAAGTCGGTGCGAGCAATTGCTCAAGCACATTTATGCACATTCACAAACGCAGATATAGTGCGAACTACGTGTCGACACTATCTGTTTCCATATAAACTTGATAGTTGGCCGTTTTCCAAAGAAATTTCCATTTAAATATTAATAACACCTACGTAGTGTTATTTTGGGAAACTTAGGCAATTATTGGCCAATCTATCGCTTTGCTTTGATTAAAACCAATAAAATTCCTTAATCATCAAAAATCCTTAAATCATGCATTTCATGCATGTCATGCTTTCACCATCCTTAGGTGAACTTCCCTCAATAGGGGTAAAATAGACATTTCACCTATTTCGATCCTTAAAATCATTCAAACCATTTTTAGGATCATTATACAATATCTATGTATACATACATACTCAGTGTACAGAAAAACTATTAAAATATGCGTAGCTACCTCTAGCTACTCACACAATTCCCTTACCTCATTTATCTGTACAGTCTGACCTTTACATCGATGTCTCGTCACGCAGTCCGATTTGCTCCAAATCCAAATCAAATCTCCGGAACTGCGGATACACATTCATCAGGTCAAATACAATACAATTAATTGTATCTCATATGTTCTGGGCTTAATTTAAATCATTGGGCCCGTTTCTCATATTGGGCCCGATTGCACCTTAATGGACCTTAATCGGCCTTAAGCCCGTTTACCACACGTTATCGAGGCCTATGGGGCTCATTGGGCCCATCAGTAATTTATTTAGCCTCGTTCTAAATTTTCGGATATCTCAATTTAATATTTACGACAATTTATCCAATTTTTCAGAATTTAATTCATTTATGCGGAAATTAAATCCGTAATTTATGCGTTAAATATCAATCACGCATAACGATACAAATTGTCGTAAATTAAGGGTCACTTACCCGTTATTCCATGACCGTATACAAATCGAGGCTATCTCGAGCTCTCGGTTGATGCCAATCGTCGAGCTACACAATTAAATATATTTTCGGGTAAACTTTCAGTCGATTATTTATCAAATTAAATATTCTAAAAATTAAATCGATCAATTCGACCGCTTACCGACTTACCCGAAACTCGATTGCATCACAGGAATTTTCCTCAATTTTTTCTCTTTTTCTTTTTCCCTTTTTCTTCCTTTTTTCCCTTTCTTTTTGGCTGAACCGGTCCGGTCCGGTTCAACCTGGTTTGGACCGCCGGTTCAGGTCGGTCCGGTTCGACCTGTTCAGTCCGGTTCGGCCGGTCCAGTCATCCTTTGGTCGTGCCGGAGCCGTCCGACCGGTTCCCGACGCGATTCCGATGCCGTTCGGCGCGCCATGGCCTGGGCTTCTCAAATCTGGCCTCGGTTTGTCTCGAATCGGCGTCGATGGCCGCCGATCGACGTTTCTTCCCCGCGGCATCCCCTCCGTTTTTCGACGATTTTCGGCCACTTCGCCGTGCGTCGCTGCCGCCGGTGGGTAGCGCGGGTTTCGAGCCTCCTTCGTCGGCCTTCGCCTGGGGTCCCTGGCCGCCGGTAGCTCGCCGGTGAGCCTCCTCGGTCTTGGCTTGTTTTCTGCTTCATTTCGCGTTTTTCCTCTGTTTCTGTTTCTTTTCTTTCTGTTTTCAGACATTTCGTTTCTTTCTTTTTTTTTTTTTCAATTTCATTTTATTTATTTATAATTTATTTTTAATATTATTTTAATCAATAAAATAATATTAAAATACACAAATATCTTTTAAAAATTATATTTTATTCATCTAATCTGTAAATAATTTTTTCAGTCCGATTTTACCTTTCCGGTATATTTTTTGATTATTTTCAGGATTATTTTTTGATGCGAAAATCCCGATTTATTTCAATAAATTCATATCTTGATCAATTTAACCCGAAATTTAATTATTTCTTCATCATTGATCAAGATTTCTCATTTTCATATTTTTAATTATATTTTCTTGTCCCGATTAATACCGAATATTAGTCTTTCGACCATTTTACCCTTGTAAATTTTTGAGAATACCATTTTAGTCCTTTTGCATTTTTAAATGCACTCGAAAATATCGGGTCTTACAGAGCTGAACCGGCTGTCTGAACCGGTCTGAACCGGACTGAACCGGTTCAGCCAAAAAGAGAGGAAAAAAGGAGAAAAAAGGGAAAAAGAAAAAGAGAAAAAAATTGAAGAAAATTTCAGTGATGCAATCGAGCTTCGGGTAAGTCAGTGAGCGGTCGAATTGACCCGATTTAAATTTTGGAGTATTTAATTTAATTAAATTTGGGCTGAAAACTTACCCGAAAAATTGTGAAATTGTGTAGCTCGACGATTGGCATCCAACAACAGCTCGAGATAGCCTCGATTTATGTACTAACATGGAATCTCGGGTAAGTGACCCCTATTTACGACAATTACCTCGTTATGCGTGATATTGATTTAATTTCTGCATAAATTGAATTAAATTATGAAAATTTAGATAAATTGTCGTAAATAATGAATTTAGCTATTCGAGAGCTAGAATGAGGCCCAATAAATTATTGGTGGGCCCAATGAGCCCAATAGGCCTCGATAATGTGAGAATTAAGTGAAAAACGGGCTTAAGGCCCATTAAGGCCCATTAAGGTGCAATCGGGCCCAATAGGGGTAAACGGGCCCAATGATTTAAATTAAGCCCAGAAAATAGAAAATACAATTAAATTGTATAATATCTGACCTGAGGAATAATTATACGCAGTTTTGGACATTTGATTGGGAGCATATCGGACTGCGCGACGAGACAACAGTGGAAAAGAAAAGGTCAGACTCGACAGGAAAATAAGGTAAGGGAATTTTGTAGGCGTATAGAGATTTCTATACGTATTTTGAGGGTATTTACAGGGCTTAGCAATTTCTTACAGCATCTAGAAATGAAATAATAATTTCTGTGAAAATCGGGGCTTAGGTGAATAAAGAAAAAGACGATTTTGCCCCTGAGAGTAAAATTTACAAAAAAGGGTAGTAAGGCAGACAAATTACATGATTTTCATGTTTTGATATTTTATATGATTATATTGCTTTGATTTAAGCAAAGATGCACATAGGTTGGCTATTGATTTCGTGAAATATACGAAAGGGTACCGGTTTGTACCGGTTACTATTTTAAAAGATGTTTTGTCAAGATTTAGCCACCTATCGTATTTATACAAGTAAAAAGAGTGCTAGAGTCTTACTCGCACTCAAGTTTACTGATTTATTCTCATGAAAAGTCGTACTGGAGCATTGCTCGTACGAGAAATTTGTGTGTGCACAAAACCGTGCTGGAGCTTCGCTCGCACGAGATTTTTGATATCATGATATGCATAGCGTGGTGTTGGAGCTTTGCTCGCACTAGACGCGAGTTGACATGCATATAGTCGTGCGGAAGCCTCCTGTAGTCTGTGTGTCACAGAGAGTTGAGATGCTCGCACGTATACTTTGAGACATGGGTTGGTTATCGACATAGTATTGGGCTGGATAAGACCTACGGCAGGCACCCCCAGACTATGATATGGGTCCACGGAGTACGATGTACCGTGTAGTCACACGGAGTACGCTGTACCGTGCAGTCATGATGACTCTATGATGTTACTCGATATTTTGGCGGGTAGGACTTGACCCCACCTCCCGTTGCAGTTGTGATGCCCCGCACACCGGGATCCGTGTAGCCTGGGATCACAGGGACATAGTATGGCCAAAGTCCTCGATTTTTCATACAGTAACCTACATGCCTCACATGATATCATACGGTCTGGATAGACCAGGACAAACCCGATGGAGGGGTAGTCCCGATTTGTGTTTTTAAAAGAGATGTGATTTGATGAATCAAGGTATTCTCGAGAGATGGGTTTGACCTTGATGAAGTTGTTTTATAATGAAACAAATGAGTTTTAAATGTGATGCATTTATGATGAAACAAATAAGTTTCAAAGTGATGAGTTTTGTGATTAAACAAATGAGTTTTAAAGTGAAGAGTTTATGATGAAATAAATGAGTTTTAATGTGACGAGCATAAGATGTCATACATGATGATTTTCCATGTGTGCTTGATATGTCGATTTCATGATTTCTTGTATATGATATATACATACATGTGGCATTGTTTTGATCTTAACTCATGCTCCGAAAGTAAACGATTTTTACATCATGAAATTATCAGCACGTAGATAGTATAGTTATCTACCTGCTTACATTATTGCCTTACTGAGCACGTTTCTCTCACCCTTTCATTTTTCCACCCCACAGGGTATATTCAGTAGAAGAGAACGACAGTAGTCATTTCCGCTGCTTCTTATTAAGATCAGGTATGCACATTTATATAATTTTTGTATCTGAACATATAGATGCACAGTACTGTATATGGATGTAATATTGGGGATGTATTTAGTTTAAATAAATTGATATGTAAATGAAATATGAAAATGGAATGGTAAATAGGTGAGAGGTACTAACACCGAATCATAGCCCAACTGTTTAGTAGTCTAACTGTTCACGACGGGTGAGGGAATGAAAAAAAAGCGAAAAATTTGTAGGGATTTTTAGGTAATTTGGGTCGTGACAGTGTTGGATTGTTTTGAGATGACAGTATGTTAATGGTTTTAAAGTGCACGTATGCATGGTGTTTTTTTCCATGATTTAATTGTGAAATATGCATGATAGATATTTCATGCTTTGAATTGATTTGTGCACTGAATTTAAATAGCATGAATTGCTTTACATACCATTAACACGACTATACACTCATGTTTTGAGATAAAATGATGAATTAAATGTTTTTGAGCATGGCATCACGATCACGTAGATAGTGCAATATCTACATGTTCGCATGATTGCCTTACTGAGCGTGTGGTTTGCTCACCCCCTATTTTCCCTTCTCTACAGAGATTTGAGTATAGATTGAGCGTGACTGGAGGCTTTCCCTTTTGGCATCCGCTACATCCCATCGCGTAAGGTATACAAACTTGAATTATTTTGTATCTAAACTAGACATAGCACAGTAGCATTTTGTATGTAAACATTGGGGAGGTAAAGCAATGTAAACACTTGTAAACAGTAACTCTGATGAATTTATAAAAGTGTTTACTTTTGAAATTATGTTAAAAATTAAATTGTTATGGATGGATGAGGTAGACATTGGCACACAGCCCAACAATTGAGTGTGTAGCTGATCATGATCGAGATAAGGTAAGAATACATAATGAATAAATTATAAAAAGTGAAAAATTTGCACTAATTTTTGTAACTTGAGGGTCATGACACTTGGGATCACAGAGGATATAGCCATAGTCCTAGTTATTTCCCTTATTATTATTGCCTATCTCACATGTCACTTGTTTTATGATGAATCTATGTTTTCAAAAGTTGTTTTATGGGTCAAGACAGTTCAAGGGAGGGGCTAAATCTTGACGAATGGTGAAATTTGTGAGGATTTGTGTTGAGTAAGAAATGCTTTTAAGTGCACATTGCATAATGATTTTTCTATGTTTTAATAACTACTTGTGCATGATGATTTTCCATGCTTTGTTTAAGAATTGTGCATTGATTTGAATATCATGAATTACTTTACATATCATGAACACGAGCATGAACTGATGTTTTGGAGTATGACAAGTAAATACTTGGCTTTAAGCATGGCATCACTATCACGTAGATACTACAATTATCTACCTACTTGTATGATTGCCTTATTGAGCGTATGGTTTGCCCTTATTTTCCCCCTCTACAGAGCACTTACAGTAGATAAAGAGCGATTGAGGATTGGATTTTGGTGTCCGCTGCATCCTACCACACAAGGTATACACATTTGTATAGTTTTTGTATCTAGACATACCATAGCACAGTAATATTTTGAATGTAACTTTTGAGGATGTACAAAATTGTAAATACATGTAAACAGCAACTCTGACTAAGAACTACAAGTGTTCACGTTAAATGAATTGTAATTTGGAATGGTTTGGTTGGATGAGATTGACACCGATACACAGCCCAACTGTTGGTGGTGTAGCTGTTCACGATCAAGTAAGGTAAGAGTAAAGAACAAACAATAAATAATGGAACGAAAAATGAAAAATTTCTAGTAGATTTTTGGTGGATTGAGGGTCGTGACACATGGCTTAAGGAAAGTAGATCTACTCTCTCTTTATTTGTTCTTGATCTAAGCTAAGAGACTATCACTCAAACTACTTAGTTATCAAAGGGAGGGGTTATTGCATGGAGTTACAACAAGTAGGTTTGGACCATTATATTACTTACTTATTCTTTACGAACAACAATTTTATGTTCACAAGGGCAACAAAAGAGGAAGCAAAAGTTATGAAATCTATGTTAAAGTTGTATGAAGATGCTTTCGGATAATAAATATTTCTACCTTGCCAGATAAGTATTTAAGGTTGCAAGTATTATTGGTAGACACAAAGCAAGGGCCGTTAGAGAAATAAAGAGTATTTTCCTCAAATCTATAATTCAATCAACTCCAATATATGCCATGAGTTTCCTATACCTAAAGCGTTTGTCATGATGTTAACAAGTTGACAACACGATACTGGTGGCAACATAATAAGAATAGCAAAGGTATTCACTAGCTTTCATGAAATACAATGTGTAAGAAGAAGATTACTGGTGGCATGGGTTTCAGAGATATATGGTTTTTTTAATCTAGTTGGTAAGCAATGTTAAAGATTATTACATCAAATAGAGTCCTTGGCCTATGCCGTTTTGAAGGATAAGTATTTCTCAAGTACTTTTCTTGAAGCCGAGTTGGGTTCACTCCCATATTATGTTTAGAGAATTTTGTGTATAGCAAAGGAAAAGATAAAGCCCAAGCTGTCACAACCCAAATTACCTAAAAATCAGAGTAAATTTTTTACTTTTTCATTTCCTTACCCATCGTGAATAGTTACACTAATAAACAGTTGGGCTATGATTCAGTGTTAGTCACCTCTCACCTATTTACCATTCTATTTCCATATTTCATTTATATATCAACTTATTTTAACCAAATACATCCCCAATATTACATCCGTGTACAATACTGTGTCTTTATATGTTCAGATACAAAAATTATACAAATGTGTATACCTGGTATTGATAAGAAGCAGCGGATAATCGAAATGCAATACTACTATCATTCTCTTCTACTGAATGTACCCTGTGGGGTGGAAAATGAAAGGGTGAGCATAAATAGCTCAGTAAGGCAATAATGTAAGTAGGTAGATAACTATACTATCTACTTGCTGATAATGTCGTGATATAAAATCGTTTACATTTCGAGCATGAGGTAAGATTAAAATGATGCCACATGTATGTATATATCATATAAGGGAAATCATGAAATCGATATATAAAATAACGATGGAAAAATCATCATGTATGACATCTCATGCTCATCACATTTAAAACTTATTTGTTTCATCATAAACTCATCACGTTAAAACTTATTTGTTGTATCACAAAACAACCACATCAAGGTCAAACCCATCTCTCGGGAATACCTTGATTCATTAAATCGCATCTCATTTAAAAACATAAATCGGGACATTACCCCTCCTTCGGGTTTGTCCTGGTCTATTCAGACCGAATGATATCATGTGAGGCATGTAGGTTATTGTATGAAAATCGAGGATTATGGCCATATTATGTCCCTGTGATCCCAGGCTACACGGATCCCAGTGTGCGGGGCATCACAACTGCAACGGGAGGTAGGGTCAAATCCTACCCGCCAAAATATCAAGTAACATCATCGAGTCATCATGACTGCACGGTACAGCGTACTCCGTGTGACATACATGGTACAACGTACTCCGTGGACCCATATCATAGTCTGAGGGTGCCTGCCGTAGGTCTTACCCACCCCAATAATATATCGATAACCAACTCATGTCTCAAAGTATACGTGCGAGCATATCAACTCTCTGTGACACACAGTCTATAGGAGGCTTTCGCATGACTATATGCATGTCAACTCACGTCTAGTGCGAGCGAAGCTCCAGCACAATGCTATGCATATCATGATATCTAAAATCTCGTGCGAGCGAAGCTCCAGCACGATTTTGTGTACACACAAATTTCTCGTACGAGCAATGCTCCAATACGGCTTTTCATGAGTACTATATCAGTAAAATTTAGTGCGAGTAATACTCTAGCACTCTTTTTTACTCGTGTAAATATGATAGGTGGCTCAATCTTGATAAAACATCGTTTAAAATCGTAATCGGTACAAACCGGTACCCTTTTGTATAATTCATAGAATCAACCACCAACCTATATGTAAATTTGTTTAAACCAAAGCAATACATTCATATAAACCATCAAAACATGGAAGTCGTGCAATTTATTTGCCTTACTACCCTTTTTGTAAATTTTATTCCCAGGGGCAATATTATCTTTTTCTTTATTCACCTATGCCCCGGGTTTTTGTAAAAATTATTATTTTGTTTCTAGATACTTTAAGAAATTCTAGGCCCTGTAAATCCCCTCAAAAATGCGTATAGAAATCTCTATGCACCTACAAAATTCCCTTACCTCGATTCTCTGTACAGTCTGACTTTTTCAATTCTACAGATCATCCGATCCGTTTAGCTCCCAATATGTACTCCGGAGCTGCAGATAATTGTTTACCATGTCAATTTAATCCAATAAATATAATTCTCACGTTTACTATAGTCGATTTAACTAATTGGGTCAATTTACTCTTATTGAGCCCGATCGTACCTTAATGGGCCTCGACCCATTTCCAGCCTGTTTCTACTTATTAAATCCCTTCTTCGGGTTTACTGGGCTCATTCAGCTTACCAATAATCATCGGGCTTCGTTCCAAACTCATTGGATAGCCCGTATACTATTTACGGTAAATACGTTGCAATTCTGATTAATATGCCTTTTTATACAGAATTAATCCATAAATTCTATAAAATAATCGAAACTATATATTAAAGGACTCATATTATCGTAATTAAAATATATTTACCCAATATGATGTGGGGTACGAAAATCAGAGCTCAATCGGCTCTCGTTCGGGTTTTGTCGTAAAACTGCACAATTATATATTTAATTTCGGGTTAATTTTCGATCAATTATAATTTAAATAAATTTCTCGAAAATCAAATCGGTCACTTTTGACCTCTTATGGACTTACCCGAAGTCTGGTGTATCCCCAAAAATTCTTCCCCTTTTTCTTTTTTCTCTTTTTCTTTTTTTCCCCTTCTTTCTTGGCTGAACTGATTCAGTTCGGTTTAACCCGGTTCAAATCGGTCATGTTCAGCCGGTTCAATCCAGTTCACCTCTTTGCTGAACCGGTCCGTACAGGATCAGGCCTTTCCACCGCCGTTCATGGCGTTTTCGATCGGTTCTCGGGCTGTTTCTGGCGCCAATCGGTGCGCCTGCACTGGGGGAGTGTTCGACTAGGGTCGGGGTTGGCTGAATCACGCCGGTGGCCGCCGAATTCCTCTTCTCCCTCCGCGGCACTCTCCCTCTCGATCAGTCGGATTTAGACGGTTTTGCCGGTCGATACCGGTATCAAAAGAACCAGCTCTCCTCCTGAACTCGTCGGTAGCCTCCGTTCAAGCCCAGCCGCCGTGGATCGCCGGAATCGACCCCGTTTTCCTTGTGGTCTTCTCTTCCTCCTTTCGCCGGACACAGCCATCGTCGGCGCACGTCACCGATACCAGCGCGTTACCAGCGCGTTCGCCGGCCTCTCCTCTTCCTCCTCCAATCTTCGTTTGGGCCGTCGGTCGCCGATGGCCGTGGATCGATCAGGTCACGCGCGGGTCTCCTTCTCGATTTTTCGATTCCTTTGTTATTTTTCTCTCTCCCTGACAAAGTTTTCTGATTCTTTTTTTTACTATTATTATTATTATTTATTATTATTTATAAATTAGTTTATTATTATTATATTCATTATTTTATTCTAAATTCCCAAAAATATCTAAATAAAATTATATTTTATTCTAATTAATTGATTTAATTTATTTAATCTATTTTAACCCTTTTTTCGGTATATTTTCTCCGTATTTTTTGGATATTGTCTTGAGTGACTTTTCGGTATTTCTAGAAATTCCGTATCTTGATCAATTGGACTCGAAATTGTATAATTTCCTCATTATTGATCAAGATATCCTAAATCCTTATTTTTAATTGAATTTTTTTCTTATCGAATTTATCCCGAATTTCGATCTTTTGACCGTTTTGCTCTTGCACGTGTTCGAAAATTCCATTTCAGTCCTTTTGCATTTTTAATTTCGTGTTTTGAATCCTTATCTCCAGTCCGAATCCCATCGTTTAATTTGGGACCATTTCAATCCTTCCTTTCACGAACATACTCATTTCGTGTTTTAACCAAATGCGGGTCTTACACAAGCTATGTTGGATAATTGGAAATGGAAGTTCGGTCAAAATTTGAAAGGATGCATGGCTACCATTTACAACCAATGGGTTATTAATGAATTCTCAAGGTGTGTGGGATTCTGCTCTAACTATTAACTAACTTATAGTTGATCAACCTAGATGTTAGGATTATCAATCACTAGTAAGAATTTTTCAAAGTAATTTTACGATTACCGTTACAAGTTATATGTAAGTTGATATGGTAACCATCTAATAATAGGTATTTTAAGGTAAAATCTGGTTATGAATTTCTTTTTGAATATCACAACACAACGTTAGATCATAGTAATCCTAGCATCATCTAGAAAACTAGTATGGAAGATTCTAATGCCATATAAGATCATATATTTTCATCTGGAAGTGTTTGCATGATATCCTACTGGTAAGTCATCAGGCTACCAAATATAAAATACTCTTAACCACTAATTAGTAACTAGGGAAGTAGAGGTCAATCCTATAAGGACTACAGTAATTGAATCAAGCAAATTGAAGTTCTAGGACTAAGACACGAGACACACAAAATGGGGTTTTATTTTTAAACTAATGTGAATTACTATAAAAAGAAATTAAAGAATGCAAACAAATATGAATTTTCAACTAAAACAATGACAAACTTTGGGTGGTATGTTCTTGATTTTCTTGAATAAGGGTATGATCATTGAAATTCAAAAAATAGTTATTAATTTGAACATTCAACCATAGTGTAATAACAAGCTCCATTACATTATCTTCCCTTACTTCTTAGTTAGTTACAACAAGTTATGCAACTAATCCCTAACTAATTCAATTACCTAGAACAAGCTCTCTAGATAAAATTCTTAGGAGCATTATAATCTATGGAAGATATGAGTTCAATTAAGCAACAAACACACAAGCTCGCTTCATTTAGCCCAAACAAGATTCTCCTATAGCTCTAGGTGATTTCTAATAAAAGTAATTACGTACTCCAGTTTTTAATCAAGCAGTAGACTATTAATCTTAAATAGATAGTAGGCCTTTTCTATTAAACCAATTTAAAAATCATATAAAGATACTACAAAAAATCTTGACACTCAATCAATAATATATTATAAGTTCATGCTTCTCATAACATCATGCTATTAGGATTCAATTAAGAAAACATACCAACCAAACTAAACTACTACTCACTAGACATCATGCTTGAAACACGTAGAAACATAATAAAAAGAAAACACAAATATATTAAATATAAAGTTAATGCAATTTCCTATGAACATGCAAGAACTAGTTTGCTTTTTATATTATGTTACCCTAGTCGACAAGAAGAAAAAATGATGGATTAATGACACGATTGTAAAAAGTAAGCACATTATCTAATTAAATTAAGTAAGATGCAAGAAAACAAAATTCTTAATTTGCCATGCAAGCAACCAGTTTTGTATTTAATATAATGCAAAAGAATATGTAAAAATGTAAAACAATTAATCTAAATGCAAAATCCTAACCAAGAAAATAATTTATAAAGAAAACACTATGAAAAGCATGCAAGAATAATGCAATTGCAACTTTTTAAAGAATATTAAAGAAATCAACAAACTTAAACTAAGACTAAGCAATCAGCCAAACATGCAAAGCAAAGAAAAATATTATGTAATTATAAATTAAAGCGATCGACAACTAAAAGAATAAGAAAGAAATCAAATTGAAAATAAGATGCAAGAAAATGATTGGAATATAAAGATAATAGTGCAATCGGCCAAAGATAAATTTATGTGATAAGTAGTTTATTTGCTATATTAATATTATCTAATAATATTCTTTGAACTTTATTCTTGTGTTTAAAAGGTTATGTAACTTTTTTTTTTTATGTTATAACAATGAAAATAGGCTTATAAGAGAAAATGAAGCTAAAAGAACACTTTCTGCACTTTTTGCATTTTCAGACCAATAGGGGTATTTTGGTAATTTTGACTTGTCCAACTGTTTCAAAAAACAATTACCTCTTTAAAGTTGTACAAGACTTATCAAGCTGTTTAGAATGTCCAAGATCATCCAAATCGAAGTTCGTTTGATGGGTCAAAAGTCCTTACAGAGACAACACTAAATTAGGTTAGTCAAAGTCCTAGTCAATGTGGGATTTCTACAAGGATAATTGAAGACTTTAATTAAACCATTTTTGAAGATATTTGCTGGAAAAGAAGACCTTAGTGAGTTTTCCTAATGAGTTGGCAAAGAATAGCTGGAAATCAAGTCTACAATTGAAGAAGTATTATTAGATTAATATTAGTAAATAGAATTATGGTCATTTTGTAATTAGATTAATTATTCCAAATAGGTTAGAATTGTTCCCTAACTATATAAAGGAACCATAAGTTGAAAATTAAACTCACCAATTGGCCTTACTTTTATTTTATTCTTTTACTTTCATAATTGCAAAAACTGATTTCTTTTATTAATATACAAGTCTAGCCAATTGGTTCTTGTTATTAAATCTTATGATCTTTTCTTGCTTTCTTCAATTATATGCTTCTTTAAACTTCAAAACCGATAATATCATTGCTCTTCTAATATTATTAACTTAGTCTTGCGTGATAATTTAATTAAGAACCGATTGCATAAGTTATTTTTATAATTGTCGACTTTTAGGTTCTTTAATAAGTAGATTTTGATTTATTTATAGTATAATAATATAAAGTTGATTTAGTTAGGTGTAAGCATATAGATTCAGTTTCTTTGGTTGTTGAATTGCAGGATTATTTTCTTTTTAATTATTGCATAATCGATTGCATGTTTTAGCTTTATAAAGTAGTCATTAGTAGATTTTTGCATATTTAACTTCTTATTTTGGTTTCTTACATGTTATTTAGGTTTTTTAGCATTTAGATTGTGTCTCTTACATGCGAAATTAATCTTTTGCATAATTCATACATAAACCTAAAGTCTTGCATGTTTCTTTAAGATTTTTATTTTCTTAGATATTGGTTAGTTTAATTGCATAGTCTAGTAGCATATTACAATTGCATCATTGATTTATCAAGTTTTAGTCTCGTCACATAAGGTAAGCATAATATTTGTGTCGACTTTGCATGTTTATTTAGGTCACAGTTTTTGTCATAGTAATAGTTGAAATTCATACTTGTCTTGCATTATTTTGCATTCTTAGCTTTCTTTTTATAATAATCACTTTAGTTAATACTAACAAAACCGCCCATTATGTTATGTAGTGTGTCTTAGTTCTTGAACTTAAGTTTTCTTGATTCAAATATTACAGCCCTTGTGGATACGATCTCTACTTCCCTAACTACTTGCTAGTTAGTATTTAGAGTAAAATTATTTTTGGCAACTTGACACTTACCAAATTTTGGCATCGTTGCCAAGGAATGTAGCTTTAATTTGAATTAATTGCTTAATTTAAGTTCTGATTTGCACTTTTAGTGTTTCTTTTTGCAAGAGTTGCATGTCTAACAAATTCCTTACTAATCGACTTAGAAAGATAAGAGAATTTATTCAAGCAACTCAAGAGGCAGATTTTACTCTTTTCCCACATGAGATCGCTCTTACTTTGAATCTTGTTTATTCAAGTGACTCTAAAAAGGAAGAAATCATGGCACAAAAAGCACCTACACCCCCACGAACATTAAAGGAGTTGGCAGCTCCAACTTTAAATCAGTAGTCACTTTATATTGCTTTCCTAAATACTGAAGCTTCTTTTGAACTTAAATCTAGCCTAATATATCTTTTGCCTACTTTTTATGGTCTTAAAGGTGAGGATCCACACAAATTCCTTATGGAGTTCCATGTAATCTGTTTTACCACAAAACCTGCTAAAATAACTGAAGAGCAAATCAAGTTAAAAGCCTTCCTTATTCCTTGGCCAATTCTACCAAAGAATGGATCTACTATTTACCTAGTAGGACTATCAACACACGGAAAGAGATTAAAAGGATATTCTTGGTGAAATACTTCCCTGCTTCAAGAGCTACCAATATTAGAAAGGAGATTTGTAAGATAGGACAATACAACGGAGAATCTTTATATGAGTATTGGTAATGGTTTAAAAGGCTTTGTGCTAGTTTCCTATATCACTAAATCCATGAGCAACTACTAATCTAATACTTTTATGAACATTTGCTACCTCATGAATGAAGTATGATAGATGCCACTAGTGGAGGAGCTTTGGTGGATAAGACTCCTCAAGATGTTAGGAATTTGATAACTAGCATGGCTACCGATTCTCATAAATTCTACATTAGGGGTGACACACATTCTAAACTTGTACATCAGGTAAATGTTGCTCTCTTTGAACAACAACTAAAAGGTTTAACTTCTCTTATTGATGAACTTCTTATAGAGACAAAGCAACAAGTAAAGGCGTGTGGGATATGGTTAAACATGGGATATCTTACTGACATGTCTCTAACTTTGCAAGAAGACATTCATGAGCATGCCAATGCTATAGGTGGCTTTCCTGGATAACCACAATCACTATGCAAGTCTAAACCTATGGGTTACGACTATAATCAAGGATAGAGGGACCATCCTAACTTGCAATATGGAAATAGGCCTGCACCTTATGTTCCAGCAAAAAATTAGCTTAACTACATTCCTCAACAACAAAGACCTCAAGCCCAATTCTGAAAGAGGCCCAAAGTCTAAGCACAAGGTATATTTGTTGATGATACGATTGAATCTCTTTCTGAAAGTTCTCTTAAATTTCAAAAGGAATCAAGATTAAACATGCAAGAGATAAGTGCTAGCGCCAATAATCTAGAAACCCAATTAGGGTAATTGGCCATAAGAATGAGTAACATAGAGGCTCAAAACTTGGGTAAATTACTGTAAGACCCGAATTTAATTAAAATATGGAAATTAAATAAGAAAAGATGGGGAAAGTATGAGGAAGTCGGGTTAAATTAATCCCGAACACGTGTAAGGGCAAAATGGTCAAAAGATCGAAAGCCGGTATAATTTCGATAAAGAAATTTAATTAAAAATAATGGATTTAAGAAATCTTGGTCAATAAAAGTGAAATAAATTTATTTTGGGTTAAATTGATCAAGATATTAATTTATTGGAATTAATCGGGATTAATTGAAATTTTTAGTTCGGAAAAAATAATCCCGAAAATAATCAAAAAATATACCAAAAAGTCACCCGGGACAATATCCCGAAAATACGGAGAACTTATACCCGAAAAAGGGGTTAAAATATAATAAATAAATTAAATAAAAATTAAATTAATTAAATTAGAATAAAATAATAATTTTAAGGGATATTTGGGTATTTTTAGTGTATTTTAATGAATAAAATAAATTGTTAAATAATAATGATAAAAAAAAAAGAGAGAGAGAATAGTCGGGGAGAGAGAAAGAAACGGAAGAAAAATGGAAGCAATTGATCGAAGAAGCCCGACGAGCTGTCCGGCGGCCAACGGCCCGGCCAAGGGTCGGAAAAGAAAGAGGGGAGGTCGGTGATCTCAATGGTACCGGCGGTGCAGCCTACCGACGCCGGAGGAAGCCGAACGGAGGAGGAGAAGACCGCGGGAAAAACGGAGTCGATACCGGCGATCCACGGCAGCTGGGGGTGAACGGCGGGTACCGGCGTGATCAGGAGGAGGAGTCGGTCCTTTTGAGACCGGTATTGGCCGACGAAACCGCCGGAATCCGTCGGATCGAGAGGTGGCAGCCGCGGGAAGAATGCTTCGATCGGCGGCGAACGGCGGCGATTCGACCCCAGTCGAGGCCCGATTCAGAAAGCCCAGGTGACGGCGATCATTTCTGCACTGGTCTCAGCCGACAAAACGGCGGGAAACGCCGGCGACGATGAAGAGAAAGAAAATGGGTTCCGACGCCGAGGGAGAAGAGCCGGACCGGCGGCGTTCCGGCGAGCTTGACCCAAACCGAGGCCAGATTCGTGATGCGGACCACCCAGCGGAGCGATTGGCGGTGGAAGCCGGCGGAGAACCGGCCGGAAAAGGGGTGAACCGGCGGTGAACCGGCCGAACCGGAGAAAAATCGGCGGTCTGAACCGGTTCGAACCGGACTGAACCGGTTCAGCCAAAAAGAGGGGAAAAAAGGAGAAAAAGGGGAAAAAGAAAAAGAGGAAAAATTGGAGAAAATTCCTGTGATGCAATCGAGCTTCGGGTAAGTCGATAAGCGATCAAATTGACCCGATTTAAATTTGGAATATTTTATTTAATTAATTATCGACTGAAAGTTTACCCGGAAAATATATTTAATTGTGTAGCTCGACGATTGGCATCCACCGAGGGCTCGAGACAGCCTCGAGTTACGGACTAGCATGGAATCTCGGGTAAGTGACCCCTATTTACGACAATTACCTCGTTATGCGTGATATTGATTTAATTTCCGCATAAATTGAATTGAATTATGGAAATTTAGATAAATTGTCGTAAATAATCGATTTAGCTATTCAAGAATTAGAACGAGGCCCGATAAATTATTGGTGGGCCCAATGAGCCCAATAGGCCTCGATAAAGTGAAAATTAAGTGGTAAACGGGCTTAAGGCCGATTAAGGCCCATTAAGGTACAATCGGGCCCAATAGGAGTAAATGGGCCCAACGATTTAAATTAAGCCCAGAAAAGATTAAATACGATTAAATTGCATAATATCTGACCTGAGGAATATTAATACGCAGTTCCGGGCATTTGATTGGGAGCATAACGGACTGCGCGACGAGACAACATTGGGAAAGAAAAGGTCAGACTCGACAGAAAATTAAGGTAAGGGAATTCTGCGGACTGCTAGAGGTAACTTTACACAATTTTAAATTCATACGCAGTCCTTTAAAATTAACTGAAGGGTCTAGAGGTCGAAGAACAATTTTAGTGCCCCGAATGGGCAAAATTACTAAAATACCCTTGTTAAGGGTAGAATCTAAAAATTTAGGAAAAAATTGGGAGGAGCAAGGACAAGAGGTTCCTGCTCGTTCTGGAGGTATTTCAACGCATGCATGAGTAGGCTGGCTCACTTTAAAAGAAAAATGCATAGCATTGCATATCTTAATTGTTGTGATTTCTATGAAAACTATTTGGAAATAACCGAGCCGCCTACATGTTTTTATTTACATGTGACGTGCTAGAGCTCAGCTCTCACGATGTTTGATTTGTGTGATGCATGCATTAGTGCTGGAGCGAGAGCTCGCACTAGAGTTTTACATGCATAGGTGCTAGAGTATAACTCGCACCAGATTTCACATGCTTTTGCGTGACACGGTGCTAGAGTCTAACTCGCACCAGATTTTATAAGATTTTCATACAATTTATATACAGAGTGCTGAGCATAGCTCGCACTAGTTTTACTGGATTTGTGGAGTAGCGCTGTCTGCCCTTGGAGTCAGCCAAAAGGCCCAACAGGCTCAAAAGACCTCTTAAGTAGGGTGAGAGTGAGGGATGAGGTTGGCGGCCTTGTGGAGATGTAAAGCGGGCTCTGCCAAGTTTACTTGATTTGATGAGAGTGCTGAGCATCGCTCGCACTGATTTTTATGAGAACATACGATGAGCCGTGCTTGGAGCATCGGGTAGACTGTGTGTCACCAATTTAATAGGCTCGCACGTGCGTTTTGAGACATGGCAACGAGTATTGAGTTATGAAAACCTCTGTGGGAAGCAAGCCATTTGGGCTGGAGTACCTAGAGTGATATGGGTCCATGGAGTACGATGTACCGTGCAAGTAGCATGGAGTACGATGTACCGTGGGGTATCTTCAGATACGGTATCTTTGTGATACAGGGTATCTTCGGATACGGTATCTTTGTGATACGGGGTATCTTTGTGATACGGTATCTTTGTGATACGGGGTATCTTTGTGATACGGTATCTTTGTGATACGGGGTATCTTCGGATACGGCATCTTCGGATGCGTGAGATCGGATAAGACTGACGGGTTGGATTGACCCACCTCCCGGGCAGTTCCCGATCAGGGTGAGACCTCGCACACTGGGATCCGTGAAGCTAGAGGGACTCACGAGGACATATTGGCCAGTCCTGGTTATTACCGATATATAGTATTGCCTAGTCTCGTATCTTGTATATATATATACGTATGTTTTCGATATCGATGCTTTTGAGAAACTCAATTTCCATGGTTTTGTGTGAGTCAGGATCACCCGAAGGAGGGGTCGAGTCCTGACTTCATTGTGAAAATTTTAATTGAGAAAGAAATGATTTGTAATAATTGCATGTTGATTTTCCGTGCAAATGTGTTTTACATAACATCATAACGCATATCATTGTTTTAAAATGTGTGGAGAAATGGTGGTTTATGCATGGCACCACGTTCATGTAGGTAGTATGGTTACCTACTTGTTCGTAGGATTGCCTTACTGAGCTTGATGTGCTCACCCCTTTCATTTTCTCCCACAGATAATCTCCAGTTGAAGTCGCGACGACTCAGTACTGCATTCCGGATATCCGCTGCTACCCATCAACATAAGGTATATACACTTGTACATATTGTATCTACATAAGCATAGCACAGTAACATGTTTGTAAGTAACTTTAGGGGATGTATAAATAATGTAAACAATTATAAATGACTGGAGAAGAAATAAGTTAGATGGTAATTGAATGGTGGGACTGGCATTGACGCACAGCCCAATTATTAGTGGAGTGTTGGTCACGATTCGAGGACAGGTAAGAATTTAAGAAAATAATAAAATGCGAAAAATTAACTCTGATTTTTGGGTAGTTTGGGTCGTGACAATTACCCTTCCAGGTTGTGGTGAATATAGGAGAGAATGCTAGTGCAAAAAATTTTAGAAATGGGAAGTTAAATCAAGGCCACCTCTCCAAGAAGATAACGCCAAGCAAAGATGTTGAAGAGGAACAAGTCGTGAAGCCCAAGCGTCCATATATGTTTCAACCATTAGTAAATAAAGCTCCTATTAATACTGAATCTCACCTTCCTTCTTTTCTTAGTAGGTTGACTAAATCCACAAAAGAAGAAAAAGACAAAAAGATCTTAGAGAATCTTAGAAAGGTAGAAGTCAATATTCCCTTGCTTAAAGCTATAAAGCAAGTGCCCCTTATGCTAAGTTCCTCAAAAAATTGTGCACCAATAAAAGGAAGCTACACGATAATGAAAAGGTAAGTATGAGAGAGAATGTTTCCGTTATCATCTAAAGAAAGCTTCCCCAAAAGTGTAAGGATCTTGACACCTTCACTATACCTTGTAAGATTGGTAATGTTAGATTTGAAAAATGCTTAATAGATCTAGGTGCCTCTATTAATGTTTTGTCATTCTCAGTTTTTAAACTTTGAACCTTGGACCTTTAAATGAGATTGATCTAATTATTCAATTTACTGATGGATTTGATGCATATTTTGAGGGTGTAATTGAGTATGTACTTGTGCAAGTTAATGAATTGGTATTCCCTGCTGACTTTTATGTGTTGAATATGGAAGATGATAATTCACCTAGTTTTGCTCCTATTCTTTTAGGGAGACCATTCTTGAAAACTTCCGTGGCTAAAATTGATGTGCATAATAAAACTCTAATAATGGAATTTGGTGGTGAAGTTGTTAAATTTAATAATTTTCAAGCCATGAGATATCCTTCTAATGTACATGTTATTTTTGGAATAAATGTTATTGATGAACTAACATCTCAATTTTTTTTAAATTCAATAGGAAGGATAAGCTTGAGGTAGCATTAATCCATAGCTTGAAAGAACTGAGCTACCTTTTGAGGAATTGGATGATTTCAACAGTATCATCTCAAAAATGGCAAGATAAAATTAGTTCCCCTATATATGGCAAGATAAAATCGATCCATGCTTTAAAAGGCAACATATAATCTGTTTAAGCTATAATGGGAAAGATAAAAATGCAAGTAGACTTAAAGATATAAATGGAATCGATTTGGACCAAAATTGGAAAGATAAAATTGTTAATCTTGCTAAAAGTAATGGGAGTGTCAACTTTTCTTTATATTATGCTAATACCAATTTTCCTCCATTATTTTATGATGATGTCGACCTAAGTTGAGACTTGAAGGAAGATGTGGCTACCTTAAACTAAATACATGTGGTAAGTGAATCTAGAAAGTTAGATTTTCCTAAATCTAAAAAAAAAATCTTCTTCCTTTTGTTTTGTAGGCACCTGAAGTTGAATTAAAGTCTTTACCTGATCACCTCAAGTATGTTTTCTTGGATGATAAAGAGACTTTGCTTGTGATAATAGCCAATGATTTAACATCTTCACAAGAAAAAAAAATCAATGTAAGTGTTGAAGAAATACAAGATTGCCATTGGTTGGACTATAACCGATATTAAAGGCATAAGTCCATCGATATGAATGTATATGATTCTATTTGAGGAAGGTTCAAAACTATCTAGAGAAGCACAAAGAAGATTGAACCCTGTTATGATGGATGTAGTCAAGAAGGAAATTTTGAAGTTACATGATGTCGAAATCTTATACACTATCTCTAATAATAAATGGGTTAGCCTAATCCGAGTTATGCCTAAAATGTCTTGTGTCACTATAGTTAAGAATAAGAATAATAAGTTAATCCCAACTCATATTCAAAATGGGTGGAGAGTTTGTATAGATTATAGGAAGCTAAATTCTGTTACAGGAAAAAATCACTTTCCACTTTCATTTATTGATCAAATGTTAGAAAGGATGGCTAATAAATCTCACTATTGTTTTCTTAATGGCAATTTAGGTTACAATCAAATAGTGATAGCCCAAGAGAAGACAACTTTCACGTGTCCTTTTAGCATGTTTGCTTATAGGAAGATGCCATTTAGTCTTTGTAATGCCTAAGCCATATTCCGAAGGTGTATGATAAGCATATTTTTGGACTATGATGAAAATATCACTAAAGTTTTTATGGATGATTTCAACATTCATGGAGAGTTCTTCTATTCGTGTTTGCATAACAGTACACTTGTTCTTGAAAAATGCATGGAAACTAACATATGAGATCTGAGAATTTTAGACATATTTTAATTATGTAATATGAACTTTAACTGTAATTTATTGAGCTAAGTGAAATGTATATGTGATGAATGTGAAATAATCCAAGTAGTAGACTGTGGAAATTATATTTGGAGATTTACATGTTAAGTGTTTAACCTAAGTGTGAAACTATGAGGTCAGATCGATCTTGGAGAAGGAGAGATCGATATGATGAGTTAAAAATGACAAGGAAGGAGGAAAGTAAGTGAGCAGATCGATCTCCAATGGAAGAGGATCGATCTCCTTATGATTCTGTTTGACAGAAGATCGATCTCATGAGGAAGGGATCGATCTCCAAATGTTTCTGTTTAGGAGAAGATCGATCTCCTCAAGGAGCAGATTGATCTCATAAAGCCATAAAGTGATCGATCTCACCCCTCAACAGATCGATCTCCTAGGCATAAAATTACCCCAAATCGTCTCCAAATTCAAATGCAGATCGATCTTATTAAGAGCCAAATCGATCTCCTACCCTCCGTCTATATAAGGAACCCTTGCTTTCTCCTGTAATTTCATTTCTCTCTCTTCAAAACCCCATTTTCACCCGAGCCCTAGCTTTTTCACTCATCCAAAGCACCCATTTCCATCCAAATCAGAGGCTGTGGAAAGAAGGAAAGTTATTCCTCATCAAAGGGAGCACAACATACTTGGAAATCAGAAAATAGATTGAATCAAGGCAACAGATGAGCTCTCCACAAGTTTTGGGTAATTTCTAAACCTCGATCTTGATATTTGAGATGATTTTGGGGATAATGGTTGTTGGCATTGTGTTGAAGTAGCTGGAAAATGATTAGGGATTGATGAAATTACAATGTAGTTGGAGTGATAATGATATTTAGCAATTTTGGTAATTTTGGAAATTTTGAGTTATAAATGGAAATTTAGACAATGTGGTGAATTAGCATAGATATTGTGGCATGGGAAGTGTAGAATGTTGAGATGTTGTGAATGAGATTGGGGATTGTGATAGAGTTATGAGAATTGAGAGATTTGAGGTGTTATGAGTAATTATGCTCGATTTTGAGAATTGAGGTTACTATGATGATGAGTATTGATGTTTTAACATCGTTTGGACAACTCGGGAGTTCCAGAGTGGAATGCGAGACTAGTCTCTGACAAGGGGGAAACAATTGCACTATACGAGGTGTAAAGAGGTAAGGGAAACTAAACCATTTGTGTATGTGATTTGTGAACTATCATAGCATGATTTACGATTTATAAAACAAGCATGTTTGATGTGTTGTGTTTTGATGAGAATGCACACTATTTCTATAACCGGTTGGAGCCCAATGTTTTTATGAGTTTATAAGTTACACGTGAAACTGCTTTATAAACCGTTGAGTTTGTGTGAGAAATGAATTGGGCTCTACGTTAAGGCAATATCGAGATTTGAGAAATGTGTGCGTGTTTTGTTGGTTGGAACTCGGTTTTAAATATGTTTTGTGTTGAGTACAAAATGGTTTTGAATGAGCATTATGAGAGAAAAACCACTATGAGTTCTACGTGAAGGCAAACCAGTTTTATATGATAATGGCTATTGATAAAGACTTAGGTGTGTAATTTTGAATACACACCGTGCATTGCTCTGGTAGCATGTAAGCCCGATTCTTCTCTGTTCTGGTAACATAAGATCCCCCATTCTGTGGCTGTGCCACGTATATTTGGTGGATGTTGCCACGTGAGATCCCCCATTCTATGGCTGTGCCACGTATATTTGGTGGCTGTTGCCACTTGAGATCCCCTATTCTGTGGCTGTGCCACGTATATTTGGTGGCTGTTGCCACGTGAAACCCTATTCTGTGGCTGTAACATGTGTGAATCTAAATCAGTGGCTATGCCACATGTGTTTGGTGGCTGCGCCACGTGCGTTATTATTACAATGATTTTATCACGTTTATTGAGAAAGCCATTATCTCATTATTTTCACATGCTTGTTACTGCTCTATACTGAGCCTTTTGCTTCATGTTTCCACATGATTTTGAAATATGAGAATGTTGTTTTGAGAACTTTCATGCTATGGTTTTCAAATGAGTATACTGAGTTTCACATGCAAATAAATATTTTATGATGTGTATTATGGTTTATATAATGAGTCCCTTGCCCCTTTATTGAACAATTTAGAAGCTCACCCTGTTTTCTTTCCCCCCAGATTTCTTCAAGTAAAAAGGGTTTCCCTGCGACTTACGGAGTAGTGGCTAGTGGAGGACTTGAGCTCCAGGCCATATATTGTGTTTGAGGTATCATTTATCTTTTCATGTACCCATACAATTATTGTAATTACAGACACTAGATGTATAACATTGTATGGGATGTATTAGGATTAATTAACTTGAGATTGAGTAATGTATATGATATGATATATATACTATCTAATGATGTGATCCTGAGGTATGATATATATGATGATGTATGACACTGAACAGGAATGTACCCTTAATTGTAAATTGATGAGTAAACAATTTTTAAATTTACCCTATTTTTCGTATTTTCGGGGCGTGACAGAGTTTTCTTGGTATCAGAGCTTAGGGTGTCTAGTATTGTCAGTGTCGGTTAAGTGAAACAGAATACATCCTAAGTGTCTGTAATAGTCTGGTCATGAACTGAATTTGAGGGTTGAGATTTCAATCGATTTTGATATGTACGCGCAAGAGACGAGTTGAGATAGAGAATGAGTGGACGACGAGGTCGTTCGAGGAGGCAGGCAGAGTCCCCTCCGCCACCTGCCCCCCAATCAGAGAGTCCTAACTCTCGATTTAATCGGATTGAGACCGATGTGAGGCAAGGTTTTGAGCAGATGGCAGCGCTATTCGTGCAACACTTTGGAGTTAATGAATCGGGTACTACTCCTACACCACCACAAGGACCTCCCATACCCATAGTACAGATGGACCCAGTGCCTCCCGTCACTCAGCCTGATGAAAGAAGTATGGTCCGACTGAAGGATTTTTTGAAGATGAATCCACCCGCATTTAGGGGTAAGAAGGATCCTACAGAGGCTGAGGAGTGGTTGACGGAGTTGAGAATTATATATGATTATCTAGGGTGCACCGATGATGAGAGGGTTAGTATGAGTATCTATATGTTGAAGGGGAGAGCTCGAGATTGGTGGGGTACTACCCAGGGTATTTTGATGTCCCACCATGATATGATCGGTTGGGAAGAGTTCCAGACAGCCTTTAAAGCCTAATATGTACCACAAGCCACCTAGAGAAAGAAACAGGCCAAGTTTTTGAGTTTGGTACAGGGTGATATGTCTGTGGATGACTATGAGAGCTAATTCATCGCGTTATTGAGATATGACCCAGAGACCTTCAAGAATGAGGAGCTCTGCACAGAGAAGTTTGTGTATGGATTGAAGCCCATCATCAGAGATAGATTGATAGGGCTATGTATTACTGAGTTTGAAGATGCTCTGAGACGAGCACAAGAGATTGAAAGAGAAATTGAAATGGTACAATCCCAGAACAAGCTCAGAGCGGTGAATAGAGATAAGGGCAAGAGGCCAACGATTTTTCAAACAGAGGCTCGGAGAGGTTCCTTCAGAAGAGGAAGGATTGAGGTGCAGAAGGGAAAATTAGAGAGACCCAGAGTTTACCTTAACATCAGGGAGACCCCTCGAGATGTCAGGCCTAAGACAAGGTTTTGCAGAAATTGTGGTCGAATGCATGAGAGAAGTTGTACTGGGTTGATCCATGGATGTTTTAGATGTGGAGACATGGGTCACATGGTGAAAGACTGCCCTCAACCTCAGAAACCACATGTTCCAGAGCCCACTTGACAACAACCTCAATGAGTGAACCCCCAGAGACGGGCCACTGCTGCAGAGAAAGGGAAGAAGCCTGTTACATAGGGACGTGTGTTTGCCCTAGATAAGGAGACCGCAGACACTTCTGCAGAAACTATAAGAGGTACACTCTTTGTCTGTGATTATAAGGCTCATGAGTTAATTGACCCAGGATCCATGCATTCGTTCATTTCTGAGCATTTTGCATGTAGATTAAACTTGAAATTTGAACCTCTAGAGTATATACTACATGTAAATACCCCTATGCGTGACTCCCAGGGAATTGAGTTAATCTGTAGAGGATGTGGAATAAAGTGGGAGATAGAGTAATGTTAGCGGATCTAACCATGTTAAATATGCATGGGTTTGATGTAATTTTAGGAATGGATTGGTTGGCAACCAATCGAGCGAGTTTAGACTGCTACACTAAGATTGTAACTTTCTCCCTACCTAAACCTTATAGTGTACGTTTAAAATATTGAGTAAGTAGACGTATGGAATTTTGTAAACAATTTGAGAATTTTAATATTATTTTGGAGAGTAGTAAATATGATTGTTCATGTAAAGGTTATGAAACACTCATATCAGATGATGATCGGGAACATCCGAGGATTGACGATATACCTGTGGTGTGTGAATTTTCGGATGTTTTCCCAGATGTGTTACCAAGTTTACCACCAGAGAGAGAGCTGGAGTTTACCATTGATTTGGTACCAGATACTCAGCCGATCTCTAAACCTCCCTACAGGATGGCATTAGTGGAACTTGAGGAATTGAAGAAACAACTACAGGAGTTATTAGATCGAGGGTTCATTAGACCCAGTATCTCACCGTGGAAAGCACCAGTTTTATTTGTTAAGAAGAAAGATGGTAGTCTCAGATTATGCGTAGACTACCGGTTGTTGAATAAAGCCACGGTGAAGAATAAATACCCACTGCCCAGGATTGATGATCTACTTGATCAGCTGAGAGGGGCATCAATCTTTTCTAAGATTGATTTGAGATCGGGCTATCACCAATTGAGGATCAAGGAAGAGGATATTCCAAAGACGACCTTCAGGACAAGGTATGACCATTATGAATTTCTGGTGATGTCCTTTGGATTGACGAACGCCCCTGCAGCATTTATGAGATTAATGAACGAGGTGTTCAGAGACTATCTAGATAAGTTTGTGATAGTCTTTATTGATGATATCCTAGTGTACTCTCGATCGTATGAGGAGCATGCATAGCATTTGTGGTTAGTACTTCAGATACTCCGAGATAAACAATTATATGGAAAGCTTAATAAGTGTGAGTTTTGGCTGGACCGGATAGCTTTCCTTGGTCATATAGTCTCAGAGGAAGGAGTATCAGTGGATCCAAGTAAAGTGGAGGCTATGCTTAAATGGGAAAGACTGAGGATAGTTACGGAGGTACGAAGCTTCCTTGGTTTGGCAGGATATTACAGAAGGTTTGTGGAAGGATTTTCTAGGATTGCCGCTCCTTTGACTAAACTCACGCACAAGGAGACTTCGTTCATATGGACTGATAAGTGTGAGCTCAGTTTTCAGGAGTTAAAGAAGAGATTGACAGCGGCACCTGTGTTAACTATTCCTAAGGGATCAGGAGGATTTTCGGTGTATAGTGATGCATCTCATCAAGGATTGGGGTGTGTGCTTATGTAGCATGGAAGAGTGGTCGCATATGGATCACGACAGTTGAAAGACCATGAGCGGAATTACCCCACGCATGATCTGGAGTTGGCCGCTGTGGTATTTGCCTTAAAGATCTGGCGACACTATTTATATGGAGAAAGATTCCAGATCTTCACTGATCACAAGAGTTTGAGATATCTCTTTGATCAAAAAGAGTTAAACATGAGACAAAGGAGATGGATGGAACTCCTTAAGGATTATGACTACGAGATTCTATATCATCCGAGTAAGACGAATGTAGTTACTGATGCCCTGAGCAGGAAGAGTATGATATCTGCTATGATGATCAGGGAATGGGATTTACTGGAGCAGTTCGTCGAACTCCGGATTAGAGTTAAAGAGATGGAGACTGGATTCTTGGCTAGCTTACGGATAGAGCCCAGGATCATGGATCAGATTAGAACTGGGCAGCGCAATGATCAGAGGTTGATAGATATGGTTAGCCAAGCTGAACAGAGTTCGCAGTCAGATCTTACAGTCAGTGAGGATGGATTGTTGAGATTCAGAAGATGGATTTGTGTATCGGATGATGATACCCTAAAGAGACAGATACTGAGAGAATCTCACTGCTCGCGATACACCATGCACCCAGGGAGAACTAAGATGTACCGAGATTTGAGAAAGGTGTAATGGTGGAGTGGCATGAAGTGAGACGTGATAGAGTATGTGGCCAGGTGTTTAGTATTCCAGCAAGTGAAAGCTGAGCATAGGAAGCACGGGGGACTACTACAACCTTTAGCTGTACCTACATGGAAATGGGAGCATGTCACTATGGACTTTATTATGGGTTTACCGAGGACTCGAAGAGGTCGTGATGCTATATGGGTTATAGTGGATAGATTGACTAAGAGTGCACACTTCCTTTCCATCAAGAGCACAGATACTGTGGATGCCTTAGCTGAGCTGTATGTCAGCGAGATAGCTAGATTACATGGGGCTCCAGTGAGTATTACTTCTGATAGAGATTCCCGATTTACTTTCAGATTTTGGACCTAGTTTTAGGAGTCCATGAGATCTTGATTGAGTTTTAGTACCGCCTATCATCCTCAGACAGATGGTCTATTAGATAGGACTATTCAGACCCTAGAGGATATGTTGAGGGTGTGTACGATGGATTTTAAGGGATCATGGGATGATCACCTGCCCCAAGTAGAGTTTGTGTACAATAAGAGCTATCATGTAAGTATTGGAATGGCACCTTTTGAGGCTCTATATGGTAGGAGGTGTAGATCCCCTGTAGCTTGGGAAGAAGTCGGTGACAGAAAGATAAATGCTCTCGAGCTTGTTGAGCAAGCTGTACAGGGTGTGAAACTCATATGTGAGAGGTTTCGGGCTGCACAGAGTAGACAGAAAAACTATGCTGATATGAGTAGACGGCCACTCGAGTTTGATGTTGGTGATGCAGTATTTCTGAAAATATCACCGAGTAAGGGTATCATGCGATTCGAGAAGAAAGGAAAATTGAGTCCTCGATATGTAGGACCATTTGAGATTCTTGAGAGAGTGGGAGAGGTAGCCTACAGATTGGCATTACCCTCGCGAATGTCCAGAATACACAATGTTTTTCATGTGTCTATGTTGAGGAAGTACCACCCGGACCCTTCTCATGTCATAGAGTATAACGAGATGGACATACAAGAAGACATGAGCTACACTGAGTAACCCATCCGGATTCTCGATAGAAAGGAGAAGGTACTTAGAACCAAGAGCATCCCATTAGTGAAAGTTTTATGGAAACATCACTCAATGGAAGAGGCAACGTGGGAACTAGAGAATCTCATGAAGGAGAAATACCCCCATCTACTTGACTAGTTGAGTTGAATTTGGAGGACCAAATTCTTTTAAGGTGGGGAGGATGTGAGATCTGAGAATTTTAGACCTACTTTAATTATGTAATATGAACTTGAAGTGTAATTTATTGAGCTAAGTGAAATGTTTATGTGATGAATGAGAAATAATCCAAGTAGTAGACTGTGGAAATTATATTTGGAGATTTACATGTTAAGTGTTTAACTTAAGTGTGAAACTATGAGGTCAGATTGATCTTGGAGAAGGAGAGATCGATCTGGTGAGTTAAAAATGACAAGGAAGGAGGAAAGTAAGTGAGCAGATCGATCTCCAATGGAAGAGGATCGATCTCCTTATGATTCTGTTTGAGAGAAGATCGATCTCATGAGGAAGGGATCGATCTCCAAATGTTTCTGTTTGGGAGAAGATCGATCTCCTCAAGGAGCAGATCGATCTCATAAAGCCATAAAGAGATCAATCTCACCCCTCGATAGATCAATCTCCTAGGCATAAAATTACCCCAAATCGTCCCCAAATTCAAATGCAGATCGATCTCATTAAGAGCCAGATCGATCTCCTACCCTCCATCTATATAAGGAACCCCTGCTTTCTCCTGCAATTTTATTTTCTCTCTCTTTAAAACCCCATTTTCACCCGAGCCCTAGCTTTCTCACTCATCCAAAGAACCCATTTCTGTTCAAATCAGAGGCTGTGGCAA
The DNA here is from genome assembly GCA_033439115.1 of Firmiana major. Taxonomy (NCBI): domain Eukaryota; kingdom Viridiplantae; phylum Streptophyta; class Magnoliopsida; order Malvales; family Malvaceae; genus Firmiana; species Firmiana major. The sequence goes on along the minus strand of CM065903.1, from coordinate 20,527,732 downwards.
GAAGGAAAGTTGTTCCTCATCAAAGGGAGAACAACATACTTGGAAATCGGAAGACGGATTGAATCGAGGCAAGAGATAAGCTCTCCACAAGTTTTGGGTAATTTTTAAACCTTGATCTTGATATTTGAGATGATTTTGGTGATAATGGTTGTTGGCATTCTGTTGAAGTAGCTGGAAAATGATTAGGGATTGATGAAATTACAATGTAGTTGGAGTGATAATGATATTTAGCAATTTTGGTAATTTTGGGAATTTTGAGTTATAAATGGAAATTTAGACAATGTGGTGATTTAGCATAGATATTGTGGTATGGGAAGTGTAGAATGTTGAGATGTTGTGAATGAGATTGTGGATTGTGATAGAGTTATGAGAATTGAGAAATTTGAGGTGTTATGAGCAATTATGCTCGATTTTGAGAATTGAGGTTACTGTGATGATGAGTATTGATGTTTTAACATCGTTTGGATAGCTCGGGAGTTCCAGAGTGGAATGCGAGACTAGTCCGTGACAAGGGGGAAACAATTGCACTATACGAGGTGCAAAGAGGTAAGGGAAACTAAACCATTTGTGTATGTGATTTGTGAACTATCATAGCATGATTTGCGATTTATAAAACAAGCATGTTTGATGTGTTGTGTTTTGATGAGAATGCACACGATTTTTATAGCTGGTTGGAGCCTAATGTTTTTATGAGTTTATAAGTTACGCGTGAAACCGCTTTATAAACCGTTGAATTTGTGTGAGAAATGAATTGGGCTCTACGTTAAGGCAATATCGAGATTTGAGAAATGTGTACGTGTTTTGCTGGTTGGAACTCGGTTTTAAATATGTTTTGTGTTGAGTACAAAATGGTTTTAAATGAGTTTTATGAGAGAAAAACCACTATGAGTTCTACGTGAAGGCAAACCAATTTTATATGATAATGGCTATTAATAAAGACTTAGGTGTGTAATTTTGAATACACACTGGGCATTGCTTTGGTAGCATGTAAGCCTGATTCTTCTCCGTTCTGGTAACGTGAGATCCCCCATTCTGTGGCTGTGCCACGTATATTTGGTGGTTATTGCCACGTGAGATCCCTCATTCTGTTGGTATGCCACGTATATTTGGTGGCTGTTGCCACGTGAGATCCCCCATTCTGTGGCTGTGCCACGTATATTTGGTGGCTGTTGCCACATGAAACCCTATTCTGTGGCTGTGCCACGTGTGAATCTAAATCAGTGGCTATGCCACGTGTGTTTGGTGGCTGCGCCACGTGCGTTATTATTACAGTGATTTTATCACGTTTATTGAGAAAGCCATTATCGCATTATTTTCACATGCTTGTTACTGCTCTATACTGAGCCTTTTACTTTATGTTTCCTCATGATTTTGAAATATGAGAATGTTGTTTTGAGAACTTTCATGCTATGGTTTTCAAATGAGAATACTGAGTTTCACATGCAAATAAATTTTTTATGATGTGTATTATGGTTTATATAATGAGTCCCTTACCCCCTTACTGAGCAATTTAGAAGCTCACCCTGTTTTCTTTCCCCCCAGATTTCTTCAAGTTAAAAGGGTTTCCCTACGACGTACAGAGTAGTGGCTAGTGGAGGACTTGAGCCCCAGGCCATATATTGTGTTTGAGGTATCATTTATCTTTTCATGTACCCAGACAATTATTGTAATTATAGACACATGATGTATAACATTGTATGGGATGTATTAGGATTAATTAACTTGAGATTGAGTAATGTATATGATATGATATATATACTATCTAATGATGTGATCCTGAGGTATGATATATATGATGATGTATGACACTGCATAGGAATGCACCCTTAATTGTAAATTGATGAGTAAAAAGTTTTTAAATTTGCCCTATTTTCCACGTTTTCGGGGCATGACATAACCTCATTTTAAATTAGAAAAATGTCACTTTATGGTAAAACAAGGAACTGTTCTTGGACATGCGATATCATATAGGGGTATGGAAGTAGATAAACCTAAGATAAATATTGTGCAATCTTTACCTTACCCTATGAATATATAGGAAGTGCATTCTTTTCTTAAACATGCAGGTTTTTATCAAAGATTTATTAAAGATTTTTCCCCGATTGCTTTACCCCTTACCGTAAAAGGATGTGGAGTTTAACTTTGATGACAAGTGCAAAATGGTCTTCATCGTTCGAAGGATTGTTTAACTTTTTCCCTAATTATCCAACCTCCAAGATGGGAGCTGCTTTTTGAGACCATGTGTGATGCTAGTGATATGAGGTTGGAGCTATTTTAAGATAAATGATTGGCAAGGCGGCCCATGTCATCTACTACTCTTCAAGCCACAACCGATAAGGAGCTTTTATCTATTGTCTTTGCTTTAGAGAAATTTAGATCTTATCTACTTAGAACTAAATTAATTGTTCTATTCTGACAATGCAGCCATTAGGTACTTGTTGACAAAGAAGAAATCTAAGCCAAGACTAATTCTTTGGATCTTACTACTTCAAAATTTTGACTTGGAAATTAAAGACAAAAATGAGGCTAAAAATTTGGTGGCCAACCACCTAAGTAAGATAGATAGAGGAGATGACGCCACACCTTTACTTGAAAGCTTTCCTAATGAGAAACTAATGGAATTGAATATTCAGCCTTCGTGGTATGCTGACTTGATTAATTTCTTAGTTACTGAATCTTTTCCTAATGAATTATTTAGGGCCCAAAAAGATAAGCTAAGGAGTGATGCAAAATACTCATTTGGGATGATCCATATTTATTGGAATATTGTGCTCAAGTTATAAGAAAGTGCATTCGCGAAGATGAAGCCTAGTTCATTCTTACCTTTGACACACATATGAGAGTGGAGGCCACTAGCCCAAAGATGACGACAATGAAAGTATTAGATTGTGGGTTTTATTGGCCTATTTTGTTCGAAGACTCCTACTTATTCTGTAAGACATGTGAGCATTGCCAAAAGATAGGTAATATAGCCTAAAGGAATCAAATGCCACAAACCTCTTTTTTAGTTTGTGAAATCTTTTATGTTTGGGGCATTGATTTTATCGGCTTTTTTCCTTCCTCTTTTAGTAATGTTTACATACTTTAGTTGTTGATTATGTTTCTAAATAGGTGGATACAAAAGTAATTAAAACTGACGAAGCTAAAGTTGTTAAAAAATTTGTAAAGTCTAACATCTTTGCTAGGTATGGGACAGCAAGAGTATTGATAAGTGATAGGGGTACTCACTTTTACAACAAAGTGATAGATGCTTTATTGAAAGATTGTCAACCCTTAAAGGAAGGATTGGAGCTTAAGACTCAATTATGCTTTATGGGCTTGTAAGACTAGTTACATGTAAGGCCCGTATTTTTACATGTATTCTTTATGATTCCATGCTATACACACAAGTTACATAATATGTGAATCATAAGAAATGGATCTTTTATGCTTTAAGTGTGAATAGAATGTAAAATGATCAATGAAGCATTTAAGGGCAATATTTCCTTTGAAATTTTGGAAACATTAGCAGCTGGAATCCTGCAGATGAATGCCAAATCAATCTCCCTCACGAAAGGATCGATCTTATATCCCAGAATGAAATCACAAAGGTTCTATAGGTAACCAGATTGATCTCAAGGTGATTCTGCATAGAAAGGATCGCTCCCTAACCAAGAGTAGATTAATCTCGAGGTGATTCTACATAGAGATGATCGATCCCTACCCGAGAGCAAATAGATCTCGATGTGATTCTGCATAGAAAGGATAAATCCCTACCCAAACACAGATCAATCTCGAATGGTTTCTGGCAAGAGCAGATCGATCCCACAACTTATTTACTGAATATTTGTGTAGTTCAACCAAAGGAAGATCTATCTCTCACTTAGGAGATCGATCTCACAATGCCCAGGTCTATTTAAAAGCCCGACAGATGAGCCTTCTTCCCCAAATTAACAAAATCTCTCAATTTTAGCAAAGCGAGCAAGTTTTCTGTAAAACCCATAAATTTCTATGTAATGTTTATGATTTTAAGATGTACGGACAAGTTACATTATATCTGAATCATAAGAAATGAATATTTTCAAGCACTAAGTGTGAATGAAATGCAAAATAAGTAGTGAAGTAATTGAGTATGAGTTTAACTTTGGAAATCTGGGAAAATTGCAGCCGAACTGCTATAGATGAATGGTAGGTCGACCTTAGATGAATGAGAGATTGATCTCACTGCCTTGAAAAAAAATATCAAAGCATTTTGCAAGAGGGAGATCGATCCCTCATTCAAAGCAGATTGATCTCAAGTTGCTTTTGCTTGGACAATGTCGATCTCTTCCCAAAAGGCAGATTGATCTCTCATTGCCTCTGATTAGTAAAGATCGATCTCTACTCAAGGCCAGATCAATCTCTAAAGCATTCTACCTGGCCAAGATCGATCCAATCCCATGAGCAAAGATCGATCCTATTCCTTTAAGCAGATTGACCCATCCAAAGAGACAGATTGATTTCCTAGCCCGCATTGTCAAATTTTGAAGGAGTTGAAATAAGGGTAGATCAATCTCTCACCCTTGGAGATTGATCTGATGAGGCAAATTCTATAAAACCCGATGGCTGAGTTCTTCATTTCACGAAACAACTCATCTTCCTTCATTCTTAATAAAGAACCTAGCTTTCTCACTTTAAAAATCATCACCTTCCAATCAGATTTGAGAGAGATTCTTTTGAGCAAAGTTGTTCCTAGTGAGGAAGAGAACAACATAGTCAAAGATTTGAAGTTGGAACTTTGGATTGAATGAGCAAAGTGATTTTCCCCTAATTTGGCAAAAAAGAGGAAAAAGTCAAGCAAGGTAAGATTTTGATACACCAACTTCTAGTATGTTAATTTATACATTTAGATGAGTTGATTTGGTGTATACATTGTTGGCTGAAATGTTCATATACATGCTTAAGTAACCATAACCTAGAATGGGCTTAATGATAGAAGGTTAAAATAGCATGGATTTAATGATAATTTACGCATGAATCGATGTTATTAAGCATGTATACATGATTCTATGATAGTTTTGTGAAATGCATATGTTGGAATAGATGATGATTAAAAATGGGCATGAGAGGTGTATGATGAAATGCCATAGTGAAAGAGATTGATGAAATTAAGGCATTATGAGATTAATGTCAGTTCAATATGAATTAGTAGACTTGAGGGGTCTAATGGATTCTCGAGAAATGAATTTGTACAATCGAAAGGGACATAAGAGAGACTAAACTCCAATAAAGTGTAACAAGGCCAAATTGTTGTAAAATGGCACAATACATCGATTTGAAATTCATGCAAATGAGAATTAAGTATATTAAAGTATACTAATGTGAGTAACAAATGCTTGCAGCTCCTGGAGATAAAATTAGAGCTGTTAAGACCAGATCAAGAGCATTAGAAATTAAAGAATGTGAATCGAGCGTGATTCAAGGTAAGGGATTTATGTGAGCTATCAGAGATAGCTATACATATATTTCTTACCTGCTATATGTACATGAATACTATAGAGTATTTAGATATTGAAATAGCTATGTGAAAACTAAGTATGAGAAGAAGCTTATAAGCATGAATTGCATGACTTCAATGTTCTTGTTGTGAAAAGATGTTTTGCAAGTGTCTTGAGAAAGTGTAATAATAGACTGACTCTCGATTTAGTTATTTTATACGAAAAGTATTTAACGAGTGATTGAAGGGAGATTATCGTCTATCTCATACTTAGTGAATGGAGCCATCTATTTCTTTTCTGTGTGAACTTATGCAAGAGCGAAAGTGGCAATGGTAGACTTACAAGCCTTGCTCGAACAACATTTTTAAAAGGATTTTGAAAAAATAAAAGGTGCTAGAGTTGAGTGAAGCTGTGTGATCCACTCGAGAGCTCACACTAGATTTTGGGAATCATGCTAGAGCCATCGAGTATTGCTAAGTGATCTTACTCTGACTATGCTCGCATGTGACTCCCTCATTTAAAGTGATTATAAGGAAAAACCGTGCTAGAGGCCTCAGGTAATGTTGTGTGATCTTACGTTGAGTTGCTCGCACGAGGTTTTATAAGCTTTCTGTGTGATGAGACAAAATCGTGTTAGAGGCCTCAGGTATTGCTGCGTGATCTTACGCTGAGTTGCTCGCACGAGGTTTTATAAGCTTGCTGTTTGATGAATAAAACTATGCTGGAGCCATCATGTATTGCTGAGTGATCTTGTACAGACCTTCTCTCACTTGATTTTGAGACAATGGAAATCAGTGATAAGGATCCACGAGAGCACGCTTTACCATGAGTGTTAGGCACAGAGTACGATGTGTCGTGATATCTTAGTGATTCTGTGTGAGCTGAAGGGATGGTTGATCCACTGTGACACCTGAGAATTTTATGTACCTTAGTCATGAGATTTGCCATGTGAAGATTGTAATTGGTTAATGTAATTATGTTATATCGATGTACACACAAGTTTTAAATATAATGAAGTATATGGTGATGAAGTTTTTAAGTCTTAAACGTGTATGGATTGAAAAATGAACTACAGAGTAGATTTTGGTAAGTTTGCATTGAGTTTCTTACAAATTTGAGCAGTAGTAGTAGGATCTATGAAGGCTAGATCGATCTCCAAAGGCAGGGAGATCGATCTCATGGCTCCAGAATGCAAAAAAAAAAAAAATGCAAAAACAGGAAGGCAGATCGACCCCCTATTGCCTTTGCCCAGCAAGATCGATCTTGTCATAAGAGTAGGTCGATCTCCTTAAGTCTCAGCCTGGAAGAGATCGATCCCTACCCTCTACCAGATCGATCTCCACTTAGAAGAATAGATCGATCTCCACCCTCTATCAAATCGATCTTGTAGTTGTTAATGAAGCAGTTGGAGCAGTTGAATCAAGTAGAGATCGATCTCCATCAATGCCAGATCGATCTCCATCAATGCCAGATCGATCTCATACTCTCAGCTTATATAAGAATCACAGGATTTTACCTGGAAACTAAGCCTCTCTCACCTACAAACCCTAACACTCACCATTTTCACCCAAACCAAGCTTTCTCTCTCTCAGATTTACTGTATTTTAGATAGAATTAGACAAAGAGGCAAGAGACAAAGTTGTTCCTCTTGGTGAAGAGAACAACATACTAGAAAATCAAGGATTGGATTTAACTAAGAAAAAAGAGCAAGCATTCTTCAAGTTGGTCAAGAGGAGACAAGCTAGGTGAGCTCACAAGACCCTTGTTTTTCTTAAGCATTATCATTTTATATATTGGTGAATGGATATATGTATATATATATATATATATTTCGTTGGAAATGTCTAAGTCATGAGGGAGACACACAATGAGTATAGTTGAAAAATGAAATGTGGATATCTTGTATTGATTATGAACTAGCTAAGGTGATGAATAAGATATAGGAGAAGTTGTGAGATAATGTATGAGTTAAGAGTGATAGTTTGGATATAGTATAGGTATAGGTATAAGTGAGGTGAAAAGAGAAAATGAGAATGATGAATATTGACAATTTAATGATGTTTGGACAGCTCGAGAATTTGACATAAAAAACGAGACTAGTCGAAGGACCGGAGGATATTGTACCACTCAAGGTACAAGAGGTAAGGAAAATAAACCGTTTATGCTTATGAGTTTTCAAATGATTGAAAACGTTTTGATAACATGAAAAAGCTTTAATGAAATGAGCATGTCTATGAGAAATGAGATGAATTGTTGCTTTGATGAATGAGTGAGTGTTTTACTGGCTTGAGCTCGGTTTTGATGAGTTTTGTGTAACTATAAATATAACGTGTTATAACTCAAAATGAGTTTTGAAATAACCACTATGGGCTCTACGTGAAGGCAAAATAGTTTTAATACACAATGGCATTTTTTTACTGAGACTAAGGCGTGTCATGAGATGCATATCGATACTCCGCTTGATAGCGTTGAGTGGCCTTGCTCTAGTAGCATCTAAGACTAGGCCTTGCTCCAGTACCATGTGAGATCGATACCTCCGTTCTGGTAACGAGAGATGACCCCGCTTTGTTAGCGATGGGTGGCCTTGCTTTAATAGCATGTAAGATCGAGCCTTGCTTTGAATAGCATGTAAGATCGCAGTTGTACGACTCTGATCAAGTCTACAGTGAATCATGGCCATGTATTGATGTTGACACTTCCCTCTATTGAGGATGTCCGCCTAGGGGACGATGTGATGTGATTTGATTTGATGTGATATGCCTATGACGATGATTTTATATGAGTTTTATTAAATGCCTAGTATCGATTTCTTTGATGAATGATGTGCTTTACAATTGTGATTTCTATCACATAATGAGATTTTATGTTATGATGATTTGTGATCTTTATCACATGAAGTATGCCGATGCCACTATTTTCATTGTTATTTCTATAACGTTTTACATACTGGTATATTTCCATCATATTGTGCTGTGATGATAATTTTATTAATTTTCCCTTATCCTCCTTATTGAGCATTTTGAGAGCTCACCCCTTCTTTTTCCCCCCTCCAGACTACTTGAAGTAGCGAGTTAGAGCTTGTTGCGTACGTGATATAGGTTGGTGGATAAGATCTCCCTAGGCTATCGCTTATACACGCACAAGGTATAATTCAGTTCATTTTGTATCTAAACAATGATGTAATACAGACATTTGTGTTAAGTATTTTTGGGATGTAATTAGGACGATATAAGGAAAATAAATCGTGTTTTTGTGGATTGATTCCCTTTGGATATTTTGTAATTTAGGTTTATGAAATAGAAATCATGTGATCTTGTGGTTATGATTTATTATAAACACGAGTGATTAAATGACATTGTACATAAATGCAACCCGAGTAAGAGGTTTAATATAAGAAAAATTTTAAATTAGCCCTAATTTTCGATCTTGCGGGCTATCATAGATTTTTTCTTGGTATCAGAGCAAAGGTTTTCCTAGTACTGTCAGTGTCGAGTAATTGTAAATAGATTACATCCCAAGTTTCTGTATTGTCTAGTAATGAATTGAATTTAACAGGTAGAATTATAATCGATGTTTAATGAATACGCACAGACACGTAAGAGATAGGATATGAAGGGGAGAAGAGGACGTTATGGGAGGCAGGCACAACTACCTCCACCACTTGTCCCATAGCCGGAGATTCTTAACTCTCGAATGAATTGGCTAGAGCATGATGTGCGGCAGGGATTCGAGCAGATGACAGCGCTATTTGCGCATCATTTTGAGGCTACTGCCTTGGGTACTACACCTGTTTCAACTCCTCCACCACCACAAGGACCACCCGCACCCCCATTATAGACTAACCCGGTGTCACGACCCTCCATGACTTAACCAAAAACCACTACAAATTTTTTACATTTTTAACTTACCTTTCCTCTCTTCAATGGTTGGGCTGTGATTCGATGTTAGCTTCCTCACATACCATATCATCCATTATCATACATACATGTCAATATACTGTTACTGACAATAACTTCTTTTTATAATACATGTGAGATCATATAAATGATAATACAAATACATTCTCCATAATATATATCGTATACATCACTGTGCTGTTTCTATGTTTAGATACATAACCGTACAAAATGTGTATACCTGTCGATCAATAGGAAATAGTGGCGGACAACAGGAATACTATCCCTTAAATGCTCCCACTCTACTGCTGATGCTCTGTAGAGAGATGTAAAAGAAAGGGGGTGAGCATACAACGCGCTCAGGAAGGAAATCAGGCAAGCAAGTAGACATTTACACTATCTACTCAAAATAATGCTATGACTCGAAAATATCATTTCCTTAACTTACTTTAAAAGCATGTCTTTAAAATATATATATATACTTGTACAGATTAAATCCCATGTACAGAAATCATGCTTTCTTTCTTAAATGTAGGCATGTAGTGCAAAATAATGCATCTTTATAATATCACAATACCTTTAGATAAATCATGCCATGTATATTTAAATCACAATAAAATGGTATTTAAATCATTCACATCATAATAATCGGATTTCGACCATCCCTTAGGTCTATCCATAAATAAATCAGTCAATCAAGTGATATATCATGTGAGACTCTGTGGTGAAATGTAAATAGTATCCTAGACTATGGCCATCTCCGAAAATAGTGATCCCAAGCTACACGAAATCCTAGTGTATGGGGCATCACTGCTGCAACGGGAGGGGGGTTAGTCCATCACAACCGCTAGCTATATCCTCCTCAACTCCACAACACCACACGGTACAGTGTACTCCATGCCACTCGCACGGTACAACGTACTCCATGGACCCTACATCATAGTCGGGGTGCCTTTCATAGGTCTTAGCCCTCAAACCATGGAATATCATACCACGTCTCTAAACCACATGTGAACCTCTCATAGTGTGACACTCAATCTACAAGAGGAAGTCAAACATGGTTTTCAACATGTATTATATATCACATTACAGTGCGCGCCTTTGAGCGCGACTCACAGTCGACACTCCGCTCAAACACTGTTTCACATCACAAACTCAACTCTAATACGAGTAAACCTCCAGCAACTAGGTCAATGCATAGTTCATGTTTCAAATCAAGTACGAGCAATAGCTCCAGTACTATGTTATGCACAGAACTCATCAAATCAAGTATGAGCAATAGCTCAAGTACTATGTCATGTACAAATCATGAAAAATTCGAGTACGAACTAATCGCTCCAGCACTCTCTCATGCATATATCATATAAAACTGAGTACGAGTAATAACTCTAACACTCTATCATGCATGTCATGAAAATCTAGTGCGAATCACAATCCAGCACTAATATATGTGGAAAATATATGAAATCAAGTGCGAGCTGTGCTCTAGCACGATTTATCCTCACATAATATGATAGATGGCTCTTTAAAAATGGATGATTTTCAAAATATCAAAATCAGTACTATAAAGTGTGCGTAATTCACATCAACCTTAAAATCATTAGCCCATCTATTTATTCTTCTTCTAAACAGTAGTAAAACACTCAAAATGGTGGTTTCCATGCTTTTTTACAACTTTTCACAAAAGTTGACTATTTTCCTAACTAAGGGCAAAATCTTAATTTGCCACTATCGGGTCACAATAATTATTATTCACTTTCTCTGACCCTCAGAGTTTTTAAGTGAATGTAAAAGCAGATGAAAATATGTGCAGGTATCTCTAACTACTTACAAAAGTCCTTTACTTGCAATCACTCAAGAAATTTTACTTTCTCAACGCTGCTTGATCCAGTAGTCCGATTTGCTCCTCCAATAATCTTTGGAGCTGCATATAGCCATTTATCAGGTTAATTATATGTTTCCTACTGTATTACACATTTAATACAGTCTATTTCACTCAATTGGGCCCATGTACTCTTAATGGGCCTAAATACTTTAATTGGGCCTTAATCCATATTAAGCCTGTTTTTCACGTATTATTTCCCTTCATCAGGGTCTATCGACTCATTGGGCCTATCAATACCCATTGGCCTTTATTCCAAGCTCTTTGGATAGCTTGTATATCATTTACAACAGTTAATTCGAAGTTCCGAATATAATTCACTAAATGCGAAATTTAATCCCAAATGCGTAAAATAAATCTTAAATACGCAATAATCACATAAATTGCCGTAAATTAGCTTTACTTACCCGAGATTATGCGATGGTACACAAATCGAATTTCGATCGGGCTTCCGTTCGTAATTTATCGTCGAACTACATAATTTTGTATATTTAACTCTGGGTAAATTTCTGATTAAATATAATTTAATTAAATTTATCAAAAATCAAATCGATCACTTTTGACCTTGTATAGACTTACCTGAAGTCCGGTGAAATCTTTAAAACTTTTCCTTTTTATTTTTCTTTCTTTTTCTTCTTTTTCCCCTTTTCTCCTTGGCTGAACCGGTCTGGTCCGGTTCAGTGTAGAAGGTTCTTGCCTAAACCGCCAACCGGTTCAGGCTTCTTTTGGCCATGCCGGCGTTGTCTGGCTGGTTCTCCGAGTGCAACTATCGTCGTTCGGTGCTCCACAGCCTGGGGACCTCTCGACTGGCCTCGATCGGAGCCAATCACCGTCGGTGGCCGCCGAATTCCTCTCTCTTCCTCTGCGGCTTCAACCTCGTCGATCTCCCCTTTTCGACGCCGATGAAGCGCCTTGCCAGTGGCTGGGAGGTCACGGGGTTTCGCTCTTCCTTTTTCGACCGCGTGCCTGGCCGTGGGGTCACCGGTGGTGGCCGTCCGGTCTCTCCTTCTTCTCCTCGGGTCTGCGTTAGTTTCCCCTCTATTTTTTCTCTCTCTCCCCCTTTCAATTTCCAGATTTCCAATTTCTTTTTTTTCTCTTTCAATATTTATAAATGATTTTAATATTATTTTAATGATTAAAATAATATTAAAAATTCCCAAAATATCTAAAAAAATCATATTAAATTCATTTAATTCGTAAATAAATTTATCAGTTCGATTTTACCTTTTTGGTATATTTTTCTCCTATTTTCGAGCTCATTTTCTGAGGCAAAAATTCTAAAAATATTAAATAAATTCATATCTTAATCAATTGGACTCGAAATTCAATATTTTCCTCAATTTTGATTAAGATTTCTCAATTTCATATTTTTAATGAAATTGTCTTATCGAAATTATACCGAATTTCAATCATTTGATCGTTTTACCCCTGCATTTGTTCGAGAATCAACTTAACCCTTATCTCGTTGTTATGTAGCTTACATGCATTTTTAATTTCTTAAATTGTCGATTGCATGATAGTAAATACTCTTCTTATGATTAAACTATAATAATAGAGTGTTCATACACGTAGGAATCATAAGGAACATGCTACATAAAATACGGGTCTCATACCTAGTGCCCCCTGCCACACAGCCTTTGGTATAGGCCCAACTTGATGACAGAAATAAGGGTCAATTGAGGGACTTTCTGAAGATGAACCCACCGAATTTTAGAGGGGTAAAAGATCCTACAGAGGTTGAGGAGTGGCTAACAGAGTTGCGAGTTATTTTTAACTTTTAGGGATGCACCGATGCCGAGAGGGTCAGTATGGGTGTTTACATGTTAATGGGACACACTCGAGATTGGTGGAACACTACTCAGAGTATAATGGCAACTAGCTGTGGGGTGATTAGCTGGGAGGCGATTCAGTCAGCATCTAGAACTCAGTATGTGCCAAGAGCTGCCCAAAAGAGAATACAAGATGAATTTCTAAACTTGACTCAGGGCAATATGACGATTGATGGGTACAAGAGCCGATTCATCACCCTATTGAAGTATGACCCAAAGACTCTTAGGGATGAGGAGCTTCGTACCGAGCGATTCGTGTATGGGCTGAGACCCGTCATTAGAGACTGGTTGATAGGGCTTTGCATCACTGAGTTTAAGGATGCTCTGAGACGAGCACAAGAAGTAGAGAGGGGACTAGAGTTGGTACAATCTCAGATTGAGTCTCAAATTTTGACCAGAGATAAGAGTAAGTGACTTGTGACCTCCCACACAGACCTTCGAAGAGGTTCTTTTAAAAGGAGACAGTTTGAGGGACCAAGAGGAAGAGTTGACAGACCCAGGGTTCCTCCCATTGTTATGGGGACCCCTCGAAGTGCCAGGTTAGAGGTTAGAGTTTGTAGAGATTGTGGCCGATCACATGAGGCAAGTTGTTCCAGAACCATACAAGGATGTTTTAGATTTAAGGATATGGGCCATAGAGTGAGGAACTGCCCGTAGCCACAGAAGCTACACTCTCAAGAGCCTCATAGACAGCAGCCTTAGAGGACGATTCCCTAGAGACGGGCTACTACTATTGATGAGGGTAAGAAGCTGGTCACAGAAGGACATGTGTTTGCTTTGGATAAGGAGACCGCAGACACTTCATCCAAGATTATACAAGGTACACTTCTTGTCTGTAATCATGAGGCTTATGTGTTATTTGATTCGGAATCCACACATTCTTTTATTGATGTACATTTTGCATGCAAATTGAGTTTAAACCATGAATTCTTAGATTATATTTTACATGTAAATACCCCTATGCGTGAGTCCTAGTGGACGGATATGGTGTGTAGAAAGTGAGAAATCAAGATGGGAGATAGAGTGATGTTAGCAGATCTAGTGTTGTTAAACATGTGTAGTTTTGATGTGATTTTAGGAATGGATTGGTTAGCGGCCAACGGAGTGAGTCTAGACTGCTACACTAAGATTGTAACTTTCTCCCTACCTGAAAAGTTTAGTGTATGTTTGAATGTTAAGGAATGAAAATGTATGAAGTTTATTCTGAGAAATTTTAAGATATGGTTATATCACTATAAAACACTAATTAAATTATTGATGTGAAGGTTACATCACACTCATCTCCGATATGAGTCAAGAACATCCGAGGATAGAGAACATACCAGTAGTATGTGAATTTTCGGATGTGTTTCTCGATGAATTGCCTGGCTTACCACCGGAAAGAGAGCTGGAGTTCACTATCGATTTAGTGTCAGATACCCAATCGATCTCTAAACCTCCCTATAGGATGGCTTTGGTCGAATTAGAGGAGTTAAGGAAACAGTTGCAGGAACTGGTTGACCAGGGTTTTATTAGGCCTAGTGTGTCACCATGGGGAGCTTCGGTGTTGTTCGTAAGGATGAATGACGGTAGCTTGAGATTATGCATAGACTATAGATTGCTGAACAAGGCTACGGTGAAGACCAAATATCCTCTTCCAAGAATAGACGATTTATTTGATTAGCTGAGAGAGGCTTCTGTCTTTTCTAAAATTTATTTAAGATCGGGCTACCACTAGTTAAGAATCAGGAAAGAGGATATTTCAAAAATGGCTTTCAAAACTAGGTATGGCCACTATGAGTTCTTAGTGATGCCCTTTGGTTTGATGAATGCCCCTACTGCTTTTATGAGTTTGATGAATAAGGTATTTAGAGACTATCTAGATCAATTTTTGATAGTCTTCATTGATGTCATCCTTGTGTATTCTCGGTCTCGTGAAGAACATGCGTAATATTTGAGGACTTTGTTGCAGATACTCAAGGATAGGTAACTTTATGGAAAGATCCGTAAGAGTAAGTTTTGGGTAGATCAAATAGCTTTTCTTGGTAATAATATATCTAAAGATGGAGTGTCAGTTGATCCGTCTAAGATAGAAGCTGTACTTAATTGGGAGAGACCGATGATAGTTACAGAGATTCAGAGTTTTTTAGGACTTGCAGGGTATTATAGAAGGTTTGTTGAAGGATTTTCCAGGATTGTCGCCCCTTTGACTAAACTCACACGTAAGGAGACTCCTTTTGTGTGGTCGGAGCAGTATGAGTAGAGTTTCCAAGAATTAAAGGGGAGATTAATAATGACACTTGTGTTGACTATCCCAAATGCTTCGCAGTGTACAATGATGCCTCTCAATAAGGATTGGGGTGTGTGCTCATGCAGCTGGGAGAGTGGTCGCATATGGATGGCAACAACTGAAGGATCATGAGCGGAACTACCCCAGAGATGATTTGGAGTTAGCCGCAATGGTGTTTGGATTAAAGATCTGGCGGCATTACTTATATGGGGAGAGGTTCCAGATATTTACTAACCACAAGAGCCTAAGATATATATTCAACCAAAAGGAGTTAAACGTGAGACAAAGGAGATGGATGGAACTTCTTAAGGACTATGATTGCAAGCTACTCTATCATCCCGGGAAGGCGAACGTAGTCGCTGATGCCTTAAGCTGGAAGAGAGTGATATCTACTATGATGATTAAGGAATGGGATTTGTTAGAACAGTTCACTAGACTCAGTATCAAAGTTGAGGAAGCAGAAGGCAGGTTTATGGCTAGCCTACGGATAGAGCCCAATATTGTGGATCAGATTAGAACCGAGCAACTATATGATCAAAGGCTATTGGATATGGTTAACCAAGCTAAATAGACCTCACAGTCAGAGTTCATAGTTAGTGATGATGGGTTATTGAGGTTTAAGGATCGAATCTGTGTTCTGAACGATAATGCCCTGAAGCAACAAATACTGAGGGAGTCTCACTGCTCACGATACACCATGCACCTGGGAAGCACCAAGATGTATCAAGATTCGAGAAGGGTGTATTGGTGGAGTGGTATGAAGTGAGATGTGGCAGAATATGTGGCCAAATGTTTGGTATGCCAACAAGTGAAAGCTGTGTATCAAAAGCCCGGAGGATTGCTTAAGCCTTTGCCTATGCCTACATGGAAATGGGAGCATATCACCATGGACTTTATCATGGGATTACTGAGGACCCGAAGAGGTCATGATGCAATATGGGTGATAGTAGATAGGTTAACGAAGAGTGCCCACTTCCTTGCCATCAAGAGCATAGATACATTGAGTACTTTAGCCGAGCTATATGTTAGAGAGATAGCTAGATTGCATGGGGCTCCAATGAGTATTACATCTGATAGAGATTCCCGATTCACGTCCAGATTTTGGACTCATTTTCAGGAGGCCATGGGATCTCAGTTGAGTTTTAGTACCGCCTATCATCCTCAGACTGATGGTCAGTCCTAGCAGACTATACAAACCTTTGAGGATATGTTGAGGGCGTGTACAATGGACTTTAATGGATCATGGGATGATCACCTGCCCCTTGCTGAGTTTGTGTACAACAATAGCTATCATGCGAGTATCGGTATGGCACCTTAAGAGGCTCTGTATGGTAGGAGGTGTAGATCCCCTATAGCTTGGGAAGAAGTGGGTGACAGTAAGGTAATTGTTCCTGACCTAGTTGAGCAGGCAGTTCAGAGTGTCAAAATCATATCTAAAAGGTTACATGCTGCTCAGAGTCGACAGAAAAGTTATGCAGATGTACGCAGACGGCCACTCACGTTTCACGTTGGAGATTCTGTATTCCTTAAGATATCTCCGAGTAAGGGTATCATGCGTTTTGAGAAGAAAGGGAAATTGAGTCCTCGATATATAGGACCGTTTGAGATTTTGGAGAGAGTGGGAGACGTTACCTACCGGTTGGCCTTACCTCTGCAGTTCTCTGGGATACACAATGTCTTTCACGTATCCATGTTGAGGAAATATAATCCAGATCCCTCCCATGTTATCAAGTATGAAGCATTAGATATTCATGGGGATATGAGTTATGTGAAAAAACCCATCCGAATACTTGACAAAAAGGAAAAGGTGATTCAGATAAAAAGGATTCCATTGGTTAAAGTTCTCTGGAAGCACCACTCAATGGAAGAAGTAACTTGGGAACTAGAGAGCCTTATGATGGAGAAGTACCCCAACTATTTAATAGCTCAAGTTAAATTTGGAGGACCAAATTCCCCTAAGGTGGGGAGGATGTGAGACTTGAGAATTTTATGTACCTTAGTCATGAGATTTGCAATGTGAAGATTGTAATTGGTGAATGTAATTATGTTATATCGATGTACACGCAAGTTTTAAATATAATGAAGTATATGGAGATGAAGTTTTTAAGTCTTAAATGTGTATGGATTGAAAAATGGACTACGAAGTAGATTTTGGTAAGTTTACATTGAGTTTTCTGCAAATTTGAGAAGCAGTAGTAGGATCTATGAAGGCCAGATCGATCTCCAAGGGAAGGGAGATCGATCTCATGGCTCCAGAATGCAAAAAAAAAAAAAATGCAAAAGTAGGAAGGCAGATCAATCCCCTATTGCCTCTGCCAAGCAAGATCGATCTTGTCACAAGAGCAGATCGATCTCCTTAAGTCTCAGCTTGGAAGAGATCGATCTCCACTTAGAAGAACAGATCGATCTCCACCCTCTATCAGATCGATCTTATAATTGTTAATGGACCAGTTAGAGCAATTGAATCAACTAGAGATAGATTTCCATCAATGCCAGATCAATCTCATACTCTCATCTTATATAAGAATCATGAGATTTTACCTAGAAACCGAGCCTCTCTCACCTTCAAACCCTAACACTCACCATTTTCACCCAAACTAAGCTTTCTCTCTCTCAGATTTACCATATTCTAGATAGAATTAGACAAAGGGCCAAGAGACAAAGTTGTTCCTCTTGGTGAAGAGAACAACATACTAAAACATCAAGGATTGGATTTAACTAAAAAAAATGGGCAAGCATTCTACAAGTTGGTCAAGAGGAGACAAGCTAGGTGAGCTCACAAGACCCTTGTTTTTCTTAAGCATTATCATTTTATATATTGGTGAATGGATATATGTATATATATATATATATATATTTGGTTGGAAATGTCTAAGTCATGAGGGAGACACAATGAGTATAATTGGAAAATGAAATGTGGATATCTTGTATTGATTATGAACTAGCTAAGGTGATGAATAAGATGTAGAAGTTTTGGGATAATGTATGAGTTAAGAGTGATAGTTTGGATATAGTATAGGTATAGGTATAAGTGAGGTGAAAAAAGAAAATGAGAATGATGAATATTAATAATTTAATGATGTTTGGATAGCTCAGGAATTCGACGCAGGAAACGAGACTAGTCGGAGGACCGGAGGATATTGTACCACTCAAGGTGCAAGAGGTAAGGGAAATAAACCATTTGTGCTTGTGAGTTTTCGAATGATTGAAAACGTTTTGATAACATGAAAAAGCTTTAATGAAATGAGCATATCTATGAGAAATGAGATGAATTGTTGCTTTGATGAATGAGTGAGTGTTTTACTGGTTTGAGCTTGATTTTGATGAGTTTTATGTAACTGTAAATATAACGTGTTATAACTCAAAATGAGTTTTGAAATAACCACTATGGGCTTTACATGAAGGCAAAATAGTTTTAATACAATAATGGTATATTTTTACTGAGACTAAGGCGTGTCATGATATGCATATCGATACTCCGCTTGATAGCGTTGAGTGGCCTTGCTCTAGTAGCATGTAAGACCAGGCCTTGCTCCAGTACCATGTGAGATCGATACCTCCGTTCTGGTAACAAGAGATGACCTCGCTCTGTTAGCGATGGGTGGCTTTCCTTTAATAGCATGTAAGACTGAGCCTTGCTTTGAATAGCATGTAAGACCGTAGTTGTACGACTCTGATCAAGTCTATAGTGAATCATGGCCATGTATTTTGATAATTCTATATTTTTAGAATTATTTGTGCTTAATTTCCTAATTAATTATTTAAATCCCCAATTTATTTAGTTAATTATCCCCTTTATTTAATTAAAATTCTCAAATTTGCAAATAAATTAAATCCAAATGAATTTTGAATATTTCGGTAGAAAGTGGACCGAAATTGGGCTAAAATCGAGATTGGACCACTCGGACAACACGAGCCTAGTACATTCAATTGGATAAAAAGATAGATGACATGGAAATAATATTTTTCAAGGAGCCAATGGTGTGAAGCCAAGTGGCCAAACAAGGTCAACTCATCTAGGATGGAAAAATTACAATTATACCCCTAAGTGTGTGTATAAATAGAAAATGATGGCAATTGTAAAAGGGTGGAAAAATAGGGTAGAATAGTTTTTTTTTTTAAGGTAAACTTTAAAATGTCTTACTTTCTTGGTTTTTCATTATTCTGTCGATTAGTCTTTTTCTTCTAGCTTTCATATTTCTTTTTTATCTACTGTTCTATTGAATTGATTATGGAAATCTTTTCTTTTTAAATTCATATATCTCGGTTGCTTAGAATTATTATTTACCAATCCAGTTTACTTTACACGTTCAGATCATGTTATTACTAGAAGTTTAATCTATTTCTTGGTTGTAGTCCACATCATTTGTAAAGCTTTAATCATCAATGCCGATCATGATGTTCTGATTCATTATTGCCGATCTAATTTGTTGGGATAATTCTGTGTATCGACTGGTAATATTGGAAGGGTGGAACAATATCGGTTTGGTTGAGGAATGAATGAAACCGTGGCTACTAGACAGAAACCGTGGCCACTGGAAAGAAACTGTGGTTACTGGAAAGAAACCGGTTGATGTTTGATTAATCTTCTTCATCGTGATCCACTGTTTGTGAATGAAGAAATACCTCAACATCCACTGTTCATGATCCACTGTTTGATTAATCTAAAAGTTTATGCTCTTTTTCATCAATTCTTATTGTTAACGTTTTTTCTTTTTATTATTATTTAGTTCTTCAGTTCGGATCAATTGTTCCATTGGTTTAATTCTTTTATTTTCTTCACTTATTAGTAACCTCTTTTCTAAGTTATATTACCATTAATTTGGCTTTGCCTCATGTTTAGTATTGGCTTCTTTTAAACCGTGAATGTTGCAGTGAATGGTTATGTGATTCTCCTCTGTTCTCCCCTGTTATAACTTTGATTTACTGGTTATTTTCATTTTCATTTTCCTTGTCACGGGTTGAGGTTGATTGGATATAGGATGAAGACCAAGGAAGATCATGAATGCAGCCATCAACAGATTCGTGGTATAGCTGGATGACAAGCGGAATGGGATAGTAATGTGTGTCGTTATCGATTGCAGTAAATACCAGTGGGAGCGGGAGCAGCACCTGGCCACACATGTCATGGAAGATTAGTGTTGAAGACTACGTCTGAAGCAGCACCTAATTGCACCAGGATAGTAGACTGAGAACACAGAATCGAGAAGCAGACCTGGAGCAGAGGACACAACCCGTCACAGCCTGAAACCGAGACCACACCTAGAAACCAGAAAATGAAATGAAGCATGAACAGTGTTTGGAGGGATTTATTGGTTGATTTAAATCTAAGGCTTTGTTTGGCATTCAACTCTTGCATTAATCCATTTTTCTTGCATTTTTAGTATAGTTTAATTAGTTGTTAGTTTAGGATAGTTGTTAGTTGTCAATTTAGATTAGTTCTAGGTTTTTTTTTTTAATTTGTTAATTTAATTTTTAGTCTTAATTCTTAAGTAATAGTTAATTTTATATTTTATGTTTTAGGATTTAATTTTAGTTTAGCATTTTGCAAGTTACCTTTAGGTTTAATTTAGATTAAATGTGTTTCATGCATTTTTAATTTAATCTTTATTTTCATTAAGTTTTAGTTTAGTTTAAATTGCATTTTATTAGGTAGTTTAAATTGCATTTTAGGTTAGTTTAATTGTAGTTTAATTAATCTTGCTTTGTTATTTTCATATTTGCATTTTATTTTAATCGCATTAATTAGCTTTAACTGTTTTAATTTCTTTTGTAGGTTTTTTTTAATTGTATGGAGCACTGTAAGTAATTTTGCTCGGTTTTATTTAGTCTTTATTATTTTATTGCTTTCCAGTATTTTAATTTTAGATTTAGTAGATCACCAACCTTAATCTCATAATTTGCTAGAATATAGTTAGGGAAAAATTAGCTGGTAGTTGATTAGGCTAACCAACTTCTCTGAGGGACGGTAACTTGGGACTCAAATCCTATTATTAGTTGTACGACCTGTGCACTTGCGGACAATACCTTCAGGACGTGTCAAGTTTTTAGCGCCATTGCCGGGGAAGTTTTAATTAGTCGTTAATTGATATCGGTAAAATTATGCTTAGGTGTAATTCTAGCTTGTAAATATTTAGGTTTTAAATATTTAGATCCTTAGTTTAGTTTAGTTAACTTTCTTATAATAAGAAAAAAAAACAAACAAAAAAAAAAATTCTAAGGACTTTCTGATGTTTGCATGCGTAGAGCCAGGAGTTTTGATTACTTTCCTCTAGATCCTGAAATTGAACGAACTCTTAGGAAAATTAGAAAGGATTCTAGGAAATTTATAGCTCCGTAGCAAAACACGATGGCAGAAAATAGGGAAAGTAGGATCATTGGAGATTATGCGATGCCGACGATTGAAGGATATTATACTGGCATTAGGCCACCAGCTATCCCTGCTAATAATTTCGAAATTAAGCCTTTCATCCTTCAGGTGATCTAGACTTCTTTACAGTTCAGTGGGCTTCCACACGATAACCCACATGCTCACATTGGGCAATTCCTGGACTTGTGCAACACGTTCAAACATAATGGATTATCTGATGATGCACTTAGACTCAGACTATTCCCCTTTTCACTCAGGGATAGGGTGAGACACTGGTTGACCTCCTTGCCTCCAAGATCAATTTCTACATGGGACGAGTTAGCCTACCAATTTCTAGACAAATTTTTTCCTCCCTCTAAATGGCCAGACTCCGTAGCGATATATCATCCTTTACCCAGTACGACTCTGAATCCCTTTATAAGGCATGAGAACGATATAAGGAGCTTCTTAGGAAGTGCCCTCACCATGGCCTACCTCTATGGCT
Source organism: Firmiana major (assembly GCA_033439115.1). NCBI lineage: Eukaryota > Viridiplantae > Streptophyta > Magnoliopsida > Malvales > Malvaceae > Firmiana > Firmiana major. Next base: position 20,505,546 of record CM065903.1, on the reverse strand, counting down.
GCAAGTCCAGATATTCTACAATGGACTTACAATCCAAAATAAGACCATAGTGGACGCTGCTTCGGGTGGAGCCTTGATGTACAAAACAGAGAAGGAGGCTTATGAGCTGCTAGATAAGATGGCGGCTAAAAACTATCAATGGTCCTCGAAAAGGCAATTGCCAAAGAAATCGGTGGGTATATATGAGCTCGACACTCTGTCCACCTTGACCTCTCAAATCGTAAATCTTACCAAGAAGGTGGAGTCGCTCAGTATCCAATCTAATCCTTCCAACAATCCTAACCCTGTGTTTTTTATCCAAAGTCCTTTTCTCTCTTGTGATCTGCGTAGTGGTACCCATGCTGTAGATAGGTGTCCACTCAACTTAGAATCAGTTCAGTATGTTTCCCCCAAGCAACAGAATAACCTTTTTTCAAACACCTATAATCCAGGGTGGAGGAACTATCCTAACTTTTCTTGGAGATAAAACCAAAGGCAAGCTTCGAATTCTAGACCAGTAGGACCCCCAGGTTTTCAAGCTCCACCGGTTCAGGTACCACCACAGCATCAATTTCCTCACCACCCATCACCACATTATCCACATCATCCACCTAACCATTCCCATCCATCCCACGTCCATCAACCACCACCACAACCCCAGCACTTACCAGCAGCTGATAAGAAACCCTCGCTTAAGGAAATGTTCACAACAATATTGCAAAATCAAACAGCTTCAATTAAGAACCTACAGGTCTATGTGGGATAAATAGCAAACATTCTTAGTCAACGTCCTCAGGGAACCCTTCCTAATAACACTAAAGCCAATCATGTTAGGCAAAGGAAAAGGAAGGAACATGTGAAAGCCATCACCCTTAGGAGTGGCAGAGAGATAGTAACTCCCTCTGTTAAGTCCAGACCTGACTAGCCCATAGTTGAAAATCCCATAGTTTCTAGTGAAGCATCTCAGAAGGAGCAAGAATCAAAAGATCAAGCTGTAAAGGAAACAAAGCCAGGCAATTCTTCACCTTTACCTGTTTCTTTGTCACAACCTTCTTTATCCTCTGATGCTACAAAAGTTTCCACTACATCTCTTCCTGTTAGACCACTAGTCCCTTTTTCTCAGAGATTTCAAAATAAAAAACTGGACCAACAATTTGTAAAATTCCTTAAGGTTTTTAAGAAACTTCATATCAATATTCCATTCGCAGATGCCTTAGAGGAAATGCCAAGCTATGTGAAGTTTATGAAGGAGATCCTCTCTAGGAAAAGAAGATTGGAAGATTACGAGATGGTGGCCTTAACTGAGGAATGTAGTGCCATTATCCAGAGAAGGTTACCCCCAAGCTCAAGGATCCCGAGAGTTTTACCATACCATGCACTATTGGAAATTTATTCTTTGGCAGAGCCCTGTGCGATTTAGGAGCTAGTATAAATTTGATGCATTGTCTATCTATCATAAGTTAGGAATAGGGGATACCAAGCCCACCACAGTGACCCTCCAGTTGACCGACCGATCAATTAAATATCTAAAGGGGGTAATTAAAGATGTCTTAGTAAAAGTGGACAAGTTTATTTTCACTACGGATTTTATCGTGTTGGATATGGAGGAAGACAGGGAAGTCCCAGTTATACTAGGCAAGCCATTCCTAGCAATTGGTAGAACTTTAATAGATGTAGAAAAGGGGGAGATAACAATGAGAGTTCAAGATTAGGAAGTCAAGTTTAATGTGTTCAAATCTCTAAGGTTCCCTGACGACTCTCATGATTGTTTTAGGATGGATTTAGAAGATAAGGACATCACTGAGGAGTTTTTTAAGACATATCCTTTAAACCCTTTAGAAGACTCCTTAGTGAAATCTGTTGATCTTAGAGAATACAATGAAGATGATGATGAGGTCTACGAGACTTTACAGTTATTAGAGGTCACTCCTTTTAAGGAAATTGCCCAATTTGAGACACTAGACTCTTCATCTATTCCAGTTTCAAATATCTTTCCATCCATCAGTGATCCTCCAACATTAGAACTCAAACCTTTACCCTTACACCTTAGGTAAGCTTACTTAGGTGAATCCTCCACACGATCGGTAATAGTATCTGCTGCTCTCTCTAGTGATTAGGAAGCAAAATTATTACAAGTGTTAAGAGAGCATCAGAAGGCTATAGGCTGGTCTATCTCTGACCTTAAGGGTATTAGTCCCTCTATCTGTATGCATAAGATACTATTAGAGGAGGTGTATAGGTCATCCATAGAGCACCAGCGTCGATTGAACCCTGTAATGAAAGAAGTTATCAAGAAGGAGGTCATCAAGTGGTTAGATGCAGGGATTATCTATCCCATTTCTGACAGTGCCTGGGTGAGCCCAGTACAATATGTCCCTAAGAAGGGAGGGATGACAATGGTCAAAAATGAAAATAATAAGCTCATCCCCACTAGGACTGTCACTGGTTGGTGAGCATGTATGGATTATAGGAAACTCAACAAGGTCACCAGGAAAGACCACTTCCCTTTACCCTTCATTGACCAAATGTTAGATCAATTAGCTGGTCACGAATTCTACTGTTTGCTGGACGGATACTCTGGGCACAATCAAATAGTTATAGCCCTAGAAGACTAAGAAAAGACTACCTTCACCTGTCCCTATAGGACTTTTACTTTTAGAAGAATGCCTTTTGGCCTATGCAATGCACCTGCTACATTCCAGCGTTGCATGATGGCCATATTCCATGATATGGTGGATGATTTTCTTAAGGTTTTCATGGATGATTTCTCAATATTTGGGGATAGCTTTGATTTATGTTTGCAGAATTTAGCACTAGTGCTGAGGAGGTGTGAAGAAACAAACTTATTGCTTAATTGGGAGAAATGCCACTTTATGGTGAAAGAAAGTATAGTGCTAGGGCACAAAATCTCTGCTAGGAGGATAGAAATGGATAAGGCTAAGGTGGAAATTATTGACAAGTTACCTCCCCCTACCACTGTAAAAGGAATTCGAAGTTTCCTAGGCCATGCAGGATTTTATAGAAGGTTCATTAAGGATTTTTCTCAGATATCTAAACCTTTATGTAATCTCCTTGAGAAGGATACTGTGTTTTGCTTTGATGAGAGATGCTTAGAAGCATTTAAGACTTTGAAGGAAAAATTAGTTACAGCCCTTGTAATCATAGCTCTAGATTGGAGTTTACCTTTTAAGCTTATGTGTGATGCAAGTGATTATGCTGTCGGGACTGTACTAGGACAAAGAAAAGGAAGAGTCTTTTATGCTATTTACTACGCAAACAAAACACTTAATGAGGCCTAGATGAACCATGCTACTACCGAGAAGGAGTTGTTAGCTGTGGTATTTTCCTTTGATAAGTTTCACTCCTATCTCATTGGTACTAGGGTAGTAATATATACTGATCATGCTGCCATTAAGTACTTAGTCTCCAAGAAAGATACAAAGCCAAGGCTGATTCGATGGATCCTCCTACTACAGGAGTTTGACTTAGAGATTAGGGATATGAAAGGTATGGAGAATCAGGTTGCTGACCATTTATCTAGATTAGAGAGTGGACATAAAGAAGATGGTACAACTATTAATGAATCCTTTTCCTGATGAGCAGCTATTTACTTTCAAGCACTCCAGATTGCCTTGGTACACTGATTTTGTAAATTATCTGGTGAGCAATGTGATGCCACCTGATTTGATTGCCCAACAAAGGAAAAGGTTTTTAAGTGATGTCAAGTATTATGTTTGGGATGAACCCTTCCTATACAAGCAATGTAAAGATCAGATTTTAAGAAGGTGTGTTCCCATGGAAGAAGTAGAGGATATACTTAGACATTGCCATTCTTCTGATTATGGAGGGAATTTTAGAGGCGAGAGGACAACAGCCAAGGTTTTACAATCTGGATATTATAGGCCCAAGTTATTTAAGGATGCCCACTACTTTGTGCTGAAATGTGATAGATGTCAGAGGGTAGGAAATATTTCTAAAAGAAATGAGATGCCTCTGACTAATATTTTAGAAGTAGAACTCTTTGATGTTTGGGGCATTGATTTCATGGGACCATTTGTTCCTTCATATGGCAATCTCTATATTCTAGTGGCTGTGGACTATGTATCGAAATGGGTTAAAGCGATGGCTTTACTGACTAATGATGCCAAGGTGGTAGTAAGGTTTTTAAAGAAGAATATTTTCACACGATTTGGCACACCTAGGGCTATCATTAGTGATGGACGATCCCACTTTTGCAATCGAAGTTTTGATGGACTATTAAAGAAATATGGGGTCAAACATAAGGTAGCCACTGCTTATCACCCACAGACGAGTGGCCAAGTAGAGTTGTCCAATAGGGAAATTAATGGGATATTAGAGAAAGCAGGGAACCCAAATAGGAAGGACTGGTCCATTAGGTTAGAGGATGCACTTTGGGCCTATAGGACAGCCTACAAAACACCTTTAGGAATGTCCCCTTATCAGCTTGTTTATGCTAAAGCTTGTCATCTATCAGTAGAGCTAGAACATAAAGCCTATTGGGCCCTTAAGAACCTGAATTTCAATTTAGAGGCAGCAGGGGAGAAGAGGCTGCTACAGCTTAATCAGTTAGATGAGTTCAGGTTGTAAGCATATGAGAATGCCAAGCTCTACATGGAAAAGACTAAGCGATGGCATGATAAGAAAATTAAGGAGAGACACTTCGAGCCAGGCCAGCAGGTTCTGTTGTTTAATTCACGCTTGAAGTTGTTTCTAGGAAAGCTTAAGTCTAGGTGGTCAGGTCCTTTTACCATTACATAAGTATTCCCTCAATGAGCTATTGAAATTATAGATGAGACCCTGAATCAACCCTTTAAGGTTAATAAGGGTAGACTGAAACACTATTTTGGGGGAGGGTTTGATCGTCAGCATTCTGTGACCACTTTAGCTGACCCTCGTACTTCTGATCTTGCTACTTAGCTTCATTTTTCTTTTTCACTTTTTGTATATAGTTCTTTTTCTTTTTCTTTTCTGTTGTTTCTTTCTTTGTTTATTTTGTAGGTTTATTTTCTAGTTTTACGCTTTCAATCAAAGTTTCAGTTGTTCATCATCATCAAAAAGGGGAGTACTCTGTTCTTGAGCTTAAATTCTTATATTATCTGCACACTAAGGACACTGTGCACTTTAAGTTAGGGGGAGGGGATATTACTTGAGCATTTTTCAAAAATTTGGGCAAAATTGAAAATTTTTCAAAATTTTTTGAAACTCTGAGCTTAAATTGTTTGGTTTTAGGATGATTTAGTGCTTAGCATGTAGTTTTCCCATATTTCGATGATATGATCCCATGATTTAGTCTGACTTTGATTGAATGAGAAACATGATTATAGGAAAAGCATGAAGTTGAGTTCTTAAATGGGTCTTGATTCTGATTGTGATTTCCTCATTTTATGCAAATGTCATGTCATGAATCTGTATATTTATTTAGAGAAAGCTTATGTGGACATAGGATTGCATTTGTTCAGTTGATTTTGTGCATCATATTCTAGAATTTGTTTGATCTGATCTCGAGGCAAAATATTCGATCACATTTAATTTGGGAGATGATTTAGGCCATCTTTGGATCGTTTGAGCCTTTCTAGCCGACCCTGTACAGATTTTACCCCTAGTCAGCCATCTGGGCCAAATAAGCTTTTCTCTGTAAATACACATGCAAAATTTCCTTAGCTTAACTACTCTTTTCCTATCCCTTAGCCTGAAAGCATGAAAGTTATTGGGATATATTGTGAGCTTTATACATTTGGGTATCTGGTGATAGTGAAAATTCAAAAAAAAAAAAGAAAAAGAAAAGAAAAAAAAAGAAAAGAAGTAAGAAGAAAAATTCAAAAAAAAATTTTTAGCAAAAGAAATAAGTTTGGGGGGAATAAATTTGAGCTTTTACATTAAGATCCTGAAAGTAATGCATGTTAAGGGGTAATTAAACTTAAATCGACTTTATCATACCTTAGCCCCAGCCTTATATTACAAGCTTAATGAAGTCCTATTGATCTTTGATTAAGCAAACTTTGCATTCATTGTGTTAGCATAATCTAATCCGGATAATGTACTGTGAAGTGACTTTAACATTTTTCACACACTCACGAGGAGTCCAATTTGGGTTAGGACTTATTATTGAATAATTTTGAATGTTGGACTCGTAATTGTGACTATTTAAGATCATAGTCTGTACTTTTTCTTTGAGGATAATATTGGGAAAATTATTGTGTTTAGTACTTGTCATTCTTACAATTATTTTGTTTTGCTTGAGGACAAGCAAAAGCTCAAGTTTGGGGGTGTGATAATTCTATATTTTTAGAATTATTTGTGCTTAATTTCCTAATTAATTATTTAAATCCCCAATTTATTTTGTTAATTATCCCCTTTATTTAATTAAAATTCTCATGTTTGCAGATAAATTAAATCCGGATGAATTTTGAATATTTCGGTAGAAAATGGATCAAAATTGGGCTAAAATCGAGATTGGACCACACGGACAACACGAGCCTAGCACATTCAATTGGACAAAAAGATAGATGACATGGAAATATTATTTTTCAAGGAGCCAATGGTGTGAAGACAAGTGGCCAAACAAGGCCAACTCATCTAGGATGGAAAAATTACAATTGTACCCCTAAGTGTGTGTATAAATAAAAAATGATGGCAATTGTAAAAGGGTGGGAAAATAGGGTAGAACAGTTTTTTTTTAGGTTAACTTTAAAAAGTCTTACTTTCTTGGTTTTTCATTATTCTGCCGATTAGTCTTTTTCTTCTAGCTTTCATATTTTTTTTTTTATCTACTGTTCTATTGAATTTATTATGGAAATCTTTTCTTTTTAAATTCATATATCTCGGTTGCTTAGAATTATTATTTACCGATCCAATTTACTTTACACGTTCAGATCATGTTATTACTAGAAGTTTAATCTATTTCTTGGTTGTAGTCCACATCATTTGCAAAGCTTTAATCATCAATACCGATCATGATGTTTTGATTCATTATTGCCGATCTAATTTGTTGGGATAATTCTGTGTATCGACTGCTAATATTGGAAGGGTGGAACAATATCGTTTGGTTGAGGAATGAATGAAACCGTGGCTATTGGATAGAAACCGTGGCCACTGGAAAGAAACTGTGGTTACTAGAAAGAAACCGATTGATGTTTGATTAATCTTCGTCACCGTGATCCACTGTTTGTGAATGAAGAAATACCTCAACATCCACTGTTTGTGATCCACTGTTTGATTAATCTAAAAGTTTATGCTCTTTTTCATCAATTCTTATTGTTAACGTTTTTTCTTTTTATTATTATTTAGTTCTTCAGTTCAGATCAATTGTTCCATTGGTTTAATTCTTTTATTTTCTTCACTTATTAGTAACCTCTCTTCTAAGTTATATTACCATCAATTTGGCTTTGCCTCATGTTTAGTATTGGCTTCTTTTAAATCGTGAATGTTGCAGTGAATGGTTATGTGATTCTCCTCTGTTCTCCCCCATTATAACTTTGATTTACTGGTTATTTTCATTTTCTTTTTCCTTGTCACGGGTTGAGGTTGATTGGATGTAGGTTGAAGACCAAGGAAGATCGTGAATGCAGCCATCAACAGATTCGTGGTATAGCTGGATGACAAGCGAAACGGGACAGTAATGTGTGTCATTGTCGATTGCAATAAATACCAGCGGGAGCGGGAGCAGCACCTGGCCACGCATGTCATGGAAGATTGGTGTTGAAGACCACGTCTGAAGTAGCACCTAATTGCACCAGGATAGCAGACTGAGAACACAGAACCGAGAAAGCAGACCTAGAGTAGAGGACACAACCTGTGAGCACAGCCTGAAACCGAGACCACACCTGGAAACCAGAAAATGAAATGAAGCATGAACAGTGTTTGGAGGGATTTATTGGTTTATTTAAATCTAAGGCTTTGTTTGGCATTCAACTCTTGCATTAATCCTTTTTTCTTGCATTTTTAGTATAGTTTAATAATTGTTAGTTTAGGATAGTTGTTAGTTGTCAATTTAGATTTGTTCTAGTTTTTTTTTTTTTAATTTGTTAATTTAATTTTTAGTCTTAATTTTTAAGTAATAGTTAATTTTATATTTTATGTTTTAGGATTTAATTTTAGTTTAACATTTTACAAGTTACCGTTAGATTTAATCTAGATTAAGTGTGTTTCATGCATTTTTAATTTAGTCTTTATTTTCATTAAGTTTTAGTTTTGTTTAAATTGCATTTTGATTAAGTAGTTTAAATTGCATTTTAGGTTAGTTTAATTGTAGTTTAATTAATCTTACTTTTTTATTTTCATATTTGCATTTTATTTTAATTGCGTTAATTAGCTTTAACTGTTTTAATTTCTTTTGTAGTTTTTTTTTTATTTTAATTGTGTGGAGCACTGTAAGTAATTCTGCTCGGTTTTATTCAGTCTTTATTATTTTATTGCTTTCCAATATTTTAATTTTAGATTTAGTAGATCACCAACCTTAATCTCATAATTTGCTAGAATATACTTAGGTTAAAATTAATCGGTAGTTGATTAGGCTAACCAACTTCTCTGAGGGGCGATAACTCGGGACTCAAATCCTATTATTACTTCTACGACCCGTGCACTTGCGGACAATACCTTCAGGGTGTGTCATATTGATGTCGACGCTTCCCTCTGTTGAGGATGTCCACCTAGGGGATGATGTGATGTGATTTGATTTGATGTGATGTGCCTATAACGATGATTTTATTTAATTTTTAATAAATGCCTCTCGATTTCTTTGATGAATGATGTGTTTTACAACTGTGATTTATATCACGTAATGAGATTTTATGTTATGATGATTTGTGATCTTTATCACGTGAAGTATGCTGTTGCCATTATTTTCATCGTTATTTTTATAACATTTTGCATGCTTGTATATTTTCATCATATTGTGCTGTGATGATGATTTTATAAATTTTCCCTTATCCTCCTTACTGAGCGTTTTGAGAGCTCACCCCTTCTTTTCCCCCCTCCAGATTACTTGAAGTAGCGAGTTAGAGCTTGCTGCGTATGTGATATAGGCTGGTGAACAAGATCTCCCCGGCTATCATTTGTACACGCACAAGGTATAATTTAGTTCATTTTGTATCTAGACAATGATGTAATACAGACATTTGTGTTAAGCATTTTTGGAATATAATTAAGACTATACGAGGAAAATGAATCGTGTTTTGGTGGATTGATTCCTTTCGGATATTTTGTAATTTGGTTTTATGAAATAGAAATCGTGTGATCATGGGGTTATGATTTATTATAAACACGTGTGAATAAATGACATTGTATAGGAATACAACCCGAGTAAGAGGTTTAATATAAGAAAAATTTTAATTGGCCTTAATTTTCGCGTTTCGGGCTATCACATCCACCTCCCCAAGCATGGGATTCCCGTACACCTGATCAGTGATTGCCTGGAATCCAGACTATGGCCATAAGTCTTCTATCTGTGTGATATGACATTTTATCGCTACCGTGTGTGGTGACATATGTCCCCCTGCTGTGTGATATAAGGTGATATGATATCCCATACTATGTCTCATGTAAATTGATTTACTAAGTAATTTGCTAAGTGCAAAGAAATTTATAAGTGTGTACTGTGTGAAATGAAAAATGAAGCTGTGTGGTTTTTAAAGATTAAGCTGTGTGATTCCGTGTGGTTTGAAAGGAATATCCATGTAACCATCCAATGAATTAATGGTTTCGCACCGATGGAAGTTATTTTCAAAGAATGCATATGTTTTATAAGGAAAATAAATGTTTATATTCTAAGCATTTAGATAGTGTAGTTATCTACCTTCTTTCATATTTTCCTTACTAAGCATGTTAGCTGACCCCCTTATTTCCTCCTTCACATATTCTACACAGTAGTGAGTTTATTACAGTTGTTCCTACTATGGTGTTCTCCAGTTCTCCAGCAGTTCAAAGGTATACACTTATGAGAAAAAAAATTTTATCTTATAAATTAGTGCATAGTAAAGCTATCTTTTGTACAAAAGGGATGTATATAATACAAACTGATGTAAATGTTTTCGCATATTTATAAAAGTACAGTTTCTATTTCATTAAATGAATTTCAATTATAAAATAGATGAGATGTGGATATGGATGTTGACTCACAGCCCAACTGTTAGTAGTAAGGTAAGTCACGGGAAAAGGGTCGTGATAGAGGTGGTGTCAGAACAGAGTTGGTCTGATGTGAGTCAGTATCCATAGTTAGGAAATTATACATCCCTAAAGTACTATGCATTATTTGGATACAATTGTGTATACTAAGCTGAAAATGTAACTGAGACACTTGTTATTGAGTATGCATGATGTCAGATAAAGGACATACTCGTAGAGGAGAGAGTTCGCACTCTCATGGGTATAGAGATGAGCTCGAGAGGTGTAGTGGGTCTAGTTTTAGTAGAGATCCACTTGGTCTTAGTGATGCCACTAAGGCACGTATAGTGTAATTACAGCGTATTGTAGACAGTATTATGGAGATGTTTACACAGGCGATGGCCAGATTTGAGGGTAGACAGGAGAACCCTACTGGTCAGGCTCCTGCACCTGAGAGACATAAGCCTGCACTGAGACCTCGGGCTACAGACGCAGAGATTTCTGCACATCGTCCAGTTCAGGATATTCCCCCACTAGTTCAGGATCTTGTAGTTCCACAATAGGTTGGTGGTGAAGGAGATTATGATTGTGATTTGGGCAGATTGAGAGAGTTCAGAAAGTTTGGAGCACCTTCATTTAGTGGGGTGAAAGACCCAGTATTAGTTAAGCATTTGATTTGTAGTATGGAGAAACTCTACAAAGTTTTCCATTATTCTACCATAAAGAAGGTCACCTTTGCCACTTTTTTATTAGAGGGTGAGGCCGAACACTAGTGGATGGCCACACAGTCGATCTTGAGTGCACGCCACCCGGTTGTGACTTGGGACATATTTTTGGATGGCTTTAGGAGGCAGTATATTCCAGCCACTGCTCAGAGGAAGATGCAGATGGAATTTATGACCTTGACTCAGGGGAACCGTACGATTGATGAGTAAGAGTCTGAATTTACATCTCTGGGTAGGTATGACATAATGACCATGAGCTGTTAGGACAAGATGGTTTAAAAATTTATGGAGGGATTAAAACCTTCAATCAAAGCTCGGTTGGCCCCATTTGACATTACCACCTACGACGAGGCACTATGCAAATCTCAGCTATGTGAGTAGGATAACGAGTTGCATGCCTCGAAGTTAAGAGTGGTAAGGGCAGAGATAGAGACCGAAAGTGATCAGTTGATGATAGAGGGTTCAGAAAGGGTCAAAGGTTATTTAGTAAAGGGTCAAAGATTGAAGAGGTAGGAGAAAAACCTGCGAAGCCACCAGCTTATTGGTAGATATCATAGGAGTAGGCCATGCCATTTTATAATGAGGTCCTGTTATAGATGTGGTAAACCAGGGCACATAGCTCATGAATACCTAGAGTTGGTTAATACAACCCCACAGAAGGGCAAAGAGCGAGAGAAGGCTATAGTTGAGACACCTAAGAGGAAGGCTACATCTGAAGAGAAAGGGAAGCAAGCTGTTGGTCGAGGGCGAGTGTTTGCATTGGACCAAGCATCTGCAGAAGCTTCTACGGATGTGATTAAAGGTACCATCCTTGTCTTTGACTTTAAAGCATTAGTATTAATTGATCCTGGTGCCACACATTCATTTATATCTCCTATATTTGCATGTAAATTGTTTGAACATGTGAAACCTGTACCTCTAGGTAGGATATTCAATATAAGCACTTCAGTAAGAGATAATGTAGTAATTGAGTATGTATGTAAGGATTGTAAGTTAAAAGTAGGGGAAAAGGATATGTTGGCTAATCTTATTCTATTAAACATGAAGGATTTTGATGTAATACTAAGAATGGATTGGTTGGCCCAAACCATGCTATTTTAGACTGTTATGCTAAGACAGTAATGTTTCCACCCTGAAAAGTATGTTCTAAGATTTGAAAAGTAATGAAAGAAGTAGTAAATTATTTCCAATGATGGATTATTTTACTAACCAATGTGATCATGATATGTTGAAGGTTTTATCACATATGTAGTTGATTTGGATAAGGCACAACCAAAATTAGTTGACATTCCAGTGGTTAGAGAGTTCCCCGATATCTTTTCGAAAGAATTACCAGGGTTTTCACCAGACAAAGAGATGGAGTTCTGTATTAATTTGGTGCCTGATATGGAACCGATGTCTAGACCACCGTATAGAATGGCTCTAGTGGAATTAAAGGAGCTAAAGAGACAATTGCAAGAGTTGTTGGATAAGGGGTTCATCAGATCAAGTGTATCACCTTGGGGAGCACTGGTTCTATTTGTGAAGAAAGATGGGACTCGTTATGGTCATTATGAGTTGCTGGTTATGCCATTTGGGTTGACAAATGCTCCTGTAGCATTTATGGCTCAAATGAATGATGTATTTAAGCCATACCTAGACAGCTTCGTGATTTTCTTTATAGATGACATATTAGTATACTCAAGATCCAGGGAAGACCATGAGCAGCACTTGAGAATAGTGTTACAAACCCTTCAAGATTAGGAATTGTATGCTAAACTCAATAAATGTTATTTCTGGTTGAGTGAGATATCGTTTTTGGGTTATGTAGTCTCGAGAGACGAGGTATCAGTGGAAACGTCCAAGATAAAGGTTGTGATATAGAGGGAAAGACCCAAGACGATTATAGAGATTCGATTTTTTTTGGGTTTAACAGGTTATTTCCGACGATTTGTCGAGGGATTCTCTAAGCTAGCTGCTCTGTTGACACGTCTCACTCGAAATAATGTGGCATTTGAGTGGGATGATAAGTGTGAAAGTAGATTCTACGAGTTAAAGCACATACTGACCACCACACCTATTCTCACCATACCCATCAGCTTAGGAGGTTTTTCAGTGTATACAGATGCCTCAAGACAAGGACTGGGTTATGTGTTAATGCAAGACGAGAAGGTAGTACCTTATGGATCCAAATAGCTTAGGGACCATGAGAGGCACTAGACAACCTATGATTTAGAGTTGGCAACCATGGTATTTGTATTAAAGATTTGGAGCCACTACTTGTACGTGAGAAATTTCAGGTGTTTACAAATCATCAAAACCTCAGATATCTGTTTTCACAGAAAGAGTTGAATATGAGGCATTGACGACAGATAAATCTTCTGAAGGATTATGTTACGAGATATTGTACCATCCAAGAAAGGCTAATGTTGTGGCTGATGGCCTAAGTAGAAAGAGCCTCAAAGTGGTATCGTACATGATGGTCATGGAATATGAGCTACTCGAGCAGTTTGCTTACCTCAGTCTGGATATAGACCCTCTTGATGTTGACAATGACTGTGTGATAGCTAGCCTACGAGTGGAACTGGATTTGATAGACTGGATACGAAAGGCTCAGCCTGTCGATCTGCTGGGTGATGATCTTACAAGTCAGATTCAAAGGGGTAATGTGGCTGACTTCTTAATGAGTGACTGTGAGACCCAATGTATGACATTATTATATGTTAATGGAATTATAAGATAGATGATTTTAGACCATGCAATGTGAATGGATTGGAAATGAGAATGAATGAGTATCGTGGATGCATGTAAAGGTTAAATAAGGGCTAAAGTGGCCATAAACTAAACAAATAGGACTTAAAGGATCTAAACTGCAGATAAGGACTTAAAACACGAGATGATAAAGCATGGATTGTGAATTTGTGTATCCATTTTGATTTCCAAGCAATACACACAAGTTCCATAACACGAAACTTATAGGAAATGAGCCTTTCCAATGCTCGAAGTGTGAATAGATTGCAAAATGACTAGTGAGGCAATCGAACGCAAGTTCTCCCTTGGAAAATCTGGAAAAATACAGCAGGAAATGCCCCAAAAAAAGGCTAAATCAATCTCATATTCAAGGCATATCGATCCCTTGTTCAAGCAGAACAATTTTCAAGTGAATCTACCAAGGTCAGATCGATCTCTCTAATGAGCAGATCGATCTGTATTTACCTCTACCTAGCAGAGATCGATCCCCTATTAAGTGTATATCATTCTCCATTTGATTCTGCCAAGCCAAGATCGATCTCTCTCTAATGAGCAGATCGATCTCCCTCTTCCAAAACCTGAGAATTTGTTGGGTAAAACCAAGCAAAGATCGATCTCCTACCTTAGAAGATTGATCTCGTTACTCTCAATCTATAAAAACTCGATGACAAAACTACATTCTTCAACAAATCAAACATTTTCCCTCTATTTTTACCTAAATATCAAGCTTTCTCTCTCTAGAATACCTTCCTTTCCAAAAAGAATTGGGAAAAAGCTAGCAGAGCCAAAGTTGTTCATTTTGAGGAGGAGAACAACGTACATTGGAATCAAAACTCAACTATTTGGATTGAAGGAGCAAAAAGGATCCTCCAAGTTCAGTCAAGGGGAAAGTCAAGCTAGGTGAGTTCTCGATACACCAACTCTAAATATGTATAATAAGATGTTGTTAGAAGTAGATTGGTGTGTATATCATTGGTTGAAAACAACTAGAATGCGATGAATCAAACATAACCTAGAATGAGTTTAGTGTTAGAAGATATAATATGGTTGAGTTGATGATAAATAAGTTATACTAACGTGTTAATAATATTGTATACATGACATTAAGATGGTTATGTGGAATCAAATTCATGAGATTGGACAAAGTGATGAAATGCATGAATGAATGGAGGAACTAAGGTTTAAGCATGGAAAACGAGTGCTTGATTTGATAACTAGGTGAGTTACTAGCCAAATTTATTAGGAACGGCACAATGTCAGCCGAATGTGAAAGATGATAAAGCTTAACACTATAAGGTCCGATCAATTATGACGAAGTGATTGATGAATGTTTGCAGCTCCAGAGACCGGATTAGGAGCAAGTTGGACTGAACGAGCTTCCAGCGGTGGAACTTATACTATGCTTGATGTGATTCGAGGTAAGGGGGTTTTGTAAGTGCCTAGAGGCGGCTATTCGTATTTTGAGGGGAATTATAGGGTGCGAATTTTATTTACTATCTAATAATGCATTAAGAATGTTTGTGATAGGTACCAAAAATAAGGAAGGAAATATAAGTTTTACCTTGGTAGGAATTTTATGAAAGGGGTAGTAAGGATCTAAAAATGCATGGATTTCCATGAATTTAATTTTTCTACCAAAATGAAATGCTTTGATATAAATGAAAGGAGGATAGGTTGGCTATTGCTTTATGTGTTTGCATGAAAAAAAGTACGATTCATATGCTAAATTTTATCCTTGAAAATGCTTG
The DNA here is from genome assembly GCA_033439115.1 of Firmiana major. NCBI lineage: Eukaryota > Viridiplantae > Streptophyta > Magnoliopsida > Malvales > Malvaceae > Firmiana > Firmiana major. Next base: position 20,490,242 of record CM065903.1, on the reverse strand, counting down.
ATATTTTAACTGGAGCCACCTATCATATTTGTGTGAGTGCAAACAGTGATGGAGATCAACTCGTACTTGATTTGATACTTTGATTTATACTGATAGTGCTAGAGCTCTGCCCGCACTAGCTTTATTGGTTTACTGTGCATGAAAGTAATACTTGAGCTTTGCTTGTATGAAGATTTGACATATTTTATAGAAAACTGTGCTGTAGCCTCCTGTAGACTATGTGTCATAGTGAGATGATGTAATGTACGTGTGTTTTCAGACATGAAATTGTTACCGGCATGGTATAGGGCGGCTAAGACCTATGACTGGTGTAAAACCTGTATTTTCAGATGTAAACCTTATGAATTCATAAGTATGGTGATGTGCTTGTAATGTGAAACATAAGTGATGTAAAGTCCATAAATTCAATGTACACCATTGTAATGTGAGTTGGGAATGTACACACAAGTTTCATTATGTATGAATATGAAGAAATGGACTTTTGTATGTGATGAATGTGAGTGGAATACAAAATGAGTAGTGCAGCAAATGGAATGAAGTTATATGAGTGCATAAATCTTTGTACTTCCATTTAGCTTTGTATTGTATACCTTTGGTTATACAATGAATGCGCACAAGTTTTAATGTGTATAAAGTATGAATGGATGTCATTTTCAAGTCTTAAAGGTGGTTGGATGAGAAAATGACTATGGCAGTAAAATTAAAGAGGCTTCGTATGAGTTACTGCAGATAACTACAGCAAAATCTCAAAAATACGAATACCAGATCGATCTCATAGGATGAGAGATCAATTTAGAAGAGCAAAAAATGCTCTTATTTGAGCAATGGAATAGGGCAGATCAATCTCCAATGGGGCCAGATCGATCTGCTAAGTATTCTCTAAAGAAGAGATCGATCCTTAATGCAAGCAGATCGATTTTCTTAGCTCTCGGGTTAAAGCAGATCGATCTCTCACTTAGATAGATCGATCTCCTTAAGCTACTATTTAAAAATGGATCGATCTTAAGCCTCGACAGATCGATCTCATGCATTCAAATTAGCGTGAAAAAGAGGGATTTAAGAGAACCAGATCGATCTCCTTCCAATGCAGATTGATCTCATCAAGCAATTTCTATAAATAGGAGCAATGAAATCTGTAAATCATAGAAACAACCCCCATTTTCTCCATTTCTAACCCAAAACCTAGTTTTCTCTATCTGAATCATCCCATTTTCAGTAAGATTTGAGGAAAGACCATTAGATACAAAGTTGTTCATAACTAAGAGAAGAACAACATACTTTGGAATCAAAGCATCATTTGTTAGATTGAAGGAGCAAGGGACATTTTCCTTTGGAGTAAGAAGAGAAACTAGATTGGTAAGTTTCTAAGGCTTCAGCCCAAGTACATTTGTCTATTTATTGATTTTGGAGTTTATTTATATGTGTATTGATGGTTAAAACTACCTAGGATGTGATGGAACAATTAAAACCTAGAATAAGTCTAGTGTGAGAAAATATGGGTTGAATGAGTTGATGATTTATGGGTATGCTAAAGTGTTTATAAGACAATGTGCATGATTTAAGATGATGGAATGAAGCCACATTGTGAGGATAATCAATTTATGAAAATGAGTATATAAGGTTTGACAAAACGCCATAGTGAAGCAAGTGACGAAATATGAACACTATGAGCTTAATATCGATCTAACATCGATATAGTATGAATCAATAGGCCTAAAAGAATCAATAGACTCGAGATATGAGTAGAATAATAAAACAAGGCCTTATAAATGTTAATGGAAGCTATAGGTTGAATTAACTATAGCAAACACAAGAGTTGTGATAATATGGACTAAATTGGTGCGATATACGACTTTGTACAGTTTCGAAGAGTTCATTGGAGATGAATCGAGCCGCACAAGTAAGCAGCTTTAAGGAAGTGGAATCACGCGATGCGATTCCAGGTAAGTGAATTCTGTGAGTATATAGGGATAGTTGCTCATACTTTGAACTCTTGGGTGAATATAGGGCATTTATGAATTGCATGAATGTTTAAGGAAATAATTGTTGGTATATATGAGTGACTACAAGTGTTTGTTGTGTATGATTTGGTTTTGAAACGAAATTTATAAAAAGGGATTAGTAAGGCTAATAAATTCATAAATCACGTGTTTGAATGTTTTCACATAACACAACGCTTTGTTTTGAAGAAATTAACGAATGGGCTGGCTTGTGTTGAAATGACTTTGTGAAATAGCACATGTGAGGTGCAAATCATGATTTTGAGATTGTTTTGGTTGATTTTGAGCCGCCTATTGTGTTTGTGTGAATTAAATTGTACTGGAGCCTCGCTCGTATGGGATTTTGGTATCTTTACATGTATGAAATGTGCTGGAGCTTCGCTCGCACCTTGATTTGAAATTGTGATGATGTTTTATAAATTGTACTGGAGCTTTGCTCATATGTGAATTTCGAGTGGTTTTCCTTATGCATATAACCGTACTAGAGCGATGCTCGAACGTGGTTTTCTCATGAATTTATGCATAAATGTCGTACTAGAGCATTGCTCATACGAAGAGATTTATCTATGATGCATGTATAGTGCTAGAGCTTAGCTTGCACAGGTTTTCACACTACGGTATGTATGATGCCATAGTGAGGGTAACACGAATTAAGTAAGGGAACCCCAACGCAACGATCAAGGCCATGAGGGACTAGGACCTGAGATTAATCCATTCAGGGAACCCAACAGGGGTGAGCAAGGCCATGAGGGGCTAGGACTGGACATTAGAAATACTCCCACGTGAACTTGAGACTATATCGGTTACACATGGCATTGGGGTAGATAAGACCTACGGCTGGCACCCCCAACCATGATATGGGTCTGTGGAGTACGTTATACCATGTACATCACATGGAGTACACTATACCTCGTGGTTGAGATACTAATGAGAAAGTCTGGCGGAGAACTAACCCACCTTTATTCCAGCATAATACCCCGCACACCGGGATCCGTGTGGTCTGGGATGATTTATGACATAGTTGGCAAACATAGTCTACTGAGATATAGTGGCCTGTCTCACCTAATATTACATAATACCACATGATTTTGATACATAAGTGTAATTGTGATTGTCTTGGGTAGACTCGAGGGAGGGGTCGAGCCTTGTGGGATTTGTGAATTAAAGAAATGATAATTTGATTTATGATGAGATATTGTGGAATTTAAAAGAGATTTGAAATGAGAGGTGATGTGATTTGAAAAGGATGTTTCTTAAATGAATTTCCCTTTTTGTGATGAGATTTAATGAGTTGAGCATGAGATGATTTTACATGTTGATATTTCCATGTTTTATGCATATTTACATGATTTTCAATACATGATATATGTATATACATGTGGCATCGTTTTATTTCTTCATGCTCCGATTATAAACGATTTATGCATAACACTATCAGCATGTAGATAGGGTAGTTATCTACCATGCTTGCATTATTGCCTTACTGAGAATGTGGTTGCTCATCCCTCTCTACTTTCCCCTCTCTATAGAGCATACATAGCAGCCCAGTGAGGGCTAAGGCATTGTATTTTAGACATCCACTACTTCCATTGCCAAAAGGTATACACACAAGGATTCTTTTTTGTATCTAAACATGTAAAGGCACAACATTCATTTTGTATTGTAATGTGGGGGATGTAAAAGTTAGAAAACGTGTCATGTATAAGTGTATAACTTCACTTTCAAATGAATGACACTTCTTTTGATTAATTTGAGAATGAATGATAAGTGATGATTATTATTGACTCACAACCCAACTCTGTAGTGGTGAGTCTGTTCACGACTGGGTAAGGAAAGGAAAATACGAAACATTTATAGTGATTTTTGATTAAAAAGGATAAAATGGATCGTGATAGAGATTGGTATCAGAGTCGAGTTGGCCTGATGTGAGTCAGTAATAAAATGCAGGAAAATTACATCCCTATATCATTGTGCTTTTGTTTAGATATAACTGTGTATATCATGATGGATTGAGTCTAATAAGTGATTGTGAATACAGGAAGTTAGGCAGTATGCTTGTTACGCGCAGAGGTAGAGGGGCAGGAGCACGCGCTAGAGGCCGTAGAGGTTAGCCTGAGAGCCATGCAAAGCTACTGACTGACCAGGCTTCTCAGAACCCTACTGAGAGATCAAGGGATATCGAGGCACGCTTCTCTAGGATAGAGCGGAGTATTGAGAGCCTCGTGGAGATGGTCACATAGGCTTTGGGTGCCGATGATAGACGAGGTCTCGCGACACAGCCTACTACTGGACAGGCTGCTGCAGAGGCAGAGAGACCTCAGGCTACTAAGATGGTGACACCCCCAGTATAGGATACAGCTTCACCTATCGCACCACAGCCGAGTGAGAGTGACCTGGGGTATGATTGCGACTTGAGTAGATTGAGACAGTTTCAGGAGTTAAAACCTCAAGTGTTTAGAGAGGTAAAGTACCCGATGATTACTGAGGATTGGGTCTACGAGATGGAAAAATTATACCAATTTTTTAGATGCACATTAGCTGAGAAAGTGGCCTTTACCGTGTTTATGTTAAAAGGCGAGGCAGAACACTAATGGAGATCCATCAAGTCTATTTTAAGGGTAAACACTCTGAGATCACATGGGAGATATTTTTGGAGGCCTTCGGAGACAGTACATCCCAGCCACCGCACAAAGGAAATTATGGATGGAATTCATTAATTTGGTTCAGGGGAATCGTTTTGTGGATGAATACGAGTTGAGATTCATGTCCTTGGGGAGATATGACTCGGACACGATGGGTAGTAAGACTCAAAAGGTTTAGAAGTGCGTTGATGGATTGAGATTGGCAATCCGGACTAAGCTAGCTCCCTTTGATATACTTACTTATGAGGAGGTTGTACACATGGCACAGTTATGCGAGCAGGACTTTGAGAAGAATGTCTCCGATCTTGGAAAGATTAGTTTCAGGAGAGATAGAGACCAGAAGAGATCCGAGATGGATAGAGTGGCTAAGAGAGGAGGCCAGAGATTTTTTGAGAAGAGACCTAAGATTGAGGAAGTGCAGGAGAGAACTGCTAGACCTCCTGTGTACCTGACTTTGACTACATTGAGGGGTATGGTTATTGGAGGACCATGACCTACTATTGATCAGTGTAGGAGATGTGGCAGATACCATGGGACTAGACCATGTCTGATGCCCCCTGTTTCATGTTATAGGTGTAGGAAGCCCAGACATATTTCAAGATACTGTACAGAGATGATTGAGACTACCCCACAAAAGGGTAAGGAGCCAAAGAGAGCTCCAGTTGAGACAGCTGCCTCGAGGAGTAGGGCCACAGCTGAAAAAAAAGGGAAACAAATAGTGTGTGTGAGCAAAGGAAGAGTACATGCACTAGATCAGGACACCGCAGATGCTTCGACGAATGTGATTAAAGGTACCATCCTAATCTTTAAATTCGAAGCATTGGTATTGTTTGATCGTGGTGCTACGTATTCCTTCATATCGCCTTCCTTTACACACAAATTGTTGAAGCATGTGAAACCTACATTGTTGGATAAAATGTTGATGATTTCCACACTCATGAATGATAGTCAATTAACTGAGCATGTATGTAAGGATTGTAAATTGATGATAGAGGGAAAGGAAATGACAACTAATTTAATTTTATTGAATATGAATGATTTTGATGTAATATTTGGGAATGGATTGGTTGGCTGCCAATCATGTTGTTATGGATTGTCATGCTAAAACATTGATGTTTCCCGAGATAGAAATCATGTTGTAAGATTTGTGAAATGAAATGAAAGAACATAATTATGATAAATGAAAAGAGTATGATTGTATTTAATCTACTTGAGCGATGAATTTATTTGTTTATATTGAATATTAATGTGATGACGTGTGACACTAATGGTGGAAAGAATGATGTGAAGGGTTCATTGCATACATGGTTGACATAGATAAGGCACACCCAGAATTGAAAGACATACTGGTGATTGCAGAATATCTTGATGTCTTTCCGGACGATTTACCAGGGCTACCACCTGAAAGGGAAATGGAATTTCGCATAAAGTTAGTGCCTGGTATCGAGTCGATATCTAAACCACCGTATAGAATGGCTCTGATTGAGTTGGAGAGCTAAAGAAACAACTGCAAGAGTTGCTAGAGAACGGGTTTATTAGATCGAGTGTCTCACCTTGGGGAACACTAGTTCTATTTGTAAGGAAGAAGGACGGAAGCCTTCGACTATGTATAGATTATCGGTTGTTGAATAAGGCCACCATTAAGAACAAGTACGCCCTTCCACGTATAGATGATTTGTTGGATCAGCTTTGGGGAGCACAGGTCTTTTTTAAGATAGATTTGTGGTCAAGGTTTCATCAGCTGAGGATACAGAGTGGAGATGTACCCAAGATAGCATTTCGTGCCTATTATGGCCACTACGAGTTCTTGGTTATTCCATTCGGATTGACGAATGCCCCTGCAGCATTTATGGCATTGATGAATAATGTATTCAAGCCATACTTGGACAAGTTTGTGATTGTGTTTATTGATGATATATTAGTCTATTCCAAGTCCAGGGAAGATCTTGAGAAGCACTTGAGAGTAGTTTTGTAGACCCTTTGAGAGAAAAAACATATGCCAAACTCAGCAATGTAATTTTTGGTTAGAGCAGATCTCATTTTTGGGCCATGTTGTGTCGAAGGATGGGGTATCAGTGGATCCATCTAAGATTGAGGCACTTGTACAGTGGGAACAACCTAAGATAGTTACTAAGATTAGAAGTTTTATGGGATTGGCAAGTTATTATCGAAGATTTGTAGAGGGTTTCTCCAGACTAGCTGCTCCATTGACACGCCTCACGCGGAAAGACGTTAAGTTTGTATGGGATGAGGCATATAAGAGGAGTTTTGAGGAGCTTAAGCATCGATTGACCACTGCTCCAATTCTCACCATCCCTACTAGCTCAGGAGGTTTCTCGATGTATATGGATGCATCACACTAGGGACTGGACTGTGTGCTTATGCAGGATAGGAAGGTAGTTGCTTATGGATCTAGACAGTTGAAAGATCACGAGTGGAACTACTTGACACATGATTTAGAGTTGGCAGCCATAGTGTTTAGTTTGAAAATATGGCACTACTATCTTTATGGAGAGAAATTTTAAGTTTTTACATATCATAAGAGCCTTAAGTACCTGTTCTCGCAGAAAGAGTTAAATATGAGATAGATGAGATGGCTCGAACTCCTTAAGGATTATGATTGTGAAATCATGTACCACCTGGGTAAGACAAATGTAGTTGTCGATCCTTTTAGTAGGAAGAACCTAGGGTTGGTGTCTTAAATGATGGTATGAGAACACGAGTTATTGGAGCAATTTGTAAACCTCAGTTTGGATGTAACCCTATCTGGATCAAAGAGATTTGATATCATGGCTAGTATGAGATTAGAGCCAGAGTTGATTGGCTGTATTCAGTAGGCTTAGCAGAGCAATCGACAATGTATCGATTCGTTAAGTTAGATATAGGCAGGAGTGGGTATTGATTTTGAGCTGAGTACAAATGGCTTATTGAGGTTCAGAGGCAGAGTATGCGTTCCTGAGGATCTTGAGATCAGGAAACTGATTTTATCAGAGGCTCACTCATCATGATACATCCGGGGAGTATCAAGATGTATCAGAACCTTTCGAAGGTTTATTAGTGGTCTGGAATGAAAAGAGACATTGCTGAATATGTCGCTAAGTGTCTCATTTGCTAGCAGGTGAAGGTAGAGCATCTGAAGCCTATAGGGTTATTGTAGCCTCTATCGATACCGACATGGAAGTGGAAGCATGTCACCATGGATTTTGTTATGGGATTGTCGAGGACCCGCAGAGGTCATGATGCCATATGGGTTATTGTGGATCGGTTAACTAAGTCAAGCCATTTCTTAGCTATAAGAGCTATCGATACTCTGAGTCAGTTGGTGAACCTGTATGTTAGAGAGATAGTACGACTACATGGTGTACATGGTGTACCAGTGAGCGTTGTTTTTGATAGGGATGCCCGCTTCACTTCCCAATTTTTGGGAACATTTTCAGGAAGCGATGGGGACCCACTTGAGTTTTAGCACCGCTTTTCATCCTCAGACAATTGGGCAATTATAGAGGACTATATAGACCTTAAAGGATATGTTGAGAGTGTGTGTACTGGATTTTTGAGGCTCTTGAGATGATCACCTACAATTAACCGAGTTTGCATATAATAACAGTTATCATGCGAGTATCGGGATGGCACCCTATGAGGCATTATATGGATGGAGATGTCGATCCCCCATTGGATAGGAAGAGGTTGATGACAGATAGATTTTTACTCCTGACTTAGTGTAACAAGCATATGAGGACATCCAATTGATATGTGAGAGATTATGGACAGCTCAGAGCCGGCAAAAGAGTTATGCTAACAAGAGAGGGAGACCACTAGAGTTTGATGTGGGTGAGTTGGTATTTCTAAGAGTTTCACCTTCGAAGCGTATTATGAGATTTGGTAAGAAGGGTAAGCTGAGCCCTAGATATATTGGACTCTTCGAGATTTTGCAAAGAGTGGGAGATAAGGCATATAGTTTAGCATTACCACCGAACTTGGTAAATGTTCATAATGTCTTCCACGTCTCTATGCTTCAGAAGTATCACCCGGACCCAGCACAAGTGATAAGATATGAGTCGTTGGAGCTCAATGAGAGTATGACGTATGTTGAGAAGTCGGTTCGAATATTAGATAGAAAAGAGAAGGTATTAAGGATAAATACGATCCCCTTAGTGAAAGTGTTTTGGTAATATCACACTCCGGATAAAGCTACATGGGAATTGGAAAGCATGATGTAAGAGAAGTACCTGGAGTTGTTTTGAGAGTAACTTGGTTCTAATTTGGAGGACCAAATTCCTTGAAGGAGGGGAGGAAAGTAAAACCCGTATTCTTAGATGTAAACCTTAAGAATTCATAAGTATGGTGATGTAATTGTAATGTGTAACATAATTGATGTAAAGTCCATAAATTCAATGTACACCCTTGTAATGTGAGTTGGGAATGTACACACAAGTTTCATTATGTAAGACTATAAAGAAATGGACTTTTGTATGTGATGAATGTGAGTGGAATCCAAAATGAGCAGTGCAATAAATGGAATGAAGTTACATGAGTGCATAAATCTTTGTACTTCCATTTAGCTTTGTATTGTATACCTTTGGTTATACAATGAATGCACACAAGTTTTAATGTGTATAAAGTATGAATGGATGTCATTTTCAAGTCTTAAAGGTGGTTGGATGTGAAAATGACTACGGCAGCAAAATTAAGGAGGCTTTCTATGAGTTACTACAGAAAACTACAGCAAAATCTGGAAAATACGAATGCTATATCGATATCATAGGATGAGAGATCGATCTGGAAGAGTAAAAAATGCTTTTATTTGAGCAATGGAACAGGGCAGACAGATCTCCAATGGGGCTAGATCGATCTGCTAAGCATTCTCTAAAGAAGAGATCGATCCTTAATGCAAGCAGCTCAATTTCTTTAGCTCTCGGGTTGGAGCAGATCGATCTCCTCCTTAACCAAATTAATCTCCTTAAGCTACTGTCTAAAAATATATCAATCTCAAGCCTCGACAAATCGATCTCATGCATTCAAATTAGCGCGACAATAAGGGATTTAAGAGAACTAGATCGATCTCCTTCCAATTCAGATCGATCTCATCAAGCAATTTCTATAAATAAGAGCAGTGAAATTAGTAAATCACGGAAACAACCCCTATTCTCTCCATTTCTAACCCAAACTTAGTTTTCTCTCTCTAAATCATCCAATTTTCAGTAAGATTTGAGGAAAGACCATTAGATACAAAGTTGTTCATAACCAAGAGAAGAAAAATATACTTTGGAATCAAAGCATCATTTGTTGGATTGAAGGAGCAAGGGATATTTTCCTTTGGAGCAAGAAGAGAAAATAGATTGGTAAGTTTCTAAAGCTTCAGTCTAAGTACATTTGTCTATTTATTGATTTTGGAGTTTATTTGTATGTGTATTGATGGTTAAGACTACCTAGGATGTGATGAAAACCTAGAATAAGCCTAGTGTGAGAAAATATGGGTTGAATGAGTTGATGATTTATGGGTATGCTAAAGTGTTTATAAGATAATGTGCATGATTTAAGATGATGGAATGAAGCCACATTGTGAGGATAATCAATTTATGAAAATAAGTATATAAGGTTTTACAAAATGCCATAGTGAAGCAAGTGATGAAATATGAACACTATGAGCTTAATATCGATCTAACATCGATATAGTATGAATCAATAGGCCTAAAAGAATCAATAGACTCGAGATATGAGTAGAACAATAAAACAAGGCCTTATAAGTGTTAATGGAGGCTATAGGTTGAATTGACAATAGAAAACACAAGAATTGTGATTATATGGACTAAATTGGTGCGGTATACGACTTTGTCCAGTTTCGGAGAGTTCGTTGGAGATGAATCGAGCGGCATAAGTAAGCAGCTTTAAGGAAGTGTAATCACACGATGCGATTCCAGGTGAGGGAATTCTGTGAGTATATATGGATAGCTGCTCGTACTTTGAACTCTTGGGTGAATTTATGGTGTTTATGAATTGCATGAATGTTTAAGGAAATGATTGTTAGTATATATGAATGACTACAAGTGTTTGTTATGTATGATTTGGTTTTGAAACGAAATTTATAAAAAAGGATTAGTAAGGCTAATAAACGCATAAATCACATGTTTGAATGTTTTCACATAACATAACGCTTTGTTCTGAACAAATTAACGGATGGGCTAGCTAGTGTTGAAATGACTTTGTGACATAGCACATGTGAGGTGGAAATCATGATTTTGAGATTGTTTTGGTTGATCTTGAGCCGCATATCGTGTTTGTGTGAATTAAATCATGCTGGAGCCTCGCTCGCACGAGATTTTGGTATTTTTACATTTTTGAAATGTGTTGGAGCTTCGCTCGCACCTTGATTTGAAAATGTGATGATGTTTTATAAATCGTACTGGAGCTTTGCTAATACGTGGATTTCGAGTGGTTTTCCTTATGCATATAACCGTACTAGAGCACGTGGCTTTCTCATGAATTTATGCATAAATGTCGTACTAGAGCGTTGCTCGTACGAGGAGATTTATCTATGATGCATGTATCGTGCTAGAGCTTAGCTCGCACAGGTTTTCACACTATGGTATGTATGATGCCGTGGTGAGAGTAACACAGATTAAGTTAGGGAACCCAAAAGGGGCGAGCAAGACCATGAGGGGCTAAGACCAAAGATTAATCCACTAAGGGAACCCAAATGGGGCGAGCAAGGCCATAAAGGGCTAGGACCTAACATTAGAAATACTCCCACGTGCGCTTGAGACTATATCGGTTACACATCGCATTGGGGTAGATAAGACCTACGGCTAGCACCCCAACTATGATATGGGTGCGCGGAGTATGTTGTACCGTGTACATCACATGGAATACATTGTACCGTGTGGTTGAGATACTAATGAGAAAGTTTGGCGAAAAACTAACCCACCTTCATTCTAGCATGATACCCCGCACACCGGGATCCGTGTGGTCTGGGATGATTTATGACATAGTTGGCCAACATAGTCTATTGAGATATAGTGACCTGTCTTACCTAATATTACATAATACCACATGATTTTGATACATAAGTGTAATTGTGATTGTCCAGGGTAGACCCGAGGGAGGGGTCGAGCCTTGTAGGATTTTTGACTTAAAGAAATGATAATTTGATTTATGATGTGATATGGTGGAATTTGAAAAGAGATTTGAAATGAAAGGTGATGTGATTTGAAAAGGATGTTTCTTAAATGAATTTTCCTTTTGTGATGAGATTTAATGAGTTGAGCATGAGATGATTTTATATGTTGATATTTCCATGTTTTATGCCTATTTACATGATTTTCCATACATGATATATGTATATACATGTGGCATCGTTTTATTTCCTCATGCTCCGATTATAAATGATTTATGCATAACACTATCAGCATGTAGATAGGGTAGTTATCTACAATGCTTGCATTATTGACTTACTGAGCGTGTGGTTGATCATCCCTCTCTACTTTCCCCTCTCTACTTTCCCCTCTCTACAGAGCATACATAGCAGCCCAGTGACGGCTAAGGAGTTGTATTTTGGACATCCACTGCTTCCATCGCCAAAAGGTATACACACAGGGATTCTTTTTTGTATCTAAACATGTAAAAGCACAATAGTCATTTTGTATTGTAATGTGGGGGATGTAAAAGTTAGAAAACGTGTCATGTATAAGTGTAAAACTTCACTTTCAAATGAATGATACTTCTTTTTATTAATTTGAGAATGAATGATGAGTGATGATTATTATTGACTCACAGCCTAACTGTGTAGTGGTGAGTCTGTTCACGACCAGGTAAGGAAAGGAAAATGCAAAAATTTTATAGTGATTTTCAGTTAAAAAGGATAAAATGGGTCAGGAGAACAACCCCGAACCATGATAGGGCTAAGTCATATAGCAGACACCCCAGATAAACAGTCATGTAGGCTAAGTCCTATGGCAAGCACCCCTGACAATGATGTGGGCTAAGACCTATTGCAGGCACCCTCAGACCATGTGGGTCCACGGAGTACGTTGTATAGTGTATGTCAGATGGAGTACGTCGTACCATGTAATCTTGATGACTTGTTGGTTGAGTTGTTGCACGAGTAGGCCTGACCTCACCTCTCGTTACAGTTGTGATGTCCCGCACGCCGGGATTCGCATAGCCTGTGATCACAGGGATTTTATACATGGCCATTATTCCTAATTTATTTCTGAAATGTAACCTACATGCCTCACTTGCTATTATGTTTTATTAATAGACTTGGGTAGACCCGAAAGAGGGGTGACACCTGTGATTTGGTTTTTATAAAAAGAAATGTGATTTTATGCACCGGGTATTCCCGAAGGGCGGGATTAGATTTGATTTAAATGAATTACAATGAGTTTTGATACGACGAGCATGAGATGATTTATATGTTGATTTTCCATTTATTATCATGTCTAATTTTATGAATGTTTCATATATTATATATATATATATATATTCATGTGGCATGGTTTTGATCTGCCTCATGCTCAAGATGTAAGTGATTTTGTTATCATGACATTATATGTATGTAGATAGTGTAGCTGTTTACTTGTTTACATTATTTTCTTACGGAGCGTGTGGTTGCTCACCCTTTCATTTTCCATCCCTACAGAGCATCTATAGTGGTCGAGAGCGAGCAAAGACTTGTACTCCAAGTGTCCGCTGCTGCCCATCGTTAAGAGGTATACACATTAATGTCGTTTTGTATCTAAACAAGTACAACACAAAAATATTTTTGGAAAAGTAGATTCAGGGGATGTAAACATTTGTAGATATGTATTAATTATTGAAGTTAATATAATTAAGTGTCTACAGTTGTTGTATATAAATGTTATGGGATATCGTGTATGGTAAGAGATAACTAGCTTCGAATCATAGCTCAACTGTTTGGTGTGGGAAACTATTCACGACAGGGTAAATTAAATGAATAAATGTGAAAAAATTTCAGTGATCTTTGGATGAAGAGGGTCATGACAGAGATTGCTATTAGAGCAGAGTTGATCCGATATGAGTCGGAGTTAGTAATAAGAGAATTTACATCCCCATAGTGCTATACTTCGTTTAGATATAAATGTGTATATCTTATGGGTTAGACTAATGAATAATTATGTATGTAGGAATTTAGGCATCATACCTGTCACACGCAGTGGTAGAGAGGCGAGGGCACGTGCTAGGAGCCGTAGAGGAAGGCCTGAAAGCCATGCAAAGCCGCAGACTAGTCAGATCCCACAAGAGCCTACTAAGAGGCCAAAGGATATTGAGGCACGCTTCGCTAGGTTGGAGCGGAGTTTGGAAACTATTATGGAGCTTATCGCTCAGTCTATATAGGGAGCTGGGGAGAGAAAAGGCCCAGCTACCCAAGCGGCTGATGCTGGACAACAGTTGCTACTGATATGCCTACACAACCAGCACAGATGCCACAAGCGGTAGATACACCCCCACCAGTTCAGGACATAACATCTCTTGTTGCTCCACAGCTGAGTAGCAGAGTGTGGAGTTATGGTTATGATTTGGAGAGATTACGGTAATTTCAAAATTTTAAACCGCCACCATTCAATGGGGTGAAGGACCCTGTGGTTGCTGAGGATTGGGTGTGCGATATTGATAAGTTATATGGGTTCCTTGAGTGCACCACTATAGAGATGGTCGCTTTCATCGCATTCAAGTTGAAAGAAGCGACAAAGCATTGGTGGAAGTCCATCAGGCCGATTTTGAGGTATTTTTAGAGGCCTTCTGGAGGTAGTATGTTTCAGACACTGCTCAAAGGAAGTTACAAATCGAGTTTATCGGGTTGACTCAGGGGAATAAATTTGTAGACGAGTATGAGACGAGGTTTATATCCCTGGGAAGGTATAACCCAGATACGATGAGTAGTGAGACAAGGAAAGTGAGGAAGTTAATTGATGGATTAAGGACAGTCATCAGATCCAGATTTGTCCCATTTGATATCTTGACATATGAGGAGGCTGTGCACATGGCGTAGTTATGTGAGCAAGAGATTGAGTGAAATGCCTCCGAGTTTTGAAAGATCAGTAGAGGTAAAGACAGGGGCTAGAAGAGATCCGAAATTAATAGACTGATCATAAGAGAAGGTTAGAGAATGTTAGATAAGAGACCTGGGATTGAGGAGGTACAGAAGAGGACAGTTAAGCCTCAAGTATATCCAGCTTTAGCACCGCCACCGAGAGGTGTAGTTATTAGAGGGACACGGCCGACCACAGAGCAGTGTATGAGATACAACAGATATTATGGTAACAGGCCTTGTCCAATGTCTTTGGTAGTGTGCTATCATTGTGGGAAGTGAGGGCATTTTGTACAAGATTGGCCAAAGATGATGGAGACTGCCCCACAGAAGGGCAAAGAGTCAAAAAGAGCTCCTGTCGAGGCTTCTACTTTGAAGAGGAAAGCCACAGCTGCAGAGAAGGGGAAACAAGTTGTCGGCAGAGGGCGAGTGCATGCACTAGATCAGGACACAGCAAATGCATCAGCAGATGCGATTAAAGTTAATATCCTAATTTTCAACTTAGAAGCATTTGTGTTATTTGATCCTAGTGCCACTCATTCTTTCATATCGCCCTCATTTGCAAGTAAGTTGTCCAAATATGTTAAACCTACATCATTGGATAGAATGTTAATGATTTCTACGCCCATGAATGACAGTTAGTTGACTGAGTATGTGTATAGGGATTATAGGTTAAAGATAGGGGAAAAAGATGGCAGATGATCTTATTTTGTTGAATATGAATGAGTTTGATGTAATTTTAGAAATGGATTGGTTAGCTGCAAATTGAGTTGTTTTAGATTGTTTTTCTAAGACGGTAACATATTCAGTGGTAGATAGTGTTACCGTAAGTTTTCCAAAAAATGTATTGTAAAATTTCTTTGAAAAGTAATGGAAGTAGTGTTTATTATAAGTAAAATGGATAAATCTCTACATTGGAATTAATGAGTCTAATTATAAGGATGAATTATGTTACTAACAGTGGAAATAATAATATTAAGGGTTCATTGCATATGTGGTTGATACAGATAAGGCTCGTTCGGAATTGAAAGCCATTCCATTAGTTACAGAATATCTTGATGTCTTTCCAAATGATCTACCATGACTACCATCGAATCATGAAATGGAGTTTTGTGGCGAAATGTCTAGTATGTCAATATGTGAAGGTAGAGCATCAGAAGCCTATAATATTATTGCAGCCTCTACCTATACCAACTTGGAAATAAAAGCATGTCACCATGGATTTCATCATGGGATTACTGAGGACTAAGAGGAACCATGATGCTATCTGGGTAGTGGTAGACAGATTGATGAAATCCGTCCACTTTCTAGCCATGAAATCCATAGATACTCTGAGTACTTTGGTAGAGTTGTATGTATGGGAGATTGTGAGGCTACATGGTATTCCAGTGAGCATCATATCGGATAAGGACTCCCGTTTCACTTCCCACTTCTGGGAACATTTTCGTGAAGGTATGGGAGCCTAGTTAAGGCAATTTCGCTTGTTAAGGTTCTCTGTCAGCACCACAATTCAGAGGAAGCTACTTAGGAGTTAGAGAGCCTGATACGGGAAAAGTACCCCCGACTTTTTTAGGAGTAACTTGGTTCTAATTTGGAAGACCAAATTTCTTGAAGGAGGTGAGGAATGTAAGGCTCGTAAAAAATTTCTATGTAATGTTTATGATTTCGGGATGTACGAACAAGTTACATTGTATATGAATCATAAGAAATGAATATTTTCAAGTGCTAAGTGTGAATGAAATTCAAAATGAGTAGTGAAGTAATTGACTATGAGTTTAACTTTGGAAATCTCAGAAAATTACAGCTGGAATGCTGCAGATGAAGGGCAGATCGATCTTAGATGAATGGGAGATCGATCTCATTGCTTTGAAATACAATGCCAAAGCCTTCTACAAGAGGGAGACCGATCCCTCATTCAAATAAGATCGATCTCAAGTTGCTTCTGCTTGGACAAGATCGATCTCTTCCCATAAGGCAGATAGATTTCTCATTGCCTTTGGTTAGTAAAGATCGATCTCTTCTTAAGGCTAGATTATTCTCTAAAGCATTCTATCTGGTCCCCCAGCCTGCATTGTTGATTTTTGAAGGAGTTTAAACAAGGGTACATTGATTCTCACCCTAAGAGATTGATCTGATTTGGCAAATTTTATAAAACCCGACAGCTGAGTTTTTCATTTCACGAAACAACTCATCTTCCTCCATTCTTAACAAAGTACCTAGCTTTCTCACTCTAAAAATCATCACCTTCTAATAAGATTTGAGAGAGATCCCTTTGAGCAAAGTTGTTCCTAGTGAGGAAGAGAACAACATAGTCAAATATTGGAAGCTGAAACTTTGGATTGAAGGAGCAAAGTGATTTTTCCTCAATTTGGTAAAAAAAAGGAAGACGTCAAGCTAGGTAAGATTTCGATACACCAACTTCTAGTATATTAATCTAGACATTTAAATGAGTTGATTTGGTATATACATTGCTGACTAAAATGTTCATGCACATGCTTAAGTAACCATGACCTAGAATGGGCTTAGTGAGAGAAGGTTGAATTGGCATGGATTAAATGCTGATTTAGGCATGAATTGATGTTATTAAGCATGTATAACTGATTCTAAGATAGTTTTGTGAAATGAATATGTTGGAATAGATGATGATTAAAAAAGGGCATGAGAGGTGTATGATGAAATGCCATAGTGAAAGAGATTGATGAAATTAAGGCATTGTGAGATTAATGTCGATTCAATATGAATCAGTAGACTTGAGGAGTCTAATGGATTCTCTAGAAATGAATTTGTACAATTGAAAGGGACTTAAGAGAGAGTAAAGTCTAAGAAGGTGTAACAAGGCCAAATTGTTGTAATATGGCACAATACATCGATTTGAAATTCATGCAAATGAGAATTGAGTATATTAAAGTATATTAATGTGAGTAGCAAATGCTTACAGCTCTTGGAGATAAACTCAGAGACGTTAAGACCGGATCACGAGCATTAAAAATTAAGGAAAGTGATTCGAGGTAAAAGATTTATGCGAGCTATCAGAGATAGCTATACTTATATTTCTTACCTGCTGTATGTACATGAATACTATAGAGTATTTAGCTATTGAAATAGCTATGTGAAAACAAGTATGAGAAGAAGCTTATAAGCATGAATTTCATGACTTCAATGTTCTTGTTGTGAAAAGATGTTTTACAAGTGTTTTGAGAAAGAGTAATAATAGACTGACTCCCGATTTAGTTATTTTACATGAAAAGCATTTAACGAGTGATTGAAGGGAGATTGCCCTCTCACTCATACTTAGTGAATGGAGCCATCTATTTCTTTTCTGTGTGAACTTGTGCTAGAGTAAAAGTGGCAATGGTAGACTTACCAGCTTTGCTCACACAACATTTTTAAAAAGATTTTGAGAAAAACAAAAGGTGCTGAGCTGAGTGAAGCGTGTGATCCACTCGAGAGCTCGCACTAGAATTTTGGAATCATGCTAGAGCCATCGAGTACTGCTAAGTGATCTTACTCTGACTATGCTCACTTGTGACTCCCTCATTTAAAGTGATTATAAGCAAAAACCGTGCTAGAGGCCTCAGGTAATGCTATTTGATCTTACGTTAAGTTGCTCTCATGAGGTTTCATAAGCTTTCTGTGTGATGAGACAAAACTGTGCTAGAGGCCTCAGGTATTGCTGTGTGATCTTACGCTGAGTTGCTCGCACGAGGTTTTATAAGCTTGTTATGTGATGAGTAAAATCGTGTTGGAGGCGTCGTGTACTGCTGAGTGATCTTGCACAGACCTGCTCGTACTTCATTTTGAGACAATGAAAATGAGTGATAAGGATCCATGGGAGCACGCTGTACCGTGACTGTTAGCCCACAGAGTACGATGTACCCTGATATCTTAGTTATTTTGTGTGAGCTAAAAGGATGGTTGATCCGCCTCCCCAAGCATGGGATTCCCGCACACCTAATCAGTGATTGCTTGGAATCCAGACTATGGTCATAAGTCTTCTATCTATGTGATATGACATTTTGTCGCTACCATGTGAGGTGACATATGTCCCCCTGCTGTGTGATATAGGGTGATATGATATCCCATACTATGTCTCATGTAAATTGATTTACTAAGTAATTTGCTAAGTGCAAAGAAATTTATAAGTGTGTACTGTGTGAAATGGAAAATGAAGCTGTGTGGTTTTTAAAGATTGAGCTGAGTGATTCTGTCTGGTTTGAAAAGACTGTGCATGTAACCATCTAGCGATTAATGGTTTCGTACTGATGGAAGTTATTTTCAAAGAATGTATATGTTTTATAAGGAATAAATGTTTATATTTTAAGCATTTAGATAGTGTAGTTATCTACCTGCTTTCATATTTTCCTTACTGAGCGTGTTAACTCACCCCCTTATTTCCTCCTTCACAGATTCTACACAGTAGTGAGTTTACTGCAGTTGTTCCTACTACGATGTTCTCTAGTTCTCCAGTAGTTCAAAGGTATACACTTATGAGAAAAAAATTTTGTATCCTGTAAATTAGTGCACAGTAAAGCTATCTTTTGTACGAAAGAGATTTATATAATAGAAACTGATGTAAACGCTTCCCTATATTTATAAAAGTACAGTTTCTATTTCATTAAATGAATTTCAATTATAAAATGGATGAGATGTGGATATGGATGTTGACTCATAGCCCAACTGTTAGTAGTAAGGTGAGTCACGGGAAGAAGGTCATGACAGAGGTGGTATCAGAGCCGAGTTGGTCTAATGCGAGTCAGTATCCATAGTTACGAAATTATACATCCCTAAAGTACTGTGCATTATTTGGATACAATTGTGTATACCAAGCTGAAAATGTAACTGAGACACTTGTTATTGAGTATGCAGGATGTCAGATAGACGACGTACTCGTAGAGGTGAGAGTTCGCGCTCTCTGGGGCATATAGATGAACTCGAGAGGTGAAATGGGTCCAGTGATAATTCTATTTTTTAATAGAATTATTTGTGCTTAATTTCCTAGTTAATTATTTAAATCCCCATATTATTTTATTATTTATCCCCTGTATTTAATTTAAATTCTCTAATGTGCAGGTAAATTAAATTCGGATGAAACTCAGTCGTTTTAGTCAAAATTGAGCTGAAAATTGACTAAAGGAGACTGGACCACTTCCAATTTACAGTCCGATTCACCAGTCGTCTGGACATGCGTGATGCCAGGTGTCCGTATTTTATTTGCTTCAAAACGATAAGATCAACGGACACCGTGCCAACATTCTAGAAGACATACGTCGGGCCACATGCACGGGCAACTGGACAAATAAATAAGTGACGTGGAAATATCTCCTCTGCAGCAAATCAAATGAAGACAAGTGGCTAAACAATGCTAACCCATCTAGGATGAAAAATTACCATTGTACCCCTAAGTGTGTATATAAATAGAATATGATGGCAATTGAAAAAATCAAGTAGCTTAGTGTAGTTTTTAAGGCAATTTTTAGGGTAGAGTAATTTAGGAGTAGGAGTAGTGTTAAATAGTTTTAGAATATTTTTTTTTCTTGTTTCTTTAAAAGCTTTCCCATTAGCATTTTTCATTTTTGTTAAGTTACTATTCAAGTTAATTTCCATTTTTATGAAAAGTTAGATTTCTTAGTTGCTCTTGGTTTTGCTAAGTTTCCATTTACTTAGTGTTCAATGTTTTTATCTTACCTTCATTTTTCTTGTTAAGCTCTCGGTTTGCATTGTTTGTTTTTCTTGTCATTTTTTTTCTTTTGCTCATTCGGGTGACAAGGTTCTTATACTACTGCCATAGTTGTTCTGATGCTTTGATGTGGATTTAATGCTGAGCATTTTTTCTACATCAAAAGCATGGTAGAACCATGATGGTAGCTGACATTGAAGCAACTCGAGGTCATTGGAGTTTCCCATTTCTCTGTTTCTTGATTTCTTTTGTTTCGATTTGATCTTTAGAGGGATTCCACCCTTGCTCTCGGTTTAAGTTCAGTTTGCTGATTTTACTTTCATTTACTGCTTTAACTTTTTATTAGCTGCATTTCTTTTGATCTATAATGTTGTTGATAAATTGTCTTAAAGCATCAGTTATCCTTCTCTATTATACTCTGTTATTGTATGTTTGTTACTGTTCACTATAATCGTTAGTCTGCATTCATCCACTGCTGTTGATGATTCGATTTTCTGCTAATGATATTTTCTGTATGTTTTGCCTTAGTGGGTTAGTTTGAGTCGGAAGACGTAGCAGCTGACGTTTTCGACATTACATGCTGTGCTAAGCAAGGATATGGCACACGACAATTTGTGCAGAGCAATGATCAAGGCTGCATTGTGGACTAGAGTATGAGCTGCTGCAATGACCAGTAAGCAGTTGTTGCTGACACAAATGTTAGTCGGGCAAGCAATAAGGTAACAGTGACCCAGCTGCAGGAGGTGGTGATACCAGGTCTCGTTCCAACAGTACTGAAGGCAGAAGCAGAATGGTGGCAAGTACGTGGATGTTGTTGTGTTCAATGTGTAGAGAATGATACTGCGGCAACTGATTTGCAGCTCGGGCAAGTGCGTGGCATTGGTGCCAGCAACGCAGGACAACAGAACCAGAATGCAGAACGCGCGAGCAGCAGAGAGTTGGGCAAAACCGAGAACAGTAGGACACGTATGGAGCAGCCAAGAAGAAATGGGAACAGTGCCAGTTACGGGACCACTCAGCTAGATTTAAGCTTAAGGCCATGTCATTTTAATCACTTAACCCATTTTTATTGCATTTTTGTTAGTTTATTTTCAATGTTATTAGGTAGTTTACAAATTAGAATTTTAAATTACTTTGCATATTAATTATATTTCCTTTGCTTATTAGTTCAAAATTTAGATTTAATTATGGCACTAGTTAATTTTTATTTTAGTGTTAGATGTTGTATTTAAAATTAAAATAGGGACAGAATCACTTTATGCATTTTTAAGTTTTCATTTTAAAATGAAAATTAAAAAATATTAGTTTTCATGTATTATTTAGATTTTGTTTTATTGTTAGAATTAGTTAGAGTTAGATTTAATTTAGGATCATTCTGTAGGTAATTAAAGTCTTAGTTAGATTTAAGAATTTCTTTAGGTTAATAGAATTTTATTTTTAGATTTTAAGTTGATTTAATTTGCATATTTATTAAGTAGTTTAATTACATGCATATTTTATTTTAGGTTTGTTTAATTTTAATTAATTAATTTTGTTTCTTTATTTTCATATTTGCATTTTAGTTTAATTGCGTTAATTAATTTTAACTGTTTTAATTTTCTTTTATAGGTTGTTATTTTTAATTGCTCAGAGTTTTGTAAGTAATTTTTGCTCTGTTTTATTTTCATCAGTTTATAATTTTTATTGCTTTCAGTAATTTTAATTTTAGCCTTGTAGATCACTCCGTAAAACTTCATAATTTGCTAGGATATACTTAGGGTAAGATTAACCGGTAGTTAATTAGGCTAATCAACTTCTCTGTGGGACGATAATCGGGGACTCAAATCCCATTATTACTTGTACGACCCATGCACTTGCGTATAGAACGCCTAGGTCACTTATAGAAGGCGTAGCTCGTACCATCCAGTTCTAGTAAAGATCCACCTGGTCTTAGTGATACCACTGAGGCACGTATAGTGCAATTACAGCGTAGTGTAGGCACTGTCATGGGGATGTTTACACAAGAGATGGTCAGATTTAAGAGTAGACAGGAGAATCCTATTGGTCAGGCTGCTGCACCTAAGAGACATGAGCATGCACTTAGACCTCGGGCTGCAGAGGCAGAGATTCCTGCACCTGCTCCAGTTCAGGATATTCCCCCACCAATTCAGGATCCTGTAGTTCCACAACATGTTGGTGGTGAAGGAGTTTATGATTGTGATCTGGGTAGATTGAGAGAGCTCAAAACGTTTGGACCACCTTCATTTTGTGGGTTGAAAGACCCAATATTAGTGGAGCATTAAATTCGTAGTATGGAGAAACTCTACAGATTTTTCCATTATTCTACCACAGAGAAGGTCACCTTTGCGGCTTTTGTATTAGAGGGTGAGGCCGAACATAGTGGATGGCCACACAGTCGATCTTGAATGTACGTCACCCGATTTTGACTTGGGACATATTTTTGGATTCTTTTAGAAGGCAATATATTCTAGCCACTACTCAGAGGAAGATGCAGATGAAATTTATGACATTGACTCAAGGGAACCGTATGGTTGATGAGTTTGAGTTCGGATTTACATCCCTAGGTAGGTATGACACAATGACCATGAGCCTTCAGGATAGGAAGGTTCAAAAATTTATGTAGGGAATAAGACCTTCGATTAGAGCTCAGTTGACCCCATTTGACATCACCACCTACGACAAGGCAGTACGCAGAGCTCAGTTTTGTGAGTAGGATTATGAGTTGCATGCCTCAGAGTTAAGAGTGGTAAGGGCAGAGATAGAGACCGAAAGAGGTCAGTTGATGATAGAGGCTTCAGAAAGGGCCGAAGGTTATTTAGTAAAGGGCCAAAGATTGAGGAGTTACGAGAAAGGCCTACGAAGCCTCCAGCTTTACCTCTAGCATCGAGGGTATAGTTATTGGCGAACCCCAACCTACAACCTAATAGTGCAAGATGTGTGGTAGATATCATGGGAGTAGGCCATGCCATTTGATGATGAGATCTTGTTATAGATGTGGTAAACTAGGGCACATAGCTTGTGAATACCTAGAGTTGGTTAATACAGCCCCACAGAAGTGCAACGAGCCAGAGAAGGCTACAGTTGAGACAGCTAAGAGGAAGGCCACAGCTGAATAGAAAGGGAAGCAAGCTGTTGGTCGAGGACGAGTGTTTGCATTGGACCAAGCATTTGTTGTAAGACCTGAATTTAATTAAAATACGAAATAAATGAGTATTCGTGAAAGAAAGTCGGGTTAAATTAATCTCGAACACGTGTAAGGGCAAAACGGTCAAAAGATCGAAAGCCGGAGTAAATTCGATAAGGAAATTTAATTAAAAATAATGGATTGAAAAATCTTGGTCAATAAAGATGAAATAAATTTATTCGGGTTAAATTGATCAAGATATGAATTTATGAGAATTAATCAGAATTTTTAGTTCGAAAAAATAATCCCGAAAATAATCGAAAAATATACTGAAAAGTCATTCGGGACAATATCCCGAAAATACGAAGAAATTATAACCGAAAAAGGATTAAAATATAATAAATAAATTTAATTAATTAATTTGGAATAAAATAATAATTTTAAGGGATATTTGGGTATTTTTAAGGTATTTGAATAATTAAAATAATAAAAATTAAAATTAAAAAAAAAGGAAACAGATTGAAACAAATCGGGGAGAGAGAAAGAGAAGGGAGAAACGGAAACGGAAGCAGCCAAACCGAGGAGTCCGACGAGCCACCGACGGCCGTTGAGCCCAGGCGAAGGTCGAAAAAGCTAGAACGAATCCCGACGATTCCAACGGTACCATCAACGCTCGTCGACGGCAGCTAATCCCGACGAATCGATCGACGGAAGTTTAGGGGAGAAATCGCCTCTGTCCCGACGAATGGAGGCGTCTTGGCTCCGATCCAACCTCGCAAAATGATCCCTAGGCCGAGACGGTTCTGTTGAGGCCATTGGATGCCAACGAAACGGCGGGAATTGCCGGCGACGACGAAGAGAAAGAAATGGGTTTCCGATGCCGGGGAGAAGAGGCCAAACCGACGGCGTTTCGGTGGACTTGGGTGAAACCGAGGGTAGATTCGTGCTGCGGATAACCTCACGGAGCTGCTGGCGGTGGAAGCCGGCGGAGAACCGGCCGGCAAGGCGGTGAACCGGTCGAACCAGAGTGAACCGGGGTGAACCAGCGGGTCTGAACCGGTCCGAACCGGACTGAACTGGTTCAGCCAAAAAGAGAGGAAAAAAGGGAGAAAAGGGGAAAAAGAAAAAGAGGAAAAAAATTGGGGAAAATTTCAGCGATGTAATCGAGCTTCTGGTAAGTCGATAAGCGGTCAAATTGACCGATTTAAATTTTGGAGTATTTAATATAATTAATTTTGGGCCGAAAACTTACCCGGAAAATTATGGAATTGTGTAGCTCGACAATTGGCATCCAACGAGAGCTCGAGATAGCCTCGATTTGCGTACTAGCATGGAATCTCGGGTAAGTAATCCTTATTTACGATAATTGCATCGTTATGCGTGATATTGAGTTAATTTCCGCATAAATTGAATTAAATTCTGGAAAATTAGATAAATTGTCGTAAATAATAAATTTAGCAATTCGAGAGCTAGAACGAGGCCCAATAAATTGTTGGAGGGCCTAATGAGCCCAATAGACCTCGATAAAGTGAAAATTAAGTGAAAAACAGGCTTAAGGCCGATTAAGGCCCATTAAGGTGCAATCGGGCCCAATAGGGGTAAACGGGCCCAATGATTTAAATTAAGCCCAGAAAATATGAAATACAATTAAATTGTATAATATCTGACCTGAGGAATAATTATACGCAGTTCCAGACATTTGATTGGGAGCATATCGGACTGCGCGACGAGACAACAGTGGAAAAGAAAAGGTCAGACTCGACAGGAAAATAAGGTAAGGGAATTCTACGGACTGCTAGAGGTAACTTTACGCAATTTTAAGTTCATTTGCAGTCTTTAAAATTTATCTGAAGGGTCTAGAGGTCGAATAATAATTTTAGTGCCCCAAATGGGCAAATTACTAAAAGACCCTTGTTAAGGGTAGAACTTACAAGTTTAGGAAAAATTGGGAGGAGCAAAGACGAGAGGTTCCTGCTTGTTCTGGAGGTATTTTAACACATGCATGAGTAGGCTGGCTCACTTTTAAAGAAAAATGCATAGCATTGCATACCTTAAACGATGTTTGATTTGTGTGATGCATGCATTAGTGCTGGAGCGAGAGCTCGCACTAGAGTTTTACATGCATAGGTGCTAGAGTATAACTCGCACCAGATTTCACATGCTTGTTTCGTGACACGGTCCTAGAGTCTAACTCGCACCAGATTTTACATGATTTTCGTGACAGGGTGCTGGAGTTTAACTCGCACCAGATTTTATAAGATTTTCAGGTGATTTATATATAGAGTGCTAGAGCCTAGCTCGCACTAGTTTTACTGGATTTATGGAGTAGCGCTGTCTGCCCTTGGAGTCAGCCAAAAGGCCCAACAGGCTCAAAAGACCTCTTAAGTAGGGTGAGAGTGAGGGATGAGGTTGGCGGCCTTGTGGGGATGTAAAGCGGGCTCTGTCGATTTTACTTGATTTGATGAGAGTGCTGAGCATCGCTCGCACTGATTTTATGAGAACATGCGATGAGCCATGCTTGAAGCATCGGGTAGACTGTGTGTCACAGATTTAATAGGCTCGCACGTGCGTTTTGAGACATGGCATGAGTATTGAGAAACAAAACCTCTCTGTGGGAAGCAAGCCATTTGGGCTGGAGTACCTAGAGTGATATGGGTCCATGGAGTACGATGTACTGTGCAAGTAGCATGGAGTACGATGTACCGTGGGGTATCTTCGGATACGGTATCTTTGTGATACGGGGTATCTTCGGATACGGTATCTTTATGATATGGGTATCTTCGGATACGGCATCTTCGGATAAGTAGGACCGGATAAGACCGACGGGTTGGATTGACCCACCTCCAGGGCGGTTCCCGATCAGGGTGAGACCTCGCGCACTGGGATCCGTGAAGCTAAAGGGACTCATGAGGACACATATGGCCAGTCCTGGTTATTGCCGTTATACAGATATTGCCTCGTCTCGCATGTCGACGATTTCGATGATTTAAACTGGGTTCTTAAATTAAATGTGCATGATGCTATTTCCATGCTTTTTAAACCCATGTGTGATGTAAACCGACTTTCATGGTTTTGTGTGAGTCAGGATCACCCGAAGGAGGGGTCGAGTCCTGACCTTATTGTGAAATTTTTAAATGAGAAAGAAATGATTTGAAATAATTGCATGTTGAATTTTTCGTGCAAACTTGATTTACATAACATCATAACTCATATCATCTGCTTTAAAATGTGTGGAGAAAGGGTGTTTTATGCATGGAACCACGTTCATGTAGGTAGTATGGTTACCTACTTATTCGTAGGATTGCCTTACTGAGCTTGATGTGCTCACCCCTTTCATTTTCTCCCACAGATAATCTCCAGTTGAAGTTGAGGCGACTCAGTACTGCATTCTGGATATCCGCTGCTGCCCATCAACATAAGGTATATACACTTGTACATATTGTATCTACATAAGCATAGCACAGTAACATGTTTGTAAGTGTCTCTAGGGGATGTATAAATATTGTAGACATTTTATAAATGACTGGAGAAGAAATAAGTTACATGGTAAATGTATGGTGGGACTGGCATTGACGCACAACCCAATTATTAGTGGAGTGTGGTCACGATCAGAAGACAGGTAAGAATTTAAGTAATAAAAATAACAAAACGCGAAAAATTAACTCTAATTTTTGG
The DNA here is from genome assembly GCA_033439115.1 of Firmiana major. Taxonomy (NCBI): domain Eukaryota; kingdom Viridiplantae; phylum Streptophyta; class Magnoliopsida; order Malvales; family Malvaceae; genus Firmiana; species Firmiana major. The sequence goes on along the minus strand of CM065903.1, from coordinate 20,463,076 downwards.
GTCGTGACATCTGTAGAAGCTTCTACGGATGTGATTAAAGGTACCATCCTAGTATTTAACTTTGAAGCATTAGCATTAATTGATCCTGGTACCACGCATTCATTTATATCACCTACAATTGTATGTAAATTGTTTGAACATGTGAAACCTATACCTCTAGGTAGGATATTGCATTTAAGCACTCCAGTAAGAGATAATGTAGTAACTGAGTATGTATGTAAGGATTCTAAGTTAAAAGTAGGGGAAAAGGATATGTTAGCCAATCTTATTCTATTTAACATGAAGGATTTTGATGTAATACTAAGAATGGATTGGTTGGATGCAAACCATGCTGTTTTAGACTCCCCTGAAAAGTATGTTGTAAGATTTGAAATGTAATGAAAGAAGTAGTAAATTATTTCCAAGGATGGATGATTTTACTAACCAATGTGATCATAATATATTGAAGGTTTTATCGCATATGTGGTTGATTTGGATAAGGCACGCCCGAAATTAGTTGACATTCCAGTTGTTAGAGAGTTCCTCGATGTCTTTTCGGAAGAATTACCAAGGTTTCCACCAAACAAAGAGATGGAGTTCTGTATTGATTTGGTGCCTGGTACTGAACCAATATCCAAACCACCATATAGAATGGCTCCAGTGGAATTAGAGGAGCTAAAGAGATAATTGCAAGAGTTGTTAGATAAGGGGTTCATCAGATCGAGTGTATGACTTTAGAGAGCACCGGTTCTATTTGTGAAGAAGAAAGATGGAGGCTCTGTGATGGTTGCTGAAACCAACAATATTAAATAACTTACTCAAACAAATAATTAGTAGTATAGGGAGCAAGGTCCTGTCCCAAGAGAGATTGATTAAATCTGATTTACTTTTCTGCAAATAAAAGAAAAATAAAACAAAAGGGGTTTGAAAGATTGATTAACTAAAATAACAAAACTTAATAGAAAGAAAACAAAATTAAGTAGAAGAATCCAATAATTTGGGAAATCCAATCCAAGGAGTAATTTTCAGATTTGGTTCGGTAAGTTGATCATTGACGCAAGATAATTTTTCTTAATCCCAACTAAACTGGTTATGGTTGTTGGTACTACCTAACCACCTGTCTCTTCTTACCGCTTCGACAATAAGGAAACGTTCTCTAATTGCTGCTCTTACCAATAAACAACCCTAGATACGATCTTAGGATTTAATTTACCAATAGCATTGAACACTAAACAGACTACCAATTCTAATCAACAAACACACATGTAGGTTTATTTAAATCAGATCTTATAATCACATAACAAAGACTAAAAACCAAAAGTGTAATTAATCTTGTTACTTACCACTTGTTATTGAAACAACCAAACAATTACAGATTCAGATATTTCAATTGGATGTATATTGCCTTGTGAATGAATCAATAGGCCTTTTTAAAGCAACCACAAAACAATAATAATAATAAAGTGCAGAAATTATAAGAATAGAAAATATTAAAGAAATTAAATAAGAACAATTAGATCTCACAACTTATAAACCAAATCTTCAACTATCCTTAAATTGGAAAGAGAGTTTAGAAACCCATGAATATCTGGTAAAAGCGGTGAAATACTTGTATGAGAAAATCTAATCAAAAGTCTCCCCCCTCACTCGCCTCCCCAAGCATGGGATTCCCACACACCTGATCAGTGATTGCCTGGAATCCAGACTATGGCCATAAGTCTTCTATCTGTGTGATATGACATTTTGTCGCTACTGTGTGAGGTGACATATGTCTCCCCTGCTGTGTGATACAGGGTGATATGATATCCCATACTATGTCTCATGTAAATTGATTTACTAAGTAATTTGCTAAGTGCAAAGAAATTTATAAGTGTGTACTGTGTGAAATGAAAATGAAGGTGTGTGGTTTTTAACGATTGAGTTGTGTGATTCTATGTGGTTTGAAAAGAATATGCATGTAATCATCCAGCGAATTAATGGTTTCGCACCGATGGAAGTTATTTTCAAAGAATGCATATGTTTTATAAGGAAAATAAATGTTTATATTTTAAGCATGTAGATAGTGTAACTCTACCTGCTTTCATATTTTTCTTACTGAGCGTGTTAGCTCACCCCCTTATTTCCTCCTCCACAGATTCTATGCTGTAGTGAGTTTACTGCAGTTGTTCCTACTACGGTGTTCTCCAGTTCTCCAGCAGTTCAGAGGTATACACTTATGAGAAAAAAAATTTGTATCCTGTAAATTATTGCACAGTAAAGCTATCTTTTGTACGAAAGGGATGTATATAATAGAAACTGATGTTAAAGCTTCCGCATATTTATCAGAGTACGGATTCTATTTCATTAAATGAATTTCAATTATAAAATGGATGAGATGTGGTATGGATGTTGACTCACAGCCCAACTGTGTAAGACCCGATTTTAGTTAAAATACGAAATGAGAAAAGATCAAATGAAGGATTGAAATGGTATTCCCAAAAACATGCAAGGGTAAAAGGATCAAAAGACCAAAATTCAGTATTTATCGTGACAAGAAAATTTAATTAAAAATATGGGATTGAGAAATCTTGATCAATAACGAAGAAATAATTAAATTTCGGGGTAAATTGATCAAGATATGAATTTATTGGAATTAATCAGAATTTTCACTTGGAAAAATTATCCCGAAAATAATTGAAAAATATACATAAAAGATGAAACAAGATCGATAAATTCATTTATAGATTAAATGAATTAAATAAGAATTTTTTTTGGATATTTTGATTTTTAATATATTTTAAAGGATTAAAATAATAATAAAATAAATTATAAATAAATAAATAAAATAAAATAAAATTTAAAAAAAAAATTTCTCGAAACGCAAAACTGGAAAATGGAAACAGAAGTAGGGAGCTGACCCGTGCTTCTGCCTCCACCGACGGAGGCCGTTGAGAAGCGAACGAGCGGCCAAGAGGGGAGGAACCCCACACCGACACCGACCCCAGGCAAATCCGACGACGAGACGATCGACGGCGAGAGAGAAATCGAGAGAGAGAACCGAGAGGAGAAAGAGAGGAATCCGGCGATCGGCGTCGATTCGACCCCAACCACCGCCAGCCGAAGGAAGCCCTCACGAAGACCGGCTGATCAGCGGCTGAATAGGCCTGTAGAATGGCGGCCAGCGCTGGCAACGAAGGCAGAAAGGAAAGTCATCGATGTCGAAAAGGAGAAGAGCCGGACCGACCACTTTTCAACCAGCCATGGCGAAACTGAGGGTAGATCTGTACATCGGACGACCCCGAGGAGCTGCTGTCAACGAAAGCCGATGAAGAACCGATCGACGAAGCCTCGAACCGACCGAACTGGACTAAACCGATTGGACCGAACCGATTTGAACCGGGTTGAACCGGACTAAACCGGTTCAGCCAGAAAAGAAGGAAAAAAGGAAGAAAAAGGAAAAAGAAAAAAAAGAAAAAGAGTAAAAATTTGGGAAAAATCCCAGTGATGCAATCGAGCTACGGGTTAGTCAGTAAGCGATCGAAATTGATCGATTTAAATTTCAGAATATTTAATTTGATTAATATCCGACTGAAAATTGACCCGAAAAAATATATAATTGTGTAGCTCGACAATTGAAGTCAAACGAGGACATGAGTTAGCCTCGATTTGTGTACTATCATGAAATCTCGATTAAGTAACCCTTATTTATGACAATATTGCATCGTTATACGTGTTAGAAATTTACCGCATAAATTACGGATTTAAATTCCGCATGAAATGAATTATATCCTGGAATTAGAGATATATTGTCATAAATAATTCATTAAGCTCTCCGGGAATTTAGAATGAGGCTCAATAAATACTGATGGACCCAATGAGCCCAATAGACCTCGATGATGTGAATAGTAAGTGAAAAATAAGCTTAAGGCCAATTAAGGCCCATTATCGTGCAATCGGGCCCAATATGGCTAAACAGACCCAATGATGTATATTTATACGCAGTTTCGAAGATTTGATTGAGAGCAAATCGGACTACATGATGAGACATCAGTGAAAGGTCAGACTGTACAGAAAAAGGAGGTAAGGGAATGGTGTGAGTAGCTAGAGGTAGATACACGTATTTTAATAGCTTTTGTATACACTGAATATGTATGTATACACAGAATATGTATAAAGGTCCTAGAAATAGATTAAAGATTTTAAGGACTCGAAATAGGTAAAAATACTATTTTACCCCTATTGAGGGAATTCACCTAAGGATGGTGAAAGTATGACATGCATGAAATGCATGATTTATGAAATTTTTAGATTTAAGGAATTTTCTTGGTTTTTAAGCAAAGCAAATCGATAGATTGGCCAGTAATTGCATAAATTTCACAATATAACACTACGTAAGTGTTATTAAGATTTAAATAAAAATTATTTGGAAAATAGGCCAACTATCAAGTTTAAATGGAAACAGATAGTGCTGGCGTATAGCTCGCACTATATCGGAGTTTGTGAGTGTGCATAAAATATGCTTGAGTGGTTGCTCGCACCGACTTGTGTGACATCATATGCATGAAATGTACTAGAGCGGTTACTCGCACTGATTTTACTAATATGAAATGCATGAGAGGTGCTAGAGTTTAGCGTGCACTTTGTTTTGAATGTTTTGACTTGATATGCATAAAAAGGTGCTGGAGCGCTTGCTCGCACTAGTTTTAATGATTTGACATGCATGAGAGGTGCTGGAGCTTAGCTCGCATCCTGTTTTGATATGATAATTGCATAAAAGCCGAGCTGGAGTGTAACTCGCACGAGATTTGATTTATTGATGCATAACACCGTGCAGGAGCTTGCTTGTACGAAGTTTTATATGGATTTATAACTCATTTTAAAGACGTACTGGAGTACTACTCGTACGCAGATTTTACTGATTTTTATGAAACCGTGCAAGAGCTTCGCTTGCACCAGATTTTTAGATATCATGAATATGCATGTAGCCATACTAGACCTTCACTCGCACAGGGATTTATATGACATACATATATATTTTGGAGCCTCATGTTGACTGTGTGTCACTGTGAGATGATATACCACACGTGCATACTGAGACAGAGATGGTATGGGTGGATAAGCCCTATTGTAGGCACCCCTTGACTGAGATTGGGTTCATGGAGTACGATGTACTATGTATATCACATGGAGTACGCTGTACCATGGGGATTGTTGGAGTGGAGTGGCATTAGCCATGAGGCAGCAAGCCTTGCCCCCGCAATCTTGATGTTATGTTGTTCTAGCAGCAGGATTGACCCACCTCCAGTTTCAGGTGTGATACCCCGCACACTAGGTACCGTGTAGCCAGGGATCACTAGGTTATGGCCATAGTCCTCGTTGTTACTGATATAGTCACCTACTTGTCTCACATGATATAACTTGTGGTCTCGATAGACTAAGGTAGACCCGAGAGAGGGGTTAGGCCCTCGATTTTATGATTTTCTACTGTGATGCTAGATTTCAGATGATTTTATGACATGTGACCCTAAAAGAAGGGTAATTTTATGACAAAATTTTATAACGAGTTGTTTTATGAGTTTTGAGAAGTATTTATGAGATGCTTAACCCCTTCGGGTTATTTTATACTCCATTTTTATTAAAGTGATCTAAATGCAGCAGCATGATGAATTTTCCATACGTTAATGATAAATTCATGAAAAAAATTGTTTCTCATGATTTGTTTTACATGGCATGATCTTGATTTACCTCATGCTAAGTATGATTTAATGATGTCACATAAAATGCCTTTGATGCATGAATTAAATTATTTCTATATGCACAAATAGTTTTGATAAACTATGTCATTGATGTATTGTTTGCACTGAATTTTATATATGTTTAAGACCCTTTTTACTTAGTTATTTGATTTGTTCTTTGCAATATTAGGTATGTTTTATGTGTTTTGTGCACTTATGCAGGAAACAAAACAATTTGGAGAAGTTAAAGCTTTTGGAGCTGGTTCTGACGATTCTGTGAAGAATTGAAGTTACAGGGTGCTGATCGTGACTTATGCTGCAGCAATAGAAGAAACTGGACTAAGGCAACACCATTGCCGCAGCATAGCAGTCTGATTAGGGCAACACTGTTTTGTCATGTAGCCTTCCGCGTTTTAGTACTTGGAAACCTTATAAATAGTCTTTTTATCAAAATTACAGAGGAGGCTGCGACAGAAGACTTCAAGATTAATTTTGCTCCATAGAAACTTCATCTTTTTCATCTTTTTCACCAATTTTGTTCTTGGGATGTTAAATTGAATTTCATGGATGTTTATAATGATGTCTAGGAACTAAACTTTTTTTTCCTAGAATAGATGTAACCAACTTTGGGCATATTACAATTACTTTGTGATGTTGTTTGGATGATTTCAATTATGTTTATTTAATCTACTTGTTCTTAATGCTCTAGTTGATTGGCCACCAATTAGATGAATTAGTATAATAATCCGGCACTCGAGAGAATGGATTATTTATATGCACAAGGGTAGATTAACATAAGACATTGTTGAATCGGGGGGTTGACAATTCTTATGAGCCATAGAGAAATGGATTATTATTGTTTAATGAACTTGATTATTTAATCCTGAATCGGAAGGTTAGGATTAGGTAAATTGGGTATGACTGTTTAAAACTCGGGAGAGATAAACAGGAAATAGTTTTGGCTATAAACAATTTGAAATCAAAAGAACAATTGATCAAAGGAATTATTTGAACCCTAGTAGGCGAAATTAGTTTCCAGGAATATTTTGCTATTGATATTTTCATTCGTAATTACCGTGATTTGTTTTAATTAATTTGTTGTAAGACCCAAAAATTAATCGTAAATTTTTATGAAGGATGAAAATGGTCACAATTTTAAACGAATGAGATTCGGATTGGAAATAAGAATTTAAAATGCGAAATGAATGAGTATTCGTGAAGGGAAGTCAGGTTAAATTAATCCCGAACACGTGAAGGGCAAAACGGTCAAAAAATTGAAAGCCGGAATAAATTCGATAAGAAAATTTAATGAAAATAATGGACTTGAGAATCTTGATCAATAACGAAGAAATAATTAAATTTCGAGTCCAATTGATCAAGATCCGGAATTTTTAGAAATATCGAAAAGTCATTCGGGACAATATCCCGAAAATACGGAGAAATTATACAAAAAATGGTTAAAAATATAATAAATAAATTAAATTAAATTAAATAAATTTAATTGGAATAAAAAAATTAAATTTTTAGATATTTTAGAATATTTTTGACTAAAATAATGAATATAATAATAATAAACTAATTTATAAATAATAATAAATAAAAATAAAATAATTAAGTAAAAAAAAAGAGAGAAAGAATCATAAAATTGGTCGGGGAGAGAGAAGAAAATGGAAACCGAGAAAGACGAACCGCGCGTGGCCCGTCTGATCTACCGCCACCGGCGACCGATGACGCCGACGAACAGCTGAGGAGAAAGAGGAGAGGCCGGCGATCTTATGGGCACCGGTGACGCGCGCCAAGGACCACCGAATCTGGTGAACGGAGGAGGAGAAACCGACGGGAGAAAGGAGCTCGATTCCGGCGATCCACGATAGCTGGGCTCGAACGGTGGACACCGGCGTGATCGGGAAGAGGATACGGTTCTTTTGAGACCGATGTCGGCCGGCGAAACCATCGAAATCTGGCGGATCGAGAGAGAGAGTACCGCAGAGGGAGAAGAGGAATCCGGCGGCCACTGGCGTGATTCGGCCAACCCCGACCCCAGCCGAACACTCCCCTAGTGCAGGCGTACCGTTTGGCGCTAGAAATGAGTCGAGAACTGGTCGAAAACGCCATGAACGACGGCGAGAACGTCTAAATCGGTACGGACCGGTTCAGCAAAGAGGTGAACGGGTTGAACCGGACCGGTTTGAACCGGGTTTGAACCGGACTGAACCGGTTCAGCCAAGAATCAAGGGAAAAAGGGAGAAAAAGAGAAAAAGGAAAAAGGGAAAGAATTTTTGGGGATACACCGAACTTCGGGTAAGTCAGTAAGAGGTCAAAAGTGACCGATTTGATTATCGAGAAATTTATTTAAATTATATTTAATAAAAAATTAACCTAAAATTTAATATAAAATTGTGCAGTTTTACGACAAAGCCCGAACGAGAGCCGATTGAGCTCCGATTTTCGTATCCCACGTTATATTGGATAAGTACATTTTAATTCCGACAATTATAGTCCTTTAATACAGAGTTTCGATTATTTTACGAAATTTATGGATTAATTCTGTATAAAAAGGAATATTTATCGAAATTGCAACGTAATTATCGTAAATAGTGTACGGGCTATCCGATGAGTTTGGAACGAAGACCGATGATTATTGGTAAGCTGAATGAACCCAGCAAACTCGAAGAAGGGATTTAATAAGTAAAAATGGGCTGAAAATGGGTCGAGGCCCATTAAAGTGCAATCAGGCCCAATAAAGTAAAACGGGCCCAATACGTTAGATTTCATCAGTAAATATGATATACTGATAAAAATAAGTGAATTAACCCAAAATATGTGGTTATATGCAGTTTCGTAGACTTGGTTGACGCGCAGTTGGACTGAGAGATCGGATATTAACGAGACGAGATAAGTTTATGCGTAAATCGAGGTAAGGGAATTTTTTTAGGTGCATAGAGATACCTATACGTAATTTTGAGGGGATTTACAGGGCCTAGAATTCTTAAAGTCTCTAGAAAATAAAATGGTAATTTTTACGAAAACCGGGGCATAGGTGAATAAAGAAAAAGATGATTTTACCCCTGGGAGTAAAATTTATAAAAAGGGTAGTATGGCAGATAAATTGCATGATTTTCATGTTTTAATGTTTTATATGAATATATTGCTTTGATTTAAGGAAATATGAACATACGTTGGCTGTTGATTTTAAGAATTATACGAAAGGGAACCGGTTTGTACCGGTTACGATTTTAAAGATGTTTTATCAAGATTGAGCCACCTATCATATTTACACGAGTAAAAAGAGTGCTAGAGTCTTACTCGCACTAAAGTTTATTGATTTATTTCTCATGAAAAGCCATACTGGAGCATTGCTCGTATGAGAAATTTGTGTGTGCACAAAATCGTGCTGGAGCTTCACTCGCACGAGATTTTAGATATCATGATATGCAAAGCATAGTGCTGGAGCTTCGCTCACACGAGACATGAGTTGACATGCATATAGTCTGCGGAAGCCTCCTGTAGACTGTGTGTCACAGAGAGTTGAGATGCTCGCACGTATACTTTGAGACATGGGTTAGTTATCGACATACTATTGGGGTGGATAAGACCTACGACAGGCACCCCCAGACTATGATATGGGTCCACGGAGTACGATGTATCGTGTATGTCACACAGAGTACGCTGTACCGTGCAGTCATGATGACTCGATGATGTTACTTGATATTCTGGCGTGTAGGACTTGACCCCACCTCCCGTTGTAGTTGTGATACCCCGCACACCGGGATCCGTGTAGCCTGGAATCACAGGGACAAAGTATGGCTATAGTCCTCGATTTGCATACAGTAACCTACATGCCTCACATGATATCATACGGTCTGAATAGACCAGGACGAACCCGAGGGAGGGGTAATGTCCCGATTTATGTTTTTAAAAGAGATGTGATTTAATAAATCAAGGTATTCCCGAGAGATGGGTTTAGCCTTGATGTGGTTGTTTTATGATAAAACAAATGAGTTTTAACGTGATGAGTTTATGATGAAACAAATAAGTTTTAAATGTGACGAGCATGAGATGACATACATAATGATTTTTCCATGTTTGTTTTATATGTCGATTTCATGATTTCTCTTATATAATATATACATACATGTGGCATCATTTTAGTTATACCTCATGCTCCCAATGTAAACGATTTTATATCATGACATTATCAGCACGTAGATAGTATAGTTATCTACCTGCTTACATTATTGCCTTACTGAGCTATTTATGCTCACCCTTTCATTTTTCACCCCACAGGGTACAATCAGTAGAAGAGAACGACAGTGGTCTTGCATTTCGGTTATCCGCTGCTTATTATCAAGACCAGGTATACACATTTGTATAATTTTTGTATCTGAACATATAGAGGCACAGTACTGTACATGGATGTAATATTGGAGATTTATTTAGTTTAAAATAAATTGATATGTAAATGAAATATGGAATTGGAATGGTAAATAGGTGAGAGGTGACTAACACCGAATCATAGCCTAACTGTTCACGACGGGTAAAGAAATGAAAAAACAAAAAATTTACTCTGATTTTTATGTAATTTGGGTCATGACAGAAAAGATGGTATTAGAGCAGAGATGGCCTAATATGAGTCGGTGTTAGTGATTAAGTAAATTTACATCCTCATGTATTGTGCATTATTTAGATACAATTGTGTATATCGTGCAGCTAAGATTTTAGTTCAAATACAAGAATATAGTTTTTATAACTGATAGCCGCTATGGTAGAGGGGCGTGTACACATCCTCGAGGCCATAGAGATAGGCTTGAGAGTCGAATGAGTAGTCACATGAGACTCAAGATGAGAGTGAGGTGGAGGCTGATGATGAGCATACTCTACAGGGTCCTATAAAGAGACCAATCAGTATTGAGACACACTCTGAGAGGATGGAGTGGAGTGTAGAAAATATTTCAGAGTTGTTTACTCAGTCTATGCAGGTAGTTGAGGATAGGTAGGTAAAGCCTAAACAGATGCCTCAGATTATAGAGATTCTCACACCCCTCCGGTATTTTGCGAAGTAAAGAAACCAATAGTCGCTAAGGACTGGGTGAATGAGATAGCGAAGTTGTATGGATTCTTTCGGTGTATGTCGATTGAGAAGTGACTTTTAAATATGTTATGTTAGAGGCGAGGCGTAGCATTGATGGAAGTCCGCTCGACCAATTTAAAGAGTTAGACGTCCAAAGTCGACATGAAAAATATTTCTGGATGTATTCCGGTGACAGAATATTTCGAACACTACTTAAAGGAAATTACATGTACAATTTCTTACAGTGACCCAGAGACACTGGTTGATTGATGAGTATGACTCTCAGTTTATATACCTGCCTAGATATTACCTTGACACTATGCACAGTGAGAGTCGAAAAGCCTAAAAGTTCATAGAAATGCTTAAATTGTCGATTAGAGTCGATTGGCTCACTACTTCTGTCGAGGCAGTGCACAGAATACAGTTGCGTGAATAATATCATGTGTTGAACGCCTCTGAGATTGAAAAAGGTAGTAAGGGCTGAAATAGGGATAGAAGAGAATAGAGAATGACAGAGATGTCAAAGCAGGAAAGAGACCAGTTGGTAAGAGATTAGAACTGATGAGTCGCAGGGTAAGATGATTGGTAAGGCCACAGTTATTCGATTGTAGCACTTTTGAGGGGCATTGTGATTGGAGAACCTCGATCTGCTACGGATCATTGTAGAATGTATGGTAGATACCACGGAAATAGGGCCTACACCTACACTTTATTGACTAAAATAAGCGTTAAGTGTGGTAAGACGGACCATTTATTTTGATTGCTCAGAGTTGGGCGAGATTGCCCCACAGAAAGGTAAAGAGACAGAGAAAACCATGTTGATATCTTTGCACCGAAAAAGGGAGGCCACAGCCGAAGAGAAGGGGGAAAGTAGGCTGTTGGACGAGGGCGAGTGTATGCCTTGGACCAGGACATTACTGATGTTTCATATGATGTGGTGAAAGATGCCACACTAGTTAAGAATATTGAAGTAATTATTTTAATTAATCCTGGTGCCACGTAATTAGTCATACCGCCTTCATTTGTATATAAGTTAGTAAAAGACGTGAATGCCTACATCTGTGGGCACAATGCTGATAGTTAGTACCCCAATAGAGGAGGGTTAACTAACGAAATGATTATTAAGAGATTATAAGTTGAAAACGGGGAAAAAAGTATAAGTCAGCCGATTTTATTCAATAGACTATGAATAATTTGAAGTAATATTGAGAATAAATCTCAATTGGTCAACTGTAAATTATGATGTTTAGAGTTCTATTCTAAGATAGTTTTGTTTTACCCTTGAAAAGTATACGGTAAGTTTTGACAAGTAATAAAATGGGAGTAGCGATTGAAATTGAAGAAGCAAATGATTGTACTCACGAAATGAGTAATGACAAAGTTTGTTATAAGTGATATACGAAAGGAGATAAGCTTTTAGATGTGATAAATCCTGAATACGAGATAGACTGGAATAAGAGACGTATGTAAGGTAAGAATATCTATGATACGTGAATTAATTTGGATTAAAGCAATTAGTAGCGAATATGAATTGTGACCACATGGAAGTAATTGTGGTCAAGTCTGAGGGTTAATAAAGGTATTTCAAAATACCTCCCCGCCTGAAGACTTGACAGCATCTAAAAGTATGCACAACCTATAAATTGAAAGCAACAGTCGTAAAATATACGTTTAAAATTAGGGTACCTTTACTGGTACAACAAGAAATATAGAATTCGATTAATAAGGAAGATTTAAAAATTTAAAATTTTATAAAAGCCGTTAAAAAGGAAATGACTCGGGTTAGTAGCTTCAACGGAAGCGATTTCGAAATGGCATTATACGTTATGCGTACATAGGTCAAGGAAATGGGTAATTGAAATATTCAATGGAATTCAACTACGATGAGGTATTTAAACTTTACCTGGACCAATTTATTATCATCCTTATTGATGATATTTTAGGTGTATTTACAGTCCAGGGAAATCATAAGAAACAATTAAAAATTGTTTTTACTGATGATTTGTTGAGAATTCTCAAAATGGACTACTTTGTTGACACTTAATTTCGAAAAAGTTGTATTTGAATGGAATGATAGACGTGACAGGAGTTTTGGTGTACTGAAGTAATAAACTGACCACCGCATTTATTCTCACCATACCCAACAGATTAAGAGGTTTTTCATGAGTCTATGGATACCTCAAAATAATGAATGGACTGCGTATTGATGCAAAAAAGGAAGATAGTCGATTATGAATCCAGATAACTCAAGGATCATGAAAGGACTATCCGGCCCATGATTTAAAGTTGACAGCGATAGTGGTTGTATTGAGTATATGACACTACTCTGTATACGGTGAGAAATTTCAGGTATGCACTGATCCTAAAAGCCTCAAGTATCTATTTTCACAGAAAGAGTCGGATATGAGAACAAAAAGAGAGTTAGAGCTTTTGAGGGATTTTGATTGTGGAAATTGTACCACCCAAGAAAGGCTAATGTAATGGCTAATGCCTTGAACAGAAAGAGCCTCGGGATGGTATTACACATGATGGTCAGGGAACGTGAGCTGCTAGAGCAGTTGTAAGACTTAGTAGTGATGTGATCCCCTCTGATGATGACAGTGAGTGTGAGATAGCTAGCCTGAGATTATAACCAGATTTGAGTGACCAGATTTGACAGGCTTAGCGTGATGATCGACAGGGTGTCGATAGTGTGGGTCAGATTCAGATGGGTACAGTGACAAAGTTCACAAAGAGATATAATGGCTTACTGAGGTTTAGAGACCGTATAAGTGCTCCCCAGGGCCACAACGATGAGGTAGAGTTATTGTCAGAAGCTCACTCTTCGGGAGATACAGTGCATCCAAGAAGTAATATATATATATATTGAAATCTTTAAAAAGGGAATTGGTGGTCAGATATGAAAAGAGACATGGTAGAGATTGTGGAAAAGTGTCTCGTATGTCAGCAGTGTAAGGTAGAGCAAAAGAAGTTGTAAGGTTATTGCAGTTTCTACCTATATTGACACGAAAATGGGAAGAAGTTACCATGAATTTTGTGATGGGTTACAGAAGACCCCGATGAATCACAAGGCTATCTGGGTTATAGTCGATAGATTGACTAAATCTACCCACCTTCTGGTTAGGAAATTCCCAGATACTCTGAGTGTGTAAGCGGATTTATATGTATGGAAAATTGTAGAACACCGAGTATTTTTTCCAGTGAGCATTGTATCATATAAGGATTCCCCCTTCATTTTCCACTTCTGGGAACGTTTTTCAGGAAGCTATGGGTACCCGACTGAGTGTTAGCACAGCTTTCCATCCTCAGACAAATGGTCAGTCAAAGAGGACTGTACAGGTTTTAGAGGATATGATGAGAGCATGTGTCATTTATTTGATAAGCTCATGGGATGATCAGTTGATTACTAATCGAATTCGTCAATAATGACAGTTGTCACTTGAGTATCGGGATAACTTCAGATGAGGCATTGTATGGCCGTAAGGGTTGTTTCCCCGATTTGGATAAGAAGAAGTGGGTGACAGATAGAGAATTGTTCCTGAATTAGTAAGACAAACCTCTGAGGATGTTCAGTTGATTGTGAAGGATTAAGAACACCTCAGAGCAGATAGAAAAGCTATGCTGACAAGAGACAGAAACCATTGGAATTCACCGAGGGTGAATTTATATTGTTAGAAGTTACATGCTCTTATGACATAACATAAGGACGTAACGAGATCCGAAAAGATATTGGACAAAATAGGAGACAAGGCCTGTAGGTTGGCGTTACCTCCTGAATAAGCAGGCATCCACAATGTGTCCTATCTTATGATACTTCGAAAATACTGTCCGGATCCAACGTATGTGATCAGGTATGAGCTTCAACAGTTTAGCTCAATGAAAGTATAACGTATGATTGGAAAACTTGATTCGGGTATTAAAATGGGAAGTAGAAAGTGTTGAGGTTTAAGATGATCTCCCTAATTAAAGTATGTTGGTAGTATTACACTCCGAAAAAAGTCACAGAAGAGTTAAAGAGTATGATATGTGTGAAATATCCGGAGTGATTTACAGACTAATTTGGTTCTAATTTGGAGGACCAAATTTCTCAAGTAGGGGAGATTATGTAAGACCCGAAAATTAATCGTAAATTTTTATGAAGGATGAAAATGGTCACAATTTTAAACAAATGAGATTCGGATTGGAAATAAGGATTTAAAATGCGAAATGAATGAGTATTTGTGAAGGGAAGTCAGGTTAAATTAATCCCGAACACGTGAAGGGCAAAACGGTCAAAAGATCGAAAGCCAGAATAAATTTGATAAGAAAATTTAATTAAAAATAATGGATTTGAGAATCTTGATCAATAACGAAGAAATAATTAAATTTCGAGTCCAATTGATCAAGATTCGAAATTTTTAGAAATATCGAAAAGTCATTCGGGACAATATCTCGAAAATACAGAGAAATTATATCGAAAAAAATGGTTAAAAATATAATAAATAAATTTAATTGGAATAAAAAAAATTAAATTTTTAGATATTTTAGAATATTTTTGACTAAAATAATGAATATAATAATAATAAACTAATTTATAAATAATAATAAATAAAAATAAAATAATTAAGTAAAAAAAATAAAGAGAGAAAGAATCAGAAAATTGGTCGGGGAGAGAGAAGAAAATGGAAACCGAGGAAGACGACCCGCGCGTGGCTCGTCCGATCCACGGCCACCTGTGACCGACGACGTCGATGAACAGCCGAGGAGAAAAAGGAGAGGTCGACGATCTTGTGGGCATCGGTGACACGCGCCAAGGACCACCGAATCTGGCGAACGGAGGAGGAGAAACCGATGGGAGAAAGGAGCTCGATTCCGGTGATCCACGGCAGCTGGGCTCGAACGGCGGACACCGGCATGATCGGGAAGAGGATGCAGTTCTTTTGAGACCGATATCGGCCGACGAAACCACCGAAATCTGGCGGATCAAGAGGGAGAGTGCCGCGGAGGGAGAAGAGGAAGTGATTCGACCAACCCCGACCCCAGCCGAACACTCCTCAGTGCAGGCGCACAGTTTGGCGCCAGAAACGAGTTAAGAACCTACCGAAAATGCCATGAACGGCGGTGGGAATGTCTGAACGATACGGACCGGTTCAGCAAAGAGGTGAACTAGCTGAACCGGCTGAACCGGACTGGTCTGAACCGGGTTTAAGCCGGACTGAACCGGTTCAGCCAAGAAACAAGGGAAAAACGGAGAAAAAAAGGGAAAAAATTTTTGGGGATACACCGGACTTCGGGTAAGTCGGTAAGAGGTCAAAAGTGATCGATTTGATTTTTGAGAAATTTATTTAAATTATATTTAATCGAAAATTAACCCGAAATTTAATATAAAATTGTGCAGTTTTATGACAAAGCCCGAATGAGCTCCGATTTTTGTATCCCACATCATCTTGGGTAAGTACATTTTAATTCCGATAATTAGAGTCCTTTAATACAGAGTTTCGATTATTTTACGGAATTTATGGATTAATTCTGTATAAAAAGGAATATTTATCGGAATTGCAACGTAATTATCGTAAATAGTATACGGGCTATCTAGTGAGTTTGGAACGAAGCCCGATGATTATTGGTAAGCTGAATGAACCCAGCAAACCCGAAGAAGGGATTTAATAAGCAAAAACGGGCTGAAAATGGGTCGAGGCCCATTAAAGTGCAATCGGGCCCAATAAAGTAAAACGAGCCCAATACGTTAGATTCGATCAGTAAATATGATATACTGATAAAAATAAGTGAATTAACCCAAAATATGTGGTTATATGCAGTTTTGTAGACTTGGTTGACGAGCAGTTGGACTGAGAGATTAGATATTAACGAGACGAGATAAGTTTACGCGTAAATCGAGGTAAAGGAATTTTATAGGTGCATAGAGATACCTATACATAATTTTGAGGGGATTTACAGGGCCTAGAATTCTTAAAGTATCTAGAAAACAAAATACTAATTTTTACGAAAATCGGGCCATAGGTGAATAAAGAAAAAGATGATTTTACCCCTGGGAGTAAAATTTACAAAAAGGGTAGTAAGGCAGATAAATTGCATGATTTTCATGTTTTAATGTTTTATATGAATATATTGCTTTGATTTAAGCAAATATGCACATAGGTTGGATATTGATTTTAAGAATTATACGAAAGGGATTCGGTTTGTACCAGTTACGATTTTAAAGATGTTTTATCAAGATTGAGCCACCTATCATATTTACACGAGTAAAAAGAGTGCTAGAGTCTTACTCGCACTAAAGTTTACTGATTTATTTCTCATGAAAAGCCGTACTGGAGCATTGCTCGTACGAGAAATTTGTGTGTGCACAAAACCGTGCTGGAGCTTCGCTTGCACGAGATTTTAGATATCATGATATGCATAGCGTGGTGCTAGAGCTTCGCTCGCACTAGACGTGAGTTGACATGCATATAGTCGTACGAAAGCCTTCTGTAGACTCTGTGTCACAGAGAGTTGAGATGCTCGCACGTATACTTTGAGACATCGGTTGGTTATCGACATACTATTGGGGTGGATAAGACCTACGGCAGGCACCCCCAGACTATGATATGAGTCCATGGAGTACGATGTACCGTGTATGTCACACGGAGTATGCTGTACCATGCAGTCATGATGACTCGATGATGTTATTTCATATTCTGGCGGGTAGGACTTGACCCCACCTCCCGTTGCAGTTGTGATACCCCGCATACCGGGATCCATGTAGCTTGGGTTCACAGGGACAAAGTATGGCCATAGTCCTCGAGTTGCATACAGTAACCTACATGCCTCACATGATATCATACGGTCTGAATAGACCAGGACGAACCCGAGGGAGGGGTAATGTCCCGATTTATGTTTTTAAAAGAGATGTGATTTAATAAATCAAGGTATTCCCGATGGATGGGTTTAGCCTTGATGTGGTTTTTTTATGATAAAACAAATGAGTTTTAACGTGATGAGTTTATGATGAAACAAATAAGTTTTAAATGTGACGAGCATGAGATGACATACATAATGATTTTTTCATGTTTGTTTTATATGTCGATTTCATGATTTCTCTTATATAATATATACATATATGTGGCATCGTTTTAGTTATACCTCATGCTCCCAATGTAAACGATTTTATATCATGACATTATCAGCACGTAGATAGTATAGTTATCTACCTGCTTACATTATTGCCTTACTGAGCTGTTTATGCTTACCCTTTCATTTTCCACCCCACAGGGTACAATCAGTAGAAGAGAACGACAGTGGTCTTGCATTTTGATTATCCGATGCTTATTATCAAGATCAGGTATACACATTTGTATAATTTTTGTATCTGAACATATAGAGGCATAGTACTGTACATGGATGTAATTTTGGGGATGTATTTAGTTTAAAATAAATTGATATGTAAATGAAATATGGAATTGGAATGGTAAATAGGTGAGAGGTGACTAACACCGAATCATAGCCCAATTGTTTAGTAGTATAACTGTTCACGACATGTAAAGAAATGAAAAAGCGAAAAATTTCCTCTGATTTTTAGGTAATTTGGGTCGTGAAATTTGTTCCGTAGTTAATAGCTAGAATAATAAATAGGATTTTAACCAACATTCATTAATTTTCTAAATAAAGATCAAGGTTGTTGATTACAGTGATTAGCGGTAGAGACACTTTCCTGTGGGACGATACTCATATTTAGTCTATACTCAAAAACTGACCTGTGCACTTGCAGTAGTGTTCCATTAAAGGACAACAAGTTTTCTGGCCCCATTGCCGAAGAACTGTCGTCTAGTTTCTCTTTGACGCTGTTCCCCAATAGCCTTTAATTTAATTTAGATTTTTATTTCTATTTTTGTTTTAATTTATTATCTACAATTTTTTTAGGTGAATGGTAAAAACTCGCAGCAGAGGAAATACAGATATAAAAGAAGAGTTAGATCCAAAGCTAGAGAGAACAATCAAAAAAATTCAACAGAACAGATTTAAAGAGAAAGACTGAAATTTGATCATGACAGATGATAATCAGCAGCAGCGAGCTATACGCGATTATTTTACCCCAGCTGTGAATCAGAATTTCGCTGCTATAAGAGAGATTCCTGTGAACTGCAACAACTTTGAATTGAAGCCGGCATTGATCAACATGGTTATGCAAAACCAATTTGGAGGTTCGGCCTTGGAGGATCTAAATACACATCTGATAAGTTTTCTGTAGATTTGTAGCACCATTAAGATCAATGGAGCCTCTGACAATGCTATTCGGCTAAGGTTATTTCCTTTTTCTCTTCGGGATAAAGCATTGAGTTGGTATCAAAATCTACCAGCAGGAAGCATTCCAACATGGGGACTGATGGCATAGAAATTCTTGGCAAAGTATTTTCCATCGGGAAAGACTATGCAAATGAGATTAGAGATTACCTAGTTCACACAGTTAGACCAAGAGCCACTACATGAGGCATGAGAGAGATTTAAAGAGTTATTGCGTAAATGCCCTCAGCTTGAATACGATGAAGGAAACTAGATACAGGTTTTCTATAGAGGCATGACTCCGCAAACACGAGCTACTGTGAACGCCTCAGCAGGAGGTTCACTATGGTCTAAGACACCTGATCAAGCTATGCAGTTAATTGAGGAGATGACTATAAACAGCAGCCAATGGCCAGGCGAAATAGCTAATGTCAGAAGAGTAGCAGGTATGCATGAGTTAGATACACCGACAGCCATTCTAGCAAGACTTTAGTAGATTTCAACATAAATTTCTTCAATAGGTATACAAGGGCTGCAAACTATTATTCATCCTGACAACGCAAATCCTAACATGATGGGGATGGATTTGGAGCAGGTGAATTATGTTAATAATCGTAACTTTTGTTTTCTGGGAAATCGGATTCCAAACTATTACCAGCCAGGATTCAGAAACCATGGGAATCTATCTTATGGTAATTCTAAGAATGTTCTAAACCCACCAACAGCAAGTAACAGCAATACAGGATTCAATAACCAAAGGAATTCCCAAGGTTATGGTGGAGTTAGAAGGAACGAATTTGAGAAGTTCATGGTTGAAACTAGAACACAATTTAGCAAAACTGATGCGCGGTTAGATAATGTGGAAGCTAAAATGTCAGAGATGAATACTAGTCTTAGTGCACAGATGAAGTCTGTTGAGACTACTTTAGGACAGTTAGCTGCAGCTGTCAGTTCTTTGAATGAAAGAGGTAAGTTCCCTAGTGATACAGTGATAAATCTGAAAGAACACTGCAATGCTATATCTTTGAGAAGTGGAAACACCTATGAGCCACCAAAGGTAGCAGAGAAAGAAGAAACTGCGCCAATCACTGAGGTGCAGAAGAAGCAAGCCGAACCTGTTGTGTCAAAAGATGCAGAATCATAATCGGTTAAACAGGGAGTTAATTCTAAACCTTTTAGTAAACTTTTTCTTGATAATCCTCCTTTGTTGAAACCATCTATTCCTTATCCTCAAGCTTTGTATAAGAGGAAAATTGAATCTGAGTTTAAGAAATTTCTAGATATATTTAAGAAATTACATATTAACATTCTGTTTGTTGATGCCTTGCAACAGATGCCGCATTATGCAAAATTCATGAAAGAGGTGTTGTCAAAGAAATGGAGACTTGAGGATTATGAGACTGTCAACTTGACAGAGGAATACAGTGTGATTTTACAGCAGAAGTTACCGTAAAAATTGAAAGACTCTGGAAGCTTTACTATTCCATACGAGATTGGAGGATCGAAAGTGGGTAAGGCATTGTGTGATTTAGGTGTTAGCATAAATTTAATGCCTTTATCTATTTTCAGGAGCCTAAGTCTTGGAGAGGTGAAGCCGACCACCATAACACTACAATTAGCAGATAGATCGATTACTTATCCCAGAGGTATAGTAGAAGATGTACTCTTTAAAGTTGATAAGCTAATATTTCCTGTCGATTTTGTAGTTTTAGATTATGAAGAGGACAGAGAAATTTCGCTTATACTTGGGAGACCATTCCTTGCCACTGGGAGAGCACTAATCGATGTTCAGAGAGGGCAATTAATCTTAAGGATGAATGATGAATCAGTTATGTTCAACATCTATAAGGCGATGAAATTCACTGATGAGCCAGAGACTTGTAAGTTGATTGAAGTGGTGTAGAGTTGTGTACGAGAAGTTGAAACAAAGGAAGCACCAACTGATCCTATGGCTCAGTGTCTGGTAAATTTAGTTTCTAATTTAGATGATGAATTATTAACTAATGAAATTAAAAGTTGTGTTGTTACTTTGGAAGCTAACCCATTAGAAAGTGCGACTACAACAACTAAGGAAAAGATTGACAAGTCGCAGGTAAGTGAGAAACAATAAGGCAAAATCAAATTGAAAGAATTACCAGGCCATTTAAGGTATGCTTTCTTAGGTGATGATAGTACTTTTCCTATGATTATTTCATCATCTTTATCTGTTGTAGTGGAAGACAAGTTGCTTAGAATTTTAAGAGAGCACAAATCAGCAATTGGATGGTCCATTGCTGACATCAAATCAACAATTGGATGGTCCATTGCTGACATCAAAGGAATTAGTCCCTCTGTTGTGATGCACAAAATTTGGTTGGAGGAAAATCATAAACCCTCTATTTAACCATAGAAAATACTAAATCCAGCAATGAAAGAAGTTGTTAGAGCTGAGATTTTAAAATTATTAAATACTGGTATTATATATACGATATCTGATAGTTCTTGGGTGAGTCCTGTGCAGGTTGTGCCTAAAAAGGGTGGAATCACAGTAGTTCGTGACACCAACGATGAAATCATGTCCACCAGAATGGTAATAGGTTGGAAAGTCTGCATCGATTATAGGAAGCTAAATAAAGCTACTAGGAAAGACCACTTCTCACTTCCGTTTATTGACCAAATGTTAGACAGACTAACCGGGCACAATTATTATTGCTTTTTAGATGGCTACTCAGGCTATAACTAGATTGCAATAACCCTAGAGATCAAGAGAAAACAACCTTCACTTGCCCATATGGAACTTTCGCATATAGAAGGATGCCTTTTGGTTTGTGCAACGCCCCAACAACCTTTCAGAGATACATGATGTCGATCTTCGCTGACATGGTTGAAGAGATAATGGAAGGCTTCATGGATGACTTCTCGGTATTTGGTAAGACTTTTGACCAATGTTTATCTAATTTGGCACTTGTTTTGTAGAGATGTGAAGAGACGAATCTTGTCTTAAATTGGGAGAAGTGTCAATTTACGGTGCAAGAAGGAATCGTCCTTGGACATAAAATTTCAGCTCATGGCATTGAGGTGGATAGAGCTAAAGTCGCTGCTATTGAAAAGCTTCCCCCTCCAAAATCAGTTAAAGTCGTAAGGAGCTTTTTGGGACATGCAGGATTCTATCGCAGATTTATCAGGGATTTTTAAAAATCTCAAAACCTTTATGTAATTTATTAAAAAAAGATGTTGATTTTGTCTTTGATAATCTTTGCTTGCAGGCGTTCGAAAAGATCAAGAAGGAGCTTATTTCTGTACCTATTATGATCGCACAAGATTAGACAAAACCGTTTGAACTGATGTACGACGCGAGTGATTTTGCAATTGGAGTAATCCTTGGGCAGAAAAGAGATAAGATTTTTTGGGCTATCTACTACTCAAGTAGAACCTTAGATGATGCTCAGAAAAATTACACAACAACGGAGAAGGAAATGCTTGCAGTTGTACAAACATTTAACAAGTTCAGACCATACTTAATTGGAGGCAAGGTCATTATCTATACAGACCATGCAGCTATTCGGTATCTATTTGCGAAGAAGGATGCAAAACCCAGACTTATTAGATGGATCTTGCTTTTGCAAGAATTTGATTTTGAGATCAGGGACAAAAAGGGATCTGAAAATGTTGTAGCTGATCATTTGTCTAGGTTGGAGCAATCTAAAATCAGCAAGAATAGCCTATTCAAGAGGAGTTTCCAGATGAAACAATAATGAAGATTGATGTAAATCTGCCCTGGTTTGCAGACACAGTGAATTACTTAGCAAAAGGATTAGTGCAAAGTGGTTTAATTTATCAACAGAGGAAGAAATTCTTCCATGATATCAACTTGTATTTTTGGGATGACCCTCTATTGTTTAAGAAGTGTCCATACCAAATTATAAGAAGATGCATACCGAAAGATGAAGTTCAGGAAATTCTGCACCATTGTCATGCTATAGCATATGAAGGTCATTTTGGTGCAGAACGTACAGCAACAAAGGTGCTGCAATCAGGTTTTTATTGGCCTAGTGTGTTTAAAGATAGCTACATGTTTGTAAAAACATGTGACAGATGTCAAGAGGTTGGAAACATTTCAAGAAGGCATGAATTACCTTTGACAAATATTCTAGAAGTGGAAATCTTTGATGTATGGGGTATCGATTTTATGGGACCGTTTCCTCCATCTTTTGGGAAGCTATACATTCTCCTTGCTTTTGATTATGTCTCTAAATGGGTGAAGGCAATAGCATCACCAACAAATAATGCAAAAATGGTGATTCGATTTCTACACAAGAATATTTTGACAAGGTTCGGTACTCCAAGGGCCATCTTGAGTGATGAAGGCACTCATTTCTATAACAAAATCTTCAATGGTTTGATGTCAAAGTATGGAATTTGACATAAAGTAGCTCTCGATTATCATCTGTAGACAAATGGCCAAGCTGAAATTTCAAACCGAGAAGTGAAGTTGATATTGGAGAAGGCTGTCAATCTGAATAGAAAAGATTGGGCTAACAAGTTAGATGACACGCTTTAGGCATACAGAACAACCTATAAGACTCTAATTGGAATGTCTCCCTATAGGTTGGTATTTGGTAAGGCATGTTATCTACCTGTAGAGCTTGAGCATCGAGCTTACTAGGCCATTGAGAAGCTAAATTTTAACTATAATAAGGCTGGAGCAAATCGGTTACTCCAATTGAATGAGCTTGATGAGCTGAGGAATGATTCCTATAACAATACAAGGATTTATAAGGATAGGACTAAGAGATGGCATGATAATATGATAATGAGACAAGAATTTAGTCCTAGATAGCAAGTTCTCTTGTATAATTCACGTCTCAAATTATTTCCTGGCAAGTTGAAGTCAAGGTGGTTAGGATCGTTTTTGATACATCAAGTTTTCCCATATGGAGCAATTGAGTTGAAGAAATCAGATGGGAGCTTATTCAAGGTCAATGGGCAGCGTTTAAAGCACTATTATGGAGAGGGGGTGCATAAGTTAGAAAGCATTCCCCTTGGTGAACCGAATTGAGGAAACTGGAAGAAGTCTGGCTGAAGACTTAAATTTTAGCGCTTTTGGGAGGCAACCTAATTTATATTTTTAGGATTTTTAGTTTTTACTTTCTTTTTATTTGATTTCAGTAGTATTTTTATTTTTATTTTTCATTTGATCGAGTTGTGTTTTACAGGTATATGCATTTGGAAGTTTAATTGTTATAAATTTTTCAAGAAAGCATGCATGGGTGCATGAATGGTGAAAGGAAAAGAAAAATTTTGCAAGGGCTTTAGTAGCTTCAGAATGGATGATCAGAACAGAAACGAAGAAAAAAAAGGTTTTTAAAGAAAGGAAGTAAAGAGATACATGAATAGTAACTAAGCTAGAAGACTAATTTTTTTTCTTTCAATTGAAGAAGTGAGGGCTGAACAATGTCTGCAATGGTAAGAGAAAGAAAGTCAGGAGTAAGAAAAAGCATGAGAAGAAATTCTGTCAAAGAAGGAAACAAATGTTTACAATTTTCAAAGATGGGGTGCATGGAGTACACATGTCAATGCTTTATTGGAAGATGGATTCCCTTATCTTTTCAACCCAACTTACTATTTGGCTAAGGAAATAACCCTACCAAACTAATTAGAAAGAGGCAGTTGAACCTTTCCCACACTAAGACTCTCTCTTTTTTTGGTTATTGCATCTTCATTTGTTCTCTTGAAAGTACATCGACAAACCCCACTACCATTATTTTTCTATCTTCCGATCTTGTTGTTTTCTATTGTTTTGGTAGTTTCGCCAACAAATTTTCATGGATTAGATCTCTTGGTGGTCTCGAAACCTTTGGGGGAAGGAAAAGGTGTTTTCTTGTCGGATTGTTTCTGTGGTAAAGACGTAAAGTGGTCCAACTAAATCCTACGTGATTTCAGTTTCGGGTATTTTCCTTCTTTCTTCAATAGTTTTCGATCCTTGAGCGGCTATCCTTTTGGCTTTTACAACTTAGAATTTTTTAAGCCCTTCTCGATTTGATAAATCTTTGTTGGAGTAATTCTGGTTGTGAAGAGATTTTTGGGCCTGTTTTGTGTTTTCGTCCGATTAGGTTTAAGCTGAAAATTGTTCTTGATAATTTGTGAATCACTGGGTGGATAATGGCACCTAAAGCCCAAGCCAGACGAAAACTAGAAAGTTTGAGTCAAGCTACTAATAGTTCAGCCCCATCTCCACAGAGGGAAGAGCCAGTCATAACCGAGTATGATCCCTCTCGATTTGTAAATAGCCAGGCAGTAGCAAATTTTAAGAAAATCATGGGTAAAAACATGATTATTGAGAGGAGCTTTCGACCTAACATTGGTGGCTGGGATATGTACTCTGAGTATCTGAGGGATTTCGGGTTGTAAAAATTAGCAGGGCAACCTGAAGATGCCATCCTTGATGTGGTCCGAGAATTTTATGCCAATGCCATGGAGAGCACTCATTCGACTTCAGAAGTTAAGGGTGTTCTTGTTCCCTACAATGCCAATGCCATTAATCTGTATTTGGACCTTCCGCAAGGGGTGCAAGATGAGTATACCAGCTATGTCGCAACCCTACACACTAATTATGATGAGCTGGTCAGGGTCATTAACGAACTAACAGTCCCATACACCCATTGGCATAAGAGGCCAGAAGCTGAATCTATGGCATTCCTTTCCAATCGGCTTCAATATGGTCTTCATGAATGGTATGATTTTATTTGTTCTAGAATCATGCCTACCACCCATAAAAGTAGTGTAGATGTGGACAGAGCTGCTCTCCTTTACTGTATTATGATTGGAAAGATTGTTAATTTTGGAGCCATTATTTTTCGGTCCATGCAAGAGTTCATACGAAGAGAGAATAGAAGGGGTTTACCTCACCCTTCCTTGGTTTATGGACTCTGTAAGAAATATGGAGTATATTGGACTGAGCATGAACCAAGATTGGCAAACAAATCTGTAATCACTTTCAAAAATCCTAAAGTACCTCTAATTCAGTGAGAAGTTGCTATTCCTACTGCACCATCTTCTGTTGGCACTTCTACCGACCTATCAACTGTATCGTCTACCACTTCAAGCTCCATTGAGATCGTGCTTATTGAGATTAAAGAGTTACGGATGGAGGTGCGTAACAATGACTGAGATTATCAAACTTTCTTTGCGTATGTTGCCAATTACAATCGGTCATTGGTGCAATACCTAATCTGAGGGGTCGTGAAAAAGAGGTGGAATTTCCCTTACCACCACAATGGTGTATGCCACAGCAGGGAAATGCAGCTGATGATGACATGGAAGAAGAGGCACCAAAGGACGCTGATGCTGAGGTTGGCTCAAAAGAGGATTAGGATAGTAAACTACCCCAGAGAAGTCCTCTTTAACACTTTTTCCTATCTTTTCATTGAGGACAATGAAGGTTCTAAGTTTGGGGGGAGTTATGGTTGTGCTGGCTGTGCTTTGTGCCTTATACTTTCTGTACTTGTTTCAATATTTTTAGCAGTTGTTATTTGTTTCAAATTTATATGTTTGTGTGACAATTATACTCAGTTTTAAAGGTTAGTTTTCTAGATTATGGCCGAAGATGGATATTGTAAGGAAGTATCAACTTTTGCTTAAATGGATGATTTTATTGTTTGAGTATTGGTATGTGGATAGAAAACTTCACTTGAATCTTTTCACTTAAACTTATGCACCAATCATATTCAGTTTATGTACTTATTGTGTTGAATTGTGAAACCAAAATGACTCTAGAACTTGATTAGTTATTACTTGAGGTAAAATTGATAGACCATGCATGATTAGGAAAATGATCTAGGCCATTTTTGTTTTGAGATTGAGCCTTTCAAGCCTACCCAATTATATTAATCCTTTAGAAAACCCTTTGAGCCTAATTTTTTCATTTTATTGTTATCTAACCACATTACAAGCCATGGCCTAATTGTTTGATTATCTTTTTCTTTTGGTCCCTTACTTGAAGTGCTAGTAATCAAAATTTTGGATTAAAGGATGAGCTCAAAAGAAAACAAGGGTGGTTTGTAAATTGTTGGTTTGTGAACTTGATTATTACAACATGGGTTTGTTCTTGGGTCTTGATATAAATTGAGTGTCATATGCAATTACAAGTAGTGAAAAATCTTAAGTTCAGGGGTATGACACTGTTCATATTGATTTCAAAAAAAAAAAAGAGAAATCAAACTCGAGAATGAATAAAGTTGGGTAGTGATTCATGAGGTCAAAACAAATTAAATCCAAAGTTGATTATAGTGCTTTAGGTGGATTGAACTTCATATTATATCCTTTATCCCACCTAAACCCAAGCCTTATGTTACAACCCTTGAAAAGTCCTTTTGATTCTTGGTTATGCATGAGTCTTTATTAGTGGAGAGTAGTAGTTAATTCAAGCATATGAAGTCTTGTGTTTAATTCTTATTTAGGATTTGCATTAACACTTGAGTGCATAAATTTGAGTAGATGATTGTACACACATACACACAAGTGGAAAGTGAAAAGTGAAGGGGGATTGGTTTGTTTTGATTGGCTTAAACAATATAAATCTGAAATTTGTCTTAAGTTGAGAACCTTGTGAATTCTTGAGGAAAATCCAAATTTAGTATAACAAGCATGTGAGCTGAGTATGGTTGAGAGTCTTTATTTGTTTTGTGTCTAGTATGTCTTTGCTTGAGGATAAGCAAATTTTTAAGTTTGGGGGTATTTGTTAGCACTGAATTTTATATATGTTTAGGATCATTTTTTACTTAGTTATTTGATTTGTTCTTTGCAATATTAGGTATGTTTTATGTGTTTTGTGCACTTGTGCGGGAAACAGAACAATTTGGAGAAGCTAAAGCTTTTGGAGCTGATTCTGATGATTCTGTGAAGAATTGAAGTTACAGGGTGCTGATCGTGACTTATGCTGCAGCAATAGAAGAAACTGGACAGTGCATAGCAAATTTGAGGAATTAATACCATTGTCGCAGGATAGCAGTCTGATTAGGGCAACACTATTTTGCCACGTGGCCTTTCGCGTTTTAGTACTTGGAAACCTTATAAATAGTCTTTTTATCGGAATTATAGAGGAGGCTGCGACAGAAGACTTTAAGATTAATTTAGCTCCATAGAAACTTCATCTTTTTCACCAATTTTGTTCTTAGGATGTTAAATTGGATTTCTTAGATGTTTATTATGATGTCTAGGAACTAAACTCCTTTTTCTTAGAATCGATGTAACCAACTTTAGGCATATTGCAATTTCTTTGTGATGTTGTTTGGATGATTTCAATTATGTTTATTTAATCTACTTGTTCTTAATGCTCTAGTTGATTGGCCACCAATTAGATGAATTAGTATAATAATTCGACACTCGAGAGAGGGGTTATTTATATGCACAAGGGTAGATTAACGTAGGACATTGTTAAATCGGGAGGTTGACAATTCTTATGAGCCATAGAGAAACGGATTATTATTGCTTAATGAACTCTATTATTTAATTCTGAATTGAGAGATTAGGATTAGGTAAATTGGGTATGACTGTTTAAAACTCGGGAGAGATAAGCAGGAAATAGTTTTGGCTATAAACAATTTGAAATCAAAAGAACAGTTGATCAATAGAATTGTATGAACCCTAGTTAAGTGAAATCGGTTTCTATGAATATTTTGCTATTGATATTTTCATTCGTAATTATTGTGATTTGTTTTAATTAATTTGTTTCGTAGTTAATAGTTAGAATAATAAATAGGATTTTAACCAACATTCATTAATTTTCTAAATAAAGATCAAGGTTGTTGATTACAGTGACTAGCGGTAGAGACAGTTCCCTGTGGGATGATACTCATATTTACTTTATACTCGAAAACTGACCTGTGCACTTGCAGTAGTGTTCCATTAAAGGACAACATGTATGCATGGCTTTGTGCTTGAGATTTTAATGAAAAGAAATGGATTTTAAGGGCATCGTATTATGAGCATGTAGATAGTGGAGCTATCTACTTACTTACATAATTGCCTTATTGAGCATGTGGTTTGCTCACCCCCTTATTTTCCCATCTTTTCAAAGCACTCGCAATAGTTAGTGAGCGGCTGAGGACTTGCATTCTTGGTATCCGCTGCTTCCTATCGAGAAACAGGTATACACATTTGTATGGTTTTGTATCTAAATATATCAATGCATAGTACTGTAAACGTATATGATGTCGAGGAAGTAAGGTTATGTAAATACCATTGTGTATGTATTTAGTTAAAGTCAAAAGATAGTAATCACTGATATGTAAATGTCATTATGAAAATGGAATGGTAAATAGGTGAGAGGTGACTAACACCGAATCATAGCCCAACTGTTTGTAGGATGGTCACGATGAGAGAAAGGTAAGAATTAAATAATAAATTAAAAGGCAAAAACTTTACTCTGATCTTTAGGTAATTTGGGTCTGACAAACTGTTAGTAGTAAGGTAAGTCACGGGAAGAGGGTCATGACATTTTCTCACTCTAAAATATCATCGCCTTCCAAATAGATTTGAGAAAGGTTTCTTTTTACAAAGTTGTTCCTTGTGAAGAGGAGAACAACAAATTCAAAAACTAGTAGTTGAAGTTCTAGATTGAAGGAGCAAGGTGTTTTCCCTTTTTTGGCCAAAAAAGAAAGGTTAAGCTAGGTAAGTTTTCAATACACTAACTTCAAGTAAGTTAATCTAGACAATTTTATAAGTTGATTGGTGAATGCATCGTTGGCTGAAATATCCTTGAGCATGATTAATCATCCATGACCTAATATGGGTTTAGTGTGAGAAAGTTAGCTATGGTTGATTTAATGATGAATTGAGTATACTATGGTGTTGGTGATGTTATATGCATGATTTTTAGATGGTTTTGTGAAATCAATATGTTGGAATAGATAATGATTTAAAGTAGGCATAAGAGGTGAATGATGAAATGCCTTAGTGAAGGAAAGTGATGAACTTAAGGCAAGCACACCAAGTGTTTGTCAAAATAACCATGAGAGCTAGGCAATCGTGGTGTTGACCATGGCTAGGCATGGCGCACCATGCGTGACCGAATGGTCAAGTGGACAAAGTGTTGAGTATTCAGCTCGATAAGGCATTGTTGGCCTAAGGCCGACCCAATATGAATCAGTAGGCTTGATGGGCCCAATAGATTCTCGAGAAATGAATAGTACAATCGAAATGGACTTAAGAGAAAGTAAGGCCCAATAAGAGTAAATAGGCCCAATAAGTTAAATCGGTTGTAGTGAAAGTGAAATACAGATAAATAAACTGTATTTAATATGATAAAGTAATTTTGTGCAGCTCTGGAGATTATATTGGGAGCGAAACGAACTGCATGATCGAGCAACTCTGAGGAAGTGGAATTACTCGACGCAATTCCAGGTAAGGGAATTTTATGAGTATTTAGAGGTAGCTGCACATATTTTAAGGGTATTTACAGGGTATTAAATTTGCTTGGTTACCTAGAAAAGAAATAATAATTTTTGCGGAAAAAAAATTTAGGTATAGGTTAAAAAGATCGTTTTGCCCCTAGTTAGGAATTTTACAAAAATGGTAGTAAGGCTAATAAATTGCATGAATATCTTGTTTTAATATTTTTATGAAATATATTGCTTCGATTTAAGCAAATTTACTGATAGGCTAGTTATTGATTTCATAATTTCATGAAATAGCATGAGTCAGGTGCTAACTTTCATTTTGAGCGTGTTTTGTTGAAATAAAGCCGCCTTTCAGATTTATATGAGTAAAATTGTGCTGGAGCTTTACTCGTACTGGATTTTGATATTTTAACACGCATGAAATGTGCTGGAGCCTAGCTCGCACTATATTTTAAGTCGAGATGCATGCAAACCGTACTGAAGTTTTTGTTCGTACGTGGGTTTCATTTATCTCTTATGCATATAACTGTACTGGAGTTTTGCTCGTACATTATTTTACCATTATTTATTTTGCATAAACTTGTACTGGAGCGTTGCTCATACGAGAATTTTTACTGATTATACATGAAATCGCGCTAGAGCCTTGCTCGTCCTAGACTTTTCACACTTTGATATGTAATGAGTTGTGTTGGATGCCTTGTGTAGATTGTGTGTCACACAGATGAGATGCTCGCACGAGCCGTGCTGGATGCCTTGTGTAGAATATTAGTCACACCGATGAGATGCTCGTACATGCACTTGAGACTGAGTCTGTTATACATGGTACGGGGTAGATAAGACCTACGACAGGCACCTCCGACTGTGATTTGGGTCAATGGAGTACGTTGTACCATGTATATCACATGGAGTACATTGTACTGTGTGGTGATGATGTTGATTTGTATTCTAGTGGGTAGGATTGACCCACCTCCCATTACAACATGATGCCCCGTACACCGGGATCCGTGTGGTCTGGGATGATTGTGACATAGTTGGCCAACAGAGTCCTCGATCGTATACAGTGACCACCTGTCTCACATGATATCAAATGATTTTATATGCACTAAACATGATTCGTGTTATCTGGGGTAGACCCGAGGGAGGGGTCGAACCTCATGGGATGTGTTTAAAGGATGATATATTTATACACATGCGACATAGTTTTATCTATTTCCTCATGTTTAAAATGAAATGTGGATTTAATGATGTGTTGATGAGTTTTACTAAGTTTTGATAATGTGTTAAACCTTGAGGGGTTGTTTTATGATGAGTTTTCAATTTGTTGAGCATGAGACGTTGACATGATGATTTTCCATGTTTACATGCCTATTTTCATGTTTTCAGTACGTGATATATGTATATACATGTGGCATAGTTTTATCTATTACCTCATGCTCTGGATATAAATGATTTTTATATCATGACATTATAAGCATGTAGATAATGTAGTTATCTACCTGCTTGCATTATTGCTTACTGAGCTAGTGAGCTCATCCCTTTTATTTTCGCCCTCTACTGAGCACACATAGTAGTTAGTGAGTGGCTAAGGAGTTGCATCCTGATATCCGCTGCTTCCTATCACCGAGAGGTATACACACTGGTATCTTTTTGTATCTAAACATGTTATAGCACAGTAATCATTTTGGAATGTAATATGGGGGATGTAAGTATTAGTAAACACGTACAAGTATTGAATCTATATTTATAAAATATACATGTTTACTTTTGAATAAATTAAAAGATAGATGGCATAGCAGATGGTAAAGAGTGACTAATACTGACTCATAGCCCAATTGTTTAGTGGTGAGAATGTTCATGACCGGGATAGGAAAGGAAAAAGTGAAAACTTTGTAGCGATTATAAGTAAAAATGGGTCATGACAGAGGTGGTATCAGAGCTGAGTTGGCCTAATATGAGTCTGTATAAGTAAGTAGGAAAGTTACATCCCAATATTACTGTGCTTTGTTTAGATATAATTGTGTATACTAAAATGGAATTAGACTAATAAATGGTTATGGATATAGGAATTTAGGCATTATGCTAGTTACTCGTCGTGGTAGAGGTGCGAGTTCACATGCTAGAAGCCGTAGAGGTAGGCCTAACAGCCCTGCAAAGTTCCAGACTGATCAGGCTCCACAGGACCCTGTTGAGAGACCAGGGGATACTGAGGCATGCTTCGCTAGGACAGAGTGGAGTATTGAGAGTCTTATTGAGATAGTCACGTAGACATTAGGGGTTGGTGATAGACAAGGTCTAGCCGAACAGCCTGGTGCTACTGGACAAACAGCTGTAGAGAGACCTCGACTACAGAGACTGTTACACCACCACTAGTTCAGGATACAGTTTCTTCTGTCACTCCACAGCCGAGCGGTAGTGATATGGGTTATGACTATGAGTTGGATAGGTTATGACAGTTCTAGGAGTTCAGACCTCCAGTCTTTGGAGGAGTGAAAGACCCGGTTGTTGCAGAGGATTGGATATATGAGATGGAGAAGTTGTATGGGTTCTTCAAGTGTACATCGATTAAGAGGGTTACCTTTGTCGTATTTATGTTGAAAGGCGAGGCAGAGAACTGGTGGAGATCCACAGTATCTATCCTGAGAGCTCAATACCCATATATTACAGGAGAGATATTTTTGGAGGCCTTTAGGAGGCAGTATATTCCCGCCACTGAACAGCCAAAGCTACGGATGGAGTTTATGAGTTTAGTTCAAGAGAACCGCTACGTTGATGAGTATGAGTTAAGGATCATATCCTCGGGAAGGTATGACTCGGATACGTTGAGCAGTGAGACTTGGAAGGTCTAGAAGTTCATGTATGGATTGAGACCAGCCATCAGATCTAGATTAGCTCTGTTTGACATACCCACTTATGAGGAGGCAATGCACAAGGCACAGTTATGTGAGTAGGACTTTGAACAAAATGCCTCTGAATTTGGGAAGGTTAGTAGTAGGAGAGATAGAGATCGAAAGAGATCCGGAGGTGATAGAGATATTAGGAGAGGAGGTCAGAGACTGTTTGGGAAGAGACCTCGGATTAAGGAGGTACAAGAGAGGACTGTTAAGCCTCCTATATATCCGGCCTTAACACCACCGAGAGGTATATTTATTGGGGGACCTCGGCCTACCACCGAGTAGTATAGGAGATGTGGCAAATATCTTGGTACCAGGCCTTGTCCAATGACCCCTGGAGTGTGTTACAAATGTGGAAAGCTAGGGCATATCATGCGGAACTACCCTGAGATGATTGAGACTGCCCCACATAAGGGCAAAGAGCTAGAGAGAGCTCCTGTTGAGACTGTTGGTTCGAGGAGGAGAGCTACAGCTGAGGAGAAGGGGAAGCAGGTTATGGGCAGAAGGCCAGTACATGCATTGGACTAGGACACCGTGGATATTTCAGCGGATGTGATTAAGGGTACTATCCTGATTTTTTATTTAAAAGCATTTGTGTTATTCGATCCCGGTCCACGTATTCCTTTATATCGCTTTCATTTGCACATAAGTTATTGAATCATGTAAAGCCTACATCATTAGATAGAATGTTGTTGATTTCTACACCTATGAATGATAGTCAGTTGACTGAGTATGTATATAGGGACTGTAGGCTAAAAATAGAGGAAAGGAATATGTCAGCTGATCTTATCTTACTAAATATGAGTGATTTCGATGTAAGTATAGGAATGGATTGGTTGGCTACGAATCATGCTGTTTTAGATTGTTATGCTACGACGGTAATGTTTTCAAGGATAGATAGCCTTACTGTAAGTTTTCCTGAAAAGTGTACTGTAAGTTTTGCTGGAAAGAAATGAAGGAACATGATTATTGCAAATGGGAAGAGTATAATTTTAATTCATCATAATTAAGAGATGAGTTTGCTTGTTAATCATGAATGTTAATATGATGACCCAAGTTACTAATGGTGGAAAAGGATAACTTGAAGGGTTCATTGCATATGTGGTTGACACATATAAGGCACATCTGAAATTGAGAGACATTCTAGTGGTTGTAGAGTTTCTTGATGTTTTTTCGGATGATTTATCAGGGTTACCACTCGACAGGGAGATGGAATTTTGTATAAAGTTCGTACCTGGTACAGAGCCGATATCTAGATCACCGTATAGAATGGCTCCGATTGAGTTGGAGGAGCTAAGGAAGCAGTTGCATGAGTTATTAGAGAAGGGGTTTGTTAGATCGAACGTCTCACCTTGGGGAGCTCTGATCTTGTTTGTTAAGAAGAATGATGAGAGTCTCCGACTGTGCATAGATTACCGGTTGTTGAATAAGGCTACCTGTCAAGAATAAGTACTCCTTTTCACGCATTGAAGATCTATTAGATCAGCTTCGGGGAGCACATGTCTTTTCTAAGATAAATCTGCGATCTGGGTACCATCAGTTGAGGATACGGACTGGAGTTGTACCCAAGACAGTATTTCGTACCCGTTATGGCCACTACGAGTTTTTGGTTATGTCATTCGGATTGACGAATGCCCCCGCAACATTTATGGTTTTGATGAATGATGTGTTTAAGCCATACCTAGACCAGTTTATGATAGTGTTTATAGATGATATATTGGTTTATTCCAAGTCCAGGGAAGATCATGAGCAGCACTTAAGGATAGTTCTGCAGACCCTCTGAGAGAATGAGTTATATGTCAAGCTTAATAAGTGTGACTTTTGGTTGGAGCAGATTTCCTTTTTGGGTCTTGTTGTATCGAGGGATGGGGTATCAGTAGATCCATCCAAGGTAGAGGCAGTTGTTTAGTGGGAGAGACCTAAGACGGTTACAGAGGACCATAATTTTTTGGGTTTGGTAGGTTATTATTAGCAATTTGTGGAGGGATTCTCTAAGCTGGCTGCTCCGTTGACACGCCTCACTCGAAAGAATGTGGTATTTGAGTGGTATGATCAATGTGAAAGTAGTTTCTACGAGCTGAAGCAACAACTGACCACCGCACCTATTCTCACCATATCCACCATCTCAAGAGGCTCTTCAGTATATACAGATGCCTCGTGACAGGGACTGGGCTATGTGTTGATGCAGGACGGGAAAATAGTCGCTTATGGTTCTAGACAGCTTAAGAACCATAAGAAGAACTACCCAACACACGATCTAGAGTTGGCAGCTGTGGTGTTTGCATTGAAGATATGGTGCCACTACTTGTATGGTGAGAAATTTCAAGTATTTACTGACCATAAAAGCCTCAAGTATCTGTTCTCACATAAGGAGTTGAACATGAGGTAGAGAAGGTGGCTCGAGCTTTTGAAAGACTATGATTGTAAGATTTTGTACCACCCGGGTAAGGCAAATGTAGTAGCTGATGCACTGAGTAGGAAGCACCTCGGGTTGGTATCATACATGATGATTAGGGAACATGAGCTGTTGGAACAGTTTACGAATCTCAGTTTAGATTTGACCTCGCTTGATACTGATAGTGGTTGTATGGCAGCTAGCCTATGGTTGTAACCGGATGTGGTAGATCATATCCGACAGGTTTAGCAGATTGATCAGCAGTGCAGGGATATTATCAAGTGATACAGAGGGGTACAAAAACTGATTTTGAGTTAAGTTCAGATGTATTGCTAAGGTTCAGGGGTAGGATATGTATTCCCGATGACCCAGAGATCAGGAGGTTGTTTTTTACTGAAGCTCATTCGTCGAAGTATACACTGCATTCATGGAGTAACAAGATGTATCAGAATCTCTGGAGAGTGTATTGGTGGTCAGGGATAAGGAGGGATATTGCAGAGTTTATGGCAAAGTGTCTCGTATGTCAGCAGGTGAAGGTAGAGCATTGAAGCCTGCAGGGCTATTGTAACCTCTACCGATACTGACTTAGAAGTGGGAGCACATCACCATAGATTTTGTGATAGGTTTACCAAGGACCCGCAGAGGTCATGATGCCATCTGGGTGATTGTGGATAGGTTAACAAAGTCAGCCCATTTCTTAGCTATCGATACTATGAGTACATTGACGAATCTATATGTGCGTAAGATAGTGAGGTTACATGGTATCCCAGTGAATATTGTTTCGGATAGGGATTCCTACTTCATTTCCCACTTTTGGGAACACTTTTAGGAAGTGATAGGGACCCAATTGAGTTTTAGCACAGCTTTCTATCCTCAGACAGATGGTCAGTTAGATAAGACTATATAGACTCTGGAGGATATGTTCAGAGCATGTGTGTTGGATTTTAGAGGCTCATAGGATGATCATTTACCACTAGCCGGGTTCACCTATAATAACATCTATCATGCGAGTATCAAGATGGCACCATATGAGGCCTTGTATGGTAGTAGATGTCGTTTTCCTATTGGATGGGAGGAGGTTGGTGGCAGACAGATCTTTGCTCCTGATTTGGTAAGACAAGCCTCTAAGGTTGTTTAGTTGATATGTGAGAGATTAAGGACAACTTAGAGCAGGCAAAAGAGATATGCTGACACGAGACGGAGGCCATTGGAGTTCCCTGTAGGTGATTCAATGTTCTTGAAAGTTTCTCCCTCAAAAGGGATTATGAGGTTCGATAAGAAGGGTAAGTTGAGCCCTTGGTATATCGAGCCATTTAAGATACTGGAGCAAGTGAAGATAAGGCCTACAGGCTCACGTTACCACTGGAGCTAGGAGGCATTCAAAACATCTTCCATGTACCGATGCTTCGGAAGTACCTTCTAGATCTGGCCCATGTGATTCGGTATGAGGCATTGGAGCTCAAGGATGATCTGTCGTATGTAAAGATATCGATTCGGATACAAGATAGGAAGGAGAAGGTGTTACGGACTAAGACGATTCCGCTTGTTAAGGTGCTCTGGCAGCACCACACTTCAAAGGAGGCTACTTGGGAGTTAGAAAGCCTGATATGGGAAAAGTACCCTCGACTTTTCGAGAAGTGACTTCGTCACAACCCTCCTTTCATCCAAAAATCACTACAAATGTTTTGCTTTAGACATTATCTTTCTCAGTCCTGACAATTTTAACACCAACTAGTTGAGCTATGACCCGGAGTTAGTTACCTCTTACCATAGACCATATCACTTAACATTTATATACAATAACTGTAAGCACTTAAATTGCTTACATTAAACTTTATTATTTCATACGTGTCTACAAATATTAACATCCCCCAGATTACATTTCCAAAAGTATTATTGTGCTATACATGTTTAGATACAAAACGATATTAATGTGTATACCTCTCTGCTATGGGCAGTAGCAGACATTGGGAGTGCAAGTCTCTGCTCGCTCTCAACCACTATGGATGCACTGTGGAGATAGAAAGTGAAAGGGTCAGCACAACTTGCTCAGTAATGAAATAATGCAAGCAGGTAGATAGCTACATTATCTTCGTGCTGATAATGACATGATATAAACATCACTTACATTCGGAGCATGAGGTAGAATAATACCATGCCACATGAATATGTATAGAATATATGAGAACTCATAAAATCAGGCATGATAACACATGGAAAATCATCATGTAAAAACATCTCATGTTCATCACAACAAAACTCTTCAATTTCATCTCAAACCATAGATTTCATCATAAGTCATTTAAATCAAAGTTGATACCTCTCTTCGGGAAATCTAGTGCAAAAACCACACTTTTTTAAAAACATAATCACAGGTGCCACCCCTCCTTTAGGTCTACCCAGGGTCTATCAACATAACATAATATCACGTGAGGTATGTAAGTTACGTTACAGAGACAAATTGGGAATAATGGTTCATAAATAAATCCATGTGATCCTAAGATATGCGGATCTCGGGGTGCAGGGCATCACAACTACAACGAGAGGTGAGGTTAACCCTACTCCTGCAATAACTCAACCAAATAGTCATCAAGACTACACAGTATAACGTACTTCGTGCGACATACACGGTACAACGTACTTCATGGACCCACATGGTCTGGGGTGCCTGCCATAGGTCTTAGGCTACATCATTATTTGGGGTTCCTGCCATAGAACTTAGCCCACATAACTGTCTAGGGTGCCTGCCATAGGACTTAGCCCACATCATGGTTCGAGGGTGCCTACCATCGGTCTTAGTCGCCTTATACCATGTTGGTAACCTTCTCATGTCTCAAAATACGCGTACAATATATCATCTCACTGTGACACACAGTCTACATGAGGCTTCAGCACGGCTCATGCATATCATGATATCCAACATCTTGTGCGAGCAAAGCATCAACACGATTTTCTGTAAAGCATATAAAATCCTCGTACGAGCAACACTCCAGTACGGCTTTCATGCATAGTAATTCAATAAATGAACAAGGCTCCTGTACGACTTTCATGCATGTTATCAGTAAAAACTAGTGTGAGCAGGGCTCCAGCACTATCAACATGAGTAAAAACATCGAAATTTTGTGCGAGCTAGGCTCCAACACTATTTGTACTCACACAAATATGATAGGTAGCTCCGGTTTAAGTAAGTATTTTCAAAAATACAACTTAGCACATAATCCGTGCTATTTCATGCAACCACAGAAAGCAATAGCCAACCTATCCTCATTTCATTCATATCAAAGCATTTTATCATGATAAAAACATCAAAATCATGAAAATCTATGCATTTTAGGATCCTTACTACCCTTTTCAGAAAATCCCTCTACGAAGAAATGAAATCATCGTCTTTCCTTATTTTTGTAATTTTTCTCCAAATTTCTTATTCTATTATTAGATAGCTTAAATAAATTCACGACCTATAAATCCCCTCAAAATACATATAGCTACGTAGGCACTTACAAAATCCGCTTACCTCAAATCACGTCGAGCGTAGTACAAGTTCCACCGTTGGAAGCTCGTCCAGTCTAATTTGTCCTTAATCCAATCTCTGGAGCTGTAAACATTCATCAGTCACTTCAGTCAACACTGATAACTCATTTTTACGACTTCATCATAATCGATATATCTTATTGGGACTTATTGCATCAAGCTTGGCCTATGATTACGTTTGGACATGGCATGGTGGCCGAACACCCATCATGTCATTCCTAGCCAATTCGGCTAACAAACTCACTTAGTTATCTAACCAAGCACTTGGCTTGCATGCTCTAACCTTAGTTCTTCCATTCATTCATGCATTTTCACAAGCACCTTATATGCATATTTCATAAGTTCATCTAATTTCATAGATTGATTTTGTTAAACCAACTCAAAATCATGCATATAACATTGCTAACACCTTAGTATAACCCATTCATCATTAAATTAACCATTTTTCATTTTCTCACACTAAACCCATTTTTAGGTCATTGTTGATTCATCATGTTCTAGGTAGTTTCAACCAACAATACATACACTAATCAACTCATAACATTGTCTCGATAAACATACTTAGAGTTGGTGTATTGAAAACTCACCTAGCTTGTCTTTTCTCTTATCTGAAATTAGAATACCATTTTGCTCCTTCAATCCAACAAGTTGAATGTTGATTCCAAACTATGTTGTTCTCCTCCCCATAACAAAAAACTTTGCTCAAAGCAACTTTTTCCAAATCTTTTTGGTAGAGGATGGTATTCTAGAGTGAGAAAGCTTATTCTTTTAAGGTAAAATGGAGTAGGTGTTTTATTTTTTTGAGAAAGAAGGATTTACCATCGGGTTTTTATAGAATAGGTGTGGTGAGATTAATCTCCTAGGGTAAGAGATCGATCTTCCTTTGGTTTGAACCATTAAAATATTTAGGTATGTAAGTGTGGGATTGATCTGCTTATTGGGAAGAGATTAATCCTTTCTTAGCAAAATCAAGTGGAGATCGATCTGTTTTGAGAAGGGGATCGATCTGCTTGTGGGAAGGGGTCGATCCTCGCTAGGCAGAAGCAAATGGAGATCGATCTACTCATGGGGATCCATTTCTTATGATTAACATATTATGTAATTTGTGTGTACATGATGAAATCAAAAAAAGTACATAGAATTCACTGACCTTGTATTATCAATTCGTGTTTGAGTCCTTATATTAGTCTGAAGGGTT
Source organism: Firmiana major (assembly GCA_033439115.1). Classification (NCBI taxonomy): domain Eukaryota; kingdom Viridiplantae; phylum Streptophyta; class Magnoliopsida; order Malvales; family Malvaceae; genus Firmiana; species Firmiana major. The sequence goes on along the minus strand of CM065903.1, from coordinate 20,422,663 downwards.
TAAATTCGATTTATTTAATCGGTGGCCACTTCAGCCCTTATTTAGCTATTACATGTATTCATAAGTATTCATACATTCTCTTTGCAATTTCATTCACATTTGTATGATCTAAAAACCATCCGTCTTATGATTCCATTAACATATAATAAAGACATACATACATGGTGTCTCACAAATCTCCCTCTCTAAAGAAATTTGGTCTTCCAAATTAGAACCAATTAATTTGAGAACAACTTCGGGTACTTCTCTTGCATCATACTCTCCAATTCCCATGTAGCTTCCTCCGGAGTGTGATATTGCCAAAGAACTTTTACTAAGGAGATCATCTTCGACCTCAACACCTTCTCTTTCCTATCCAATATCCGAATCAGCTTCTTAACATACGACATGCTCTCATTGAGCTCCAATGGCTCATATCTAATAACATGTGTCGGATCCGGGTGGTACTTCTGAAGCATAGAGACGTGGAAGATGTTATTAACACCTGCTAATTCTGGGGGCAATGTCAACCTATAAGCCTTATCTCTCGCTCGCTCCAGAATCTCAAAGGGCCCGATATACCAAGGGCTTAACTTACCCTTCTTACCAAACCTCATAATCCCTTTTGAGGGAGAAACTCTCAAGAATATCGACTCACCCACAGTAAACTCCAAAGGTCTCCGTCTCTTGTCAGCACAACTCTTTTATCTGCTCTGAGATGCCCGTAACCTTTCACAAATCAACTGGACGTCCTCAGAGGCCTGTCTTACTAAGTCAGGAGCAAAAATCTATCCGTCACCAACTTTTTCCCATCCAATAGGGGATTCGCATTTGCGTCCATACAGTGCCTCATATGGTGCTATCCTGATACTCGTACGATAACTATTATTATAGGAGAACTTGGCTAGTGGCAAGTGGTCATCCCAAGAGCCACTAAAATCTAGCACACACGCTCTCAACATATCCTTCAGAGTCTGTTTAGTCCTCTCTGACTGACCATCTGTCTGAGGATGAAAAGTGGTGCTAAAACTCAACTGGGTCCCCATCAATTCTTGAAAGTGTTCCTAAAAGTGGGAAGTGAAACGGGCATCCCGATCTGAAAAAATGCTCACTAGAACACCTTGTAGCCAAATGTTGTCCTAAATAGAACACTACTGCAAGTGCACAGGTCAATTTTCGAGTATAGAGTAAATATGAATTTCGTCCCACAGAGAACTGTATCTACCGCTAATCACTGTAATCAACAACCTTGAGCTTTATTTAGAAAATTAATGAATGTTTGTTAAAATCCTATTTACTATTATAACTGTTAACTATAGAACAAATTAATTAAAGCAAATCACAATAATTACGAATGAAAATATCAATAGCAAAATATTCCTAGAAATCGATTTCACCTAACTAGGGTTCATGCAACTCCTTTGATCAATTGTTCTTTTGATTTTAATTTGTTTATAGCCAAAGCTATTTCCTGTTTATCTCTCCCGAGTTTTAGACAGTCATACCCAATTTACCTAATCCTAACCTCTCGATTCAGAATTAAATAATAGTATTCATTAAGCAATAATAATCCGTTTCTCTATGGCTCATAAGAATTGTCAACCTCTCGATCTAACAATGTCATATGTTAATCTATCCTCGTGCAAATAAACAATTCCCTCTCTCGAGTACCAGATTCTTATACTAATTCATCTAATTGGTGGCCCATCAACTAGAGCATTAAGAATAAGTAGATTAAATAAACATAACTGAAATCATCCAAACAACATCACAAAGTAATTGCAATATGCCCAAAGTTGGTTACATCGATTCTAGGAAAAAGGAGTTTAGTTCTTAGACATCATAATAAACATCCAAAAAATCCAATTTAACATCCTAAGAACAAAATTGGTGAAAAAGATCAAAAAAATAGAGTTTCAATGGAGCTAAATTAATCTTGAAGTCTTCTGTTGCAGCCTCTCTCAAAATTCTGATAAAAAGACTATTTATAAGGTTTCAAAATACTAAAATGTGGAAAGCCACGTGGCAAAACAGTGTTTCCCTAATCAGACTGCTATGCTACGGCAATGGTATTAATTCCTCAAACCTGCTCTGCACTATCAGTTTCTTCTATTGTTGCAGCATAAGTCAAGATCAGCACTCTGTAACTTCAATTCTTCACGGAATCATCAGGACCAGCTCCAAAAGCCTTAACTTCTCCAAAATGTTCTTTTTCCTGCACAAGTGTACAAAACACATAAAACATACCTAACATTGCAAAGAACAAATCAAATAACTAAGTAAAAAGGGCCTAAACATATATAAAATTCAGTGCTAACAAATACCCCCAAACTTAGAAATTTGCTTGTCCTCAAGCAAAGAGATACTAGACACAAAACAAATAAAGACTCTCAACCATACTCAGCTCACATGCTTGTTATACTAAATTGGGATTTTCCTCAAGAATTCACAAGGTTCTCAACTTAAGACAAATTTCAGATTTACAATGTTCAAGCAAACCAAAACAAACCAATCCCCATTCACTCTTCACTTTCCACTTGTGTGTGTGTGTACAATCATTTACTCAAATTCATGCACTCAAGTGTTAATGCAAAAGCTAAATAAGAATTAAACACAAGACTTCATATGCTTGAATTAACTACTACTCACTACTAATAAAGACTCATGCATAACCAAGAATCAAAATGACTTTTCAAGGGTTGTAACGTAAGGCTCAGGTTTAGGTGGGATAAAGGATATAACATGAAGTTCAATCCACCTAAAGCACTATAATCACCTTTGGACTTAATTTGTTTTGAGCTCATGAATCACTACCCAACTTCATTCATTCTCGAGTTTGATTTCTCCCTTTTTCTTATACAGTGTCATACCCCTAAACTTAAGATTTTTCACTACTTGTAACTTGCATATGACACTCAATTTACATCAAAACCCAAGAACAAACTAACTTTTTTTTCATCAAAACACCCCTTTTTTTCTTTTGAGCTCATCCCCCAAGCCAAAGAAATGATTAATAGCACTTCAAGTAAGGGATCAAAAGAAAAGGATAATCAAATAATTAGGCCATGGCTTGTAATATGGTTAGATAACAATAAAATGGAAAACTTAGGCTTAAAAAGGTTTTCCAAAGGATTAATATAATTAGGGAGGCTTGAAAGGCTCAATCTCAAAACAAAAATGGCCTAGATCATTTTCCTAATTATGCATGGTCTATCAATTTCGCCTCAAGTAGTAAATAATCAAGTTCTAGAATCTTTTTGGTTTCACAAATCAACACAATAAGTACATAAAATGAATATGATTGGTGCATAAATTGAAGTGAAAAGATTCAAGTGAAGCTTTCTATCCACATACCAATACTCAAACAATAAAATCATTCATTTAAGCAAAAGTTGATACTTCCTTGCAATATCCATCTTCAGTCATAATTTAGAAAACAAACCTTTAAAACCGAGTATAATTGTCACACAAACATATAAACACGAAACAAATAACAACTACTAAAAATATTTAAAAAGGCACATAAAACACAACCAGTATAGCCACACAAAGCACAAACATAACTCCCCCAAACTTAAAAGTTTCAAAAAAGACTTCCCTGGGGGTAGTCTAGCTGTCATTATCCTCTTTGGAGACGACCTCAGCATCAGCGTCCTCTGATGCATCTTCTTCCATCCTATCATCATCAACTGCATCTCCCTGCTGTGGCATACACCATTCTGGTGGTAAGGAAAATTCCACCTCTCATTGACGACCCCTTAGAATGAGGTATTGTACCAAGGATCGATTGTAATTGGCAACATACGCAAAGAAAGTCCAATAATCTCGGTCATTATTTCTCACTGTTGAGTTAATATATTTTGAAATGACAAAGCAAGTAAATTCAATAATATAGAAATGATTTAAAACATGTTTAGAGGTTATCAGTACCAGAAACTAAGTATTTAAGGATGAGAGATCGATCTGGTGAGATGAGAGATTGATCTCATGAGAATATGAGATCGATCTGCTAAAAGATTGAAATATCAAAGAAACTGTATAAGATATTGAGGAAGCAGAGATCGATCTGTAAAGGTTATAAGATCGATCTGTAAATTACAGAATGTCTGTGAGATCGATATGGTCTAGGAAGAGATCGATCTCCTCTAAAACAAAAGGGTAAAGGTAGTAGATCGATCTGTAGATCGATCTATGCTCAAACAGAGAGTTTATGAGATCGATCTCCTGTGGATAGAGAACGATCTTCTCAAAGTTAGAGAGTTAAGGAGATTGATCTAGGGTGTTTAGAGATCGATCTCCTCTCTACGAGAATACTTGCTAGATCGATCTGGAGATCGATCTTGCCTCAAACAGAGAGATTGGAAGATCAATCTGCTAGTTCGACAGATCGATCTTCACTAACATTTTCAAACTATAAGATCAATCTCTACAAATATGAGACCGATCTCCATGCTTCAAGTTGCTTTGTAATCGCAGGAAATTAAACTAAGAGATCAATCTGTTCATAATGGGAGATCGATCTGGCACTCTACTGGAGGTTCCCAACGGCTCTTTCTGTAAAATCTTCAACGGGAAAAATAGCATTAAATGCTCCAACTACCAATCCTGCTGTATAAAATCAAGCATTGAAGACACTGGAAAAGAAGACACTATTGTTGTAAACTCTGTATATTCTCAAGAATTCGTTTCCAACATTCTCTTTGTCTTCAAGCATCATTTATTGATATTGTTGTAAAAATCTGTGTAAAAAGCTATTCTATCCTACACTCAAAAGAAAGCTTTACCTTGTATTCATCCTTAATTCAAGAGAGAAGAGGAGAGTTCCTCTGTGAGATAATTTTGTAAAGGGTGAATATTTGTTTGTGTAAAAAGGGTAGAGAGGTTATTCCTTAACCTGTAAAAGGGAGTTTGTAACATCCATTGATAAAGTGAAAGAAAGCTCTTGACAAGGAGGTCAAGAAGAGAGGACGTAGGCAAGAGATTGGCCGAACCTCTATAAACTACTGAGTTTGCTATTTCCTTCCCTTATCTTCTTTTAATTTATTGCATTACATTATATTATTATTCTTTACTTGCAATTAGATCTAATTAAGTTTAAATTTCCAATTAACTTTAGAAAACTGATTCACCCCCCTCTCGGTAGAGCCAACAACCTCCATTCGCAATTCTTTAATCTCATGAAGCAAAGTCTCAATGGAACCTAAAGTGGTGGAAGGTGCAGCTGATGGGCCAGCAAAAGTGCCAACAAAAGGTGGTGGTGGTGCAACAGGAGTAGCAGCTTCTCGCTAAATCAAAGGTACTCTTGGATTTTTGAAGGTGATAGCAGATTTCCTTGCAAATCTAGGTTCAAGTTCAGTCCAATACACTCCATACTTCTTATAGAGTCCACAAACCAAGGAAGGGTGAGGTAAACCCCTTCTATTCTCTCTACGTATGAACTCTTGCATGGATCAAAAAATAATTGCTCCAAAATCAACAATCTTTCCTGTCATAATACAATAAAGTAGAGCTGCTCTGTCCACATCGACACTACTTTTATGGGTGGTAGGCATGATTCTAGAATAGATAAAATCATACCATTCATGAAGACCGTATTAAAGTCGGTTGGATAGGAACGCCATGGATTCAGCTTTCGGCCTCTTTTGCTAATGGGTGTATGGGACTGTCAATTCGTTAATGACATGGACCAGCTCATCATAATCAGTGTGTAGTGTTGCTACATAACAGGCGTACTCATCTTGCACCCCTTGCGAAAGGTCCAGATACAAATTAATGGCATTCGCATTGTAAGGAACAAGAACACCCCTAACTTCTGAAGTAGAATGAGTGCTCTCCATGGCATTTGCATAAAATTCACGGACCACATCAAGGATAGTATCTTTTAGTTACCCTGCTAATTTCAACAAACCGAAATCCCTCAGATATTCAGAATACATAGCCCAACCACCAATGTCAAGCCTAAAGCTCCTCTTAATAATCATGTTTTTATCCATGATTTTCTTAAAATTTTCTACTGCCTGACTATTCACAAACCGAGAGGGATCATAATCGATCACTACGGGCTCTTCCCTTTGTGGAGATGGGGCTGAACTATCAGTGGCTTGACTAGAACTCTCCAGGGTTCATCTGGCTCATGTTTTATGAGCCATTATCCACCAATTGGTTCAAAAATCAACAAGTATAATTTTCAGCAAGACCAAATCAGACGAACACATAAAACAAACCAAAAAATCTCTTCACAACCCAAATTACTCCATCAAAGATCAAACAGACCGAAAGGGCTTTACAAATCCAAATTGTAAGAGCCAATAAAATAGCCTCTAGAGGAGCGAAAACTCCTGTAGAAAGAAGAAAAATACCCGAAATTGAAGCCACGTAGGATTGATTTGGACCACTTCACGTCTTTATCACCTAAACAATCTCACAATAAAACACTTTCTTCCTTCCCCTAAAGCTTTCGGGTCCACTAAGAGATTTAACCACCAAAATTCGTTGGAGAACTTCCAAATCAGCACAAAACAACAATATTGGAAGAGAAAAAATAATGGTTGTGGGGTTTGTCTTTATACTTTCAAGAAAGAAAAGAAAGAAAAATGAAAGAACAAGAAGAAGAGAGAGTCTTAGTGTGAGAGAGGTTCGATCGCCCCTTTCTATTTGTGTGGGTAGGGTTATTTCCTTAGCCGAATAGCATTTGGGGTATTTGTTTTCAATTTGAAAAGATAAGGTAATCCCATACTCCAATAAAATTTTACCATGTGTATTCCACTTACCTCATCCTTTAAACCTTTTTCTTTCTTTGACCTAACTTCTTCTCTTCCTTTCTCTTACCATTCCATACATCAATCGGCCCCCACTTCTTCACTTTAAGATGTTGTCTTCCAGAAAAACAATTCTTCAAGTAAACTTCACTTTCTATTCTTCACAAATTCAGCCTTTGTCCTTCAAAATTCTCATCATTCACGCACCCATGCATTCTTTCTTGAAAAAAAAAAAACCATGACAGTTAAACTTTCAAACAGTGCTTTTCTTATGCGTATGCCTACAAAATAAAACACAACCTAATTAAATAAAATAAAAAAATAAAAACACACTACTAAAATCAAATAAAAATAACAAGAATTTGAAAACTAAAAATCTTAAAAACAAAAAAAATTAGGTTGCCTCTCAAAAGCGCTAAATTTTAAGTCTTCAGCAAGACTTATTCCAGTTTCCTCAATTCGGTTCACCAAGGGGAATGCTTTCTAATTTATGCACCTCATCTCCATAATAGTGCTTCAAACGCTGCCCATTGACCTTGAACAAGCTCCCACCCGATTTCTTCAGCTCAATTGCTCTATATGGGAAAACTTGGTGTATCACAAATGGTCCTGACCACCTTAACTTCAACTTGGCAGGAAATAATTTGAGTCGTGAATTATACAAGAGAACTTGCTGTCCAAAATTGAATTCTCGTCTCATTATCATCTTGTCATGCCATCTCTTGGTCCTATCCTTATAAATCCTTGCATTGTTATAGGACTCATTCCTCATTTCATCAAGCTCATTCAATTGGAGCAACTGATGTGCTCCAGCCTTGTCATAATCAAAATTGAGCTTCTTAATGGCCCAGTAAGCTCGATGCTCAAGCTCTATAGGTAGATGACATGCCTTACCCAAGACCAACCTATAGGGAGACATCCCAATTAGAGTCTTATAGGCTGTTTTGTATGCCCACAACGCGTCATCTAACTTGTTAGCCCAATCCTTTCTATTCAGACTTACAGTTTTCTCCAAGATCAACTTCACTTCTCGGTTTGAAATTTCAACTTAACCATTTATCTGCAAATGATAATCGAGAGCTACCTTATGTCGAATTCTATACTTTGACATCAAACCATTGAAGACTTTGTTACAGAAATGAGTGCCTTCATCACTCAAGATGGCCCTTGGAGTACCGAACCTTGTCAAAATATTCTTGTGTAGAAACTGAATCACCACTTTTGCATCATTTGTTGGTGTTGCTATTGCCTCCATCCACTTAAAGACATAATCAACAGTAAGGAGAATGTATAGCTTCCCAAAAGATTGAGGAAACGGTCCCATAAAATTGATACCCCATATATCAAAGATTTCCACTTCTAGAATATTTGTCAAGGGTAATTCAAGCCTTCTTGAAATGTTTCCAACCCTTTGACATCTATCACATATTTTTACAAACATGTAGCTATCTTTAAACACACTAGGCTAATAAAAACCTGATTGCAGCACCTTTGCTGTTGTACGTTCTGCGCCAAAATGGCCCCTATATGCTGCAGCATGACAGTGACGTAGAATTTTTTGAACTTCATCTTTTAGCACGCACCTTCTTATAATCTGGTCTGGACACTTCTTAAACAACAGAGGGTCTTCCAAAAAATACGAGTTGACATCATGGAAGAGTTTCTTCCTTTGTTGATAAGTTAAACCACTTGGCATTAATCCTCCTGCTAAGTAATTCACTATGTCGGGAACCAGGGCAAATTTACATCAATCTTCATTATTGTTTCATCTGGAAACTCCTCTTGAATAGGCTGTTCTTGCTGAATTTCAGATTGCTCCAACCTAGATAAATGATCAGCTACAACATCTTCAGATCCCTTTTTATCCCTGATCTCAAAATTAAATTCTTGCAAAAGTAAGATCCATCTAATAAGTCTGGGTTTGGCATCGTTCTTCACAAATAGATACTGAATGGCTGCATGGTCTATCACACCCCACTTCTGGGAATCCTTCTATCCATACATTCTCTACTACGGTTGGGCTGTAAGAAGATGCAATTACTAAAATTCATTCATTTACAACGGAATATTTAAAGCTTTAATTTACACTCCTAGGTGTGTGTAAATATATAAAATTAATTGTATAAATACCATGTACTTACATATCATCCCCATAATACTATTTACAATTCCAAGATATAACTGTGCGATACGATAAAATAGATACAAAATACTCGTGTATACAATTCTTATACTTTTACGGAATTATGGGAGCTGTTCAACACAAAAGACCTAGAGACCACCGCTCTCTTACTTCTCAGTACCTGGAGGGGGGAAATAGTGGGATGAGCAAACCACAGCTCAGTAAGGAAATGTATGCTAGCAGGTAGATATCGTACTACCTACATAGCCCATGCATGCATAAACCAAAACCATGTTTTCGTTATAAATGAAAATATCATACGAAAAATGCATTTAAACATATATTTCTCAATAGCATTTTCGTGTAAATCAAATATCAAGCTTCCATTTAAAACAAGCTCATAAATAGTGCCCTCTCGGCACGGATGTGAAATTAGAGATTTATCAAAAACACAAAATCTCTTTCTTTTCTTAATTCACTTTTTCTGCAAATCTCTTTCTTTTCTGAGATTATCTCTGTTTCTCGAATCTCTGAGACAGGCATGGAATCTTTGGCAATCAAATATCCACGACATATGGCCATAGTCAGTGATCCCAGGTCTCACTGATCAGGTGTGCACAGGGCATCACTTCGCCTGAAGGGGAATGGGTCAGTCCTACCCTCCGGCTCATCTCAACCCACCTCATCTCCTCGTATACTCACAATGAAGATACGTCGTGTGTCATCTACGCGATACTCGTACTCACGTGCATCCAGCACGGTACATAGTATACCAACGGATAACTACACTGTTCTACGTACGACCGTGGACCCAAGTCCATACTCCAACTCCGATGGACTTTTCATCCTAAACCATGTCTCATATACCAGGCGAGCAAACAGCGTGACACACAGTCAACGCAAAGCTCCAGCGCGGTACGATCTATCGTTAAGGCCCAGCCCGTTCAAATGGCCGTCGGCTGGTATCCCCTTGGGTCCCAGACCCCCAGGTTTACCTCAACTCAACAAAACAGGTGCGAGCAAAGTTCCCGCACTTTCTCAAAACCCTCGGGCGAGTTAAAACTCCCGCACGGTACATCAAGGCATTAAAACGGGTGTGAGCTAGCACTTCAACACCAAATCTCATCTCAAAACTGATAGATGGCTATTTTCTCTTTTTAAAACTCAAAACATGTTTATTCATACAGCATGCCTCTTCATGCTAAAACATGTAAAATTAGCCAACCTATCATCAACATTTCTCAATCCTCAAGATCAATGTAAATTAGAGAAAAATATTGAAAACATGCATATCATGTTATTTCCTTACCCTATCCCATTTCTCAATACATATATACATCATAGCACTTTTCATGCCTCATATCATTTCATAGAATTATAATATCGTACTAGTTCTAGCAATATATCTACGAAATTGCTATAAAATACGCACGAACATCTCTATAGCTAACACACAGTCCCTTACCTCGCTTTACTTGTGTGCAACTATCCGCCTTTATGCTTCTCGCGTTCTCCTCTCGACTTACTCCGGCATATCATCCGAAACTGAAATTCATCCATCAAACACTCGAGTTAACGTTTCTAACTCTTGTTTAATTAGGCATTTATCCAATGCCTTAGATATACATTTTACCCCTTGTGGTAAATCTCACAATTTTATCCCAATATCTACATGCCCAAACCATGCCCACAACATAATCATCCTCTCAAGATATCTCATTCATCATTAACACTTCTACATTCCACTTTCTCACACTAGACCATTTCTAAGTTATGGTGGGTTCTTTACTTTCTAGGTAGTTTCTATCATGTCTATGCATACTAATCATTTCCCATATCAATAACCAAACAAATGTACTTGGGTATTTGCATTAGAAACTCACCTAGCTTGATTTCCTCATTGCTCCAATGGAAATACACCTTGTTACTTAAATCCAACAAATAGAGAAAATACCTCCCAACTATGTTGTTCTTCTCTTTGATGTGAACAACTTTGTCTCTAATAGCTTTTCCTCAAATCTTACTAAAAATGGCTGGATTTAGGAGTGAGAAAGCTAGGTTCTTGAGTTGAAGCGGAAAGGAAATGGTTATCCCAAAAATCTGCAGATCCAACTGCTCCTATTTATAGTTTTGACTTGATGAGATCGATCTTCCTTGGGTGGAGATCGATCTGGTCCTCTAAAATCCCTCTTTTCTAACATGTTTTAAAGGCAGGAGATCGATCTGTCGAGGCTTGAGATCGATCTGCTGTCAAACAGAAGCTTAAGTAGATCGATCTGGTCTTAGGGGAGATCGATCTGCTGTCGAACATAAGCTTAAGGAGATCGATCTGGTCTTAGGGGAGATCGATCTGCTTCAAACCCGAGAGCTAAGGAGATCGATCTGATCCCTTTCGAGATCGATCTGTTCCCTTCCATTACTCACATAAGAGCATTCTGGCTCTCCCAGATCGATCTCTCATCCTCTGAGATCGATCTGGCCTCCATATTTCTAGATTTTATGCAGTTTTTCTGCAACAACTCCTTTCAAAACTTCCTCAATTTACCTCCATAGTCCTTTCCTCATCCATCGCTCCTTGAGACTTAAAAATGTCATCCAATCACACTTAGTATATATTAAAACTTGTGGGAAATCTTTGTACAACCAAATTTTCACGATATTTCCCGAATGGAAGTATACAACTTATAAAAATCTTTCCTTCCATTTTACTACACTACTCATATACCATTTCAATCACATTCTTCTCGTGTTTAAGTTCATTTCTTCCTACTCATTCATAATGCAACTTGTACGTATAATCACGATTCTTATTACAAGTGCGTACATAGTCTTATGAACTTACACTGCATATACTTCACATTACAAATGTATCATTATACTTATGATTTTATTTACATTCCCATGTTCCTATATACAGCTATACATATACGGGGTCTCACATTCTCCCCCACTTAGAGAATTTGGTCCTCCAAATTTGAACCAATTCAATCTGTGAACAACTCGGGATACTTTTCCCGTATCAAACTTTCCAGTTCCTATGTGGCCTCTTCCACAGTGTGATGTTGCCACAAAACCTTAACCAATGAAATCGTCTTGTTCTGCAACACCTTCTCTTTTCTGTCCAACACCCTGATCGGTCTCTCGACATACGACATGTCCTCCTTGAGCTCCAACGGCTCATAGCTAATTACATGTGTCGGATCCGGGTAGTACTTTCGAAGCATAGAAACGTGGAAGACATTGTAGACTTTTGCTAGCTCAGGTGGTAAAGCTAGCCTATATGCTCCATCTCCCATCCTATCCAAAATCTCGAAGGGACCAATGTAACGAGGACTTAATTTTCCTTTCTTCCCAAACCTCTTTATTCCCTTAGAAGGAGATACTTTTAAAAATACAGACTCGCCAATATCAAACTCAAGTGGTCTCCGTCTCCTGTCAGCGTAGGTCCTTTGTCGACTTTGAGCTGTTCGCAGCCTCTCGCATATTATCTAAACATCCTCGGAGGCTTGCTTAACCAAATCGAGAGCGAGCAACTGTCTGTCACCAACTTCTTCCCAACCAATGGGCGATCGACATCTACGACCGTATAGTGCCTCATAAGGGGCCATACCAATACTTGAGTGATGACTGTTATTGTAGGCGAATTCAATCAATGGTAAGTGATCGTCCTATGAGCCTCTAAAATCCAGCACACACGCTCTCAATATATCCTCCAGGGTCTGTATAGTCCTCTCTGACTGACCATTTGTTTGAGGATGAAAAACGATGCTAAAACTCAATTGGGTCCCCATCGCTTCCTGAAAATGTCCCCAAAAGTGGGAAGTGAAGCGGGCATCCCGATCAGAAACAACACTCACTGGGACTCCATGCAACCTCACTATTTCTCGCACATACAGGTTCGCCAGTGCACTCAATGTATCTGTAGATCTCATGGCTAAGAAATGTGCCGATTTCGTTAACCGATCTACTATCACCCATATCGCATCATGGTTCTTACGGGTTCTCGATAACCCCATCACAAAATCCATGGTGACATGCTCCCACTTCTATGTTGGTATCGGTAGAGGTTGTAATAATCCTCCTGGTTTCTGATGTTCGACTTTTCCTTGCTGACAAATGAGACATCTAGCGACATACTCATTTATGTCTCTCTTCATTCCAGACCACCAATATGCCTTTCAGAGATTTTGATACATCTTACTACTCCCCGAGTGTATCGTGTATCTCGACGAGTGAGCCTCTGATAAGATCAGCTTTCTCAGCTCTAAATCCTTAGGAACACATATTCTATCTCCAAACCTTAGTATTCCATCTGAACTCAATATAAAATCGGCACCCTTCCCTTTCCGGATTTGGCTAATCATGTCAATACACCATTGATCAATTTGCTGAGCTTGTCGAATTTTCTCAATCAACTCTGGTTCTAATCTCAAGCTAGCAATAATCCCATAGTTGTCAATCTCAGGTAGGGTCATATCCAGACTAAGGTTTGTGAATTGTTCCAATAACTCATGCTCTCTAACCATCATATGTGATACCAACCCGAGACTCTTCCGACTCAATGTATCGGCAACCACATTTGCCTTCCCCGGGTGGTATAAGATCTCACAATCATAGTCCTTGAGGAGTTCCAACCACCTCCTCTGTCTCATGTTTAACTCCTTCTGCGAGAATAGATATTTCAGACTCTTATGATCCGTAAAGATCTGAAATCTCTCACCATATAAGTAGTGGCACCATATCTTCAACGCAAACACTACGGTCGCTAACTCCAAATCGTGAGTGGGGTAGTTCCTCTCATGATCTTCCAGCTGTCTAAATCCATAAGCTACCACCCTTCCATCTTGTATCAAAACACAGCCTAGTCCTTGATGCGAAGCATCTGTTTACACCGAGTAATTCCCTGAACTGTTAGGGATGATAAGAACTGGCGCGGTGGTTAATCTGCACTTAAGTTCCTGAAAACTTCTTTCACAAGCTTCATCCCATGAAAACTCCACACTCTTCCTCGTAAGACGTGTCAATAGAGCAGCTAATCTAGAGAAACCCTCTACAAATCTCCTATAGTAACCAGCCAAACCCAAAAAACTTCTGATCTCTGTGACTGTCCTAGGTTGTTCCCACTGAACAACGGCCTCAATCTTGGACGGATCTACTGACACCCCATCCTTCGATATAACATGGCCTAGAAAAGAAATCTGTTCTAGCCAAAAGTCACATTTGTTAAGTTTGGCATATAACCTTCTCTCTCGGAGGGTCTGCAAAATAATCCTCAAGTGCTGCTCATGCTCTTCTCTGGACCTTGAATACACCAATATATCATCAATGAACACAATTACGAACTGGTCCAGGTATAGCTTGAATACTTCGTTCATTAGAGCCATCAAAGCTGCCGGCGCATTGGTCAACCCAAAAGGCATCACTAAGAATTCGTAATGGCCATAGCGGGTACGAAATGCTGTCTTGGGCACATCCTCCTTTCGAATCTTCAATTGATGATACCCAGACCTCAAATCTATCTTGGAAAAGATCTGTGCTCCCCGAAGCTGATCCAATAAATCGTCAATGCGTGGCAAGGGGTACTTATTCTTGATGGTAGCCTTGTTCAACATTCGATAGTCGATGCACAACCTGAGGCTCCCATCTCTCTTCTTCACAAATAATACCGGAGCTCCCCATGGTGAGACGCTCGGTCTTATGAGCCCCTTCTCTAACAACTCTTGCAGCTGTTTCCTTAATTCCTCTAACTCCACTGGAGCCATCCTATATGGTGACTTGGATATTAGTTCGGTTCCAGGCATCAAGTCTATACCGAATTTCATTTCTCTATCAGGTGGCAATCCTGGTAGGTCGTCTGGAAAGACATCAGGAAATTCTCTGACCACTGGGATGTCCTCCATATCCGGATGTACATTGTTCAAATCCACCACATAAGCAACAAAACCTTCAAAACAACACTCCAGTCATTTATACCAAAGTACTGTACTTAACACAAAATTTAAGATTCCATTGCTTCTCTTAAAATCGTACAACACATTCTTCAGGTAGAGAAAACTTAATGGACTTAGAACGACAGTCTATGACAGCATGATTGGTGGCTAACCAATCCATTCCCAAAATTACATCAATGTCATACATATTCAATAAAATCAAGTTGGCTGTCATACACTTATCTCCCACCATCACTTTACAATCTTTATACACTTGCTCAATAATTGGCTAACTCTCATTGGAGTACTTATTAGTAAAGTCCTACTCAAGTATGTGGGTTCTACAAAACCTTTTAACTTAGATGCACATGCATGTGATATGAAGGAATGCGTAGCACCAGAATCAAACAAAGCTATAACCTCTAGATTGAAAATCAAGATTGTACCTTTTATCACTTCGGAAGAGGTATCAGCCGATGCCTGGTCTATCGCATACACCCTGCCTTGACCCACAACTTGTTTTTCTTTTTCTTCAGTCGTGGCTTTCTTTCTTGCAGGAGGTGCAACTATAGGAACCCTCTCTGGCTCCTTACCCATCTGTGGAATTGCCTCAACTATCTCCGGGCACTCTCTGGCATAATGTTCAAATTTACCACATCTGAAGCATCGGGTACCCTGAAGATGACATGGCCTACCACCATGGTATCAACCGCATAGTCTACACTGATCTGTAGTCGGTCAGGGTCCACCAATCACTATACCCCTAGCTGGTGTCTGAGTCGGAGGCATAAAAGGTCTAGCAACCTTTTTCTGGAACTCATCTACCTCTCTCCGATGCTTACTCATGAATTTTCGACCAAATTTGGCACTCTTGCCATCTCCCAGCTTCCTCGGACCCTTATCTTTACCCCAACTAAACTCAAAAATTTGTAAGTCATAATCTTGCTCACATAACTGGGCCCGTCGCACAGCCTCTCTATATGTAGCGATATCAAATGGGGCCAACTTCGCTTGGATTGAAGGCCTCAGTCCATCTACAAATCTACGGACTCTGATAGCTTCACTTCTGATCGAGTTCGGATCATATCGACCCAGTGAAGTGAATCGTGACTCGTACTCATCGACTGTTCGATTCCCTTGAGTCAGATTCAGAAATTCCATCTGTAGTCTACGTCGAGCAGTATCTGGGATATATTGCTCTCTGAAAACGCCCAAGAACATATCCCAAGTGATAGCCATACCTTGAGCTCTCAACATCGGCCTGGCGGACTTCCACCAGTGCTCTGCTTCACCTCTCAATACAAAGGCCGCAAGCGCTACTCTCTCCGTAGCTGAACATCTACAGAAGTCGAATAACTTCTCCATCTGATTGATCCAGTCCTCAGCCACCGTCGGATCCTTTACCCCACTAAACGAAGGAGGCTTAAAGTCCATAAAATGCCTCAATCTCTCCATATCACAGTCATATCCATACCCCAAATCATCATCATACTGCTGTGGGGCTACTGGAGGAGGTACGGGTCGAATATGAGGTTCTCGTGGCCTAACCGATTCAGCTTGCGTAGGTGCAACATTCTCAGGTTCAGGTGCAGCTGCTGGGGGATTCGGTGCAGCCTGTCCCGTTGTACCAGGTGTACCCTCAAACCTAGCCATGATCTGACCCATCATGGTCATCATCGTGTGCATGTCTTCCTCCAATCGAGTTATTCGAGGATCAGAAGCCTCTATCTGTTCCTGGGGCTCATGACTAGAGGATGATCTACTGTGCCTCTCAGTCCTGTCATTTCGCCCTAAAGCTCTCGAGCTCTCTCCCCTCTTGCGGTGTCTCTTAAGCATAACTCACTAGCCTGATAACTTTCCTGCGTTATAACAAACATTTAATTCACTATCAGCTCCGTACACACATTTGTATCTAAATATCGCACAGTAACTTGGGGATGTATGTTTTCTTAGTCCTAAACATCAACTCACATCAGACCAACCATGCTCTGATACCAAACTTGTCACACCCCACTTCTGGGAATCCTTCTATCCATACATTCTCTACTACGGTTGGGCTGTGAGAAGATGCATTTACTAAAATTCATTCATTTACAGCGGAATATTTAAAGCTTTAATTTACACTCCCAGGTGTGTGTGTAAATATACAAAATTAATTGTATAAATACCATGTACTTACATATCATCCCCATAATACTGTTTACAATTCTAAGATATAACTGTGCGATACGATAAATTAGATACAAAATACTCGTGTATACAATCCTTATACCTTTACGGAATTGTGGGAGCTGTTCAACACAAAAGACCTAGAGACCACCGCTCTCTTACTTCTCAGTACCTGGAGGGGGAAAATAGTGGGATGAGCAAACCACAGCTCAGTAAGGAAATGTATGCTAGCAGGTAGATATCGTACTACCTACATAGCCCATGCATGCATAAACCAAAACCATGTTTTCGTTATTAAATGGAAATATCATACGAAAAATGCATTTAAACATATATTTCTCAATAGCATTTTCGTGTAAATCAAATATCAAGCTTCCATTTAAAACATGCTCATAAATAGTGCCCTCACGACACGAATGGGAAATTAGAGATTTATCAAAACACAAAATCTCTTTCTTTTCTTAATTCACTTTTTCTGCAAATCTCTTTCTTTTCTGAGATTATCTCTGTTTCTCGAACCTCTGAGACAGGCATGGAATTTTCGACAATCAAATATCCACGACATATGACCATAGTCAGTGATCCTAGGCCTTACTGATCAGGTGTGCACAGGGCATCACTTCGCCTGAAGGGGAATGGGTCAGTCCTGCCCTCAGACTGCTATGCTACGGCAATGGTATTAATTCCTCAAATCTGCTCTGCACTATCAGTTTCTTCTATTGTTGCAGCATAAGTCAAGATCAGCACTCTGTAACTTCAATTCTTCACGGAATCATCAGGACCAGCTCCAAAAGCCTTAACTTCTCCAAAATGTTCTTTTTCCTGCACAAGTGTACAAAACACATAAAACATACCTAACATTGCAAAGAACAAATCAAATAACTAAGTAAAAAGGGCCTAAACATATATAAAATTCAGTGCTAACAAATACCCCCAAACTTAGAAATTTGCTTGTCCTCAAGCAAAGAGATACTAGACACAAAACAAATAAAGACTCTCAACCATACTCAGCTCACATGCTTGTTATACTAAATTGGGATTTTCCTCAAGAATTCACAAGGTTCTCAACTTAAGACAAATTTCAGATTTACAATGTTCAAGCAAACCAAAACAAACCAATCCCCATTCACTCTTCACTTTCCACTTGTGTGTGTGTGTACAATCATTTACTCAAATTCATGCACTCAAGTGTTAATGCAAAAGCTAAATAAGAATTAAACACAAGACTTCATATGCTTGAATTAACTACTACTCACTACTAATAAAGACTCATGCATAACCAAGAATCAAAATGACTTTTCAAGGGTTGTAACGTAAGGCTCAGGTTTAGGTGGGATAAAGGATATAACATGAAGTTCAATCCACCTAAAGCACTATAATCACCTTTGGACTTAATTTGTTTTGAGCTCATGAATCACTACCCAACTTCATTCATTCTCGAGTTTGATTTCTCCCTTTTTCTTATACAGTGTCATACCCCTAAACTTAAGATTTTTCACTACTTGTAACTTGCATATGACACTCAATTTACATCAAAACCCAAGAACAAACTAACTTTTTTTTCATCAAAACACCCCTTTTTTTCTTTTGAGCTCATCCCCCAAGCCAAAGAAATGATTAATAGCACTTCAAGTAAGGGATCAAAAGAAAAGGATAATCAAACAATTAGGCCATGGCTTGTAATATGGTTAGATAACAATAAAATGGAAAACTTAGGCTTAAAAAGGTTTTCCAAAGGATTAATATAATTAGGGAGACTTGAAAGGCTCAATCTCAAAACAAAAATGGCCTAGATCATTTTCCTAATTATGCATGGTCTATCAATTTCGCCTCAAGTAGTAAATAATCAAGTTCTAGAATCTTTTTGGTTTCACAAATCAACACAATAAGTACATAAACTGAATATGATTGGTGCATAAATTGAAGTGAAAAGATTCAAGTGAAGCTTTCTATCCACATACCAATACTCAAACAATAAAATCATTCATTTAAGCAAAAGTTGATACTTCCTTGCAATATCCATCTTCAGTCATAATTTAGAAAACAAACCTTTAAAACCGAGTATAATTGTCACACAAACATATAAACACGAAACAAATAACAACTACTAAAAATATTTAAAAAGGCACATAAAACACAACCAGTATAGCCACACAAAGCACAAACATAACTCCCCCAAACTTAAAAGTTTCAAAAAAGACTTCCCTGGGGGTAGTCTAGCTGTCATCATCCTCTTTGGAGACGACCTCAGCATCAGCGTCCTCTGATGCATCTTCTTCCATCCTATCATCATCAATTGCATCTCCCTGCTGTGGCATACACCATTCTGGTGGTAAGGAAAATTCCACCTCTCATTGACGACCCCTTAGAATGAGGTATTGTACCAAGGATCGATTGTAATTGGCAACATACGCAAAGAAAGTCCAATAATCTCGGTCATTATTTCTCACTGTTGAGTTAATATATTTTGAAATGACAAAGCAAGTAAATTCAATAATATAGAAATGATTTAAAACATGTTTAGAGGTTATCAGTACCAGAAACTAAGTATTTAAGGATGAGAGATCGATCTGGTGAGATGAGAGATCGATCTCATGAGAATATGAGATCGATCTGCTAAAAGATTGAAATATCAAAGAAACTGTATAAGATATTGAGGAAGCAGAGATCGATCTGTAAAGGTTATAAGATCGATCTGTAAATTACAGAATGTCTGTGAGATCGATATGGTCTAGGAAGAGATCGATCTCCTCTAAAACAAAAGGGTAAAGGTAGTAGATCGATCTGTAGATCGATCTATGCTCAAACAGAGAGTTTATGAGATCGATCTCCTGTGGATAGAGAACGATCTTCTCAAAGTTAGAGAGTTAAGGAGATTGATCTAGGGTGTTTAGAGATCGATCTCCTCTCTACGAGAATACTTGCTAGATCGATCTGGAGATCGATCTTGCCTCAAACAGAGAGATTGGAAGATCAATCTGCTAGTTCGACAGATCGATCTTCACTAACATTTTCAAACTATAAGATCAATCTCTACAAATATGAGACCGATCTCCATGCTTCAAGTTGCTTTGTAATCGCAGGAAATTAAACTAAGAGATCAATCTGTTCATAATGGGAGATCGATCTGGCACTCTACTGGAGGTTCCCAACGGCTCTTTCTGTAAAATCTTCAACGGGAAAAATAGCATTAAATGCTCCAACTACCAATCCTGCTGTATAAAATCAAGCATTGAAGACACTGGAAAAGAAGACACTATTGTTGTAAACTCTGTATATTCTCAAGAATTCGTTTCCAACATTCTCTTTGTCTTCAAGCATCATTTATTGATATTTTTGTAAAAATCTGTGTAAAAAGCTATTCTATCCTACACTCAAAAGAAAGCTTTACCTTGTATTCATCGTTAATTCAAGAGAGAAGAGGAGAGTTCCTCTGTGAGATAATTTTGTAAAGGGTGAATATTTGTTTGTGTAAAAAGGGTAGAGAGGTTATTCCTTAACCTGTAAAAGGGAGTTTGTAACATCCATTGATAAAGTGAAAGAAAGCTCTTGACAAGGAGGTCAAGAAGAGAGGACGTAGGCAAGAGATTGGCCGAACCTCTATAAACTACTGAGTTTGCTATTTCCTTCCCTTATCTTCTTTTAATTTATTGCATTACATTATATTATTATTCTTTACTTGCAATTAGATCTAATTAAGGTTAAATTTCCCATTAACTTTAGAAAACTGATTCACCCCCCTCTCGGTAGAGCCAACAACCTCCATTCGCAATTCTTTAATCTCATGAAGCAAAGTCTCAATGGAACCTAAAGTGGTGGAAGGTGCAGCTGATGGGCCAGCAAAAGTGCCAACAAAAGGTGGTGGTGGTGCAACAGGAGTAGCAGCTTCTCGCTAAATCAAAGGTACTCTTGGATTTTTGAAGGTGATAGCAGATTTCCTTGCAAATCTCGGTTCAAGTTCAGTCCAATACACTCCATACTTCTTATAGAGTCCACAAACCAAGGAAGGGTGAGGTAAACCCCTTCTATTCTCTCTACGTATGAACTCTTGCATGGATCAAAAAATAATAGCTCCAAAATCAACAATCTTTCCTGTCATAATACAATAAAGTAGAGCTGCTCTGTCCACATCGACACTACTTTTATGGGTGGTAGGCATGATTCTAGAATAGATAAAATCATACCATTCATGAAGACCGTATTAAAGTCGGTTGGATAGGAACGCCATGGATTCAGCTTTCGGCCTCTTTTGCTAATGGGTGTATGGGACTGTCAATTCGTTAATGACATGGACCAGCTCATCATAATCAGTGTGTAGTGTTGCTACATAACAGGCGTACTCATCTTGCACCCCTTGCGAAAGGTCCAGATACAAATTAATGGCATTCGCATTGTAAGGAACAAGAACACCCCTAACTTCTGAAGTAGAATGAGTGCTCTCCATGGCATTTGCATAAAATTCACGGACCACATCAAGGATAGTATCTTTTAGTTACCCTGCTAATTTCAACAAACCGAAATCCCTCAGATATTCAGAATACATAGCCCAACCACCAATGTCAAGCCTAAAGCTCCTCTTAATAATCATGTTTTTATCCATGATTTTCTTAAAATTTTCTACTGCCTGACTATTCACAAACCGAGAGGGATCATAATCGATCACTACGGGCTCTTCCCTTTGTGGAGATGGGGCTGAACTATCAGTGGCTTGACTAGAACTCTCCAGGGTTCATCTGGCTCATGTTTTATGAGCCATTATCCACCAATTGGTTCAAAAATCAACAAGTATAATTTTCAGCAAGACCAAATCAGACGAACACATAAAACAAACCAAAAAATCTCTTCACAACCCAAATTACTCCATCAAAGATCAAACAGACCGAAAGGGCTTTACAAATCCAAATTGTAAGAGCCAATAAAATAGCCTCTAGAGGAGCGAAAACTCCTGTAGAAAGAAGAAAAATACCCGAAATTGAAGCCACGTAGGATTGATTTGGACCACTTCACGTCTTTATCACCTAAACAATCTCACAATAAAACACTTTCTTCCTTCCCCTAAAGCTTTCGGGTCCACTAAGAGATTTAACCACCAAAATTCGTTGGAGAACTTCCAAATCAGCACAAAACAACAATATTGGAAGAGAAAAAATAATGGTTGTGGGGTTTGTCTTTATACTTTCAAGAAAGAAAAGAAAGAAAAATGAAAGAACAAGAAGAAGAGAGAGTCTTAGTGTGAGAGAGGTTCGATCGCCCCTTTCTATTTGTGTGGGTAGGGTTATTTCCTTAGCCGAATAGCATTTGGGGTATTTGTTTTCAATTTGAAAAGATAAAGTAATCCCATACTCCAATAAAATTTTACCATGTGTATTCCACTTACCTCATCCTTTAAACCTTTTTCTTTCTTTGACCTAACTTCTTCTCTTCCTTTCTCTTACCATTCCATACATCAATCGGCCCCCACTTCTTCACTTTAAGATGTTGTCTTCCAGAAAAACAATTCTTCAAGTAAACTTCACTTTCTATTCTTCACAAATTCAGCCTTTGTCCTTCAAAATTCTCATCATTCAAGCACCCATGCATTCTTTCTTGAAAAAAAAAAACCATGACAGTTAAACTTTCAAACAGTGCTTTTCTTATGCGTATGCCTACAAAATAAAACACAACCTAATTAAATAAAATAAAAAAATAAAAACACACTACTAAAATCAAATAAAAATAACAAGAATTTGAAAACTAAAAATCTTAAAAACAAAAAAAATTAGGTTGCCTCTCAAAAGCGCTAAATTTTAAGTCTTCAGCAAGACTTATTCCAGTTTCCTCAATTCGGTTCACCAAGGGGAATGCTTTCTAATTTATGCACCTCATCTCCATAATAGTGCTTCAAACGCTGCCCATTGACCTTGAACAAGCTCCCACCCGATTTCTTCAGCTCAATTGCTCTATATGGGAAAACTTGGTGTATCACAAATGGTCCTGACCACCTTAACTTCAACTTGGCAGGAAATAATTTGAGTCGTGAATTATACAAGAGAACTTGCTGTCCAAAATTGAATTCTCGTCTCATTATCATCTTGTCATGCCATCTCTTGGTCCTATCCTTATAAATCCTTGCATTGTTATAGGACTCATTCCTCATTTCATCAAGCTCATTCAATTGGAGCAACTGATGTGCTCCAGCCTTGTCATAATCAAAATTGAGCTTCTTAATGGCCCAGTAAGCTCGATGCTCAAGCTCTATAGGTAGATGACATGCCTTACCCAAGACCAACCTATAGGGAGACATCCCAATTAGAGTCTTATAGGCTGTTTTGTATGCCCACAACGCGTCATCTAACTTGTTAGCCCAATCCTTTCTATTCAGACTTACAGTTTTCTCCAAGATCAACTTCACTTCTCGGTTTGAAATTTCAACTTAACCATTTATCTGCAAATGATAATCGAGAGCTACCTTATGTCGAATTCTATACTTTGACATCAAACCATTGAAGACTTTGTTACAGAAATGAGTGCCTTCATCACTCAAGATGGCCCTTGGAGTACCGAACCTTGTCAAAATATTCTTGTGTAGAAACTGAATCACCACTTTTGCATCATTTGTTGGTGTTGCTATTGCCTCCATCCACTTAAAGACATAATCAACAGTAAGGAGAATGTATAGCTTCCCAAAAGATTGAGGAAACGGTCCCATAAAATTGATACCCCATATATCAAAGATTTCCACTTCTAGAATATTTGTCAAGGGTAATTCAAGCCTTCTTGAAATGTTTCCAACCCTTTGACATCTATCACATATTTTTACAAACATGTAGCTATCTTTAAACACACTAGGCTAATAAAAACCTGATTGCAGCACCTTTGCTGTTGTACGTTCTGCGCCAAAATGGCCCCTATATGCTGCAGCATGACAGTGACGTAGAATTTTTTGAACTTCATCTTTTAGCACGCACCTTCTTATAATCTGGTCTGGACACTTCTTAAACAACAGAGGGTCTTCCAAAAAATACGAGTTGACATCATGGAAGAGTTTCTTCCTTTGTTGATAAGTTAAACCACTTGGCATTAATCCTCCTGCTAAGTAATTCACTATGTCTGGGAACCAGGGCAAATTTACATCAATCTTCATTATTGTTTCATCTGGAAACTCCTCTTGAATAGGCTGTTCTTGCTGAATTTCAGATTGCTCCAACCTAGATAAATGATCAGCTACAACATCTTCAGATCCCTTTTTATCCCTGATCTCAAAATTAAATTCTTGCAAAAGTAAGATCCATCTAATAAGTCTGGGTTTGGCATCGTTCTTCACAAATAGATACTGAATGGCTGCATGGTCTATCACACCCCACTTCTGGGAATCCTTCTATCCATACATTCTCTACTACGGTTGGGCTGTAAGAAGATGCAATTACTAAAATTCATTCATTTACAACGGAATATTTAAAGCTTTAATTTACACTCCTAGGTGTGTGTAAATATATAAAATTAATTGTATAAATACCATGTACTTACATATCATCCCCATAATACTATTTACAATTCCAAGATATAACTGTGCGATACGATAAAATAGATACAAAATACTCGTGTATACAATTCTTATACTTTTACGGAATTATGGGAGCTGTTCAACACAAAAGACCTAGAGACCACCGCTCTCTTACTTCTCAGTACCTGGAGGGGGGAAATAGTGGGATGAGCAAACCACAGCTCAGTAAGGAAATGTATGCTAGCAGGTAGATATCGTACTACCTACATAGCCCATGCATGCATAAACCAAAACCATGTTTTCGTTATAAATGAAAATATCATACGAAAAATGCATTTAAACATATATTTCTCAATAGCATTTTCGTGTAAATCAAATATCAAGCTTCCATTTAAAACAAGCTCATAAATAGTGCCCTCTCGGCACGGATGTGAAATTAGAGATTTATCAAAAACACAAAATCTCTTTCTTTTCTTAATTCACTTTTTCTGCAAATCTCTTTCTTTTCTGAGATTATCTCTGTTTCTTGAATCTCTGAGACAGGCATGGAATCTTTGGCAATCAAATATCCACGACATATGGCCATAGTCAGTGATCCCAGGTCTCACTGATCAGGTGTGCACAGGGCATCACTTCGCCTGAAGGGGAATGGGTCAGTCCTACCCTCCGGCTCATCTCAACCCACCTCATCTCCTCGTATACTCACAATGAAGATACGTCGTGTGTCATCTACGCGATACTCGTACTCACGTGCATCCAGCACGGTACATAGTATACCAACGGATAACTACACTGTTCTACGTACGACCGTGGACCCAAGTCCATACTCCAACTCCGATGGACTTTTCATCCTAAACCATGTCTCATATACCAGGCGAGCAAACAGCGTGACACACAGTCAACGCAAAGCTCCAGCGCGGTACGATCTATCGTTAAGGCCCAGCCCGTTCAAATGGCCGTCGGCTGGTATCCCCTTGGGTCCCAGACCCCCAGGTTTACCTCAACTCAACAAAACAGGTGCGAGCAAAGTTCCCGCACTTTCTCAAAACCCTCGGGCGAGTTAAAACTCCCGCACGGTACATCAAGGCATTAAAACGGGTGTGAGCTAGCACTTCAACACCAAATCTCATCTCAAAACTGATAGATGGCTATTTTCTCTTTTTAAAACTCAAAACATGTTTATTCATACAGCATGCCTCTTCATGCTAAAACATGTAAAATTAGCCAACCTATCATCAACATTTCTCAATCCTCAAGATCAATGTAAATTAGAGAAAAATATTGAAAACATGCATATCATGCTATTTCCTTACCCTATCCCATTTCTCAATACATATATACATCATAGCACTTTTCATGCCTCATATCATTTCATAGAATTATGATATCGTACTAGTTCTAGCAATATATCTACGAAATTGCTATAAAATACGCACGAACATCTCTATAGCTAACACACAGTCCCTTACCTCGCTTTACTTGTGTGCAACTATCCGCCTTTATGCTTCTCGCGTTCTCCTCTCGACTTACTCCGGCATATCATCCGAAACTGAAATTCATCCATCAAACACTCGAGTTAACGTTTCTAACTCTTGTTTAATTAGGCATTTATCCAATGCCTTAGATATACATTTTACCCCTTGTGGTAAATCTCACAATTTTATCCCAATATCTACATGCCCAAACCATGCCCACAACATAATCATCCTCTCAAGATATCTCATTCATCATTAACACTTCTACATTCCACTTTCTCACACTAGACCATTTCTAAGTTATGGTGGGTTCTTTACTTTCTAGGTAGTTTCTATCATGTCTATGCATACTAATCATTTCCCATATCAATAACCAAACAAATGTACTTGGGTATTTGCATTAGAAACTCACCTAGCTTGATTTCCTCATTGCTCCAATGGAAATACACCTTGTTACTTAAATCCAACAAATAGAGAAAATACCTCCCAACTATGTTGTTCTTCTCTTTGATGTGAACAACTTTGTCTCTAATAGCTTTTCCTCAAATCTTACTAAAAATGGCTGGATTTAGGAGTGAGAAAGCTAGGTTCTTGAGTTGAAGCGGAAAGGAAATGGTTATCCCGAAAATCTGCAGATCCAACTGCTCCTATTTATAGTTTTGACTTGATGAGATCGATCTTCCTTGGGTGGAGATCGATCTGGTCCTCTAAAATCCCTCTTTTCTAACATGTTTTAAAGGCAGGAGATCGATCTGTCGAGGCTTGAGATCGATCTGCTGTCAAACAGAAGCTTAAGGAGATCGATCTGGTCTTAGGGGAGATCGATCTGCTGTCGAACATAAGCTTAAGGAGATCGATCTGGTCTTAGGGGAGATCGATCTGTTTCAAACCCGAGAGCTAAGGAGATCGATCTGATCCCTTTCGAGATCGATCTGTTCCCTTCCATTACTCACATAAGAGCATTCTGGCTCTCCCAGATCGATCTCTCATCCTCTGAGATCGATCTGGCCTCCATATTTCTAGATTTTATGCAGTTTTTCTGCAACAACTCCTTTCAAAACTTCCTCAATTTACCTCCATAGTCCTTTCCTCATCCATCGCTCCTTGAGACTTAAAAATGTCATCCAATCACACTTAGTATATATTAAAACTTGTGGGAAATCTTTGTACAACCAAATTTTCACGATATTTCCCGAATGGAAGTATACAACTTATAAAAATCTTTCCTTCCATTTTACTACACTACTCATATACCATTTCAATCACATTCTTCTCGTGTTTAAGTTCATTTCTTCCTACTCATTCATAATGCAACTTGTACGTATAATCACGATTCTTATTACAAGTGCGTACATAGTCTTATGAACTTACACTGCATATACTTCACATTACAAATGTATCATTATACTTATGATTTTATTTACATTCCCATGTTCCTATATACAGCTATACATATACGGGGTCTCACATTCTCCCCCACTTAGAGAATTTGGTCCTCCAAATTTGAACCAATTCAATCTGTGAACAACTCGGGATACTTTTCCCGTATCAAACTTTCCAGTTCCTATGTGGCCTCTTCCACAGTGTGATGTTGCCACAAAACCTTAACCAATGAAATCGTCTTGTTCTGCAACACCTTCTCTTTTCTGTCCAACACCCTGATCGGTCTCTCGACATACGACATGTCCTCCTTGAGCTCCAACGGCTCATAGCTAATTACATGTGTCGGATCCGGGTAGTACTTTCGAAGCATAGAAACGTGGAAGACATTGTAGACTTTTGCTAGCTCAGGTGGTAAAGCTAGCCTATATGCTCCATCTCCCATCCTATCCAAAATCTCGAAGGGACCAATGTAACGAGGACTTAATTTTCCTTTCTTCCCAAACCTCTTTATTCCCTTAGAAGGAGATACTTTTAAAAATACAGACTCGCCAACATCAAACTCAAGTGGTCTCCGTCTCCTGTCAGCGTAGGTCCTTTGTCGACTTTGAGCTGTTCGCAGCCTCTCGCATATTATCTAAACATCCTCGGAGGCTTGCTTAACCAAATCGAGAGCGAGCAACTGTCTGTCACCAACTTCTTCCCAACCAATGGGCGACCGACATCTACGACCGTATAGTGCCTCATAAGGGGCCATACCAATACTTGAGTGATGACTGTTATTGTAGGCGAATTCAATCAATGGTAAGTGATCGTCCTATGAGCCTCTAAAATCCAGCACACACGCTCTCAATATATCCTCCAGGGTCTGTATAGTCCTCTCTGACTGACCATTTGTTTGAGGATGAAAAACGATGCTAAAACTCAATTGGGTCCCCATCGCTTCCTGAAAATGTCCCCAAAAGTGGGAAGTGAAGCGGGCATCCCGATCAGAAACAACACTCACTGGGACTCCATGCAACCTCACTATTTCTCGCACATACAGGTTCGCCAGCGCACTCAATGTATCTGTAGATCTCATGGCTAAGAAATGTGCCGATTTCGTTAACCGATCTACTATCACCCATATCGCATCATGGTTCTTACGGGTTCTCGATAACCCCATCACAAAATCCATGGTGACATGCTCCCACTTCTATATTGGTATCGGTAGAGGTTGTAATAATCCTCCTGGTTTCTGATGTTCGACTTTTCCTTGCTGACAAATGAGACATCTAGCGACATACTCATTTATGTCTCTCTTCATTCCAGACCACCAATATGCCTTTCAGAGATTTTGATACATCTTACTACTCCCCGGGTGTATCGTGTATCTCGACGAGTGAGCCTCTGATAAGATCAGCTTTCTCAGCTCTAAATCCTTAGGAACACATATTCTATCTCCAAACCTTAGTATTCCATCTGAACTCAATATAAAATCGGCACCCTTCCCTTTCCGGATTTGGCTAATCATGTCAATACACCATTGATCAATTTGCTGAGCTTGTCGAATTTTCTCAATCAACTCTGGTTCTAATCTCAAGCTAGCAATAATCCCATAGTTGTCAATCTCAGGTAGGGTCATATCCAGACTAAGGTTTGTGAATTGTTCCAATAACTCATGCTCTCTAACCATCATATGTGATACCAACCCGAGACTCTTCCGACTCAATGTATTGGCAACCACATTTGCCTTCCTCGGGTGGTATAAGATCTCACAATCATAGTCCTTGAGGAGTTCCAACCACCTCCTCTGTCTCATGTTTAACTCCTTCTGTGAGAATAGATATTTCAGACTCTTATGATCCGTAAAGATCTGAAATCTCTCACCATATAAGTAGTGGCACCATATCTTCAACGCAAACACTACGGTCGCTAACTCCAAATCGTGAGTGGGGTAGTTCCTCTCATGATCTTCCAGCTGTCTAAATCCATAAGCTACCACCCTTCCATCTTGTATCAAAACACAGCCTAGTCCTTGATGCGAAGCATCTGTATACACCGAGTAATTCCCTGAACTGTTAGGGATGATAAGAACTGGCGCGGTGGTTAATCTGCACTTAAGTTCCTGAAAACTTCTTTCACAAGCTTCATCCCATGAAAACTCCACACTCTTCCTCGTAAGACGTGTCAATAGAGCAGCTAATCTAGAGAAACCCTCTACAAATCTCCTATAGTAACCAGCCAAACCCAAAAAACTTCTGATCTCTGTGACTGTCCTAGGTTGTTCCCACTGAACAACGGCCTCAATCTTGGACGGATCTACTGACACCCCATCCTTCGATATAACATGGCCTAGAAAAGAAATCTGTTCTAGCCAAAAGTCACATTTGTTAAGTTTGGCATATAACCTTCTCTCTCGGAGGGTCTGCAAAATAATCCTCAAGTGCTGCTCATGCTCTTCTCTGGACCTTGAATACACCAATATATCATCAATGAACACAATTACGAACTGGTCCAGGTATAGCTTGAATACTTCGTTCATTAGAGCCATCAAAGCTGCCGGTGCATTGGTCAACCCAAAAGGCATCACTAAGAATTCGTAATGGCCATAGCGGGTACGAAATGCTGTCTTGGGCATATCCTCCTTTCGAATCTTCAATTGATGATACCCAGACCTCAAATCTATCTTGGAAAAGATCTGTGCTCCCCGAAGCTGATCCAATAAATCGTCAATGCGTGGCAAGGGGTACTTATTCTTGATGGTAGCCTTGTTCAACATTCGATAGTCGATGCACAACCTGAGGCTCCCATCTCTCTTCTTCACAAATAATACCGGAGCTCCCCATGGTGAGACGCTCGGTCTTATGAGCCCCTTCTCTAACAACTCTTGCAGCTGTTTCCTTAATTCCTCTAACTCCACTGGAGCCATCCTATATGGTGACTTGGATATTAGTTCGGTTCCAGGCATCAAGTCTATACCGAATTTCGTTTCTCTATCAGGTGGCAATCCTGGTAGGTCGTCTGGAAAGACATCAGGAAATTCTCTGACCACTGGGATGTCCTCCATATCCGGATGTACATTGTTCAAATCCACCACATAAGCAACAAAACCTTCAAAACAACACTCCAGTCATTTATACCAAAGTACTGTACTTAACACAAAATTTAAGATTCCATTGCTTCTCTTAAAATCGTACAACACATTCTTCAGGTAGAGAAAACTTAATGGACTTAGAACGACAGTCTATGACAGCATGATTGGTGGCTAACCAATCCATTCCCAAAATTACATCAATGTCATACATATTCAATAAAATCAAGTTGGCTGTCATACACTTATCTCCCACCATCACTTTACAATCTTTATACACTTGCTCAATAATTGGCTAACTCTCATTGGAGTACTTATTAGTAAAGTCCTACTCAAGTATGTGGGTTCTACAAAACCTTTTAACTTAGATGCACATGCATTTGATATGAAGGAATGCGTAGCACCAGAATCAAACAAAGCTATAACCTCTAGATTGAAAATCAAGATTGTACCTTTTATCACTTCGGAAGAGGTATCAGCCGATGCCTGGTCTATCGCATACACCCTGCCTTGACCCACAACTTGTTTTTCTTTTTCTTCAGTCGTGGCTTTCTTTCTTGCAGGAGGTGCAACTATAGGAACCCTCTCTGGCTCCTTACCCATCTGTGGAATTGCCTCAACTATCTCCGGGCACTCTCTGGCATAATGTTCAAATTTACCACATCTGAAGCATCGGGTACCCTGAAGATGACATGGCCTACCACCATGGTATCAACCGCATAGTCTACACTGATCTGTAGTCGGTCAGGGTCCACCAATCACTATACCCCTAGCTGGTGTCTGAGTCGGAGGCATAAAAGGTCTAGCAACCTTTTTCTGGAACTCATCTACCTCTCTCCGATGCTTACTCATGAATTTTCGACCAAATTTGGCACTCTTGCCATCTCCCAGCTTCCTCGGACCTTTATCTTTACCCCAACTAAACTCAAAAATTTGTAAGTCATAATCTTGCTCACATAACTGGGCCCGTCGCACAGCCTCTCTATATGTAGCGACATCAAATGGGGCCAACTTCGCTCGGATTGAAGGCCTCAGTCCATCTACAAATCTACGGACTCTGATAGCTTCACTTCTGATCGAGTTCGGATCATATCGACCCAGTGAAGTGAATCGTGACTCGTACTCATCGACTGTTCGATTCCCTTGAGTCAGATTCAGAAATTCCATCTGTAGTCTACGTCGAGCAGTATCTGGGATATATTGCTCTCTGAAAACGCCCAAGAACATATCCCAAGTGATAGCCATACCTTGAGCTCTCAACATCGGCCTGGCGGACTTCCACCAGTGCTCTGCTTCACCTCTCAATACAAAGGCCGCAAGCGCTACTCTCTCCGTAGCTGAACATCTACAGAAGTCGAATAACTTCTCCATCTGATTGATCCAGTCCTCAGCCACCGTCGGATCCTTTACCCCACTAAACGAAGGAGGCTTAAAGTCCATAAAATGCCTCAATCTCTCCATATCACAGTCATATCCATACCCCAAATCATCATCATACTGCTGTGGGGCTACTGGAGGAGGTACGGGTCGAATATGAGGTTCTCGTGGCCTAACCCATTCAGCTTGCGCAGGTGCAACATTCTCAGGTTCAGGTGCAGCTGCTGGGGGATTCGGTGCAGCCTGTCCCGTTGTACCAGGTGTACCCTCAAACCTAGCCATGATCTGACCCATCATGGTCATCATCGTGTGCATGTCTTCCTCCAATCGAGTTATTCGAGGATCAGAAGCCTCTATCTGTTCCTGGGGCTCATGACTAGAGGATGATCTACTGTGCCTCTCAGTCCTGTCATTTCGCCCTAAAGCTCTCGAGCTCTCTCCCCTCTTGCGGTGTCTCTTAAGCATAACTCACTAGCCTGATAACTTTCCTGCGTTATAACAAACATTTAATTCACTATCAGCTCCGTACACACATTTGTATCTAAATATCGCACAGTAACTTGGGGATGTATGTTTTCTTAGTCCTAAACATCAACTCACATCAGACCAACCATGCTCTGATACCAAACTTGTCACACCCCACTTCTGGGAATCCTTCTATCCATACATTCTCTACTACGGTTGGGCTGTGAGAAGATGCATTTACTAAAATTCATTCATTTACAGCGGAATATTTAAAGCTTTAATTTACACTCCCAGGTGTGTGTGTAAATATACAAAATTAATTGTATAAATACCATGTACTTACATATCATTCCCATAATACTGTTTACAATTCTAAGATATAACTGTGCGATACGATAAATTAGATACAAAATACTCGTGTATACAATCCTTATACCTTTACGGAATTGTGGGAGCTGTTCAACACAAAAGACCTAGAGACCACCGCTCTCTTACTTCTCAGTACCTGGAGGGGGAAAATAGTGGGATGAGCAAACCACAGCTCAGTAAGGAAATGTATGCTAGCAGGTAGATATCGTACTACCTACATAGCCTATGCATGCATAAACCAAAACCATGTTTTCGTTATTAAATGAAAATATCATACGAAAAATGCATTTAAACATATATTTCTCAATAGCATTTTCGTGTAAATCAAATATCAAGCTTCCATTTAAAACATGCTCATAAATAGTGCCCTCACGACACGAATGGGAAATTAGAGATTTATCAAAACACAAAATCTCTTTATTTTCTTAATTCACTTTTTCTGCAAATCTCTTTCTTTTCTGAGATTATCTCTGTTTCTCGAACCTCTGAGACAGGCATGGAATTTTTGGCAATCAAATATCCACGACATATGACCATAGTCAGTGATCCCAGGCCTTACTGATCAGGTGTGCACAGGGCATCACTTCGCCTGAAGGGGAATGGGTCAGTCCTGCCCTCCGGCTCATCTCAATCCTTGCCCCCAATTAAGTATGGTCTAAACTTATCAAATGTATGTACAACTATAAGCATCTCCTTCTCTGTTGTTATGTAATTTTTTTGAACTTCATCTAAGGACCTGCTTGAGTATTAGATAGCCCAAAAAATCTTGTCTCTTTTCTGCCCAAGGATTGCTCCAATTGCAAAATCACTAGCGTCGTACATTATTTCAAACGGTTCTGTCCAATCAGGTGCGATCATAATAGGTGCAGAAATAAGCTCCTTCTTGATCTTTTCGAACTCTTGCAAGTAAAGATCATCAAAGACAAAATCAACATCTTTTTCTAATAAATTACATAAAGGTTTTGAGATTTTTGAAAAGTCCTTGATAAATCTGCGATAGAATCCTGCATGTCCCAAAAAGCTCCTCATGGCTTTAACTGATTTTGGAGGGGGAAGCTTTTCAATAGCAACGACTTTAGCTCTATCCACCTTAATGCAATGAGTTGAAATTTTATGTCCAAGGACGATTCCTTCTTGCACTATAAAATGACACTTCTCCCAATTTAAGACGAGATTCGTCTCTTCACATCTCTGCAAGATAAGTGCCAAATTAGATAAACATTGGTCAAAAGTCTTACCAAATATCGAGAAGTCATCCATGAAGACTTCCATTATCTCTTCAACCATGTCAGCGAAAATCGACATCATGCATCTCTGGAACGTTGATGAGGCATTACACAAACCGAAAGGCATCCTCCTATATGCGAAAGTTCCATTTGGGCAAGTGAAGGTTGTTTTCTCTTGATCTTTTGGGGCTATCGTAATCTGGTTATAGCCCGAGTAGCCATCTAAGAAGCAATAATAATTGTGCCCGGCTAGTCTGTCTAATAGTTGGTCAATGAACGGAAGCGGGAAGTGGTCTTTCCTAGTAGCTTTATTCAGCTTACTATAATCGATGCAGACTCTCCAACCTGTTACCATTCTGGTGGATATGATTTCATCGTTGGTGTCATGAACTACTGTCATTCCACCCTTTTTAGGCACAACCTGCATAGAACTTACCCAATAACTATCAGATATCGTATATATAATACCAACATTTAATAATTTTAAAATCTCAGCTTTAACAACTTCTTTCATTGCTAGATTTAGTCTTCTCTTGGTTCAATAGGGGGTTTATGATTTTCGTCCAACCGAATTTTATGCATTACAACGGAGGGACTAATTCCTTTGATGTCAACAATAGACCATCCAATTGCTGATTTGTGCTCTCTTAAAATTCTAAGCAACTTGTCCTCCTCTACAGTAGATAAAGATGACGAAATAATCACAGGAAAAGTACTATAATCACCTAAGAAAGCATACCTCAAATAGCTTGGTAATTCTTTCAATTCAGTTTTGCCTTCTTTTTTCTCACTTACCTGTGACTTGTCAATCTTTTCCTTAGTTGTTGTAGTCACACTTTCTAATGGGTTAGCTTCCAAAGCAACAACATAACTTTTAATTTCATCAATTAATAATTCATCATCTAAATTAGAAACTGAATTTACTAGACATTGAACCATAGGATCGGTTGGTGCTTCCTTTGTTTTAACTTCCCGTATACAACTCTGCACCACTTCAATCAACTTACAGGTCTTTGGCTCGTCAGTAAATTTCATCGCCTTATAGATGTTGAACATAACCGATTCATCATTCATCCTTAAGGTTAATTTCCCTCTCTGAACATCGATTAGTGCTCTCGCAGTGGCAAGAAATGGTCTCCTAAGTATAAGCGAAATTTCTCTATCATCTTCATAATCTAAGACTACAAAATCGATAGGAAAAATTAGCTTATCAACTTTAACAAGTACATCTTCTACTATACCTCTCGAATAAGTAATCGATCTATCCGCTAGTTGCAGTGTTATGGTGGTCAGCTTCACATCTCTAAGACCTAGGCTCCTGAAAATAGATAAAGGTATTAAATTTATGCTAGCACCTAAATCACACAATGCTTTACCCACTTTCGATCCTACAATCTCGCATGGAATAGTAAAGCTTCTAGGGTCTTTCAATTTTCGTGGTAACCCCTGCTGTAAAATTGCACTGCATTCCTCTGTCAAATTCATAGTTTTATAATCCTCAAGTCTTCGTTTCTTTGACAGCACCTCTTTCATGAATTTCGCATAATGCGGCATCTGCTACAAGGCATCAACAAATGGAATGTTAATATGTAATTTCTTAAATATATCTAGAAATTTCATAAACTCAGATTCAATTTTCCTTTTATACAAAGCTTGAGGATAAGGAATAGATGGTTTCAACAAAGGAGGATTACAGGAAAAAGTTTACTAAAAGGTTTAGAATCAACTCTCAGTTTAACCGTTCCTGATTCTGCATCCTTTGACACAATAGGTTAGGCCTGCTTCTTCTTCACCTCAGTGATTGGCGTAGTTTCTTCTTTCTCTGCTACCTTTGGTGGCTCATAGGTTTTCCCACTTCTCAAAGATATAGCATTGTATCACTAGGGAACTTACCTCTTTCATTCAAAGAACTAACAGTTGTAGCTAACTGTCCCAAAGTAGTCTCAACAGATTTCATCTGCTCACCAAGACTAGTATTCATATCTGACATTTTAGGTTCCACAGTGTCTAGCTGCGCATCAGTTTTGCTAAATCATGTTCTAGTTTTAACCATGAACTCCTTAAATTCGTTCCTTCTAACTCCACCATAACCTTGGGGATTCCCCTAGATATTGAATCCTGTATTGCTGTTACTTGCTACTGGTGGGTTTAGAACATTCTTAGAATTATCATAAGATAGATTCTCATGGTTTCTGAATCATGGCTGGTAATAGTTTGGAACTCGATTTCCTTGAAAACCAAAGTTACGATTATTAACATAATTCACTTGCTCCAAATCCATCCCCATTAAGTTAAGATTTGTGTTGTCAGGATGAATCATAGCTAGCGGCCCTTGTATACCCATTGAAGCAATTTGTGTTGAAATCTACTCAAGTCTTGCTAGAATGGCTGTCTGCGTATCTAACTCATGCAACCTGCTATGTCACGACCCAAATTACCTAAAATCACTACAAATTTTTCACTTTTCGATTATTATTTAATTCTTACCTTTCTCTCATCGTGACCATTTTACCAAACAGTTGGGCTATGATTCGGTGTTAGTCACCTCTCACCTATTTACCATTCTATTTCCATAATCACATTCACATATCAGAGTTTACTATCTTTTGACTTTAACTAAATACATACAAAATGGCATTACATAACCTTACATCCCCGACATCATATATGTTTATAGTACTATGCATTTGCATATTTAGATACAAAACCATACAAATGTGTATACCTATTTCTCGATGGGAAGCAGCGGATACCAAGAATGCAAGTCCTCAGCCGCTCACTAACTATTGCGAGTGCTCTGGAAAGATGGGAAAATAAGAGGGGTGAGCAAACCACACGCTCAGTAAGGCAATTATGCAAGCATGTAGATAGCTCCACTATCTACATGCTCATAATGTCATGTCCTTAAAATCCATTTCTTTTCATTAAAAGCTTACACACAAAATCATGCATATTTCAATGCCATAGTTTATCAACACTATTTGTGCATATAGAAATCATGTAATTCATGCATCAAATTCATTTTATGTGACATCATTAAATCATACTTAGCATGAGGTCAATCACGATCATGTATTAGTTCATGACATTTAAACCAAATCATGAGAAACAATTCATTTCATGAATTTATGCTTAACGTATGGAAAACTCATCATGCTACTGCATTTAAATCATTTCAATAAAAATGCAGTATAAAATAACCCGAAGGGTTTAAGCATCTCATAAATCAATCTCATTAAAAATTCATTATAAAATTTTGTTATAAAAGTCACCCTTCTTTCAGGGACACATTTCATAAAATCCTCTGAAAAACCTATCATCATAATAGAAAATCATAAAATCGGGGGCCTGACCCCTCCCTCGGGTCTACCCTGGTCTATCGAGACCATAAGTTATATCATGTGAGACATGTAGGTGACTATATCAGTAACAGCAAGGACTATGGTCATAACCTAGTGATCCCTGGCTACACGGTACCTAGTGTGCGGGGTATCACACCTGAAATGGAGGTGGGTCAATCCTACCGCCAGAACAACATAACATCAGGATTGCGAGGGCAAGGCTTGTTGCCTCGTGGCTAATGCCACTCCACTCCAACAATCCCCATGGTACAGCGTACTCCGAGTGACATACACGGTACAACATACTCCGTGAACCTGAGCTCAGTCAGGGGTGCCTGCAATAGGTCTTATCCACCCATACCATCTCTGTCTCATTATGCACGTGTGGGCATATCATCTCACTGTGACACACAGTCTACAGGAGCTCAAACACGACTATATGCATGTCATATAAATCCCTATGCGAGCAAAGCTCTAGGACGGCTCTATGCATATTCATGATATCAGAAAATCTCGTGTGAGCGAAGTTCTAGCACGGTTTCATAAAAATCAGTAAAATCTACGTACGAGTAGCACTCCAGTATGACTTTAAAATAAGTTATAAATCCATATAAAACTTCGTGCGAGCAAGCTCCAGCACGGTGTTATCCATCAATAAATCAAATCTTGTGCGAGTTACACTCCAGCACAGCTTTACGCATAAATAAATCAAATCTCGTGCGAGTTACACTCCAGTATGACTTTTATACAATTATCATATCAAAACAGGATGCGAGCTAAGCTCCAGTACCTCTCATGCATGTCAAATCGTTAAAACTAGTGTGAACAATCGCTCTAGCACCTCTCATGCATGTCAAATCGTTAAAACTAGTGCGACCAATCGCTCTAGCACTTTTTTATGCATATCAAGTCAAAACAAGTTAAAACAGTCAAAACAGAGTGCGTGCTAAGCTCCAGCACCTCTCATGCATTTCACAATAGTAAAATCAGTGCGAGCAACTGCTCTAGCACATTTCATGCATATGATGTCACACAAGTCGGTGCGAGCAACAGCTCTAGCACATTTTATGCACACTCACAAACGTAGAGGTAGTGCGAGCTATGCGCCCCACTATCTGTTTCTATATAAACTTGATAGTTGGCCTATTTTCCAAAGAATTTTTATTTAAATCTTAATAACACTTGTGTAGTGTTATATTATGAAATTTATGCAATTACTGGCCAATCTATCGTTTTGTTTTGCTTAAAAACCATGAAAATTCCTTAAATCAAAAAATTTATTAAATCATGCATTTCATGCATGTCATGCTTTCACCATCCTTACTTTCACCATCCTTAGGTGAATTTCCCTCAATAGGGGTAAAATAGTCTTTACCTATTTTGAGTCCTTAAAATCTTTAATTTATTTCTAGGACCTTTATACATATTCAGCGTATGCATATATATTTGCTGTATACAAAAGCTATCAAAATACGAGTAGCTACCTCTAGCTACTCACACAATTCCTTTACCTCATTTTTTGTACAGTCTGACCTTTCCACTGATGTCTTGTTACGCAGTCCAATTTGCTCCGAATCAATCTTCAGAACTACGTATAAATATACATCAGGTCAAATTCAATACAATTAATTGTATTTTATATTTTTTAGGCTTAATTTACCGTTTACCCATATTAGGCCTGATTGCACCATAATGGGTCTTAATCGGCCTTAAGCCCGTTTTCCACTTATTATTCACATTATCGAGGCCTATTGAGCTCAATTGGGCCCATCAGTATTTATTGAGCCTCATTATAAATTTTCAGATAACTCAATAAATTATTTACGACAATATATCTATAATTCTAGGATATAATTCATTTTATCACATGTTTTTAAATTCGTAATTTATGCGGTAAATTTCTAACATGCATAACAATGCAATATTATCGAAAATAAGGGTTACGTACCCGAGATTCCATGACAGTATGCAAATCGAGGCTGTCTCGAGCTCTCGTTTGACGTCAATTATCGAGCTACACAATTAAATATTTTTCTAGGTAAACTTTTAGTCAAATATTAATCCAATTAAATATTCTGAAATTTAAATCGATCATTTTCGACCGCTTACCGACTTACCTATAGCTTGATAGCATCACTGGGATTTTTCCCCAATTTTCCTCTTTTTATTTTTCCCTTTTTCTTTTCTTTTTCCTTTTCTTTTTGGCTGAACCGGTTCGGACTGGTTCAACCAGGTTCAGACAGGTTCAATCTAGCCGTTCAGTCCGATTCAATCGGTTCTATGCTTTACCGATTGGTTCTCCATCGACTTTCACCGCCAGCAGCTCTGCGGGGTCGTCTGGTGCATAGATCTAGGGTCGATTTCGTCCGAGGTGATCGAAAAGTTGTCGGTCCAGCTCTTCTCTCCTCACCGTCGGTGCCTTTTCTCTTTCTTGTCGTTTTTCGATGCTAGCCGTCGTCCCAACGGTCGATTCAGCCGCTAATCAACCGGTCTTAGCATGGAGCACCTTTGGTTGGCGGTGGCCGGGCCTGAATCGACGCCGATCGCCGGTCGACGATGGCTCGGCTGTCGATGGCTTCAGCCACCACCCTAGGTCCATCGTCGGTCTCTGATCGTGAGGCAGAAGGAGCTCGGCCTCTACTGGTTTTTTTTCCCCAGAAATCACGAAACTCGATTTTTTTTAATTTATTTATTTTTATTTATTTATAATTTATTTTTATTAATATTTTATACATTATTAGATTCAATAAAAATCCAAAATATCTAAAAAAATTATTATTTTATTCATTTATTCAATAAATGAATTTATCGGTCTTACTTCATCTTTTCGGTATATTTTTTGCTTATTTTCGAGATTATTTTTTGATGTAAAAATTTTGATTACTTCCAATAAATTCATATCTTGATCAATTTACTCCGAAATTTAATTATTTTTTCGTTATTGATCATGATTTCTCAATCCCATATTTTAATTAAATTTTCTTGTCACAATAAATACTGAATTTTGATCTTTTCTCATTTCGTGTTTTAAATAAAATCAGATCTTATATGCTACTCTTCTCACATTCGCTCTTTCACCTGGCCATTGGCTGCTGTTTATAACCATCTCCTCAAGTAACTGCATAGCCTGATCAAGTGTCTTAGACCATAGTGAACCTCCTGATGAGGCGTCCACAGTAGCTCGTGTCTGCGAAGTCAGGCCTCTATAGAAAACCTATATCTGGTTTCCTTCATCATATCCATACTGAGGGCATCTACACAATAACTCTTTAAATCGCTCACATGCCTCATGTAATGGCTCTTGGTCTTACTGTGTGAACTGGGCAATCTCTAATCTCATCTGGATAGTCTTTCCTGGTGGGAAATACTTTGCCAAGAATTTCTGTGCCATCACTGCCCATGTCAGAATGCTTCTTGCTGGTAGATTTTGATACCAACTCAAGGCTTTATCCCGAAGAGAGAAAGGAAATAACCTTAGCCGAATAGCATCATCAAAGGCTCTTCCATTAATCTTAATGGTGCTACAAATCTGTAGAAAACTTGTCAAATGTGTATTAGAATCCTCCATACCCAAACCTCCAAATTGGTTTTGCATAACCATGTTGATCAATGCCGACTTCAATTCAAAGTTGTTACAGTTCACAGGAATCTCTCTTATAGCAGCGAAATTCTAGTTCACAACTGGGGTAAACTAATCGCGTATAGCTTACTGATGCTGATTATCATCTGCCATGATTAAATTTCGGTCTTTCTCTTTAAATCTGTTCTGTTGAATTTGTCTGATGGTTCTCTCAAGCTCTGGATCTAACTC
This sequence comes from Firmiana major, assembly GCA_033439115.1. Lineage (NCBI taxonomy): Eukaryota > Viridiplantae > Streptophyta > Magnoliopsida > Malvales > Malvaceae > Firmiana > Firmiana major. Next base: position 20,381,705 of record CM065903.1, on the reverse strand, counting down.
TTCTTTTATATTTTGTATTTTCACTGCTGCGAGTTTTTACCATTCACATAAAAAAATCGTAGATAATAAATTAAAACAAAAATAAAAATAAAAATCTAAATTAAAGTAAAGTAAAGGCTATTAGGAAACAGTGTCAACGAGAAACTAAACAATAGTTCCTCGAAAATGGCGCTAGAAAACTTGTTGTCCTAAATAGAACACTACTGCAAGTGCATATGTCAATTTTCGAGTATAGAGTAAATATGAATATCGTCCCACAGAGAACTGTGTCTACCGCTAATCACTTTAATCAACAACCTCGAGCTTTATTTAGAAAATTAATGAATGTTTGTTAAAACCCTATTTACTATTATAACTGTTAACTACGGAACAGATTAATTAAAGCAAATCACAATAATTACGAATGAAAATATCAATAGCAAAATATTCTTAGAAACCGATTTCACCTAACTAGGGTTCATGCAACTCCTTTGATCAATTGTTCTTTTGATTTCAATTTGTTTATAGCCCAAACTATTTCCTGTTTATCTCTTTCGAGTTTTAAACAGTCATACCCAATTTACCTAATCCTAAACTCTCGATTCAGAATTAAATAATAGGGTTCATTAAGCAATAATAATCCATTTCTCTATGGCTCATAAGAATTGTCAACCTCTCGATCTAACAATGTCATATGTTAATCTACCCTTGTGCATATAAATAATCCCCTCTCTCGAGTGCCGGATTCTTATACTAATTCATCTAATTCGTGGCCAATCAACTAGAGCATTAAGAACAAGTAGATTAACTAAACATAATTGAAATCAACCAAACAACATCACAAAGTAATTGCAATATGCCTAAAGTTGGTTACATCGATTCTAGGAAAAAGGAGTTTAGTTCCTAGACATCGTAATAAACATCCAAGAAATCTAATTTAACATCCCAAGAACAAAATTGGTGAAAAAGATCAAAAAATTAGAGTTTCAATGGAGCTAAATTAATCTTGAAGTCTTCTGCTGTAGCCTCTCTCAAAATTTTGACAAAAAGACTATTTATAAGGTTTCCAAATACTAAAATGTCGAAGGCCACGTGGCAAAACAATGTTGCCCTAATCAGACTACTATGCTGCGGCAATGGTATTAGTTCCTCAAATCTGCTCTACACTGTCCAGTTTCTTCTATTGCTACAGCATAAGTCACGATCAGCACTCTGTAACTTCAATTCTTCATGGAATCATCAGGACCAGCTCCAAAAGCCTTAACTTCTCCAAATTGTTCTTTTTCCTGCACAAGTGCACAAAACACATAAAACATACCTAATATTGCAAAGAACAAATCAAATAACTAAGTAAAAAGGGTCCTAAACATATATAAAATTCAGTGCTAACACCGAACTATCTCTCGAACATATAAGTTAGCCAACTGACTTAGAGTATCGATAGCTCTCATAGCTAAGAAATAGACTGACTTCGTCGACCGATCCACAATTACCTAGATGGCATCATGACCTCTGTGGTTCCTCGATAAACCCATCACAAAATCCATGGTGACGTGCCCCCACTTCCATGTCGGTATCGGTAGAGGATGCAATAACCCTCCAAGCTTCTGATGCTCTACTGTTACATGCTGATAGATGAGACATCTAGCGACATACTCAGCAATGTCTCTCTTTATCCCAGACCACTAATAAACCTTTCGAAGGTTTTGATACATCTTGGTACTCCTCTGATGTATCGTATACCTTGATGAGTGAGCCTCAGATAAAATCACTTTCCTGATCTCTGGATCCTCAGGAACATATATCCTACCTCTGAACCTCAACAATCCATCTGAACTCAAATCAAAATTAGTCTTTGTACCCCTCTGTATCTGCCCGATAACATCACTGCATTGCTAATCAATCCATTGAGCCTGCCGGATACGATCTACCATATCTGGTTCCAACCGCAGGCTAGCTACCATACAACCACTATCAGTATCAGGCGAGGTCACATCTAAACTGAGGCTCATGAACATTTTCAACAGCTCATGTTCCCTAATCATCATGTATAATACAAACCCGATATGCTTCCTACTCAGTGCATCAGCTGCTACATTCGTTTTACCCGGGTGGTAAAGGATTTCACAATCGTAATCCTTTAGGAGCTCGAGCCATCTTCTCTGTCTCATATTCAGCTTTTTCTGCGAGAATAGATACATAAGGCTCTTGTGATCCGTAAATACCTAAAACTTCTAACCATAGAAATAATGCCACCATATCTTCAACGTAAACACTATAGCCGCCAACTCAAAATCGTGAGTCAGCTAGTTCCTCTCGTGATCCTTCAACTGTCTGGATCTATAGGCAACTACCTTCCCATCCTGCATAAGTACACAGCTCAGTCCCTTCTATGATGCATCCGTGTACACAGAGAAACCTTCAAAGCTGGTAGGAATGGTTAGAATCGGAGCAGTGGTCAATAGCGCTTAAGCTCCTGAAAACGCCTCTCACATGCCTTGTCCCACACAAACTCAGCATCTTTTCACGTGAGACATGTCAACAGAGCAACTGGTCTGGAGAAACCGTATACAAATCTCAAACAATAACCTGCTAATCCCAAAAATCTTTTAATCTCAGTGACTGTCCTGGGCTGTTCCCACTGAACAACTGACTCAATCTTGGATGGATCTACTGATACCTCATTCCTCAATACAACATGGCCTAGAAATTAGAACTGCTCTAACCAAAAGTTACATTTATTGAGTTTGGCATATAACTCCATCTCTCGGAGGGTCTGTAGAACTATCCTCAAGTGTTGCTCATGATCTTCCCTGGACTTGGAATAAACGAATAAATCAACGATAAACACAATCACAAACTAGTCCATGTATGGTTTAAACACATCATTCATCAACGCCATAAATGCTGTGGGGGTATTCGTCAATCTGATGGCATAACCAAGAACTCGTAGTGCTCATAACGGGTACAAAATACTCTCTTGGATACATCTCCACTTCTTATCCTTAACTGATGATACCCAGATCGCAGATCTATTTTAGAAAAGACATGTGCTCCCTGAAGCTGATCTAATAGATCATCAATACATGGAAGGGGATACTTGTTCTTAATGGTAGCCTTATTCAATAACCGATAATTTAATCAATTAGAGGCTCTTATCTTTCTTCCTCACAAACAAAACTGGAACTCCCTAGGGTGAGACGCTCGGTCTAATAAACCCCTTCTCTAGCAACTCCTGCAACCGGTTCTTTAGCTCCTCTAACTCAATCGGAGCCATCCTATATGGTGGTCGAGAGATCGATTCAGTACCAGGTACCAACTCTATACAAAACTCCATCTCTCGATCTGGTGGTAATCCTTGTAGATCATCCAGAAAGACATCAGGAAACTCCACAACCACTGGAATGTCTCTCAATTTCAGATGGTCCTTATCTGTGTCAACCACGTACGCAATGAACCCTTCACATAATTATTTCGACCGTTAGTAACATAATTCATCATTACAATAAGACTCATCAATTCTAGCATAGAAATGTATCTATTTCGCTTACAACAACTACTACTTTCATTAATTTTCAAGGGAACTTTACAATACATTTTTCAGGGAAACTTACGATAACACTATCTATCCCTGAAAACGTTACCGTCTTAGAAAAGCAATCTAAACTAGCACGATTTGCAGCCAACCAATACATTCCAAAAATTACATCAAAATCACTCATATTTAATAGAATAAGATCGATTGCCATATCTTTTCCCCTATCTTCAGCATGCAATCCCTATACACATATTCAATCAACTGACTATCGTTCATGGGCGAAGAAAAAAATAACATTCTATCTAATGATGTAGGCTCAACATATTTCGACAATTTATATGCAAATGAAGGCGATATGAAGGAATGTGTGGCACCAGGATAAAATAACACAAATGCTTCTAAATTAAAATTTAGGATGGTACCTTTAATCACATCCGTTGATGCGTCTGCAGTGTGCTGGTCCAGTGCATGTACTCACCCTCTGCTAATAACCTAATTCCCCTTCTCCGCGGCTGTGGCTCTCCTCTTCGGAGCAGAAGTCTCGACAAGAGCTCTCTCTGACTCTTTGCCTTTCTGTAGGGTAGTCTCAATCATCTCAGGGAAATCTCGTATGATATGCCCTGGCTTCCCACAACGATAGCACACTACTGTAGACATCGGATAAGGCCTGTCACCATGATATCTACCACATCTCCTACATTACTCGGTAGTCGACCATGTCCCTCTAATAACTATACCCCTCCATGGTGCTAAAGCTAGATACATCGGAGGCTTTATTGTCCTCTTCTGTACCTCCTCAATCCGAGGTCTATTATCAAATAATATCTCACCTCCTCTCTTGACCACTCTATTAACCCCAGATCTCTTTCGATCTTTGTCTTTACCTCTACTAATCTTTCCAAACTTAGTGGAATTCTGCTCTATGTCCTGCTCACATAACTGTGCCATGCGCAGAGCCTCCTCACACGTCGGGATATCAAATGGAACTAATTTGGATCTGTTGACTAATTTGGATCAATGAGCTTTCTAACCTTCCTCGTCTCACTGCTCATCATATTTGGGTCATATCTCCATGGGGATATAAACCTCATCTCATACTTGTCTACAGATCTGTTCCCCTGGCCAACCCTATAAACTCCATCTGTAACTTCCTCTGAGCAGTGTCTAGAACATACTGCCTTTAGAAGGCCTCTAAAAATACCTCCCAAGAGATCTCAGTGTGCTGAGCTCTCAAAATCAATCTGGTGGACTTCCACTAATGTTATGCCGCTCCTTTCAGCATGAACACAGTTAAAGTGACCATCTCTATAGTCGTACACTCAAAAAACTCGTACAATTTCTCGATCTCACTCACCCAGTCCTCAGTAACTACTGGGTCATTCACCCCGCTAAATGACGATGATCTAAACTTCTAAAATTGTCGTAATCTGTCCAAATCACAACCATAACCCCAAACTCTGCTACCTTGATGTGGAGCAACAGGTGATGCTCTGTATCCTGAACTGGTAGAGGTGTAGGTGTATTTGCCGCTTGTGGCATCTGCACTGGCTTTATAGGCGTATCAGAAGCAACTGCCTGTCCAACATCAACAACCTAGATAGTAGGGCCCTGTCTCTGCTTAGCCCCCTGCATAGACTGAGCGACTAACTCCATAATAGTCTCCATACTCTGCTCCAATCTAGTAAAGTGTGCCTCAATATCCCCTGGCCTCTCAGTAGGCTCTTGCTGGATCTGACCAGTCTGTGGCTCTGTATGGCTCTCAAGCCACCTTCTACGGCCTCTAGCACGTACACTCGCCTCTCTACCACTGCGTGTGACAGGCATGATGCCTAAATTCCTATATCCATAATTATTCATCAGTCTAACCCATTTGATATACACATTTATATCTAAACAAAGCACAACAATATGAGGATGTAAATTCTCTTATTACTAACTTCGACTCATATCAGGTCAACTCGACTCTAATACCACCTCTATCACGATCCCCCTTTCATCCAAAAATCACTAAAAATATTTCGCTTTATTCATTATCTTTCCCTATCATGACAATTTGAACACCAACTAGTTGAGCTATGACCCGAAGTTAGTTACCTCTTACCATATACCATATCAATTAACATTTATATACAATAATTGTAAACACTTAAATTGCTTACATTAAACTTTATTATTTCGTACGTGTCTACAAATATTAACATCCCCTAGATTTACATTTCCAAAAGTATTGTTGTGCTGTACTTGTTTAGATACAAAAGGATATTAATGTGTATACCTCTCAGCGATGGGCAGCAGGGGACATTGGGAGTGCAAGTCTCTGCTCCCTCTCAACCACTATGGATGCTCTGTGGAGATAGAAAGTGAAAGGGTGAGCACAACTCCCTCAGTAAGGAAATAATGCAAGCAGGTAGACAGCTACACTATCTACGTGCTGATAATGACATGATATAAAAATCATTTACATTCAAAGCATGAGGTAGAATAAAACCATGTCACATGAATATGTATAGAATATATGAAAACTCATAAAATCAGGCAGGATAACACATGGAAAATCATCATGTAAAAACATTTCACACTCATCTCAAGAAAACTCATCAATTTCATCTCAAACCATAGATTTCATCATAAGTCATTTAAATCAAAGCTAATCCTGCTCTTTGGGAATTCTAGTGCAAAAATCACACTTCTTTTAAAACATAATCACGGGTGTCACCCCTCCTTCGGGTCTACTGCGGTCTATCAACATAACATGATATCATGTGAGGCATGTAGGTTACATTACGAAGAAAAATTGGGAATAATGGCCATATATAAATCCCTGTGATCCTAGGCTATGCGGATCCCGACGTTCAGGGCATCATAACTGCAACGAGAGGTGAGGTCAACCCTACTCTTGCAATAACTCAACCAACCAGTCCCCAAGACTACACGGTGTAACGTACTCTGTATGACATGCATGGTACAACGTATTCTGTAAACCCACGTGATCTGGGGTGCTTGCCATAGGTCATAGCCCACATCATTGTCTGGGGTGCCTACCATAGGACTTGACCCACATAACTGTCTAGGGTGCCTGCCATACGTATTAGCCGATATCATGGTTCGAGGGTGCCTTCCATAGGTATTAGCCCATATCATGGTTCGAGGGTGCCTTCCATAGGTCTTAGCTACCCTATACAATGCCGATAACTATCTCATGTCTCAAAATACGCATGCAATATATCATCTCACTGTGACACACAGTCTACAGAAGGCGTCAGCACGACTTATGCATGTCATTGTATCCAACATCTCGTGTGAGCAAAGCATCAGCACGATTTTCTGTGAAGCATATAAAATCCTCGTATGATCAACACTCCAGTACGGCTTTCAGTAAGGCTCCAGTACAGCTTTCATACATGTTATCAGTAAAAACTAGTGTGAGCAGGGCTCTAGCACTATCAGCATGATTCAAAACATTGAAATCTAATGTGAGCTAGGCTCCAGCACTATTTGTACTCACACAAATATGATAGGTGGCTCTAGTTTAAGTAAGTATTTTCAAAAATACAACTTAGCACATAATCCGTGCTATTTCATGTAACCACAGAAAGCAATAGCCAGCCTATCCTCATTTCATTCATATCAAAGCATTTTATCATGATAAAAACATCAAAATCATGAAAATCCATGCATTTTAGGATCCTTACTACCCATTTCATAAAATCCCTCTACCAGGAAATGCAATCATCGTCTTTCCTTATTTTTTAAATTGTTCTCAAAATTTCTTATTCTATTATTAGATAGCTTAAAGAAATTCATGCCCTATAATCCCCTCAAAATACATCGCTACTCCAGTCTAGACATTCTCGGATATTTTTGGCAGGTACAGAGGTAGACGCAAGGAGATGCTGGTGACTACTGAAGCAGAGAAGAAGGATTTGGCTACTGAAGCTGGCTTGTTAGCTGTCGATCAGTGCCAAACTATTACATAAACTGGATTGTGGCATGGCAGTGGATAAACTAGCAATCTATGTTCTGCTTTGCTTTCATCTACTTAGACTGTTCATTCACTTTTGATGTTGCTGTTATTCTACATTAATCTTTTATTTGTTGCAGTGTTCGGCACGGGCTGAGGCTGATTTGATGTAGGCTAGAGACCAAGGAAGATCGGGAAAGAAGCAATTGAACAATACAATGCAACCAAAATTATGGGGTGGCTGGGTGACAAGCTGAACAGGGCAGCACTGCAGCTGGCTCCAAAGCCAGAAACAATGCTGGAGTGCATGGTTGCAGTAGACAAGAGCCATCTGTTTATTTTCATTTTTCGCTTCATTTGTTTTTGCTTTCATTTCATCCAGCATTTTTCCTTTATTTCAGCATTGATTTAACTTAAATCCACTAATTTTCTTTGCTCTGTTTCTCATTTAATTTACTATTCTGATTTCTTTTAGTTATTTTCACCCTTCGGTTCTTATTATTCTTGTTTTTTTCAGGTAGTGCATGTTGCAAGGAGGTTAGTGATGGTGTTGCTCAGTTCTACAGTTGAATGAAGATCATGCAAGTTTTTGGTATTGCAGTGGTGATGCATGGTAAATGCTGCACATTATTAGGCGTGGCTGCTGGATTGGCGTTGTTCCCAGTTACTGAACCATACCTGGTGCACTCCATTCTGTTACAAGACCACTCGACATTTCACAGTAGTAGTTACTATCGGTACCAGGATACAGGAGCAGGACAGTACTAGAGCAAGAACGTGCAAAGTACATGCACAAGTTCATTCTGCTGGTTGGAATTTGGTTAAGGCCATGTTTGGCTTTTCAATTCGGTTACATATCCATTTTTCATGCATGCCTATTACTATATTTTTATTATCCCTTTTAATTTTATTTGTTAGCTTAGATTAGAGCCTTTAATTAAATTGCATGTTAGAATTCTTGCTTAGGGGTATAAAACTTATTTTTAATTAGGTTGATAGTTAATTAAGTGTTAATATCTTGCATTTAGAATTAGATTAAGGATAGATATATTTCATGCAATTTTAAGTTAGTTTTTAGTTTAAATTCAAAAATCCAAAAATATTAAGTTCTCATGCATTATTTAGATTTTGTGTCATTAGAGTGATTAGTTACAGTTTGATTTAATTTAGGATCATTTTATAGGTAATTGGTTTCTTAGTTTTACTTAGGAATTTCTTTAAGTTAATAGAAGTATATTTTATTAGACTTTAGGTTAGTTTAACTTGCATTTTTATTAATTAGTTTATTTACATACATATTTTATTTTATTTTGGATTTTTTAATTTTAATCTAATTAATTTTGTTTCTTTATATTTGCATAATAGTTTATTAGTATTAATTAATTTTAATCGTGTTAATTATCTTTTGTAGGTTATTGCTTTTAATTGTTTGGAGCCCTATAGGTGATTTTAGCTCAGTGTTATTATCTTTATTTTATAATTTTTATGTTTTTAGTACTTTTTAATTCTAACCTTGTAGATCACGAACTAAAACTTCATAATTTGCTAGGATATACTTAGGGTAAGATTAACTGGTACTTAATTAAGCTAATTTGATTCTCTGTAGGACGATAATCCGGGACTCAAATCTCATTATTACTTGTACGACTCGTGCACTTGCGGATACACGTCGAGGTCACTTAGAGTGGGCGTAGTCGACAATCAAGTTTTTGGCACCGTTCTCGTGGAAGACAATTACCATTAATTAATATCGGTGAAATTATGCTTAGGTATAATTTTAGTTTTGTACATATTTAGGTTATGAATATTTAGAGCCTTAGTTTCGTTTAGTTAAATTTTCTCTCTCTGTAAAAAAATTAAAAATAAAAAAAAATTCTTGAGGACTTTTAGATGTTTGCATGCGTAGAGCCAAGAGTTATGATTGCTTTCCTTTAGATCCTGAAATTGAACGAACTCTTAGGAAAATTAGAAAGGATTCTAGGAAATTCATAGCTCCGCTGCAAAACACCATGGCTGAAAACAAAGAAATTAGGACCGTTGGAGATTATGCGGTACCGACTATTGGAGGTTATTATACCGGCATTAGGCCACCAGTTGTGTCAGACCCAGATTTTTGTAGCTTATACCTTATGATTCCTATGTGTATGAACACTCTGTAATTATAGTTGAATCATAAGAAGAGTATTTACTAGACTTAAAGTGTTAGTGAAATGATTTAACACGCAAAAGCTACATAAAATGCCTAATGTGAGCGATGAGTATCATAGGCTAAACCGAGTTATTCTAAATCATTCTGACTAAAAATAGAACTTAAAATAAGAGAGCGTAGAGAGCTCATGAAGGCAAGTCAGCTTGATTTAGTTCCGGACATAGAAAACGAGAGTAAAAGCTAAAAAGGGTAAAATGGACCTTTTTGGCGAGATAAGGTGTTTCGAGCATAATTATCCACCGGGAACGGTTGAAATATAAAGACGAGAGTGTAATACATAAGATATGAAACTTTCAAAATTTTAAGAAAAAGTCAACTTAGTCAATGGTTAAGGAAAAAGTCAACTATAGTTAAGAAAGTGGACTTTTACCATAGTTGACTAATCATGGTTAAAAATTAACCAAGTGTAGAGAAAAAAATTGGGCAAAAATATTCTTGGCCAGAATACAAGATAATCATCCCCGAAAGTAAGGAAAATTTATTCGGAAGGATTCTGGATTAAATTTAATGGTTAAAAACGTAATGGGCCTAAGGTGAAAATTTTAAAGCCCATTAAGGTATACTAAACGTATATCGAAATTCTTAGGTCCTTTAGACCGAATTGTTGGACCAATTGATTGGCCAAATTTTGAGACAATTAAAGGCCCGACACATAGTAAAAATTTCAGCCTAAAAACCCATTAAGAAAGCCCAAACCGAGAAGCCCAAATGGAAAAGTCCATGAGATAAATATCTAACCATAGTTAAAGCTAACCATAACTCATAAGGTGACTCATTAGGTGACTCATGGCTAAGGCTTGGAAAGTCAAGCTTAATGGTTGAAAATTAAAGATTAATGGCTAAGTATGTGGCTTATAAATTCAGCCACACCATTGTCATCTTCATCACACCAAATTCGGCTAGAAGAAGAAACCATTGAAACATATTTTCCAAGCTTTCTCTCACTAGAAATCACTAGGAATTAGGCATAATTGGAACTTGCATCCTTCATGAAAGTTGTTCCAAATTGAAAGGAGAGTGACATATGTTGGAATTGGCTATCAAGGAGACATAGAGTGCAAACCGAGAGCCTTCAAAGATTCGGACAAAGGGTGAACACAACAATTGGTATATTTTCTAATTTCCAATTTCATATATGTTAATGTATGAATGATTTTAAGTATGTTGATATATGTTTTAAGCATTGAAACATATTAAATCACCATGAAGTTGGTTAGGCCAGGAGTGAGCAATGGGATATTGATTTATGTCAATATGATTTTAAGGCATAAATGGATTAATGTACATGTGTTAATGATTATGGTGTAATAGAATTAATCAATTTGATTAATTAATACATGTAATTAGTTAGCAATCAAGGTGTTTGATAAAATTCCTAAATGAACTATGTGACGTTTAGGAATGTTGCCAACCAAGTGTTTGTGAAAATGCCTAAGTGAATTGGCTAGACAAATAGGCATGGATGGCATGACATGGTGAAACGGAGGCAGGGATAGCTCTCGGTCATGGCATGTGGCCGAGAGGCCCAATGGGCCAAGCCCAAGAATTTTAGGCCCAATAAAATGTAATGGGCCTAGGATAAGCCCAATAAGAGTTAGTGGGCCCCACAAGCCCAATAAGCCCAACAAAAGTAAATAGTAAAATGAAAATGGGCTTAAGGCCTAGTTAAGCCCATTAAGGGAAAATAGACTGTATTAATGTATAATACAGTAGGAAAATTATAATTAACCTGAGGAATGATTATTTACAGCTCCGAAGTTTACATTGAGAGATGATCGGACTGCGAGGGTTAGCAGCATCGAGGAAGTGAGGTCACCTGACGTGATCCAAGGTAAGGGACTTTTGCGAGTAGTTAGAGATACCTGCACGTATTTTCGTCTGCTTTTACATTCACTTAAAAACTCTGACAGTGAATAATAATTATTGCGACCCGATAGTGGCAAATTACGATTTTGCCCCTAGTTATTCAAAAAGTCAACTTTTGTGAAAAGTTACAAAAAGCATGGAAACTACTATTGTGAGTGTTTAACTACTGTTTAGCATGAAAATAAATAGATGGGCTAATGATTTTAAGGTTGATGTCACTTAAGCACACTTTATAGTGCTGATTTTAATATTTTGTAACCAATCCCTTTTTAAACAGACATCTATCATATTATATGAGAATGAATCGTGCTAGAGCATAGCTCGCACTGGATTTCATATGTTTTCCACATACATTAGTGCTGGATTTTGATACGCACTAGATTTTCATGACATGCATGATAGAGTACTGGAGTTTTACTCGTACTCAGTTTTATATGATATATGCATGACAGAGTGCTGGAGCGATTAGCTCGTACTTGAGTTTTACATAAGATACATGACAGAGTACTGGAGCGTTGCTCGTACTTGATTCTTCATGGTTTATACATGACATAGTACTGGAGCTATTGCTCGTACTTGATTTGATGATATTATGCATAGCATGGTACTGGAGCTATTGCTCGTACTTGATTTAATACATGCACTATGCATTGACCTAGTTGCTGGAGGTTTACTCGCACTAGAGTTGAGTTTGTGATGTGAAACAGTGTTTGAGCGTATTGTCGACTGTGTGTCGCACTCAAGGGCGCGCAGTGTATGTGATATTATTTACATGTTACCAACCCATGCCGCATTCTTGTGTGACTGAGTATCATATCATGAGAGGATGGCCAGCATGAGGGTATTAGAGATGTGGTATGATATTCCATGGTTTGAGGGCTAAGACCTATGGCAGGCACCCTGACTGTGATGTAGGGTCCACAGGTGTACTTTGTACCGTGCCCGGGGCATGAGGAGTACGCTGTACCATGTGTTACGTATAGCTGACGACTGTAGTGGACTGACCATCCTCCCGTTGCAGCAGTGATACCCAGCGCACCGAGATCTGTGTGGCCTGGGTTCACATATCAGATATGATCATAGTCTAGGATACTATTTGCATTTCACCACAGAGTCTCTTATGATATATCACATTTGATTGACTGATTTAAATTTCGGACAGACCTGAGGGATGGTCGGACTCCGATTTTGTGTTATGAATTATTTAATGCCATATTTATTATGATTTAAATATACATGGCATGATTTACATAAAGGCATGATTTATATAAGGATGCATTGTTTTGCACTACATGCCTACATTTGAGAAAGAATGCATGATTTCTGTACATGGGATTTAATATGTACAAGTATATTTATTATATTTCAAGACATGCTTTTAAAGTGAGTAAAGGAAATAATGTTTTCAAGGCATAACATTATTTTGGGTAGACAGTGTAGATATCTACTTGCTTGCCTGATTTCCTTACTGAGCACGTTGTATGCTCACCCCCTTTCTTTCCATCTCTCTATAGAGCGGCAGTCGAGCGAGAGCTATCGAGGGATAATATTCCTAAGTCCACTGCTAGTTCCTATCGATCGCCAGGTATACAGACTTTGTACGGTTATATATATATCTAAACATAGAAACAGCATAGTGATATATACGACATATATATTAAGGGGAATGTATTTGTGTTAGACTTTATATAAATCTCACATGTATTATAAAGCAGTTACAGTCAGTAACAATATATTGACATGTATGTATGATAATAGATAATGTGGTAAGCGAGGACTCTGACATCGAATCACAGCCCAACCATTGAAGAGAGGAAAGGTAAGTTAAAAATGTGAAAAATTTGTAGTAGTTTTTGGTTAAGTCATGGATTGAGAATGGGGTCCTGACAGAATGGTATCAGAGCAGAGGTTGGTCCGATGTGAATCGGTGTTAGAAAATAGGAAAGTGTACATCCTCATAGTACTGTGCTATGTTTAGATATAACTGTGTATACCAGATAGGAGACGGACTAATTCATTATTATGAATGCAGGAACTTTGCCTATATGGCAAATACGCGTAGTGGTAGAGTTATGAGAGGTAGGGCTCGAGGCCGGGGAGATAAACCCGAGGGACGAGCCGCTGCCGAACCATTACCTACGCATGAGACTCCAGGTGTTACTGAGGCACTCGAGTGTACTGAGACGCGCTTTACGAGATTAGAGCGTAGTCTTGAGACGATTGTCGAGATACTGGCACAGACGATGCCAGGTAAGCAGAGACAGGAGGCAGGAGCTGCGACAGGAGAGGCAGTTGCCCCTGATACACCTACGCAGACAGCTGATGCATAGAGGACTGTAGATACTCCTAAACCCCCACCGATTTCGGGTGGTAGTGGATTAGGATAGGGATGTGATCTGCATCGGTTGCAAAAATTCCAGAAGTTTAGACCTCCATCCTTTAGTGGGGTCAAGGACCCCGTAGCTACCGAGGAGTGGTTAGCAGAGCTGGAGAAGCTTTATGGATTCTTCGAGTGTATGACCTCAAAGATGGTCACGTTTGTTGCGTTCCTACTGAAGGGAGCTGCAGAGTATTGGTGGAAGTCTACCCGACCTATATTGAGATCCCGACACACAGATATCAGTTGGGATATATTTCGGGAGGCCTTCAGGAGGCAGTTTGTTCCCGACACCGCACAGTGGAAACTACTGGCAGAGTTTTTGGGACTAAACCAGGGGAGTTTATCTGTGGACGAGTATGAGACTCGATTCCTATCCCTAGGAAGATATGACCTGGATACCATGTACAATGAGACCAGGAAGGTCCACAGGTTTATCGACGGGTTGAGACCGGTTCTACGGTCCAGGTTGGTTACATTAGACATAGTGACCTATAAGGAGGCATTGCGTAGGGCGCAACTGTGTGAGCAAGATTACTAGAGGAATGCTTTCGAGTTCGAGAAGTTTAGCCGTAACCAAGATATACAGAAGAAGAGGCTGGTTAGAGATTTCGGTTATCGATGAGGGAAGAGACTCTTCGGTAAGAGATCATGGATAGAGGAGGTACGAGAGAGGTATGCTAGACCTCCTGCTTATCCGACTGCAGCCCCAACAAAGGGCATTGTCATGGAAGGACAGAGGCAGAAGATGCGGTAGATCACATGGAGATAGACCGTGTCCACGGAGTACTATGGTATGTTTATGATGTGGGAAACAGGGGCATATGGCTAAAGAGTGCTCGGAGACATTTGTTACTACACCACTGAGGGGCAGGGAGCCTGATAGAACTCCAGTTGGTACGTCTGTTCAGAGAGGTAGAGCGACGGTAGAGAAGAAGGGGAAACAAGTGATGGGTCAAGGGCGAGTACATACTTTGGACCAGGGGACAGCTGATGCTTCATCGGATGTGATTCGAGGTAACATCCTAATTTATGATATTAAAGCATATGTTTTAATTGATCCTGGTGCCACGCATTCTTTTGTATCACCTTCATTTGCATGTAAATTAGCAAGATATGTAGAGCGTACACTATTATGTATGATGATGTTGATTTGTACGCCTATGAATAGTAGTCAAGTGGTAGAATATGTATTTAATGACTGTAAGTTGAGAGTAGGGGATAAGGAGATGACAGCCAATCTAATATTACTAAGTATGAGTGACTTTGATATAATATTAGGAATGGATTGGCTATCTGCAAACCATGCTGTTTTAGATTGTTATGCTAAGATAGTTATGTTTCCTAACCCTACCAGATATGTTGTAAAGTTTAATAAGAATAAATGAAAGAAGAAGTTATGATTATTACATGATTATTAATTTAGAAAACCTTCAACATATCAAAGTTTCATTGCGTACATAGTATATATGGATAAGGCACATCCGGAGTTATCAGATATTACTGTGGTCAGTGAGTACTCAGATGTTTTTCCGAATGAATTGCCAGGGTTACCACTAGACAGAGAGATGGAATTCTATATAGATTTGGTACCTAGTACGGAGCCTATTTCGAGACCACCATATCGCATGGCCTTAGTTGAGCTGGAGGAGCTCAAGAGACAGTTACAGGAGCTGTTGGATAGGGGTTTTGTTCGACCGAGTGTTTCACCTTGGGGAGCACCGGTTTTGCTTGTGAGGAAGAAGGATGGGAGCCTCCGATTGTGCATAGACTACCGATTGTTGAATAAGGCCACCATCAAGAATAGATACCCCCTTCCATGCATTGACGACTTGTTAGATCAGCTTTAATGAGCACAGGTCTTTTCCAAGATTGACCTTAGGTCTGGGTACCA
Source organism: Firmiana major (assembly GCA_033439115.1). NCBI lineage: Eukaryota > Viridiplantae > Streptophyta > Magnoliopsida > Malvales > Malvaceae > Firmiana > Firmiana major. The sequence continues at coordinate 20,365,881 of CM065903.1, read as the reverse complement.
TCAGCTGAAAGTTCGGAGTGGAGATGTACCCAAGACGGCATTTCGTACCCGATATGGCCATTATGAGTTCTTGGTCATGCCATTCGGATTGACGAATGCTCCAGCTGCTTTCATGGCTTTGATGAACGATGTGTTCAAGCCATATTTAGACCAGTTTGTTATCGTCTTTATCAATGACATATTGGTGTATTCAAGATCCAAAGAGGAGCATGAGGAGCACCTCAGGATCGTGTTGTAGACGCTACGAGAGCATGAGTTATATGCTAAGCTCAGTAAGTGTGTCTTTTGGTTGTCACAGATCTCGTTTTTTGGGACATGTTATATCGAGAGATGGTGTATCAGTTGATCCATCTAAGATAGAGGTTGTAGTTCAGTGGGAACAGCCGAGGACAGTCACCGAGATCAGGAGTTTTCTGGGTTTAGCTAGATACTATCGGAGATTCGTTGAGGGATTTTCGAAGTTGGCTGCTCCGTTGACACGTCTTACTCGAAATAATGCACCGTTCGTATGGAACAAGGATTGTGAGAAGAGTTTTGAGGAGTTGAAGCGTCGATTGACCATCGCTCCGATTCTCACTATCCCTACCAGCTCAGGAGGATTTGCAGTGTATACCGATGCTTTGCATCAGGGACTGGGCTGTGTATTGATGCAGGATGGGAAGGAAGTTGCTTATGGATCCAGACAGCTGAAGGATCATGAGAAGAACTATCCGACCCATGATTTGGAGTTAGCAGCAGTAGTGTTTACGTTGAAGGTATGGCGCCACTACTTGTACGGGGAGAAGTTCTAGATATTTACCGACCACAAGAGCCTCAAGTATCTGTTCTCGCAGAAAGAGCTGAACATGAGATAGAGAAGATGGCTAGAGCTTCTAAAGGACTACGATTGTGAGATACTTTATCATCCAGTTAATGCTAATGTTGTAGCCGATGCCTTGAGTAGGAAGAGCCTAGGGATGGTATCGTATATGATGGTTAGGGAACATGATTTGCTAGAGCAGTTTGCTAGCCTCAGTTTGGGAGTCGTGCCTTTCGACATGGATACAGGCTATGTGATAGCTAGTCTACGCTTGGAGCCAGACCTATTGGACAGGATCAGAGTGGCTCAGCAAACTGATCCATTTTGTATGGATGTGAGTAGTCAGATGCAGAAGGGCACAGTGACTGATTTTAAGTTGAGTTCGGACAGATTACTGAGGTTCAGAGGTAGATTATGTGTTCCCGAGGATCCAGGACTCAAGAGATTGATATTGGCGGAAGCTCATTCGTCAAGGTACACATTACATCCAGGGAGTAACAAGATGTATCAGAACCTCCAGAAGGTATACTGGTGGTCGGGTATGAAGAGAGATGTAGCAGACTTTATGGCAAAGTGTCTCGTATGTCAGCAGGTGAAGGTAGAGCATCAGAAACCTGCAGGGTTATTACAGCCTCTACCTATACCGACATGGAAATGGGAGCATATCACCATAGATTTCGTGATGGGTTTACCAAGAACCTGCAGGAATCATGATGCTATATGGGTGATCGTCGATAGACTGACGAAGTCAGCCCACTTCCTAGCTATGAGAGCGACCGATACTCTGAGTTCATTAGCAAAACTGTATGTACGCGAGGTAGTGAGGTTACACGGTGTACCAGTGAGCATAGTCTCTGATAGGGATTCCCGCTTCACATCCCACTTTTGGAGACATTTTCAGGAAGCCATGGGAACCCAGTTGAGTTTGAGCACCGCTTTCCATCCTCAGACAGATGGTCAGTCAGAGAGGACTATACAAGACTCTGGAGGATATGTTAAGATCATGTGTGCTAGATTTTAGAGGCTCCTGGGATGATCACTTGCCACTAGTCGAGTTCGCCTACAACAACAGTTATCATTCGAGTATCGGGATGGCACCGTATAAGGCTTTGTATGGCCGTAGATGTCGTTCCCCTATTGGATGGGAAGAAGTGGGTGACCGTAAGATTTTCACTCCTGACATGGTTACGCAAGCATCTGAGGATGTCCACTTGATAGTAGAGAGACTGAGGACAGCTCAGAGCAGACAGAAGAGTTACGCTGACAGGAGACGTAGGCTACTAGAGTTTGCAGTTGGTGAATCCGTGTTTTTGAGAGTTTCTCCTTCCAAGGGTATAGCGAGATTTGGGAAGAGAGGGAAACTAAATCCTCGCTACATAGGACCCTTTGAGATACTTGATCGAGTGGGAGATAAGGCGTATAGGTTGGCATTGCCACCGGACTTATCAGGTGTCCATAACGTCTTCCACATATCGATGCTTCGGAAATATCATCCGGATCCGGCACATGTGATTAGTTACAAGCCTTTGGAGCTCTGAAAGGACTTGTCGTATGTTGAGAGATCGATTCGGATATTGGATAGGAAGGAGAAGGTATAGAGATCGAATACCATCGGGTTAGTGAAGATTCTTTGGCAGCATCATACTTCAGAGGAAGCTACTTGGGAGCTAGAGAGTCCGATGCGAGAGAAGTACCCTCACCTATTTGAAGACTGACTTGGTTCTAATTTGGAGGACCAAATTTTCTAAGTGGGGGAGAATTGTCAGACCCGAATTTTTGTAGCTTGTACCTTATGATTCCTATGTGTATGAACACTCTGTAATTATAGTTGAATCATAAGAAGAGTATTTACTAGACTTAAAGTGTTAGTGAAATGATTTAACACGCCAAAGCTACATAAAATGCCTAATGTGAGCGAGGAGTATCATAGGCTAAACCGAGTTATTCTAAATCATTCTGATTGAAAATAAGAGAGCATAGAGAGCTCATGAAGGCAAGTCAGCTTGATTTAGTCCCGAACATAGAAAACGAGAGTAAAAGCTAAAAAGGGTAAAATTGACCTTTTTGGCGAGATACGATGTTTCGGGTATAATTATCCACCGGGAATGGTTGAAACATAAAGACGAGAGTGTAAGACATAAGATATGACACTTTCAAAATTTTAAGAAAAAGTCAACTTAGTCAATGGTTAAGGAATAAGTCAACTATAGTTAAGAAAGTGGACTTTTACCATAGTTGACTAATCATGGTTAAAAATTAACCTAAGTGTAGAGAAAAAAATTGGAGAAAAATATTCTTAGCTAGAATACAAGATAATCATCCCCGAAAGTAAGGAAAATTTATTCGGAAGGATTCCAGATAAAATTTAATGGTTAAAAACGTAATGGGCCTAAGGTGAAAATTTTAAAGTCCATTAAGGTATACTAAAACGTATATCGAAATTCTTAGGTCCTTTAGACCAAATTGTTGGACCAATTGATTGGCCAAATTTTGAGACAATTAAAGGCCCAATACATAGTAAAAATTTCAGCCTAAAAGCCCATTAAGAAAGCCCAAACCGAGAAGCCCAAATGGAAAAGCCCATGAGATAAATATCTAACCATAGTTAAAGCTAACCATGACTAATAAGGTGACTCATGGCTAAGGCTTGGAAAGTCAAGCTTAATGGCTGAAAAGTAAAGCTTAATGGCTAAGTATGTGGCTTATAAATTAAGCCACACCATTGTCATCTTCATCACACCAAATTCGGCTAGAAGAAGAAACCATTGAAACATATTTTCCAAGCTTTCTCTCACTAAAAATCACTAGGAATTAGGCATAATTGGAACTTGCATCCTTCATGGAAGTTATTCCAAATTGAAAGGAGAGTGACATATGTTGGAATTGGCTATCAAGGAGCCATAGAGTGCAAACCGAGAGCCTTCAAAGATTCGGCCAAAGGGTGAACACAACAATTGGTATATTTTCTAATTTCCAATTTCATATATGTTAATGTATGAATGATTTTAAGTATGTTGATATATCTTTTAAGCATTGAAACATATTAAATCACCATGAAGTTGGTTAGGCTGAGAGTGAGTAATGGGATATTGATTTATGTCAATATGATTTTAAGGCCTAAATGGATTAATGTACATGTGTTAATGATTATGGTGTAATTAGAATTAATCAATTTGATTAATTAATACATGTAATTAGTTGGCATTCAAGGTGTTTGATAAAATGCCTAAATGAACTATGTGAGGTTTAGGAATGTTGCCAACCAAGTGTTTGTAAAAATGCCTAAGTGAATTGGCTAGAGAAATAGGCATGGATGGCATGACATGGTGAAACGGAGGCATGGATAGCTCTCGGCCATGGCATGTGGCCGAGAGGCCCAATGGGTCAAGCTCAAGAATTTTAGGCCCAATAAGATGTAATGGGCCTAGGACAAGCCCAATAAGAGTTGGTGGGCCCTACAAGCCCAATATGCCCAACAAAAGTAAATAGTAAAATGAAAATGGGCTTAAGGCCTAGTTAGGCCCATTAAGGATTTTTAAAGCCCATTAAGGGAAAATAGACTGTATTAATGTGTAATACAGTATAAAAATTATAATTAACCTGAGGAATGGTTATTTACAGCTCCGGAGTTTACATTGAGAGCTGATCGGACTACGAGGGTTAGCAGCACCGATGAAGTGAGGTCACTTGACGTGATCCGAGGTAAGGGACTTTTGCGAGTAGTTAGAGATACCTACACGTATTTTCGTCTGCTTTTACATTCACTTAAAAACTCTGAGGGTCAGAGAAAGTGAATAATAATTATTGCGACCCGATAGTGGTAAATTACGATTTTGCCCCTAGTTAGTCAAAAAGTCAACTTTTGTGAAAAGTTGCAAAAAGCATGAAAACTACTATTGTGAGTGTTTAACTGCTGTTTAGCAGAAAATAAATAGATGGGCTAATGATTTTAAGGTTGATGTGACTTAAGCACACTTTATAGTGATGATTTTAATATTTTGTAAACAATCCCTTTTTAAAGAGCCATCTATCATATTATGTGAGAATGAATCGTGCTAGAGCATAGCTCGCACTGGTTTTATATGTTTTCCACATACATTAGTGCTGGATTTTGATACGCACTAAATTTCCATGACATGCATGATAGAGTACTGGAGTTTTACTCGTACTCAGTTTTATATGATATATGCATGACAGAGTGCTGGAGCGATTAGCTCGTACTCGAGTTTTACATGAGATACATGACAGAGTACTGGAGCGTTGCTCGTACTTGATTCTTCATGGTTTATACATGACATAGTACTGGAGCTATTGCTCGTACTTGATTTGATGATATTATGCATAGCATGGTACTGGAGCTATTGCTCGTACTTGATTTAATACATGAACTATGCATTGACCTAGTTGCTGGAGGTTTACTCGCACTAGAGTTGAGTTTGTGATGTGAAACAGTGTTCGAGCGTAGTGTCGACTGTGTGTCGCACTCAAGGGCGTGCACTGTATGTGATATTATTTATATGTTACCAACCCATGTCTCATTCTTGTGTGACTAAGTGTCACATCATGAGAGGATGGCCAGCATGAGGGTATTAGAGATGTGGTATGATATTCCATGGTTTGAAGGCTAAGACCTATTGTAGGCACCCTGACTGTGATGTAGGGTCCACGGGTGTACTTTGTACCGTGCCCGGGGGCACGAGGAGTACGCTGTACCGTGTGTTACGTATAGCTAACGACTGTAGTGGACTGACCATCCTCCCGTTGCAGCAGTGATACCCCATGCACTGAGATCTGTGTGGCCTGGGTTCACATATCGGATATGATCATAGTCCAGGATACTATTTGCATTTCACCATAGAGTCTCACATGATATATCACATTGATTGACTGATTTAAATTGCGGACAGACCTGAGGGATGGGTCGGACTCCGATTTTGTGTTGTGAATTATTTAATGCCATATTTATTGTGATTTAAATATACATGGCATGATTTACATAAAGGCATGATTTATATAAAGATGCATTGTTTTGCACTACATGCCTACATTTGACAAAGAAAGCATGATTTCTGTACATGGGATTTAATCTGTACAAGTATATATATATTATATTTCAAGACATGCTTTTAAAGTGAGTAAAGAAAATAATGTTTTCAAGGCATAGCATTATTTTGGGTAGATAATGTAGATATCTACTTGCTTGCCTGATTTCCTTACTGAGCGCGTTATATGCTCACCTCCCTTTCTTTACATCTCTCTACAGAGCGTCAGTAGAGCGAGAGCTATCGAGGGATAGTATTCCTGAGTGCACTGCTAGTTCCTATCGATCGGCAGGTATACAGACTTTGTACGGTTATATATATTTAAACATAGAAACAGCACAGTGATGTATACGACATATATATTATGGGGAATGTATTTGTGTTAGACTTTATATAAATCTCACATGTATTATAAAGCAGTTACAGTCAGTAACAATATATTGACATGTATGTATGATAATGGATAATGTGGTAAGCGAGGACTTTGACATCGAATCACAGCCCAACCATTGAAGAGAGGAAAGGTAAGTTAAAAATGTGAAAAATTTGTAGTGGTTTTTGGTTAAGTCATGGATTGAGAATGGGGTCCTGACAAGCTGTCCTTGTAAACAATTTCAAAATTAAGCCTTCAATCCTCCAAATGATCCAAACTTCACTACAGTTCAGTGGGCTTCCTCATGACGACCCACATGCTCACCTAGGGCAATTCCTGGATCTGTGCAACACCTCGAGCATAATGGATTATAGGATGATGCATTAAGGCTTAGATTATTTCCCTTCTCGCTTAGGGATAGGGCGCGATACTGGTTAACTTCCTTACCTCCAGGATCCATTTTCACTTGGGACAAATTAGCCCATCAATTTTTAGCTAAGTTTTTTCCCTCCCTCCAAAATGGCTAAACTCTGTAGTGACATATCTTCCTTTACCCAATTTGATTCTGAATCCCTTTACGAAACATGGGAACGATATAAAGACCTTCTTAGAAAGTGTCCGCATCATGGCCTACCCTTATGGCTGCAAGTCCAAACCTTCTACAATGGACTAACTAGCCAAAATAGGACCATCGTTGATGCTGCTGCAGGAGGAGCTCTAATGTGCAAAATGGAGGAGGAAGCTTATGGACTCTTAGACAAGATGGCAGCTAACAATTACCAATGGTCTTTGGAGAGGCAGCTGCCTAAGAAGTCGGCGAGTATCTATGAGTTAGACAAGTTGTCTACCTTAACCTCTCAAATAGCTAACCTTACGAAAAAGGTAGAGTCACCCAGTATAATCCTGCCACCATTCTTAACCCTGTTTATTTTGTACAAAGTCCTTTTCTTTCACGTGATCTGTATGGTGGTACACACTCTATAGATAGGTGTCCGCTTAACTTAGAATCGATTCAATACGTTGCCACATCTCTGAAGCAACAGAACAACCCCTTTTCAAACACCTATAATCTAGGGTGGAGGAACCATCCTAATTTTTCCTGGAGCCAAAATCAAGGGCAATCTTCTAATTCTAGACCTGTAAGACCCCCTAGTTTTCAAGCTCCACCGGATCATGTACCACCATATCATCAATTTCCACACCATCTACCACCTCAATTTCCACATCATCCACCTAATCATCCACATCCACCTCAATTTCACCAACCACCACCACCACCACAACCCCAGCACTTACCAGTAACTGAGAAGAAGCCCTCGCTGGAGGAAATGTTCACAACGATCCTCCAAAATCAAGCTGCTTCAATTAAGAATTTAGAGGTTCAGGTGGGACAAATAGCGAATGCTCTTAGCCAGCGTCCTCAAGGGACCCTTCTTAGTAACACTGAAGTTAATCCTGTTAGGCAAAGGGAAGGTAAGGTACATGTTAAAGCCATCACCCTTAAGAGTGGCAGAGAGCTAGATGATCCACAAGTTAAGTCTAATCCTATTAAGCCCACAGCGGTAGAGCTTATAGGTTCTAAAGAGGCAGCTCAGAAAGAGCAGGAACACAATGATCAGGCTACAAAGGAAACAGAGTTAGGCGCTTCTTCATCTTTACCATCTTCTTCTTCACAGCCTTCCTCTTCATCTGATGCTACACATGTTACCACTACACTTCCCCCAGTTAGACCACCAGTACCTTTTCCTCAGAGGTTCCAAGACTAGATGCTTGATCAACAATTCGCTAAATTTCTTGAGGTTTTTAAGAAGCTTCACATCAACATTCTTTTCACAGATGCTTTAGAGCAAATGCCGAGTTATGTGAAGCTCCTGAAAGATATCCTCTCAAGGAAGAGAAGATTGGAAGATTATGAGACGGTGGCCTTAACTGAGGACTGTAGTGCCATTTTTCAGAGAAAATTACCCCTCAAGCTCAAAGCTCTCGAGAGTTTTACCATGCCCTACACGATAGGAAATCTGTTCTTTGGTAGAGCCCTGTGTGATTTAGAAGCCAATATAAATCTAATGCCTTGGTCAATTTACCAAACGTTAGGAATAGGGGATGCCAAGCCTACCACAGTGATCCTTCAGCTAGCTGATAGATCCATTAAATATCCAAAGGGAGTCATTGAGGACGTACTAGTTAAGGTGGACAAATTTATTTTTCCTACGGAGTTTATCGTGTTGGACATAGAGGAAGACAGGGAAGTCCCCATTATTTTAGGCAGACCTTTCCTAGCTACCGGTATAACATTAATTGTTGTACAAAAGGGGGAATTAACTATGAGAGTCCTAAATCAGGAGGTGACATTTCATGTTTTCAAACCTTTGAAGTTCCTTGATAATGCTCAAGAGTGTTTTAAGATGGAGGTTAAGGAGAATATAAGGCTTGAGTACAAGATATTTGAGAGAAGGATGGAAGTTGATAGAGCTAAGGAGGATTTGACTGTCAGCATTCTGTCACCACTTTTGCTGACCCTTCTACTTCTCACCCTGCTACTGAGTGTCGTTTTCTTCAGCTGCATTTGAAGTGGCTTAATTTTTCTTTTCACTTTTTGTACAGTTCGTTTCTTTTTTTCGTTATTTCTTTCTTTATTTATTTTGTAGATTTCTTTTCTAGTATTACGTTTTCAATCAAGCTTCAGTTGTTCTTCATCATCATCAAAAAGGGGAGTACTCTGTTCTTGAGCTTAAATGTTTATATTATCTGCACATTGAGGACATTGTGCACTTTAAGTTTGGGGGTGGGAATATCACTTGAGCAATTTTGGGCAAAAATGAAAAAAAATAAAAAATTTGAGCTTACATTGCTTGATTTTGGGATGATTTAGTACTTAGCATGTAGTTTTCCCATATTTCGATGATATAACCCCATGATTTAGTCTGACTATGATTAAATAAGAAGCGTGATTATAGGAAAAGCATGAAGTTGAATTCTTAAATTTGTCTTGATTCTGATTGTGATTTCCTAATTTTATGCACATGTCATGTCATGAATCTATATATTTATTTAGAGAAAGCTTATGTGGACATAGGATTGCATTTGTTCAGTTGATTTTGTGCATCATATTCTAAAATTTGTTTGATCTGATCTCGAGGTGAAATATTAGATCATACTTAATTAGGGAAATGATTTAAGCTATCTTTGGATCATTTGAGCCTTTCTAGCCATCCCTATATATATTTTACCCCTAGTCACCCATCTGAGCTAAATAAGTTTTTCTCTGTAAATACACCTTCATAATTTTCCTTAGCTTAAACACTCTGTTCCTATCCTTTACCCCAAAAGCATGAAAATTCATTAGGATATATCTTGAGCTTTGTACATATGGGTATTAAGTGATAGTGAAGGAGTACAAAAAAAAATGAATGAAAAAATGAAAAAATACAAAAATAGAATAACATGTTTAGCAAAATAAATAAGTTTGGGGGAAATAAATTTGAGCTCTTACATTAAAAGATCATAGAAGTAATGCATGTTGAGGGGTAATTAAACTTAAATCGACTTTATCATAACTTAGCCCCTGCCTTACATTATAAGCTTAATGAAGTCCTATTGATCTTTGGTTAAGTGTGACTACATTAGTGGAGAGATAAGTGAAAAGCAAACTTATGGGAATGATCACTTTTCATTGACTTTGCATTCACTGTGTTTGCATAATCTAATCCGAGTAATGTACTGTGAAGTGGCTTTGACATTTTCACACACACATGATGAGTCCAATTTGGGTTAGGACTTATGATTGGATGATTCTGAGTGTTGGACTTGTAATTATGGATCTTCAATATCAGAGTTGGTACTTTTTCTTTGAGGATAATATTGGGAAAACCATTATGTTGGTACTTGTCATTCCTAACATTTGTTTTGTTTTACTTGAGGACAAGCAAAAGCTCAAGTTTGGGAGTATGATAATTCTATTAAAATAGAATTATTTTTGCTTAATTTCTTAATTAATTTTTCAATCCCCATATTATTTTATTAATTATCTCCTTAATTTAATTAAAATTCTTTAATGTGTAGGTAAAATAAATCCGGATGAAACAAAGTTGTTTCAGTAGAAAACGGACTGAAAATGGGCTAAAAAGAGACTAGACCACTTCCAATTCACAAACCAAGTCACCATTCGTCTAGACACGTGGGATGCTGGGTGTTCGTATTTTATTCGCTTCGAAAAGATAAGATCAACAGATACCGTTCTCACCTTAGGGAAGACACACGCCGGGCCACATCGCACAATCAAGTGGACTAGAAGACGAATGACGTGGAAATATCTCCTCTGCAGCGAATGGAATGAAGACAAGTGGTCAAACAATGCCAACTCATCTAGGATTGAAAATTACCATTGTACCTCCAATTTTGTGTATAAATAGAACATGATGAGCAATTAAAAAATCAAGTAGGTAGGGTAGAATAAAAGTAGTTTTTAGGGGTAGAAGTAATTTAGGGTAGAAGTAATTCTAGGGTAGCTTTAGAATTGTTTTTTAGGTTAAAGTTTTCTTTCCCTTAGTTTTGTTTTAAGCTTTCCCGATTAGTTTCTTTTTAGCCACCATTTTTTTCTATTCTCCAAAGTTACTGTTCATGTCAACTTTTATTTGTTATATATTATGAAATGTTTCATTGTTTCAAGTATTTCTAGTATTTCACAAAACTTTCATCTATTATGTTTTTTTTTTTTTTTATTCTCGGTTTCACAAGTTCTTCTTGTTTTTAAGTTTTTATTAATTTTTTCTTTTTTTTGCAAAGTTCTCTTTAATTGATTAGTTTTATTTCCCTTGTTTCTCTTCAAGCTATCGGGTTGCATATTTTCTTTGCCATTTTTTTGTTTTGCTTGTTGATTCCGAAGAGCACTACATTTTGTTTTCACTATCGTTTACTGTTTGAGAATCCTTAGCTGCGGTGCGGGTTTGTTCCAAGTATTTCTATATATTTGGTTTTATTCCGCCTGGTAGTGTGAAAGGCAGAAGTCTTCTCTGTTTTCCCCTGTTCTAAGCTTTTATTTACTGTTCATTTTCATTTTCTGTTCTAACTGCTGGTTTTAATCATTTCATGTTTTCTATTTTCATTCATTGTCTTAAACTCACCATTTAATAATTTTTGCATGTATGATTTCCTGTATTTGCTGATCGGTACTGCTGAAGAACGTTGGACTGTTGCTACTCCAGTCTAGACATTCTCGGATATTTTTGGCAGGTACAGAGGTAGACGTAAGGAGATGCTAGCTCCTGCTGGTGACTACTGAAGCAGAGAAGAAGGATTTGGCTGCTGAAGTTGGCTTATTAGCTGCCGATCAGTGCCAAACTATTACAGAAACTGGATTGTGGCGTGGCAGTAGACAAGCTACCAATCTCTGTTCTGCTTTGCTTTCATCTACTTAGACTGTTCATTCACTTTTGATGTTGCTATTTTTCTACATTAATCTTTTATTTGTTGTAGTGTTTGGCACGAGCTGAGGCTGATTTGATGTAGGTTGGAGACCAAGGAAGATCGGGAATGAGGCAGTTGAACAGAACAGTGCAACCAAGACTGTGGCGTGGCTAGGTAACGAGCTGAACGGGGCAGCACTGCTACTGGCTCCATAGCCAGAAACAATGCTGGAGTGCATGGTTGCAGCAGAGAAGAGCCATCTGTTTATCTTTGTTTTCCGCTTCATTTGTTTTTGCTTTCATTGCATCCAGCACTTTTCCCTTATTTCAGCATTGATTTAACTTAAATCCACTAATCTTCTTTGCTCTGTTTCTCATTTAATTTACTGTTATGATTTCCTTTGGTTATTTTCACCTTTGAGTTCTTATTATTCTTGTTGTTTCTAGGTAGTACATGTTGCAAGGAGGTTAGTGACGGTGTTGCTCAGTTCTGCAGTTGAATGAAGATCACGCAAGTTTTTGGTTTTACAGCGGTGATGCACGGCAGATGCTGCACATTATTAAGCGTGGCTGCTGGACTGGCGTTGCTCCCACTTGCTGGAACATACCTGGTGTACTCTATTCTGTTGCAGGACCACTCGGCATTTCACAGTAGCAGTTGCAGTCGGTACCAGGATGCAAGAGCAAGACAGCACTGGAGCAGGAATGTGCACAGTACATGCATGGGTTCATTCAGCTGGTTGGAATTTGGTTAAGGCCATGTTTGCCGTTTCAATTCAGTCACATATCCATTTTTCATGCATGCCTATTACTATATTTTTATTATGCCTTTTAATTTTATTTGTTAGCTTAGATTGGAGCCTTTAATTAAATTTCATATTAGTATTCTTGCTTAGGAGGCATAAAACTTATTTTTAATTAGGTTGATAGTTAATTAAGTGTTAATATCTTGCATTTAGAATTAGATTAAGGATAGATGTTTTTCATGCAATTTTAAGTTAGTTTTTAGTTTAAATTCAAAAATCCAAAAAATTAAGTTCTTATGCATTATTTAGATTTTGTTTTATTAGTAGTGATTAGTTAGAGTTAGATTTAATTTAGGATCATTTTATAGGTTATTGGTTTCTTAGTTTTACTTAGGACTTTCTTTAAGTTAATAAAAGTATATTTTATTAGACTTTAGGTTAGTTTAACTTGTATTTTTATTAATTAGTTTATGTACATGCATATTTTATTTTTTTTTGGATTTTTTAATTTTAATCTAATTAATTTTGTTTCTTTATGTTTGCATCTTAGTTTATTAGTATTAATTAATTTTAATCGTGTTAATTATCTTTTGTAGGTTAATGCTTTTAATTGCTTGGAGCCCTGTAAGTAATTTTAGCTCAGTGTTATTTTCTTTATTTTATAATTTTTATTGTTTTTAGTACTTTTTAAATCTAGCCTTGTAGATCACCCACTAAAACTTCATAATTTGCTAGGATATACTTAGGGTAAGATTAACCGGTACTTAGTTACGCTAATTAGATTCTCTGTGGGACGATAATCCAGGACTCAAATCCCATTATTACTTGTACGACCTGTGTACTTGCGGATACACGTCTAGGTCACTTAGAGTGGGCGTAGTCAACAATCAACTTCATCATAATCAATATATCTTATTAGACCTTATTGCATCAAGCTTGGCCTATTACATTTGGCCATAGCATGGTGGTCGAACACCCATCATGCCATTCCTAGCCAATTCGGCTAACAAACTCACTTAGTTATCTAACCAAGCACTTGCTTGCATGCTCTAACCATAGTTCTTCCATTCATTCATGCATTTTCATAAGCACCTTATATCCACATTTCATAACTTCATCCAATTTCATAGATTAATTTTGTTAAACCAACTCAAAATCAAGAATAAAAAAAATACTAACACCTTAGTATAACCCATTCATCATTAAATCAACCATATTTCATTTTCTCACACTAAACCCATTTTTAGGTCATGGTTCATTCATCATGTTCTAGGTAGTTTCAACCAACAATACATACACCAATCAGCTCATAATATTGTCTAGATAAACATACTTGGAGTTGGTGTATTGAAAACACCCCTAGCTTGTCTTTTCTCTTATCCAATATTGGAAGACCCTTTTGCTCCTTCAATCCAACAAGTTGAATATTGATTCCAAACTATGTTGTTCTCCTCCCTATAATGAACAACTTTGCTCAAAGCAATTTTTCCCAAATCTTTTTGGTAGAGGATGGAATTCTAGAGTGAGAAAGCTTGTTCATTTTGGGTAAAATGGAGTAGGTGTTTTTGTTTTTCTGAGAAAGAAGGCTTTGTCGTGGGGTTTTTATAGAATAGGTGTGGTGACATCGATCTCCTAGGGTAAGAGATCAATCTTCCCTTGGTTTGAACCATCGAAATATTCAGGTATGCAAGTGTGGGATCAATCTACTCATAGGGAAGAGATCAATCATTTCTTGGCAGAATCAAGTGGAGATCGATCTGTTTTGAGAAGGGGATCGATCTGCTTGTGGGAAGGGAATCGATCCTTGCTAGGTAAAAACAAATGGAGATCGATCTGCTCAAGGGGAGAGATCGATCTGTTCTTTGGGAAGGGATCGATCCTTGCTAGACAGAACTAAACTGAGATCAATCTGCTTTAATAAGAGATCTATCTGCTTGAATATGGGATAGATCTGCCTTGAATAAGGGATCGATCTGGCCTTCGTCTGTAGGTACCCAACTGCAGTTTTTCCCAAAATTTCAAAGAACAATTTGCATTCAATTACTTCACTATCCATTTTGCATTCTATTTACACTTAGCGTGTGAAAAGATCCATTTCTTATGATTCACGTATTATGTAACTTGTGTGTACATGATGGAATCAAAAAAAGTACATAGAATTCACTGACCTTATATTACCAATTTGTGTTTGAGTCCTTTTATTAGTCTAAAGGGTTTAAATTCCATTCATTTAATTGGTGGTCACTCAGCCCTTATTTAGCCATTACACGTATTCATAAGTATTCATGCATTCTCTTTGCAATTTCATTCACATTTATATGATCCAAAAATCATCTGTCTTATAATTCAATTAACATATAATAAAGTCATACATACATGGGGACTCACAAATCTCCTTCTCTAAAGAAATTTGGTCCTCCAAATTAGAACCAATTAGTCTGAGAACAACTCCGGGTACTTATCTTGCATCATACTCTCCAATTCCCATGTAGCTTTCTCCGGAGTGTGATATTGCCAAAGAACTATCACTAAAGAGATCATCTTCGACCTCAACACCTTCTCTTTCCGATCCAATATCCGAACCGGCTTAACAACATATGACATGCTCTCATTGAGCTCCAATGGCTCATATCTAATAACATGTGTCGGGTTCGAGTGGTACTTCTGAAGCATAGATATGTGGAAGACGTTATGAACACCTGTTAATTCTGGCGGCAATGCCAACCTAGAAGCCTTATCTCCCACTCGCTCCAGAATCTCAAAGGGCCCGATATACCGAGGGCTTAACTTACCCTTCTCACCAAACCTCATAATCCCTTTCGAGGGAGAAACTCTCAAGAATAATACCGACTCACCCACAACAAACTGTCACGCCCCGAAAACACGAAAAATAGGGCCAATTTAAAACTTTTTTACTCATCAATTTACAATTAAGAGTGCATTCCTGTGCAGTGTCATGCATCATCATATTTATCATACCTCAGGATCTCAAGTTAATTAATCCTAATACATCCCATACAATGTTATACATCAAGTGTCTGTAATTACAATAATTGTCTAGGTACATGAAAAGATAAATGATACCTCAAAACACAATATATGGCCTAGAGCTCAAGTACTCCACTAGCCACTACTCCGTACGTCGCAGGGAAACCCTTTTTCACTTGAAGAAATCTGGGGGGAAAGAAAACAGGGTGAGCTTCTAAATCGCTCAGTAAGGGGGTAAGGGACTCGTTATATACACCATAATGCACATCATAAAATATTTATTTGCACGTGAAACTCAGTATACTCATTGTAAACCATAGCATGAAAGTTCTCAAAACAACATTCTTATATCTCAAAATCATGTGGAAACATGAAGTAAAAGGCTCAGTATAGAGCAGTAACAGGCGTGTGAAAACAATGCGATAATCGCTTTCTCAATAAACGTGATAAAATCACTGTAATAATAATGCACGTGGCGCAGCCACTAAACACACGTGGCATAGCCACTGATTTAAATTTGTACGTGGCACAACCACAGAATAGGGGGGATCTCACGTGGCAACAGCCACCAAATATACGTGGCACAACCACAGAATGGGTGATCTCACGTGGCAACGGCCACCAATTAGGGTTCTCACGTGGCAACGACCACCAATTAGGGTTCTAACGTGGTAATAGCCACCAAATATACGTGGCACAGCCACAGAATGGGGGATCTCACGTTACTAGAACAGAGAAGAATTAGACTTACATGCTACCAGAGCAATGCCCGGTGTGCACTCGAAATCACACACCTAAGTCTTTATCACATAAGACTGGTTTGCCTTCACGTAGAACTCATAGTGGTTTTTCTCTCATAAAACTCATTTAAAACTGTTTTGTACTCAAAACAAAACATATTAAAACCGAGTCCCAACCGGCAAAACACACACACATTTCTCAAATCTCAAGATCGCTTTAACGTAGAGCCCAATTATAAACTCATAAAAACATTGGGCTCCAACCGGCTATAAAAATCGTGTGCATTCTCATCAAAACACAACACATCAAACATGCTTGTTTTATAAATCACAAATCATGCTATAATAGTTCACAAATCACATACACAAATGGTTTAGTTTCCCTTACTTCTTTGCACCTCGTATAGTGCAATCGTTTCCCCCGTATCACAGACTAGTCTCGCATTCCACTCTGGAACTCCCGAGCTGTCCAAACAATGTTAAAACATCAACACTCATCATCATAGTAACCTCAATTCTCAAAATCAAGCATAATTGCTCTTAACACCTCAGATTTCTCAATTCTCATAACTCTATCACAAACCACAATCTAGCTCACAACACCTCAACATTCCCATGCCTTAATATCTATGCTAATTCACCACATTGTCTAAATTTCCATTTATAGCTTAAAATTCCCAAAATTACCAAAATTGCTAAATATCATCATCACTCCAACTACATTGTAATTTCATTAATCCCTAATCATTTTCCAACTGTTTCAACACAATGCCAACAGCCATTACCACCAAAATCATCTTAAATATCAAGATCGAGGTTTAAAAATTAGCCAAAACTTATGGAGAGCTTATCTCTTGCCTCGATTCAATCTGTCTTATGATTTTCCAAGTATGTTGTTCTCCCTTTGATGAGGAACAACTTTCCTTCTTTCCACAGCCTCTGATTTGGACGAAAATGGGTGCTTTGGATGAGTGAGAAAGCTAGGGCTCGGTGAAAATGGGGTTTAGAAGAGAGAGAAAATGAAATTACAGGAGAAAGCAGGGGTTCCTTATATAGACTGAAGGTAGGAGATCGATCTAGCTCTTGATGAGATCGATCTGCATTTGAATTTGGGGATGATCAAGGGCAATTTTATGCCTAGGAGATCGATCTGTCGAGGGGTGAGATCGATCTCTTTATGGCTTTATGAGATCGATCTGCTCCTTGAGGAGATCGATCTTCTCCCAAACAGAAATGTTTGGAGATCGATCCCTTCCTCATGAGATCGATCTTCTCTCAAACAGAATCATAAGGAGATCGATCCTCTTCCATTGGAGATCGATCTGCTCCTTAAATTCCTTTTCCTTGTCATTTTTAACTCACCAGATCGATCTCTCCTTCTCCAAGATCGATCTGACCTCTTAGTTTCACACTTATGTTAAACACTTACACATAAATCTCCAAATATAATTTCCACAGTTCACTTAGCTCAATAAATTACACTTCAAGTTCATATTACATAATTAAAATATGTCTGAAATTCTCAGATCTCACATCCTTCCCACCTTAAAAGAATTTGGTCCTCCAAATTCAACTCAACTAGCCAAATAGCTGGGGGTATTTCTCCTTCATGAGATCCTCCAGTTCCCAAGTTGACTCTTCCATTGAGTGATGTTTTCATAGAACTTTCAGTATTGGGATGCTCTTGGTTCTAAGCACCTTCTCCTTCCTATCGAGAATCCGGACGGGTTCCTCAGTGTAGCTCATGTCCTCTTGTATATCCATCTCGTCATACTCTATGACATGAGAAGGGTCTGGGTGGTACTTCCTCAACATAGACACATGAAAACATTGTGTATTCCGGACATCTGTGGGGGTAACGCCAATCTGTAGGCTACCTCTCCCACTCTCTCAAGGATCTCGAATGGTCCTATGTATCGAGGACTCAATTTCCCTATCTTCCCAAACCGCATGATACCTTTACTCAGTGATATTTTCAAAAATATTGCATCACCAACATCAAACTCGAGTGACCGTCTACGCACATCCGCGTAGCTTTTTTGTCTACTTTGTGCAGCTCGTAACCTCTCACATATGAGTTTCACACTCTGGACAGCTTGCTCAACAAGCTTGGGAGCATTTATCTTTCTGTCACTGACTTCTTCCCAAGCTACAGGGGATCTACACCTCCTACCATATAGAGCCTCAAAAGGTGCCATTCCAATACTCGCATGATAGCTGTTATTGTACGCAAACTCTACTAGGGGCAGGTGATCATCCCATGATCCCTTAAAATCCATCGTAAATGCCTTCAACATATCTTCCAAGGTCTGAATAGTCTTCTCTGACTGACCATCTGTCTGAGGATGATAGGCGGTACTGAAACTCAATCGAGATCCCATGGACTCCTGAAACTGGGTCCAAAATCTGGAAGTAAACCAGGAATCTCTATCAGAAGTAATACTCACTGGAGCCTCATGTAATCTAGCTATCTCGCTGACATACAGCTCAGCTAAGGCATCCACAGTATCTGTGCTCTTGATGGCAAGGAAGTGGGCACTCTTGGTCAATCTATCCACTATAACCCATATAGCGTCACGACCTCTCCGGGTCCTCGGTAAACCCATAATAAAGTCCATACTGACATGCTCCCATTTCCATGTAGGTACAGGTAAGGGCTGTAGTAGTCCTCCGGGCGTTCGATGCTCAGCTTTCACTTGTTAGCATACTAAACACCTGGCCACATACTTTGCCACGTCTCGCTTCATACCACTCCACCAATACACATTTCTCAAGTCTCGGTACATCTTAGTACTCCCTAGGTGCATGGTGTATCGCGAGCAGTGGTATTCTCTCAGTATCTGTCTCTTCAGGGTATCATCGATTGGTACACAAATCCGTCCTCTGAACCTCAATAATCCATCCTCACTGATGGTGAGATCCGACTGCAAGGTCTGTTCGGCTTGGCTAACCATATTTATCAACCTCTGATCACTGCGCTGCCCAGTTCTAATCTGATCTATGATCTTGGGCTCTATTCGTAAGCTAGCCAAAAATCCAGTCTCTACCTCTTTAACTCTGATCTGGAGTCCGACGAACTGCTCCAATAAATCTCATTCACTGATTATCATAGTAGATATCATACCCTACCTGCTCAGGGCATCAACAACTACATTCGCCTTACCCGGATGATATAGAATCTCACAGTCATAATCTTTAAGGAGTTCCATCCATTTCCTTTGTCTCATGTTTAACTCTTTCTGATCAAAGAGATATCTCAAACTCTTGTGGTCAGTGAAGATCTGGAATCTTTCCCTATATAAGTAGTGTCGCTAGATCTTCAAGGCAAATACCACAGCGGCTAACGCGAGATCATGCGTGGGGTAATTCCGCTCATGGTCTTTCAACTGTCGCGATCCATATGCGACCACTCTTCCATGCTGCATAAGCACACACCCCAATCCTTGATGAGAAGCATCGCTATAAACCGAAAATCTTCCTGATCCCTCAGGAATAGTTAGCACAGGTGCCGCTGTTAATCTCCTCTTTAACTCCTGAAAACTGAGCTCACACTGATCAGTCCATATGAACGGAGTCTCCTTACGCATGAGTTTAGTCAAAGGAGCGGCAATCCTTGAAAATCCTTCCACAAATCTTCTGTAATACCCTGCCAAACTAAGGAAGCTTCGTACCTCAATAACTGTCCTCGGTCTCTCCTAATTAAGCACAGCTTCCACTTTACTTGGATCCATTGATACTCCTTCCTCTGAGACTATATGACCAAGGAAAGCTATTCGATCCAGCCAAAATTCACACTTACTAAGCTTTCCATATAATTGTTTATCTCGAAGTATCTAAAGTACTAACCACAAATGCTGTGCATCCTCCTCATACGACTGAGAGTATACCAGGATATCATCAATAAAGACTATCACAAATTTATCTAGATAGTCTCTGAACACCTCGTTCATCAGTCTCATAAATGCTGCAGGGGCGTTCGTCAATCTAAAGGACATCACCAAAAATTCATAATGGCCATACCTTGTCCTGAAGGCCATCTTTGTAATATCTTCTTCCTTGATCCTCAACTGGTGATAGCCCGATCTCAAATCAATCTTATAAAAGACTGAAGCCCCTCTCAGCTGATCAAGTAGATCATCAATCCTAGGTAATGGGTATTTATTTTTCACCGTGGCTTTATTCAACAACCGATAGTCTACGCATAATCTGAGACTACCATCCTTCTTCTTAACAAATAAAACTGGTACTCACCACGGTGAAACACTGGGTCTAATAAACCCTTGGTCCAATAGCTCCTGTAGTTGTTTCTTCAATTCCTCAAGTTCCACTAATGCCATCATGTATGGAGGTCTAGAGATCAACTGAGTATCTGGTACCAAATCGATGGTAAACTCCAGCTCTCTCTCTGGTGGTAAACCTGGTAACTCATCTGGGAAAATATCTCGAAATTCACACACCACAGGTATATCTTCCATCCTCGGATGTTTTCGCTCATCATCTGAGATGAGTGTTTCATAACCTTCACATGAACAATCATATTTAGGACTCTCAAGGGCAACATCAAAATTTCATACGTTTATTTACTCAATAGTTCAAACGTACATTGTAAGGTTCAGGTAGGGAGAAAGTTACAATCTTAGTGTAGCAGTCTAAACTCACTCGATTGGTTGCCAACCAATCCATCCCCAGAATTATATCAAACCCATGTATATTCAACATGATTAGATCTGCTAACATCACTCTATCTCCCACCTTTATTTCACATCCTCTACAAATTAACTCAGTCCTCTGAGATTCACGCATAGGAGTATTTACATGTAGTATATATTCTAGAGGTTCAAACTTCAAGTTTAATCTACATGCAAAATGCTCAAAAATGAACGAATGCGTGGATCCTGGGTCAATTAACACATGATCCTTATAATCACAGACAGAGAGTGTACCTCTTATAGTTTCTGCAGAAGTGTCTACGGTCTCCTTATCCAGGGTAAACACACGTCCCTATGCCACAGGTTTCTTCCCTTTCTCTGCAGTAGTGGCCCGTCTCTGGGGATTCACTCTCTGAGGCTGTTGTCTAGTGGGCTCCGGAACATGTGGTTTCTAAGGTTGAGGGCAATCCTTCACCATGTGACCCATGTCTCCACATCTAAAACATCTATGGATTGACCCAGTACAACTTCCATCATGCATTCGGCCACAATTTTTGTAAAACCTTAGCTCAGCCCTGACATCTCGAGGGGTCTCCCCGATGTTAGGGTAAACTCTGGGTCTCTCTAATCTGCCTTTCTGCACCTCAATCCTTCCTCTTTTGAAGGAATCTCTCCGAGCATCTGTCTGAAAAATCGCTAGCCTCTTGCCCTTATCTCTATTCACTGCTCTGAGCTCATTCTGGGACTGTACCATTTCAATTCCCCTCTCAATCTCTTGTGCTCATCTCAGAGCATCTCCAAACTCAGTAATACATAGCCCTATCAATCTATCTTTGATGATGGGCTTCAATCTATACACAAACTTCTCTGTGCGGAGCTCTTCATTCTTGAATGTCTTTGGGTCATATCTCAATAGCGCGGTGAATTGGCTCTCATAGTCATCCACAGACATATCACCCTGTACCAAACTTAAAAAAATCAACCTGCTTCTTTCTTTGGGCTGTTCGTGGTACATATTGGGTCCTAAAGGCTGTCTGAAACTCTTCCCAACCAATCACATCCTGGTGGGACATCAGAATACCCTGGGTAGTACCTCACTAATCTCGAGCTCTCCCCTTCAACATATAGATACTCATACTGACCCTCTCAGCATCGGTGCACCCCAGATAATCAAATATAATTCTCAACTCCGTCAGCCACTCCTCAGCCTCTGTAGGATCCTTCTTTCCCCTAAATGCGGGTGGATTCATCTTCAGAAAATCCTTCAGTCGAACCATACTTCTGTCATCAGGCTGAGTGACTGGGGGCACTAGGTCCATCTGTACTGGGGTATGGGAGGTCCTTATGGTGGTGTAGGAGTAGTACCCGAGGCATTAACTCCAGAGTGTTGCGCGAATAGCGCTGCCATCTGCTCAAAACCTTGCCTTACATAGGTCTCGATCCGATTAAATCGAGAGTTCGGACTCTCTGGTTGGGGGGCAGGTGGTGGAGGGGACTCTGCCTGCCTCCTCGAATGACCTCTTCGTCTACTCATTCTCTATCTCAACTCGTCTCCTGCGCGTACATATCAAAATCGATTGAAATCTCAATCCTCAAATTCAGTTCATGACCAGACTATTACAGACACTTGGGATGTATTCTATTTCACTTAACCGACGCTGACAGTACTAGACACCCTAAGCTCTGATACCAAAAAAACTCTGTCACGCCCCGAAAACGCAGAAAATAGGGCTAATTTAAAACTTTTTTAGTCATTAATTTACAATTAAGAGTGCATTCCTGTGCAGTGTCATGCATCATCATATTTATCATACCTCAGGATCTCAAGTTAATTAATCCTAATACATCCCATACAATGTTATACATCAAGTGTCTGTAATTACAATAATTGTCTAGGTATAAGAAAAGATAAATGATACCTCAAAACACAATATATGGCCTGGAGCTCAAGTCCTCCACTAGCCACTACTCCGTACGTCGCAGGGAAACCCTTTTTCACTTGAAGAAATCTGGGGGGAAAGAAAACAGGGTGAGCTTCTAAATCGCTCAGTAAGGGGGTAAGGGACTCGTTATATAAACCATAATGCACATCATAAAATATTTATTTGCACGTGAAACTCAGTATACTCATTGAAAACCATAGCATGAAAGTTCTCAAAACAACATTCTCATATCTCAAAATCATGTGGAAACATCAAGTAAAAGGCTCAGTATATAGCAGTAACAAGCGTGTGAAAACAATGCGATAATCGCTTTCTCAATAAACGTGATAAAATCACTGTAATAATAATGCACGTGGCGCAGCCACTAAACACACGTGGCATAGCCATTGATTTAAATTTGTACGTGGCACAACCACAGAATAGGGGGGATCTCACGTGGCAACAGCCACCAAATATACGTGGCACAGCCACAGAATGGGTGATCTCACGTGGCAATGGCCACCAATTAGGGTTCTCACGTGGCAACGGCCACCAATTAGGGTTCTCACGTGGCAACGGTAACCAATTAGGGTTCTCACGTGGCAACGGCCACCAATTAGGGTTCTCACGTGGCAACGACAACCAATTAGGGTTCTCACGTGGCAACGGCCACCAATTAGGGTTCTCACGTGGTAACAACCACCAAATATACATGGCACAGCCACAGAATGGGGGATCTCACGTTACTAGAACGGAGAAGAATCGGACTTACATGCTACTAGAGCAATGCCCGGTGTGCACTCGAAATCACACACCTAAGTCTTTATCACATAAGACTGGTTTGCCTTCACGTAGAACTCACAGTGGTTTTTCTCTCATAAAACTCATTTAAAATCGTTTTGTACTCAACAAAAAAACATATTAAAACCGAGTCTCAACCGGCAAAACACGTACACATTTCTCAAATCTCAATATCGCCTTAACGTAGAGCCCAATTATAAACTCATAAAAACATTGGGTTCCAACTGGCTATAAAAATCATGTGCATTCTCATCAAAACACAACACATCAAACATGCTTGTTTTATAAATCACAAATCATGTTATAATAGTTCACAAATCACATACACAAATGGTTTAGTTTCCCTTACTTCTTTGCACCTCGTATAGTGTAATTGTTTCCCTCGTATCACGGACTAGTCTCGCATTCCACTCTGGAACTCCCGAGCTGTCCAAACGATGTTAAAACATCAACACTTATCATCACAGTAACCTCAATTCTCAAAATCGAGCATAATTGCTCTTAACACCTTAAATTTCTCAATTCTCATAACTCTATCACAAACCACAATCTATCTCGCAACACCTCAACATTTCCCATGCCTTAATATCTATGCTAATTCACCACATTGTCTAAATTTCCATTTATAGCTTAAAAGTCCTAAAATTACCAAAATTGCTAAATATCATCATCACTCCAACTACATTGTAATTTCATTAATCCCTAATCATTTTCCAACTATTTCAACACAATGCCAACAACCATTATCACCAAAATCATCTCAAATATCAAGATCGAGGTTTAGAAATTACCAAAAACTTATGGAGAGCTTATCTCTTGCATCGATTCAATCTGTCTTACGATTTCCAAGTATGTTGTTCTCCCTTTGATAAGGAATAACTTTCCTTCTTGCCACAGCCTCTGATTTAGACGGAAATGGGTGCTTTGGATGAGTGAGAAAGCTAGGGCTCGGTGAAAATGGGGTTTGAAAGAGAGAGAAAATGAAATTGCAGGAGAAAGCAGGGGTTCCTTATATAGACTGAAGGTAGGAGATCGATCTGGCTCTTGATGAGATCGATCTGCATTTGAATTTGGGGACGATCAGGGGTAATTTTATGCCTAGGAGATCGATCTGTCGAGGGGTGAGATCGATCTCTTTATGGCTTTATGAGATCGATCTGCTCCTTGAGGAGATCGATCTTCTCCCAAACAGAAACGTTTGGAGATCGATCCCTTCCTCATGAGATCGATCTTCTCTCAAACAGAATCATAGGGAGATCGATCCTCTTCCATTGGAGATCGATCTGCTCCTTAAATTTCTCATTCCTTGTCATTTTTAACTCACTAGATCAATATCTTCTTCTCCAAGATCGATCTGACCTCTTAGTTTCACACTTATGTTAAACACTTACACATAAATCTCCAAATATAATTTCCACAATTCACTTAGCTCAATAAATTACACTTCAAGTTCATATTACATAATTAAAATATGTCTGAAATTCTCAGATCTCACACAAACTCTAGTAGTCTCCGTCTCTTGTCAGCATAACTCTTTTGTCTACTCTGAGCTGTTCGAAACCTTTCATAAATCAACTGGACATCCCCATATGCCTGTCTTACTAAGTCAAAAGCAAAAATCTGTCTGTCACCAACTTTTTTCCATCCAATAGGGGATCCTCATCTGCGTCCATATAGTGCCTCATATGGTGTCATCCCGATAGTCGCATGAAAACTATTATTATAGTTGAACTCGGCTAGTGGCAAGTGGTCATCCTAGGAGCCTCTAAAATCTAGTACACATGCTCTCAACATATCCTCCAGAGTCTGTATAGTCCTCTCTGAGTAACCGTCTGTCTGAGGATGAAAAGTTGTGTTAAAAGTTAACTGGGTCCCCATTACTTCCTGAAAGTGTTCCCAAAAGTGGGAAGTGAAGCGAGCATCTCGATCTGAAACTTTACTCACTGGAACACCATGTAATCAAACTATCTCTCGAACATACAAGTTTGCCAAGTGACTCAGAGTATCAGTAGCTCTCATAACTAAGAAATGGCCTGACTTCATCAACATATCCAAAATTACCTAGATGGTATCATGACCTTTGCGGGTCCTCGGTAAACCCATCACAAAATCCATGGTGACGTGCTCCTACTTCCATGTTGGTACCGGTAGAGGCTGCAATCACCCTGCAGGCTTCTGATGCACTACCTTTACCTATTGACAGATGAGACATCTAGCGACATACTCAGTAATGTCTCTCTTCATCCCAGACCACCAATAAATGTTTCGAATGTTCTGATACATCTTGGTACTCCCCTAATGTATCGTATACCTTGATGAGTGAGCCTCTGATAAAATCACTTTCCTGATCTCTAGATCCTCAGGAACATATATCCTACCTCTGAACCTCACCAATCCATTTGAACTCAAATCAAAATAAGTCTATGTACCCTTCCATATCTGCCCGATAACATCACTGCATTGTTGATCAATCTACTGAGCCTACCGAATATGATATACCACATCCGGTTCCAACCG
This sequence comes from Firmiana major, assembly GCA_033439115.1. Taxonomy (NCBI): domain Eukaryota; kingdom Viridiplantae; phylum Streptophyta; class Magnoliopsida; order Malvales; family Malvaceae; genus Firmiana; species Firmiana major. The sequence continues at coordinate 20,339,899 of CM065903.1, read as the reverse complement.
CAGGCTAGCTACCGTACAACCACTCTCAGTATAAGGCGGGGTCACATCAAAATTGAGGTTCGTGAACTTTTCCAACAGCTCGTGTTCCTTAATCATCATCTACAATACAAACCCGATATGCTTCCTACTCCGTGCATCAACTACTATATTCGCCTTACCAGGATGGAACGAGATTTCACAATCATAATCCTTCAGGAGCTCGAGCCATCTTCTCTGTCTCATAGTCATCTCCTTCTGCGAGAACAGATACTTAAGGCTCTTATGATCCGTAGATACCTGAAACTTCTTACCATAGAGATAGTGGCGCCATATCTTCAATGCAAACACTATGACCGCCAACTCTAAATCATGAGTTGGATAGTTCCTCTTGTGATCCTTCAATTGTTTGGATCCATAGGCAACTACCTTCCCATCCTACATAGGAACACAGCCCAATCCCTGGTGTTATGCATCTGTGTACACAAAAAAACCTCCTAAGCTGGTAGGAATGGTGAGAATCAGAGCAGTGGTCAATCGACGCTTAAGCTCCTGAAAACTCCTCCCACATGCCTTATCCCACACCAACTCAACATCCTTTCATGTGAGACGTGTCAATGGAACAGCTAGTCTAGAGAAACCCTATACAAATCTCCGATAATAACCTGCCAATCTAAGAAAACTTTTGATCTCAGTGACTGTCCTGGGCTATTCCCACTGAAAAACTGCTTCAATCTTGGATGGATCTACTGATACCCCATTCCTCGATAAACAACGGCCTAGAAATAAGATCTGCTCCAACCAAAAGTTACACTTACTGAGTTTGGCATATAACTCCTTTTCTCAGAGAGTCTGTAGAACTACCGTCAAGTGCTGCTCATAATCTTCCTTAGACTTGGAATAAACCAATATATCATCAATAAACACAATCACAAACTGGTCAAGGTATGGTTTAAACACATAATTCATCAATGACCCAAAATTTTGTCGGGGCATTCATCAATCTAAATGGCATATCCAAGAACTCGTAGTGGCCATAACGGGTAGGAAATGTTGTCTTGGGTATATCTCCCCTCCGTATCCCCAACTGATGGTACCCATATCGTAAATCTATTTTAGAAAAGACCTGTGCTCCCCGAAGCTGATCCAATAGATCATCAATGCGTGGAAGGGCATACCTGTTCTTAATGGTAGCCTTATTCAACAACCGATAATCTATGCACAGTCAGAGGCTCCCATCATTCTTCCTCACAAACAAAATCAGAGCTCCCAGGGTGAGATGCTCGATCTAATAAACCCTTTCTCTAGCAACTCCTGCAACCAGTTCTTCAGCTCCTCCAACTCAATCGGAGCCATCCTATACAGTGGTCGGATATCGATTCAGTACCAGGTACCAACTCTATACAAAACTCCATCTCTCGATCTGGTGGTAATCCTAGTAGATAATCCAGAAAGACATCATGAAACTCTGCAACCACTGGAATGTCTCACAACTGGACAGTCCTTATCTGTGTCAACCACGTATACAATGAACCCATCACATTATTAATTTCACTGTTAGGAACATAATTCATCATTATAATATGACTCATCAATTCTAGCATAGAAATTTATCCATTTCGCTTACAACAACTACTACTTTCATTACTTTTCAAGGGAACTTTACAAGACATTTTTTGGGGAAACTTACAGTAACACTATCTATCCCTAAAAATGTTATCGTCTCAGAAAAATAATCTAAAATAGCACGATTTACAGTCAACAATCCATTCCAAAAATTACATCAAAATCACTCATATTCAATAGAATAAGATCGACTGTCATATCCTTTCCCCCTATCTTCAGCCTACAATCCTTATACACATATTCAGTCAACTGACTGTCGTTCATAGGCGTAGAAATCAATAACATTCTCTCTAATGATGTAGGCTCAACATATTTTGACAATTTACATGCAAATGAAGGCGATATGAAGGAATGCGTGGCACCAGGATCAAATAACACAAATGCTTCTAAATCAAAAATTATGATGGTACCTTTAATCACATCTACAGATGTGTCTGCGGTGTTCTAGTCCAGTGCATGTATTTGTCCTCTTCCAACAACCTGTTTCCCCTTCTCTATGGTTGTGGCTCTCTTCTTCGGAACAGAAGTCTCGACATGAGCTCTCTCTGACTCTTTACCTTTCTGTGGGGTAGTCTCAATCATCTCGGGACAATATCGTACGATATGCCCTGGCTTCCCAGAATGATAGCACACTACCGTAGACAACGGACAAGGCCTATTACCATGATATCTGCTACATCTCCTACACTGCTTGGTGGTCGGCTGTGTCCCTCCAATAACTATACCCTTCAGTGGTACTAAACCTAGATACACCAGAGGCTTTATCGTCCTCTCTTGTACCTCCTCAATCTGAGGTCTCTTATCAAACAATCTCTAACCTCCTCTCCTGACAACTCTATCAACCCCGGATCTCTTTCGATCTTTATCTCTACCTCTACTAATCTTCCCAAACTCAGAGGCATTCCATTCTATGTCCTGCTCACATAATTGCGTCTTATGTACAGCCTCCTCATTGGTCAGGATATCAAATGGAACCAATCTGGATCTAATGACTGGTCTCAATCCATCAATGAACTTCCTAACCTTCCTTGTCTCACTGCTCATCGTATCCAAGTCGTACCTCCCTAAGGATATAAACCTCGTCTCATACTCGTCTACAGATCTGTTCCCCTGGCCAACCCTATAAACTTCATCTATAACTTCCTCTGAATAGTGTTCGAAACATACTACCTCTGAAAGGCCTCCAAAAATGCCTCCCAAGTGATCTCAGTGTGCTGGGCTCTCAAAATCGATCTGGTGGACTTCCACCAATGCTCTGTCGCTCCCTTCAGCATGAACGCGAAAAAAGTGACCATCTTTGTAGTCGTACACTCGAAAAACCAGTATAATTTCTCGATCTTAGTAACTCAGTCCACAGCAACTACTGGGTCCTTCACCCTACCGAATGACGACGATCTAAACTTCTGAAACTGTCGTAATCTGTCCTAATCATAACCATAACCCAAAACTCTTCTACCCTGAATTTGTGCAACAGGTGATGCTGTATCCTGAACTGGTGGGGGTGTAGGTGTATCTGTCGCTTGTGGCATCTACATTGGCTGTGTAGGTGTATCAGAAGAAACTGTCGGTCCAACATCAGCAACCTGGGTAGCTGGGCCCTGTCTCTCCCCAACTCCCTGCACAGACTGAGCGACTAGCTCATAATAGTCTTCATACTCCGCTCTAACCTAGAAAAATGCGCCTCAATATCCCCTGGCCTTTCAGTAGGCTCCTACTGGATCTGACCAGTCTGTGGCTCTGCACGGCTCTCAGGCCTCCCTTTACGACCTCTAGCACGTACACTCGCCCCTCTACCACAGCATGTGACAGGTATGATGCCTAAACTCCTACATCCATAATTATTCATTAGTCTAACCCATCTAATATACTTATTTATATCTAAACAAAACACAACAATATGAGGATGTAAATTCTCTTATTACTAACTCCGACTCATATCAGGTCAACTCGGCTCTGATACCACCTCTACCACAACTCCTCTTTCATCTAAAAATCACTAAAAATTTTTCCCTTTATACATTATCTTTCCCCGTCGTGACAATTTTAACACCAATTAGTTGAGCTATGACTCGGAGTTAGTTACGTCTTACCATATACCATATCACTGAACATTTATATACAATAACTGTAAACACTTAAATTGTTTACATTAAACTTTATTATTTCATACGTGTCTACAAATATTAAAATCCCCCTGATTTACTTTTCTAAAAGTATTGTTGTGTTGTACTTGTTTAGATACAAAACAATATTAATGTGTATACCTCCCAGCAATGGGCAGCTGCGGACACTGGGAGTGCAAGTCTCTGCTCGCTCTTAACCATTATGGATGCTATGTGGAGATAGAAAGTGAAAGGGTGAGCACAACTCGCTCAATAAGGAAATAATGCAAGCAGGTAGACAGCTACACTATCTATGTGCTGATAATGACATGATATAAAAATCATTTACATTCGGAGCATGAGGCAGAATTAAACCATGCCAAATCAATATGTATAGAATATATGAAAACTCATAAAATCAAGCATGATAACACATGGAAAATCATCATGTAAAAACATCTCATTCTCATAACAACAAAACTCATCAATTTCATCTCAAACCACAGATTTCATCATAAGTCATTTACATCAAAGTTGGTCCTACTCTTCGGGAAATCCATTGCAAAAATCACAATTCTTTTAAAACATAATCATAGGTGTCACCCCTTCTTCAGGTCTACCCGGGGTCTATCAACATAACATGATATCACGTGAGGCATGTAGGTTATATTACAGAGACAAATTGGGAATAATGGCCATATATAAATCCCTGTGATCCCAGGCTGTGCAGATCTCAGCGTGCGGGGTATCACAACTGCAATGAGAGATGAGGTCAACCCTATTCATGGAATAACTCAACCAACTAGTCATCAAGACTACACGGTAATACTCTTTTGACATACATGGTACAATGTACTCCATGGACCCACATGGTCTAGGGTGCCTACCATAGGTCTTAGCCCACATCATTGTCTGTGGTGCCTGCCATAGGACTTAGCCCACATAACTGTCTTGGGTACCTGCCATAGGACTTAACCCACATCATGGTTCAGGGGTGCCAGCCATAGGTCTTAGCCGCCCTATACCATGTCGGTAACCATCTCATGTCTCAAAATACGCGTGCGATATATCATTTCACTATGACACAGTCTACAGGAGGCTTCAGTACGACTTATGCTTGTCATGATATCCAACATCTCATGTGAGCAGAGCATCAGCATAATTTTCTATAAAGCATATAAAATCCTCGTATGAGCAACGCTGTAGTACGGCTTTCATACACAGTAATTCAATATAAAATCAGTACGAGCAAGGCTCCAGTACGGCTTTCATGCATGTTATCAGTAAAAACTAGTGCGAGCAGGGCTCTAGCATTATCAGCATTAGTCAAAACATCGAAATCTAGTGCGAGCTAGGCTCCAGCACTATTTGTACTTACACAAATATGATAGGTGGCTCCTGTTTAAGTAAGTATTTTCAAAAATACAACTTAGCACATAATCCGTGCTATTTCATGTAACCACAGAAAGCAATAGCCAACCTATCCTCATTTCATTCGTATCAAAGAATTTTATCATGATAAAAACATCAAAATCATGAAAATCCATGCATTTTAGGATCATTATTACCCTTTTCCTAAAATCCCTCTACCAGGAAATGAAGTCATCGTCTTTCCTTATTTTTGGAATTTTTCTCAAAATTTCTTATTCTATTATTAGATAGCTTAATGAAATCCACGCCCTATAAATCCCCTCAAAATACGTATAGCTACCTCTAGGCACTTACAAAATTTCCTTACCTTGAATCACGTCGAGCGTAGTACAAGTTCCACCGCTGGGAGCTCGTCCAGTCCAATTTATCCTTAATCCAATCTCTAGAGCTGCAAACATTCATCAGTCACTTCAGTCAACACTGATAACTCATTTTTACGACTTCATCATAATCTATATATCTTAATGGACCTTATTGTATCAAGCTTGGCCTAAGACTACATTTGGTCATGACATGGTGGTTGAACACCCATCATGCCATTCCTCGCAAATTCGGCTAACAAACTCACTTAGTTACGTAACCAAGCACTTGGCTTGCATGCTCTAACCTTAGTTCTTCCATTTATTCATGCATTTTCATAAGCACCTTATATGCACATTTCATCACTTCATCCAATTTCATAGAATGATTTTGCTAAATGAACTCAAAATCATGCATATAACATTATTAAAACCTTAGTATAACTCATTCATCATTAAATCAACCATATTTCATTTTCTCACAGTAAACCCATTTTTTAAGTCATGGTTGATTCATCATGTTCTAGGTAGTTTCAACCAACAATGCATGCACTAATCAACTCATAACATTGTCTAGATAAACATAGTTAGAGTTAGAGTATTGAAAATGTCACACCCCATTTTCGACTGTCCTTTATTCATACATACACTACTACAGTTGGGCTGTGAGTCAATATAATTACTAAATTCCATACATTTATAGCAAAAAACTTAAAACTTTAATTCACACACTCCCAAGCATGTGTAGATTTACAAAATCAATTGTATAATGTCAGACCCAGATTTTTTGTAGCTTATTCCTTATGATTCCTATGTGTATGAACACTATGTTATTATAGTTGAATCATAAGAAGAGTATTTGCTAGACTTAAAGTGTTAGTGAAATGATTTAACACACAAAAGCTACATAAAAAGCCTATTGTGAGCTATAAGAGTCACAGGCTAAACGGAGTAAATCTAAATCATTTTGACTGAAAATAATAACTTAAAATAAGAGAGCATAGAGAGCTCATGAAGGAAAGTCAGCTTGATTTAGTCCCGAACATAGAAAACGAGAGTAAAAGCTAAAAAGGGTAAAATAGACCTTTTTGGCGAGAAAAGGTGTTTCGGGTGAAATTATCCATCGGGAACGGTTGAAACATAAAGACGAGAGTGTAAGACATAAGATATGACACTTTCAAAATTTGAAGAAAAAGTCAACTTGGTCAATGGTTAAGGAAAAAGTCAACTATAGTTAAGAAAGTGGACTTTTACCATAGTTGACTAATCATGGTTAAAAATTAACCTAAGTGTGGAGGAAAAATTAAGGAAAAATATTCTTGGCCAGAATACAAGATAATCATCCCCGAAAGTAAGGAAAATTTATTCGAAAGGATTCCAAATTTAATTTAATGGTTAAAAACACAATGGGCGAAAGTTGGAAATTTTAAAGCCCATTAAGGTATCAAAAGTGTGGGTCGAAATTGGAAAGCCCAATGGGCTAAATTGTTGGGCCAAGTTGTGGGCCAAATATTGAGACAATTAAAGGCCCAATAGGTAGAAAACATTTCAGCCCAAAAGCCCAAAGGAAAAGCCCAAACCGAGAAGCCCAATTGAAAGCCCATGTGAATAAGTTAAAAGCCATTAATGAAAGGTAACAAAGTTTAAAATGATAACCATTACCTAAACTTTTTGGAAGTCAATTAAGGTGGCTGGATTTTTAGCTTAATGACTAAGCAATGGACTTATAAATACCAGCCAACACATAATCATCTTCATCCTTTCATTTTCGGCAAAGTGAAGAAACCATAACCGAAAAGTTTTCTAAGCTTTCTCTCACTAAAAATAACTAAGAAAAAGGCATATTTGGAACTTGCAATCTTCATGAAAGTTGTTCCAAATTGAGAGGAGAGTGACATATGTTGGAATTGGCTATCAAGGAGCCATAGTGTGCAAACCGTGAGGCTTCAAAGTTTCGGCCAAGTGTGAACACAAATACGTGGTATAATTTCAAGCTTCCAACTTCATATATGTTAATCTATGAGTTATATGGAGTTTATTGGTATATGTTTGATGGATTGAAACACATGAAAACACCATAAACATGTGATGACCGAAAGTTGGTATATGAGTTTTGATAAATACCTATGTGATTTTAAGACATGTATAGGTTGATATGCATGTAGACATTATTAAGGCATAGTTAGGCCCATTAAGGATTATTAAAGCCCATTAAGGGAAATAAACTGTATTTAATGTGTAATACAGTAGGAAAAATTATAATTAACCTGAGGAATGGTTATTTACAGCTCCGAAGTTTACATTGAGAGCCGATCGGACTGCGAGAGTTAGCAGCACCGAGGAAGTGAGGTCACTTGACGTGATCCGAGGTAAGGGACTTTTGTGAGTAGTTAGAGATACCTGTATGTATTTTTGTCTGCTTTTACATTCACTTAAAAACTCTGAGGGTCAGGGAAAGTGAATAATAATTATTATGACTCGATAGTGGCAAATTACGATTTTGCACCTAGTTAGTCAAAAAGTCAACTTTTGTGAAAAGTTGTAAAAAGCATGGAAACCACTATTTTGAGTGTTTAACTGCTGTTTAGCAGTAGAATAAATAGATGGGCTAATGATTTTAAGGTTGATGTGAATTAAGCACACTTTATAGTGCTGATTTTGATGTTTTGTAAATCATCCCTTTTTAAAGAGCCATCTATCATATTTTGTGTGAATAAATCGTGTGGAGCACAGCTCACAATGGATTTCATATGTTTTCCTCATACATTAGTGCTGGATTTTGATACGCACTAGATTTCCATGACATGCATGATAGAGTACTGGAGTTCTTACTCGTACTCAGTTTTATATGATATATGCATGACAGAGTGCTGGAGCGATTAGCTCGTACTCGAGTTTTACATGAGATACATGACAGAGTGCTGGAGCGTTGCTCGTACTCAATTCTTCATGGTTTATACATGACATAGTACAGGAGCTATTGCTCGTACTTGATTTGATGATATTGTGCATAGCATGGTACTGGAGCTATTGCTCGTACTTGATTTAATACATGAACTATGCATTGACCTAGATGCTGGAGGTTTACTCGCACTAGAGTCAAGTTTGTGATGTGAAACAGTGTTTAAGCGGAGTGTCGACTATGAATCGCACTCAAGACGCACACTGTATGTGATATATAATACATGTTAAAACCCATGCCCGAGTCCTTGTGTGACTGTGTGCACATCTTGTGAGAGGATATCCGCATGAGGGTAATATAGACGTGGTATAATATTCCATGGTTTGAGGGCTAAGACCTATGACAGGCACCCCGACTGTGATGTAGGGTCCACGAGTGTACTTTGTACCGTGCCCAGGGGCACGAGGAGTACGCTGTACCGTGTGTTACGTATAGCTGACAGCTGTAGTGGACTGACCATCCTCCTGTTGCAGCAGTGATACCCTGCGCACCGAGATCTGTGTGGCCTGGGTTCACATATTGGATACGATCATAGTCTAGGATACTATTTACATTTAACCACAGAGTCTCACATGATATATCACATTGATTGATTGATTTTAATTGAGGACAGACCTGAGGGATGGGTCAGACTCCGATTTTGTGTTGTGAATTATTTAATCCCATATTTATTGTGATTTAATTATACATGGCATGATTTACATAAAGGCATGATTTATATATAATGCATTGTTTTGCACTACATGCCTACATTTGAGAAAGAAAGCATGATTTCTGTACATGGGATTTAATCTGTACAAGTATATATATTATATTTCAAGACATGCTTTTAAAGTGAGTTAAGGAAATAATGTTTTCAAGGCATAGCATTATTTTGAGTAGATAATGTAGATATCTACTTGCTTGCCTGATTTCCTTACTGAGCGCGTTGTTTGCTCACCCCCCTTTTCTTTACATCTCTCTACAGAGCGTCAGTAGAGCGAGAGCTATCGAGGGATAGTATTCCTGAGTCCACAGCTAGTTCCTATCGATCGCCAGGTATACCTATTTTGTACAGTTGTGTATCTAAACATAGAAACAGCACAGTGATGTATACGACATATATATTATGGGGAATGTATTTGTATTAGATTTTATATAATCTTACATGTATAATAAAAGCAGTTACAGTCAGTAATAGTATATTGACAGTATGTATGATAATGGATGATGTGGTAAGCGAGGACTCTAACATCGAATCACAGCCCAACCATTTAAGAGAGGAGAGGTAAGTTAAAAATGCGAAAAAATTTGTAGTGGTTTTTGGTTAAAGTCAAGGATTGAGAACGGGTCCTGCCATATAATGTATTATCTTTACATAACATCCCCATACGACTATTTACATTTGAAATTCATAACTGTACGATACATTATAAAAGATACAAAATGCTCTACCATTGCCAACTGGTGGAAGCTGTCCAACATAAAAAGGGATCTAGAAATCACCACACGGCTCTACTTCTCAATATCTGGAGGGGAAAAAATAGTGGGATGAGCAAACCACAGCTCAGTAAGGAAAAATATGCTAATAGGTAGATACTTTACTATCTACATAGTCCATGCATGCATAAGCAAACCATGTTTCAATATAAAAGAAAATATGACTACAAAATGCATTTAAACACTTATTTCTCATAGGTATTTTCATGTGAAAAAATATGCAATACTTCCAATTAAAACATGTCATAAAACCGTGCTATCAAGTACAAGCATTCAAATCAAGAGATTTATCAAATCACAATATCTCTTTACTTTTCTCAAATCATTTATTTTCATCAAATCTCTTTCTTTTCTGAGTTTCTCAATTTCTCTTATGTCTGAGACAGGTAGGGAATTCTCGACAATCTAATATCCACTACAGATGGGTCAGTCCTACCCTCCGGCTCATCTCAATCAACATCACATATCCTCACGGTACGATGTACGCCATGTGCCATCTACTAGATACTCGTACTCATGTGCACCCAGCACGGTACATAGTATACCAACGAACAACTACACAGTTCAACGTACAACTGTGGACCCGGTCCATCCACCCTACTCCGATGGACTCATCATCCTGAACCATGTCTCATATACCAGGCGAGCAAATCAGCGTGACACACAGTCATCGCAAGGCTCCAGTGCGGTATCTCTCAGTGCGAGCAACAGCTTCTAGCACTGTATTATCTCAACTCAGTAAAAACTAGTGCGAGCAATGCTCCATCACTTCTCTCAAACATCATCGTGCGAGTTAAACCCCAGCACGATACATCAAAATGTAGAAACATGTGTGAGCTAAAACTCCGGTATATTATCATTATGAAACCACGTGCGAGTCACGCTCCAGTACGATTTATGAAAACATGCAGACATATGCGAGTGAAACTCCAGCATAGTCAAAATCATTAAAATGGGTGTGAGCTAGAGCTCCAACACCAATTCATATCCCAAATCCGATAGGTGGCTATTTTCTCTTTTAAAAACTCAAAACAGGATCATTTATGTAGCATGTCATCCCATGCTAAATGTGTAAAGCTAGCCAACCTATCTATCATCATTTCTCAATCTTAAAACCAACACATATTTGAGAAAACATCAAAAACATCGTATAGATGTAAAAACATTAAAAACATGCATGTAAGGCTATTTTCCTTCCCACATCCCATTTTCACAACTTATATACCATAATACATTTCAAGATCGCATATCATCTCATAGCTCAATAGCTAAATGTACTATTACTAGTGTCATATCTACTAAAATTTGTTATAAAATACGTACAAATACCTCTATCGCTAACATACAGTCCTTTACCTCGAATCGCGCTCGTAGTTCATTCATCTCATTTGCTCCATTCGTGATCCGAGTTAATCGTGTTCCACGTATTTCAATCTACACGTATAAATCATTAAGTTATTTTCTTTTCCTTCTTCTAAACATACATGTTTTCATTTACTTATCTCTTCATACTCCTCAAACTTTTAAATCACATTTCACCCTACCACTAATATCATTTTATCTCCTCTGAAGCTTTCAATCACTTTTCAATGGATTCCTTCTTCATAAATCTCTCTTAACATTACTCACTCATCACTACACTCATCATTTCTAACAATATTTCACATATCATTCAACCCATAGAATGTCTAGCAATCCATATTTAAAGCTTGAAGGTTGAAGAGCTTACCTAGCTTAGTCTTTTCATTAGCCAAACTTGTGGTAGCCAAAACTCCTTCTCTTGGTCACACCAATGTGTGATTTTTGGGTATGTTGTTCTCCTTGCTTCAAGGAACAACTTTCCTTTCTTGAGCCTCTTCAGATTATAGCTGGAATGTAGTGATTTTTAGAGTGAGAAAGCTTGGTTCTTTAAGAGAAAATGACAGGTGCGATTTGGTGGGAGGAAAATATGATTTTCAATCCAAATCTCGTGCCCTTTTTATGGATGCAAAGATATGAGATCGATTTGGTCCTTGTGGAGATCGATCTCTGCATGATTTGATAGTCCTTTTTACCAAACACAACTACTACCAGATCGATCTTCTTCCATGATGAGATTGATCTGTTTAGAAGCAAATTTCTTCCTGGAGATCGATTTGCCTATTGTAGTAGGTCGATCTGCTTCTTACAGAACCTTAATGAGATCGATCTGTTGAGGGCTTGATATTGATCTGTCTCAGGTAAAGAGTTAAGGAGATCGATCTGGCTAGGGAGGAGATCGATCTACTCCAACCCGAGAGCTAAGGAAATCGATCTGTTTGAGTGGGGGATCGATATGCTCATTCTAGAATGCTTAGCAGATCGATCTAGCCCCATTGGAGATTGATCAGCCATGTTTTATAGCTCGAATAAGAGCATTTTTGGCTCTTCTAGATCGATCTCTCATCCTATGAGATCGATCTGGCATTCGTATTTTCTAGATTTTGCTGCAGTTTTCAACAGTAACTCGCACAAAACATCCTTAATTTGTTGTCATATTCATTTTCTCGTCCAACGACCTTTAAAACTTGAAAATGACATTCATGCATACTTTATACACATTAAAACTTATGTGCAATCATTGTATAACCAAAGGTATACAATACATAACTAAATAGAAGTACCAAGATTTACACCACTTATGCAACTTCATTCCATTTCACCACACTACTCATTTTTCATTCAACTCACATTCATCACATACAAAAGTCAATTTCTTCATAGTCATACATAATGAAACTTGTACGAACATCACAAACTCTTATTACAAGTGTGTACATTGAATTTATGGACTTTACCTCACTTATGCTTCACATTACAAGTACATCACCATACCTATGACTTCATTATTACTTGGTCCAAAATCATCCATATTATAATTTCATTTACATATATACAAGGTTAAACATATACGGGGTCTCACAGAAAACTCACCTAGCTTGTCTTTTCTCTTGTCTGAAATTGGAAGACCCTTTTGCTCCTTCAATCCAACAAGTTGAATGTTGATTCCAAACTATGTTGTTCTCCTCCCCACAATGAACAACTTTGGCCAAAGTAACTTTTCCCAAATATTTATGGTAGAGGATGGTATTCTAGATTGAGAAAGCTCGTTCTTTTTGGGTAAAATGGAGTAGGTGTTTTGTTTTTCTGAGAAAGTAGGTTTTTATAAAATAAGTGTGGTGAGATCAATCTCCTAGGACAAGAGATCAATCTTCCCTTGGTTTGAACCATCGAAATATTCAGGTATGTAAGTGTGGGATCGATCTGCTCATTAGGAAGAGATCGATCCTTTCTTGGCAGAATCAAGTGGAGATCGATCTATTTTGATGAGGGGATCAATCTGCTTGTAGGAAGGGATCGATCCTTGCTTGGCAGAAGCAAATAAAGATCGATATGCTCTTTAGGAAGGGATTCATCCTTACTAGATAGAACCAAACAGAGATCGATCTGCTTTAACAAAAGATCGATCTGCTTGAATATGGGATCGATCTGCCTTGAATAAGGGATCGATTTGGCCTTCATCAATAGGTTCCCAACTGTAGTTTTTTCCAAAATTTCAAAGAACAACTTACGTTCAATTGCTTCACTATCCATTTTGCATTCTATTTACACTTAGCGTATGAAAAGATCCATTTCTTATGATTCACGTATTATGTAATTTGTGTGTACATGATGGAATCAAAAAAAGTACATAGAATTCACTAACCTTGTATTATCAATTCGTGTTTGAGTCCTTATATTAGTTTGAAGGGTTTAAATTTGATTCATTTAATCGGTGGCCACTCCAACCCTTATTTAGCTATTACATGTATTCATTAGTGTTCATACATTCTCTTTGTAATTTCATTCACATTTATATGATCTAAAAACCATTCGTCTTATGATTCCATTAACATATAATAAAGACATACATACATGAGGTCACACAAAACTCCCCCTCTAAAGAAATTTGGTCTTCCAAATTAGAACCAATTAGTCTGAGAACAACTCTGGGTACTTCTCTTGTATCATACTCTTCAATTCCCATGTAGCTTCCTCCGAAGTGTGATATTGCCAAAGAACTTTCACTAAGGAGATCGTCTTCGACCTCAACACCTTCTCTGTCCTATCCAATATTTGAACCGATTTCTCAACATACAACATGTTCTCATTGAGCTCCAATGACTCATATCTAATAACATGTGTCGGATCCGAGAGATACTTTCGAAGCATAAAGACGTGGATGACGTTATTAACACCTACTAATTCTGGCGACAATGCCAACCTATAAGCCTTATCTCTTGCTCGCTCCAGAATCTCAAAGGGCTCGATATACCGAGGGCTCAACTTACCCTTCTTACCAAACCTCATAATCCCGTTTGAGGGAGAAACTCTCAAGAATATCGACTCACCCATAGTCTACTCCAATGGTCTCCATATCTTGTCAGCATATCTCTTTTATCTGCTCTGAGCTGCCCGTAACCTTTCACAAATCAACTGGATGTCCTCAGAGGCTTGTCTTACAAAGTCAGGATCAAAAATCTGTCTGTCACCAACTTCTTCCCATCCAACAGAGGATCCGTATCTGCGTCTATATAATGCCTCATATGGTGTCATCTCGATACTCGCATGATAACTGTTATTATAAGCGAACTCGGCTAGTGGCATGTGGCCATCCCAAGAGCCTCTAAAATCCAGCACATACGCTCTGAACATATCCTCCAGAGTCTGTATAGTCCTCTCTGACTGACCATCTATCTTAGGATGGAAAGCGGTGCTGAAACTCAACTGGGTCCTCATTATTTCCTGAAAGTGTTTTAAAAGTGGGAAGTGAAGTGGGCATCCAGATATGAAACAATGCTCACTGGAACACCATGTAACCAAACTATCTCTCGAACATACAAGTTCGCCAACTGACTTAGAGTATCGGTAGTTCTCATAGCTAAGAAATAGACTGACTTCGTCGACCAATCCACAATTACCCAGATGGCATCATGACCTCTGTGGTTCCTTGGTAAACCCATCATAAAATCCATGCTTATGTGCTCCCACTTCCATGTCGGTATCGGTAGAGGATGCAATAACCCTGTAGGCTTCTGATGCTATACCTTTACCTGCTGAAAGATGAGACATCTAGCGACAAACTCAGTAATGTCTCTCTTCATCCCAGACCACCAATAAGCCTTTCGAAGGTTCTGATACATCTTGGTACTCCCTTGATGTGTTGTATACCTTGAAGAGTGAGCCTCTGATAAAATCACTTTCCTGATCTCTGGATCCTCGGGAACACATATCCTACCTCTGAACCACAATAATCCATCTGAACTCAAATCAAAATCAATCTCCGTACCCCTCTATATCTGCTCGATAACATCACTGCACTACTGATCAATCCGCTTAGCCTTTCGGATACGACCTACCACATTCGGTTCCAACCGCAGACTAGCTACCATATAACCACTATCAGTATTAGGTGGGGCCACATCTACACTAAAGCTCGTGAACTTTTACAACAGCTCAGGTTCCCTAATCATCATGTACGATACCAACCCGAGATACTTCCTACTCTGTGCATCAGCTACTACATTCGTCTTACCGGGGTGGTACAGGATTTCACAATCGTAATCCTTCAAGAGCTCAAGCCATCTTCTCCATCTCATATTCAGCTCTTTCTGCGAGAACAGATACTTAAGGCTCTTGTGATCCGTAACTACCTGAAACTTCTCACCATAGAGATAGTGGCACCATATCTTCAATGCAAACACTACGACCCCTAACCCTAAATCGTGAGTCAAATAGTTCCTCTCGTGATCCTTCAACTATCTAGATCCATAGGCAACTACCTTCCTATCCTGCATAAGTACACAGCCTAATGCCTGGTGTGATGCACCCATGTACACAAAAAAACCTCATGACCTGGTAGGAATGGTGAGAATCGGAGCAGTGGTCAATTGACGCTTAAGCTCTTGAAAACTCCTCTCACATGCCTTGTCCCACACAAACTCAATATCCTTCCATGTGAGTCGTGTCAACGGAGCAGCTAGTCTGAAGAAACCCTTTACAAATCTCCGATAATAACCTGCCAATCCCAGAAAACTTTAGATCTATGTTCAATGGGAGAAAGCCACTAGGTCGGCAAGTGATCGGCTTTGTGACGTCAGCGAAAACCTCCACCGACAAAAGGTTTCAAAGGCTTGGTTGTAAGCACGATGAAAGACTTGACGGTTATGGAGTTATCTTCTTGTTCCAGTGCTCAAACCATTCGTCTAGTAGTACTGATACCCCATTCTAGGATGGATCTACTGATACCCTATTCCTCGATATAGCATGGCCCAGAAATAAGATCTGCTCCAACCAAAAATTACAATTACTGAGTTTGGAATATAACTCATTCTCTCGGAGGGTCTGCAGATTTGGAATAAGCCATAAATGCTGTGAGGGCATTCGTCAATCCGAATGGCATAACTAAGAACTCGTAGTGGCCATAACGGGTACGAAATGTTGTCTTGGGTACATCTCCACTCTGTATCCTCAACTGATGTTATCTAGATCACAGATCTATTTTAGAAAAGACTTGTGCTCCTGGAAGCTGATCCAACAGATCATCAATGCGTGGAAGGGGATACTTATTCTTAATGGTAACCTTATTCAACAACCGGTAATCTATGCACAGTCGGAGGCTCCCATCCTTCTTCCTCATAAACAAAACCGAAGCTCCCCAGGGTGAGACGCTCGGTCTAATAAACTCCTTCTCTAGCAACTCTTGTAACCAGTTCTTCAGCTCCTCCAACTCAATCGGAGCCATCTTATACGGTGGTCGAGATATCGATTCAGTACCAGGTACCAACTCTATACAAAACTACATCTCTTGATCTGGTGGTAATCCTAGTAGATCATCTGGAAAGATATCAAGAAACTCCACAACCACTGGAATGTCTCTCAATTCTAGACGATCCTTATATGTGTCAACCACGTATGTAATGAACCCTTTAGATCATTATTTACACTGTTAGTAACATAATTCATCATTATAATAAGACTCATCAATTCCAGCATAGAAATTTATCCATTTCACTTACAACAACTACTACTTTCATTACTTTTCAAGGGAACTTTGCAATACATTTTTTGGGGAAACTTACGATAACACTAACTATCCCTAAAAATGTTACAGTCTTAGAAAAGTAATCTAAAATAGCACAATTTGCAGCTAACCAATTCAATCGAAAAATTACATCAAAATCACTCGTATTTAATAGAATAGGATCGGTTGTCATATCTTTTCCCCCTACCTTCAGCCTATAATCCCTATACACATACTCAGTCAACTCACTGTCGTTCAAGGGCGTAGAAATAAATAACATTCTATCTAATGATGTATGCTCAACATATTTCCACATTTTACATGTAAATGAAGGCGATATGAAGGAATGTGTGGCACCAAGATAAAATAACACAAATGCTTCTAAATAAAATATTAGGATGGTACCTTTAATCACATCCGCTGATACATCTGCGGTGTCCTGGTCCAGTGTATGTACTCGCCCTCTGCCAACAACCTGTTTCCATTTCTCCATGGTTGTGGCTCTCCTCTTCGAAGCAGAAGTCTTGACAGGAGCTCTCTCTGACTCCGTGCCCTTCTATGGGGTAGTCTCAATCATCTCGGGGCAATCCCATACAATATGCCCTAGCATCCCACAATGATAGCACACTACAGTAGACGTCAGACAAGGCCTGTTATCATAATATCTGCCATATCTCCTACACTGCTTGGTAGTCGGCTGTGTCCCTCCAATAATTATCCCCCTCAATGGTGCTAAAGCTAGATACACCAGAGGCTTTACTGTTCTCTCTTGTACCTCCTCAATCCGAGGTCTCTTATCAAACAATCTCTGACCTCCTCTCCTGACCACTCTATCAACCTCAGATCTCTTTTGGTCTTTGTCTCTACCTCTACTATCTTCCCAAACTTAGAGGCATTTTGTTCTATATCCTACTCACATAATTGCACCCTGTGCACAGCTTCCTCATAGGTCGGGATATCAAATGGAACCAATATGGATCTGATGACTGGTTTCAATCCATCAATAAACTTCCTAGCCTTCCTTATCTCACTGCTCATTGTATCCGGGTGGTACCTCTCAAGGGATATAAACATCGTCTTATACTCGTCTACATATCTGTTCCTTTGGGCTAACCCTATAAACACCATCTGTAACTTCCTTTGAGCAGTGTCCAGAACATACTGCCTTTGAAAGGCCTCCAAAAATACCTCTCAAGTGATCTCAGTGTGTCGAGCTCTCAAAATCGGTCTGGTGGAGTTCCACCAATGCTCAGCCGCTCCCTTCAGCATGAACGAGGTAAAAGCGACCATCTCTGTAGTCGTACACTCAAAAAAACCCGTATAATTTCTTGATCTCACTCACCCAGTCCTCAACAACTACTGGGTCTTTCACCCCACTAAATGATGGTAGTTTAAACTTCTGAAACTACTGTAATCTATCTAAATCACAACCATAACCCCAAACTCTGCTACCCTATTGTGGAGCAACAGATGATGTTGTACCCTGAACTGGTGGGGGTGTAGGTTTATCTACCGCTTGTGGCATCTGCGCTGGCTGTGTAGGCATATCAGAAGCAACTTCGTGTCTAGCATCAACAGCCTGGGTAGTTGGGCCCCATCTCTCCCTAGCTCCCTACATAGACTGAGCGACTAGCTCCATAATAGTCTTCATACTCCGTTCCAACTTAGCGAAGCGTGCCTCAATATCCCCTGGCCTCTCAGTAGGCTCCTACGAGATCTGACAAGTTTGTGGCTCTATACGGCTCTCAGGCCTCCCTTTACGGCCTCTAGCACGTGCACTCGCCCCTCTACCACTGCGTGTGCCAGGTATGATGCCTAAACACCTACATCCATAATTATTCATTAGTCTAACCCATCTGATATACACATTTATATCTAAACAAAGCACATCAATATGGAGATGTAAATTCTCTTATTACTAACTCCGACTCATGTCAGGTTACCTCGGCTCTGATACCACCTCTATCACGACCCCCCTTTCATCCAAAAATCAGTACAAATGTTTTGCTTTATACATTATCTTTCCTCGTCGTGACAATTTTAACACTAACTAGTTGAGCTATGACCCGGTGTTAGTTACCTCTTGCCATATACCATATCACTAAACATTTATATACAATAACTGTAAACACTTAAATTGCTTACATTGAACTTTATTATTTTGTTGGTGTCTACAAATATTAACATCCCTCAGATTTACATTTCCAAAAGTATTATTGTGTTGTACTTATTTAGATACAAAATAATATTAATGTGTGTACCTCTCAGCGATGGGCAGCAACGGACATTGGGAGTGCAAGTCTTTGCTCGCTCTTAACCACTATGGATGCTCTGTGGAGATAGAAAGTGAAAGGGTGAGCACAACTCGCTCAGTGAGGAAATAATGCAAGCAGGTAGATAACTACACTATCTACGTGCTGATAATTACATGATCTAAAAACCATTTACATTCAGAGCATGATGTAGAATAAAACCATGCCACATGAATATGTATAAAATATATGAAAACTCATAAAATCAGGCATGATAACACACAGAAAATCATGTAAAAACATTTCATGCTCATCACAACAAAACTCAACAATTTCATCTCAAACCATAGATTTGATCATAAGTCATTTAAATCAAAGCTAATCCCGCTCTTCGGGAATCTAGTACAAAAACCACACTTCTTTTAAAACATAATCACGGGTGTCGCCCCTCCTTCGGGTCTACCTGGGGTCTATCAACATAACATGATATCACGTGAGGTATGTAGGTTACATTACGGAGACAAATTGACAATAATGGCCATATATAAATCTCTGTGATCCTAGGCTATGCAGATCTCGGTGTGTGGGGCAGCACAACTGCAATGAGAGGTGAGGTTAACCCTACTCGTGCAATAACTCAACCAACTAGTCATCAAGATTACACGGTACAGAGTACTCTATGTGACATACACGGTACAACATACACCATGAACCCACATGGTCTTGGGTACCTTCCATAGGTCTTAGCCCACATTATTATCTGGGGTGTCTGCCATAGGACTTAGCTCACATAATTATCTGGGGTGTCTGCCATAGGACTTAGCCCACATAATGGTTCGAGGGTGCCTACCATAGGTCTTAACCGCCCTATAACATGTCAGTAATCATCTTATGCCTCAAAATACGTGTGCGATATATCATCTCATGTGACACACAGTCTACAAGAGGCTTCAGCACGACTTATGCATGTCATGATATCCAACATCTCATGCGACCAAAGCATTAGCATGGTTTTCTGTAAAGTATATAAAATCCTCGTACGAGCAACGCTCTAGTACGGCTTTCATGTATAGTAAATATAAAATCACGTACAAGTAAGACCCCAGTACGACTTTCATGCATGTTATCAGTAAAAACTAATACGGGCTGTGCTCTAGCACTATCAGCATGAGTCAAAACATTGAAATCTAGTGCGAGCTAGGCTCCAACACTATTTGTACTCACACAAATATGATAGGTGGCTCCAGTTTAAGTATTTTCAAAAATAAAACTTAGGACATAATCATGCTATTTCATGCAACCACAGATTGCAATAGCCAACCTATCCTCATTTCATTCATATCAAAGCATTTTATCATGATAAAAACATCAAAATCATGAAAATCCATGCATATTAGGATCCTTACTACCCTTTTTCATAAAATCCCCCTACCAAGAAATGAAATCATCGTCTTTTAAATAGCTTAGAGAAATTCACGCCCTATAAATCCTTTCAAAATATGTATAGCTACCTCTAGGCACTTACAAAATCCCCTTAGCTTGAATCACGTCGAGCGTAGTACAAGTTCCACCGCTAGAAGCTCGTCTAGTCCAATTTATCCTTAATCTAATCTCTAGAGCTGCAAACATTCATCATTCACTTCATTTAACACTGATAACTCATTTTTACGACTTCATCATAATTGATATATCTTATTGGACCTTTTTGCATCAAGCTTGGTCTATGACTACATTTGGCTGTGGCATGGTGGCCGAACACCCATCATACCATTCCTAGCAAATTTGGCTAACAAACTCACTTAGTTATCTAAGCAAGCACTTGGCTTACATGCTCTAACCTTAGTTCTTCCATTCATTCATGCATTTTCACAAAGCATCTTATATGCACATTTCATAACTTCATCCAATTTCATAGATTGATTTTGCTAAACCAACTAAAAATCATGCATATAACATTACTAACACCTTAGTATAACCCATTCATCATTAAATCAACCATATCTCATTTTCTCACACTAAAACCCATTTTTAGGTCATGGTTGATTCATCATGTTCTAGGTAGTTTCATCCAACAATACATACACCAATCAACTCATAACATTGTCTAGATAAACATAGTTGGAGTTGGTGTATTGAAAACTCACCTAGCTTATCTTTTCTCTTGTCTAAAATTGGAAGACCCTTTTGCTCCTTCAATCCGACAAGTTGAATGTTGATTCCAAACTATGTTGTTCTCCTCCCCACAATGAACAACTTTGCTCAAAGTAACTTTTCCCAATTCTTTTTGGTAGAGGATGGTATTCTAGAGTGAGAAAGCTTGTTCTTTTTAGGTAAAATGGAGTGGGTGTTTTGTTTTTCTGAGAAAGAAGGTTTTATAGAATAGGTGTGGTAAGATTGATCTCTTAGGGTAAGAGATCGATCTTCCCTTGGTTTGAACCATCAAAATATTTAGGTATGTAAGTTTGGGATCGATATGCTCATTGGGAAGAGATCGATCCTTTCTTGGCAGAATCAAGTGGAGATTGATCTGTCTTGAGGAGGGGATCAATCTGCTTGTGGGAAGGGATCGATCCTTGCTAGGTAGAAGCAAATGGAGATCGATCTGCTTGAATATGAGATTGATCTGCCTTGAATAAGGGATCGATCTAGCATTCGTCTACAGGTTCCCAACTACAGTTTTTCCCAAAATTCCAAAGAACAACTTGCATTCAATTGTTTCAGTATCCATTTTGCATTCTATTTACACTTAGCGTATGAAAAGATCTATTTCTTATGATTCACGTATTATGTAACTTGTGTGCACATGATGGAATCAAAAAAAGTACATAGAATTCACTGACCTTATATTATCAATTCGTGTTGGAGTCTTTATATTAGTTTGAAGGGTTTACATTCCATTCATTTAATCGGTGGCCACTCCAGCCCTTATTTAGCCATTACATGTATTCATAAGTATTCGTGCATTCTCTTTGCAATTTCATTCACATTTATATGATCCAAAAATCATCTGTCTTATGATTCCATTAACATATAATAAGGTCATACATACATGGGATCTCACAAACTTGGTTCTAATTTGGAGGACCAAATTTCTTGAAGGAGAGGAGGAACGTAAGGCCCGTACTTTTACATTTACTCTTTATGATTTCATGTTATGCACACAAGTTACATAATATGTGAATCATAAGAAATTGATCTTTTTATGCTCTAAGTGTGAATAGAATACAAAATGATCAATAAAGCATTTAATGGTAATATTTCCTTTGAAATTTTGGAAAAATTAGCAGCTGGAATCCTGCAGATGAATGTCAGATCGATCTCCCTCACGACAGGATCGATCTTGTAATCCCAGAATGAAATCACAAAGGTTCTATAACCAAGCAGATCGATCTCAAGGTGATTCTGCATAGAGAGGATCAATCCCTACCTAAGAGCATA
This sequence comes from Firmiana major, assembly GCA_033439115.1. Lineage (NCBI taxonomy): Eukaryota > Viridiplantae > Streptophyta > Magnoliopsida > Malvales > Malvaceae > Firmiana > Firmiana major. Next base: position 20,317,253 of record CM065903.1, on the reverse strand, counting down.
TCGATCTCAAGGTGATTCTGCATAGAGAGGATCGATCCCTACCCAATAGCAAATCGATCTCGAATGGTTTCTGGCAAGAGCATATCGATCCCTTCCCAATAGCAGATCGATCCCACAGCTTATTTACTGAATATTTATGTAGTTCAACTAAAGGAAAATCGATCTCTCACCTAGGAGATCGATCTCATAATGCCCAGTTCTATTTAATAGCTCGACAGACGAGCCTTCTTCCCCAAATTAACAAAATATCTCCATTTTAGCAAAGTGAGCAAGTTTTCTCACTCTAAAATATCATCACCTTCAAAACAGATTTGAGAATGGTTACTTTTAGCAAAGTTGTTCCTTGTGAGGAGGAGAACAACATAGTCAAAAACTAGTAGTTGAAGTTCTTGATTGAAGGAGCAAGGTGTTTCCCCATTTTTGGCCAAAAGAGAAAGGTTAAGCTAGATAAGTTTTCAATACACCAACTTCAAGTATGTTAATCTAGACATTTTTATGAGTTGATTGATGTATGTATTGTTGGCTGAAACATCCTTGAGCATGATTAATCATCCATGACCTAATATGAGTTTAGTGTAAGAAAGTGAGCTATGGTTGATTTAATGATGAATTGAGTATACTATGGTGTTGGTGATGTTATATGCATGATTTTGAGATTGTTTTTGTGCAATCGATACGTTGGAATAGATGATGATTTAAAGTAGGCATAAGAGGTGTATGATGAAATGTTTTAGTGAAGGAAAGTGTTGAACTTAAGGTAATTACACCAAGTGTTTGTCGAAATAACCATGAGAGCTAGGCAATCGTGGTCTCGACCATGGCTAGGCATGGTGCACCATGCGTGACCAAATGGTCAAGTGGACCAAGCATTGAGTAGTCAGCTTAATAAGGCTTTGTGGGCCTAAAGCCGGCCCAGTATGAATAAGTAGGCTTGATGGGCCGAATAGATTCTCAAGAAATGAATAGTATAATCAAAATGGACTTAAGCAAAAGTAAGGCCCAATAAGTTAAATCAGTTGTAGTGAAAGTGAAATACAGATAAATAAACTGTATTTAATATGATAAAATAATTTTGTGCAGCTCCAGAGATTATATTGGGAGCAAAACGGTCTGCACAATCGAGCAACTCTAAGGAAGTAGAATTACTCGACGTGATTCAAGGTATGGGAATTTTGTGAGTATTTAGAGGTAGTTGCACGTATTTTGAAGGTATTTACTGGGCATTAAATTTGCTTGGTTACCTAGAAAAGAAATAATAATTTTTACGAAAAAATTAGGTATAGGTGAAAAAGATCGTTTTACCCCTAGTTAGGAATTTTACAAAAAGGGTAGTAAGGCTAATAAATTACATGAATATCTTATTTTTATATTTTCATGAAATATATTGCTTCGATTTAAGTAAATTTACAGCTAGGCTGGCTATTGATTTTATAATTTCATGAAATAGCATGAGTCAAGTGCTAACTTTGATTTTGAGCATGTTTTGTTGAAATAGAGCCGCCTATTAGATTTATATGAGTATAATCGTGATCGATCTTTGCTCGCACTAGATTTTGATATTTTAACATGCATGAAATATGCTGAAGCCTAGCTCGCATCATATTTTGAGTCGAGAAGCATGCAAGTCGTATTAGAGCTTTTGCTCGTACGTGGGTTTCATTTATTTCTTATGCATATAACTGTATTGGAGCTTTGCTCATACTTTATTTTACCATTATTTATTTTGCATAAAGTCATATTAGAGCGTTACTCGTACGAGGGTTTTACTGATTGTGCATGAAATTGTGCTAGAGCCTTGCTCGCACTGGATTTTCCACACTGTGATATGTAATGAGTCGTGCTGGATGCCTTGTGTAGACAGTGTGTCACACGGATGATATGCTCACACGAGCCATGCTGGATGCCTCGTGTAGACTATTAGTCACACGGATGAGATGCTCACATGTGCACTTGAGACTGAGTCGATTATACATGGTATGGAGTAGAAAAGACCTACGACAGGCACCCTCGACTGTGATATGGGTCTATGGAGTACGTTGTACCATGTATATCACATAGAGTACGTTGTACCGTGTGGTGATGATGTTGATTTGTATTTTGATGGGTAGGATTAACCCACCTCCCGTTACAGCATGATGCCTCGCACACCGAGATTTGTGTGGTCTAGGATGATAGTGATATAGTTAGCCAATAGAGTCCTCGATCGTATACAGTGACCACCTGTCTCACATGATATCACATGATTTTATATACACTAAACATGATTTGTGTTATCCAGGGTAGACCCAAGGGAGGGTCGAACCTCGTGGGATGTTTTTAAAGGATGATATATTTATACACATGTGGCATAGTTTTATCTATTTCCTCATGTTTAAAACGAAATGTGGATTTAATGATGTGTTGATAAGTTTTACTAAGTTTCGATAATGTGTTAAGCCTTGAAGATTTTTTTTATGATGAGTTTTCAATGTGTTGAGCATGAGAGGTTGACATGATGATTTTCCATGTTTACATGTCTATTTTTTTCATGTTTTTAGTACGTGCTATATGTATATACATGTGGCATAGTTTTATCTATTACCTCATGCTCTGGATATAAATAATTTTTATATCATGACATTATAAGCATGTAGATAGTGTAGTTATCTACTTGCTTGCATTATTACCTTACTGAACTAGTGAGCTCATCCCTTTCATTTCCCCTATCTACAGAGCGTACACAGTAGTTAGTGAGTGGCTGAGGAGTTGCATCTTGATATCTGTTGCTTCCCATCACCAAAAGGTATACACACTAGTGTCTTTTTGTATCTAAACATGTAATAGCACAGTAATCATTTTGTAATGTAATATGGGGGATGTAAGTATTAGTAAACACGTACAAGTATTGAATCTCAATTTATAAAGTATACGTGTTTGCTTTTGAATAAATTAAAAGATGGTAAAGAGTTACTAATATTGACTCATAGCCCAACTGTTTGGTGGTGAGAATGTTCACGACCGAGAAAGGAAAGGAAAAAGCAAAAAATTTATACCGATTATAGGTAAAAATGGGTCATGACATTACAAGACACCCATTGGGATGTCTTCTTAGGTTGGTCTATGGTAAGCTATGTTATCTCTCTGTTGAATTAAAACATAAAGCATATTAGGCCATTAAAGAGTGCAACATGTAGATAAATGAAGTTGGGAAGTATAGGAAGTTGCAACTACAAGAGATTTAGGAGATATGAACTGATACCTATGAGAATACAAAGATTTACAATGAGAACTAAAGCCTTCCATGACAAGAACATTTCGAGAAAGAACTTTGAGATTGGTCAAAAAGTTCTTCTTTACCATTCGAGGCTAAAGTTATTTCTAGGTAAGTTACATTCTAAATAGGTAAGACCTTTTATTATTACTAATATTTATCCTCATGGTACTGTAGAGATTCAAAGTACAACTACCTCAAAAGCTTTCAAGGCGAATGGACATAGACTCAAGCCCTTCTATGAAGGCTTTAAAGTCTATAATGTGGAAGAAGTGGATCTTAAAGATCCTGTCTGTACTTAAAGAGAAACAAAAGACAGAAGTTAAGGAAACAACAATAAACAAAAGCATTACTTAGGAGGCAACCCAAGGTTTGAAAAACAGGAAGTATTACTAACTTTTCTTTTTAATTCTTGAGTTAGTTTTCTTATTCTTTGTCTTTTTCTTCTGCTTTACATTTTAGACTTACTTTAGGGATAAAGTAAGATTTAAGTGTGAGGGAGAAGAGTTCAGTGTCTTAGTATCAAAAATTGGTTAGTTTTTAATAGAATGTCGATATAATGGTGCATTATCATGAATAAGTCAATTTTTGCTTTATATTTTATGGAGTTATTGGTTTATAATTAAAAGTAAGAATTGATTTCTTTTATGTTTTGTGTATGTCGATGTTTGTATATTTTTATGCTAAGTGTCGGTTTTATATTATGTATTAAGAATATACTCAATCGAGTTCTTAGAGTTTTAGGATAGTTATCGTTTTTTTTATATAATATATAGTAATCAGTTTTCTTTAGTTTTAAAAGTAGATGTCGATTTTTATATTTTATAACGAGTAGTCGGTTTTAGGTAGTTTTATAAGTTAGTGCTCAAAATTTGAAAGTAAAAAAAAAATCATGATATTTTTCTCTTTTAGTACTTAATTTTAACTTAAAGAAAGTTATATAAAATAGTTAAAGTATTTTTATTGTTATGATTGTTGAAGTGAATACTTTCTAAAGAGTTTTATGTGATTGCGTGAATTAATATGATTGAGCATGTGATATGAATATTGTGATTTTGCCTATTGAAATTAGTCCTAAGCTAGGTTCAAGTAACAAGGATATCTTTTATAAAAAAAAAGAAGTGAAAAGAAAATGAATGATATGAAAGAGAAAGAAAGAGGTTAAGTAAAGAAAAATTGATATAACTACTCCAATGTTTTGATTTACTTAAGCCTTTATAACATGAATTATATGTAGTGACTTGAAATATGAGAATACATAACACTCTAAATATGAAAATTAACTTGTTCTACAAGTGAGTACTTAGAGAAGTCATAATATAACATCTAAAGCTTGAAATTATGAATAGTTTTTGATTTATTGTCGATGCTTGTAGTAATAGAGATGGATAAGTTGCATGCTTATGGTATATGTTTTAATTAATGTTAATTATGTATTTTACATTAGCTTATTTAGAAGTATGCATGAATGTGAGAATAATAGTTGGGATACAATTGACTTAATTTTTTGATTTTGTTGAGTTATGAATTAAAATTTGAAAGATTGAGAAGTATTCATGATCTTTGTAGAACCATGTTGCTAACTTGTTAAGTTGAGTCAAAGTAAAGATTTTGTAGGTATATCACTTAAAAGCTCTCACAAGACACAACTCGTCCACTAGGGGTGACCTAGGGGTTTAAAGGTTTGTTGCAAAGGCTAAATGCAATTGTGATTACTACAAAAGTGTGATAGGAGTTCATATTTAGGAATTGAATATAGGACTTTATGTAAGACCCATAAAATTTCCATGTAATAAGTATGATTCTGTAATGTATAGACAAGTTACACGATAAATGAATCATAAGAATTGGATATTTTTTAGTGTTAAGAGCGAATGAAATGTAAAAAGGATATTGAATGGATTGAATTGGAGTTTAATTTGGAAAATTGTAGCTGAAATACTGCAGGATGAAGGCCAGTAATTGTGAGATTAGTAAAGTTTAGAAGTGATTCTTACAAAAAGGGATAGTAAGGCTAATAATTGCATAATTATCATGTTTTTGGTATTTTTATGAAATTTGTTGCTTTGGTTTAAGCAAACTTACGGATAGGCTGGCTATTTGATTTCCATAATTTCACGAAATATCATGAGTTAGGTGCCAATTGTGATTTTGAATGTGTTTTGTTGAAATGGAGCCGCCTATCGGATTTGTATGAGTTAAATCGTACTGGAGCTTCGCTCGCACTGGATTTTGATGTTTTTAATGTGTATGAAATGTGTTGGAGCCTAGCTCGCACTATATTTTGAATCGATGACATTTTTCAAGCCATATTGGAGCTATTGCTCGTACGTGGTTTTTCTATTGATTTTTTTATGCATAAAAGTCGTATTGGAGCTTTTGTTCGTACGTGGATTTTCATTGATTTTCTTATGCATAAAAGCGTACTGGAGCTTTTGCTTATACGTGGATTTTCATTGATTTTCTTATGCATAAAAGTCGTACTGGAGCTTTTGTTCGTACGTTGATTTCATTGATTTTCTTATGCATTATAAGTCATACTAGAGCTATGCTCGTACGTAGGAGTTTATTGATGATGCATGAATCGTGCTAGAGCTTAGCTTGCATAGGTTTTCACACTGTGATATGTAATAAGTCATGCTGGATGTCTCGTGTAGACCATTAGTCACAAGAATGAGATGCTCGCACGTGCACTTGAGACTGAATAGGCTATACATGGCATAGGGTAGATAAGACCTATAGCTGGCACCCCTAACCATGATATGGGTCCGTGGAGTATGTTGTACCGTGTAGATCACATGGAATAGGTTGTACTGCGTGGTTGTGATGATGATTTAAAAGTCTGGCATAGGACTAACCCACCTTCGTTCCAGCATGATACCCCGTACACTGGGATCCATGTGGTCTGGGATGATTATGACATAATTGGCTAACATAGTCCTTGATATATATAGTAACCACTTGTCTCACATGATATCACATGGTTTTGTATATTGAGTATGATTTCTGTTGTCCAGGGTAGACCTGAGGGAGGGATTGAGCCTTGTGGGATTGTGTTTAAAGAGATGGTATTGCTAATTGTGATGAATTTTAACGTGTTTTGAGAAAGTGATAAATCATGAGGGATGTTTTGTGTTGAGTTTCCTTTTTTTGATAAGTTTTAATGATGATGAGCATGAGAGGTTTACATGATGATCTTTCCATGTTTTACGTGCCAATTTCCATGTTTTCAATGTATGATATATGTATATACATGTGGCATAGTTTTAATATTTCCCCATGCTTGGGATATTAATGATTTTATGCATGACACTACAAGCATGTAGATAGTGTAGTTATCTACCATGCTTACATTATTGCCTTACTGAGCGTGCGGTTGCTCATTCCATTCACTTTCTCCCTCTACAGAGCACACACAATAGCCTAGTGAAGGACTAAGGCGTTGTATTAGGATATCCGCTGCTCTCCATCGCCAAGAGGTATACACACAAGGATTCTTTTTGTATCTAAACATGTAAAAGCACAGTAATCATTTTGAATTGTAATATGGGAGATGTATATGTTAGCAAACATGTCATGTATAAGTACATGACTTAAACTTGCAAATGTATGTGTTGCTTTCGATTATTTGAAAGATGAATGGTAAGTGATGATTAATAATAACTCACAGCCCAACTGTTATTTATGAGACTTGTTCACGATCGGGTAAGTTAACGAACAAAGTGAAAAATTTAGGGTCATTTTTAGATGAAATGGGTGAAAGGGGTTGTGATAGAGATTGGTATCAGAGATGAGTTGGCCTGATGTGAGTCAGTAATAATAAGTAGGAAAGTTACATCCCCATATTACTGTGTTACTGTTTAGATATAATTGTGTATACTAAGATGCAATGAGACTAATAAATGGTTATGGATACAGGAAATTGGACATTATGCCTATTAAACGTCGAGGTAGAGGGGCAGGTGCACGTGCTAGAGGCCGTAGAGGTAGGCCTGAGAGCCGTGCGGAGCCACAAACTGATCAGGCTCCACAGGACCCTATAGAGAGACCAGGGGATATAGAGGCACTAATGAGTGTCATATTTTTATTATTTACTTCCTTCTACATTTTAATATTTTGCTATGTTCCTCATGTTAATTAGAGTACTTATGTTAATTTTGTGATTTTGGCAGATAAATTGGGCTTCAAGGACAATTTTAGTGCTGTTTGAAAATTTGGCTTTAAACGGAGTTGCAGTTCTCCAAATTATGCAACGTCAAGCCTAGTGAAACGCTGACTTACTGATTTACAACTCTGAAGAGAGCCCAAGATCCAATTCGGCCTATTTCCACTCCAAAACCAGCTGTGAAGAAAAAGCCCGAATATGTCAACCCTTTTTCCTACTTGTAATAGGATTGTTGAATTTAGGTTTTTTTTTTTTTTTACTTTATATATATAGTTTCGTTTTCTTTAGGGAACATCAGAAAAGAGACAGAAGAGGGCAGTAGTGCAAGACCCAAAATTATATTGTAATTTCTTATAAAGGATTGAAAGTGGCCACAAATTTAAACGAATGGGATTCGGACTGGAGATAAGGATTTAAACACGAAATGAGTTAGTGTTCGTGAAGGGAAGTTGGACTGAATTGGTCCCGAACGTGTAGAAGGGTAAAACGATCAAAAGACCGCATTTCGGTATAAATTCGATAAGAAAATTTCATTATAAATATGGATTTGAAAGTTTTTGATCAATAACGAAGAAATAATTAAATTTCGAGTCCAATTGATAAGGATATGAATTTACTGAAATTAATGGAAATATTCACTCGGGACAATATCCCGAAAATACAGAGAAAATATACCGGAAAAATGGTTAAATACAATAAATTAATTTAAATAAAATATAATTTTTTTATGGATATTTGGTAATTTTATATTATTTTAATGAATATAATAATAATATAATAAATTATAAAAATAAAATAAAATAAAATAAAATAAGAGAAAAAAAAGAAGAAATCAGAAATTGGTCGGGGAGAGAGAAAAACAAAAGAGCTGAAAATCAAAAAAATGGAGACCCGCGCGTGACCGAGCGAACCACGGCCACCGACGATCGACAACCTCAGGCGAAGACCGGAGGAGAAAGACGAGAGGCCGGCAAACTCCACGGCACCAGAGACGCGCCGTCTAGACGCCAGAAACCGACGAACGGAGGAAAAGAGAACCGCGAGGAAAATGGCCCTATTCTCGACGATCCAGGGTAGCTGGGCTCGAACGGTGGGCACCGACGTGATCGGGAGGAGGAGGCGGTCTTTTTGAGATTGATAGCGGCCGACGAAACCGCCGGAGACGACAAAGGCCAGAAAACAGCACCGTTTGGCTGAAAGGAAAATGAAGGAAAAGGGAAGGAAAGGAAAAGAAAAGAAAAGAAAGAAAAGGGGAAAAAGGAAAGAAAAATTACCAGGGACGACTCGAGATTCTGGTAAGTTGATCGAGGGTCGAGATTGACCTACGGGTAAATTCTGAAAATTTATTTAATATTGTATTTAATGAAAAATAATTCGAATTTACCTAATTATGCAGTTTTACGACAGAGCCCGAACAAGAGCCGATTGAGCTCCGATTTTTGTACCCCGTAAAACATTGAGTAAGTACATTTTAATTACGACAATTAGAGTCCTTAATGCAGAGTTAAGATTATTTTATGGGTTTTACGGATTAATTCTGCAAAAAAAGGAATATTATTTAGAATTTTAAAGTAATTACCGTAAACAATATACGGGCTATCCAATGAGTTTGAATGAAACCCGGTGATTATTGGTAATCCAAACGAGCCTAATAAACTCGAAGAAGGGATTTCATAAGCAGAAACGGGCTAAAAATGGGTCGAGGCCCATTAAGGTGCAATCAGGCCCAATAAAGTAAAACGGGCCCAGTACTTTAGATTCGATCAAAAAGAGTGAAACACTGATAAATATATTAGAACTGACCCAAATACATGGTTATATACAGCTCCGTAGATTTGGTTGGAGCGAATTTGGATTAAGACCTGGTACGGGTGAAACGGGATAAGTTTACGCGTAATTCAAGGAAAGAGAATTTTACGGACTGCTAGAGGTAACTTTACACTATTTCAACTTCATTTGCAATCTCTTAAATTGTCTAAAGGGTCTAGATTTCAGATAAAAATTTTAATGCCCCGGATGGGTAAATTACCAAAATACCCTTGTGAAGGGTAAAATTTCCAAATTTAGGAAAAGTTGGGAGGAACAAGAACAAGAGGTTCCTGCTTGCTCTTGAGGTGTTTTGACACGTGCATGAGTAGGCTGACTAACTTTTAAATAAAAATGCACAGCATTGCATATTTTCAACAATGTTGATTTTTTCTGAAATAGATTTGAGAAATATAGCCGCCTACGTGATTTTATGAAAATGTGACGTGCTAGAGCTCAGCTCGCACGAGTCTTGATTTGTGTGATGCATGCATTAGTGTTGGAGCACGAGCTCGCACTAGAGTTTTACATGCATTGGTGCTGGAGTCTAACTCACACAAGATTTTCATATGATTTTCGTGACAGGGTGCTAGAGTCTAACTCGCACCAGATTTTCACTTGAATTGTTATAATAGAGTGCTAAAGCCTAGCTCGCATTAGTTTTACATGAATTTGACAGAGTGCTCGAACTTAGCTCGCACTAATCTTATGAGATTTTATGAAACGCATGCTGGAGCTTGGCTCGCACGAGATTTTCTTGATTTTATGAGAGTGCTGGAGCATCGCTCGCACTGGTTTTATGAGAACATGCGATGAACCGTGCTTGGATCGTCAGGTAGACTGTGTGTCACGTCGATTAAATAGGCTCGCACGTGCGTTTTGAGACAGGGCATGAGTATGGATATGAGATATGGGTCAACGACGTATGTTGTACCATGCAAGTAGCATGGAGTACACTGTACCGTGTTGGGATTGATTATGTGGCATCTTCGGATGCGTGGCATCTTCGAATGCGAGTGGCCTCTTCGGATGCGAGTGATCGGGCAGGACCGACGGGATGGACTGACCCACCTCCCGGGGCGGTTCTCGATAGTGGTGATACCCCGCACACTAGGATCCGTGTAGCAGTGGGATCACGAGGACGTATGGCCATCGTCCTAGTTATTTGCCTGAGATATACATATATTGCCCAGTCTCTCATGTTAATGTTTTTGAGAAACACGTTTTGTGGATTTTTTTGTGAGTCTGGATCACCCGAGGGAGGGGTTAGATCCTGACTGAGATAAGATTTTGATGAGCATGAAATTGGGTTTTAAACTGAACTTGCATGAGGTTATTTTCCATGTTATTTAAACCCATGAATGATGTAAACTGGTTTTACATGATATTCATTATATCACATGGTACTTTTGCTTTGAAAAGCATTTGATTTCATGGTTTTGTGTGAGTCAAGAACACCCGAGGAAGGGGTTGTGTCCTGACTGTGTTGTGAAATTTTAACGAGAATGAAATGTTTTAAATGGATTTGCATGTTGAGTTTTCCATGCTTTTGAAATCCATATGTGAACTTGTTTTATATGACATCATGACATCATGAATTGTAGTATCTATTTTGAAATGTGTGGAGGAAGGGTGGTTTATGCATGGCACCACGTTCATGTAGGTAGTATGGTTACCTACTTGTTTGTAGGATTGCCTTACTGAGCTTGATGTGCTCACCCCTTTCATTTTCCTACACATATTCCCTCTAGTAGACTTTGAGGTGACTGAGTACTGCATTCCTGATATCCGCTGCTGCCCATCATTTTGAGGTATATACATTTGTACATACTGTATCTAAATAAGAATAGCACAATAACATGTTTGTTAGTAACTGTCGGGGATGTATAGATAATGTAAACACTTGTAAATGAATGGAAAAGAATAAATGAAAAACTCATGTGTTTACCTTTTTCTGTAATAAGGAATTAAGTTATATGGTAAATGAATGGTGGGACTGGCATTGACGCACAGCCCAATTGTTAGTGGAGTGTGATCACGATTAGAGGACATGTAAGTATGAAAGAAAAACAAAAAATTTACTTTGATTTTTGGGTCGTGACAAATGGTGGTATCAGAGCGAAATTGATCTGATGTGTGTCAGTGTCAGTAATTAGGAAATTACATCCCCGTGTTGCTGTGTTTGGTTAGGTACAATAGTGAATATCGAGATGGGTTTTAACTAAGAAATTGTTGAGAATGCAGGAATATAGGCATTATGCCTAATATTAGTCGCGGTAGAGGAGGTAGAGCATGAGGCAGAGGTCGTAGAGGTAGGCCTGAGCCTGCTAGTCGTGTTGTGTTGACCTATGAGAACCAGGATGAGATTAAAATGGAGGTTGATGTTGAGCATGCCCCACAAAGTTCGACAGAGAGATCGGACAGTATTGAGACACGCTTCGCGAGGTAGGAGCGGAGTGTGGAGAATATTTTGGGAGCTAATTGCTCAGAGTATGCATAGGATTTGAAGGCGAGTCGGAGCATTGGTGGAAGTCCGCTCGACTCATCTTAAGTGTTAGACATCCAGAGATGACATGAGAAATATTTTAGATGTATTCCGGTGACAGAATATCCCGGACACTACTTAAAGGAAATTACAGATAAAAGTCTTTACTCTGACCCAGAGGAACTAGTTGATTGACGAGTATGAAACTCAGTTTATATCCCTAGGCAGATATTACCCCGACACTATGGGCAGTAAGAGTCGAAAAGCCCAAAAGTTCATAGAAGGGCTCGGATTGTCGATTTAAGTCTGATTGGCCCTGTTGGATATCACTACCTATGCCGAGGCAGTGCGCAGACTACAGTTGTGTAAATAAGATCATGTGTTGCACGCCTCTGAGATTGGGAAAGGTAGTAAGGGCCAAAATAGAGACAAGAAGAGAATAGAGCATGACAGAGATGTCAGAACGAGAAAAAGGTAGTTTGGTAAGAGATTAGAGTTGATGAGTCATAGGATAAAATGATTGGTAAGGCCCCAGTGTCTCCAATTTCAGCACTTTTAAGGGGTATTGTGATTGGAGAACCCCGACGTGCTACGATGCAGTGTAGAATGTGTGGTAGATACCACAGAAGTAGGGCCTACACCTACACTTTACTGACTAAAATAGGCATTAAGTGTGGTAAGACGGGCTAATTATTTAATGATTGCTCAGAGTTGGGTGAGACTGCCCCACAGAAGGGTAAAGAGACAGAGAAAACCCTATTGATATCTCTGCACCGAAAAGGGAGGCCACAATCGAAGAGAAAAGGGAAAGTAGGCTGTTGGACGAGGGCGAGTGCATGCCTTAGACCAGGACACTACTGATGTTTCATATGATGTGGTGAAAGATACCACACTGGTTATGAATAAAGAAGTAATTATGTTACTTGATCCTGGTGCCACACATTTATTCATACCGCCTTCATTTTGCATATAAGTTAGTGAAAGACATGAATGCCTATACCCTTGGGCACAATGTTGATAGTTAGTACCCCAATGAAGGGGGGTTAACTAACAGAATAATTATGAAGAGATTATAAGTCGAAAACGGGAGAAGAAGTATAAGTCAGCCGATTTTATTCAATGAACTATGAATAATTTGAAGTAATATTTGAGAATAAATTGGTCGGCTGCAAACTATGCTATTCAAATTTCTATCCTAAGATAGTGATGTTTTACCCCTGAAAAGTATACTGTAAGTTTTGACAACTAATAAAAGGGGTGTAGCGATTGAAATTAAAGGAGTAAATGATTGTACTCACGGAATGAGTAATGACTGAGTTTGTTATAAGTGATATACGAAAGGAGATAAGCTTTGAGATGTGATAGATCTTGAATACAAGATATATTGGAATAAGAGGCGTATGCAAAGTAAGTAATTTGGATTAAGCGATATGTAGTGAGTATGAATTGCGACCAAGGATAAGGGGTGGATATATCCATAACCATTCCATGTGGTCAAGTCTGAGGGTTAATAAAGGTATTTCAAAATACCTCCCCGCCTGAGGACTTGACAGCGTCTAAAACTACACATCACCTATAAATTGAAATCGATAGTCGTAATATATACATTTAAAATTAGGGTACCTTTACTGGTACGATAAAGAAATATAGAATTCGATTAAACATGAAGGTTTAAAAAATTAAAATTTTATAAAAGCCGTTAATATAAAAAAATTGAAATGACACGGATTAGTATCTTGAACGGAAGCGATTTTGAAATGACATTATACGTTTTTGCGTACATAAGTCAAGGATATGGGTGATTGAAATATTTAGTGGAACTCAACTACGATTAGGTATTTAAACTTTACCTGGAAAAATTTGTTATCATCTTTATTAATGATATTTTGGGTGTATTTAAAGTCTAGGAAAAATTATAAGTAATAATTGGAAATTGTTTTTACAGATGGTTTGTTGAGAGTTCTCGAAATGGACTACTTTGTTGACACGTTTAATTAAGAAAAAAGTGATATTTGAATAGGATGATAGACATGGTAGGAGTTTTGGTGTATTGAAGTATGAACTGACCACCGCATTTATTTTCACCATACCCACTAGATTAAGAGGTTTCTCAATGTATATGGATACCTCAAAATAATGACTAGACTGTGTTTAATGCAAAATGGGAAGATAGTCGATTATGGATCCAGACAACTCAAGGATCATGAAAGAAACTATCTAACCCATGATTTAAAAGTTGGCAGCGATAGTGTTTGTACTGAATATATGTCACTACTATGTACACGGTGAGAAATTTTGGGTATGCACTGATCATAAAAGTCCCAAGTATCTGTTTTCATAAAAAGAAATGAATATGAAATAACAAAGTGTGTTAGAGCTTCTGAAGGATTATGATTGTGAAAATTGTACCACCCAGGAAAGGCTAATGTAATGGTTGATGCCTTGAGCAGAAAGAGCCTCGGGATGGTATCACATATGATGGTCAGGAAGCATGAGCTGCTAGAGGAGTTGTGAGCCTCAGTAGTGATGTGATCCCTTCTGATGATGACAGTGAATGTGTGACAACTATCCTAAGATTAGAACCGGATTTGAGTGACCAGATTTGACAGGCTTAGGGTGATGATCGACAGGGTGTCAATAGTGTGGGTCAAATTCAGAAGGGTATAGTGACAGAGTTCACAGAGAGTGATGATGGCTTACTGAGGTTCAGAGACAGTATAAGTGCTCCCCAAGACCACAGTGATACAGTGCATCGAGAAGTAATAAATATATTGAAATCTCAAAAAAATCGTATTGGTGGTCATATATGAAAAGAGACAATGTAGAGATTGTGGAGAAGTGTCTCATCTGTCAACAGATTAAGGTAGAGTACTAGAAGTCTGCAGGGTTATTGCAGCCTCTACCTATATCGACACAGAAATGGGAGCAAGTTACCATGGATATTGTGATGGGTTACAGAGGACCCGGATGAATCATGAGGCTATCTGGGAGATAGTCGATAGATTGACTAAGTCTACCCACCTTCTGGTTATGAAATCCTCAGATACTCTGAGTGTGTAGGCGAAGTTATATGTAAGGAAGATTGTGGAACAGTATGTAGCGTTCCAGTGAGCATGGTATCGAATAGGGATTCTCGCTTCACTTCCCACTTCTGGGAATATTTTTCAGGAAGTTATGGGAACCCGACTGAGTGTTAGCACAGCTTTCCATCCTCAGACAGATGGTCAGTCAAAGGGGACTGTACAAGTTCTTGAGGATATGATGAGAGTGTATGCCATTGATTTTATAAGCTCCTGAGATGATCAGTTGTTACTAATCGAATTCGCCAATAATAACAGTTGTCACTTGAGCATCGGGATAACTTTATATGAGGTATTGTATGGCCGTAGGGGTTGTTCCTGGATTTGGATAAGAAGAAGTGGGTAACAGATATAGAATTGCTCTCGAATTGGTAAGACAAACCTCTGAAGATGTTCAGTCGATTTGTGAGCGATTAAGAACACCTCAGAGTAGGCAGAAAAGCTATGTTGAAAAGAGACAAAAAACCATTGTAATTCACCAAGGGTGAATCAGTATTGTTGGAAGTTACATGCCCTTAGAACATAACGAGATTCAGAAAGAAGCCAAATTGAGTTTTGCTAGATTGAATCCTTTGAGAGATTGGATAAAGTGGGAGATAAGTCCTGTATGTGGGCGTTACCTGTGAGATCTGAGAATTTCAGACATATTTTAATGATGTAATAAGAATTTGAAGTGTAATTTATTGAGCTAGATGAATTGTGGGAATTATAATTGGAGATTTATATGTTAAGTGTGTAAAATAAGCATGAAGTATGAGGACAGATCGATCTGAGAGAAGGAGAGATCGATCTGGTGAGTTAAAAATGACGAGGAAGGAAGAATTTGAGGAGCAGATAGATCTCCAATGGAAGAGATCGATCTCCAAATGATTCTGTTTGAGAAAGGATCGATCTCATGAGGAAGAGATCGATCTCCAAATGATTCTGTTTGGGAGAAGATCGATCTCCTTAGGAGCAGATCGATCTCATAAAGCCATAAAGAGATCGATCTTACCCCTCGACAGATCGATCTCCTAGGCATAAAATTGCCCAAATCGTCCCCAAATTTCAAACGCAGATCGATCTCATCAAGAGGCAGATCGATCTCCTACCTTCAGTCTATATAAGGGACCCGTGTTTTCTCCTGCAATTTCACTTTCTCTCTCTTCCAACACCCATTTTTCCGAAAACCTAACTTTCTCACTCATCCAAATCCCCTATTTTCGGCCAAATCAGCTGTTGTGGCAAGAAGGAAAGTTGTTCCTCATCAAAGGGAGAACAACATACTTGGAAATCGAAGGACGAATCGGATCGAGGCGTGGGTTGTGCGTCTCACAAGCTTTGGGTAATTTCTAAACCTCGATCTTGATATTTGAGATGATTTTGATGTTATTGGTGGTTGTCATTGCGTTGAAATAGTTGAGAAAGGATTAGGGAATTGATGAAATTGCAATTTAGTTGGAGTAATGTAGATATTTGGTAATTTTGAGAATTTATGCTATAAATGGAAATATAGACAATGTGGTGAATTAGCATAGATAATTGGCATGAGAAATGTAGGACATTGAGATATTGTGAATGAGATTGTAGTTTAGGGTTGAGTTACGAGAATCAAGAGATTTGAGGAGTTATGAGCAATTATGCTCGATTTTGAGAATTGAGGTTTATGAGATAATTGAGTGTTGATGTTTTAACATCGTTTGGACAGCTCGGGAGTTCCAGAGTGGAATGCGAGGCTAGTCCGTGATACGGGGGAAACGATTGCACTATACGAGGTGCAAAGAGGTAAGGGAAATCTAAACCATTTGTGTATGTGATTTGTAAACTATTTTAGCATGAATCGTGGTTTATAAAACAAGCATGTTGGGTTTTGTGTTGAGATTTAATTGCACACGATTTTATAGCCGGTTGGAGCCCAATGTTTTTATGAGTTTATAACTGGGCTCTACGTTAAAGCAATATTGAGATTTGAGAAATGTGTGCGTGTGCTGTGCCGGTTGGAACTCGGTTTTATTACGTTTTGTGTTGAGTACAAAACGATTTTCAAATGAGTTTTTTGAGAGAAAAACCATTATGAGTTCTACGTGAAGGCAAACCAGTCTTATGTGCTAAGACTTAGGTGTGTAGTTATGAGTACACATCGGGCATTGCTCTGGTAGCATGTAAGCCCGATTTCTTCTCCGTTCTGGTAACGTGAGAACAACCCATTGGTGGCTGTGCCACGTTATACCCCATTGGTGGCTGTGCCACGTTGAGAAACCCCATTGGTGGCTGTGCCACATTATACCCCATTGGTGGCTGTGCCACGTTATACCCCATTGGTGGCTATGCCACGTTGAGTAACCCCATTGGTGGCTGTGCCACGTTGAGAAACCCCATTGGTGGCTGTGCCACGTTGAGAAACCCCATTGGTGGCTGTGCCACGTTATACCCCATTGGTGGCTGCGCCACGTTGAGAAACCCTATTCTGTGGCTATGCCACACGTGTTTAGTGGCTGTGCCACGTGCATTATTTTTACTGTGATTTTATCACGTTATTTGAGAAAGCGTTTAACGCGTTATTTTCACATGCTTTGTTATTGCTCTAGGGTGAGCCTTTTACTTCATGTTTTCACATGATTTGAGATATGAGAATATCGTTTTGAGTACTTTCATGCTATGGTTTTCAAATGAGTTTCACATACAAATAAACCTTTTGTGATGTGCATTTTGGTTTATGAAATGAGTTCCTTACCCCCTTTACTGAGCGATTTAGAAGCTCACCCTGTTTTCCTTTTCCCCCCAGAGTTCTTCAAGTGAAAAAGGATCTCCCTGCGACGTACGGAGTAGTGGCTAGTGGAGGATTCGAGCTCCAGGCCATATATATTGTATCTTGAGGTATATTTTATCTTTTCATGTACCCAGACTATTATTGTAATTGCAGACACTTGATGTATAACATTTATGGGATGTATTAGGATTAATGTATTTGGTATGATATATAAATCCTATTGATGAGATCCTGAGGCATGATAATTATGATGATGTATGACACTGCACAGGAATGCACCTTTAATTGTGAATTAACAAGTAAAAAGTTTTAAATTAGCCCTATTTTCCGCATTTTCGGGGCGTGACATTACCACCTAATTTTAGCAAGCATCCACAATGTGTCCCATCTTTCGATGCTTCGAAAATATTATCCAGACCCAGCGTATGTGATCGGATATGAGCTCCAACAGCTTAGCTTAATGAAAGTATAACGTATGTTGAAAATTTGTTACGGGTGTTAGATGGAAGGAGAAAGTATTGAGGTTTAAGATGATCTCCCTAATTAAAGTCCTTTGGTAGTAGTACACTCCGAAAAAGTCACATGAGAATTAAAAAGTATGATGCGATAGACGTACTCGGAGTTGTTTATGGACACATTTGACTTGATTCTAATTAGGAGGACCAAATTTCTTAAGTGGAGGAGATTATGTATGACCCGAAATTATATCATAATTTCTTATAAAGGATTGAAAATGGCCACAAATTTAAACGAATGGGATCCGGACTGGTGATAAGGATTTAAAACATGAAATGAGTTAGTGTTCGTGAAGGGAAGTTGGACTGAATTTGTCCTGAATGTGTAGAAGGGTAAAACGGTCAAAAGATCAAATTTCGGTATAAATTCGATAAGAAAATTTCATTATAAATATGGATTTGAAAGTTTTTGATCAATAACGAAGAAATAATTAAATTTCGACTCCAATTGATCAAGATATGAATTTACTGAAATTAATGATAATATTCACTCGGGACAATATCCCGAAAATACGGAGAAAATATACCGAAAAAGGGTTAAAATACAATAAATTAATTAAATAAATTAATTTAAATAAAATATAAATTTTTTGTGGATATTTGGCAATTTTATATTATTTTAATGAATATAATAATATAATAAATTATAAAATTAAAATTAAAAAAAAGAGAAAAAAAAGAAGAAATCGAAAATTGGTCGAGGAGAGAGAAAAACAAAAGAGCTAAAAACCGAAAAAATGGAGACCTGCACGTGACCGAGCGACCCACGGCCACCGGCGATCGACGACCTCAGGTGAAGATCGGAGGAGAAAGAGGAGAGGCCGGCAAACTCCACGGCACCGGAGACGCACCATCTAGACGTCGAAAATCGGCGAACGGAGGAAGAGAGAACCGCGAGGAAAACGGCTCGATTCCCAGTGATCCACGGCAGTTGGGCTCGAACGGTGGGCACCGATGTGATCGGGAGGAGGAGGCGGTCCTTTTGAGACTGGTAGCGGCCGACGAAACCGCTGGATACGCCGGTGACGGCAAAGGCCAGAAAACGACACCGTTTGGCCGAAAGGAAAAGGAAGGAAAATGAAGGAAAAAGGGAAGGAACGAAAAAGAAAAGAAAAGAAAGAAAAGGGGAAAAAGGAAAGAAAAATTACCAGGGACGACTCGAGATTCGGGTAAGTTGATTGGGGGTCAAGATTGATCACCAAGTAAATTCTGAAAATTTATTTAATATTATATTTAATGGAAAATAACTCGGATTTACCTAATTGTGTAGTTTTACGACAGAGCCCAAACGAGAGCCGATTGAGCTCTGATTTTCGTACCCCGCAAAACATTGAGTAAGTACATTTTAATTACGACAATTAGAGTCCTTAATGCAGAGTTAAGATTATTTTATGTGTTTTACGGATTAATTCTGTAAAAAAATGAATATTATTTGGAATTTTAAAGTAATTACCGTAAATAATATACGGGCTATCCAATGAGTTTGGAACGAAGCCCGATGATTATTGGTAATCCAAATGAGCCCAGTAAACTCGAAGAAGGGATTTAATAAGTAGAAACGGGCTGAAAATGGGTTTAGGCCCATTAAGGTGCAATCGGGCCCAATAAAGTAAAACGGGCCC
Source organism: Firmiana major (assembly GCA_033439115.1). NCBI lineage: Eukaryota > Viridiplantae > Streptophyta > Magnoliopsida > Malvales > Malvaceae > Firmiana > Firmiana major. The sequence continues at coordinate 20,297,581 of CM065903.1, read as the reverse complement.
AGTACTTTAGATTCGATCAGAAAGAGTGAAACACTGATAAATATATTAGAACTGACCTAAATAAATGGTTATATACAGCTCCGTAGATTTGGTTGGAGCGAATTTAGATTGAGAGACCTGGTACGGGTGAAACGGGATAAGCTTGCGCGTAATTCCAGGTAAGGGAATTTTACGGACTGCTAAAGGTAACTGTACACAATTTCAACTTCATTTGCAGTCTCTTAAATTGTCTGAAGGGTCTAGATTTCAGATAAAAATTTTAGTGCCCCGGATGGATAAATTACCAAAATACCCTTTTGAAGGGTAAAATTTTTAAATTTATGAAAAGTTGAGAGGAGCAAGAACAAGAGGTTCCTGCTTGCTTTTGAGGTGTTTTGACACGTGCATGAGTAGGCTGGCTAACTTTTAAATAAAAATGCACAGCATTGCATATTTTCAACAATGTTGATTTTCTCTGAAATTGATTTGAGAAATATAGCCGCCTATGTGATTTTATGAAAATGTGACGTGCTATAGCTCAGCTCGCATGAGTCTTTATTTGTGTGATGCATGCATTAGTGCTGGAGTAAGAGCTCGCACTAGAGTTTTACACGCATTGGTGCTGGAGTATAACTCGCACCAGATTTTCATATGATTTTCGTGATAAGGTGCTAGAGTCTAACTCGCACCAGATTTTCACTTGAACTGTTATAACAGAGTGCTGGAGCCTAGCTCGCACTAGTTTTACATGAATCTAACAGTGTGCTGGAGCTTAGCTCGCACTAATCTTATGAGATTTTATGAAACGCGTGTTGGAGCTTGGCTCACACGAGATTTTCCTTGATTTAATGAGAATGCTGGAGCATCGCTCGCACTGATTTTCTGAGACCATGCGATGGGCCGTGCTTGGAGCGTCGGGTAGACTGTGTGTCACGCCGATTAAATAGGCTCGCACGTGCGTTTTGAGACAGGGCATGAGTATGGATATGAGATATGGGTCCACGGAGTACGTTGTACAGTGCAAGTAGCATGGAGTACACTGTACCGTGTTGGGATTGATTATGTGGTATCTTCAGATACGAGTGATCGGGCAGGACCGACGGGATGGACTTACCTACCTCCCGGGGCGGTTCCCAATAGCGGTGATACCCCGTACACTAGCATCTGTGTAGTAATGGGATCACGAGGACATATGGTCATCGTCCTAGTTATTTGCCTGATATATACATATATTGCCTAGTCTTGCATGTTGATGTTTTTGGGAAACACGTTTTATGGATTTTCATGTGAGTCTGGATCACCTGAGGGAGGGGTTAAATCCTGACTGAGATAAGATTTTGATGAGAATGAAACTGGGTTTTAAACTGAACTTGCATGAGGTTATTTTGCATGTATATTTAAACCCATGAATGATGTAAACTGGTTTTACATGATATTCATTATATCGCATGGTACTTTTACTTTGAAACGCATTTGATTTCATGGTTTTGTGTGAGTCAGGAACACCAGAGGAAGGGGTTGAGTCCTGACTGTGCTGTGAAATTTTAACGAGAATGAAATGTTTTAAATGGATTTGCATGTCGAGTTTTCTCTGCTTTTGAAATCCATATGTGAACTTGTTTTACATGACATCATGACATCATGAATTGTAGTATCTGTTTTGAAATGTGTGGAGGAAGGGTGGTGTCACACCCCGGAAGCGTGGAAAATAGGGCTAATTTAAAACTTTTTATTCATTAATTCACAATTAAGAGTGCATTCCTGTGCAGTGTCATACATCATCACCTATATTATACCTCAGGATCTCGTCATTGAATAGTATATATTATATCATATACATTACTTGATCTCAAGTTAATTAATCCTAATACATCCCATACAATGTCATACATTAAGTGTCTGCAATTATGATAATTGTCTGGGTACATGAAAAGATAAAAGATACCTCAAAATACAATATATGGCCTGGAGCTCAAGTCCTCCACTAGCCACTACTCCGTACGTCGCAGGAAAGCCCTTTTCACTTGAAGAAATCTTGGGGGAAAGAAAACAGGGTGAGCTTTTAAATCGCTCAGTAAAGGGGGTAAGGGACTCATTTCATAAACCAAAATGCACATCACAAAATATTTATTTGTATGTGAAACTCATTAATCTCATTTGAAAACCATAGCATGAAAGTACTCAAAACGACATTCTCATGTCTCAAATCATGTGAACACATGAAGTAGAAAGGCTCAGTCTAGAGCAATAACAAAGCATGTGAAAATAATGCGATAAACGCTTTCTCAATTAACGTGATAAAATCACTACAATAATAATGCACGTGGCACAGCCACTAAACACACGTGGCATAGCCACTGATTTAAATTCACACGTGGCACAGCCACAGGATAGGGTTTCACGTGGCAACGGCCACCAATTAGGGTTTTTCACGTGGCAACAGCCACCAAATAGGGTTTTCACGTGGCAACGGCCACCAAATAGGGTTTTCACGTGGAAACGGCCACCAAATGGGGTTTCTCACGTGGCAACGGCCACCAAATAGGGTTTCTCATGTGGCAACGGCCACCAAACAGGGTTTCTCACGTGGCAACGGCCACCAATGGGGTTTCTCACGTGGCAACGGCCACCAAGTATACGTGGCATAGCCACAGAATGGGTTATTCTCACGTTACCAGAACGGAGAAGAATCGGGCTTACAGACTGCCAGAGCAATGCCCGGTGTGTACTCAGAATTACACACCTAAGTCTTAATCACAAAAGACTAGTTTGCCTTCACGTAGAACTCATAGTGGTTTTTCTCTCATAAAACTCATTTGAAAACCGTTTTGTACTCAACACAAAACATATTGAAACTGAGTCCCAACCGGCAAAACACGCACACATTTCTCAAATCTCAATATTGCCTTAACGTAGAGCCCAGTTATAAACTCATAAAAACATTGGGCTCCAACTGGCTATAAAAATCATGTGCAATTGTATCACAACTCAACACTCAACATGCTTGTTTTATAAATCACAATTCATGCTATAATAGTTTGCAAATCACATACATAAATGGTTTAGTTTCCCTTACCTCTTTGCACCTCGTATAGTGCAATCGTTTCCCCCGTATCACGGACTAGCCTCGCATTCCACTCTGGAACTCTCGAGCTGTCCAAATGATGTTAAAACATCAATATTCAACTATCACATCAACCTCAATTCTCAAAATCGAGCATAATTGCTCATAACTCCTCAAATTTCTCAATTCTCATAACTCCACCACAAACCACAATCTCGCTCACAACACCTCAACATTCTATATTTCCTATGCCACAATATCTATGCTTATACACCACATTGTCTAAATCTCCATTTATAGCTTAAAATTCCTAAATTGCTAAATATCATTATCACTCCAACCACATTGTAATTTCATCAATCCCTAATCATTTCTCAACTATTTCAACATAATGACAACAACCATTATCATCAAAAATCATCTCAGATATCAAGATCGAGGTTTAGAAATTACCCAAAACTTGTGGAGAGCTTATCTGTTGCCTCGATTCGATCCGTCTTTCGATTTCCAAGTATGTTGTTCTCCCTTTGATGAGGAACAACTTTCCTTCTTTCCACAACTTCTAATTTGGACGGAAATGGGTGCTTTGGATGAGTGAGAAAGCTAGGTTTCGGTGAAAATGGGGGTTGAAAGAGAGAGAAAGTGAGATTGCAGGAGAAAAACATGAGTTCTTTATATAGGCTGAGGGTAGGAGATCGATCTGGCTCTTGATGAGATCGATCTGCATTTGAATTTTGGGGACGATTTGGGGCAATTTATGCCTAGGAGATCGATCTGTCGAGGGGTGAGATCGATCTCTTTATGGCTTTATGAGATCGATCTGCTCCTTGAGGAGATCGATCTTCTCCCAAACAGAATCATTTGGAGATCGATCTCTTCCTCATGAGATCGATCTCCTCTCAAACAGAATCATAAGGAGATCGATCCTCTTCCATTGGAGATCGATCTGCTCCTCAAATTCCTCCTTCCTTGTCATTTTTAACTCACCAGATCGATCTCTCCTTCTCCCAGATCGATCTGTCCTCATAACTTTATACTTATTTTAAACACTTAACATATAAATCTCCAATTATCATTCCCCAATTCACTTAGCTCAATAAATTATACTTAATGTTCACATTACATAATTAAAATATGTTTGAAATTCTCAGATCTCACATCCTCCCCACCTTAAAAGAATTTGGTCCTCCAAATTCAACTCAACTAGTTAAATAGATGGGGGTATTTCTCCTTCATGAGATTCTCTAGTTCCCACGTTGCCTCTTCCATTGAGTGATGTTTCCATAAAACTTTCACTAATGGGATGCTCTTAGTTCTCAGTACCTTCTCTCTTCGACGGGTTCCTCAGTGTAGCTCATATCCTCTTGAATGTCCATCTCGTCATACTCTATGACATGAGAAGGGTCCGGGTGGTACTTCCTCAACATAGACACATGAAAAACATTGTGTATTCCGTACATCTATAGGGGTAATGCTAATCTGTAAGCTACCTCTCCCACTCTCTCAAGAATCTCGAATGGTCCTACGTATTAAGGACTCAATTTCCCTTTCTTCCCAAATCGCATGATACCCTTACTCGGTGATAGCTCATATCCTCTTGAATGTCCATCTCGTCATACTCTATGACATGAGAAGGGTCCGGGTGGTACTTCCTCAACATAAACACATGAAAAACATTGTGTATTTCGTACATCTATAGGGGTAATGCTAATCTGTAAGCTACCTCTCCCACTCTCTCAAGAATCTCGAATGGTCCTACGTATCAAGGACTCAATTTCCCTTTCTTCCCAAATCGCATGATACCCTTACTCGGTGATATTTTCAGAAATACTGCATCACCAACCTCAAACTTGAGTGGCCGTCTACGCACATCCGCGTAGCTTTTCTGTCTACTTTGTGCAGCCCGTAACCTCTCACATATGAGTTTCACACTCTGTACGGCTTGCTCAACAAGCTCGGAAGCATTTATCTTTCTATCACCGACTTCTTCCTAAGCTACAGGGGATCTACACCTCCTACCATATAGAGCCTCAAAAGGTGCCATTCCAATACTTGCATGATAGCTGTTATTGTATGCAAACTCTGCTAGGGGCAGGTGATCATCCCATGATCCCTTAAAATCCATCGTACACGCCCTCAACATATCCTCCAGGGTCTGAATAGTCCTCTCTGACTGACCATCTGTCTGAGGATGATAGGCGATTCTGAAACTCAATTGAGATCCTATGGACTCCTGAAACTGGGTCCAAAATCTAAAAGTAAATCGGGAATCTCTATCAGAAGTAATACTCACTGGAGCCCCATGTAATCTAGCTATCTCACTGACATACAGCTCAGCTAAGGCATCCACAGTATCTGTGCTCTTGATGGCAAGGAAGTGGGCACTCTTGGTCAGTCTATCCACTATAACCCATATAGCGTCACGACCTCTTCGGGTCCTCGGCCAACCCATAATAAAGTCCATAGTGACATGCTCCCATTTCTATGTAGGTACAGGTAAGGGCTGTAGTAATCCTCCGGGCTTCCGATGCTCAGCTTTCACTTGCTGGTATACTAAACACATGGCCACATACTCTGCCACGTCTCGTTTCATACCACTCCACCAATACACCTTTCTCAAGTCTCGGTACATCTTAGTACTCCCTGGGTGCATGGTGTATCGCGAGCAGTGGGATTCTCTCAGTATCTGTCTCTTTAGGGTATCATCGTCCGGTACACAAATCCGTCCTCTGAATCTCAACAATCCATCCTCACTGACTGTGAGATCCGACTGCGAACTCTGTTCAGCTTGGCTAATCATATCTATCAATCTCTGATCAATGCGCTTCCCAGTTCTAATCTGATCCATGATCCTGGGCTCTATTCGCAAGCTAGCCACAAATCCAGTCTCTATCTCTTTAACTCTGATCCGAAGTTTGGTAAACTGCTCCAGTAAATCCCATTCCCTGATCATCATAACAGATATCATACTCTTCCTGCTCAGGGCATCAGCAACCACATTCGCCTTGCCTGGATGATATAGAATCTCGCAGTCATAATCCTTAAGGAGTTCCATCCATCTCCTTTGTCTCATGTTTAACTCTTTCTGATCAAAGAGATATCTCAAACTCTTGTGATCAGTGCAGATCTGGAATCTTTCCCCATATAAGTAGTGTTGCCAGATCTTCAAAGCAAATACCACAGCGGCTAACTCTAAATCATGCGTGGGGTAATTTCGCTCATGGTCTTTCAGCTGTCGTGATCCATATGCGACCACTCTTCCGTGCTGCATAAGCACACACCCCAATCCTTGATGAGATGCATCACTATACACTGAAAATCCTCCTGATCCCCCATGAATAGTTAACACAGGTGCCGCTGTCAACCTCCTCTTTAATTCCTGAAAACTGAGCTCACATTGATCAGTCCATATAAATGGAGTCTCTTTGCGCGTGAGCTTAGTCAAAGGGGCGGCAATCTGGGAAAATCCTTCCACAAATCTTCTGTAATACCCTGCCAAACCAAGGAAGCTTCGTACCTCAGTAACTGTCCTCGGTTTCTCCCAATTAAGCACAGCCTCCACCTTGCTTGGGTCCACTGATACTCCTTTCTCTAAGACTATATGACCAAGGAAAGCTATCTGATCCAGCCAAAGCTCACACTTACTAAGCTTTCCATATAATTGCTTATCTCAGAGTATCTGTAGTACTAACCACAAATGCTGTGCATGCTCCTCATACGACTGAGAGTACACCAGGATATCATCAATAAAGACTATCACAAATTTATCCAGATAGTCTCTGAACACCTCGTTCATCAATCTCATAAATGCTGCAGGGGCATTCGTCAATCCAAAGGACATCACCAAAAATTCGTAATGGCCATACCTTGTCCTGAAGGCCGTCTTTGGAATATCTTCTTCCTTGATCCTCAATTGGTGATAGCCCGATCTCAAATCAATCTTAGAAAAGACTGATGCCCCTCTCAGCTGATCAAGTAGATCATCAATCCTGGGCAATGGGTATTTATTCTTCACCATGGCTTTATTCAACAACCGATAGTCTACGTATAATCTGAGACTACCATCCTTCTTCTTGACAAATAAAACCGGTGCTCCCCACGGTGAAACACTGGGCCTAATGAACCCTTGATCCAATAACTCCTGTAGTTGTTTCTTCAATTCCTCAAGTTCCACTAATGCCATCCTGTAGGGAAGTTTAGAGATCGGCTGAGTATCTGGTACCAAATTAATGGTAAACTCTAGCTCTCTCTCTGGTGGTAAACCCGGTAACTCATCTGGCAAAACATCTGAAAATTCACAAACCACAGGTATATCCTCAATCCTCGGATGTTCCCGCTCATCGTTTGAGATGAGTGTCTCATAACCTTCACATGAACAATCATATTTAATATTCTCCAAAATAATATTAAAATTTTCAAATTACTTACTAGAATTCCACATATTCATTTCCTCAATATCTCAATCGTACACTGTAAGGTTCAGGTAAGGAGAAAGTTACAATCTTAGTGTAGCAATCTAAGCTCACTCGATTGGCTGCCAACCAATCCATTCCTAAAATTACATCAAATCCATGTATATTCAACATGATTAGATCTGCTAACATCCCTCTATCTCCCACCTTTATCTCACATCCTCTACAGATTAACTCAGTTCTCTGGGATTCATGCATAGGGGTATTTACATGTAGTATATATTCTAGAGGTTCAAACTTCAAGTTTAATCTACATGCAAAATGCTCAGAAATAAACGAATGCGTGGATCCTGAATCAATCAACACATGAGCCCTATGATTACAGACAGAGAGTGTACCTCTTATAGTTTCTGCAGAAGTGTCAGCAGTCTCCTTATCTAGGGCAAACACACGTCCATGGGTAACAGGTCTCTTTCCTTTCTTTGTAGCAGTGGCCCGTCCCTGGGGATTCACTCCCTGAGGCTGTTGTCTAGTGGGCTCCAAGACATGTGGTTTCTGAGGTTGAGGGCAATCCTTCACCATGTGACCCATGTCTCCACATCTAAAACATCCATGGATCGACCCAGTACAACTTCCCTTATGCATTCGGCCACAATTTCTGTAAAACCTTATCTCAGGCCTGACATCTCGAGGGGTCTCTCTAATGTTAGGGTAACCTCTGGGTCTCTCTAATCTGCCCTTCTGTACCTCAATCCTTCCTCTTCTGAAGGAACCTCTCCGAGCCTCTGTTTGGAAAATCGCTGGCCTCTTGCCCTTAACTCTATTCACCGCTCTGAGCTCATTCTGGGATTGTACCATTTCAATTCCTCTTTCAATCTCTTGTGCTCGTCTCAGAGCATCTCCAAACTCAGTAATACATAGCCCTATCAATCTATCTCTGATGATGGGCTTCAATCCATACACAAATTTCTCTGTGCGGAGCTCTTCATTCTTAAAGGTCCCTGGGTCGTATCTCAATAGCGCTGTGAATTGGCTCTCATAGTCATCCACAGACATGTCACCCTGTACCAAACTCAAAAACTCGGCTTGTTTCTTTCTCTGGGCAGCTCGTGGTACATATTGGGTCCTAAAGGCTGTCTGAAACTCTTCCCAACCAATCACATCCTGACGGGACATCAGAATACCCTGGGTAGTACCCCACCAATCTCGAGCTCTCCCTTTCAATATATAGATACTCATACTGACCCTCTCAGCATTGGTGCACCCCAGATAATCAAATATAATTCTCAACTCCATCAGCCACTCCTCAGCCTCTGTAGGATCCTTCTTTCCCTTAAATGCGGGCGGATTCATCTTCAGAAAATCCTTCAATCGGACCATACTTCTCTCATCAGGCTGAGTGACGGGAGGTATTGGGGGTATGGGAGGTCCTTGTGGTGGTGTAGGAGTAGTACCTGAGGCATTAACTCCAAAGTGTTGCACAAATAACGCTGCCATCTGCTCAAAACCTTACCTCACATCGGTCTCAATCCGATTAAATCGAGAGTTAGGACTCTCTGGTTGTGGGACAGGTGGTGGAGGGGACTCTGCCTGCCTCCTCGAACGACCTCTTCGTCCACTCATTCTCTATCTTAACTCGTCTCCTGCGCGTACATATCAGAATCGATTGAAATCTCAATCCTCAATTTCAGTTCATGACCAGACTATTACAGACACTTGGGATGTATTCTATTTCACTTAACCGACACTGACAGTACTAGACACCCTAAGCTCTGATACCAAGAAAACTCTGTCACGCCCCGGAAGCGCGGAAAATAGAGCTAATTTAAAACTTTTTATTCATTAATTCACAATTAAGAGTGCATTCCTATGCAGTGTCATACATCATCACCTATATTATACCTCAGGATCTCGTCATTGAATAGTATATATTATATCATATACATTACTTGATCTCAAGTTAATTAATCCTAATATATCCCATACAATGTTATACATCAAGTGTCTGCAATTATGATAATTGTCTGGGTACATGAAAAGGTAAAAGATACCTCAAAATATAATATATGGCCTGGAGCTCAAGTCCTCCACTAGCCACTATTCCGTACGTCGCAGGAAAACCCTTTTCACTTGAAGAAATCTGGGGGAAAAGAAAACAGGGTGAGCTTCTAAATCGCTCAGTAAAGGGGGTAAGGGACTCATTTCATAAACCAAAATGCACATCACAAAATATTTATTTGTATGTGAAACTCATTAATCTCATTTGAAAACCATATCATGAAAGTACTCAAAACGACATTCTCATGTCTCAAATCATGTGAACACATGAAGTAGAAAGGCTCAGTCTAGAGCAATAACAAAGCATGTGAAAATAATGCGATAAACGCTTTCTCAATTAACGTGATAAAATCACTGTAATAATAATGCACGTGGCACAGCCACTAAACACACGTGGCATAGCCACTGATTTAAATTCACACTGGCACAGCCACAGGATAGGGTTTCACGTGGCAACGGCCACCAATTAGGGTTTCTCACGTGGCAACGGCCACCAAATAGGGTTTTCACGTGGCAACGGCCACCAAATGGGGTTTCTCACGTGGAAACGGCCACCAAATAGGGTTTCTCACGTGGCAACGGCCACCAAACAGGGTTTCTCACGTGGCCGTTCTCACGTGGCAACTGCCACCAATGGGGTTTCTCACGTGGCAACGGCCACCAAGTATACGTGGCATAGCCACAGAATGGGTTATTCTCATGTTACCAGAATGGAGAAGAATCGGGCTTACATGCTACCAGAGCAATGCTCGGTGTGTACTCAGAATTACACACCTAAGTCTTAATCACATAAGACTAGTTTGCCTTCACGTAGAACTCATAGTGGTTTTTCTCTCATAAAACTCATTTGAAAATCGTTTTGTACTCAACACAAAACATATTGAAACCGAGTCCCAACCGGCAAAACACGCACACATTTCTCAAATCTCAATATTGCCTTAACGTAGAGCCCAGTTATAAACTCATAAAAACATTGGGCTCCAACCGGCTATAAAAATCGTGTGCAATTGTATCACAACACAACACTCAACATGCTTGTTTTATAAGTCACAATTCATGCTATAATAGTTTGCAAATCACATACACAAATGGTTTAGTTTCCCTTACCTCTTTGCACCTCGTATAGTGCAATCGTTTCCCCCGTATCACGGACTAGCCTTGTATTCCACTCTGAAACTCCCGAGCTATCCAAACGATGTTAAAACATTAATATTCAACTATCACATCAACCTCAATTCTCAAAATCGAGCATAATTGCTCATAACTCCTCAAATTTCTCAATTCTCATAACTCCACCACAAACCACAATCTCGCTCACAACACCTCAACATTCTATATTTCCTATGCCACAATATCTATGCTAATACACCACATTGTCTAAATCTCCATTTATAGCTCAAAATTCCTAAATTGCTAAATATCATTATCACTCCAACCACATTGTAATTTCATCAATCCCTAATCATTTTTCAGCTATTTCAACACAATGACAACAACCATTATCATCAAAAATCATCTCAGATATCAAGATCGAGGTTTAGAAATTACCCAAAACTTGAGGAGAGGTTATCTCTTGCCTCGATTCGATCAGTCTTTCGATTTCCAAGTATGTTGTTCTCCCTTTGATGATGAACAACTTTCTTTCTTGCCACAACTTCTGATTTGGACGGAAATGGGTGCTTTGGATGAGTGAGAAAGCTAGGTTTCGGTGAAAATAGGGGTTAGAAGAGAGAGAAAGTGAGATTGCAGGAGAAAAACATGAGTTCCTTATATAGGCTGAGGGTAGGAGATCAATCTGGCTCTTGATGAGATCAATCTGCATTTGAATTTTGGGGACGATTTGGGGCAATTTATGCCTAGGAGATCGATCTGTCGAAGGGTGAGATCGATCTCTTTATGGCTTTATGAGATCGATCTGCTCCTTGAGGAGATCGATCTTCTCCCAAACAGAATCATTTGGAGATCGATCTCTTCCTCATGAGATCGATCTCCTCTCAAACAGAATCATAAGGAGATCGATCCTCTTCCATTGGAGATTGATCTGCTCCTCAAATTCCTCATTCCTTGTCATTTTTAACTCACCAGATCGATCTCTCCTTCTCCTAGATCGATCTGTCCTCATAACTTCATACTTATTTTAAGCACTTAACATATAAATCTCCAATTATCATTCCCCAATTCACTTAGCTCAATAAATTATACTTCATGTTCACATTACATAATTAAAATATGTCTGAAATTCTCAGATCTCACAGGTGGTTTATCTATGGCACCACGTTCATGTTGGTAGTATGGTTACCTACTTGTTCGTAGGATTACCTTACTGAGCCTAATGTGCTTACCCCTTTCATTTTCCTACACAGATTCCCTCTAGTAGACTTTGAGGCGACTGGGTACTGCATTCCTGATATCCGCTGCTGCCCATCATTTTGAGGTATATACATTTGTACATATTGTATCTAAATAAGAATAGCATAATAACATGTTTGTAAGTAATTGTCGGGGATGTATAGATAATGTAAACACTTGTAAATGAATGGAAAAGAATAAATGAAAAACTCATGTGTTTACCTGTAAGACCCGATATTTTCGAGTGCATTTAAAAATACAAAAGGACTTAAATGGTATTCCCGAATACGTGCAAGGGCAAAATGGTCAAAAGATCAAAATTCGGTATTAATCGGGACAAGAAATTTAATTAAAAATATGAGATTTAGAAATCTTGATCAATAACGAAGAAATAATTAAATTTCGGGTTAAATTGATCAAGATATGAATTTATTGGAATAAACCGGGATTTTCGCATCGAAAAATAATCCCGAAAATAATCGAAAAATATACCGGAAAGGTAAAACCGGACTGAGAAATTAATTTATGAATTAAATAGAAATTTTTTATAATATTTTGGGATATTTTGTAATTTTAATAATATTTTAATGAATAAAATATTATTAAAAATAAATTATAAATAAATAAATGAAATTGTAAAAAAAAAAAAAAAAAAAGAAACGAATCTGGAAAACGAAACGAAAGTCAGAAAACGAAACAGAAGCAAAACGCGAAGGAAGACCCGAGGAAGAGAGATCGCCGGCAGAGCCACCACCGGCGACCGAGGAGGTTCGATACCCACCGGAAAAGGAAGCCCGAACTCGGGTGAACCTCCAGCAACCCAGACGCGCGCCGAGAACGGCGAAAATCGTCGAAAACGGAGGAGAAGCCGCGGGGGAGAGAAGCCCGATTCGCCGGCGATGGGGCCGATTCGACCCAGGTCGAGGCCCGATTTGAGAAGCCCAGTCCATGGCGCGTTGAATGGCACCGGAATCGGCCAGAGAACCGGCCGGACGGCGCCGGCACGACCAAAGGGAGCCTGGACCGGCCGAACCGGACAGAACCGGCCGAATCGGACCAGACCGAACCGGCGGTCCGAACCGGGTTGAACCGGACCAGACCGGTTCAACCAAAAAGAGAGGGAAAAAAAGGAAGAAAAAGGGAAAAAGAAAAAGAGAAAAAATTGGGAAAAATTCCTGTGATGCAATCGAGCTTCGGGTAAGTCGGTAAGCGGTCAAATTGACCGATATAATTTTTAGAATATTTAATTTGATAAATAATCGACTGAAAGTTTACCCGAAAATATATTTAATTGTGTAGCTCGACAATTGGCATCCACTGAGAGCTCGAGACAGCCTCGATTTGTGTACGATCATGGAATAACGGGTATGTAACCCTTATTTACGACAATTTTGCATCGTTATGCGTGATTGATATTTAACGCATAAATTATGGATTTAATTTTCGCATAAATGAATTAAATTCTGAAAATTGGATAAATTGTCGTAAATAATTCATAAGCTGTCTGAGAATTTAGAACGAGGCTAAATAAATTACTGATGGGCCCAATGAGCCCCATTGGCCTCGATAAAGTGTGGTAAAAGGGCTTAAGGTCGATTAAGGCCCATTAAGGTGCAATCGGGCCCAATATGGGAAAACAGGCCCAATGATTTAAATTAAGCCCAGAAAATTGTGAATACAATTAATTGTATTGTAATTGACCTGATGAATATGTATCCGCAGTGCCGGAGATTTGAATTGGATTCAGAGCAAATCGGACTGCGTGACGAGTCATCAGAGGAAAGGTCAGACTGTACAGATAAATGAGGTAAGGGAATTGTGTGAGTAGCTAGAGGTAGCTACGCGTATTTTAATAGTGTTCTGTACACTGAATATGTATGTATGCCTTGATGATGTATAAAGATCCTAAAAGTGGTTTAAATAATTTTGAGGATCGAAATAGGTGAAAAGACTATTTTACCCCTATTGAGGGAAGTTCACCTAAGGATGGTGAAAGCATGACATGCATGAAATGCATGATTTAAGGAATTTTCCGAATTTAAGATTTGATTGGTTTTAATCAAAGTAAATCGATAGATTGGCCAATAATTGCATAAGTTTCCCAAATTAACACTACGTAGGTGTTATTAATATTTAAATGAAATTTCTTTGGAAAAGAGGCCAACTATCAAGTTTATATGGAAACAGGTAGTGCCGACACGTAGTTCGCACTATATCTGCGTTTGTGAATGTGCATAAATGTGCTTGAGCAGTTGCTCGCACCGACTTATGTGACATCATATGCATGAAATGTGCTAGAGCATGGTGCTCGCACTGATTTTTAATATTGTGAAATGAGAGCTGCTGGAGCCTAGCTCGCACTCTGTTTTGACATGTTTTGACATGTTTTGATTTGTTTTGACGTGATATGCATAAAATGGTGCTGGAGCGATTGCTCGCACTAGTTTTAATGATTTGACATGCATGAGAGATGTTGGAGCTTAGCTCGCATCCTGTTTTGATTAAATTATGCATGAAGCCGTGTTGGAGTGTAACTCGCACAAGATTTGATTTAATTATGCATAAAGCCGTGCTGGAGTATAACTCGCACGAGATTTGATTTACTTGAGCATTCATTTGTGCTGGAGCGTTGCTCGCACAAAGTTTTATATGGTTTTCATAATTCATTTGAATGCCGTACTGGAGTTTTTCTCGTACGAGGTTTTCACTGAATTTATATACATATCCGTACTAGAGCGTTGCTCGTACGTGGAATTTACATGAAATTATAATCAGTTTAAGTCGTACTGGAGCGCTGCTCGTACGTAGATTTCACTGATTTTTATGAAACCGTGCTAGAGCTTCGCTCGCACGAGGTTTTCAGATATCATGAATATGCATGGAGCCGTGCTTGAGCTTCGCTCGCACAGGGATTTATATTACATGCATATAGCCGTGTTGGAGCCTCCTGTAGACTGTGTGTCACAGTGAGATGATATGCTCACACGTGCATTCTGAGACAGATGATATGGGTGGATAAGACCTATTACAGGCACCCCTGACTGAGCTTGGGTTCACGGAGTACTTTGTACCGTGTATGTCACGCGGAGTACGCTGTACCGTGGGGATTGTTGGAGTGGAGTGGCATTAGCCACGAGGCAGCAAGCCTTGCCCTCGCAATCCTGGTGTTATGCTGTTCTGGCGGGTAGGACGACCCACCTCCCGTTTCAGGTGTGATACCCCGCACACTAGGTACCGTGTTGCCAGGGATCACTAGGATATGGCCATAGTCCTCGATGTTACTGTTAATTACCTTATTGTCTCACATGATATAACTTATGGTCTGTTAGACCAGGGTAGACCCGAAGGAGGGGTCAGGCCCCCGATTTGATGATTTGATGATTTCAGATGATTTTATGATATGTGACCCTGAAAGAATGGTGGTTTTATAAATCAAGATTTATAATGAAATATAACAAACTGTTTTATGAGTTTTGAGATGATTGACCCAGAGGGGTTATTTTATACTGCGTTTTAAATGAATTGATTTAAATGCAGTGGCATGATGTGTTTTCCATGCTTTTATTTGAAAATCTTGAATTGTCTTACATGACATGAAAGACTGCATGATCTTGATTAAATTCATGCTTAATATGATTTAATGATGTCACATAAAATGCTTTGAATGCATGAGTTACATGATTTATATATGCACAAATAGTTTTGGATAAACTATGGCATCGAATATGCATGACTTTGTGCGTGTAATTTTAAATGAAAAGAAATGGATTTAAGGGCATGGCATTATGAGCATGTAGATAGTGGAGCTATCTACTTACTTGCATAATTGCCTTACTGAGCGTGTGGTTTGCTTACCCCCCTTATTTTCCCATCTTTTCAGAGCACTTGTAATAATTATTGAGCGGCTGAGGACTTGCATGCTTAATATCCGCTGCTTGCTGCTACCCATCGAGAGACAGGTATACACATTTGTATGGTTTTGTATCTAAATATGTAATGCACAGTACTGTGAATGGATATGATGTCGGGGATGTAGAGTCATGTAAATACCATTGGGTATGTATTTATTTAAAGTCAAAAGGATAGTAGACTCTGATATATGATTATGGGAATGAAATGTTAAATAGTGTGAGGTGACTAACACCGAATCATAGCCCAACTGTGTTGTAGGATGGTCACGACGAGAGAAAGTTAAGAATTAAATAATAAATGAAAAAACGAAAAATTTACTCTGATTTTTAGGTAATTCGGGTCGTGACAGGTTTAATGGTATCAGAGCTGAGTTGGCCTGATATGAGTCGGTGTTAGTGGTTAAGAAGTTTACATCCCCATGTACTGTGCATTGTTTAGATACAATTGTGTATATCGAGATGGAGGTGCAGCTAAGAATTTGATTTTTAAATGCAAGAATAGACTCATTGACTGATAGCCGCTATGGTTGAGAGGCGAGTACACGAACTCGAGGACGTAGAGGTAGGCCCAAGAGTTGTACTGAGTTGCCACATGAAACTCGTGATGAGATTAACGTGGAGGCTGATGTTGAGCATGCCCCACAGAGTCCGATAGAGAGATCGGATAGAGTCTGATAGAGAGATCAGACAGTATTGAGGCACGCTTCGCGAAGTTGGAGCGGAGTGTGGAGAATATTTTACGAGCTAATTGCTCAGAATATGTATGAGATTTGAGGGCGAGTTGGAGCATTAATTGAAGTTCGCTCGACCCATTTGAAGAGTTAAACGTCCAAAATAGACATAAAAAAATAATTCTAGATGTATTCCGGTGACAGAATATCCCGGATATTGTTTAAAGAAAATTACAGATGAAATTATTTACTCTGACCCAGAGGAACATGTTGATTAACGAGTATGATACTCAGTTTATATTCCTGGGCAGATGTGACTCAGACACGATGAACAGTGAGAGTCGAGATTTTTGAAAGTTCATGGAAGGACTCAGATTGTCAATTAGAGTCCGATTAGCCCGTTAGATATCACTACCTATGCTGAGGCATTGCACAGACTATAGTTGTGTAAATAAGATCAAGAGTTGCACGCCTCTGAGATTGGAAAAGGTAGTAAGGGCCGAAATAGAGACAAAAGAGAATAGAGAATGACAAAGATGTCAGAACGGGAAAAAGGTAATATGGTAAAAACTTTGAGCTGTTGAGTCACGGGGTAAGTTGATTGATAAACCCCAGTATATTTAATTTCAACACTATTGAGGGGTATTGTGATTCGAGGACCCCGACCTGCTACGTAACAGTATAACAGAGTAGCAGTGTGAACAGTGTAAGATGTGTGGTAGTTATCACGAAAATAAGAGGTTGGACGAGGGCGAATGTATGCCTTGGACCAGGACACTATGGATGTTTCATATGATGTGGTGGAAGATACCACACTGGCTGTGAATAATGAAATAATTATGTTAATGGATCCTGGTGCCACGCATTTAATTATACCGCCTTCAGTTGCTTATAAGTTAGTGAAAGATGTGAAGCCTGTACCCTTAGGCAAGAGGATGATAGTTAGTTGAATTTCACTAACTGAATATGGGTATAAGGATTGTAAGTTTTCACACGTAATGAAAGAGTTGGTTATAAGTGATTTATTAAAGGAGATATATTGGAATAAGAGACGTATGCAAGGTAAGGATATCCTTGATATGCAAAGTAAATTGGATTAAGCGGTATGTAGTCAAGTCTGAGGGATAATAAAGGTATTTTAAAATATCTCCCTGCCTGAAGATTTGACAGAGTCTGGAAGCGCACGCATAATCTATAAATTGAAATCGACAATTGTGAAATATATACATTAAAATTTGGGTACCTTTGCTGGTACGATAAAGAAATATAGAATTTGATTAATCAAGAAGGTTTAAAATTTAAAATTTTATAAAAGCCGTTAATATAAGAAAAAAGGAAATGACGTGAGCTAGTATCTTGAACGAAAGCTATTTCGAAATGACATTGTACGTTTATGCGTACATAGGTCAAGTATATGAAAAATTGAAATATTGAGTAGAACTCAACTACGTTAAGGTATTTGAACCTTACCTGGACCGATAGGGTTATCGTTTTTAATGATGATATTATGATGTATTCGAAGTCCAGGGAAGAGTATGAGTAGCAACAGGAAACTGCCTTACAGACAAGGTTTTATGAGTTTCTTGAAATGGGCTGCTCAGTTGACACGTCTCGTTTGGAAAAAGATTTCATACGAGTGTTATGATATATATGAAAGTAGCTTCGGTAAAGTTTTGGTATATTGGAGTAATGAACTGACCACCGTAAGTATTCTCACCATAACTAACAGCTCAAGAGGTTTCAGTGTGTATGGATACCTCCAAATAAGGATTGAGCTATGTATTGATGTAAAATGGGAAGATAGTCGTTTATGGATCCAGACAATTCAAGGAACGTGAGAGAAACTATCTGACCCATTATTTAGAGTTGGCAGCCGTAGCGTTTACACTAAAGGTATGGCGCCACCACTTATATGGTAAGAAATTTCGGATATGCACTGATCGTAAAAGCCCCGAGTATCTGTTTTCACAGAAAGAGTCGGATGAGATAACCAAGAGGGTTAGAGCTTCTAAGGATTATGATTGTGAATATTGTACCACCCAAGAAAGGCTAATGTAAAGGCTGATGCTTTAAACAGAAAGAGCCTCGAGATGGTATTACATATGATGGTCAGGGAGCGTGAGCTGCTAGAGCAGTTGTGAACCTCAGTAGTGATGTGATTCCTTCTGATGATGACGGTGATTTTGTGACAGCTAGCCTGAGGTTAGAACCGGATTTGTGTGACCGGATTTACCAGGCTTAGCGTGATGATCGGCATGGTGTCGATAGTGTGGGTCAGATTCAGAAGGGTATAGTGACAGAGTTCACAGTGAGTGATGATGACTCACAGAGGTTCAGAGACAGTATAAGTGCTCCTCAGGACCATAGTTGATAAGAAAGTGCTATTGTCAGAAGCTCACTCTTCGGGATATACAGTGCATCCGAGAAGTAATAAATATATCAGAATCTCTGAAAAGGGTATTGGTGGTCAGGTATGAAAAAGAGATATTGTAGAGAATTGCGAAAAAAGTGTCTCGTATGTCAGCAGAGTAAGGTAGAGTAAAAGAAGTTGCAGGGTTATTGCAGCCTCTACCTATATTGACACGGAAATGGGAACAAGTTACCATGGATTTCGTGATGGGTTACAGAGGACCCGAATGAATCTCGAGGCTATCTAGGTGATAGTTGATAGATTGATTCAGTTACCCACCTTCTGGTTATGAAAATCCCTAGATACTCTAAGTGTATAGGCGGATTTATGTGTGTGGAATATTGTGAAACATTGTGTAGCGTTCCAGTGAGCATGGTATCAGATAGGGATTCCCGCTTCACTTTCCACTTCTGGGAATATGTTTTTTGAAGCTATGGGACCCTGATTGTGTGTTAGCACAGCTTCCACCCTCAGACAGATGGTCAGTCAGAGAGGACTGTACAGGTTCTGGAGGATGTGATGAGAGCGTGTGCCATTGATTTTATGAGCTCCTGGGATGATCAGTTGCTACTAATCAAATTCGCCAGTGATGATAGTTGTCACTTGAGTATCGGGATGGGATTATATTCGGCATTATATGGCCGTAGGGAGTTGTTCCCTGACTTTGATAAGAGAAGTGGGTGACAGATAGAAAATTGTTCCCGAATTAGTAAGACAAACCTCTGAGTATGTTCAGTTGATTTGAGAGAGATTAAGAACACCTCAGAGCAGATAGAAAAGACTATGCTGACAAGAGACAGGAAATCATTGGAATTCACCGAGGGTGAATCATTATGTTGGCAGTTACTTGTCTTAAGGACGTAACAAGATTCGGATAGAGATATTGGACAAAGTGGGAGGTAAGACCTGTAGGTTGGCGTTACCACTTGAATAAACAGGCATCCACTATGTGTCCTATCTTATGATGTTTCGAAAATATTATCCGAACCCGATATATGTAATCGGATATGAGCTTCAACGGTTTAGCTCAATGAAAGTATAACATATGATTGGAAATCGATTCGGGTATTAGACGGAAGGAGAAAGTGTTGAGGTTTAAGATAATCTCCCTAGTTAAGTATGATGGTAATATTACACTCCGGAGAAAGTCACTTGAGGATGACAGTATATGATGCGATAGACATACCCGGAGTTGTTATGGACTCATATTACTTGGTTCTAATTTGGAGGACCAAATTTCTTAAGTGGGGGAGATTGTAAGACCCGATATTTTCGAGTGCATTTAAAAATGCAAAAGGACTTAAATGGTATTCCCGAATACGTGCAAGGGCAAAATGGTCAAAAGATCAAAATTCGGTATTAATCGGGACAAGAAATTTAATTAAAAATATGAGATTTAGAAATCTTGATCAATAACGAAGAAATAATTAAATTTCGGGTTAAATTGATCAAGATATGAATTTATTGGAATAAACCGGGATTTTCGCATCGAAAAATAATCCCGAAAATAATCGAAAAATATACCGGAAAGGTAAAACCGGACTGAGAAATTAATTTATGAATTAAATAGAAATTTTTTATAATATTTTGGGATATTTTGTAATTTTAATAATATTTTAATGAATAAAATATTATTAAAAATAAATTATAAATAAATAAATGAAATTGTAAAAAAAAAAAAAAAAAAAAAGAAACGAATCTGGAAAACGAAACGAAAGTCAGAAAACGAAACAGAAGCAAAACGCGAAGGAAGACCCGAGGAAGAGAGATCGCCGGCAGAGCCACCACCGGCGACCGAGGAGGTTCGATACCCACCGGAAAAGGAAGCCCGAACTCGGGCGAACCTCCAGCAACCCAGACGCGCGCCGAGAACGGCGAAAATCGTCGGAAACGGAGGAGAAGCCGCGGGGGAGAGAAGCCCGATTCGCCGGCGATGGGGCCGATTCGACCCAGGTCGAGGCCCGATTTGAGAAGCCCAGTCCATGGCGCGTTGAATGGCACCGGAATCGGCCAGAGAACCGGCCGGACGGCGCCGGCACGACCAAAGGGAGCCTGGACCGGCCGAACCGGACAGAACCGGCCGAACCGGACCAGACCGAACCGGCGGTCCGAACCGGGTTGAACCGGACCAGACCGGTTCAACCAAAAAGAGAGGGAAAAAAAGGAAGAAAAAGGGAAAAAGAAAAAGAGAAAAAATTGGGAAAAATTCCTGTGATGCAATCGAGCTTCGGGTAAGTCGGTAAGCGGTCAAATTGACCGATATAATTTTTAGAATATTTAATTTGATAAATAATCGACTGAAAGTTTACCCGAAAATATATTTAATTGTGTAGCTCGACAATTGGCATCCACTGAGAGCTCGAGACAGCCTCGATTTGTGTACGATCATGGAATAACGGGTATGTAACCCTTATTTACGACAATTTTGCATCGTTATGCGTGATTGATATTTAACGCATAAATTATGGATTTAATTTTCGCATAAATGAATTAAATTCTGAAAATTGGATAAATTGTCGTAAATAATTCATAAGCTGTCTGAGAATTTAGAACGAGGCTAAATAAATTACTGATGGGCCCAATGAGCCCCATTGGCCTCGATAAAGTGTGGTAAAAGGGCTTAAGGTCGATTAAGGCCCATTAAGGTGCAATCGGGCCCAATATGGGAAAACAGGCCCAATGATTTAAATTAAGCCCAGAAAATTGTGAATACAATTAATTGTATTGTAATTGACCTGATGAATATGTATCCGCAGTGCCGGAGATTTGAATTGGATTCAGAGCAAATCGGACTGCGTGACGAGTCATCAGAGGAAAGGTCAGACTGTACAGATAAATGAGGTAAGGGAATTGTGTGAGTAGCTAGAGGTAGCTACGCGTATTTTAATAGTGTTCTGTACACTGAATATGTATGTATGCCTTGATGATGTATAAAGATCCTAAAAGTGGTTTAAATAATTTTGAGGATCGAAATAGGTGAAAAGACTATTTTACCCCTATTGAGGGAAGTTCACCTAAGGATGGTGAAAGCATGACATGCATGAAATGCATGATTTAAGGAATTTTCCGAATTTAAGATTTGATTGGTTTTAATCAAAGTAAATCGATAGATTGGCCAATAATTGCATAAGTTTCCCAAATTAACACTACGTAGGTGTTATTAATATTTAAATGAAATTTCTTTGGAAAAGAGGCCAACTATCAAGTTTATATGGAAACAGGTAGTGCCGACACGTAGTTCGCACTATATCTGCGTTTGTGAATGTGCATAAATGTGCTTGAGCAGTTGCTCGCACCGACTTATGTGACATCATATGCATGAAATGTGCTAGAGCATGGTGCTCGCACTGATTTTTAATATTGTGAAATGAGAGCTGCTGGAGCCTAGCTCGCACTCTGTTTTGACATGTTTTGACATGTTTTGATTTGTTTTGACGTGATATGCATAAAATGGTGCTGGAGCGATTGCTCGCACTAGTTTTAATGATTTGACATGCATGAGAGATGTTGGAGCTTAGCTCGCATCCTGTTTTGATTAAATTATGCATGAAGCCGTGTTGGAGTGTAACTCGCACGAGATTTGATTTAATTATGCATAAAGCCGTGCTGGAGTATAACTCGCACGAGATTTGATTTACTTGAGCATTCATTTGTGCTGGAGCGTTGCTCGCACAAAGTTTTATATGGTTTTCATAATTCATTTGAATGCCGTACTGGAGTTTTTCTCGTACGAGGTTTTCACTGAATTTATATACATATCCGTACTAGAGCGTTGCTCGTACGTGGAATTTACATGAAATTATAATCAGTTTAAGTCGTACTGGAGCGCTGCTCGTACGTAGATTTCACTGATTTTTATGAAACCGTGCTAGAGCTTCGCTCGCACGAGGTTTTCAGATATCATGAATATGCATGGAGCCGTGCTTGAGCTTCGCTCGCACAGGGATTTATATTACATGCATATAGCCGTGTTGGAGCCTCCTGTAGACTGTGTGTCACAGTGAGATGATATGCTCACACGTGCATTCTGAGACAGATGATATGGGTGGATAAGACCTATTACAGGCACCCCTGACTGAGCTTGGGTTCACGGAGTACTTTGTACCGTGTATGTCACGCGGAGTACGCTGTACCGTGGGGATTGTTGGAGTGGAGTGGCATTAGCCACGAGGCAGCAAGCCTTGCCCTCGCAATCCTGGTGTTATGCTGTTCTGGCGGGTAGGACGACCCACCTCCCGTTTCAGGTGTGATACCCCGCACACTAGGTACCGTGTTGCCAGGGATCACTAGGATATGGCCATAGTCCTCGATGTTACTGTTAATTACCTTATTGTCTCACATGATATAACTTATGGTCTGTTAGACCAGGGTAGACCCGAAGGAGGGGTCAGGCCCCCGATTTGATGATTTGATGATTTCAGATGATTTTATGATATGTGACCCTGAAAGAAGGGTGGTTTTATAAATCAAGATTTATAATGAAATATAACAAACTGTTTTATGAGTTTTGAGATGATTGACCCAGAGGGGTTATTTTATACTGCGTTTTAAATGAATTGATTTAAATGCAGTGGCATGATGTGTTTTCCATGCTTTTATTTGAAAATCTTGAATTGTCTTACATGACATGAAAGACTGCATGATCTTGATTAAATTCATGCTTAATATGATTTAATGATGTCACATAAAATGCTTTGAATGCATGAGTTACATGATTTATATATGCACAAATAGTTTTGGATAAACTATGGCATCGAATATGCATGACTTTGTGCGTGTAATTTTAAATGAAAAGAAATGGATTTAAGGGCATGGCATTATGAGCATGTAGATAGTGGAGCTATCTACTTACTTGCATAATTGCCTTACTGAGCGTGTGGTTTGCTTACCCCCCTTATTTTCCCATCTTTTCAGAGCACTTGTAATAATTATTGAGCGGCTGAGGACTTGCATGCTTAATATCCGCTGCTTGCTGCTACCCATCGAGAGACAGGTATACACATTTGTATGGTTTTGTATCTAAATATGTAATGCACAGTACTGTGAATGGATATGATGTCGGGGATGTAGAGTCATGTAAATACCATTGGGTATGTATTTATTTAAAGTCAAAAGGATAGTAGACTCTGATATATGATTATGGGAATGAAATGTTAAATAGTGTGAGGTGACTAACACCGAATCATAGCCCAACTGTGTTGTAGGATGGTCACGACGAGAGAAAGTTAAGAATTAAATAATAAATGAAAAAACGAAAAATTTACTCTGATTTTTAGGTAATTCGGGTCGTGACATTACCTCTTTTCTGTAATAAGGAATTAAGTTATATGATAAATGAATGGTAGGACTGGCATTGACGCACAGCCCAATTGTTAGTGGAGTGTGGTCACGATTAGAGGACAGGTAAGCATGAAAGAAAAATGAAAAATTTACTCTGATTTTTTGGTCGTGACAAGCAGTCGAAAGAAAAAAAATAATTCACCCTCTCTATATTTTTATTTTAGTTTTCAATAATCATATGCTACTAAACCCTTTATTCAGTTCAAGGGAATCGAATCCGGTAAACTTCAACAATTGAGAAACACGGTTTGCTATTCTAAACTATCTTTTGATTCAATTATCTATTGTTTTTTATATTAATTGATTCGATTGCATGAGAAAATTATATGATTTGGCCAATTAGATAATCTTTGCATGTGATTTATGCTATTTGAAATTTTCACAATTCGTAATTGTTGTAATAGAAATCAGAATCAGTAGCATTTAGGGTTCGTAAACTCTAAGTGAAACAATAAAACAGATTAAACATTCAACCTGTGGCTGGAGTGTTATTCGGTTAGTAATCGTCCTAGAGTATTAATTGATAATTCCATATTTTTAGAATTATTTGTTCTTAATTTCCTAATTAATTATTTAAATTCCCAATTTATTTTGTTAATTATCCCCTTTATTTAATTAAAATTCTCATGTTTGCAAATAAATTAAATCCGGATGAATTTTGAATATTTCGATAGAAAATGGATCGAAATTGGGCTAAAATCGAGATTGGACCACGCGGACAACACGAGCCTAGCACATCCAATTGGACAAAAAGACAGATGACATGGAAATATTATTTTTCAAGGAGCCAATGGTGTGAAGACAAGTGGCCAAACAATGCCAACTCACTTAGGATGAAAAAATTACAATTATACCCCTAAGTGTGTGTATAAATAGAAAAAGATGGCAATTGAAAAAAAGGAGAAGGAGGTAGCCTAGGTTAGAATAGAAGTAATTTAGAAGTAGTTTTAATTTAGTTTTATTCTAGATTAAATTTTTCATTACTATGTTTTATTTTCTTGTTTCTTTTTAGAATTTTCGTTAGTTTATTTTAAGCACTTGTTTTAGCTTGATTTAGACATTTTTCACTTTGTCATTTTCAATGGATTTTAATGAAGTAATTTCCTTTCGGTTTCTAAGTTTTCTTTTACTGTTCATGTCTACTTTCAAGTTGTTAGATTTTATGAATGTTTATTTTATTCTTGGTTTTGTTTAAGTTTAGCTCTTTGTTTTGTTGTTTCGGCACTAGTGCTTCCAAATCCTTTTGTTGCTCTCAGGTTATTTTCTAGTTGGGTTCATTTTCCATTGTTCATTTGTGTTCTTTGTTTTCAATGCTTTCTTGGTTTCCATTTTTTTCTTTTCTACTATTCATGCTTGGGGTGCTCTAGAGTAGCTACTGTCTCTTTTGCCATTTTTGCACTTTGCTAGTCACGATGAAGGCGGCAGCGTGATGGGCATTCAAAAATATGGAAGGACAAGCTATTAACACAGATGCATTAATATGATGAATTACTGTTTCAAGCTATAAACCGTGACTGGGCATTTTCCTACTCTGTTATGCTCTGTTTTGAGTTTTTAGTACTGTTCACTTTCACTTTTCTGGTCATTTATGTATTACTTCATCGAGTCAATTCACTTAGGCTATTAGCCTTGGATCCCACGAGCTGAAGCTGGTGCATGGCAGTATGAGACATGATAAAAGAAGAAAGTTAGGGAATATTGGTGCTGTAGGTGCTGTATGTTGCAAGCCTCAGTTCTTGCGTTAATATAATTGCAGTTTATTGTTTTATTACACTTTGATATTTCTTTATGTTGCTTTAAATATTGCTTTATCATCTCTTATTTTTGTTATTATTATGCAGTGATTTTTCCTTTTCTACTTAAGTTCTTCCTATTTTACATCAAGTGCCATAGTCTGTTCTCTGGGTTTTACTACTGAATTACAGTGCAGATGGTGTTGTCTGCTAGTGCACCTTAGTGCTGAATACCGCTGCGTTGAGGTAGGAAGGCAAGCGTGATTTTCGGGGCTGAAGAAGTACAAAGCTGGGCACCCGAGGAATGAGCATGCTGCAGTAGAAGCTAGTTGGGCAGAGGACGTGTGAAGCAAAGTTGTGCATTGTCCTGAAGCACAGCTGGGCAAAGGACAGTACCTGAAGACAACCAAGACCGAGAGCACACCAGTAGGTGGAACCAAGAATGCCTGGAGCAGCAGTCAGACAGAAGCAACACCTGGAACAGCAGCAGATTGTAGGACCGGATGCAGCAGACCGAGAGTACCTGGGACCGAGAAAGCCTGGCAATGAACATGAATTTAGAAAGATAATGAACAGTACCAGCATGCTCGGGTCCACTTAATTGCCAAATATGTTTAAGGCCTTGTTTGGCCACCTCCCTTTTGTTGAGCTTAATGTTTATTGTATTTTTATTATTTTTGATTATGATCATTAGTTGTTAGTTTAGGATAGCCTTTAATTGATAATGGTAGGTTAAATCTAATGTGTTAGTTTGTCAATTTAATTTTTAGTTTTAATTTTTTAGTTAGTGGTTAATTTTATATTATATGTTTAAGGACTTTATTTTAGTTTAGTGTTTTATTAGTTGCATTTAGAGTTAATTTAGATTAAATTTGATTCATGCATTTTTAATTTAGTCTTTATCTTTATTAAATTTTAGGTTAGTTTAATTTGCAATTTTTAATTACATGCATTTTTATTTTAAGTTTGTTTAAATTTTAGTTTAAATAATCTTGTTCTTTATTCTCATTTTTTGCTTTTTATTGCGGCAATTAATTTTGGTTGTTTTAATTATTTTCGTAGGTATTTGCTTTTAATTGCGTGGAGCTAGGTAAGTAAATCTTAGCTCGGTTTTATTTTCTTTATTTTATAGTTTTATTATTTTCAGTACTATTAGCTTTGTAGATCACACATTAAACTTCATAATTTGCTAGGATATACTTAGGGTAAGATTAACCGGTAGTTAATTAGGTTAGTCAACTTCTTTGTGGGACTATAATTCGGGACTCAAATCCCATTATTACTTGTACGACCCGTGCACTTGCGGATAATACCTTTTGGGCGTATCAAGTTTTTAGTGCCGTTGCCGGGGAAGTTTTAATTAGTTGTTAATTAATATCAGTGAAATTATGCTTAGGTGTAATTCTAGCTTGTAAATATTTAGATTGTAAATATTTAGAGTCCTACTTAGGTTAGTTAAAATTTTCTCTTAATTAAAAAAAGATTTGAAAAATTAAAAAACTTAAAAAAAAATTTTGAGTACTTTGTGATATTTGCATGCGTAAAGCTAGGAGTTATGATTGCTTTCCTTTAGATCCTGAAATTGAACGAACACACAGAAAGATTCGAAAGGATTCTAGAAAATTATTAGCTCCCCTGCAACACACTATGGCAGAAAACAGGGAAATTAAGACCGTTGGAGATTATGCAATGCCGACGATTGGAGGATATTATTACGGCATTAGGCCACCAGCTGTCCATGCAAACAATTTCGAAATCAAGCCTTCAATTCTCCAGATGATCCAGACTTCTCTGCAGTTCAGTGGGCTTCCGCATGACCACCCATATGCCCACCTCGGGCAGTTTTCTGGACCTGTGTAACACGTTCAAGCACAATAAATTATCTGATGATGCGCTTAGGCTTAGATTATTCCCCTTTTCACTTAGGGATAGGGCGCGACACTGGTTAAGCTCTTTGCCTCCAGGATCCATTTCTATATGGGACGAGTTAGCCCATCAATTTCTAGCTAAGTTTTTCCTTCCCTCTAAAATGGTCAGACTCCGTAGTGATATATCTTCCTTTGCTCAATATGACTCTGAATCTCTTTACGAAGCATGAGAACGATATATGGAGCTTCTCAGGAAGTGCCCTCACCATAGCCTACCTTTGTGGTTGCAAGTCCAGACGTTCTACAATGGACTTACAAGCCAAAATAGGACAATCGTGGACGCTGTTACGGGTGGAGCGCTAATGTGTAAAACAGAGGAGGAAGCTTACGAGCTCTTGGACAAGATGGCTACTAACAACTATTTATGGTCCTCGGAGAGGCAATTGCCAAGGAAGTGGACGGGTATTTATGAGCTCGACACGCTGTCTACCTTGACCTCTCAAATCGCTAATCTTACGAAGAAGGTAGAGTCGCTCAGTACCCCGCATGATCCTTCCAGTCCTAATCCTGTCTATTCTGTACAAAGTCCTTTTCTTTCCTGCGAGCTGTGTAGCTGTACCCACTCTGTAGATAGGTGTCTGCTCAACTTAGAATCGGTTCAGTATGTTGCTCCCCCTACGCAACAGAACAACCCTTTTTCAAACACCTATAATACAGGGTGGAGGAACCATCCTAACTTCTCTTGGAGCCAAAACCAAGGGCAAACTTCTAACTCCATATCTGTAGGACCCCCTAATTTTCAAGCTCCATCGGTTCAGGCACCACCACATCATCCATCCCCACCTCAATTTCAGCATCATCTACCTCACTTCCATCAACCACCACCACCACAACCCTTGTAGCCCCAACATTACCACGCACCGGCAGCTGAGAAGAAGCCCTCGCTTGAGGAAATGTTCACAACTATCCTACAAAATCAAGCTGCGTCAATTAAGGACTTAGAAGTTCATGTTGGACAAATAGCTAGTGCTCTTAGCCAACGTCCTCAAGGGACCCTTCCTAGTAACATTGAAGCTAATCCTATTAAGCAAAGGGAGGGTAAGGAACATGTCAAATCCATCACCCTTAGGAGTGACAGAGAGCTAGATGAGCCAAAAGTTAAGTCTGGACTTGAACAGCCTATAGTTGAAAAACCCATAGGTTCTAACAAAGCAGCTCAGAAAGACCAGGAACATCAGGATCAGGCTGCAAGAGAATCCAAGCTCGGCACTTCTTCATCTATACCTTCTTCTATTTCATAGCCTTCCTCATCCTCTGATGCTTCACATGTTTCCACTACATCCTCTCCAGTTAGACCACCAGTACCTTTTCCTCAGAGGGTCCAAAATAAAAAACTCGATCAACAATTTGCCAAATTTCTTGAGGTTTTTAAGAAACTCCACATCAACATTCCTTTTGCATATGCTTTAGAGAAAATGCCAAGTTATGTGAAGTTTCTAAAGGATATCCTATCACAACCCGAATTGCCTAAAAATCAGAGTAAATTTTTCGCTTTTTGATTATTATTTAATTCTTACCTTTCTCTCATCGCAACCATCTTACCAAACAGTTGGGCTATGATTCGGTGTTAGTCACCTCTCACCTATTTACCATTCTATTTCCATAATCACATTCATATATCAGAGTTTACTATTCTTTAACTTTAACTTAATACTTATACAATGGTATTTCCATAACTTTACATCCCCGACATCATATCCATTTACCGTACTGTGCATTAAATATTTAGATACAAAACTATACAAATGTGTATACTTATCTCTCGATGGGAAGCAGTGGATACCAATGCATGTAAGTCCTTAGCCGCTTACTAATTACTGTGAGTGCTCTGAAAAGATGGGAAAATAAGGGGGTGAGCAAACCACACGCTCAGTAAGGCAATTATGCAAGTAAGTAGATAGCTCCACTATCTACATGCTTATAATGCCATGCCCCTAAAAATCCATTTCTTTTCATTAAAATCCCAAGCACAAAATCATGTATTTCATCATGACTTAGTTTATAAAATTGTTCGTGCATATATAAATCACATAATTCATGCATCAATAGCATTTTATGTGACATCCTTAAATCATAATTAGCATGAAGTAAAACAAGATGATGCATTCTTTCATGTCATGTAAGACAAATCATGAATTTGAAATGAAAGCATGGAAAACATCATCATGCTATTGCATTCAAATCATTTTATTAAAAACGCAGTATAAAATAACCCTTTCGGGTCAATCATCTCATAAGTACATCTCAAATTCATAAAACAAGTCATTAAAATTCATTATAAAGCTTCGGTTATAAAACCACCCTTCTTTCAGGGTCACATATCATAAAATCATAAAATCGAGGGCCTAACCCCTCCCTCGGGTCTACCCTGGTCTATCAGACCACAAGTTATATCATGTGACACAAGTAGGTAACTATCAGTAACAACATAGGACTATGGCCATAACCTCGTGATCCCTGGCAACACGGTACCTAGTGTGCAGGGTATCACACCTGAAATGGGAGGTGGGTCGTCCTACCCACCAGAACAGCATAACACTAGGATTACGAGGGTAAGGCTTGCTGCCTCGTGGCTAATGCTACTCCACTCCAACAATCCCCACGGTACAGCGGTACTCTGTGTGACATACACGGTACAATGTACTCCGTGAACCCAAGCTCAGTCAGGGTTGCCTGCAATAGGTCTTATCCACCCATATCATTTTTGTCTCAGTATGCACGTGTAAGCATATCATTTCACTGTGACACAGTCTACAAAAGGCTCCAACACGGTTATATGCATGTAATAGAAATCCCTGTACGAGCGAAGCTCTAGCACTGCTCCATGCATATTCATGATATCTGAAAATCTCGTTCGAGCGAAGCTCTAGCACGGTTTCATAGAAATCGATGAAATCTGCGTACGAGCAGTGCTCCAGTACGACTTAAAATAATTATAAATTCAAGTAAAATCCACGTACTAGCAATGCTCTAGTACGGATATGTATAAAAACTCAGTGAAAAACCTCATACGAGAAAAACTCCAGTACGGCTTAAAAATGAGTTATAAAACCATATAAAACTTCGTGCAAGCAAGCTCCAGAATGGTGTTATGCATCAATAAATCAAATCTCGTGTGAGTTACACTCCAGCACGGCTTTTATGCAATATCATATCAAAACAGGATGCGAGCTAAGCTCTAGCATCTCTCATGCATGTCAAGTCAAAACAAGTCAAAACATGTCAAAACAAAGTGCGAGCTAAGCTCCAGCACCTCTCATGCGATTCACAATAAAAAAATCAGTGCGAGCAATTGCTCTAGCACAATTCATGCATATGATGTCACACAAGTCGGTGCGAGCAACCGCTCAAGCACATTTTATGCATACTCACAAACGCAGATATAGTGCGAGCTATGGGCTAGCACTATCTGTTTCTATATAAACTTGATAGTTGGCACATTTTCCCAAGAAATTTCATTTAAATATAAATAACACCTACGTAGTATTATCTTGTGAAATTTAAACAATTATTGGTCAATCTATCGATTTGCTTCAATTAAAACCAATAAAATTGCTTAATTCGGAAAATTCCTTAAATCATGCATTTCATGCATGTCATGCTTTCACCATCCTTAGGTGAACTTCCCTCAATAGGGGTAAAATAGTATTTTCCTATTTCGATCCTTAAAATCATTTAAACAACTTTTAGGACCTTTATACAATATCAATGTATACATACATATTCAGTGTATACACAAGCTATTTAAAGTACGCGTAGCTACCTCTAGCTACTCACACAATTCCCTTACCTCATTTTTCTATACAGTCTGACCTTTTCCACTAATGTCTTGTCACGTAGTCCGATTTGCTCCTAATCCAAATCAAATCTTCGGCACTGCGGATAAATGTTCATCAAGTCAAATACAAAATATGTAATTGTATTTCATATTTTCTGGGCTTAATTTAAATCATTGGGCCTGTTTACCCATATTGGGCCCAATTGTACCATAATGGGCCATAGTCGGCCTTAAGCCCGTTTTTTGCACTTACTATTCACATCATCGAGGCCTATTCGGCTCACTGGGCCCATCAGTATATATTGAGCCTCGTTCTAAACTCTCGAATCGTTTAATGAATTATTTATGACAATTTATCTCAATTTTCAGAATTTAATTAATTTAATACGAAAATTAAATCCATAATTTATGCGATAAAATTTTAACACGCATAACGATGTAAATTATCGTAAATAAGGGTTACTTACCCAATATTCTATGATAATATGCAAATCGAGACTGTCTCGAGTCCCCGTTGACGTCAGTTGTCGAGCTACACAATTTAATATTTTTTCGGGTAAACTTACAGTCGAATATTAAATCAAATTAAATATTTCAAAATTTAAATCGGTCAATTCGACCGCTTACCGACTTACCCGTAGCTCGATTGCATCACTGAAATTTTCCCCAATTTTTTTCTCTTTTTCTTTTCCCCCTTTTTTTTCTTGTTTTTCCGTTTCTTTTTTTTTTTGGCTAAACCGATTCGGCCCGGTTCAACCCGATTCAGACCATCGGTTCAGTCCGAGTCGGTTCGGCTGTTCAGTTCGGTTCGACCGGTTCAAGCATCATTTGGTCTTTCCAGCGTCGTTCGGTCGGTTCCCGATGTGATTTCGGCACCAATCGGCACGCTACGGCCTGGGCTTCCATAATCAAGCATCGGGTTGGGCCAAATCGACGCCGATGGCCGCCGATCGAAGCTTCTCTCCCGCAGCAAGCTCCTCCGTTTTCAGCGTGATTTCAGCTTCTCCACGGCGCGTCTTGGCCGCTGATGGTTTGTCCGAGGTTGAGCTGCCTTCATCGGCCCTCGCCGGCTCCTCAGCCTCGCCGGTGGTCGTCAAACAGAGGGAAACCGACTCCCTCGGTTTGCTGCTTCGTTTCTCCATTTCTTCTCTATTTCCTTAATTCACGATTTCCAGATTCGTGTATATATATATATATATTACATTTACTTTATTTTATTATTTATAATTAACTTTTATTATTATTTTATTCATTAAAATATATTAAAAATCAATAAATATCTAAAAAAATTATATTAAATTTATTTAATCTGTAAATGAATTTATCAGTCCGATTTTGCCTTTCTGATATATTTTTTCGATTATTTCGGGATTATTTTTCAGAGTGAAAATTTTGATTTATTCCAATAAATTCATATCTTGATCAATTTAACTCGAAATTTAATTATTTCTTCGTTATTAATTAAGATTTCTCAATCTCATATTTTTTAATTAAATTTTCTTGTCCCGATTAATACCGAATTTCGATCTTTTGATCATTTTACCCTTACACGTGTTTGAGAATTTCATTTCAATCCTTTTGCATTTTTCATTTCGTGTTTTAATTAAAATCAGGTCTTACAATCTCCCCCACTTAAGAAATTTGATCTTCCAAATTAGAAGCAAGTCAAATGGGTCCTTATACAACTCTGGGTATGTCTATCGCATCATACTCTTTAATTCCCATATCACTTTTTCCCTATGTGTAATACTATAAACATACTTAATTAGGGTAATCATATTAAACCTCAACACTTTCTCCTTCCGTCTAATAACCAAATCGATTTTTTCAACCTACGTTATACTTTCATTGAGCTAAACTGTTGGAGCTCATATCCGATCACATATGCTGGGTCCAGATAGTATTTCTGAAGCATCAAAAGATAGGACACATTGTGGATGCCTGTTTATTCAGGTGGTAACGCCAACCTATAGGCCTTATCTCCCACTTGTCCAATCCCTCAAAGGATTCAATCTAACGAAACTCAATACTAATTCACCCTCGGTGAATTCCAATGGTTTTCTATCTCTTGTCAGCATAGCTTTTTTGTCTACTCTGAGGTGTTCTTAATCTCTAACAATGCAACTGAACATCCTCAGAGGTTTATCTTAACAAATTCGAGATCAATTCTTTATCTGTCACCCACTTCTTCTTATCCAAGTCGGGAAATAACTCCCTACGGTTATACAATGCCTCATATAATCTCATCCCGATACTCGAGTGACAACTGTCATTATTGGAGAATTCGATTAGTAGCAACTGATCATCCTAGGAGCTTATCAAATCAATGGCACACGCTCTCATCATATCCTCCAGAAGCTATACAGTCATCTCTGACTGACCATCTGTTTGAGGACGAAAAGGTGTGCTAACACTCAATCGGGTTCCCATAGCTTCCTGAAAAACATTCCTAGAAGTGGAAAATGAAGCGGGAATCCCTATTTGATTCAAGCTCCCTAGAACGCCGCATAACGTTTCATAATTTTTCGTACACATAAATCCGCCTACACTCTGAGAGTATATGGGGATTTCATAACCAAAAGGTGGGTAGATTTAATCAATCTATCGACTATCACCCAAATAGCCTCGTGATTCATTCGGGTCCTCTGTAACCCATCACGAAATTCATGGTAACTTGTTCCCATATCTGTGTCAATATAGGTAGAGGCTGCAATAACCCTGCAACTTCTTTTGCTCTACCTTAATCTACTGACATAGGAGACACTTCTCCATAACTCTACAATGTTTCTTTTCAAATCTGACCACCAATACCCTTCTCAGAGATTTCAATATATTTATTACTTCCCGGATGCATTGTATATCCTGAAGAGTGAGCTTCTGACAATAACACTATTTCATCAACTGTGGTCCTAGAGAGCAGTTATACTGTCTCTGAACCTCTGTAAGTCATCATCACTCATTGTGAACTCTGTCACTATACCCTTCTGAATCTGACCCACACTATCGACACCAGGCCGATCATCAAGCTAAGCCGGGCAAATTCGGTCACTCAAATTCGGTTCTAACCTCAGGCTAGCTGTCACAAAATCACCATCATCATCAGAAGGGATTCACATCACTACTGAGGTTCACAACTGCTCTAGCAGCTCACGCTCCCTAACCATCATATGTGATACCATCCCGAGGCTCTTTCTGTTCAAGGCATCAACCATTACATTAGCCTTTCCTAGGTGGTACAATTTTCACAATCATAATCCTTAGAAGCTCTAACCCTCTTGGTTATCTCATATTCTACTCTTTTTGTGAAAACAGATACTCGGGGCTTTTACGATCAGTGCATACCCAAAATTTCTTACCATTTAAGTGGTGGCGCCATACCTTAAGTGTAAACGCTACGGCTGCCAATTCTAAATCATGGGTCGGATAGTTTCTCTCATAGTCCTTGAACTATCTTGTTCCATAAATGACTATCTTCCCATTTTACATCAATACACAGCCCAATCCTTATTTTGAGGTATCCATACACACTGAAACCTCTTGAGCTATTGGTTATGGTGAGAATAATTACAGTGGTCAGTTTATTACTTTAATATATCAAAACTCACCGAAGCTACTTTCATACTTATAATCTCACTCGTATGAAATCTTTTTCCAAACGAGACGTGTCAACTGAGCAGTCCATTTCGAGAAACTCTCAACAACGTCTCTAAGATAGTTTCCTGTTGCTACTCCTGCTCTTCCCTGGATTTCGAATACATCAAAATATCATCGCTAAAGATGACAACCAATCGGTCCGGATAAGCTTTAAATACCTCATCGTGGTTGAGTTCCACTAATTATTTCGATCACCCTTATTCTTGACCTATGTACGCATAAACGTATAATGTCATTTCGAAATCGCTTCCGTTCAAGATACTAACCCGCATCATTTCCTTTTTCTTATATTAACGACTTTTATAAAATTTTAAATTTTTAAACCTTCATGATTAATCGAATTCTATATCTCTTTATCGTACTAGTAAACGTACCCAAATTTTTAAATGTATATATACTACTGTCGATTTCAGTTTATAGGTTCTGTGTGCGCTTCTAGACACTGTCAAGTCTTCAGGCAGGGAAGTATTTTGAAATACCTTTATTAACCCTCAGACTTGACCACATAGACTGGGTGTAGATATATCCACCCCTTATACTTGGTCGTAATCCATAGTCACTACATATTGCTTTCATTACTTGTTAAAACTTATAGTATACTTTTTCGGGATGTTTTCACCCCTATTTTTAATTTACAATCTCTATACCCATATTCAGTTAGTGATAATCAGCTAACTATTATCATCTTGCCTAAGGGTACAGGCTTCACATCTTTCACTAGCATATAAGCAATTGAAGGCAGTATGAATATATGCGTGGCACCAGGATTAATTAAAATAATTACTTCATTAATCACAACCAGTGTGGTATCTTCCACCACATCAAATGAAACATCCGTAGTGTCCTGATCCAAGGTATACACTCACCCTCGTCCAACATCTTATTTTCGTGGTATCTACCACACATCCTACACTGCTTACACTTGTTTACACTGCTACTCTGTTACACTGCTCTCACTGCTACACTATTCCCTAACATGTCAGGGTTCTTAAATCACAATACCCCTCAAAAGGATTAAAATTGGATACATTGGGGCTTTACCAATCATCTTACCCCGTGACTCATCAGCTCTAATCTTTTACCAAACTACCTTTTTTTTCCTATTCTGACATCTCTGTCATTCGCTATTCTCTTTTTTCTCTATTTTAGTCCTTATTACCTTTTCCAATCTCAGAGGCGTGCAACTCATGATCTTGTTCACATAACTGTAGTCTGCGCACTGCCTCAACATAGGTAATGATATCTAACGGCCCAATCTGTAAGACCTGGTTTTATCGTAAGGGCAAAAAGTGAATAAATAGAAATTTTTGAGTGCATTTAAAAATGCGAAAGGATGAAAATGGTATTCCCAAAAATGTGCAAGGGTAAAACGATCAAAAGATCGAAATTCGGTATTAATCGGGACAAGAAAATTTAATTAAAAATATGGGATTGAGAAATCTTGATCAATAATGAAGAAATAATTAAATTTTGGATTAAATTGATCAAGATATGAATTTATTGGAATAAACCAGAATTTTTGTATCGAAAAATAATCCTGAAAATAATCGAAAAATATACCGAAAAGGTAAAATCGGACTGATAAATTCATTTATGAAATAAATGAATAAAATAATAATTTTTCAGATATTTTGGTAAAATAATAATATTTAATTGATTAAATAATAATAAAAATAAATTATAAATAAATAAATAAAATGTAAAAAAAAAAGGAAATCTGGAATTTCGAAAACAGAAGAGAAAAGAAAACGAAATGGAGAGAAGCGAGGAAGCCGAGACCAAGGAGGTTCATCA
The DNA here is from genome assembly GCA_033439115.1 of Firmiana major. Taxonomy (NCBI): domain Eukaryota; kingdom Viridiplantae; phylum Streptophyta; class Magnoliopsida; order Malvales; family Malvaceae; genus Firmiana; species Firmiana major. Next base: position 20,260,500 of record CM065903.1, on the reverse strand, counting down.
CCGACGAGCCACGGCTAGGCTTAGGGGCCGACGAACGCAGCCCAACATCGGGCGAACAACCAAAAGCCGTGTCGCCGTGGAGTCACTGGAAAACAGCGAAAACGGAAGAGAAGCCGCGGGGGAAGAAACCTCGATTCACCGGCGATGGCATCGATTTGGTCCAAGTCGAGGCCCGATTTTGGAAGCCCAGGTGATGGCGCGCCGAACTGTGAGATCTGAGAATTTTAGATATATTTTAATGATGTAATGAGAATTAAAGTGTAATTTATTGAGCTAAGTGAATTGTGGGAATTATAATTGGAGATTTATATGTTAAGTGTGTAAAATAAGCATGAAGTATGAGGACAGATCGATCTGGGAGAAGGAGAGATCGATCTGGTGAGTTAAAAATGACAAGGAAGGAGGAATTTGAGGAGCAGATCGATCTCCAATGGAAGAGATCGATCTCCTTATGATTCTGTTTGAGAAAAGATCGATCTCATGAGGAAGAGATCGATCTCCAAATGATTCTGTTTGGGAGAAGATCGATCTCCTTAGGAGCAGATCGATCTCATAAAGCCATAAAGAGATCGATCTCACCCCTCGACAGATCGATCTCCTAGGCATAAAATTGCCCAGATCGTCCCCAAAATTCAAACGCAGATCGATCTCACCCCTCGACAGATCGATCTCCTGCCCTCAGCCTATATAAGGAACCCCTATTTTTCTCCTGCAAACTCACTTTCTCTCTCTTCCAACCCCATTTCCACCGAAAACCTAACTTTCTCACTCATCCAAAACACCCATTTTCGGCCAAATCAAGAGTTATGGCAAGAAGGAAAGTTGTTCCTCATCAAAGGGAGAACAACATACTTGGAAATCGAAGGACGAATCAGATCGAGGCGTGGGTTGTGCGTCTCACAAGCTTTGGGTAATTTCTAAACCTCGATCTTGATATTTGAGATGATTTTGATGATATTGGTGGTTGTCATTGTGTTGAAATAGCTGAGAAATGATTAGGGATTGATGAAATTGCAATGTGGTTGGAGTGATAATGATATTTAGCAATTTTGGTAATTTTAGGAATTTTGAGCTATAAATGGAAATTTAGACAATGTGGTGAATTAGCATAGATAATTGGTATTAGAAATGTAGAACGTTGAGATGTTGTGAATGAGAGTGTAGTTTAGGATAGAGTTATGGAAATCAAGGGATTTGAGGTGTTATGAGCAATTATGCTCGATTTTGAGAATTAAGGGTGGTGTGATAATTGAGTATTGATGTTTTAACATCGTTTGGACAGCTCGGGAGTTCCAGAGTGGAATGCGAGGCTAGTCCGTGATACGGTGGAAACGATTGCACTATACGAGGTGCAAAGAGGTAAGGGAAATCTAAACCATTTGTGTATGTGATTTGTAAACTATTATAGCATGATTTGTGGTTTATAAAACAAGCATGTTGAGTGTTGTGTTGAGATTAATTGCACACGATTTTTATAGCTGGTTGGAGCCCATAATTTTATGAGTTTATAAGCTGAGTGTGAAATTGCTTTATAAACCGTTGAATTTTGTGTGAGTAATGAATTGGGCTCTACGTTAAGGCAATATCGAGATTTGAGAAATGTATGCGTGTTTTGCCGGTTGGAACTCAGTTTTATTACGTTTTGTGTTGAGTACAAAACGGTTTTCAATTGAGTTTTATGAGTGAAAAACCCCTATGAGTTCTACGTGAAGGCAAACCAGTCTTATGTGATAAGACTTAGGTGTGTAGTGGTGAGTACACACCGGGCATTGCTCTGGTAGCATGTAAGCCCGATTTCTTCTCCGTTCTGGTAACGTGAGAAACCCCATTGGTGGCCGTTGCCACGTGATACCCCATTGGTGGCCGTTGCCACGTGATACCCCATTTGGTGGCCGTTGCCACATGAGAAACCCCATTGGTGGCCGTTGCCACGTGATACCCCATTTGGTGGTCGTTGCCACGTGAGAAACCCCATTGGTGGCTGTTGCCATGTGATACCCCATTTGGTGGCCGTTGCCACGTGATACCCCATTGGTGGCCGTTGCCACGTGATACCCCATTTGGTGGCCGTTGCCATGTGAGAAACCCCATTGGTGGCTGTTGCCACGTGATACCCCATTTTGTGGCCGTTGCCACGTGAAACCCTATTCTGTGGCTGTGCCATGTGTGAATTCAAATCAGTGGCTTTGCCACGTGAGATAGTGGCCATGCCACGTGTGAATTTAAATCAGTGGCTATGCCACGTGTGTTTAGTGGCTGTGCCACGTGCATTACTATTTCAGTGATTTTATTCACGTGCATTGAGAAAACGTTTATCGCATTATTTTCACATGCTTTGTTATTGCTCTAGAGTGAGCCTTTTTACTTCATGTTTTCATGTAACTTGAGTCATGAGAATGTCGTTTTGAGTACTTTCATGCTATGGTTTTCAAATGAGTTTCACATACAAATAAACATTTTGTGATGTGCATTTTGGTTTATGAAATGAGTTCCTTACCCCCTTTACTGAGCGATTTAGAAGCTCATCCTGTTTTCTTTTCCCCCCAGATTTCTTTAAGTAAAAAGGGTTTCCCTGCGACGTACGGAGTAGTGGCTAGTGGAGGACTTGAGCTCCAGGCCATATATTGTATTTTAAGGTATCTTTTATCTTTTCATGTACCCAGACAATTACTGTAATTGCAGACACTTGATGTATAACATTATATGGGATGTATTAGGATTAATTAACTTAAGATGGATTAATGTATTTGATATGATATATAAATTCTATTGATGAGATCCTAAGGAATGATAATTATGATGATGTATGACACTGCACAGGAATGCACCTTTAATTGTGAATTAACGAGTAAAAAGTTTTAAATTAGCCCTATTTTCCGCACTTTCGGGGCGTGACAGATTTTTCTTGGTATCAGAGCTTAGGGTGTCTAGTACTGTCAGTGTCGGTTAAGTGAAATAGAATACATCCCAAGTGTCTGTAATAGTCTGGTCATGAACTGAAATTGAGGATTGAGATTTCAATCAATTTTGATATGTACGCGCAGGAGACGAGTTGAGATAGAGAATGAGTAAACGACGAGGTCGTTCGAGGAGGCAGGCAGAGTCCCCTCCGCCACCTGTCCCACAACCAGAGAGTCCTAACTCTCGATTTAATCGGATTGAGACCGATGTGAGGCAAGGTTTTGAGCAGATGGCAGCGTTATTCGCGCAACACTTTGGAGTTAATGCCTCAGATACTACCCCTACACCACCACAAGGACCTCCCATACCCCCAGTGCCTCCCGTCACTCAGCCTGAGGATAGAAGTATGGTCCGACTAAAGGATTTTCTGAAGATGAATCCACCCGCATTTAAGGGAAAGAAGGATCCTACAGAGGCTGAGGAGTGGTTGACAGAATTGAGAGTTATATTTGATTTTCTGGGGTGCACCGATGCTGAGAGGGTCAGTATGAGTGCCTATATGCTGAAGGGGAGAGCTCGAGATTGGTGGGGTACTACCCAGGGTATTTTGATGTCCCGCCAGGATGTGATTGGTTGGGAAGAGTTCCAGACAGCCTTTAGGACCCAATATGTACCACGAGCCGCCCAGAGAAAGAAACAGGCCGAGTTTTTGAGTTTGGTACAGGGTGACATGTCTGTGGATGACTATGAGAGCCAATTCACAGCGCTATTGAGATATGACCCAGAGACCTTTAAGAGTGAAGAACTCCGCACAGAGAAGTTTGTTTATGGGTTGAAGCCTGTCATCAGAGATAGATTGATAGGGTTATGTATTACGGAGTTTGGAGATGCTCTGAGACGAGCACAAGAAATTGAAAGAGAAATTGAAATGGTACAATCCCAAAATGAGCTCAGAGCGGTGAATAGAGATAAGGGCAAGAGGCCAGCACTTTTCCAAAAGGAGGCTCAGAGAGGTTCCTTCAGAAGAGGAAGGATTGAGGTGCAAAAGGACAGATTAGAGAGACCCAGAGGGTACCCTAACATTAGAGAGACCCCTCGAGATGTCAGGCCAGAGACAAGATTTTACAGGAATTGTGGCCGAATGCAAGAGGGAAGTTGTACCGGGTCGATCCATGGATGTTTTAGATGTGGAGACATGGGTCACATGGTGAAGGATTGCCCTCAACCTCAGAAACCACATGGATTGGAGCCTACTAGACAACAGCCTCAGAGAGTGGATCCCCGGAGACGGGCCACTACGACAGAGAAAGGGAAGAAACCTGTGGCACAGGGACGTGTGTTTACCCTGGATAAGGAGACCGCAGACACTTCGGCAGAAACTATAAGAGGTACACTCTCTGTCTGTGATCATAAGGCTCATGTGTTGATTGACTCAGGATCCACGCATTCCTTTATTTCTGAGCATTTTGCATGTAGATTAAACTTGAAGTTTGAACCTCTAGAATATATACTACATGTAAATACCCCTATGCGTGAATCCCAGAGAACTGAGTTAATCTGTAGAGGATGTGAAATAAAGGTGGGAGATAGAGTGATGTTAGCAGATCTAATCATGTTGAATATACATGGGTTTGATGTAATTCTGGGGATGGATTAGTTGGCAACTAATCGAGTGAGTTTAGACTGCTACACTAAGATTGTAACTTTCTCCCTACCTGAACCTTACAGTGTACGATTGAGATATTGAGGAAATGAATATGTGAAATTCTAGTAAGTAATTTGAGAATTTTAATATTATTTTGGAGAATATTAAATATGATTATTCATGTGAAGGTTATGAGACACTCATCTCAGACGATGAGCGGGAACATCCGAGGATTGAGGATATACCTGTGGTGTGTGAATTTCTAGATGTTTTCCCAGATAAATTGCCAGGTTTACCACCAAAGAGAGAGCTGGAGTTTACCATTGATTTGGTACCAGATACTCAGCCGATCTCTAAACCTCCCTACAGGATGGCATTGGTGGAACTTGAGGAATTGAAGAGACAACTACAGGAGTTACTGGATCAAGGGTTTATTAGACCCAGTATTTCACCGTGGGGAGCGCCAGTACTATTTGTTAAGAAGAAGGATGGTAGTCTCAGATTATGTGTAGACTACCGGTTGTTGAATAAAGCCACGGTGAAGAATAAATACCCATTGCCCAGGATTGATGATCTACTGGATCAGCTAAGAGGGGCATCAGTCTTTTCTAAGATTGATTTGAGATCGGGCTATCACCAATTGAGGATCAAGGAAGAAGACATTCCAAAGACGGCCTTCAGGACGAGGTATGGCCATTACGAATTCCTGGTGATGTCCTTTGGATTGACGAATGCCCCTACAGCATTTATGAGGTTGATGAATGAAGTGTTTAGAGACTATCTAGATAAATTTGTGATAGTCTTTATTGATGATATCCTGGTATACTCTCGGTCGTATGAGGAGCATGCACAGCATTTGTGGTTAGTACTTCAGATACTTTGAGATAAGCAATTGTACGGAAAGCTTAGTAAGTGTGAGTTTTGGTTGAACCGGATAGCTTTTCTTGGTCATATAGTCTCAGAGGAAGGGGTATCAGTGGACCCAAGCAAGGTGGAGGCTGTGCTTAATTGGGAGAGACCGAGGACAGTCACTGAGGTGCGAAGCTTCCTTGGTTTGGCAGGGTATTACAGAAGATTTCTGGAAGGATTTTCAAGGATTGCCGCCCCTTTGACTAAGCTCACGCGCAAAGAGACTCCATTTATATGGACTGATCAATGTGAGCTCAGTTTTCAGGAATTAAAAAGGAGGTTGACAGCGGCACCTGTGTTAACTATTCCTAAGGGATCAGGAGGATTTTCGGTGTATAGTGATGCATCTCATCAAGGATTGGGGTGTGTGCTTATGCAACACGAAAGCGTGGTCGCATATGGATCACGACAGCTGAAAGACCATGAGCGAAATTACCCCACGCATGATTTGGAGTTAGCCGCTGTGGTATTTGCTTTGAAGATCTGGCCACACTACTTATATGGGGAAAGATTCCAGATCTTCACTGATCACAAGAGTTTGAGATATCTCTTTGATCAGAAAGAGTTAAACATGAGACAAAGGAGATGGATGGAACTCCTTAAGGATTATGACTGCGAGATTCTTTATCATCCGGGTAAGGCGAATGTGGTTGCTGATGCCCTGAGTAGGAAGAGTATGATATCTGCTATGATGATCAGGGAATGGGATTTGTTAGAGTAGTTCGCCGAACTCAGATCAGAGTTAAAGAGGTAGAGACTGGATTTTTGGCTAGCCTACAGATAGAGCCCCGGATCATGGACCAGATTAGAACGGGGCAGCGTAGTGATCAGAGATTGATAGATATGGTTAGCCAAGCTAAACAGAGTTCGCAGTCGGATCTCACCATCAGCCAGGATGGATTGTTGAGATTCAGAGGATGGATTTGTGTACCGGACGATGATACCCTAAAGATACAGATATTGAGAGAATCCCACTGCTCGCGATACACCATGCACCCAGGGAGTACTAAGATGTACCGAGACTTGAGAAAGGTGTATTGGTGGAGTGGTATGAAGCGAGACGTGGCAGAGTATGTGGCCAGGTGTTTAGTATGCCAGCAAGTGAAAGCTGAGCCTCGAAAGCCCGGAGGACTACTACAGCCTTTACCTGTACCTACATGGAAATGGGAGCATGTCACTATGGACTTTATTATGGGTTTACCGAGGACCCGAAGAGGTCGTGACGCGATATGGGTCATTGTGGATAGATTGACCAAGAGTTCCCACTTCCTTCCCATCAAGAGCACAGATACTGTGGATGCCTTAGCTGAACTGTATGTCAGCGAGATAGCTAGATTACATGGGGCTCCAGTGAGTATTACTTCTGATAGAGATTCTCGATTTACTTCTAGATTTTGGACCCAGTTTCAGGAGTCCATGGGATCTCGATTGAGTTTCAGTACCGCCTATCATCCTCAGACAGATGGTCAGTCAGAGAGGACTATTCAGACCTTAGAGGATATGTTGAGGGTGTGTACGATGGATTTTAAGGGATCATGGGATGATCACCTACCCCTAGCGGAGTTTGTATACAATAACAACTATCATACGAGTATTGGAATGGCACCTTTTGAGGCTCTATATGGTAGGAGGTGTAGATCCCCTATAGCTTGGGAAGAAGTCGGTGACAGAAAGATAAATGCTCCCGAGCTTGTTGAGCAAGCTGTATAGGGTGTGAAACTCATATGTGAGAGGTTACGGGCTGCACAAGGTAGCCAGAAAAGCTATGCGGATGTGCGTAGACGGCCACTCGAGTTTGAGGTTGGTGATGCAGTATTTCTGAAAATATCACCGAGTAAGGGTATCATGCGATTTGGAAAGAAAGGGAAATTGAGTCCTCGATACGTAGGACCATTCGAGATTCTTGAGAGAGTGGGAGAGGTAGCTTACAGATTAGCATTACCCCCACAGATGTCCGAAATACACAATGTTTTTCATGTGTCTATGTAGAGGAAATACCACCCGGACCCTTCCCATGTCATAGAGTATGACGAGATGGACATTCAAGAGGACATGAGCTACACTGAGGAACCCGTCCGGATTCTCGATAGAAAGGAGAAGGTACTGAGAACCAAGAGCATCCCATTAGTGAAAGTTTTGTGGAAACATTACTCAATGGAAGAGGCAACGTGGGAACTAGAGAGTCTCATGAAGGAGAAATACCCCCATCTATTTGACTAGTTGAGTTGAATTTGGAGGACCAAATTCTTTTTAAGGTGGGGAGGATGTGAGATCTGAGAATTTTAGATATATTTTAATGATGTAATGAGAATTTGAAGTGTAATTTATTGAGCTAAGTGAATTGTGGGAATTATAATTGGAGATTTATATGTTAAGTGTGTAAAATAAGCATGAAGTATGAGGACAGATCGATCTGGGAGAAGGAGAGATCGATCTGGTGAGTTAAAAATGACAAGGAATGAGGAATTTGAGGAGCAGATCAATCTCCAATGGAAGAGATCGATCTCCTTATGATTCTGTTTGAGAAAAGATCGATCTCATGAGGAAGAGATCGATCTCCAAATGATTCTGTTTGGGAGAAGATCGATCTCCTTAGGAGCAGATCGATCTCATAAAGCCATAAAGAGATCGATCTCACCCCTCGATAGATCGATCTCCTATGCATAAAATTGCCCAAATCGTCCCCAAAATTCAAACGCAGATCGATCTCACCCCTCAACAGATTGATCTCCTACCCTCAGCCTATATAAGGAACCCCTGTTTTTCTCCTGCAAACTCACTTTCTCTCTCTTCCAACCCCATTTCCACCGAAAACCTAACTTTCTCACTCATCCAAAACACCCATTTCTGGCCAAATCAGGAGTTGTGGCAAGAAGGAAAGTTGTTCCTCATCAAAGGGAGAACAACATACTTGGAAATCGAAGGACGAATCGGATCGAGGCGTGGGTTGTGCGTCTCACAAGCTTTGGGTAATTTCCAAACCTCGATCTTGATATTTGAGATGATTTTGATGATATTAGTGGTTGTCATTGTGTTGAAATAGCTGAGAAATGATTAGGGATTGATGAAATTGCAATGTGGTTGGAGTGATAATGATATTTAGCAATTTTGGTAATTTTAGAAATTTTGATCTATAAATGGAAATTTAGACAATGTGGTGAATTAGCATAGATAATTGGTATTAGAAATGTAGAACGTTGAGATGTTGTGAATGAGAGTGTAGTTTAGGATAGAGTTACGGAAATCAAGGGATTTGAGGTGTTATGAGCAATTATGCTCGATTTTGAGAATTAAGGGTGGTGTGATAATTGAGTATTAATGTTTTAACATCGTTTGGACAGCTCGGGAGTTCCAGAGTGGAATGCGAGGCTAGTCCGTGATACGGGGGAAACGATTGCACTATACGAGGTGCAAAGAGGTAAGGGAAATCTAAACCATTTGTGTATGTGATTTGTAAACTATTATAGCATGATTTGTGGTTTATAAAACAAGCATGTTGAGTGTTGTGTTGAGATTAATTGCACACGGTTTTTATAGCCGGTTGGAGCCCATAATTTTATAAGTTTATAAGCTGAGTGTGAAATTGCTTTATAAACCGTTGAATTTTGTGTGAGTAATGAATTGGGCTCTACGTTAAGGCAATATCGAGATTTGAGAGATGTATGCATGTTTTGTCGGTTGGAACTCAGTTTTATTATGTTTTGTGTTGAGTACAAAACGGTTTTCAATTGAGTTTTATGAGTGAAAAACCCCTATGAGTTCTACGTGAAGGCAAACCAGTCTTATGTGATAAGACTTAGGTGTGTAGTGGTGAGTACACACCGGGCATTGCTCTGGTAGCATGTAAGCCCGATTTCTTCTCCGTTCTGGTAACGTGAGAAACCCCATTGGTGGCCGTTGCCATGTGATACCCCATTGGTGGCCGTTGCCACGTGATACCCCATTGGTGGCCGTTGCCACGTGATACCCCATTTGGTGGCCGTTGCCACGTGAGAAACCCCATTGGTGGCCGTTGCCACGTGATACCCCATTTGGTGGCCGTTGCCACGTGAGAAACCCCATTGGTGGCCGTTGCCACGTGATACCCCATTGGTGGCCGTTGCCACGTGATACCCCATTTGGTGGCCGTTGCCACGTGAGAAACCCCATTGGTGGCCGTTGCCACGTGATACCCCATTTTGTGGCCGTTGCCACGTGAAACCCTATTCTGTGGCTGTGCCACGTGTGAATTCAAATCAGTGACTTTGCCACGTGAGATAGTGGCTATGCCACGTGTGAATTTAAATCAGTGGCTATGCCACGTGTGTTTAGTGGCTGTGCCACGTGCATTACTATTTCAGTGATTTTATTCACGTGCATTGAGAAAGCGTTTATCGCATTATTTTCACATGCTTTGTTATTGCTCTAGAGTGAGCCTTTTTATTTCATGTTTTCACATGACTTGAGTCATGAGAATGTCGTTTTGAGTACTTTCATGCTATGGTTTTCAAATGAGTTTCACATACAAATAAACATTTTGTGATGTGCATTTTGGTTTATGAAATGAGTTCTTTACCCCCTTTACTGAGCGATTTAGAAGCTCACCCTGTTTTCTTTTCCCCCCAGATTTCTTCAAGTAAAAAGGGTTTCCCTGCGACGTACGGAGTAGTGGCTAGTGGAGGACTTGAGCTCTAGGCCATATATTGTATTTTAAGGTATCTTTTATCTTTTTATGTACCCAGACAATTACTGTAATTGCTGACACTTGATGTATAACATTATATGGGATGTATTAGGATTAATTAACTTGAGATGGATTAATGTATTTGATATGATATATAAATTCTATTGATGAGATCCTGAGGAATGATAATTATGATGATGTATGACACTGCACAGGAATGCACCTTTAATTGTGAATTAACGAGTAAAAAGTTTTAAATTAGCCCTATTTTCTGCACTTTCGGGGCGTGACACGAACGAAAGTGGAATCGGCCGGAGAACCAACCGGACGGCGGCGGAACGACCAGAGGATGACTGAACCGGCCGAATCGGACTGAACCGGTCAAATTGAACCAGACCGAACCGACGATCTAAACCAGGTTGAACCGGACCGGACCGGTTCAGCCAAAAAGAAGAGGAAAAAAAGGAAGAAAAAGGAAAAAAGAAAAAGAGAAAAAATTGGAAAAAATTTCAGTGATGCAATCGAGCTTCGGGTAAGTCGGTAAGCGGTCGAATTGACCGATTTAATTTTTGGAATATTTAATTTGATAAATAATCGACTGAAAGTTTACCCGAAAATATATCTAATTCTGTAGCTCGATGATTGGCATCAACCGAGAGCTCGAGACAGCCTCAATTTGTGTACGATCATGGAATAACGGGTAAATGACCCTTGTTTACGATAATTTTATATCGTTATGCGTGATTAATATTTAACGTATAAATTACGGATTTAATTTCCGCATAAATGAATTAAATTTTGGAAATTGGATAAATTGTCGTAAATATTAAATTGAGATATCCGAGAATTTAGAACGAGGCTAAATAAATATTGATGGGTCCAATGAGCCCAATAGGCCTCGATAAAGTGTGTTAAACGGGCTTAAGGCCGATTAAGGCCCATTAAGGTGCAATCGGGCCCAATATGGGTAAACGGGCCCAATGATTTAAATTAAGCCCAGAAAATATGAAATACAATTAAATTGCATTGTAATTGACCTGATGAATGTGTATCCGCAGTTCCGAAGATTGGATTGGGAGCAAATCGGACTGCATGACGAGTCATCAGTGAAAAGGTCAGACTGTACAGAAAAATGAGGTAAGGGAATTATGTGAGTAGCTAGAGGTAGCTACGCGTATTTTAATAGTCTTTCTGTACACTGAATATGTATGTATACCTTGATATGTATGTATCCTAAAAGTGGTTTAAATGATTTTAAGGATCGAAATAGGTGAAAAGTCTATTTTACCCCTATTGAGGGAAGTTCACCTAAGGATGGTGAAAGCATGACATGCATGAAATGCATGATTTAAGGATTTTTATGATTAAGGAATTTTCTTGGTTTTAATCAAGTAAATCGATAGATTTGGCCAATAATTGCATAAGTTTCCCAAAATAACACTACGTAGGTGTTATTATTATTTAAATGAAATTATTTGGAAAACGGGCCAACTATCAAGTTTATATGGAAACAGATAGTGCCGACACGTAGTTCGCACTATATCTGCGTTTGTGAATGTGCATAAATGTGCTGGAGCGGTTGCTCGCACCAACTTGTGACAGGTTTAATGGTATCAGAGCTTGAGTTGGCCTGATATGAGTCGGTGTTAGTGGTTAAGGAAATTACATCCCCATGTACTGTGCGTTGTATAGATACAATTGTATATATCGAGATAGAAGTGCAGCTAAGAATTTGTTTTTAAATGCAAGAATAGACTTATTAACTGATAGCCGCTATGGTTGAGAGGCGAGTACACGAGTTCGAGGTCGAAGCGGTAGGCCCGAGAGTAGTACTGAGTCGCCACATGAGACTCGAAATGAGATTGACGTGGAGGCTGGTGTTGAGCATGACCCACAGAGTCCAATAGAGAGATCGGATAGAGTCTGACAGAGAGATCAGACAGTATTGAGACACACTTCGCGAGGTTAGAGCGAAGTGTGGAGAATATATTGCGAGCTAATTACTCAGAGCATGTATGAGATCTGAGGGTGAGTTTGAGCATTAGTGGAAGTCCGCTCGACCCATTTTAAGAGTTAGACGTCCAAAATGGACATGAGAACATAATTCTATATGTATTCCGGTGACAGAATATCCCGGACATTGTTAAAGGAAATTATAGATGATAGTATTTACTTTGACCCAGAGGAACATGTTAATTGACGAGTATGAAACTCAGTTTATATTCCTGGGCAGATATGACTCGGACACGATGAACAGTAAGAGTCGAGAAGTTTGAAAGTTCATGAAAGGACTCAGATTGTCAATTAGAGTCCGATTAGCCCGTAAGATATCACTACTTATGCCGAGGCAGTGCACAGATTACAGTTGTGTGAATAAGATCATGAGTTGCACGCCTCTGAGATTGAGAAAGGTAGTAAGGGTCGAAATTGAGACAAAAAGAGAATAAAGAATGACAGAGATGTCAGAATGAGAAAAGGTAGTTTGGTAAAAGATTAGAGTTGATAAATCACGAGGTAAGTTGATTGATAAACCCCAGTATATCTAATTTCAACACTTATGAGGGGTATTGTGATTTGAGGACCCCGACTTGCTACGGAACAGTGTAGCAGTGTAGCAGTGAGAATAGTGTAAGCAGCGTAACAGTGTAGAATGTGTGGTAGTTACCACTGAAATAAGATGTTGGACGAGGGCGAGAGTATGCCTTGGACCAGGACACTATTGATGTTTCATTTGATGTGGTGGAAGATACCACACTGGTTAAGAATAATGAAGTAATTATTTTAATTGATCCTGGTGCCACGCATTTATTCATACCGCCTTCAATTGTTTATAAGCGAGTGAAAGGTGTGACGCCTGTACCCTTAAGCAAGATGATGATAGTTAGTTGATTTTCACTAACTAAATATGGGTATAGAGATTTTAAGTTGAAAATAAGGGTGAAAACATCATTGAAAAGTATATTGTATGTTGACACGTAATGAAAGAGTTTGTTATAAGTGATATATGAAAGGAGATAAGCTTGGAGATGTGATAGATCCTGCATACGAGATATATTGGAATAAGACGTATGCAAGGTAAGAATTCCTATGATACGTGAAGTAATTTGGATAAAGCAAGTAGTAGCGAATATGAATTGTGAACACATGGACTGATATGTAAAGTAAATGTGGTCAAATCTGAGGGTTAATAAAGGTATTTTAGAATACTTCCCCGCTTGAAGATTTGATAGCGTCTGGAAGCGCACGTATAATCTATAAATTGAAATTGACAGTTGTAATATATATACATTTAAAATTGGGTACCTTAACTGGTACGATAAAGAAATATAGAATTCGATTAATCATGAAGGTTTAAAAATTAAAATTTTATAAAAGCCGTTAATATAAGAAAAAGGAAATGACGTGGGTTAGTATCTTGAACGGAAAACGATTTCGAAATGACATTGTACGTTTATGCGTACATAGGTCAAGGATATGAGTGATTGAAATATTTAGTGGAACTCAACTACGAAAAGGTATTTAAACTTTACCTGGACTGATTGGTTGTCATCTTTAGTGATGATATTTTGATGTATTAGAAGTCCAGGGAAAAGCATGAGTAGCAAATGAAAACTATATTACAGACGTGATTTTCCTGAAATTGGTTGTTCAGTTGACATTTATCGTTGGAAAAAGATTACATACGTGTGGTATGATAAGTATGAAAGTAGTTTCGGTGAGTTTTGGTATACTGAAGTAAGAAACTGACCACTATAATGATTTTCACCATAACCTACAGCTCCAGAGGTTTCAGTGTGTATGAATACCTCAAAATAAGGATTGGGCTGTGTATTGATGTAAAATGGAGAGATAGTTGTTTATGGATCCAGTTAGTTCAAGAATCATGACAAAAACTATCCGACCCATGATTTAGAGTTGGCAGCCGTAGTGATTACACTGGAAGTATGGTGCCACCACTTATACGGTGAGACATTTCGGGTATGCACTGATCGTAAAAGCCCCGAGTATCTGTGTTCACAGAAAGAGTCGAATATGTGATAACCAAGAGAGTTAGAGTTTCTAAGGATTACGATTGTGAACATTATACCACCCAGGAAAGGCTAATGTAATGGCTGATGCCTTGAACAGAAAGAGCCTTGGGATGGTATCACATATGATGGTCAGGGAGCGTGAGCTGGTAGAGCAGTGTGAACCTCATTAGTGATGTGATCCCTTCTGATGATGACAGTGATTTTATGACAGCTAGCCTGAGGTTAGAACCGGATTTGAGTGACCGGATTTGCCAGGCATAACGTGATGATCAGCATGATGTCGATAGTGTGGGTCGGATTCAGAAGGGTATAGTGACAGAGTTCACAATGAGTGATGATGACGTACAGAGGTTCAAAGACAGTATAAGTGTTCCCCAGGACCACAGTTGATTTGATAGTGTTATTGTTAGAAGCTCACTCTTCGGGATATACAGTGCATCCGTGAAATAATAAATATATCAGAATCTCTGAAAAAGGGTATTGGTGGTCAGGTTTGAAAAGAGATAGTGTAGAGAATTGTGGAAAAGTGTCTCGTATGTCAGTAGATTAAGGTAGAGCAAAAGAAGTTGCAGGGTTATTGCAGCCTCTACCTATATTGACACAAAAATGGGAACAAGTTACCATGAATATTATGATGGGTTACAGAGGACTCAAAATCAATCACGAGGCTATCTGGGTGATAGTCGATAGATTGATTTAGTTTACCCACCTTCTGGTTATGAAATCCCCAGATACTCTGAGTGCGTAGGCGAATTTATGTGTATGAAAAATTGTGGAACATTATGTAGCGTTCCAGTGAGCATGGTATTAGATAGGGGATTCCCGCTTCACTTCCCACTTCTGGGGATATTATTGGAAGCCAATGGGGACCCTGATTGTGTGTTAGCATAGCTTCCGTCCTCAGACAGATGGTCAATCAGAGAGAACTGTACAGGTTCTGGAGGATGTGATGATAGCGTGTGCCATTGATTTTATAAGCTCCTGGGATGATCAGTTGCTACTAATCAAATTCGTCAATGATGGCAGTTGTCACTCGAGTATCGGGATGAGATTATATGAGGCATTGTATGGCTGTAGGGAGTTGTTTCCCCGATTTAGATAAGAAGAAGTGGGTGACAGATAGAGAGTTGTTCCCGTATTGGTAAGACTAACCTCTGAGGATGTTCAGTTGAATTATGAGAGATTAAGAACACCTCAGAGCAGATAGAAAAGCTATGCTGACAAGAGACAGAAATCATTGGAAATTCATCGAGGGTGAATCAGTATTGTTGATAGTTACTTGTCCTAAGAGCATAAGGACGTAACGAGATTCGGATAGAGATATTGGACAAGTGGGAGATAAGACCTGTAGGTTGGCGTTACCACTTAAATAAACAGGCATCCACAATGTGTCCTATCTTATGATGTTTTGAAAATAATATCCGGACCCAGTATATGTGATCAGATATGAGCTTCAACGGCTTAGCTCAATGAAAGTATAACGTATGATTGGAAAATCGATTCTGGTATTAGACGGAAGGAGAAAGTATTAAGGTTTAAGATGTTCTCCCTAGTTAAGTATGATGGAAATATAACACTCCGGAGAAAGTCACTTGAGGATGACAGTATATGATACGATAGATGTACCTGGAGTTGTTATGGACTTATATGACTTGGTTCTAATTTGGAGGACCAAATTTCTTAAGTGGGGGAGATTGTATGTCACGACCCAAATTTCCTAAAATCCCTACAAATTTTTCGCTTTTCATTTCCTTACCCGTCGTGAACAGATATACTACTAAACAGTTGGGCTATGATTCGGTGTTAGTCACCTCTCCCCTATTTACCATTCAATTTCCATATTTCATTTACATATCAATTTATTTAAAACTAAATACATCCCCAATATTACATCCATATACAGTACTGTGCATCTATATGTTCAGATACGAAATTATACAAATGTGTATACCTGGTCTTGCTAAGAAGCAGCGGATAACCGAGATGCGAGACTATTGTCGCTCTCTTCTACTGAATATACCCTGTGGGGTGGAAAATGAAAGGGTGAGCGAAACGTGCTCAGTAAGGCAATAATGTAAGCAGGTAGATAACTATACTATCTACGTGCTGATAATGTCATGATGTAAAAATCGTTTACTTTCGGAGCATGAGGTAAGATTAAAACAATGCCACATGTATGTATATATCATATACAAGAAATCATGAAATCGATATATAAAGCACACATGGAAAATCATCATGTATGACATCTCATGCTCGTCACATTAAAACTTATTTGTTTAATCACAAAACTCATCACTTTGAAACTTATATGTTTCATCATAAATTCATCACGTTTAAAACTCATTTATTTCATCATAAACTCTCACTTTAAAACTCATTTGTTTCATCACAAACTCATCACGTTAAAACTCATTGTTTCATCATAAAACAACTTCATCAAGGTCAAACCCATCTCTCGGGAATACCTTGATTCATTAAATCACATCTCTTTTAAAAACATAAATCGGGACTACCCCTCCATCGAGTTTGTCCTGATCTATCCAGACCGTATGATATTATGTGAGGCATGTAGGTTACTGTATGAAAAATCGAGGACTATGGCCATACTATGTCCCTGTGATCCCATGCTACACGGATCCCAGTGTGCGGGGTATCACAACTGCAACGAGAGGTGGGGTCAAGTCCTACCCGCCAGAATATCAAGTAACATCATAGAGTCATCATGACTGCACGGTACAGCGTACTCCATGTGACATACACGGTACATCGTACTCCGTGGACCCATATCATAGTCTGGGGGTGCCTGCCGTAGGTCTTATCCACCCCAATACTATGTCGATAACCAACCCATGTCTCAAAGTATATGTGCGAGCATCTCAACTCTCTGTGACACACAGTCTACAGGAGGCTTCCGCACGACTATATGCATGTCAACTCGCGTCTAGTGCGAGCGAAGCTCCAGCACCACGCTATGCATATCATGATATCTAAAATCTCGTGCGAGCGAAGCTCCAGCATGGTTTTGTGCACACACAAATTTCTCGTACGAGCAATGCTCTAGTACGGCTTTTTATGAGAAATAAATCAGTAAACTTGAGTGCGAGAAAGACTCTAGCACTCTTTTTATTCATGTAAATACAATAGGTGGCTCGATTTTAATAAAACATCTTTTAAGATCGTAACCGGTACAAACCGGTTCCCTTTCGTAAAATTCACGAAATCAACAGCCCACCAAAGCAATATATTCATATAAAGTATTAAAAACATGAAATCATGCAATTTACCTGCCTTACTACCCTTTTTGTAAATTTTACTCCTAGGGGCAAAATCATCTTTTTCCTTTATTTATCTAAGCCCCGATTTTCGTAAAAATTATTACTTCATTTCTAGATGCTTTAATAAATTTTTAAGCCCTGTAATTACCCTCAAAATACGTATAGAAATCTCTATACGCCTACAAAATTCCCTTACCTTATTTTTCTGTAGAATCTGACCTTTTCTCTGATGTCACGTCGCGCAGTCTGATCTGCTCTCAATCCAATGTCCGGAACTGCGTATTAATATTTCTTAGGTCAGATAACATACAATTTAATTGTATTTCCTATTTTCTGGGCTTAATTTAAATCATTGGGCCCGTTTACCCCTATTGGGCCCGATTGCACCTTAATGGGCCTCGACCCATTTTCAGCCCGTTTTTACTTATTAAATACCTTCCTCGGGTTTACTGGGCTCATACAGCTTACCAATAATTATCGAGCTTCGTTCCAAACTCATTGGATAGCCCGTAAACCATTTACGGTAATTACGTTGTAAATCCGATTAATATCCCTCTTTATACAACATTAATTCGTAAATTTCGTAAAATAATCGAAACTCTGTATTAAAGGACTCTAATTGCTGGAATTAAACTGTACTTACCCGATACAATGCGTGATACGAAAATTGGAGCTCAATCGACTCTCGTTCGGGCTTTATCGTACAACTGCACAATTATTATATTTAATCCCGGGTTAATTTCTGATCAAATATTATTTAAATAAATTTTTCGAAATTCAAATTGGTCACTTTTGACCTCTTACCGACTTACCCGAAGTTCGGTGTATCCCCAAAATTTCTTTCTCTTTTTCCTTTTTCTCTTTTTCTCCCTTTTTTCCTCTCTTTTTGGCTGAACCGGTTCAGTCCGGTTCGGACCGGTTCAGACCGCCTGTTCACTCCGGTTCGGCCGGTTCACCGCCGGTTCACTGCCTTACCGCCTGATTCTCCATCGGCTTCCACCGCCAGTGGCTCCGCAAGGTTGTCCACACCTCGAATCTGGCCTCGGCTTCGTCCAAGGCCGCCGGAAAGTTGTCGGTCCGGCTGTTCTCCTCTTCGCCGTCGGTGGTTCCCCCTTTTTTCGTCGATTTCGGCGCCTTTCGTCGATTTCGGCGCCGTTCGTCGGTTTCGCCAGCCGTGGCCACCACCGATCGCATCGTCTGGGCCTGGGGAGTCCTCGGCTAGGGGTGGGGTCGGCCAGATCGGCGCCGTTCGCCGCCGATCGGAGCTCTTTCTCCCGCAGCTTCTCTCCCTCGATCCGCCGGATTCTGGCGTCGGTAGGCTGCACCGCCGGTACCATCTTGCTCGCCGGGCGTCGCTCTACGTTTTCCGACCTTCGCCTGGGCTCAACGGTCGCCGGTGGCTCGCCGGTCTCCCTCCCCGTTTTCGGCTTCCGTTTTCATTTTCTCTCTCCCCGATTTTCGTTTTCTGACCTTTTTTTTTCTTCTTCTTTTTTTTTTTCAATTATTATTTTATTTAACAATTTATTTTATTATTAAAATATTCATTAAAATAGTCTAAAAAAATCTGAAAATATCTACAATTCTATTAATTTATTCCAAATAAATCAATTTAATTTAATTTATTGTATTTTTAATCATTTTTCGGTATAATTTCTTTGTATTTTCGAGATATTGTCCCAAATAACTTTTCGGTATTTCTAAAAATTTCGGATCTTGATCAATTGGACTCGAAATTGTATAATTCCTCATTATTGATCAAGATATCCTAAATCCTTATTTTTAATTAAATTTTTCTTATCGAATTTATCCCGAATTTCGATCTTTTGATCGTTTTACCCCTACACTTGTTCGGGATTAATTCAGTCAAACTTTCCTTCACGAACACTCATTCATTTTATGATTTGAATCCTTATTTTCAGTCCTAATCCCATTCCTTTAAATTTGTGAACATTTTTCTACCTCATAAAATTTACGATTTAATTTCGGGTCTTACAAATCTCCCCCACTTAAGAAATTTGGTCCTCCAAATTAGAACCAAGTCATATGAGTCCATATACAACTCCGGGTACATCGATCGTATCATTGGTGGGACCCTAAGGGTATCTACCGCAAGTGCACGGGTCGTCCAAGTAATAATGGGATTTTGAGTCCCGAGATATCGTCCCACAGGGAAGTTGTTAGCCTAATTAACTACCGGTTACTATTATCTTAAGTATATCCTAGCAAATTTATGAATTTTCAAAGGTGATCAACTAATCTAGAATTGAAAATACCGAAAGCAATAAAATAATAAAGCTATAAAATAAAGGAAATAAAAACGAGCAAACTTACTTACAGTGCTCCACACAATTAAAATCGAAAACCTACAAAAGAAATTAAAACAGTTAAAACTAATTAACGCAATTAAAATAAAATGCAAATATGAAAATAACAAAACAAGATTAATTAAACTAAAATTAAACTAACCTAAAAATGCAATTAAACTACTTAATCAAATGCAATTTAAACTAACCTATGATTTAATGAAATAAATTTACCCCTAATCTAATTCTAAATGAACATTTAATTAACTATTAACCTAATTAAAACTAAGTTCTACACTATTAAGCAAGAATAATAATTATGCAATTTAATTAACAAATCTAAACTAAGCTAACTAATTTAATTGGAAATAAACTAAACTAAAAAGCATGAAAATGAGTTAATGCCCAAAATGCAAAAGCCAAACAAGGCCTTAGGATTTTAAACTATCCAACAACTCCCTCCAAAACACTGTTCATGCATCATTTTTCTTTTCTATTTCCAGTATGGCTCGGTTTGGTAAGGTGTTGTGTCCAA
Organism: Firmiana major; assembly: GCA_033439115.1. Taxonomy (NCBI): domain Eukaryota; kingdom Viridiplantae; phylum Streptophyta; class Magnoliopsida; order Malvales; family Malvaceae; genus Firmiana; species Firmiana major. The sequence goes on along the minus strand of CM065903.1, from coordinate 20,240,235 downwards.
CTTGCTTGCTCACGGGTCTGTCCTAGTCTGCTGTCCACCAACTCTGCCTCAATTCCTGGCTGCCACTTTCCCAGCACGTTACCACCCATCAGCAACCAAGCTTCAACACGCCAGCCTCTCCAGACCTGCACTACACGTCCAGCTCCTGCTCTGTCCTGCACTGCTACGTTAGGTGCAACTGCAACGTGCTCCAGGTGCTGCATCAGCCTCTCGGTTCAGTGCTGGTGTGCTCTCGGTTCCAGCAACTGGTGTCTGCTGCTCCAGGCTCTGTTCGATTGCTGCTTGTCCTCGGGTTGGTGCTTGCTGCGTCTCCAGGAACTCATCGCTGCTCTGGTTTTTATCCTGCTCGGGTTTGTCCTCGATACCGTTCCTCGGCCTGCTGCTGGCAGCACTAGCTGCTGCTTCAGCACCAGAAGATCATCAGTAGCAGCAGCTACCACGCACTGTCTCCCCCAAGCTTATCTTCCTTCTGCCTCGCCACCTTTCTGCCCAGCATTTGCATCTGCAGTGTGTACCAGCTTAATACAATTAAACAGAGACAAACAAAGGAAGAAAAAGAAGAAAGTTAATGGTGAACTGTGCTCCTCGGATGAACTGCTTTTACACCGGACAACCACCCATACTCATTTCCTAATCCAGCTATTAACAACTACAATGACGATGAAACATAATGCAGTAAATGACTATATGCAGGAGATCAAAACAAGTAAACAAACGGGATAACTAACACCCTCCGCCTGCTTCACATGTAGCCTCAATGATGTGATTCCACATTGCCATTGGTGTGGATAAATGCTAAGCATCAATCCACATCAAAGCATCAAAACCACAAAGCATGGATGAAGGAGACATTATGCCACCCGAATGCACAAAGAGAGCTCAAACCGAGAGCTAAAAAAATATATATAAAAAGGATTGCTTCAAACAATAACAAAGTATGAAACCGAGAATGCATTAGTAAAATGAGTTATGGAAATGAAACTAAGGAAATATAACAATAGTTAAGGGAAAACCGGGAGCATGAAATTGGAATGAGCTTTCATTGAAAAAGAAATTTAACAAGTTGTAAAATGAAGAACATGGAAATTAAACACAACTCTAAAAACTATTTTTCCCTAGAAATTACATTACACTACTCCTAACTACATTACACTACTCCTACTCCTAAAAGTTACATTAACCTCTACTCCTAAAAATTTTTACTTTCAATTGTCATCTTCCTATTTATAAGCACACTAGGGGCAAAATGGTAATTTTCACATCCTTGATGAGTTGGCATTTTTTTTGGCCACTTGTCTTCACACCATTGGCTCCTTGAAAAGATATTTCCATGTCATCGGTTTTCTTGTCCAATTGGATGTGTTAGGTGGCATGACTCGTGTTGTCCGCGTGGCTCAATCTCGATTTTAGCCCAATTCCGATCCATTTTCTACCGAAATATTCAAAACTCATCCGGATTTGATTTATCTGCAAAAATGAGAATTTTAATTAAATAAAGGGGATAATTAACAATAAATTGGGGATTTAAATAATTATTTAGGAAATTAAGCACAAATAATTCTAAAAATATAGAATTATCACACCCCCAAACTTGAGCTTTTGCTTGTCCTCAAGCAAAACAAAATGATTGTGAGAATGACAAGTACTAAACACAATAATTTTCCCAATATTATCCTCAAAGAAAAAGTACAGACTATGAAATCAAAGAATTACAATTACAAGTCCAGCACTTAGAATTATTCAATCATAAGTCCTAACCCAAATTGGACTCCTCGTGAGTGTGTGAAAAATGTCTAAGTCACTTCTCAGTACATTATCCAGATCAGATTATGCAACACAGTGAATGCAAATTCAATGACAAGTGATCATTCCCATAAGTTTGCTTTTCACTAATCTCTCCACTAATGTAGTCACACTCAATCAAGGATCAATAGGACTTCATTAAGCTTGTAATGTCAGGCTGGGGTTAAGGTATGATAAAGTCGATTTAGGTTCAGTTACCCCTTAACATGCATTACCTTCGAGGATCTTTAATGTAAGAGCTCTAATTTATTCCCCCAAACTTATTTTATTTCACTAAACATTTTTTTTTCTTTTCTTATTCTTTTCTCTTTTTATTTTTTTTATTTTTTATTTTTATTTTTATTTTTTTTACACACTCCTTCACAATCACTTAATACCCATACAGCTCACAATATATCCAATGACTTTTCATGCTTTCGGGGTAAGGGATAGGAAAAAGTTTTTAAGCTAAGGAAAATAAAAAATAAGCAGGTGTATTTACAGAGAAAAGCTTATTTGGCCCAAATGGGTGACTAGGGGTAGAATATGTACAAGGAAGGCTAGAAAGGCTCAAACGATCCAAAGATGGCCTAAATCATCTCCCTAATTAAGTGTGATCTAATATTTCGCCTCGAGATTAGATCAAACAAATTCTAGAATATGATACACAAAATCAACTGAACAATTGCAATCCTATGTACACATAAGCTTTCTCTAAATAAATATACTGATTCATGACATGACATGTGCATAAGATGAGGCAATCGCAATCAGAATCAAGACAAATTCAAGAATTCAACTTCATGCTTTTCCTATAATCATGCTTCTAAGTCAATCAAAGTCATACTAAATCATGGGGTCATATCACCGGAATATGGGAAAACTACATGCTAAGCACTCAATCATCCAAAATCAAGCAATTTAAGCTCATTTTATCGAAAAAATTTTGAAAATTCCTTCTCAGATTTTCGAAAAAATTTTAAAATTTTTTCCAATTTTTCAAAAAATTGCTCAAGTGATATCCCCTCCCCCAAACTTAACGTGCACAGTGTCCTCAGTGTGCAGATAATATAAGAATTTAAGCTCAAGAACAGAGTACTCCCCTTTCTGATGTTGATGAACAATCGAAGCTTTGATTGAAAGCATAAAACGAGAAAAGAAACCTGCAAAATAAACAAAGAAAGAAACAGCCAAAAAGAAAAAGAACTATATACAAAGTGAACATGAAAAGACAGCCACTTCAAATGCAGCTGAAGAAGACAACACTCAGCAACAGGGCGAAGAGTATGAGGGTCATCCAAAGTGGTGACAGGGTACTAACAGTTAACTCCTCCTGAGCCCTATCTATTTCCTTCCTTCTTTCAGATTTTATATGGTCAAGCTTTATGTTCTCCTCAATCTCTATCTTAAAACATTCTTGAGAGTCATCAGGGAGCTTCAAAGGTTTGAAAACATTAAGCTTTACTTCCTGATCTTGGACTCTCATCGTCAACTTCGTAGCATCAGAGGGCGAGGAAGGCAATGAATACGAAGAAGGTATAGATGAAGAAGCGCTTAGCTTTGTTTCCTTGGCAGCCCGATCTTTAGGTTCCTGCCCTTTCTGAGCTACTTCGTTAGAACCTATGTGTTCTTCAACTGTTCAGGTTGGGACTTAACTTGTGGCTCCTCTAGCTCTCTGCCACTCCTAAGGGTGATAGATCTAACTTGTTCCTTACCCTCCCCTTGCTCATCAGGATTAACTTCAGTATTACTAGGAAGGGTCCCTTGAGGATGTTGGCTAAGAGCACTAGCTATTTGTCCAACCTGAACTTCTAAGTTCTTAAGTGAAGCAGCTTGATCTTGCAGGATAGTCGTGAACATCTCCTCTAATGTAGGCTTCTTCTCAGCTGCTGGTGCATGGTAGAATTGGGGCTGCATAAATGCTGGTGGTGGTGGTGGTGGTGGTGATGGGTGATATTGAAATTGAGGTGGGGATGGATGATGTGGATGGTGGTAAGGAAATTGCTGCTGTGGTGGTACCTAAACTTGTGGAGCTTGAAAACTAGGGGGTTCTACAAATATTGAATTAGAAGTTTGCCCTTGGTTTTGGCTCCAGGAGAAGTTAGGATGGTTCCTCCACCCTGAATTATAGGTGTTTGAAAAAGGGTTGTTCTGTTGCGTAGGGAGAGCAACATACTGAACCGACTCTAAGTTGAGCGGACACCTATCTACAGAGTGGGTACCACTACACAGTTCACATGAAAGAAAAGGACTTTGGACAGAATATATAGGGTTAGGACTGTTGGGAGGATTATATTGGGTACTGAGCGACTCCACCTTCTTTGTAAGATTGGCAATCTGAGAGGTCAAGGTGGACAGTGTGTCAAGCTCGTACATACCCGCCGATTTCCTTGGCATCTGCCTTTCCGAAGACCATTGATAGTTGTTAGTCGCCATCCTTTCTAGCAACTCATAAGCCTCCTCCTCTGTTTTGCACATCAATGCTCCACCTGCAGCAGTGTCAACAATGGTCCTATTTGGGCTTGTAAGTCCGTGGTAGAAGGTCTGAACTTGCAACCACAACGGTAGGCCATGGTGAGGGCACTTCCTAAGAATCTCCTTATATCGTTCCCATGCTTCATAAAGAGATTCAAAGTCGTACTGGGCAAAGGAAGATATATTGCTACGGAGTTGGGCTAATTTAGAGGGAGGAAAGAATTTGGCTAAAAATTGGTAGGCTAACTCATCCCATGTAAAAATGGATCCTGGAGGCAGAGAGGTCAACCAATGTCTCGCCCTATCCCTAAGTGAGAAAGGGAATAGTCTAAGCCTAAGTGCATCGTCTGATAATCCATTGTGCTTGAAGGTGTTGCATAAGTCCAAGAATTGCCCGAGATGAGCATGTGGGTCATCATGTGGAAGCCCACTGAACTGCAAAGATGTTTGGATTATCTGGATGATTGCGGGCTTAATTTCAAAATTATTTGCATGGACAGCTGGTGGCCTAATGCCGGAATAATATTCTCCAATTGTCGGCATCGCATAATCTCCAACAGTTCTAGTTTTCCTATTTTCTGCCATGGTGAATTGCAGCGGAGCTAATAATTTCCTCGAGTCCTATTAAATTTTTCTAAGAGTGTGTTTGATTTTATGATCTAGAGGAAAACAATCAAAACTTCTGGCTCTACGCTTGCAATCATCTAAAAGTCCTTAAAAAAATTTTTTAAATTTTTTAAATTTTTGAAATTTTTTTTTTGATTTTAATTAAGAGAAAATTTAACTAACCTAAGCTAAGGCTCTAAATATTTACAACCTAAATATTTACAAGCTAGAATTACACCTAAGCATAATTTCACCGATATTAATTAATGACTAATTAAAACTTCCCCGGCAACGGCGCCAAAAACTTGGTGGGACCCTAAGGGTATCTACCGCAAGTGCACGGGTCGTCCAAGTAATAATGGGATTTTGAGTCCCGAGATATCGTCCCACAGGGAAGTTGTTAGCCTAATTAACTACCGGTTACTATTATCCTAAGTATATCCTAGCAAATTTATGAATTTTCAAAGGTGATCAACTAATCTAGAATTGAAAATACCGAAAGCAATAAAATAATAAAACTATAAAATAAAGGAAATAAAAACGAGCAAACTTACTTACAGTGCTCCACACAATTAAAATCGAAAACCTACAAAAGAAATTAAAACAGTTAAAACTAATTAACGCAATTAAAATAAAATGCAAATATGAAAATAACAAAACAAGATTAATTAAACTAAAATTAAACTAACCTAAAAATGCAATTAAACTACTTAATCAAATGCAATTTAAACTAACCTATGATTTAATGAAATAAATTTACCCCTAATCTAATTCTAAATGAACATTTAATTAACTATTAACCTAATTAAAACTAAGTTCTACACTATTAAGCAAGAATAATAATTATGCAATTTAATTAACAAATCTAAACTAAGCTAACTAATTTAATTGGAAATAAACTAAACTAAAAAGCATGAAAATGAGTTAATGCCCAAAATGCAAAAGCCAAACAAGGCCTTAGGATTTTAAACTATCCAACAACTCCCTCCAAAACACTGTTCATGCATCATTTTTCTTTTCTATTTCCAGTATGGCTCGGTTTGGTAAGGTGTTGTGTCCAACTTGCTTGCTCACGGGTCTGTCCTAGTCTGCTGTCCACCAACTCTGCCTCAATTCCTGGCTGCCACTTTCCCAGCACGTTACCACCCATCAGCAACCAAGCTTCAACACGCCAGCCTCTCCAGACCTGCACTACACGTCCAGCTCCTGCTCTGTCCTGCACTGCTACGTTAGGTGCAACTGCAACGTGCTCCAGGTGCTGCATCAGCCTCTCGGTTCAGTGCTGGTGTGCTCTCGGTTCCAGCAACTGGTGTCTGCTGCTCCAGGCTCTGTTCGATTGCTGCTTGTCCTCGGGTTGGTGCTTGCTGCGTCTCCAGGAACTCATCGCTGCTCTGGTTTTTATCCTGCTCGGGTTTGTCCTCGATACCGTTCCTCGGCCTGCTGCTGGCAGCACTAGCTGCTGCTTCAGCACCAGAAGATCATCAGTAGCAGCAGCTACCACGCACTGCCTCCCCCAAGCTTATCTTCCTTCTGCCTCGCCACCTTTCTGCCCAGCATTTGCATCTGCAGTGTGTACCAGCTTAATACAATTAAACAGAGACAAACAAAGGAAGAAAAAGAAGAAAGTTAATGGTGAACTGTGCTCCTCGGATGAACTGCTTTTACACCGGACAACCACCCATACTCATTTCCTAATCCAGCTATTAACAACTACAATGACGATGAAACATAATGCAGTAAATGACTATATGCAGGAGATCAAAACAAGTAAACAAACGGGATAACTAACACCCTCCGCCTGCTTCACATGTAGCCTCAATGATGTGATTCCACATTGCCATTGGTGTGGATAAATGCTAAGCATCAATCCACATCAAAGCATCAAAACCACAAAGCATGGATGAAGGAGACATTATGCCACCCGAATGCACAAAGAGAGCTCAAACCGAGAGCTAAAAAAATATATATAAAAAGGATTGCTTCAAACAATAACAAAGTATGAAACCGAGAATGCATTAGTAAAATGAGTTATGGAAATGAAACTAAGGAAATATAACAATAGTTAAGGGAAAACCGGGAGCATGAAATTGGAATGAGCTTTCATTGAAAAAGAAATTTAACAAGTTGTAAAATGAAGAACATGGAAATTAAACACAACTCTAAAAACTATTTTTCCCTAGAAATTACATTACACTACTCCTAACTACATTACACTACTCCTACTCCTAAAAGTTACATTAACCTCTACTCCTAAAAATTTTTACTTTCAATTGTCATCTTCCTATTTATAAGCACACTAGAGGCAAAATGGTAATTTTCACATCCTTGATGAGTTGGCATTTTTTTTGGCCACTTGTCTTCACACCATTGGCTCCTTGAAAAGATATTTCCATGTCATCGGTTTTCTTGTCCAATTGGATGTGTTAGGTGGCATGACTCGTGTTGTCCGCATGGCTCAATCTCGATTTTAGCCCAATTCCGATCCATTTTCTACCGAAATATTCAAAACTCATCCGGATTTGATTTATCTGCAAAAATGAGAATTTTAATTAAATAAAGGGGATAATTAACAAAATAAATTGGGGATTTAAATAATTATTTAGGAAATTAAGCACAAATAATTCTAAAAATATAGAATTATCAATCATACTCTTAAATTCTTATGTGACCTTCTCCGGAGTGTATTATTACCAAAGGACTTTAATTAGGGAGATCATCTTAACCTCATTACTTTCTCTTTCCTGTTTAATGCCCGAATCAACCTTTCAATATACTTATATTTGCATGAAACTGAACTTTTGGAGTTCATATTCGATCACCTATGCTGGATCCGGATAGTATTTTCGAAGCATTAAAAGTTGGGACACATTGTGGGTGCCTGTTAATTCAGGTGATAACGCCAACCTACAGGTCTTATCTCCCACTTGTCCAATCTCTCAAAATATTCAATCCAGCGAAACTCAACTTACCTTCTTCCAAAAGCTCGCTATGTCCTTATTCTCTTAGAACAAGAAACATTTCAACCATACTAATTCACCAAGGGTGAATTTCAATACTTGTCTATCTGCTCTGAGGTGTTTTTAATCTCTCTTAACTAAACATCCTCAAAGACTTATTATCCAAAGGCGAAAATAATTCTATCTGTCACCCACCTATTTTATCCAATTTGGGGAAACAACCCCTACGACCATACACTGTCTCATATTTGTTATCCCGATACTCAAGTGGCAACTGTCACTATTGGCGAATTCGATTTGTAATAACTGATCATCCCAGGAGCATAAAAAATCAAAGGCACACGCTTTCATCGGATCCTCTAGAACCTGTACAGTCCTCTCTGACTGACCATCTGTCTGAGGATGAAAAGTTGTGCTAATACTCAGTCGGGTTCCCATAGCTTCCTAAAAATATCCTCAGAGGTGAGAAGTGAAGCGGGAATCCCTATATGATACCATGCTCACTGGAACGCTACTTAATGTTCCACAATCTTCCTTATACATAAATCCTCATATACACTCTGAGTATTTGGGGATTTCATAACCAAAAGGTGGGTAGACTTAGTCAACTTAGCGACTATCATCCAAATAGCCTCGTAATTCACTTGGGTTCTCTGTAACCCATCATAAAATTCATGGAGACTTGCTCCCATTCCGTGCCGTGTCGATATAGGTAGAAGCTGCAATAACCCTGCAGACTTTTAATACTCTACCTTATTCTGCTGACATACTAGGCACTTTTCCACAATCTCTACCATATCTCTTTTCCACATCTGACCACCAATACCCTTTTTCGAGATTTCAATATATTCTTTACTTCCGTATGCACTGTATATCCCGAAGAGTGAGCTTCTGACAATATTACTATCCCATCAACTGTGGTCCTGGGGAGTACTCATATTGTCTCTGAACCTCTCTGTAAATCATCAACATCGCTGTGAACTCTGTCACTGTACCCTTCTGAATCTGACCCAAACTATCGACATCATACCGATCATCACGCTAAGCCTGGCAAATCCGGGCACTCTCATCCGGTTCTAATCTCAGGCTAGCTGTCACACAATCACTGTCATCATCAGAAGGGATCACATCAATACTGATGTTCACAACTGCTCTAGCAGCTCACGCTCCCTGACCATCATATGTAATACCATCCCAAGGTTCTTTCTGCTCAAGGCATCAGCCGTCACATTAGCCTTTCTCGGGTGGTGCAATTTTCACAATCAAAATCTCTCAGAAGCTCTAATCCACTATGTATTCTTATATTTGCCTCTTTCTGTGAAAAACAGATACTCGGGGCTTTATGATCAGTGCATACCCAAAATTTCTCACCGTGTACATAATAGTACCATATCCTCGGTACAAATACTGTTGCCAACTTTAAATCATGGGTCAGATAGTTTATTTCATGATCAAGGAGTTGTCTGACTCCATACTTGACTATCTTCCCATTTTACATCAATACACAGCTCCTTCATAATTTTGAGGTATCCATACTCACTGAGAACCTCTTGAGCTGTTGGGTATAGTGAAATTAATCACGGGGGTCAGTTCATACTTCACTACACCGAAATTCATGTCACATCTATCATCTTATTTATCATCTCATTCAAAGACCACGTTTTCTTAGTTAAACGTGTCAACAAGGTATACTATTTTTGAGAATTCACAACAACCCAATTGTAAGAGCAATTTCCAATTATTGCTTACAATTTTCCCTGGACTTAACAACGCCCAACATATCATCGATAATGATGATTACAATTCGGTCCAATCTGTTGGCTCTACCGAGAGGGGGGGTGAATCGGTTTTCTAACACTTAGGGCAGATTTTAAATTAATTGCAATTTAAATACAAATGATAATGAATAAAACAGAGCAATATAACAATTTAATGCAAAGAGAGGGAAAGAGAAACAAACACAGCAACTTATAGAGGTTCGGCCAACTCTTGCCTACGTCCTCTCTCCTTGACCTTCTTGTCAAGTGGTTTCTTTCTCTCTTTCAATAGAGTTTACAAAGTTCCTTTTTCAGGTTAAGGAATAACCTCTCTACCCTTAGCAATACAGAAAATGTATTCACCCTTTTATAATAACACTCACTGAGGAACAATCCTCTTTTCTTTTAAGGTGAGGATGAATACAGAATAAGGCTTTTCAGTGGGTAGGACTAACAAAGCTTGTAGTACTTAAGCTTGTACAATAAATCTCAATTCATGAGCAATAGGGATACAAGGAATGAAAGAATTAAAGCTTCAGAATATTGAGAATGTCTAGTGATAGTCTCTCTCTTTGCTTTATCTTCAATGCTTGGTTATATACTGAAGGTTGGGTAGTTGGAGCATTAAATGTAGTTTTTCCCGTTGAGATTTGAAGAAAATAGCCGTTGGGAACCTCCAGTGGTCAGACAGATCGATCTCCTATCTTGGCCAGATCGATCTCCTAGTTTTAAATCCTGCAATGACAAAGCACAAATACACAGGGAGATCGATCTCATACATTACCAGATCGATCTGTTAGTTTGAATAGGCAGAGGCAGATCGATCTGTCGAATAGGCAGATCGATCTCCTATCCTCTCTGTTTGAGGCAAGATCGATCTCTCAATACACCAGATCGATCTCTTAAGCTCACTGACTTTGAGCAGATCGATCTCTTCCTTACCAGATCGATCTCCTAAGTTCTCTGACTTAGAGCAGATCGATCTCTTAACCCTTGCAGATCGATCTCTTTTTACCTTAAACCCTTTACACCGTTTTAAGGCTTGCCAGATCGATCTCTTCCATCATGAGATCGATCTCTCATCAAGTATAAACCCAGGAGATCGATCTCTCACACCTCAGATCGATCTCTCATCAGCAGAACTCTAAGTTCTGGTCCTGATATCTTCTAAACATGTTTGTATACCATTTTAACATTATTGTATTAACTTGTTTTGTCATTTCAAAATACATTAACTCAACAATCTCCCCCTTTTTGATATGACAAAACTCATCCAGTAAACATGTTTAGTGAATTTGCAAAATTCCCCTTTTTGTGAGCTTTTGACTTTGTTAAAGATTTAACTCATCCTTAGTTAAATCTTAACTCCCCCTTAGTTAGCTCTAGCTCTTAACTCCCCCTCAATTAAATCATCTTAACTCCCCCTCAATTAAATCATCCTATCATCCTTTTAAACATTTAACATAAATCACAACAACATGCATGTTTCTTATCATGTTGTTTCTTATGATGTTTCTTATGTTTCTTCTCCCCCTTTTTGTCATATCAATCACACATGGTCATTAACTCACAAAATGCAACATTGTCAAAACCATGGCAGTTCAAAATCAACATTGACTCACACAATGCCACATTTTCATAAACAATCAATTTATATTGCATTCAAGCAAATTCAGTACAAAGACAGTGCGTAATGATATAACTAAACTAAACCATACACCTAAAGCCTAATGTGATGCAGGATCACGATCCAAAAGCTCCTCAACATGCGTGCGCGTCACTTGAAGTTCATCGAACATTGCCTCTTGAGTTTCTTGAAATCTATCGAACATCGCCTTTTGAGTGTCTTGAATCCTATCCACTCGTTGAGTCAATTCGGCAAACATACGCTGCTGAGTGGTATGTCCTTCATCGATCCTCTGACTGAGGTCGCTTATCATCTTCACGATCAGCTCCAAGTCAGCAGGAGACGATGTTTGTGCAGTTGGCGCAGCCGTGGAGGACGACGGTTCTGGAGCGGGTGCTGCAGGTGGGTGTGCTGGTTCAGCAGTGTGGTCATCTTCAGCCTCAGCAGGTTGCTGTTCTTGCTTTTTCGTCCACTCTCCCCGGAAATCTTTGTAGTACCCCATATGATGTAGGGTCCCAATGTTAAGCTCGCTTTTAGGAGATGGAAGTTCGCCAGTTTCGCCGCTGCAGTCGATGCCAAGGCGACGGAGAAGATAGGCTACCGGTTGTGGAAAAACTATTGTGGTAGCTTGGCCACGCACAATCTTCAGCCAGTCTTCGTATATGAAATGAGGGAGGTTAGGCTTTTGGCTTGTGGTGTGAATGTGATGAAGCCAAAAACGGTCTAGACGCCTAACGGTAGAGTGACGGGTACCGTAAGGGCGGAGATTCCACGAGATTATGAGGTGGAGTAACCGAAGGTGCATTGGAAGGTTACTCGCCTTGTCCCCGGGGAGTTCAAACGCAAAGGGGACTTCCTCATCCTCATTAGTTAAGCCTTCATCGCGTATATCAAATACTTTGGCTATAACTTCAGAATCAATTAGAATTGATTGACCCATGACGAAGGTTCTGAAGGCAAGGATTTTTCAGGTGTCATCGGGGTCATAAACGAGTTCGACATTTGAAAAGAATGCGCGAACAAGATTTGGAGGGACAGGAGTGTTGATTCTCAAGAATTTCACCCAACCAAATTCCTCAAATTTTGATAGGTATGGAAAGTCTATGTGATTGAGGAAGGAAAAATCAATGGTGCGCCAATGCTTGATTGGCATAGTTGAAAAATATTCCTCATACCGCTTTCTTTTTGCTGGTGTTTTAAAACACCGATTGAAGGAAGCGAGTGGAGGTGGAGTGGGTTGGGAGGAAGAACCTGCCTCTACATTGGGTCTAGGTGGTTTGGTTCCTGCTCTCTTAAGCCTAGGCATTATTCTAGACTCTAGATTCGTCTAAACAAATTCAAAAATGATAAGAGCAATGAAACAGTACCTAGGGTTGCCCTAGAATGAAAATCAACGCAAATCAGAGAAAATTTTTGAGAAATTAGTGAGAAATGTAGGTTAAAATACCAGAATACGACACTGGGACGCAAGGAAGACCATACGAGGATCGATCTGAGGAGGAATTGAAGAAGAGGATGCGAGGGAATTGGAGAATTTTGAATTTTAGGTTTTGGGAGATTTGGGGATTTTTCGCGGGTATTTATACTCCAAGGCATAGGAGATCGATCTGTCGAGGCGACAGATCGATCTGGTACTCCCAGAAGTGAAGAGAGATCGATCTGTCGTAGGGACAGATCGATCTGGTCGCAAACAGAGGCTTAAGGAGATCGATCTGGTACATGCATAGATCGATCTATAGAATGCGGAAGCTGGATGAGATCGATCTGTCGTGTGGACAGATCGATCTGCCTTTAAACAGAGACGTAAGGAGATCGATCTTATGGTTAGAAGATCGATCTGCTTAGCTTAACCTTGATAATTTAGGCTTGTTTAAGGGATAGAGATCGATCTATATCTCAAGGGGATCGATCTCTCATCCTTTTTGCCAGAAAATCTTTGCAAGAAATCATTTAAAATCAATTTGAGACCAAGATTTTTGAAACATGAAAGTCCTAAGGCATACTCATGAGTCCTAATTCACCTCTAAGGATACAGAACCTATCTCTATCAAGGGGTTTGGTGAATATATCAGCTATTTGATGTAGAGTATCAATATACTCTAAGATTATATCCCCTTTTTGTACATGATCTCTAAGGAAGTGATGTCTAATTTCTATGTGCTTAGTTCTGGAGTGTTGTATAGGATTCTTAGACAGATTAATGGCACTGGTATTATCACATTTAATAGACACTTGTTTCATGTCAATACCATAATCTCTCATTTGTTGTTTAATCCACAACACTTGAGCACTACAACTACCAGCTGCTATATACTCAGCTTCAGTTGTGGACTGAGCTACACTGTTTTGCTTCTTGGAGAACCAAGAAATTAACCTATTTCCTAGGAATTGGCAAGTACCTGAGGTACTTTTCCTATCTATTTTGCATCCTCCAAAATCAGCATCTGAAAATGCATGAAGGGCAAAAGTGGAGTCCTTGGGGTACCAAAGTCCTAGTGAGGGAGTATCTTTGAGGTATCTAAAAATTCTCTTAGTTGCCAATAGGTGTGATTCCCTAGGAGAGGATTGAAATCTAGCACAAAGGCATACACTAAACAATATATCTGGTCTACTTGCAGTTAAATAAAGCAATGATCCAATCATAGACCTATAGAGTTTAGTGTCTACACACTTACCACCTTCATCTTTGTCAAGCTTGATGTTGGTGCCCATTGGAGTGGCTTGAGGTTTGCAACTTTCCATTCCAAAACGCTTGAGCAAGTCCTTGGTGTACTTTGCTTGATTGATGAAAGTTCCATCCTTTGTTTGCTTCACTTGAAGTCCCAAGAAGAATGTGAGTTCTCCCATCATGCTCATCTCAAATTCCCCTTACATGATCTTAGCAAACTCTTGACATAAAGACTCATTAGTTGAACCAAAAATAATATCATCTACATATACTTGTACAACTAGTAAGTCCTTATTTTTATTTTTGATGAATAATGTGGTGTCTACCTTTCCTCTTGAGAATCCTTTTTCTATTAAGAACTTTGACAACCTTTCATACCAAGCTCTAGGAGCTTGTTTTAACCCATAAAGTGCCTTAGACAATTTGAAAACATGTTCAGGAAATTCATGATTTTCAAATCCGGGAGGTTGCTCTACATAGACTTCTTCATTAATGAAACCATTCAAGAATGCACTCTTTACATCCATTTGATATAACTTGAAATCTTTATAACATGCAAAGGCAAGTAACATTCTTATTGCCTCTAATCTAGCTACCGGTGCATATGTTTCATCATAGTCTATGCCTTCCTCTTGTCTATAGCCTTGAGCAACTAGCCTAGCCTTATTCCTTATGATCACACTATTTTCATCCATTTTGTTCTTGAATATCCATTTAGTTCCAATTATAGAGTGATCACTAGGCCTTGGAACTAGTTTCCATACTTTGCTTCTCTCAAATTGATTTAACTCTTCTTGCATTGCTAGGAACCAATTATTATCCTCTAAGGCTTCATTGACATTCCTAGGCTCTATTTGAGATACAAAGGCTATATATTGGCACATATTCCTTAAGGATGACCTAGTTCTAACTCCAAGAGTTGGATCTCCTACTATTTCACAATCTTTTACATATCCTAACTCTCTTGGTGCTCTAGGTTCTCTTTCTAAAACTTCTATTTCTTCTTCATCTTCTTTATTCAAATCAAGCTTTTCTAGAAAGTCATCTTTTAAGCCTTCATCAAATATCTCAACATTTTCATCATTGTTGGTTGAATCTTTAGATATATTATTTGACTCATCAAATACAACATGAATAGATTCTTCAACCATTAATGTTCTTTTGTTATAAATTCTATAAGCCTTTGAATTCAATGAATATCCTAGAAATATTCCCTCATCACTTTTGGCATCAAATTTTCCTAAATTATCCTTTCCATTATTTAGAACAAAGCATTTGCAGCCAAAAGGATGGAAGTAACTAATGTTAGGCTTCTTACCTTTGTAGAGCTCATAAGGAGTTTTCTTTAGCATGGGTCTTATCATAGCTCTATTGATTATATAACATGATGTGTTTATAGCTTCAGCCCAAAAGTACTTTGGCAAGTTATTTTCACATAACATGGTCATAGCCATCTCTTCCAAAGTTCTATTTCTTCTCTCAACTACACCATTTTGTTGTGGTGTCCTAGGGGCTGAAAAGTTATGACTTATTCCTTGATCATTGCAATACTCATCAAATCCTATATTTTCAAATCTTTGCCATGATCACTTCTAATGCTTGTTATTGTATATCCTTTTTCATTTTGAGTCACCTTTGAGTAAGTTATGAATTTCTCTAAGGCTTCATTTTTACTCTCAAAAAGAACACCCAAGTGTACCTAGTGTAATCATCAACTATTACAAAACCATAGTGTTTCCCACCTAGGCTAGTGGTTCTAGTTGGTCCAAATAAGTCTAAATGCAGTAATTGAAGAGGCCTAGTGGTGGATACACTATTCTTAGGCTTAAAGGTTGTTCTCTTGTGTTTTCCTTTAACACAAGCTTCACATATTTCTTCATGATTAAAGGGTAGTTTGGGTAAGCCTATGACTAGATCCTTTCTTGCTAATTTGGATAGCACATGCATGCTAGCATGACCTAGTCTCCTATGCCATAACCAAGATTCCTTTTTGTTATCTACCATTAAGCATAAGTTTTCGTTTTTGAGTTCATTAAGGTAGACTATATATATGTTACCTTGCCTATGACCTAGAAGGAGAATTTTATTTGACTTAGGATCTATAACATTACATTTCATGCAATCAAAAATTACTTTGTAACCTTTGTCACAAAGTTGACTAATGCTTAGCAAGTTATGCTTTAGACCCCTAACAAGTAATAATTTTTCTAAAGAGAAATGATTATTACCTATTGAGCCACTTCCTTCCACTTGGCCTTTGGAGTTGTCCCCAAAAGTGACTTCTCCACCAATTTTCGATTTGAAGGAATTGAAATGGCTTTTATCACCCGTCATGTGCCTTGAGCATCCACTATCTAAGTACCAAGCTTCTTTTGTTTTAGCTTTGTGGCTATGCTCAATCACCTACAACAAAAAAAAATAAACCCACTCAAGTCTTAGGTACCCAAATTCTCTTGGGTCCTTGAAGGTTAGTAAATGAAATTCTTGATCCCATTGGGATCCATTTTGCTAATGCATTGCAGTCCTTGGAATGAATTACCGCTTTTGGAATCCATATCCTTTTTACAATTTTTCCTTTAAGATTCCTCATCTTTATAGTGCAATAATGTGACTTATGTCCCTTCTTATTACAATATGAACAAGTAATTGCAGGTTTATTCATGCTCTTCCTAGCAATAAAACTCTTAAGATGGGTTTCCCTACTTTGTGCATTATACCCTAAGCCATTTTTGTCAAAAAATGCCCTTTGGGTTTCTAACATGCTATCTAGCTTTTGTTGCCCCATGTGAAACCTATTAAAGGAGTTATGTAAATTGCTATTTTTCTCCTTAAGGTCACAAATTTCTAGATTTGCAATCTCTAGTTTCTTCTCACATTTCAATTTATCTTGTAGCATTATCTCATTTTCCCTTTTTAATTTAGATATTAACTTTTTATACTTCATGCTCATAGATTCATACTCTAATGCTAAATCATCAAATGCATCTTGCAGTTCATCAAAAGAGTATTCATTGATATTAGATGTTACCTTTTCATCCTCATCAATTGCCATGAAGCATAGGTTGGCAATGTCCTCATTTGATTCATCATCGGAGCAGTCACTGTCACTCCATGTTGCTACCATCGCCTTCTTTTTATGAAACCTATCATTGGATCTTTTGAGGAGAGGGCAGTTAAATTTTATGTGTCCAGGTTTTTTACACTCATAACACACAATAGAGTCTTTTCTACCTAATTCCTCTTGTTCTCTCCTATTGTTTCTCCTATTGCTATTGCTAGTTCTCATCCTCATGAATTTATTAAATCTTTTGGCAAACATTGCCATCTCAATATCCTCCTCACTGCCACTCTCATTTTTAATTTCCTTTTCAGCAGTGGATTTTAGAGCAACACCCACTTTCTTGGGTGGCTCTTCATTTCTTTTAAGCTTCATCTCATAAGTTAGCAAGGAACCTATTAATTCATCTAAGGACAATGTGTGTGGATCCTTAGATTCCTCTATTGCTGTCACTTTAGCTTCCCATGATTTAGGTAAGCTATTTAAAATTTTCTTTACCATTTCAATGTTAGAATATATTTTTCCTAAAGATTTTAATCCATTAATTATATCTGTAAACCTAGTGAACATATCACTAATGGATTCTTCTTCCTTCATTCTAAAGAGCTCATAATCATGTGTGAGCATACCTACTTTTGTCTCCTTCACTTGGGTTGTACCCTCATGAGTTATTGCCAATTTATCCCATATTTGCTTGGCATTATCACACCCGGAGACTCTATTATATTCATTAGGACCTAAAGCACAAAATAATGTGTGCATAGCTTTAGCATTTAGTTGTGCACATTTAATGTCATTAGAATCCCATTCCTCTTCTTCTTTGGGAATATCTCTTCCCTCTATTTTCTTTGTAGGGATTTGAGGTCCCTTAACTATAATTCTCCAGACTTCATAGTCATTTGCTTGAATGAATAGCATCATCCTAGTCCTCCAATATGAATAATGTTCACCATTGAACATGGGAGGTCTAACCGTGGAGTGCCCCTCTCCTATCAAACTAGTTGTTACATTGTTAAGAGTCATTTGATCGTTTTTACTCTTAGGAAGTTGTTCCTACGTGATTAAAGAGTCCTAGCTCTGATACCAATTGTTGGCTCTACCGAGAGGGGGGGTGAATCGGTTTTCTAACACTTAGGGCAGATTTTAAATTAATTGCAATTTAAACACAAATGATAATGAATAAAACAGAGCAATATAACAATTTAATGCAAAGAGAGGGAAAGAGAAACAAACACAACAACTTATAGAGGTTCGGCCAACTCTTGCCTACGTCCTCTCTCCTTGACCTTCTTGTCAAGTGGTTTCTTTCTCTCTTTCAATAGAGTTTACAAAGTTCCTTTTTCAGGTTAAGGAATAACCTCTCTACCCTTAGCAATACAGAAAATGTATTCACCCTTTTACAATAACACTCACTGAGGAACAATCCTCTTTTCTTTTAAGGTGAGGATGAATACAGAATAAGGCTTTTCAGTGGGTAGGACTAACAAAGCTTGTAGTACTTAAGCTTGTACAATAAATCTCAATTCATGAGCAATAGGGATACAAGGAATGAAAGAATTAAAGCTTCAGAATATTGAGAATGTGCAGTGATAGTCTCTCTCTTTGCTTTATCTTCAATGCTTGGTTATATACTGAAGGTTGGGTAGTTGGAGCATTAAATGCAGTTTTTCCCGTTGAGATTTGAAGAAAATAGCCGTTGGGAACCTCCAGTGGTCAGACAGATCGATCTCCTATCTTGGCCAGATCGATCTCCTAGTTTTAAATCCTGCAATGACAAAGCACAAATACACAGGGAGATCGATCTCATACATTACCAGATCGATCTGTTAGTTTGAATAGGCAGAGGCAGATCGATCTGTCGAATAGGCAGATCGATCTCCTATCCTCTCTGTTTGAGGCAAGATCGATCTCTCAATACACCAGATCGATCTCTTAAGCTCACTGACTTTGAGCAGATCGATCTCTTCCTTACCAGATCGATCTCCTAAGTTCTATGACTTAGAGCAGATCGATCTCTTAACCCTTGCAGATCGATCTCTTTTTACCTTAAACCCTTTACACCGTTTTAAGGCTTGCCAGATCGATCTCTTCCATCATGAGATCGATCTCTCATCAAGTATAAACCCAGGAGATCGATCTCTCACACCTCAGATCGATCTCTCATCAGCAGAACTCTAAGTTCTGGTCCTGATATCTTCTAAACATGTTTGTATACCATTTTAACATTATTGTATTAACTTGTTTTGTCATTTCAAAATACATTAACTCAACACAATCCTTGACTTATCTACTCATAAGCGTATAATATCCTTCAAAATCGCTTACGTTTTCAGGTACTAACCTGCGTCATTTCCTTTTCTTATCTTAACGACTCTGATTAAATTTTTACTATGATAACCTTTATGATTCGTTGAATTTTAATATTCTTATCGTCTTAGTAAAGGTATCCTAACGCTAAAGGTATTTATTACGACGATCAATTTCACGTTATAGGTTATATATATATACTTTTAGACGCTGTCAAGTCTTCAGGCGGGGAGGTATTTTGAAATACCTTTATTAACCCTTAGACTTAACCACAATTACTTTATATGTCAGTCCATGTGGTCACAATTTATATTCGCTACTAACTGCTTCAATCCTAATTACTTCATATCGTAAAGATGTTCTTACCTAGCATACGCCTCTTACTCCGATACATCTTGTATTTAGGATCAAGCATCTCTCAGAGATTATCTCCTTAGTGTATCAATTATAACGAAACTCTTGTCATTATTCGTTCCATGAGTACAATCCTTTACTCTTTTAATTTCAACTGTTACACCCCTTTTTGTCACTTAAAATCTCTATATCCATATTTCGTTAATTAATCCTCCTCTATTGGGGTACTCATTTATCAGTATTGTGCCCAATGACGTAGGCATTAATGCCTTTTACTCACTTATATGCGAATGAAGGCGGTATGAATAAATGTGTGGCACCAGGATCAATGAACATATGTACTTCATTGTTCATAACAAGCGTGGTATCTTACACCACATCCATGAAACATCAATAGTGTCCTGGTCCCAGACATCCTCTCGCCTTCGTCCAACAGCCTACTTTCCTTTTTCTTTTCGGCTATGGCCTCCCTTTTCGTTGCAGCTATACCAACGAAGTTTTTCTCTGTCTCTTTACCTTTCTGTAAGGCGATCTCGCCCAACTCTGTGCAATCAAAATCAATGGTCCGTCTTACCACACTTAACGGCCATTTTCATCAATACAGTGTAGGTATAGACCCTCCTTGCGTGGTATCTACCACACATCCTACACTGCTACACTGCTTCGTAGCAGATCGAGGTCCTCCAATCACAATGCCCTTCAAAAGTGCCAAAATTGGATGCACTGGGGCCTTACCAATTATCTTACCCCGTGACTCATCAACTCTAATCCCTTATCAACTGGTCTCTTTTTCCTGCTCTAACATCTCTGTCAGTCTCTATTCTTTTGTCTCTATTTCGGCCCTTACTACCTTTCCCAATCTCAGAGGCGTTAAACACTCGATCTTATTCACGCGACTGTATTTTGCGCACTGCCTCGACATAGGTAGTGAGCCAATCGGACTCTAATCGACAATTTGAGCATTCCATGAACTTTTGGGCTTTCCGACTCTCACTGCCCATAATATCGAGTTCATACTTGCCCAGTGATATAATCTGAGATTCATACTCATCAATCAACCAATACCTCTAGGTCAGTGTAAAAAAATTTTACTTGTAATTTTTCTTAAATAGTGTCCGGGATATTCTGTCACCAGAATACATCCATAATTATTCTTCATGTCGACTCTGGACGTCTAACTATTCAGATAGGTCGAGCGGACTTTCACCAATATTTCGCCTCGACTCTTTAACATAAACGTATTTAAAAGTCACTTTCTCGGTCGACATACACCGAAAAATCCATAGCACTTCACTATCTCATACACCCAGTCCTCAACAACTATAAGTTTCTTTACTTCGCTATTTATCGGAGGGATGTGAAAATCTCTATAGTCTGAGGCATCTGTTTAGGCTTCACCCTGCCTATCCTCAACTACTTGCAATAGACTGAGTAAACAAGTCTGAAATATTTTCTACACTCCACTCCATCCACTTGGAGCGTGTCTCAATACTGTCTGATCACTCTGTCGGACTTTGAGAGGTATGCTCAACATTAACCTCTATTTCAATCTCATCCCGATTCTCATAGGTCAACTCAGCACGACTTAGCAGACTCAGGTCTACCTCTACGACCTCTGCCTCGTGCACTATCTCATCTTGAGTCTCATATCATGACTCATTTGATTCTCAGACCGATCTCTACGGTCTCGAGCATGTCTACTCGCCACCCTACCATAGCGGCTATCAGTTATAAAAACTATATTTTTGCATTCGAAACAAAATTCTTAGCTGCAGTTCCATCTTGATATACACAATTGTATCTAAACAATGTACAGTACATGGGGATGTAAATTTACTTAACCACTAACACCGACTCATATCAGGTCAACTCCGCTCTGATACCATTAAATTTGTCACGACCCAAATTTCCTAAAATCCCTACAAATTTTTCGCTTTTCATTTCCTTACCCGTCGTGAACAGATATACTACTAAACAGTTGGGCTATGATTCGGTGTTAGTCACCTCTCCCCTATTTACCATTCAATTTCCATATTTCATTTACATATCAATTTATTTAAAACTAAATACATCCCCAATATTACATCCATATACAGTACTGTGCATCTATATGTTCAGATACGAAATTATACAAATGTGTATACCTGGTCTTGCTAAGAAGCAGCGGATAACCGAGATGCGAGACTATTGTCGCTCTCTTCTACTGAATATACCCTGTGGGGTGGAAAATGAAAGGGTGAGCGAAACGTGCTCAGTAAGGCAATAATGTAAGCAGGTAGATAACTATACTATCTACGTGCTGATAATGTCATGATGTAAAAATCGTTTACTTTCGGAGCATGAGGTAAGATTAAAACAATGCCACATGTATGTATATATCATATACAAGAAATCATGAAATCGACATATAAAGCACACATGAAAAATCATCATGTATGACATCTCATGCTCGTCACATTAAAACTTATTTGTTTAATCACAAAACTCATCACTTTGAAACTTATATGTTTCATCATAAATTCATCACGTTTAAAACTCATTTATTTCATTATAAACTCTCACTTTAAAATTCATTTGTTTCATCACAAACTCATCACGTTAAAACTCATTGTTTCATCATAAAACAACTTCATCAAGGTCAAACCCATCTCTCGAGAATACCTTGATTCATTAAATCACATCTTTTTTAAAAACATAAATCGGGACTACCCCTCCATCGGTTTTGTCCTGATCTATCCAAAACGTATGATATCATGTGAGGCATGTAGGTTACTGTATGAAAAATCGAGGACTATGGCCATACTATGTCCCTGTGATCCCATGCTACACGGATCCCGGTGTGCGGGGTATCACAACTGCAACGGGAGGTGGGGTCAAGTCCTACCCGCCAGAATATCAAGTAACATCATAGAGTCATCATGACTGCACGGTACAGCGTACTCCGTGTGACATACATGGTACATCGTACTCCGTGGACCCATATCATAGTCTGGGGGTGCCTGTCGTAGGTCTTATCCACCCCAATACTATGTCGATAACCAACCCATGTCTCAAAGTATATGTGCGAGCATCTCAACTCTCTGTGACACACAGTCTACAGGAGGCTTCCGCACGACTATATGCATGTCAACTCGCGTCTAGTGCGAGCGAAGCTCCAGCACCACGCTATGCATATCATGATATCTAAAATCTCGTGCGAGCGAAGCTCCAGCACGGTTTTATGCACACACAAATTTCTCATACGAGCAATGCTCCAGTACGGCTTTTTATGAGAAATAAATCAGTAAACTTGAGTGCGAGAAAGACTCTAGCACTCTTTTTATTCATGTAAATACAATAGGTGGCTCGATTTTAATAAAACATCTTTTAAGATCGTAACCGGTACAAACCGGTTCCCTTTCGTAAAATTCACGAAATCAACAGCCCACCTATGTGCATATTTGCTTAAATCAAAGCAATATATTCATATAAAGTATTAAAAACATGAAATCATGCAATTTACCTGCCTTACTACCCTTTTTGTAAATTTTACTCTTAGGGGCAAAATCGTCTTTTTCCTTTATTTATCTAAGCCTCGATTTTCGTAAAAATTATTACTTCATTTCTAGATGCTTTAATAAATTTCTAAGCCCTATAATTACCCTCAAAATACGTATAGAAATCTTTATACGCCTACAAAATTCCCTTACCTTATTTTTCTGTAGAATCTGACCTTTTCTCTAATGTCACGTCGCGTAGTCCGATCTGCTCTCAATCCAATGTCTGAAACTGCGTATTAATATTTCTTAGGTCAGATAACATACAATTTAATTATATTTCCTATTTTCTGGGCTTAATTTAAATCATTGGGCCCGTTTACCCCTATTGGGCCCGATTGCACCTTAATGGGCCTCGACCCATTTTCAGCCCGTTTTTACTTATTAAATACCTTCCTCGGGTTTACTGGGCACATACAGCTTACCAATAATTATCGAGCTTCGTTCCAAACTCATTGGATAGCCCGTAAACCATTTACGGTAATTACGTTGTAAATCCGATTAATATCCCTCTTTATACAACATTAATTCGTAAATTCCGTAAAATAATCGAAACTCTGTATTAAAGGACTCTAATTTCTGGAATTAAACTGTACTTACCCGATACGATGCGGGATACAAAAATTGGAGCTCAATCGGCTCTCGTTCGGGCTTTATCGTACAACTGCACAATTATTATATTTAATCTCGGGTTAATTTTTGATCAAATATTATTTAAATAAATTTTCTGAAATTCAAATTGGTCACTTTTGACCTCTTACCGACTTACCCGAAGTCCAATGTATCCCCAAAAATTCTTTCTCTTTTTCCTTTTTCTCTTTTTCTCCCTTTTTTCCTCTCTTTTTGGCTGAACCGGTTTAGTCCGGTTCGGACCGGTTCAGACCGCTGGTTCACTCCGGTTCGATCGGTTCACCGCCGGTTCACTGCCTTGCCAGCAGGTTCTCCACCGGCTTCCACCGCCAGTGGCTCCGCAAGGTTGTCCGCACCTCGAATCTGGCCTCGGCTTCGTCCAAGGCCGCCGAAAAGTTACCGGTCCGACTGTTCTCCTCTTCGCCGTCGGTGGTTCCCCCTTTTTTAGTCGATTCCGACGCCGTCCGTCGGTTTCGCTAGCCGTGGCCACCACCGATCGCATCGTCTGGGCCTGGGGAGTCCTCGGCTGGGGGTGGGGTCGGCCAGATCGGCGCCGTTCGCCGTCGATCAGAGCTCTTTCTCCCGCGGCTTCTCTCCCTCGATCCACCGGATTTCGGCGTCGGTAGGCTGCACCGCCGGTACCATCTTGCTCGCCGGGCGTCGCTCTACGTTTTTCGACCTTCGCCTGGGCTCAACGGTCGCCGGTGGCTCGTCCGTCTCCCTCCCCGTTTTCGGCTTCCGTTTTCATTTTCTCTCTCCCCGATTTTCGTTTTCTGACCTTTTTTTTTCTTCTTTTTTTTTCAATTATTATTTTATTTAACAATTTATTTTATTATTAAAATATTCATTAAAATAGTCTAAAAAAATTTGAAAATATCTACAATTCTATTAATTTATTCCAAATAAATCAATTTAATTTAATTTAATTTAATTTATTGTATTTTTAATCATTTTTCGGTATAATTTCTTTGTATTTTCGAGATATTGTCCCAGATGACTTTTCGGTATTTCTAAAAATTTCGGATCTTGATCAATTGGACTCGAAATTGTATAATTCCTCATTATTGATCAAGATATCCTAAATCCTTATTTTTAATTAAATTTTTCTTATCGAATTTATCCCAAATTTCGATCTTTTGACCGTTTTACCCCTACACTTGTTCAGGATTAATTCAGTCAAACTTTCCTTCACGAACACTCATTCATTTTATGATTTGAATCCTTATTTTCAGTCTGAATCCCATTCCTTTAAATTTGTGAACATTTTTCTACCTCATAAAATTTACGATTTAATTTCGGGTCTTACATTGTAAGACCCGGTTTTATCGTAAGGGCAAAAAGTGAATAAATAAAAATTTTCGAGTGCATTTAAAAATGCGAAAGGATGGAAATGGTATTCTCAAAAATGTGCAAGGGCAAAACGATCAAAAGACCAAAATTCGGTATTAATCGGGACAAGAAAATTTAATTAAAAATATGGGATTGAGAAATCTTAATCAATAATGAAAAAATAATTAAATTTCGGATTAAATTGATCAAGATATGAATTTATTGGAATAAACCAGAATTTTCGTATCGAAAAATAATCCCGAAAATAATCGAAAAATATACCGAAAATGTAAAATCGGATTGATAAATTTATTTATGAAATAAATGAATAAAATAATAATTTTTCAGATATTTTGGTAAAATAATAATATTTAATTGATTAAAATAATAATAAAAATAAATTATAAATAAATAAATAAAATGTAAAAAAAAAAGGAAATCTGGAATTTCGAAAACAGAAGAGAAAAGAAAACGAAACGGAGAGAAGCAAGGAAGCTGAGACCGAGGAGGTTCGTCACCGGCGAGCCACCGGCCAGGCCTAGGGGCCGACGAAGGCCGACGAACGCAGCCCAGCATTGGGCGAACAACCAGTGGCCGTGACGCGCCGTGGAGTCGTCGGAAAACAGCGAAAACGGAAGAGAAGCTGCGGGGGAAGAAACCTCGATTCACCAGCGATGGCGTCGATTTGGTCTAAGCCGAGGCCTGATTTTGGAAGCCCAAGTGATGGCGCGCCGAACGACGGTGGAATCGACCGGAGAACCGACCGGACGGCGGCAGAACGACCAGAGGATGACTGAACCGGCCGAACTTGTCGAACCGAACCAGACCGAACCGGCGGTCTGAACCGGGTTGAACCGGACCGGACCGGTTCAACCAAAAAGAAAAGGAAAAAAGGGAAGAAAAAGGAAAAAAGAAAAAGATGAAAAATTGAGAAAAATTTCAGTGATGCAATTGAGCTTCGGGTAAGTCGGTAAGCGGTCGAATTGATCGATTTAATTTTTGAAATATTTAATTTGATAAATAATCGACTGAAATTTACCCGAAAATATATCTAATTGTGTAGCTCGATGATTGGCATCAACCGAGAGCTCGAGACAGCCTCGATTTGTGTACGATCATGGAATAACGGGTAAGTAACCCTTATTTACGACAATTTTATATCGTTATGCGTGATTAATATTTAACGCATAAATTACAGATTTAATTTCCGCATAAATGAATTAAATTCTGGAAATTGGATAAATTGTCGTAAATATTAAATTGAGATATCCGAGAATTTAGAACGAGGCTAAATAAATATTGATGGGCCCAATGAGCCCAATAGGCCTCGATAAAGTGTGGTAAACGGGCTTAAGGCCGATTAAGGCCCATTAAGGTGCAATCGGGCCCAATATGGGTAAATGGGCCAAATGATTTAAATTAAGCCCAGAAAATATGAAATACAATTAAATTGTATTGTAATTAACCTGATGAATGTGTATCCGCAGTTCCGGAGATTGGATTGAGAGCAAATCGGACTGCGTGACGAGTCATCAGTGGAAAGGTCAGACTGTATAAAAAAATGAGGTAAGGGAATTATGTGAGTAGCTAAAGGTAGCTACGCGTATTTTAATAGTCTTTCTGTACACTGAATATGTATGTATACCTTGATATGTATGTATCCTAAAAGTGGTTTAAATGATTTTAAGGATCGAAATAGGTGAAAAGTCTATTTTACCCCTATTGAGGGAAGTTCACCTAAGGATGGTGAAAGCATGACATGCATGAAATGCATGATTTAAGGATTTTTATGATTAAGGAATTTTCTTGGTTTTAATCAAGTAAATCAATAGATTTGGCCAGTAATTGCATAAGTTTCCCAAAATAACACTACGTAGGTGTTATTATTATTTAAATGAAATTATTTGGAAAACGGGCCAACTATCAAGTTTATATGGAAACAGATAGTGCCGACACGTAGTTCGCACTATATCTGCGTTTGTGAATGTGCATAAATGTGCTGGAGCGGTTGCTCGCACTGACTTATGTGACATCATATGCATGAAATGTGCTACAACGGTTGCTCGCACTGATTTTTATTATTGTGAAATGCATGAGAAGTGCTGGAGCCTAGCTCACACTCTGTTTTGACATGTTTTGATTTGTTTCGACGTGGTATGCATAAAATGGTGCTGGAGCGATTGCTCGCACTAGTTTTAATGATTTGACATGCATGAGAGATGCTGGAGGTTAGCTCGCATCCTATTTTGATTTGATATTGCATAAAAGCCGTGTTGGAGTGTAACTCGCACGAGATTTGATTTAATTATGCATAAAGCCATGCTGGAGTGTAACTCACACGAGATTTGATTTACTTGAGCATTCATTTGTGCTGGAGCGTTGCTCGCACAAAGTTTTAAATGGTTTTATAACTCATTTTAAAGTCGTACTGGAGTTTTTCTCGTACGAGGTTTTCACTGAGTTGTTATACATATCCGTACTAGAGCATTGCTCGTACGTGGATTTTACTTGAATTTATAATCATTTTAAGTCATACTGGAGCGCTTCTCGTACGCAGATTTTATTGATTTTTATGAAACCGTGCTAGAGCTTCGCTCGCACGAGGTTTTCTGATATCATGAATATGCATGGAGCCGTGCTTGAGGTTCGCTCGCATAGGAATTTATATTACATGCATATAGCCGTGTTGGAGCCTCCTGTAGACTGTGTGTCACAGTGAGATGATATGCTTACACGTGCATTCTGAGACAGAGATGATTTGAAAAGATCAATCCTATCACAGGCACCCCTAATTGAGCTTGAGTTCACGGAGTACGTTGTACCATGTATATCACGCGGAGTACGCTGTACCGTGGGGATTGTTGGAGTGGAGTGGCATTAGCCATGAGGCAGCAAGCCTTGCCCTTGCAATCCTGGTGTTATGCTGTTCTGACGGGTAGGACGACCCACCTCCCATTTCAAATGTGATACCCCGCGCACTAGGTACCGTGTTGCCAGGGATCACTAGGATATGACCATAGTCCTCGATGTTACTGATAATTAGCTACTTGTCTCACATGATATAACTATTGGTCGATAGACCAGGGTAGACCCGAAGGAGGGGTCAGGCCCCCGATTTTATGATTTTATGATATGTGACCCTGAAAGAAGGGTGGTTTTATAACCGAAGTTTTATAATGAATTTTAACGAATTGTTTTATGAGTTTGAAATGGAATTCTGAGATTGTTTTATGAGTTGATTGACCTGGAAGGGTTAGTTTTTACTGCAGTTTTAATGTATTGATTTAAATGCAGTAGCATGTGAAGTTTTCCATGCTTTCATTTGAAATCCATGATTTGTCTTACATGACATGAAAGATTGCATGATCTTGATTAAATGCATGCTTAGTATGATTTAATGATGTCACATAAAATACTTTGAATGCATGAATTACATGATTTATATATGCACAAATAGTTTTGGATAAACTATGGCATTGAATATGCATGACTTTGTGCGTGAAATTTTAAATGAAAAGAAATGGATTTAAGGGCATGGCATTATGAGCATGTAGATAGTGGAGCTATCTACTTACTTGCATAATTGCCTTACTGAGCGTGTGGTTTGCTCACCCCCCTTAATTTTCCATCTTTTCAGAGCACTTGTAATAGTTATTGAGCGGCTGAGGACTTGCATGTTTTGTATTCGCTGCTTCCCATCGAGAGTCAGGTATACATATTTTTATGGTTTTGTATCTAAATATGTAATGCACAGTACTGTAAATGGATATGATGTCGGGGATGTAAGGTTATGTAAATACCAATGGGTATGTATTTAATTAAAGTCAAAGGATAGTAAACTCTGATGTATAAATGTGATTATGGAAATGGAATTGGTAATAGTGTGAGGTGACTAACACCGAATCATAGCAACTGTTTGTAGGATGGTCACGATGAGAGAAAGGTAAGAATTAAATAATAAATGAAAAAGCGGAAAATTTACTATGATTTTTAGGTAATTTGGGTCGTGACACAATCAGACTCTAATTGACAATCTTAGCTCTTCATGAACTTTCAGACATTCCGACTCTCACTGTTCTACTGCCGGAGTCATATCTACCCAGGAATATAAACTGAGTTTCATACTTATTAATCAACTAGTTCCTCTGGGTCAGAGTAAAGAATTTTATCTGTAATTTCCTTTAAGTGTCCGGGATATTCTGTCACCAGAATACATCTAGAATTATATTCCATGTCCAAATCTTGATGTCTAACTCTTTAGGTGGGTCGAGCGAACTTCCACCAATGTCCCGACTCGCCCTCAAATCTCATGCATACTCTGAGCAATTAGCTCTCCAAATAATCTCCACACTCCGCTCCAACCTCGCGAAGCATGTCTCAATACTGTCCGATCTCTCTGTCAGAATCTGTCCGATCTCTTTGTCAGACTCTGTGGGGCATACTCAACATCAGCCTCCATTTCAATCTCATCTTGAGTCTCATATGGCGACTTAGTATAACTCTCGGGCCTACCTCTATGGCTTCTAGCTCGTATACTCGACTCTCTGTCATAGCGGCTATCAGTTAATGAGTCTATTCTTGCATTCAAAACCAATTTCTTAGCTGCACTTCCATCTCGATATACACAATTATATCTAAACAATGCACAGTACATGGGGATGTAAACTTTATTAATCACTAACACCTACTCATATCAGGACAACTCAGCTCTGATACCATTAAACCTGTTACAACCCGAGTTACCTAAAAATCAGAGTAAATTTTTCGCTTTTCGATTATTATTTAATTCTTACCTTTCTCTCATCGTGACCATCTTACCAAACAGTTGGGCTATGATTCGATGTTAGTCACCTCTCACCTATTTACCATTCCATTTCCATAATCACATTCACATATCAGAGTTTACTATTCTTTAACTTTAACTTAATACTTATATAATGATATTTACATAACTTTACATCCCCGACATCATATCCATTTACCGTACTGTGCATTACATATTTAGATACAAAACTATACAAATGTGTATACCTATCTCTCGATGGGAAGCAGCGGATACCAATGCATGCAAGTCCTTAGCCGCTTACTAATTACTATGAGTGCTCTGAAAAGATGGGAAAATAAGGGGGTGAGCAAACCACACGCTCAGTAAGGCAATTATGCAAGTAAGTAGATAGCTCCACTATCTACATAATCATAATACCATACCCCTAAAAATCCATTTCTTTTCATTAAAATCCCAAGCACAAAATCATGTATTTCATCATGACTTAGTTTATAAAATTGTTCGTGCATATATATATCACGTAATTCATGCATCAATAGCATTTTATGTGACATCCTTAAATCATAATTAGCATGAAGTAAAACAAGATCATGCATTCTTTCATGTCAAGTAAGACAAATCATGAATTTGAAATGAAAGCATGGAAAACATCATCATGCTACTGCATTTAAATCATTTTATTAAAAACGCAGTATAAAATAACCCTTCCGGGTCAATCATCTCATAAGTACATCTCAAATTCATAAAACAAGTCATTAAAATTCATTATAAAGCTTCGGTTATAAAACCACCCTTTTTTCAGGGTCACATATCATAAAATCATAAAATCGGGTGCCTAACCCCTCCCTCGGGTCTACCCTGGTCTATTAGACCACAAGTTATATCATGTGAGACAAGTAGGTGACTATCAGTAACAACATAGGACTATGGCCATAACCTCGTGATCCTTGGCAACACGGTACCTAGTGTGCAGGGTATCACACCTGAAACGGGAGGTGGGTCGTCCTACCCGCCAGAACAGCATAACACCAGGATTGAGAGGGCATGGCTTGTTGCCTCGTGGCTAATGCCACTCCACTCCAACAATCCCCACGGTACAACGTACTCCGTGTGACATACACGGTACAACGTACTCCGTGAACCCAAGCTCAGTCAGGGGTGCCTACAATAGGTCTTATCCACCCATATCATCTCTGTCTCAATATGCACGTGTGAGCATATAATCTAACTATGACACACAGTCTACAGGAGGCTCCAACACGGCTATATGCATGTAATAGAAATCCCTGTGCGAGCGAAGCTCTAGCACGGCTCCATGCATATTCATGATATTTGAAAATCTCGTGCAAGCGAAGCTCTAGCACTGTTTCATAAAAATCGATGAAATCTGTATACGAGCAGTGCTCCAGTACGACTTAAAATAATTATAAATTCAAGTAAAATCCACGTACGAGCAATGCTCTAGTACGAATATGTAAAAAAACTCAGTGAAAAATCTCGTACGAGAAAAACTCCAGTACGACTTTAAAATGAGTTATAAAACCATATAAAACTTCATGTGAGCAAGCTCCAGCACGATGTTATGCATCAATAAATCAAATCTCGTGCGAGTTACACTCCAGCATGGCTTTTATGCAATATCCTATCAAAACAGGATGCGAGCTAAGCTCCAGCATCTCTCATGCATGTCAGGTCAAAAAAAGTCAAAACATGTCAAAACATGTCAAAACAGAGTGCGAGCTAAGCTCCAGCACCTCTCATGCATTTCACAATAGAAAAATCAGTGCAAGCAACCGCTCAAGCACATTTTATGCACACTCACAAACGCAGATATAGTGCGAGCTATGTGCCAGCCCTATCTGTTTCTATATAAACTTGATAGTTGGTCTATTTTCCCAAGAAATTTCATTTAAATATAAATAACACCTACGTAGTGTTATCTTGTGAAATTTAAACAATTATTGGCCAATCTATCGATTTACTTTGATTAAAACCAATAAAATTTCTTAATTCGAAAAATTCCTTAAATCATGCATTTCATGCATGTCACGCTTTCACCATCCTTAGGTGAACTTCCCTCAATAGGGGTAAAATAGTATTTTCCTATTTCGATCCTTAAAATCATTTAAACCACTTTTAGGACCTTTATACAATATCAATGTATACATACATATTCAGTGTATACAAAAGCTATTTAAAGTATGCGTAGCTACCTCTAGCTACTCACACAATTCCCTTACCTTATTTTTCTGTACAGTTTGACTTTTTCCATTGATGTCTCGTCACGTAGTCCGATTTGCTCCGAATCTAAATCAAATCTCCGACACTGCGGATAAATGTTCATCAAGTCAAATACAATATATGTAATTGTATTTCATATTTTCTGGGCTTAATTTAAATCATTGGGCCCGTTTACCCATATTGGGCCTCATTGTACCACAATGGGCCTTAGTCGACCTTAAGCCCATTTTTTTCACTTACTATTCACATCATCGAGGCCTATTAGGCTGACTGGGCTAATTAGTATATATTGAACCTCGTTCTAAACTCTCGAATCGCTTAATGAATTATTTACGACAATTTATCTCAATTTTCAGAATTTAATTAATTTAATATGAAAATTATATTTGTAATTTATGCGATAAAATTCTAACACACATAATGATGTAAATTATCATAAATAAGGGTTACTTACCTGAGATTCCATGATAGTACGCAAATCGAGACTATCTCGAGTCCCCGTTTGACGTCAATTATCGAGCTACACAATTTAATATTTTTTTGGGATAAACTTACAGTCGAATATTAAATCAAGTTAACTATTTCAAAATTTAAATAGGTCAATTCGACCGCTTACCAACTTACCCGTAGCTCGATTGCATCATTGAAATTTTCTCCAATTTTTTTCTCTTTTTCTTTTTCCCCTTTTTTTCTTCTTTTTCCTTTTCCTTTTTTTGGCTGAATCGATCCGGTCCGGTTCAACTCGGTTCAGACCGCTGGTTCAGTTCAGTTCGGTTTCACGATTCAGTCTAATTCGGCCGGTTCAAGCATCATTTGGTCCTTTCGACGCCGTCTGGCCGGTTCCCGGCGTGATTTCGACACCAATCGGCGCGCCATGGCCTGGGCTTCCATAATCGGGCCTCGAGTTGGGCCAAATCGGCGTCGATAGCCGCCGATCAAAGCTTCTCTCCTGCGACAAGCTCCTCCATTTTCGACGTGATTCTGGCTTCTCCACGGCGCGTCTTAGCCGCTGATGGTTTGCCCGAGGTCGGGCTGCATTCATCGGCCCTCGCTGGCCCCTCAGCCTCATCGGTGGTCGTCGAACGGAGGGAAACAGACTCCCTCAATTTACTGCTTCGTTTCTCCATTTCTTCTCTGTTTCCTTAATTCACGATTTCCAGATTCGTGTATATATATATATATATATATATATAGTTTTGTCCATTTACTTTATTTTATTATTTATAATTAACTTTTATTATTATTTCATTCATTAAAATATTTTAAAAATCAACAAATATCTAAAAAAAATTTATATTAAATTCATTTAATCCATAAATGAATTTATCAGTCTGATTTTGTCTGTTCGATATATTTTTTGATTATTTCGGGATTATTTTTCAGAGTGAAGATTTTTATTTATTCTAGTAAATTCATATCTTGATCAATTTAACTCGAAATTTAATTATTTCTTCGTTATTGATCAAGATTTCTCAATCTCATATTTTTAATTAAATTTTCTTGTCTCGATTACTACCGAATTTTGGTCTTTTGATCATTTTACCCTTGCTCGTGTTCGAGAATTTCATTTAAATCCTTTTACATTTTTCATTTCGCATTTTAATTAAAATCGGGTCTTACGTATCCTCTCAAGACGGTGGCCTTAACTGAGGAATGTAGTGCCATTATCCAGAGGAGATTACCCCAAAGCTCAAAGATCCCGGGAGTTTTATCATACCCTGGACTACTGAAAATTTATTCTTTGGTAGAGACCTGTGTGATTTAGGAGCTAGTATAAATTTAATGTCGTTGTCTATGTGAGACCCCGTATATGTATAATGGTATATATGTACATAGAAATGTAAATAGAGTTGTACTATGAATTCATAAGTGAAGTATAAGTGATGTAAGTCCATAAGTTAATGTACACACTTGTAATAAGAGTTGTGATTGTACATACAAGTTACATTATGTGTGAATGTAAGGAAATGAACTTAAACATGTGGAGAATGTGAGTAAAATGGATTATGAGTAGGGTGGTAAAATGGAAGTAGAATTGCATAAGATGTGCACTTCCATTTTTGTTTATATTAAGTACCATTGGTCATACAAAGATTCTACACAAGTTTTAATGTGTATGAAGTGAGGATGGATGTCATTTTCAAGTTTCAAAGATGAATGGATGAGAAAAGGATCATGGTAGCAAATTAAGGATGTTTGGTAAGTGTTGCTGCAGAAGAACTGCAGAAAATCTGAAAATTGTGAAGGGCAGATCGATCTCATGGGATGAGAGATCGATCTGGAAGAGCCAGAATGCTCTTATTTGGGCAAAGGAATAGAGCAGATCGATCTCCAATGGAGCCAGATCGATCTCCTAAGCATTCTGTAGTGAAAAGATCGATCCCCAAGCACCCAAATCGATCTCCTTAGCTCTCTGTTTGGGAGCAGATCGATCTCATGCTTCGACAGATCGATCTCATGCTTAAAATGCCGTGAAAAAAAGAGGGATTTAAGGGGACCAGATCGATCTCCTCTTGGACCAGATCGATCTCCTCAAGCTATTTCTATATAAGGAGTGCTGAAAATCAAAAAATTTCGGGAAAAACACTAACCTTCCACTTTCAACCCAAAAACCTAACTTTCTCTCTCTAAAATCAGCCATTTTCAGTGAGGTTTGAAGAGAGACCATTAGAGGCAAAGTTGTTCCTATCAAAGAGAAGAACAACATAGTTGGAAAGCATTTTCCCATTGTTGGTATTGAAGGAGTTAAGGGCATTGCCATTTGGAGCAAGAAGAGAAATCAAATTTGGTAAGATTCTAACACTCCAACTATGGTACATTGTTTATTTAAGTGATTTTGGAGTTGTTGGCATGAGTGTGGATGGTTAGAAACTATTTAAAATACATTGGAATGATTATAACCTAGAAATGATTTAGTGTGAGAAAGTGGAATTGATGGAGATTAATGAGAAATGGGATGTCTAGAGGTGACAATAGTGTTATGGGCATGATTTTAAGATGTGGTTAGTGGATAAATTGTGAGATTTACCTAAAAGAGGTAAAATGTGGAATAAGGCATTGGTAAAATGCATAAGTGAATAATATTGACTAGTGAGGTCAATTATGGGTTAAATACATTAACTCAATTGATTTAATGAATGAATCGCAGCTTCCGAGGATACGCCGAGGCGAGTTGAGCCAAGAGCTTGAGAAGCTAAAAGGAAAGGAGTCATACCAAGTAAATCGAGGTAAGGGAATTGTGTGGACTCTTAGAGATATCTGTGTGTAATTTGGGCGTTTAAATGTTTTGCTAGAATGCATGAGATTAGGAAATGATGTTGGGTGATTGAAGGGTAAAAGTTGAGAGTTTGAGAAATGTGCATGAAAACAAAAGCATATTGCTTTGAAAATCATGTTTTATTGCTTTTTAGCAAATGATTGGTAGGTTGGCTAACATTGAAATGATTTGCAACAGAAATGAGTGTGTTTTGGTTTTGTTAACCATACTTTGCAAAGTTTTGAGCCACCTACATGATTTCGTGAGTATGAAAGCGTGCTAGAGTATGACTAGCATGAGATTTGACGTGTTTTACACACATGAGTGCAAGAGGCACTAGTTTTCACATGGATTTCATAATTGTTTTGGCATTGTGCTTAGAGTTTGTCTCGCACTGGATGCCCACCTTGCATGTTGCCGTGTTTAGAGCTTCGAGTAGATTGGGTGTCACATCGATTAAATAGGCTCACACTTGCATTGTTTTGACATGATTAATTAGCCGTGTTAGGAGCTTCGGGTAGACAAGAGGTCGTACCGATTAAATAGGCTCACACGTGCGTTTGAGATGTGGCGTGATATGATGTGTTGATTGGGTCCACGGAGTACGTTGTACCGTGCATGTAGCATGGAGTACATTGTACCGTGTTGAGTTGTGATGTGTCATCTTCGGACGAGATCTGCTATGGACCGACGGGTAGGATTTGACCCACCTCCCGTGTGGAAGCAGATAGTGGTGATATCCCGCACACCTGATCCGTGTAGCTGGTATCACAGGTTATGTACATAGGCCTTGAGGTTATTACCTATTGTTGAACTGCCTATCTCACATGTCTACTGCTATTTGAGAATAAATCCATGTTTGAAAATGATTTGTGGGTCAGGAAAGTCCGAGGGATGGGCCGAGACCTGACCAGTGATGAATTGATTTGTTAATGGTTTTTAAAGTGCACGGATGCATGATGTTTAATGCCATGCTTTTATTGTGAATTATGCATGATGATTTATACCATGCTTTGAGTTGAAATGTGCACTTGATTTTAATAGCATGAATGCTTTACATACCATTAACACAATCATACACTCATGTTTTGAGATAAATGATGAATTAAATGTTTTGAGCATGGCATCACGATCACGTAGATAGTGCAGTATCTACCTGTTCGCATGATTACCTTACTGA
Organism: Firmiana major; assembly: GCA_033439115.1. Classification (NCBI taxonomy): domain Eukaryota; kingdom Viridiplantae; phylum Streptophyta; class Magnoliopsida; order Malvales; family Malvaceae; genus Firmiana; species Firmiana major. Next base: position 20,203,686 of record CM065903.1, on the reverse strand, counting down.
GCGTGTGGTTTGCTCACCCCCCTTATTTTCCCCCTCTCTACAGAGATTTGAGTATAGAGTGAGCATGACTGGAGGCTTGTCCCTTTTTGGTAATCCGCTGCATCCTATCGCTAAAGGTATACACACTTGGATTATTTTGTATCTAAACTAGACATAGCACAGTAGCATTTTGTATGTAACTACTGGGGATGTAAAACAATGTAAACACATGTAACAACTCTGATATATATACATTTATACAAGTGTTTACCTATGAATAATATACAAATTGAATTGGTATGATGGAATGAGTTAGACGTCGGCACACAGCCCAACTGTTAAGAGTGTGGTTGTTCATGATCGAGGAAGGATGATTAAAGATTGATGCATGAAAATGCGAAAAATTTGTACGTATTTTGGTAAGTTGAGGGTCGTGACAGAAGTTGGTATTAGAGCTCGAGTTGGTTTGACGTGTGTCGTGTCTAAAATACTTAATAAGTGGAAAATTACATCCCCAAGTTACTGTGCTTGTTTATATACAAATTGTGTATGTCGATGGGTTGACTAAGTAATTGGTTGTGAATGTAGGGAATTGAGTAAGTATGCCTAATACCAGTCGCGGTACGTATGACAAATCATTGGGGCCATTTGCTCTTATTGGGCCCGATTGCACATTAATGGGTCTTAATCGACCTTAAGCTCGTTTTTCACTTAATTTTCACATTATCGAGGCCTATTGGGCTCATTGGGCCCACAAACAATTTATTGGACCTCGTTCTAACTCTCGAATGGCTCAATTTATTATTTACGACAATTTACCCGACTTTCCAAAATTTAATTTAATTAATGCGAAAATTAAATTCGAATCACGTATAACAATGCAAATTATCGTAAATAAAGGTTACTTACCCGAGATTCCATGCTAGTATGCAAATCGAGGCTGTCTCGAGCTCTCGTTTGACGTCGATTGTCGAGCTACACAATTTCATAAATTTTCGGGTAAATTTCCAGTCGAAAATTCATTAAATAAAATATTTCAAAATTTAAATCGGTCAATTTCGACTCTTACTGACTTACCCGTAGCTCGATTACATCGCCGGGATTTTTCCTCAAATTTTCCTCTTTTTTTCCCTTTTTCTCCTTTTTTTCCTCATTGGTTGAACCGGTTCGATCCGGTTCAGACCTGGTTCGGACCGTCGGTTCACTCCGATTCGGTCGGTTCATGGCCTTGCTGGTCGGTTCTCCGTCGGCTTCCGCCGCCAGTGGCTCTGCTGGGTCGTTCGCATCTCAGATCTGAGGTCGGCTTCGGTCGAGGTCGTCGAAAAGTCGCCAGTCCGGCCTGTTCTCTCCTCCGTCGGTACCCATTTCCTCTTTCCTCTGTTTTCGACGTCGTCCGTCTGTTTCGCCGGTCGTGGCCGCCACCAATCAGCTCGCTTGCACCTGGGGAAAGCTCGGCTGGGGGCGGGGTCGGCCAGATCGGCGCTGTTCGTCGCCAATCGGAGCATTCCTTCCCGCAGCTTCTCCTTCCGTTTTTGGCCTCCTCCGGCATCGATGTGGCGCGTCGCCGGTATTAGGGAGGTCGCCGGCCTCTCCTCTTCCTTTTTCGGGCCTTCACCTGGCCGTTGGTCGCCGGACGGTGGTCGACCGATCTTCCTCGTTTTTGGCTTCCGTTTTCTGTCTCTCTCCCCGATTTCCATTTCTGATTCTTTTTTTTAACTAATTAATTGATTATTTTTTTATTTTTATTTATTTATTTATTTTTATTATATTTTAATCATTAAAATATTCACAAATATTCTACAAATATCTACAAATTTCTTATTTTATTCTAAATTTATTTATTTAATTTAATTTAATTTATTTTATTTATTTTAACCCTTTTCGGTATATTTTCTCCGTATTTTTGGGATATTATCCCGAGCGAAAATTTTGATTAAGTCCAGTAAATTTATATCTTGATCAATTTAACCCAGAATAAATTTATTTCACCTTTATTGACCAAGATTTCTCAATCCATTATTTTTAATAAATTTTTCTTGTCGAATTTATTCCGACTTTCGGTCTTTTGACTGTTTTGCCCTTGCACTTTTTCAAAAATTTCATTTCAATCCTTTTGTATTTTTAATTTTGTATTTGAACTAAAATCGGGTCTTACATAATCTCCCCCACTTAAGGAATTTGGTCCTCCAAATTAGAACCAAGTCATATGGGTCCATATATAACTCCGGGTACGTTTTCTCATATCATACTCTTTAATTCTTCTGTGACCTTTACGGAGTGTATTACTTCTCAAGAACTTTAACTAGGGAGATCGTCTTAAGCCTCAATACTTTCTCTTTCCTATTTAATGCCCGAATCAACTTCTTCAATATACTTATATTTGCACTGAGCTGAATCTGTTGGAGTTCATATCTGATCGCCTATGCTAGATCTGGATAGTATTGCCGAAGTATCAAAAGAGTCTTATCTCCCACTTGTCTAATCTTTCAAAAATTCCATTTAGCAAAACTCAATTTGCCTTCTTCCCGAGTCTCGTTATGTCCTTATTCCTTTAGGACAAATAAGTTCAACCATACTGATTCACCCTCGGTGAATTCCAATGCTTTTTGTCTGCTCTGAGGTGTTCTTAATCTCTCCCTCAACTGAACATCCTCAGAGACTTATTATACTAATTCAGAAGAAATTTCTATCTGCCACCCACTTTTTCTTAATATACTTATATTTGCACTGAGCTGAATCTGTTGGAGTTCATATCTGATCGCCTATGCTGGATCTGGATAGTATTGCCGAAGTATCAAAAGAGTCTTATCTCCCACTTGTCCAATCTTTCAAAAATTCCATTTAGCAAAACTCAATTTGCCTTCTTCCCGAGTCTCGTTATGTCCTTATTCCCTTAGGACAAATAAGTTCAACCATACTTATTCACCCTCGGTGAATTCCAATGCTTTTTGTCTGCTCTGAGGTGTTCTTAATCTCTCCCTCAACTGAACATCCTCAGAGACTTATTATACTAATTAAGAAGAAATTTCTATCTGTCACCCACTTTTTCTTAATATACTTATATTTGCACTGAGCTGAATCTGTTGGAGTTCATATCTGATCGCCTATGCTGGATCTGGATAGTATTGCCGAAGTATCAAAAGAGTCTTATCTCCCACTTGTCCAATCTTTCAAAAATTCCATTTAGCAAAACTCAATTTGCCTTCTTCCCGAGTCTCGTTATGTCCTTATTCCCTTAGGAGAAATAAGTTCAACCATACTGATTCACCCTCGGTGAATTCCAATGCTTTTTGTCTGCTCTGAGGTGTTCTTAATCTCTCCCTCAACTGAACATCCTCAGAGACTTATTATACTAATTCAGAAGAAATTTCTATCTGTCACCCACTTTTTCTTAATATACTTATATTTGCACTGAGCTGAATCTGTTGGAGTTCATATCTGATCGCCTATGCTGGATCTGGATAGTATTGCCGAAGTATCAAAAGAGTCTTATCTCCCACTTGTCCAATCTTTCAAAAATTCCATTTAGCAAAACTCAATTTGCCTTCTTCCCGAGTCTCGTTATGTCCTTATTCCCTTAGGACAAATAAGTTCAACCATATTGATTCACCCTCAGTGAATTCCAATACTTTTTGTCTGCTCTGAGGTGTTCTTAATCTCTCCCTCAACTGAACATCCTCAGAGACTTATTATACTAATTCAGAAGAAATTTCTATCTGTCACCCACTTTTTCTTATCCAAGTCGGGGAAACAACCCCTACGGCCATACAATGCCTCATATCTTGTTATCCCGATACTCAAGTGACACATGTCGTTATTGACGGATCCAATTTGTAATAACTGATCATCCCAGGAGCTTATAAAATCAATGGCACACACTTTCATCGTATCCTCCAGAACCTGTACAGTCCTCTCTAACTGACCATCTGTCTGAGGATGGAAAGCTGTGCAAATACTAAATCGGGTTCCCGTAGCTTACTAAAAATATTCCTCGAAGTGGGAAATGAAGCGAGAATCCCTATATAATACAATGTTCACTGGAACGCTACATAATGTTCCACAATCTTCCTTATACCTGAATCCTCATACACACTTTGAGTATCTGGGGATTTCATAACCAGAAGGTGGGTAGACTTAGTCAACTTAGCGACTATCATCTAAATAGCCTCGTGACTCATTTGAGTCCTCTATAACCCATCACGAAATTCATGGAGACTTGCTCCCATTTTCGTGTCGTGTCGATATAGGTAGAGCATGCAATAACTCTGCAGACTTTTAATACTCTACCTTATTCTGCTGACATACTAGGCACTTTTTCACAATCTCTACCATATCTCTTTTCACATCTGACCACCAATACCCTTTTCAGAGATTTCATATATATAATCGTTACTTTCCATATGCACTGTATATCCCGAAGAGTAAGCTTTTGACAATATTACTATCTCATCAACTGTGATCTTGGGGAGCACTTATACTGTCTCTGAACCTCTCTGTAAATCATCGACACTCTGTGAACTCTGTCACTGTACCCTTCTGAATCTAACCCAAACTATAGACACCATGCCGATCATCACGCTAAGCTTGTCAAATTGGGGCACTCTCATCCGATTCTAGTCTCAGGCTAGCTGTCACACAATCACTGTCATCACCAGAAGGGATCACATCACTACTGAGGCTCACAATTGCTCTAGCAGCTCATGCTCCCTGACCATCATATGTAATACCATCCCGAGGCTCTTTCTGCTCAAGGCATCAACCGTCACATTAGCCTTTCCTGGGTGGTACAATTTTTCATAATCAAAATCTCTCAAAAGCTCTAACCCACTTTATTATTTCATATTCGACTCTTTCTATGAAAACAGATACTTGGGGCTTTATGATCAGTGCATACTTAAAAATTTCTCACAATGTATATAATAGGACCATATCCTCAGTACAAGTACTACCGCTGTCAACTTTAAATCATGGGTTAGATAGTTTATTTTATGATCTCTGAGTTGTCTGGATCCACAATCGACTATCTTCCCTTTTTGCATCAATACACAGCTCATTCATTATTTTGAGTCATTCATACACACGGAGAACCTCTTGAGCTGTTGGGTATGGTGAAAATAATCACGGTGGTCAGTTCATACTTCACTACACTGAATTCATGTCACATCTATCATCCCACTTATCATCTCATTCAAATACCACGCTTTCATAGTTAAACGTGCCACAAAGTATACCCTTTTTAGAACTCGTAGCAACCATCTGTAAAAGCAAGTTTCCAATTGTTGCTTATAATTTTCCCTGGACTTTAACTACACCAAACATATCATCAATAAGGATGATGATAAATCGGTCCAGGTAAAGTTTAAATAACTCATTGTAGTTGAGCTCCACTACATATTTCAATCACCTATATCCTTGACTTATGTACGCATAAGCGTATAATATCACTTCAAAATTGCTCCCGTTCAAGGTATTAACCTGCGTCATTTTCTTTTTCTTATATTAACGGCTTTTATTAAATTTTTATATTTTAACCTTCATGATTAATCGAATTTTATAATTCTTTATCGTACTAGTAAAAGTATCCAAATTTTAAATGTATATATCTTACCACGGTCGATTTCAAGTCATAGATTATATATATATTTCTAGACGCTGTCAAGTCTTCAGGCGGGGAGGTATTTTGAAATACCTTTATTAACCCTTAGACTTAACCACAATTACTTTACATATCAGTCCCTGTGGTTACAATTCATATTCGCTACTAATTGCTTTAATCCTAATGACTTCATATCGTAAAGATGTTCTTACCTTGCATACGCCTCTTACTCCAGTACATCTTGTATTTAGGATCAAACATATCTTAAAGAGTATCTCCTTCGTATATCAATTATAACGAAACTCTGTCATTATTCATTTCGTGAGTACCATCATTTGCTCCTTTAATTTCAACCGTTGCAGCCCTTTTTATTACTTGTCAAAACTTACAGTATACTTTTCAGGGGTAAAACAACGCTATCTTAGGATAGAAATCCGAACAGCATAGCTTGCAGCCGACCACTTTATTCTCAAATATTACATTAAATTATTCATAGTCCATTAAATAAAATCGGCTGACTTATACTTCTTCTCTCGTTTTCAATTTAAAATCTCTTCATAATTATTTCGATAGTTAACCTTCCTCTATTGCGGTACTCATTTATCAGCACTGTGCCCAAGAGTGTAGACATTCATGTCTTTTACTCACTTACATGCGAATGAAGTCGGTATGAAGAAATACGTGGTCCCAGGATTAATTAACACAATTACTTCTTTATTCATAAGCTGTGTGGTATCTTTCACCACATCCAGTGAAACATCAGTAGTGTCCTGGTCTAAGACATACACTCGCCTTCGTCCAATAGCCTACTTTCCTTTTTTTTTTCTTTTTGGTTGTGGCCTCCCTTTTCGATGCAGCTATCTCAATAGGGTTTTCTCTATCTCTTTACCTTTCTGTGGGGCAATCTCGCCCAACTCTGAGCAATCAAAATAAATGGTCCGTCTTACCACACTTAATGGCCATTTTCATAAAAAAATGTGTAGGTGTAGGTCCTACTTCCGTGGTATTTACCACACATTCTATAGTGATCCGTAATAGATCGGGGTTCTCCAATCATAATACCCCTCAAAAGTGCTACAATCGGATAACTGTAGCCTTACCAATCATCTTAGCCCATATTTCATCAAATCAAATCTTTTACCAAACCACCCTTTTTTTTCTCGTTCTGTCATCTCTAACATTCTCGATTCTCTTTCTGTCTCTATTTCGACCCTTACTACCTTTCCCAATCTCAGAGGCGTGCAACACTCAATCTTATTTACACCACTATAGTTTACGCACTGCCTCGACATAGGTAATATCTCACGGGCCAATCGGACTCTAATCGACAATCTGAGCCCTTCCATAAACTTTTAGACATCTCGACTATCATTCTTCATAGTGTCGAGGTAATATCTGCCCAAGAATATAACTGAGTTTCATACTCATAATTCATACTCATCAATAAATCAATTCCTCGGGGTCAGTATAAGGATTTTATCTATCATTCCCTTTAAACAGTGTCTGAGATATTTTATCACCGGAATACATTCAGAAATATTTCGCATGTCAGCTCTGGATGTCTAACTCTTAAGATGGGTCGAGTGGACTTCCATCAATGCTCCAACTTGCCCTCAAATCTTATGCATACTCTGAGTAATTTGCTCCCGAAATATTCTCCACACTCCGTTCCAACCTCGCGAAGCGTGTCTCAATACTGTCCGATCTCTCTGTCGGACTCTGTGAGGCATGCTCAATATAAACCTCTATTTCAATCTCATCCTGATTCTCACAGGTCAACTTAGCACGATTAGCAGGCTCAGGTCTACCTCTACGACCTCTGCCTCGTGCTCTACCTTCTCTATCGCGACTAATATTAGGTATTCCTGCATTCTCAACAATTTCTTAGTTAAAACCCATCTCATTATACACTATTGTATCTAACCAAGCACAGTAACACGGGGATGTAATTTTTTAATTACTGACACTGACACACATCAGACCAATTTTTGCTCTGATACCACCTTTATATGTCACGACCCAAAACTACCCAAAAATCAAAGTAAATTTTTCGCGTTTTGTTATTTTCTTTCATGCTTACCTGTCCTCTGATCGTGACCACACTCCACTAACAATTGGGTTGTGCGTCAATGCCAGTCCCACCATTCATTTACCATATAACTTAATTCTTTCTCAGTCATTTATAAAGTGTCTACAATAATTATACATCCCCTAAAGTTACTTACAAACATGTTACTGTACTATGCATATGTAGATACAATATATACAAGTGTATATACCTTAAGTGATGGGTAGCAGCGGATATCCAGAATGCAGTACTCAGTCGCCTCAACATCTACTGGAGATTATCTGTGTGAGAAAATGAAAGGGGTGAGCACATCAAGCTCAGTAAGGCAATCCTACGAACAAGTAGGTAACCATACTACCTACATGAACGTGGTGCCATGTAAAAACCACCCTTTCTCCACACATTTTAAAACTGATGCTATGATTCATGAGGTCATGTAAAACAAGTTTGCATGGAAAGTTCAACATGCAACTATTTCAAATCATTTCTTTCTCATTTCAAATTTCACAACAAATCCAAGACTCAACCCATCCCTCGGGTGGTCCTGACTCACACAAAACCATGAAAATTAGTTTACATCACACATGGGTTTAAAAAGCTTGGAAATAGCATCATGCAAATTTAGTTTAAAACCCAGTTTCAATCATCGTCAAGATCATCAACATGCGAGACTAGGCAACATCTGTATATCGGTAATAACCAGGACTATGGCCGTGTGTCCTCGTGAGCCCCTTTGCTACACGGATCCTAGTGTTCGGGGTCTCACCCTGATCGGGAAACACCCGGGAGGTGGGTCAATCCAACCCATCAGTCTTATCCGATCCCACACATCCAAAGATGTCGTATCTGAAAATACCCCGTATCTGAAGATACCGTATTCGAAGATACCCCGTATCTGAAGATACCACACGGTACATCATACCCCATGCTACTTGCACGGTACATCGTACTCCGTGGACCCATATCATATCTCTATACTCATGCCATGTCTCAAAACGCACGTGCGAGCTTATTTAATCGGTGACACACAGTCTACCCGACGCTCCAAGCACAGCTCATCGCATGTTCTCATAAAAATCAGTGGGGGGTGCGAGCGATGCTCCAGCACTCTTGTCAATTCAAGTAAAACTAGTGCGAGCTAAGCTCTAGCACTCTCATCAAATCATATGGAAAATCTGGTGCAAGTTAGATTCTGACACCCTGTCATGAAAATCATGTAAACTTTGGTGCGAGTTAGACTCCAGCACCATGTCACAAAAATCATATAAAACCTGGTGCGAGTTAGACTCTAGCACCGTATCACGAAAATCATGTAAAATCAGGTGCGAGTTAGACTCCAGCACCAATGCATGTAAAACTCTAGTGCGAGCTCTCGTTCCAGCACTAATGCATGCATCACACAACTCAAAATATCGTGCGAGCTGAGCTCTAGCACGTCACATGTCAATAAAAACACGTAGGTGGCTCTGTTTCCTTAAAACAGTTTTCAAAATAATTTCATCATTGAAAATATGCAATGCTGTACATTTTTCTTTCAAGGTTCGCTAGCCTACTCATGCATGCGTCAAAACATCTCCAGAACGAGCAGGAACCTCTTGTTCTTGCTCCTCCCAATTTTTCCTAAAATTGAAAATTTTACCCTTAACAAGGGTATTTTGGTAATTTACCCATTCGGGTCATTAAAATTATTAACTTACTTCTAGACCCTTCAGATAATTTAAAAGACTGCATATGAACTTTAAAATTTCATAAAGTTGCCTCTAGCAGTCCGTAAAATTCCCTTACCTTATTTTTAATAGAGTCTGACCTTTTCTTTTCCACTGCTGTCTCGTCACGCAGTCCGATCTACTCCCAATCCAATGTCTGAAACTGCGTATAATTATTCCTCAGGTCAGATATCATACAATTTAATTGTATTTCCTATTTTCTGGGTTTAATTTAAATCATTGGGCCCATTTGCCCTTATTGGGCCCGATTGCACCTTAATGGGTCTTAATCGACCTTAAGCCCGTTTTTCACTTAATTTTCACATTATCGAGGCCTATTGGGCGCATTGAACCCACCAACAATTTATTGGGCCTCGTTCTAACTCTCGAATGGCTCAATTTATTATTTACGACAATTTATCTGACTTTCCAAAATTTAATTTAATTAATGCGAAAATTAAATGCGAAGCACGCATAACGATGCAAATTATCGTAAATAAGGGTTACTTACCCGAGATTCCATGCTAGTATGCAAATCGAGGCTGTCTTGAGCTCTCGTTTGACGTCGATTGTCGAGCTACACAATTTCATAAATTTCCGGGTAAATTTTCAGTCAAAAATTAATTAAATAAAATATTTTAAAATTTAAATCGGTCAATTTCGACCACTACTGACTTACCGGTAGCTCGATTACATCACCGAGATTTTTCCTCAATTTTTCCTCTTTTTCTTTTTCCCATTTTCTCCTTTTTTTCCCTCATTGGCTGAACCAGTTCGGTCCGGTTCAGACCCGGTTCGGACCGCTGGTTCACTCCGATTCGGTCAGTTCACAGCCTTGTCGACCGATTCTTCGCTGGCTTCCACCGCCAGTGGCTCCGCTGGGTCATCCGCATCTCAGATCTGGGGTCAGCTTCGGTCGAGGTCGCCGAAAAGTCACCGGTCCGGCCTGTTCTCTCCACCGTCGGTACCCATTTCCTCTTTCCATCATTTTCAGCGTCGTCCGTCGGTTTCGTCGGTCGTGGCCGCAACCAATCAGCTCGCCTGCGCCTAGGGAACGTTCGGCTGGGGGCGGGGTCGGCCAGATCGGCGCCGTTCGCCGCCGATCGGAGCATTCTTTCTCGGGGCTTCTCCTTCCATTTTCGGCCTCCTCCGGCGTCGGTGTGGAGCATTGCCGATACCAGGGAGGTCATCGGCCTCTCCTCTTCCTTTTTCGGCCCTTCACCTGGCCGTTGGTGGCCGGACGGTGGCCGACCGATCTTCCTCGTTTTCGGCTTCCGTTTTTCGTCTCTCTCCCCGATTTCCATTTCTGATTCTTTTTTTTAACTAATTAATTGATTATTTATTTATTTTTTTTATTTTTATTTATTTATCTATTCATTTATTTAATTTAATTTAATTTAATTTATTTAATTTATTTTAACCCTTTTCGGTATATTTTCTCCGTATTTTCGGGATATTGTCCCGAGCGAAAATTTCGATTAAGTCCAGTAAATTCATATCTTGATCAATTTAACCCAGAATAAATTTATTTCACCTTTATTGACCAAGATTTCTCAATCCATTATTTTTAATAAATTTTTCTTGTCGAATTTATTTTGACTTTCGGTCTTTTGACCGTTTTGCCCTTGCACATTTTCGAAAATTCCATTTCAATCCTTTTGCATTTTTAATTTCGTATTTGAACTAAAATCGGGTCTTACAGGTGGAATTTGATGAGTGTCATATTTTTATTATTTACTTCCTTCTACATTTTAATATTTTTCTATGTTTCTCATGTTAATTAGAGTACTTATGTTAATTTTGTGATTTTGGTAGATAAATTGGGCTTCAAGAGCTTAACCGAAGAAATTGGATAGTTTTAGTACTGTTTGGAATTTTAGCTTTAAACAGAGTTCCACTTATCCAAATTATACAAAGTCAGGCCTAGTGAAACGCTGACTTACTGATTTACAACTCTGAAGCAGAGCCTAAGATCCAATTCGGCCTATTTCCACTCCAAAACCAACTGTGAAGAAAAAGCCCGAATATGTCAACCCTTTTTCCTACTTGTAATAGGATTGTCAAATTTAGGTTTTTTTTTTTTACTATATATAGTTTCGTTTTCTTTAGGGAACATCAGAAAAGAGATAGAAGAGGGTAGCAGTCGAAAGAAAAAAAATAATTCACCCTTTCTATATTTTTATTTTCGTTTTCAATAATCATGTGCTCCTAAACCCTTTATTCAGTTCAAGGGAATCGAATCCAATAAAGTTCAACAATTGAGAAACACTGTTTGTTGTTCTAAACTATCTTTTGATTCAATTATCTATTGTTTTTTATACTAACTGATTTGATTGCATGAGAAAATTATATGATTTGGCCAATTAGATAATCTTCGCATGTGATTGCTATCTGAAATTTTCACAATTCGTAATTGTTGTGAAAGAAATCAGAATCAGTAGCATTTAGGGTTCATCAACTCTAAGTGAAACAATAGAACAGATTAAACATTCAACTTGTGGTTGGAGTGTTATTCGGTTAGTAATCTTCCTAGAGTGTTAATGCTATTCCTAATCTAAATAGGATTGCATCAAAAATCGATTTAATTAGGGATAAGAATTTAATTCGGGTGCTGGGCTTAAGTTAATGATAGCAGGGAAGAAGAGACATTATCTTGCTGGGAGATAATATCTTAGCTAAATAATTGAAGATAAGATGATAAATTAGGTGTTAATAATCAATTGTTAGTTACTGGATGGTTCTTTTGAATTGAAGTTGTTAATCTTGATTTATTCTCTTCATAATTAATTGAATATCAATTCTATTTAGGGATTTTAATTCTGTTAAATTAAACCCCCCCCCCCCAATTATTTTAGTTATTGCATGATAATTAATCCACCAATCTCTAGGGTTCGACCTAGATTTGCCGTTACTACAAAATTTTGGTAAAACTAGTAATTAAATTTAGTTGAATTCGACACTCACCAAGCACACTTTGCTAGGATAGAACGGAGTATTGAGAGCCTCGTTGAGATGGTCACTCAGGCATTAGTTGCTGGTGATAGACGAGGTCTAGTCGTGCAGCCTACTACTACTGGACAGGCAACTGCAGAGGTAGAGAGACCTCAGACTACGGGGACTGTACCAAAAACTTGACACGCCCTAAAGGTATTGTCCGTAAGTGCACGGGTCGTATAAGTAATAATGGGATTTGAGTCCCGAAATTATCGTCCCACAGAGAAGTTGATCAGCCTAATTAAGTACCGATTAATCTTACCCGAAGTATATTCTAGCAAATTATGAAATTAAAGTGGGTGATCTAATAAGGCTAATTAAAAATACTGGAAAGCAATAAAATAATAAGAATTAAAGAAAATAAAACCGAACAAAATTTACTTACAGTACTCCGAACAATCAAAAGCAAATAACCTATAAAAGAAAATTAAAACAGTTAAAATGAATTAACGCAACTAAAATAAAATACAAATATGAAAATAAAGCAATAAAATTAATTAAACTAAAATTTAAACAAACATAAAAAAATGCATGTAGTTAAACTAACTAATAAAAATGCAAATTAAACCAAACTAAAAAATAAAACTTCAAGTAACCTAAAGAATTTCTTAAAGCTAACTAAGAAATTAACTACCTAAAAAATTTATCCTAAATTAAATAAAACAAAATCAAAATAATGCATAAGAAATAAATATTTTTTTTTGATTTTTCACTTTTAAGCTGAAAAATTATAAAATGCATAAAATAACTCTACACCTAACTTTAATCCTAAATGCAAAAGGTTACCCAAAAAAAAATAATCTTAGATTCTATTGCCTACGAAAGTGAAATATTAACCAAATTGTAGAACCAAACGCAGCCTTGCTCAGTTTTCCAACCAAGTGGTCCCGAGCATGTCACTGTTCACTGTCTTCATTGTTTGTCCAACATTTCCAGGTGCTGCTGCTGTCCGCTTACTACTGCAGTTCGTCCTCTGCTCCAGGTGTGCTCTTGGTCTGCAGACGTTTGCTGCTCCTCAATGCCATTACTCAGCTACCAGCAGTACATGTGTAATACCATTTGTTTGCTTCTGCTCCCGTATGCTTTTCTGCTGCATTGCATTGCTTCCGTTACCTGCTCATTCATTGATACAACCGTTCATAAAGCAAAGAAAAGATCAACTAAGTAAAAAAAAAAAGCTACAATCATGTAGAATTAAAACACTTCAACAGAAAACATAACACAATGCTTGTAATCACTGGTTAAAGAATCAAAAGATGATGAACAATGAATAGAGTCTTGAATTGGGGAGAACAGAGGAGGCAACGTGACTTCTCTGTTCACTGCACCCGCGAATGCAAGCTTGGTTCTATACTGATGTTGACTGTTCTACAAGCTTCAGCATTAAAAGGCTCTTCATCCACACAGCATCAACGTCCGGAACATGCTTAGAAAACAACCGTTCGAGCATATTCCCGCAAGCATTACATAGAAGCAAATGCTGGAATGATAAAAGTAAGCAGTTTCAATCGGCTCTATCAACTCTTCCGAATCCAAAGAGCCACCACAGCAAAGATATGAAATGAAACAATCTAGAAAATATAAAACAAGAATTGCAGGAAATGAAAATGCGAGAAAACAGTAAATGAAAATTTCTTCTTTGAATAAAAGTTGGTAACAAAACCAAATCCCATGCTTGAATTTATCTACTGAAACAGAAAAATAATTTGTTAAACAAGGAAAAAGACTTGGCCACTGTCACCAGCCAAGTTTCTCACTTCCTCATGTCCAACAATCGGTGAATCCAAAAGACAAAATAAAAATTAGACGAGTTCATATGCAAACCGAGAACATGAATGAAATTGTTTTCTTTTTTATTGAAATAAAATTATCCAAGACAATTGAAAAACATAAAAAAAAATGGAATGAATAGTAAATCAACTTCTAAAGAAAAAAATGTCACGACCCAATTCCATTCTCTTTAACCGAAATCACTGAAAATTTTTCGCGTTTTACTGTTACCTTACCCAGTCGTGAACTAAGCTCACCACACACTGTTGGGCTGTGAGTCGATAATAAACACCACATCTCATTCATTCTCAATTAATTAAAACGATGTCATACATGTGCATTTAATTGTGTACTTATACGAATACATGTTTTACTGACATCTACATCCCCCATAAGTACAACTCAAAAGAATACTGTGCTTTTACATTGTTTAGATACAAAAAGAATCACTGTGTATATACCTTTTAGCGATGGAGATGCAGCGGAGTCCAAAATAATACGCCTCAGTCCTCACTGGGCTACTATGCACGCTCTGTAGGGGGGAAAATAGAGTGGGATGAGTAACCACACGCTCAGTAAGGCAATAATGCAAGCATGGTAGATAACTACTCTATCTACATGCTGATAGTGTTATGCATAAATCGTTTATAGTACGAGCATGAGGAATAAAACTATGCCATGTGAATATACATATATATATCATGTATCAAATCATGTACATTGGCATATAAAACATGGTAGAGACATCATGTATAAAATATCTCATGCTTAATCTCATTTAAATTCATAAAAGGGCAATTCATTTAGAAACTTCCTTTTTGAACCAACGTCATAACACCACCAAATCAACTCACAAACCACAACCACATTTACATTCCACAATTCACGCATGTGTATAAATCTAGGTCACTATATCAGAAGTGCCTATGTGAATCATTACATCATAAATCATCCCAGACCACACGCATCCAGGTGTGCGGGGTATCATGCTGGCACGAAGATGAATTATCCCTCGCCAGACTTTCTCATCACATAACCATCATGCGGTACATCGTACTCCATGTGATATACACGGTACATCGTACTCCGTAACTCATATCATGATTGGGGGTGCCATTCCTAGGTCTTATCTACCCCATACCAAGAGTTTTCCATATTTCGTGAAGGAGAGCCTTCCTGCCGAACAGAGCCTCCCCGCCTAACAGAGCCTCCCTGCCTCCTCGGGCTTAAGGATGTTAGCTTAAGGATGTAGGGCTTAAGGGTCCTTTCCGTAAGAGAGCCTCCCCACCGAACAGAGCCTCCCTGCCTCCTCGGGCTTAAGGATGTTAGCTTAAGGATGTAGGGCTTAAGGATCTTACCTTCACCATACCCATGTAGGAGAGCCTCCCTGCCTAACAGAGCCTCCCCGCCTCTTTGGGCTTAAGGATGTTGGCTTAAGGATCCCACCGTAAGAGAGCCTCCCCACCAAACAGAGCCTCCCCGCCTAACAGAGCCTCCCTGCCTCCTCGGGCTTAAGGATGTTAGCTTAAGGATGTAAGGCTTAAGGATCTTACCCACTTTCACAACCCTATACGAATCCCATTGTACAAGCTTGTGCGAGTAAAACTCTAGCACGACTCATGCATCATGCATCTTCTCATAAAGAGGCGCGTACGAGCATAGCTCTAGTACGGTTATACTCATAAGATAACCATTCACAATCCACGTACGAGCAGAAGCTCCAGTACGGTTTATAAACATCATCACAATTCAATTTCAAAGTGCGAGCTAAGCTCAAGCACGTTTCACACAAGTGAAAACATAGAAATCTCGCGCGAGCGAGGCTCTAACGCGAATTATATCACATACACGCGATAGGCGGCTTATGTGCATTCAAAACATCACATAATATGCTTAGTGCCTCATATGGGCTATTTCACAACATCATTCAAGTACCAGCCAGCCTATCCTTTTATTTGCTCAAATCAAAGCATTGTGTTTTGTAAAAGCATTCAAAACACATGATTTATGCAATTATTAGCCTTACTATCCCTTTTTCATAACATCCACTTCAAAACCAAAACCACGCATATACCCATCATCTTTTACAAATACCATCAACATCTATTTGAGCAATTCATGCATTTCATACAACACCCAATATTCACCCAGTTCAAAATACAAGCAGCTATCTCTATATACTCACAAAATTCCCTTACCTGAAATCGCGATGCGTGATTCCACTTCCTTAAGCTGCTTACTCGTACGATTCAGTTCGCCTTCAACGAACTCTTCGGGACTGCACAAAATCGTATCCCGCATTATATTCGACCCATATATTGCAACCCTTGTGTTTGCTATAGTCAATTTAATCTATAGCCTCTATTAAAGCTTATTTGGCCTCGTTTCATTACTTTATCCATAACTCGAGTCTATGGATTTTCTTAGGCCTATTAACTCATTCAAAATCGATATCAAATCGATGTAAAGCTCATAGCGTTCATATTCCATGAATCCCCCCACTATGGCATTTATTCATCACATACATATCCATTTCCACATTTCTTCCAACCCACCATGTAATTTCATCTAACCATCTAAATCATAACATTATCCCAATGACAACTTTAACATGCCATAAACCATAAGTTCATTCAATCCCACATATCCTCACATTATACCCATTTTAGATTTCTAGGTCACACCACTTCCACTACATTCTTAGGTAGTTTATCCATCAATACTCATACCAATCAACTCCAAAATCAATTAAATAGCTAATGCATTTAGATTGGAGTGTTAGAATCTTACCAATATGATTTCTCTTCTTGCTCCAATTGGTAATGCCCTCAACTCCTTCAATTCCAAAAATGGGAAAATGCCCTCTCACTATGCTGTTCTCCTCTTTGATAGGAACAACTTTGCCTCTAATGATCTCTCTTCAAATCTCACTGAAAATGGTTGATTTTTAGAGAGGGAAAGTTAGGTTTTTGGGGTTGAAATTGTTAGGTTAAGTGTTTTCCGAGATTTCCAGATTTTTCAGCTCTCCTTATATAGAAATGACTTGAGGAGATCGATCTGGTCCAAGAGGAGATCGATCTGGTCCTTTAAAATCCCTCTTTTTCACGGCATTTTTAAGCCTGAGATCGATCTGTCGAAGCAATGAGATCGATCTGTTGAGGCATGAGATCGATCTGTCGAAGCATGAGATCGATCTGGTCCCAAACAGAGAGCTAAGGTGATCGATCTGGCTGCTTGAGGATCGATCTTTTCACTTACAGAATGCTTGGCAGATCGATCTGGCTCCATTGGAGATCGATCTGCTCTATTCGTTCACCCAAATAAGAGCATTCTGGCTCTTCCAGATCGATCTCTCATCCTAGGAGATCGATCTGGACCTCATGTTTTCCAGATTTCCTGCAGTTTCATTGCTGCAACTCATACCAACACACCCTCAATCTATTGCCATGGCCACTTCCTCATCCATTCACCTCTATAACTTGAAAATGGCATCCATTCATACCTTATGCACATTGAAACTTGTGTGCATTCATTGTATATTCAAAGGTATGCAACATAAAACCAAATGGAAGTAAAACTCCATTCCATTTTACCACACTACTCATTTTGAGTCTCAATCACATCCATCACTTGTTAGAACACATTTCTCCGTATTCATACTCAATGAAACTTGTATGTACGTTACAACTTATATTACACATACATACATTGAATCCATGGACTTACATCAATCATATTTTACATCACAAGTCCATTCATATTATTTGATCCAAGTACACATATTACCCTTTTACATATACGGGGTCTTACATTCTCCCCTCCTTCAAGGAATTTGGTCCTCCAAATTAGAACCAAGTCACTTTTCAAACAGTTGGGGGTACTTCTCCCGTATCAAGTTCTCCAATTCCCACGTGGCCTCTTCCGCCGTGTGGTGTTGCCAAAGCACTTTCACCAAGGGAATTGTCTTATTCCGCAACACTTTCTCCTTTCTGTCCAATATCTGAACCGGCTTCTCAACATACGTCATACTCTCATGGAGCTCCAACGGCTCATATTTTATCACGTGTGCCGGGTCCGGGTGATACTTCCGAAGCATCGAGACGTGGAAGACGTTGTGGACGTTTGCCAAGTCCGGTGGCAATGCCAACCTATACGCCTTATCCCCCACTCTCTCCAAAACCTCGAAGGGTCCGATATATCTAGGGCTCAGCTTGCCCTTCTTACCAAATCTCATAATACCCTTCGATGGTGATACCCTCAGAAATACCGACTCACCCTCATCAAACTCCAGTGGTCTTCGTCTCTTGTCAGCATAACTCTTTTGCCGGCTCTGAGCTGTCCGTAATCTCTCACATATCAACTGGACGTCCTCAGATGCCTGCTGCACTAAGTCCGGAGCAAAAATTTGTTTGTCACCAACCTCTTCCCATCCAATAGGGGAACGGCATCTACGCCCGTATAATGCCTCATAGGGTGCCATCCCGATACTAGCATGATAGCTATTATTATATGCGAACTCGGCTAACTGCAGGTGGTCATCCCAGGAGCCTCTAAAATCCAGCACACACGCTCTCAACATATCCTCGAGGGTCTGTATAGTCCTCTCTGACTGCCCATCTGTCTGAGGATGAAAAGCGGTGCTAAAACTCAGTCGGGTCCCCAGCGCTTCCTGAAAATGTTCCCAGAAATGGGAAGTGAAGCGGGCATCCCTATCAGAAACAACGCTCACTGGTACACCATGTAGCCGTACTATCTCTCGGATATACAGGTTCGCCAACTGACTCAGTGTATCGGTAGCTCTCATAGCCAAGAAATGGGCGGACTTAGTCAACCGGTCCACAATAACCCATATGGCATCATGACCTCTACGGGTCCTCGGCAACCCCATCACAAAATCCATGGTGACATGCTCCCACTTCCATGTCGGTATCGGTAGAGGCTGCAATAATCCTGCAGGCTTCTGATGCTCTACCTTCACTTGCTGACAAACGAGACACTTAGCGACATATTGAGCAATGTCTCTCTTCATTCCAGACCACCAATAAACCTTCCGAAGGTTTTGATACATCTTGGTGCTTCCCGGATGTATCGTATACTTCGATGAGTGAGCCTCTGATAAAATCATTCTCCTGATCTCAGGATCCCTGGGAACGCATACTCTGCCTCTGAACCTCAATAAGCCATCAGCACTCTGCTCAAAATCAATACCCACACCTGTCTGTACCTGCCTCAGCCAATCGATACACCGTCGATCGCTCTGCTGGGCTTGCCGAATACGGCCAATCAACTCTGGCTCTAGTCTCAAACTAGCCATGATCTCAAGTCTCTCAGATCCAGGTGGGGTTACATCCAAACTGAGGTTCGCAAAGTGTTCTAACAATTCATGTTCCCTACCATCATATAAAACACCAACCCAAGGTTCTTTCTACTCAAAGCATCGGCAACTACATTTGCCTTACCCGGGTGGTACATGATTTCACAATCATAGTCTTTCAGGAGTTCGAGCTATCTCCTCTGTCTCATATTCAGCTCTTTCTGCGAGAACAGGTACTTAAGGCTCTTATGATCTGTGAACACCTGAAATTTCTCACCATAGAGATAGTGGCGCCATATTTTCAAAGCAAATACTACGGCCGCCAACTCTAAATCATGTGTCGGGTAGTTCCTCTCATGATCTTTCAACTGTCTAGATCCATAGGCAACTACCTTCCCATCCTGCATAAGCACACAGCCCAGTCCCTGGTGTGATGCATCCGTATACACCGAGAATCCTCCTGAGCTGGTAGGAATGGTGAGAACTGGAGCAGTCGTCAATCGACGCTTGAGCTCCTCAAAACTCCTCTCACATGCCTCATCCCATGTAAACTTAACATCTTTACGCGTGAGGCGTGTCAACGGAGCAGCTAGTCTGGAGAAACCCTCTACAAATCTTC
The DNA here is from genome assembly GCA_033439115.1 of Firmiana major. NCBI lineage: Eukaryota > Viridiplantae > Streptophyta > Magnoliopsida > Malvales > Malvaceae > Firmiana > Firmiana major. The sequence continues at coordinate 20,183,640 of CM065903.1, read as the reverse complement.
GATAATACCCTGCCAATCCCAGGAAACTCCTGATCTCAGTTACTGTCTTGGGCTGTTCCCACTGCACAACTGCCTCTATCTTGGATGGATCCACTGATACCCCATCCTTAGACACAACATGCCCCAGAAATGAGATCTGTTCCAACCAAAAGTTACACTTGCTGAGTTTGGCATACAATTCTCTCTCTCGGAGGGTCTGTAGAACTATCCTCAAGTGCTCCTCATGATCTTCCCTGGACTTGGAATACACCAAAATGTCATCTATGAAAACAATCACAAACTTGTCCAGGTATGGCTTGAATATATCATTCATCAATGCCATAAATGCTGCGGGAGCATTCGTCAATCCGAATGGCATCACCAAAAACTCGTAGTGGCCATAACGGGTACGAAATGCTGTCTTGGGTATATCTCCACTCCTGATCCTCAATTGATGATACCCTGACCGCAGATCTATCTTAGAAAATACTTCGGCTCCCTGGAGCTGATCCAACAAATCATCGATTCTTGGAAGGGGGTACTTGTTCTTAATGGTGGCCTTATTCAACAACCGGTAATCTATACACAGTCAGAGGCTTCCATCCTTCTTCCTTACAAATAGAACCGGTGCTCCCCAAGGTGAGACACTCGGTCTAACAAACCCCTTCTCCAACAACTCTTGCAGCTGTTTCTTCAGCTCTTCCAATTCTATCGGAGCCATTCTATAGGGTGGTTTCGATATCGGCTCTGTACCAGGCACTAACTCGATGCAAAATTCCATTTCCCTTTCAGGTGGTAGTCCTGGTAATTCATCCGGAAAGACATCAGGGTAATCCGTAATTACGGGTATGTCCTTCAATTCCGGGGGTGCCTCATCTATATCGACCACATAGGCAATGAACCCTTCACAATATCCTCTCCATCATTAGTAAAATAAACCACCACTCCACATTCAATATTCATCAAAATAAATGATTTATTTCTCAAGCATTATGCATTTAAAATCATACTCCTTTATTTACCACAAGTATACAAGTTTTCATATCATTTCTTTTCATCAAAATTTACAATAAGATTGTCTAGTCCTGAAAACATTAATGTTTTGGCATGACAATCCATCACAACACGATTGGTAGCCAACCAATCCATTCCCAAAATTACATCAAAATCATTCATATTTAATAAAATCAGATTGGCTATCATTTCCTTCCCCTCTATCTTTAATTTACAATCCCTACATACATGCTCAGTCAATTGGCTATCATTCATGGGTGTGGAAATCATCAACATTTTATCCAACAATGTTGGTTTCACATATTTCAACAATTTATGTGCAAAGGAAGGTGATATGAAAGAATGTGTGGCACCAGGATCAAATAATACCAATGCTTCTAAATCAAAGATTCGGATGGTACCTTTTATCACATCCGTCGAAGCATCTGCGGTGTCCTGATCCAGTGCATGAACTCTTCCTCTGCTCACACCCGCAATCTGTTTCCCCTTTTCCTCAGCTGTAGCCCTCCTCCTTGGGGCTGCTGTCTCAACTGGAGCTCCCTCAGGCTCCTTGCCCTTCTGTGGGGCAATCTCCATCTTCTCGGGACAATACTTAGCCATATGTCCTGGTCTCTCGCATCTAAAACACACCATAGGGGTCATCGGACAGGGCCTATTCCCATGGAATCTCCCACATCTCCTACACTGATCAGTAGTAGGTCGTGGTCCCCCAATAGTTATGCCCCTCGGCGCAGTCAAGGCTGGGTATAGGGAGGTCTAGCAGCTCTCTCCCGCACCTCCTCAATCTTTGGCCTCTTCTCGAAAAATCTTTGGCCATCTCTCTTGGCCACTCTTCCAAACCCGGATCTCTTCCGATCCTTGTCCTTTTTAACACTGACTCTCCCAAGCTCAGAGGCATTTCGCTCAAAGTCTTGTTCACATAACTGAGCCTTGTGTACCGCCTCCTCATAAGTCACAATATCGAAGGGAGCTAGCTTAGTTCGGATGGCTAATCTCAACCCATCCATGAACTTCTGAATCTTTCGGGTCTCACTACCCATCGTGTCAGGGTCATATCTCCCCAATGACATAAACTTGGACTCATACTCATCCACAGTCCGGTTCCCCTGAACCAAATTCATAAATTCCATCCGCAGTCTCCTCTGTGCGGTAGCTGGGACATATTGTCTCCTGAAGGCCTCTAGAAATATCTCCCATGAGATCTCAGAGTGTCTGGCCCTCAAAATAACCTCAGTGGACCTCCACCAATGCTCGGCCTCGCCTTTCAGCATAAACACGGCAAAGGCAACCTTCTCACTTGAAGTGCATCGGAAAAACCTATACAGTTTCTCCATCTCATACACCCAATCCTCCGTAATCACTGGGTCCTTCACCCCTCTGAACACTGGGGGTTTCAGCGCTTGAAACTCTCGCAACCTGCTCAAGTCGCAATCATAACCCACATCACTACCGCTCTGCTGTGGAGCGATAGGAGAATCTGTATCCTGGGCTGGAGGTGGTGTAACTGTAACTGTCTCAGCAGTCTGAGGTCTCTCCGCCTCTGCAGCTGCCTGTTCAGTAGTAGGCTGTGCCGCGGGACCTCGTCTGTCACCGGCGCCCAAGGCCTGCGTGACTATCTCCACCAGACTCTCAATACTCCGCTCTAATCTAGCGAAGCGAGCCTCAGTATCACCCGCTCTCTCAGCAGGGTTCTGTGGAGCCTGCTCAGTCTGTGGCTCCGCACGGCTCTCAGGCCTACCTCTACGGCCTCTAGCACGTGCTCTCGCCCCTCTACCTTTGCGTGTAACTGGCATAGTGCCTAACTCCCTGTATTATAATAATTCATTAAGCTCAATCCATCACAGTATACACAGTTATATCTAAACAAAAGCACAGTACTATGGGGATGTTCTTTCCTACATTTTATTAATGACTCACATCAGGCCAACATAGCTCTGATACCAATCTCTGTCACGACCCAATTCCATTCTCTTTAACCGAAATCAGTGAAAATTTTTCGCGTTTTACTGTTACCTTACCCAGTCGTGAACTAAGCTCACCACACACTGTTGGGCTGTGAGTCGATAATAAACACCACATCTCATTCATTCTCAATTAATTAAAACGATGTCATACATGTGCATTTAATTGTGTACTTATACGAATACATGTTTTACTGACATCTACATCCCCCATAAGTACAACTCAAAAGAATACTGTGCTTTTACATTGTTTAGATACAAAAAGAATCACTGTGTATATACCTTTTAGCGATGGAGATGCAGCGGAGTCCAAAATAATACGCCTCAGTCCTCACTGGGCTACTATGCACGCTCTGTAGGGGGGAAAATAGAGTGGGATGAGCAACCACACGCTCAGTAAGGCAATAATGCAAGCATGGTAGATAACTACTCTATCTACATGCTGATAGTGTTATGCATAAATCGTTTATAGTACGAGCATGAGGAATAAAACTATGCCATGTGAATATACATATATATATCATGTATCAAATCATGTACATTGGCATATAAAACATGGTAGAGACATCATGTATAAAACATCTCATGCTTAATCTCATTTAAATTCATAAAAGGGCAATTCATTTAGAAACTTCCTTTTTGAACCAACGTCATAACACCACCAAATCAACTCACAAACCACAACCACATTTACATTCCACAATTCACGCATGTGTATAAATCTAGGTCACTATATCAGAAGTGCCTATGTGAATCATTACATCATAAATCATCCCAGACCACACGCATCCAGGTGTGCGGGGTATCATGCTGGCACGAAGATGAATTATCCCTCGCCAGACTTTCTCATCACATAACCATCATGCGGTACATCGTACTCCATGTGATATACACGGTACATCGTACTCCGTAACTCATATCATGATTGGGGGTGCCATTCCTAGGTCTTATCTACCCCATACCAAGAGTTTTCCATATTCCGTGAAGGAGAGCCTTCCTGCCGAACAGAGCCTCCTCGCCTAACAGAGCCTCCCTGCCTCCTCGGGCTTAAGGATGTTAGCTTAAGGATGTAGGGCTTAAGGGTCCTTTCCGTAAGAGAGCCTCCCCACCGAACAGAGCCTCCCCGCCTAACAGAGCCTCCCTGCCTCCTCGGGCTTAAGGATGTTAGCTTAAGGATGTAGGGCTTAAGGATCTTACCTTCACCATACCCATGTAGGAGAGCCTCCCTGCCTAACAGAGCCTCCCCGCCTCTTTGGGCTTAAGGATGTTGGCTTAAGGATCCCACCGTAAGAGAGCCTCCCCACCAAACAGAGCCTCCCCGCCTAACAGAGCCTCCCTGCCTCCTCGGGCTTAAGGATGTTAGCTTAAGGATGTAAGGCTTAAGGATCTTACCCACTTTCACAACCCTATACGAATCCCATTGTACAAGCTTGTGCGAGTAAAACTCTAGCACGACTCATGCATCATGCATCTTCTCATAAAGAGGCGCGTACGAGCATAGCTCTAGTACGGTTATACTCATAAGATAACCATTCACAATCCACGTACGAGCAGAAGCTCCAGTACGGTTTATAAACATCATCACAATTCAATTTCAAAGTGCGAGCTAAGCTCAAGCACGTTTCACACAAGTGAAAACATAGAAATCTCGCGCGAGCGAGGCTCTAACGCGAATTATATCACATACACGCGATAGGCGGCTTATGTGCATTCAAAACATCACATAATATGCTTAGTGCCTCATATGGGCTATTTCACAACATCATTCAAGTACCAGCCAGCCTATCCTTTTATTTGCTCAAATCAAAGCATTGTGTTTTGTAAAAGCATTCAAAACACATGATTTATGCAATTATTAGCCTTACTATCCCTTTTTCATAACATCCACTTCAAAACCAAAACCACGCATATACCCATCATCTTTCACAAATACCATCAACATCTATTTGAGCAATTCATGCATTTCATACAACACCCAATATTCACCCAGTTCAAAATACGAGCAGCTATCTCTATATACTCACAAAATTCCCTTACCTGGAATCGCGATGCGTGATTCCACTTCCTTAAGCTGCTTACTCGTACGATTCGGTTCGCCTTCAACGAACTCTTCGGGACTGCACAAAATTGTATCCCGCATTATATTCGACCCATATATTGCAACCCTTGTACTTGCTATAGTCAATTTAATCTATAGCCTCTATTAAAGCTTATTTGGCCTCGTTTCATTACTTTATCCATAACTCGAGTCTATGGATTTTCTTAGGCCTATTAACTCATTCAAAATCGATATCAAATCGATGTAAAGCTCATAGCGTTCATATTCCATGAATCCCCCCACTATGGCATTTATTCATCACATACATATCCATTTCCACATTTCTTCCAACCCACCATGTAATTTCATCTAACCATCTAAATCATAACATTATCCCAATGACAACTTTAACATGCCATAAACCATAAGTTCATTCAATCCCACATATCCTCACATTATACCCATTTTAGATTTCTAGGTCACACCACTTCCACTACATTCTTAGGTAGTTTATCCATCAATACTCATACCAATCAACTCCAAAATCAATTAAATAGCTAATGCATTTAGATTGGAGTGTTAGAATCTTACCAATATGATTTCTCTTCTTGCTCCAATTGGTAATGCCCTCAACTCCTTCAATTCCAAAAATGGGAAAATGCCCTCTCACTATGCTGTTCTCCTCTTTGATAGGAACAACTTTGCCTCTAATGATCTCTCTTCAAATCTCACTGAAAATGGTTGATTTTTAGAGAGGGAAAGTTAGGTTTTTGGGGTTGAAATTGTTAGGTTAAGTGTTTTCCGAGATTTCCAGATTTTTCAGCTCTCCTTATATAGAAATGACTTGAGGAGATCGATCTGGTCCAAGAGGAGATCGATCTGGTCCTTTAAAATCCCTCTTTTTCACGGCATTTTTAAGCCTGAGATCGATCTGTCGAAGCAATGAGATCGATCTGTTGAGGCATGAGATCGATCTGTCGAAGCATGAGATCGATCTGGTCCCAAACAGAGAGCTAAGGAGATCGATCTGGCTGCTTGAGGATCGATCTTTTCACTTACAGAATGCTTGGCAGATCGATCTGGCTCCATTGGAGATCGATCTGCTCTATTCGTTCACCCAAATAAGAGCATTCTGGCTCTTCCAGATCGATCTCTCATCCTAGGAGATCGATCTGGACCTCATGTTTTCCAGATTTCCTGCAGTTTCATTGCTGCAACTCATACCAACACACCCTCAATCTATTGCCATGGCCACTTCCTCATCCATTCACCTCTATAACTTGAAAATGGCATCCATTCATACCTTATGCACATTGAAACTTGTGTGCATTCATTGTATATTCAAAGGTATGCAACATAAAACCAAATGGAAGTAAAACTCCATTCCATTTTACCACACTACTCATTTTGAGTCTCAATCACATCCATCACTTATTAGAACACATTTCTCCGTATTCATACTCAATGAAACTTGTATGTACGTTACAACTTATATTACACATACATACATTGAATCCATGGACTTACATCAATCATATTTTACATCACAAGTCCATTCATATTATTTGATCCAAGTACACATATTACCCTTTTACATATACGGGGTCTTACAAAAAAACTATTCGGGAATTTTAAAGAAAGCTTGTAAAATTAAACTAAAAGCTATTCTACCCTAATTTTAGATCTACTCCTAAATTACTTCTATTCTAACCTAGGCTACCCCCTTTTCAATTGACATCATATTCTATTTATACACACACTTAGGGGTACAATTGTAAATTTTTTTTATCCTAGATGAGTTGGCATTGTTTGGCCACTTGTCTTCACACCATTGGCTCCTTGAAAAATAATATTTCCATGTCATCTGTCTTTTTGTCCAATTGGATGTGCTAGGCTCGTATTGTCCGCGTGGTCCAATCTCGATTTTAGCTCAATTCTGGTCCATTTTCTATTGAAATATTCAAAATTCATCCGGATTTAATTTATCTGCAAACATGAGAATTTTAATTAAATAAAGGGGATAATTAAAAAAATAAATTGGGGATTTAAATAATTAATTAGGAAATTAAGCACAAATAATTCTAAAAATATAGAATTATCACACCCCCAGTACAGGATACTGCTTATCCTATCGCTCCACAGTCGAGTGAGAGTGACTTAGGTTATGACTGCGAGTTGAGTAGGTTAAGGCAATTCCAGGAGTTAAAACCTCCAATCTTTAGAGGGGTAAAGGACCCGATTGTTATTGAGGATTGGGTTTATAAGATGAAAAAGTTGTATGGGTTCTTCATTTGCACATCGACTGAGAAAGTGGCATTTGCCATATTTATGCTAAAAGGCGAGACAGAACACTAGTGGAGATCTACCATATCTATTCTGAGGGCACGACACTCCGAGATCACATGAGAGATATTCTTGGAGGCCTTTAGGAGGCAGTACATCCCAGCCACAGCACGGAGGAAGCTGAGGATAGAGTTTATGAACTTGGTTCAAGGGAACCATTTTGTTGATGAGTACAAGTCGAGGTTCATATCCTTAGAAAGGTATGACCCTGATAAGTTGAACAGTGAGGCTATGAAGGTCCAGAAGTTTATGGATGGACTGAGATCGACTATCAGGTTTAGATTGGCTCCGTTTGACATCCTCACCTACGAAGAAGCAGTGTGCAGGGCGTAATTATGTGAATAGGACTTTGAACAGAATGCCTCCGAGTTTAGGAAAGTTAGTGTCAGGAGAGACAAAGACCAGAAGAGATCTGAGATTGATAGAGCGATCAGAAGAGGAGGTCAAAGACTATTTGAGAAGAGGCCTAAGATTGAGAGGTGCATGAGAGAGTTGCTAAACCTCTTGTGTACCCAGCTTTAACGCCACTGAGGGGTGTAGTCATTGGAGGACCACGACCTACTACCGATCAGTGTAGGAGATATGGTAGATTTCATGGTACCAGGCCTTATCTGACAACACATGTTGTATGTTTCAGATTTGGGAAGCTCGGATATATAGTGAGGTATTGTCCTAAGATGATTGAGACAATCCCACAGAAAGCCAAGGAGCCAGAGAGAGCTCCAGTTGAGACAGCTGCTCCGAGGAGGAGGGCTACAGCTGAGAAAAAAGGGAAACAGGAGATCAACAGAGGACGAGTACATGCACTGGACCAGGACACCGCAGACACTTCAACAGATGTGATTAAAGGTACCATCCTAATTTTTGATTTAGAAGCATTTGTATTATTTGATCCTCATGCCACGCATTCTTTTATATCGCCTTCCTTTGCACTTAAGTTGTTGAAGTATGTAAAACCTACATTGTTAGATAGAATGTTGATGATTTCCACACCTATGAATGATAGTCAGTTGACTGAGTATGTATATAGGGATTGTAAGTTGAGGATAGGGGGAAAAGATATAGTAGCCGATTTAATTTTATTGAGTATGAGCGATTTTGATGTAATTTTAGAAATGGATTGGTTGGCTGCAAATCGTGTTGTTATGGATTGTCATGATAAGACATTGATGTCCAGAGATAGATAACCTTATTGTAAGTTTTGTTGAATGAAAATGAAAGAACATAATTATTGTAAATGAAAAGAGTATAACTTTAATCCATTGTATTTGAGAGATGAATTTATTTATTCAGTATGAAAGTTAATGTGATGACTTATGTTGCTAAGGGTGGAAAGGATAATGTGAAGGGTTCATTGCATACGTGGTTGACATAGATAAGGCACACCCGGAATTGAGAGACATTCTAGTAGTTACAGAATTCCCTGATGTCTTTTCGAATGATTTATCAAGGCTACCACCTGATAGGGAAATTGCGTTTTGTATAGAATTGGTACCTGGTATAGAGCTGATATCTAAGCCATCGTATAGAATGGCTTCGATTGAGTTTGAAGAGCTAGAGAAACAGTTGCAAGAGTTACTAGAGAAAAGGGTTTATTAGACCAAGCGTCTCACCTTGGGGAGCTTCGGTTCTATTTGTAAGGAAGAAGGATGCGAGCCTCCGACTATGTATAGATTACCGGTTGTTGAATAAGGCCATCATTAGGAACAAGTACCCCCTTCCATGCATTAATGATTTGTTGGATCAGCTTCGGGGAGCACAGGTCTTTTCTAAGATAGATAGGTGATTTGGGTACCATCAGTTGAGGATAGAGTAGAGATATACCCAAGACCGCATTTCGTACCTTTATAGCCACTACGAGTTTTTGGTTCTGCCATTCGGATTGACGAATGCAACCGCAACATTTATGGCAATGATGAATTATGTATTTAAGCCATACCTAGACCAGTTTGTGCTAGTGTTCATCGATGACATATTGGTTTATTCCAAGTCCAAGGAAGATAATGAGGAGTACTTAAGGATAGTTCTGCAGACCCTCCGAGAGAAGGAATTATATGCAAAACTCAGTAAGTGTAACTTTTGGTCAGAGCAGATATCATTCTTGGGCCATGTTGTATCGAAGGATGGGGTATCAGTGGATCCATCCAAGATTGAGGTAGTTTTACAGTAGGAACAGCCCAAGACAGTCAGAGAGATCAGAAGTTTTCTGTGATTGGTAGGTTATTATGGGAGATTTGTTGAGGGTTTCTCCAGACTAACTGCTCCGTTGACACGCCTCACGCGAAAAGATGTCAAGTTTGTGTGGGATGAGGCATGTCAGAGGAGTTTTTAGGAACTTAAACGTCAGTTGACCACTGCTCTGATTCTCACCATACCTATCAGCTCAAGAGGTTTCTTTGTGTATACGGATGCATCACATCAGGGACTGGGCTATGTACTTATGCAGGATGGGAAGATAGTTGCCTATGGATCCAGACAGTTGAAGGATCACAAAAGGAACAATCCGACTCACGATTTAGAGTTGGCAGCCGTAGTGTTTGCATTAAAGATATGGTGCCAATATCTCTATGGTGAGAAATTTTAGGTATATACAGATCACAAGAGCCTTAAGAGTCTGTTCTCGTAGAAAGAGTTGAATATGAGACAAAGAAGATGGATCGAACTCCTGAAAGATTATGATTGTGAAATCCTATACCACTTGGGTAAGGCGAATGTAATAACTGATGCGTTGAGCACGAAGAACCTCGGGTTGGTGTCTTATATAATAGTTCGGGAACATGAGTTCTTAGAGCAGTTCACAAACCTCAATTTGGATATAGCCCCACCTACTACAGAAAGATATGATGTTGTGGCTAGTTTGAGATTAGAGCCAGAGTTGATTTGTCATATTTGACAGGCTCAGCAGAGTGATAGACAGTATACCGATTGGTTGAGACAGGTACAGATAGGTATAGGTACTGATTTTGAGGTGAGTACAGATTGATTGCTGAGGTTCAAGGGTAGGATATGCGTTCCTGAGGATCCAGAGATTAGGAGATTCATTTTATCAGAGGCTCACTCATCGAAGTATACGATACATCCGCAGAGTACCAAGATGCGTCAAAACCTTCGAAAGGTTTATTGGTGGTCTGGAATGAAAAGAGACATTGCTGAATATGTCACTAGATGTCTCGCCTATCAGCAGGTGAAGGTAGAGCATCAGAAGCCTATAGGGTTATTGTAGCCTCTACTAATACCGACATAGAAATGGGAGCATGTCACTATGAATTTTGTGATGGGTTTACCGAGGACCCGTAGAGGTCATGATGCCATTTGGGTGATTGTGGATCAGTTAACAAAGTCAGTCCATTTCTTAGCTATGAGAGCTATCGATACTCTGAGTCAATTGGCGAACTTGTATCTACGAAAGATAGTTCGATTACATGGTGTTCCAGTGAGTGTTGTTTCTGATCAAGATGCCTGCTTCACTTCCCAATTTTGGGAATATTTTCAGGAAGCGATGGGGACCCAATTGAGTTTTAGCACCGTTTTTCATCCTCAGACAGATGGGCATCAGAGCAGACTATACAGACCCTGAAGGATATGTTGAGAGCGTTTGTGCTAGATTTTAGAGGCTCTTGGGATGATCACCTACCGTTGATCGAGTTCACTTATAATAACAGCTATCATGCGAGTATCGGGATGACACCATATGAGGAACTGTATGGACACAGATGTCGATCCCCTATTGGATGGGAAGAGGTTGGTGACAGACTGATTTTTGCTCCTGATTTAGTACAGCAAGCCTTTGAGGACGTCCAGTTGATATGTGAGAGATTATGGACAGCTCAGAGCAGACAAAAGAATTATGCTGACAAGAGACGGAGACCACTGGAGTTTGCTGTGGGTGAGTCTGTATTCCTGAAAGTTTCTCCCTTGAAAGGGATTATGAGGTTTGGGAAAAAGGGAAAGTTGAGCCCTCGGTATATCGGACCCTTCGAGATTCTGGAGAGAGTGGGAGATAAGGCATATAGGTTGGCATTACCACCAGACTTGGTAAGTGTTCAAAACGTCTTCCACGTCTCTATGCTTCGGAAGTACCTCCCAGACTCAACACATGTGATAAGATATGAGTCATTGGAGCTCAATGAGAGTATGACGTATGTTGAGAAGCCAGTTCAAATATTGGATAAGAAAGTGAAGGTGCTGAGGTCGAAAACGATTCCCTTAGTGAAAATTCTTTGGTAGTATCACACTCCAGAGGAAGCTACATAGGAATTGGAAAGCATGATACAAGAGAAGTACCCGAAGTTGTTCTCAGGTTAACTTGGTTCTAATTTAGAGGACCAAATTCCTTGAAAGAGGGGAGGATTATAAGACTTGTAAAATTAAAACTTGTAAAATTTCCATATAATAAGTATGATTCTATAATGCGTAGACAAGTTACACGATAAATGAATCATAAGAATTAGATATTTTTGGGTGTTAAGTGCTAATGAAATGCAAAAAGGATATTGAATGGATTGAATGAGAGTTTAACTTGGAAAATTGAAGCTGAAATGCTGCAGGATGAAGGCCAGATCGTTCTCATGCAAGGAGAGATTGATCTCATGGCTTGAAAAACACAATGCCAAGCATCCTATAAGAGGGAGATCGATCCCTCACTTAAGCAGATCGATCTCATGTTGCCTCGGGTTGGACTAGATCAATCTCCTCCCTTAGGCAGATCGATATCCATTGGTCTTTGGATATGCCAGATTGATCACCAAAGCCTTTTACCTCAAATAGATCGATCTCATTACATTGAGCAGATTTATCTCATGCACTTCAACAGATCGATCCCCTGCTTGCAAATTGTCAAAAAAGCTGAAGGATTCAAGCAAGGCCAGATCGATCTCCACCCTTTGCAGATCGATCTCCTAAAGTATTTTCTATAAAAATGAGGCAATTGGATCTGCATTTTACGGGAACAAATCCATTTCTTCCATTTCCAGCATTAACATAACTTTCTAACTCTAGATTTCACCCCCTTCCATAAAGATTTGAGAAAAAGCTATTAGAGCAAAGTTGTTCATTGTGGAGAGAAGAACAACATAGCTTAGAATCAACACTTCATTTGTGGGATTGAAGGAGCAAAGGAGTCTTTAAACTTCGAAAAGAGGAAAGTCAAGCTAGGTGAGTTTCTAATACACCAACTCAAAGTATATTTATCTAGTTGTTGTTGTGAGTAGATTGGTGTATGTATTGATGATTGAAACTACCTAGAATGTGAGGTAACAAGCATAACCTAGAATGAGTTAGTGTGAGAAAATTTGTTGCTTTGGTTTAACCAAACTTACAGATAGGCTGGCTATTTGATTTCCATGATTTCACGAAATAGCACGAGTTATGTGCCAATTGTGATTTTAAATGTGATTTGTTGAAATGGAGCCACCTATTTTGACACGTCCTTAGGGTATTGTCCGCAAGTGCACAGGTTGTACAAGTAATAATGGGATTTGAGTCCCAAGTTATCATCCCACATAGAAGTTGACTAGCCTAATTAACTACTGGTTAATCTTACCCTAAGTATATCCTAGCAAATTATGAATTTTTGATTATCGGTGGTCTATTAAGTTTGAACTTAAAAATACTGAAAATAATAAAAGCTATAAACTAAAGAAAATTAAATCGAGCTAAAAGTTACTTACAGAACTCCAAGAAATTAAAAGCAAATAACATGCAAAAGATAACTAAAACAGTTAAAAATTAACGCAATTGAAATGCAAATATGAAAATAAGAAATAAAATTAAACTAAAATTTAAACAAACTTAAAATAGAAATGCATGTAATTAAACTAATAACAATTGCCAATTAAACTAACATCAAATCTAATAAAAGTAAAAACTAAATTAAAAATGCATGAAGCACATTAATCTAAATTAACTCTAAATGCAAAATCCAATTCTTAAATCCTAAACAAGGCACCAATTAATTATTAATGAAATTAAACTAAAATTTAAAACAACAAACTAAGAGAATTAAACTATTCTATCTAACTAAGCAAGAAAGTAATAAATAAACAAAAAATAATAAAACTTAGATAAAGCAACGTAATTGCTTGGAATATTAACTATGAAGAAAAATGCAAACATCAAATTGTAAAAAGGAAGTGGCCAAATGTGGCCTTAACCAAATTTGGCAATTAAGTGTCCCGAGCATGTGCTGGAACTGTACATTATCTTCTCCATTTTCATGTTTATTTCCAGGCATTCACGATTTTGACTACTGTCGGTCTACTGCATTCTCCTTCTCGGTTCTGACCAGACACTGCTCCAGGTAAGTCTCGGTTCCAGCTACTCTCGATCTGCTAGCTCTCGGTTCTGGAATCTACTGCTGCTCCAGGCAAGGTCTGCTTCTGCTGTGTCTCGGTTCTAGGTGCTATGCTGGTCTCAATTTTGCCTAGCTCGTTGTTGTCTGCTACTCCAGACAACAACCAGCTAGCAGGCACGTCCAGCCTGCTGTTCTACTTCTGTCATGCTGCTCTACTGCATTGCACTGCTTCCGTTACCTGCACATCAATGCAGAACAAAATTCTGCAGCTACTGTTGTGCTGCCAAAAAAAAAACAATCTATCCAAAAGCTGATATCATGCAGGCTCATGCTTGAAAGCCATCTGCAATGACCTGATCCTGTAAGCACGTCTCGGACAACAGCTATTTCCAGCACAAGAAATCGCACAGCAAAAGAAAACTTTTCTGCATCAGCCTAATACTAAGCTGCACATTCATTGATACAACCGTTCATAATGCAAATAAAAGATCAACTGAGTGAAAACAAAAGCTACAATCATGCAGAATTAAAACACTTCAATAGAAAACACAACATAATGCTCGTAATCACTGGTTAAAGAATGAAAAGATAATGAATAGTGAATGGAGTCTTGAACAGGGGAGAACAGAGGATGCAACGTGACTTCTCTGTTCACTGCACCCGCCCTTGCTAGCTTGGTTCTATACTGATGCCGACTGTTCTGCAAGCTTCAGTATTAACGGGCTCTTCATCCACACAGCATCAACGTCCGCAACATGCTTTGAAAAACAACCGTTTGAGCATATTCCTGCAAGCATTACACAGAAGGAAATGATGAAGGTAAGCTGTGTCAATCAACCCTATCCACTCTCCCGAATCCAAAGAGCTACCACGGCATGGTTATGAAGTGAAACAATCTAGAAAATGTAAAACCAAAAATTGCAGGAGATGAAAATGCTACAAGAAAACAATAAATGAAAATTTCATCTTAATAAAAGTTGATAACAAATGAAATACCATACTTGAAATTATCTACTGAAAGCATAAAAAAAAAAAATTGTTGAACAGGAAAGAAGATTGTGGCCAATGTCACCAGCCAAGCTTTCTTACTTCCTCATGTCCAACAATCAATGAATCAAAGAAAAAAAAAGTACAAGTTAAAATGCAAACCGAGAACAAAGGAAGGAAAAATGCAAGTCTTTCATAAAGAAAAATTAAATTAAATGAACAGTAAAATTGTTTGAATGAAAAAAAAATATTCGAAAATTAAAACAAATAAAGCTTGGAAATTAACCTAAAAGCTATTCTACCCTAAATTAAAACTACTCCTAAATTACTTCTATTCTAACCTAGGCTCCCCTATTTTCAATTTCCATCTTTTTTCTATTTATACACACACTTAGGGGTACAATTGTAATTTTTTCATCCTAGATGAGTTGGCATTGTTTGGTCACTTGTCTTCACACCATTAGTCCTTGAAAAATAATATTTCCATGTCATCTGTCTTTTTGTCCAGTTGGATGTGCTAGGCTCGTGTGGTCTGCGTGGTCCAATCTCGATTTTAGTCCAATTCTGATCCATTTTCTACCGAAATATTCAAAATTCATCTGGATTTAATTTATCTGCAAACATGAGAATTTTAATTAAATAAAGGGGATAATTAACTAAATAAATTGGGGATTTAAATAATTAATTAGGAAATTAAGCACAAATAATTCTAAAAATATAGAATTATTACACCCCCAAACTTGAGCTTTTGCTTATCCTCAAGCAAAACAAAATAATTGTAGGAATGACAAGTATTAAACACAATAATTTGCCCAATATTATCCTCAAAGAAAAAGTACAGACTATGATCTTAAAGATTCACAATTATAATTCCAACATTCAAAATTATTCAATCATAAGTCCTAACCCAAATTAAACTCCTCATGAGTATGTGAAAAATGTCAAAGTCACTTCACAGTACATTATCTGGATTAGATTATGCAAACACAGTGAATGCAAAGTCAATGACATGTGATCATTCCCATAAATTTGCTTTTCACTTCTCTCTCCACTAATGTAGTCACACTTAATCAAAGATCAATAGGACTTCATTAAGCTTGTAATGTAAGGCTGGGGTTAAGGTATGATAAAGTCGATTTAGGTTTAATTACCCTTTAACATGCATTACTTTTAGGATCTTAATGCAAGAGCTCAAATTTATTCCCCCAAACTTATTTCTTTTGCTAAACATTTTATTCTATTTTTGTATTTTTCTTCTTTCTTCTTTTCTTTTTCTTTTTCCTTTTTTTCTTTCATTTTTTTCAATATATACTCTTTCACTATCACTTAATACCCATATAACTCACAATATATCCCAATGACTTTTCATGCTTTTGGGGTAAGGGATAGGAACAAAGTATTTAAGCTAAGGAAAATAACGCATGTATATTTATAGAGAAAAGCCTATTTGGCCCAGATGGGTGACTAGGGGCAGAATATGTACAAGGAAGGCTAGAAAGGCTCAAACGATCCAAAGATGGCCTAAATCATCTCCCTAATCAAGTGTGATCTAATATTTCACCTCGAGATTAGATCAAACAAATTCTAGAATATGATGCACAAAATCAATTAAACAAATGCAATCATATGTATACATAAGCTTTCTCTAAATAAATAGATCGATTCATGACATGACATGTGCATAAGATGAGGCAATCACAATCAGAATTAAGATAAATTCAAGAATTCAACTTCATGCTTTTCCTATAATCATACTTCTCAGTCAATCAAAGTCAGACTAAATCATGGGGTCATATCATCGGAATATAGGAAAACTACATGCTAAGTACTAAATCATCCCAAAATCAAACAATTTAAGCTCAGATTTTCGAAAAACGTTTGAAAAAATTTTCAATTTTGCCCAAATTTTTTAAAAATGCTCAAGTAATATCCCCTCCCCCAAACTTGAAGTGCACAGTGTCTTCAGTGTGCAGATAATATAAACATTTAAGCTCAAGAACATACTCCCCTTTCTGATGATGATGATGAACAACTGAAGCTTGATTGAAAGCATAAAATTAGAAAAGAAATCTGTAAAATAAAAAAAGAAAGAAACAACAGAAAAAAAAAAAAGAACTATATACAAAAAGTGAAAAGGAAAACACAGCCACTTCAAATGCAGCTGAAGAAAACAACACTCAGCAGCAGGGCAAAAAGTAGAAGGGTCATCCAGAGTGGTAACAGAATGTAGACAATTAACTCCTCCTTAGCTCTATCTACTTCCCTCATTCTTTTAGATTTCCTATGCTTAAGCCTTATATTCTCCTCAATCTCCATCTTAAAATATTCTTGAGAGTCATCAGTGAGCTTTAAAGATTTGAAAACATCAAACTTTACTTCCTGATCTAGGACTCTCATAGTTAACTCCCCCTTTTGTACATCAATTAAGGTCCTACCAGTCGCTAGGAAAGGTCTGCCTAGTATAATGGGGACTTCCCTGTCTTCCTCCAGGTCTAAAACAATAAAATTCACAGGGAAAATAAACTTGTCCACCTTTACTAACACATCCTCAATAACCCCCTTTGGATATTTAATTGATCGATCTGCTACCTGAAGGGTCACTGTGGTAGGCTTGACATCCCCTATTCCTAACTTATGATAGATAGACAATGGCATTAAATTTATACTAGCTCCTAAATCAGACAGGGCTTTACCAAAGAATAAATTTTTAATAGTGCATGGTATGATAAAACTCCCGGGATCCTTGAGCTTGGGGGGTAATTTTTTCTGGATAATGGCACTACATTCCTTAGCTAAGGCCACCGTCTCATACTCTTCCAATCTTCTCTTCCTCGAGAGGATATCCTTTAAAAACTTCAAATAACTTGGCATTTGCTCTAAAGCATCTGCGAAAAGGAATGATGATGTGAAGCTTCTTAAAAACCTCAAGGAATTTAGCAAATTGTCGTTCTAGCTTTCGATCTTGGAGCCTTTAAGGAAAAGGTATTGGTGTTCAAACCGGAAGGGATGTAGTGGTAACATGTATAGGATCAGAGGATGAGGAAGGCTGTGAAATAGAAGAAGGTATAGATGAAGAAGTGCCTAGCTTGGATTCTTTTGCAGCCTGATCCTGATGTTCCTGCTCTTTCTGAGTTGCTTGGTTAGAACCTATGTGTTTTTCAACTATGGGCTGTTCAGGTCCAGACTTAACTTGATCTAGCTCTCTATCACTCCTAAGGGTGATGGATTTGACATGTTCTTTACCCTCCCTTTGCCTAATAAGATTAGCTTCAGTGTTACTAAGAAAGGTCCCTTGAGGACGTTGGCTAAGAGCAATTGCTATTTTTCCCACCTGAACCTCTAAGTTCTTAATTGAAGTAGCTTGATTTTGCAGGATCATTGAGAACATCTCCTCTAATGTAGGCTCAACTGCTGGTGTGTGGTAATGTTCGGGGTGCATAGGTTGTGGTGGTGGTGATGGATGATATTAAAATTAAGGTGGGGATGGATGATGTGGTGGATGGTATGGAAATTGCGGCTGTGGTGGTACCTGAACTGGTGGAGCTTGAAAACCAGGGAGTTCTACAGGTCTAGAGCTAGAAGTTTGCCCTTGATTTTGGCTCCAAGAGAAGTTAGGATGGTTCCTCCACCCTAGATTATAGGTGTTTGAAAAAGGGTTGTTCTGTTGCGTTTGAGAAGGGGCAACATACTAAACCGATTCTAAGTTGAGCGGACACCTATCTACAGAGTAGGTACCACTACACAGCTCGTAGGAAAGAAAAGGACTTTGGACAGAATACACATGGTTAGGACTAGTGGGAGGATTATGTTGGGTACTGAGCGAATCTACCTTCTTCGTAAGGTTAGTGATTTGAGAGGTCAAGGTAGACAGTGTGTCGAGCTCATAAATACCCGTCGACGTCTTTGGCAATTGCCTCTCCGAGGACCATAGATAGTTGTTAGCCGTCATCTTTTCTAACAATTCGTATGCTTCCTCCTCTGTTTTACACATTGGCACTCCACCCGCAGCAGCGTCAACAATGGTCCTATTTGGGCTTGTAAGTCCGTTGTAGAAGGTCTGGACTTACAACCACAAAGGTAGGCCATGGTGAGGGGACTTCCTAAGAAGCTCTTTATATCATTCCCATGCTTCATAAAGAGTTTCAGAGTCGTACTGAGCAAAGGAAGATATGTCACTACGGAGTCTGGCCATTTTAGAGGGAGGGAAAAACTTAACTAGAAATTGATAGGCTAACTCGTCCCATATAGAAATGGATCCTGAAGGCAAGGAGGTTAACCAGTGTCGCGCCTTATCCCTAAGTGATAAGAGGAATAATCTAAGCCTAAGCGCATCATCAGATAACCCATTGTGTTTGAACGTGTTGCACAAGTCCAAGAATTGCCCAAGGTGAGCATGTGGGTCATCGTGTGGAAGCCCATTGAACTGTAAAGAGGTCTGGATCATCTAGAGGATGGAAGGATTAATTTCGAAGTTATTAGCAGGGACAGCTGGTGGCCTAATACCAGTATAATATCCTCCAATCGTCGACATTGCATAATCTCCAACGGTTCTAAATTCCCTATTTTCTGCCATGATGTTTTGCAGCGGAGCTAATAATTTCCTAGAATCCTTTCGAATTTTTCTAAGTGTTCAATTTTAGGATTTAAAGGAAAGCAATCATAACTCCTGGCTCTATGCATACAATTATCAAAAAGTCCTTAAAACAATTTTAAGTTTTTTTAATTTTTTTAAATTTTTTTTGAGAAAATTATCGAAACTAAACTAAGGATCTAAATATTTACAACCTAAATATTTACAACCTAAATATTTACAACCTAAATATTTACAAGCTAGAATTACACCTAAGCATAATTTCACTGATTTTAATTAAGGACTAATTAAAACGTCCCCGGCAATGGCGCCAAAAACTTGACACGCCCTTAGGGTATTGTCCGCAAGTGCACGGGTCGTACAAGTAATAATGAGATTTGAGTCCCGAGTTATTGTCCCATAAAGAAGTTGACTAGCCTAATTAACTACCGGTTAATCTTACCCTAAGTATATCCTAGCAAATTATGAATTTTTGATTATCGGTGGTCTACTAAGTTTGAACTTAAAAATACTGAAATAATAAAAGCTATAAACTAAAGAAAATAAAATCGAGCTAAAAGTTACTTATAGAGCTCCAAGAAAATAAAAGCAAATAACCTGCAAAAGATAACTAAAACAATTAAAAATTAATTAACGCAAATGAAAATGCAAATATGAAAATATGAAAATAAGAAATAAAATTAAACTAAAATTTAAACAAACTTAAAATAAAAATGCATGTAATTAAACTAATAATAATTGCCAATTAAACTAACATTAAATCTAATAAAAGTAAAAACTAAATTAAAAATGCATGAAACACATTAATCTAAATTAACTCTAAATGCAAAATCCAATTCTTAAATCCTAATCTAGGCACCAATTAATTATTAATGAAATTAAACTAAAATTTAAAACAAAAAACTAAGAGAATTAAACTATTCTATCTAACTAAGCTAGAAAGTAATAAATAAACAAAAAATAACAAAACTTAGATAAAGCAACGTAATTGCATGGAATATTAACTATGAAGAAAAATGCAAACATCAAATTGTAAAAAGGAAGTGGCCAAACGTGGCCTTAACCAAATTTGGCAATTAAGTGTCCCGAGCAAGTGCTGGAACTATACACTATCTTCTCCATTTTCATGTTTATTTCCAAGCATTCACGATTTTAGCTACTCACGATCTGCTAACTCTCGATTTTGGAATCTACTGCTGCTACAGGCAAGGTCCACTTCTGATGTTTCTGCCCTGGTTTGTCTTGGTTCCAGGTGCTATGCTGGTCTCGATTTTACCCAGCTCGCTGCTGTCTGCAGCTCCAGACGACAACTAGCTAGCAGGCACGTCCAGCCTGCTGTTCTGCTTTTGTCGTGCTACTCTGCGGCATTATACTACTTCCGTTACCTGCACATCAACGTAGAATAGAATTCTACAGCTATAGTTGTGCTACCAAAAAAAATCTATCCAGAAGCTGATATCATGCCGGATCATGCTTGAAAGCCATCTGCAATGACCTGATGCTGTAAGCATGTCTTGGATAGTAGCTATTTCCAGCACAAGAAATCGCACAGCAAAAGAAAACTTTTCTGTACCAGCCTAATACTAAGCTGCACATTCATTGATACAATCGTTCATAATGCAAATAAAAGATCAACTAAGTTAAAAAAAAAAGCTACAATCATGCAGAATTAAAACACTTTAATAGAAAACACAACACAATGCTTGTAATCACTGGTTAAAGAATGAAAAGATGATGAACAGTGAATGGAGTCTTGAACAGGGGATAACAGAGGAGGCAACGTGACTTCTTTGTTCACTACACCTGCCCTTGCTAGCTTGGTTCTATACTGATGCCGACTGTTCTGCAAGCTTCAGCATTAACGGGCTCTTCATCCACACAGCATCAACGTCTGCGACATGCTTAGAAAAACAACCATTCGAGCATATTCCTGCAAGCATTACACAGAAGGAAATGATGAAGGTAAGCTTTGTCAATCGACCCTATCCACTCTCTCGAATCCAAAGAGCTACCATGGCATGGTTATGAAGTGAAACAATCTAGAAAATGTAAAACCAAAAATTACAGGAGATGAAAATGCTACAAGAAAACAATAAATGAAAATTTCATCTTAATAAAAGTTGATAACAAATGAAATACCATACTTGAAATTATCTATTGAAAACATAAAAAAATAAATAAATTGTTGAACAGGAAAGAAGATTGTGGCCACTGTCACCAGCCAAGCTTTCTTACTTCCTCATGTCCAACAATCAGTGAATCAAAGAAAAAAATAGAAAAGTTAAAATGCAAACCGAGAACAAAGGAAGGAAAAATGCAAGTCTTTCATAAAGAAAAATGGAAATTAAATGAACAGTAAAATTGTTTGATAGAAAAAAAAAACTATTCGAAAATTAAAACAAAGAAAGCTTGGAAATTAACCTAAAAGCTATTCTACCCTAAATTAAAACTACTCCTAAATTACTTCTATTCTAACCTAGGCTCCCCTATTTTCAATTGCCATCTTTTTCTATTTATACACACACTTAGGGGTACAATTATAATTTTTCCATCTTAGATGAGTTGGCATTGTTTGGCCACTTGTCTTCACACCATTGGCTCCTTGAAAAATAATATTTCCATGTCATCTATCTTTTTATCCAATTGGATGTGCTAGGCTCGTGTTGTCTGCGTGGTCCAATCTCGATTTTAGCCCAATTTCGATCCATTTTCTACCGAAATATTTAAAATTCATCCGGATTTAATTTATCTGCAAACATGAGAATTTTAATTAAATAAAGGGGATAATTAATAAAATAAATTGGGGATTTAAATAATTAATTAGGAAATTAAGCACAAATAATTCTAAAAATATAGAATTATCACTATTAGATTTGTATGAGTTAAATCGTGTTGAAGTTTCGCTCACACTAGATTTTAATGTTTTTAATGTGTATGAAATGTGCTACAGCCCAGCTCACACTATATTTTGAAACGGTGATATTTTTCAAGCCGTACTGGAGCTATTGCTCGTACGTGATTTTTCTATGGATTTTCTTATACATAAAAGCCGTATTGGAGCTTTTGCTCGTACGTAGATTTTCATTGATTTTCTTATGCATAAAAGTCGTACTGGAGCTTTTGCTCGTACGTGGATTTTCACTAATTTTCTTAAGCATAAAAGTCATACTGGAGCTTTTGTTCGTACATGGATTTCATTGATTTTCTTATGCATTATAAGTCGTACTGGAGCTATGCTCGTACGTGGGAGTTTATTGATGATGCATGAATCGTGCTAGAGTTTAGCTTGTATAGGTTTTCACACTGTGATATGTAATGAGTCATGTTGGATGCCTCGTGTAGACCATTAGTCACACGGATGAGATGCTCACACGTGCACTTGAGATTGAGTAGGTTATACATGGCATGGGGTAGATAAGACCTACAGCTGGCACCCTCAACCATGATATGGGTCTGCGGAGTACGTTGTATGGTGTAGATCACATGGAGTACGTCGTACCGCGTGGTTATGATGATGATTTAAAAGTCTAGTGTAGGACTAACCCACTTTCGTTCCAGCATGATACCCCGCACATCGGGATCCGTGTGGTCTGGGATGCTTATGACATAGTTGGCCAACATAGTCCTTGATATATATAGTAACCACCTGTCTCACATGATCTCACATGGTTTTGTATATTAAGTATGATTTTTGTTGTCCAAGGTAGACCCGAGGGAGGGGTCGAGCCTTGTGAGATTGTGTTTAAAGAGATGGTATTGCTAATTGTGATGAATTTTGACGTGTTTTGAGAAAGCGATAAATCCTGAGGGATATTTTGTGTTAAGTTTCCCTTTTTTGATAAGTTCTAATGATGATAAGCATGAGAGGTTTACATGATTTTTCCATGTTTTACTTGCCTATTTCCATGTGTTTAGTGCATGATATATGTATATACATGTGGCATAGTTTTAATATTTCCTCATGCTCGGGATATTAATGATTTTATGCATGACACTAAAAGCATGTAGATAATGTAGTTATCTATCATGCTTGCATTATTGCCTTACTGAGTGTGTGGTTGCTCATCCTATTCACTTTCCCCCTCTACAGAGCCCACATAGTAGCCTAGTGAAGGACTAAGGCGTTGTATTGGGATATTCGCTGCTCTCCATCACCAAGAGGTATACACACAGGGATTCTTTTTGTATCTAAACATGTAAAATCATTTTGAATTGTAATATGGGGGATGTATATGTTAGCAAACATGTCATGTATAAGTACATGACTTAAACTTGCAAATGTATGTGTTACTTTCAATTATTTGAAAGATGAATAATAAGTGATGATTAATACTGACTCGCAGCCCAACTATTATTTGTGAGAGTTGTTCATGACCGGGTAAGTTAACAAATAAAACAAAAAATTTAGGGTGATTTTTAGATGAAATGGGTGAAAGGGGCCGTGACACTTTAGTTAGGAGTTGTTAGAAGACTAGCAAAGCTTAAGTGTGGGGGAATTTGATAAGTACTTTATTTGCTATATTAATATTATCTAGTAACATTCTTTTAGCTTTATCATTATGTTTAAAAGTGTTATGTAACGTTCTTTTGATGTTATAGGCATTCAAAATATGCTAATAAGAGAAAATGGAGCTAAAAGAACACTTTTTGCACTTTTGTATTTTCGGACCAATAGGGGTAGTTTAATAATTTTTCCTCGATCCAACTTTTTCTGAAGAAAGTGACCTCTTTCAAAGTTGTCGAGAACTTCTCAAGCTTTTTGGAATATCCAAGATCATCCGAATTGGAGTTTGTTTGATGGGTCAAAAGTCCTTACAAAGACAACATTAAATAGAAAAGTCAAAGTCCTAGTCAAAGTAAGATTACTACAAGGAAAATTGAAGAATTTAATTAAATACTTTTTGGAAGATATTTACTGGAAAAGAAAACCTTAATGAGCTTTCTTAATGAGTTGGCAAAGAAGAGTTGGAAAACAAGTTTACCACTAAAGAAGTATTATTAGATTAATATCAGTAAATGAAATCCTAGTCACATTGTAATTAGATCTTTCATTCCAAATAGGATTAAGATTGTTCCCTCACTATATAAAGGGACCATGGCTGGCCATTTAACTCACCAATTGGCCTTAGTTTTATTTTATTTTCTTACTTGTATAATTGTAAAAACCAATTTCTTTTATTAATACACAAGCTTGGCCAATTGGTTCCTTTTATTAAATCTTGTGATCTTTTCTTGCTTGCTTCAATTATTTGCTTCTTTAAACTTCAAAACCAATTACGTCATTGTTCTTTTAATATTATTAACTTGGTCTTTAAATGATAATTTATTACATAAGTTACTTTTATAATTGTGACTTTTAGGTTCTTTAATAAGTAGATTTTGATTTCTTTATAGTTTAAGAACATTAAGTTATTTAGTTAGCTTTAAGCATATGGATTTGGTTTCTTTGGTTGAATTGCATGATTGTTTTCTTTTTAACTCTTGCTTAATCAATTGCATGTTTTAGTTTTATAAAATAGTCTTTAGTAGACTCTTGCATATTTTAACTTTTTGTTTTTGTTTCTTGCATGTTATTTGGGTTCTTTAGTATATAAATTATGTTTCTTGCATTTTAAATTAATATTTTGAATAATTCATACATAAACCGAAAGTCTTGCATGTTTCTTTATGATTTTTATTTTCTTGGATCTTGGTTAGTTTAATTGAATAGTTTAGTAGCATATTACAATTGCATCATTAATTTATCAAGTTTTTCTCTTCTCAGGTAACCATAATGTAAAATGGTGTCAACTTTGCATGTTTATCTAGGTCACAGTTTTCTTTTAAAAGTGTTCTTTCTTGTTTCTTTAATTCTTTTTTTAGTCTTTATGAGTGTTTTAAGCATGATTTCTAATGAGTAGTGTTCTAAATTGGTTGGTACGTTTTTTTTTATTAAATTTATGTTATGAGAAGCATGAACTTAATGATATATTATTGATTGAGTATCAATATTTTTTTGTAAGATCTTTACATGATTGTTAGTTTAATTGAATAGGTGGCCAACTATTTAAAATTAACATTAATAATCTACTGCTTAATAAAAAACTTAAATCCATAATTATTTTTGTTTGAAATCACCTAGAGCTAGAGGAGAATCTTGTTTAGGCTAAATGAACCGAGCTTATGTGTTTGTTGCTTAATTCAATTCATATCTTCTGTAGGTTCAATGATAACATCTTTTAAATAAAAAAAATCAAGAAACATACCACCCAAAGTCTTTGTCATATTAATAGTCGAAATTCATACTTGTCTTACATTCTTTTGCATTCTTAGCTTTCTTTTTATACTAATCACTTTAGTTATTTTTAATAAAAACCCCTTATTGTGTTGTGTCGTGTGTCTTGGGTCTTGAAATTAAGTTTGCTTGATTCAATTACTGCAGTCCTTATGGATATGATCTCTACTTCTATATCTACTTGCTAGTGAGTGCTTAGAGTTAAATTATTTTTGGTGACTTGAAACTTACCATTATGTAAAAGAAAGCTTTTATAAAATAAAACAATAGTTTAATAATTTTGTAAAACTAAAACAAAGCCAATTGATGTGTTAATTAGCCCCTTAGGTCCCTTTATATAATAAGAGAATAATCCTAATCCTACTTAGAATAAAAGTCTAGTTACAATGGAAATAAGATTCTAATTACTAATATTTATCTAATAATAATTCTTCATTAGTTGACTTGGTTGCCAACTCATCTTGCCAATAATCATGGACTTCCTTTCTCTAGCAATTATCTTCTAAAAAAGCTTTAATTAATTTTTTCAATTATCCTTATAGCAATTCCATTTTGACTAAGAGTTTAACTTTCATTATTTAATGCTAACTTTATAAGGACTTTTGACTTATCAAATGAACTCTCATTTGGATGATTTTGGACATTTCTAGAAAGCTTGAGAAGTCCTCTGCAACTTTCAAGGGTTCATTTTTTCTAAAAAATATGGATAGAGGCAAAATTACCAAAATACCCCTACAAGGTAAAAAATCCAAAAAGTGCAAAAAGTTATCTTGGCTCATTTTCTTCCATAAGCCTATTTTCGGTGCGTATAACATTAAACAAATGTTACATAGCACTTTTAGACATAATAATAAAGATAAAAGAATATTATTAGACAATATTAATATAGTAATCAAAGCACTTATTGTCACGACCCTCAATAAAAAAAATCTATTACAATTTTTTTCATTTTTTGTTATTTATTTAATCCATTTCTTAATGTTTGTTCTTTATCTTTATCTTACCTGATCGTGAACAGCTACACCACCAACAGTTGGGCTATGTATCGGTGTCAATCTCATCCAATCATACCATTTCAAATTACAATTCATTTAAATGTAAACACTAGCATTTCTAAATCAGAGTTGCTGTTTACATGTGTTTACAATCCTTTACATCCCCAAAATTACATTTAAAGATATTACTGTGCTTTGACATGTCTAGATACAAAAACTATACAAATGTGTATACCTCGAGTGATGGGATGCAGCGGAAACCAAAATTCCAATCCTCAGTTGCCCACTACCTATTGTAAGTGCTCTATAGAGGGGGAAAAATAAGGGGGTGAGCAAACCACGGGCTCAGTAAGGCAATCATGCGAGCAGGTAGATAACTGTACTATCTACGTGGTTGTGATGCCATGCTTAAATCACACATTTTTTTGTCATACTCCAAAACGTATGCTCATGCTTGTTTTCATGCCGTGTAAAGCAATTCATGCTAATAAAATCAATACACAGTTGTCAACACATAGCATGGAAAATCATCATGCGTAAATCGAAATCAAGGCATGGTAAATCATCACGTAAAGTGCACTTAAGAAGCATTTCAAATCTCAACACAAACCGATTCAAAATCATCACTCGTCAGGACTCAGCCCTCCCATGGACTATGATGACCAACAAACACATTTCAAAACATGGATTTCTCATTCAACATAGGCATGTGAGATAGGCATATAATATAATAAGAGTAATAACTAGGACTATGGTCATATCCTCTGTGATCCTAGGCTACACGGATCCTAGTGTACGAGGTATCACCTCTATCTGCTTTCGTATGGAAGGTGGGTCACGTCCAACTCGCCGGTCTATAACAAACTATCCATCGTCCGAAGACGGCATATATATAATATCACACACGGTACAGGTACTCCATGCTACGTGCACGGTACAATGTACTCCGTGGACCCATATCATCACATCATACACTGCCACATATCAATAAGCACGTGCGAGCCTATTTAATCGGTATGGCACATAGTCTATCGAAGCTTCTAGCACGGCTCCCAACATGTCATAAAACCATGTGCGAGTAATCTCTAGTGTGGCAACAAGTATAGTGGACATCTAGTGCAAGCTATGCTCCAGCATCATGTCAAAACTCATATGAAAACTAGTGCGAGCTAGGCTCTAGCACAATGTTATAAAATCCATGTACAACTCTAGTGTGAGCATCGCTCCAGCACTAATGCATGTATAAAACACGTCAAATCTCGTGCGAGCAACACTCAAGCATGTTTCGTTTCCACAAAACTCATGTAGGTGGCTCATTCTTTGTAAAACATGGTTATAAAACCAAATCAATCCATTTTTTGTGCAAATCATTTCAAATGCTAGCCAACCTACCAATCACATGCTAAAAAGCAATAGAAAGATTTAAAAGCATCTTTCAAAAGCATCGTGCTATTGCTTTCATGCACATTCCTCAAAAACCCAATTCTTTTCCCTTCAAATATCCATTTCATCCTAAGACCCTTAGATATGTTAAAAATTGCCCATTCGCCCGAAAGGCGTACAGATATCCCTAGGGTTAACACAATTCCCTTACCTCAATTCTTTTGGAAGCAACTCTTCCTTCCCTTCTCGCTTTTCACGATTTGGCTTAACTTACTCCTAATGTATCCTCGGAAGCTGCAAACATTCATAAATCATATGAGTCAATACCGATAACTCATGTTTATGACTTCAACTAGTCAGTGTATCTCATTGAGCCTGTTTCATCAATTTTGGCATATTATCACATTTGGCCATTATTAAGTCATTCCTAGTCAATTTAGCTAGCAACTCACTTATTAACTTATCAAACACTTGGCATAAATGTTTATCCATAACCTTCCATCATTTATGCATAACACTTGGCATAAATGTTTATCCATAACCTTCCATCATTTATGCATTCTCTAAAATATCATTTTTGCACATTTTTATCACTTGACTAATATTACAATGTGGTTTCATCCAATCATCTCAAATCATGCATATCACCTCACTAACAACTTGATATAATCCCTTTTATCATCTAATCAACCACATTCTATTTTTTCACATTAAACTCATTCTAGGTTATGCTTGTTCCATTACATTCTAGGTAGCTTCAATCATTGATACATACACCAATCTACTCACAACAACAACTAGATAAATACACTTAGAGATGGCGTATTGGAAACTCACCTAGCTTGACTTTCTTCTTTTCCAAGTTTGAAGACTCATTTGCTCCTTCAATCCAACAAATGAAATGTTGACTCCAAGCTATGTTGTTCTTCTTCTCACAATGAACAACTTTACTCTAATAGCTTTTCCTTAATTTTTTTCGAATAGGGTGTATTCTAGAGAGAGAAAGCTTGGTGTTTTAGGTAAAAATGGAAGAGGTGTGTTAGTTTGTTAAAGAAAGAGGTTTTATCATTGGGTTTTTATAGATTAAGAGTGATGAGATCGATCTTCCTTTGGTTTTAGTCATCAAATTCTCAGGTTTGAAATGGGAGAGATCGATCTGCTCATTGGGGTGAGATCGATCTTGGCTTGGCAGAAGCTTGAGGAGATCGATCTGCTCATGGGGAGAGATCGATTTGCTCTTAACAGAATCAAATGGAGATCGATCTGTACTTAATGAGGGATCAATCTCTGCTAGGTAGAGACAATACAGATCGATCCGCTGATTGCGAAGATCGATCTGCTTAATCGGGGGATCGATTTAGCCTTGGCAGATTCACTTGGAATTGTTTCGCTTGCACTGAGGATCGATCTGACCTTCATCTGAGGCATTTCCTGCTGCATTTTTCCAGATTTTTCAAGGCTAAATTCCAATTTCATTACTCCAATACTCATTTTTCATTTTAATCCCACTTAGAGCATGGAAAGACTCATTTCCTATGATTCACATACAATATGAATTGTGTGTATTGCTTGCATTCATAAAGAATACTTAGAATTCACGGTCCATGCATTACTAATTTGTGTGTTCATTCCTTATCTTTAATTCGATTTGCTTAAAGTTCTATTCGTTTAGCTTATGGCCACTTCAGCCCTTATTTATCCTTTACGTGCATCATGACATTCATCCATTGTATTTGCAATTCATTCACATTTACATGATCTAAAATCATTTGTCTTATAATTCCATTAACATATGACAAAGTTATGCATACATGAGGTCTCACAATCTCCCCCACTAAGAAAATTTGGTCCTCCAAATTTGTAACCAATTCAGTCTGTGAACAACTCGGGGTACTTCTCCCATATCAAACTCTCCAACTCTCATGTAGCTTCTTCTGCAGTCTGGTGCTGCCAAAGGACTTTCACTAAGGGGATCGTCTTTGATCTCAACACCTTCTCCATCCTATCCAATATCCAAACTGGCTTCTCAACATACATCATGCTCTCGTTAAGCTCCAACGACTCATATCTAATTACATGTGCAGGATCCATGTGGTACTTCCTTAACATAGAAATGTGGAAGACGTTATGAATGCCAGCTAGCCCAAGTGGCAACGCTAGCCTGTAGGTCTTATCTCCCACTCTATCAAGTATTTCAAAAGGTCCAATGTAATGAGGACTTAACTTTCCTTTCTTTTTGAACCTCGTTATACCTTTGGAAGGAGAAACTCGCAAAAATATTGATTCACCCACTATGAATTCCAATGGTCTCTATCTCTTGTCAGCATAACTCTTTTGTCTGCTATGAGCTATCCATAACCTCTCACAAATCAATTCGACGTTCTCAAAGGCTTATTTCACTAAATCAAGAAAAAATATCAGTCGGTCACTAACCTCTTCCCATCCAATAGGGGAACGACATCTGCGGCCATACAAGGCTTCATACAGTGCCATCCCAATACTCGAATGATAACTGTTGCTATAGGCGAACTCTGCGAGTGGCAAATGGTCGTCCCTGGAGCCTCCAAAATCTAATGCACACGCTCTCAACATATCCTCCAAGGTCTGTATAGTCATCTCTGACTGACCATCTATCTGAGGATGGAATGTTGTGTTAAAACTCAGTTGGGTCCCCATCACTTCCTGAAAGTGTTCTCAAAGGTGGAAGTGAAGCGGGCATCCCTATCAGAAACAACAATCACTAGAATACCATGCAACCTTACTATCTCACGTACATATAGTTCTGCCAATGTACTCAGAGTATCAATAGCTCTCATAGCTAAAAAGTGTGTCAACTTCGTCAATCTATGAACTATTACCCAAATCGTATCGTGATTCCTGCGGGTTTTGGGTAAACCCATCACAAAGTCTATAGTGATATGCTCTCATTTCCAAGTCGATATAGGTAGAAGTTACAATAGCCCTACGGGCTTCTAATGCTCTACCTTCACCTGCTGACAAATGAGACACTTTGCCAAAAATTCAGCTACATCTCTCTTCATTCCTGACCACCAATACACTCTCCGGAGGTTTTGATACATCTTGTTACTTCCCGGATGCAGTGTATACTTCGTTGAGTGAGCTTCTGAAAAAATCAACCTCCTGACCTCTAGATCATTTGGAACACGTACCCTACCCCTGAACCTCAGCAAACCATCTGAACTCAGCTCAAAATCAATCTCTGTACCCCTCTATATCTGCTCGATAATATCATTGTGCTGCTGATCGATCTGCTGAGCCTGTCGGATACAATCTACCACATTTGGTTCCAACCGCAAGCTAGCATCATAAAACCACTATCAGCATCAGGAGAGGTCACATCCAAACTGAGGCTCACAAATTATTCCAATAGCTCGTGTTCCCTGATCATCATATATGATACCAACCTGAGATGTTTTCTACTCAATGCATCTGCTACCACATTCGCTTTACCTGGGTGGTACAGGATCTCGTAATCGTGATCTTTCAGAAGCTCGAACCACCTCTGCTGTCTCATGTTTAACTCCTCCTATGAAAATAGATACTTAAGGCTCTTGTGGTCAGTAAATACTTGAAATTTTTCACCATAAAGATAATGGCACCATATTTTCAAAGCAAATACCATAGTTGCCAACTCTAAATCGTGGGTCAGGTTATTCCTCTCATGATCCTTCAGCTCTCTCGATCCATAGACGACTACCTTCCCATCTTGTATCAGTACAAAGCCCAGTCCTTGGTTTGATGCATCCGTATATACAGAAAAACCTCCTGAGCTGCTAAGAATGGTGAGAATCGGAGCTGTAGTCAATCTCCTCTTCAATTCCTGAAAACCTTCCTCACATTTATCGTCCCATATAAATTCAACATTCTTTCTTGTGAGACGTGTCAATGGAGCAGCTAACCTCGAGAATCCCTTCACAAACCGTCGATAATATCTAGCTAAACCAGAAAACTTTCTATCTCCGTAACTGTATGGGGTCTCTGCCACTGAACCACTACCTCAATCTTGGATGGGTCCACTGACACACCATCTTTCGACACAATATGACCTAGCAAAGAGATTTGTTCTAGCTAAAAATCACACTTATTGAGTTTAACATATAACTTATTCTCTCGGAGGGTCTGTAGCACTATCCTTAGGTGCTGTTCATGCTCCTCTCTAGATCCCGAATACACCAGAATGTTATCGATGAACACGATAACAAATCTATCCAAATACTAGTGAAACACTTCATTCATCAACGACATAAAAGCTGTGGGGGCATTCGTCAACCCGAATGGCATAACCATAAACTCAAAGTGACCATACCGAGTACGAAAAGCTGTCTTGGGTATGCCTCTATCCCGAATTCTCAATTGATGGTACCCAGATCTCAGATCTATCTTAGAAAAGACATACACTCCCCGAAGGTGATCTAACAAGTCATCGATGCGTGGAATGGGGTACTTATTCATGATGGTCACCTTATTCAACAACTGGTAGTCAATACGCAATCGAAGGCTCCCATCTTTCTTCTTTACAAACAGTACCGGTGCTCCCCAAGGTAATACACTCGGTCTGATGAACCTCTTCTCCAACAACTCCTGTAATTGCTTCTCCAGTTCCTCAAACTCAATTAGAGCCATTCTGTACGGTGGCTTGGATATCGACTCTGTACTAGGTGCAAAAATCTATATAAAACTCCATCTCTCTATCTGGAGGTAACCCTGGTAAATCATCCGAAAAGACATCTGGGAATTCCCTAACCATTAGGATGTCTGGCAATTTCGGGCATGCCTTATTCGCCTTAACCACATAGCCAATATAACCTTTAAAAAACATCAACCATTTAGTCAGCATAGAAGTGCATCTATTTCACTTATAATAATTACTGCTTTCATTACTTTTCAAGGGGATTTTATATTACATTGTTTGGGGAAACTTACGGTAACGCTATCTACCCTTGAAAATGTTACCATCTTAGAAAAATAATCTACTATAGTACGATTTATAGCCAACCAATCCATTCCTAGGATTACATCAAAGTCTCTCATATACATTAAAATGAGGTCGACTAACATTTCTTTTTCCTCTATTTTCAACTTACAATCTCTAAATACATACTCCACTAGTTGACTATTATTCATGGGAGTGCTTATAAGCATCCTCCTACTCAACAGGGCAAGCTTCACATACTTAAACAATTTACATGCAAATACAGGTGATACAAATGAATGCGTGGCACCAGGATCTATCAAAACATAGGCTTCAAGATCAAAGATTAAGATGGTAGCTTTCACCACATCTGACGACTGATTTGCAATATCCTAGTCCAAGGTGTGTAATTGCCCTCTGCCTACCACCTGTTTTCCCTTCTCTTCAGCTGTCGCCCTCCGTCTCGGAGTAGGAGTATCAGCAGGAGCTCTCTCCGGCTCCTTTCCCTTCTGTGGGGCACTCTCAGTCATCTCTGCACAATTTTAGACCACATGCCCTGGCTTCCTACATCTGAAACATACTGTCGGAGATCCATAACATGGACGAGTCTCATGGTACCTACCACACTTATTGCATTGTTCTGTAGTAGGTCGTGGCCTTTCAATCACTATACCCTTTGCTGGAGCTATGGCCGGATACACGAGAGGCTTAACTGTCCTTTCTCGGATCTCCTCAATCCCCGGCCTCTTCCTAGAAAATCTCCTGCTCCCTCTATAGCTGAAGCCTCTATCCACTGTGGGTCTCTTCCTATCTCTATCCCTCACTCTACCAACTTTTTCATACTTTGAGGCAACTCGCTCGATGACTTGTTCACATAACTGTACCCTATGCACTGCCTCCTCGAAGGTCGGTATGTCAAAAGGGACCAATCGGGACTTAATAGCTGGTCTCAGTCCATCTACGAACTTTCAAACCTTCTTGACCTCATTGTCTATCGTGTCAGGATCATACCTACCGAGGGACATAAATTTAGTCTCGTACTCATCCATTGATTTGTTCCCTTGGGTTAAATATAAAAATTCCATTTATAGCCTTCACTAGGCAGTATCTGGAACATATTACCTCCGAAAGGCTTTTAAAAGTACATCCCAGCTAATCTCTATATGTCGAGCCCTCAAAATGGGTCTGGTGGACTTTCACCAATGCTCTGCCAATCCTTTGAGCATGAATGTGGCAAACGCTACTATCTCGATAGTAATGCACTCGAAAAACCCATATAGTTTCTCTATCTCATTCACCTAGTCCTCCGTAGCTACTGGGTCTTTAACTCCACTGAAAGATGGCAAGTTAAATTTTTGAAATTTTCGTAGCCTATCCATGTCACATCCATAACCCCAATCACTACTTCTCTATGGTGGAGCAAATATAGAAGGTGTTTCTTGTGCTGGTGGGGGTGTAGGAGTATCTGTAGTCTGAGGATCTTAGGCTAGCTGTGCAGGCATCTCATGAGTAACAACCGGTTCATCATCATCACCCTGTGCAGCTGGCTCTTGCCTGCCTCCAGCTCCAAACAATGTTGGGTAATCAACTCCATAATCGCCTCTAAGCTTCGCTCTATCCTCACGAAGCGCGCCTCAATACTCTTGAGTCTCTTTGCCCGACCCCGTGAAGCATGCTCAACATCAGCCTCCACCTCTACCTCCTCGTGAGTCTCATATGGCAACGACTCAGCACAACCCCCAGGCCTACCCCTCTAGCCTCTAGCTTATGCTCTCACCCCTCTACCGCGACTAGTATTTGGTATTATGCCATGATTCCTACATTCAAAATCATTTCTTAGTCAAACCCATCTCGATATACACAGTTGTATCTAGACAAGCACAGTAACATGGCGATGTAATTTTTCCTAATTATTTACACTGACACACATCAGACCAACTCGGCTCTGACATCATCTCTGTCATGACCCTCAATCCACCAAAAATCTATTACAATTTTTTTCATTTTTTGTTATTTATTTAATCCATTTCTTATTGTTTGTTCTTTATCTTTATCTTACCTGATCGTGAACAGCTACACCACCAATAGTTGGGCTATGTATCAATGTTAATCTCATCAAACCATACCATTTCAAATTATAATTCATTTAAATGTAAACACTGGTATTTCTAATGTGAGCATGTAGATAACTGTACTATCTACGTAGTCGTGATGCCATGCTTAAATCACACACTTATTTGTCATACTCTAAAACGTGTGCTCATGCTTATGTTTATACCATGTAAAGCAATTCATACTAATAAAATCAGTGCACAGTTCTCAAAACATAGCATGAAAAATCATCATGCGTAAATCGAAATCAAGGATGGTAAATCATCATGCAAAGTGCACTTATAAAGCATTTCAAATTTCAACACAAACTGATACAAAATCATCACTCGTCAAGACTCAGCCCCTCTCATGGACTATCCTGACCAACAAATACATTTCAAAACATGGATTTCTCATTCAACATAGGCATGTGAGATAGGCATATAGTATAATAAAAGTAATAACTAGGACTATGGCCATATCCTCTATGATCCCAGGCTACCTGGATCCTAGTGTGTGGGGTATCACCTCTATCTGCTTAAGCACGGGAGGTGGTTCACATTCAACCTATCAGTCCATAGCAGAGTATCCATCGTCCAAAGACGGCATATATATAATATCACACACGATACAACATACTCTACGCTACATGCACGGTACAAGTACTCCGTGGACCCATATCATCACATCATACACTGCCACATCTTAATACACACGTGCAAGACTATTTAATCGGTGTGGCACACAGCCTACCTGAAGCTCCCAGCACGGCTCCCAACATGTCATAAAACCACGTACGAGTAATCTCTAGCGCGGTAACAAGTATAGTGGACATCTAGTGTGAGCTACACTTCAGCACCATGTCAAAACTCTTATGAAAACTAGTGCGAGCTAGGCTCCAGCACAATGTCATAAAATCCATGTAAAACTCTAGTGCGAGCATCCCTCCAGCTCTAATGCAAGTATAAAACACGTCAAATCTTGTGCGAGCAACACTCTAGCATGTTTCGTTTCCACAAAACTCATGTAGGTGGCTCATTCTTTGTAAAACATGGTTATAAAACCAAATCAAGCCATTTTTGTACAAATCATTTCAAATGCTAGCCAACCTACCAATCACATGCTAAAAAGCAATAGAAAGATTTAAAAGCATCTTTCAAAAGCATCGTGCTCTTATTTTCATGCGCATTCCTCAAACATCCAATTTTTTGCCCTTCAAACATCCATTTCATCCTAAGACCCTTAGATATGTTAAAAATTGCCCATGCGTCTGAAAGTTGTACAGATATCCCTAGGGATAACATAATTTCCTTACCTCGATTCTCTTGGAAGTAACTCTTCCTTCCCTTCCCACTTTTCGCGATTTGACTCAACTTGCTTCAGATGTATCCTCGGGAGCTGTACACATTCATAAATCATATGAGTCAATACCGATAACTCATGTTTATGACTTCAACTAGTCAGTGTATCTCATCGAGCCTATTTCATCAAGTTTGGCCTATTATCACATTTGGCAATTATTAAGCCATTCCAAGTCAATTTAGTTAGCAACTCACTTAGTAACTTATCAAACACTTGGCATAAATGTTTATCCATAACCTTCCATCATTTATGCATTCTCTACAACATCATTTATGCATATTTTTATCACTTGACTAATCTCACAATGTGGCTTCATCCAATCATCTCAAAATCATGCATATCACCTGGCTAACAACTTGATATAATCCCTTCTATCATCTAATCAACCACATTCTATTTTTTCACACTAAACTCATTCTAGGTTATGCTTGTTCCATTACTTTCTAGGTAGCTTCAATCATTAATGCATACACCAATCTACTCACAACAACAACTAGATAAATACACTTAGAGTTGGCGTATTGGAAACTCACCTAGCTTGACTTTCTTCTTTTCCAAGTTTGAAGACTCCTTTGCTCCTTCAATCCAACAAATGAAATGTTGACTCCAAGCTATGTTGTTCTTCTTCTCACAATTAACAACTTTGCTCTAATAGTTTTTCC
This sequence comes from Firmiana major, assembly GCA_033439115.1. Classification (NCBI taxonomy): domain Eukaryota; kingdom Viridiplantae; phylum Streptophyta; class Magnoliopsida; order Malvales; family Malvaceae; genus Firmiana; species Firmiana major. The sequence continues at coordinate 20,146,735 of CM065903.1, read as the reverse complement.
TCAATTCTTTTTGGAATAGGGTGTATTCTAGAGAGAGAAAGCTTGGTGTTTAGGGTAAAAATAGAAGAGGTGTGTTGGTTTAATGAAGAAAGAGGTTTTTCCATGGGGTTTTTACAGATTGAGACTGATGAGATCGATCTGCTAGGATGAAGAGATCGATCTTCCTTTTGTTTTAGCCATCGAATTCTCAGGTTTGAAATGGGAGAGATCGATCTGCTTATTAGGGAGAGATCGATCTTGGCTTGGCAGAAGCTTGAGGAGATCGATCTGCTCATGGGGAGAGATCGATCTGCTCTTGACAAAATCAAATGGAGATCGATCTGTACTTAAGGGGGATCGATCTCAACTAGGCGGAGGCAATGCAGATCGATTTGCTTATTAGGGAGATCGATCTACTCGATGGGGGGATCAATCTGGCCTTGGCAGATTCACTTGGAATTGTTTCGCTTACATAGGGGATCGATCTGCATTGGATAAGAGATCGATCTAGGCTTCATCTGGGACATTTCCTGCTGCATTTTTCTAGATTTTTCATGGGTAAATTCCTATTTCATTACTCTAATACTCATTTTTCATTTTAATCCCACTTAAATCATGGAAAGACTCATTTCCTATGATTCACATACAATATGAATTGTGTGTATTGCTTGCATTCATAAAGAATACTTAGAATTCACGGTCCATGCATTATTAATTTGTGTCTTCATTCCTTATGTTCAATTCGATTTACTTAAAGTTCTATTCGTTTAGTTTGTGGCCACTTCAGCCTTTATTTATCCTTTAAGTGCATCATGACATTCATCTATCCCATTTGCAATTCATTCACATTTACATGATCTAAAATCATGTCTTATAATTCCATTAACATATGACAAAGTTATGCATGCATGGGGTCTCACACTTATCAAATCCGCCCATTTTTAGGCTTTGCTAGCCTTCACGCAAATCCTAACTAAAGTCTTAAATTCAATTTCGAAATATCAACTCCAAGCACACTATCTGTAAGGCCTGTACTTTTATATGTATTCCTTATGATTCCATGATGCACACACTTGTTACTTGTTAAATGAATCATAAGAGATGTAAGGCCTGTGAATTCTATGTACCCTTTATGATTCCATGTTATACATACAAGTTATATAATATGTGAATCATAAGAAATGGACCTTTTTATGCTTAAGAGTGAATAGAATGCAAAATGATTAGTGAAGCATTTAAATGCAATCCTTCCTTTGAAATTATGGAAAAATTAACAGTTGGAATCCTACAGATGAATGCCAGATCGATCTTTTTTCACGATAAGATCGATCATGCATTTCCATAATGAAATCACAAAGGTTCTATAGGCAAGAAGATCGATCTCGATTTGATTCTGCCTAGAAAGGATCTATCCCTTCCCAAAAACAAATCGATCTCGAATGGTTTCTGGCTAGAAATGATCGATCCCTTCCTAAGAGCAGATCGATCCCACAGCTTACTAAATATTTGTATAGTTTAACCAAAGGAAGATCGATCTTTCACCTTTGGAGATCGATCTCACAATACCCATTTCTATTTAAAAGCCCGACAGCCGAGTCTTCTTCCCCAAATAGCAAATACCTCCCCATTATATCAAAGTGAACAAGTTTTCTTACTCTAAAATATCATCACCTTCCAAACAGATTTGAGAAAGGTTATTGTTAGAATAGTTATTCCTTGTGATGAGGAGAACAACATAGTTAAAAAAAAAACTAGTAGCTGAATTGCTAGATTGAAGAAGTAAAGTGTTTCCCAATTTCAACCAAAAGAGAAAAGTCAAGCTAGGTGAGTTTTCAATACACCAACTTTAATTATGTTAATCTAGATATTTTTATGAGTTGATTGGTGTATGTATTATTGGCTAAAACATCATTGGGCATGCTTAATCATCCATGATCGAATATGGGTTTAATGTGAGAAAGTGAGAGAAAGTTGATTTTTCATGGATTTAATGATGATTTAAACATGTATTGATGTTATTAAACATGTATACATGATTCTATGATGGTTTTGTGAAACCAATATGTTAGAATAGATGATGATTTAAAGTAGGCATAAGAGTTGTATGATGAAATGCCTTGTGAAGGAAAGTGAGGAACTTAAGGCAAGCACACCAAGTGTTTGCTGAAATGCCCATGAGAGCTAGGCAACCATGGTGCCAGCCATGGCTAGGCATGGTGCACCATGCGTGACCGAATGGTCAAGTGGGCCAAGCGTTGAGTATTCGGCTTAATAAGGCATTGTGGGCTTAAGGTCTGCCCAATATGAATCAGTAGGCTTGATGGGCCCAATAAATTCTTGAGAAATGAATAGTACAATCGAAATAGACTTAAGAGAAAGTAAGGCCCAATAAGAGTAAATGGGCTCAATAAGTTAAATCGATTGTAGCGAAAGTGAAATATAGATAAATAAACTGTATTTAATATGATAAATAATTTGGTACAGCTCCAGAGATCATATTGGGAGCGAATCGAACTGTGCAATCGACCAGCTCTGAGAAAGTGGAATCACTCGACGCGATTCCAGGTAAGGGAATTTTATGAGTGCCCAGAGGTAACTATACATATTTTGAGGGTATTTACATGGCATGAAATTCTCTAAGGTATCTAGAAATAAAATAATATTTTTTACGAAAATCAAGGTATCGATGTAAAAAGATGATTTTGCCCCTGGGAGTAAATTTTATGAAAAGGGTAGTAAGGCTAGTAAACTGCATGAATATCATGATTTTGATGTTTTAATGTGATGTGATGCCTTGATTTAGGCAAAACAAGGATAGGTCGGCTAATTATTTCATGATTTGCATGACATAGCACGTGTCGGTGTTGATTTTGAGTTTTGAAAGGGGTTTTACCTAAATAGAGCCACCTATCAGATTTATATGAGTATAAATTGTGCTAGAGCCTTGCTCACACTGGATTTTGATATTTTAACATGCATGAAATGTGCTGGAGCCTAGCTCGTACCATATTTTGAGTTGAGATGCATGCAAGTCGTACTAGAGATTTTGCTCGTACGTGGCTTTCAGTTATTTCTTATGCATATAACCATACTGGAGCTTTGCTTGTATACGATTTTACCATTATTTATTTTGCATAAAGTCATACTGGAGCGTTGCTCGTACGAGGATTTTTACTGATTGTGCATGAAATCGTGTTAGAGCCTTGCTCGCATTGGACTTTTCACACTATGATATGTAATGAGTCGTGTTGGATGCCTCGTGCAGACTGTGTGTCACATGAATGAGATGCTTGCACGAGCCGTGCTGGATGCCTCGTGTAGACAATTAGTCACACTGATGAGATGCTCGCACGTGCACTTGAGACTAAGTCGGTTATACATGGTATGGGGTAGATAAGACCTATGATAGGCACCCCGACTACGATATGGGTCCATGGAGTACGTTGTTGTAAGACCCGATTGTTATCGTATTTCCTAATGATTCACATATTTTATGTATATGGTTAAATGATAATGGAATCATAAGACGGATGAGTTGATCATATAAATATGAATGAAGTAGTCGAACGTACGTTAAATCCGAAAACGGATAATTAAGGAATTTCAAACTTAATTTATGAGATTTCAATTGTCCGGACAAAGATACGAATTGTAAATGAGAAATTATAGTGGGTCCAAGAAGGAAAGTCTGTCTAAATTGGTCCCGAACGTGTAGAAGGGTAAAACGATCAAAAGATCAAAATTCGATGTAAATTTGGTAAGAAAATTTTAATTAAAAATAGGGTTTTAGGACATCTTGATCAATGAAGGAGAAATTATTGAATTCTGAGTCTAATTGATCAAGATCCGAAATTATTAAGGTTTACCGAAAATTTATCAAAAATTCACTCGGGATAATATCCCAAAAATATAGAGAAAATATACCGGGAAAGTGAAAAAACAGATTAAATAAATTAATTATAGTAAAATATAATTTTTAAGGAATAAAATATGATTTTTTAGATATTTTAGGTATTTTATTATATTTTAATGAATAAAAAATAATAAACTAAATTATAAAAAAAAAAATCAGAAATTGAATCTTAAAACGAAAAAGGAAAGAAACAAAATGCGAAAGGAACCCGCGAAGAAGAGAAACGAAGACCGACGAGGAGGATTCCATCACCGGCGACCATCCGACGACCCAACGGCCAGGCGAAGGGGCAAAAAAGGAAGAGGACATCGTGCGATCATCCAGCCACCAGAGACGCGCCCCACCGGCGTCGGAAAGAGCAGATCGACGAAGGAATAGCCGCGGAGAAGAGAAGAGAAATCTGATGGCCACTGGCATGATTCGGCCAACCCCGACCCCAGCCGAACACTTCCCCAGTGCAGGCGCACCGATTGACGCTAGAAACAAGTGGGGAACCGGCCGAAAATGTCGTGAACGGCGACGGGGAAGCCTGAACTGGTATGGACTGGTTCAGCAAGAAGAGAACCAAGCTGAATCGATCGATTTGAACCGAGCTGAACCGGTTCAGCTAAGAAAGAGAGGAAAAAAAGGAAGAAAAAGAGAAAAAGAGAAAAAGGAAAAAGGGGAATAATTTTTGGGGATACACCGGACTTCGGGTAAGTCGGTAAGAGGTTAAAATTGACCGATTTGATTTTCAAAAAATTTATTTAAATTATATTTGATCAAAAATTAACCTAAAATTAGATATAAAATTGTACAGTTCGACGATAAATCGTGTATGTGAGCCTGATCAAACTTCGATTTGCACACCATCGCATAATCTCGGGTCAGTAAAGCTCATTTACGACAATTTATGTAATTATTCGCGTATTAAAGATTTATTTTACGAATTACGAATTAAATTCCACATTTAGTGAATTATATTAGGATTTTTGAATTAATTGTCGTAAATGATATACGGGCTATCCAAAGAGTTTGGAATGAAGCCCAATGGGTATGGAGAGCCCAATAGACCTGAAGAAGGGATTTAATAAGTGGAAACGGACTGGAAATGGGTCGAGGCCCATTAAGATGCAATCGGGCCCTATCAAGTAAAACGGGCCCAGTGTTTTAGATTCGATCAGTATAAGTGAAATACTAATAAGTATATTAGAACTGACCCAAGTACGTGGTTATATGAAGCTCCGTAGACTTGGTTTGGAGCGAATTGGACTGAGAGGCCTGGTACAGTCAAGACAGGATAAGCTCGCGCGTGATTCCAGGTAAGGGAATTTTATGGACTGCTAGAGGTAGCTTTACGAAATTTCAACTTCATTTGCAGTCTCTTAAAGTGTCTGAAGGGTCTAGATTTAAGATAAAAAAAATTAGTGGCCCAGATGGATAAATTACCAAAATACCCTTGTGAAGGGTAAAATTTTCAAATTTAGGAAATGTTGGAAGGAACAAAAACAAGAGGTCCTTGCTTGTTCTTGAGGTGTTATGCACAACATTGCAGAACTTTAATCAATGTTGATTTCTCTGAAATTGATTTGAGAAATGTAGACGCCTACGTGATTTTCTAGAAATGTGACGTGCTAGAGCTCAGCTCGCGCGAGTTTTGATTTGTGTGATGCATGCATTAGTGCTAGAGTAAGAGCTTGCACTAGAGTTTTACATGCAGTGATACTGGAGTCTAACTCGCACCAGATTTTCATATGATTTCCGTGACAGGGTTCTAGAGTCTAACTCGCACCAGATTTTCACTTTAATTGTTATGACAGAGTGCTGGAGCCTAGCTCATACTAGTTTTACATGATTTTGACAAAGTGCTGGAGCTTAGCTCGCACTAGATTTCTGAGATTTTATGATACGTGTGCTGGAGCTTGCTCACATGAGATTTTCCTTGATTTTATAAGAGTGCTGGAGCATCGCTCACACTGATTTTATGAGACATGCGATGAGCCGTGCTTAGAGCGTCGGGTAGATTGTGTGTCACTCCGATTAAATATGCTTGCACGTGCGTGATGAGACAAGAACGATTATTGATATGATATATGGGTCCACGGAGTACGTTGTACCGTGTAAGTAGCATGGAGTACGTTGTACCATGCTGGGATTGATTATGTGGCATCTTCGAATGCGTGATGTCTTCGGATGCGAGTGGCATCTTTGGATGCGAGTAATCGGGTAGGACCGACGGGATGGACTGACCCACCTCCCGTGACGGTTCCTGATTGTGGTGAGACCCCGCACACTAGGATCCGTGTAGCAGTGGGATCACAAGGACATATGGCCATCGTCCTAGTCATTTGCCCGAGATATATATATCTATTGCCTAGTCTCGCATGTTGATGTTTTTGATAAACACATTTTATGAATTTTTGTGTGAGTTTGGATCACCCGATGGAGGGGTTGGATCTTGACCGAGATATGATTTTGATGAGAATGAAACTAGGTTTTAAACGAAAACTTGCATAATGTTATTTCCATGCTATTTAAACCCATGAATGATGTAAACTGGTTTTACATGATATTCATTGTATCGCATGGTACTATTGCTTTGAAAAGCATTTGATTTCATGGTTTTGTGTGAGTCAGGAACACCCGAGGGAGGGGTTGAGCCCTAATTGTGTTGTGAAATTTTAACGAGAATGAAATGTTTTAAATTGATTTGCATGTCGAGTTTTTCATGCTTTTGAAATCCATATGTGAACTTGTTTTACATGACATCATGACATCATGAAGTGTAGGATCGGTTTTGAAATGTGTGGAGAAAGGTGTGGTTTATGCACAGCACCACGTTCATGTAGGTAGTATGGTTGTCTACTTATTCGTAGGATTGCCTTACTGAGCTTGATATGCTCACCCCTTTCATTTTCCTACACAGATTTCCTCCAGTAGACTTTGAGCCGACTGAGTACTGTATTCCTGATATCTGCTGCTGCCCATCATTTAGAGGTATATACATTTGTACATATTGTATCTAAATAAGAATAGCACAGTAACATGTTTGTAAGTAACTGTCGGGGATGTATAGATAATGTAAACACTTGTAAATGAATGGAAAAGAATAAATGAAAAACTCATGTGTTTACCTTTTCCTTTAATAAGGAATTAAGGCATATAGTGGATGAATGGTAGGACTGGCATTGACGCACAGCCCAATTGTTAGTGGAGTATGGTCACGATCAGTGGACAGGTAAGTATGAAAGAAAAATGAAAAATTTACTTTGATTTTTTGTAGTTTTGGGTCTTGAAAAATGGTGGTATCAGAGCGAAATTGGTCTGATGTGTGTCAGTGTCAGTAATTAGAAAATTACATCCCCATGTTATTGTGTTTGGTTAGATACAATCGTGTATTTCGAGATGGATTTTAACTAAGAAATGGTTGAGAATGCAGGAATATAGGTATTATGCCTAATATTAGTCGTGGTAGAGGAGGTAGAGCACGAGGCAAAGGTCATAGAGGTAGGCCTGAGCCTGCTAGTCATGTTGTGTTGACCTATGAGAGCCAGGATGAGATTGAAATAGAGGCTGATGTTGATCATGCCCCACAGAGTCCGACAGTATTGAGGCATGTTTCTCGAGGTTGGAACGGAGTGTGGAGACTATTTTGAGAGCTAATTACTCTGAGTATGCATGGGATTTGAGGGTGAGTTGGAGTATTGGTGGAAGTTCGCTCAACCCATCTTAAGAGTTAGACATCCAGAGCTGACATGAGAAATATTTTGGATGTATTCTGGTGACAAAATATCTCGGATACTGCTTAAAGGAAATTACAGATAAAATTTCTTACTCTGACCTAGAGGAACTGGTTTATTGACGAGTATGAAACTCAATTTATATTCTTGGGCAGGTATTACCCTAACACTATGGGTAGTGAGAGTGGGAAAGCCTAAAAGTTCATGGAAGGGCTCAGATTGCCAATTAGAGTTTGATTGGCCCCGTTAGATATCACTACCTATGCCAAGGTAGTGCGCAGACCACAGTTGTGTGAATAAGATCATGTGTTGCACGCCTCTAAGATTGGAAAAGGTAGTAAAGGGCTGAAATAGAGACAGAAGAGAATAGAGAATGACAGACATGTCAGAGCGGGAAAGAGACCAGTTGTTAAGAGATTAGAGTTGTTGAGTCATGGGGTAAGATGATTGGTAAAGCCCCAGTGTATTCAATTTCGGCACTTTTGAGGGGTATTGTGATTGGAGGACCCTGACGTGCTACAGAGCAGTGTAGGATGTGTGGTAGATACCACGAAAGTAAGGCCTACACCTACACCTTATTAATGAAAATAGGCGTTAAGTGTGGTAAGACGGGCCATTTATTTAATGATTGCTCAGAGTTAGGTGAGACTGCCCCACAGAAGGGCAAAGAGACAAAGAAAACCCTGTTAGACGAGGAAAGGGGAAGTAGGCTATTAGACGAGGGCGAGTGTATGCCTTAGACTAGGACACTACTGATGTTCATATGATGTGGTGAAAGATACCACACTGGTTATGAATAATGAAGAAATTATTTTAATTGATCCTGGTGCCACGTATTTATTCATACTGCCTTCATTTGCATATAAGTTAGTGAAAGACATGAATGCCTACAACCTTGGGCATAATGCTGATAGTTAGTACCCAAATGGAAGAGGGTTGACTAACAAAATAATTATGAATAGATTATAGCCGATTTTATTCAATGGAATATGAATAATTTGACGTAATATTTGAGAATAAATTGGTCAGTTGCAAACTATGCTGTTTATACATCTATCCTAAGATAGTGATATGGTTACCCTTGAAAAGTATATTGTAAGTTTTGACAAGTAATAAAAGGGGTGTAGCGATTGAAATTAAAGGAGTAAATGATTGTACTCACGGAGTGGGTAATGACAGAGTTTGTTATAAGTGATATACGAAAGGAGATAAGTTTTGAGATGTGATAGATCCTGAATACAAGATATATTGGAATAAGAGGCATATGCAAGGTAAGAATATCTTTGATATGTGAAGTAATTTGGATTAAGTGATATGGATTGCGACCAGGGATAAGGGGTGGATATATCCATAACCAGTCTATGTGGTCAAGTCTGAGGGTTAATAAAGGTATTTCAAAATACCTCCCCGCCTGAAGACTTGATAACGTCTAGAAGTACACATCACTTATAAATTGAAATTTACAGTCGTAATATATACATTTAAAATTAGGGTACCTTTACTAGTACGATAAAGAAATATAGAATTCGATTAATCATGAAGGTTTAAAAATTAAAATTTATAAAAGCCATTAATATAAGGAAAAAAAGGACATGACGGGGTTAGTATCTTGAACAGAAGTGATTTCGAAATGACATTATACGTTTATGCGTACATAGGTCAAGGATATGGGTGATTGAAATATTTAGTGGAACTCAACTACGATGAGGTATTTAAACTTTACCTGGATCGATTTGTTATCATCCTTATTGATGATATGTTGGGTGTATTTAAAGTCCAGGGAAAATTATAAGCAACAATTGGAAATTGTTTTTACAGAAAAATTGTTGAGAGTTTCTCGAAATGGGCTGCTTAGTTGACACATCTCATTCAAAAAAAGATTGCATACGAGTGGGGTGATAAGTATGAAAGTAGCTTCGGTGAGTTTTAGTATATTGAAGTAATAAACTGACCACCTAATTATTTTTACCATACCCAATAGCTCAAGAGGTTCTCAGTGTGTATGGATGCCTCAAAATAATGAATGGACTATGTATTGATGTAAAATGGGAAGAAAGTCAATTATGGATCTAGATAACTCAAGGATCATGAAAGAAACTATCCGACCCATGATTTAAAGTTGGCAGTGATAGTGTTTTTACTGAGTATGTGGCACTACTATGTACACGATGAGAAATTTTGGGTATACACTAATCATAAAAAGCCCCGAGTATCTGTTTTCACAGAAAGACTAAATCCGAGATAACATAGTGAGTTAGAGCTTATGTAGGATTATGATTGTGAAAATTATACCACCCAGGAAAGGCTAATGTGATGGCCGATGCCTTGAGTAGAAAGAGCCTCAGGATGATATTACATATGATGGTCAGGGAGCGTTAGCTGCTAGAGCAGTTGTGAGCCTCAGTAGTGATGTGATCCCTTCTGATGATGACAGTGAATTGTGTGACACTAGCCTGAGATTAGCATCGAAATTAAGTGACCGAATTTGACAGGCTTAGCATGATGATCGGCATGGTGTCGATAGTGTGGGTCAGATTCAGATTCGTACAGTGACAGAGTTCACAAAGAGTGATGATGGCTTATTGAGGTTCAGAGACAGTATAAGTGCTCCCCAGGACCACAGTAGATGAGATAGTTTTATTATCAGAAGCTCACTCTTCGGGATATACAGTGCATCTGAGATGTAATAAATATATTGGAATCTCTGAAAAGGGTATGGGTGGTCAGGTATGAAAAGAGATATTGTAGAGATTGTGGAGAAGTGTCTCGTATGTCAGCAGATTAAGGTAAAGCAATAAAAGTTTGCAGGGTTATTGCAGCCTCTACCTATATCGACATAAAAAGGGGAGTAAATTACCATGGATATTGTGAAGGGTTACAGAGGACCCAGATGAATTATGAGGCTATCTGGGTGACAGTCGATAGATTGACTAAGTTTACCCACCTTCTAGCTATGGAAATCCCCAGATACTCTGAGTGTATAGGTAGATTTATGTGTAAGAAAGATTGTGGAACATTATATAGCATTCCAGTGAGCATGGTATCAAATAGGGATTCTCGCTTCACTTCCCACTTCTGAGAATATTTTTCAGGAAGCTATGGGAACCCGATTGAATGTTAGTGCAGCTTTTCGTCCTCAGACAGATGGTCAGTCAAAAAGGACTGTACAGGTTCTGGAGGATATGATGAGAGTGTGTGCCATTGATTTTATAAGCTCTTGGGATGATCAGTTACTACTAATCGAATTAGCCAATAATGACAGTTATCACTCAAGTATCGGGATGACATTTTATGAGATATGGCATGGCTTTAGGGAGTTGTTCCCCGATTTGAATAAGAAGAAATGGGTGACAGATAGAGAATTACTCCCGATTCGGTATAACAAACCTTTGAGGATGTTCAGTTGAATTGTGAGAGATTAAAAACACCTCAGAGCAGACAGAAAAGCTATGCTGACAAGAGACAGAAAAGCAATAGAATTCACCGAGGGTAAATCAGTATTGTTGGAAATTACATGCCCTTTAGACATAACGAGATTCGAAAAGAAGGCAAATTGAGTGTCGCTAGATTGAATCTTTTGAGAGATTGGACAAAGTGGGAGATAAAGCATGTAGGTTGGCGTTACTACCGGAATTAGCAGGCATCCACAATGTGTCCCATCTATTGATGCCTCGAAAATACTATCTGGACCCAGCATATGTGATCGGATATGAGCTGTTGGAGCTCAATGAAAGTATAACGTATGTTGAAAAACTTGATACGGGTGTTAGACAGAAGGAGAAAATGTTGAGGTTTAAGACGATCTCCCTAGTCAAGTCTGTTGGTAGTATTACACTCCGAAAAAAGTCACTTGAGAATTAAAGAGTATGATGTGATAGACGTACCTGGAGTTATTTATGGACCCATTTAACTTGGTTCTAATTTGAAGGACCAAATTTCTTAAGTGGGGGAGATTATGTAAGACCCGATTGTTATCGTATTTCCTTATGATTCACACATTTTATGGATATGGTTAAATGATAATGGAATCATAAGACGGATGATTTGATCATATAAATATGAATGAAATAGTCGAACGTACGTTAAATCCGAAAACGGACAATTAAGGAATTTCAAATTTAATTTATGAGATTTCAATTGTCCGAACAGAGATACGAATTGTAAATGAGAAATTATAGTGGGTCCAAGAAGGAAAGTCGGTTTAAATTGGTCCTGAACGTGTAGAAAGGTAAAACGATCAAAAGATCAAAATTCGGTGTAAATTTGGTAACAAAAATTTAATTAAAAATTGGGTTTTAGGACATCTTGATCAATGAAAGATAAATTATTGAATTTCGAGTCCAATTGATCAAGGTCCGGAATTATTAAGGTTTATCAAAAATTTATTGAAAATTCACTCGAGATAATATCTCGAAAATACGGAGAAAATATACCGAGAAAGTTGAAAAGTAGATTCAATAAATTAAATTAATTAATTATGGTAAAATATAATATTTTAAGGAATAAAATATGATTTTTTAGATATTTTAGGTATTTTATTATATTTTAATGAATAAAATAATAATAAACTAAATTATAAAAAAAATCAGAAATTGAATCTGAAAACGAAAAAGGAAAGAAACAAAACGCGAAAGGAACCCGCGAAGAAGAGAAACGAAGACCGACGAGGAGGATTCCATCACCAGCGACCATCCGACGACCCAACTGCCAGGCGAAGGGTCGGAAAGGAAGAAGGACACCGCGCGATCATCCAACCACCAGCGACGCGCCCCGCCGAGGCCGAAAAGAGCAGATCGACGAAGGAATAGCCACGGAGAAGAGAAGAGAAATCTGATGGCCACCGGCTTGATTCGGCCAACCCCGACCCCGCCTAACAATTCCCCAGTGCAGGCGCACCGCTTGGCACCAGAAACAAGTCGGGAACCGACCGAAAACGCCGTGAACGGGGACGGGGAAGCCTGAACCGGTACGAACCGGTTCAGCAAGAAGAGAACAGAAAGAGAGGAAAAAAGGAAGAAAAAGAGAAAAAGGAAAAAGGGGAATAATTTTTAGGGATACACCAGACTTCGGGTAAGTCGGTAAGAGGTCAAAATTGACCGATTTGATTTTCGAGAAATTTATTTAAATTATATTTCATCGAAAATTAACCCAAAATTAAATATAAAATTGTGCAGTTTGACGATAAATCATGTACGTGAGCCCGATCGAACTTTGATTTGCGCGTCATCGCATAATCTCGAGTAACTAATGCTCATTTACGATAATTTATGTAATTATTCACGTATTAAAGATTTATTTTATGAATTACGGATTAAATTCCACATTTAGTGAATTATATTGAGATTTTTGAATTAATTGTCGTAAATGATATACAGGCTATCCAAAGAGTTTGGAATGAAGCTCAATGGGTATTAAGAGCCTAATAGACTCGAAGAAGGGATTTAATAAGTGGAAACGGGCTGAAAATGGGTCAGGCCCATTAAGATACAATCGGGCCCAATCAAGTAAAACGGGCCCAGTGTTTTATATTCGATCAGTATAAGTGAAATACTGATAAGTATATTAGAACTGACCCAAATACGTCGTTATATGCAGCTCCGTAGACTTGGTTTGGAGCGAATTGGACTGAGAGGCCTGGTACAGTCGAGACAGGATAAGCTCGCGCGTGATTCCAGGTAAGGGAATTTTACGGACTGCTAGAGGTAGCTCTACGAAATTTCAACTTTATTTGCAATCTCTTAAAGTGTCTAAAGGGTCTAGATTTAAGATAAAAATTTTAGTGCCTCGGATGGGCAAATTACCAAAATACCCTTGTGAATGGTAAAATTTCCAAATTTAGGAAAAATTGGAAGGAGCAAAAACAAGAGGTCCTTGCTTTTTCTTAAGGTGTTTTGACACATGCATGGGTAGGCTGGCTAACTTTTAAATAAAAGGCACAACATTGCATAACTTTAATCAATGTTGATTTTCTCTTAAATTGATTTGAGAAATGTAGTCGCCTCCGTGATTTTCTAGAATTGTGACGTGCTAGAGCTCAGCTCACACGAGTTTTGATTTGTGTGATGCATGCATTAGTGCTGGAGCAAGAGCTCGCACTAGAGTTTTACATGCATTGGTGCTGGAGTCTAACTCGCACCAGATTTTCATATGATTTTCGTAACAGGGTGCTAGAGTCTAACTCGCATCAGATTTTTACTTAAATTGTTATGACAGAGTGCTGGGGCCTAGCTCGTACTAGTTTTACATGATTCTGACAGAGTGCTGGAGCTTAGCTCGCACTAGATTTATGAGATTTTATGATACGTGTGCTGGAGCTTTGCTCCCACGAGATTTTCCTTGATTTTATGAGAGTACTGGAGCATCGCTCGCACTGATTTTATGAGACATACGATGAGTCGTGCTTTGAGCGTCGGGTAGACTGTGTGTCACACCGATTAAATATGCTCGCACATACGTGATGAGACAGGCATGATTATTGATATGAGATATGTGTCCACGGAGTACGTTGTACCATACAAGTAGCATGGAGTACGCTATACCGTGCTGGGATTGATTATGTGGCATCTTCGGTTGCGAGTGGCATCTTTGGATGCAAGTGATCGGGCAAGACCGACGAGATGGACTGACCCACCTCCCGGGGTGGTTCTCGATTGTGGTGAGACCCTGCACACTAGGATCCGTGTAGCCGTGGGATCATAAGGACATATGGTCATCGTCTTAGTTATTTGCCCGAGATATATATATCTATTGCCTAGTCTTGCATGTTGATGTTTTTGAGAAACACATTTTGTGGATTTTTGTGTGAGTCTGGATCACCTGAGGGAGGGGTTGGATCCTGACTAAGATATGATTTTGATGAGAATGAAACTGGATTTTAAACGAAAACTTGCATGATGTTATTTCCATGCTATTTAAACTCATGAATGATGTAAACTGGTTTTACATGATATTTATTGTTTCGCATGGTACTATTGCTTTGAAAAGCATTTTATTTCATGGTTTTGTGTGAGTCAGGAACACCCGAGGGAGGGGTTGAGTCCTAACTATGTTGTGAAATTTTAACGAGAATGAAATGTTTTAAATGGATTTGCATATCGAGTTTTCCATGCTTTTGAAATCCATATGTGAACTTGTTTTACATGACATCATGACATCATGAATTGTAGCATCGATTTTGAAATGTATGGAGAAAGGGTGGTTTATGCATGGCACCACGTTCATGTAGGTAGTATGGTTGCCTACTTGTTCGTAGGATTACCTTACTGAGTTTGATGTGCTCACCCCTTTCATTTTCCTACACAGATTTCCTCCAGTAGACTTTGAGGCGACTGAGTACTGTATTCCTCATATCTGCTACTGCCCATCATTTCGAGGTATATACACTTGTACATATTATATCTAAATAAGAATAGCACAGTAACATGTTTGTAAGTAACTGTCGGGGATGCATAGATAATGTAAACACTTGTAAATGAATGGAAAAGAATAAATGAAAAACTCATGTGTTTACCTTTTCCTTTAATAAGGAATTAAGGCACATAGTGGATGAATGGTGGGATTGATATTGACGCACAACCCAATTATTAGTGAAGTGTGGTCACGATCAGAGGACAGGTAAGTATGAAAGAAAAATGAAAAATTTACTTTGAGTTTTGGTAGTTTTGGGTTGTGACAGTTGTACCGCGTATATCACATGGAGTACGTTGTACCGTGTGGTGATGATGTTGATTTATATTCTGGCGGGTAGGATTTGACATACCTCCCGTTACAGCATGATGCCTCTCACACCGGGATCCGTGTGGTCTGGGATAATAGGGACATAGTTGGCCAGTAGAGTCCTCGATTTTATACAGTGACCACCTGTCTCACATGATGTCACATGATTTTATATGCACTAAACATGATTTGTGTTATCCAGGGTAGACCCGAGGGAGTGGTTAAACCTTGTGGGATGTTTTTAAAGGATAATATATTGTTTTATGATAAGTTGACATGCTGAGCATGAGACGTTTTACATGATGACTTTTCATGGTTTTATGTCTGCTTTCATGTTTTACAGTACATGATATATTTATACACATGCGGCATAGTTTTATCTATTTCCTCATGCTCTAAATGTAAGCGATTTTATATAATGACATTATAAGCACGTAGATAGTGTAGTTATCTACCTGCTTGCATTATTGCCTTACTGAGCTAGTCAGCTCATCCCTTTCATTTTCCCCCCTCTACAGAGCGTACACAGTAATTAGTGAGTGGTGGAGGACTTGCATCCTGGTATCCGCTGCTTCCCATCACCAAGAGGTATACACACTAGTATCTTTTTGTATCTAAACATGTAATAGCATAGTAATCATTTTGGAATGTAATATATGGGATGTAAATATTAGTGAACATGTATAAGTATAGAACCTCAATTATAAAGTATACGTGTTTGTTTTTGAATAAATTAAAAGATAGATGGCCTAGTAGATGGTAAAGGGTGACTAATACTAACTCATAGCCCAACTGTTTAGTGATGAGAATGTTCACGACCAGGAAAGGAAAGGAAAAAGCGAAAATTTTGTAACGATTTTAGGTAAAAATGGGTCGTGATACTGTCGTAGTAGTCACAATTGGATTTAGCTTATGCAACAAACTTTTAAACCCCTAGGTCACCCTTAGTGGATGAGTTATCTCTCATGAGGACTTTCATAAGATATACTCACAAAATCTTTACTTGGAATCTACCAAAACAAGTTAGTAATTTTGTTTGACAAAGATCACGAATACTTCTCAATCTTTTAAATTTCAATTCATAACTAAACAAAATTAAATAATCAAATCAATCATATTTTAATCATCACTTTCATTGAAACATATAACTAAGCATGCAACTTACCCATCTCCATTACTACAAGCATCGACTATAAATTAAGAACTCTTCGTATTTTTAAGCGTTGGAAGTTATAGTATGGCTTCTCTAAGTACTCACCTGTAGAACAAGTCAGTTTTCGTATTTAGAGTGTTTTGCATACTCATATTTCAAGTCACTAAATAGTTTTTAATCTTATAAACCTATTTGACTCAAAACATTGGAGTAGTCAATATCAATTTTTCTTTATTTAACATCTTTCTTTTTCTTTCATATCATTCTTTTCTTTTCTTTTTCTACTTCTTTTTTTTCACAAAAACATTCATGTTTACTTGAATCTAGCTTAAAACTAATTTCAACAAGCAAAATCACAAGGCAAATATCACATGCTCAATCATATTAAATCATGCAGTCATATAAAAACTCTTTAGAAAGTATTCACTTCAACAATCATATCAATCAAAATAATTTCAATTCTTTTATAAAACTTTGTTTAAGTTAGAATTAAGCATCAAAAAAAGAAAAGTATAATGGTTTTTTTTTTAATTCAATTAAAACAAATTCTTACTCTAAACAACCAAAATCGATTATTAAACTAGCTTTATATTACAAATCGACATCATATATAAAAGAACTAAGCTTGGCCAATTATATATATGAGCTAGACCAAACCTAAAATACTTTATAAAAGTTGACCAAAACATAAAAGTCAACAAAGCTAATATATAAAAGTCAACTAAGCCTACCTTATAGTTAAAACTGAAACAATATACAAAAAAGGACTAATGCAAAACACACTTAAAAATGGACAATCACTAAAAATCGAACCTAAAAACTAATGTAAGAATATATATATCTATATATATATATATATATATATATTCATGTCAACATTTACAAAATAAACTTATAAAAGTAAAAAAAAAAAAACATATATTCCCTTAAAATCTCGACTAAAACATAAAAGTTTTGAAAAATTTTGTTTAAATATTTCTAAGACACTACTAAACCCTTCTCTCCTACACTTAAATCTCATTTTATCCCCAAAATAAGTTTAGAATGCAAAGAAGAAGAAGAAAAATGACTCAAAAATTAAAAAGAAAAGCTAATAATACTTCTTTGTTTTTAAACCTTGGGTTACCTCCCAAACAGCGCTTTTGTTTATTGTATTTGCTTGACTCCATCTTTCTTAGCTCCATCTTTCTTAGCTCAAGTATAGACAGGATCTTTAAGATCCACTTCTTCCACATTATAAACCTTGAATCCTTTATTGAAGGGCTTGAGTATATGTCCATTCACTTTAAATACCTTTAAGGCAGTTGTACTTTGAATCTCTACAACACCATAAGGCTAAACATTAGTAACTATAAAGGTCTTACCTATTTAGAACATAACTTACTAGGATATAACTTTGGCCTTGAAAGGTAAAGAAGGACTTTTTGACCGATCTCAAAGCTCTTCATTGATAGCCTTTTGTCATGGAAGGCTTTAGTCTTCTCCTTGTAGATCTTTGCCTTCTCATAGGCATCATTATGTATCTCTTCAATTTCTTGTAGTTACAACTTCATATACTTCCCAACTTCATCTAACTCCAAGTTGCATTTTTTAATGGCCCAATATGCTTTTATGTTCTAATTCAACAGAAAGATGACATGGCTTACCATAGACCAACTTATAAGGAGACATCCTAATGGGTGTCCTTATAGGTAGTCCTATAAGCCCATAAAACATCATTGAGTCTAAGGCACCAATCTTTCCTTTGAAAGTTGACAGTCTTTTCGAGGATTGACTTTATATCTCTATTGGACACCTCAACTTGGCCACTTGTTTGGGGTAATAGGTCGTGGATACCTTGTGAGTGACATGGTACTTTCAATAAAGCTTTCATGACCTTATTGCAAAAGTGAGTACCCTTATCCCCTATCACTTATCAATGCTCTTAGTTTTTCTTACCTAGAAAAGATGTTAGACTTCATAAATTCTATAATAATTTTAGCATCGTAAGATTTAATGGCTTTTGCTTCCACCCATTTAGAAATATAATCAACGGCTAAAAGTATGTAAACAATACTAAAAGAAGAAGAAAATGGCCCATAAAATCAATGCCTCAAAAATCAAAGATTTCATAAACTATTATTGAGGTTTGTGGCATTTGATTCCTTTAGGTTATGTTACCTATCTTTTGGTAGTGCTTACATGTCTTGCAGAATAATTAAGAGTCTTTAAACAAAGTGGGCCAATAAAACTCATAATCTAATACTTTTCTTTTTGTCCTCTTTAGGCCAAAGTGGCCTTCACTCTCATATGGTAAAATATGAGTTTGGATTTGGCTTCATCTTTAGGAAGGCACATCCTTATAACTTGATCTGCATAATGTTTTCACAAATATGGATCATCCCAAATAAAGTACTTGGCATCACTCCTTCGTTTATCTTTTTGGACCCTAGACAATTCATTAGGAAAAGATTTAGTAATTAATAATTTACTAAATCGTCATATCATGGTGGCATGATTTTCAATGTCATGAGTTGTTCATCAAGAAAGCTTTCAAGTATGAGAGTGACGTCCTCATCTCTCATTATCCTACTCAAGTGATCAGCTACTAAATTTTTGGCTCTCTTTTTATCTTTAATTTCCAATCAAATTCTTAAAGTAGCAAGATCCAACGAACTAGCCTCGGCTTGGATTCATTTTTTGTCAACAAGTACCTAACGCCTGCATGCTTCAAATAAACAATTACTTTAGTTTCAAGTAGATAAGATCTAAATTTCTGTAAAACAAAGAAAATAGATAAAAGCTCATTTTCGGTTGTGGAGTAATTTCGTTAAGCATTATTCAATGTTCTTGAAGCATAATAGATGACACGAACGGCCTTGTCAATCCTTTGTCCCTAAATAGCTCCCACCGCATAGTCACTAGTATCAAATATAATCTCAAACGGGCAATCCCATCTTAGAGGTTGGATGATTACGGCAGACATTAAGCATTCTTTCAAACGATCAAAGGCCTTCTTACACTTGTCATCAAATTTGAACTCCACATCCTTTTACAACAAGGTACTTGGGGGTAATGCAATGTTGAAAAAATCTTTGATAAATCTTCAATAACAATTTGCATGTCCAAGAAAAGAACACACTTCCCATATATTCACTGGTTCATGTAAATTGCACAACATTTATCTTAAATTTATCTACTTTTATACATTTAGATGATACCACATGTCCGAGAAAAATTTAGTGTTTTACCATAAAGTGACACTTTTTAGAGTTAAAAACAAGGTTAGTTTCCATGCATCTTTCAAGAATAAGTGTAAGATTATGCAAACATGAATCAAAGGAGTCTCCATAAATAGTGAAATCATCAATAAACACTTCAATGAAATTTTCGATATAGTCAGAAAATATGCTAAACATACACCTTTGGAATGTGGCAGGAGCATTACAAAGACCAAAAGACATTCTTCTACAAGAAAACTGCCAAAGGGACACGTGAATGTGGGCTTCTCTTTGTCATCAAGTGCTGTCACTATTTGGTTGTAGCCTGAATAGCCATCAAGAAACTAGTGAGATCAATTAGCAAATCTTTCTAACATTTGGTCAATGAATGGAAGTCGAAAGTGATCTTTTCTAGTAACAAAATTCAACTTCCTATAATCTATACAAATTCTCCACCCATTTTAAACACGAGTTAGGATTAACTCGCTTTTCTTATTCTTCACTACAATGATGCCAGACTTTTTAGGCACAATTTGAATTAGATTAATCCATTTGCTTTCAGAAATAAGGTATATGATTCTAGCCTCATGTAGTTTTAAGATCTCTTTTTTAACTACATCCACCATAGGACAGTTCAAACTTCTTTTGTACTTCTCTAGATGGTTTTGAACCTTCCTCAAGTGGAATACGCTGCATACAAAGTGATGGACTTATGCCTTTGATGTTGACTATAGTCCAACCTATGGCAGTTTTGTGTTTCTTTAACACTTGCACCAATCTTGCTTCTTGTGAGAATGTCAAGTCTTTAGCTATTATTACAAGCAAAGTCTCTTTTTCACCCAAGAAAACAAACTTGAGATGATCAGGTAGAGGCTTTGATTCAATTTCAAGAGCTTGCAAAATAGAAAGAAAATAATGTTTGTTAGATTTTAGAAAATCTAACTTTCGAGATTCACTCACCTCATGTAAAGAGTTTAAGGCAACCACATCTTCCTTCAAATCTCCACCAAAGTCGACATTAGCATAAAATAAAGAAGGAAAATTGGCACTAGTATGATAGAAAAAAGAGAAATCGAAATTATTACTATTTTTATCAAGATATGAGTTTTTATCTATCCCAATTAAGTCCAAATCGATTCTCTTAAGTCTATTATCGATTTTATCTTTCCCAAAATAGTCAAAATTGATTAAATGTTGCCTTATATAACTGGGATCGATTTTATCTTACCAATTATAGCCAAAACCGATTTTATCTTTCCTTTTATAGCCCAAATCGATTATATCTTGCCATTTATGGATAGCCTTATCGAAATCCTCCAATTCTTCAAAACGCAAATCAATTTCATCTTTTAAACCATGGATTATTGCCACCTCAAGCTTGTCCTTCTTAATCAAGTATATCATTTCCAAAAACAGTATGCACATCAATAGGATATCTCACAGCATAAAAAATACTAAATCTAACAACTTCACCATCAAATTCCATTGTTAGAGTACCATTATGTGTTACGACCCTCAACTTACCAAAAATCATCACAAATTTTTCATTTTTCAGACATTATTTATTTTTATCTTACTCCAATCGTCATCAGCTACACTTTCATCAGTTGGGCTGTGTGTCGATGTTTACCTCATCCAACCATAACAATTTAATTTACATTATAATTTAGAAGTAAACACTTGTATAAATAAATCAGAGTGTTGTTTACATGTGTTTACATTATTTTACATCCCCAATGGTTATATTCAAAATGCTACTGTGCTATGATAAGTTTAGATACAAAAATCATACAAGGTTGTATACCTTACGTGATGGGATGCAGCGGTACAAAAGAAACCTCCAGTCGCCCTCAGTCTATACTCAATACTCTGTAGAGAGGGAGAAAATAAGGGGGTGAGCAAACAACATGCTCATTAAGGCAATCATGCGAACAGGTAGATACTGCACTATCTACGTGGTCGTGATGCCATGCTCAAAAACCATACAATATCTCATTCACATCTCAAAAGCATCAGTTCATGCTTGTGTTAAAGGCATGTAAAGCAAGTCATGCTATTTAAACTCAATGCACAAATCAAATTCAAGCATGGAATAATCATCATGCATATTTCATAAATAAAGCATGGAAAACCATCAAGCATAAGTGCACTTTAAAGCCATTATCATGCATTCTCATCTCAATAAAATCAACACTTGTCAGGACTCAGTGTAATACCCGTATTTTCATATGTAAATCTTATGAATTCATAAGTATAGTGATGTACTTGTAATGTGAAGTAAAACCCATAAATTCAATGTACACACTCGTAATAAGGCTTGTGATGTACGTACAAGTTTCATTATGTATGAATATGAAGAAATGGACTTTTGTATGTGATGAATGTGGGTGGAATGAAAAATGAGTAGTGTGGTAAAATGGAATGAAGTTGTATGAGTTGCATAAATCTTTGCACTTTCATTTAGTTTTGTATTGTATACCTTTGGTTATACAATGAATGCACACAAGTTTTAATGTGTATAAAGTATGAATGGATGTCATTTTCAAGTCTTAATGGTGGTTGGATGAGAAAATGACTATGGCAGCAAAATTTAGGAAGTGTTGTGTGAGTTACTGTAGAAAACTGTAGAAAAATCTAAAAAATATGAAGGCCAAATCAATCTTATTGAAGGAAAGATCAATCTGGAAGAGCCAAAAATGCTCTTATTCGAGCAATGGAACAGGGCAGAACGATCTCCAATGGGGTCAGATCGATCTGCTAAACATTTTGTAATGAGAAGATTGATCCTTAATGCAAGTAGATCAATTTCCTTTGCTCTCGGGTTGAAGCAGATCGATCTCCTCCCTGGCAAGATCAATCTTCTTAACTCTCTGCCTGAGACAGATCGATCTCAAGCCTTCAACAGATCGATCTCATGCATTCAAATTGTCATGAAAATGAGGGATTTAAGAGGACTAGATCAATCTCCACCCAATGCAGATCGATCTCATCAAGCAATTTCTATATAAGGAGAAGTTGAAATCTGTAAATTTCGAGAAACAACCTCACTCTTCCATTTCAACCAAAACCCTAACCTTCTCACTCCTAAATCCATCCATTTCCAGTAAGATTTAAGGAAAGACTATTATATGCAAAGTTATTCCTATTTAAAAGAAGAACAACATACTTTGGAAGCAAAGCCTCATTTGTTGTATTAAAGGAGCAAGGGACATTTTCATTTAGAACAAGAAGAGAAACTAGATTGGTAAGTTTCTAATACTTTAGCTCAAATACATTGGTCTATTTATTGATTTTAGAGTTGATTTGTATATGTATTGATGGTTAAAACTACCTAAGATGTGATGGAACTAGTGTGACCTAGAAAATAGAATGAGTTAGTGTGAAAAAATGAGATTTGGATGAGTTGGTGATTTATGGGATTATGCTAAGTTGTTATTGAAGTAATGGGAATGAATTAGGATAGGTAAATGAAGCCACATTTTGAGGATAGTCAATTTATGAAAATGAGTATATAAGATGTTTGATAAAATGTCATAGTGAAGAAATTGATGAAATATGAACACTATGAGCTTAATATCGATATAGTATGAAACAATAGACCTTATAAGTGTTAATGGAGGCTATAGGTTGAATCGACTATAGCAAACGCAAGAATTGTGTAGTATTGAACTAAATTGGTGCAATATACGATTTTGTGCAGTTCTGGAGAGTTCGTTGGAGATGAATCAAACCGCACAAGTAAGCAGCTCTAAGGAAACGGAATCACATGATGCGATTCTAAGTAAGGGATTCTGTAAGTATATAGAGATAGTTGCTCATATTTTGAACTCATAGGTGAATATAGGGCGTTTATGAAATGCATGATTGGTTATGAAAATGATTGTTGGTATGTGTGGATTGCTACGAGTATGTATATAATTTAGATTATGAAATGATTCTTAAAAAGGGGATAGTAAGGCTAATAATTGCATAAATCACATGTTTTGATGTTTTTACAAAACACATTGCTTTATTTTAAGCAAATCTACGGGTAGGCTAGCTAGTGTTTGAATGATGTTGTGGAATAGTACATGTGAGGTGCTAAACCTGTTTTGAGATTTTTTTTGAATGTATATGAGCCGCCTATCGTGTTTATGTGAGTTAAATCGTATTGGAGTCTTGCTCATACTGGATTTTGATATTTTCAGATGTATGAAACGTGTTGGAGCTTAGCTCACACTTTGATTTCAAATTGTGATGATGCTTTATAAACCGTACTAGAGCTTCTGCTCGTATGTGGATTTCGAGTGGTTTTCTTATGCTTATAACCATACTGGAGCTATGCTCGTACGTGGTTTCTTCATGTTCTTATGCACAAATGTCGTACTAGAGCGTTGCTTGTATGAGGATAATTATTGAGGATGCATGAATCGTGCTAGAGCTTAGCTCGCACAGGTTTTCACACTGTGGTATGTATGATGTCATGGTGAGGATAATACGAATTGGTGTTCAAGGAACCCAAAAGGGGCGAGCAAGGCCATGAGGGGCTAGGACCTAACATTAATTAATTCAGGGAACCCAAAAGGGGCGCTGAAGGCCATGAGGGGCTAGAACCTGACATTAAAAATGCTCTCACGTGCACTTGAGACTGAGTAGGTTACACGTGGTATGGGGTAGATAAGACCTACGACTGGTACCCCCAACCATGTTATAGGTCCGTGAAGTACGTTGTACCGTGTATATCACATGGAGTACGTTGTACCGCGTGGTTGAGTTACTGATGAGAAAGTCTAGCGAAGAACTAACCCACCTTCGTTCTAGCATGGTGCCCCACACACTGGGATCCGTGTGGTCTGGGATGATTTATGACATAGTTGGCCAACATAGTCCATTGAGATATAGTGACCTGTCTCATCTAATATTACATAATACCACATGGTTTTGATATATAAGTGAAATTGTGATTGTCCAGGGTAGACCCGAGGGAGGGGTCGAGCCTTGTGGGATTTGTGATTTAAAGAAATGATAATTTGATTTATGATTAGATGTGATGGAATTTGAAAAGAGATTTGTGATGAGATGTGATGCGATTTGAAAATGATGTTTCTTAAATGAATTTCCCTTTTGTGATGAGTTTTAATGAGACTGAGCATGAGATGGTTTTACATGTTGATATTTCCATGTTTTATGCCTATTTACATGATTTTCAATACTTGGTATATGTATATACATGTGGCATAGTTTTATATCCTTATGCTCCGATTATAAACGATTTATGCATAACACTATCAGCATGTAGATAGAGTAGTTATCTATCATGCTTGCATTATTGCCTTACTGAGCGTGTGGTTGCTCATCCCTCTCTACTTTCCCCTCTCTACAGAGCGTACATAGCAGCCCAGTGAGGACTGAGGCGTTGAATTTTGGACATTCACTGCTTCCATCGCCAAAATGTATACACACAGGGATTCTTTTTATATCTAAACATGTAAAGGCACAGTAGTTATTTTGTATTGTAATGTGGGGGATGTAAAAGTTAGAAAATGTGTCATGTATAAATGTATAACTTGACTTTCAAATGAATGACACTTCTTTTGATTAATTTGAGAATGAATGATGAGTGATGATTATTATTGACTCACAGCCCAACTGTGTAGTGGTGAGTTTGTTCACGACCGGGTAAGGAAAGGAAAATGCAAAAATTTTATAGTGATTTTTGGTTAAATGAGATAAAATGGGTCATGACACTCAGCCCCCCCTCCCCCTCAGACTTTCCTGACTCACAATACATTTCAAAACATGGATTCATTCATAAATAAGAGAAATGTGAGAAAGGCAATATAACAGGGAAATCACCTCTAGGACTATGGCCATATCCTCTGTGATCCCAAGCTACACTGATCAGGTGTGCGAGGTATCACCTCTATCTGCTTTTGCAAGGGAAGTGGGTTACCTCCAACCCGTCGGTCCATAGCAGAACTAAACATCGTCCAAAGACAGCATATCACAATCTCAATACGATACAACGTACTTCATGCTACCTGCACGGTACAACATACTTCGTGGACCCATATCATCACATCATATCACGCCACATCTCAATATGCACGTGCGAGCCTATTTAATCGGTACGACACCCAGTCTACCCGAAGCTCCTAGCACGGCTATCAATCATGTAATAAAACCACGTGCGAGTAATCTCAAGCACCGTAACAAGTATGGTGGACATCTAATGCGAGCTATGCTCCAGCACCATGTCAAAACCAGTATAAAATCTATGCGAGCTAAGCTCCAGCACAACATCATAGAAATCCATGTGAAAAACTAGTACGAGCTAAGATCCAACACTCATGCGTATAAAACACATCAAATCTTGTACGAGTCATGCTCTAGCATGCTTTCATTCTCATGAAATCCATGTAGGTGGCGCATTTCTTTGCAAAGCATGGTTTTTAAACCCAATCAAGTCATTTCTTATGCAAATCATTCCGAATGTTAGCCAACCTACCACACACTTGCTAAAAAGCAATAAAACAAGATTTTCAAAGCATCATGCTTTTGTTTTCATGCGCATTTCTCAAAACCCAACTCTTTGCCCTTCAATCACCCATTTCATTTCCTATTACCACATGCATTCTAGAAAACATAATGCGCCTAAAATGCTCACAGATATCTCTAAGAGTCCATACAATTCCCTTACCTCGATTCACTCGAGGTGCGACTCTCTTCCTCTTAGCTTCTCGCATTTTGGCTCAACTTGCTCCGGGTGTATCCTTGAAAGCTGCAATTTATTCACCAATCACTTGAATTAACGTTGCTAACTCACATTTTGACTTCAACTAGTCAATATATTTCATTGAGCTTATTTCATTAATGTTTGGCCCATTTTTGCATTTGGCCATCATCAAGCCATTTCCAACCAATTTATCTAGAAACTCACTTGGTTACTTATTTAGGATTTGATGTGAAATACTCTACCTTTACTCTCTCATTCATTTATGCATTTTACCCAATGCCTTAAATACACATTTTACCCTTTTTGTGTAAATCTCACAATTTCATTCCATAACACCATCTTAAAATCATACCCACAACACCATTAGTACCCTAAGATATCCATTAATCATTAATTCCTATGCATTTCACTTTCTCACACTAGACTCATTCTAGGTCATAATTGTTCCTTTGCCTTCTAGGTAGTTTTTACCATTAATATGCACACTAATTTACTCCAAAATCAATAACTAAACAAATGTACTTGGGTTGGTGCATTAGAAACTCACCTAGATTGATTTCCTCCTTGCTCCAAATGGAAATGCTCATTGTTCCTTAAATCCAACAAATGGGAAAATGACTCCAAGCTATGTTGTTCTTCTCTTTGATGCGAACAACTTTGTATCTAATAGCCTTTCCTCAAATCTTTATGAAAATAGGCAGATTTAGAAGTGAGAAAGCTAGGTTTTTTTATTGAAAATGGAAGGAAATGGTTGTTCTCGTGAAATGCAGATTTTAAATACTCCTATTTATAGAATTGCTTGATGAGATCGATCTGCATTGGGTAGAGATCGATCTTCCTTGCTTAAATTCCTCATTTTCAAGACGTTTTGAAGGCATGAGATCGATCTATCGAGAGCTTGAGATCGATCTGTCGAGAGCTTGAGATCGATCTATCTCAGGCAGAGAGTTAAGGAGATCGATCTGGCTTGGGAGGAGATCGATTTGCTCCAACCCGAGAGCTGAGAAAATCGATCTACTTGAGTGGGGGATTGATCTGCTCATTCCAGAATGTTTAGCAGATCGATCTGGCCCCATTGGAGATCAATCAGACATGTTCTATTGCTTGAATAAGAACATTTTTTGCTCTTTCAGATCGATCCTCATCCTATGAGATCGATCTGGCATTCATATTTTCCAGATTTTGCTGCAATTTTCTGCAGGACCTCACACAAAACATCCTTAATTTGCTGTCATAGTCATTTTCTCATCCAACCACCTTTAAGACTTAAAAATGACATTCATTCATACTTTATACACATTAAAACTTGTGTGCAATCATTGTATAACCAAAGATATACAATACAAAGTTAAATGGAAGTACAAAGATTTATTCAACTCATGCAACTTTATTCCATTTGCTATACTACTCATTTTGCATTCCACTCACATTCATCACCTATAAAAGTCCATTTCTTCATATTCATACATAATGAAACTTATGTGTACATTCCCAACTCATATTACAAGGGTGTACATCGATTTTATGGACTTTACATCACTTATGGCTCTCATTACATGTACATAGACATACGTACGAAGTCATAAGGTTACATATGAAATACGGGTCTTACATTCCTCCCCTCCTTTAAAGAATTTGGTCCTCTAAATTGGAACTAATCATTCTGTGAATAACTCGGGATACCTCTCCCACATCAAACTCTCCAATTCCCATGTGTCCTCTTCCACTGTGTGATGTTGCCAAAGAACTTTAACCAATGGAATTATCTTTATCCTCAACACTTGTTCTTTTCTATCTAATATCCAAACCAGCTTCTCAATGTACGCCATGCTTTCATTGAGCTCTAAAGGCTCATACCTTATCACATATGCCAAGTCTAGGTGGTATTTCTGTAGCATGGATACGTGGAAGACGTTATGTACGCTCGCTAGCTCAGGTGGTAATGCTAGCATGTATGCCTTATCTCCCACTTTATCAAGTATCTCAAATGGCCCTATATACCGAGGGCTCAACTTCCCTTTCTTCCCGAATCTCATAATCCCCTTCGAGGGAGAAACCTTCAAGAACATTGACTCACCCATAATAAACTCTAGTGGTCTTCGTCTCCTATCAGCATAACTCTTTTGTCTGCTCTGAGCTGTCTGTAACCTCTCACAAATCAACTGGACATCTTCAGAGACTTGTCTAACCA
Source organism: Firmiana major (assembly GCA_033439115.1). Lineage (NCBI taxonomy): Eukaryota > Viridiplantae > Streptophyta > Magnoliopsida > Malvales > Malvaceae > Firmiana > Firmiana major. Next base: position 20,118,149 of record CM065903.1, on the reverse strand, counting down.
AGTCAGGAGCAAAGATCTGTCTGTCACCAACCTCTTCCTGTGAGAACTAAGAATTTTGTATACCCCTGTTATGAGAATTGTAATTTGGTGTATGTAATTATGATATGTTAATGTACACACAAGTTTTAAATATGATTAAGTATAAGAAGATTAAGTTTTTAAGTCTTGAATGTGTATGGATTGAATTATGGACTATGGGGTAGATTTTGAAAAGTTTTACATTGAGTTTTCTGTAAATTGATGCAGCAGCAGTACAATCTGTGAAGGCCAGATCGATCTCTAAGGATGAAAGATCGATCTCATGGCTCTAGAATACAGGAAATGTGCAAAAACTGATAGGCAGATCCATCACATAGGCAAGAAGATCGATCTCAAAATGTTTCTGTAAATAGATGATCAATCTTCTCAAGGAGCAGATCGATGTCATAAAGCATTCTGTAAACAAAAGATCTATCTGCTCAAGGAGCAGATCGATCTCAGGAAGCAATTAAGAGATCGATCTCACCCCACAACAGATTGATCTCCTAGGCATAAAATTGCCCTAAAACGTTCCCATATTCAAAGAGAGATCAATATCATCAAGGACCATATCGATCTTCTGCCTTCTACCTATATGAGGACCCCTTGTTTTTTTGGAAATCAATCTCTCTCTCTCTCTCCAAATCACCATTTTCACAACTCTAGCTTTCTCTCTCCTCCAAAACCCCCATTTTCATCCAAATCTCAATCAGAGGCAAGAAGGAAAGTTGTTCTCATCCAAAAGAGAACAACATACTTGGAAATCGAAGGACGAAGTGAATCGAGGTGTGAATAGAGCTCTCCATAAGTTTTAGGCAAATTTCTAAGTTTTAATCCTTGATATTGAGGTGATTTTGGTGATTGTGACTATGGGTGTTGTGATAAAATAGCTAGGAAATGATTAGAGTTTATGAAATTGTGATTTTGTTGGAATAATGATGATATTATACAATTTATGGTAATTTTGGGATTTTGGCTATATATTGGAATCGAGGCAATGAGGTGATTTTGGCATGGATATTATGCATGAAAAATGTAGGATTTGAAATGTAGTGGATAAGAATGTGGATTAAGATAGGAATATGAGAAAAATAAGGTTTATAGTATTTAACGAGAATATGAGCAAAAATGTGCACGATGATGTGATTGAGATGAATTATTGATGTATTAGCATTATTTGGACAGCCCGAGAGTCCCAGAGAGGAATACGAGGCTAGTCCGTTGTTTGGGGGAACGACTGCACTATTCGAGGTGCAACGAGGTAATGGAAACTTAAACTCATTTGTGTATGCGATTTTGTGATGATGTTGTAGCATGAAATGTGATTTGAGAAAACAAGTATGTTTTTATGTGTTGTGAACGAATTATTGCACACTGTTTTATAGCCAGTTGGGGCCTAATTTTTATGAGTTGTAAATTAAATGTGAAATTGTTTTACAACCGTTTTGAGTTTAAAAAGTGAAAAGTGATTTGGGCTCTATGTTAAGGCGTATTGAGATTTGAGAAATGTGTACGTGGTTTTACCGGTTTGAGCTCGGTTTTGACATGTTTTGTGTTAAGTACAAAACGGTTTTGAGATGAATTTTATGAGAAAAACCATTATGAGCGCTATGTGAAGGCAAAACGGTTTTATATAATAATGGCTATTACTGAGACTTAGGCGTGTCATGTTGAATACACATCGGGCTTTACTCTTGTAACATGTAAGGCCGAGCCATGCTCTAGTAGCACGTAAGATCGACGCCTCTGTTCTAGTGACGCGAGATGACCCCGCTTCGTGGTAGCGATCGATGGCATTGCTTTAATAGCATGTAAGGTCGGGTCGTGCTTTGATAGCATGTAAGACTGACGGCTGTACGACTCTGATCAAGTCTACAGTGAACCATGGCCATGGGTGTATTATTGTCGACGAAATCCCTCGATTGGGGATATCCACCTAGGGGACGAGTTCAATTGTTTTGATATGCCATGATGAATTTTTATATGAGTTTTATTTGCCTAGTCTTGTTTTACACATGAGATTGTGTTTTGTGGCTGCACCACATGCATTACTATTGAGGTGATTTTTATCACGTTTGATGAGAAAAGCCATTATCGCATCATGTTTTCTACATGCTTGTAACAACGGTTTTTATATTAAGCCAATTATTCTCATGTTTCTGCGTGAGTTTTGAGAAATGAGTTGAGATGGAGTTTTGATTATTTATGCTACACTTTTCTACTGAGTTTATTGGGTTTTCACCCATAAGATAAAATGATTATGTTGTGCAAATCATTATTTTGTTAATGAATCCCTTACCCCCTTATTGAGCGATTTAGAAGCTCACCCTGTTTTATCTTTCCCCCCCAAATTTCTTCAAGTGAAGAGAGTTTCCCTGTGACGTACGAAGTAGTGGCTAGTGGAGGACTTGAGCTCCAGGCCACATATTATGCTTGAAGTATATTTTAATATTTCATGTACCCAGACTAAAGTTGTATTTACAGACACTTGATGAACAATGATGTATGGGATGTATTAGGATTTATTAATTCAAAACTGAGGAATGTATATGATGTGACATGTAAATTAGATGATAAGATCCTGAGGTTAAAGTTTTATAACATATATATATATATGATGATGCATGACACTGCACAGGAATGCACCTAGAATTGTGAAATAATGTAAATAAATTTTAAATTTGCCCTATTTTTCACACTTCTGGGGCGTCACAGAGTTTTCTTGGTCAGAGCTTAGGGTGTTTAGTACTGTCAGTATTGGTCAAGTGAAATAGAATACATCCCAAGTGTCTGTATAAGTCTAGTCATGAACTGAAATTGAGGATTAAGATTTCAATCGAATTTAATGTGTACGCACAGGAAACATATTGAGATTGAGAATGAGTGGACGACGAGGTCGTTCGAGGAGGCAAGCAGAGCCACCTCTGCCACTTGCCCCAAAACCAGAGAGTCCTAACTCTCGATTTAACCGGATTGAGTTTTGAGCAAACTGTAGCTCTATTCGCGCCACATTTTGGAGTTAATGCCTCGGGTACTACTCCTACACCACCACAAGGACCTCCCGTGCCCCCAATACAGATAGACCCAGTGCCCCCCGTCACTCAGCCTGATGACAGAAGTATGGTTTGACTGAAGGACTTTTTGAAAATGAATCCACCTTCATTGGAAAAAGGATCCCACAGAGGCTGAGGAGCGGCTGACTGAGTTGAGAGTCATATTTGACTATTTGGGATGCACTGATGCTAGAGGGTCAATATGCCCGCTTTTATGTTGAAAGGGAGAGCTCGAGATTGGTGGGGTACTACCCAGGGTATTCTGATGTCCAGCCAGGATGTGATTAGCTGGGACGAGTTTTAGACGGCATTTAGAGCCCAATATGTACCACGAGCTACTCAGAGAAGGAAGCAAGCAGAGTTTTTGAATTTGGTATTATGAGAGCCGATTTATCGCTCTATTGAGGTATGATCCAAAGACCTTCAAAAATGAAGAGCTCTGCACAGAGAGATTTGTGTATGGATTGAAGCCCATCATCAGAGATCGATTGATAAGGTTGTGTATTATTGAGTTTGGAGATGCTCTGAGATGAGCATAAAAGATTGAGAGGGGAATCAAAATTATACAATCCCAAAATAAGTTCAGTGCAGTGACTTGGGATAAGGGAAAAAGGCCAACGATTTCCCAGGCAGATGTTCGAAGAGGTTCCTTCAGAAGAGGAAGGATTAAGGTACATAAGGGCAGATTGGAGAGACCTAGAGCTTATCCTATCATCAGGGAGACCCCTCGAGATGTCACGCCTGGGATAAGAGTTTACAGAAATTATGGCTGATCACATGAGGGAAGTTGTACTAGGTTGATCCATGGATGTTTTAGATATGGAGACATGGGTCACAGAGTAAAAAACTGCCCTCAACCTCAGAGACCACATGATTCGAAGCCTACTAGACAGCAGCCTCAGAGAGTGAATCCCCCGAGACGGGCCACTACAACAGAGAAAGGAAAGAAACCCGTTACAGTGGGATGTATGTTTGCTTTGGACAAGGAAACAGCAAATACTTTAGCAGAAACTATAAGAGGTACACTCTCTATTTGTAATCATAAGGCTCATGTGTTGATTGATTCAGGGTCCACGCATTCGTTTATTTCTGAGCATTTTGCATGTAGATTAAATTTGAAGTTTAAACCTCTGGAGTATGTACTACATGTAAATACCCCTATGCGTGAGTCCCAGAGAACTGATTTAATCTGTAGAGGGTGTGAAATAAAGGTGGGAGATAGAGTGATGTTAGTAGATCTAATGATGCTAAATATACATGGGTTTGATGTAATTTTGGGAATGGATTGGCTGGCAACCATTAGAGTGAGTTTAGACTGCTACACTAAGATTGTAACTTTCTCCTTACCTGAACCTTATAGTCTACGTTTGAAATATTGAGGAAATAAATATGTGGAAATTTTGTAAGCAAACTGAAATTTTGATGTTGCTTTTGAGAGTACTAAATATGATTGTTCATGTGAAGGTTATGAAACACTCATCTCAGATGATAAGCGGGAACATTCGAGGATTGAGGATAAACTTGTGGTGTGTGAATTTTCATATGTCTTCCCAGATAAGTTGCCAGGTTTACAACCAAAGAGAGAGCTGGAGTTTATCATTGATTTAGTACCAGATACTCAGCCTATCTCTAGACCTCCATATAGGATGGCATTAGTGGAACTTGAGGAATTGAAGAAACAACTACAGGAGTTATTGGATCAAGGATTTATTAGACCCAGTGTCTCACCGTGGGGAGCACCAGTGTTATTCGTGAGGAAGAAGGATGGTAGTCTTAGATTATGCATAGACTACCGACTGTTGAATAAAGCCACAATGAAGAATAAATACCTATTGCCCAAGATTAATGACCTACTTGATCAGCTGAAAGGTGCTTCAGTCTTCTCTGAGATTGATTTGAGATCGGGCTATCACCAATTGAGGATTAAGGAGGAAGATATTTCGAAGACGGCCTTCAGGACAAGGTATGGCCATTATGAATTTCTAGTGACGCCCTTTGGATTAATGAACGCCCCCGTAACCTTTATGAGGTTAATGAATGAAGATTTTAGAGACTATCTAGATAAGTTTGTGATAGTCTTTATTAATGATATCTTGGTGTATTCTCACTCTTATGAGGAGCACGCACAGCACTTGTGGTTAGTACTTCAGATACTTCAAGATAAGCAATTATATAGAAAGCTTGGTAAGTGTGAATTTTGGCCGGATCGAATAGCTTTCCTTGGTCATATAGTTTCAGCAAAGGAAGTATCAGTTGATCCAATTAAAGTGGAAACTGTGCTTAATTGGGAAAGACTGAAGACAGTTACAGAGGTATGAAGTTTCCTTAGTTTGGAAGGGTATTACAAAAGGTTTGTGGAGGGATTTTCCAGGATTGCCACTCCTTTAACCAAGCTCACACGCAAGAAGACTCCGTTCATATGGACTGATCAATGTGAGCTCAATTTTCAAGAATTAAAGAGGAGATTAACAGCGGCACCTGTATTGACTATCCCTAAGGGATTAGGGGGATTTTCAGTGTATAGTAATGCTTCCCATCAAGGATTAGGTTGTGTGCTCATGCAACATGGAAGAGTGGTCGCCTATGGATCGCGACAATTGAAAGATCATGAGTCGAATTACCCCATGTATGATTTGGAGTTAGCAGTTGTGGCGTTTGCCTTGAAGATCTGGCGGCACTACTTATATGGGGAAAGATTTCAGATCTTCACTGACCACAAGAGTTTGAGGTATCTGTTTGATCAAAAAGAGTTAAACATGAGACAAAAGAGATGGATGGAACTCCTTAAGGATTATGACTGTGAGATTCTGTACCATCCGGGAAAAGCGAATGTGGTTGTTGATGCCCTGAGTAGGAAGAGTATGATATCTGCTATGATGATCAGGAAATGGGATTTATTGGAGCAGTTCGTCGAACTCCGGATCAGAGTTAAAGAGGTAGAAACTGGATTTTTGGCTAGCCTGTGAATAGAGCCTAGGATTATGGATCGAATTAGAACTGGGTAGTGTGATGATCAGAGGTTGATCGATATGGTTAGCCAAGCCGAGCAAACTTCACAGTCAGATCTCATAGTCAGTAAGGATGGATTGTTGAGATTAAGAGGATGAATTTGTGTACCGGACGATGATACCCTGAAGAGACAGATATTGAGAGAATCCCACTACTCGCGATACATCATGCACCCAGGGAGTACTAAAATGTACCGAGATTTGGGAAAGGTATATTGGTGGACTGGTATGAAGTGAGACGTGGCAGGTTTTGTGGCCAGATGTTTAGTGTGCCAGCAAGTGAAAGCTGAGCATCAAAAGCCCGAAGGATTATTGCAGCCTTTACCTATGCCTACATGGAAATGGGAGCATGTCACTATAGACTTTATTATGGGTTTACCAACAACCCGAAGGGGTCGTGATACGATATGGGTCATAGTGGATAGACTGGCGAAAAGTACCCAGTTCCTTGCCATCAATAGCACCGATACTGTGGATGCCTTAGCTGAGTTATATGTCAGCGAGATAGCTAGATTACACGGGGCTCCAGTCAGTATTACTTCTGACAGATATTCCCAATTTGCTTCCAGATTTTGGACTCAGTTTTAGGAGTCCATGGGATCTCGATTGAGTTTTAGTGCCGCCTATCATCCTCAGACAGATGGTCAGTCAAAAAAGACTATTCAGACCCTGAAGGATATGTTGAGGGCATGTACAATGGATTTTAAGGGATCATGGGATGATCACCTGCCCCTAGCAGAGTTTGCTACAATAATAGCTATCATGCGAGTACTGGAATGACACCTTTTGAGGCTCTATATAGTAGGATGAGTAGATCCTCTGTAGCGTAGGAAGAAGTGGGTGACAGAAAGATAAATGCTCCTGAACTTGTTGAAAAGGCTGTACAGAGTGTGAAACTCATATGTGAGATATTACAAGCTGCACAGAGTAAACAGAAAAGCTAATCGGATATACGTAGACAACCACTCAAGTTTGATGCTGGTGATGCAGTATTTCTGAAGATATCACCGAGTAAGGGTATCATAAGATTTGGAAAGAAGGGGAAGTTGAGTCCTCGATACATTAAACCATTTGAGATTCTTGAGAGAGTGGGAGAGGTAGCTTACAGGTTAGCATTACCCCGACAGATGTCTAGAATACACGTCTTTCATGTATCTATGTTGATGAAGTACCACCCGGACCCTTCTCATGTCATAGAGTATGAAGAGATGGACATATAAGAGGACATGAGCTACACTGAGAAACTCGTCCAGATTCTCGATAGAAAAGAGAAGGTACTTAGAACCAAAAGCATCCCATTAGTGAAAGTTTTGTGGAAACATCACTCAATGGAAGAGGTAACTTGGGAATTGGAAACCTTCATGAAGGAAAAGTGCCCCCATCTGTTTGATGAGTCAAGTTGAATTTGGAGGACCAAATTCTTTAAAGGTGGGGAGAATGTGAGAACTGAGAATTTTGTATACCCCAGTTATGAGAATTGTAATTTGGTGTATGTAATTATGATATGTTAATATATATAAAAGTTTTAAATACGATTAAGTATAAGAAGATGAGGTTTTTAAGTCTTGAATGTGCATGGATTGAATTATGGACTATGGGGTAGATTTTGGGAAGTTTTACATTGAATTTTTTGCAAATTGATGCAGCAACAGTACAATCTGTGAAGGACAGATCGATCTCCAAGGATGAGAGATCGATCTCATGGCTCCAGAATGCAGGAAATGTGCAAAAACTAATAGGCAGGTCGATCTCATAGGCAAGAAGATTGATCTCAAAATATTTCTATAAACAGAAGATCGATCTCCTCAAGGAGCAAATCGATCTCATGAAGCAATTAAGAGATCGATCTCACCCCACGACAGATCGATCTCCTAGGCATAAAATTACCCTAAAACGTTCCCAAATTCAAAGAGAGATCGATCTCATCAAGGACAGATCGATCTCCTACCTTCTGCCTATATAAGGATCCCTTGTTTTTTGGAAATCGATCTCTCTCTCTCTCTCCAAATCGCCATTTTCGCAACCCTAGCTTTCTCTCTCCTCTATAACCCCCATTTTTGTCCAAATCTCAAGTAGAGGCAAGAAGGAAAGTTGTTCCTCATCCAAAAGAGAACAACATACTTGACAATCGAAGGACGAAGTGAATCAAGGTGTGAATAGAGCTTTCCATAAGTTTTTGGGTAAATTCCTAAGCTTTAATCTTTGATATTGAGGTGATTTTGGTGATTGTGACTATAGGTGTTGTGATAAAATAGCTAGGAAATTATTAGAGTTGATGAAATTGTGATTTTGTTGGAATGATGATGATATTATACAATTTCTGGTAATTTTAGGATTTTGGCTATAAATTGGAATCGAGGCAAGGAGGTGATTTTGGCATGGATATTATGCATGAAAAATGTAGGAATTGAAATGTAGTGGATAAGAATGTGGATTAAGATAGGAATATGAGAAAAACAAGGTTTATAGTATTTAACGAGAATATGAGCAAATATGTGCTCGATGATGTGATTGAGATGAATTATTGATGTATTAGCATCGTTTGGACAGCCCAGGAGTTCCAGAGAGGAATGAGAAGCTAGTCCGTTGTTTGGGGGAACGATTGCACTATACTAGGTGCAACAAGGTAAGGGAAACTTAAACACATTTGTGTATGCGATTTTGTGATGATATTGTAGCATGAAATGTGATTTGGAAAACAAGCATGTTTTTATGAGTTGTGAACGAATTATTGCACACGGTTTTATAGCTGGATGGGGCCCAATTTTTATGAATTGTAAACTAAATGTGAAATTGTGTTACAACCGTTTTGAGTTTAAAAAGTGAAAAGTGATTTGGGCTCTACGTTAAGGCGTAATGATATTTGAGAAATGTGTGTGTGGTTTTGCCGGTTTGAGCTCGCTTTTAACATGTTCTGTGTTGAGTACAAAACGGTTTTGAGATAAATTTTATGAGAAAAACCATTATGAGCGCTACATGAAGGCAAAATGGTTTTATATGATAATGGCTATTACTGAGACTTTGGCGTGTCATGTTGAATACACATCGGGCATTGCTCTTGTAGCATGTAAGGTCGGGCCGTGCTCTAGTAGCACGTAAGACCGATGCCTCGTTCTAGTAACGCGAGATGACCCCACTCCGCTGTAGCGATGGGTGGCATTGCTTTGATAGCATGTAAGGCCGGGCTGTACTTTGATAGCATGTAAGACCGACGACTGTATGACTCTGATCAAGTCTACAGTGAACCATGGCCATGGGTGTATTATTGTCGACGAAATCCCTCGATAGGGGATGTCCGCCTAGAGGACGAGTTCAATCATTTTGATGTGCCATGACGAATTTTTATATGAGTTTTATTTGCCTAGTCTCGTTTTACACATGAGATTGTGTTTTGTGGCTGCGCCACGTGCATTACTATTGAGGTGATTTTTATCACATTTTATGAGAAAAGTCATTATCGCATCCTGTTTTCTACATGCTTGTAACTGTGGTTTTTATATTAAACCAATTATTCTCATGTTTCTGCGTGAGCTTTGAGAAATGAGTTGAGATGGTGTTTTGATTATTCATGCTACACTTTTCTACTGAGTTTATTAGGTTTTCACCCACAAGATAAAATGATTGTGTTGTGCAAATCATTATTTTGTTAATGAATCCTTTACCCCCTTACTGAGCGATTTAGAAGCTCACCCTGTTTTATCTTTCCCCCCCAGATTTCTTCAAGTGAATAGAGTTTTCCTACGACGTACGAAGTAGTGGCTAGTGGAGGACTTGAGCTCCAGGCCACATATCATGCTTGAGGTATATTTTAATATTTCATGTACCCAGACTAAAGTTGTATTTACAGACACTTGATGAACAATGATGTATGAGATGTATTAGGATTTATTAATTCAGAACTGAGGAATGTATATGATGTGACATGTAAATTAGATTATGAGATCCTGAGATTAAAGTTTTATAACATATATATATATATATATATGATGATGCATGACATTGCACAGGAATGCACCTAGAATTGTGAAATGGTGTAAATAAATTTTAAATTTGCCCTGTTTTTCGCGCTTCTAGGGCGTCACACATCCCATCCAACAGGGGAACAACATCTACGTCCATATAATGCCTCATATAGTGCCATCCCGATACTTGCATGAAAACTGTTATTATAGGCGAACTCTGCGAGTGGAAAATGGTCACCCCATGAGCCTCCAAAATCCAATGCACACGCTCTCAACATATCCTCCAGGGTCTATATAGTCCTCTCTGACTGACCATCTGTGTGAGGATGAAATGCGGTGCTAAAACTTAACTGGGTCCCCATCGCTTCCTGAAAATGTTCCCAAAAGTGGAAAGTGAAGTAGGCATCCCTATCTGAAACAATGCTCACTGGAATTCCATGTAGCCTCACTATCTCGCGCACATACAAGTTTGCTAATTGGCTCAGAGTATCGGTAGCTCTCATAGCTAGCAAATGGGCTGACTTTGTCAACCGATCCACAATCACCTATATGGCATCATGTCCTCTACGGGTCCTCGGTAATCCCTGATAATTCTATTTCTTATAGAATTATTTGTGCTTAAATTCCTAATTATTTATTTAATCCCCATATTATTTTATTAATAATCCCCTTGATTTAATTAAAATTCTTTAATGTGCAGATAAATTAACTCCGGATGAAACTCAGTCGTTTCATACGAAATTGGGCTGAAAACGAGCTAAAGGAGACTGGACCACTTCCAATTTGCAGACTGAGTCATCAGTTATCTGGACACGCGTGATGCTAGGTGTCCGTATTTTATTTGCTCCGAAACGATAAGATCAAAGGACACCGTGCCAACCCTCTGGAAGACAAACGTCGGGCGACATCACACAACTAATTGGACAAAAAGACTGATGATGTGGAAATATCTACTTTGCAGCAAATCAAATGAAGACAAGTGGCCAACTGTCACGACCCAAATTACCTAAAAATCAGAGTAAATTTTTTCGCTTTTCATTTTATTATGTAATTCTAACCTTTCTCTCATTGTGACCATTCTACAACACAGTTGGGCTATGATTCGTTGTTAGTTACCTCTCACTATTTACCAACCATTTCCATATTCACATTCACATATCAGAGTTTACTATCTTTTGACTTTAAATAAATACATACACAATGGTATTTATAACTCTACATCCCCGACATCATATTCATTTACAGTACTGTGCATTACATATTTAGATACAAAATTCTACAAATGTGTATACCTGTCTCTCGATGGGAAGCAGCGGATACCAAGCATGCAAGTCCTCAGCCGCTTACTAATTACTGTGAGTGCTCTGAAATGATGGGAAAATAAGGGGGTGAGCAAACCACACACTCAGTAAGGCAATTATGCAAGTAAGTAGATAGCTCCACTATCTACATGCTCATAATGCCATGCCTTAAATCTATTTCTTTTCATTAAACTCATCAAGCACAAAGTCATGCAAACATCAATGACTTAGTTTATCAAAACTATTTGTGCATATAGAAGTCATGTAATTCATGCATTAAAGGCATTTTAGGTGACATCATTAAATCATACTTAGCATGAAGTAAAACAAGATCATGCATTCTTTCATGTCATATAAGACAAATCATGAATTTGAAATGAGAGCATGGAAAACATCATCATGCTACTGCATTCAAATCATTTAATTAAAACTGCAGTATAAAATAACCCCATCAGGGTCAATTATCTCATAAGTAAATCTCAAATTCATAAAACAAGTCATTAAAATTCATTATAAAGCTTCGGTTATAAGAACCACCCTTCTTTCAGGGTCACATATCATAAAATTGTAAAATCATAAAATCGGGGGCCTGACCCCTCCTTCGGGTCTACCCTAGTCTATCAGACCACAAGTTATATCATGTGAGACATGTAAGTGACTATCAGTAACATCGAGAACTATGGCCATATCCTAGTGATCCCTGGCAACACGGTACCTAGTGTGCAGGGTATCACACCTGAAACGGGAGGTGGGTCATCCTACCCGCCAGAACAACATAACACCAGGATTGCGAGGGCAAGGCTTGCTGCCTCATGGCTAATGCCACTCCACTCCAACAATCCCCACGGTACAGCGTACTCCACGTGACATACACGGTACAACGTACTCCGTGAACCCAAGCTCAATCAGGGGTGCCTGCAATAGGCCTTATCCACCCATATCATCTCTGTCTCAGTATGCACGTGTGAGCATATCATCTCACTGTGACACACAATCTACAGGAGGCTCCAACACGGCTATATGCATGTAATATAAATCCCTGTGCGAGCGAAGCTCTAGCACGGCTCCATGCATATTCATGATATCAGAAAACCTCGTGCAAGCGAAGCTCTAGCAAGGTTTCATAAAAATCAGTAAAATCTGTGTACGAGCAGCGCTCCAGTACGACTTAAATTGATTTTAAATTCAAGTAAAATCCACGTACGAGCAATGCTCTAGTACAGATATGTATAAAACTCAGTGAAAACCTCGTACGAGAAAAACTCCAGTACGACATTCAAATGAATTAAAAAACCATATAAAACTTTATGCGAGCAACGTTCCAGCACAAATAAATGCTCAAGTAAATCAAATCTCGTGTGAGTTACACTCCAGCACCGCTTTATGCATAATTAAATCAAATCTCGTGTGAGTTACACTCCAGCACGGCTTTTATGCATAATTAAATCAAATCTCGTGCGAGTTACACTCCAGCACGGCTTTATGCAATATCATATCAAAATAGGATGCGAGCTAAGCTCTAGCATCTCTCATGCATATCAAATCATAAAAACTAGTGCGAGCAATCGCTCCAGCACCATTTTATGCATACCACATTAAAACAAGTCAAAACATGTCAAAACAGAGTGCGAGCTAGGCTCCAGCACCTCTCATGCATTTCTCAATAATAAAAATCAATGCAAGCAACCGCTCTAGCACATTTCATGCATATGATGTTACACAAGTCGGTGCGAGCAACTGCTCAAGCACATTTATGCACATTCACAAATGCAGATATAGTGTGAGCTACGTGCCAGCACATCTGTTTCCATATAAACTTGATAGTTGGCCTATTTTCCAAAGAAATTTCCATTTAAATATAAACAACACTTACGTAGTGTTATCATGTGAAATTCATGCAATTACTGGCCAATCTATCGATTTATTTTGCTTAAAAACCAATAAAATCCTTAAACCATAAATTTCCTTAAATCATGCATTTCATGCATGTCATGCTTTCACCATCCTTAGGTGAACTTCCCTCAATAGGGGTAAAATAGTCTTTTCACCTATTTCGATCCTTAAAATCATTCAAACCATTTTTAGGATCAGTATACAATATCGATGTATACATACATATTCAGTGTACATAAAAAGCTATTAAAATATGCGTATACCTCTAGCTACTCACATAATTCCCTTATCTCATTTTTCTGTACAGTCTGACCTTTCCACTGATGACTCGTCACGCAGTCCGATTTGCTCCGAATCCAAATCAAATCTTCGGCACTGCGGATAAATGTTTATCAGGTCAAATACAATACAATTTAATTGTATTTCATATTTTATGGGCTTAATTTAAATCATTGGGCTCGTTTACCCATATTAGGCCCGATTGCACCATAATGGGCCTTAATCGGCCTTAAACCCGTTTTCCCACTTACTATTCACATTATCGAGGCCTATTGGGCTCATTGGGCCCATCAGTATTTATTTAGCCTCGTTCTAAATTCTCGGATATCTCAATTTAGTATTTACGACAATTAATCCAATTTTTTCAGAATTTAATTCATTTATGCGAAAATTAAATCCGTTATTCATCAACACGCATAACGATGCAAATTTGTCGTAATAAGGGTTACTTACCCGAGATTCCATGATAGTATACAAATCGAGGCTGTCTTGAGCTCTCTGTTGATGCCAATCGTCGAGCTACACAATTAAATATATTTTCTGGTAAATTTTCAGTCGATTATTTATCAAATTAAATATTTCAAAAATTAAATCGGTCAATTTGACCGCTTATCGACTTACCCGAAGCTCGATTACATCACTGAAATTTTCTCCAATTTTGCCTCTTTTTCTTTTTTCATTTTTCTTCCTTTTTTCCTTCTCTTTTTGGCTGAATCGGTTCGGTACGGTTCAACCCGATTCAGACCGGTTCGGTACAGCGATTCGATCTGGTTCAGTCCAACGGTTCAGTCTGGTTCGACATCATTTGGTCGTTCTGGCGCAGTCCGGTCGATTCTCAACGTGATTTCGCCACCAATCGGTGCGCCACGGCCTGGGCTTCCATAATCGGCCCTCGGGTTGGACCAAATTGGTGCCATCGTCGGCAAATCCAGCTTCTCTCCCGCGGCACTCTTTTCGTCGATCTGGCATTTTTCGACGACCTCGGGGCGCTTGGGTGTGCGAGTCGGCTTCCCGGGGTGCCGATTGACCTTTGCCGACTGTCTCCCTGCGTCGTCCGCTGGTGGTTGCGTCGGAGCCAGTGTAACCGACTCTCGCCCTTTGCTTTCGTCGTTTCTTCTCTGTTTCGCATTTCGTGATTCAAACTTTTCGCGTTTTTTTTATTAATATTTTTTTTATAATTTTTTTTAATATTATTTTAATCATTAAAATAATATTAAAATCCACAAATATCTTTAAAAATTTATATTTTATTCATTTAATCACTAAATGAATTTATCAGTCTTATTTTGGCTTTTCGATATATTTTTCGATTATTTTCGGGATCGTTTTTCGAGGTAAAAATTTTGATTAATTTCTATAAATTCATATCTTGATCAATTTAATCCGAAATTTAATTATTTCTTCGTTATTGATTAAGATTTCTCGATCTCATATTTTTAATTAAATTTTCTTATCCCAATTAATACCGAATTTTGGTCTTTTTACCGTTATGCCCTTGCACGTGTTCGGGAATACCATTTCAATCTTTTTGCATTTTTAAATGCACTCGAAATTTCTATTCATTCTCTTTTTGCTCTTACAATAAAACTCGGGTCTTACACCAACAATACCAACTCATCTAGGATGTAAATTTATCATTGTACCCCTATATTTGTATATAAATAGAATGTGATGGCAATTGAAAAATCAAGTAGGGTAAGTAGTGTAGAATTTAGGAGTAGTGTAGTTAGGGTAGAATAGGAGTAGTGAAGGTAGAGTAGTTTTTAGGGTTATTTCCTTTCTAGTATTTTTTTAGCTTTCCCGTTTTTCTACTTTTCAAGTTTTTTTTCCCACCATTGTTAAAATTTCACAAGCTTACATTTTTATTCTATTGAAATGGAAAAGTTTAATGCTAGTAGTTAATTTAATCTTTTGTTACATTTGTTCTGTTTTTCATTTTTCATTCTTTTATCTTCATTCGGCTTCTTGGTTTTCAATGTTTCTCGGTTTTAGTTTGCAATTTTTTTAACTATTCATGTCTGAGTTAAATTAAATTGGCTACTGCCATTTGCCATCTTTGTACCCATGTTTTCATGAAGACGGTTGAATGAGGACGCAAAGTTGTTGCCTATACTCATTATTGATGGCCCTCATCCACTGGTTTGTGGGTGTATTATCTAGGTAAAAAGACTG
This sequence comes from Firmiana major, assembly GCA_033439115.1. Taxonomy (NCBI): domain Eukaryota; kingdom Viridiplantae; phylum Streptophyta; class Magnoliopsida; order Malvales; family Malvaceae; genus Firmiana; species Firmiana major. The sequence continues at coordinate 20,102,463 of CM065903.1, read as the reverse complement.
AAGTTTCCAGCAACCGAGAACTTCCAGTTGCATTTGCGTCTTTTGTTGTTTTTCTGTGCATGTTTCGACTGTTGCGGGTTGCTACCACATGCATATAAGGTTGCTGCAACAGCAGCTTATCGGCAAACTGGATGAAGGTGTTGGATGGTGGTTCACGGGTTAAGACCTGGTGGCGACAGTAGCATGATCCTCAGTTGCTGGTTGCTGAGCTGTGTGGCTGTCTATTTCCCATTCCCACTGTGGCGTGACTGGGTGACAAATCGAACGGGGCAGATGTGCTGCTAGTTCCCTTGCCTGGAACAGCGGTGGAGTGCGTGGTTGCAGTAGACAGAAGGCATCTGCTTATTTTCATTTTCTGCTCATGTTTTTGCCTTTATTTCATCCTGTGTTTTACTTTGTTTCAGTGTTGTTCTAATTTACATCCATTAATCTTTTCTTCTCTGTTTCTCATTTAACTTACTGTCGTGATTTTCTTTGGTTAATTTCACACCTCGGTTGCTATTGTTATTGTTGTAGTCTGGTACTGCATGCTGCAAAGAAGCTAGTGATGGTGTTGCTCGGTTCTGCAGCTGAATGAAAAGCACGCAGTGTTGGCAGTGAATGTTGATATACTACAGATGCTGCGTGTGAATAGGCGAGGACAACACCTGTAACAGAGAAAGGGTGTGTTGTTGGAGTAATCCCGACTGTATCTGTTGAGTACCGATCTGAAGCAAGAGCTTGAATGCATGCCTTGCTGCAGTGAGCAGTATAACGATGCTGCTAGAAATACGGACTAGAACAATATGTGCTGCTGCGCAAAAGATGAAAGAAGGCTGTTGCTGGTGCTGCAAATGGCCTCTCCTGACGTGTGCAGCTGAAGTAGAGATTGGCAGTAGCTGTTGTATGTGCTGGATTGTGCAGAATAACGCTGGTGAGATACTGCAGCTACTGGTAGCACATGCACAGTAGGCTGGGAGTGCTGCTGTGTATGCAGTGTGCAGGGAATGAAGTACAGTGCACAATGCAGCTGCACACTGCCGAGAGCAGTACAATGCCGAGTGTAGTTAATTAGTTTTATAGTATTATTTGCAATCAATTAAAAGTTATTACTGGTATTTTAGTGGTATTTTAAATCAACATACTTTTATTTAGTTTAAGGAACATTTTATTAGTTTAATTACATGGTATAGTATAGGATTATTTGATTTAATTTATATTTTAGTTTAGATTGAATTTTTAATTTCTTTTTATGCAATTGAAATGTTAGTTTAATTATTTTCATTTAGGGGTTAAATATTGGTCATGCATCACTTAGATTAGACTTTATCTTTGATTTGGGTATTTTAGTTAGTTAGTAATTATTTATCGCTATTTATATTTGATTTTTAATTTATTAGACCTTAGGTTAGATTAACTTACATTCTTATTTTGTTAGATTAATTAGATTAATTTCATGCATATTTTATTCTAGGATTGTTTTATTTTAGTTTAATTTATTTCTTTACTTTTATATTTGCACCCTAGTTAAATTGCATTAATTAATTTTAACTGTTTTAATTATTTTTGTAGGTATTTGCTTTTAATTGCTTGGAGCTCTGTAAGTAATTTTTGCTCGGTTTTATTTTCTTTATTTTATAATTGTTATTGTTTTCAGTACTTTTAATTTTAGCCTTGTAGATCACTCCCTAAAAATTCATAATTTGCTAGAATATACTTAGGGTAAGATTAACCGGTAGTTAATTAGGCTGATCAACTTCTCTGTGGGACGATAATCCGGGACTCAAATCCCATTATTACTTGTACGACCTGTGCACTTGCGGATAAAACGTCTAGGTCACTTAGAGTGGGCACTAGTCTCGTACCAATCCCATAACAAAATCCATGGTGACATACCCTCACTTCCATGTCGGTATCGGTAGAGGCTGCAATAACCTTGCAGGCTTCTAATGCTCTACCTTCACCTGCTGACAAACGAGATACTTATCGACATATTCAACAATGTCTTTCTTCATCCCAGACCACCAATAAACTTTTCGAAGGTTTTGATACATCTTAGTACTCCCTGGATGTATCATATATCTCGATGAGTGAGCCTCTGTCAAGATCAACTTTCTGATCTCTGGATCGTCGGGAACACATATCCTACCTTTGAACCTTAACAATTAATTGGAACTCAACTCAAAATCAATCTCTATGCCCCTCTGTATCTGCCTGACAATATCACTGCACTGCTGATCAATTCGCTGAGCCTGCCAGATTCGATCTACCAGATCTGGTTTCAACCGCAGGCTAGCTAACATAAAACCACCATCAGCACCTGGCGGGGTAACATCCAAACTGAGGTTCATGAACTGTTCCAATAGCTCGTGCTCCCCGGTCATCATGAATGATATCAACCCGAGATGCTTCCTACTCAATGTATCAGCAACTACATTTGCTTTAACCAGGTGGTACAGGATCTCACAATCATAATCCTTTAAAAGTTTGAGTCATCTCCTCTGTCTCATGTTTAACTTTTTCTGCGAGAACAAGTACTTAAGGCTCTTGTGATCCGTAAATACTTGAAATTTCTCTCTATACGGATAGTGGCGCCATATTTTCAATGTAAACACTACGGTCGCCAACTCTAAATCATAGGTCGGGTAGTTCCTCTCTTGATCCTTCAACTGTCTTGATCCATAGGTGACACGCCCTAAAGGTATTGTCCGCAAGTGCACGGGTCGTACAAGTAATAATGGGATTTGAGTCCCGAGTTATCGTCCCACAGAGAAGTTGACTAGCCTAATTAAGTACCTGTTAATCTTACCCTAAGTATATCCTAACAAATTATGAAGTTGCAATTGGTGGTCTACATGGCTAGAATTAAAATACTGAAAGTAATAAAATAATAAAACTATAAAATAAAGGAAATAAAATCGAGCAAAAATTACTTACAAAGCTTCGAGTAATAAAAAGCAAGAACCTACAAAAGAAAATTTAAACAGTTAAAATGAATTAATGCAACTAAAATAAAATGCAAATATGAAAATAAAGCAATAAAACTAATTAAACTAAAATTAAACAAGCTTAAAATAAAATGTGCATGTAATTAAACTAACTAAGAAAATGCAATTTAAACTAACTTAAAGTCTAATGAAAATAAAGACTAAAAAAAAATGCATGAAAAACATTTAATCTAAATTAACTCTGAATGCTACTCTTAAAATACTAAACTAAAATTAAATCCTAAAATCTATGATATAAAATCAACAGTTAACATAAATTACAACTAAAAATTAAATTAACAAACAAAACACTAGAACTAACTTACAATTTTCATTTAACAATTAGCCTAACTTAACAACTAATAAAAGGAATGAAAACAATAATAAAAATGCATTAAACATTAAATAGCAAAAATGAAATGTGGCCAAACATGGCCTTAAGCTATTTCCCATCCAGCTGAATGAACTCGTGCACTGTACTGTGCACGTTCCTGCTCCTGCTCCCAGTTCTGTCCGCTTCTGCCTTCAGTACTGTTGTAGCAAGACATGGTCTCACCACTTCAGGCGTCTGGGTCGCTGTATCAAATTCCTTGCCTGGCTAGCATCTGCTTCAGCAGCAGTAGCTTACTGGTTACTGCAGCAGCCTCCAATCTGTACAGCAGTCGTGTGCCATATCCTGCAAAGCAGAACACAGCAGGGAAGGTCATGCAACGCCAGCTGCTGCTTCTGTTGCCACCTCTATAGGTAACACCCAGCTAACCTGAAATAAATAAATAAAAAAACAAACAGAAACGGGTTGCCATCAAAACAGAATAGTGCAGAGATATTAAAGGAACTTTGAAGGCAGTTTTATTTGAAGCCGAGACTTTGGAAAAGCTTAAACAACAATTAAATGGAAGGAAACAGAGGAGTAGATGGCATCACTCAGCACCAGCCTTCATGCTGCCCTGTCCAAATGACACCAACTCACCAAAGCAAAACACAGTGAAAAGTTTAACAACAGAAAATCGAAGCATCAACAGCAGTGGATGAATGCATAATAACGATTAGACTATGGTGAACAATAAAGAGATACAAAAACAGAGCTAAACAGAGGATGGCTATCTAGCTACTACACACTATTATGTTCCATCTACATCGATCGACAGCACTCCCCTCAGCTTCAGAAGTCACAGCCCCCTCATGAGTCAGCTGCTGTTCATGCAACATACAACACCACCTAACATTGGCTCCAGGACACTACACATTAATAGAAACTAGATGCAGTAGTCGATTGTAAAAATATGCAGAAACATAGTGCAAACAGAAAAATAAAAACTGGTCTACAGGAATCCAGAAATATATATAAGCAGTACCTGATGAACGATGGACACTATTTAGCAGTGCACTACAATGCAGAAAAAAATGTAAATACAGAAAATCAAGCTTACCCGATAGACATACTAACAGTAAAAAAAAATGATTGAAGCTTAAGCTGCAAATGAATAAAACAAGGAAATACAACGATCCCATGGCTACATATTAATCGTCCATCATCGTTCCACTTTGCCAATGGTGCAGGAACAATGGACCGCATCAAACTCACACCACAGTACAGAACAATCAAACGGCAGTCATAAGCGAAGCATAGCAACCTTCCAGCTCTAGATGAATGAGCAGTGAAGAGAGAAAAAAAACGAACAGGAATCGGGAATAACTAATAAAACAAGACAAGGCTTTACATTATAGAAATAAGATGTATTAAAAGGTAATAAAATGGAAACTTAGGCAAACCGAGAGGAAATTGAACATGGTCGCTGCAAATAAAACTAACGTAAAAAGCTTTTCATAAAATATGACAAATGAAAATTAACAAGAACAGTAGCAAAACAAGAAAAAAATAAAAATGGTGGCCTGAAAAAGCCAATCGGAAAAGCTTTAAAGGAAAAATAAAATCTAAAGCTACCCTAAATTAAAACTAAAACTACTCCTAAATTACTCCTTCCCTAGAAACTACACTAAAAACTACACTACCCTAGCTTACCCTACTCCTACTTGATTTTTCAATTGCCATTCTATTTATACACAAATATAAGGGTACAATGGTAAATTTTCATCCTAGATGAGTTGGCATTGTTTGGCTACTTGTCTTCATTTGATTTGTTGCAAAGTACATATTTTCACGTCATCAGTTTTTTTGTCTAATTAGCTGTGCGATGTGGCCCAGCGTGTGTCTTCCAGAGGGTTGGCACAGTGTCCTTCGATCTTATCGTTTAAGAGTAAATAAAATACGGACACCTGACATCATGCGTGTCCAGTCGACTGATGACTCAGTCTGCAAATTGGAAGTGGTCCAGTCTCCTTTAGCCCGTTTTTAGCCCAATTTCGTCTGAAACGACTGAATTTCATCTGGATTTAATTTACCTGCACATTAAGAAATTTTAATTAAATAAAGCGGATTATTGATAAAATAATATGGGGATTAAATAAATAATTAGGAATTTAAGCACAAATAATTCAATAAAAAAATAGAATTATCACACCATCAAACTTGAGCTTTTGTTTGTCCTCAAGCAAAACAAAATAATTGTAGGAATGATAAGTACAAAACATAATAATTTATCCAACATTATCCTCAAAGAAAAAGTACAAACTATGATCTCAAAGACTCACAATTACAAGTCAAACACTTAGAATTATTCCATCATAAGTCCTAACCCAAATTAGACTCCTCGTGTGTGTGTGAAAAATGTCAGAGCCACTTCAAAGTACATTATCCGGATCAGACTATGCAAACATAGTGAATACAAAGTCGATGACAAGTTATCATTCCCATAAGTTTGCTTTTCACTTCTCTCTCCACTAATGTAGTCATACTTAACTAAAGATCAATAGGACTTCATTAAGCTTGTAATGTAAGGCTGGGGCTAAGGTATGATAAAGTCGATTTAGGTTTAATTACCCCTTAACATGCATTACTTTCTAGGATCTTTATGTAAGAGCTCATATTTATTCCCCCAAACTTATTTATTAGACATTTTATTCTATTTTTATATTTTTTCTTCTTCTTCTTCTTTCTTCTTCTCTTTTTTTTTTTTTTACTATCACCAGGTACCCATATGTACAAAGCTCAAAATATATCCAATGACTTTCCATGCTTACGGGGTAAGGGATAGGAAAAGAATACTTTAGGCTAAGGAAAATAACGCAGGTGTATTTACAGAGAAAAGCTTATTTGGCCCAGATGGGTGACTAGGGATAAAGTATGTACAGGGATGGCTCGAAAGGCTCAAACGATCCAAAGATGGCCTAAATCATCTCCCTAATTAAGTGTGATCTAATATTTCGCCTCGAGATAAGATTAAACAAATTCTAGAATATGATACACAAAATCTACTGAACAAATGCACCCCTATGTCCACATAAGCTTTCTCTAAATAAATATACAAATTCATGACATGACATGTGCATAAGATGAGGAAATCACAATCAGAATCAAGAAAAATTCAAGAACTCAACTCCATACTTTTCCTATAATCATGCTTCTCAGTCAATCAAAATCATACTTAATCACGGGGTCATATCATCGAAATATGGGAAAACTACATGCTAAGCACTAAATCATCCCAAAATCAAACAGTTTAAGCTCAAATTTTTGAAAAAAATTTGAAAACATTTTCAATTTTGCTCAAATTTTTGAAAAATACTCAAGTGATATCCCCTTCACCCCCAAACTTGAAGTGCACAGTGTCCTCAGTGTGCAGATAATATAAGAATTGAAGTTCAAGAACAGAGTACTCCCCTTTCTGATGATGATGAACAACTGAAGCTTGATTGAAAGCATAATACTAGAAAAGAAACCTGCAACACAAACAAAGAAAGAAACAACAGAAAAGAAAAATAAAAAGAACTATATACAAAGTGAAAATGAAAACACAACCACTTCAAATGCAGCTGAAGAAAACAACACTCAGCAGCAGGACGAAGAGTTGGAGGGTCATCCAAAGTGGTGACAAGGTGCTGACAGTTAACTCCTCCTGAGCCCTATCTACTTCCTTCTTTCTCTCAGACATTATATGCTTAAGCCTTATATCCTTATTAATCTCCATTTTAAAACACTTTTGAGAGTCATCAGGGAGCTTCAAAGGTTTGAAAACATGAAATGTCACTTCCTGATCTAGGACTCTCATAGTCAACTCCCCCTTTTGCACATCAATTATCGTCCTACCAGTAGCTAGGAAAGGTCTACCTAAAATAATGGGGACTTCCCTATCTTCCTCCATATCTAGTACAATAAAATCAGCAGGAAAAATAAACTTGTCCACCTTTACGAAGACATCCTCAATGACCCCCTTCGAAATTTTAATGAATCGATCTGCTAGCTGAAGGGTCACTGTAGTGGGCTTGACGTCCCCTATTCCTAACTTTTGATAGATAGATAAAGGCATTAGATTGATACTAGCTCCTAAATTAGATAAGGCTCTACCAAAGAATAGATTTTCAATAGTGCAGGGTATGGTAAAACTCTCAGAATCCTTGAGCTTAGGGGGTAATTTCCTCTGGATAATTGCACTACATTCCCCAGTTAAGGCCACCGTCTCATAATCGTCCAATCTCCTTTTCCTCGAGAGGATATCCTTTAGAAACTTCACATAACTTGGCATTTGCTCTAAGGCATCTGCGAAAGGAATGTTGATGTGAAGTTTCTTAAAAACCTCAAGAAATTTAGTGAATTATTGTTCTAGTTTTTTATCTTGGAACCTCTGAGGAAAAGGTACTGGTGGTCTAACTAGAGGCAATGTAGTGGGAACCTGTGTAGAATCAGAGGGTGAGGAAGGCAATGAATAAGAAGAAGGTATAGATGAAGAAGTGCCTAGCTTGGATTCTTTTGCAACCTGATCCTGATGTTCCTACTCTTTTTGAGCTGCTTCTTTAGAACTTACGGATTCTTCAACTATGTGTTATCAAGTTGGGACTTAACTTATGGCTCATCTAGCTCTTTGCCGCTTCTAAAGGTGATGGATCTTACACGTTCTTTACCCTCCCTTTGCCTATCAGGATTAGCTTCAGTGTTACTAGGAAGGGTCCCTGACACGCCCTAAGGGTATATGTCCGCAAGTGCACGGGTCGTACAAGTAATAATATGATTTGATTCCCGAAATTATCGTCCCACAGAGAAGTTGACTAGCCTAATTAAGTACCGGTTAATCTTACCCTAAGTATATTCTAGCAAATTATGAGATTAAGGTGGGTGATCTACTAATCTAGAATTGAAAATACCGAAAGCAATAAAATAATAAAACTATAAAATAAAGAAAATAAAACCGAGCAAAATTACTTACAGTGCTCAACGCAATTAAAATAAAAAAAAAGAAATTAAAACAGTTAAAACTAATTAACGCAATTAAAATAAAATACAATTATGAAAATAACAAAGCAAGATAAATTAAACTAAATTTAACAAACCTAAAATGTAATTAAACTACTTAATCAAAATGCAATTTAAACTAACCTAAGATTTAATGAAATAAATTTACCCCTAATCTAATTCTAAATGAACACTTAATTAACTATCATCCTAATTAAAACTAAGTTTTATACTACCATGCAAGAATACTAACATGCAATTTAATTAAAACTCTAAACTAAGCTTAACAAATTAAATTGAAATTAAACTAAACTAACAATGCATAAAAATGAGTTAATTAACTAAAATGAACTGGCCAAACAAAGCCTTAAGCATTTTAAACCATTAACTCCAAACACTATTCATCATTCATTTCTTCATTTCCATTTCCAGGTATGGCTCGGTTTTTACCCTCTGGTCCAGGCTTTTGCCTGCTGTTCGGCCAGCTGTTCTTGGTTCACTCTGCTTCTGCTGTTTCTGCTTTTGGTTTTGACTACACTACATCCAGGCTTTCACGGTTTTGGCAATCTGCCATGCTCGGTTTCGTGCTGCCCCATGTGCTTCAGACTGCTCTCGGTTGTCCTGTTGCCTCAACTCCTACAATTTCCAGCTCCCGCTCCTGCATTGTCTGTTTCTGCTTCTGTCATGCTGCTACAGGCCTTCTCGGTCTGCTGTCTCCAATTGGCATGCTGCACTAAGACTTCTGTCCAGGTTCTGCTTCAGCTATTCGTGCTATGCACCTCTTACCCAGTGAACGTGGACTTCTATTCTGCAATGCGTTTCCTCTTGCCTTGCACTTAACTTCTGCTCCGCGCCTTCTGCCTAGCACCAGCAACCTTGCATTGCTTGCATGTCCCTACCTTGTACTGCTATACCTCATTACTGCAAGCTCATATGTTGCACACTGGACACAGCAACATACACATCCTGCACATCTTCAATCCAAGCGGCACTCCGTAATAGATTCTGCCAGCAAGCTCTTAAACAGAGCATAACAGAGTAATCTATTGGACATTCCCCACTGCACTCATAAAAATCAGTCCTCAACTAGCTGGCTAGTCTAAATGGATCAAGGAAAAGTTTTTGGAAAACAATACAGCAACTGGCATGGCCTACGTAACTTAAAAAAACAAATACAGTAAAAAAATTCCTCTTGAAAGCTATCACTGAAATACAAACACAAAACAAACGGGATAGCTAACATCCTCGGGTTGCTTCAATGTAGCCTCTAATGCTGTGATTCCACATTGCCATTGATGTGGACAAATGCTAAGCATCAATCCACATCAAAGCATCAAAACCACAAAGCATAGATGAAGGAGAAGTTATGTCACCCGAATGCACAAAAAAAGCTCAAACCGAGAGCTAAAAGAAAAATAGTTAAGATTGCTTCAACTAAAAACATAAACAAAGTATGAAACCGAGAACTCAAAGACAAGGAAATGAGATCAAATGCTGTAAGAGATAATATTAGCAACTAGGATTAAACTTTTTCATTTTAAAGAAATAGAATAAAGCTTGTAAATTGTAACAATGGTGGCTAACTAAGAACTAATGGGAAATCCTTGCAAATGAAAAACAAAATAAAATCTAACAACAAAGCTTTTAAAATAAAACTTTAAACTATATTAAAAATACTTCTAAATTACATTACACTACTCCTACTCCTAAATTACATTTACTTCTACTCCTCAAATTACATTCCTTTCTTTCAATTGTCATCCTTTCCTGTTTATAAACACACTAGGGGTAAAATGGTAATTTCTACATCCTTGATGAGTTGGCTTTCTTTAGCCACTTGTCTTCACACCATTGGCTCCTTGAAAAGATATTTTCATGTCATCGGTCTTCTTGTCCAATTGGATTTGCTAGGTGGCATGACTCGTGTTGTCCGCATGGCTCAATCTCGATATTAGCCCAATTTCCGTCCATTTTCTATCGAAATATTCAAAATTCATCCGGGTTTAATTTATCTACAAACATGAGAATTTTAATTAAATAAAGGGGATAATTAACAAAATAAATTGGGTATTTAAATAATTAATTAGGAAATTAAGCACAAATACTTCTAAAAATATAGATTTATCACACCCCCAAACTTGAGTTTTTGCTTGTCCTCAAGCAAAACAAAATGATTGTAGGAATGACAAGTACAAAACACAATAATTTCCCCAATATCATCCTCAAAGAAAAAGTACAGACTATGAAATCAAAGACTCACAATTACAAGTCCAGCACTTAGAATTATTCAATCATAAGTCCTAACCCAAATTGGACTCCTCGTGAGTGTGTGAAAAATGTCTAAGTCACTTCACAATATATTATCCGGATCAGATTATGCAACATAGTGAATGTAAAGTCAATGACATGTGATCATTCCCATAAGTTTGCTTTTCACTTCTCTCTCCACTAATGTAGTCACACTTAACTAAAGATCATTAGGACTTCATTAGGCTTATAATGTAAGGCTGGGGTTAAGGTATGATAAAGTCGATTTAGGTTTAATTACCCCTTAACATGCATTACTTCTAGGATCTTAAGGTAAGAGCTCAATTCTATTTCCCCCAAACTTATTTATTTCACAAGACATTTTATTCTATTTTTGTATTTTTCTTCTTTTTTTCTTTTCTTTTTCTTTTTCTTTCTTTTTCAATTTTTTTTTTATACATACTCTTTCACTATCACTTAATACCCATATAGCTCATAATATATCCCAATGACTTTTCATGCTTTTGGGGTAAGGGATAGGAACAAAGTATTTAAGCTAAGGAAAATAATGCAGATATATTTACAGAGAAAAGCTTATTTGGCCCAGATGGGTGACTAGGGGTAGCATATGTACAAGGAAGGCTAGAAAGGCTCAAACGATCCAAAGATGGCCTAAATCATCTCCCTAATCAAGTGTGATCTAATATTTCACCTCGAGATTAGATCAAACAAATTCTAGAATATGATGCACAAAATCAATTGAACAAATGCAATCTTATGTCCACATAAGCTTTCTCTAAATAAATATACAGATTCATGACATGACATGTGCATAAGATGAGGCAATCGCAACCAGAATCAAGACAAATTCAAGAATTCAACTTCATGATTTTCCTATAATCATGTTTCTCATTCAATCAAAGTCAGACTAAATCATGGGGTCATATCATCGAAATATGGGAAAACTATATGCTAAGCACTATATCATCCCAAAATCAAACAATTTAAGCTCATATTATTGAAAAAAAATTGAAAATTCTTTCTCAGATTTTCAAAAAAAATTTGAAATTTTTTTCCAATTTTCACAAAATTGCTCAAGTGATATCCCCTCCCCCAAACTTAACGTGCACAGTGTCCTCAATGTGCAGATAATATAAGAATTTAAGCTCGAGAACAAAATACTCCCCTTTCTGATGATGATGAACAACTGAAGCTTGATTGAAAGTATAAAACTAGAAAATAAACCTGCAAAATAAACAAGAAAAGAAACAACAGAAAAGAAAAAGAAAAACAAACTATATACAAAGTGAAAAGGAAAACACAGCCACTTCAAATGCAGCTGAAGAAAACAACACTCAGCAGCAGGGTGAAGAGTAGGAGGATTAGCCAAAATGGTGACAGAATGTTAACAGTTAAATCCTCTTGAGCCTATCTACTTCCTTCTTTCTCTCAGATATCTTATGCTCAAGCCTTATATCTTCCATCCTAAAACAGTTTTGAGAGTCATCAGGGAATTTTAAAGGTTTGAAAATATTAATATTTACTTCCTGATCTTGGACTCTCATCGTTAACTCCCCCTTTTGTACATTAATTACTGTTCTACCAGTAGCTAGGAAAGGTCTACCTAATATAATGGGGACTTCCCTATCTTCCTCCATGTCCAACACGATAAAATTCGCAGGGAAAACAAACTTGTCCACATTTATTAAGACATCCTCAATGACCCCCTTCGGATATTTAATTGATCGATCAGCCAACTGGAGGGTCACTGTGGTGGGCTTGGCATCCCCTATTCCTAACTTCTTATAGATAGACAATGGCATCAAATTTATACTAGCTCCTAAATCACGCAGGGCTCTACCAAGGAATAAATTTCCAATAGTGCATGGTATGGTAAAACTCTCGGAATCTTTGAGCTTGGGGAGTAATTTCCTCTGAATAATTGCACTACATTCCTCAGTCAAAGCCACCGTCTCATATTCTTCCAGTCTCCTCTTCCTCGAGAGGATATCCTTTAGAAACTTCACATAACTTGACATTTGCTCTAAGGCATCTGCGAAAGGAATGTTGATGTGAAGTTTTTTAAAACCCTCAAGAAATTTAGCGAATTGTTGATCCGATTTTTTATTTTGGAACCTCTGAGGAAAAGGTACTGGTGGTCTAACCGGAGGGGATGTAGTGGAAACATGTATAACATTAGAGGGCGAGGAAGGCTGTGAAATAGAAGAAGGTATAGATGAAGAAGTGCCTAGCTTGGATTCTTTTGCAGCCTGATCCTGATGTTCCTGCTCTTTCTAAGCTGCTTCGTTAGAACTTATGGGTTTTTCAACTATGGGCTCAACAGGATTGGACTTACTTTGTGGCTCATCTAGCTCTTTACCGCTCTTAAGGGTAATGGATTTGACATATTCCTTACCCTCCCTTTGCTTAACATGATTAGCTTCAGTGTTACTAGGAAGGGTCCCTTGAGGACGTTACCTAAGAGCATTTGCTATTTGTCCTACCTGAACCTCTAAGTTCTTAATTAAAGCAGCTTGATTTTACAGGATAGTCGTGAACATTTCCTCAAGCGAGGGCTTATTCTCAGCTGCTGGTGCATGGTAAAGTTGTGGCTGCGTAGATTGTGGTGGTGGTGGTAGTGGTCGATGGAAGTGAGGTGGATGATGTTGAAATTGAGGTGGGGATGGTTGATGAGGCGAATGATATGGATATTACAGCTGTGGGGGTACCTGAACCGATGGAGCTTGAAAACCAGAGAGTCCTACAGGTCTAGAGCTAGAAGTTTGCCCTTGGTTTTGGCTCCAGAAGAAGTTAGGATGGCTCCTCCACCCTGGGTTGTAGGTGTTTAACAAGGGGTTGTTCTGTTGCTTCTGAAGTGGAACAACATACTGAACTGATTCTAAGTTGAGCAGACACCTATCTACAGAGTGGGTACCACTACACAGCTCGCAGGAAAGAAAATGACTTTGGACAGAATACACATGGTTAGGACTAGTGGGAGGATTATGTTGGGTACTGACCGACACTACCTTCTTCGTAAGATTAGCGATTTGAGAAGTCAAGATAGACAGTGTGTCGAGCTCATAAATACCCGCCGGCTTCTTTGGCATTTGCCTCTCCGAGGACCATAAATAGTTATTAGCGCCATCTTATCTAAAAGCTCGTAAGCTTCCTCCTCTGTTTTGCACATCAGGGCTCCACCCGCAGCAGCATCAGCAATGGTCCTATTTGGGCTTGTAAGTCCGTTGTAGAAGGTTTGACTTGAAACCATAAAGGTAGGCTATGGTGAGGGCACTTCCTAAGAAGCTCCTTATATCGTTCCCATGCTTCGTAAAGAGTTTCAGAGTCGTACTGAGTAAAGGAAGATATATTACTACGGAGTTGGGCCATTTTAGAGGGAGGGAAAAACTTAGATAGAAATTGATGGGCTAACTCGTCCCATGTAGAAATGGATCCTGGAGGCAGGGAGGTTAACCAGTGTCTCGCCCTATCCCTAAGTGAGAAGGGGAATAATCTAAGCCTAAGCGCATCATCAGATAATCCATTATGTTTGAAGGTATTGCACAAGTCCAGGAATTGCCCAAGGTGAGCATATGGGTCATCGTGCGGAAGCCCACTGAACTGCAATGAAGTCTAGATCATCTGGAGGATGGAAGGCTTAATTTCAAAATTGTTTGCATGGACAGCTGGTGGCCTAATGCCGGAATAATATTCTCCAATCGTCGGCATTGCATAATCTCCAACGGTTCTAAATTCCCTATTTTCTGTCATGATGTTTTACAGCGGAGCAGATAATTTCCTAGAATCCTTTCGAATTTTTCTAAGAGTACATTCAATTTTAGGATCTAGAGGAAAGCAATCAAAACTTCTGGCTCTACACATGCAATCATCGAAAAGTCCTTACAAAATTTTTTTAAGTTTTTCAATTTTTTCAATTTTTTTATTTTAATTTTTCAATTAACTAATCTAGATTAAATATTTACAAGCTAGAATTACACCTAAGCATAATTTCACCGATATTAATTATTACACCTAAGCATAATTTCACCGATATTAATTAAGGACTAATTAAAACTTCCCCGGTAACGGCGCCAAAAACTTGATACGCCCTAAGGGTATATGTCCGCAAGTGCACAGGTCGTACAAGTAATAATGGGATTTGAGTCCCGAAATTATCGTCCCACAGAGAAGTTGACTAGCCTAATTAAGTACCGGTTAATCTTACCCTAAGTATATTCTAGCAAATTATGAGATTAAGGTGGGTGATCTACTAATCTAGAATTGAAAATACCGAAAGCAATAAAATAATAAAACTATAAAATAAAAAAAATAAAACCGAGCAAAATTACTTACAGTGCTCAACGCAATTAAAATCAAAAACCTACAAAAGAAATTAAAACAGTTAAAGCTAATTAATGCAATTAAAATAAAATACAATTATGAAAATAACAAAGCAAGATAAATTAAACTAAATTTAACAAACCTAAAATGTAATTAAACTACTTAATCAAAATGCAATTTAAACTAACCTAAAATTTAATGAAATAAATTTACCCCTAATCTAATTCTAAATGAACACTTAATTAACTATCATCCTAATTAAAATTAAGTTTTATACTACTATGCAAGAATACTAACATGCAATTTAATTAAAACTCTAAACTAAGCTTAACAAATTAAATTGAAATTAAACTAAACTAACAATGCATGAAAATGAGTTAATTAACTAAAATGAACTAGCCAAACAAAGCCCTAAGCATTTTAAACCATTCCCTCCAAATACCATTCATCCATCATTTCTTCATTTCCATTTCCAGGTATGGCTCGGTTTTTACCCTCCGGCCTAGGCTTTTGCCTGCTGTTCGGCCAGCTATTCTCGGTTCACTCTGCTTCTGCTGTTTCTACTTTTGGTTTTGACTACACTACCTCCAGGCTTTCACGGTTTTGGCAATCTGCCATGCTCAGTTTCGTGCTGCCCCTGGTGCTCCAAACTGCTCTCGGTTGTCCTATTGCCTCAACTCCTGCAATTTCTAGCTCCCACTCCTGCATTGTCTGTTTCTGCTTCTGTCATGCTGCTACAGGCCTTCTCGGTCTGTTGTCTCCAATCGGCATGCTGCACTAAGACTTTTGTCCAGGTTCTGCTTCAGCTATTCGTGCTACGCACCTCTTACCCAGCGAACATGGACTTCTATTCTGCAATGCGTTTTGTAACGACCCGTGACCTATAAAAATTCAGAGTAAATTTTTTTTTTTAACTTCTACTTGTGACTTAATCCTTTATTTACTTAGGCTGTATTCCTGTTCAGTGTCAATCCTTAAAATATTCCATTTCATTTATTCTTATACCGATTTCATCCCGACACATTATTTTCAATAGATGTCTGTGCATACAAATATTCTGGTATAAAGATAAGAATGTATACCTCACGCATATACAAAAGGTAGTCTGGGGAAACTCATATCCGCCAGCTTACGTCGTCTACGCAGCATTTATTAGTTGTAATTCACTGCAAAAATCTGAGAGGTAGAGGGGTGAGCTTTTGGGGAAAAGCTCAGTAAGGTAATACTCTTAAAGCAGTTCTAATATATAAAACCTTTGAAATTGTTCTTAGAACAAATCTTAATGAAATACAAAAATTTTCATTTCATGCATAAACGTCATAAAGCATGCATGTCAATAAAACCATTAACATGCTTAATCATTTTCATGAACATTTCATAAATCATCTCGTAAACATCTCATGCATATTTCATAATCGTTTCATAAACATCTCATGCATATTTCATAATCATTTCATAAACATCTCATGCATGTTTCATAATCATTTCATAAACATCTCATCATAGTCGATTTTATAATTAAAATCGAGGAGACTAGACTATAACTAAGTCATGCGATACGTGTCATTCTCCATTGGAGAGTCGTCATACCTATGGCCATGGCAAGTGGGCTGTAGACTGGATCAAGGTCGTACAACCATTTCGTAAAATATGGGTAGTATCCATCTTACTTACTTTCACTAGCACCTAGCTAGGGCACGGGCACCAGAGGCACTCTCCGCGTGGGCAACATAATTGCGTGCTGCGCGGGCACGAGATACTACCGAAACATCATCATAAACCACCAGTAGCACGACATCTTCCACACAGGTCGAGTCAAGTGCTAAAGGGGCCTACGTACCGGCACCTCAAGTGATGGAGCCGGAACACCACGAGAAGTAGCCAAGCATGAAGCCAAGTCTCAAAACATATTTTCTTTTTTTTTGTAAATACTTTTGAAAACATCAAAAGTTCTATTTCAAAGCGTAATTATGGGTTTTCAAGCCATCATAAAACTTTCATGCATTTTCATAATTCGAAAGTTTATTTCATAAACATAGATGTTTTAGCGAACATTTTGTAAAACGAAATCATGTTTTGTAAACAGTTTCGTAAGTATGGAATCATTGGTAAACCATTTCAAATCAAATGCTCTTTCATAAAATCATTTTTCAGTGAAACAAGAATGCAATATCAGAACTAGGTTCAATAATACCCCTTACCTTGATTTATCGGGTATCTCGAATTCGAATGGTGACGTCCCCTAGTACCTCCTTTAATCCCTTCTACAATCACCTACACCGAAATTGTAGACTTAGTACCCTATTCATGAGAATTGCGTTAAAAGCGTAATTTATCGTTGCTACTGCGTGTGTACGTATTATTGTATATCCTTAGGCCGACACGCATGTTTATATATTTCTTCACTATTTATATATTGCTCCTACAAGTATTAACATATACCTTTATTATATACATCCACATGTATACAGGCATAAATATATATTTATATATATATATATATATATATATATATATATATATATATACACTCCTGTATGTATATATATATACTTTTATTGTTTTCATGTTTTCCTATCTCATATATATACGTTCTTTGTATATACATATACTTACACACATTCTCCTTTCATATCCCCACATGTATATGCACCTAAATAAATATAAATATATATATATTATCATTGTTTTCCATTTTTTTCCTTATCACCCATGCATACACATTTTTTTTGTACAAATATTAGCAAACCCAATTCATTATATACACCTATTTGCACATGTACCTAAATAAATAAATATACATATATATATTTAAATAATTATTTTGAAAATTAAGTTGGTTCATTTGACTACTTACCGACTAACCCGGAGCTCGGTTGCGTCACCAAATTTTTTTTCCCATTTTTCTTTTTTTTCCTTTTTTTTCCTTTTTCTGGCTGAACCGGTTCAGACCGGTCCGGTTCAGCCCGGTTCAGTCCCGGTCCAACCTTCTCCCTCGCCGTTCGAGGCTTTTCTGGCCGGTTCTCCGTCGGCTTCCACCTTCAGCTTGTCTGTGGGATAGTCCGGTGCATGGATCTGGGGTCGGATTCGCCAAAGCTCGCCGGAAAGTGGCCGGTCCGGCCTCTTCTCTCCTCCGGCGTCGGCACCCATTCTCTTTGGCGCCGTTTGGCGGCATTTCAGGCCAATCTGCGCCTGGATCGGCGCCTCCGTCGTCCCCCTCTGGTCGGTGGTGGGTCACTCTTCCTTCCATCGGCCGCCGGCCGTCCCCTTTTCTCTTTTCTGTTTCATTCTCTTCTTCCTCCTTTCGGGTTTCTCTCGTCGGCCTTCATTTCGTTGCTGGACTTCGTAGGGGTCGGCGTCGGCAACCCCATCTCTTTCTCTCCCCGGT
This sequence comes from Firmiana major, assembly GCA_033439115.1. NCBI lineage: Eukaryota > Viridiplantae > Streptophyta > Magnoliopsida > Malvales > Malvaceae > Firmiana > Firmiana major. The sequence goes on along the minus strand of CM065903.1, from coordinate 20,084,174 downwards.
CACCGCTTCCTCTCGCCGACGGCCTCTGCTTCCCTGTCGCTGCTTCTCTTCTGATCTGGGAAGGGAACCCCTTCCCTTCATGTTTTCAGTGTCGCGCGATATCGCGCGACACTGTTTCCCAATTTTATTTTATTTTTATTTCTATTATTATTATTATTATTATTATTATTATTTTATATACATATATTTATAAATACATTTATAGATTTTTTTTAAAATTTACAATTTCAAAATAACCAAAATACATATGTATATATATATATATATATATATTTTGTATTTATTTTTATTTATTTTATTATTATTATTATTATTATTATTATTATAATATTATATTTTATTAAAATATAATATAATATATAATATACCCAAAATATTTATATATAAATATATATATATTTAAATCCAATAAATATATATATTTATCTTATTTATTTCCCGAGTATTTTATTATTTAATTTATTTTATATCAGACTTACAATTTTATTTCCACTTATACGGTTTTTTTTTTTTACGAACCAATTTACAAGAAAATTTCGGGGATTTACAGCTAACATCTTCGAGTTGCTTCACATGTAGCCTCTAATGCTGTGATTCCACATTGCCATTGATGTGGACAAATGCTAAGCATCAATCCACATCAAAGCATCAAAACCACAAAGCATAGATGAAGGAGAAGTTATGTCACCCGAATGCACAAAGAGAGCTCAAACCGAGAGCTAAAAGAAAAATAGTTAAGATTGCTTCAACTAAAAACATAAACAAAGTATGAAACCGAGAACTCAAAGACAAGGAAACGAGATCAAATGCTGTAAGAGATAATATTAGCAACTAGGATTAAACTTTGTCATTTTAAAGAAATAGAATAAAGCTTGTAAATTGTAACAATGGTGGCTAACTAAGAACTAACAGGAAATCCTTGCAAATGAAAAACAAAATAAAATCTAACAACAAAGCTTTTAAAATAAAACTTTAAACTATATTAAAAATACTTCTAAATTACATTACACTACTCCTACTCCTAAATTACATTTACTTCTACTCCTCAAATTACATTCCTTTCTTTCAATTGCCATCCTTTCCTATTTATAAACACACCAAGGGTAAAATGGTAATTTTCACATCCTTGATGAGTTGGCATTTCTTTGGCCACTTGTCTTCACACCATTGGCTCCTTGAAAAGATATTTCCATCTCATCGGTCTTCTTGTCCAATTGGATGTGCTAGGTGGCTCAATCTCGATATTAGCTCAATTTCGATCCATTTTCTACCGAAATATTCAAAATTCATCCGGGTTTAATTTATCTGCAAACATGAGAATTTTAATTAAATAAAGGGGATAATTAACAAAATAAATTGGGGATTTAAATAATTAATTAGGAAATTAAGCACAAATAATTCTAAAAATCTAGAATTATCAGTCCCTTAAGGACGTTGGCTAAGAGCACTAGCTATTCGTCCAACCTGAACTTCTAAGTTCTTAATTGAGGCAGCTTGATTTTGCAGGATAGTCGTGAACATTTCCTCAAGCGAGGGCTTCTTCTCAACTACTGGTGCTGGTGCAAGTATATGCTGTAGAAGTGGTGGTGGTGGTTGATGGAAGTGAGGTGGATGCTGTTGAAATTGAGGTGGGGATTAATGATGAGGCAGATGATATGGAATTTGCGGCTGTGGTGGTACCTGAACCGGTGGAGCTTGAAAACTAGGGGGTCCTACAGATATGAAATTAGAAGTTTACCCTTGGTTTTGGCTCCAAGAGAAGTTAGGATGGTTCCTCCACCCTGAATTATAGGTGTTTGAAAAAGGGTTGTTCTGTTGCTTAGGGGGAGCAACATACTGAATCGATTCTAAGTTGAGCGGACACCTATCTACAGAGTGGGTACCACTACACAGCTCGCAGGAAAGAAAAGGACTTTGGACAGAATACACAGTGTTAGGACTAGTGGGAGGATTATGTTTAGTACTGAGCGACTCTACCTTCTTCGTAAGATTAGCGATTTGAGAGGTCAAGGTAGACCGTGCGTAGAGCTCATAAATACCCGTCGACTTCTTTGGTAATTGCCTCTCCGAGGATCATAAATAGTTGTTAGCCGTCATCTTGTCTAAAAGCTCGTAAGCTTCCTCCTCTGTTTTGCACATCAGGGCTCCACCCGCAGCAGCGTCAACAATGGTCCTATTTAGGCTTGTAAGTCCATTGTAAAAGGTCTGGACTTGCAACCACAAAGGTAGGCCATGGTGAAGGCACTTCCTAAGAAGCTCCTTATATCGTTCCCATGCTTCGTAAAGAGATTCAGAGTCGTACTGGGCAAAGGAAGATATATTACACGGAGTTTGGCCATTTTAGAGGGATGGAAAAACTTAGATAGAAATTGATGGGCTAACTCGTCCCATGTAGAAATGGATCCTGGAGGCAGGGAGGTTAACCAGTCTCGCGCCCTATCCCTAAGTGAGAAGGGGAATAATCTAAGCCTAAGCGCATCATCAGATAATCCAATATGTTTAAACGTGTTGCACAAGTCCAGGAATTGCCCAAGGTGAGCATATGGGTCGTCATGAGAGAGCCCACTGAACTACAATGAAGTCTGGATCATCTGGAGGATTGCGGGCTTAATTTCAAAATTATTTGCATGGATAGCTGGTGGCCTAATGCCGGAATAATACCCTCCAATAGTCGGCATTGCATAATCTCCAACGGTCTTAATTTTCCTATTTTCTGCCATAATGTGTTGCAGCGGAGCTAATAATTTCCTAGAATCCTTTCAAATTTTTCTAAGAGTTCGTTCAATTTTAGGATCTAGAGGAAAGCTATCTTAACTCCTGGCTATACGTATGCAAACACCTAAAAGTCCTTAAAAAAAATTTGAATTTTTAAATTTTTTATTTAAATTTTTTTTATTAACTAATCTAGATTAAACTTCTAAATATTTACAACCTAAATATTTACAAGCTAGAATTACACCTAAGCATAATTTCACCAATATTAATCAACGACTAATTAAAACTTCCCCGGCAACGGGGCCAAAAACTTGACACGCTCTAAAGGTATTGTCCGCAAGTGCATGGGTCGTACAAGTAATAATGGGATTTGAGTCCCGAGTTATCGTCCCACAGAGAAGTTGACTAGCCTAATTAAGTACCGGTTAATCTTACCCTAAGTATATCCTAGCAAATTATGAAGTTGCAATGGGTGGTCTACATGGCTAGAATTAAAATACGAAAAGCAATAAAATAATAAAACTATAAAATAAAAGAAATAAAATCGAGCAAAAATTACTTACAAAGGTCCGAGTAATAAAAAGCAAGAACCTACAAAAGAAAATTTAAACAGTTAAATTGAATTAATGCAACTAAAATAAAATGCAAATATGAAAATAAAGCAATAAAACTAATTAAACTAAAATTAAATAAGCTTAAAATAAAATGTGCATGTAATTAAACTAACTAAGAAAATGCAATTTAAAATAACTTAAAGTCTAATGAAAATAAAGACTAAAAAAAATGCATGAAAAACATTTAATCTAAATTAACTTTGAATGCTACTCTTAAAATACTAAACTAAAATTAAGTCCTAAAATCTATGATATAAAATCAACAGTTAACATAAATTAAAATTAATAATTAAATTCACAAACAAAACACTATAACTAACTTACAATTTTCATTTAACAATTAGCCTAACTTAACAACTAATAAAAGGAATGAAAACAATAATAAAAATGCATTAAACATTAAATAGCAAAAATGAAATGTGGCCAAACATGGCCTTAAGCTATTTCCCATCCAGCTGAATGAACTCGTGCATTATACTGTGCACGTTCCTGCTCCTGCTCCCAGTTCTGTCCTCTTCTGCCTTCAGTACTATTGTAGCAAGACCTGGTCTCACCACTTCAAGCGTCTAGGTCACTGTATCAAATTCCTTGCCTGGCTAGCATCTGCTTCAGCAGCAGCTGCTTACTGGTTACTACAGTAGCCTCCAATCTGTACAGCAGTCGTGTGCCATATCCTGCAAAGCAGAACACAGCAGGGAATGTCATCCAATGCCAGCTGCTGCTTCTGTCGCCACCTTTATAGGTAACACCTCTATTCTATAACCAACAGCTAACCTGAAATAAATAAAAAAAAAACAAACAGAAACGGGTTGCCAACAAAACAGAATAGTGCAGAAATATTAAAGGAACTTTGAAGGCAGTTTTATTTGAAGCCGAGACTTTGGAAAAGCTTAAACAACAATTAAATGGAAGGAAACAGAGGAGTAGATGGCATCACTCAGCACCAGCCTTCATGCTGCCCTGTCCGAATGACACCAACTCACCAAAGCAAAACACAGTGAAAAGTTTAACAACAGAAAACCGAAACATCAACAGCAGTGGATGAATGCATAATAACGATTAGACTATGGTGAACAATAAAGAGATACAAAAACAGAGCTAAACAGAGGATGGCTATCTAGCTACTGCACAATATTGTGTTCCATCTACATCGATCGGCAGCACTCCCCTCAGCTTCAGAAGTCACGGCCCCCTCATGAGTCAGCTGCTGTTCATGCAACATACAACACCACCTAACATTGGCTCCAGGACACTACACATCAATAGAAACTAGATGCAGTAGTCGATTGTAAAAATATGCAGAAACACAGTGCAAATAGAAAAATAAAAACTGGTCTACAGGAATCTAAAAATATATATGAGCAGTACCTGATGAACGATGGACACTATTTAGCAGTGCACTACAATGCAGAACAAAATGTAAATACAGAAAATCAAGCTTACCTAATAGACATACTAACAGTAAAAAAAAAATGATTGAAGCTTAAGCTGCAAATGAATAAAACAAGGAAATACAACGATCCCATGGCTACATATTGATCGTCCATCATCGTTCCACTTTGCCAATGGTGCAGGAACAATGGACCGCATCAAACTCACACCACAGTACAGAACAATCAAACGGCAGTCATAAGCGAAGCATAGCAACCTTCCAGCTCTAGATGAATGAGCAGTGAAGAGAGAAAAAGCGAACAGGAATCGGGAATAACTAATAAAACAAGACAAGGCTTTACATTAAAGAAATAACATGTATTAAAAGGTAGTATAATGGAAACTTAGGCAAACCGAGAGGAAATTGAACATGGTGGCTGCAAATAAAACTAACGTAAAAAGCTTTTCATAAAATATGACAAATGAAAATTAACAGGAACAGTAGCTAAACAAGAAGAAAATAAAAATGGTGGCTTGAAAAAGCTAATCGGAAAAGCTTTAAAGGAAAAATAAAAATCTAAAGCTACCCTAAATTAAAACTAAAACTACTCCTAAATTACTCCTTCCCTAGAAACTACACTACCCTAGCTTACCCTACTCCTACTTGATTTTTCAATTGCCATCATGTTCTATTTATACACAAATATAGGGGTACAATGGTAAATTTTCATCCTAGATGAGTTGGCATTGTTTGGCCACTTGTCTTCATTTGATTTGTTGCAGAGTAGATATTTCCACATCATCAGTCTTTTTGTCCAATTAGCTGTACGATGTGGCCCGACGTGTGTCTTCCAGAGGGTTGGCACGGTGTCCTTCGATCTTATCGTTTTGGAGCAAATAAAATACGGACACCTAACATCACGCGTGTCCAATCGACTGATGACTTGGTCTGCAAATTGGAAGTGGTCCAGTCTCTTTTAGCCCATTTTCAGCCCAATTTCGTCTGAAACGACTGAATTTCATCTGGATTTAATTTACCTGCACATTAAAAAATTTTAATTAAATAAAGGGGATTATTGATAAAATAATATGTGGATTAAATAAATAATTAGGAATTTAAGCACAAATAATTCTATAAAAAATAGAATTATCAATAGGCTACTACCTTTCCATCCTGTATCAATACACAGCCCAGTCTTTGATGTGAAGCATCCTTATACACCGAGAAACCTCTTGAGCTGGTAGGAATGGTGAGAATCGGAGCTGTGGTTTATCTCCTTTTCAACTCCTGAAAACTTTCCTTACATTTATCGTCCCATACGAATTCAACATTCTTTCTCATGAGACATGTCAAAGGAGCAGCTAATCTTGAGAATCCCTCCACAAATCTTCGATAATATCCAGTTAAACCCAAGAAATTTTTTATCTCTGTCACTGTCTGGGGTCTCTGCCACTGTATCACTGCCTCAATCTTTGATGGATCCACTGACACACCATCCTTCGATACTATATGACCTAGAAAAGAGATTTGTTCCGACCAAAAGTTACACTTACTGAGTTTACCGTATAACTTCTTCTCTTGGAGGGTCTATAGCACTATCCTTAGGTGTTGTTCATGCTCCTCTCTAGATCTTAAGTACACCAGTATATTATCAATAAGCACAATAACAAATCGGTCCAAATACTGGTGAAACACCTCATTCATCAATGACATAAAAGCTGCAGGAGCATTGTCAACCCGAATGGCATAACCATAAACTCATAATAACCATATCGGGTGCGAAAGGCTGTCTTAGGTACATCTCCATCCTGAATTTTCAACTGATGGTACCCAAATCTCAGATCTATCTTGTAGAAGACCTACGATCCCCTAAGCTGATCCAATAAGTCATCGATGCATGGAAGGGGTACTTATTCTTGATGGTGGCCTTATTCAACAATCGGTAATCTATACACAGTCGGAGGCTTCCATCCTTCTTCCTTACAAACAGAATCGGTGCTCCCCAAAGTGAGACGCTCGACCTGATGAACCCCTTCTCTAACTACTCCCGTAACTGCTTCCTTAGTTCTTCCAACACAATTTGAGTCATTTTGTACGGTGGCTTGGTATTGGCTCTGTACCATATGCCAAGTCTATACAAAACTCCATCTCTCTATCTGGAGGTAACCCTGGTAATTCATCCAAAAAGACATCTGAAAATTCCCTGACCACTGGGATGTCTATCAACTCCGAACGTGCGTTATCCGTCTCAATCACACAAGCAATGAACCCTTCACATTATCCTTTCCACCGTTAGTAACACAAATCATCACATTAACATACATAATTGATAAACATATTCATCTCTCGAATATCATATATTAAGATCATAGTCTTTTATTTATATTAAACATGTCCTTCGTTTCATTTCGTAAAACTTACAACAAGATTATCTATCTCTAGAAAAGTCAATGTTCTAGCACGACAATCCATAACAACATGGTTTGCAGTCAGCCAATCCATTCCTAAGATTACATCAAAATCACTCATATTTAATAAAATTAAATCGGCTGCAATTTCTTTACCTCCTATCCTCATCTTACAATTCCTATATACATGCTCAGTCAATTGACTATCATTCATAGGGGTAGATATCATCAACATCTTATCTAGCAGTGTGGGTTTTAGATGCTTCAACAATTTATGTACAAAGGATGACGATATAAAGGAATGTGCAGCATCAGGATCAAATAATACAAATGCCTATAAATCAAAGATTTGGATGGTACCTTTAGCCACATCTGAAGATTGATCCGCAGTGTCTTAGTCCAGTGCGTGCACTTGTCCTCTGCTCACACCCACTACCTACTTCCACTTTTCCTCAGCTGTAGCCCTCCTCCTCGAAGCAGCTGTACCAATTGGAGCTTTCTCTGGCTCTTTGCCCTTCTGTTGAACTCTCTCTGTCATCTCTAGGCAATCCCAGATTATGTGCCCTAGTTTCTCACATCTGAAGCATACTGCAGGATGTTCATAGCATGGTCGAGTACCATGGTACCTACCACACTTGCTACACTGTTTTGTAGTAGGCTGTGGCCCTCCAATCATAATTCTCTTAGCTAGAGTTATGGCCGGATACATGGGAGGATTTACTGTCCTCTCTCGGATCTCCTCAATCCTCGGCCACTTCCCAAAAAATCTCTTGCTTCCTTTATAACTGAAGCCTCTATACAGCACTGGTCTCTTCTTATCTCTGTCCGTCACTTTACCAACCTTTCCAAACTCTAAGGCAATTCTATCAATGTCTTGTTCACACAATTGCGCCCTGCGCACTGCCTCCTCATAGGTCGGCATATCCAAGGGGACCAATCTGGACCTGATGGTTGGTCTCAGTCCATCCACAAACTTTTGGACCTTCTCGACCTCATTACTCATTGTTTTTGGATCATATCTGCCCTGGGAGGTGAAGGTTGTCTCATACTCATCCACCGTCCTGCTCCCTTGGGTCAGTCCCAAAAATGTCACTTCCGTTGTGCAGTATCCGGAACATGTTGTCTCTAAAAAGCCTCCAAAAATACATCCCAGCTGATCTCTGTATGTCGGGCTCTCAAAATAGGCCTAGTAGATTTCCATCAATGTTCTGCTGACCCCTTCAGCATGAATGCAGAAAACGCTACCATCTCGATAGTAGTGCACTCAAAAAACCCATATAACTTCTCAATTTCATTTATCCAATCCTCTGCAGCTACTGGGTCCTTAACTCCACTGAAAGACAGTGGTCCAAACTTCTGGAACTGTCGCAATCTGTCCAAATCACATCCATAACCCCAACCTCTATCGCCTTATGGTGTAGCAACAGGTGTGGGCATATCCGGTGTGGGTGGGGGTGTAGGTGTATTTGTCATCTGAGGTCTCTAGGCTGGCCGTGCCTGTGCCTCAGGAGCTGTCGCCTGCTCGGCATCACCCTGTGTAGTGGGACTCTGTCTACCCCCAACTCAAAGTAAAGATTGAGTGACCAACTCCAAGATCATCTCTATACTCTGCTTAATCCTCGCGAAGTGTGCCTCAGTACTCTCAGGTCTCTCCTCTAGACCCTTTCGAGCATGTTCAACCTCATTCTCCACCTCAGCCTCTTCCTGAGTCTCGTGTGGTTCTGGCTCAATACTGCCCCCAGGCCTACCTCTACGACCTCTAACTTACGCTCCCGCCCCTCTACCGCGACTGGTGTTAGGCATAATGCTTAATTCCCTACATTCACATCAATTTATTTGTCAACCCATCGACACACACACACACAATTTGTATCTAAACAAGCACGGTAACATAGGGATGTAATTTTCCAACTTATTAAGTATTTTAGACACCGACACACATCAGACCAAACCTGCCTATGATACCAACTTCTGTCACGACCCTCAATTTACCAAAAATCGTCACAAATGTTTCGCTTTTCAAACATTATTTATTTTTATCTTACTCCGATCGTGATCAGCTGCACTCTCATCAGTTGGGCTGTGTGTCGATGTTTGCCTCATCCAACCATAACAATTTAATTTGCATTATAATTTAGAAATAAACACTTGTATAAATAAACTAGAGTGTTGTTTACATGTATTTACATTGCTTTACATCCCCAATGGTTACATTCAAAATGTTACTGTGCTATGGTAAGTTTAGATATAAAATCATACAAGTGTGTATACCTTACATGATGGGATGCAGGGGTACAAAAGAAACCTCTAGTCGCCCTTAATCTATACTTAATGCTCTGTAGAGAGGGGGAAAATAAGAGGGTGAGTAAACAACAAGTTCAGTAAGGCAATCATGCAAACAGGTAGATACTACACTATCTATGTGGTTATGATGTCATGCTCAAAAACCATACACTTTCTCATTCACATCTTAAAAGCATCAATTCATGCTTGTCTTAATGGCTATTTAAACTCAGTGCACAAATCAAATTCAAGCATAGAATAACCATCATGCATATTTCATAAAAAATGCATGGAAAACCATCTTGCGTAAGTGCACTTTAAAGCCATTATCATGCATTCTCATCTCAATAAAATCAACACTTGCCAGGACTCAGCCCCTCCCTCGGACTGTCTTGACTCACAATACATTTCAAAACATGGATTCATTCATAAATAAGAGACATGTGAGATAGGCAATATAACAAGGAAATCTCCTCTAGGACTATGGTCATATCTTCTGTGATACTACACTAATCAGGTGTGCAGGGTATCACCTCTATCTGCTTTCGCATGGGAGGAGTGACGTGGAAATATCTACTCTGTAACAAATCAAATGAAGACAAGTGGCCAAACAATGCCAACTCATCTAGGATGAAAAATTACCATTTTACCCCTATGTTTGTGTATAAATAGAACATAATGAGTAATTGAAAAATTAAGTAGCCTAGGGTAGTTTTTAATGTAGTTTTTTAGGGTAGAGTAATTTAGGAGTAGGAGTAGTGTTAGAATAGTTTTTTTTTCTTATTTCTTTAAAAGCTTTCCCGTTAGCAATTTTCATTTTTGTTAAGTTACTATTCAAGTTAATTTTCATTTTTATGAAAAGTTTAGATTTCTTAGTTGCTCTCGGTTTTACTAAGTTTCCAATTGCTTATGTTTTGTTTTAATGAAAAACCTTCATTTTTCCTATTGTTGATAGCTTTTGGTTTGCTCATTATTAAGGTTCCATGTTTTTGTTCTTCATTTTTTGTTCATTCGGGTGACAAGATTTCTTCCTTCATTTCTGCCTTTTGATTCTGGTGCTTTGATGTGGGTTGATGCCGAGCATTGTTCCAAATCAATGGCAATGTGGAACCATGGCAGCAGGAGCTAGAATTGAAGCAACCCGAGGATGATGAATGTCCACATTATTGTGCTTACGGGTGTTGATAGTTTTGCTTTTATTTTCAGTTGTTGATGACTACTTATTTTTTTCGGTTTTACTCTTTAATCCTGCATTGCCTTGTTACTTTTTATTTTCTATTTTTTTCTATTTCAATTTTTTTTAGTCTACATTACATGGATTCATCTATTTTTTGCATTTAGAGTTTTAGTTTTCATCTTTTATTTCAGTATTCAAAGTGTGTTGTCCCTTGCTTTGCATTTGTCTTCTCGGCATTTTTAATTTGTATTGCTTGCTACTTGTTGCTGGCCAGTGATAAGGGTTGATGAGCTGATGCCATTCGGTGCAGTAGAGCTGTCACGCCCCGAAACGCGGAAAATATGGCTAATTTAAAACTTTTTACTCATTAATTCACAATTAAGGGTGCATTCCTGTGCAGTGTCATACATCATCATAATTATCATGCCTCAGGATCTCATCATAATATAGTATATATTGTGTCATATACATTACTCAATTCCAAGTTAATTAATCCTAATACATCCCATACAATGTTATACATCAAGTGTCTGCAATTACAGTAATTGTCTGGGTACATGAAAAGATAAAAGATACCTCAAAATACAATATATGGCCTGGAGCTCAAGTCCTCCACTAGCCACTACTCCGTAAGTCGCAGGAAAACCCTTTTCACTTGAAGAAATCTGGGGGGGAAAGAAAACAGGGTGAGCTTCTAAATTGCTCAGTAAAGGGGGTAAGGGACTCATTTCATAAACCAAAATGCACATCACAAAATATTTATTTGTATGTGAAACTCATTAATCTCATTTGAAAACCATAGCATGAAAGTACTCAAAACGACATTCTCATGTCTCAAATCATGTGAAAACATGAAGTAAAGAGGCTCAGTCTAGAGCAATAACAAAGCATGTGAAAATAATGCGATAAACGCTTTCTCAATTAACATGATAAAATCACTGTAATAATAATGCAAGTGGCACAGCCACTAAACACACGTGGCATAGCCACTGATTTAAATTCACACGTGGCACAGCCACTAGACACACGTAGCATAGCCACTGAGTTAAATTTACACGTGGCACAGCCACAGGATAGGGTTTCACGTGGCAACAGCCACCAATTAGGGTTCTCACGTGGCAACGGCCACCAAATAGGGTTTCTCACGTGGCAACAGCCACCAAATGGGGTTTCTCACGTGGCAACGGCCACCAAATAGGGTTTCTCACGTGGCAACAGCCACCAAATGGGATTTCTCACGTGGCAACGGCCACCAAATGGGGTTCTCACGTGGCAACGGCCACCAAATAGGGTTCTCACGTGGCAACGACCACCAAGAATACGTGGCATAGCCACAGAATGGGTTATTCTCACGTTACCAGAACGGAGAAGAATTGGACTTACATGCTACCAGAGCAATGCCCGGTGTGTACTCAAAATTACACACCTAAGTCTTAATCACATAAGACTAGTTTGCCTTCACGTAGAACTCATAGTGGTTTTTCTCTCATAAAACTCATTGGAAAACCATTTTGTACTCAACACAAAACATATTGAAACCGAGTCCCAACCTGCAAAACACGCACACATTTCTCAAATCTCAATATTACCTTAACGTAGAGCCCAATTCATTACTCACACAAATTCGACGGTTTATAAAGCAATTTCACACTCAACTTATAAACGCATAAAATAATGGGCTCCAACCGGCTATAAAAATCGTGTGCAATTATAACTCAACACAACACTCAACATGCTTGTTTTATAAACCACAAATCATGCTATAATAGTTTACAAATCACATACACAAATGGTTTAGTTTCCCTTACCTCTTTGCACCTCGTATAGTGCAATCGTTTCCCCCGTATCATGGACTAGCCTCGCATTCCACTCTGGAACTCCCGAGCTGTCCAAATAATGTTAAAACATCAATACTCAATTATCTCATCAACCTCAATTCTCAAAATCGAGCATAATTGCTCATAACACCTCAAATCTCTTGATTCTCGTAACTCTACCCCAAACTACACTATCATTCATAACATCTCAACGTTCTACATTTTTCATGCCAATTATCTATGCTAATTCACCACATTGTCTAAATTTCCATTTATAGCTCAAAATTCCTAAATTGCTAAATATCATTATCACTCCAACCACATTGTAATTTCATCAATCCCTAATCCTTTCTCAGCTATTTCAACACAATGACAACCACCATTATCATCAAAATCATCTCAAATATCAAGATCGAGGTTTAGAAATTACCCAAAACTTGTGAGACGCACAACCCACGCCTCGATTCGATTCGTCCTTCGATTTCCAAGTATATTGTTCTCCCTTTGATGAGGAACAACTTTCCTTCTTGCCACAACTTCTGATTTCGCCGAAAATGGGTGCTTTGGATGAGTGAGAAAGCTAGGTTTCGGTAAAAATGGGGGTTGGAAGAGAGAGAAAGTGAGATGCAAGAGAAAAACAGGAGTTCCTTATATAGGCTGAGGGTAGGAGATCGGTCTAGCTCTTGATGAGATCGATCTGCATTTGAATTTTGGGACGATTTGGGGCAATTTATGCCTAGGAGATCGATCTGTCGAGGGGTGAGATCGATCTCTTTATGGCTTTATGAGATCGATCTGCTCCTTGAGGAGATCGATCTTCTCCCAAACAGAATCATTTGGAGATCGATCTCTTCCTCATGAGATCGATCTTCTCTCAAACAGAATTACAAGGAGATCGAACCTCTTCCATTGGAGATCGATCTGCTCCTCAAATTCCTCCTTCCTTGTCATTTTTAACTCACCAGATCGATCTCTCCTTCTCCCAGATCGATCTGTCCTCATAACTTCACACTTATTTTAAACACTTAACATATAAATCTCCAATTATCATTCCCCAATTCACTTAGCTCAATAAATTATACTTCAAGTTCATATTACATCATTCAAATATATCTAAAATTCTCAGATCTCACATCCTCCCCACCTTAAATAGAATTTAGTCCTCCAAATTCAACTCAACTAGTCGAATAGATGGGGGTATTTCTCCTTCATGAGATTCTCTAGTTCCCACGTTGCCTCTTCCATTGAGTGATGTTTCCACAAAACTTTCACTAATGGGATGCTCTTGGTTCTCAATACCTTCTCTCTTCTATCGAGAATCTGGACGGGTTCCTCAGTGTAGCTCACATCCTCTTGAATGTCCATCTCGTCATACTCTATAACATGAGAAGGGTCCGGGTGGTACTTCCTCAACATAGGCACATGAAAAACATTGTGTATTCCAGACATCTGTGGGGGTAATGCTAATCTGTAAGCTACCTCTCCCACTCTCTCAAGAATCTCGAATGGTCCTATGTATCGAGGACTCAATTTCTCTTTCTTCCCAAATCGCATGATACCCTTACTCGGTGATATTTTCAGAAATACTGCATCACCAGCCTCAAACTCGAGTGGCCGTCTACGCACATCCGCGTAGCTTTTCTGTCTACTTTGTGCAGCCCGTAACCTCTCACATATGAGTTTCACACTATGTACGGCTTGCTCAACAAGCTCGGGAGCATTTATCTTTCTGTCACTGACTTCTTCCCAAGCTACAGGGGATCTACACCTCCTACCATATAGAGCCTCAAAGGGTGCCATTCCAATACTCGCATGATAGCTGTTATTGTATGTAAACTCTGCTAGGGGCAGGTGATCATCCCATGATCCCTTAAAATCCATCATACATGCTCTCAACATATCCTCCAGGGTCTGAATAGTCCTCTCTGACTGACCATCTGTCTGAGGATGATAGGCGGTACTAAAACTCAATCGAGATCCCATAGACTCCTGAAACTGGGTCCAAAATCTAGAAGTAAATTGGGAATCTCTATCAGAAGTAATACTCACTGGAGCCCCATGTAATCTAGCTATCTCACTGACATACAGCTCAGCTAAGGCATCCACAGTATCTGTGCTCTTGATGGCAAGGAAGTGGGCACTCTTGGTCAATCTATCCACAATGACCCATATCGCGTCACGACCTCTTCGGGTCCTCGGTAAACCCATAATAAAGTCCATAGTGACATGCTCCCATTTCCATGTAGGTACAGATAAGGCCTGTAGTAGTCCTCCGGGCTTCCGATGCTCAGCTTTCACTTGCTGGCATACTAAACACCTGGCCACATACTCTGCCACGTCTCGCTTCATACCACTCCACCAATACACCTTTCTCAAGTCTCGGTACATCTTAGTACTCCTTGGGTGCATGGTGTATCGCGAGCAGTGGGATTCTCTCAGTATCTGTCTCTTCAGGGTATCATCGTCCGGTACACAAATCCGTCCTCTGAATCTCAACAATCTATCCTCACTGACTGTGAGATCCGACTGCGAACTCTGTTCAGCTTGGCTAACCATATCTATCAATCTCTGATCACTGCGCTGCCCAGTTCTAATCTGATCCATGATCCTGGGCTCTATTCGCAAGCTAGCCAAAAATCCAGTCTCTATCTCTTTAACTCTAATCCGAAGTTCGGTAAACTGCTCCAGTAAATCCCATTCCCTGATCATCATAGCAGATATCATACTCTTCCTGCTCAGGGCATCAGCAACCACATTTGCCTTGCCTGGATGATATAGAATCTCGCAGTTATAATCCTTAAGGAGTTCCATCCATCTCCTCTGTCTCATGTTTAACTCCTTCTGATCAAAGAGATATCTCAAACTCTTGTGATCAGTGAAGATCTGGAATCTTTCCCCATATAAGTAGTGTCGCCAGATCTTCAAAGAAAATACCATAGCGGCTAACTCCAAATCATGCGTGGGGTAATTCCGCTCATGGTCTTTCAGCTGTCGCGATCCATATGCGACCACTCTTCCGTGCTGCATAAGCACACACCCCAATCCTTGATGAGATGCATCACTATACATCGAGAATCCTCCTGATCCCTCAGGAATAGTTAACACAGGTGCCGTTGTCAACCTCCTCTTTAATTCCTTAAAACTGAGCTCACATTGATCAGTCCATATAAATGGAGTCTCTTTGCGCGTGAGCTTAGTCAAAGGGGCGACAATCCGGGAAAATCCTTCCACAAATCTTCTGTAATACCCTGCCAAACCAAGGAAGCTTCATACCTCAGTAACTGTCCTCGGTCTCTCCCAATTAAGCACAGCCTCCACCTTGCTTGGATCCACTGATACTCCTTCCTCTGAGACTATATGACCAAGGAAAGCTATCTGATCCAGCCAAAACTCACACTTACTAAGCTTTCCATATAATTGCTTATCTCGGAGTATCTGTAGTACTAACCACAAATGTTGTGCATGCTCCTCATACGACTGAGAGTACACCAGGATATCATCAATAAAGACTATCACAAATTTATCCAGATAGTCTCTGAACACCTCGTTCATCAATCTCATAAATGCTGCAGGAGCGTTCGTCAATCCAAAGGACATCACCAGAAATTCGTAATGGCCATACCTCGTCCTGAAGGCCGTTTTTGGAATATCTTCTTCCTTGATCCTCAATTGGTGATAGCCCGATCTCAAATCAATCTTAGAAAAGATTGATGCCCCTCTCAGCTGATCAAGTAGATCATCAATCCTGGGCAATGGATATTTATTCTTCACCGTGGCTTTATTCAACAACCGATAGTCTACGCATAATCTGAGACTACCATCCTTCTTCTTGACAAATAAAATCGGTGCTCCCCACGATGAAACGCTGGGCCTAATGAACCCTTGATCCAATAACTCCTGTAGTTGTTTCTTCAATTCCTCAAGTTCCACTAATGCCATCTTGTAGGGAGGTTTAGAGATCGGATGAGTATCTGGTACCAAATCAATGGTAAACTCCAGCTCTCTCTCTGGTGGTAAACCTGGTAACTCATCTGGGAAAACATCCAAAAATTCACAAACCACAGGTATATCCTCAATCCTCGGATGTTCCCGCTCATCGTCTGAGATGAGTGTCTCATAACCTTCATATGAACAATCATATTTAATATTCTCCAAAATAATATCAAAATTCTCAAATTACTTACTAGAATTCCACATATTCATTTCCTCAATATCTCAATCGTACACTGTAAGGTTCAGATAG
Source organism: Firmiana major (assembly GCA_033439115.1). Classification (NCBI taxonomy): domain Eukaryota; kingdom Viridiplantae; phylum Streptophyta; class Magnoliopsida; order Malvales; family Malvaceae; genus Firmiana; species Firmiana major. Next base: position 20,067,545 of record CM065903.1, on the reverse strand, counting down.
GGAGAAAGTTACAATATTAGTGTAGCAATCTAAGCTCACTCGATTGGCTGCCAACCAATCCATTCCCAAAATTACATCAAATCCATGTATATTCAACATGATTAGATCTGCTAACATCCCTCTATCTCCCACCTTTATCTCACATCCTCTACAGATTAACTCAGTTCTCTGGGATTCACACATAGGGGTATTTACATGTAGTATATATTCTAGAGGTTCAAACTTCAAGTTTAATCTACATGCAAAATACTCAGAAATAAACGAATGCGTGGATCCTGAATCAATAACACATGAGCCTTATGATTACAGACAGAGAGTGTACCTCTTGTAGTTTCTGCAGAAGTGTCAGCAGTCTCCTTATCTAGGGCAAACACACGTCCCTGAGTAACAGGTCTCTTTCCTTTCTCTGCAGCAGTGGCCCATCTCGGGGGATTCACTCTCTGAGGTTGTTGTCTAGTGGGCTCCAAGACATGTGGTTTCTGAGGTTGAGGGCAATCCTTCACCATGTGACCCATGTCTTCACATCTAAAACATCCATGGATCGACCCAGTACAACTTCCCTCATGCATTCGGCCACAATTTCTACAAAACCTTGTCTCAGGCCTGACATCTCGAGGGGTCTCTCTAATGTTAGGGTACCCTCTGGGTCTCTCTAATCTGCCCTTCTGTACCTCAATCCTTCCTCTTCTAAAGGAACCTCTCTAAGCCTCTGTTTGGAAAATCGCTGGCCTCTTACCCTTATCTCTATTCAATGCTCTGAGCTCATTCTGGGATTGTACCATCTCAATTCCTCTTTCAATCTCTTGTGCTCGTCTCAGAGCATCTCCAAACTCAGTAATACATAGCCCTATCAATCTATCTCTGATGACGGGCTTCAACCCATACACAAACTTCTCTGTGCGGAGCTCTTCACTCTTGAAGGTCTCTGGGTCATATCTCAATAGCGCTGTGAATTGGCTCTCATAGTCATCCACAGACATGTCACCCTGTACCAAACTCAAAAACTCGGCCTGTTTCTTTCTCTGGGCGGCTCGTGGTACATATTGGGTCTTAAAGGCTATCTGAAACTCTTCCCAACCAATCACATCCTGGCGGGACATCAGAATACCCTGGGTAGTACCCCACCAATCTCGACCTCTCCCTTTCAACATATAGATACTCATACTGACCCTCTAAGCATCGGTGCACCCCAGATAATCATATATAATTCTCAACTCCGTCAGCCACTCCTCAGCCTCTATAGGATCCTTCTTTCCCCTAAAAACGGGTGGATTCATCTTCAGAAAATCCTCAGTCGGACCATACATCTATCATCAGGCTGAGTGACGGGAGGTTTTGGGTCCATCTGTACTGGGGGTATGGGAGGTCCTTGTGGTGGTGTAGGAGTAGTACCTGAGGTATTAACTCCAAAGTGTTGCGCGAATAACGCTGCCATCTGCTCAAAACCTTGCCTCACATCGGTCTCAATCCGATTAAATCGAGAGTTAGGACTCTCTGGTTGTGGGACGGGTGGCGGAGGGGACTCTGCCTGCCTCCTCGAACGACCTCGTCATCCACTCATTCTCTATCCTAACTCGTCTCCTGCGCATACATATCAGAATCGATTGAAATCTCAATCCTCAATTTCAGTTCATGACCAGACTATTACAGACACTTGGGATGTATTCTATTTCACTTAGCCGACACTGACAGTACTAGACACCCTAAGCTCTGATACCAAGAAAGCTCTGTCACGCCCCGAAACGCGAAAAATAGGGCTAATTTAAAACTTTTTACTCATTAATTCACAATTAAGGGTGCATTCCTGTGCAGTGTCATACATCATCATAATTATCATGCCTCAGGATCTCATCATAATATAGTATATATTGTATCATATACATTACTCAATTCCAAGTTAATTAATCCTAATACATCTCATACAATGTTATACATCAAGTGTCTGCAATTACAGTAATTGTCTGGGTACATGAAAAGATAAAAGATACCTCAAAATACAATATATGGCCTGGAGCTCAAGTCCTCCACTAGCCACTACTTCGTACGTCGCAGGAAAACCCTTTTCACTTGAAGAAATCTGGGGGGGAAAGAAAACAGGGTGAGCTTCTAAATCGCTCAGTAAAGGGGGTAAGGGACTCATTTCATAAATCAAAATGCACATCACAAAATATTTATTTGTATGTGAAACTCATTAATCTCATTTGAAAACAATAGCATGAAAGTACTCAAAACGACATTCTCATGTCTCAAATCATGTGAAAACATGAAGTAAAAAGGCTCAGTCTAGAGCAATAACAAAGCATGTGAAAATAATGCGATAAACGCTTTCTCAATTAACGTGATAAAATCACTGTAATAATAATGCACGTGGCACAGCCACTAAACACACGTGGCATAGCCACTGATTTAAATTCACACGTGGCACAGCCACTAGACACACGTAGCATAGCCACTGAGTTAAATTTACACGTGGCACAGCCACAGGATAGGGTTTCATGTGGCAACGGCCACCAATTACGGTTCTCACGTGGCATCGGCCACCAAATAGGGTTTCTCACGTGGCAACAGCCACCAAATGGGGTTTCTCACGTAGCAACGGCCACCAAATAGGGTTTCTCACGTGGCAACGGCCACCAAATGGGATTTCTCACGTGGCAACGGCCACCAAATGGGGTTTTCACGTGGCAACGGCCACCAAATAGGGTTCTCACGTGGCAACGGCCACCAAGTATACGTGGCATAGCCACAAAATGGGTTATTCTCACGTTACCAGAATGGAGAAAAATCGGGCTTACATGCTACCAGAGCAATGCCCGGTGTGTACTCAAAATTACACACCTAAGTCTTAATCACATAAGACTAGTTTGCCTTCACGTAGAACTCATAGTGGTTTTTTTCTCATAAAACTCATTTGAAAACCGTTTTGTACTCAACACAAAACATATTGAAACTGAGTCCCAACCGGCAAAACACGTACACATTTCTCAAATCTCAATATTGCATTAACGTAGAGCCCAATTCATTACTCACACAAATTCGACAGTTTATAAAGCAATTTCACACTCATCTTATAAACGCATAAAATAATGGGCTCCAACCGGCTATAAAAATCGTGTGCAATTATAACTCAACACAGCACTCAACATGCTTGTTTTATAAACCACAAATCATGCTATAATAGTTTACAAATCACATACACAAATGGTTTAGTTTCCCTTACCTCTTTGCACCTCGTATAGTGCAATCGTTTCCCCCGTATCACGGACTAGCCTCGCATTCCATCTGGAACTCCCGAGCTGTCCAAACGATGTTAAAACATCAATATTCAATTATCTCATCAACCTCAATTCTCAAAATCGAGCATAATTGCTCATAACACCTCAAATCTCTTGATTCTCGTAACTCTACCCCAAACTACACTCTCATTCACAACATCTCAAAGTTCTACATTTCTCATGCCAATTATCTATGCTAATTCACCACATTGTCTAAATTTCCATTTATAGCTCAAAATTCCTAAATTGCTAAATATCATTATCACTCCAACTACATTGTAATTTCATCAATCCCTAATCATTTCTCAGCTATTTCAACACAATGACAACCACCATTATCATCAAAATCATCTCAAATATCAAGATCGAGGTTTAGAAATTACCCAAAACTTGTGAGACGCACAACCCATGCCTCGATTCGATTCGTCCTTCGATTTCCAAGTATATTGTTCTCCCTTTGATGAGGAACAACTTTCCTTCTTGCCACAACTTCTGATTTGGCCGGAAATGGGTGCTTTGGATGAGTGAGAAAGCTAGGTTTCGGTAAAAATGGGGGTTGGAAGAGAGAGAAAGTGAGATTGCAGGAGAAAAACAAGAGTTCCTTATATAGGCTGAGGGTAGGAAATCGATCTGGCTCTTGATGAGATCGATCTGCATTTGAATTTTGGGACGATTTAGGGCAATTTATGCCTAGGAGATCGATCTGTCAAGGGGTGAGATCGATCTCTTTATGGCTTTATGAGATCGATCTGCTCCTTGAGGAGATCGATCTTCTCCCAAACAGAATCATTTGGAGATCGATCTCTTCCTCATGAGATCGATCTTCTCTCAAACAGAATCACAAGGAGATCGATCCTCTTCCATTGGAGATCGATCTGCTCCTCAAATTCCTCCTTCCTTGTCATTTTTAACTCACCAGATCGATCTCTCCTTCTCCCAGATCGATCTGTCCTCATAACTTCACACTTATTTTAAACACTTAACATATAAATCTCCAATTATCATTCCCCAATTCACTTAGCTCAATAAATTATACTTCAAGTTCATATTACATCATTCAAATATATCTAAAATTCTCAGATCTCACAAGAGCCTCATGGGTACAATGGACAGGAATCACAGTACATCTCTGTTCTCCTCTATTTTTGATCATATTTACTGTTTATCTTTTGTTGTTTTCATTCTATTGCTTGTTTGTTTATTGTTACATTTTGTGATGTTCGGGTTGTGGAAGAATGGATGCTGGATGGTGAACTAAGTAGGAGCTAACTGCTTGATGCAACAAGGACCAGTTTCAATAGCTACTCTACTCATGCCAATTTGTTTACTGCAGTTTCCCTTTACTGGTTGTTTATTGTTTAGATTCCTCTATGATGAAGAATGATGCATTTGTTGATTTTGATCATTTAATCCTGTCATAATCTTCTATTTCGGTTAGATTCAGCAGGGCCATTTCTTGCACAGTTGGAACAAAAGAGGAGACAGCATTAGTGCATGGTGTTGCTTGGGTTTGCAACTGACTACAAAGGATGTACTGCAAAATGGACGTACTACAGATGAGGAACAAGAGGAGCTGACAGTTGCTGGACGAGAGGACGATATCGATGGTACCAGGGGCAGAAGCAGACAGCAGCTGACGCAGAGGTCGTGGACATCACCTGGAATAGAAGCAGAACAGCAGCTGGACAGAATCGAGACCAGCACCTGGAGAAGAACCATAAACAGTGCACAGTACATGCACGGGACCAGCATGGTTTCCAAATTTGGTTAAGGCCTTGTTTGGCCACTTATGCATTCTGCATACTTGTTATTTCATGTTTTTACATTAATGAGTTTAATTGTTTGATCCTTTGTTAGTTGTTAGTTAGGTAATTTAATCAATTAAAATGGTAGGTTAGTTTTATTATCTTTGCATGTTAATTTAATTTTTAGTTTTAATTTATGTTAATGGTTAATTTTATATAATAGGATTTAGGATTTAATTTAGAATTTTACGAGTTGCATTTAGAATTCACTTAGATTAAAATTATTTCATGCATTTTTAAGTTTTCATTTTAAATTAAAAAATTCAAAACAATATTTATTTTCTCATGCATTATTTAGATTTTGTTTTAGTGTTAATAATTAGCTAGAGTTAGATTTAATTTAGGATTATTTTATAGGTAGTTAATTTTTTAGTTAGATTTAAGAATTTCTTTAGGTTGATAGAAGTTTTATTTTATTAGACTTTAGGTTAGCTTAATTTGCTTTTTTATTAAGTAGTTTAATTGCATGCATATTTTATTTTTATTTTAGGTTTGTTTAATTTTAATCTAATTAATTTTTTTTATTTTCATATTTGCATTTTTAATTGCGTTAATTAATTTTAACTGTTTTAATTATCTTTTGTAGGTATTTGCTTTTAATTGCTCGGAGCTTTGTAAGTAATTTTTGCTATGTTTTATTTTCTTTAGTTTATAATTTTTATTGTTTTCAGTACTTTTAATTTTAGCCTTGTAGATCACTCCATAAAATTCATAATTTGCTAGGATATACTTATGGTAAGATTAAACAGTACTTAATTAGGCTATTCAGCTTCTCTGTGGGATGATAATTCGAGACTCAAATCACATTATTACTTGTACGACCCGTGCACTTGTGGATAGAACGTCTAGGTCATTTCGAGTGGGCGTAGTCGGTCAATCAAGTTTTTGGCGTCGTTGCCAAGGAAGTCTTAATTAGCCAGTAATTGATATCGGTGAAATTATGCTTAGGTGTAATTCTAGCTTGTAAATATTTAGGTTGTAAATATTTAGAAGTTTAATCTAGATTAGTTAATTTTCTCTATCATAAAAATTTTATAAAAAAATTGAAAAATTTAAAAACTTAAAAAAAATTTCTAAGGACTTTTTGATGTTTGCATGTGTAGAGCCAGAAGTTATGATTGCTTTCCTTTAGATCCTGAAATTGAACGAACACTTAGAAAAATTAGAAAGGATTCTAGAAAATTAATAGCTCCGTTGCAAAACATCATGACAGGAAATAGAGAAATTAGGACTGTTGGAGATTATGCAGTGCCGACGATTGGAGGATATTATATCGGCATTAGGCCACCAGCTGTCCATGCAAACAATTTTGAAATTAAGCCTTCAATCCTCCAGATGATCCAGACTTCACTACAATTCAGCGAGCTTCCTCATGACGACCCACATGCTCACCTCGGGCAATTCCTGGACCTGTGTAACACCATCAAGCACAATGGATTATCTGATGATACATTTAGGCTTAGATTATTCCTCTTCTCGCTTAGGGATAGGGCGCGACACTGGTTAACCTCCTTGCCTCCGGATCCATTTCTACATGGGACGAGTTAGCCCATCAATTTCTAGCTAAGTTTTTCCCTCCCTCTAAAATGGCCAAACTCTATAGTGACATATCTTCCTTTGCCCAGTTCGATTCTGAATCTCTTTACGAAGTAAGGGAACGATATAAGGAGCTTCTTAGGAAGTGCCCTCATCATGGCTTTCCTTTATGGCTGCAAGTCCAAACCTTCTACAGCAGACTTACAAGCCAAAATAGGACCATCGTTGACGCTGCTGCTAGAGGAGCCCTAATGTGCAAAATAGAGGAAGAAGCTTAGAGCTCTTAGACAAGATGGCTGCTAACAACTATCTATAGTCCTCGGAGAGGCAACTGCCTAAGAAGTCGGCAGGTATCTATGAGCTTGACACGCTGTGAACCTTGACCTCTTAAATCACTAACCTTATGAAGATGGTAGAGTCGCTCAGTACCCAACATAATCCTTCCACCAGTCCTAACCCTGTGTATTCTATCTAAAGTCCTTTTCTTTTCTATGATCTGTGTGGTGGTACACACTTTGTAGATAGGTGTCTGCTTAACTTAGAATCGGTTCAGTACGTTGCCCCCTCTCAGAAGCAACAGAACAACCCCTTTTCAAACACCTACAATCCAGGGTGGAGGAACCATCCTAACTTTTCTTGGAGCCAAAATCAAGCGCAATCTTCTAACTCCAAATCTGTAGGACCTCCTGGTTTTCAAGCTCTTCCAGTTTATGTACCACCACATCAGTAAGTTCCATACCATCCACCACCTTAATTTCCACACCATCCACCTAACCATCCCCATCCACCTCAATTTCACCATCCACCACCACCACCACCACTTATGTAGCCCCAACATTACCATGCACCAGCAGCTAAGAAGAAGCTTACACTAGAGGAGATGTTCTCAACGATCCTGCAAAATCAAGCTACTTCAATTAAGAACTTAGAGGTTCAGGTGGGACAAATAGCAAATGCTCTTAGCCAACGTCCTCAAGGGACCCTTCCTAGTAACACTGAAGCTAATCATATTAGGCAAAGGGAAGATAAAGAACATGTGAAATCCAACACCCTTAGGAGTGGCATAGAGCTAGTCGATCCGTAAGTTAAGTCCAAATCTGAAAAGCCCATAGTTAAAAAACCCATAAGTTATAAAGATGCAGCTCAGAAAGAGCAGGAACCTAAAGATCGGGCTACAAAGGAGTCCAAAGTAGGCGCTTCTTCATCTATACCTTCTTCTACTTCACAGCCTTCTTTGTCCTCTGATGCTACACATGTTTCCACTACACCTTCCCAAGTTAGACCACCAGTACTTTTTTCTTAGAGGTTCCAAAATCAAAAATTGGATTAGCAATTCACCAAATTTCTTGAGGTTTTTAAGAAACTTCACATCAACATTCCTTTCGCAGATGCTTTAGAGCAAATGCCAAGTTATGTGAAGTTTTTGAAGGATATCCTCTCTAGGAAAAGAAGATTGGAAGATTATGAGACGATGGCCTTAACTGAGGAATGCAGTGCAATTATTCAAAGGAAATTACCCCCCAAGCTCAAGGATCCCGAGAGTTTTACCATACCCTGTACTATTGGAAAACTATTCTTTGGTAGAGCCCTGTGTGATTTAAGAGCCAGTACAAATCCGATGCCTTGGTCAATCTACCAAAAGTTAGGAATAGGGGATGTCAAGCCTACTACAGTGACCCTTCAGCTAGCTGATCGATCTATTAAATATCCGAAGGGGGTCATTGAGGATGTGTCAGTAAAGGTGGACAAATTTATTTTCCTACGGATTTTATCGTGTTAGACATGGAGGAAGACAGGGAAGTCCCCATTATACTAGGCAGACCTTTCCTAATGACTGGTAGAACCTTAATTGATGTACAAAAGGGGGAGTTAACAATGAGAGTCCAAGATCAAAAAGTAAAGTTTAATGTTTTCAAACCTTTGAAACTCCCTGATAACTCTCAAGAGTGTTTTAAGATGGAGACTTAGGAGGATATAAGGCTTGAGCATAAGAAATCTGAAAGAATGATGGAAGTAGATAAAGCTCAGGAGGATTTAACTGTTAACATTCTGTCACCACTTTGGCTTACCTTCCTACTCTTCACCCTACTACTGAGTGTTGTTTTCTTTAGCTGCATTTGAAGTGGCTTAACTTTTCTTTTCACTTTGTATATAGTTCTTTTTCTTTTTATTTTTCGTTATTTCTTTCTTTATTTTGTAAATTTCTTTTACAGCACTACCTTTTCAATGAAGCTTCAGTTGTTCGTCATCATCATCAGAAAGTGGAGTACTCTGTTCTTAAGCTTAAATTCTTATATTATCTGCACACTGAGGACACTGTGCACTTTAAATTTTGGGTAGGGGATATCACTTGAGCAATTTTGGGCAAAATTGAAATTTTTTTTGAAAATATAAGCTTAAATTGTTTGATTTTGGGATGATTTAGTATTTAGCATGTAGTTTTCCCATATTCTGATGATATGACCCCCATGATTTAGTCTGACTTTGATTGACTGAGAAGCATGATTATAGGAAAAGCATGAAGTTGAATTCTTGATTTTATCTTAATTCTGATTGTGATTTCCTCATTTTATGCACATGTCATGACATAAATCTGTATATTTATTTAGAGAAAGTTTATATGGACATAGGATTGCATTAGTTCAATTGATTTTGTGCATCATATTCTAGAATTTGTTTGATCTTCTCTCGAGGCGAAATATTATATCACACTTAATTAGGGAGATGATTTAGGCCATCTTTGGATCGTTTGAGCCTTTTTAGCCATCGCTGTACATATTTTACCCCTAGTCACTCATCTGGGCCAAATAAGCTTTTCTCTGTAAATAACCAGCATAATTTTCCTTAGCTTAATTACTGTGTTCCTATCCCTTACCCCGAAAGCATGAAAAGTCATTGGAATATATTGTGAGCTTTGTACATATGGGTAGTAGGTGATAGCGAAAGTTCAAAAAAAAAAAAGAAAATGAAAAATGTGATGAAAAAAATGAAAGAAAAAGAAAAAAAAAGAAGAAAGAAGAAAACTACAAAAATAGAATAAAATTTCTAGTGAAAAAAATAAGTTTGGGGGAAATAATTTGAGCTCTTACATTAAGATCCTAGAAGTAATGCATGTTAAGGGGTAATTAAACTTAAAACGACTTTATCATACCTGAGCCCCAACCTTACATTACAAGCTTAATGAAGTCCTATTGATCTTTGATTAAGTGTGACTACATTAGTGGAGAGATAAGTGAAAAGCAAACTTACGAAAATGATCACATGTCATTGACTTTGCATTCACTGTGTTTGCATAATCTGATCCGAATAATGTACAGTGAAGTGGCTTTGACATTTTCACACACACACGAGGAGTCCAATTTGGGTTAGGACTTATGATTGGATGATTCTAAGTGTTGGACTTTTAATTATGAGTCTTTGAGATCAGAGTATGTATTTTTTCTTTGAGGATAATATTGGGGAAACTATTATGTTGGTACTTGTCATCCCTGCATGAATTTTGTTTTGCTTGAAGACAAGCAAAAGCTCAAGTTTGGGGATGTAATAATTCTATTTTTAATATAATTATTTGTACTTAATTTCCTAATTAATTATTTAAATACCTAATTTATTTTATTAATTATCCCCTTTATTTAATTAAAATTTTTTAATGTGCAGATAAATTAAATTCGAATGAAACTCAGTCGTTTTAGTCAAAAATAGGCTGAAAACGGGCTAAAGGAGACTGGACCACTTCAAAATTGCAGACCGAGTCACCAGTCGTCTGGACACACGTGATGCCAGGTGTCCATATTTTATTCGCTCTGAAACGATGAGATCGACGGACACCGTGCCAACCTTCTGGAAGACACACGCCGGGCCACATCGCACAGTCAATTGGATAAAAAGACGAGTGACGTGGAAATATCTACTCTGTAACAAATCAAATGAAGACAAGTGGCCAAACAATGCCAACTCATCTAGGATGAAAAATTACCATTTTACCCCTATGTTTGTGTATAAATAGAACATAATGAGTAATTGAAAAATTAAGTAGCCTAGGGTAGTTTTTAATGTAGTTTTTTAGGGTAGAGTAATTTAGGAGTAGGAGTAGTGTTAGAATAGTTTTTTTTTCTTATTTCTTTAAAAGCTTTCCCGTTAGCAATTTTCATTTTTGTTAAGTTACTATTCAAGTTAATTTTCATTTTTATGAAAAGTTTAGATTTCTTAGTTGCTCTCGGTTTTACTAAGTTTCCAATTGCTTATGTTTTGTTTTAATGAAAAACCTTCATTTTTCCTATTGTTGATAGCTTTCGGTTTGCTCATTATTAAGGTTCCATGTTTTTGTTCTTCATTTTTTGTTCATTCGGGTGACAAGATTTCTTCCTTCATTTCTGCCTTTTGATTCTGGTGCTTTGATGTGGGTTGATGCCGAGCATTGTTCCAAATCAATGGCAATGTGGAACCATGGCAGCAGGAGCTAGAATTGAAGCAACCCGAGGATGATGAATGTCCACATTATTGTGCTTACGGGTGTTGATAGTTTTGCTTTTATTTTCAGTTGTTGATGACTACTTATTTTTTTCGGTTTTACTCTTTAATCCTGCATTACCTTGTTGCTTTTTATTTTCTATTTTTTATCTATTTCAATTTTTTTTTAGTCTACATTACATGGATTCATCTATTTTCTGCATTTAGAGTTTTAGTTTTCATCTTTTATTTCAGTATTCAAAGTGTGTTGTCCCTTGAGTTGCATTTATCTTCTCGGCATTTCTAATTTGTATTGGTTGCTACTTGTTGTTGGCCGGTGAAAAGGGTTGATAAGCTGATGCCATTCGGTGCAGTAGAGCCTCATGGGTGCAGTGGACAGGAATCACATTACATCTCTGTTCTCCTCTGTTTTTTATCATATTTACTGTTCATCTTTGGTTGTTTTCATTCTGTTGCTTGTTTGTTTATTAATGCATTTTGTGATGTTCGGGTTGTGGAAGAATGGATGCTGGATGGTGAACTAAGCAGGAGCTAACTGATTGATGCAACAAGGACCGGTTTCAATAGCTACTCTGCTCATGCCAATTTGTTCACTGCAATTTCTCATTACTGGTTGTGTATTGTTTAGATTCCTCTATCATGCAGAATGATGCATTTGTTGATTTTGATCATTTAATCCTGTCATAATCTTCTGTTTCGGTTAGATTCAGCAGGGCCATTTCTTGCACAGCTGGAACAAAAGAGGAGACAGCATTAGTGTATGGTGTTGCTCGGGTTTGCAGCTGACTGCAAAGGATGTACTGCAAAATGGACGTACTGCAGATGAGGAACAAGAGGAGCTGATCAGTTGCTGGACGAGAGAACAATACCGACAGTACCAGGAGGCAGAAGCGGACAGTAGCTGACGCAGAGGTCGCGGACATCACCTAGAATAGAAGCAGGACAGCAGTTGGACAGAATCCAGACCAGCACCTGGAGAAGAACCATAAACAGTACACAGTACATGCACGAGACCAGCATGGTTTCCAAATTTGGTTAATGCCTTGTTTGGCCACTTATGCATTCCGCAGACTTGTTATTTCATGCTTTTACATTAATGAGTTTAATTGTTTGATCCTTTGTTAGTTGTTAGTTAGGTAATTTTATCAATTAAAATGGTAGGTTAGTTTTATTATATTTACATGTTAATTTAATTTTTAGTTTTAATTTATGTTAATGGTTAATTTTATATAATAGGATTTAGGATTTAATTTAGAATTTTACGAGTTGCATTTAGAATTCACTTAGATTAAAATTATTTCATGCATTTTTAAGTTTTCATTTTAAATTAAAAAATTCAAAAAAAATATTTATTTTCTCATGCATTATTCAGATTTTGTTTTAGTGTTAGTAATTAGCTAGAGTCAGATTTAATTTAGGATTATTTTATAGGTAGTTAATTTCTTAGTTAGATTTAAGAATTTCTTTAGGTTGATAGAAGTTTTATTTTATTAGACTTTAGCTTAGCTTAATTTGCATTTTTATTAAGTAGTTTAATTACATACATATTTTATTTTTATTTTAGGTTTGTTTAATTTTAATCTAATTAATTTTTTTTATTTTCATATTTGCATTTTTAATTGCACTAATTAATTTTAACTGTTTTAATTATCTTTTGTAGGTATTTGCTTTTAATTGCTCGAAATTTTGTAAGTAATTTTTGCTCTGTTTTATTTTCTTTAGTTTATAATTTTTATTGTTTTCAGTACTTTTAATTTTAGCCTTGTAGATCACTCCCTAAAAATTCATAATTTGCTAGGATATACTTAGGGTAAGATTAACCGATACTTAATTAGGCTATTCAGCTTCTCTATGGGACGATAATTCGCGACTCAAATCCCATTATTACTTGTACGACCCGTGCACTTGGGGATAGAACGTCTAGGTCATTTAGAGTGGGCGTAGTCGGTCAATCAAACGTACTCCATGCTACCTGCACGGTACAGCGTACTCTGTGAACCCATATCATCACATCATATCACGCCACATCTCAATATGCACGTGCGAGCCTATTTAATCGGTGCGACACCCAGTCTACTCGAAGCTCCTAACACGGCTATCAATCATGTCATAAAACCATGTGCGAGTAATCTCAAGCACGGTAACAAGTATGGTGGAAATCTAATGCGAGTTATGCTCCAACACCATGTCAAAACTAGTATAAAATCTGTGCGAGCTAAGCTCCAGCACAACATCATAGAAATCCATGTGAAAAACTAGTGCGAGCTAAGCTCCAGCACTCATGCGTATAAAAACACATCAAATCTCATGCGAGTCATGCTCTAGCACGCTTTCATTCTCATGAAATCCATGTAGGTGGCCCATTTCTTTGCAAAGCATGGTTTTTAAACCAAATCAAGTCTTTTCTTATACAAATCATTTCGAATGTTCGCCAACCTACCACACACTTGCTAAAAAGCAATAAAACAATATTTTCAAAGCATCATGCTTTTGTTTGCATGCACTCAAAACCCAACTCTTTGCCCTTCAATCACCCATTTCATTTCCTATTACCACATGCATTCTAGAAAACATAATACACCTAAAATGTTCACAGATATCTCTAAGAGTCCACACAATTCCCTTACCTTGATTCACTTGGGGTGCGACTCTCTTCCTCTTAGCTTCTCGCGCTTTGGCTCAACTTGCTTCGGGTGTATCCTCGGAAGCTGTAATTCATTCACCAATCACTTAATTTAATGTTGCTAACTCACATTTTAGCTTCAACTAGTCAATATATTTCATTGAGCTTATTTCATTAATGTTTGGCCCATTTTTGCATTAGGCCATAATCAAGCCATTTCCAACCAATTTATCTAGTAACTTACTTAGTTACTTATTTAGGATTTGATGTGAAATACTCTACCCTTACTGTCTCATTCATTTATGCATTTTACCCAATGCCTTAAATACACATTTTACCCTTTTTGGGTAAATCTCACAATTTCATTCCATAACACCATCTTAAAATCATACCCACAACTCCATTATTACCCTAAGATATCCCATTCATCATTAATTCCTATGCATTTCACTTTCTCACACTAGACTCATTCTAGGTCACAATTGTTCCTTTGCATTTCTAGGTAGTTTCTACCAATATATGAACACTAATCAACTCCAAAATCAATAACTAAACAAATGTACTTGGGTTAGTACATTAGAAACTTACCTAGATTGATTTCCTCCTTGCTCCAAATGGAAATGCTCCTTGTTCCTTAAATCCGACAAATGGGGAAATGACTCCAAGCTATGTTGTTCTTCTCTTTGATGTGAACAACTTTGTATCTAATAGCCTTCCCTCAAATTTTTATGAAAATAGACGGATTTAGGAGTGAAAAAGCTAGGTTTTTTGATTGAAAATGGAAGGAAATGGTTGTTCTCATGAAATGCAGATTTTAATCGCTCCTATTTATAGAATTACTTGATGAGATCGATCTGCATTGGGTAGAGATCGATCTTCCTTGCTTAAATTCCTCATTTTCACGACATTTTGAAGGCATGAGATCGATCTGTCGAGGGCTTGAGATCGATCTGTCTCAGGCAGAGAGCTAAGGAGATCGATCTGGCTAGGGAGGAGATCGATCTGCTCTGACCCGAGAGCTAAGGAAATCGATCTACTTGAGTGGGGGATCGATCTGCTCATTCCAAAATGTTTAGAAGATCGATCTGGCCCCATTGGAGATCGATCTGTCTTGTTCTATTACTCGAATAAGAGCATTTTTGGCTCTTCCAGATCGATCTCTCATCCTATGAGATCGATCTGGCATTCATATTTTCTAGATTTCGCTACAGTTTTCTATAGTAACTCACACAAAACATCCTTAATTTGCTGTCATAGTCATTTTCTCATCCAACCACCTTTAAGACTTTAAAATGACATTCATTCATACTTTATACACATTAAAACTTGTGTGCAATCATTGTATAACCAAAAGTATACAATACAAAGCTAAATGGAAGTACAAAGATTTATGCAACTCATGCAACTTCATTCCATTTGCTACACTACTCATTTTGCATTCCACTCACATTCATCACCTACAAAAGTCCATTTCTTCATATTCATACATAATGAAACTTGTGTGTACATTCCCAACTCATATTACAAGGGTGTATATCGATTTTATGGACTTTACGTCACTTATGACTCACATTACATGCACAGAGACATACGTACGAAGTCATAAGGTTACATATGAAATACAGGTCTTACATTATGCATATTCAATTTTAGCCATGGATGTTCTTAAGAAAGGTCTCCTAAAAGAATGGGTGCAAAATTAGGTTAGTTATCATCTTCCATATTCAACAAATAAAAATTAGCAGGGAATACTGATTCATTCACTTACACAGGAACATCTTGAATAACACCCTCAGGATATAAATTAGATCTATCAACAAGGTAAATAATTACACCAGTCTCATTCAATGGTCCCAATTTGAAAGTTTTAAAAAATAGATAATGGCATAATATTAACAAAATAACTTAGATCTATCATGGACTTTTCAAATCTATCATCACCAATCTTATAAGGTATAGTGAAGGTGTCAAGATGCTTACATTTTGAGGAGCTTCCTTTGGATGACAACGGAGAAATTCTCTGTTACACATACCTTTTCATTACCTTGTAGCTTCCTTTTATTGATTCACAATTCTTTGAGGAACTTAGTATACCGAGCCACTTGCTTAATGGCATCAAGCAATGGGATGTTGACTTCCACCTTTCAAATGTCTCTAAGATCTCATTTTCCTTCTCTTCTTTTGTGGATTTAGCCAACCTTCTAGGAAAAAAAGAGAGTGAGATTCAGAATTAATGGCAACTTTATTTACCAATGGCTTAAATATAGGTGGAAGCTTGGGCTTCACAACTTCTTCCTCCTCAACATCTTGCTTGTCTAATTTTGCTTCAAGAGGTGTTCTTGATTCAACTTCCTTCCCACTTCTCAAAACTATGGCACTAACATTCTCTTTTGGGTTGACCACAATTTGGGAAGGTAACTTACCGAAGTTTTGAGACTCCATGTTGCTCATTCTTGTGGCCAACTGCCTCAATTGAGTTTCTAGATTCTTAATGCTAGCTCTTGTCTCTTACATATTTAATCTTGATTCATATTGAAATTCAAGAGAAGTGTTAGCAAGAGATTTAATCATATCTCCAACAGGCATACTTTGTGATTGGGCTTGGGGCCTCTCTTGATATTGGGGCCTTGGTTGTTAAGGATTGTAGTTAGGCTTATTTTGCAGTAATACATAAGGAGCAAGCCTATTTCCATATTACAAGTTATAATGGTCCCTTCATCCTTGAGTATATGTGTTTCCCATTGGCTCAAACTTGCGTGGTGGTTGTTACTGTCCAGAAAAACCACCTACAACATTGATGTGCTCATGGGTGTCCTCTTACAAGGTTGGACACATGTCAATAGGGTGTCCTATGTTTGAGCATATTTAACATGCCTTTGCTTGTTGCTTTGTCCCTACAACAAGTTCATGTATTACAGAAGTCAAATCTTTAATTTGTTGTTTAATGACAGCAACACTTACCTCATGTACAGGCTTTAGAGGGGCTCCACGCCTAGTGTAGAATTGTTGAGAATTGGTATCCATGTTAACTATCAAATTCCTTGCATCTTGAGAAGTCTTCTCCACCAAAACTCCTCCACTAGCGGCATCAATCATACTTCTTTGATGAGGCAATTGTCCTTCGTAGGAGTATTGGATGAGAAGTTGCTCATGTATTTCATGGTGTGGGCAACTAGCATATAACCTTTTAAATCTTTCCTAATATTCATCTAAGGACTCTCATATCTCCTTTCTAATGTTAACAATTCTTGAAGTAGGGAAATATTATAGCCTCTTCATATATTCCCATGTGTTGATGGTCCCACTAGGCAAGTAATAAAGCCAACTCTTGGCAAAATCGACTAAAGAAAAAAGAAAGGCTCTTAACTTGATTTGATCTTTAGTTACTCCAGCAAGCTTCATGATAGAACACATTACATGGAACTCCTTAAGGTGCTTGTGTGAATCTTCACTTGCAAAACCATGAAAAGTAGGCAAAAGATATATTAGACCAAAATGTAAGTTCAAAAGAAGCTTCAGTATTTGGGAAAGTAATATAAAGTGGTTGTTGATCTAAAGTTGGAGTCGTCAACTTCTTTAATGTTCTTGAAGGTGCTTCTTAGGCCATCACTTCTTCCTTTTTTTAGATTTACTTGAATAGACAAGATTGGGAGTAAGCGTGATATCGGTTGGCAAAAGAGTAGAATCACCCTCTTGAGTTGCTTAAACGAATTCCCTTATCTTCTAAAGTCGATTAATAGGGAATCTATCAGACATGCAACTCCTGCAAAAAGAAACACTAAAAGTGCAAATTAGAATTAAATAAGACAAATAATCCAATTAAACAAATAGTCACCGGTAGAGGTGCCAAAATTTGGTAAGTCGTCAAACTACCAAAAATAAAATACTCTCAACTACTAAGTAATAGCTAAGGAAGTAGAGGTCGATTCCACAAAAACTGCAGTAATTGGATCAAGCAAATTAAAGTTTTAGGGCTAAGACACAACACACACAAAAAAGGTGTTTTATTTTTAAGCTAACGTGAATTACTATAAATAGATAATAAAGAATGTAAACAAATATGAATTTTCGACTAACACAATGACAAAGACTTTGATTGGTAATGTTCTTAATTTTCTTGAATTAGGATGTGATAATTGAAATTCAAAATATGGTTATTAATTTGAGCATTCAACCGTAGTGCAATAACAAGTTTTATTACACTATCTTCCCTTACTACTTAGTTAGTCATGTCACGACCCTTTTTCATCTTTTTTATCTAAAAATCACAATAAATTTTTCGTTTTTTCATTTCATTACCCGGTCGTGAACAATTCTCACCGTTAACAGTTGGGTTATGAGTCAGTACTATTCATCATTTACCATTCATCTTTTAATAAATCAAAAGCAAACGCATACATTTGAAGTTTAAGATCTATACTTATACATGTTTGCTAACACTTATATCCCCCATATTACAATTCAAAATGATTACTGTGCTATTACATGTTTAGATACAAAAAGAATCCTTGTGTGTATACCTCTTGGTGATGGAGAGCAGCGGATATCCAAATACAACGCCTTTGTCCTTCACTAGGTTACATGCGCACTCTGTAGAGAGGGAAAGTGAATAGGATGAGCAACCACACGCTCAGTAAGGTAATAATGCAAGCATGGTAGATAACTACACTATCTACATGCTTATAATGTCATGCATAAAGATCATTAGTATCCGGAGCATGAGGAAATATTAAAACTATGCAACATGTATATACATATATCATGTATATATACATATATCATGTACTGAAAAACATGAAAAAAAAAGGCATGTAAACATGGAAAACCATCATGTAAAACTTCTCATGCTCATAGTAACAACACTCATAAAAATAAGGAAACTCATCACGAAACCATTCCTCAGGATTTAGCACTTTCTCAAAACACAGCAAAACTCATCACAATCAGCAATGTCATCTTTTTAAAAACATCCCACAAGGCTCAACCCCTCCTTTGGGTCTACCCTAGACAACACAAATCATACTCAGTATATAAAACCATGAGATATCATGTGAGACAGGTGGTCACTATATATATCTAGGACTATGTTGGCCAACTATGTCAATATCAACCCAGACCACACGGATCCCGGTGTGCAGGATATCATGCTAGAACGAAGGTGGGTTAGTCCTACACCAGACTTTCAAATCAACATCATAACCTCATGGTACAACGTACTCCATGTGATATACATGATACAAAGCACTCCGTGGACCCATCTCATGGTTGGGGGTGCCTGTCATAGGTCTTATCTACCCCATGCCATTTATAACCTACTCAGTCTCAAGTGCACGTGCGAGCATCTCATCTGTGTGACTAGCAGTCTTCACGAGGCATCCAGCACGGCTCGTGCGAGCATCTCATCCATGTGACACACAGTCTACACAAGGCATCCAACACAACTCATTACATATCACAGTGTGAAAACAAGTGCGAGCTAAGCTCTAGCACGATTCATGCATCATCAAGAAATTCCCTTGTATGAGTAATACTCTAGTACAGCTTTATGCATAATAAATAATGAGGAAATCACATACGAGTATAGCTCCAGTACGGTTATATGCATAAGAAAATCAATTAAAATCCACGTATGAGCAAAAGCTCCAGTACGGTATATAAAACATGATAACTCAAATCAAGGTACGAGCTAAGCTCCAGCACATTTCTTACACATCAAAACATCAAAAATCCAATGCGAGCGGAGCTCCAGCACGATTTAATTCATACAAATTCGATAGGCGGCTCCACTTCAACAAAACACATTCTAAATCAAAATTAGCACTGACTCGTGCTACTTCATGAATCATGGAAATCAAATAGCTAGCCTATCCGTAAGTTTGCTTAAACCAAAGCAATGTATTTCATAAAAATGTCAAAACATGATATTTATTCAGATTTTAGCCTTACGATCCATTTTTGTAAGATTCACTTCAAATCCAAATCATATATATATTCGTAGTCGTTCACATAAACCATTAATTCTTTTCTAGATAACCAAGCATATACAAAGCCCTATATACATCCACAAAATACGTGCAGCTATCTCTAAGCACTTACAAAATTTCCTTACCTGGAATCGCATCAAGTGATTCCATTTCCTTAGAGCTGCTCGATTGTGCAGTTCGATTCGCCTCCAACGAAATCTCCGAGACTGCACGAAATTACGTATCACATCAATTTAATCCAATGTAATAAAATTCTTGCATTTACTATGGTCATTTCGACTTATGGTTTTCATTAACACTTATAAGGCCCCATTTTGATTGCTCTACTTATTTCTCGAGAGTCTATTGAACTCTTTAGGCTTATTAATTCACACTAAATCAATATTAAGTCCATAGTGTCTCTAGTTCATCATTTCCTTCACTATAGTAATTTATCAAACACCTCATATGCTTATTTTAATAACTTGACTAATCTCACAATGTAGCTTCATTCCATCATCTCAAAATCATGCATATCACCTCACTAACACCTTAGTATAATCCATTCATCATCAACTCAACCATATCATATTTTCTCACACTAAACTCATTCTAGGTTATGCTTGTTCCATTACATTCTAGGTAGTTTCAATCATCAATACATACACCAATCTACTCACAACAACAACTAGATAAATATACTTTGAGTTGGTATATTGAAAACTCACCTAGCTTGACTTTCCTCTTTTCCAAATTTAAAGACTCCTTTGCTCCTTCAATCCAACAAATGAAAAGTTGATTCCAAGCTATGTTGTTCTTCTCTTCAAAATGAACAACTTTACTCTAATAGCTTTTTTCTCAAATCTTTATGGAATGAGTGGTATTCTAGAAAGAGAAAGCTTGATATTTGGGTAAAAATGGAGGGGGAATGGTTGATCTGCTGAAGAATGATGTTGGTCGTCAGGTTTTTATAGATTGAGAGTGATGAGATCGATCTGCTATGGTGAAGAGATCGATCTTTCCTTGGTTTTAGCCATCGAATTCTCAGGTTTTTAAAATAGGGGAGATCGATCTGCTCATTGGGGAGAGATTGATCTTTGCTTGACAAAGGCTTGAGGAGATCGATCTGCTCATGGGGAGAGATCGATCTGCTCTTGAAAAATCAAATGAGATCGATCTGCATTTAGGAGGAGATCGATCTCAGCTAGGCAGAGGCATATGCAGATCGATCTGCTCATTGGGGAGATCGATCTGCTCAATGGGGGGATCGATCTGGCCTTGGTAGATTGACTTGGAATTGTTCTGTTTGCACAAGGGATCGATATGCCTTGGGTAGAAGATTGATCTGGCCTTAATCTGGGGCATTCTTACTGCATTTTCTCAGATTTTTCCAAAGTTAAACCCTCATTCAATCCATTCAATATCCATTTGCATTTCATTCACACTTAACACTCAAAAACATCTAATTCTTATGATTTAAATATAATTTAACTTGTCTGTACATCATGGAAATCATAAGATTACATAGAATTTTACGGGTCTTACATTCCTCCTCTCCTTCAAGAAATTTGGTCTCCAAATTAGACCCAAGTTAACCTGAGAACAACTCCAAGTACTTCTCTTATATCATGCTCTCCAATTCCCATGTAGCTTCCTCCGGAGTGTGATATTGCCAAAGGATTTTCTCTAAGGGAATCGTCTTCGACCTCAGCACCTTCTCCTTCCTATCTAATATCCGAACCAATTTCTCAACATACGATATACTCTCATTGAGCTCCAATGGCTCATATCTTATCACATGTGCCAGGTCCGGATGGTATTTCTGAAGCATAGAGACGTGGAAGATGTTATGAACACCTACTAACTCTTGCAGTAATGCCAACCTATATGCCTTATCTCCCACTCTCTCCAAAATCTCGAAGGGTCCGATATACGGAGGGCTTAACTTCCTTTTCTTACCAAATCTCATAATCTCTTTCGAGGGAGAAACTCACAAAAATATTGACTCACCCACAGCAAACTCCAATAATCTTCGTCTCTTGTCAGCATAACTCTTTTTTCGGCTCTAAGCTGTCTGTAATATCTCACATATCAACTGGACGTCCTCAGAGGCCTGTTGCACTGAATCGGGAGCAAAAATCTGTCTGTCACAAACCTCTTTCGATCTAATAAGGGATCGGCATCTGCGTCCATACAATGCCTCATATGGTGCCATCCCGATACTCGTATGATAGCTGTTATTATAGGCACGGTTAGTGATCATCCCAAGAGCCTCCAAAATCCAGCACACATGCTCTTAACATATCCTCCAAGGTCTATATAGTCCTCTCTGACTGACCATCTATCTAAGGATGAAAAGCGGTGCTAAAACTCAAGTGGGTCCCCATCGCTTCCTAAAAATGGTCCCAAAAATGGGAAGTGAAGCGGGCATCCCGATCAAAAATAATGCTCACTGGAACACCATGTAACCGAACTATCTCTCAAACATACAAGTTCACCAACTAACTCAGGGTATCAGTAGCTCTCATTGCTAAGAAATGGACTGACTTTGTCAACCGATCCATAATAACCCAAATGGCATCATGACCTCTGCGGGTCCTCGATAAACCCATCACAAAATCCATGGTGATGAGTTCCCATTTTGAAGTTGGTATCGGTAGAGACTGCAATAACCCTACAGGCTTATGATGCTTTACCTTCACCTGCTGACAGACGAGACTTCTAGCGACATATTCAGCATTGTCTCTTTTCATTCCAGACCACCAATAAACCTTTCGATGGTTTTGATACATCTTAGTACTCCCTAGATGTATCATATACTTTGATGAGTGAGCCTCTGATAAAATCAATCTCCTGATCTTTGGATTCTCGGGAACACATAATCTGCCCCTGAACCTCAGTAATCCATCTGTACTTAGTTCAAAATCAGTACCCATACCTGTTTGTACCTGACTCAACCAATCGGTACACTGTCGATCACTCTGCTGAGCTTATCGAATACGACAAATCAATTCTGGCTCCAATCTCAAACTGGCCATAATATCATATCTTTCTGTACTAGGTGGGGCTACATCCAAACTAAGGTTCGTAAATTACTCCAACAACTCGTGTTCTCAAACCATCATATAAGATACCAACCCGAGGTTCTTCCTGGTCAAAGCATCGGCAACTACATTCGCTTGACCCGGGTGATACGTGATTTCACAATCATAATCCTTCAAGAGTTCAAGCCATCTTCTCTGTCTCATATTCAACTCTTTCTGTGAGAATAGATACCTAAGGCTCTTGTGATCCATATAGACTTGAAATTTCTCACCATAGAAAAAGTGGTGCCATATCTTCAATGCAAACACTACGGCTGCCAACTCTAAATCGTGAGTCAGATAGTTCCTCTTGTGATCCTTTAACTATCTGGATCCATAGGCAACTACATTCCCATCCTGCATAAGTACACAGTCCAGTCTCTAGTGTGATACATTCGTATACACAAAGAAACCTCCTAAGCTGGTAGGAATGGTAAGAATTGGAGCAGTGGTCAACTGACGCTTAAGCTCCTGAAAACTCCTCTCACATGCCTCATCCTACACAAACTTAACATCTTTCCGCGTGAAACGTGTTAACAGAGCAGCTAGTCTGGAGAAACCTCAACAAATCTTCGATAATACCTTGCCAATCCTAGAAACTTCTAATCTCAGTAACTGTCTTAGGCTGTTCCCACTGTACAACTGCCTCAATCTTGGATGGATCCACTGATACCCCATCCTTCGATACCACATGGCCTAGAAATGAGATCTGCTCCAACCAAAAGTTACACTTACTAAGTTTGGCATATAATTCCTTCTCTCGGAGGGTTTGCAGAACTATCTTCAAGTGCTCCTCATGATCTTCCCTGTACTTGGAATAAACCAATTTATCATCGATGAACACTATCACAAACTGGTCCAGGTATGGCTTAAATACATCATTCATCAAAGCCATAAACGCTGTGAGGGCATTCATCAATCTGAATGGCATAACCAAAAAATCGTAGTGACCATAATGGGTACGAAATGTTGTCTTGGGTACATCTCCACTCCGTATCCTCAACTGATAGTACCCAGATAGCAGATTTATCTTAGAAAAGACCTGTGCTCCCCGAAGCTGATCCAATAAATCATCAATACGTGGAAGGGGATACTTGTTCTTAATGGTGGCCTTATTCAACAATCGGTAATCTATACACAGTCGGAGGCTCACATCCTTCTTCCTTACAAACAGAACCGGAGCTCCCCAAGGTGAGACGCTCGGTCTAATAAACCTCTTCTCTAGCAACTCTTACAATTGCTTCTTTAGCTCTTCCAACTCAATCGAAACCATTCTATACGGTGGCTTAGATATCAGCTCTGTACCAAGTACCAACTCTATGCAAAACTTCATTCCCTATCAGGTGGTAGCCCTCGTAAATCGTTCGAAAAGACATCAGGAAATTCTGCAACTACTGAAATATCTCTCAATTTCGGGTGTGCCTTATCTGTGTCAACCACGTATGCAATGAACCCTTTACGTTATCCTTTCCACCGTTAGACACATAAGTCATCACATTAACATTCATAATTAATAAATAAATTTATATCTTAAATATGATGGATCAAAATTATACTTTTCTCATTTACAATAATCATGTTCTTTCATTTCTTTTCGACAAAGCTTACAATAAGCTCATCTACCTCTGGAAACTTCAATGTCTTAGCATGACAATCCATAATAATATTATTTGCAGCCAACCAATCCATTCCCAAAATTACATCAAAATCGTTCATACTCAATGGAATTAAATCAGCTGCCATATCTTTTCACATATCTTCAACTTACAATCCCTATATACATACTCAGTTAACTGACTATCATTCATAGGTGTGGAAATCATCAACATTCTATCTAACAATATAGGTTTTACATACTTCAACAAGTTAAGTGCAAAGGAAGGTGATATAAAGGAATGTGTGGCACCAGGATCAATGTTTATAAACCGAAAATTAGGATGGTACATTTAATCACATCCGTCGAAGTGTCTGTGGTGTCTTGGTCCAATGCATATACTCGCCCTCTGCCAACACCAACCGCCTGTTTCCCTTTTTCCTTAACTATAGCTCTCCTCCTCAGAGCAATTGTCTCAACTAGAGCTCTCTCTACTTTACCCTTCTGTGGGGTAGTCTTCATCATCTCTGGACAATACCTCATGATATGCCCTAGTTTTCCACATCTGTAACACATAACAGGGGTCGTCGGACAAGGCCTGGTACCATGAAATCTACCACATCTCCTAAATTGATCGGTAGTAGGTTGTGGTCCTCCAATGACTACACCCCTCGGCAGAGCTAAAGTTGGGTACACAGGAGGTTTAGCAGCTCTCTCCTGCACCTCCTCAATCTTGGGCCTCTTCTCAAACAGTCCTGGCCTCCTCTCCTAATCACTCTATCAATCTCGGATCTCTTTTGGTCTCTATCTCTCCTAACACTAACCTTTCCAATTCAGAGGCATTCTGCTCAAAGTCCTGTTCACATAATTGTGCCTTGCGCACTGCCTCTTCGTAGGTGAGGATGTCAAACGAAGCCAATCTGGATCTGATGGCTGGTCTCAGTCCATTCATGAATTTTTGGACCTTCATAGCCTCACTGCTCAATGATCAGGGTCATACCTCCCTAAGGATATGAACCTTGACTCATACTCATCAACAGAGCGGTTCCCTTAAACCAAGTTCATAAACTTCATCCTCAACTTCCTCTGTGTTGTGGCTAGGATGTACTACATCCTAAAGGCCTCCAAGAATATCTCTCATGTGATCTCGGAGTGTCGGGCCCTCAGAATAGATACGGTGGATCTACACCAGTGTTCTACCTCGCCTTTCAGCATAAATATAGTAAAAGCCACTTTCTCAGTCGATGTGCATCTGAAGAACCCGTATAATTTTTTCATCTCATAAACTCAATCCTCTGTAACAACTGGGTCCTTCACCCCCTCTAAATACTGGAGGTTTCAACTCCTGAAACTGTCGCAGCCTACTCAATTCACAATCATATCCCAGGTCACTCTCGCTTGGCTGTAGAGCGATAGGGGAAGTCGTATCCTGTACTCAGGGTGGTGTGACAGTTTACGTAGTTTGAGGCCTCTCTGCCACTGCAACTGCCTGTCCAGTAGTAGTATGCTACACGGCTAGACCTCGTATATCGCCAGCACCTAATGCCTGTGTGACTATCTCAACGAGGCTCTTAATACTCCGCTCTATCCTAGCGAAGCGTGCCTCGATATCCCCTGGTCCCTCAACAGGGTCTTATGGAGCCTGATCAGTCTGTGGCTTCGCACGGCTCTCAAGCCTACCTCTACGGCCGCTAACACGTGCACCCGCCCCTCTACTTCGTCGTGTGACAGGTATAATGCCTAATTTCCTATATCCTCATCATAAATTAGTCCTATTCTATCTCGGTATACACAATTATATCTAAACAAAAGCACAGTAATACGGGGATGTAACTTTCCTACTTATTAATATTGACTCATATCAGGCCAACTCAGCTCTGATACCAATCTTTTTCACGACCCTTTTTCATCCTTTTTATCTAAAAATCACCATAAATTTTTAGCTTTTTCATTTTCTTACCCAGTCGTGAACAATTCTCACCATTAACAGTTGGGCTATAAGTCAATACTAATCATCATTTACCATTCATCTTTCAATAAATCAGAAGCAAACGCATACATTTGAAGTTTAAGATCTATACTTATACAAGTTTGCTAACACTTACATCCCCCATATTACAATTCAAAATGATTACTATGCTATTACATGTTTAGATACAAAAAGAATCCCTGTGTGTATACCTCTTAGGGATGGAGAGCAGCGAATATCCAAATACAACGTCTTTGTCCTTCATTAGGCTACTATACGTGCTCTGTAAAGGGGGAAAGTGAATGGGATGAGCAACCACACGCTCAGTAAGGCAATAATGCAAGCATGGTAGATAACTACACTATCTACATGCTTATAATGTCATACATAAAGATTATTAGTATCCGGAGCATGAGGAAATATTAAAACTATGCCACATGTATATACATATATCATGTACTGAAAAACATGAAAAAAGGCATGTAAACATGAAAAACCATCATGTAAAACTTCTCATGCTTATAGTAATAACACTCATCAAAATAAGGAAACTCATCACGAAACCATCCCTCAGGATTTAGTACTTTCTCAAAACACAGCAGAACTCATCACAAACAGCAATGCCATCTCTTTAAAAATATCCCACAAGGCTCGACCTGCCACGACCCTCTTCCACGACCTTTTACCTTAACACTTACCACTTACAGTTGGGCTGTGAGTCAAATCCAATCCATATCTTACTCATTTATAGTTTAATTAATGTAATTAAACAAATTGAAATATAAACTGGACTTTTATAACTTATGCGAAAACGTTTACATCAGTTTCTATTAACTATACATCTTTTTTTGTATAACACATTACTAGACGGTGCATTAATTTACAGGATACAAAATTTCTCTTTCATATTATCACATACTGTATACCTTTCTGTACGACTGGATGACTAGAGAATACCGTAGTAGGGACGACTGCAGTACTAACTACTAAGTAGTATCTGTGAAGGAGGAAATAAGGGGGTGAACATAACGTGCTCAGTAAGGAAAATGTGCAAGCAGGTAGATAACTATACTATCTACATGCTAAAATACATACTCACCTTTCCTTATAAGATAATATGCATGTTCTTTAAATCTATTTCCATCAATACGAAACCGTTAATTCGCCAAATGGTTATGTGCATATTCACACAGTTTATCATACAAAACCACTGAGTTTAAAACTGCACACAGTTCACACTTGAAATCACTTTTCACACAGTAAACATATAGCTTCACACAGATCATCTTTCGATACCACACAAATTTACACAACATACTCGATGCACATAGATCACATATAAAAATACATTATACTTTGTAAATCAGTTACACGTTAAGACGTAAATCATAGGTCATTCCATCCCCAGAAACCTAGTAAAGGAGGATGTCCATCACCTCACACAGTAGTGACAATATCGTATCACACAGATACAGACTTGTACAACTTTTGCAGACTTATGGTCATAGTCAGATTCTAGGCTACACTGATCAGGTGTGCGAGAACCCCATGCTTAGGGAGGCGAATCAACCATCCCTTCAACATCACACAGATATCACACAGATCTCACACAGTTATCACACAGATAGTCACGGCACATCATACCCCATGGCTAACGCTCACGGTACATCGTGCTCCTATGGATCCTTATCACCCATTTCTATTGTATCAAAATCACGTGCGAGCTCTCGAGTGGAATACACAATATCCTCAAGGCAGCAAGGACTTGGTTACTTTCTCAAAATCCCTTTGAAAATAATGTACGAGCAGGGCTGGTCAATCTACCCTTGCCTCTCATGCTCAGCATGACTCCATACAGTAAAGAAATAGAACGACTCTTTTCACTAAGTATGAGTGAGAGGGTAAACACCCTTCGATCACTTTGTCTACAGATTTCATACAATTGGTTAAAACCGGAGCCTGTCTATTATTATTCTTTTTTAAAACATTTGAAAAATCTCTTTTCACAACAATCACAGAAGTCATGCAATACATGCTTATCGACTTATTTTCATACATAGTTTTCTTCTAGATATATCGATATCTATCTATTATCTCATACAATTCACACAAGAGATAAGAAAACATACGTATAGCTATCTCTATAGCTTACATAAGTCTCTTACCTCAAATCACACTTGAATCTTTTTCCTCGATTTCAATCGCTTGTGATCTGGTCTTATCAACTCCAACTTTATCTTCGGAGCTGAAATTGTGCATCACACATATCAGTATACTATCATATACTTTATTTCACATGCATGATATTCAAATCAATGCATTTAGCCATTTACTTCTCATTTGCCCTTTTTATGCCTTAGTGGACTTTATCCTCTTACAAGTCCATTTCGAGTCTATAACTCTTTTCCAAGAATCCCTTAGACTCCTCGAGTCTATCGATTCATCTTAAACCAATATTACACTCTTAATACCTCAAGTTCATGATTTTCACTCCATTGTGGCATTTAATCAAACACCACATATAGTCAATTTGAACTACTTTTGTTTCTAGCACATGAACTTCATCAAATCATTTTATAAGCATCTACACATGCTTAATAACATCTAGGCATGCTTAAATTATCATCAAATCCATGCCTACTCAACATCTCTTCATTTTGGCTCATTTAGCCATTTTCTAGGTCATGAATAGTTTAGCACTTCTAAGATGTTTCAACCATTAATTTATATACCAATCTACTCACACCAGTCTATAAATTAACATATATGAGATTGAGATATTGAAATCTTACCAATCTCAGCTTTTCTCTACTTAGCACACTTTGGGGGAAAACTTCTTTTCTCCCTTAAATGGATCACCTCAACTTCTAGCTTCCAACTATGTTGTTCTTCTCCACTCTATGAATAACTTTGATGAAACAAACTTACCTCCAACCTCTATGGAAAGTGTTTATAGTTTAGAGGGGGATTTAGGTCACTTGGTGTCAAAATATGGAAAGGTTTTGGTTTTTCCCGTGCAATACAAGTCAGCAGATCCTGTTTTATAGAAATTACCTTGATGAGATTGATCTACTACCCCAAGAGATCGATCTTCTCAGCATTTTTCCTTTTGAAATCGACCTTCCAGGCTCAATGAGATCGATCTGCACAACACAGAACCTTAAGGAGATCGATCTTCTATTGCATGAGATCGATCTGTTGCAAGTTAGTAGCTTAAGGAGATCGATCTGGTTCCATTGGAGATCGATCTGCCTTGTTCCATTGCTCGAACAGAAGCAGTTTTGGCTCATCCAGATCGATCTTTCCTCCTAGGAGATCGATCTGGCATTCATATTTTTCAGATTTTACTGCACTTTTCTGCAGTAACTCACACCAAACATACTTGATTTTGCTGCCATAGTCATTTTCTCATTCAACCATCTTTAAGGTTTGAAAATGACATCCATTTATCCTTTATGCATATTAAAACTTGTGTGTATTCATCGTATAGCCAAAGGTATACAATATATATCAAATGGAAGTATAAAACTTTATGCAACTCATGCAACTCCCTTCCATTTTACTACATTACTCATTTTGAGTTCTATTCATATTTATCATTGAGAAAAGTTCATTTCTTCACATTCATACGTAATGAAACTTGTGTGTACATCACAAACTTATATCACAAATGTGTACATCAACTTATGGACTTATATCATTTATGTTTCACATAGCATGTACATGTATATACTTATGCATTTCATAAGGTTTATATACAAAATACGGGCCTTACATTCCTCCCCTCCTTAAAAGAATTTGGTCCTCCAAATTAGAACCAAGTCAATTTTCAAAAAGTTGGGGGTACTTTTCCCATATCAAGTTCTCTAATTCCCAAGTTTTTTCTTCCGAATTATGGTGTTGCCAGAGAACTTTAACAAGCGGAATCATTTTGTTCCGTAACACTTTTTCTTTCCTATCCAGTATCCAGATCGATCTCTTGATATAGGTCAAATCATCTTTGAGCTCAAATGGCTCATATTGAATCACATAACTTGGATCTAGACGGTACTTCCGAAGCATCGATACGTGGAAGACATTATGAATGCTTGCCAATTCCGGTGGCAGCGCAACTATATAAGCCTTATCTTCCACACGCTCTAGTATCTCAAACGGTCTGATATACCGAGGGCTCAACTTACCTTTCTTACCGAACCTCATAATCCCTTTTGAGGGAGACACTTTCAAGAATATCAAGTCACCAACTGTAAACTCTAGTGGCCTGCATCTTATGTCAGCGTAGCTTTTCTGCCTACTCTAAGCTGTTCTCAATCTCTCACATAGCAACTGAACAACTTCAGAGGTTTACTGTACTAATTCAAGAGCAAACATTTTTCTCTCACCCACTTCTTCCTAACCAATTGGGGAACGACACCTTCTACCATACAAGGCCTCATATGGTGCAATCCTGATGCTTGAGTGATAACTATTGTTCTATGCAAATTCGGCTAACGGTAGGTGATCATCCCAAGAGCCTTTAAAATCCATAACACTTGCTCTCAACATATCCTCTAACGTCTGGATGGTTCTCTCTGATTGACCATCGGTTTGAGGATGGAAAGTAGTACTGAAACTCAATCGGGTTCCTATAGTTTCTTGGAATTATTCCCAAAAGCGCGAAGTGAAACGAGAATCCCTATCCAATACAATGCTCACTAGAACACCATGTCGTCTCACTATCTCCTGTACATATAACTCTGCCAAACTAGTCAAGGCATCTATAGATTTCATTGCTAGAAAATGGGCTGATTTCGTCAGTCTGTCAACCACTACCTAGATAGCATCATGGTTCCTCTTAGTTCTTGGCAATCCCATGATGAAATCCATGGTGACATACTCTCATTTCCATGTCGGTACTGGTAGAGGCTGCAATAACCCTACAGGTTTCTAATGCTCTACCTTTACTTGCTGACATACAAGACATCTTGCCACAAACTCTGCGATATCTCTTTTCATTCCTGACCACCATTACACTTTCTAGAGGTTCTAGTACATCTTATTACCTCCCGGATACAATGTGTATCTCGATGAATGAGCTTTTGTCAATGTCAATCTTTTTAATTCTGGGTCATCGGGAACGCAAATCCTGCCTCAAACCTCAGTAGGCCATCATTACTCATAAAGAAATCGGCCACATCACCCCTCTGAATCTGCTCGCACGATCCTCACACAGTAGATCGACATGCTGAGCCTGACGTATTCGATCAATCAAATCTGGTTCCACTAGCATGCTAGCTATCACACAGTCATTGTCAACATCAAGAGGGTCTATATCCAACCTGAGGTGAGCAAACTGCTCGAGCAGCTCATATTCCCTAACCATCATGTGCGATACCATTCCAAGGTCTTTCTACTCAGGGCATCAGCCAAAATATTAGCCTTTCCTGGATGTACAATATTTCGCAATCATAATCTTTCAGAAGCTCTATCCATCGTCTTTGCCTCATATTTAATTCTTTCTGTAAAAACAGATATTTGAGACTTTTATGATCAGTATACACCGAAATTTCTCACCGTATAAGTAGTGGCACCATATTTTCAATGCAAATATAACAACTGTCAACTCTAAGTCATGGGTCGGGTAGTTCCTCTCATGGTCCTTAAGCTGTCTGGATCTATAGGCTACTACCTTCCCGTACTGCATCAACACACAGCCCAGTCCCTGTCTTAAGGCATCCATGTACACTGAGTAACCTCCTGAACTGGTGGGTATGGTGAGAATAGGTGCGGTGGTCAGTCTATTCTTTAGCTCGTAGAAACTTTTCTCACATTTATCATCCCACTCAAATGCCACATCTTTTCGAGTGAGACGTGTCAACAGAGCAGCCAGCTTAGAGAATCCTTTGACAAATCGTAGGTAATAATCTGTTAAACTCAGGAAACTGCGGATCTCTGTAACCATCTTGGGTCTATCCCACTGTATCACAGCCTCTATCTTAGACGGATCTACTGATACACATTCTTTCCAGACTACATGACCCAAAAACGATATCTCACATAGCCAAAAATCACACTTGTTCAGTTTAGCATACAACTCCTGACCTCGGAGGGTCTGTAACACTGTTCTCAAATGCTGCGCATGCTCTTCCCTAGACTTCAAGTACACCAGTACGTCATCTATAAAGACAATCATGAATCTGTCTAGGTATGGCTTAAACACATCGTTCATTAAAGCCATAAACGCTGCAGGAGCATTCGTCAACCCAAATGGCATAACTAGAAACTCATAATGGCCATAACGGGTCCTGAACGCTGTCTTGGGTACATCTCCACTTCGAATCCTCAACTGATGATACCCCGACCTCAAATCAATTTTTGAAAAGATTTGTGCTCCCTGCAACTGATCCAATAGATCATCAATCCGTAAAAGGGGATATTTTTTCTTGATGGTAGCCTTCTTCAACAATCGGTAGTCTATACACAGTCGAAGACTCCCATATTTCTTCTTTACAAACAGAACCGGTGCTCCCCAATGTGATACACTCGATCTGATAAACCCCTTGTCCAACAGCTCTTGCAACTGTTTCTTTATCCCCTCCAATTCCACCGGAGCCATTCAATACGGTGGTTTGGATATCGGTTCAGTTCCAGGTACCAAGTCAATACAGAATTCCATCTCTCTATCTGGTAGCAATCTTGGTAATTCTTTTGGAAAGACATCAGGGAATTCTCTCACCATAGAGATGTCAACCATATCCGGAGACACCTTATCCAAATCAACCACATATGCTATAAAAACTTCAACACATTACAATCACATTTTATTAGTAAAACATCCATCATTTGACATAATTTACTATTTCTTTCATTTCTTTGCAAAGCTTACAATATGCTTTTCAGGGGTAGGAAACATCATTGTCTTAGCATAACAGTCTAAAACAGCTTGGTTTACAGCTAACCAATCCATTCCTAATATTACATCAAAATCTCCCATGTTTAATAGAATAAGATTAGCTAACATCTCATTTTCCCCTACTTTCAACTTACAACCGTTACAGACATACTCGGTCATTACATTCTCTCTAAGTGGAGTACTTATAAGCATTACCCTACCTAAAGGTATAGGTAGTACTTGTTCTATCAATTTACATGCAAAAGTAGGCGATCTGAATGAATGCGTGGCACCAGGGTCAATCAATGCTAATGCTTCAAAATTAAAGACTAGGATGATACCTTTTATCACATCCTTGGATGTCTCAGTAGAAGCCTGGTCCAAAGTAAACACTCGCCCATGGCCAACAGCTTGTTTCCCTTTCTCTTCAGTTGTGGCTTTCCTCTTAGGTATAGGTATCTCAACCTTAGCCTTTTCTGGTTCTTTGCCTTTCTATGGTGTTGTATCTACCAACTCTAGGCATTCACGAGCTATGTGCCCTGCTTTACGGCATCTATAGCATACTCTCGTCATAGGGCATGGTCTACCCCCATGATATCTACCACACATCCAACATTGCTCAGTGGTAGGTTTGGGTCCACCAATAACTTTGTCCGTGGCCCTCGATGCTGGAGAATAAGTTGGATGCACTGGAGGTTTCACAAACCCCTCTTGCATCTCCTCAATCTTAGGCCCCTTACCAAATAACCTTCGGCCTTTTCGAAATCCTCTATCATCAACCGATCTCTTTCGGTCTCTATCTTTACCCTTACCACTCTTACTCAACTCTGAGGCATGCAACTCATAATCTTGCTCACACAGCTGGCTATGCGTACTGCCTCATCATAGGTGGTAATGTCAAATGGAGCTAGTCGAGCTCTGATTGAAGGTCTCAATCCCTTAATAAACTTCTGGACCTTTCTGTCTTGATAGTTTATCGTAACTGTGTTATACCTGCCCAGGGATATAAATCTAGACTCGTACTCATCCATTGTACGATTCCCCTGAGTCAATGTCAAAAATTCCATCTGCATCTTCTTCTGTGCAGTGGCTAGAACATATTGCCTTCTGAAGGCATCTAGAAATATATCCCATGTCACAACCGGTGCCTTGCACTTAAAATCGGTTGTGTGGCTATCCACCAATGCTCGACTTCTCCCTCTAGCACAAAAGCTGTAAAGGTGACCTTCTCGGTGTCAGAGCAATGGAAAAATTGGTAGAGCTTCTCCATACCACGTATCCAATGCTCGGCCAATACTGGGTTCTTCACCCCACTAAAAGAAGGTGGTCCAAACTTTCGAAATTCCCTTAGTCTACCCAGATCACAGTCATAAACTCCCTCTCCACCAACCTGTTGTGGAACTACAGGATCATCAATTGGTAGGGGAATGTCCTGAACTGGGGGAGGTGCAGGTATCTTTGCCTCTTCAACCTGAGGTCTCGGTACATGCTGTGCTAGTTCATCTCTCTCAGATGCAGCAGCCTGACCAATAGGGTTTTCTTGTCTACCCTCCATTCTAGCCATAGCCTATGTAAACATTTCCATCACTGTGTCTACACTGTGTTGTAACTGCACTATTCCGACCTCAACGGCCTCACTAAGCTCAAGTGGATCTCTACGAGAATTAGACCCATTACGCCTCTCGAGCTCATCTCTATGCCTATGAGAGCATGAACTCTCTCCTTATTATGCCTCTCGAGCTCATCTCTATGCCCATGAGAGCATGAACTCTCTCCTCTACGACCACGTCGTCTATCGGACATCCTGCATACTCAATAACAACTATCTCAGTCAAAATTTTCAGCTTGGTATACACATTTGTATCCTAATAATGCACAATACTTTAGGGATGTATAATTTCCTAATTTGGATATGACTCACATCAGACCAACTCTGCTCTGATACCATTAAATCTATCACGACCCTCTTCCGCGACCTTTTACCTTAACACTTACCTCTTACCACTTACAGTTGGGCTATGAGTCAAATCCAATCCATATCTTACTCATTTATAGTTTAATTAATGTAATTAAACAAATTGAAATGGAAACTGGACTTTTATAACATATGCGGAAACGTTTACATCAGTTTCTATTAACTATACATCCTTTTTTTTTCGACAACACATTACTAGAATGTGCATTAATTTACAGGATACAAAATTTCTCTTTCATATTATCACATAGTGTATACCTCTCTGTACGGCTGGATGACTAGAAAATACCGTAGCAGGGACGACTGCAGTATTCACTACTGAGTAGTATCTGTGGAAGAGGAAATAAGGGGGTGAGCATAACGCGCTCACTAAGGAAAATGTGCAAGCAGGTAGATAACTATACTATCTACATGCTAAAATACATACTCACATTTCCTTATAAGATAATATGCATGTTCTTTATATCTATTTCCATCAAACCGAATCCGTTAATTCGCCAGATGGTTATATGCATATTCACACAGTTTATCATACAAAACCACTGAGTTTAAAACTGCACATAATTCACACTTAAAATCACTTTTCACACAGTAAATACATAGCTTCATACAGATCATCTTTCGATATCACACATATTTACACAACATACTCGATACACACAGATCACATATAAAAATACATTATACTTCGTAAATCAGTTACACGTTGAGATGTAAATCATGGGTCATCCCATCCCCAGACACCTAGCAAAAGAGGATGTCCGTCACCTCACACAGTAGTGACAATATCATATGACACAGATACAGACTTGTGCAACTTTTCCAGACTTATGGCCATAGTCGGATTCCAGGCTACACTGATCAAGTGTGCAGGAACCCCATGCTTAGGGAGGAGGATCAACCATCCTTTCAGCATCACACAGATAGCACATAGATCT
The DNA here is from genome assembly GCA_033439115.1 of Firmiana major. Classification (NCBI taxonomy): domain Eukaryota; kingdom Viridiplantae; phylum Streptophyta; class Magnoliopsida; order Malvales; family Malvaceae; genus Firmiana; species Firmiana major. The sequence continues at coordinate 20,031,443 of CM065903.1, read as the reverse complement.
CACACAGTTATCACACAGATAGTCACAGCACATCGTACCCCATGGCTAACGCTCACGGTACATCGAGCTCCCATGGATCCTTATCATCCATTTTTATTGTCTCAAAATCACGTGCGAGCTCTCGAGTGGAATACACAATATCCTCGAGGCATCAAACACTCAATTACTTTCTCAAAATCCCTTTGCAAACAATGTGCGAGCAGGGCTGGTCAATCTACCCTTGCCTCTCATGCTTAGCATGACTCCACACAGTAAAAAAAATAGAAGGGCTCTTTTCACTAAGTATGAGTGAGAGGGTAAACTCCCTTCGATCACTCTGTCTACACATTTCATACAATTGGTTAAAACCGAAGCCTGTCTATTATTGTTCTTTTTCAAAACATTTGAAAAATCTCTTTTCACAATAATCACAAAAGTCATGCAATACATGCTTATCGACTTATTTTCATACGTAGTTTTCTTCTAGATATATCGATATCTATCTATTATCTCATACAATCCACAGAGCAGATAAAAAAACATACATATAGCTATCTCTATAGCTTACATAAGTCCCTTACCTCGAATAACACTTGAATCTTTTTCCTTGATTCCAATCGCTTGTGATCCGGTCTTATCAACTCCAACTTTATCTTCCGGAGCTGAAATTGTGCACCACACACATCAGTATACTATCATATACTTTATTTCACATGCATGATATTCAAATCAATGCATTTAGCCATTTACTTCTCATTTGCCCTTTTTATGCCTTAGTTGACTTTATCCTCTTATAAGTCCATTTCGAGTCTATAACTCTTTTCCAAGAATCCCTTAGACTCCTAGAGTCTATCGATTCATCTTAAACCGATATTACACTCTTAATACCTCAAGTTCATGATTTTCACTCCATTGTGGCATTTTATCAAATACTACATATAGTCAATTTGAGCTATTTTTGTTTCTAGCACATGAACTTCATCAAATCATTTTATAAGCATCTACGCATGCTTAATAACATCTAAGCATGCTTAAATCATCATCAAATCCATGCCTACTCAACAACTCTTCATTTTGGCTCATTTAGCCATTTTCTAGGTCATGAATAGTTTAGCACTTCTAAGATGTTTCAACCATTAATTTATATACCAATCTACTCACACCAGTCTATAAATTAACATATATGATATTAGGATATTAAAATCTTACCAATCTCAGCTTTTCTCTACTTAGCACACTTTGGGGGAAAACTCATTTTCTCCCTTAAATAGATCACCTCAACTTCTAGCTTCCAACTATGTTGTTCTTCTCCACTCTATGAACAACTTTAATGAAGCAAACTTGCCTCCAACCTCTATGGAAAGTGTTTATAGTTTAGAGGGGGATTTAGGTCACTTGGTGTCAAAATATGGAAAGGTTTTGGTTTTTCCCATGCAATGCAGGTCAGCAGATCCTGTTTTATAGAAATTGCCTTGATGAGATTGATCTACTACCCCAAGAGATCGATCTTCTCAGCATTTTTCCTCTTGAAACCGACCTTTCAGGCTCAATGAGATCGATCTGCTCCTAGCATGAGATCGATTTGCACAACACAGAACCTTAAGGAGATTGATCTTCTCTTGTATGAGATCGATCTGTTACAAGTCAGTAGCTTAAAGAGATCGATCTGGTTCTATTGGAGATCGATATGCCCTATTCCATTACTCGAACAGAAGCAGTTTTGGCTCCTCCAGATCGATCTTTCCTCCTATGAGATCGATCTGACATTCATATTTTCCAGATTTTACTGCACTTTTCTGCAGTAACTCACCCCAAACACACTTGATTTTGTTGCCATAGTCATTTTCTCATTCAACCATCTTTAAGGTTTGAAAATGACATCCATTTATACTTTATGCATATTAAAACTTGTGTGTATTCATCGTATAACCAAAGGTATACAATATATATCAAATGGAAGTATAAAGCTTTATGCAACTCATGCAACTTCCTTCCATTTTACCACACTACTCATTTTGAGTTCTATTCATATTTATCATTGAGAAAAGTTCATTTCTTCACATTCATACATAATGAAACTTGTGTGTACATCACAAACTTATATCACAAGTGTGTACATCAACTTATGGACTTATATCATTTATGTTTTACATAGCCTGTACATGTATATACTTATGCATTTCATAAGGTTTATATACAAAATACGGGTCTTACACGACCCCTCCCTCGAGTCTACCCTGGACAATACAAATCATACTCAGTATATAAAACCATGTGATATCATGTGAGACAGGTGATCACTATATATATCTAGGACTATGTTGGCCAACTATGTCAATATCATCCCAAACCACACGGATCCCGATGTACGGGGTATCATGTTGGAACGAAGGTGGGTTAGTCCTACGTCAGACTTTCAAATCAACATCATAACCTCACGGTACAACGTACTCCATGTGATATACACGGTACAAAGTACTCTGTGGACTCATCTCATGGTTGGGTAGGTCTTATCTACCTCATGCCATGTATAACCTATTCAGTCTCAAGTGCACGTGCGAGCATCTCATCCGTGTGATTAGCAGTCTACATGAGGCATCCAGCACGGCTCGTACGAGCATCTCATCCGTGTGACACACAGTCTACACGAGGCATCCAGCACGACTCATTACATATCACGGTGTGAAAACTAGTGCGAGTTAAGCTCTAGCACGTTTCATGCATCATCAAGAAATTCCCCCGTACGAGCAATGCTCTAATACGACTTTTTGCATAATAAATAATGAGAAAATCACATACAAGCATAGCTCCAGTACGATTATACGCATAAAAAAATCAATTGAAATCCACGTATGAGCAAAAGCTCCAGTATGGTTTATAAAACATCATAACTCAAATCAATGTGCGAGCTAAGCTCCAGCACATTTCATACACATCAAAACATCAAAAATCCAGTGCAAGCGGAGCTCCAGCACGATTTAACTCATACAAATCTGATAGACGGCTTCACTTCAACAAAACACATTCTAAATCAAAATTAGCACTGACTCGTGCTACTTCCTGAATCATGGAAATCAAATAGCCTGCCTATCTGTAAGTTTGCTTAAACTAAAGCAATGCATTTCATAAAAATGTCAAAACATGATATTTACGCAAATTTTAGCATTACTATCCCTTTTTGTAAGATTCACTTCAAATCTAAATCATATATATATATATTCGTAGTCGTTCACATAAACCATTAATTCTTTTCTAGATAACCAAACATTTGCAAAGCCCTATATACACCCACAAAATACGTGCAGCTATTTCTAAGTACTTACAAAATTCCCTTATCTGGAATCGCGTCGAGTGATTCCACTTCCTTAGAGCTGTTCAATTGTGCAGTTCGATTCACCTCCAACAAAATCTCTGGGACTGCACGAAATTACGTATCACATCAATTTAATCAAATGTAATAAAATTCTTATGTTTACTATGGTTGATTCGACTTATAATTTTCATTAACACTTATAAGGCCCCATTTTGATCGCTCTACTTATTTCTCGAGAGTCTATTGAACTCTTTAGGCCTATTGATTCACACTAAATCGATATTAAGTCCATAGTGCCTCAGTTCATCATTTCCTTCACTATAGTAATTTATCAAACACCTCATATGCTTATTTTAATAACTTGACTAATCTCACAATGTAGCTTCATTCCATCATCTCAAAATCATGCATATCACCTCACTAACACCTTAGTATAATCCATTCACCATCAACTCAACCATATCATATTTTCTCATACTAAACTCATTCTAGGTTATGCTTGTTCCATTACATTCTAGGTAGTTTCAATCATCAATACATACACCAATCTACTCACAACAATAACTAGATAAATATAATTTGAGTTGGTGTATTGGAAACTCACCTAGCTTGACTTTCCTCTTTTCCAAATTTGAAGACTCTTTTGCTCCTTCAGTCCAACAAATGAAAGGTTGATTCCAAGCTATGTTGTTCTTCTCTTCAAAATGAACAACTTTACTCTAATAGCTTTTTCTCAAATCTTTATGGAATGAATGGTATTATAGAGAGAGAAACCTTGGTATTTGGGTAAAAATGAAGGGGAAATGGTTGATTTGCTGAAGAATGATGTTGGTCGTCGGGTTTTTATAATTTGAGAGTGATGAGATCGATCTACTAGGTTAAAGAGATTGATCTTTCCTTGGTTTTAGCCATCGAATTCTTAGGTTTTTAAAAGGGGGATATTGATCTACTCATTGGGGAGAGATCGATCTTTGTTTAGCAGAGGCTTGAGGAGATTGATCTGCTCATGGGGAGAGATTGATCTACTCTTGAAAAATTAAATGGAGATCAATCTGCGTTTAGGAGGAGATCAATCTCAGCTAGGCAGAGGCATATGCAGATCGATCTACTCATTAGGGAGATCGATCTACTCAATAGGGGATCGATCTGGCCTTGGCAGATTGACTTGGAATTGTTCTGTTTACACAAGGGATTGATCTGCCTTGGATAGGAGATCGATCTAGTCTTCATCTGGGGCATTCCTACTGTATTTTTCCAGATTTTTCCAAAGTTAAACCCCATTTCAATCCATTCAATATCCATTTGCATTTCATTCACACTTAACACTCAAAAACATCTAATTCTTATGATTCATATATAATTTAACTTGTCTGTATATCATGAAAATTATAAGATTACATAGAATTTTACGAATCTTACAAGTCACAACAAGCTCTGTAATTAATCCCTAACTAATTCAATTATCTAGACCAAGCTCTCTAGATAAAATTCATAACAACATTATAATCTAAGGAAGATGTGAGTTGAATTAAAATTAAACAACAAACACACAAGCTCAGTTCTTTTAACCTAAACAAGATTCTCCTCTAGCTCTAGGTGATTTCAAACAAAAGTAATTATGGACTTAAGTTTTTAATCAAGCAGTAGATTATTAATCTTAATTAGATAGTAAGCATTTTCTATCAAGCCAATTTAATAATCATATAACGATGCTACAAAAAATCTTGAAACTCAATCAATAATATATCATATGCTCATGCTTTTAACAACATCATGCAATCAAGATTCAATCAAGAAAACATACCAACCAAACTAAACAACTATTCACTAGACATCATGCTTGAAACACACAGAAATATCATGAAAAGAAAACACAAATATATCAAATATAAAGTTAATGCAATTTCCTAAGAACAATGCAAGAACTAATATGCTTCATACACTATACTACCCTAGCTGACAAGAAGAAAGATGGTGGATTAATGACACAATTGTAAAAAGCAAACAAATTATCTAATTAAACTAAGTAAGAAGCAAGAAAACAAAATTCTTAATTTACCATGCAACCAATCGATTTTGTATTTATTATTATGCAAAAGAATATGTAATACATGCAAAACAATCAATCTAGATGCAAAATCCTAACCAAGAAAACAATTTATAAAAAAAATGAAAAGCATGCAAAAATAATGCAATCACAACTTTATAAAGAATATTAAAGAAATCAACAACTTAAACTAAGAATAAGTAAACAGCCAAACATGCAAAGCAAAGAAAAATATTATGTAATTATAAATTAAAGCAATCATCAATTAAAGAATAAAAAAGAAATCAAAATGAAAACAATATGCAAGAAAACGATTAGAATATAAAGATAAAAAAAGCAATCGGCCAAAGAGAAATTTATGTAAAAGAAAGCTTTTATAAAATAAAATAATAGTTTAATAATTTTATAAAACTAAAATAAGACCAATTGATGTGTTAATTAGTCCCCTAGGGTCCTTTTATATAATAGGAAAACAATCTTAATCCAACTTGAAATAAAAGTCTAGTTACAATAAGATTATGATTCTAATTACTAATATTTATCTAAAAATAACTCTTCATTAGTTGACTAGGTTTCCAACTCATCTTGCCGATTCATCATGTACTTTCTCTCTCTTACAATTATCTTTCAAAAAGGTTTTAATTAATTTCTTCAATTATCTTTGTAGCAATCTCATTTTGACTAGGAGTTTGACTTTTCTAATTTAATGCTGACTTTACAAAACTTCTGACCTATCAAACGAACTTCGATTTGGATAATCTTGGACATTCCGAAAAACTTGAGAAGTCTTCTACAACTTTTAAGGGGTCACTTTTTCCCCAAAAAAAATTCGAACAGAAGCAAAATTATCAAAATACCCTTACTGGTTTGAAAATCCAAAAAGTGCAAAAGTGTTCTTTTAGCTTCATTTTCTTCCATAAGCCTATTTTCAATGTGTATAACATTAAACAAACGTTACATAGCATTTTTTTAATATAATAATAAAGCTAAAAGAATATTAATATATCAATTAAAGCATTTAACACCTACTAGTTAAGACAAAAGGGGGACAGAGAATGATCCTAGAATATGCTCTCTGTCCAAGATGCAAATTACAGGAAGAAACTAAGTTCCATGCACTAGTCAATTGTCTAAATGCTATTGTAGTGTGGAATGCTTTTCTGGCTAATTTCCCTTAGCCTTCATCAATAGATACAGATTGGTTATCAACCATCCTCCCTCGTCACCATCATGTTATGGGCAAAATGGACAGATAGAATAAAGAAGTTTTCAATATAGAGCACATGTGTGTAGATAAACTAGAGTTGTTTATTAGAAATTAAGTTAATGAGTTCAACGAAGCTAATAAAACTCAAGCAACTTACCCTATAAACATGGGGATTCATTGATAGAAAGGGCCTTCGTCCTCTAACTAGTGTATACAAAATGAACTATGATGCAACACTTGACACTACGGGATGCAAAGGTGGAATTGGAGTGATGGTTCGTGATGAGCATGGTCAAGTTATGGGAGCAACATAAATTTGTATTCCTTGGGTGACAAATCCTTTAATCATAGAAGCAATTACAACTAGCAAAACGGTTCAATTTGCGTTGGATGCTGGTTTTTATCATGCTCAAATGAAAGATAATGCCTTTTTTATCACTAAGAGGTTATAGGCTTCAATAGATGATTTTGCCGGAGGCCAAGCTGTATGCGAACCAATTGCAACATTTAGTATTTTAGCATGTTCTAGAAAATGTGATGGGGCAACTAATCTCCTTGCAAATTATGGCTTAAGTTTACATGATTCTATGTGTTGGATAGAAGATCATCCAACTATTCCAAATAATGAATTAAATGTTGATATTTTATTTATGAATGAATAATAAAATGGATAAATTACTTTTAAAAAAATGTACTAATGTTTTTTAGTTCTATTGCTAAACTTCAAAAAATATACTGATACTTATGTATCAAAATTTATTTCTTATATTTTTAAAAAATTGTGAAACAATACATTTTTCCTCTTTAAAAACGATTTGTTTGATCAAACGAAAATTCTGAGTCAACTGGTTTTGGAGCCCGGACTCCTAAGTTTGAAATGGTAATGTTATTATACGACTCAACGTACGGTCCTTCTCCGTCCTCCTAATCGCATTGCCGATAACTATCAGGGCTACTCTTGTACTTTTCTAAGTTCACCTCCTAAACCCTTAAAATTCATGATCATAAAAATTGAGATCGTTAAATATATAATTACTAAATTTTATTAAAGGAAATTACAACAACAAAATTTCGTTTTCCAGGCCAAGAACGCAGAGGCGAGAGAAGGAAACAGATACAAAACAGGAGAAAGAAGTACAATACGAGAGCCAAAGAAAAAGAGAGATAGAGAGTTCTTTTTAATTTCATTTGGCCCAAAGACTTCTCTTTCTATAGCTTCTCAAATTCCTCGTTGTTTCTCTCGATCTGTTATTCACGATTTCCTCGCCCCCGATCCATCTCACTTCTTTTTTCTATAGGTAAATTCTCGTCTTTTTTGCTTCTTTAATTCTAAACATTGTTTGGTTTCCATTTCCACCCGTAGAAACCGTGTTGGATTTCAAATGGTATCGTTTTTCTTCTCGATTTATTTGTTTTTTTTTTCTTTTCAGCGAAACCCTACATTGATTCGGCTGGTGTGGTTTTGTGGTGAAATTCATTGTTAATTAGGTTAAATTTGGTGGGGAAGAAAGAGGGGAAGTTTGTGAAGTATGAACATTGATAGTCCCGGGAAAGGGGAGAGAGCTAGGGTTTGAGACGAGTTGGAGAATTCGGAGGAAATTGTGGGGATTTCCATGGGCGATGGAGGAGTTGCGTGCATGCCTTTGCAGCAGCACCAGCATCAACATCAGCATATCATGGAGAGGTTTCCAGTTACAGAAAAAACGCTTTGTCCCAACAATGGCCTCACTTCGAAGCCTATTAAACTTGAAGACAACATACAGCAGCAGCAGCAACAACCTCAACCGCAGCCGCGGCGGAAGAAGAAGAAAATGGTGAAGGTTAAGAAAGTAGTGGTGGTTAAGAAGAAGGTGGCAGCAGGAGCTGCAGCAGCGGCAAAAGCACTGAAGAGTGAATTGGTAGTTAAAGCAACGAGTGAAGCGGGACTGAAGAGCAGTAAGGAGGTTGGTAAAGGTGAGAATCCTGAGCAGAAGGAGGAAGTTGAAGAAGGTGAATTGGGGACGTTGAAATGGCCCAGAGAAGGAGAGAATGGGGAGGTTGGAACTGACAAGTCAAAGAGTGGGGAAATTGGGAAGGGAGAAATTGCTTGTCAGAAATGGAGGAAAGGGGACGAGGAGAAGGGAGAGATTGTTTCTGAGGGAAAAGGGGAGCTGGAGAAAGGGGAAACTGTTTCGGGGAAAAAAAGGGAGGTAAAGAAAGAGGAAATTCCTTCTGGGAAAAAAGGGGAGGTGGTGAACGGAGAGATTGTTATGGGTAAATGGCGAAAAGTGGAGGCGTGGAAGGGTGATATGGTTCAGGAAAAAGGAAGGAAAGGGGAAGCTGAAAAGGGAGAATTTGGGTCATGGAGAAGCGCCATAGATGACCTAGATAAAGGAGAGTTCATTCCTGATAGATGGCATAAAGGGGAAGTGATAAAGGACGAGTATAGCTACACTAAATCTCGTAAGTATGAGTTCGGAAAGGAAAAAAGTTGGAAATATGAGATGGAACGCACACCACCTTCTGGAAAGTACCTGGTTGATGATCTTTATCGCAGGAAGGAATTCGGTAGAAGTGGTACTCAGCACAGCAAAAGTTCTTCCCGATGGGAAATTGGTCACGATAGGACTTCCTGGATCAGTTCAAAGATTGTGGACGAGGAATGCTTGTATAAGAGTGAGTACAGTAATGGTAAGAACCATGGACGGGAGTATCCTTCTTCTAGTAATCGGTTGAAGCGGCATGGTACAGATTCAGACAGCAGTGAGCGCAAGCACTATGGAGATTATGGGGACTATGCAAATTCAAAAAGTAGGAGGCTCTCTGATGATTTTGGTCGCAGTTCCAACCTGGAGCTCTATTCACGCCACTCTGCTGAGAGGTTCTATAGAAATTCATCTTCCTCAAGAATATCTTCATTGGAGAAATACTCTTCAAGACATCATGAATCCGGTTTGTCATCTAGAGTTGTTTATGATAAGCGTGGCCGTAGTCCAGGATATTCTGACCGGTCCCCACGTGATAGGGTCAGGAATTATGATCACAGAGAACGGAGCCCGATTCGAAGGGAGAGATCCCCATATGTTTGTGAGAAATCACCTTATGCTCATGAGAGATCCCCATATGATCGGAGTCGTCATGATGACCATAGAAAAAAAAGTCCTATTAATGCAGAGCGATCCCCACAGGATCGTGTTAGATTCCATGATCGCAGGGACAAGACCCCCAGCAATTTAGAACGATCCCCACATGATCGGAATATGCCCAATAATCACAGAGACACGGGTAGAAAAGGTGCCACTAATGAGAAGCCTAATTTGCAATTAGGTTATAAGGGGCAAGAAGATAAAGTCAGCCAGAGGGATCATAGTGGAAGAGACTCGCTTTCATCAGCTAAAGAATCTCAAGATAGGACCAGTGTGCACAATTTGAATGGATCAGATGAAAAAAATGCTGTGCGTGAGTCTCACATAGAAGATCAATCTCTGAGTCCCTGTGTAAATCGCCAAGAACCTGCCTTTCCTGTGTATGGGGAACCTCCTGAAGAGTTGCAATCAATGGAGGAAGATATGGATATATGCGACACACCACCTCACATTCCTGTGGTGGCTGAGTCAGCCATGGGTAAATGGATTTACCTTGATTATTTTGGTGTTGAACGCGGGCCTTCAAAATTATATGACCTTAAGGCACATGTGGAAGAAGGGGTTCTTTTGTCAGATCATTTAATTAAGCATTTAGATAGTGATAGGTGGATGACTGTTGAAAATGCAGCTTCGCCAACGTTGACTGCGAGTTTCCCATCCATTGTGTCTGACACTGTAACACAGCTGGTTAGCCCTCCTGAAGCTCCTGGTAACTTACTGGTAGAAATCGGAGATCAAAGACCATTGGGCACTCACAGTGTTGATGAGACCGAGATGAGTTACCAAGACGACAGTGCAGCTGCATCTGAGTCCTTAGAAGATCTTCACATTGATGAAAGGGTTGGAGCTCTGTTGGACGGTATTAACATTATTCCTGGCAATGAGCTTGAGATGGTTCGGGGTATGCCATTGCTAACTACGTTTCTTTGACTCTTTTCTGGTATCATGCTGTTTAACTTCTCTCTTTGAGTCTCCGCGTGCACATTTTTCTTTTACTTAAATTTTTTGGGATTAATTTTTTTTTGGGATTCGTGATGCATTTATGCATGTATATGCACTAATATGCATGCACTTACACACATATATGTATATACGCAAATATAGGCATACACAAGACTGTGTATTTGAAGAGATTTCTTATTTATTCCGTGTTTTTTCTGGAATTTTATCTTCATGCAGAAGTTCTGCAAATGACCTTTGATGATGCGCAATGGGAAGGATGGGGACATTCTGAAGGTAAGTATTGGAGTAGCCTGTATTTCAATTCATAGTTGTCTATTGACGCATGGCTCACCTCTGAGCATTTGATTCTTTTCTCCCTATCGTCTACTGTTGAGATAATATGTTTCAAGCTGACAAGTATAAACAGCTGGCATTTGGACAGTAGTAATAATTCAGACATTATGGTTGGCTTTTATTTTCTAATATCTGTAAAATCAGTTTTCAGTTTTATTTTCGTATGAAATTGTCATTATTTTCTTCTAGTTGTAGGCAGCAACTGTGGGGTTGGGGTATTCAATTCCTGTCATCTCCCACAATTAACAAGGATTATTCTTAGCTCAGAATTTACTTGCTTTGTTCAGATAGTTCTATAGGAACAGTTTTTAATTAAAATGTATAAAGTTTTAATATTGTGTATTAATAAGACTCAAGTGACAATAAAGGTATCATTCTTGTACTTTTGTGTTAGATCACATTGGAATTGAAAAGTACTTGAGTATTCCATATTTTATTTGATATATTTCATCATTCATTTTGTCTGCCTGCATGCTCAATTTCTTTTAGCTAATCAAGAGTTAAGATTTGTCCTAATTATGACATTTTTGAATTTTCAAACTTTATGTCATATTTCAAAAGTTTTTTTGGTCTTCTTATTATGTGTGCTTGAGCTGATCTAGATTTTTCAAGTAGAGTGGGAGGCTGAATTGCAGCTGAAATGAAATCAGATTATTAGTTCTATCCAAACAATATATAACATTAAGATGAATTCAGAATGAAGAAAATAATCAAATATCCAGAATCTAAAACAGCATAACTCTAGGCGATTGGTCATCCATCTTGTGATGTAAGGTTGTTCTTTATCTTCGGTTTTGACAGGTTTCACTTGGCTTTTGGGTCGCACAGGGGATCAACACGATAAAGTAACTGAGGAATTATTTAGCTACTCTGAATTGAATTCAAATGAGGCTGAAGAACTTAGGGTTGGTGCACTCTCTGATGGTTACTCCTGTGCTGACTCTAGTGACTGGTTTTCTGGTCGATGGTCATGCAAGGGTGGGGACTGGAAGAGGAATGAGGAAGCTACTCAGGATAGAGCTAGGAAAAAACTTGTTCTTAATGATGGTTACCCTTTGTGCCATATGCCAAAGTCTGGGTATGAAGACCCTCGCTGGCATATGAAAGATGACCTGTACTATCCGTCTCACAGTAGAAGGCTTGACCTCCCTTCATGGGCTTTCTCCACTACAGAAGAGAGAAGCGATTGCAACGATATTAGATCTAATCAAATTAGGCCTTCTTTTGCGAGAGGAGTTAAGGGAACCATGCTTCCAGTAGTCAGGATAAATGCATGTGTGGTTCAGGACCAGGGCTCATTTGCATCTGCACCCCGCACAAAAGTTCGAGGAAAGGAGAGGCACTCTTCAAGATCTGCTCGATCACATTCTACGACTAGTGATGTCAAGAAATCATCAGCAGAGAGTGATTCATTATCAAAGGCTGCTAATGATGAAGGCTTGAAAGGATCTTGGAAGTTCGTTGCACCCATTAATACTCCTAAAGACCATGTTTGTACCTTTGATGAGTTGCAGTTGCACTTGGGTGAGTGGTACTACCTTGATGGTGCTGGGCATGAAAGGGGACCTTCATCTTTTTCTGAACTTCAGGTCTTGGTGGATCAAGGAGCTATCCATAAACAAAGCAGTGTTTTCCGTAAATATGATCAAGTTTGGGTTCCAATCACCTCTGCTACTGGGAGTTTTGAAATCACTGCATGGAATCGGCCTGAGAATGTTGCACCAGCTGTTGATTCTTCAGGACATCTGCTCGTAGACTCACAAGGTGCTGTAATTAGTGATAATAATACAAGTTCCTGTTTGTTTCACAGCCTCCACCCCCAATTCATTGGTTATACCCGTGGGAAGCTTCATGAATTGGTAATGAAGTCATTCAAGAGCCGGGAATTTGCTGCAGCTATAAATGAGGTTCTAGACCCATGGATCAGTGCAAAACAGCCAAAGAAAGAGATGGACAAGCATATTTATCAAAAAACAGGTATAGTCAAGCAAGTTCGAATGCTGCATATGAGTCTAGGTTTGGATTGGTGAAGAAATAGTTTAATTTAAAATGGGATGCTAGATCTTTTCCCAAGTTTATTGGGTAGCCCTAATGCATTCTGCAAAATTCCATTACCTTTTTTAAATATATATATATATATATATATATATAAAAATTTAATCATTAGTAGTTATATGATAATTGTCTTAATGATGCCTTTTATGTGGCTCTTCTCTCAAAAACAGAAGAATTTGCTTGGAACAGGCTAGTGTTTTTAGGTCATTTCCTTTTTCCTCAGAATCTACCTTTTTGACTTTCTGACATGCTCATTTTGGCTTTTATAACATTTGTCCATTTGTCAAGGTGTTTGTATGCATATAGATATTTATGTGATCATGAATTTAACTTGGTAAGGGTCCTTAGATCCTATTGGACTTGGTGAAGATGAGTCTGATGTCAAAAATTTTGCCATTTTTCTGTAATTTGGTAAATTTATGAGATATTTATTTATTCTTTCTTTCTTTGTACATATTTGGATGAATGCCTATGAGTGCAGATAGTGGCAAACGAGCACGGATGATGGTTAATGGAAGTGAAGAAGAGTACGACATTGAAGATGAGTTGCAATCTACCCGAAAGGATGAGCTTGCATTTGAGGATTTGTGTGGTGATGCGAAGTTCCATGAACAAGATAGTTCATGTTCCGCTACTGAGATGGGGAACTGGGGTTTGTTGGATGGTCATGTTTTGGCACGAGTCTTCCATTTCTTGAGGTCTGACATTAAATCCCTTGCCTTTGCTTCTTTGACTTGTAAACACTGGAGAGCTGCTGTCAGGTTCTACAAGAGGATTGCAAGGCAGGTTGACTTGTCCTCTCTTGGTCCTTACTGTAGTGACTCTGTGGTGCGGAATATCATGGTATGTTGCGTGGTTGTTTAAAATACTTCAATAGGATATTTTGTCCCTTCACACCTCAGGTTTAATATACTTCTTAACTTGCAGAATGGTTACAACAAAGAAAAGATGAATTCCATGATTCTAATTGGTTGCACAAACATAGCTCCCAGCACGCTTGAAGATGTTCTTCGTCTTTTTCCTTGTTTATGTTATATAGATATTAGAGGTTGCAGTCAGTTTGGCGAGTTGACAGTCAAATTTCCCAATTTGAGGTGGTTCAAGAGCCGAAGTTTGCATGTTATGACTATCTCGGATGAGTTGAATTCTAAAGTAAGGAGTCTGAAACAAATTACCGAGAAAACTTCCTCTGGCCTTAAAACGGGTCTGGGGAGTGCTATCGATGATTTTGGTGAATTGAAGAGTTATTTTGAAAGTGTAGATAAAAGAGACTCTGCAAACCAATTATTTCGTCAAAGTTTATACAGACGGTCAAAGTTATTTGATGCCAGAAAGTCCTCATCCATTTTATCTAGGGAAGCTCGTATCAGGCGATGGGCCATCAAGAAATCTGAAAATGGATATAAGCGGATGGAGGAATTCCTTGCTTCAAGTCTAAGGGACATCATGAAGGAGAATACCTATGGTTTTTTTGTGCCCAAGGTACTGTTTGTCTCGTGCTTTCTGTCTGGCTATCTTTTTATTTTATTTTATTTTATTTTATTTTTTTACGTTGTGTGTAAAAGTCTTTATTCTTTTGCTATCATTTGGTTACTAGGTTGCTGACATTGAGGAAAGAATGAAAAATGGTTATTACATTGGACATGGTCTGGGTTCTGTTAAAGAGGACATCAGCCGAATGTGCAGAGATGCAATAAAGTAAGGTTTTATAGTTGCCTCTTTTTTGTGACAAGGTTTTATAGTTGCCTCTTTTTTGTGACTTTGTAAGTTGAAGAATATTTATAAGTTGCAAAGGCCTTAAATCGTCCAAGCTGAAGTCATTTTCTAACTGGTGTGGTTACCCATTTATTTTGCAGTGAGAAATTAGAAAGCTAGGTTAGAGTTGGTTTAGATATGTGTGCGCGTGCACGTGTATTCTGTGAATATAAATATGTATTATGTATATGTATATCTGTTAATCTCCCTGACCTTAAATACTGTTCAGCCTAACCAGTTCTGACAGAAGTGTTACTCCTTGGCACGTAGATCTAATGGCCGCCACCTATAATAATGTATCTGTGAAATTTAAAATGTAATTTCCTCTTCATATGCCTGAAGATGTTTTCACCCCTCCATTTATTTTTATTTTTTATATTTAATTGATCGAACATAAACTGTTAGTTTTTTCAGCTGCTTTTTCTTATGTGTTATTTTTATGGCCATACATTCAGCTGAGTATCTGATAATAAGCTTCCTCTTCCTCTTGTTGATATGGATGTAGAGAAAAGAATCGTGGTGGTGCTCGAGACATGAATCGCATAATTACTTTATTTATCCAACTTGCCACACATTTAGAAGAGGGTGCAAAGATTACTTCTTCTTATGAAAGAGATGAGTTGCTGAAGTCTTGGAAAGATGACTTGCCTGCTGGGTTCTCAAAGTACAAGAAGAAACTTGGTAAGGTTGTCATTGAAAGGAAGTACATGAACAAGAGCAATGGCACTTCTTTTGCTAATACTGGTTTTGATTATGGGGAATATGCATCTGATAGAGAAATTAGAAAGCGTTTATCCAAACTTAACAGGAAATCACTTGACTCAGAAAGTGAAACATCTGATGAACTTGATTGCTCTTCTGAGGATGGCAAGAGTGAGAGTGAGATTGAGAGTACTGCTTCAGATACAGAGAGTGATTTGGATTTCAAGCCTGAAAGTCGGTCTGGGGAGTCAAGAGGAGATGGATACTTTATGGCTGGTGATAGTTTTGATTCGATGGTTGATGATCGTGAATGGGGTGCTCGCATGACCAAAGCCAGTTTGGTTCCTCCTGTCACTAGGAAATACGAAGTTATTGACCAGTATGTTGTTGTAGCTGATGAGGAGGATGTGCGACGAAAGATGCAGGTATCCTTGCCAGAGGACTATGCTGAGAAGCTCAATGCTCAGAAGACTGGCACTGAGGAGTTGGATATGGAACTTCCTGAAGTCAAAGATTATAAACCCAGAAAAGAGCTTGGAGGTGAAGTTATAGAGCAAGAAGTTTATGGAATTGATCCTTATACGCATAACCTTTTACTTGATTCCATGCCAGAGGAGTTGGAATGGCCTTTAGAGGATAAGCAATCTTTTATTGAAGATGTTCTCCTTCGAACATTGAATAAGCTAGTTGGACACTTCACAGGCTCTGGGAACACTCCAATGACGTATCCATTGAAACTTGTTCTAGAAGAAATTAGAAGAGCTGCTGAGGTGGATTCTGATATACGAACAATGAGAATGTGTCAAGGTATCCTGAAAGCCATAGATGCTCGACCTGATGACAACTATGTTGCTTACCGAAAGGTATACATGTGCTTCATATCTCGAATTATTTTATGTTCCTTTTCGTCGTTATATTTCATAACATTACATTATTTCCTCTTGTTCCGTAGTCTTATATCACTAATGTTTATATTTTCTTTTTCCATTGGAATATGCTTGTTAGGGTCTGGGTGTTCTTTGCAACAAGGAAGGTGGTTTTGTAAAAGAAGATTTTGTTGTAGAGTTTTTGGGAGAGGTATGGTTGTGAATTAGTTTATAAGCTGTTTCATTTGTCTAAGCCTTATTGCGAATAATATATTCTTTCCATTTTCCTTATAAGGTATTTAACTTCCGGCTATATGAAAAAAGAAAAATTTACTGTTTGTTTATTATTGTGTAACTAGTATCTGGCTTCTGGCTTTTGAATAAAGTTTCTTTGAAGTCCTGTATGCTGACAGGTTTTAATTTTCATAGGTTTATCCTGTTTGGAAATGGTTTGAGAAGCAAGATGGGATTCGATTGTTGCAGAAAAACAGTAAGGATCCAGCTCCTGAGTTTTACAACATCTACCTTGAGAGGCCAAAGGTGTTTACTTCAACACGTCTTGAGCTATGTGTTTTTTGTGGTTAATTCCTTAATTTTACTTGCTTTGCTGAAAATGTTTGTCTGATCATCTCTTATTTATCAGGGTGACGCTGCTGGGTATGATTTAGTTGTTGTTGATGCCATGCACAAGGCAAATTATGCGAGTCGAATTTGTCATTCATGTCATCCTAATTGTGAAGCCAAGTAAGTATATTCTGTTGCTCTTTTTCGTTTGTGTGCGATTGTAGATCAATGTATCCAGTTTTTTAAAGCACTTTCCTCATTTCTCCCCTAGTTTGGGAATTTCGAGACATGTATAGAGCAGAGTAATTTGGATTTTTCTTAATATGGAATGATAGGTTCACCATTGCCATTTTTGACGATTTATATTCATAATTTTTACTGCATGTTTCACATGTATAGTTATTGGACAAGTTTAACCTGTTGCCAGTAAAACTCAAGTATTTGTATTTGGTTCGAGGTTTTGCACTTCAGTTATATGTAAAATAACTTCTGCCTGGATTTTGGATGCCTAAAAGCTGAAAAAAGTGATTGTTCTACTTAAAAAGCGTGGATGTTAAACATATTTGAATTTTATTATTATGTGGATAGACTGTATGCTTAGTGTGACTGTTACCTTGTGGTTCCAGATGGCTCATCCTTTTTCTCTTGGGCCAAATTTTAGTTTAAATCAGTTTCCCTATTATCTGATTATTTAATAGTTTTTAGTGTTTTCATTGATCTTTTGTTCGTAAAGTTTTTATTGATTGGCATGAGACCTGTTAGTTCCCTCTACCTGTAACATCTGATCCTGAACAAACAACTTAGTTTAGCAACATATCATGTTCCTTTCATAGTATCAAGATTTTGTTACTGCTTATTCAGATATTATTTACGATTTCTTGAATACAGAGTTACTGCTGTAGATGGTCAGTACCAAATTGGAATTTATGCTCTACGTGCAATACAATATGGCGAGGAGATTACATTTGATTATAATTCTGTTACAGAGGTTTGAATCTTCTGTCCTATCAGTTTGTTACTTAGAAAATTCCGATATTCTTTTAGCTCATGATGGATACTTTCTTATTAGAGTAAGGAAGAATATGAAGCATCTGTCTGTCTCTGTGGTAGTCAAGTTTGCCGTGGCAGCTACTTGAATCTGACTGGTGAAGGTGCATTTCAGAAGGTACACACTATAAGGAGGGCTTTTGAAAGTTGGGAAAAAAAGCGAAAACGATGCTTTCATTACTCTCTGTTGAATCAGTTGATCCTTTTTCTCTTTTCAGTTTTGAAAAGTTATCTCAAGAGGTGCATTTTTCATCAGGTATTGAAGGAGTGGCATGGAATACTTGATCGACAACAGCTAATGCTAGAAGCATGTGAGCTAAATTCTGTATGTGAAGAAGATTACCTTGAATTAGGGAGGGCTGGTCTAGGAAGTTGTTTGCTTGGTGGGTTGCCTGATTGGTTGGTTGCGTACTCAGCTCGCGTGGTATGTCTTTGCTTTTCTCGTCATTTCATTACTTTATTTTATTTTATTTTTTATTTTTAAAAAGGAAAATAGTGAAGGGGAGGGGGGAGGGGGGAGGGGGGGGGGGGGGGGGGGAGCTATTCTCCTGACACTTCTTTTCTGATGTAGGTGAGATTCATAAATTTTGAGAGAACAAAGCTCCCTGAGGAAATTTTAAGGCATAATTTGCAAGAGAAACAGAAATACTGTATAGATATATCTCTTGATGCAGAGAGGAATGATGCTGAGATTCAGGTATGTTGCTGTTCTCATTTTGTGTCTGTCATGGCATGTCTCTGTGCGGTCATGCCTACTTATGTTTGTTTGAAGCTATTTATGCTTGCAGTTAAATGTAAATGCTCATTGCATACTTTTCTGTTGAATGAGATAGGCTGAGGGTGTCTATAACCAGAGGCTTCAGAATTTGGCAGTTACTCTTGACAAGGTGATTACCCTATCTGTCACTGAATAACAAAATTTGAAGTTTAAATATTCTCCCCTGGAACAAAATATGGTCATGTAGAATACGATGTGGGGCATAGGGGGATCTTTTCTATGGTGATCCTACAAACTAGACTTAGCAATTAGTATATAAATTCATTTTCGTGTCATAAAAAAATGTGCTTGTCTCGTGTAAAACCCAAAATTTACGTGTTAAAATTTGTGTTAACACACTGAATTAGGGGTGTAAAATGGGTGGTCTGGTGCGGGTACAGGCTTAAATGGGTCAAGCCCGTTTAGGCTCGCATTTAAACGACCCAAATATGTAGAGACCGGTCCGGCCCCAATTCGGGTCGGACCAGCCCACAGGCTATGCATACTTTTTTTTTAAAAAGAAAATCAAGTTACTAAAGCCTAAAGAAAATATAAACAAACATTACATTTTCGGGGGTTTTCAAGATCAAGGCTGGATTAATAGTCTTAATATTATTAAACTCAAACTGTTGTTGTGTCTCGGTGTGATGCTTCCCATCATCTTTCATGTACTTGTTTGCGACCATCATGAGCTGTTAGAATGATTAATCCACCCTTTCACATTCATTTCCGTTTACAATGAAATATTAGATCTATTGGCACCACAACAATAAGAACAACAACAGTAGCCATAACCATCTGCAGTGAGAGGGTTGGGCTGGCAGACGGTGTCGGCAACTAGGTGAGAAGGGGTTGACGACTGGCTAGCAAGTGAGTGAGTGCAGGACAGGAGATGAAGCAAGCTGCAAGCAGGCAGATGTGTTGTCTGTACTGTATGCAATGAAGAGAAGAATAAGGAAAAATTAGATTAGGGTTGCCGCTGGCTGTGGACCCTGGTCTAATGGTGTTGTTGCTGCCAAGACTAGAAAAAATATGTTGGGCTTTTGGGCTGTTAGGAATTTAGGAAATTGGGTTTATGGATAATCTGAAGAGAAGAATTGGTTTGGGTCTTGGGCCTTGACTTTAGTTGGGCTGAAAAATATGTTGCTATGTTTTGGATTGCAATGGGCCTGCAGGTAAGCCCTTTTTGGCAGGCTGACCTGTGCGGATTGCTTGCCTGCCGGGCTCAGCCGGTATAGGCCCGTTTTTAAATAAAATTATCAAATTGACCCACTAAAAGCCCGTGGATTTAACGAATCAGCCCAAGGGTTTTGGCTCGTTTTACACCCCTACGCCGAATATAAAATTTATTTCTTAGCTTTTACTATATTCATATATAATTTTTACTAACGTTTAGCTCGTGTCACATTTCTGTTCTTTGTTCGTGTCGTATTACCGTATTATATCTAGAATTGTCAGGTCTATTACAAACTAGAAGGATTCAAAACTGTTTATTTTGACTTGGTGTTTACAATTTTGAAAAGCTAAGCTTCCAATATTTGAAGTTTAAACTTCTTGAAATCCATAGATTACTCTCTTTTTTGTTTGGACCAATGGTTTCAAAATTTTGAATTTTAAACCTTTTGGAATCCATAGATTGTTCTTCTGTTTGGACTATTGGTTGAATGTCAGTCATCTTTTATTGCATGAAATCCTGATATTGCAGTTAATGATATCAGATTCTGTAGAGGCTCTCTTCTACAATTTGAAAGAATTTTGCACATGCTGGTTAATATTATACAAGTATTTCTATGTTATTATCTTTGACACTGTTTTCAGGTGAGGTATGTTATGAGATGTGTGTTTGGTGACCCCAAAAAGGCTCCACCTCCAATAGAGAGGCTCAGTCCTGAAGAAGCTGTTTCCTTTCTCTGGAAAGGAGAGGGGTCACTTGTTCAGGAGCTTCTTCAGTGCATGGCTCCTCATGTGGAAGATGACATGCTCAATAATTTGAGGTCCAAGATTCAGGCCCATGATCCATCGGGTTCTGACAACATTCTGAAAGAACTTCAGAAATCTTTGTTATGGTTTGTTGAATGTCCTTTAAATTTGTTACCATGCTGTTTCATTCTAGTAAAGTTTTGATCTTAATTATATCTTTCTTTGATATGAAGGTTCCGGGATGAGGTTAGGAGTCTTCCTTGTACATACAAGTGTCGGCATGATGCTGCAGCTGACATGATCCATATTTATGCTTACACAAAATGCTTCTTAAGAGTTCGGGTCAGTCCTTTTACTATTGGCTTTTTGATTAATGATGTTCTTTTCTTTTTTTCCCCTGGAGATGCCCCCCGGGGGGGGGGGGGGGGGAGAGAGTGGAGGATTATAAGGCAGACAATGTTTGTCAATGCTACTGTATTATTTATCATTTGATCTAAATCAATTTGTATGCACAGGAATACAAAGCAGTAACTTCTCCCCCAGTCTACATCAGCCCCCTTGACCTGGGCCCCAAGTATGCTGACAAGTTCACAGGTCTTCAGGAGTATTGCAAGACATATGGTGAAAATTATTGTTTAGGGCAGCTGATTTTTTGGTATAACCAGACAAGTGTTGAGCCAGATTCCAGCCTGGTTAGAGCAAGTAGAGGTTGTTTGTCATTACCAGACATTGGTTGCTTCTATGCCAAGGTTCAGAAGCCATCAAGGCATCGTGTCTATGGCTCAAAGACTCTGAAATTTATGCTGTCATGGATGGTAAGATTCTTTTTCATCCATTTTGCAATGATGCAATTGCTGTTTTAATTTCTTTGAATTTCTAGTATTGGATACATCACATTCTTTCCAAACTAATGATTGTTGTCAACTAACAAACTTTGGGCATTGGAGCTTATCTTTTTAAAACTATTTTCGAATGAAAGACCTCAATTTCTAATCTGATTGTGTTGCGGGTTAGGTTGTATTTGTTTTGCCAGAGTGGATTATAGTTAATTATCCTTTATAAAAACAAATAGAATAGTAGCATTCCAACAGTAAACGTGTTCGTAGAGACCAACAGCATTGACTTGAATGAATATTGCCATCTGTAGAAATTCGCACTGGATGGTGGTATATCAATTCAATTACCTCAGCATGTTATATTATTATTTACGAATATTGTGGTTACCCGATGTAATATGGTTCTTTTTGCAGGAGAAGCAACCTCAAAGACCGTGGCCCAAGGACAAAATATGGTCTTTCAAAACTTCTCCGAAAGTTTTTGGCAGTCCGATGCTAGATGCTGTATTAAATAGTTCTTCACTGGACAGAGATATGGTGCACTGGTTGAAGCACAGACCGGCAGTTTTCCAGGCAATGTGGGATCGGTGAGGCTTTTTTTAATAGGATTGGGTTAGTGGCAGTAGGAGCCAATACTTTGTAAATGTTTTTGGAATGATTTCTCAATTTTAGTTTGCAGCTAGTAATCATTCCAAAGCATCATTTCTTCTCATTCTTGTGTACAGTTTCATCTTTGTATTTGTAATTCATTTTCTTGCGGTAGGGCATTGTTTTTTTTTTTTTTAGTCCCTCTTTGTCTTCTTTAATTAAATCTAAGGATAAGATGGAAAGGAAAGAAAGTCGCCGGGCCTTTTTTTTTTTTTTTCTTTTGTTTATTTCCCTCGTCTTGCCTCATAATTTGCACTGCCTCATAATTTGCACGAAAATGCCAGAGAAAAATCATTGGTGATGCATGGTTTTAGGGTAGCAAGCTTTGAAGACGAGAACTTGCGCATAAGATTTCTCACCAGATTCGGTAGCTTTGTCTTTGAAGCTGTTATTATTATTGATAGTGGTCATATCATCAAAGTTCACGTGTACAAGGATCGATCAACTAGAGATCGTCACGCGTCAAACACAAGATAAGTCACGTGGCGGTTACAGCGTCAGAGTCTCAACGCGACAGAGTAGCTTAGTAGGTGACAGAGTCTCTAGGCGATAGAGATTTTGTCGTGTAGGCTTGTGCGGCACAGTCGGTCGCGACAGACTTCTATCGCCTATATTGCGACAGACTTCTGTCGTATAGACCGCGGGAGAGGTTCACACACACTCTACCGCCCGTTGAACACTCCCGCAAAGTCGTCCAGCTCCGAACCGCGACAGAGTACAAAAGACTCTGTCGCGGCCCAGACACGCGCCTGGGTCTCAGTCCGAATCGATCCGAAAAAAACTTATAAATACCCCAGGTGAGTACTCAGAAAAGGGGGTGAAAAACTTGAATCTCCTCGATTATGCTTAAACCCATTTTCTTTCTCCGATATACAGAAAAACAGCTTTTTAACTTAATCATTGGAGTGCGCGTGCAGGGACAAATCCCTGCGCCCTCTGATTCCTGTTGTTTTTGCAGAATATAAGAGGAACACGTGAAAAAAATCGCATCGACGTCACCTTTTTATCGTTAACGCAATCTGAATACGTGGAAGTTGTAATTCCGTTGTCGTTTTATCAAGGCAACATCAATTGGCGCCGTCTGTGAGAATCAGGACAAAAAGTCAGATTTTTTATTAAAATGGTGAGGACACGTTCTACAGCAGCAGAGGAGACAGGGGAGCAGAATTCTGTAAGTCCCCCTGTCAGGTCAGAGCAAGGACGGAGAGGGAAAGAAAAAGACCATAGGCAGGCCTTTGTTTCCCTGGAGGAATTTGAAACTCTGAGACGTCAGAATGAGGAGACAACGACAGCGTTGAAGGCTATGGTGAATTTTTTCAGAGACACTCTCCCCCAGTTTAGTCTACCCCCTGAAGTGCAGCAGATGGTGGGGGAAAACGTTCCAAGGCAAACATACGAGAGAGATGAACCCTCCACAATGGTGAATGCTGGACAAGGGGAAGGAGCACAAAATACTACCACCAGACTGATTTCGAACTCTACCGCATTTCAAAGGAATCACCCTGTGGCAGGGTTACGAGAAGTGAATACCACCGTTGACCCGACACGGCAGAGTTCACCCGCATCAGATAGGCGGCAGAGCTCGCCCGCGGATCGCAGGCGGCAGAGCTCTCTCGCAGCAGACAGACGGCAGAGCTCACCCGCGGACCGCAGACTTCAAAGCTCTCCCGCAGCAGATAGGCGGCAGAGCTCACCCGCGGACCGAAGGCGGCAGAGTTCGCCCGCAGCACCTGTGCGGCAGAACTCACCCACAACAGAAAGGCGGCAGAGCTCACCCGCAGTCAACACGCGGCAGAGGTCTCCCGCAGCACGTATGCGACAGAGTCCTCCCGCGGTCTATATGCGGCAGAGTTCTCCCACATGGCGCGGTACTTCTCCCGCGGAGTTTGAGCATGAGTTAGGAGAACATCGGTCCGGGGAGCGTCGAAGGCAGAGGAATTCTGACCCCCGAGATTGTCTCGAAAGGTCGAGTCACGGAATGGGAGGCGCTAGAAGGGGTGCTTACTAGTCGGACTCTTCTAGACCCGAAGAGAGGGGAGCATACTCAGTCCAAGGGTCGAAAAACGTGGAGAAAGTTGTCCAAAGGATTTTGGAAAAGAGAAAACTGGTATCTCCGGATGATAGTAAAAAAAGGAGGATTCCGTTCAGTCCGGAGATCATAAATAAACCTTTGCCGAAGAAATTCAAGATGCCTTCTATGGCCACTTACTCAGGCAAAGCAGACCCCTATGACCACATACAAAGTTATGAGTCCCTCATGTTGCTGCATGGATGGGAAGATGAAATTATGTGCAAGGCTTTTTCTCTTACATTGTCCGGGCACGCTCTGAAGTGGTTCAATGGGTTGCGCCAAGGTTCCATCTCATCCTTCGACCAATTGTGAAATGAATTTTTGCAAATCTTCATGATTAATAGCCAGAGAAAGAAGGACGCCACTTACCTACTCACTCTGAAACAAGGGACTAAAGAATCCTCGAAGAGCTACGTAGATCGTTTCCGAGATGCAACCTTGGAGGTTGACGATCTACCGGTAGGAGTAGTCATGGCTGCAATGTTGCAAGGGACGAGGTCTGAAAAGTTGCAAGAATCCCTCTCCCTCGACCAGCCGGCGACACTTTTCGACCTATTTGCCAGAGCTAATAAATATGTGGCTCAAGAAGAGGTAATGAAGATGGTACAGCCCCAGTAACTCCCTCCCAGGGTACGATATAGCCAATTTCATTCGCACAATGGGGCTTGGACATTCTGGGGCCTTTCCCATTAGCCACAGGCCGAAGTCAGTAATAGGACTATTCTTCATAGGCTGAAGACCAGGTTAGACCAAGCTAAGGGGGCATGGGTGGACGAATTGTCTAGTGTTTTATGGGCATATCGTACCACTAGTCGGGTGTCGACCGGAGAAACGCCGTTCAGCCTCGTATACAGCGCTGAAGCATTGATCCCCGTGGAAATTGGAGCACTGTCACCCAAGATGGTGCCCTTAGTAGAAGAAAAGAATTCACAAGCACTAAGGAAAAGCCTAGATCTGCCAGACGAGCCGTAAGAGCCTGAGGCGCTATGCGTCACTGTGGCCGGGCGTGAAAAATCAGACGAACCGTAAGAGCCTGAGGCGCTATGCGTCACTGTGGCCAGGCGTGAAAATCAGACGAGTCGTAAGAGCCTGAGGCGCAATAGCGTCACTGTGGCCAGGCGTATACTCAGACGAGCCGTAAGAGCCTGAGACGCTATGCGTCACTGTGGCCAGGCGTATATTCAGAAGACCCGTAAGAGCCTGAGGCGCTATGCGTCACTGTGGCCAGGTGTATATTCAGAAGAGCCGTAAGAGCCTGAGGCGCTATGCGTCACTATGGTCAGGCGTATAATCAGACGAGCCGTAAGAGCCTGAGGCGCTATACGTCACTGTGGCCAGGCGTATATTCAGACGAGCCGTAAGAGCCTGAGGCGCTATGCGTCACTGTGGCCAGGCGTATATTCAGAAGAGTCGTAAGAGCCTGAGGCGCTATGCGTCACTGTGGCCAGGCGTATATTCAGACGAGCCGTAAGAGCCTGAGGCGCTATGCGTCACTGTGGCCAGGCGTATATTCAGAAGAGCCGTAAGAGCCTGAGGCGCTATGCGTCACTGTGACCAGGCGTATATTCAGACGAGCCGTAAGAGCCTGAGGCGCTATGCGTCACTGTGGCCAGGCGTGAAAGATCCGACTAGCCATAAGAGCCTGAGGCGCTATGCGTCTGTCACGACCCAAATTACCTAAAAATCCCTACAAATTTTTCGCATTTTCATTTCCTCACCCGTCGTGAACAGTTACACTTCTAAACAGTTGGGCTATGATTCGGTGTTAGTAACCTCTCACCTATTTACCATTCCATTTTCATATTCACATTCACATATCAATTTATTTAAACAAAATACATCCCCAATATTAAATCCTTATACAGTACTGTGCATCTATTTGTTCAGATACAAAAATTATATAAATGTGTATACCTGATCTTAATAAGAAGCAGCGGATAACCGAGATGCAAGACTATTGTCGCTCTCTTCTACTGAATATACCCTGTGGGGTGAAAAATGAAAGGGTGAGCGAAACGTGCTCAGTAAGGCAATAATGTAAGCAGGTAGATAACTATACTATCTACGTGCTGATAATGTCATGATGTAAAAATCGTTTACTTTCGGAGCATGAGGTAAGATTAAAACAATGCCACATGTATGTATATATCATATACAAGAAATCATGAAATCGACATATCAAGCACACATGAAAAATCATCATGTATGACATCTCATGCTCGTCACATTAAAACTCATTTATTTCATCATAAACTCTTCCCTTTAAAACTCATTTGTTTAATCACAAAACTCATCACTTTGAAACTTATTTGTTTCATCATAAATTCATCACATTTAAAACTCATTTGTTTCATTATAAAACAACTTCATCAAGGTCAAACCCATCTCTCGGGAATACCTTGATTCATCAAATCACATCTCTTTTAAAAACACAAATCGGGACTACCCCTCCATCGGGTTTGTCCTGGTCTATCCAGACCGTATGATATCATGTGAGGCATGTAGGTTACTGTATGAAAAATCGAGGACTATGGCCATACTTTGTCCCTGTGATCCCAGGCACACGGATCCCGGTGTGCGGGGTATCACAACTGCAACGGGAGGTGGGGTCAAGTCCTACCCGCCAGAATATCGAGCAACATCGTAGAGTCATCATGATTGCACGGTACAGCGTACTCCGTATGACATACACGGTACATCGTACTCCGTGGACCCATATCATAGTCTGGGGGTGCCTGCCGTAGGTCTTATCCAGCCAATACTATGTCGATAACCAACCCATGTCTCAAAGTATATGTGCGAGCATCTCAACTCTCTGTGACACACAGTCTACAGGAGGCTTCCGTACGACTATATGCATGTCAACTCGCGTCTAGTGCGTTTATGTAAGCATCCTGCTGCCCGCCCCACACCAGGTCACAGGCTTACGGAGCTCCAGCACCACGCTATGCATATCATGATATCTAAAATCTCGTGCGAGCGAAGCTTCAGCACGGTTTTGTGCACACACAAATTTCTCGTACGAGCAATGCTACAGTACGGCTTTTCATGATAAATAAATCAGTAAACTTGAGTGCGATTAAGACTCTAGCACTCTTTTTTTTTATTCATGTAATTACGATAGGTGGCTCTCTTTTAATGAAACATCTTTTAAAATAGTAACCGGTACAAACCGGTACCTTTTCGTAAAATTCACGAAATCAACAGCCCACCTATGTGGATATTTGCTTAAATCAAAGCAATATGTCCATATAAAGCAGTAAATATATAAAATCATGCAATTTACCTGCCTTACTACCCTTTTTGCAAAATTTTACTCTCAGGGGCAAAGTCGTCCTTTTTCTCTA
Source organism: Firmiana major (assembly GCA_033439115.1). Taxonomy (NCBI): domain Eukaryota; kingdom Viridiplantae; phylum Streptophyta; class Magnoliopsida; order Malvales; family Malvaceae; genus Firmiana; species Firmiana major. The sequence continues at coordinate 20,003,908 of CM065903.1, read as the reverse complement.
TTTATCTAAGCCCCGGTTTTCGTAAAAATTATTACTTTATTTTTAGATGCTTTAAGAAATTTCTAAGCCCTGTAAATCCCCTCTCAAAATACGCATAATTATCTCATGCACCTACAAAATTCCCTTACTTCGATTCTCGTCGAGTCTGACCTTTCCTTTTCCACTGTTGTCACGTCGCGCAGTCCGATCTGCTCCCAATCAAACCTCCGAAACTGAGTAATAATATTCCTCAGGTCAGATATTATACAACTTAATTGTATTTAATACTTTCTGGGCTTAATTTAAATCATTGGCCCCATTTATCCCTATTGGGCCCGATTGCATTTTAATGGGCCTCGACCCATTTTCAGCCCGTTTATACTGTTTAAATCCCTTCTTCTGGTTTACTGGGCTCATTCAGCTTACCAATAATTATCGGGCTTCGTTCCAAACTCATTGGATAGCCCGTATACCATTTACGGTAATTACGTTGTAATTCCGATTAATATTCCTTTTATACAGAATTAATCCGTAAATTCTGTAAAATAATTGAAACTCTGTATTAAAGGACTTTTAAACTGTACTTACCCGATACGATGCGGAATACGAAAATTGGAGCTCAATCGGCTCTCGTTCGGTTTTATCGTACAACTGCACAGTTATTATATTTAATCCCGGGTTAATTTTGATTAAATATAATTTAAATAAATTTCCTGAAAATCAATTCGGTCACTTTTGACCTCATATTGACTTACCCGAAGTCCGGTGTATCCCCGAAAATCCTTTCCCTTTTTCCTTTTCCTCTTTTTCTCCTTTTTTCCTCTCTTTTTGGCTGAACCGGTTCAGTCCGGTTCAGACCGGTTCAGACCGCCGGTTCAGCTCGGTCCGGTTCGGTTCAGTTTTGGCCGGTTCAGGCCGGTTCGACTGGTTCAATCCCCATTTGCTCATTCCGACGCCGTCCGGCCGGTTCCCAGTGCGATTTCGGTGCCGTTCGGCTCGGCTACACCTGGGCATTCAGAATCGGGCCTCGGTTGGGGTCGAAACGCGACCATCGTCGGCGAATTCCTCCTTCTCCCTCGCGGCTGTCTCCTCCCGATCCGACGGATTCCGGCAGTTTCGCCGGTCGGTACTGGTCTCAAAAGGACCGGCTCCTCCTCCTGATCACGCTGGTACCCGCCGTTCGCCCCCAGCTGCCGTGGATCGCCGGTACCGACTCCGTTTTCCCCGCGGGCTTCTCTCCCTCCGTTCGACGATTTTCGGTCTCCTTAGCGCGCGTCGCCGGCGCCAATAGCTTCGCCGGCCTCTCCTCTTGCTGCTCAGCCCTTCGTCGGAGGTCAAAGGTCGTCGGTGGTGGCTCGTCGGTCGGCCACGCGCAGTCCCCCTCTCCGTTTTCCCTTTTCTTTCTCTCTCCCCGACTTTTACAGATTTCTTCTCTTTTTTTTTTTTTACAATTATTATTTTATTTAACAATTTGTTTTATTATTATTTTAATTAATAAATTATATTAAAGAATCAAAATATCTACCAAAATTAATATTTTATTCAAAATAGATTTATTTAATTTAATTTAATTTCTTTATTATATTTTTTTCCTTTTTCGGGTATAATTTCTCTGTATTTTCGGGATATTGTCCTGGGTGACTTTTCGGTATTTCTAAAAATTTCAGATCTTGATCAATTTGACTCAAATTATATAATTTCCTGATTATTGATCAAGATATTCTAAATCCTTATTTTAAATTAAATTTTCTTATCGAATTTATCCCGACTTTCGGTCTTTTGACCGTTTTGCCCTTACACGTATTCGGGATTTATTTAGCCCGACTTTCCTTCACGAATATTCATTCATTTTATGATTTGAATCCTTATTTTCAGTCCGAATCACATTCCTTTAAATTTGTGAACATTTTTCTACCTCATAAAATTTACGATTTAATTTCGGGTCTTACAATTCTCCCCCACTTAAGGAATTTGGTCCTCTAAATTAGAACCAAGTCATATGAGTCTAGATACAACTCCGGGTACATCGATCGTATCATACTCTTAAATTCTTATGTGACCTTCTCCGGAGTGTATTACTACCGAAGGACTTTAATTAGGGAGATCATCTTAGACCTCAATACTTTCTCTTTCCTGTTTAATGCCCGAATCAACTTATCAATATTCTTATATTTGCATTAAACTGAACTGTAGGATCTCATATCCTATCATCTATGCTGGATCTGGATAGTATTTTCGAAGCACCAAAAGATGGGACACATTGTGGGTGTCTGCTTATTTCAAGTGAAAATGCCACCTACAGGTCTTATCTTTCACTTGTCCAATCTCTCAAAATATTCCATCCAACGCAACTCAATTTACCTTCTTCCAAAAGTTTGTTATGTCCTTATTCTCTTAGGACAAGAAACCTTTTAACCATACTAATTCACCAAAGGTGAATTCCAATACTTGTCTATCTGCTCTGAGGTGTTCTTAATCTCTCATCCTTAACTAAACATCCTCAGAGACTTATTATCTAAGGTCGAAATAATTCTATCTGTCACCCACTTGTTCTTATCCAATTTGGCGAACAACCCCTACAGCCATACACTGTCTCATATCTTGTTATCCCGATACTCAAGTGACAACTGTCACTATTGACGAATTCAATTTGTAATAACTGATCATCCCAGGAGCATAAAAATCAAGGGCACAAGCTTTCATCGGATCCTCCAGAACCTGTACAGTCCTCTCTGACTGACCATTTGTCTGAGGACGAAAAGCTGTGCTAATACTCAATCGGGTTCCCATAGCTTCCTAAAATATCCTCAAAGGTGGTAAGTGAAGCGGGAATCCCTATATGATACCATGCTCACTGAAACGCTACTTAATATTCCACAATCTTCCTTATACCTGAATCCTCATACACACTCCGAGTATCTGGGGATTTCATAATCAGAAGGTGGGTAGACTTAGTCACTCTATCGACTATCATCCAAATAGCCTCGTAATTCACCTGGGTCCTCTGTAACCCATCACGAGATTCATGGAGACTTGCTCTCATTTTCGTGCCGTGTCGATATAGGTAGGTGCTGCAATAACTCTGCAGACTTTTAATACTCTACCTTATTCTGCTGACATACTAGGCACTTTTCCACAATCTCTACCATGTCTCTTTTCACATCTGACCACCCATACCCTTTTCGAGATTTCATATATATATATTCGTTACTTTCCGTATGCACCGTATATCCCGAAGAGTGAGCTTCTGATAATATTACTATCTCATCAACTGTGGTCCTGGGGAGCACTTATACTGTCTCGGAATCTCTGTAAATCATTACCATACTCTATGAACTGTGTCACTGTACCCTTCTGAATCTGACCCACACTATCGACACCATGCCGATCATCATGCTAAGCCTGTCAAATCCGGGCACACTCATCCGGTTCTAATCTCAGGGTAGCTGTCACACAATCACTGTCATCATCAGAAGGGGCCACATCAATACTGAGGCTCACAGCTGCTCTAGCAGCTCACGCTCCCTGACCATCATATGCGGTACCATCCCTAGGCTCTTTCTACTCAAAGCATCAGCCGTCACATTAGCCTTTCCTGGGTGGTACAATTTTCACAATCAAAATCTCTCAGAAGCTCTAACCCACTATGTATTCTCATATTCGCATCTTTCTGTGAAAACAGATACTTGAGACTTTTATGATCAGTGCATATCCACAATTCCTCATCGTGTACCTAGTAGTGCCATCTACTCAGTACAAATACTATCGCTGCCATCTTTTAAATCATGGGTCAGATAGTTTCTTTCGTGATCAAGGAGTTGTCTGACTCCAAAATTGACTATCTTCCCATTATACATCAATATATAGCTCATCATGATTTCGAGGTGTCCATACTCACTGAGAACCTCTTGAGCTGTTGGGTATGGTGAAATTAATCACGGTGGTCAGTTCATACTTCATTACACCGAAATTCACGTCACATCTATCATCTTATTTATCATCTCATTCAAAGACCACGTTTTCTTAGTTAAACGTGTCAACCAAGTAAACCATATTGAGAACTCGCAACAACCCTTTTGTAAAAGTCATTTTTCAATTGTTGCTTACAATTTGCCCTAGACTTCAACTACACCCAACATATCATCGATAATGATGATTACAAATCGGTCCAGGTCAAGTTTAAATAACTCATCGTAATTGAGCTCCACTGCATAATTCAATCGCCTATATCCTTGACTTATGTACGCATAAGCGTATCAGATCCTTCAAAATCGCTTACGTTTTCAGGTACTAACCTGCGTCATTTCCTTTTCTTATCTTAACGGCTCTTATGAAATTTTACTATGTTAACCTTTATGATTTGCCGAAGTTTAATATTCTTATCGTCTTAGTAAAAGTATCCTAATGCTAAAGGTATTTATTACGATGATCGATTTCACGTTATAGGTTATATATATATACTTTTAGACGCTGTCAAGTCTTCAGGCGGGGAGGTATTTTGAAATACCTTTATTAACCTTCAGACTTAACCACAACTACGTTATATCTCAGTCTCTGTGGTCACAATTTATATTCGCTACTAATTGCTTTAATCCTAATGACTCCATATATAAAGATGTTCCTACCTAGCATACGTCTCTTACTCTAATACATCTTATATACATATCTCAAAGATTATCTCCTTAGTGTATCAATCATGAGAAAACTCTTGCCATTATTCATTCCGTGAGTACAATCCTTTACTCCTGTAATTTCAACCGTTGCACCCCTTTTATCACTTGTCAACACTTACAGTATACTTCTCAGTGATGTTTTCACCACCTGTTTTCAACTTAAAATCTCTATATCCATATTCCGTTAATTAATCATCCTCTATTGGGGTACTCATTTATCAGTATTGTGCCCAATGATGTAGGCATTCATGCCTTTTACTCACTTATATGCGAATGAAGGCGGTATAAATAAATATGTGGCACCAGGATCAATAAACATATGTACTTCATTATTCATAACAAGTGTGGTATCTTACACCACATCCATGAAACATCAATAGTGTCCTGGTCCAAGACATCCTCTCGCCTTCGTCCAACAACCTACTTTCCTTTTTCTTTTCGGCTATGGCCTCCCTTTTTACGTTACAGCTATTCCAACGAAGTTTTTCTCTGTCTCTTTACTTTTCTGGGGGGGCAATCTCGCCCAAATATGTGCAATCAACATCAATGGTCCGTCTTACCACACTTAACGGCCATTTTCATCAATACAGTGTAGGTATAGACCTTACTTCCGTGGTATCTACCACACATCCTACACTGCTTACACTGCTCACTCTGCTTACACTGCTACACTACTTCGTAGCAGGTCGGGGTTTTCCAATCACAATGCCCCTCAAGAGTGCCAAAATTGGATGCACTGGGGCTTTACCAATTATCTTACTCCATAACTCGTCAACTCTAATCTCTTACCAACTGGTCTCTTTCCTGCTTGACATCTCTGTCATTCTCTAATTTCTTCTATCTCTATTTTGGCCCTCGCTACCTTTCCCAATCTCAGAGGCGTGCAATTCATGTTCTTATCTACCCAACTATAAATCTGCGCACTGCCTCGGTATAGGTAATATCTCGCGGGGCCAATCGAACTCAAGTTGAAAAGTTGAGCCATTTCATGAACTTTTAGACATCTCGACTGTCACTTGTTCATAGTGTCGAGGTAATATCTGCCAAAGAATATAACTGAGTTTCATACTCATAATCAATTTAGTATTCCTGGGCAGTGTAAGAAATTTTTTTCCTTTAAATCATGTCCGGGATATCCTGTCACCGGAATACATCCAATAAGATTTCTCATCTTAGCTATGGACGTTTAACACTTAAGATGGGTCGAGCGGGTTTCCACCAATGTTTCGCTGCGCCCTCGTATCTCATTCATAATCTGAGCAATTAGCTCCTCAAAATAATCTTCACACTCCGCTCCAATCTCGCGAAGCGTGTCTCAATACTATCCGATCACTCTGTCTGACTCTGAGAGGTATGCTCAACATCAACCTCTATTTCAATCTCATCTCGATTCTCATGGGTCAACTCAACACGACTTAGCAGACTCAGGTCTACCTCTACGACCTCTGCCTCGTGCACTATCTCATCTTGAGTCTCATATCATGACTCATTTGATTCTCAGACCGATCTCTACGGTCTCGAGCATGTGTACTCGCCACTCTACCATAGCGGCTATCAGTTATAAAAACTATATTTTTGCATTCGAAACAAAATTCTTAGCTGCAATTCCATCTTGATATACACAATTGTATCTAAACAATGCACAGTACATGGGGATGTAAATTTACTTAACCACTAACACCGACTCATATCAGGCCAACTCTGCTCTGATACCATTTAATTTGTCACGACCCAAATTACCTAAAAATCCCTACAAATTTTTCGCATTTTCATTTCCTCACCCGTCGTGAACAGTTACACTTGTAAACAGTTGGGCTATGATTCGGTGTTAGTAACCTCTCACCTATTTACCATTCCATTTTCATATTCACATTCACATATCAATTTATTTAAACAAAATACATCCCCAATATTAAATCCTTATACAGTACTCTGCATCTATTTGTTCAGATACAAAAATTATATAAATGTGTATACCTGATCTTAATAAGAAGTAGCGGATAACCGAGATGCGAGACTATTGTCGCTCTCTTCTACTGAATATACCCTGTGGGGTGAAAAATGAAAGGGTGAGCGAAACGTGCTCAGTAAGGCAATAATGTAAGCAGGTAGATAACTATACTATCTACGTGCTGATAATGTCATGATGTAAAAATCGTTTACTTTCGGAGCATGAGGTAAGATTAAAACAATGCCACATGTATGTATATATCATATACAAGAAATCATGAAATCGACATATCAAGCACACATGGAAAATCATCATGTATGACATCTCATGCTCGTCACATTAAAACTCATTTATTTCATCATAAACTCTTCCCTTTAAAACTCATTTGTTTAATCACAAAACTCATCACTTTGAAACTTATTTGTTTCATCATAAATTCATCACATTTAAAACTCATTTGTTTCATTATAAAACAACTTCATCAAGGTCAAACCCATCTCTCGGGAATACCTTGATTCATCAAATCACATCTCTTTTAAAAACACAAATCGGGACTACCCCTCCATCGGGTTTGTCCTGGTCTATCCAGACCGTATGATATCATGTGAGGCATGTAGGTTACTGTATGAAAAATCGAGGACTATGGCCATACTTTGTCCCTGTGATCCCAGGCACACGGATCCCGGTGTGCAGGGTATCACAACTGCAACGGGAGGTGGGGTCAAGTCCTACCCGCCAGAATATCGAGCAACATCGTAGAGTCATCATGACTGCACGGTACAGCGTACTCCGTGTGACATACACGGTACATCGTACTCCATGGACCCATATCATAGTCTGGGGGTGCCTGCCGTAGGTCTTATCCAGCCCAATACTATGTCGATAACCAACCCATGTCTCAAAGTATATGTGCGAGCATCTCAACTCTCTGTGACACACAGTCTACAGGAGGCTTCCGTACGACTATATGCATGTCAACTCGCGTCTAGTGCGTTTATGTAAGCATCCTGCTGCCCGCCCCACACCAGGTCACAGGCTTACGGAGCTCCAGCACCACGCTATGCATATCATGATATCTAAAATCTCGTGCGAGCGAAGCTTCAGCACGGTTTTGTGCACACACAAATTTCTCGTACGAGCAATGCTCTAGTACGGCTTTTTATGATAAATAAATCAGTAAACTTGAGTGCGATTAAGACTCTAGCACTCTTTTTTTTTATTCATGTAATTACGATAGGTGGCTCACTTTTAATGAAACATCTTTTAAAATAGTAACCGGTACAAACCGGTACCTTTTCGTAAAATTCACGAAATCAACAGCCCACCTATGTGCATATTTGCTTAAATCAAAGCAATATGTCCATATAAAGCAGTAAATATATAAAATCATGCAATTTACCTGCCTTACTACCCTTTTTGCAAAATTTTACTCTCAGGGGCAAAATCGTCCTTTTTCTCTATTTATCTAAGCCCCGGTTTTCGTAAAAATTATTACTTTATTTCTAGATGCTTTAAGAAATTTCTAAGCCCTGTAAATCTCCTCTCAAAATACGCATAATTATCTCTATGCACCTACAAAATTCCCTTACTTCGATTCTCGTCGAGTCTGACCTTTCCTTTTCCACTGTTGTCACGTCGCGCAGTCCGATCTGCTCCCAATCAAACCTCCGGAACTGCGTAATAATATTCCTCAGGTCAGATATTATACAACTTAATTGTATTTAATACTTTCTGGGCTTAATTTAAATCATTGGGCCCATTTATCCCTATTGGGCCCGATTGCATTTTAATGGGCCTCGACCCATTTTCAGCCCGTTTATACTGTTTAAATCTCTTCTTCGGGTTTACTGGGCTCATTCAGCTTACCAATAATTATCGGGCTTCGTTCCAAACTCATTGGATAGCCCGTATACCATTTACGGTAATTACGTTGTAATTCCGATTAATATTCCTTTTATACAGAATTAATCCGTAAATTCTGTAAAATAATTGAAACTCTGTATTAAAGGACTCTAATTGCCGAAATTAAACTGTACTTACCCGATACGATGCGGAATACAAAAATTGGAGCTCAATCGGCTCTCGTTCGGCTTTATCGTACAACTGCACAGTTATTATATTTAATCCCGGGTTAATTTTTGATTAAATATAATTTAAATAAATTTCCTGGAAATCAATTCGGTCACTTTTGACCTCATATTGACTTACCCGAAGTCCGGTGTATCCCCGAAAATCCTTTCCCTTTTTCCTTTTCCTCTTTTTCTCCTTTTTTCCTCTCTTTTTGGCTGAACCGGTTCAGTCCGGTTCAGACCGGTTCAGACCGCCGGTTCAGCTCGGTCCGGTTTGGTTCAGTTTTGGCCGGTTCAGGCCGGTTCGACCGGTTCAATCCCCATTTGCTCATTCCGGCGCCGTCCGACCGGTTCCCGGTGCGATTTCGGTGCCGTTCGGCTCGGCTACACCTGGGCATTCAGAATCGGGCCTCGGTTGGGGTCGAAACGCGACCATCGTCGACGAATTCCTCCTTCTCCCCCGCGGCTGTCTCCTCCCATCCGGCGGATTTCGGCGGTTTCGCCGGCAGGTACTGGTCTCAAAAGGACCGGCTCCTCCTCCTGATCACGCCGGTACCCGCCGTTCGCCCCCAGCTGCCGTGGATCGCCGGTACCGACTCCGTTTTCCCCGCGGGCTTCTCTCCCTCCGTTCGGCGATTTTCGGTCTCCTTAGCGCGCGTCGCCGGCGCCAATAGCTTCGCCGGCCTCTCTTCTTGCTGCTCGGCCCTTCGTCGGAGGTCAAAGGTCGCCGGTGGTGGCTCGTCGGTCGGCCACGCGCAGTCCCCCTCTCCGTTTTCCCTTTTCTTTCTCTCTCCCCGACTTTTACAGATTTCTTCTCTTTTTTTTTTTTACAATTATTATTTTATTTAACAATTTGTTTTATTATTATTTTAATCAATAAATTATATTAAAGAATCAAAATATCTACCAAAATTAATATTTTATTCAAAATAGATTTATTTAATTTAATTTAATTTCTTTATTATATTTTTTTTCCTTTTTCGGGTATAATTTCTCTGTATTTTCGGGATATTGTCCTGGGTGACTTTTCGGTATTTCTAAAAATTCCAGATCTTGATCAATTTGACTCAAAATTATATAATTTCCTCATTATTGATCAAGATATTCTAAATCCTTATTTTAAATTAAATTTTCTTATCGAATTTATCCCGGCTTTCGATCTTTTGACCGTTTTGCCCTTACACGTATTCAGGATTTATTTAGCCCGACTTTCCTTCACGAATATTCATTCATTTTATGATTTGAATCCTTATTTTCAGTCCGAATCACATTCCTTTAAATTTGTGAACATTTTTCTACCTTATAAAATTTACGATTTAATTTCGGGTCTTACAGCGTCACTGTGGCCAGGTAATGGAAACATAAAGGCTGTAAGAACTAAAGACGCGCTCGCGTCGTGATAGTCAGGCCTCAGAAAGGTATGTAAAATTCTTTCCGAAAATATATCTTTCTATTAAGAATCCTCTTTCGCAGGAAATATTCCCACCAAAGAGTGGGGAGCAATTGATAGTGGTCATATCATCAAAGTCCACGTGTACAAGGATCGACCAACCAGAGATCGCCACGGGTCAAACACAAGATAAGCCACGTGGCTGTTATAGCGTCAGAGTCTCCACGCGACAGAGTAGCTTAGTAGGCGACAGAGTCTCTAGGCGATAGAGACTCTGTCGCGTAGGCTTGTGCGGCACAGTAGGTCGCGACATACCTCTACTGCCTAGACTGTGACAGACCTCTGCCGCATAGACCGCGAGAGAGGTTCACACATACACTCTGCCGCCCGCTGAACTCTCCCGCAAAGTCATCCAGCTCCGAACCGCGACAGAGTACAAAAGACTCTGTCGCGGCCCAGACACGCGCCTGGGCCTCAGCCCGAACCGACCCGGAAGAAACCTATAAATACCCCAGGTGAGTACTCAGAAAAAGGGGGTGAAAAACTTGAATCTCCTCGATTCTGCTTAAACCCATTTCCTTTCTCCGATATACAGAAACACAGCTTTCTAACTTAATCATCGGAGTGCGCGTGCAGGGACAAATCCCTGCGCCCTCTGATTCCTGTTGTTTTTGCAGAATATACGAGGAACACGTGAAAAAAATCGCATCGACGTCACCTTTTTGTCGTTAACACAATCTGAATACGTGGAAGTTGTAATTCCGTTGTCGTTTTACCAAGGCAACATCAATTAATTGATAGTGGTCATATCATCAAAGTCCACGTGTACAAGGATCAACCAACTAGAGACCGCCACGCGTCAAACACAAGATAAGCCACGTGGCTGTTACAGCGTCAGAGTCTCCACGCGACAGAGTAGCTTAGTAGGCGACAGAGTCTCTAGGCGATAGAGACTCTGTCGCGTAGGCTTGTGCGGCACAGTAGGTCGCGACATACCTCTACCGCCTATACTGCGACAGACCTCTACCGCATAGACCGCGGGAGAGGTTCACACATACACTCTGCCGCCCGCTGAACTCTCCCACAAAGTCGTCCAGCTCCGAACCGCGACAGAGTACAAAAGACTCTGTCGCGGCCCAGACACGCGCCTGGGCCTCAGCCCGAACCGACCTGGAAGAAACCTATAAATACCCCAGGTGAGTACTCAGAAAAAGGGGGTGAAAAACTTGAATCTCCTCGATTCTGCTTAAACCCATTTCCTTTCTCCGATATACAGAAACACAGCTTTCTAACTTAATCATCGGAGTGCGCGTGCAGGGACAAATTCCTGCGCCCTCTTATTCCTGTTGTTTTTGCAGAATATACGAGGAACACGTGAAAAAAATCGCATTGACGTCACCTTTTTGTCGTTAACGCAATCTGAATACGTGGAAGTTGTAATTCCGTTGTCGTTTTACCAAGGCAACATCAATTATTATTATTATTATTATTATTATTATTATTATTATTATTATTATGCGGCGTATGGCAAATTTTTCTGTTCAGATTTAATTTCGCTTCGTTCGATGATGAGGGATGTAAAATGATTGGGTCGATTTAAAGTGTATTAAGATGAACGAAACCGTTGATTTTATGGTATTAAAAAAATTATTGTAAAAAGTACATAATTTTTAATAAAATAATTTTAAAAAATTTGACATTAAAGAAAACCTTTTGTCTTATATGCTAAAGTTTCATTGTACTGGCTCACCGAGTGACTAGGTTCGTATTAACTTGGTGAACGTGGATTTAAAAAAGGCCGAACTTGATTCATTCGAACGTGAATTGAAATAGGTTTGATTTGTATAAAGTTTATTTCTAAGAAAAATTTTATTCACAACTTTTCAATTATACCACACTACTTATTTACTAAAAAAATAAATTTTAAAATTTTATTTTTAATAAAAAACATCTTCCCATGACAGAAAGCAAATAGATTACATTGAATGAGCACCGGATTTATTTGGGTTGCTCTCTGGTAAGTTCACTAATAGGAAGCAACCGTTAAAGGCACGAGTCAATCATCTAAGTCTTACACAGCCAGATAGACTAGATCTCAAAAATCTGAAAACATATTTGATTACATCATGAAACAAATAATTAGACAAGAGCCATAGGTATACTTGGTCTATGGTAAGTTCACTCCGAGGGAAGGCCACCTATATCCAGGCAAAGAATGAGTCGTATAAGCCCTATCAGGGAGACAAATTTCAGAAGAATGTGCCCAGAGTCCTCTAAACTGGAAAAGGTATGCCTCAAAAACCATGAACCAGAATCATTGTTGCACACTGCTCTAAAACCACCCTAACTTTTATGTTCTGAATCTGCCTATTTATTTCGAATTCTCAATGCTTCTGTGTGTTGATCTTAGGCATGTGCTTTCAGAATATAACTAACATCGAAATCCTGTCTAGACAATGATCGGCCCCGAAACTTTATAGCAAGACATTAAGCTTTTACATGTTTCTTGCTGCCATACTTAGCAGGAAATCTAGAAAAAGCAGCAATCGCTAACAAACCTAAATAAGAAACATATAACTCAATCTCAACAAAAGATTTACTTGTTGTTTTTATGAAAAATTACGAAACTACACACTTTAAAAGGCAGTTAACATATATCCTACTGCACAAAAACCTGCCAGCTTTCAGATAACGAAAATTATCTGCTTATAACTAGTTAACCAGGATCCTAGAGGCTGGTTCAATTGCTTCATGAAGAAACAGTTACAAGTTCATCAGCATCCATCGCAAAGCATAAACATACGTACCATTTACATTAAGACAAACAAATGGGATAAAAATACCACTACTAAATCAAAATTCATAACCATGAGATGAACGCTTATCCCAAAACAAAAAAAAAAAAAAAAAAAATGAAACCGTTTGTCAACACAAAAATTCCCACAATTCAAAATCTTAAACCAAAAACTTTACCTACATTTCAACGCCCTTGATAACATTCAAAGCAGCCTGAGCCACTTCCTGAACCAACTCAACCCTCTTCAAATACAGCTCCAATTCCCCCCTCCTCAGCTTCCTCCACACCCTCTCCATTTCGCTCAACTTGTCTCTTCCAATCTCGCCATCCTTCTTCTCCACTAATTCCTTCAAAAGCTCGCCGGCATGCCCCCATCTTCCCATCTCAAAAGACCCCTTCAAACACGGATAATCCTTCCAAAAATCTACCTTATCCTCTTTACTATCAGAGCAAACTTCTGTTGAAACGTCAGCATTGACTTCCTTATCTTTTAAAAAACAGGGCAATCCCAAAGTTACTTCACGGTTAACTTGAGTCTTGTCTTCATCTTCGCTGCCCAAAGTCTTCATTTTCTTCCGACTCTTGTTACTCTTCTCATTAGTTTCATTACCCCAAATCTTTTTTGATAGCTCGAAAGATTTGTGATCATGGGGCTTTGTTAAAACAGGATCATTCCCATTCCGCCCCTTTTCAGCGTTGATTTTGTATTTCTTCTTCAGTCTCCTGATTTTCTCCGTCAACTGATTCTTCGTCACGTCGGCTTGGATCGATTGCTTGATGAAATCATGGAAGCCACTTGAATCCGCATAGGGGTCGGATCCCATCTTTGACTTGTACTCGATCATGCCTTCCAAGATCACGATCTCGTCGGCTTCACTCCAAAGCCGTGAGGTCCCCGGCGTCTTCACATTACCACCACTGCCATTGGATGCAGATGACGGTGGCTTCTTCTGATTTGAGCTTGATTCGGTGGCAATCTGCTTAGGCTTGGAAGAGGACTTCGGAGCGGATTTGCTGGGCTTCATGACTACGGGCTTAATAGTGAAATCAGAGACGTTAGGGGACGGGAGGGATTTCTCTGAGTCAGACTCGGAGTCTGAGATGAGTTTACCGGAATCAGTATTTTGTTTTTTCGAAGGGGTTTTTTCCTCATCCTCCGCCTCTTCATCTTCTTCTTCCTCGCCTTCGTCGACAGCATCGTTTTGGGGTTGATCGTCATATTCATCGGAGGTGTTTCCTTCATAGGATTCTTCTTCTTCATCCTCATTTCCTTTCTCTTCTTCTTCTGAGGAAGAGGCGGGAGGAGGATCCTCGATAGGCCTTTTGCGAGCCATTGTTTGTTAGCAGAGAAATCAGAAAGCAGGAGGGTTTATAGGATTATATAAAGCGGTAAGTAAGTAGGGTTTTGACTATTGACCACAGAAACGCAATTCGAACTCCAGTTTTATTTTACTTTTATTTTATGAGATAAAAGTAGAGGAAGGAAAAATGGGTTCGAGTTTAAAAATTCATTGGAACCTGTTAATTTGAATAGATTTAAATTGATTTAAAAAAGTTAAATACTTGAATTCAAAAAAAACATGTAAAAAAAATTGAACTCAAATCTGATACAATCTAAATCTAATATAACATGAACTTGAACTTGATACAATCCAAATTGAAAATTGATTCAATGAAAACCTTTAAAACTTTAATTATAATTATAAAATAAATTAAAAATAAATTATGCACTTTTTTACTATAAGAAATTTAAAATTTAAAATTTTAAAAATTATATTATTTTATATACAAATATATTAATTATATAATATTAACAAAATAAATGTTAAATCTTTAAATTCAATTATTAAGTAAAATTAATTATATAATTTAGTTGTTTAAAAAAAAAGTAAAATTAATTTAAAGTTTTAATTTAAAGAAAGATATGTGTGAATATCAAATAATCTTTAATGTTATACTTATTGTACTTATAATAATAAATATATTGTTAATTTAACATTTGATTTTATTATAAGAAATAATTATAATACTTTATATATTTATTTCATATTAAAATTAAAAATTTAATACAAATATAATTCAAATATAAAAAAAATCATTATATACTTTTAACATTTGTTTGAAACTTTGAATTTAATATTTTGTGCCACATATTAAGAAAATTACTTAAAAAAATAAATTTAAACTATTTTTCTTAGATTTTCAAATATATACAAATATTAAATTTACTTAAAATTAATAACCTAATCTTAAAATTAAAATATATTTTAAATTTAAAAAAAGTTAAATATTAAATTAAACAATACAAGTATAACGTCCAAACAAAAATAATAAAATAAAAATATCCTTCATTATGTAAAATCAAATGAATAAAATTTTCTCATTCGTAAGAATGACGCAATACATCAAGATCATAATACTGGCATCTTATCATAATGATTTGTATATTATATTATGTAACGACCCAAATTTTACACAATTTGATTGGGTTACAAGTCGATAATAAAATGAGTATAAAAATTTCGTTTGTTTAAACACATTTCATTGTGACAAATTTAAACATAAAATTATTCCATTACAATGTGATCCTGTTTACATCCCCAAATACTTTTTTATATACATTAATGTACTCACAAAAATTTTAGATACAAAAGAATTGCTTAAAATTGGGTATACCTTCGACGCAGAAAGATACTCCGCGAAGCTATAGCTGTGCGAAACGCCCTACTAACAGATGCGGTCCAAGTTACTGATGGGGCTCTGTGGAGAAAAGTAAAGGGTGAGCTCAACGTACTGAATAAAAAAAATACATGGTAGATAGATAAATACACTACCTATATATATATTTGTCAAAACCAGAAAATTTTTCACAAAGGTATACAGATAATTTGGCAAATTGTAGTTATCAGAATCAGAATTCAAAAATAGAACCAATATTGGTAGTGTAATTAGTTATTGTGGTATACATGGAAATCCCAAAACTTTCAGTAGCAAAAAAACAATTTCACATAACTTAGTCCATACAGACAATTCAAAAAACTTTTCAAATAATCATAGAGCCACTTCTAGTTTTCGAAAATATCAAACCAGAAAATCCATAGCAATTTCAGTATAAACATGGAACTGCAATCAATACCGGTTCTAAAACTTTGAGCAGTAAGATAAACAGTTCCATACGAAAATACAGTTATACAGTCAATTCAAAAATTCAAATAGACGAAATAAGGCAGAACATGCTATATCAGATATCAGAAATGACAATTGACCAATATCGGTGACTTCAGGCAATCATGAGCCAGGTGTGCCAGAATGTCAATTGTCGTGGGAGTGGTCAGCTACCCAAATAGCTCACAGATCAAAATATCCGAAAATCAGAATTAGAATCAGAAACACCATACATCATACTCGCATGCGCTGCACGGTACATCGTACTTTGTGGACCATAGAAACAGATACAGAACAGACAGAAGTGCAGCATGATTTAATTATCGCATTTGTCTCAAATCAGTGAGAGTCGGATCGTGCGACACATTGTTTGCACGCACTCAAGCACATCTCATCAGTGCGAGTCAGGTCGTGTGACACACAGTTAGTACGCGTTCAAAGCACATCTCATCAGTGCGAGTTAGATTGTGCGACACACAGTCAGCACGCACTCTAGTACACATCAGTACTTTTTTATAAACAGATAATTTTTTTCTTAAATCACATATAAATTCAATTTGTTTCACGAAATGGTTCAAAACAAGCTGACTAGCCTTTTTTCAGATAAAATCTCAGAAAACAGTCTATGAAAATTTAAAAATTTGGGATTTTCAATTTTAAACAGAATTCAAGTCATGATAGTATGTATGCAAACCTTTTAAATTCAATCGGTAAAATTAGGTAGTTCAATTAGGTTAGAATCTATAATTTTCAGAGTCATAAAATTCATCTTAGATTTTTCTATAATTTCGGTAAGTGTAAATTCAACTTAAAATTTTATATCTACAAATATACAGAAATTACGCATATTTATTTCTAACAGCACACGAGAATTTTCTTTACCTCAATGTCTGCTCACAGTCTTCAATGCTTTAGTGACTGGAATCAGTGGGTCCGATCTACTCGATTTATTTATCCAAAATTTTGAATTAATATTCGCATAAATATTTTCGAACAATCTATCCCTCAAGTTTATCAAATTTTTCTGTGCATTTTTCCTATCTCCAATATTTCTATTTATAAAATCTTGTGTGTACACACACACACACACACACACACACACACATATATATATATATATATATATATATATATATATATATATATATATACACTTTTTTTTTTTTTAATTTCTTTCTTTCTTTCGCGCCTTTACTGCCCATGGTCATATTCACCATCTTCATCATTCTCAAACCAGAGGAACCCCTACGTTTGGCATCCTTTCTTCCTTCTTTCTTCACTCTCGACTTCATTTCTTCCTTCTTTCTTCCCTCTCGGTTTCCTTCCTGCCTTCTTTCTTCCCTTTCGGTTTCCTTCCCGCCTTACGCGCTTCCTCTGCTAGCATCATTAATCGGTAAACACCATCCAATATTGTCCTCTCATGCTCCTTTTGCAGCGCATGTCCAGCAGCAGTTTTGCCACCTTCAGCTTCATCCTTCTTCTCCACTGTTTTACGCCCTCATCTTTCCAGGTCTCTGTCTCTCTTCTCATCTCTTTTGCTTCAGTTTCAGAGGTCGAGTTCCTCTGTTTTAGCCTTCACTTTTCCCCCATTTTATAAAACTCTCGATTATGCCTCTTACTGTCTCAGTTTTGAAGCTTCCTGGCTCGGTTTTCTCTCTTTCTCATAGCTTTAGTTTGTTCAATTTCCTTTCCTACCGTGCATCATCACTTATACACATTCATCATTTTTTTTTCAGATTTGGAGTAGTAAATCTCTGCCCCATGCTTCCCAATTTGGTCTTCTCTCTGCTGTACTCCACTATTTTCTCCTGCTACATCCTTTCTTCAACAAATCAAACTGCCATCTATTGTTTCCTATTCCTTCACTGCTGCAACAGCAGTCACATGCTTGCTTCGATTTTCCTCTTGTACACGTTGTCATTTCTTCAGTCTTCTTTCCTGCCAGTGTCGGGCTAGGCAGCAGCACATCCATCATTCCTATATATGGAAATGAGCAGATGGGACAACACCAGATTCTGCCTTCTTCCCTTCCTAGGCTGCTGCCAATAGCAGCAACATAGAAGCTCGGGATTGGCTTCATTGTGGAAGCCAATCCACGGCCCTTGTGTACTATATTTACATGTATACTTATATGCTTGTATGATTAGCTATGTATAGTGATGAATACACATAAGTTTATATATATATATATATATACATAAAACTTACACTCATATATATATATATGTATATACTTTATAGATTTTAACTATAATATAGAAAATAACTTTAATCTAATATTTCTGTTCATCCGGTACGGAAGAATTTACACATAATAAATTTTATCATATAAAAATTTTATTTTTATATCTCATAATTATTTATTTTTAGAACTAGTATAAACACCGCAAAATTTTCTGTACTTAATTAGACAATAAAATTAAATGAAAATATGTTATAAGAATATATATTTTTTTTGTTAAATTGAAAATGTATTTAAAAATAATAATAAAAATAAATACAATAAATATATATATTTTTGTTATTTTGAAAATATAATTTAAAAATATATATAATATATATACAATAAAATATACAAGTAATAAAATAAAAAAAAAGGCAAAAGAAAAAGAAAGAAAAGAAAAGAAAGAAAAAAATTTTGAAAAAAAAAAGATTTTTCGCGCGACAGAGAAAAGGAAGGGGGATCGGGAAAAACCCGATCCTCCCAAAATCTTTCTCTCCCCCCAGTGAGGAGACCCTGGTGAGAGGACGAGAGGGGGAGCGTGACCCACTGCTGGCAGCGATCCAGCTGAAATCTGACGAGAACGATGGCCAGCGAGAGGGAGAAAAGGCGAGCCCAAGAGAAAGAAGAATGAGAGACAAAAGGAGGAGAAAAGAGAGAAAAGGAGAGGAAGCAGCGGCTGGAGGGGGAAGTTCGTATCGTCGCTGACCAGAAGGAGGCCGAACAGTCACCGACGGCGTGAGGAAATAAGCAGATCAGCGAAACAGAAATGGGGCAACGATGTCGAAGAAGAAAATGGTCGAACCGGCCACTTTCCGGTCAAGCCAGTTTTGCCCCAGCTAACCACAAGCGTCGCGAGGTCCCGCGGAGCAGCTAGACATGGAAGCCGACGAAGAACCGGACGTCGGAGCTGAAAATCGACGGTTGAAGCTGAACTGGTTCGGACCGGTTCAGCTGAAGAGAAGGTGCTGAACCGAACCAGACCGGTTCAGCCAAAAAATGGAAGAAAGAAAGAAAAAAAAGAAAAAAATTTGATGACGCATCAGATCTAAGGATAAACCCACTGGAGTTGATTTTTTAATTTTTGGAAAAAAATATTTGAATGTATATTTGACTGAAAATTGACCCGATTAATTATGCAAATGTATAACACGATAATTGGTGACAAACGGGAGTTCAAATCAGCCTCGATTTACGTGTATCATGGAATCTCGAGTAAGTGAATCTCAATTACGACAATTTGGATAATAATGCGTGTTAGAAATTCATCATGTAAGTTACGGATTAATTCCGTATAAAATGCCTTATGATTAGAATTGAAAATCAATTGTCGTAAATGACCAAATGAGCTATCTAAAGAGCCTAGGAAAAGGCCCAATAAGTGTTAATGGGCTTAATGAGTTCAATAGGCCCAGATAAAGTGAATAGTAAGTGAAAATGAGATTAAGACTGACTAAGGCTCATTAAGGGGTAATTAGGCCCAATAGTTTAAATTAAGTCCAATGAAAGTGAAATACTGATGGAAGTATTGTATTTAATCTGATAAATAATTATATGCAGTTTTAGAGAGTTGATTGGGAGCAAATTGGACTGAGCGAAATCTTAGCATTTGGAAAAGTTAGACTGTACAGAGAAATCGAGGTAAGGGGTATAATTTAATTTAGTTCTGATAATGAACACTCATTGCATTGATAAAAAAAAAAATTTTATGAAGCAATGTTATGTTTTGAAATGATTTATGATTGCTTTCATACTTATGGAATGATTTACGAAACTTGATTTCGTTTTATGAAATGTTCACTAAGTACATCTATGTTTATGAAATGAGTTTCCTGAAGTATGAAAATGCATGAAAGTTTTATAATGGTTTGTAAGCCTATATTTATGCTTTGGAAGAAACTTTTGACCTTTTTAAAAGTATTTAAAAAAAAGAGAAAAGAATTTTTGAGACTATAGGCTTCATGCATGGCTATTTCTTGTGGTGCTCCGGCTCCACCACTTGAGTGCCGGTACGTAGGGCCCCTGTAGCACTTGACTCTATCTGTGTGGTAGATGTCTCGCTACTTGTGGTTAATGATGATGATGTTTTGGTAGTATCTCGTGCCTGCGCAGTACGCATGAATGTTTTCCACGCGGAGAGTGCCTTTGGTGCCCGTGCCCTAGCTAAGTGCTAGAGAAAGTAAGAAAGATAGATACTACCCATGTTTTATGAAAGTGTTGTACGACCCTGATCCAGTCTACAGCCCCCATTATGGCCATAGGTATGATGACCCTCTACGGAGGATGGCACATATCGCATGACTTAGTTATAGCCTAGTCTCCACGATTATGATGATGATGATGATGATGATGATGATGAATGAATATGTTCTTATGAGATTATGACGAAATGTTTACGAACAATTATGATTTATGACGAAATGTTTAAGAATGATTATGTTTTATGAAACGTTTATTGTTAAGTTAATATATTTTGAAATGACAAAACAGTAATTCAATAATGGATATTATAAATGTAGAAATGTTTAAAACATGTTAAGAGCTTAATTATAATATATTGAGATACAAGCCATTGCCAGAAACTGGGTGTTAAAGGTTGAGAGATCGATCTCCTGGGTTTTCAAGTATGAGAGATCGATCTCATGAGAATATGAGATCGATCTGATAAAGGACTAAAGACTCAAAGAACATGTATAGGATGTTAAGGAAGAAGTGATCGATCTCTAAGGGTTATGAGATTATTTTTGACTTACAGAATGCCTATGAGATCGATCTGGTCTAGGAAGAGATCGATCTCCTCTAAGGCAGATGTTAAAGGTATTAGATCGATCTGTAGATCGATCTATGTTCAAATAGAGAGCTTATGAGATCGATCTCATATGGATAGAGATCGATCTCTTCAAAGTCAGAGAGTTTAGGAGATCAATCTAAGGTGATTAGAGATCGATCTCCCCTTTACAAGAATGCTTGCTCGATCGATCTGAAGATCGATCTTTCTTCTAACAGAGAGTTTAGAAGATCGATCTGATGGTTCGACATATCGATATTCACTAACATTTTACAAATTATAAGATCGATCTCTACAAATATGAGATCGATCTCCTTGCTTTGAGTTGCTTTGTAATTGCATGAATTTAAATGAGAAGATCGATCTGGTCATGATGGAAGATCGATCTGGTACTCTACTGGAGGTTCCCAACGTTTCTCTCTGCAAAATCTTCAACGGGAAAAACTGCATTAAATGTTTCACCTACCATCTTGCTATATAAAAACCAAGCATTGAAGACACTGAAGATAAGAGACTTGTGCTAAAAATTCTGAATACTCTCAAGAGTTCATTCCTCAACATTCCCTTTGTCTTTAACATCATATTTATTGTATTGTTTTAAATAGCTTGAGTTAAAGTTATTCTTCCTACCCACAAAAGAGAGTTCTTATTTGTATTCATCCTTAATCCAAAAGAAAAGAGGAGAGTTCCTCTGTGAGAGAATTTTGTAAGAGGTGAATATTTATCTTTGTAAAAAGGGGTAGAGAGGTTATTCCTTAATCTTAAAAAGGAGGTTGTATCAACTATGGTTACAGTGAAAGAAAACTCTAGATAAGAAGGTCAAGAAGAGAGGAAGTAGGCAAGCGATTGGCCAAACCTCTATAAATTGCTGAGTTTGCTGCTTCTCTCTTATCTCCTTAATTTACTGCACTATAGTTTATTGCTTATTCTTTGATTACTTGCAATTAAATTCAATTAAGCTTAAATTTAGCATTTAGACTAGAAAAACTGATTCACCCCCTTCTCGGTTGAGCCAACAATTAGTATCAGAGCTCAGACTCTTTGATCATTAAGGAATAACTTCCTAAGAGTTAAAACGATCTAATGGCTCATAGCAATGTAGCAACAAGTCTAGTAGGAGAGGGGCACTCTATAGTTAGGCCTCCCGTGTTCAATGGTGAACATTATGCATATTGAA
Organism: Firmiana major; assembly: GCA_033439115.1. NCBI lineage: Eukaryota > Viridiplantae > Streptophyta > Magnoliopsida > Malvales > Malvaceae > Firmiana > Firmiana major. Next base: position 19,981,698 of record CM065903.1, on the reverse strand, counting down.
AAACTAGAATGATGCTTTTCATTCAAGCTAATGATTATGAGGTATGAAGAATTATTACTAAAGGTCCTCAAATTCCAACTAAGAAGATAGAGGGAAGAGATATCCCAAAAGAAGAAGATGAGTGGGATTCTAATGATATAAAATGTGCTTAGTTAAATGCAAAGGCCATGCACACCTTATTTTGTGCATTAGGGCCCAATGAGTATAATAGAGTCTCCAGTTGTGATAATGCCAAACAAATTTGGGATAAATTGGCAATTACTCATGAAGGCACAACTCAAGTAAAAGAGACTAAGGTAGGAATGCTCACTCATGATTATGAGTTATTTAGAATGAAAGAAGGAGAGTCAATTAGTGACATGTTCACTAGATTTACTGATGTAATAAATGGACTAAAATATTTTAGGTAAAATCTACTCCAATATAGAAATGGTTAAGAAAATCTTGAATAGCTTACCGAAATCTTGGGAAGCTAAGGTAACAGCAATTGAAGAGTCCAAAGACCCCCACACACTATCGTTAGATGAATTGATAAGGTCATTGCTCACATATGAAATGAAATTGAGGAGAAATGAAGAGCCACCCAAGAAAGTAGGAGTAGCTCTAAAATCCATCACTCAAGAGGATTTGAAAGAAGATAAAAATGAGAGTGGTAATAAAGAAGATTTTGAAATGGCAATGTTTGCCAAGAGATTTAATAAATTTATGAGAATGAGAGCAAATGGTAGTGGTAGGAGAAACTATAATAAAGAACAAGAAGAATTAGGTAGAAAAGATACTATTGTTTGCTATGAATGCAAAAAACCTAGACACATTAAATTTAACTGTCCTCTTCTAAAAAGATCAAGTGATAGGAATCATAAAAAGAAGGCAATGATGGCAACATGGAGCGACAGTGACAGCTCCGATGATGATTCAAATGAAGATATTGTCAGTCTATGCTTCATGGCAATTGAAGATGAGAAGGTAACTTCTAATCTCAATGAGTATTCTTTTAACGAATTACAAGATGCATTTGATGATCTTGTAATAGAATATGAGTGCATGAATTTGAAGTACAAAAAATTGATTTCTAAACTAAAGAAAGAAAATGAATTAATACTAAATGATAAGAAAGAATGTGAAAAGAAATTAGAAAGTACAAATCTAGAAATCCATGACCTAAAGGAAAAGAATAGTAACTTACATAATTCCTTTACTAGATTTTACATGGGTCAACAAAAACTAGATCACATGTTAGAGACTCAAAGGGCTTTGTTTGAAAAAAATGGGTTAGGATATGATGGCAAAAGTAGAAAAACTCACCTCAAAAGTTTCTTAGCTAGAAAGAATATGCATAAATCCTCTACTACTTGCTCACATTGTAATAAAAAGGGACATGCATCATATAGTTGCAATGTGAAGATGACCACATTTAGAGGAAAGATAGTTAGAAGAGTATGGGTCCCAAAAGATGTGGTTAATTCAAAAGATATTGATGTAATATTAAAATGGATCCCAAAAGGATAAAAAATTCTACTCACTAACTCCAAAGGATCCAAGAAAATTTGGGTACCTAAAACAAAAGTTTGAATGTTAATTGTAGGTGGTTGAGCATTGCTACAAGGCAAAAATAAAGGAAGCTTGGTACTTGGATAGTGAATGCTTAAGACACATGACCGGTGATAGAAGCCACTTCAACTCATTCAAATCAAAAGTTGGTGGAGAAGTAATATTTGGGGACAACTCCAAAGGCCAAGTTGAAGGAAGTGGATCGATTGGTAATAACTATTTCTCATTAGAAAAGGTTTTACTTGTTAGAGGACTAAAACATAATTTGCTAAGCATTAGTCAACTTTGTGACAAAGATTACAAAGTAATTTTTGATTGCCTGAATTGCCATGTAATAGATCCTAAATCAAATAAAGTTCTTTTTCTAGGATATAGACAAGGTAGCATATACATTGTTTATCTAAATGAAATTAAAAATGAAAATGTATGTCTTATGGTAGATAAAGAAAAAGAACCTTGGTTGTGGCATAGAAGACTAGGTCATGCTAGCATGCATGTATTATTTAAGCTAGCTAGAAAAGACCTTGTTGTAGGATTATCTAAGTTGTCCTTTGACTATGACAAAATTTGTGAAGCTTGTGTCAAGGGAAAACATAAAAGGACAACATTTAAACCTAAAAATAGTGTATCAACCACTAGATCTCTTCAACTACTTCACCTAGATCTATTTGGACCAACTAGAACTATAAGCCTAGGTGGTAAGAATTATGGGTTTGTGATTGTAGATGATTATACTAGGTTTACTTGGGTATTTTTCTTAAGAGTAAAGAATGAAGCCTTAGAAAAATTCATTGTCTATTCAAAAGTAGCTCAAAATGAAAAATGTTACACTATAACTAGCATTAGAAGTGATCATGGCAAGGAATTTGAAAATATTGATTTTGATGAATATTACAATGATCAAGGAATTAGTCATAATTTTTCAGCCCCTAGGACACCACAATAAAATGGAGTAGTTGAGAGAAGAAATAGAACATTAGAAGAAATGACTAGAACAATGTTGTGTGAAAATAATTTACCTAAATATTTTTGGGCTGAAGCTATAAATACATCATGCTACATCATAAATAGAGCCATGGTTAGACCAATCTTAAAGAAAACCCCTTATGAGCTTTACAAGGGAAAGAAGCCAAATATTAGCTATTTTCACCCTTTTGGTTGTAGATGCTTTATCTTAAGTAATGGGAAAGACAACTTAGAAAAATTTGATGCCAAGAGTTATGAAGGAATTTTTTTAGGCTACTCTTTGAATTCAAAGGCATATAAAGTGTATAACAAAAGAACCTTGATGGTAGAAAAATCAATACATGTAATATTTGATGAGTCAAACGATACATCTAAAGGTTCTACCAATGATGAGGATATTGAAATATTTGATGAGACCTTAAAGGATTCCTCAAAGATAGAAGATAATCTACTAGAAAAACTTGAAATTAATAAAGAAGATGAAGAAAAACTAGAAATACTAGAGAGAGAGTCTAGAGCACCAAAAGAACTAGGATATGTCATAGATTGTGAAATTGTAGGTGATCCAACTTTTGGAGTTAGAACAAGGTCTTCTCTAAGAAATGTATGTCAATATATAGCATTTATATCTCAAATTGAACCAAAGAATGTCAATGAAGCTTTAGATGACAATAATTGGTTTTTAGCCATGCAAGAAGAACTAAATCAATTTGAAAGAAGTAAAGTATGGAATTTAGTCCCTAGACCTAGTAATCACTCTATAATTGGAACTAAATGGATTTTTAAGAACAAGATAGATGAAAATAGTGTGATCATAAGAAACAAGGCTAGACTAGTTGCACAAGGTTATAAGCAAGAGGAAGGAATAAACTATGATAAAACCTATGCACCGGTAGCTAGATTAGAAGCAATAAGGATACTACTTCTTTTGCATGCTACAAAAATTTCAAATTATATCAAATGGATGTAAAAAGTGCATTTCTAAATGGTTTCATCAATGAGGAAGTTTATGTTGAGCAATCCCCCGATTTTGAAAGTCCTGAATTTCCTGAACATGTTTACAAACTTTCTAAGGCACTTTACGGTTTGAAACAAGCTCCTAGAGCCTGGTATGAAAGACTTTCAAAGTTCTTGATAGAAAAGGGATTTTCAAGAGGAAAGGTAGATACAACCTTATTTATCAAAAATAAGAATAAAGATTTACTAGTTGTTCAAGTATATGTAGATGACATCATTTTTGGATCAACTAATGAATCTCTATGTCAAGAGTTTGCTAAGATCATGCAAGGTGAATTTGAAATGAGCATTATGAGAGAACTTACCTACTTCTTGGGACTTCAAGTAAAGCAAACTAAGGATGGAACCTTCATAAATCAAGCTAAATACACCAATGATTTACTCAAACGATTTGGAATGGATAACTGCAAACCTCAAGCAATTCCAATGGGCACCAACATCAAGCTTGATAAAGATGAAAGTGGTAAGTGTGTAGACACTAAGCTATATAGGTCTATGATTAGTTCATTGCTTTATCTTACTGCAAGTAGACCTGATATTTTGTTTAGTGTATGCTTATGTGCTAGATTTCAATCCTCTCCTAGAGAGTCACACTTACTAGCTACAAAAGGATCTTTAGGTATCTTAAAGACACTGTGAGACCCCGTATATGTATAGCTAGGTATATGGGAACATGGGAATGTAAATAAAATCATAAGTATGATGATACATTGTAATGTGAAGTATATGCAATGTAAGTTCATAAGATTGTGTACGTACTTGTAATAAGAATTGTGATTATACGTACAAGTTGCATTACGCATGAGTAGGAGGAAATAAACTTGAACACGAGAAGAATGTGATCGAAATGGAATATGAGTAGTATAGTAAAATGGAAGGAAAGATTTACATAAGTGTATATTTCCTTTCGAGTAATATCGTGTATATTTGGTTATACAAAGATTTCCCATAAGTTTTAAAATACATTAAATGGGATGGGATGACATTTTTAAGTCTCAAGGAGCAATGAATGAGGAAAGGGCTATGAAGGTAAATTGAGGAAGTCTTGAAGGGAGTTGTTGCAGAAAAACTGCAGGAAATCTGGAATTTGTGAAGGCCAGATCGATCTCATAGGATGAGAGATCGATCTGGGAGAGCCAGAATGCTCTTATGTGAGTAATGGAAGGGAACAGATCGATCTCCAAAGGAAGCAGATCGATCTCTTTAGCTCTCGGGTTGGAAGTAGATCGATCTCCCCTAAGACTAGATCGATCTCCTTAAGCTTCTGTTCGACAGCAGATCGATCTCTAGCCTCGATAGATCGATCTCCTGCCTTTAAAATGTCTTAGAAAAGAGGGGTTTTAGAGGACCAGATCGATCTCCACCCAAGGGAGATCGATCTCATCAAGTCAAAACTATAAATAGGAGCAGTTGGATCTGCAGAATTTCGGGATAAACCATTTCCTCTCACTTCAACTCAAAGAAAACTAGCTTTCTCACTCCTAAATCCAGCCATTTTCAGTGAGATTTAAGGAGAGTCTATTAGAGACAAAGTTGTTCACAACAAAAAGAAGAACAACATAGTCTAGAGGCATTTCCCCATTTGATGGATTGAAGAAATAAAGGGCAATCCTAATTGGAGCAAGAGGAAATCCAATGAGGTAAGTTCTAATGCACAAATCCAAGTACATTGGTTTAGTTAATGATTATAAAGATATTTGGGTGTGCATATTGTGGATAGAACTACCTAGAATGGTATGAAATGAATATAACTTAGGAATAGTCAAGTGTGAGAAAGTGGAATGTAGAGGTGTTAACGATGAATGAGATATCTTGAGTGGATGATTATGTTGTGGGAATGGTTTGGACATGTTGATATTGGGATAAAATTGTGAGATTTACCACAAAGGGTAAAATATGTATTTAAGGCATTGGATAAATGATTAGTTGAGCCAGAGTTAGAAACGTTAACTCGAGTGTTTGATGGATGAATTTCAGTTTCGGATGATACGTCGGAGCAAGTCGAGATGAGAACGCAAGAAGCATAAAGGCGGATAGTTGCACACAAGTAAAACGAGGTAAGGGACTGTGTGTTAGCTATAGAGATGTTCGTACGTATTTTACGGCAATTTCGTAGATATGTTGCTAGAACTAGTACGATATTATAATTCTATAAAATGATATGGAAGCATGAAAGGTACTATGATGTAAATATGTATTGAGAAATGGGATAAGGTAAGGAAATATCATGATATGCATGTTTTCAATGATATTCTCAATTTTAAATTGTTATTGATGATTGAGAAATGTTGATGATAGATTGGCTAATTTTACATGTTTTAGCATGAAGAGGCATGCTGTATGAATAAACATGTTTGAGTTTTAAAAAGAGAAAATAGCCATCTATTAGTTTTGAGATGAGATTTGGTGTTGAAGCGCTAGCTCACACCTGTTTTAATGCCTTGATGTACCGTGTTGGAGTTTAACTCGCACGAGGGTTTTGAGAAAGTGCGAGAACTATGCTTGCACCTGTTTTGTTGAGTTGAGGTAAACCTGGGGGTCTGGGACCCAAGGGGATACCAGCCGACGACCATTTGAACGGGCTGGGCCTTAACGATAGATCGTACCGCGCTGGAGCTTTGCGTTGACTGTGTGTCACGCTGCTTGCGCGCCTGGTATATGAGACATGGTTTAGGATAAAAAGTCCATCGGAGTTGGAGTATGGACTTGGGTCCACGGTCGTATGTAGAATAGTGTAGTCACCCGTTGGTATACTATGTACCGTGCTGGGTGCACGTGAGTACGAGTATCGTGTAGATGACACACGACGTATCTTCACCGTGAGTATACGAGGAGATGAGGTGGATTGAGATGAGCCGGAGGGTAGGACTGACCCATCCCCCTTCAGGCGAAGTGATACCCTATGCACACCTGATCAGTGAGGCTTGGGATCACTGACTATGGCCATATGTCGTGGATATTTGATTGCCGAAAATTCCATGCCTGTATCAGGGATTTGAGAAACAGAGATAATCTCAGAAAAGAAAGAGAATTGCGGAAAGAATGATTTGAGAAGTGAAAGAGATTTCGTGTTTTTGATAAACCTCTCATTTCACATTCGTGCCGTGAGGGCACTATTTATGAGCATGTTTTAAATGGAAGCTTGATACTCATTTTACACGAAAATGCTATTGAGAAATATATGTTTAAATGCATTTTTCGTATGATATTTCCATTTATAACGAAAACATGGTTTTGATTTATGCATGCATGGGCTATGTAGGTAGTACGATATCTACCTGCTAGCATACATTTCCTTACTGAGCGTGGTTTGCTCATCCCACTATTTTCCCCCTCCAGGTACTGAGAAGTAAGAGAGCGGTGGTCTCTAGATCTTTTGTGTTAAACAGCTCCCACAATCCGCAAAGGTATAAGATTTGTATACACGAGTATGTTGTATCTAATATATTGTATCGCACAGTTATATCTTGGAATTGTAAACAGTATTATGGGGATGATATGTAAGCACATGGTATTCATACAATTAATTTTGTGTACCTACACACACACCTGGGAGTGTGAATTAAAACTTTAAATATTCCGCTGTAAATTAATGAATTTTTAGTAATTGCATCTTCTCACAGCCCAACCGTAGTAGAGAATGTATGGATAGAAGGGTTCACAAAAGCGGGGTATGACAGACACACCTTCACTAGGACTATGGTATCCTAAAGATTCCACCTTTACTCTTCATGCATAATCTGATGCAGATTTTGGAGGTTGTAAAATAGATGGAAAAAGCACTTCAAGAACCTGCCAATTCTTAGGGAATAGATTAATATCATGGTTCTCTAAGAAACAAAATAGTGTAGCACAATCCACAACTGAGGCAGAATACATAGCAGCTGGTAGCTGTAGTACTCAAGTGTTGTGGATTAAACAACAAATGAGATATTATGGTATAGACATGAAGCAAGTTTACATCAAGTGTGATAATACCAGTGCTATTAATCTCTCTAAAAATCCAATCCAACACTCTAGAACTAAACATATTGAGATTAGGCATCATTTCCTTAGAGATCATGTACAAAAAGGAGATATAGTTCTAGAATATATTGATCCACTACATCAAATAGCTGATATTTTTACCAAACCTCTTGATAGAGATAGATTTTGTGTTCTTAGAGGTGAATTAGGACTTATGTATGCTCCTTAAGGATTATTGCCTTCAAAACTTTGATTTCAAACTTATTTTCAATTGATTTTACAACTCATTTTCTGGGCAAAGAGTATGAGAGATCGATCTCCTCTCAATATAGATCGATCTAGTATGCTCTAAATTAGCTTAAAGCAATAAGATTCAGCTAAGCAGATCGATCTTCTATCCCATAAGATCGATCTCCTTAAGCTTTTGTATTTTACAGATCGATCTCTGCACTTGGCAGATCGATCTTCTTCAGCCTCTGTATGTTGCAGATCAATCTCTGCATTTGGCAGATCGATCTTCTTGAGCTTTTATATTTTGTAGATCGATCTCATAAAACAACAGATCGATCTCCTCATGTAGAAGATCGATCTGGTACCTCGACAGATCGATCTCCTTAGCCCTAGGATATAAATACTGCTTCAAAATCTTCAAATTTCAGAAATCTCAAATTCAAAATCCCTAACCCTCGTCGCGTACCCTTTTCCGATTTCTCTTAACAGAACGATCTCTGGTAAGGTATTAGTCAAATCTACTCCATTATTCATCATTTTAGAACCTACATTGTTGATTTTTTATCAAAAATTTCTTAGTTTCATAGATTAATCTTCAATAGGGTTTCTAGAGAACTGTTCCATTGCCTAGGACATTGTTAGAGAACAATCTAAAACCATATTATGCTATCTCTGACTGATTTGATAATGCCTCGCAATAAGAGAGCTGCCAACAAAGAGTCCAGACCCTCCTCCTCACAACCACCTACTGTCTCTTTATCTTCTGTCACAACCTTCAGCAGGTGTTTTCAAACACCTGCAAAAAGGAAAAGATATGAAGAATATTTTTCCACAATACCCATCAAACACTGGAGAACCATTGACTTTTCATTTCTTTCTCGTATTGACTTTCCGTATTTATCAAAAATGGAAGAATTTGGTTGGCTTCCATATCACGCCCTCCTCCCGCACGCGACTTACCAAAAACCACAAATAAATTTTTCACTTTTTACTTACCTTTCTCTTCTCAACAGTTGGGCTGTGAATAGGCATCGGTCCTCTCATCCATACATATCTTACCATTCTTTCACGTATCATACATACATGATATTCATATCATAAGTAAATTCATATACTTAATATAATTACATCATTACATTTACATCCCCAACATTAAAACCATGTACATCACTGTGTTTATGCATTGTTTAGATACAAAAGAGTGCGTATGTGTATACCTTTCGCTAGATGGGGAGTGGCAGTGGTCAAAAGGAATGCAATACCTGGTCGACTCGATCTACTGACGAGAATATGTAGAGATGGGGGGAAAATGAATGAGATGAGCTATTAACGCGCTCAGTAAGGAAATCAGGTAAGCAAGTAGACATCCATACTATCTACTAAAAATAGTGCTTTGCCTTTCCTTCTCTCAATTCAAAAGCATGTTTAAAATATATATAATATAGTACAGATTTAAAATCCCATGTACTAAACACATGCTGGTTTATCAATCAGAGGCATTCGTGTAAAACAATGCATATTTAATCATTTAAGAATGCCTTTATATAAAATATGCCATTTACATTCAAAACACAGTAAATATGGCATTTCTCATCACAAAACAAACAAATCAATCGGGTTTCGACCCATCCCTCAGGTCTACTCGTATCATAAAACGCATGTGATATATCATGCGAGACTCAGTGGCTATATGCAATAACTTCAGACTATGGCCATATCCTAATAATGGTGATTCCAGGCAACAAAGTACTCGGTGTGCAGGGCAATCACTGCTGTAACGGGTGGGGGGTCAGTCCATCACAACTGACAGTGATCAACACTCTCCTCCACAACTCCACAACACAAAACATGCTACAGTGTACTCCATGCCACAGCACGGTACAACGTACACCCGTGGACCCATGCATCATGGTCGGGGTGCCTGCCATAGGTTTTAGCCTCTCATACCATGGAAATACATCATAGTGGGGTGCCTGCCATAGGTCTTAGCCCTCATACTATGGAATAAATGCCATGTCTCTAAATCCACGTGAGAACATCTTAATAGTGTGACACTCAGTCTACACGGAGGGAATCATCACGGTTTTTCTAACATATCTATATATCACGTAAAATACAGTGCGTGTCTTGAGTGTGACTCACAGTCAACGCTCCGCCTCAAAACACTGTATATGCATGTCAAAATATCAACACTAGTGCGAGTAAACATCCAGCACTAGGTCATGCATAGTTCTCATTCAAATCAAGTACGAGCAAATCGCTCAAGTACTATGTCATGTAGAAATCATGAAGAATCGAGTACGAGTAACGCTCCAGCACTCTATCATGCATCTCATGTAAAACTCGAGTACGAGCTAATCGCTCCAGCACTCTATCATGCACAAATCACATAAAACTGAGTACGAGCAATGCTCCAGTACTCTATCATGCATGTCAAGTAAATGTAGTGCGAGTAAACCTCTAGCACTAATGTATGTGAAAGACATCTGAAATCAAGTGCAAGCTGTGCTCCAGCACAATTGTTTCCACATAATTCGGTAAATGGCTCTTTAAAAATAGGGATGTTTAAAATTACTAAAATCAGCACTATAAAGTGTGCTTAGTTTACATCGACCTTAAAACATTAGCCCATCCACCTACTCTTCTGCTACACAGCAGTAAAAACTACTCAAAACATCATTTCCATGCTTTTTACCACTTTTCCCAAAATTTAACTTTTTGCCTAACTATGGGTAAAATCGTAATTTACCCATATCGGGTCCCTATAATTATTATAGATTTTCTCTGACCCTCAAACAATTTCAGTGAATGTAAAATCCAACGAAAATATGCACAGATATCTCTAGCTACTTGCAAGAGTCCCCTACCTCGAATCACGTAGTGTGACCTCTCTTCCTCTCTGCTGTCCAAACCTCGCAGTTCGGTTACTCTCAATATGACTCTGGAGCTGCATTTAACCATTCACTGGATTAATTTCACGTTTCCTAATGTATTACACATTTAATACAGTTCATTTCACTTAAATGGGTCTGTTTACAGTTATTGGGCCTTAACACTTTAATTGAGCCCTAATCCGTATTAAGCCCGTTCATCAAGGTCTATCAACTCATTGGGCCTATCAATAACCATTGGGCTTTATTCCAAGCTCTTTGGATAGCCCGTATATCATTTACGGCATTTTATTTAATTTTTCGAATATAATTCACTAAATCTGAAATTTAATCCGAAATGCGTAAATTAAATCTTAAATACGTATAAATCACTTAATTGTCGTAAATGAGCTTTACTTACCCGAGATTGTGCGATGGTACGCGAATCAGAGTTCGATCGGGCTTCCGTTCGGAATTAATTGTCGAACTGCACAATTTCGTATATTTAACTTCGGGTCAATTTTTGATTAAATATAATTTAATTAAATTTATCGAAAATTAAATCGGTCACTTTTGACCTCGTATCGACTTACCCGAAGTCCAGTGAATTCTTAAAAATTTTATTTTTCCTTTTTCTTTCTTTTTTCTCTCTCCTCCTAGGCTGAACCGATCTGGTCCGTTTCAGTTTAGAAGGTTCTGCCCTGAATCGTCGACCGGTTCAGGGATGATTTGGCCGTGCCGGCGTCGTCCGGTCGGTTCTCCGGGTGCTGCTGACATTGTTCAATGCGCCAAAGCCTGGGGAACGTTTGGCTGGGCTCGATCGGACCCTAGCACCGTCGGTTGTCGTCGGATTTCACTTTTTCTTCGAGGCAATTTTTCCCTCGATTCGTCGGCGTCCGACGTCAGTGGGACGAGTCTTGGTGGCTGGGAGGTCGCAGTGCCTTCCTCTTCCTTTTCGGTCATTCGCTGGCCGTTGGGGTCACCGGTGGTGGCTGGTCCGACGAGTTCTTCTTCTCCATCGGTTTTGGTTTCTCACGCGATTTCTCTCTCCCCGCGTTTTTCCAATTTCATTTTCTGATTTCGTTTTTTTTCTATTTTGTTTTTTTTCTTTATAATATATTTTTAATATTATTTTAATCCTTAAAATAATATTAAAAATCCTAAAATATCCCAAAAATATCCCAACAATTTCTATTAAATTCATTTAGTTCGTAAATAAATTTATCAGTCTGATTTTACCTTTCAGTATATTTTTTTTCACTATTTTTAAGCTCATTTTTCGAGATAAAAAATTCCAAAAATATTAAATAAATTCATATCTTGATCAATTGGACTTGAAATTCAATATTTACCCCGTTATTGATCAAGATTTCTCGATTTCATATTTTTAATGAAATTTCCTCATCGGATTTATTTTGAATTTCGGTCAATTGACCGTTTTACCCCTGCACTCGTTCAGGAATCAACTTAACCCTTATCTCGCTGTTATGTAGCTTACATGCATTTTTAATTCTCAATAAATCGATTGCATGATAGCAAATACTCTTCTTATGTTTTAACAATGAAATATAACGTTCGTACACATAGGAATCATAAGGTACAAGCTACATACGTAAATCAAAAACTCGGGTCTGACAGAACATTATTAGGGCATTTTTCTCAAACGTCGAGCTTATCTATGAACCTGACGATACCTGTAAAATTTTAGGTTTTAAAACCTTCGTCATGGCCAAAACGATTTTCGTCAACACCAACCTCTTAGCCCGAGTGTTTGAGATCGAAGATAATGGTTTGTCTGATGAAGAAGAGGAAGTACCACTTGAATTTAACCTACCCGGAGATAAGGCTAGTGACCTATTCATGCACCCTAGGTTACTACACCTAATCATCTCTTATAACTTTCGACGTTTTGGTACCTGACATTCTACAGTCAGAAAACTAGATCGTTTTTGGCTTCATTATCTTCATACCTCTCAAAGCCAAAAATCGAACCTAGTCCACTTCATCTACGAAGACTGGCTAAAAATCGTGTGGGGTCAAGCCTCAACAATAGTCTTCCCTCAACCCCTTGCATTCGTGCAACAAAAACTTGGGGTTGACTGTTCTTGTGAAACTGGTGAAGTGCCCTCTGTAAAAAGCGTTTTGAATATCGACACCCTTCACCATATGGGGTACTACAAAGACTTCCACGGTCAGTGGCGGAAGAAAAGCGAAACCCTTCATGAGGCAGCCATGGAAGAGGACATTCCAGCTGAGCCTACAGCATCGTCCACTGAGGTTCCTCCTACGTCCGCTGCTTAGCCAACTGCACCAGTTGATGCCGTTATATCCAAGATAATGGATTTTCGACAACACTTTGATACAACGATGGAGACGTTTGCACAACAGTTCACACGTTTCAAGAAACGTCTTAACACAATTGAGGCAACGCAGCAAGCTATGTACGATGAGCTTCAAACCACTCGCGTTCGAGTTTAGGACATTGCTGATCGTTTTCCTTCACCATCTTCTTAGAAAATGATTTTTCTTTGCTGTGCTTTGAACTATGTGTCACGACCCATTTTTCCTAAAAACCCCTATAAATTTTTCGCTTTTTCATTTCCTTACCCGTCGTGAACAGTTTCACTACTAACAGTTGGGCTATGAGTCGATGTTAGTCCCTCCTGTCTTGTTACTTACCTTAACATCTATTTTTCATATTTCATTTACATATCAATTTATTTTAACTAAATACTTCCCTAATATTACATCTGTGTACAATACTGTGCCTCTATATGTTCAGATACAAAAATTATACGAATGTGTATACCTGATCTTGATAGCAAGCAGCGGATAGTCGAAATACAAGACTACTGTTGCTCTCTTCTATTGAATGTACCTTATAGGGTGGAAAATGAAAGGGTGAGCGCAACATGCTCAGTAAGGCAATAATGCAAGCAGGTAGATAACTACACTATCTACATACTGGTAAAGGCATGACATGTAAAACATTTATATCTCGAGCATGAGGCAATTAAAACCATGCTATGTATGAGTATATCATATATCGTAAAACACGAATCAACATGTAAAACATGAAAAACATCTCATGTAAAACCTCTCATGCTCGATATAGTTAAACTCTCCAAAAATAATCCCAGAGGGATTCAACACATCTTTAAAATCATTAATATCCTCATAAAACCTATCAATTTCTCATTTAATACCACATTTCATGAAAATCATCACAAATCGGGGCTTGACCCCTCCCTCGGGTCTACCCTGGTCTAACAAGATCGCAAGTTATATCATGTGAGACATGCAGGTTACTGTATGAAAACAATCGAGAACTATGTCTATGTGATCCCAGGCTACATGGATCCCGGTGTACGGGGTATCACAACTGCAACGGGAGGTGGGTCAAATCCTACCCGCCAGAATATCAAGTAACGTGAATACAATAGTCATGACTACATGGTACAATGTACTCCGTGTGACATACACGGTACAACGTATTCCATGAACCCAATATCACGGTCTGGGGATACCTGCCATATGTCTTATCCTACTCCAAACCATGTCGATAACCAACCCATATCTCAATCTACACGTGCGAGCATATCTTTTCATTGTGACACATAGTCTACAGGAGGCTCTAGCACGGTCATATGCATGCCATAAAATTCCAGTGCGAGCGAAGCTCCAGTATGACTCCATGCATATTCATGATATCAGAAAAACCCTCGTGCGAGAGAAACTCCAACACGGTTTCATAAAAATCAATGAAATCTGTGTACGAGCAGCGCTCCAGTATGACTTAAAAATAATTATAAATCCAATTTAAATTCACGTATGAGCAATGCTCTAGTACGAATGCATAAAACCAAGTAAAATCCACATACGAGCATAGCTCAAGTACGGTAGTCATGTAAAGAAAGTTTGTAAAACTCAGTGCGATTAGTGCTCCAGCACTCTGTATATGAGTTAAAATATAAAATCCAGTGCGAGCTGTAAACACCACAAATTTCCTACATTTAGATTAGATTATATAAAAACAAAAATAATAAATTTTAATGGAAGTGTGAATATTCGTTGCAGGGCTCGATGACTATACGAACCGAGAAGTCCGTGAATGACAGGGAAAATCAAAGCTACAAGAAGTGAGGAAGCAAATGCAAGCAATGAGGGATTAGAAAATTTTAATTTATTAGTTGAAAATTGTTGATGTAAAAACTTATATCGGATTTATGAGGAATGATGAAATATCAATAATATTTCATGTTCGAAATAATGAAAATTTCATGGAAGGCGTGAATATTGTCATTGAATAATTTTATGAGAAGGAAATGTATATATATATATATATATATATATATATATATATATATATATATATATATATATACATATATATACACTGTATATGTATATATATACTAGGAAAAAAATTTAAAATGGATAAATAATGATATATATATATATATCATTAACAAATATATATATATATATATATATATATATATATATTGTAATGTGTAGTATGTATTCTATAGGTAGTAACAAAACAAATGAAACAAAGAAAAAAATAATAATGACAATAAACAAACAACATATATATATATACTAATATAATGTATAAACGTACATTAATATACTATATATGAGTTAGTATATATATAATATAATATTAAGGTGTATATATATAATATGGTGTACGGATTGGCTTCAAAAAGAAGCCAATCCCGCACCTGGAATGTAAAAAAAAACAAAGAGCAATTCGAAAAACAGAGAGAGCTGGGTGGGAAAAAAAGAAAAAGAAAAGAAGAGAAGAGGAGAAAGGAAGGAGAGGGTTGGTTGGCTGGAGAAAGAAAGAAAGAAAAGAAAGGGAGGAAAGAAAAGAGGAGAAAGGCAGAGTTGGTTGGCTGGGGGAAGAAAGAAGGAAAGAAAGAAGAAGAAGAGAAAACCGAGAGGGGGTTGAGGACTTTGGAGATGGCCGGGAGAGAAAGGAAAAGAGAAAGGAAAAGAGGAAGAAGAAGAAAAGGAGAGGGAGATCGTCGGGTAGGAAGCAGAAATCGAGGAAGACCTGCGTGAAGGTTGGAACAGAACTGAAGCAGACCGAAACTGAAGAAAGTGAAGCCAGAAACGAGACCCCGAGGCAGGAGAGGAGAAGAAGAAAACGAGGAAGAAGGAGAGCGAAGCAGAACAGAAGAAATTGAAGCTGGAAAAACTGGAGTAAATCGAGAAGCAGAGTAGAACTGAAACAGAGTAAGACCGAACCAGGAAAAGTTGAGCTGGAACCGAGACAAGTGAATGGAACAGAAATAGCTAGACAATAGAAACAAAACCGAGGGAGAAGAAGGGCTGACCGAGAGAGGAGAAAAGAAAAATAGGAGAAGAAAAAAAAAAAGAAAAGCTGAAATTGGAAAAGGAAAGGTAAAATCTATATGTATATATGTGTATTTAATGTACATGTATATATATGTGATTGTGTTTATAAGTATGATAAGGTAGATTTAATTAGACAAGAAAAGGGAATGATGAGAAGTAGGCAAATTTATATATATATATATATTTGTGATATTGAATAATGGAAACAAATAATATATATATATATATATATATATATATATTTTTATATATATATATATATATATATATGTCTATATATATATATGTATATATATATATATGTATATATATATATATATATATATATATATATATATATATTGGTGTATATACATATAGGTGTATATAAGATAAATGTGTATGTTAGTATATGTACATACAAAGAATATATACATGTGATAAGGAAAAAAATGGAAAACAAATAAAAATATATATATATATATATATATATATATATATACACATATAGGAGTGTATATATATATATATATATATATATATATATATTTATGTGTATATGCATGTAGATGTATATAATAAAGGTATATGTTAATATTTGTAGGTACAAAACATATAAATAGTAAAGAAAATATATAAACGTGCGTGTTTGCCTAGGTATGTACAATAATACGTACACATGCAGTAGTAACGAATAGGCTAGGATTTTAACGCAATTGACGATTCGCATGAATAGGGTGCTAAGTATACAATTTCGGTGTAGGTGATTGTAGAAGAAATTAAAGGAGGTACTAGGAGGCTTCACCACTCGAATTCGGGATTTTCGATAAATCGAGGTAAGGGGTACTATTTAACTTAGTTCTGATAATGCATTCTTGTTTCACCGATAAATGATTTTATGAAAGAGCATATGATTTGAAATGATTTATCAATGCTTTCATACTTGTGAAACTGTTTACGACGCATGTTTTAATTTGTCAAAATATTCCCCAAGTACCTTCCATGTTGTGAAATGAATTTCCTAAGGTATGAAGTGTATGGATGTTTTACATTTATTTATGTTTTTATATCCATATCGTTTAATAAACTTTTGACAATTTCAAAAGTATTTAAGGAAAGAAATTTGTTTTCGAAAGGGGATTGTGGGGGCCACCTCTTGAGTCCTAGGGGAACAAAGTACCGCACAGTCTTTTTGTTTTATGAAAGAGTTTTCAGATTACAAGGAATTCAATTTTATTACTCGATATGAGTTTATGGGTTATAAAACCCAAGAAAGATTTTGAAAACTCTGTTTTTAAACTATACGCTTCATGCATGGTTACTTCTTGTGGTGTTTCAGCTCCACCACTTGGGTGCCGGTACGTACGGCCCCTTTAGCACTTGACTCAACCTATGTGGAAGATGTCATGCTACTGGTGGTTTATGATGATGTTTTCGGTAGTATCTCGTGCCCGCGCAACACACAAATATGTTTCCCACACGGAGAGTGCCATTGGTACCCGTATTCTGATCCTAGCTAAGTGCTAGTGAAAGCAAGTAAGATAGATACTACCCATATTTTACGAAAGAGCTATACGACCCTGATCCAGTCTATAGCCCCTTTACCATGACCATAGGTATGATGACTCTCTACGGAGAATGACACGTATCATATGACTTAGTTATAGCCTAGTCTCATCGATTTGATTATGAATATCGACTATGATGAATGAATATGTGTTTTCATGATATATACAATCATTGGTTACGACCAATATGTTCACGAAATGATTATGAAATGTTTATGAAATGTTTATGAAATGATTATGAAATGTTTATGAGATGTTTATGAAATGTTCACGAAAGGTTTATGAAATGTTTACGAAATGTTTATGAAACCGATGGTTTTAAGAGCTCATTGATGAACAATGAAAAGTTGTAAAATGGTTAAGCATGTCATTTGTTTAAAGATGCGCATGCTTTATGATTTTTATGATGATTATGCATGAAATGACAATTTATGTATTTCATTAAAGTTTGGTTCTATGAACGATTTCACATGCTTTTATATATCAGAACTGCTTTAAGAGTATTATCTTACTGGGCTTTTCCTCAAAAGCTCACCCCTCTGCCTCTCAGACCATTTGCAGTGATCCGTGGGCGCTACATGTCGCGTACATGACGTAGGCTGTGGGAAAGAGCTACCCTAGGCTACTTTTTATACGCGCAGAAAGGTATATAATTACATTCCTGTACCAGACATACTTGTATGCACAGACATATATTGGGAATATTTTGTTGGGATGTAATTTGTAAGGAAACGACGTAAAGAATATGATTCTTGGGATTAGGTTTTAAGACGATTGGTATTAAATCGATATAGATGTATTAAGTTGTAAATGTGGATTTGGAAAGTATGCTTGGTAGTTGTGGATATCTAGGATTGTTGGAAAGCATGCTTGGTAGTTGTGGATATCTAAGGTTGTCAAAACAATTGAATTGCAGGTGGGTAGGCTCATATATAAGCCGTTATGCTGTCGAAATTTCTATCGACCATATAGGTCAAAGTATGGAAATTAAATAAAATTACGGTTAAAAAATTAGGAAAAGTGTTTTGACACTGCACAGGAATACAACCTAAGTGAATAAGGGAATAAGTGGGTAAATTAAGTTAAAAAAAATTTTCCCCCGATTTTCAAGGGTCAAGGGTCGTTACAGTTTAAGTGGTATCAGAGCGAAGGTTGTCTAGTACTGTCAATGTCGAAAATAAGGATAAAATTACATCCCAATGTCTGTGCTTGTCTGGTTGTAGGTAATGTATACCTAATAACTTTAAGGTTGATCTTTGGAATTACGCGTAGGTATTAGATCACTGCACGATGAGTGGAGGACGCGGATGTCCTCGGAGGCAGGCTCAGCCACCTCCACCTCCTCCTCCTCCACCGGAGCCAGAGAGTCCTGGTACTTGTATGGCTCAGTTCGAGCAGCGATTGGAGCAGCGCCTCGAGCAAGGCTTGGAGTCGATAGCTGCCATGGTTGCCAACAACTAGGGGTAAACGTTTCTGATTCTGATGGCACAACACCAAATCCTACTCCGATGTCGACTCCTCCATAAGTACCACCACTTTCTCCTCCACAAGTTTCTCCAGTACCTATGGTGCCTCAGCCTCCTATACAGGCCCGAAGGGAGGAGAGAGATATCGGCAGGATGAAGGATTTTCTGAAGATGATGCCTTAAGCATTTAAGGGAATTAAGAATCTAGTAGAGGCTGAAGAGTGGCTGGTAAGCCTTGGGAAGATCTTCGATTTTTTGGGGTGTTTTGATGTTGAGAAGGTTCCTATGGCCACTTACATGCTGTAGGGCCAAGTAGAGTATTAGTGGGGATCCACCAAGGTCCTTCTGACTGCTCAGCATCCGGTGATAAGTTGGGATGCATTCTCCACAGCTTTTAGGAAGCAGTATGTTCCACTAGCTGCCCAGCAAAAGTTAAGGATGGACTTTTTGAATTTGGTACAGGGCAGTATGACCGTGGATGAGTACGAAAGTAGGTTCACTATGCTGATGAGGTATGATCTGGAGACGTTCCAGAATGAAGAGCGTCGGACTGAGAGGTTCCTAGTGGGGTTAAGGCCAGCTATCCGAGATCGTCTTTTTAGGTTATGGATTTTTGAATTCCAAGATGCCCTAGGGAGAGCACAGATGGTCGAGAGGGACCTAAATGTCACACAAATGGAGTATGGCCTTAAGGGAAAGAGCAGGAATAAGAGTAAGCGACAGAGTTTGTGTGACAGGATTTCATGAGGGGTCCACCTAAAAGGCAGAGGACGGATGAGTTTCAGCCTAGACTTGATAGACCCATCATTCTAGTACCTGCTCCTCAGATTGCTAGAGGTCCGCAATAGTATAGGCCATAGTGTAAGGAGTGTGGGAAATTTCATAGAGGTGTGTGTCGTTTGACCACAGGGGGTTGCTTTGTGTGTGGACAGAGGGGACATATAATGAGGGATTGCCCACAGAACCAGGTTCCATAACCCCCAGAGCCACCACAAAAACTTGAGAGGCAAGCTCCCCAGAGACAAAACCTACAGAGACGAGCTACTACAGCAGAGAAGGGTAAGAAGCCTGTCACGCATGGGAGGGTCTTTACCTTGGATAGAAAGACTGCTGATACCTCTACTGAGACCATTCAGGGTAAGCTTTTAATTTGCAATCATGAGGCACAAGTATTGTTTGATTCAAGTTCCACCCACTCTTTCATATCACCTCATTTTGCACGAAAATTGCATGTTAAGCCGAAATCTCTAGACTTTACGTTACACGTTAGTATGCCCATGTTTAAATCACAAAAGAATGATATGGTGTGTAGAAATTATGAAATCAAGGTAGGAGATAGGATCATATTAGTAGATCTAATCTTGTTGAGCATGTATGGCTTTGATGTAATTTTGGGTGTAAGTTTAGACTGCTACTCTAAGACTGTAACCTTCTCCTTACCTAGTAAGTTTAATGTATGCTTTACAGCTAAAGAATAAATTTTATGATTTTGACAATTGATGAAAAATTTTAATGAACGTGTTAATGTGAAGGTTATGTTGCCTTCATCCTCGATACTAGTCGGGAATGTCCAAGTATTCAAGACTACCAGTGGTATGCGAGTTCTTGGATGTGTTTCCTGATGAACTACCGGGACTACCACCTGAGAGAGAGTTAGAATTCACGATAGACTTGGCACTAGAGACTCAGCCAATCTCGAAGTCTCCTTACCGGATGGCCCTTGTTGAACTTGAGGATTTGAAGAAGTAGTTGCAAGACTTACTAGACAAAGGGTTCGTTAAGGCAAGTGTATCCCCGTGGGGAGCTTCGGTATTATTTGTGCGGAAGAAGGATGGTAGTCTCAGGTTATGTATAGACTATAAGCTGCTGAACAAGGCCATAATTAATAACAATTATCCCTTGCCCAGAATAGATGATCTATTTGACCAGTTAAGAGAGGCTACGGTGTTCTCGAACATTGACCTGAGATCGGGCTATCACCAATTGAGGATTTGGAAGGAGGATGTTTCGAAGACGGCCTTCAGAACGAGATATGGCCACTATGAGTTTCGCGTGATGCCCTTTGGTCTAACTAATGCCCCAACTGCATTCATGAGCCTGATGAAAGGTAAAATCTATATGTATATATGTGTATTTAATGTACATGTATATATATGTGATTGTATTTATAAGTATGATAAGGTAGATTTAATTAGACAAAAGAATAGGAATGATAAGAAGTAGGCAAATATATATATTTGTGATATTGAATAATGGAAACAAATAATAATATATATATGTATATATATATATATATATATATATATATATATATATATATTGGTGTATGTACATATGGGTGTATCTAAGATAAATGTATATGTTAGTATATGTACATACAAAGAATATATACATGTGAAACGTATTGATGTTTTACAGTTATTTATGTTTTTATATCCATATCGTTAAAGAAATTTTTGACAATTTCAAAAGTATTTAAGAAAAGAAATTTGTTTTCGAAAGGGGATTGTGGGGGCCACCTCTTGAGTCCTACTGGAACAAAGTGCCGCACAGTCTTTTTGTTTTATGAAAGAGTTTTTAGATTACAAGGAATTTGATTTTATTACTCGATATGAGTTTATGAGTTATAAAACCCAAGAAAGATTTTAAAACTCTGTTTTGAGACTATAGGCTTCATGCATGGTTACTTCTTGTGGTGTTCCGGCTCCACCACTTGATTGCTGGTACGTACGGCCCCTTTAGCAGTTGACTCAATGTCACGACCCAAATTACCTAAAAATCAGAGTAAATTTTTCGCTTTTTCATTTCCTTACCCGTCGTGAACAGTTACACTACTAAACAGTTGGGCTATGATTCGGTGTTAGTCACCTCTCACCTATTTACCATTCCATTTTCATATTTCATTTACATATCAATTTATTTTAAATAAATATATCCCCAATATTACATCCATGTACAGTACGGTGCCTCTATGTGTTCAGATACAAAAATTATACAAATGTGTATACCTGGTCTTGATAAGAAGTAGCAGATATGACTACTGTCGTTCTCTTCTACTAAATATACCTGTGGGGTGGAAAATGAAAGGGTGAGCATAAACAGCTCAGTAAGGTAATAATGTAAGCAGGTAGATAACTATACTATCTACATGCTGATAATGTCGTGATATAAAATTGTTTACATTTGGAGCATGAGGTAAGACTAAAACGATGCCACATGTATGTATATATCATATAAGAGAAATCATGAAAACGACATATAAAACAGACATGGAAAAATCATCATGTATATCATCTCATGCTCGTCACATTTAAAACTTATTTGTTTCATCATAAACTCATTACGTTAAAACTTATTTATTTAATCATAAACTCATCACGTTAAAACTCATTTGTTTCATCATAAAACAACTTCATCAAGGTCAAACCCATCTCCGGGAATACCTTGATTCATTAAATCACGTCTCTTTTAAAAACATAAATCTGGACATTACCCCTCCCTTGGGTTCGTCCTGGTCTATTCAGACCGTATGATATCATGTGAGGCATGTAGGTTACTGTATGAAAAATTGAGGACTATGGCCATACTTTGTCCCTGTAATCCCAGGCTACACAGATCCCGGTGTGCGGGGCATCACAACTGCAACAGGAGGTGGGGTCAAGTCCGACCCGCTAGAATATCAAGTAACATCATCGAGTCATCATGACTGCACGGTACAGCGTACTCCGTGTGACATACACGGTACATCGTATTCTGTGGACCCATATCATAGTCTGGAGGTGCCTGTCGTAGGTCTTATCCACCCCAATACTATGTCGATAACCAACCCATGTCTCAAAGTATACGTGCGAGCATCTCAACTCTCTGCGACATAGTCTACAGGAAGCTTCCGCACGACCATATGCATGTCAACTCACGTCTAGTGCGAGCGAAGCTCCAGCACCACGTTATGCATATCATGATATCTAAAATCTCGTGCGAGCGAAGCTCCAGCACGGTTTTGTGCACACACAAATTTCTCGTATGAGCAATGCTCCAGTACGGCTTTTCATGAGTAATAAATCAATAAACTTGAGTGCGAGAAAGACTCTAGCACTCTTTTTATTCATGTAAATACGATAGGTGGCTCAATCTTGATAAAACATCTTTTAAAATAGTAACCGGTACAAACCGGTTCCCTTTCGTATAATTCTTAAAATCAACAGCCAACCTATGTGCATATTTGCTTAAATCAAAGCAATATATTTATATAAAACATTAAAACAGGATAATCATGCAATTTATCTGCCTTACTACCCTTTTTGTAAATTTTACTCTCAGGGGCAAAATCGTCTTTTTATTTATTCACCTAAGCCCCGATTTTCGCAAAAATTATTATTTTGTTTTCTAGATACTATAAGGAATTCTACACCCTATAAATCCCCTCAATAAATACGTATAGAAATCTCTATGCACCTACAAAATTCCCTTACGTCGATTCATGCGCAAACTTATCTCGTCTCGAAAATATCTGATCTCTCAGTCCAATTACGCGTCAACCAAGTCTACGAAACTGCATATAACCACATATTTTGGGTTAATTCACTTATTTTTATCAGTATATTACATTTACTGATCGAATCTAACGTACTGGGCCCGTTTTACTTTATTGGGCCCGATTGCACTTTAATGGGCCTCGACCCATTTTCAGCCTGTTTTTACTATTTAAATCCCTTCTTCGGGTTTACTGGGCTCATTCAGCTTACCAATAATCATCGAGCTTCGTTCCAAACTCATTGGATAGCCCGTATACTATTTACGATAATTACGTTAAAATTTCGATTAATATTCCTTTTTATACAGAATTTATCCGTAAATTCCATAATATAATCGAAACTCTGTATTAAAGGACTCTAATTGTCGAAATTAAAATATACGTACCCAATGTGATGCGGGGTACGAAAATCGGAGCTCAATCGGCTCTTATTCGGCTTGTCGTACAACTGTACAATTATATATTTAATCCCGGGTTACTTTTCGATTAAATATAATTTAAATAAATTTCCCAAAATTCAAATCGGTCACTTTTGACCTCTTACCGACTTACCCGAAGTCCGGTGTACCCTCCAAAATCTTTCCCTTTTTCCTTTTCTCTTTTTCTCCTTTTTTCCCTTCTTTCTTGGTTGAATCGGTTCAGTCCGGTTCAACCCGGTTCAGACCGTCCGGTTCAGCCCGATTCACTCCGGTTCGGCCGGTTCAGTGCCTTGCCTGTCGATTCTCCGTCGACTTCCGCTGCCAGTGGCTCCGCTGGGCCATCCGCAGCCCGAATCTGCCCTCGATTTTGTCCAAGGCCGCCGAAAAGTTATCGGTTCGGCTTGTTCTCTCCACCGTCGGTACCCATTTCCTCTCTTCGCCGTTTTCGACGCCATCCGTCGGTTTCGCCAGTCATTTTCGGTGCCATTCGGCTCGGCATTAAGTGGGGTTCCTTCAGTGGCCGGTGCTCGGAGTCAAATCGACGCCGGTGGCCGTTAATTTGGCTTTTCCTCTCCGCGGCTTCTCTCCCTCGATCCGTCGGATTCCGACGTCGATGGACTGCACCGCTGGTACTAGGGTGGTCGCCGACCTCTCCTCTTCCTTTTTTGGCCCTTCGCCTGGCCGTTGGTCACCGTACGGCTCGCCGATGGTCTCCTCGGTTTTGTTCTTCCGTTTCTCTCCTCTTTCTCTCTCCCCGATTTCCAATTCTTCTTTTTTTTGAATAAATTTAATTTTTTATTTATTATTATTTATAAATTAGTTTATTATTATTATTATTTTATTCATTAAAATAGTCAAAAATATTCAAAAATATCTAAAAAAATAAATTTTTTATTCCAAATAATTTTATTTAATTTATTTATTATATTTTTAACCCTTTTTCAGTATATTTTCTCTGTCTTTTCGGGATATTGTCCCGAGCAAAAATTTCGATTAATTCCAGTAAATTTATATCTTGATCAATTAAATCCGAAATTTAATTATTTCTTTGTTATTGATCAAGATTCTAAAATCCATTATTTTTAATTAAATTTTCTTATCGAATTTATTCCAACTTTTGATCTTTTGACCGTTTTGCCCTTGCACGTGTTTGGGATTAATTTAACCCGACTTCTCTTCACGAATACTCATTCATTTTGTATTTTTAATTAAATTCGGGTCTTACAAAATCTCCACCACTTAAGAAATTTGGTCCTCCAAATTAGAACCAAGTTAAATGGATCCATAAACAACTCCGGGTACGTCTACTGTATCATATTCTTTAATTCATATATGACTTTTCCGGAGTGTACTACTACCAACATGCTTTAATTAGGGAGATCATCTTAAACCTCAACACTACACTTTCTCCTTCCATCTAATACCCGAATCGATTTTCCAATCATATGTTATACTTTCATTGAGCTAAGCTGTTTGAGCTCATATCCGATTATATATGTTGGGTCCGGATAATATTTTCGAAACATCATAAGATGGGACACATTGTGGATGCCTGCTAAGTTAGGTGGTAACGCCAACCTACAGGTCTTATCTCCCACTTTGTCCAATCTCTTTTCGAATCTCGTTACGTCCTTATGCTATGTCCTAAGGGCATGTAACTTCCAACAATATAAATTCACCATCGGTGAATTTCAATGGTTTCTGTCTCTTGTCAGCATAGCTTTTCTATCTGCTCTAAGGTGTTCTTAATCCTTCACAATTAACTGAACATCCTCAAAGGTTTGTCTTACCAATTCGGGAACAATTTTCTATCTGTCACCTACTTCTTCTTATCCAAATCGGGGAAATAATCCCTACGGCCATACTATACCTCATCTGAAGTTATCCCGATACTCAAGTGACAACTGTCATTATTGGCGAATTCGATTAGTAACAACTGATCATCCCAGGAGCTTATCGGATAAATGACACACGCTCTCATCATATCCTCCAGAACTTATACAATCCTCTCTGACTGACCATCTGTCTGAGGATGGAAAGCTGTGCTAATACTCAGTCGGGTTCCCATAGCTTCCTGAAAAATATTCTCAGAAGTGAAATGTGAAGCGGGAATCCCTATATGATACAATACTCACTGGAAAATACTTGGTATTCCACAATTTTTTTTACACATAAATCCGCCTACACATTCAGAGTATCTGGGGATTTCCTAACCAGAAGGTGGGTAGACTTAGTCAATCTATCGACTATCGCCCAGATAGCCTTATGATTCATCCGGGTCCTCTGTAACCCATCACGAAATTCATGGTAACTTGTTCTCATTTTCGTGTCGATATAGGCAGAG
This sequence comes from Firmiana major, assembly GCA_033439115.1. Taxonomy (NCBI): domain Eukaryota; kingdom Viridiplantae; phylum Streptophyta; class Magnoliopsida; order Malvales; family Malvaceae; genus Firmiana; species Firmiana major. The sequence goes on along the minus strand of CM065903.1, from coordinate 19,955,420 downwards.
GCTGCAATAACCCTGCAACTTCTTTCGTTCTACCTTACTCTACTGATATACGAGACACTTTTTCCACAATCTCCACTATATCTCTTTTCACATCTGACCACCAACACCTTTTTTTTTTAAGATTTTGATATATTTATTACTTCTCGTATGCACTATATATCCCGAAGAGTGAGCTTCTGACAATAACTCTATCTCATCAACTATGGTCCTAGAGAGCACTTATACTATCTCTGAACCTCAGTAAGCCATCATCACTCTCTGTGAACTCTGTCACTGTACCCATCTGAATTTGACCCACACTATCGACACTTTGTCGATCATCACGCTAAGCCTGTCAAATCCGATCACTCAAATTCGGTTCTAATCTCAGACTAGCTATCACACAATCACTGTCATCATCAGAGGGGATCACATCACTACTGAGGCTTACAACTGCTCTAGCAGCTCACGCTTCCTGACCATCATATGTAATACCATCCCGAGGCTCTTTCTGCTCAAGGCATCGACCATTACATTAGCCTTTCCTGGGTGGTACAATTTCCACAATCATAATCCCTCAGAAACTCTAACCTTCTTTATTCTCATATCCGACTCTTTCTGTGAAATAGATACTCGAAGCTTTTTATAATCAGTGCATACCTGAAATTTCTCACCGTATACATAGTAGTGCCATATACTCAATACAACCACTATCACTGTCAACTTTAAATCATGGATCGGATAGTCTTTTCATGAATCTTGAGCTATCTTGATCCATAATCGACTATCTTCCCCTTTTGCATCAATACACAGCCCATTCATTATTTTGAGGTATCCGCAGACTCATGAAAAACCTCTTAATCTATTGGGTATGGTGAGAATAAATGCGGTGGTCAGTTTATTACTTAAGTACACCAAAACTCCTGTTACGTCTATCATCCCATTCAAATACAACTTTTTCTAAGTTAAACGTGTCAATAAAGTAGTCCATTTCGAGAACTCTCAACAAATCATCTGTAAAAAAAAAAAAAAAAAATTTCCAATTGTTGCTTATGATTTCGCTGGACTTTAAATACACCCAAAATATCATCAATATGGATGGTAACAAATCGGTCTAGGTAAAGTTTAATTAACTTGTCGTAGTTGAGTTCCATCGAATATTTCAATTACCCATTTCCTTGACCTATGTATGCATAAACGTAAAATATCCTTCAAAATCGCTTTCGTTCAAGCTACTAACCTGCGTTAACTCCTTTTTAACGGCTTTTATAAAATTTTAAATTTTTTTAAACTTTCCTGATTAATCGAATTTTATATTTCTTATTGTACCAGTAAAGGTACCCTAATTTTTAATGTATATATTACGACTGTCGCTTGCAATTTATAGGTTGTGTATACTTTTAGACGCTGTCAAGTCTTCAGGCGGGGAGGTATTTTAAAATACCTTTATTAACCCTCAGACTTGACCACAATTACTTTACATATCAGTCCATGTGGTCACAATTCATACTCGCTACTAATTGCTTTAATCCAATTTACTTCACGTATCATAGATATTCTTACCTTACATATGTCTCTTATTCCAGTCTATCTCGTAATCAGGATTTATCACATCTTAAAACTCATTTCCTTTCGTATATCACTTATAACAAACTCTGTTATTACTCATTCCGTGAGTACAATCATTTGCTCCTTTAATTTCAATCACTACTCCCCTTTTATTAGTTGTCAAAACTTACAGTATACTTTTCAGGTGTAACTATATCACTATCTTAGAATAGAACTCTAAATATCATAATTTGCAGCCAACTAATTTATTCTCAAATATTACTTCAAATTATTCATAGTTTACTGAATAAAATCGGTTGACTTATCCTTCTTCCCCCGTTTTCAACTTATAATCTCTTCATAATTATTCCGTCAGTTAACCCTCCTTCCTTGGGGTACTAACTATCGGCATTGTACCCAAAGGTGTAGGCATTCATGTCTTTTACTAACTTATATACAAATGAAGGCGGTATGACTCAATACGTGGCACCAGGATCAATTAAAATAATTACTTCTTTATTCGTAACCAGTGTGGTATCTTTCACCACATCATATGAAACATCAGAAATGTCCTGGTCTAAGGCATACACTCGCCCTCGTCCAAGAGCTTACTTTCCCTTTCTCTTTGGCTGTGGCCTCCCTTTTAAGTGCAGAGATACCAATAGGGTTTTCTCTATCTCTTTGCTCTTCTGTAGGGCAGTCTCACCCAACTTTGAGCAATCATTAATTAATTGGCCCCTCTTACCACACTTAACTCCTATTTTAGTCAATAAAGTGTAGGTGTAGGCCCTACTTTCGTGGTATCTATCACACATCCTACACTGCTTACACTACTAACTCTGCTTACACTGCCACATTGCTTCGTAGCAGGTCGGGGTTCTCTAATCACAATATCCCTCATAAGTGTTAAATTGGACACACTGGGGCCTTACCAATCATCTAACCCCATGACTCATCAGCTCTAATGTCTTACCAACTGGTCTTTTCCTGCTCTGACATCCATGTCATTCTCTATTCTCTTCTGTCTCTATTTCGACCTTACTACCTTTCCCAATCTCAGAGGCGTGCAACACATGATACTATTCACGTAACTGTATTCTGCGCACTGCCTCGACATAGGTAGTGAGCCAATCAGACTCTAATCGACAATTTGAGCCCTTCCATGAACTTTTGGGCTTTTCGACTCTCACTTCCCATAGTGTCAGGGTAATATCTAGGCAGATATATAAACTAAGATTCATACTCGTTAATCAACCAATGTCTATGGGCAGTGTAAGAAATTTACCTGTAATTTCCTTTAAGTAGTGTCTGGGATATTCTGTCACCAGAATACATCTAGAAATATTTCTCATGTCGGCTCTGGACGTTTAACTATTTAGATGGGTCGAGCAGACTTCCACTAATGTTCCGCCTCACCCTCTAACATAAATGTATTTAAAAGTCACTTTCTCGGTCGACATACACCGAAAGAATCCATAGCACTTCGCTATCTCATACACCCAGTCCTCAGTAACTATTTGTTTCTTTACTTCGCTATATACCGGAGGGGTGTGAAAATCTCTATAGTCTTAGGCATTTGTTTAGGCTTTACTCTACCTATCCTCAACTACATGCATAGACTGAGTAAGCAACTCCGAAATATTTTCTACACTTCACTCCATCCTCTCAGAGCGTGTCTCAATACTGTTTAGTCTCTTCATAGGACCTTGTGGAGTATGCTCATCATCAGCCTCCACCTCACTCTCATCTTGAGTCTTATGTGACGACTCATTCGACTCTCAGACCGATCTCTATGGCCTCGAGCATGTGTACTCGCCCCTCTACTATAGCGGCTATCAGTTATAAAAACTATATTCTTGCATTCGAAACTAAATTCTTAGCTGCTGTTCCACCTTGATATACACAATTGTATCTAAACAATGCACAGTACATGGGGATGTAAATTTACTTAACCACTAACACTGACTCATATCAGGTCAACTCTGCTCTGATACCATCTTTTCTGTCATGACCCAAATTATCTAAAAATCAAAGTAAATTTTTCTCTTTTTCATTTCCTTACCCGTTGTGAACAGTTACACTACTAAACAGTTGGGCTATGATTCGGTGTTAGTCACCTCTCACCTATTTACCATTCCATTTTCATATTTCATTTACATATCAATTTATTTTAAATAAATACATCCCCAATATTACATCCATGTACAGTACTGTGCCTCTATGTGTTCAGATACAAAAATTATACAAATGTGTATACCTGGTCTTGATTAGAAGCAGCGGATATGACTACTGTCGTTCTCTTCTACTGAATATACCCTGTGGGGTGGAAAATGAAAGGGTGAGCATAAACAGCTCAGTAAGGCAATAATGTAAGTAGGTAGATAACTATACTATCTACATGCTGATAATGTCGTGATATAAAATCGTTTACATTTGGAGCATGAGGTAAGACTAAAGCGATGCCACATGTATGTATATATCATATAAGAGAAATCATGAAATCGACATATAAAACAGACATGGAAAAATCATCATGTATATCATCTCATGCTCGTCACATTTAAAACTTATTTGTTTCATCATAAACTCATCACGTTAAAACTTATTTATTTAATCATAAACTCATCACGTTAAAACTCATTTGTTTCATCATAAAACAACTTCATCAAGGTCAAACCCATCTCTCGGGAATACCTTGATTCATTAAATCACGTCTCTTTTAAAAACATAAATCGGGACATTACCCCTCCCTCGGGTTCATCCTAGTCTATTCAGACTGTATGATATCATGTGAGGCATGTAGGTTACTGTTTGAAAAATTGAGGACTATGGCCATACTTTGTCCCTGTGATCCCAGGCTACACGGATCTCGGTGTGCGGGGCATCACAACTGCAACGGGAGGTGCGGTCAAGTCCTACCCGCCAGAATATCAAGTAACATCATCGAGTCATCATGACTGCACGGTACAGCGTACTCCGTGTGACATACACGGTACATCGTACTCTGTGGACCCATATCATAGTCTGGAGGTGCCTGTCGTAGGTCTTATCCACCCCAATACTATGTCGATAACCAGCCCATGTCTCAAAGTATACGTGCGAGCATCTCAACTCTCTGCGACACAGTCTACAGGAAGCTTCCGCACGACCATATGCATGTCAATTCACGTCTAGTGCGAGCGAAGCTCCAGTACCACGTTATGCATATCATGATATCTAAAATCTCGTGCGAACGAAGCTCCAGCACGATTTTGTGCACACACAAATTTCTCGTACGAGCAATGCTCCAGTACGACTTTTCATGAGTAATAAATCAATAAACTTGAGTGCGAGAAAGACTCTAGCACTCTTTTTATTCATGTAAATACAATAGGTGGCTCAATCTTGATAAAACATCTTTTAAAATAGTAATCGGTACAAACCGGTTCCCTTTCGTATAATTCTTAAAATCAACAGCCAACCTATGTGCATATTTGCTTAAATCAAAGTAATATATTTATATAAAACATTAAAACAGGATAATCATGCAATTTATCTGCCTTACTACCCTTTTTGTAAATTTTACTCTCAGGGGTAAAATCATCTTTTTCTTTATTCACCTAAGCCCCGGTTTTCGTAAAAATTATTATTTCGTTTTCTAGATACTTTAAGGAATTCTACGCCCTGTAAATCCCCTCAATAAATACGTATAGAAATCTCTATGCACCTACAAAATTCCCTTACCTTGATTCACGCGTAAACTTATCTCGTCTCGATAATATCTGATCTCTCAGTCCAATTGCGCGTCAACCAAGTCTACGAAACTGCATATAACCACATATTTTGGGTTAATTCACTTATTTTTATCAGTATATTACATTTACTGATCGAATCTAACGTACTGGGTCCGTTTTACTTTATTGGGCCTGATTGCACTTTAATGGGCCTCGACCCATTTTAGCCCATTTTTACTATTTAAATCCCTTCTTCGGGTTTACTGGGCTCATTCAGCTTACCAATAATCATCGAGCTTCGTTCCAAACTCATTGGATAGCTCGTATACTATTTACGGTAATTACGTTACAATTTCGATTAATATTCATTTTTATACAGAATTTATCCGTAAATTTCGTAAAATAATCGAAACTCTGTATTAAAGGGCTCAATTGTCGGAATTAAAATATACTTACCCAATGTGATGCGGGGTACAAAAATCGAAGCTCAATCGGCTCTTATTCGGGCTTGTCGTACAACTGCACAATTATATATTTAATCCCGGGTTACTTTTCGATTAAATATAATTTAAATAAATTTCTCAGAATTCAAATTGGTCACTTTTGACCTCTTACCGACTTACCCGAAGTCCGGTGTACCCTCAAAAATCTTTCCCTTTTTCCTTTTTCTCTTTTTCTCCTTTTTTCCCTTCTTTCTTGGCTGAACCGGTTCAGTCCGGTTCAACCTGGTTCAAACCGATCCAATTCAGCCCGGTTCACTCCGGTTCGGTCGGTTCAGTGCCTTGCCGATCGGTTCTCCGTCGGCTTCCACCGCCAGTGGCTCCGCTGGGCCATCTACAGCACGAATCTGCCCTCGATTTCGTCCAAGGCCGTCGAAAAGTCGCTGGTCCGGCCTGTTCTCGCCATCGTCGGTACCCATTTCCTCTCTTCGCCGTTTTCGACACCGTCCGTCGATTTCGTCGATCGTTTTCAGTGCCATTCGGCTCGGTATTAAGTGGGGTTCCTTCGATGGCCGGTGGTCGGAGTCAAATCGACGTCGGTGGCCCCCGATTTGGCTTCTCCTCTCCGGGGCTTCTCTCCCTCGATCCATCGGATTTCTACATCGGTGGGCTGCACCGTCGGTACTAGGGAGGTCGTCGGCCTCTCCTCTTCCTTTTTCGGCCCTTCGCCTGGCCGTTGGTCACCGGACGGCTCGCCGGTGGTCTCCTCGATTTTGTTCTTCCGTTTCTCTCCTCTTTCTCTCTCCCCGATTTCCAATTCTTCTCTTTTTTTTTGAATAAATTTAATTTTTTATTTATTATTATTTATAAATTAGTTTATTATTATTTTATTCATAAAATAGTCAAAAATATTCAAAAATATCTAAAAAAATTAATTTTTTATTCCAAATAATTTTATTTTATTTATTTATTATATTTTAACCCTTTTTCGGTATATTTTCTCTGTCTTTTCGGGATATTGTCCCGAGCAAAAATGTCGATTAATTCTAGTAAATTCATATCATGATCAATTAAATCTGAAATTTAATTATTTCTTCGTTATTGATCAAGATTCTCAAATCCATTATTTTTAATTAAATTTTCTTATCGAATTTATTCCGACTTTCGATCTTTTGACCGTTTTGCCCTTGCACGTGTTCGGGATTAATTTAACCCAACTTCCCTTCACGAATACTCATTTATTTTGTGTTTTTAATTAAATTCGGGTCTTACACTCAACCTGTGTGGAAGATGTCGTGCTACTGGTGGTTTATGATGATGTTTTCGGTAGTATCTCGTGCCCACGCAACACGCAAATATGTTTCCCACACGGAGAGTGCCATTGGTGCCTGTGTTCTGATCCTAGCTAAGTGCTAATGAAAGCAAGTAAGATAGATACTACCCATATTTTACGAGAGAGCTGTACGACCCTAATCCAGTCTACAGGCCCCTTACCATGGCCATAGGTATGATGACTCTCTACAGAGAATGACACGTATCGCATGAGTTAGTTATAGCCTAGTCTCCTCGATTTGATTATGAATATGGACTATGATGAATGAATATGTGTTTTCATGATATATACGATTATTGGCTATGACTGATATGTTCATGAAATGTTTATGAAATGTTAATGAAATGATTATGAAATGTTTTTGAGATGTTTATGAAATGTTCATGAAAGGTTTATGAAATGTTTACAAAACGTTTATGAACCCGATGGTTTTAAGAACTCATTGATGAACAATGAAATTTGTAAAATGGTTAAGCATGTCATTTGTTTAAAGACACGCGTGCTTTATGATTTTTATGATGATTATGCATGAAATGACAATTTATGTATTTCATTAAAGTTTGGTTCTATGAACGATTTCACATGCTTTTATATATCAGAACTGCTTTAAGAGTATTATCATACTGGGCTTTTTCCCAAAAGCTCACCCCTCTACCTCTCAGACCATTTGCAGTGATCCGTGGGCGCTACATGCCGCGTACATGACGTAGGCTGTGAGAAAGAGCTACCCTAGGTTTTTTTTATACATGCAAAAAGGTATACATGCAGAAAGGTATACAACTACATTCCTGTACCAGACATTTGTATGCACAAACATATATTGAGAATATTTTGTTGGGATGTAATTTGTAAGGAAACGACGTAAAGAATATGATTCTTGGGATTAGGTTTTAAGACAATTGGTATTAAATCGATATGGATGTATTAAATTGTAAATGTGGATTTGGAAAGTATGCTTGGTAGTTGTGGATATCTAGGGTTATCAAAACAACTGAATTGCAGGTGGGTAGGCTCATATATAAGCCGTTATGCTGTCGAAATTTCTATCGATCATATAAGTCAAAGTATGGAAATTAAATAAAATTACGGATAAAGAATTAGGAAAAGTGTTTTGACACTGCACAGGAATACAACCTAAGTGAATAAGGGAATAAGTGGGTAAATTAAGTTCAAAAAAAAATTTTTCCCCGATTTTCAACGGTCAAGGGTCGTTACACGAGTAGTGCTCCAGCACGATTTAAAACTCATAAAAACATGATAGGTTGCTCAAATTCACTAAAACAATTCAAAAATCACAATTGGCACCTAATTCGTGCCCTTTCATGTAAAAACATGAAATAAATAGCCAACCTATCCATAATTTGCTTAAATTAAAGCAATATAATCATAAGTATATCGAAAACATGAAAATCATGCAATTTGATAGCCTTAAGGGTAAAATTGTAATTTTCCTAACTAAGGGCAAAATTGTAATTTTCACATATATCTCGATTTTCGTAAAAATTATTATTCTATTTCTAGATACCTGATGCCTCACTTTTTCTTATCCAAATCGGGAACAACCCCTAAGGCCATACAATGCCTCATATAAAGTCATCCCGATACTCGAGTGACAACTGTCATTATTGGCGAATTCGATTAGTAGTAACTGATCATCTCAGGAGCTTATAAAAATCAATGGCACATGCTTTCATCATATCCTCCAAAACCTGTACAGTCCTCTCTGACTGACCATCTGTCTGAGGACGAAAAGTTGTGCTAACACTCAATCTGGTTCCCATAACTTCCTGAAAAATATTTCCAGAAGTGGGAAGTGAAGCGGAAATCCCTATATGATACAATGCTCACTGGAACGCTGCATAATGTTCCACAATCTTCCTTCAATATAACTTCGCCTACACACTCAGAGTATCTGGGGATTTCCATAACAAAAGGTGGGTAGACTTAGTTAATCTATCGACTATCACCCAGATAGCCTCGTGATTCATCCGGGTCCTTTGTAACCCATCACGAAATTCATGGTAACTTATTCCCATTTTCGTGTCAATATATAAGTAGAAGCTGCAATAATCCTACAGACTTCTCATACTCTACCTTAATCTGCTGACATAGGAGACAGTTCTCCACAATCTCTCCAATGTCTCTTTTCATATCTGACCACCAATACCATTTTTTTTAAAATTTTGATACATTTATTACTTCTCTGATGCACTGTATATCCCGAAGAGTGAGCTTTTGACAATAACTATCTCATCACTGTGGTCCTGGGGAGCACTTATATTGTCTCTGAACCTCAGTAAGTCATCATCACTCTCTGTGAACTCTGTCACTGTACCCATCTGAATTTGACCACACTATCGACACCATGCCGATCATCACGCTAAGCCTGTAAAATCCAGTCAACCAAATCCAGTTCTAACATCAGGCTAGCTGTCACATAATCACTGTCATCATCAGAGGGGATCACATCATTACTGAGGCTTACAACTGCTCTAGCAGCTCACGCTCCCTGACCATCATATGTAATACCATCCCGAGGCTCTTTCTGCTCAAGGCATTAGCCATCACATTAGCCTTTCCTGGGTGGTACAATTTTCACAATCATAATCCCTTAGAAGCTCTAACCCTTTTTGTTCTCATATCCAACTCTTTTTGTGAAAATAGATACTCGGGGCTTTTATGATCAGTGCATACCTGAAATTTATCACCGTAAAAGTAGTGGCACCAAACCCTCAGTGCATTACTATGGCTACCAACTTTAAATCATGGGCCGGCTAGTCCTTTCATGGTCCTTGAACCGTCTGGATCCATACGTGACTATCATCTCATTTTGCCTCAACACAGCCCAATCTTAGTTTCAAGACCTCCATATACCCTGAGAAACCTCTTAATCTGTTGGGTATGGTGAGAATAAATATGGTGGTCAGTTCATACTTCAGTACACCGAAACTCCTATCACGTCTATCATCCCATTCAAATATAACTTTTTCTAAGTTAAACGTGTCAACAAAGTAGTCCATTTCTAGAACTCTCAACAAACCATTTGTAAAAATAATTTTTGATTGTTGCTTATGATTTTCCTTGGACTTTAAATACACCCTAAATATCATCAATAAAAAGGATGATAACAAATCGGTCCAGGTAAAGGTTAAATACCTCATCGTAGTTGAGTTTCACTAAATATTTCAACCACCCATATCCTTAACCTATGTACGCATAAATGTATAATGTCATTTCGAAATCGCTTCTGTTCAAGATACTAACCCGCGTCATTTATATTAACGGCTTATATAAAATTTTAATTTTTTAAACCTTCATGATTAATCGAATTCTATATTTCTTTATCGTACCAGTAAAGGTACCCTAATTTTAAATATATGTATTACGACTATCGATTTCAATTTATAGGTTGTGTATGCACTTTTAGACGCTGTCAAGTCTTCAGGCGGGGAGGTATTTTGAAATACCTTTATTAACCCTCAGACTTGACCACATGGACTGGTTATGGATATATCCACCCCTTATCCTTGGTCGCAATTCATATCTACTACATATCGCTTAATCCAAATTATTTCACATATCAGAGATATTCGTACCTTGCATACGCCTCTTATTCCAATAGATCTTGTATTCAGGATCTATCACATCTCAAAGCTTATCTCCTTTCATATATCACTTATAACAAACTCTGTCATTACTCATTCCGTGAGTACAATCATTTACTCCTTTAATTTAAATCACTACACCCCTTTTTTATTACATGTCAAAACTTACAGTATACTTTTCAGGGGTAACCATATCACTATCTTAGGATATAAATCTAAATAGCATAGTTTGCAGCTGACCAATTTATTCTCAAATATTACTTCAAATTATTCATATTTCATTGAATAAAATCGGCTGACTTATACTTCTTCCCCCGTTTTTGACTTATAATCTCTTCATAATTATTCTGTTAGTTAGCCCTCCATTTTTCGGTGGAGAGATACCAATAGGGTTTTCTCTGTCTCTTTGCCCTTCTGTGGGGTAGTCTCACCTAACTCTGAGCAATCATTAAATAATTGGCCCATCTTACCACACTTAACGCCTTTTTTTTTTAATAAATAAAGTGTAGATGTAGGCCCTAATTCTGTGGTATCTACCACACATCCTACACTGCTTACACTGCTACGCTGCTACACTGCTACGGCTACGCTGCTACACTGCTACGGTTAAGCTGCTACACTGCTCCGTAGCAGGTCGGGGTCCTCCAATCACAATACCCCTCATAAGTGTTGGAATTTGATACACTGGGGCCTTACCAATCATCTTACTCCGTGACTCATCAACTCTAATCTCTTACCAACTGGTCTATTTCCTGCTCTGACATTTCTGTCATTCTGTATTTTCTTCTGTCTCTATTTCGACCCTTACTACCTTTCCCAATCTCAGAGGCATGCAACACATGATTTTATTCACGCAACTATATTCTGCGGACTGCCTCGACATAGGTAGTGAGCCAATCAAACTCTGATCAACAATTTAAGACCTTCCATGAACTTTTGGGCTTTTCGACTCTCACTGCGTATAGTGTCGGGGTAATACCTGGGCAGGTATATAAAATGAGATTCATACTCATCAATCAACCAGTGTCTCTGGGCGGTGTAAGAAATTTTACCTGTAATTTCCTTTAAGCAGTGTCTGGGATATTCTGTTACCGAAATACATCCAGAAATATTTCTCATGTCGGCTCTGGACATCTAACTCTTTAGATGGGTCGAACGAATTTCCACCAATGCTCCGCCTCGCCCTCCAACATAATCGTATTTAAAAGTCACTTTCTCAGTCGACATACACCGAAAGAATCCATACAACTTCGCTATCTCATTCACCCAGTCCTCAGTAACTATTGGTTTCTTTACTTCGCTAAATACCGGAGGGGTGTGGGAATCTCTATAGTTTGAGGCATCTGTTTAGGCTTTACCCTGCCTATCCTCAACTACCTGCATAGATTGAGTAAATAACTCCAACATATTTTCTACACTCCACTCCATCCTCTTGGAGTGTGTCTCAATACTGTTTAGTCTCTTTATAGGACCCTGTGGAGTATGCTCAACATCAGCCTCCACCTCACTCTCATCTTGAGTCTTATGTGACGACTCATTCGATTCTCAAGTCTATCTCTACGGCCTCGAGCATGTGTACTCGCCCTTCTACCATAGCGGTTATCAGTTATAAAAACTATATTCTTGCATTCAAAACTAAATTCTTAGCTGCCCTTCCACCTTGATATACACAATTGTATCTAAATAATGTACAGTACATGGGGATGTAAATTTACTTAACCACTAACACTGACTCATATCAGGCCAACTCAACTCTGATACCACCTCATGTCACGACCCTTTTTTCTTAAAAACCCTTACAAATTTTTCATTTTTTCATTTTCTTACCCGTCGTGAACAGTTTCACTACTAACAGTTGGGCTATGAGTCGATGTTAGTCCCTCCTGTCTTGTTACTTACCTTAACATATATTTTTCATATTTCATTTACATATCAATTTATTTTAACTAAATACATCCTCAATATTACATCCGTGTACAATACTGTGCCTCTATATGTTCAGATACAAAAATTATACGAATATGTATACCTGATCTTGATAGCAAGCAACGGATAACCGAAATGCAAGACTATTGTCGCTCTCTTCTATTGAATGTGAATTGTAAGGTGAAAAATGAAAGGGTGAGCGCAACTTGCTCAGTAAGGCAATTATGCAAGCAGGTAGATAACTATACTATCTACATGCTGGTGAAGGCATGACATGTAAAACATTTATATCTCGAGCATGAGGCAATTAAAACCATGCCATGTATGAGTATATCATATATCGTAAAACATGAATCGGTATGTACAACATGAAAAACATTTCATGTAAAACCTCTCATCCTCGATACAGTAAAACTCTTCAAAAACAATCCTAGAGGGATTCAATACATCTTTAACATCATTAATATCCTCATAAAACTCATCAATTTCTCATTTAATACCACATTTTATGAAACTCATCACAAATCGGGGCTCGACCCCTCCCTCAGGTCTACCCTGGTCTAACAAGACCACAAGTTATATCATATGAGACATGCAGGTTACTGTATGAAAATAATTGAGGACTATGATCCCGGTGTGCGGGGTATCACAACTGCAACGGGAGGTGGGTCAAATCCTACTCGCCAGAATATCAAGTAACGTGAATACAATAGTCATGACTACATGGTACAACGTACTCCGTGTGACATACACGGTACAACATACTCCATGAACCCAATATCACGGTCTGGGGATGCCTACCATAGGTCTTATCCCACTCCAAACCATGTCGATAACCAACCCATGTCTCAATCTACACGTGCGAGCATATCTTCTCACTATGACACACAGTCTACAGGAGGCTCCAGCATGATCATATGCATATCATAAAATTCTTGTACAAGCAAAGCTCCAGCACGACTCCATGCATATTCATGATATCAGAAAAACCCTCGTGCGAGAGAAACTCCAGCACGGTTTCGTAAAAATCAATGAAATCTGCATATGAGTAGCGCTATAGTACGACTTAAAAATAATTATAAATCCAATTTAAATTCACATACGAGCAATGCTCTAGTATGGATGCATAAAACCAAGTAAAATCCACGTACGAGCACAGCTCCAGTACGGTAGTCATGTAAAGCAAGTTTGTAAAACTCAGTGCGATTAGTGCTCCAGCACTCTGTATATGAGTTAAAATATAAAATCCAATGCGAGCAGTGCTCCAACATGATTTAAAACTTATAAAAACATGATAGGTTGCTCAAATTCACTAAAACAATTCAAAAATCACAACTGGCACCTAATTCGTGCCCTTTCATGTAAAAACATGAAATAAAGAGCCAACCTATCCATAATTTGCTTAAATTATAGTAATATAATCATAGGTATATCAAAAACATGAAAATCATACAATTTCATAGCCTTACTACCCTTTTTGAAATTTTCCTAACTAGGGGCAAAATTGTAATTTTCACATATACCTCGATTTTCGTAAAAATTATTATTCTATTTCTAGATACCTTATGAAATTCTACGTAATGTAAATAGCCTAAAAAATACGCGTAGATATCTCTAAGCGCTTACAAAATTCCCTTGCCTTGATTCTTTGTACGGTCTGACTTTCCCAACTCTACCGATCACCTGATCCGTTTAGCTCCCAATATGAACTCCGAAGCTGCAGATAATCATTTATCGGGTTAAATCCAAGCATAATTATTCATATTTCACTTTTACTGGGCTTAATTTAAATCATTGGGCCCGTTTTACTTTATTGGGTCCGATTTCATCTTAATGGGCCTCGACCCATTTTCAGCCCGTTTCCACTTATTAAATCCTTTCTTCGGGTCTATTGGACTCTCAATACCTATTGGGCTTCGTTCCAAACTCTTTGGATAGCCTGTATATCATTTACGACAATTAATTCAAAAATACGAATATAATTTATTTTTATGTAGAAATAAATCTGAAATCTGCAAAAAAAATTTCAATCGCGTAATAATCATATTGTTGTCGTAAATGAGCTTTACTTACCAAAAATTATGCGATGGTGCGCAAATCGAAGTTCGATCGGCTCACGTTCAGAATTTATCATCGAACTGCATAATTTTATATTTAATTTCGGATAAATTTCTGATCAATTATAATTTAAATAAATTTCTCGAAAATCAAATCGATCACTTTTGATCTTGTATCGACTTACCTGAAATTCGGTGTATCCCCAAAAATTTTCCCCTTTTTCCTTTTTCTCTTTTTGTCTCCAGTTTTCCTCATTTTCTTGGCTGAACCAGTTCAGTCCGGTTCAACTCGATTCAGACCGGTTTGGTCCAGCCGGTTCAGGGCCTCGCCAGCCTGTTCTCCATCGGTTTTCATCGCCATTAGCTCCGCAGGGTAGTCCGATGCACGGATCTGGTCTCGATTTCGCCCGAGGTGGTCGAAAAGTGGCCGGTTCGGCTTATTCTCTCCTCGGCGTCGGTACCCCTTTCTTCCCGCGCCATTCGGCCACGTTTTTGGCCAATCCGCTCCTGGATCGGCGCCGCAATCACCCCTCTCTGGTCGGTGGTGAGGCACTCCTCCTTTCTCTGGCCGTCGATCGCCTCTCTCTCCTTCCTTTTCTCTCCTCTCTCGGTTTTCCCTCTCTCTCCCCTTTCTCCCTCGCCGGTTGCGTCTTCTTCTCCCTCTACCAGCACCAACGAGGCTCGGTTGCCTCGTCCGGTCAGTCCGTCGGGCTCCGTCGGTGAGCAGAGGGCTCGGTTGGACTTCCTCTTTCGCCTTATATTGTTTTCTTCTATTTCTTTCTCAAACAGAATCGCAACTCGCGATTCTGTTTCTTTT
The DNA here is from genome assembly GCA_033439115.1 of Firmiana major. Taxonomy (NCBI): domain Eukaryota; kingdom Viridiplantae; phylum Streptophyta; class Magnoliopsida; order Malvales; family Malvaceae; genus Firmiana; species Firmiana major. The sequence goes on along the minus strand of CM065903.1, from coordinate 19,940,002 downwards.
TTTATTTATTTATTTTATTATATTATTATTTTAATTGATTTTATTATTATTTTATTTAATTAAATATTATTATTTTTGCCAAAATATCTAAAAACATTATATTTAATTCATTTAATCAATAAATGAATTTCTCGATATTATTTCATCTTTTCGATATATTTTTTGATTATTTTTAGGATAATTTCCTGAGGTAAATTTTTTGATAAATTCCTATAAATTCATATATTGATCAATTTAACCTGAAATTTAATTATTTCTTAGTTATTGATCAAGATTTCTCAATCCATATTTTTAATTAAAATTTTCTTATCGAATTTATACTGACTTTTGGTCTTTTGACCGTTTTACCCTTATACGTGTTCAAGACCAAATCAGTCCAACTTCCCTTCATGAACACTCACTCATTTCGTGTTTTAAATCTTTATCTCCAGTCTGAATCTCATTCGTATAAATTTGTGACCATTTTAAATCTCTTCTAAGAAATTTTGATATAATTTTGGGTCTTACACTATGTTTGTGTGTTGTATGAACAATTATATTTTGAAATGCTAGAATTTTGATTCAGTTTTATGCTTCATAGTTTGTTTATAAATGCTTTGTGATAAATAGTCTTATGCCTTGGTAATATTGATATGACAAAAAGGGGGAGAAGAGAACATGTCAAGAGAAGCATAAATTAAGGGGGAGTTCTCGAACTGAGGGGGAGTTTTTGAAACTAGAAAATTGGATGCATATGTCAAGAGATGCATATATAAAACGCGCGTTTTATTGTAAGGACCAGGGCCTACCCTCATCCCTCACTCTCACCCCACTTAAGAGGTCTTTTGAGCCTGTTGGGCCTTTTGGATCTGGTTTCCTGCCTCACTCACCCGTATTGTCCGCTTTGGGCCGAAGCCCGCACGGTTTTGTTTCATTCGGGGTCATCCTTGCTTAAGGGCCTTTTCCCCTCAGAACGCGTCTCCAGAGATTCGAACTAGGGACAACACCCTTGGTTCATCTCTGCTGACGAACCAAGGGTGTTGTCCCTAGTTCGAATCTCTGAGGACGCGTTCTGAGGGGAAAAGGCCCTTAAGCAAGGATGACCCTGAATGAAACAAAGCCATGTGGGCTTCGACCCAAAGCGGACAATACGGGTGAGTGAGGTAGGAAACCAGATCCAAAAGGCCCAACAGGCTCAAAAGACCTCTTAAGTGGGGTGAGAGTGAGGGATGAAGGTAGGCCCTGGTCCTTACATGGAAGGCATCGGGTATAAACGGTTTCCAAGCAGTTTTTTTCATAGGTATTGAAATATCACTAAAAGTTCTGTAGTGAATCTGGTGTCTAATGCCTTTGAGTGGGGTTTTTTTGACAAATAGTTAACTAAGACCTTGGTTACGTTGATCCTAAAGGTGAATAATTTGATGTCAAACAACTCCAGCCAAGTAGTTTTTGCTTTTTTAGTATATAAGGTTATTACTAAGACCCTTATCAATAGATTGGACCCTTACTGGGTGAATTAGTTGGCCTTTTGCAAGCTAGTTTTATACAGTGAAGACAAGTTGTAGACAACATTTTGATTACCCAAGAATTGATTCATATGATCAAAAAGTCTAAATCGAAGGATGGTTAAATCGAGATTAAAATTGATCTAAAAAATGCTTATGATCGAGTTCATTAGGAATTTTTACAAGATACTCTAGTTGATTTTGGGTTTTTAGAGAAATGGGTTTGTTTGATTATGTTCTACGTTAGAAATACTTCTATGTTCGTTTTATAGAATGGAAAGCAAACAGAGCCATTCTATCCTTAGAGAGGATTAAGACATGGAGATCCACTATCTCCTTATCTATTTATCCTTTGCATGGAGCGCTTGGGTCACTTGATTCAGAAGGCTATTGATAGTGGTTCTTCGAAGCCCATCATAGTTGGGAAAGGAGGTATAGCAATATCTCATTTGTTCTTCGTGGATGATCTCTCTTTATTTGTTAAGGCTTTTGAAAAATAAGTTTAGACTGTAAAGGCAGTTCTTAGAGAATTTTGTGCAATGTTAGGTGCAAAGGTAAGCTTAGACAAATCAAAAAAATTTTATTTCTCATGAAGCTTTCTTGGTAAGTGCTAAGAAGCAAGTGATATTTTAAACATAGGCCTCATTAAAGATCTGAGAAAGTATTTGGGAGTCCCTATTATTTTTGGAAAGGTAACAAAAGCAATCTACCAAGATAAGATAGAGAATGTTAGTAGGAAATTTACGGGTAAGAAATCAAGATGTCTAAGTATAGCAGGTAAAGCTACATTGATTAAATCGGTAACATCTTCTATTCTATCCTATCACATATTAATTGTAATGTTGCCTAAATTGGTAAATGTGACTATTGACAAGTTGAATCGATTCTTTTTGCGGGAGGTAGTAGTATAAGAAAAAGATTTCGTTTGATTAATTAGAGTGAAGTATGCTTGCCTAAATCGAAATGGGGCTGGGTTTAAGGAGTATTGAGTTACACTATAGGGCCATGTTACAAAAGACAGCTCAGAGGTTGTTAACAAAGCCAAAAATTATTGGGTGAAATTTTTAAAGGGGAAGTATGGAGTCTATGATGATCTAATTCAGTTTGCTTGCAATGATTCTCATGAGGCAGCAAATTGGTCTTGCTTTTGGAGTGATCTTATTATTGCACTCAAAAATTTATCTGAAGGGCCAAAAAGACGTATTTGAGATGGCTCTACCACTGTGTTTTGGTCTGATGGTTGGCTTGATAAACCGATTATGGACTTTGTAGATATTAGGCATGATTTGCCATGGGAGGTTGCATTTAAGATTATTGGCATACCGTTACCAAAATCAGTGAAACGAAGAATTGGTGAATATGGAATCATACTGCTAATGGTGTTTTTTTATGTTAAAACAGTAGATAATTGTTGACCCTAAATGGTGTCTACTACTAGTGCATAGGTCGTATAAGTAATATAAAAACTGATGTCCCAAATATCATCACATGAAGATTTAGTTAACTCGATTGATTACCAAATTGATTATCAGATAATTATATTTTAAAGTATATCCTAGTCAATTATGAAAATGGTGATCTACTAAGACTAATTACGTGAAAAATAAAAATAACAATTTAAAAATAATAAAATAAAATAAAAAATAAACATACTAAAAAGAAAATGAAAATAGAAACAGAAATGATAATAAGAAATATTTACAAAGCTCAAATAAGAAATATAAAGCAACTAGAAAAGAAAATAACAAAATTAACATCAATAATGAAAATGGGTTAAAAATGAAAATAACAAAAAATATGAGACTAAAATGAAAATAATAAAAATAAATCTAGAAAATCCTAATATGAAATAAAAATGCATGAATCTAATCTAATTAAATGAAATAAAAATGTAAAACAATCTAAACTAATGCATGAGAAAATAAAATCTTAGTAAAAACCTTAAAAATCCTAAATGATAATTCTAACCCTAAAGTGCTCTAAAATACAAACCCCAAATAATGCCTAACCTTAAAAGAATCCTAAACTAATAAAATGCATGATTAAATAATAAATTCTATTTTAAATGATGCATGAAAAAATATATATTTTTGAATTTTTGAAATTAAAATGAAAACAAATAAAAAAAATGCAGGAAATGAATCCTAACTCTAAACTAACTCTAATTGTGTGATTTAAATCCTAAACTAATGCATGACAATTAAATGTCTTAAAACAGCCCACATAGTAGTAAGGTTTCCAAAAAAAAAAGCGAATATTACTTTAATCTACACCTTTTAAATGCATGCAAAAATCAAACATTAATGGCTTAACTTAGATCCATAATACGTAACTTATAAACTACCTTTATAGTATACTAAAACCATATTAAATATACAAACACAGCAGTTAAAAAAAAGGGACAAAACAGAGAAGAATCTACCACCAAACAGATTTAATAACACAATAAGTAAAACAAAAAACTTCAGGAGGCCAACTTTTGCATTTACTATACTAATACAACTAGTACATAAATTAATTAAAAGCTAAAATATTACGGAAACTTCTTGATGATGAAACACATTAAAAAGCCACGTGAAACTACTTTAAGCATGAAACCATCATTTAATGAATATATATATATACATATATATATATATATATGTATATATATATATATATATATTGTTGGCTCTATCGAGAGAGGAGGGGGTGAATCGATTTTCTAAAGTTAATGAGAAATTTAAACTTAATTAAATCTAATTGCAAGTAAAAAACAATTAATATAATGTAATGCAATAAATTGAAAGAAGATAAGGGAAGGAAATAGCAAACTCAGTAGTTTATAAAGGTTCGGCCAATCTCTTGCCTACGTCCTTTCTTCTTGACCTCCTTGTCAAGAGCTTTCTTTCACTCTATCAATGGATGTTACAAACTCCCTTTTACAGGTTAAGGAATAACCTCTCTACCCTTTTTACATAAACAAATATTCACCCTTTACAAAATTATCTCACAAAGGAACTCTCCTCTTCTCTCTTAATTTAAGGATGAATACAAGGTAAAGCTTTCTTTTGAGGGTAGGATAGAATAGCTTTTTTACACAAAGATTTTTACAGTGATATCAATAAATGAAGCTTGAAGACAAAGAGAATGTTGAAAAGAATTCTTGAGAATATACAGAGTTTACAGCAATAGTGTCTCATTTTCCAGTGTCTTCAATGCTTGATTTTATACAGCAGGATTGGGAGTTGGAGCATTTAATGTTGTTTTTCCCTTTGAAGATTTTGCAGAAAGAGCTGTTGGGAACCTCTAGTAGAGTGCCAGATCGATCTCCCATTATGACCAGATCGATCTCTTAGTTTAATTTTCTGCGATTACAAAGCAACTTGAAGCATGGAGATCGATCTCATATTTGTAGAGATCGATCTTACAATTTGAAAATGTTAGTGAAGATCGATCTGTCGAACCTGCAGATCAATCTTCCAATCTCTCTGTTTGAGGCAAGATCGATCTCCAGATCGATCTAGCAAGTATTCTCGTAGAGAGGAGATCGATCTCTAAATACCCTAGATCGATCTCCTTAACTCTCTGACTTTGAGGAGATCTATCTCTATCCTCATGAGATCGATCTTATAAATTCTCTGTTTGAGTATAGATCGATCTACAGATCGATCTACTACCTTTACCCTTTGTTTTAGAGGAGATCGATCTCTTCCTAGATCAGATCGATCTCTTAGTTTAATTTTCTGCGATTACAAAGCAACTTGAAGCATGGAGATCGATCTCATATTTGTAGAGATCGATCTTACAATTTGAAAATGTTAGTGAAGATCGATCTGTCGAACCTGCAGATTAATCTTCTAATCTCTCTGTTTGAGGCAAGATCGATCTCCAGATCGATCTAGCAAGTATTCTCGTAGAGAGGAGATCGATCTCTAAATACCCTAGATCGATCTCCTTAACTCTCTGACTTTGAGGAGATCTATCTCTATCCTCATGAGATCGATCTTATAAATTCTCTGTTTGAGTATAGATCGATCTACAGATCGATCTACTACCTTTACCCTTTGTTTTAGAGGAGATCGATCTCTTCCTAGATCAGATTGATCTCACAGACATTCTGTAATAAACAGATCGATCTTATAACCCTTACAAATCGATCTCTACTTCCTTAACATCGTATACTGTTTCTTTGAGATTTCAATCTTTTAGCAGATCGATCTCATGTTCTCATGAGATCGATCTCTCATACTAGAAAACCCAGAAGATCGATCTCTCATCTCACCAGATCGATCTCTCATCCTTAAATACTTAGTTTCTGGTACTGATAACCTTTAAACATGTTTTAAATCATTTCTATATTATTAAATTTACTTGTTTTGTCATTTCAAAATATATTAACTCAACAATCTCCCCTTTTTTGGTATGACAAAACTTATTCAATAACATGTTTAGTTATCCCATTTGCATTATGCACAAAATTTGTTTTGCTTTCACAAACACCTCCTTAATGTAAGCTCCCCTTAACTCCCCCTTAAATTTAGCCCCTTAACTCCACCTTAATTTAGCCCCTTAACTCCCCCTTAATTTAGGCTTTCCTTTACAACATTAAACATATTTTCTTAGCGTATTCTTCTCCCCCTTTTTGTCATATTAATGGCAATAAAGGCATAAAGGCAATTAACTTCCAAAAGATCTGTCATTTCAAAATGATAACTCATTATAACACATTTCAAAATGAACCACCATGTTATTTCACAAAGTAAGCATTCAAGCAAATGATGTTACATAACAAACAGTAAACATGAATAAATATCTAAAATATTCCTAACAATCATGTTCTAAGGCTGAGGAGGAAAGCGCTCCATGAGTTCCTCGACTCGAGTGCGAGTAACCTGCAGCTCATCGAACATAGCCTGCTGTGTGGCATGAAGGTTTGCAAGTCCTTCATCCATCTTTCGGTTAAGCTCCATAATCATCCCCACAATCGATTCCAGCCCGTCGGATGATGATGTAGGTGCAGTGGGCTCAGCAGTCGAAGAAGACGGAACCTCAGTAGGTACAGCTGGTGGGGCAGTAGGCTCTGCTGATGGGTCTTCTTCCATGGCTGCCTCATACTGCTGTTCTCGGTTCTTCCTCCATTCCCCTTAAAAGTCCTTATAGTACCCCATGTGGTGAAGTGTGCCAATGTTTAATACACTCTTTGGGGAAGGCACTTCACCAGTCTCACAGGAACAATCGACCCGAGTCGTTGAAGCAAGTACGCCAGCGGTTGTAGAAAGACTATTGTGGAGGCTTGGCCACGTATGATCTTCAGCCAGTCTTCATATATGAAGTGGACCAGATTGGGTTTTTGATTTTGTGAAGAGTGAAGGTGGTGAAGCCAAAATCGATCTAATCTCCTAACCGTGGAGTGACGGGTACCAAAGGGTCTAAGATTCCACGAGATGATAAGATGGAGCAACCTCAGGTGCATCGGTAGATCACTCGCCTTATCCCCGAGGAGGTTAAATTCTAGAGGTACCTCCTAATCTTCATCGGTCAGCCCTTCCTCTTTTATGTCAAACACTCGGGCTAGTATGGATGTGTCTATAGATAATGTTTTAGACATGACAAACGTTTTAAACCCTAGTATTTTGCAGGTATCATCAGGGTCGTAGATGAGTTCAACGTTAGAAAAGAAGGCCCTGATGATGTTTGGAGGTGCCAGGGGTATTAATTTTAAGAAATGGAAGCCAACCAAATTCTTCGATTTGTAATAGGTAAGGAAAGTCAATACGATTTAAAAACGAGAAGTCAATTGTCCGCCAATGTTTAATTGGCATAGTGGAGAAATACTCTTCATATCATTTCCTTTTTACAGGTGTTTGAAAACACCTGTTAAAGGTAGTGATAGAAGAGGCAATGGGTGGTTGTGAGGAAGATGGTCTAGGCTCTCTATTAGCCGCTCTCTTAAGATGAGGCATAATTGTATACTAAGAGGTAACCTAGACACACACAAGGATTGTTCTAAAGACACCTAAGCACTAGTTTGAGGAGTTCTCTAAAACCTAGCCAATGAAACATTGCTAGAATTGCCCTAATGAAGATTTCAGCACAAAAACAAGAAATTTTTGAAGAAAATTCAGCAATGTAGGTTACTAGAACACTAAATGATGAAAAGATTTGGCAAAAACCTTACCAAGATCAATCTGGGAGGGAGAATCGAAGGTTGAGGCGCGACAGAGGGTTAGGGATTTGAAAATTTGGGTTTTTGAAATTTGGGGATTTTGAAGCAGTTTTTATAGTCCAGGGCTAAGGAGATCGATCTGTCAAGGTACCAGATCGATCTCATATTTCCAAAAACTTGAAGAGATCGATCTGCTGTTTCTAAGGATCGATCTCTAAAATACAGAAGCTCAAGGAGATCGATCTGCCAAATGCATAGATCGATCTGTTATGTTACAGAGGCTTAAGGAGATCGATCTGCCAGATGCATAGATCGATCTGCTATTTTACAAAAGCTTAAGGAGATCGATCTGCCAAATGCATAGATCTATCTATAAAATACAGAAGCTTAAGGAGATCGATCTTATGGTGAAGAGGATCGATCTGCTAAGCTGAACATTTCTACTTTAGACAAACTTGGACCATGAAGATCGATCTATAGTGATTGAAGATCAATCTCTCATACTCTTTGCCCAGAAAAATCATTGAAAAATTCGTTGAAAATCACTTTGAAATCAAGGTTTTGAAAGGGATAAATCTCAAGGAACATTCATGAGTCCTAATTCACCTCTAAGAACACAAAACCTATCTCTATCAAGAGGTTTGGTGAAGATATCAGCTATTTGATGTAAAGTATCAATATACTCTAGAATTATATCTCCTTTTTGTACATGATCTCTAAGAAAATGGTACCTAATCTCAATATGCTTAGTTCTAGAGTGTTGAATTGGATTCTTAGATAGATAATGACACTGGTATTATCACATTTGATTGAGACTTGCTTCATGTCAATACCATAGTCTTTCATTTGTTGTTTAATCCATAACACTTGAGCACTACAACTACCTGCTGCTATATATTTGTGAGATTTGAGAATTTTAGACATATTTTAATTATGTAATATGAACTTGAAGTGTAATGTATTAAGCTGAGTGAAATGTATAAGTAACGAATGAGAAATAATCAAACTAGTGAATTGTGGAAATTAAATCTGTAGATGTATATGTTAAAGTGTGAAACTATGAGACCAGATCAATCTTGAAGAAGAGAGGATCGATATGGCAAGTTAAAAATGACAAGGAAGGAGGAATTTAAGTGAGCAGATCGATCTCCAATGGAAGAAGATCGATCTCCTTATAATTTTGTAATGAAGAGATCGATCTCATGAGGAAAGGATCGATCTCAAAATGTTTCTGTTTGGGAGAAGATCGATCTCCTCAAGAAGCAGATCGATCTCATGAAGCATTCTGTAAACGAGAGATCGATCTCATAATTAGAGCAGATCGATCCCATGAAGCCATTAAGAGATCGATCTCACCCCTCGACAGATCGATCTCCTAGGCATAAAATTACCTCAAATCGTTCCCAAATTTAAATGCAGATCAATCTCATCAAGAGTCAGATCGATCTCCTACCCTCTGTCTATATAAGGAACCCCTGCTTTCTCCTGTAATTTCATTTTCTCTCTCTTTGAAACCCCTTTTTTCACCCGAGCCCTAGCTTTCTCACTCATCCAAAGCACCCATTTCTGTCCAAATTAGAGGCTGTGGCAAGAAGGAAAGTTGTTCCTCATCAAAGGGAGAACAACATACTTGGAAATCGAAAGACGGATTGAATCGAGGCAAGAGCTAAGCTCTCCACAAGTTTTAGGTAATTTCTAAACCTCGATCTTGATATTTGAGATGATTTTGGTGATAATGGTTGTTGGCATTGTGTTGAAATAGCTGGAAAATGATTAGGGATTGATGAAATTTCAATGTAGTTGGAGTGATGATGATATTTAGCAATTTTGGTAATTTTGGAAATTTTGAGTTATAAATGGAAATTTAGACAATGTGGTGAATTAGCATAGATATTGTGGCATGGGAAGTGTAGGATGTTGAGATGTTGTGAATGAGATTGTGGATTGTGATAGAGTTATGAGAATTGAGAGATTTGAGGTGTTATAAGCAATTATGCTCGATTTTGAGAATTGAGGTTACTGTGATGATGAGTATTGATGTTTTAACATCGTTTGGATAGCTCGGGAGTTCCAGAGTGGAATGCGAGACTAGTCCGTGACAAGGGGGAAACGATTGCACTATACGAGGTGCAAAGAGGTAAGGGAAACTAAACCATTTGTGAATATGATTTGTGAACTATTATAGCATGATTTGCGATTTATAAAACAAGCATGTTTGATGTGTTGTGTTTTGATGAGAATGCACATGATTTTTATAGCCGGTTGGAGCCCAATATTTTTATGAGTTTATAAGCTACGTGCGAAACCGCTTTATAAATCGTTGAGTTTGTGTGAGAAATGAATTGGGCTCCACGTTAAGGCAATATTGAGATTTGAGAAATGTGTGCGTGTTTTGCCGGTTGGAACTCAGTTTTAATATGTTTTTTGTTGAGTACAAAACGGTTTTAAATGAGTTTTATGAGAGAAAAACCACTATAAGTTCTACGTGAAGGTAAACCAGTTTTATATGATAATGGCTTTCTCGATAAACGTGATAAAATCACTGTAATAATAATGCACGTGGCACAGCCACCAAAGACACGTGGCACAGCCACTGATTTAGATTCACACGTGGCACAACCACCAAATACACGTGGCACAGCCACAGAATAGGGTTTGCTCGTGGCACAGCCACCTAATACACGTGGCACAGCCACAGAATAGGGGATCTCACGTTACCAGAATGGAGAAGAATCAGACTTACATGCTACCAGGACAATGCCCGGTGTGTACTCAAAATTACACACCTAAGTCTTTATCAATAGTCATTATCATATAAAACTGGTTTGCCTTCACGTAGAACTCATAGTGGTTTTTCTCTCATAAAACTCATTTAAAATCGTTTTGTACTCAACACAAAACATATTAAAATCGAGTTCCAATCGGCAAAACACGCACACATTTCTCAAATCTCAATATTGCCTTAACGTAGAGCCTAATTCATTTCTCACACAAACTCAACGGTTTATAAAGCGGTTTCGCACGTAGCTTATAAACTCATAAAAACATTGGGCTCCAACCGGCTATAAAAATCGTGTGCATTCTCATCAAAACACAACACATCAAACATGCTTGTTTTATAAATCCCAAATCATGCTATAATAGTTCACAAATCACATACACAAATGGTTTCCTTTCCCTTACCTCTTTGCACCTCGTATAGTGCAATCGTTTCCCCCTTGTCACGTACTAGTCTCGCATTCCACTCTGGAACTCTCGAGCTATCCAAACGATGTTAAAACATCAATACTCATCATCACAGTAACCTCAATTCTCAAAATCGAGCATAATTGCTCATAACACCTCAAATCTCTCAATTCTCATAACTCTATCACAATCCACAATCTCATTCACAGCATCTCAACATCCTACACTTCCCATGCCACAATATCTATGCTTATTCACCACATTGTCTAAATTTTCATTTATAACTCAAAATTCCCAAAATTACCAAAATTGTAAATATCATCATCACTCCAACTACATTGAAATTTCATTAATCCCTAATCATTTTCCAGCTATTTCAACACAATGCCAACAACCATTATCACCAAAATCATCTCAAATATCAAGATCGAGGTTTAGAAATTATCCAAAACTTGTGGAGAGCTTATCTCTTGCCTCGATTCAATCTGTCTTTCAATTTCCAAGTATGTTGTTCTCCCTTTGATGAGGAACAACTTTCCTTCTTGCCACAACCTCTAATTTGGATGAAAATGGGTGCTTTGAATGAGTGAGAAAGCTAGGGCTCGGGTGAAAAATGGGGTTTTAAAGAGAGAGAAAATGAAATTACAGGAGAAAGCAGGGGTTCCTTATATAGACGGAGGGTAGGAGATCGATCTGGCTCTTGATGAGATCGATCTGCATTTGAATTTGGGGATGATTTGGGGCAATTTTATGCCTAGGAGATCGATCTGTCGAGGGGTGAGATCGATCTCTTAATGGCTTCATGAGATCGATCTACTCCAATTATGAGATCGATCTCTCGTTTATAGAATGCTTTATGAGATCGATCTGCTTCTTGAGGAGATCGATCTTCTCCCAAACAGAAACATTTTGAGATCGATCCTTTCCTCATGAGATCGATCTCTTCATTACAGAATTATAAGGAGATCGATCCTCTTCCATTGGAGATCGATCTGCTCACTTAAATTCCTATTTCCTTGTCATTTTTAACTTACCAGATCGATCCTCTCTTCTTCAAGATTGATATGGTCCCATAGTTTCACACTTTAACATATACATCTCCATATATAATTTCCACAATTCACTAGTTTGATTATTTCTCATTCATTACTTATACATTTCACTCAGCTTAATACATTACAATTCAAGTTCATATTACATAATTAAAATATGTCTAAAATTCTCAGATCTCACATCCTCCCCACCTTAAAAGGAATTTGGTCCTCCAAATTCAACTCAACTCGTCAAATAGATGGGGGTATTTCTCCTTCACGAGACTTTCCAATTCCCACGTTGCTTCTTCCATTGAGTGACGTTGCCACAAAGCTTTCACTAATGAGATGTTCTTGGTTCTAAGTACCTTCTCCTTTCTATCGAGAATCTGGACGGGTTCCTCAATGTAGCTCATGTCCTCTTTTATGTCCATCTCGTCATACTCTATGACATGAGAAGGGTTCGGGTTAACATAGACACATGAAAAACATTGTGTATTCCGGATATCTGCGGGGGTAACGCCAATCTGTAGGCTACCTCTCCCACTCTCTCAAGAATCTCGAATGGTCCTATGTATCGAGGACTCAATTTTCCTTTCTTCTCGAATCGCATGATACCCTTACTTGGTGATATCTTCAGAAATACTGCATCACCAACATCAAACTCGAGTGGCCATCTATGCATATCCGCGTAGCTTTTCTGTCTACTCTGTGCAGCCCGTAATCTCTCACATATGTGTTTCACACTCTCCACAGTTTGTTCAACAAGTTCAGGAACATTTATCTTTCTGTCACCGACCTCTTCCCAAGATACAGGGGATCTACACCTCCTACCATATAGAGCCTCAAAAGGTGCCATTCCAACACTCGGATGATAGCTGTTATTGTACGCAAACTTTGCTAAGGGCAGGTGATCATCCCATGGTCCCTTAAAATCTATCATACACGCTCTCAACATATCCTCCAGGGTCTGAATAGTCCTCTCCGACTGACAATCTATCTGAGGATGATAGGCAGTGCTAAAACTCAATCGAGATCCCATGGACTCTTGAAACTGGGTCCAAAATCTGGAAGTAAACTAAGAATCTCTATCAAAGGCAATACTCACTGGAGCCACATGTAATCTAGCTATCTCGTTGACATATAATTCAGCTAAGGCATCCACAGTATCTATGCTCTTGATGGCAAAGAAGTGGGCACTCTTGGTCAGTCTATCCACTATGACCCATATCGCATCACGACCCCTTTGGGTCCTCGGTAAACCCATAATAAAGTCCATGGTGACATGCTCCCATTTCCATGTAGGTACAGGTAAGGGCTGTAATAGTCCTCCGGGATTCCTATTCTCAACTTTCACTTGCTGGCATATTAAACATCTAGCCACATACTCTGCCACGTCTCGCTTCATACCACTCCACCAGTACACCTTTCTCAAATCTCGGTACATCTTAGTACTCCCTGGGTGTATGGTGTATTGCGAGCAGTGGGATTCCCTCAGTATCTGTCTTTTCAGAGTATCATCGTTCGGCACACAAATTCGTCCTCTGAATCTCAACAATCCATCCTCACTGATTGTAAGATTCGACTGCGAAGTCTGTCCAGCTTGGCTAACCACATCTATCAACCTTTGATCACTGCGTTACCCAATTCTAATCTGATCCATGATCCTGGGCTCTATCCGCAAGCTAGCCAAAAATCCAGTCTCTACCTCTTTAACTTTGATCCAGAGTTCAGTGAACTGCTCCAATAAATTTCATTCCCTGATCATCATAGCAGATATCATACTCTTCTTACTCAGGGTATCTGTAACTACGTTCTCCTTGCTCGGATGATATAAAATCTCACAGTTATAATCCTTAAGGAGTTCCATCTATCTCCTTTGTCTCATGTTTAACTCTTTTTGATCAAAGAGATATCTCAAACTCTTGTGATCGGTGAAGATCTGGAATCTTTCCCCATATAAGTAGTGTCGCCAGATCTTCAAGGCAAATACCACAGCGGCTAACTCCAAATCATGCGTGGGGTAATTCCGCTCATGGTTTTTGAACTGTCGCGATCCATATGCGATCACCCTTCCATGCTGCATGAGTACACATCCCAATCCTTGATGAGAAGCATCACTATAAACCGAAAATCCTCCTGATCCCTGAGGGATAGTCAACACAGGTGCCACTGTCAATCTCCTCTTCAATTCCTGAAAGTTGAGCTCACACTGATCAGTCCATATAAACGGAGTCTCCTTGCGTGTGAGCTTAGTCAAAGGAGCGGCGATCCTGGAAAATTCCTTCACAAATCTTCTGTAATATCTTGCCAAACCAAGGAAGCTTCGTACCTCTGTAACTATCCTCGGGCTTTCCCAATTAAGCACAGCCTCTATTTTACTTGGATCCACTGATACTCCTTCCTCTGAGACTATATGACCAAGGAAAGCTATCCGATCCAGCCAAAACTCACACTTACTAAGCTTTCCATATAGTTGTTTATCTCGGAGTATCTGAAGTACTGACCACAAATGCTGTGCATGCTCCTCATACGACCGAGAGTATACCAGGATATCGTCAATAAAGACTATCACAAATTTATCTAGATAGTCTCTGAACACATCGTTCATTAATCTCATAAAGTCTGCAGGGGCGTTCGTCAATCCAAAGGACATCACTAGAAATTCATAATGGCCATACCTTATCCTGAAGGCCATCTTCGGAATATCTTCTTCCTTGATCCTCAATTGGTGATAGCCCGATCTTAAATCAATTTTAGAAAAGACTGAGGCCCCTCTCAGCTGATCTAGTAGATCATCAATCCTGGGCAATGGGTATTTATTCTTCACCGTGGCTTTATTCAACAACCGGTAGTCTACGCATAATCTGAGACTACCATCCTTCTTCTTAACAAATAAAACTGGTGCTCCCCACGATGAGACACTAGGTCTAATGAACCCTTGATCCAATAACCCCTGTAGTTGTTTCTTCAATTCCTTAAGTTCCACTAATGCCATCCTGTAGGGAGGTTTAGAGATCGACTGAGTATCTGGTACCAAATCAATGGTAAACTCCAGCTCTCTCTCTGGTGGTAAACCTGGTAACTCATCTGAGAAAACATCCAAAAATTCACACACCAGAGGTGTATCCTTAATCCTCGGATGTTCCCGATCGTCATCTGAGATGAGTGTTTCATAACTTTCACATGAACAATCATATTTAATACTCTCCAAAATAATATTAAAATTCTCAAATTGTTTACAAAATTCCATACGTCTATTTACTCAATATTTCAAACGTACACTGTAAGGTTTAGGTAGGGAGAAAGTTACAATCTTAGTGTAGCAGTCTAAACTTACTCGATTGGTTGCCAACCAATCCATCCCCAGAATTACATCAAACCCATGTATATTCAACATGATTATATCTACTAACATCACTCTATCTCCCACCTTTATTTCACATCCTCTACAGATTAACTCAGTCCTCTGGGATTCACGCATAGGGGTATTTACATGTAGTATATATTCTAGAGGTTCAAACTTCAAGTTTAATCTACATGCAAAATGCTCAGAAATGAACGAATGTGTGGATCCTGGATCAATTAAGACATGAGCCTTATAATCACAGACAGAGAGTGTACCTCTTATAGTTTCTGTAGAAGTGTCTGCAATCTCCTTATCTAGTGCAAACACACGTCCCTGTGTAACAGGCTTCTTCCCTTTCTCTGCAGCAGTGGCCCGTCTTTGGGGGTTCACTCTCTGAGGCTGTTGTCTAGTGGGCTCCGGAACATGTGGTTTCTGGGTTGAGGGCACTCTTTCACCATGTGACCCATGTCTCCACATCTAAAACATCCATGGATCAACCCAGTACAACTTCCTTCATGCACTCGACCACAATTTTTGCAAACCCTTAGCTCAGGCCTGACATCTCGAGGGGTCTCCCTAATGTTAGGGTAACCTCTGGGTCTCTTTAATCTACCCTTCTGCACCTCAATCCTTCCCCTTCTGAAGGAACCTCTCCGAGCATCCGTTTGGAAAATTGCTGGCCTCTTGCCGTTATCTCTATTCACTGCAATGAGCTTATTCTGGGATTGTACCATTTCGATTCCCCTCTCAATCTCTTGTGCTCGTCTCAGAGCATCTCCAAACTCAATAATACATAGTCTTATCAATCTATCTCTGATGATGGGCTTCAATCCATATACAAATCTCTTAGCACGGAGCTCTTCGTTCTTAAAGGTCCCTGGGTCATATCTCAAAAGTGCGGTGAATTGGCTCTCATAGTCATCTACAGACATATCACCTTGGACCAAACTCAAAAACTCAGCCTGCTTCTTTCTCTGGGTAGCTCGTGGTGCATATTGGGTTTTGAAGGCTATCTGAAACTCTTCCCAACTAATCACATCCTGGCGGGACATCAAAATACCCTGGGTGGTACCTCACCAATCTCGAGCTCTCCCCTTCAACATATAGATACTCATACTAACTCTCTTAGCATCGGTGTACCCCAAATAATCAAATATAATTCTCAACTCCGTCAGCCACTCCTCAGCCTCTGTAGGATCCTTCTTTCCCCTAAATGCGGGTGGATTCATCTTCAAAAAATCCTTCAGTCGGACCACACTTTTATCATCAGGCTGAGTGACGGGAGGCACTGGGTCCATCTGTACTGGGGGTACGGGAGGTCCTTGTGGTGTTGTAGGAGTAGTACCCGAGGCATTAACTCCAAAGTGTTGCGCGAATAGCGCTGCCATCTGCTCAAAACCTTGCCTCACATCGGTCTCAATCCGATTAAATCGAGAGTTAGGACTCTCTGGTTGTGGGGCAGGTGGCGGAGGGGACTCTGCCTGCCTCTTTGAACGACCTCGTCGTCTACTCATTCTCAATCTCAACTCGTTTCCTACGCGTACATACCAAACTTGATTGAAATCTCAATCCTCAAATTCAGTTCATGACCAGACTATTATAGACACTTGGGATGTATTCTATTTCACTTAACCGACACTGACAGTACTAAACATCCTCAGCTCTGATACCAAGAAAACTTTGTCACGCCCCGAGCATTGCTCTAGTAGCATGTAAGTTCGATTCTTCTCCGTTCTGGTAACGTGAGATCCCCTATTCTGTGGCTGTGCCACGTGTATTTGGTGGCTGTGCCACGAGCGAACCCTATTCTATGGCTGTGCCACGTGTATTTGGTGGCTGTGCCACGTGTGAATCTAAATCAGTGGTTGTGCCACGTGTGTTTGGTGGTTGCGCCACGTGCATTATTATTACAGTGACTTTATCACGTTTATCGATAAAGCCATTATCGCATTATTTTCACATGCTTGTTACTGCTCTATACTGAGCCTTTTATTTAATGTTTCCACATGATTTTGAGATATGAGAATGTTGTTTTGAGAATTTTCATGCTATGATTTCAAATGAGTATACTAAGTTTCACATGCAAATAAATATTTTGTGATGTGAATTATGGTTTATATAATGAGTCCATTACCCCCTTGCTGAGCGATTTAGAAGCTCACCCTACTTTCTTTCCCCCCAGATTTCTTCAAGTGAAAAGGATTTCCCTGCGACGTACGGAGTAGTGGCCAGTGGAGGACTTGAGCTCCAGGCCGTATATTGTGTTTGAGGTATCATTTATCTTTTCATGTACCCAGACAATTATGGTAATAACAAACACTTGATGTACAACATTGTATGGGATGTATTAGGATTAATTAAATTGAGATTGAGTAATGTATATGAGATGATATATACTATCTAATAATGAGATCCTGAGGTATGATATGCATGATGATGTTTGACACTGCATAGGAATGCACCCATAAATGTGTGTTGACGAAAATAAAAAGTTTTTAAATTAGCCCTATTTTCCGCGTTCCGGGGCGTGACAATATTCAGCCCATGTTGTGGATTGTGCTACATTATTTTATTTCTTAGAGAACCATGAGATTAATCTATTCCCTAAGAATTGGCATGTACCTAAAGTGCTCTTTCTATCTATTTTACAGCCCCTAAAATCTGCATCAGAAAAAGCATGAAGAGCAAAGGTGGAGTCCTTAGGGTACCAAAGTCCTAGAGAAAGAGTGTCTTTAAGATATCTAAAGATCCTTTTAGTGGCTAATAAGTGTGACTCTCTAGGAGAGGATTGAAATATAGCACATAAGCATATATTAAACAAAATATCTGGTCTACTTGCAGTAAGATAGAGCAATGAACCAATCATAGACCTATATAGTTTAGTGTCACATTTACCACTTTCATCTTTATCAAGCTTGATGTTGGTGCCCATTGGAGTTGCTTGAGGTTTGCAGTTGTCCATTCCAAATTGTTTGAGCAAATCCTTAGTATGTTTTGCTTGATTAATGAAGGTTCCATCTTTAGTTTGCTTTACTTGAAGTCCCAAGAAGTAGGTGAGCTCTCCCATCATGCTCATTTCAAATTCACTTTACATGATCTTAGCAAACTCTTGGCATAGAGATTCATTAGTTGATCCAAAAATAATGTCATCTACATACATTTGAGCAACTAGTAAATCTTTATTTTTATTTTTGATAAACAAAGTAGTATCTACTTTTCCTCTTGAAAATCCTTTTTCTATTAAGAATTTTGACAGTCTTTCATACCATG
Source organism: Firmiana major (assembly GCA_033439115.1). Classification (NCBI taxonomy): domain Eukaryota; kingdom Viridiplantae; phylum Streptophyta; class Magnoliopsida; order Malvales; family Malvaceae; genus Firmiana; species Firmiana major. The sequence goes on along the minus strand of CM065903.1, from coordinate 19,921,534 downwards.
CTCTAGGAGCTTGTTTCAAACCATAAAGTGTCTTAGATAGTTTGAAGACATGTTTAGGAAATTCATGACTTTCAGAACCGGGAGGTTGCTCAACATAAACTTCTTTATTAATGAAACCATTTAAAAATGCACTCTTTACATCCATTTGATATAATTTGAAGTTTTTATAGCGTGCAAAGGCAAGTAGCATTCTTATTGCTTCTAATCTAGCTACCGGTGCATAAGTTTCATCATAGTCTATTCCTTCTTCTTGCCTATAGCCTTGTGCAACTAGCCTAGCTTTGTTTCTTATGATAACACTATTTTCATCCATCTTGTTCTTGAAGATCCATTTAGTTCCAATTATAGAGTGATCACTAGGTCTAGGAACTAGTTTCCATACTTTGCGTCTCTCAAATTGATTTAGTTCTTCTTGCATAGCTAAAAACCAATTATTATCATCTAAAGCTTCATTGGCATTTCTAGGTTCAATTTGAGATACAAAGGCTATATATTGACACACATTCCTTAGAGATGATCTAGTTCTAACTCCAAGAGTTGGATCTCCTACTATTTCACAATCTTTTACATATCCTAATTCTCTTGGTGCTCTAGTGTAACGCCCCGGAAGCGCAGAAATAGGAGCTAACTTTTTCCTTTAAATCTTATTTTTCTACTTAGGTTACATTCCTGTACAGTGTAGGTTACTTCATTTCTTTCTGTACTTATTCTTTTTGCCATTTAACTTTACTAAAATTTTTTGCAACATAACCTTTTATAATATATCCTATCCCCCTGCAGGTAAACGCAGTTTATATTCGCAAGGCAGTTGATTTTATTTCTTAAACTTATTACTTTTAACTCTACATTTTTACTACTATAACTTCCACATCCATACTTAGTATCATCGACATTTAATTCACTTCCCAAAACGTTTACATAATAATCCATAAAACAACTAATTACATCCCAAAAGTATTTATATACAATCCAGTATCTGTATAATATACATGTCTTGGAATAAATATCCGATGATATACCTGAGCTAGTACTGAAAGTAGTCTGGGAGGCACTGAATCCACCAGCTACTCACGTACGTGTAAATGGCTGAATAATCTCAATGCAGGTACTCTGAAATGAGAGAGGAGAAGGGGTGAGCTTTTGGGAAAAGCTCAGTAAGGTATGCATTTAAAACAATTCTAACCATTTAAAAACAATTAGAAAATCAGAATAAACATACTTCCGTACATACATACTTAGAAAACCATTTTACATGCTTACTTTAAAATACATCATACTTCATAAAAACGTTGTACGTACTTTCATATACTAAAACATCATACATACTTTCTTTGTTAAAATATTATACATCAAAACATGGAGACTAGGCTATTTTAACATAGTTTTCATGCAACATATCATATCCTCAATAGAGGTAATAATACCTATGGCCATGGTATGGGCTGTAGACTGGATCAGGGTCGTACAGCGGTTCTAATATAGTATCTCAATCACACTAGCACACAACTAGGGCACGGGCACCAGTGGCACATACCGTGCAGTCACAAGATACTTCGGAAATAGACACCACGTGTAGTGAAAAACAACACCACTAAGGAGGAATAGACACTACACTAGTGAATTTAAACTAATACTACGTGTGGCAAAGCCAGGACACCATAACTAACAGGCATGATTATGCACTCAGCATATACTAATAGTAGCTTGTCGTCTCAAAATCCTTACTTTCATACTTACTTACTTTCATATGGAAACTTTAATCATCAAATCATGTCATAATTCATACAAAATATGTATATCTATTTTATTTATACAAAATAAGTGAAAACCATGATTTCAGTATCTAAAAATAGTTTATTATTCCTTTCGGACTTAAACCGAGAAAGTATGGTTTTCAAACAGATTTCTTTCTATGATTTTCAAGTTATTTATGAACAATAAATAGATATAGGAGGTTAGTACTATTTTAAATTGCATCCCTTACCTCAACGGAGCTAAAACAGCATTACTCTGTCGGGGTTCGGGTTTGCCTCGTTTTGCATGCTGGATTCCCGAGCTGCCCAAAATGATACCAAATTATCAAATATTGTTTGATTTCATCTCAATATATCTAAATATGTATTTATCTCCTTAAGAGTTGACCAAATTTGACCTTTTTGTCAACTTTTCCTATTTTTTTCGGTTTTACCTATTTAACTGCCGATTTAAGCTATTTTATCCAATTTAATTATTCTAACTTCACATTCACTATCTTAACAACCTACATACCCATTCACATCCATAATACACACTTTATCAATCCAATTCTTACAAATTCCCACACCTTTCGATTTTTCACTAAACTATGCTATAAACCAAAATTTTTCGGTATAAATTTAACTATTAACAACCTTGAATTCATCCAAAATTGATCATTTCCACAACTTAAGCATGTTTATTAGAACCACACACTTCCATATAAATTATTTCTTTACATTCTACTTAACTAAAAATCCTTAAAAATCATCAAACATAAACATATCTCATCATCTTCATCATCCATCAAGTTTCTCTCACCTTTGACCAAAGTTGACCAAGTTTTTGATCTTCCAAACAAATCCTCAGCTATAATTAAACATGTATATAGCTTAGAATCATCAAAAACTACAAGAAAGACCAACTAAAAACTTTCAAAAATCAAACTTTCTCTCACCTCGGAACAGGGTAGATTTTGCCCCTATTCTTCTCTCTATGTTTTCACCTAGTAAATGAACTCCTTTATAGCTGTATTTTTTATATGTTATATAAAATTGAAATGGGAAGATTTAATCCTTCTTTTCCGGAGTCCAATTCGGCTTGTAAAGGGGTCGAAAAAATTCAATAAGGGGAGAGCTATAGTAACACCTGCGAAACTTTCGGGAGGGAGGTGAGAGTGCGTGGGGGCTTCTTTCTAGGTGTTTTCAGAGCCCTATGAATGATAAATAAGTCTAGTTTTATTTCCTAAATGGCTGTGTTTAAATAAAATCTGTAAATGGGTCAAAATTTGGCTTTTCCTGATGGGTATCCAGTTCACTGGGTCGGGGTAGCCCACTGGTCAGTTTTAGAAAATCCATGAAAAATAGTTCTAGCCCATTTCTTCCAAATTTCCACTTCTTAAGTGTGATAATATGTCTCTAGTATCTCTCATAAAAATTTGGGGTCCACTTGTTTAAGAAAAGTTTCCTGATTGGGCCCATTTTACACAACTTGGTCATTACAGAACAATGTAACTTAAGGTTTTCGATTTACTTTAAAATTTTATTTGATCACCGAAACCTCCATATCTCCACTCAATTTTCATTCCTCATGTAAATTATGCCTTATAATAATTTCCTATAGTCTCAGAATAATTTTTGTGAATTTCTAAAATTTATTTCGAATTTATTTCTATTTCTAGGCTCATTTGCTCGGTTTAGTGTAAACCCGAGTTTTACTAATTTTTCAACTTCTAATGTATTAGTTTCACTTTCTAATGATCATAACATACTTAAAATCATTATTTATTAAAAATTACTTAAATTCGAGATCTTACCTCGAAACACGTGCCTCGAGCTTCGTGCCACTATCCTGGGCATCTCGATCTTTCTAGGTCCTATATAAACATTTACACAAGTCTCAAACTTCTCGATTTATCTTAAAATGAACAATAGCATGAAAATTTGGGCCTCACATCTAGACTCTCTTTCTAATATTTCTAGTTCTTCATCATCCTTTATTAATGTCAAGTTTCTCTAATAGATCATTCTCTATGTTTGAGGTTTCTTTTAAGTTCTCATTAAATATTTCAATATCCTCATCATTGGTTGAACTTTTAGATATATCATTTGACTCATCAAAAATTACATGTATCGATTCTTCAACCATCAATGTTCTTTGATACTCTATATGCCTTTGAATTCAAAGAATAGCCTAAAAAGATTCCCTCATCACTCTTTGTCACGACCCAAACTACCCAAAAATCAGAGTTAATTTTTCGCGTTTTTATTATTTTCTTACTTAACTTCTTACCTCTCCTCGAATCGTGACCACACTCCACTAATAATTGGGCTGTGCGTCAATGCCAGTCCCACCATTCAATTACCATCTAACTTATTTCTTCTCCAGTCATTTATAATTATTTACATTATTTATACATCCCCTAAAGTTACTTACAAATATGTTACTGTTCTATGCTTATGTAGATACAATATGTACAAGTGTATATACCTTATGTTGATGGGCAGCAGCGGATCTCCGGAATGCAGTACTGAGTCGTCGCAACTTCAACTGGAGATTATCTGTGGGAGAAAATGAAAGGGGTTAGCACATCAAGCTCAGTAAGGCAATCCTACGAACAAGTAGGTAACCATACTACCTACATGAACGTGGTGCCATGCATAAACCACCATTTCTCCACACATTTTAAAACAATGATATGCGTTATGATGTTATGTAAAACACATTTGCACGGAAAATCAACATGCAATTATTACAAATCATTTCTTTCTCAATTAAAATTTTCACAATAAAGTCAGGACTCGACCCCTCCTGCGGGTGATCCTGACTCACACAAAACCATGAAAACGGTTTACATCACACGTGGGTTTGAAAAGCATGGAAATACCATCATGCAAATTTAGTTTAAAAAACCCAGTTTAAATCATCGAAATCGTCGACATGCGAGACGAGGCAATATCTGTATAACGGCAATAACTAGGACTATGGCCATATCTGTCCTCGGGAGTTCTTCAGCTACACGGATCCTAGTGTGCGGGTTCTCACCATGATCGGGAACCGCCCGGGTGGTGGGTCAGTCTATCCCGTCAGTCTTATCCGATCCCCGGCATCCGAAGATGCTGCATCCGGAGATGCCGTATCCGAAGATACCACACGGTACATCGTACTCCATGCTACTTGCACGGTACATCGTACTCCGTGAACCCATATAATATCTCTAGGTACTCCAGCCCAATTGGCCTGCTTCCCACAGAGGTTTTGTTTCTCAATACTCATGCCATGTCTCAAAACGCACGTGCGAGCCTATTTAATCGGTGACACACAGTCTACCCGATGCTCCAAGCACGGCTCATCGCATGTTCTCATAAAAATCAGTGCGAGCAATGCTCAGCACTCTCATCAAATCAAGTAAATCTAGTGCGAGCTAAGCTCTAGCACTCTGTATGCAAATCGTATAAAAATCTGGTGCGAGCGAAGCTCTAACACCCTGTCTCAAAATCATATAAAAATATGGTGCGAGTTAGACTCTAGCACCATGTCACGAAAATCATATATATATAAGAATCTGGTGCGAGTTGGACTCCAGCACCTATGCATGTAAAACTCTAGTGCGAGCTCTCGCTCCAGCACTAATGCGTGCATCACACAAATCGACAACATCGTGCGAGCTGAGCTCTAGCACGTCACATGTCAATAAAAACACGTAGGCGGCTCTGTTTCCTCAAAACAGTTTTCAAAAAACAATATCACGTTGAAAGTATGCAATGCTGTGCATTTTCTTTCAAGGTGAGCCAGCCTACTCATGCATGCATCAAAACACCTCCAGAATGAGCAGGAACCTTTTGTTCTTGCTCCTCCCAATTTTTCCTAACTTTGTAAATTTTACCCTTAACAAGGGTATTTTAGTAATTTTGCCCATACGGGGCACTAAAATTATTCTTCGACCTCTAGACCCTCCAGAACATTTTTAAGGACTGCATATGAATTTAAAATTGCGTAAAGTTTACCTCTAGCAGTCCGTAGAATTCCCTTACCTTATTTTTCCGTAGAGTCTGACCTTTTTCTTTTCCACTGTTGTCTCGTCGCGCAGTCCGTTATGCTCCCAATCAAATGTCCGGAACTGCGTATTAATATTCCTCAGGTCAGATATTATGCAATTTAATTGTATTTAATATTTTCTGGGCTTATTTTAAATTATTGGGCCCGTTTACCCCTATTGGGCCCGATTGCACCTTAATGGGCCTTAATCGGCCTTAAGCCGGTTTTCCACTAAATTTTTCACTTTATCGAGGCCTATTGGGCTCATTGGGCCCACCAATAATTTATTGGGCCTCGTTCTAGCTCTTGAATAACTAAATTCATTATTTACGACAATTTATCTAAATTTCCATAATTTAATTCAATTTATGCGAAAATTAAATCAATATCACGCATAACGAGGTAATTGTCGTAAATAGGGATCACTTACCTGAGATTCCATGCTAGTACGTAAATCGAGGCTGTCTCGAGCCCTCGGTGGATTCCAATCGTCGAGCTACACAATTAATTACATTTTCGGGTAAACTTTTCGGTCGAAATTTAATTAAATAAAATATTCCAAATTTAAATCGGGTCAATTTGACCGCTTGTCGACTTACCCGAAGCTCGATTGCATCACAGGAATTTTTCCCAATTTTTTTCTCTTTTTTCTTTTCCCTTTTTCTTCCTTTTTTCCTCCTCTTTTTGGCTGAACCGGTTCAGTCCGGTTCAGACCGGTTCAGATCGTCGGTTCAGCTCTGTCCGGTTCGGTTTAGTTTTGGTCGGTTCAGGCCAGTTCAACCGGTTCAATCCCCATTTGCTCATTTCGGCGCCGTCCGGCCGGTTCCCGGTGCGAGTCCGGTGCCGTTCGGCTCGGCTACACCTGGGCATTCAGAATCGAGCCTCGGTTGGGGTCGAAACGCGACCATCGCCGGTGAATTCCTCCTTCTCCCCCGCGGCTGTCTCCTCCTGATCCGGCAGATTCCGACGGTTTCGCCGGTCGGTACTGGTCTCAAAAGGACCGGCTCCTCCTCCTGATCACGCTGGTACCCGCCGTTCGCCCCCAGCTGCCGTGGATCGCCGGTACCAACTCCGTTTTCCCCGCGGGCTTCTCTCCCTCCGTTCGGCGATTTCCGTCCTCCTTAGCGCGCGTCGCCGGCGCCAATAGCTTCGCCGGCCTCTCCTCTTGCTGCTCGTCCCTTCGTCGGAGGTCAAAGGTCGCCGGTGGTGGCTCGTCGGTCGGCCACGCGCGGGTCTCCTTCTCCGTTTTTGTTTTTCCTTTACTTTCTCTCTCCCCGATAGTTTTCAGTTCTCTCTCTTTTTTTTTTTGAATTATCATTATTATTTAACAATTTATTTTATTCATTAAAATACATTAAAAATACCCAAATATCCCTTAAAATATCCTTAAAATTATTATTTAATTCTAAATTCATTTATTTAATTTTATTTAATTTATTTAGTTTATTTTAACCCTTTTTCGGGTATAATTTCTCCGTATTTTCGGGATATTGTCCCGGGTGACTTTTCGGTATATTTTCGATTATTTTTGGGATTATTTTTTCTGAGCTAAAAATTCCAATTAATCCCGATTAATTCCAATAAATTAATACCTTGATCAATTTAACCCAAAATAAATTTATTTCACTTTTATTGACCAAGATTTCTTAAATCCATATTTTAATTAAATTTTTCTTATCGAAATTATACCGACCTTTGGTCTTTTGACCATTTTACCCTTACACATATTCGGGATTAATTTAACCCGACTTCCTTTCACGAAAACTCATTCATTTCGTATTTTAATTAAATTCGGGTCTTACAACTCTCCCCCACTTAAGGAATTTGGTCCTCCAAATTAAAACCAATTCATATGAGTCCATATACAACTCCGGGTACATCAATCGTATCATACTTCTTTAATTCTCATGTGATCTTTTCTCCGGAGTGTATTACTACCAAAAGATTTTAATTGGGGAGATCATCTTAAACCTCAATACTTTCTTTTTCCTGTTCAATGCCCGAATCAACTTCTTCAATATACTTATATTTTCATTAGATTGAACTTTTGGAGTTCATATTCTATCACTTATGCTGGATCTGTATAGTATTTCTGAAGCATCAAAAGCTGGGACACATTGTGGGTGCCTGTTAATTCACGTGATAACATCAACCTACAGGTCTTATCTCCCACTTGTCCGATCTCTCAAAATATTCCATCCAGCGCAACTCAATTTACCTTCTTCCAAAAGTTCGCTATGTCCTTATTCTCTTAGGACAAGAATTATTTCAACCATACTAATTCACCAAGGGTAAATTCCAATACTTATCTATCTGCTCTGAGGTGTTCTTAATCTCTCATCCTTAACTAAACATCCTCAGAGACTTATTATCCAAAGTCGTAAATGATTCTACCTGTCACCCACTTTTTCTTATCCAATTTGGGGAATAACCCCTACAGCCATACACTGCCTCATATCTTGTTATCCCGATACTCAATTGCCAATTGTCGTTATTGGCCTCTTCAATTAGAAATCAACTGATCATTCCAGGAGCTTATAAAATCAATGGCACACGCTTTCATCGGATCCTCCAGAACTTGTACAGTCCTCTCTGACTGACCATCTGTCTAAGGACGGAAAGCTGTGCTAATACTCAGTCGGGTTCCCATAGCTTCCTGAAAATATCCTCCGAGGTAGGAAGTGAAGCGGGAATCCCTATATGATACCATGCTCACTGGAACTCTACTAAATGCTCCACAATCTTCCTTACACACAAATCCTCATACACACTCTGAGTATCTGGGGAGTTCATAACCAGAAAGTGGGTAGACTTAGTCACTCTATCGACTATCATTCAAATAGCCTCGTAATTCACCTAGGTCCTCTGTAACCCATCACGAAATTTATGGAAACTTGTTCTCATTTTCCGTGCCGTGTCGATATAGGTAGGTGCTGCAATAACTCTGCAGACTTTTAATACTCTACCTTATTCTGTTGACATACTAGGCACTCTTTCACAATCTCTACCATGTCTCTTTTCACATCTGACCACCAATACCCTTTTTCAAAGATTTCAATATATTTTTATTACCTTCCGTATGCACTGTATATCCCGAAAAGTGAGCTTCTGACAACATCACTATCTCATCAACTGTGGTCCTGGGGAGCACTTATACTGTCTCTAAACCTCTCTGTAAATCATTATCACACTCTTTGTGATGTCTGTCACTGTACCCTTCTGAATCAGACCCAAACTATCGACATCCGGTCGATCATCACGCTAAGCTTGGCAAATCCGGGCACTCTCATCCGGTTCTAATCATCAGGCTAGCTGTCACACAATCACTGTCATCATCAGAAGGGATCACATCTCTACTGAGGCTCACAACTGCTCTAGCAGCTCACACTCCCTGACCATCATGTGTGGTACCATCCCGAGGCTCTTTCTACTCAAAGCATCAGCCTTTCCTGGGTGGTACAATTTTCACGATCAATATTTCTCAGAAGCTCTAACCCACTATGTATTCTCATGTTCGCCTCTTTCTGTGAAAACAGATACTCGGGCTTTATGATTAGTGCATATCCATAATTTCTCACCCTGTACATAATAGTACTATATCCTCAGTACAAATACTGTTGCCAACTTAAAATCATGGGTATCTTCCCATTATACATCAATACACAGCTCCTTCATAATTTTGAGGTATCCATACTCACTGAGAACCTCTTGAGCTGTTGGGTATGGTGAAATTAATCACGGTGGTCAGTTCATACTTCATCACGCCAAATTCACATCACAACAATAATCTTATTTATCATCTCTTTCCAAGACCACGTTTCTTAGTTAAACGTGTCAACAAGGTATATCCTTTTAGAACTCGCAACAACCATCTGCAAAAGCAATTTCCCAATTGTTGCTTATAAATCGCCCTAGACTTTAACTACACCCAATATATCATCGATAATGATGATTACAAATCGATCTAATCCTTGACTTATTTACGCATAAGCGTATAAGATCCTTCTCAACCGCTTACATTTTCAGGTACTAACCTGCGCCATTTTCTTTTCTTATCTTAACGGCTCTTATTAAATTTTACTATGTTAGTCTTTATGATTTGTCGAATTTTAATATTCTTATCATCTTAGTAAAGATATCCTAATGCTAAAGTTATCTATTACGACGCTCGATTTCACGTTATAAGTTATACATATATATCTAGACGCTGTCAAGTCTTCAGGTCGGGAGGTATTTTGAAATACCTTTATTAACCTTCAGACTTAACCACAACTACGTTATACCTCAGTTTATGTGGTCACAATTTATATTCGCTACTCATTGCTTTAATCCTAACGACTCCATATATTAAGGGTATTCCTTACCTAGCATATGTCTCTTACTCCAGTACATCTTGTATTTAGGATCTATCTTATCTCGAAGATTATCTCCTTTCGTATCAATCATGACAAAGCTCTTGTCATTATTCATTCAGTGAGTACAATCCTTTACTCCTGAAATTTTCAACTGTTACACCCCTGTTTTCAACTTAAAACCTCTATATCCATATTCCGTTAATTAATCCTCCTTTATTGGGGTACTCATTTATCAGTATTGTATCCAATGATGTAGGCATTCATGCCTTTTACTCACTTATATGCGAATGAAGGCGGTATAAATAAATATGTGGCACCAGGATCAATAAACATATGTACTTCATTATTCATAACAAGTGTGGTATCTTACACCACATCCATGAAACATCAATAGTGTCCTGGTCTAAGACATCCTCTCGCCTTCGTCCAACAACCTACTTTCCTTTTTCTTTTCGGCTATGGCCTCCCTTTTTACATTGCAGCTATTCCAACGAAGTTTTTCTCTGTCTCTTTACTTTTCTGGGGGGGGAGGGGGGGAATCTCGCCCAAATATGTGCAATCAACATCAATGGTCCGTCTTACCACACTTAACGGCCATTTTCATCAATACAGTGTAGGTATAGACCTTACTTCCGTGGTATCTACCACACATAATACACTGCTTACACTGCTCACTCCGCTTACACTGCTACACTACTTCGTAGCAGGTCGGGGTTTTTCCAATCACAATGCCCCTCAAGAGTGCCAAAATTGGATGCACTGGGGCTTTACCAATTATCTTACTCCATAACTCGTCAACTCTAATCTCTTACCAACTGGTCTCTTTCCTGCTTGACATCTCTATCATTCTCTAATTTCTTCTATCTCTATTTTGGCCCTCGCTACCTTTTCCAATCTCAGAGGCGTGCAATTCATGTTCTTATCTACCCAACTGTAAATCTGCGCACTGCCTCGATATAGGTAATATCTCACGGGCCAATCGGACTCAAATTGAAAAGTTGAGCTATTTCATGAACTTTTAGACATCTCGACTGTCACCTGTTCATAGTGTCGAGGTAATATCTGCCCAGGAATATAACCAAGTTTCATACTCATAAATCATACTCATCAATAAATCAAATCCTCTGGGTCAGAGTACGGACTTTTATCCATAATTTCCTTTAAATCATGTCAGGATATCCTATCACCGGAATACATCCAAAATATTTCTCATCTTAGCTCTGGATGTTTAACACTTAAGATGGGTCGAGCGGGTTTCAATCAATGCTCCGCTGCGCCCTCTGATCTTATGTCTACTCTGAGCAATTTGGTCCTCAAAATAATCTCCACACTCCGCTCCAACTTCGCGAAGCGTGTCTCAATATTGTCCGATCTCTCTGTCGGACTCTGTGAGGCATTCTCAACATTAGCCTCTATTCAATCTCATACTGGTTCTCATAGTCAAACTCAGCACGACTTAGCAGACTCAGGTCTACCTCTACGACCTCTGCCTCGTGCACTATCTCATCTAACGCGACTCATATTAGGCATTCCTGCATTCTCGACCATTTCTTAGTCAAGCCCATCTCGATATACACTATTGTATCTAACTAAGCACAGTAACACGGGGATGTAATTTCTTAATTACTGACACTGACACACATCAGACCAATTGTGATCTGATACCATAATAATATGTCACGACCCAAACTACCCAAAAATCAGAGTTAATTTTTCGCGTTTTTATTATTTTCTTACTTAACTTCTTACCTGTCCTCGAATCGTGACCACACTCCACTAATAATTGGGCTGTGCGTCAATGCCAGTCCCACCATTCAATTACCATCTAACTTATTTCTTCTCCAGCCATTTATAATTATTTACATTATTTATACATCCCCTAAAGTTACTTACAAATATGTTACTGTGCTATGCTTATGTAGATACAATATGTACAAGTGTATATACCTTATAATGATGGGCAGCAACGGATCTCCGGAATGCAGTACTGAGTCGTCGCAACTTCAACTGGAGATTATCTGTGGGAGAAAATGAAAGGGGTGAGCACATCAAGCTCAGTAAGGCAATCCTACGAACAAGTAGGTAACCATACTACCTACATGAACATGGTGCCATGCATAAACCACCATTTCTCCACACATTTTAAAACAATGATATGCGTTATGATGTTATGTAAAACACATTTGCACGGAAAATCAACATGCAATTATTACAAATCATTTCTTTCTCAATTAAAATTTTCACAATAAAGTCAGGACTCGACCCCTCCTGCGGGTGATCCTGACTCACACAAAACCATGAAAACGGTTTACATCACACGTGTGTTTGAAAAGCATGGAAATACCATCATGCAAATTTAGTTTAAAAAACCCAGTTTAAATCATCGAAATCGTCGACATGCGAGACGAGGCAATATCTGTATAACGGCAATAACTAGGACTATGGCCATATCTGTCCTCGGGAGTTCCTCAGCTACACGGATCCTAGTGTGCTGGTTCTCACCATGATCGGGAACCGTCCGGGAGGTGGGTCAGTCCATTCCGTCAGTCTTATCCGATCCCCGGCATCCGAAGATGCTGTATCCGGAGATGCCGTATCCGAAGATACCACACGGTACATCGTACTCCATGCTACTTGCATGGTACATCGTACTCCGTGAACCCATATAATATCTCTAGGTACTCCAGCCCAATTGGCCTGTTTCCCACAGAGGTTTTGTTTCTCAATACTCATGCCATGTCTCAAAACGCACGTGCGAGCCTATTTAATCGGTGACACACAGTCTACCCGATGCTCCAAGCACGGCTCATCGCATGTTCTCATAAAAATCAGTGCGAGCAATGCTCAGCACTCTCATCAAATCAAGTAAATCTAGTGCGAGCTAAGCTCTAGCACTCTGTATGCAAATCGTATAAAAATCTGGTGCGAGCGAAGCTCTAACACCCTGTCTCAAAATCATATAAAAATATGGTGCGAGTTAGACTCTAGCACCCTGTCACGAAAATCATATATATATAAGAATCTGGTGCGAGTTGGACTCCAGCACCTATGCATGTAAAACTCTAGTGCGAGCTCTCGCTCCAGCACTAATGCGTGCATCACACAAATCGACAACATCGTGCGAGCTGAGCTCTAGCACGTCACATGTCAATAAAAACACGTAGGCGGCTCTGTTTCCTCAAAACAGTTTTCAAAAAACAATATCACGTTGAAAGTATGCAATGCTGTGCATTTTCTTTCAAGGTGAGCCAGCCTACTCATGCATGCATCAAAACACCTCCAGAATGAGCAGGAACCTTTTGTTCTTGCTCCTCCCAATTTTTCCTAACTTTGTAAATTTTACCCTTAACAAGGGTATTTTAGTAATTTTGCCCATACGGGGCACTAAAATTATTCTTCGACCTCTAGACCCTCCAGAACATTTTTAAGGACTGCATATGAATTTAAAATTGCGTAAAGTTTACCTCTAGCAGTCCGTAGAATTCCCTTACCTTATTTTTCCGTAGAGTCTGACCTTTTTCTTTTCCACTGTTGTCTCGTCGCGCAGTCCGTTATGCTCCCAATCAAATGTCCGGAACTGCGTATTAATATTTCTCAGGTCAGATATTATGCAATTTAATTGTATTTAATATTTTCTGGGCTTATTTTAAATTATTGGGCCCGTTTACCCCTATTGGGCCCGATTGCACCTTAATGGGCCTTAATCGGCCTTAAGCCGGTTTTCCACTAAATTTTTCACTTTATCGAGGCCTATTGGGCTCATTGGGCCCACCAATAATTTATTGGGCCTCGTTCTAGCTCTTGAATAACTAAATTCATTATTTACGACAATTTATCTAAATTTCCATAATTTAATTCAATTTATACGGAAATTAAATCAATATCACGCATAACGAGGTAATTGTCGTAAATAGGGATCACTTACCCGAGATTCCATGCTAGTACGTAAATCGAGGCTGTCTCGAGCCCTCGGTGGATGCCAATCGTCGAGCTACACAATTAATTACATTTTCGGGTAAACTTTTCGGTCGAAATTTAATTAAATAAAATATTCCAAATTTAAATCGGGTCAATTTGACCGCTTGTCGACTTACCCGAAGCTCGATTGCATCACAGGAATTTTTCCCAATTTTTTTTCTCTTTTTCTTTTTCCCTTTTTCTTCCTTTTTTCCTCCTCTTTTTGGCTGAACCGGTTCAGTCCGGTTCAGACCGGTTCAGACTGCCGGTTCAGCTCGGTCCGGTTCGGTTCAGTTTTGGCCGGTTCAGCTCGGTCCGATTCGGTTCAGTTTTGGCCGGTTCAGGCCGGTTCAATCGTATCAATCCCCATTTGCTCATTCCGATGCCGTTCGGCCGGTTCCCGGTGCGATTCCGGTGCCGTTCGGCTCGGCTACACCTGGGCATTCAGAATCGAGCCTCGGTTGGGGTCGAAACGCGACCATCGCCGGCGAATTCCTCCTTCTCCCCCGCGGCTGTCTCCTCCCGATCCGGCAGATTCCGACGGTTTCGCCGGCCGGTACTGGTCTCAAAAGGACCGGCTCCTCCTCCTGATCACGCTGGTACCCGCCGTTCGCCCCCAGCTGCCGTGGATTGCCGGTACCGACTCCATTTTCCCCGCAAGCTTCTCTCCCTCCGTTCGGCGATTTTCGGCCTCCTTAGCGCGCGTCGCCGGCGCCAATAGCTTCGTCGGCCTCTCCTCTTGCTGCTCGGCCCTTCGTCGGAGGTCAAAGGTCGCCGGTGGTGGCTCGTCGGTCGGCCACGCGCGGGTCTCCTTCTCCGTTTTTGTTTTTCCTTTACTTTCTCTCTCCCCGATAGTTTTCAGTTCTCTCTCTTTTTTTTTTGTTTGAATTATCATTATTATTTAACAATTTATTTTATTCATTAAAATACATTAAAAATACCCAAATATCCCTTAAAATATCCTTAAAATTATTATTTAATTCTAAATTCATTTATTTAATTTTATTTAATTTATTTAGTTTATTTTAACCATTTTTCGGGTATAATTTCTCCATATTTTCGGGATATTGTCCCGGGTGAGTTTTCGGTATATTTTTCGATTATTTTCGGGATTATTTTTTCCGAGCTAAAAATTCCAATTAATCCCGATTAATTCCAATAAATTAATACCTTGATCAATTTAACCCAAAATAAATTTATTTCACTTTTATTGACCAAGATTTCTTAAATCCATATTTTAATTAAATTTTTCTTATCGAAATTATACCGACCTTTGGTCTTTTGACCATTTTGCCCTTACACATATTCGGGATTAATTTAACCCGACTTCCTTTCACGAAAACTCATTCATTTCGTATTTTAATTAAATTCGGGTCTTACACTCTTGGCATCAAATTTTCCTATATTGTCTTTTCCATTATTTAAGACAAAGCATTTACAACCAAAGGGGTGAAAACAGCTAATATTAGGCTTCTTTCCTTTGTAAAGTTCATAAAGGGTTTTCTTTAAAATTGGTCTAATCATAGCTCTATTAATGATATAGCAAGATGTATTTATAGTTTCAGCCCAAAAATATTTAGGTAAGTTATTTTCACACAACATTGTTCTAGCCATTTCTTCCAATGTTTTATTTCTTCTCTCAACTACCCCATTTTGTTGTGGTGTCCTAGGGGCTGAAAAGTTATGACTAATTCCTTGATCATTGCAATATTCATCAAATCCAATATTTTCAAACTCTTTGCCATGATCACTTCTAATACTAGTTATACTGTAACCTTTTTCATTTTGAGCCACTTTTGTATAGACAATGAATTTTTCTAAGGCTTCATTTTTTACTCTAAAAAAGGACACCCAAGTAAACCTAGTGTAATCATCTACAATTACAAACCCATAATGTTTCCCACCTAGGCTTGTTGTTCTAGTTGGTCCAAATAGATCTAGATGAAGTAATTGGAGAGGCCTAGTGGTTGATACACTATGTTTAGGTTTAAATGTTGTCCTCTTATGTTTTCCTTTAACACAAGCTTCACATATTTTGTCATAGACAAAGGACAACTTAGGTAATCCTATAACAAGATCTTTTCTAGCTAGCTTAGATAACACATGCATGCTAGCATGACCTAGTCTTCTATGCCACAACCAAGGTTCTTTTTCTTCGTCTACCATAAGGCATATATTTTCATTTTTAAGTTCATTTAGATAAACAATGTATATGTTACCTTGCCTATGACCTAGAAAAAAAACTTTATTAGATTTAGGATCTATAACATGACATTTCAAGCAATCAAAAGTTACTTTGTAACCTTTGTCACAAAGTTGACTAACACTTAGTAAATTATGTTTTAGACCCCTAACAAGCAATACCTTTTCTAATGAAAAGTAGTCATTACCTATTGAACCACTTCCTTCAACTTGGCCTTTGGAGTTGTCCCCAAATGTGACTTCTCCACCAACTTTTGATTTAAATGTTTTGAAGTGGCTTCTATCACCAGTCATGTGTCTTGAGCATCCACTGTCCAAGTACCAAGCTTCCTTTGTTTTTGCTTTGTGGCAATGCTCAATCACTTATAATCAAAATTCAAACTCATGTCTTAGGTACCCAAATTTTCTTGGGTCCTTTGGAGTTAGTGAATACAATTCTTGATCCCTTTGGGATCCATTTTACTATAGTATTAATATCTTTTGAATTAACATCTTTTGGAACCCAAATTCTTTTCACTATTTTTCCTCTAAATGTGGTCATCTTCACATTACAACTATATGGTGCATGCCCCTTTTTATTACAATATGAACAAATAGTTGAAGGTTTATGCATGTTCTTTCTAGCTATGAAACTTTTGAGGTGAGTCTCTCTACTTTTTCCATCATATCCTAATCCATTCTTATCAAAGAAGGCCCTTTGAGTTTTTAGCATGTTATCTAATTTTTGTTGACCCATGTAAAATCTAGTAAAAGAATTATGTAAGTTACAATTTTTTTCTTTTAGGTCACAAATTTCAAGATTTATATTTTCTAATTTCTTTTCACATTCTATCTTATCCTTTAGCAATAACTCATTTTCTTTCCTTAATTTAGATATTAATTTTCTGTACTTTATACTCAGGCATTCATATTCTAATGCAAGATCATTAAATGCATTTTGTAGTTCATAAAAGGAATATTCATTGAGATCTGAAGTTACCTTTTCATCTTCAATTGCCATGAAACATAAATTGGCAGTATCCTCATTTGAGTCATCATTAGAGTTATCACTTTCGCTCCATGTTGCCATCGTTGCCTTCTTTTTGTGAAACCTATCATTTGATCTTTTAAGAAGAGGGCAGTTAAATTTAATATATCCAAGTTTTTTACATTCATAACATACAATAGTATCTTTTCTACCTAACTCTTCTTGATCTTTCTTGTGGTTTCTCCTACCACTACCACTTGCTCTCATTCTCATAAATTTGTTAAATCTTTTGGCAAACATTGCCATTTCAAGATCTTCTTTACTACCACTCTCATTTTTATTCTCCTCTTGAGTAGTAGATTTCAGAGCTACTCCCACTTTCTTGGGTGGCTCTTCATTTCTTCTTAACTTCATTTCATAAGTAAGTAGTGATCCTATTAATTCATCTAGTGACAGTGTGTGGGGATCTTTGGACTCCTCAATTGCAGTTACTTTAGCTTTCCATGATTTTGGTAGGCTATTCAATATTTTCTTAACCATTTCTATATTTGAATAAATTTTTCCTAATGATTTTAGCCCATTTATTACATCAGTGAATCTAGTGAACATGTCACTAATTGACTCTCTTTCTTTCATCCTAAATAGCTCATAATCATGTGTGAGCATTCCTACCTTAGTCTCCTTTACTTGAGTTGTGCCTCCATGAGTTATTGCCAATTTGTCCCATATTTGTTTGGCTTATTGTCACAACCGGAGACTCTATTATACTCATTTGGCCCTAAAGCACAAAATAGGGTGTGCATGACCTTTGCATTTAGCTAAGCACATTTTACGTCATTTGAATCCCACTCATCTTCTTCTTTAGGGATATCTCTTCCCTCTATTCTTTTAGTTGAGATTTGAGGTCCTTTAGTTATAATCCTCCATACCTCATAATCATTTGCTTGAATGAAAAGCATCATCCTAGTTTTCCAATAAGCATAATGTTCACCATTGAACATAGGAGGCCTAACTGTAGAATGCTCATCTCCTACTAGATTGGTTGCTACATTGTTGTGAGCCATTAGATCATTTTTAACTCTTAGAAAGTTATTCCTTTATGATCAAAGAGTCCTTGCTCTGATACCAATTGTTGGCTCTACCGAGAGGGCGGTGAATCGATTTTCTAAAGTTAATGGAAAATTTAAACTTAATTAAATCTAATTGCAAGTAAAGAACAATTAATATAATGTAATGCAATAAATTGAAAGAAGATAAGGGAAGGAAATAGCAAACTCAGTAGTTTATAAAGGTTCGACCAATCTCTTACCTACGTCCTCTCTTCTTGACCTCCTTGTCAAGAGCATTCTTTCACTTTATCAATGGATGTTACAAACTCCCTTTTATAGGTTAAGGAATAACCTCTTTACCCTTTTTACACAAACAAATATTCACCCTTTACAAAATTATCTCACAAAGGAACTCTCATCTTCTCTCTTGATTTAAGGATGAATACAAGGTAAAGCTTTCTTTTGAGGGTAGGATAGAATAGCTTTTTTACACAAAGATTTTTACAGTGATATCAATAAATGAAGCTTGAAGACAAAGAGAATGTTGAAAAGAATTCTTGAGAATATACAATGTTTACAGCAATAGTGTCTCATTTTCCTGTGTCTTCAATGCTTGATTTTATACAGCAAGATTGGTAGTTGGAGCATTTAATGCTGTTTTTCTCGTTGAAGATTTTACAGAAAAAGCCATTGGGAACCTCTAGTAGAGTGCCATATCGATCTCCCATTATGACCAGATCGATCTCTTAGTTTAATTTCCTGCGATTACAAAGCAACTTGAAGCATGGAGATCGATCTCATATTTGTAGAGATCGATCTTACAATTTGAAAATGTTAGTAAAGATCGATCTGTCGAACCAGCAGATCGATCTTTCAATCTCTCTGTTTGAGGCAAGATTGATCTCCAGATCGATCTAGCAAGTATTCTCGTAGAGAGGAGATCGATCTCTAAATACCCTAGATCGATCTCCTTAACTCTCTGACTTTGAGAAGATCGATCTCTATCCTCTTGAGATCAATCTTATAAACTCTCTATTTGAGCATAGATCGATCTACACATCAATCTACTACTTTTACCCTTTGTTTAAGATGAGATCGATCTCTTCCTAGACCAGATCGATCTCACAGACATTCTGTAATAAACAGATCAATCTTCTAACCCCTACAGATCGATCTCTGCTTCCTCAACATCCTATACAGTTTCTTTGAGATTTCAATCTTTTAGCAGATCGATCTCATGTTCTCATGAAATCAATCTCTCATACTAGAAAACCCAGGAGATCAATCTCTCATCTCACCAGATCGATCTCTCATCTTTAAATACTTAGTTTTTGGTACTGATAACCTTTAAACATGTTTTAAATCATTTCTATATTATTGAATTTACTTTTTTTGTCATTTCAAAATATATTAACTCAACATATATATATATTTACTTTTCAAAACTCTAATAAAATGATTCTATTGACTTCATCTAAAATTTCAAAATAATAACTAATCAACTTGTTGTTGTACTGAACAACAATGATTAAATGATACTAACATAATCTCCTCGATTGTCTCCTCCACGTGTACTGAAGATTCTACAAAAACAGTAAAGATCAGAGAGACGCAGGGATCTGTCCCTAAGCGCGCACTCCGATGGTTAAGTCGAAAAAAGTGTTTTTTGTGAAAAAGTAGAACTTATGGTTTTTTACTCATACTTGGGAATATTTATAGATCTTTCTGGTGTGGCTTTTAATTTTCTCAGGCATATGAATATTTGGGCCCAAGACTCTACCGTTTTGGGTCATCCGAGTTCTGAGACCCAAGCGCGCGACTAGGCAAGCGACAGAGTTTCGAAGAACTCTGTCGTAAGGCTCAGAAGTCTGATGCTATGCCGTGAAGTACTCTCGTGGGATAAAGGTCTGAGGACTTCTTCCACTAGCACAGAGAACAGAGGTCTAAGGATCTCTACCGCTAGAATTAGGGTGTAGAACTCTGTCGCCAGGCATACTTTGCTGCGTGAGCATATCGCCAGGCATACTATGCCGCGTGAGAGTACCTCTATCACTAGGAATACTCTGTCGCGTGATCGTACCTCTATCGCCAAGCATACTTTGTCGCGTGATCGTACCTCTGTCGCCAGGCATATCTACCGCGTGAGCATACCTCTGTCGCTAAGCATACCGTGCCATGTGGGCCTTGACTTTTCAGTGATTGCCATGTGGGCCTACGACCTGACACGTGGCTGTCCTCTATTGGTCGATGTTTGCCTATGGACTTGATGTATATGACCTCTATCAATCGCTCCCCACTCTTTCGTAGAAAAATTTCCTGTGAAAGAGTATGATAATAAGGTTGTGTCTTCCTAGGATCGTTTATTAAGGATGCGACACACATTTGGGTTACCATTCACGAGGGACGCTTCAGTCACTTCAGCCGCGAATATATATGTTTGGGTTACTGTACACGTGCGACTTCAGCCCCCTCAGTCGTGAATATATATATATATATAAGGGGTCAGGTATCGTTGAATTGCTGAGAATCTCTCTCGCAGCATTCTATCGTAACTCTCTCGCATTACCTACCACTCTATCGCATTGCTCTTGCACATCTTGTCGCAACTCTCTCACATACGCTGATACTCTATCGCATCTCTCTCGCACAGTCTACCGCAACTCTGTCACATACACTGTTACTCTCTCGCACAATCTACCGTAACTTTATCGTAGCACTTTGACGCGGTTACTTAGTTGTGAAAACTCCATCACGTGTCTGCATTCATTCCTGCCGCTTTGCTGGTGTAACTTTGTTGCGACATTAGGTAAACTCTGTCGCATCTTCTATCAAACTCTGTCGTCGATTAGTTTTTTACAGTTTTTCTTAAGTCTAGAATGGCTAGCCACGGTGTGGGGAAGCGCATATAACTAGGAGTTAGATCGACTCTGACAGAAGCTGACATTCAGGATCTCAGGTCTATATTTCCATTGCCCGAAGGGTACACCTATGTGAGATCTGAGAATTTCAGACATATTTTATTGATGTAATAAGAATTCAAAGTGTAATTTATTGAGCTAAGTAAATTGTGGGAATTATAATTGGAGATTTATATGTTAAGTGTGTAAAATAAGCATGAACTATGAGGACAGATCGATCTGGGAGAAGGAGAGATCGATCTGGTGAGTTATAAACGACAAGGAAGGAGAAATTTAAGGAGCAGATCGATCTCCAATGGAAGAGGATCGATCTCCTTATGAATCTGTTTGAGAGAAGATCGATCTCATGAGGAAGAGATCGATCTCCAAATGATTCTGTTTGGGGAGAAGATCGATCTCCTTAGGAGCAGATCGATCTCACCCCTCGACAGATCGATCTCCTAGGCATAAAATTGCCCAGATCGTCCCCAAATTTCAAACGCAGATCGATCTCATCAAGAGGCAGATCGATCTCCTACCTCCAGTCTATATAAGGAACCCGTGTTTTCTCCTGAAAATTCACTTTCTCTCTCTTCCAACCCCCATTTTTCTGAAAACCTAACTTTCTCACTCATTCAAATCCCCCATTTCTGGTCGAATCAGCTGTTGTGGCAAGAAGGAAAGTTATTCCTCATCAAAGGGAGAACAACATACTTGAAAATCGAAGGACGAATAGGATCGAGGCGTGAGTTGTACGTCTCACAAGCTTTGGGTAATTTCTAAACCTCGATCTTGATATTTGAGCTGATTTTGATGCTATTGGTGGTTGTCATTGCGTTGAAATAGTTGAGAAAGGATTAGGGAATTGATGAAATTGCAATGTAGTTGGAGTAATGTAGATATTTGATAATTTTGGTAATTTTGAGAATTTGTGCTGTAAATGGAAATATAGACAATGTGGAGAATTAGCCTAGATAATTGGCATGAGGAATGTAGGACATTGAGATATTGTGAATGAGGTTGTAGTTTAGGGTTGAGTTACGAGAAATCAAGAGATTTGAGGTGTTATGAGCAATTATGCTCGATTTTGAGAATTGAGGGTTATGAGATAATTGAGTATTGATGTTTTAACATCGTTTGGACAGCTCGGGAGTTCCAGAGTGGAATGTGAGGCTAGTCCGTTATACGGGGGAAACGATTGCACTATACGAGGTGCAAAGATGTAAGGGAAACCTAAACCATTTGTGTATGTGAATTGTAAACTATTTTAGCATGAATTGTGGTTTATAAAACAAGCATGTTGAGTGTTTTGTGTTGAGATATATTTGCACACGATTTTTATAGCCGGTTGGAACCCAATGTTTTTATGAGTTTATAACTGGGTTCTACGTTAAGGCAATATTGAGATTTGAGAAATGTGTGCGTGTGCTTTGCCGGTTGGAACTCGATTTTATTACATTTTGTGTTGAGTACAAAACGATTTTTAAATGAGTTTTATGAGAGAAAAACCATTACAAGTTCTACGTGAAGGCAAACCTGTCTTATGTGATAAGACTTGGGTGTTTAGTTGTGAGTACACACCGAGCATTGCTCTGGTAGCATGTAAGCCTAAATTCTTCTCCGTTCTGGTAACGTGAGAATAACCTATTCTGTGGCTATGCCACATAAAATTGGTGGCTGTGCCACGTTGAGAAAACCCCATTGGTGGCTGTGCCACGTTATACCCCATTGGTGGCTGTGCCACGTTATACCCCATTGGTGGCTGTGCCACGTTGAGAAAACCCCATTGGTGGCTGTGCCACGTTATACCCAATTGGTGGCTGTGCCACGTTGAGAAAACCCCATTGGTGGCTATGCCACGTTAAACCCCATTGGTGGCTGTGCCACGTTATACCCCATTGGTGGCTGTGCCACGTTGAGAAACCCCATTGGTGGCTGTGCCACGTTGAGAAACCCTATTCTGTGGCTATGCCACGCGAGAAATTAAATCAGTGGCTTTGCCATGTGTGTTTTGTGGCTATGCCACGCGAGAAATTAAATCAGTGGCTTTGCCATGTGTGTTTTGTGGCTATGCCACGTGAGAAATTAAATCAGTGGCTATGCCACGCGTGTTTAGTGGCTGTGCCACGTGCATTATTTTTACTGTGATTTTATCACGTATTTGAGAAAGCGTTTATCGCGTTGTTTTCACATGCTTTGTTATTGCTCTAGAGTGAGCCTTTTACTTCATATTTTCCCATGACTTGACACATGAGAGTGTCGTTTTGAGTACTTTCATGCTATGGTCTTCAAATGAGTTTCACATACAAATAAACCTTTTGTGATGTGCATTTTGGTTTATGAAATGAGTTCCTTACCCCCTTTACTGAGCGATTTAGAAGCTCACCCTGTTTTTCTTTCCCCCCAGAGTTCTTCAAGTGAATAAGGACTTCCCTACGACGTACGGAGTAGTGGCTAGTGGAGGATTCGAGCTCCAGGCTATATATTTTGTACTTTGAGGTATATTTACCTTTTCATGTACCCAGACTATTATTGTAATTGTAGACACTCGATGTATAACATTATATGGGATGTGTTAGGATTAATTAACTTGAGATGGATTAATGCATTTGATATGATATTTAAATCCTAGTGATGAGATCCTGAGGCATAATAATTATGATGATGTATGACACTGCACAGGAATGCACTCTTAATTGTGAATTAATGAGTAAAAAGTTTTAAATTAGCCATATTTTCCGCATTTTCGGGGCGTGACAGAGTTTTCTTGGTATCAGAGCTTAGGGTGTCTAGTACTGTCAGTGTCGGTTAAGTGAAATAGAATACATCCCAAGTGTCTGTAATAGTCTGGTCATGAACTGAAATTGAGGATTGAGATTTCAATCAATTTTGATATGTACGCGTAGGAGACGAGTTGAGATAGAGAATGAGTAAACGACGGGGTCGTTCGAGGAGGCAGGCAGAGTCCCCTCCGCCACCTGTCCCACAACCAGAGAGTTCTAACTCTCGATTTAATCGGATTGAGACCGATGTGAGGTAAGGTTTTGAGCAGATGGCAGCGTTATTCGCGCAACACTTTGGAGTTAATGCCTCGGATACTACCCCTACACCATCACAAGGACCTCCCATACCCCCAGTGCCTCCCGTCACTCAGCCTGAGGATAGAAGCATGGTCCGACTAAGGGATTTTCTGAAGATGAATCCACCCGCATTTAAGGGAAAGAAGGATCCTACGGAGGCTGAGGAGTGGTTGACGGAATTGAGGATTATATTTGATATCCTGGGGTGCACCGATGCTGAGAGGGTCAGTATGAGTGCCTATATGCTGAAGGGGAGAGCTCGAGATTGGTGGGGTACTACCCAGGGTATTTTGATGTCCCACCATGGTGTGATTGGTTAGGAAGAGTTTCAGACAGCTTTTAAGACCCAATATGTACCACGGGCCGCTCAGAGAAAGAAACAGGCCGAGTTTTTGAGTTTGGTACAGGGTGACATGTCTGTGGATGACTATGAGAGCCAATTCACAGCGCTATTGAGATATGACCCAGAGACCTTCAAGAGTGAAGAGCTCCGCACAGAGTAGTTTGTGTATGGGTTGAAGCCCGTCATCAGAGATAGATTGATAGGGCTATGCATTACTGATTTTGGAGATGCTCTGAGATGAGCACAAGAGATTGAAAGAGGAATTGAGATGGTACAATCCCAGAATGAGCTCAGAGCAGTGAATAGAGATAAGGGCAAGAGGCCAGCACTTTTCCAAACAGAGGCTCGGAGAGGTTCCTTCAGAAGAGGAAGGGTTGAGGTGCAGAGGGACAGATTGGAGAGACCCAGAGCCTATCCTATTATCAAGGAGACCCCTCGATATGTCAGGCTGGAGATAAGGGTTTGTGGAGACTGTGGCCGATCGCATGAGGGAAGTTGTACTGGGTCGATCCGTGGATGTTTTAGATGTGGTGACATGGGTCACAGAGTGAAGGACTGTCCCCAACCTCAGATACCACATGCTCCGGAGCCCACTAGACAACAGCCTCAGAGAGTGGATCCCCGGAGACGGGCCACTGCGGCAAAGAAAGGGAAGAAACCTGTGGCACAGGAACGAGTGTTTGCCCTGGATAAGGAGACCGCAGACACTTCGGCAGAAACTATAAGAGGTACACTCTCTGTCTGTAATCATAAGGCTCATGTGTTGATTGATTCAGGATCCACGCATTCCTTTATTTCTGAGCATTTTGCATGTAGATTAAACTTGAAGTTTGAACCTCTAGAATACATACTACATGTAAATACCCCTATGCGTGAATCCCAGAGAACTGAGTTAATCTGTAGAGGATGTGAAATAAAGGTGGGAGATAGAGTGATGTTAGCAGATCTAATCATGTTGAACATACATGGGTTTGATGTAATTCTGGGGATGGATTGATTGGCGACCAATCGAGTGAGTTTAGACTGCTACACTAAGATTGTAACTTTCTCCCTACCTGAACCTTACAGTGTACGATTGAGATATTGAGGGAATGATTATGTGGATTTCTAGTAAGTAATTTGAGAATTTTAACATTATTTTGGAGAATATTAAATATGATTATTCATGTGAAGGTTATGAGACACTCATCTCAGACGATGAGCGGGAACATCCGAGGATTGCAGATATACCTGTGGTTTGTGAATTTTTGGATGTTTTCCCAGATGAATTGCCAGGTTTACCACCAGAGAGAGAGCTGGAGTTTACCATTGATTTGGTACCAGATACTCAGCCGATCTCTAAACCTCCTTACAGGATGGCATTAGTAGAACTTGAGGAATTGAAGAGACAACTACAGGAGTTATTGGATCAAGGGTTTATTAGACCCAGTGTTTCACCGTGGGGAGCGCGAGTACTATTTGTTAAGAAGAAGGATGGTAGTCTCAGATTATGCGTAGACTACCGGCTGTTGAATAAAGCCACGGTGAAGAATAAATACCCACTACCCAGGATTGATGATCTACTTGATCAGCTGAGAGGGGCATCAGTCTTTTCTAAGATTGATTTGAGATCGGGCTATCACCAATTGAGGATCAAGGAAGAAGATATTCTAAAGACGGCCTTCAGGACAAGGTATGGCCATTACGAATTTCTGGTGATGTCCTTTGGATTGACGAACGCCCCTGCAGCATTTATGAGGTTGATGAATGAAGTGTTTAGAGACTATCTAGAAAAATTTGTGATAGTCTTTATTGATGATATCCTGGTATACTCTCGGTCGTATGAGGAGCATGCACAGCACTCGTGGTTAGTACTTCAGATACTCCGAGATAAGCAATTATATGGAAAGCTTAGTAAGTGTGAGTTTTGGCTGAACCGGATAGCTTTCCTTGGGCATATAGTCTCAGAGGAAGGAGTATCAGTGGACCCAAGCAAGGTGGAGGCTGTGCTTAATTGGGACATACCGAGGACAGTGACTGAGGTACGAAGCTTCCTTGGTTTGGCAGGGTATTACAGGAGATTTGTGGAAGGATTTTCAAGGATTACCGCCCCTTTGACTAAGCTCACGCGCAAAGAGACTCCATTTATATGGACTGATCAATGTGAGCTCAGTTTTCAGGAATTAAAGAGGAGGTTGACAGCGGCACCTGTGTTAACTATTCCTGAGGGATCAGGAGGATTCTCAGTGTGTAGTGATACATCTCACTAAGGATTAGGGTGTGTGCTTATGCAGCACGGAAGAGTGGTCGCATATGGATCGCGACAGCTGAAAGACCATAAGCGGAATTACCCCACGCATGATTTGGAGTTAGCCGCTGTGGTATTTGCTTTGAAGATCTGGCGACACTACTTGTATGGGGAAAGATTCCAGATTTTCACTGATCACAAGAGTTTGAGATATCTCTTTGATCAGAAAGAGTTAAACATGAGACAAAGGAGATGGATGGAACTCCTTAAGGATTACGACTGTGAGATTCTTTATCATCGGTTGCTGATGCCCTGAGCAGGAAGAGTATGATATCTGCTATGATGATCAGGGAATGGGATTTGTTAGAGCAGTTCGCCGAACTTCGGATCAGAGTTAAAGAGGTAGAGACTGGATTTTTGGCTAGCTTGCGGATAGAGCCCAGGATCATGGATCAGATTAGAACTGGGTAGCGCAGTGATCAGAGATTAATAGATATGGTTAGCCAAGCTGAGCAGAGTTCGCAGTCGGATCTCACCATCAGTGAGGATGGATTGTTGAGATTCAGAGGACGGATTTGTGTACCGGACGATGATACCCTGAAGAGACAGATACTGAGAGAATCCCACTGCTCGCGATACACCATGCACCCAGGAAGTACTAAGATGTACCGAGACTTGAGAAAGGTGTATTGGTGGAGTGGTATGAAGCGAGACGTGGCAGAGTATGTGGCCAGGTGTTTAGTATGCCAGCAAGTGAAAGCTGAGCATCGGAAGCCCGGAGGACTACTACAGCCCTTACCTGTACCTACATGAAAATGGGAGCATGTCACTATGGACTTTATTATGGGTTTACCGAGGACCCAGAGAGGTCGTGACGCGATATGGGTCATTGTGGATAGATTGACCAAGAGTGCCCACTTCCTTGCCATCAAGAGCACAGATACTGTGGATGCCTTAGCTGAACTGTATGTCAGCGAGATAGCTAGATTACATGGGGCTCCAGTGAGTATTACTTCTGATAGAGATTCCCGATTTACTTCCAGATTTTGGACCCAGTTTCAGGAGTCCATGGGATCTCGATTGAGTTTTAGTACCGCCTATCATCCTCAGACAGATGGTCAGTCAGAGAGGACTATTCAGACCCTGGAGGATATGTTGAGGGCGTGTACGATGGATTTTAAGGGATCATGGGATGATCACCTGCCCCTAGCAGAGTTTGCGTACAATAACAGCTATCATGCGAGTATTGGAATGGCACCTTTTGAGGCTCTATATGGTAGGAGGTGTAGATCCCCTGTAGCTTGGGAAGAGGTAGGTGACAGAAAGATAAATGCTCCCGAGCTTGTTGAGCAAGCCGTACAGAGTGTGAAACTCATATGTGAGAGGTTACGGGCTGCACAAAGTAGACAGAAAAGCTACGCGGATGTGCGTAGACGGCCACTCGAGTTTGATGTTGGTGATGCAGTATTCCTGAGAGTATCACCGAGCAAGGGTATCATGCGATTTGGGAAGAAAGGAAAATTGAGTCCTCGATATATAGGACCATTCGAGATTCTTGAGAGAGTGGGAGAAGTAGCCTACAGATTGGCATTACCCCCACAGATGTCCGGAATACACAACGTTTTTCATGTGTCTATGTTGAGGAAGTACCACCCGGACCCTTCTCATGTCATAGAGTATGACGAGATGGACATTCAAGAGGATATGAGCTACACTGAGGAACCCGTCCGGATTCTCGATAGAAAAGAGAAGGTACTGAGAACCAAGAGCATCCCATTAGTGAAAGTTTTGTGGAAACATCACTCAATGGAAGAGGCAAGTGGGAACTAGAGAGTCTCATGAAGGAGAAATACCCCCATCTATTTGACTAGTTGAGTTGAATTTGGAGGACCAAATTCTTTTTAAGGTGGGGAGGATGTGAGATCTGAGAATTTCAGACATATTTTATTGATGTAATAAGAATTTGAAGTGTAATTTATTGAGCTAAGTAAATTGTGGGAATTATAATTGGAGATTTATATGTTAAGTGTGTAAAATAAGCATGAACTATGAGGACAGATCGATCTGGGAGAAGGAGAGATCGATCTGGTGATTTATAAATGACAAGGAAGGAGAAATTTAAGGAGCAGATCGATCTCCAATGGAAGAGGATCGATCTCCTTATGAATCTGTTTGAGAGAAGATCGATCTCATGAGGAAGAGATCGATCTCCAAATGATTCTGTTTGGGGAGAAGATCGATCTCCTTAGGAGCAGATCGATCTCACCCCTCGACAGATCGATCTCCTAGGCATAAAATTGCCCAGATCGTCCCCAAATTTCAAACGCAGATCGATCTCATCAAGAGGCAGATCGATCTCCTACCTCCAGTCTATATAAGGAACCCGTATTTTCTCCTGAAAATTCACTTTCTCTCTCTTCCAACCCCCATTTTTCTGAAAACCTAACTTTCTCACTCATCCAAATCCCCCATTTCCGGCCGAATCAGCTGTTGTGGCAAGAAGGAAAGTTATTCCTCATCAAAGGGAGAACAACATACTTGAAAATCGAAGGACGAATAGGATCGAGGCGTGAGTTGTGCGTCTCACAAGCTTTGGGTAATTTCTAAACCTCGATCTTGATATTTGAGCTGATTTTGATGCTATTGGTGGTTGTCATTGCGTTGAAATAGTTGAGAAAGGATTAGGGAATTGATGAAATTGCAATGTAGTTGGAGTAATGTAGATATTTGATAATTTTGGTAATTTTGAGAATTTGTGCTGTAAATGGAAATATAGACAATGTGGAGAATTAGCCTAGATAATTGGCATGAGGAATGTAGGACATTGAGATATTGTGAATGAGGTTGTAGTTTAGGGTTGAGTTACGAGAAATCAAGAGATTTGAGGTGTTATGAGCAATTATGCTCGATTTTGAGAATTGAGGGTTATGAGATAATTGAGTATTGATGTTTTAACATCGTTTGGACAGCTCGGGAGTTCCAGAGTGGAATGCGAGGCTAGTCCGTGATACAGGGAAAACGATTGCACTATACGAGGTGCAAAGATGTAAGGGAAACCTAAACCATTTGTGTATGTGAATTGTAAACTATTTTAGCATGAATTGTGGTTTATAAAACAAGCATGTTGAGTGTTTTGTGTTGAGATATATTTGCACATGATTTTTATAGCCGGTTGGAACCCAATGTTTTTATGAGTTTATAACTGGGTTCTACGTTAAGGCAATATTGAGATTTGAGAAATGTGTGCGTGTGCTTTGCCGGTTGGAACTCGGTTTTATTACGTTTTGTGTTGAGTACAAAACGATTTTTAAATGAGTTTTATGAGAGAAAAATCATTACGAGTTCTACGTGAAGGCAAACCTGTCTTATGTGATAAGACTTGGGTGTGTAGTTGTGAGTACACACCGGGCATTGCTCTGGTAGCATGTAAGCCTGAATTCTTCTCCGTTCTGGTAACGTGAGAATAACCTATTCTGTGGCTATGCCACGTAAAATTGGTGGCTGTGCCACGTTGAGAAAACCCCATTGGTGGCTGTGCCACGTTATACCCCATTGGTGGCTGTGCCACGTTATACCCCATTGGTGGCTGTGCCACGTTGAGAAAACCCCATTGGTGGCTGTGCCACGTTATACCCCATTGGTGGCTGTGCCACGTTGAGAAAACCCCATTGGTGGCTGTGCCACGTTAAACCCCATTGGTGGCTGTGCCACGTTATACCCCATTGGTGGCTGTGCCACGTTGAGAAACCCTATTCTGTGGCTATGCCACACGAGAAATTAAATCAGTGGCTTTGCCACGTGTGTTTTGTGGCTATGCCACGCGAGAAATTAAATCAGTGGCTTTGCCACGTGTGTTTTGTGGCTATGCCACGTGAGAAATTAAATCAGTGGCTATGCCACTCGTGTTTAGTGGCTGTGCCACGTGCATTATTTTTACTGTGATTTTATCACGTATTTGAGAAAGCGTTTATCGCGTTATTTTCACATGCTTTGTTATTGCTCTAGAGTGAGCCTTTTACTTCATGTTTTCCCATGACTTGACACATGAGAGTGTCGTTTTGAGTACTTTCATGCTATGGTTTTCAAATGAGTTTCACATACAAATAAACCTTTTGTGATGTGCATTTTGGTTTATGAAATGAGTTCCTTACCCCCTTTACTGAGCGATTTAGAAGCTCACCCTATTTTTCTTTCCCCCCAAAGTTCTTCCAGTGAATAAGGACTTCCCTGCGACGTACGGAGTAGTGGCTAGTGGAGGATTCGAGCTCCAGGCTATATATTTTGTACTTTGAGGTATATTTATCTTTTCATGTACCCAGACTATTATTGTAATTGCAGACACTCGATGTATAACATTATATGGGATGTGTTAGGATTAATTAACTTGAGATGGATTAATGCATTTGATATGATATTTAAATCCTAGTGATGAGATCCTGAGGCATAATAATTATGATGATGTATGACACTGCACAGGAATGCACTCTTAATTGTGAATTAATGAGTAAAAAGTTTTAAATTAGCCCTATTTTCTGCATTTTCGGGGCGTGACAACCTATAGACTTCCAAGCCCTCAAGAGAGTGACGTATGTAGCATGTCCAACGAAGTAGTTATTTTCAGAATATCCCTAGAGCTAGGATTTCGTTTTCCCATTTCTGACTTTGGAGCTTCTTTCCTTAGGGAGCATAGGATTACCCCCAGATAGCTACATCCTCACGCTTGGATGCAATTAATTGGCTTTACCGTGTATTACCAATTAAGGGGTGTTTCTTCGTCTCTTCCCTTATTTTATATTTTTTTTAGGTTCCGGGGTAGCCCTGGTTTAGTTCTTTATTAATGGGTGTCTAAGCCTGGGTTTGAGAATAGGTTATTTGAAAAACCCATGAATAAACTCCATGGATTCGAGTCGGAGTGGTTCATTGTGGAAACGCCTGAGGGCCTTGACTTCCCCACTCGTTGGGAAACCCGATGCGAAATCCCTAAGGGTCCCCAGATCTCTGTACTTAGGAGACAATGGTCTTCAGATATCAATAAACTATTAGTTGATAACCCTATTAACCTCAATAATGATTTTTTATCAAATGAAAATTTAGTGTCCGCCAGTTGAGGTATGGGTCCTGTTCCTGTTGTCAGCCCCTCTGTTCCTCCTTCAAATCTTCCATCATCTATTCCTTCCGAGTTGAACCCTGAACATTTAAGGTCGCAAGGGGATGTAAGGAGTACAAATAGAGAGTCTAGCCCTGAGAGTGATCCCTTAGCTGATGTGAGCGACTGGGAAGGGTTTGGTTCAACTTTTATGGTCCTCCCAGATGATGACATGTTAAACATAGAGTCCTTTCAGGAGCATCTTGATTCTCCTGATGGTAACCTTTCATGCTTTTCAATTTATCATTATTAGTTTAGACTGCATTTCTGACAATTTCTTTGGTTTTTTCTTTTTTGTAGAGATGAGCCACATTAGAAGTTCTTTGGTATGTCATAGGGCAGAGGAAGGTTCATCTAGCGATTCTACTGGAAAGAGGCCTCGCTTGACAGATGTTGTTCACAGTCAAGCACTAGTTCCACCTCCATTGCCCTGAGCTCAGACTCTGCCTCTTTCTAGGCAAGAGACTTCTCCTCCTATTGAATCTATGGATCCCTCTCGGGATAGAAGGAAGGCTCCTTCTCCTTCAAGGAGAGCTTCCGGTTCCTCGGGACGGTCTCGATCTGAAGAACGTGCTGAGTGTAATATAATCTCGCATCATCGAAAGAATCGAAGGCGTTTGTATATTAAGTCGGCAATGGGGAAGAGGCCAATTCTTCCTGAGATGGATCACGTCGATAAGGGGTCATATCGTATAGATGGCAACTTCACAATGAGGGGGTCGGAGTTTTGGGTGTACCCGGGAGTACATGACAATGATATCTTGGAGACTCCCGGGGTGGCTTCTCGATAGGGTTGGGTTACTATCCTTCCAAGGGATGAACACCGGTTATTTAGAAATTTTTTGAAAGGAGAAAACTTGGCTGACGTGGAAGCTATGAAGGTAATTTTCAGATTTTCTTTCATTTTATTTCTTTTTGCTTTACTTTAAGACTAAATTTTTCGTGTTTCTTTTCAACTTGCTCAAAGGACCATAGCCAATAATGCCCAACATCGAGCTTATAGGGATCAAACTAATAGAGAAATTCAGGCGTTAAGGGACAAGGTTATGGAGTTAGCAAATGCTAACAACCAATTATCTAGGCTGCCCGAAGTGGTGCGAAATCTAGAAGATCAACTCTCAAAAGCTCTTCAAGATTTGAATCATGCCAATGGGGATCTTAATGTTAAGACTGCTAGGTCTAGCAAGCTTAACGAAGATTTTCTGTCAAGACCTTTCCTGAATTAACCAAAACTACTACAAATTTTTCGCATTTTAACTTACCTTTCTTCTCATCAATGGTTAGGCTGTGATTCGATGTTAGCTTCCTCGCATACTATATCATCCATTATCATACATACATGTCAATATGCTGTTACTGACTATAACTTCTTTTATAATACATATGAGATCATATAAAATCTAATATAAATGCATTCCCCATAATATATATCGTATACATCACTGTGTTGTTTCTATGTTTAGATACATAACCGTACATAATATGTATACCTGTCAATTGATAGGAAATAGCAGCAGACAACAGGAATACTATCCCTCAAGCACACTCGCTCTACAACTGATGCTCTGTAGAGAGGGAAAATAAAAGGGGGTGACATACAACGCGCTCAGTATGAAAATCAGGAAAGCAAGTAGACATCTACACTATCTACTCAAAATAATCCTATACCTCAAAAATATCATTTCCTTAACTCACTTTAAAAGCATGTCTTTAAATAAATAAATAAATATATATTTATATATATATATGTGTGTATGTATTTGTACAGATTAAATCCCATGTATAGAAATCATGCTTGCTTTCTCAAATGCAGGCATGTCGTCCAAAATAATGCATCTTTATAATATCACAATGCCTTTTATATAAATCTTGCCATGTATATTTAAATCACAGTAAATATGGCATTTAAATCATTCACAACACAACAATCGGATTCCGACCCATCTCTCAGGTCTATCCGTAACATAAATAAATCAGTCAGTTAGGTTATATATCATGTGAGACTCTTTGGTGAAATGCAATAATATCCTGGACTATGGCCATATCCTATAATGGTGATCCCAAGCAACACAGATTTCGGTGTGCGGGGCATCACTGCTGCAATGGGAGGGGGGTCAGTCCATCACAACCGCCAGCTATCAACTCCTCAACTCCACAACACCACACGGTACAGTGTACTCCATGCCACTCGTACGGTACAACGTACTCTATAGACCCTACATCATAGTCGGGGTGCCTGCCATAGGTCTTAGCCCTCAAACCATGGAATATCATAACATGTCTCTAAATCCACATGCAAACCTCTTATAGTGTGACACTCAGTCTACACGAGGAAATCAAGCACGATTTTCAACATGTATTATATATCACGTAAATTACAGTGCGCGCCTTTGAGCGTGACTCACAGTCAACACTCCGCTCAAACACTGTTTCACATCACAAACTCAAACTCTAGTGCGAGTAAACCTCCAACACTAGGTCAATGCATAGTTCATGTTTCAAATCAAGTACGAACAATAGTTTCAGTACCATGCTATGAAAAAATCATCAAATCAAGTACGAGAAATAACTCAAGTACTATTTCATGTATAAATCATGATTAATCGAGTACGAGTAACGCTCTAGCACTCTGTCATGCATCTCATGTAAAATTCAAGTACGAGCTAATCGCTCCAGCGCTCTCTCATGCGTAAATCACATAAAATTGAGTACGAGTAATAACTCCAACACTCTATCATGCATGTCATGGAAATCTAGTGTGAATCACAATCCAACACTAATATATGTGGAAACTATATGAAATCAAGTGCGAGCTGTGTTCTAACACGATTTATTCTTACATAATTCGATAGATGGCTCCTTAAAAAGGGATGATTTTCGAACATCAAAACCAGCAGTATAAAGTGTGCTTAATTCACATCAACCTCAAAATCATTAGCCCATTTATTTATTCTTCTGCTAAACAACAGTAAAATACTCAAAATGGTGGTTTTCATGTTTTTTACAACTTTTCACAAAAGTTGACTTTTTTCCTAACTAAGGGTAAAATCGTAATTTACCACTATCAGGTCACAATAATTATTATTCACTTTCTCTGACCCCTACAGTTTTTAAATGAATGTAAAAGCAAACGAAAATACGTGCAGGTATCTCTAACTACTCACAAAAGTCCCTTACCTGCAATCACTCGAAAAATTTTACTTTCTCAACACTGCTCGATCCAGCAGTTCGATTTGCTCCTCCAATAATCTCTGGAGATGCATATAACCATTTATCAGGATAATTATACTTTTTCTACTGTATTTCACATTAAATACAGTCTATTCCATTTAATGGGCTTTAATAAACCTTAATGGGCCTAACTATGCCTTAAGTCCATTTCCATTTTACTATTCATTTTTGTTGGGCCTATTGGGCTTATGGGGCCCACCAACTCTTATTGGGCTTATCCTAAACCCATTACATCTCATTGGGTCAAAAATAATTGGGCTTGGCCCATTAGACCTCTCGACCACATGCCATGGCCGAGAGCACCCCATGCCGTCGGTCAAACCACGGCATGCCTTCCATGTCCATTTCCTTAGCCAATTCACTTAGGCATTTTCACAAACACTTGGTTGGCATTGTTCTTAAGCATGACATAGTTCATTTAGGTATTTTATCAAACACCTTGATTGCCAACTTAATACATGTATTAATTAATCAAATTGATTAATTCTAACTATACCATAATCATTAACACATGTATATCAACTCATTTATGCCTTAATATCATATGGGCATTCATCAATATTTCACTACTCACTCTCGGCCTTACCATGATCATAGTGATTTCATATGTTTCAATGCTTAAAACATATATCAATATACTTAAAATCATTCATACATTAACATATATGAATTTGAAAGCTCGAAAATATACCTAGTATTTGTGTTCACACTTGGCCGAAACTTTGGAGCCTCACGGTTTGCACACTATGGTTTCTTGATAGCCAATTCCAACATATGTTACTCTCCTCTCAATTTGGAATAACTTTCATGAAGAATGCAAGTTCCAAATCCGCCTAAATCCTAGTGATTTCTAGTAAGAGAAAGCTTGGATAAATGTATTTCAATGGTTTCCTTGTGTAGTCGAGAATGGTATGGTGAAGATGACAATGGTGTGGCTGATTTTATAAGTCATTTACTTAGCCATTAAGCCTTTCTTTTCAGCCATTAAAATTGACTTCCTAAGGTTTAGTTATGAGTCACCTAATGAGTCATCTAATGAGTCATAGTTAGCTTTAACTATGGCTAGAAATTTAATCCTAATGGGCTTTACAATTGGGCCTCTCGGTTTGGGCTTTCTTAATGGGCTTTCGGCTGAAAATTTTTACTATACCTCGGGCCTTTTATTGCCTAAATATTTGGCCTATCAATGGTCCAACAATTCGGTCTAAGGGACCTATGAATTTCGATCTATGTTTAATATACCTTAATGGGCTTTAAAATCTTCACTTTAGGCCCATTACGTTTTTATCCATTAATTTTAATATGAAATCCTTTCGAATAAAATTTTCTTACTTTTGGGGATGATTATCTTGTATTCTGACCAAAAATATTTTTTTCCAAATTTTTCTCCATACTTGGGTAAATTTTTAACCATGGTTAGTCAACTATGGTAAAAGTCCACTTTTCTTAACTATAGTTGACTTTTTCCTTAATCATTGACCAAGTTGACTTTTTCTCAAAATTTTGAAAGTGTCATATCTTATGTCTTACACTCTCGTCTTTACGTTTTAACCGTTTTCGGTATGTAAATATGCTCGAAATACCTTAAATACCTTAACTTGCTAAAAAGGTCCATTTTACCCTTTTTAGCTTTTACTCTCGTTCTCTGTGTTCGGAACTAAAACAAACTGACTTTCCTTCATAAGCTCTCTATATTTTCTCATTTTAAGTTCTTCTCTTCAGTCAGAATGATTCAGATCCACTCGGTTTAGCCTGTGACTCTTATAGCTCACATTAGGCTTTTATATAGCTTATGAGTGCTAAATCATTTCACATACACTTTAAATCTAGTAAATACTCTTCTTATGATTCAACTATAATAATAGAGTGTTTATACACATAGGAATCATAAGGAACAAGCTACATAAAATACAGGTCTGACAATCCTCCCCTACTAAGAAAATTTGGTCCTCCAAATTAGAACAAAGTCAGTCATCAAATAGATGGGGGTGCTTCTCTCGCACCAAACTCTCCAACTCCCAAGTAGCCTCCTCTGAAGTATGATGCTGCCAGAGAACCTTCACTAATCCGATTTTCTTCGATCTCAATACCTTCTCTTTCCTATCCAGTATCTGAATCGGTCTCTCAATATATGACATGTCCTCCTAGAGCTCCAATGGCTCATAACTAATCACATGTGCCGGATCTGGGTGATACTTCCGAAGCATCGATATGTGGAAGACGTTATGGACACCTGATAAGTCCGGTGGCAATGTCAACCTATAAGCCTTATCTCTCACTCGATCAAATATCTCAAAGGGTCCAATATAGCAAGGATTCAGCTTTCCTCTCTTCCCAAATCTCGCTATGCCCTTGGAAGGAGAAACTTTCAGAAACACTGATTCACCAACTGCAAACTCTAGTGGCCTTCGTCTCCTGTCAGCGTAATTCTTCTGTTTACTCTGAGGTGTCCACATCTCTCTCTAATCAAATGGACATCCTTAGATGCTTGTGTAACCATGTCAGGAGCGAAAATCTTATGGTCACCCACTTCTTCCCATCCAATAGGGGAACGACATCTATGGCCATATAAAGCCTCATACGATGCCATCTCGATACTCGAATGATAACTGTTGTTGTAGACGAACTTGGCTAGTGGTAAGTGGTCATCCTAAGAGCCTATAAAATCTAGCACACATGCTCTCAACATATCCTCCAGAGTCTGTATAGTCCTCTCTGACTGACCATCTGTCTAAGGATGGAAAGCGGTACTCAAACTCAACTGGGTTCCCATGGCTTCCTGAAAATGTTCCCAAAAGTGGGAAGTGAAGCGAGAATCCCTATCAGAGACTATGCTTACTGGTACACCATGTAATCTCATTACCTCGCGTACGTACAGCTCTGCCAATGAACTCAGAGTATCGGTAGCTCTCATAGCTAGGAAGTGGTCTGACTTCGTCAGTTTGTCGACGATTACCCATATAGCATCATGATTCCTATGGGTCCTCGGTAAACCCATCACGAAATCCATGGTGATATGCTCATATTTCCATGTCGGTATAGGTAGAGGCTGCAATAACCCTGTAGGTTTCTGATGCTCTACCTTCACCTGCTGACATACGAGACACTTCACCACAAAATCTGCTACATCTCTCTTCATACCCGACTACCAATACACCTTTCGAAGGTTCTGATACATCTTGTTACTTCCCGAATGTAAAGTGTACCTCGATGAATGAGCTTCCGCCAATATCAATCTTCTGAGTCCTAAATCCTCGGGAACACATAATCTGCCTCTGAACCTCAGTAATCCATCCGAACTCAACTCAAAATCAGTCATTGTGCCCTTCTGCATCTGACCACTCACATCCATCGAAACAGATCAGTTTCCTGAGCCACTCTCATCATGTCCAACAGATTCGGCTCCAAGCGTAGACTAGCTATCACATAGCCTGTATCCATGTCAGAAGGCACGACTCTCAAACTGAGACTAGCAAACTGCTCTAACAAATCATATTCCCTAACCATCATGTATGATACCATCCCTAAGCTCTTCCTGCTCAAAGCATCGGCTACAACGTTAGCCTTACCTGGATGATAAAGTATCTCACAATTGTAGTCTATCAGAAGCTCTAGCCATCTTCTCTGTCTCATGTTCAGCTCCTTCTGTGAGAACAGATACTTGAGGCTCTTGTGGTCGTTAAATATTTGAAACTTCTTACCATACAAGTAGTAGCGCCATACCTTCAATGCAAACACTACTGCTGCTAACTCCAAATCATGGGTCGGATAGTTCTTCTCATGATCCTTCAGCTGTTTGGATCCACAAGTAACTACCTTCCCATCCTGCATCAATAAACAGCCCAGTCCCTGATGCGAAGCATCGGTATACACTGCAAATCGTCCTGAGCTAGTAGGGATAGTGAGAATCGAAGCGGTGGTCAATGGACACTTCAACTCCTGAAAACTCTTCTCATAATCCTCATTCCATACGAACGGTACACTCTTTCGAGTAAGACGTGTCAACGGAGCAGCCAACTTCAAAAATCCCTCAACGAATCTCTAATAGTATCCAGCTAAACTCAAAAAACTCCTGATCTCGATGACTGTCCTCGACTGTTCCCACTGAACTACAGCCTCTATCTTGGATGGATCAACCGATACACCATCCCTCGATACAGCATGTCCCAAAAACGAGATCTTTGACAACCAAAATTCACACTTACTGAGCTTAGCATATAACTTCTACTCTCGTAGAGTCTGTAATACGATCCTAAGGTGCTCCTTATGCTCCTCCTTAGATCTCGAGTACACCAATATGTCATCGATGAAGACGATAACAAACTGGTCTAAATATGACTTGAACATATCGTTCATTAAAGCCATGAAAGCAGCTGGAGCATTCGTCAGTCCGAATGGCATGACCAAGAACTCATAATGGCCATATTGGGTACGAAACGCTGTCTTGGGTACATCTTCACTCCGAACTCTCAACTGATGATACCCAGACCTCAGATCAATCTTGGAAAAAACCTGTGCTCCCCGAAGCTGATCTAACAAGTCGTCAATGCGTGGAAGGGGATACCTATTCTTAATGGTGGACTTATTCAACAATCGGTAATATATACACAATCAGAGGCTCCCATCCTTCTTCCTCACGAATAAAATCGGTGCTCCCCAAGGTGAAACACTCGGTCTAATGAAACCCCTATCCAACAGCTCCTGTAACTGCCTCTTGAGCTCCTCCAGCTTAACTAAGGCCATGCGATATGGTGGTCTCAAAATAGGCGCTGTACCAGGTACCAAATCTATACAGAACTCCATCTCTCTGTCTAGTGGTAACCCTGGCACTCATCCAAAAAAACATTTAGGTACTCACTGACCACAGTAATATCTAACAACTCCGAATGTGCCTTATCCATATCTACCACGTACGCAATGAAACCTTGATATGTTGAAGGTTTTCTAAGTCAGTATATCATATTATAATCATAACTACTTCTTTCATTTATTTTTATTAAACTTTACAACATATCTAGTAGGGTTAGGAAACATAACTGTCTTAGCATAACAATCTAAAACAACATGGTTTGTAGATAACCAATCCATTCCTAAGATTATATCAAAGTCACTCATACTTAGCAATATTAGATTAGTTTTCATCTCCTTATTCCCTACTCTCAACTTGCAGTCATTAAATACATACTCTACAACTTGATTACTATTCATAGGTGTACAAATCAACATCATCATACATAACAGTGTACGCTCTACATGTCTTGCTAATTTACATGCAAATGAAGGTGATACAAAAGAATGCATGGCACCAAGATCAATTAAAACACATGCTTCAATATCATAAATCAGGATGTTACCTCGTATCACATTCGATGAAGCATCAGCTGTGCCCTGGTCCAAAGTATGTACGCGCCCTCGACCAATCACTTGCTTCCCATTTTCTTCTGTTGTCACTCTCCTCCTCGAAGCAGAAGGATCAACTGGAGCTCTCTCTGGCTCTCTGCCCTTCAGTGGAGCAGTCTCAACCATCTCTGGGTAAGCTCTAGTAATATGCCCCTATTTCTCGCATCGAAAACACACTATAGGACTCAGCGAACACGATCTACCTCATGTTGTCTACCGCATCTTCTGCACTGATCGATAGTAGGTCTCTGTCCTACTATGACAATACCCTTTGCTGAAGCTATGGTCGGATAAGCAAGAGGTCTAGTAGGTCTCTCTCGTGCCTCCTCAACCCGTGGTCTCTTACCGAAGAGTTTCCTCCCTCCTCGATAACTGAAACCTCTATCTCTAGTCGTCCTCTTCCTCTGTATATCTCAGCTTCGGC
Organism: Firmiana major; assembly: GCA_033439115.1. Classification (NCBI taxonomy): domain Eukaryota; kingdom Viridiplantae; phylum Streptophyta; class Magnoliopsida; order Malvales; family Malvaceae; genus Firmiana; species Firmiana major. Next base: position 19,880,484 of record CM065903.1, on the reverse strand, counting down.
TAAACTTCCCAAACTCTAAAGCATTCCTCTCATAATCTTGCTCGCACAGTTGCGTCCTGTGCACTGCTTCCTCATAGGTGGTTATATCTAATGGGACCAACCTAGACCGCAGAACCGGTCTCAATCCATCGATGAACCTATGGACCTTCCTGGCCTTACTATACATGGTATCTAGGTCATATCTCTCCAAGGATAGGAATCGAGTCTCATACTCATCCACGGATAAACTCCCCTAGTTCAGTCCCAAAAAATCAGCCTGCAGTTTCCGCTGTGCGGTATCTAGAACAAACTGCCTCCTAAAGGCATCCCAAAATGTCTCCCAACTAATATTTGTATGTCGGGCTCTCAATATGGGTCTGGTGGACTTCCACCAATGCTCTGCAGCTCCCTTCAGCAGGAATACAGCAAATGCGACCATCTCCGATGTCGTACACTCGAAGAATCCATAAAGCTTCTCCATCTCTGCAACTCACTCTTGAGCAGCTACAGGGTCCTTGACCTCACTAAAAGAAGGAGATCTAAACTTTTGGAACTGTCGCAACCGATCCAGATCACATCTGTACCTTAATCCACTACTACCCGAAACTGGTGGGGGAGTAGGAATATCTACAGTCCTCGGTGCATGAGCTTGCTGTGTAGGTGTATAAGGGGTAACTGCCTCTCCTGTCGCAGCTCCTACCTCTTGTCCCTACCTACCTGGCATCGTCTGTGCTAATATCTCTACTATCGTCTCTAGACTACTCTCTAATCTCGTAAAGTACATCTCAGCACACTCTGGTGCCTCAATAGCACCTGGAGTCTCATAGGTAGGTAATGGTTCGGCAGCAGCTCGTCTCTCAGGCCTATCTCCACGGCCTCGAGCCCTATCTCATCCCTCTACCACTCCGAGTATTTGCCATATAGGCAAAGTTCCTGCATTCACAATCCTGAATAAGTCCATCTCCCATCTGGTATATACAGTTGTATCTAAACATAGCACAGTACTATGGGGATGTACACTTTCCTATTTTCTAACACCGACTCACATCATACCAACCTCTGCTCTGATACCATTCTGTCAAGACTCTTCCTGACTTAACCAAAACTACTACAAATTTTTCACATTTTAACTTACCTTTCCTCTCATCAATGGTTGGGCTGTGATTCGATGTTAGCTTCCTCGCATACCATATCATCCATTATCATACATACATGTCAATATATTGTTACTGACTGTAACTTTTTTTATAATACATATGAGATTATATAAAATCTAATACAAATACATTCCCCATAATATATCGTATACATCACTGTGCTGTTTCTATGTTTAGATACATAACCGTACAAAATATGTATACCTGTAGCTCGATAGGAAATAGCCGCGGACAACAGGAATACTATCCCTCAAGCACACTCGCTCTACGGCTGATGCTCTGTAGAGAGGGAAAATAAAGGGGGATGAGCATACAACGCGCTCAGTAAGGAAATCAGGCAAGCAAGTAGACATTTACACTATCTACTTAAAATAATGCTATGCCTCGAAAATATCATTTCCTTAACTCACTTTAAAAGCATGTCTTTAAATATATATATATATATATATATATATATACTTGTACAGATTAAATCTCATGTACAGAAATCATGCTTGCTTTCTCAAATGTAGGCATGTAGTGCAAAATAATGCATCTTTATAATATCACAATGCCTTTAGATAAATCTTGCCATGTATATTTAAATCACAGTAAATATGGCATTTAAATCATTCACAACACAACAATCGGATTTCGACCCATCCCGCAGGTCTATCCGTATCATAAATAAATCAGTCAGTCAGGTGATATATCATGTGAGACTCTGTGGTGAAATGCAATAATATCCTGGACTATGGCCATATCCTATAATGGTGATTCCAGGCAACATAGATCTCGGTGTGCGGGGCATCACTGCTGCAACGGGAGGGGGTCAGTCCATCACAACCACCAGCTATCAACTCCTCAACTCCACAACACCACATGGTACAGTGTACTCCATGCCACTCGAACGGTACAACGTACTCCGTGGACCCTACATCACAGTTAGGGTACCTGTCTTAGGCCTTAGCCCTCAAACCATGGAATATCATACCACGTCTCTAAATCCACATGCGAACCTCTCATAGTGTGACACTCAGTCTACACGAGGAAATCAAGCACGGTTTTCAACATGTATTATATATCACGTAAATTACAGTGCGTGCCTTTGAGCGCGACTCACAGTCGACACTCCTCTCAAACACTGTTTCACATCATAAACTCAAACTCTAGTGTGAGTAAACCTCCAGCACTAGGTCAATGCATAGTTCATGTTTCAAATCAAGTACGAGCAATAGATCCAGTACCATGCTATGCACAAAATCCTCAAATCAATTACTAGAAATAACTCAAGTACTATGTCATGTATAAATCATGAAGAATCGAGTATGAGCAACATTCTAGCACTCTGTCATGCATCTCATGTAAAATTCAAGTACGAGCTAATCGCTCCAGCACTCTCTCATGCATAAATCACATAAAACTGAGTACGAGTAATAACTCCAGCACTCTATCATGCATGTGACGCCTCAGAAACGTGGAAAAATGGGCTTTTTTTATCCTTTACTTAAGTTGTATTCCTATTAGTGCCAATTTTTTAATCTTTCGTTACTGTACCGAGACGCAGTTTATAATCGCAACTAGTCGAATTCAATGTCTTTTCCTCTGCTTATCAGTACGTCTATTCTCATTCCCACACTTTATATATCTAGAATATACAGTAAGGTTTAAACTGCGTTACTACTACTTTAGTTACATTCATATTTCTTATTTTGCATCCCAAAACATTATTACAACATTGTCTATGCTTTACAGGAAGTCTGGTAGATAAAGTAAAATATACCTTACTAGTACTGAGGATAGCTTGGAAGGGCTGAGTCCGCCTATCCATGACTATTGTACGACAGGTAAAAGTGACAATTTACTTAAGCAAATCTGTGAGGTAAAAATAAAGGGGTGAGCTCTTCAAGCCCAGTAAGACATGCATTTAAGGCAGTCTTAGCATTAAAACATGTAAATGTAAAATTTTGTGATATAAGCTTTATAAAATATCATGCACGTGAATATTAACCGAAACATATTTAGTTTTGAAAGACAAGTCAAAGTACTTGTGATATCATAACTGGTAGAATGTAATTTATAAATCATGCATCTTATAAAACACGTAGCGTGTAAATCATGTAAGAAATATCCCGTAGGAAATCATTCACATAGCATATATCACATAGCTATTTTAAAGAGCAAATCAAGTCAGAGTACATAATATTTAAATCATAAAATTTAGTACTCTTTCTTTCAAATAATACTGATTCTTTTCATGGAGACTAGGTAGCATTTTCATTACGACAAGAGTCGTATTCATGTATGCATTTCACATAGGAAATTTGTAAGACCCGAATTTAATTAAAATACGAAATGAATTAGTGTTCGTGAAGGAAAGTTTGACTGAATTAATTCCCGAACACGTGTAAGGGCAAAATGGTCAAAAGACCGGAAGCCGGTATAAATTCGATGAGAAAAATTAATTTAAAATAATGGATTAAGAAATCTTGGTCAATAAAAGTGAAATAAAATTATTTCGGATTAAATTGATCAAGATATTAATTTATTGGAATTAATCGGGATTAATCGGGATTTTTAGTTCGAAAAAATAATCCCGAAAATAATCGAAAAATATACTGAAAAGTCACTCGGGACAATATCCCGAAAATACGAGAAAATTATACCCGAAAAAGGATTAAAATAAATTAAATTAAATTAAATTAAATAAATTAGAATAAAAATAATAATTTTGTATGATATTTTGGGGTGTTTTAATATATTATAAGGAATAGTAAAACAATTAAAATAAATAAAAATAAAATTAATAAAATTAATAAAACAAAAAAAAAGAAAAAAAAAAGAGAGAAATTGGAAAAAAACCATCGGGGAGAGAGAAAAATGAAGCAGAAAAACGGAGAAGAAGAAGCTGCCGCGCGTGGCCGACCGACCCACGGCCACCGGGCACCGACGGCCTCCGACGAGGGGCCAATCAGCAAGAGGAGAGGTCGGCGAATCCATCGGCGCTGGCGACGCGCCCCAAGGAGACCGGAAAACGGCGAACGGAGGAAGAAAAGCCACGGGGAAAAACGGAGTCGGTGCCGGCGATCCACGGCAGCTGGGGACGATCGGCGGGCACCGGTGTGACCGGGGAGAGGAGCCGGTCCTTTTGAGACCGGTATCGGCCGGCGAGACCACCGGAATCCGGTGGATCGAGGGAGAGAAGCCACGGAGGGAGAAGACGAATCCGGCGGCCACCGGCGAGATTCGGCCAACCCCGACCCCCAGCCGAAGACTCCCCAGGCCCAGACGGAGCGATTGGTGGCGGTGGCAGCCACCGAAATCGGCGGACGGCGCCGAAAACAGAAAAGGAAGGAAATGGCTCCGACGGCGAGGAGAGAAGAGGCCGGACCGGCGACTTTTCGGCGGCCTTGGGCGAATCCGAGCCCAGATTCGAGGTGCGGACGGCCTTGCGGAGCGTTTGGCAGTGGAAGCCGGCGGAGAACCGACCGGAAAAGGGGCGAACCGGCGGTGAACCGGTCGAACCGGGGTGAACCGACGGTCTGAACCGGGTTGAACCGGTCTGAACCGGTTCAGCCAAGAAAGAAGGGAAAAAAAAGAAGAAAAAGGGAAAAAGAAAAAGAGGAAAAAATTGGGGAAAATTCCTGTGATGCAATCGAGTTTCGGGTAAGTCGACAAGCGGTCAAAATGACCCGATTTAAATTTGGAATATTTTATTTAATTAATTTTGGGCTGAAAACTTACCCGAAAAAATTGTGGAATTGTGTAGCTCGACGATTGGAATCCACCGAGGGCTCGAGACAGCCTCAATTTACGGACTAGCATGGAATATCGGGTAAGTGACCCCTATTTACGATAATTACCTCGTATTGCGTGATATTGATTTAATTCCCGCAATTATTTGAATTAAATTATGGAAATTAGATAAATTGTCGTAAATAGTGAATTTAGTTATTCGAGAATTAGAACGAGGTCCGATAAATTATTGGTGGGCCCAATGAGCCCAATAGGCCTCGATAAGTGGGAATTTAGTGAAAAGCGGGCTTAAGGCCGATTAAGGCCCATTAAGGTGCAATCGGGCCCAATAAGGGTAAACGGGCCCAATGATTTAAATTAAGCCCAGAAAGTAATAGATACAATTAAATTGCATAATATCTGACCTGAGGAATGTTAATACGCAGTTCCGGGCATTGGATTGGGAGCATATCGGACTGCGAGACGAGATGACAATGGAAAAGAAAAAGGTCAGACTCGACGAGAATCGAGGTAAGGGAATTCTGCGGACTGCTAGAGGTAACAGTACGCAATTTTACATTCATATGCAGTCCTTTAAAACTAATTGAAGGGTCTAGAGGTCGAAAAACAATTTTAGTGCCCCGTATGGGCAAAATTACTAAAATACCCTTGCTAAGGGTAAAATTCTAAAAAATTTAGGAAAAATTGGGAGGAGCAAGAACAAGAGGTTCCTGCTCGTTCTGGAGGTATTTCAACGCATGCATGAGTAGGCTGGCTCACCTTGAAAGAAAATGCATAGCATTGCATATCTTAACTGATGTGATTTCTGTGAAAACTATTTGGAAATAACCGAGCCGCCTACATGTTTTTATTTACATGTGACGTGCTAGAGCTCAGCTCGCACGATGTTTGACTTGTGTGATGCATGCATTAGTGCTGGAGCGAGAGCTCGCACTAGAGTTTTACATGCATAGGTGCTAGAGTATAACTCGCACCAGATTTCACATGCTTTTGCGTGACATGGTGCTAGAGTCTAACTCGCACCAGATTTTACATGATTTTCATGACAGGGTGCGGGAGTTTAACTCGCACCAGATTTTATAAGATTTTCATACGATTTGTATACAGAGTGCTGAGCCTAGCTCGCACTAGTTTTACTGGATTTGTGGAGTAGCGCTGTCTGCCCTTGGAGTCAGCCAAAAGGCCCAACAGGCTCAATAGACCTCTTAAGTAGGGTGAGAGTGAGGGATGAGGTTGGCGGCCTTGTGGAGATGTAAAGCGGGCTCTGCCAAGTTTACTTGATTTGATGAGAGTGCTGAGCATCGCTCGCACTGATTCTTAAGAGAACATACAATGAGCCGTGCTTGGAGCATCGGGTAGACTGTGTGTCACCGATTTAATAGGCTCGCACGTGCGTTTTGAGACATGGCAACGAGTATTGAGTTATGAAAACCTCTGTGGGAAGCAGGCCAATTGGGCTGGAGTACCTAGAGTGATATGGGTCCATGGAGTACGATGTACCGTGCAAGTAGCATGGAGTACGATGTACCGTGGGGTATCTTCGGATGCGGTATCTTTGTGATACAGAGTATCTTCGGATACGGTATCTTTGTGATACGGGGTATCTTTGTGATACGGTATCTTCGTGATACGGGGTATCTTCGGATACGGCATCGACGGATGCGTGAGATCGGATAAGACTGACGGGTTGGATTGACCCACCTCCCGGGCAGTTCCCGATCAGGGTGAGACCTCGCACACTGGGATCCGTGAAGCTAGAGGACTCACGAGGACATATTGGCCAGTCCTGGTTATTACCGATATACAGTATTGCCTAGTCTCGTATCTTGTATATATATACGTATGTTTTCGATACCGATGCTTTTGAGAAATTCTATTTCCATGGTTTTGTGTGAGTCAGGATCACCCGAAGGAGGGGTCGAGTCCTGACTTCATTGTGAAATTTTTAAAGAGAAAGAAATGATTTAAAATAATTGCATGTTGAGTTTTCCGTGCAACTGGATTTACATAACATCACAACATCATATCATATGTTTTAAAATGTGTGGAGAAAGGGTGGTTTATGCATGGCACCACGTTCATGTAGGTAGTATGGTTACCTACTTGTTCGTAGGATTGCCTTACTGAGCTTGATGTGCTCACCCCTTTCATTTTCTCCCACAGATGATCTCCAGTTGAAGTTGAGGCGACTCAGTACTGCATTCCGGATATCCGCTGTTGCCCATCAACATAAGGTATATACACTTGTACTTATTGTATCTACATAAGCATAGCACAGTAACATGTTTGTAAGTAACTTTAGGGGATGTATAAATAATATAACAACTATAAATGACTGGAGAAGAAATAAGTACTGGGGTAGATGTATGGTGGGACTGGCATTGACGCACAGCCCAATTAGTAGTGGAGTGTTGGTCACGATTCGAGGACAGGTAAGAATTAAGTAAGAAAATAAACAAAAACGCGAAAAATTCACTCTGATTTTTGGATAGTTGGGTCGTGACAATTATTTTGGTATCAGAGCATAATTGGTCTGATGTGTGTCAGTGTCAGAAGTTAGGAAATTACATCCCCGTGTTACTGTGCTTAGTTAGATACAATAGTGTATATCGAGATGGGCTTGACTAAGAAATGGTTGAGAATGCAGGAATGCTTAACATGAGTCGCGAAAAATGAGATAGTGCACGAGGCAGAGGTCGTAGAGGTAGACCTGAGTCTGCTAAGTCGTGCTGAGTTTGACTTATGAGAACCAGTGTGAAATTGAAATGGAGGCTAATGTTGAAAATGCCTCACAGAGTCCGACAGAGTGATCGGACAGTATTGAGACACGCTTCGCGAGATTGGAGCGGAGTGTGGAGATTACTTGAGGAGCAAATTGCTCAGATCATGTATGAGATCAGAGGGCGCAGCGGAACAGTGGTGGAAACCCGCTCGACCTATCTTAAGAGTTGAGATGAGAAATATCTTGGACATATTCCGGTGACAGGATATCCCGGACATGATTTAAAGGACATTTCAGATTAAAGTCCTTATTCTGACCCAGAGGATTTGATTGATTGACGAGCAGGGGGACTCGATTATATTCTGGGTAGATATTACCTCGACACTATGAACAAGTGACAGTCGAGATGTCTAAAAGTTCATGAAAGGGCTCGACTTTTCAATTAGAGTCTGATTGGCCCGTGAGATATTACCTATACCGAGGCAGTGCACAGATTTACAGTTGGGTAAGTGAGAATATAAATTGCACGCCTCTGAGATTGGGAAAGGTAATGAGGGCTGAAATAGAGACATAAAAGAGAATCGAGAAATGACAGAAATGTCAGAATGGGAAAATGGAAATTGGTTAAAGATTAGATTTGATGTGTATGGGCTGAGATAATGGGTAAGGCCCCAGTGCATCTAATTTTGGCACTCTTGAGGGGTATTGTGATTGGAGGACCCCGACCTGCTACGAAGCAGAGTAGCAGTGTGAGCACTGTAAGCTGTGCAAGATATGTGGTGGATACCACGGAAGGAGGGTTTATACCTACACGGTATTGATGGAAATGGCCGTTAAGTGTGGTAAAGACGGACCATTGATTTGATTTGCACAGAGTTGGGCGAGATCGTCCCACAGGAAAGTAAAGAGACAGAGAGGAAAACTTCGTTGGTATAGCTGCAATGAAAAGGGAAGCCGTAGCCAAAAAAAAAAAAAGGAAAGTAGGCTGTTGGACGAAGGCGAGAGGATGTCTTGGACCAGGACACTGTTGATGTTTCATGGATGTGGTGTAAGATACCACACTTATTATGAATAATAACGAAGTACATATGTTCATTGATCCTGGTGCCACACATTTATTCATACCGCCTTCATTCGAATATAAGTGAGTAAAAGGCATGAATGCCTACATCATTGGACGATACTGATAAATGAGTACCCCAATAGAGGAGGATTAATTAACGGAATATAGATATAGAGGTTTTAAGTGACAAAAAGGGGTGCGACAGTTGAAATTTAAGGAGTAAAGGGATTGTACTCACAGAATGAATAAAGACAAGAGTTTCATTATAATTGGTACACTAAGGAGAAAATCTTCGAGATAAGATAGATCCTAAAGACAAGATGTATTGGAGTAAGAGATGTATGCTAGGTAAGAACATCCTTACGATATGAAGTAATTGGGATTAAGCAATTAGTAAGGAATATAAATTATAACCAAGGACAAATATGGGTATAACCATAACCAGTAGTTGTGGTTAAGTCTGAAGGCTAATAAAGGTATTTCAAAATACCTCCCCGCCTGAAGACTTGACAGCGTCTAGATAAATATATATATCCTATAACGTGAAACCGATCATCGTAATAAATACCTTTAGCATTAGGATACCATTATTAAGACAATAAGAATATTAAAATTCGACAAATCCTAAAGATTATCATAGTAAAAATTTAATAAGAACCGTTGAGATAAGAAAAGGAAATGACGCAGGTTAGCACCTGAAAACGTAAGCGGTTGAGAAGGATCTTGTACGCTTTGCATAAATAAGTCAAGGATTAGATCGAGTTGTAATCATCATTAACGGTAATATGCTAGGTGTAGTTAAAGTCTAGGGCGAATTATAAGCGACAACTGGGAAATTGCTTTTACAGATGGTTGCTGCTAGTTCTAAAGGATATACCTGGTTGACACGTTTAATTATGAAAACGTGGTCTTGGAATGGGATGATAACTAAGATGATAGACGTGACATGGATCTCGGTGTAGTAGAGTATGAATTGACCACCGTGATTAATTTCACCATACCCAACAGCTCAAGAGGTTCTCAGTGAGTATGGATACCTCAAAATAATGAATGAGCTGTGTATTGATGTATAATGGGAAGATACCCATGATTTAAAACTGGCAACAGTATTTGTACCGAGGATATGGTACTATTATGTACAGGGTGAGAAATTGTGGATATGCACTGATCATAAAGCCCGAGTATCTGTTTTTACAGAAAGGCGAATATGAGAATACATAGTGGGTTAGAGCTTCTGAGAGGTTTTGATTGTGAAAAAAATTGTACCACCCAGGAAAGGCTAATGTGATGGCTGATGCCTCGAGTAGAAAGAGCCTCGGGATGGTACCACACATGATGGTCAGGGAGCGTGAGCTGCGAGATGCAGTTGTGAGCCTCAGTAAAGATGTGATCCCTTCTGATGATGACAGTGATTGGTATGATTGTGTGACAGCTAGCCTGATGACTAATACCGGATGAGAGTGCCCGGATTTGCCAGGCCTAGCGTGATGATCGACCGGATGTCGATAGTTTGGGTCAGATTCAGAAGGGTACAGTGATAGAGTTCACAGTGGGTGATGATGAGTTACTGAGAATTCAGAGACAGTATAAGTGCTCCCCAGGACCATAGTTGGTGAGATAGTGATTATTATCAGAAGCTCACTCTTCGGGATATACAGTGCATACGGAAGGTAATAATAATATATTAAAAATCTTGAAAAGGGTATGGGTGGTCAGATATAAAAAGAGACATGATAGAGATTGTGAAAAAGTGCCTAGTGTGTCAACAGAGTAAGGTAGAGTATTAAAAGTCTGCAGAGTTATTGCAGCACCTACCTATATCGACACGGCACGAAAAATGAGAGTAAGTCTCCATGAATGTCGTGATGGGTTATAGGGGACCCGGATAAATCAGGAGACTAGTTGGATGGTAGTCGATAGAGTGACTAAGTCCACCCACCTTCTAGTTATGAACTCCCCAGATACTCAGAGTGTGTATGAGGATTTATGTGTAAGGCAGTTTGTGGAACATTATGTAACGTTCCAGTGAGCATGGTATCATATAGGGATTCCCGCTTCACCTTCTACTTCAGAGAATATTTTTAGGAAGCTATGGGAACCCGACTGAGTATTAGCACAGCTTTCCCTCCTCAGACAGATGATCAGTCAGAGAGGACTGTACAAGTCCTGGAGGATCCGATGAAAGCGTGTGCCATTGATTTTATAAGCTCCTGGAATGATCAGTTGATTTCTAATTGAAGTTGCCAATAACGACAGTTGGCAGTTGAGTATCGGGATAACAATATATGAGACAGTGTACGGCTGTTGGGGTTATTCCCCGAGTTGGATAAAAAAAAAAGTGGGTGACAGATAGAATCATTCTGATTTTGGGGATAATAAGTCCTGAGGATGTTTAGTTAAGGATGAGAGATTAAGAACACCTCAGAACAGATAGAAAAATATTGGAATTCACTCTTGGTGAATTATTATGGTTGAAAGTTACACGTCCTAAGAGAATAAGGACATAGCGGAACTTTTGGAAGAAGTAAATTGAGTTGAGCTGGATCGAATCCTTGAGAGATTGGACAAGTGGGAGATAAGACCTGTAGGTTGTTGTTAATCACTTGGATTAACAGGCACCCACAATGTGTCCCAGCTTATGATGCTTCGGTACTACTATCCAGATCCAGCAGAGGTGATAGGATATGAACTCCAAAAGTTCAGTTTGAGGAAAATACAAGTATATTGAAGAAGTTGATTCGGGCATTAAACAGGAAAGAGAAAGTATTGGGGTTTAAGATAATCTCCCTAATTAAAGTCCTTTGGTAGTAATACACTCCGGAGAAGGTCGCATAAGAATTTAAGAGTATAATATGATCGATGTACCCGGAGTTGTATATGGACTCATATGAATTGGTTCTAATTTGGAGGACCAAATTCCTTAAGTGGGGGAGAGTTGTAAGACCCGAATTTAATTAAAATACGAAATGAATTAGTGTTCGTGAAGGAAAGTTTGACTGAATTAATTCCCGAACACGTGTAAGGGCAAAATGGTCAAAAGACCGGAAGCCGGTATAAATTCGATGAGAAAAATTAATTTAAAATAATGGATTAAGAAATCTTGGTCAATAAAAGTGAAATAAAATTATTTCGGATTAAATTGATCAAGATATTAATTTATTGGAATTAATCGGGATTAATCGGGATTTTTAGTTCGGAAAAATAATCCCGAAAATAATCGAAAAATATACTGAAAAGTCACTCGGGACAATATCCCGAAAATACGGGGAAATTATACCCGAAAAAGGATTAAAATAAATTAAATTAAATTAAATTAAATAAATTAGAATAAAAATAATAATTTTGTATGATATTTTGGGGTGTTTTAATATATTATAAGGAATAGTAAAACAATTAAAATAAATAAAAATAAAATTAATAAAATTAATAAAACAAAAAAAAAAGAAAAAAAAAGAGAGAAATTGGAAAAAAACCATCGGGGAGAGAGAAAAATGAAGCAGAAAAACGGAGAAGAAGAAGCTGCCGCGCGTGGCCGACCGACCCACGGCCACCGGGCACTGACGGCCTCCGACGAGGGGCCAATCAGCAAGAGGAGAGGTCGGCGAATCCATCGGCGCTGGCGACGCGCCCCAAGGAGACCGGAAAACGGCGAACGGAGGAAGAAAAGCCACGGGAAAAAACGGAGTCGGTGCCGGCGATCCACGGCAGCTGGGGACGATCGGCGGGCACCGGTGTGACCGGGGAGAGGAGCCGGTCCTTTTGAGACCGGTATCGGCCGGCGAGACCACCGGAATCCGGTGGATCGAGGGAGAGAAGCCACGGAGGGAGAAGACGAATCCGGCGGCCACCGGCGAGATTCGGCCAACCCCGACCCCCAGCCGAAGACTCCCCAGGCCCAGACGGAGCGATTGGTGGCGGTGGCAGCCACCGAAATCGGCGGACGGCGCCGGAAACAGAAAAGGAAGGAAATGGGTCCGACGGCGAGGAGAGAAGAGGCCGGACCGGCGGCTTTTCGGCGGCCTTGGGCGAATCCGAGCCCAGATTCGAGGTGCGGACGGCCTTGCGGAGCGTTTGGCGGTGGAAGCCGGCGGAGAACCGGCCGGAAAAGGGGCGAACCGGCGGTGAACCGGTCGAACCGGGGTGAACCGGCGGTCTGAACCGGGTTGAACCGGTCTGAACCGGTTCAGCCAAGAAAGAAGGGAAAAAAAAGAAGAAAAAGGGAAAAAGAAAAAGAGGAAAAAATTGAGGAAAATTCCTGTGATGCAATCGAGCTTCGGGTAAGTCGACAAGCGGTCAAAATGACCCGATTTAAATTTGGAATATTTTATTTAATTAATTTTGGGCTGAAAACTTACCCGAAAAAATTGTGGAATTGTGTAGCTCGACGATTGGAATCCACCGAGGGCTCGAGACAGCCTCAATTTACGGACTAGCATGGAATATCGGGTAAGTGACCCCTATTTACGACAATTACCTCGTATTGCGTGATATTGATTTAATTCCCGCAATTATTTGAATTAAATTATGGAAATTAGATAAATTGTCGTAAATAGTGAATTTAGTTATTCGAGAATTAGAACGAGGCCCGATAAATTATTGGTGGGCCCAATGAGCCCAATAGGCCTCGATAAGTGGGAATTTAGTGAAAAGCGGGCTTAAGGCCGATTAAGGCCCATTAAGGTGCAATCGGGCCCAATAAGGGTAAACGGGCCCAATGATTTAAATTAAGCCCAGAAAGTAATAGATACAATTAAATTGCATAATATCTGACCTGAGGAATGTTAATACGCAGTTCTGGGCATTGGATTGGGAGCATATCGGACTGCGCGACGAGATGACAATGGAAAAGAAAAAGGTCAGACTCGACGAGAATCGAGGTAAGGGAATTCTGCGGACTGCTAGAGGTAACAGTACGCAATTTTACATTCATATGCAGTCCTTTAAAACTAATTGAAGGGTCTAGAGGTCGAAAAACAATTTTAGTGCCCCGTATGGGCAAAATTACTAAAATACCCTTGCTAAGGGTAAAATTCTAAAAAATTTAGGAAAAATTGGGAGGAGCAAGAACAAGAGGTTCCTGCTCGTTCTGGAGGTATTTCAACGCATGCATGAGTAGGCTGGCTCACCTTGAAAGAAAATGCATAGCATTGCATATCTTAACTGATGTGATTTCTGTGAAAACTATTTGGAAATAACCGAGCCGCCTACATGTTTTTATTTACATGTGACGTGCTAGAGCTCAGCTCGCACGATGTTTGACTTGTGTGATGCATGCATTAGTGCTGGAGCGAGAGCTCGCACTAGAGTTTTACATGCATAGGTGCTAGAGTATAACTCGCACCAGATTTCACATGCTTTTGCGTGACATGGTGCTAGAGTCTAACTCGCACCAGATTTTACATGATTTTCATGACAGGGTGCGGGAGTTTAACTCGCACCAGATTTTATAAGATTTTCATACGATTTGTATACAGAGTGCTGAGCCTAGCTCGCACTAGTTTTACTGGATTTGTGGAGTAGCGCTGTCTGCCCTTGGAGTCAGCCAAAAGGCCCAACAGGCTCAATAGACCTCTTAAGTAGGGTGAGAGTGAGGGATGAGGTTGGCGGCCTTATGGAGATGTAAAGCGGGCTCTGCCAAGTTTACTTGATTTGATGAGAGTGCTGAGCATCGCTCGCACTGATTCTTAAGAGAACATACAATGAGCCGTGCTTGGAGCATCGGGTAGACTGTGTGTCACCGATTTAATAGGCTCGCACGTGCGTTTTGAGACATGGCAACAAGTATTGAGTTATGAAAACCTCTGTGGGAAGCAGGCCAATTGGGCTGGAGTACCTAGAGTGATATGGGTCCATGGAGTACGATGTACCGTGCAAGTAGCATGGAGTACGATGTACCGTGGGGTATCTTCGGATGCGGTATCTTTGTGATACAGAGTATCTTCGGATACGGTATCTTTGTGATACGGGGTATCTTTGTGATACGGTATCTTCGTGATACGGGGTATCTTCGGATACGGCATCGACGGATGCGTGAGATCGGATAAGACTGACGGGTTGGATTGACCCACCTCCCGGGCAGTTCCCGATCAGGGTGAGACCTCGCACACTGGGGTCCGTGAAGCTAGAGGACTCACGAGGACATATTGGCCAGTCCTGGTTATTACCGATATACAGTATTGCCTAGTCTCGTATCTTGTATATATATACGTATGTTTTCGATATCGATGCTTTTGAGAAATTCTATTTCCATGGTTTTGTGTGAGTCAGGATCACCCGAAGGAGGGGTCGAGTCCTGACTTCATTGTGAAATTTTTAAAGAGAAAGAAATGATTTAAAATAATTGCATGTTGAGTTTTCCGTGCAACTGGATTTACATAACATCACAACATCATATCATATGTTTTAAAATGTGTGGAGAAATGGTGGTTTATGCATGGCACCACGTTCATGTAGGTAGTATGGTTACCTACTTGTTCGTAGGATTGCCTTACTGAGCTTGATGTGCTCACCCCTTTCATTTTCTCCCACAGATGATCTCCAGTTGAAGTTGAGGCGACTCAGTACTGCATTCCGGATATCCGCTGTTGCCCATCAACATAAGGTATATACACTTGTACTTATTGTATCTACATAAGCATAGCACAGTAACATGTTTGTAAGTAACTTTAGGGGATGTATAAATAATATAACAACTATAAATGACTGGAGAAGAAATAAGTACTGGGGTAGATGTATGGTGGGACTGGCATTGACGCACAGCCCAATTAGTAGTGGAGTGTTGGTCACGATTCGAGGACAGGTAAGAATTAAGTAAGAAAATAAACAAAAACGCGAAAAATTCACTCTGATTTTTGGATAGTTGGGTCGTGACAAAATTTGCATAGATGCTTCACTTATACTTAATACCGATGGCCATGGTAAGGGACTGTAGACTGGATCAGGGTCTTACAGAGCCCCTCGCCATTATACATATATTTCCTTTAACGGAGAGTGGCATAAACATCGCACCTAGTGGTACAAATACCCGACGTAGTTCAACATGCACCACAAGGGACTAAACGTACACCAAGTGGTATGAGGCATGTTCCACAGCGGTCCAGACCCCACACGGCAATTTAAGATAGCTCTCATAGCTTACATATAGCCTTAGTCTCAAAACATTTCTTTGAAATTATTTCTTGAGTTCGTTCACCCGTAAACTTTTAAATATTTTCTCAGGTCCGTACACCCGTAAACTTTTAAATCATTTCTCGGGTCCGTACACCCGTAAATTCATAGAAATCATATTTTTAATCATATTTTAAGTCTGTTTACCCGTAAATTCGTAGAAATAATGATTTAATTATATTTCGGGTCCGTTCACCCGTAAACTCGTAGAAATCATATTTTTAATCATAATTCGGGTCCTTTCACCCATAACTTGTTGAAATAATGAATTTTCATTTTCACATAACAAATTTCATTTAAAAACATTTCACATATATCAAAAGTATATTTTGAAGAGCTCGAAAAATAGGGCTTTTCTTTCGGGTTTCTCGATTTTTGAGTGCATAGTAATTTTTTTCTGGGTTCAGAATTATTATTCATGAAAACTAACATGTTCAACACATTTTTAAGCTGAAGTAAGGTATTTGAATACCAATACTACTTTAAATCACATCCCTTACCTCGTAGATCGTAGGGCAGTGCAAACTTGTCGGGTCTCGGGATTACCTCGATTTACATGTCGAATTCCCAAACTGCCCAAAACGATATTCATTCATCATATATTGATCAATTTCATCTTACCATACTCAATTTTAATTTATCTTCTCGAAGTTTGACCAATTTTGACTTTTCGATCAACTTTTTTAATTTTCTCGGTTTTACCGATTTAGTGCCGTTTTTGGAAAATTTCGTTATTCTAATTTCTCATTTCATTACTTCATTAACCTTATTACTCATTCAAGTTCATAAATCAAGCTAGTCATTTTGTAAAATTTTCAATTCTTTCGTTTTTCAGTTTTACAATGAGTCAAACTATAAATCGGGCTTTCTCGGTATAAATTTAACCGTTAATAACTATAGATCCATCAAATTTTTCACATAAACACATCAACACCTTGCTTTCCAGATCTCAAATCATTCTTAGAAGTTAAATCATCCAAGTCCACTTAACTAAAAATCTTTCAACAACACCAAATAACAACATATATGAACTTCATCATCATCCATCAACTTTACCTCGAGTTTGACTAAGGTTGACCATGTTTTTTATTCTTCCAATTGATCCTCAACTGTTGTTTAACATGTATAGAGCTTGGAATCATCAAAAACTATAAGAAAACTCAGCCAAAGAATCCAAAAATTCCAAGTTCTTCACTTACCAAAAACAGGGCAAATCCGTCGACCGTTTTTGTTTTTCGTTTTTCACCTAGTAAATGAACTTCTTTGTGGCTGAATTTTTTATATGTTATATAGGACTGGATGAGGAAGATTTTATCCGTTGACACCTGAATCTGATCGGAAGGTGGTCGAAAAAATCACGTACTGAGGGCAGACGGAGGACGCCTGCGGGAAGAAAGGAAGGGGGATATCTCATACTTAAGTCTAATTTCAGTCTTGAAAAACTTGGCTCGAATTGAATAAGGGAAGGTCTTCAAATTTGACAAACATGAGGTCTAGGTTGGCAGGCTGAAGGGGACAGATTTCTGTCCTCTTCTAGAAGAATTCAAGAAAAATTATTCTAGTCCAATTTTCTCCAAATTTCCACTTCTCAAGTGTTATACTATGTCTCTAGCATGTTTCATAAAAATTTGAGGGTCACTTGTTTAAGAAAAATTACCCGATTGAACCCATTTTACGCGATTTGGTCAATACCGAGCAAAATGGCTTAAACTTTTCAATTTACCTTAAAAATTAATTCGATCCCCGAAACCTCCATATTTCCACTTGATTTTAATTTCTCAAGTAAATTTCATCTTATATTAATTTTCTATGGCCTCAGAATAATTTTCAAGAATTTTTAGAATTTATTCCGGATTTATTCTCTTTTTCGAGTCCATTTGCTCGATTTAGTGCAAAACCCAAACCTTACTAACTTTTTCACTTTCAATTCCTTAGTTTTCATTTCTACACATCAATTCATACTCGAACATGTAATTCTTAAGAAATTCGCGGGCTTAAAGTCTTACCTCGATTTACGAGCCAGTGGGCCCCACGTTACTAACCCGAGTGTTTTGGTGGTTTCGGGCCTGCATAATATTATTCCGAGTTCTCAATTACTTCTTAGTTTTTCAAATAAGAAATAAAGTGAGAAATATTTGGGTTTCACAATGCATGTCATGAAAATCTAGTGCAAATCACAATCCAACATTAATATATGTGGAAAATATATGAAATCAAGTTCGAATTGTGCTCTAGCACGATTTATTCTCACATAATTCGATAGATGGCTATTTAAAAAGGGATGATTTTTGAAACATCAAAATCAGCACTATAAAGTGTGCTTAATTCACATCAACCTCAAAATCATTAGCCGATCTATTTATTATTCTGCTAAACAGCAGTAAAACACTCAAAATGGTAGTTTCCATGCTTTTTACAACTTTTCACAAAAGTTGACTTTTTTCCTAACTAAGAGTAAAATCGTAATTTACCATTATCGGGTCACAATAATTATTACTCACTTTCTCTAACCCCAGAGTTTTTAAGTGAATGTAAAAGCAGACGGAAATACGTGTAGGTATCTCTAACTACTCACAAAAGTCCCTTACCTGCAATCACTCGAGAAATTTTACTTTTTCAACGCTGCTCGATCCAACAGTCCGATTTGCTCCTCCAATAATCTCTGGAGCTACATATAACCATTTATCAGGTTAATTATATTTTTTCTACTATATTTCAGATTAAATACAGTCTATTCCACTTAATGGGCTTTAATAAACCTTAATGGGTCTAACTATGCCTTAAGCCCATTTTCATTTTACTATTCATTTTCGTTGGGCCTTTTGGGCTTGTGGGGCTCACCAACTCTTTTTGGGCTTATCCTAGACCCAATACATCTCATTGGGCCTAAAATAATTGGGCTTGACCCATTGGACCTCTTGACCACATGCCATGGCCGAGAGCAACCCATGCCGTCGGTCACACCATGGCATGCCGTCCATGTCCATTTCCTTAGCCAATTCACTTAGGCATTTTCACAAACACTTAGTTGGCAATGTTCTTAAGCATCACATAGTTCATTTAGGCATTTTATCAAACACCTTGATTGCCAACTTAATACATGTATTAATTTATCAAATTGATTAATTCTAACTATACCATAATCATTAACACATGTATATCAATTCATTTATGCCTTAATATCATATGGGCATTCATCAATATTTCACTACTCACTCTCGGCCTAACCATGATCATAGTGATTTCATATGTTTCAATGCTTAAAACATATACCTATATACTTAAAATCATTCATACATTAACATATATGAATTTGAAAGCTTGAAAATATACCTAGTATTTGTGTTCACACTTGGCCAAAACTTTGGAGCCTCACGGTTTGCACACTATGGCTTCTTGATAGCCAAATCCAACATATGTTACTCTCCTCTCAATTTGGAACAACTTTCATGAAGAATGCAAGTTCCAAATATGCCTAAATCCTAGTGATTTCTAGTGAGGGAAAGCTTAGATAAATGTATTTCAATGGTTTCCTTGTGTAGCCAAGAATGGTATGGTGAAGATGAAAATGATGTGGCTGATTTTATAAGCCATTTACTTAGCCATTAAGCCTTACTTTTCAGCCATTAAAATTGACTTCCTAAGGTTTAGTTATGAGTCACCTAATGAGTCATCTAATGAGTCATATTTAGCTTTAACTATGGTTAGATATTTAATCCTAATGGACTTTACAATTGGGCCTCCCGGTTTGGGCTTTCTTAATGGGCTTTCAGGCTGAAAATTTTACTATACCTCGAGCCTTTTATTGTCTAAATATTTGGCCTATCAATTGGTCCAACAATTCGGTCTAAGGGACCTATGAATTTCGATCTACGTTTAGTATACCTTAATGGGATTTAAAATCTTCACTTTAGGCCCATTGCGTTTTTATCCATTAATTCTAATCCGGAATCCTTCCGAATAAATTTTCCTTACTTTCGGGGATGATTATCTTGTATTCTGATCAAAAATATTTTTCCCCAAATTTTTCTCCATACTTAGCTAAATTTTTAACCATGGTTAGTCAACTATGGTAAAAGTCCACTTTTCTTAACTATAGTTGACTTTTTCCTTAATCATTGACCAAGTTGACTTTTTCTCAAAATTTTGAAAGTGTCATATCTTATGTCTTACACTCTCGTCTTTACGTTTTAGCCGTTTTCGATAGGTAAATATGCTTGAAATACCTTAAATACATTAACTTGCTAAAAAGGTCCATTTTACCCTTTTTAGCTTTTACTCTCGTTCTCTGTGTTCGGAAGTAAATCAAACCGACTTTCCTTCATAAACTCTTTATATTTTCTCATTTTAAGTTCTTCTCTTCAGTCAGAATGATTCAGATCCACTCGGTTTAGCCTGTGACTGTTATAGCTCTCATTAGGCTTTTATGTAGCTTATAGGTGCTAAATCATTTCACATACTCTTTAAATCTAGTAAATACTCTTCTTATGATTCAACTATAATAATAGAGTGTTCATACACATAGGAATCATAAGGAACAAGCTACATAAAATACGGGTCTAACATTTTCAACAGGCACAAGCAGAGCTAGTTTATATGCAGTCCAAGTATGACTCTCTATTCACGAGTTTTAATGGGCTAACAGATCGCAATCAGGAGCTGGAACAGCATATCATTGAACTAGAGAGTCGAACTACTCCTTCTCTTAATTAAGTTGAGATTGATAGTATCGGGGCTGAAGCTGTGAAGGAGTACAGACTTTCTAAAGACTGCTTGAGGCGGAAAGAAGACTTCTTGGTGCCATATGTGAAATATGGTTTTTACCTTACCCGGTCTTGGTTGGAGAAGCATAGGGAAGGTGAAGAGTTCCCTGAGCTTCTATATACGCTTGAAGCGATGTTATTTGAAGCTCCTGATTGGACAAAGTATGAACCCGATGCCGAGCCCGCTGATGAGGTCCTGAATAAGGCTGCGCTGGATGACCTTGTGAACCTGGTCGGTCCTTGGCAACCTGTGAGCCTAGATAATTTCCTCGAATCTATCGGTGCCCTTGATGACCTGGATGGAGAAGATCTCTCGTTGCCTGATCCCTAGCCCCCAGAACGTGAGGGTCTGTCGCTGTCTGATCCCCAACCCCCAGAACGTGAGGGTCTGTCGCTGCCTGATCCCCAGCCTCCAGATCATGCAGATTGATTTATTTTTATTTTTGAATATTCCATCGTTGTAAAGATTTTTTGAATCTATTCATACTTCATATCTCGTTGTAAGAATTTTTTGAATTTATGAATAAAGTTTGTCTATTCATACTCCATATTGTTTATGAATGTTGGTTATTTAACTTTAGCTATTATCGCTTATCTGAATACTTGTTTACCCATATTTTATTTATCTGTGTATGCTCCCCAAATTCTTAATAGAAAGACTTATACTTTTAGAAAAAATTACGTAAGTAAACATACCTTTTTCTGATGTCTGGCCACCATGATGCGAGTGCGCCTTTGGTTCTTACGGCTGATACATTTCTATCGCCTGGCCACAGTGACGCTATCGCGCCTCAAGCTCTTATGGCTTACACATTTTTAATGCCTGGCCATAATGACGTTATTACGCCTCAGGCTCTTACAGCTTATCTGTCTTCTATGCCTGGCCATAGTGACGCTATTGCGCCTCAGGCTCTTACGGCTTACACATTTTTAACGCTTGGCCACAGTGTCGCTATTACGCCTCAGGCTCTTACGGCTTATCTGTCTTCGATGCTTAGCCATAGTGACGCTATCGCGCCTCAGGCTCTTACGGCTTATATGTTTTCAATGCCTGGCCACAGTGATGCTATCGCGACTCAGGTTCTTACGGCTTATACATCTTCAATGCCTAGCCACAGTGACGCTATTGCACCTCAGGCTCTTACGGCTTATCTATCTTCGATGCCTGGCCACAGTGACGCTATCGCGCCTCAAGCTCTTACGGCTTATATGTTTTCAACGCCTGGCCATAGTGACGCTTATATGTTTTCTGACATAAGATTCATATTCATAAATGTTAAAGATATAATAGGAAATTAGAGAAGTAACTTGCATAATAATCATATAATAGTATCTTGTGACAATGCATTTAAAATAAATAAATAATAATGCGAGAATATAAAAATTAGGAAAAAAGACATAATAGTTAACTCCAATACAATTTCAAGTGATTTGTGTTTTATGTCTTCCCTATTTTCTTTCCGTGCAGAGTTTCCAGGATGCAGGTGTTAGGCCCAATCCTCTGTCTAATTCGATACGGGCCTTCCTAGTTGGCTCTGAACTTTTCGTTCTTCCTCAAGGCATTGGTGATGTACGACTTCTTAAGCACCAAATCTCCCTCAGACATCGGTCTATCTTTAACCTGACTGTTGTAGTAGTTGACTACCCTTTGATGGTAGGATGTCAGTCGGATAGCTACAGCCTCTCTATGCTAATCAAGCAGATCTAGGTTTTCCCTTAGCCCTTGTGAATTATATTCTTCCACTAAAGGTACTACCCTGGGAGAAAGTGCTCCAATTTCCACAGGAATCAATGCTTCAGTGCCCTATACCAGACTAAACGGTGTTTCTCTAGTTGATACTCGACTAGTGGTATGATATGCCCATAAGACACTAGGTAACTCATCCACCCATGCTTCTTTAGTTTTATCCAGTCTAGTCTTCAACCCATGAAGAATGGTTCGGTTGCTAACTTCGGCTTGTCCATTAGCTTGAGGATATGAAACAGAGGAAATCCTTAGCTGAATGTCAAGGCGTCTGTAGAACTCACGAAAGGCATCATAGTCAAACAGCTTTTCGTGGTCAGCATTTAAGACGCGTGGGATTTCAAACCGGCATATAATATCTTTCCATACCATTGCTTCAACTTTCTTCTCTGTGATTGTAGCTAAAGGTTCTGCCTCAATCCATTTTGTAAAGTAATCGGTAGCTACTAACAGAAACTTTCTCTGACTCGTAGCTAATGGAAAGGGTCCTAGAATGTCTAACCCCTATTGTATAAAGGGAGTTGGTTGTACCGTACTCTGGAACGAAGCCATTGGGGCCGTTGTTATTGGTGCAAATCTTTGGCACTTGTCACACTTACGGGCTTTATCCATCGCGTATTTCTTCAACGTCGGCCAATAGAACCCCGACTGTAATATCTTAGAGGCAAGGGCTCTAGCTCCCAAGTGTTCACCATAAATTCCTTCATGTACCTCAGCTAAGACATAATTTGCTTGTTCTGGCCTCAGGCACTTTAACAAGGGTAATAAATACCCCCTCTTGTACAGCTCCTCATTTATCAGTGTGAATTTCGCCCCTTGTATCTTTAAGCGAAAAGTTTCTTCCTTGTCTTGTGGGAGCATACCTTCAGTGAGATACTGTTTGAATGGGGTTCTCCAATCGTCCCCCACCTCAATGCTACACACTTTGACTTCTTCAATGCTAAGCCGCTTCAGTCTTTCCACCTTCACCATTCTTCTTTGGGTCTCATTAGAAGAAGCTAATTTGGACAATGAATCTGCATGTGTGTTTTTAGACCGGTTAATTTGTATCAACTGAAAGTTTACGAAAGTTTGAGCCAATGATTGGACTTTCTTCAGATAGGGGACTAGCATTGGCTCTCGAATTTCATACTGTCCATGGAACTGGTTTACCACCAGTTGAGAATCACTATGCGCTACTAGGTAGCGAACTTGTAACCTATCTGTCAGCTTCATTCCAGCAACAAGAGCCTCATACTCTGCTATATTATTTGAACTAGGGAACCCAAAGCGCAAAGAATATTCTAAAGATCTCCCTTATGGTGACACCAACACTATACCGGCCCCACTACCATTTGCGATCGACGCTCCGTCAACATACAATAACCATGGCTGAGTTTCTTCTTTAATATTGCCCCTCAGGCTAATACATTCTACTATGAAATACGCTAAAGTTTGTCCCTTAATGGCTTGCTTGGGCTAAAACATAATATCATACTCTCCAAGTTCTACTGCCCACTTCACCAATCTCCTTGAGTGTTCGAGCTTCTGTAGAATTTATCTTAACAGTTAATCCGTTAGGACAGAAATGGGGTGCGCCTGAAAATAAGGACGCAATTTGCGAGAGGCTATCATAAGGGCCAATGCTAGATTTTTGACCAACGGATAACGGGTCTTCAGGTCTAGTAGTACCTTACTTACATAATAGATGAGACTATCCACTATTTCATCTTTCTTCAGCAGTACCGCACTGACGGCAAATTCACCGACTCCCAAGTACATATACAAATGTTCCCCTTCCAAAGGCCTTGTTAATAAAGGCAACTGCTTCAAATATTCCTTCAAGTCTTCGAAAGCTCTTTGGCAATCATCTGTCCACTTGAAATTCCATCCACCCCGTAAAGTTTTGAAGAATGGTAAGCTCCTTTCTGTAAATTTTAACAAAAAACGGTTCAGAGCTGTTATTCTGTCTGTCAATCTGTGAACTTCTCTCACTGTGGTTGGCGGCTTCATATCTATAATTGCTTGCACCTTTTTGGGGTTTGTCTCAATCCCCCTATTGGTGATCATGAACCCCAAGAACTTTCCAAACCTAACTCCGAATGAACATTTGTGGGGATTTAGCTTCATACTGAATTTCCTCAACACATGAAACACCTTAGACATCTGATGAGCATGAGACTCTCCTGCTCTGCTTTTGATAATCATATCATCCACTTCCATAGTGTTTCCCAAAAGATCTTTGAAGACTTGGTTCACAATTCCCTGATATGTAGCTCCAGCATTCTTTAAACCGAATAGCATTACTCGATAACAATATGTTCCATCATCAGTTATGAAGGAAGTCTTCTCTTCATCTTCTGGATGAAGCATAATTTGATGGTACTTGGAGAAAGCATCTAGAAAACTGAGGAGTTCGTACCCTGATGTTTCATCCACAAGCTTATCAATTCGGGGCAGAGGATACGAATCTTTGGGGTAAGCTTTATTTAAATCGGTGAAATCTACACACATTTGCCATTTCTCATTAGATTTCTTCACTATTACTACATTGGCCAACCATTCAGGGTAGTAAACCTCTATAATAAACTCGGCTTCTAAAAGTTTATTAATTTCCTCTGTGATCGCCTTTTGTCTTTCTAGGGTAAAACTTCTCTTCTTTTGTTTAACAAGCCTATGCCTGGGTGAAACATTAAGCTTATGGCAAATCACTTCTGGATTAATCCCGGGCATATCAGTCAGGGTCTAAGCAAAGACATCCGAGTTTTTCTGTAGGCATTCTACTATCTCTCTTCTTGTTTGTTCATCCAATTGAGTCCCTGAATGCCTTCTTCTCTTCATCCCCTTTGATTAGCTCAATTGCTTTTATTTTCTCAATAGGCTGAGGCTTAGTAGGATCATCTATATACAACGTCTCCTTTCTTTGTACTCCTTTGTCGACGGTAGAAGCGATATAACATGTACGAACCCTCTTTTAATCTCCTCGTACTTGTCCAACACCGTTGGGAGTAGGAAACTTCATTAATAGGTAGCAACAAGATATTACCGCCCTTATATCATTTAATAAAGGTCTTCCAAAGATCATGTTATAAGTAGCTGAGGTTGATCTTACAACCATGAACAATACCTGTCGAGTCACATCCTTTGGGCTTTCCCCTAGAGTCACAGACAACTCTATAGACCTGACGACCTTCACTTTCTCGCCCGTAAATCCATACAGTGGCATCATAACGGGTCTTAATCTATCTTTGGATACATTCATTTTCTTAAAGCAATTCTAATAGATTAAGTTCACCGAACTTCCATTGTCTACTAGGTTTCTGCTTACTAGATGTTTTACCACCACCGTTGATATCACTATAGGATCGTCATGAGGTATGACGATATCACCCCTGTCTACCGGAGTGAACACGATGGGTTCTTCACCCGCATTCTCCTCCATCACAGCATGAATCTGATATGTTTGTCTCGCGTAACTTTTGTGAGAAGCAGAGGAACTTCCTGCCATCGATTCTCCTCCTGCAATAACATTTATAGTTGGGCCAGTGGGTTCATTATCTAGCCGGTTGGCTTGGGGGTCTGGCCTAGGTTTTTCTTCATTTCTTGGCCTATTTCTCCCTTTATCATTATTTTATCTATTCTGCGAACGATCATCCCTTTGATCTCGCGGGGGGTAATGGGGCCTTTCACTTCTCCACAGGAAGCGATTAATTTTTCCATCTCGAGCCAACTTTTCTAACTGATCCATCAGATATCTGCATCTTTCAGTAGGATGACCATGAGCAGAATGAAAGTCACAATAAGCATCAACATTTCGACCCAAATCTCCAATCTTCTTTTTAGGGAACTCCAACAATCCAGTTCCTTCAATAGCAGCAAGGATAGCGGCACGAGGCTCATTTAGCTTGGTATAGTTTTCATACCTGAGCCTAGGAGTCTTGTTCAATCTGTCAGTCTTGAAGACCTTCTTTCAGGTACATCTTTCTTTTTTTCTTCCTTTCCTTGCCTCTCGATATTGTACCATCTTCATCACTTCCTTTTGAGCCACGTATTTATTTACTCTAGTAAATAGATCGGAAAGAGTCGCTGGCTGATCAAGGGACATAGATTCCTATAATTTCTCAAATTTCATCCCCTTGAGCATTGCTGCCATGGCTACCCCCACTGGTAGATCTTTCAGCGATTCTTTATTCCCTTGTTTAAGGGTAAGTAAATAAGTGGCATCCTTCTTTCACTGGCTGTTGATCATGAAGGCTCTTAAAAATTCACTTCGTAATTGGTCGAAGAACAAGATAGAACCCTCGTTTAACCCATTAAACCACTTTAAAGCATGCCTCGACAGTGTAAGTGAGAAGACTCTGCACATGATTTTGTCTTCCTATCCATGGAGTAACATAAGGGACTCATAACTCTGTATATGGTCGTATGGGTCAGTTTTGCCAGCATAAGTAGCCATAGAAGGCATCTTGAACTTTTTCGACAGTGGTTTGTCCATAATCTCGGGACTAAAAGGAAATCTCAATCTCTGATTGTCTTCGGGAGACACTAACTTCTTCCTTTCCAGAATCCTTTCCACAATTTTCTCAACGTTTTCTGACCCTCAGGTCGAGTGTGCTCCCCTTTCTTCTACACTAGAAGAGTCTGAGTAATAAGAATCCCTTCTTCCTCTGTTTCGAGGATTTCACACACGATTCGCTCCCCGGCTAAGGATCTCCTCATCGTCTACAGTTTCTCTCCCTTTAGGAGCCTGCACGGTATCCCTTCTTCCTACACCTCCCATTCTGTAATTCGGCCTTGGATATTCGAAATAGTCTTGGGAGTCATGACTATTTCATCCACTACTCTGTCTCTGCCGCTCCCCAGATCCGTGAACTTCGAAGTCATGTCATTCAAATTCTGCAGCAGAAGTCTGAATCCTGAACTCTGTGGTAGAGGTCTGCCTCCTATACTCTGCGGCAGAGTTCTGCCTCCTTAACCCTGCACCAGGGTACTGCTCCTGAAACCGTGCGATAGGGTTGAACTCTCTCAGACTTGCTATAGGGTCTTGACTCCTGATCCCTACAGCAGTGTTTATCCACCTCAAACCTGCGACAAGGTTCACCTCTCGCATCCTTGTGGCAAGGCACTTCCTCAAAGCTGCGGCAGGGTTGTCCTCCAGACTTGCGATACGGTTCTCCCTCAGACCTGCGACAGGGTTGTCCTCCAAACCTGCTGCAGGGTTGTCCTTTAGACCTGCGACAGGGTTTACCCTCAAACCTGTGGCAGGGTTATCCTCTAGACCTGTGGCAGGGTTCTCCCTCAAACTTGCGACAGGGTTATCCTCCAGACCTGCGGTAAGGTTCTCCCTCATACCTGCGGCAGGGTCTTGCATCAGCTCAACAATCGTATTCTGCCCCCATTCTCCTTGTCCCATATTCGCCATCGCAGAGGGTTGGCCTCTCTTGTAAGTCTGCCTGGGGACATTCTCTCCTACCATCTGCTGCAC
Source organism: Firmiana major (assembly GCA_033439115.1). Taxonomy (NCBI): domain Eukaryota; kingdom Viridiplantae; phylum Streptophyta; class Magnoliopsida; order Malvales; family Malvaceae; genus Firmiana; species Firmiana major. Next base: position 19,852,690 of record CM065903.1, on the reverse strand, counting down.
TCCTAGAGGCAAACTAAACTGCGGCAATGCATTTTTTAAGAAATCAATCATTGCCCTCAACGTCGTAGTAGTCTACTCATTTTGGCTTTTCAAAGCCTCAAATTCGTCGAGGGAAACTGTGGCAACCCTGTCTCCTTCTCTATTCTGCTCTTGTCCTCTCTCAGGTCTGCCAGGAGGACTCACATAATTCTCTTTCCCTAAATTTGCTGCTGCTGTCGAACGTGTTCTCACCATTTTAATGAAGAATCTGACTTTTTGTCCTCTTCCCATAGACGACGCCAATTGTTATTATACTAAACAACAATGATTGAATGATGTTGACGTAATCTCCCTGGTTATCTCCTCCACGTGTACTGAAGATTCTGCAAAAACAGTAAAGATCAGAGAGGCATAGGGATATATCCTTGCGCGCGCACTCTGATGCCTAAGTAAGAAAAAAAGTGTTTTTTTGTGAAAAAGTAGAACTTAGGATTTTTTTACTGATACTTGGGGTATTTATAGATCTTTCTGGTATGGCTTTTAATTTTCTCAGGCTTATGAATATTTGGGTCCAAGACTTTACCGTTTTAGGCCATCCGAGTTCTGAGGCCCAAATGCGCGACTAGGCAGGTGAGAGAGTTTCGAAAAACTCTGTCGCAAGGCTCAGAAGTCTGATGCTATGCCACGAAGTACTCTCGTGCGACAGAGGTCTGAGGACTTCTGTCGCTAGCACAGGGTGTAGAGGTCTAAGGACCTCTGCCGTTAGAATTAGGGTTGAGAACTTTGTCGCCAAGCATACTTTGTTGAGTGAGCGTACCTTTATCACCAGGCATACTATGCCGCGTGAGTGTACCTCTATCGCCAGGAATACTCTGTCGCGTGATCGTACCTCTGTCGCGTGATCGTACCTCTATCACCAGGCATACTCTACTACGTGAGCGTACCTCTGTTACCAAGCATATCGTGCCACGTGGGTTATGACTTTTTCATGATTGCCACGTGGCAGGCCACGTGGGCCTACGACCTGACGCGTGGTTGTCCTCTATTAGCCGATGTTTGCCTATGGACTTGATGTACATGACCTCTATCACAACTAAATATCAATAAAATTAATCTTACAATAAAAAAAGAAAATTAAAAGAAAATCATTATGGATTTAGCTCAAACCTTTTAACCTATTAAGATCCCATGTTCATAAAACTGAATCAAGAACAATAATGAAAAAATGAAAATGGAGTAGAAGAAGAGAAAATTAAAGAACTTAATTAAGATTGCAAGATTAAAATAAGGATTTAACTTGAAATGTAAAGAAAACAAGTAAATTTTCAAAAGAAATGTAAAGGCTTAAAACAAGTAAATTGATAACTACTTTCTAGTCTAGAAAAACAACAGAAATGAACAAGAAAAATAAAATCTAAGCCTAGGTAGTTGACCTTCCAAATGCCTTCTTCATTTTGGTATATATATAGTAAATTAGTAGTAAAAGGGTTAAAACATATGGTAAATGAGCTGACAATTAATTAGCATATGTCTTAATATAATTGGGTCTTCAAGGAAGATATTTCCACATCATCAAAACTCCATAACAACCCTTTGTCTTCTTGTCCAAGTGTCATCCTAGGTGGCTAACATATGTGAAGTCCATGTAAAAACTTGTCATTATCTTCCAAAAGTGAATGAAATCAAGGCATGTGGCATGTTAGGTGACAATAAATGAGTTGTATTAAAAGACAAATTTAGTTGTTATAGAAGATTTATTTTATTACACTTAATCTCATTCTACATAGTTAGCTCAAATGTCATCAAATTAATTTAATTTTTTTTAAATTTATTTATCTGCACAATTAGAGAAAATTAATCAAATTAAAGGAGAAATTAACATTTTTACAAGAAAATTAAGTAATAATTTGTAAAAATAAGCACATAAATAACTCTATAAAATAGAGTTATAAATAATTAACTTTCAAAAAATAACAGTAATGAGGTAATGGTTAATCTGTCCTGGCTATGGAAAATTCAAGCATTCATGTGTTGGCTGTTTTTTATTTGGCCTGCTCGTAAAGACAGGTTAGCTACTAACAGTCTGCTTTGTATGAGGGGATTAACGAATTCTGCTGCATGTGAGGTGTGTAAGAATGTGTCTGAAAGCACATTCATGTGCATCGTGATTGCACTTTTGTGAGGAAAGTATGGGACGATATCATACAAAGTAGTGCACATGTTGATTTCTTTTCTTTGTTGCTAGCTGATTTGATAGATGCAAAGCTGTTTTTAAAGAGGAAGATGAGAATCTGCCGAATGAAGAGTGTGTGATAAATCAAATTATAGAGGGAATAAAGGAGAATCAGGCTGCATATGCTAAGCACAAACTGAAAAAGACGATTGAGATTATGGTTAGATAGACGAAAACCAAGGGTGGATGAAGTTAAATTGAACACTGATGGGTCAGCTCGGGGAAACCTTGGAAATGCAACTGCGGGTTGCTTGATTAGGTTATCTACAGGAAAATGGTTGATGGGTTTTAGGGCTAATTTGGGGCTGTGCTCAAATGTTGTTGCAGAATTGCAGGTTGTAAGGCACGGGTTGCTATTGGCATGGGACGAGGATTATAGAAATCTCATATGTGAAGTTGATGCTAAGGTGGTCCTTGACTTAATTAAAAATGCTGATGTTCCTGCTCATCGTTGGGGGCATTAAAAAGGATATTAGCTATATTTGTGAAAGGAGTTGGTCGTGTCGGTTCCAACACTTATTTAGGGAGGGTAATTTTTATACTGACGCGATTGCGAAGTATGCCTGTGAGATGGATGATGATTTTGAGATATTTAGGGAATTTCCAAGTTTTTTATCCATGATTCTCAATGCTGATGCTAGAGGGATTATGTTTCCCAAGAGTTTTAACTTTAAATTTTGTTAAATTTATTTCGCTTAGAGATGACAAATAAGTAAGTTCGAACGAGTTTGATTCGAGTTATTTTCAAGTTCAGATTATTTTGGGTTCGAATTTATTTTGTGTTTAGCCATTTCGAGTTTGAATTTTTTGGATTTGGATATTTTCGGATTCGAGCTTGTTTTTGGTTCAGTACAGTTTGAGCTCGTAGGTTTAATGGGCTGGGTTTGAATTATTTTGAAATTTTATAAGTTATAAATATTTTTTATAATTTTGAATGTAATAATTAATTTAATTTTTTTATATAGTTAAATAAAAACATAACAGAAATACTAAAGTTAAAATTTAATAAATACTTATATAAATAAAACTTTTTACATATTAACATTTTTATTAATTGACAAAGATTATTTAATTTTTTAATTTCCTACAATATTTGTTATAAAATTAAAATATATAATTATAAATTAATGATTATATAAGAATTTATTTTTTAAGTGAGTCAAAATAATATATATATAGTAAAACTAAAAGAAAGTGAAAATTCAAAAATTATTAGCTACAATACATAAAAAACAGAATTATTTCAAAGAAATAATTAAAAAGTTATAAATAAATCATACTAAATTAGTAAATGCTTATATAAATAGTTTTTGTCTCCTTAAGTTAAACCAATAATTCATTAGGCTACTAATTGTTTTTCAAAACTGAGCTATTGGAATTTGGATACTCTTAGTCCAATAATTTTTTATTTTTTTTACTTTGTTTTCTTAGCTCTTTTAGTAATTATATTATCATTTAATAAGATTTTAAATTTTCAAGAATTTTTTTATATTTATTTTGTCTTTTAAATACCAACATAATTTCATTAGATTTAATCGTCTAGCTAGTTGATTAATTGTTCAATTATAATGTTAAATAATACTATAATATGCATTAAAAGAGTATTATTAATTGGTTTATCCTTAATAATCAATACTAAAATTTTAAAGAAAACCATTATATGTAAAAACTAATAGAAATAGTAGTATTGATCTAATTTGACCATTTTAATATTAACATTAAATAAAATTATATTAGTCATTTGCAAAATTGTAAAAATGTATAGATATAACGAAAAAATATCAATTATCATTTACAAATAATACTTAATATAAATAATTGGTCAACTATTTAAGTTAAATCTATATATTTTTATATATATTTGCTGTGTACATAAATCATAATTATGATATTATTACATTAAATATAATCGTATACATTAATTAACCAAATACTCCATTAAAATTTAGAGCATTATATTACAGAAATTATAAACATCAATTGATATCATATTATTAATATTTGATATAATCATATCATATATTATTTTACAATACACCAATTGAGTACTAATTTATTCATGTTAACATTAACATAATAACATTAGATATACACCAATTCATCTAATGTCTAATTAGAATGTTAATAGTAGATATTACTAAATTAATTAATATAATGTTAATTATTGGGCCAGGTGTGCCGAGATGTCAATCGCTGTGGGAGTGGTCAGCTACCCAAACGGCTCACAGATCAGAATGTCCGAAGACCAGAAACAGAATCAAAAACACGGTACATCATACTCGTGGACCACGGATACAGATACAGATACAAAACAGAAGTGTAGCATGATCTCACCAACGCCTTTGTCTCAAAATCAGTGTGAGACGGACGGTACGACACACAATCAATATGCGCTCAAGCACATTTCATCAGAATAATTTCATAATAGATCGTTTTTCCTTAAATCACATATAAATTCATTTGGTTTATGAAATCGTTCAAAATAGGCTGACTAGCCCTTTTTTGAAAAATCTCAGAAAACGGTCTATGAAAATTCAAGATTTTTAATAATTAAAATCGAATTCAAGTCATATCGTAATTTCTGCAAATCATAAAATTTAGTCCGTAAAATTTGATTGCTTCAACTAAGCTAAAATCTCTAATTTTTCAGTCATAAAACTCAACCTAGTCTTTTCGGTAATTTCAATACTGCGAAATTCAACCTAAATTTTATATCTACAAATATACGAAATTTACGCATATTTATCTCTAGCAGCGACGAGAATTTTCCTTACCTCGGTGTCTGTCTGCAGTCCTCGATTGTCTCGACATAGCGAGTCGACGAATCCGATCCACTCGGGTTATTTCGGTCGGAGCCTTTTTCCTCGAGTTTTCAAATTTAGTACACTTATTTTCCTTCTCAAATTTTCCTCTATTTTCTTCTATTTTCTGATATATATATATATATTATTCTCATTCTTTCTTTTTTTTCCTTTTTTTTTCAAATATTTCTTCCTTTCCCGCCTTTTCTTTTCCTTTCTTCTCTCTTCCTTGTTTCGGTTTGCACTGTTCATCTCCATTTTAGCCCTCTGTTTCGCGCTTCATACTCCCTTCCTTCATCACCACCTCCCGTTTTCACCACCACTATCATCACTCTTCTCTCAGTTCCTCCTCCTGCCACTGTTTCCATCTCATACCTTCCAACCGAGAGCCATCCTTCCCGATCTTCTTCCTAGTCTCCACACTCGTTCACGTGCTCTGCTTGTTCCGACTCCCTCTTGATCACACACCCTGTTTCCAGCTTTTAACACTGTTCCTAAAGCATCACCAGCACCGCATCTCCTCCTTCAGCCTACCTTCTATCGTCATCAACATTATATCTCACAGCTCAGCTTCTCTCTTTTCTATCACTGCCAACCTCCCTTTCCAGCTACCTCACCCACCTCTCCTGGTTGCTTCTGCTTCCACCGTCGCCTATTCTCCACAGCTCCCTCGCGATTTGCCTTTTCTCTGTTTCAAATTTCTTCTCCACTGCAGCTTGACCATTTCCGATTTTGTTCCAGTCGGCATTGCTTCACCACAGTCCCCAAATGCCTCAACTCACTCCCTCACCCGAGGCCTCTGTGTTAACGCCTCACTGTTTCTCTTTTATTTACTGCTTCTCTCTCTCTCTCTCTCTCGACTGTAAACAATCCCTTTCATCTCATTTCTGTTCTAATTCTCACTGCGTTCCTACCCCCATCCCTCATTTTTCTCTGCTTTCTCCTCTCTTTCCCATCTCCTTGTTTTGTTTTCAGACCCCTCTGTTTCCAACCTTCACTCTTCTCCTTTCCCCACGTTTTCTGTTCTACACTAAAGCTTTCGATTATACCTCTTTTCTGCTTCAGTCATCCTTCATTTAATTCTGGTTCATGCGTCACGTTTTCGCCATTCCTCAACTGCTACTGTCGACTCCTTCCTGTCTCCATCCGTCTCGTATGTCATCACCAACCACCAGCCCATTCTCCATTTTGCTACAGTTTTTGGGTTGCAGCTTCCCGTTTTTTCTCTGTTTCTCTGCTGCCCCATCCTTTAACTCTTACCATTTAAAGTGTATATATATATATATATATATATATACATAATTAATCTTTTCGATTATATATATATATATATATATATATATATATATATATATATAAATATATTTTCTTCTTTGTTTTTGTCCTATCTTCAGTGGTTTTCTTTTCCTTGTTTACCTACTTGGTTTTCTTGTCACGTTTCCATCTACTGCTGCAGGTTCCAGTACTGTATGCTTATATCCATTCCATCCTTTAATTTGTTTCAAGCGGCAGAGCATTGAATCCCCTTAGTCCAACGTCCTGCCCTTCGTTTGTCCTTTTTTTTATATATATACAATTTATATATATATATATATATATATATATATATAAATAGTTATATATTTATATAATCATAATAAATGTATATTTATATATACATTTATATAATTAAAATAAATGTATATTTATATATACATATTGTTTATCTTATCATTACTATTATTATTATTATTATTAGTTTATTTCCATGAATCGGATTTTCAACAGAATTATCGCCTAACCTAATCTCGTCTTTCCCGACATGATTAATTTAATTATTCGTAAGCAAAGTAAATTAAATTTAAATCAAATAACGTTCAAGTCGAAATCAGGGAAATTTCGGGAGTTTACATTCTCCCCACCTTAGAAAATTTGGTCCCCAAATTTAAAATTATATCAGTCTTCAAACAAATGTGGATATTTTTCCCGTGTTAAACTTTCTAATTCCCACGTGGCCTCCTCTGAGGCGTGATACTGCCACAAAACTTTAGCCAAAGAATCGATCTTGGACCGCAATGCCTTTTCCTTCTTGTCCAATTTCCGTATCGGTTTCTTCACATATGTCATATCCTCTTTCCATTCCAGTAGTTCATACTTAATCATATGCGTCGGATCTGGTGATACTTGCGTAGCACCGAAATGTGGATGACACTATGAACACTTGATAATTCCGACTATAACGCCAATCTGTAAGTTTTGTCTCCCACTTGGTTTAAGATCTCAAAAGGTCTCATATAACAGGGACTTAATCTTTCTTTCTTTCCAAATCTTCATGTGCTATTGGGAGGAAAAACTTCCAAAAATCTAAATCTCCTACTGAAAATTCCTAAGGGTCTTTGTCTTTGTTCAACATACATCTTTTGTCTGTCTTGAGCTGTTCTTGGTTTCCCACAACTTAATTGTACTTCTTCAGAAACTTGCTTAACCAAATCGGTAGTAAACATCTTTCTTTCACCCACTGCTTCCATCAATCGATGAATGACATTTTCGACCATACTACATCTCATACGGTATCATCTCGATACTTGAGTGTTATCTGATATTATGCGTAACTTTGCAAATCGGCAAATTGTCGTTCTAGGAGTCTTTAAGATCCTAACACATGCTTTCAATCCACATAGACATGGGTAATAATCTCATAGGCTTTTGGTACTCTACCTTAACCTGCTGACCTATGAGGCATTTAATCTCAATTTTAGTTATTTCTCTTATCGTATTTGATTGTCAATATACTTTCAAGAGATTTGATAAATCTTTACTATTCTCCGGATGCTGTCACGACCCAAATTACCTAAAAATCCCTACAAATTTTTCGCTTTTTCATTTCCTCACCCGTCGTGAACAGTTATACTACTAAATAGTTGGGCTATGATTCGGTGTTAGTAACCTCTCACCTATTTACCATTCCATTTTCATATTCACATTCACATATCAATTTATTTAAACAAAATACATCCCCAATATTAAATCCATATACAGTACTGTGCATCTATATGTTCAGATACGAAATTATACAAATGTGTATACCTGGTCTTGCTAAGAAGCAGCGGATAACCGAGATGCGAGACTATTGTCGCTCTCTTCTACTGAATATACCCTGTGGGGTGGAAAATGAAAGGGTGAGCGAAACGTGCTCAGTAAGGCAATAATGTAAGCAGGTAGATAACTATACTATCTACGTGCTGATAATGTCATGATGTAAAAATCGTTTACTTTCGGAGCATGAGGTAAGATTAAAACAATGCCACATGTATGTATATATCATATACATGAAATCGACATATCAAGCACACATGGAAAATCATCATGTATGACATCTCATGCTCGTCACATTAAAACTCATTTATTTCATCGTAAACTCTTCACTTTAAAACTCATTTGTTTAATCACAAAACTCATCACTTTGAAACTTATTTGTTTCATCATATATTCATCACATTTAAAACTCATTTGTTTCATTATAAAACAACTTCATCAAGGTCAAACCCATCTCTCGGGAAGACCTTGATTCATCAAATCACATCTCTTTTAAAAACACAAATCGAGACTACCCCTCCATCGGGTTTGTCCTGGTCTATCCAGACCGTATGATATCATGTGAGGCATGTAGGTTACTGTATGAAAAATCGAGGACTATGACCATACTATGTCCCTGTGATCCCATGCTACACGGATCCCGGTGTGGGGGGTATCACAACTGCAACGGGAGGTGGGGTCAAGTCCTACCCGCCAGAATATCAAGTAACATCATAGAGTCATCATGACTGCACGGTACAGCGTACTCCGTGTGACATACACGGTACATCGTACTCCGCGGACCCATATCATAGTCTGGGGGTGCCTGCCGTAGGTCTTATCCACCCCAATACTATGTCGATAACCAACCCATGTCTCAAAGTATACGTGCGAGCATCTCAACTCTCTGTGACACACAGTCTACAGGAGGCTTCCGCACGACTATATGCATGTCAACTCGCGTCTAGTGCGAGCGAAGCTCTAGCACCACGCTATGCATATCATGATATCTAAAATCTCGTATGAGCGAAGCTCCAGCACGATTTTGTGCACACGCAAATTTCTCGTACGAGCAATGCTCCAGTACGGCTTTTCATGAGAAATAATTCAGTAAACTTGAGTGCGAGTAAGACTCTAGCACTCTTTTAGTCATGTAAATACGATAGGTGGCTCACTTTTAATAAAACATCTTTTAAAATAGTAACCGGTATAAACCGGTACCCTTTCGTAAAATTCACGAAATCAACAGCCCACCTATGTGTATATTTGCTTAAATCAAAGCAATATATTCATATAAAGCATTAAAAAACATGAAATCATGCAATTTCATAGCCTTACTACCCTTTTTGAAATTTTCCTAACTGGGGGCAAAATAGTCATTTTTCACTATTTTCATATTTTTTTTCGCAAAAATTATTATTCTGTTTTCGGGTAGCCTAATGAATTTAACGTAATGTAAATCCCCTCAAAATTACGTACAGCTACCTCTAAGTGCTCATAAAATTTCCTTACCTGGAATCGCGCGCAGACTTAACCTGTCTCGATGATACCGAACCTCTCGGCCCAAGTGAGCGCCAACCAAAGGTACGTAACTGCATATAACCACAGAGTCGAGGTTAATTCACTTATCTTGATCGGTATATCGCATTTACTGACCAACTTTAAGGTATTGGGCTCTATCTACCTTATTGGGTCTCGGCCCAATTCAGCCCTTTTTATATTTATTAATTCCCTTCTTCGGGTATACCGGGCTTATGCAGCTTACTAATAATTATCGAGCTTCGATCCAAATTCATTGGATAGCCCGTATACTATTTACGGTAATTTATTACAACTCCGAATTACTATTCCTTCTATGCGAAATTAATCCATAATTCCGTAAAATAATTAAAGCTCGGTATTTAAAGAACTCTGAATGCCGAAATTAAATTGTACTTACCCGATACGATGCGGGGTACAAAAATCAGAGCTCAATCGGCTCTCGTTCGGTCTCTGTCGTAAAGCTGTATAATTAGGTAAATCCGGATTATTTTTCATTAAAATAATATTAAAATAATTTTTCGAAATTCACCCGTAGGTCAATTTCGACCCTCGGTCAACTTACCCGAACCTCGAGTCGTCCCCGGTAATTTCTTTTCCTTTTTCCCCTTTTTCCTTTCTTTTCTTTCCTTTTCTTTCCTTTTCCTTTCTTTTCTTTCCTTTTCCTTTCTTTTCCCTCCTTTTCCTTCCCTTTCCTTTCGGCCAAACGACACCGTTCACTGCCACTTGCCGTCGTCGGCGTTTCCAACGGTCTCACCGGCCAAGATCGGTCTCAAAAGAACCGGCTTCCTCCCCTGAGTGCGTCGGTGGTCTCCTTTTCGGCCCAGTCGCGGCGGTTCGCCGGCAATCACCCCGTTTCTCCCTCGAATTTTTGAAGCTCCGATCGGTCTGCTCCGGCCACCTGGCGGCGCGATTCCGGTGCCCACGTGTTCGCCGGACTCTCCTCTTCCTCCTGGTACCTTCGTCGGACGCGGACAGTCGCCGGTGTGTGGGGATCGGTGGTCGGTTCTCACGGGTCGGCTATCGGTTTTTGTTTCTTCTTCTTTTCGGGTTTTTTCCCGATTTCAGCCTTTTTTTATCATTATTATTTAACCATTTATTTTATTATTAAAATATTCATTAAAATAGTCTAAATAATCTGAAAATATCTACAATATTATTATTTTATTCCACCAATTTAATTTAATTTAATTCATATTTAATTTATTTAGTTTTTAAATTATTTTTTCGGTATAATTCCTCCGTATTTTCGGGATATTGTCCCGGGTGACTTTTCGGTATTTCTAAAAATTTCGGATCTTGATCAATTGGACTCGAAATTGTATAATTCCTCATTATTGATCAAGATATCCTAATTCCTTATTTTTAATTAAATTTTTTATCGAATTTATCCCGACTTTCGATCTTTTGACCGTTTTGCCCTTGCGCGTGTTCGGGATTAATTTAACCCGACTTCCCTTCACGAATACTCATTCATTTCGCATTTTAAATCCTTATCTCTTGTCCGAATCCCGTTTCATTTAAATTTGTGAATATTTTTCTATCTCATAAAATTTACGATTTAATTTCGGGTCTTACAAATCTCCCCCACTTAAGGAATTTGGTCCTCCAAATTAGAACCAAGTCATATGAGTCCATATACGACTCCGGGTACATCGATTGTATCATACCCTGTCATCCTCAAGTGACTTCTTCGGAGTGTATTACTACCAAAGGACTTTAATTAGGGAGATCATCTTAAATATCAATACTTTCTCTTTCCTGTTTAATGCCCGAATCAACTTCTTCAATATACTTATATTTTCATTAAACTGAACTTTTGGAGTTCATATTCGATCACCTATGTTGGATCTGGATAGTATTCCCGAAGTATCAAAAGATGGAATACATTGTGGGTGCCTGCTTATTCAAGTGATAACACCAACCTACAGGTCTCATCTCCCACTTGTCCAATCTCTCAAAATATTTCATCCAGCACAACTCAATTTACCTTCTTCCAAAAGCTTGCTATGTCTTTATTCTCTTAGGACAAGAAATATTTCAACCATACTAAGTCACCAATGGTGAATTCCAATACTTGTCTATCTGCTCTGAGGCGTTCTTAATCTCTCACTCTTAACTAAAACATCCTCAGAGACTTATTATCCAAAGTCGAAAATAATTCTATTTGTCATCCACTTTTTCTCATCCAATTTGGGGAACAACCCCTACAGCCATACACTGCCTCGTATCTTATTATCCCGATACTCAAGTGACAACTGTCACTATTGACGAATTCGATTTGTAATAACTGATCATCCTAGGATCATAAAAATCAAGGGCACACGCTTTCATCGTATCCTCCAGAACCTGTACAGTCCCCTCTGACTGACCATCTGTCTGAGGATGGAAAGCTGTGCTAATACTCAGTCGGGTTCCCATAGCTTCCTAAAAAATATTCCCTGAAGTAAGAAGTGAAGCGGGAATCCCTATATGATACCATGCTCACTGGAACGCTACTTAATGTTCCACAATCTTCCTTATACTTGAATCCTCATATATACTCCGAGTATCTGGGGAGTTCATAACCAGAAGGTGGGTAGACTTAGTCAACTTAGCGACTATCATCCAAATAGCCTCGTAATTCACCTGGGTTCTCTGTAACCCATCACGACATTCATGGAGACTTGCTCTCATTTTTCGTGCCGTGTCGATATAGGTAGAGGCTGCAATAACTCTGCAGACTTTTAATAATCTACCTTATTCTACTGACATACTAGGCACTTTTCTACAATCTCTACCATGTCTCTTTTCATACCTGACCACCAATACCCTTTTCGATATTTTGATACATTCTTATCACTTTTCGTATGCACTGTATATCCCGAAGAGTGAGCTTTTGATAATATTACTATCTCATCAACTGTGGTCCTGGGGAGCACTCATACTGTCTCGGAATCCTCAGTAACTCATCATCACCCACTGTGAACTCTATCACTGTACCCTTCTGAATCTGACCCACACTATCGACACCCTGCCAATCATCACGCTAAGCCTGGCAAATCCGGGCACTCTCATCCGGTTCTAGTCTCAGACTAGCTGTCACACAATCACTGTCATCATCAGAAGGGATCACATCACTACTGAGGTCCACAACTGCTCTAGCAGCTCATGCTCCCTGACCATCATATGTAATATCATCTCGAGGCTCTTTCTGCTCAAGGTATTAGCCATTACATTAGCTTTTCCTGGGTGGCATAATTTTCACAAATCAAAACCTCTCAGAAGCTCTAACCCACTATGTATTTTCATATTCGCCTCTTTCTGTGAAAACAGATACTTGAGACTTTATGATCAGTGCATATCCAAAATTCTTCATCGTTTACATAATAGTACCATATCCTCGGTACAAATACTGTTGCCAACTTTAAATCATGGGTCAGATAGTTTCTTTCATGATCCTTGAGTTGTTTGGATCCACACTCGACTATCTTCCCTTATACATCAATACACAGCTCCTTCATTATTTTGAGGTATCCATACTCACTGTAAACCTCTTGAGCTGTTGGGTATGGTGAAATTAATCACGGTGGTCAGTTCATACTTCACTACACCGAAATTCATGTCACATCTATCATCTTATTTATCATCTCATTCAAAGACCACGTTTTCTTAGTTAAACGTGTCAACCAAGTAGACCATATTGAGAACTCGCAACAACCCATTTGTAAAAGTCATTTCCAATTATTGCTTACAATTTACCCTGGACTTAACTACGCCCAACATATCATCGATAATGATGATTACAATTCAGTCCAATCCTTGACTTATGTACGCATAAGCGTATCAGATCCTTCAAAATCGCTTACGTTTTCAGGTACTAACCTGCGTCACTTCCTTTTCTTATCTTAACGGCTCTTATTAAATTTTACTATGTTAACCTTTATGATTTATCGAATTTTAATATTCTTATCGTCTTAGTAAAGGTATCCTAATGCTAAAGGTATTTATTATGACGATCGATTTCACGTTATAGGTTATATATATATACTTTTAGACGCTGTCAAGTCTTCAGGCGAGGAGGTATTTTGAAATACCTTTATTAACCTTCAGACTTAACCACAATTACTGGTTATGGTTATACCCATCTTTATCCTTGGTTATAATTTATATTTGCTACTAATTGCTTAACCTCAATTACTTTGCATATTAAGGGTATTCCTTACCTAGCATATATCTCTTACTCCAATACATCTTGTATTTAGGATCAAAACACATCTCCAAGATCATCTCCGTCGTATATCAATCATGACAAATCTCTTATCATTATTCATTCCGTGAGTACAATCCTTTACTCCTTTAATTTCAATCGCTGCACCCCTTTTTTATCACTTGTCAACACTTACAGTATACTTTTCAGTGATTTTTTTCACCCTTGTTTTCAACTTAAAATCTCTATATCCCTATTCCGTTAATTAATCCTCCTCTATTGGGGTACTCATTTATCAGTATTGTGCCCAATGATGTAGGCATTCATGCCTTTTACTCACTTATATGCAAATGAAGGCGGTATGAATAAATGTGTGGCACCAGGATCAATGAACATATGTACTTCATTATTCATAACAAGTGTGGTATCTTACACCACATCCATGAAACATCAATAGTGTCCTGGTCCAAGACATCCTCTCGCCTTCGTCCAACAGCCTACTTTCCTTTTTCCTTTCGGCTATGGCCTCCCTTTTTGTTGCAGCTATACCAACGAAGTTTTTCTGTCTCTTTACTTTTCTGTGGGGCGATCTCACCCAACTCTGTGCAATCAAAATCAATGGTCCGTCTTACCACACTTAATGGCCATTTTCATCAATACAGTGTAGGTATAAACCCTCCTTGCGTGGTATCTACCACACATCCTACACTGCTACACTGCTTCGTAGCAGGTCGAGGTCCTCCAATCACAATGCCTTTCAAGAGTGCCAAAATTGGTTGCACTGGGGCCTTACCAATTATCTTACTCCAGTACTTATCAAATTAAATCTTTTACCAATTACCTTTTTTCCATTTTAACATCTTTGTCATTTCTCGATTCTCTTTTCTGTCTCTATTTCAGCCCTCACTACCTTTCCCAATCTCAGAGGCGTGCAATTCATGTTCTTATCTACCCAACTGTAAATCTGCGCACTGCCTCGATATAGGTAATATCTCACGGGCCAATCGGACTCAAATTGAAAAGTTGAGCCATTTCATGAACTTTTAGACATCTCGACTGTCACCTGTTCATAGTGTCGAGGTAATATCTGCCAAAGAATATAACTGAGTTTCATACTCATATTAGTATTCCTGGGCAGTGTAAGAAATTTTTCCTTTAAATCATGTCCGGGATATCCTGTCACCGGAATACATCCAATAAGATTTCTCATCTTAGCTATGGACGTTTAACACTTAAGATGGGTCGAGCGGGTTTCCACCAATGTTTCGTTGCGCCCTCGTATCTCATTCATAATCTGAGCAATTAGCTCCTCAAAATAATCTTCACACTCCGCTCTAATCTCGCGAAGCGTGTCTCAATACTATCCGATCACTCTGTCGGACTCTAAGAGGCATGCTCAACATTAGCCTCCATTTCAATTTCATCCTGATTCTCACAGATCAACTCAGCACGACTTAGCAGACTCAGGTCTACCTCTACGACCTCTGCCTCGTGCACTATCTCATCTTGAGTCTCATATCATGACTCATTTGATTCTCAGACCGATCTCTACGGTCTCAAGCATGTGTACTCGCCCCTCTACCATAGCGGCTATCGGTTATAACAACTATATTCTTGCATTTGAAACTAAGTTCTTAGCTGCACTTCCATCTTGATATACACAATTGTATCTAAACAATGCACAGTACATGGGGATGTAAATTTACTTAACCACTAACACCGACTCATATCAGGCCAACTCTGCTCTGATACCATTAAATTTGTCACGACCCAAATTACCTAAAAATCCCTACAAATTTTTCGCTTTTTCATTTCCTCACCCGTCGTGAACAGTTATACTACTAAATAGTTGGGCTATGATTCGGTGTTAGTAACCTCTCACCTATTTACCATTCCATTTTCATATTCACATTCACATATCAATTTATTTAAACAAAATACATCCCCAATATTAAATCCATATACAGTACTGTGCATCTATATGTTCAGATACGAAATTATACAAATGTGTATACCTGGTCTTGGTAAGAAGCAGCGGATAACCGAGATGCGAGACTATTGTCGCTCTCTTCTACTGAATATACCCTGTGGGGTGGAAAATGAAAGGGTGAGCGAAACGTGCTCAGTAAGGCAATAATGTAAGCAGGTAGATAACTATACTATCTACGTGCTGATAATGTCATGATGTAAAAATCGTTTACTTTCGGAGCATGAGGTAAGATTAAAACAATGCCACATGTATGTATATATCATATACATGAAATCGACATATCAAGCACACATGGAAAATCATCATGTATGACATCTCATGCTCGTCACATTAAAACTCATTTATTTCATCGTAAACTCTTCACTTTAAAACTCATTTGTTTAATCACAAAACTCATCACTTTGAAACTTATTTGTTTCATCATATATTCATCACATTTAAAACTCATTTGTTTCATTATAAAATAACTTCATCAAGGTCAAACCCATCTCTCGGGAATACCTTGATTCATCAAATCACATCTCTTTTAAAAACACAAATCGGGACTACCCCTCCATCGGGTTTGTCCTGGTCTATCCAGACCATATGATATCATGTGAGGCATGTAGGTTACTGTATGAAAAATCGAGGACTATGGCCATACTATGTCCCTGTGATCCCATGCTACACGGATCCCGGGGTGCGGGGTATCACAACTGCAACGGGAGGTGGGGTCAAGTCCTACCCGCCAGAATATCAAGTAACATCATAGAGTCATCATGACTGCACGGTACAGCGTACTCCGTGTGACATACACGGTACATCATACTCCGCGGACCCATATCATAGTTTGGGGGTGCCTGCCGTAGGTCTTATCCACCCCAATACTATGTCGATAACCAACCCATGTCTCAAAGTATACGTGCGAGCATCTCAACTCTCTGTGACACACAGTCTACAGGAGGCTTCCGCACGACTATATGCATGTCAACTCGCGTCTAGTGCGAGCGAAGCTCTAGCACCACGCTATGCATATCATGATATCTAAAATCTCGTGCGAGCGAAGCTCCAGCACGGTTTTGTGCACACACAAATTTCTCGTACGAGCAATGCTCCAGTACGACTTTTCATGAAAAATAATTCAGTAAACTTGAGTGCGAGTAAGACTCTAGCACTCTTTTAGTCATGTAAATACGATAGGTGGCTCACTTTTTATAAAACATCTTTTAAAATATTAACCGGTACAAACCGGTACCCTTTCGTAAAATTCACGAAATCAATAGCCCACCTATGTGTATATTTGCTTAAATCAAAGCAATATATTCATATAAAGCATTAAAAACATGAAATCATGCAATTTCATAGCCTTACTACCCTTTTTGAAATTTTCCTAACTGGGGGCAAAATAGTCATTTTTCACTATTTTCATATTTTTTTTCGCAAAAATTATTATTCTGTTTTCGGGTAGCCTAATGAATTTAACGTAATGTAAATCCCCTCAAAATTACGTACAGCTACCTCTAAGTGCTCATAAAATTCCCTTACCTGGAATCGCGCGCAGACTTAACCTGTCTCGATGATACCGAACCTCTCGGCCCAAGTGCGCGCCAACCAAAGGTACGTAACTGCATATAACCACATAGTCGAGGTTAATTCACTTATCTTGATCGGTATATCGCATTTACTGACCAACTTTAAGGTATTGGGCTCTATCTACCTTATTGGGTTTCGGCCCAATTCAGCCCTTTTATATTTATTAATTCCCTTCTTCGGGTATACCGGGCTTATGCAGCTTACTAATAATTATCGAGCTTCGATCCAAATTCATTGGATAGCCCGTATACTATTTACGGCAATTTATTACAACTCCGAATTACTATTCCTTCTATGCGAAATTAATCCATAATTCCGTAAAATAATTAAAGCTCGGTATTTAAAGAACTCTGAATGCCGAAATTAAATTGTACTTACCCGATACGATGCGGGGTACAAAAATCAGAGCTCAATCGGCTCTCGTTCGGTCTCTGTCGTAAAGCTGCATAATTAGGTAAATTCGGATTATTTTTCATTAAAATAATATTAAATTAAATTTTCGGAATTCACCCGTAGGTCAATTTCGACCCTCGGTCAACTTACCCGAACCTCGGTCAACTTACCCGAACCTCGAGTCGTCCCCGATAATTTCTTTCCCTTTTTCCCCTTTTTCCTTTCTTTTCTTTCCTTTTCCTTTCTTTTCTTTCCTTTTCTTTCCTTTTCCTTTCTTTTCTTTCCCCTTTTCCTTCCTTTTCCCTCCTTTTCCTTCCCTTTCCTTTCGGCCAAACGACACCGTTCACTGCCACTTGCCGTCGCCGACGTTTTCGGCGGTCTCACCGGCCAAGATCGGTCTCAAAAGAACCGGTTTCCTCCCCTGAGTGCGTCGGTGGTCTCCTTTTCGGCCCAGTCGCGACGGTTCGCCGGCAATCACCCCGTTTCTCCCTCGAATTTTCGAAGCTCCGATCGGTCTGCTCCGGCCACCTGGCGGCGCGATTCCGGTGCCCACGTGTTCGCCGGACTCTCCTCTTCCTCCTGGTACCTTCGTCGGACGCGGATAGTCGCCGGTGTGTAGGGATCGGTGGTCGATTCTCACGGGTCGGCTATCGGTTTTTGTTTCTTCTTCTTTTCGGGTTTTTTCCCGATTTCAGCCTTTTTTTTTATCATTATCATTTAACCATTTATTTTATTATTAAAATATTCATTAAAATAGTCTAAATAATCTGAAAATATCTATAATATTATTATTTTATTCCACCAATTTAATTTAATTTAATTCATATTTAATTTATTTAGTTTTTAAATTATTTTTCCGGTATAATTCCTCCGTATTTTCGGGATATTGTCCCGGGTGACTTTTCAGTATTTCTAAAAATTTCGGATCTTGATCAATTGGACTCGAAATTGTATAATTCCTCATTATTGATCAAGATATCCTAATTCCTTATTTTTAATTAAATTTCTTATCGAATTTATCCCGACTTTCGGTCTTTTGACCGTTTTGCCCTTGCGCGTGTTCGGGATTAATTTAACCCGACTTCCCTTCACGAATACTCATTCATTTCTCATTTTAAATCCTTATCTCCTGTCCGAATCCCGTTTCATTTAAATTTGTGAACATTTTTCTATCTCATAAAATTTACGATTTAATTTCGGGTCTTACAGATGCAGAGTATATCTCTATAAATTAACCTCTGACTACATAAATTCCTTTAATTATAGATCATTGGGTACATAATTCTGCTTTTAAATTTCAATAAATCATCGTTGTCGATACCGAATCTGTTATAGTACCCTTTGGTATCAACTAGCAATATCAATTCAGTATTCATCGTTACGCTGAACCAATTCAATCCGATCAATCAAGTCTAGTGTTCAAATCTTAGGTTAACTACCATACAGAAATTATCAGTATCAGTAGAACTGCATCCAATTGGAGGTTCACAAAACGTTTCACCATTTCGCATTTTCCTGGTCATTACATAAATATAACGTCGTTTTCGAGGTTACTTCTGTTTAAGGCATCAACTCTAGCCATTTATTTTCTTGCGTTAAACTGCTTTTGTGAGATTTAATAATTAAACCATCATGATCAGTAGAATTTCATAATTCTTCACCGTACAAGTAATGGTATCCTGATTTCCATCACAAATATTACAACTATCAACTCCAGTGGTTCAAGGTTCAGTCCCAATAAAAAGTAGGATACCAGAATTTATCAGTATTCTCATCTATCCTTTGAACACAATCAATTTTCAATCCATATCACTTAATCCGAATTCATTTCACATACTAGAGATATTCTTACCTTGAATACACCTCTTATCCCAATATAACTTGTATTCAGAATTTATCACACTTTAACGCTTGTCTTATTTCATTTATCAATTATAACGAAATCATTTTCTTACTCAAATTGAGTCTCGTATTCAAAACGTAAGTATATATATAATTTACAATCCTTAGATCCGATGCGTAATTCATATTCCAAGGTATCTTTTTATCTTAATCTCTAAATCATCTTAACAATTTTAGGTCCTTCTCACTGATCTCTAATCCTTGTTTGGGGAATTCAATTGACACTCATCCTTAATACAACGTGATCCAGAAGACTCTGAGTCTCCTTAAAAATTAACGCTAGTACACTTCAAAATGGATCACATAATCCCCTCTTCATATAGTCCTTGTAATTGCTTTTTCAGCATTTCTAATTGAATCAAAGTCATTCAGTATAGTGATCTAAATAATTAATTCGATACCACTGCTAAATTAATTTCAAACTTCATCTTTCAATTTAGTGGTAACTCTGATAGATCATCTGAATACGTGTCGAAAATCCCTTTGTCTACTGGGGGTGTCTTTTTTACTCAGAACATGCTCTATCTTTATCAATCATATAAACAATGTGACCTTCACTTATACTCTTAATTTTGTAATTTATCTTTTCAGTTACAGTGATTTTATTCTGTCACTCTCACTGATTCCTTAGTACATCATTCTTTTATCACTCTCTTTACCTTTTCATTTTCTTATTAACCTCGAAATACACATTTCATATCATCACAGTTGCGCCTTGCACACTGCTTCCTTAAAATAACATCCATTGGAGCTAATTTTAGCTCGATTGAGGATCTTAGTACCTCTTACGACTTTCCTGGACTTCTTCCGTTTTACATCTCTACTTATCCGAATTTATACTCTTTGAATTTCATATTCATTCTAGGACTCATTTTCTCTTGTTTGATTCAGTCATTTCAATTATAATTTCCAATATGCTTCATCCAGAATGTGTTGCCGTCTAAAGGCCTCCAAAAACATTTCTCATGTATTTCTCTAATTTTTAGCTCCCGGGTTAAATCGAGAAACTTCCCTCCGAGTTTGATTTTCCATTTCAGTATTGATGCTACAAGGGCTACTTTTTTATAGTAGTGCACTCTAAAAATCCGTGTAACTTTCCCAATTCTTTACTAAAAATTGCAAAGAAACTTTCTCGGTAGAGTTACTATAAAATTCCATAGGATTTCTCTGTCTCACTTATCCAATCTTCCATAATCATTAGATTTCTTAACTCCACTGAAAAACGAAGGCTTAAACTTCTGAAGTTGCCTCTATTAGGTTTACAATCGTACCCAACGAATCCATATAAATTCTTCCAATTCATTTATTCCAGTTTTTCGTCACCTTTGAATTTTAACTCCAGTATATAATAGTGTACCATCTTTTAAAATCAACTCGGTCGTTCTTTTAGTCACACCTTAATCATTATCATTATCACAGGGCCACTATCACTTGACCCGATAATGTCATCATCGTTTCCATGTCCCGCTCAAATCTTACGAAGCGGACTTCAAAATTTCCATTGAAACTATAAGATGTACACTAAGACAAGGGTTCATTACACCTCTCGAGCCTATCTCTACGACCTCGAGAAACGATTCATTTCCATATGCCAATGTGGCTATAATATTAATCAGTCATATCTATCAATTTTCCTTCATTCACTGACACAATTTTCCATAAGACACAGTCAGGTATACCCATTTATATCTAAATAATGTACAATAATGTCGGGGATGTGAACTTTCTAAGTCTTTTTCACTTTTAATATCGATTAGTATCAGGCCAACCTTGCTCTGATACCACTTATGTAACGACCCAAATTTACTAATATTTCGGTTGGGCTACAAGTCGATATTAGGTCAGAACAATGTTTAGTGTGATTAAATTTTTTTTTCTCAGTAACAAGTTTAAATAAAATATGTTCACATTCCCCATACACATCTTGTATTGCATTACTGTACTTATATAATTTTAGATACTCAAGAATTTCTTACAACTGGGTATACCTTCGATGCAGAAATACGCTCCGCGAAATCTTAACTATGCGGAATGCCTTACTAACGGAAGCGATCTCAGCTACAAAGGAACTCTGTGGATGAAAGTAAGGGGGTGAGCTCAACATGCTCAGTAAGAAAAACCCCATACCAGGTAGATAAATATACTACCTACAAAATATATATATTTTTATATTGCTAAATCCAGAAAAGTTTCGCAGATGATTTTCTCAGATATCAGATTGTAAAATTCGGAAAACAGATTTAGTCTCGGTTAAAGCACAAATACCAGAAACAGAATACGAAACAGTAATACATTTAACTACTGTTGTAAATCCAGAAAGTTCAGAGTTTTCAGTAGCAAAGCAAACAGATTCACAGATATTTCAGTTCAAGCAGACAAATTCAATTAAATATTTTCAAATAAACGAGACAAGGCATACATGCTATATCAGATATCAGAAATGACTATTGGCCAATGTCGGTGACTCCGGGCAAATCACGGGCCAAGTGTGCCGGGATGTCAATCGCCGTGGGAGTGGTCAGCTACCCAAACGGCTCACAGATCAGAATTTTCGAAGACCAGAAATAGAATCAGAAACACGGTACATCGTACTCGTGGACCACAGATACAAATACAGATACAAAATAGAAGTGTAGCATGATCTCACCAATGCCTTTGTATCAAAATCAGTGCGAGACTGACCGTACGACACACAGTCAGTACGCGCTCAAGCACATTTCATCAGAATAATTTTATAACAGATCGTTTTTCCTTAAATCACATATAAATTCATTTGTTTTATGAAATCGTTCAAAACAGGCTGACTAGCCCTTTTTCAAAAAATCTCAAAAAACGGTCTATGAAAATTCAAGATTCTTAATAATTAAAATCGAATTCAAGTCATATCGTAATTTCTGCAAATCATAAAATTTAGTCCGTAAAATTTGATTGCTTCAACTAAGCTAAAATCTCTAATTTTTCAGTCATAAAACTCGACCTAGTCTTTTCGGTAATTTCAGTACTGCGAAATTCAACCTAAATTTTATATCTACAAATATACGAAATTTACGCATATTTATCTCTAGCGGCGACGAGAATTTTTCTTACCTCGGTGTCTGTCTGCAGTCCTCGATTGTCTCGACGTAGCGAGTCGACGAATCCGACCCACTCGGGTTATTTCGATCGGAGCCTTTTTCCTCGGGTTTTCAAATTTAGTACACTTATTTTCCTTCTCAAATTTTCCTCTATTTTCTTCTATTTTCTGATATATATATATATATATATATGTATATATATATATATATATTACTCTCATTCTTTTTTTTATATACAATTTATATATATATCTATAAATAGTTATATATTTATATAATCATAATAAATGTATATTTATATATACATTTATATAATTAAAATAAATGTATATTTATATATACATATTGTTTATCTTATCATTACTATTATTATTATTATTAGTTTATTTCCATGAATCGGATTTTCAACAGAATTATCAGCCCAACCTAATCTCGTCTTTCTCGACATGATTAATTTAATTATTCGTAAGCAAAGTAAATTAAATTTAAATCGAATAACGTTCAAGTCGAAATCAGGGAAATTTCGGGAGTTTACATATACGAGTTAGGAATTAATCGCGTACGTTGCGATTTAATTTCCGTATAATTTCGTAATGTATGGAATTTGAAATTAATTGTCGTAAATAACTGTATAAGCTATCCAAAGAACCTAGAACAAGGCCCAATAAGCGTTGAGGGCCCAATGAGCCCAATAGGCCTCGATGATGTGAATAGTAAGTGAAAATGGGCGTAAAACCGGAGTAAGGCCTATTAAGGTGTAATCGAGCCCAATAAAAGTAAATGGGCCCAACATTTTAAATTTAACCTCAATAAAGGTAAAATATGGATAAGTGTATTGTATTTAACCCGATAATGGGTCTATGCAGCTTCGGAGATTTAATTGGGAGCAAATTGGACTGAGCGAAATTCTCTACATTTGAAAAGTCAGATTGTACAGAGAATCGAGGTAAGGGAATTTTGTAAGCGCTTAGAGATACCTGCGCGTATTTTTGGGGTTATTTACATAACGTAGAATTTCATAAAATACCTAGAAATAGAATAATAATTTTTACGAAAATCGTGCCCCTAATTAGAAAAATTTCAAAAAGGGTAGTAAGACTATGAAATTGCATGATTTTCATGTTTTTTATATTCATATGATTATGTTGCTTTAATTTAAGCAAATTATCGATTTGTTTTAGTGAAATTGAACAACTTATATTCATGTCTTTACATGAAAGGGCAAGAATTAGGTCCCAGTAGTAGTTTTTGATTTGTTTTAGTGAAATTGAATAGCTTATCATATTTTTATGAGTTTTAAATCGTGCTGGAGCACTGGTCGCACTGAATTTTATATTTTAACTCATATACAGAGTGCTGGAGCACTACTCGCACTGAGTTTTACAAACTTGCTTTACATGACTACCATACTGGAGCTATGCTCGTACATGGATTTTACTTGGTTTTATGCATCTGTACTAGAGCATTTCTCGTACGTGAATTTAAATTGGATTTATAACTATTTTAAGTCGTACTGGAGCGTTGCTCGTACGCAGATTTCATTGATTTTTATGAAACCGTGTTGGAGCTTCGCTTGCACGATGGTTTTTCTGATATCATGAATATGCATGGAGCCGTGCTGGAGCTTCGCTCGCACAAGAATTTAATTGGGAGCAAATCAGACTAAGCGAAATTCTCTACATTAGAAAAGTCAGACTGTACAGAGAATCGAGGTAAGGGAATTTTGTAAGCGCTTAGTGATACCTGCTTGTATTTTTTTGGGTTATTTACATTACGTAGAATGTCATAAGGTACCTAAAAATAGAATAATAATTTTTACGAAAATTGTGGTATATGTGAAAATTACGATTTTACCCCTAATTAGGAAAATTTCAAAAAGGGTAGTAAGGCTATGAAATTGCATGATTTTCATGTTTTTTATATTCATATGATTATGTTGCTTTAATTTAAGCAAATTATAGATAGACTGGCTGTTTATTTCATGTCTTTACATGAAAGGGCACGAATTAGGTGCCAGTTGTAGTTTTTGATTTGTTTTAGTGAAATTGAACAACTTATCATATTTTTATGAGTTTTAAATTGTGCTAGAGCACTGGTCGTACTGGATTTTATATTTTAACTCATATACAGAGTGCTGGAGCACTACTCGCACTGAGTTTTACAAACTTGCTTTACATGACTACCGTATTGGAGCTATGCTCGTACGTGGATTTTACTTGATTTTATGCATCTGTACTAGAGCATTTCTCGTACTTGAATTTAAATTGGATTTATAACTATTTTAAGTCATACTGGAGCGTTGCTCGTACGTAAATTTTATTGATTTTTATGAAACCGTGCTGGAGCTTCGCTCGCACGAGGGTTTTTCTGATATCATGAATATGCATGAAGCCGTGCTGGAGCTTCACTCGCATAGGAATTTTATGACATGCATATGACCGTGCTGGAGCCTCCTGTAGACTATGTGTCACAGTGAGAAGATATGCTCGCAGATGTAGATTGAGACATGGGTTGGTTATCGACATGGTTTGGAGTGGGATAAGACCTATGGCAGGAATCCCTAGACTGTGATATTGGGTTCATGGAGTACGTTGTACCGTGTATGTCACACGGAGTACACTGTACCATGTAGTCATGACTATTGTATTCACGTTACTTGATATTCTGGCAGGTAGGATTTGATCCACCTCCCATTGCCGTTGTGATACCCCACACACCGGGATCCGTGTAGCTTGGGATCACAGGGACATAATCCTCGATTGTTTCCATATATAACCTACATGTCTCACATGATATATATTTAATTTGGTCTTGTTAGACCAGGGTAGACACGAGGGAGGGGTCGAGCCTCGATTTGTGACGATTTTCATGAAATGTGGTATTAAATGAGAAATTGATGGGTTTTTATGAGGATATTAATGATTTTAAAGATGTGTTGAATCCCTCTAGGATTGCTTTGAAGAGTTTTACTGTACCGAGCATGAGAGGTTTTACATGAGATGTTTTTCATGTTTTACATGCTGATTCATGTTTTACGATATATGATATACTCATACATGGCATGGTTTTAATTTCCTCATGCTCAAGATATAAATGTTTTACACGTCATGCCTTTACCAGCATGTTGATAGTGTAGTTATCTACCTACTTGCATTATTACCTTACTGAGCAAGTTGCGCTCACCCTTTCATTTTGTACCCTATAGGGTACATTCAGTAGAAGAGAGCGACAGTAGTCTTGCATTTCGGTTATCCGCTGCTTCCTATCAAGACCAGGTATACATATTCGTATAATTTTGTATCTGAACATATAGAAGCACAATACTATACATGGATGTTAAGGTAGTCAAAATTCACGTTATAAAGACTTGAAAATAACTCAATCCTTCGCCACTTCTTTCCATAAAGACAAGATTTTTTTTCTTCTTTCTCATGTTTTTCCCATTTTCAATTTCAAATGTGCACTAATAGCTATATTTACCATTCCATTTGTTTATTTCCAATATGCATGAACCAGTGGGCTGAGAAATCAAGAGAATCTACCAATGAGCTACGAAACAAGGGAACATTATATACATTAATCATTGAACATTCAAATGTTGAGACGTGTTATGTTTATAATTTATTTTATTAAAAATACTATTTGATTAAATGATCCAAACACAGTGAAACTAAGAAGTCGCAAGCTCGATTAAAATATATATCTTGATCATCTGACTAATTTACTGATAAGTAAGCTTACATTTGATATTTCTTCTCATATGTACTATGGATGGTAGGACAATAAATGAAGACGTATATGATTCAATCCTACGTACATTTCTACCAATCTTTTCAATAATGACCTTTATTTTTAAATCACCTTCATCTAAGCATTTTTCTTTTCAAAAAGTTAAACCATCAAAAGGGTTAAGTGTATCTCGATTACCCAACCTACTCTGAATTGCCTTTGCTTTTGGCTTTAAGCTTGGTTTCATCTCTGTTAATGGAAAAAAAAAAGGAAAAAAGTGAATAACTAAAACCTCTGTAAAGTCTATTACCCAATCTGTCTTATGCTTCATCTCACTTTTCCCTTTCCATTCTTCCTAATTCTTTCTCTTTAATGAAAGGCCTAATCACTAAGGTATGAAATTCAAACTAATTACTTATTTCTAACCTCTTCTTTTCAATAATCCTGGAAATCAGAAAGTTAGGGCATGGATAAACCTGGAAATCAGAAAGTTGTTCTTTGGTCAACTTTGTTGTTTAGCTCCTGTAACTTCTGAAAACTGAAGAGAAGCAAGTGCCCTGTGCTCAAGGACGCGGCGCCGACACAACAACCAAGCCTGAAGCCTCCACGCGCACTTCGTGAGGAAGCAGACAATCTGCTGGTAGTCTGCTACTGGTATGAGCTATCGCAGCCTCTGTTTTTTACTTTTGTTTGTTTAAACTTTAGAAATTAGAATAGATAGAATGAGAATGATTTAGGACTTAGGTTTGGTTGGTGTGTTGGCAGAATAGCCCGCGGGTCAGCCCGTACCCGTACGGATTGGCCCGTATAAATTATTTACCCATTGGGCTTGACCCGTATAAGCTCGTTTTTAAACGGGTCACATATTAATGGACCAGATCGTTAAAAGTCCACGATTTTTATGGACCAACTCGCGGGCTTGGGCCCGTTTTACACCCCTAGTTGCAGCAAACACTGGAAGAGTTAAAATAAGTCTGATCAATCTGTCAAGATGATAATATATTTTTTATTTTTTTTGTCTCTGTCAGAACAAGGCACAACTATGATAAAAAGACAAATTTTGTAGTTTCACATCATTATGCATATCATACTCAAAATGTTTCAATTGGAATTTCAATCTTAATCTCTCTTGCTCAGTAAATTCAAGAAGGATAAAATTTTTCTGCAAGAGTGCAAATATCATCAACATTGAAAGATTTATAATCTTCCTTCGGATCCAAAGCAGAACTAAGTGTCAAAAGATCCACTGCTTGTGCACTAAGCCTATTGTTTAGCTCTTGCAATTGAAAATCAATGACTTCATTGAATATGTCAAAATGATAATGGTGCTCCATAGTGATTTGACTTTGTTTCTATCGATGTCAACCTTCAAAATATGGAGCATTCAATTCAAGAAACTCAAATCATGCTTTTCACAAAAAGATAGGACATTTTCAATCAAACTATTCTAACCAAATTCTCTCAAATTTTGAATCAACATCTTTGTACTTGAAACTAAATGCATAGCATTCACAATATCTTGAGATTTTTGTTGCAAAGCTTGGCATAATACATCAGTAATACCCATGACCTTTTTCATCAAATGTAAAATAAAAATGAATTCAAATGAGTGAATAAACTTAGATGTAACACTGGCATCCGCTCGTTGAGAATAAATGGATCCTTCTCTTTTAATATTTTCAAGCACCAAACAAGTTACATCAAACATTGTTATAAGATAGCATATAGAATAAAAGTGAGAACCCCAATGAGTATGAACAACCTATTTCAAAGTTCCAATCTAATTGGCATTTTTTTGTCTCAAGCTCATAAAACAGATACCATACGTGCAATTTCAACTTCTTGAGCAACTTGTAATTCTTCATGACGTTTGCTTGAGACATTAATAGAATTGATAATGAAAGTCAAATTATTAAAAAACTATGGACAAAGTGTACCTCTCTAGATGCAGCAACAAGAGTCAATTGTAGCCGATGAGCCAAACAATGCACGTAATAAGCAAAAGGACAATCATTCCCCTCGCATATTACTTGCCCTATCGTATCTTTGACCACGAATATTTTGAACATCATGACTATGACAAAGGAGAATAACACATTTTATTTCTTAAGAGTTAATGCATATGTATCCTTAACATAAGCAAGATCAAAGAAACACTCCCTAATAAAGCCATCTTTGCCAACAAATCTCAAAACAAGAGCCATTTGATCTCTATTGGATTCATCACGAGCTTCATCAACAAAAATATAAAATTTTGAATCTCCAATATCTTCACAAATTTTATTTCGTACTTTATTAGCAAGAACAAGCAAAATCTCTTTCTAGATTGAATAAGAAATATGCTTGGCCGATTTAAGAGCATTCTCTAATACAACTTTCTTAATATCATCATTATAAGAAGCCAAAAGTTCAATCAATTTAAGAAAATTTCCCCAAAATTTTGAATCAGGTGTCTTATCTTACCTTTATAAGCACGAGCTTGGAATGCAAGCCAATTTTTTGAATCAAGTGTCTTATCTTACCTCTATAAGCACGAGCTTGGAATGCAAGCCATCAAATAACTCTATAGAAGTATTATTATTAGGCGCAAAATATGTTAGAAATATTGTAAGCACATGAGAATAAACATAAATGCATTTTGTAGCGAAATCATTATTTATTTACATCTGTTGATTCTAATTTTACGTTTATTCTCATATATTTAAAATATTTCTAATATATTTTACGTCTAATGACACTAAATTTTCTCTTAATTATGTGTGTTTATATTGACCTTATAGTAATGTTATAACTTTTGACCTTACTGTAAAATTCTCCAATATTAATCATGCACCTAGTAACATTTCCTTTAAATGACACACTTAACTAAATTTATGGTTATAATGTTAATGATTTTAAATTCAAAATATTCACAAATGAAAATTAATTAAGACTAATACAAATAAATATTAATATATATAAATTTAATTTTAAGTGTATTAGTCAAATTAATGGAAATGTATTTTTATTAAGAAAATACCTACATGTTATTTGCTTCAAGGGAATTGATATTAAATTCAACTTTTATTCCATGAGGCCCATTGTGTCTTCTATTTGGTTTGTTTGTGGGTCATGGAACTGAGATTCTTCAAGAATCCTCATTCCTATTGTTAGGTGAAAGAGCATTCCAAGCTTAAATGCTTATTCCTGGCTCTTGGAATAAGGGACAAAAAAAAGGGGCAAGCATGTCCTTTAGTATTTGGGTACATTACAACATTATACCCAAAACTATGCAGAATTGAAGTATTCCTTTTTTACAAGAAATGACAAATGGACAGGTCAGATTGGATTCAGGTTCAAGTTCGATTATTGTGAACACCGCAAAATTTTTTGTATTTAATTAGATAATAAAAATTAAATTAAAATGTGTTATAAGAAAAAATATATATTTTTTTGTTAAATTGAAAATGTTTTTAAGAATAATAAAAATAAATACTATAAATGTATATATATATGTTGAAAATGTAATTTAAAATATATATATATATATAAACATAAATATAATATATATAATAAAAATATATAAATAAAAAAAAAACGGGGTCAGATCGCGTGACAAGGAAACCCCGTCGCGCGACAGTCCTTTCCCCTCTTATTTTTTTTCCTCTGCTCTCCGATCGTCCTCTCCCCAATTTCTCCAATGTCGATCACCACCTAGACTGCCGGTCGATCGAGACCCCAAGATCGGTAGCCTCTCCTCACCCAGACGCAGACCAGCCATCCATTCTCTCCTTCCTCGCTCGCCCGAAAACCCAAACTCTCTCCCTCTCCCCTGTTTCTGCCGATCGCAACCAGGACACCGGCGATCGAGAACCGGCCCAACCGACGGCTTTCCTTCCCCTCCGACCACCGCCTACCACTTTCCTTTCCTTCTCCCCCCTCTTCGCGCCTGAAACCAAAACGAAACAGAGGAGCTTTCCTCTGTTTTGCGAAACCGTCGACCGCCGGCGGTAGAACCGCAAGCCCGATAGCCTCCCTTGCCCTGTCCGGCCACCCTTTTCTGATGCTACAGTGTTGAAAATATATATATATATATATATAGATATGAAATACCTAATTTCTTGTAAGACCCGATTTTAGTTAAAACACGAAAATTAAAAATGCAAAAGGATTGAAATGGAATTTCCGAACACGTTGAAGGGTAAAATGGTCAAAAGATCGAAAGTCGGAATAAATTCGATGAGAAAAATTTAATTAAAAATATGGATTTGAGAAATCTTGGTCAATAAAGGTGAAATAAATTTATTTTGGGTTAAATTGATAAAGATATCAATTTATTGGAATTAATTAGGATTAAACGGAATTCTTAATTCAAAAAATAATCTTGAAAATAATCGAAAAATATACCGAAAAGTCGAAATAATACTGATAAATTCAATTAGGGATTTATTGAATAATTTAATAATTTTTTTAGATATTTTTGACAAATATAGTATTTTAATGATTAAAATAATAATAAAAATAATTAATAAAATTATTTAAAAAAAACGAAATCAGAAACGGGTCGGGGAGAGAGAAACGAAAAAAATGAAACGAAGCCAAAACGGAAGCTAGAGACCGGACGGACGGCACCGGCGGCCCAGGCGAAGGAGACCTATGCGCCAGCGAGCCACCATCAGTACCATGGAGGCACGAACGGCGGCGATAGGCAGTGGAACGGAGAGAAAACGAAACCGAGAGAAGAGAAGGTGATTCCCGACGATCGGCGACGATTCGGTACAGACCGACCACCGTCGAACGTCCCCGAGGCCCAGACGACGTGATTGGTGGCGGCCACGACCGGCGAAACTGTCGGCAAATGCCGAAAACGGCGGAGAGAAGAAATGGGTTTCGACGGCAGGAGAGAACAGGCCGGACCGGCGACTTTTCGGCTACCTTGTGTGAAACCGAGACCAGATCGGAGCTGCGGACGACCCAGCGGAGCTGCGGGCGATGGAAGCCGGCGGAGAACCGACTGGCAAGGCCCTGAACCGGAGTGAACCGATGGTCTGAACCGGGTCTGAACCGGATTGAACCGGTTCAACCAAGAAAGAAAGGAAAAAAGGAGAAAAAGGGAAAAAGAAAAAGAGGAAAAATTGGAGAAAAATCCCGGCGATGTAATCGAGCTACAATGATTTAAATTGGAAAACGGGCTTAAGGCTGATTAAGGCCCATTAAGGTGCAATCGGGCCCAATAGGGGTAAACGGGCCCAATGATTTAAATTAAGCCTAGAAAATATTAAATACAATTAAGTTGTATAATATCTGACCTGAGGAATATTGATACGCAGTTCCGAGCATTTGATGGGGGAGCAGATCGGACTGCACGACGTGACATCAGTGGAAAGGTCAGACTCGACAGGAAAATAAGGTAAGGGAAATCTGCGGACTGCTAGAGGTAACTTTATGAAATTTTAAGTTCAATTGCAGTCCTTTAAAAAATTATCTGAAGGGTCTAGTGGTCAATAATAATTTTAGTGCCCCGAATGGGCAAATTACTAAAATACCCTTGTTAAGGGTAAAATTTAAAATTTTAGGAAAAATTGGGAGGAGCAAGAACAAGAGGTTCCTGCTCATTCTGGAGATGTTTTGATGCATGCATGAGTAGGCTAGCTAACCTTGAAAGAAAAATGTACAGCATTTCATAGTTTCAACGATGAAATTATTTTGAAAACTATTTTGAGGAAACAGAGCCGCCTACGTGTTTTTATTGACATGTGACGTGCTAAAGCTCAGCTCGCACAATATTTTGAGTTGTGTGATGCATGCATTAGTGCTGGAGCAAGAGCTCGCACTAGAGTTTTACATGCATTGGAGCTGAAATCTAACACGCACCTGATTTTATATGATTTTCTTGATACGGTGCTAGAGTCTAACTCGCACCATATTTTATATGATTTTTGAGACAGGGTGTTAGAGCTTTGCTCGCACCAAATTTTATATATATATATATGATTTTCATGATGGTTTGCATACAGAGTGCTAGAGCTTAGCTCGCACTAGTTTTACTTGATTGATGAGAGTGCTGAGCATCGCTCGCACTGATTTTATGAGAACATGCGATTAGCCTTGCTTGGAGCATCGGGTAGACTGTGTGTCACCGATTAAATAGGCTCGCAAGTGCGTTTTGAGACATGGCATGAGTATAGAGATATGATATGGGTCCACGGAGTACGATGTACCGTGCAAGTAGCATGGAGTACGATGTACCATGTGGTATCTTCGGATACGGGGTATCTTCAGATACGGTATCTTTGGATACGGGGTATCTTCGGATACGACATCTTCGGATGCGTGGGATCAGATAAGACTGATGGGTTGGATTGACCCACCTCCCGAGCTGTTCCCGATCAGGGTAAGAACCCGCACACTAGGATCCGTGTAGCAGAGGGGCTCACGAGGACACATGGCCATAGTCTTGGTTATTACCGATATACAGATGTTGCCTGGTCTCGCATGTTGACGAATTTGATGAGATTAAAACTGGGTTTTTAAAATCAAACGTGCATGATGATTACTTCCATGCTTTTCAAACCCGTGTGAATGTAAATCGATTTCTTATGGTTTTATGTGAGTTAGGACCACCCGAGGGATGGGTTGAGTCCTGGCCTTGTTGTGAAATTTTAAACGAGAAAGAAATTATTTGAAATAATTGCATGTTGAATTTTGCCATGCGAATGGATTTACATAACATCATAACTCATATCATCTGTTTTAAAATGTGTGGAGAAAGGGTGGTTTATGCATGTCACCACGTTCATGTAGGTAGTATGGTTATCTACTTGTTCGTAGGATTGCCTTACTGAGCTTGATGTTCTCACCCCTTTCATTTTCTCACACAGATAATTTCCAGTTGAAGTTGAGGCAACCCAGTACTGCATTCCGGATATCCGCTGCTGCCCATCATTTAAGGTATACACACTTGTACATATTGTATCTAAATAAGCATAGCACGGTAACATGTTTGTAAGTAACTTTAGGGGATGTATAAATATTGTAAAAACTTATAAATGACTGAGAAAGAATTAAGTTATATGGTAAATGTATGGTGGGACTGGCATTGACACACAGCCCAATTTGTTAGTGGAGTGTGGTCACGATCAGGACAGGTAAGCATGAAAGAAAATAACAAAACGCGAAAAATTTACTATGATTTTTAGGTAGTTTTGGATCGTGACATATAAAGGTGGTATCAGAGCGCAATTGGTCTGATGTGTGTCAGTGTCAGTAATTAGGAATTACATCCTCGTGTTACTGTGCTTGGTTAGATACAATAGTGTATATCGAAATGAGTTTTGACTAAGAAATGGTTGAGAATGCAGGAATGCCTAATATGAGTCACGTTAGATGAGATAGTGCACGAGGCAGAGGTCGTAGAGGTAGACCTGAGTCTGCTAGTTGTGCTGAGTTGACCTGTGAGAATCAGGATGAAATTGAAATGGAGGCTAATGTTGAGCATGCCCCACTGAGTCCGACAGAGAGATCGGACAGTATTGATACACGCTTCGCGAGGTTGGAGCGGAGTGTGGAGATTATTTTGAGGAGCTAATTGCTCAGATTATGAATGAGATTCGAGGGCGCAGCAGAGCATTGGTGGAAACCCGCTCGACCCATCTTAAGTGTTAAACATCTAGAGCTCAGATGATAAATGTTTATGGATGTATTCCGGTGATAGGATATCCTGGACATTATTTAAAAGATATGATAGATAAAAGTCCTTACTCTTACCTAGAGGATTTGATTTATTGATGAGTATGCTTATGAGTATAAAACTCAATTATATTCCTAGGCAGATATTACCTCGACACTATGAACAAGTGACAGTCGAGATGTCTAAAAGTTCATGAAATGGCTCAACTTTTCAATTAGAGTCCGATTGGCCCGTGAGATATTACCTATATCGAGACAGTGCGTAGATTTACAGTTGGGTAAATAAGAACATGAATTGCACGCCTCTGAGATTGGGAAAGGTAGTGATGGCTGAAATAGAGACAGAAAAGAGAATCGAGAAATGACAGAGATGTTAAAATGGGAAAATGGTAATTGGTAAAAGATTTAATTTGATTTAATTTGATGAATCATGGAGTAAGATAATTGATAAGGCCCCAGTGCATCCAATTTTGGCACTCTTGAGGGGCATTGTGATTGGAGGACCCCGACCTGCTACGAAGCAGTGCAGCAGTGTAAGCACTGTAAGCAGTGTGGGATGTGTGGTAGATACCACAGAAAGAGGGTCTATACCTACACTGTATTGATGAAAATGGCCGTTAAGTGTAGTAAGACGAACCATTGATTTTGATTGCACAGGGTTGGGCGAGATCGCCCCACAGAAAAGTAAAGAGATAGATAAAAACTTCGTTAGTATAGCTGCAACGAAAAGGGAGGTCATAGCCGAAGAGAAAAAGGAAAATAGGCTGTTGGACGAAGGCGAGAGGATGTCTTGGACCAGGATACTATTGATGTTTCATGGATGTGGTGTAAGATACCACACTTGTTATGAATAATGAAGTACATATGTTCATTGATCCTGGTGCCACACATTTATTCATACCACCTTCATTCGCATATAAGTGAGTAAAAGGCATGAATGCCTACATCATTGGGTACAATACTGATAAATGTGTACCCCAATAGAGGAGGATTAATTAACGGAATATGGATATAGAGATTTTAAGTTGAAAACAGGAGTAAAAACATCACTGAAAAGTATACTGTAAGTGTTGATAAGTGATAAAAAGGGGTGCAACAGTTGAAATTAATGGAGTAAAGGATTGTACTCACGGAATGAATAATGAAAGAGTTTTGTCATGAGGGATATACGAAAGGAGATAATCTTTAAGATAAGATAGATCCTAAATACAAGATGTATTGGAGTAAGAGACATATTCTAGGTAAGGATTACCCTTAATATGCGAAGTAATTGGGATTAAGTGATAAGTAGGGAATATAAATTATAACCAAGGATAAAGATGGATATAACCATAACCAGTCTATGTGGTTAAGTCTGAAGGTTAATAAAGGTATTTCAAAATACCTCCTCGCCTGAAGACTTGACAGCGTCTAAAAGTATGTATATATAACCTATAACGTGAAATCGATCGTCGTAATAAATACCTTCAGCATTAGGATACCTTTACTAAGACGATAAGAATATTAAAATTCGACAAATCATAAAGGTTAACATAGTAAAATTTAATAAGAGCCGTTAAGATAAGAAAAGGAAATGACGCAGGTTAGTACCTGAAAACGTAAGCGATTTTGAAGGATCTTATACGCTTATGCGTAAATAAGTCAAGGATATGGACGATTGAAATAAGTAGTGGAGCTCAACTACAATGAGTTATTTAAACTTTACCTGGACCGATTTGTCATCATTCTTATTGATGATATGTTGGGTGTAGTTAAAGTCCAGGGAAAATTGTAAGCAACAATTGAAAAAATTGCTTTTACAGATGGTTGTTGCGAGTTCTAAAAGGGGTATATTTTTTTTTTGTTGACACGTTTAACTAAGAAAACGTGGTCTTTGAATGAGATGATAAATAAGATGATAGATGTGACATGAATTTTGGTGTAGTGAAGTATGAACTGACCACCGTGATTAATTTCACCATACCCAACAGCTTAAGAGGTTCTCAGTGAGTATGGATACCTCAAAATAATGAAGGAGCTGTGTATTGATGTATAATGGGAAGATAGTCAATTATGGAGTCAGACAACTCCTTGATCATGAAATAAACTATCTGACTCATGATTTTAAGTTGGCAACGGTAGTATTTGTACCGGGGATATGGTACTATTATGTACAGGGTGAGAAATTTTGGATATGCACTGATCATAAAGCCCCGAGTATCTGTTTTTCACACAAAGAGGCGAATATGAGAATACATAGTGGGTTAGTGCTTCTGAGAGATTTTGATTGTGAAAATTGTACCACCCAAGAAAAGCTAATATAATGGCTGATGCCTCGAGTAGAAAGAGCCTCGGAATGGTACCCCATATGATGGTCAAGAAGCGTGAACTGCTTGAGCAGTTGTGGACCTCAGTAGTGATGTGATCCCTTTTGATGATGACAGTGATTATGTGACAGCTAGCCTGAGATTAGAACCGGATGAGCGTGCCCGGATTGCACAGGCTTAGCGTGATGATCGGCAGGGTGTCGATAGTGTGGGTCAGATTCAGAAGGGTACAGTGATAGAGTTCACAGAGTGTGATGATGATTTACAGAGATTCCGAGACAGTATGAGTGCTCCCCAAGACCACAGTTGATGGGATAATGATATTGTCAGAAGCTCACTTTTCGGGATATACAGTGCATACGGAAAGTAACGAATATATATATATATATGAAATCTCTGAGAAGGGTATTGGTGGTCAGATATGAAAAGAGATATGGTAGAGATTGTGGAAAAGTGCCTAGTATGTCAGCAGAATAAGGTAGAGTATTAAAAGTCTGCAGAGTTATTGCAGCCTCTACCTATATCGACACGACACGAAAATAGGAGCAAGTCTCCATGAATTTCGTGATGGGTTATATAGGACCTAGATGAATCACGAGGCTATTTAGATGATAGTCGCTAAATTGACTAAGTCTACCCACCTTTTGGTTATGAAACCCCCAGATACTCAGAGTGTGTATGAGGATTCAGGTATAAGAAAGATTGTGGAACATTATGTAGTGTTCCAGTGAGCATGGTATCATATAGGGATTCCCACTTCACTTCCCACCTCTGAGAATATTTTTCAGGAAGCTACGGGAACCTGATTTAGTATTTGCACAGCTTTTCATCATCAGATAGATGGTCAGTCAGAGAGGACTGTACAAGTTCTGGAGGATATGATGAAAGCATGTGCTATTAATTTTATAAGCTCCTGAAATGATCAGTTGTTACAAATTGAAGTCGCCAATAATGACAGTTGGCACTTGAGTATCGGGATAACAATTATGAGGCAGTGTATGGCTGTAGGGGTTGTTCCCCGACTCAGACAAGAAAAAGTGGGTGACAGATAGAAATTTCTTCCGAATTAGTATAATAAGTCTCTGAGGATGTTCAGTTGAGTGAGAGATTAAGAATACCTCAGAGCAGACAAAAAACATTGAATTCACCGAGGGTGAATCAGTATGGTTGAACTTATTTATCCTAAGGGAATAAGGACATAGCGAACTTTTGGAAGAAGGTAAATTGAGTTTCGATGGATTAAATCTTTTGAGAGATTGGACAAGTGGAAGATAAGACCTGTAGGTGGCATTTCCACTTGAATAAGCAGGCACCCATAATGTGTCCCATCTTTTGATGCTTCAAAAATACTATCCAGATCCAGCATAGGTGATAGGATATGAGAAGTATTACACTCCGAAAAAAGTTCTTGAGAAGTATTACACTCCGTAGTTAAAGTTCTTGAGAAGTATTACACTCCGGAAAAAGGTCACAGAAGAATTAACGAGTATGATATGAGAAAACATACTCGGAGTTATATATGGACTCATATGACTTGGTTCTAATTTGGAGGACCAAATTCCTTAAGTGGGGGAGATTATGTAAGACCCGATTTTAGTTAAAACACGAAAATTAAAAATGCAAAAGGATTGAAATGGAATTCCCGAACACGTTGAAGGGTAAAATGGTCAAAAGATCGAAACTCGGAATAAATTCGATAGAAAAATTTAATTAAAAATATGGATTTGAGAAATCTTGGTCAATAAAGATGAAATAAATTTATTTTGGGTTAAATTGATCAAGATATCAATTTATTGGAATTAATCGGGATTAATCGAAATTTTTAATTCGAAAAATAATCCCGAAAATAATCGAAAAATATACTGAAAAGTCAAAATAATATTGATAAATTCAATTAGGGATTTATTGAATAAATTAATAATTTTTTTAGATATTTTTGACAAATATAGTATTTTAATGATTAAAATAATAATAAAAAAATAAAATAAAATTATAAAAAAACGAAATCAGAAACGGGTCGGGGAGAGAGAAACGAAAAAAACGAAACGAAGCCAAAACGGAAGCTGGAGACCGGACGGACGGCACCGGCGGCCCAAGTGAAGGAGACCTATGCGCCAGCGAGACACCACCGGCACCATGGAGGCACGAACGGCGGCGATAGGCGGCAGAACGAAGAGAAAACGAAACCGAGAGAAGAGAAGGTGATTCCCGACGATCGGCGACGATTTGGCACTGACCGACCACCGCCGAACGTCCCCGAGGCCCAGACGACGTGATTGGTGGTGGCCACGACCGACGAAACTGTCGACAAACGTCGAAAACGACGGAAAGAAGAAATG
Source organism: Firmiana major (assembly GCA_033439115.1). NCBI lineage: Eukaryota > Viridiplantae > Streptophyta > Magnoliopsida > Malvales > Malvaceae > Firmiana > Firmiana major. The sequence goes on along the minus strand of CM065903.1, from coordinate 19,813,922 downwards.
GGTTTCGTCGGCAGGAGAGAACAGGCCGGACTGGCCACTTTTCTGCGACCTCGTGTGAAACCGAGACTAGATCCGAGCTGCGGACGACCCAGCGGAGCTGCTGACGGTGGAAACCGACGAAGAATCGACCTGCAAGGCCTTGAACCGGAGCGAACCGGAGTGAACCAGAGTGAACCTACGGTCTGAACCGGGTCTGAACCGGATCGAACCGGTTCAGCCAAGAAAGAAAGGAAAAATGGAGAAAAAAGGAAAAAGAAAAAGAGGAAAAATTGGGAAAAAATCTCGACGATGTAATCGAGCTACGGGTAAGTCAGTAGCGGTCGAAATTGTCCGATTTAAATTTTAGAATATTTTATTTAATTAATTTTCGACTGAAAATTTACCCAGAAATTATGAAATTGTGTAGCTCAACAATCGATGTCAAACGAGAGCTTGAGACAGCCTCGATTTGCGTACTAGCATGGAATCTCAGGTAAGTAAGCCTTATTTACGATAATTTGCATCGTTATGCGTGCTTCGGATTTAATTATCGCATAAAATAAATTAAATTATGGAAATTTAGATAAATTGTTGTAAATAATAAATTGAGCTATTCGAGAGTTAGAACGAGGCCCAAGAAATTTTTGGTGGGCCCAATGAGCCCAATAGGCCTCGATAATGTGAAAATTAAGTGGAAAATAGGCTTAAGGCCGATTAAGGCCCATTAAGGTGCAATCGGGCCCAATAGTGGTAAACGGGCCCAATGATTTAAATTAAGCCCAGAAAATATTAAATACAATTAAGTTGTATAATATCTGACCTGAGGAATATTGATACGCAGTTTCGGGCATTTGATGGGGGAGCAGATCGGACTGCGCGACGTGACATCAGTGGAAAGGTCAGACTCGACAGGAAAATAAGGTAAGGGAATTCTGCGGACTGCTAGAGGTAACTTTACGAAATTTTAAGTTCAATTGTAGTCCTTTAAAAAATTATCTGAAGGGTCTAGAGGTCAAATAATAATTTTAGTGCCTCGAATGGGTAAATTACCAAAATACCCTTGTTAAGGGTAAAATTTACAATTTTAGGAAAAATTGGGAGGAGCAAGAACAAGAGGTTCCTGCTCATTCTGGAGATGTTTTGATGCATGCATGAGTAGGCTGGCTAACCTTGAAAGAAAAATGCACAGCATTTCATAGTTTCAACGATGAAATTGTTTTGAAAACTGTTCTGAGGGAATAGAGCCGCCTACGTGTTTTTATTGACATGTGACGTGCTAGAGCTCAACTCGCACGATATTTTGAGTTGTGTGATGCATGCATTAGTGCAGGAGCGAGAGCTCGCACTAGAGTTTTACATGCATTGTTGCTGAAATCTAACACGCACCTGATTTTATATGATTTTCGTGATACGGTGCTAGAGTCTAACTCACACCATATTTTATATGATTTTTGAGACAGGGTGTTAGAGCTTCTCTCACACCAAATTTTATATATATATATGATTTTCATGATGGTTTGCATATAGAGTGCTAGAGCTTAGCTCGCACTAGTTTTACTTGATTGATGAGAGTGCTGAGCATTGCTCGCACTGATTTTATGAGAACATGCGATTAGCTGTGCTTAGAGCATCGGGTAAACTGTGTGTCACCGATTAAATAGGCTCGCACGTGCATTTTGAGACATGGCATGAGTATAGAGATATGATATGGGTCCACGGAGTACGATGTACCGTGCAAGTAGCATGAAGTACGATGTACCGTGTGGTATCTTCGGATACGAGGTATCTTCGGATACGGGGTATCTTCGTATACGGCATCTTCGGATGCGTGGGATCGGATAAGACTGACGGGTTGGATTGACCCACCTCCCGGGCAGTTCCCGATTAGGGTGAGACCCCGCACACTAGGATCCGTGTAGCAGAGGGGCTCACGAGGACACACGGCCATAGTCCTGGTTATTACCGATATACAGATGTTGCCTGGTCTCGCATGTTGACGACTTTGATGAGATTAAAACTGGGTTTTTAAAATCAAACGTGCATGATGATTACTTCCATGCTTTTCAAACCCATGTGTGAATGTAAATCGATTTTTTATGGTTTTATGTGAGTCAGGACCACCCGAGGGATGGGTTGAGTCCTGGCCTTGTTATGAAATTTTAAACGAGAAAGAAATTATTTGAAATAATTGCATGTTGAATTTTGTCATGCAAATTGATTTACATAACATCATAACTCATATCATCTGTTTTAAAATGTGTGGAGAAAGGGTGGTTTATGCATGGCACCACGTTCATGTAGGTAGTATGGTTACCTACTTGTTCGTAGGATTGCCTTACTGAGCTTGATGTGCTCACCCCTTTCATTTTCTCACACAGATAATTTCCAGTTGAAGTTGAGGCGACTGAGTACTGCATTCCGGATATCCGCTGCTGCCCATCATTTAAGGTATACACACTTGTACATATTATATCTAAATAAGCATAGCACAGTAACATGTTTGTAAGTAACTTTAGGGGATGTATAAATATTGTAAACACTTATAAATGACTGAGAAAGAATTAAGTTAAATGGTAAATGTATGGTGGGACTGGCATTGACGCACAACCCAATTTGTTAGTGGAGTGTGGTCACGATCAGAGGACAGGTAAGCATGAAAGAAAATAACAAAACGCGAAAAATTTACTCTGATTTTTGGGTAGTTTTGGGTCGTGACATTTCTATTTCCCCATTTTTGTACCAGTGGATTCCTAGGTAAAAACCCAAGCTTTATTTAATTTAATGTATGTATAAATTGTATTATAGAAGCATGATTGTTGTATAAATTAATTGAAATTTGATTGTGAAGAAATTAAGGAACTAGGGATTAATTCGACAAATTAGGGATTTCGAGAATTAGGTTAGGAATTAAATATTTTGAGTTGAATTATTAAGAATTGGAATTGAAGGTTAAAGACGATAAATTAAGTATGTATTTGGTCATTTTGTGGATTTTATAATTGTGTAAGAGTGCTGAAAATAATCTCGAGAATGATGTAGCGTTTCGGTTAGCAAGAGGTTTATGGGTTTAAAATGTTCGTGGGTTTCATTACAAGTATGAATTGTACATGTGGATGATATATTTGGGTTATTCTAATGTTGAGTATGAAAGTAGGATAATGAAATTTTTATGGGTACCTTAAATAGGTCTTGAATCGACAAAACTAGAGAAGGAATGAGAAGTAGACAAAAATATATATACTTATGTATATATATAATAAATGTGTGTGTTAGTATAAGTGCGTATGAACAAAATATAAATATACATGTTTTAGCCTAGGTATGTACAATTGTATACACACACAAAGAAGTAGCATAAAGGAACTATATAAGCTCATAGGAGAAATGGACAATTTAATTAGGAATGTAGCTAAAGACTTTGTAGTAAGATTAAATTTCCGAATGTATGATGGAACTGGAAGAAAAGAGGGAAATTGGTAAACTCCATGAGGTTGATTATATATTTTGATGCAATCTTAGAAAGTTAGGATTTAAATTTCAAGTATATTTTCCTAGACGAATAAGGTTACGATTGTGATGCATTGTGGACAACTCGAATAAATAGGATACTAAGAATACAAATTTCGTTGTAGGAGAATCGTAGAAGGATTTAAGGGAGATACTTGGAAGCGTCACAACTCGAACTTGGAATTTTCGATATATCGAGGTAAGGGGTATAATTTGATTTAGTTCAGACAATGAACACTCATTGCATTGATAAAAAGATTTTTATGAAGTAATATTATATTTTGAAATAATTTATGATTGTTTTCATACTTATGGAATGATTTACGAAACATGATTTCGTTTTATGAAATGTTCACCAAGTACATTTATGTTCACGAAATGAAATTCCTGAAGTATGAAAATACATGAAAGTTTTATGATGGTCTGTAATCTCATATTTATGCTTTGGAAGAAACTTTTGACATTTTCAAAAGTATTTAAGAAAAGGGAAAAGAATTTTTGAGACTATAGGCTTCATGCATGGTTACTTCTTGTGGTGCTCCGGCTCCACCACTTGAGTGCCGGTACGTAGGGCCCCCTCTAGCACTTGACTCTACATGTGTGGAAGATGTCTTGCTACTTGTGGTTAATGATGATGATGTTTTAGTAGTATCTCATGCCCGCGCAGCACGCATAAATGTTTCCCGCACGGAGAGTGCCTATGGTGCATGTGCCCTAGCTAAGTGTCACGACCCTTTTTATCCCTTTTCAACCAAAAATCAGTATAAATTTTTCGCATTTTCCTTTCCTTACCAGGCCGTGATCAAACTCACCACTACACAATTGGGTTGTGAGTCAAGAATAATCATCACTCATCATTCATTCTCAAATAAAACAAAAGAAATGTCATTCCTTTGAAAGTTAAGTTATACACTTGTACATGACACTTTTCTGACTTTACATCCCCCACATGACAATACAAAATGGACACTGTGCTTTTACATCGTTTAGATACAAAAAGAATCTCTGTGTATATACCTCTAGGTGATGGAGATGCAGCGGAGACTCAATGAAATTCCTCAGTCTTCACTGGGCCACTATGTACACTTTGTAGAGAGGGATGAGCAACCACACGCTCAGTAAGGTAATAATGCAAGCATGGTAGATATCTACTCTATCTATATGCTAATAGTATTATGCATAAATCATTTATAATCGGAGCATGAGGAAATAAAACTATGCCACGTGTATATACATATATCATGTATTGAAAATCATGTAAATAGGCATAAAACACGAAAATATCAACATGTAAAATCATCTCATGCTCATTCTAATTCAATCTCATCACAAAAAGGAAAATTCATTTAAGAAACATCCTTTTTAAATCACATTACATCTCTTCACAATTCTCTTTTCAAATTCCATCACATCTCATCATAAATCAAATCATCATTTCATTAAATCACAAATCCCACAAGGCACGACCCCTCCCTCGGGTCTACCCTGGACAAATCACAATCACACTCATGTATAAAAATCATGTGGTATTATGTAATATTAAATGAAACAGGTCACTATATCTCAATAGACTATATTGGCCAACTATGTCATAAATCATCCTAGACCACATGGATCCCAGTGTGCAGGGTATCATGCTGGAACGAAGGTGGGTTAGTTCTTCGCCAGACTTTCTCATCAGTAACTCAACCACGCGGTACAGCGTACTCCATGTGATAAACATGGTATAACGAACTCCGTGGACCCATATTATGGTTGGGGGTGCCAGCCGTAGGTCTTACCTACCTCATACCACGTGTAACCGATATAGTCTCAAGTGCACATGGGAGTATTTTCTTTTGATGTCAGGTCCTAGCCCCTCATGGCCTTGGTCGCCCCTTTTGGGTTGCCTGAACACCATATCAGGTCCTAGCCCCTTATGCCCTTGCTAGCCCCTTTTGGGTTCCTTGGACACTAATCCGTATTACCCTCACCACGGCGTTATACATACCACAGTGTGAAAACCAGTGCGAGCTAAGCTCTAGCACGATATATGCATAGTAAATAAACCTCCTCATACGAGCAATGCTCTAGTATGGCATTTATGCATAAAAACATGAAGAAACCACGTACGAGCTTAGCTCCAGTACAGTTATATGCATAAGAAAATCACTTGAAATTCACGCACGAGTAGAAGCTCCAGTATGGTTTACAAAACATCATCACAATTTCAAATCAAAGTACGAGTGAAGCTCCAGCACGTTTCAAACATGTAAAAATACCAAAATCCCGTTTGAGTAATGTAAGACCCAATTTTTATCGTAAGAACAAAGGGAATGAATAGAAATTTTTGAGTGCATATAAAAATGCAAAAGGATTTAAATGGTGTTCCTGAACACGTGCAAAGGTAAAACGGTTAAAAGACCAAAATTCGATATTAATCGGGACAAGAAAATTTAATTAAAAATAATGGCTTGAGAAATCTTGATCAATAACGAAAAAAATAATTAAATTTCGGGTTAAATTAATCAAGATATGAATTTATTGGAATAAATCAAAATTTTCGTATCGAAAAATAATCTCGAAAATAATCAAAAAATATACGGAAAAGGCAAAATCGGATTGATAAATTAATTTATGGAATAAATGAATAAAATAATAAATTTTTTTAGATATTTTAGGATTTTAATATTATTTTAATGATTAATATAATATTAAAAATAAATAATAAATAATAAATAATTAAATAATTAAAAAAATAGAATTCGCCAAAACGCGAATTGAAAGAACAGAGAAGCAGAAGGTCGAGGCTGCCTCACCCAATGCCGACCACCGGCGACCAACCTAGAGGAGCGGTCGACGAGGGGGAAGGCAGTCGAGCCACCAACAACCCGAACGGGCTGACGAACGGTGGCAATCGATGGCCGAATGGGGAAGAAAACAGAACCAAGAAGAGAAAGAGAGTTTCCCGACGATAGGCGTCGATTCAAGCCCGACCACCAGTCGAGCGTCCCCTAGGCATAGGCGGCTCGATTTGTGGCAGTACCGACGGGTAGAATGGTGGCCAGCGTCGAAAATGGAGGAAGAACAGAGAAAGGCACCGACGGCGAGGAGAGAAGAACTGGATCGACCACTTTTCGACGACCTCGAACAAAACTAACCCCAGATCCGTGCATCGGATGGCCCAGTAGAGCCACTGGCGGTGAAAACTGGCAGAGAATCGGCCGATAAGGCATTGAACCGATCGAATTGGACTGAACCGACGGTATGAACCAGGTTAAACCGGACTGAACCGGTTTAACCAAAAAGAAAAAGAAAAGGAAGAAAAAGGAAAAAAGAGAAAGACGAAAAAATTAGAGAAAATTTCAGTGATACAATCGAGCTACGGGTAAGTCGGTAAGAGGTCGAATTGACCGATTTAAATTTTGAAATATTTAATTTGATTAATATTCGACTGGAAATTTACCCCAAAAATTATGTAAATTGTGTAGCTCGATAGTTGACTGTCATGACCCAAATTACCTAAAAATCCCTACAAATTTTTTGCTTTTTCATTTCCTCACCCGTCGTGAATAGTTACACTTCTAAACAGTTGGGCTATGATTCGGTGTTAGTAACCTCTCACCTATTTACCATTCTATTTTCATACTCACATTCACATATCAATTTATTTAAACAAAATACATCCCCAATATTAAATCCTTATACAGTACTGTGCATCTATATGTTCAGATACGAAATTATACAAATGTGTATACCTGGTCTTGCTAACAAGCAGCGGATAACCGAGATGCGAGACTATTGTCGCTCTCTTCTGCTGAATATACCCTGTGGGGTGGAAAATGAAAGGGTGAGCGAAACGTGCTCAGTAAGGCAATAATGTAAGCAGGTAGATAACTATACTATCTACGTGCTGATAATGTCATGATGTAAAAATCGTTTACTTTCGGAGCATGAGGTAAGATTAAAACAATGCCACATGTATGTATATATCATATACAAGAAATCATGAAATCGACATATCAAGCACACATGGAAAATCATCATGTATGACATCTCATGCTCGTCACATTAAAACTCATTTATTTCATCATAAACTCTTCCCTTTAAAACTCATTTGTTTAATCACAAAACTCATCACTTTGAAACTTATTTGTTTCATTATAAATTCATCGCATTTAAAACTCATTTGTTTCATTATAAAACAACTTCATCAAGGTCAAACCCATCTCTCGAGAATACCTTGATTCATCAAATCACATCTCTTTTAAAAACACAAATCGGGACTACCCCTCCATCGGGTTTGTCCTGGTCTATCCAGACCGTATGATATCATGTGAGGCATGTAGGTTACTGTATGAAAAATCGAGGACTATGGCCATACTATGTCCCTGTGATCCCAGGCACACGGATCCCAGTGTGCAGGGTATCACAACTGCAACGGGAGGTGGGGTCAAGTCCTACCCGCCAGAATATCAAGTAACATCATAGAGTCATCATGACTGCACGGTACAGCGTACTCCGTGTGACATACACGGTACATCGTACTCCGTGGACCCATATCATAGTCTGGGGGTGCCTGCCATAGGTCTTATCCAGCCCAATACTATGTCGATAACCAACCCATGTCTCAAAGTATATGTGCGAGCATCTTAACTCTCTGTGACACACAGTCTACAGGAGGCTTCCGCACGACTATATGCATGTCAACTCGTGTCTAGTGCGTTTATGTGAGCATCCTGCTGCCCGCCCCACACCAGGTCACAGGCTTACGGAGCTCCAGCACCACGCTATGCATATCATGATATCTAAAATCTCGTGCAAGCGAAGCTTCAGCACGGTTTTGTGCACACACAAATTTCTCGTACGAGCAATGCTCCAGTACGGCTTTTCATGAGAATAAATCAGTAAACTTGAGTGCGAGTAAGACTCTAACACTCTTTTTATTCATGTAAATACCATAGGTGGCTTAATCTTAATAAAACATCTTTTTAAATAGTAACCGGTACAAACCAGTACCTTTTCGTAAAATTCACGAAATCAACAGCCCACCTATGTGTATATTTGCTTAAATCAAAGCAATATATTCATATAAAGCATTAAAAACATGAAATCATGCAATTTACCTGCCTTACTACCCTTTTGTAAATTTTACTCCTAGGGGCAAAATCGTCTTTTTCCTTTATTTATCTAAGCCCCGGTTTTCGTAAAAATTATTATTTCGTTTACTAGATACTTAGATAAATTCTAAGCCCTGTAAATACCCTCAAAATATGTATAGGCATCTCTATGCACTTACAAAATTCCCTTACCTCGATTCTCGTCGAGTCTGACCTTTCCACTGATATCACGTCGCGCAGTCCGATCTGCTCTCAATCAAATACCCGAACTGCGTATCAATATTCCCCAGGTCAGATATTATACAACTTAATTGTATTTAATACTTTCTGGGCTTAATTTAAATCATTGGGTCCATTTATCCCTATTGGGCCCGATTGCATTTTAATGGGCCTCGACCCATTTTCAGCCTGTTTATACTGTTTAAATCCCTTCTTCGGGTTTACTGGGCTCATTCAGCTTACCAATAATTATCGGGCTTCGTTCCAAACTCATTGGATAGCCCGTATACCATTTACGGTAATTACGTTGTAATTCCGATTAATATTCCTTTTATACAGAATTAATCCGTAAATTCTGTAAAATAATTGAAACTCTGTATTAAAAGACTCTAATTGCCGAAATTAAACTGTACTTACCCAGTATGATGCGGGATACGAAAATCGGAGCTCAATCGGCTCTCGTTCGGGCTTTATCGTCGAACTGCACAATTATTATATTTAATCCCGGGTTACTTTTCAATTAAATATAATTTAAATAAATTTCTCGAAAGTCAAATTGGCCACTTTTGACCTCTTACCGACTTACCCGAAGTCCGGTGTATCCCTGAAAATTCTTTCCCTTTTTCCTTTTTTTCTCTTTTTCTCCCTTTTTCCCTTCTTTCTTGGCTGAACCGGTTCAGTCCGGTTCAGACCCGGTTCAGCCCGGTCCAGTTCAGCCGGTTCAACCCGGTTCACCCCTTTGCTGAATCGGTCCGTACCGGTTCAGACCATTCCGTCGTCGTTCACAGCGTTTTCGACCGGTTCTCGGCTCGGTTCTCGCGCCATTCGACTCGTCTGCACTGGGGGAGTGTTTGGCTGGGGTCGGGGTTGGCCGAATCACGTCGGTGGCCGCCGGATTCATCTTCTCCCTCCGCGGCTTCTCTCCCTCGATCCGCCGGATTTAGGTGGTCTCGCCGGCCGATACCGATCTCAAAAGAACCGACTCCTCCTCCCGATCACGTCGGTACTCGCCGTTCGCCCCCAGCTGCCGTGGATCGCCGGTACCGACTCCGTTTTCCCCGCGGTCTTCTCTTCCTCCGTTCGTCGGGTACAGCCATCGTCGGCGCGCGTCACCGGTGCCAATGGCTTCACCGGCCTCTCCTCTTGCTACTCGGCCCTTCGTCGGAGGCCGTCGGTGCCCGGTGGTGGCTTGTCGGTCGAGCCACGCACGGCAGCATTCCCTCGGTTTCTCTGGTTCTTCTCTCTCCCCGATAACTTCTGATTTCCTCTTCTTTTTTTTTTCAATTATTATTTTTATTTAACAATTTATTTTATTATTAAAATATTCATTAAAATAGTCTAAAAAAATCTGAAAATATCTACAAAATTAATATTTTATTCCAAACAATTTAACTTAATTTAATTTATTTTATTTATTATATTTTTAACCATTTTTCCAGTATAATTTCTCCGTATTTTCGGGATATTGTCCCGGGTGACTTTTCGGTATTTCTAAAAATTCCGGATCTTGATCAATTGGACTCGAAATTGTATAATTCCTCATTATTGATCAAGATATCCTAAATCCTTATTTTTAATTAAATTTCTTATCGAATTTATCCCGACTTTCGATCTTTTGACCGTTTTGTCCTTCACGTGTTCGGGATTTATTTAATCCGACTTCCCTTCACGAATACTCATTCATTTTGTATTTTAAATCCTTATCTCCTGTCCAAATCCCGTTTCATTTTATTTGTGAACATTTTTCTACCTCATAAAATTTACGATTTAATTTCGGGTCTTACAAATCTCCCCCACTTAAGAAATTTGGTCCTCCAAATTAGAACCAAGTCATATGAGTCCATATACAACTTCGGATACATCTATCGTATAATATACTGTCATCCTCAAGTGACTTCTCCGGAGTGTATTACTACCAAAGGGCTTTAATTAGGGAGATCCTCTTAAACCTTAATATTTTCTCTTTCCTGTTTAATGCCCGAATCAACTTCTTCAATATACTTATATTTGTATTACGCTGAACTGTTGGATCTCATATCCTATCACCTATGCTGGATCTGGATAGTATTTCCGAAGCATCAAAAAGTTGAGACACATTGTGGGTGCCTGTTAATTCAGGTGATAACACCAACCTACAGGTCTTATCTCCCACTTGTCCAATCTCTCAAAATATTCTATCCAGCACAACTCAATTTACCTTCTTCCAAAAGTTCGCTATGTCCTTATTCTCTTAGGACAAGAATGTTTCAACCATACTAATTCACCCCCTGTGAATTCCAATACTTGTCTATCTGCTCTGAGGTGTTCTTAATCTCTCATCCTTAACTAAAACCTCCTCAGAGACTTATTATCCAAAGTCGAAAATAATTCTCTCTGTCACCCAGTTTTTCTTATCCAATTTGGGGAACAACCCCTACAGCCATACACTGCTTCATATCTTGTTATCCCAATACTCAACTGCCAACTGTCGTTATTGGCGACTTCAATTTGTGACAATTGATCATTCCAGGAGCTTATAAAATCAACGGCACACGCTTTCATCGGATCCTCTAGAACCTGTACAGTCCTCTCTGACTGACCATCTGTTTGAGGATGGAAAGCTGTGCTAATACTCAGTCGGGTTCCCATAGCTTCCTGAAAATATTCCCTGAAATAGAAAGTGAAGCGGGAATCCCTATATGATACCATGCTCACTGGAACGCTACTTAATGTTTTCACAATATTCCTTACACATAAATCCTCATATACACTTTGAGTATCTGGGAATTTCATATCCAGAAGGTGGGTAGACTTAGTTACTCTATCGACTATCATCCAAATAGTCTCGTAATTCACCTGGGTCCTCTGTAACCCATCACGACATTCATGGAGACTTGCTCTCATATCCCTGCCGTGTCGATATAGGTAGAGGCTGCAATAATTTTGCAGACTTTTAATACTCTACCTTATTCTGCTGACATATTAGGCACTTTTCCACAATCTCTACCATATCTCTTTTCACATCTGACCACCAATACCCTTTTCAGAGATTTTATATATTCTTTACTTTTCGTATACACTGTATATCCCGAAGAGTGAGCTTCTGACAACATTACTATCTCATTAACTGTGGTCCTGGGGAGCACTTATACTGTCTCTGAGCCTCTCTGCAAATCATTATCATACTCTGTGAACTCTATCACTGTACCCTTCTGAATCTGACCCAAACTATCGACATCGTGCCGATCCTCACGCTAAGCCTGTCAAATCCGGGCACTCTCATCCGGTTCTAATCTCAGGCTAGCTATCACACAATCACTGTCATCATCAGAAGGGATTACATCAATATTAAGGTTCACAACTGCTTTAGCTGCTCACGCTCCCTGACCATCATATGTGATACCATCCCAAGGCTCTTTATACTCAGGGCATCAGCTATCACATTAGCCTTTCCTGGGTGGTACAAATTTCACAAATCAAAACCTCTCAGAAGCTCTAACCCACTATATATATTCTCATATTCGTCTCTTTCTGTGAAAAACAGATACTTGGGACTGTATGATCAGTGCATATCCAAAATTCCTCATCGTGTACATAATAGTACCATATCCTCGGTACAAATTCTGTTGCCAACTTTAAATCATGGGTCAGATAGTTTATTTCGTGATCAAGGAGTTGTCTGACTCCAAAATTGACTATCTTCCCATTATACATCAATACATAGCTCATCATGATTTGAGGTATCCATACTCACTGAGAACCTCTTGAGCTGTTGGGTATGGTGAAAATAATCACGGTGGTCAGTTCATACTTCACTACACCGAAATTCATGTCACATCTATCATCTTATTTATCATCTCATTCAAAGACCACGTTTTCCATAGTTAAACATGCCAACCAAGTAGACCATACTGAGAACTCGCAACAACCCATTTGTAAAAGTCATTTCCAATTATTGCTTACAATTTGCCCTGAACTTAACTACGCCCAACATATCATCGATAATGATGATTACAATTCAGTCCAATCCTTAACTTATGTATGCATAAGCGTATCAGATCCTTCAAAATCGCTTACGTTTTCAGGTACTAACCTGCGTCACTTCCTTTTCTTATCTTAACGGCTCTTATTAAATTTTACTATGTTAACCTTTATGATTTGTCGAATTTTAATATTCTTATCGTCTTCGTGAAGGTATCCTAATGCTAAAGATATTTATTACGATGATCGATTTCACGTTATAGGTTATATATATACTTTTAGACGCTGTCAAGTCTTCAGGCGGGGAGGTATTTTGAAATACCTTTATTAACCTTTAGACTTAACCACAGTTACTTTATATACCAGTCCATGCGTTTACAATTTGTATTCGCTACTCATTGCTTTAATCCTAATTACTTCATATCGTAAAGATGTTCTTACCTAGCATACGCCTCTTACTCCGATACATCTTGTATTTAGGATCAAGCATCTCTCAGAGATTATCTCCTTAGTGTATCAATTATAACGAAACTCTTTCATTATTCATTCCGTGAGTACAATCCTTTACTCCTTTAATTCCAACTGTTGCACCCTTTTTTATCACTTGTCAACACTTACAGTATACTTCTCAGTTATGTTTTCACCACCTGTTTTCAACTTAAAATCTCTATATCCATATTCCGTTAATTAATCCTCCTCTATTGGGATACTCATTTATCAGTATTGTGCCCAATGATGTAGGCATTCATGCCTTTTACTCACTTATATGCGAATGAAGGCGGTATAAATAAATATGTGGCACCAGGATCAATAAACATATGTACTTCATTATTCATAACAAGTGTGGTATCTTACACCACATCCATGAAACATCAATAGTTTCTTGGTCCAAGACATCCTCTCGCCTTCGTCCAATAGCCTACTTTCCTTTTTCTTTTCGGCTATGGCTTCCCTTTTCGTTGTAGCTTTATCAACGAAGTTTTTCTCTGTCTCTTTACTTTTCTGTAAGGCGATCTCGCCCAACTCTGTGCAATCAAAATCAATGGTCCGTCTTACCACACTTAACGGCCATTTTCATCAATACAGTGTAGGTATAGACCCTCCTTGCGTGGTATCTACCACACATCCTACACTGCTACACTGCTTCGTAGCAGGTCGAGGTCCTCCAATCACAATGCCCTTCAAGAGTGTCAAAATTGGTTGCACTGGGGCCTTACCAATTATCTTACTCCAGGACTCATCAAATTAAATCTTTTACCAATTACCTTTTTCCCATTTTAACATCTTTGTCATTTCTCGATTCTCTTTTCTGTCTCTATTTCAGCCCTCACTACATTTCCCAATCTCAGAGACGTGCAACACATGGTATTATTCACGCAACTGTAATCTACGCACTGCCTCTACATAGGTAATGAGCCAATCGGACTCTAATCGACAATTTGAGTCATTTCATGAACTTTTGGGCTTCCCAACTCTCACTGCCCACAATATCGAGTTCATACTTGCCTAGTGATATAATCTAAGATTCATACTCATCAATAAATCAAATCCTCTGGGTCAGAGTACAGACTTTTATCCATAATTTCCTTTAAATCATGTCCAGGATATCCTATCACCGGAATACATCCAAAATATTTCTCATCTTAGCTCTGGATGTTCAATACTTAAGATGGGTCGAGCGGGTTTCCACCAATGCTCCGCTACACCCTCTGATCTCATTCATAATCTGAGCAATTAGCTCCTCAAAATAATCTTCACACTCCGCTCCAATCTCGCGAAGCGTGTCTCAATACTATCCGATCACTCTGTCGGACTCTGAGAGGTATGCTCAACATTAACCTCTATTTCAATCTCATCCCGATTCTCATGGGTCAACTCAGCACGACTTAGCAGACTCAGGTCTACCTCTACGACCTCTGCCTCGTGCACTATCTTATCTTGAGTCTCATATCATGACTCATTTGATTCTCAGACCGATCTCTACGGTCTCGAGCATGTGTACTCGCCACTCTACCATAGCGACTATCAATTATAAAAACTATATTCTTGCATTCGAAACAAAATTCTTAGCTGCAATTCCATCTTGATATACACAATTGTATCTAAACAATGCACAGTACATGGGGATGTAAATTTACTTAACCACTAACACCGACTCATATCAGGCCAACTCTGCTCTGATACCATTTAAATTTGTCACGACCCAAATTACCTAAAAATCCCTACAATTTTTTTGCTTTTTCATTTCCTCACCCGTCGTGAACAGTTACACTTCTAAACAGTTGGGCTATGATTCGGTGTTAGTAACCTCTCACCTATTTACCATTCTATTTTCATACTCACATTCACATATCAATTTATTTAAACAAAATACATCCCCAATATTAAATCCTTATACAGTACTGTGCATCTATATGTTCAGATACGAAATTATACAAATGTGTATACCTGGTCTTGCTAACAAGCAGCGGATAACCGAGATGCGAGACTATTGTCGCTCTCTTCTGCTGAATATACCCTGTGGGGTGGAAAATGAAAGGGTGAGCGAAACGTGCTCAGTAAGGCAATAATGTAAGCAGGTAGATAACTATACTATCTACGTGCTGATAATGTCATGATGTAAAAATCGTTTACTTTCGGAGCATGAGGTAAGATTAAAACAATGCCACATGTATGTATATATCATATACAAGAAATCATGAAATCGACATATCAAGCACACATGGAAAATCATCATGTATGACATCTCATGCTCGTCACATTAAAACTCATTTATTTCATCATAAACTCTTCCCTTTAAAATTCATTTGTTTAATCACAAAACTCATCACTTTGAAACTTATTTGTTTCATTATAAATTCATCACATTTAAAACTCATTTGTTTCATTATAAAACAACTTCATCAAGGTCAAACCCATCTCTCGGGAATACCTTGATTCATCAAATCACATCTCTTTTAAAAACACAAATCGGGACTACCCCTCCATCGGGTTTGTCCTGGTCTATCCAGACCGTATGATATCATGTGAGGCATGTAGGTTACTGTATGAAAAATCGAGGACTATGGCCATACTATGTCCCTGTGATCCCAGGCACACGGATCCCGGTGTGCAGGGTATCACAACTGCAACGGGAGGTGGGGTCAAGTCCTACCCACCAGAATATCAAGTAACATCATAGAGTCATCATGACTGCACGGTACAGCGTACTCCGTGTGACATACACGGTACATCGTACTCCGTGGACCCATATCATAGTCTGGGGGTGCCTGCCGTAGGTCTTATCCAGCCCAATACTATGTCGATAACCAACCCATGTCTCAAAGTATATGTGCGAGCATCTCAACTCTCTGTGACACATAGTCTACAGGAGGCTTCCGCACGACTATATGCATGTCAACTCGCGTCTAGTGCGTTTATGTGAGCATCCTGCTGCCCGCCCCACACCAGGTCACAGGCTTACGGAGCTCCAGCACCACGCTATGCATATCATGATATCTAAAATCTCGTGCGAGCGAAGCTTCAGCACGATTTTGTGCACACACAAATTTCTCGTACGAGCAATGCTCCAGTACGGCTTTTCATGAGAATAAATTAGTAAACTTGAGTGCGAGTAAGACTCTAACACTCTTTTTATTCATGTAAATACCATAGGTGGCTTAATCTTAATAAAACATCTTTTTAAATAGTAACCGGTACAAACCGATACCTTTTCGTAAAATTCACGAAATCAACAGCCCACCTATGTGTATATTTGCTTAAATCAAAGCAATATATTCATATAAAGCATTAAAAACATGAAATCATGCAATTTACCTGCCTTACTACCCTTTTGTAAATTTTACTCCTAGGGGCAAAATCATCTTTTTCCTTTATTTATCTAAGCCCCGGTTTTCGTAAAAATTATTATTTCGTTTACTAGATACTTAGATAAATTCTAAGCCTTGTAAATACCCTCAAAATATGTATAGGCATCTCTATGCCCTTACAAAATTCCCTTACCTCGATTCTCGTCGAGTCTGACCTTTCCACTGATATCATGTCGCGCAGTCCGATCTGCTCTCAATCAAATACCCGAACTGCGTATCAATATTCCCCAGGTCAGATATTATACAACTTAATTGTATTTAATACTTTCTGGGCTTAATTTAAATCATTGGGCCCATTTATCCCTATTGGGCCCGATTGCATTTTAATGGGCCTCGACCCATTTTCAGCCCATTTATACTGTTTAAATCCCTTCTTCGGGTTTACTGGGCTCATTCAGCTTACCAATAATTATCGGGCTTCGTTCCAAACTCATTGGATAGCCCGTATACCATTTACAGTAATTACGTTGTAATTCCGATTAATATTCATTTTATACAGAATTAATCTGTAAATTCTGTAAAATAATTGAAACTCTGTATTAAAGGACTGTAATTGCCGAAATTAAACTGTACTTACCCAGTATGATGCGGGATACGAAAATCGGAGCTCAATCGGCTCTCGTTCGGGCTTTATCGTCGAACTGCACAATTATTATATTTAATCCCGGGTTACTTTTCGATTAAATATAATTTAAATAAATTTCTCGAAAGTCAAATTGGTCACTTTTGACCTCTTACCGACTTACCCAAAGTCCAGTGCATCCCTGAAAATTCTTTCCCTTTTTCCTTTTTTTTCTCTTTTTCTCCCTTTTTCCCTTCTTTCTTGGCTGAACCGGTTCAGTCCGGTTCAGACCCGGTTCAGCCGGTTCAACCCGATTCACCCCTTTGCTGAACTGGTCCGTACCGGTTCAGACCATTCCGTCGTCGTTCACAGCGTTTCCGACCGGTTCTCGACTCGATTCTCGCGTCATTCGACTCGTCTGCACTGGGGGGGTGTTCGGCTGGGGTCGGGGTTGGCCGAATCACGTCGGTGGCCGCCGGATTCATCTTCTCCCTCCACGGCTTCTCTCCCTCGATCCGCCAGATTTCGGTGGTCTCGCCAGCCGATACCGATCTCAAAAGGACCGACTCCTCCTCCCGATCACGTCGGTACCCGCCGTTCGCCCCCAGCTGCCGTGGATCGCCGGTACCGACTCCGTTTTCCCCGCGGTCTTCTCTTCCTCCGTTCGCCGGGTACAGCCATCGTCGGCGCGCGTCACCGATGCCAATGGCTTCACCGGCCTCTCCTCTTGCTACTCGGCCCTTCGTCGGAGGCCGTCGGTGCCCGTGGTGGCTTGTCGGTCGAGCCACGCGCGGCAGTATTCCCTCGGTTTCTCTGGTTCTTCTCTCTCCCCGATAACTTCTGATTTCCTCTTCTTCTTTTTTTTTTCAATTATTATTTTTATTTAACAATTTATTTTATTATTAAAATATTCATTAAAATAGTCTAAAAAAATCTGAAAATATCTACAAAATTAATATTTTATTCCAAACAATTTAACTTAATTTAATTTATTTTATTTATTATATTTTTAACCATTTTTCCAGTATAATTTCTCCGTATTTTCGGGATATTGTCCCGGGTGACTTTTCGGTATTTCTAAAAATTCCGGATCTTGATCAATTGGACTCGAAATTGTATAATTCCTCATTATTGATCAAGATATCCTAAATCCTTATTTTTAATTAAATTTCTTATCGAATTTATCCCGACTTTCGATCTTTTGACCGTTTTGTCCTTCACGTGTTCGGGATTTATTTAATCCGACTTCCCTTCATGAATACTCATTCATTTTGTATTTTAAATCCTTATCTCCTGTCCAAATCCCGTTTCATTTTATTTGTGAACATTTTTCTACCTCATAAAATTTACGATTTAATTTTGGGTCTTACATTGACATCAACCGAGAGCTCGAGACAGCCTCGATTTGCGTACTATCATGGAATCTTGGGTAAGTAACCCTTATTTACGAGAATTTACATTGTTATGCGTGTTAGATAAATTACCAATTTAATTTTCGCATTAAATGGATTAAATTCTAAAAATTGGATAAATTGTCGTAAATACTAAATTAAGCTATTCGAGAGTTTAGAACGAGGCTCAATAAATATTGATGGGCCCAGTGAGCCCAATAGGCCTCGATAATGTGAATAGTAAGTGGGAAAACGGGCTTAAGGCCGATTAAGGCCTATTAAGGTGTAATCGGGCCCAATGATTTAAATTAAGCCTAAAAAATATGAAATACAATTACATATATTGTATTTGACCTGATGAATATTTATCCGCAGTGATGAAGATTTGATTATGATTGGGAGCAAATCGGACTGCGTGACGAGTCATCTGTGGAAAGGTCAGACTGTACAGAAAAATGAGGTAAGGGAATTGTGTGAGTAGCTAGAGGTAGCTACGCGTATTTTAATAGCTTTTGTATACACTGGATATGTATGTATACACTGATTATGTATAAAAGTCCTAAAAATGGTTTAAAGATTTAAGGACTCAAAATAGGTAAAAGTCTATTTTATCCCTATTGAGGGAAGTTCACCTAAGGATGGTGAAAGCATGACATGCATGAAATGCATGATTTAAGGAATTTTCTGAACTAAGAAATTTTATTACTTTTAATCAAATCAAATCGATAGATTGATAATGAATTTTAATGTATTGTTTTATGAGATGATTGATCCGGAAGTGTTAGTTTATACTGCAGTTTTAATGAAATGATTTGAATACAGTAGCATGATGATGTTTTCCATGCTTTCATTTCAAATTCATGATTTGTCTTGCATGACATGAAAGAAGGCATGATCTTAATTTAATTCATGTTAAGTATGATTTACTGATGTCACATAAAATGCTATTATGCATAAGTAATATGATTTATATAAGCACGAACAGTTTTATAAACTAAGTCATGATGAAAAACATGATTTTGTGCTTGAGATTTTAATGAAAAGAAATAGATTTTAAGGGCATGGCATTATGAGCATGTAGATAGTGGAGCTATCTACTTACTTGCATAATTACCTTACTGAGCGTGTGGTTTGCCCACCACCTTATTTTTCCATCTTTTCAAAGCACTCACAGTAGTTAGTAAGCAGTTGAGGACTTGCATGCTTGGTATCCGCTGCTTCCCATCGAGAGACAGGTATACACATTTGTATAGTTTTATATCTAAATATGTAATGCACAGTACTGTAAACGGATATGATGTCGGGGATGTAGAATTATAAATATCATTGTGTATGTATTTAGTTAAAGTCAAAAGATAGTAAACTTTGATGTATGAATGTGATTATGAAAATGGAATGGTAAATAGGTGAGAGGTGACTAACACCGAATCATAGCCCAACTGTTTGTAGGATGGTTAGAATTAAATAATAAATGAAAAGCGAAAAATTTACTTTGATTTTTAGGTAATTTGGGTCGTGACAAGTTTAATGGTATCAGAGCTTGAGTTGGCCTAATATGAGTCGGTGTTAGTGGTTAAGGAAGTTTATATCCCCATGTACTATGCATTGTTTAGATACAATTATGTATATCGAGATGGAAGTGCAGCTAAGAATTTGGTTTTAAATGCAAGAATAGACACATTAACTGATAGCCGCTATGGTAGAGGGTCGAGTACACGAGCTCAAGGCCGTAGAGGCACGCCTGAGAGTAATACTGAGTCGCCACATGAGACTCAAGATGAGATTGAAGTGGAGGTCGATGTTGAGCATGCCCCACCGAGTCCAACAGAGAGATCGGACAATATTGAGACATGTTTGGCGAGGTTGGAGCGAAGTGTGGGGAATATTTTATGAGCTAATTGCTCAGAGTAAGCATGGGATTTGAGGGTGAGTCGAAACATTGGTAGAAGTCCGCTTGACCCATCTCAAGAGTTAGACATCCAGAATGGATATGAAAAATAATTCTAGATGTATTCCGGTGAGAGAATATCCCGGACACTTAAAGGAAATTACAAATGAAATTATTTACTCTCACCCAGAGGAACTAGTTGATTAACGAGTATGAAACTCAGTTTATATTCCTGGGTAAATATGACTCTGACACTATAAACAGTGAAAGTCGAAATGTTTGAAAGTTTATGGAAGGGCTCAGATTGTCAATTGAGTCCGATTGGGCCGTTAGATATCGCTACCTATGTCGAGGCAGTGCGCAGATTACAGTTGTGTGAATAAGATTATGAGTTGCACGCCTCTGAGATTGGGAAAGGTAGTAAGGGCCAAAATAGAGACAGAAAGAGAATAGAGAATGACAGAGATGTCAGAATGGGAAAAATGTAGTTTGGTAAAAGCTTAGGGCTGATGAGTCACGGCGTAAGATGATTTATAACCCCTAGTGTATCCAATTTCAATACTTTTGAGGGGTATTGTGATTTGAGGACCCCGACCTGCTACGTAACAATATAACAGAGTAGCAGTGTGAACAGTGTAAGATGTGTGGTAGTTACCATAGAAATAAGATGTTGGATGAGGGCGATTATATGCGTTGGACCAGGACACTATTGATGTTTCATCTGATGTGGTGGAAGATACCACACTGGTTGTGAATAATGAAGTAATTATTTTTAATTGATCTTGGTGTCACGTATTGATTCATACCGCCTTCAGTTGCTTATAAGCTAGTGAAAGATGTGAAGCTTGTACCCTTAGGCAAGATGATGATAGTTAGCTGATTTTCACTAACTGAATATGGGTATAAGTTGAAAACGGGGGAAAAAGGATAAGTCAGCCGATTTTATTTAATAGAATAGGAATAATTTGAAGCAATATTTGAGAATAGATTGATTCGGCTGCAGACTATGTTGTTTAGATTGCTATCTAAGATAGTGATATTTTCAACCCTGAAAAGTGTATTATAAGTTTTAAAAAGTAATGAAAGAGGCGTATGCAAGGGAATGATATATATCCACACCTAGTCTATGTGGTCAAGTCTGAGGGTTAATAAAAGTATTTCAAAATATCTCCTCGCCTGAAGAATTGACAGCGTCTAGAAGCGCAGACATAATCTATAAATTGAAATCGACAGTCGTAATATATACATTTAAAATTTGGGTACCTTTACTGGTGCGATAAAGAAATATAGAATTCGATTAATCATAAAGGTTTAAAAATTAAAATTTTATAAAAACCGTTAATATAAGAAAAAGGGAAATGACGCGGGTTAGTATCTTGAACGGAAGTGATTTCGAAATGATATTATACGTTTATGCGTACATAGGTCAAGGATATGGGTGATTGAAAATTTTAGTGGAACTCAACTACGATGAGGTATTTAAACCTTACCTAGACCGATTGGTTGTCATCTTTAGCGATGATATTTCGATGTATTCGAAGTCCAGAGAAGAGCATGAGCAGCAACAGGAAACTGTCTTACAAACGAGATGTTGTGAGTTTCTTGAAATGGACTGCTCAGTTGACACATCTCATTCGGGAAAAGATTGTATACGAGTAGGATGATAAGTATGAAAATAGCTTCCGTAAGTTTTGTTATATTGAAGGTATGAACTGACCACCATAAGTATTCTCACCATGACTAACAGCTCAAGAGGTTTAAGTGTGTATGGATACCTCAAAATAAGGATTGGGCTGTGTATCGATGTAAAATGGAAAGATAGTTGTTTATGGATCCAGATAGTTCAAGGATCATGAGAGAAACTATCCGACCCATGATTTAGAGTTGGCAGCCGTAGCGTTTACACTAAAAGTATGGCACCACCACTTAAATGGTAAGAAACTTCGGGTATGCACTGATTATAAAAGCCCCGAGTATCTATGTTCACAGAAAGAGTCAGATAGGAGATAACCAAGAGGGTTAGAGCTTCTAAGGGATTATGATTGTGAACATTGTACCACCCAGAAAAGGCTAATGTAATGGTTGATGTCTTTAACAGAAAGAGCCTCGGGATGGTATCACATATGATGGTCAAGGAGCGTGAGCTGCTAGAGCAGTTGTGAGCCTCAATAGTGATATGATCCCTTCTGATGATGATGGTGATTTTGTGACAGCAAGCCTGAGGTTAGAACCGGATTTGAGTGACCGAATTTACCAGGCTTAGCGTGATGATCGGCATGGTGTCGATAGTGTGGGTCAGATTCAGAAGGGTATAGTGACGAGTTCACGGTGAGTGACGATGACTTACAGAGGTTCAGAGACAATATAAGTGCTCCCTAAGACCACAGGTATGAGATAGTGTTATTGTCAGAAGCTCACTCTTCGAGATATACAGTGCAACTGAGAAATAATTTATCGAAATCTCTAAAAAAGGTATTGGTGGTCGGATATGAAAAGAAATATTGTAGAGATTGTGGAAAAGTGTCTCGTATGTCAGTAGATTAAGGTAGAGTACTAGAAGTTTGCAGGATTATTGCAGCCTCTACCTATATTGACATGGAAATGGGAACAAGTTACCATGAATTTCGTGATGGGTTACAGAGGACCCGGATGGATCACGAGGCTATCTAAGTGATAGTCAATAAATTGATTTAGTTTACCCACTTGCTGGCTATAGAAATCTCGAGATACTCTGAGTGTGTATGCGGATTTATGTAAGCAAGATTGTGAAACATTATGCAGTGTTCTAGTGAGCATGGTATCAAATAGGGATTACCGCTTCACTTCTCATTTTTGGGAATATTTTCTTAAGCTATGGGAACCCGATTGAGTGTTAGCACAGCTTTTCGTCCTCAGACAGATGGTCAGTCAGAGAGGACTGTACAGGTTCTGGAGGATGTGATGAGAGTGTGTGCCATTGATTTTATAAGCTCCTGGGATGATCAGTTGTTACTAATCGAATTCGCCAATAATGACAGCTGTCACTTGAGTATCGGGATGACATTTTATGTGGCATTGTATGGCCGTAGGGATTATTCCTTGACTTGGATAAGAAGAAGTGGGTGACAGATAAAGAATTGTTTCTGAATTGGTAAGACAAACCTCTGAGGATGTTCAGTTGAATTGTGAGAGATTAAGAACACCTCAGAGCAGACAGAAAAATTATGCTGACAAGAGATAGAAAACCATTGGAATTCACCGAGGGTGAATCAGTATTGAGTTTCGTTAGATTGAATCCTTTGAGACATTAGACAAAGTGGAACATAAGGCCTGTAGGTTGACGTTACCACTTGAATAAGCAGCATCCACAATATGTCCTATCTTTTGATGCTTCGAAAATATATGTGATCGAATATGATCTCCAACAGCTTAGCTCAATGAAAGTATAACATATGATTGAAAAAAAAAATCGATTCGGGTATTAAACAGGAAGGAGAAAGTGTTGAGGTTTAAGATGATCTCCCTAGTTAAGTATGATGGTAGTATTACACTCCGGAGAAAGTCACTTGAGGATGACAGTATATGATACAATAGACATACCCGGAGTTGTTTATGGATCCATTTGACTTGGTTCTAATTTGGAGGACCAAATTTCTTAAGTGGGGGAGATTGTAAGACCCGATTTTTATCGTAAGAGCAAAGGGAATGAATAGAAATTTTCGAGTGCATTTAAAAATGCAAAAGGATTTAAATGGTATTCCTGAACACGTGCAAGGGTAAAACGATCAAAAGATCGAAATTCGATATTAATCTGGACAAGAAAATTTAATTGAAAATAATGGCTTGAGAAATCTTGATCAATAACGAAGAAATAATTAAATTTTAGGTTAAATTGATCAAGATATGAATTTATTGGAATAAATCAGAATTTTCGTATCGAAAAATAATCCCAAAAATAATCGAAAAATATACCGGAAAGGCAAAATCGGACTGATAAATTCATTTATGGAATAAATGAATAAAATAATATTTTTGTTTAGATATTTTGGGATTTTAATATTATTTTAATGATTAAAATAATATTAAAAAAATAATAAATAAAAAAATAATTTAAAAAAAAAAAATTCGCGGAAACGCGAATTGAAAGAACTGAGAAGCAGAAGGCTGAGGCTGCCTCACCCAACGCCGACCACCGGTGACCAACCTAGAGGAGCGGCCGACGAGAGGGAAGGCAGCCGAGCCATCAGCAACCCGAACGGGCTGACGAACGGTGGCAATCGGTGGCCGAATGGGGAAGAAAACAGAACCGAGAAAAGAAAGAGAGTTTCCCGATGACCAGCGCCGATTCGAGCCCGACCACCACCAGCCGAGCCTCCCCCAAGCACAGACGGCTCGATTTGTGGCAGTACCGGCGGGTAGAACGACGGCCAACGTCGAAAACAGAGGAAGAAAAGAGAAAGCCATCGACAACGAGGAGAGAAGAGTCAGACCGGCCACTTTTCGGCGACCTCGAACGAAACCAACCCCAGATCCGTGCATCGGACGGCCTAACGGAGCCACTGGCAATGGAAACCAGCAGAGAACCGATCGGCAAGGCATTGAACCGGTCGAACAGGACTGAAGTGGTGATCTGAACCGGGTTAAATCGGACCGAACCGGTTCAGCCAAAAAGAAAAGGAAAAAGAAGAAAAAGGGAAAAAGAAAAGTGGAAAAAATTGGAAAAAATTCCAGTGATGCAATCGAGCTACGGGTAAGTCGGTAAGCGGTCGAATTGATCGATTTAAATTTTGAAATATTTAATTTGATTAATATTCGACTGGATATTTACTCGAAAAATTATGTAAATTGTGTAGCTCGACAATCGACATCAATCGAGAGCTCGAGCAGCCTCGATTTACGTACTATCATGAAATTTCAGGTAAGTAATCCTTATTTATGATAATTTGCATCGTTATGCGTGTTAGATAAATGACGGATTTAATTTTCGCATTAAATGGATTAAATTCTGGAAATTGAATAAATTGTTGTAAATACTAAATTAAGCTATTCGAGAGTTTAGAACGAGACTCAATAAATATTGATGGGCCCAGTGAGCCCAATAGGCCTCAATAATGTGAATAGTAAGTGAGAAAACGGGCTTAAGGCCGATTAAGGCACATTAAGGTGCAATCGGGCCCAATATGGATAAACAAGCCCAATGATTTAAATTAAGCCCAGAAAATATGAAATACAATTACATATATTGTATTTGACCTGATAAATATTTATCCACAGTGCCGGAGATTTGATTTGGATTGGGAGCAAATCGGACTGCGTGACAAGTCATTCGTGGAAAGGTCAAACTGTACAAAAAAATGAGGTAAGGGAATTGTATGAGCAGCTAGAGGTAGCTACGCGTATTTTAATAGCTTTTGTATACACTGGATATGTATGTATACACTGATTATGTATAAAAGTCCTAAAAATTGTTCAAAGATTTAAGGACTCAAAATAGGTAAAAGTCTATTTTATCCCTATTGAGGGAAGTTCACCTAAGGATGGTGAAAGCATGACATGCATGAAATGCATGATTTAAGGAATTTTCTGAACTAAGGAATTTTATTAGTTTTAATCAAAGCAAATCGATAGATTGGCCAGCAATTGCTTAAATTTCACAAGATAACACTACGTAGGTGTTATTTATATTTAAATGAAATTTCTTTGGAAAACGGGCCAACTATCAAGTTTATATGGAAACAAATAGTGCTGGCATATAGTTCGCATTGTATCTACGTTTGTGAGTGTGCATAAAATGTGCTTGAGCGGTTGCTCGCACTGATTTTTATTATTGAGAAATGCATGAGAGGTGTTGGAGCCTAGCTCGCACTCTGTTTTGACATGTTTTTACTATATATGCATAAAAAGGTGCTGGAGCGATTGCTCGCACTAGTTTTAATGAATTGATATGCATAAAAGGTGCTGGAGCTTAGCTCGCATCCTGTTTTGATATGAAATTGCATAAAGCCGTGCTAGAGTGTAACTCGCACGAGATTTGATATATTTATACATAAGTCGTATTGGAGCATTGCTCGTATGAAGTGTTGATTTACTTGAGCATTCATTCGTGCTGGAGCATTGCTCACACGTGATTTTATATGAATTTATAACTCATTTTAAAGTCATACTGGAGTGCTACTCGTACGCAGGTTTTACTGATTTTTATGAAACCGTGCTAAAGCTTCGCTCGCACGAGGTTTTTAGATATCATGAATATGCATGGAGCCATGCTAGAGCTTCGCTCGTACACGGATTTATATGACATGCATATAGCCGTGTTGG
The DNA here is from genome assembly GCA_033439115.1 of Firmiana major. Classification (NCBI taxonomy): domain Eukaryota; kingdom Viridiplantae; phylum Streptophyta; class Magnoliopsida; order Malvales; family Malvaceae; genus Firmiana; species Firmiana major. The sequence goes on along the minus strand of CM065903.1, from coordinate 19,787,151 downwards.
AGCCTCCTGTAGACTGTGTGTCACAGTGAGATGATATGCTCACACGTGCATACTAAGACAGGGATGATGTGGGTGGATAAGACTTATTGCAGGCACCCTTGACTGAGCTTGGGTTCACGGAGTACATTGTACCGTGTATGTCACACGGAGTATGCTGTACCATGGGGATTGTTTGAGTGGAGTGGCATTAGCCACGAGACAGTAAGCCTTGCCCTCGTAATCCTGATGTATGCTGTTCTGGTGGGTAGGACCGACCCATCTCCCGTTTCAGGTGTGATACCCCGCACACTAGGTACTGTATTGCCAGAGATCACTAAAATATGGCCATAGTCTTCGATGTTATTGATATAATCACCTGCTTGTCTCACATGATATAACTATTGGTCGATAGACCAGGATAGACCCGAGGGAGGGGTCAGGCCCTCAATTTTATGATTTTATGATATGTGACCCTGAAAGAAGGGTGGTTTTATAACCGAAGTTTTATAATGAATTTTAATGTATTGTTTTATGAGATGATTGATCCGAAATGGTTAGTTTATACTGCAGTTTTAATGAAATGATTTGAATACAGTAGCATGATGATGTTTTCCATGCTTTCATTTCAAATTCATGATTTGTCTTGCATGACATGAAAGAAGGCATGATCTTGATTTAATTCATGTTAAGTATGATTTATTGATGTCACATAAAATGCTATTGATGCTAAGTAGTATGATTTATATAAGCACGAACAGTTTTATAAACTAAGTCATGATGAAATACATGATTTTGTGCTTGAGATTTTAATGAAAAGAAATGGATTTTAAGGGCATGGCATTATGAGCATGTAGATAGTAGAGCTATCTACTTACTTGCATAATTGCTTTACTGAACGTGTGGTTTGCTCACCCCCTTATTTTCCCATCTTTTTAGAGCACTCGCAGTAGTTAGTAAGTGGCTGAGGACTTGCATGCTTGGTATCTGCTGCTTCCCATCAAGAGACAAGTATACACATTTGTATAGTTTTGTATCTAAATATGTAATGCACAGTACTGTAAACGGATATGATGTCGGGGATGTAGAATTATAAATACCATTATGTATGTATTTAGTTAAAGTCAAAAGATAGTAAACTTTGATGTATGAATGTGATTATGGAAATGGATGGAAATAGGTGAGAGGTGACTAACACCGAATCATAGCCCAACTGTTCGTAGGATGGTCACAATGAGAGAAAGGTTAGAATTAAATAATAAATGAAAAGCGAAAAATTTACTCTGATTTTTAGGTAATTTGGGTCGTGACAAGCAAGGCTCCAGCACGATTAAATTCACATAAACACGATAGGCGGCTCATACACAATAAAAACAAATATCAAATCATGTTTAGCACTTCATATGTGCTATTTCACAAAACCATTCAAACATTAGCCAGCCTATTTGTTAATTTGCTCAAAACAAATCAATGTGTTTCTCAAAACACCAAAACATGTGGTTTATGCATTTATTAGCCTTACTATCCCCTTTTCAAGAATCGTTTTTAGAAACCAAATCATATACATTCTCATAGCTATTCACACATACCTACAATCATTTTCGTAAACCATCATGCATTTTATAACACCCGATATTCACCCACGAGTTCAAAGTACGAGCAGCTATATACTTACAAAATTCCCTTACTTGGAATCGCGTCGCGTGATTCCGTTTCCTTAGAGCTGCTTACTAGTGCGGTTCGATTTGTCTCCAACGAACTCTCCAGAACTGCACAAAGTCATATATCACATAAATTTAGTCTGATACAACACAACTTCTTATGCTTGCTATAATCAATTCAACCTATAGCCTCCATCAATACTTATAAGGCCTCATTTTATTATTCTACTCATATCTCGAGTCTATTGATTCTTTTAGGTCTATTGATTTATACCAAATCGATATCAAATCGATATTAAGCTTATAATGTTCATATTTCATCCATTTCTTCACTGTGGCATTTTATCAAACATCTCATATACTCATTTTCATAAATTCTCCAAACTCACAATGTAACTTCATTTAACCATCTCAAATCATTCACATTACTTCAATAACAACTTTAGCATGCCCATAAATCATCTACTCATTCAACCCATATCTTCTCACACTAGACTTATTCTAGGTTTCTACGTCACACTCATTCCATCACATCCTAAGTAGTTTTAACCATCAATACTCATACAAATCAACTCCAAAATCAATAAATAGACAAATGTACTTGGGCTGAAGTGTTAGAAACTTACCAATCTAGTCTCTCTTCTTGCTCCAAAGGAAAATGTCCCTTGCTCTTTTAATCCAACAAATGGGGCTTGGATTCCAAAGTATGTTGTCCTCCTCTTAGATAAGAACAACTTTGTATCTAATGGTCTTTCCTCAAATATTACTAGAAATAGGTGGATTTAGAGAGACAAAACTAGGTTTTTAGGTTGAAATGGAAGAGTGAGATTATTTTCCTCGAAATTTGTAGATTTCACTTCTCCTATTTACAGAATTGCTTGACAAGATCGATCTGTCGAGGGCTTGAGATCAATCTTGTCCTCTTAAATCTCTCATTTTCGCGACATTTGAAGGCATGCGTTGATCTGTCGAAAGCTTGAGATCGATCTGCCTCAGGCAGAGAGTTAAGGAGATCGATCTGGCTAGGGAAGAGATCGATTTGCTCCAACCCGAGAGCTAAGGAAATTGATCTGCTTGCACTAAGGATCAATCTCTTCATTTACAGAATGTTTAGCAGATCGATCTGGCCCCATTGGAGATCGATCTGACCTGTTTTATTGCTCGTATAAGAGCATCTTTTGTCACGACCCAAATTACCTAAAAATCAAAGTAAATTTTTCGCTTTTTCATTTATTATTTAATTCTTACCTTTCTCTCATCGTGACCATCCTACAACACAGTTGGGCTATGATTCGGTGTTAGTCACCTCTCACCTATTTACCATTTCATTTCAATAATCACATTCATATATCAGAGTTTACTATTCTTTGACTTTAAATAAATACATACCCAATGGTATTTATAACTCTACATCCTCGACATCATATCCGTTTACAGTACTGTGCATTACATATTTAGATGCAAAACCATACAAATGTGTATACCTGTCTCTCGATGGGAAGCAGCGGATACCAAGCATGCAAGTCCTCAGCCGCTTAATAACTATTGCAAGTGCTCTGAAAAGATGGGAAAATAAGGGGGTGAGCAAACCACATGCTCAGTAAGGCAATTATGCAAGTAAGTAGATAGCTCCACTATCTACATGCTCATAATGCCATGCCCTTAAAATCCATTTCTTTTCATTAAAATCATCAAGCACAAAGTCATGCAACCATCAATGACTTAGTTTATAAAACTGTTCGTGCATATATAAATCATACTACTTATGCATCAAAGCATTTTATGTGACATCATTAAATCATAATAAGAATGAATTTAATCAAGATCATTTTGTCTTTCATGTCATGTAAGACAAATCATGGATTTCAAATGAATGGAAAACATCATCATGCTACTGTATTTAAATCAATTCATTAAAACTGCAGTAAAACTAACCCTTCCAGGTCAATCATCTCATAAAACAATTCATTTAAAATTCATTATAAAACTTTGGTTATAAAACCACCCTTCTTTCAGGATCACAAATCATAAAATCATGAAATCATAAAATCGTCAAATCGGGGGCCTAACCCCTCCTTCGGGTCTACCCTGGTCTAATAGACCACAAGTTATATCATGTGAGACAAACAGCTGATTATATCAGTAACATCGAGGACTATGGCCATATCCTAGTGATCCCTGGCAACACAGTACCTAGTGTGCGGGGTATCACACCTGAAATGGGAGGTGGGTCGTCCTACCCACCAGAACAGCATAACACCAGGACTGCGAGGGCAAAGCTTGCTGCCTCGTGGCTAATGCCACTCCACTCCAACAATCCCCACGATACAACGTACTCCGCGTGACATACACGGTACAACGTACTCTGTGAACCCAAGCTCAATCAGGGGTCCCTGCAATAGGTCTTATCCACCCATATCATCTCTGTCTCAATATGCACGTGTGAACATATCATCTCACTGTGACACATAGTCTACAGAAGGCTCCAACACGGCTATATGCATGTAATATAAATCCCTATGCGAGCGAAACTCTAGCACGGCTCCATGCAATTCATGATATCAGAAAACCTTATGCGAGGAAAGCTCTAGCATGGTTTCATAGAAATTAATGAAATCTGCGTACGAGCAGCGCTCCAGTACGACTTAAACTGATTATAATTTCAAGTAAAATTCACGTACAAGCAATGCTCTAGTACAGATATGTATAAAAACTCAGTGAAAACCTCGTATGAGAAAAACTCCAGTACGACATTCAAATGTATTATGAAAACCATATAAAACTTTATGCGAGCAACGCTCCAGCACAAATGAATGCTCAAGTAAATCAAATCTCGTGCGAGTTATACTCCAGCATGGCTTTATGCATAATTAAATCAAATCTCGTGCGAGTTACACTCCAGCACGGCTTTATGCATAATTAAATCAAATCTCGTGCGAGTTACACTCTAGCACGACTTTTATGCAATTATCATATCAAAACTGGATGCGAGCTAAGCTCCAGCATCGTTCATGCATGTCAAATCATAAAAACTAGTGCGAGCAATCGCTCCAGCACCTTTTTATGCATATCTGGTCAAAACATGTCAAAACAGAGTGCGAGCTAGGCTCTAGTAGCTCTCATGTATATCAAATCATAAAATCAGTACGAGCAACCGCTCTAGCACATTTCATGCATATGATGTCACACAAGTCAGTGCGAGCAACCGCTCAAGCACATTTATGCACATTCACAAACGCAGATATAGTGCGAACTATATGCCAGCACTATCTGTTTCCATATAAACTTGATAGTTGGCCTATTTTTCAAAGAAATTTCATTTAAATCTTAATAACACTTACGTAGTGTTATCTTGTGAAATTTATGCAATTACTGGCCAATCTATCATTTTACTTTGCTTAAAAACCAATAAATTTCCTTAAATCAGAAAATCCTTAAATCATGCATTTCATGCATGTCATGCTTTCATCATCCTTAGGTGAACTTCTCTCAATAGGGGTAAAATAGTCTTTTCACCTATTTCAATCATTAAAATCATTTAAACCATTTTTAGAACCTCTATACAATATCAATGTATACATACATATTCAGTATATACAAAACTATTAAAATACGCGTAGCTACCTCTAGCTACTCACATAATTCTCTTACCTCATTTTCTGTACAGTTTGACATTTCCATTGATGACTCGTCACGCAGTCCGATTTGCTCTGAATCCAATCTCCGGAACTACGGATATACATTCATCAAGTCAAATACAATACAATTTAATTGTATTTTCATAATTTTCTGGGCTTAATTTTAATCATTGGGCTCGTTTACCCATATTGGGCCCGATTATACCATAATAGGCCTTAATCGACCTTAAGCCCGTTTACCACACTTTATCGAGGCCTATTGGGCTTATTGGGCCCATCAGTAATTATTGAGCCTCGCTCTAAATTCTCGGATATCTTAATTTAGTATTTACGAAAATTTATCTAATTTTCCAAAATTTAATTCATTTCATGCAAAAATTAAATTCGTAATTTATATAACACGTATAACGATGCAAATTGTCATAAATAAGGGTTACTTATCCGTGATTCCCTAATAGTACATAATTCGAGGCTATCTCGAGCTTTTGGTTGATGTCAATTGTCGAGCTACACATTTAAATAATTTTTCGGGTAAATTTCCAGTCGAATATTAATCAAATTAAATATTCCAAAAAATTAAACCGGTAAATTCAATTGTTTACCGACTTACCCTGTCACGACCCAAATTACCTAAAATCAGAGTAAATTTTTTGCTTTTTAATTTCCTTACCCGTCGTGAACAGTTACACTACTAAACAGTTGGGCTATGATTCGGTGTTAGTCACCTCTCACCTATTTACCATTCCATTTTCATTTTCATTTACATATCAATTTATTTTAAATAAATGCATCCCCAATATTACATCCATGTACAGTATTGTGCTTCTATATGTTCAGATACAAAAATTATACAAATGTGTATACCTGGTCTTGATAAGAAGCAGCGGATATAACTACTGTCGTTCTCTTCTACTGAATATACCCTGTGGGGTGGAAAATGAAAGGGTGAGCATAAACAGTTCAGTAAGGCAATAATGTAAGCAGGTAGATAACTATACTATCTACGTGCTGATAATATCATGATATAAAATCATTTATATTCGGAGCATGAGGTAAGACTAAAACGATGCCAAATGTATGTATATCGTATAAGAGAAATCATGAACTTGACATATAAAACAAACATGGAAAAATCATCATGTATGTCATCTCATGCTCGTCACATTTAAAACTTATTTGTTTCATCATAAACTCATTACGTTAAAAACTCATTTGTTTCATCATAAAACAAGTTCATCAAGGTCAAACCTATCTCTCGGGAATACCCTGATTCATTAAATCACGTCTCTTTTAAAAACATAAATCGGGACATTACCCCTCCCTCGGGTTTGTCCTGGTCTATCTAGACCGTATGATATCATGTGAGGCATGTAGGTTACTGTATGAAAATCGAGGACTATGGCCATACTTTGTCCCTATGATCCCAGGCTACACGGATCCCTGTGTGCGGGATATCACAACTGCAACGGGAGGTGGGGTCAATTCCTACCCGCCAAAATATCAAGTAATATCATAGAGTCATCATGACTGCACGGTACAGCATACTCTGTGTGACATACATGGTGCATCGTACTCCGTGGACCCATATCATAGTCTAGGGGTGCCTGTCGTAGGTCTTATCCACCCCAGTACTATGTCGATAACCAACCCATGTCTCAAAGTATACGTGCGAGCATCTCAACTCTCTGTGACACAAAGTCTACAGGAGGCTTCTGCACGACTATATGCATGTCAACTCACATCTAGTGCGAGCGAAGCTCCAGCACCACGCTATGCATATCATGATATCTAAAATCTCGTGCGAGCGAAACTCCAGCACGGTTTTGTGCACACATAAATTTCTCGTACGAGTAATGCTCCAGTACGGCTTTTCATGAATAATAAATCAGTAAACTTGAGTGCGAGAAAGACTCTAGCACTCTTTTTATTCATGTAAATACGATAGGTGGCTCAATCTTGATAAAACATCTTTAAAATCGTAACCAGTACCAACCGGTTCTCCTTCGTATAATTCTTAAAATCAACAGCCAACCTATGTGCATATTTGCTTAAATTAAAGCAATACATTCATATAAAGCATTAAAAACATGAAATCATGCAATTTATCTGCCTTACTACCCTTTTTGTAAATTTTATTCTCAGGGGAAAAATCGTCTTTTTCCTTTATTCACATATGCCCCCGGTTTTCGTAAAAATTATTATTTCTTTTCTAGATACTTTAAGAAATTCTAAACCCTGTAAATCCCCTCAATAAATACGTATAGAAATCTCTATACACCTATAAAATTCCCTTACCTCGATTTACGTGTAAACGTATCTCGTCTCCATAATATCCTATCTCTCAGTCCAACTGCACGTCAACCAAGTCTACAGAATTGCATATAACCACATATTTTGGGTTAATTCACTTATACTTATCAGTATTTCACTTATACTGATCGAATCTAAAACACTGGGCCCGTTTTACTTTATTGGGCCCGATTGCACCTTAATGGGTCTCGAGCCCGTTTTCAGCCCGTTTGTACTATTTAAATCCCTTCTTCGGGTTTGATGAGTTCATTCAGCTTATCAATAATCATCAGGCTTCATTCCAAACTCATTGGATAGCTCGTACACTATTTACGGTAATTACGTTGTAATTCCGATAAGTATTCCTTTTTATACAGAATTAATCCATAAATTCCGTAAAATAATCGAAACTCTGCATTAAAGGATTCTAATTGTCGAAATTAAAATATACTTACCCAATGTGATGCGGGGTACGAAAATCGAAGCTCAATCGGCTCTCGTTCGGGCTTTGTCGTACAATTGCACAATTATATATTTAATCCCGGGTTACTTTTCGATTAAATATAATTTAAATAAATTTTTCGAAATTCAAATTGATCACTTTTGACCTCTTACCGACTTACCCGAAGTCCAGTGTACCCCCGAAAATCTTTCCCTTTTTCCTTTTTCTCTTTTTCTCCCTTTTTCCCTTCTTTCTTGGCTGAACCGATTCAGTCCGGTTCAAACCCAGTTCAGACCGGTCCGGTTCAGCCGGTTCAATCTAGTTCACCTCTTTTCTGAACCGGTCAGTACCGGTTCAGATGTTCCCCCCGCCGTTCATGGCGTTTTCGACCGGTTCTCGGCTCGTTTCTGGCGCCAAACGGTGCGCCTACACTGGGGGAGTGTTCGGCTGGGGTCGGGGTTGGCCGAATCACGCCGGTGGTCACCGGATTCATCTTCTCCCTCTGCGGCTTCTCTCCCTCGATCCGTCGGATTTTGATGGTTTCGCCGGCCGATACCGGTCTCAAAAGAACCAGCCCATCCTCCCGATCACACCGATGGCCTCCGTTCGAGCCCAACTGCCGTGGATCGCCGGAATCAACCCCGTTTTCCACGCGGCTTTCTCTTCCTCTGTTCGGCGATTTTCGTCCTCCTGACGGCGTATCACCGGTGCCCAAAGCTTCGCCGGCCTCTCCCATTCCTCCTCGACCATTCGTCGGAGCCGTCGGTCACCGGTGGCCGTGGGTCGGTCAGGCCACGCGCGGCATCTTCCTCGATTTCCATTTTGATCTTCTCTCTCCCCGACAATCATTTCTGATTTCTTTCTTTTTTTTGATATATTTTATTTTTATTTATTATTATTTATAAATTAATTTATTATTATTATATTCATTATTTTAGTCAAAATATTCAAAATATCTACAAAAATTAATTTTTGTCTTCCAAATAGATTTATTTAAATTTATTTAATTTATTTATTATATTTTTAACCATTTTTTGGGTATAATTTCTTCGTATTTTTGGGATATTGTCCCGAGTGACTTTTCGATATTTCTAAAAATTTCGGATCTTGATCAATTGGACTCGAAATTTAATTATTTCTTCGTTATTGATCAAGATTCTCAAATCCATTATTTTTAATTAAATTCTCTTATCGAATTTATTTCGACTTTCGATCTTTTGACCGTTTTGCCCTTCAAGGTGTTCGGGATTAATTTAACCTAACTTCCCTTCACGAATACTCATTCATTTTGCATTTTAAATCGTTATTTCCTGTCCGAATCTCGTTTCATTTAATTTGGGACCATTTTCAATTCTTTATAAGAAATTACGATATAATTTTTGGGTCTTACATACCCGAAGCTCGATTGCATCACTGGAATTTTTCTCAATTTTTCCTCTTTTTCTTTTTCCCTTTTTCTTCCTTTTTTCCTTTTCTTTTTGACTGAACCGGTCCGATCCAGTTCAACCCGGTTCAGACCGTCGGTTCGATCTGGTTTGGTTCGGCCGATTCAGTCCGGTTAGACATCATTTCCTCATTCCGACGTCGTCCGGCCGGTTCCCGACGTGATTCTGGTGCCGTTCGGCTCGGTTGCACCAAGGCATCCAAAATTGGGCCTTGGCTGGAGTCAAAATGGCGCCGATGGCCGCCAATCGAGACTTCTCCCTCGCGAGACTTTCCTTTGTTTTCGGTGTTTTTCGACGATCTCCACGGCGCGTCACAACCTCTGGTGGTTCGCCTGGTGTGAGGCTACCTTCGCCTGCCCTCGTCGGCCCTTAGGCCTCGCCGGTAACGAACCTCTTTCCTCGAGTTCGGCTTCCATTCTTTCCTCTTCATTTTCTCTGTTTCGTTTCGCGTTTCTTTTAGATTTCCTTTTTTTTATAATTAAATTTTATTATTATTTTATTATTAAAAATCCAAAATATCTGAAAAATTATTATTTTATTCTTTAAAATAATAATAAAAATCTCAAAAATTCATATTAAATTCATTTAATCCGTAAATGAATTTATCAGTCCGATTTTACCTTTTCGGTATATTTTTCAATTATTTTCGGGATTATTTTTCGATACGAAAATTTCAGTTTTATTCCAATAAATTCATATCTTGATCAATTTAACCCGAAATTTAATTATTTCTTCGTTATTGATCAAGATTTCTCAATCCCATATTTTTAATTAAATTTTTTTTGTCCCAATTACTATCGAATTTTGATCTTTTGACCGTTTTGCCCTTGCACGTGTTCGGGAATACCATTTAAGTCTTTTTGCATTTTTTAAATGCACTCGAAAATATCAGGTCTTACATCTTTGACTCTTCCAGATCGATCTCTAATCCTATGGGATCAATATCTCATTCATATTTCCAGATTTTCGCTGCAGTTTTCTGCAGTAACTTACACAAAACTTCCTTAATTTGCTGCCATAGTCATTTTCTTATCCAACCACCTTCAAGACTTGAAAATGGCATTCATTCATACTTTATACACATTAAAACTTGTGTGCATTCATTGTATAACCAAAGGTATACCATCCAAAACTAAATGAAAGTATAAAGATCTATGCAACTCATGCAACTTCCTTCCAATTTATCACACTACTCATTTTTCATTCCACTCACATTCATTACATACAAAAGCCCATTTCTTCATATTCAAACCCAATGAAACTTGTACGTACATCATAAACTCTTATTACAAGTGTGTACATTGAATTTATGGACTTTACATCACTTATGCTTTACATTGTAAATACATCACTATACTTATGAATTCGTAAGGTCACACATGAAATACGGGTCTTACACTAGGTGCTAGAGAAAGTAAGAAAGATAGATACTACCCATGTTCTTATGAAAGTGTTGTACGACCCAGATCCAGTCTACAACCCCCCTTACCATGGCCATAGGTATGATGACTCTCTACGAAGAATGACACGTATCTCATGACTTAGTTATAGCCTAGTCTCCATGATTATGATTATGGTTATGATTTTGATAATGATGCTGATGAATGACTATGTCTTTTTTATGAGATTATGACAATTGTTTACAAACAATTATATTTTATGAAATGTTTATGAATGACGATGATTTTATGAAATCATCCATGAATGATGAAAATTTTATGAAATAGTTAAGCATGTTATTTGATTTAAAGAAACTCATGCTTCATATTTTCTTATGATGACTATACACGAAATGAAAGTTTACATATCTTTTAAAAGATTGGTTTATGAAAGATTTTACATGCTTTTATATATCAGAACTACTTTAAACGTATTATCTTACTGGGCTTTTTCTCGAAAACTCACCCCTCTACCTTTCAGACTCTTTGTAGTGATCTATAGGTGCTACTTGTCGCGTACACGACGTAGGCTAGTGGGAAAGAGCTACCCTAGGCTACTTTTTGTACACGCATAAAATGTATACAATTACATTCCTTTACTAGACACATTTTGTATGCACAGACATATAGCGGAAATATTTTGTTGGGATGTAATTTATAAGCAAACAAATGTAAAGAATATTACTTTTTGAGAATTTTTCTTAAAGTGATTGGACTTTATTTAAAATGGATGTATTGGATTGATGATGTGGATTTGGAAAGCATGCTTGGTAGTTGTGGATATCTAGGATTGTTAAAAACAATTGGTTTGCAGGTGGGTAGGCTTATGTATAAGCCGTTATGATGCCGAAATTTCTATTGGCCATATAAATCAAAACGTGAAATTTAAATATAATTTCGGACAAAGAAGTAGGAAAATGAATTGACACTAAACAAGAATACAACCTAAGTGAATAAAGAAATAAGTGAGAAATTTAAGTTCAAAAAAAATCCCTCAAATTTTCATGGGTCAAGGGTCAATGCAGTTTAAGGTGGTATGAGAGCGAAGGTTGTCTAGTACTGTCAGTGTCAAAAATAATGATAAAATTACATCCAAAATGTCTATACTTGTCTGGTTGTAGGCAATGTATACATAATGAAGTTAAGATTTGATCTTTGGTTTACGCGCAGGTATTAGATCACGTGCATAATGAGTGGAATACGGGGACGCCCTCGGAGGCAAGTTCAGTCACCTCCACCCCCTTCACCGCAGCCAGAGAGTCCCAATACTTGTATGGCACGGTTTGAGCAGCGTTTGGAGCAGCGCCTCGAGCAAGGCTTGGAATCAATAGTTGTCATGGTTGCCCAACACTCAGGGGCAAATGTCTCTAATTCAGCTGGCACAACATCAATTCCTACTTCGGTGCCGACTCCTTCACAAGCACCACCTCCACCTCCTCCTCTACAAGTATCCCTAGTACCTATGGCGCCTCAGCCACGTATACAAACTCGGATGGAAGAGAGGGATATTGGTAGGATGAGAGACTTCCTTAAAATGAAGCCTCCAACATTCAAGGGAGTTAAGAATCCAGTAGAGGTTGAAGAGTGGCTAGTAGACCTCGAGAAGATCTTTGATTATCTGGGGTGTTCTGATGTAGAGAAGGTTTCTATGGCCACGTACATGTTGAAAGGCCAAGCAGAGTATTGTGGGGATCCACCAAGGTCCTTCTGACTGCTCAGCATCCGATGATTAGTTGGGATGCATTCTTGATAGGCTTTAAAGAGCAGTATGTTCCACGAGCTGCCCAGCAGAAGTTACGTAAGGACTTTTTAAATTTGGTACAGGGTAGTATGGCCGTGGATGAGTACGAGAGTAAGTTTACTATGCTGATGACGTATGACCCTAAGATGTTTCGGAATGAAGAGTTTCGTACTGAGAGGTTTCTAGTCGAGTTAAGGCCAGCCATCCGAGGCTGACTATTGGAGTTATGGATTACTGAGTTCAAGGATGCCCTGGGTAGAGCACAAATGATTGAAAGGGGTCTAAATGTTACACAGACGGAGTATGGCTTTAAGGGAAAGAGCAAGGATAAGGGTAGGAAGATGGAGTTTGTGAGACAGGATTATCAGAGGGGCCAACCCAAGAGGCAAAGGACAGATGAGTTTCGAACTAGGGTTGATAGACCCATAGTTCCTGTGCCTGCTCCCCAGATTGCCAGAGGCCCACAACAGTATAGGCAATCGTGCAAAGAGTGTGGGAAACTCTATAGAGGTGTTTTTCGTATGCCCACAACGAGCTGCTTTGGGTGTGGACAGAAGGGACACATGATAAGGGATTACCTACAGAACCAGATTCCACAACCCCCAGAGCAACCACGACAACCCAAGAGACAAGTTCCCTAGAGACAGATCTCACAGAGACGAGCTATCGCAGCAGAGAAGGGCAAGAAGCCTGTAACTCATGGGAGAGTCTTTGCCTTGGACAGAAAGACTGCTGATGCTTCCACTGAGACTATTCGGGCTAAGCTTTTTATTTGCAATCACGAGGCACATGTACTATTTGATCCAAGTTCCACACACTCTTTCATATCACCCTATTTTGCATGTAATATGCCTATTAAGCCTGAACCTCTAGATTTTATGTTACACATTAGCACACCATGTATAAATCCCAAAAGACTGCTATGGTGTGTAGAAATTGTGAAATCAAGGAAGGAGATAGGATCATATTAGTAGATCTAATCTTGTTGAACATGTATGGCTTTGATGTAATTTTGGGTATGGATTGGCTAGCCACCAATCGCGTAAGTATAGACTGCTACACTAAGACTGTAACCTTCTCCTTACCTAATAAGTTTGATGTATGCTTTGCAGTTAAGGAATAAATTACATGATTTTGATTGTTGATGAAAATTTCTGATGAACGTGTTAATGTGAAGGTTATGTTGCATTCATCTCTGATACTAGTCAGGAACGTCCAAGTATTCAGGACATATCAGTGGTATGCGAGTTCCCGGATGTATTTTCTGATCAACTACTAGGACTACCACCATAGAGAGAATTGGAATTCACTATAGATTTGGCACCAAAGACTCAACCAATCTCAAAGTCTCAATACCGATGGCCCTTGTTGAACTTGAGGAACTGAAAAAGCAGTTACAAGACCTGTTAGACAAGGGCTTCATTAGGCCAAATGTATCCCCATGGGGAGCTCCCGTATTATTTGTGCGGAAGAAGGATGGTAGTCTCAGGTTATGTATAGATTATAGGCTGCTGAACAATGCCACAATCAAGAACAAGTATCCTTACCCAGAATAGATGATCTATTTGACCAGCTAAGAGGGGTTACGGTGTCCTCGAAAATTGACTTGAGATCGGGCTATCACCAATTGAGGATTAGAAAGGAGGATGTTCCAAAAACGACCTTCAAAACTATATATGGCCATTATGAGTTCCTCGTGATGCCCTTTGGTCTAACTAATGCCCCAGCTGCATTCATGAGCTTGATGAATGAGGTGTTCCGGGAGTATCTAGATCGGTTTGTCATAGTTTTCATCGATGATATTCTGATCTACTTAAAGTCCCGAGAGGAGCATGAGCAGCATTTGAGAGTAGTGCTCTAAACTCTTAGAGAGAAGTAGTTGTATGGGAAGTTGGATAAGTATGAATTTTGGTTAGAACAAATAGCTTTTCTGGGCCATATTGTTTCTAAGGACGGGGTGTTAGTGGATTCGTCTAAGGTTAAGGTAGTACTCAAATGGGAGAGGCCAAAAATCGTTATAGAAATCCGGAGTTTTCGAGGACTAGCTGGATACTACAAGAGGTTTGTAGATGTCACACCCCACTTACGGGTGCCCTTTTATCCATACTTACGCTACTACAGTTGGACTATGAGACGATACAATAACTAAAATTCATACCTTTACAACGGAAAATTTAAATAACTTTTATCCACACTCCCAGGTGTGTGTAGATATACAAAATCAATTGTATAAATATATTGTACTTACATATCATCCCCATAAAGCTGTTTACAATTCCAAGGTATAACTATACGATACGACAAGATAGATACAAAATACACTTATGTATACAATTCTTATACCTTTACGACTGGTAGGAGCTGTCCAACTCAAAAAGGAATCTAGAGACCACCGCTCTCCCACTTCTCAGTACCTGGAGGGGAAAAATAGTGGGATGAGCAAACCACAGCTCAGTAAGGAAATGAATGCTAGCAAGTAGATATCGTACTACCTATATAGCCCATGTATGTATAAACCAAAACCATGTTTATATTATAAATGGAAATATTATACGAAAATGCTTTTAAACATACATTTCTCATTTGCATTTTCATGTAAATCATATATGTCATTCTTCCATTTTAAAACATGATTCATAAAATAATGCACTCACGGCACAAGTGTTTAAATCAGAGATTTATCAAAATACAAAATCTCTTTACTTTCTCAATCATATCTTTTCCTCAAATCTCTTTCTTTTCTGAGTTGTATCTGTTTCTCGAATCTCTGAGACAGGCATGAAATTTTTGGCAATCAAATATCCACGACATATGGCCATAGTCAGTGATCCCAGGCCTCACTGATCAGGTGTGCACAGGGCATCACTTCACTTGAAGGGGGATGGGTCAGTCCTACCCTCCAGCTCATCTCAATCAACCTCATCTCCCCATATACTCATGGTATAAGGTATGCCATATGTCATCTACGCGATACTCGTACTCACGTGCACCCAACACGGTACATAGTATACCAACGGACAACTACACAGTACTACGTACGACCGTGGACCCAAGTCCATACTCCAACTCCGATGGACTTTTCATCCTGAACCATGTCTCATATACCAGGCGAGCAAGCAGCGTAACACACAGCCATCGCAAGGCTCTAGAGCGATACGAGGTATTGTTAAGGCCTAGCCCATTCAAAGGTCGTCAGCTGGCATCCCCTTGGGTCCCGAACCCCCAGGTTTACCTCAACTCAGTAAAAATAGGTGCGAGCAAAGCTCTAGCACTTTTCTCAAAACCATCGTGCGAGTTAAACTCCAACACGACACATCAAAAGCATAGAAACATGTGCGAACCAACACTCCAGCACATAGTCAAAGTCATTAAAACGAGTGTGAGCTAGAGCTCCAACACCAAATCTCACCTCAAATCTGATAGGTGGCTATTTTCTCTTTTCAAAACTCAAAACATGTTTATTTATGTAGTATGTCTCTCCACGCTAAAACATGTAAAATTAGCCAACCTATCATCATCATTTCTCAATCACTAATATCGATACAAAAATGAGAAAATTATTGAAAACATGCATATCATGTTATTTCCTTACCCCATCCCATTTCTCAATACATAAATATATCATAGTACATTTAATGCTTCCATATCATTTCATAGAATCGTAGTATCGTACTAATTCTAGCATTATATCTACGAAATTACCGTAAAATACGCACGAACATCTCTATAGCTAACATACAGTCCCTTACCTCGATTTACTTGTGTGCAACTGTCTTCCTTTATGCTTCTCGCATTCTTGTCTCGACTTGTTCCGGTGTATCATCAGGAACTGCAATTCATCTATCAAGCACTTAAGTTAATGTTTCTAACTCTTGTTTAACTAAGCATTTATCCAATGCCTTAAATATACATTTTACCCCTTATGGTAAATCTCACAATTTATTCCAATATCAGCACATCCAAATCATACCCACAACACAATCATCCTCTTAAGATAACTCATTCATCATTAATACTTCTACATTCCACTTTCTCACACTAGACCATTTCTAGGTTATGGTGAGTTCTTTACTTTCTAGGTAGTTTCTATCATTTCTATGCATACTAATCATTTCCCACATCAATATCCAACAAATATACTTGGGGTATTTGCATTAGAAACTCACCTACCTTGATTTCGTCCTTGCTCTAATGGAAATGCACCTTGTTGCTTAAATCCAACAAATGAGGAAAATGCCTCCCAACTATGTTGTTCTTCTCTTTGATGTGAACAACTTTATCTCTAATAGCCTTCTCTCAAATCTTACTGAAAATGGCTGGATTTAAGAGTGAGAAAGCTAGGTTTTTGAGTTGAAATGGAAAGAAATGGTTTTGTCCCGAAATCTACAGATCCAACTGCTCCTATTTATAGATTCAGCTTGATGAGATCGATCTGCCTTGGGTGGAGATCGATCTGATCCTCTTAAAATCCCTCTTTTCCAAGGCATTTTGAGCATGAGATCGATCTGTCGAAGCTTGAGATCGATCTGCTCCAAACAGAGAGTTAAGGAGATCGATATGTTCCCTTAAGGATCGATCTGCATTTTACAGATTGTTTTGGAGATCGATCTTGCTCCCTTGGAGATCGATCTGCCCTATACCATTGTTCAGATAAGAGCATTCTGGCTCTTCCAAATCGATCTCTCATCCTATGAGATCAATCTAACCTTCATATTTTCAAATTTTTTACAGTTTTTCTGCAGCAACACATACCAAACAATCCCTCAATTTACTGCCTTATTCATTTTTCCATCTGATCACCTTTGAGACTTAAAAATGGCATCTATTAATACTTCATACTCATTAAAAGTCATGTGAAATCTTTGTATACCAAAAGGTGCTTAATATAAACCAAATGGAAGTGCACAACTTATGCAAATCTTTCTTCCATTTTACCACACTACCCATATTCCATTTCACTCACATTCTTCCCATGTTTAAGTCCATTTTGTTGAGTTAATATATTTTGAAATGACAAAACAAGTAAATTAAATAATATAGAAATGATTTAAACATGTTTAGAGGTTATCAGTACCAGAAACTAAGTATTTAAGGTTGAGAGATCGATCTGGTGAGATGAGAGATCGATCTCTTGGGTTTTCTAGTATAAGAGATCGATCTCATGAGAATATGAGATCGATCTGCTAAAAGATTGAAAACTCAAAGAAACTGTATAAGATGTTGAGGAAGTAGAGATCGATCTGTAGGGGTTATGAGATTGATCTGTAAATTACAGAATGTCTGAGAGATCGAACTGGTCTATGAAGAGATCGATCTCCTCTAAAAAAGGTAAAGGTAGTAGATCGATCTATGCTCCAACAAAGAGTTTATGAGATCGATCTCCTATGGATAGAAATCGATATCCTCAAAGTCAGAGAGTTAAGGAGATCGATCTAGGGTGTTTAGAGATTGATCTCCTCTCTACAAGTATACTTGCTAGATCGATCTGGAGATCGATCTTGCCTCAAACAGAGAGATTGGAAGATCGATCTGCTGGTTCGACAGATCGATCTTCACTAACATTTTCAAATTGTAAGATCGATCTCTACAAATATGAGATCGATCTCCATGCTTCAAGTTACTTTGTAATCACATGAAATTAAACTAAGAGATCGATCTGGTTATAATGGGAGATCGATCTGGCACTCTACTGGAGGTTCCCAACGGCTCTTTTTGCAAAATCTTCAAAAAGGAAAAACAGCATTAAATGCTCCAACTACCAATCCTGCTGTATAAAATCAAGCATTAAAGACACTGAAAAAGAAGACACTATTGCTGTAAATTCTATATATCCTCAAGAAATCTTTTCCATCATTCTCTTTGTCTTCAAACATCAACTCTTTCTGTAGAAGCTATTCTATCCTACTCTCAAAAGAAAGCTTTACCTTGTATTCATCCTTAATTCAAAAGAGAAGAGGAGAGTTCCTCTGTGAGATAATTTTGTAAAAGGGTGAATATTTGTTTGTGTAAAAAGGGTAGAGAGGTTATTCCTTAACCTGTAAAAGGGAATCTGTAACAGCCATTGATAGAGTAAAAGAAAGCTCTTGACAAAGAGGTCAAGAAGAGAGGACGTAGGAAGAGATTGGCCGAACCCTTATAAACTACCGAGTTTGTTGTTTCTTTCCCTTATCTTCTTTCAATTTATTGCATTACATTATATTGATTATTCTTTACTTGCAGTTAGATTCAATTAAGTTTAAATTTACCATTAACTTTAGAAAACCAATTCACCCCCCTCTCGGTAGAGCCAACAATTGGTATCAGAGCTAGGACTCTTTGATCATAAAGGAATAACTTCCTAAGAGTGAAAAACGATTTAATGACTCACAACAATGTAGCAACCAATCTAGTAGGAGAGGGGCATTCTACAGTTAGGCCTCCTATGTTCAATGGTGAACATTATGCTTATTGGAAAACTAGGATGATGCTTTTCATTCAAGCAAATGATTATGAGGTATGGAGGATTATAACTAAAGTCCTGAAATCCCAACTAAAAGAATAGAGGGAAGAGATATTCCTAAAGAAGAAGATGAGTAGGATTCAAATGATGTAAAATGTGCTCAGCTAAATGCAAAGGCCTTGCACACCCTATTTTGTGCATTAGGGCCAAATGAATATAATAGAGTCTCCGGTTGTGACAATGCCAAACAAATTTGGGACAAATTGGTAATTACTCATAAAGGCACAACTCAAGTAAAGGAGACTAAGGTAGGAATGCTCACACATGATTATGAGCTATTTAGGATGAAAGAATGAGAGTCAATTAGTGACATGTTCACTAGATTTACTGAGGTAATAAATGGGCTGAAGTCCTTAGGGAAAATCTATTCAAATATAGAAATGGTTAAGAAAATATTGAATAGCCTGCTAA
This sequence comes from Firmiana major, assembly GCA_033439115.1. NCBI lineage: Eukaryota > Viridiplantae > Streptophyta > Magnoliopsida > Malvales > Malvaceae > Firmiana > Firmiana major. The sequence continues at coordinate 19,767,610 of CM065903.1, read as the reverse complement.
AATCATGGGAAGCTAAAGTAACTGCAATTGAGGAGTCCAGAGATCCCTACACACTATCACTAGATGAATTAATAGGGTCACTACTCACATATGAAATGAAATTAAGAAGAAATGAAGAGCCACCCAAGAAAGTGGGAGTAGCTCTGAAATCCACTACTCAAGAAGAGAATAAAAATGAGAGTGGTAGTGAAGAAGATCTTGAAATGGCAATATTTGCTAAGAGATTTAACAAATTTATGAGAATAAGAGCAAGTGGTAGTGGTAGGAGAAACCACAAGAAAGATCAAGAAGAGTTAGGTAGAAAAGATACTATTGTATGTTATGAATGTAAAAAACCTGGACATATTAAATTTAACTACCCTCTTCTTAAAAGATCAAATGATAGGTTTCACAAAAAGAAGGCAATGATGGCAACATGGAGTGACAGTGATAGCTCCGATGATGATTCAAATGAGGATACTGCCAATCTATGTTTCATGGCAATTGAAGATGAAAAGGTAACTTCAGATCTCAATGAATATTCCTTTGATGAACTGCAAGATGCATTTGATGATCTTGCATTAGAATATGAATGCATGAGTATGAAGTACAAAATATTAATATCTAAACTAAAGAAAGAAAATGAGTTATTACTAAAGGATAAGATAGAATGTGAAAAGAAATTAGAGAATACAAATCTTGAAATTTGTGACCTAAAAGAAAAAAATAGTAACTTACGTAATTCTTTTACTAGATTTTACATGGGTCAACAAAAATTAGATAACATGCTAGAAACTCAAAAAGCCTTCTTTGATAAGAATGGATTAGGATATGATGGAAAAAGTGGAGAGACTCACCTCAAAAGTTTCATAGCTAAAAAGAACATGCATAAACCCTCAACTATTTGTTCACATTGTAATAAAAAGGGGCATGCATCATATAGTTGTAATGTGAAGATGACCACATTTAGAGGAAAAATAGTGAAAAAAATTTGGGTTCTAAAAGAGGTAGTTAATTCAAAAAACATTAATGCTATAGTAAAATGGATCCCAAAAGGATCAAGAATTCTATTCACTAACTCTAAAGGACCCAAGAAAATTTGGGTACCTAAGAAAAAAGTTTGAATGTTGATTATAGGTGATTGAGCATTGTCACAAAGCAAAAACAAAGGAAGCTTGGTACTTGGACAGTGGATGCTCAAGACACATGACCGGTGATAGAAGCCACTTCAACTCATTTAAATCAAAAGTTGGTGGAGAAGTCACATTTGGGGACAACTCCAAAGGCCAAGTTAAAAGAAGTGATTCAATAGGTAATGACTACTTTTCATTAGAAAAGGTGTTGCTTGTTAGGGGTCTAAAACATAATTTACTAAGTATTAGTCAACTTTGTGACAAAGGTTACAAAGTAATTTTTGACTGCTGGAATGTCATGTTATAGATCCTAAATCTAATAAAGTTTTTTTTAGGTCATAGACAAGGTAACATATACATTGTTTATCTAAATGAACTTAAAAATGAAAACGTATGCCTTATGGTAGACAAAGAAAAAGAACCTTGGTTGTGGCATAGAAGACTAGGTCATGCTAGCATGCATGTGTTATCTAAGCTAGCTAGAAAAGACCTTGTTATAGGATTACCTAAGTTGTCCTTTGACTATGACAAAATATGTGAAGCTTGTGTTAAAGGAAAACATAAAAGGACAACATTTAAACCTAAACATAGTGTATCAACCACTAGGTCTCTCCAATTACTTCACCTAGATCTATTTGAACTAACTAGAACAACAAGCCTAGGTGGGAAACATTATAGGTTTGTGATTGTAGATGATTACACTAGGTTCACTTGGGTGTTCTTCTTGAGAGTAAAAAATGAAGCCTTAGAAAAATTCATTATCTATACAAAAATGGCCCAAAATGAAAAAGGTTACACTATAACTAGTATTAGAAGTGATCATGGCAAGGAGTTTAAAAATATTGGATTTGATGAATATTACAATGATCAAGAAGTTAGTCATAATTTTTCAACCCTTAAAATACCACAACAAAATGGGGTAGTTGAGAGAAGAAATAAAACATTGGAAGAAATGGCTAGAACCATGTTGTGTGAAAATAACTTACCTGAATATTTTTGGGCTAAAGCTATAAATACATCTTGCTATATCATTAATAGAGCTATGATTAGACCAATTTTCAAGAAAACCCCTTATGAGCTTTACAAGGGAAAGAGGCCTAATATTAGCTATTTTCACTCCTTTGGTTGTAAATGCTTTGTCTTAAATAATGGAAAAGACAATTTAGGAAAATTCGATGCCAAAAGTGATGAGGGAATCTTTTTAGGCTATTCTTTGAATTCAAAGGCATATAGAGAATATAACAAAAGAACATTGATGGTTGAAGAATCAATACATGTAATATTTGATAAGTCAAATGATATATCTAAAAGTTCAAATAATGATGAGGATATTGAAATATTTGATGAGAACTTGAAAGAAACCTTAAACATAGAGAATGATCTATTAGAAAAACTTGACATTAATAAAGAGGATGAAGAAGAACTAGAAATATTAGAAAGAGAGTCTAGAGCACCAAGAGAATTAGGATATGTCAAAGATTGTGAAATAGTAGGAGATCCAACTCTTGGAGTTAGAACTAGATCATCTCTAAGGAATGTGTGTTAATATATAGCCTTTGTATCTCAAATTGAACCTAGAAATGTCAATGAAGCTTTAGGTGATAATAATTGGTTTTTAGCCATGCAAGAAGAACTAAATCAATTTGAAAGAAGCAAAGTATGGAAACTAGTTCCTAGACCTAGTGATCACTCTATAATTAGAACTAAATGGATCTTCAAGAACAAGATGGATGAAAATAGTGTGATCATAAGAAACAAAGCTAGGCTAGTTGCACAAGGCTATAGGCAAGAAGAAAGAATAGACTATGATGAAACTTATGCACCGGTAGCTAGATTAGAAGTAATAAGAATGCTACTTACCTTTGCATGCTATAAAAACTTCAAATTATATCAAATTGATGTAAAGAGTGCATTTTTAAATGGCTTCATCAATGAAGAAGTTTATGTTGAGCAACCTCCCGATTTTGAAAGTCATGAATTTCCTGAACATGTATTCAAACTATCTAAGGCACCTTATGGTTTGAAACAAGCTCCTAGAGCATGGTATGAAAGACTGTCAAAATTCTTAATAGATAAAGGATTTTCAAGAGGAAAAGTAGATACTACTTTGTTTATCAAAAATAAAAATAAAGATTTACTAGTTGTTCAAGTGTATGTAGATGACATTATTTTTGGATCAACTAATGAATCTATATGCCAAGAGTTTATGTCACGCCCTTCTCCCACACGCGACTTTACCAAAAACCACAACAAATTTTTTACTTTTTACTTACCTTATCTCCTCAACAGTTGGTCTGTGAATAGGCATCAGTCTTCTCATCCATACATACCTTACCATTCTTTTTCGTATCATACATACATGACATTCATATCTTAAGTAAATTCATATACTTAAATATAATTACATCATTACATCCCCCATATTAAAACGTGTACATCACTGTGTTTATACATTGTTCAGATACAAAAGAGTACGCATGTGTATACCTTTCGCTAGATGGGGAGTGGCAGCGGTCCAAAGGAATGCAATACCTCAGCCGACTCAATCTACTGACAAGAATCTATAGAGAAGGGGGGAAAATGAATGGGATAAGCTATCAACGTGCTCAGTAAGGAAATCAAGCAAGCAAGTAGACATCCATACTATCTACTAAAAATAGTGCTTTGCCTTTCCTTCTCTCAATTCAAAAGCATGTTTAAAATATATATAATATAGTACAGATTTAAAATCTCATGTACTAAACACATGCTGGTTTATCAATCAGAGGCATTCATGCAAAACAGTGCATATTTAATCATTTAAGAATGCCTTTATATAAAATATGCCATTTACATTCAAAACACAATAAATATGGCATTTCTCATCACAACACAAACAAATCAATCGGGTTTCGACCAATCCCTCAAGTCTACCCGTATCATAAAACACATGTGATATATCATGCGAGACTCAGTGGCTAAATGCAATCTCTCCGGACTATGTAAGAGAGCCTCCCCGCTGAACAGAGCCTCCTCGCCCACTCTGGCTTAAGGATGTTGGGCTTAAGGATCTTACCGTAAGAGAGCCTCCCTACCGAACAGAGCCTCCCTACCCTTCTTAGGCTTAAGGATGTTGGGCTTAAGGATCTTACCGTAAGAGAGCCTCCCCGTCCACTCTGGCTTGAGGATGTTGGGCTTGAGGATCTTACCAGCCTCCATGACATCATGCGTACCACAGTCTGAAAACTTGTGCAAGCTAAGCTCTAGCATGGTGTCATGTACAAATCATGAAGAATCGAGTACGAGCAACGCGCCAGCACTCTGTCATGCATCTCATGTAAAACTCGAGTACGAGCTAATCACTCCAGCACTCTATCATGCACAAATCACATAAAACTGGGTACGAGCAATGCTCCAGTACTCTATAATGCGTGTCAAATAAATGCAGTGCGAGTAAATCTCCGGCACTAAGGTAGGTGCAAAACATCTGAAATCAAGTGCGAGCTATGCTCCAGCATGATTGTTTCCACATAATTCGGTAGATGACTCTTTAAAATTAGGGATGTTTAAAATCACTAAAATCAGTACTATAAAGTGTGCTTAGTTTACATCGATCTCAAAACATTAGCTCATCCACCTACTCTTCTACTACACAGCAGTAAAAACCATTCAAAACATCATTTTTATGCTTTTTACAACTTTTCCTAAAGTTTCACTTTTTGCCTAACTAGGGGTAAAATCGTAATTTACTCATATCGGGTCCCTATAATATTATCAATTTTCTCTGACCCTCAAACAATTTCAGTGAATGTAAAATCCAATTAAAATATGCACAGATATCTCTAACTACTTGCAAGAGTCCCCTACCTCGGATCACGTAGTGTGACCTCTCTTCCTCTGTGCTGCTCTAATCTGGCAGTCCAGTTAACTCTCAATATGACTCTGGAGCTGCATTTAACCATTCACTGGATTAATTTCATGTTTCCTACTATATTATACATTTAATACAGTTCATTTCACTTAAATGGGCCCGTTTACTCTTAATGGGCCTTAAACACTTTAATTGGGCCTTAATCCGTATTAAGCACGTTCATCAGGGTCTATCGACTCATTGGGCCTATCAATACCCATTGGGCTTTATTCCAAGCTCTTTAGATAGCCCGTATATCATTTACGACATTTTATTCAATTTTTTGAATATAATTCACTAAATCCAAAATTTAATCCGAAATGCGTAAATTAAATCTTAAATACGTATAAATCACATAATTTGTCGTAAATGAGCTTTACTTACCCGAGATTGTACGATGTTGTGCAAATCAAAGTTCGATCGGGCTTCCGTTCGGAATTTATCGTCGAACTGCACAATTTTGTATATTAAACTCCGGGTCAATTTTCGATTAAATATAATTTAAATAAATTTATCAGAAATTAAATTGGTCACTTTTGACCTCGTATCGACTTACCCGAAGTCCGGTGAATTCTCAAAAATTTTCTTTTTCCTTTTTCTTTCTTTTTCCTCTTTTTCCCTTTCCTCCTTGGCTGAACCGGTCCGGTCCGATTCAGTTTAGAAGGTTCTGCCCTGAACCGTCGATCGGTTCAGGGATGTTTTGGCCTTGCCGGCGTCGTCCAGCCAGTTCTTCGGGAGTTGATGCCGCCGTTCAGTGCGCCAAAGCCTGGGGATCGTTCGGCTAGGCTCGATCAGACCCTAGCACCGCCGGTGGCCGCCGAATTCCCTTCTTTTCTCCGCAGCCTTCCCCTCTTCGATTCGCCGGCGTCCGGTGTCGGTGGAGGGCGTGACCGGTGGCAGGAGGATCGGGCCGACCTCCTCTCTCTTTTTCGGCCACTGGCCTGGGCATGGGGTCGCCGGTGCTCGCCGTCCAGTGGTCTTTCTTCCTCCTTGGTCTGCGTCGGTTCCGTTCCTTCTCTCTCCCCGCGTTTTCTGATTTTCAATTTTCGTTTTTTTTTCAATTCATTTTTTATAATATATTTTTATTATTATTTTATTCCTTAAAATAATAATAAAATCCAAAAATATCTCAAAAATATCCTAAAAATTCATATTAAATTCATTTAGTCCGTAAATGAATTTATCAGTCTGATTTTACTTTTTCGGCATATTTTTCTCTTATTTTCAGGCTCGTTTCTGAGGTAAAAATTCTGAAAATATTAAATAAATTCATATCTCGATCAATTGGACTCGAAATTCAATATTTGCCCCGTTATTGATCAAGATTTCTCAATTTCATATTTTTTATGAAATTTTCTCATTGAATTTATACCAAATTTCAGTCAATTGACCGTTTTACCCCTGTACTTGCTCGAAAATCACTTTAACCCTTATCTTGTTGTTATGTAGCTTACATGCATTTTTAATTTCTTAATTAGTCGATTGCATGATAGTAAATACTCTTCTTATGATTCAACTATGAAATAAAGTGTTTGTGCGCATAGGAATCATAAGGTACAAGCTACATATAAAATCGAAAACTCGGGTCTGACAATCCTCCCCAACTAAAAGAATTTGGTCCTCCAAATTAGAACCAAATCAATCATCAAACAACTGGGGGTGCTTCTCTCGCATCAAATTCTCTAACTCCCAAGTAGCCTCCTCGAAAGTGTGATACTGCCATAAAACTTTCACTAACCCGATAGTCTTCGATCTCAAAACCTTCTCCTTCCTATCCAGTATCCGAATCGACCTCTCAACATATAACATGTCCTCACTGAGCTCCAAAGGCTCATAACTAATCACATGTACCGGATCCAGATGATACTTCCGAAGCATCGAAATGTGGAAGACGTTGTGCACGCCTGACAAATCTAGTGGCAATGCCAACCTATAGGCCTTATCTCCCACTCAATCAAGTATCTCAAAGGGTCCAATGTAGCGAGGACTCAGCTTACCTCTCTTCCCAAACCTCGCTATACCCTTGGAAGGAGAAACCTTCAGAAACACGGACTCACCAACTGCAAACTCAAGTGGCCTACGTCTCCTGTCAGCATAACTCTTCTGTCGACTATGAGCTGTCCTCAATCTCTCAACTATCAACCGGACATCCTCAGAAGCCCGTGTAACCATATCAAGAGCAAAAATCTTACGGTCACCCACTTCTTCCCACCCAATAGGGGAATGACATCTACGACCATACAAGGCCTCATACGGTGCCATCCTGATACTCGAATGATAACTGTTGTTGTAGGCAAACTCGGCTAGTGGCAAATGATCATCCCAGGAGCCTCTAAAATCCAGTACACATGCTCTCAACATATCCTCCAGAGTTTGTATCGTCCTCTCTGACTGACCATCTGTCTGAGGATGGAAAGCTGTGCTCAAACTTAACTGGGTTCCCATGGCTTCCTGAAAATGTTCCCAAAAGTGGGAAGTGAAGCGGGAATCCCTTTCCGAGACAATGCTCACTGGAACACCATGCAACCTCACTACCTCGCGTACATACAACCCTGTCAATGTACTCAGAGTATCAGTAGCTCTCATAGCTAGGAAGTGGGCTGACTTCGTTAGTCTATCTACGATCACCCATATAGCATCGTGATTCCTCCGGGTCCTCGGTAAACCCATCACGAAATCCATGGTGATATGCTCCCATTTCCATGTCAGTATAGGTAGAGGCTGCAACAATCCTGCAGGTCTCTGATGCTCTACCTTCACCTGCTGACATATGAGACATCTCGCCACAAAATCTGCCACATCTCTCTTCATACCTGACCACCAGTACACCTTCCGAAGGTTCTGATACATCTTGCCACTCCCCGGATGCAACGTGTACCTCGATGAATGAGTATCCGACAATATCAATCTCCTAAGCTCTGGATCCTCGGGAACACACAATCTACCTCTGAACCTCAGTAGTCCATCAGAACTCAACTCAAAATCTATCACTGTGCCCCTCTGCATTTAACCAATCACATCGATGCACTGCAGATCTGTCTGCTGAGCCTGTCTGATCCTGTCCAATAGATCTGGCTCTAAGCGTAGACTCGCAATCATACAATCCGCATCTCTGTCCGAAGGCACAACTCCCAAACTGAGGCTAGCAAACTGTTCTAGCAGCTCGTGTTCCCTGACCATCATATACGATACCATCCCAAGGCTCTTCCTACTCAAAGCATCTGCTACAACATTAGCCTTACCCAGATGATAAAGTATCTCACAATCATAATCCTTCAGAAGCTCTAGCCATCTTCTCTGTCTCATGTTCAGCTCCTTCTGTGAGAATGGTACTTAAGGCTCTTGTGGTCGGTAAAAATCTAAAACTTCTCGCCATACAAGTAGTGGCGCCATACCTTCAACGCAAACACTATTGCTGCCAACTCTAAATCCTGGGTCGGATAGTTCTTCTCATGGTCCTTCAGCTGTCTGGATCCATAAGCAACTACCCTCCCATCCTGCACAACACACAGCCCAGTCCCTGATGCGAAGCATCGGTATATACTGAAAATCCTCCTGAGCTGGTAAGAATAGTGAGAATCGGAGCGGTGGTCAATCGACTCTTCAGCTCCTGAAAACTCCTCTCACAATCCTCGTCCCACACGAATGCAACATTTTTCCGAGTGAGACGTGTCAACGGAGCAACCAACTTCAAAAATCCCTCAACAAATCTCCGATAGTACCCTACTAAACCCAGAAAACTCCTGATCTGGTACGAGTTTTTCGAGTGAGACGTGTCAACAGAGTAACCAACTTCAAAAATCCCTCAACGAATCTTCGATAGTACCCTTCTAAACCCAGAAAACTCCTGATCTCGATAACTGTCCTCGGCTGTTCCCACTGAACTACAGCCTCAATCTTGGATGGGTCTACTGACACACCATTCTTCGACACTACATGTCCCAAAAACGAGAATCACACTTGCTGAGTTTAGCATACAACCACTGCCCTCGTAGAGTCTGCAATACGATCCTGAGGTGCTCCTCATGCTCCTCCTCGGATCTCGAATACACTAATATGTCATCGATGAAAACGATAACAAACTGATCCAGATATGGCTTAAACACATTGTTCATCATAGCCATGAAAGCTGCGGGAGCATTCGTCAGTCCGAATGGCATAACTAGGAACTCATAATGGCCATATCAAGTCTTAAATGTCGTTTTGGGTACATCTCCACTCCGGACTCTCAGCTGATGATACCTAGACCTCAGATCAATCTTAGAAAAGACCTGCGTCCCCGAAGCTGATCCAGTAAGTCGTCAATGCATGGAAGGGGATATCTATTCCTGATGGTAGCCTTATTCAACAATCTGTAGTCTATACACAATCGGAGGCTTCCATCCTTCTTCTTCACAAACAGAACCGTGCTTCCCATGGTGAAACACTCGGTCTAATAAAACCCCTATCCAACAGCTCCTGCAACTGTCTCTTGAGCTCCTCCAGCTCAACTAAGGCCATGCGATATGGTGGTCTCGAAATAGGCTCAGTACCAGGCACCAAATCTATACAGAACTCCATCTCACTGTCTGGTGGTAACCCTGGCAACTCATCCGAGAAAACATCTGGGTACTCACTGACCACAGGAATATCTACCAACTCGGGATGTACCTTATCCGTATCCACTACGTACGCAATGAAACCTTCAAGATATTTATCTCTCAGTTAGCAAAATATTTTTATTTATCAACAACATATTTATTTCTTTCCTTTCTTCCCATCAAACTTTACAACAACTTTCGTAGGGTTAGGAAACATAATTGTCTTAGCATAACAATCTAAAACAGCATGGTTTGCAGATAACCAATCCATACCTAATATTACATCAAAGTCACTCATACTTAGCAATATTAGATTGACTGTCATATCCTTTTTCCCTACTCTTAACTTACAATCGTTATACACATGCTCAACTAGCTGACTAGAATCCATAGGTGTACTAATCAACATCATCATCTTTAAAGGAGTACGCTCTACATGCTTTTCTAACTTACATGCAAATGATGGCGATACAAAAGAATGCGTGGCACCAGGATAAATTAAAACATATGCTTCTAAATCATAAATCAGGATATTACCTCTAATCACATCCGTAGAAACATCAGCTGCGTCCTGGTCTAAGGCATGTACTCTCCCTCGACCTATCACCTGCTTCCCTTTCTCCTATGTTGTCGCTCTACCTCTCTGAGCAGATGTACCAGCTGGAGCTCTATCATGCTCCCTGCCCTTCTGCGGGGCAATCACATATGTCTCTGGGCATTCTCTAGCAATGTGCCCCTGTTTCCCACATCGAAAATATACAACAGGGCTCAATAGACAAGGTCTACCGCCATGATGTCTACCACATCGGCTGCACTGATCAGTAGTAGGCCTCGATCCTCCAATCACAATGCCCTTTGTCGGAGCTATGGTCGGGTATGTAGGAGGTCTAACTGGTCGCTCTCGCACCTCCTCTATCCGTGGTCCCTTACTGAAGAGTCTCCTCCCTCCTCGATAACTGAACCCTCTATCTCTAGCCGACCTCTTCCTCTCTCTATCTTGGCTCCGACTGAACTTTCCAAACTCAGAGGCATTTCTCTCGTAATCCTGCTCACAAAGCTGCGCTCTGCGCACTGCCTCATCATATGTACCAATATCTTGTGGTACCAATCTAGACCGCAACACCGGTCTCAATCCGTCAACAAATCTACGGACCTTCTTAGTCTCACTGTACATGGTATTGGGATCATACCTCCCCAGGGCCAAAAACCTAGTCTCGTACTCATCCACTGTGAGACTCTCTTGGCTTAATCCCAAAAACTCAGCCTGTAGTCTACACTGCACTGTATCAGGAACAAACTGCCTCCTGAAGGCCTCCAAAAACATCTCCCAACTGATCTCAGCATGTCGTGCTCTCAATATCGGTCTGGTGGACTTCCACCAATGCTCTGTCGTTCCCTTCAGTAGGAACGCAGCAAATGCGACTCTCTCTGAAGTCGTACAATCAAAGAAGTCGTACAACTTCTCCATCTCGCTAATCCACTCCTCTGCACTAGCTGGGTCCTTGACCCCTCGAAAAGATGGAGGTCCAAGCTTCTGGAACTGTCGCAACCGATCCAAATCACACCCATATCCTCTACCACCCTGAACTGGTGGGGGTGTAGGAGTATCAATAGTCTGTGACCTCTGTACAAGGTGTATCAGGTGCAACTGCCTCTCTAGTCGCAGTCTCTACATCCTGTCTCTGTCTACCTGGTAAAGTCTGTGCCAACAGCCCTACTATCGCCTCTAAGCTACGCTCTATCCTCGTGAAGCATGCCTCAGTCGTATCTGGTACCTCAGCAGTACCTAGGGGTGTATGGGTAGTCGAAGACTCACCCTGGCTAGCCGACCTACCTCTGCGGCCTCCCGCCCTACCCCTCGTCCCTCTACTATGGCAGATAATTGCCATAATGGCTAGATTCCTGCATTCCCAAACATTATTTTGTCAACTCCCATCTTGTATACACAATTGTAACTGAACAAAACACAGTGATATGGGGATGTACACTTTTTTTTAATTACTAATGCCTAGACACATCAGACCAACAACGCTCTGATACCACTCTATCACGCCCTCCTCCCACACGCGACTTTACCAAAAACCACAACAAAGTTTTCACTTTTTACTTACCTTTATCTCCTCAACAGTTGGGCTGTGAATAGGCATCAGTCTTCTCATCCATACATACCTTACCATTCTTTTTCGTATCATATATACATGACATTCATATCATAAGTAAATTCATATACTTAAATATAATTACATCATTACATCCCCCATATTAAAACGTGTACATCACTGTGTTTATACATTGTTCAGATACAAAAGAGTACGCATGTGTATACCTTTCGCTAGATGGGGAGTGGCAACGGTCCAAAGGAATGCAATACCTCAGTCGACTCAATCTACTGACGAGAATCTGTAGAGATGGGGGGAAAATGAATGGGATGAGCTATCAACGCGCTCAATAAGGAAATCAGGCAAGCAAGTAGACATCCATACTATCTACTGAAAATAGTGCTTTACCTTTCCTTCTCTCAATTCAAAAGCATGTTTAAAATATATATAATATAGTACAGATTTAAAATCCCATGTACTAAACACATGCTAGTTTATCAATCAGAGGCATTCATGCAAAACAGTGCATATTTAATCATTTAAGAATGCCTTTATATAAAATATGCCATTTACATTCAAAACACAATAAATATGGCATTTCACATCACAACACAAACAAATCAATCGGGTTCCGACCCATCCATCAGGTCTACCCGTATCATAAAACACATGTGATATAACATGCGAGACTCAGTGGCTAAATGCAATCTCTCTGGACTATGTAAGAGAGCCTCCCTGCCGAACAGAGCCTCTTCGTCCACTCTGGCTTAAGGATGTTGGGCTTAAGGATCTTACCGTAAGAGAGCCTCCCTACCGAACAGAGCCTCCCTACCCTTCTTGGGCTTAAGGATGTTGGGCTTAAGGATCTTACCGTAAGAGAGCCTCCCTACCGAACAGAGCCTCTCCGCCCACTCTGGCTTGAGGATGTTGGGCTTGAGGATTTTACCAGCCTCTACGACATCATACATACCACAATCTGAAAACTTGTGTGAGCTAAGCTCTAGCACAGTGTCATGTACAAATCATGAAGAATCGAGTACAAGCAACGCTTCAGCACTCTGTCATGCATCTCATGTAAAACTCGAGTACGAGCTAATCGCTCCAGCACTCTATCATGCACAAATCACATAAAACTGAGTACGAGCAATGCTCCAATACTCTATAATGCGTGTCAAATAAATGCAGTGCGAGTAAATCTCCAGCACTAAGGTAGGTGCAAAACATCTGAAATCAAGTGCGAGATATGCTCCAGCACGATTGTTTCCACATAATTCGGTAGATGGCTCTTTAAAATTAGGGATGTTTAAAATCACTAAAATCAGCACTATAAAGTGTGCTTAGTTTAGATCGACCTCAAAACATTAGCTCATCCACCTACTCTTCTGCTACACAGCAGTAAAAACCATTCAAAATATCATTTTTATGTTTTTTACAACTTTTCCCAAAGTTTCACTTTTTGCCTAACTAGAGGCAAAATCGTAATTTACCCATATCGGGTCCCTATAATATTATCAATTTTCTCTGACCCTCAAACAATTTCAAAGAATGTAAAATCCAACGAAAATATGCACAGATATCTCTAACTACTTGCAAGAGTCCCCTATCTCGGATCACGTAGTGTGACCTCTCTTCCTCTGTGCTGCTCTAATCTGGCAGTCCGGTCAACTCTCAATATGACTCTGGAGTTGCATTTAACCATTCACTGGATTAATTTCATGTTTCCTACTGTATTACACATTTAATACAGTTCATTTCACTTAAATGGGCTCGTTTACTCTTAATGGGCCTTAAACACTTTAATTGGGCCTTAATCCGTATTAAGCCCGTTCATCAGGGTCTATCGACTCATTGGGCCTATCAATACCCATTGGGCTTTATTCCAAGCTCTTTGGATAGCCCGTATATCATTTACGACATTTTATTCAATTTTTTGAATATAATTCACTAAATCCAAAATATAATCCGAAATGCGTAAATTAAATCTTAAATACGCATAAATCACATAATTTGTCGTAAATGAGCTTTACTTACCCGAGATTGTACGATGTTGTGCAAATCAAAGTTCGATTGGGCTTTCATTTGGAATTTATCGTCGAACTGCACAATTTTGTATATTAAACTCCGGGTCAATTTTCGATTAAATATAATTTAAATAAATTTATCGAAAATTAAATTGTCACTTTTGACCTCGTATCGACTTACCCGAAATCCGGTGAATTCCCAAAAATTTTCTTTTTCCTTTTTCTTTCTTTTTCCTCTTTTTCCCCTTTTCTCCTTGGCTGAACTGGTCCGGTCCGGTTCAGTTTAGAAGGTTCTGCCCTGAACCGCCGATCGATTCAGGGATGTTTTGGCCTTGCCGGCGTCGTTCAACCGGTTCTTCGAGAGCTGCTGCCGCCGAAGGGTAGAGAGGTTATTCCTTAACTTGTAACAGGGAGTCTGTAACAGCCATTGATAGAGTAAAAGAAAGCTCTTGACAAGGAGGTCAAGAAGAGAGGACGTAGGCAAGAGATTGACCGAACCTCTATAAACTACTGAGTTTGCTATTTCCTTCCCTTGTCTTCTTTCAATTTATTGCATTACATTATATTGATTATTCTTTACTTGCAATTAGATTCAATTAAGTTTAAATTTACCATTAACTTTAGAAAATCGATTCACCCCCCTCTCGATAGAGCCAACACATTTCTTCATATTCATATATAATGTAACTTGTACGTACAATCACAACTCCTATTACATGTGTATACCTTAAACTTATGGACTTACATTACATATAATTCACATTACAAGTACATCACCATACTTATGAATTCATTTACATATATATAAGGTTAAACCTATACGGGGTCTCACAGTAGAAGGTTTCTCCAAGATTTTCGTTCTATTGACTAAGCTGATACGCAAGGATGTTCAATTTTAGTGGATTAATCAGTGTGATCAGTGTGACCACTGCCCCAGTCTTAACCATTCCTAGTGTATCTGGAAGTTATGCAGTATACAGTGATGCATCATACCAGGACTTGGGGTGTGTACTTATGCAGCATGGGAGAGAAGTCGTGTATGGTTCACGTGAACTTAAGAATCATGAAAGGAACTACCACACCCATGATTTGGAGTTAGCCGCGGTTGTTTTTGCTTTGAAGATATGGCGGCATTATCTGTATGGAGAAAGATTTTAGATTTTCACTGACCATAAGAGCTTGAAGTACATCTTTGACCAGAAAGAGCTGAATATGAGATAGAGACGGTGGATAGAGCTCCTCAAGGATTATGACTGCGAGATTCTGTATCACCCAGGCAAGGCAAACATAGTGGCAGATGCTCTAAGCAGGAAGGGGATGATTTCTTCTATGATGATCAAAGAATGGGAGTTGTTGGAGCAGTTTGCCAAGCTCAGTGTTAATGTGGAAACAACAGATGTTAGGTTCATAGCTAGTTTGCAGATTGAACCTAGTATACTAGATCATATCAGAACTGGACAGAGGGGTGATCAGAAATTATTAGACATGGTCAGTCAGGCAAAACAGAACATGCAGTCAGACTTTGTGGTCGGTGAGGATGAGTTATTGAGGTTTAGGGGCCGCATATGTGTCCTAAACGATGATGTCGTGCGACAAAGGATCTTAAAGGAGTCACATTGTTCTCGGTACACCATGCACCTGAGAAGCCCTAAGATGTACCATGATTTATGAAAGGTGTATTAGTGGACCGATATGAAAAGAGATGTAGCAGAGTTTGTGGCCAAGTGTTTGATTTGTCAGCAGATTAAGATCGAACACCAAAAGCCAGCGGGGTTACTTAAGTCTCTTCCAGTGCCTACTTGGAAATGGGAGCACATTACTATGGACTTCATTATGGGCTTACCAAGGACCCGAAAGGGATATGATGCAATCTGGGTGATGGTAGATAGATTGATTAAGAGTGTCCATTTCCTAGCCATCAAAAGTACAGACTTCTTAGGTGATTTAGCAGAGCTATATGTGAAGGAGATAGCTTGGTTACATGGAGCTCCCGTGAGCATTACATCAGATAGAGATTCCTGATTCGCTTCCAAATTTTGAGCTCATTTCTAAGAAGCCATGGGATCTCAGCTTAACCTGAGCATTGCCTATCATCTTCAAACTGATGGTCAGTCCAAGAGGACCATTTAGACCTTAGAGGATATACTGAAGGCGTGCATTTTGGAGTTTAAGGGCTCATGGGATGATCATCTACCTCTTGCAGAGTTTGCTTATAACAACAACTATCATGCTAGCATCAGGATGGCACCGTATGAGGCCTTGTATGGTAGAAGATGTAGGTCTCCAGTGGCTTGGGAAGAAGTGGGTGACAGAAAGATCTTGGCTCCCGATTTGGTGTAACAAGCAGTAGAAGGTGTTCGGATAATCTGTGATAGACTTAAGGCCGAACAAAGTAGGTAGAAGAGTTATGCGGATAAGCATAGGCGGCCACTTGAGTTTCAGATTGGGGATTTTGTGTTTCTGAAAGTATCCCCGAGCAAAGGTATTATGCACTTTGGAAAAAGGGGAAAACTGAGTCCTCACTCCATTAGTCCACTTGAGATTCTAGAGAGAGTGGGAGACGTAGCCTACAGACTTGCCTTACCACCGCAGCTTTCTGGGGTACATAATATCTTCCACATCTCGATGTCAAGGAAGTATAATCTGGATCCCTCACATATCATTGAGTATGAACCTTTGAGCATTCAAGAGGATATAAGCTACAATGAGCAACCTATCCAGATTTTGGACAGAAAGGAAAAGGTACTTCACTCGAAGACTATTCCTTTGGTAACGGTTCTCTGGCAACACCATTTGATTGAAGAAGCTACATGGGAACTAGAGAGCCTCATGAAAAAGAAGTACCTTCATCTATTTTGAAGAACCAATATGAATTTGGAGGATCAAATTCTTTAAAGGTAGGAAGAATGTAAACACCGCAAAATTTTTTGTATTTAATTAGACAATAAAAATTAAATTAAAATGTGTTATAAGAATATATATATATATTTTGTTAAATTGAAAATATTTTTAAACATAATAAAAATAAATACTATAAATGTATATATATATATATTTATATTGAAAATGTAATTTAAATATATATAAATATAAATATAATATTTATAATAAAAATATAAAAAAAAAGGGTCAGATTGTGCGATAGGTAAACCCCATCGCGCGACAGCCCCTTCCCCTCTTATTTTTTTTTCCTCTGCTCTCTGATCATCCTCTCCCCGATTTCTCCCTTGTCGATCACTACCTAGACTGTCTGCCGACCGAGACCCCAAGATTGGTAGCCTCTCTTCACCCGGATGTAGACCAGCCCTCCCTTCTCTCCTTCATTGCTCGCCCGAAAACCCGAACTCTCTCCCTCTCCCCTGTTTTTGCCGATCGCAGCTAGGACGTCGACGACCAAGAATCGATCCAACCGACGACTTTCCTTCCCCTCTGACCACCGGCAACCACTTTCCTTTCCTTCTCCCCCTCCCCGCGCCTGAAACCAAAATGAAACAGAGGAGTTTTCCTCTGTTTCGCGAAACCGCCGATTGTCGGTGACAGAACCGCGAGCTCGACGGCCTCCCTTGCCTTGTCCTTCCCCGTTCAGCCACCCTTTTTTGACACTACAGTGTTCAAAAAAAATATATAGATAAAATATCTAATTTCTATTTCCCCATTTTTGTATCAGTGGATTCCTAGGTAAAAACCTAAGCTTTATTTAGTTTAATGTATGTATAAATTGTATTATAGAAACATGATAGTTGTATGAATTAATTGAAATTTGATTGTGAAGAAATTAGGGAACTAGGGATTAATTCGACAATTTGGGGATTTTGAGAATTAGGTTAGGGATTAAATATTATGAGTTGAATTATCAAGAATTGGAATTGAAGGTTAAAGATGATAAATTAAGTATGTATTTGGTCATTTTGTGGATTTTATAATTGTGTAAGAGTGCTGAAAATAATCTCAAGAATGACGTAGCGTTTCGGTCAGCAAAAGGTTTATGGGTTTAAAATGTTCGTGGGTTTCATTACAAGTATGAATTGTACATGTGGATGATATATTTGGGTTATTCTAATGTGAGTATGAAAGTAGGGTAATGAAATTTTTATGGATAGCTTAAATGGGTCTTGAATCGACAAAACTAGAGAAGGAATGAGAAGTAGACAAAAAAATAAAATATATATATACTTATGTATATATATATATATATAATAAATGTGTGTGTTAGTATAAGTGTATATGAACAAAATATAAATATACATGTTTTAGCCTAGGTATGTACAATTGTATACACACACAAAGAAGTAGCATAAAGGAACTATATAAGCTCATAAGAGAAATGGACAATTTAATTAGGATTGTAGCTAAAAACTTTGTAGTAGGATTAAATTTTCGAATGTATGATGGAACTGGAAGAAAAGAGGGAAATTGGTAAACTCCATGAGGTTGATTATATATTTTGATGCGATGTTAGAAAGTTAAAATTTAAATTTCAAGTATATTTTCCTAGACGAATAAGGTTACGATTTTGACGCATTGTGGACAATTCGAATAAATTCGATACTAAGAATACAAATTTCGGTGTAGGAGAATCGTACAAGGATTTAAGAGAGATACTTGGAGGCGTCACAACTCAAACTTGAAATTTTCGATAAATTGAGGTAAGTGGTATAATTTGATTTAGTTTTGACAATGAACACTCATTGCATTGATAAAAAGATTTTTATGAAGCAATATTATATTTTGAAATGATTTATGATTGTTTTCATACTTATGGAACGATTTACGAAACATGATTTCGTTTTATGAAATGTTCACTAAGTACATTTATGTTTATGAAATGAAATTCCTAAAGTATGAAAAATGCATGGAAGTTTTATGATGGTTTGTAATCCCGTATTTATGCTTTGGAAGAAACTTTTGACATTTTCAAAAGTATTTAAGAAAAGGGAAAAGAATTTTTGAGACTATAGGCTTCATGCATGGTTACTTCTTGTGGTGCTCTGGCTCCACCACTTGAGTGCTGGTACATAGGGCCCCCTGTAGCACTTAACTCTACCTGTGTGGAAGATGTCTTGCTACTTGTGGTTAATGATGATGATGTTTTGGTAGTATCTCGTGCCCACACAGCACGCATGAATGTTTCTCGCACGGAGAGTGCCTTTGGTACCCGTGCCCTAGCTAGGTGCTAGAGAAAGTAAGAAAGATATATACTACCCATATTTTTATGAAAGTGTTGTACGACCCTGATCCAGTCTACAGCCCCCTTACCATGGTCATAGGTATGATGACTGTCACGGGGTCGTTCTCTCCTATAGAACTTTTCCCAGTGATGGCCTAAGTTTCCCGCAACTTAGTACAGCCTATCTTCACACTAACCCAAATCCGGGTCAATACGCAGCGATATAACACTCGAGCAAGAAAATGACTCGACAAAGTATACCAATAAAGCAAAGAACACTCAAGCTTTAGAGAAAAGAGCCTTTCTATTAATCCGCAATAAAAAGAATACAAACTTAGCCAAAAAGACCACTCTTAGCTATCACTCTCTTTCTCCCTGAATGATTCTCTCACTGAATAATGAATGAATACATTCTACCCCCTCCCCTGGGGTTTATATAGGCAAGTGAGGACATCCCCCTCACGTAGGCAACTGAGTTTGATTACAACAGAAACTCTATAGGATTAATTCCTACTAAACTAAGGACTCTCCGGATGATCGCCACCTCAATGCTTTTTTCAGAGTTTATATCTGTGATAATCTCAGTGATTCGGTCTGCCAAGACTTCTCCGCTTATCCTGGCTTATGACCCGCATTTATCCTTATCCCGATTTTTAAGGATTCGCCTTAGCTTGCCACCCGCAAACTACGATCATCGTCCATTAGCGTCTCCGTTTCATGCTTGGCAATCCGCCCAAGCCAATTGCCTGTCTCGCCTGTTTCGGTGCGCGTCCCGTTGCGCCCCGTGCAAAGCTTTCCCGCGCTCCGCACTCGTCACAGCGCCCCCAGTCGAACCCTTGCGAGCTGGGCGCTTGGTCAAGTAGTTAGGGTCTAACAAACCCTCCCCCCGTCGGAGGAAGCCGATGCCCTCATCGGAATGAGCTCCAAATACGCCTTGATCTAATCCTCGAATTGCCACAAAGAAGTTTCTTTCTCCCAAGTAGCGCCTGCCTCATCTTCACCTTCCCACTGCACCAAGTAGTAGGTTCTCCGATTCTTCCTACTAGTTCCCTCAACCTTGCGGTCAAGTATCTTTGCCACCTTCTTCTCGAAATGGCTTCTCACAGTAGGTGGAGCTTTCCTTACCTGTTGTCTCCCCGGATCAACATCTTCGTGGTAAGGTTTCAAAAAGCTCACGTGAAAAGTAGGATGCAACTTCATCCTCTCTGGCAGTTTCAGCTGATAAGCCACTGCGCCTACCCGCTTTATAACTTCAAAAGGGTCATCGTATCTTTGCACTAGACCTTTATGATACCGCTTGTCTGTGACTTGTCTCCATATCTGAGGCGTCAGTTTGAGTAACACCTTGTCACCCACCTCAAATTCTAGTGCCCGCCTATGCTGATCCGCATATTTCACCATCCTCCTTTGTGCCTTCTCTAAGCTTTCCCTAGCCTGTTCCATCAACTCCTGACGGTCTCACACAAATCTGTATGCCGCTGGACATTCCCCTTGGGACTTAGTCTTTGCTATTTCCAAAGGTGTAGTAGGTTGATGTCCAAATACTAACTCCGCTAGACTCATACCCGTGGAAGATGATCTATGCATATTATAGCAAAACTGTGCAGAATCGAGCAGGCTCACCCAATTCTTTTAGCTTGCGATCACATAGTGCCTCAAATACTCTTCCAACAATGCATTAATCCGCTCCTTCTGGCCATCTGTCGGCGGATGATTAGCCGTTGAAAATTTTAATTCTGAACCTATTAACTTGAACAAGTACGTCCAGAATCTCCCAGTAAATTGAGTATCCGATCGCTCACTATATCCTTGGGCAATCCAAAGATCTTCACCACATGATTCAAGAACAACTCTGCAGTTTCATGTGCGGTACATGCATGTGGGGCTGCTATGAATACAGCATACTTAGAAAAACGATCTACCACCACCATTATAGATTTCATCTTGTTTATCTCTGAAAATCCCGTAATGAAATCCATAGAAACTGATTCCCATATCCTCTCAGGGATAGGCAGTGGTTGAAGCAAACCTGCTTGCTTCTTCCTCTCGATTTTATCAATCTGGCATATGTGGCATGTGCGGACATATAATTCGATGTCTTCCTCCAGCTTCGGCCAGTAATATGTCCTTGACAATAATGCCAACATCCTCTCCACTCCAGGATGTCCTGCCCACTGAGGGTCGTGGGTTTCTTTCAGCAACTCTTTCCTTAGTCCCCCACCAGATGAAACATAGAGTCGATTGCCTTTGGCATACAGCAAATTCCCCTCGAGCCAATACCTACGAACTTTGCCCAATTTAACGTTCTCCCTTAGCTGTTCATAAGTCTTATCTGCTGATGTCTGCTGCCGTATCCTGTTAATCAGGTTAGTCTCAATAGCGAATAATGAAGCAACATAAGACTGACTATCTTACGACTCAGCGCGTTCGCCACCTGGTTCTCCGTTCCTGGTCTACATACCCAGGTGAAATCGAACTCTGCAAGGAATTCTTGCCACCATGCCTGCTTTGGGCTCAGCTTCTTCTGTGTCTTGAAATAAGTGTTAGCCACATTGTCTGTCACCACCACAAATTTCGTTCCCAACAGATAATGCTTCCACACCTCTAAACAATGCACAACCGCCGTCATCTCCTTCTCATGAGCTGAATATCGCATTTTCGCATCCTTCAGCTTGTGACTTTCATAAGCAATGGGGTGTTCTTCTTGGACCAACACCCCTCCAATGGCTCGGTCTGAGGCATCCGTGTGAACTTCAAACGGTAACTTGAAATCTGGCAGTCTCAACACTGGCTCGGATGTCACTGCCTCCTTAATTTCTCGAAAAGCCCGCTCACATTCATCAGACCACACCCACTTCTTGTCCTTTTTCAAAAGATCAGTTAAAGGACTCACCATCTTGCTATATCCTTTGATGAACCGTCTGTAATAGTTGGCCAGTCCTAAGAAAGATCGCAACTCTGGGACCTTTACAGGGGCTTGCCATTCAACAATGGCTTGGATCTTCCTCTCATCCATCCGTATTCTCCCACTGCTAACTTTGTGACCTAAGAAGATAATCTCCCGCTGACAAAACTCACACTTCTCTTTCTTCACATAGAGAGAGTGTTTTCTCAAGGTCTCAAACACCACCCTGAGGTGCTCCACATGTTCTGCAAGCGTCTGGCTATACACCACAATATTGTCTAGGTATACCACCACAAAGTGATCCAGGTACTCATAAAGGACATCATTCATCAAGTTGCAAAATGTCGCAGGTGCATTAGTTAAACCAAAAGGCATAACTAAAAATTCAAAAGAGCCATACCTCGTCACACAAGCTGTCTTAGCTTCATCTTCTTCGGTAATCCTTACTTGCCAATATCCTGATCTCAGGTCTAACTTGGTAAAATATGCCGCCTTCGACAACCGGTCGAACAGATCAGCGACATTTAGAACTGGATATTTATTCTTGACTGTTACCTTGTTTAGGGCTCGATAATCCACACACATTCTCAGTGTGCCATCCTACTTCCTCTGGAACAAAACTGGGGCTCCATATGGTGCCTTCGATGGTTGGATATATCCCGCATCCAACAACTCACCAAGTTGTTTCCTTAACTCGGCTAACTCCAAAGGACTCATCCTGTAAGGTGCTCGTGCAAGTGGTCTAGTTCCCGTTTCCAACTCGATCTTATGATCAATGGCGCGTTTAGGTGGTAGCGCCTTAGGTAATTCTGGGGGCATTACATCTTTGTAATCGTTCAACACCACTGCTACTTCATCCGGTACCTCGACAACCGTGTCTGGTTTCACCTCAACTAGGGCAGCAAGTATGGTTATCTCCCCATTCTTCAACCCGGTGTTTACTTGTGAAGCCGAATGCAGCAACGGCTTCCCAGCACCTTGTCCTCTCTCCGCAGGGACAAAGTTTGGACACGTCTCGTCAGATATCATCAATCTACCCAAATGTGGAATAGCAAATGCCTTTACTTGCACAAAGAATTCAATGCCCATGATCACATCAAAATCATCTATAGGTAAAGCCAAGAACTTACAATCCTATTGCCAAGTCCCTATCTTCACCGATGCGGTAGCCGTTCCTTGGATACCTTGGGCCTTAAAATTGACTGCTTTCACCTGATTGTTACTCCTTGTGACTTTCAGGCCAAGATGCTCAACTGCGTTCAATGAAACGAAGTTGTTGGTTGCTCCTGTATCAAGCATCGCTCGAATCAGTCTCCCATTCACCTCAGCTTTAACATACATTAATCCCTTATGAAAAGCTTGTTGCTCAGTCCGAATAGCGTTGAGCAACTGCATCGGGGCAACTCTTGGACACTCGTCTTCCGGATCCTCCTTACTCATGAGGGCCGCCAACTTGGTCCGTCTAGGGCAGTCTCGGGCCTTGTGATTCCCATTACACAAGAAACAACTCCAATCTCCCTTGCTTTGGGGTGGATCCGGTCCCCTCGGCTTAGAAGACTCAGCCTTCTCCTTGTTTCTCTGGTGCTTCTTCCAGTCCTTCTTGCCTTTCCCCCTATTTCCATCAGGATGGTTCTTCTTCCTTTCCCCAATGTTTAAAGAAGAACTCAGTTTGTAATCCGCCAAACTGTCTGCAGCCGCAATTGCCTGTGGCAGATCCTTCACGTTCTGCCTACGTAACTCAGCCTAAGCCCATGGCTGAAATCCTGAGAAAAAGTTAAACAACTTATCCTTCTCTGACATATTCTTGACGTCCAACATCAAAGAGCTAAACTCCTTAACATAATCTCGTACAGAACCCATGTGCTTCAATTTCTTGAGTGCCTCTCTCGCGACCCATGCCGCGTTCAAGGGAAGGAATTGATCCCGTAACTCCTTCTTCAGTGCGTCCCATGTTTCAATCCTCGGACGACCAGCACTATCATCATTTGCCAGTCTGCTTCGCCACCATAGCTTAGCATCACCTGAGAGGTACATGCTAGTGATTGTAACCTAGTCTTGTTCCGGTATTCGGGCAGCTTTGAAGTACTGCTCCATATCCCAAAGAAAATTCTCAAGCTCCTTCGCATTACGACCTCCTGCGAACTCCTTAGGTTCAGGCACCTTGATCTTCTTCTGAAGATCACTACTATCACCTCCCCTACTATTACTAGACGCCTCCCCATGGTCTGTAGCAGTCATTGCGCGTTTCATCAGTAAAACGTCAGCCTTCAGGGAATTTAACTGCACCTCAAATTTATCCGATAGATCACGAACATGCTGCATGACGTTGGTGTAACGATTAACATGCTCCTTCTGCATGTCCAATGCTAGCTGTGTCAACTCCTGGACACTGCCTGCCATGGCCTGAATCTGCTCAGCCATTGTACCCGCCTCCTCTTGCGGTACGCCTACCATTGCTTCAAGTACAGCAACTCTGTCAGCCAACTCGTATGCCATGATCCAAAACTCAGCTCGGATACCAAATTGTCACGGGGTCGTTCTCTCCTATAGAATTTTTCCCAGTGATGACCTAAGTTTCCCGTAACTTAGTACAACCTATCTTCACACTAACCCAAATCCGGGTCAATACGCAGCGATATAACACTCGAGCAAGAAAAGGACTCGACAAAGTATACCAATAAAGCAAAGAACACTCAAGCTTTAGAGAAAAGAGCCTTTCTATTAATCCTCAATAAAAAGATTACAAACTTAGCCAAGAAGACCGCTCTTAGCTATCACTCTCTTTCTCTCTGAATGATTCTCTCACTGAATAATGAATGAATACATTCTACCCCCTCCCCTGGGGTTTATATAGGCAAGTGAGGACATCCCCCTCACGTAGGCAACTGAGTTTGATTACAACAGAAACTCTATAGGATTAATTCCTACTAAACTAAGGACTCTTCGGATGATCGCCACCTCAATGCTTTTTTCAGAGTTTATATCTGTGATAATCTCCAGTGATTCGGTCTGCCAAGACTTCTCCGCTTATCCTGGCTTATGACCCGCATTTATCCTTACCCGATTTTTAAGGATTCGCCTTAGCTTGCCACCCGCAAACTACGATTATCGTCCGTTAGCGTCTCTGTTTCATGCTTGGCAATCCGCCCAAGCCAAGTGCCTATCTTGCCTGTTTAGGTGCGCGTCCCGTTGCGCCCCGTGCAAAGCTTTCCCGCGCTCCGCACTCGTCACAGCGCCCCCAGTCGAACCCTTGCGAGCTGGGCGCTTGGTCAAGTAGTTAGGGTCTAACAATGACTCTCTACGGAGAATGACACGTATCGCATGACTTAGTTATAGCCTAGTTTCTATGATTATGATTATGGTTATGATTTTGATAATGATGCTGATGAATGACTATGTTTTTTTAATGATATTATGACAATTGTTTACGAACAATTATGTTTTATGAAATGTTTATGAATGACGATGATTTTATGAAATCATCCATGAATGCTGAAAATTTTATGAAATAGTTAAGCATGTTATTTGATTTAAAGAAACTCATGCTTCATATTTTCTTATGATGACTATGCACGAAATGAAAGTTTACATATCTTTTAAAAGATTGGTTTATGAAAGATTTTATATGCTTTTACATATCAGGACTACTTTAAACGTATTATCTTACTGGGCTTCTTCCCGAAAGCTCACCCCTCTACCTTTCAGACTATTTGCAGTGATCTATAGGCGCTACCTGCCGCGTACACGACGTAGGCTGATGGGAAAGAGCTACCCTAGGCTACTTTTTGTTGTCACGCACCGAAAATGAGAAAAATATGGCTAATTTAAAACTTTTTACTAGTTAATTCACAATTAAGAGTGCATTCCTGTGCAGTGTCATACATCATCATAATTATCATGCCTCAGGATCTCATCATGATACAATAAATACGGTATTATACACCTTACTCAATTCCAAGTAAATTAATCCTAATACATCCCATATACTGTTATACATCAAGTGTCTGCAATTACATTAATAGTCTGGGTACATGAAAAGATAAAATATACCTCAAGATACAATATATATGGCCTGGAGCTCGAATCCTCCACTAGCCACTACTCCGTACGTCGCAGGGAGATCCTTTTTCACTTGAAGAACTCTGGGGGGGAAAAGAAAACAGGGTGAGCTTCTAAATCGCTCAGTAAAGGGGGTAAGGAACTCATTTCATAAACCAAAATGCACATCACAAAAGGTTTATTTGTATGTGAAACTCATTTGAAAACCATAGCATGAAAGTACTCAAAACGATATTCTCATATCTCAAATCATGTGAAAACATGAAGTAAAAGGCTCACCCTAGAGCAATAACAAAGCATGTGAAAATAACGCGTTAAACGCTTTCTCAAATAACGTGATAAAATCACAGTAAAAATAATGCAGGTGGCACAGCCACTAAACACACGTGGCAAAGCCACTGATTTAAAATCACTCGTGGCATAGCCACAAAACACAAGTGGCAAAGCCACTGATTTAATTTCTCGCGTGGCATAGCCACAGAATAGGGTTTCTCAACGTGGCACAGCCACCAATGGGGTATAACATGGCACAGCCACCAATGGGCTTTCTCAACGTTACCAGAACGGAGAAGAAATCGGGCTTACATGCTACCAGAGCAATGCCCGGTGTGTACTCACAACTACACACCTAAGTCTTATCACATAAGACTGGTTTGCCTTCACGTAGAACTCGTAATGGTTTTTCTCTCATAAAACTCATTTGAAATCGTTTTGTACTCAACACAAAACGTAATAAAATCGAGTTCCAACCGGCAAAGCACACGCACACATTTCTCAAATCTCAATATTGCCTTAACGTAGAGCCCAGTTATAAACTCATAAAAATATTGGGCTCCAACCGGCTATAAAATCGTGTGCAATTAAATCTCAACACAAAACCCAACATGCTTATTTTATAAACCACAATTCATGCTAAAATAGTTTACAATTCACATACACAAATGGTTTAGATTTCCCTTACCTCTTTGCACCTCGTATAGTGCAATCGTTTTCCCCGTATCACGGACTAGTCTCGCATTCCACTCTGGAACTCCGAGCTGTCCAAACGATGTTAAAACATTAATACTCAATTATCTCATAAACCTCAATTCTCAAAATCGAGCATAATTGCTCATAACTCCTCAAATCTCTTTATTCTCGTAACTCAACCCTAAACTACAACCTCATTCACAATAGCTCAACGTCCTATATTTCTCATGCCAATTATCTATGCTAATTCATCACATTGTCTACATTTCCATTTATAGCACAAATTCTCAAAATTACCAAATATCTACATTACTCCAACTACATTGCAATTTCATCAATCCCTAATCCTTTCTCAACTATTTCAACACAATGACAACCACCAATATCATCAAAATCATCTCAAATGGAAGGATCGAAGTTTAGAATTTACCCAAAGCTTGTGAGACGCACAACCCACGCCTCGATCCGATTCGTCCTTCGATTTCCAAGTATGTTGTTCTCCCTTTGATGAGGAACAACTTTCCTTCTTGCCACAACAGCTGATTCGGCCGGAAATGGGGGATTTGGATGAGTGAGAAAGTTAGGTTTTCGGTAAAATGGGGGTTGGAAGAGAGAGAAAGTGAGTTTGCAGGAGAAAAACACGGGTCCCTTATATAGACTGGAGGTAGGAGATCGATCTGTCGAGGGGTGAGATCGATCTACGTTTGAATTTTGGGGACGATCTGGGCAATTTTATGCCTAGGAGATCGATCTGTCGAGGGGTGAGATCGATCTCTTTATGGCTTTATAAGATCGATCTGCTCCTAAGGAGATCGATCTTCTCCCAAACAGAATCATTTGGAGATCGATCTCTTCCTCATGAGATCGATCCTTTCTCAAACAGAATCATTTGGAGATCGATCTCTTCCATTGGAGATCGATCTGCTCCTCAAATTCTTCCTTCCTCGTCATTTTTAACTCACCAGATCGATCTCTCCTTCTCCCAGATCGATCTGTCCTCATACTTCATGCTTATTTTACACACTTAACATATAAATCTCCAATTATAATTCCCACAATTCACTTAGCTCAATAAATTACACTTCAAATTCTTATTACATCAATAAAATATGTCTGAAATTCTCAGATCTCACATTTGTACATGCAAAAAAGGTATACATTCCTTTACCAGACATATTTTGTATGCACAGACATATATTGAAAATATTTTGTTGGGATGTAATTTGTAAGAAAACAAATATAAAGAATATTACTTTTTCGAAATTTGTCTTAAAGTGATTAGTCTTAATTTGAAATGGATGTATTGGATTGATGATGTGAATTTAGAAAGCATGTTTGGTAGTTATGGATATCTAGGATTGTTAAAAATAATTGGTTTGCAGGTGGGTAGGCTTATGTATATGTATAATCTGTTATGCTTCCGAAATTTCTATCAGTCATATAAATCAAAACGTGAAATTTAAATATAATTCTGGACAAAGAAATAGGAAAATGAATTGACACTGAACATGAATACAACTTAAGTGAATAAGGGAATAAGTGAGACATTTAAGTTTTAAAAAAAATCCCTCAAATTTTCAAGGGTCAATGGTCGTTACAATTATTTTAGATCAGATTAATTGGGGTTAAGGAAAAATCGAATAATTTTTTGTTCAAATCATTTTGGGTTTAGCCCAAATCGAGTTTGCATAAAGAAAAAATCGACCTATTTCT
Organism: Firmiana major; assembly: GCA_033439115.1. Classification (NCBI taxonomy): domain Eukaryota; kingdom Viridiplantae; phylum Streptophyta; class Magnoliopsida; order Malvales; family Malvaceae; genus Firmiana; species Firmiana major. The sequence continues at coordinate 19,739,096 of CM065903.1, read as the reverse complement.
TATTCTGATCATTTTGGGTTCAAGTCAACTTAGTTTCAGGTCAATTTGAATTCAGATCAATTTGAGTTCGAATCGATTCGAGTTCGGGTTGTTGACTTTTTTAGTCAAATCGGATTGGTTGAGTTTGGGTTTAGTCGGTGGGTCCAGTTAGGCCTTTGTCACGTCTAGGGTGATGTTTGTTGTATGAAAATGAATTAAAATTGTATTTCTAAAAATTACATAACTCATGAAAATAAATCTTCTTCTTGCATGACCTATAATAAAATGATAATTATCATATACACTGTCTTAATATGCCATTAGCGGAGTTTTTTTTCTCTACAAGAAGGATTAGAATGATGACATATGTTTTATTTTATTATTTTTTATTTTCTTAATATTTTTAAAAGACATGTGTCATCAACCTAATCCCGCTTGTGAAGTCAAAAAAACTTCACTGGCAATTGGATATTAATCCTGCTAAAATTATGATTAAAATATTCAAAATATTCTATAATTAATATGATATTTTTTATAATATATTTATCAATATTTAAAATTAATTACGTTTTTTCATTTTGTTTCTATTATCTATAATAATTGTTAACTCTAAGTTATTTTTAAATACTATAATAAACTATTATATATCTTTTTAATTTATTTTAATTTCTTATAAAATAATTGAAGGCATTAAATGTAAGTGATTTAACTTATGATGTGATGATTAGTCATTAAATAATTCTATACTAGCTTTTATAAAACTTTATTTTTTGTTAGGTTCAAATGAAGTAATATAGAAGTGAACATTTAAATTTAACTAGATATTAAAAAAATTCTAACACTCATATTATTAAAATATTATATATTTATCATGATATAATATATTTTATCATTAATCTGATATTTAAAAATTTAATCTTACTCTTAGTTTAAGTTTGAATCTTTTTTAGGTTTGGATTAATTTGAATTTGGATCAATTCAAGTTTAAGACAATTTGGATTCAAATCAATTTAAATTCGGATCAGGTCGAATTTAGGTTAATCTGAATTCGGATGAATTTAGATTCAGATCAATTCAGGTTGATTCCAGTTCGGATCAGATCGAATATGAATCGGTATGAATTTAAAAAAAATTGAATTTAGATCGAATTAAATTTGAATTTTTGACTTTTTTTAATCAAATTAAATCCATTATGTTTAGATTCAAATCAATGGAATTGATTTTTTCGAATCTAGTTCTTAGCTCTTCTTCCATAGTTATTTGGCGTGGCATATTCGTTATCCTGCTTCACAAACAAATTCAAACAATTGTAAGGAGAGATAAATAGGGAAGAGAGAGATTATAGGAGAGACATATGGTGGGGTGTGGTGGGTTTAGAGATATTGGGGGAAGAGGGGCGAGGAAGAGATGGTTAGGGGGAGAAATCAAGAAGGCTTTAAATATTTTTGGTTTAGAAAGAGAGAGGAGAGTAATGGAAGAAACGGTGGGGGAGAGGAGAGGAGAAAACAAGATACCTGGTTTAGAGAGAGGAAAGAGGGATGAGGATGAAAAGGTCAAAAGAAAAAAGAAAATTTTCATTAAATCTTTATTTTAATTTTATTTCCATTGACATAAATATTAAAAAAAATATATTTTTATTAATTAATTATTAATTAATATTAATAAAAAACTAACGAATTATTAAGTAATAATATTTATTAGTTAATACTTAATTAATAATTAATTAATACTTAATATTTAATAAAATAATTTATAATAAAGTATTAATAGTTATCTTTAATTAATAGTCTTTTTTTATTTAATTATAATTAATATTATAACAACTTATAATTAATTCAAAAAATTAAGAAAATGATCATTTAAATTTATTTTAACTATAATTTTTGAATTAATCAAACATATAAATATTAATTTTTATCATATTCTATTACAATAAATCCAACATCATAACATATATTTTATTTTTATCATTTTTTTTCTAATTTCACAAAATTTTTATTTTATTTATTATATTTTATTATGTAAAGCACTGTAATTGATAATTAGATAATCTTAATTTAAGTTTGAATTTTTTAGGTTGAGATTAATTTGAATTCAAATTAATTCATATTCAAATCAAATTAAATTTATATTAATCTGAATTTAAATAAATTTAGATTCATATCATTTTAAATTAATTCAAATTTAGATTAAATTGATGAATATGAATAAATTTAAATTTAAATTGAATTAAATTTGAAATTTTGATTTATTTTTAACCAAATCAAATTCGTCAAGTTTAGAATCGAATCAATCAAATTGATTTTTTCGAATCGTATCAGAGTTGGCCACATCTAGGTCTTAGCTCTTCTGCTTCCATAGTTATTCTTGGCTTGGCATATTCGTTATCCTGCTTCACAAACAAATTCAAACAATTGTAAGGAGAGATAAATAGGGAAGAGAGATTATAGGAGAGACAGATGGTGGGGTGGGTTTAGAGATATTGGCGAAAGAGGGGCGAGGAAGAGATGGTTAGGGGGGAGAAATCAAGAAGGCTTTAGATATTCTTGGTTTAGAAAGAGAGAGAAGAGAGAAATGGAAGAAACGGTGGGGGAAAGGAGAAAACAAGATATCTGGTTTAGAGAGAGGAAAGAGGGATGAGGAAGAAACAGGAGAGGGAGAGAAGAAATGGTAAAAAGAAAAAAGAAATTTTTTATTAAATTTTTATTTTAATTTTATTTCCATAGACACAAATATTAAAAAAAATATTTTTAGTAATTAATTATTAATTAATACTAATAAAAAACTAACGAATTATTTAATATAATATTAAATTATATTTAATTTTTAATTATTTAATACTAATAATATTTAATTATTAATTAATACTAATAATATTTGTTTGTTAAGATATAATTAATAATTAATTAATACTTAATATTTAATATAATAATTTATAATAAAGTATTAATAGTTATTCTTAATTAATAGTCATTTTTTATTTAATTATAATTAGTATTATAACAACTTATAATTAATTCAGTAAAATGATAAAATGATCTTTTAAACTTATTTCAACTATATTTTTTGAATTAATCAAACATATAAATATTAATTCCTATCACATTCTATTTCAATGAATCAAACATCATAACATATATTCTATTTTTATCATCCTCTTTTTTAATTTCACAAAATTTTTATTTTATTTATTTTAATTCATTCCGCAAATCATTAGCACTGCAACTGATAATTGAATAATCTTTGTCTTTACCGCCAAAGTAGGAAATACTGAGATTGCTGGATTGGATTGGACTCGTGAAAAACTAGGAAATGCAGTTTCTAATCAGCGCTAATGGAAGAAAAGAAAGCAATTCTATATTGACACAGTTTACTGTACAAATGAAATCTGTTTTATCTTTTCCCAAAGTCCTGATTGCTTGAGGTTCTTTCCCTATTTAACTCTTAGCCATTTTCTCCTTTCTACTGGTACTTTTCATCATGATTCTACAAGGTAGCAGCGAAACTTGAAGCTTTGCATTCTGTTCATAAGACGCAACTGAGACATCCTGATTCCGCAAGTTCTATCTGCTCATGATTCCTCTGAAGTACCATTTTAAACCACCTGAATGAGCAACGCACAGGACAAAACAATCAGTACAATGAAATATGCATGGTTATTGAACCTCTTGAGAGCAGTGAAATAAGAGCAACGCTTCGTGTTTTACTAGAGTGGTGGATAAAATCTAAAAACGGAAAGAACCATTATCAACAAAACCAGTTGGTTTCTTTTACTTTCTTTATTTGGTTACAATCAGATTGGAGGAGATGTTCGGGAAAAGAAATCCCCCTGCTGGTTGGGATGTTTCATTTGTCATAAAACAAACTGAACATAAATAGCAAGTCCTTTGCAAAAGTTTGATGTCAATGGTAATGAAATTAGCTTCATCTAGGATTATTTTTCTTGTAGACGAGTTAAAGCAAGGTAAACTATAATGTGTGTGTGCATTTCAAATAGAAAATCTCTTATACCTTTCTAAATTTATAGCTATGGAGAAGAAGAACTTTCATCGTCTGAACTGGAACTGTCCATCTGCCGGTCAGACATTGCTGGAAATAGTCTCTTATGAATATCAGAGGACGATTGCTGATTTTCCAAAGAAGATGACTGTCGGTTCTCTATATGAGCTGGGACCGATGAACCTTCTTTTCTGGAATTCCCGAGCGGCTTAGCTCTTGTGTCTCTAACTTCTTTACATGCCTTATCTAACATTACCAAGAAATCACGCACAATTGCAAACAAACGCAAGCCTTCATTTTTTCCTGCCTGTCCATGAAAGTAATCTGCTGTACTCTTGACCAGTTCCATTATCCTTTTTTCTTCCTCTGATAGCCATCTAATATCAGCATCTGCACGCTCCACAAAACTAGACAGTGTATGAAAAAATTCTCTGTCCTCATCCACACTCTTCATCTCTGAATTCAGAAACTCTGTAGTTTTTTTCAAAGAATGATTAAGTTTTGCCACAGTAGATGTTAGGGAATCAGCATCAATTACAGCAGCCTTCTTAACATCTTCAAGTTCACTGCTTACACCTGAAACCACTTGAAGACCAAGACTGCGGTAATGTTCCTCTGTGTCTTGGTTTTGATCTTCAACAAAGTCCTCTGAATGGAAACTGGATAGGCTCCGGCTCGATAATTGTGTGCGAACAGCTCTTAAGCCCTCGGAACGTATGATCTCCTGAACTACAAAGTGAAGGAGCGTGGTCTTACCATCTATTCCTTTTACATCAGACAATTTCAAGAGAGTGTCTAGCTTGAATGCCTGTGCACCACCACGGTAGGTACCATCATTCATGCGATTACCGGTTTTAAGAACTGCTTCTAGAAGTTTTAGGAATAATCTGCTACTTTTGAGCTTGGTGCAAGCTACCTGCCATTAAGACAATAATAATCAGTAGAAGCTGGCTACTTATCTTTATCTAATAAAGCTTCTTTGATATAGGAACTATATTCATGTTTTAAGGACATTAAATTCTGCAGTCCCCTTGCTATTGAGAAGGAGAAGATTCCATTGACCAAAAAATTAGTAGAGAAATATTCTTGTTTTCGTTTCTTCCTTGAGGAACCTGAAAGACTCTCTGGTATTCACTTCATATATCTAGTATCTCACCTCAAGAGTTGCAAATGATTCTTTAATGCCAGTGACTTCCTCATGTAGACTACTCATGAACAGCAAGGACTCAATTCGTTTGAAGGCAAAAGGTATTTCGACTAAGATTTTAAGGAACCTCTCTGCAGGACCCAGTTGAGAAACATCTCCTGTGAATAATCTAAGCTTTAGTTCCTCTTCTGTTGTTGGTGCCATCTTCTGCAATGTTTGAAGCAGCTCCGCTGGAAGCTCGTTACCTGGTTCAGTTAAATTTTGAAGAGTAAGCTGGCACATGTATTTAAGAGTGAAGAAGGACGATCTTAAACACACATTTCACAAGCATATTTCACCGGCCAGATGAATAAGAATTTAAAACTTTCTGCCCTTGCAACCAATGTGCATGCACTTAGCATCTCAACTGCCTTGTCTCTGACAAGCTTTTTTCAATTAAGTAGCATGACGACGGGTGAATGCTTAGAATTATTTGCCAGTAAAATGCCGAAAGTGGAACTGAACCATAACAATTCTAGTTCAACCAAAATGAAAACTATTTCAAAATATTTGGAAGCTAAAATATAGGACTATATATTATTCACAATCCAGGAAGCATAAATAGCCTGAGAATTTATCTGAGTGAATTTTTCATCACTTATTCTTCTCTAATACCATGGTTATGAGCCATCAGAAAAGGATAGAAACTCAAACTCCATGAAGCACAGGACAAATAAAGCGACAAAAAGTAGAAACTTACCAAATATTATAAGCCCAATGAGAAGCAGAATTAATTACTCTCTTATTATATCAACAGGAAAAAAATTCTCTAATAATGTAGTTTCCTTGTGTGTCTAAATTAAAGGGGAATTTAATGTATTTGGCATTAGAAATTCTATTCACCCCAAACGTAAAAAGTTGTTTGGAATCATTGAGTAGTGCAGACTGAAGAATATTTGCATCTGAACTGAAGATTACATTATCAATTTAAGCATTTAATTCTTTCTTTCAATCAAATTTTGTGCATTGTAACTGTCTGTCAAACCAGAAAAGTAAATTCTAGTTGCTAGTATGATAGAATACTTGTGATAGAGAGACAGACCTTCTCGGAGAGCATCAACAACTTCCTCTGTTGTGACATTTAGTGCGCGTAGAAGAATAGACAAATTTTGTGCTTTCCTAGGGTCAATAATCTTAATGTACTGGATTGAAGGTTCTGATGGTGAATCTCTCTTTAGATGATTCTTGTTATTAGTCCCTTGATTATAACCGAATAAAGTCTCGATCATCTCCTCATTGAATCTGTAAAGGTTTTAAATACAATTTGGAATCAAAGAAAATTTTAATGAAACATTGTTAGTCAGAAAATCTACAATTATTTAAGGTAGAGTTGTTGTCTTACTGGAATGATCCTGCACTGATCTCATGCCACACCATCGTCTGATCTGAATTAGCCATAACCTTGTCCCAGAAAAATGGTTTTAACTTGGCTTTTGGAGCTCCAGATTCACCATCAGTCTCGTCTCCACCACCAGAAGCACCATGTCCTCGACGATGTGGTCCAAGAGGTGAAGGTTTGGAATTTGGAGGCATAGGCGGAGGACGAGCAACTTTAGGTGGAGGTGGGGGGTTAGGACGAGGAGGAGGAGGCGGTGGTGCTGCAGGAGGTGGAGGAGCTGATCTTCCAGGAGGAGGTTTCAGGGGAGGAAATGGTGCTCCAGCATTTGCTTCTAATTTTGGTGCTTTGGCAAGTGAGGCATCATGATTATCTTGCTTTGTGGACAAACTACTAGCAAAAGAAGGGTTCTTTCGGATGCTAGTACTGAATTCTTTGTTGCTGGAACTTCCTAAACTAATAGAGTTCTGTGAAGAATCTGAAAGATAGTAAACTTAGAATGCTTGTGGAAACAAGGACAAGAAAATAAGGATTATAACAACTCAGTGACAAAGAAGCCCAACAACCACATACCACGAGATAAATCACTTAAGTAGAGAAGAGGTCTTTCATCCTTCTGTCGGCTACTTCTCTTCAGGCAACAACAGAAGAACAGTGCAACAAGCGAAAATGTTGTGGCTGCAGTTGCAATAACAGCAATGACGGTCTTCATGACATCGTTATTTCCATCCACAGAACGCCGAGTTCTACCATTGGCACCAGGTGACAAATGTTTATGTTTTGCAGATGATGGTTTAGAATGAGAATGTTTGAGATCAGGTGGTGCTGAAGTGGAAATCATGTTTGATACATGAAGTGAATTAGCTAATGCACCTCCCTGTGGATGTGACCTTACATAGCTTGCGTGAGCTTGATGAGACAGTGCCGGACCACAACTAAATGGTGCAGGTGGAGTTGCCAGTACAGATGTCGCTGCTGGTGCTGCTGCTATCTCAGGAACTAGAGCTGGAGAAGGACCTGAGCTTCTGTGTTGATTTGATACACCAACAAGATATCTTCTAGGAGCATTTGGCAATTTCAAAATGAACTCGGGGCACTTTTGGAACCAGCACTTAAAGGTAACCTCTGGGTCAGAAGCATGAAAGACGAGTCCTTTCTTACTTAAGCAATCAAAAAGCGTTTCTCTTAGTTGAGGAGGCAAAATATCAACAGCTTTGTGTATGCTTCGTTTTGCTAATAATTGTGATATCAGGTCCTTGGTTGCTTGTGGTATACACAGGTCAAAATCTTTAATAGCATCTCTTTTTTCTGCCATCTCTTTATTGCAAAGAATCCAAGCCTTCTCTGCCTGTAATTAGAAATTGTTGTCAAGCTCTTAGCAGGTCAAATAAAACTGAAAATGGTAACAAGAAACTCAGGATTTCTCATTTGCCAACAATGTCATAGTTCGGTAATTGCAGTCGCATATAGATGAACTTTTAATTTTGCATTTATATGCATTAAACATCGAAGATACTCAGACTAAACCTACTTCATACATGAATCTTTGCTACAATCTGCCTCCAAACCCCTAGAAAGGGAAATAACTAATCTAAAAATCAAAGTATAAGGACACTTTTTGACAAAGCTTAGAAGCCTGCATAACCGTGTCAACAGCAGAACTACCTTTGAAGTTAAATTGATTTGCCCCATACAACAAGAATTTAATAGAATTGTCTAGGATTTTAAGTTATTCTTTGTACCTTAAATTCAAAGCATATTTGTTATATTTCCCTCACTGCAATGTTATACATGCTAAAGTAGCAATTCAGACAAGAATCTTCAATTGTATTTTTGCAACTAGTGATGAGTGATAATCATTAACAACATAAGAGCTCCAAGAATTCGGGGAATTAAAGCAAGATGTTTCATTAACCATCATACCATTTTTTCATTTATCTTCAGAAATGACGTTGCCCTGCCTTCATTGGCGCAAAACGTTTCAGGTATCGTCCTCTTACCTTCTGAGCTCCCCACGGCTGAGGCGCAAAGCAATACCACCAAAAATATAGCATAACCAGGCCTTCTCATTTCCATTGCTCTTCCAAACATTACCCCATTCGCGTATTTTTCTTCTCATTTCATCGAGTAGACTAAAAAACTTTCAACAGGAAATGGCAAAAACACAATCTTTTTCTATATCCCTTCTTTTCCTTTTGCTTAGCCCTCAAGAAAATGGCAAACAACCCCCGAAAACATAAATCCTTTTTATCTTCAAACCTTTTGCTTTGCAAAATTGCATTAAACAACCTTGCAATAACACAACATTTTCATTGTCTCTCGATCGTAATAACAAAGAAACTTATGGCATAAAAAGAAAAAGACAACAGGCGTTACGTGTCTGATCTTTGCAACCAAAAGACAAAAAGATGATAATGTAATACAAAGACAGACCCAATTCTCGGTTCGTAATAATACGATGTATAGGAACTTTTTTTCTGTAGAGATATTTCTTCATCCGAATGTTTCTCGTTTGTCGGGTGAGGAAAGAGAGGGAAGCGAAAGAGATTGACTCGATTAAGAGACGTGAGGAGGACGATGTGGGATCAGCTAACCCACCACTTTTTTGTTTTGTTTGTTATTGTCCTCTTTATTTTAATTTTCTTTTAGTGCTAATCGAATAAAAGAGGTCAGAATCCCATTCATTTCCATTTTTTTTTTTTATATTATAGCTGTTGTTCTTTTATCTTATTCTAATTTTAATTATTTAAATTTTATACATGTCTTCTCTTATTAAAATTTCAGAAATTTTCCTGTGCTAGGAATTGGGATTTTCATTTTTAGACAAGAAAGAATTCTTACTTTGTTATTAGTGGATGTGTCAATTATTTTTACCAGATTGACTCCTTTACATATTAATTTTCATCTATTTTTTATTTATAGCATAAAATTTTTATTTTAAATATTTTAGGTTGATTGTAGAGATAGATAGAGAGATTAATACTGATATAACTCATGAGACTCAAGTTGGCTAGGGTAAGTAGATAATTGCTAGATAAAAGAATTCCTATATGTTTGAAAGACAAATTCTATAAGACAGTTCTTAGACCAACACTACTCTATAGTATTAAATGTTAGGAGATTAAAAAACTACATATATAGAAGAAGAGTATGCATAAATGCAAATGTTATGATGGATATACGGATATACGGATAAACGAGAAATGATAAAATGAAAAATGAGAACATTCACAAAAAAATTAAAGTGGCACGTATTGAAGACAAAAAAGTAAAAGTTATTTATGCTAATTTGGACACATAAGACAGACTTGTGGGCGCTCCAGTTAAGAGAGTAGAAATTATAACTAATGAAAAAATGGTCAAGGCTAGGAGAAGATCAAAAAATACTTGAAAAAAAAGTTATCTAGAAAGATATGACGAAACAAGAGTTGAAAAAATAAATTGTCTTAGATATGAATGAGTAAATAAAGAGAATTCATACTTACGACTTAACGTAACTTTATCTATTGATTCACATATCCCACTCCAATATCAAAATAAAGGTTCTGAAGATGATGATAATTAAATTTTCAATTATAAATCAATTTCAATTAGAGTAATCACTCATTGAAACTAGAAAAGCAAAATTTTATTTCATTATCAAGACATTTTTTTTATATATTTGAGATTGAGAGTTGAATTTGTTTGGGCTCAAATTCAAATCTTATAGCATGTCATAACTCTCTTTTTTTCTTTGTTCATAGGAAAGTACAATGAAAGAAAAGGAATTCACACCTTAGACCTAAATCTTGATTGTTTATCAAAAATATATTTTTTGTGTTACAAGGAAAATATTTGAGAAGTGGGGATGAGGTAAGATTGTTTGATTCAAACGCAAGTTTTATAATAAGTCACAATTCTTTTTTAACTATTCGATCAAAAAGTTATTGATTCATAAATCTTCTTTAATCGTTCAATTAAGAAATTATTGGCTTGTCATAAAAAAATTTAATTTGCAAAGCTTTAACATTTCCTAATATTTCCAAGTTATAAATCAAAAGGGACGAAAAAAACAGTTATGACATATGATTCGCCCTTCCATTTTTTCCTTTTTTTGTAACATTTGATCATTAAAACTCTGAGAAAGAAATTATTAACTCTCCATTTCTTACAAGTCACCAGTCAATTAAGAGTTTTAGGGATTCATATCTTGGTTATAATAATTTATATAAACTCATTCATGAGAGATTCAAACGTAAGATTGGATGAAATGCATTTATAATCTTAAATTTTTTATTTGAGTTGCATTTTGATTTCTAATATTTAAATTGTTCTATTAAAATTTTAAACATTTTTCAAAAGTTGTCTTCCCGTCAAATATTACATAAAAAATGAGAAAATTATGAACGAGATTTCAATTTACACTACATTTTTTACTCTTTATATTACACCTCTATTTACACTACAAAAAACTACTAAGTATACTTCCTAAATTTACAACACTAACCCTACACCTTTTCACCTAAATCAACCATCTTTTCTTCGGAACCATCTCCATCACTAATTAAACACTAATTAATTATAATTATTACAATAAAATTCATTAATTATAATTATTAAAATAATATTTACGTAAATTACAACAGGGCTGCCCGTGCAAGGCAACTTGCGCAAGAATCATGTCTTTGCCTAAGCACGCTACCTTGCACAAATACAAGTTCTACGCATAACACACGTTGGGACCCACCAAACGCAAGACAGCCTGTGCAAGTGCTTTTGCGCGGGATCATGCACCACACTCAAATTCACTTACACGGACAGCAAGAAATAAGAAAAATTATTCGAAACTTTTTTCCTTTTGATGTTTTTGAAACCTCTTCTTCAGTTTCTATGCTTTCATATTATTTAATCCTATCATAATAATTATTCTCACTTAAATTTTTCATTTTTTTGTTAGAGAGAATAAAACAGTAAAAAAATTTAGGACTTAGAAGAGTCGTGAAAAGTAACATGAACTGATGAAGAGAAGAAAGAAGAAGATGAGTGTATTAGAAAAAAAAATTTATTTGAGTATACTTGTCTCTTCATACAAAGATTTTTTTATCTTAAAAAATGTTGAAGTTTAAAGAGAAAAAATGAAATTTAAATAGAAATTCTCAATTATAATATAGGATAATGGATCTAAAATTTTTATTCTTTGTTGTCATGAAAAATATATTTATTAGTGTTGTTGTACTAAACAACAATGATTGAATGATGTTGATGTGGTCTTCTCTGTTGTCTTCTCCACGTGTCTTGAAAATTCTGCAAGAACAAAAAAGGTCAGAAAGACACAGGGATCTATCCCTGCACGCGCACTCCGATTCTTAAGTCAGAAAGCTGTTTAAGCAGAATCTTAATTAGCAAAATAGAGCTTAGGGTTTTTTATCATACTTGGGGTATTTATAGATATTTTTGGAGGTAGGTCGGGTTTTATATTTTTTCAGGGCTCATGAATATTTTAGGCCCAAAATCGTGTGGTTTTGGGCGGTACGAATCTGAGGCCCAGGTGCGCGTCTGGGCAGCGACAGAGTTTCTAGATACTCTATCGTGGATCTCAGAGTCTGCCACTGCTCGAATGAGTATATAGGCGCGACAGAGGTTCGAAGACCTCTGCCACAGACTTGGGCGCTGAGTTCTACCGCGACTCATTATGCCGCTATAGCTTTACCGTTATACTGAAGATGCAGAGTCTGTCGCAGGTATACTCTACCGCAGAGGTCTACTGCCTCTCTACCGCTAGACTTAGGGCACTGAGGTCTATCGTGGGGCATAGTCTGCCGCAAGACCACTGCCGCTAGACTCAAGGGCGCAGAGGTCTGTCACGATGCACACTCTGTCGCCTATAGACTCTGTCGCTATTGACTCTATCGCCACATTTCAGTGTTCGCGACGTGGCATATGTTTTGTGGTGCTTATAATCTGACACGTGACTATCCTCTATTGGCTAATGTTTGTCTATGTGGACTTTGATGTGTATGACCTCTATCAATTACTCCCCACTCTTTCCTAAGGAACTTCCTTAGGAAAGAGTATAATAATCGGCTTGTTTTTCTAGTATAATTCATAAAAGATGCGACACATGTTTGAATCACTGTGCACGCAGGAAGCTTTTAGTCATCTCAATCGCGGATATATATATATATATGTCACGGTTACTGTACATGCGTGAGACTTGAGCCGCGGTATGTATATATAAGGTCAGAGGTTACCGAATAACCAAGAAATTCTCTCGCTGTACTCTGTCGCAACTCTCTTGTCACTTTGTCGCAAACTCTACTGTCACTCTGTCGCACAAATCTCGCAACTCTCTCGCAAACACTGTCGCCTCGTTCTCGCACACTCTGCTGCAGAACTCTGTCGCAACAGTCTAGTGCTTGGAATCATTACTCTGTCGCCAAACTTTGTCGCGAGTCTGCGATCATCCCTGTTGTTTTCTGGTGTAACATTGTCTCAACATTAGGTAAAAACTCTGTCACATCTTTGCGTACTCTGTCGCATCCCTGTTATTCTTTGCAGTCTTTTTTTATTCTAGAATGACCAGTCACGGTGTGGGGAAGCAAATAGAGTTAGGAGTTAGATCGACTCTAAAAGAGGCTGACCTTCAGGATCTTAGGTGTAGGTTTCCATTGCCCAAAGGGTATACTTATAGGCTTTCAGATCCTCAAGAGAGTAATATACATGGTGTGTCCAACGGGGTAGTCATTTTTAGAGCATCCTTAGAGTTAGGATTCCGTTTTCTCATTTCTGATTTCAGGGCTTCTTTTCTTAGAAAGTATAGGATTGCGCCAGGGCAGTTACATCCTCACGCTTGGATGCAGTTAATTGGTTTTACCGTGCATTGCCAATTAAAGGGTGTTTCTCCTTCTTTTCCTTTATTTTGTTCTTTTTTCAGGCTCCGGGGTAGCCCTGGTTTAGTTCCTTATTCCCTTCAACGGGTGTATAAGCCTGAGTTTGAAAATAGGTTATTTGAAAAACCCGCGAATAAACTCCACGCATTCGAGTCGGAGTGGCTTATTGTGGAAACACCTGAGGGCCTTGACTTCCCCACTCGTTGGGGAACTCGACGCGAAGTCCCTAAGGGTCCCCAAATCGCTACACTTAGGAGACAATTGTCTTCAGATATCAATAAACTATTAGTTGTCAACCCGATTAATCTCGATATTCTTTTAACAAATGAAAATTTGGTGTCTGCCAGTTGAGGAGTGCGTTCTATTCCTGTTGTTGGCCCCTCTGTTCCTCCCTCAAATATTCCATCATCTATTCCTTCCTCAAATCTTCCATCATCTGTTCCTTTCGAGTTGAACCTTGAACTTTTAAGGTCGCAAGGGGATATAGAGAGCACGAATAGAGAATCCAGCTCTGATAGTGAACCCCTAGCCGATGTGAGCGATTGAGAAGGGTTTGGTTCAACTTTTATGATCCTTCCGGATGATGATATGTCAAACATAGAGTCCCTTTAGGAGCATCTTGATTATCCTGATGGTAACTTTTCATGCTTTTCAATTCATCATTGTCAATTCTGACTACGTTTTTGACAATTTCTTTGGTTTTTTCTTTTTTTGTAGAAATGAGCCACTTTAGACGTTCTTTAGCACGTCAGGGGGTGGAGGAAGGTTCGTCTAGTGATCCTGCTAGAAATAGACCTCGCCTGACAGATGTCGTTCCCAGTCAGGCACCAGTCCTACCTCCATTACCCCGAGCTTAGACCCCGCCTCCTTCTAGACAAGACACGCCCCCTCCTACTGAATATAGGGATCCTTCTCGGGATAGAGGGAAGGCTCCTTCCTCTTCAAGGAGAGCTTTCGATTCCTCGGGACAGTCTCGATCTGAAGAGCGTGCTGAGCGTAATATAATCTCGTCTCAGCGAAAGATCAGAGACGTTTGTACATTGAACCGGCAATGGGGAAGAGGCCAATTCTTCCTAAGATTGGTCCCGTCAACGAGAGGTCCTATCCTGTAGACAGCGGCTTCATAATGAGGGGGTCGGAGTTCTAGGTGTACCCGAGAGTACGTGACAATGATACCTTAGATACTCCCAAGGTGGCTTCTCGGTTGAGTTGGGCCACCATTCTTCCAATGGACGAACACCGATTATTCAGAAATTTTCCAGAAGGGGAAGACTTAGCTGACGTGGAAGCGCTGAGGGTAATTTTCAGATTCTTTTTCATTTTATTTCTCACTACTTTACTTTAAGTTTGACTTTTTTTTGTGTTTCTTTTCAGCTTGCTCAGAGGACCGTAGCCAATAATGCCCAACACAGAACCTATCGGGAGCGAACTGATAAAGAGCTTCAGGAGTTAAGGGATAGAGTTATGGAGTTATCGAACACTGTCAACCAATTATCTGGGTTACCCGGCGTGGTACGAAATTTAGAGGATCAACTCTCAAAAGCTCTTCAGGATTTGAATCATGTTAAAAGGGATCTCACTGTCGAGATGGCTAGGTCTTGCAAACTTAATGAAGACCTTCAACAAGCATAAGCCGAGCTGGATAGTATGTAGTCTAAGTATGAATCCTTATTAGATCGCAATCAGGAGCTGGAACAATACGTCACTGAACTAGAGAGTCGGGCCACTCCTTCTCTTAATCAAGTTGAGATTGATAGTATCAAGGCGGAAGCTGTGAAGGAGTACCATTTTTCTAAAGGTTACTTGAGGCGAAAAAGAGGATTTTTCGGTGCCATATGTGAAATATGGTTTTTACCTCGCTAGATTCTGGTTGGAAAAGCATAGGGAAGGTAAAGAGTTCCCTGAGCTTCAATATACGCATGAAGCAATGTTATTTGAAGCTCCTGATTGGACTAAATATGAACCAGAGGCTGAGCCCCCTGATGAGCTTTTTAAGAAGACTGCGCAAGATGATCTTGAGAACCTGACCGGTCCTTGGCAGCCTGTGAGTCCAGATAACGTCCCTGAGTCCATCGGTGCCCTTGATGACCTGGATAGAGAGGACTCGTCGTTGCCCGATCCCCCGCCCCAAGAACATATGAATGTGGCTCGATTTCTTTTTTCTTTCTTTAAATATTCCGTCGTTGTAAAGACTTTTGAATTTATGAATAAAGATTGTCTTTTCCTATATTGTTTACGAATGTTATTTACTTTTTCTATTATCGCTTATTTATCTGTGTATGCTTTCCAAATTCCTGGCAGCAAGACTTATACCTTTTAGAAAGAATTACATATGTAAACATACCTTTTTCTAATGCCTGACCACCATGACACGAGTGTGTCTTCGATTCTTACGGCTAATACGTTTCCATCACTTGGCCACAATGACGTTATTATGCCTCAGGCTCTTACGGCTTCTTCATCTATAATGCCTGGCCACAGTGACGCTATTACGCCTTAGGCTCTTACGGCTTGTCTATCTTTTTACACCTGGCTAAAGTGACGCTATTGCGCCTCAGGCTCTTACGGCTCGTCTGTCTTTTTACGCCTGGCCACAGCGACACTATTGCGCATCAGGCTCTTACGGCTCGTCTGTCTTTTTACGCCTGACCACAGCGACGCTATTGCGCCTCAGGCTCTTACGGCTCGTCTGTCTTTTTACGCCTGGCCACAGTGATGCTATTGTGCCTCAAGCTCTTACGGCTCGACTATCTTTTTACGCCTGGCCACAGTGACGCTATTGCGCCCCAGGCTCTTACGGCGTGTCTATCTTTTTACGTCTGGCTACAGTGACGCTATTGCGCCTCAGGCTCTTACGGCTTACCTGTTTTATGTCACAAGATTTATATTCATAAAAGTCGAAGATATAATAGAAAAATAGAGAAATAATTTGCATAATGATCAGGTAATAGTATATTGTGACAGTGAAAACAAATAATAATGCGAGAATATAAAAATCAAGAAAGAAGACATAATGGTTAATTCCAATACAATTTCAAATGATTTGAGTTCCATGTCTTTCCTATTTTCTTCCCTTGCAGAGTTTCTAGGATGCAGGTGTTAGGCCCAATCCTTCGTCTGATTCGATATGGACTTTCCCAATTGGCTCTGAACTTTTCGTCTTCCCTCAAGGCATTGATGATGTGTGACTTCCTAAGCACCAAATCTCCCTCAGACATCGGTCTATCTTTTACCCGACTGTTGTAGTAGTTGGCCACCCTTTGATGGTAGGATGCTAGTTGGATAGCTGCAGCCTCTCTATGCTCATCAAGCAGATCCAGGTTTTCCCTTAGCCCTTGTGAATTCTTTTCTTCCACTAAAGGTACTACCCTGGATGAAAATGCTCCAATTTCCTCGGGGATTAATGCTTCAGTGCCGTATACAAGGCTAAACAGTGTTTCTCCAGTTGATACACGACTAGTAGTACGAAATGCCCATAAGACACTAGGCAACTTGTCCACCCATGCTCCCTTAGCTTTATCCAGTCTGGTCTTCAGCCCATGAAGGATGGTTCAATTGCTGACTTCGGCCTACCCGTTAGCTTGAGGATATGATACAGGAGAAATCCTTAGCTGAATGTCAAGGCGTTTACAGAACTCACGAAAGGCGTCACAATCGAACTGCTTTCCGTGGTCAGCATTTAAGATACGTGGGATCTCGAACGAACAGATAATATCTTTCCACACCATTTCTTCAACTTTCTTCTCTGTGAATGTAGCTAAAGGTTCTGCCTCAATCCATTTTGTAAAGTAATCGGTAGCTACCAATAGAAACTTTCTTTGACCCGTAGCTAATGAGAAGGGCCCTAGAATGTCTAACCCCCATTATGCAAAAGGAGTTGGTTGTACCGTACTCTGGAATGGAGTCATTAGGACCGTTGTTATCGGTGCAAACCTTTGGCACTTGTCACACCCACGGGCTTTATCCATCGCATCTTTTTTCAACGTCGGCCAATAGAATCCCGATCGTAATCTCTTAGAGGCAAGGACTCTAGCTCCCAAGTGCTCACTACAAATACCTTCATGTACCTCAGCTAAGACATAGTTTATTTGTTCTGGCCCCAAGCACTTTAACAAAGGCGATGAATACCCCATTTTGTACAGTTCCCCATTTATCAGTGTGAACTTTGCCCATTGTATCTTTAAACGACGAGCCTCTTCCTTATCTTGCGAGAGCGTACTTTCAGTGAGACACTGTTTGAATGGGGTTCTCCAATCGTCCCCCACTTTAATGCCACACACTTAGACTTCTTCAATGTTAGGCCGCTCAAGTCTCTCCACCTTCACCATTCTTCCTTCGATCTCATTAGAGGAAGCTAATTTAGACAATGAATCTGCATGTGTGTTTTCAGACCGATTAATTTGTATCAACTGGAAGTTTTCGAAAGTTTGAACCAGAGATTGGACTTTCTTTATATAAGGGACCAGCATTGGCTCTCGGATCTTGTATTGTCTATTAAACTGGTTTACCACCAATTGAGAATCACCATGCGCCACTAGGTGGTGAACTTGCAACTTCTCTGCCAGCTTCATTCCAGCAACCAGAGCCTCATACTCTGCTATATTGTTTGAACTAGGGAACCCAAACCGCAAAGAATATTCTAAGTATCTCCCTTCTGGTGATATCAAGACTATACCGACCCCACTACCATTTGCACTTGATGCTCCGTCAACATACAGTAACCACAGCCTGCCTAGGCTGAAACGTGATATCATACTCTTCCACTACCCATTTCACCAATCTCCCTGAATGTTCAGGCTTCTGAAGGATTTGCCTTAATGGTTGATCCATCAGGACAGAAATGGAGTGCGCCTGAAAATAATGACGTAATTTGCGAGGCCATCACAAGGGCTAGTGCTAGCTTTTTGGCTAGCGGATAACGGGTCTTCGAGTCTAGCAGTACCTTACTCACATAGTATATGGGACAGCCCACTATTTCATCTTTCTTCAGTAGTACCGCACTGACGGTGAATTCACTGACTCCCAAGTACATATACAACTGTTCTCCTTCCAAAGGCCTTGTTAACAAAGGTAACTGCTTCAAATATTCTTTCAAGTCTTCAAAAGCTCTTTGATAATCATCTTTCCACTCAAAATTCCTTCCACCCCATAGAGTTTTGAAGAACGACAAGCTCCTTTCTGTAGATTTTGACAAGAAACGGTTCAAAGCTGCTATTATGCCTGCCAGTCTTTGGACTTCTCTCACTGTGGTTGGTGGCTTCATATCTACAATTGCTTGTACCTTTTCAGGGTTTGCCTTAATACCCTTGTTGATGATCATGAACCCCAACAACTTCCACGACCTAACTCCGAATGAGCATTTATTGGGATTTAGCTTCATACTGAATTCCCTCAACACATCAAACACCCTGGACATCTGATGAGCGTGAGACTCTCTTGCTCTGCTCTTGATAATCATATCATCCACATAAGCTTCCATAGTGTTTCCCATAAGATCTTTGAATACTTTGTTCACCATTCGCTGATATGTGGCTCCAGCGTTCTTTAAACCAAATGGCATTACTCGATAACAGTATGTTCCATTGTCGGTTATAAAAGAAGTTTTCTCTTCATCTTCTGGATGGAGCATAATTTGATGATACCTGGAGAAAGCATCTAAAACACTGAGGAGTTCATACTCGGACGTTTCATCCACAAGCCTATCAATTCGGGGCAGAGGGTACGAATCTTTGGGGCAAGCTTTATTCAAATCAGTGAAATCCACACACATTCGCCATTTCCCATTAGATTTCTTCACTATTACTACATTGGCCAACCACTCAGGGTAGTAGACCTCTCTAATAAACTCGACTTCTAAAAGTTTATTAACTTCTTCAGTGATCGCCTTTTATCTTTTCGGGGTAAAATTTCTCTTCTTTTGTTTAACGGGCTTATGTCCGGGTGAAACATTAAGCCTATGGCAAATCACTTCTGGATTAATCCCGGGCATATCAGCGGGGTCCAAGTAAAAACATTCGAGTTTCTGTGCAGGCATTCTGCTATCTCCCTTCTTGTTTGTTCATCCAGTTGAGTCCCTATGAATGCCCTCTTCTCTTCATCCCCCTTAACTAGCTCAATGGCTTCTGTTTCCTCAACAGGCTGAGGCTTAGGAGGGTCATCTATATGCAATGTCTCCTTTCTCTGTACTCCTTTACAGGAAGTGGAGGCAATATAACACGTGCGAGCCCTTTTTTTATCTCCTCGTACTTGCCCGACTCCATTGGGAGTAGGGAACTTCATTAGTAAGTAGCAAGAAGATATCACCGCCCTCATATCATTTAATACAGGCCTTCCCAAGATCATGTTGTAAGCAGCTGAGGTCGACCTTACAACCATGAACAATACCTGTCGAGTCACATCCTTTGGGCTTTCCCCAAGAGTCACAGGCAACTCTATAGACCTGGCGACCTTCACCTGCCCGTAAATCCATACAATGGCGATATAATGGGTCTTAATCTATCCTTGGATACATTCATTTTCTCAAAGCAATTCCAATAGATTAAGTTTACCGAACTTCCATTATCGACTAGGATTTTGCTCACTATATGTTTTGCCACCACTGCTGATATCACCATCGGGTCATCATGAGGCATGACGATATCACCCCTGTCTACCGAAGTGAACACAATGGGCTCTTCACCTGTCTTTTCCTCCATTACAGCATGAATTTGTTACGCTTGTCTCACGTAACTTTTACGGGAAGCAGAGAAACTTCCTGCCATCGATTCTCCCTCTGTAATAACATTTATAGCCGGGCTGGTGGGTTCATTATCCAGCCAATTATCTTGGGGGTCAGGCCTAGCTACTTCATTTCTTGGCCTATTTCTCCCGTTATCATTATTTTGTGTATTTCGTGGACGATCATTCCTTCGATCTCGCGGAGGATAACGAGACCTTTCACTTCTCCACAGGAAGCGGTTAATTTTTCCATCTCTAGCCAACCTCTCTAACTGATCCATCAGATCTCTGCATCTTTCAGTAGGGTGACCATGAGCGGCATGAAATTCACAATAAGCATCAAGATTTTGACCATATCTCCAATCTTCTTTTTAGGGAATTCCAATAGTCCAATCCCCTCAATAGCGGCAAGTATTATTGTGCGGGGCTCATTTAGTCTAGAATAGTTTTCATACCTGAGTCTAGGAGCTTTGTCTAATCCGACGGGCCTCGAAGAGCTTCTTTCAGGTATATCTCTCTCTCTTTTTCTTCCTTTCCTTGCCTCTCGAGATTGTACCATCTTCATTACTTCTTCTTGAGCCACGTATTTATTTGCTCTAGCAAACAAATTTGAAAATGTTGCAGGTTGATCAAGGGAGAGGGATTCTTACAGCTTCTCAAATTTCATCCTTTGCAGCATTGCAGCCATGGCTACTCCTACTGGTAGATCTTTCACCTCTAAGGTTGCATCTCAAAAATGATCTACATAGTTCTTCAATGATTCTTTGTTCCCTTGTTTAAGGGTAAGCAGATAAGTAGCATCCTTCTTCTGCTGGCTGTTGATCATGAAAGCTCTCAAAAATTCACTTTGTAATTGGTCAAATGAGGAGATAGAACCCTTGTTTAACCCATTAAACCATTTTAGCGTATGCCCCGATAGTGTGAGCGAGAAGGCTCTGCACATGATTTCATCTTCCCATCCATGGAGCAACATGAGGGACTCGTAACTCTATATATGGTCATATGGGTCTGCTTTGCCAGAATAAGTAGCCATAGAAGGCATCTTGAACTTCTTCAGCAATAGTTTGTCTATAATCTCGGGACTGAAAGGAACTCTGCTTCTCTGACTGTTGTCGGGAGACACTAACTTCTTCCTTTCTAAAATCCTCTCAACAACTTTCTCAACATTTTTTGACCCTCGAGTCGAGTGTGCTCCCCTCTCTTCGGCACTAGAAGAGTCTGAGTAGTAATCACCCATTCTTCCTCTATTCTGAAGATTTTACACACAGTCCGCTCCCTGACTAAAGATCTCCTCCTCGTTCACAGTTTCCCTTCCTCTAGGAGCCTGCACTGTATCATTTCTTTTTGCACCTCTCATTTCGTAATTCGATGTTGTACCTTCGAAATAGTCTTGGGGGTCATGACTATTCTGTCTCTGCCGCTCCCCAGATCTGTGATCTTCGAAGTCATGCTCCAATTCTGTGACAGAAGTCCTGATCTCTGCGGCAAAGGTCTGTCACTTGTACTCTGCGATAGGGTATTGCTCTTGAATCCGTGCGGCAGGGTTAGACTCTGTCAGACCTGCGACAGTATTCATTTGTCTCAAACCT
The DNA here is from genome assembly GCA_033439115.1 of Firmiana major. Taxonomy (NCBI): domain Eukaryota; kingdom Viridiplantae; phylum Streptophyta; class Magnoliopsida; order Malvales; family Malvaceae; genus Firmiana; species Firmiana major. The sequence goes on along the minus strand of CM065903.1, from coordinate 19,717,421 downwards.
GCAGCAGGGTTCACCTCTCGCAGCCCCAAGGCAGGGTGCCTCCTCAGAGCCACGATAGGGGTATCCTTTAGACCTGCGGTAGGGTTCATTCTCAGAGTTGGGATAATGTTCACCCTCAGACCCGCGGCAGGGTTGTCCTCCTGACCTGCAACAGAGTTCATCCTCAGAGCTGCGATAGGGTTTACCCTCAAACCTGCGGTAGGATTGTCCTCCAGACATACGACAGAGTTCTGCATCAGGCTAGCGGCAGTATTCTGTCCCCAATCTCCTTGTCCGGTATTCACCATTGTAGAGGGTTGACCTCTCTCATAGGTCTGCCTCGAGATGTTATCTCTTACCATCTGCTGCACTTCTGGAGGCAAGCTAAATTGCGACAGAGCATTTTTGAAGAAATTCACCACAGCCCTCAACGTTGTAGTGGTCTGCTCATTCTGACACTTCAAAGCCTCAAATTCGTCAAGGGAAACAGTGGCAACTCAGCCGCCTTCTCTATTCTGCTCTTGTCGTCTCTCCAGTTGGGTATTAGGACTCAAAGAATTCTCTTCTCCCAAATTTGCTGCTGCTGTCGAACGTGTTCTCACCATTTTGATAAAGAATCTGACTTTTTGTTCTGATTCCCATAGACGACGCCAATGGTTGTTGTACTAAACAACAATGATTGAATAATGCTGATGTGGTCTTCTCTGTTGTCTTCTCCACGTGTCTTGAAGATTCTGTAAGAATTGGAAAGGTCAGAGAGGCGTAGGGATCTGTCCCTGCACGCGCACTCCGATACTTAAGTCAGAAAGCTGTTTAAGCAGAATCTTAATTACCAAAATAGAGTTTAGGGTTTTTTTATCATACCTGGGGTATTTATAGATATTTTTGGAGTTAGGTCGAGCTTTATATTCTTTCAGGGCTCATGAATATTTTGGGCCCAAAATCGTATGGTTTTGGGCGGTACAGATCTGAGGCTCAGGCGCGCATCTGGGCAGCGATAGTGTAAGATCTGATAATTTTAGACATATTTTAATTATGTAATATGAACGTGAAGTGTAATTTATTGAGCTGAGTGAAATGTATAAGTAATGAATGAGAAATAATCAAAGTAGTGAATTATGAAAATTATATTTGGAGATTTATATGTTAAGTGTTTAACCAAAGTGTGAAACTATGAGGTAAGATCGATCTTGGAGAAGAAAGATCGATCTGGTAAGTTAATAATAACAAGGAAGGAGGAATTTAAGCGAACAGATCGATCTCCAATGGAAGAGGATCGATCTCCTTATGATTCTGTATTGAAGAGATCGATCTCATGAGGAAGGAATCGATCTCAAAATGTTTCTGTTAAGGAGAAGATCGATCTCCTCAAGGAGTAGATCGATCTCATGAAGCATTCTATAAACTAGAGATCGATCTCATAATTGGAGCAGATCGATCTCGTAAAACCATTAAGAGATCGATCTTCCCCCATGACAGATCGATCTCCTAGGCATAAAATTACCTTAAATCTCTCCAAATTCAAATGCAGATCGATCTCATCAAGAGCCAGATTGATCTCCTACCCTTCGTCTATAAAAGGACCCTTGTGTTTTCCTGCATTTCATCTTTTCTCTCTCTTCTAAACCTCCATTTTAGCCGACCCTAACTTTCTCTCTCTTCCAAATCGCCTATTTTCATCCAAATTCAGAGTTGTGGTAAGAAGAAAAGTTGTTGCTCACCCAAAGGAGAACAACATACTTGAAAATCGAAAGACTGATCGAATCGAGGTGTGAGTTGAGCAGTCCACAAGTGTGGGTAATCTCTAAACCTCGATCTTTGATTTTTAAGTAATCTTTGATGATTGTGAGCATGGGGATTGTGATGAAATAGTTAGAAAATGATTAGAAATAGATGAAATTGTGATTTGGTTGGAGTAAAGGTGTTATTATGCAATTTGTGGTAGATTGGGATTTTTGTCTATAAACTGGGAATGAGGCAATGAGGTGATTTTGGCATAGGTATTATGCATGAGAAATGTAGAAGGTTGAGATATTAATGAGAATATGAGCAAACGTGTGCTCAATAATACGATTGAGTTGGGTTATTGATATTTTTAACATCGTTTGGATAGCTCAGGAGTTTCAGAGTGGAATGCGAGGCTAATCCGTGGTACGGGGGAACGATTGCACTATACGAGGTGCAAAGAGGTAAGGAAAAACTAAACCATTTGTGTATGTGCTTTGATGAACTGTTTGTAGCATGAACCATGATTTGAGAATACAAGCCTGTTTAGCGTTGTGTCGTGATATGATTGCACACGATTTTTATAGTTGGTTGGAGCCCATTGTTTTATGAGTTTATAAGCTATGTGTGAAATTGCTTTATAAACCGTTGAGTTTGTGTGAAAAGTAAATTGGGCTCTACGTTAAGACAATATTGAGATTTAAGAAAATGTGTGCTTGTTTTGTCGGTTGGAACTCGGTTTTAGTATGTTTTGTGTTGAGTACACGAATGTTTTAAATGAGTTTTATGAGAGAAAACCATTATGAGTTCTACATTAAGGCATAACGATCTCCTTTATGATAATGGCTAATGATTGTGACTTAGGCGCATCATGTTGAATACACATCGGGCCTTGCTTTGGTAGCATGTAAGTCCGGGCATTGCTCTGGTAGCATGTAAGTTCGATATTCCTCCGTTCTGGTAACGAGAGATGCCTCTGTTTTGGTAACGTGAGATGACCCCCGTTCTGGTAACGCTGGGTGGCTTTGCTTTAGTAGCATGTAAGTCCGGGTCTTGTTCTGGTAACATGTAAGTCCGATATTCCTTCGCTTTGGTAGCGTTGGGAGGCCTTGCTTTGTTAGCATGTAAGACTGATATAGTGGGCCGCTTGGGAACCAACCCAGGGACCACGTGATAGTGTGCATGAGGCGAGGCATTGCTCTGGTAACATGTAAGGCCGGGCCTTGTTCTGGTAACATTTAAGTCCAATATACCATGCATACTACCATATTGTCGACGTTCCTTCTTACGAGGATGCCTGGAATGCGCACCCATAGGAGATTATATATATTTTATGTGCCATGACGAGTTTTATATGAGTTTATTGCCTAGTCTCATTTTACACATGAGTTATGTTTTATGACCTTGTCACGTGCTTTTACTGAGGTGATTTTTATCACATATTTTGAGAAAAGCCATTATCGCATATATTTACACATGCTTATGAATGCTCTATATTGAGCCTTTTTATCTTCATGTTTTCACATGATTTATGAGCTATGAGATGATGATGTTTTGAGAACTTTCTTGCTATGATTTCAAATGTGTATACTGAGTTTCATATACAAATACATATTTGTGATGTGTGTTATGGTTTATATAACTGAGTTCCCTTACCCCCCCTTACTGAGCGATTTAGAAGCTCACCCTATTTATCTTCCCCCTCCAGATTTCTTCAAGTGAAGTGAGTTCCCTGCAGCGTACGGGTTAGAGGCTAGTGGAAAACTTGAGCTCTAGGCCGTATTTTGTGTGTTGAGGTATATATATTCAATACTCATGTATCCAGACTATAGTTATATTTACAGACACTTGTTGTAAAATGATGCATGGGATGTATTAGGATTAATTAATTCATAATTGAGTAATGTATACGATATGGTATATACTAATTTATGATGAGATCCTAAGGCATGACAAGTATGTTGATATATGACACTGTACAGGAATACACCCTTAATTGTGATTTGATGAGTACAAAGTTTTAAATTTGCCATATTTTTCGCGTTTCTAGGGCGTTACAGAGTTTTCTTGGTATCAGAGCTTAAGGTGCCTAGTACTGTCAGTGTCGATTAAGTGAAAAAGAATACATCCCTTGTGTCTGTATAAGTCTGGTCATGAACTAAAATTGAGGATTGAGATTTCAATCGATTTTGATATGTACGCGCAGGAGACAAGTTGAGATAGAGAATGAGTAAACGACAAGGTCGTTCGAGGAGGTAGGTAGAGTCCCCTCCGCCACCTGCCCCACAACCAGAGAGTCTTAACTCTCGATTTAATCGGATTGAGACCGATGTGAGGTATGATTTTGAGTAAATGGCAGCGCTATTCGCGCAACACTTTGGAGTTAATGCCTCGGGTACTACTCCTACACCACCACAAGGACCTCTCGTAACCCCAGTACAGATGGACCCAGTGCCTCTCGTCACTAAGCCTGATGACAGAATTATGGTCCGACTGAAGGATTTTTTAAAAATGAATCCACACGTATTTAGGGGAAAGAAGGATCCTACAGAGACTAAGGAGTGGCTGACGGAGTTGAGAGTTATATTTGACTATATGGGGTGCACAGATGCTAAGAAGGTCAGTTTGAGTGCCTATATATTGAAAGGGAGAGCTCGAGATTGGTGGGGTACTACCTAGGGTATTCTGATGTCCCACCAAGATGTGATTAGTTGGAAAGAGTTTCAGACAGCCTTTAGAGCCCAATATGTACCACAAGCTGCCCAGAGAAGGAGGCAAGCAGAATTTTTGAGTTTGGTACAGGGCGACATGTATGTGGATGATTACGAGAGTCGATTTACTGCTCTGCTGAGATATGATCCAGAAACCTTCAAGAATGAAGAGCTCTGTACTGAGAGATATGTGTATGGATTGAAGCCCATCATCAGAGATCGATTGATAGGGCTATGTATTATCGAGTTTGGAGATACTCTAAGACGAGCACAAGAGATTGAGAGGGGAATGGAAATTGTACAATCTCAGAGTGAGTTCGGAGCAGTGATTAGGGACAAGGGCAAGAGGCCAGCAATGTCCCAAACAGATGTTCGAAGAGGTTCCTTCAAGAGAAGAAGAATTAAGGTACAGAAGGGCAGATTGGAGAGACCCAGAGCTTATCCTATTATCAAGGAGACCCCTCGATATGGCAGGCCTGAGATAAGGGTTGGTCGATCGCATGAGAGAAGTTGTACTGGGTCAATCCGTGGATATTTTAGATGTGGTGACATGGGTCACAAAGTGAAGGATTGTCCTCAACCTCAGATACCACATGCTCCGGAGCCTACTAGACAACAACCTCAGAGAGTGAATCCCCAGAGACGGGCCACTGCTGCAGAGAAAGGGAAGAAACCTGTTGCATAGGGACATGTATTTGCCCTAGATAAGGAAACCGTAGACACTTTTGTAGAAACTATAAGAGGTACACTCTCTGTCTTTAATCATAAAGCTCATGTGTTAATTGATCCAGGATCCACGCATTCGTTTATTTCTGAGCATTTTGCATGTAGGTTAAATTTGAAGCTTGAACCTCTAGAGTATATACTACATGTAAATACCCCTATGCGTGAATCCCAGAGAACTGATTTAATTTGTAGAGGATGTGAAATAAAGGTGGGAGATAGAATAATGTTAGCAGACCTAATAGTGTTAAATATACATGAGTTTGATGTAATTTTGGGAATAGATTGGCTGGCAACCAATCGAGTATGTTTAGACTGCTACACTAAGATTGTAACTTTCTCCCTACCTGAACCTTACAGTGTACGTTTGAAATATTGAGTAAATAAACTGTGGAATTTTGTAAGCAAATTGAAATTTTGATGTTGCTCTTGAGAGTACTAAATATGATTATTCATGTGAAGGTTATGAAACACTCATCTCAGACGATGAGCGGGAACATCCGAGGATTGAGGATATACCTGTGGTGTGCGAATTTTTGGATATTTTCCCAAATGAGTTACCAGGTACTAGATACTCAGTCGATCTCCAGACCTCCATACAGGATGGCATTAGTGGAACTTGAGGAATTGAAGAAACAACTACAAGAGTTATTGGATCAAGGGTTTATTAGACCCAGTGCTTCACCGTGGGGAGCACCAGTTTTATTTGTTAAGAAGAAGAATGGTAGTCTCAGATTATGCGTAGACTACCGACTATTGAATAAAGCCACGGTGAAGAATAAATATCCATTGCCGAGGATTGATGATCTACTTGATCAGCTGAGAGGGGCCTCAGTCTTTTCTAAGATTGATTTAAGATCGGGCTACCACTAGTTGAGGATTAAGGAGGAAGATATTCTGAAAATGACCTTCAGGACAAGGAATGACCATTATGAATTTCTAGTGATGTCCTTTAGATTGACGAACGCCCCTGCAGCCTTTATGAGATTAATGAATGAGGTGTTCAGAGATTATCTAGATAAATTTGTGATAGTCTTTATTGATGATATCCTGGTGTACTCCCGGTCATATGAGGAGCATGCACAACATTTGTGGTTAGTATTTCAGATACTCTGAGATAAGCAATTCTATGGAAAGCTTAGTAAGTGTGAGTTTTGGCTGGATCGGATAGCTTTCCTTGGACATATAGTTTCAGAGGAAGGAGTATCAGTAGATCCAAGTAAGGTAGAAGCTATGCTTAATTGGGAAAGACAGAGGACAGTTATAGAAGTACGAAGCTTCCTTGGTTTGGCAGGGTATTACCAAAGATTTGTAGAAGGATTTTCCAGAATTGCCGCTCCTTTGACTAGGCTCACACACAAGGAGACTCTGTTCATATGGACCGATCAATGTGAGCTCAATTTTCAGGAGTTAAAGAGGAGATTGACAGCTGCACCTGTGTTGACTATTCCTGAGGGATCAGGAGGATTTTCTGTTTATAGTGATGCATCCCATCAAGGATTGGGGTGCGTGCTTATACAGCACGGAAGAGTGGTCACATATGGATCGCGACAGTTGAAAGACCATGAGCGGAATTACCCCACGCATGATTTGCAGTTAGCCGCTGTGGTATTTACCTTGAAGATCTGGCGGCACTACTTATACGGGGAAAGATTTCAGATCTTCATTGATCACAAGAGTTTGAGATACCTCTTTGATCAAAAAGAGTTAAACATGAGACAAAGGAGATGGATGGAACTCCTTAAGGATTATGACTGCGAGATTTTGTACCATCCGGGTAAGGCGAACGTAGTTGCTAATTCCCTGAGCAGAAAGAGTATGATATCTGCTATGATGATCAGGGAATAGGATTTATTGGAGTAGTTCACCAAACTTTGGATCAGAGTTAAAGAGGTAGAGATTGGATTTTTGGCTAACCTGCGAATAGAGCCCAGGATTATGGATCAGATTAGAACTGAGCAGCACAGTGATCAGAGGTTGATAGATATGGTTAGCCAAGCTGAGCAGACTTCGCAGTCGGATCTCACAATCAGTGAAGATGGATTGTTGAGGTTAAGAGGACAGATTTGTGTATCGGACGATGATGCCTTGTAAAGACAGATACTGAGAGAATCTCACTGCTCGCGATACATCATGCACCCAGGGAGTACTAAGATGTACCGAGACTTGAGAAATGTGTACTGGTGGAGTGGTATAAAACGAGACGTGATAGAGTATGTGGCTAGATGTTTAGTATGCCAACAAGTGAAAGTTGAGCATCGGAAGCCCGGAGGGCTACTACAGCCTTTACCTATACCTACATGAAAATGGGAGCATGTCCCCATGAATTTTATTATGGGTTTACCGAGGACCCGGAGAGGTCGTGATACGATATGGGTCATAGTGGATAGACTGACCAAGAGTGCCCACTTCCTTGCCATCAAGAGCACAGATACTGTGGATGCCTTAGCTAAGTTATATGTCAGTGAGATAGCTAGATTACATGGGGCTCCAGTGAGTATTACTTCTGACAGAGATTCTCGATTTACTTCTAAATTTGGACTCAGTTTCAGGAGTCCATGGGATCTCGATTGAGTTTCAGTACCGCCTATCATCCTCAAACAGATGGTCAGTCAGAGAGGACTATTCAAACCCTGGAGGATATGTTGAGGGCGTGTACGATGGATTTTAAGGGATCATGGGATGATCACCTGCCCCTAGCAGAGTTTGCATACAATAACAGCTATCATACGAGTATTAGAATGGCACCTTTTGAGGCTCTATATGGTAGGAGGTGTAGATCCCCTGTAGCTTGGGAAGAAGTCGGTGACAAAAAGATAAATGCTCCCGAGCTTGTTGAACAAGCTGTACAGAGTGTGAAACTCATATGTGAGAGGTTATTGGCTGCACAGAGTAGGCAGAAAAGCTACGCGGATGTGCGTAGACGGCCACTCGAGTTTGATGGTGGTGATGTAGTATTTCTGAAGATATCACCGAGTAAGGGTATCATGCGATTTGGGAAGAAAGGGAAATTGAGTCCTCGATACATAGGACCATTCGAGATTCTCGACAGAGTGGGAGGGTAGCCTACAGATTGGCATTACCCCCACAGATGTCCGAAATACACAACGTCTTTCATGTGTCTATGTTGAGGAAGTACCACCCGGAACCGTCTCATGTCATAGAGTATGAAGAGATGGACATACAAGAGGACATGAGCTACACTGAAGAACCCGTCCGAATTCTTGATAGAAAAGAGAAGGTACTTAGAACCAAAAGCATCACATTAGTGAAAGTTTTGTGGAAACATCACTCAATGGAAGAGGCAACGTGGGAATTGGAAAGTCTCATGAAGAAGGAATACCCCCATCTATTTGGCGAGTTGAGTTGAATTTGGAGGACCAAATTCTTTTTAAGGTGGGGAAGATGTGAGATCTGAGAATTTTAGACATATTTTAATTATGTAATATGAACGTGAAGTGTAATTTATTGAGCTGAGTGAAATGTATAAGTAATGAATGAGAAATAATCAAAGTAGTGAATTGTGGAAATTATATTTGGAGATTTATATGTTAAGTGTTTAACCAAAGTGTGAAACTATGAGGTAAGATCGATCTTGGAGAAGAAAGATCGATCTGGTAAGTTAATAATGACAAGGAAGGAGGAATTTAAGCGAACAGATCGATCTCCAATGGAAGAGGATCGATCTCCTTATGATTCTGTATTGAAGAGATCAATCTCATGAGGAAGGAATCGATCTCCTCAAGGAGCAGATCGATCTCATGAAGCATTCTGTAAACTAGAGATCGATCTCATAATTGGAGCAGATCGATCTCATAAAACCCTCAAGAGATCGATCTTCCCCCACGACAGATCGATCTCCTAGGCATAAAATTGCCCCAAATCGTCCCCAAATTCAAATGCAGATCGATTTCATCAACAGCCAGATCGATCTCCTACCCTCCGTCTATAAAAGGACCCCTGTGTTTTCCTGCATTTCATCTTTTCTCTCTCTTTCAAACCTCCATTTTAGCCGAGCCCTAGCTTTCTCTCTCTTCCAAATTGCCCATTTTCGTCCAAATCCAGAGTTGTGGCAAGACGAAAAGTTGTTGCTCACCCAAAGGAGAACAACATACTTGGAAATCGAACGACTAATCGAATCGAGGTGTGAGTTGAGCACTCCACAAGTTTGGGTAATCTTTAAACCTCGATCTTTGATTTTTAAGTAATCTTTGATGATTGTGAGCATGGGGATTGTAATGAAATAGTTGAAAATGATTAGAAATAGATAAAATTGTGATTTGGTTAGAGTAAAGGTGTTATTATGCAATTTGTGGTAGATTGGGATTTTTGTCTATAAACTGGGAATGAGGCAATGAGGTGATTTTGGCATAGATATTATGCATGAGAAATGTAGAAGGTTGAGATATTAATGAGAATATGAGCAAACGTGTGCTCAATAATGCGATTGAGTTGGGTTATTGATGTTTTTAACATCGTTTGGATAGCTCGGGAGTTCCAGAGTGGAATGCGAGGCTAGTCCGTGATACGGGGGAACGATTGCACTATACGAGGTGCAAAGAGGTAAGGGAAAACTAAACCATTTGTGTATGTGTTTTGATGAACTGTTTGTAGCATGAACCATGATTTGAGAATACAAGCATGTTTAGCGTTGTGACGTGATATGATTGCACACGATTTTTATAGCCGGTTGGAACCCATTGTTTTATGAGTTTATAAGCTATGTGTGAAATTGCTTTATAAACCGTTGAGTTTGCGTGAAAAGTAAATTGGGCTCTACGTTAAGACAATATTGAGATTTGAGAAAATGTGTGCTTGTTTTGCCGGTTGGAACTCGGTTTTAATATATTTTGTGTTGAGTACACGAATGTTTTAAATGAGTTTTATGAGAGAAAACCATTATGAGTTCTACGTGAAGGCATAACGATCTCCTTTATGATAATGGCTAATGATTGAGACTTAGGCGCATCATGTTGAATACACATCGGCCTTGCTTTGGTAGCATGTAAGTCCGGGCATTGCTCTGGTAGCATGTAAGTCTGATATTCCTCCGTTCTGGTAACGAGAGATGCCTCTGTTTTGGTAACGTGAGATGACCCCCGTTCTGGTAATGTTGGGTGGCTTTGCTTTGGTAGTATGTAAGTCCGGGCCTTGTTCTGGTAACATGTAAGTCCAATATTCCTCCGCTTTGGTAGCGTTGGGAGGCCTTGCTTGGTAGCATGTAAGACCGATATAGTGGGCCGCCTGGGAACCGACCCAGGGACCATGTGATAGTGTGCATGAAGCGAGGCATTGCTCTGGTAACATGTAAGGTCTGACCTTGTTCTGGTAACATATAAGTCCAATATACCATGCATACGACCATATTGTCGATGTTCCCTCTTACGAGGATGCCTGGAATGCGCACCCAGAGGAGATTATATATATTTGATATGCTATGACAAGTTTTATATGAGTTTTATTGCCTAGTCTCATTTTACACATGAGTTGTGTTTTCTGACCTTGTCACGTGTTATTTACTGAGGTGATTTTTATCACAAATTTTAAGAAAAGCCATTATCACATATATTTACACATGCTTGTGAATACTCTATATTGAGCCTTTTTATCTTCATGTTTTCACATGATTTATGAGCTCTGAGATGATGATGTTTTGAGAACTTTCATGCTACGATTTCAAATGAGTATACTGAGTTTCATATACAAATACATATTTGTGATGTGTGTTATGGTTTATATAACTGAGTTCCCTTACCCCCTTACTGAGCGATTTAAAAGCTCACCCTATTTATCTTCCCCCTCCAGATTTCTTCAAGTGAAGTGAGTTCCCTGCGGCGTACGGGTTAGAGGCTAGTGGAGAACTTGAGCTCTAGGCCGTATTTTGTGTGTTGAGGTGTATATATATATATATATATATGTATATATTCCATACTCATGTATCCAGACTAGAGTTATATAACAGACACTTGTTGTAAAATGATGCATGGGATGTATTAGGATTAATTAATTCGGAATTGAGTAATGTATACGATATGGTATATACTAATTTATGATTAGATCCTGAGGCATGACAAGTATGATGATGTATGACACTGCACAGGAATGCACCCTTAATTGTGATTTGATGAGTAAAAAGTTTTAAATTTACCTTATTTTTCGCATTTTTGGGGCGTTATAGACAGAGTTGCTAGATACTCTATCATGGATCTCAGAGTCTGCCACTATTCGGATGAGTACATAGGTGCGACAGAGGTTCGAAGACCTCTGCCGCAGACTTGGGCGCAGTGTTCTACCGCGACTCACTCTGCCGCTATAGCTTTACCGTTATACTGAGGATGTAGAGCCTGTCGCATGTATACTCTACCGCAGAGGTCTATCGCCTCTCTGCCGCTAGACTTAGGGCACTGAGGTCTATCGCGGGGCATAGTCTGCCGCAAGACCTCTGCCGCTAGACTCAAGGGCGCAGAGGTCTGTCACGATGCACACTCTGTTGCCGATAGACTCTGTCACTGTTGACTCTGTCGCCACATTTCAGTGTTTGTCACATGACATATGTTTCGTGGTGCTTATAATCTGACACGTGATTGTCTTCTGTTGGCTAATGTTTGTCTATGTGGACTTTTATGTGTATGACCTCTATCAATTAGAAAGAAAACGACATTTTATTTTTTTAAAGGATACGATAGTATTGTTTTTTTCTTCATATTTTAAAATTTCAACTTAAAATTAAGAAAAAAAAGCTTCATTTTTCTTCTTAATAATTTTAGAAATTTCATTTTCTCACTATTAAATATATTTTTGTATGATAGCAAAGAGTAATAATTTTCGATCTATTCTCTAATTTTATTTTCTTGCTATATTTTATTTTATTAAATTTTATTTCCCTAATATTTACAAAATTGTAAAAATAAATAAATCTTATTAAAAATAAATCTAATTTTTTTAAAAAAAGTATCCAAATAATTTCAACTCTCATACAATTGATATTTATTTTCTAAAATAAAAGAATTGTATATATTAGAGTATTTAATTAATAATTTTAAACTTAAATAGTAAAAGAATTACTCATCTTGAGTGGGTTATGTCGAATAAAACATTTTATTAAGAGAAGTAATAAATAAGGCCCCATTAGAATATAAACAAGGTCATGATTGACCTAATCGCACCAATGAAACTTGTTTGAAAAGAATAACAGCACGCTGAAAAATGATTCTCACTATGCTGCTCTCCAAAATTTAGACGGGATAGGGTCCAATAAAAAATCCCACCATTGATGGGATTTTATGTTTTACAATTTTGATCATTTTTCTATAGTAAATTTTATTACTTAAAAATTTTTAATCTATTTATTTTACTTTTCATGATTTATATATTTTGAATTATTTATTAATTTAATATAATATATAAATTTATATAAGTATATATTATTTAATTATAATATTTTATTAAAGAAAATTTTAAAAATTTTAAATGTTAAATAATATTAAAATATAAATAAAAATAATATTCAAATAATTAATCACAAAATTACTATTTTATGTAAAAAATCATTATAATAATTTTTAATTTATTAAAAGATAATTGATATAAAATAATTTTCAATAATTTTTAATCGTTTATTAATTTTAAAAATATCAAATACATATTATAAATTTATTATATACAAAATTTTTAATTTAATATCCTTAATACTCATTTTCTTTTCTCCCTACATTTCACCTCTTCGCCACTGTTGAGTTTACATCTAAACACAAATTCACCAATGATTTTAATTTCACTGATATTGTACCTAATCTCATTGCACTACTATTAAAAAGTTAAAAGAGTACATTAAAAAAAATAGTCTATGATAAAGCACTGCACTTTTATAACCATAATCTATTCAAACGTAATCTTTCCTTAGCTATCATAAACTATGTTTGAGAAGAACCATAGTCTTTCTTAGTATAATATAGATTACGTTTGAATAAAGTAAATGCAGTCTTCCTTAGTATGATATAGACTATTCTTTTTGTTTTAGACGTAGTTTTTAATGTATTAATAAGTTCGAATTTATTTAAAGATAATTAGATTTTTTGAATTAATAGACTACATTTTAACAAGAGAAACAATCTTTTTTTATGAATAGACTACGTTTTTATGCTTTGATGTTTTTATAATATAGACTACATTTCTAAAACACCATGTCTAGCTTGTTTTCTAGTTATATATTATCAAACTATTAATAGATAATTGCTTAAATAATCAACCATATATCATTAAACAACTCTGATAATAATAAAATTAATGGATAAAATATCACATTTTTCATACCAATAGCTGTTTTGAACAAATATATATATATATATATATATATATATATAATATGCAAAAGTAATTAGACATTCTTCCTTAAACTTCCTTAAAGTAATTAGAGCATATGACTTTTTAGTGAAACAAGTAACAAGAGATCTAATAATATGAATAATGAATAGAATTAGATCAATTTAATTAATGAAATTGTGTACTGTTACGACTCAAAACTACCTAAAAATCAGAGTAAATTTTTCACGTTTTGTTATTTTCTTTCATGCTTACTTGTCCTCTGATTGTGACCACACACCACTAACAAATTGGGCTGTGCGTCAATACCAGTCCCACCAAATTAATTCTTTCTCAGTCATTTATAAATGTTTACAATATTTATACATCCCCTAAAGTTACTTACAAACATGTTACTGTGCTATGCTTATTTAGATACAATATGTACAAGTGTATATACCTTAAATGATGGGCAGTAGCGGATATCCGGAATGCAGTACTCCGTCGTCTCAACATCTACTAGAGATTATCTGTGTGAGAAAATGAAAGGGGTGAGCACATCAAGCTCAGTAAGGCAATCCTACGAACAAGTAGGTAACCATACTACCTACATGAATGTGGTGCCATGCATATACCACCCTTTCTCCACACATTTTAAAACTGATGCTATGATTCATGATGTCATGTAAAACACGTTCGCATAGAAAATTCAACATGTAACTCTTTTTAAATCCTTTCTTTCTCATTTAAAATTTTCACCATAAAGTCAGGACTCAATCCAAACGCGCGTTTTATTGTAACGGCCAACCCCCCAGACAGCCATGGCCACCCCTCTTGGGCCCACAACAATGCCTGTGGTCAACAACGTGTGGTCAACAACGCTACGCCAGCCCGTATTGTTCAACATTGGGTCCTGACTCACACAAAACCATGAAAATTAGTTTACATCACACATGGGTTTAAAAAGCATGGAAATAATCATCATGCACATTTGATTTAAAAACCCAGTTTCAATCTTGTCAAAATCATCAACATGCGAGACTAGGCAACATCTGTATATCGGTAATAACCAGGACTATGGCCGTGTGTCCTCGTGAGCCCCTCTGCTACACGGATCCTAGTGTGCGGGGTCTTACCCTGATCGGGAACCGCTCGGGAGGTGGGTCAATCCAACCCGTCAGTCTTATCTGATCCCACGCATCCGAAGATGTTGTATCCGAAGATACCCCGTATCCGAAGATACCACACAGTACAACGTACTCCATGCTACTTGCATGGTACAACGTACTCCGTGGACCCATATCATATCTCAATACTCATGCCCTGTCTCAAAACGCACGTGCGAGTCTATTTAATCGGTGTGACACATAGTCTACCCGACGCTCGAAGCACGACTCATCGTATGTTCTCATAAAATCAGTGCGAGCGATGCTCAGCACTCTTATCAAATCAAGTAAAACTAGTGCGAGCTAAGTTCTAGCACTCTGTATGCAACCCATTTGAAAATCTGGTGCGAGCGAAGCTCCAACACCCTGTCTCAAAAATCATATAAAAATATGGTGCGAGTTAGACTCTAGCACCTTGTCACGAAAATCATGTAAAATCAGGTGTGAGTTAGACTCCAACACCAATGCATGTAAAACTCTAGTGCGAGCTCTCGCTCCAGCACTAATGCATGCATCACCCAAATCAAAATATCGTGCAAGCTGAGTTCTAACACGTCACATGTCAATAAAAACACGTAGGCGGCTATGTTTCCTCAAAACAGTTTTCAAACAATTTCCTCGTTGAAAATATGCAATGTTGTGCGTTTTTCTTTCAAGGTTAGCCAGCCTACTCATGCATGCATCAAAACCTCTCCAGAACGAGCAGGAACCTCTTGTTCTTGCTCCTCCCAATTTTTTCTAAAATTGTAAATTTTACCCTTAACAAGGATATTTTGGTAATTTACCCATTCGGGGCACTAAAATTATTAACATACTTCTAGACCCTTTAGATAATTTAAAAGACTGCATATGAACTTTAAAATTTCGTAAAGTTACCTCTAGCAATCTGCAGAATTCCCTTACCTTATTTTTCTGTAGAGTCTGACCTTTCCTTTTCCACTGCTGTCTCGTCACGCAGTTCGATCTGCTCCCAATCCAATAACTGGAACTGTGTATAAATATTCCTCAGGTCAGATATCATACAATTTAATTGTATTTCCTATTTTCTGGACTTAATTTAAATCATTGGGCCCATTTACCCCTATTGGGCCCGATTGCACCTTAATGGGCCTTAATCGGCCTTAAGCCCGTTTTTCACTTAATTTTCACATTATCGAGGCATATTAGGCTCATTGGGCCTACCAACAATTTCTTGCGCCTCGTTCTAACTCTCGAATAGCTCAATTTATTATTTACGACAATTTATCTAAATTTCCATAATTTAATTTATTTTATGCGATAATTAAATCTGAAGCATGCATAACGATGTAAATTATCGTAAATAAGGGTTACTTACCTGAGATTCCATGCTAGTACGCAAATCGAGGCTATCTCAAGCTCTCGTTGGATGCCAATTGTCGAGCTACACAATTTCATAAATTTTCGAGTAAATTTTCAGTCGAAAATTAATTAAATAAAATATTTCCAAATTTAAATCGGTCAATTTAGACCGCTACTGACTTACTCGTAGCTCGATTACATCGTCGGAATTTTTTTCCAATTTTTTTCTCTTTTTCTTTTCCCCTTTTTCTCATTTTTCTCTTTCCTCATTGGCTGAACTGGTTCGGTCTGGTTCAGACCCGGTTCGGACCGTCGGTTCACTCCGATTCGACCGGTTCAGGGCCTTGCCGGTCGGTTCTCCGTCTGCTTCCGCTGCCAGTGGCTCCGCTGGGTCGTCCTCATATCAGATCTGGGGTTGGCTTCGGTCGAGGTCGCCGAAAAGTGGCCGATCCGGCCTGTTCTCTCCGCCGTCGGTACCCATTTCTGGGCTTGGCTGTCGTCGGCGATTTCGACTGTTTCGTCGGCAGCTACGAGTCTCAAAATGACCGGCTCCTCCTCTCGATCACGTCAGTGGCCCCCGCTCACGCCCAGCTGTCGTGGATCGCTGGGACTGAGCTCTTCTCTCCCGTCGGTTTTTCTCTCTCCCGATTCGTCGGATTTCGACGTCGGTGGGTCGTGCTGCCGGTATCAGGGGGATCGCCTGGAGCTCCTCTTCCTTTTCTGGTGGTCGTGGCCCCTCATCCGGCGTCGGTGGTGGCTTGCCGGTGATGGTTTTCCTCGGTGGTTTTCCGTTTCTTCTTTTCGCGTTTTTTTGTTTTCCAGTTTCTCTCTTTTTTTTTAATTTCTTTTATTAATTTATTTAATGTTATTTTAATCAATAAAATACATTAAAAATACCCAAATATCTCTTAAAATATCCTAAAAATTATTATTTAATTCCTTTATTCAATAAATGAATTTATCAGTCTATTTTCGTCTTTCCGGTATATTTTTTGATTACTTTCGAGATTATTTTTCGACTTGAAAATTCCGGTTAATTTCAATAAATTGATATCTTGATCAGTTTAACCCAAAATAAATTTATTTTGACCAAGATTTCTCAAATCCATATTTTTAATTAAATTTTCTTATCGAATTTACACCGGCTTTCGATCTTTTGACCATTTTGCCCTTGCACGTGTTCGGGACCAATTTAGGCTGACTTTCCTTCCTAGACCCACTATAATTTCTCATTTACAATTTGTATCTCTGTCCGAATAATTTAAATCTCATAAATTTAATTTGAAATTCCTTAATTGTCTGTTTTTTTGGATTAAACGTACGTTCGACTATTCCATACATATTTATATGATCAAAATCATCCATCTTATGATTCTATCAACATATATAATAAAATTTGGGTCTTACATAATCTCCCCCACATAAGAAATTTGGTCCTCCAAATTAGAACCAAGTTAGTCTGTAAATCACTCCGGATACTTCACACATATCATACTCTTAACTCTTATGTGACTTTTCTAGAGCGTACTACTATCAAAGGACTTTAATTAGGGAGATCGTCTTAAACCTCAATACTTTCTCTTTCCTGTTTAATGCCCGAATCACCTTTTTCAATATACTTATATTTGCACTGAGCTGAACTGTTGGAGTTCATATCCGATCACCTATGCTGGATCTAGATAGTATTACCGAAGTATCAAAAGATGGGACACATTGTGGATGCCTATTTATTCAGGTGATAACGCCAACCTACAGGTCTTATCTCCCACTTGTCCAATCTCTCAAAAATTCCATTCAGCAAAACTTAATTTGCCTTCTTTCGAGTCTCGTTATGTCCTTATTCCCTTAGGACAAATAACTTCAACAATACTGATTCACCCTCGGTGAATTTCAATGCTTTTTGTCTGCTCTGAGGTGTTCTTAATCTCTCACTCAACTGAATATCCTCCGAGACTTATTATACTAATTCGGAAGAAATTTCTATCTGTTACCCACTTTTTCTTGTCTGAGTTGGGGAACAACCGCTACAGCCATACACTGCCTCGTGATTCATTTGAGTCCTCTATAACCCATCACGAAATTCATGGAGACTTGCTCCCATTTTCGTGCCGTGTCGATATAGGTAGAGGCTGCAATAACTCTGCAGACTTTTAATACTCTACCTTATTCTGCTGACATACTAGGCACTTTTCCACAATCTCTACCATATCTCTTTTCACATCTGACCACCAATACCCTTTTCAGAGATTTCATATATATAATCGTTACTTTTCGTATGCACTGTATATCCTGAAGAGTGAGCTTCTGATAATATCACTATCTCATTAACGGTGGTCCTGGGGAGTACTTACACTGTCTCTGAACCTCTCTGTAATTCATCAATACTCTCTGTGAACTTTGTCACTGTACCCTTCTCAATCTGACCCAAACTATCGACACCATGCCGATCATCATACTAAGCCTGTCAAATCCAGGCACCCTCATCCGGTTCTAGTCTCAGGCTAGCTGTCACACAATTACTGTCATCATCAGAAGGGATCACATCACTACTGAGGCTCACAACTGCTCTAGCAGCTCACGCTCCCTGACCATCATATGTAATACCATCCCGAGGCTCTTTCTGCTCAAGGCATCAGCCATCACATTAGCTTTTCTTGGGTGGTACAATTTTTCACAATCAAAATCTCTCAGAAGCACTAACCCACTATGTATTCTCATATTCGCCTCTTTCTGTGAAAACAGATACTTGGGGCTTTATGATGAGTGCATACCCAAAATTCCTCACCATGTACACATAATAGTACCATATCCTCAGTACAAGTACTACCGCTGCCAACTTTAAATCATGGGTCAGATAGTTTATTTCATGATCCTTGAGTTATCTGGATCCATAATCGACTATCTTCCCTTTTTGCATCAATACCTAGCTCATTCATGATTTTGAGGTATCCATAGACTCATGAGAAACCTCTTAATCTGTTGGGTATGATGGGAATAAATGCGGTGGTCAGTTTATAGTTCAATACACCAAAATTCATGTCACATCTATCATCTCATTCAAATACCACGTTTTCATAGTTAAACGTGCCAAAAAAATATACCCTTTTTAGAACTCGCAGTAACCATCTGTAAAAAGCAATTTTCCAATTGTTGCTTATAATTTACCCTGGACTTTAACTACACCCAACATATCATCAATAAGGATGATGATAAATCGGTCCAGGTAAAGTTTAAATAACTCGTTGTAGTTGAGTTCCACTACATATTTCAATCACCCATATCCTTGACCTATATACGCATAAACGTGTAGTATCACTTCATATTACTCCCGTTCAAGGTACTAACCCGCTTCATTTCCTTTTTCTTATATTAACGGCTTTTATTAAATTTTAATATTTTAACCTTCATAATTAATCGAATTTTATAGTTCTTTATCGTACTAGTAAAAGTATCCAAATTTTTAAATTTATATCTTACCACGGTCGATTTCAAGTTATAGATTATATATATATATTTCTAGACGCTGTCAAGTCTTCAGGCGGGGAGGTATTTTGAAATACCTTTATTAACCCTTAGACTTAACCACAGGGACTAGTTATGGTTATATCCACCCTTATCCTTGGTTATAATTCATATTTACTACTTATCGCTTTAATCCAAATTATTTCATATTTTAAGGGTATTCTTACCTAGCATACGCCTCTTACTCCAGTACATCTTGTATCTAGGATCAAATATATCTTAAAGAGTATCTCCTTCGTATATCAATTATAACGAAACTCTGTCATTATTCATTTCATGAGTACCATCATTTGCTCTTTTAATTTCAACCGTTGCACCCCTTTTTAGTACTTATCAAAACTTACAGTATACTTTTCAGGGGTAACCATATCACTATCTTAGGATAGAAATCTGAACATCATAATATGCAGCCGACTACTTTATTCTCAAATATTACTTTAAATTATTCATAGTCCATTGAATAAAATCGGCTGACTTATACTTTTTTCCCCGTTTTCAACTTAAAATCTCATCATAATTATTCCGTTAGTTAACCTTCCTCTATTGGGGTACTCATTTATCAACATCGTGCCCAAAAGTGTAGGCATTCATGTCTTTTACTCACTTACATGCGAATGAAGGCGGTATGAAGAAATATGTGGTACCAGGATAAATTAACACAATTTCTTCTTTATTGATCAGCAGTGTGGTATCTTTCACCACATCATGTGAAACATTAGTAGTGTCCTGGTCCAAGACATACACTCGCCTTCGTCCAACAGCCTACTTTCCTTTTCTCTTCGGCTGTAGCCTCCCTTTTCGATGCAGCTATCTCAACAGGATTTTCTCTATCTCTTTACCTTTCTGTGGGGCAATCTCGCCCAACTCTGAGCAATCAAAATAAATGGTCCGTCTTACCACACTTAACGGCCATTTTCATCAATAATATGTAGGTGTAGGTCTTACTTCCGTGGTATTTACCACACATTCTACAGTGATCCTAGCAGATCGGGGTTCTCCAATCACAATACCCCTTTTTTTCGTTCTGACATTTCTGTCATTCTCAATTCTCTTTCTGTCTCTATTTCGGCCCTTACTACCTTTCCTAATCTCAGAGGCGTGCAACACTCGATCTTATTCACACAACTGTATTCTGCACACTGCCTCGGTATAGGTAGTGATATCTAACGGGGCCAATCAGACTCTAATTAACAATTTTAGCCCTTCCATAAACTTTTAGACATCTCGACTATCACTGTCCATAGTGTCGAGGTAATATCTGCCCAAGAATATAACCGAGTTTCATACTCATAATTCATACTCATCAATAAATTAATTCCTCTGGGTCAGAGTAAGGAATTTTATCTATCATTCCCTTTAAACAGTGGCCGGGATATTCTATCACCGAAATACATCCAGAAATATTTCGCATGTCAGCTCTGGATGTCTAACTCTTAAGTTGGGTCGAGTGGACTTCCATCAATGCTCCGACTTGCCCTCAAATCTTAGGTATACTTTGAGCAATTTGCTCCCAAAATATTCTCCACACTCCTCTCCAACCTCGCGAAGCGTGTCTCAATACTATCCGATCTCTCTGTCGGACTCTGTGAGGTATGCTCAATATAAACCTCTATTTCAATCTCATCCTGATTCTCACAGGTCAACTCAACACGATTAACAGGCTCAGGTCTACCTCTACGACCTCTGCCTCGTGCTCTACCTTCTCTATCGCGACTAATATTAGGTATTCCTGCATTCTCAACCATTTCTTAGTTAACACCCATCTCGATATACACTATTGTATCTAACCAAGCACAGTAACACGAGGATCTAATTTCCTAATTACTGACATTGATACACATCAGACCAATTTCGGCTCTAATACCACCTTTATATGTCACGACCCAAAACTACCCAAAAATCAGAGTAAATTTTTCGTGTTTTGTTATTTTCTTTCATACTTACTTGTCCTCTGATCGTGACCACACACCACTAACAAATTGGGCTGTGCGTCAATGCCAGTCCCACCAAATTAATTCTTTCTCAGTCATTTATAAATGTTTACAATATTTATACATCCCTTAAAGTTACTTACAAACTTGTTACTGTGCTATGGTTATTTAGATACAATATGTACAAGTGTATATACCTTAAATGATGGGCAGCATCGGATATCTGGAATGCAGTACTCCGTCGCCTCAATATCTACTGGAGATTATCTGTGTGAGAAAATGAAAGGGGTGAGCACATCAAGCTCAATAAGGCAATCCTACGAACAAGTAGGTAACCATACTACCTACATGAACATGGTGCCATGCATATACCACCCTTTCTCCACACACTTTAAAACTGATGCTATGATTCATGATGTCATGTAAAACACGTTCACATGGAAAATTCAACATGGAACTCTTTTTAAATCCTTTCTTTCACATTTAAAATTTTCACCATAAAGTCAGGACTCAACCCAAACGCGCGTTTTATTGTAACGGCCAACCCCCCAGATAGCCATGGCCACCCCTCTTAGGCCCACAACAATGCCTGTGGTCAACAACGTGTGGTCAACAACGCTACGCCAGCTCGTATTGTTCAACATTGGGTCCTGACTCACACAAAACAATGAAAATCAGTTTACATCACACATGGGTTTAAAAAGCATGGAAATAATCATCATACACATTTGATTTAAAAACCAAGTTTCAATCTTGTCAAAATCATCAACATGCGAGACTAGGCAACATCTGTATATCGGTAATAACCAGGACTATGGCCGTGTGTCCTCATGAGGCCCTCTGCTACACGGATCCTAGTGTGCAGGGTCTCACCCTGATCGGGAACCGCCCGGGAGGTGGGTCAATCCAACCCGTCAGTCTTATCCGATCCCACGCATCTGAAGTGCCGTATCCGAAGAGGTCACGATTCGAGGACAGGTAAGAATTTAAGTAAATAATAAAATGCGAAAAAATTTAACTCTGATTTTTGGGTAGTTTGGGTCGTGACCTGATTGTACCTTAATGGGCCTTAATCGGCCTTAAGCCCATTTTCCACTTAATTTTCACTTTATCGAGGCCTATTGGGCTCATTAGGGGTAAATGGGCCCAGCGATTTAAATTAAGCCCAGAGAGTATTAAATACAATTAAATTGTATGTTATCTGACCTGAGGAATATTGATACGCAGTTCCGGGCATTTGATTGGGAGCATAACGGACTGCGCGACGTGACAACAGTGGAAAAGAAAAGGTCAGACTCGACAGGAAAATAAGGTAAGGGAATTCTACGGACTGCTAGAGGTAAACTCTACGAAATTTTAAATTCATATGCAGTCTTTAAAATTTATCTGAAGGGTCTAGAGGTCGAATAATAATTTTAGTGCCCCGAATGGGCAAATTACTAAAATACCCTTGTTAAGGGTAAAATCTAAAAATTTAGGAAAAATTGGGAGGAGCAAGGACAAGAGGTTCCTGCTCATTCTGGAGGTATTTCAACACATGCATGAGTAGGCTGGCTCACTTTTAAAGAAAAATGCATAGCATTGCATATCTTAAACGATGTGATTTCTGTGAAAACTATTTTGAGATAACTGAGCCGCCTACGTGTTTTATTTATATGTGACGTGCTAGAGCTCAGCTCGCACGATGTTTGATTTGTGTGATGCATGCATTAGTGCTGGAGCGAGAGCTCGCACTAGAGTTTTACATGCATAGGTGCTGGAGTCCAACTCGCACCAGATTTGTATATATATATATATGATTTTCGTGACAGGGTGCTAGAGTCTAACTCGCACCATATTTTTATGTGATTTTTGAGACAGGGTGTTGGAGCTTCGCTCGCACCAACTTTTCATATGGTTTGCATACAGAGTGCTAGAGCTTAGCTCGCACTAGTTTTATTTGATTTACTGACAGTGTTAGAGCACCGCTCGCACTACTTTTCAGAGATCATACGATAAGCCGTGCTTGGAGCATCGGGTAGACTGTGTGTCACCGATTAAATAGGCTCGCACGTGCGTTTTGAGACATGGCATGTTAAAATAACCTGATGAGCCCGAACGAGGGATAAGGGTTAGAGATCCACCTGATGAGCCCGAACGAGGGATAAGGGTTGGAGATCCAGCTGATGAGCCCGAACGAGGGATAAGGCTGTGGGTCCATGGAGTACGATGTACCGTGCAAGTAGCATGGAGTACGATGTACCGTGGGGTATCTTCGGATACGGTATCTTTGTGATACGGGGTATCTTTGTGATACGGTATCTTTGTGATACGGGGTATCTTCGGATACGGCATCTTCGGATGCGTGAGATCGGATAAGACTGACGGGTTGGATTGACCCACCTCCCGGGCAGTTCCCGATCAGGGTGAGACCTCGCACACTGGGATCCGTGAAGCTAGAGGGACTCACGAGGACATATATGGCCAGTCCTGGTTATTGCCGTTATACAGATATTGCCTCGTCTCGCATGTCGACGATTTCGATGATTTAAACTGGGTTTTTAAACTAAATGTGCATGATGGTTATTTCCATGCTTTTAAACCCATACGTGATGTAAATCGATTTTCATGATTTTGTGTGAGTCAGGATCACCCGAAGGAGGGGTCGAGTCCTGACTCTATTGTGAAATTTTTATATGAGAAAGATATGATTTTTAATATAATTGCATGTTGAATTTTCCGTGCAAATGTGTTTTACATAACATCATAATCCATATCATTTGATTTAAAATGTGTGGAGAAAGGATGGTTTATGCATGGCACCACGTTCATGTAGGTAGTATGGTTACCTACTTGTTCGTGGGATTGCCTTACTGAGCTTGATGTGCTCACCCCTTTCATTTTCTCCCACAGATAATCTCCAGTTGAAGTTGCGACGACTCAGTACTGCATTCCGGATATCCGCTGCTGCCCATCGACATAAGGTATATACACTTGTACATATTGTATCTACATAAGCATAGCACAGTAACATGTTTGAAAGTAACTTTAGGGGATGTATAAATAATGTAAACAATTATAAATGACTGGAGAAGAAATAAGTTAGATGGTAATTGAATGGTGGGACTGGCATTGACGCACAGCCCAATTATTAGTGGAGTGTTGGTCACGATTCGAGGACAGGTAAGAATTTAAGTAAATAATAAAATGCGAAAAAATTTAACTCTGATTTTTGGGTAGTTTGGGTCGTGACAGAAGATACCCCGTATCCGAAGATACCACACGGTACAATGTACTCCATGCTACTTGCACGGTACAACGTACTCCGTGGACCCATATCATATCTCAATACTCATGCCCTGTCTCAAAACGCACGTGCGAGCCTATTTAATCTGTGTGACACACAGTCTACCCGATGCTCCAAGCACGACTCATCGTATGTTCTCATAAAATCAGTGCGAGCGATGCTCAGCACTCTTATCAAATCAAGTAAAACTAGTGCGAGCTAAGCTCTAGCACTCTGTATGCAACCCATTTGAAAATTTGGTCTAAGAGAAGCTCCAACACCCTGTCTCAAAAATCATATAAAAATATGGTGCGAGTTAGACTCTAGCACCCTATCACGAAAATCATGTAAAATCAGGTGCGAGTTAGACTCCAACACCAATGCATGTAAAACTCTAGTGCGAGCTCTCGCTCCAGCACTAATGCATGCATCACCCAAATCAAAATATCGTGTGAGCTGAGCTCTAGCACGTCACATGTCAATAAAAACACGTAGGCGGCTCTGTTTCCTTAAAACAGTTTTCAAACAATTTCCTCGTTGAAAATATGCAATGCTGTGCATTTTTCTTTCAAGGTTAGCCAGCCTACTCATGCATGCATCAAAACCTCTCCAGAACAAGCAGGAACCTCTTGTTCTTGCTCCTCCCAATTTTTTCTAAAATTGTAAATTTTACCCTTAACAAGGGTATTTTGGTAATTTATCCATTCGGGTACTAAAATTATTAACATACTTCTAGACCCTGAATTTGAAAATACAGGCTAACTTTTTCCTTTTTAACATCGGTTTGTCTATGTTCAGTGTAGTTTGATTAAATCAAGTACATGTCCAATCGATGTCATTTTGAGGCTCTAGTCTAAGGTCCTAGTCAAATCCGAATCAACGAGTCATTCAATAACCTTAATTTTCACATTTCATTCAATATCGATTTTTTATTGGCAATGGGCAGTTTAAGACATATATTCATTCACCTGACAAATGCAGTCAATTTCACAATCCAATTATCTATTGTTCTAGTTACACTTCAATCTGTTATTTTGTAAAAAACTACAGAAAAATGAATCTGATTACCCTCCAAAATATATACTTACCAAATAAAACTAATATTTATTGGTATAAATGAATTAACCAAACTAATCTAATTTATTTTACATTTCAGACTCAATAAATTTTATAATATAAGAGCACATTAAATTTATATACATCCCAAACTATAAAACTGCTAAAAAATTGCCTAAATTAAAAGTCATTTACGCTATCAAAAATTTACCCAAGTGTAACTACAAGTGCCTCAGAGGTCAAAATTCACGAAGCTCAATACTATAGCAGAAACTATAAAATTTCACTCCATCTGTGATGGAATATAATGGAGGGGAGTGAGCTAAAACTCAATAAGTTAACAATACAATAGCATAATTAGAATCATAATGTTCGATATGCATTGTAAACCTCACAAATTTTTTACATTTAATTAGATTATATAAAAATGGAAATAATATATATTAATGGAAGTGTGAACATTCGTTGTAGGGCTCGAGGACTATAGGAACCGAGAAGCCCGTGAATGACCGGGAACTCGAAGATACAAGAAGTGATAAGGCGAATGTGAGTATGGAGGGATTAGAGAACTTAAATTTGTTAAATGGAAAATTGTTGATGTAAACACTTGTATCGAAGATTTATGAAGAATGATGGAGTCTCGATACTATTTCATTTTCGGAATAAGGAAAATTTCATGGAAGGCATGATATTATGTTTTTGGATAAATTATATAAGAAAATGTGTATATATATATATATATATATATATATATATGTAGATATATACATAGGTGAATATGTATATATATATATATATATACATATATACTAGACATTTAAATAAAAGAATAATAATATATAAAGCATATATATTATTTAGTGTATAGTATTTAATATATAGTATTAACAAATAAATAAATAAAACATGAGACAAATAAAAATAAAAATGATGAAGTGAAATAAAAGGAAATGAGATGAATACAAAACAATAATACAAACATTAAACAAAAAGACAAACAAACAAAAAAGTAAAAAAATAAAAACACAAATAATAACAAAACAAATAATACACTATCAAATAAACAAATACATATATATATATATCAATATAATATATATATCAATAAAATATAATATATATGTATATAGTATAATACTAATATATATACCTATAAGGTGTACGGAATTGGCTTCAAAAAGAAGTCAATCCCACACCTAGAAATTGAAAGAAACAAAGAGGAGTGTATTCGAAAATCAGAGGAGACTCGAGTGGGAAAAAGAATAGGAGAAAAGGAGGAGGTGCTCGGCTGGGGAAAAGGGGAAGAAGAGAGAAAAAGGAGAAAGGAAGGAGAGGTGATCGGCTGGAGAAGAAGAGCTGGGTCGGCGAGGAAGAAGAAAAGAGAAAGAAAAAGAAAGAAGGAAGGAAGCTGATCCTGCCGAGAGAGGCTAAAACTGGAGCAGACTGAGGCTAAGGGCTGATCAAGGGAAGCTGGAACCGAGAGTGTGCAGGGGAGCTACTGCTGGAGGTGAGACCGGGAGAAGGGGAAGGACAACCGAGGAAGAAGGAGAACCGAGTAGCAGAAAAACGGAGCTGGAAATGAGGGCTGGAACAGAGGAAAGGGAGGAGGAAAAGAAACAGAACCGGGATTGAAGAGACAGCAACTGACCGAGAAGAAGAAATCAAAGCTGTTGGGAGCAGAACAGGGGTGCGTGACTGGGTATAAAGCTGTTGGGAACCAGGGCAGAAGCAGAACAGAGTAGATTGAAGCAGGAGCAGTCAGGAAACGTGGAAGGTAACCGGAGAGGAATGAAGGCAGAAGCAGCGGTGTGACCAGGGAAGAAATAGTGGAAGACACTAGGAAACATAAACAGGGGATGGAGCATTGGAATCGAGAGGGACAAAGAGAAAGGGCTAGAACCGAGAGCTGAAAGAGAGGAAGAAGAAGGCTGGAAATTGAGACAAAGCTGAGAGAGGAGAAAAGAAAAGGAGAAAAGAAAAGAGAAAAAAAAGAAAGAAGAAAAAGAAAATAGAAAAGGTAAATGATATATTTATGTATTTGTGTATATTTAATACACATGTACATTTAGATTGAAATACAAGCATGTTTACTGTAGATTTAATTTGGCAAAAATGGGAATGATGAGGAGTAGGCAAATATGTGTGTATATGTGATAAGGAGAGAAAAAATGGGAAAACAATATTAATATATATACATATATAGGATTGTATATATATATATATATATATATATATATATATATATATATATATATATATATATATTTATTTATTTAGGTGCATATACATATAGGTGTATATAATGAATTGGGTATGCTAGTATTTGTACAAAAAAATATGTATGCATATGTGATAAGGAAAAATGGAAAACAATGATAATATATATATATATATATATAAATATATAAAGCAGTGTATATATATCTATAAATATATTTATTTATTTATTTATTTAGGTGCATATACATGTGGGGTAGACCTGGCAAATGTAGACACGACACGAAAAAACCGTATAAGTGTTTGAAAAATTCGTGTTTCGTGTTTATCCGTGTCAACATGAATTTTGACACGGCAATTTTCGTGTTTAACCGTGTCAGACACGGCTAAACACGTGTAAGATACGGAAACATGTTTTTTTAAACCGTGTCACACGAATACACGATACACGTGTAAGATACGAAAATAATATATATTTGTGGGAAGAGTTGAACCTTGGCCAAAAATATCTTTTTTAAGTATTTACCAAACTACTCTATTATATTGAAATAATATGGAATGAAAATTAATTTATATCTTAAAATGAATTAATATTTTAATAAATATTGTAAAAAAATAAATTAAATATAAAATTAAATTAGTTAAATAATAAAAATTTTAAATTCTAAAAATAAAATATTGAAATTAGAAAAAAATTGTTGTAAGTTAATATACAATTAACAATTCTTACATATATGATATTATAATGCATATATATATATATATATATATATATATATATATACACACATAATATTTTGTCATAATGTATAAAATATAAATATTGTATTGTAACAGAAGAGTTTTATAATTAATTATTTTGTATCACTGATACTAACGTTGTATCAAATGATATGATGATACGAGTTTATACTTTATATAATTATAAATTTACAATATAGTAAGAAATTCTATATTTTATTCTATATCAATTATCATATTATAAAAAATCATAATAACATAATATTAACATACAAATTATTATGATAAGAATAAGATATTAATATATATATGATTTATTTTAAATCATAATATAAGTTTATAATTTATAAGAAATTATTTAAATTGTAATATAAATTTACTGAATCCTATTGAGTTATGTTAACCTTTTGAATTGTTATTTCTTACATTGTATTGAGTTATGGTATTTGCGAACTTAATTTTTAAATGTTTGTTGACTATTATGTTTGTTGACTTAATGTTAACTTTTTATAATTTGTTTCTATATTTTGTAATTTTAAATAAATATTATGGATGATATGAATTGAAGATTATTATTATGTTATATTTGTTAGCAATATTTGAATGCATGTAAATTAAATTATTGATGTAAATCAATAAATATTATGATTTTTTTCTTTTTGATTATATTTTATTTTTAATCGTGTCATCCGTGTCATGTCTATTCGTGTTGTGCTTAATCGTGTCAGTTATATTTTTTTCGTGTTTATCGTGTCGTGTCGTGTCATGTTGTGTGACACGGATAATTATAACGTGTCAACCGTGTCGTGTCACGTGTCACACGTATAAAATACGTGTCGTGTTTGTGTTTACGTTTCAGATACGTTTTATAATTCGTGTCGTATTCGTGTTTCATAAATTTGTGTCGTGTCTTAATTCGTGTCGTGTCGTGTCATGACACGGATACATGAATTGCCAGGTCTAATGTGGGGGTATATAAGATGAATGTGTGCAAGTATATGTATATAAAAAGAATGTATATATATGAGATAGGGAAACATGAAAACAATAAAAGTATATATATATATATATACATATAGGAGTGCATATATATATATATATAATTATGCGTATATACATGTGGATGTATATAATAAAGGTATATGTTAATACTTGTAGGTACAAAATATATAAATAGTGAAGAAATATATAAACGTGCGTGTTGGCCTAAGGATATACAATAATACGTACACACGCAGTAGTAACGATAGGTTACGATTTTTAACGCAATTCGGGCAATTCACATGAATAGGGTGCTAAGTATACAATTACGGTGTAGGTGATTGTAGAAGGGATTAAAGGAGGTACTAAGAGGCATCACCGTTCGAATTCGGGATATTCGATAAATCAAGGTAAGGGGTATTATTTAACTTAGTTCTGATAATGCATATTTGTGTCACCAATAAATGATTTTATGAAAGAGCATATGATTCGAAGTGATTTATCAATGCTTTCATACTTGTGAAACTGTTTACGATGCATGTTTTAAATTCATCGAAATATTTCTCGAGTACTTTCCATGCTGTGAAATGAATTTCCTAAAGTATGAAGTGTATGGATGTTTTACATTTAGTTATGTTTTTATATCTATATTGTTAAAGAAACTTCGACAATTTCAAAAGTATTTAAGAAAAGAAATTGTTTTCAAAAAGGGATTGTGGGGGCTACCTCTTGAGTCCCACGGGAACAAAGTGCCACACAGTCTTTCTGTTTTATGTAAGAGTTTCAGATTTCAAGAAAATTCGATGTTATTACTCGATATGAGTTTATGGGTTATAAAACCCAAGAAAGATTTTGAAACTCTGTTTTGAGACTATAGGTTTCATGCATGGTTACTTCTTGTGGTGTTCCGGCTACACCACTTGGGGTGCCGGTACGTTGACCCCTTTAGCACTTGACTCAACATTTGTGGAAGATGTCGTGCTATTAGTGGTTTACGATGATGTTTTGGTAGTATCTCGTGCCCGCGCAGCACGGATAAATGTTCCCTGCACGGTGAGTGCCACAGGTGCCTGTGCCCTAGCTATGTGCTAGTATATGATAAGAAATAAGAAGATACTACCCATGTTTATAATTATTATTGCTGTACGAACCTGATCCATTCTACAGCCCCCTTACCATGGCCATAGGTATGATGACTCTCCACGGAGAATGACACGTATCGCTTGACTTAGTTATAGCCTAGTCTCCTCGATTTGATTATGAAAATCGACTATGATGAATGAATATGTGTTTTTCATGATTACGAAATGATTATGAAATATTCATGAAATGTTTACGAAATGATTATGAAATATTCATGAAATGTTTATGAAATGATTATGAAATATGCATAAAATGTTTACGAAATGACTATGAAATATTCATGAAATGTTTACGAAATGATTTATGAAATGTTCATGAAAGGTTTATGAAAAGTTGCAAAACGGTTAAGTATGTGATTTGTTTTAAAGACACGCATGCTTTATGACGATTACGCATGAAATGGAAGTTTATGTATTGCATTAAGTTTCGTTCTATGAACAATTTCAAATGCTTTTATATATCAAAACTGCTTTAAGAATATTATCTTACTGGGCTTTTCCCCAAAAGCTCACCCCTCTACCTTCAGATCATTTGCAGTGTATCTATAGATGCTACCCGCCGCGTATATGACGTAGGCTCGTGGGAAGAGCTACCATAGGCTACTTTTTGTACATGCAGAAAGGTATACATTTACATTCCTGTACCAGACATATCTGTACGCACAGACACATATAATAGAAATAATTTGTCGGGATGTAATTTGTAAGGAAATGATGTAAAAAAAATATGATTCTTGGGATTAGGTTGTAAGATGATTGGTATTAATCGATATCGATATATTGAGTTCTAAAAGTGGATTGAGAAAGTATGCTTGGTTGTTGTAGATATCTAGGATTGTTGGAAAGCATGCTTGGTAGTTGTGGATATCTAGGATTGTTGGAAACAACTGAATTACAGGTGGGTAGGCTCACATATAAGCCGTTATGCTGCCGAAATTTCAATCGGTCATATAAGTTAAAGTATAGAAATTAATTATAATTACGAGTAAAGAAATAGGAAAAGTGTTTTGACACTGTACAAGAATACAACCTAAGTGAATAAGGGAATAAGTGGGTAAATTAAATTCAAAAAAAATTTTTCTCTCGATTTTTAAGGGTCAAGGGTTGTTACAGTTTAGGTGGTATCAGAGCAAGAGTTATCTAGTATTGTCAGTGTCAAAAATAAGGATTAAATTACATCCCAATGTCTGTACTTATCGGTAGTAGGTAATGTATACCCAATGAATGTAAGACTTGATCTTTGGAATTACGCGCAGGTATTAGATCAATTGCATGATGCGTGGAAGACGTTGATGCCTTCGGAGGCAGGCTCAGCCACCTCCACCTCCTTCGCCCGAGCCAGAGAGTCTTCGTACTCGTATGGCTCAGTTCGAGCAGCAGTTGGAGCAGTGCCTCGAGCGAGGTTTGGAGTCGATAGCTGCCATGATTACCCAACATCTAGGGGCAAACGTTTTCGATTCAGCTGGTACGGTACGAATTCCTACTCCGATGCCGACTTCTCCACAAGCACTGCCACCTCCTCCACAAGTTCCTCCAGTACCTATGACGTTTCAGCCTCCTGTACAGGCCCAGAGGGAGGAGAGGGATATCGACAAGATGAGGAATTTCCTGGAGATGAAGCCTCCAACATTTAAGGAAAAGGGCAGGGATAAGAGTAAGCAGACAGAGTTTGTGAGGCAGGAGTTCAGGAGAGGTCAACCTAAGAGACAGATGACAGATGAGACTCGGGCTAGGATTGATAGACCCACGGCTCTTGTAGCTACCCCACAGACTACCAGAGGTCTGCAGCAATATGAGAAGTTATGTAGGACGTACGGTAAACCCCATGAAGGTATTTGTTACCGGGCCACAAGGAGCTGCTTTGGGTGTGGGCAGAAGGGGCACATGGTAAAGGATTGGCCACAGAAGCAGATTCCACAGCCCCTGGAGCTACCACGACAACCTGAAAGGTAAGCTCCCCAGAGATAAGTCCCACAGAGATGGGCTACTGCAGCAGATAAAGGCAAGAAGCCTATCACTCATGGAAGGGCCTTTGCCTTGGACTGATATGGTGTGTAAGGATTGTGAAATCAAGGTAGGAGATAGGACCCTATTAGCAGATCTAATTTTATTGAGCATGTATGGATTTGATGTAATTTTGGGCATGGATTGGCTAACCACCAACCATGTAAGTTTAGACTGCTACTCTAAGACTGTAACCTTCTCCTTACCTAGTAAGATTAATGTATGCCTTGTAGTTAAGGAATAAAGTGTATGATTTTGACTATTAATGAAAGTTTTTGATGAACATGTTGATGTGAAAGTTATATTACATTCATCTCCGATACTAGTCGAGAATGTCCAAGTATTCAGGACATATTTGTGGTATGCAAGTTCCGGATGTGTCCTGAGGAACTACCGGGGCTACCATTGGAGAGAGAGTTGGAATTCACTATAGGTTTGGCACTAGAGACACAGTCAATCTCGAAGTCTCCTTGTTGAATGAACTTTGTGGATCTTTAGGAATTGAAAAAGGAGTTGCAAGAACTGTTAGATAAAGGAAGTTCAGAAACCCATAGGAGATATTGAGATATTTAGTCAAGCTAAGATGACTTCATTTGAAATTACTCTGAGGAAACAGAGCGCAAGGTACAATTATGATGATATGAATTCTATATTTCTAAAGTCACTAAGAGAGGGAAAGATAAAGAGAATGACGAAAAAGAGATCTACAAAGGAAATAGTGACAATGAAAGAGCACAGTCACTATACTGGAAGAATGAATCAGGGAACCAACAGTATAAATAAGACTCTAAAGGTCGCACTGCTTACATGATTGATAAAGATAGGACGTGTTCGGGGTATAGAAACATCCCTGTAAACAGGGAAAGTTTTCTGACACATGATCAAATAATTTATCAAAGTTACCCCTAAACTAAAAGGAGAAGTTCTAGAATTGATTTAGCAGGTGGTATCGAATTAATTACTCAAACCACTGTACTGAGTGACCTTGCTTGGATTAGATATGCTGAGAGAATAATTATAAGGATTACATGAAAAAGAGATTATCGGATCAGGTGATTCGTTTTGGAGTGTACCGGTGTTAAATTTTAAGGAGACCCGGAGTCGTTTTAGTCACGATATGTTAAAAACGGGTGTTAATTGGATTCCCAAGACATGGATTATAAATCAGTGGGGAAAGACCCAAAACTCTTAAAGATGATTTACAGTTGAGATATAAGGAAACTTTGGAATATGGATTACATATTGAATCTAAGGATTGTAACTTCTATATTTTTATGTTTTGAATGTGAGACTTAATTGGAATGAGGAAAGAGTTCTAATATAATTGATGTACGAAATGAGGCAAGTTTGAAATGAGATAAATCTTGAATATACGAGTCATATTGGATTAAGAGATGTATGCAAAGAACGAATATTTTTGGTATATGAAGTGATTTAGATCAAATGATATAAATTAAGAATAAGTTCTCATTAAGGATAAATGAGAAATTGTGGTAAGTTTGGTGTCTCAAACGATGATGCCCTAAGGCAAAGGATCTTAAAAGAGTTTCATTGTCCTCGGTACACCATGCACTCGGGAAGCACTAAAGTGTACCATGATTTACGAAAGGTATATTGGTTGGTCGGTATGAAAAGAAACGTAGTTGAGTTGTGGCCAAGTATTTGATTTGCCAACAGATTAAGATCGAACACCAAAGACCAGTGAGGATTACTTAAGATTTTTCCAGTGCCTACTTGGAAATGAGTGCACATTACTATGGATTTCATAATGGGATTACCAAGGACCCGAAAGGGGTATGATACAATTTGGGTGATCGTAGACAGATGGACCCGAATGAATTTGGAGGACCAAATTCTTTTAAGGTGGGGAGAATGTAAACC
Organism: Firmiana major; assembly: GCA_033439115.1. Classification (NCBI taxonomy): domain Eukaryota; kingdom Viridiplantae; phylum Streptophyta; class Magnoliopsida; order Malvales; family Malvaceae; genus Firmiana; species Firmiana major. The sequence goes on along the minus strand of CM065903.1, from coordinate 19,682,756 downwards.
CCATAAATTTCCTACATTTAATGTCACGACCTAAACTACCCAAAAAAAAATCAGAGTTAATTTTTCGCATTTTGTTATTTTCTTACTTAAATTCATACATGTCTTCTGATCGTGACCACACTGCACTAACAATTGGGCTGTGCATCAATGCCAGTCCCACCATTCATTTACTATAGTACTTATTTCTTCTCCAGTCATTTATAATTGTTTACAATATTTATACATCCCCTAAAGTTACTTACAAACATGTTACTGTGCTATGCTTATTTAGATACAATATGTACAAATGTATATACCTTAAATGATGGGCAGCAGCGGATATCCGGAATGCAGTACTGAGTCGCCTCAACTTCAACTGGAGATTATCTGTTTGAGAAAATGAAAGGGGTGAGCACATCAAGCTCAGTAAGGCAATCCTACGAACAAATAGGTGACTATACTACCTACATGAACGTGGTGCCATGCATAAACCACCCTTTCTCCACACATTTTAAAACAGATGATATGAGTTATGATGTTATGTAAATCCATTCACATGGCAAAATTCAACATGCAATTATTTCAAATCATTTCTTTCTCGTTTAAAATTTCACAACAAGGCCAGGACTCAACCTATCCCTCGGGTGATCCTGACTCACATAAAACCATGAAAATCAGTTTACATCACACATGGGTTGAAAAAGCATGGAAATAGCATCATGCAAATTTAGTTTAAAACCCAGTTTCAATCATCGTCAAGATCATCAACATGCGAGACTAGGCAACATCTGTATATCGGTAATAACCAGGACTATGGCCGTGTGTCCTCGTGAGCCCCTCTGCTACACGGATCCTAGTGTGTGGGGTCTCACCCTGATCGGGAACCCCCGGGAGGTGGGTCAATCCAATCTGTCAGTCTTATCCGATCCCACGCATCCGAAGATGCCGTATCCGAAGATACCCCGTATCCGAAGATACCACACGGTACATCGTACTCCATGCTACTTGCACGGTACATCGTACTCCGTGGACCCATATCATATCTCTATACTCATGCCATGTCTCAAAACGCACGTGCGAGCCTATTTAATCGGTGACACACAGTCTACCCGATGCTCTAAGCACGGCTAATCGCATGTTCTCATAAAATCAATGCGAGCGATGCTTAGCACTCTCATCAATCAAGTAAAACTAGTGTAAGCTAAGCTCTAGCACTCTGTATGCAAACCATCATGAAAATCATATATATATATATAAAATCTGGTGCGAGCGAAGCTCTAACACCCTGTCTCAAAAATCATATAAAATATGGTGCGAGTTAGACTCTAGCACCGTATCATGAAAATCATGTAAAATCAGGTGCGAGTTAGACTCCAGAACCAATGCATGTAAAACTCTAGTGCGAGCTCTCACTCCAGCACTAATGCATGCATCACCCAAATCAAAATATCGTGCGAGCTAAGCTCTAGCACGTCACATGTCAATAAAAACACGTAGGCGACTCTGTTTTCTCAAAACAATTTTCAAAACAATTTCATCGTTGAAAATATGCAATGCTGTGCATTTTTCTTTGAAGGTTAGCCAGCCTACTCATGCATGCGTCAAAACACCTCCAGAACGAGCAGGAACCTCTTGTTCTTGCTCCTCCCAATTTTTCCTAAAATTGTAAAGTTTACCCTTAACAAGGGTATTTTGGTAATTTATCCATTCGGGGCACTAAAATTATTATTTGACCTCTAGACCCTTCAGATAATTTTTTAAAGGACTGCAATTGAACTTAAAATTTCGTAAAGTTACCTCTAGCAGTCCACATAATTCCCTTACCTTATTTTTCTGTAGAGTCTGACCTTTCCTTTTCCACTGTTGTCTCGTCACGCAGTCCGATTTACTCCCAATCCAATATCCAAAACTGCGTATAAATATTCCTCAGGTCAGATATCATACAATTTAATTGTATTTCCTATTTTCTGGACTTAATTTAAATCATTGGGCCCATTTACCCCTATTGGGCCCGATTGCACCTTAATAGGCCTTAATCGGCCTTAAGCCCGTTTTTCATTTAATTTTCACATTATCGAGGCATATTAGGCTCATTGGGCCTACCAACAATTTCTTGCGCCTCGTTCTAACTCTCGAATAGCTCAATTTATTATTTACGACAATTTATCTAAATTTCCATAATTTAATTTATTTTATGCGATAATTAAATCTGAAGCACGCATAATGATGTAAATTATCGTAAATAAGGGTTACTTACCTGAGATTCCATGCTAGTACGCAAATCGAGGCTATCTCAAGCTCTCGTTGGATGCCAATTGTCGAGCTACACAATTTCATAAATTTTCGAGTAAATTTCCAGTCGAAATCTAATTAAATAAAGTATTCCAAAATTCAAATCGGTCAATTTCGACCGTTACTGACTTACACGTAGCTCGATTACATCGCCGGGATTTTTTTTCAATTTTTCTCTTTTTTTCCCCTTTTCTCCTTTTTTCCATTCTTTCTTGGTTGAACCGGTTCGGTCCGGTTCAGACTCGGTTCGAACCCACCGGTTCACCCCGGTTCATTACGGTTCATGGCCTTGTCGGCAGTTCTTCGCCGGCTTCCACCGCCAGTGGCTCCGCTGGATAGTCCGCATCTCAGATCTGCCCTCGGTTTCGTCCAAGGCCACCGGAAAGTCGCCAGTCCGGCCTGTTCTCTCCTGCCGTCGAAACCCATTTCTTCTTTCCGCCGTTTCCGGCGTTTGCCGGCAGTTTTGCCGGTCGCGGTCGCCACCAATCACGTCGTTTGGGCCTCAGAGACGTTTGGCTGTGGTCGGTCGGTGCCGAATCGTCGTCGATCACCGGGAATCACCTTCTCTTCTCTCGGTTTCGTTTTCTCTCCGTTCCGCAGCCTATCGCGGTCGTTCTTGCCTCCATGGTGTCGGTGGTGGCTCGCTGGTGCATAAGTCTCCTTCGCATGGGCCGCCGGTGCCGTCCGTCCGGTCTCCAGCTTCCGTTTTGGCTTCGTTTCATTTTTTTTCCGTTTCTCTCTCCCCGACCCGTTTCTGATTTCGTTTTTTTTATAATTTTATTAAATAATTTTATTATTATTTTAATCGTTAAAATACTATATTTGTCAAAAATATCTAAGAAAATTATTAATTTATTCAATAAATCCCTAATTGAATTTATCAGTATTATTTTAACTTTTCGGTATATTTTTTGATTATTTTCGGGATTATTTTTCGAATTAAAAATTCTGATTAATCCTGATTAAATCCAATAAATTGATATCTTGATCAATTTAACCCAAAATCAATTTATTTCACCTTTATTGACCAAGATTTCTCCAATCCATATTTTTAATTAAATTTTTCTCATCGAATTTATTCCGACTTTCGATCTTTTAACCATTTTACCCTTCAACGTGTTCAGGAATTCCATTTCAATCCTTTTGCATTTTTAATTTTCGTGTTTTAACTAAAATCGGCTCTTACATTTAATTAGATTATATAAAAATGGAAATAATATATATTAATGGAAGTGTGAATATTCGTTGTAGGGCTCGAGGACTATAGGAACCGAGAAGTTCGTGAATGACCGGGAACCCGAAGATACAAGAAGTGATAAGGCGAATGTGAGTATGGAGGGATTAGAGAATTTTAATTTGTTAAATGGAAAATTGTTGATGTAAACACTTGTATCGAGGATTTATGAAGAATGATGGAGTCCCGATACTATTTCATTTTCGGAATAAGGAAAATTTCATGGAAGGCATGTCACGACCCAAAACTACCCAAAAATCAGAGTAAATTTTTCACGTTTTGTTATTTTCTTTCATGCTTACCTGTCCTCTGATCGTGACCACACTTCACTAACAATTGGGCTGTGCGTCAATGCCAGTCCCACCATTCATTTACCATATAACTTAATTCTTTCTCAGTCATTTATAAGTGTTTACAATATTTCTACATCCCCTAAAGTTACTTACAAACATGTTACTGTGCTATGCTTATTTAGATACAATATATACAAGTGTATATACCTTAAATGATGGGCAGCAGTGGATATCCGGAATGCAGTACTCAGTATCCTCTCTGTGTGAGAAAATGAAAGGGGTGAGCACATCAAGCTCAGTAAGGCAATCCTACGAACAAGTAGGTAACCATACTACTTACATGAACGTGGTGCCATGCATAAACCACCATTTCTCCACACATTTCAAAACTGATGCAATAATTCATGATGTCATGTAAAACACGTTCGCATGGAAAATTCAACATGCAACTCTTTTTAAATCATTTCTTTCTCATTTAAAAATTTCACAATAAAGTCAGGACTTAACCCCTCCTTCGGGTGGTCCTGACTCACACAAAACCATGAAAATCAGTTTACATCACACATAGGTTTAAAAAGCTTGGAAATAGCATCATGCAAATTTAGTTTAAAACCCAGTTTCAATCATCGTCAAGATCATCAACATGCGAGACTAGGCAATATCTGTATATCGGTAATAATCAGGACCATGGCCATGTGTCCTCGGGAGTTCTTCTGCTACACGGATCCTAGTGTGCGGCTTCTCACCATGATCGGGAACCGCCCGAGAGGTGGGTCAGTCCATCTCGTCAGTCTTATCCGATCCCATGCATCCAAAGATGCCGTATCCGAAGATACCCCGTATTCGAAGATACCACGCAACCGAAGATGCCACGGTACATCGTACTCCATGCTACTTGCACGGTACATCGTACTTTATGGACCCATATCATATCTCTATACTCATGCCATGTCTCAAAACGCACGTACGAGCCTATTTAATCGGTGACACACAGTCTACTCGACGCTCCAAGTACGGCTCATCGCATGTTCTCATAAAAATCAGTGGGGGGTGCGAGCGATGCTCCAGCACTCTCGTCAATTCAAGTAAAACTAGTGCGAGCTAAGCTCTAGCACTCTCATCAAATCATGTGGAAAATCTGGTGCGAGTTAGACTCTAGCACCTTGTCACGAAAATCATGTAAAATCTGATGCAAGTTAGACTCTAGCATCGTATCACGAAAATCATGTATATATATATATATAAATATATATAAAATCTGGTGCGAGTTGGACTCCAGCACCAATGCATGTAAAACTCTAGTGCGAGCTCTCGCTCCTGCACTAATGCATGCATCACACAAATCAAAACATCGTGCGAGCTGAGCTCTAGCACGTCATATGTCAATAAAAACACGTAGGCGGCTCTGTTTCCTTAAAACAGTTTTCAAAACAATTTCATCATTGAAAATATGCAATGCTGTGCATTTTTCTTTCAAGGTTAGCCAGCCTACTCATGCATGTGTCAAAACACCTCCAGAACGAGCAGGAACCTCTTGTTCTTGCTCCTCCCAATTTTTCCTAAAATTGTAAAGTTTATCCTTAACAAGGGTATTTTGGTAAATTTACCCATTCGGGGCACTAAAATTATTTATTTACTTCTAGACCCTACAGATAATTTAAAAGACTGCATATGACTTTGAAATTTCGTAAAGTTTATCTCTAGCAATCCGTAGAATTCCCTTACCTTATTTTTCTGTAGAGTCTGACCTCTCCTTTTCCACTGCTGTCTCGTCACGTAGTCCGATCTGCTCCCAATTCAATGTTCAAAACTGCGTATAATTATTCCTCAGGTCAGATATTATACAATTTAATTGTATTTCCTATTTTCTAGGCTTAATTTAAATCATTGGGCCCATTTACCCCTATTGGGCCCGATTGCATCTTAATGGGCCTTAATCGACCTTAAGCCCGTTTTCCACTTAATTTTCACATTATCGAGGTCTATTGGGCTCATTGGGCCCACCAACAATTTATTGGGCCTCGTTCTAACTCTCGAATGGCTTAATTTATTATTTACGACAATTTATCTAAATTTTCATAATTTAATTTATTTTATGCGGTAATTAAATTTGAAACACACGTAACGATGTAAATTGTTGTAAATAAGGTTTACTTACCCGAGATTCCATGCTAGTACGTAAATCGAGGCTGTCTCAAGCTCTCGTTAGATGCCAATTGTCGAGCTACACAATTTCATAATTTTCGGGTAAATTTTCAGTCGAAAATTAATTAAATAAAATATTCTAAAATTTAAATCGGTCAATTTCGACCGCTACTGACTTACCCGTAGCTCGATTACATCGTCGGGATTTTTTCTCTTTTTCTTTTTCCCTTTTTCTCCTTTTTTTCCTTTCTTTCTTGGCTGAATCGGTTTGGTCCGATTCAGACCCGGTTCGAACCGCCGGTTCACTCCGGTTCGGTCGGTTGGTTCTCCGTCGGCTTTCGCCGCCAGTCGCTCCGCTGGGCTGTCCGCAGCACGAATCTGCCCTCGATTTCGTCCAAGGCCGCCAGAAAGTCACCGGTTCGGCCTGTTCTCTCCACCGTCGGTACCCATTTCCTCCTTCCGCCGTTTCCGACGCCGTCCGTCGATTTCGCCGGCCGTGGCCACCACCAATCTGCTCGGCATCACGTGGGGAACCTTCGACGGTCTGTGGTTGGGGTCAAATCGGCGCCGGTAGCTGCCAATCGAAACTCTTTTTCCCGTGGCTTCTCTCCCCGATTCGTCGATCTCCGACGAGTTCCACGGCGCGTCGTCGACGCTGTGAAGTCGCCCGGGGTCGGGCTGCCTTCGTCGGCCCTCGCCTGGGTCTCTTGTGAAACCCAAATTTTTCACATTATGTTCATTATTTGGGACCATAATTTAAATTAAAGGGATTTAAATCGTTGGACGAAAGATACGAAATTTAAATGAGAAAAGATAATGAGTCCGAGAAGGAAAATCGGTCTAAATTAATCCCAAACGTGTAGAAGGGTGAAATGGTCAAAAGATCCTAATTTCGGTGTAAATTCGATGAAGAAATTTCATTAAAAATATGGATTTAGGAAATCTTGATCGATAAATAAGAAATTTTAAAATTTCGAGTCCAATTGGTCAAGATACGAAGATATTACGAATTTTTGTAATTTTCGCCCGGGACATTATCTCGAAAATATGCGAAAAATACACCGAAATAATTAAAATAAATTTAATTAATTAATTAATAAAATATAATATGATTTTTGAGATATTTTGTATAATTTATTATATTTTATTTGATTAAAATAAAATATAATAAATATAATATAATATAATAAAAAAAAGTTAAAAAAAATGAAACGCAGAAAATGTCGAGAAATCGGGGCTGAAAACAGAAGGAAACAAGGAGCAGAGGCAGCAAGGGAGCCGTGCTCCCATCAGTTCACCAACGGAGCCCGGCGAATGAACCAGACGGGGCGACCGAGCCTCGTCGACGTCGAAAGAGGGAGAAGAAGACGCGATCGGCGAGGGAAAAGAGAGAAGGAGAGAGAAATAGTGAAATCGAGAGAAAGAGGGAGAAAAAGAGAGAATGGCGGCGGACGTAGGCTGGAGGAAGAGAGAGGACCTCGCCACCGGCTAGGAGGAGGTCCGATCTGCCACCATCGGCGCTGGAAACAGCCGAAAACGACGAAAACGGAAGACACCATCGACGCCGAGGGAGAAGAGGTCGGACCAGCCACTTTTCGGCCAGCCACGACGAAATCGAGGCCAGATCCGAGCTTCGCGAGGTCCCGCGGAGCTGCTGGCGATGGAAGCCGGCGAGGAACCTGTCGGCGAAGCATCGAATGGGTCGAATCGAACTGAACCGGATCGAACCGGTTCAGCCAAGAAAGAAGGGAAAAAAGGAGAAAAAGGAAAGAAAAAGAGAAAAAGGAAAAATTTTCGGGGATACACCGGACTTCGGGTAAGTCCGTAAGAGGTCAAAAGTGACCGATTTAATTTTCAAGAAATTTATTTAAATTATATTTGATCGAAAATTTACCTGAAATTAAATATATATAATTATGCAGTTCGACGATAAATCGTGTACGTGAGCCCGATCGAATTTCGATTTGTGCACTATCGCAAAATCTCGGGTAAGTAAAGCTCATTTACGACAATTTATGTAATTATCGCGCATTAAAAGTTTATTTTATGAGTTACGGATTAAATTGTGCATTTAATGGATTAAATCGAGATTTTTAATTTAATTGTCGTAAATTATATACGAGCTATTCAAAGAGTCTAGAAAAGGCCCAATAAGTACTAATGAGCCCAGTGAGCCCAATAAGCCTTGATGAAAGAATTAATAAGTGGAAACAGGCTTAAAACGAATTAAGGCCCATTAAGGTGTAATCGGGCCCAATAAGAGAGAAATTGGCCCAATTAGCGAAATCGATAATAGTAAATATGAGAAAATATTTATTGAGTTGAATACGATTAAAACGAGATTTATACTGATAAAACCGAGCAAAAAGAGTAAAATCGATAAAAGTCAACTTTTGGTCAAAGCTTCGATATAATCATATATTTGCTTATGTTGAAATGAGTTTAAGCCATATGTGATATGTTGAACTTGTTTTGCAGCAGCTAAGTCTATCGACACATTTTACGAGGTAAATTCGAGTATCGAGGAAACTACTCTACATCAGTCGCTAAGAGGTAAGGGATATAATTTAGAGTAACGTTAGTACTCCGTCATCCTTACCAACTGTTTATGTATGAGAATTGGATGAGATTTTACGAAATGGATTTCCAACGGTATTTAAACCGAAGCCAAAACCATTTCCCGAGTTTTCAGCATGTTTTATATATATGAGATACATTTTTACAGCATACATGTTTATAAAAGTAATTTTTCACTTCTGAAACAAAAGTATAGTATTTTTATGTGAGATTACGGGTTAAAGTCCCGATATGTTTTATGAAACCATGTTTTCATGATACGGGTTTGTAAGACCCGAGTTTAATTAAAATATGAAAATTAAATAAGAAAAGATGGGGGATGTATGAAGGAAGTCAGGTTAAATTAATCCCGAACACGTACAAGGGTAAAATGGTCAAAAGACCAAAGGTCGGTATAATTTCGATAAGGAAATTTAATTAAAAATATGGATTTGAGAAATCTTGGTCAATAAAGATGAAATAAATTTATTTTGGGTTAAATTGATCAAGATATTAATTTATTGGAATTAATCGGGATCAATCGGGATTTTTAGTTCGGAAGAATAATCTCGAAAATAATCAAAAAATATACCGAAAAGTCATTCGGGACAATATCCCAAAAATACGGAGAAATTATACCCGAAAAAGGGTTAAAATATAATAAATAAATAAAATTAAATTAAATTAATTAATTTAGAATTAAATAATAATTTTAAGGATATTTTAAGGGATATTTTGGATTTTTATAGAGTATTTTAAGGAATAGTGTAATAATTAAAATAAATAATAATAATAAAAATAAATAATAAAATAAATGAAAAAAAGGGGCTGAAAACGAAAATATCGGGGAGAGAGAGAGAACCAGAAAAACTAAAAGGGGGCAGCCGACCGAGGAATGCCCGGCGAGCCACCGGCGACCGTTGAGCCCAGGCGAGGGTCGAAAAACGTAGAGCGACGCCCGGTGAGCACGATAGTACCGACGGTGCAGCCTACCGACGTCGGAGATCGACGAATCAGGGGAGAGAAGCCGCGGGAGAAAGAGTTCCGATCGGCGACGAACGGCGCCGATCTGGCCGACCCCGAACCCAGCCAAGGACTCCCCAGGCCCAGACGATGCGATTGGTGGTGGTGGTGGCAGCCACCGAAACCGGCGAACGGCGTCGAAAATGGCGAGGAAAGAAATGGGTACCGACGGCGAAGAGGAGAAGAGCCGGACCGGCGGTGTTCCGGCGAGCCCGACCGAAATCGAGGGCAGATTCGAACTGCGGACAACCTCACGGAGCTGCTGGCGGTGGAAGCCGGCAGAGAACCGGCCGGCAAGGCGGTGAACCGGCGGTGAACCGGCCAAACTGAAAAGAATCGGCGGTCTGAACCGGTCCGAACCGGACTGAACCGGTTCAGCCAAAAAGAGGGAAAAAAAGGAGAAAAAAGGGAAAAAGAAAAAGAGAAAAAAATTGGGAAAAATTCCAGCGATGCAATCGAGATTCGGGTAAGTCGATAAGCGGTCAAATTGACCGATTTAAATTTTGGAATATTTTATTTAATTAATTTTCGACTGGAAACTTACCCGAAAAATTATGAAATTATGTAGCTCGACGGTTAGCATCCACCGAGAGCTCGAGATAGCCTCGATTTACGGACTAGCATGGAATCTCGGGTAAGTGACCCTTATTTACGATAATTTACATCGTTATGCGTGATATTGATTTAATTTCCGCATAAATTGAATTAAATTATGGAAATTTAGATAAATTGTCGTAAATAATGAATTTAGCTATTCGAGAGCTAGAACGAGGCCCAATAAATTATTGGTGGGCCCAATGAGCCCAATAGGCCTCGATAATGTGAGAATTAAGTGGGAAACGGGCTTAAGGCCGATTAAGGCCCATTAAGGTGCAATCGGGCCCAATAGGGGTGAACGGGCCCAATGATTTAAATTAAGCCCAGAAAATATTAAATACAATTAAATTGTATAATATCTGACCTAAGAAATATTAATACGCAGTTCCGGGCATTTGATTGGGAGCATATCGGACTGCGCGACGTGACATCAATGGAAAAGGTCAGACTCGACAGGAAAATAAGGTAAGGGAATTCTACGGACTGCTAGAGGTAAACTTTACGAAATTTCAAGTTTATATGCAGTCTTTAAAATTTATCTGAAGGGTCTAGAGGTCGAATAATAATTTTAGTGCCCCGAATGGGCAAATTTCCAAAATACCCTTGTTAAGGGTAAAATTTACAAATTTAGGAAAAATTGGGAGGAGTAAGAACAAGAGGGTTCTGCTCATTCTGGAGACATTTTAATGCATGCATGAGTAGGCTGGCTAACCTTGAAAGAAAATGCACAGCATTGCATACTTTCAACGATATAACTGTTTTGGAAACTGTTTTGAGAAAACAGAGCCGCCTACGTGTTTTTATTTACATGTGACGTGCTAGAGCTCAGCTCGCACGATGTTTGAATTGTGTGATGCATGCATTGGTGCTGGAGTGAGAGCTCGCACTAGAGTTTTACATGCATAGGTGCTAGAGTATAACTCGCACCAGATTTCACATGCTTTTTCGTGACACGGTGCTAGAGTCTAACTCGCACCAGATTTTATAAGATTTTCATGTGATTTATATACAAAGTGTTGAGCTTAGCTCGCACTAGATTTACTGGATTTGTGGAGTAGCGCTGTCTGCCCTTGGAGTCAGCCAAAAGGCCCAACAGGCTCAAAAGACCTCTTAGGTGGGGTGAGAGTGAGGGATGAGGTTGGCGGCCTTGTAGGGATGTAAAGCGGGCTCTGCCAGTTTTACTTAATTGATGAGAGTGCTGAGCATCGCTCGCACTGATTTTATGAGAACATGCGATGAGCCGTGCTTGGAGCATCGGGTAGACTGTGTGTCACCGATTAAATAGGCCCGCACGTGCGTTTTGAGACATGGCATGAGTATAGAGATATTATATGGGTTCACGGAGTACGATGTACCGTGCAAGTAGCATGGAGTACGATGTACCGTGTGGTATCTTCGGATACGGCATCTCCAGATGCAGCATCTTCGGATGCTTGGGATCGGATAAGACTGACGGGATGGATTGACCCACCTCCTGGGCGGTTCCCGATCATGGTGAGAACCCGCACACTAGGATCCGTGTAGCTGAGGAACTCCCGAGGGCACATATGGCCATAGTCCTGGTTATTGCCGATATACAGATGTTGCCTAGTCTCGCATGTCGACGATTTTGATGAGATCAAACCGGGTTTTAAACTAAACTTGCATGATGCTATTTCCATGCCTTTAAACCCATATGTGATGTAAACGGATTTTCATGATTTTGTGTGAGTCAGGATCACCCGAAGGAGGGGTCGAGTCCTGACTTTACTGTGAAATTTTTAAACGAGAAATATATGATTTTGAATATAATTGCATGTTGAATTTTTCGTGCAAATGTGTTTTACATAACATCATAATTCATATCATTTGTTTTAAAATGTGTGGAGAAAGGGTGGTTTATGCATGGCACCACGTTTATGTAGGTAGTATGGTTACCTACTTGTTCGTAGGATTGCCTTACTGAGCTTGATGTGCTCACCCCTTTCATTTTCTCCCACAGATAATCTTCAGTTGAAGTTGCGACGACTCAGTACTGCATTTCGGATATCCGCTGCTGCCCATCAACATAAGGTATACACACTTATACATATTGTATCTACATAAGCATAGCACAGTAACATGTTTGTAAGTAACTTTAGGGGATGTATAAATAATGTAAACAATTATAAATGACTGGAGAAGAAATAAGTTAGATGGTAATTGAATGGTGGGACTGGCATTGACGCACAGCCCAATTATTAGTGGAGTGTGGTCACGATTCGAGGATAGGTAAGAATTTAAGTAAGAAAATAATAAAACACGAAAAATTAACTCTGATTTTTGGGTAGTTTGGGTCGTGACAGATTTTATGGTATCAGAGCAGCAATTGGTCTGATGTGTGTCAGTGTCAGTAATTAGGAAATTACATCCCCATGTTACTGTGCTTGGTTAGATACAATAGTGTATATCGAGATGGGTTTTGACTAAGAAATGGTTGAGAATGCAGGAATGCCTAATATGAGTCACGTTAGATGAGATAGTGCACGAAGCAGAGGTCGTAGAGGTAGACCTGAGTCTGCTAAGTCGTGCTGAGGTGACCTGTGAGAATCAGGATGAAATTGAAATGGAGGCTAATGTTGAACATGCCTCTCAGAGTCCGACAGAGTGATCGGACAGTATTGAGACACGCTTCGTGAGATTGGAGCGGAGTGTGGAGATTATTGTGAGGAGCTAATTGCTCAGATTATGTATGAGATATGAGGGCGCAGCGGAGCATTGGTGGAAACCCGCTCGACCCATTTTAAGTGTTAAACATCCAGAGCTAAGATGAGAATTGTTTATGGATGTATTCCGGTGACAGGATATCCCGGACATGATTTAAAGGAAAAATTTCTTACATTGCCCAGGAATACTAAATTGATTATGAGTATGAAACTCAGTTATATTCTTGGCAGATATTACATCGACACTATGAACAAGTGACAGTCGAGATGTCTAAAAGTTTATGGAAGGGCTCAGATTGTTAATTAGAGTCCAATTGGCCCCGTGAGATACTACCTATACCGAGGCAGTGCGCAGATTTACAGTTGGGTAAATAAGAACATGAATTGCACGCCTCTGAGATTGGGAAAAGTAGTAAGAGCTGAAATAGAGACAGAAAAGAGAATCGAGAAATGACAAAGATGTTAAAATGGGAAAATGGCAATTGGTAAAAGATTTAATTTGACGAGTCATGGAGTAAGATAATTGGTAAGGCCCCAGTGCATCTAATTTTGACACTCTTGAGGGGCATTGTGACTGGAGGACCCCGACCTGCTACGAAACAGTGTAGCAGTGTAAGCACTGTAAGCACTGTAGAATGTGTGGTGGATACCACGGAAGGAGGATCTATACTTACACTGTATTGATGAAAATGGCCGTTAAGTGTGATAAGACAGACTATTGATTTTGATTGCACAGAGTTGGATGAGATCGCCCCACAGAAAAGTAAAAAGACAGAGAGAGAAAAACTTCGTTGGTATAGCTGCAATGAAAAGGGAGGTCATAGCCGAAAAGAAAAAAGGAAAGTAGGTTGTTGGACGAAGGCGAGAGGATGTCTTGGACCAGGACACTATCGATGTTTCATCGATGTGGTGTAAGATGCCACACTTGTTATGAATAATGAAGTACATATGTTCATTGATCCTAGTGCCACATATTTATTCATACCGCCTTCATTCGCATATAAGTGAGTAAAAGGCATGAATGCCTACATCATTGGGCACAATACTGATAAATGAGTACCCAATAGAGGAGGATTAATTAACGGAATATGGATATAGAGATTTTAAGTTAATAAAAAGGGGTGTAACGGTTGAAATTAAAGGAGTAAATGATTGTACTCACGAAATGAATAATGACAAGAGTTTCGTTATAATAGATACACTAAGGAGATAATCTTTAAGATGAGATATGCTTAATTCTGAATACCAGATGTATTGGAGTAAGAGGCGTATGCAAGGTGAGAACATCTTTACGATATGAAGTAATTAGGATTAAAGCCATTAGTAACGAATATAAATTGTGGCCACAGAGACTGAGATATAAAGTAATTGTGGTTAAGTCTGAAGGTTAATAAAGGTATTTCAAAATACCTCCCCGCCTAAAGACTTGACAGCGTCTAGAAAAGTATATATGTATAACCTATAACGTGAAATCGATCGTTGTAATAAATACCAGGATACCTTTACTAAGACGATAAGAATATTAAAATTTGACAAATCATAAAGGTTAACACAGTAAAAAATTTAATAAGAGCCGTTAAGATAAGAAAAGGAAATGACGCAGGTTAGCACTCGAAAACGTAAACGATTTTGAAGGATCTTATACGCTTATGCGTAAATAAGTCAAGGATTGGACCGATTTGTAATCATCATTATCGATGATATGTTGGGTGTAGTTAAAGTCCAGGGCAAATTGTAAGCAATAATTGAAATGGCTCTTACAAATGAGTTGTGGTGAATTCTTAATATGGTCCACTTGGTTGACATGTTTAACTAAGAAAACGTGGTCTTTGAATGAGATGATAAGTGAGATGATAGACGTGACAGGAATTTCGGTGTAGTGAAGTATGAACTGACCACCGTGATTAATTCCACCATACCCAACAGCTCAAGAGTTTCTCAGTGAGTATGGATACCTCAAAATTATGAAGGAGCTGTGTATTGATGTATAATCGGGAGATAGTCAAGTATGGAGTCAGACAACTCCTTGATCATAAAATAAACTATCTGACCCATGATTTAAAGTTGGCAACAGTATTTGTACCAAGGATATGATACTATTATGTACATGGTGAGAAATTGTGGATATGCACTGATCATAAAGCCGAGTATCTGTTTTCACAAAAAGAGGCGAATATGAGAATACATAGTGGGTTAGAGCTTCTGAGGGATTTTGATTTGTGAAAATTGTACCATCCAGGAAAGGCTAATGTGATGGCTGATGCCTCGAGTATAAAGAGCCTCGGGATGGTACCACATATGATGGTCAGGGAGCGTGAGCTACTAGAGCAGTTATGAGCCTCAGTATTGATGTGATCCCTTCTGATGATGACAGTGATTGTGTGACAGCTAGCCTGAGACTAGAACCGGATGAGAGTGCCCGAATTTGACAGGCTTAGCGTGATGATCGGCACGATGTCGATTGTTTGGGTCAGATTCAGAAGGGTACAGTGATAGAGTTCACAGAGTATGATAATGATTTCAGAGAGGTTCAGAGACAGTATGAGTGCTCCCCAGGACCACAGTTGATGAGATAGTAATTTTGTCAGAAGCTCACTCTTCGAAATATACAGTGCATACAGAAAAAAAATAATATATATTGAAATCTCTGAAAAGGGTATTGGTGGTCAGATGTGAAAAGATAAATGGTAGAGATTGTGGAAAAGTGCTAGTATGTCAGCAGAATAAGGTAGAGTATTAAAAGTCTGCAGAGTTATTACAGCACCTACCTATATCGACACGGCACGGAAAATGAGAGCAAGTCTCCATGAATGTCGTGATGGGTTACAGAGAACCCAGGTGAATTACGAGGCTATTTGGATGATAGTCGATAGAGTGGCTAAGTCTACCCACCTTTTGGTTATGAAATCCCCAAATACTCAGAGTGTATATGAGGATTTATGTGTAAGGAAGATTGTGGAACACTAAGTAGCGTTCCAGGGAGCATTGTATTATATAGGGATTCCCGCTTCATTTTCCACCTCTGAGGATATTTTAGGAAGCTATGGGAACCCGACTGAGTATTAGCACAGCTTTTCGTCCTCAGACAGATGGTCAGTCAAAGAGGACTGTACAAGTTCTGGAAGATCCGATAAAAGCGTGTGCCATTGATTTTATAAGCTCCTGGAATGATTAGTTGATTTCTAATCGAATTCGCCAATAGTGACAGTTGTCACTTGAGTATTGGGATAACAAGATATGAGGCAGTGTATGGTTGTAGGGGTTGTTCCCCAAATTGGATAAGAAAAAGTGGGTGACAGATAGAAATTATTTTTGACTTTGGATGATAAGTCTCTGAGGATGTTTAGTTAAGGATGAGAGATTAAGAACACCTCAGAGCAGATAGACAAGTATTGGAATTCACCTTTGGTGAATTAGTATGATTGAAATATTTCTTGTCCTAAGAGAATAAGGACATAGCGAGCTTTTGGAAGAAGGTAAATGGAGTTGCGCTGGATGGAATATTTTGAGAGATTGGACAAGTGGAAGATAAGACCTGTAGGTTGATGTTATCACTTGAATTAACAGGCACCCACAATGTATCTCATCTTTTGATATTTCAGAAATACTATCCAGATCCAGCATAGGTGATAGGATATGAGATCCAACAGTCCAGCTTAATGCAAATATAAGTATATTGAAGAAGTTGATTCGGGCATTAAACAGGAAAGAGAAAGTATTGAGGTTTAAGATGATCTCCCTAACTAAAGTCCTTTGGTAGTAATACACTCCGGAGAAGGTCACATAAGAATTTAAGAGTATGATACGATCGATGTACCCGGAGTAGTCTATAAACTCATATGAATTGGTTCTAATTTGGAAGACCAAATTCTTTAAGTGGGGGAGAGCTGTAAGACCCGAGTTTAATTAAAATATGAAAATTAAATAAGAAAAGATGGGGGATGTATGAAGGAAGTCGGGTTAAATTAATCCCAAACACGTGCAAGGGTAAAATGGTCAAAAAACCAAAGGTCGGTATAATTTCGATAAGGAAATTTAATTAAAAATATGGATTTGAGAAATCTTGGTCAATAAAGATGAAATAAATTTATTTTGGGTTAAATTGATCAAGATATTAATTTATTGGAATTAATCGGGATTAATCGGGATTTTTAGTTCGGAAGAATAATCCCAAAAATAATCGAAAAATATACCGAAAAGTCATTCGGGACAATATCCCAAAAATACGGAGAAATTATACCCGAAAAAGGGTTAAAATATAATAAATAAATAAAATTAAATTAAATTAATTAATTTAGAATTAAATAATAATTTTAAGGATATTTTAAGGGATATTTTGGATTTTTATAGAGTATTTTAAGGAATAGTGTAATAATTAAAATAAATAATAATAATAAAAATAAATAATAAAATAAATGAAAAAAAGGGGCTGAAAACGGAAATATCAGGGAGAGAGAGAGAACCAGAAAAACGAAAAGGGGGCAGCCGACCGAGGAATGCCCGGCGAGCCACCGGCGACCGTTGAGCCCAGGTGAAGGTCGAAAAACGTAGAGCGATGCCCGGTGAGCACGATGGTACCGGCGGTGCAGCCTACCGACGTCGGAGATCGGCGAATCAGGGGAGAGAAGCCGCAGGAGAAAGAGTTCCGATCGGCGGCGAACGGCACCGATCTGGCCGACCCCGAACCCAGTCAAGGACTCCCCAGGCCCAGACGATGCGATTGGTGGTGGTGGCAGCCACCGAAACCGGCGAACGGGGTCGAAAACGGCGAGGAAAGAAATGGGTACCGACGGCGAAGAGGAGAAGAGCCGGATCGGCGGTGTTCCGACGAGCCTGACCGAAATCGAGGGCAGATTCGAGTTGCGGACAACCTCACGGAGCTGCTGGCAGTGGAAGCCGACAGAGAACCGGCCAGCAAGGCGGTGAACCGGTGGTGAACCGGCCGAACTGGAAAGAACCGGCGATCTGAACCGGTCCGAACCGGACTGAACCGGTTCAGCCAAAAAGAGGGAAAAAAAGGAGAAAAAAGGGAAAAAGAAAAAGAGAAAAAAATTGAAAAAAATTCCAGCGATGCAATCAAGATTTTGGTAAGTCGATAAGCGGTCAAATTGACTGATTTAAATTTTGGAATATTTTATTTAATTAATTTTCGACTGAAAACTTATCCGAAAAATTATAAAATTATGTAGCTCGACGGTTAGCATCCACCGAGAGCTTGAGATACCTCGATTTACGGACTAGCATGGAATCTCGGGTAAGTGACCCTTATTTACGATAATTTACATCGTTATGCGTGATATTGATTTAATTTCCACATAAATTGAATTAAATTATGGAAATTTAGATAAATTGTCGTAAATAATGAATTTAGCTATTCGAGAGCTAGAACGAGGCCCAATAAATTACTGGTGGGCCTAATGAGCCCAATAGGCCTCGATAATGTGAGAATTAAGTGGGAAACGGGCTTAAGGCCGATTAAGGCCCATTAAGGTGCAATCGGGCCCAATAGGGGTGAACGGGCCCAATGATTTAAATTAAGCCCAGAAAATATTAAATACAATTAAATTGTATAATATCTGACCTAAGAAATATTAATACGCAGTTCCGGGCATTTGATTGGGAGCATATCGGACTGCGCGACGTGACATCAATGGAAAAGGTCAGACTCGACAGGAAAATAAGGTAAGGGAATTCTACGGACTGCTAGAGGTAAACTTTACGAAATTTCAAGTTCATATGCAGTCTTTAAAATTTATCTGAAGGGTCTAGAGGTCGAATAATAATTTTAGTGCCCCGAATGGACAAATTACCAAAATACCCTTGTTAAGGGTAAAATTTACAAATTTAGAAAAAATTGGGAGGAGTAAGAACAAGAGGGTTCTGCTCGTTCTGGAGACATTTTAATGCATGCATGAGTAGGCTAGCTAACCTTGAAAGAGAATGCACAGCATTGCATACTTTCAACGATATAACTGTTTTGGAAACTGTTTTGAGAAAACAGAGCCGCCTACATGTTTTTATTTACATGTGACATGCTAGAGCTCAGCTCGCACGATGTTTGAATTGTGTGATACATGCATTGGTGCTGGAGCGAGAGCTCGCACTAGAGTTTTACATGCATAGGTGCTAGAGTATAACTCGCACCAGATTTCACATGCTTTTTCGTAACACGGTGCTAGAGTCTAACTCGCACCAGATTTTATAAGATTTTCATGTGATTTATATACATAGTGTTGAGCTTAGCTCGCACTAGATTTACTGGATTTGTGGAGTAGCACTGTCTGCCCTTGGAGTCAGCCAAAAGGCCCAACAGGCTCAAAAGACCTCTTAGGTGGGGTGAGAGTGAGGGATGAGGTTGGCGGCCTTGTGGGGATGTAAAGTGGGCTCTGCCAGTTTTACTTAATTGATGAGAGTGCTGAGCATCGCTCGCACTGATTTTGTGAGAACATGCGATGAGCCGTGCTTGGAGCATCGGGTAGACTGTGTGTCACCGATTAAATAGGTCCGCACGTGCGTTTTGAGACATGGCATGAGTATAGAGAGATTATATGGGTTCACGGAGTACGATGTACCGTGCAAGTAGCATGGAGTACAATGTACCGTGTGGTATCTTCGGATACGGCATCTCCGGATGCAGTATCTTCGGATGCTTGGGATCGGATAAGACTGACCGGATGGATTGACCCACCTCCTGGGCGGTTCCCGATCATGGTGAGAACCCGCACACTAGGATCCGTGTAGCTGAGGAACTCCTGAGGACACATATGGCGATATTCCTGGTTATTGTCGATATACAGATGTTGCCTAGTCTCGCATGTCGACGATTTTGATGAGATCAAACCGGGTTTTAAACTAAACTTGCATGATGCTATTTCCATGCCTTTAAACCCATATGTGATGTAAACGGATTTTTATGATTTTGTGTGAGTCAGGATCACCCGAAGGAGGGGTTGAGTCCTGACTTTACTGTGAAATTTTTAAACGAGAAATATATGATTTTGAATATAATTGCATGTTGAATTTTTCGTGCAAATGTGTTTTACATAACATCATAATTCATATCATTTGTTTTAAAATGTGTGGAGAAAGGGTGGTTTATGCATGGCACCACGTTCATGTAGGTAGTATGGTTACCTACTTGTTCGTAGGATTGCCTTACTGAGCTTGATGTGCTCACCCCTTTCATTTTCTCCCACAGATAATCTCCAGTTGAAGTTGCGACGACTCAGTACTGCATTCCGGATATCCGCTGCTGCCCATCAACATAAGGTATATACACTTGTACATATTGTATCTACATAAGCATAGCACAGTAACATGTTTGTAAGTAACTTTAGGGGATGTATAAATAATGTAAACAATTATAAATGACTGGAGAAGAAATAAGTTAGATGGTAATTGAATGGTGGGACTGGCATTGACGCACAGCCCAATTATTAGTGGAGTGTGGTCACGATTCGAGGACAAGTAAGAATTTAAGTAAGAAAATAATAAAACGCGAAAAATTAACTCTGATTTTTGGGTAGTTTGGGTCGTGACAGGGTTAAAGTCTCGAAACATGCTTTTAAGCTATATTTTCACGGTATGGGTATGAGTCCCAAGAATTGACTTTGATAACTATGCTTTCCATATTTACACGGGCTAGAGTCCCACAACGATTTATGAAAACTATGTTTTCCATGAGAAACGGGCTAGAGTCCCATAATGATTTATAAAAATCGGGTTAGAGTCCCTTAATGATTTTTAATACACGGGTATGAGGCCCGAAATGATTTTGATAAAATGGGTAAGAGGCCTAAAATGATTTTTGTGGGGTAGAAAGGCATGTTATGACGATAGTCAGAGGATCTGGGGTCGATCTCGTATGGAGACGATCGAGGATCTACCTAGCCAATGACCAGAGAACGGGTAGGCTCTGACTTGATATGAGAAACGTGCGCATAGTTCACAATTGGTGATGCACGTGAGTTCATGCGTATAGTCCCCATTTAGTGGTGCACGAGAGATAGGGCAGCGTACGACCCTGATCCAGTCCTACGGCTCCCCTGTACAATGGTCATATGTACCTATGATGAACGTCCTACGGGACCATATGTATGATGTCCTTCGGGACTAGTATATGGGACGATTGCCTGACCCTACACGATGAATTGACAGAACGATATATATATATATATATATATATATATATATATATATATGTTTTCGCACATTTCATGCTACCTGTTTTATGATTTTATTGAGCACATATTTTCTATGATGAGATTTTAAAGGTAGCCATGAGTATGTTTTACGAAATGTGCATATGACAATACGATTTCATTTTAAAGTTATAAGCATGTTATGATATGCATGATTAAGTTTTGAGATGCTTTTTACTTGTTTACACGACGTGATATGCATACTATATATGAGTTTTACTAAAAAGATGCATGGTGTGTAAACTTATGATTTAAGCATGTTTTTACTGCTTTTATGAAATGTAAGCATCTCTACTCCAGTACATGTTTATGCTGATTTGTAAAACCATGCGTTTTACCATGTTTTGAGTATTTAAAGCTATTTTAAATGTATCTCTTACTGAGTCTGAAAAACTCACCCCCTCCTCTCCATCTCCCAGATTATCTATAGCGAGTCTATTGCACATATGAGACTGTGGTCGTTGACAAGGTAGTCCGACCTTTCATCAGATACTTTCGTAACCTTGAGGTACAGTCTTACTTATATTCCAAACATGTGATACATAATAGACACTATTGTATAAAACAGTTGGGATGTAATAGTTGTAAATTATTTTATATATATACAGAATGTATGTAATGTAATGAGATCCTGGAAAATGAAAAAGATTTTAAATCTAGACATGGACAGGAAAACAACATATTTAATGGATAAAAAGTTTAAATTAGCCCAATTTTTCCGCGCTTCCGGGGCGTGACATCTCTGGCCGCCGATGGCTCGCCGGTGGTCTCCTCGGTTTCGGCTTCGTTTTTCGTTCTCACTTCTTTCTCTCTCCCCAATTTCTATTTCTGATTCCTTTTTTTTTCAATTATTCTTCTTTTTTTTAACTTAATTTAATTTAATTTAATTTAATTTAATTTAATTTAATTTATTATTTAATTTTATTAATATTTTAATCAATAAAATATATTAAAATGTCTAAAATATCTACCAAAAATTATTATTTTATTTCAAATTAATTAATTTAATTTTATTTAATTTATTTATCATATTTTAACCTTTTTCGGGTATAATTTCTTCGTATTTTTGGGATATTGTCCCGAATGACTTTTCGATATTTCTAAAAATTTCGGATCTTGATCAATTTAACCTAGAATAAATTTATTTCACATTTATTGACCAAGATTTCTCAATCCATTATTTTTAATAAATTTTTCCTTATCGAATTTACACCGGTTTTTCGGTCTTTGGACCATTTTGCCCTTGCACGTGTTTGAGAATTCCATTCCAATCCTTTTGCATTTTTAATTTCGTATTTTAACTAAAATCGGGTCTTACAAGGCATGATATTATGTTTTTGGATAAATTATATAAGAAAATGTATATATATGTAGATATATACATAGGTGAATATGTATATATATACATAGGTGAATATATATATATACTAGACATTTAAATAAAATAATAATAATATATAAAGCATATATATATTATTTAGTGTATAGTATTTAATATATAGTATTAACAAATAAATAAATAAATAAAACATCAGACAAATAAAAATAAAAATGATGAAGTGAAATAAAAAGAAATGAGATGAATACAAAACAATAATACAAACATTAAACAAAAAGACAAACAAAAAAAAAACTAAAAACACAAATAATAACAAAACAAATAATACACTACCAAATAAACAAATACATATATATATATATATCAATAAAATATAATATATATATATATATATATATATAGTATAATACTAATATATATACTATAAGGTGTACGGAATTGACTTAAAAAAGAAGCCAATCCCGCATCTGGAAATTGAAAGAAGCAAAGAGGAGTGTATTCGAAAAATGGAGGAGACTCGGGCGGGAAAAAGAAGAGGAGAAATGGAGGAGGTGCTCGGCTGGGGAAAAAGGGAAGAAGAGAGAAAAGGGAGAAAGGCTGTATGTGTGGAGAATATGTGTGTATATGTGATAAGGAGAGAAAAAAATAGGAAAACAATATTAATATATATATATATATATATATATACATATATAGGAGTGTATATATATATATATATATATATATATATATATATATATATATATATAGGTGTATATACATATAGGTGTATAAAATGAATTGGGTATGCTAGTATTTGTACAAAAAAATATGTATGCATATATGATAAGGAAAAATGGAAAGCAATGATAATATATATATATATATATATATATATATATATATATATATATAGGTGCATATACATATAGGTGTATATAATGAATTGGGTATGCTAGTATTTGTACAAAAAAAATATGTATGCATATGTGATAAGGAAAAATGGAAAACAATGATAATATATATATATATATATATATATATATATATATAAAGGAGTGTATATATATATATTTATTTATTTATTTAGGTGCATATACATGTGGGGGTATGTAAGATGAATGTGTGCAAGTATATGTATATACAAAGAATGTATATATATGAGATAGGAAAACATGAAAACAAATAAAAGTATATATATGTATATACAAAGAATGTATATTTATGAGATAGGGAAACATGAAAACAATAAAAGTATATATATATACATATAGGAGTGTATATATATATATATATATATATATATATATATATATAATTATGCGTATCTACATGTGGATGTATATAATAAAGGTATATGTTAATACTTGTAGGTACAAAATATATAAATAGTGAAGAAATATATAAACATGCGTGTTGGCCTAAGGATATACAATAATACGTACACACGCAGTAGTAACGATAGGTTATGATTTTTAACGCAATTCGGATAATTCGCATGAATAAGGTGCTAAGTATACAATTGCGGTGTAGGTGATTTAGAAGGGATTAAAGGATGTACTAAGAGGCATCACCGTTCGAATTCGGGATATTCGATAAATCGAGGTAAGGGGTATTATTTAACTTAGTTCTGATAATGCATATTTGTGTCACCAATAAATGATTTTATGAAAGAGCATATGATTCGAAGTGATTTATCAATGCTTTCATACTTGTGAAACTGTTTACGATGCATGTTTTAAATTCATCGAAATATTTCCCGAGTACTTTCCATGCTGTGAAATGAATTTCCTAAAGTATGAAGTATATGGATGTTTTACATTTATTTATGTTTTTATATCCATATTGTTAAAGAAACTTCAACAATTTCAAAAGTATTTAAGAAAAGAAATTGTTTTCAAAAGGGGATTGTGGGGGCCACCTCTTGAGTCCTACAGGAACAAAGTGCCACACAGTCTTTCTGTTTTATGTAAGAGTTTCAAATTTCAAGGAAATTCGATGTTATTACTCGATATGAGTTTATGGGTTATAAAACCCAAGAAAGATTTTGAAACTCTGTTTTGAGATTATAGGCTTCATGCATGGTTACTTCTTGTGGTATTCCGGCTACACCACTTGGGGTGCCGGTACGTTGGCCCCTTTAGCACTTGACTAAACATTTGTGAAAGATGTCGTGCTATTGGTGGTTTACGATGATGTTTTGGTAGTATCTCGTGCCCGCGCAGCATGGATGAATGTTCCCCGCACGGTGAGTGCCACAGGTGCCTGTGCCCTAGCTATGTGCTAGTATATGATAAGAAATAAGAAGATACTACCCATGTTTATAATTATTATTGCTGTACGAACCTGATCCATTCTACAGCCCCCCTTACCATGGCCATAGGTATAATGACTCTCTACGGAGAATGACACGTATCGCTTGACTTAGTTATAGCCTAGTCTCCTCGATTTGATTATGAAAATCAACTATGATGAATGAATATGTGTTTTTCATGATTACGAAATGATTATGAATTATTCATGAAATGTTTACGAAATGATTATGAAATATTCATGAAATGTTTATGAAATGATTATGAAATATGCATGAAATGTTTACGAAATGACTATGAAATATTCATGAAATGTTTACGAAATGATTTATGAAATGTTCATGAAAGGTTTATGAAAAGTTGCAAAACGGTTAAGTATGTGATTTGTTTTAAAGACACGCATGCTTTATGACGATTACGCATGAAATGGAAGTTTATGTATTGCATTAAATTTCGTTCTATAAACAATTTCAAATGCTTTTATATATCAGAACTGCTTTAAGAATATTATCTTACTGGGCTTTTCCCCAAAAGCTCACCCCTCTACCTTCAGATCATTTGCAGTGTATCTATATATGCTACCTGTCGCGTATACGATGTAGGCTCATGGTAAGAGCTACCATAGGCTACTTTTTGTAGACGCAGAAAGGTATACATTTACATTCTTGTACCAGACATATCTGTACGCACAGACAAATATAATAGAAATAATTTGTCGGGATGTAATTTGTAAGGAAATGATGTAAAAAAAAATATGATTCTTGGGATTAGGTTGTAAGATGATTGGTATTAATCGATATCGATATATTGAGTTGTAAAAGTGGATTGAGAAAGTATGCTTGGTAGTTGTAGATATCTAGGATTGTTGGAAAGCATGCTTGGTAGTTGTGGATATCTAGGATTGTTGGAAATAACTGAATTACAAGTGGGTAGGCTCACATATAAGCCGTTATGCTGCCGAAATTTCCATCGGTCATATAAGTTAAAGTATGGAAATTAATTATAATTACGAGTAAAGAAATAGGAAAAGTGTTTTGACACTGCACAGGAATACAACCTAAGTGAATAAGGGAATAAGTGGGTAAATTAAATTCAAAAAAAAATTTCCTCGATTTTTAAGGGTCAAGGGTCATTACATGCATGCATACAAATCACCTATATCTGTTAACAATGACAATATTGATAATTCACTAACATATAACATTTTGTGTAATTAGATATTTGATCACTTCAATAATATCACTTAACTACTTGGACTTCTAGATGCTATCGGGGTCTTTTTGGGGAATTTGTCGGAAGGATGCTTTGAAGTACCTTGTTTCCCTATAAACCTGACATCAAGACAACACAGTCCACATAACAATTCTCATTATCTTATGTCATAACACGATATAACTTAAATTTAGGAATACACAATCACGTCATGAATGTTGATTTCTTTAAACAATGCGATATTCGATAAATCAATGCAATTTAATAATTCGATAAATCGAATTCGATACACTGATGCACTTTCAAAATTTTGATAAATCAATGCACTTCCTGTAAAATCACAAATTTTCATTGTATAAACTTGTTTCTATGTTTGATAAGTTGATTTTGTAATGTATAGAGGTTGTGAGTTGTTGGATGTACGTGTAAGAGCCATGGATGTTTATGAAATAATGTCTTATGATGATTGAAGTTGAGATAAATTATATTTATATATTTTATGCATGTATGAGGTATTAAGTATAAGTTAAGGATTTGAATCTGATGAGTTGTTATGGATATGTCATTGTTGGTTTAAATGTGTATATGGATGTATTAAGAAATGATTTTTGATGTGTTGAAATGTTGATAGAAGTTAAGGGTTGAAAGTTGGGTGTTTTGGGGTTTAAGCATAAAACAATGATGTTCCAGGCCAAGGGATCGATCCCCTACCTTAGAAGGACCAATCCCCTATTGGCAGAAGCTAAAAATGAACAGTGAATGAGTAAGGGATTGATCCCCTAGGCCAAGGGATCAATCCCCTGAAGTCAGAATGCCTATTTTCTACAGCAAAGCACAGAAGGATTGATCCCCTCCCTAAAAGGATCAATCCTCTCATCCCAGAATGCAAAATTCAGGAATTTTAAAAGGTGAGGATCGACCCCTTCAATAAAAGATTTGATCCCCTAGTGGTTTGAAGCCATAAAATGTCACGACCGTGACTTAACCAAAAACCACTACTAATTTTTCGCTTTTTTACTTACCTTTCTCTTACCATCAGTTGGGCTGTGATTCACCATTAGTATCCTCGCTTACCATACCATTCATCTATTATCATACATACATGTTAATATACTATCTATTGACTGTAATTTCTTTTATACCATAAGTGAACTCATATAAAATTTAATACAAGTACATCCCCTATAATTTACATCGTTTACATCACTGTGTCGTTTATATGTTTAGATACAAAATCGTATGAAATGTGTATACCTTTCGCTCGATAGGAAATGGCAGCGGACTAAAGGAATGCTAACCCTCAGCCGTACTCTCTCTACTGCGGGTGCTTTGTAAAGAGGTGGAAAATGAAAGGGGTGAGGTCACAGCTCAGGAAGAAAATCAGGCGAGCAAGTAGATATCTACACTATCTACTGAAAATAATGTTATGCCTTAAAATATTATTTCCATAACTCACATTAAAACCATGAATTTTAAATATATATATATATATAGTTGTACATATTAAATCCCATGTACAAAATCATGTTGAGTTCTCAAATGTAGGCATTTCCTGCAAAACAATGCATCTTTATAATTTCATAATGCCTTTAGATAAATCATGTCATTTATATTTAAATCACAGTAAATATGGCATTTCAATCATTCACAACACAATAATTAGATTTTCGACCCATCCCTCAGGTCTATCCATATCATAAAATCAAGTGAATCATGTGAGACTCAGTGGCTAAATTCAATAATATCCTGGACTATGGCCATATCCTATAATGGTGATCCCAAGCTACACAGTACTAGGTGTGCGGGGCAATCACTGCTGCAATAGGAGGTGGGTCAAATCCTCATAATCGCCAGCTATCAACTCCTCAACTCCTCGTACACATCACAACAACACGCGGTACAGCGTCCTCCGTGACACATACACGGTACAACGTACACTTGTGGACCCTATCTCAATAGATAATCAATACCATGTCTCTAAATCCACGTGCAAACTTCTCAATAGTGTGACACTCAGTCTTCAAGAGGAAATCGTCACGAGGAAATCGCCACGGTTTTTAAACATGTCTTATATATCACATAAAACTACAGTGCGCGCCTTGAGTGTGACTCACAGTCAACACCCCGCTCAAACATTGTTTATGCATCTCAAAATATCAAACACTAGTGCGAGTAAACCTCCAGCACTAGGTCATGCATAGTTCATGTTTCAAATCGAGTATGAGCAATCGCTCCAGTACTATGTCATGCACAAAACTCATCAAATCGAGTATGAGCAATTGCTCCAGCACTCTATCATGCATAAATCATATAAAACTGAGTACGAGCAATGCTCCAGCACTCTATCACGCATGTTATGGAAATCTAGTGTAGATCATATTTCAGCACTAATATATGTGGAAAACATATGAAATCAAGTGCGAGCTGTGCTCTAGCACGATTTATTCTCACATAATTCAATAGATGGCTTTAAAAGGGATGATTTTCAAACATAAAAATCAGCACTATAAATTATGCTATTTCTTAACAACCATGAAAACATTAGTTCATCTACCTACTCTTCTGCTAAACAGCAATAAAAACACTCAAAAATGTGGTTGTCATGCTTTTTACAATTGTTGTTGCCAAGTACAACAATGATGTATTACTAACGTCTCCACCTCGATCTTCGTGCCACGTGCTTTAGAATATTCTACAAGAAAGGAAATAATCAGAGGGACGCAGGGGTTGTTCCCTGTGTTTGCACTCCGATGCTTAAGTCAGAAAATGATTTTGACAGAGTTTCAGTAAGTAATTGTCTTCCCCCCTAAAGAATCATACATAACCCCTATTTATAGGGAGTTTCCATGTTCCTTAATTACGCTTTTATCATTTTACTTTAATATTCTGTTCTTGGATGAAAATGTCTTAATAAATTTAATGTGGTTCTTATCTGTTTAATTATCTCGTGCATAAGCTCAGCGCAGATATGCCACGTAGCACATTATGATTGGCCGAAATAGCATCAGAATTATTATCTACAACAACAACTTTTTTCAAAAGTTGACTTTTTTCCTAACTATGGGTAAAATCGTAATTTTCTATTATTGGGTCGCTATAAATATTATTCACTTTCTCTGACCCTCAGAGTTTTTAAGTGAATGTAAAAGTAGACAAAAAATACGTGCAGGTATCTCTAACTACTCACAAAAGTCCATTACCTGTAGTCACTCGAGAAATTTTACTTTCTCAACACTGCTCGATCTAGCAGTCCGATTTGCTCCTCCGATAATCTCTGAAGCTGCATATAACCATTCATCAGATTAATTACATTTTTTCTACAGTATTTCACATTTAATATAGTCTATTTCACTTAATAGACCTTGATAAACCTTAATGGGTCTAACACTGTCTTAAGCTCATTTTCATTTTACTATTCATTTTCGTTTGGCCTATTGGGCTTGTGGGACCCATCAACTCTTATTGGACTTATCCAAGACCCATTACATCTCATTGGGTCGAAACCAATTGGGCTTGGCCCATTGGACCTCTCGACCATGGCATGTGGCCGAGAGCCACCATGCCGTTCATAGCCGAGAACCACGCCACCATTATGCCGATTGCTAGCCAATTCACTTAGGCATTTTGTCATACACTTGGTTGGCATTAGTCTTAAGCTTACTTAGTTCATTTATGCATTTTATCAAACACCTTGATTGCCAACTTCAATTCATCCACCAATTGATCAAATTGATTAAAACTAACTATACCATAATCATAGACATATGTATACCAATCTATTTATGCTTTAAAATCAATCGGGTAATCATCAATTTACAATCACCCATTCTCGGCCAACCTTAGTGTTAGGAACTAGACGTATTACCGCAAATGCACGGGTCGTATAAGTAATATGGGATTTGAGTCCCGGATTATCGTCCCACAAAGAAGTTGAATTGCCTAATTAAGTACCGGTTAATCTTACCCTAAGTATATTCTAGCAAATTATGAATTGCTGATGTGGGTGATCTACAAGGCTAGAAATACTGTAAATACTAAAAACTATAAACTAAAGAAAATAAAACCGAGCTAAAATTACTTACAGAGCTCCGAGTAATTAAAAACAACAACCTACAAAAGAAAATTAAAACAGTTAAAATTAATTAACTAAAAAGCAATTAAACTAGAATGCAAAAATGAAAATAAAGAAACAAATTAATTAAACTAAAATTAACCAAGCTTAAAATAAAATATGCATGTAATTAAACTATTTAATAAAAATGCAAACTAACCTAAAGTCTAATAAAATAAAACTTTTATTAATCCTAAAGTAATTCTTAAATCAAACTAAGAAATTAACTACCTATAAAATAATCCTAAATTAAATCTAATTAATGCATGAGAAATATTCTTGGATTTTTTTAATTTAAAATGAAAACTTAGTTAAAATTACCTAAAATAATTCTACTACTAATTTTAATTATGTACTTCCTAAATACTAAATTTAATTCTAAATTCCTAAATTGAACTAAGTTTATACTAATAAGCAAGGAATAATAATATGTAAATTAAACTAAACATATGATCTAAGCTAACAAATAACCTTAAAAGAAATACTAAAATATAATAGTAGGTATGCATGAAAAATGGAATTGTGCAAAAGTTAAATGCCAAACATGGCCTTGCTCGGTTTGCAATATAGCCAACTGCCCCAACTGTGCAGTTTGCATTTCCAGGTTTGGTTGCAGTCTTCTGTAACTTCCACCGACTCCTGCTCTTGATTCCTGCTCAACTCCATTCCCTGCACAACTCCAGCTGCTTCAAGTTTCATTCATCAGCAAACCAAGCTCCAACACGCCAGCCCTATGTTTGTCTTCCTGCATATGTTGCCAGCTACTGCTCGTACATCTTCACCAGCTCCCTGGTGCTCCAGCTGCTAGCTCATGCTCCTGCCTTGCTGCTGCTCCAGGCTCCAGGTGCTACCCGCGACCTCTCCTTTTACTGCAACGCAGCATTTGGACTGCTACCATCATGCATCAATAGTCCATGCACGGTTTGCACCAGGCACTGTACACTACTGGTTACAACGAGCCATCTCCACGATCTATCCTTAGCAGGTGTTGCAGCAAATAATGTCCTCTGTACACTACATGTTTTCGAGTTAGCTACTGTTCATGCACCCACCTTCATCCCTGCAACTCACGCATTCTTCCTGCATAGGCCACGAACACAGCAGCAATTTCTATCAAATGCTTCACGATCTAGCTTAACACCACGTCCTCCTCAGCTCCTCGATTTCTTGCTATCAATATCTGAGATCGTCGAGACTGGAATGGCAACAATATTGCATTCGTCAGCAACGCCGACAATCAAATAAAGGACTCATACATGAAGAAATCATTAAACAATGAGTTTAAGACAAAGAATGAAATGATAAAAGATTAAAACCAGTAGCTACAATAAGAATTGAAGATGAACAGTAAAGACAAGCTAAAACAGGGTAGAACAGAGCTGAGATTGCTCGCTACTGTTGCTGTTGATCCTAGCAAATCATCCCTCTCAATCCGATACTGCTACCACACTGCACCGAGAGGCAGATTTATCACCAGCCAACAAGTGAAGTGAAAGCAACCAAGAGCAATTAAAAACACAATCTGAATAATAGCAAAACCAGTAATAAAAATAACAAATTAGAAGCTGAATGCAACACTTCACGACTGCTCTAAATACCGAAAAGAGAAGATTTAATAACATGCATCAAGTAAACAACTATCATGCAGAATAAATGAAGATGCAACATTATGCAAAAGTATGATTTGAATTAAATGATATAGATGAAAAATAAACAAAAGAGACCCGTAGCACATTAACATGAAAAAAAATAGTATCCTCGGTTTGCTTCAAATCCTACTCCTACTATCGTGATTCCACATTACCATTGATGTGGAAATAATGCTAGGCATCAAGACCACATCAAAGCACCAGAATCAAGAAGGACAATGATGGAGGAAAATGATTTACTCAGATGAACAATGAAGAACACAGACAATGAATCCTAAGGATGAACAAACCGAGAGCTAACAACTAGGAAATATAAGCTATGTATTAAAACTGAAAAATAAAAGAAATTACTTTAACAAAACTGAGAAGCATAAAATGAAATTGATTGCCATAAAATAAAATTATCCAAGACTAGAAAATGAAGAACTTTCTATAAAATAAAAATGGAATGAACAGTAAAAATAAAGAAGGTGGCTAACAAAAAAGAAGGTTAAAAGAAACAAGGAAAGTAAATCCTAAAATTAACCTTAAAACTATTCTACCTTAGATTACATGACATTTTCAATTGCCATCATTTTCTATTTCTATACATACATAGGGGTACAATTGTAATTTTTCTATTCTAGATGAGTTGGCTTTGTTTGGCCACTTGTCTTCATTTTATTTGCTGCAGATTAGATATTTCCACGTCACTCGTCTTGTTTTCCAATTGGTTGTACGATGTGGCCCAGCGTGTGTCTTCTAGAAGGTTGGCACGGTGTCCGTCGATCTTATCGTTCCAGGGCGAATAAAATGCGGACACCTGGCATCACGCGTGTCCAGATGACTGGTGACTTGGTCTGCAAATTGGAAGTGGTCCAGTCTCCTTTAGCCCGTTTTCAGCCCATTTTTTACTGAAACAACTGAGTTTCATTCGGATTTAATAAATTGGGGATTTAAATAATTAATTAAGAAATTAAGCACAAATAATTCTATTAAAAATAGAATTATCACTTAGTTCATGGTGATTTCATGTGTTTCAATGCATAAAACATATATCAATCAACTTAGAATATTGCATAGATTAACATATATGAATTTAGAAGCTTAAAATTATACCTAGCTTGCACTTTCACACTTGATCGAAACTTTGTAGCCTCTCGAGTTGCTCACTTTGGCTCCTTGATAGCCAATTCCAACATATGTTAATCCTCTCTCAATTTGGAACAACTTTCATGAAGATTGCAAGTTCCAAATATACCTTTATCCTAGTGATTTCTAGTGAGAGAAAGCTTGACTGTGTGTTTGTTAATGGTTTCCTCTCTTTGTCGAATGCTTAGGGAAGAAGATGATGTTGTGTTGGCTGATTTTATAAGCCAAAGACTTAGTTATTAAGTCATGAAATTCAGCCAACAATTTTGACTTGAATAGGTTTAGGTGATAGTTACCAATTTGGCTTTTGTTACCACTTACAATGGGCTTGGAATTTAACAATTGGGCCTAGCTTTTAGGCCTCTCAGTTTGGGCCTTGCTAATGGGATTTCAGACTGAAATTTTTACTACCTATTGGGCCTTCAATTGTCTAAATATTGGGCCCATAAATCGGCCCAACAATTCGGCCTAATGGGCCTAAGAAATTCGGCTCACACTTGTTACACCTTAATGGGCTTTAAAATTTCCATATTGGCCCATTACGTTTTTACCAGTTAAATATAATCCGGATTTCGGTTAAAGAATTTTTTCCTACTTCAGGAGATGATTATCTTGTATTTTGACCAAAAATATTTCTTCCCAAAAATTTAATCATACCTAGGTTAAATTTTAACCATGGTTAGTCAACTATGGTCAAAGTCCACTTTTCTTAACTACTTTGACTTTTCTTGACCATTGACCACGTTTGATGTCACGACCCAAAACTACCCAAAAATCAGAGTAAATTTTTCGCGTTTTATTATTTTCTTTCATGCTTACCTGTCCTCTGATCGTGACCACACTCCACTAACAATTGGGTTGTGCATCAATGTCAGTCCCACTATTTATTTACCATATAACTTAATTCTTTCTCAGTCATTTATAAATGTTTACAATATTTATACATCCCCTAAAGTTACTTACAAACATGTTACTGTGCTATGCTTATTTAGATACAATATATACAAGTGTATATACCTTAAATGATGGGCAGCAGCGGATATCCGGAATGCAGTACTCAGTCGCCTCAACATCTACTAGAGATTATCTGTGTGAGAAAATGAAAGGGGTGAGCACATCAAGCTCAGTAAGGCAATCCTACGAATAAGTAGGTAACCATACTACCTACATGAACGTGGTGCCATGCATAAACCACCATTTCTTCACATATTTCAAAACTGATGCTATGATTCATGATGTCATGCAAAACAAGTTTGCATGGAAAATTCAACATGTAACTATTTCAAATCATTTCTTTCTCATTTAAAATTTCACAACAAATCCAGGACTCAACCCATCCCTCGGGTGGTCCTGACTCACACAAAACCATGAAAATCAGTTTACATCACACATGGGTTTAAAAAGCATGGAAATAACATCATGCAAATTTAGTTTAAACCCAGTTTCAATCTCGTCAAAATCATCAACATGCGAGACTAGGCAACATCTGTATATCGGTAATAACCAGGACTATGGTCATGTGTCCTCGGGAGTCCCTCTGCCTACACGGATCCTAGTGTATGGGGTCTCACCACGATCGGGAACCGCCCGGGAGGTGGGTCAGTCCATCTCGTCAGTCTTATCCATCCCAGGCATCCGAAGATGCCACACGTATCCGAAGATATCACGCATCCGAAGATGCCGCACGGTACATCGTACTCCATGCTACTTGCACGGTACATCATACTCCATGGACCCATATATCATACCCTGTCTCAGAACGCACATGCGAGCCTATTTAATCAGTGACACACAGTCTACCCGATGCTCCAAGCACAGCTCATCGCATGTTCTCATAAAATCAGTGCGAGCGATGCTCAGCACTCTCATCAAATCAAGTAAAACTAGTGCGAGCTAAGCTCTAGCACTCTGTATGCAAATGTCACGACCCGAACTACCCAAAAAATCAGAGTTAATTTTTCGCGTTTTGTTATTTTCTTACTTAAATTCTTACCTGTCTTCTGATCGTGACCACACTCCACTAACAAATTGGGCTGTGCGTCAATGCCAGTCCCATTATACATTTACCATATAACTTAATTCTTTCTCAGTCATTTATAAAATGTCTACAATATTTATACATCCCCTAAAGTTACTTACAAACATGTTACTGTGCTATGCTTATGTAGATACAATATGTACAAGTGTATATACCTTATGTTGATGGGCAGCAGCGGATATCCGGAATGCAGTACTGAGTCACCTCAACTTCAACTGGAGATTATCTGTGGGAGAAAATGAAAGGGGTGAGCACATCAAGCTTAGTAAGGCAATCCTACGAACAAGTAGGTAACCATACTACCTTCATGAACGTGGTGCCATGTATAAACCACCCTTTCTCCACACATTTTAAAACAAATGATATGAATTATGATGTTATGTAAATCAAGTTTGCACGAAAAATTCAACATGCAATTATTACAAATCATTTATTTCTCAATTAAAATTTTCACAATAAAGTCAGGACTCGACCCCTCCTGCGGGTGATCCTGACTCACACAAAACCATGAAAATCGATTTACATTCACACATGGGTTTGAAAAGCATGGAAATACCATCATGCAAATTTAGTTTAAAACCCAATTTGATTTCATCAAAATCGACGACATGCGAGACTAGGTAACGTCTGTATATCGACAAATAACCAGGACTATGGCCATATGTGTCCTCGTGAGTCCCTCTAGCTACACGGATCCTAGTATGCGAGGTCTCACCCTGATCGGGAACCGCCCGGGAGGTGGGTCAATCCAACCCGTCAGTCTTATCCGATCCCATGCATCCGAAGATGCTAACGTATCACAAAGATACCAAGTATCACAAAGATACTTTCTCTTTCCTGTTTAATGCCCGAATCAACTTTTTCAATATACTTATATTTGCACTGAGCTGAACTGTTGGAGTTCATATCTAATCACCTATGCTGGATCTGGATAGTATTGCCGAAGTATCAAAAGATGGGACACATTGTGGATGCCTGTTTATTCAGGTGATAACGCCAACCTACAGGTCTTATCTCCCACTTATCCAATCTCTCAAAAATTTCATTCAGCAAAACTCAATTCGCCTTCTTCCCGAGTCTCGTTATGTCCTTATTCCCTTAGGACAAATAACTTCAACAATACTGATTCACCCTCGGTGAATTCTAATGCTTTTTGTCTGCTCTGAGGTGTTCTTAATCTCTCACTCAACTGAACATCCTCAGAGATTTATTATACTAATTCAAAAGAAATTTCTATCTGTCACCCACTTTTTCTTGTCTGAGTAGGGGAACAACCCCTACAGCCATACATTGCCTCATAATTGTTATCCCGATACTCAAGTGCCAACTGTCGTTATTGGCGAATCAATTTGTAACAACTGATCATTCCAGGAGCTTATAAAATTAACGGCACACACTCTCATCATATCTTCCAGAACCTGTACAGTTCTCTCCGACTGACCATCTGTCTGAGGACGGAAGGCTGTGCTAACACTCAGTCGGGGTCTCATAGCTTCCTAACAGATATTTCCAGAAGTGGGAAGTGAAGTGGGAATCCCTATATGATACCATGCTCACTGGAACGCTACATAATGTTCCACAATCTTCCTTATACCTGAATCCTCATACACACTCTGAGTATCTGGGGATTTCATAACCAGAAGGTGGTAGACTTAGTCAATTTAGCGACTATCATCTAAATAACCTCGTGATTCATCAGAGTCCTCTATAACCCATCATGAAATTCATGGAGACTTGCTCCCATTTTCATGCCGTGTCGATATAGGTAGAGGCTGTAATAACTCTACAGACTTTTAATACTCTACCTTATTCTGCTGACATACTAGGCACTTTTCCACAATCTCTACCATATCTCTTTTCACATCTGACCACCAATACCCTTTTCAAAGATTTCATATATATATTCGTTACTTTCCGTATGCACTGTATATCCCGAAGAGTAAGCTTCTGACAATATTACTATCTCATCAACTGTGGTCTTGGGGAGCACTTATACTGTCTCTGAACCTCTCTGTAAATCATCGACACTCTCTGTGAACTCTGTCACTGTACCCTTCTGAATTTGACCCAAACTATCGACACCATGTCGATCATCATGCTAAGCCTGTCAAATCTGGGCACTCTCATCCGGTTCTAGTCTCAGGCTAGCTGTCACACAATCATTGTCATCATCAGAAGGGATCACATCACTACTGAGGCTCACAACTGCTCTAGCAGCTCACGCTCCCTGACCATCATATGTGGTACCATCCCGAGGCTCTTTCTACTCAAAACATCAGCCATTACATTAGCCTTTCTTGGGGGGTACAATTTTCCACAATCAAAATCTCTCAGAAGCTTTAACCCTCTAGGTTATCTGGTATTCTACTCTTTCTGTGAAAACAGATACTCGGG
This sequence comes from Firmiana major, assembly GCA_033439115.1. Classification (NCBI taxonomy): domain Eukaryota; kingdom Viridiplantae; phylum Streptophyta; class Magnoliopsida; order Malvales; family Malvaceae; genus Firmiana; species Firmiana major. The sequence goes on along the minus strand of CM065903.1, from coordinate 19,645,587 downwards.
GCTTTTATGATCAGTGCATATCCACAATTCCTCATCGTGTACCTAGTAGTGCCATTTACTCAGTACAAATACTATCGCTGCTAACTTTTAAATCATGGGTCAGATAGTTTCTTTCATGATCCTTGAGTTATCTGGATCCATAATCGACTATCTTCCCATTTTGCATCAATACACAGCTCATTCATTATTTTGAGTTATTCATACACACGAAGAACCTCTTGAGTTGTTGGGTATGGTGAAAATAATCACGGTGGTTAGTTCATACTTCATTACACCAAAACTCCTGTCACGTCTATCATCCCATTCAAATACCACGCTTTCTTAGTTAAACGTGTCAACAAAGTATACCCTTTTTAGAACTCGCAACAACCATCTGTAAAAGCAATTTCTAATTGTTGCCTATAATTTTCCCTGGACTTTAAATACACCCAACATATCATCAATAAGGATGATGACAAATCGGTCCAGGTAAAGTTTAAATAACTCATTGTAGTTGAGCTCCACTACATATTTCAATCGCCCGTATCCTTGACCTATGTATGCATAAACGTGTAGTATCACTTCAAAATTGCTCTCGTTCAAGGTACTAACCCGCGTCATTTCCTTTTTCTTATATTAACGGCTTTTATTAAATTTTAATATTTTAACCTTCATAATTAATTGAATTTTATAGTTCTTTATCGTACTAGTAAAAGTATCCAAATTTTAAATTTATATCTTACCACGGTCGATTTCAAGTTATAGATTATATATATATATATTTCTAGACGCTGTCAAGTCTTCAGGCGGGGAGGTATTTTGAAATACCTTTATTAACCTTCAGACTTGACTACATTTACTTTACATATCAGTCCATGTAGTCACAATTTATATTCACGACTTATCGCTTAATCCCAATGACTTCATATTATAAAGATGTTCTTACCTAGCATACGCATCTTACTCCAGTACATCTTGTATTTAGGATCAAACATATCTTAAAGAGTATCTCCTTCGTATATCAATTATAACGAAACTCTGTCATTATTCATTTCATGAGTACCATCATTTGCTCCTTTAATTTCAACTGTTGCACCCCTTTTTAGTACTTATCAAAACTTACAGTATACTTTTCAGGGGTAACCATATCACTATCTTAGGATAGAAATCCGAACATCATAATATGCAGCCGACTACTTTATTCTCAAATATTACTTTAAATTATTCATAGTCCATTGAATAAAATCGGCTGACTTATACTTCTTCCCCCATTTTCAACTTAAAATCTCTTCATAATTATTCCGTTAGTTAACCTTCCTCTGTTGGGGTACTCATTTATCAGCATTGTGCCCAAGAGTGTAGGCATTCATGTCTTTTACTCACTTACATGCGAATGAAGGCGGTATGAAGAAATACGTGGTACCAGGATCAATTAACACAATTACTTCTTTATTCATAAGCAGTGTGGTATCTTTCACCACATCCTGTGAAACATTAGTAGTGTCCTGGTCCAAGACATAAACTCGCCTTCGTCCAACAGCCTACTTTCCTTTTCTCTTCGGCTGTGGCCTCCCTTTTTTATGCAGCTATCTCAACAGGGTTTTCTCTATCTCTTTACCTTTCTGTGGGGCAATCTCATCCAACTCTGAGCAATCAAAATAAATGGTCCGTCTTACCACACTTAATGCTTATTTTAGTCAATAAAGTGTAGGTGTAAGCCCTATTTTCGTGGTATCTACCATATATCCTACATTGCTCACACAACTTACATTGCTACACTGCTATACTGCTTACACTGCTACTTTGCTCACACTATTACACTACTACCTTGGTCCGTAGCAGGTCGAGGTCCTCCAATCACAATACCCCTCAAGAGTGCCGAAATTGGATGCACTGGGACCTTACCAATCATCTTACTGTATAACTCGTCAAATTAGATCTTTTACCAATTACCTTTTTCCCGTTTTGACATTTTTGTCTTTCTCAATTCTCTTTCTGTCTCTATTTTGGCCCTTACTACCTTTCTCATTCTCAGAGGCGTGCAACTCACAATCTTATTCACACCACTGTAGTTTACGCACTGCCTCGACATAGGTAATATCTCATGGGCCAATTGGACTATAATCGACAATCTGAGCCCTTCCATAAACTTTTAGACATCTCGACTGTCACTGTTCATAGTGTCGAGGTAATATCTGCCCAAGAATATAACTGAGTTTCATACTCATAATTCATACTCATCAATAAATCAATTCCTCTGGGTCAGAGTAAGGATTTTATCTATCATTCACTTTAAACAGTGTTCGGGATATTCTATCACCGGAATACATCCAGAAATATTTCGCATGTCAGCTCTGGATGTCTAACTCTTAAGTTGGGTCGAGCGGACTTCCATCAATGCTCCGACTCGCCCTTAAATCTTATGCATACTCTGAGCAATTTGCTCCCAAAATATTCTCCACACTCCACTCCAATCTCACGAAGCCTATCTCAATACTGTTCGATCTCTCTGTTGGACTTTGTGAGGCATACTCAATATAAACCTCCATTTCAATCTCATCCTGATTCTCATAGGTCAACTCAGCACGATTAGCAGGCTCAGGTCTACCTCTACGACCTCTGCCTCGTGCTCTACCTTCTCTATCGCGACTAATATTAGGCATTCCTGCATTCTCAACCATTTCTTAGTTAAAACCCATCTCACTATACACTATTGTATCTAACTAAGTACAGTAACACGGGGATGTAATTTCCTAATTACTGACACTAACACACATCAGACCAATTTCTGCTCTGATACCATCTTTAAATGTCACGACCCAAAACTACCCAAAAATCAGAGTAAATTTTTTACGTTTTGTTATTTTCTTTCATGCTTACCTGTCCTCTGATCGTGACCACACTCCACTAACAATTGGGTTGTGCGTCAATGCCAGTCCCACCATTCATTTACCATATAGCTTAATTCTTTCTCAGTCATTTATAAATGTTTACAACATTTATACATCCCCTAAAGTTACTTACAAACATGTTACTGTGATATGCTTATTTAGATACAATATATACAAGTGTATATACCTTAAATGATGGGTGGCAGCGGATATCCGGAATGCAGTACTCAGTCGCCTCAACATCTACTAGAGATTATCTGTGTGAGAAAATGAAAGGGGTGAGCACATCAAGCTCAGTAAGGCAATCCTATGAACAAGTAGGTAACCATACTACCTACATGAACGTGGTGCCATGCATAAACCACCCTTTCTTCACACATTTCAAAACTGATGCTATGATTCATGATGTCATGTAAAACAAGTTTGCATGGAAAATTCAACATGTAACTATTTCAAATCATTTCTTTCTCATTTAAAATTTCACAACAAATCCAGGACTCAACCCATCCCTCGGGTGGTCCTGATTCACACAAAACCATGAAAATCAGTTTACATCACACATGGGTTTAAAAAGCATGGAAATAACATCATGCAAATTTAGTTTAAACCCAGTTTCAATCTCGTCAAAATCATCAACATGCGAGACTAGGCAACATCTGTATATCGGTAATAACCAGGATTATGGCCATGTGTCCTCGGGAGTCCCTCTGCCTACACAGATCCTAGTGTATGGGGTCTCACCACAATCGAGAACCGCCCGGGAGGTGGGTCAGTCCATCTCGTCGGTCTTATCCATCCCAGGCATCCGAAGATGCCACACGTATCCGAAGATACCACGCATCTAAAGATGCTGCACGGTACATCGTACTCCATGCTACTTGCACGGTACATCATACTCCGTGGACCCATATATCATACCCTGTCTCAGAACGCACATGCGAGCCTATTTAATCGGTGACACACAGTCTACCCGATGCTCCAAGCACAGCTCATCGCATGTTCTCATAAAATCAGTGCGAGCGATGCTCAGCACTCTTATCAAATCAAGTAAAACTAGTGCGAGCTAAGCTCTAGTACTCTGTATGCAAACCATGTGAAAATCTGGTGCTAGCGAAGCTCAACACCCTGTCTCAAAAATCATATAAAAATATGGTGCGAGTTAGACTCTAGCACCCTGTCACAAAAATCATGTAAAACCTGGTGCGAGTTAGACTCTAGCACCGTATCACATGTCAATAAAAACACGTAGGCGGCTCTGTTTCCTCAAAACAGTTTTCAAAATAATTTCCTCGTTAAAAATATGCAATGCTGTGCATTTTTCTTTCAAGGTTAGCCAGCCTACTCATGCATGCGTCAAAACATCTCCAGAACGAGCAGGAACCTCTTGTTCTTGCTCCTCCCATTTTTTCCTAAAATTGAAAATTTTACCCTTAACAAGGGTATTTTGAAAATTTGCCCATTCGTGGCAATAAAATTATTAACTTACTTCTAGACCCTTCACATACTTTAAAAGACTGCATATGTACTTTGAAGTTTCGTAAAGTTACCTCTAGTAGTCCGTAGAATTCCTTTACCTTATTTTTCTGTAGAGTCTGACCTTTCCTTTTCCACTGCTATCTCGTCACGCAGTCCGATCTGCTCCCAATCCAATATCCGAAATTACGTATAAATATTTCTCAGGTCAGATATCATACAATTTAATTGTATTTCCTATTTTCTGGGCTTAATTTAAATCATTGGGCCCGATTGCACCTTATTGGGCCTTAATCGGCCTTAAGCCCGTTTTCCACTTAATTTTCACATTATCGAGGCCTATTAGGCTCATTGGGCCCACCAATAATTTCTTGGGCCTCGTTCTAACTCTCGAATAGCTCAATTTATTATTTATGATAATTTATCTAAATTTCCATAATTTAATTTATTTTATATGATAATTAAATCTGAAGCACGCATAACGATGTAAATTGTCGTAAATAAGGGTTACTTACTCGAGATTTCATGCTAGTACTCAAATCGAGGCTGTCTCGAGCTCTTGTTGGATGCCAATTGTCGAGCTACACAATTTCATAAATTTTCGGGTAAATTTCCAATCGAAAATTAATTAAATAAAATATTCCAAAATTTAAATCGATCAATTTCGACCGCTACTGACTTACCCGTAGCTCGATTACATCGTCGGGCTTTTTCATCTTTTTTTTTTCTTTTTTTCCCTTTTTCTCCTTTTTTCTCTTTCCTCATTGGCTGAACTGGTTCGGTCCGGTTCAACCCGTTTCGGACCATCGGTTCACTCCGGTTCGACCGGTTCAGTGCCTTGCCGATCGATTCTCTGTCGACTTCCACTGCCAGTAGCTCCGCTGGGCCGTCCGCAGCACGAATCTGCCCTCGGTTTCGTCCAAGGCCGTCAAAAAGTCACCGGTCTGGCCTGTTCTCTCCACCGTCGGTACCCATTTCCTCTTTCCGCCATTTTTAACGCCGTCCTTGGGTTTCGACGACTGTTTTCGGTACCAATCGGCTCGGCATTAAGTGGGGAAGGTTCGATGGATGGTGGTTGTAGCCGAATCGGAGCCGGTGGCAGCCGATTTCGCTTCCCCTCTCCGTGACTTCTCTCCCTTGATCCGAAGTTCTCCGGCGTCGGTGTGGCGCGTCGCCAGCACCAGAGAGGTCGCGCCGACGCCCTCTTCCTTTCTCGGCCCTCACCTGGCCGATTGGGTCGCCGGTGGTCGTCCGGTCTTTTCCTGGATTTCGGCTCCGTTTTTTGTTTCTCTCTTTTTTCTCTCTACCCGATTTTCAATTTCTGATTCTTCTTTTTTTATTTAGTATTTATTTTTTTTATTTTAGTCATTAAAATACTATTATTTTGTCAAAATATCTAAAAAAATTATTAATTTATTCAATTAATCCCTAATTGAATTTATCAATATTATTTCGACTTTTCGGTATATTTTTCGATTATTTTTGGGATAATTTTTTAGAGGTAAAAATTCTGATTTATTCCAATAAATTTATATCTTGATCAATTTAACCCGAAATTTTATTATTTCTCCTTTATTGATCAAGATTTCTCAAATCCATAATTTTAATGAAATTTTCTTGTCGAATTTATATCGAATTTTGATCTTTTGACCATTTTTCCCTTGCACGTGTTCAAGAATTCCATTTCAATCCTTTTGCATTTTTAATTTCGTGTTTTAACTAAAATCGGGTCTTACATATGACTTTTTTCTCAAAAATTTGAAAGTGTCATATCTTATGGTTTACACTCTCGTCTTTACGTTTTGGCCGTTTTCGGGAGGTGAATATGCCTAAAACACATTAAACGGACCATTTCAGACTCGTTTAGCCATTTTTGGCTTTTACTCTGGTTCTCTGTGTTCGGGACCAAATCAAACCGACTTTCCTTCATGAGCTCCCTATATTTTCTCATTTTGAGTTTTTCTTTTCACTCAAAATGATTCAGATCCACTCGATCTAGCTTGTTGCTCTTATAGTCCTTATTTGACTTTTATGTAGCTTATAAGTGTTAAATCATTTTACTTACACTTTTATTCAAGTAATTACTCTTCTTATGATTCAACTAACGAAATAAAGTGTTAGTACATATAGAAATCATAAGGAACAAGCTACATAAAAATACAGGTCTTACAATCCTCCCCAACTAAGAAAATTTGGTCCTTCAAATTAGAACCAAGTCAGTCATAAAATAGTTGGGGGTGCTTCTCTCGCATCAGACTCTCTAGCTCCCAAGTAGCCTCCTCTAAAGTGTGATGCTACCAGAGAACCTTCACTAACCTGATAGTCTTCGATCTTAAGACTTTCTCCTTCCTATCCAGTATCTGAATCGGTCTCTCAACATATGACATGTCCTCTTTGAGCTCCAACGGCTCTTAACTAATCACATGTGCTAGATCCGAGTGATACTTCTGAAGCATCGAAATGTGGAAGACGTTATATACACCTAATAAGTCCAGTGGCAATTCCAACCTATAGGCCTATCTCCCACTCAATTAAGTATTTCAAAGGGTCCAATGTAGCGAGGACACAACTTACCTCTCTTTCCAAATCTCGTTATACCCTTGGAAGGAGAAACCTTCAAAAATATTGACTCACCATCTATAAACTTTAGTGGCCTTTGTCTCTTATCAGCATAACTTTCTATCTACTATGAGTTATCCTCAATCTCTCAACAATCAATCGGACATCCTCAGAGGCTTGTGTAACCAAATCAGGAGCAAAAATCTTACGGTCAACCACTTCTTCCTATCCAATAGGAGAACGACATCTACGGCCATATAAAGCCTCATGCAGTGCCATCCTAATATTCGAATGATAACTATTGTTGAAGGTGAATTTGGCTAGTGGAAAATGATCATCCCAAGAGCCTCTAAAATCCATCACACATGCTCTCAACATGTCCTTGGAGTCTGTATAGTCTTCTCTAACTGACCATCTATTTGAGGATGGAAAGCAGTGCTCAAACTCAACTGGGTTCCCATAGCTTCCTGAAAATGCTCCCAAAAGTGCGAAGTGAAAATCCTCCTGAGCTAGTAGGAATAGTGAGAATCGAAGCGATGGTCAATCGACGCTTCAGCTCCTAAAAACTCTTCTCACAATCCTCGTTCCACACAAATGCAACATTCTTCTGAGTGAGACGTGTCAACGGAGCAGCTAATTTCAAAAATCCCTCGACAAATCTCCGATAATATCATGCTAAACCTAGAAAACTCTTGATCTCGGTGAGTCTGTAACACGATTCTCAGGTGCTACTCATGCTCCTCTTGAGACTTTGAATGCACCAAAATGTCATCGATAAAGACGATAACAAACTGATCCAAGTATGGCTTGAACATATCGTTCATCAAAGCCATAAAAGCCGCGGGAGCATTCGTCAATCTGAATGGCATAACCAAGAACTCATAATGGCCATATCCGGTCCAAAATGTTGTCTTGGGTACATCTTCACTCCGAACTCTCAACTGATGATACCCAGATCTCATATCAATCTTAAAAAATACCTACGCTCCCCGAAGCCGATCCAACAAATCATCAATGCGTGGAAGGGGATACCTATTCTTGATGGTAGCCTTATTCAACAATCTGTAGTTTATACACAATCGGAGGCTCCATCCTTCTTCTTCACAAACAAAATTGGTGCTCTCTAAGGTGAAACACTTGGTCTGATGAAACCCCTGCAACTGTCTCTTGAGCTCCTCCAGCTTGACAAAAGCCATGAGGTACCGTGGTTTCGCTATAGTCTCTGTACCAGACACCAAATCTATACAGAACTCCATCTCTTTGTCTGGTGGTAATCCTGACAGTTCATCCGGAAAGACATCTGGGAACTCACTAACCATAAGAATATCTACTAACTCCGGATGTGCCTTATCCGTATCAACTACGTATGCAATAAAATCTTCAATCACATCCGATGAAACATCAACTGTGCCCTGGTTCAAAGCATGTACGCGCCCTTGACCAATCACCTGTTTCCCCTTCTCCTCTCTTGTCGCTCTCCTTTTCGAAGCAGACGTATCAACTAAAGCCCTTTCTAGCTTCTTGCCCTCCTATGGGGCAGTCTTAATCCACTATTGGTAAGTTCTAGCAATATGTCTGAGTTTTCCACACCAAAAACATACAATAGGAGTTATCGAATAAGGTCTACAAACATGATGTCTACCACATCTACTGCACTGCTCAATAGTAGGCCTTTGTCCTCCAATGACAATACCTCTAGCTGAAGCTATGGCCGGATAAGCAGGAGGTCTAGCAGGTCTCTCTCGCACCTCCTCAATCTAGGATCTCTTACAGAAGAGTCTCCTCCCTCCTCGATAACTGAAACCCCTCTCTCTAGCCGACGTCTTCCTCTCTATATCTTGGCTCTGACCAAACTTCCAAACTCGGAGGCATTCCTCTCGTAGTCCTGCTCGCACAGTTGCGCCCTGCGTACTGCCTCCTCATATGTGGCTATATCCAATGGGACCAATCTAGATCGTAACACCGGTCTCAGTCCATCAATAAATCTACAGACCTTCCTGTTCTCACTATACATGGTGTCGGGGTCATACCTTCCCAGGGATATGATTCTAGTCTCATACTGCAGTCTCCGCGGCACCGTATCTGGAACAAACTGCTTCTTAAAGGTATCCAAAAATATATCCCAACTGATATTTGTATGTTGGGCTCTCAATATGGGCCTAGTGGACTTTCACCAATGCTTTGTCGATCCCTTCAGTAGGAACGCAGCAAACGCGACCATCTCCGAAGTCATACACTCGAAAAACCCATATAGCTTCTTCATCTCTCCGATCCACTCCTCAGCAACAACTAAGTCCTTGAACCCATTAAAAGATGGAGGTCAAACTTCTAGAACTGTCGCAACCGATCCAGCTCACATTCGTACCCCAAACCACTACTACACTGTCGCAGAGCAACAAGAGAAGGCGTATCCTAAACTTGTAAGGGTATAGGAGTATTCGTAGGTTATGGCATCTGTGCCGGCTGTGCACGAGTGTCAGTACAGCGCCTGTCCAGTCGCAGTCCCTGCATCCTGCCCTTGTCTACCTGGCATAGTTTATGCCAACATCTCCACTATCGTCTCTAAGCTACGTTCTAACCTCGTAAAGCGTGCCTCAATACTCTCTAGTACCTCAGAAGGACCTGGAGTCTCATGGGCAGATGAAGACTCAGAATCATCTCGGCTCACAGGCCTACCACTACGGCCTCGAGCCCTACCTCTAGCCTCTCTACCACGACTGGCATTTTCCATAAAGGCTCAATTCCTGCAGTCACAACCATTAATTTGTCTATTTCCCATCTTGTATACATAATTTTATCTAAACACAACACAGAAATATGGGGATCTACACTTTTCTAATTACTAACACCGACTCACATCATACCAACTATGCTCTGATACCATTCTGTCACGACCGTGACTTAACCAAAAACCACTACCAATTTTTCATTTTTTACTTCCTTTCTCTTACCATCAGTTGGGCTATGATTCGATATTAGTACCCTCGCTTACCATATCATTCATTCATTATCATACATACATGTCAATATACTATCTACTAACTATAATTTCTTTTATACCATAAGTGAACTCATATAAAATTTAATACAAATGCATCCCCATAATTTACATCGTTAACATCACTTTGTTGTTTATATGTTTAGATACAAAACCATACGAAATGTGTATACCTTTCGGTCGATAGGAAATGGCAACAGACAAAAGGAATGCTAACCCTCAGTCGTACTCGTTCTACTGCAGGTGCTCTATAGAGAGGTGGAAAATGAAAGGGGTAAACTCACTAGCTCAGTAAGGAAATCAGGTAAGCAAGTAGACTTCTACACTATCTATTGAAAATAATGTTATGTCTTAAAATATTATTTCCTTAACTCATGTTAAAAGCATGAATTTAAAATATATATATAGTTGTACTGATTAAATCTCATGTACAGAAATCATGCTGAGTTCTCAAATGTAGGCATTTCGTGCAAAACAATGCATCTTTATAATTTCATAATGCCTTTAGATAAATCATGCCATTTATATTTAAATCATAGTAAATATGACATTTCAATCATTCACAACACAATAATCAGATTTTTGACCCATCCCTCAGGTCTATTCTATCAAAAATCAAGTGATATATCATGTGAGACCCGGTGGCTAAATGCAATAATATCCTGGACTATGGCCATATCCTATAATGGTGATCTCAGGCAACACAGTACTCGGTGTGTGGGGCAATCACTGCTGTAACGGGAGGTGGGTCAAATCCTTACAATCGTCAGCTATCAACTCCTCAACTCCTCATACACATCACAAGAACACACGGTACAGCGTATTTCGTGACACATACATAGTACAACATACACCCTGGACCCTATCTCAATGGATAATCAATACCACGTCTCTAAATCCACATGCGAACATCTCAACAGTGTGACACTCAGTATACACGCAGAATTGTCACGATTTTTAAACATGTCTTATATATCACAGTAAAACTACAGTGCGCGCCTTGAGTGTGACTCACAGTCAACACCCCACTCAAACATTGTTTATGCATCTCAAAATATCGAACACTAGTGCGAGTAAACCTCCAACACTAGGTCATGCATAGTTCATGTTTCAAATCAAGTACGAGCAATCACTCCAGTACTATGCCATGCACAAAACTCATCAAATCGAGTACGACCAATTGCTCCAGCACTCCATCATGTATAAATCATATAAAATTGAGTACGAGCAATGCTCCAGCACTCTATCATGCATGTCATAGAAATCTAGTGCAAATCATATTTCAGTACTAATATATGTGGAAAACATATGAAATCAAGTGTGAGCTGTGCTCTAGCATGATTTATTCTCACATAATTCGATAGATGGCTCTTTAAAAGGGATGGGTTTCAAACATAAAAATCAGCATTATAAATTGTGTTATTTCTCAACAACCATGAAAACATTAGCTCATATACCTACTCTTCTGCTAAACAGCAATAAAAACATTCAAAATTTTGGTTTCCATGCTTTTTACAACTTTTTTCAAAAGTTGACTTTTTTCAAAAGTTGACTTTTTTCCTAACTAGGAGCAAAATCGTAATTTGTCATTATCGGGTCGTTATAAATATTATTCACTTTCTCTGACCCTCAAAGTTTTTAAATGAATGCACAAGCAGGCAAAAATACGTGATGGTATCTCTAACTACTCGTAAAAGTCCCTTACCTACAGTCACACGAGAAATTTTACTTTCTCAACGCTGCTCGATCCAGTAGTCTGATTTGCTCCTCTGATAATCTATGGAGCTACATATAACCATTCATCAGTATTTCACATTTAATACAATCTATTTCACTTAATTGGCCTTGATAAACCTTAATGGGCCTAACACTGTCTTAAGCCCATTTTCATTTTACTATTTATTTTTGTTGGGCCTATTAGGCTTGTGGGGTCCATCAACTCTTATTAGGCTTGTCCGAGGCCCATTAAATCTCATTGGGCCGAAACCAATTAGGCTTGACCCATTGGACCTCTCGACCATGGCATGTGGCCAAGAGCCACCATGCCGCTCATGGCCGAGCACCACGCCACCATCATGTCGATTGCTAGCCAATTCACTTAGGCATTTTGTCATACACTTGGTTGGCATTAGTCTTAAGCTTACTTAGTTCATTTAGGCATTTTACCAAACACTTTGATTGCCAACTTCAATTCATCTACCAATTGATCAAATTGATTAAAACTAACTATACCATAATCATAAACACATGTATATCAATCTATTTATGCCTTAAAATCAATCAGGTAATCATCAATTTACAATCACCCATTCTCGGCCAACCTTAGTTCATGGAGATTTCATGTGTTTCATTACATAAAAAATATATCAATCAACTTAGAATATTGCATAAATTAACATATATGAATTTGGAAGCTTGAAATTATACCTAGCTTGCACTTTTACACTTGATCGAAACTTTGTAGCCTCTCGGGTTGTTCACTTTGGCTCCTTGATAGCCAATTCCAACATATGTTAATCCTCTCTCAATTTGGAACAACTTTCATGAAGATTGCAAGTTCCAAATATACCTTTATCCTAGTGATTTCTAGTGAGAGAAAGCTTGACTATGTGTTTGTTAATGGTTTCCTCTCTTTGTCGAATGCTTAGGGAAGAAGATGATGTTGTGTTGGTTGATTTTAGAAGCTAAAGACTTAGTTATTAAGTCATGAAATTCAGCCAACAATTTTGACTTGAATAGGTTTAGGTGATAGTTACCAATTTGGCTTTTGTTACCATTTACTAATGGGCTTGGAATTTAACAATTGGCCCTAGCTTTTGGGCCTCTCGATTTGGGCCTTGCTAATGGGATTTTAGAGTGCAATTTTTACTACCTATTGGGCCTTCAATTTTCTAAATATTAGGCTCACAAATCGGCCCAACAATTTGGCCTAATGGGTCTAAGAAATTCGGCTCACACTTTTTACACCTTAATGGGCTTTAAAATTTCCACTTTGGCCAATTACGTTTTTATCCATTAAATTTAATCCGAATTTCGTTTAAATAATTTTTTCCTACTTCAAGGGATGATTATCTTGTATTTTGACCAAAAATATTTCTTCCCCAAAATTTAATCATACATAGGTTAAATTTTAACTATGGTTAGTCAACTATGGTCAAAGTCCACTTTTCTTAACTACCTTTGAATTTTCTTGACCATTGACCATGTTTGACTTTTTTTCAAAAATCCAAAAATGTCATATCTTATGGTTTACACTCTCGTCTTTACGTTTTGGCAGTTTTCGGGAGGTGAATATGCCTAAAACACCTTAAACGGACCATTTCAGACTCGTTTAGCCCTTTTTGGCTTTTACTCAGGTTCTCTGTGTTCGAAACCAAATCAAACCGACTTTCCTTCATGAGCTCCCTATATTTTTTTCATTTTAAGTTCTTCTTTTCAGTCAAAATGATTCAAATCTACTCGGTTTAGCTTGTTGCTCTTATAACCCTTATTCGACTTTTATGTAGCTTATAAGTGTTAAATCATTTTACTTACACTTTTATTCAAGTAATTACTCTTCTTATGATTCAACTAACGAAATAAAGTGTTCGTACATATAGAAATCATAAGGAACAAGCTACATAAAAATATGGGTCTTACATAAAATGCATTTTAAAGACACTGAAAAACTTAGAAAAACATAAAAGAGCAAAGAGAGAAAAAAAGGAACAAAAAGAAGAAAGAAGAGAGAAAAGGAAGAAGATTCTTCGAGAGCTTTAACGTACTCTCACTCTTTACCTTTATTCCTCCAAAGCAGTAGTTTTAGAATTAGATTTGAGTGAGAGAAAGGAAGAAAGTGAAAGGAAAAATGAGTTTTTGGTTAAAAAAAGGGAAAATCAAAGTAAGAGGCATTTATGTTAGTTTTGAGATGGTGGGTAAAGTTTATTTATGATTATTGAATGTTGTATTGATGGGTATTTATGGTTTGAAAGTGATTGTTAGTGTGGAAGCTTAGAAAGATAAAAACTTAGGGTTTCTCTCTCTACAAGGTATGATTTTCTAAAATTATGAGATAAATATATGTTATGATTTGTGGCATAATATGTTGAGTTGCTTAAGTATATTATTGATATGAAATTTATGGAATGATGATTTAGAGTTTGAAGTGATGAAATTAGGGTTTTTTATGTGTGAATAGTGGTATGGTTGATTAAAATGAATGACATGATACTAATGATGAATGTAGGATGTATGCGATGTTATTTATGATATTGGATTTAAAAAATTTATAAGAGCTTATAAGTTAAGATTTCTACGTTAAGACTTAAGAGGAATTAAGAGGAAATGTTAAGTTAGGAAGGGGTTTTGAGTTATGAAAGTTTAAGTAAGCTAAAGAGTAAGAGACTAAGTGATATGCTATGGCTTTTACAGCAAAGAGGACCACTAGTGGAGTTAGGCAATATAGATGCATTGCCTAACCTAAGCTTGGTGCCAAAGAACCAAAGCTGAGTGCTATAATCGCCTTGAGATAAAGGATTATGTGTAGAGTCATGGAGTCTATTTGTTTTCGATGCATGCATGCAAGTTTAATATGTTTTATATATTTCTATGACATGAAAACTCATGAAAAGCCATATTTATCACTAGAGGATTGATCCCATGAGTCAGAGGAATTGATCTCTCAATTAAGTGTTCTAGAAAAGTTGCCTTCATGTGTTAAGGGGTCAATCCCCTGAAGGTAGGATCGATCCCCTTCCACCGTTTTGTTGTAACGACCCAAACTACCCAAAAATCAGAGTTAATTTTTCGCGTTTTATTATTTTCTTACTTAAATTCTTACCTGTCCTCGAATCGTGATCACACTCCACTAATAATTGGGCTGTGCATCAATGCCAGTCCCACCATTCAATTACCATCTCACTTATTTCTTCTCCAGTCATTTATAATTGTTTACATTATTTATACATCCCCTAAAGTTACTTACAAACATGTTACTGTGCTATGCTTATTTAGATACAATACATACAAGTGTATATACCTTAAATGATGGGTAGCAACGGACATCCGGAATGCAGTACTGAGTCGCCTCAACTTCAACTGGAGATTATCTGTGGGAGAAAATGAAAGGGGTGAGCACATCAAGCTCAGTAAGGCAATCCTACGAACAAGTAGGTAACCATACTACCTACATGAACGTGGTGCCATGCATAAACCACCCTTTCTCCACACCTTTTAAAACAGATGATATGAGTTATGATGTTATGTAAAACACATTTGCACGAAAAATTCAACATGCACTTATATTCAAAATCATATCTTTCTCATTTAAAATTTCATAGTAAAGTCAGGACTTGACCCCTCCTTCGGGTGATCCTGACTCACACAAAATCATGAAAATTCGTTATACATCACACATGGGTTTAAAAAGCATGGAAATACCATCATGCAAATTTAGTTTAAAAACCCAATTTGATTTCATTAAAATCGTCGACATGCGAGACTAGGCAACATTTGTATATCGGCAATAACCAGGACTATGGCCATATGTGTCCTCGGGAGTTCCTCAGCTACACGGATCCTAGTGTGCGAGTTCTCACCATGATCGGGAATCGCCCAGGAGGTGGGTCAATCCATCCCGTCAGTCTTATCCGATCCCAGGCATCCGAAGATGTTGCATCCGGAGATGCCGTATCCGAAGATACCACACGGTACATCGTACTCCATGCTATGCCCGGTACATCGTACTCCGTGAACCCATATAATATCTCTATACTCATGCCATGTCTCAAAACGCACGTGCGAGCCTATTAACTCAGTGACACACAGTCTACCTGATGCTCCAAGCACGGCTCATCGTATGTTCTCATAAAATTAGTGCGAGCGATGCTCAGCACTCTCATCAATTAAGTAAAACTGGCAGAGCCCGCTTTACATCCCCACAAGGCCACCAACCTCATCCCTCACTCTCACCCCACCTAAGAGGTCTTTTGAGCCTGTTGGGCCTTTTGGCTGACTCCAAGGGCAGACAGCGCTACTCCACAAATCCAGTAAATCTAGTGCGAGCTAAGCTCAACACTTTGTATATAAATCACATGAAAATCTTATAAAATCTGGTGCGAGTTAGACTCTAGCACCGTGTCACAAAAAAGCATGTGAAATCTGGTACGAGTTATACTCTAGCACCTATGCATGTAAAACTCTAGTGCGAGCTCTCGCTCCAGCATAAATGCATGCATCACACAAATCAAACATCGTGCGAGCTGAGCTCTAACACGTCACATGTAAATAAAAACACGTAGGCGGCTCGGTTATCTCCAAATAGTTTTCACAGAAATTACATCGTTAAAGGTATGCAATGCTATGCATTTTTCTTCAAAAGTGAGCCAGCCTACTCATGCATGTGTTAAAATACCTCCAGAATGAGCAGGAACCTCTTGTCCTTGCTCCTCCCAATTTTTCCTAAAGTTGGAAACATTTACCCTTAACAAGGGTATTTCGGTAATTTTGCCCATACGGGGCATTAAAATTATTCTTCGACCTCTAGACCCTCCAGAACATTTTTAAGGACTGCATATGAATTTAAAATTGCGTAAAGTTTACCTCTAGCAGTCCGTAGAATTCCCTTACCTTATTTTCCTGTCGAGTCTGACCTTTTCTTTTCCACTGTTGTCTCGTCGCGCAGTCCGATATGCTTCCAATCCAATGTCCGGAACTGCGTAGTAATATTCCTCAGGTCAGATAACATACAATTTAATTGTATTTAATCTTTTCTGGGCTTAATTTAAATCATTGGGACCGTTTACCCCTATTGGGCCCGATTGCACCTTAATGGGCCTTAATCGGCCTTAAGCCCGTTTTTCACTAAATTTTCACTTTATCGAGGCCTATTGGGACCATTGGGCCCACCAATAATTTATTGGGCCTCGTTCTAATTCTCGAATAGCTAAATCGATTATTTACGACAATTTATTTAAATTTTCATAATTTAATTCAATTTATGCGGAAATTAAATCAATATCACGCATAACGAGGTAATTGTCGTAAATAAGGGTCACTTACCCGAGATTCCATGCTAGTACGAAATTCGAGGCTGTCTCGAGCCCTCAGTGGATGCCAATCGTCGAGCTACACAATTCCACAATTTTTCTGGGTAAGTTTTCAGCCCAAAATTAATTAAATTAAATACTCCAAAATTTAAATCGGGTCAATTCGATCGCTCACTGACTTACCCGAAGCTCGATTACACCACAGGAATTTTCCCCAATTTTTTCTCTTTTTTTCTTTTTCTTCCTTTTTTCCTCTCTTTTTAGCTGAACCGGTTCAGTCCGATTCGGACCGGTTCAGACCGTCGGTTCTCTCCGGTTCGGTCGGTTCACCGCCGGTTCACCACCTTGCCGGCCGGTTCTCCGCCGGCTTCCACCGCCAATAGCTCCGCTGGGTCGTCCGCATCACGAATCTGACCTCGGTTTGGGTCGAGGTCACCGGAACGCCATCGGTCCGGCTCTTCTCCCTCGGCCGTCGGACCCATTTTCTTCTCCCGCCGTTTTCGGCGCCGTCCGCCTGTTTCGATGCCTGCCACCACCACCAATCTGCTCGTCTTGGCCTCGGGGACGTTCGGCTAGGGGTGGGATTGGCCAGATCGGCGCCGTTCGCCGCCGATCTCCCTTTTTCCTCTCGGTTTCGTTCTCACCGTTTCTCTCGCCGGTGGCCGCCGTTCGGGCCTCCATGGGGCCGGTAGTGGGTCGGCCCTCGTCGGGCTTGCCTTCGCCGGCCTCGCCTGGTCTCCTGGCCGCCAGCAGCTCCTCGGTCGGCTGCTTCGTTTCCGTTTCCTCTGCTCTTCGCGATTTTCGCGTTTTCTGTTCTTTTTTTTTCATTTCTTTTATTAATTATTTTTATTATTATTATTTATTTTAATTATTACACTATTCCTTAAAATACTCCATAAAATCCAAAATATCTACACTTATATTATTTTTATTTTAATTTAATTTATTTAATTTAAATTTAATTTATTAAATATATTTTTCTTCAAATTTTCGATATTATTTCTTTGCGCTTTTCGAGATATCGTTCCAGTAATTTTTCGGTATTTTTAAAATTTCTGAATCTTGATTAATTGACCCAAATTGTATAATTTCCTCATTATCGATCAAGATATCTTACATCCTTATTTTAAATTAAAATTTTCTTATCGCCCTAATACCGGGTTTTGGTATTTTTACCATTTTACCCCTGCTCTTGTTTCGAAAATCAATTTAACCTGACTTCCTTCATACTTTCCCCATCTTTTCTTATTTAATTTTCGTATTTTAATTAAATTCGGGTCTTACAACTCTCCCCCACTTAAGGAATTTGGTCCTCCAAATTAGAACCAATTCATATGAGTCCATAAACTACTCCGGGTACATCAATCGTATCATACTTCTTTAATTCTTATGTGACCTTCTTCGGAGTGTATTACTACCAAAGGACTTTAATTAGGGAGATCATCTTAAACCTCAATACTTTCTCTTTCCTGTTTAATGCCCGAATAAACTTCTTCAGTATACTTATATTTTCATTAAACTGAACTTTTGGAATTCTTATTCGATCATCTATGCTGGATCTGGATAGTATTGCCGAAGCATCAAAAGCTGAGACACATTGTGGGTGCCTGTTAATTCAGGTGATAACACCAACCTACAGGTCTTATCTCCCACTTGTCTAATCTCTCAAAATATTCCATCCAGCACAACTCAATTTTACCTTCTTCCAAAAGCTCGCTATGTCCTTATTCTCTTAGGACAGGGAACATTTCAACCATACTAATTCACCAAGGGAAATTTTCAATACTTGTCTATCTGCTCTGAGGTATTCTTAATCTCCCACTCTTAATTAAACATCCTCAGAGACTTATTATCCAAAGTCGAAAATGATTCTATCTGTCACCCACTTTTTCTTATCCAATTTGGGGAATAACCCCTACAGCCATACACTGCCTCATATCTTGTTATCCCGATACTCAAGTGACAACTGTCACTATTGGTTAATTCGATTAGAAATTAGCTGATCATTCCAGGAGCTTATAAAATCAATGGCACACGCTTTCATCGGATCCTCCAGAACTTGTACAGTCCTCTCTGACTGACCATCTGTCTGAGGACGAAAAGCTGTGCTAATACTCAGTCGGGTTCCCATAGCTTCCTTAAAATATCCTCAGAGGTGGGAAGTGAAGCGGGAATCCCTATATGATACCATGCTCACTGGAACGCTACTTAATGTTCCACAATCTTCCTTATACCTGAATCCTCATACACACTTTGAGTATTTGAGGATTTCATAACCAGAAGGTGGGTAGACTTAATCACTCTATAGACTATCATCTAAATAGTCTCGTAATTCACCTGGGTTCTCTGTAACCCATCACGAAATTCATGGAGACTTGCTCCCATTTTTCGTGCCGTGTCGATATAGGTAGGTGCTGCAATAACTCTGCAGACTTTTAATACTCTACCATATCTCTTTCCACATCTGACCACCAATACCCTTTTTAGATATTTCATATATATAATCGTTACTTTCCGTATGCACTGTATATCCTGTAGAGTGAGCTTCTGACAAAATTACTATCTCATCAACTGTGGTCCTGGGGAGCACTCATACTGTCTCGGAATCCTCAGTAACTCATTATCATACTCCGTGAACTCTATCACAGTACCCTTTTGAATCTGACCCATACTATCGACACCATGCCGATCATCACGCTAAGCCTGGTAAATCCGAGAACTCTCATCCGGTTCTAGTCATCAGGCTAGCTGTCACACAATCACTGTCATCATCAGAAGGGATCACATCAATATTGAGGCTCATAACTGCTCTAGCAGCACACGCTCCCTGACCATCATATGCGGTACCATCCCGAAGCTCTTTCTGCTCAAGGCATCAATCATCACATTAGCCTTTCTTGGGTGGTACAATTTTCCACAAATCAAAATCTCTCAGAAGCTCTAACCCACTATATATTCTCATATTCGCCTCTTTCTGTGAAAACAGATACTCAGGCTTTATGATCAGTGCATACCCAAAAATTCCTCACCCTGTACATAATAGTACCATATCCTCGGTACAAATACTGTTGCCAACTTTAAATCATGGGTCAGATAGTTTATTTCATGATCAAGGAGTTGTCTGACTCCATACTTGACTATCTTCCCATTATACATCAATACATAGCTCATCCTGATTTGAGGTATCCATACTCATTGAAAACCTCTTGAGCTGTTGGGTATGGTGAAAATAATCACGGTGGTCAGTTCATACTTCACTACACCGAAATTCCTGTCACATCTATCATCTCACTTATCATCTCATTCAAAGACCACGTTTTCTTAGTTAAACGTGTCAACCAAGTAGACCATATTGAGAACTTGCAACAACCCATTCGTAAAAACAATTTTCCAATTATTGCTTACAGTTTGCCCTAGACTTTAACTACACCCAATATATCATCGACAATGATGATTACAAATCGATATAATCCTTGACTTATTTACGTATAAGCGTATAAGATCCTTCTCAACCGCTTACGTTTTCAGGTACTATCCTGCGTCATTTCCTTTTCTTATCTTAACGGCTCTTATTAAATTTTACTATGTTAACCTTCCTGATTTGTCGAATTTTAATATTCTTATCGTCTTAGTAAAGGTATCCTAATGCTAAAGGTAGTTATTACAATGATCGATTTCATGGTAAAGGTTATATATATACTTTTAGACGCTGTCAAGTCTTCAGACGGAGAGGTATTTTGAAATACCTTTATTAACCTTCAGACTTAACCACAATTACTTTATATCTCAGTCTCTGTGGTCACAATTTATATTCGTTACTAATGGCTTTAATCCTAATTACTTCATATCGTAAAGATGTTCTCACCTTGCATACGCCTCTTACTCCAATACATCTGGTATTCAGAATTAAGCATATCTCATCTTAAAGATTATCTCCTTAGTGTATCTATTATAACGAAACTCTTGTTCATTATTCATTTCGTGAGTACAATCCTTTACTGCTTTAATTTCAACTGTTGCACCCCTTTTTTATCACTTGAAATCTCTATATCCTTATTCCGTTAATTAATCCTCTTCTATTGGGGTATTCATTTATCAGTATTGTGCCCGATGATGTAGGCATTCATGCCTTTTTCTCACTTATATACGAATGAAGGCGGTATGAATAAATGTGTGGCACCAGGATCAATGAACATATGTACTTCATTATTCATAACAAGTGTGGTATCTTACACCACATCCATGAAACATCAATAGTGTCCTGGTCCAAGACATCCTCTCGCCTTCGTCCAACAACTTACTTTCCTTTTTCTTTTCGGCTATTGCCTCCCTTCTCGTTGTAGCTATACCAATGAAGTTTTTCTCTGTCTCTTTACTTTTCTGCGGGACGATCTCGTCCAATTCTGTGTAATCAAAATCAATGGTCCGTCTTACCACACTTAACGGCCATTTTCATCAATACAATGTAGGTATAGACCCTCCTTTCAAGGTATCCACCACACATCCCACACTGCTTACAGCACTTACACTGCTACACTGCTTCGTAGTAGGTCGGGGTTCTCCAATCACAAAACCCCTCAAGAGTGCTAAAATTGGATGCACTGGGGCCTTACCAATTATCTTACTCCATGACTCGTCAAATTAAATATTTTACCAATTACCATTTTCTCATTTTTAACATATCTGTCATTTCTCGATTCTCTTTTCTGTCTCTATTTTAGCCCTCACTACCTTTCCCAATCTCAGAGGCGTGCAATTCATGTTCTTATTCACCTAACTGTAAATCTGCGCACTACCTCAGTATAAGTAATATCTCACGGGCCAATCGGACTCTAATTGAAAATCTGAGCCCTTCCATAAACTTTTAGACATCTCGACTGTCACTGTTCATAGTGTCGAGGTAAATTCTGCCAAAGAATATAACTAAGTTTCATACTCATAATCAATTTAGTATTCCTAGGCAGTGTAAGAAATTTTTCCTTGAAATTTCCTTTAAATCATGTCCGGGATATCCTATCACCGGAATACATCCAAAATATTTCTCATATCAACTCTTAAGATGGGTCGAGCGGACTTCTACCAATGCTCCACTGCGCCCTCTGATCTTATGTATACTCTGAGCAATTTGCTCCTCAAAATAATCTCCACACTCCGCTCCAATCTCGCGAAGCGTCTCTCAATACTATCCGATCTCTCTGTCGGACTCTGTGAGACATTCTCAACATTCACCTCTATTCCAATTTCATTCTGATTCTCATAGGTCAACTCAGCACGACTAGCAGGCTCAGGTCTACCTCTACGACCTCTGCCTCGTGCACTTTCTCATCTAACGCGACTCATATTAGGCATTCCTGCATTCTCAACCATTTCTTAGTCAAAACCCATCTCGATATACACTATTATATCTAACCAAGCACAGTAACACGGGGATATAATTTCCTAATTACTGACACTGACACACATCAGACCAATTGCTGCTCTGATACCATAAAATCTGTCACGACCCAAACTACCCAAAAATCAGAGTTAATTTTTCGCGTTTTATTATTTTCTTACTTAAATTCTTACCTGTCCTCGAATCGTGACCACACTCCACTAATAATTGGGCTGTGCGTCAATGCCAGTCCCACCATTCAATTACCATCTCACTTATTTCTTCTCCAGTCATTTATAATTGTTTACATTATTTATACATCCCCTAAAGTTACTTACAAACATGTTACTGTGCTATGCTTATTTAGATACAATACATACAAGTGTATATACCTTAAATGATGGGCAGCAGCGGACATCCGGAATGCAGTACTGAGTCGCCTCAACTTCAACTGGAGATTATCTGTGGGAGAAAATGAAAGGGGTGAGCACATCAAGCTCAGTTAGGCAATCCTACGAACAAGTAGGTAACCATACTACCTACATGAACGTGGTGCCATGCATAAACCACCCTTTCTCCACACCTTTTAAAACAGATGATATGAGTTATGATGTTATGTAAAACACATTTGCACGGAAAATTCAACATGCACTTATATTCAAAATCATATCTTTCTCATTTAAAATTT
The DNA here is from genome assembly GCA_033439115.1 of Firmiana major. Taxonomy (NCBI): domain Eukaryota; kingdom Viridiplantae; phylum Streptophyta; class Magnoliopsida; order Malvales; family Malvaceae; genus Firmiana; species Firmiana major. Next base: position 19,622,600 of record CM065903.1, on the reverse strand, counting down.
CACAGTAAAGTCAGGACTCGACCCCTCCTTCGGGTGATCCTGACTCACACAAAATCATGAAAATTCGTTATACATCACACATGGGTTTAAAAAGCATGGAAATACCATCATGCAAATTTAGTTTAAAAACCCAATTTGATTTCATTAAAATCGTCGACATGCGAGACTAGGCAACATCTGTATATCGGCAATAACCAGGACTATGGCCATATGTGTCCTCGGGAGTTCCTTAGCTACACGGATCCTAGTGTGCGGGTTCTCACCATGATCGAGAATCGCCCAGGAGGTGGGTCAATCCATCCCGTCAGTCTTATCCGATCCCAGGCATCCGAAGATGCTGCATCCGGAGATGCCGTATCCGAAGATACCACACGGTACATCGTACTCCATGCTACTTGCACAGTACATCGTACTCCGTGAACCCATATAATATCTCTATACTCATGCCATGTCTCAAAACGCACGTGCGAGCCTATTAACTCAGTAACACACAGTCTACCTGATGCTCCTAGCACGACTCATCGCATGTTCTCATAAAATCAGTGCGAGCGATGCTCAGCACTCTCATCAATTAAGTAAAACTGGCAGAGCCCGCTTTACATCCCCACAAGGCCGCCAACCTCATCCCTCACTCTCACCCCACCTAAGAGGTCTTTTGAGCCTGTTGGGCCTTTTGGCTGACTCCAAGGACAGACAGCGCTTCTCCACAAATCCAGTAAATCTAGTGCGAGCTAAGCTCAACACTTTGTATATAAATCACATGAAAATCTTATAAAATCTGGTGCGAGTTAGACTCTAGCACCGTGTCACGAAAAAGCATGTGAAATCTGGTGCGAGTTATACTCTAGCACCTATGCATGTAAAACTCTAGTGCGAGCTCTCGCTCCAGCACCAATGCATGCATCACACAAATCAAATATCGTGCGAGCTGAGCTCTAGCACGTCACATGTAAATAAAAATACGTAGGCGGCTCGGTTATCTCCAAATAGTTTTCACAGAAATTACATCGTTAAAGGTATGCAATGCTATGCATTTTTCTTTAAAAGTGAGCCAGCCTACTCATGCATGTGTTAAAATACCTCCAGAATGAGCAGGAACCTCTTGTCATTGCTCCTCCTAATTTTTCCTAAAGTTGGAAACATTTACCCTTAACAAGGGTATTTCGGTAATTTTACCCATACAGGGCATTAAAATTATTCTTCGACCTCTAGACCCTCCAGAACATTTTTAAGGACTGCATATGAATTTAAAATTGCGTAAAGTTTACCTCTAGCAGTCCGTATAATTCCCTTACCTTATTTTCCTGTCGAGTCTGACCTTTTCTTTTCCACTGTTGTCTCGTCGCGCAGTCCGATATGCTTCCAATCCAATGTCCGGAACTGCGTAGTAATATTCCTCAGGTCAGATAACATACAATTTAATTGTATTTAATCTTTTCTGGGCTTAATTTAAATCATTGGGCCCGTTTACCCCTATTGGGCCCGATTGCACCTTAATGGGCCTTAATCGACCTTAAGCCCGTTTTCCACTAAATTTTCACTTTATCGAGGCCTATTGGGACCATTGGGCCCACCAATAATTTATTGGGCCTCGTTCTAATTCTCGAATAGCTAAATCGATTATTTACGACAATTTATTTAAATTTCCATAATTTAATTCAATTTATGCGGAAATTAAATCAATATCACGTATAACGAGGTAATTGTCGTAAATAAGGGTCACTTACCCGAGATTCCATGCTAGTACGAAATTCGAGGTTGTCTCGAGCCCTCAGTGGATGCCAATCGTCGAGCTACACAATTCCACAATTTTTCGGGGTAAGTTTTCAGCCCAAAATTAATTAAATTAAATACTCCAAAATTTAAATCGGGTCAATTCGACCGCTCACTGACTTACCCGAAACAGGAATTTTCCTCAATTTTTTCTCTTTTTTCTTTTTCTTCCTTTTTTCCTCTCTTTTTGGCTGAACCGGTTCAGTCTGGTTCGGACCGGTTCAGACCGTCGGTTCTCTCCGGTTCGGCCGGTTCACCGTCGGTTCACCACCTTGCCGGCCGGTTCTCCACCGGCTTCCACCGCCAATCGCTCCTCTGGGTCGTCCGCATCACGAATCTGACCTCGGTTTGGGTCGAGGTCGCCGGAACGCCGCCGGTCCGGCTCTTCTCCCTCGGTCGTCGGACCCATTTTCTTCTCCCGCCGTTTTCGACGCCGTCCGCCGGTTTCGGTGCCTGCCACCACCACCAATCTGCTCGTCTTGGCCTCGGGGACGTTCGGCTAGGGGTGGGATTGGCCAGATCGGCGCCGTTCGCCGCCGATCTCCCTTTTTCCTCTCGATTTCGTTCTCACCGTTTCTCTCGCCGGTGGCCGCCGTTCGGGCCTCCATGAGGCCGGTAGTGGGTCGACCCTCATCGGGCTTGCCTTCGTCGGCCTCGCCTGGTCGCCTGGCCGTCGGCAGCTCCTCGGTCGGCTGCTTCGTTTCCATTTCCTCTGCTCTTCGCGATTTTCGCGTTTTCTGTTCTTTTTTTTTTTTCATTTCTTTTATTAATTATTTTTATTATTATTATTTATTTTAATTATTACACTATTCCTTAAAATACTCCATAAAATCCAAAATATCTACACTTATATTATTTTTATTTTAATTTAATTTATTTAATTTAAATTTAATTTATTAAATATATTTAATTTAATTTTTCTTCGCGCTTTTCGAGATATCGTTCCAGTAATTTTTCGGTATTTTTAAAATTTTCGAATCTTGATCAATTGACCCAAATTGTATAATTTCCTCATTATCGATCAAGATATCTTACATCCTTATTTTAAATTAAAATTTTCTTATCGCCCTAATACCGGGTTTTGGTATTTTTACCATTTTACCCCTGTTCTTGTTTCGAAAATCAATTTAACCTGACTTCCTTCATACTTTCCCCATCTTTTCTTATTTAATTTTCGTATTTTAATTAAATTCGGGTCTTACATTTGTACTAAAAGGTATTTTTCATGCAAATTGACCCTAAACCCACAAAATGCGTTAAAGAACTTCATTTTGTGAAATGTCATGATAAACCTGTTTTGGTTATTCAGAAAAAACCAATGCATTAAAATGATTTCCCTAAAACTTATTTAACCTGTTTTAAGTGGGGTCACTATGTTTAAGATTATGAAAAGGATGATTCCATAGGATAACTATCCCATTTACTTATGTATTACGATTTGAATGCTTAAGCTATGTTTATTATGTTAAGGAATTATACCATGTATGTTTTATGAATTGTTTTAAGAGACTATAAGGCTACCATTTGTAACATGCTTAAGGAGCGTGTAATGTCCATCTATGTCATGTTGGCAATTATGCCTCATGTTCTTAAGGGACATCCACCATTATGTGACATTTATGCTTTTAAATTTTAAGCAAGGTTGTTAAACCTGAACAAGTAAACAACATTCCTAGCACTGACTAGTCAAGTAAGGCTGAGGAAACCTCTAACCATGGCCATAGGTTAACTTTCCTTTTTAAAGGGCTCCCGTTTTGGGATATAAGTAAAATACATAACACTCTTGTAATCAGATGCCTGGTCTCTAATGTAAGACCCTTAAGTTTCTATGTAATGTATATGATTAGTTGATGTACGGACAAGTTACATTACATATGAATTACAAGAAATGAATGTTTTTAAGTTCTAAGTGTGAATGGATTGAAGAATGAGTGTTGAATTGATTTAGTATGAGTTTGAATGAGGAATTTGTAGCAAAAAAAGATGAAAAATGAAGGCCAGATCGATCTCATGCAAGGAGAGATCGATCTCAAGGCTCGAAAAGCACAATCTCAAGCATGTTGGAAGAAAGAGATCGATCTCCATAACTCTCGGGCTAGAGCAAATCGATCTCCCCTTAAGGCCAGATCGATCTCCTTAGCTCTCTACCTGAGACAAATTGATCATGTTCCATTGAGCAAATCGATCTCATTTTACTGAAGCAGATCGATCCTATTCATTCGACAAATCAATCTCATGCCTTTAAAATGTCGTGAAACTAAGAAATTCAAGAGGACCAGATCCATCTGCATAGAGTGGAGATCGATCTCATCAAGCCATTTCTATAAAAAGGGAGTAGTTGGATCTGCAATTCACGGGAAACAACTTCATTCTTCCATTTTCAATCTAAAACCTAACTTTCTCATTCTAAAATCATCCTATTTCTATAAAGATTTAAGAAAAATCCATTAGGGCAAAGTTGTTCATTATAAAGAGAAGAACAACATAGTTTGGAATTAATACCCCATTAGTTGGATTAAAGGAGCAAGCAATGTTCTTATTTGGAGCAAGAAAAAAAACCAAGCTATGTGAGTTTCTAACACTCCAACTCAAGGTACATTATCTAGCTATTGATTGTGAGTAGATGGTGCATGAATTTATGATAGAAACTACCTAGAATGTGATGGAGCTAGTGTAACCTAAAATGAGTCTAGTGTGAGAAAATGTGATATAGTTGAGTTAATGATAAATGGATTATGCTAGGGCGTTAATAAGCTAATATGTATGATTTTAAGATGATGGAATGAAGCTACATTGTGAGAATGGTCAATTTATGAAAATGAGTATATAAGGTGTATGACAAAAAACCATAGTGAAGTAAATGAATGAACTAGAGATACTATGAGCATTAAATATCGGTTTAGTAAGAATCAATGGATCTAAAAGAGTCCTATAGATTCTCGAGGTATTAGTAGAGCAATCAAATGAGACTTTACAAGTAATAATGAAGACTATAGGTTGAATCAACTATAGTAAACACAAGAGTTGTGTTATATTGGACCGAATTGATACGATATACGATTTTGTGCAGATCCGGAGAGTTTGTTGGAGACGAATCGAACTGCACAAATAAGCAGCTTTAAGGAAGTGGAATCACGCGACACGATTCCAAGTAAGGGAATTCTGTAAGTGTATAGAGATAGTTGCTCGTATTTTGTGGGTGAATATATGTAAGACCCGATTTTTTATAGTAAGAGCATAAGGGAATGAATAGAAATTTTCGAGTGCATTTAAAAATGCAAAAGGATTGAAATGGTATTCTCGAACACGTGCAAGGGTAAAATGGTCAAAAGATAAAAATTTGATATTAATCGGGACAAGAAAATTTAATTAAAAATAATGGCTTGAGAAATCTTGATCAATAACGAAGAAATAATTAAATTTCGGGTTGAATTGATCAAGATATGAATTTATTGGAATAAACCGAAATTTTCAATTCAAAAAATAATCTCAAAAATAATCGAAAAATATACCGGAAAGGCAAAATCGGACTGATAAATTCATTTATGGATTAAATGAATTTAATATGAAAATTTTTGGCATATTTTGATCTTTAATAATATTTAATTGAATATAATAATAATAAAAATAAATATAAATAAAATAAAATAAAGTTAAAAAAAAGAAATCTGAATCGTGAAATTCGCGAAACAGTAAAGAAACTAAAGAAAAATGAAGCTGAACCCGAGGAAAGAGGAACCACCGGACGAGACACCACCAACGGCCTAGACCCCAGACGAAGGCCGGCAAAGGGCAAAGATGCTCGTGGGAACCACCGACAGTCGACACGCGCGCCAAGAACGGAGGAAAACGCTGAAAAATGGAGGGAGATGCCGCAAGAGAAAATCTTCGATCGGTGACCATCGACGTCGATTTGGTCCAACCCGAGGCCCGATTTTGGAAGCCCAGGCGATGGCGCGCCGAACGACACCGAAAAAGGCCCGAGAATCGACTGGAAGGCGCCAGAACAACGAAATGGTGACTGAACCGAACAAACTCGATTGAACCATTGGACCAAACTGAGCTTAACCGGCAGTCTGAATCGGGTTGAACCGGACTGAACCAGTTCAGCCAAAAAAAAAAGAAAAGGAAAAAGGAAGAAAATGGGAAAAAGAAAAAGAGGAAAAATTAGGGAAAAATCTCAGTGATGTAATCGAGCTACGGGTAAGTCGATAAGCGGCCGAATTGACCGATTTAAATTTTGAAATATTTAATTTGATTAATATTCAACTGGACATTTACCCGAAAAATTATGGAAATTGTGTAGCTCGACAATTGGCATCAACCGAGAGCTTGAGATAGCCTCGATTTGCGTACTATCATGGAATCAAGGGTAAGTAATCCTTATTTACGATAATTTGCATCGTTATGGGTATTGATGAATTACGGATTTAATTTCCGCATAAATGAATTAAATTTTAGAAAATTGGATAAATTGTCGTAAATACTAAATTAAGCTATTCGAGAGTTTAGAACGAGGCTCAATAAATATTGATGGACCCAATGAGCCCAATAGGCCTCGATAATATGAATAGTCAGTACAAAACGGGCTTAAGGTCTATTAAGGCCCATTATGGTGCAATCGAGCCCAATATGGGTAAACGGGCCCAATGATTTACAATTAAGCCCAGAAAAATATAAAATTCAATTAAATTGTATTGTATTTGACCTGATGAATGTGTATCCGCAGTTTCGGAGATTGGAATGGAAGCAAATCGGACTGCGCGACAAGTCATCAGTGGAAAGGTCAGACAGTACAGAAAAATGAGGTAAGGGAATTGTGTGAGTAGCTAGAGGTAGCTACACGTATTTTAATAGCTTTTCTGTACACTAAATATGTATGTATACCTTGATATTGTACAAAAGTCCTAAAAATGGTTTAAAGATTTTAAGGACTCGAAATAGGAAAGGACTATTTTACCCCTATTGAGGGAAGTTCACCTAAGGATGGTGAAAGTATGACATGCATGAAATGCATGATTTAAGAAAATTGTGATTTAAGAAATTTTATTGGTTTTTAAGCAAAGTAAATTGATAGATTGGCCAATAATTGCATAAATTTCACAAGATAACACTACGTAAGTGTTATTAATATTTAAATGAAAATCCTTTGGAAAATGGCCAACCATTAAGTTTATATGGAAACAGATAGTGCTGACGCATACCTCGCACTATATCTGCATTTGTGAGTGTGCATAAATATGCTTGAGCGGTTGTTCGCACCGATTTGTGTGACATCATATGCATGAAATATGCTAGAGCGGTTGCTCGCACTGATTTTATGATTTGATATGCATGAGAGCTGCTGGAGCCTAGCTCGCACTCTGTTTTGACATGTTTTGACTGTTCTGAATATGCATAAAAAGGTGCTGCAGCGATTGCTCGCACTAGTTTTAATGATTTGACATGCATAAGAGATGTTGGAGCTTAGCTCGCATCCAGTTTTGATATGATAATTGCATAAAAGTCGTGCTGGAGTGTAACTCACACGAGATTTGATTTAATTATGCATAAAGCCGTGCTGGAGTGTAACTCGCACGAGATTTGATTTACTTGAGCATTCATTTGTGCTGGAGCGTTGCTCGCACGAAGTTTTATATGGATTTATAACTCATTTTAAAGCCGTACTGGAGTTTTTCTCGTACGAGGTTTTGACTGAGTTTTTATACATATCCGTACTAGAGCATTGCTTGTACGTGGATTTTACTTGAATTTATAATTATTTTAAGTCGCACTGGAGCGCTGCTCGTACGTAGATTTCATTGATTTCTATGAAACCGTGCTAGAGCTTCGCTCGTATGAGGTTTTCAGATATCATGAATATGCATGGAGCCATGCTAGAGCTTTGCTCGCACAAGAATTTATATTACATGCATATAGCCGTGTTGGAGCCTCCTGTAGACTGTGTGTCACAGTCAGATGATATGCTCACACGTGCATACTGAGACAGAGATGATATGGGTGGATAAGACCTATTGCAGGCACCCCTGACTGGGCTTGGGTTCACAGAGTACGTTGTACCGTGTATGTCACGCGAAGTACACTGTAACGTGGGGATTGTTAGAGTGGAGTGGCATTAGCCACGAGGCAGCAAGCCTTGCCCTCGCAATCCTGGTGTTATGCTGTTTTGGCGGGTAGGACGACCCACCTTCCGTTTCAGGTGTTACACCCCACACACTAGGTATCGTGTTGCTAGGGATCACTAGGATATGACCATAGTCCTCGATGTTACTGATATAATCAACTGTTTGTCTCACATGATATTACTATTAGTCGATAGACCAGGGTAGACCCGAGGGAGGGGTCAGGCCCCTGATTTTATGATTGTATGATATGTGACCCTAAAAGAATGATGGTTTTATAACCGAAGTTTTATAATGAATTTTAAATGAATTGTTTTATGAGATGATTGACCCGAAAAGGTTAGTTTTTACTGCAGTTTTAATGAAATGATTTGAATGCAGTAGCATGATGGTGTTTTCCATGCTTTCATTTCAAATTCGTGATTTGTCTTACATGACATGAAAGAATGCATGATCTTGTTTTACTTCATGCTAATTATGATTTAAAGATGTCACATAAAATGCTATTGATGCATGAATTATATGCTTTCTAGATACACGAACAGTTTTGATAAACTATGTCATTGATGTATGCATGGTTTTGTGCTTGAGACTTTAATGAAAAGAAATGGCTTTTAAGGGCATGGCATTATGAGCATGTAGATAGTGGAGCTATCTACTTGCATAATTGCCTTACTGAGCGTGTGGTTTGCTCACCCCCTTATTTTCCCATCTTTTCAGAGCACTCACAGTAATTAGTAAGCGGCTGAGGACTTGCATTCTAGGTATTGCTGCTTCCCATCGAAAGACAGGTATACACATTTGTATAGTTTTGTATCTGAACATGTAAATGCACAATACTGTAAATGGATATAATGTCGGGGATGTAGAGTTATAAATACCATTGTGTATGTATTTAGTCAAAGTCAAAAGATAGTAAACTCTGGTATGTAAATGTGATAATGAAAATGGAATGGTAAATAGGTGAGAGGCGATTAACACCGAATCATAGCCCAACTGTTTGGTAAGATGGTCACGATGAGAGAAAGGTAAGAATTAAATAATAAACAAAAAAACGAAAAATTTACTCTAATTTTTAGGTAATTTGGGTCGTGTCAGATTTTGGTATCAGAGCTTAAGTTGGCCTGATATGAGTCGGTATTAGTGGTTAAGTAAATTTACATCCCCATGTACTATGTATTTTTAGATATAAATGTGTATATCGAGATGGAAGTGCAATTAAGAATTTGGTTTTGAATGCAAGAATAGACTCATTAACTGATAGCCGCTATGGTAGAGAGGCGAGTTCATGAGCTCGAGGTCGTAGATATAGGCCCGAGAGTCGTACTGAGTCGCCACATGAGACTCAAGATGAAATTGAAGTGGAGGCTGATGTTGAGCATGCCCCACAGAGTCCGATAGAGAGATCGGACAGAGTCTGACAGAGAGATCGGACAGTATTGAGACACGTTTCGCAAGGTTGGAGCGGAGTGTAGAGAATATTTTGAGAGCTAATTTCTCAGAGTATGCATGAGATTTGAGGGTGAGTCAAAATATTGGTGGAAGTTCGCTCGACCCATCTTAAGAGTTAGACATCTAGAATGGACGTGGAAAATAATTCTAGATGTATTTCGATGACAGAATATCTCGGACACTACTTAAAGGAAATTATAGATGAAATCCTCTACTCTGACCCAGAGGAACTGAATTGATTGATGAGTCTGAAACTCAGTTTATATTCCTGGGCAAATATGACTCCGACACTATGAACAGTAAGGGTTGAAAAGTCTGAAAGTTCATGGAAAGGCTCAGATTGTCAATTAGAGTCCGATTAGCCCGTTAGATATCACTACCTAAGCCGAGGCAGTGCACAGACTACAGTTGTGTGAATAAGATCATGAGTTTCACGCCTCTGAGATTGAAAAAGGTAGTAAGGGCTATAATAGAGATAGAAAGAGAATAGAGGATGACAAGGATGTCAGAACGGGAAAAAGGTAGTTTGGTAAAAGCTTAGAGCTGATGAGTCACGGGGTAAGATGATTAGTAAAGCCCCAGTGTATTCAATTTCAATGCTTTTGAGGGGTATTGTGATTTGAGGACCCCGACCTGCTCTGTAGCTGTGAGAGCAGTGTAACAATGTAAGATGTGTGGTAGTTATCATGGAAATAAGATGTTGGATGAGGGCAAGTGTATGCCTTGGACCAGGACACTATTGATGTTTCATCTGATGTGGTGGAAGATACCACACTGGTTGTGAATAATGAAGTAATTATTTTAATTGATCCTGGTGCCACGCATTTATTCATACCACCTTCAGTTGCTTATAAGCGAGTGAAAGATGCGAAGCCTGTACCCTTAGGCAAGATGATGATAGTTAGCTAATTTTCACTAACTGAATATGGGTATAGAGATTGCAAGTTGAAAATATGGGTGAAAACATCACTGAAAAGCGTATTGTAAGTTGTAACAAGTAATGAAAGAGTTGTTATAAGTGATATATGAAAGGAGATAAGCTTTGAGATGTGATAGATCATGAATACAAGACATATTGGAATAAAAGGCATATGCAAGGTAAGAATATCTTTGATATGTAAAGTAATTTGGATTAAGCGATATGTAGTGAATATGGATTGCGACCAAGTATAAGGGGTGGATATATCTACAACCAATCCATGTGGTCAAGTCTGAGGGTTAATAAAGGTATTTCAAAATACTTCTCCGCCTGAAGACTTGACAGCGTTTAGAAGCGCCCACATAACCTATAAATTGAAATTGACAGTCGTAATATGTACATTTAAAATTTTGGTACCTTTGCAGGTACGATAAAGAAATCGAGAATTCGATTAATCATGAAGGTTTAAAAATTAAGATTTTATAAAAGCCGTTAATATAAGAAAAAAGAAATGACGTGGGTTAGTATCTTGAACGGAAGCGATTTCGAAATGACATTATACGTTTATGCGTACATAGGTTAAGGATATGGGTGATTGAAATATTTAGTGGAACTCAACTACGATGAGGTATTTAAACCTTACCTGGACCGATTGGTTGTCATCTTAAGCGATGATATTTTGATGTATTCGAAGTCCAAGGAAGAGCATGAGTAGCAACTAGAAACTGTCTTATAAACGAGGTGTTGTGAGTTTCTCGAAATGGGCTGCTCAGTTGATACGTCTCATTTGGAAAAAGATTGTATGCCAGTAGGATGATAAGTATGAAAATGGCTTTCGGTGAGTTTTGTTATATTAAAGTAATGAACTGACCACCGTAATTATTCTCACCATAACCAACAGCTCAAGAGGTTTCAGTGTGTATGGATACCTCAAAATAAGGATTGGGCTATGTATTGATGTAAAATGGGAAGATAGTTATTTATGGATCCAGATAGTTCAAGGATCATGAGAGAAACTATCTGACCCATGATTTAGAGTTGGCAGCCGTAGCGTTTACACTGAAAATATGGTGCCACCACTTATACGGTGAGAAATTTCAGATATGCACTGATTATAAAAGCTCCGAGTATCCGTTTTCACAGAAAGAGTAGAACATGAGATAACCAAGAGGGTTAGAGCTTCTAAGGATTTTGATTGTGAACATTGTACCACCCAGGAAAGGCTAATGTAATGGCTGATGCCTTGAATAGAAAGAGCCTCGGGATGGTATTACATATGATGATCAGGGAGCGTAAGCTGCTAGAGCAGTTGTGAGCCTCAATCGTGATGTGATCCCTTCTGATGATGATAGTGATTTTGTGACAGCTAGCCTGAGGTTAGAATCGGATTTGAGTAACCAGATTTACCAGGCTTAGCGTGATGATCGGCATGGTGTCGATAGTGTGGGTCAGATTCAGAAAGGTATAGTGATAGAGTTCACAATCAGTGATGATGACTTACAGAGGTTCAGAGAAAGTATAAGTGCTCCCCAGGACCACAATTGTTAAGATAGTGTTATTGTCAGAAGCTCACTCTTCGGGATATATAGTGCATCCTGGAAGTAATAAATATATCAAAATCTCTAAAAAGGGTATGGGTGGTCAGATATGAAAAGAGACATTGTAGAGATTGTGGAGAAGTGTCTCGTATGTCAGTAGAGTAACGTAGAGTATGAGAAGTCTGCAGGATTATTGCAGCCTCTACTTATATTGATACGAAAAAGGGAATAAGTTACTATGAATTTTGTGATGGGTTACAGAGGACCCGAATGAATCACGAGACTATCTGGGTGATAGTTGATAAATTAATTAAGTCTACCTACCTTCTAGTTATGGAAGTCCCCAGATACTCTGAGTGCGTAGGCAGATTTATGTGTACATGAAGATTATGAAATGTTTGTAGCATTCCAATGAGCATGATATCAGATAAGGATTCTCGCTTCACTTTCCACTTCTGGGAATATTGTTTTGGAAGCTATGGGAACCCGATTGAGGGTTAGCATAGCTTCCGTCCTCAGACAGATGGTCAGTCAAAGAGGACTGTACAGGTTCTGGAGGATGTGATGATAGCGTGTGCCATTGATTTTATAAGCTCCTGGGATGATCAGTTGTTACAAATCGAATTCGCCAATAATGATTGTTGTCACTTGAGTATCTGGATAACATTTTATATGAGGCATTGTATGGCCGTAGGGAGTTGTTTCCCCGACTTGGATAAGAAAAAATGGGTGCAGATAGAGAATTGTTCCCGAATTGGTAAGACAAACCTCTAAGGATGCTTAGTTGAGTTGTGAGAGATTAAGAACACCTTAGAGCAGACAGAAAAACTATGCTGACAAGAGACAGAAACCATTGGAAATTCACCGAGGGTGAATCATTAGTTGGCAGTTACTTGTCTTAAGGACGTAACGAGATTCAGATAGAGATATTGGACAAAGTGGAAGATAATGCCTGTAAGTTGGCGTTACCACTTGAATTAACAGGCATCCACAATGTTTCCCATCTTTTGATGCTTCAAAAATACTATCCGGACCCAACATAGGTGATCGGATATAAGCTCCAATAGCTTAGCTCAATGAAAGTATAACGTATGAAATCAATTCGGGTATTAAATGGAAGGAGAAAGTGTTGAGGTTTAAGATGATCTCCCTAGTTAAGTATGATGGTAGTCTTACACTCCGGAGAAAGTCACTTGAGGATGACAATATATGATACGATTGATGTACCCGGAGTTATTTATGGATACATTTGACTTGGTTCTAATTTAGAGGACCGAATTTCTTAAGTGGGGGAGATTGTAAGACCCGATTTTTTATAGTAAGAGCATAAGGGAATGAATAGAAATTTTCGAGTGCATTTAAAAATGCAAAAGGATTGAAATGGTATTCCCGAACACGTACAAGGGTAAAACGGTTAAAAGACCAAAATTCGATATTAATCGGGACAAGAAAATTTAATTAAAAATAATGGCTTGAGAAATCTTGATCAATAACGAAAAAATAATTAAATTTCGGGTTAAATTGATCAAGATATGAATTTATTGGAATAAATCAGAATTTTCAATTCGAAAAATAATCTCGAAAATAATCGAAAAATATACCAAAAAGGTAAAATCGGACTGATAAATTCATTTACGGATTAAATGAACTTAATATGAAAATTTTTGGGATATTTTGATATTTAATAATATTTAATTGAACATAATAATAATAAAAATAAATATAAATATAAATAAAATAAAATAAAGTTAAAAAAAAAGAAATCTGAATTACGAAATTCGTGAAACAGCAAAGAAACTGAAGAGAAAATGAAGCCGAACCCGAGGAAAGAGGAACCACCGGACGAGACACCACCGACGGCCAAAGACCCCAAGCGAAGGCCGACGAAGGGCGAAGATGCTCGTGGGAACCATCGGCAGTCGGCACACGTGCCGAGAATTGAGGAAAACGTCGAAAATAGAGGGAGATGCCGCAGGAGAAAATCTTCAATCGGCGGCCATCGGAGTCGATTTGGTCCAACCCGAGGCTCGATTTTGGAAGCCCAGGCGATGGCGCACCGAACGGCACCGAAAACGGCCCGAGAACTGACCGGACGGTGCCAGAACGACGAAATGGTGACTGAACCGGTCAAACCGAATTGAACCGCTAGACCAAATCGAGCTGAACCGGCGGTCTGAACCGGGTTGAACCGGGTTGAACCGGACCGAACCGGTTCAACCAAAAAAAAGAAAAGGAAAAAGGAAGAAAAAGGGAAAAAGAAAAAGAGGAAAAATTGGAGAAAAATGCCAATGATGGAATCGAGCTACGGGTAAGTCCGTAAGCGATCGAATTGACCGATTTAAATTTCAAAATATTTAATTTGATTAATATTCGACTGGAAATTTACCCAAAAAATTATGTAAATTATGTAGCTCGACAATTGGCATCAACCGAGAGCTCGAGACAGCCTCGATTTACGTACTATCATGGAATCAAGGGTAAGTAACCCTTATTTATGACAATTTGCATCGTTATGCGTATTGATGAATTACGAATTTAATTTCTGCATAAATGAATTAAATTTTGGAAAATTGGATAAATTGTCGAAAATACTAAATTAAGCTATTCGAGAGTTTAGAACGAGACTTAATAAATATTGATGGGCCCAATGAGCCCAATAGGCCTCGATAATGTGAATAGTCAGTAGAAAATGGGCTTAAGACCGATTAAGGCCCATTATGGTGCAATCGGGCCCAATATGGGTAAACGGCCCAATGATTTACAATTAAGCCCAGAAAATATAAAATACAATTAAATTGTATTGTATTTGACCTGATGAATGTGTATCTGTAGTTTCGGAGATTGGATTTTAAGCAAATCGGACTGCGCGACGAGTCATCAGTGGAAAGGTCAGACAGTACAAAAAAATGAGGTAAAGGAATTGTGTGAGTAGCTAGAGGTAGCTACGCATATTTTAATAGCTTTTCTGTACACTGAATATGTATGTATACCTTGATATTGTACAAAAGTCCTAAAAATGGTTTAAAGATTTTAAGGACTCGAAATAGGAAAAGACTATTTTACCCCTATTAAGGGAAGTTCACCTAAGGATGGTGAAAGCATGACATGCACAAAATGCATGATTTAAGAAAATTGTGATTTAAGAAATTTTATTGGTTTTTAAGCAAAGTAAATCGATAGATTGGCTACTAATTGCATAAATTTCACAAGATAACACTACGTAAGTGTTATTAATATTTAAATGAAAATCCTTTGGAAAATGGCCAACTATCAAGTTTATATGGAAACAGATAGCACTGACGCATAGCTCGCACTATATCTGCGTTTGTGAGTGTGCATAAATGTGCTTGAGCAGTTGTTCGCACCGATTTGTGTGACATCATATGCATGAAATATGCTAGAGCGGTTGCTCGCACTAATTTTATGATTTGATATGCATGAGAGCTGCTGGAGCCTAGCTCACACTCTGTTTTGACATGTTTTGACATATTTTGACTGTTCTGATTTGTTTTGACTGAATATGCATAAAAAGGTGCTGGAGCAATTGCTCGCACTAGTTTTAATGATTTGACATGCATGAGAGATGCTGGAGCTTAGCTCGCATCCAGTTTTGATATGATAATTGCATAAAAGCCATACTGGAGTGTAACTTGCACGAGATTTGATTTACTTGAGCATTCATTTATGCTGGAGCGTTGCTCGCACGAAGTTTTATATGGATTTATAACTCATTTTAAAGGCGTACTGGAGTTTTTCTCGTACAAGGTTTTCACTGAGTTTTTATACATATCTGTACTAGAGCATTGCTCGTACGTGGATTTTACTTGAATTTATAATTATTTTAAGTCGTACTGGAATGTTGCTCGTACGTAGATTTCATTGATTTCTATGAAACCGTGTTAGAACTTCGCTCACACAAGGTTTTCAGATATCATGAATATGCATGGAACCGTGCTAGAGCTTTGCTCACACAGGGATTTATATTACATCCATATAGCCATGTTGGAGCCTCCTGTAGACTGTGTGTCACAGTGAGATGATATGCTGACACGTGCATATTGAGACAGAGATGATATGGGTGGATAAGACCTATTGCAGGCACCCCTGACTGAGCTTGGGTTCACAGAGTACGTTGTACTATGTATATCACGCGGAGTACGCTGTACCGTAGGGATTGTTGGAGTGGAGTGGCATTAGCCAAGAGGCAGCAAGCCTTGCCCTTGCAATCCTGGTGTTATGCTGTTCTAGCGGGTATGATGACCCACCTTCCGTTTCAGGTGTGATACCCCGCACACTAGGTACCGTGTTGCCAGGGATCACTAGGATATGGCAATAGTCCTCGATGTTACTGATATAATCAGTTGTTTATCTCACATGATATAACTATTGGTCGATAAACCAGGGTAGACCCTAGAGAGGGGTCAGGCCCCCGATTTTATGATTTTATGATTTTATGATTTTATGATTTTATGATATGTGACCCTGAAAGAAGGGTGGTTTTATAACCAAAGTTTTATAATGAATTTTAAATGAATTGTTTTATGAGATGATTGACCCGGAAGGGTTAGTTTTTACTGCAGTTTTAATGAAATGATTTGAATGCAGTAGCATGATGGTGTTTTCCATGCTTTCATTTCAAATTCATGATTTGTCTTACATGACATGAAAGAATGCATGATCTTGTTTTACTTCATGCTAATTATGATTTAAAGATGTCACATAAAATGCTATTGATGCATGAATTACATGCTTTCTAGATGCACGAACAGTTTTGATAAACTATGTCATTGATGTATACATGGTTTTGTGCTTGAGACTTTAATGAAAAGAAATGGATTTTAAGGGCATGGCATTATGAGCATGTAGATAGTGGAGCTATCTACTTACTTGCATAATTGCCTTACTGAGCGTGTGGTTTGCTCTCCCCCTTATTTTCCTATCTTTTCAGAGCACTCACAGTAATTAGTAAGCGGCCGAAGACTTGCATTCTGGGTATCTGCTGTATCCCATCGAGAGACAGGTTTACACATTTGTATAGTTTTGTATCTGAACATGTAAATGCACAGTACTGTAAATGGATATGATGTCGGGGATGTAGAGTTATAAATCCCATCGTGTATTTATTTAGTCAAAGTCAAAAGATAGTAAACTCTGATATGTGAATGTGATAATGGAAATTGAATGGTAAATAGGTGAGAGCGACTAACACCGAATCATAGCCCAACTGTTTGGTAAGATGATCACGATGAGAGAAAGGTAAGATTTAAATAATAAACGGAAAAGCAAAAAATTTACTCTGATTTTTAAGTAATTTGGATCGTGACAATATAGGGCTTTGTAAAGTGCATAGCTATTTAAGAAAGTGATTGATAGTATATGTGGATGACTACAAGTGTTTTTGGTATATGATTTAGTTTTGAAGTGGATTTAATAAGAAAGGAATAGTAAGGCTAATAATTGCAAAAATTACATGTTTTGATGCTTTTATGAAAACACATTGCTTTGGTTTAAGCAAAATGACAGATAGGTTAGCTAGTGATTTTTTGATTTTATGAAAAGGCACAATGAGGTGCTAACCATTGTTTTGAGAATGTTTTGTTGAAATGGAGCCGCCTATTGTGTTTATGTGAGTTAAATCGTGTTGGAGCTTTGTTCTCACTTGATTTCGATGTTTTCACATGTATGAAACGTGTTGGAGCTTAGCTTGCACCTTGATTTGATTTATGATGATATTTTATAAACCGTACTGGAGCTTCCGCTCAGACGTGGATTTTGATTAACTTTCTTATGCATATAACCGTACTGGAACTATGCTCGTACATGATTTCTTCATGATTTTATGCATAAAATCGTACTAGAGCGTTGCTCGTACGAGGAGATTTATTGATGATGCATGAATCGTGCTAGAGCTTAGCTCGCACAAATTTTCACACTGTGGTATGTATGATGCCGTGGTGGAGATGGTAAGATACTCAAGCCCTGCATCCTTAAGCCCGACGAGGTGGGGAGGCTCTCTTATAGTAGGATCCTTAAGTCAACATCTTTAAGCCCGTTGGGGTGGGGAGGCTCTCTTACCTGAAAAAGAAACGCTCCCACGTGCACTTGAGATTGTATAGGTTACACATGGCATGGGGTAGATAAGACCTACGACTAGCACCCCCAACCATGATATGGGTCCGCGGAGTACATTGTACCGTGTAGATCACATAGAGTACGTTGTACCACGTGGTTGAGATGTTGATTTGAAAGTCTGGTGAAGAACTAACCCACCTTCGTTCCAGCATGATGCCCCACAGACCGAGGTTCGTGTGTTCTGGGATGATTATGACATAGTTGGCCAACATTGTAAGACCCGAATTTAATTAAAATACGAAATGAATGAGTTTTCGTGAAAGGAAGTCGGGTTAAATAATCCTGAATATGTGTAAGGCAAAACGGTCAAAAGACTGAAGGTCGGTATAATTTCGATAAGGAAATTTAATTAAAAATATGGATTTAAGAAATCTTGGTCAATAAAAGTGAAATAAATTTATTTCAGATTAAATTGATCAAGATATTAATTTATTGGAATTAATCGGGATTAATTGGAATTTTTAGTTCGGAAAAATAATCCCGAAAATAATCGAAAAATATACCGAAAGGTCACCCGGGACAATATCTCGAAAATACGGAGAAATTATACCCGAAAAAAAAGGGGTTAAAATATAATAAATAAATTAAATTAAATTAAATTAAATTAATTAATTTAGAATTAAATAATAATTTTAAGGGATATTTTGGATTTTTATAGAGTATTTTAAGGAATAGTGTAATAATTAAAATAAATAATAATAATAAAAATAATTAATAAAAGAAATGAAAAAAAAGGCAGAATACGCGAAAAACGCGAAACGGAAAACGGAAGCAGAGGCCGAGCCCCTGCCGGCGGCCAGGCGACCAGGCGAGGCCGGCGAAGGCAAGCCAGACGCAGCCCGACCCATCACCGGCCCCTTGGAGACCCGAATGGCGGCCACCGACGAGCAAAACGGCTGAAAACCGAGACCGAGGGGGGAGAGAGATTTTCGGCGATCGGCGCCGATTCAGGCCCGATCGACCACCACCGAAGCTTCCCCAGGCACCGGTGAGTCGATTGGTGGTAGCCCCAACCGGCGAAACTGCCGACAAACGCCGGAAACGGCGGAGGAAAGGAAATGGGTCCGACGGCCGAGGGAGAACAGCCGGACCGACGGCGTTCCGGCGAGCTTGACCCAAACCGAGGTCAGATTCGTGATGCGGACGACCCAGCGGAGCGATTGGCGGTGGAAGCCGGCGGAGAACCGACCGACAAGGCAGTGAACTGGCGGTGAACCGGCCGAACCGGGGTGAACCGGCTGTCTGAACCGGTCCGAACCGGACTGAACCGGTTCAGCCAAAAAGAGAGGAAAAAAGGAAGAAAAAGGGAAAAAGAAAAAGAGAAAAAATTGGGGAAAATTCCTGTGGTGTAATCGAGCTTCGGGTAAGTCAGTGAGGGGTCGAATTGACCCGATTTAAATTTTGGAGTATTTAATTTAATTAATTTTGGGCTGAAAACTTACCCGGAAAAATTGTGGAATTGTGTAGCTCGACGATTGGCATCCACTGAGGGCTCGAGACAGCCTCGAATTTTGTACTAGCATGGAATCTCGGGTAAGTGACCCTTATTTACGACAATTACCTCGTTATGCGTGATATTGATTTAATTTCCACATAAATTGAATTAAATTATGGAAATTTAAATAAATTGTCGTAAATAATCGATTTAGCTATTCGAGAATTAGAACGAGGCCCAATAAATTATTGGTGAGCCCAATGGTCCCAATAGGCCTCGATAAAGTGAAAATTAAGTGGTAAATGGGCTTAAGGCCGATTAAGGCTCATTAAGGTGCAATCGGGCCCAATAGGGGTAAATGGGCCCAATGATTTAAATTAAGCCCATAAAAGATTAAATACGATTAAATTGTATGTTATCTGACCTGAGGAATATTAATACGCAGTTCCGAGCATTTGATTTGGGAGCATATCGGACTGCGCGACGGGACTACATTGGAAAAGAAAAGGTCAGACTCGACAGGAAAATAAGGTAAGGGAATTCTGCGGACTGCTAGAGGTAAACTTTACGAAGTTTTAAATTCATTTGCAGTCATTTAAAAATTACCTGAAGGGTCTAGAGGTCAACTAATAATTTTAGGGCCCCGGATGGGCAAATTACCAAAATACCCTTGTTAAGGGTAAAATTTACAAAGTTAGGAAAAATTTGGGAGGAGCAAGAACAAAAGGTTTCTGCTCATTCTGGATGTGTTTTGAGGCATGCATGAGTAGGCTGGCTCACCTTGAAAGAAAATGCACAGCATTGCATACTTTCAACGTGATATTGTTTTGAAAACTGTTTTGAGGAAACAGAGCCGCCTACGTGTTTTTATTGACGTGTGACGTGCTAGAGCTCAGCTTGCACGATGTTGTCGATTTGTGTGATGCACGCATTAGTGCTAGAGCGAGAGCTCGCACTAGAGTTTTACATGCATAGGTGCTAGAGTACAACTCGCGCCAGATTTCATATGCTTTTTCGAGGCAGGGTGCTAGAGTTTAACTCGCACCAGATTTTATAAGATTTTCATGTGATTTATATACAGAGTGCTGAGCATAGCTCGCACTAGTTTTACCGGATTTGTGGAGTAGCGCTGTCTGCCCTTGGAGTCAGCCAAAAGGCCCAACAGGCTCAAAAGACCTCTTAGGTGAGGTGAGAGTGAGGGATGAGGTTGGCGGCCTTGTGGGGATGTAAAGCGGGCTCTGCCAGTTTTACTTAATTGATGAGAGTGCTGAGCATCGCTCGCACTGATTTTATGAGAACATGCGATGAGCCGTGCTTGGAGCATCAGGTAGACTGTGTGTCACTGATTTGATAGGCTCGCACGTGCGTTTTGAGACATGGCATGAGTATAGAGATATTATATGGGTTCACGGAGTACGATGTACCGTGTAAGTAGCATGGAGTACGATGTACCGTGTGGTATCTTCGGATACGGCATCTCCGGATGCAGCATCTTCGGATGCCTGGGATCGGATAAGACTGACGGGATGGATTGACCCACCTCCTGGGCGGTTCCCAATCATGGTGAGAACCCGCACACTAGGATCCGTGTAGCTGAGGAACTCCCGAGGACACATATGGCCATAGTCCTGGTTATTGCCGTTATACAGATATTGCCTCGTCTCGCATGTCGACGATTTCGATGATTTAAACTGAGTTTTTAAACTAAATTGCATGATGATATTTCCATGCTTTTCAAACCCATGTGTGATGTAAACCATTTTCATGGTTTTGTGTGAGTCAGGATCACCCGAAGGAGGGGTCGAGTCCTGACTTTACTGTGAAATTTTAAATGAGAAAGATATGATTTGAATATACTTGCATGTTGAATTTTTCGTGCAAATGTGTTTTACATAACATCATAATGCATATCATTTGTTTTAAAATGTGTGGAGAAAGGGTGGTTTATGCATGGCACCACGTTCATGTAGGTAGTATGGTTACCTACTTGTTCGTAGGATTGCCTTACTGAGCTTGATGTGCTCACCCCTTTCATTTTCTCCCACAGATAATCTCCAGCTGAAGTTGCGACGACTCAGTACTGCATTCCGGATATCCGCTGCTGCCCATCAACATAAGGTATATACACTTGTACATATTGTATCTACATAAGCATAGCACAGTAACATGTTTGTAAGTAACTTTAGGGGATGTATAAATATTGTAAACAATTATAAATGACTGGAGAAGAAATAAGTTAGATGGTAAATGTATGGTGGGACTGGCATTGACGCACAGCCCAATTTGTTAGTGGAGTGTTGGTCACGATTCGAGGATAGGTAAGAATTTAAGTAAATAATAAAACGCGAAAAATTAACTCTGATTTTTGGGTAGTTTGGGTCGTGACAAACATAGTCTTTAAGATATAGTGACTGCCTATCTACCATAATATTACATAGTACCACATGGTTTTATACACTGACTGTGATTGTGTTTGTCTAGGGTAGACCCGAGGGAGGGGTCGAGCCTTGTAGGATTTTGTTAAAAGAAATGATATGCTATTTGTGATGAGATATGATGTGTATTTGGGAAAGCGATAAATTTTAAAGGATGTTTCATATTGAATTTCTCTTTTATGATGAGTTCTAATAACAATGAGGATGAGAGGTGTTATATGATGGTTTTACCATGTTTTACATGCCTTTTCCCATGTCTTTAGTACATGATATATGTATATACATGTGGAATAGTTTTATTTCCTCATGCTTCGATTATAAATGATTTATGCCATGACATTATCAGCATGTTGACAGTGTAGTTATCTACCTTGCTTGCATTATTACCTTACTGAGTGTGTGGTTACTCATCCCTCTATTTTCCCCCTCTACAGAGCACACATAATAGCCTAGTGAGGACTGAAGCGTTATAGTTTGGATATCAGCTGCACTCCATCGCCAAGAGGTATACACACAGGGATTCTTTTGTATCTAAATATGTAAAGGCACAGTAGTCATTTTGAATTGTGATATGGGGGATGTAAATGTTAGATAACATGCTATGTATAAGCTTATGACTGAACTTCAATGTTTGACATTGTTTTTAATTAAGTGAAAGTGAATTGAGAAATGATGATTATTATTGACTCACAGCCCAACTGTGTAATGGTAAGAATGTTCGCGACTGAGTAAGGTAATGGTTAAAGCAAAAAAACAAATTGTAGTGATTTTTAGACGAATTGGATAAAAAGGGTCGTGACATCTAACTTATGTTTAAGATTTGATTGAGCATATGATTTTAAGTTTATACGAGCATATGTTTCTAACTTATGTTTTGTAAGAATGCACCCCAAGCATGCTTCATTCACATGCCTATATTTTTGTAAGAATACTTAGGATATGTTTATGACTTACGCTTTATGAAATTAAGTATGTTTTGAACTAAGTATGTTTGAAATTCAAAGCTACTTTATTATGTTTTAAATGAAATTTGCATGTTGTTTTGCCTTCTCTCTACATATACTCTTGCTGAGCGTTAAGCTCACTCTTTTTTCCCTTTCTCCACAAATTATCTACGTTAGGTACAAGAGCGCGATTTCTTTTGGGGCAAGCTAGGAGAGCGTCATCTTGTCACCTAGATCTATTCTTTTGAAAGTATATACACAACTATATATCTTAGTTTATATGCCAGACACACTCATGCACAACTTATGTAATTCTTTGAGGATGTAACGATAGTTTACAATAAATATCAAATGTAGTCTTAATACTGTATTATATGTCAATCATGACCTGTAAGAGAAGTGTAATGCAATGATCAATCTAAAACAAAATTGTATTCTTTTGTAGACAATTAATGGACGAACTCATTTATAGTTAATAATATGTTTGTTGTATGGAATGTACGAAATTTCACATCACAAACTTATAGATGGAACTAAGATTAAAGAAAATCATATCAAAGTTGATCAATTAGATCAAAAAATGCAGTTAGGTTCTACACTGATTATTGACAAACATAGGTAAGGAAAAAAAATAGTCCATTGTAACTATCAATAAGCAAATAAATACCCCGAGACACGGGTGATACCTATGGCCATAGATTCACTTTTTACTCAAGTTAAGGCTATATAGCTGCAGTAAAGAACATTCTGATGAATGCAACAGTAGTTTATCAAGTTGTTTGCTACTAAGAGCCTTTAGCTCTACAAGAGAATCTCCTCTTCTTAGCACGTGTTTCTTTCCTTGCACAAAAAACTTCATTCTCAACTATTTAAAATCCCATCTAAGTTCTCCCTAGGTTTCAAGCCATTGTACCCCTAACACCATATCACAATTGCCTAGGGGAAGTAGAAGCACATCAGTAATAGATCTGGTGCCTTGAAGTGTCAAAGTTAAGCCCTTACAAGCTGCTTCCATTTGCCACATCTACTTTCATAAGTCCGATTTCCTCCATTGCATCCAAGTTTGTTAGCCATATCTACATTCAAGAAGCTATGTGTACTTCTAAAGTCAATTAAAAATGTGCAAAGGCTTCCTCTTCACAAACACAATCACTTTTGTGGTTTACTATCCTTTTGAGACCATTCCATAAATAGCATGGATTGAAATTTAAAAGTTCATGTCTTCATCATCATCTTCTTATGTGTTTCCTTAATCATCCCTTTCTTCATCACTTAAACTAAGAAAAGTTATTTTTGTTTACTTTTAAGCCCCAACACATATTTCTCACCACTCCAAAAACAAAGTCCATTGGGCCTCTTTTCATCAAAATTATTATCGCTCCTATTTTGTTAAGCCTTAAGGTCTGATATTCTTGAAAAAAATGTTCGACCCAAGGTTTTGTGGGTTGGAATTTGTTCTTGCATAGGTTCTTGGTAAGTTTAAATTGGTAGGTAACAATGGGAGTTTCTTGGATGCAAGAGCAAGTTCTTGCCAAAGTGTTTGGAGTGAAGTTTCTTGGAGTTGGGCACAAGCATAGGTTTGGTTCAGTGTTTTGGGCATAAACATCTTAATTGTTGTTATTCAAAGGTTTTAGGTCATTAAGAAAGAAACTAACAGCATAATATTCAGTCAACTCTACCTTACTAAGTAAAGATTCGAATTGGTCATAATAAGTAGAGACCTTACCTGTTTATTTTAAACTGGGTAGTTCAGTCATAGGATCTCCATGATGATGTTCTCTAAATCTATCTTTTAAGTCTTAGACATATGCTTCCCAAGAAAAAACCCCAATGCTTCCTTTATATTTGATCCAATTTTGGTGCTACTATAAAGCCTTCCTTCAAGATTAATGGTTGTTATCTTGACTTTGGTTAACTTAGCTGAAAATAACATAAACATAAGTTGACTTTACTCAACTAATTAACAGATTTTAACTAACTACCAATCCATCTCAAAATACATGTCCAATTCATTAGCTTAATCATCCATGCATCATCCAATAGACTCAGTGTCTTATTAGATTACACTGGAACATCATTTTAGTGCAATTAGAATACTTTTTCTAGTCCAATCGTATCGAGATGGTGTTTGGACACCATCTCTATGGTGCAATAGATTTACATTAAACCTTAGAGGTCCAATTTAATTTCCCCCCTCCCATCATAGTTTGTTTTGTCATTTGTGTCGCTATCTTTTATTTGTTTTCCTGTATTGCTCTTCATCTGATTAGATGAAAATATATTTATTTTGTATTTTTATTTTTCAATTTAAGAAATTTGAAATAACTTTGTTGGTTTAATATAAAAAATTAATATGAGTTAACTAGAAAAAAGATAATTATATAAATAATTATATAAAATAAAGGAAAATTCATATTTAATATAATATTATCATCTTTAGTAAATTTTAATTTATTGAAAAAATATTTTTCAATGTAAATAGTTTTAGTAATTTTTAATTATTTATTAATTTCACAAATATCAAATATTTTACTATAAAAAATTATTTTATACAAAGTTTAAAATCTTTAATGATCATTTTTGTTTTCATTGCGTGTTGCATCCAAATACGTATCTTATTATTGATTTTAATCTCATCGTTGTACTCAATCTTACTACTACAGTAATTAATGTTACAGCTATCGTTGTTTTAAAATTCATCGAAACCAATTTTATTACTCATTAAATAAACCCTGATGTTTTAATAGTAAACTATTTTTAACATTTGCATACCAAACAAAACAATGAATTTTACCAAAATCGACCAAAGCCACTTGAAACTCACAAAACCAATTCGTAACATTCGATATTAAAGTTGGTACAAAAAATCACCTATATCTTCTATCGAATTTTGTCAAAACTAACACGTACCAACTGATACCACTAATGTCGAAATGAGATTAACAACTTTGATTCAATCTCATAATTCAATGGGCATAAAATTTGTCTTTAATTCAATAAGTTAATTGGTGCTTATAGATATTACTAAGTTTAGTTTAATTTTATTTTAATTATAATTTTTATGAATATTTTTAACAAGTATTTATACACATTCATTAACATTTTTGTAGAGTGTAAAATGTAAACACCACAAAATTCTTGTATATAGTTAAACTATATAAAAATAAAAATAATATGTTTTAATGGAAGTGCGAATATTCGTTGTAGGGCTCGAAGAGTATGGGAGTCGAGATGCCCGTGAATGACGAAGAGCCCGAAATATAGGAAGTGATGAAGCGAATGCAAGCATCGAGGGATCGAAAATAATTTTGATGTAAAAACTTATATCGGGAATTTATAAGGAGTGATGAGATCCCAATAATATTTCATTTTCGAAATAATGAAAATTTCATGGAAGGCATGAATATTATGTCTTTGGATAAGTTTATAAATAAGAAAATGTGTATATATATATATATATACATATGTATATATATATACTAGAAAAATATAAATAGATAGATAATAATATATATAACAAATATATATTATGTAATGTATAGTATGTAATATATAAGTATTAATAAATAAAAACAAAGCATGAGACAAATAAAATAAAATAAAAATGAAATGAAATGAAAAGAAAAATGAATGAAATGGAAATAAACAAAAACAAACAAATAAACCAATAAACAAATATATATATATATATATATATAAATCAATTTAATATATATATATATATAATATAATATTAATATAATATATATTAATGTTGTACAGAATTGGCTTTCAAATAAAGCCAATTTCGCATTTTTGGTGTTTCAAAAAGCAGAGCTATCCTCTGCTGGGCAGGAAAGCAAAGGAAGAAAAGATGAAGAGGGCTGATTCGGCCGAGGAAGAAGGAGAAGAAAAGAAGGAAAGAAAAAAAGGAAAAGAAAAGAAAAAAAAAGAAGAGAAGGAAAAGAGCGGGTCAGCCGAGAAAGAGAAGAAAGAAAGAAAAAAAGAAGAAGAGAGGAGGAAAAAAGTTGTTCAGCCGAGGGAGAAAGAAAGAAAAGAAAGGAAAGAAAAAGAAGAGAAGGAAGAGAGCTAGTCAGCCGAAAAAGAGAAGAAAGAAAGAAAAAGAAGAAGGAAGGAGAAGAATAAGAGAAGATGAAGAAAGCAGAGCAAACCGAGGAAGAGGGAGGAGAAGCAAGGACCGAGGGGCTGGACAATTGAAGCAGACCGAGAGTGAAGCAGAACCAAAAAAAAATTGAAGCAGCTGGAAAACTGAAGCAAGGACCGAGGGGCTGAAGAGGAGAGTGATCGAAGGAGGATGATGATGATGGAAGGCTGGAACCGAGAGTGAAATTGAAAACAGAACCTAGAAATTGAAACAAAACCGAGGAAGAGAAGAGCTAAAGGATCAAACCGAGAGTGAGGAAAACAGGACCCGAGAGCTGAAGGAGGAAGAAGACAAAGCAAAACCGAGGCTGGGTTGACCGAGAGTGGAGAAAGGAAAAGGAGAAAAGGAAAAAAAAAAGCTAGAAATTGAAAAAGAAAAGGTAATATATATATATATATGTATATTTAATGTATATTTAATGTACATGTATATATATGTGTTGTATTTATAAGCATGATAATGTAAATTAGATTAGATATGGAAAATAAATGGGAAAGATGAGAAGTAGACAAATAAATAAATATATGTGATAATGAATAATGAAAACAAATAATAATATATATATATGTGAATATATATATATATATATATATATTTGTGTATATACATATAGGTGTATATAATAAATGTTTATGTTAGTATATGTACATAAAAAAAATAAATAGTAATAAAAATATATAAACACACGCAATAGCCTGGTATATACAATTATACGTACACACGAGGTAGTAACGAATAGGTTACGATTTTGACGCATTTCGGACAATTTGTATGACTAGGATACTAAGTATACAAACTTCGGTGTAGGAGAATCGTAGGAGGAGTTAGGGGAGACACTGGGAGGTGTCATTACTCGGACGCGGAATATTCGATGAATCGAGGTAAGGGTATCATTTAACTCAAATTTGATTCTTGTTTCACCGATAAAAGGTTTTATGAAGCAGCATTATATTTTGAAATGATTTATAACTGCTTTCATTCTTGTCAAACTGTTTACGAAGCATGTTTTAGTTTTAAGAAATATTCCCTGAGTACCTCCATATTATGAAATGAATTTTTCTTAAGGTATGAAACGTATAGAAGCTTTACATTTATTTATGATTTTATATCCATATCGTTAAAGAAACTTTTGACAATTTCAAAAGCATAGAAAAAAAAAAGGAAAAGGGGAAAAAGAAAAGAATTTTTTTTTTAGACTATAGACTTCATGCATGGTTACTTCTTGTGGTGTTCCGACTCCACTACTTGGGTGCCGGTACGTATGTAAGACCCGAAATTAAATCGTAAATTTTATGAGGGATAAAAATGCTCACAAATTTAAAGGAATGAGATTCGGACTGAAAATAAGGATTCAAATCATAAAATGAATGAATATTCGTGAAGGAAAGTCGGGCTAAATAAATCCCAAATACGTGTAAGGGCAAAACGGTCAAAAGACCGAAAGCCGGGATAAATTCGATAAGAAAATTTAATTTAAAATAAGGATTTAAAATATCTTGATCAATAATGAGGAAATTATATAATTTTGAGTCAAATTGATCAAGATCTGGAATTTTTAGAAATATCGAAAAGTCACCCGGGACAATATCCCGAAAATACGGAAGAATTATACCGAAAAAATAATTTAAAAACTAAATAAATTAAATTAAATTAAATTAAATTAAATTAAATTAAATTGTTGGAATAAAATAATAATATTGTAGATATTTTCAGATTATTTAGACTATTTTAATGAATATTTTAATAATAAAACAATTGGTTAAATAATAATAATAATAATAATCAAAAAAAAAAACCCGAAAAGAAGAAGAAAAGAAACCCGTTTGCACCCGATAGAACCCACCGTCGATTCCCACGCACCGGCGACCGTCCGCGTCCGACGAAGGTACCAGGAGGAAGAGGAGAGTCCGGCGAACACGTGGGCACCGGAATCGAGCCGCCAGGTGGCCGGAGCAGGCCGATCCGAGCTTCGAAAATCCGAGGGAGAAACGGGGTGATCGCCGGTGAACCGTCGCGACTGGGCCGGAAAGGAGACCACCGACGCACTCAGGAGAGGAAGTCGATTCTTTTGAGATCGGTCTCGGCCGGTGAGACCGCCGGAACCGCCGGCGAAGGCAATAGGCAGTGAAACGGCACCGTTTGGCCGGAAGGAAAGGGAAGGAAAGGGAAGGAAAGGGAAGGAAAAGGGAAAAGAAAAGAAAGGAAAAGGAAGGAAAAGAAAGGAAAAAGGGGGAAAAAGAGAAAGAAATTATCGGGGACGACTCGAGGTTCGGGTAAGTTGACCGAGGGTCGAAATTGACCACGGGTGAATTCCGGAAATTTAATTTAATATTATTTTAATGGAAAATAATCCGGATTTACCTAATTATGCAGCTTCACGACGGAGACCGAACGGGAGCCGAGTGAGCTCTGATCTTCATACCCCGCATCGTATCGGGTAAGTACAATTTAATTTCGGTATTCAGAGTTCTTTAAATACCGAGTTTTAATTATTTTACGAAATTACGGATTAATTTCACATAGGAAAGAATATTAATTCGAAGTTGTAATAAATTGCCGTAAATGGTATACGGGCTATCCAATGAACTTGGATCGAAGCCCGATAATTATTAGTGAGCTGCATAAGCCCGATATACCCGAAGAAGGAAATTAATAGATATAAAAGGGTTGAATTGGGCCAAGACCCAATAAGGTAAATAGGGCCCAATACCTTAAAGTCGGTCAGTAAATGCGATATATCGATCAAGATAAGTGAATTGACCTCGACTATGTGGTTATATGCAGTTACGTACCTTTGGTTGACACGCACTTGGGCCGAGAGGTTCGGTATCATCGAGACAGGTTAAGTCTGCGCGCGATTCCAGGTAAGGGAATTTTGTAGGTGCATAGAGATAATTATGCGTATTTTGAGAGGGGATTTACAGGGCTTAGAAATTTCTAAAGCATCTAGAAATAAAGTAATAATTTTTACGAAAACCGGGGCTTAGATAAATAAAGGAAAATGACTATTTTGCCCCCAGTTAAGAAAATTTCAAAAAGGGTAGTAAGGCTATGAAATTGCATGAATTTCATGATTTTAATGTTTTATATGATTATATTGCTTTGATTTAAGCAAATATACACATAGGTGGGCTGTTGATTTCGTGAATTTTACGAAAGGGTACCGGTTTGTACCGGTTACTATTTTAAAAGATGTTTTATTAAAAGTGAGCCACCTATCATATTTACGTGACTAAATGAATGCTAGAGTCTTTCTCGCATTCAAGTTTACTGAATTATTTCTCATGAAAAGCCGTACTGGAGCATTGCTCGTATGAGAAATTTGTGTGTGCACAAAACCATGCTGAAGCTTCGCTCGCACGAGATTTTAGATATCATGATATGCATAGCGTGGTGCTGGAGCTCCGTAAGCCTGTGACCTGGTGTGGGGCGGGCAGCAGGATGCTCACATAAACGCACTAGATGCGAGTTGACATGCATATAGTCGTGCGAAAGCCTCCTGTAGACTGTGTGTCACAGAGAGTTGAGATGCTCGCACATATACTTTGAGACATGGGTTGGTTATCGACATAGTATTGGGCTGGATAAGACCTACGGCAGGCACCCCCAGACTATGATATGGGTCCACGGAGTACGATTTACCGTGTATGTCACACGGAGTACGCTGTACCGTGCAGTCATGATGACTCTACGATGTTGCTCGATATTCTGGCGGGTAGGACTTGACCCCACCTCCCGTTGCAGTTGTGATACCCCGCACACCGGGATCCGTGTGCCTGGGATCACAGGGACAAAGTATGGCCATAGTCCTCGATTTTTCATACAGTAACCTACATGCCTCACATGATATCATACGGTCTGGATAGACTAGGACAAACCCGATGGAGGGGTAGTCCCGATTTGTGTTTTTAAAAGAGATGTGATTTGATGAATCAAGGTATTCTCGAGAGATGGGTTTGACCTTGATGAAGTTGTTTTATGTCCCGATTTGTGTTTTTAGAAGAGATGTGATTTGATGAATCAAGGTATTCCCGAGAGATGGGTTTGACCTTGATGAAGTTGTTTGATAATGAAACAAATGAGTTTTAAATGTGATGCATTTATGATGAAACAAATAAGTTTCAAAGTGATGAGTTTTGTGATTAAACAAATGAGTTTTAAAGTGAAGAGTTTACAATGAAATAAATGAGTTTTAATGTGACGAGCATGAGATGTCATACATGATGATTTTCCATGTGTGCTTGATATGTCGATTCCATGATTTCTTATATATGATATATACATACATGTAGCATTGTTTTAATCTTACCTCATGCTCCGAAAGTAAACGATTTTTACATCATGACATTATCAGCACGTAATAGTATAGTTATCTACCTGCTTACATTATTGCCTTACTGAGCACGTTTCACTCACCCTTTCATTTTCCACCCCACAGGGTATATTCAGCAGAAGAGAGCGACAATAGTTTCGCATCTCGGTTATCCGCTGCTTCTTAGCAAGATCAGGTATACACATTTATATAATTTTTGTATCGAACATATAGATGCACAGTACTGTATATGGATTTAATATTGGGGATGTATTCAATTTAAATAAATTGACATGTGAATGTGAATATGAAAATGGAATGGTAAATAGGTGAGAGGTTATTAACACCGAATCATAGCCCAACTGTTTAGGAGTGTAATTGTTCACGACGGGTAAGGAAATGAAAAGCAAAAAAAATTTGTAGGGATTTTTAGGTAATTTGGGTCGTGACAATGTAGGGCCCCTGTAGCACTTGACTCAACCTGTGTGGAAGATGTCTAGCTACTGGTGGTTTATGATGATGTTTTCAGTAGTATCTCATGCCCGCACAGCACGCAATTATGCTTCCCACACGAAGTGCCTTTGGTGCCCGTGTCCTAGCTAGGTGCTAGTGAAAGTAAGTAAGATAGATACTACCCATATTTTATGAAAGGGCTGTATGACCCTGATCCAGTCTACAGCCCCCTTACCATGGCCATAGGTATAATGACTCTCTACGGAGAATGACATGTATCGCATGACTTAGTTATAGCCTAGTCTCCTCGATTTGAATTATAAATGTCGATTATGATGAATGATTATGTGCTTTTATGAGATTTACGATAATTTGGTTACGAACAGATATGTTTTATGAAATGTTTATGAAATGTTTATGAACACTATGATTTTAAGAACTCATCCATGAATAATGAAAAGTTTGTAAAATAGTTAAGCATGTTATTCGTTTAAAAGACAGGCATGCTTTATAATTTTTATGATGACTATGCATGAAATGACAATTTATGTATCACATTAAAAATTGGTTTTATGAACGATTTCACATGCTTTTACATATCAGGACTGCTTTAAAAGTATTATCTTATTGGGTTTTTCCCCAAAAGCTCACACCTCTACCTTTCAGACTATTTGCAGTGATCTATAGGCGTTACCTGCCGCGTACACAACGTAGGCTGGTGGAAAAGAGCTACCCTAGGCTACTTTTTGTACACGCAGAAAAGGTATACAACTACATTCCTGTACTAGACATATTTGTATGCACAGACATATATTGAAACTATTTTGTTGGGATGTAATTTGTTAGGAAAACAATGTAAAGAATATTATTTTTGGGATTAGGTTTTAAAATGATTGGTATTAAATCAAAATAGATGTATTGAGTTGTAAATGTGGATTTGAAAAAGTATGCTTGGTAGTTGTGGATATCTAGGATTGATAAAACAATTGATTTGCAGGTGGGTAGGCTTATATATAAGCCGTTATGCTGCCGAAATTTCTATCGATCATATATGTCAAAATATGGAATTTAAATATAATTACGGATAACGAATTACGAAAAGTGATTTGACACTGAACAGGAATACAACCTAAGTGAATAAGGGAATAAGTGGTTAAATTAAGTTCAAAAAAAATTCTCCAATTTTCAAAGGTTAAGGGTCGTTACAGTTAAAGGTGGTATCAGAGCGAAGGTTGTCTAGTACTGTCAGCGTCGAAAATAAGGATAAAATTACATCCTAAATGTTTGTGCTTGTCTGGTTGTAGACAATGTATACCTAATGAATTTAAGATTTGATCTTTGGAATTACGCGTAGGTATTAGATCACTTGCATGATGAGTGGAAGATGTGGATGTCCTCGGAGGCAGGCTCAGCCACCTCCACCTCCTCCACCGCAGCCAGAGAGTCCCAATACTCGTATGGCTCAATTTGAGCAGCGTTTGGAGCAGCGCCTCGAGCGAGGCTTGGAATCGATAGCTGCCATGGTTGCCCAACACCTAGGGGCAAACGTTTTCGATTCAGCTGGCACAGCACCAATTCCTACTCCGATGCCGACTCCTCCACAAGCAGTACCACCACCTCTTCCTCCACAAGTTCCTCCAGTACCTATGGTGCCTCAGCCTCCTATACAGACGCGGATGGAGGAGAGGGATATCAATAGAATGAGGGATTTCCTAAAGATGAAGCCTCCAGCATTTAAGGGAATTAAGAATCCAGTAGAGGCTGAAGAGTAGCTAGTAGACCTTAGGAAGATCTTCGATTTTCTGGGGTGTTCCGATGTTAAGAAGGTTTCTATGGCCACGTACATGCTGAAGGGCCAAGCAGAGTATTGGTGAGGATCCACCAAGGTCCTTCTGACTGCTTAGCATCTAGTGATTAGTTGGGATGCATTCTCTACAGCCTTTAGAAATCAGTATGTTCCACGAGTTGCCCAGTAGAAGTTGAGAACGGACTTTTTGAATTTAGTACAGGGCAGTATGACCGTGGATGAGTTTGAGAGCAAGTTTACTATGCTGATGAGGTATGACTCAGAGACGATCCAGAATGAAGAGCGTCGTATGGAGAGGTTTCTAGCAGGGTTAAGGTCAGCTATTTGAGACCGACTTTTGGGGTTATGGATTACTGAATTTCAAGATACCCTGGGTAGAGCACAGATGATTGAGAGGGGTCTAAATATCACACAGACAGAGTATGGCTTTAAGGGAAAGAACAGGGATAAGAGTAAGCGGACAGAGTTTGTGAGACAAGATTTTTGGAGAGGCCAGCCCAAGACGCAGAGGATAGATAAGTTTCAGCCTAGAGTTGATAGACCCGTAGTTCCAGTACCTATCCCTTAGATTGTGTCACGCCCCGAAAGCGCGAAAAAATGGGGCTAATTTAAACTTTTTATCCATTAACTATGTTGTTTTCCTGTCCATGTCTAGATTTAAAACCTCTTTTATTTTAAAAATTTCGGCAGCATAACGGCTGCGTTATGACTTAACCCAACCTGCAGAGTTTGAAACGCAGTTTATATTATTCAACCCACATCCTCAATACTTTTCATTCATATCTTAGAATCATATAACAACTAAATATATTCATTCATTTATACTGCATAACTAAGACTCTGTATACAATCATTTACATCTATTACATCCCAAAAGTTATATACAATAGTGTCCATGCATTACATCATGTCTAGAATATGAGTAAAGCTGTACCTCAAGGTTACCAGTGTATCTGATGAAAGGTCAGACTACCTTGTCAACGACCACAGTCTCGTAGGTGTAATAGACTCGCTATAGATAATCTGGGAGATGGAGAGGAGGGGGGTGAGTTTTTCAGACTCAGTAAGAGATAC
The DNA here is from genome assembly GCA_033439115.1 of Firmiana major. Classification (NCBI taxonomy): domain Eukaryota; kingdom Viridiplantae; phylum Streptophyta; class Magnoliopsida; order Malvales; family Malvaceae; genus Firmiana; species Firmiana major. The sequence continues at coordinate 19,588,060 of CM065903.1, read as the reverse complement.
ATTTAAAATAGTTTTAAATACTCAAAACATAGTAAAACTCATGGTTTTACAAATCAGCATAAACATGTACTGGAGTAGAGATGCTTACATTTCATAAAAGCAGTAAAAACATGCTTAAATAATAAGTTTACACATCATGCATCTTTGGTAAAACTCATATATAGTATGCATATCACATCGTGTAAACAAGTAAAAAGCATCTCAAAACTTAATCATGCATATCGTAACATGCTTATCACTTTGAAAATGAAATCGTATTGTCATATGCACATTTCGTAAAACATACTCATGGCTACCTTTAAAATCTCGTCATAAAAAAATATGTGCTCAATAGCAAATCATAAAATAGGTAGCATGAAATGTGCGAAAACATATATATATCATTCCATCAATTCATCGTGTAGGGTCAGGCAATCGTCTCATATACTAGTCCCGAAGGACGTCATACATCTGGTCCCATAGGACGTTCATCGTAGGTACATATAGCCATTGTACAGGGGAGCCGTAGGACTGGATCAGGGTCGTACGCTGCCCTTGTAAGACCCCGTATATGTATAATGGTAATGTGTGTAATTGGATCAAATTATATGAATGGACTTGTAATGTAAAGTATGATTGATGTAAGTCCATGGATGCAATGTACGTATGTGAAATATGATTTGTAACGTACACACAAGTTTCATTGAGTACGAATATGAAGAAATGAGTTCTGGCAAGTGATGGATGTGATTGAAACTCAAGATGAGTAGTGTGGTAAAATGGAATGGAGTTATGCTTCCATTTGGTTTCATGTAGCATACCTTTGGACATACAATGAATGCACACAAGTTTCAATGTGCATAAGGTATGAATGGATGCCATTTTCAAGTTATAAAGGTGGATGGATGAGAAAATGGCCATGAAAATAGATTAAGGATGTATTGGTATGAGTTGCAGCAAGGAAACTACAAGAAATCTGGAAAACATGAAGGCCAGATCGATCTCATAGGATGAGAGATCGATCTGGAAGAGCTAGAATGCTCTTATTTGGACAATGGAATAGAGCAGATCGATCTCCAATAGGGCCAGATCGATCTCCTAAGCATTTTCATGATGAAAAGATCGATCCCCAAGCACCCAGATCGATCTCCTTAGCTCTCTGTTTGGGACCAGATCGATCTCATGCTTCGACAGATCGATCTCATGCTTCAACAAATCGATCTCATGCTTCGACAGATCGATCTCATGCTTAAAAATGCCGTGAAAAAGAGGGATTTAAGGGGACCAGATCGATCTCCTCATGAACCAAATCGATCTCCCCAAGCTATTTCTATATAAGGAGGGCTGAAAATCTGGAAATCTCAGAAAAACACTTAACTTTACAATCTCAACCCCAAAAACCTAACTTTCCCTCTCTAAAATCAGCCATTTTCAGTGAGATTTGAAGAGAGATCATTAGAGGCAAAGTTGTTCCTATCAAAGAGAAAAACAACATAGTGAGAGGGCATTTTCCCATTTTTGGAATTGAAGGAGTTAAGGGCATTACCATTTGGAGCAAGAAGAAAAATCATATTGGTAAGATTCTAACACTCCAATCCAAATGCATTAGCTATTTAATTGATTTTGGAGTTGTTTGGTATGAGTATTGATGGATAAATTACCTAAGAATGTAGTGGAATTGGTGTGACCTAGAAATCAAAAAAATGGGTGTAATGTGAGAATATGTGGGATTGAATGAGCTTATGATTTATGGCATGCTAAAGTTGTTATTGGGGTAATGTTTATGATTTTAGATGGTTAGATGGAATTACATGGTGAGTTGGAGGAATTGTGAAAATGGGTATGTATATGATTGATAAATGCCATAGTGAGGGGATTCATGAAATATGAACACTATGAGCTTTATGTCGATTTGATATCGACTTTGAATAAGATAATAGGCCTAAGAAGATCCATAGACTCGAGCTATGGGTAAAGTAATGAAACGAGGCCAAATAAGCTTTAATAGAGGCTATAGATTATATTGGATATAGCAAGCACAAGGGTTGTATTATATGGATCAAATATAATGCGGGATACGATTTTGTGCAGTCCCGAAGAGTTTATTGAAGACGAATCGAACCGTACGAGTAAGCAGCTTAAGGAAGTGGAATCACGCATCGCGATTCCAGGTAAGGGAATTTTGTGAGTATATAGAGGTAGCTGCTCGTACTTTGAACTTATGGGTGAATAGCGGGTGTTTTATGGAATGCATGGTTGCTCAAATAAATGTTGATGGTATTCGTGAATGATGATGAGTATATGCGTGATTTTGGTTTTGAAGTGGATTTTATGAAATAGGATAGTAAGGCTAATAATTGCATAAATCTAATGTTTTGATGTTTTTCAAAACGAAATTTGCTTGGTTTTAAGCAAGCTTGTAGATGGGTCGGCTAGTATTGAATTGTTGTTGTGAAAAAGCATTTGTGAGTGCTAAACCCAAGTGCCGGGATTGTTTGATTGTGTATGAGCCGCCTATCATATTGTATGACATAAATCGCGATAGAGCCTCGCTCGCGCTGGATTTCTATGTTTTCATTTGTATGAAACGTGCTGGAGCTTAGCTCGCACCTTGATTGGAAATTATGTTGATGTTTATAAACCGTACTGGAGCTTTTGCTCGTACGTGGCTTTTGAGTGGTTGTCTTATGAGTATAACCGTACTAGAGCTATGCTCGTACGCGTCTCTTTACGAGAGGATGCATGAGTCGTGCTAGAGATTTGCTGGCACAAGTTTGCACATTGTGATAAGCATAAGGTTGTGAAAGTTGGTAAGATCCTTAAGCCTTACATCCTTAAGCTAACATCCTTAAGCCCAAAGAGGCGGGGAGGCTCTGTTAGGCGGGGAGGCTCTGTTAGGTGGGGAGGCTCTCTTACGGTGGGATCCTTAAGCCAACATCCTTAAGCCCTGGAGGGGCGGGGAGGCTCTGTTAGGCAGGGAGGCTCTCCTACATGGGTACGGTAAGATCCTTAAGCCCTACATCCTTAAGCCAACATCCTTAAGCCCAAAGAGGCAGGGAGGCTCTGTTAGGCGGAGAGGCTCTGTTCGGTGGGGAGGCTCTCTTACGGAAGGATCCTTAAGCCCTACATCCTTAAGCTAACATCCTTAAGCCCGAGGAGGCAGGGAGGCTCTGTTAGGCGGGGAGGCTCTATTCGACAGGGAGGCTCTCCTTCACGAATATGGAAAACTCTTGGTATGGGGTAGATAAGACCTAGGAATGGCACCCCCAATCACGATATGAGTCTGCGGAGTACGATATACCGTGTATATCACATGGAGTACGATGTACCGCATGATGGTTATGTGATGAGAAAGTCTGGCGAGGGATAATCCATCTTCGTGCCAGCATGATACCCCGCACACCTGGATGAGTGTGGTCTGGGATGATTATGATGTAATGGTTCACATAGGCACTTTTGATATAGTGACCTAGATTTATACACATGCGTGAATTGTGGAATGAAAATGTGGTTGTGATTGTGAGTTGATTTGGTGGTGTTTATGATGTTGGTTTAAAAAAGAGGTTTCTTAATGAATTGCCCTTTTATGAATTTAAATGAGATTGAGCATGAGATGATTTATACATGATGTTTTTACCATGTTTTATATGCCAATGTACATGATTTTAATACATGATATATATATGTATACTCATATGGCATAGTTTTATTCCTCATGCTCCTACTATAAATGATTTATGCATAACACTATCAGCATGTAGATAGAGTAGTTATCTACCATGCTTGCATTATTGCCTTACTGAGCGTGTGGTTGCTCATCCCACTCTATTTTTCCCCTACAGAGCGTGCATAGTAGCCCAGTAAGGACTGAGGCGTGGTATTTTGGATTCCGCTGCATCTCCATTGCTAAGAGGTATATACACAGTGATTCTTTTTGTATCTAAATAATGTAAAAGCATAGTATTCTTTTGAGTTGTAATTACGGGGGATGTAGATGTCAGTAAAACATGTATTCGTATAAGTACACGATTAAATGCAAATGTATGACATCGTTTTAATTAATTGAGAATGAATGAGACTTGGTGTTTATTATTGACTCACAGCCCAACAGTATGTGGTGAGTTTAGTTCACGATCGGGTAAGGTAACAGTAAAACGCGAAAAATTTTCAGTGATTTTCGGTTAACGAGAATGGAATTGGGTCGTGACAGAGATTGGTATCAGAGCTGTGTTGGCCTGATGTGAGTCATTAATAAAACGTAGGAAAGTACATCCCCATAGTACTGTGTTTTTGTTTAGATATAACTGTGTATACCGTGATGGATTGAGCTTAATGAATTATTATAATACAGGAAGTTAGGCACTATGCCAGTTACACGCAATGGTAGAGGGGCGAGAGCACGTGTTAGAGGCCGTAGAGGTAGGCCTGAGAGCCGTGCGGAGCCACAGACTGAGCAGGCTCCACAGAACCCTGCTGAGAGAGTAGAGGATACTGAGGCTCGCTTCGCTAGGTTAGAGCGGAGTATTGAGAGTTTGGTGGAGATAGTCACGCAGGCATTGGGTGCCGATGACAGACGAGGTCTCGCGGCACAGCCTACTACTGAACAGGCAGCTGCAGAGGAGGAGAGACCTTAGACTGCTGAGACAGCTACAGTTACACCACCTCCAGCCCAGGATATAGCTTCTCCTATCGCTCCGCAGCAGAGCGGTAGTGATTTAGGTTATGACTGCGATTTGAGCAGGTTACGAGAGTTTCAAGCGCTGAAACCCCCAGTGTTTAGAGGGGTGAAGGACCCAGTGATTATGGAGGATTGGGTGTATGAGATGGAGAAACTGTATAGGTTTTTCTGATGCACTTCAAATGAGAAGGTTGCCTTTGCCGTGTTTATGCTCAAAAGGTGAGGCCGAGCATTGGTGGAGGTCCACCGAGACTATTTTGAGGGCCAGACACTCTGAGATCTCATGGGAGATATTTCTAGAGGCCTTCAGGAGGCAGTATATTCCAGCTACCGCACAGAGGAAATTGCGGATGGAATTTATGAACCTGGTTCAAGGGAACCGAACTGTGGACGAGTATGAGTCCAAGTTTATGTCCTTGGGGAGATATGACCCGGACACGATGGGCAGTGAGACCCGGAAGATTCAAAAGTTCACGGATGGATTGAGATTGGCCATCCGGACTAAGCTAGCTCCCTTCGACATTTTGACTTATGAGGAGGCTGTACATAAGGCTCAGTTGTGTGAGCAAGACTTTGAGCGAAATGCCTCCGAGCTTGGGAGAATCAGCGTTGGAAAGGACAGAGACCGAAAGAGATCCGGAAGGGATATAGTGGCCAGGAAACGAGGCCCAAGGTATTTTGAGAAGAGACCTAAGATCGAGGAGGTGCAGGAGAGAGCTGCTAGACCTCCGGTATACCCAGCCTTGACTGCGCCGAGGGGCATGACTATTGGAGGACCACGACCTACTACTGATCAGTGTAGGAGATGTGGGAGATTTCACGGGAATAGTGTCACGACCCGAACTACCCAAAAATCAAAGTAAATTTTTCGCGTTTTTATTATTTTATACTTACCTCTGATCGTGACCAACCATAACCAATAATTGGGCTGTATGACAGTGCCCACATCTTCTCCATGCATTTACAATTTAGTGCATAATTCATTTTAAATATACATTCATATATTCTGCACTACATTTCTTTGATTTAATTACATAATTACACCCACTCTATACATCCCAGTGTCATACAAAATATAATACTGTGCTCATGTTATTTAGATACAAGAACCATATATATAGCGTGTATATACCTCAAAAGATAGGCAGCAGCGGACAACTAGAGTGCCGTACCCAGTCGCCTCCCAATCTACTGGAAGAAATCTGTGTGAGAAAGTGAAAGGGGTGAGCACATCAAGCTCAGTAAGGCAATTCTACGAACAAGTAGATAACAATACAACCTACATGAACGTAGTGCCATGCATAAACCGCCCCTTCTCCACACATTTCCAAAACAGATGCTATGTTATGATGTCATGTAAATTAACTCATATGAAATCTCAAAAGCATGAAAACTACACATGCATATCTTTTAAATCATTTATTTCTAGTAAAAATTTCATATAAGGTCAGGACTCAACCCCTCCCTCGGGTAGCCCTGACACACACAAAATTCATAAAATTGAGTTTCTCGAAAGCATCGATATCCGAAAACATATGTGTATATATATATATAAGATACGAGACTAGGCAATATCTGTATATCGGTAATAACCAGGACTGGCCAATATGTCCTCGTGAGTCCCTCTAGCTTCACGGATCCCAGTGTGCGAGGTCTCACCCTGATCGGGAACCGCCCGGGAGGTGGGTCAATCCAACCCGTCAGTCTTATCCGATCTCACGCATCCGAAGATACCGTATCCGAAGATACCCCGTATCACAAAGATACCGTATCACAAAGATACCCCGTATCACAAAGATACCGTATCCGAAGATACCCCACGGTACATCGTACTCCATGCTACTTGCACGGTACATCATACTCCATGGACCCATATCACTCTAGGTACTCCAGCCCAAATGGCATGCTTCCCACAGAGAGGTTTTGTTTCTCAATACTCATGCCACGTCTCAAAACGCACGTGCGAGCCTATTTAATCGGTGACACACAGTCTACCCGATGCTCCAAGCACGGCTTGTCGTATGATATCGTATAATCTCTGAAAAGTAGTGCGAGCGGTGCTCTAACACTGTCAGTAAATCAAATAAAACTAGTGCGAGCTAAGCTCAAGCACTTTGTCACGAAAATCGCATATGAAAATATGGTGCGAGTTAGACTCCAGCACCGTGTCATGAAAATCGTGTAAAACTCTAGTGCGAGCTCTCGCTCCAGCACTAATGAAATAATTGCACAGATCAAAACTCGTGTGAGCTGAGCTCTAGCACGTCACATTCATGAAAGATCACGTAGGCGGCTACATTTCTCAAATCGTTTTCAACGAAAATCAACGTTTGTTGAAATTATGAAATGTTGTGCAATTTCATTTAAAAGTTAGCCGACCTACTCATGCATGTACTAGAATACTTCAAAAATGAGCAGGAACCCTTTGTTCTTGCTCCTTACACTTTTCCCTAAAATTTGGAATTTTACCCTTGACAAGGGTATTTTGGTAAATTTGCCCACCCGGGGCCCTAAAAATTTTATCGCAAATCTAGACCCTTCGGACAATTTAAGGGAATGTAAATGACATCGAAAATTCGTAAAGCTATCTCTAGCAGTTCGTAAAACTCCCTTACCTGGAATCGCGCGCAGACTACACCTGTCTCGATAATACCGAACCTCTCGGCCCAAGTGCGCGCCAACCGATGTACGTAACTGCATATAACCACATAATCGAGGTTAATTCAATTATCCCGATCAGTATATTGCAATTACTGATCAACTTAAAGCTATTGGGCCTTATCTACCTTATTGGGCCTCGGCCCATTTTAGCCCTTTTTATATTTGTTAATTCCCTTCTTCGGGTATACCGAGCTTATACAGCTTTCTAATAATTATCGGGCTTCATTCCAAATTCCTTGGATAGCCCGTATACCATTTACGGCAATTATATTACGATTCCGAATAATATTCCTTCCTACGCGAAATTAATCCATAATTCCATAAAATAATTAAAACTCGGTATTTAAAGAACTCTAATTGCCGAAATTAAATTTTACTTACCCGATACGATGTGGGGTACGAGAATCAGTGCTCGATCGGCTCTCGTTCGATCTCCGTCGTGAAGCTGCATAATTAGGTAAATCCGGATTATTTTCCATTAAAATAATATTAAATTAAATTATCGGAATTTACCCGTAGGTCAATTTCGACCCTCGGTCAACTTACCCGAACCTCGAGTCGTCCCCGGTAAATTTCTTTCCTTTTTCCCCTTTTTCCTTCCTTTTCCTTCCTTTTCCTTTCCCTTTTTCCTTCCTTTTCCTTCCCTTTCCTTTCCTTTCCTTCCAGCCAAACGGTGCCGTTTTGCTGCCTATTGCCGTCGCCGGCGTTTTCAGCGGTCTCACCGGCCGAGACCGGTCTCAAAAGAACTGGCTTCTACCCCTGAGTGCGTCAGTGCCCTCCGTTTCAACCCAGACGCGGCGGTTCACCGGGAATCGGCTTGTTTCTCCGACGATCTTCCTCGGCTCCAATCGGCCTGCTCCGGCCACCTGGCGGCGCGAATCCGGTACCCACGTGCTCGTCGGACTCCCCTCTTCCTCCTGGCAGCTTCTTCGAAGTCGTCGGTCGCCGGTGGTGCGAGAATCGACGGTGTCTTCCTCGGGTCACTGTTTTCGGTTTCTCTCTCGGGTTTTTTTCTCGAGTTTTCTCTCTCCTCTCTTTTTTTTTGTTTCAGTTAATTTTTTTTTATTAATTTTATTATTATTATTATTTATTTTAATTATTTTACTATTCAATAAAATACTCCATAAAATCCCAAAATATCTACCTTATATTATTTTTTATTCTACTTCAATTTATTTAATTTAAATTTAATTTATTAATTATATTTTTCTCTAAATTTCGATATTATTTCTTCGCGTTTTTCGAGATATCGTTCCGGTAATTTTTTCGGTATTTTTAAAATTTTCGAATCTTGATCAATTGACCCAAAATTTATAATTTCCTTATTATTGATCAAGATATCTTACATCCTTATTTTTAATTAAAATTCTCTTATCGCCCTAATACCGGGTTTTGGTATTTTTACCATTTTACCCCTGCTCTTGTTTCGGAATCAATTTAACCTAACCTTCCTTCATACATCCCCCATATTTTCGTATTTAATTTTTGTATTTTCAGTTAACTGCATTCTGATCATTTTCGTTTGATCAGTGGTCATTTCGACTCGTATTTAATTACTTCTGACGTCTACCGATATTCCATTTTATTTTGCTTAACAAATTTAATTAGTCAACGCTCTTCTTATGATTCGATGAATATGTATAAGTGTCCATCGCGTGAATCATAAGGAACATAGCAACAATACATACAAAGTGGGTCTTACATAATCTCCCCCGCTAAAAGAATTTGGTCCTCCAAATTGGAACCAAATCAGTCTCTGAATAACTCCGGGTAATTCTCTTTCATCTGACTCTCTAACTCCCAAGTCGCCTCCTCCGGAGTGTGATGCTGCCATAGTACTTTCACCAGAGGAATCGTCTTCGACCTCAATACCTTCTCCTTCCTATCCAAAATCCGAATCGGTCTCTCAACATAGGACATACTCTCATTGAGCTCCAGTGGCTCATATCTGATCACATGCGACGGATCCGGCTGATACTTCCGAAGCATGGAGACGTGGAAGACATTATGAACATTTGCTAGCTCTGGTGGCAATGCTAGCCTGTAAGCTCGATCTCCCACTCTCTCGAGTATCTCAAAAGGTCCTATGAAGCGAGGGCTCAGCTTCCCTCTCTTCCCGAATCTCGTAATACCCTTGGAAGGAGAAACTTTCAAAAATACTGACTCCCCTGCTGTAAACTCCAACGGTCTACGTCTCCTGTCAGCATAACTTTTCTGTCGACTCTGAGCTGTCCTCAATCTCTCACAAATCAACTGGACGTCCTCAGAGGCCTGACGTATCAAATCGGGAGCGAATATCTGCCTGTCACCAATCTCCTCCCATCCTATAGGAGATCGACATCTACGGCCATACAAGGCCTCATATGGTGCCATCCCGATACTCGAATGATAATTGTTATTGTAGGCGAACTCCGCGAGTGGTAGGTGATCATCCCAGGAGCCTCTAAAGTCAAGTACACAAGCTCTCAACATATCCTCGAGGGTCTGTATAGTCCTCTCTGACTGCCCATCTGTCTGAGGATGGAAAGCTGTACTGAATCTCAACTGGGTCCCCATAGCTTCCTGAAAGTGTTCCCAAAAATAGGAAGTGAAGCGGGAATCCCTATCTAACACAATACTCACTGGGACACCATGCAGTCTCACAATCTCGCGCACATATAGCTCCGCCAATCTACTCAGAGTATCGGTGACTCTCATCTCTAGGAAATGTGCCGACTTCGCCAATCTGTCGACTATCACCCATATGGCATCATTCCCTCTACAAGTCCTCGGTAAGCCCATCAAAAAGTCCATGGTGACATGCTCCCATTTCCAAGTCGGTATAGGTAGAGGCTGCAATAACCCTGCAGGCTTCTGATGCTCTACCTTCACCTGCTGACAGACGAGACATCTCGCAACAAACTCTACTATATCCCTCTTCATTCCCGACCACCAGTATACCCTCCGGAGATTCTGATACATCTTCGTACTACCCGGATGCAAGGTATACCTAGACGAATGAGCCTCTGTCAAGATCAACCTCCTGATCTCAGGATCCTCGGGAACACATATCCTGTCTCTGAACCTCAGTAAACCATCTGAACTCAACTCAAACTCAGTCTCAATACCCCTCTGCATCTGCCTGACTATCTCAATACACTGCTGGTCCTCACGCTGAACCTGCCGAATCTGATCTATCAAATCCGGCTCTAATCGCAGGCTAGCAATCATATAACCACTATCAGCATCAGGCGGGGTCACATCTGAACTGAGGCTCGTAAACTGCTCCAATAACTCGTGCTCCCGTACCATCATATAAGCAACCAACCCGAGATGCTTCCTACTCAACGCATCAGCCACAACATTCGCCTTACCCGGGTGGTATAAGATCTCACAGTCGTAATCCTTCAGAAGCTCAAGCCACCTTCTCTGTCTCATGTTCAATTCCTTTTGCGAAAACAGATACTTGAGGCTTTTGTGATCGGTAAATACCTGGAATTTCTCACCATACAGATAGTGGCGCCATATCTTCAATGCAAACACTACGGCCGCCAACTCTAAGTCGTGGGTCGGGTAGTTCCTCTCATGATCCTTCAGCTGTCTGGATCCATAAGCGACTACCTTTCCGTCCTGCATCAATACACAGCCCAGTCCTTGGTAAGAAGCATCCGTGTAAACAGAATAACCTCTGAGCTGGTAGGAATGGTGAGAATCGGAGCAGAGGTCAATCGACGCTTCAGCTTCTGAAAACTTTCCTCGCATCTGTCGTCCCACTCAAACGCAACACTCTTCCGAGTGAGACGTGTCAACGGAGCAGCCAATCTCGAAAACCCCTCCACAAACCGTCTATAATATCCAGCTAAACCCAGAAAACTCCTGATCTCCATAACTGTCTGAGGCCTCTGCCACTGTACTACTGCCTCAATCTTAGATGGGTCTACTGACACACCATCCCTCGACACAATATGTCCCAAAAAGGAGATCTGCTCAAGCCAAAAGTCACACTTACTGAGTTTAGCATACAACTACTTCTCACGGAGGGTCTGCAATACAATCCTCAGATGCTGTTCATGCTCCTCTCTGGATCTCGAATAAACCAGGATGTCATCGATGAAGATAATCACAAACTGATCCAAATAAGGCCAAAACACCTCATTCATCAATGACATAAAAGCTGCGGGAGCGTTCGTCAACCCGAATGGCATAACTGTAAACTCAAAGTGACCATAGCGGGTGTGAAAAGCTGTCTTGGGTACATCTCCATCTCGAACTCTCAACTGATGGTACCCAGACCTCAGATCAATCTTGGAAAAGACCTGTGCTCCCCGTAGCTGATCCAGTAAATCATCAATCCTCGGAAGGGGGTACTTATTCTTGATGGTAGCCTTGTTTAATAGTCGATAGTCGATACACAACCGAAGGCTCCCATCCTTCTTCCTAACAAACAGGACCGGTGCTCCCCACGGTGACACACTCGGTCTGATAAACCCCTTCTCTAACAGTTCTTGCAACTGTTTCCTCAGTTCCTCTAACTCAACTGGAGCCATCCTGTACGGTGGTCTAGATATCGGCTCTGTACCGGGAGTCATATCAATACTGAACTCTGTCTCCCTCACTGGCGGTAACCCTGGTAACTCATCCGGAAAGACATCTGGGAATTCTCTGACTACTGGAATGTCTGTCAATTCCGGACGTGCCACAGCCGTATCTACCACGTACGCAATATAACCTTCACAATATTATCCACCAAATTAGTATGTTATTCATTCATACTCTTATAAAATTCTCATTTACTTCAAGAAAATTGCACTATACATTTTTCTGGAGTATGAAACGTAACTGTCCTAGCAAAACAATCTAAAACAGCTCGATGAGCAGCCAACCACTTGATGGGCCCTAAAGGTATATATCCGCAAGTGCACGGGTCGTATAAGTAATAATGGGATTTGAGTCTCGGAATTATCGTCCCACAGAGAAGTTGTTAGCCTAATTAAGTACCGGTTACTATTATCCTAAGTATATCCTAGCAAATTTATGAATTTTCAAGGGTGATCAACATAGCTAGAATTGAAAATACCGAAAGCAATAAAATAATAAAAACTAAAGGAAATAAAGAAAATAAAACCGAGCTCAAAGTACTTACAATACTCCAAGCAACTGAAAACAACAAACCCTTAACAATTTAAATCCTTCCAACAACTCCCTCCAACTACTGTTCATGCATCATTTTTCATTTTGTTTTCCAGGTCACGGCTCGGGTTGGTAAGGTGCTGCCCATGCCTCTCGGTTCTGTCCTAGTCTGCTGCCCACCAACTCTGCCTCGGTTTCATCTTGCTGCCAGGCGTGTTCAGCTCCATTCCTGCAACAAATCCAACACATCACGCCAACCCCACGTTCCTGCCTAGCCAGACCTGCTCCAGCTGCTCTCCCTGCTGCTCGGTTGCAGGTCACGGGTTCCCCTCGGTTCCAGGCTGTGCTTCCTTCTCTGCCCATGCTGCTGTCATCACCAGCCTTCTGCACTTGTTCCATTCCTTCACGCACACCAGCAGGTCACCACGTTGCCAGCTTTTTTCTGCACAGCCATGCTCCTACTCTCTGTTCCTGCTCCAATACTGCTCCAGGCTTGGTATGTCTCGGTTCCAGCTTGCTCTCCAGTCCAGACCTCTCCTGTTGCTCGGGTGCTGCACACTTCCTTAGCTCTCGACAATACTACAAAGAATGGAGATGAACAGTAATGGAAAACACAAAACAGAGAACAGAGGAGGGCTCCCGAGCTATGGTTTCCTTCACTGTCTTCTCCTACCTAGTTCCAATATGCTGTTGATATGGATAACTTCTTTGCATCATCTCACTCTCAAGCAACAGAATCAAAAGGGAGAGGATTGAATGAAGGTATCTTGAAACCCGATTACACCTCTTGAAATCTAACCGAGAGCTACAAACCTGATGATTTAACAAATGAAGAAAAGAAAACTTCAATAATGCTCATGAAAAAGGAACCGAGACATGAAAATAAGTTATGGAAATAGAAGAAAAAGAACTCATGGAAGGAAATCGAGAACATCAAAAAGAGATTGATTATCCATTGAAAATTAAAATGAAAATTAATAAAGAGAAATGAAGAACATTAAAATGGATTGAACAATAAAAGTAAATGGAAGCTAACGGGAAAGAGAAGCTTAAAAAAAATTCAAACTATTCTAACACTACTCCTAACTACATTACACTACTCCTACTCCTAAAAATTACATTAACTTCTACTCCTAAAATTACCTCCTTTTCAATTGTCATCTTTTCCTATTTATAAACACACTAGGGGTAAAATGGTAATTTTCACATCCTTGATGAGTTGGCATTTTTTTTGGCCACTTGTCTTCACACCATTGGCTCCTTGAAAAGATATGTCCATGTCATCGGTCTTCTTGTCCAATTGGATGTGCTTGGTGGTATGACTCGTGTTGTCCACGTGGCTCAATCTCGATTTTAGCCCAATTCCGATCCATTTTCTACCGAAATATTCAAAATTCATCCGGATTTGATTTATCTACAAACATGAGAATTTTTATTAAATAAAGGGGATAATTAACAAAATAAATTGGGGATTTAAATAAATAATTAGGAAATTAAGCACAAATAATTCTAAAAATATAGAATTATCACCAATCCATCCCTAAGATTACATCAAAATCTCTCATATGCATTAAGATTAGATTGGCTGTCATCACTCTACCACCTAATTTCAGCTCATAATCCCTCAATACATACTCCACTAATTGGCTAGTATTCATAGGTGTCATTATAGATAACTTTCTACTCAGAGGGGTAGGTTTCACATAATTATCCAATTTAAATGCAAACAATGGTGATACAAATGAATGCGTAGAACCAGGATCTATTAACACATATGCTTCTAAATCATGGATCAGAATAGTACCTTTCACCACCTCTGCTGACTGATCCGCTGTATTCTGGTCAAGAGCGTGCACTCGCCCTGTACCAACCACTTGCTTTCCCTTCTCAGCCGCTGTCGCTTTCCTCCGCGGCGCAGATGTATCACCAGAAGCCCTCTCTGAAGCCTGGCCCTTCTGAGGGGCTCTCTCAACTATCTCAGGACAATCTCTGCTCATATGTCCTGGCTTCCCGCATCTATAGCATGCTACTGGGATACTAAAACAGGGTCTGCCACTGTGATATCTACCACACCTACCGCATCTCTCAGTCGTAGGTCGTGGCCCACCTATCACAATACCCTTCTGTGGAGCAGGAGAAATGGCCGGATAAACTGGAGGTCTAGCTGGCCTCTCTCGAATCTCCTCTATCCTCGGCCTCTTTCCAATCAACTGTCTGCCCCCTCTATATCCAGACCCTCTATCTCCCACTGGTCTCTTCCTCTCTCTCTGTCTGCTGCCAGTCCTCCCAAACTCTGAGGCAGTCCTCTCGAAATCCTGCTCAATCAGCTGTGCTCTACTCACTGCCTCCTCGTAAGTAGGGATAGCCAAAGGGAGCAATTTAGATCTGATCGCTGGCCTCAATCCATCTATAAACCTCCGGACCTTCTTAGTCTCACTACTCAAGGTGTCCGGGTCATACCTACCCAAGGAGATAAATCTCGTCTCGTACTCGTCTACCGACCGACTCCCCTGGATCAAGTGTAAAAACTTAGACTGCAGCTTCCGCTGCGCTGTATCTGGGACATACTGCCTCCGAAAAGCCTCCAAAAATATCTCCCAGCGATCACAGTATGTCTAGCTCTGAGAATCTGCCTGGTGGACTTCCACCAATGCTCCGCTGATCCTCTAAACATAAAAATCGTGAATGCCACCATCTCCGTAGAGGTACACTCGAAGAACCCGTATAGCTTCTCCATCTCGCTCAACCAATCCTCAGCTACAACTGGGTCCTTCGCCCCGATAAATGCCGGCGGTCTAAACTTCTGGAACTGCCGCAATCTATCCATATCACAACTGTAACCCCAATCTCGGGTACTCTGATGTGGGGTGACAGGAGAATCCACGTCCTGAACCGGTGGGGGTGTAGGAGTCTCTGTCTCCTGGACTGGCTGAGCAGGCGCATCAGGAGTAGCTGCCTGTCCAGCATCACCATGTCCCCCTCTAACACCCTGTACTGACTGAGTAACCAACTCCATAAGCACCTCGAGGCTCCGCTCTATCCTAGCGAACCGTGCCTCAATCGCCTCAGCAAATCCCCCGGCAGTATCCCTCTCGGCAACACCCTGCTCTGTGGTCTCTCTCTCTGGAGGACCCTGTGGGGCATGCTCTACCCCGGTCTCTACCTCAGCCTCCTCCTGAGTCTCATGAGGTAACTCGACACGTCTATCAGTCGCAGGCCTACCTCTACGGCCTCTGCCTCGTGCCCGACCTCCTCTACCGCGACGAGTAACAGGCATCCTGTCTATAGTCCTGCATTCACAACCATTTCTTAATTAAAACCCATCTTAATATACACGATTGTATCTAACCAAGCACAGTAACACCGGGATGTAATTTCTTAATTATTGACACTAACATACATCAGACCAATTCTGCTCTGATACCACCTTAATTGTCACGACCCGAACTACCCAAAAATCAAAGTAAATTTTTCACGTTTTTATTATTTTATACTTACCTCTGATCGTGACCAACCATAACCAATAATTGGGCTGTATGACAGTGCCCACATCTTCTCCATGCATTTACAATTTAGTGCATAATTCATTTTAAATATACATTCATATATTCTGCACTACAGTTCTTTGATTTAATTACATAATTACACTCACTCTATACATCCCAGTGTCATACAAAATATAATACTGTACTCATGTTATTTAGATACAAGAACCATATATATAGCGTGTATATACCTCAAAACATAGGCAGCAGCGGACAACTAGAGTGCCGTACCCAGTCGCCTCCCAATCTACTGGAAGAAATCTGTGTGAGAAAGTGAAAGGGGTGAGCACATCAAGCTCAGTAAGGCAATTCTACGAACAAGTAGATAACAATACAACCTACATGAACGTAGTGCCATGCATAAACCGCCCCTTCTCCACACATTTCCAAAACAGATGCTATGTTATGATGTCATGTAAATTAACTCATATGAAATCTCAAAAGCATGAAAACTGCACATGCATATCTTTTAAATCATTTATTTCTAGTAAAAATTTCATATAAGGTCAGGACTCAACCCCTCCCTCGGGTAGCCTTGACACACACAAAATTCATAAAATTGAGTTTCTCGAAAGCATCGATATCCGAAAACATATGTGTATATATATATACAAGATACGAGACTAGGCAATATTTGTATATCGGTAATAACCAGGACTGGCCAATATGTCCTCGTGAGTCCCTCTAACTTCACGGATCCCAGTGTGCGAGGTCTCACCCTGATCGGGAACCGCCCGGGAGGTGGGTCAATCCAACCCGTCAGTCTTATCCGATCTCACGCATCCAAAGATGCCGTATCCGAAGATACCCCGTATCACAAAGATACCGTATCACAAAGATACCCCGTATCACAAAGATACCGTATCCGAAGATACCCCACGGTACATCGTACTCCATGCTACTTGCACGGTACATCGTACTCCATGGACCCATATCACTCTAGGTACTCCAGCCCAAATGGCCTGCTTCCCACAGAGAGGTTTTGTTTCTCAATACTCATGCCACGTCTCAAAACGCACGTGCGAGCCTATTTAATCGGTGACACACAGTCTACCCGATGCTCCAAGCACAGCTTGTCGTATGATATCGTATAATCTCTGAAAAGTAGTGCGAGCGGTGCTCTAACACTGTCAGTAAATCAAATAAAACTAGTGCGAGCTAAGCTCAAGCACTTTGTCACGAAAATCGCATATGAAAATATGGTGCGAGTTAGACTCCAGCACCGTGTCATGAAAATCGTGTAAAACTCTAGTGCGAGCTCTCGCTCCAGCACTAATGAAATAATTGCACAGATCAAAACTCGTGCGAGCTGAGCTCTAGCACGTCACATTCATGAAAGATCACGTAGGCGGCTACATTTCTCAAATCGTTTTCAACGAAAATCAACGTTTGTTGAAATTATGAAATGTTGTGCAATTTCATTTAAAAGTTAGCCGACCTACTCATGCATGTACTAGAATACTTCAAAAATGAGCAGGAACCCTTTGTTCTTGCTCCTTACACTTTTCCCTAAAATTTGGAATTTTACCCTTGACAAGGGTATTTTGGTAAATTTGCCCACCCGGGGCCCTAAAAATTTTATCGCAAACCTAGACCCTTCGGACAATTTAAGGGAATGTAAATGACGTCGAAAATTCGTAAAGCTATCTCTAGCAGTTCGTAAAACTCCCTTACCTGGAATCGCGCGCAGACTACACCTGTCTCTATAATACCGAACCTCTCGGCCCAAGTGAGCGCCAACCGATGTACGTAACTGCATATAACCACATAATCGAGGTTAATTCAATTATCCCGATCAGTATATTGCAATTACTGATCAACTTAAAGCTATTGGGCCTTATCTACCTTATTGGGCCTCGACCCATTTTAGCCCTTTTTATATTTGTTAATTCCCTTCTTCGGGTATACCGAGCTTATACAGCTTTCTAATAATTATCGGGCTTCATTCCAAATTCCTTGGATAGCCCGTATACCATTTACGGCAATTATATTACGATTCCGAATAATATTCCTTCCTACGTGAAATTAATCAATAATTCCATAAAATAATTAAAACTCGGTATTTAAAGAACTCTAATTGTCGAAATTAAATTGTACTTACCCGATACGATGTGGGGTACGAGAATCAGAGCTCGATCGGATCTCGTTCGATCTCCGTCGTGAAGCTGCATAATTAGGTAAATTCGGATTATTTCCCATTAAAATAATATTAAATTAAATTTTCGAAATTTATCCGTAGGTCAATTTCGACCCTCGGTCAACTTACCCGAACCTCGAGTCGTCCCCGGTAAATTTCTTTCCTTTTTCCCCTTTTTCTTTCCTTTTCCTTCCTTTTCCTTTCCCTTTTTTCCTTCCTTTTCCTTCCCTTTCCTTTCCTTTCCTTCCAGCCAAACGGTGCCGTTTTGCTGCCTATTGCCGTCGCCGGCGTTTTCGGCGGTCTCACCGGCCGAGACCGGTCTCAAAAGAACCGGCTTCTTCCCCTGAGTGCGTCAGTGCCCTCCGTTTCAACCCAGACGCGGCGGTTCACCGGGAATCGGCTTGTTTCTCCGGTGATCTTCCTCGGCTCCGATCGGCCTGCTCCGGCCACCTGGCGGCGCGAATCCGGTACCCACGTGCTCGTCGGACTCCCCTCTTCCTCCTGGCAGCTTCGTCGAAGTCGTCGGTCGCCGGTGGTGCGAGAATCGACGGTGTCTTCCTCGGGTCACTGTTTTCGGTTTCTCTCTCGGGTTTTTTTCCCGAGTTTTCTCTCTCCTCTCTTTTTTTTTGTTTCAGTTACTTTTTTTATTTTTATTAATTTTATTATTATTATTATTTATTTTAATTATTTTACTATTCAATAAAATACTCCATAAAATCCCAAAATATCTACCTTATATTATTTTTTATTCTACTTCAATTTATTTAATTTAAATTTAATTTATTAATTATATTTTTCTCTAAATTTCGATATTATTTCTTCGCGTTTTTCGAGATATCGTTCCGGTAATTTTTTCGGTATTTTTAAAATTTTTGAATCTTGATCGATTGACCCAAAATTTATAATTTCCTTATTATTGATCAAGATATCTTACATCCTTATTTTTAATTAAAATTCTCTTATCGCCCTAATACCGGGTTTTGGTATTTTTACCATTTTACCTCTGCTCTTGTTTCGGAATCAATTTAACCTAACCTTCCTTCATACATCCCCCATATTTTCGTATTTAATTTTTGTATTTTCAGTTAACTGCATTCTGATCATTTTCGTTTGATCAGTGGTCATTTCGACTCGTATTTAATTACTTCTGACGTCTACCGATATTCCATTTTATTTTGCTTAACAAATTTAATTAGTCAACGCTCTTCTTATGATTTGATGAATATGTATAAGTGTCCATCGCGTGAATCATAAGGAACATAGCAACAATACATACAAAGTGGGTCTTACAAATAGACCCTGTCTGATGGCCCCTATGGTGTGTTTTAGATGTGAAAGACTAGGACATATAGCTAAGTATTGTCCCGAGAGGATGGAGATTGCCCCACAGAAGTGTAAGGAGCCTGAGGGAGCTCCAGTTGAGACAGCAGCCCCGAGGAGGAGGGCTACAGCTGAGGAAAAAGGGAAACAGGCTGCGGGTGTGAGCAGAGGAAGAGTACATGCACTGGACCAGGACACTGCAGACGCATCGACGGATGTGATTAAAGGTACCATCCGAATCTTTGATTTAGAAGCATTGGTATTATTTGATCCTGGTGCCACGCATTCTTTCATATCACCTTCCTTTGCACATAAATTGTGTCACGCCCTGGAAACGCGGAAAAATGGGGCTAATTTAAAACTTTTTATCCCTTAACTATATGTTTTCCTGTCCATGTCTAAATTTAAAATCTTTTCATTTTCCAGGATCTCATTACATCACATACATTCTATATATATAAAATCATTTACAACTATTACATCCCGACTATGATATACAATAGTGTCTATTCTGTATCACATGTCTGGAATATAAGTAAGACTGTACCTCAAGGTTACGAAAGTATCTGATGAAAGGTCGGACTACCTTGTCAACGACCACAGTCTCATATGTGCAGTAGACTCGCTATAGATAATCTGGGAGATGGAGAGGAGGGGGTGAGTTTTTCAGACTCAGTAAGAGATACATTTAAAATAGCTTTAAATACTCAAAACATGGTAAAATGCATGGTTTTACAAATCAGCATAAATATGTACTGGAGTAGAGATGCTTACATTTCATAAAAGCAGTAAAAACATGCTTAAATCATAAGTTTACACATCATGCATCCTTTTTAATAAAACTCATATATAATATGCATATCACACCGTGTAAACAGGTAAAAAGCATCTCAAAACTTAATCATGCATAACATAACATGCTTATCACTTTAAAGTGAAATTGTATTGTCATATGCACATTTCGTAAAACATACTCATAGCTACCTTTAAAATCTCATCATAGAAAATATGTGCTCAATAGCAAATCATAAAATAGGTAGCATGAAATGTGCGAAAACATATATATATATTATTCCGTCAATTCATCGTGTAGGGTCAGGCAATTGTCTCATATACTAGTCCCGAAGGACATCATACATCTGGTCCCGTAGGACAAAATCATAGTACTCATGGCCATAGCACAAGGGAGTCGTAGGACTGGATCAGGGTCGTACGTTGCCCTATCTCTCGTGCACCACTAAATGGGGACTATACGCACGAACTCAAGTGCATAACCAAGTGTGGTCTATACGCACGTTTCTCATATCAAGTCAGAGCCTGCCCGTTCCCTGGCCGTCGGCTAGGTAGATCCTCGATCGTCTCCGTACGAGATCGATCCCAGATCCTCTGACTTTCTTCATGTCATGCCTTTTTACCCCAAAAAATCATTTTGGGCCTCTTACCCAATTTATCAAAATCATTTCGGGCCTCATACCCGTGTATTAAAATCGTTACGGGACTCTAACCCGTTTTTCATAAATCATTACGGGACTCTAGCCCGTTTCTCATAGAAAATATAGTTTTCATAAATCATTGCGGGACTCTAGCCCGTGTAAATATGGAAAGCATAGTTATCAAAGTTAATTCTTGGGACTCATACCCGTACCGTGAAAATATAGCTTAAAAGCTATTTCGGGACTTTAACCCGTATCATGAAAACATTGCTTTGGTAAAGCATTCTCAGGGCTCTACCCCGTCTTTTCATGAAATGAAACCATGTTTTCTTTTTCATATTGAAAAATCACATTTTCATAAACATGTGAAGTAAAATGTATCTCATGCATGTAGCAAACACGTTGAAAAACTCGGGAAACGGTTTAGTTTCAGTTTCTAAGGCATTGCAGCATATTTCATAAAATCCCATTCAACTAACATACATCAAGTCATTGGTAAGGTAGGTGGAGCACTAACGCTACTCTAAATTATATCCCTTACTTCTTAGCGACTGATGTAGAGCACTTTCCTCGATGCTCGAATATACCTCGTAAAACATGTCGATAGACCGAGCTGCTGCAAAACAAGTTCAACTTATCATATATGGCTTAAATTCATTTCAACATATCCAAATATGTGATTATATTGAAGCTTTGGCAAAAAGTTAACTTTTATCGATTTTACTCTTTTTGCTCGATTTTATCGGTATAAACCTCGATTTAATCGTATTTAACTCAATAAATATTTTTCTCATATTTATTATGGTTGATTTAGCTAATTGGACCAATTTCTCTCTTATTGGGCCAAATTACACCTTAATGGGCCTTAATCTGTTTTAAGCCCGTTTTCACTTATTAATTCTTTCATCGAGGCCTATTGGGATCATTGGGTCCATTAGTACTTATTATGCCTTTTTCTAGACTCTTTGAATAGTCTGTATATCATTTACGACAATTTAATTAAAAATCTTGATTTAATCCACTAAATGCGCAATTTAATCCGTAACTCGTAAAATAAACTTTTAATGCGCAATAATTACATAGATTGTCGTAAATGAACTTTACTTACCCGAGATTTTGCGATAGTGTGCAAATCGAAGTTCGATCGGGCTCACGTACGCGATTTATCGTCGAACTGCACAATTTATATATTTAATTTCGGGTGAATTTTTGATCAAATATAATTTAAATAAATTTTTCAAAAATTAAATCGGTCACTTTTGACTTCTTACCGACTTACTCGAAGTCCGGTGTATCCCCGAAAATTTTTCTTTTTTCCTTTTTCTCTTTTCCTTCCCTTTTTCTCCTTTTTCCCTCTCTTTTTCGGCTGAACCGGTTCGGTCCGGTTCAGACCGGTTCAGACCGCCGGTTTACCCCGGTTCGGCCGGTTTAGGGCCTCGCCGGCCGGTTCTCCGTCGGCTTCCATCACCAGCAGCTCCGCTGGGTCGTCCGATGCACGGATCTGGCCTCGGCTTCGTCCAAGGCCGCCGGAAAGTGGCCGGTCCGGCTGTTCTCCTCTTCGCCGTCGGTACCATTTCTTTTTTCGCCGTTTCGGGTGTTTGTCGGCCGTTCTACTGGCCGATACTGCCACCAAACAAGTCGCCAGCGCCTGGGGAACGTTCGGTTGTGGTCGGTCGGGCCTGAATCGGCGCCGATCGCAGGCGTTTCCTCTTCTCTCCCTGTCGGTTTCTCTCCCTCGATCTGCCGGATTCCGGCGTCGGTGGGCTGCACCACCGGTACCAGAGAGGTCGCCGGCCTCTCCTCTTCCATTTCCGGCCCTTCGCCCGACCGTTGGTCGCCGGACGGCTCGCCGGTGGTCATCCTCAGTTTGCTTCGTTTTTCGTTTTCATTCTCTGTTTCCTTCTCTGTCTCAATTCCCGATTGTTTCAATTTCTTTTTTTTTTTTTTTACTTTATTATTATTTTATTATATTATATTTATTATATTATATTTATTATATTTATTATATTTTATTTTAATCAAATAAAATATAATAAATTGTACAAAATATCTCAAAATATTTTATTAATTAATTAATTTAATTTATTTAATTTAATTTTAACTATTTCGGTGTATTTTTCGGGATAATGTCCCGGGCGAAAATTACGAAAATTCGTAATATCTTCGTATCTTGACCAGTTGGACTCGAAATTCCATAATTTCTCCTTTATTGATCAAGATTTCCTAAATCCATATTTTTAATGAAATTTTCTTATCGAATTTACACCGAAATTTGGATCTTTGACCATTTTACCCTTCTACACGTTCGGGATTAATTTAGACCGATTTTCCTTCTCGGACTCACTATCTTTTCTCATTTAAATTTCGTATCTTTCGTCCAACGATTTAAATCCCTTTAATTTAATTTATGGTCCAAATAATGAACATAGTGGGAAAAATCCGGGTTTCACATTTCTCCCCACCTTTTAAGAATTCAGTCCTCTGAATTCAAGCTGGTCCATCAACCACGTGAGGGTACTTCTTCTTCATTTGGCTCTCTAGTTCCCAAGTGACTTCTTTTGTCTTGTGGTGTTACCAGAGAACCTTTACTAGTGGAATAATCTTAAATCGTAGCACTTCCTCTTTTTTTTTTTGAAGCGTACTATACCCTTCATCGGTGACACCTTAACAATTACAGAGTCCCTAACCTGAAATTCAAGAGGATGTCTGCGCACATTGGCATAACTTTTCTGTGCGATCCTCAATCTGTCACAGATCAACTGAACACCTTTACTTGCTTGTTCAACTAAATTGAAAGCAAGGTGAATCTAGGACAATGGGACTCCTTCACAATGCTCTGTCTCAAGGTGTCATCATGTGGCACACAGATACGGCCTTGTTACCTCAGTAATCCATCATCACTGACCGTAAACTCAGACTGCGATCCCTCATCTGCCTAGCTAACCATATCCAGTAACCTTTTATCGTTTCGTTATCCAGCTCTAATCTGGTATAGTACACTGGGTTCAATCCTTAGGTTAGCCATATATCCATGTTCAACCTCATCCATACTAATCCTGAGTTCGACGAATTTGTTCCAATAAGTCCCACTCTTTAATCATCATGTAGGACACCATACCCTTTTTGCTCAGGGCATCAGCTGCCACGTTTGCCTTACCAGGATGGTATAAAATCTCTTAGTTATAGTCTTTCAGGAGCTCTATCCATCTCCACTGTCTCATATTCAACTCCTTCTAATTAAACAAGTACTTAAGATCTTATGGTCAGTGAAAATCTGAAATCTTTCTCCATATAATTAATGCCGCCATATCTTGAGTGTAATCATTACTGCAGCTAACTCCAAGTCGTGAGTGGAATGATTACGCTCGTGATCCTTTAGCTGACGGGATCCATAAGCTACCATGCTACCATGCTGCATAAGCACATAGCCGAGACCTTGGTGGGAAGCATCATTGTATAACACAAATTCCTCAGACCACTCGGAATGGTCAAGACTGGTGTCGTATTCAATCAACGTTTGAGCTCTTGTAAGCTCTGCTCACACTATTCAGACCATATAAACTGAACCTCTTTAAGGGTCAGTCTGGTTGATGGAACTGTTATCCATGAAAACCCTTCGACAATCCGTCGGTAATACCATGTTAATCCAAATAAGCTTCTGACCTCCATGACTGTCCTCAGTCCTTTTCCAACTCAATACTGCATCTACCTTGGACGGATCTATTGGCACCCCGTCCTTAGATACTACATGTCCAAGGAATACAATTTGTTCTAACCAAAAAGCACAATTATTAAATTTACCATATATCTTCTTCTCACAGAGAGTCTGGAGCATAGTCCTCAAATGTTATTCGTGCTCTTCCCGAGATCTAGAATAATTCAAGATGTCATCGATGAATACTATCATCAATCTATCTAAGTATTCTCGAAAGACATCGTTCATAAGACTTATGAATGCAACTGGGGCATAATCAATTCAAAAGGCATAACTAAGAACTCGTAGTGCCCATATCGGGTCCGAAATGCTGTCTTCGGTACATCAGCCTCCTTAATCCTTAGCTGATGATAACCCGATCTCAAATCTATCCTTGAAACACTGAATCCCCTCTCAACTGATCAAATAATTCGTCAGTCCTTGACAGGGGTACTTATTCTCAACTGTTGCTTTATTCAAAAGCCTGTAGTCTATACATAGACGAAAACTACCATCCTTCTTTCTGATAAATAGTATTGGTGCACCGCATGGTGACACACTAGGCCTTATAAACCCCTTATCGAGTAATCCTTACAACTGCTTCTTTAATTCTTTCAACTCTACCAATGCCATTTGGAAAAGTGTCTTGGAGATGGGTTGAGTATCCGATACTAGCTCAATGGCAAACTCAACTTCTTTCTCGGGTGGTAATCCCATTAAGTCCTCTAGGAATATTTCAGAAAATTTACATGTAAATTGTGGTGACACAAACGAGTGTGTGGAACTTGGGTCACCAGTACATGTGCTTTATGATTACAGACAAGGAGAGTACCTCGAATAACATTGGAGGATGTATCTGTTTTCTCTTGGTTATGGGCGTACACTCGGCCTTGGGAGACAGGCTTCTTGCCCTTGTCTGCGGTTGTAGCTCTCCTCTGTGGAGCCTGAGTTGGTATCTCTATCTATCTAGGTGCCTCACGAGGTTCCTGAGATCTCATAAGTAGACACTCTCTCATTATGTGCCCTACTTCATCGCATCTGTAGCAAGTAATTGTATTTATGCCGCAAGGTTCAGTGTGGATATTGCCACATATCCTACACCGTGGCACTCTTATCTCAGGGCCTCTAATCATACATGCGGCACCAACTGGGGTCTTGGGCTTACCAGCCCCTATCTGAGGTCCTTCCACCCTCTATCTCTTGGGCTCGTCTCAGAGCATATCAGAAATCTATGATATTTTGACCCAACAGCTTATCTCCGATTCCAGATCTCAATCCTGCCAGAAATCTTTCTATCTGGCGCTCGGGATCTCTAACTGTCTCTGGATCGTATCTCATTAGGGTTGTAAATCTATTCTCATACTTGTCTACTGTAGAACTTCCCTGTTACAAATCTAACAACTCTGCTTGCATCTTCCTCCGAGCTGCAAGCGGTACATACTGCTCTCAAAATGAGACTAAGAAAGCATTCCATGTAATCTTTAAGGGATCCTCGACTAATATCGTCTGTGTGGATCTCTTCTAGAACTTAGCCTGTCCCTTTATCATTTAACTTGCCATAGTCACTCTCTCCCTATCAGTACACCCCAAAACTGAAATATCGCCTCAATATCAACGATTCACTCCTCAGCCTTAACCAGGTCCTTAAGCCCTGTGAACTCCGAAGGATGCATACTCAAGAAATCTCGCACCCTCTGAGTCTATCTATCATCCCTATGCTGGGGAACTGCTGGCTGAGGGTTGGGGCTACTGGAGGAACTGGTGGGGGAGGAGGATTAGGCGTAAGAGTAGCTATCTCCGTACCAGGTGTACGTACCCCAAACTGCTGGGTAAACATAGTGGTAAGAGCTGTAAGTCTTTCCCTCATACCATGTACTATCTCTTCGAGCCTCCTTATTCTATCAGTAGGGCTCTCAGGTTGAGGGGAAAGATGATAGAGTGGGTTGAGCTCGTCTCTATAAACGGTCCCGTTTACCACTCATGATTAACGATCTACTATTTACACATAATCCATAAATTAAGTCATACTTTGACAAGTAAGCTTACTTTATTACCAGACATGCATAGACACATTGGGATGTAATACCCTCTAATTACTAGACACGACAGTACTACACAACATTTGCTCTGATACTAAGAAAACTGTCACGCCCCGAAAACACGGAAAAATGGGGCTAATTTAAAACTTTTTATCCCTTAACTATGTTGTTTTCCTGTCCATGTCTAAATTTAAAATCTTTTCATTTTCCAGGATCTCATTACATCACATACATTCTATATATATAAAATCATTTACAACTATTACATCCCGACTATGATATACAATAGTGTCTATTCTGTATCACATGTCTGGAATATAAGTAAGACTGTACCTCAAGGTTACGAAAGTATCTGATGAAAGGTCGGACTACCTTGTCAACGACCACAGTCTCATATGTGCAGTAGACTCGCTATAGATAATCTGGGAGATGGAGAGGAGGGGGTGAGTTTTTCAGACTCAGTAAGAGATACATTTAAAATAGCTTTAAATACTCAAAACATGGTAAAACGCATGGTTTTACAAATCAGCATAAATATGTACTGGAGTAGAGATGCTTACATTTCATAAAAGCAGTAAAAACATGCTTAAATCATAAGTTTACACATCATGCATCCTTTTTAATAAAACTCATATATAATATGCATATCACACCGTGTAAACAGGTAAAAAGCATCTCAAAACTTAATCATGCATATCATAACATGCTTATCACTTTAAAGTGAAATTGTATTGTCATATGCACATTTCGTAAAACATACTCATAGCTACCTTTAAAATCTCATCATAGAAAATATGTGCTCAATAGCAAATCATAAAATAGGTAGCATGAAATGTGCAAAAACATATATATATATTATTCCATCAATTCATCGTGTAGGGTCAGGCAATTGTCTCATATACTAGTCCCGAAGGACATCATACATCTTGTCCCGTAGGACAAAATCATAGTACTCATGGCCATAGCACAAGGGAGTCGTAGGACTGGATCAGGGTCGTACGCTGCCCTATCTCTCGTGCACCACTAAATGGGGACTATACGCACGAACTCACGTGCATCACCAAGTGTGGTCTATACGCACATTTCTCATATCAAGTCAGAGCCTGCCCGTTCCCTGGCCGTCGGCTAGGTAGATCCTCGATCGTCTCCATACGAGATCGATCCTAGATCCTCTGACTTTCTTCATGTCATGCCTTTTTACCCCAAAAAATCATTTTGGGCCTCTTACCCAATTTATCAAAATCATTTCGGGCCTCATACCCGTGTATTAAAATCGTTACGGGACTCTAACCCGTTTTTCATAAATCATTACGGGACTCTAGCCCGTTTCTCATAGAAAATATAGTTTTCATAAATCATTGCGGGACTCTAGCCCGTGTAAATATGGAAAGCATAGTTATCAAAGTTAATTCTTGGGACTCATACCCGTACCGTGAAAATATAGCTTAAAAGCTGTTTCGGGACTTTAACCCGTATCATGAAAACATTGCTTTGGTAAGGCATTCTCAGGGCTCTTCCCCGTCTTTTCATGAAATGAAACCATGTTTTCTTTTTCATATTGAAAAATCACATTTTCATAAACATGTGAAGTAAAATGTATCTCATGCATGTAGCAAACACGTTGAAAAACTCGGGAAACGGTTTAGTTTCAGTTTCTAAGGCATTGCAGCATATTTCATAAAATCCCATTCAACTAACATACATCAAGTCATTGGTAAGGTAGGTGGAGCACTAACGCTACTCTAAATTATATCCCTTACTTCTTAGCGACTGATGTAGAGCACTTTCCTCGATGCTCGAATATACCTCGTAAAACGTGTCGATAGACCGAGCAGCTGCAAAACAAGTTCAACTTATCACATATGGCTTAAATTCATTTCAACATATCCAAATATGTGATTATATTGAAGCTTTGGCAAAAAGTTAACTTTTATCGATTTTACTCTTTTTGCTCGATTTTATCGGTATAAACCTCGATTTAATCGTATTTAACTCAATAAATATTTTTCTCATATTTATTATGGTTGATTTAGCTAATTGGACCAATTTCTCTCTTATTGGGCCAAATTACACCTTAATGGGCCTTAATCTGTTTTAAGCCCGTTTTCACTTATTAATTCTTTCATCGAGGCCTATTGGGCTCATTGGGTCCATTAGTACTTATTATGCCTTTTTCTAGACTCTTTGAATAGTCTGTATATCATTTACGACAATTTAATTAAAAATCTTGATTTAATCCACTAAATGCGCAATTTAATCCGTAACTCGTAAAATAAACTTTTAATGCGCAATAATTACATAGATTGTCGTAAATGAGCTTTACTTACCCGAGATTTTGCGATAGTGTGCAAATCGAAGTTCGATCGGGCTCACGTACGCGATTTATCGTCGAACTGCACAATTTATATATTTAATTCCGGGTGAATTTTTGATCAAATATAATTTAAATAAATTTTCTGAAAATTAAATCGGTCACTTTTGACCTCTTACCGACTTACTCGAAGTCCTGTGTATCCCCGAAAATTTTTCTTTTTTCCTTTTTCTCTTTTCCTTCCCTTTTTCTCCTTTTTCCCTCTCTTTTTCGGTTGAACCGGTTCGGTCCGGTTCAGACCGCCGATTTACCCCGGTTCGGCCGGTTCAGGGCCTCGCCGGCCGGTTCTCCACCGGCTTCCATCACCAGCAGCTTCGCTGGGTCGTCCGATGCACGGATCTGGCCTCGGCTTCGTCCAAGGCAGCCGAAAAGTGGCCGGTCCGGCTGTTCTCCTCTTCGCCGTCGGTACCATTTCTTTTTCTGCCGTTTCGGGCGTTTGCCGGCAGTTCTACTGGCCGATACTGCCACCAAACAAGTCGCCAGCACCTGGGGAACGTTCGGTTGTGGTCGGTCGGGCCTGAATCGGCGCTGATCGCATGCGTTTCCTCTTCTCTCCCCGTCGATTTCCCTCCCTCGATCCGCCGGATTTCGACGTCGGTGGGCTGCACCGCCGGTACCAGGGAGGTCGCCGGCCTCTCCTCTTCCATTTCCGGCCCTTCGCCCGACCGTTGGTCGTCGGACGGCTCGCCGGTGGTCATCCTCAGTTTGCTTCGTTTTTCGTTTTCATTCTCTGTTTCCTTCTCTGTCTCAATTCCCGATTGTTTCAATTTCTTTTTTTTTTTTACTTTATTATTATTTTATTATATTATATTTATTATATTATATTTATTATATTTATTATATTTTATTTTAATCAAATAAAATATAATAAATTGTACAAAATATCTCAAAATATTTTATTAATTAATTAATTTAATTTAATTTTAACTATTTCGGTGTATTTTTCGGGATAATGTCCCGGG
This sequence comes from Firmiana major, assembly GCA_033439115.1. NCBI lineage: Eukaryota > Viridiplantae > Streptophyta > Magnoliopsida > Malvales > Malvaceae > Firmiana > Firmiana major. The sequence continues at coordinate 19,558,132 of CM065903.1, read as the reverse complement.
CGAAAATTACGAAAATTCGTAATATCTTCGTATCTTGACCAGTTGGACTCGAAATTCCATAATTTCTCCTTTATTGATCAAGATTTCCTAAATCCATATTTTTAATGAAATTTTCTTATCGAATTTACACCGAAATTTGGATCTTTGACCATTTTACCCTTCTACACGTTCGGGATTAATTTAGACCGATTTTCCTTCTCGGACTCACTATCTTTTCTCATTTAAATTTCGTATCTTTCATCCAACGATTTAAATCCCTTTAATTTAATTTATGGTCCAAATAATGAACATAGTGGGAAAAATCCGGGTTTCACAAATTGTTGAAATATGTGAAACCAACATTGTTGGATAAAATGTTGATGATTTCCACACCCATGAATGATAGTCAATTGACTGAGCATGTATGTAGGGATTGTAAGTTAAAGATAGAGGGGAAGGAAATGGTAGCCAATCTGATTTTATTGAATATGAATGATTTTGATGTAATTTTGGGAATGGATTGGTTGGCTACCAATCGTGTTGTGATGGATTGTCATGCCAAAACATTGATGTTTTCAGGATTAGACAATCTTATTGTAAATTTTGATGAAAAGAAATGATATGAAACTTGTATAATTGTGGTAAATAAAAGAGTATAATTTTAAATGCATATTGCTTGAGAGATAAATTATTTATTTCTGATAAATATTGAATGTGGAGTGATGGTTTATGTTACTAACGATGGAGAGGATAATGTGAAGGGTTCATTGCCTATGTGGTCGATATAGATGAGGCACACCCGGAATTGAAGGACATACCCGTAATTACGAATTTCCCTGATGTCTTTCCGGACGAATTACCAGGACTACCACCTGAAAGGGAAATGGAATTTTGCATTAAGTTAGTGCCTGGTACAGAGTCGATATCGAAACCACCCTATAGAATGGCTCCGATAGAGTTGGAAGAGCTGAAGAAATAGCTGCAAGAGTTGCTGGAGAAGGGGTTTGTTAGACCGAGTGTCTCACCTTGGGGAGCACCAGTTCTATTTGTAAGGAAGAAGGATGGAAGCCTCCGACTGTGTATAGATTACCGGTTGTTGAATAAGGCCACCATTAAGAACAAGTACCCCCTTCCAAGAATTGATGATTTGTTGGATCAGCTCCAGGGAGCCGAAGTATTTTCTAAGATAGATCTGCGGTCAGGGTATCATCAGTTAAGGATTAGGAGTGGAGATATACCCAAGACGGCGTTTCGTACCCGTTATGGCCACTACGAGTTTTTGGTGATGCCATTCGGATTGACGAATGCTCCCGCAGTATTTATGGCATTGATGAATGACATATTCAAGCCATACCTGGACAAGTTTGTGATTGTTTTCATAGATGATATTTTGGTGTATTCCAAGTCCAGGGAAGATCATGAGGAGCACTTGAGGATAGTTCTGTAGACCCTCCGAGAGAGAGAATTGTATGCCAAACTCAGCAAGTGTAACTTCTGGTTGGAACAGATCTCATTTCTGGGGCACGTTGTGTCAAAGGATGGGGTATCGGTGGATCCATCCAACATAGAGGCAGTTGTACAGTGGGAACAGCCCAAGACAGTAACTGAGATCAGAAGTTTCCTGGGATTGGTAGGATATTATCGGAGATTTGTAGAGGGTTTCTCCAAACTAGCTGCTCTATTGACACGCCTCACGCGTAAGCATGTTAAGTTTACATGGGATGAGGCATGTGAGAGGAGTTTTGAGGAGCTCAAGCGTCGATTGACGACTGCTCCAGTTCTCACCATTCCTACCAGCTCAGGAGGATTCTCGGTGTATACGGATGCATCACACCAGGGACTGGGCTGTGTGCTTATGCAGGATGGGAAGGTAGTTGCCTATGGATCTAGACAGTTGAAAGATCATGAGAGGAACTACCCGACACATGATTTGGAGTTGGCGGCCGTAGTATTTGCTTTGAAAATATAGCGCCACTATCTCTATGGTGAGAAATTTCAGGTGTTTACAGATCATAAGAGCCTTAAGTACCTGTTCTCGCAGAAAGAGCTGAATATGAGACAGAGGTGATGGCTCGAACTCCTGAAGGACTATGATTGTGAGATCATGTACCACCCAGGTAAGGCAAATGTAGTTGTCGATGCTTTGAGTAGAAAGAACCTTGGGTTGGTGTCTTATATGATGGTACGAGAACATGAATTGTTAGAACACTTTGCGAACCTCAGTTTGGATGTAACCCCACCTGGATCTGAGAGGCTTGAGATCATGGCTAGTTTGAGACTAGAGCCAGAGTTGATTGGCCGTATTCGGCAAGCCCAGCAGAGTGATCGACGATGCATCGATTGGTTGAGGCAGATACAGACGGGTGTGGGCAGTGATTTTGAGCAGAGTGCTGATGGGTTATTGAGGTTCAGAGGCAGAGCATGCGTTCCCAAGGATCCCGAGATCAGGAGAATGATTTTATCAGAGGCTCACTCATCAAAGTATACGATACATCCAGGAAGTAACAAGATGTCAAAACCTTCGGAAGGTTTATTGGTGGTCTGGAATGAAGAGAGACATTGCTAAATATGTCGCTAAGTGTCTCGTTTGTCAGCAAGTGAAGGTAGAGCATCAGAAGCCTGCAGGATTATTGCAGCCTCTACCGATACCGACATCGAAATGGGAGCATGTCACCATGAATTTTGTGATGGGGTTGCCGAGGACCCGTAGAGGTTATGATGCCATATGGGTTATTGTGGACCGGTTGACTAAGTCCGCCCATTTCTTGGCTATGAGAGCTACCGATACACTGAGTCAGTTGGCGAACCTGTATATTCGAGAGATAGTACGGCTACATGGTGTACCAGTGAGCGTTGTTTCTGATAGGGATGCCCGCTTCACTTCCCATTTTTGGGAACATTTTCAGGAAGCGCTGGGGACCCGATTGAGTTTTAGCACTGCTTTTCATCCTCAGACAGATGGGCAGTCAGAGAGGACTATACAGACCCTCGAGGATATGTTGAGAGCGTGTGTGCTGGATTTTAGAGGCTCCTGGGATGACCACCTGCAGTTAGCCGAGTTCGCTTATAATAATAGCTATCATGCGAGTATCGGGATGGCACCCTATGAGGCATTGTACGGGGGTAGATGTCGTTCCCCCATTGGATGGGAAGAGGTTGGTGACAGACAGATTTTTACTCTGGACTTAGTGCAGCAGGCATCTGAGGACGTCCAGTTGATATGTGAGAGATTACGGACAGCTCAGAGCCGACAAAAGAGTTATGCTGACAAGAGACGAAGACCATTGGAGTTTGATGAGGGTGAGTCGGTGTTTCTGAGGGTATCACCATCGAAGGGTATTATGAGATTTGGTAAGAAGGGCAAGCTGAGCCCTAGATATATCGGACCCTTCGAGATTTTGGAGAGAGTGGGAGATAAGGCGTATAGATTGGCATTGCCACCGGACTTGGTAAATGTCCACAACGTCTTCCACGTCTCGATGCTTCGGAAGTATCACCCGGACCCGGCACACGTGATAAGATATGAACCGTTGGAGCTCCATGAGAGTATGACGTATGTTGAGAAGCCGGTTCGAATATTGGACAGAAAAGAGAAAGTGTTGCGGAATAAGACAATTCCCTTGGTGAAAGTTCTTTGGCAACACCACACGGCGGAAGAGGCCACGTGGGAATTGGAGAACTTGATACAGGAGAAGTACCCCCAACTTTTTGAAGAGTGACTTGGTTCTAATTTGGAGGACCAAATTCCTTGAAGGAGGGGAGAATGTAAGACCCCGTATATGTATAATGGTAATGTGTGTAATTGGATCAAATTATATGAATGGACTTGTAATGTAAAGTATGATTGATGTAAGTCCATGGATGCAATGTACGTATGTGAAATATGATTTGTAATGTACACACAAGTTTCATTGAGTACGAATATGAAGAAATGAGTTCTGGCAAGTGATGGATGTGATTGAAACTCAAGATGAGTAGTGTGGTAAATGGAATGGAGTTATGCTTCCATTTGGTTTCATGTAGCATACCTTTGGACATACAATGAATGCACACAAGTTTCAATGTGCATAAGGTATGAATGGATGCCATTTTCAAGTTATAAAGGTGGATGGATGAGAAAATGGCCATGGAAATAGATTAAGGATGTATTGGTATGAGTTGCAGCAAGGAAACTACAAGAAATCTGGAAAACATGAAGGCCAGATCGATCTCATAGGATGAGAGATCGATCTGGAAGAGCTAGAATGCTCTTATTTGGACAATGGAATAGAGCAGATCGATCTCCAATGGGGCCAGATCGATCTCCTAAGCATTTTTGTGATGAAAAGATCGATCCCCAAGCACCCAGATTGATCTCCTTAGCTCTCTGTTTGGGACCAGATCGATCTCATGCTTCGACAGATCGATCTCATGCTTCAACAGATCGATCTCATGCTTCGACAGATCGATCTCATGCTTAAAAATGTCGTGAAAAAGAGGGATTTAAGGGGACCAGATCGATCTCCTCATGAACTAGATCGATCTCCCCAAGCTATTTCTATATAAGGAGGGCTGAAAATCTGGAAATCTCGGAAAAACACTTCACTTTACAATCTTAACCCCAAAAACCTAACTTTCCCTCTCTAAAATCAGCCATTTTCAGTGAGATTTGAAGAGAGATCATTAGAGGCAAAGTTGTTCCTATCAAAGAGAAAAACAACATAGTGAGAGGGCATTTTCCCATTCTTGGAATTGAAGGAGTTAAGGGCATTACCATTTGGAGCAAGAAGAAAAATCATATTGGTAAGATTCTAACACTCCAATCCAAATGCATTAGCTATTTAATTGATTTTGGAGTTGTTTGGTATGAGTATTGATGGATAAATTACCTAAGAATGTAGTGAAATTGGTGTGACCTAGAAATCAAAAAAAGGGTGTAATGTGAGAATATGTGGGATTGAATGAGCTTATGATTTATGGCATGCTAAAGTTGTTATTGGGGTAATGTTTATGATTTTAGATGGTTAGATGGAATTACATGGTGAGTTGGAGGAATTGTGAAAATGGGTATGTATATGATTGATAAATGCCATAGTGAGGGGATTCGTGAAATATGAACACTATGAGCTTTATGTCAATTTGATATCGACTTTGAATAAGATAATAGGCCTAAGAAGATCCATAGACTCGAGCTATGGGTAAAGTAATGAAACGAGGCCAAATAAGCTTTAATAGAGGCTATAGATTATATTGGATATAGCAAGCACAAGGGTTGCATTATATGGATCGAATATAATGCGGGATACGATTTTGTGCAGTCTCGAAGAGTTCGTTGAAGACGAATCGAACCGTACGAGTAAGCAGCTTAAGGAAGTGGAATCACGCATCGCGATTCCAGGTAAGGAAATTTTGTGAGTATATAGAGGTAGCTGCTCGTACTTTGAACTTGTGGGTGAATAGCGGGTGTTTTATGAAATGCATCGTTGCTCAAATAAATGTTGATGGTATTCGTGAATGATGATGAGTATATGCGTGATTTTGGTTTTGAAGTGGATTTTATGAAATGGGATAGTAAGGCTAATAATTGCATAAATCTAATGTTTTGATGTTTTTCAATACGAAATTTGCTTGGTTTTAAGCAAGCTTGTAGATGGGTCGGCTAGTATTGAATTGTTGTTGTGGAAAAGCATTTATGAGTGCTAAACCCGAGTGCCGGGATTGTTTGATTGTGTATGAGCCGCCTATCATATTGTATGACATAAATCGCGATAGAGCCTCGCTCGCGCTAGATTTCTATGTTTTCATTTGTATGAAACGTGCTGGAGCTTAGCTCGCACCTTGATTGGAAATTATGTTGATGTTTATAAACCGTACTGGAGCTTTTGCTCATACGTGGCTTTTGAGTGGTTGTCTTATGAGTATAACTGTAGTAGAGCTATGCTCATACGCGTCTCTTTATGAGAGGATGCATGAGTCGTGCTAGAGATTTGCTCGCACAAGTTTGCACATTGTGATAAGCATAAGGTTGTGAAAGTTGGTAGGATCCTTAAGCCTTACATCCTTAAGCCTTCCATCTTTAAGCTAACATCCTTAAGCCCAAAGAGGCGGGGAGGCTCTGTTAGGCGGGGAGGCTCTGTTCGGTGGGGAGGCTCTCTTACGGTGGGATCCTTAAGCCAACATCCTTAAGCCCTGGAGGGGCGGGGAGGCTCTGTTAGGCAGGGAGGCTCTCCTACATGGGTACGGTAAGATCCTTAAGCCCTACATCCTTAAGCCAACATCCTTAAGCCCAAAGAGGCGGGGAGGCTCTGTTAGGCGGGGAGGCTCTGTTCAGTGGGGAGGCTCTCTTACGGAAGGATCCTTAAGCCCTACATCCTTAAGCTAACATCCTTAAGCCCGATGAGGCAGGGAGGCTCTGTTAGGCGGGGAGGCTCTGTTCGGCAGGGAGGCTCTCCTTCACGAATATGGAAAACTCTTGGTATGGGGTAGATAAGACCTAGGAATGGCACCCCCAATCACGATATGAGTCTGCGGAGTACGATGTACCGTGTATATCACATGGAGTACGATGTACCGCATGATGGTTATGTGATGAGAAAGTCTGGCGAGGGATAATCCATCTTCGTGCCAGCATGATACCCCGCACACCTGGATGAGTGTGGTCTGGGATGATTATGATTTAATGGTTCACATAGGCACTTTTGATATAGTGACCTAGGTTTATACACATGCGTGAATTGTGGAATGAAAATGTGGTTGTGATTGTGAGTTGATTTGGTGGTGTTTATGATGTTGGTTTAAAAAGGAGGTTTCTTAATGAATTGCCCTTTTATGAATTTAAATGAGATTGAGCATGAGATGATTTATACATGATGTTTTTACCATGTTTTATATGCCAATGTACATGATTTTAATACATGATATATATATGTATACTCATATGGCATAGTTTTATTCCTCATGCTCCTACTATAAATGATTTATGCATAACACTATCAGCATGTAGATAGAGTAGTTATCTACTATGCTTGCATTATTGCCTTACTGAACGTGTGGTTGCTCATCCCACTCTGTTTTTCCCCCTACAGAGCGTGCATAGTAGCCCAGTAAGGACTGAGGCGTGGTATTTTGGATTCCGCTGCATCTCCATTGCTAAGAGGTATATACACAGTGATTCTTTTTGTATCTAAACAATGTACAAGCACAGTATTCTTTTGAGTTGTAATTACGGGGCATGTAGATGTCAGTAAAACATGTATTCGTATAAGTACACGATTAAATGCAAATGTATGACATCGTTTTAATTAACTGAGAATGAATGAGACTTGGTGTTTATTATTGACTCACAGCCCAACAGTGTGTGGTGAGTTTAGTTCACGACCGGGTAAGGTAATAGTAAAACGCGAAAAATTTTCAGTGATTTTCGGTTAAAGAGAATGGAATTGGGTCGTGACAGCCCTATCTCTCGTGCACCACTAAATGGGGACTATACGCACGAACTCACGTGCATCACCAAGTGTGGACTATGCGCACGTTTCTCATATCAAGTCAGAGCCTGCCCATTCTCTGGCCGTCGGCTAGGTAGATCCTCTATCGTCTCTATACGCTACCCTATGTATATGAGATCGACCCCAGATCCTCTGACTATCGTCATATCATGCCTTTTTTTTTACCCCACAAAAATCATTTTGGGCCTCTTACCCATTTTATCAAAATCATTTCGGGCCTCATACCCGTGTATTAAAAATCATTACGGGACTTTAACCCGATTCTCAAAATCGTTATGGGACTCTAACCCGTTTTTCATAGAAAACATAGTTTTTATAAATCATTACGGGACTCTAGCCCGTTTCTCATAGAAAACATAGTTTTCATAAATCATTGCGGGACTCTAGCCCGTGTAAATATGGAAAGCATAGTTACAATAGTTATTTCTTGGGACTCATACCCGTACCATGAAAATATAGCTTAAAAGCTGTTTCGGGGCTTTAACCCGTATCATGAAAACATTGTTTCATAAAACATATCGGGACTTTAACCCGAAATCTCACACGAAAATACTATGCTTTCATTTCATAAGTGAAAATCACTTTTATATACATAAACATAATTACTAAAATGTATCTCATGAAATAAAAGTCATTTTGAAAGGTTAGAATAAGTTTATCCCGGTTTTGAGTGAATAGTATTTTTCCTAATTTTCGAGAAAGCTTTTTTTCATGGAAAATAAACTAACTATCCACATAAACATTTGGTAAGGTTGAGGAGTACCAATGCTACTCTAAATTATATCCCTTACCTCTTAACGTCGAAGGTAGTGCACGTTCCTCGATTTTTGAGCTTGCCTCGAAATACGTGTCGATAACCTGAGCTGTCACATACTAAGTTATCTCATCACATATAGCTCAAATTCATGTTAATATATTCAATATGTGATTACATCTAAAATGTTGACCAAAAGTTGACTTTTTGCTACTTTACTCGTTTTGCTCAGTTTTATCGGTTTAAACCTCGATTTAAGCTTACTTAACATATTTGACACCTTTAAATTCATTTTCAATACCTCTATATGGTGTCTTACATTCCAGCAACTCATTCCACTTCATACAAGACCTTAAAGTATCGATTCTTGCATTATTTCAATAATTCACCTAGTTAAACACTAAACCGAACCTTTACAGTATAATTTTAACTGTAAATTCATTTTAATTACATCCATCTTCATCATTCCAGCAGCTAAATCATGCTGGCAGAAATTGAATTCAATCATATAATTCAATTCATCAACTTTCTTTCAACAAGAATTAATCAAAATTCACAAATTAACAACTTATCACATCATCATCACCATACCTCAACTTCTTCACTCCTTTGACCAAGTTTGACTTCGGTTTTAGGTCTCCAAATTGTCACTCAGCTGTAATAAAACATGTATAGAGCTTAAAAATGTTCAGAATCATCCAAGAACCTCATCAAATTCATCCAAAAATAGAATTTTTGCTTACCTCGGAACAGGGTAGTTTTTTGTCCTGTTCGTCTCTCTAACGTTTTAGGAGGTAAATGACTTCATTTAGGTCTTAATTTTTTATATGTGGTATAGGGGAGGAAGAGGAAGATTTCATATGAAGGGACTGTTGCCTGAAAATGGCTGGAAGGTTGCTGGAAAATTCACGCCAGTCAGGAACAGGGGTAACGTCTGCAGCAGAATGGGTGAGGGATAACTCTCGGGTTTTGCAACATTTTGGGATGGTTCTTACCTTTTTATGAAGCTTATCCAGTTTACTTTCAATATGGAAAATATCAGAGGCAAATAAAATCAGGAAGGTCATCAAATTGGATTGTTTTCATTGGCTGACAGTTCACTAAGTGCAGGGGAAATGACTGTTCTGTTTTATAAAATTTACCCAAATTAATCCTGATCAGATTTCTTCAATATTCCACTTCTCAATTGTTATAATATGTCTATAGTATGTCCCATAAAAATTTTGGGGTCACTTGTTTAAGAAAAATTTCACGAACGAGCTCATTTTGCGCGATTTGGCCAATACCGAGCAAAATGGAAATAAGCTTTCGGTTAGCTTTAAAAATTTATTTGAACCCCTAAATCTCCATATTTCTTCATGATTTTTATTTCCCATGTCAATTTCACCTTAAAATAATTTTCTATGGCCTCGGAATAATTTTCACGAATTTCTAGAATTTTATACGCATTTATTTCCCTTATTAGGTCTGTTTTCTCGATTTAATTTAAAACCCGAGTTTAACTAACTTTTGCATTTCCAATCACTTAGTTTTCCCTTATACACATCATTCCATCCATGAACATGACATTTTAAAGAAATTCTTGGGTCTAGGACCTTACCTCGATTTGCATGCCATTAGGTCCCACGCTATAACCGAGTGCTTTAATCGTCTACGGGCTTGTAAAACGTTACATTGAGCTATAATTTACTTCTCATAAGCATCATAATATGGAAAAATATCGGGTTTCACATTTCTTCCCACCTTTTAAGAATTCAGTCCTCTGAATTCAAGCTGGTCTCTCAATCAGGTGAGGGTACTTCTCCCACATTTGGCTCTCTAGTTCCCAAGTGACTTTTTATGTCTTATGATGTTGCCAGAGAACCTTTACTAGTGGAATAGTCTTAAATCGTAGCACTTTCTCTCTTTTTTTGAAGCGTATTATACCCTTCATCAGTGGCACCTTAACAAATACAGAGTCCCCAACTTGAAATTCAAGAGGGCGTCTACGCACATCGACATAACTTTTCTATGCGATCCTCAATCTGTCACATATAAGCTAAACACCCTTAGTTTCCTGTTCCATTAAATCGGAAGTAAAGTGAATCTAGAACAATGGGACTCCTTTAGAATGCTTTATCTCAAGGTGTTATCATGTGGCACACATATACGGCCTTGGTACCTCAGTAATCCATCATCACTGACCGTAAACTTAGACTGTGATCTCTCTTCTGCCTGGCTAACCATATCCAGTAATCTTTGATCGTTTCGCTATCCAGCTCTAATCTGGTCTAGTATACTTGGTTCAATCTATAGGCTAGCTATATATCCATGCTCAATCTCATCTACACTGATCCTGAGTTTGACGAATTTGTTCCAATAAGTCCCACTCTTTCATCATCATGTAGGACATCATACCCTTTCTACTCAGGGCATCAGCTACCACATTCGCCTTGCCCGAATGATATAGGATCTCGCAGTCATAGTCTTTCAAGAGCTCTATCCATCTCCACTGTCTCATATTCATCTCCTTCTAATCAAACAAGTACTTAAGACTTTAGTGGTCAGTGAATATCTAAAATCTTTCTTCATATAATTAATGCCGCCATATCTTGAGTGCAAACACTACTGCAGGTAACTCCAAGTCATGAGTGGAATGATTACGCTCGTGATCCTTTAGCTGACGGGATTCATAAGCTACCACTCTACCATGCTGCATAAGCACATAGCCGAGACCTTGGTGGGAAGCATCATTGTATACCACAAATCTCCCTGACCACTCGGAATGGTCAAGACTGGTGTCGTATTCAACCGACGTTTGAGCTCCTGTAAGCTCTGCTCACACTATTCAGACCATATAAACTGAACCTCTTTACGAGTCAGTCTGGTTAATGAAACTGTTATCCGTGAAAACCCTTCGACAATCCGTCGGGAATACCATGCTAATCCCAATAAGCTTCTAACCTCCGTGACTGTCCTCAGTCTTTCCCATCTCAATACTACATCTACCTTGGAAAGATCTATTGGCACCCCATCTTTAGATACCACATGTCCGAGGAATGCAATCTGATCTAGCCAGAAGGCACAATTACTAAATTTATCATATAGCTTCTTCTCACGGAGAGTCTGGAGTACAGTCCTTAAATGTTATTCGTGCTCTGCTCGAGATCTAGAATAATTCAAGATGTTATCGATGAATACTATCACCAATCTATCCAAATATTGTCGAAAGACATCATTCATCAAACTCATGAATGTAGTTGGGGCATTAGTCAATCTAAAAGGGTATAACTAGGAACTCGTAGTGCCCATATCAGGTCTGAAATGCTGTCTTCGGTACATCAGCCTCCTTAATCCTTAGCTGATGATAACCCGATCTCAAATCTATCCTTGAAAACACTGAAGTCCCTCTCAGCTGATCAAATAAGTCGTCAGTCCTTGACAAGGGGTACTTATTCTCAATCGTTGCTTTATTCAAAAGCCTGTAGTCTATACATAGATGGAAACTACCATCCTTCTTTCTGACAAATAGTACTGGTGCACCGCATGGTGACATACTAGGCCTTATAAACCCCTTATCGAGTAATCCTTGCAACTACTTCCTTAATTCTTCCAAACTCTACCAATGTTATTCGATAAGGTGGCTTGGAGATGGGTTGAGTATCTGGTATTAGCTCAATGGCAAACTCAACCTCTCTCTCGGGTGGTAATCTCAGTAAGTCCTCTAGGAATACTTCGGGAAACTCACATACCACCGAAACATCCTATATACTAGGTGGTTTCGACTCTCATCAGAAATGAAAGCAATATATCTTTCACAAAATCAAACATCATACGTCAATCTCATACATAAACATTATATCATTTCATAACTTTAACACTATACACTTTTATTACTTTCTAATAAACGTACACTGAACTTTTCTGATAAGGAGAAAGTTAAGGTCTTAGTGTAGCAGTCTAGACTTACATAATTGGTAGCTAACCAATTCACGCCAAATATTACATCAAAGTCTTGCATATTCAACCATACTAGATCTGCTAATAACTTCTTATCTCCTACCATCATATCACAAGCTTTACATATCATATCTGTTTTCTGTATCGCGTGCATAGGTGTACTTATGTGTAACATGTAATCTAATGACTCCAGGTTTCCTAGGAAACTTACATGAAAATTGTGGTGACACAAACGAGTGTGTGGAACTTGGGTCACATAGTACATATGCTTCTTGATTACAGACAAAGAGAGTACCTCGAATAACATCGAAGGATGTATCTGCTGTCTCCTGATGCCCTAAGAGACAGTTTTTTCCCTTGTCTGCGGCCATGGCTCTTCTCTGTGGAGCTTAAGTTGGTCTCTCTGTCTATCTAGGTGCCTCACGAGGTTCCTGAGATCTCATAATTGGACACTCTCTCATCAGGTGTTCTGTTTCACCACATCTGTAGTAAGTAAAGGTACCTACGCGACAAGGTCGGTGCGAATATTGCCACATGTCCTGCAGCGTGGCACTCTTATCTCAGGGCCTCTAATCATACCTGCGACAACAACCAGAGTCTTAGGTTTACCAACCCCAATCTGAGGTCCTTCCACCCTTTGTCTCTTGGGCTGACCCCTTCTCAAATCATGTCGAGAAGCAGCAACTGCTCTCTGGATCGTATCTCATCAGGGTTGTAAATTTGTTCTCGTACTTGTCTACTGTAGAACTTCCCTGTTACAAATCCAAAAACTCTGCCTGCATCTTCTTTCAAGCTGCAAGCGGTACATATTTCTCTCGAAATGCGACTAAGAAAGCATTCCATGTGATCTCTGAGAGATTCTCTGCTAATACCATCTGTGTGGATCTCCACTAAAACTTAGCCTGTCCCTTCATCATTTAACCCGCCATAGTCACTCTCTCTCTATCAGTACACCCTAAAAACTGAAATATTACCTTAATATTTACGATTCACTCCTCAGCCTTAATCGAGTCCTTAAGCCCTGTGAACTCCGGAGGATGCATACTCAAGAAATCTCGCACCCTCTGAGTCTCTCTGTCATCCCTATGCTAGGGAACTGCTGGCTGAGGGCTGGGGCTACTGGAGAAACTGGTGGGGGAGGAGGATTAGGCGTAAGAGTAACTGTCTCCGTACCAGGTGTACGTACCCCAAACTGCTGGATAAACATAGTGGTAAAGGCTGTAAGTCCTTCCCATATCCCGTACTAGCTCCTCGAGCCTCTTTATTATATCAATAGGGCTTCCGGGTTGAGGGGAAGATGGTGGAGCGGGTTGAGCTCGTCTCTATGAACGGCCCCATCTACCACTCATGATTAACGATCTACTATTTGCACAAAATCCATAAATTAAGTCGTACTTTGACAGGTAAGCTTAACATATTATCAAACATGCATAGACACATTGGGATGTAATACACTCTTATTACTAGACACGACAATACTACACAACATTTGCTTTGATACCAAGTTAACTGTCACGCCCCGAAAGCCCGAAAAAATGGGGCTAATTTAAACTTTTTATCCATTAACTATGTTATTTTCCTATCCATGTCTAGATTTAAAACCTCCTTATTTTAAAAATTTCGGCAGCATAACGGCTGCGTTATGACTTAACCCAACCTGCAGAGTTTGAAACGCAGTTTATATTATTCAACCCACATCCTCAATACTTTTCATTCATATCTTAGAATCATATAACAACTAAATATATTCATTCATTTATACTGCGTAACTAAGACTCTGTATACAATCATTTACATCTATTACATCCCAAAAGTTATATACAATAGTGTCCATGCATTACATCATGTCTGGAATATGAGTAAAGTTGTACCTCAAGGTTACCAGTGTATCTAATGAAAGGTCAGACTACCTTGTCAACGACCACAGTCTCGTAGGTGCAGTAGACTCGCTATAGATAATCTGGGAGATGGAGAGGAGGGGGGTGAGCTTTTCAGACTCAGTAAGAGATACATTTAAAATAGCTTTAAATACTAAAAACATGGTAAAACTCATGGTTTTACAAATCAGCATAAACATGTACTGGAGTAGAGATGCTTACATTTCATAAAAGCAGTAAAAACATGCTAAAATAATAAGTTTACACATCATGCATCTTTGGTAAAACTCATATATAGTATGCATATCACGTCGTGTAAACAAGTAAAAAGCATCTCAAAACTTAATCATGCATATCGTAACATGCTTATCACTTTGAAAATGAAATTGTATTGTTATATGCACATTTCGTAAAACATACTCATGGCTACCTTTAAAATCTCGTCATAAAAAAAATATGTGCTCAATAGCAAATCATAAAATAGGTAGCATGAAATGTGCGAAAACGTATATATATCATTCTGTCAATTCATCGTGTAGGGTCAAGCAATCGTCTCATATACTAGTCCCGAAGGACATCATTCATCTGGTCCCGTAGGACGTTCATCGTAGGTACATATGGCCATTGTACAGGGGAGCCGTAGGACTGGATCAGGGTCGTACGCTGCCCTATCTCTCGTGCACCATTAAATGGGGACTATACGCACGAACTCACGTGCATCACCAAGTGTGGACTATGCGCACGTTTCTCATATCAAGTCAGAGCCTGCCCCTTCTCTGGCCATTAGCTAGGTAGATCCTTGATCGTCTCCATACGCTACCCTATGTATGCGAGATCGACCCCAGATCCTCTGACTATCGTCATATCATGCCTTTTTTTTACCCCACAAAAATCATTTTGGGCCTCTTACCCATTTTATCAAAATCATTTCGGGCCTCATACCCGTGTATCAAAATCGTTATGGGACTCTAACCCGTTTTTCATAGAAAACATAGTTTTTATAAATCATTACGGGACTCTAGCCCGTTTCTCATAGAAAACATAGTTTTCATAAATCATTGCGGGACTCTAGCCCGTGTAAATATGCAAAGCATAGTTATAATAGTTATTTCTTGGGACTCATACCCGTATTGTGAAAATATAGCTTAAAAGCTGTTTCGAAGCTTTAACCCGTATCATGAAAACATTGTTTCATAAAACATATCGGGACTTTAACCCGAAATCTCACGCGAAAACACTATGCTTTCATTTCATAAGTGAAAATCACTTTTATATACATAAACATAATTACTAAAATGTATCTCATGAAATAAAAGTCATTTTGAAAGGTTAGGATAAGTTTATTCCGGTTTTGAGTGAATAGTATTCTTCCTAATTTTCGAGAAAGCTCTTTTTCATGGAAAATAAACTAACTATCCACATAAACATTTGGTAAGGTTGAGAAGTACTAATGCTACTCTAAATTATATCCCTTACCTCTTAACGTCGAAGGTAGTGCACGTTCCTCGATTTTTGAGCTTACCTCGAAATGCATACCGATAACCCGAGCTATCACATACCAAGTTATCTCATCACATATAGCTAAAATTCATGTTAATATATTCAATATGTGATTACATCTAAAATGTTGACCAAAAGTTGACTTTTTGCTACTTTACTCGTTTTGCTCGGTTTTATCGGTTTAAACCTCGATTTATGCTTACTTAACATATTTGACACCTTTAAATTCATTTTCAATACCTCTATATGGTGTCTTACATTCCAGTAACCCATTCCACTTCATACAAGACCTTAAAGTATCGATTCTTGCATTATTTCGATAATTCAACTAGTTAAACACTAAACCAAACCTTTACAGTATAATTTTAACTGTAAATTCATTTTAATTACATCCATCTTCATCATTCCAGCAGCTAAATCATGCTGGCAGAAATTGAATTCAATCATATAATTCAATTCATCAACTTTCTTTCAACAAGAATTCATCAAAATTCACAAATTAACAGCTTATCACATCATCATCACCATACCTAAACTTCTTCACTCCTTTGACCAAGTTTGACTTTTGTTTTAGGTCTCCAAATTGTCAATCAGGTGTAATAAAACATGTATAGAGCTTAGAAGTGTTTAGAATCATCCAAGAACCTCATCAAATTCATCCAAAAATTGAATTTTTGCTTACCTCTGAACAGGGCAGTTTTCTATCCTGTTTGTCTCTCTAACGTTTCAGGAGGTAAATGACTTCATTTAGGTCTTAATTTTTTATATGTGGTATAAGGGAGGAAGAGGAAGATTTTTTATCTGGGACCGTTGCCTGAAAATGGCCGAAAGGTGGCCGAAAAATTCACGCCAGTCAGGAACAGGGGTAACGTCTACGGCAGAATAGGTGAGGGATAACTCTCGGGTTTTGCAACAGTTCGGGATGGTTCTTACCTTTTTATGAAGCTTATCCAGTTTAATTTCAATCTAGAAAATATCAGAGGCAAAGAAAATCGGGAAGGTCATCAAATGGGATTGTTTTCATTGGCTGACAGTTTACTAAGTGCAGGGGAAATGACTGTTCTATTTTATAAAATTTACCAAAATTAATCCTGATCAGATTTCTTCAAAATTCCACTTCTCAATTGTTATAATATGTCTATAGTATGTCCCATAAAACTTTTGGGGTCACTTGTTTAAGAAAAATTTCACGAACGAGCTCATTTTGCGCGATTTGGCCAATACCGAACAAAATGGAAATAAGCTTTCGGTTAGCTTTAAAAATTTATTTGAACCCCTAAATCTCCATATTTCTTCATGATTTTTATTTCCCATGTCAATTTCACCTTCTAATAATTTTCTATGGCCTCAGAATAATTTTCACGAATTTCTAGAATTTTATACCCATTTATTTCCCTTATTAGGTCCGTTTTCTCGATTTAATTTAAAACTCGAGTTTAACTAACTTTTGCATTTCCAATCACTTAGTTTTCCCTTATACACATCATTCCATCCATGAACATGACATTTTAAAGAAATTCTCAGGTCTAAGACCTTACCTTGATTTGTGTGACTTTGGGTCCCACGCTACAACCGAGTGCTTTAATCGTCTACGGGCCTGTAAAACGTTACATTGGGCTATAATTTACTTCTCATAAGCATCATAATATGGAAAAATATCGGGTTTCACAGATTGCTAGAGGTCTGCAACAGTATAGGCCGTTGTGCAAAGAATGTGGAAAACTCCATGGAGGTGTGTGTCGTTTGACCACAGGGAGCTGCTTTGTGTGTGGACAGAAGGGACACATAATGAGGGATTGCCCACAAAACCAGGTTCCACAACCCCCAGAGCCACCACGATAACCTGAGAGGCAAGTTCCCCAGAGACAAATCCCACAGAGACGGGCTACCACAGCAGACAAGGGCAAGAATTCTGTCACTCATGGGAGAGTCTTTACTTTGGACAGAGAGACTGCTGATGCCTCCACTGAGACCATTCGGGGTAAGCTTTTAATTTGTAATCATGAGGCACATGTATTGTTTGATTCACGTTCCACCCACTCTTTCATATCACCTCATTTCGCACGTAAATTGCATGTTAAGCCTGAATCTCTAGATTTTACGTTACACGTTAGTACACCCATGTATAAATCACAAAAGACTGATATGGTGTGTAGAAATTGTGAAATCAAAGTAGGAGATAGGATCATGTTAGCAGATCTAATCTTGTTGAACATATATGGCTTTGATGTAATTTTGGTTATGGATTGGCTAGCCACCAACCGTGTAAGTTTAGACTACTACTCTAAGACTGTAACCTTCTCCTTACCTAGTAAGTTTAATGTATGCTTTGCAGTTAAGGAATAAAGTGTATGATTTTGGCTATTGATGAAAATTTTTTATGAACGTGTTAATGTGAAGGTTATGTTGCATTCATCTCTGATATTAGTCGAGAATGTCCAAGTATTCAGGACATATCAGTGGTATACGAGTTTTCGGATGTGTTTCCTGATGAACTACTGGGACTACCACCAGAGAGAGAGTTAGAATTCACTATAGATTTGGCACTAGAGACTCAACCAATCTCGAAGTCTCCTTACCAGATGGCCCTTGTTGAACTTGAAGAACTGAAAAAGCAGTTGCAAGACCTGCTAGACAAAGGGTTCATTAGGCCAAGTGTATCCCCGTGGGAGCTCCGATATTATTTATGCGGAAGAAGGATGGTAGTCTCAGGTTATGTATAGACTACAGGCTGCTGAACAAGGCCACAATAAGAACAAGTATCCTTGCCCAGAATAGATGATCTATTTAACTAACTAAGAGGGGCTACGGTGTTCTCAAAAATTGACCTGAGATCGGGCTATCACCAATTGAGGATTAGGAAGGAGGATGTTCCGAAGACGACCTTCAAAACGAGATATGGCCACTATGAGTTCCGCGTGATGCCCTTTGGTCTAACTAATGCCCCAGCTGCATTCATGATCCTGATGAATGAGGTGTTCTGGGAGTATCTAGATCGATTCGTCATAGTTTTCATCGACGATATTCTGATCTACTCAAAGTCCCAAGAGGAGCATGAGCAGCATTTGAGAGTAGTGCTCTAAACTCTCAGAGAGAAGCAGTTATATGGAAAGTCAGACAAGTGTGAGTTTTGGTTGGAGCAAATAACATTTCTAGGCCATGTTATTTCTAAGGACGGGGTGTCAGTGGATCCGCCTAAGGTTGAGGCAATACTTAACTGGGAGAGGTCAAAAACTGTTATAGAAATTCAAAGTTTTTTGGGACTAATTGGATACTACAGGAGGTTTGTAGAAGGTTTCTCCAAGATTACCGCTCCACTGAGTAAGCTGATACACAAGGATGTTCCATTCGAGTGGACTGATCAGTGTGAGCAGAGTTTTGAGGAACTTAAGAAGAGGTTGACTACCGCCCTAGTCTTAACCATTCCTAGTGGGTCTGGAGGCTATGCAGGATAGAGTGATGCATCATACCAAGGCTTGGGGTGTGTACTTATGCAGCATGAGAGAGTGGTCGCATATGGTTCTCGCCAGCTTAAGAACCATGAAAGGAATTACCCCACCCATGACTTGGAGTTAGCCGCGGTTGTTTTTGCTTTGAAGATATGGCAGCATTATTTGTATGGAGAAAGATTTCAGATTTTTACTGACCACAAGAGCTTGAAGTATATATTTGTTTGAATGAGCTTAATATGAGGCAGAGACGGTGGATAGAGCTCCTCAAAGATTATGATTGTGAAATTCTGTATCACCCATGCAAAGCAAACGTAGTGGCAAATGCTTTTGTCATGACCCAATTCCATTCTCTTTAACCGAAAATCACTGAAAATTTTTCGCGTTTTACTGTTACCTTACCCGGTCGTGAACTAAACTCACCACACACTGTTGGGCTGTGAGTCAATAATAAACACCAAGTCTCATTCATTCTCAATTAATTAAAACGATGTCATACATTTGCAGTTAATCGCGTACTTTTACGAATACATGTTCTACTGACATCTACATCCCCCGTAATTACATCTCAAAAGAATACTGTGCTTTTACATTGTTTAGATACAAAAAGAATCACTGTGTATATACCTCTTAGCAATGGAGATGCAGCGGAGTCCAAAATAACACGCCTCAGTCCTCACTGGGCTACTATGCACGCTCTGTAGGGGGAAAATAGAGTGGGATGAGCAACCACACGCTCAGTAAGGCAATAATGCAAGCATGGTAGATAACTACTCTATCTACATGCTGATAATGTTATGCATAAATCATTTATAGTAGGAGCATGAGGAATAAAACTATACCATATGAGTATACATATATATCATGTATTAAAATCATGTACGTTGGCATATAAAACATGGTAGAAACATCATGTATAAATCATCTCATGCTCGATCTCATTTAATTTCACAAAAAGGGCAATTCATTAAGAAACCTCCTTTTTAAACTAACATCATAAACACCACCAAATCAACTCACAATCACAACCACATTTTCATTTCCACAATTCACGCAAGTGTATAAATCTAGGTCACTATATCAAAAGTGCCTATGTGAACCATTACATCATAAATCATCCTAGACCACACTCATCCAGGTGTGCGGGGTATCATGCTGGCACGAAGATGGATTATCCCTCGCCAGACTTGCTCATCACATAACCATCATGCGGTACATCGTACTCCATGTGATATACACGGTACAGCGTACTCCGCAACTCATATCGTGATTGGGGGTGCCATTCCTAGGTCTTATCTACCCCATACCAAGAGTTTTCCATATTCCGTGAAGGAGAGCCTCCCTGCCTAACAGAGCCTCCCCGCTTAACAGAGCCTCCCCGCCTAACAGAGCCTCCCCGCCTCTTTGGGCTTAAGGATGTTGGCTTAAGGATGTTAGCTTAAGGATGTAGGGCTTAAGGATCCTTCCGTAAGAGAGCCTCCCCACCGAACAGAGCCTCCCCGCCTAACAAAGCCTCCCCGCCTCTTTGGGCTTAAGGATGTTGGCTTAAGGATGTAGGGCTTAAGGATCTTACTGTACCCATGTAGGAGAGCTTCCCTACCTAACAGAGCCTCCCCGCCTCTTTGGGCTTAAGGATGTTGGCTTAAGGATCCCACCGTAAGAGAGCCTCCCCGCCGAACAGAGCCTCCCCGCCTAACAGAGCCTCCCCGCCTCTTTGGGCTTAAGGATGTTAGCTTAAAGATGTAAGGCTTAAGGATGTAAGGCTTAAGGATGTAAGGCTTAAGGATCTTACCAACTTTCACAACCTTATGCTTATCACAATGTGCAAACTTGTGCGAGCAAATCTCTAGCACGACTCATGTATCCTCTCGTAAGGAGACGCGTACAAGCATAGCTCTAGTACGGTTATACTCATAAGACAACCACTCAAAAGCCACGTACGAGCAAAAGCTCCAGTACGATTTATAAACATCAACATAATTTCCAATCAAGGTGCGAGCTAAGCTCCAGCACGTTTCATACAAATGAAAACATAGAAATCCAGCGCGTGCGAGGCTCTAGCGCGATTTATGTCATACAAATACGATAGGCGGCTCATACGCAATAAAACAATCCCGGCAATCGGGTTTAGCACTCACAAATGCTTTTCCACAACAACCATACAATACTAGCCGACCCATCTACTAGCTTGCTTAAAACCAAGCAATTTCGTTTTGAAAAGTATCAAAACATTAGATTTATGCAATTATTAGCCTTACTATCCCATTTCATCAAATCCACTTCAAATCCAAAACCACGCATATACTCATCATCATTCACGAATACCATCAATCATTTATTTGAGCAACCATGCATTTCATAAAACACCCAATATTCAGTCACAAGTTCAAAGTACGAGCAGCTACCCTATATACTCACAAAATTCCCTTACTTGGAATCGCGATGCGTGATTCCACTTCCTTAAGCTGCTTACTCGTACGGTTCGATTCGTCTTCAACGAACTCTTCGGGACTGCACAAAATCGTATCCCGCATTATATTCGATCCATATAATGCAACCCTTGTGCTTGCTATATCCAATATAATCTATAGCCTCTATTAAAGCTTATTTGGCCTCGTTTCATTACTTTACCCATAGCTCGAGTCTATGGACCTTCTTAGGCCTATTAACTTATTCAAAGTCGATATCAAATCGACATAAAGCTCATAGCGTTCATATTTCATGAATCCCCTCACTATGGCATTTATCACTCATATACATACCCATTTTCACAATTCCTCCAACTCACTATATAATTTCATCTAACCATCTAAAATCATAAACATTACCCCAATAACAACTTTAGCATGCCATAAATCATAAGCTCATTCAATCCCACATATTCTCACATTATACCCATTTTTGATTTCTAGGTCACATCAATTCCACTACATTCCTAGATAGTTTATTCATCAATACTCATACCAACCAACTCCAAAATAAATTAAATAGCTAATGCATTTGGATTGGAGTGTTAGAATCTTACCAATATGATTTTTCTTCTTACTCCGAATGGAAATGCCCTTAACTCCTTCAATTCCAAAAATGGGAAAATGCCCTCTCACTATGTTGTTCCTCTCTTTGATAGGAACAACTTTGCCTCTAATGATCTCTCTTCAAATCTCACTGAAAATGGCTGATTTTAGAGAGGAAAAGTTAGGTTTTTGGGGTTGAGATTGTAAAGTTAAGTGTTTTTCCGAGATTTCCAGATTTTCAACCCTCCTTATATAGAAATAGCTTGAGGAGATCGATCTGGTCCAAAAGGAGATCGATCTGGTCCCTTAAAATCCCTCTTTTTCACGGCATTTTTAAGCATGAGATCGATCTGTCGAAGCAATGAGATCGATTTGTTGAAGCATGAGATCGATCTGTCAAAGCATGAGATCGATCTGGTCCCAAACAGAGAGCTAAGGAGATCGATCTGGCTCCATTGGAGATCGATCTGCTTTATTCTTTCGCCCAAATAAGAGCATTCTGGCTCTTCCAGATCGATCTCTCATCCTATGAGATCAATCTGGCCCTCATGTTTTCCAGATTTCCTGTAGTTTCCTTGCTACAACTCATACCAATACATCCTTAATCTATTTCCTTGGCCATTTTCTCATTCATACACCTTTTATAACTTGAAAATGGCATCTATTCATACCTTATGCACATTGAAACTTGTGTGCATTCATTGTATGTTCAAAAGTATGCTACATAAACCAAAAGGAAGCATAACTCCATTCCATTTCACCACACAACCCATTTTGAGTTTCAGTCACATCTATCACTTATAAAAACTCATTTCTTCATATTCGTACTCAATGAAACTTGTATGTACGTTACAATTCATATTACACATACATACATTGAATCCATGGACTTACATCAATCATACTTTACATTACAAGTCCATTCATATTATTTGATCCAATTATACACACTACCATTATACATATACGGGGTCTTACATTCTCCCCTCCTTCAAGGAATTTGGTCCTCCAAATTAGAACCAAGTCACTCTTCAAAAAGTCGGGGGTACTTCTCCCGCATCAAGTTCTCCAATTCCCACGTGGCCTCTTCCGCCGTGTGGTGTTGCCAAAGAACTTTCACCAAGGGAATTGTCTTATTCCGCAACACTTTCTCTTTTCTGTCCAATATCCGAACCGGCTTCTCAACATACGTCATACTCTCATGGAGCTCCAATGGCTCATATCTTATCACGTGTGCCAGGTCCGGGTGATACTTCCGAAGCATCGAGACATGGAAGACGTTGTGGACATTTGCCAAGTCCGGTGGCAATGCCAATCTATACGCCTTATCTCCCACTCTCTCCAAAATCTCGAAGGGTCCGATATATCTAGGGCTCAACTTGCCCTTCTTACCAAACCTCATAATACCCTTCGATGGTGATACCCTCAGAAACATCGACTCACCCTCATCAAACTCCAGTGGTCTTCGTCTCTTGTCAGCATAACTCTTTTGTCGGCTCTGAGCTGTTCGTAATCTCTCACATATCAACTGGACATCCTCAGATGCCTGCTGCACTAAGTCCGGAGCAAAAATCTGTCTGTCACCAACCTCTTCCCATCCAATGGGGGAACGGCATCTACGCCCGTACAATGCCTCATAGGGTGCCATCCCGATACTAGCATGATAGCTATTATTATAAGTGAACTCGGCTAACTGCAGGTGGTCATCCCAGGAGCCTCTAAAATCCAGCACACACGCTCTCAACATATCCTCAAGGGTCTGTATAGTCCTCTCTGACTGCCCATCTGTCTGAGGATGAAAAGCGGTGCTAAAACTCAATCGGGTCCCCAGCGCTTCTTGAAAATGTTCCCAGAAATGGGAAGTGAAGCGGGCATCCCTATCAGAAACAACGCTCACTGGTACACCATGTAGCCGTACTGTCTCTCGAATATACAGGTTCGCCAACTGACTCAGTGTATCGGTAGCTCTCATAGCCAAGAAATGGGTGGACTTAGTCAACCGATCCATAATAACCCATATGGCATCATGACCTCTGCGGGTTCTCGGTAACCCCATCACAAAATCCATGGTGACATGCTCCCACTTCCATGTCGGTATCGGTAGAGGCTGCAATAATCCTGCAGGCTTCTGATGCTCTACCTTCACTTGCTGACAAACGAGACACTTAGCGACATATTCAGCAATGTCTCTCTTCATTCCAGACCACCAATAAACCTTTCGAAGGTTTTGATACATCTTGGTACTTCCCGGATGTATCGTATACTTTGATGAGTGAGCCTCTGATAAAATCGTTCTCCTGATCTCAGGATCCCTGGGAACGCATACTCTACCTCTGAACCTCAATAAGCCATCAGCACTCTGCTCAAAATCAATACCCACACCTGTCTGTATCTGCCTCAGACAATCGATGCATCGTCGATCACTCTGCTGGGCTTGCCGAATACGGCCAATCAACTCTGGCTCTAGTCTCAAACTAGCCATGATCTCAAGCCTCTCAGATCCAGGTGGGGTTACATCCAAACTGAGGTTCGCAAAGTGTTCTAACAATTCATGTTCCCGTACCATCATATAAGACACCAACCCAAGGTTCTTTCTACTCAAAGCATCGGCAACTACATTTGCCTTACCTGGGTGGTACATGATTTCACAATCATAGTCTTTCAGGAGTTCGAGCCATCTCCTATGTCTCATGTTCAGCTCTTTCTGCGAGAACAGGTACTTAAGGCTCTTATGATCTGTGAACACCTGAAATTTCTCACCATAGAGATAGTGGCGCCATATTTTCAAAGCAAATACTACAGCTGCTAACTCCAAATCATGTGTCGGGTAGTTCCTCTCATGATCTTTCAATTGTCTAGATCCATAGGCAACTACCTTCCCTTCCTGCATAAGCACACAGCCCAGTCCCTGATGCGATGCATCCGTATACACCGAGAATCCTCCTGAGCTGGTAGGAATGGTGAGCACTGGAGCAGTCGTCAATCGACGCTTAAGCTCGTCGAAACTCCTCTCACATACCTTATCCCATGTAAACTTAACATCCTTATGCGTGAGGCGTGTCAACGGAGCAGCTAGTCTGGAGAAACCCTCTACAAATCTCAGATAATATCCAGCTAATCCCAAGAAACTTCTGATCTCAGTTACTGTCTTGGGCTGTTCCCACTGTATAACTGCCTCTATCTTGGATGGATCCACTGATACCCCATCCTTTGACACAACATGCCCCAGAAATGAGATCTGTTCCAACCAGAAGTTACACTTGCTGAGTTTGGCATACAATTCTCTCTCTCGGAGGGTCTGCAGAACTATCCTCAAGTGCTCCTCATGATCCACCCTGGACTTGGAATACACCAAAATATCATCTATGAAAACAATCACAAACTTGTCCAGGTATGGCTTGAATATGTCATTCATCAATGCCATAAATGCTGTGGGAGCATTCGTCAATCCGAATGGCATCACCAAAAACTCGTAGTGGCCATAACGGGTACGAAATGCTGTCTTGGGTATATCTCCACTCCTGATTCTCAATTGATGATACCTTGACAGCAGATCTATCTTAGAAAATACTTTGGCTCCCTGGAGCTGATCCAACAAATCATCAATTCTTGGAAGGGGGTACTTGTTCTTAATGGTGGCCTTATTCAACAACCGGTAATCTATACACAGTCGGAGGCTTCCATCCTTCTTCCTTACAAATAGAACTGGTGCTCCCCAAGGTGAGACACTCGGTCTAATAAACCCCTTCTCCAGCAACTCTTGCAGCTGTTTCTTCAGCTCTTCTAATTCTATCGGAGCCATTCTATAGGGTGGTTTCGATATCGGCTCTGTACCAGGCACCAACTCAATGCAAAATTCCATTTCCCTTTCAGGTAGTAGTCCTGGTAATTCATCCGAAAAGACATCAGGGTAATCCGTAATTACGGGTATGTCCTTCAATTCTGGGTGTGCCTCATCTATATCGACCACATAGGTAATGAACCCTTCACATTATCCTCTCCATCGTTAGTAACATAAACCATCACTCCACATTTAATATTTATCAAAAACAAATAATTTATCTCTCAAGCAATATGCATTTAAAAGTATACTCCTTTATTTACCACAATTATACAAGTTCCATATCATTTCTTTTCATCAAAATTTACAATAAGATTGTCTAATCCTGAAAACATTAATGTTTTGGCATGACAATCCATCACAACACGATTGGTAGCCAACCAATCCATTCCCAAAATTACATCAAAATCATTCATATTCAATAAAATCAGATCGGCTATCATTTCCTTCCCCTCTATCTTTAACTTACAATCCCTACATACATGCTCAGTCAATTGACTATCATTCATGGGTGAGGAAATCATCAACATTTTATCCAACAATGTTGGTTTCACATATTTCAACAATTTATGTGCAAAGGAAGGTGATATGAAAGAATGCGTGGCACCAGGATCAAATAATACCAATGCTTCTAAATCAAATATTCGGATGGTACCTTTAATCACATCCGTCGATGCGTCTGCAGTGTCCTGGTCCAGTGCATGTACTCTTCCTCTGCTCACACCCGCAGCCTGTTTCCCTTTTTCCTCAGCTGTAGCCCTCCTCCTCGGGGCTGCTGTCTCAACTGGAGCTCTCTCAGGCTCCTTACCCTTCTGTGGGGCAATCTCCATCCTCTCGGGACAATACTTAGCTATATGTCCTGGTCTCTCGCATCTAAAACACACCATAGGGGCCATCAGACAGGGTCTATTCCCGTGAAATCTCCCACATCTCCTACACTGATCAGTAGTAGGTCGTGGTCCTCCAATAGTCATACCCCTTGGTGCAGTCAAGGCTGGGTATACGGGAGGTCTAGCAGCTCTCTCCTGCACCCCCTCGATCTTAGGTCTCTTCTCAAAATACCTTGGGCCTCCTTTCCTGGCCACTCTATCCCTCCCGGATCTCTTCCGGTCTCTGTCCTTTCCAACGCTGATTCTCCCAAGCTCGGAGGCATTTCGCTCAAAGTCTTGCTCACATAACTGAGCCTTATGTATGGCCTCCTCATAAGTCACAATATCGAAGGGAGCTAGCTTAGTCCGGATGGCCAATCTCAATCCATCCATGAACTTCTGAATCTTTCGGGTCTCACTACCCATCGTGTCCGGGTCATATCTCCCCAAGGACATAAACTTGGACTCATACTCGTCCACAGTTTGGTTCCCCTGAACCAAATTCATAAATTCCATCCGCAATTTCCTCTGTACGGTATCTGGAATATACTGTCTCCTGAAGGCCTCTAGAAATATCTCCCACGAGATCTCAGGGTGTCTGGCCCTCAAAATAACCTCGGTGGACCTCCAACAATGCTCGGCCTCGCCTTTCAGCATAAACACGGCAAAGGCAACCTTCTCACTTGAAGTGCATCGAAAAAACCTATACAGTTTCTCCATCTCATACACCCAATCCTCCGTAATCACTGGGTCCTTCACCCCTCTAAACACTGGGGGTTTCAGCGCTTGAAACTCTCGCAACCTGCTCAAGTCGCAGTCATAACCCAAATCACTACCGCTCTGCTGCGGAGAGATAGGAGAAGCTATATCCTGGGCTGGAGGTGGTGTAACTGTAGCTGTCTCAGCAGTCTGAGGTCTCTCCGCCTCTGCAGCTGCCTGTTCCTTAGTAGGCTGTGCCGCGGGACCTCGTCTGTCACCGGCACCCAATGCCTGCGTGACTCTCTCCATCAAACTCTCAATACTCCGCTCTAACCTAGCGAAGCGAGCCTCAGTATCCTCTGCTCTCTCAGCAGGGTTCTGTGGAGCCTGTTCAGTCTGTGGCTCCGCACGGCTCTCAGGCCTACCTCTACGGCCTCTAGCACGTGCTCTCGCCCCTCTACCTTGTCATGTAACTGGCATAGTGCCTAACTTCCTGTATTATAATAATTCATTAAGCTCAATCCATCACGGTATACACAGTTATATCTAAACAAAAGCACAGTACTATGGGGATGTACTTTCCTACATTTTATTAATGACTCACATCAGGCCAACACAGCTCTGATACCAATCTCTGTCACGACCCAATTCCATTCTCTTTAACCGAAAATCACTGAAAATTTTTCGCGTTTTACTGTTACCTTACCCAGTCGTGAACTAAACTCACCACACACTGTTGGGCTGTGAGTCAATAATAAACACCAAGTCTCATTCATTCTCAATTAATTAAAACGATGTCATACATTTGCAGTTAATCACGTACTTTTACGAATACATGTTCTACTGACATCTACATCCCCCGTAATTACATCTCAAAAGAATACTGTGCTTTTACATTGTTTAGATACAAAAAGAATCACTGTGTATATACCTCTTAGAAATGGAGATGCAGCGGAGTCCAAAATAACACGCCTCAGTCCTCACTGGGCTACTATGCACGCTCTGTAGGGGAAAATAGAGTGGGATGAGCAACCACACGCTCAGTAAGGCAATAATGCAAGCATGGTAGATAACTACTCTATCTACATGCTGATAATGTTATGCATAAATCATTTATAGTAGGAGCATGAGGAATAAAACTATGCCATATGAGTATACATATATATCATGTATTAAAATCATGTACGTTGGCATATAAAACATGGTAGAAACATCATGTATAAATCATCTCATGCTCGATCTCATTTAATTTCACAAAAAGGGCAATTCATAAAGAAACCTCCTTTTTAAACCAACATCATAAACACCACCAAATCAACTCACAATCACAACCACATTTTCATTTCCACAATTCACGCATGTGTATAAATCTAGGTCACTATATCAAAAGTGCCTATGTGAACCATTACATCATAAATCATCCTAGACCACACTCATCCAGGTGTGCGGGGTATCATGCTGGCACGAAGATGGATTATCCCTCGCCAGACTTGCTCATCACATAACCATCATGCGGTACATCGTACTCCATGTGATATACACGGTACAGCGTACTCCGTAACTCATATCGTGATTGGGGGTGCCATTCCTAGGTCTTATCTACCCCATACCAAGAGTTTTCCATATTCCGTGAAGGAGAGCCTCCCTGCCTAACAGAGCCTCCCCACTTAACAGAGCCTCCCCGCCTAACAGAGCCTCCCCGCCTCTTTGGGCTTAAGGATGTTAGCTTAAGGATGTAGGGCTTAAGGATCCTTCCGTAAGAGAGCCTCCCCACCGAACAGAGCCTCCCCGCCTAACAGAGCCTCTCCGCCTCTTTGGGCTTAAGGATGTTGGCTTAAGGATGCAGGGCTTAAGGATCTTACTGTACCCATGTAGGAGAGCCTCCCTGCCTAACAGAGCCTCCCCGCCTCTTTGGGCTTAAGGATGTTGGCTTAAGGATCCCACCGTAAGAGAGCCTCCCCGCCGAACAGAGCCTCCCCGCCAAACAGAGCCTCCCCGCCTAACAGAGCCTCCCCGCCTCTTTGGGCTTAAGGATGTTAGCTTAAGGATGTAAGGCTTAAGGATGTAAGGCTTAAGGATCTTACCAACTTTCACAACCTTATGCTTATCACAATGTGCAAACTTGTGCGAGCAAATCTCTAGCACGACTCATGTATCCTCTCGTAAGGAGACGCGTACGAGCATAGCTCTAGTACGGTTATACTCATAAGACAACCACTCAAAAGCCACGTACGAGCAAAAGCTCCAGTACGGCTTATAAACATCAACATAATTTCCAATCAAGGTGCGAGCTAAGCTCCAGCACGTTTCATACAAATGAAAACATAGAAATCCAGCGCGAGCGAGGCTCTAGCGCGATTTATGTCATACAAATACGATAGGCGGCTCATACGCAATAAAACAATCCCGACAATCGGGTTTAGCACTCACAAATGCTTTTCCACAACAACCATACAATACTAGTCGACCCATCTACTAGCTTGCTTAAAACCAAGCAATTTCGTTTTGAAAAGCATCAAAACATTAGATTTATGCAATTATTAGCCTTACTATCCCATTTCATCAAATCCACTTCAAATCCAAAATCACGCATATACTCATCATCATTCACGAATACCATCAATCATTTATTTGAGCAACCATGCATTTCATAAAACACCCAATTTTCACCCACAAGTTCAAAGTACGAGCAGCTACCTCTATATACTCACAAAATTCTCTTACCTGGAATCGCGATGCGTGATTCCACTTCCTTAAGCTGCTTACTCGTACGATTCGATTCGTCTTCAACGAACTCTTCGGGACTGCACAAAATCGTATCCCGCATTATATTCGATCCATATAATGCAACCCTTGTGCTTGCTATATCCAATATAATCTATAGCCTCTATTAAAGCTTATTTGGCCTCGTTTCATTACTTTACCCATAGCTCGAGTCTATGGACCTTCTTAGGCCTATTAACTTATTCAAAGTCGATATCAAATCGACATAAAGCTCATAGCGTTCATATTTCATGAATCCCCTCACTATGGCATTTATCACTCATATACATACCCATTTTCACAATTCCTCCAACTCACTATATAATTCCATCTAACCATCTAAAATCATAAACATTACCCCAATAACAACTTTAGCATGCCATAAATCAGAAGCTCATTCAATCCCACATATTCTCACATTATACCCATTTTTTATTTCTAGGTCACATCAATTCCACTACATTCCTAGATAGTTTATTCATCAATACTCATACCAACCAACTCCAAAATAAATTAAATAGCTAATGCATTTGGATTGGAGTGTTAGAATCTTACCAATATGATTTTTCTTCTTGCTCCAAATGGAAATGCCCTTAACTCCTTCAATTCCAAAAATGGGAAAATGCCCTCTCACTATGTTGTTCCTCTCTTTGATAGGAACAACTTTGCCTCTAATGATCTCTCTTCAAATCTCACTGAAAATGGCTGATTTTAGAGATGAAAAGTTAGGTTTTTGGGGTTGAGATTGTAAAGTTAAGTGTTTTTTTGAGATTTCCAGATTTTCAGCCCTCCTTATATAGAAATAGCTTGAGGAGATCGATCTGGTCCAAGAGGAGATCGATCTGGTCCCTTAAAATCCCTCTTTTTTACGGTATTTTTAAGCATGAGATCGATCTGTCGAAGCAATGAGATCGATCTGTTGAAGCATGAGATCGATCTGTCAAAGCATGAGATCGATCTGGTCCCAAACAGAGAGCTAAGGAGATCGATCTGGCTCCATTGGAGATCGATCTGCTTTATTCTTTCGCCCAAATAAGAGCATTCTGGCTCTTCCAGATCGATCTCTCATCCTATGAGATCGATCTGGCCCTCATGTTTTCCAGATTTCTTGTAGTTTCCTTGCTACAACTCATACCAATACATCCTTAATCTATTTCCTTGGCCATTTTCTCATCCATCCACCTTTTATAACTTGAAAATGGCATCTATCCATACCTTATGCATATTGAAACTTGTGTGCATTCATTGTATGTTCAAAGGTATGCTACATAAACCAAAAGGAAGCATAACTCCATTCCATTTCACCACACAACCCATTTTGAGTTTCAATCACATCTATCACTTATAAAAACTCATTTCTTCATATTCGTACTCAATGAAACTTGTATGTACGTTACAATTCATATTACACATACATACATTGAATCCATGGACTTACATCAATCATACTTTACATTACAAGTCCATTCATATTATTTGATCCAATTATACACACTACCATTATACATATACGGGGTCTTACAGCTTTAAGCAGGAAGGGGATGATTTCTTTTATGATGGTCAAAGAATGGGAGTTGTTGGAGCAGTTTGCCAAACTCAGTATTAGTGTGGAAACAACATATGTTGGGTTCATAGCTAATTTGCAGATTGAACCTAGTATACTTGATCAGATCAAAACTGGACAAAGGGGTGATCAGAAGTTATTGGACATGGTCAGTCAGGCAAAACCGGACATACAGTCAGACTTTGTGGTCGGTGAGGACGAGTTGATGAGATTTAGGGGTCGTATATGTGTCCCAAACGATGATACCCTACGACAAAGGATCTTAAAGGAGTCACATTATTCTCGGTACACCATGCACCTGGGAAGCACTAAGATGTATCATGATTTACGGAAGGTGTATTGGTGGGTCGGTATGAAAAGAGATGTAGCT
The DNA here is from genome assembly GCA_033439115.1 of Firmiana major. Lineage (NCBI taxonomy): Eukaryota > Viridiplantae > Streptophyta > Magnoliopsida > Malvales > Malvaceae > Firmiana > Firmiana major. The sequence goes on along the minus strand of CM065903.1, from coordinate 19,526,030 downwards.
GAGTTTGTGGCCAAGTATCTGATTTGTCAACAGATTAAGATCGAACACCAAAGGCCAGCGGGATTACTTAAGTCTCTTCCAATGCCTACTTAGAAATGGGAGCACATTACTATGGATTTCATTATGGGTTTGCCAAGGACCCGAAAGAGGCATGATGCAATCTGGGTGATTGTAGACAGATTGACTAAGAGTGCCCACTTCCTAGCCATCAAAAGTACAGACTCCTTGAGTGCTTTAGCAGAGTTGTATGTGAGAGAGATAGCTCGGTTGGATAGGGCGCCAGTGAACATTACATCAGATAGAGATTCTCGATTCACTTCTAGATTTTGGGCTCATTTTTAAGAAGCCATGGGATCTCAGCTTTTTGAGCACAGCCTATCATCCTTAGACAGATGTCAATCCGAGAGTACCATTCAGACCTTAGAGGATATGCTGAAGGTATGCGTTTTGGAGTTTAAGGGCTCATGGGATGATTATCTGCCTCTCACAGAGTTTGCTTATAACAACAGCTATCATGCTAGCATCGGGATGGCACCTTATGAGGCCTTGTATGGTAGAAGATGTAGGTCTCTAGTGGCTTGGGAAGAAGTGGGTGACAGAAGGATCTTGGCTCTCGAGTTGGTGGAACAGGCAATGTTAGCACTAAATTTTATATATGTTTAAGACCCTTTTTACTTAGTTATTTGATTTGTTCTTTGCAATATTAGGTATGTTTTATGTGTTTTGTGCACTTGTGCAGAAAACAAAATAATTTAGAGAAGTTAAAGCTTTTGGAGCTGGTTCTGATGATTCCGTGAAGAATTGAAGTTACAGGGTGCTGATCGTGACTTATGCTGCAGCAATAGAAGAAACTGGATAGTGCATAGCAGATTTAAGGAATTAATACCATTGCCGCAGCATAGCAGTCTGATTAGGGAAACACTGTTTTACCACGTGGCCTTTCGCATTTTAGTGTTTGGAAACCTTATAAATAGTCGTTTTATCAGAATTTCGAGGGAGGCTGCGGCAGAAGACTTCAAGATTAATTTAGCTCCATAGAAACTTCATCTTTTTCATCTTTTTCATCTTTTTCATCTTTTTCACCAATTTTATTCTTGGGATGTTAAATTGGAATTCTTTGATGTTTATTATGATGTCTAGGAACTAAACTCCTTTTTCCTAGAATCGATGTAACCAACTTTGGGCATATTGCAATTACTTTGTGACGTTGTTTGGATGATTTCAAGTATGTTTATTTAATCTACTTGTTCTTAATGCTCTAGTTGATTGGCCACCAATTAGATGAATTAGTATAAGAATCCGAAACTCGGGAGAGGAGATTATTTATATGCACAAGGGTAGATTAACATAGGACATTGTTGAATCGGGAGGTTGACAACTCTTATGAGCCATCAAGAAACGGATTATTATTGCTTAATGAGCTCTATTATTTAATTTTGAATCGAGAGGTTAGGATTAGGTAAATTTGGTATGACTGTTTAAAACTCGGGAGAGATAAACAGGAAATAGTTTCGGCTATAAACAAATTGAAATCAAAAGAACAATTGATCAAAGGATTTGCATGAACCCTAGTTAGGTGAAATCGGTTTCTAGGAATATTTTGCTATTGATATTTTCATTCATAATTATTGTGATTTGTTTTAATTAATTTGCTCTGTAGTTAATAGTTAGAAAAGTAAATAGGATTTTAACCAACATTCATTAATTTTCTAAATAAAGCTCAAGGTTATTGATTATAGTGATTAGCGGTAGACACAGTTCCCTATGGGACAATACTCATATTTACTCTATACTCGAAAACTGACCTGTGCACTTGTAGTAGTGCTCCATTTGAGGACAACATGTAGCAGAAGGTGTTCGGATAATTTGTGATAGACTTAAGACCACACAAAGTAGGCAGAAGAGTTATGCGGATAAGCATAGGCGGCCACTTGAGTTTCAGATTGGGGACTCCGTGTTTCTAAAGGTATCTCCGAGCAAGGGTATCATGCAGTTCGGGAAGAAGGGGAAGTTGAGTCCTCTCTTCATTGGTCCTTTCGAGATCCTAGAGAGAATGGGAGACGTAGCCTACAGACTTGCCTTACCACCACAGCTTTCTGGGGTACATAATGTCTTCCATGTCTTGATGTTAAGGAAGTATAATCCGGATCCCTCACACATCATTAAGCATGAGCCCTTGAGCATCCAAGAGGATATGAGCTACGTTGAGCGACCTATCCGGGCTTTGGACAGAAAAGAAAGGGTACTCCGATTGAAGACGATACCTCTAGTAAAGGTTCTCTGGCAACGCCATTTGATTGAAGAAGCTACATGGGAGCTAGAGAGCCTCATGAAGGAGAAGTACCCACATCTATTCTGATGGACCCGAATGAATTTGGATGACCAAATTCACTTAAGGTGGGGAGAATGTAAACATCACAAAATTCCTCTAGATAGTTAGACTATATAAAAATAAAAATAATATGTTTTAATGGAAGTGCGACTATTCGTTGTAGGGCTCGAGGAGTATGGGAGCCGAGATGACCGTGAATGACGGAGAGCCCGAAATACAGGAAGTGATGAAGTGAATGCAAGAATGGAGGGATCGAAAATAATTTTGATGTAAAAACTTATATCGGGGATTTATAAGGAGTAATGAGATCCCAATAATATTTCATTTTTCGAAATAATGAAAATTTCATGGAAGGCATCAATATTATGTCTTTGGATAAGTTTATAAAGAAGAAAATGTATATATATATATATATATATATATACTAGACAAATTTAAATAGATAGGTAATAATATATATAACAAATATATATATATTATGTAATGTATAGTATGTAATATATAAGTATTAATAAATAAAAACAAAGCATGAGACAAATAAAATTAAAAAAAATGAGATGAAATGGAAATAAACAAAAACAAACAAATAGACCAATAAACAAATATATATATATATATAAATCAATATAATATATATATATATAAATATAATATTAATATAATATATATTAATGTTGTACGGAATTGGCTTTCAAAGAAAGCCAATTCCGCATTTTTGGTGTTTCAAAGAGCAGAGATATCCTCTGCTGGGCGGGAAAGCAAAGGAAGAAAAGAGGAAGAGAGCTTATTCGGCCGAGGAAAAAGGAGAAAAAAAGAAGGAAAGGAAAGAAGGAAAAGAAAAAAAAGAAAAAGAAGAGAAGGAAGAGAGCTGGTCAGCCGAGAAAGAGACGAAAGAAAGAAAAAAAGAAGAATAGAGGAGGAAGAAAGTTGTTCAGCCGAGGGAGAAAGAAAGAAAAGAAAGAAAAGAACGGAAAGAAAAAGAAGAGAAGGAGGAGAGTTGGTCAGCCGAGAAAGAGAAGAAAGAAAGAAAAAGAAGAAGGAATGAGAAGAAGAAGAGAAGAGGAAGAAAGCAGAGCAAACCGAGGAAGAGGGAGGAGAAGCAAGGACCGAGGGGCTGGACAATTGAAGCAGACCGAGAGTGAAGCAGAACAAAAAAAAAATTGAAGCAGCTGGAAAACTGAAGCAAGGACCGAGTGGCTGAAGAGGAGAGTGATCGAAGGAAGATGATGATGATGGAAGGCTGGAACCGAGAGTGAAATTGAAAACAGAACCTGGAAATTGAAACAAAATCGAGGAAGAGAAGAGCTGAAGGAGCAAACCGAGAGTGAGGAAAGTAGGACCCGAGAGCTGAAGGAGGAAGAAGACCAAGCAAAATCGAGGCTGGGCTGACCGAGAGAGGAGATAGGAAAAGGAGAAAAGAAAAAAAAGAAAAGAAAAGCTGGAAATTAGAAAAGAAAAGGTAAAATATATATATATATATTTAATGTACATGTATATATATGTGTTGTATTTATAAGCATGATAATGTAAATTAGATTAGATATAGAAAATAAATGGGAAAGATAAGAAGTAGACAAATAAATATATATGTGATAATGAATAATGAAAACAAAGAAATAATATATATATATATATATATGTGAATATATATATATATATATATATATATATTTGTGTATATACATATAGGTGTATATAATAAATGTGTATGTTAGTATATGTACATAAAAAAATAGTAATAAAAATATATAAACACACGCAATAGCCTAAGTATATACAATTATACGTACACACAAGGTAGTAACAAATAGGTTACGATTTTGACGCATTTCGGATAATTTGTATGACTAGGATACTAAGTATACAAACTTCGGTGTAGGAGAATCGTAGGAGGAGTTAGGGGAGACACTGGGAGGTGTCATTACTCGGACGCGAAATATTCGATAAATCGAGGTAAGGGGTATCATTTAACTCAGTTCTGATAATACATTTTTATTTCACCGATAAAAGGTTTTATGAAACAGCATTATATTTTGAAATGATTTATAACTGCTTTCATTCTTGTGAAACTGTTTACGAAGCATGTTTTAGTTTTAAGAAATATTCCCCGAGTACCTCCATATTATGAAATGAATTTTTTTCTAAGGTATGAAACGTATGGAAGCTTTACATTTATTTATGATTTTATATCCATATCGTTAAAGAAACTTTTGACAATTTTAAAAGAATAGAAAAAAAAAGGAAAAGGGGAAAAAGAAAAAAGTTTTTTTTGAGACTATAGGCTTCATGCATGGTTACTTCTTGTGGTGTTCCGGCTCCACCACTTGGGTGCCGGTACGTAAGGCCCCTGTAGCACTTGACTCAACCTGTGTGAAAGATGTCTAGCTACTGGTGGTTTATGATGATGTTTTCGGTAGTATCTCATGGTCACGCAGCACGCAATTATGTTTCCCACACGGAGAGTGCCTTTGGTGCCCGTGTCCTAGCTAGGTGCTAGTGAAAGTAAGTAAGATAGATACTACCCATATTTTATGAAAGGGCTGTACGAGCCTGATCCAGTCTACAGCCCCCTTACCATGACCATAGGTATGATGACTCTCTACGGAGAATGACACGTATCGCATGACTTAGTTATAGCCTAGTCTCCTCGATTTGAATTATGAATGCCGATTATGATGAATGATTATGTGCTTTTATGAGATTTACGATAATTTGGTTACGAACAGATATGTTTTATGAAATGTTTATGAACACTATGATTTTAAGAACTCATCCATGAATAATGAAAAGTTTGCAAAATAGTTAAGCATGTTATTTGTTTAAGAGACAAGCATGCTTTATGATTTTTATGATGATTATGCATGAAATGACAATTTATGTATCACATTAAAGATTGGTTTTATGAACAATTTCACATGCTTTTACATATCAGGACTGCTTTAAAAGTATTATCTTACTGGGCTTTTCCCCAAAAGCTCACACATCTACCTTTCAGACTATTTGCAGTGATCTATAGGCGTTACCTGCCACGTACACGACGTAGACTGGTGGGAAAGAGCTACCCTAGGCTACTTTTTGTACACGCAGAAAAGGTATACTATTACATTCTTGTACCAGACATATTTGTATGCACAGACATATATTGAAACTATTCTGTTGGGATGTAATTTGTAAGGAAAACAATATAAAGAATATTATTTTTGGGATTAGGTTTTAAGATGATTGGTATTGAATCGAAATAGATGTATTGAGTTGTAAATGTGGATTTGGAAAAGTATGCTTGGTAGTTGTGGATATCTAGGATTGTTGGAAAGTATGCTTGGTACTTGCGGATATCTAGGATTGATAAAACAAATGATTTGCAAGTGAGTAGACTCATATATAAGCCGTTATGCTGCCAAAATTTCTATCGGTCATATATGTCAAAATATGAAATTTAAATATAATTACGGATAACGAATTAGGAAAAGTGATTTGACACTAAACAGGAATACAACCTAAGTGAATAAGGAAATAAGTAGGTAAATTAAGTTCAAAAAAAAAATTCTCCAATTTTCAAGGGTTAAGGGTCGTTACATAAAATAAACTTCTGATCATTTTATCTAAATAAAACCTTATAGTTTTATAATATCTGAATTATCACTTATCCTTTAATCATTAATTTGTACTCAGTTAAACCATAATATTTTGTTTGTATCTAAATAAGTCCTTAACTTAAATCAATTTTTATTTGAAATAAGGACTTGTTGACTTACAAATCAATAGATCAGAATTTATTTTGATACAATAAATTTAAAGGAGCTTATTTAAGAAAAATTGAATAATTAAAAGGTTTTTTAAAAATATTTTAGCCTTTTATGAATCTATATATCAATATTGTAAAATTAGGTAATACAAAATTAATGACAACATATAGATGGTTAAATAATTAATTTTGTGAAAAAGTAAACAGATTTCATTTGGAAAAAAAAAACTTATTATATCTAACCATTTAATTAATTAACAAGAAGATAAATTCGAAGCATTGGTTTAGTGGTAAGGAAGAAGTATGAGAGTTTGAGGTTTAAATTCAGTTTTCATCATGTGTGAGTTTGAATTTAGTTATTTAGACTATATATACTAATTCATTTAGAATATTTTTAACTTCTCATGTAATGTACTTTTTCAAAAAAAAAAAAAACTAAAAGCCAAAGGAAAAAAGGGATAAGATATAGTCATTTTAATTTTAAACTTTTCAATTTCATGTATATTATTTAATGTTTTGGAAAGAATTAAAAAAATAAACCACTTTTATATTTGAAAAGGTGTTCAGTCATGCCAAGTTGGTTTGATTTTGATCTTTCAAAGAATAAGAATTCATTGTTGTATATTGTAAAATATAAAAATTTTTCTGTAATTTCATTTCTCAATGAGCAAATACAAATTTAATCCCTTTAATATATTAAAATTTTCAGTTTAGTTTCTCTTTTTCAATTTGAATAATTGAGTTCTTTTTATTTTAATGTGGCATTTAAAAATAATTAACTCCATAAAAGGTGACATTATGCAGTTTTGCATTACTATTTTTTTCATCATGCTCTTATATTATATATCTCCTTTTTTCTTTGACATATTACCTTTTTCTTTGTTTCGCTTCTTTATTTTATTTCTTTGCTTGCTTTAAATGAAAGTTTACCGCAGGGGGGTCAATTAGGGGATCCTTCATCGGGATTCCTGACAATATAGATGGTATTATTATTATTATTATTATTATTATTATTATTATTATTATTATTGCTTGGTAATAAGGTCAGGTCAGGGCCAGGGGTGTAAAATAAAGAACTGAAAACAGATGGAATTATTATTGTCATTATTATTCAAAAGGCTGATCACAAATTATTGTAACGCATGAGAAGGGCATATATTTGGACTGCATTTCCAATGTTTTTTTACTCTTTAGCTATTTGTGTTTTCTTCCCATGAAGCCAAGAGACCCTCACTTCTTGAACATGGAAAACAGCTTTCTTATCAAATTAGCAAGTACACCTCCAACATCATCAATCTTCATGTCTGTTTCTTGAAGCCAAGGGAATGGCTCCATTGGCTTGGTTGCTTCAAGAAGATCTTCCATCAGAAACTTTGGCTTTGACCGCTCCAATGGACCTATTTGGTGATTGTACATTCTTAACTCTGGGCAGTAATCCTGAAAACGCAAGAAAATGGATCAAACATTTCTTACTCATGAATTCTCATCTTTGGTAAATGAAGTTGCTTACTTGATCAGCGTGCATTTTCTTCACAAATGTCTTAAACATCTTGAAGTTGTTTTCTTTCAATAGATCGTCTGATAAACGGAGATATGTGACCCCATACATTATCAGCTTTGGTAGACCCTCACTGTTGATGCCATTAGGCCTGGCATTTAACAAGATCTGATTATAACCATTTCTGTCATATCTTGACGACGCATTCTCTCCTGCAACTTCGACCTTCTCTCTCCAGCCTCCACTCAGAACCTGCAAAACAAACATGAGCAATGGATGAATTTGCAATTTCTCAATACTAGTATGGTTTGTATTAGCATTACAGTTACTCAATTTGATGTTTTCTTCCCATTATTTATTTACCTGTTGAACTAGTTCCTGAGGCCCACATTTGGCATCAGCTCTTTGTTCTGAGTCCCTCATCTCCAGACATGTGAAGTTGAAAATAGCATAATGCCTTGACAGCATCCTTGCAATGGGTCGATATCCATCTCTATCATTCAAATTGTAATATCCTGAAGTAAGTTCTGCAGCGTGACTATCTGATTTATACCACCAGTGTATTCCGGCTACCTGTTTTGAAAATAAAAAGGAAAGTCACAAATACACTGATAGATTATAGTCGTTAGGCGAAAGAGTTTTTAGGTTGTGACTGTGAGATATACTTTTGCTGCCAACTTCACTTTATAGCCCAAGAAAGCTTTATTAGCTTCATCGAGGATCTCATCACCATGGTTTAGTAACTTGCTGGAATACCATGTCAAGAAAAACTTCCCTTTCTCAGTAAGGTATGTTCCATTCAATCCAAAGAACTCTGTGGATCCAGGCGTGTCATTGTATTCCCCTGCGTTATCAGGCAATTCCCATTCAGGATGCCCTGCATTTGTTGCTGTCTCCTTGAATTCTGCTTTGAGGTACTTGTCATAGCACTGCAGTAATAATATACAACAATTTTGTCAGAGAATTGCTTAAGGATTATAAGATCAGATCATAAGATTGTTGAAATGAATAAATGACTTTTCACCTGAAATTCTCCAATACCAGGGAAAACCCATCCTTGACTTTCTGGATAAGAAGGATATCTTAGCTCCCCTGCAGGACCAAGCCCAATTTCAATGTCTATTATAAGTCCTGCTTCTAGAAAATCTGACATGTGCTCCCTGAAGCTCTTCATGTAGTCGCCGTACATCTACAAAATCAACAATCTGTCTGAACTATTGAAGATATAAAGGAAAATATTATCTAGCAATACATTATCGATCTATTTTTTAGATAATTAAATCATCTATGTCAGAGGAAAAAAGATAAGGAAATAAAAAAAAAAAATCCAACACAAGCCTGTAATTAATCTCAGAGGAGTCAGTTAGTATTAACTAATGCTTGAAAAAAATAATAATTAAATCCAGTAGTCAAAATTGATATTTTAGAACTCGAATTTAGTATGTTGCAACCCCTTGAAAGTGGATTCTTCATCCTTATGAGTGACACTAACTAGGATTCTCCTCCGTTATAAACACCGACAAAGTACGAGACCTAAAAAAAAAGACTAGGATGTAGGACGGAGAAATCAATGTCAAAAACAGTGACTTTCACATGTAGCACACCTGTTTACTGTAAATATAATTGAACTTGTTTCTTCCAAAGAAAAATAGCTATACTTGTACAGCAGGAACTAATTTGATTTGGTTTGATTATCCAAAGAAAAAAATCGTTAGAGCAAAAACTTGAGAGAGGAGCTGGGAGACTAACCTGGACAGCAGTTCTTCCATCCAAAAGAAGCTGATTATCCACTCCGATAGTGAGGTACTCCTTGTTCCTGTTACCTTTCCGATTGGTGTAGAAGATATCAGGGTCTGTTTCTCCAATGTCGAGTACCCACTGGGGAAGTGGGATGGTAACTTCATCTCCTATATTGCCACCACATTGATGAAATGACATTATGGCTTGTAGTTTCAGTCCACATTCTTGAACGAGCGCAAACAAGCTCCGGTAAGCACTCCAATCGTATTGTTTAGGACCCTTTGATTCCACAATTCCCCACCAAACGTCTACCATTACCCCATCAACGCCTGCTGCTCTCAGCTCCTTGAGCTGTTTTTCCATCTGACTCCTATCTTCAAAAACATTATCATTTGAAATAACTCCCAACTGACACAACAGTATTAGAGCAACAAAAAGTTAGTGAGATGATAATCTTTAATTACACCATCTTGGGCTATTTGCTATTGCTATGGCACTGACAGAAAGGAATTTTGAAACTTACTGGTAGCATTACATAGAGCGGCACATAGTTTGCTAACATCTTTTCATCGTAAGAGGGAGCAGCTGGAGCCTGCATGTTTTGATGAACAAAAGGATTTCAGGATTTCTATAAGAAAGTGGAAATGGAGACTGGTTTGATTCTTTTTTCTTTTCAGCTCTTTTTGGACTAAGCTGGAGATTGCACTAATGGCTCCTCCTTTATAGAGTATTTATAGACCAAATATAAAATTAAGAACAATTTACCATCTGGAATCGGGCCTTATCTTTGCGTGAAAAAGAGTGCATATCTTAATCTGGTTGCCGAGGGTTTTGTGTCTGTTTCTACAATAAAACCAAATGTTTATCTTTCTCAGAACTTTGCTTTGCGCCATGCATCTGCATGTGAGACAGCTTTCAATATGCTAACGGCTAAGATGCCAATTGACGACCTTTTGCAAAATTTGGAATTAGTAAGAATTAGTAACGTATCAGGTCTAGGACATTACAGTCATTTCGACCTCCATATTGGTTTAAATCTTAAATGGCCTCGTTGACCACCATAGTTTCGTAAATCACAAGAATAACCTTTCAAATGGCAACCTTGCTTTGAGCACGTGCGAGGCTATATAGGTACGTAGCTTATATGAATGGGCTTCCTTGGCCACAGGCCACAGATTATGGTATTCCATAGCAAAATAAATTGCTATGAAAGAAGATTGTAAGGCATGAAATACAGTTTCCGAATTCCACTCACCTCTGGCAGTTCATCTGCTGAGAACTTTGATGCCACAGCTTTGGGATTGTTAGCAATATCAGTAGAGTTGGATGTACCTGTTTGCCCCAGAGCGTCTATTCTCTTAACGTACCTTACTCCCTGTACGCTTTCAACTCTATCCATTGATGATGGCATCTTCTGCTGGAAAATGCTGCTGTAAAGCTGGAGCCTAACTTTATCTCCCCAACTACCTTGTGTTGAATACATAATGCTTGTCATGTTGACCATTGCTTCCGCTTCTTGTAGCGCTCAATATGTTTTAACAACTAAAACAAGTTATACTGTTGAGCAAAAGAATGGACAGCCGAAATAGGAACCTGGTTTAGTTTGCTGCTAACCTTTCATGTTCAACAATCTGCGAAAGCTCTCCATGTTTTTGTAGCTTTAACGGACCCTTCTACTTGGGAGGAGAAGAACATGCAGCGTTGCAAAGCAAATGTGTGGTCAGGACTTGGTTTGTTTGCACGCAAATTGAATTGCAATCGTAAATTTTCCCTGGTCATGTTTCTTCTTGTTTTATTTATTTTTTATTTTTTGGCTAAGATATATACAATACATTTCTCCTTCAACGTCATTATCTTCAGTTTTGTATTCTTTCTAATTTCCCTTTGATGTCTTTACCATGAAATTGCAATGCAATTGATGATATGTTGTCGTAGAAAAGGTTTAACTTGGAATAGTGGTTAGAGATAGAGGCTAAAGTGGCTTTCCTTCAATTAATAATATGAATTGATCAGATATTAAAGCATCTAAAATTCAAAATCTATGTTGCAACACAGATGGATATAGTATTAAAGCGGTTTATTATGAGAAATGGACGAGTCATGAGTGCTTGCATTGCTGTGCCAGTCTGCTGAAATGAAGTCCAAGAAAGGAGCGGCATTTACCAGGTCTTACTGTTGAATGAGGCCCAGATCTGCATGAACAAAGGGCCAAGTTAATATGTAATAGCCCAAGCACCCGGTTTGATTACAAATCCACACAGGCCATTGCCAATAGCCAATGCCCTGAATAATTAAAGCTTTAAATTTTACGATGAATAACAAGTAATATTCCTAACATGTTGCTCTCATTTTTACTCCCACTTTTGAGCCGTTTTCATTTCTAATCTCCACTCTTTGTATATACTTTTATTTTTCCTTGTTCTCGTTGATGATAATGGCAATACATTAAGAACTTTTGGAGAAAAAAAGAAAACATCACGATGAACCAATTTATGCACATCACACTTAAATGTGTTTGTAACATCTATATTTTGATAAAAAAAATAAAAAAAATAAAAACTTAGTAGAGCTTTATCCAATAAAATAAAAAAGTTTGTGTCAATTGCATTTATAAAATTAAGACAAAAAGGCAAAAAAACTCTAGAAAAAAAGCATAGGGATTTGAGTTCATAAGTTTTTGAAAAAATTTAATTGAACTCTTAAATCTTAATTTATTTTCAATCAAGTTAACTTTATAAAAAAATTATAATATTTTTATCACGTATAATGAAAATTATATACGAACTTAATAATTTTTGTATACGAAAAAATTTAATTAAATGAAAATTAAAATATAAAAATTTAATTAATTATAAAAAATGTTAAAAATTCAATTAATAAATTTTTTCGAAAGAATTTTTAATATTAAACCCAAAATCAAATAATCTAAAAAGACAATACTCTTTTAAGAAAATCTTCGCAAGAAAATTGATTACAACTTAAAATCACGTGACAACCATCGAAATTGTCAACTTGATGGTGCAAAAATAATTAGCCCAAAAGGGTAAATTTAAACACAGTAGCTAAAATTATACTACTACTGCCTAATAATTTCAATGAAATATGAAGGGCAAGTTTCTTTAGGATATATAAAATTTTGTTCGTGGGTGAAATTGGATCGGGTTTGAGTCAAATTAGATCATACAATAGTAATTTAATATTAAATTTAAATTTAATTTGATTTGTAAAAATAAATTTAATTTTTAATTCAAGTTTATTTTTCATTTTAACATATAAATTCAAATTCGATTCGATTCAAATTTTTTATTTATTTATTTTTATATTATATTTTTATTTATTTAATTTAAAATTTAATTTAATTTATCAAAACTTACTTATTAATTTTTCATATTAAATATATATAATTATATTTTTTATTCAATAATATTTTATATACATATAATTACATTATATGTAATAAACATAAATCAAATCGAGATCTCTGGACGATCAAGTCAAAAAATCAAGCTTAAAAATTTTTTTATCTAAAATTTGTTAATTATATTAAATATTTTTATTTAAATTCGATGAAATATTCATCGATTTTTAAATTTGTACGGACAATTTGAGTAGGTTTTGTTTTATATATATAGTTCGTGAAAAGACGGGCCTGGCTACTGTACAAGACCTCTGCAACCGGCTCCATCCCGATGAGTGACATGGCAGACATGCCTGTCAGGCTGGCTGGAGCTCGACTCTCAAAATATCGTCCTTCAATGGTTCACTGTGATCCTTCATTTATCTCAATAACTTCACCTTAATTCATGATTAATACTCATAATTACCATCCAAAATCAGGGGCATTTTTGATATTCCAAACCAAATGTCAGACTCTCGGCAAAACCAACACCAGGGTTACTTGAAGAAACCGCTAATGACTCAGCAGAATTCCCATATAGAAATTGGAAATTGCAACTATTACAAGTCTATTCTTTTCTATTTAAATGGCCTTCACGTGCACTCTCTAACCTTTTGCCGTTAAATTCCCCAATACCCACCCAAACACAAATCCAACATCTCTGACCAAAATGCACCTCCCTTTCTTATAAAACTCGCCATGAATAAAATGACGAAAAACAACCAAACCCAAATTCTATCTTCACTAAACCAAAACAAAACAACACCAAACAAAGACAGGTCCCGTTTCAGATTTGCAGGTTTTTGAAGGTCAGCCTTGTTTGTTTTTCTTCTAGTACAAAAGGGCTGTAGGAAAAAAATAAATAAATAATAAAGATGTGTTACGTGGGGAAAGCAACAAAGATCTTCATCTTCTTAGTGACAGTGTTGGTGGTTTTGGGTCTTTCCTTGGGATTCGGGCTGTTTCGTCACGGCCTCCAAAAGTCGCACAAATGCTCCGGTGATTCTTGCCCTCCTCCCATTGTCTTCCCTGACCCTATCTCCAGCCCTATTTCACCACCAGCCTCTTCTTCCTCTTCCCTTTACAGCCACCCTCCTCCCGCCATTGGGTCTAACCAGCCCACCTCGCCTACATCCTACCCTTTCCCTAACCCACCGCCTAGCTCAAATATCCCTACTCCTAACCCACCACCCAGCCCACTAGCTGGTGGCCCTACTACTACATCCCCGCCTCCTAACACTAACCCAGATCCTCCACCGCAATTTCCTCCGCCTTCTGCTCCTCCACCTCCTGTTTCAAGTGCAGTGTTGGCGGTGCCCCCCTACAATCAGCCGAGTACAGTACTGGTGGCTCCAGGTCCTGTGCATGCTTAGATTAGCTGGTTATTTTCCATCGCTCACTATAAAAAAAAAAAAAAGTTGCATGGCGTTTTTTTATTGATATTATTCCCATTTTGTAGAATAAAATAATTCTTTTTTTTTTCCTTTTATGGATTGTATAGTGGTGAGATAACGAGATTTGGATTGGATTCTGATGGATGGTGGATTTTTGTTTTGCACTTTGTAACTGTAATGGTGGATTTGTTGCTGAGAATTTTGTGAATCTAATTGCAGAACCCTCTCTCTAAAGTAGTGGAATTTTGGATTATTTCAAAAAATTGCGTCCACTCCTTTGACTCCTCTGTAATTGGCTCAGTTTTAAATTATATTTTTAATTATATCTGAGATTTGAAACTCTTTAAATTTATTAAAATTGAAAATTAAGCAATTTATCAACTGATCAATTGATTGTTTTAGCAACAACATGGACTAATATTTGGGTGGTGGGTGCATTGTCATTCCGTATAATTCTGCCTTGTGAGTTTGAGAGAATTTATGGTTCTTTAGTCGCTTTTAGATCTTAATTTTGTTCCAAAATATTAATTATATTTGAATTGGGATTAAAGTAAAATTTGTTGTTAATTTTGTTATCATTGCACTTTTGAATTATTATTGATTTTTAAATATAAAAAAATAAAATTTATGAAGCTTTATTATTTATATTAACAAAAAATAAAAATTCAATTCCCTTACTTTCTTTTTATTTCAAAATAATGAAATTGTAAATACAATGATAATTTTTTCATTTATATAATTTTTATTATTTTTAAAAAAATAATAATAATAAAATACAGTGGTGAAATTTAATGTTGAAAGGATAAATTTTAGGGAAATTTTGATTGAGGTTCTTAAAAGTTTTATCATAATTTAATTATAGTTTATTAATTTTGAAAATAAATATTATACTCTAAAATAATAAATGATATTAACATATATTAATCACTAAACTAAATAAATTTTATTATTATATATTTTTTTAAATATTTTTTAAAAATTATTTTACGTAAAATTTTTACTTTTTAATACCATTATGAATATTTCATTAGTAATAAAATATTGAGGTCAATAAATTTTTTTAATAGTAACTTAAAATTTATTGTCAAATTGATTATTTTAGATTAAAATATCATTTTTTTAAATTAATGGAAATTGTGAATTATTATTAAAATTGAAAATTTTAAATGAAATTTATCTTAATTTTTACTTTAATTTCAATTTTTTTAACTAAAATGTAAGAATGAAAGAGGAGGAATGCCATGAGCATTGCACTGCACTGGACAGAAGTAGTGAAAAGAAAAATTGATGCAAAATGGAAAACGATAGAAAGGCAACAACCAAGCATGTGTTTGGTGACTGAATGTGTGCTACAACTAGCTAATTGAAATTTAAAAAATAAAATCCCTTCTGATTGGTTAGGATAAGGAATCGTCTAAAATGATTTTTGTCTCGTTTTGAGAAAGGCAACAACTTCCGTCAGGGAAGGGAAGGGTGACGTGGATTTTCATAATCCCTTCTCATCACACTGCCAGAGGAATCTGCAAGGCTGGACTGGAATCTTGATCTACTCTGCGGACAAAAACAAAATGAAATTACTGTAAAATAAAGAAAAGAGCCACAAGCCAGATGAGATTATCCCAAATGAACAAATTACTGTAAAACAACCTCATCATTTCTTTTTCTTTTTGAGATTATTATCCCATCTATTATTGTTGATGGAGTTTCTTCCTCTTGTCGGGATGTTTTCTACAATACATAAACTGTTTCAACCTCCAAATAAGATGCAGATATTAGAAATTGATTTTCTTATTGGATAACACAAAAGAAAGCATCAATAAGTTTCAGCAATTATTTGAAACGTTATGATCGATTTCACTAATTGAATTAGTGATGAAGGATTTCAAATTAGAAAGGTTAAATTAAAATTTTAATCGAGTTGAATTGAGTCAATATATTATTAATAAGTTATTAGAATCAAAGTTGGTTTGATGTAAAATTTCAAGAGTTAAAACTTGATTAGAGTTTCCTTTTTTGTTCTTGAATTCGACTATTACTTGAATTATTTAATGGTTATATGACTCGATTATGCTTGATAAAATTATAATATAGCATTAAACATTATTGTTTTCATCATTCAATTATAAATATTATAAATATAAAAAATATAAATTAATTAAGTTCTTGAATCTTTCGAATCAAATATTAAAATATTTAAAATCGATTCAATTCATTACTCTATAATGAATGGATAATATTTAAGTATTCATTGAATCAAATTTGAATAGTATGAACAACTTGAAACATTTACATTCTTTGGGCACATTAAAATAATTAAATATATCAAACATAAAAAATTGATTTAACGTTTAATTTATATTTTGTATGCTATTATCTTGTAAAAAAATATATATGAAATATAGCGTTTCTATAACAGTCAAACGAAAAACAAGTGAAGTTAAAACAATACTTTCCTCACAATCAAACAAGATAATGCACTAAGTTTTCAATCAATAACACATAAAATAATTTCAAGTGACAACTGACAAACTTGGATAATGAAAAAAATAAAATTAAAATCGAACAATTTCTTTCATTATAGATATCAATATGGTTTTTTATTTTCATTTTATGCCAAAAAAATTTTAAGTAGTTTTGACACTTTGTTCGTCTATGTACATCAAAACTCGCACAACTGCATTATAAATTTTGATATTTTTTTCAAAATAAAAGGTAAAAAAATTCTTATAATTTACCATGTAAATGCTTCGTACGTAGCCAGAAGATAAAAAGCGTGGTGATCCTATTGTTAGAAGTTTTCACCACTCTTTATATTGTGATTTGACGTGAGCTCTCTCAAGAAGACAAATTACCACCTTCTTTTACAACAGCCACGGTGGTTTTGTGAGTTCAAAACTTATATCCCTTTCTCTTTTTTTCAATTCTCACCCTTTTTTTCAATTTTTTTTGAGAAGTCAGGACTTTTAATATGGTTCATATTTTAGAAAGCTATTTCTTTTGTCAAAAATAAACTATACATTAAGACTTTTTGACTAATTGAATGAGATGTAGGAATTAATTAATTTTATTATAAAAAATTTTAAACTTTATAATTACAAAAAACATTTACCTAACTTGGGGAAACCATATTTTATTTTTGGAAGGGCCAGTTTTAGATTAATATAATAGAAAAATGATTCACTTCTACAGGTGTATAACTAATTTAGTTTAGCGACTAAAGTTTAGTTTAGCAATTATCACTTTTAAAGAGAGATTAAGTTTAAATTTCAAATCTCTTTTTTTTTTTACCTCCTTATAAATTTAAAAAAAAATTAGTTTATAGTCCACAACTTTTTATTTTCAAATTGATTGTTGAATTTTATATTTTATTCACATAAAGTATACATGTCAATTTCTAATTAATTGAAAGTATTTAACTATTTATTTGATAATAATAAAATTTTAATCATTAATATAATTTTTAAAAATATGTTATTTTCAATTGAAATAATAAAAATATTATATTGATTTAAAATTTTACGTATATGATGGTTACGAATAAATTATTAAATATGATGATTAATTTGTTAAAATATTATTGTTACATGAAAAGTTATAAGAATTATTTTACGTGAATATATATATATATATATATATATATATATATATAAATAAAGTTTTCCAAATAGATCCCATGCGGCTAACTGGTGATGTTTACAATAGTTTATTGTAGAAAAAATTGTGGGTTTAACGTCATTGTGGTCTCCTTTGAAGTAGGATGAGGAACCGGGAAGCGTGAGTTCAGGCACGTATAATATATTACTTCAGAAATTTTATATTACATTATAGGCCAAAGTTAAATTTCGTCACCTTATTTTGATTTGATTAAATTTTGTTATTATACTTTTATATTTTTGTTGATTTTTTTATCAAAATTAACTGAAGTTGTTATTAGTTTTTTTTTTTTTCAAATTTTCTAACAAAAAATACACAAAAATATGAATGTAAATTATAAAGAAAAAAATTATATTAGCGAGAAAATTGCTCTCAATCCAAAACAAGAAGAAGATAGATATAGGAATACCTTACTTTTTATGTTAGAAAACGAAAACTGATTCTTTGTCTTTTGGTATTTTGAAGACTACTAATTTTTATACTCCTATTTCATTGTAGTCATAATGGATTTTAAATTTAATATATTACCAAGAAAAACAATTTCGTTTACAAAATTGATTTATGATTTTTTTTTTCTATCACAGGATTGTTACCATAATTTCACCATACGAATGTCACCTTTCCGTATATAAAACCATGAATTAAGGTTGTTTCTGCATGAGAAATCGCAAAAAGATCCGATAAAGAAAAGAGCAACGACTTTGACCCTGCAGCTGGTAATCTCTCATTTTTATAGTAATAGCATTTTTTGTCTTTGTATTTCGAAAAAGGGTTGATAACTTTACATGCATTTGACCCTTGGCTTCTTTGTGGGCCGCATTCAAGGTAAAATCATGATGCAGAATTGCAGCAGAGAATTGTAGCAATTATGAATTCGGGGGTTGAAGGTGGACTGTGGAGTCTTGCGAATGGTATTTTAACATGTAGGAGTAGGAGTACGACCGACAATTACTGCGCATAAGGTGCTCTAGAGTCTAGAGTCTAGAGTCTAGACCCACCTCATTGGTGAGTGTGCTTGGATTGGAATTCATGCCGGAAAAAAGTACAGGGAAAAATTGGAAAATAAAAAAGAATCTAGACTGTTCCATGTAATTTCAAATGCACACAGTTTGGTTTCATTCATGTGTGAGATCAATAATCCAATGCCAGCTTTTCTTGAGGTAATATCACCAAAAGGATGAAAGAAGTAGAGGCCTGGTTCGAACCCTATGGCTGGCTGATGAGGTCAATCACGGTCATGTCATGGATTAATTTGGATATATTATAAAGTTGATTTCTGTAAAATTAAAAAAATAATTATTAAAAATAATTTTTTAATAAAATAATAAAAATAATTTAAAAATAGAGATAGGATGATAAGTTTATTTTTTTATTGTTTTGTCTCATATATCGGAACTCATCATACCCTCAATGCAGTGAGTTCCGCACACCTGTTAGGAATCTCCGATGCAAGGCAAGGGTATCACTCGAGTCAGGACATGGGCATCAACAAGAAAGTTCTCCCATAGTTGGGTTTTTTTATCCTTTTGATAGTGGGAAATAGCAATGGCTAAGTCTTTTTACACTGTTAAAAATAAAGTTTTTGTTTTTCGCTAAATACAAATTTATTGTTGTCAAAATATTTTTATAACTATTTTTAATTGTTGTAAAGTCATTGCGTAAACTTTGTTGTTAAAAGTATACGCAACGACTTTTATGATAAAAGATATCATTGCAGGAAGGTATTTATTACAATGATTTTTCTTATTATTGATTAAAATTTTGTTTAGCAACCACTTAATGTTTTATATATTTTTTTAGCAACGCAATATATTTGGTTGCAAATCCTCTTGGTAACGAATTTAGTCGTTGCCACAAGTAAATACGAAATTTATCCTTTTTAATTTTATTCGCAACTATTATAATAGTTGCTAAAAAATAATTATGAACCCCAAATCTATCGTTTTTAATTTTATTCCCAACTATTATAATAGTTGCTAAAAAATAATTATGAACCCCAAATCTATCGTTTTTAATTTTTTTCACAATGGTATAATTGTTGCTAATTTATCAAAGAAAACTATAATTTTGTTGTTTCTAAATTATTTTATTTCACAGAATCAATTTTCCTCGTTTTTAATTTATCTTAGAATGTAAAAATATTATTATTGCAAATAATCTTTTCACTACAATCTATTTATGATTACACATAATTAAATAAAATTAGATAATAAAAAAATGATCAAAAACTGATAATTTAAATTTTTACAATTAATGAGATATAGAATTCAATAAAATTTCAGGACTAAAAATAAAAGAAAATTCAACAAAAGAAAATTAATGTTACTAAAGTAAAACATATACTTTAATGCAATCATTTGTAGTACATTTATCTAAAAATATATTATAACGATTAAAATTTGTTGGGTAACAACATTTTTTTTTTAATACAGAAAGAGGAGAGCACCTTTGCCATGGCAATACGAGTTTAAAGTCTTTTGCACTGAACTTTTCTTTGAAGAAGCATTGCATATCCTTGCATCATAGCCCATTGAAGGAAAAGTTCTAGACCTCTCCGCACAGGATTTAACAGTTTGTTAACAATGACACAAAAATTATGAGTGCATAATGGTACAGTAGTGACCTGCTTTTGAGCACAAATAGGTTGTCCTTTAATCTCCCAAGTCAGACCAACTAGCGCCATAACCATACGACAACAATGGTGGTATATCCATCTGCAAAAGTATCATATCGTCATCATTTGAGTTGAAAATACGATGTAGAAACACAAACTACAAACCAACATCGACAATGAACATTAGAAGTTCTAGAATTGATGATTGACTAACACATGGGTATTTCACAGTGTAGAGAATAATTGTTCTCCCAGGGTTGATCCAGAGGCAGATTAGGGTGTTCTCCAAGGTGGCGGCCGCGGCTATTCAAACTATATCTTGGGCTATCCTTGAGGTTTTAGCAAAAATTGGGGTTCAATAGGGGAAGACGAGACTGAGATGAGTCGGTAGGCGAAATTTCGGCGAGCTTCAGTGCCTGTAACGATTGCCGGACACATTTTGGGATGGTGGGTGGTTAAGTTTGGGCTTTCTAGAGTCATGGAGTCACTCAAAGATATAGAGACGATGAACAAATGTGCGAAAATAAAAGAGACTAAATACACGCAAAGAATGGAGAGACTGGGGGAAGTTAGGATTAAATTGACTTTTCATTTTTTAATACATATATATAACGATTTTAAATTAAAATTTAAAATAAAATTTCATATTATTCATATTTTTTTATAGTTGTTTTTATTTATCAAAATCTTATTTTATTCATGATTTGTTTATAATTATTTTTATTTCCATGGTTACCGCCTTTTTTTTTCTTTTAATTTCTTTTATTTTGTAAAGTTTACCATTATTCTTAATTGTAAAGCAAAACGATTTTTATTCTCTAAGAATGTCAAAATTATAAACATTTTCAAATATTTGAATTAAAATAACATTATATGAATTGGTTTTATGTTTTATGATTCAGATTATTTATAATTTCTAAACAAAAATTTAATTTGACAAAAACTATGAAAAAATATTTATAATTTAAGATAATTAAGAAATTATTTTAATTTTTGTTCTTATGAATATGATATAGATATCATTACAAATTTTTTTTTTGTATTTGTATAAACTAATACTAACATTTTAATTTGAGAGCGACTATGAAAAGTCATTGCTAATCTAATAAAATTTCGAAACGACGTTTTTTTTTATCACTATAAATATGAAATAGGAATCGTAATAATTTTTTTGTCCTTGTCTAAAAGATTAAAATATTTTCAATATAGAAATGACTCTAAAAAGTTGTTGCTATAAGTTTATAAGATTTGGAAGCAACTTTTTTCTGCAGCTACAAGTATGATATAAATATTATAACAATTTTTTTTTGTCGTTACAAAACATTCTAAAAGATTAATTAGGCAACGACAATTGAAGATTATTTTAAATATAAAAATAAATCATAATGATCTTTTTTATTTATTGTCGTCAATTTGTTAAAAACTTGTAACTACAATATTCGTTGTCGTATAAATTATTAAAAAAAAAAATGAAATAAGAAACGATTATAAAAAGACGTTACGAATATAGTGAGATATTTGCAATAACATTCTTAGTCATTGCAAATTATGATTGCTAAAAGGTCATTTTCTAGTAGTGTCACCTGCAGCATGAGCTCAAAAGTGTATGTATGTATATACATACATACATACATCTACATATATATATATATATATATATATATATATATATATATATATATAAAAGAAAGATCTACTTATATTAATATAAAATTGTTAAGTTGATATATTTTGAAATGATAAAACAGTAATTCAAAAGTAATTATGATAAATCAATAAATGTTTAAAACATGTTAAAGAAACTAATTAGAACATTTTGAGATAAATGTTTTGTCAAAAATTGGGTTTTAAAGGATGAGAGATCGATTTGTTTAAAGGTTAAAAGGCTCAAGATCAAATATTGAGCTGTTAAGGAAGAAAAGATTGATCTCCTCAAGACAATAAGTTTATGAGATCGATCTGGTCTGGATAGAGATCGATCTCCTCTAAGGCAAGGTTTTGTCAAGTTCGATCTAATAGATCAATTTTTGTTTAGACAGAATGTTTATGAGATCGATCTAGTGTATTTAGAGATCTATCTCCTTCACACGAGAACCCTTGTAAGATCGATCTATAGATCGATCTTCTTCAAACAGAGAATTTTTAAGATCGATCTGCTAGTTCGACAGATCGATCTTCACTAACATATTATGAATTATGAGATCGATCTCTTCAATAATGAGATCGATCTCCTTACTTTGAATTGCTTTGAAATTGCAGGAATTTGAATTAGAAGATCGATCTGGTCAAGATGGAAGATCGATCTAGCAGTCTACTGGAGGTTTCCAATGACTCTTTCTGTAAAATCTTCAACGGGAAAAACTAAATTTAATGTTTCACCAACTTGCTGAGCTTATAAATTGAAGTCATTAAGACATTCAAAAAACAGACTAGCAAGCTTGAAAAATTCTACAAGCATATTCTTTGTGTCTTCAATTTAGAGTGCATTAAATCTCCATTCAAAGCTTTTAACTAAGTGTTTTCTTGTTGTACCTACCTTTGAGAAATTCACTGTTATATTCATTCTCATCCAAAAGAAAAAGGAGAGAGAATTTCCTTGTGATTAAGTTCTGTAAAAGAAAGTGAATAACTTTACTTGTGAAGAGGTAGAAAGGTTATTCTTTAACCTTAAAAAAGAAATTGAATTGATCACATTGATAGTGAAAGAAAACCCTTGACAAGAAGGTCAAGAAGAGAGAACGTAGACAAGCGATTGATCGAACCTCTATAAATTCCTGAATTTGCTACTTCTCTTCTTTATCTTCTTTGTTTTACTGCACTTTATTCTATTGTTTAATATTGTCATTTATTTGGTCATTTGCAATTCTATCTAAAAGAATTTAAATTTAGCATTTAAACTAGCAAAACCGATTCACCCCCTCTCGATTGAGCCAACAAAAACAAATTATTTTACATAGTTTTATAATTTCATGTAAATTAATATTTTTGCAAAGTAACAATTAGATTAAATAATTTATTCGTATTTATTATGTACTTTAATTTTTGAGTCAATTTCATATTCCTTCATTTTAATCAAGAGAAGTATTTTTTAAATATATTTTCGATTAATTTGAAATTTGGTGTGCATAATTTACATAAATAGAACATACAATTTAGCAGTTGAATTAAAAAATATAAATGGTATAAAAAATATAAAAATTTGTAAAACTAATTTAATTTTATATTAGTGTAAGTGGTTCATTCCTCATATATATATATATATATATATATATATATATATATGTCTTTTTCATGCCTTACCTACATTAGGCTTAATTTTTTCTCTCTCTTTTTTTCTTTTTTAATCTATCTATATATATATATATATATATATATATATATATATATATTCAATAAAAAATTAAATACTCAATTTGATCCCCAACGTTTGTGAGGTTGATCAATTTAAGACCTTAACTTTTAATGGGAACAAATAACATTTTTAAGATTTATCAATTAAAGGCTTTTTTTAACAGAAAATGATAAGTAAACTACACGTGCTTGGTAGAAAATTGGTTATATATTGTCATCCTTATGTGTCATAAAAGTTGCTTAGATGGCAACAGACATGGCATTAATTGTTTTGGGAAACTTGTTAGTAAGCTAAAAGTAAAATAATTAAAAAAAGTCTTATTATCCAAAGACTTAGAGCCCAGTCAAATTTGGAAATTTTGGGAATTAGGAGGTTGGCTTTGATCTTTACGGAGATTGCAACTGGGTGAGAAACTCCCCGTCGTCGGTTTGCATCTTTGAATTTTTTCGAATGCAAAGCAAATCTTTTGAATACCAATCGTGATAAATAGTTTGGATTTGAATAAATATAAACCTAGTAGATAAAATTAAGAAAATTTAAATTTTTTTATTAAACTTAATTTTATACATTTTTTTTGTTATTTTATAAATTTTTACATAAATATATTTTTTTAAATTTTTTTAGAAATATTAAACAGTAACTTCAAACCGTAAAATAATTTAACGGCGCATGTGGTGTACTATTTAATATCCATCCAATTTTTTTTTTTTTTTTTTTTATATATTACATCTCAAAAAGTTAAAGTATTTATTTGTTGCAATAAGATTACTTTGTACTTGAGTTAATAGCATCAGTAATCTCTAAATTTTAAGTCAAACTATATTTTGGTTTTTAACTTTTAAAAAAATTTCAATAAAGTTTAATTGGGTCTCAATAGTCAATATATGTATTCTTTTAATCTTTTCATCATTGAAACCATTTATTAATTTGATCATAAATGCAAGGTCGCCTGATGTGAATGATACGTATGTCATACATGACACCAGATGGGATGACACGTGACATAAATGGACTTAAAATAAAATAAAAAAATGCAATCTATCAATTTGGTGTTTCGAGTTAAAATGCAAAAGAAAGATTAAAAACAAATGCAAATGATTGTTACCCAAAATTAGGCGATCACCAAAAGCTTGAAGAGGGGAATCAGAGGAGACCAAAGAGGGATTAAGAAGTTTTGGTCTTAAAGAAAAAAAGAAAAGAAAGCGAGGGGCTTGGTTGTTCAAACAAAGGTACATGCTTACGTAATTTTGTGGTGGAAAAAATAGGCTTGTTACCTGTTTTCCATTGTGGTCACCGAGTTTTAAAGAGAACATCATGGATAGATAATAACCCAAGGCATAGGTTTTTCAGTTGAAGTAACTATCATGCATGAAATTTTGTTTTTATTTCTTAAATTTTGAGTTTTCTTGGTTGTTTTAGGGTTTACATTTTTAGATTTTTAGTGAGTTTTTCTTGGGTTTGTGATATTTTTCAGTTTGTGTTGTTGGGTTTCCAATGTTTTTTTTTTTTGGGCAATAAATTGGTGCATGTAGATATTTTTAATGGCTTGATTCCGCAATAGAAGAACACACCAAGGTAGTAATTCTAGGTTTATTAAGGAAGTTGCATAGAGTAAAACATCAAATTCAAACTCCCAAAGAGAATGAAAACAACAATTGTAACAATCTAGATGCGAATTGCAATTTGTTTTTTCTGGTGTTATTTTTCTATTATTGTTGGAAAAAAAACACAAAGAAAATATGGGTTTAGTTTTATTCGAGTTTAAGATAGGTGAAAAAGAAAAGATATGTCAAGTGTTTGAGTTTTCTGTGTTGATTACTGTCAAAGTGATTGGATTTGACTTGAATTTATTTAAAGATGTTACTTTTAAGGTTATAAAATTCAAAATATCTCGGAATAGTTTTTTATTTTCACATGTTTTATAGCAAAATAAATGGAACTAGCAAAAGAAAGTTTAATTTTCATTAACATGTAAATTGCATCAATAATAATAAAAAATAGTCTGCCATTCCAACATCACAATCTTCATTCACCAAACAACAAATACTCATGAAGTTATTTATTCTTGGTAACTTACTTTTAGGCGAATGGTGATATCTTGGTGAATTGTTCATAGACTTCGACGAAACAACCCTTCCTTTCTTCCTATGCATTACTATAAAAAGCTCATAGATTATATGTAGAAAACATAGTTTATGATATCAGTATGTTTTTGTAATCGTTGTCTATTTTTGTGTAATCATTTTTTAGGTATCATAGATTACTCTTGGGATAGACTACACTTGATTAAAAAATATAGTATCCCTTAAAATGTAGTATCCCTTAATATAATATAGTTTATGCCGTTTGTTTTAAATGCAGTGTTTAATTTATTAATAAATTTGTATTTATTTAAGAAAAAATAAATAAATAAACGATTTATCAAGAGAAGTGTACTATATTTTGATGAATAGACTACATTTTTATGCTTAATGTTTTTTATGGTATAAACTATGTTTCTAAAACACCATGTCTAGCCTCCGTTCTAATTATATATTATCAAATAATTAACAAATACATTTTATATAAAATGGTAACCAAATATTAATAGTTTTATAATGTTATTACAAAAATTATAACAAAGTAAATACTACAAAATATTCATAAGTCACATTTTAAAATAATAAAATGTTATACTTCAAAATATCACAAAGTACTACAAAGTAATAGCCCAACATGTCCATATCATTTATCTCCATATAAACCAAAAACCAAAAACCAAAAACCTAGCTTTTAAGCAGTCAACAATACCAACCTGAAGATAAAAAAAGATGAAAATTTACTTCAAAAACAATTAAGAAAAAAATTTAACCATAATATATTAGATCTAATTTTCATGATAAACAAGTACTTGCCGGGGATTACTATTGATAATAAGTTGAGAATGGTTGTGCAATAAACACATTTTTTTTAAAATTGATCATGTATTCTATATATAAATTATAAATATATTCAATGTTATTATATAATTTTTGAAATTTCAAATGCGTGACTCAAAATTATAAAAATGAAATTTCAAAATAGAAATCGAGAATGAAGTGAGAAATATACATATGCTATATATGTGATGTACATTAAATAGATACGAAGGAGTACGTAATTCTAAATACATATATATATATATGTATGCACATATTTAATCAACAAATATATATATATATATATGTATATATATACACATAAATAAAATAGAATTAAAATAAAATGATAAAATTAATATACATATAAAAGATATATAACTCCAAATATGACTTATATGAATAATAAATAACAAAAAAAAAAAAATGGTGAAAACGTGTTTGGTGGGAAAACATCCGACCAAAACGTGAGTGCTATGCCAAAATGGCAGAGCACCCCAACACCTTCGCCCGCGACCCCCTCAATATCCTTGTTATCACACTTTCACCTCTGCTACACTATCTCTCGCATCACTCGAGCTCTCTCTCATCACTCCCTTACCGCTCTCTCTTATGCGTATCACCTCTCCCTCTTTTGCTTCATCACCGTGCTGCCATTGTTATTAAACAAAGGAAAGGAAAGAATGAAGTTAAAGCGAGACCGAGAGAAAGAGAGAGACGATGCAGAAGAAGGCCGAAGCGGAATGTTCAGTGAAGCAGGGCGCAACTCGCTCGAGGCAAGGGGCCTCATTTGTGGCTGATCATAAGGGCTGTTGGGCGAGATTGAAACAGAACACTTTGAAGGGCTCGGGCAGGGTAAAATCAGGGGCCTCGGGTGTGGCTGATTAAGGCTGGTAATGACAACCAAAGTGCAGGGGAAGGAGGTCTGAAGCAGAGGCGAATATAGTGGCCATTTGGAGTTGTTGTAGACCGGAGAAACAAGGGCTGTCCAGGGTAGATCAAGGCTGACTTGGGGAATTTTCGAAAGTGGAATTTGGTTGAGATAGAGGAGGTGACGATGGTTGTTTGGGCTGAAACGGTGGCTGACCAAAGTTGGCTTTAAGGTCTAATCGGGGTGTTTTCTTTTGGCTGGTTAGGTGCTGCTTAAGGGCAATAGCAATGGTTGTAACAAGGGATTTTTGGTTATTATTTCAGGGTTGATTCAGGGGTTTAAAGCAGGGATTTGAGGCTGAATTCAGTGTTGTACCGTGGCTATATCAAGGGCTGATCACGACAAGTTTTTGTGGTGTAGAGCAAAACTTGGTTGGGCTATTAAAAGGGAGTTGAAACATGGGTGATAAAGGTTGGGAAACAAGGCTACTAAGGGCTGAGTACAAAGGCTTTCGGCTAGTTGATGAGGGTTTTGTAATAGGGGTTAAGACGTGAAACATGGGGAATGATTTGATATTATTGTAAGGCTTAGTTTAGGTGGAGATTGTTTTAAGAGCTCGGTTTAAGGCTTAAACTGGGGCTAGTGCAGCAGCAACTGAGCTTGATCAACTGCAGTCCAGAGCAAGGAAAAAAGGAAAGAAAAACGAAAGAGAGAAGGATTTTATTTTAACTCCGGCAAGTGCAAAAGGATCGGTAAGACAAAACCATGATTAATTGCTATGAAAATATTTATAATTTTATTAATCGATACTAAGTCGTTCCAGTGATGTTGAATGTGTAGCGCGACAAACGTGGAGCTTGATATATACACACTAAGCTCGAAGTCGGTAAGACTTATATAAGTCTACCGTAGAATTATATTGCATAGGCTTCATAGGATTGATAAATTGATTTATTTTACTGTAGTGGATAATAATTGATTACTAAGTTGTACCTATGATTACATATCCATATAATCGAATTAGTGATAGATTTGGATAAAGGAATAACGATGTTGTGGTTTTATAGTCTTGGTTATAACTTTGGATATCGATATGAGCATGAATTGATAGTTGATGATTATATTGAAATGTAATATTTAAATATTCACGAGATACCAAGAGGATCTGTACTGATGGTGGAGGTCTTAATATCGATATTGTGGTGCAAATGCGATAGAATTGATATCGAGATGCTATGAATTGATATGATTGTGAATGAGACTTATTAAATCGAATTGAGGTTAATGTAATGATGATGGATTATATGAGATTGCATGACTCAGTGATTGATTGAGATATGATATTTATGTAGTAAGATTGCATCTACATAGTACTTGTTCATATCACAGTATTTGAGCTCATGTTAAATGCATTGGCTTTGAGCACGCTTGACATGAAGCATGAGTATTTATCGATATGCCTTGTTTTAGATGCATAAAAATGATATTGTGATTTGAATCAAAGTTTTGCATGGAAATTTAGACAGATCTGAAATAGATATGTGCATAAAAGAGGATTTTCAAACAAAAACCAAGTTGATTTCCATGTTTTCATACTGAATGAATTATTGAAAGCTTTGCTGAACTTGTTTCGAGTCTCATGGTAGTAATTAAAGAATCAATTGCTTAGTTAGAGCTTGCTCACTTAGCACTGCATGCTTGTCGAACAATCATTTTGGACAGGTTCTGGTTCACACCTGATCAATGTAACCGGGTTTACACATATCTGCGGCCATAGGTAATTTCCCTAATTCTAGGGGACATAAAAGATTCACTAATAGCTATAGTGAAATTAAGTCTTTATTGATATGATTATAGACATATACGATGTTATATGATTATAGACGTACACGAGATAATGTTATGTGATAATGCCATATCTCTTCTATATGACAAGGCATGATTTATGATTATGTCTTGATTTTTAAATGATGATTGAAAGATGTTTTATTATTGAAGCATGAGCTTAAGTACAATCTAAGCTTTGGTAATCGATTTTGATGTCTCATATAAAGTGAACCATGAGCTTAAGTAGAGTCTAAGCATTGGTAATTGATTTTGACATTTTATATAAATTGAACCTTGAGCTTGAGCATAGTCTTGGCCTTGGTATATGTTTTTGAAATCTATGACAGCATAAATATTTTATGAAACGGTTTTCATACTGTTTGAGTTTATAGATTTATACCTTGAAACCTATACATATCGTATTCTCTCATTCAATATGTTTTATAACCACTGCATATGGATTTGAATTCATTTTGTGTACGATATCGGGATAAGTGATGTCATTGTGATTGATATTGAATCGAGTCATATTCGATATAAAATGATATTGAATAGTTGATGATTGATTGATATTTAAGTAAGCCATATTTGATAAGAAATGATATTGAACAATTGATGATTGCTTGATATTGATCGAGTCATATTCGATATGAAATGATATTGAATAGTTGATGATTGATTGACATTGAATCGAGTCGTATCCGATATGAAGTGAAATCGAACAATTGATGATTGATTGATATTGAATCGAGTAATTTTCGATATGAAATGATAGATGATGATGGATTGATAACGAATCGAGTTGTATCCAATATGAAATGATGTTGGATGGATGTGATTAATTTTGAATCGAATGATATTTGATGGATGATGATGATTGATATTGAATCGAGTCATATCTGATATAAAATGGTTTTGAATATATGATGATGGATTGATATTGAATCGAGTCATAGCTGATATGGAATGATATTGAATAGATGATGATGTATTGATATTGAATCGAGTCACATCCGATATGAAATGACATTGAAAAAATGATGATGGATTGATATTGAGTCGAGTCATATTCGATATGAAGGTGATATTGAATGGATGATGAATATGATGGATTGATATTAAATCGAGTCATATTTGATATGGATTGATATTTAATAAATGACGAATATAATGGATTGATATTAGACAACTGAATTATATTGTGGACTGATATTGGATTATTGGTTATTGAATAATGGCATTGTTGACAGGTGCTGGGGATGGGATAACGAAATACTTCAAAGTACCAATCCATCACTACTCCAAAACCTTGACCCATCTAGAGTCTTTTAAGACACGATCTCGGTTAGATTATGAGATGATTCGATTTAAATGATTGTGTGCGAATTCACAGGTGCATGCATGCATTGCATTTAGAACAGTATATGATTACTTTTGCACTTATATAATTGTTTACCTGAGCCTTCACTCATTAAATTATATTCTAACTTTTTTTCTGATTGAGCGTAAAGTTATGAAAGTATTTTGGATTTATCCGAAATCCGTTGAGGCTGGAATTATCGTCCTAACTCCTTGAGGAGACTCTTTGACGGTATTTTGGATATATGAATATACTTTTTATACTTGATGACTATTTCAAGCTATTTGCAATACAGTACTATAAAATGAGATGTAAACTAGGATAATGGTTGGATTTTATATCATTTCAATGAAAATAAACTCATGAACATAATGTTATGAATTATATAGTTAAATTTAATGATGTGAACTCATGAGTGGATTTACTTGGGATAATAGATTAATAAAATGTAAAAGTATAAGACCAATAAGTGAGTTGAATATTGGGGCCAAGGAATGTAATTGATCTGTCATTGTGGGATTATAAATTGTATACTGAATATATGTGTCCTGCAGGTACTTAGTCTGGATAATGATAAAAAATAAGGAGGGTTGTTAACCGCGTAAAATAAATTTCACTGCATGGTAGTCATACAAATAAATGTAGAAAAAACAAAAAATTAACCCAAAATTTAGCGCATCTGTATAAGATAAGAGTGATGTCATGGACTCCGGATTATGACAGGCAGGTTAAGTTGAGAATGATTGTAAGTGCTTGTACACATTGAGTGCTCTCTCATTGACTCCAAGATCTGATAAGTTGTTTCTCACCTAAATTAGGCAATGTATAATTACTAGTAGAAAAAACTCAGACTACTTTTAAAAAAGAGCAGAATAAGATAAAAGGTTACTTTTTTTTTTTTTAAGAAAAAAAATCGTAGCTTAGTCTCGCGTAATCTTTCATGGGTGGTATAGAGTATGATTTTTGAAACACGGTCTTATATATAAATATAGACCTCATTTTAGGATGAAATCATAGTCAAATTTATTGAAAATAGACTATGTTTTATATTTAGACAGTTTAATTTTTATATAAACAACATTATTAAATTAATTATAAATTTTGATTTATTTGATATTAAAATCACTATATTACGTTTCGTTGTTACATAAAAACTATTTTCAAGTAAAAGACTATGAATATTGGATAAACTTGGTGTTTTATTTCATTAAAAAAAACTACAAAGTAACTATTAAAATATTTTTACACCATATTTTCATGTATGCGTCTTCAAAACTTTTACTAAAAAAAATGAATTAGTGAGATAGAGTGACTGTCTTCAAAACTTTTACTAAAAAAAATGAATTAGTGAGATAGAGTGACGCAAACTAAGATGTTAATGGATCGTGACCTTTATTATGTAGGTTTCTTGAGTAATATATATATGGGTCATATATGAACAATCAAAGGTAAAATGCAACATAAGTTACAATTTTACCTCACGAAACTGATCCTAATGGATATCTTTTATTAAGAACATTTAAATAATGCAAATAAAACATCAAGAATAGTAAAAGGGGTTTTAAGAAACATGCAAGGCTTTAGGTATCGTAAATTAAGGTTTTTTCCTTATTAATGATGTTTGAAACTCTTGTTTTGAATCACAAAACCACCCTATGAGTGACAATCTCTAATGTAGGTCTAAGCAAGTAGCAATGAAACTTTCATGAAGGTTGGACGATTGAAACCATGCTAGTAGAATGAGTTTCATAAACTCACTATAGCTTCTTCTCAACCTCTTGAAGCTCACAAATTTGAAGAAAACCTTTTTTTTGAAGCAAGCAAGAGAAAGAATATCAAAGATAAAGGGGTAGGTAGCAAGGAATTTACAGGGTCTTGCTGCCTTATCTTGAAAATCCTCTCTATTTTCCTCTAAAAGTGTGGTCAGCTTTGATGTTCTATTTATAGATTAGGGTTGATGTATTTCATTAATTGGTACATTTACTTTTTATCCCTTGAACTTATTCTAATGGCAATTGGGTCCACCTCTTCATTAAACTATTTCATTGAAGGCAAAGCCCAAGTTATAATTAAGCGTAGTGAACCTTATGTAACGACTCGAAAACTGCAAATTTTCAGTAATTTCTTACAGAAGTATAAAATTTTTGGTTAAATTTTTTTCATTTTTCTTTCCATACTTGTTTGTCATATGAGTATAGTCTTAAAATATTTTTAGGTCTCAACTACCTAGCTTGGTTTAAGGTTATGAATCTAAGGTCTCAGTCTAACTTTTTATTAACTTTTGTAATCATTCTTAATTTAATACACATCCCGACACATACACTGAAAGGTAACTGTCTGAAAAAATATAATTAAACAGTGAGAATGCTATACCGATATGAGCTGTGAGATCTTAAAGCGTTTACTTCGAAGCCGATATTGATATCAATGCAAATGCATCCTTACTCTGAACCTGTGATGGAAAGTAGAGAAGGTGAGCTTTGGGGAAAGCTCAATAAATAAACCACACAAACTTAGAAGTAATAACTTACATGATATTGAATTTCTAATGTATGTCTAACGCATTTTCATTTGATCATTCTTTCTTATCACTTATCCGAAACTTATCACATTTTGAAACATATCTTTTTCCAAAACATACTTTACAATCGAAACTCATCGAAAGTCACACTTTTCTTGGGTTTATGGACTAGGATATGTTCTAGACGCTATCAAGCTTTTTAGGCAGAGAAGTATTTTGAAATACCTTAATTAGCCATCAAACTTGACCACCCGAACTGAGTATACTTGTAGGGGTTGAAAATTCGGACATAGTGGAATGTAAAAAAACCAGAGTTTAATGAAATCAAGGCATGTAAGTTTTCTCTCTCGATTTACTTACATCCACATTCGTTCTCAACCACAACAATTTTCTGAGATCCCATCTTATAATCCGAAAACATATCACATATCGAAACAAATTCACATATCAGAAACATCTCTTATTCAAATCAGAACTTGTATTCAAAACTTATCACAAATCGGAACATATCTTATTTCGATACACAATCTATATCGAAACATCTTTCTTATTCGGAATGGGTCTCGTATCTGAAACATATTCACATCTGAAATATATTCCTCCTTATCCGAACACATTTTATATTCGAAATATATTTCATATTTTTAAACCCTCGTCATAGTTCAAAATGTAGTTCTTATTCCATAATATCCTTTACAATTTTGAAATGTATTTCACACTATCTTTACTAACTATTCTATTTCGTTAGCAGAGACACTACTGACTATTATAACCCGTCAGCTGGGACTCCATTACTAACTATTATCATCCCCGTTAGCCAGGGCAACAACATATTTATTTCATATCGTTAGCATATTTTCTGCGAACCATGCTCATGTTTCAAAAACATTTTTGAAAATATATTTCATGTTTCAAAACATTTTTCACGTTTCAAAATACATTTCATATTTCAAAACACTTTTCAAAGCATATTCCAAAATTCGAAACACATTTCATATAATTACTATTGTAACCCATGATTGAGGAAATATCAAAATTTCGCAATACATGTCATTGCTAACTATTATAACCTGTTAGCTAGGCCTGAAATTACCAACTATGCATAAATTAAAATCAAATTGTAACAAAATCAAAACATAACTATACATCCATAAAAATCATATCGTACTGAAAAAATACATAATATCAAAATGTGGAGATTAGGCAATCGATATCACTGTCATGTAGGTAATAACCATATCATCCTCAAAAGAGGGCATCCTCCGAAGAGGGAACAAAATACCATATCATCTTCAGAAGAGGGCATCCTCCGAAGAAGGAACAAAATACCCTTGGCCATGGGGGGCTGTAGACTGGGTCCTAGTCGTACAACATCACATAAACGCCTCACATGCAAAAACACATACTGCCACGAAGGCGACATGACAGATACATAAAAGTATGCATGATAGAGTCAAGGCCTAGCCCGTTCATAGGCCGTCGGCTAGTATTCCCTTGGGTCCTTTTAAATCGACCCCCAGGTTTACCCTGACTCGCGTGCTTTAGTGCCCTTAGTCTCAAAACATACTTCTTATTATACTGAAATCATTTTCAAATTTATTCATACAAAACTTACGAAAATTATGTCTTGAAAAACTACACGTGACATGCTTGATCCACAATTAAATTAAGGTTATACAATTGATGTGGTCGTGTCACCAGATCCACGTGTGCAACTATTCGCCTGCCACGTGTCGATCCAAGAACAGGCCACGTGGCAGATTGGCGACAGAAGCGCTATGCGACACCGTTCCCAGATGTACGACAGAGTGTTTGACGCGAGAGGTCTATCGCCTCACAGTCTGCCGCGCATCGTAGCGACAGACCTCCATCGCCCATGCACGGCACAGGACTCTCCCACAGACCGCGGTAGAGGTCCCCGACAGAGTCTCTAGCAAGGCTTGGGGCAGAGTCCCCAGAGTCCTCAGAGTCTCTCGCACGGCCCGGGGCAGAGTCCTCAGAGTCTCTCGCACGGCCTGGGGCAGAGTCCCCAGAGTCTCTCGCACGGCCTGGGGCAGAGTCCCGAGAGTCTCTAGCAAGGCTTGGGGCAGAGTCCCCAGAGTCCTCAGAGTCTCTCGCACGGCCTGGGGCAGAGTCCCCAGAGTCTCTCGCACGGCCTGGGGCAGAGTCCCCAGAGTCTCTAGCAAGGCTTGGGGCAGAGTCCCCAGAGTCCCCAGAGTCTCCCGCACGGCCTGGGGCAGAGTCCCCAGAGTCTCCCGCACGGCCTGGGGAAGAGTCCCCAGAGTCTCTCGCACGGCCTGGGGCAGAGTCCCCAGAGTCTCTCGCACGGCCTGGGGCAGAGTCCCCAGAGTCCCCAGAGTCTCCCGCACGGCCTGGGGCAGAGTCCCCAGAGTCCCCAGAGTCTCCCGCACGGCCTGGGGCAGAGTCTCCCGCACAGAAGCGCGACAGAGTGCTCTACCACTCTGTCGCGGCCCAGACACGCTCCTGGGCCTCAGCCCGAACCGACTCAGATGCCTATAAATATGAGGTGAGCCCTCTGAAGGGGGCCAGATCCAGAAATCGATCCAAAATCAAAGAAAAACAGGGAGAATACTTAAACACTCTGGTTTAAGCCATAAACTCTCCTTTTCTTACATACATACACCAACTCCCGATCACTGACTTGATCGTCGGAGTGCGCGTGCAGGGACAAATCCCTGCCCCCTCTGATTCCTGTTGTTTTGCAGGATATACGAAGAATACGTGGGGCAAATTGCATCGACGTCACCCTTTCGTCGTTAGCATAATCAGACCACGTGGAAGGTAAAGCACTGTTGCTGTCAACTAGGCAACATCAATTGGCGCCGTCTGTGGGAATCCTAACAAAAGGCCAGGTTCTCTATCAAAATGGTGAGAACACGCTCTACGGCGGAGGTGACAGGAGGGCAAAATTCTGTAAGTCCCCCTGCCAGATCGGAACGAAGGAAGAGACACGGTGAAAGGGCTCAAGCAGAACCCTTAGTCTCCCTGGAAGAATTCGATGCCCTGAAGCGCAAAAATGAAGAGGCTACGGCAGCCCTGAGAGCCATGGTGAGCTTCTTCAGAGAGGCTCTCCCCCAATTCAGCTTACCCCACGAAGTACAGCTATTAGTGGGGGAAAGCACACCGAGGCAGACCTACGAGAGAGGTCAGCCCTCCACTTTGGCGAGTGCTGAACAAGGTGCAGGAACGCAAGATAATGCTACTGCCTACCCAGCAAGACAGAGCTCACCCGCAGCTCAACCACGACAAAGGTCGCCTCTGATCCCGAGGCGGCAGAGCTAGCCCGCGTCCCCGCGACAGAGATCACCCGCGGCTCAACTGTGACGTAGCTCACCTCTGCCCGATAGGCGGCGGAGTTCACCGAATAGGCGGCAGAGTTCTCCCCCGGCTCAAAGGCAGCAGAGCTCACCCGTCGACCACATGCGGCAGAGATATCCCAGGTCAGATGGGCGACAGCACTCTCCCGCCGTCGCTAGGAGGCAGAGTTCACCTTTGCCCGATGCGCGGCAGACTTCACCTCTGTCGGCCAGGCGACAGAGTTCCCCTGCAGCCCCTATGCGGCAGACATTCTCTACACTCCGCAGCTCTTCTCCTTTGGAGTTTGTACAGGAGTTAGGAGAATATAGGACTGGGGAGCAGCGAAGACAAAGAGATTTTAACCCACAAGAAGGTCCCGAGATATCAAGTCCCGTAGTCAGAGGTACTGGAAGAGGTATTTACCAATCGGACTCTTCTAGACCGGAAGGGACAGGACCTTACTTAGCTCGAGGGCCGGAGGACGTGGAGAAGGTCGTCCAAAGGATCCTCGAGAAGAAAAGGCTAGTGTCTCCGGATGACGGACAAAGGAGGAGGATCCCATTCAGTCCGGAGATCATGAACAAACCCTTGCCGAAGAAGTTCAAAATGCCTTCTATGGCTACTTATACCGGCAAAGCGGATCCCTACGACCATATTCAGAGTTATGAATCCCTCATGCTGCTTCATGGATGGGAAGATGAAATCATGTGCAGAGCTTTTTCTCTCACATTGTCCGGGCACGCTCTGAAATGGTTTAACGGACTGAGCGAAGGTTCAATCTCCTCTTTTGACGAGTTGAGAAATGAATTCCTCAAAGTGTTCATGATTCACAGCCAGAGGAAGAAAGACGCTACCTACCTACTCACGCTTAAACAAGGAAATAAAGAATCCTTGAAAAGCTATGTGGACCGCTTCCGAGATGCAACCTTGGAGGTGGAAGATCTACCGGTAGGAGTAGCTTTGGCTGCAATGCTGCAAGGGACGAGCTCCGAGAAGCTACAAGAATCCCTCTCTCTCGATCAACCGATGATGATTTTCGACCTCTTCGCCAGGGCTAACAAGTATGTAGCTCAAGAAGAAGTGATGAGAATGATACAGCCCAGAGAGGCGAAAGAAGGAAAGAAAAGAGAGAGAGATGTACCCGAGAGAAACTTCCCAAGACCCGTGAGAGGAGACAAAGCCCCCAAGCTCAGGTATGAAGGTTATACCAAACTGAGCGAGCCTCGTACGGCGATACTGGCGGCAATTGAGGGGTCGGGACTACTGGAATTCCCCAAGAAGAAAATTGGAGACGTAGGCCGAAACACTGAAGCCTACTGTGAATTCCATTGTGCTCACGGACACCCAACAGAGAGGTGTAGAGACTTGATGGACCAGTTAGAAAGACTGGCCAGAGAGGGGAAGATCAACTGCTTCCTGTGGCGAAGCGAGAGACCCCGATATCCTCCGCGTGACCAAAGGAATAATCGTCCGCGGACGGGGACAAATAATGATGTCAGAAGGGATAGGCCTAGAAACGAAGCAGTCAGGCCCATCCCCAGTGCTAATCCGCCAAACAACGAACCTACAGCCCCCGTGATAAATGTCATTGCAGGCGGGGACTCAAGTGCAGGAAGCTCCTCTACTTCCTGCAAAAGTTACGCTAGGCAAGCGTATCAGGTTAACATGGTAATGGAGGAACGGGCGGATGAAGAGCCCATCATGTTCACTCCGGCTGACAGAGGCGATGTCGCCATGCCCCATGACGACCCCATGGTGATATCCACGGTGGTGGCCAAACACCCGGTGAGCAGGGTCCTGGTCGATAACGGGAGCTCAGTGAACCTGATCTATTGGAACTGCTTTGAAAAAATGAGCATATCCGAAGATAGGTTAAAGCCCGTTACGGCGCCACTATATGGATTCACGGGGGAGCGAGTGAAAGTTGCCGGGTCCATAGAGTTGCCTGTAACTCTCGGAGAACACCCAAAGAATGTGACCCGGCAAGTATTGTTCATGGTGGTCAGGTCAACCTCTGCTGCCTATAATATGATTTTGGGCAGACCTGTGCTGAATGACATGAGGGCGGTAATATCCTCTTGCTATCTGTTGATGAAATTTCCCACTCCCAACGGAGTCGGGCAAGTACGAGGAAACCAAAAGAGCGCCCGTACTTGTTATCTCGCTTCCACTGCCAACAAGGTAGCACAGAGGAAAGAAACCTTATGCATTGACGATCCGCCTAAGCCCCAACCTGTAGAGGAAACAGAAGCCATTGCGCTAACTGAAGGGGATAGCGGAAAAAGGGCATTCATCGGGACTCAGTTGGGCGAACAACAGAGAAAGGAGGTAGTCGAGTGTCTGAGGAGAAACTCAGATATCTTTGCCTGGAGCCCGGCAGACATGCCCGGGATCAGTCCCGAAGTCATATGCCATGAACTTAACATCATACCCGGACATAGACCCGTCAAACAGAAGAAGAGGAGTTTCGCCCCGGAGCGACAAAAAGCAATCACTGAAGAAGTGACTAAACTCCTAGGCGCCAGATTCATCCGAGAAGTCTATTACCCTGAATGGTTAGCCAATGTAGTGATGGTAAAGAAATCTAGCGGGAAATGGCGAATGTGTGTTGATTTCACAGACCTGAACAAAGCCTGCCCCAAAGATTCATACCCCCTACCTCGGATAGACAGACTGGTAGACGAAACATCCGGTTACGAATTCCTCAGTTTCTTGGATGCTTTCTCCGGGTATCACCAAATCATGCTTCACCCAGAAGACGAAGAAAAGACTTCCTTCATAACCGATAACGGAACCTATTGCTATCGGGTAATGCCGTTCGGTTTAAAGAACGCGGGAGCCACCTATCAACGAATGGTGAGCAAAGTGTTCAAGGATCTTCTAGGAAATACCATGGAAGCCTACGTGGACGACATGATAGTCAAGAACCGCGTAGGAGAATCTCATGCTGATCAAATGTCCAGGGTATTTGAAGTATTGAGGAGATTCAACATGAAGCTAAACCCCGAAAAGTGCTCTTTCGGGGTAAGATCAGGAAAATTCCTAGGCTTCATGATCACTAACAGGGGTATCGAGGCAAATCCTGAGAAGATACAGGCTGTCATTGACATGAAACCCCCAGCCACCGTAAGAGAGGTCCAAAGATTGACAGGCAGAATAGCGGCTCTGAATCGCTTCTTGTCGAAATCAGCCGAAAAAAGCTTGCCTTTCTTCAAAACTCTACGGGGGGGGAAGAACTTTGAGTGGACAGAAGATTGTCAGAAAGCCTTTGAAGACCTCAAGGAATACTTGAAGCGGTTGCCTCTATTAACAAGGCCCCTGGAAGCAGAACAGCTCTATATGTATTTGGGAGTCGGTGATTTCGCCGTCAGCGCGGTGCTACTGAAGAAAGACGAAATGGTACACCGTCCCATCTACTATGTGAGCAAAGTGTTATTAGATCCAGAGACCCGCTATCCACTGGCCGAAAAGCTAGCATTGACCCTCTTGATGGCCTCGCGAAAGCTGCGTCCGTATTTCCAAGCACATCCCATCACCGTCTTAACAGACCAACCGCTAAGACAGATCCTCCAGAAACCTGAACATTCAGGGAGGTTAGTGAAATGGGCGGTGGAGCTTGGGGGATACGACATCACATTCCAAGCGAGACAGGCTATCAAAGGTCAAGCTCTGGCTGACTTCATCGTGGAATGCACTATCCCGAACGACAGCAGTGAAGGGGAGGCTCACCCATGGTTACTGCATGTCGATGGGTCATCAAGTGCCAACGGAAGTGGAGCGGGTATAGTCCTGGTGTCGCCAGAAGGAAAATCCCTGGAATACTCCCTACGGTTCGGATTCCCTAGTTCGAACAACATAGCGGAGTATGAAGCTTTGATAGCACGGATGACACTAGCGGAAAAACTGCAGGTTCACCACTTGGTAGCACACAGTGATTCTCAATTGGTGGTGAACCAATTCAGCGGAAAGTACGAGGTACGAGAACCGATGCTGGTTCCTTACTTAAAGAAAGTCCAAGTCTTGGCCAAGACTTTCAAAAGCTTTCAGCTGATACAAATCAACCGGTCCGAAAACACACATGCTGATTCACTGTCCAAGCTAGCCTCCTCCACCGAAACACAAGGAAGGACAGTAAAGGTGGAAAGGCTCGAACGACCAAGTATTGAAGAAATCGAAGTGTGTGACATTGAAGTTGGAGACGATTGGAGATCCCCATTTAAACAGTATCTCACTGAGGGTACACTCCCCCAAGACAAAGACGAGGCTCGTCGCTTGAAAATACAAGGGGCGAAGTTCACACTCATCAATGGAGAACTGTACAAAAGGGGATACTCATCGCCACTGCTAAAATGTCTGGGACCGGAACAAGCTAGATATGCCCTAGCGGAGGTGCATGAAGGAATCTGCGGCGAACACTTAGGAGCAAGAGCCCTCGCTGCTAAAGTACTGCGATCGGGATTTTACTGGCCAACGCTGACAAAGGCAATGGACCAAACCCGCAGGTGTGACAAATGCCAAAGGTTTGCGCCTATCACCACAGCCCCAGTAACTCCCTCTCAAGGCACAGTACAACCAATTCCTTTTGCACAATGGGGGTTGGACATCCTTGGACCTTTCCCATTAGCCACGGGTCAAAGAAAGTTTCTGTTAGTGGCTACCGATTACTTCACAAAGTGGATCGAAGCAGAGCCTTTGGCCACAATCACGGAAAAGAAAGTGGAGGCAATGGTGTGGAAAGACATTATTTGTCGATTTGGAATTCCCGCATCTTGAATGCCGACCATGGAAAGCAATTTGATTGCAATGCCTTCCGTGACTTTTGTAAGGACCTCAACATTCAGCTACGGATCTCTTCAGTGTCATATCCTCAAGCTAATGGACAAGTCGAGGTCAGTAATCGGACCATCCTCCATGGGCTGAAGACCAGGCTCGACAAAGCAAAAGGGGCCTGGGTGGACAAATTGCCTAGCGTTTTATGGGCATATTGTACCACCAGTCGTGTGTCGACTAAAGAAACGCCGTTCAGTCTTGTATACGGCGCAGAAGCATTGATCCCCGTGGAACTTGGAGCATTATCGCCAAGAGTTATACCCTTAGTAGAGGAAGAAAACTCACAAGCTCTAAGGAAGGCTTGGACCTACTCGATGAACGTAGAGAGACCGCAGCTATTCGATTGGCATCCTATCATCAGAGGGTGGCCAACTACTATAATAGTCGGGTGAGAGATAGGCCAATGTCTGAGGGAGATCTAGTGCTCAGAAAGTCGCAGATCGCGAATGCCCTGAAGGAGGATGGGAAGTTCAGAGCCAACTGGGAAGGTCCCTACAGAATCAGATGCAAGATCGGACCTAATACTTGCGCTCTGAAAACTCTACAAGGGAAGAAGATAGGGAAAACGTGGAATTCAAATCACTTAAAGCTATATTTGAATTAACCACTACATCTTCCTCCCCAAGCACTATTGCTTTACTTACACTGTCACCAGATGTCATTATCTAACCGATATATGAATTATCTTTTTGTTGTAAATCAAAATCTCGTGACAGGATTCAAAACCGTGAGGGGAGCCTTGGTTCGGGCCCTGCGAACTCAGGCTACCAATGGGCCAAACCCAAAGCGGACAACCGAGCCGTAAGAGCCTGAGGCGCTATGCGTCACTGTGGTCAGGCGTAGTTCAACCGAGCCGTAAGAGCCTGAGGCGCTATGCGTCACTGTGGCCAGGCGTAGTTCAACCGAGCCGTAAGAGCCTGAGGCGCTATGCGTCACTGTGGCCAGGCGTAGTTCAACCGAGCCGTAAGAGCCTGAGGCGCTTTGCGTCACTGTGGCCAGGCGTGGTTCCACCGAGCCGTAAGAGCCTGAGGCGCTTTGCGTCAGTGTGGCCAGGCGTGGTTCCACCGAGCCGTAAGAACCTGAAGCGCTATGCGTCACTGTGGCCCGGCGTATACGTATCACTGTAAAACAGGTATATATACATCCATACAAAAAGAGCCGTAAGAGCCTGAGACGCAACGCGTCACTGTGGCCAGGCGTACACTCAAAAGAGCCGTAAGAGCCTGAGACGCAATGCGTCACTAAGGCCAGGCATAAAGCATTCAATTAACCATAAAGGCCTAAGACGCTACGCGTCACCGTGGCCAGGTAATCAAAATACTCAGGCTATAAAAACTAAAGACGCCTTCACGTCACAGTACTCAAGCCTTAAACAACTGCTAGTTTGCACAAAAAATTCTTCCTGAAAGTATACCTTTCTATCAAGAATTGGGGAGCATACACGAATATCAATACAAAGCTATATACAAGCAAAGTATATACAAGCCAAGCAAAAGAAACAATCAGACAAAGAATGACAAATGACAATTAGAGAAGTAGTGCAAGACAAAGCATAAACAAAAATCTCAATTTCATTTCATTCAAGTGTCGGTACAAATAGATCTTTAACAGATCTTTACAATTGCATTTCGACAAAAGTACAAAGTTAAAACAACAAAACAAAGTACTTGAAATGAAATACAAAAAACAAAAAGCAAAAATCCCTATCTACTCTCCGGCAGGAAGCTGGGGATCAGCTGCAAA
Organism: Firmiana major; assembly: GCA_033439115.1. Taxonomy (NCBI): domain Eukaryota; kingdom Viridiplantae; phylum Streptophyta; class Magnoliopsida; order Malvales; family Malvaceae; genus Firmiana; species Firmiana major. The sequence goes on along the minus strand of CM065903.1, from coordinate 19,482,937 downwards.
ACCTTCACTTCCAAGGGACTGCTCGCCCTCCTCGCCGTCTAAATCAATGAGGGCTTCTATAGGCTCAGGAGCACCGTCCAGATCCGCGGGCTCCCAAGGACCAGCAAGGTTGACGAGATCATCCTGAGCAGTCCTCTTGAACAGCTCGTCCGCAGGCTCAGCCTCGGGCTCGTACTTGGTCCAATCAGGGGCCTCAAAGAGCATCGCATCAGGGGTATATTAGAGCTCAGGAAATTCCTCTCCCTCCCTGTGTGCTTCTAGCCAAGATCGGGCCAGGTAGAACCCGTACTTGACATAAGGGTTGGAGAAGTCTTCCTTTCGCCTCAAGCAGTCTTTGGAGAGACGATACTCCTTTACGGCCTCGGCCCGTATGCTGTCAATCTCGACCTGGGATAGTACAGGAGCAGCTTGGCCTTCCAACTCAGCAACACGCTGCTCGAGCTCTTGATTTCGAGTGAGCATAGACCCGTAGTTGGATTGCATACGGTCTAACTCAGAATGAGCCTCCTGCAGGTCCTCTTGGAGTTTACAAGACCGGGCCGTCTCCACTGTGAGATCCCCCTTTGCAAGACCGAGGTCTTGATGAGCCTTAGCAAGCTGCTCCTCCAGGCTTCGAACTAAATCCGGAAGAGGGGACAAGTTGTTGACCGTGTTCTGTAGCTCCATGACTTTGTCCCTCAACTCCCGGATCTCTCTGTCGGCTCGCTCACGATAAGCCCGATATTGGGCATTATTTGCCACGGTTCGTTGAGCCAGCTACGAAAAAATGCAAAAATGTTAGATTCAAAGCATGCTGCAAAAAGCAATCAAAAAGAGAAGAAATCAGAAACTTACCCTCAACGCCTCGATATCGGCTAAGTCTTCCCCCTCGGGGTAGTTTCTGAATATCCTTGCCTCATCTTGAGGAAGGATAGTGGACCAGCTCAACCGAGAGGCCACCCCGGGAGTGTCCAGAAAATCATTATCACGAACCCCGGGGTAGACTCGGAATTCATGGCCCCTCATAATATTCCCCCCATCCACGGAATAGGGCCTCTCATCGGCAGGACCAATCCTCGGCAATATCGGTCTACTTCCCATCGAACCCTCGATGTACAGGCGCTTTCTATTCTTTCGCTGGGAAGGAATGATATTGCATTCCGCGCGCTCCTCAGAGCGTGATCGCCCGGATGACCCGGAAGCCCCCCGTGAAGACGAGGCAACTCTCTCCCTATCCCGAGAGACATCTCTCTGCTCTGAAGGAGGGGGAGGCATCGCCTGCCTAGAAACAGGAGGGGTCCGAGCACGAGATGGATGAGAGGGGATCGATGCCTCACTTGGGACATCGTCAGCCAAACGATGCCTTTTCCTGGCGGGAGCGCTGGAGGGACCAGCCTCAGAAATTTGGCGACCTAATGATTGCCGGAAATGACTCATGTCTGCAAAAAAGAAAAAGAAGATCAATGGTTAATAAATTGATCAAAAATAATAAGTAGAGGGAAAAAATAAAAGTTACCGTCAGGAGAGTCTAAGTGCTCCTGAAGGGACTCGATATTTATCCCCTCGTCGTCTGGAAGCACCATGAAAGTGGAGCCGAACCCTTCCCAACCAGTGAGATCGGCTAAGGGTTCGCTACCAGAGCTGGATTCCAGATTGGTGCCCCCTACATCCTCTTGTGGCCTAGGAGCTTCAGGATTTAACTCGGGAGAAGTCGAAGGCAGAGGATCTGATGACGGAACAGAGGGTCCGGCAACAGGGACCGGACCCACACCCCAGCCTGCTAATGTCAAATTTTCATTTGATACAAGGGTGTCCAGGCTAAGGGGATGAGGGACCAGCAATTTGTCGATGTCAGAAGACAACTGCTCCCTAAGTGTGGCAACCCGGGGACCCTTGGGGATTTCATGCCTATTCTCCCAACGAGTAGGGATATCCTGGCCCTCGGGCACTTCCACAACCAGCCATTCTGTCTCGAAACCGTGAAGCTTGTTAGCAGGTTTCTCGAATAATCGGTTCTCAAAACCGTGCTGGTACACCCACTGAAGCGAATAAGGCACTAAGCCGGGACTCCCTCGAAGCCTAAAGAATACTTCAAAAAGAGGAAGAGACGGAGGGACGCCCCTTAAATGGTGAATGCTACCAATTGCATCCATGCATGAGGATGCAGTTGCCCCGGGGATACCCTGTGCGTCCTGAGGAAGGAAGCCCCAAAGTCGGACAACGGGAAGCGGAGTCCTAACTCCAAAGCTGCCCTAAAAACGACAACCCCGTCAGACACACGACGTATGTCGCTCTCTTGAGGGGTTGGGAGTCTATAAGTGTATCCCTCGGATAAAGAAAATCGAGATTCTAGGTCTTGAACGTCGGCTTCCCTTAAAGTCGACTTAACGCCTAGATCGATTTGCTTTCCTATGCCATGTCCAGCCATCTTAGAAGCTCGTAGATCAAAGAAGTGGGATTACGGGCTACGAAAAATTACCTAAGGTAATGGAAACAGAACTCGCGGCAGAGTGTGAAAATCCGCGGCAGACTAGCGACACAGTGAGCAGTCTCGCGGCAGAGTTGCGACAGTATGGCGAAGGACTTGCGACAGAGTGCCTGAGAGTCGCGACAGAGTGTCCTTGCGAGAGAATTCAGTAGCGACAAGGACGTCAGGGGCCCAGTATTTATAGAGGCTCGCCTGGGTACACACACACGCGGAGGTCCGACCCGGCCCGCGAAACACCGGACCCAGATCCTCTTTCGCGGGAAAAATTCTCGCCAAAGAGTGGGGAGCAATTGATGTGGTCGTGTCACCAGATCCACGTGTGCAACTATCCGCCTGCCATGTGTCGATCCAAGAACAGGCCACGTGGCAGATTGGCGACAGAAGCGCTATGCGACACCGTTCCCAGATGTGCGACAGTGTTTGACGCGAGAGGAGTCTATCGCCTCACAGTCTGCCGCGCATCGTAGCGACAGACCTCCAGCTGTACAAAAAGGTATACACTACTGAGAAAAAAAAATGTATCCTGTAAATTAATGCACAGTCTAGTAATATTTTGTACGAAAGGGATGTATAAATTAATAGAAACTGAGGTAAATGCTTCCGTATAGTTATAACAGTCCAGTTTCTATTCTCTTTCATTTATTATAATGAATTTATATGAGTGGTGGATTGGATGTGACTCACAGCCCAACTGTAAGTGGTAAGTAGTAAGGTAAATTCACGAGAAGAGGGTAGGGGTCGTGACAGAATGGTATCAGAGCAGAGTTGGTCTGATGTGAGTCATTAGGAAATTATACATCCCTAAAGTACTGTGCATTATTAGGATACAAAGGTGTATACCAAGCTGAAAAATGTGACTGAGACACTTATTTGAGTATGCAGGATGTCTGATAGACGACGTACTCGTAGAGGAGAGAGTTCACGCTCTCAGGGGCATAGAGATGAGCCCGAGAGGCGTAGTGGGTCTAGTTCTAGTAGAGATCCACTTGAGCTTAGTGAGGCTACTGAGGCCCGTATAGCGCAGTTACAACGCAGTGTAGACATGGTTATGGAGATGTTTACAAAGGCTATGGCTAAGATGAAGGGTAGAGGGAAAAACCCTATTGGTCAGGCTGCTGCACCTAAGAGAGATGAGCCTGCACAGCCTGCATCGAGACCTCAGGTCGCAGAGATAGAGACCGGAAGAGGTCAGTTGATGATAGAGGGTTCCGAAAGGGCCGCAGGTTATTCGGTAAGGGGCTTAAGATTGAAGAGGTACGAGAGAGGCCTGCGAAGCCTCCAGTGTATCCAGTTTTACCTCCAGCACCGAGGGGCATAGTTATTGGTGGACCCCGACCTACCACCTAGTCGTGCAGAGTGTGTGGTAGATATCATGGGAGTAGACCATGTCCGGTATTGACTAGATTTTGTTACAGGTGTGGTAAGCCAGGGCACATGATACGTGATTGCCCGGAACTGGTTGAGACAGCCCCTCAGAAGGGCAAAGAGCCAGAGAGAGCCACAGTTGATACACCTGCTCCTAAGAGGAAGGCTACAGCCGAGGAGAAGGGGAAGCAAGCTGTTGGTCGTGGGCGAGTGTTTGCTTTGGACCAGGCTTCTGTTGAGACTTCGAAGAATGTGAGAAAAGGTACCATCCTAGTCTTTGATTTTAAAGCATTAGCATTGATTGATCCTGGTGCCACGCATTCATTTATATCGCCTATCTTTGCATGTAAATTGATAGAACATGTAGTACATGTATCTCTAGGTAGGACGTTACTTATAAGTACTCCACTTAGAGAGAATGTAGTGACAGAATATGTCAGTAATGGTTGTAAACTGAAAGTAGAGGAAAAGGAGATGTTAGCCAATCTGATTTTGTTAAACATGAAAAATTTTGATGTAATATTAGAAATGGATTGGTTAGCTGTAAACCAAGTTGTCTTAGACTGTTATGCTAAGACAGTAATGTTTCCTACCCCTGAAAAGCATATTGTAAGCTTTGCAAAGTAATGAAAGAAATAGTAAATTATATCCAAGGACGAATGATTTTACTAATTAAATGTGATTGTGATGTGTTGAAGATTTTATAGCCTATGTGGTTGATTTGAATAAGGTGTATCCGGATATGGTTGACATCTCAGTGGTACGAGAAGTCCCTGATGTCTTTTCGGAAGAGTTACCAGGATTACCACCAGATAGAGAGATGGAATTCTGTATTGATTTGGTGCCTGGAACTGAACCGATATCCAAACCACTGTATAGAATGGCTCTAGTGGAATTGAAGGAGCTACCGTAACAGTTGCAAGAGTTATTGGACAAGAGGTTTATCAGACCGAGTGTATCACCTTGGAGAGCACCGATTCTGTGTGTAAGGAACAAAGATGGGAGTCTCCAACTGTGTATAGATTACCTATTGTTGAATAAGATTACCATTAAGAACAAATATCCTCTTCCATGGATTGATGATTTGTTGGATCAGTTGTAGGGAGCACAGATCTTTTTAAAGAGTGATCTGAGGTCTGGGTATCATCAGTTGAGGATTCGGAGTGGAGATGTACCCAAGACAGCGTTCCATACCCGTTATGGCCATTATGAGTTTCTGGTTATGCCAATTGGGTTGACGGATGCTCCTGTAACGTTTATGGCTTTGATGAATGATGTGTTTAAGCCATACCTGGATAGATTCGTGATTGTCTTTATAGATGACATACTGATGTACTCGAAGTCCAGGGAAGAGCATGCGCAGCACTTGAGAACAGTATTGCAGACCCTCCGAAATCAGGAGTTGTATGTTAAACTGAACAAGTGTGATTTTTAGCTGTGTGAAATATCATTTTTGGGTCATGTAGTCTCGAGAGATGACGTATCAGTGGATCCGTCTAAGATTGAGGCTGTGGTATAGTGGGATAGACCCAAAACGGTTACAGAAATCCAAAGTTTTGTGGGTTTAGCAGGTTATTACTGACGATTTGTCGAGGGATTCTCTAAGCTGGCTGCTCCATTGACACGTCTTACTCGAAAAGATGTGGTATTCGAGTGGGATGATAAGTGTGAGAAAAAGTTTTTACGAGCTAAAGCATAGACTGACCATCGCACCTATTCTCACCATAACCACCAGTTCAGAAAGTTACTCAGTGTACACAGATGCCTCAGAACAGGGACTGGGCTGTGTGTTGATACAGAACGGAAAGGTAGTAGCCTATGGATCCAGACAGCTTAAGGACCATGAGAGGAACTACCTGACCCATGATTTAGAGTTGGCAGCCATGGTATTTGCATTAAAAAATATGGCGTCGCTACTAATACGGTGAGAAATTTAAAGTGTATACAGATCATAAGAGCCTCAAATATCTGTTTTCACAGAAAGAGTTAAATATGAGGCAGAGACGATGGATAGAGCTTCTAAAAGATTATGAGTGTGAGATATTGTACCACCCAAGAAAGGCTAATGTTGTGGCTGATGCCCTAACTAGAAAAAGCCTTGGAATGGTATCGTACATGATGGTCAGGGAATATGAGCTGCTCGAGCAGTTTGCTCACCTCAGGTTGGATATAGACCCTCTTGATGTTGACAGTGACTGTGTGATAGCTAGCCTGCGAGTGGAACCGGATTTGATTGATCGGATACGTCAGGCTCAGCTAGCCGATCCGCTGTGTGATGATCGGGTTAGTCAGATTCAGAGGGTGATGTGGCTGATTTCTTTGTAAGTGATGATGGCCTACTGAGGTTTAGAGGCAGGATTTGCGTTCCCGATGACCCAGAGTTAAAGAGATTGATATTAACTGAAGCTCATTCATCGAGATACACATTGCATCAAGGAGGTAATAAGATGAACTAGAATCTCCGAAAAGAGTATGGGTGGTCAGGCATGAAAAGAGATTTCGCAAAGGTTGTGGCAAGATGTCTAGTATGTCAGCAAGTGAAGGTAGAGCATTAGAAGCCTGCAATGTTATTGCAGCCTCTATCAGTACCAACATGGAAATGGGAGCATGTCACCATGGATTTCATCATGGGATTGTCGAGGACTAAGAGAAATCATGATGCTATCTGAGTAGTGGTTGAGAGATTGACGAAATCCGCCCACTTTCTAGCTATGAAGATTATAGATACTTTGAGTAGTTTAGCAGAGTTGTATGTAAGGAAAATTGTGAGGCTACATGGTGTTCCAGTGAGCATCGTATTGGATAGGGATTCCCGCTCCACTTCTCATTTTTGGGAACAATTTCAAAAGCAATGGGAACCCGATTGAGTTTCAGTACCGCTTTTCATCCTCAAACTGATGGTCTATCCGAGAGAACCATCCAAACGTTAGAGGACAAGTTGAGAGCAAGTGTAATGGATTTTAAAGGCTCCTGGGATGATCACTAACCATTAGCTGAATTTTCATACAATAATAACAGTTACCACTCGAGTATCGGGATGGCACCATATGAGGCATTGTATGGCAGAAGGTATCATTCCCCTATTAGTTGGGAAGAAGTGGGTGAGAGTAAAATGTTTGCTCCTGATTTGGTACAGCAAGCCTCTGAGATTGTTCAGCTAATATGTGAGAAATTACGAACAGCTCAAAGTAGGCATAAAAGCTATACTGACATAAGACGGAGGCCACTAGAGTTCACTGGAGGTGACTCAATGATTTTACAAGTTTCTCCCTCGAAAGGGATTATGAGGTTGGGTAAGAAGGGTAAGTTGAGCCTCGGTATATCGGACCATTTGAAATATTGGAGCGAGTGGGAGATAAGGTTTACAGAATTGCGTTACCACCGGAGTTGGCAAACATTCATAATGTCTTCCACGTATCGATGCTTCGAAAGTACCATCCAGATCCAAGTCATGTGATTCGGTATGAGTCATAATTTGACATATGTAAAGAGACTGATCCGGATACTGGATAGGAAAGAGAAAATGTTACGGAATAAGACGATTCCGCTTGTTAAGGTTCTCTGGCAACACCCCATTTCAAAGGAGGCTAAGTGAGAGTTAGAGAACCTGATACGGGAGAAGTACCCCCCAACTCTTCGAGGATTAACTTGGTTCTAATTTGGAGGACAAAATTTCTTAAGGGGGGAGGAAATGTAAGACCCGAATTTTTGTGTTATTTCTTTAAGAATATATCATTTTGAATAAGTGTTTATGATATATCGATAAATAAGGAAGAAATAATACAATTTCGAGTTTATTTGATGAAATTGAAAGTCGATAAATTTTAAAATACCGAAATAAGAGATTGAGTTAAATCGGAATAAACCGAATGAAATTAGGTTAAACCAATTTAAAATATGGACTCAGAACGCGAAAATATAGGGAGTCCAAGAAGGAAAATTAGTCCGAAAATGATAACCCAAAAATTTTCCCACAATGGAAATTTATCTCCGAATAAAGAGAAATAAATTATATTTTCGGAGAAATAATAAAAATAGAATGTGATGTACATATATATCTATTTTGCGAAGCAAAATTAAATAAAATGTATGTACACGTGTATGAATATTAATGTATAAAAATACATTATGGTAATATAATATTATTATAATAATATAAAATATTTGTTTATTATTATTATAATAATATTATATTAAAATATATTTTTTATTTGGATATTATATTATATTATATGATAGTATAATATAATATAATAAAATATATTTGTATAAAAAAAAAAGGAGAGAAAGAAGGAATCTGAAGAAAGATGAAAAAAAAAGGAAAGTGAAAAAAAAAAGGAAATTGGAAGCAAAATCGCGAAGAGAGAGAAAGAGAGGGACCGAAGCCGACCCTGCCTTTCCTCACCGCCGGCGAGCAACGGCCGGCTCAGGAGAGTGTGAGACCACCGGCGAGTGACGACCGACAACCTAGGAGGCTATTGGATGCCGGCACGTGCCGTGAGAGCTGCCGAAAAGGCAGATCGGGGAGGAGAAGCCCGCGGGGGAGAAAGGGGGATTCGCCGGCGACGACGGCGATCTGGGCCGAGCCAAGCCAGGCGAAGCTTCCCCAGGCCGAGGTGTACCCAACGGTGGCCGACCCACCCCGGGAACCGGCCGGCAGCGCCGGCAACGGCCAAAATCAGCATGAACCGGTTTGGACCGGTTCAGTGTGAAAAGGGCTGAACCGGTCCGAATCGGTTCAGTAGGAGAGAGAAAGAGGAGAGAGAAAAAAAATTGGAAAAAAATTCAGTGTTATCCCGGCACAGCAGTAGACCGGTAAGTGGTCGAAAATTGGTCGAATTATTTTTCGGATAATTAATTTGAATTTATTTTAGACCGAAATTAATCGGTTTAAATATATATTGCTGTGTAGCGGAAAAACGGTAGGCGACGTGTACAAATTCGAGCAGATCTCGACTTACATGCCACCAAGGAAAGATTCGACTTCCGAGAATACATCCGGAGCCAATTAGACTGTGTAATCCGAGGGGATCGAGGAAATTGAATTCGCAGTCGACACAATTCGAGGTAAGGGACTTATGTAAGCTATAGAGATAGCTATACGTATGTTTTCTTATCTGCTGTGTGCAATGTATGCGATAAATACATAGATATCGGTATATCTAAGTAGAAAACTACGTATAAGAATAAGTCAAATGTTGCATGACTTCTATGCTTGTGTGAAAAGAGGTTTTTGCAAACGTTTTGAGAAAGAATGATAATAGACGGGCTTCCGATTTAACCAAGTGCATGTAATATGTTTTAAAGAGTGATTGAAGGGAGAATTTCCTTCTCACTCATGATTATACATGGAGCCTTTCTATTTCTTTTCTGTGTGAAATAGTGCTAGAGCAAAAGAGGCAACGGTAGATTGACCAGCCTCGCTCGCACATTATTTTAAAAAGAGATTTTTAGAAAAACAAAAGAGTGCTCGATACCTCGAGTGACGTTGTGTGATTCCACTCGAGTGACTTGCACTAGATTTTGGGAATCATGTTTCAGCCAAAGAGCATTTCTTAGTGATCTTGCTCTAGTTATGCTCACATGCGACCCTCTCGATTTAAAGTGATGAGACAACAGTGCTTGATACCTCGGTAACACTATGTGTTCCATCTGAGAGCTTGCATTCGTGCTCGATACCTCAGATATACTGTGTTCTACTCTGAGTTGCTCGCACGTAGTCTCTTGAGCTTCTGTGTGATAAGCAAAATCGTGCTTGATGCCTCGATCATATTGTGTGTTCCATTCGAGAGCTTGCACGAGGGTTTATGATATTGCTGTGTGATGAATAAACCGTGCTGCAGCCGTCGTGTGATGCTAAGTGTTCTTGCACTGACCTGCTTGCATGTGATTTTGAGACATGGAAATGGATGATAGTGATACTGAGATGGTAGACCTCGAGATTACTCGGTCCCTTCAGCTATGTCACAATATATAAGGATCCTCGGAGTACGCTGTACCATGAGGTAAACCACGGAGTACGATGTACTGTGATATCTTAGTGATCTTAGTGAGCTGACGGGATGGTTGATCCGCCTTCCTAAGCATGGGATTCCAGCACACCTGATCCGTGATTGCCTGGAATTCGACTATGGCCATAAGTCTTGATTGTCACTACTGTGTGAGGTGACAGATATCTTCCCTTGCTGTGTGTCTGGGGATATGTTAATCCATGATTTGTCTCAACATGTAATTGATTTACAAAGTATAAAGCATTTTCTATATGTGATTTGTGTAAATAGATTATGCTGTGTAAACCTGTGTGGTTTTGAAAGATGATTTATGTAAAGCTGTGTGCTACTGTGTGAAGTTAAACTTGTGTGGTCTTAAATGATAAACTGTGTGGATATGCATAAACCTATCTAGCGAATTAATGGTTTCGCATTGATGGAAATTGCTTTTAAAGAACATGCATATTGTCTTATAAGGAAAATAAACATGTATGTATTTTAGCATGTAGATAGTGTGGTTATCTACCTGCTTACATATTTTTCTTACTGAGCGCGTTATGCTCACCCCCTTATTTCTCCTCCACAGATACTATGCAGTAGTGAGTACTGCAGTCGTCCCTGCTACGGTGTTCTCTAGTTATCCAGCTGTACAAAAAGGTATACACTACTGAGAAAAAAAATGTATCCTGTAAATTAATGCACAGTCTAGTAATATTTTGTACGAAAGGGATGTATAAATTAATAGAAACTGAGGTAAATGCTTCCGCATAGTTATAACAGTCCAGTTTCTATTCTCTTTCATTTATTATAATGAATTTATATGAGTGGTGGATTGGATGTGACTCACAGCCCAACTGTAAGTGGTAAGTAGTAAGGTAAATTCACGAGAAGAGGGTAGGGGTCGTGACAGAGGATGAGTGCACGCACTAGACCAGGACACTGTGGATCAATCTTAGAATGTGGTTAAAGGTACCTTTCAAGCCTTTGATTTCGAAGTATTTGTACTGTTTGATCCTGGTGCCACGTATTCCTTTATATCGCCATCCTTTGCATGTAAATTGTTGAAGCATGTAAAACCCACACTGCTAGATAAGATGATGATATCTACCTATATGAATGATAGTCAGTTGACTGAACATGTATATAGAAATTGTAAGATGAGGATAGGAGGTGAAGAAATGGCAGCTGATTTAATTTTATTAAATATGAGTGATTTTGATGTAATCCTAGGTATGGATTGGCTGGTTGCGAACTATGTTGTTATGGATTGTCGTACTAGAATATTGACTTTTCAGGATCAGATAATCTTATTGTAAACTTTGATGAAACGAAATGAAATGACATAATCTTTATTAATGAGAAAAGTATGATTTAAATTCATAGTACTTGAGAAATGAATCTGTTTATCAATTATGTATGTGGTGTGATGGTCTATGTCACTAACAGTGGAAAGGATAATGTGAAGGGTTCATTGCTTATGTGATTGAGACGGATAAGGCATGTCCGGAGTTGATAGACATCCCAATGGTTAGGGAATTTCTAGATGTCTTCCCGTATGAATTACCAGGGTTACTTCCAGATAGAGAGATGGAATTTGGTATAGACTTGACACCTGGTACAAAGTTGATATCCAAGCCACCATACAGAATGGCTCAAGTTGAGTTGGAAGAACTAAGGAAACAACTACAAGAGTTGCTGGAGAAGGGATTCATCAGGCCGAGCGTCTCACCTTGGGGAGCACCGGTTCTGTTTGTAAGGAAGAAGGATGGAAGCCTCTGACTGTGTATAGATTATCGGTTGTTGAATAAGGCCATCATCAAGAATAAGTATCCCTTTCCACGCATCGATGACTTGTTGGATTAGCCTAGGGGAGCGCAGGTCTTTTCCAAGATAGATTTGAGATCTGGGTACCATCAGTTGAAGATACGGAGTGGAGACTTACCCAAGACAGCTTTTCGCACCCGATATGGACATTATGAGTTTATGGTTATGCCATTCGGGTTGACGAATGCTCCCGTAGCTTTTATGTCATTGATGAATGAGATATTTCACTAGTATTTGGATGATTTGTTATTGTGTTTATTGATGACATACTGGTGTACTCAAGATCTAGAGGGGAGCATGAACATCTAAGGATAGTGCTACAGACCCTCTGAGAGAAGAAGTTGTATGCTAAACTTAGTAAGTGCGACTTTTGGTTGGAACAGATCTTTTTTCTGGGTCATATAGTATCAAAAGATGGAGTGTCAGTGGATCCATCAAAGATTGAGGCAGTGATACAGTGGTAGAGACCCCAGACAGTGACATAGATCAAAAGTTTCCTGAGTTTAGCTGGATATTTTTGAAGGTTTGTGGAGGGATTCTTGAGATTAGCTGCTCTTTTGACACGTCTCACGAGAAAAAATGTTGAATTTGTGTGGGACGATAAGTGTGAGGAAAGTTTTCAAGAGTTGAAAAGGATAATTACCCACAACTCTGATTCTCACCATTCCTACCAGCTCAGAAGGTTTCTCGGTGTATACGGATGCTTTGCACTAAGGACTAGTTGTGTATTGATGTAGGATGGAAAGGTAGTAGCCTACGGATCAAGACAGTTGAAGGATCATGAGAGGAACTACTTGACCCACGATTTAGAGTTGGCGGCCGTAGTGTTTGCATTGAAAATATGGCGCCACTATCTTTATGGTGAGAAATTTCAGGTTTACATAGATCATAAGAGCCTTAAGTACCTATTCTCGCAGAAAGAGTTGAACATGAGACAGAGGAGATGGCTCGAGCTTTTAAAAGATTATGATTGTGAGATCCTGTACCACCCGGGGAAGGTAAATGTAGTTGCTGATGCATTGAGTAGAAAGTATTTTGGGTTGGTGTCATTTATGATGGTCAGGGAACACGAGCTGTTAGAATAGTTTATGAACCTCAGTTTTGATATGACCCCGCCTGATGCTGATAGTGGATTTATGATAGCTAGGCTGCAGTTGGAATCAAATCTGGTAGATCAAATTCGACAGGCTTAGCGAGTTGATCAGCAGTGCAGTGATATTATCGAGCAGATACAGAGGGGTACAGAGACAAACTTTGAATTAAGTTCAGATAGATTGTTGAGGTTCAGAGGTAGGATACATGTTCCTGATGATCCAGAGATCAAGAAGTTGATCTTGGTAGAGGCTCACTCTTCGAGGTATATGATACATCCAGGGAGTACTAAGATGTATCAAAACTTGTGAAAAGTTTATTGGTGGTCTGGGATGAAGAAAGACATTGCTGAATATGTCGCTAAGTGTCTCGTTGGTCAGTAGGTGAAGGTAGAGCATAAGAAGCCTGCAGGATTATTGCAGCCTCTACCAATACCGACATAGAAGTGGGAGCATGTCACCATGGATTTTATGATAGGATTACCAGGGACCAGCAGAGGTCATGATGCCATATGGGTGATTGTGGATCAGTTAACAAAATCAACCCATTTTCTAGCTATGAGAGCTACTAATACTTTGAGTCAGTTAGCGGACATGTATGTGTACGAGATAATGAGGCTACATGGAATTCCAGTAAGCGTTGTTTCTGATAGGGATGCCCGATTCACTTCCCATTTCTGGAAACATTTTTAGGAAGCGATGGGGACCCCGTTGAGTTTTAGCTCTTCATTTCATCCTCAGACAGATGGTTAGTTAGAGAGGACTATACAGACCCTGGAGGATATGTTGAGAGCGTATGTGTTGAATTTTGGAGGCTTTTGGGATGACCATTTGCCACTCGCAGAGTTTGCTTATAATAACAGTTTTCATGCGAGTATCGGGATGGCACCATATGAGGCATTGCATGGGTGTAGATGCTGTTCCTCTATTGGATGGGAAGAAGTTGGTGACAGACATATCTTTGCTCTTAACTTAGTTAGACAAGCCTCTGAGGATGTCTAGTTGATTTGTGAGAGGTTACAGACAGCTCAGAGCAGACAAAAAAGTTATGCTAACAGGTGACGGAGACCACTAGAGTTTATGGTGGGTGAGTCAGTGTTTTTGAAAGTTTCTCCTTCGAAGGGGATTATGAGATTCGAAAAGAAGGGGAAGTTAAGCCCTCGATACATAGGGCCATTTGAGATACTTGACAAAGTGGGGGATAAGGCTTATAGGTTGACATTACCACTAGAGTTGGCAAGTGTACATAACATCTTCCATGTATCCATGTTACGAAAATACCACCCGGACCTGATGCATGTAATAAGGTATGAGCCTTTGGAGCTCATTGAAGGCATGACATACATTGAGAAGCCGGTTCAGATATTGGATAAAAAAAAGAAAGTGTTGAGGATAAAGATAATTCCCTTGGTGAAAGTTCTTTGGCAATATCACACGGTGGAAGAGGCCACATGGGAATTGAAGCGTTTGATGCGGGAGAGGTATCCCGAGTTATTCACGGATTGATTTGGTTCCAATTTGAAGGACCAAATTTTCTAAGTGGGGGAGAATGTGAGACCCCATATACGTATAACCTTGTATATGTGTAAATGGTGATGTATTTGTAATGTGAAGCATAAATGATGTAGAGTCCATAAGTTCAATGTACACACTTGTAATAAGAGTTGTGATATACGTACAAGTTTCATTATGTATGAATATGAAGAAATGGACTTTTGTATGTGATGAATGTGGGTGGAATGGAATAAGAGTAGTGTGGTAAAATGGAATGAAGATTGCATGAGTTATGCACTTCCATTTGGTTTTGTATTATATACCTTTGGTTATACGAGGAATGCACACAAGTTTTAATGTGTATGAAGTATGAATGGATGCTATTTTCAAGACTTAAAGGTAACTGGATGAGAAAATGACCATGACAGCAAATTAAGGATGTTTGGGTGTGAGTTGCTGCAGAAAAACTGTAGAAAATCTAGAAAATATGAAGGTCAGATCGATCTCATAGGATAAGAGATCGATCTGGAAGAGCTAAAATGCTCTTATTCGAGCAATAGGAACAGTGCAGATCGATCTCCAATGGAGCCAGATCGATCTCCTAAACATTCTATAAAATAAGGATTGATTCCTATAGTAAACAAATCGATTTCCTTAGCTCTCGGGTTAGAGCAGATCGATCTCCTCCCTAGCCAGATCGATCTCCTTAAGCTACTGTCTGAGACAGATCGATCTCAAGGTTTCGACGGATCGATCTTATGCCTTCAAATTTTCATGAAAAGAGGGATTTTAAGGGGACCAGATCGATCTTATGTCTCAACATATCTAAATCTATAAATTGGAGTAGTTGGATCTGCAGATTTTAGGACAAAACCATTTCCTTCCATTTTCAATCCAGAAACCTAGTTTTCTCTCTCTAAAATCCACCCATTTTCAAGAAGATTTGAGGGAAGGCTATTAGATAAAAAGTTGTTCACATCAAAGAGAAGAACAACATAGCTTGGAGGCGCTTTCCCATTTGTTGTCTTGAAGGAGTTAAGAGCATTTTCATTTGGAGCAAGAAGGAAATCCAAATAGGTGAGTTTCTAGTGCATCAATCCAAGTACATTTGTTTAGTTATTGATTTGAAGTTGATTTGGTGTGCATATTAATGGTAGAACTATCTAGAATGCAATGGAAGGATTATAACCTAGAAATGGGTTAGTGTGAGAAAGTGAAATGTAGTGGAATAAATGATGAATAGGACATCTTAAGATGATAATGGTATTGTGGGTATGGATTTAAGATGGTGTTATAGAATGAATTGTGAGACTTACCCAAAAAGGGTAAAATGAATAGTTAAGGCATTGGGTAAAATGCATAGTTGAATGAGAGTTAGCAACACTAACTCGAGCGTTTGATGAATGAATTGTAGCTCCCGCGGATACACCGGAGCAAGTTGAGTCAAGAGCGCGATAAGCGTAAAAGAAAAGAGTCGCACCTCGAGTAAATTTAGGCAAGGGAATTGTGTGGACTCTTAGAGATATCTGTGCGCAATTTGGGCGCTTAAATGTTTTTCTAGAATGCATGTGATACTAGGGAATGAAATGGGGTGATTGAAGGGTAAATAGTTAGTTTTGAGAAATGTGTTTGAAAACAAAAGCATGATGCTTTGAAAACCTTGTTTTGTTGCTTTTTAGCAAGTGATTGGTAGGTTGGCTAAAATTTGAAATGATTTGCAAAAGAAATGATTTGATTTGGTTGATAACCATGTTTTGCAAAGAATTGAGCTACCTATATGGATTTCGTGAGAATGAAAGCGTGCTTGAGTGTAACTCGCATGAGATTTGATTTGTTTTATACGCATGAGTGTTAGACATGGCTCGCACTAGTTTTCACATGGATTTTTATGATGTTGTGCTAGAGTTAGGCTCGCACAGACTTTACACTAGCTTTGGCATGGTGCTGGAGCATAAGTCGCATTAGATGCCCACCATACTTGTTACCGTGCTAAGAGCTTCAGGTAGACTGGGTGTCACACTGATTAAATAGGCTCGCACGTGCATTTTTGAGAATTGACATATTGATAGCCATGCTAGGAGCTTCGAGTAGACAAGAGGTCGTACCGATTAAATAGGCTCGCCTGTGCATTTTTGAGATATGGCGTGATATGATGTGTTGATTTAGGTCCATGGAGTACGCTGTACTGTGCAGGTAGCATGGAGTATGTTGTACCGTGTTGAGATTGTGATATGCCGTCTTCAGACGAGATCTGCTATGGACCGACGGGCTAGACGTGACCCACCTCCCGTGTGGAAGTAGAAAGTGGTGATACCCCGTACACCTGATCAGTATTGCCTGGGATCACAGGATATGGCCATAGTAAGAGAGGAGATTTCCCTTATTATATTGCCTATCTCACATGTCGATTGCTTTATGAATAAATCCATGATTAAAATGCTTTGTGAGTCAGGACAGTCCGAGGGAGGGGATGAATCCTAACCAGTGTTGATTTGTTTGAGATGAGAAAGCATAATAATGGTTTTAAAGTGCACTGATGCATGATGATTTTCCAAGCTCTATTTATGAAATATGCATGATGATTAATGCCATGTTTTAAATTTGATTTGTGCACTGATTTAAATAGCATGAAATACTTTACATGCCATTAACACAAGCATGAACTAAGGCTTTTGAGATGTGAATGAGAATTGTATGGTTTTGAGCATGGCATCACGATCACGTAGATAGTGCAGTATCTACCTGTTCGCATGATTGCCTTACTGAGCGTGTGGTTTGCTTGCCCCCCTTATTTTCTCCCTCTCTACAGAGATTTGAGTTTAGACGAGAGCGACTGGAGGCTTTCCCTTTTGGTATCCGCCGCATCCCATCGCTTAAGGTATACACACTGATGTAATGTTGCATCTAAACTTTCGATAGCACAGTAGCATTTTGTATGTAACTATTAGGGAAGTAAAGCAATGTAAACACATGTAAACAACACTTGGATTTATTTATACAAGTGTCTACTTATATATTATATTGCAAATTAAATTATTATGGTTGGATGAGGTAGACAATGACACACAGCCCAACGGTTTGAGAGTGTAGCTGATCACGATCGAGGTAAGGTAAGGACGAATAATAAATAATGTACGAAAAATGAAAAATTCGTGTTGATTTTAGTAAGTTGAGGGTCGTGACATGCATGATAGAGTACTGGAGGTATTGCTTATACTCAGTTTTATATGATTTAAGCATGATAGAGTGCTGGAGTAATTAGCTTGTACTCGAATTTTACATAAGATGCATGATAGATTGCTAGAGTTATTACACGTACTCGATTCTTCATGATTTATACATGACATCGTACTTGAGTTATTGCTCGTACTTGATTTGATGAGTTTTATGCATAGCATGGTACTCGAACGATTGTGTGAGACCCCGTATATGTATAGTTGTAATGTGTGTAATTGGATCAATAAATGTGAATGGACTTGTAATGTAAAGTATGATTGATATAAGTTCATGGAATCGATGTACATACATGTAATATGTTTTGTAATGTACATACAAGTTTCATTGTGTATGAATATGAAGAAATGAATTCTTACAAGTGATGAATGTGATTGGAACTCAAAATGAGTAGTGTGGTAAGTGGAAGGAAGTTGCATGAATATAAATGCTTCCACTTGGTTTTATATAGTATACCTTCGGATATACAAGGAACGTAAACAAGTTTCAATGTGTATAAGGTATGAATGAATGCCATTTTCAAGTCATAAAGGTGGATGGATGAGAAAATGACTATGGCAGCAGATTAAAGATGTTTTGGCGTAAGTTGCAGCAGGAAAACTGCAGGAAATCTGGAAAGTATGAAGGCCAGATCGATCTCATAGGATGAGAGATCGATTTGGAAGAGCCAGAAAGCTCTTATTTGGGCAATGGAATAGAGTAGATCGATCTCCAATGGGGCTAGATCGATCTCCTAACCATTTTATAATGAAAAGATCGATCCTCAAGCATACAAATCGATCTCCTTAGCTCTTTGTTTGGGAGCAGATCGATCTCAAGCTTCGACAGATCGGTCTTATGCTTAAAATGTAATGAAAAAGAGGGATTTAAGCGGACCAGATCGATCTCCTGCAAGTACAGATCGATCTCCTCAGGCTATTTGCATAAAAAGAGTGTTGAAAATCTAAAAATTTTGAGAAAAACACCATCCTTCCATTTTCAACCTAAAATCCTAAATTTCTCTCTCTAAAATCAGCCATTTCCAGTAAGAATTGAGGGGAGGCCATTAGACACTAAGTTGTTCATCTTGAAGAAGAGAACAACATAGTTAGAACCCAAAATCCCATTGTTTGTATTGAAGGAGCTAAGGGTGTGAGACCCCGTATATGTGTAGTTGTATATATGTACATGGAAATGTAAATGGTGATATACTTGTAATGTGGAGTATATGTGACGTAAGTCCATAAGTTAATGTACACACATGTAATAAGAGTTGTGATTATACATACAAGTTACATTATGTATAAACGTGAAGAAATGGACTCAAACATGTGGAGAATGTGAGTAGAATAGATTATGAGTAGTGTGGTAAAATGGAAGTAGAATTGCATAAGTTGTGCACTTCCTTTGGTTTATATCATGTAACTTTGGATATACAAAGATTCTACATAAGTTTTAATGTGTATGAAGTGTGGATGGATGCCATTTTCAAGTCTCAAAGATGATTGGATGAGAAAATGATCATGGCAACAAAATGTATGAAGTTTGGTAAGTGTTGCTGCAGAAGAACTGCAGAAAATCTGGAAATTGTGAGGGCAGATCGATCTTATAGGATGAGAGATCGATCTGGAAGAGTCAGAATGCTCTTATTTGGGTAATGGAATAAAGCAGATCGATCTCCAATGGAGCCAGATCGATCTCCTAAGCATTCTGTAATGAAAAGATCGATCCTCAAGCACCCAGATCGATCTCCTTAGCTCTCTGTTTGGGAGCAGATCGATCTCATGCTTCGACAGATCGATCTCATGCTTAAAATGCCGTGAAAATGAGGGATTTAAGGGAACCAGATCGATCTCCTCTTGGTGTAAATTGATCTCCTCAAGCTATTTCTATAAAAGGAGTGTTGAAAATCTAAAAATTTCGAGAAAAACACCATTCTTCCATTTTCAACCCAAAAACCTAACTTTCTCTCTCTAAAATCAGCCATTTTCAGTAAGATTTGAATAGAGACCATTAGAGGCAATGTTGTTCCTATCAAAGAGAAGAACAACATAGTTGGAAGGCATTATCCCATTATTGGTATTGAAGGAGCTAAGGGCATTGTCACTTGGAGCAAGAAGAGAAATCAAATTTGGTAATATTCTAACACTCCGACTATGGTACGTTGTCTATTTAATTGATTTTGGAGTTGTTTGACATGAGTATGGATGGTTAGAAACTATCTAAAATGCATTGGAATGATTATGATCTAAAAATGGTCTAGTGTGAGAAAGTGGAATGTCTGGTGATTAATGAGGAATGAGATGTCTAGAGGTGACAATAGTGTTATGGGTATGATTTTAAGATGTTGTTGGTGAATAAATTGTAAGATTTACCTAAATGGGGTAAAATGTGGATTAAGGCATTGGTAAAATGCATAAGTGAATTATATTGAATAGTGAGGTCAAATATGGGTTAAAAACATTAACTCAATTGATTTAGATGAATGAATCGTAGCTTCCGAGGATACGACGGAGCGAGTTGAGCCAAGAGCGTGAGAAGCTAAGAGGAGAAGAGTCACACTAAGTAAATCGAGGTAAAGGAATTGTGTGGACTCTTAGAGATATCTGTGCGCAATTTAGGCACATTAAATGCTTTGCTAGAATGCATGTGTTATAGGAAATGATGTTGGGTGATTAAAGGGTAAAAGTTGGGTGTTTGAGAAATGTGCATGAAAATAAAAGCATATTGCTTTGAAAATCATGTTTTATTGCTTTTTAGCAAATGATTTGGTAGGTTGGCTAATATTTGAAATGATTTGCAAAAGAGTTGAATTGTTTTGGTTGTTAATCACCCTTTGCAAAGAAATGAGCCACCTACATTGTTTTTGTGAGAATGAAAGCGTGCTAGAGTACGACTCGCACGAGATTTGACGTGTTTTATACACATGAGTGCTAGAGGCACTAGTTTTCACATGGATTTCATATTAGTTTTGGCATTGTGCTTGGAGTTTGTCTTGCACTAGATGCCCACCTTGCTGTTGTCGTGCTTGGAGCTTCGAGTAGACTAGGTGTCGCATCGATTAAATAGGCTCGCACGTGCATTGTTTTGACATGATTTATTAGCCATGTTAGGAGTTTCGGGTAGACAAGAGGTTGTACCGATTAAATAGGCTCACACGTGCGTTTGAGATGTGGCTTGATATGATGTGTTGATTGGGTCCACGGAGTACGTTGTACCGTGCATGTAGCATAGAGTACGTTGTACCGTGTTGAGATGTGATGTGCCATCTTCGGACGAGATCTATTATGGACCGACGGGTAGGATTTGACCTACCTCCCATGTGGAAGCAGATAGTGGTGATATCCCGCACACCTAATCCGTGTAGTCGGTATCACAGGTTATGTACATAGACCTTGAGGTTATTACCTATTATAGAATTGCCTATCTCACATGTCTATTGTTTTGAGAATAAATCCATGTTTAAAATGATTTGTGGGTCAAGACTGTCCGAGGAATGGGCTGAGACCTGACAAGTGTTGAATTGTTTTGAGATATTGATTGTTAATGGTTTTTAAAGTGCACGGATGCATGATGGTTAATGCCATGCTTATTTGAGAAAATGCATGATGTTTAATGCCATGCTTATTTGATATAATGCATGATGGTTAATGCCATGCTTATTTGAGTTGAAATGTGCATTGGATTTTAATAGCATGAATACTTTACATACCATTAACACAATTATACACTCATGTTTTGAGATAAAATGATGAATTAAATGCTTTTGAGCATGGCATCACGATCACGTAGATAGTGCAGTATCTACCTGTTCGCATGATTACCTTACTGAGCGTGTGGTTTGCTCACCTCCCTTATTTTTTCCCGCTCTACAGAGATTTGAGTATAGAGTGAGCGTGACTGGAGGCGTTCCCTTTTGGTAATCCACTGCATCCCATCGCTAAAGGTATACACACTATTGAAATTTTGTATCTAAACTTACGATAGCACAGTAGCATTTTGTATGTAACTATTGGGGATGTAAAACAATGTAAACACATGTAACAACTCTGATATATATACATTTATATAAGTGTTTACTTATGAATAATATACAAATTGAATTGGTATGGTGGAGTGAGTTAGACGTCGACACACAGCCCAACTATTGAGAAGTGTTGCTGTTCATGATTGAGGTAAGGACGAATGATAAATGATGCATGAAAATGCAAAAAAATTATACATATTTTGGTAAGTTGAGGGTCGTGACAGAAGTTGGTATCAGAGCTCGAGTTGGTCTGACGTGTGTCGTGTCTAAAATACTTAAAAAGTTGGAAAATTTCATCCCCATGTTACTGTGCTTGTTTAGATACAATTGTGTGTGTGTCGATGGGTTCACTAAGCAATTGGTTGTGAATGTAGGGAATTGAGTAAATATGCCTAATACCAGTCACAGTAGAGGGATGAGAGCACAGGCTCGAGGCCGTAGAGGGGCTTGGGGGTCGTGTTGAGCCAGAAACACATGAGGCTCAGGATGATGTTGAGGTGGAGGCTAATGTTGAGCACGCTCCACAGGGTCCAGAGGAGAGGCCCGAGAGTACTGAGGCTCGCTCCGCGAGGATTGAACGAAGCATTGAGATGATTGTGGAGTTGGTCACCCAATATTTATCGAGAGTTAGCGGTAGATAGAGTCCTGCTACATAGGGAGATGCTGAGCAGGCGACAGCTCCTGAGGCACGGGCAAGGGAAGCCCCGAGACCTCAGACGATAGACACCCCACCCACACAGGATGTGCCTACGCCGATTGCTACACCAGGCAGTAGAGGTTGGGGATATGGATGTGATTTGGATAGACTATGGCAGTTCTAAAAGTTTGGACTGCCGTCTTTCAGTGGAGTAAAGGACCCAGTAGCGGTGGGGGATTGGATCAATGAAATCGAGAAATTATATGGGTTCTTTGAATGTACTACCATCGAGATGGTAGCGTTTGCCGCTTTTATGTTGAAGGGATCAGCAGAGCATTGGTGGAAGTCCACCAGGCCTATTTTGAGAGCCCGGCATACTAAGATCAGCTGGGATATATTTTTGGAGGCCTTCCGGAGACAGTACGTTTCGGATACCGCGCAACGGAAGATGAAAATGGAATTTTTGGGACTGACCTAATGGAGCAGGACTGTGGATGAGTATGAGACTGCTTTTATCTGCCTGGGCAGATATGATCCCAACACGATGAGTAATGAGGTCGAGAAGATCCAAAAGTTTATGGATGGATTGAGACCGACCATTAGGTCTAGACTGGTTCCCCTGGATATACCGACCTATAAGGAGGCAGTGCGCAGGGCACAATTGTGTGAACAAGATGTTGATAGAATCGCCTCAGAGTTTGGAAAGGTTGGTAAGATGAGGGACAGAGATAAGAAGAGACCTATGATGGATAGAGGCTTCAGTTATAAAGGAAACAAGAGATTCTCTGGAAAGAGGTCGAGAATTGATGAGATCCGGGAGAGGACAGTTAATACTCCTATGTATCCGACCATTGCTCCAGCTAAGGGCATCGTGATTGGAGGGCCACGACCTACTACGAAATAGTGTGGTAAGTGTGGCAGGTACCATGGTACTCGACCATGCTATATATCTCCTGTAGTATGCTACAGATGTGGGAAGCTAGGGCACATAATTAGAGATTGCCCAGAGATGACAGAGAGAGCCCCACAGAAAGGCAAGGAGCCAGAGAGAGCTCCAGTGGGTACAGCTACTCCAAGAAGGTGGGCTACAACTGAAGAAAAGGGGAAGCAGGCAGTGGGTGTGAGCAGAGGACGAGTGCACGCACTGGACCAAGACACTGCAGATCAGTCATTGGATGTGGTAAATGGTACCATCTAAATCTTTGATTTAGAAGCTTATGTACTGTTTGATCCTGGTGCCACGCATTCTTTTGTATCACCATCCTTTGCATGTAAATTATTAAAGCATGTAAAACCCACACTGCTTGATAAGATGTTATTGATATCTACCCTTATGAATGATAGTCAGTTGACTGAGCATGTATATAAGGATTGTAAGATGAAGATAGGAGGTAAAGAGATGGCAGCCGATTTAATTTTATTAAATATGAGTGATTTTGATGTGATCCTAGGGATGGGTTGGTTTGCTGCCAATCATGTTATTATGGATTGTCATGCAAAAACTTTGATGTTTCCAAAGATAGACAACCTTGTTGTAAATTTCATGAAATGAAGTTAAAGAACATGATTATTATAAGTGTGATGAGTACAATCTTGATACATGATGTATGAGAGATAAATTTGTTTATCAATTTTATGTGTGAATATGATGATTTAGGATTACTAATGGTGGAAAGAATAATGTGAAGGGTTTATCGCTTATGTGATTGAGATGGATAAGGCACGTCCGAAATTGGGAGACATACCAGTGGTTAAGGAGTTTCCAGATGTTTTTCTGGATGAGTTACCAGGGTTACCTCTAGATAGGGAGATGGAATTTGGTATAGACTTGGCACCTAGTACAGAGCCGATATCTAAGCCGCCTTACAAAATGGCTCAAGTTGAGTTGGAAGAACTAAGTAAATAGTTGCAAGAGTTGCTAGAGAAGGGGTTCATTAGACCGAGCATCTCACCTTAGGGAGCACCGATTTTGTTTGTAAGGAAGAAGGATGGAAGCCTCCGACTGTGTATAGATTACCGATTGTTGAATAAGGCCACCATCAATAATAAGTATCCCCTTCCACACATCGATGACTTGTTGGATCAGCTTAAGGGAGCGCAGATCTTTTTCAAGATAGATCTGAGATTAGGGTACCATCAGTTGAAGATACGAGGTGGAGATGTACCCAAGACAGCTTTTCGCACCTGGTATAGACATTATGAGTTTATGGTTATGCCATTCGGGTTGACGAATGCTCAAGCAGCTTTTATGTCGTTGATGAATGAGGTATTCCACCAGTATTTGGATCGATTTGTGATCGTGTTTATTGATGATATACTGGTGTACTCAAGGTCTAGAGAGGAGCATGAAAGGCATTTAAGGATGGTGCTACAGACCCTCCGAGAGAAGAAGTTGTACGCTAAACTCAGTAAGTGCGACTTTTGGTTGGAACAGATATCTTTTCTGGGTCATATAGTATCAAAAGATGGAGTGTCAGTGGATCCATCTAAGATTGAGGTCGTAGTTCAGTGGCAGAGACCCCAGACAGTGACAGAGATCAGAAGTTTACTGGGTTTAGCTGGGTATTATCAAAGGTTTGTAGAGGGATTTTTGAGGTTAGCTGCTCATTTGACACGTCTCACGAGAAAGAATGTGGAGTATGTGTGGGACGATAAGTGTGAGGAAAGCTTTGAGGAGTTGAAAAAGAGATTAACCACAGCTCCGATACTCACCATTCCTACCAGCTCAAGAGGTTTCTCGATGTATACAGATGCTTCACACCGAGGATTGGGTTGTGTATTGATGCAGGATGGAAAGGTAGTTACATATGGATCAAGACAGTTAAAGGATCATGAGAGGAACTACCCGACCCATGACTTGGAGTTGGCAGCAGTGGTGTTTGCATTGAAAATATGGCGCCACTACCTTTATGGTGAGAGATTTCAGGTTTATACAGATCATAAGAGCCTTAAGTACCTGTTCTCGCAGAAAGAGTTGAATATGAGATAGAGGAGATGACTCGAGCTATTAAAGGATTATGATTGTGAGATCCTGTACCTCCCGGGTAAAGCAAATGTGGTTGTTGATGCATTGAGTAGGAAGCATCTCGGGATGGTGTCATTTATGATGGTCAGGGAACACGAGCTGTTGGAACAGTTCATGAACCTCAGTTTAGATATGACCCCGCCTGACGCTGAAAGTGGATTTATGATAGCTAGCTTGCAGTTGGAACCGGATCTAGTAGATCGAATTCGACAGGCTCAGCGAGTTGATCAGCAGTGCAATGATATTATCCGGCAGATACAGAGGGGTACAGACACAGACTATGGATTGAGTTCGGATAGATTGTTGAGGTTCAGAGGTAGGATATGTGTTCTTGATGATGCAGAGATTAGAAGGATGATCTTGACAGAGGCTCACTCATCGAAGTATACGATACATCCAGGGGGTACTAAGATGTATCAAAACCTTCGAAAGGTTTATTGGTGGTCTGGAATGAAAAAGCACATTGCGGAATATGTTGCTAAGTGTCTCGTTTGTCAGCAGGTGAAGGTAGAGTATCAGAAGCTTGCAGGGTTATTGCAGCCTCTACCGATACCGACATGGAAGTGGGAGCATGTCACCATGGATTTTATGATCGAATTATCGAGGACTCAGAGAGGTCATGATGGTATATGGGTGATTGTTGATCGATTGATGAAATCAGCCTATTTTCTATTTAGGAGAGCTACCGATACTCTGAGCTAGTTAGCGAACCTATATGTGCACGAGATAGTGAGGCTACATGGAATTCTAGTGAGCGTTGTTTCTGATAGGGATGCCCGCTTCACTTCCCACTTCTGGGAACGTTTTCAGGAAGCGATGGGGACCCAGTTGAGTTTTAGCACCGTATTTCATCCTCAGACAGATGGTCAATCAGAGAAGACTATACAGACCCTGGAGGATATGTTGAGAGCGTGTGCATTGGATTTTGGAGGCTCCTGGGATGACCATTTGCCACTCGCAAAGTTCGCCTATAATAACAGTTTTCATGCGAGTATCGGCATGGCACCGTATGAGGCATTGTATGGGCATAGATGCCGTTCCCCTATTGGATGGGAAGAGGTTGGTGACAGACAGATTTTTACTCTTGACTTGGTTAGACAAGCCTCTGAGAACGTCCAATTGATATGTGAGAGGTTACAGACATCTCAGAGTAGGCAAAAGAGTTATGCTGACAAGAGACGGAGACCACTAGAGTTTGATGTGGGTGAGTCGGTGTTCTTGAAAGTTTCCCCTTCGATGGGAATTATGAGATTCGAAAAGAAGGGAAAGTTGAGCACTCGATATATAGGGCCATTTGAGATACTTGATAGAGTGGGAGATAAGGCGTATAGGTTGGCATTGCCACCAGAGTTGACAAGTGTGCATAACGTCTTCCAAGTATCCATATTGAGGAAGTATCACCCAGAGCCGGCCCATGTGAATAGATATGAGCCTTTGGAGCTCAATGAGGGTATGACATACATTGAGAAGCCAATTCGGGTATTGGACAGAAAAGAAAAAGTGTTGAGGACAAAGACAATTCCCTTGGTGAAAATACTTTGGCAATATCACACTGTGGAAGAAGCCACATGGGAATTGGAGAGTTTGATGTGGGAGAAGTATCCCGAGTTGTTCACAGAATAATTGGTTCTAATTTGGAGGACCAAATTTTCTAAGTGGGGGAGAATGTGAGACCCCGTATATGTGTTGTTGTATATATGTACATGGAAATGTAAATGGTGATATACTTGTAATGTGGAGTATATGTGACGTAAGTCCATAAGTTAATGTACACACGTGTAATAAGAGTTGTGATTATACATAAAGTTACATTATGTATAAACGTGAAGAAATAGACTCAAACATGTGGAGAATGTGAGTAGAATGGATTATAAGTAGTGTGGTAAAATGGAAGTAGAATTGCATAAGTTGTGCACTTCCATTTGGTTTATATCATGTAACTTTGGATATACAAAGATTCTACACAAGTTTTAATGTGTATGAAGTGTGGATGGATGCCATTTTCAAGTCTCAAAGATGATTGGATGAGAAAATGATCATGGCAACAAAATATATGAAGTTTGGTAAGCGTTACTGCAGAAGAACTGTAGAAAATCTGGAAATTGTGAAGGGCAGATCGATCTCATAGGATGAGAGATCAATCTGGAAGAGCCAAAATGCTCTTATTTAGGCAATGGAATAGAGCAGATCGATCTCCAATGGAGCCAGATTGATCTCCTAAGCATTCTGTAATGAAAAGATCGATCCTCAAGCACCTAGATCGATCTCCTTAGCTCTTTGTTTGGGAGCAGATTGATCTCATGCTTCGACAGATCGATCTCATGCTTAAAATACCGTGAAAATGAGGGATTTAAGGGGACCAGATCGATCTCCTCTTGGTACAGATCGATCTCCTCAAGCTATTTCTATAAAAAGAGTGTTGAAAATTTGAAAATTTAAAAAAAACACCATTCTTCCATTTTCAACCCAAAAACCTAACTTTCTCTCTCTAAAATCAGCCATTTTCAGTAAGATTTGAAGAGAGACCATTAGAGGCAAAGTTGTTCCTATCAAAGAGAAGAACAACATAGTTGGAAGGCATTATCCCATTGTTGGTATTGAAGGAGCTAAGGGCATTGTCACTTGGAGCATGAAGAGAAATCAGATTTGGTAATATTCTAACACTCCGACTATGGTACTTGTCTATTTAATTGATTTTGGAGTTGTTTGAAATGAGTATGGATGCTTAGAAACTATCTAAAATGCATTGGAATGATTATGACATAGAAATGGTCTAGTGTGAGAAAGTGGAATGTATGGTGATTAATGAGGAATGAGATGTCTAGAGGTGACAATAGTGTTATGGGTATGATTTTAAGATGTTGTTGGTGAATAAATTGTAAGATTTACCTAAAAGGGGTAAAATGTGGATTAAGGCATTGGTAAAATGTATAAGTGAATTATATTGAATAGTGAGGTCAAATATAGGTTAAAAACATTAACTCAATTGATTTGGATGAATGAATCGCAGCTTCCGAGGATACGCCGGAGCGAGTTGAGCCAAGAGCGTGAGAAGCTAAGAGGAGAAGAGTCACACCAAGTAAATCAAGGTAAGGGAATTGTGTGGACTCTTAGAGATATCTGTGCGTAATTTGGGTACATTAAATGCTTTGCTAGAATGCATGTGTTATAGGAAATGATGTTGGGTGATTGAAGGGCAAAAGTTGGGTGTTTGAGAAATATGCATGAAAATAAAGGCATATTGCTTTGAAAACCATGTTTTATTGCTTTTTAGCAAATGATTTGGTAGGTGGCTAATATTTGAAATGATTTGCAAAAGAGTTGAATTGTTTTGGTTGTTAACCACTCTTTGCAAAGAAATGAGCCACCTACATTATTTTCGTGAGAATGAAAGCGTGCTAGAGTACGACTCGCACAAGATTTGACGTATTTTATGCACATGAGTGCTATAGGCACTAGTTTTCACATGGATTTCATATTAGTTTTGGCATTGTGCTTAGAGTTTGTCTCGTACTAGATGCCCACCTTACTTGTTGCCGTGCTTGGAGCTTCGAGTAGACTGGGTGTCGCATCGATTAAATAGGTTCGCATGTGCATTGTTTTGACATGATTTGTTAGCCATGTTAGGAGCTTCGGGTAGATAAAAGGTCGTACCGATTAAATAGGCTCACACGTGCGTTTGAGATGTGGATTGATATGATGTGTTGATTGTGTCCACGGAGTACGTTGTACTGTGCATGTAGCATAGAGTACGTTGTACCGTGTTGAGATGTGATGTGCCGTCTTCAGACGAGATCTGCTATGGACCGACAGGTAGGATTTGACCCACCTCTCATGTGGAAGCAGATAGTGGTGATATCCCACATACCTGATCCGTGTAGTCGGTATCACAGGTTATGTACATAGACCTTGAGGTTATTACCTATTATAGAATTGCCTATCTCACATGTCTATTGTTTTGAGAATGAATCCATGTTTAAAATGATTTGTGGGTTAGGACAGTCCGAGGAATGGGCTGAGACCTGACAAATGTTGAATTATTTTGAGATATTGATTGTTAATGGTTTTTAAAGTGCACAGATGCATGATGGTTAATGCCATGCTTATTTGAGAAAATGCATGATGTTTAATGCCATGCTTATTTGAGATAATGCATGATGGTTAATGCCATGCTTATTTGAGTTGAAATGTGCACTGGATTTTAATAGCATGAGTGCTTTACATACCATTAACACAATCATACACTCATGTTTTGAGATAAAATGATGAATTAAATGCTTTTGAGCATGGCATCACGATCATGTAGATAGTACAGTATCTACCTGTTCGCATGATTGCCTTACTGAGCATGTGGTTTGCTCACCCCCTTATTTTCCCCCTCTCTACAGAGATTTGAGTATAGAGTGAGCGTGACTGGAGGCGTTCCCTTTTGGTAATCCGCTGCATCCCATCGCTAAAGGTATACACACTGTTGAAATTTTGTATCTAAACTTACGATAGCACAGTAGCATTTTGTATGTAACTATTGGGGATGTAAAACAATGTAAACACATGTAACAACTCTGATATATATACATTTATACAAGTGTTTACTTATGTATAATATGCAAATTGAATTGGTATGGTGGAGTGAGTTAGACGTCGACACACAGCCCAACTATTGAGGAGAGTTGCTGTTCACGATTGAGGTAAGGACGAATGATAAATGATGCATGAAAATGCAAAAAATTTATACGTATTTTGGTAAGTTGAGGGTCGTGACAAAGGGTATTGTCATTTGGAGCAAGAAGAGAAATCAGATTTGGTAAGCTTCTAATACTCCAGCCTAAGTACATTGTGTATTTAATTGATTTTGGAGTTGTTTGGCATGAGTATGGGTGGTTGGAAACACCTAGGTTGTGTTAGAAACTAATGTAACCTAGAAAATGGGATGCCTCTAGTGTGAGGAAGTGTGATTTGGGGAGTTGGTGGTTTATGGGTTATGATAAGTTGTTATGTGAGTAATGTGATTGATTTGGAATGGTTATGTGGAGTTATATTATGAGATTATAGAAGATATGAAGATGGGTATATGAGATGCTTGATAAAATGCCATAGTGAGGAAATCAATGAAATATGAACATTAAGAGCTTAACATCGATTTAATATCAATTTGGAATGAGTTAATAGGCCTAAAAGGAATCCATAGACTCGAGAAATGAAACGAGGCCTTATAAGCGTTAATAGAGACTATAGGTCGAATCGACTATAGTAAACGCAAAAGTTAGATTATAACGCGCTAAAATGATTCGAAATTTCATTTATGTGCAGTCCCGAAGAGCTCGTTGGAAACGAATCGAGCCGTACGAGTAAGCGGCTTTAAGGAAGTGGAATCACGCATCGCAATTCCAGGTAAGGGAATTTTGTAAGTATATAGAGGTAGCTGCTCGTATTTTTAAATCGTGGGTATATAGGGCTTTGGAAATGTGCATGGATTTATAGAAATGTATTTTGACGATGTATGGATATGACTATGAGTAATTGTATGAGATTTGGTGGTTGAAATGGTATTGTAAAGAAAAGGGATAGTAAGGCTAATAATTGCATAAATGACGTGTTTTGAATGTTTTTCACAAAACACAATGCTTTAATTTGAGCAAATAAAAGGATAGGCTGGCTAGTGTTTGATTTATGTTATTGAATGACACATGTGAGGTGCTAAATGTGTTTGTGATGTGTTTTGAATGAATATGAGCCTCCTATCAAGCTATGTGAATTAAATCGCGCTGGAGCCTCGCTCGTGCTAGATTTTGATGCTTTGATTTGCGTGAAACATGCTGGAGCTTAGCTCGCAGCGTGATTTGGAAACTATGATAATGTTTATAAACCGTACTGGAGCTTCTGCTCATACGTGGCTTTTGAGTGGTTTTCCTTATGAGTATAATCGTACTAGAGCTATGCTCGTATGTGGTCTCTTTAAGGTAGGATGCATGAGTTGTGCTAGAGTTTTGCTCGCACAAGTTTGCACATTGTGATACATATGAGGCCGTGAAAGTTGGTAAGATGCTCAAGCCCTACATCCTTAAGCCAACTTCCTTAAGCCCGAGGAGGCGGGGAGGCTCTGTTAGGCAGGGAGGCTCTGTTCGATGGGGAGGCTCTCTTACGGTAAGATCATTAAGCCCTACATCCTTAAGCTGACATCCTTCAGCCCGAGGAGGCGGAGAGGCTCTGTTAGGCAGGGAGGCTCTATTCGGTGGGGAGGCTCTCTTACGAAAGGATCCTTAAGCCAACATCCTTAAGCCCTGGAGGGGCGGGGAGGCTCTGTTCGGTAGGGAGGCTCTCCTACATGGGTACAGAAGGATCCTTAAGCCAACATCCTTAAGCCCTAGAGGGGTGGAGAGGCTCTGTTCGGCAGGGAGGCTCTCCTACATGGATATGGAAAATTCTTGGTATGTGGTAGGTTAGACTTAGGAATGGCATCCCCAATCACAATATGAGTCTGCAGAGTACGCTGTACCGTGTATATCACATGGAGTACGATATACCACGTAATGGTTATGTGACGAGGAAGTCTGGTGAGGAATAATCCACCTTCATGCCAGCACGATACCCTACACACTTGAATACTTGTGGTCTGGGACGATTTATGATGTAGTTGGTCAACATAGTCAGTTGAGATATAGTGTCCTGTCTCTTTGCTTGATTTACCTACTACCACATGATTTTAATCTATAAGTGTGATTGTGACTATCCCGAGGTAAACCCGAGGGAGGGGTCAAGCCTTGGGGACTTGATTTGTGAATTGATGATGATGTTTGTGATTGGAAATTGATTTTATGGGATTTTGATACTGGAGAGAAGAGGTTACAAATGTGATTTAAACATGAGGTTTCTTAATGAATTGCCCTTTTTATGAATTTAAATGAGATTAAGCATGAGATGATTTATACATGATGTTTTTACCATGTTTTATATGCCAATGTACATGATTTTGATACATGATATATATGTATACTCATATGGCATAGTTTTACTTCCTCATGCTCCTACCATAAACGATTTATGCATAACACTATCAGCATGTAGATAGAGTAGTTATCAACCATGCTTGCATTATTGCCTTACTGAGCGTGTGGTTGCTCATCCCTCTCTATTTTCCCCCTCCTACAGAGCGTGCATAGTAGCCCAGTGAGGACTGAGGCATTGTGTTTTTGGACATCCGCTGTTTCCATCGTCGAAAGGTATATACACATGATTCTTTTTGTATCTAAACAATGTAATGGCACAGTAATGATTGAATTGTAATTATGGGGGATGTAGATGTCAGTAAACATGTTCTGTATGTGTAAATGATTTAATTTCAAATATATGACGTCGTTTTTATTAATTGTGGATGAATGGTAAGTGGTGATTATTATTAACTCATAGCCCAATTGTATGTGGTGAATTTGTTCATGACTGGGTAAGGTAACAGTAAAACGTAAAAAATTTATAGTGATTTTCGATTAAAGAGAATGAAAATGGGTCGTGACAGAGATTGATATTTGAGCTGAGTTGGCCTGATGTGAGTCAGTAATAAAACGTAGGAAAGTACATCCCCATATTACTGTGCTTTTGTTTAGATATAACTGTGTATACCATGATGGATTGAGCTTAATAAATTACTATCATACAGGAAGTTAGGCATTATGCCAGTTACACGTAAAGGTAGAGGGGCGAGAGCACGTACTATAGGCCGTAGAGGTAGGCCTGAGAGCCGTGCAGAGCCACAGACTGAGCAGACTCCACAGAACCCTGCTGGGAGAGCAGAAGATATAGAGGCACGCTTCGCTAGGATAGAGCGGAGTATTGAGAATTTGGTGGAGATAGTCACGCAGGAATTGGTTGCCAGCGATAGACGAGGTCCCGCGACACAGCCTACTACTGAACAGGCAGCTGCAGAGGTGGAAAGACCTCATATTGCGGAGACTGCTACTGCTACACCACCTCCAGTACAAGATACAGATTCTCCTATCGCTCCACAGCAGAGCGGTAGTGATTTAGGTTATGACTGCGACTTGAGCAGGTTGCGAGAGTTCCAAGCATTGAAACCCCCAGTTTTCAGAGGGGTGAAGGACCCGATTATCACCGAGGACTAGGTATATGAGATGTAGAAACTGTATAGGTTTTTTCGATGCACTTCAGTTGAGAAGGTAGCCTTTGCCGTGTTTATGTTGAAAGGCGAGGTCGAGCATTGGTGGAGGTCCACCGAGGCTATTTTGAGGGCCAAACACTCTGAGATCTCATGGGAGATATTTCTAGAGGCTTTCAGGAGACAGTATATCACAGCTATTGCACAGAGGAAACTGCGAATGGAATTCATGAATCTGGTTCAAGGGAACCGAACTGTGGACGAGTATGAGTCCAAGTTTATGTCCTTAGGGAGATATGACCTGGACACGGTGGGTAGTGAGACCCGAAAGATTCAGAAGTTCATGGATGGATTGAGATTGGCCATCCGAACTAAGCTAGCTCCCTTCAACATTTTGACGTATGAGGAGGCTGTACATAAGGCTCAGTCGTGTGAGCAAGACTTTGAGTGAAATGCCTCCGAGCTGGGGAGGATTAGTGTCAGGAGGGACAGAGACCAAAAGAGATCCGAGTTTGGTAGAATGGCCAAGAGAGGTGGCCAAAGGTTTTTCTAGAAGAGGCCTAAGACTGAGGAGGTGCGGGAGAGAGCTGCTAGACCTCCCGTATACCTGGCCTTAGCCACATCGAGGGGTGTGGTTATTAGGGGACCACGACCTACCACAGACCAGTGTAGGAGATGTGGGAGATACCATGGGACTAGGCCATGTCAGATACCCCTTGTCATGTGGGAGGCCGGGACATATATCGAGGTTCTGCAATGAGATGATTGAGACTGCCCCACAGAAGGGCAAGGAGCTTGAGGTAGCTCAAGTTGAGACAGCGACCCTGGGGAGGAGGGCTACAGCTAAGGAAAAAGGGAAGCAAGTAGCGGTGAGCAGAGGAAGAGTACATGCACTGTATCAGGACACCGCAGATGCTTCGATGGATGTGATTAAAGGTACCATCTGAATCTTTGATTTAGACGCATTGGTATTATTTGATCCTGGTGCCACGCATTCTTTCATATCACCTTCCTTTGCACATAAATTATTGAAGCATGTGAAACCAACATTGTTGGATAAAATGTTGATGGTTTCCACACCCATGAATGATAGTCAATTGACCGAGCATGTATATAGAGATTGTAAGTTAAAGATAGAGGGAAAGGAAATGATAGCCAATTTAATTTTGTTGAATATGAATAATTTTGATGTAATATTAGGAATGGATTGGTTGGCTACCAATCGGGTTGTGATGGATTGTCATGCAAAAACCTTGATGTTTTCCGAGATAGAAAACCATGTTGTAAGATTTATGAAATGAAATGAAATCACATGATTATGATGAATGAAATGAGTATGCTTTAATTTTAATGCTTGAAAGATGAATGTCTCTTTTATTTGGAATATGGAGGTGATGACTTGTGATACTGATGGTGGAAAGAATGGTGTGAAGGGTTCATTGCCTACGTGGTCGATATAGATGAGGCACACCCGGAATTGAGGGACATATCCGTAATTACGGATTACCCTGATGTCTTTCCGAACGAATTACCAGGACTACCACCTGAAAGGGAAATAAAATTTTGCATAGAGCTAGTGCCTGGTACAGAGCCGATATCGAAACCACCCTATAGAATGGCTCCGATTGAGTTGGAGGAGTTAAAGAAGAAATTGCAAGAGTTGCTGGAGAAGGGGTTTATAAGACCGAGTGTCTCACCTTGGGGAGCACCGATATTGTTTGTAAGGAAGAAGGATGGGAGCCTCCGATGTGTATAGATTACCGGTTGTTGAATAAGGCCACCATTAAGAATAAGTACCCCCTTCCAAGAATCGATGATTTGTTGGATCAGCTCCAGGGAGCCCAAGTGTTTTCTAAGATAGACCTGCGGTCAGGGTACCATCAGTTGAGGATCAGGAGTGGAGATGTACCCAAGACAGTATTTCGTACCCGTTATGGCCACTACAAGTTTATGGTGATGCCATTCGGATTGACGAATGCTCCCGCAGCATTTATGGCACTGATGAATGATATATTCAAGCCATACCTGGACAAGTTTGTGATTGTGTTCATTGATGACATTTTGGTATATTCCAAGTCTAAGGAAGATCATGAGGAGCACTTAAGGATAGTTCTGTAGACCCTCCGAGAGGAAGAATTATATGCCAAACTCAACAAGTGTAACTTTTGGTTAGAGTAGATCTCATTTCTGGGCCATGTTGTGTCGAAGGATGGAGTATCAATGGATCCATCCAAGATAGAGGCAGTTGTACAGTGGGAATAGCCTAAGATAGTTACTGAGATCAGAAGTTTTCTGGGATTGGCAGGATATTATTGAAGATTTGTATAGGGTTTCTCCAGACTAGCTGCTCCATTGACACGCCTCACGCGGAAAGATGTTAAGTTTGTATGGGATAAGGCATGTGAGAGGAGTTTTGATGAGCTTAAGCATCGATTGACCACTGCTCCAGTTCTCACCATTCTTACCAGCTCAAGAGGATTCTCGGTGTATACGGATGCATCACACCAGGGACTGGGCTGTGTACTTATGCAGGATGGGAAGGTAGTTGCCTATGAATCTAGACAGTTGAAAGATCATGAGAGGAACTACCCGAGACATGATTTGGAGTTGGCGACCATGGTATTTGCTTTGAAAATATGGCGTCACTATGTCTATGGTGAGAAATTTCAGGTGTTCACAGATCATAAGAGCCTTAAGTACCTGTTCTCGCAGAAAGAGCTGAATATGAGACAGAGGAGATGGCTCGAACTTTTAAAGGACCATGATTGTGAAATCCTGTACCACCCGGGTAAGGTAAATGTAATTATCGATGCTTTGAGCAGGAAGAACCTTGGGTTGGTGTCTTATATGATGGTACGAGAGCATGAATTATTGGAACACTTTGTGAACCTCAGTTTGGATGTAACCCCACCTGGATATGAGAGACTTGAGATCATGGCTACTTTGAGATTAGAGCCAAAGTTGATTAACTGTACTCGACAGGTCTAGCAGAGCGATCGACAATGCATCGATTGGCTGAGGCAGATACAGATAGGTGTGGGTAGTGATTTTGATCTGAGTACAGATGGCCTATTGAGGTTCAGAGGTAGAGTATGTGTTCCCGAGGATCCTGAGATCAGGAGGTTAATTTTATCAGAGGCTCACTCATCGAAATATACGATACATTCGGGAAGTACCAAGATGTATCAAAACCTTCGGAAGGTTTATTGGTGGTCTGGAATGAAAAGAGACATTGCTGAATATGTCGCTAAGTGTCTCGTTTGTCAGCAAGTGAAGGTAGAGCATCAGAAGCCTGTAGGATTATTGCAGCCTCTACCGATATCGACTTAGAAGTGGGAGAATGTCACCATGAATTTTGTGATGGGGTTGCCGAGGACCCGCAGAGCTCATGATGCCATATGGGTCATTGTGGACCGATTGACTAAGTCTACCCATTTCTTGGCTATGAGAGCTACCGATACACTGAGTCAGTTGGCGAACCTGTATATTCCAGAGATAGTATGGCTACATGGTGTTCCAGTGAGCGTTGTTTATGATAGGGATGCCCGTTTCACTTCCCACTTTTGAGAACATTTTTAAGAAGGGTTGGGGACCCGACTGAGTTTTAGCACCGCTTTTCATCCTCAGATAGATGGGCAGTCAGAGAGGACTATACAGACCCTAGAAGATATGCTTAGAGTGTGTGTGCTGGATTTTAGAGGCTCCTGAG
This sequence comes from Firmiana major, assembly GCA_033439115.1. Taxonomy (NCBI): domain Eukaryota; kingdom Viridiplantae; phylum Streptophyta; class Magnoliopsida; order Malvales; family Malvaceae; genus Firmiana; species Firmiana major. Next base: position 19,445,985 of record CM065903.1, on the reverse strand, counting down.
ATAATCACCTGCAATTAGCTGAGTTCACTTGTAATAATAGCTACATGCGAGTATCGGGATCGCACCCTATGAGGCACTGTATGGATGCAGGTGTCGATCCTCCATTGGATGGGAAGAGGTTGGTGATAGACAAAGCTTTGCTCTGAACTCAGTGCAGTAGGCATCTGAGGACGTCCAATTAATATGCGAGAGATTACGGACAGCTCAGAGCCGGCAAAAGAGTTATGCTGACAAGAGACGAAGACCACTAGAATTTGATGTGGGTGAGTTGGTATTCTTGAAAGTTTCACCATCGAAGGGTATTATGAGATTTGGTAAGAAGGGAAAGTTGAGCCCTAGATATATCAGACCCTTCGAGATCTTGGAGAGAGTGGGAGATAAGGCGTATAGGTTGGCATTGCTACCGGACTTGTCAAATGTCCACAATGTCTTCACGTCTCTATGCTTCGAAAGTATCACCCAGACCCGGCACACGTGATAAGATATGAGCCGTTAGAGCTCAATGAAAGTATGACATATGTTGAGAAGCCAGTTCGGATATTGGACAGAAAAGAGAAAGTGTTACAGAATAAGACAATTCCCTTAGTAAAAGTTCTTTGGCAACATCACACGGTGGAAGAGGCCACATGGGAATTGGAGATCTTGATACGAGAGAAGTACCCTCATCTTTTTGAAGAGTAAGTTGGTTTAAATTTAGAGGACCAAATTCTTTGAAGGAAGGGAGAATGTGAGACCCCGTATATGTATAGTTGTAATGTGTGTAATTGGATCAATAAATGTGAATGGACTTGTAATGTAAAGTATGATTGATGTAAGTTCATGGATTCGATGTACATACATGTAATATGATTTGTAATGTATATGCAAGTTTTATTGTGTATGAATATGAAGAAATGAGTTCTTACAAGTGATGAATGTGATTGGAACTCAAAATGAGTAGCGAGGTAAGTGGAAGGAAGTTGCATGAATATAAATGCTTCCACTTGGTTTTATATAGTATACCTTCCAATATACAAGGAAGGTACACAAGTTTCAATGTGTATAAGGTATGAATGAATGCCATTTTCAAGTCATAAAGGTGGATGGATGAGAAAATGACTATTGCAACAGATTAAGGATGTTTTGGTGTAAGTTGCAGTAGGAAAACTGCAGAAAATCTGGAAAGTATGAAGGCCAGATCGATCTCATAGGATGAGAGATCGATCTGGAAGAGCCAAAATGCTCTTATTTTGGCAATGGAATAGAGCAGATTAATCTCCAATAGGGCCAGATCGATCTCCTAACCATTCTGTAATGAAAAGATCGATCCTCAAGCATACAGATCAATCTCCTTAGCTCTCTGTTTGGGAGCAGATTGATCTCAAGCTTTGACAGATCGATCTCATGCTTAAAATGCCATGAAAAAGAGGGATTTAAGGGGACCAGATCGATCTCCTCCAAGTGCAGATCGATCTTAGGCTATTTCTATAAAAGGAGTATTTAAAATCTGAAAATTTCGAGAAAAACACCATCCTTCCATTTTCAACCCAAAAACCTAACTTTCTCTCTCTAAAATCAGTCATTTCCAGTAAGAATTGGGGGAAGGCCATTAGACACTAAGTTGTTCATCTTGAGGAAGAGAATAACATAGTTGGAACCCAAAATCCCATTGTTGATATTAAAGGAGCTAAGGGCATTGTCATTTGGAGCAAGAAGAGAAATTAGATTTGGTAAGCTTCTAATACTCCAGCCTAAGTACATTGTGTATTTAATTGATTTTGGAGTTGTTTTGTATGAGTATGGGTGGTTGGAAACACCTAAGTTGTGTTAGAAACTAATGTAACCTAGAAAATGGGATGCCTCTAGTGTGAGGAAGTGTGATTTGGGGAGTTGGTGGTTTATGGGTTATGATAAGTTGTTATTTGAGTAATGTGGGTGATTTGGAATGGTTATGTGGAGTTATATTGTGAATTTAGAGAAGATATGAAGATGGGTATATGAGATGCTTGATAAAATGATATAGTGAGGAAATCAATGAAATATGAACATTATGAGCTTAACATCGATTTAATATCGATTTGGAATGAGTTAATAGGCCTAAAAGGAATCCGTAGACTCGAGAAATGAAATGAAGCCTTATAAGCATTAATAGAGACTATAAGTTGAATCGACTATAGTAAACATAAAAGTTAGATTATAACGCGCTAAAATGATTCGAAATTTCGTTTATGTGCAGTCTCGAAGAGTCCGTTGGAAACGAATCGAGCTGTACGAGTAAGCAGCTTTAAGGAAGTGAATCAAGCATTGCGATTCCAGATAAGGGAATTTTATAAGTATATAGAGGTAGCTGCTCGTATTTTTAACTTGTGGGTATATAGGGCTTTGGAAATATGCATGGATTTATAGAAATGTATTTTGACGATGTATGGATGTGAGTATGAGTAATTGTATGAGATTTGGTGGTTGAAATGGTATTGTAAAGAAAAGGGATAGTAAGGCTAATAATTGCTTAAATGACGTGTTTTGAATGTTTTTCACAAAACACAATGCTTTAATTTGAGCAAATAAAAGGATAGGCTGGCTAGTGTTTGATTTATGTTATTGAATGGCACATGTGAGGTGCTAAATGTGTTTGTGATGTGTTTTGAATGCATATGTGCTGCCTATCGAGCTATGTAAATTAAATCGCGCTGGAGCCTCGCTCGCGCTAGATTTTGATGCTTTGATTTGCGTAAAACTTACTGGAGCTTAGCTCGCAGCTTGATTTAGAAACTATGATGATGTTTATAAACCGTACTAGAGCTTCTACTCGTACGTGGCTTTTGAGTGGTTTTTCTTATGAGTATAACTGTATTAGAGCTATGCTTGTACGTGGTCTCTTGAAAGTAGGATGCATGAGTCGTGCTAGAGCTTTGCTCGCACTAGTTTGCACATTGTGATACATATGAGGCCATGAAAGTTGGTAAGATCCTCAAGCCCTACATCCTTAAGCCCGAGGAGGCGGGGGAGGCTCTGTTTGGTGGAGAGGCTCTCTTACGATAAGATCTTTAAGCCCTACATCCTTAAGCTGACATCTTTAAGCCCGAGGAGGCGGGGAGGCTCTGTTTGGTGGGGAGACTCTCTTTCGGAAGGATCCTTAAGCTAACATCCTTATGCCCTGAAGGGGCGGGGAGGCTCTGTTCAGCAGGGAGGCTCTGCTACATGGGTACAGAAGGATTCTTAAGCCAATATCCTTAAGCCCTGGAGGGGCGGGGAGGTTCTGTTAGGTAGGGAGGCTCTCCTACATGGATATGGAAAATTCTTGGTATGGGGTAGGTAAGACCTAGGAATGGCATCCCCAATCACAATATGAGTCCGCGGAGTACGCTGTACCGTGTATATCACATGGAGTACGATATACCGCGTGATGGTTATGTGACAAGGAAGTCTAGCGAGGAATAATCCACCTTCGTGCCAGCACAATACCCTGCACACCTGAATGCGTGTGGTCTGGGACGATTTATGATGTAGTTGGTCAACATAGTCAGTTGAGATATAGTGATCTGTTTCCTTGCTTGATTTACTTACTACCACATGATTTTAATCTATAAGTGTGATTGTGACTGTCCCGGGGTAGACTCGAGGGAGGGGTCGAGCCTTGGGGACTTGATTTGTGAATTGATGATGATGTTTGTGATTGGAAATTGATTTCGATGTGATTTTGATACTGGAGAGAAGAGGTTGCAAATGTGATTTAAAAAGGAGGTTTCTTAGTGAATTGCCCTTTTTATGAATTTAAATGAGATTGAGCATGAGATGATTTATACATGATGTTTTTACCATGTTTTATATGCTAATGTACATGATTTTGATACATGATATATATGTATACTCATATGGCATAGTTTTACTTCCTTATGCTCCTACCATAAACAATTTATGCATAACACTATCAGCATGTAGATATAGTAGTTATCTACTATGCTTGCATTATTGCCTTACTGAGCGTGTGGTTGCTCATCCCTCTCTATTTTCCCCCTCCTACAGAGCGTGCGTAGTAGCCCAGTGAGGTCTGAGGCATTGTGTTTTTGGACATCCGCTGCTTCTATCGTCGAAAGGTATATACACAAGATTCTTTTTGTATCTAAACAATGTAATGGCACAATAATGATTGAGTTGTAATTATGGGGGATGTAGATGTCACTAAACATATTCTGTATGAGTAAATGATTTAATTTCAAATATATGACATCGTTTTTATTAATTGTGGATGAATGGTAAGTGGTGATTATTATTGACTCACAGCCCAACTATATGTGGTGAATTTGTTCACTACCGGGTAATGTAACAGTGAAACGCGAAAAATTTATAGTGATTTTTGGTTAAAAGGAATGAAAATGGGTCGTGACAGATTGCTCGTACTTGATTTGAAACATGAACTATGCATGATCTAGTGCTAGAGGTTTACTTATACTAGAGTTTGAGTTTGTGATGTGAAACAGTGTTTGAGCGGAGTGTCGACTGTGAGTCGCGCTCAAAGGTGCGCATTGTATTTTTTATGATATATAAGACATGTTGAAAAACCATGCTGATTTCTTCATGTAGACTGAGTGTCACACTATGAGAGGTTCGCATGTGGATTTAGAGACGTGGTATTGATTATCCATTGAGATAAGGTCCATGGGTGTACGTTGTACCGTGCGAGTGGCATGGAGTACATTGTACCGTGTGTTATTGTGTTTGTGGAGTTGAGGAGTTTATAGCTAGTGGTTGTGATGGACTGACCCCCTTCCTGTTGCAGTGGTGATGCCCCGCACATCGAGATCTGTGTAGCCTGGGATCACCATTATAGGATATGGCCATAGTCCAGAATATTATTGCATTTCACCACAGAGTCTCACATGATATATCACTTGATTGATTTTATGATAAGGATAGACCTGAGGGATGAGTCGAAATCCGATTTGTTGTGTTGAGAATGATTTAAATGCCATGTTTACTATGAGTTGAATATAAATGACATGATTTATCTAAGGCATTGTGAAATTATAAAAATACATTGTTTTGCACGAAATGCCTACATTTGAGATCTAAAGCATGAATTTTGTACATGATATTTAATCTGTACAAGTATATATATATATATATATATATTTCAAGACATGCTTTCAAAGTGAGTTAATGAAATGATATTTTTGAGGCATAACATTATTTTGAGTAGATAGTGTAGATATCTACTTGCTTGCCTGATTTCCTTACTGAGCTGTAAGCTCACTCTTTTTTCTTACACCTCTCTACAGAGCATCCGCAGTAGAGCGATTACGAGAGAGGGATAGTGTTCCTGTTGTCCGCTGTCATTTCCTATCTATCGACAGGTATACATATTTTGTACGGTTCTGTATCTAAACATATAGACAACACAGTGATGTATTTGATGTAAATTATGGGGAATGTATTTGTATGAGATTTTATACGAGCTCACTTATATTATAAAAGAAATTATAGTCAGTAGATAGTATATTGACATGTATGTATGATAATGAATCATATGGTAAGCGCGGACGCTGACATCGAATCATAGCCCAACTGTTGATGAGGAAAAAGGTAAATAAAAAGCGAAAAAATTTGAAGTGATTTTGGTTAAGTCACGGAGGGTTATGACAGCATAGGCAAAGTAAAAGTCATAGTGCTATATAGATACAAAGATAGTGGTATTAGGATGTAACTGATGCTAAGTGCTTACACAAACACAACAAACTTGGGCTCTGATACCAAACTGTAACACCCCAAATTATTCCTAACAACTGTGGAAGCTTCAATCTAAGGCCAACTATCTACATATATATATATATATATATATATTGACCTTTATTTCCAAAACAATTTGTATGTGTAGTGTAAGCAACAACCAACAATATGCAATAACCAACAATATCAACTCACTTATCAACACCAACACCATGATGCAAAATAATTTCAAAAGGTCTTTGTGACCATTAATGCAAAATATTATCAAACAGTAATGCCAAAATCTCACATTTACATCCTAATAGATATCCATAACCATTGTGTCAACTAACAGTATCTATATACTGAACTGTCAAATAGTACCTTAATTAGAAATCGCAAAATGTTCGAGGAGACGAGAAACTTGCCACAGCTACAATTCACTCAGAAGACTTATCTGTGTGGTGTAAAAATAAAGGGATGAGCTTGGCTCAGTAAGTTAATATGAGAACACAATGAAAAGAAATAAGTTTCAAAAACTCGCATGTTAAGTACAAGAGGTTTACAAATACGAATTTAAGAGTATATGTAGCTAAATAATAAGAATTAGTTTTCAAAACACATATCCAAAAACATGCAAGTGCTATATAATTGTATTATCACAAGTGAGCCATTTTCCAAAAGTTCGTAATGTCGAACTAAGGTATCACCAAAAGCACTATAGCTATCAGTGCGTCACACTCCCCGTCCAAGGCACTATTTATGATCATAGACTCACAACTAATCCCATTGATCAGATGAGATCGGTACCTATCCAAACTAATTGGGATAGACCAAAATGCTTCTCCCATCATGAAGCATAAACAAGGTGAACCTGATAACATATATCTTGCAGCTCACAACTTCTTAAACCAAATACATAACATTTAATCAAATCCAAGTGTAAACCTAATTACACAGATTCCAAATCACATGGTATAGCTGGGAGATTTTCGAAAGCATGCTATATTTCACAATAACGATAACATTTTCAAATATAAATATTAAAATATATAAACTTGTAAACATATAGTAACGTGGAGAATTTATTATTTAAAATACATAATTAATTCATGCAGATATAAAATGAATAGAAAGTATGCTTGAAAATATGAAAGTGTCAAAACAAAGGCCATGGGGTTAATAAGAATCTAAGTGGCCGCTAGCTATACTCTAGGCAAGCATACAATTTAATTAAATAACAAAACAAATTAAAATCATAAGATCGATAATAAAATAAAAAAATGTAGCATTCTCAAAATTCACTTATGGTCACTCTAGAAGTGTAACAATCTAAATTATTCTTTTAGCCAAAGGATGCCTAACCAACCTCAAATCAGTAAGGATCAACCACTACACAATTACATAAGCCCACATCAAAATTATAATCAATTAAATTTAATCACAACTATACCCCAAAGCTATAAGAAACTATTATTCATTACCTTATTAAGTTTAAACCAACTTCCAAATCACCACCAGAATTTTCAGTCACTGGATTCCTTTTTTTTTTTCAGTTTTTCCTTATATGTTGAATTTTTTGCTTAACGGCTTCCTCGATCTTGCATTCTCAATCTATACAAGTCTTCCTAAAAATATAAACACTAAGATCTCTTAAGCTCCAAGATGAAAATTTAATCAAATAACAAGAGTCATAATCAAATATTTATTTATTTATTTATTTTTTTAACATTATTGTAAGCTTCCCTGAAGCTTCCTCACTCTCGATTCCAACAAAAAATTTCTCAACTCCTTATCTTTTTCGTGACTAGTGTTTTCTTTGGCAGCCCATCTGTGAGATATGAGGATTTTAGACATATTTTAATTATGTAATATGGACTTGAAGTGTAATTTATTGAGTTAAGTGAAATGTAAGTAACAAATGAGAAATAATCACAATAGTGAATTGTGGAGATTATATCTGGAGATGTATATGTTAAAGTGTGAAACTATTGGACCAGATCAATCTTAAAGAAGAGAGGATCGATATGGTAAGTTAAAAATGACAAGGAAAGAGGAATTTTAGTGAGCAGATCGATCTCCAATGGAAGAGGATCGATCTCCTTATAATTCTGTAATGAAGAGATCGATCTCATGAGGAAAGGATCGATCTCAAAATGTTTCTGTTTGGGAGAAGATCGATCTCCTCAAGAAGCAGATCGATCTCATGAAGCATTCTGTAAACGAGAGATCGATCTCATAATTAGAGCAGATCGATCTCATGAAGCCATTAAGAGATCGATCACACCACTTGACAGATCGATCTCCTAGGTATAAAATTGCCCCATGTCATCCTCAAATTCAAATGCAGATCGATCTCATCAAGAGCCAGATCAATCTCCTACCCTTCGTCTATATAAGGAACCCCTGCTTTCTCCTGCAATTTCATTTTCTCTCTCTTCAAACCCTATTTTTCACCTGAGCCCTAGCTTTCTCACTCATCCAAAGCACCCATTTTCGTCCAATCAGAGGCTATGGCAAGAAGGAAAGTTGTTCCTCATCAAAGGGAGAACAACATACTTGGAAATCGGAAGACGGATTGAATTGAGACAAAAGATAAGCTCTCCACAAGTTTTTAGTAATTTCTAAACCTTGATCTTGATATTTGAGATGATTTTGGTGATAATGGCTATTGGCATTGTGTGGAAATAACTGAAAAATGATTAGAGATTGATGAAATTACAATGTAGTTGGAGTGATGATGATATTTAGCAATTTTGGTAATTTTGGAAATTTTAAGTTATAAATGGAAATTTAGACAATATGGTGAATTAGCATAGATATTGTGGCATGGGAAGTGTAGGATGTTGAGATGTTATGAATGAGATTGTGGATTGTGATAGAGTTATGAGAATTGAGAGATTTGAGGTGTTATGAGCAATTATGCTCGATTTTGAGAATTGAGGTTACTGTGATGATGAGTATTGATGTTTTAACATCGTTTGGACAGCTCGGGAGTTCCAGAGTAGAATGCGAGATTAGTCCGTGACAAGGGGGAAATGATTGCACTATACGAGGTGCAAAGAAGTAAGGGAAACTAAACCATTTGTGTATGTGATTTATGAACTATTATAGCATGATTTGCGATTTATAAAACAAGCATGTTTGATGTGTTGTGTTTTGATGAGAATGCACACGATTTTTATAGCCGGTTGGAGCCCAATGTTTTTATGAGTTTATAAGCTACGTGTGAAATCGCTTTATAAACCGTTGAGCTTATGTGAGAAATGAATTGGGCTCTACGTTAAGGCAATATTGAGATTTGAGAAATGTGTACGTGTTTGGTCGGTTGGAACTCGGTTTTAATATGTTTTGTGTTGAGTACAAAATGGTTTTAAATGAGTTTTATGAGAGAAAAACCACTATGAGTTCTACGTGAAGGCAAACCAGTTTTATATGATAATGGCTATTGATAAAGACTTAGGTTTGTAATTTTGAGTACACACCGGGCATTGCTCTGGTAGCATGTAAGTCCGATTCTTCTCTGTTCTGGTAACGTGAGATCCCCTATTCTGTGGCTATACCACGTATATTTGGTGGCTGTGCCATGTGAGATCCCCTATTCTGTGGCTGTGCCACGTGAGATCCCCTATTCCGTGACTGTGCCACCTATATTTGGTGGCTGTGCCACGTGAGATCCCCTAATCTGTGGTTGTGCCACGTATATTTGGTGGCTGTGCCACGTGAGATCCCCTATTTTGTGCCTGTGCCACGTGTATTTGGTGGCTGTGCCACATGTGAATCTAAATCTGTGGCTGTGCCACGTACAAATCAAAATCAGTGGCTGTGCCATGTGTGTTTTGTGGCTCTGCCACGTGTATTATTATTACAGTGATTTTATCACGTTTTTTGATAAAGCAATTATCGCATTGTTTTCACATGCTTGTTGCTGCTCTATACTGAGCCTTTTACTTCATGTTTCCACATGGTTTTGAGATATGAGAATATTGTTTTGAGAACTTTCATGCTATGGTTTTTAAATAAGTATACTGAGTTTCACATACAAATAAATATTTTATAATGTGCATTATGGTTTATATAATGAGTCCCTTACCCCCTGACTGAGTGATTTAGAAGCTCACCCTGTTTTCTTTCCCCCCAGATTTCTTCAAGTGAAAAGGGTTTCCCTGCGACGTACGGAGTAGTGGCTAGTGGAGGACTTGAGCTCCAGGCCATATATTGTGTTTTAAGGTATTATTTATCTTTTCATGTACCCAGACAATTATTGTAATTACAGACACTTGATGTATAACCTTTATGGGATGTATTAGGATTAATTAACTTAATATTGAGTAATGTATATGTTATGATATATACTATCTAATGATGAGATCCTGAGGTATGATATGCATGATGATGTATGACAATGCACAAGAATGCACCCTTAATTATGATTTGATGAGTAAAAAGTTTTAAATTTGCCCTATTTTTTACGTTTTCGAGGCGTCACAGAGTTTTCTTGGTATCAGAGCTTAGGGTGTCTAGTACTATCAGTGTCGATTAAGTGAAATAGAATTCATCCCAAGTGTCTGTAATAGTCTGGTCATGAACTAAATTTGAGGATTGAGATTTCAATCGATTTTGATATGTACGCGCAGGAGACGAGTTGAGATAGAGAATGAGTGGACGACGAGGTCGTTCGAGGAGGCAGGCAGAGTCCCCTCCGCCACTTGCCCCACAACCAGAGAGTCCTAACTCTCGATTTAATGAGATTGAGACCAATGTGAGGTAAGGTTTTGAGCAGATGGCAGCGCTATTCGCGTAACACTTTGGAGTTAATGCCTCGGGTACTACTCCTACACCACCACAAGGACCTCCCGTACCCTCAGTACAGATGGACCCAGTACCTCCCGTCACTCAGCCTGATGACAGAAGTGTGGTCCGACTGAAGGATTTTTTGAAGATGAATCAACCCGCATTTAGGGGAAAGAAGGATCCTACAGAGGCTGAGGAGTGGCTGACGGAGTTGAGAATTATATTTGACTATCTGGGGTGCACCGATGCTGAGAGGGTCAGTATGAGTATCTATATGTTGAAGGGGAGAGCTCGAGATTGGTGGGGTACCACCCAGGGTATTCTGATGTCTCGCCAGGATGTGATTGGTTGGGAAGAGTTTCAAACAGCCTTTAGGACCCAATATGTACCACGAGCTGCCCAGAGAAAGAAACAGGCGGAGTTTTTGAATTTGGTACATGGTGATATGTCGTGGATGACTATGAGAGCCAATTCACCGCGCTATTGAGATATGACCCAGAGACCTTCAAGAATGAAGAGCTCCGCACAGAGAAGTTTGTGTATGGATTAAAGCCTATCATCAGAGATAGATTGATAGGGCTATGTATTACTGAGTTTGGAGATGCTTTGAGACGAGCATAAGAGATTGAGAGAGGAATTGAAATGGTACAATCCCAGAACGAACTCAGAGCGGTGAATAGAGATAAGGGCAAGAGGCCAGCGATTTTCTAAACAGACGCTCGGAGAGGTTCCTTCATAAGAGGAAGGATTGAGGTGCAGAAGGGCAGATTAGAGAGACCTAGAGGTTACCCTAACATTAGGGAGACCCCTTAAGATGTCAGGCCTAAGCTAAGGGTTTGCAGAAATTGTGGTCGAGTGTATGAGGGAAGTTGTACTGGGTTGATCCATGGATGTTTTAGATGTGGAGACATGGGTCACATGGTGAAAGATTGCCCTCAATCTCAGAAACCACATGTTCCGAAGCCTACTAGACAATAGCCTTAGAGAGTGAACCCCCAGAGATGGGTCACTGCTACAAAGAAAGGGAAGAAGCCTGTTACATAAGGACGTGTGTTTGCCCTAGATAAGGAGATCGCAGACACTTCTGTAGAAACTATAAGAGGTACACTCTCTATCTGTGATTATAAGGCTCATGTGTTAATTGATCCAGGATCCATGCATTCATTCATTTCTGAGCATTTTGCATGTAGATTAAACTTGAAGCTTGAACCTCTAGAATATATACTACATGTAAATACCCCTATGCGTGAATCCCAGAGGACTGAGTTAATCTGTAGAGGATGTGAAATAAAGGTGGGAGATAGAATGATGTTAGCAGATCTAATCATGTTGAATATACATGGGTTTGATGTAATTCTAGAGATGGATTGGTTGGCAACCAATCGAGTGAGTGTAGACTGCTACACTAAGATTGTAACTTTCTCCCTACCTGAACCTTACAGTGTACGTTTGAAATATTGAGTAAATATACGTATGAAATTTTGTAAACAATTTGAGAATTTTAATATTATTTTGGAGAGTATTAAATATGATTGTTCATGTGAAGGTTATGAAACACTCATCTCAGATGATAATCGGGAACATTCGAGGATTGAGGATATACCTGTGGTATGTGAATTTTCAGATGTTTTCCCAGATGAGTTACCAGGTTTACCACCAGAGAGGGAGCTGGAGTTTACCAATGATTTGGTGTAAGACCCGAGTTTAATTAAAATACGAAAATTAAATAAGAAAAGATGGGGGATGTATGAAGGAAGGTCAGGTAAAATTGATTTTCGAAACAAGAGCACGGGTAAAATGGTAAAAATACCAAAAATCGGTATTAAGCCGATAAGAAAATTTTAATTTAAAATAAGGATGTAAGATATCTTGATCGATAATGAGGAAATTATACAATTTGGGTCAATTGATCAAGATTAAGAAATTTTTAAAAATACCGAAAAATTACCGAAACGATATCTCGAAAAGCGCGAAGGAATAATATCAAAAATTTGGAGAAAAATATATTTAATAAATTAAATTTAAATTAAATAAATTAAATTAGAATAAAAATAATATAAGTGTAGATATTTTAGATTTTATGGAGTATTTTAATGAATAGTGTGGAGAAAGGGTGGTTTATACATGGCACCACGTTCATGTAGGTAGTATGGTTACCTACTTGTTCGTAGGATTGCCTTACTGAGCCTGATGTGCTCACCCCTTTCATTTTCTCCCACAGATAATCTCCAGTTGAAGTTTAGGCGACTCAGTACTGCATTCCGGATATCCGCTGCTGCCCATCAACATAAGGTATATACACTTGTACATATTGTATCTACATAAGCATAGCACAGTAACATGTTTGTAAGTAACTTTAGGGGATGTATAAATATTGTAGACATTTTATAAATGACTGAGAAATAATTAAGTTATATTGTAAATGTATGGTGGGACTGGCATTGACGCACAGCCCAATTTGTTAGTGGAGTGTGGTCACGATCAGAAGACAGGTAAGAATTTAAGTAAGAAAATAGCAAAACGCGAAAAATTAACTCTGATTTTTGGGTAGTTCGGGTCGTGACATATCAAGGTGGTATCAGAGCAGCAATTGGTCTGATGTGTGTCAGTATCAGTAATTAGAAAATTACATCCTCGTGTTACTGTGCTTAGTTAGATACAATAGTGTATATCGAGATGGGTTTTGACTAAGAAATGGTTGAGAATGCAGGAATGCCTAATATGAGTCGCGTTAGATGAGATAGTGCACGAGGCAGAGGTCGTAGAGGTAGACCTGAGCCTACTAGTCGTGCTGAGTTGACCTATGAGAATCAGAATGAAATTGGAATAGAGGCGAATGTTGAGAATGCCTCACAGAGTCCAACAGAGAGATCGGACAGTATTGAGAGACGCTTCGCGAGATTGAAGCGGAGCATGGGAATTATTTTGAGGAGCTAATTGCTCAGATTATGAATGAGATCAGAGGGCGCAGCGAAACATTGGTGGAAACCCGCTCGACCCATCTTAAGTGTTAAACATCCATAGCTAAGATGAGAAATCTTATTGGATGTATTCCGGTGACAGGATATCCCGGACATGATTTAAAGGAAAAATTTCTTACACTGCCCAGGAATACTAAATTGATTATGAGTATGAAACTCATTTATATTCTTTGGTAGACATTACCTTGACACATGAACAGTGACAGTCGAGATGTCAAAAAGTTTATGGAAGGGCTCAGATTGTCAATCAGAGTCCAATTGGCCCCGTGAGATATTACCTATACCGAGGCAGTGCGCAGATTTACAGTTGGGTAAATAAGAACACGAATTGCACGTCTCTGAGATTGGAAAAGGTAGTGAGGGCTGAAATAGAGACAGAAAAGAGAATCGAGAAATGACAAAGATGTTAAAATGGGAAAATGGCAATTGGTAAAAGATTTAATTTGACGAGTCATGGAGTAAGATAATTGGTAAGGCCCCAGTGCATCCAATTTTGGCACTGTTGAGGGGCATTGTGATTGGAGGACCCCGACCTACTACGAAGCAGAGTAGCAGTGTGATCACTGTAAGTAGTATGGGATGTGTGGTGGATACCACGGAAGGAGGGTCTATACCTACACTGTATTGATGAAAATGGTCGTTAAGTGTGGTAAGACGGACCATTGATATTGATTGCTCAGAGTTGAGCGAGATTGCCCCACAGGAAAGTAAAGAGACAGAGAAAAACTTCGTTGGTATAACTGCAGCGAAAAGGGAGGCAATAGCCGAAAAGAAAAGAAAAAGGAAAGTAGATTGTTGGACGAAGGTGAGAGGATGTCTTAGACCAGGACACTATTGATGTTTCATGGATGTGGTGTAAGATACCACACTTGTTATGATAATGAAGTACATATGTTCATTGATCCTGGTGCCACACATTTATTCATACCGCCTTCATTCGTATATAAGTGAGTAAAAAGGCATGAATGCCTACATCATTGGGGGCAATTCTGATAAATGAGTACCCCAATAGAGGAGGATTAATTAACGGAATATAGATATAGAGATTTTAAGTTGAAAACAAGGGTGAAAACAGTACTGAAAAGTATACTGTAAGTGTTGACAAGTGATAAAAAGGGGTGTAATAGTTGGAATTAAAGGAGTAAAGGATTGTACTCACGAAATGAATAATGAACAAGAGTTTCGTTATAATAGATACACTAAGGAGATAATCTTTAAGATGAGATATGCTTAATTCTGAATACAAGATGTATTGGAGTAAGAGGCGTATGCAAGGTGAGAACATCCTTACGATATGAAGTCATTAGGATTAAAGCAATTAGTAGCGAATATAAATTATGACCACATAGACTGGTATATAAAGTAAATGTGGTTAAGTCTGAAGGTTAATAAAGGTATTTCAAAATACCTCTCCACCTGAAGACTTGACAGCGTCTAAAAGTATATATATATAACCTATAACGTGAAATCGATCGTTGTAATAAATACCTTTAGCGTTAGGATACCTTTACTAAGACGATAAGAATATTAAAATTCGACAAATCATAAAGGTTATCATAGTAAAAATTTAATAAGAGCCGTTAAGATAAGAAAAGGGAATGACGCAGGTTAGTACCTGAAACGTAAGCGATTTTGAAGGATCTTATACGCTTATGCGTAAATAAGTAAAGGATTGGACCGATTTGTAATCATCATTATCGATGATATGTCGGGTGTAGTTAAAGACTAGGGCAGGTTATAAGCAATAATTGGAAAATGGCTTTTTCAAATGGGTTGTTGCGAGTTCTCAATAGGGTATACTTGGTTGGCACGTTTAACTAAGAAAACGTGGTTTTTGAATGACATGATAAATAAGATGATAGATGTAACATGAATTTCGGTGTAGTGAAGTATGAACTGACCATCGTGATTAATTTCACCATACCCCACAGCTCAAGAGGTTCATAGTGAGTATGGATACCTCGAAATTATGAAGGAGCTGTGTATTGATGTATAATGGGAAGATAGTCAATTTTTGGAGTTAGACAACTCAAGGATCATGAAATAAACTATCTGACCCATGATTTAAAGTTGGCAACAGTATTTGTACCGAGGATATGGTACTATTATGTACACGGTGAGAAATTTTGGGTATGCACTGATTATAAAGCCCCAAGTATCTGTTTTCACAGAAAGAGGCAAATATGAGAATACATAGTGGGTTAGAGCTTTTGAGAGATTTTGATTGTGAAAATTGTACCACCCAGGAAAAGCTAATGTAATGGCTTATACCTCGAGCAAAAAGAGCCTCGGGATGGTACTACATATGATTGTCAGGGAGCGTGAGCTGCTAGAGCAGTTATGAGCCTCAGTATTGATGTGATCCCTTCAGATGATGACAGTGATTGTGTGACAGCTAACTTGAGATTAGAACCGGATGAGAGTGCTCGGATTTGCCAGGCTTAGCGTGATGATCAGCATGGTGTCGATAGTGTGGGTCAGATTCAGAAGGAGACAATGATAGAGTTCACAGTGAGTGATGATGAGTTACTGAGGATTCCGAGAAAGTATAAGTGCTCCCCAGGACCACAGTTGATGAAATAGTAATATTGTCAGAAGCTCACTCTTCGGGATATACAGTGCATATGGAAAGTAAAGAATATATATCGGAATCTCGAAAAGGGTATTGGTGGTCAGATGTGAAAAGAGATATGTTAGAGATTGTGGAAAAGTGCCTAGTATGTCAGCAGAGTAAGGTAGAGTATTAAAAGTCTGCAGAGTTATTGCAGCACCTACCTATATCGACATGACACGAAAAATGAGAGCAAGTCTCCATGAATTTCGTGATGGGTTACAGAGAACCCAGGTGAATTATGAGGCTATTTGGATGATAGTCTATAGAGTGACTAAGTCTACCCACCTTCTGGTTATGAACTCTCCAGATACTCAGAGTGTGTATGAGGATTTATGTATAAGGAAGATTGTGGAACATTATGTAGCGTTCCAGTGAGCATTGTATTATATAGGGATTCCCGCTTCACTTTCTACTTCAGGGAATATTTTTCAGGAAGCTATAGGAACCCGACTGAGTATTAGCACAGCTCTTCATCCTCAGACAGATGGTAAGTCAGAGAGGACTGTACAAGTTCTGGAGGATCCGATGAAAGCATGTGCCATTAATTTTATAAACTCCTGGAATGATCAGTTGATTTCTAATCGAATTAGCCAATAGTGACAGTTGTCACTTGAGTATCGGGATAACAAGATATGAGGCAGAGTATGGCTGTAGGGGTTGTTCCCCAAATTGGATAAGAAAAAGTGGGTGACAGATAGAATTATTTTCGACCTTGGATAATAAGTCTCTGAGGATGTTTAGTTAAGGATGAGAGATTAAGAACACCTCAGAGCAGATAGAAAAGTATTGGAATTCACCGAGGGTGAATTGGTATGGTTGAAAGTTACTTGTCCTAAGAGAATAAGGACATAGCGAACTTTTGGAACAAGGTAAATTGAGTTTCGCTGGATTGAATCTTTTGAGAGATTGGACAAGTGGAAGATAAGACCTGTAGGTGGCATTATCACTTGAATAAGCAGGCACCCACAATATGTCCCATCTTTTGATGCTTCGGGAATACTATCCAGATCCAGCATAGGTGATAGGATATAAGATCCAACAGTTCAGCTTAATGAAAATATAAGTATATTGATAAGTTGATTCGGGCATTAAACAGGAAAGAGAAAGTATTGAGGTTTAAGATGATCTCCCTAATTAAAATCCTTTGGTAGTAATACACTCCGAAAAAAGGTCACATGAGAATTAAAGAAGTATGATGCAATTGATGTAACCGGAGTAGTTTATGGACTCATATGAATTGGTTCTAATTTGGAGGACCAAATTCCTTAAGTGGGGGAGAGTTGTAAGACCAGAGTTTAATTAAAATACGAAAATTAAATAAGAAAAGATGGGGGATGTATGAAGGAAGGTCAGGTAAAATTGATTTCCGAAACAAGAGCAGGGGTAAAATGGTAAAAATACCAAAACCCGGTATTAAGGCGATAAGAAAATTTTAATTTAAAATAAGGATGTAAGATATCTTGATCGATAATGAGGAAATTATACAATTTGGGTCAATTGATCAAGATTAGGAAATTTTTAAAAATACCGAAAAATTACCGGAACGATATCTCGAAAAGCGCGAAGGAATAATATCAAAAATTTGGAGAAAAATATATTTAATAAATTAAATTTAAATTAAATAAATTAAATTAGAATAAAAATAATATAAGTGTAGATATTTTGGATTTTATGGAGTATTTTAATGAATAGTGTAATAATTAAAATAAATAATAAAACAAATTGTTAAATAAAATAATAATTGTAAAAAAAAGAAGAAAAAAAAAAGAAAGAAAAGAATCAGAATTGTCGGGGAGAGAGAGAAGAAGAAAACGGGGAAACAGAAGCAGCCGAACCGAGGATGGCCGGCGAGCCGTCTGGGGACCAACGACTCCGACGAAGGGTCGAGGAGGAAGCGGAGAGGCCGGCGAAGCTGTTGGCACCGGCGACGCGCGCCAAGGAGGTCGGAGATCGCCGAACGGAGGAAAAGAAGCCCGTGGGGAAAACGGAGTTGGTTTCGGCGATCCACGGCAGCTGGGCTCGAACGGCGGGTACTGGTGTGATCGAGAGGAGAAGTCGGTCCTTTTGAGACTAGTATTGGCCGGCGAAATCGCCGAAATCCGTCGGATCGAGAGGTAACAGCCGCGGGGGAGAAGGAAAGATTCGCCAGCGATGGCTGCGTTTCGACTCCAGTCGAGGCCCGATCTTGGATGCCCAGGTGCAGACGAGTCGAACGGCGGTGGTGAGGCGTCAGGAACCGGTCGGACGGCGTCGGAATGACCAAATGGGGATTGAACCGGCCGAACCGAACTGAACCGGCCAAACTGAACCGAATCGGATCGAGCTGAACCGGCGGTCTGAACCGGTCTGAACTGGACTGAACTGGTTCAGCCAAAAAGAGAAGGAAAAAGGGAGAAAAAGGGAAAAAGAAAAAAAGAGGAAAAATTGGGAAAAATTCCAGCGATGCAATCGAGCTTCGGGTAAGTCGATAAGCGGTCGAATTGAAATATTTTATTTAATTAATTTTCGACTGGAAATTTACCCGAAAAATTATGAAATTATGTAGCTCGACGATTGGCATCCACCGAGAGCTCGAGATAGCCTCGATTTACGTATTAGCATGGAATCTCGAGTAAGTGACCCTTATTTATGATAATTACCTCGTTATGCGTGATATTGATTTAATTTCTGCATAAATTGAATTAAATTATGAAAAATTTAGATAAATTGTCGTAAATATTAAATTAACTATTCGGGAGTTAGAACAAGGCCCAATAAATTGTTGGTGGGCCTAGTGAGCCCAATAGGCCATAATAAAGTGAAAATTAAGTGAAAAACGGGCTTAAGGCCGATTAAGGCCCATTAAGGTGCAATCGGGCCCAATAGGGGTAAATGGGCCTACTGATTTAAATTAAGCCCAGAAAATAGGAAATACAATTAAAGTGTATAATATCTGACCTGAGGAATATTGATACGCAGTTTTGGGCATTTGATTGGGAGCATAACGGACTGCGCGACGGACAACAGTGGAAAAGAAAAGGTCAGACTCGACAGGAAAATAAGGTAAGGGAATTCTGCGGACTGCTAGAGGTAACTTTACACAATTTTAAGTTCATCTGCAGTCTTTATAAATTACCTGAAGGGTCTAGAGGTCAATTAATAATTTTAGTGCCTCGAATGGGCAAATTACTAAAATACCCTTGTTAAGGGTAGAACTTACAAATTTAGAAAAAATTGGGAGGAGCAAGGACAAGAGGTTCTTGCTCGTTCTGGAGGTATTTTAACACATGCATGAGTAGGCTGGCTCACTTTTAAAGAAGAATGCATAGCATTGCATACCTTAAACGATGTAATTTCTGTGAAAACTATTTGGAGATAACCGAGCCGCCTACGTGTTTTTATTTACATGTGACGTGCTAGAGCTCAGCTCGCACGATGTTTGATTTGTGTTATGCATGCATTAGTGCTGGAGCGAGAGCTCGCACTAGAGTTTTACATGCATGGGTGCTAGAGTCTAACTCGCACCAGATTTTACATGATTTTCGTGACAGGGTGCTAGAGTCTAACTCGCACCATATTTTTACATGATTTTCGAGACAGGGTGCTGGAGTTTAACTCGCACCAGATTTGATAAGATTTTCATGTGATTTATATACAGAGTGCTGAGCTTAGCTCGCACTAGATTTACTGGATTTGTGGAGTAGCGCTGTCTGCCCTTGGAGTCAGCCAAAAGGCCCAACAGGCTCAAAAGACCTCTTAGGTAGGGTGAGAGTGAGGGATGAGGTTGGCGGCCTTGTGGGGATGTAAAGCGGGCTCTGCCAGTTTTATTTGATTTGATGAGAGTGCTGAGCATCGCTCGCACTGATTTTATGAGAACATGTGATGAGCCGTGCTTGGAGCATCGGGTAGACTGTGTGTCACCGATTAAATAGGCTCGCACGTGCGTTTTGAGACGTGGCATGAGTATTGAGAAACAAAACCTCTCTGTGGGAAGCAGGCCATTTGGGCTGGAGTACCTAGAGTGATATGGGTCCATGGAGTACGATGTACCGTGCAAGTAGCATGGAGTACGATGTACCGTGGGGTATCTTCGGATACGGTATCTTTGTGATACGGGGTATCTTCGGATACGGTATCTTTGTGATACGGGGTATCTTCGGATGCGTGAGATCGGATAAGACTGACGGGTTGGATTGACCCACCTCCCGGGCAGTTCCCGATCAGGGTGAGACCTTGTACACTGGGATCCGTGAAGCTAGAGGGACTCACGAGGACACATATGGCCAGTCCTGGTTATTGCCGTTATACAGATATTGCCTCGTCTTGCATGTCGACGATTTTGATGAAATCAAACTGGGTTTTTAAACTAAATATGCATGATGGTTATTTTCATGCTTTTAAACCCATATGTGATGTAAACGAATTTTCATGATTTTGTGTGAGTCAGGATCACTCGAAGGAGGGGTCGAGTCCTGACTTTACTGTGAAATTTTAAACGAGAAAGATATGATTTTGAATATAATTGCATGTCAAATTTTCTGTGCAAACTTGATTTACATAACATCATAATTCATATCATTTGTTTTATTATTTATTTTAATTATTACACTATTCATTAAAATACTCCATAAAATCCAAAATATCTACACTTATATTATTTTTATTCTAATTTAATTTATTTAATTTAAATTTAATTTATTAAATATATTTTTCTCCAAATTTTTGATATTATTCCTTCGCGCTTTTCGAGATATCGTTCCGGTAATTTTTTGATATTTTTAAAAATTTCCTAATCTTGATTAATTGACCCAAATTGTATAATTTCCTCATTATCGATCAAGATATCTTACATCCTTATTTTAAATTAAAATTTTCTTATCGCCTTAATACCGGGTTTTGGTATTTTTACCATTTTACCCCTGCTCTTGTTTCGAAAATCAATTTTACCTGACCTTCCTTCATACATCCCCCATCTTTTCTTATTTAATTTTCGTATTTTAATTAAACTCGGGTCTTACATTTGGTACCAGATACTCAGCCGATCTCTAAACCTCCCTACAAGATGGCATTAGTGGAACTTGAGGAATTGAAGAAACAACTACAAGAGTTATTGGATCAAGGGTTCATTAGACCCAGTGTCTCACCGTGGGGAGCACCAGTTTTATTTGTTAAGAAGAATGATGGTAGTCTCAGATTATGTGTAGACTACCGGTTGTTGAATAAAGCCACGGTGAAGAATAAATACCCATTGCCCAGGATTGATGATCTACTAGATCAGTTGAGAGGGGCCTCAGTCTTTTCTAAAATTGATTTAAGATTGGGCTATCACCAATTGAGGATCAAGGAAGAAGATATTCTGAAGATGGCCTTTAGGATAAGGTATGGCCATTATGAATTTTTAGTGATGTCCTTTGGATTGAAGAATGCCCCTGTAGCCTTTATGAGTTTAATGAACGAGGTGTTCAGAGACTATCCAGATAAATTTGTGATAGTCTTTATTGACGATATCCTGGTATACTCTCGGTCGTATGAGGAGCATGCACAGCATTTGTGGTTAGTACTTCAGATACTCCGAGATAAACAATTATATGGAAAGCTTAGTAAGTGTGAGTTTTGGCTGGATCGGATAGCTTTCCTTGGTCATATAGTCTCAGAGGAAGGAGTATCAGTGGATCCAAGTAAAATAGAGGTTGTGCTTAATTGGGAAAGCCCGAGGACAGTTACAGAGGTACGAAGCTTCCTTGGTTTGGTAGTGTATTACGGAAGATTTGTAGAGGGATTTTTCAGGATTGCCGCTCCTTTGACTAAATTCACGCATAAGGAGACTCCATTTATATGGACCGATCAGTGTGAGCTCAGTTTTCAAGAGTTAAAAAGGAGATTAACAGTGGCACCTGTGTTAACTATTTTTGAGGGATCATGAGGATTTTCAATTTACAATGATGCATCCCATCAAGGATTAGGGTGTGTGCTTATGCAGCACGGAAGAATGGTCGCATATGGATCACAACAATTGAAAAACCATGAGCAAAATTACCCCACACATGATCTGGAGTTAGCCACTGTGGTATTTGCCTTAAAGATCTAGCGACACTACTTATATGGGGAAAGATTCCAGATCTTCATTGATCATAAGAGTTTGAGAGATCTCTTTGATCAGTGAACTATTATAGCATGATTTGCGATTTATAAAACAAGCATGTTTAATGTGTTGTGTTTTGATGAGAATGCACATGATTTTTATAGTCGGTTGGAGCCCAATGTTTTTATGAGTTTATAAGCTACGTGTGAAACCGCTTTATAAATCGTTGAGTTTATGTGAGAAATGAATTGGGCTCTACGTTAAGGCAATATTGAGATTTGAGAAATGTGTGCGTGTTTTGTCGGTTGGAACTCGGTTTTAATATGTTTTGTGTTGAGTACAAAACGGTTTTAAATGAGTTTTATGAGAGGAAAACCACTATGAGTTCTACGTGAAGGCAAACTAGTTTTATATGATAATGGCTATTGATAAAGACTTAGGTGTGTAATTTTGAGTACACACCGAGCATTGCTCTGGTAGCATGTAAGTCCGATTCTTCTCCGTTCTGGTAACGTGAGATCCCCTATTCTGTAGCTGTGCCACGTATATTTGGTGGCTGTGCCACGTGAGATCCCCTATTCCGTGGCTGTGCCTCCTATATTTGGTGGCTGTGCCACGTGAGATCCCCTATTCTATGGCTGTGCCACGTATATTTGGTGGCTGTGCCATGTGAGATCCCCTATTCTGTGGCTGTGCCACGTGTATTTGGTGGTTGTGCCACATGTGAATCTAAATCTGTGGTTGTGCCACGTACAAATCAAAATCAGTGGCTGTGCCATGTGTGTTTGGTGGTTGCCCCACGTGCATTATTATTACAGTGATTTTATCACGTTTATTGAGAAAGCAATTATCGCATTGTTTTCACATGCTTGTTACTGCTCTATACTGAGCCTTTTACTTCGTGTTTCCACATGGTTTTGAGATATGAGAATGTTGTTTTGAGAACTTTCATGATATGGTTTTCAAATAAGTATACTGAGTTTCACATACAAATAAATATTTTATGATGTGCATTATGGTTTATATAATGAGTCCTTTACCCCCTTACTGAGCGATTTAGAAGCTCACCCTATTTTCTTTCCCCCCAGATTTCTTCAAGTGAAAAGGGTTTCCCTACGACGTACGGAGTGGTGGCTAGTGGAGGACTTGAGCTCCAGGCCATATATTGTGTTTTGAGGTATCATTTATCTTGTTATGTACCCAGACAATTATTGTAATTACAGACACTTGATGTATAACCTTGTATGAGATGTATTAGGATTAATTAACTTAGTATTGAGTAATGTATATGATATGATATATACTATCTAATGATGAGATCCTGAGATATGATATGCATGATGATGTATGACATTGCACAGGAATGCACCCTTAATTGTGATTTGATGAGTAAAAAGTTTTAAATTTGCCCTATTTTTCGCGTTTTCGGGGCGTCACACCATCACTCTTGGTTTTAGTCACCACCAAGACTCCCACTTGCAGCACAATTTTCTTTTCGGTCTTTTCCAGCCAATGTTTTCTTCACCTGACTTCCAATGGTGTAGTCTTCCTCTCCATCCTCACAGTTTTCTCTTGATTCCTTTTTAGTCAGCCCACAATGCCAACATGCAGAGTAGTTCCTTGCGTCCCCACGCCCAATCGTGAGCGTCTACCCCTGATTAGCACCGATAAGAGCCCTGCTCGACCTGCCTCACGTTTTGTTTCTCCTCACACGGTCACCACTGTTTCAGTCTTGTTCCTGACTGACTGGGCTGTTCGATTTCGCCCTGACCCAGCCTGTCCTTCAGGTCCTCTGGTTGATGGCAGAGGAGACGACGGTGCGAATTGTGACAGCACAAGGAGGCGATGGCGTGAATCGCGGCACAGGGAAATGCCAACGTCTCTTCCTTTTCCTTCTTCTTCCTTCTTTCTTCTTTCAACTCTTCGTTTAACTCTTCACCATTAGCACTATCTTCCTCCGTCTTCTCTTTCGTCAGGCGGCCAATCTCCTATCTTTTCCTTTTTTTTTTTCCTTTTGCTTTGTTTATGAGGGTTTCAGAAATGGGGAATCGAGTCCTCTTTTCTGTTTCTGGTTCTTTTATTATTATTATTATTATTATTATTATTATTATTATTATTATATTATTATTATTATTATTATTATATTTATTTATTTAAGATTAAGTTATTACATAATGTGAGTACAGCCTTAAAATATTTTTAGGTCTCAACTACCTAGCTTGGTTTAAGGTTATAAACCTATGGTCCCAATCTAACTTCTTATTAACTTTTGTAATCATTCTTAATTTAATACACATCTCGACACATACACCGAAAGGTAACTATCTGAAAAAGTATAATTAAACAGTGAGAATACTATACTAATATGAGCAGCGAGATCTCAAAGCGTTTACTTCGAAGCTGATACTGATATCAATGCCAATGCATCTCTACTCTAAACTTGTGATGGAAAGTAGGGGGTGAGCTTTGGGGAAAACTCAGTAAGTAAACAACACAAACTTAGATGTAATAACTTACATGATACTGAATTTCTGATACATGTCTAACAAATTTCCATTTGATCATTCTTTCTTATCACTTATCCAAAACTTATCACATTCCGAAACATATTTTGTTCCAAAACATACTTTACAGTCGAAACTCATCGAAAGTCACACTTCTCTTGGGTTTATGGACTAGGATATATTCTAGATGCTGTCAAGTTTTTCAGGCAGAGAGGTATTTTGAAATACCTTAATTAGCTATCAGACCTGACTACTCGAACTGAGTATACCCGTAGGGGTTCAAAATCCGGACATAGTGGAATGCAGAAAAACTGGAGTTTTATGAAATCAAGGCATGTAAGTGTCTCTCTCGAATTACTTACATCTACATTCGTTCTCAACTACAATAATTTTCTAAGATCGCATTTTATAATCCGAAAACATATCACATATTGAAACATATTCGCATATCAGAAACATCTCCTATTTAAATCATAACTTGTATTTGAAACTTATCACACATCGAACATATCTTATTTTGTTACAAAATATATAGCGAAACATTTTTCTTATTCGGAATGGGTCTCGCATCTGAAACATATTCACATCCAAAATACATTCTTTATCCGGGACACATTTTATATTCGAAACAAATTTAATATTTCCAAAGCCTTATCATAGTTCGAAACGTAGTTCTTATTCCATAATATCCTTTACAATTTTGAAATGTCTTTCACACTATCTTTACTGACTATTCTATTCCGTTAGCAGAGACACTATTGACTATTATAACACGTCAGCTGAGACGACATTACTAACTATTATCATCCCTGTTAGCAGGGGTAACAACATATTTATTTCATATCGTTAGGATATGTTCTGTGAACCATGCTCATGTTCCAAAAACATTTTCAAAAACATATTTCATACTTCAAGACATTTTTCATGTTTCAAAAGTACATTTCACATTTCAAAACACTTTTCAAAGCATATTCCAAAATTCGAAACACATTTCATATAATTACTATTGTAACCTGTGATTGGGAAAATATCAAAATTCCGCAATACATGATCATTGCTAACTATTATAAGTCATTAGGTGGGCCTGAAATTCCTAACAATGCATAAGTTAAAATCAAATCGTAACAAAATCGAAACATAACTATACACATAAAAAACATATCGTACTAAGAAAGAAACATAATATCGAAATGTGGAGACTAGACAATCAATATCACTATCATGTGGGTATGTCACGACCCCCAGTCTATCGAAAATCCACTACAAATTTTTTCATTTTTTCGTTCCAGTATTTATCCATCATTTATTGTTTATTCTTTACTCCATTTCTTACCTTACTCAGATCGTGAACAGCTACACCACCAACAGTTGGGCTATGTATCGGTGTTAATCTCATCCAACCATACCATTTCAAGTTACAATTTATTTAAACGTAAACTCTAAGACCCGTATTTTTTGATGTAAACTTTATAAAATCATAAGTATGGTGATGTATTTACAATGTAAAGCATAAGTGATGTAAGTCCATGGATTCAATGTACATACTTGTAATATGAGTTTGTAATGTACACACAAGTTTCATTTTATATGAATATGAAGAAATAGGCTTTTATAAGTGATGAATGTGATTGGAACTCAAAGTGGGTAGCGCAGCAAATGGAATGAAGTTGCATGAATTGTATAAGCAATTGTACTTCCATTTGGCTATGAATTGTATACCTTGGATTATACAAAGAATGCACACTAGTTTTAATATGCATAAGGTATGAATGGATGTAAATTGTAAGTCTCAAAGGTGGAGGGATGAGAAAATGACTATGGCAGAAAAATGTATGAAGTTGGGTATAAGTTGCAGCTGAAAACTGTAGAAAAAATCTGGAAATATGAAGGCCAGATCGATCTCATAGGATGAGAGATCGATCTGGAAGGGCCAAAATGCTCTTATTTGAGCAATGGAACAAGACATATTGATCTCCAATGGAACCAGATCGATCTGCTAAACATTCTGTAATGAGAGGATCAATTTTTGGTGCAAACAGATCGATTCCTTAGCTCTCGGGTAGGAGTAGATCGATCTCCCCTGGATGCAGATCGATCTCCTTAAGCTACTGCCTGAGGCAGATCAATCTCAAGCCCTCAACAGATCGATCTCATGCATTTGAATTTACATGAAAATTAGGGATTTAAGAGGACCAGATCAATCTCATGCTTCGACAGATCTATCTCATTGAGCAATTTCTATAAATAGGAGCAATGAAATCTGTAAATCAAGGAAACAAAACCCCATTTCTGGCATTTCAACCCAAAACCTAGATTTCTCTTCCTAAAAGCCACCCATTTCCAGTAAGATTTGAGGAAAGCTTATTAGATACAAAGTTGTTCCTATCAAAGAGAAGAACAACCTACTTTGTACTCAAAACCCCATTTGTTGGATTGAAGAAGCAAGGTATATTTTCCTTTGGAGCAAGAAGAGAAGCTATATTTGGTAAGTTCCTAATACTTCAGCCGAAGTACATTTGTCCATTTATTGATTTTAGGTAGATTGGTGTGAATATTTATGATAGAAACCATCTAGAAAATAATGAAAATAGTGTAACCTAGAAAATGGAATAAATCTAGTGTGAGAAAGTGTGATTTTGATGAGTTGGTGGTTTATGGATTATGATAAGTTGTTATTGAAGTAATATGAATGATTTGTAATGGTTAAATGAAGCCACATTGTGAGTTAAGAGGACTTATGGAAATGAGTATTTAAGAAGTATGATAAAAGGCCATAGTGAGGAAATTGATGAAATATGAACACTATGAGCTTAATACCGATTGAATATTGATATGGTATGAATCAATAGGCCTAAAAGAAATCAATAGACTCGAGATACGAGTAGAACGATAAAACTAGGCCTTATAAGTATTAATGGAGGCTATAGGTTAAATTGACCATAGCAAACACAAGAGTTGTGATTATATGGACTAAATCGGTGTGATACATGACTTTGTGCAATTTCGAAGAGTTGTTGGAGACGAATCAAACCGCACAAGTAAACAGCTTTAAGGAAGTGGAATCACGCGACACGATTCTAGGTAAGGGAATTCTGTGAGTATATAGAGATAGCTGCTCATACTTTGAACTCGTAGGTGAATATAGGGCGTTTATGAGTTGCATGATTGTTTAAGAAAATGATTGTTGGTGTGTATGAATGACTACAAGTGATGTGGTGTATGATTTGGATTATGAAATGATTCTTGAAAAAGGGATAGTAAGGTTAATCATATGTTTTGATGTTTTACAAAACACACTGCTTTGTTTTAAGCAAATCTACGAGTAGGCTGGCCAATGTTTGAATGATGTTATGAAATAGGACATGTGAGGTGCTTTAAGATTGTTTTGAATGTATATGAGCCATCTATTGTGTTTGGGTGAATTAAATCGTGCTAGAGCCTCACTCTCATTGGATTTTAGTATTTTTACATGTATGAAATGTGCTTGAGCTTAGCTCGTACCTTGATTTGAAATTGTGTTGATGTTTTATAAACCGTACTGGAGCTTCTGCTCGTACGTGGATTTTGAGTGATTTTCTTATGCATATAACCGTACTAGAGCTATGCTCGTACGTGGTTTCTTCATGTTTTTTTTATGCAGAAATGTCATACTAGAGCATTGCTTATACGAGAACGTTTATCTATGATGCATGAATCGTGCTAGAGCTTAGCTCGCATAGGTTCTTCACTCTGTGGTATGTATGATGCCGTGGTGAGAATAATACAGATTAATTCAGGGAACCTAAATGGTGTCACGACCCAAAACTACCAAAAATTCAGAGTAAATTTTTCGTTTTTCTTTTATACTTACCTGACCTCTGATCGTGACCAACCACAACCAATAATTGGGCTGTGTGTCAGTGCCTTAAATTAAAATATTAACTTACGTTACGCACTAATTTCTTTTCATTTCTTTACAATATGTACCCAGTCTATACATCCCAGTGTCAATACAAAATATAATACTGTGCTTATGTTATTTAGATACAATATTTATACATGTATATACCTCAAAAGATGGGCAGCAGCGGATGTCTGGAATGCAGTACTTAGTCTCCTCAAGTTCTACTGAAAGATATCTGTGTGAGAAAATGAAAGGGGTAAGCACATCAAGCTCAGTAAGGCAATCCTATGAACAAGTAGATAACCATACAACCTACATGAACGTAGTGCCATGTATAAACAACCCCTTCTCCACATATTTCAAAATAGATGCTATGATTCATGATGTCATGTAAAACAATTCACATATGGTTTTCAAAGGGCATGAAAACTTAACATGCTAATCCTTTTAAATCATTTCATTCTCATTAAAATTTCATAACAAAGCCAGGACTCAACCCATCCCTCGGGAGTTCCTGACTCACATAAAATCATGAAATAAAATGCTCTTCAAAGCAATGGTAACATGTAAGAGTTTAAATCCCAGTTTTATTTTTATCACAATCACATCTCAGTCAGGACTCAACCCCTCCCTCAGGTGATCTAGACTCACAGAAAAATCCACAAAATGTGTTTCTTAAAATCATCAACATGTGAAACTAGGCAATATATGTATATCTTAGGCAAATAACTAGGATGATGGCCATATGTCCTTGTGATCCCATTGCTACACGAATCCTAGTGTGTGGGGTCTTACCACGATCGGGGATCGCCTCGGGAGGTGAGTCAGTCCATCCCGTCAGCCCTGTTCGATCACTCATATCCAAAGATGCCACTCGCATTCGAAAATGCCACACAATCAATCCCAGCACGGTACAACGTACTCTATGCTACTTGCACAGTACAACGTACTCCGTAGACCTATATCTCATATACATACTCATGCCCTGTCTCAAAACGCACGTGCGAGCCTATTTAATCAGCGTGACACACAATCTACCCGACGCTCCAAGCATGGCTGATCGCATGTTCTCATAAAACTAGTGCGAGCGATACTCCAACACTCTCATCAAAGCAAGTAAAACTAGTGCGAGCTAAGCTCTAGCACTCTGTTACACAAATCATGTGAAAATCTGGTGCGAGCTAGACTCCAGCACTCTGTTACAAAAATCATGAAAAAATCTGGTGCGAGTTAGACTCTAGCACCATGTCACGAAAATCATATAAAAATCTAGTACGAGTTAGATTTTAGCACCAATGCATGTAAAACTCTAGTGCGAGCTCTTGCTCCAACACTAATTCATGCATCACACAAATCAAGACTCGTGCGAGCTGAGCTCTAGCACGTCACATTTTCATAAAATCATGTAGGCGGCTATATTTCTTAAATCAATTTCAGAGAAAATCAACATTGTTGAAAATAAGCAATGTTGTACATTTTTATTTAAAAGTTAGCCAGCCTACTCATGCACGTGTCAAAACACCTCAAGAATGAGCAGGAACCTCTTGTTCTTGCTCCTCCCAATTTTTCCTAAATTTGGAAATTTTACCCTTAACAAGGGTATTTTGGTATTTTGCCTATTCGGGGCACTAAAATTTTTATCTTTAATCTAGACCCTTCAGACAATTTTAGGGAATGTAAATGACGTCGAAATTGCATAAAGTTACCTCTAGCAGCCCGTAAAATTCCCTTACTTGGAATTACGCGCAACTTATCCCTTATCGATAATACCAGATCTCTCAGTCCAAATTCGTGCCAACCAAGTCTTCGAAACTGCATATAACCACATATTTGGGTCAATTCAATTATATTTATCAGTATGTCACACTTATTGATCGAATCTAAAGTACTAGGCTCGTTTTACTTTATTGGGCCCTATTGCACCTTAATGGGTATCGACCCATTTTCAGCCCATTTTTACTTATTAAATCCCTTATTCGGTTTTACTGGGCTCATTCTGCTTACTAATAATCATCGGGCTTCGTTCCAAACTCTTTGGATAACCCGTATACTATTTACGGTAATTACTTTTAAATTTCGAATAATATTCCTTTTTATACAGAATTAATCCGTAACATAATCTTAACTCGGCATTGAGGACTCAAATTGTTGAAATTAAAATGTACTTACCTAATGTTTTGCGGGGTACAAAAATTGGAGTTCAATTAGCTCTTGTTCGGGTTTTGTCGTAAAACTGCACAATTAGGTAAATCTGGGTTATATTCCATTAAATATAATATTAAATAAGTTTTCAAAATTTACCCGTAGGTCAATATTGACCCTCGATCAACTTACCCAAATCTCAAGTCGTCCCCAAAAATTTTTCTTTCCATTTTCTTTCTTTTCTTTTCCTTTCCTTCCATTTTTCCTACCTTTTCCTTCCTTTTCCTTTTAGCCAAACGGTGCCGTTTTCTGGCCTTTGCCGTCGTCGGCATTTCTGATGGTTTCGTCGGTCGCTACTGGTGTCAAAAGGACCACCTCCTCCTCCCGATCACGCTGGTTCCCACCGTTCGAGCCCAACTGTCGTGGATCATCGGGAATCAGGTCTTTTTCCTTGCGGTTCTCTCTTCCTTTGTTCGTCGATTTTCGGCTTCTAGACGACGTGTCTCCGGTGCCGTGGAGTTCGTCGGCCTCTCCTCTTTCTCCTCCGATCTTCGCCTGAGGTCGTCGATCGTCGGTGGCCGTAGGTTGCTCAGTCACGCGCAGGTCTCCATCTTTCGGTTTTCAGCTCTTTTGTTTTTCTCTCTCCCCGACCAATTTCTGATTTCTTCTTTATTATTATTATTATTATTATTATTATTATTATTATTATTATTATTATTATTTATAATTTAGTTTATTATATTATATTCACTAAAATAATCAAAAAAATTCTAAAAATATCTACTAATTTCTATATTTTATTAAGAATTAATTAATTTAATTAATTTAATTAAGTTAATTTATTTATTGTATTTTAACCCTGTTTTCGGTATATTTTCTTCGTATTTTCGGGATATTGTCCCAAGTGACTTTTCGGTATTTCAAAAGAATTTCAGATCTTGATCAATTGGACTCGAAATTTTATAATTTCCTCAGTATTGATCAAGATATCCTAAACCCTTATTTTTAATTAAAATTTTTGTTATCAAACTTATACCGAATTTTGATCTTTTGACCGTTTTACCCTTGCACTTGTTTCAAAACCAATTTAACCCGACTTTCCTTCATACACCCACTATCTTTTCTTATTTTAAATTTGTATTTTTCGTCAACTTAATTTCGATCCCTTTCGTTTGGCCTATGGCCATCTTGGCCCGTATTTGGCTACTGCATACATTCACCGATATTTCGTTTTATTCCATTTGCAAGTTTAATTCAGTCAAAGCTCTTCTTATGATTCAATCAACATGTGGAAGTGTACATCACATGAATCATAAGGAAATGCTTCACAAGTAATAAAAAATGGGTCTTACAAAAGGGGCGAGTAAGGCCATGAGGGGCTAGGACTTGATATTAATCTATTTAGGGAACCCAAAAAGGGTGAGGAAGGACATGAGGGGTTAGGACCTGACACTAGAGAAATACTCCTACGTGCACTTTAGACTATATCGGTTATACATGGCATTGGGGTAGATAAGACCTACGACTGGCACCCCCAACCATGTTATGGGTCCGCAGAATACGTTGTACCATGTATATCACATGGAGTATGCTGAACTGCGTGGTTATGATGATGATATGAAAGTCTGGCAGATTTGGAAGGGTTTACAAGGGAAAACTTGATAAAATTGGCTAGGTAATAGACTATATATAGTCCTTCATGCTTGTACATATAGACTGAAGTTTTTTTAAAAGAATTTGTGTAATCATTTTTAGGTTGTAGTTGTCAAGCAGCTTGATGGAAATGGATTGCGAGGGAACGAAGAATTTCTTGTTGAGGTATTAATGCTAAGCCTCTTGCACCATCCAAAATCTCAAGATTTCCCAACACAACAACTAAAGGGTCAAAACTCACAATTCATTAACCAAACAAACAATCAAAATACCAACTTTTACTCATATTCGTATTGTGGATGAATATGAGTTGAGATTTATGTCTTTGGGGAGATATGACCTAGACACGATGGGTAGTGAGACTCGAAAGATCCATAAGTTTATTGATGGACTGAGATTGGCCATCCGGACTAAGCTAGCCCCATTTGACATTCTGACATATGAGGAGGTAATACACAAGGCTCAGTTATGCGAGCAAGACTTTGTACGAAATGCCTCCGAACTGGGAAAGATTAACGTCAGGAGAGATAGAGACTGGAAGAGATCCAAGATGGATAGAGTGGCCAGGAGAGGAGGCTAGAGATTTTTTGAGAAGAAGCCGAAGATTGAGGAGGTGCAGGAGAGAGCTGCTAGACCTCCCGTGTACCCGACTTTGACTACACCGAGGGGTATGGTTATTGAAAAACCACGACCTACTACTGATTAGTGTAGGAGATACCATGGGACTAAACCATGTTAGATGCCCCTTGTTTCATGTTATAGGTGTGGGAAGCCCGGACATATCTTGAGATACTGTACTGAGATGGTTGAGACTACCCTACAAAAGGGCAAGGAGCCAGAGAAAGCTCCAGTTGAGACAACTGCCCCGAGGAGGAGGGCCACAATTGAAGAAAAAGGAAAACAAGCAGTGGATGTGAGTAGAGGAAGAGTACATGCACTGGATCAGGACACCGCAAATGCTTTGATGGATGTAATTAAAGGGACCATCCTAATATTTGATTTAGAAGCATTGGTATTATTTGATCCTGGTGCCACGCATTCCTTCATATCGCCTTTCATTACACATAAATTGTTGAAACATGTAAAACCTACATTATTGGATAAAATGTTGATGATTTTGATACCCATGAATGATAGTCAGTTGACTGAGCATGTATATAGGGATTGTAAAATGAAGATAGAGGGAAAAGAAATGACAGTCGATTTAATATTATTGAATATGAATGATTTTGATGTAATATTGGGAATGGATTGGTTGGCTGCCAATGATGTTGTTATGGATTGTCATGCTAAAACATTAATGTTTCCAGAGATAGAAAATCATATTGTAAGATTTGTGAAATGAAATAAAAGAACTTAATTTGCTATGAATGAAGAGAGTATGATTTTATTTAATCTACTTGAGAGATGAATTTATTTGTCTATGTTGGATATTGATGTGATGACTTGTGACACTAACGGCAGAAAGAAT
This sequence comes from Firmiana major, assembly GCA_033439115.1. Lineage (NCBI taxonomy): Eukaryota > Viridiplantae > Streptophyta > Magnoliopsida > Malvales > Malvaceae > Firmiana > Firmiana major. Next base: position 19,412,197 of record CM065903.1, on the reverse strand, counting down.
GATGTGAAGGGTTCATTGCATACATGGTTGACATAGATAAGGCACACCTGGAATTGAGAGACATACCAGTGAGTGCAGATTATCCTAGTGTCTTTCCGGACGATTTACCAGGGCTACCACCTGAAAGGGAAATGGAATTTTGCATAGAGTTGGTGCTTGGTACCGAGCCGATATCTAAACCACCATATAGAATGGCTCCGGTTGAGTTAGAAGAGCTAAAGAAACAGCTACAAGAGTTGCTAGAGAAGGGGTTTGTTAGACCGAGTGTCTCACCTTGGGGAGCACCGATTCTGTTTGTAAAGAAAAGGGATGGAAGACTTCGACTGTGTATAGATTACCGATTGTTGAATAAGGCCACCATTAAGAACAAGTACTCCTTTCCACGCATAGATGATTTGTTGGATCAACTCCGGGGAGCCCAAGTATTTTTTAAGATAGATATGCGGTCAGGGTATCATCAGTTGAGGATACAGAGTGGAGATGTACCTAAGATAGCATTTCGTACCTATTATGGCCACTACGAGTTTTTTATTATGCCATTCGGATTGACGAGTGGCCCAACAACATTTATGGCATTGATGAATGATGTATTCAAGCCATACCTGGACAAGTTTTTGATTATGTTTATTGATGACATAAACTAGCTGCTTCGTTGACACACCTCACACGAAAGGATGTTAAGTTTGTGCGGGATGAAGTATCTGAGAGGAGTTTTGAGGAGCTTAAACGTCGATTAACCACTGCTCCAGTTCTCACTATTCTTACCAGCTCAGGAGGATTCTTGGTGTATACAGATGTATCACACCAAGGATTGGGCTGTGTGCTTATGCAGGATGGGAAGGTTGTTGCCTATGGATCTAGACAGTTGAAAGATCATGAGAGGAACTACCTGACACATGATTTGGAGTTAGCAGCCGTGGTGTTTTCTTTGAAAATATGGTGCTACTCTCTTTATGAAGAGAAATTTTAGGTTTACACAGATCATAAGAGCCTTAAGTACCTGTTCTCGTAGAAAGAGTTAAATATGAGACAAAAGAGATGGCTCGAACTCCTTAAGGATTACGATTGTGAAATCATGTACCACCTGGGTAAGGCAAATGTAGTTATCGATGCCTTGAGCAGAAAGATCCTCAGGTTGGTGTCTTATATGATGGTACGGGAACATGAGTTGTATGAACAATTTACAAACCTCAGTTTGGATGTAACTCCCTGGTTCAGAGAGACTTGAGATCCTGGCTAGTTTGTGACTGTAGCCAGAGTTGATTGGCAGTATTTGGCAGGCTCAGCAGAGCGATCAACAGTGTATCGATTGGTTGAGTTAGATACAGACAGGTGTGGGTATTGAGTTTGACCTGAGTACAGATGGCTTATTGAGGTTCAGAGGTAGAGTATGTGTTCCCGAGGATCATGAGATTAGGAGACTGATTCTATCAAAGGCTCACTCATCGAAGTACACGATACATCCGGAAAGTACCAAGATGTATCAAAACCTTTAGACGATTTATTGGTGGTCTGGAATGAAAATAGACATTGCAGAATATGTCGCTAAGTGTCTCGTTTGTCAGCAGGTGAAGGTAGAGCATCAGAAACCTGTCGGATTATTATAGCCTCTACTGATACCGACTTGGAAGTGGGAGCATGTCACCATGGATTTTGTGATGGGATTGTCGAGGACCCGCAAAGGTCATGATGCCATATGGGTTATTGTGGATCGATTGACTAAGTCAGCCTATTTCTTAGCTATGAGAGCTACTGATACTCTGAGCCAGTTGGCTAACATGTTTGTTCGAGAGATAGTACGACTACATGGTGTACCAGTGAGCATTGTTTCTGATAGGGATGCCTGCTTCACTTCCTATTTTTGAGAACATTTTCAAGAGGCGATGGAGACCCACTTGAGTTTTAGCACCGCTTTTCATCCTTAGACAGATGGGTAGTCAGAGAGGACTATACAGACCCTAAAGGATATGTTGAGAGCGTGTGTGCTGGATTTTGGAGGCTCTTGGGATGACCACCTGCAGCTAGTCGAGTTCGCCTATAATAACAGTTATCATGCGAGTATTGGGATGACACCCTATGAGGCACTATATAGACACAGATGTCGATCTCCCTTTGGATGGGAAGAGATTGGTGACAGACAGATTTTTGCTCCAAACTTAGTGCAGCAGGCATCTGAGGAAGTCCAATTGATATGTGAGAGATAACAGACAGCTTAGAGCCGACAAAACAGTTATGCTGACAAGAGATGGAGACCACTAGAGTTGGATGTGGGTGAGTCAGTATTTCTGAGAGTTTCACCTTCGAAGGGTATTATGAGATTCGATAAGAAGGGTAAACTGAGCCCTAGATATATCAAACCCTTCGAGATTTTGGAGAGTGTGGGAGATAAGGCGTATAAGTTGGCATTGCCACTGGACTTGGCAAATGTTCATAATGTCTTCCATGTCTCTATGCTGCGAAAGTATCACCCGGACCCGACACATGTGATAGGATATGAGCCGTTGGAGCTCAATAAGAGTATGACATATGTTGAGAAGCCGGTTCAGATATTGGACCAAAAAAAAAGGTGTTGAGGACAAAGATGATTTCCTTGGTGAAAGTCCTTTGGCAACATCACACGGTGGAAGAGGCTACATGGGAATTGGAGAACTTGATACGGGAGAAGTACCCCCAGCTTTTTAAGGAATAACTTGATTCTAATTTGGAGGACCAAATTCTTTTAAGGAGGGGAGAAATGTAAGACCCGTATTTTTGGATGTAAACTTTATGAAATCATAAGTATGGTGATGTATTTGCAATGTAAAGCATAAGTGATGTAAGTCCATGGATTCAATGTACATACTTGTAATATGAGTTTGTAATGTACACATAAGTTTCATTTTATATGAATATGAAGAAATGAGATTTTATAAGTGATCAATGAGATTGGAACTCAAAATGAATAGTGTAGCAAATGGAATAAAGTTGCATGAATTGCATAAGTAATTGTACTTCCATTTGGCTATGAATTGTATAACTTGGATTATACAAAGAATGCACATAAGTTTTAATATGTATAAGGTATGAATGGATGCAAATTGCAAGTCTCTAAGGTGGAGGGATGAGAAAATGACTATGGCAGCAAAATGTATGAAGTTGGGTATGAGTTGCTGTTGAAAATTGTAGAAACAATTTGGAAATATGAAGGCCAAATCGATCTCATAGGATGAGAGATCGATCTGAAAGGGCCAAAATGCTCTTATTTGAGCAATAGAACAAGACAGATCGATCTCCAATGGACCCAGATCGATATGCTAAACATTCTGTAATGAGAGGATCGATTTTTGGTGCAAACAGATCAATTTTCTTAACTCTCGGGTAGGAGCAGATCGATCTCCCCTAGATACAGATCGATCTCCTTAAGCTACTGCCAGAGACAGATCGATCTCAAGCCCTCGACATATCGATCTCATACATTCAAATTAATGTGAAAATGAGGGATTTAAAAGGACCAGATTGATTTCATGCTTCGACAGATCAATCTCATTGAGCGATTTCTATAAATAGGAGCAGTGAAATCTACAAATCACAGAAACAAAACCCCATTCCTTCCATTTCAACTGAAAACCTAGATTTCTCTTCCTAAAAGCCATCCATTTCCTGTAAGATTTGAGGAAAGCCTATTACATACAAAGTTATTCATATCAAAGAGAAGAACAACCTACTTTGGATTTAAAACCCCATTTGTTGGATTGAAGGAGAAAGGTGTATTTTCCTTTGGAGCAAGAAGAGAAGCTAGATTTGGTAACTTCCTAATACTTAAGCCCAAGTACATTTATCTATTTATTGATTTTGGGTAGATTGGTGTGAATATTTATGATAGAAACCATCTAGAAAACAATGGAACTAGTGTAACCTAGAAAATGGAATAAATCTAGTGTGAGAAAGTGTGATTTTGATGAGTTGGTGGTTTATGGATTATGTTAAGTTGTTATTGAAGTAATATGAATGATTTGTAATGGTTAAATAAAGCCACATTGTGAGTTAAGAGGACTTATGGAAATGAGTATGTAAGATGTATGATAAAAGGCCATAGTGAGAAAATTGATGAAATATGAACACTATGAGCTTAATACCGATTTAATATCGATATGGTATGAATCAATAGGCCTAAAAGAAATCAATAGACTTGAGATACGAGTAGAATGATAAAACTAGGCCTTATAAGTATTAATGGAGGCTATAGGTTAAATTGACCATAGCAAACACAAGAGCTGTGATTATATGGACTAAATTGGTGTGATACACGACTTTGTACAGTTCCAGCAAGTTCATTAGAGACGAATTGAACTGCACAAGTAAGCAGCTTTAAGGAAGTGGAATCACGCGACGCGATTCCAGGTAAGAAAATTCTATGAGTATATAGAGATAGCTGCTCTTACTTTGAACTCGTGGGTGAATATAGGACGTTTATGAATTGCATGATTGTTTAAGAAAATGATTGTTGGTGTATATGAATAACTACAAGTGATGTGGTGTATGATTTGGATTATGAAATGATTCTTGAAAATGGGATAGTAAGGTTAATAATTGCATAAATCATATGTTTTGATGTTTTACAAAACACACTGCTTTGTTTCAAGCAAATCTACGAGTAGGCTGGCTAATGTTTGAATGATGTTATGAAATAACACCTGTGAGGTGCTCAACATGTTTTGAGATTGTTTTGAATGTATATGAGCCGCCTATTATGTTTGGGTGAATTAAATCTTGCTAGAGCCTCGCTCGCACTGGATTTTAGTATTTTCACATGTATGAAACATGCTGGAGCTTAGCACGCACCTTGATTTGAAATTGTGTTGATGTTTTATAAATCGTACTAGAGCTTTTACTCATACGTGGATTTTGAGTGATTTTCTTATGCATATAACCGTACTGGAGCTATGCTCGTACGTGGTTTCTTCATTTTTTTAACGTAAAAATGTCATACTAGAGCGTTGCTTGTACGAGAAGGTTTATCTATGATGCATGAATCGTGCTAGAGCTTAGCTCGCACAGGTTTTTCACTCTATGGTATGTATGATGCCATGGTGAGAGTAATACAAATTAATTTAGGGAACCCAAAAGGGGCGAGCAAGGCCATGAGGGGCTAGGACCTGACACCAGAGAAATACTCCCACGTGTACTTTAGACTATATTTGTTACACATGGCATTGGGGTAGATAAGACCTACGGCTCGCACCCCCAACCATGTAATGGGTCCGCGGAGTACGTTGTACCATGTATATCACATGGAGTATGCTGTACCACGTGGTTGTTATGGTGATAAGAAAGTATGGCAGATTTGGAAGGGTTTACAAGGGAAAACTTGATAAAATTGGCCAGGTAATAGACTATACATAGTCCTTCATGCTTGTACATATAGACTGAAGTTTTTTTAAAAGAATCTGTGTAATCATTTTTAGGTTGTAGCTGTGAAGCTGCTTGACCGAAATGGATTGCAAGGAAACAGAGAATATCTTGTTGAGGTATTAATGCTAAAACTCTTGCACCATCCTAAATCATCCAAAATCTCAAGAATTCCCAACACAACAACTAAAGGGTCAAAACTCACAATTCATTAACCAAACAAACAATCAAAATACCAACTTTTACTCATATCCAGTAACAAAAAATGTTAATTTTCAATGTTTAAGTACTTTTTACAATCTGGGTTTTACTCAAAAATCACAAAAAAGTTCAACAGAATAAAACTGGTTCAACAGAACAAGACTGATCGCTAAAAGAAATAATGCTTGGTTACATTCTGTGACATGAAGACTGAAGTTCATAAATCTGATGTGCAACATAGTTTAGAAAGCGATGGATTTAGTCCATTGACTTGTATCGGCCTTTAGACATTGATTATATACCTTTATCTCTTTTCCTCAAAAGCCTCCCAAGCTTAAGTTTATTCTCGAAAAAATCAGAAAGGAAGAGCCCCTTACTTGCTATTATGCAAATTTACCTAAAATGAATTGAGGCTTCCTAAAATGAATTCTGTTTAAACTTAGTCTAATACTTCAGGGCCACGTTTTTCAATAGACAATAGTACTCAGAATTGGTTATGCCACCAAAATTTTTTGGAATGGGAAATATCTTTTGCATAATTCTACGAGGGGAAGTTCATCATTTCGAGATGGTGCCATAACAAAGAATAGAAATCACAGTAAAGCAAACATTTCATAAAAGGCACAAGTTTAATTGTGGAAATATACAGTGTAAGCACAAACAAACTTTTAAGCATAACATCAAATATAGGTAGAATTAGTCATGCCAGCCTGAAAGTAAGAAAAAAGAGAATCGAAGAATCCCTATCTAAATATTTTTGACAGAGATAAGAAGCTGAAAAAGGACCAATTAATGAAGCCTAACCTAGTGAACTGGTGAAGAGGGCATTGCGACTCAGATCGGGATGGCAGACCAGGAAGAGGATGCGACCAATTCAATTCTTAATGGACAAATGCTAAGCTAATTAGAAAAAACATACTTTCGACCTCAGAAACCTGGGTAGTGATGCTGATTATTCATAACACAATTCAAGTCGAGAATTTCAGGTTGGGAAAAAAGATCTGTGAATCGACTTTAGTTTAGGAGTTTCTCGGAAGCTGATCCGAGGGAGTTGAAGACTTTTAGGAGTTAGAGCTGCTCTGATCTGCCCGTTGGGGTTTCAGTCTCGGCCAAGACATTAGCTTAGTTAGCGGCGTGGGTGGGTGGTGAGGTGAACTGTCTCTAGGCTATTGAAAGTTTTAGGGTTTTTATTATTAAGGGTATAAATGTCATTTTGTATTATATAAATATTATTATATACTAATATATATTATTAAAATATATAAAAACTTGATGCTCGATTAGGCTCACGAGCTACTCGAGCCGGGTATCTAAGTGCTTGAGTTCGACTCGCTTGATAGCTCGAGCTCAACTAAAATCAAGCCGAATTCGAGCACCACTCGAGTCGAGCCCGAGTAGCTTGTGAGCACCATTGTATCACTTACACCCCTAAACTAACCCACCTTCATTCCAGTATGATACCCCACACACCGGGATCCGTGTGGTCTGAGATGATTTATGACATAGTTGGCCAACATACTCGTGAGATATAGTGACCCGTCTCATTTGATATTACATAATACCACATGGTTTTAATATATAAGTGTGATTGTAATTATCCAGGGTAGACCCAAGGGAGGGGTCGAGCCTTGTGGGATTTGTGAGTTCAAGAAATGATGATTTGATTTATAACGAGATGGGATGTTTCTTGAATGAATTGCCCTTTTGTGATGAGATTTGATGAGAATGAGCATGATATGGTTTTTACATGTTGATATTTCCATGTTTTATGCCTATTTACATGATCTTCAATACATGATATATGTATACTCATATGGCATAGTTTTATTTCCTCATGCTCCTATTATAAACGATTTATGCATAACATTATCAGTATGTAGATAGAGTAGTTATCTACCATGCTTGCATTATTACCTTACTGAGCGTGTGGTTACTCATCCCTCTCTATTTTCCCCTCTACAGAGCGTACATGTAGTCCAGTGAGGACTGAGGCGTTTTATTTTGACATCCGCTACTTCCATCGCCAAAAGGTATACACACAGGGATTCTTTTTCTATCTAGACATGTAAAGGCACAGTAGTTATTTGGTATTGTAATGTGGGGGATGTAAAAGTTAGAAAACGCGTCATGTATAACTTAATTTCCATGAATGACACTTCTTTAGATTTATTTGAGAATGAATGTTGAGTGAAGTTTATTATTGACTCACAGCCCAATTGTGTAGTGGTGAGTTTGTTCACGACCGGGTGAGGAAAGGAAATTGCGAAAAATTTATAGTGATTTTCAGTTAAAGAGGGTAAAATGGGTTGTGACATAAACACTTGTATTTCTTAATTAGAGTTGCTATTTACATGTGTTTGCAATTCTTTACATCCCCAAAAGTTACATTCAAAATATTACTGTGCTATGACATGTCTAGATACAAAAACTATACAAATGTGTATACCTTGTATGAAGGGGTGCAGCGGACACCAAAATCCAATCCTTAGTTGCTCTCTATCTACTGAAAATGCTCTGTAGAGGGGGAAAAATAAAGGAGGTGAGCAAACCACACTCTCAGTAAGGCAATCATGCGAGCAGATAGATAACTATACTATCTACATGATTGTGATGCCATGCATAAAACCACACAATTATCCATCATACTCAAAATCATCATTTCATGCACGTGTTCATGATATATAAATAAATTCATGGTATTCAAATCAGTGCACAATTCTTAAACAAAGCATGGAAAATCATCATGCACAAGTCGTAATTAAAGCATGGAAAACCATCATGCGAGGTTCACATAAAAGCTTTTCATACTCAACACAAATGAGTACAAAATCACCATTCGTCAAGACTCAGCCCCTCCCTTGGACTATCCTGACCCACAAAACAATTTAAAACATGACTTTATCATAAACCAGGTAACATGTGAGATAGGCAATAATAATAAGGGCAATAACTAGGACTATGACTATATCCTCTGTGATCCTAGGCTACACGGATCCTAGTGTACAGGGTATCACCTCTATCTGCTTCCGCACAGGAGGTGGGTTACGTCCAACCTGCCGGTCCATAGCAGATCTAACCTTCGTCCGAAGATGGTATATATATCATATACATACACGGTACAACGTACTCCATGCTATATGCACAATACAACGTACTCCATGGACCTATATCATCACATCATATCGTGCCACATCTCAATATGCATGTGCAAGCCTATTTAATAGATGTAACACACAGTCTACCTGAAACTCCTAGCACGGATCCTAACATGTCATAAAAATCACGTGCGAGTAATCTCTAGCACGACTGCAATGTAGAGTAGACATCTAGTGCGAGCAACGCTCCAACACCATGCCATAAAATCCATGTGAAAACTAGTGCGAGCTAGGCTCCAACACTCATGCATGTAAAACTCTAGTGCGAGCTATGCTCCAGCACCATATTGTAAAATCCATGTGAAAACTAGTGCAAGCTAGGCTCTAGCACTCATGCATGTAAAAACATATCAAATCTCGTGCAAGCAGGGCTCTAGCACGTTTTGTTTCCATAAAATTCATGTAAGTGGCTCATTTGTGTGCAAAGAATGGTTATTAAATCAAATCATGTTATTTTCTTGCAAAACCATTTAAATGTTAACCAACCTATTAATCCACATGCTAAAAAAACAGTAAAAAGACTTAAGAACATCATGTTCTTTCTTTTCACGAACTTTTCTAAAATCCCAATTTCTTTGCCCTTCAAACATCTATTTCTTTTCTTATGATCCGTAAACATTCTAGAAAACCATAATGCACCCAAAAATGTGTACAGATGCCTCTAGGGGCCAACACAATTCCCTTACCTCAATTCTCTGCACTGTTTGACTCTTTCAATGCTAAGTATTCTGCCCAGTTCGATTTACTTCCAGTCAACTCTCTGGAGCTACGCATAACCATATATGAGATTAATTATGATACATTCATTATCCTGACTTCATCTTAGTCAATATATCTCATTGAGCCTAATTCTCACTTAAGTCCATTTCGATTGCACTAATCATTACACCTAAGCCCTTTGGGCTCCTTAGGTCCATTATCTCTCATTGAATCGAATTCTAGGCCCATTGACCTTAGTTTTGCATTTATTCATGCATTTTCACAAACACCTTATATGTACACTTCATAACTTCATCTATTTCCTTAAACGTATTTCACAAAACCATCTCAAAATCATGCATATAGCATTACTAACACCTTAGTATAATCCATTCATCATTGAATCAACCTTAGTTCATTTTCTCACACTAAACCCATTTTTAGGTTATGGTTGATTCATCATGTTTTAGGTAGTTTCAACCAATAATACATACACCAATCAACTCATAACAATGTCTAAGTAAACATACTTGGAGTTGGTGTACTGAAAACTCATCTAGCTTGTCTTTTCTCTTGTCCGAAATTGGAACTCTTTTGCTCTTTCAATCCAACAAGTTGAATACTAATTCCTAACTATGTTGTTCTCCTCCTTGCAATGAACAACTTTGCTCAAATAGCCTTTTCTCAAATCTTTTTTGGAAGAGAGTGGTATTCTAGAGTGAGAAAGCTTACTCTTTTTGGGTAAAAATGGAGGGATGTTTTGATTTTCTGAAGAAGAAGGTTTGGCTGTCAGGTTTTTATAGAATAAGGGTGGTGAGATCGATCTCCTAGGGTAAGAGATCGATCTTCTCTTGGTTTTGAACCATCAAAATATTCAGGCTTGTAAGTGAGAGATTGATCTGATCTTTGGGAAGAGATCGATCTTTGCTAGGCAGAAACAACTGGAGATCAATCTGCTCCTGACAGAATCAAATGAAGATCGATATGAACTTATGAAGGGATCGATCCTTTCAAGATAAGACCAAACTGAGATCGATTTACTTGAACAAGAGATCGATCTGCTTTGAATAAGGGATCGATTTGGCCTTCATTTGGAGCATTTCTTGTCACGACCCAAATTACCTAAAAATCCCTACAAATTTTTCGCTTTTTTTTATAATCATCACCCGTCGTGAACAGTTACACTTCTAAACAGTTGGGCTATGATTCGGTGTTAGTAACCTCTAATCTATTTACCATTCCATTTTCATATTCACTTTCGCATATCAATTTATTTAAATTAAATACATCCCCAGTATTATCTCCAATATTAAATCCATATACAGTACTGTGCATCTATATGTTCAGATACAAGAATTATATAAATGTGTATACCTGGTCTTTATAAGAAGCAGCGGATAACCGAGATGCAAGACTATTGTCGCTCTCTTCTACCGAATGTACCCTCTGGGGTGGAAAATGAAAGGGTGAGCGAAAATGTGCTCAGTAAGGCAATAATGTAAGCAGGTAGATAACTATACTATCTACGTGCTGATAATGTCATGATTGTAAAAATCGTTTACTTTCGGAGCATGAGATAAGATTAAAACAATGCCACATGTATGTATATATCATATACAAGAAATCATGAAACCGTCATGTACAACACACATGGAAAATCATCATGTATGACATCTCATGCTCGTCACATTAAAACTTCATCACTTTGAAACTTATTTGTTTCAGCATAAATTCATCTCATTTAAAACTCATTTATTTCATCATAAACTCTCGCTTTAAAACTCATTTGTTTCATTATAAAACAACTTCATCAAGGTCAAACCCATCTCTCGGGAATACCTTGATTCATCAAATCAAATCTCTTTTAATAACATAAATCGGGACTACCCTCCATCGGGTTTGTCCTGGTCTATCCAGACCGTATGATATCATGTGAGGCATGTAGGTTACTGTATGAAAAATCGAGGACTATGGCCATATTTTTGTCCCTGTGATCCCAGGCACACGGATCCCGGTGTGCGGGGTATCACAACTGCAACGGGAGGTGGGGTCAAGTCCTACCCGCCAGAATATCAAGTAATATAATAGTCATCATGACTGCACGGTACAGCGTACTCCGTGTGACATACACGGTACATCGTACTCCGTGAACCCATATCATAGTCTGGGGGTGCCTGCCGTAGGTCTTAGCCAGCCCAATACTATGTCGATAACCAACCCATGTCTCAAAGTATATGTGCGAGTATCTCAACTCTCTGTGACACATAGTCTACAGGAGGCTTCCACACGACTATATGCATGTCAACTCGCGTCTAGTGCATTTGTGTGAGCATCCTGCTGCCCGCCCCACACCAGGTCACAGGCTTACGGATCTTATCACAGCACCACGCTATGCATATCATGATATCTAAAATCTCGTGCGAGCGAAGCTTCAGCACGGTTTTGTGCACACACAAATTTCTCGTACGAGCAATGCTCCAGTACGGCTTTTCATGAGAATCAAATCAGTAAACTTGAGTGCGAGAAAGACTCCAGCACTCTTTTTACTTGTATAAATACGATAGGTGGCTAGATTTTGACAAAACATCTTTAAAAATGATAACCGGTACAAACCGGTACCCTTTCGTATAGTTCACGAAATCAATAGCCAACCTATATTCGTATATGCTTAAATCAGAACAATATAATCATATACAACATTAAAATCATGAAATTCATGCAATTTCATAGCCTTACTACCCTTTTTGAAATTTTCCTAACTGGGGGCAAAATGGTCATTTTTCACTATTTCCAAATTTTTATCGTAAAAATTATTATTCTGTTTTTGGGTAGCCTAATGAATTTAACGTACTGTAAATCCCTTAAAATTACGTATAGCTACCTCTAAGTGCTCATAAAATTCTCTTACCTGGAATCGCGCGTAGATTTAGCTTATCTCGAAAATACCGAACCTCTCGGTCCAAGTGTGCGTCAACCAAAGATACGTCACTGCATATAACCACGTAATCGAGGTTAATTCACTTATCTCGATCAGTATATCGCATCTACTGACCAACTTTAAAGTATTGGGCCCTATTTACCCTATTTGGTCTCGGCCCATTCCAGCCCTTTTATATTTATTAATTCCCTTCTTCGGGTATACCGGGCTTATGCAGTTTACTAATAATTATCGGGCTTCGATCCAAGTTCATTGGATAGCCCGTATACCATTTACGGCAATTTATTGCAACTACGAATTAATATTCCTTCCTATGTGAAATTAATCCGTAATTCCGTAAAATACTTAAAAATCAATATTTAAAGAAATCTTAATGCGGAATTTAAATCGTACTTACCCGATACGATGCGGGGTACGAAGATCAGAGCTCGATCGGCTCTCGTTCGGGCTCCGTCGTAAAACTGCATAATTAGGTAAATCCGGATTATTTTCCATTAAAATAATATTAAATTAAATTTTCGGAATTCACCCGTAGGTCAATATTAACCCTCGGTCAACTTACCCGAACCTCGAGTCGTCCCTCGGTAATTTTCTTTCTCTTTTTCCCTTCTTCTCCTTTCTTTTCTTTCCTTTTCTTTCCTTTTCCTTCCCCTTTTCCTTCCTTTTCCTTCCCTTTCCTTCCCTTTCCTTCCAGCAAAACGGCACCGTTTTCGATCTCCTCACTGCCTCTTGCCGTCGCCGGCGGTTCCGGCGGTCTTACCGGCCAAGGCCGGTACCAAAATGACCGGCTTCCTCCCCTGAACGCGTCGGTAGCCTCCTTTCCGGCCCAGTCGCGGTGGTTCACCGGCGATCACCTCTTCTCTCCCTCGAATTTTCGAAGCTCGGATCGGGCTGCTCCGGCTACCTCGTGTCTCGGTTCCGGTGCCTATGCGTTCGCCGGACTCTGCTCTTGCTCCTGGAAGCTTCGTCGGACGTCGAACGGTCGTCGGTGGTCGAGATCGGCAGTGGGTTTCTCACGGGTGTGAAATGGGTTTCGGTTTCTCCTTTCGGTTTTCGATTCAGTTCACTTTTTTTTTTATCTTTATTATTATTTAACTATTCATTTTATTATTAAATTAATCATTAAAATAGGCTAAAAATTCTGAAAATATCTACAAAAATTCTATTTTATTCACCAATTTAATTTAATTAAATTAAATTAAATTTATTTAGTTTTTAAATTATTTTTTCGGTATAATTCCTCCGTATTTTCGGGATATTGTCCCAGGTGACTTTCCGGTATTTCTAAAAATTCCGGATCTTGATCAATTTGACTCGAAATTATATAATTCCTCATTATTGATCAAGATATCCTAATTCCTTATTTTTAATTAAATTTTTCTTATCGAATTTATCCCGAATTTTGGTCTTTTGACCGTTTTACCCTTACACTTGTTTCGGAACCAAATTAACCTAACTTTCCTTCATACATCCACCATATTTCCTTATTTAATTTTCGTATTTTCAGTTAACTTCATTCTGATCATTTTCGTTTGATCAGTGGTCATTTCGACTCGTATTTAATTATTTCCGACGTCCACCGATATTCCAATTTATTTTGCTTCACAAATTTAAATTAGTCAACGCTCTTCTTATGATTCGATGAATATATATATACGTGTACATCGCGTGAATCATAAGGAAATACATCAACAGATAATAAAAGTGGGTCTTACATTTCTGCTGTAATTTTTCCTATATTTTCAATGGTAAACTCATATTTCATTACTTCAATACTCATTTTGCATTCTAATCCTATTTAGAGCATTGAAAGGTTCATTTCTTATGATTTACATACAATGTGACTTATGTGTACAACTTGGAATCGTAAAAGATACTTAGAATTCATGTTTGAGTCCTTATTTTCAGTTTGGATGTTTTGAGTTCCATTTGTTTGGTTTGTGGCCACTTCAGCCCCTATTTAGTCATTACGTGAATTCATGAATACTCATTTGTTCCATTTGCAATTTCATTCAAGCAAAAGCTCTTCTTATGATTCAATTAACATATGAAAATGTGTTACATCATATGAATCATGAGGAATACATCACCAAAAGTGGGTCTTATAGGGTAACAACCATATCATCCTCAAAAGAGGACATCGTTCGAAGAGGGAACAAAATACCATATCATCTTCAGAAGAGGGCATCCTCTGAAGAGGGAACAGAATACCCCTGGCCATGAGGGGTTGTAGACTAGGCTCGAGTCATACAACATCACATAAACGCCACACAGTCGAAAACTCATACTGCCACGAAGGCGACATGACTTATACATAGAAGTATGCATGATAGAGTCCGGGCCTAGCCCGTTCATAGGCCATCGACTAGTATTCCCTTGGGTCCCTTTAAATCGACCCCTAGGTTTACCTTGACTCGCATGCTTTAGTGCCCTTAGTCTAAAAACATACTTCTTATCATATTGAAATCATTTTCAAATTTATTCATACAAAACTTACGAAAATTATGTCTTGGAAAACTACACATTACATGCTTGATCCACAATTAAATCAAGGTTATACAATTATACAAAAACCAGTTAAGCTTTCTAAATTTCACAAAATCATAACATGTCTTGAGATGAAATTTTTAATTAAAAATAAGGTTCGTACAAGAACATATCCTTCCCGATAATCTTACAGTCAATATTTTCACATACTTATAGCACTTAGGATCATTGGACATCATTTATTTCTTTCCTTAGACCTCAATTTAATCCGGTCGATACTATTTCACATCAAAGCGATTAATTCTATCATGTTCATACGTCCGAAAACGATTTTGAAACCATATAGTTTGATATCTTACTCATGAAGTTCGATAATTGGATCATATAAATATAAGTGACGTCCATAATTATATTTTGATGAGGACTTCCCATTGTAGCTATATCATGCCCTTCTCCCACACGTGAACTACCAAAATCACCACAAACTTTTTTGCACTTCACTTACCTCTTCTTCTATCATCACTCCACACAATTTTGTTGGGCTGTGATTCGATATTAGTCACCCATTCACATTCATTCACAATACACATAGAATTTAATATTCTTTTCTAAAATGTAAACTCTTATACATTAACACAATTATTTATACATATATATCCCCGACTATACAATCATTTTCATAGCTGTGCTTATACATTGTTCAATACAAAATATTCGAGTGTGTATACCTCTCGTAAGATGGATATGCAGTGGGTCAGGGAATATTAGTCCTCGGCCGTGTCCACCTACTGTTGATGCTCTGAAAAGAGAGAAATAATAAGGGGGTGAGCTCACAGCTCAATAAGGAAATCAGGCAATCAAGTAGATAACCACACTATCTATAGAATACAATGCTTATGCCTTGAATTCATTTCCTTATTCATTTGTATCTAAAACATGCATCTCTTTCAAAGCTTTATGTAATGTGTATATATATATATATACAAAACATCAGTTGTAAAACTGAAAATATGCTGGTTTAACAATCTCGACATTTTATGCAATATTGCATTTCTCATGTAATTTCACATAAATCACATTTATCCTGCAATTCATTTAAATCAAAATCATATGGCATTCATCATGTTTCAAAACATGGAAATCTAGGCCTCACCCATCCCTCAGGTTACCCTTTTTACAACTCACAAATTCACATGTTCATATCATAAAACCATGTGATAATTCAATCAAGAAATATTGATTCACATTGCATGAAAAGAAAATCGAGATAGGCAACTACATGTTCCGAGTGCATGATCATAACTCATTTTTGTGATCCCAGTCTGCACAGTACTCGGTGTGCGAGATCTCAAAATTGTTGTAACGGGAGGTGAGTCAAATCTCTACCGTCAGCTCTCAATCTGAGGACCTGATCCCGGAGCACACCAGATCCCACTGGATCCTGCTCCCATTGCTAACCAATCCTGTTATAGTACATCAAGTACTCACGGTACAACGTATTCCATATGACATACACGGTACATAGTACTCTATGAACCCTATCTTAAGGTGGGATGCTCGCCATGAGTCTTAGTCCTCATACTATGGGTTATTTTGATAGCCATCAGCCTTATCTCAAAATATTGCACATGTGAGCATATATATATATATATATATCGGTACGACACACAGTCATCACAGGCTCCCAACACGACCATATCATAATGATATAACTCTAGTGCAAGCAATGCTCCCAGCACTATGTCATATAAAATCTGAGTATGAGTAAAGCTCCCAATACTCTATAATGTGTGTTATATGAAAACTGAGTACGAGCTAAGCTCCCAGTACTCTATCATGTAAAATTGAGTATGAGCATAGCTCCCAATACTCTATAATGCATTAATCACAATCTGAGTACGAGCAATGCTCCCAAAACTCTAACATGCATAACACGCATTTAAAACTTAGTACAAGAATACTCTCAAGTATTATGTGATGCATATCTCAAAATATAGTGCGAGAAATCTCTAGCACTTATGGTTTTCACACAAAACCTGATAGATGGCTATTCAAATCACAATTCACCTAATTCAAATCAGATAAGCACTCAAATGTGCATGTTTTCGCATATACATGAAAACATTAGCCATTCTATCATGCAAAATCATGAATCTTAGTCTCATTATGCTTCTAAGGTATTTTCACCCTATTTGTGGATAAAACACACTTATCCTCTTTGATTTCTATCACAATATCATGCCTAGTCATGGGAATTCAACATATAATATCAAAATGCTATTCAAAATACGTGTAGCTACCTCTAGCTACTCACAAAATTCCCTTACCTCGGATCACGTCAAGTGACCTCTCTTCCTCGGTGCTGCTTACTCTCGCAGTCCGATCAGCTCCCAATGTGAGTTTTTGAAGCTGTTATACTATTTACGTTAGTATATCGTATTATACTGTTTTACTTGCATAATCTCAACTCAATACATCAATTTCATGATTTTCTCCCATTATGGTATTATACCATATTTTCCATATAGCTATATTCATTCTTCCTTATTTCCAATTTATGCATTTCATACAACTACTTTATAATCTTCCATACATGCATATTCCACCATTAAATCCATGCCAACACCATTTCCTCATCATTTTCTCACTTTCACACCAATAGCTAGGTCATGCTCATTTTTCATGATCCTCTCATTTCCAACAATTCATACATATACCAATAAGTTCACCAATACACCTAGTTTAACATATATCAACTTGGTGTATTAAATCTTACTTAGCTGAGATTTCCTCTTTTTCCACCAAAATTGGCAAAAATCTTTCTTGCTCTTCAACCCTTTGATTCCAATATCTTGTTTCCAAGTATGTTGCTCTCCTCTTTGCCAAGAACAACTTTGCTCAACTGTATCTCACTCAAAAATGGTTGCAAACTGAAGTTTTCTAGGGTTGAAATGTTAGGTTTTGCTTTGGTTCTTGAATGAAATAGGATTTCTCGTGAAACAGAGGTTGCAGAAGTCCAGTATTTATAGAATTATCTCTATGAGATCGATCTGCTAATCATATGAGATTGATCTACCCTGCATTTTTCTTCTCGAAATCGACCTTTCAGGCCTAATGAGATCGATCTGCCTCTAAACATGAGATCGATCTTCACAACTCAGAATCTTAAGGAGATAGATCTGGCTTTGCAATGAGATCGATCTGTTGCAACCTGAGACTTAAGGAAATAATTCTGTATTGCCAAAGAGATCGATCTGCTCCCTTCTTGAAGCAGTTCTGCTGCACTTTTCCTTTTAAATTCACTGTTACATTGGTATTTAATTTACTTAACCATTCATTTTTCCTTCCATCCACATTTACAACTTCAAAATATTCATTCCTCATAATTTACATCATTTGTGACTTGTCTATACATTCCAAAATCATAAAGGTTACATGTTAAGTTACAAGTCTTACAAGCTATCA
The DNA here is from genome assembly GCA_033439115.1 of Firmiana major. Lineage (NCBI taxonomy): Eukaryota > Viridiplantae > Streptophyta > Magnoliopsida > Malvales > Malvaceae > Firmiana > Firmiana major. Next base: position 19,393,864 of record CM065903.1, on the reverse strand, counting down.
GTAAGCTGAACTGTCTCAGAGACTAGGGTGTTACCTATGTTTACAGATCCAAAAATCTCCATATAGTCAATCGGGTAATAACCCAACTAGGACGTTTATAAACGATGCACATTTGAGAATCGCACATCCAAAAGTCATATCTTAATCGAGACAGAAAACAGTTTATGCTTAAATCCGAAACAGTAAGCAGAAGCAAAATAAACTATATACTCCAATTAGTCTAAAACTAATTCGAATAAGATTATACAGATAAAATTTGTACAAGCTTTTAAATTTCGCACAAAATGCCACGTAATGATTTTAATGTATAAAAATCATCGCGAGGTTCAAAACGTGTCAAAACGAGTCGAAATCACATTCTCGATAGCATAAAGGTTTTAATTCGAAATACCGATAAATTTGTAAGATTTCTGCAATAAGACTGGGTAACAATTGCTTAATACCCTGCCTATAATGCAGAGAATAATTTATATTCTCAATCCAGTTGTTTCCTTACTTTTATTATTTCAAATCGATCATAATATTCACATATGTCTTCAAAAAGCTCAAACGATCATTTACGACAGCTAATGTTCAATTTCCAAAACATAAGAAAATTTATATGAGATTAACCCACAACTTATGCAATTAAACTTTTAACTCGTATAATTATACAAATTGTAGCAAGTGAGGTTCACTTACCCGAGATTTTGTGATGGCATGTAAATCGAGGCTTGATCGAACTCATGTTGATCATCTATTGTCACGCTACACGATTATATATTTAAACTAGGTCAATTTCGGTCAAATATAAATTTAAATAAATTTACAAAAAATTAAAAAGGTCAAATCCAACTGCTTACCCGTTTATCCTTAAATCGAGCTATCACCAAAATTTTCTCCCTTTTTTTCCTGGCTGAAACGGTTCGGACCGGTTCAGCTCACTCCACTCTAGCTGAATCAGTTTGAATCGGTTTAGCCTTAAATCTCGTAGATCAGGGCTCTGCCGGTCGATTCTTCACCGATTTCCACTTCCAGCAGCTCTGTGCGCCCTCATGACTCCTAAGGTTGGCAATGGCAAGCCTAGGCTGGTTGGGATGAGGCTGGTTCATCCTTTCTTCTCCTCGACGTCGCTGCCTCTTTTTCTTCTAGCAAATTCGCGCCTCCCGCAGGACTTCCTTTGGGTTAGCCAACGCCGACTCCCTCCAATGGGCGTTCTCCACTTCTCTCGACCTCCCTATCTATCTTCCTCGCTGTCTCTCTTCCTTTTTCTTTCATCGATCGACTTCTTCTGTTTTAACAGTGGAAGCTCGATTGTCGATGGGATATTTCCCACTGACTTCTGTTTCTTTTTTTAATATATTATATTAATATATATTATAATATAATATATTATATATAAGTATTTATATATGTGTATATTATTGTATATATATATATATATATATTTATAAATTTATTTAATATACATATAAACGTTTAAAAAAATATATATTTAGACATATTTGTTTTTCTAGAAATTTTATCATGTATTTCCAAGGTGGAAAAATGTTGGGTTGTCACACCTCAACTTAATGAAACCAATTTAATTAAGTCCAGTAATCTTTTAATTATAATTTAGCCCACTAACTTAATGAAAACTCATTTAATTAATTTACTTAATTAAAATCATTTAATTAAACCCAATTAAAATTCTATCCAATAAGTTCAAATGGAAATTTTAAATTTTCCTAGATCAATACATTTTCATCCATTAGCTACTCTTTTGTGTATGATTAATTTGGCTCCTAACATCACGATAATGAATTTGAATAGTAATTCAAATTCATAGATCAAATTAGACATCTAGCAATACCATATGACCACCCTAAATGTTAGAGAGTTTAAGATTGATTCTTAACTATTGCCTTTCACTAATAACTTCACTGTGTAATTAATATCCTTTAATCTACTATATCTCGAGGAATAGATAAGCATGGTGCAATGTCTACTTATTTAATTCCTTATTTTTAGTTCTTGTAACATTAGGATTTGACTTTATTGAATTCGAATAAAATCAATATTCACCTTAATTAATTGTACCATGGCCATGGATTTAATCAAGTCAATTCCAAGTCAAGAACAACCAAGTATATCCCTTAAATTCACATGGGGTGATGGATCCTCTTTGGACCACTCATCCACCTTTATAGGTTTTAAGCTACACCTCAAAACACTATTTTTAGGCATTTAATTGACCAAATTTATAGAGGTAAAATCAAAGTATGACATTTCACATTTAAGATGCCTAGTGTCACAAGTTAGAGGATCACTTACAAAGCAGGGTCTCATAATAATAACTCCTTATAACTCCTTTATAAGGCCTATCGTATCCAATAGGCCTCACCATATTTAGTAACAAATAATCCCTATTACCATTGATCTAAATAGTGAAGGGAAACCTTTATGTCACTTACATAAATGATAATGTGTTGCTATGGTACCATGCTTTTCACTAAGTGAGTTAGCTCTTGGGCATGCCCTAACATTATTTGTCGAAGTTCTTATAAGACCCGTAAATTTATATGTAATGCATATGATAGTTGGATGTACAGACAAGTTACATTTCATATGAATTACAAGAAATAAATGTTTTTATGTTCTAAGAGCGAATGGATTGATAAATGAGTGTTGAAGTGATTGAGTATGAGTTTAAATGAGAAATTTTAGAGTAAAAGGGTGTAGGATGAAAGCCAGATCGATCCCATGCAAGGAGAGATCGATCTCGTGGCCTGGAAAACGTAATACCAAGCATTCTGCAAGAGGGAGATCGATCCCTCACTCAAGCAGATCGATCTTCATTAGTCTTGGGTTTGAGCAGATCGATATCCTCTTAAGGCCAAATTGATCTCCTAAGCTCTCTGCTTGAAAGAAATCGATCCTATACCATTGAACAGATCAGTCTCATACAATAGGGTAGATCGATCTCATACATCCAATAGATCGATCTCTTGCCTGTAAAATGGTCAAAATTCCAAGGATTCAAGTAAAGCCAGATCGATCTCCACCTTATGCAGATCGATCTCCTATTGCCATTTCTATAAAAGCAGAGCAGTTGCATCTGCACTTTGACAGGAACAAACCATTTTCCTCTATTTTCAACCTTAAACCTAGCTTTCTCTCTCTAAAACCATTCCATTTCCATAAAGATTTGAGAAAAAGCCATTATAGTAAAGTTGTTCACTATAAGGAGAAGAACAACATAACTTGGAATCAATACTTCATTAGTTGGATTGAAGGAGCAAAATGAGTGTTCTTATTTTAAGTAAGAAGAAAGTCAAGTTAGGTGAGTTTCTTATGCACCAACCCAAAGTACATTTATTTAGTTATTGATTTTGAGTTGATTAGTGTGTATATTAATGATGGAAACTACCTAGAATGTAATGGAACAAGTATGACCTAGAATGAGTCTAGTGTGAGAAAGTGTGATATAGTTGAATAGATGATGAATGACCTGAATTAAAGTGTTGGTGAAGTGATATGTAGGGTTTTAAGATGATAGAATGAAACTACATTGTGAGATTAGTTAAGTTAAGGAAATAAGTATATGGGGTGTTTGATAAAATGCCATAGTTAAGTGATGAACTAGAGACAAGATGAGCTTAAATATCAATTTAGTATGAATTAATAAACTCTCGAGAATTAATAAAGCGATCGAAATGGACTTAATAGGAAGTGAGACCTTATATGGGGTAATGAAAACTATAGGTCAAATCGACTATAGTAAACGTAAGAGTTGTGTTATATCGGACCAAATTGATGTGAAATATGATTTCGCGCAGTCTCGGAGAGTCCGTTGGAGGTAAATCAAATTGCACAAGTGAGCAACTCTGAGTGGAATCACTCAACGCGATTCCAGGTAAGAGAATTCTGTGAGTATATAGAGATAACTGCTCTTAATTTTGTGGGTGAATATAGGGCTTTGTAAATTGCATGGTTATCTAGAAAGGTGAATGATTGTATATGTGAATGACTACAAGTATATATGTATATGATTTGTTTTCTGAAGTGATTCTTACAAAGGGGATAGTAAGGCTAATAATTGCATAAATCACGTGTTTTGATACTTTTATAAAATACATTGCTTTGGTTTTACGCAAAATTGACGGTTAGGTTGGCTAGTGATTTCATGATTTGTGAAATAGCACAAGTGAGGTGCTAACTTTGGTTTTGAGAGTGTTTTGTTAAAATCGAGCCATCTGTCGTACTTATATGAGTTAAATCATGCTAGAGCCTTGCTCACACTTGATTTTGATGTTTTCGTTACGCATGAAATGTGCTGGAGCCTAGCTCGCACCATATTTTGAGTCAATGATGTTTTATAAGCCGTACTAAGCTGCTAGCTCGTACGTGGGTTTTCCTTGACTTACTTATGCATATAACCGTACTGGAGCTATGCTCGTACGTGATTTCTTCATTATTTGTCATGCATAAAACTGTACTAAAGCATTGTTTGTACGAGGATATTTACCGATGATGCATGAAATCGTGCTAGAGCTTCGCTCGCATTGGATTTTCACACTGTGGTATGTATGAGCCGTGGAGCTGGTAAGATCCTTAAGCCCATTGAGGCAGGGAGGCTTTATTCGGTGGGGAGGCTGTCTTATATTAATAAGATCCTTAAACCCAACATCCTTAAGCCTATTAAGGCGGGGAGGCTCTGTTCCGTGGGGAGGTTCTCTTATATTGATAACATCCTTAAGCCCAACATCCTTAAGTCTACTGAGGCGAGGAGACTCTGTTCGACGGGGAGACTCTTTTACATTAAAATGAAATGCTCCCACATGTGCTTGAGACTGTGTAGGTTACACATGGTGTGAGGTAGATAAGTCCTATGGCAGGCACCCCCAACCATGATATGGGTCCGCGGAGTACGTTATACCTTGTAGATCACATGGAGTACGTTGTACCGCGTGGTTGTGATGTGATTTGAAAGTCTGGCATAGGACTAACCCACATTTGTTCCAGCATGATACCACGCACACCGGGATCCGTGTGGTTTGGGATGATTTATGATATAGTTGGCCAACAAAGTCTTTGATTTGTTGTGACTGCCTGTCTCACATGATATCACATGATTTTCTTTACTGAGCATAATTAATGTTGTCCAGGGTTGACCCAAGGGAGGGGTCGAACCTTGTGTTATGGCTTAAAGAAATGATGTATGATGATAATGATGAGTTTTGATAATGTTTTGACAATAAGTTACACTTTGAGGGAATGACTTATAATTTATTATGAAATCGTTAAGTGTTTACTATAATGAGCATGAGAGGTTTCACATGGTGATTTTTCATGTTTTATGTGCCTATTTACATGTTTTCAGTACATGATATATGTATATCCATCTGGCATAGTTTTATTATTTCCTCATGCTCTGCATATAAACGATTTATGCCATGACATTATAAGTATGTAGATAGTGTGGTTATCTACCATGCTTGCATTATTGCCTTAGTGAGCGTGTGGTTGTGTGAGACCTGAGAATTCTATACACATTTAATTATGTAATGTGAACATGAGTGTAATTGATTGAGCTATATGTGATGTACTCATATATTAAGGTGGTAAGGAATGAAATTTCTAAGTGATGAATGAGTATTGAATGAGAAATAATCTATGGAGCAAATTATGGCAATTATATGTTGAGATTTTATGCCAAAAGTACAACCATAGTGTGAAACTATGAGGCAAGATCGTTCTTGGAGAAGAGGGGATCGATCTGGTTGGCCAAAGTGACAAGGAATGGAAAATGTAAATGAGCAAATCGATCTCCAATGAAGGCAGATCAATCTCCTTGTGATTCTGCCTTGAAGGGATCGATTTCCTATAGGAGCAAATCGATCTCCAAATGTTTCTGTAATATGTAGATCGACCTCCTCACAAGGAACAGATCGATCTCCTCAAGATTATGAGATCGATCTTACCACCACGACAGATTGATCTGGTAGGCATTATGAATTTCTAGTGATGCCCTTTGGATTGACGAACGCCCTTGCAGCCTTTATGAGATTAATGAATGAGGTGTTCAAGCACTATCTAGATAAGTTTGTGATAGTCTTTATTGATGATATCTTGGTGTACTCTTGGTCTTATGAGGAGCACGGACAGCAATTGTGGTTAGTACTTCGGATACTCCGAGATAAGCAGTTATATGGAAAGCTTAGTAAATGTGAGTTTTAGCTGGATCGAATAGCTTTCTTTGGTCATATAGTTTCAGAGGAAGGAGTATCAGTTGATCCAATTAAAGTGGAGGCTGTGCTTAATTGGGAAAGACCGAGGACAGTTATAGAGGTACGAAGTTTCCTTGGTTTGGCAGGGTATTACAGAAGATTTGTGGAGGGATTTTCCAGGATTATCGGTCCTTTGACCAAGCTCATGCACAAGGAGACCCCGTTCATATGGACTGATCAATGTGAGCTCAATTTTCAGGAATTAAAGAGGAGATTAATAGCGGCACATGTGTTGACTATCCCTGAGGGATCATGAGGATTTTCAGTGTATAATGATGCTTTCTGTTAAGGATTGGGGTATGTGCTCATACAGCACAGAAGAGTGGTCGCCTATGGATTGCGACAGTTGAAAGATCATGAACGAAATTACCCCACGCATGATTTGGAGTTAGTCACTGTGGTATTTGCATTGAAGATCTGACGGCACTATTTATATGGGGAAAGATTCCAGATCTTTATTGACCATAAGAGTTTGAGGTATCTGTTTGACCAGAAAGAGTTAAATATGAGACAAAGGAGATGGATGGAACTCCTTAAGGATTACGACTGCGAGATTTTATACCATAAGAGGAAAGCAAACGTAGTTGCTGATGCCCTGAGTAGGAAGAGTATGTTATATGCTATGATGGTCAGGGAATAGGATTTATTGGAGCAGTTCATTGAACTCTGGATCAGAGTTAAAGAGGTAGAGACTGGATTTTTGGCTAGCTGTAAATAGAGCCCAGGATCATGGATCGGGTTAGAACTGGACAGCGTAATGATTAGAGGTTGATTGATATGGTTAGCCAAGCTGAGCAAACTTCGCAGTCAGAACTCATAATCAATGAGGACAGATTGTTGAGATTCAGAGGATGAATTTGTGTACCGGACGATGATACCCTGAAGAAACAAATATTGAGAGAATCCCACTGCTCAAGATACACCATGCACCCAGGGAGTACTAAGATGTATCGAGATTTAAGAAAGATATACTGGTGGAGTGGTATGAAGCAAGACGTGGTAGATTATGTGGCCAGATGTTTAGTGTGCCAGCAAGTGAAGGCTGAGCATCAAAAGCCCGGAGGATTATTACAGCCTTTACCTATGCTAACATGGAAATGAGAGCATGTCACCATTGACTTTATTATGGGTTTACCGAGGACCCGAAGAGGTCGTGACGCTATATGGGTCATAGCAGACAGACTGACAAAAAGTGCCCACTTCCTTGCCATTAAGAGCACATATACTGTGGATGCCTTAGCTGAGTTATATGTCAGCAAGATAGCTAGATTACATGGGGCTCCAATGAGTATTACTTCTAACAGAGATTTCTTGTTTACCTCTAGATTTTGGACCTTTTTTCAAGAGTCCATGGGATCTCGATTGAGTTTTAGTATCGCTTATCATCCTCAGACAGATGGTCAGTCAGAGAGGACTATTCAGACCCTGAAGGATATGTTGAGGGCGTGTACGATGGATTTTAAGGGATCATGGGATGATCACCTGCCCCTAGCTGAGTTTGCGTACAATAATAGCTATCTTGCGAGAATTGGAATGACACCTTTTGAGGCTATATATGGTAGGAGGTATAGATCCCCTGTAACTTGGGAAGAAGTGGGTGACTAAAAGATAAATGCTCCCAAGCTTGTTGAACAGGCTGTACAGAGTGTGAAACTTATATGTGAGGGATTATGGGCTGTATAGAGTAGCCAAAAAAGCTATGCGGATGTGCGAAGACGACTACTCGAGTTTGATTTTGGGGATGCAGTATTTCTAAAGATATCACCGAGTAAGGGTATCATGAGATTTGGAAAGAAAGGGAAATTGAGTCCTCGATACATTGGACCATTCGAGATTCTTGAGAGAGTGTGAGAGGTAGCCTACAGGTTGGTATTACCCCCACAGATGTGTGGGATACACAATGTCTTCCATGTATCTTTGTTGAGGAAGTACCACCCAGACCCTTCTCATGTCATAGAGTATGAAGAGATGAACATACAAGAGGATATGAGCTATACCAAAGAACCCATCTGAATCCTTAACAGGAAAGAGAATGTGCTTCGGACTAAAAGCATCCTATTGGTGAAAGTCTTAAGGAAACATCACTCAATGGAAGACACAACTTGGGAGGTGGAAAGCCTCGTAAAGTAGAAGTACCCTCATCTATTTGACGAGTCGAGTTGAGTTTAGAGGACCAAATTGTTTAAAGGTGGGGAGGATGTGAGACCTGAGAATTCTGTACACAGTTAATTATGTAATGTGAACATACGTGTATTTGATTGAGCTATATGTGATGTACTCATATATTGAGGTGGTAAGGAATGAAATTTCTAAGTGATGAATGAGTATTGAATGAGAAATAATCTATGGAGCAAATTATGGAAATTATATGTTGAGATTTTATGCCAAGAATACAACCATAGTGTGAAACTATGAGGTCAGATCGATCTTGGAGAAGAGGGGATTGATCTGGTAGGCCAAAGTGACAAGGAATAGAAAATCTAAACGAGCAAATCGATCTCTAATGAAGGCAGATCGATCTCTTTGTGATTCTACCTTAAAGGGATCAATCTCTTATAGGAGCAGATCGATCTCCAAATGTTTCTATAAAATGTAGATCGATCTCCTCATAAGGAGCAGACCAATCTCCTCAAGATTATGAGATCGATGTTGCCTCCACGACAGATCGATCTGGTAGGCATAAAAGTTACCTAAAATGTTCCCAATTCAAAGGCAGATGGATCTCTACCCAAGAGCAAATCGATCTCCCACCTTCTGCATAAATAAGGACCCCTGTGTTTTTGCTGGAATTCATCTTCTCTCTCTCCAAAAATCGAAAACCCCCATTTTTGTCAAATTCCTAACTTTCTCTCTCCTTTAAAACACCAATTTTCGTTCGAATCAGAGGTTGTGGCAAGAGGGAAAGTTGTTCCTCATCATAAGGAGAACAACATACTTGAAAATCGAAGGACGATTTGAGCTGAGGCGTGAATTGAGCACTCCACAAGTTTTAGGTAAATTTCTAAGCTTTAATCCTTGATTTAGAAGTAGATTTCTGCGACTGTGGCTGTAGATGTTGTGATGAGTTGGCTGAAAATGGTTAAGGTTGTTAGAATCATTGAGGTATTGAGAAATTATGAGAATGTGAGCAATTATTCTTGGTGTTGAGATTAGAGACAATGTGATGACCTGTTGATGATGTTTTTACATTGTTTAGACAGCCCGAGAGTTCCAAAGAAGAATGTGAGGCTAGTTTGTCGTTCGGGGGAGCGATTGCACTATACGAGGTGCAACGAGGTAAGGGAAAACTTAAACTCATTTGTGCATACGATTTGTGATGATTTTGTAGCATGAAATGTTTTGAGAAACAAGCATGTTGTTATGAGTTATGATTAATTTATTGCACATTGTTAATAGCCGGTTGGGGCCCATTTTTTCATGAGTTGTAAACAAAGTATGAAATTGTTTTACAAACTGTTTGAGTTGAAAAGTGAAACGGGATTTGGGCTCTACATTAAGGCGTACTGAGATTGAGAAATATGTGCGTGGTTTTACCGGTTTGAGCTCGATTTTGACATATTTTGTAATGAGTACAAAAAGGTTTTCAGATGAGTTTTCTGAGAGCAAACCATTATGAGCTCTACATGAAGGCAAAACGGTTTTACATGATAATGGTTGTTATTGAGACTTAGGCGTGTCATGTGATAACACATCGGGCCTTGCTCTGGTAGCATGTAAGTCCAAGCCTTGCTCTGGTAGCATGTAAGTCCGATATTCCTTCGCTTTGGTAGCGAGAGATGCCTCCGTTCTGGTAACGTGAGTGACCCCTGCTCTGGTAGCGCTGGGTGGCCTTGCTTTAGTAGCATGTAAGTACAAGCCTTGCTTTGGTAGCATGTAAGTCTAGGCCTTGCTTTGGTAGCATGTAAGACCAATAATGTCCATGATGAGAGGCCTTACTCTGGTAGCATATAAGTTCGAGCCTTGTTCTGGTAACACGTAAGACCAATACACCATGTACATGACCATATTATCAACGTTTCCTCTTTTGAGGATGCCTAGGATGCACACCCGGAGGAGATTATTTTGATGTGCCATGATTGATGTTTTTATCTGAGTTTTATTTGCCTAGTCTCCATTTTACACATGAGATTGTGTTTTGTTGTTGTGCCACGTGCATTATTACTGAGTAATTTCTATCACGTTTTTATGAGAAAAGCCATTATCACATCCTGGTTTCCTCATGCTTGTAACTATGGTTTTTATGCTGAGCTACTTACTCTCATGTTTCTACATGATCTTAGAGAAATGAGATGAGAATGATGTTTTAATGATTTCATGCTACGTTTTCTACTGAGCTTATTGAGTATCACCTATAAACAAAATGATTGTGTTGTGTAATTAATTATTTTTGTTAATGAGTCCCTTACCCCCTTACTGAGCAATTTAAAAGCTCACCCTATTTTTAATATCCCCTAGATTTATTCAAGTGAAGAGAGTTTCCTGCGACGTACGGAGTAGTGGCTATTGGAGGACTTGAGCTCCATGTCGTATATTGTATTTTGAGGTATACTTTAACATTTCATGTACCCAGACTAAAGTTGTATTTACATACACTTGATGAATAATGATGTATGGGATGTATTAGGATTAATTAACTCTGAATTAAAGAATGTATATGGTATGATATATAACTGTTAGAATGATGAGATCCTGAGGTGAAAGTTTTATAATGTATATATCATGATGCATGACACTATACATGAATGCACCTAGAATCATGTATTGATGTAAATAAGTTTTAAATTTACCCTATTTTTTGCGCTTCTGGGGCATCACAGGTTGCTCATCCCTCCATTTATCCCCCTCTACAGAGCGCGCACAGTAGCCTAGTGAAGGACTAAGGCGTTATATTTTGGATATCCTCTTCTCTCCATCGTCAAGAGGTATACACACAGGGATTTCTTTTTGTATCTAAACATGTAACAACACAGTAATCATTTTGAAATGTAATATGGGGAATATAAATGTTAGTAAACATGTCAAGCATAAGTATACGATTTATACTATCAAATGTATGCTTTTGAATTATTGAGAAATGTATGAAAATGGTAATTATTACTGACTCACAGCCCAACTGTATTTGTGAGGGTTGTTCACGACTGGGCAAGATAACGGTTAAAGCGAAAAATTTACAGTGATTTTTAGACAAAATGGAGAAAAAGGGTCGTGACAGTTCTTGTTTGGAAAAAAAATTGAAAGACGTTAAGAATGTATTGAAGTTTATTATGATGAATTTCAATACGTTCTTAATGTCATTCAAAATTTCTTCTGCATAAGAACTCCAATAAATAATGAAGGCCGGGATCTGTTATCATCCTTGATTGCATCACTTAAACTCACTAATTCCTAATTTTTACAAGCCAACTAGATAAAAAATTATTAAACAGTAATGTGTCATTCTAGAAGTGAATTTGATGAACATAAACAATGTCATATGATAAATAAATTACCTAGTATTATGCATGTATAGCACTAAGAATTTGGTCTATTAATTTGACAACCTTTCCTTTAAGTAAAATGATAAAGCACCTACTACGTATAAGCTTTTTCAATTATCCACACCTTAATCAAAAGGAGGTCTAACTCTTTGTATAGAAACCTGATAAATTCAAAGAATCTCACTAATAAAAAGTACACAATAGTAAAATTTATTCAGTTAAAAAGGTCACTTGTATAAATAACTTAAATCAAAGAAAATAATGAGAAAGAACACTGATCTCACAAAACTTGAGATGAAATATTGCTGCTAATGGTTTTCCTTGAAATCCCTCTGCAATAGTTTAAATATTAATTTTCTGATTAGAAAGCTAATTTGCGACAATAAAGGAACCAATGTTCCTCCAACCATATGACTTGCAATTAAAAATCTCCTCCAAATCTACAAAAAGTGATAAACTAAACAAAATATGAGAACAATAAAACCATAAAATTAATAATTACCAGAAATTGAACCCTAGAATAAACTCTAGAAATCAAAAAAAAAAAAATAAATGATTATAAAAGAGCCAGATGAGGTAAGGGGAAAATGTCATTCAAATCTGTAAAAACAATTAACAAAAAAAATTAAAAAAAACAAAAATAATAAAAGACAAAAAATAAACTTGGAAAAGGGGTTATACAGTGTGATTCATAAATGGAAATGTAACTTATGCTGAAAATGTTTTTTAGAGTAAACAATGCCATAAGCAGTTTATTGTTTGATGAAAATGATTTTCCATTTAAAATGAAGTTAAGCCGAAAATAGTTTTTTGTTGGAAGAAGTGAGATAGAGAGAATAAATGGTAGTCTTCAGAATGAGGGAAGGATTTGATAAGTAAGAAATGAACCTTAAGTTTTGCTTATAAACTATAAATAAAATAGAAAAAAAACTGTGTACTATTTAAAATTGTAGCCTTTAATAATTGTGATTTTATTTTCAAACGCATAAAACTACTACGTTTAATATAAAGGCCATAGATTATTTTGAAATTAGACTATGCTTAGATAGAAGACATACTATTTGATTATTGTACGTGAATCTTGGAAGAAAAAACATCAGGCATAAAAGACTACATTTAAAACTATAAACTATAGTTAAATTTATTCAAACAATATGCGCCTATCATAAATGACTAAAATCATTTCTAATGTACATGAATCTTTGAAGAAGAAACATCGAGTTACAAAAGACTGCATTTAAACAACAAAATATCTTTTTCATAAATGATTACTAATAACTTTGCTTAAAACTGAAATGATATTCCAATGCACTTGAATCTTAAAAGACGAAATATGAAGCTTTGAGCCATAAAAGACTATGTTTGGAGCAAAAAATCATAATCTATTTAAATACATTTAATATCTAAAGACTACAGTGTGAAAAATAGTAGTTTTTGTGTAATTAATTTTAAATATAATGTGGTCTTTTAGTGTCTTGACCATGCTTTTACTATGAATGTAGTTAGAGGCTTAAAGTATTGCACTTGAAATTTGAAAAGTTAAATTTAAAAAATAGTAGTTAAAAATATTAGATTTTGTACACTTTTAAAAAACTTTAGTTAATGTTTTTATGTAACCATAGTCTATGCGCCATTTTTCTATTAGTGAACTGATATTTTATTTTCACAATGTTGTTGTTTCATGATTTGTTTTCTGCTTATTTATCTAAAAAAGTACTTGAATTAAAGGTGATGTGTATTTAAAATGTGACAAAGGCCTAACTTTCATTATTTAGGAGACTTTTATGTACCTAACATTTTGAATGACTTCAAGAATGTATTGAATGTCACGACCCAAACTACCCAAAAATCAGAGTTAATTTTTCGCATTTTATTATTTTCTTAAATTCTTACCTGTCCTCGAATCGTGACCAACACTCCACTAATAATTGGGCTGTGCGTCAATGCCAGTCCCACCATTCAATTACCATCTAACTTATTTCTTCTCCAGTCATTTATAATTGTTTACATTATTTATACATCCCCTAAAGTTACTTACAAACATGTTACTGTGCTATGCTTATGTAGATACAATATGTACAAGTGTATATACCTTATGTTGATGGGTAGCAGCGGATATCCGGAATGCAGTACTGAGTCGTCGCGACTTCAACTGGAGATTATCTGTGGGAGAAAATGAAAGGGGTGAGCACATCAAGCTCAGTAAGGCAATCCTACGAACAAGTAGGTAACCATACTACCTACATGAACGTGGTGCCATGCATAAACCACCCTTTCTCCACACATTTTAAAACAATGATATGCGTTATGATGTTATGTAAAACACATTTGCACGGAAAATCAACATGCAATTATTACAAATCATTTCTTTCTCAATTAAAATTTTCACAATGAAGTCAGGACTCGACCCCTCCTTCGGGTGATCCTGACTCACACAAAACCATGGAAATTGAGTTTCTCAAAAGCATCGATATCGAAAACATACGTATATATATATACAAGATACGAGACTAGGCAATACTGTATATCGGTAATAACCAGGACTGGCCAATATGTCCTCGTGAGTCCCTCTAGCTTCACGGATCCCAGTGTGCGAGGTCTCACCCTGATCGGGAACTGCCTGGGAGGTGGGTCAATCCAACCCGTCAGTCTTATCCGATCTCACGCATCCGAAGATGCCGTATCCGAAGATACCCCGTATCACAAAGATACCGTATCACAAAGATACCCCGTATCACAAAGATACCGTATCACAAAGATACCCCGTATCACAAAGATACCGTATCCGAAGATACCCTGTATCACAAAGATACCGTATCCGAAGATACCCCACGGTACATCGTACTCCATGCTACTTGCACGGTACATCGTACTCCATGGACCCATATCACTCTAGGTACTCCAGCCCAAATGGCCTGCTTCCCACAGAGGTTTTCATAACTCAATACTCGTTGCCATGTCTCAAAACGCACGTGCGAGCCTATTAAATCGGTGACACACAGTCTACCCGATGCTTCAAGCACGGCTCATCGTATGTTCTCATAAAAATCAATGCGAGCGATGCTCAGCACTCTCATCAAATCAAGTAAACTTGGCAGAGCCCGCTTTACATCTCCACAAGGCCGCCAACCTCATCCCTCACTCTCACCCTACTTAAGAGGTCTTTTGAGCCTGTTGGGCCTTTTGGCTGACTCCAAGGGCAGACAGCGCTACTCCACAAATCTAGTAAAATTAGTGCGAGCTATGCTCAGCACTCTGTATATAAATTGTATGAAAATCTTATAAAATCTGGTGCGAGTTAGACTCTAGCACCGTGTCACGCAAAAGCATGTGAAATCTGGTGCGAGTTATACTTTAGCACCTATGCATGTAAAACTCTAGTGCGAGCTCTCGCTCCAGCACTAATGCATGCATCACACAAATCAAACATCGTGCGAGCTGAGCTCTAGCACGTCACATGTAAATAAAAACATGTAGGCGGCTCGGTTATTTCCAAATAGTTTTCACAAAAATCACAACAATTAAGATATGCAATGCTAAGCATTTTTCTTTTAAAGTGAGCCAGCCTACTCATGCATGCGTTGAAATACCTCCAGAACGAGCAGGAACCTCTTGTCCTTGCTCCTCCCAATTTTTTCCTAAATTTTTAGATTCTACCCTTAACAAGGGTATTTTAGTAATTTTGCCCATTCGGGGCACTAAAATTGTTCTTCGACCTCTAGACCCTTCAGTTAATTTTAAAGGACTGCGTATGAATTTAAAATTGAGTAAAGTTACCTCTAGCAGTCCGCAGAATTCCCTTACCTTATTTTCCTGTCGAGTCTGACCTTTTCTTTCCCAATGTTGTCTCGTCGCGCAGTCCGTTATGCTCCCAATCAAATGCCCGGAACTGCGTATTAATATTCCTCAAGTCAGATATTATGCAATTTAATCGTATTTAATCTTTTATGGGCTTAATTTAAATCGTTGGGCCCATTTACTCCTATTGGGCCCGATTGTACCTTAATGGGCCTTAATCGGCCTTAAGCCCGTTTACCACTTAATTTTCACTTTATCGAGGCCTATTGGGCTCATTGGGCCCACCAATAATTTATCGGGCCTCGTTCTAATTCTTGAATAGCTAAATCGATTATTTACGACAATTTATCTAAATTTCCATAATTCAATTCAATTTATGCGGAAATTAAATCAATATCACGCATAACGAGGTAATTGTCGTAAATAGGGGTCACTTACCCGAGATTCCATGCTAGTCCGTAACTCGAGGCTGTCTCGAGCCCTCGGTGGATGCCAATCGTCGAGCTACACAATTAAATATATTTTTCGGGTAAACTTTCAGTCGATAATTAATTAAATAAAATATTCCAAATTTAAATCGGGTCAATTTGACCGCTTATCGACTTACCCGAAGCTCGATTGCATCACAGGAATTTTCTCCAATTTTTCCTCTTTTTCTTTTTCCCCTTTTTCTCCTTTTTTCCCCTCTTTTTGGCTGAACCGGTTCAGTCCGGTTCGGACCGGTTCAGACCGCCGGTTTTTCTCCGGTTCGGCCGGTTCACCGCCGGTTCACCCCTTTTCCAGCCGGTTCTCCGCCGGCTTCCACCGCCAATCGCTCCGCTGGGTTGTCCGCATCACGAATCTGGCCTCGGTTTGGGTCAAGCTCGTCGGAACGCCACCAGTCCGGCTCTTCTCCCTCGGCGTCGGAACCCATTTTCTTTCTCTTCGTCGTCGCCTGCGTTTCCCGCCGTTTTGTCGGTTGAGACCGGTGCAGAAATGATCGCCGTCACCTGGGCTTTCTGAATCGGGCCTCGACTGGGGTCGAATCGCCGCCGTTCGCCGCCGATCGAAGCATTCTTCCCGCGGCTGCCACCTCTCGATCCGACGGATTCCGGCGGTTTCGTCGGCCAATACCGGTCTCAAAAGGACCGGCTCCTCCTCCTGATCACGTCGGTACCCGCCGTTCACCCCCAACTGCCGTGGATTGCCGGTACAGACTCCGTTTTTCCCGCGATCTTCTCCTCCTCCGTTCGGCTTCCTCCGGCGTCGGTAGGCTGCACCGCCGGTACCATTGAGATCACCGGCCTCCCCTCTTTCTTTTCCGGCCCTTGGCCGGGCCGTTGGCCATCGGACAGCTCATCGGGCTTCTTCGATCAATTGCCTCCGTTTTTCTTCCGTTTCTTTCTCTCTCCCCGACTATTCTCTCTCTCTTTTTTTTTTATCATTATTATTTAACAATTTATTTTATTCATTAAAATACACTAAAAATACCCAAATATCCCTTAAAATTATTATTTTATTCTAATTTAATTAATTTAATTTTTATTTAATTTATTTATTATATTTTAACCCCTTTTTCGGGTATAAGTTCTCCGTATTTTCGGGATATTGTCCCGGGTGACTTTTCGGTATATTTTTCGATTATTTTCGAGATTATTTTTTCCGAACTAAAAATTTCAATTAATCCCGATTAATTCCAATAAATTAATATCTTAATCAATTTAACCCAAAATAAATTTATTTCACTTTTATTGACCAAGATTTCTTAAATCCATTATTTTAAATTAAATTTCTTTATCGAAATTATACCGACTTTCAGTCTTTTGACCATTTTGCCCTTACACGTGTTCGGGATTAATTTAACCCGACTTCCTTCATACTTTCCCCATCTTTTCTTATTTAATTTCCATATTTTAATTAAATTCGGGTCTTACATTGAGTAATATCATAATTTAATTACATGAAATCCAACACTTTCTTGAACGTATTCAAAGTGTCTTAAACCAAAAACTCCCCTAAATAATGAAGGTTAAGTTCATGTTACATTTTGAGTATGCATCACCTTTAATCCAAGCTCCTTTTTGTTAGTGTATGCCTTAAAGCCAACTCACTAGGTGAAAGACATAGTACTATAGAAAAACATGTTGACTTTAGGGAAGTAACATGAAAGGTTACACTTTACTATCTTAGTTGATAATGATGAGAATTGTTGATTACAAGATAAAGTGTAGCCCCAGGAATAATATAAGCCTTGTAAAGGATTTGTAATGTAGTTACAATTAAGGGATTCCTTTTTTTTTTTTTTTAAAGCTTAGTTCCCAAAAACTATTCTTGGTTATTGTATTATCAAGATAGGGCATTGATAGTGCTCAAAGATGTAATGATATTTGAGGATATGTTGAGCCTCCTTAGTTAAGAATTACACAATCGATCTCATAGATCTAAATATGGTGATATTTGAGGATAACATGCGAGTGTTTAATCGAGAATAAATTCTGATAAAACCCCTACTTAGATTATAGATTAAAAAACACATCTCTCTATTTTATTCTTAAATGTCATGTTATTTTATTTGCAATATATATTTCTCATATTTTCACATATGCATCTAAAAAAATATATTTGGGCAAACAATCCAGTGTGGTCTATCAAACATTAAATGATGCTAATCATCATGTTATCAACCAATTATATAAATTAAAGCAATTCATGTTATTAATGGAAAAGCAAGAACATATAACCAAAGAAGCGTGAAATGCAACATAAAACAAATTGCATATCTAATGAAAATTTATAAGGTGTAAGAAGGGTACATTTAATAGAACCCTTTTTCATGCCTAAGTTACAAGACAAGATTATTCTTTACTTGCAAAATGTGGAATTACATGGTAAAATATCCACTGCTTTTAATAATAATTACCATTATAGACACCAAGACTCCATTTGAAACCACTCTCAGCACCTAAAAGATCATATTTATTTTCTTGTAAATTATACTCAAAGGAAAAATCTCAACAACATCAAGAAAAGATCAAAATAAACACACAAGCCATTCATGAATTCCGAGACTAAAAACCATCCTCCCTTCCCTCAAAAAAACACAGATTTCTTCCCAAAAAAGATAAAAAATACAAACACAAAATTAATTGTTTTTTATATTTTTAAAATAAAAAAATTCAAATAAGAATTTCTTAATTCAATATTTTTAGCCACAACTCGAAAGTTGTGACTGAATACTTAACTAATATGGATATACAAAATCGTAGGCTAAAATTTTCTTTCTAAATTTTTTGTTAACATGTAGTATAGTTCTAAGTGTTAAGAAAATTAACAGCTTGACTTGTTTAAACTCTCAGCTTAGGGTCTTAGTCTAATTACTTGGATATAAATTAAAGTTCTCTATAAAGTCCTACTTATTCTATAATATGATCAATTTAGGTCTCTGAATTCATCTCAATATCCACAAACATAAATTAAACTGGTTTACCTCAAAACATTAAAATTCGTAAATTTGTATTAGATAAGAATATTTTATTTACATCTCACATTCTAAGGGTTCATTTTCTTAGTTTATATCCCATACTACAGTATTGTCTAAAAACAACTTGAAAATAAAATCATAGACAAAAGAAAATATGTATGTACTAAAAAGTTAAAAAACATAGGCCTTATAGAGTTGAGACACTACGCAAACCTGCAAAGCTTAGAAATTTCCAAATATTGACCCCCCCCAATTCAAGCTCAATCTGTAAAAGAGATTTTATTGAATTTAGTGAGTAAGAGCTTAGTAAGTTACTTATATAAGGTCAGAGTTAGGATTATGCTATTCTAAATACAAATGCATGACTTCTGCATAAGTAGGTTCTATCTTAGATTAATGATCCTATCTCTATCCATCAAAGCTTCCACAAACGTCCAAGAGGGCTCTAAGTGGGTTAAGGCCTGTTTGGGGTATTAAAATGGGACTGTACTTTGAAAGACCTCATTTCCACGTTACCCTAACACATATGGAAAAAATTGACATTTCTCAATTCTTTCTCTTATGCGTAAAGTCCTAATCCATCCATCACGCATTACGTGATATCAAATCCTTATGCAATGAAAATAAATCATCCTTTAAATAAGTAAAGTGCATGACAGTTCTAAAATCTTGAAAGCACACTTTAACATTTGTGCTTAAAACAGTCAAAGACTATGTCAAAAATCCTTGCTATCAAAGATTCTGTGAAAACCCCAAATTTTACTGTACATTATATTGTGCATTAATTAAATGAAAATGCGCTAACTATTTAAGTATATTATTTTGAGCGTATTCTAATATACAAATATGGATCAATAATTAAGGAAAACTATAAATATGAAGTGAAATGGACTATTAATATGTGATAAGTGAGAATGAAAATTTTGGATACGGTTAAATTAAGGTTATCGGGGAAGCAAGGGCAAAATCATAATTTTAGTAATTTTCAGAGGTAACCAAGAAATGACTCCAACATACCCCAAAATAAGTATAATGACCTTACCCTTGCTCAAATTGGTCAAAATTTCATCGAAATTCAATTAAAAGTGTTAAATAACACTTGAATAGTGATTTTAGGCTTTAATTGGTGAGCTTCTGTAATTTCTTAATTTTAAGCGTGCAAATCAATTTTTTTTCACATCAAAATGACTAATGACATGTCTAATGAGTTATTGAGTAATTTCTAATCATGACGCGTAAAAATTTGTAAGATTAAACGAAATTACGACATAAATAGTAAATCTGACATGAATAATGCCATTTGACATGAAAAGTAATTTTAGAGTATTAAAATGAAGCGAAACCTTTATACGACATTATAAGTTCCACTAGTACTCTTTCTAAACATCCTCAACACACTCTTAAAACATTCTTAAAATATCAAAAACTTTGTGTTGGAAGAGATAGTGGTTACCAGAAAAATTAGTATTTGGCACATTTAACTAGACCCTTTTTTTTACCAAACATGGCTTGAGCCTAAACCCCTTTATTTAAAAGCCTTATTTGCTGGAAATGGAAGGAGAAATAGCCACCTTGAATACCTAAAATCATCACCTACCTTGGGAGAGAAACTGAAGAGAAATGTTCATTTTTTTCTCACTAAATCTCTTGATTTTCTTTATATTTAAGTGATCAAACACTAAACCCACCTTTCCTTGACCCTCAAATGGCCATATTTTGTAAAGATTGAAGGCAAAAATTTTAGGTTCTAGAGAGATAAAGTGACTCTAATTGGAAAGAAAAGAAGAAATGTGAGATTTTACTTATTTTCTTGAAGTTTTAAGCTTTGATTTGTTAAATTTGATACTTAAAAAGGTTATTTTATGTTTATAGTGAAAAATTGGTGGGATTCTCTCTCCTACGATTTTAGCTCCTGGATTTAGTATGGTAATTTTCTTTTTTTTGATGAATTAGCATGGGTTTATGTTTGCTAATGGTGTTTGAAAGTGAATAGTGATTTATTGTGTGGAAAAAGTGATGGAAATATTTGTGTGTGGCAGTTTGAATTGTTTGAGAAAGTTGTTGTTGTATTTTGAATATGATACGCTTATGATGATATAGTAATAAAATAGTTATGGGTATGTCCATAGATTGAGAAATTTCAAAATCACTTGATGTTTGAAAATTTTGGATTTATCGCAAATATTTAATAAAGTTATATTTAAATATTCATGGTATACTAAGAGGACCCATATTGATAGTGGGGGTCTCAGTATTCATAATGAGAGGAAAATGTGGTGGAAATTGTTTTGAAATACTGCGATATGATATGGGCTTATGAATGGATACTTTTGACTTAGTGATGATATGAATAGTGAAATATAGTGTTTATAACTGTGGATTGTATTTAATGTGTATGGTTAAATATTCTTAACACATATGATTGATTGAAGTGTTAGTGGAATGATGTGTAGTGATTTGGAGTGATGTGGAAATTTGGGTTTTAACTTGGAGACTTAAAAGAAGTGTTTGCTAAGCTTGAAGTAAGTGGTTTAAATAAATTATGTTAGTATCATCTCGTAACAGATGTTTAAAGTACTGTTTTTAACTAAGCTAATTTTCAAACTAAGTTATGACATTGCTATAAGTTTGGTTATTGAGATAAGTAAAAGTAAGTTGTGAATTGTGATAGAATATGACTTTGTTTAGTGCTTGGTCTGGATGGAAAACCTTGCTTTTGCCTTGTGTGTTGTGGCCAGCCAAACTTGAGTGTTAAGTGAAGTGATATATGCTTATGTGAACTTAGATCGTTTATGTGAGTGCAAGATATGTGTATGTGAGCATGGTTTGCATTTTCATTACACTAGGCAACCATAAGAAGTGTGTGATTACATTTTATAGATGTATTTGTAATTACATGCATAGCATGTTCAATTCAAGCTACTTTTATGCATAAATCTTAAAATGACTTGCGTTATGTTTGGCTCGAAAAACATGGTTTTGAGTTGGTAGTTGTTAAAAAAAAATTATGTTTATGTAACACTCAAAACTATTTTGATCAATAATTTTGAAACTGTGGGAGCCACCTTTAGTGTCCTGAGGGAACTAAGTACGACACGAGTACCTTTGATAAGTAATATGTTCTTGTGATCTTTATGGTTTTGATCAGTATTTTGAAGACCATGCACCAATTTGCCAAAAAGGATAATGTTGTTAGATTTTATACCGTGGGAGCCACCTCTAAAATCCTAAGGGACCTACTGCTACACAGGTACCTCTGAATGTCGATGACATATTTTGTTTTGTTAAGTTTACTTTCGATAAATGGTTTGTCTTGTGAACTCTAATGTTATGATTCATATTATGAAACTGTAAGAGCCATCTCTAGCGTCTAAATGGATCTAAGTGCTACACAGGTGCCTTGATAAGTGATAAGTTTTGTGAACTATAATGTTTTCCTTTAGAATCTTAGGAGACCTATATGCTACACGAGTATCTCTTAGACCATAAGAACCACCTCTAGAATCCTAATGGAGCTATGTACTACACAATACTCTATTTACAGCACCATTTTTTAGTGCAGGCATACCCATCGGCCTTCGGGTCGGCTTGAGCCTATAGAGCTTCACTCTAGGTTCTATTACCCATCTATCAAGCTTTGTACTCTAGACTATTAGTGAGTGTGCCTATCGAGCTTCGAGCTCTTGACAATTATACCTACCTAAACCTTATAATAGTCAGGTTTCAACTCTCCACTGATAAGCTAGATTGGTTTAAATCTATAGCCATAGTGTTGTGTTGCTTGTGACACTTCCTCCATTACTGATTAGGATGGATATCATTGTTTATGTGATCGAGGTTATGCCTAAACTCTTTCAATTATCCATTTCGATATCGATATCAGTTATCCGTTTTGATTATCCATATCAATTCAGTGATTTGAGGATTTATGCTTAACTTATCAGCATATGTTTTGATATTTATATCAATTTAATGATATGAGATTTTATGCCTAACTTATCAGTATTTTTTTTTTTAACATCTTTATCAATTTTTAGTGATTTAAGCATTTATGCCTAACTTAATTGATTATCAATTTTCATAAGATTGTCTATTTTGAGCTAAGTGTGTAAGAAATCTGATTTGAATAGGCATATTGGACCATTGTATATCCATGTGTTCAGCCTGCATTGTGTTCTATGATACATGTTTTGGATATTGAGTTAGTGTATTAAGGCTCAAGGAAAAAATGTACCTAAGGTATCATTTCGACTAATACCCCATACAACCTTGACTTTAAAGTGTGAGTTAGTATAGATATATCCAACATCAAGACATGATCTCATGCATACATGTTGCTTTGTTTTCGCTCACACATACACAAGCATGTATATCGACATGAGCCTAACATTCATTTACTTAAGCTACTTACTGAGCTATATTTTGCTCACTTCACTTTTCACTTCTTCTAGTCTATCTAAGCTAGGGTTTAGAATATGAGTTATTCTGTGGGCTATTAGAGACCATACATAGCTTGGTACCAACCAGTGTCCTCCCAGCCCTACAGTTGTTATTCCCGAGGTATACAAACAAGCATATCAATTTTTTTTACATGTACAATTATTGTATAGTATACATTATAGTTTGTTTTGTCACGAGATGTAACAAGATAGTTCTAGATTATTGTATGAGTTATATGGTTATCGAGTGCGATCTTAGATATGATTAATGATTGAATGAGTATGTTGTGGACTATGGGGAATGATTGATGTGATATTTGCAATGACATGTGATATAAAGATATGATTTTGGTTAACAAGTGATTTATTTGGGAAAACCTTTAAATATAGAGGGGATATTTTCAATTTGTTTATAGGTAGGAAGATCTCGTGGACTAGAAATAATCAAATTCCTGCCTTAGTGATTTATTTAACTCACATTGAATTAAAGAATAAATTAGTGAGGTTGAGTTAAAGTGAAAAGGATAAGTGGAATTTATTTAATGACTGCACAAATCGTGAAAACAAACCTTTAATTGAAAAGAAAATTTTGGTTCATAAAATTAGTGAATTTGAATAAGTATAAGATCGCAACCTTCGTTACGGCCTTCGGGTTATGATAGATTTAATTATATTAGAGCATGTTTTGTTTGGTACATGTCAATATAGTTGAGAATGTTGATAGTGTTACATCCCTTTTATTGTGTAATGTCTACATGTTGAGAATTATAGTCGTCCTATACCAAGATTGGTTTACTCTTGGTATAGGTATTTGTTCTGCTAGATTTGAAAACGAGGAAGGCCAGACTTAAGCTAGGCCAAGGAGACCCGCTCGGAGACAGCTTATTCCACTTTTGACTCTATTACCCTCACACTTTCATCACTAGATTGTATGATGTATATAGATTATAGATTATTGAACAAGGTCACAATGAAAAATAAGTATCTGTTAGTGAGGATTGATGATTGGTTTGATTAGTTAAGGGGTGTACAGGAATTTTCAAGATTGACATGAGGTCTGAGTATCACCAATTGAAAATTAAAGGTGAAGATGTATCAAAGACAACATTTGAGATAGGGTATGGCCACTATGAGTTTTTGGTAATTCCATTTGGCCTGAATAATCCACGTATGGAATTTATGAACTTAATTAATGAAGTGTTCAAACATATTTGGATCAGTTTGTAATTATGTCTATGATGGCAACTTTGTGAATTCCCATGCACATGAAGAGCATGAACATCATTTGTACATCATTATTAAGACTCTCAGGGATCGACAGCCAAATGCCAAGTTCGATAACTGTGACTCTTGGTTAGAGCATGTAATACCCTTAATTTTTGTAAACTCCAATTTAATTATGTAAGGTGTATATTAGATTGTGAAATGAATACACGCAAATTTTAAAATGTATAGCGAGTGTAAGATGGATATTTCCATGAGTGGAATGTGAATATATTGAGTTTTGAGTGGTGTTGTAAAATGGAATGAAGATGCATGAGTTGCATAAATCTTTGTACTTCCATTTGGTTTTGTATTGTATACCTTTGGTTATACAATGAATGCACACAAGTTTTAATGTATATAAAGTATAAATGGATGTCATTTTTAAGCATTAAAGGTGGTTGGATGAGAAAATGACTATAGTAGCAAAATTAAAGATGTTTTGTGTGAGTTACTGCAGAAAACTGCAGCAAAATCTAGAAAATATGAATCCAGATTGATCTGATAGAAGGAAAGATCGATCTGGAAGAGCCAAAAATGCTATTATTTGAGCAATGGAATAGGGCAGATCGATCTCCAATGGGGCCAGATCGATCTGCTAAGCATTCTGTGTAGAAGGAATCGATACCCTAAAGGGCCATATTAATCTCCAAATACTACTAACTTAGAGAGATCGATCTCACCCTTGGAGTAGATCGATCTCCTTAAGCTACTACCTGGAACAGATCGATCTCATTAGGTTTGAAAGGTCGATTTCGAGAGGAAAAATACAGGGTAGATCAATCTCATTTGAAGAGTAGATCGATCTCATAGAGATAATTCTATAAATACTGGGTTTTGTATTTAATTTTTCACGAGAGAAACTATTCCATTCAAGAACAAAAGCTAAACCTAACATTTCAATACTAGGAAACTTCAGTTTGCAACTAGTTTTGAGTGAGATATAGTTGAGCAAGGTATTCTTGGTAAAGAGGAGAGCAACATACTTGGAAACAAGATTTGAATCAAAGGGTTGAAGAGCAAGAAGGATTTTTGCCAATTTTGGTGGAAAATGAGGAAATCTCAGCTAGGTAAGATTTAATACACCAAGTTGATGTATGTTAAACTAAGTGTGTTGATGAGTTTATTGGTATATGTATGAATTGTTGGAAATGAAAGGATCATGAAAAATGCGCATGACCTAGTTTTGGCATGAAAATGGGAAAATGATGAGGAAATGGTGTTAACATGAATTTGATGATAGAATATGCATGTATGGAAGATTATAAGGTAATCTTATGAAATGCATATATTGGAAATAAGGAGAAATAAATATAGCTATATGGAAAATGTGGTATAATACCATATTGGAAGAAAATAATGAGATTGATGCATGGAATTGAGATTTGGCAAATGAAACGAGTATAATACGATATACTAACGTAAATACGTATAACAGCTTCGAAAAATCAAATTGGGAGCTGATCGGACTACGAGAGTAAGCAGCACAAGGATGAGAGGTTACTTGACGTGATCCGAGGTAAGGGAATTTCGTGAGTAGCTAGAGATGGCTCCATGTATTTTAGATAGCATTTCGATATTATATGCTATATGAAATCCCTTGAATATGCATATTATGATGATTGAGAATAATGAGGATAAGTGTGTTTTATCCAAAACTAGGGTGAAAATACCTTAGAAGCAAGTTGTGACTAAAATGCATGGTTGCATGATAGAATGGCTAATGTTTTCATGTATAGGCGAGAGCAACACGTGTTAGTGCGAATTTGATTTGAATTGGGTGAATTATGATTTGAATAGCCATCTATCAGGTTTTGTGTGAAAACCATAAGTGTTAGAGATTACTCGCACTATATTTTGAGATATGCATCACATAGTACTTGAGTGTTTACTCGTACTAAATTTTGAATACGATTTATGCATGTTAGAGTACTGGGAGCATTGCTCGTACTCAGAATTGTGATTGATTAATTATAGAGTATTGGGAGCTATGCTCATACTCAGTTTTACATGATAGAGTACTGGGAGCTTAGCTCATACTCAGTTTTCATATATTACACATTATAGAGTATTGAGAGCTTTGCTTATAGTCATGTTTTTATATGACTTAGTGTTGGGAGCATTTCTCGCACAAGAGATTGTGATATTGTGATATGGTCATGTTGGGAGTTTTACTCGCACGTATCAGATTTTGAAAAGAGCATGAAACAGCCATGTTGGGAGCCTGTGTTGACTGTGTGTCGCACTGATATATATATATATATATATGCTCACACATGCATTATTTTGAGATAAGGGTGAGGGCTATCGAAATAACCCATGGTATGAGGACTAAGACTCATGGCGAGTATCTCGAATATGAGGTATATCCAAGGTTTGAGGACTAAGACTCATGGCAAGCATCCCACCTTGAGATAGGGTTCATGGAGTACGTTGTACTGTGAGTACTTGAGGTACTATGATAGGACTAGTTAGCAGTGGGAGCGGGATCCAGTAGGATCTGGTGTGCTCCGAGATCAGGTCCTCAGATTAAGAGCTGACGGTAGAGATTTGACCCACCTTCTGTTACAGTAATTGTGACACCCCGCACACCAAGTACTGTGTAGCCTAGGATCACGAAAAATGAGTTATAATCATACACTCAGAACATGTAGTCGCCTATCTCTGTTTTCTCTTCATGCTATGTACTTTGAGATTTCTTAAATGAAATATCACATGGTTTTTATGATATGAACATGTGAATTTGTGAATTGTAAAAAGGGTAACCTGAGGGATAGGTGAGGCCCAGATTTCCATGTTTTAAAACATGATGAATGTCATATTATTTTGATTTAAATGAATGGCAGTATAAATGTGATTTATGTGAAATTACATGAGAAATGCAATATTGTGCATAAAATGCTGAGATTGTTAAACCAACATATTTTCAGTTTTATAACTGATGTTTTGTATCTATACATATATATTGCATAAAGGCTTAGAGAGATGCATACGTTAGATACAGATAGGGTAATGAATGATTTCGAGGAATAAGCATGGTATTTTGTAGATAATGTGGTTATCTACTTGCTTGCCTGATTTCCTTACTGAGCTGTGAGCTCACCCCCTTATTATTTCCCTATTTTCAGAGCATCCACAGTAAGTGGACACGGCTGGAGATTTGTAGACTCTGATCCGCTGCATATCCATCTTACGAGAGGTATACACACTTGATATTTTGTACTGAACATCATAACAACATAGTTATGTAAACTAATGTACGGTTGTGATGTATATGTACAAATAATTGTATTCTTGTATAAGATTTATATTATAGCAAAGAATATTAAATTCTATGTATGTTGTGAATGAGTATGAATGGGTGACTAATATCGAATCACATCCCAACTAAATGGTGTAGAGAGATGACTGAAGGAAAGGTAAGTGAATTAAGAAATTTTTTTTTGTGATTTTGGTAGGTCGCGTATGGAGGAAGGCGTGACAGAGCAAATCGATTTTTTAGTCGTATAATGACCAAAGATGGAGTATCAGTGGATCTATCCAAGACTGAGATCATGTTGAATTAGGACAGGCCGAAAATCGTGACTGAAATCCATGGCTTTTTAGGCTTCTCGGACATTATAGTGTATTCTTGAAGATTTTTCCATCTAATAAAATTATGAGATTCAAGAAAAAAGGCAAGTTAAGCCCAAGGTTTATTGGTACAGTTGAGATCCTCGAGAAGGTTAGAGCCTTGGCTTACATAATGGCCTTGCCTCCACAATTATCAATAGTGCATAACGTTTCCACGCACCTATTCAATGTGAGACTTTAGAGCTTAGGGGGATTTGAGCTAAAGAGAAATGTGAAATTCGAATATTGGATATGAAAGAAAAGATGATGAGATACAAGATTTTTCAGATGGATAAAATATTACAGAAGCACCATTCATTAGAGGAGGCTATGTGGCAACTTGAGAGTATTATGAAAGAAAAGTATATGGAATTGTTTTTATATGACTTGTGAATTTGGAGGACCTAATTCTTTAGTGTGAAGAGAATGTGAAAACCCCAAAATTTATTGTACATTGTATTTTATATTAATTAAATGGAAATATATGATTTTAACCGTACTCTAATAATAAAGTACAAATATTGATCAATAATTAAGGAAAATTTTAAATATAAAGTGAAATGGAATATGACAATGTGATAAGTGAGAATGGAAATTTCGGATACGGTTAAATTGGAGTTTTCGAGAAAGTAGGGGCAACATCATAATTTTAATGATTTTCAAGGGTAACTGAGAAATGTCTCCAACATACCCCAAAATAAGTATGGTTACTTTACCCAAGCTCAAATTGGCCAAAGTCCCCTTCAAATTCAATTAAAATTGTCAAATAGCATTTGAATAGTGATTTTAAGATCTAATAGGTAAGCTTCTGTAATTACTCGATTTTGAACGCGAATTTTGTCACAACAAAGTGACAAATAACACATTTAATAAGTTATTGATTTTTTCAATGAAGTTATGTTGTGAATAATAAATCTGGCATGAATAATGTCATTTGACAGGAATGATGATTTTAAGGTATTAAAATGAAGTAAAACCCTTACACGACCTTACAAGGGCCACTAATACTTTTCCTAAACATCCTAAAAACACTCTTAAAACATTCTTAAAATGTCGAAAAAGTTTGTCTCGGAAGAGTTTACAGTAACCATAAAATAAGTATTTAGCACTTTTAACTATCCTTATTTTTGCCAAACATGGCTTAAGCCTACACCCCTTTATTTATAAGCCTTATTGGCTGGAAGTTAAAGAAGAAATAACCCCTTTGAAGACCTAAAATCATCACCTACCTTGAGAGATAGAGAAAAGAAAAATCCATTTCTTCTCACTAAATTTATTGATTTTCTTCAAATTTGAGTAATCAAGCACTAAACCCTGTAAGACCCACTTTTGGTGATGAATATCTTATGAATTATGTGATGTAACACATTTCTACATGTAATTGAATTATAAGGAGAACTTTTGACTTGAATGAAGTTGTATAGAGAATGAATGAGTATCATGAATGCAAGTGAAGGTTGAATAAGGGTTGAAGTGACCATAAACTAAACGAATAGAACTTAAAGCATTCAGACTAAGGATGAGGACTTAAGACATGAATTAATAATATAAGACCTGCGAATCTTGAGTACTCATTTATGATTCCAAGCAGTACATACAAGTTTCATAACATGAAAATCATAGGAAGTGAACCTTTCCATCCTCTAAGTGGGATCGAAATGCAAAATGAGTATTGGAGTAATGAAATAGGGGTTTAACTTTGAAAAATTTGGGAAAATGCAGTAGGAATGCCCCGGATGAAGGCCAAATCGATCTCCTATTCAAGGCAGATTAATCCCTTGTGCAAGCATAACAATTTCAAGTGAATCTACCAAGGCTAGATCGATCCCCCCTTTGAGCAGATCAATCTGCATTTGCTTCTGCCTAGCAGAGATCGATCCATTCCAAAGTGCAGATCGATCTCCATTTAATCCTGTCAAGAGCAAATAGATCTCTCCTAATGAGCAGATCGATCTCTTGTTGCCTCTGCATAGTAAAGATCGATTTCTTCCTAATGAGCAAATCGATCTTTCCCTTTCAAAACTGAATATTTCGAGGGTTCAAGCCAAGATGAGATCGATCTCTCCCCAATGAGCAGATCAATCTCTCCCATTACAAAATTGAAAATTTGATAGCAAAAACAAAGGAAAGATCGATCTTCACCCTAGCAGATCGATCTCATCATCCCTGCTCTATAAAAACTCGACAGCTAAACCTCATTCTTCAGCAAACCAAACCTTGCCCCTCTATTTTTATCAAAAAAGTAAGCTTTCTCTCTCTAGAATACCACCCTCTCCAAAAAGATTTTAGAAAAAGCTATTAGATCAAATTTGTTCATCTTAAGGAGGAGAATAGCATACCTTGGAATCAAAGCTCAACTTGTTGGATTGAAGGAGAAAAGAAGGCTTCATATTTGGGACAAGAGGAAAGTCAAGCTAGGTGAGTTTCCAATACACCAAATCTAAGTATAGTTATCTAGATGTTGTTAGAAGTTGATTGATGTATGTATTTTTGGTTGGAACTACCTAGAATGTGATGAATAAAGGATGACCTAGAATGATTTTAGTGGGAGAAAATAATATATATGGTTGATTTGATGATAAATGGATTATATCAAGTTGTTAGTGAGGTGATATGCATAATTTTGAGATGATTGGATGAAATCACATTATGAGATTAGTCAACTGATAATATGTGCATAAACGATGTTGTGGAAATGCATAAATGAATGAGAACTTATGGATAAACATCTATACCAACTGTTTGATAAGTTACTAAGTGAGTTACTAGCTAAGTAGACTAGGAATGGCATAATGATGGCCAAATGTGATAAGGGGCCAAATTTGATGAAATATGCTCGATAAGATATACTTACTAGTTAAATTCAGAACATGAGCTATCGGTATTGACTCATATGCCTGACAAATGTTTATAGCTACCGAGGATATATCCAGAGTAAATTTAGCCCAATCGCGAGAAGCGAGAAAGGAAGAAGGAGTTGCTCCAAGCGAATCGAGGTAAGGGAATTGTGTTAGCCCTAGAGGTATCTGTATGCACTTTTAGGTACATGGGTGATTTCTTAAAGTGTCTAAGGGTCTTAGAATAAAATGAATGATTGAAGGGCAATAAAAATGGGATTTAAGAAAAGTTCATGAAAAGCAAGAACATGAGGTTCTTGAATCTTGTACTGCTTTTAGCATGTAAAATTAGTAGGTTGGCTAGCATTTAAATGATTTGCACGAAAATAACTTGATTTGGTTTTTATAACCATGCTTGCAAAGGCTGAACCACCTACATGAGTTATGTGGAAATGAAACGTGCTAGAACGTTGCTCACACGAGATTTGATATGGATACATGTGCATTAGTGTTGGAGCTTAGCTCGCACTAGTTTGTACATGGATTTTTATGACATTTTGCTAGAGCTTAACTCTTACTATTTTTCATACTGGTTTTGACATTGTGCTGGAGTGTTGCTCGCACTAGATGTCCACTATACTTGTTGTCGTGCCTGAGACTACTCGCACGTGGTTTTATGACATGTTGGGAGTCGTACTAGCAGCTTCGGGTAGGTTGTGTGCCACCTCGATTAAATAGGCTCGCACGTGCGTATTGAGATGTGCCAGTATATGATGTGAAGATATGGGTCCATAGAGTACGTTGTACAGTGCTATAGCATGGGGTACGTTGTACCGTGTATGATATGATAAATATACCATTTTCGAACGATGAATATTCTGCTATGGACCGGCGGGTTGGACGTGACCCAACTCTCATGCGAAAGTAGATAGAGGTGATACCCCACACACTAGGATCCGTGTAGCCTGGGATCACAGAGGATATGGCCATAGTCCTCGTTATTTCCCTTATTATTATTTGCATATCTCACATGTCTCTTGATTCCTGATAAACCCATGTTTGAAATATGTTTGTGGGTTAGGACAGTCCATAGGAAGGGTTGAGTCCTGACAAATGGTGATTTGAATCGATTTGTGTTGAGTTTTTAAATGCTTTGAAGTGCACCTTGCATGATAATTTACCATGCTTTGATTTTGATTTACTCATGATAATTTTTCATGCTTTATTTAAGAATTGTGCACTGCTTTAAATAGCATGAACTGCTTTACATATCATGAACACGAGTATGAACTGTTATATTTTGGGTATGACAAGTAACTGTGTGGTTTAAGAATGACATCACGATCACGTAGATAGTACAGTTATCTACCTGCTCGCATTATTGCCTTACTGAGCGCGTGGTTTGCTTAACCCCCCTTATTTTACCCCTCTACAGAGCACTTACAGTAGATAAAGGGCAATTACACAAGGTATACACATTTGTATTGTAAGACCCGATTTTTATTGTATTTCCTTATGATTCACACATTGTATGGATATTGTTATATGTTAATGGAATCATAAGACGAATGATTTTGATCATATAAATATGAATGAAGTAGTCGAACGTACGTAAAATCCGAAAACAGACAGTTAAGGAATTTCAAATTAAATTTATGAGATTTGAATTGTCCAGACAGAGATATGAATTTTAAATGAGAAATTATAGTGGGTCAAAGAAGGAAAGTCGGTCTAAATTAGTCCTAAATGTGTAGAAGGGTAAAATGGTCAAAAGACCTAAAATTCGGTATAAATTCGATAAGAAATTATTATTAAAAATATGAATTTAGGAAATCTTGATCAATACCAAAGAAATTATTGAATTTCGAGTCCAATTGATTAAGATACGAATTAGTACGATTAACCGAAATTTTATTTCGGGACACTATTTCAGAAACACGAGGAAAATTATACCGAAAAAAATAATTAAAGAAGATAAACAATATTTTTAATTAATTAACTATATTAATTTAAGGAATAGTGTAGATATTTTGTCAAAAAAATATTTTTTATTCAGTAAAATAATAATATAATAAATAAATTAATTAATAATTAAAAAAAGGAAAAAAAAGGAAACAGAATCCCGAAATCGCGATTCTAGAAAGAAAGAAAGAAACAAAAGACAGCGAGGGAGACCCAACCCCCTTCTGCCTCCACCGAATGGATGACCACCGGTGACTTGGGACGGCCAGAGAACGACCGGCGAGGGGCGACGATCATCGTGGGAGCCTCCAGGAATTGCGACGAGCACGGATGGCGTCGGAAAAAGGTGTCACGACCCTCAACTTACCAAAATACGTGCAAATTTTTTGTATTTTCATGTATCATTTATTATTCGTCCTTTCCCAATCGTGAACAGCTACTCTCCTCAACAGTTGGGCTATGTGTCAATGTCTACCTCATCCATCCATAACCATTTAATTTGCAATATAATTTTAGGAGTAAACACTTTTATAAATACATCAGAGTTACTATTTACAAGTGTTTACATTACTTTACATCTCCAATGTATACATACAAAATACTACTGTGCTATGTCTAGTTTAGATACAAAATAAGTGTGTATACCTTTAGCGACAGGATGCAGCGGATGCCAAAAGGGATAAGCCTCCAGTCACACTTAATCTATACTCAACAGTTTGTAGAGAGGGGGAAAATAAGAGGGGTGAGCAAACCACATGCTCAGTAAGGCAATCATGCGAACAGGTAGATACTGCACTATCTACGTGATCATGATGCCATGCTCAAATCATACTTTTCATCGTTTCTCAAATTATGAGTTCATGCTTGTGTTAATGGTATGTAAAGCATTCATGCTATTAAAATCCAGTGCACAATTCATTTCAAAGCATGGTATAAATCATCATGCATATTTCACAATAAAGCATGGCATTAATCATCATGTATTTTTCACAATAAAGCATGGCATTAATCATCATGCTTCGGTGCACTTTAAAAATATTAACAAATCAATCCAACACTTGTCAGGTGTCAGCCCATCCCTCGGACTGTCCTGACCCACAATTCATTTCAAACATGGATTTATTCACAAAGCATTAGACATGTGAGATGGGCAATTCAAGAAAAGGTAATAACCTCTAGGTCTATGGCCATAACCTGTGATACTGGCTACACGAATCAGGTGTGCGGGATATCACCACTATCTGCTTCAACGTAGAAGGTTGGTCAAATCCAGCCCTCTGGTCCAAGCAGATCTCGTCCGAAGACGGCACATCATAATCTCAACATGGTACAACGTACTCCATGCTACTTGCACGGTACAACGTACTCCGTGGACCCAAATCAACACATCATATCACGCCACATCTCAAAACGCACGTGTGAGTCTATTTAATCGGTATGACCTCTTGTCTACCCGAAGCTCCTAACACGGCTATCAACATGTCAAAACATCACAAATGCACGTGCGAGCCTATTTAATCGATGTGATACCCAGTCTGCCCGAAGCTCCAAGCACGACAACAAATAAGGTGGGCATCTAGTGCGAGCTAAGCTCCAAGCACCAAGCCAAAAGCCAGTATGAAATCCATGTGAAAACTAGTGCGAGCGAAGCTTTAGCACTCCTATGTATAAAACACCTCAAATCTCGTGCAAGTCATACTCTAACACGCTTTCATTCTCACGAAAACAATGTAGGTGGCTCATTTCTTTACATAGTGTGGTTAACAAACCAAAACAATTCATTTCTTTTGCAATTCATTTCAAATGCTAGCCAACCTACCATTCACTTGCTAAAAAGCAATAAAACATGATTTTCCAAAGCACTATGCTTTTATTTTCATGCACATTTGTCAAACACCCAACTTTTGCCCTTCAATCACCCAATTTTATTTCCTAACATCTCATGCATTCTTGCAAAGCATTAAACGCCCAAATTGGGTACAGATATCTCTAAGAGTCCACACAATTCCCTTACCTCGATTTACTTGAGTGTGACTCTCTTCCTCTTAGCTTCTTGTGCTCTTGGCTCGTTTTGCTCCCGTGTATCCTCGAGAGCTGCGATTCGTTCATCCAAATCAATTGAGTTAATGTTGTTAACTCATATTTGACCTCAGTAGTCAATATAATTAATTTATGCATTTTACCAATGCCTTAATCCTCATTTTACCCCTTGTAGGTAAATCTTACAATTTATTCACTAACAACATCTTAAAATCATACCCATAACACTATTATCACCTCTAGGTATCCCATTTCTCATTAATCTCCATATATTTCACTTTCTCACACTAGACCATTTCTAGGTCATAATCATTCCAATGCATTTTAGATAGTTTCTAACAATACTAAGCACCCCAATCAACCCCAAACATCAATAGCTTAACAATGTACTTAAGTTGGTGCTTTAGAAACTCACCTTTTTGGATTTCCTCTTTGCTCCAAATAGAAATGCCCCTTGTTCCTTCAATCCAACAAATGGGTAAATGCCTCCAAACTATGTTGTTCTTCTCTTTGATGTGAACAACTTTGCCTCTAATAGTCTTCCTTCAAATCTCCTTGAAAATGATTAGATTTAGAGAGAGAAATCTAGGTTTTGGTTTGGAAAAGGAAGGAAATGGTTTTGTCCCGAAATCTACAGATTTTCAAC
The DNA here is from genome assembly GCA_033439115.1 of Firmiana major. Classification (NCBI taxonomy): domain Eukaryota; kingdom Viridiplantae; phylum Streptophyta; class Magnoliopsida; order Malvales; family Malvaceae; genus Firmiana; species Firmiana major. Next base: position 19,358,079 of record CM065903.1, on the reverse strand, counting down.
GCCCTTTTTATAGAAATAGCTTGAGGAGATCGATCTGCACAAGGAGGAGATCGATCTGGTCCCCTCAAATTCCTCTTTTCCCCGACATTTTAAGCATGAGATCGATCTGTCGAAGCTTGAGATCGATCTGGCTCCATTGGAGATCGATCTGCCTTATTCCATTGCTCAAATACAAGAATTTTGGCTCATCCAGATCGATCTCTCATCCTATGAGATCGATCTGGCCTGCATAATTTCTTGATTTTACTGCAGTTTCCTGTAGAAACTTATACCAAAACATCCTTAATTTGCTGCCATGGTCATTTTCTCATCCAATCATCTTTGAGACTTGAAAATGGCATCTATTAATACTTCATACACATTAAAACTTGTGTAGAATCTTTTATATAGCCAAAGGTACTTAATATAAACTAAATGGAAGTGCACAACTTATGCAATTCTCCTTCCATTTTACCACCATACTTATAATCGATTCTACTCACATTCTCCACATGTTTAAGTCCATTTATTCACATTCATACATAATGTAGCTTGTATGTACAATCATAACTCTTATCACATGTGTGTACATTTAATTTATGGACTTTACATCATTTATACTTCACATTACAAGCACATCACTATTTACCTATATATACAAAGTCGTGCTTATACATATATGGGGTCTCATAAAGGGAGATCGACGAAGGAACTTGTCGAGGGGAGAAGAGGAAGATTTCAGTCGTTCCACCGTCGATCAGCCTGATCCAAGGCCAGTCGAAGCTTCCTCTGCCCGAGACGAGTCGAACGGCGGCAGTAACGAGTCGAGAAATGGCCGGAATCACCGGCAACGGTGGTGAGGGCGAAACAGTGTCGGACCAAGGAGAAGGAAAGGGAAAAAAAAAGAAAAAGAAAAGAAGAAGAAAAAAAAAAGAAAAAAGAAAAAAGAAAAAAGAAAAAGGATAAAAGAGAAAAAATTGGAAAAAAAATTTCGGTGATACAATCGAGCTACGGGTAAGTCGGTAAATAGTCGAAATTGATCAATTTAATTCTTGGGATAATTATTTAAATTATATTTGATCGAAATTGACCTGATAAATGTATAAATGTGTAGCTCGATAATTGACGACAAACGAGAGCTAGAGTCAGCCTTGATTTTCGTATCAACATGAAATCTTGGGTAAGTGAAGCTCGATTTCTATAAATTGGATAGTTATACGAGTTAGGAATTAATCGCGTACATTGCGATTTAATTTTTGTATAATTTCGTAATGTTTGGAATTGGAAATTAATTGTTGTAAATAACTTTATAAGCTATCCAAAGAGCCTAGAACAAGGCACAATAAGCGTTGAGGGCCCAATGAGCCCAATAGGCCTCAATGATGTGAGTAGTAAGTGGAAATGGGCGTAAAATTCAAGTAAGCCCCATTAAGGTGTAATCAGGCCCAATAAGAGTAAACGAGCCTAGCTTTTTAAATTTAAGCTCAATAAAGGTTAAATATGGATAAGTGTATTGTATTTAACCCGATAATGGTTATATGCATGATAAGTTGCATATTAGACATATTAATTATCATATTTTCCCATGATTTAAATTATTTTATATGTTTAATTTTTGGATTTGACTTATATTCTCTATTTTGTATTGTGAATGAAGGAATATGGAAAAAATGGATTAAAGTTGCAAATTCTGCTCAAGTCATAAAATTAGAAGAAATCTTGGAATTCAGGTTAAAATCTATCACTTGTAACTGAAGTTAACTTAATCGGTCTAAAGATGGCAAGTGGAAGATTTTAATTATTAAGGAAGAAATATGCAATTACTGTCTTTGGCAAGTGGTGGAAAAAGGAAAGAAGTTTAATTGTAATCAAACTCAATCAGAGAACTTTCCTTTGTAAACAGATTCTGGGGTTAGGATATCTAGTATTTATAGACTAAGAGTGGAAGAGGCTGAGAATCTTAATCTTGAATCTTCATCGTCATAGACATACAATTTTATATTTTTCTTTAGTGTTTTTCTTTGAACTTATGGCTTGCTAAATTCTTAGTCCAGCCAAAGGATAATTAAAGTTTGGGTTCTTCAAGAGTTGTGAGATCTAATTAGTTTTTATTTTGTTCTTTTATATTTTACTGTTTATATATGTCACGACCCAAATTACCTAAAAATCCCTACAAATTTTTTTTTTGCTTTTTCTATACTCCTTACCCGTCGTGAACAGTTCCATTACTAACAGTTGGGCTATGATTCGGTGTTAGTCACCTCTTCCCTATTTATCATTCAATTTTCATAATTTATTTACATATCAATTTATTTAAACTAAATACATCCCCAATATTACATCATATACAGTACTGTGCATCTATATGTTCAGATACGAAATTATATAAAGGTGTATACCTGGTCTTAATAAGAAGCAGCGGATAACCGAATTGCGAAGCTATTGTCGCTCTCTTCTACTGAGTGTACCCTGTGGGGTGGAAAATGAAAGGGTGAGCGAAACGTGCTCAGTAAGGCAATAATATAAGCAGGTAGATAACTATACTATCTACGTGCTGATAATAGTATGATATAAAAATCGTTTATATTTGGAGCATGAGATATGACTAAAACGATGCCATATGAATGTATATCGTATAGAAGAAATCATGAAGTTGCATATAAAATCAACATGGAAATTCCTCATGTATGACATCTCATGCTCGTCACATCAAAATCTATTAGTTTCATCGTAAATCCTTCACCTTAAAAACTTATTTGTTTAAATCAAAACTCATCACATCAAGGCTAAACCCATCACTCGGGAATACCTTGATTCATAAAATCAGATCTCTTTTTAAAAGCATAAATCGGGACTACCCCTCCATCGGGTTTGTCCTGGTCTATCTAGACCGTATGATATCACGTGAGGCATGTAGGTTACTATATGAAAAACGAGGACTATGGCCATACTATGTCCCTGTGATCCCATGCACACGGATCCCGGCGTGCGGGGTATCACAACTGTAACGGGAGGTGGGGTCAGGTCCTACCCGCCAGAATATCAAGTAACATAATAGTCATCATGACTGCACGGTACAGCGTACTCCGTGTGACATACACGGTACATCGTACTCCGTGAACCCATATCATAGTCTGGGGGTGCCTGCCGTAGGTCTTAGCCAGCCCAATACTATGTCGATAACCAACCCATGTCTCAAAGTTTACGTGCGAGTATCTCAACTCTCTGCGACACACAGTCTACAGGAGGCTTCCGCACGACTATATGCATGTCAACTCGCGTCTAGTGCATATGTGAGCATCCTGCTGCCCGCCCCACACCAGGTCACAGGCTTACGGTCTCATCACAGCACCACGCTATGCATATCATGATATCTAAAATCGCGTGCGAGCGAAGCTTCAGCACGGTGTTATGCACACACAAATTTCTCGTACGAGCAATGCTCCAGTACGGCTTTTCATGAAAATAATTCGGTAAACTTGAGTGCGAGTAAGACTCTAACACTCCTTTTTACTTGTATAAATACGATAGGTGGCTAGATTTTGACAAAACATCTTTAAAATTGGTAACCGGTACAAACCGGTACCCTTTCGTATAGTTCACGAAATCAATAGCCGACCTATGTTCATATCTGCTTAAATCAGAACAATATAATCATAAACAACATTAAAATCATGAAATTCATGCAATTCCATAGCCTTACTACCCTTTTTGAAATTTTCCTAACTGGGGGCAAAATGGTCATTTTTCACTATTTCCATATTTTTATCGTAAAAATTATTATTCTATTTTTGGGTAGCCTACTGAATTTAACGTACTGTAAATCTCCTTAAAATTACGTATAGCTACCTCTAAATGCTCATAAAATTCCCTTACCTGGAATCGCGCGTAGACTTAGCTTATCTCGAAGATATCGAACTTCTCGGTCCAAGTGCGCGCCAATCAAAAATACGTCACTGCATATAACCATGAAATCGAGGTTAATTCACTTATCTCGATCAGTATATCGTATTTACTGACCAACTTTAGAGTATTGGGCCCTATTTACCCTATTTGGTCTCGGCCCATTTCAGCCCTCTTTTATTTATTAATTCCCTTCTTCGGGTATACCGGGCTTATGCGGTTTACTAATAATTATCGGGCTTCGATCCAAGTTCATTGGATAGCCCGTATACCATTTACGGCAATTTATTGCAATTACGAATTAATATTCCTTCCTATGTGAAATTAATCCGTAATTCCGTAAAATACTTAAAATCAATATTTAAAGAAACCTTAATGCCGAATTTAAATCGTACTTACCCGATACGATGCGGGGTACGAAGATCGGAGCTCGATCGGCTCTCGTTCGGTCTCCGTCGTAAAACTGCATAATTAGGTAAATCCGGATTATTTTCCATTAAAATAATATTAAATTAAATTTCCGGAATTCACCCGTAGGTCAATATCGACCCTCGGTCGACTTACCCGAACCTCGAGTCGTCCCCCGGTAATTTTCTTCCCCTTTCCTTCCTTTTCCTTCCCTTTCCTTTCTTTTCCTTCCTTTTCTTTTCCTTTCTTTTCCTTCCCTTTCCTTCCCTTTCCTTCCCTTTCCTTCCTGCCAAACGGTGCCGTTTTGAAGCTCCTCACTGCCTCTTGCCGTCGCCGGCGATTCCGGCGGTCTTACCGGCCAAGACCGGTACCAAAATGACCGGCTTCCTCCCCTGAACACACCGGTACCCCTCTTTCCGGCCCAGGTGCGGTGGTTCGCCGACGGTCACCTCTTCTCTCCCGCGGATTTTTGGAGCTCGGATCGGACTCCTCCGACCACCTCGCGGCTCGGTTCCGGTGCCTATGGGTTCGCCGGACTTCGCTCTTGCTCCTGGAAGCTTCGTCGGGCGTCGAATGGTCGCAGGTGATCGCGAACGGCGGTGGGTTTTTCTCTCTCGGTGTGAAACGGGTTTCGGGTTTCTCTTTTCGTTTTTTCGATTTCCAGGCTTTTTTTTTTTTTATCTTTGTTATTATTTAACTATTCATTTTATTATTAAAATAATCTATAAAATAGTCAAAAGAAATCTGAAAATATCTACAAAAAAATAATATTTTAATCCACCAATTTAATTTAACTAAATTAAATTAAATTTATTTAGTTTTTAATTTATTTTTCCGGTATAATTCTTCCGTATTTTCGGGATATCGTCCCGGGTGACATTTTCGGTATTTCTAAAAATTTCGGATCTTGATCAATTTGACTCGAAATTATAAAATTCCCCATTATTGATCAAGAAATCCTAATTCCTTATTTTTAATTAAATTTCTCTTATCGTATTTATCCCGAATTTCGGTCTTTTGACCGTTTTACCCCTACACTTATTTCGGGATTAAATTAACCTAGCTTTCCTTCATACTTCCACCATATTTTCCTATTTAATTTTGTATTTTCAATAAATTTTATTTTCTTCCCTTCCCGTTTGGCCTGTGGCCATTTCGATCCTTATTTTTAGTCCGAGTCTCATTCCTTTAAATTTGTGAATATTTTTCTACCTCGTAAAATTTACGATTAAATTTCGGGTCTTACAAATCTCCCCCACTTAAGAAATTTGGTCCTCCAAATTAGAACCAAGTCAGATAGTCCATATACAACTCCGGGTACATTAATCGTATCATACTCTTAAAGTCTTATGTGACCTTCTCCGGAGTGTATTACTACCAAAGGGCTTTAATTAGGGAGATCATCTTAAACCTCAATACTTTCTCTTTCCTGTTTAATGCCCGAATCAACTTCTTCAATATATTTATACTTGCATTAAGCTGAACTGTTGGATCTCATATCCCATCATCTATGCTGGATCTGGATAGTATTTCCGAAACATCAAAATCTGAGACACATTGTGGGTGCCCGTTACTTCAGGTGATAACACCAATCTACAGGTCTTATCTCCCACTTGTCTAATCTCTCAAAATCTTCAATCCAGCGCAACTCAATTTACCTTCTTCCAAAAGTTCGCTATATCCTTATTCTCTTAGGACAAGTAACTTTCAACCATACTAATTCACCAAGGGTGAATTCCAATACTTGTCTATCTGCTCTGAGGTGTTCTTAATCTCTCATCCTTAACTAAACATTCTCAAAGACTTATTATCCAAGGTTAAAAGTAATTCTATTCTGTCACCCACTTTTTCTCATCCAATTTGGGGAACAACCCCTACAGCCATACTCTGCCTCATATCTTGTTATCCCAATACTCAAGTGACAACTGTCACTATTGACGAATTCAATTTGTAATAACTGATCATCCCAGGAGCATAAAAATCAAGGGCACAACCTTTCATCGAATCCTCCAGAACTTGTACAGTCCTCTCTGACTGACCATTTGTCTGAGGATGAAAAGCTGTGCTAATACTTAATCGGGTTCCCATAGCTTCCTAAAATATCCTCAAAGGTGGTAAGTGAAGCGGGAATCCCTATATGATACCATGCTCACTGGAACGCTACTTAATGTTCCACAATCTTCCTTATACCTGAATCCTCATACACACTCTGAGTATCTGGGGATTTCATAACCAAAAATGGGTAGACTTAGTCATCTTAACGACTATCATCCAAATAATCCCCTGATTTACCTGGGTCCTCTGTAACCCATCATAAAATTCATGGAGACTTGTTCCCATTTTCGTGCCATGTCGATATAGGTAGGTGCTGCAATAACTCTGCAAACTTTTAATACTCTACCTTACTCTGCTGACACACTAGGCACTTTTCTACAATCTCTACCATATCTCCTTTCACATCTGACCACTAATACCCTTTTTGCGATTTCGATATATTTCTTTACTTCTGTATGCACTGTATATCCCGAAGAGTGAGCTTCTGACAATATCACTATCTTATCAACTGTGGTCCTAGGGAGCACTCATACTGTCTCGGAATCCTCAGTAACTCATCATCACCCACTGTGAACTCTATCACTGTACCCTTCTGAATCTGACCCACACTATCGACATCATGCCGATCATCACGCTAAGCCTGGCAAATCCGGGCACTCTCATCCGGTTCTAATCATCAGGCTAACCGTCACACGATCACTGTCATCATCAGAAGGGATCACATCTATACTGAGGCTCACAACTGCATCTCGCAGCTCACGCTCCCTGACCATCATATGTGGTACCATCCCGAGGCTCTTTCTGCTCAAGGCATCAGTCATCACATTAGCCTTTCCTGGGAGGTACAATTTTCATAAATCAAAATCTCTCAGAAGCTCTAACCCAATATGTATTTTCATATTCGCCCCTTTCTGTGAAAACAGATACTCGGGCTTTATGATCAGTGCATATCCACAATTTCTCACTATGTACATAATAGTACCATATCCTCGGTACAAATACTACCGTTGCCAACTTAAAATCATGGGTCAAATAGTTTATTTAATGATCAAAGAGTTGTTTGTCTCCAAAATTGACTATCTTCCCATTATACATCAATACACAGCTCCATCATAATTTCGAGGTATCTATACTCACTGGGAACCTCTTGAGCTGTTGGGTATGGTGAAATTAGTCACGGTGTTCAGTTCATACTTCATTACACCAAAATTCATGTCACATCTATAATCTTATTCAAAGACCACGTTTTCTTAGTTAAACGTGTCAACCAAATAGACCATATTGAGAATCTCGCAACAATCCATTGTAAAAATCATCTTCCAATTGTTGCTTATAAATCTGCCCTAGACTTTAACTACACCCAACATATCATCGATAATGATGATTTACATATCGGTCCAATCCTTGACTTATTTACGCATAAGCGTATAAAATCCTTCTCAATCCGCTTATGTTTTCAGGTACTAACCTGTGTCATTTCCTTTTCTTTACCTTAACGACTCTTATTAAATTCTACTCTGTTAAACTTTATGATTGTCGAATTTTTATCTTCTTATCGTCTTAGTAATGGTATCCTAATGCTAAAGATATTTATTACGACGTTCGATTTCACGTTATAGGTTATATATATATACTTTTAGACGCTGTCAAGTCTTCAGGCGGGGAGGTATTTTGAAATACCTTTATTTACCCTTAGACTTAACCACTACCACGTTATATCTCGGCCTATGTGATCATAATTTATATTCGCTACTAATTGCTCAACCTCAATTACTTCGCATACGCATTCTTACTCCAATACATCTTGTATTTATAATCAAGCATATCTTATCTCATATATTATCTCCTTTATATATTAATCATGACAAAACTCTTGTCATTATTCATTTCATGAGTACAATCCTTTACTCCTTTAGTTTCAACTGTCGCACCCCTTTTTATCACTTAAAATCTCTATATCTATATTCCGTTAATTCATCCTCCTCTATTGGGGTACTCATTTATCAGTATTATACCCAACGATGTAGGCATTCATGCCCTTTTACTCACTTATATGTGAATGAAGGCGGTATGAATAAATATGTGGCACCAGGATCAGTAAACGTATGTACTTCATTATTCATAACAAGTGTGGTATCTTACACCACATCCATGAAACATCAATAGTGTCCTGGTCCAAGACATCCTCTCGCCTTCGTCCAATAGCCTACTTTCCTTTTTCCTTTCGGCTATGGCCTCCCTTTTCGTTGCAGCTATACCAACGAAATTTTTTTTTTTCTGTCTCTTTACTTTTCTGTGGAGCGATCTCGCCCAACTCTGTGCAATCAAAACTAATGGTCCGTTTTTCCACACTTAACGGCCATTTTTCATCAATACAGTGTAGGTATAGACCCTCCTTCCGTGGTATCTACCACACACCCTACACTACTTACAGTACTTACACTGCTACACTGCTATACTGCTTATCTTGCTTACCCTGCTACATTGCCACACTACTCTGTAGCAAGTCAGAGTCCTCAAATCACAATACCCCTCAAGAGTGCCAAAATCGATTGCACTGGGGTCTTACCAATTATCTTACTCCATGACTCGTCAAATCTAATCTCTTACCAACTGGTCTCTACATCTTCGTCATTTCTCGATTCTCTTCTGTCTCTATTTCGGCCCTCACTAGCTTTCCCAATCTCAGAGGCATGCAATTCATGTTCTTATTTACCCAACTGCAAATCTACGCACTGCCTCGGCATAGGTAATATTTCACGGGCCAATCGGACTCTAATTGAAAATTCGAGTCCTTACATGAACTTTTAGGTTTTTCGACTCTCACTGTCCATAATATCGGGTTCATACTTGCCCAGGGATGTATTTGAGATTCGTACTCATCAATCAACCCATGACTATGGGCAGTGTAAGAAACTCTATCTGTAATTTTCCTTATACAGTGTCCGGGATATTCTGTCACCGGAATACATCCAGAATATTTCTCATCTTAGCTCTGTATATTTAACTCTTAAGATGGGTCGAGCGGACTTCCATCAATGCTCTGCCTCGCCCTCCAACATAAATGTATTTTAAAAGTCACTTCCTTAGTCGACATACACCGAAAGAATTCATACATCTCTGTAATCTCATTCACCCAGTCCTCAACAAGTATTGGTTTCTTTACTTCGCTATATACCAGAAGTATGAAAATCTCTTTAGTCTGAGGCATCTGTTTAGGCTTTTCTCTGCCTATCCTCAACTATCTGCAATAGACTGTGTAAACAAGTTCGAAATATCTTCTACTATGTGACGGCCAACCCCTGCCCGGCCAACCCCTGCCATCGGCCATGGCCACCCCTCATGGGCCCACGCACAACGATGGTGGTCTAACAACGGGTGGTCCAACAACGCCACAAGTCCAACGTATTGTCCGCTTTGGGCCTCAGCCCGCACGGCTTTGTCTCATATGGGGAACTCCCCTCAGAACGCGTCCTCTGATCTCATACATAATCTGAGCAATTTGCTCCTCACAATAATCTCCACACTCCGCTCCAACATCGCGAAGCGTGTCTCAATACTGTCCGATCTCTCTGTCGGACTCTGTGGGGCATGCTCAACATCAGCCTCCACGTCATTCTCATCTTGAGTCTCATGTGACAACTCATTCAACTCTCAGGCCGATCTCTATGGCCTCTAGTATGTGTACTCGCCACTCTACCATAGCGGCTATCAGTTATAACAACTATATTCTTGCAATCGAAACTAAATTCTTAGCTGCGGTTCCATCTTGATATACACAATTGTATCTAAACAATGCACAGTACATGGGGATGTAAATTTACTTAACCACTAACACCGACTCATATCAGGCCAACTTAAGCTCTGATACCATTAAATTGTCACGACCCAAATTACCTAAAAATCCCTACAAATTTTTTTTTTGCTTTTTCTATACTCCTTACCCGTCGTGAACAGTTCCACTACTAACAGTTGGGCTATGATTCGGTGTTAGTCACCTCTTCCCTATTTATCATTCAATTTTCATAATTTATTTACATATCAATTTATTTAAACTAAATACATCCCCAATATTACATCATATACAGTACTGTGCATCTATATGTTCAGATACGAAATTATATAAAGGTGTATACCTGGTCTTAATAAGAAGCAGCGGATAACCGAATTGCGAAGCTATTGTCGCTCTCTTCTACTGAGTGTACCCTGTGGGGTGGAAAATGAAAGGGTGAGCGAAACGTGCTCAGTAAGGCAATAATATAAGCAGGTAGATAACTATACTATCTACGTGCTGATAATAGTATGATATAAAAATCGTTTATATTTGGAGCATGAGATATGACTAAAACGATGCCATATGAATGTATATCGTATAGAAGAAATCATGAAGTTGCATATAAAATCAACATGGAAATTCCTCATGTATGACATCTCATGCTCGTCACATCAAAATCTATTAGTTTCATCGTAAATCCTTCACCTTAAAAACTTATTTGTTTAAATCAAAACTCATCACATCAAGGCTAAACCCATCACTCGGGAATACCTTGATTCATAAAATCAGATCTCTTTTTAAAAGCATAAATCGGGACTACCCCTCCATCGGGTTTGTCCTGGTCTATCTAGACCGTATGATATCACGTGAGGCATGTAGGTTACTGTATGAAAAACGAGGACTATGGCCATACTATGTCCCTGTGATCCCATGCACACGGATCCCGGCGTGCGGGGTATCACAACTGTAACGGGAGGTGGGGTCAGGTCCTACCCGCCAGAATATCAAGTAACATAATAGTCATCATGACTGCACGGTACAGCGTACTCCGTGTGACATACACGGTACATCGTACTCCGTGAACCCATATCATAGTCTGGGGGTGCCTGCCGTAGGTCTTAGCCAGCCCAATACTATGTCGATAACCAACCCATGTCTCAAAGTTTACGTGCGAGTATCTCAACTCTCTGCGACACACAGTCTACAGGAGGCTTCCGCACGACTATATGCATGTCAACTCGCGTCTAGTGCATATGTGAGCATCCTGCTGCCCGCCCCACACCAGGTCACAGGCTTACGGTCTCATCACAGCACCACGCTATGCATATCATGATATCTAAAATCGCGTGCGAGCGAAGCTTCAGCACGGTGTTATGCACACACAAATTTCTCGTACGAGCAATGCTCCAGTACGGCTTTTCATGAAAATAATTCGGTAAACTTGAGTGCGAGTAAGACTCTAACACTCCTTTTTACTTGTATAAATACGATAGGTGGCTAGATTTTGACAAAACATCTTTAAAATTGGTAACCGGTACAAACCGGTACCCTTTCGTATAGTTCACGAAATCAATAGCCGACCTATGTTCATATCTGCTTAAATCAGAACAATATAATCATAAACAACATTAAAATCATGAAATTCATGCAATTCCATAGCCTTACTACCCTTTTTGAAATTTTCCTAACTGGGGGCAAAATGGTCATTTTTCACTATTTCCATATTTTTATCGTAAAAATTATTATTCTATTTTTGGGTAGCCTACTGAATTTAACGTACTGTAAATCTCCTTAAAATTACGTATAGCTACCTCTAAATGCTCATAAAATTCCCTTACCTGGAATCGCGCGTAGACTTAGCTTATCTCGAAGATATCGAACTTCTCGGTCCAAGTGCGCGCCAATCAAAAATACGTCACTGCATATAACCATCAAATCGAGGTTAATTCACTTATCTCGATCAGTATATCGTATTTACTGACCAACTTTAGAGTATTGGGCCCTATTTACCCTATTTGGTCTTGGCCCATTTCAGCCCTCTTTTATTTATTAATTCCCTTCTTCGGGTATACCGGGCTTATGCGGTTTACTAATAATTATCGGGCTTCGATCCAAGTTCATTGGATAGCCCGTATACCATTTACGGCAATTTATTGCAATTACGAATTAATATTCCTTCCTATGTGAAATTAATCCGTAATTCCGTAAAATACTTAAAATCAATATTTAAAGAAACCTTAATGCCGAATTTAAATCGTACTTACCCGATACGATGCGGGGTACGAAGATCGGAGCTCGATCGGCTCTCGTTCGGTCTCCGTCGTAAAACTGCATAATTAGGTAAATCCGGATTATTTTCCATTAAAATAATATTAAATTAAATTTCCGGAATTCACCCGTAGGTCAATATCGACCCTCGGTCGACTTACCCGAACCTCGAGTCGTCCCCCGGTAATTTTCTTCCCCTTTCCTTCCTTTTCCTTCCCTTTCCTTTCTTTTCCTTCCTTTTCTTTTCCTTTCTTTTCCTTCCCTTTCCTTCCCTTTCCTTCCCTTTCCTTCCTGCCAAACGGTGCCGTTTTGAAGCTCCTCACTGCCTCTTGCCGTCGCCGGCGATTCCGGCGGTCTTACCGGCCAAGACCGGTACCAAAATGACCGGCTTCCTCCCCTGAACACACCGGTACCCCTCTTTCCGGCCCAGGTGCGGTGGTTCTCCGGCGGTCACCTCTTCTCTCCCGCGGATTTTCGGAGCTCGGATCGGGCTCCTCCGACCACCTCGCGGCTCGGTTTCGGTGCCTATGGGTTCGCCGGACTTCGCTCTTGCTCCTGGAAGCTTCGTCGGGCGTCGAATGGTCGCCGGTGATCTCGAACGGCGGTGGGTTTTTCTCTCTCGGTGTGAAACGGGTTTCGGGTTTCTCTTTTCATTTTTTCGATTTCCAGGCTTTTTTTTTTTTTTTTATCTTTGTTATTATTTAACTATTCATTTTATTATTAAAATAATCTATAAAATAGTCAAAAGAAATCTGAAAATATCTACAAAAAAATAATATTTTAATCCACCAATTTAATTTAACTAAATTAAATTAAATTTATTTAGTTTTTAATTTATTTTTCCGGTATAATTCTTCCGTATTTTCGGGATATCGTCCCGGGTGACATTTTCGGTATTTCTAAAAATTTCGGATCTTGATCAATTTGACTCGAAATTATAAAATTCCCCATTATTGATCAAGAAATCCTAATTCCTTATTTTTAATTAAATTTCTCTTATCGTATTTATCCCGAATTTCGATCTTTTGACCGTTTTACCCCTACACTTATTTCGGGATTAAATTAACCTAGCTTTCTTTCATACTTCCACCATATTTTCCTATTTAATTTTGTATTTTCAATAAATTTTATTTTCTTCCCTTCCCGTTTGGCCTGTGGCCATTTCGATCCTTATTTTTAGTCCGAGTCTCATTCCTTTAAATTTGTGAATATTTTTCTACCTCGTAAAATTTACGATTAAATTTCGGGTCTTACAATATATTTTATGTTCTTATTGAAATTATTGTTTTGATTGATTGTGCAAAAAGGGCCCTTTGTTCAATTGTTAGGATAATATATCACCAATTAGAAACCTGAATCCGTAATTGTTTAGGAATTCTAATATAAGTGGTAAATAACATAATTGATTTCAGATAGGATTTCAATTCTATGTTAAGAAGATATATGATCTAGCTTAAATGAACCTACATGTGTGTTTGTTGGTTAGAATTGGTAGTCTCTCTAGTTTTCAATGCTGTTGGTAAATTAAATCTTAAGATCGTATCTAAGATTGTTTAACTGGTAAGAGAAATAATTAGAGATCGTATCCTGATTATCGAAGAAGTAAGGAGGGATAGGTTGTTAGGTTGTACCAATAACCATAACCAATTTGGTAAAGATTAAAAGAATTCACTTTTGCATCAATGATCAATTCCATGAACCCATTCTAAAATTATTCCTTTGGTTGGATGTTTTCATCATATTGATTTTCTCCCAACATTTTACATATTGATTTTTCTCTACTACATTTTAATATATTTTTCTTTTCATTCTCACTACAACAAAATCGCCATATTTATTTTCCTTTTAAATATTGTGCAGAAAAATAAATCTTACCAATCTCTTGGGAAACGACCTTACTCAACTATACTGCATTTTTAATTTATTTTGAGTAGGAATTATTATTGTTGGTCTCGACAACCACTAATTTTTGGCGCCGTTGCCGGGGATTGGTTTTTAATTAGATTTATTTTGATGCCCCATTCTTTTCGTGTAGGTGAATTAATTCCATACGATCCTAAAATTGAAAAGACGGCTAGATGGAATAGGAAGGAAGCTAAAATCTAAAAAGTGCAAGAAGCTTCATCTTCATCCCTTGGACTGAATTTTGCAGTCGATTTGGCCAATTCATCTAGTGATTCTAAGATTGAAGAAATAATGGCTGAAGAAGAGCAAACTTTAAGGCAGTTGGCTGCACCACCTGTCAACCAATAACCCCTCTGCATTCACTACCTAACTCTCTAAGCAGATTTTGAATTAAGATCGGGTTTAATCCATTTGCTTCCCAAATTATATGGTGTTGAGAATGAAGATCCTCACAAGCATTTGAAGGAATTTCATGTGGTATGTTCAAGCCTGAAGCCATAAGGAGTTACCGAAGAGCAAATCAAAATACGAGCTTTTCCATTCTCACTAGTTGATAGAGCAAAAAATTGGTTGTTTTATTTACCTCTTGGTTCTATAACCACATGGACTGAGATGGTGAGACTTTTCTTGGAAAATTTTTTATCTGCTTCAAGAGCTGCCAGCATTAGAAGAGAAATATGTGGAATTAAGCAAAAAGACATTAAGACTATTCATGAATATTGTGAAAGATTTAAGCAACTCTGTGTAAATTGTCCTCAATATGGGATTTCTGAACAGCTCTTAATTTAATACTTTTATGAAGGATTGTTACCCATGGAAAGAAGGATGATGGACGCAGCCAGTGGAGGTGCGATAGTGAACAAGACTCCTAGAGAGGCTAGAGATTTGATTTCCACCATGGCTGCTAACTCCCAACAGTTTGAATTCAGACAAAACATACCTCATAGGAGAGTAAATGAGGTAAATACACATTCTCTTGAGAATCAAATAGCTAATTTAACATCTGTTGTTCAACAATTGTCTATAGGAATGAGAAACGTACAACAAATTAAAGCCTGTGGAATTTGTGCTGCTACTGGACACCCAACCGACATGTGCTCCACACTTCAAGATGAACCTCATGAGCATGTAAATGCAGTTGGAGGATTTCCAAGTCCACCACAAAGGAATCATGATCCATATTCAAATACTTATAACCCAGGGTAGAGAGACCATCCCAACTTGAGCTATGGAGCAAGACCTCAATTTCAGAATTTTCAATATAGACAGCTCGCTCCACAGCAACATCAGCCATCCTCAAGTTCAGGTACGTCTCTTGAACAAATTGTTAAATCACTTGTAATTAACACACAACAATTTCAACAAGAAATAAGGACAAGTATCACGAAGTTGGAAGATCAAATGAGTCAGCTAGCCACTTCTGTAAGCAGATTGGAATCTCAAAGAAAATTATCCTCACAAACAAGTATCAACCCCAAACAGAATGTTAGTGCAATGACCTTGAGGAGTGGAACCGAGTTAGGGGAGTCTAGCAAGGTAACCCGAAAGCGCATTCCAAAAGAAGAAGCTGAAAAGGAAGTTACTGCATCCCAGCCACAATTGGATCACCCTAAAGAACCCAATGGCACGCAACAAAAAATTTTGGCACCAATTCCTCCTTTTCCTTTTAGACCATCCAAATCTAAAAAGGAGGAGGAGAAAAAGGAAATTTTTGAAACCTTCCGTAAGGTCGAGGTAAATAGCCCTTTATTTGATGTAATTAAACAAATACCTCGATATGCCAAATTTCTCAACGAGTTGTGCATCAACAAAAGGAACTGAAAGGTAATGAATTTATGACCATGGGTGAGAATGTTTTAGCTGTCCTTCAAAAAAAGTTACCTCCTAAATGCAAGGATCCAGGTATGTTTACTATCCCTTGTAAGGTAGGTAATCTTAAAATTGAAAGAGCAATGTTAGATCTAGGAGTTTCAATTAATGTCATGCCTTTTGTCTATTTATAAATCTTTGAATGTTGGACCATTAAAAGAGACTGGTGTGATTATTCAACTTGCTGATAGATCTAACGTTTATCCTGAAGGTGTTTTAGAGGATGTTTTGGTGCAAGTAAATGGATTGATCTTTCCTGCTGATTTTTATGTGCTTAATATGGAGGATGATTACTCATCTAGATCCTTAATTTTGTTGGGAGAACCTTTTCTAAAAGCATCTAGGACTAAAATTGATCTGCATGATGGTACACTCAGAATGGAATTTGATGATGAAATCATTAAGTTTAATATTAATGATGACTATGAGAGTTCTAGGATTTACAAGGAAGAGATAAAGGCCTTTCATGATCATATGGTTTCCAAGAAAAAATTTTATATTGGTCAGAAAGTTAAACTATCTCATTCTAAATTAAAAATATTTCCTAGTAAATTTCGTTCTAGATGGTTAGGCCCTTATGTTGTTACTGACGTGTTTCCTCGTGGTGCAATTGAAATTCAAAGTTTAGATATAGGTCAGATCTCTAAGGTCAAGGGTCATCGCTTAAAGCCTTTTTATGAAGGTTTACAAGTGCATGAAGTTGAACGAATTGGATTGAAATATCCAAACTACAATTGAGTAGGACTATGTCTAGCCAAAGACTTTAAAGAAAGGCGCTTTTTGGGACGTAACCCAAAATTTCTTGTAAGACCCGATTTTATTCAAAACACGAAATAAAAAATACAAAAGGATTGAAATAGTATTCTCGAACACGTGAAGGGTAAAACAGTCAAAAGATCAAAATTCGGTATTAATCGTGACAAGAAAAATTAAAATAAAAATAATGGATTTGAGAATCTTGATCAATAACGAAGAAATAATTAAATTTTGGGTTAAATTGATCAAGATAAGAACTTATTATAATAAATCAAAATTTTCACTTCAAAAAATAATCTCGAAAATAGTGGAAAAATATACCGAAAAGGCAAAATCGGACTGAGAAATTCATTTACGGATTGAATGAATTTAATATGAATTTTTGGGATATTTTTAAGATTTTAATATATTTTAATGAATAAAATAATAATAAAATTTAACTATAAATAAATGAAAAAAATGAAAATTGAAAATCGTGAAAACGAAACAGGGAAAAACGAAGAGAAGCGGACACAGGCGCGAACCGAGGAGGAATCGTCAGACGAGCCACCACCGACGGCCAGGGACCCCAGGTGAGGGCCGACAAAGGGCGATGAGCCTCGTGGGAACCACCAGGCACCGACGCGCACCGAGAACGACAGAGAACGACGAAAATGAAGGGAGATGTCGCGGGAGAGAAGCTTTGATCAGCGACTATCGATGTCGATTCAAGCCATACCGAGGCCTGATTATGGAAGCCCAAGTGATAGCGCGTCGAACGGCACCCGAAACGGTTTGAGAACCAACCGAACGGCATTGAAATGGCAAAATGATGCCTAAACCGATCGAACCGGACTGAACCGGCTAGATCAAACCGGTCTGAACTGGGTTGAACAGGACCGAACCGGTTCAGCCAAAAAGAAAAGGAAAAAGAAGAAAAAAAGGAAAAAGAAAAAGAGGAAAAATTGGGAAAAATTTCAGTGATGCAATCGAGCTACGAGTAAGTTGGAAAGCGATCAAAATTGATCGATTTAAATTTTAGAATATTTAATTTAATTAATATCCGATTGAAAATTTACCTGAGAAAATATTTAATTGTGTAGCTTGATAATTGACGTCAAGCGAGAGCCCGAGATAATCTCGATTTGCGTACTATCATGAAATCTCAAGTAAGTAACTCTTATTTATGATAATTTTACATCGTTATGCATCTTAGAATTTACCGAATAAATTACGGATGTAATTTTCACACTAAATGAATTAAATTTTAAAAATTTGGATAAATTATCGTAAATACTAAATTAAGCTATTCGAGAGTTTAGAACGAGGCTCAATAAATACTGATGGGTCCAATGAGCCCAATAGGGCTCGATAATATGAATAGTAAGTGGAAAATGGGCTTAAGGCCAATTAAGGCCCATTATGGTACAATCGGGCCCAATATGGGTAAACGGGCCCAATGATTTAAATTAAGCCCAAAAAAAATATGAAATACAATTAATTGTATTGTATTTGACCTGATGAATATGTATCCGCAGTTTCGGAGATTGGATTGGGAGTAAATCGGACTATGTGACGATTCATTAGTGGAAAGGTCAGACTATACAGAAAAATGAGGTAAGGGAATTGTGTGAGTAGCTAGAGGTAGCTACGCATATTTTAATAGCTTTTGTATACACTAAATATGTATGTAAACACATAATATGTATAAAGGTCCTAGAAAATGGTTCAAAGATTTTAAGGACTCGAAATAGGTAAAGACTATTTTACCCCTATTTAGGGAAGTTCACCCAAGGATGGTGAAAGCATGACATGCATGAAAGCATAATTTAAGGAATTTTCTGAATTAAGGAATTTTCTTGGTTTTTAAGCAAAGCAAATTGGTATATTGGCCAGTAATTGTATAAATTTCACAAAATAGCACTATATAAGTGTTATTCATATTTAAATGGAATTTCTTTGGAAAATGGGTCAACTATCAAGTTTATATGGAAACAGATAGTGCTGGCATATATCTCGCACTATATCTACGTTTGTAAGTGTGAATAAATGTGGTTGAGCGGTTGCTTGCACCGACTTGTGTGACATCATATGCATAAAATGTGCTAGAAAGGTTGCTCGCACTGATTTTTATTATTATGAAATGTATGAGAGGTGCTGGAGCCTAGCTCGCACCCTGTTTTGACTGTTTTGACGATTTTGACTGTTTTGACTGAATATGCATAAAAAGGTGCTGGAGCGATTGCTCGCACTACTTTTAATGATTTGACATGCATGAGAGGTGCTGGAGCCTAGCTCGCATCCTGTTTTTGATATGATAATTGCTTAAAAGCCGTGCTGGAGTGTAACTCGCATGAGATTTGATTTATTTATGCATAAAGCCGTGCTGGAGTGTAACTCACACGAGATTTGATTTATTGATGCATAACACCGTGCTGGAGCTTGCTCGCACATGATTTTATATGGATTTATAACTCATTTTAAAGTCGTACTAGAGTGTTACTCGTACGCAGATTTTACTGATTTTTATGAAACCATGCTAGAGCTTCGGTCGCATGAGATTTTCTGATATCATGAAAATGCATGGAGCCGTGCTAGAGCTTTGCTCGCATAGGGATATATATGACATGCATATAGCCGTGTTGGAGCCTCCTGTAGACTGTGTGTCACAGTGAGATGATATGCTCACACGTGCATACTGAGACAGAGATGGTATGGGTGGATAAGACCTATTGCAGGCACTCCTGACTGAGCTTGGGTTCACGGAGTACGTTGTACCGTGTATGTCACGCGGAGTACGCTATATCGTGGGGATTGTTAGAGTGGAGTGGTATTAGCCACGAGGCAGTAAGCCTTGCCCTCGCAATCCTGATGTTATGTTGTTCTAGCGAGTAGGACCGACCCACCTCCCGTTTCAGGTGTGATACCCCGCACACTAGTTACCGTGTTGCCAGGGATCACTAGGTTATGGCCATAGTCCTTGTTGTTACTGATAGTCTCCTACTTGTCTCACATGATATAACTTATGGTCTCGATAAACCAGGGTAGACCTGAGGGAGGGTTCAGGCCCCGATTTTATGAATTTTTTTGAAATGTGATTGTTAATCAAATTTTATAACGAATTGTTTTATGAAATTGTTTTATGAGATGATTGACCCGGAAGGGTTAGTTTATACTGCAATTTTAATGAAACGATTTGAATGCAGTAGCATGATGATGTTTTCCATGCTATCATTCCAAATTCATGATTTGTCTTACATGACATGAAAGAATGCATGATCTTGATTTACTTCATGCTAATTATGATTTAAGGATGTCACGTAAAATGCTATTGATGCATGAATTACATGTTTTCTATATGCACAAATAGTTTTGATAAACTATGTCATGGATATATGCATGATTTTGTGCTTGAGATTTTAATGAAAATAAATGGATTTTAAGGGCATGGCATTATGAGCATGTAGATAGTGGAGCTATCTACTTACTTGCATAATTGCCTTACTGAGCGTGTAGTTTGCTCACCCCCTTATTTTTCCATCTTTTCAGAGCATTCGCAATAGTTAGTGAGCGGCTGAGGACTTGCATTATTGGTATCCGCTGCTTCCCATCGAGAAACAGGTATACACATTTGTATAATTTTGTATCTAAATATGAATGCACAAACTATAAATGGACATGATGTCGGGGATGTAAGGTTATGTAAATACCATTGTGTATGATTTAGTTAAAGTCAAAAGATAGTAAACTCTGATATGTGAATGCGATTATGGAAATGGAATGGTAAATAGGTGAGAGGTGACTAACATCGAATCATAGCCCAACTGTTTGTAGGATGGTCACAATGAGAGAAAGGTAAGAATTAAATAATAAATGAAAAAGCGAAAAATTTATTCTGATTTTTAGGTAATTTGGGTCGTGATAGTTTAATGGTATCAAAGCTTGAGTTGGTCTGATATGAGTCGGTGTTAGTGGTTAAAGAAGTTTATATCCTCATGTACTGTGCATTGTTTAGATACAATTGTGTATATCGAGATGGAAGTGCAGCTAAGAATGTGGTTTTAAATGCAAGAATAGACTCATTAACTGATAGTCGCTATGCTATGGTAGAGTGTAAGACCCGATTTTATTGTAAGAGCAAAAGGGAATGAATAGAAATTTATGAGTGCATTAAAAAAATGCAAAAAGGACTGAAATGGAATTTTTGAACACGTTCAAGGGTAAAATGGTCAAAAGACCAAAAATCGGTATAAATTCGAGAAAAAATATTTATTCAAAATAATTGATTGAGAAATCTTGGTCAAAAAGATGAAATAAATTTATTCTGGGTTAAATTGATCAAGATATCAATTTATCGGAATTAATCGAGATTTTTACTTCGAAAAATAATCTCAAAAATAATCGAAAAATATATCGAAAAAGGTTAAAATAAATTAAATAAATTAAATAAAATTAAATAAATGAATTTATAATAAAATAAGAAATTTTTAGATATTTGTAGAATATTTGTGAATATTTAATGATTAAAATAAATAAATAATTAATTAATTAGTTAAAAAATTGGAAAAAAAAAAGAAAGGAATCAGAAAATGGATCGGGGAGAGAGAAATGGGAAAACGGAGCCGAAACCCAAGGAGAAGACCGGACGACCACCGGCGACCCAATCGGCCAGGTGAGGACCGAAAAAGGAAGAGGGTGTCGGCGCGACCTCCCTGGTACCAGCGACACGCCACACCGACGCCGGAGGAGGCCGAAAACGGAAGGAGAAGTCGCGGAAAGGGGAAGCGAAATCGGCGACCACCGGCGTCGATTTGACTCCGACCACCGCCAACCGAAGCTTCCACATTTGATGGCGCACCGATAGGAGCAAAAAACGACCGGCAAAATCGACGAACGGCACCGAAAAGAGGAAATGGGTACCGACGGTGGAGAGAACAGGCCGGACCGGCGACTTTCCGGCGGCCTTGGACGAAACCGAGGGCAAATTCGTGCTGCGGACGGCCCAACGGAGCCACTGGCGATAGAAGCCAACGGAGAACCGGCCGACAAGGCACTGAACCGGTCGAACCGGGGTGTACCAATGGTCCGAACCGTGTCTGAACCGGATTGAACCGGTTCAGCCAAGAAAGAAAGAAAAAAGGAGAAAAAGGGAAAAAGAAAAAGAGAAAAAATTGGAAAAAATCCCGATGATATAATCGAGCTACGGGTAAGTCAGTAGCGGTCGAAATTGATCGATTTAAATTTTAGAATATTTTATTTAATTAATTTTCGACTGGAAATTTACCCGAAAATTTATGAAATTGTGTAGCTCGACAATCGACATCAAACGAGAGCTCGAGACAACCTCGATTTGCGTACTAGCATGGAATCTCAGGTAAGTAACCCTTATTTACGATAATTTGCATCATTATGCGTGCTTCAGATTTAATTTCTGCATCAATTAAATTAAATTTTGGAAAGTCGGATAAATTGTCATAAATAATAAATTGAGCTATTCTAGAGTTAGAACGAGGCCCAAGAAATTGTTGGTAGGTCCAATGAGCCCAATAGGCCTCGATAATGTGGAAATTAAGTGGAAAACGGGCTTAAGGCCGATTAAGACCCATTAAGGTGCAATCGGGCCCAATAGGGGTAAATGGGCCCAATGATTTAAATTAAGCCCAGAAAATAGGAAATACAATTAAATTGTATGATATCTGACCTGAGGAATATTTATACGTAGTTTCAGACATTGGATTGGGAGTAAATCGGACTGCGTGACGAGATAGCAGTGGAAAAGGAAAGGTCAGACTCTACAGAAAAAAAAAGGTAAGGGAATTCTACGGACTGCTAGAGGTAAACTTTATGAAATTTCAAAGTCATATGCAGTCTTTTAAATTATCTGAAGGGTCTAGAAGTAAGTTAATAATTTTAGTGTCCCGATGGGTAAATTACCAAAATACCCTTGTTAAGGGTAAAATTTACAATTTTAGGAAAAATTGAGAGGAGCAAGAACAAGAGGTTCCTGCTCGTTCTGGAGGTGTTTTGATGCATGCATGAGTAGGCTGGCTAACCTTGAAAGAAAAATGCACAGCATTGCATATTTTCAATGATGAAATTGTTGTGAAAACTGTTTTAAGGAAACAGAGCCGCCTATGTGTTTTTATTGACATGTGACGTGCTAGAGCTCAGCTCGCACAATGTTTTGATTTGTGTGATGCATGCATTAGTGTTGGAGCGAGAGCTCGCACTAGAGTTTTACATGCATTGGTGCTGGAGTCCGACTCGCACCAGATTCGTTTTATATATATATATATATGATTTTCGTGACACGGTGCTAGAGTCTAACTCGCACCAGATTTTTCCACATGATTTGATGAGAGTGCTAGAGCTTAGCTCGCACTAGTTTTACTTGATTTGATGAGAGTGCTGAGCATCGCTCGCACTGATTTTATGAGAACATACGATGAGCCGTGCTTGGAGCATCGGGTAGACTGTGTGTCACCGATTAAATAGGCTCGTACGTGCGTTCTGAGACAGGGTATGATATATGGGTCCACGGAGTACGATGTACCGTGCAAGTAGCATGGAGTACGCTATACCGTGTGGCATCTTCGGATGCGTGGTATCTTCGGATACGTGTGGCATCTTCAGATGCATGGTATCTTCGGATACGTGTGGCATCTTCGGATGCGTGGTATCTTCGGATACATGTGGCATCTTCAGATGCGTGGTATCTTCGGATACGTGTGGCATCTACGGATGCATAGGGTCGGATAAGACCGACAGGATGGAGTGACCCACCCCCGGACGGTTCCCGATCAGGGTGAGACCCCGCACACTAGGATCCGTGTGGCAGAGGGGCTAACGAGGACACACGGCAATAATCCTGGTTATTACCGATATACAGATATTGCCTAGTCTCGCATGTTGATGATCTTGACGATGATTGAAACTGGGTTTGAAACTAAATTTGCATGATGCTATTTCCATGCTTTTTAAACCCATGTGTGATGAAAACTGATTTTCATGGTTTTGTGTGAGTTAAGACCACCCGAAGGAGGGGTTGAGTCCTGACTTTATTGTAAAATTTTTAAATGAGGACGAAATGATTTAAAAAGAGTTGCATGTTGAATTTTCCATGCGAACGTGTTTTACATGACATCATGTATCACGACCCAAACTACCCAAAAATCAGAGTTAATTTTTCGCGTTTTGTTTATTTACTTAAATTCTTACTTGTCCTCGAATCGTGACCACACTCCACTAACAAATTGGGCTGTGCGTCAATGCCAATCCCACCATACATTTACCATAGTACTTATTTCTTCTCCAGTCATTTATAATTGTTTACATTATTTATACATCCCCTAAAGTTGCTTACAAACATGTTACTGTGCTATGCTTATGTAGATACAATATGTACAAGTGTATATACCTTATGTTGATGGGCAGCAGCGGATATCTGGAATGCAGTACTGAGTCGCCTCAACTTCAACTGGAGATTATCTGTGGGAGAAAATGAAAGGGGTGAGCACATCAAGCTTAGTAAGGCAATCCTACGAACAAGTAGGTAACCATACTACCTACATGAACGTGGTGCCATGCATAAACCACCCTTTCTCCACACATTTAAAATAGATGATATGAAAGTTATGATGTTATGTAAATCGAGTTTGCACAGAAAATTCAACATGCAATTATTTCAAATCATTTCTTTCTCAATTAAAATTTTCACAATAAAGTCAGGACTCGACCCCTCCTTCGGGTGATCCTGACTCACACAAAACCATGAAAATCGGTATACATCACACATGGGTTTAAAAAGCATGGAAATAATCATCATGCACATTTAATTAAAAACCCAGTTTAAATCATCGAAATTGTCGACATGCGAGACGAGGCAATATCTGTATAACGGCAATAACCAGGACTAGCCATATGTGTCCTCGTGAGTCCCTCTAGCTTCACGGATCCCAGTGTGCGAGGTGTCACCCTGATCGGGAACCGCCCGGGAGGTGGGTCAATCCAACCCGTCAGTCTTATCCGATCTCACGCATCTGAAGATGCCGTATCCGAAGATACCCCGTATCACAAAGATACCGTATCCGAAGATACCCCACGGTACATCGTACTCCATGCTACTTGCACGGTACATCGTACTCCATGGACCCATATCACTCTAGGTACTCCAGCCCAAATGGCCTGCTTCCCACAGAGAGGTTTTGTTTCTTAATACTCATGCCATGTCTCAAAACGCACGTGCGAGCCTATTAAATCGATGACACACAGTCTACCCGATGCTCCAAGCACGGCTCATCGCATGTTCTCATAAAATCAGTGCGAGCGATGCTCAGCACTCTCATCAAATCAAGTAAAATCAGTAGAGCCCGCTTTACATCCCCACAAGGCCGCCAATCTCATCCCTCACTCTCACCCTACTTAAGAGGTCTTTTGAGCCTGTTGGGCCTTTTGGCTGACTCCAAGGGCAGACAGCGCTACTCCACAAATCCAGTAAAACTAGTGCGAGCTAGGCTCTAGCACTCTATATATAAATCACCTGAAAATCTTATAAAATCTGGTGCGAGTTAAACTCCAGCACCCTGTCACGAAAATCATGTAAAATCTGGTGCGAGTTAGACTCTAGCACCATGTCACGAAACAAGCATGTGAAATCTGGTGCGAGTTATACTCTAGCACCTATGCATGTAAAACTCTAGTGCGAGCTCTCGCTCCAGCACTAATGCATGCATAACACAAATCAAACATCGTGTGAGCTGAGCTCTAGCACGTCACATGTAAATAAAAACACGTATGCGGCTCGGTTATCTCCAAATAGTTTTCACAGAAATTACATCGTTTAAGGTATGCAATGCTATGCATTTTTCTTTAAAAGTGAGCCAGCCTACTCATGCATGTGTTAAAATACCTCCAGAACAAGCAGGAACCTCTTGTCCTTGCTCCTCCCAATTTTTTCTAAATTTGTAAGTTCTACCCTTAACAAGGGTATTTTAGTAATTTACCCATTCGGGGCACTAAAATTATTATTCGACCTCTAGACCCTTCAGATAAATTTTAAATTCATTTGCAGTCATACCACCTTTATATGTCACGACCCAAACTACCCAAAAATCAGAGTTAATTTTTCGCATTTTGTTTATTTACTTAAATTCTTACCTGTCCTCGAATCGTGACCACACTCCACTAACAAATTGGGCTGTGCGTCAATGCCAATCCCACCATACATTTACCATAGTACTTATTTCTTCTCCAGTCATTTATAATTGTTTACATTTATTATACATCCCCTAAAGTTGCTTACAAACATGTTACTGTGCTATGCTTATGTAGATACAATATGTACAAGTGTATATACCTTATGTTGATGGGCAGCAGCG
The DNA here is from genome assembly GCA_033439115.1 of Firmiana major. Classification (NCBI taxonomy): domain Eukaryota; kingdom Viridiplantae; phylum Streptophyta; class Magnoliopsida; order Malvales; family Malvaceae; genus Firmiana; species Firmiana major. Next base: position 19,331,805 of record CM065903.1, on the reverse strand, counting down.
GATATCTGGAATGCAGTACTGAGTCGCCTCAACTTCAACTGGAGATTATCTGTGGGAGAAAATGAAAGGGGTGAGCACATCAAGCTCAGTAAGGCAATCCTACGAACAAGTAGGTAACCATACTACCTACATGAACGTGGTGCCATGCATAAATCACCCTTTCTCCACACATTTAAAACAGATGATATGAAAGTTATGATGTTATGTAAATCGAGTTTGCACAGAAAATTCAACATGCAATTATTTCAAACCATTTCTTTCTCAATTAAAATTTTCACAATAAAGTCAAGACTCGACCCCTCCTTCAGGTGATCCTGACTCACACAAAACCATGAACATCGGTATACATCACACATGGGTTTAAAAAGCATGGAAATAACCATCATGCACATTTAATTAAAAACCCAGTTTAAATCATCGAAATCGTCGACATGCGAGACGAGGCAATATCTGTATAACGGCAATAACCAGGACTGGCCATATGTGTCCTCGTGAGTCCCTCTAGCTTCACGGATCCCAGTGTGCGAGGTGTCACCCTGATCGGGAACCGCCCGGGAGGTGGGTCAATCCAACCCGTCAGTCTTATCCGATCTCACGCATCCGAAGATGCCGTATCCGAAGATACCCCGTATCACAAAGATACCGTATCCGAAGATACCCCGTATCACAAAGATACCGTATCCGAAGATACCCCACGGTACATCGTACTCCATGCTACTTGCACGGTACATCGTACTCCATGGACCCATATCACTCTAGGTACTCCAGCCCAAATGGCCTGCTTCCCACAGAGAGGTTTTGTTTCTTAATACTCATGCCATGTCTCAAAACGCACGTGCGAGCCTATTAAATCGGTGACACACAGTCTACCCGATGCTCCAAGCACGGCTCATTGCATGTTCTCATAAAATCAGTGAGAGCGATGCTCAGCACTCTCATCAAATCAAGTAAAATCAGCAGAGCCCGCTTTACATCCCCACAAGGCCGCCAACCTCATCCCTCACTCTCACCCTACTTAAGAGGTCTTTTGAGCCTGTTGGGCCTTTTGGCTGACTCCAAGGGCAGACAGTGCTACTCCACAAATCCAGTAAAACTAGTGCGAGCTAGGCTCTAGCACTCTATATATAAATCACCTGAAAATCTTATAAAATCTGGTGCGAGTTAAACTACAGCACCCTGTCACAAAAATCATGTAAAATCTGGTGCGAGTTAGACTCTAGCACCGTGTCACGAAACAAGCATGTGAAATCTGGTGCGAGTTATACTCTAGCACCTATGCATGTAAAACTCTAGTGCGAGCTCTCGCTCCAGCACTAATGCATGCATAACACAAATCAAACATCGTGCGAGCTGAGCTCTAGCACGTCACATGTAAATAAAAACACGTAGGCGGCTCGGTTATCTCCAAATAGTTTTCACAGAAATTACATCGTTTAAGGTATGCAATGCTATGCATTTTTCTTTAAAAGTGAGCCAGCCTACTCATGCATGTGTTAAAATACCTCCAGAACAAGCAGGAACCTCTTGTCCTTGCTCCTCCCAATTTTTCCTAAATTTGTAAGTTCTACCCTTAACAAGGGTATTTTAGTAATTTACCCATTCGGGGCACTAGAATTATTATTCGACCTCTAGACCCTTCAGATAAATTTTAAAGACTACAAATGAACTTAAAATTGCGTAAAGTTAACTCTAGCAGTCCGTAGAATTCCCTTACCTTATTTTCCTGTCGAGTCTGACCTTTTCTTTTCCATTGTTATCTCGTCGCGCAGTCCGTTATGCTCCCAATCAAATACCCGGAACTGCGTATTATTATTCCTCAGGTCAGATATCATACAATTTAATTGTATTTAATATTTTCTGGGCTTAATTTAAATTATTGGGCCCATTTACCCCTATTGGGCCCGATTGCACCTTAATGGGCCTTAATCGGCCTTAAGCCCGTTTTCCACTTAATTTTCACATTATCGAGGCCTATTGGGCTCATTGGGCCCACCAATAATTTATTGGGCCTCGTTCTAATTCTCGAATAGCTAAATCGATTATTTACGACAATTTATCTAAATTTTCATAATTTAATTCAATTTATGCGGAATTTAAATTCATATCATGCATAACGATGTAAATTGTCGTAAATAAGGGTCACTTACCCGAGATTCCATGCTAGTACAAATTTCGAGACTGTCTCGAGCTCTCTTTGGATGCCAATCGTCGAGCTACATAATTTCATAATTTTTCGGGTAAATTTTCAGTCGAAAATTAATCAAATTAAATACTCCAAAATTTAAATCGGGTCAATTTTGACCACTATTAACTTACCCGTAGCTCGATTGCATCGTCAGAATTTTTCCCCAATTTTTCCTCTTTTTCTTTTTCCCTTTTTCTCCCTTTTTCCTCTCTTTTTGGCCGAACCGGTTCAGTCCGGTTCAGACTGTCGGTTCACTCCGGTTCGCCGCCTTGCCGGTCGGTTCTCCACCGGCTTCCACCGCCAACAGCTCCGTGAGGTTGTCCACAACTCGAATCTGGCCTCAGCTTCACCCAAGACCGCCGGAAGGTCGCCGGTCCGGCCGTTCTCTTTTCTGCCGTCGAAACCCATTTTCTTCCTCCGCTGTTTCTGACGTTTTTCGGCAGCTTCGTCGATCGTGGCTGCCACCAATTGGCTCACCGACGCCTGGGGAACAATCGGTTGTGGTCGGTCGGTGCCGAATCGTCGGGATCGGCTTCTCTTCTCTCGATTTCTCCGTTTTGCTCCACCGTTCGCCGCCGTTCGCGTCTCTGTTAGGCCGGTGGTGGGTCGGGCCTCGTCGAGTTTCCTTCGCCTGGGCCGCCGGTGCCGTCCATCGGGTCGTCGGCTTCCGTTTTGGCAGAATCGCGATTTTCGCGATTCTGCGTTTCCAGTTTTCGATTTTTTTTTTCGATTTTTTTCAGATTATTATTATTATTATTATTATTATTATTTTAATTATTACACTATTCATTAAAATACTCTATAAAAATCCAAAATATCTACAACTCATATTATTTTATTCCTAATTTAATTTATTTATTATATTTTAACCCTTTTTCGGGTATAATTTCTCCGTATTTTCGAAATATTGTCCCGAATGACTTTTCAGTATATTTTTCGATTATTTTTGGGATTATTTTTCCGAACTAAAAATCTCGATTAATTTCAATAAATTAATATCTTGATCAATTTAACCCAAAATAAATTTATTTCATCTTTATTGACCAAGATTTCTCAAATCCATATTTTTAATTAAATTTTCTTATCGAAATTATACCGACCTTTGGTCTTTTGACCATTTTACCCTTGCACATGTTCGAGAATTAATTCAGTCAAACTTTCCTTCACGAACACTAATTCATTTCGTATTTTAATTAAATTCGGGTCTTACATCATGAATCATAGTATCAGTTTTGAAATGAGTGGAGAAAGGGTGGTTTATGCATTGCACCACGTTCATGTAGGTAGTATGGTTACCTACTTGTTCGTTGGATTGCCTTACTGAGCTTGATGTGCTCACCCCTTTCATTATCTCACACAAATAATCTCCAGTAGATGTTGAGGCGACTGAGTACTACATTTCGGATATCTGCTGCTGCCCTTCATTTAAGGTATATACACTTATTCATATTGTATCTAAATAAGCATAGCACAGTAACATGTTTGTAAGTAACTTTAGGGGATGTATAAATATTGTAAACATTTATAAATGACTGAGAAAGAATTAAGTTATATGGTAAATGAATGGTGGGACTGGTATTGACACACAGCCTAATTGTTAGTGGAGTGTGGTCACGATCAGAGAACAGGTAAGCATGAAAGAAAATAACAAAACGCGAAAAATTTACTCTGATTTTTGGGTAGTTTTGGGTCGTGACATATAAAGGTGGTATCAGAGCAGAAATTGGTCTGATGTGTGTCAGTGTCAGTAATTAGGAAATTACATCCCTGTGTTACTGTGCTTGGTTAGATACAATAGTGTATATTGAGATGGGTTTTAACTAAGAAATGGTTGAGAATGCAGGTATACCTAATATTAGTCGCGATAGAGTAGGTAGAGCATGAGGTAGAGGTTGTAGAGGTAGACCTGAGCCTGCTAATCTTGCTGAGTTGACATGTGAGAATCGGTATGAGATTGAAATGGAGGTTTATATTGAGCATGTCTGACAGAGTTCGACAGAGAGATCGGACAGTATTGAGACATGTTTTGCGAGGTTGAAACGGAGTGTGGAGAATATTTTGGGAGCAAATTGCTCAGAGTATGCATAAGATTTGAGGACAAGTCGGAGCATTGATGGAAGTCTGCTCGACCCAACTTAAGAGTTAGACATCCACAGCTGACATGCGAAATATTTCTGGATGTACTTCGGTGATAGAATATCCCGAACACTGTTTAAAAGGAATGATAGATAAAATCCTTACATTGACCCAGAGGAATTGATTTATTGATGAGTATGAATTATGAGTATGTGTTGACTTAATGTATTTTGAAATGACAAAACAAGTTAATTCAATAGTATTAAGATGATATGAAAACATGTTTAGAGGTTATCAGTACCAAAACTTAGAGTTCTGCTGATGAGAGATCGATCTGGCTTATGAGAGATCGATCTCCTGGGTTTTTACTTGATGAGAGATCGATCTCATGAAGGTATGAGATCGATCTGCCAAGCCTTAAACCTTTACAAAGGGATTTAGGTAGAGTGAGATCGATCTGCAAGGGTTAAGAGATCGATCTGGCTAAAGCTAGAGTTGAGAGATCGATCTGGTCTAGGAAGAGATCGATCTCCCTTAAGAGCATAAGAATGTAGATCGATCTGGAAGATCGATCCACACTCAAACAGAGAACTTAAGAGATCGATCTGGTAAGGAAGAGATCGATCTCCTCAAAGTCAGAGAGCTAAGGAGATCGATCTGTGTTGTTGAGAGATCGATCTCCCCACTACGAGACTGCATAGCAGATCGATTTTACCTCAAATAGAGAGATTAGGAGATTGATCTGCCTATTCGACAGATCGATCTCACCCATTATTTTCAAACTAACAGATCGAATCTGCTAACCTATGAGATCGATCTCCTTGTGTATTTGTACTTCAATCTTGCAGTATTTATAACTAAGAGATCGATCTGGCTAAGATGGCAGATCGATCTGGCACTCTACTGGAGGTACCCAACGGCTAGTTCTGCAAAATCTCAAAGGGAAAAATAGCATTTACTGCTCAAACTACCAATCCTTCAGTATTTAACCAAGCATTGAAGACAAAGAGAACAGACAGACCATTGCTGCACATTCCTAACACTCTCAAGCTTTTAATTCTTTCATTCCTTGTGTCTTCATAGCTCAATTATTGAGATTCATTGTATAAGCTTAAGTGCAGAAACTGTATTTTGTCCTACCCACTTTAAAGCTTCATTTTGTATTCAACCTTACCTTAAAAGAGAAGAGGATTGTTCCTCAGTAAGAGAAAATTGTAAAAAGGGTGAATACTCTTCTGTATTGCTAAGGGTAGAGAGGTTATTCTTTAACCTGTAAAAGGAACATTGTAACTCTGTTGAAAGAGGGAAAGAAAGCACTTGACAAGAAGGTCAAGGAGAGAGGACATAGGCAAGAGTTGGCCGAACCTCTATAAACGACTGTGTTTGTTTCTCTCTTCCCTATCTTGCATTAAATTGTTTAATTTTATTATATTGCTTACTTACATTTGCAAATTAAGATAGGATTAAATTAAAATTTGCTATCATCACTAGAAAATCGATTCACCCCCTCTCTCGGTAGAGCCAACAATTGGTATCAGAGCTAGGACTCTTTAATCACATAGGAACAACTTCCTAAGAGTTAAAAACGATCAAATGGCTCATAACAATGTAGCTACTAGTTTGGTAGGAGAGGGGCACTCTACGGTTAGACCTCCAATGTTTAATGGAGAGCATTATGCTTATTGGAAGACTAGGATGATGTTATTCATTCAAGCAAATGATTATGAAGTATGGAGAATTATAGTTAAAGGACCACAAATCCCTACAAAGAGAATAGAGGGAAGAGATATCCCTAAAGAAGAAGATGAATGGGACTCAAATGATATTAAGTGTGCTCAGCTAAATGCCAAAGCTATGCACACATTATTTTGTGCCTTAGGTCCTAATGAATACAATAGAGTCTCCGGGTGCGATAATGCCAAACAAATTTGGGACAAATTGGCAATAACTCATGAGGGTACAACCCAAGTGAAGGAGACAAAAGTAGGTATGCTCACACATGATTATGAGCTTTTTAGAATGAAGGAAGGAGAATCAATTAGTGATATGTTCACTAGATTCACAGATGTAATTAATGGATTAAAGTCTTTAGGAAAAATATATTCTAATATTGAAATGGTAAAGAAAATTTTAAATAGCTTACCTAAATCTTGGGAAGCTAAAGTAACTGCAATTGAGGAATCTAAGGATCCTCATACATTGTCCTTAGATGAATTAATAGGATCTTTGCTCACTTATGAGATGAAACTTAGAAGAAATGAAGAGCCACCCAAGAAAGTGAGAGTTGCTCTAAAATCTACTGCTCAAGAGGAGATTAAAAATAAGAGTGGTAGTGAAGAGGATCTTGAGATGGCAATGTTTGCCAAAAGATTTAACAAGTTCATGAGAATGAGAGCTAGTAGTAGCAATAGGAGAAACATTAAGAGAGACCAAGAAGAAGTAGGTAGAAAAGACTCTATTGTGTGTTATGAATGTAAAAAATCGGGACACATAAAATTTAACTGCCCTCTTCTTAAAAGGTCCAATGATAGGTTCCATAAAAAGAAGGCAATAGTGGCAACATGGAGCGACAGTGACTGCTCCGATGATGAATCAAATGAGGACATTGCCAACTTGTGCTTCATGGCCATTGAGGATGAAAAGGTAACTTCAAGCCTCAATGAATATTCTTTTGATGAATTGCAAGATGCATTTGATGATCTTGCATTAGAGTATGAATCTATGAGTATGAAATATAAAAAGATAATATCCAAATTGAGAAAAGAAAATGAAACATTGCAATTGGATAAATTAGAATGTGAAAAGAAAATAGAGATTTCAAATCTAGAAATTTGTGACCTTAAAGAGAAAAATAGGAATCTACATAATTCATTTAATAGGTTCCACATGGGTCAACAAAAGTTAGATAGCATGCTAGAGACCCAAAGGGCATTCTTTGACAAAAATGGCTTAGGATATAATGCTAAGAGTAGGGAGACCCATCTTAAAAGTTTTATTGCTAGGAAGAGCATGAATAAACCTGCAATTACTTGTTCATATTGCAATAGAAAGGGACGTGCATCACATAATTGTAATATAAAAATGAGGAATCTTAAAGGAAAAATAGTAAAAAGGATATGGATTCCAAAAGAAGTAATTCACTCAAAGGATGTTAATGCATTAGCAAAATGGATCCCAATGGGATCAAGAATTGCATTTACTAGCCTCAAAGGACCCAAGAAAATTTGGGTACCTAAGACTTGAGTTTGATTTTTTGTATGTGATTGAGCATAGCCACAAAGTTAAAACAAAAGAAGCATGGTACTTAGATAGTGGATGCTCAAGGCACATGACGGGTGATAGAAGCCATTTCAATTCTTTCAAATCAAAAGTTGGTGGAGAAGTCACTTTTGGGGACAACTCCAAAGGCCAAGTTGAAGGAAGTGGCTCAATAGGTAATGATCATTTTTCTTTAGAAAAATTATTACTTGTTAGGGGTTTAAAGCACAACTTACTAAGCATAAGTCAACTTTGTGACAAAGGTTACAAAGTAATTTTTGATTGCATGAAATGTAATGTTATAGATCCTAAGTCAAATAAAGTTCTTTTTCTAGGTCATAGACAAGGAAATATTTATATTGTCTATCTTAATGAACTCAAAAATGAAAATATATGCTTAATGGTAGACAATAAAAAGGAATCTTGGTTATAGCATAGAAGACTAGGTCATGCTAGCATGAGTGTGCTATATAAGTTAGCTAGAAAGGATCTAGTTATAGGTTTACCCAAGATATCCTTTGATCATGAAGAAGTATGTGAAGCTTGTGTTAAAGGAAAACACAAAAGGACAACATTTAAGCCTAAGAATATTGTATCCACCACTAGGCCTCTCCAATTACTTCACTTAGATTTATTTGGACCAACTAGAACAACTAGCCTAGGTGGGAAACACTATGGATTTGTAATAGTTGATGATTACACTAGGTACACATGGGTGTTCTTCTTAAGAGTAAAAAATGAAGCCTTAGAAAAATTCATAGCCTATACAAAAATTACTCAAAATGAGAAAAGATATACAATAACTAGTATTAGAAGTGATCATGGCAAAGAATTTGAAAATATAGGATTTGATGAGTATTGCAATGATCAAGGAATTAGCCATAATTTTTCAGCCCCTAGGACACCACAACAAAATGGTGTAGTTGAGAGGAGAAATAGAACATTGGAAGAAATGGCTAGAACCATGTTATGTGAGAATAACTTGCCAAAGTATTTTTGGGCTGAAGCTATAAACACATCATGTTATATAATTAATAGAGCTATGATTAGACCCATGCTAAAGAAAACTCCTTATGAGCTTTACAAAGGTAAAAAGCCTAACATTAGTTACTTCCATCCTTTTGGCTGCAAATGCTTTGTTCTAAATAATGGGAAAGATAATTTAGGAAAATTTGATGCCAAGAGTGATGAGGGAATATTCCTAGGATACTCATTGAATTCAAAGGCTTATAGAATTTATAACAAAAGAACATTAATGGTTGAAGAATCTATTCATGTTATATTTGATGAATCAAATAATGTATCTAAAGATTCAACCAATGATGAAAATGTTGGAATATTTGATGAAGGCTTAGAAGATGACTTTCTAGAAAAGCTTGACTTGAATAAAAAAGATGAAGAAGAAATAGAGGTTTTAGAAAGAGAACCTAGAGCACCAAGAGAGTTAGGATATGTAAAAGATTGTGAAATAGTAGGAGATCCAACTCTTGGAGTTAGAACTAGATCATCACTAAGGAATATGTGCCAATATATAGCCTTTGTATTTCAAATAGAGCCTAAGAATGTCAATGAAGCCTTAGATGACAATAATTGGTTCCTAGCAATGCAAGAAGAATTAAATCAATTTGAGAGAAGCAAAGTATGGAAACTAGTTCCTAGGCCTAGTGATCACTCTATAATTGGAACTAAGTGGATATTCAAGAACAAGATGAATGAAAATAGTGTGATCATAAGGAATAAGGCTAGGCTAGTTGCTCAAGGCTATAGACAAGAGGAAGGCATATATGCACCGGTAGCTAGATTAGAGGCAATAAGAATGTTACTTGCCTTTGCATGTTATAAAAACTTCAAGTTATATCAAATGGATGTAAAGAGTGCATTCTTAAATGGTTTCATTAATGAAGAAGTATATGTTGAGCAACCTCCCGGATTTGAAAATCATGAATTTCTTGAACATGTTTTTAAATTATCTAAGGCACTTTATGGGTTAAAACAAGCTCCTAGAGCTTGGTATGAAAGGTTGTCAAAATTCTTAATAGAAAAGGGATTTTCAAGAGGAAAAGTGGATACCACCTTATTCATTAAGAATAAAAATAAGGATTTACTAGTTGTACAAGTGTATGTAGATGACATTACAACTAATGAGTCTTTATGCCAAGAGTTTGCTAAGATCATGCAAGGAGAATTTGAGATGAGCATGATGGGAGAACTCATATTCTTCTTGGGATTTCAAGTGAAGCAAACAAAGGATGGAACCTTCATCAATCAAGCAAAGTATACGAAGGAATTGCTCAAGCGATTTGGAATGGACAATTGTAAACCTCAAGCCACTCCAATGGGCACCAACATCAAGCTTGATAAAGATGAAAGTGGTAAGTGTGTAGACACTAAACTCTATAGGTCTATGATAGGCTCATTGCTTTATTTAACTGCAAGTAGACCAGATATTTTGTATAGTGTATGCCTTTGTGCTAGATTTCAATCCTCTCCTAGGGAATCACATTTATTGGCAACTAAGAGGATCTTTAGATACCTCAAAGACACTCCCTCACTAGGACTTTGGTACCCCAAAGACTCAACTTTTACCCTTCATGCATATTCAGATGCTGATTTTGGAGGATGCAAAATAGATAGGAAAAGTACTTCAGGTACTTGACAATTCTTAGGAAATAGGTTAATTCTTGGTTCTCTAAGAAACAAAACAGTGTGGCTCAGTCCACAACTGAAGCTGAATATATAGCAGCTGGTAGTTATAGTGCTCAAGTGTTGTGGATTAAACAACAAATGAGAGATTATGGTATTGACATGAAGAAGTCTCAATTAAATGTGATAATACCAGTGCCATTAATCTATCTAAAAATCCTATCCAACACTCAAGAACCAAGCACATAGAAATTAGACATCACTTCCTTAGAGACCATGTACAAAAAGGGGATATAATTTTAGAGTACATTGACACTCTACATCAAATAGCTGATATATTCACCAAACCCCTTGATAGAGATAGGTTTTGTATCCTTAGAGGTGAATTAGGACTCATGAATATCCCTTAAGACTTTTGTGTTTCAAAAATCTTGGTTTCAAGTTGATTTTAAAAGAGTTTTTGCAAAGATTTTCTGGCAATGAGGATGAGAGATCGATCTCCTTGCAATATAGATCGATCTCCATACTTCCAACAAGCCTAAATCATCAAGGTTAAGCTAAGCAGATCGATCTTCCAACCATAAGATCGATCTCCTTACGTCTCTGTTAAAAGGCAGATAGATCTGTCCACACGACAGATCGATCTCTTCAAACTTCCGCATTCAGAAGATCGATCCATGCATTTGGCAGATCGATCTCTCTAAGCCTCTGTTAAACTGCAGATCGATCTGTGCATATACCAGATCGATCTCCTTAAGCCTCTGTTTGCGAATAGATCGATCTGTCCATTCGACATATCGATCTCTCTTGGCTTCTGGAAGTGACAGATCGATCTGTAGCCTCGATAGATCGATCTCCTGTGCACTGGAGTATAAAAACTTGCTAAAATTTCCCAAATTTCATAAAACCCAATCTTCAAATTCTGAAATTCCCTCGCATCTCCTCCTTCGATTCCTCCTCAGATCGATCTCCGTACGGTCCTCCTTGCATCTCTGTGTCATTTTCCGGTATTGTAACCAACATTTCTTACTTTTTTCTCAAAAATTTTCTTAGATTTGTGTTCATTGTCTTTCTAGGGCAAAACTAGTTACTGTTTCATTGATTTTTTCAATTGTGAATCTAGTTAGCACATCTCTCGAGTCTAGAATCATGCCTAGGCTTAAGACAGTAGGACATAAACCTCCTAGAACCAATGTAGAGGCTGGTTCATCTTCCCAACCCACTCCTTCCGCTTCCATTGCTTCCTTCAATAGGTGTTTTAAAATACCTGCAAAAAGGAAGCGATACGAAGAGTACTTCTCAACCATGCCAATTAAGCATTGGCGGACTATAGATTTTTCTTTCCTCAATCGCATTGATTTTACATACGTGTCAAAATTTGAGGAATTTGGTTGGATGTCATTTTTGAAAATCAACACTCTTGTCCCTCCAAATCTCGTTCGGGCATTCTTTACCAATGCCGAACTCATCTTTGACCCTGATGACACTTGCAAAATTCATGGGTTCAAAACCTATGTCATGGGTAAGACCATTCCAATAGACCCCGATATCTTAGCTCAAGCCTTTCACATGAAAAATAAAGGTTTGACTAATGAGGATGAGGAAGTCTCCTTAGAGTTTGATCTCCCTGGGGACAAAGCGAGTGACCTACCGATGCACCTTCGGTTACTCCACCTCATAATTTCTTGGAATCTCCATCCTTTTGGTACCCGTCATTCAACCGTTAGGCGATTAGATCATTTCTGGCTCCATCACATTCACACCACAAACCAAAAACCCAACCCCATTCGTTTCATATATGAAGATTGGCTGAAGATCGTGCGTGGGCAAGCTACCACAATCGTTTTTCCGCAACCATTAGCCTATCTTCTCCAACGAGTTGGCGTTGACTGCAGCTGCGAAACCGGAGAACTGCCCTCTCCCAAGAGCGTCCTCAACATCGGGACCCTCCATCATATGGGATATTACAAAGATTTCCGGGGCGACTGGAAGAAAAAGAGGGAACAGCAGCCTGCTGAAGCTATGAAGGAAGATCCCTCCACTGCGCCTGTGAACCCACCTGCCGCACCAGCTCAGGAACCATCGTCCTCAACTGCTCCACCCACTGCACCAACATCCTCACCTGCTGGCATGGAGATCATTATGACAATGATCAGTGAACTCAATAGAAAAATCGATGAAGGCTTTGCATCTCAGCAGTTAATGTTCGAGGAATTACACCAAAGAGTGGATAAGGTTCAGGAGACTCAAGAGGCGATGTTTGATGAGCTGCAAGTCACACGCACGCACGTTGAGAATCTTTCGGATCGTGTTCCTCCCTCACCATAGGCCTTAGGCGTTTTGATTTAGTGTAGTTATATCATTTTAAGATACTTGATGTTATTTGTGATGAATTTGCTTGAATGAAATGTCGTTTGACTTGTTATTGGTTGTGTTAATGAACAAGTTCATTTTGAAATGCCATGAGTATTCCTTTTTTCGTGTTATTGATATGACAAAAAGGGGGAGAAGAAAACATGTGTGTGTGGTTGTGGTAAACGTTTAAAAGAATGATTAAATTGAGGGGGAGTTAAGTCAGTAACAAAGTCAAAAGCTCACAAAAAGGGGGAGCTCACAAAAAGGGGGAGTTTTTGCAAATTCACTAAACATATTTGTTTGAATAAGTTTTGTCATATCAAAAAGGGGGAGATTGTTGAGTTAATGTATTTTGAAATGACAAAACAAGTTAATTCAATAGAATTAAGATGATATGAAAACATGTTTAGAGGTTATCAGTACCAGAACTTAGAGTTTTGCTGATGAGAGATCGATCTGGCTTATGAGAGATCGATCTCCTGGGTTTTTACTTGATGAGAGATCGATCTCATGAAGGTATGAGATCGATCTGCCAAGCCTTAAACCTTTACAAAGGGATTTAGGTAGAGTGAGATCGATCTGCAAGGGTTAAGAGATCGATCTGGCTAAAGCTAGAGTTGAGAGATCGATCTGGTCTAGGAAGAGATCGACCTCCCTTAAGAGCATAAGAATGTAGGTCGATCTGGAAGATCGATCCACACTCAAACAGAGAACTTAAGAGATCGATCTGGTAAGGAAGAGATCGATCTCCTCAAAGTCAGAGAGCTAAGGAGATCGATCTGTGTTGTTGAGAGATCGATCTCCCCACTACGAGACTGCATGGCAGATCGATCTGTAGATCGATCTTGCCAGATCGATCTTGCCTCAAACAGAGAGATTAGGATATCGATCTGCCTATTCGACAGATCGATCTCACCCATTATTTTCAAACTAACAGATCGATCTGCTAACCTATGAGATCGATCTCCTTGTGTATTTGTGCTTCAATCTTGCAGGATTTATAACTAAGAGATCGATCTGGCCAAGATGGCAGATCGATCTGGCACTCTACTGGAGGTACCCAACGGCTAGTTCTGTAAAATCTCAACGGGAAAAACAGCATTTAATGCTCCAACTACCAATCCTTCAGTATTTAACCAAGCATTTAAGACAAAGAGAACAGACAGACCATTGCTGCACATTCCTAACACTCTCAAGCTTTTAATTCTTTCATTCCTTGTGTCTTCATAGCTCAATTATTGAGATTCATTGTATAAGCTTAAGTGCAGAAACTGTATTTTGTCCTACCCACTTTAAAGCTTCATTTTGTATTCAACCTTACCTTAAAAGAGAAGAGGATTGTTCCTCAGTAAGAGAAAATTGTAAAAAGGGTGAATACTCTTCTGTATTGCTAAGGGTAGAGAGGTTATTCCTTAACCTGTAAAAGGAACATTGTAACTCTGTTGAAAGAGGGAAAGAAAGCACTTGACAAGAAGGTCAAGGAGAGAGGACGTAGGCAAGAGTTGGTCGAACCTCTATAAACGACTGTGTTTGTTTCTCTCTTCCCTATCTTGCATTAAATTGTTTAATTTTATTATATTGCTTACTTACATTTGCAAATTAAGATAGGATTAAATTAAAATTTGCTATCATCACTAGAAAATCGATTCACCCCCCCTCTCGGTAGAGCCAACAGTATGAAACTCGATTATATTCTTAGGTAGATATTACCTCGACACTATGAAGAGTGACAGTCGAGATGTCTAAAAGTTTATGGAAGGGCTCAGATTGTCGATTAGAGTCCGATTGGCCCGTGAGATATTACCTATGTCGAGGCAGTGCGTAAACTATAGTGGTGTGAATAAGATTGAGTGTTGCATGTATCTGAGATTGGGAAAGGTAGTAAGGGTCGAAATAGAGACAGAAAGAGAATCGAGAATGTTAGAGATGGCAGAACGAGAAAAAGGGGTAGTTTGGTAAAAGATTTGATTTGATGAGTTATGGGCTAAGATGATTGGTAAGGCCACAGTTATCCGATTGTAGCACTTTTGAGGGGTATTGTGATTGGAGAACCCCGATCTGCTACGGATCACTGTAGAATGTGTGGTAAATACCACGGAAGTAGGACCTACACCTACACATTATTGATGATAATGGTCGTTAAGTGTGGTAAGACGGACCATTTATTTTGATTGCTCAGAGTTGGGCGAGATTGCCCCACAGAAAGGTAAAGAGATAGAGAAAACACTGTTGAGATAGCTGCATCAAAAAGGGAGGCCACAGCCGAAGAGAAAAGGAAAGTAGGCTATTGGATGAAGGCGAGTGTATGTCTTGGACCAGGACACTATTGATGTTTCACAGGATGTGGTGAAAGATACCACACTGCTTATGAATAAAGAAGTAATTGTGTTAATTGATCCTGGTACCATGTATTTCTTCATACCGCCTTCATTCACATGTAAGTGAGTAAAAGACATGAATGCCTACACTCTTGGGCACAATGCTGATAAATGAGTACCCCAATAGAGGAAGGTTAACTAACAGAATAATTATGAAGAGATTTTAAGTTGAAAACGGGGGAAGAAGTATAAGTCAGCCGATTTTATTCAATGGACAATCAATAATTTAAAGTAATATTTGAGAATAAAGTAGACGGCTGCATATTATGATGTTCGGATTTCTATCCTAAGATAGTGATATGGTTTTCCCTGAAAAGTATACTGTAAGTTTTGACAAGTAATAAAAAGGGGTGCAACGGTTGAAATTAAAGGAGCAAATGATGGTACTCACGAAATGAATAATGATAGAATTTCGTTATAATTGATATACGAAGGAGATACTCTTTAAGATATGTTTGATCATAAATACAAGATGTACTGGAGTAAGAGGCGTATGCAAGGTAAGAATGCCCTTAAAATATGAAGTAATTTGGATTAAAGCGAATAGTAGCGAATATGAATTGTGACCACAGGGACTGATATGTAAAGTAATTGTGGTTAAGTCTAAGGGTTAATAAAGGTATTTCAAAATACCTTCCCGCCTGAAGACTTGACAGCGTCTAGAAATATATATATAATCTAAAACTTGAAATCGACCGTGGTAAAGTATAAATTTAAAATTTGGATACTTTTACTAGTACGATAAAGAATTATAAAATTTGATTAATCATTAAGGTTAAAATATTAAAATTTAATAAAAGCCGTTAATATAAGAAAAAGGAAATGACGCGGGTTATTACCTAGAAACAGAAGCAATTTTGAAGTGATATTATACGCTTATGCATCTATAGGTCAAGGATATGGGCTATTGAAATATGTAGTGGAGCTCAACTACAATGAGTTATTTAAACTTTACCTGGATCGATTTGTCATCATCCTTATTGATGATATGTTGGTGTAGTTAAAGTCCAAGGAAAATTATAAGCAACAATTGAAAAAATTACTTTTACAGATGGTTACTGCGAGTTCTAAAAAGGGTATACTTTGTTGACACGTTTAACTAAGAAGAGTGGTATTTAAAGTGAGATGATAGATGTGACCTGAAATTTCGGTGTAGTGAAGTATGAACTGACCACCGTGATTATTTTCACCATACCCAACAGCTCAAGAGGTTTCTCAGTGTGTATGAATGACTCAAAATAATGAATGAGCTGTATATTGATGCAAAATGGGAAGATAGTTGATTGTGGATCCAGACGACTCAAGGATCATGAAATAAACTATCTGACCCATGATTTAAAGTTGGCAGCGGTAGTACTTGTACTGAGGATATGGTACTATTATGTATATGGTGAGAAATTTTGGGTATGTACTGATCATAAAGCCCCAAGTACTGTTTTCACAGAAAGAGGCGAATATGAGAATACATAGTAGGTTAGAGCTTCTGAGAGATTTGGATTGTGGAAAATTGTACCACCCAGGAAAGGCTAATGTGATGGCTGATGCCTTGAGCAGAAAGAGTGTCACGACCCAAACTACCCAAAAATCAGAGTTAATTTTTCGCGTTTTTATTATTTTCTTACTTTAATTCTTACCTGTCCTCGAATCGTGACCAACACTCCACTACTAATTGGGCTGTGCGTCAATGCCAGTCCCACCATACATCTACCCCAGTACTTATTTCTTCTCCAGTCATTTATAATTGTTATATTATTTATACATCCCCTAAAGTTACTTACAAACATGTTACTGTGCTATGCTTATGTAGATACAATAAGTACAAGTGTATATACCTTATGTTGATGGGTAGCAGCGGATATCCGGAATGCAGTACTGAGTCGCCTCAACTTCAACTGGAGATCATCTGTGGGAGAAAATGAAAGGGGTGAGCACATCAAGCTCAGTAAGGCAATCCTACGAACAAGTAGGTAACCATACTACCTACATGAACGTGGTGCCATGCATAAACCACCCTTTCTCCACACATTTTAAAACATATGATATGATGTTGTGATGTTATGTAAATCAAGTTGCACGGAAAACTCAACATGCAATTATTTTAAATCATTTCTTTCTCTTTAAAAATTTCACAATGAAGTCAGGACTCGACCCCTCCTTCGGGTGATCCTGACTCACACAAAACCATGGAAATAGAATTTCTCAAAAGCATCGGTATCGAAAACATACGTATATATATACAAGATACGAGACTAGGCAATACTGTATATCGGTAATAACCAGGACTGGCCAATATGTCCTCGTGAGTCCTCTAGCTTCACGGATCCCAGTGTGCGAGGTCTCACCCTGATCGGGAACTGCCCGGGAGGTGGGTCAATCCAACCCGTCAGTCTTATCCGATCTCACGCATCCGTCGATGCCGTATCCGAAGATACCCCGTATCACGAAGATACCGTATCACAAAGATACCCCTTATCACAAAGATACCGTATCCGAAGATACTCTGTATCACAAAGATACCGTATCCGAAGATACCCCACGGTACATCGTACTCCATGCTACTTGCACGGTACATCGTACTCCATGGACCCATATCACTCTAGGTACTCCAGCCCAATTGGCCTGCTTCCCACAGAGGTTTTCATAACTCAATACTCGTTGCCATGTCTCAAAACGCACGTGCGAGCCTATTAAATCGGTGACACACAGTCTACCCGATGCTCCAAGCACGGCTTATCGTATGTTCTCTTAAAAATCAGTGCGAGCGATGCTCAGCACTCTCATCAAATCAAGTAAACTTGGCAGAGCCTGCTTTACATCTCCACAAGGCCGCCAACCTCATCCCTCACTCTCACCCTACTTAAGAGGTCTATTGAGCCTGTTGGGCCTTTTGGCTGACTCCAAGGGCAGACAGCGCTACTCCACAAATCCAGTAAAACTAGTGCGAGCTAGGCTCAGCACTCTGTATATAAATTGTATGAAAATCTTATAAAATCTGGTGCGAGTTAAACTCCCGCACCCTGTCATGAAAATCATGTAAAATCTGGTGCGAGTTAGACTCTAGCACCATGTCACGCAAAAGCATGTGAAATCTGGTGCGAGTTATACTCTAGCACCTATGCATGTAAAACTCTAGTGCGAGCTCTCGCTCCAGCACTAATGCATGCATCACACAAGTCAAACATCGTACGAGCTGAGCTCTAGCACGTCACATGTAAATAAAAACATGTAGGCGGCTCGGTTATTTCCAAATAGTTTTCACAGAAATCACATCAGTTAAGATATGCAATGCTATGCATTTTCTTTCAAGGTGAGCCAGCCTACTCATGCATGCGTTGAAATACCTCCAGAACGAGCAGGAACCTCTTGTTCTTGCTCCTCCCAATTTTTCCTAAATTTTTTAGAATTTTACCCTTAGCAAGGGTATTTTAGTAATTTTGCCCATACGGGGCACTAAAATTGTTTTTCGACCTCTAGACCCTTCAATTAGTTTTAAAGGACTGCATATGAATGTAAAATTGCGTACTGTTACCTCTAGCAGTCCGCAGAATTCCCTTACCTCGATTCTCGTCGAGTCTGACCTTTTTCTTTTCCAATGTAGTCCCATCGCGCAGTCCGATATGCTTCCAATCCAATGCCCGAAACTGCGTATTAACATTCCTCAGGTCAGATATTATGCAATTTAATTGTATCTATTACTTTCTGGGCTTAATTTAAATCATTGGGCCCGTTTACCCTTATTGGGCCCGATTGCACCTTAATGGGCCTTAATCGGCCTTAAGCCCGCTTTTCACTAAATTCCCACTTATCGAGGCCTATTGGGCTCATTGGGCCCACCAATAATTTATCGGGTCTCGTTCTACTTCTCGAGTAGCTAAATTAAATATTTACGACAATTAATCTAAATTTCCATAATTTTATTCAATTTATGCGGAAATTAACTCAACATCTCGCATAACGAGAAAATTGTCGTAAATAGGGATCACTTACCCGAGATTCCATGCTAGTCCGCAAATCGAGGCTGTCTCGAGCCCTCGGTTGATGCCAATCGTCGAGCTACACATTTAATTACATTTTCGGGTAAACTTTTCGGTCGAAATTTAATTAAATAAAATATTCCAAATTTAAATCGGGTCAATTTGACCGCTTATCGACTTACCCGAAGCTCGATTGCATCACCGGAATTTTCCCCAATTTTTTTCTCTTTTTCCTTTTCCCTTTTTCTCCCCTTTTTCTCCTCTTTTTGGCTGAACCGGTTCAGTCCGGTTCGGACCGGTTCAGACCGCCGGTTCACTCCGGTTCGACCGGTTCACCGCCGGTTCACCACCTTGCCGGCCGATTCTCCGCCGGCTTCCACCGCCAGTGGCTCCGTGAGGTTGTCCGCGTCTCAGATCTGCCCTCGGTTTGGGTCAAGCTCGCCGGAACGCCGCCGGTCCGGTAGTTCTCCCTCGACCGTCGGACCCATTTCCTTTCCTCCGCCGTTTCCGGCGTTTTTCGGCCACTTCGATGGTTGTGGCTACCACCGATCGACTCGCCTTGGCCTCGGGGACATTCGGCTAGGGGTGGCCGAGCCTGAATCGCCGCCGATCGCCGGGAATCAGCTCTTCTCCCCCGCGGCTGTTTCCTCCCGATTCGGCGGATTCCGGCGATTTCGCCGGTCGGTATTGGCCTCAAAAGGATCGGCTCTTCTTCCTGGTCACGCCGGTGCCCGCCGATCGCCCCCAGCTGCCGTGGATCGCCGGTACCGACTCTGTTTTCCCCGCGTGTTTCTCTCCCTCCGTTCGGCTTCCTCCGGCGTCGGTAAGCTGCACCGCCGGTACCATCGTGTTCGTCGGGCGTCGGGCTTCCTTTTCCGGTGGGCGGCCTGGGATAGGGATCGCCGGTGGTCGTTCGGCCTCTTCCCCCGACACAGCTTCCGTTTCTCTGCTTTTCTGTTTCTGTTTCTTTCTTTCTCTCTCCCCGACCCCCTTTTTTTTTTTGTTTCAATTACTTTTTTTTTCTTATTTTATCAATTTTATTATTATTTTTATTTATTTTAATTATTTTACTATTCAATAAAATATATTAAACTACCCAAATACCTCTTAAAATTATTATTTTATTCTTAATTAATTAATTTAATTTAATTTAATTTATTTTAATCCTTTTTCGGGTATGAGTTCTCCGTATTTTTGGGATATTGTCCCGGGTGACCTTTCGGTATATTTTTCGATTATTTTCGGGATTATTTTTTTTTTCGAACTAAAAATCTCGATTAATCCCGATTAATTTTCATAAATTACTATCTTGATCAATTTAATCCGAAATAATTTTATTTCACTTTTATTGACCAAGATTTCTTAAATCCATATTTTTAATTAAATTCCCTTATCGAAATTATATCGGCTTTCGGTCTTTTGACCATTTGGCCCTTACACGTGTTCGGGATTAATTTAACCCGACTTCCTTCACAAATACTCCTCATCTTTTCTTATTTAATTTTCATATTTAGTTAAATTCGGGTCTTACAAAGAGCCTCGAGATGGTATTACATATGATGGTCAGGGAGCATGAGCTGCTAGAGCAGTTGTGAGCCTCAATAGTGATATGATCCCTTCTGATGATGATAATGATTGTGTGACAGCTAGCCTGAGACTAGAATCGAATGAGAGTGCCCGGATTTGACAGGCTTAGCGTGATGATAGGCATAGTGTCGATGGTTTGGGTCAGATTCAGAAGGGTACAGTGACAGAGGTCACAGAGTGTCGATGATTTACAGAGAGGTTCAGAGACAGTATAAGTACTCCCCAGGACCACAGTTGATGAGATAGTAATATTGTCAGAAGCTTACTCTTCGGGATATATAGTGCATACGAAAAGTAACAAATATATATATTTATATATATATATATATATATATATGAAATCTCTAAAAAGGGTATTGATGGTCAGATGTGAAAAGAGATATGGTAGAGATTGTGGAAAAGTACCTAGTATGTCAGCAGAATAAGGTAGAGTATTAAAAGTCTGCAGAGTTATTGTAGTCTCTACCTATATCGACACGGCACAAAAATGGGAGCAAGTCTCCATGAATTTCGTGATCGGTTATAGAGGACTCAAATGAATCACGAGGCAGTGTATGGCTGTAGGGGTTGTTCCCCGACTCAGACAAGAAAAAGTGGGTGACAGATAGAAATTTCTTTCGAATTAGTATAATAAGTCTCTGAGGATGTTTAGTTGAGTGAGAGATTAAGAACACCTCAGAGCAGACAAAAAGCATTGAATTCATTGAGGGTGAATCAATATGGTTGAACTTAGTTGTCCTAAGGGAATAAGGACATAACGAGACTGGGGAAGAAGGCAAATTGAGTTTTGCTAAATGGAATTTTTGAAAGATTGGACAAGTGGGAGATAAGACTCTTTTGATACTTCGGCAATACTATCCAGATCCAGCATAGGTGATCGGATATGAACTCCAACAGTTCAGCTCAGTGCAAATATAAGTATATTGAAAAAGTTGATTCGGGCATTAAAAACAGGAAAGAGAAAGTATTGAGTTTTAAGACGATCTCCCTAATTAAAGTCCTTTGGTAGTATTACACTCCGAAAAAAGGTCACATGAGAATTAAAAAGTATGATACAATTGATGTACTCGGAGTAGTTTATGGACTCATATGACTTGGTTCTAATTTGGAGGACCAAATTCCTTAAGTGGGGGAGATTATGTAAGACCCGATTTTATTGTAAGAGCAAAAGAGAATGAATAGAAATTTACGAGTGCATTAAAAAAATGCAAAAAGGACTGAAATGAAATTTTCGAACACGTTGAAGGGTAAAATGGTCAAAAGACCAAAAATCGGTATAAATTCGAGAAAAACATTTATTAAAAATAATGGATTGAGAAATCTTGGTTAATAAAGGTGAAATAAATTTATTCTGGGTCAAATTGATCAAGATATCAATTTATCAGAATTAATCGAGATTTTTACTTCGAAAAATAATCCCGAAAATAATAAAAAAAATATACCGAAAAGGGTTAAAATAAATTAAATAAAATTAAATAAATGAATTTAGAATAAAATAAGATATTTGTAGATATTTGTAGAATATTAGTGAATATTTAATGATTAAAATAAATAAATAAAAATAAATAAATAATTAATTAATTAATTAGTTAAAAAAATTGGAAAAAAAAAGGAATCAGAAAATGGATCGGGGAGAGAGAAATGGGAAAACGGAGCCAAAACCCAAGGAGAAGACCGGACGACCATCGGCGACCCAATCGGCCAGGTGAGGGCCAGAAAAGGAAGAGGGTGTCGGCGCGACCTCCCTGGTACCGGTAACGCGCCACACCGACGCCGGAGGAGGTCGAAAACGGAAGGAGAAGTCGCGGAAAGGGGAAGCTAAATCGGTGGCCACCAGCGCCGATTTGACTCCGACCACCGCCAACCAAAGCTTCCACATTCGATGGCGCATCGATGGGAGCAAAAAACGACCGGTGAAACAGATGAACGGCGCCAAAAATGATGAAAAGAGGAAATGTGTACCAATAGTGGTGAGAACAGGCCGGACCGACGACTTTCCGGTGGCCTTGGACGAAACCGAGGGCAGATTCGTGCTGCAGACTGCCCAGCGGAGCCATTGGTGATAGAAGCCGGCAGAGAACCTGTCGGCAAGGCACTGAACCGGTCGAACCGGCGTGAACCGGTGGTCCGAACCGGGTCTGAACCGGACCGAACCGGTTCAGCCAAGAAAGAAAGGAAAAAAGGAGAAAAAGGGAAAAAGAAAAAGAGAAAATTGGGGAAAATTCACGGCGATGTAATCGAGCTACGGGTAAGTCAGTAGCGGTCGAAATTGATCGATTTAAATTTTGGAATATTTTATTTAATTAATTTTTGACTGGAAATTTACCCGTAAATTTATGAAATTTTGTAGCTCGACAATCGACATCAAACGAGAGCTCGAGACAGCCTCGATTTGCATACTAGGATGAATCTTGGGTAAGTAACCTTTATTTACGACAATTTGCATCGTTATGCGTGCTTCAAATTTAATTTCCGCATTAATTAAATTAAATTTTGGAAAGTCGGATAAATTATCGTAAATAATAAATTGAGCTATTCCAGAGTTAGAACGAGGCCCAAGAAATTGTTGGTGGGCCCAATGAGCCCAATAGGCCTCGAAAATGTGGAAATTAAGTGGAAAACGGGCTTAAGGCCGATTAAGGCCCATTAAGGTGCAATCGGGCGCAATAGGGGTAAATGGGCCCAATGATTTAAATTAAGCCCAGAAAATAGGAAATACAATTAAATTGTATGATATCTAACCTGAGGAATATTTATACGCAGTTTCAGACATTGGATTGGGAGTAAATCGGACTGCGTGACGAGACAGCAGTGGAAAAGGAAAGGTCAGACTCTACAGAAAAATAAGGTAAGGGAATTCTACGGACTGCTAGAGGTAAACTTTACGAAATTTCAAAGTCATATGCAGTCTTTTAAATTATCTGAAGGGTCTAGAAGTAAGTTAATAAATTTAGTGCCCCGAATGGGCAAATTACCAAAATACCCTTGTTAAGGGTAAAATTTACAATTTTAGGAAAAATTGGGAGGAGCAAGAACAAGAGGTTCCTGCTCGTTTTGGAGGTATTTTGATGCATGCATGAGTAGGCTGGCTAACCTTGAAAGAAAAATGCACAGCATTGCATATTTTCAATGATGAAATTGTTGTGAAAACTGTTTTAAGGAAACAGAGCCGCCTACGTGTTTTTATTGACATGTGACGTGCTAGATCTCAGCTCGCACGATGTTTTGATTTGTGTGATGCATGCATTAGTGCTAGAGCGAGAGCTCGTACTAGAGTTTTACATGCATTGGTGCTGGAGTCCGACTCGTACCAGATTCTATTTATATATATATGATTTTTGTGACACGATGCTAGAGTTTAACTCGCACCAGATTTTTTCACATGATTTGATGAGAGTGCTAGAGCTTAGCTCGCACTAGTTTTACTTGATTTGATGAGAGTGCTGAGCATCGCTCGCACTGATTTTATGAGAACATGCGATGAGCCGTGCTTGGAGTATCGGGTAGACTGTGTGTCACCGATTAAATAGGCTCGCACGTGCGTTCTGAGACAGGGTATGATATATGGGTCCACGGAGTACGATGGACCGTGCAAGTAGCATGGAATACGCTGTACCATGTGGCATCTTCGGATGTGTGGTATCTTCGGATACGTGTGGCATCTTCGGATGCGTGGTATCTTCGGATACGTGTGGCATCTTCGGATGCATGGTATCTTCGGATACGTGTGGCATCTTCGGATGCGTGGTATCTTCGGATACGTATGGCATCTTCCGATGCGTGGTATCTTCAGATACGTGTAGCATCTTCAGATGCGTGGTATCTTCGGATACGTGTGGCATCTACAGATGCGTAGGGTCGGATAAGACCAACAAGATGGAGTAATCCACCCCTCGGGCAGTTCCCGATCAGGGTGAGACCCCACACACTAGGATCCGTGTAGCAGAGGGGCTCACGAGGACACACGACCATTGTCCTGGTTATTATCGATATACAGATATTGCCTAGTCTTGCATGTTAATGATCTTGACGATGATTGAAACTGGGTTTTAAACTAAATTTGCATGATGCTATTTCATGCTTTCTAAACCCATGTCCGATGTAAACTGATTTTCATGGTTTTGTGTGAGTTAGGACCACCCGAAGGAGGGGTTGAGTCTTGACTTTATTGTGAAATTTTTAAATGAGGAAGAAATGATTTAAAAAGAGTTGCATGTTGAATTTTCCATGCGAACGTGTTTTACATGACATCATGAATCATAGCATCAGTTTTGAAATGTGTGGAGAAAGGGTGGTTTATGCATGGCACCACGTTCATGTAGGTAGTATAGTTACCTACTTGTTCGTTGGATTGCCTTTCTGAGCTTGATGTGCTCACCCCTTTCATTTTCTCACACAGATAATCTCTAGTAGATTTTGAGGCGACTGAGTACTGCATTTCGGATATCCACTGCTGCCCATCATTTAAGGTATATACACTTGTTCATATTGTATCTATATAAGCATAGCACAGTAACATGTTTGTAAGTAACTTTAGGGGATGTATAAATATTGTAAACATTTATAAATGACTAAGAAAGAATTAAGTTATATGGTAAATGAATGGTGGGACTGGTATTGACGCACAGCCCAATTGTTAGTGGAGTGTGGTCACGATCAGAGAACAGGTAAGCATGAAAGAAAATAACAAAACACGAAAAATTTACTCTGATTTTTTGGTAGTTTTGGGTCGTGACATAGAAGGGGAAGTACACGAGCTCGAGGCCATAGAGGTAGGCCTAAGAGTCGTACTGAGTCGCCACATGAGACTCAAGATGAGATTAAAGTGGAAGCTGATATTGAGCATGCCCCACAGAGTCCGACAAAGAGATCAGACAGTATTGAGACACGTTTTGCGAAGTTAGAGCGGAGTGTGGAGAATATTATTGAGCTAATTGCTCATAGTTTGCATGAAATTTAAGGGCGAGTCGAAACATTGGTGGAAGTCTGCTAAACCCATCTCAAGAGTTAGACATCTAGAATGGACATGGAAAGTAATTCTAGATGTATTTCGGTGACAGAATATCTCAGACACTGCTTAAAGGAGATTGCAGATAAAATTCTTTACTCTGACCCAATGGAACATGTTGATTGATGAGTATGAATCTCAGTTTATATACCTGGACAGGTATGACCCGACACTATGAACAGTGATAGTCGGAATGTTAAAAATTTATGGAAGGGCTCAAATTGTCAATTAGAGTCCGATTGGTCATTAGATATCACTACCTATGCCGAGGCAGTATACAAACTACAGATGTGTGAATAAGATCATGAGTTGCATGCCTCTGAGATTGAGAAAGGTAGTAAGGGCTGAAATAGAGACAAAAAGAGAATAGAGAATGAATAAAAGTCAGATCGAGAAAAAGGTAGTTTGGTAAAAGCTTAGAGCTGATAAGTCATAGGGTAAGATGATTGGTAAGGCCCCAGTGTATCCAAATACAGTACTTTTGAGGGGTATCGTGATTGGAAGACCCCGATTTGCTCTGTAACGTGTAACAGTGTAGCAAGTGTAAATAGTCTAGGATGTGTGGTTGATACCACAGAGATAAGATGTTGGACGAGGGCGAGTGTATGCCTTGGACCCGAACACTACTGATGCTTCATTTGATGTGGTGGAAGATACCACACTGGTTGTGAATAATGAAGTAATTATGTTAATTGATTCTGGTGCCATGCATTTATTCATACCGCCTTCAGTTGCTTATAAGCTAGCGAAAGATGTGCAGCCTGTACCCTTAGGCAAGAAGATGATAGTTAGCTGATTTTCACTAACTGAATATGGGTATAGGGATTATAAATTGAAAACGGGGGAAAAAGGATATGTCAGTCGATTTTATTCAATGAAATTTGAATAATTTTAAAGTAATATTTGAGAATAGATTGATTTGGCTGCAAACTATGATGTTTAGATTGCTATCCTAAGATAGTGATGTTTTCACCTCTGAAAAGTATACTGTAAGTTTGACAAGTTATAAAAAGGGGTGTAGCAATCGTAATTAAAGGAGTGTATGGTTGTACGAACGAGATGTGATAGATCTTAAATACGAGATATATTGGAATAAAAGGCGTATGCAAGGTAAGAATATCTTTGATATGTAAAATAATTTGGATTGAGCGTTATGTAGTGAATATGGATTGAAACCAAGGATAAAAGGAGGATATATCTACACCCAGTCTATGTGGTCAAGTCTGAGGGTTAATAAAGGTATTTCAAAATAACTCCCCACCTGAAGACTTGATAGCATCTAGAAGCGAACACATAACCTATAAATTGAAATCGACAGTCGTAGGATATAGATTTAAAATTTAGATACCTTTACTGGTAGAATTCGATTAATCATGAAGGTTTAAAAATTTAAATTTTTATAAAAATCGTTAACATAAGAAAAACGAAATGATGCAGGTTAGTATCTTGAACAGAAGCGATTTCGAAATGACATTATACGTTTATGCGTACATAGGTCAAGGATATAGGTGATTGAAATATTTATTGGAACTCAACTACAATGAGGTATTTAAACTTTACCTGGATCGATTGGTTGTCATCTTTAGCAATGATATTTCGATGTATTTGAAGTCCAGGGAAGAGCATGAGTAGCAACAGGAAACTGTCTTATAGACGAGTTGTTGTGAGTTTCTTGAAATGGGCTGCTCAATTGACACATCTTGTTCGGAAAAGATTGTATATTAGTAGGATGATAAGTATGAAAGTAGCTTCGGTGAGTTTTGGTATATGAAAGTAATAAACTGACCCTGTAATTATTCTCACCATACCCAACAGCTCAAGAGGTTTCTCAGTGTATATGGATAGCTCAAAATAATGGGCGAGCTGTGTATTGATGTAAAATGGGAAGATAGTCGCTTATGGATCCAGATAGTTCAAGGACCTTGAGAGAAACTATCTGACCTATGATTGAGAGTTGGCAGCTGTAGCGTCTACATAAAAAGTATGGCGCCAGCACTTATACGGTAAGAAATTTTGGGTATGCACTAATTATAAAATGCCTTGAGTATCTGTTTTCACAGAAAGAGTAGAATATGTGATAACTAAGAGGGTTAGACCTTCTAAGGATTATGATTGTGAAAATTATACCACCCAGGAAAGGCTAATGTAATGGTTGATGCCTTGAACATAAAGAGCCTCGGGATGGTATCACATATGATGGTCAGGGAGCATGAGCTGCTAGAGCAGTTGTGAGCCTAAATAGTGATGTGATCCTTTTTGATGATGATGGTGATTTTGTGACAGCTAGCTTGAGGTTAGAATCAGATTTGAGTAACCGAATTTGCCAGGCTTAGCATGATGATCGGCATGGTGTCGATAGTGTGGATCAGATTCAGAAGTGTATAGTGACAGAGTTCACAGTGAGTAATGATGACTTACAGAGGTTCAGAGACAGTATAAGTGCTCCCTAGGACCACAGTTGATGAGATAGTGCTATTATCAGAAGCTCACTCTTCAGAATATACAGTGCATCTGGGACGTAATAAATATATCAGAATTTCTGAAAAGGTGGTCAGATATGAAAAAAGACATTGTAGAGTTGTAGCAAAGTGTCTCATATGTCAACACAGTAAGGTAAAGTACTAAAAGTCTACAGGATTATTACAGCCTCTACCTATATTGACACGAAAATGGAAGCAAGTTACCATGAATTTCGTGATGGGTTACAGAGGGCCCGAATGAATCACGAGGCTATCTTGGTGATAGTAAATAGATTGATTAAGTCTACCCACCTTTTGGCTAAGGAAATCCCCAGATACTCTGAGTGTATAGGCAAAGTTATATTTAAGGAAAATTGTGATACATTATGTAGCGTTCCAGTGAGCATGAAATCAGATAGGGATTCCCGCATCACTTCCCACTTCTGGGAATATTTTTCAGGAAGCTATAGGAACCCGATTGAGTGTTAGCATAGCTTTCCGTCCTCAGACAGATGGTCAGTCAGAGAGGACTATACAGGTTCTGGAGGATATAATGAGAGTGTGTACCATTGATTTTATGAGCTCATGAGGTGATCAGTTGTTACTAATCGAATTCGCCATAATGACAGTTGTGACTTGAGTATCGGGATAAGATTTATATGAGGCATTGTATGGCCGTAGGGAGTTGTTTCCCAACTTGGATAAGAAGAAGTGGGTGACAGATAGAGAATTGTTCCCGAATTGGTAAGATAAACCTCTGAGGAGGTTCAGTTAAATTGTGAATGATTAAGAACACCTCAGAGTAGATAGAAAGTTATGTTGATAAGAGACAGAAACCATTGGAATTCACCGAGGGTGAATTAACATTGTTGGCAGTTATTTGTCATAAAGACATAACGAGATTCGGAAAGAAGGCAAATTGAATTTCGTTGGATTGAGTCCTTTGAGAGATTGGACAAATTGGGAGATAAGGCCTGTAGGTTGGCGTTACCACTTGAATTAGCAGGCATCCACTATGTGTCCCATCTTTCGATGCTTTGAAAATACTATCTGGACCCAGCATATGTGATCGGATATGAGCTCCAACAACTTAGCTTAATGAAAATATAATGTATGTTGAAAAAATCGATTCAGGTATTAGACGGAAGGAGAAAGTGTTGAGGTTTAAGATGATCTCCCTAGTCTAGTATGTTGGTAGTATTACACTCCGGAAAAAGTCACATGAGAATTAAAAAGTATGATGCGATAGACGTACCTGAAGTTGTTTATGGATCCATTTGACTTGGTTCTAATTTGTAGGACTAAATTTCTTAAGTGGGGGAGATTGTAAGACCCGATTTTATTCAAAACACGAAATAAAAAATGCAAAAGGATTGAAATGGTATTCTCGAACACGTGAAGGGTAAAACGGTCAAAAGATCAAAATTCGGTATTAATCGTGATAAGAAAAATTTAATTAAAAATAATGGATCTGAGAATATTGATCAATAACGAAGAAATAATTAAATTTCAGGTTAAATTGTTTAAGATAAGAATTTATTGGAATAAATCAAAATTTTCACTTCGAAAAATAATCTTGAAAATAGTGGAAAGATATACAGGAAAGGCAAAATCAAACTGAAAAATTCATTTACGGATTAAATGAATTTAATATGAATTTTTAGGATATTTTTGGGATTTTAATATATTTTAATGAATAAAATAATAATAAAATTTAATTATAAATAAATAAATAAATTGAAAATTGAAAATCGTGAGAATGAAACAGGGAAAAACGAGGAGAAGCGAACACAGGCGTGAACCGAGGAGGAATCGTCGGACGAGCTACCACCGATGGTCAGGGACCCCAGGCGAGGGCCGACGAAGGGCAACGAGCCTCGTGGGAACCACCAGACGTCGGCATGCGCGCTGAGAACGGTGGAGAACGCCAGAAACGAAGGGAGATGTCCCGAGAGAGAAGCTTTAATCGACGGCCATCAGCACAGATTCGAGCCACATCGAGGCCCGATTATGGTAGCCTAGGCGATAGCAGGTCGAACGGCGCCGAAAACAGCGGGACGGTGTCGAAACTGCAAAATGATGCCTGAACCGGCTGAACCGGACTGAACCGATTGGACCGAACTGGGTCGAACCAGACCGAACTGGTTCAGCCAAAAAGAAAAGGAAAAAGAAGAAAAAGAGGAAAAATTGGAGAAAATTTTACTGATGCAATCAAGCCACCGGTAAGTTGGTAAGCAATCAAAATTGATCGATTTAAATTTTGAAATATTTAATTTAATTAATATCCGATTGAAAATTTACCCTGGAAAATATTTAATTGTGTAACTCGATAATTGACGTCAAACGAGAGCTTGAGATAGCCTCGATTTATGTACTATCATGGAATCTCGGGTAAGTAATCCTTATTTACGATAATTTTACATCGTTATGCGTGTTAGAATTTACCGCATAAATTACGGATTTAATTTTTGCACTAAATGAATGAAATTCTGAAAATTTGGATAAATTATTGTAAATACTAAATTAAGCTATTCGAGAGTTTAGAACGAGACTCAATAAATACTGATGGGCCCAATGAGCACAATAGGCGTCGATAATGTGAACAGTAAGTGAAAAACGGGCTTAAGGCCGATTAAGATCCCATTATGGTAGAATCGGGCCTAATATGGGTAAACGGGCCCAATGATTTAAATTAAGCCTAGAAAAATCTGAAATACAATTAATTGTATTTTATTTGACCTGATGAATATGTATTCACAGTTTCGAAGATTGGATTGGGAGCAAATCGGACTGCGTGATGAGTCATCAGTGGAAAGGTCAGACTGTACAGAAAAATGAGGTAAGGGAATTGTGTGAGTAGCTAAAGGTAGCTACGCATATTTTAATAGCTTTTGTATACACTGAATATGTATGTATACACATAATATGTATAAAGGTCCTAGAAAATGGTTTAAAGATTTTAAGGACTCGACATAGGTAAGACTATTATACCCCTATTGAGGGAAGTTCACCTAAGAATTGTGAAAACATGACATGCATGAAATGCATGATTTAAGGAATTTTCTGAATTAAGGAATTTTCTTGGTTTTTAAGTAAAGTAAATTGGTAGATTGGCCAGTAATTGTATACATTTCACAAAATAACACTACGTAAGTGTTATTCATATTTAAATGGAATTTTTTTGGAAAACGGGCCAACTATCAAGGCTTATATGAAAACATATAGTGCTGGCATATATCTCGCACTATATCTGCGTTTGTGAGTGTGCATAAATGTGCTTGAGCAGTTGCTCGCACCGACTTGTGTGAAATCATATGCATGAAATGTGCTAGAGCGGTTGCTCGCACTGATTTTTATTATTATGAAATGCATGAGAGGTGTTGGAGCCTAGGTCGCACCCTGTTTTGACTGAATATGCATAAAAAGGTGCTGAGCGATTGCTCGCACTAGTTTTAATGATTTGACATGCATGAGAGGTGCTGGAGCCAAGTTCGCATCCTATTTTGATATGATAATTGCTTAAAAGCCGTGCTGGAGTGTAACTCGCACGAGATTTGATTTATTTATGCTTAAAGCTGTGCTGGAGTATAACTCGCACGAGATTTGATTTATTGATGCATAACACCGTGCTGGAGCTTGCTTGCACATGATTTTATATGGATTTATAACTCATTTTAAAGTCGTACTGGAGTGTTACTCGTACGCAGATTTTACTGATTTTTATGAAACTGTGCTAGAGCTTTGCTCGCACGGGATTTTTTTGATATCATGAATATGCATGGAGCCGTGCCAGAGCTTTGCTCGCACAGGGATATATATGACATGCATATAGCCGTGTTGGAGCCTCCTGTAGACTGTGTCATAGTGAGATGATATACTCACACGTGCATACTGAGACAGAGATGGTATGGGTGGATAAGACCTATTGCAGGCACCCCTGGCTGAGCTTGGGTTTACGGAGTACATTGTACCGTATATGTCATACGGAGTACGCTGTACTGTGGGGATTGTTGGAGTGGAGTGGCATTAGCCACGATGCAGCAAGCCTTGCCCTCGCAATCCTGATGTTATGCTGTTCTGGCGGGTAGGATCGACCCACCTACCATTTCAGGTGTCATACCCCGCACACTAGGTACCGTGTTACCAGAGATCACTAGGTTATGGCCATAGTCCTTGTTGTTACTGATAGTCTCCTACTTGTCTCACATGATATAACTTGTGGTCTCGATAGACCAGGGTAGACCCAAGGGAGGGGTGAGGCCCCCAATTTTATGAATTTTTCTTAAATGTGATTGTTAATCGAATTTTATAATGAATTGTTTTATGAAATTGTTTTATGAGATGATTGACTCGGAAGGGTTAGTTTATACCGCAGTTTTAATGAAATGATTTGAATGCAGTAGCATGATATGTTTTCCATGCTTTCATTTCAAATTCATGATTTGTCTTACATGACATGAAAGAATGCATGATCTTGATTTACTTCATGCTAATTATGATTTAAGGATGTCACATAAAATGCTATTGATGCATGAATTACATGCTTTCTATATGCACAAATAGTGTTGATAAACTATGTCATGGATATATGCATGATTTTGTGCTTGAGATTTTAATGAAAAGAAATGGATTGTAAGGGCATGGCATTATGAGCATGTAGATAGTGGAGCTATCTACTTACTTGCATAATTGCCTTACTGAGCGTGTGGTTTGCTCACCCCCTTATTTTTCCGTCTTTTCAGAGCACTCACAATAGTTAGTGAGCGACTGGGGACTTGCATTCTTGGTATTTGCTGGTTCCCATTGAGAAACAGGTATACACATTTGTATAATTTTGTATCTAAATATGTAATGCACAGTACTATAAATGGACATGATGTCGGGGATGTAAGGTTATGCAAATACCATTGTGTATGTATTTAGTTAAAGTCAAAAGATAGTAAACTCTGATATGTGAATGTGATTATGGAAATGGAATGGTAAATAGGTGAGAAGTGACTAACACCGAATCATAGCCCAACTGTTTGTAGGATGGTCACGATGAGTGAAAGGTAAGAATTAAAATAATAAATGAAAAAACGAAAAATTTACTCTGATTTTTAGGTAATTTGGGTCGTGACATTTCTCTTTATTTTTTGATTCACAACTATATTTCTTAATTTTTGTTGTTTTATTAGTATTAGATAAAATTTATATTTGTGAAAAAAAAAAGAAGTGTTTGCATATGGCGTGCCCACACCTTATAACGAAAGCACTTTTATTTTTCAAAAAAAAAAATTCAGAAGAGGTCTTTTAATAAGGCGTGCCCATGCCCTATTAAAATAGTTCTTCTGCCTTAAAAAAAACAACCACATATGTATTTATTATTATTATTATTATTATTATTATTATTATTTTCTTTCTTTCCTTAATTTTATTTCTTCTCTTCTTTACTTGCAGGCTACAGCCCACTTCTCGACAGTACCACCAGAGCCGAGATTAGTACCAACCGCCGGCCTCACCATGGAACCCACCAGACCAATACCCATCAGAACCAAGAGCCACACTAACCCGACCCCTTCCAGTTTCCAACAAATCCGGCAACCCCTTCTCCAACCATAGCAACCATTAGCACCGGGAATTAGCAAATCATCGGGCTTCAAACTACAGCTCTGTGGTCCCTCCGAGCTCCATCAACACGTGCCGATCATCTCACCCAGCACCAAAGCAACTCCGACAATAGTAGCCCGTGATCTCACCTTACCCAGCTTCAGCCCTCCACCGACTCCATCGAGCTCTAGCTTCATCGCGTCTCCCAGTTTCGACCATCAGTAGCCGATCTTGACTCAGCTTCAAAGCCTCGAGCACAGTACCGAGAATCGTAGCATCCTTACTAGCTTTAACAGTTCACCCATCACCCACCGGTCCCGATTACAGCAGAACAAACTCAGCAGCAGCAGCAGCCCGATAGTCTCCCTTCTCCTCGAGCTACCAAACACCAATCAGCCATCGACTCTGGCAGAAGCCAGCCATTGGTCCACTCCGGACCCCTTCCACCTGTAGCAAGAGCTATCTCTGATTTTTTTTTATTTTATTTTAGCTATCTTTTTCAACTAAGAAAACAATAAAAAAATATAAAAAGAAAAAAATTTGTGGAGATTGTTTTACTTAACCGACGAGTTTCAGCTATACCATGGTGTAGTTATTTTTATTTGTTGGAGATTAACAATCGCATGGGGTGAGGAATTTTTCAATGGTTAGCAGTGGAAATCAACGCAATGCTTCACGGTGCTCAATATTTTTCAGGGAAGTTTCCTTAATTTTCTAAATTCTTTTACAGTTTTGTGTAATGATTTTGATACATTGGGGACAATGTACAATCTAGATAAGGGGAGGGTATTTAATTGTGACTCTGATGTTTGATTTCTTTTCCTTTCATTCTTGATTAAGTTTCATGAAAATTTTTGCAAATCTAAAAAAAAAAATTGTTCCAAAAGGTACATTAGTTATTGTTTGTGATCTCTTTGAATTCTAGATTTTTCCAATGCTTATCCCATGAAAAATAAACAAATTTTTACAGTTTTGAATTCTCATTAATACACTATGATTA
Organism: Firmiana major; assembly: GCA_033439115.1. Classification (NCBI taxonomy): domain Eukaryota; kingdom Viridiplantae; phylum Streptophyta; class Magnoliopsida; order Malvales; family Malvaceae; genus Firmiana; species Firmiana major. The sequence continues at coordinate 19,297,293 of CM065903.1, read as the reverse complement.
ATTTCTTTTAATTCATTAGATGAAAAAAGTGTATAGGATCTAGCATATAAAACCTTTTTTGGTGAGATTTGAGCCTATAAGCATTCATTACATCATGCTCCATTTCTTTGTTTGTGTGATTGTCATGCATAGTCGACTATTGTAGAACTTGCTCTGTCATACATGTCTTAATCAACTCCTTTGATGAATATGATGCAATTAATCAAATAAGGGCATTTAGGTTAAAACCTTATTCTTGTCATTAAACCATTTCTTTTCAAGTCTACTCATATTATTATTAAGCGCTAGAGAAACCAACTTTGAGCCTAGCCCTTTTCTTTGGATTAAACCACATTACAAACCATAATAAACTTTTTTGTTGAATTTTTCCTCTTTTTGAACCTTGAATTGATGAATCATATAAACTTATGCACATGAAACTTCAAAATATTTCTGGAAAGATTGTAACATGTTGAAAATTTAGTGTTCCAAGCTATTATTTCTATTGAGTTTTTCTCTTTAAAAAAAAAAAAGAAAAAAATAGAAGAAAGAAAAAAAAAGAAAGGAAAAATGAAGAAAAAAAATGATGAATATAAAAATAAAAAAAAAAGAGAAAGAGAAGTGTAATTTTTATTGCTTGGAAGTTAGTTCTGAAAATTATGTGATTAAAGCAGTCTTTTGAAATAATTGAGTTGAGTTTTGTGTGAAAAGTTTTGTATGATTTCTTCAACTTCTCTAACCTAAAAATCCTTTTATCATACCTTACCTAAGCCCCATTACAACCCTTTTAGACCCTTAGATTTTTGCATCTTAATTTATTCATTGGTGGAAGAGATGTCATGAATTTGCAAGCTTATGGTAAGAAATATTCTATGCATTGACTTGAGAGCTCATTGATATATACCTTAAACACTTAGAGTGTGATGAGTGAAATCCAATTGCGAGGATGTTAAATCCTATGTATTTTATGAACTTAATTGAATCATTAAAGTGCTATTCATGTGTGTTATGAGAATTCACTTTAAAAACTTGTGTTTTTAATTCTTAAAAGGAATGTGTTTTGGATGAGCATAGGAAGAGTATGAAGGAATGATGAGAAGAGATTATGAATTTAGACTATTGTATGCTTGAGAATAAGCAATGTTTAGGTGTGGGGGAATTTGATAAGTTGCATATTAGACATATTAATTATCATATTTTCCCATGATTTAAATTCTTTTATATGCTTAATTTTTAGATTTGACTCATATTCTCTATTTTGTATTGTGAATGAATGAATAGGGACAAAATGGATTAAAGTTGCAAATTCTGTTCAAGTCACAAAATCAGAAGAAATCTTGGAATTCAAGTCAAGATCTATCACTTGTAGCTGAAGTTGACTTAACCGGTCTAAAGATGGCAAGTGGAAGATTTTAATTATTAAGGAAGAAATATGCAATTACTGTCTTTGGCAAGTGGTGGAAAAATGAAAGAAGTTTAATTGTAATCAAACTCAATCAGAGAACTTTCCTTTGGAAACAGATTCTGGGGTTAAGATATCTAGTATTTATAGACTAAGAGTGGAAGAGGCTAAGAATCTTAATCTTGAATCTTCATCATCATAGACATACAATTTTATATTTTTCTTTAGTGTTTTTCTTTGAACTTATGACTTGCTAAATTTTTAGTCCAGCCAAAGGATAATTAAAGTTTGGGTTCTTCAAGAGTTGTGAGATCTAATCCATTTTTATTTTGTTCTTTTATATTTTACTATTTATATATTTTCTGTTCTTATTGAAGTTATTGTTTTGATTGATTGTGCAAAAAGGGCCATTTGTTCAATTCTCAAGATAATATATCACCAATTAGAAACCCGAATCCGTAATTGTTTAGGAATTCTAATATAAGTGGTAAATAACATAATTGATTTCAGATAGGATTTCAATTCTATGTTAAGAAGATATATGATCTAGCTTAAATGAACCTGCATGTGTGTTTTTTGGTTAGAATTGGTAGTCTCTATAGTTTTCAATGTTGTTAGTAAATTAAATCTTAAGATCGTATCTAAGATTGTTTAACTGACAAGAGAAACAATTAGAGATCGTATCCTGATTATTGAAGAAGTAAAGAGGGATAGGTTGTTAGGTCGTACCAATAACCATAACCAATTTGGTAAAGATTAAAAGAATTCATTTTTGCATCAATGATCAATTCCATGAACCCATTCTAAAATTATTCCTTTGGTTGGATGTTTTCATCATATTGATTTTCTCTCAACATTTTACATATTGATTTTTCTCTGCTACATTTTAATATATTTTTCTTTTTATTCTCACTGTCACGACCCATTTTTACTGAAAATCGCTACAAATTTTTCACTTTTTCCTTTCTTTTCCCGATCGTGAACATTCTCACCACAAAACAGTTGGGCTATGTGTCAGTATTAATCATCATTGACCATTTACCATTTACCATGACATCTATCTTTTAATATATTTAAATTCAAACACGTATACTTTATAATTAAGACTCTATACTTGTACGTGTTTACTAATAATTACATCCCCCATATTACATTCCAAATTGATTACTGTGCTATTACATGTTTAGATATAAAATCATACCAAATGTATACCTTTCAATGATGGAAGGCAGCGGATACCAAGAATACAAGTCCTCAGCCGCTCACTAATTACTACAAGTGCTCTGAAAAGAGGGGAAAATAAGGGGAATGAGCAAACCTGCTTAATAAGGCAATCATGCAAGCAAGTAGATAACCACACTATCTACATGATCATGATGCCATGCATTAAATCATTCTCTTTCGAAATCGTTCTTAAATACGAATTTCATGCATACTTTTATACCAGGTAAAATAATTCGTATAAGACAATTTATTTCGTGAAATGGTAGATAAAGTATGGAATCATACTTCATGCTGTTTAAATAATGCACATTATGTCAAAACATGCCATTTATTTCAAATTGGCAATTCATTGCGTGAAATGGCAGATAAAGCATGGAATTATGCGTCATGCTATTTAAATAATGCACATTATATCAAAACATGTCATTTATTTCAAATCCACATCCACCCCAAAATCATCAGGACTCGGTCTCAAAATATATAATCATGAAATCCCAAAATCAAGAAATAAGTAATATGTGATTTCGCAAAGCAAATAATATGCGATTTCGCAAGTAAGTGACATGCAATTTCATAAAGTAAGTGACATGTGAGACTAGGCAAGAATAAGGGTAATAACTCTAGGACTCTGGCCATATCCTGTGATACCAGGCTACACTGATCAGGTGTGCGGGGTATCACATCACATCTGAGGATGCCCCAGGAGATGGGTACCAAACCATCCCACCAGCTAATCAGATCCCTAGTTCGAAGACTACACTTCATATATCACGACACGGTATAATGTACTCCATGCTGTAAACACAGTACAACATACACACCATGCCCACATCATCTCAATATCCAACGCCATGTCTCGAAATGCACGTGCGAGCCTATTTAATCGGTGTGGAACACAGCCTACCTGAAGCTCCCAACACGGCCTTATGCATGTCATATAAAAATCTAGTGCGAGCAAAGCTCCCAGCACTATGTCATGTATAAAATCATGTAAAATCGAGTGCAAGCCAAGCTTTCAGCACTCTATCACATGCAAAAATCATGTCAATCTCGCGCGAGTAATGCTCTCAGCACGTTTTGTTTCCACAAAAATCATGTAGGTGGTTCAGTTTTCAAAGAATGGTTTTCAAAACCAAAATCAACACTTGTCACGTGCTATTTCATGTCAATAGATAAAACTTCAGCCAACCTACCCAATTTCTTGTTGAAAAGCATTAAAATACATCAAGAACACTCAGTTCTTGCTTTTCATGATTGTTTTCTAAAAAGTGGAAATATTAACCCTTCACAGGGGTAAAATTGTCATTTACCCTATTGGGTCAAAATAAATATTATATCATGTGCTAAAAAGCAATATTTCATTGTGAAAACGCTCAAAACATGATATTTATGCATATTTCAATCCAATCCTAACTTTTCAAAAATTTCCCTTAGTATGGGTAAAACGATAATTTTTACTTTGTCAGGTCTCTACCGATATTTTCCATATACAATTTAATTATTTGAAACTCTACCTGAAAATACGTGTAGCTACCTCTAGCTATTCACACAATTCCTTTACCTCAATTTCTCTGATCATTCTACCTTTTTCGTCGTTATCGGTCACCCGATCTGTTTAACTCCTAATATATTCTCTAGAGGTGCAGAAAATCATTTATTGGGTTAAATACAATACATTTTATTTTTGTTTCACTTTTAATGAGCTTAATTTACATCATTGGGCACGATTGCACCTTAATGGGCCTTAATCTCATTTTTCATTTACTAATCACATCATTGAGGCCTGTTGGGCTCATTAGGCCCACCAACAATTTATTGGGCCTTGTTCTAAACTCTTGGATAACTCCAATAATTATTTACGACATTTTATCTCAAATTCCAGAATATATTTCATTTAATGCAGAAATTAAATCCATAATTTATGCGATAAATTTCTAACACGCATAACGATGTAATTTGTCGTAAATAAGGGTTAAACACCCGAGATTCCATGATAGTAAGTAAATCGAGGTTGACTCAAGCTCTTGTTTGTCGTCGATTATCGAGCTACACATTTATATTTTTCGGATTAAATTCGATCAAATATATATTTAAATAATTATTCTGAAAATTAAATTAGTCCATTTGATAACTTGCCGGCTTACCCGGAGCTCGATTGCATCACCGAAGTTTTTCCATTTTTCATTTTTCTTTTTCTTTTTCTTTTTCTCTTTCTTTTTCTTCTTTTTCTGGCTGAACGGGTTCGGTTCGGTTCAACTCGGTTCAGACCGGTCCGGTTTAGCCTGGTTCAGTCCGGTCTAACTTTCTCCCTCGTCGTTCGGAGCTTTGCCGATCGGTTCTCCGTCGGCTTCTGCCTCCAGCTTGTCCGCGGGGTAGTCTGGTGCATGGATCTGGGGTCGGCTTCGCCAAATCTATCTGAAAAGTGGTCGGTCCGGCCTCTTCTCTCCTCCGGTGTTGGTGCCCTTTTCTTCCCACGCCGTTTGGAGGCGTTTCCGGCTGATCTGCGCCGCTGTCATCCCCCTCTGGCCGGTGGTGAGTCGCTCCTCCTTCTTTCGGCCTTCGATCGCCTCTCTCCTCACTTTTTTTCTTTTTTCCTCAGTTTTCCTCTCTCTCTCCTTTTTCCCTCACCGACCGTGGCTCTTCTCCGCCTACCAGCGCCGGCGAGGCTCGGCTGGTTCTTCTCTCGGTGGCGGCCTTTGATCGGCGAGGCCAAGGCAGAAGGGAGGCCCTCGGCTCCCTCGTTTTTGCCTTCTATTCTTTCTTGTTTCCTTTGCATTTTTACAATCGCGATTCGCGACTTTTTTTTTTACTATTGACTTTGACTTTTCTTTTTTTAAATTATATTATATTATATTTTATTAAAATATAATATAATATATTATATACCTAAAATATTTAAATATATATATATATATTTAAATCAATTAAATATATATATTTATCTTATTTATTTCTTGAGGTATTTTTTTCAATATTTTCGGGATAATTTTCCCGAGGTGAAAATTTCGGTTTATTCCTATAAATTCATATCTTGATCAATTTAACCCGAAATTTAATTATCTTTCCTTTAATTGATCAAGATTACCTGAATCCATGTTTACAGTATAAATTTCTTACCTAATTGACACCGAATTTTGGATTTTTTGACCGTTTTACCCTTTTACATGTTCAAGACCAAATGGACACAACTTCCCTTCACGAACACTTTCTCATTTCGTGTTTTAAATTCTTATCTTCATTCTGAATGGTCCGAATCCCATTCGTTTAGTATGTGGTCATTTCAGTTTCCATTTGATCTCTAAATGCATTCAGGAATTTTATTCATTCCATTTGCATTTTTCATTCACGTAAAACTCTTCTTATGATTCAATTTACATATATCCATGTTTACATCAAGTGAACCATAAGGAAATATGATCAAAATTCGGGTCTTACATAATCTCCCCCAATTAAGAAATTTGGTCCTCCAAATTAGAATCAAGTCAAATGTTTCCATAAACAACTCCGGGTAAATCTATCGCATGATACTCCTTAATTCCCATGTGACTTTTTCTGGAGTGTAATACTACCAAAGGACTTTAATTAGGGAGATCATCTTAAACCCCAATACTTACTCTTTTCGTTTAATAACCGAATCGACTTTTCATCATACGACCTACTCTCTTTGAGCTTGAACGGTTTTCGTCTCTTGTCAGCATAACGTTTTTGTCTGCTCTGAGGTGTTCTTAATCTCTCATACATTAACTGAACATCCTTAGAGAATTTTCTTACCAAATCGAGAGCAATTATTAGTCAGTCACTCACTTCTCCCTATCCAATCAGGGAATAAGCTTTACGGCCAAACAATGCCTCATATAATGTCATCTTGATACTCGAGTGATAACTATCGTTGTAAGCAATTTAGCAAATGACAAGTGATCATTCTAGGAGCTTCGAACATCAATCGCACACGCTCTCTACATATCCTCCAGAACCTGTAGAGTCCTCTCTGACTGACCATCTATTTGAGGATGAAAAGTTGTGCTAACACTCAACTGGGTTCCCATGACTCCCTGAAAGATATTCCCATAAGCGAGAAATGAAGCGGGAATCCCTATCTGATACAATGCTCACTGGAGAATTACATGGTATTCCACAATCTCATTTACTTATAAATCAGCCTATGCACTCAGAGTATCCGTAGCTTTCATAGCTAGTAAGTATCAGACTAAGTCAATCTATTGACTATCACCCAAATAATCTCGTGATTCTCGCGAGTCCTTTGTATCCCATCACAAGTTTCATGGTAACATGCTCCCATCTCTGTGTCGATATAGGTAGAGGCTGCAATAACCCTGCAGACTTATGATACCCTACCTTACTCTGCTGACATACGAGATACTTTACTACAATCTCTACAATGTTTCTTCTCATATCTGACCACCAATACTTTTTTTCGAAATCATTCTTAAATACGAATTTTATGCATACTTTTATGCTAGGTAAAATAATTCGTATAAAACAATTTAGTTTGTGAAATGGCAGATAAAGCATAGAATCATACTTCATACTGTTTAAATAATGCACATTATGTCAAAACATTCCATTTATTTCAAATTGGCAATCATTGCGAGAAATAGCAGATAAAGCATGGAATTATGCGCCATGCTATTTAAATAATGCACATTATATCAAAATATGTCATTTATTTCAAATCCAGATCCACCCTAAAATCATCAAGACTCAGTCCCAAAATATATAATCATGAAATCACAAAATCAAGAAATAAGTAATATGTGATTTCGCAAAGTAAATAATATGCGATTTCGCAAGTAAGTGACATGTAATTTCATAAAGTAAGTGACATGTGAGACTAGGCAAGAATAAGGGTAATAACTCTAGGACTATGGCCATATCCTGTGATCCCAGGCTACACTGATCAGGTGTGCGGGGTATCACATCACATCTGAGGCTGCCCCAGGAGGTGGGTACCAAACTATCCCGCCAGCCAATCAGATCCCTAGTCTGAAGACTACACATCATATATCATGGCACGGTACAACATACTCCATGCTGTAAGCACGGTACAACGTACTCCATACTGTAAGCACGGTACAACATACACCCTATGCCTATGTCATCTCAATATCCAACGCCATGTCTCGAAATGCATGTACGAGCCTATTTAATCGGTGTGGCACACAGCCTACCCGAAGCTCCCAGCGCGGCTTTATGCATGTCATATAAAAATCTAGTGCGAGCAAAGCTCCTAACACTATGTCATGTATAAAATCATGTAAAATCGAGTGCAAGCTAAGCTTCCAGCACTCTGTCACATGCATAAATCATGTAAATCTCGTGCGAGTAATGCTCTCAGCACGTTTTGTTTTCTATATAAATCATGTAGGTGGCTCAGTTTTCAAAGAATGGTTTTCAAAACCAAAATCAGCACCTGCCACGTGCTATTTCATGTCAATAGACAAAACTTCAGCCATCCTACCCAATTTCTTGTTTAAAAGCATTAAAATACATCAAGAACACTCAGTTCTTGCTTTTCATGATTTTTTTCTAAAAAGTGGAAATATTTACTCTTCACAGGGGTAAAATCGTCATTTACCCTATCAGGTCAAAATAAATATTATATCATGTGCTAAAAAGCAATATTTCATTGTGAAAACACTTAAAACATGATATTTATGCATATTTCAATCCAATCCTAACTTTTCCAAAATTTCCCTTATTATGGGCAAAACAGTAATTTTTACTTTGTCAGGTCTCTATTGATATTTTCCATATACAATTTAATTATTCGAAACTCTACCCTAAAATACGTGTAGCTACCTCTAGCTACTCACACAATTCCCTTAACTCAATTTCTCTGATCATTCTACCTTTTTCGTCGTTACCAATCACCCGATCTGTTTAACTCCTAATATATTCTCTAGAGCTGCAGAAAATCATTTATCGGGTTAAATACAATACATTTTATTTGTATTTCACTTTTAATGAGCTTAATTTACAGAATTGGGCCTGTTTACCCTTATTGGGCTCGATTGCACCTTAATGGGCCTTAATGGGCCTTAATCTCAATTTTCATTTACTAATCACATCATCGAGGCCTGTTAGGCTCATTAGGTCCACCAACAATTTATTGGGCCTCGTTCTAAACTCTTGGATAACTCCAATAATTATTTACGACATTTTATCTCAAATTTCAGAATATATTTCATTTAATGCGAAAATTAAATCCATAATTTATGCGATGAATTTTTAACACGCATAACGATGTAATTTGTCATAAATAAGGGTTAATTACCTGAGATTCCATGATAGTACGTAAATCGAGGCTGACTTGAGCTCTCGTTTGTTGTCGATTATTGAGCTACACATTTATATTTTTCGGGTTAAATTCGATCAAATTTATATTTAAATAATTATTTCAAAAATTAAATTGGTCCATTTGACAACTTATCGGGTTACCCGGAGCTCGATTGCATCATCGAATTTTTCCCATTTTTCCTTTTTCTTTTTCTTTTTCTTTTTCTTCTGTTTCTGGCTGAACCAGTTCGGTCCAGTTCAACCCGGTGGAGACCGATCCGGTTCAGCCCGGTTCAGTCCGGCCCAACTTTCTCCCTCGCCGTTCAGAGCTTTGCCGACCAGTTCTTCATCGGATTTTGCCTTCAGCTTGTCTGCGGGGTAGTCCGGTGAATGGATCTGGGGTCGGCTTCTCTAAATCTCATCGAAAAGTGGCTGGTCCGGCATCTTCTCTCCTCCGACGTCGGTGTCCCTTATTTCCTGCGCCGTTCGGTGGCGTTTTTGGCCGATCTGTGCCTGGATCGACATCGCTAGCATCCCCTTCTGGTCGGTGGTGAGTCGTTCCTTCTTCTTCCGACCGTCTATCGCCTCTCTCCTCCTTTTTTTTCTTTTTTCCTCGATTTTCCTCTCTCTCCTTTTTCCCTCGCCGATCGTGGCTCTTCTCCGCCTACCAGCGGCGACGAGGCTCGACTGGTTCTTCTCTCGATGGTGGCCTTTGATCGACGAGGCCGAGGCAAAAGGGAGGCCCTCGGCTCCCTCATTTTTTGCCTTCTGTTCTTTCTTGTTTCCTTTGCATTTTTACAGTCGCAATTCGCGACCTTTTTTTTTTTTACTATTGACTTTGACTTTTCCTTTTTTTAATTATATTATATTTTATTAAAATATAATATAATATATTATATACCTAAAATATTTAAATATATATTTAAATCAATTAAATATATATTTATCTTATTTATTTCCTGATGTTTTTTTTTTCAATATTTTCGGGATAATTTTCTCGAGGTGAAAATTTTGGTTTATTCCTATAAATTCATATCTTAATCAATTTAACCCGAAATTTAATTATCTTTCCTTTATTGATCAAGATTTCCTGAATTCATGTTTACAGTGTAAATTTCTTAGCGAATTGACACTGAATTTTGGGTCTTTTGATTGTTTTACCCTTTTACATGTTCGAGACCAAATCGACACAACTTCCCTTCACGATCACTTTCTCATTTCATGTTTTAAATTCTTATCTTCATTCCGAATGGTCTGAATCCCATTCGTTTAGTATGTGGTCATTTCAGTTTCCACTTAATCTCTAAATGCATTCGAAAATTTTATTCATTCCATTTGCATTTTTCATTCACGTAAAACTCTTCTTATGATTCAATTTACATATATCCATGTTTACATCAAGTGAATCATAAGGAAATATGATCAAAATTCTCGTCTTACACTCACTACAACAAAATCCCCATATTTATTTTCTTTTTAAACATTTTGCAGAAAAATAAATCTTACCAATCTCTTGGGAAACGACCTTACTCAACTATACTGTAGTTTTAATTTATTTTGAGTAGAAATTATTATTGTTGGTCTCGACAACCACCAATGCAGCTCCGAAAATTTAATTGGGAGCAAATTGGACTGAGCGAAATTTTCTGCATTGGAAAAGTCAGACTGTACAGAGAATCGAGGTAGGGGAATTTTGTAAGCGCTTAGAGATACCTGCACATATTTTTGGGGTTATTTACATTATGTAGAATTTCATAAGGTATCTAGAAATAGAATAATAATTTTTACGAAAATCGGGGTATATGTAAAAATTACGATTTTACCCCTAGTTAGGAAAATTTCAAAAAAGGTAGTAAGGCTATGAAATTGCATGATTTTCATGTTTTTGATATTCCTATGACTATGTTGCTTTAATTTAAATTAAATTATGGATAGTTTGGTTGTTTATTTCATGTTTTTACATGAAAGGGCACAAGTTAGGTGCCAATTGTGATTTTTTATTTGTTTTAGTGAAATTGAGCAGCCTATCATGTTTTTATGAGTTTTAAATCATGCTAGAGCACTGCTTGCACTGGATTTTATATTTTAACTCATACACAAAGTGCTGGAGCCTTGCAGCACTGCGTGTTACAAACTTGCTTTACTTGACTACCGTACTAGAGCTTTTGCTCGTATGAGGTCTATACCATTTCATGTACATATTCGTATTGGAGCTGTGCTCGTATATGGATTTTACTTGGTTTTATGCATCCGTACTAGAGCATTGCTCGTACGTGAATTTAAATTGGATTTATAATTATTTTAAGTCGTACTGGAGCGCTGCTCATACGCAGATTTCATTGATTTTTATGAAACCATGCTGGAACTTCGCTCGCACGAGGGTTTTTCTGATATCATGAATATGCATGGAGTCGTGCTGGAGCTTTGGTTGCATAGGAATTTTATGACATGCATATGATCGTGCTGGAGCGTGTAGATTAAGACACGGGTTGGTTATCGACATGGTTTGGAGTGGGATAAGACCTATGGTAGGCAACCCCAGACTATGATATTGGGTTCATGGAGTACGTTGTACCATGTATGTCACACAGAGTACGTTGTACCATGTAGTTATGACTATTGTATTCATGATGTGATATTCTGGCGGGTAGTGTGACCCACCTCCAGTTACAGTTATGATACCCCGCACACCGGGATCCGTGTAGCCTGGGATCATAGGGACATAGTCCTCGATTGTTTCCATACAGGAACCTGCATGTCTCACATGATATATATTTGATTGGCTTTGTTAGACCAAGGTAGACCTGAGGGAGGGGTCGAGCCCCGATTTGTGATGATGTCATGAAATGTGATATTAAATGAGAAATTGATGGGTTTTATGAGGATATTAATGATTTTAAAGATGTGTTGAATCCCTCTCGGATTGTTTTGATGAGTTTTACTGTACTGAGCATGAGAGGTTTTACATGAGATGTTTTTCATGTTTTACATGCCGATTCATGTTTTACGATATATGATATACTCATACATGGCATGGTTTTAATTGCCTCATACTCGAGATATAAATGTTTTACATGTCATGCCTTTACCAGCATGTAGATAGTGTAGTTATCTACCTGCTTGCATTATTACCTTACTGAGCAAGTTGCGCTTACCCTTTCATTTTCCACCCTACAGGGTACATTCAGTAGAAGAGAATGACAGTAGTCTTGCATTTCGATTATCCGCTGCTTCCTATCAAGATTAGGTATACACATTCGTATAATTTTATATCTGAACATATAGAGGCATAGTATTGTACACGGATGTAATATTGGGGATGGATTTAGTTAAAATAAATTGATATGTAAATGAAATATGAAAAATAGATGTTAAGGTAAGTAACATGTAAGATCCGAAAATTATATCGTAATTTCTTATAAAGAATTGAAAATGGTCCCAAATTAAATGAAACGAGATTCGGACAGGAAATAACGATTTAAAATACGAAATGAATGAGTATTCGTGAAGGGAAGTCAGGTTAAATTAATCCCGAACACCTTGAAGGGCAAAACGGTCAAAAGATCGAAAGTCGAAATAAATTCGATAAGAAAATTTAATTAAAAATAATGGATTTGAAAATGTTGATCAATAATGAAGAAATAATTAAATTTCGAGTCCAATTGATCAAGATCCAAAAAAATTAGAAATACCGAAAAGTCACTCGGGACAATATCCCAAAAATACAGAGAAATTATACAAAAAAAAAGGATTAAAATAAATTTAATAAATTAAATAAAAGTAAATAAATTTATGTGGAATAAAAAATAATTTTTTTGTAGATATTTTGAATATTTTGACTAAAATAATGAATATAATAATAATAAACTAATTTATAAATAATAATAATTAAAAAAATTGAAATGAAAATCGGGAAGAACCCGAAATGGAAACCGACGGAAGCAACAGTAACCCGAGGACCCAGCCCCGTCGGCCTCAGCATCAGACACCGAAAAGCCGACCAGGCGAAGCAGTCGAGCCCGTCGGCACCGGCAGCTAAGGGAAACGACGACGAACGGCGAGGAATCGGCGAGGGAGAGAGAAAAATGAAAAATCGAAAAGAGAAAAGGAAACAGCGGCCACCGACGCCGATCTGGATAACCCGACCACCACCGAACGTCCCCGAGGCCAAGACGAGCTGATTGGTGGTGGTCAAGGCTGGCGAAACCGATGGATGGTGCCGGAAACGGCGAAAAAGAGGAATGGGTACCGACGGTCGGGGGAGAACAGCCGGACCGGCCACTTTCCGACGGCCTTGGATGAAAACGAGGCCAGATCCGAGAATCGGACGATCCAACGGAGCTACTAGAGGTGAAAATCGATGGAGAACTGGCCGAACCGGAGTGAACCGATTGAACCGGACCGGTCTGAACCGGGTTGAATCGGACTGAACCGATTCAGCCAAGAAAGAAGGGAAAAAAAGGAGAAAAAGAGAAAAAGGAAAAAAGGGAAAGATTTTCAGGGGTACACCAGACTTCGGGTAAGTCAGTAAGAGGTCAAAAGTGACCGATTTGATTTTCAGGAAATTTATTTAAATTATATTTAATCGAAAAGTAACCCGGGATTAAATATATAATTATGCAGTTGTACGACAAAGCCCGAACGAGAGCCGATTGAGCTCTGATTTTTGTACCCCGCATCACATTGGGTAAGTATATTTTAATTCCGACAATTAGAATCCTTTAATACAGAGTTTCGATTATTTTACGGAATTTATGGATTAATTCTGTATAAAAAGGAATACTTATCGGAATTGTAATGTAATTACCGTAAATAGTATACGGGCTATCCAATGAGTTTGGAACGAAACCCGATGATTATTGGTAAGCTGAATGAACTCAGCAAACCCGAAGAAGGGATTTAAATAGTACAAATGGGCTGAAAACGGGCTCGAGGCCCATTAAGGTTTAATCGGGCCCAATAAAGTAAAACGGGCCCAGTGTTTTAGATTCGATCAGTATAAGTGAAATACTGATAAGTATAAGTGTATTAACCCAAAATATGTGGTTATATGCAGTTCTGTAGACTTGGTTGACGTGCAGTTGGACTGAGAGATCGGATATTATAGAGACGAGATAAGTTTGCATGTAAATCGAGGTAAGGGAATTTTGTAGGTGTATAGAGATTTCTATACGTATTTATTGAGGGGATTTACAGGGTTTAGAATTCCTTAAAGTATCTAGAAAAGAAATAATAATTTTTACGAAAACTGGGGGCATATGTGAATAAAGGAAAAAGACAATTTTACCCCTGAGAATAAAATTTACAAAAAGGGTAGTAAGGCAGATAAATTGCATGATTTCATATTTTTAATGCTTTATATGAATGTATTGCTTTAATTTAAGCAAATATACACATAGGTTGGTTGTTGATTTTAAGAATTATACGAAAAAGAACCGGTTTGTACCGATTACGATTTTAAAAATGTTTTATCAAGATTGAGCCACCTATCGTATTTACATGAATAAAAAGAGTGCTAGAGTCTTTCTCGCACTCAAGTTTACTGATTTATTATTCATGAAAAGCCTTACTGGAGCATTGCTAGTATGAGAAATTTTTGTGTGCACAAAACCGTGCTGGAACTTCGCTCGCACGAGATTTTAGATATCATGATATGCATAACATGGTGTTGGAGCTTCGCTCGCACTAGACGTGAGTTGACATGCATATAGTCGTGCGGAAGCCTCTTGTAGACTATGTGTCACAGAGAGTTGAGATGCTCACATGTATACTTTGAGACATGGGTTGGTTATCGACATAGTACTGGGGTGGATAAGACCTACAGCAGGCACCCCCAGACTATAATATGGGTCCACGGAGTACAATGTACCGTGTATGTCACACGGAGTACGCTGTACCGTGCAGTCATGATGACTCTATGATGTTACTTGATATTCTGGCGGGTAGGAATTGACCCCACCTCCCGTTGCAGTTGTTATACCCCGCACATCGGGATCCGTGTAGCCTGGGATCACAGGGACAAAGTATGGCCATAGTCCTCGATTTTTCATACAGTAACCTACATGCCTCACATGATATCATACGATCTAGATAGACCAGGAAAACCCGAGGGATGGGTAATGTCCCGATTTATGTTTTTAAAAGATATGGGATTCAATGAATCAAGGTATTCCCGAGAGATGGGTTTAGCCTTGATGTGATTGTTTTATGATAAAACAAACGAGTTTTAACGTGATGAGTTTATGATGAACACAAATAAGTTTTAAATGTGATGAGCATGAGATGACATACATGATGATTTTTCCATGTTTGTTTTATATGTCAATTTCATGATTTCTCTGATACGATATACATACATTTGGCATCGTTTTAGTCTTACCTCATGCTTCGAATATAAACGGTTTTATATCATGACATTATCAGCACGTAGATAGTATAGTTATCTACCTGCTTACATTATTGCCTTACTGAGCTGTTTATGCTCACCCTTTCATTTTCCACCCCATAAGGTATATTCAGTAGAAGAGAACGACAGTAGTCATATCCACTACTTCTTATCAAGACCAGGTATACACATTTGTATAATTTTTGTATCTGAACATATAGAAGCACAATACAGTACATGGATGTAATATTGGGGATGTATTTATTTAAAATAAATTAATATGTAAATGAAAATGAAAATGGAATGGTAAATAGGTGAGAGGTGACTAACACTGAATCATAGCCCAACTGTTTAGTAGTGTAACTGTTCGCGATGGGTAAGGAAATTAAAAAGAAAAAAATTTACTCTGATTTTAGGTAATTTGGGTCGTGACAGAAAAGATGGTATCAGAGCAGAGTTGGCCTGATATGAGTCGGTGTTAGTGGTTAAGTAAATTTACATCCCCATGTACTGTGCATTGTTTAGATACAATTGTGCATATCAAGATGGAACAGCAGCTAAGAATTTAGTTTCGAATGCAAGAATCTAGTTTTTATAAATGATAACCGCTATGGTAGAGAGATGCGTACATATGCTCGAGGCCATAGAGATCGGCTTGAGAGTCGAATGAGTCATCACATGAGACTCAAGATGAGAGTGAGGTGGAGGTTGATGTTGAGCATACTCCACAGGGTCCTATGAAGAGACCCAACAATATTGAGACACGCTCCGAGAGGATGGAGTGAAGTGTAGAAAATATTTCAGAGTTGTTTACTCAATCTATGCAGGTAATTGAGGATAGGCAGGGTAAAGCCTAAACAGATGCCTCAGACTATAGAGATTTTCACACCCCTCCGATATTTAGCGAAGTAAAGAAACAAATAGTTGCTAAGGACTGAGTGAATGAGATAGCGAAGTGCTATAGATTCTTTCGGTGTATGTCGACCGAGAATGTGACTTTTAAATACGTTTATGTTAGAGGGTGAGGCGGAGCATTGGTGGAAATCTGCTCGACCCATCTGAAGAGTTAAATGTCTAGAGCCGACATGAGAAATGTTTCTGGATGTATTCTGGTGACAGAATATTTCGGACACCATTTAAGGGGAAATTACAGGTAAAATTTCTTACACTGACCCAGAGACACTGGTTGATTGACGAGTATGAAACGCAATTTATATCTCTGGGCAGGTGTAAACCCGACACTATGGGCAGTGAGAGTCAAAAAGCCCAAAAGTTCATGGAATGACTCAATTTGTCGATTAGAGTCCGATTGGCTCACTACTTATGTCGAGGCAGTGCGTAGATTACAGTTGCGTGAATGTTACGACCCATATTACCTAAAAATCAGAGTAAATTTTTTACTTTTTCATTTATTATTTAATTCTTACCTTTCTCTCGTCGTGACCATCCTACAACACAGTTGGGCTATGATTCGGTGTTAGTCACCTCACACTATTTACCATTCCATTTCCATAATCATATATCAGAGTTTACAATCTTTTGACTTTAAATAAATACATATACATTGGTATTTATAACTCTACATCCCTGACATCAATGTCCGTTTACAGTACTGTGCATTACATATTTAGATACAACACTATACAAATATGTATACCTGTCTCTCGATGAGAAGCAGCGGATACCAAGCATGCAAGTCCTCAGCCGCTTACTAATTTCTGTGAGTGCTCTGAAAAGATGGGAAAATAAGGGGGTGAGCAAACCACACGCTCAGTAAGGCAATTATGCAAGTAAGTAGATAGCTCCACTATCTACATGCTCATAATGCCATGCCCTTAAATCCATTTCTTTTCATTAAAATCATCAAGCACAAAGTCATGCAAACATCAATGACTTAGTTTATCAAAACTGTTCGTGCATATATAAATCGTACTACTCATGCATCAAAGCATTTTATGTGACATCATTAAATCATAATAAGCATGAATTTAGTCAAGATCATGCAGTCTTTCATGTCATGTAAGACAAATCATGGATTTCAAATGAAAGCATGGAAAACATCATCATGCTACTGCATTTAAATCAATTCATTAAAACTGCAGTAAAAACTAACAATTCTGGGTCAATCATCTCATAAAACAATTCAGTAAAGTTTATTATAAAACTTCAGTTATAAACCCACCCTTCTTTCAGGGTCACAGATCATAAAATCATCTAAAACATATTTGAGCATAGTAGAAAATCATAAAATCATAAAATCGTCAAATTGGGGGTCTGACCCCTCTTTCGAGTCTACCCTGGTCTAACAGACCACAAGTTATATCATGTGAGACAATCAGGTAATTATCAGTAACATCGAGGACTATGGCCATATCCTAGTGATCCCTGGCAACACGGTACCTAGTGTGCGGGGTATCACACCTGAAACAGGAGGTGGGTCGTCCTACTCGCCAAAACAGCATAACACCAGGATTGCGAGGGCAAGGCTTGCTGCCTCGTGGCTAATGCCACTCCACTCCAACAATCCCCACGGTACAGTGTACTCAGCGTGACATACACGGTACAACGTACTCTGTGAACCCAAGCTCAATCAGGGGTGCCTGTGATAGGTCTTATCCACCCAAATCATCTCTGTCTCAGAATGCACGTGTGAGCATATCATCTCACTGTGACACACAGTCTACAGGAGGCTCCAACACGGCTATATGCATGTAATATAAATCCCTGTGCGAGCGAGGCTCAAGCATGACTCCATGCATATTCATGATATCAGAAAACCTCGTGCGAACGAAGCTCTAGCACGGTTTCATAAAAATCAGTAAAATCTACGTACGAGCAACGCTCTAGTATGACATAATCTGATTATAATTTCAAGTAAAATCCACGTACGAGCAATTCTCTAGTACGAATATGTATATAAAACTCAGTGAAAACCTCGTATGAGAAAAACTCCAATACGGCATTCAAATGAATTATGAAAACCATGTAAGACTTTGTGCGAGCAACGCTCCAGCACAAATGAATGCTTAGGTAAATCAAATCTCGTGCGAGTTATACTCCAGCACGGCTTTATGCATAATTAAATCAAATCTCGTGCGAGTTACACTCCAGCACGGCTTCATGCATAATTAAATCAAAACAGGATGCGAGCTAAGCTCCAGCATCTCTCTTGCATGTCAAATCATTAAAACTAGTGCGAGCAATTGCTCCAGCACCATTTTATGTAGCCACGTCAAAACAAATCAAAACATGTCAAAACAGAGTGCGAGCTAGGCTCCAGCACTTCTCATGCATTTCATAGGAATAAAAATCAGTGCGAGCAACCCCTCTAGCACATGTCATGCATATGATGTCACAAGTCGGTGCGAACAACTGCTCAAGCACATTTATGCACATTCACAAACGTAGATATAGTGCGAACTATGTGTTGGCACTATCTGTTTCCATATAAACTTGATAGTTGGCCGTTTTCCAAAGAAATTTCCATTTAAATATTAATAACACCTACGTAGTGTTGTTTTGGGAAACTTATGCAATTATTGGTCAATCTATTGATTTACTTTTATTAAAACCAAGAAAATTCCTTAATCATAAAAATCCTTAAATCATACATTTTATGCATGTCATGCTTTCACCATCCTTAGGTGAACTTCCTTCAATAGGGGTAAATTAGTCTTTTCACCTATTTCGATCCTTAAAATCTTTAAACCATTTTCAGGACCTTTATACATA
This sequence comes from Firmiana major, assembly GCA_033439115.1. NCBI lineage: Eukaryota > Viridiplantae > Streptophyta > Magnoliopsida > Malvales > Malvaceae > Firmiana > Firmiana major. Next base: position 19,278,274 of record CM065903.1, on the reverse strand, counting down.
ATCAACGTATACATACATATTCAGTGTACAGAAAAACTATTAAAATACGCGTAGCTACCTCTAGCTACTCACATAATTCCCTTACCTCATTTTTCTGTACAGTCTGACCTTTCCATTGATGACTCGCCACGCAGTCCGATTTGCTCTGAATCCAATCTTCGAAACTGCGGATACACATTCATCAGGTCAAATACAATGCAATTAATTGTATTTCATAATTTTCTGGGCTTAATTTAAATCATTGGGCCCGTTTACCCATATTGGGCCCGATTGCACCATAATGGGCCTTAATCGAATTTAAGCCCGTTTACTACTCTTTATCGAGGCCTATTGGGCTCATTGGGCCCATCAATATTTATTTAGCCTCGTTCTAAATTTTTGGATATCTCAATTTAATATTTACGACAATTTATCCAATTTTCCAGAATTTAATTCATTTATGTGAAAATTAAATCCGTAATTTATGCGTTAAATATCAATCACGCATAACGATGCAAAATTGTCGTAAATAAGGGTTACTTACCCGTTATTCCATGATCGTACACAAATTGAGGCTGTCTCGAGCTCTCGGTTGATGCCAATTGTCGAGCTACACAATTAAATATATTTTCGAGTAAACTTTCAGTCGATTATTTAACAAATTAAAAAATTAAATCGGTCAATTTGACCGCTTACCGACTTACCCGAAGCTCGATTGTATCACTGAAATTTTTCCCAATTTTTTCACTTTTTCTTTTTCCCTTTTTCTTCCTTTTTTCCCTCTCTTTTTAACTGAACCGGTCTGGTCCGGTTCAACCCGGTTCGGACCGTCGGTTCGTCTGGTTCGGTTCAACCGGTTCAGTCCGGTTCGGTCGGTTCAGTCATCCTTTGGTCGTTCCGGTGCCGTTTGACCGGTTCTCTGATCGATTCCACCACCGTTCAGTTTGGCTGCACCTGGGCTTCCTAAATCGGGCCTCGGATGGGGTCGAATCGGCGCCATCGTCGGCGAATCGAGGTTTCTTCCCCGCGGCTTCCTCCTCCGTTTCCGACGATTTTCGATGACTTCCACGGCGCGTCTTGGCTGCTGGTTGTTTGCCCGATGCTGGGCTGTGTTCATCGGCCCTTGCCGGCCCCTAGGCTTGGCTGGTGGCTCGCCGGTGACGAACCTCTTCGGTCTCGGCTTCCTCGCTTCTCTCCATTTCGTTTTCCTCTATTTCAGATTTCATTTCTGTTTTTTTTTACTTTATTTATTTATTTATAATTAAATTTTATTATTTTTTTATTCAATAAAATAATAACAAAATTCCCAAAATATCTAGTAAAATTCTATTTTATTCATTTAATCTGTAAATAAATTTATCAGTCCGATTTTACCTTTTCGGTATAATTTTCGATTATTTTTGGGATTATTTTTTGATTCGAAAATTTTGATTTATCCCCATAAATTCATATCTTGATCAATTTAATCCGAAATTAAATTATTTCTTCGTCATTGATCAAGATTTCTCATTCTCATATTTTTAATTTAATTTTCTTCTCGAAATTATATCGAGTCTCGATCTTTTGACTGTTTTGCCCTTGCACGTGTTCGGGAATATCATTTAAATCCTTTTTGCATTTTTAAATGCACTAGAAAATTTCTATTTATTCCCTTTTTGCTCTTACGATAAAACCGGGTCTTACAATCTCCCCCACTTAAGAAATTTGGTCCTCCAAATTAGTACCAAGTAAATGAGTCCATAAATAACTTCGGGTACATCTATCGTATCATATACTGTCATCCTCAAGTGACTTTCTCTGGAGTGTAATACTACCAACATACTTAACTAGGGAGATCATCTTAACCCTCAACACTTTCTCCTTCCGTCTAATACCCGAATCAATTCTCCAATCATACGTTATACTTTCATTGAGCTAACTGTTGGAGCTCATATCCGATCACATATATCGGGTCCGGATATTATTTCCGAAGTATCAACAGATCGGACACATTGTGGATGCCTGTTAATTCAAGTGGTAACGCCAACCTACAGGCCTTATCTCCCACTTGTCCAATCTCTTTATATCTGAACCTCGTTACGTCCTTATGCTCTTAGGACAAGTAACTGCCAATAACACTGATTCACCCTCGGTGAATACTAATGGTTTCCTGTCTCTTGTCAGCATAGTCTTTCTGTCTGCTCTGAGGTGTTCTTAATCTCTCATAAATCAACTGAACATCCTCAGAGATTAATCCTACAAATTAGGGAACAATTCTCTATTTGTCACCCACTTCTTCTTATCAAAATCAGGGAACAATCCCTACGGCCATACCATGCCTCATATAAAGTCATCCTGATACTCAAGTGACAATTGTCATTATTGGCGAATTCAATTTGTAACAACTGATCATCCCAAGAGCTCATAAAATCAATGGCACACGTTCTCATCACATCCTTCAGAACCTGTACAGTCCTATCTGACTGACCATCTGTTTGAGGACGGAAGCTGTGCTAACACACAATCAGGGTCCCATAGCTTCCAAAAACATATTCCCAGAAGTGGGAAGTGAAGCGAGAATCCCTATCTGATATCATGCTCCCTGGAACCCTACATAAGGTTCCACAATTTTCCATACATAAAAATCCGCCTACGCACTCAGAGTATCTGGGGATTTTCATAACCAGAAGGTGGGTAACTAAATCAATCTATCGACTATCACCCAGATAGCCTCATGATTTATCCAGGTCCTCTGTAACCCATCACGAAATTTATGGTAACTTATTCCCATTTTCGTGTTAATATAGGTAGAGGCTACAATGACTCTGCATACATCTATTGCTCTACCTTAATCCGCTGACATAGGAGACGCTTGTCCACAATCTCTACAATGCCTCTTTTCTTCAAACCTGACCACCAATACCCTTTTTCAGAGATTCAATAAATTTATTACTTTTCGGATGCACTGTATATCCCGAAGAGTGAGCTTCTGACAATACTACTATCTCATAAACTGTGGTCCTGGGGAGCACTTATACTGTGTCTAAACCTCTGTGAATCATCATTACTCACTGTGAACTCTGTCACTATACCCATCTGAATCTGACCCATACTATCGACATCATGCCGATTATCACGCTAAGCCTGGCAAATTCGATCACTCAAATCCGGTTTTAACCTCAGGCTAGCTATCACAAAATCACCGTCATCATCAGAAGGGATTCACATCACTACTGAGGCTCACAACTACTCTAGCAGCTCACGCTCCCTGACCATCTTATGTGGTACCATCCTGAGGCTCTTTCTGTTCAAAGCATCAGCCATTACATTAGCCTTTCCTGGGTGGTACAATGTTCACAATCATAATCCTTAGAAGCTCTAACCCTCATGGTTATCTCATATTCTATTCTTTCTGTTAAAACAGATACTCGAGGCTTTTACGATCAGTGCATACCCAAAATTTCTTACCATATAAGTGGCGGCGCCATACTTTTAATGTAAACGCTACGGCTGCCAACTCTAAATCATGGGTCAGATAGTTTCTGTCATGGTCCTTAAACTAACTGGATCCATAAATGACTATCTTCCCATTTTACATCAATACACAGCCCAATCCTTATTTTAAGGTATCCATACACACTGAAACCTCTTGAGCTGTTAGTCATGGTGAGAATACTTATAGTGGTCAGTTCATTACTTCAATATACCAAAACGCATCGAAGCCATTTACATACTTATCATACCACTCGTATGAAATCTTTTTCCAAACGAAACGTGTCAACTGAGTAGCCTATTTCAAGAAACTCATAACACCTTGTCTGTAAGACAGTTTCCTATTGCTACTCAAGCTCTTCCCTGGACTTCGAATACATCAAAATATCATCACTAAAGATGACAACCAATCGGTCCAGGTCAGACTTAAATACCTTATCATAGTTGAGTTCCACTCAATATTTCAATCACCATATTCTTGACTTATGTACGCATAAACGTATAATATTGTTTCGAAATCGTTTTCGTTCAAGATACAATCTCGCGTCATTTCATTTTTATTATATTAACGGCTTTTATAAAATTTTAAATTTTAAAACTTCATGATTAATCAAATTTTGTATCTCTTTATCGTACCAGCAAAGGTATCTAAATTTTAAATATAAAATTTATGACTGTCGATTTCAATATATAGGTTACGTGTGTGCTTAATGACACTGTCAAGTCTTCAGGTAGGGAGATATTTTGAAATACCTTTATTAACCCTCAGACTTGACTACATACCGCTTAATCCATATACACTACATATTGCTTAATCCTTACTTTGCATATCAATGATATCTTTACCTTGCATACGTCTTATTCCAATATATCTCCTTTAATATATCACTTATAACAAACTCTTTCATTATTTGTCAAACTTACAATCCCTATACCTATATTCAGTTAGTGAAAATCAGTTAGCCATCATCCTCATGCCTAAGGGTACAGGCTTCACATTTTTCACTAGCTTATAAGTAACTGAAGGTAGTATGAATAAATGCGTGGCACCAGGATTAATTAAAATAATTATTTCATTATTCTTAACCAGTGTGGTATCTTCCACCACATCATATGAAACATCAATAGTGTCCTGGTCTAAGGCATACACTCGCCCTCGTCCAACATCTTATTTTTCATGGTATCTACCACACATCTTACACTACTTACACTGCTACCCTGTTCCGTAGCATGTCGGGGTCCTCAAATCACAATACCCCTCGTAAGTATTGAAACTGAATATACTGGGGCTTATCAATCGACTTACCCCATGACTCATCAGCTCTAACCTTTTACCAAACTACCTTTTCCCATCTGACATCTCTGTCATTCTCTATTCTCTTTCGTCTCAATTTTGGTCCTTACTACCTTTCCCAATCTCATAGGCGTGCAACTTATGATCTTATTCACACAACTGTAGTCTGCGCACTGCCTCGTCATAGGTAGGATATCTAACGGGCTAAACGGACTCTAATTGACAATCTGAGTCCTTCATGAACTTTCAGACATCTCGACTCTCACTATTCATCGTGTCCGAGTCACATCTGCCCAGGAATATAAACTGAGTTTCATACTCGTTAATCAACCAGTTCCTCTGGGTCAGAGTAAATAATTTTATCAGTAATTTCCTTTAAACAATGTTCGGGATATTATGTCACCGGAATACATCAAGAATTACTTTTCCATGTCCATTCTGGATGTTTAACTCTTAAGATGGGTCGAGCTAACTTCCACCAATACTCCGACTCGCCCTCAAATATCATATATACCCTGAGTAATTAGCTCGCAAAATATTCCCCACACTCCGCTCCAACCTCGCGAAGCGTGTCTCAATACTGTCCGATCTCTCTAACAGACTCTGTCCGATCTCTCTGTCAGACTCTGTGGGGCATGCTCAACATCAGTTACCACGTCAATCTCATCTCGAGTCTCATGTGGCGACTCAGTACAACTGTTGGGCCTACCTCAACGGCCTCGAACTCTTGTACTCGCCTCTTAACCATAGCAGCTATCAGTTAATGAGTCTATTCTTGCATTTAAAACCAAATTCTTAGCTGCACTTCCATCTCAATATACATAATTGTATCTAAACAATTCACAATACATGGGGATGTAATTTCCTTAACCACTAACATCGACTCATATCAGGCCAACTCAAGCTCTGATACCACTAACTGTCACGACCCATATTACCTAAAAATCAGAGTAAATTTTTTGCTTTATTATTTAATTCTTACCTTTCTCTCGTCGTGACCATCCTACAACACAGTTGGACTATGATTCGGTGTTAGTCACCTCACACTATTTACCATTCCATTTCCATAATCATATATCAGAGTTTACTATCTTTTGACTTTAAATAAATACATATACATTGGTATTTATAACTCTACATCCCTGACATCAATGTCTGTTTACAGTATTGTGCATTACATATTTAGATACAACACTATACAAATGTGTATACTTGTCTTTCGATGAGAAGCAGCGGATACCAAGCATGCAAGTCCTCAGCTGCTTACTAATTTCTGTGAGTGCTCTGAAAAGATGGAAAAATAAGGGGGTGAGCAAACCACACGCTCAGTAAGGCAATTATGCAAGTAAGTAGATAGCTCCACTATCTACATGCTCATAATGCCATGCCCTTAAATCCATTTCTTTTCATTAAAATCATCAAGCACAAAGTCATGCAAACATCAATGACTTAGTTTATCAAAACTGTTCGTGCATATATAAATCGTACTACTCATGCATCAAAGCATTTTATGTGACATCATTAAATCATAATAAGCATGAATTTAATCAAGATCATGCAGTCTTTCATGTCATGTAAGACAAATCATGGATTTCAAATGAAAGCATGGAAAACATCATCATGCTACTGCATTTAAATCAATTCATTAAAACTGCAGTAAAAACTAACCATTCCGGGTCAATCATCTCATAAAAAAATTCAGTAAAGTTTATTATAAAACTCCGATTATAAACCCACCCTTCTTTCAAGGTCACAGATCATAAAATCATCTAAAACATATTTGAGCATAGTAGAAAATCATAAAATCATGAAATCGTCAAATCGGGGGCCTGACCCCTCCTTCGGGTCTACCCTGGTTTAACAGACCACAAGTTATATCATGTGAGACAATCAGGTAATTATCAGTAACATCGAGGACTATGGCCATATCCTAGTGATCCTTGGCAACACAGTACCTAGTGTGCGGGGTATCACACCTGAAACAGGAGGTGGGTCATCCTACCCTCCAGAACAGCATAACACCAGGATTGCGAGGGCAAGGCTTGCTGCCTCGTGGCTAATGCCACTCCAGTCCAACAATCCCCATGGTACAGTGTACTCCGCGTGACATACACGGTACAATGTACTTCGTGAACCCAAGCTCAATCAGGGGTGCCTGTGATAGGTCTTATCCACCCAAATCATCTCTGTCTCAGAATGCACGTGTGAGCATATCATCTCACTGTGACACACAGTCTACAGGAGGCTCCAACACGGCTATATGCATGTAATATAAATCCCTGTGCGAGCGAGGCTCAAGCACGGCTCCATGCATATTCATGATATCAGAAAACCTCGTGCGAGCGAAGCTCTAGCACGATTTCATAAAAATCAGTAAAATCTGCGTACGAGCAATGCTCCAGTACGACTTAAACTGATTATAATTTCAAATAAAATCCACGTAAAAGCAATTCTCTAGTACGGATATGTATATAAAACTCAGTGAAAATCTCGTACGAGAAAAACTCCAGTACGGCATTCAAATGAATTATGAAAACCATGTAAAACTTTGTGCGAGCAACGCTCCAGCACAAATGAATGCTTAAGTAAATCAAATCTCGTGTGAGTTATACTCCAGCACGGCTTTATGCATAATTAAATCAAATCTCGTGCGAGTTACACTCCAGCACGGCTTCATGCATAATTAAATCAAAACAGGATGCGAGCTAAGCTCCATCATCTCTCCTGCATGTCAAATCATTAAAACTAGTGCGAGCAATCGTTCCAGCACCATTTTATGTAACCACGTCAAAACAAATCAAAACATGTCAAAACAGAGTGCGAGCTAGGCTCCAGTACTTCTCATGCATTTCATAGGAATAAAAATCAGTGCGAGCAACCGCTCTAGCACATGTCATGCATATGATGTCACAAGTCGGTGCGAGCAATTGCTCAAGCACATTTATGCACATTCACAAACGTAGATGTAGTGCGAACTACGTGTCGGCACTATCTGTTTTCATATAAACTTGATAGTTGACCGTTTTCCAAAGAAATTTCCATTTAAATATTAATAACACCTACGTAGTGTTATTTTGGGAAACTTATGCAATTATTAGCCAATCTATCGATTTACTTTGATTAAAACCAAGAAAATTCCTTAATCATAAAAATCCTTAAATCATGCATTTCTTGCATGTCATGCTTTCACCATCCTTAGGTGAACTTCCCTCAGTAGGGGTAAATTAGTCTTTTCACCTATTTCGATCCTTAAAATCTTTAAACCATTTTCAGGACCTTTATACATAATCAAGGCATACATACATATTCAGTGTACAGAAAAACTATTAAAATACGCGTAGCTACCTCTAGCTACTCACATAATTCCCTTACCTCATTTTTCTATACAGTCTGACATTTCCACTGATGACTCGTCACGCAGTCCGATTTGCTCCGAATCCAATTTCCGAAACTGCGGATACACATTCATCAGGTCAAATACAATGCAATTAATTGTATTTCATAATTTTCTGGGCTTAATTTAAATCATTGGGCCCATTTACCCATATTGGGCCCGATTACACCATAATGGGCCTTAATCGACCTTAAGCCCGTTTACTACACTATCGAGGCCTATTGGGCTCATTGGGCCCATCAATATTTATTTAGCCTCGTTCTAAATTTTTGGATATCTCAATTTAATATTTTCGACAATTTATCCAATTTTTCATAATTTAATTCATTTATGCGAAAATTAAATCCTTAATTTATGCGTTAAATATCAATCACGCATAACGATGTAAAATTGTCGTAAATAAGGGTTACTTACAGGTTATTCCATGATCGTACACAAATCGAGGTTGTCTCGAGCTCTCGGTTGATGCCAATTATCGAGCTACACAATTAAATATATTTTCGGGTAAACTTTCAGTCGATTATTTAACAAATTAAGAAATTATATCGGTCAATTTGACCGCTTATCGACTTACCCGAAGCTCGATTGCATCACTGAATTTTTTTCCAATTTTTTCTCTTTTTCTTTTTCCCTTTTTCTTCCTTTTTTCCCTCTCTTTTTAGCTGAACCGGTCTGGTTCGGTTTAACCCGATTCGGATAGCAGGTTCGATCTGGTTCGGTTCGGCTGGTTCAGTCCGATTCAGCTGGTTCAGTTATCCTTTGGTCGTTTCGACGTCGTCCGGTCAGTTCTTCGGCCGATTCCACCTCCGTTCGGTTCGACTGCACCTGGGCTTCCTAAATCGGGCCTCGGATGGGGTCGAATCGGCGCCATCGTCGACGAATCGAGGTTTCTTCCCCGTGGCTTCCTCCTCCGTTTTCGGCGATTTTTGACTACTTCCACGGCGCGTCTTGGCCGCTGGTTGTTCGCCCGGTGCTGGGCTAGGTTCGCCGGCCCTCGCCGGTCCCTAGGCCTGGCTGGTGGCTCGTCGGTGACGAACCTCTTCGGTTTCGGCTTCCTCGCTTCTCTCCGTTTTGTTTTCCTCTATTTCAGATTTCATTTCTGTTTTTTTTAACTTTATTTATTTATTTATAATTAAATTTTATTATTATTTTATTCAATAAAATAATAACAAAATTCCCAAAATATCTAGTAAAATTCTATTTTATTCATTTAATCTGTAAATAAATTTATTAGTCCAATTTTACCTTTTCGGTATAATTTTCGATTATTTTTGGGATTATTTTTTGATACAAAAATTTTGATTTATTCCCATAAATTCATATCTTGATCAATTTAATCCGAAATTAAATTATTTCTTCGTCATTGATCAAGATTTCTCATTCTCATATTTTTAATTTAATTTTCTTCTCGAAATTATACCGAGTCTCGATCTTTTGACCGTTTTACCCTTGCACGTGTTCGAGAGTTTCATTTAAATCCTTTTTGCATTTTTAAATGCACTAGAAAATTTTTATTTATTCCTTTTTTGCTCTTACGATAAAACCGGGTCTTATAGTGAATAATATCATGTGTTGCACGCCTCTGAGATTGGGAAAGGTAGTAAGGGTCAAAATAAAGACAGAAGAGAATAGAGAATGACAGGGATGTCAGAGCAGGAAAAGACCAGTTGGTAAGAGATTAGAACTGATGAGTCACGAGGTAAGATTATTGGTAAGGCCCTTGTGTATCCAATTTAACACTTATGAGGGGTATTGTGATTGGAGAACTCCGACCTGCTACGAAGCAGTGTAGCAGTGTAAGCAAAGTTAGCAGTGTAGGATGTGTGGTAGATACCACGAAAGTAGGGTCTACACGTAAACTTTATTGACTAAAATAGGCGTTAAGTGTGGTAAGACGAGCCAATTAATTAATGATTGCTCAGAGTTGGGTGAGACTGTCCTACAGAAGAGTAAAGAGATAGAGAAAATCCTATTGATATCTCTGCACCGAAAAGGGAGGCCACAGCCGAAGAGAAAGGGAAAGTAGGTTGTTGGACGAGAGCGAGTGTATGTCTTGGACCAGGACACTATTGATGTTTCATATGATGTGGTGAAAGATACCACACGGGTTGTGAATAAAGAAATAATTATTTTAATTGATCCTGGTGTCACATATTTAGTCATACCGCCTTCATTTGTATATAAGTTAGTAAAAGACATGAATGCCTACACCTTTGGGCACAATACCGATAGTTAGTACCCCAATGAAGGAGGGTTAAATAACGGAATAATTATGAAGAAATTGGAAGTTGAAAATAGGGGTGAAAACATCACTGGAAAGTATACGGTAAGTTTTGACAAGTAATAAAAAGGGAGTAGCGATTGAAATTAAAGGAGTAAATGATGGTACTCACGAAATGAATAATGACAGAGTTTCGTTGTAATTGATACACTAAGGAGATAATCTTTGAGATATGCTTGATTCTGAATACAAGATGTATTGGAGTAAGAGGTGTATGCAAGGTAAGAACATCTTTACGATATGAAGTCATTTGGATTAAAGCGATAAGTAGTAAGTATGAATTATAACCAAGGATAAGGGTGGATATAACCATAACTAGTCCTTGTGGTTAAGTCTAAGGGTTAATAAAAGTATTTTAAAATACCTCCCAGCCTGAAGACTTGACAGCGTCTAAAAGTATACACGTAACTTATAAATTGAAAGTAACAGTCGTAATATATACATTTAAAATTAGGGTACCTTTACTGGTACAATAAGAATATAGAATTCGATTAATCAGGAAAGATTTAAAAATTTAAAATTTTATAAAAGCCGTTAAAAAAGGAAATGACGTAGGTTAGTAGCTTGAACGAAAGCGATTTTGAAGGACATTTTACATTTATGCGTACATAGGTCAAGGATATGGGCGATTGAAATATGTAGTGGAGCTCAACTACAATGAGTTATTTAAAACTTTACCTGGACCGATTTGTCATCATCCTTATAGATGATATGTTGGGTGTAGTTAAAGTCCAGGGCAAATTATAAGCAACAATTGGAAAATTGCTTTTTTCAGATGGTTACTGCGAGTTCTAAAAGGGGTATACTTTGTTGGCACGTTTAACTATGAAAATGTGGTATTTGAATGAGATGATAGATGTGACATGAATTTTGGTGTATTGAAGTATAAACTGACCACCGCATTTATTCCCACCATACCCAACAGATTAAGAGGTTTCTCATGAATCTATGGATACCTCAAAATCATGAATGAGCTAGGTATTGATGAAAAAAGGGAAGATAGTCAATTATAGATCCAGACAACTCAAGGATCATGAAATAAACTATCTGACCCATGATTTAAAGTTGGCAGCGATAGTACTTATACTGAGGATATGGTACTATTATGTATATGGTGAGAAATTTTGGGTATGCACTGATCATAAAGCCCCAAGTATCTGTTTTCACAAAAAGAGGCGAATATGAAATAATAATGTGGGTTAGAGCTTTTGAGATTTGGATTGTGGAAAATTGTACCACCCAGGAAAGGCTAATGTGATGGCTGATGCCTTGAGCAGAAAGAGCCTCGGGATGGTATTACATATGATGATCAGGGAGCGTGAGCTGCTAGGCAGTTGTGAGCCTCAGTAGTGATGTGATCCCTTCTGATGATGACAGTGATTGTGTGACAGCTAGCCTGAGACTAGAACCGGATGAGAGTGCCCAGATTTGACAGGCTTAGCATGATGATCGGCATGGTGTCGATAGTTTGGGTCAAATTCAGAAGGGTACAGTGACAGAGTTCACAGAGAGATGATGGCTTACTGAGGTTCAGAGATAGTATAAGTGCTCCTCAGGACCATAGTTGATGAGGTAGTAATATTGTCAGAAGCTTACTCTTCGGGAGATACAGTGCATACAGAAAGTAATGAATATATAGATATGAAATCTCTGAAAAGGGTATTGGTGGTCAGATGTGAAAAGAGATATGGTAGAGATTGTGGGAAAGTGCCTAGTATGTCAGTAGAATAAGGTAGAGTATTAAAAGTCTACAGAGTTATTGCAGCCTCTACCTATATCGACACGGCACGGGAATGGGAACAAGTTATCATGAATTTCGTGATGGGTTATAGAGAACCCGGATGAATCATAAGGCTATCTGGGTGATAGTCGATAAATTGACTAACTCTACCCACATTTTGGTTAGAAAATCTCCAGATACTCTGAGTGTGTAGGCAGATTTATATGTATGGAAAATTGCAGAACACTAAGTATTTTTCCAGTGAGCATTATATCATATAGGGATTCCCGTTTCACTTCCCACTTCTGGGAATATTGTTGGAAGCTATTGGGAACCTAACTGAGTGTTAGCACAACTTTTCGTCCTCAGACAGATGGTCAGTCAGAGAGGGCTGTACAGGTTCTGGAGGATATGATGAGAGTGTGTGCTTGATATGATAAGCTCCTGGGATGATCAGTTGTTATTAATCGAATTCGCCAATAAAGACAGTTGTCACTTGAGTATCGGGATAACTTTAGATGAAATATAGTATGGCCGTAAGGGTTGTTTCCCTGATTTGGATAAGAAAAAGTGGGTGACAGATAGAAAATTGTTCCCGAATTAGTAAGAAAAACCTCTGAGGATGTTCAGTTAATTATGAAGGATTAAGAACACCTCAGAACAGACAGAAAAGCGATGCTGACAAGAGATAGAAACCATTGGAATTCACCGAGGGTGAATTACTATTGTAGGAAGTTATTGGTCCTAAGGACATAACGAGTTTCGAAAAGAAAGCAAATTGAATTTTGTAATATTGAATCCTTTGAGAGATTGGACAAAGGGGAGATAAGACCTGTAGGTTGGCGTTACCACCTAAATTAGCAGGCATCCACAATGTATCATATCTTATGATGCTTCAGAAATATTATCTGAACCCGATATATGTGAACGAATATGAGCTATTGAAGCTCAATGGAAGTATAACGTATGATTGGAAAACTTGATTCGGGTATTAAACGGGAAGGAGAAAGTGTTGAGGTTTAAGATGATCTCCCTAATTGAAGTATGTTGGTGGTATTATACTCCGAAAAAGTCACAAGGGAATTAAAGAGTATGATATGTGTGAAATATCCGGAGTGATTTACAGACTAACTTGGTTCTAATTTGGAGGACCAAATTTCTTAAGTGGGGGAGATTATGTAAGACCTGAAAATTATATCTTAATTTCTTATAAAGAATTGAAAATGGTCCCAAATTAAATGAAACGAGATTCGGATAGGAAATAACGATTTAAAATGCGAAATGAATGAGTATTCGTGAAGGGAAGTCAGGTTAAATTAATCCCGAACACCTTGAAGGGCAAAACGATCAAAAGATCGAAAGTCGAAATAAATTCGATAAGAAAATTTAATTAAAAATAATGGATTTGAAAATCTTGATCAATAACGAAGAAATAATTAAATTTCGAGTCCAATTGATCAAGATCCGAAAAATTTAGAAATACCGAAAAGTCACTCGGGACAATATCCCAAAAATATGGAGAAATTATACAAAAAAAGGGTTAAAATAAATTAAATAAAAGTAAATAAATTTATGTGGAATAAAAAATAATTTTTTTGTAAATATTTTGAATATTTTGACTAAAATAATGAATATAATAATAATAAACTAATTTATAAGTAATAATAATAATTAAAAAAAACTGAAATGAAAATCGGGAAGAACCCGAAATGGAAACCGACGGAAACAGCAGTAACCCGAGGACCCAGCCCCATCAGCCTCAGCATCGAACACCACCGAAAAGCCGACCAGGTGAAGCAGTCTAGCCCGTCGGCACCGGTGGCTGAGGGAAACGGCGGCGAACGGCGAGGAATCGGCGAGGGAGAGAGAAAAACGAAAAATCAAAAAAGAGAAAAGGAAACAGCAGCCACCGGCGCCGATCTGGATAACCCGACCACCACCGAATGTCCCCGAGGCCAAGACGAGCTGATTGGTGGTGGTCACGACTGGCGAAACCGGCGGACGGTGCTCGAAACGACGGAAAAGAGGAATGGGTACCGACGGTCGAGGGAGAACAGTCAGACCGGCCACTTTTCGGCGGCCTTAGATGAAAACGAGGCTAGATCCGAGAATCGGACGATCCAGCGGAGCTACTGGCGGTGAAAACCGGTGGAGAACTGGTCGAACTGGAGTGAACCGGCTGAACCGGACCGGTCTAAACCGGGTTAAACCGGACTGAACCGGTACGGCCAAGAAAGAAGGGAAAAAAAGAGAAAAAGAGAAAAAGGAAAAAAGGGGAAGATTTTCGGGGGTACACCGGACTTCGGGTAAGTCGGTAAGAGGTCAAAAGTGATCAATTTGATTTTCGAGAAATTTATTTAAATTATATTTAATCAAAAAGTAACCCGAGATTAAATATATAATTGTGCAGTTGTACGACAAAGCCCGAACGAGAGCCGATTGAGCTCTGATTTTCGTACCCCGCATCACATTGGGTAAGTATATTTTAATTTCGACAATTAGAATCCTTTAACACAGAGTTTTGATTATTTTACAGAAATTATGAATTAATTATGTATAAAAAGGAATACTTATCGAAATTGCAATGTAATTATCGTAAATAGTGTACGGGCTATCCAATGAGTTTGGAATGAAACCTGATGATTATTGGTAAGCTGAATGAACTCAGCAAACCCGAAGAAGGGATTTAAATAGTACAAACGGGCTGAAAACGGGCTCGAGGCCCATTAAGGTGCAATCGGGCCCAATAAAGTAAAACGGGTCGAGTGTTTTAGATTCGATCAGTATAAGTGAAATACTGATAAGTATAAGTGAATTAACCCAAAATATGTGGTTATATGCAGTTCTGTAGACTTGGTTGACGTGCAGTTGGACTGAGAGATCGGATATTATGGAGACGAGATAAGTTTGCATGTAAATCGAGGTAAGGGAATTTTGTAGGTGTATAGAGATTTCTATACGTATTTATTGAGGGGATTTACAGGGTTTAGAATTCCTTAAAGTATCTAGAAAAGAAATAATAATTTTTACGAAAATCGGGGGCATATGTGAATAAAGGAAAAAGACGATTTTGCCCCTGAGAATAAAATTTACAAAAAGGGTAGTAAGGCAGATAAATTGCATGATTTCATGTTTTTAATGCTTTATATGAATGTATTACTTTAATTTAAGCAAATATGCACATAGGTTGGCTGTTGATTTTAAGAATTATACGAAAAAGAACCGGTTTGTACCGGTTACGATTTTAATAATGTTTTATCAAGATTGAGCCACCTATCGTATTTACATGAATAAAAAGTGTGCTAGAGTCTTTCTCGCACTCAAGTTTATTGATTTATTATTCATGAAAAGCCGTACTGGAGCAATTCTCGTACGAGAAATTTGTGTGTGCACAAAACCGTGCTGGAGCTTCGCTCATACGAGATTTTAGATATTATGATATGCATAGCGTGGTGCTGGAGCTTCGCTCGCACTAGACGTGAGTTGACATGCATATAGTCGTGCGGAAGCCTCCTGTAGACTATGTGTCATAGAGAGTTGAGATGCTCGCACGTATACTTTGAGACATGGGTTGGTTATCGACATAGTACTGGGGTGGATAAGACCTATGGCAGGCACCCCCAGACTATGATATGGGTCCACGAAGTACGATGTACCATGTATGTCACACGGAGTACGCTGTACCGTGCAGTCATGATGACTCTATGATGTTACTTGATATTCTGGCGGGTATGAATTGACCCCACCTCCCGTTGCAGTTGTGATACCCCACACACCGGGATCCGTGTAGCCTGGGATCACAGGGACAAAGTATGGCCATAGTCCTCGATTTCTCATATAGTAACCTACATGCCTCACATGATATCATACGGTCTAGATAGACCAGGACAAACCCGAGGGAGGGCTAATGTCCCGATTTATGTTTTTAAAAGATATGGGATTCAATGAATCAAGGTATTCTCAAGAGATGGGTTTAGCCTTGATGTGATTGTTTTATGATAAAACAAATGAGTTTTAACGTGATGAGTTTATGATGAACACAAATAAGTTTTAAATGTGACGAGCATGAGATGACATACATGATGATTTTTCCATGTTTGTTTTATATGTCAATTTCATGATTTCTCTTATACGATATACATACATTTGGCATCGTTTTAGTCTTACCTCATGCTTCGAATATAAACGATTTTATATCATGACATTATCAGCACGTAGATAGTATAGTTATCTACCTGCTTACATTATTGCCTTACTGAGCTGTTTATGCTCACCCTTTCATTTTCCACCCCACAGGGTATATTCAGTAGAAGAGAACGATAGTAGTCATATCCGCTGCTTCTTATCAAGACCAGGTATACACATTTGTATAATTTTTGTATCTGAACATATAGAAGCACAATACTGTACATGGATGTAATATTGGGGATGTATTTATTTAAAATAAATTGATATGTAAATGAAAATGAAAATGGAATGGTAAATAGGTGAGAGGTGACTAACACCGAATCATAGCCCAACTGTTTAGTAGTGTAACTGTTCACGACGGGTAAGAAAATTAAAAAGTAAAAAATTTACTTTGATTTTAGGTAATTTGGGTTGTGACATAACATGACAGGATGGACTAACATCGACTCATAGCCCAACTGTTAGTAGTGAAACTGTTCATGACGGGTAAAGAAATGAAAAAGCAAAAAAATTGTAGGGTTTTTTAGGAAAAAGGAGGTTGTGACATGTATAGTTTTGTATCTAGGCATGTCAAAGCACAGTAATATCTTTAAATATGATTTTTGGGAAAGTAAAGGATTGTAAATGCATGTAAATAATAACTCTGATTTAGAAATACAAGTGTTTACGTTTAAATGATTTGTAAATTGAAATGATTTGATTTGGATGAGATTTACACCAATACACAACCCAACTGTTGGTTGTGTAACTATTCACGATTAGGTAGATAAAGGTAAAGAACAAACAATAAGAAACAGATTAAATAATAAACAAAAAATGAAAAAATTTGTAGTGGATATTCGGTGGATTGAGGGTTGTGACAATTGATTTGGTATCAGACCTGAGTTGGTTTGACGTGTGTCGATGTAAAAATTTAGGAAAATTACATCCCCATGTTACTGTGCTTGTGTAGATACAACTGTGTATATCGAGATGAGTATAAGAAATGTGTACATGAGCTTGGATTGCATTTAACTGCACTAGGCAGTAGTGAAAAATGTGATTGCATTCTATTTATGCATTTGTGATTTCATGCATAACATGTTCAATTCAAGCTGCTTTTATGCTTAAATATTCAAATGACTTGCATCATGTTTAGCTTGAAAAACATGGCTTTGAGTGGATATTTGTAACGAAAAACAATTATGTTTACACAATGCTCAAAACTATTTTGATTAGTAATTTTGAAATCGTGGGAGTTACCTCTAGTGTCCTAAGGGAACTAAGTGCTACATGGGTACCTTAAAAATAATCTCTTTTTTTGTGATCTCTAAGGTTTTGATCAGTGTTTTAAAAACCATGTGCCAATTTGGCAAAGAGGATAATGTCATTAGATTTCAAACTGTGGGAGTCACCTCTAGAATACTAAAGGACATACATGTTACACGGGTACCTTTGTATCTCGATGACACGTTCCATTTTGTTAAGTTAACTATTGATAAGTGATTAGTCTTGTGAACGTTGATGTTTTAATCCATATTCTAAAATCGTGGAAGCTACCCCTAGCGTCCTAAGGGAACTAAGTGCTACCGGGTACTTTTGATAGGTGATCAGTTTGTGAACTCTAATGTATTGATCTGTATTATGAAAATGTGGGAGTCACCTCTAGAATCTTAAGGGACCTATGTGCTGTCAAGGTACCTTTGAGAACGTGGGAGTCACCTCTTGAATCGTAATGCACCGACCTGCTACACAAGTACTTTGTTTTTAGCTCTGCTTTTTAGTGTAAGCATACCCCTCACATGATATTGATTGAAAACCTAGCAGCCCATTGCCACTGACTTTCTTGAAAAGTTTTTGTCTTAATAAGCACTTCAATTCGAGTTAACAAATGTCCCCCATAAAAAAAATAGTTATATTCTATTGTTCACTGGTTCTTTTTAAGTTTTTAACTCTTTGTTCATGGTTGTAGAATAAAAGCATTTAAAGTTACATTCAGTTAGCATATATGTGCAAACCACAAGGATACTATATCTATTTTAGAATTAGAGGTTGTTGTTAATGCCATAGCAAATGTCTGTTACTCAAGTACAGAGATCATCTTCATATTAGAGGCAATGTAATGATTGAAACGATGCAGAGGCCCTTCCTTCTATATCTCTGCTTCTATGAATTTTTTTTTTATTATAAAGTATTGGTTGTGCTAGGCCGAGCTTCTACAAAAATTATAAAATGGTCTTGGACTGAAAATCGGGCCCGAAAAACTAGGTCGAGCTTGGGCCTATGTATGGTTCGTTAATATGTTAGTTAGGTCTGACCTAAACTCAATAAGTTTGGCCCATGAACATTGAACAAGTCTACACCATACTTTCTCAAGATATGTTTTTACACTATTTTTTCTTGTTTTTATGTTAATTTTTTGGAAAATATGATAATAGACTTGTGAAATATTTTTTTTTTCATGAGGTACCAAGCTTTGTAGATGTTTTATTTATTCGAGGCTCTGAGCCTTGTGATAGTTTTTTCCCAGAGTACTTAGGCTCACGAAAATTTACTTTTGTGAGCCACATAAACAATGGCCAATTCTTTAATCATTTGAAAGAAAAATACCATTTTTGAATAAAATAAAGAAAGAAGAGAAAAAAGAAGAAAAAGAAATGGGAAGGTTAATTCAGTAATTTTATTTAGTTTAATACGGTCTTTTAATTTTGCAATTTTATTTAGTTTAATATGGTCTTTCTTTTTTAGGATATTTTAGTCTTAGAATAAAAAGGTTGTACAGAGTAAAATGGGGGTTGTATTTAGAATTCCTCCTTGAATGATATCATTTTTGTCATGTTGGTA
This sequence comes from Firmiana major, assembly GCA_033439115.1. NCBI lineage: Eukaryota > Viridiplantae > Streptophyta > Magnoliopsida > Malvales > Malvaceae > Firmiana > Firmiana major. Next base: position 19,259,124 of record CM065903.1, on the reverse strand, counting down.
CTTAAAAAATTAAAATTTTCTATATGGTAAGTGAACTTTAATTTTGTCACACAATTAAACTTAAAATGTAACTCTATTTGAAAAAAGGCTAATGTGGCATGAAATATTAAGTAACAGTGTGACATGTGACAATAAATATCATGTCATTGGTTTGTTACGTTACCATGAAAGGGAAAAATAAAATATTTTATTTAAAAAATTCAAAAATTTAAAAATATTTACAAAATATAAAAATATTAAAAAATTTAAAAAATAAAAACTAAATTTTAAAACATAAAAAATCAAAATTAATATTTTAAAACAATATGAAAATTCTTTAAAAAATAATATATATATATTTCAATTTAAAGAAAAAAGAGAACTATAAAAAGGAGGAAGAAAGAAATCAGGGAAAGAGATGAAAGGAAGGAGAATGAGAAGCACAGAGAGAGAGATAGAGGAGGAAAAGAAGAGATATCAACTTGTAGATTAGTCTTTGGCAGGTCATTGCCAATCTACTTCAAACCTGGCAATTCGACATCATTTTTCCTCGAAGGTAGCGATCTAGTTGAAAGATGCCAAATTAATACAGATCCGCCCTAAGCTAGCCAACAACCCCTTTCCCTCCCCTTTCTCTCTCCATAATTATCTCTATTGTTTTCTTTATTTTTTTAACTTTCTTATTTTAGATTGAAAAATATATATTACTACTTAAAAATATCTTTTTTTTTTCAAGATAATGTAGCATGAGCCTACGAATGATGTAGCATTTTTGCCATATGTCATGAGTTCATTGGGTATTTATGCCACATTAGCATATTCACTAATAGTGTTAGACTTAAGTACCAAAGTGTGATGAAATTGAAGTTTAAGTAACAACGTGGCAATTTTTATTACTTAAGTACCAACACGATAGAAGTGGCAAGGTTTAAGGATTAATTTTAACATTACCCTTACATTATTACACATTTTCTCTATTGTTAACTATCTTGTTATATCTTCCAAACTATTTGATCAAAATCCAATTAATCATCATAAAAACAAGTAGAAGCTTCATTTAACAATAAACTATGCACATTTAATGTAGTTTGACACTCAATTTATCTACATAGGTTGGTAGGAGAAAATAATTATTAGTTAGAGAATGACAATCAACACTTAACATTTAAACAACCCACTCATAATAAATCCAATTCACACAAACACTTAGCAAATACAAAACAATCTCAACCTAATCTATAAGCACTTTCATTTTGTAATCTTTGAGTAGTCTTCCTCACTTTCTCATAATTTCATACACAAAATTCACACTCAACTAAACTTTTCCTAAGTCTTATTTGATGTTTACATAACCAATTTTGTAAAACCCTACAACACTCTTTATATATTTATTTAAGGATAACTATTCAAGACACTATCAATGGTAAAGGTTGCTCCTTTGTGAGTTGGAGGTTACGAGTTCAAGTAGAAATAACCTTTTTACTTATGCAAAGGGAAGGCTACATATAATGATCCTCTCCAAACCCCATAATGTTGAAGCCTTGTGCATTTGGGTTACCCTTTTATTCAAAAACACTGTCTATAGAGTTTTAAGACTCCACAAGCAGGATTAGAATAATGACACATAGCTTTTAAGAAATATTAAAAGAATAAAGTGATGGTATGTATTATCATCTTAACCTCACTTGTTGAGTTTAAAAACTCCACTGTTAATGTATTGGATAATTATACATTAATAGATGATTATTGAATACACTGCCATTGGAGTTTTTAAACTCCACAAGTGAGATTAGAATTATGGCACACTTCCTTTAAGAAACATTAAAAATAAATAAAGTATGGTATGTGTCACTATCCTAACACCACTTGTGAAGTTTAAAAACTTTATTAGTAGTGTATTGAAAAGTTATCCATAAAGGATAATTATCTAATGCATAGCCACTAGAGTTTTTAGACTCCGCAAGTTGGATTAGAATGATGGTGTGTGTAAGGCCTGTAAATTCATATGTATTCTTATGATTTCGTGATGTACAAACAAGTTACAATTGATATGAATCATAAGAAATGAATGTTTTTAAGTTCTAAATGTGAATGAAATGTAAAACGAGTAGTTAAGCAAATGAATATGAAGTTAAACTTATTTTTCTGGGAAAATTGCAGTAGGAATGCTGCAGATGAAGGGCAGATCAATCTCATAAGCAAGGAGAGATAGATCTCATGGCTTGAAAATACAATGCCAAAGCATTCTGCAAGGGGGAGATTAATCCCTCACTTAAGCAGATCGATCCCTTATTTAAAGCAGATCAATCTCTAAAGGGTTCTAGATAGTACAGATAGATCTTTTCTCAAGGGCCAAATCGATCTCTAAGTGATTCTTTCTGAAGCGGATCGATCTCATACTAAAGAGCAGATCGATCCCCTAGCCTAAATATCAAATTTTGGAAGAGTTTCAATACAGAGCAGATCGATCTCTTATGGTTAGGAGCTCGATCCTCTGAGGTAGGTCTATATAAACTGGACTTCTGCACCTTATTTCCCCGAGAAACAAACAAATCCTCCATTGAAACAAAGTGAAACCTAACTTTTCTACTTTAAAAATCATCCCTTTTAATTAGTTTTGAGTGAGATTTGTTTCAGTAAAGTTATTCCTTATGAGGAGGAGAACAACATAGTTGAAAACTAGAAGTTGAAATCAAGGATTGAAGGAACAAGGTGATTTTCCCCCAATTTGGCAAAAAAAGGGAAAATCAAGCTAGGTAAGATTTAATACACCAACTTCAAATATGTTAATATAGGTATCTTGGTGAGTTGATTGGTGTATGTTTGATTTGCTGAAAACACCTTGAACAAGTTAAATCTTCATAACCTAGAATTTAGCTTGGATTTGAGAAAATGAGAGAAAGTTTATTAGGAATGGATTTGATGATGATTTAAGCATGTAGTGATGTTATTAAGCATGTATATATGATTGTAAGATAGTTTTGTGAAATACATGTGTTGGAATGAGCTTAAGAAAGAGTAAGGTCCAATGAGATGTAACAAGGCCAAATAAGTGTAAAAGAGGCTAAATACATTGATTTGAGATTCATACAGTGAAAATTTAGTATATTAAGGTATACTGATATGAATGGTTATCTACAACTTTGAAGTTTTATATTGGAAGCTGATTGGACTGCGAGGTTTAGCAGCACCGAGGAAGTGAGGTCATGCGACGTGATCAGAAGTAAGAGAATTTTGTCAGTAGTTAGAGGTAGCTACATGTATTTCGAATAGAATTTTGAGTATGTATATTGTATATGGATTTTCAAGTATAGAAAAGTTTCGGTAGGAACCGGTAAGGTAAAATTGTGATTTTACCCAATTAAGGGTAAAAAGTTTAGGAAACATGGTTGTGACTAGTTTTGAAGTTGCTTAACAGTTGGATAGATAGATTGGCTAATGTTTTCATGATTTATACAAAAATAGCACGTTATTATGCCGATTTGATTTAATTTAGTGAATTTCAATTAAAATAAGTTATCTATCAATTTGTGTGGAAACCATTGGTGCTAGAGTAGATTTTATAAGATATGCATCACATAGTACTTGAGTATTTCTCGTACTTGATTTCAATACGATTTGTGCATGATAGAGTACTAGAGCGTTGCTTATACTCAGTTTTATTGATTGATGCATGATAGAGTATTGGAGCATTGCTCATACCCAATTTGACATGACATAGTGCTAGGAGCATTGCTCGCACTAGATTTATATGACCTTATGCATGAGTTCGTGCTGGAGTTTACTCACACGTGCCGGTTTTGAAAGAGATAGCATGAAATAGTCGTGTTGGGAGCCTGTGCAGACTGTGTGTCGCACTAATTATATGCTCGCACGTGCAATGTTTTGAGATATGGTCGAGGGCTATCGAAACTATTATCCATGGTATGAGGGCTAAGACCTATGGTAGGCACCCTGACTGTGAGGATTAGGTCCATGGAGTACTTTGTACCGTGTATATCACATGGAGTACGATGTACCGTGAGTACACGATGATATAGAGTTGTGGCTGACGATTGAGGATTTGACCGACCTCTCGTTACAGCAAATGTGAAGCCCCGTACACCGAGTACTCTGTAGCTTGGGATCACGAAAAAAAATGAGATATGATCATATTCTCGGAACAAGTAGTCACTTATCTCACCTTATTGATATTTCTTGTTTGAATTGTCACATGAGTTTTTATAAATTGGGTAGACTCGAGGGATGGGTTGAGCCTCGACCTGTGACCTTGTGTGTGAAAGGGTAACCCAAGGGATGGGTGTGGCCCAGATTTTCTATGTTTTTAACATGATGATATCCCATCTTTGTTTTGATTTAATTGATATGACATGATAAAATGTGGTTTATATTAATTACATGAGAAATGTAATGTTTTGCATAAATTACTGAGATTATTAAACCATCATGTTTTCAGTTCATACTGACGATTTGAATCTATATATATTGCATAAATGTTTCAAGAAAGACACATGCTTTAGATGTGAATCGAAAAGGAAATGATTTAATGGCATAAGCATTATATTTTGTAGATAATGTAGTTATCTACTTGCTTGCCTTATTTCCTTACTAAGCTGTGAGCTCACCCCTTTTTTATTTCCCCCTCTCTACAGAGCGTCTGCAGTAGTTGAGCACGATAGAAGACTGGTATTCCTTTGTAAGACCCGTATTTTCATATGTAACCCTTATGATTCCCTAAGTATACATTTGTTTATGTAATATGAATCATGAGTGATGTAAGATTTGTAGATTTGATGTACAGACTTGTTATGTGGATTCGTGATGTACACACAAGTTTCATTAAGTATGAATAATAAGAAATGGACCTTTCTAAGTGAAAAATGTGGATTGAATGCAAAATGAGTAGTGAGGTAAATTGAAATGAAGTTAACCTTGGAAATTGGGATGAAATTCGGCTAAGTATGCTGCAGAGCAAGGGGAAATCGATCTCTCCTTCAAGCCAGATCGATCTCAGTAAGCCTCTGCCAAGCCAGGATCGATCTCATCCTCAAGTAGACCGATCTCTTTATGCCTCAATCAGAAGCAGATCGATCTCATTTTCCTGCTAGATGGATATGTGAAGTTTTCTGTCTGGCTAAGATTGATCTCATGTTCTTCGACAGATCGATCTCTCAAGCTTGAAACTGAATGCAGAGAGGCTAAAAAGCAGCAGCAGATCGATCCCTCACTTATGGAGATTGATCTCATCAAGCAATTTTTATATAAACAAGGCTGCTGAACTACATTTCACAAGAAGCAACTCAAACATTTCCATTTTTGAAGCAAAGTGACCTAACTTTCCTCTCTAAAGTATCAACAGTTGCCATTGAGATTGGAGAAAAGTTTATTTCAGCAAAGTTGTTCATAGAGTGGAGAAGAACAACATAGTTGGGAACAAGAGGTAGAATCACTGAATCGAAGAAGAAAAGGAGTTTTTCCTCAAAGTTGTGAAAAGGAGAAAAGCTGAGATTGGTAAGATTTCAATGCATCAATCTCATATATGTTGATCTATACACTTGTATGAGTTGATTGGTATGTAGATTGATGGTTGAGATGTGATAAACATACTTAAACAAAACTATGACCTAGAATCGATCTAATTATAGAAAATCAAGTAGGCATGGTTTAATAGAGACTTGAGCATGTAAATATGTTATTGAGCATGTTTATATGCTTGTATAATAGTTTAGTGAAATCCAAATGCTAGAAACACTGATGGTTAAAAGTGAGTATATAAGGTATTCGGTGAAATGACAAAATGAAATGAAATAATGAACTTGAGGTATTTAAGCTTAATACCGGTTGAATATGACTCAATAGACTCGAAGAGTTTGAGAGATTATCAAAAATGAGTTATATACTCGAAATGGACTTATGAAAGGATAAAGTCTGATAATGGAGTGACGATGCCAAATGAGATATAAATGGCCCAATGCATTGATTTAAATATCATGCAAGTGAAATGACATATTTAACAATATACTTATGTGTGTTGTACACAATTTCAGTTCCAAAAGATATAATTGGAGTCGATAAGACGAATCGCCAGAAGTGGAAATCGAAGGAAAGTGATCCAAGCGTGATTCGAGGTAAGGGACTTATGCGAGCTATTAGAGATAGCTATATGTATGTTTTCTTACCTGCTGTGTGCGAATGTATGCGATATAGATATTGGTATATCTAATGGAAAACTACGTATGAGAATAAGTCTATAAGTATGAGTTCCATGACTTTTATGATTGTTGTGAAAAGAGGTTTTGTAAATATTTTAAGAAAGAATAATAATAGACGGGCTCTCGGTTTAACCAATTGCATGAAAGGTCTGTAACAAGTGATTGAAGGGAGATTTATCCTCTCACTCATAACTATACATGGAGCCCCTTCTATTTCTTTTCTATGTGAAATCGTTCTAGAGCCTGAGTGGCAACGGTAATTGACCAGCCCCGCTCGCACGTTATTTTAAAAAGGGATTTTGAGAAAAATAAAAGAGTGCTCGATGCCTCAGGTGATGCCGTGTGTTCCACTTGAGATGCTCGTACTAGATTTTAGGAACCATGCTAGAGCCTTCGAGTATTGTTGTGTGTCTTGCCCTGACTATGCTCGCATGTAATTTCCTAGTAATACCGTGCTCGATGCCTCAGGTATGTTGTGTGTCTTACGCTGAGTTGCTTGCACGAGGTTTTTATGATTGTGCTGCGTGTTGAGTAAAATCGTGTTAGAGCCGTCATGTATTGCTGTGTGTCTTGCATTCACCTGCTCACACGTGGTTTATGAATGTGATGTAATGAATACAAAATCATGCTGGAGCCGTCGTGTACTGCTGTGTGTCTTGCACTGACCTGCTCGCACGAGATTTTGAGATAACGAAAATGGGTGATAAGGATCTACGGGAGCACGATGTACCGTGAGCGTTAGCCATGGAGTACGATGTGTCGTGAGTTGAGTATGAGTTGAAGGGATGGTTTATCCGCCTCCCTGTGAGAACTGAAAATTTTGTACACCCCAGTTATGAGAATTGTAATGTGGTGTATGTAATCATGTTATGTTAATATACATACAAGTTTTAAATATGATGAAGTATAAGAAGATGAGGTTTTTAAGTCTTGAATGTGTATGGATTGAAATATGGACTATAGGGTAGATTTTGGGAAGTTTTACATTGAGTTTTCTGAAAATTGATGCAGCAGCAGTACAATCTGTGAAGGCTAGATCGATCTTCAAGGATGAGAGATCTATCTCATGGGTCTAGAATGCAGGAAATGTGCAAGAACTGATAGGCAGATCGATCTCACAGGCAAGAAGATCGATCTCAAAATGTTTTTGTAAATAGAAGATCGATCTCCTCAATGAGCAGATCGATCTCATGAAGCATTCTGTAAACAGAAGATCGATCCCATTAAAGAGCAGATCGATCTCATGAAGAAATTAAGAGATCGATCTCACCCCACGACAGATCGATCTCCTAAGCATAAAATTACTCCAAAACGTTCTCAAATTCAATGAGAGATCGATCTCATCAAGGACCAGATCGATCTCCTACCTTCAGCCTATATAAGGACCCTTGTGTTTTACCAGAAATTCATTCTCTCTCTCTTCAGAAACTGAAATCCTTAGCTTTCTCTCTCCTCTAAATCGCCCATTTTCATTTGAATCAGGGGTTGTGGCAAGAAGGAAAGTTCTTCCTCATCCAAAAGAGAGAAACATACTTGGAAATCGAAGGACAGATCGAATCAAGGTGCGAATAGAGCTCTCCATAAGTTTTGGTTAAATCTCTAAGCTTTAATCTTTGATATTGAGGTGATTTTTGGCGATTATGACTATGGGTGTTGTTATAAAATAGCTAGGAAATTATTATAGTTGATGAAATTATGATTTTGTTGGGAGTGATGATGATAATATTATACAATTGTGGTGATTTTTGGGATTTTGGTTATAAATTGCAATGAGGTTATTTTGGCATGGATATTATGCATGAAAAATGTAAATTTGAAATGTAGTGGATGAGAATGTGGATTAGGATAATAATATAAGAAAAGAATGAGGTTTGTAGTATTTAACGAGAATATGAGCAAATATGTGCTCGATGATGTGATTGAGATGAATTATTGATGTTTTAACATTGTTTGGATAGCCCAGGAGTTCCAGAGAGGAATACGTAGCTAGTCCGTCGTTTGGGGGAACGATTGCACTATACGAGGTGCAAAGAGGTAAGGGAAAACTCAAACCCCTTTGTGTATGTGTTTTATGATGATGTTGTAGCATGAAATGCGATTTGAGAAAATAAGCATGTTGTTATGAGTTGTGAATGAGTTATTGCACACGATTTTATAGTCGGTTGGGGCCCAATTTTTATGAGTTGTAAACTAAATGTGAAATTGTTTTACAACCGTTTTGAGTTCAAAAAGTGAAATGTGATTTGGGCTATACGTTAACGCGTACTAAGATTTGATAAATGTGTGCGTGGTTTTGCCAGTTTAAGCTCGGTTTTGACATGTTTTGTGTTGAGTACAAAACGGTTTTGAGATGAGTCTTATGAGAAAAACCATTATGAGCACTACGTGAAGGTAAAACAGTTTTATTTGATAATAGCTATTACTGAGACTTAGGCGTGTCATGTTGAATACACATCGGGTATTGCTCTGGCAGCATGTAAGACCGGGCTGTGCTCTAGTACCACGTAAGACTGACTCCTCCGTTCTGGTAACATAAGATGACCTTGCTCCGTGGCAGCGATGGGTGGCATTGCTCTGATAGCATGTAAGACCGGGCTGTGCTTTGATAGCATGTAAGACCGGCGGCTGTACGACTCTAATCAAGTCTACAGCGAACCATGGCCATGGGTGTATTATTGTCACGAAATCCCTCGATTGGGGATGTCTTCCTAGGGGACAAGTTCAATCGTTTTAATGTGCCATGACAAGTTTTATTTGAGTTTTCTTTGCCTATTCTCATTTTACACATGAGTTTGTGTTTGGTGGCTACGCCACGTGCATTACTAATGCGGTGATTTTCATCACGTTTTATGAGAAAAGCCATTATCGCATCCTGTTTTATACATGCCTGTAATCATGGTTTGAGCCATTTATTATCATGTTTCTACATGAGCTTTGAGAAATGAGTTGAGATGATGTTTTATTTATTCATGCTACATTTTCTACCGAGTTTTATTGGGTTTCCACTGTGACGCCCCGGAAGCGCAGAAAATAGGGCTAATTTAAAACTTTTTACTCATTAATTCATAATTAAGGGTGCATTCCTGTGCAGTGTCATACATCATCATAATTATCATGCCTCAGGATCTCATCATAATATAGTATCCTATATATTACACGATTCCAAGTTAATTAATCCTAATACATCCCGTATATCATTGTACAATAAGTGTCTGTAAATATAACTCTAGTCTGGGTACATGAATAGTAAATATCTACCTCAGTACACAAAATACGGCCTGGAGCTCAAGTCCTCCACTAGCCTCTAACCCGTACGTCGCAGGGAACTCACTTCACTTAAAGCGATCTAGGGGGAAGAGAAAACAGGGTGAGCTTCCAAATCGCTCAGTAAGGGGGGTAAGGGAACTCAGTTATATAAACCATATCACACATCACAAATATGTATTTATTTATGAAGCTCATTTGAAATCGTAGCATGAAAGTTCTCAAAGCATCATCATCTCATAACTCATAAATCATGTGAAAACATGAAGGTAAAAAGGCTCAATATCGAGCACTCACAAGCATGTGTAAATATATACGATAATGGCTGTTCTCAAAATACGTGAAAAAAATCACCTCAGTAAATAGCACGTGACAAGGTCACAAAACACAACTCATGTGTAAAACGTGACTAGGCAATAAAACTCAATTAAAACTCGTCATGGCATATCAAATGTGTAATCTCCTCTGGGTGCGCATCCCAGGCATCCTCGTATAGAGGGAACGTTGACAATATGGTCGTATGCATGGTATATTGGACTTATATGTTACCAGAACAAGGCCCAGCCTTACATGCTACAAGAGCAATGCCTCGCCTCATGGACACTATCAGGTGGTCCCTGGGTCGGTTCCCAAGCTGCCCACTCTCTCGGTCTTACATGCTACCAAAGCAAGGCCACCTAGCGTTACCAGAACGGGGGTCATCTCACGTTACCAAAATGAAGGCATCTCTCGTTACCAAAACGGAGGCATCTCTCGTTACCAAAATGGAGGAATATCGGACTTACATGCTACCAGAGCAAGGCCTCCTAACGCTACCAAAGCGGAGGAATAATCGGACTTACATGTTACTAGAACAAGGCCTATGGTCCCTGGGTCGGTTCCCAGGCGTCCCACTATATCGGTCTTACATGCTACCAGAGCAAGGCCCGATGTGTATTCAACATGACAAGCCTAAGTCTCAATAATTAGCCATTATCTTATAAAACGTTATGCCTTCACGTAGAACTCATAATGGTTTTCTCTCATAAAACTCATTTAAAACATTTGTGTACTCAACACAAAACATATTAAAACCGAGTTTCAACCAGCAAAACACGCACACATTTTCTCAAATCTCAATATCGCCTTAACGTAGAGCCTAATTTACTTTTCACGCAAACTCAAAGGTTTATAAAGCAATTTCACACTCAGCTTATAAACTCATACAATAATGGGCTCCAACCGCCTATAAAAATCGTGTGCAATTATATCACAACACAACACCAAACATGCTTGTATTCTCAAATCATGGTTAATGCTACAACAATTCATCAAAACACATACACAAATGGTTTAGTTTTCCCTTACCTCTTTGCACCTCATATAGTGCAATCGTTTCCCCTGTATCACGGACTAGCCTCGCATTCCACTCTGGAACTCCCGAGCTGTCCATACGATGTTAAAACATCAATACTCATTATCACATTAACGTCAATTCTCAAAATCGAGCATAATTGCTCATAACACCTCAAATTTCTCAATTCTCATAACTCCATCACAAACCACAATCTCGCTCACAACACCTCAACATTCTATATTTCCTGTGCCACAATATCTATGCTAATACACCACATTGTCTAAATCTCCATTTATAGCTCAAAATTCCTAAATTTACCAAAGTTGCTAAATATCATCATCACTCCAACTACATTGTAATTTCATCAATCCCTAATCATTTTTCAGCTATTTCAACACAATGCCAATAACTACCATCACCAAAATCATCTCAAATATAAGGATCGAAGTTTAGAAATTACCCAAAGCTTGTGGAGAGCTTATCTCTTGCCTCGATTCGATCCGTCTTTCGATTTCCAAGTATGTTGTTCTCCCTTGGGTGAGGAACAACTTTCCTTCTTGCCACAACTTTTGATTTGGACGAAAATGGGTGCTTTGGATAAGTGAGAAAGCTAGGGCTCGGTGAAAATGGGGGTTGAGAGAGAGAGAAAGTGAAATTGCAAGAGAAAGCAGGGATTCCTTATATAGACTGAGGGTAGGAGATCGATCTGGCTCTTGATGAGATCGGTCTGCATTTGAATTTGGGGACAATTTGGGGCAATTTATGCCTAAGAGATCGATCTGTCGAGGGGTGAGATCGATCTCTTTATGGCTTTATGAGATTGATCTACGCCTTGGGGAGATCGATCTTCTCCCAAATAGAAACATTTGGAGATCGATCTCTTCCTCATGAGATTGATCTTCTCTCAAACAGAATCATAAGAAGATCGATCCTCTTCCATTGGAGATCGATCTGCTCCTTAAAGTCCTCCTTCCTTGTCATTTTTAACTCACCAGATCGATCTCTCCTTCTCCCAGATCGATCTGTCCTCATAGCTTCATACTTATTTTAAACACTTAACATATAAATCTCCAATTATCATTCCCCAATTCACTTAGCTCAATAAATTATACTTCAAGTTCATATTAAGTAATTAAAATATGTCTGAAACCTCAGATCTCACATCCACCCACCAAACAAAATGATTGTGCTATACAAATCATTATTTTATAAATGAGTCCTTTAACCCCTTACTGAGCGATTTAGAAGCTTATCCTATTTTATCTCCCCACAGATTTCTTCAAGTGAAGAGAGTTTCCCTGCGACATACGGAGTAGTGGCTAGTGGAGGACTTGAGCTCCAGGCCATATATTGTACTTTGATGTATAATTTATCATTTCATGTACCCAGACTAATATTGTATTTACAGACACTTGATGTACAATGATGTATGGGATGTATTAGGATTAATTAACCTTGAATTGAGTAATGTATATAGTATGATATATAATTATTAGATAATGATATCCTGAGGTGAAAGTTATAAATTATGCATGATGATGCATGACACTGCACAGGAATGCACCCTTATTTATGAATGGATGTGAAAAAGCTTTAAATTTACCCTGTTTTTCGCGCTTTCGAGGCGTCACACTCCCCAACTGAAGGGTTCCCGCACACCTGATCAGTGTTAACTGGAATTTGACTATGGCCATGAGTCCTTTATTTATCTGAGTGATATAACATTGTCACCACTGTGTGTGGTGATAAATGTTTCCCTTGCCGTGTGCCTGGGGATATGACAACCCATGATTATGTCTCATTTACGTTGATTTGTTGTGTGCAAAATAATTTCTAAATGTGTACACAATGATTTTAAAGATGAACTGTGCGAAAAGCGTATGTTATGGGAATATACATATACCCATCTAGCAAATTAATATTTCACATCGATGGAAGCTATTTTAAAGAATGCATATGTTTTATAAGGAAAAAAATGATTATATATTTTTATCATGTAGATAGTGTAGTTATCTACATGCTTTCAAATTTTTCTTACTGAGTATATTAGCTCACCCCCTTATTTCCTCCTCCACAGATACTACGCAGTAGTGAGTACCATGAAAACTGTAAATTTTATGAGATTTGCTAAGTGGGAATTGTAATTTGGTGAATATAATTATGATATATTGATGTACGTACAAGTTTCATTATGTATAAAGTATGAATGGATGTTATTTTCAAGTCTTAAATTGATTAGATGAGAAAATGGCTATGGCAGCAAATTGTAAAAAACTGCAGCAAAATCTACAGCAAAATCTGAAAAATATGAATGCCAGATCGATCTCATTGAAGGAAAGATCGATTTGGAAGAGCAAAAGATGCTCTTATTTGAGCAATGGAATAGGGCAGATCAATCTCCAATGAGGCCAGATCGATCTTCTAAGTGTTCTGTAAATGAAGAGATCGATCCTAAATACAAGCAAATCGATTTCCTTAGCTCTCAGGTTGGAGTAGATCGATCTCCTCTCTTAGCCAGATCGATCTCTTTAACTCTCGGCCTGAAAGAGATCGATCCCCAATTCAAACCAGATCGATCTCCACTTAGTTTTCTTATGAAGAGCAGATCGATCTCCAACCTCAACCAGATCGATCTTATAGTTGTTAAGGGAGCAGTTGAATCGAGCAGAGATTGATCTCCTTCAATAGCAAATCGATCTCATAAGCCCTATCTATATAAGGATCACGAGATTTTCGCCTGGAACCGAGCCTTTCTCTCTCTGTAACCCAAATCTTCACCATTTTCATCCAAACCAAGCTTTCTCTCTCTAAGATTCACCATATTCTAGACGAAATTAGACAAAGGGGCAAGAGATAAAGTTGTTCCTCTTGGTAAAGAGAACAACATACTAGAAAATCAAAGGTGGGCTTGAGTAAAGGGAAGAGACAAGCGTTCTACAACTTGGTCAAGAGAGGACAAGCTAGGTAAGCTCATAAGATCTTTGGTTTAGGCATTATCATTGGGTATATTTGTGAATAAATGCACATATATGTTTATACATTTGGCTAGAAATGTTTAAGGCATGATGAAACCAACAAATGTGTTTAGTTAGAAAATTTAATGTAGATGTTTTGTGATGGTTATGAGTTAACCAAAGTGTTGATAAAGATTTAGAAAGAGTTTGAGATAATGTTGAGATAGAATGAGAAGAGAAAGAGATGGAAAATGAAAATGATGTATATTGATGATTTAATGATGTGTGTGGACAGCTCAAGAATCCGGTACGGGAAACAAGGCTAGTCTGAGAACCGAGGATAGTGTACCACTCAAGGTGCAAGAGGTAAAGGAAACAAAGCCATTTGTCCTTATGAGTTTTCGAATGAATGAAAACATTTTAATAGCATAAAAAGGGTTTAATAAAATGAAAATGTTTATGAGAAATGAGATAATTTGATGTGTTGATGAATGTGTCAGTGTTTTACCTGTTTGAGCTCGATTTTTAATGCGATTTGTGAAATTGTGAACACATGTGGATTATAACCAAAATGGGTTTTTGTGATAACCATCTTGAGCTCTACGTGAAGGTAAACCAATTTATATACAACAATGGCATGTTTTTACTGTGTGAGTGTTTTTTCGGTTTGAGCTCGATTTGATGAGTTTTGTGTAAATGTGAACACAATGTGTTATAACCGAAATAGGTTTTGTGATAACCACTAAGAGCTCTACGTGAAGGTAAAAAGATTTTTACTAAGACTATGGCTTGTCATGAGGTGCGCATCGGGCTTTGCTCTTGTAGCATGTAAGGCCGGGCCATGCTCTAGTAGCATGTAAGACCGACGCCTCCGTTCTAGTAACGTGAGATGACCCCGCTCTGCGGTAGCGATGGGTGGCTTTGTTTTGATAGCATGTAAGACCGGACTGTGTTATGATAGCATGTAAGACCGACGACTGTATAACTCTGATCAAGTCTACTGCGAACCATGACCTTGTGTGTATTATTGTCGACAAAATCCCTCGATTGGGGATGTACGCCTAGGGGATGAGTTCAATCGTTGTGATGTGTCGTGACGTTGATTTCATATGAGTTTTATAAATGCCTAGTCTCGATTTATTTGATGATGATGTGATTTTACTATTGTGATTTGTATCACGATATGAGATTTGATATAATGTGATTTATGAATTTATCACGTGAAGTATGCTGATGCCATTGTTTTCCTACTATTATTTTTATAACGATTGCATGCTCATTATTTCCATAATATTGTGATTGTGCTGATGATTTTTATAACTTCCCTTATCCTCTTTACTAAGCATTTTAAGAGCTCACCATTTTTCCTCCCCCCTCCATATTACTTGAAGTAAGCGAGATAGAGCCTGCCGCGTACGTGATATAGGCTGGTGGATAAGATCTCCCCAGGCTATCACTTATACACGTTTAAGGTATAATTTAGTTCATTTTGTATCTAGACAATGCTTTAATACAGACACTTGTAATGAGTATTTTGGGATGTAATTAAGTTGATATGAAGGAAATGATTTGAGACTTATGAGTTTATTCTTTTGGGATGTTATGTAATTGACTTCATTAAGTATGAACTGTATGATCCTGGGTATAATAACTAGTGTTAAAACATAAGTGAGCACATAACACTACACAAGAATACACCTAGAGTTGTTAGTTTTGTTTTAAGAAAAATTTTAAATGAGCCCTATTTTCCACGCTTTCGGGCTGTCACAGATTTTCTTGGTATCGGAGCAAAGGGTTTCAAGTACTGTCAGTGTCGATCAACTGGAAAAAGATTACATCCCAAGTATCTGTATTGTCTGGTAATGAATTGAATTTAACGAGTAAAATTATGATCAATGCTTAATGAATATGCGCAGACACGTGAGAGATAGAATATTAGGGGAAGAATAGGACGTTTAAGGAGGCAGGCACAGCCACCTCCACCACCTGAACCACAGTCGAAGAGTACTAACTCTCGAATGAATCGCCTAGAGCATGATGTACGTCAAGGATTCGAGCAGATGGCAGCGCTATTCGTGCAACACTTTGGGGCTAATGCCTCAGGCACTACACCTATGTCAACTCCTCTACCACCACAGGGACCACTCGCACCCCCTCCACAGACTGATCCGGTGCCTTCTGCCACACAGCCTCCAGTGCAGACCCAACTTGATGATAGCGATAAGGGTCAGATAAGGGACTTTCTAAAGATGAACCCATTAGCTTTTAGAGGGGTGAAAGATCCCGCAAAGGCTGAGGAGTGGCTGACTGAGTTGCAAGTTATTTTTGACTTTTTGGGATCCATCGATGCAGAGAAGGTTAGTATCGGTGCCTACATGTTAAAGGGATAAGGCCGAGATTGGTAGAGCACTACTCAGGGTATATTGGCGTCTAGCCATGAGGTGATTAGCTGGGAGATGTTTCAAACGGCATTTAGAACTTAGTATGTGCCAAGAGCTGCCCAGAGGAGGAAGCAAGCTGAATTCTTAAATTTAGCTCAGGGTAAAATGTCGGTTGATGATTTCGAGAGTCGATTCACCACTCTACTGAAGTATGACTCGGAGACTCTTAAGGATGAGGAGCTTCATACAGAGTGATTTGTGTATGGACTGGGACCCATCATTAGAGACTGGTTGATAGGGCTCTGTATCACTGAGTTTAAGGATGCTTTGAGACAAGCATAAGAAGTGGAGAGGGGACTATAGTTGGTACAGTCCTAGACTGAGTCCCTAATTTTGATCAGGGATAAGAGTAAGAGAATCGTGACTTCCCACACAGACCTTCAGAGGGTTCTTTTAAAATGAGACAGTTTGAAGGGTCGAGGTGAAGAGTTGACAGACCCAGGATTCCTCCCATTATTAAGGAGACCCCTCGAGGTGTCAGACCAGAGGTTAGAGTCTGCAGAGATTGTGGCAGATCACATGAGGGAAGCTGTCCTAGAATTATACAAGGATGCTATAGATGCGAGGACATGGGTCACAAAGTGAGGTATTGCTCGTAACCATAGAAGCCACATTCTCTAGAGCCTCCTAGACAGCAGCCACAGAGGATGGATCCCTAGAGATGAGCTTTAACTGCTAATAAGGGTAAGAAGCTGCTCACTGAGGGACGTGTGTTTTCTTTAGATAAGGAGACTGCAGACACTTCATCGAATACCATACGAGGTACACTTCTTGTTTGTAATCATAAGGCTCATGTGTTATTTGATTCGGGATCCATGCATTCTTTTATTGATGTACAATTTGCATGTAAACTGAGTTTAAAGTATGAATCCTTAGATTATGTTCTACATGTAAATACCCCCATGCGTGAGTCCCAGAGGACTGATATGGTGTGCAAGAGTTGTGAGATTAAGGTGGGAGATAAGATGATGTTAGCAGATCTAATGATGTTAAACATGTGTGGTTTTGATGTGATTTTAGGGATGGATTGGCTAGCGGCCAATCGTGTGAGCCTAGACTGCTACACTAAGACTGTAACTTTTATCCTACCTGAAAAGTTTAGTGTATGTTTCAATGTTAAGGAATAAAGACGTGTGAAGTTTATTATGAAATGATTAAGAGATGATTATATCGCTATAAATAATGATTGAATTATTGATGTGAAGGTTACATCACGCTCATCTCTGATATGAGTCGAGAACATCCGAGGATAGAGGATATACCGATAGTATGTGAGTTTCTGGATGTATTGCCAGATGATTTTCCTAGCTTACCACTAGAGAGAGAGTTGGAGTTCACTATCGATTTAGTGCCAGATACTCAGCCGATCTCTAAACCTCCTTATAGAATGGTGTTGGTCGAATTGGAAGAGTTAAAGAAACAGTTGCAAGAACTGCTTGACCAGGGTTTTATTAGGCCTAGTGTGTCACCATGGGGAGCTCCGGTGTTGTTTGTAAATAAGTAGGATGATAGCCTGAGACTATGTATAGACTACAGATTGCTGAACAAGGCTACGATGAAGAACAAGTGTCCCCTGCCAAGGATAGATGATTTGTTTGATCAACGGAGAGGGGCCTCCATCTTTTTTAAGATTGATTTAAGATCGGGCTATCACCAGTTAAGAATTAGGAAAAAGGATGTTCCAAAAACGGCCTTCAGAATTAGATATGGCCACTACGAGTTCGTAGTGATGCCCTTTAGTTTGGCGAATACCCCAGTTGCTTTCATGAGTTTGATGAATGAGGTCTTTAGAGACTATCTAGATCAGTTTGTGATAGTCTTCATTGATGATATCCTTGTGTATTCTCAGTCTCATGAGGAACATGCACATCATTTGAGGATTGTGTTGCAAGTACTCAAAGATAAGCAGCTTTATGGAAAGATCAGTAAGAGCGAGTTTTGGCTAGACCAAACACCTTTTCTTTGTCATATTGTATCTAAAGACGGGGTGTTAGTTGATTTATCTAAGATAGAAACTGTACTAAATTGGGAGAGACCAAGGACAGTTATCGAGAGTTAGAGTTTCCTAGGGTTGGCAAGGTATTACAGAAGGTTTGTGGAAGGATTTTCCAGGATTGCCGCACCTTTAACTAAACTCACACGTAAGGAGATACCTTTTGTATGGTCTGAGAAGTGTGAGCAAAGTTTCCAAGAATCAAAGAGGAGATTAATGACGACACATGTGTTGACTATCCCAAATGGATCCAGAGGCCCTGTAGTGTACAGTGATACCTCTCAACAAGGATTGGGATGTGTGCTTATGCAGCATGGAAGAGTAATCACTTATGGTTCGTAACAGCCGAAAGATCATGAGTGGAACTACCCCACACATGATTTGGAATTAGTCGCAGTTGTGTTTGCATTGAAGATTTGGCGGCATTACTTATATGGGGAAAGGTTTCAAATATTTACTGATCACAAGAGCCTGAGATATATATTTTATCAAAAAGAGTTAAACATGAGACAAAGAAGATGGATGGAACTCCTTAAAGATTATGATTGCGAGATACTCTACCATCCGGGGAAGGTGAACATAGTTATTGATGCCTTAAGCAGGAAGAGTATGGTATCTGCTATGATGATTAGGGAATGGGATTTGTTGGAACAATTCGCCAGACTCAGGATCAGAGTTGAAGAGGTAGAGGTCGGATTTATGGCTAGCCTGCGGATAGAGCCCAGTATTATCGATCAGATTAGAACAGGGCAGAGAAATGATCAGAGGCTAATAGATATGGTTAGCCAAGTTGAACAGACCTCGTAGTCGAATTTCATGGTCGGTGATGATCGGTTATTGAGGTTTAAGGGTCAGATTTGTGTTCCGAATGATGATACCCTAAAGTAACAAATACTGAGAGAGTCCCACTGCTCGCGATACACCATACACCCGGGAAGTACCAAGATGTACCAAGATTTAAGAAGGGTGTATTGGTGGAATGGTATGAAGCGAGACGTGGCAGAATATGTGGCCAGATGTTTGGTATGCCAACAAGTGAAAGCTTAGCACCAGAAGCCCGGAGGATTGCTTAAGCCTTTGCCTGTGCCTACATGGAAATGGGCGCATATCACCATGGACTTTATCATGGGATTATCGAGGACCCGTCGAGGTCATGATGCAATATGGGTGATAATGGATAGATTAATGAAGAGTGCCACTTCCTTGCCATCAAGAGCACATATACATTGAGTACATTAGCCGAGCTATATGTTAAAGAGATAGCTAGATTACATAGGGCTCCAGTGAACGTTACCTCTAATAGAGATTCTCGGTTTACCTCCAGGTTTTGGACTCATTTTCAGGAGGCCATGGGATCTCGATTGAATTTTAGCATTGCCTATCATCCTCAGACTGATGGTCAGTCCGAAGGAACTATACAGACCTTGGAGGACATGTTGAGGGCATGTACGATAGATTTTAAGGGATCATGAGATGATCACCTGCCCCTTGTTGAGTTTGCGTACAATAATAGCTATCATGCTAGTATTGGTATGGCACCTTATGAGGCTCTGTATGGTAAGAGGTGTAGATCCCTTATAACGTGGGAAGAAGTGGGTGACAAGAAAGTAATTGCTCCCGAACTAGTTGAACAGGCAGTTTAAAATGTGAGAATCATTTATGATAGATTACGGACTGCTCAGTGTCGATAGAAGAGTTACGCAGATGTGCGTAGACGGCCATTTGAGTTTCAAGTTGGAGATTCTATGTTCCTTAGGATATCTTCAAGTAAGGGTATCATGCGCTTCAGGAAGAAAAGGAAATTGAGTCCTTGATATATAGGACCGTTTGAGATTTTGGAGAGAGAGGGAGACGTCGTCTATCTGTTGGCCTTATCTCGGTAGTTTTCTGAGATACACAATGTCTTTCATGTATCCATGTTGAGGAAATATAATCCGGACTCCTCCCATGTCATTGAGTATGAGGCATTGGATATTCAAGGGGATATGAGTTATGTGGAAGAACCCACCCGAATACTTGACAAAAAGGAAAAAGTACCTCGGACAAAAAAAATTCTATTGGTTAAGGTTCTCTGGAAACACCACTCAATGGAGGAAACAACTTGGGAACTAGAGAGTTTTATGAAGGAGAAATACCCTCAGCTGTTTAATGGGTCGAGTTGAATTTGGAGGACCAAATTCTCTTAAGGTGGAAGGATGTGAGAACTATAAATTTTATGAGATTTGCCAAGTGGGAATTGTAATTTGGTGAATGTAATTATGATATATTGATGTACGTATAAGTTTCATTATGTATAAACTATGAATGGATGTCATTTTCAAGTCTTAAAGGTGATTGGATGAGAAAATGGCTATGACAGCAAATTAAGGATGTTTTGTGTGAGTTACTGTAGAAAATTGCAGCAAAATCTAGAAAATATGAATGCCAGATCAATCTCATTGAAGGAAATATCGATTTGGAAGAGCAAAAAATGCTCTTATTTGAGCAATGGAATAAGGCAGATCGATCTCCAATGGGGTCAGATCGATCTTCTAAGCATTCTGTAAATGAAGAGATCGATCCTAAATACAAGCAGATCGATTTCCTTAGCTCTCGGGTTGGAGCAGATCGATCTCCTCCCTTAGCCAGATCGATCTCCTTAACTCTCGTCCTGGAAGAGATCGATCCCCAATTCAAAACCAGATCAATCTCCACTTAGTTTTCCTATGAAGAGCAAATCTGTCAAGACCGTATTTATCCAATTCGTCTAAAAATCACTGCCAATTTTTCGCATTCTCCTTTTTCCTTACTTGGTCGTAAGCATTCTCACCAATACATAATTGGGCTGTGAGGTAGTAATAATCATTCTTAACCCTCCATTTTCTCGATTAATCGAAAGGAATGTCATACATTTAAGAGTCATAACACATGTTCAAACACGACACACTTTCTAATATTTACATCCCCCATATTACAATTTCAATGATCACTTTGCTTTTACATTGTTTAGATACAAAAAAGAATCCATGTGTATATACCTCTGGGAGATGGAGATAGAGATGCAGTGGAAGACTCAACAAAATGCCTCAGTCCTCACTGGGCCACTATGCACGCTCTGTAGAGGGGGAAATAGAGAGGGATGAGCAACCAAACACTCAGTAAGGCAATAATGCAAACATGATAGATAACTACTCTATCTACATGCTGATAATGTTATGCATAAAAATCGAAGCATGAGGAAATAAGATGGTGCCACATGTATATACATATATCATGTATTGAAAATCATGTAAATAAGCATAAAACATGGAATATCAACATGTAAAATCATCTCATGCTTAACTCATTAAATCTCATCACAAAAAGGGAAATTCATTTAAAAAACTTCCTTTTTCAAATTACAGAATATCTCATCATAAATCAAATTATCATTTCTTTAAATCACAATTCCCACCAGACTCAACCCCTCCCTCAGGTCTACCCTTGACAATCACATTTACACTTATGTATGAAAATCATGTGGTACTATGTAATATCAAAATCTATTGTCTCAAGTGCCCGCGGAGCTTTCCATATCAATGTAAGAGAGTCTCCCTGCAAAACAGAGCCTCCCCATCCTCTCTGGCTTAAGGATGTTGTGGTTGAGGGTCTTACCGTAAGAGAGCCTCCCCACCGAACAGAGCCTCCCTGCCCTCTCTGGCTTGAGGATGTAGGGCTTGAGGATCTTACCAACTTCCACGACATCCTACGTACCACAGTGTGAAAACTTGTACGAGCAAAGCTCTAGCACGGTTCATGCATCATAACTAAACAACCTCATATGAGCAACGCTTTAGTACGGCATTTATGCATAAAACATGAGAAAACCACATACGAGCATAGCTCCAGTACGGTTATATGCATAAGAAAACCACTCGAAATCCACGTACGAGCAGAAGCTCCCGTACGGCTTATAAAACATCATCACAATCAGATCAATGTGAGAGCTGAGCTCCAACACTATTCATACAAGAGAAAGCATCAAAATCCCGTGCGAGCTAGGCTCCAGTACAATTCAAACCACATAAATACGATTGACGGCTCATACACAATCAAAATAATCTCAAATCATGTTTAGCACTTCACATGCGCTATTTCACAAAATCACTCAAACAATTGCTAGCCTATTCGTTAATTTTGCTCAAAACAAGGCAATGTGTTTCTCAAAACACCAAAACATGTAGTTTATGCATTTATTAGCCTTACTATCCCATTTTCAAGAATTGTTTCCAGAAACCAAATCATATACATTCTCATAGCTATTCACAAATATATCCTCAATAATTTTCTCAAATAGCCATATATTTCACAAACACCCTATATTCACCCACGAGTTGAAAGTACGAGCAGCTACCTCTATATACTTACAAAATTCTCTTACCTGGAATCGTGTAGCGTGATTCCACTTCCTTAGAGCTGCTTACTAGTGTGGTCTGCTTTAGCTCCAGCGAACTCTTCGAAACTGCACAAAGTCGTATATCGCATCAATTTAATTCACATAACGGCACTCTTGCGTTTACTATGGTTGATTCGACCTATAGTCTCCATTAACGCTCATAAGGCCTCAGTTTATTATTCGATTCATATCTCGAGTCCAATGATTCTTTTAGGCATGTTGATTCATACCCATCTTCATAATTTCTCTAAACTTACAATGTGGCTTCATTTAATCATCTTAAATCATTCACATTACTTCAACAACAACTTAGTATAACTCATAATTCATCAACTCCTCCAAACCACATTTTCTCACACTAGACATAATCTAGGTTATAAGTGTTCCATTTTTTTCTAGATGGTTTCTATCATAAATATTCACACCAATCTCTCCAAAATCAATAAATAGATAAATGTATATGGGCCGAACTGTTAAAAACTTACCAAATCTAGTTTTCTCCTCTTGCTCCAATGAAAATGCCCATTGCTCCTTCAATCTAACAAATGAGGTTTTGATCAAACTATGTTATTCTCCTCTTGGATTTGAACAAGTTTATATCTAATAGCCTCCCTTCAATTCTTACTGGAAATGGGCTGATTTTAGAGAGATAAATCTAGGTTTTGGGTTGAAATGGAAGAAATTGGGGTTTATTTTTTGTGATTTGCAGATTTCACTGCTCCTATTTATAGAAATTCCTCAATGAGATCAATCTGTCGAAGCATGAGATCGATCTGGTCCTCTTAAATCCCTGATTTTCATGCCAATTTGAATGCATGAGATCGATCTGTCGACTTCTTGAGATTGATCTGTCTCAGGCAGTAGCTTAAGGAGATCGATCTGCTTCCAGGGGAGATCGATCCTGCTTCAACCCGAGAGCTAAGGAAATCGATCTGTTCGCCTCAAAATCAATCTTTCCATTTTAAAATGTCTAGCAGATCGATCTGGCTCTATTAGAAATCGATTTGTCTTGTTCCATTACTCAAATAAGAGCATTTTAGCTCTTCCAGATCGATCTTTCATCCTATGAGATCGATCTGGCATTCCTATTTCCAGATTTTGCAGCAGTTTTCTGCAGTAATTTCACACCAAACATCCTTAATTTGCTGTCATGGTCATTTTTTCATCCAACCACCTTTAAGGCTTGAAAATGACACCCATCCATACCTTATACACATTAAAACTTGCGCGCATTCATTGTATAACCAAAGGTATACCATACCAAACTAAATGGAAGTACAACTTCACTCCATTCCACCACACTACTCATTTTGAGTTCCAATCACATTCATCACTTATAAAAGTCCATTTCTTCATATTCATGCATAATGAAACTTGTTTGTACATCACAAACTTTTCTTACAAGTGTGTACATTGAATTTATGGACTTTACATCAATTATACTTCACATTACAAGTACACTACCATACTTATGAATCCATAAAGTTGCACATGAAATATAGGTGTTACAATCCTCCCCTCCTTCAAGGAATTTGGTCCTCCAAATTAGAACCAAGTTACTCTTCAAAAAGTTTAGGGTACTTCTCTCGTATCAAGTTCTCCAATTCCCATGTGGCTTCTTCCACCGTGTGATGTTGCCAAAGAACTTTCACCAATGGATTTGTCTTATTCCGTAACACTTTCTCTTTTGTGTCCAATATCCAAATCGATTTCTCAACATATGTCATACTCTCATTGAGTTCCAACGGCTTATATCTTATCACATGTGCCGGGTCCGGGTGATACTTCTGAAGCATAGAGATGTGGAAGACGTTGTGAACATTTGCCAAGTCTGGTGGCAATGCCAACCTATACGCCTTATATCCAACTCTCTCCAAAATCGCAAAGGGTTTGATATACCTAAGCCTAAGCTTACCCTTCTTATCGAATCTCATAATACCCTTCGAAGGTGACTCTCTCAGGAATACCAATTCACCTACATCAAACTCTAGTGATCTCCATCTCTTGTCAGCATAACTCTTTTGTCAGCTCTGAGCTGTCCTTAATCTCTCACATATCAATTGGACGTCCTTAGATGCTTGTTACACTAAGTTCGGAGAAAAAATCTGTCTGTCACCAACCTCTTCCCATCCAGTGGGGGATCGACATCTGCGTCCATACAGTGCCTCATAGGGTGCCATCTTGATACTCCCATGATAGCTATTATTATACGCGAACTCGACTAACTGTAGGTGATCATCCTAGGAGCCTCCAAAATCCAGTACGCACACTCTCAACATATCCTCCAGAGTCTGTATAGTCCTCTCTGACTGTCCATCTGTCTGAGGATGAAAAACGGTGCTAAAACTCAGGTGGGTCCCCATCACTTTTGAAAAGTGTTCCCAAAAATGGGAAGTGAAGCAGGCATCCCTATCAGAAACATCGCTCACTGGTACACCATGTAGCCGTACTATCTCTCGTACATACAGGTTTACCAACTGACTTAGAGTATGGGTAGCTCTCATAGCTAAGAAATGGGTTGACTTAGTCAACTGATCCTCAATAACCCATATGGCATCATGACCTCTACGGGTCTTCAGCAATCCCATCACAAAATCCATGGTGACATGCTCCCACTTCCATGTCGGTATCGGTAGAGGCTGTAATAATCCTATAGGCTTCTTATGCTCTACCTTCACCTGCTGACAAATGAGACACTTAGCGACATATTCAACAATGTCTCTTTTCATTCCAGACCACCAATAAAACTTTCGAAGGTTTTGATACATCTTGGTACTCCCCGAATGTATCGTGTACTTCGATGAGTGAGCCTCTGATAAAATCATTCTCCCAATCTCAGGATCCTCGGGAACACATACTCTACCTTTGAACCTCAATAAGCTATCTGTATTCAGCTCTAAATCAATACCCACACCTGCTTGTATCTAACTCAACCAATCAATACACCGTCGATCGCTCTGCTGAGCCTGCCGAATATGGCCAATCAACTCTGGATTTAATCTCATACTAGCCATGATGTCCAATCTCTATGATCCAGGTGGGGTTACATCCAAAATGAGGTTCGCAATTTGTTCCAGTAACTCATGTTCCCGTACCATCATGTAAGACACCAACCCGAGGTTCTTTCGGCTCAAAGCAACAGCAACCACATTTGCCTTACCTGGGTGGTACATGATTTCACAATCATAATCCTTAAGGAGTTCGAGCCATCTCCTATGTCTCATATTTAACTCTCTCTACGAGAACATGTACTTAAGGCTCTTATGATCTGTGAAAACCTAAAATTTCTCACCATAGAGATAGTGGCGCCATATTTTCAAAGCAAACACCATGATCGCCAACTCCAAATCATGTGTCGAGTAGTTCCTCTCATGATCTTTCAACTGTCTAGATCCATAGGCAACTACATTCCCA
Organism: Firmiana major; assembly: GCA_033439115.1. Lineage (NCBI taxonomy): Eukaryota > Viridiplantae > Streptophyta > Magnoliopsida > Malvales > Malvaceae > Firmiana > Firmiana major. Next base: position 19,233,117 of record CM065903.1, on the reverse strand, counting down.
TCCTGCATAAGAACACAACCTAGTCCCTGGTGTGATGCATCCGTATACACCGAGAAACCTCCTGAGTTGGTAGGAATGGTGAGAACCAGAGCAGTGGTCAATCGATGCTTAAGCTCATCAAAACTCCTCTCACATGCCTCATCCCACACAAACTTAATGTCTTTTCGCGTGATGCGTGTCAATGGAGCAGCTAGTCTGGAGAAACCCTCTACAAATCTTCGAAAATATCCTGACAATCCTAAAAAACTTCTTATCTCAGTAATTGTCTTGGGTTGTTCTCACTGTACAACCGCTTCTATCTTAGATGGATCCACTGATACCCCATCCTTTGACATGAAATGGCCCAAAAATGAGATCTGCTCTAACCAAAAGTTACACTTGCTGACTTTGGTATATAACTCTTTCTCTTGGAGGGTCTGCGAACTACTCTCAAGTGCTCCTTATGATCTTTCTTGGACTTGGAATAGACTAATATATCATCAATAAACACAATCATGAATTTATCCAGGTATGGCTTAAACATATCATTCATCAGTGCCATAAATGCGGCAGGGGCATTCGTCAATTCGAATGGCATCACTAAGAACTCGTAGTGGCCATAACGGGTACGAAATGTTGTCTTGGGTACATCTCCACTCCTGATCCTCAACTGATGGTACCTTGACTGCAGATCTATCTTTGAAAATACTTGGGCTCCTCGAAGCTGATCCAACAAATCATCGATTCTTGGAAGGGGGTACTTGTTCTTAATGGTGGCCTTGTTTAGCAACCGGTAATCTATACACAGTCGGAGGCTTCCATCTTTCTTCCTTACAAACAGAATCGTGTTCCCCAAGGTGAGACACTCCGTTTAATGAACCCCTTTCTCTAGTAACTCTTATAGTCGTTTCTTTAACTATTCCAACTCAATCGGAGCCATTCTATATGGTGGTTTAGATATCGACTTGGTACCAGGCACTAACTCTATACAAAATTTGATTTCCCTTTCAGGTGGTAGCCCTGGCAACTCTTCCGAAAAGACATCAGGAAATTCTGCAATCACTGGAATGTCTCTCAATCCAGGGTGTGCCTTATCTATATCGACCACGTAGGCAATGAACCCTTCACATTATTCTTTCTACCGTTAGTGTTACAAGTCATCACATCAATACTCAACATAAACATATAAATTCATCTCTCAAGTAGATTAAATAAAATCATACTTTTTTCATTTATCATAATTATGTTCTTTCAATTCATTTCACAAATCTTACAACATGATTTTCTATCTCTGGAAACATCCAAGTCTTAGCATGACAATTCATAACAACATATTGGTAGTCAACCAATCCATTCCCAATATTACATCAAAATCATTCATATTCAATAAAATTAAATTGGCTGTCATTTTTTTCCCTCTATCTTTATCTTACAATCTCTACATACATCTTCAGTCAATTGACTATCATTCATGGGTGTGGAAATCATCAGCATTTTATCCAACAACGTAGGTTTCACATGCTTCAACAATTTATGTGCAAAGGAAGGCGATATGAAGGAATGCGTGGCACCAAGATCAAATAATACAATGCTTCTAAATCAAAGATTCAGATGGTACATTTAATCACATCCGTCGATGCGTCTGCGATGTCCTAGTCCAGTGCATGCACTCTTCCTCTGCTCACACCTACTGCTTGCTTCCCTTTTTTCTTCAGTCGTGGCCCTCCTCCTCGGGGTAGTTATCTCAACTGGAGCTCTCTCCGGCTTCTTGCCCTTCTGTGGGGCAGTCTCTATTCTCTCGGGATAATACTTAGTTATATGTCCTGGTTTCTCGCATCGGTAACACACTATCGAGATCATCGGACAAGGCCTAGTCCCATGAAATCTATCACATCCCATGTACCTCTCACTAGTAGGCCTTGGTCCTCTAATAACCATACCCCTCGGTGCAGTCAAAGCTGGATATGCAGGAGGTCTAGCAGCTCTCTCCTGCATCTCCTCAATCTTAGGTTTCTTCTCAAAATATCTCTGGCTCCCTCTCCTGGCCACTCTATCCATCCCAGATCTCTTTTGATCACTGTCTCTTCTGCCATTAATCTTCCCCAGCTCGGAGGCGTTCCGCACAAAATCTTGGTCGCATAACTAAGCCTTGTGTACTACCTCCTCCTAAGTCTGAAAGTCAAAGGGAGCTAGCTTAGTCCGGATGACCAATCTCAATCCATCAACGAACTTCTGGATCTTTCAAGTTTCACTACCCATCGTGTCTGGGTCATATCTCCCCAAAGACATAAACTTGGACTCATACTCGTCCACAATGCGGTTCCCCTGAACCAAATTCATAAATTCCATTCGTAATTTTTCCCCTGTGCGATGGCTTGAGATGTACTGTCTCCTGAAAGCCTCCAAAAATATCCCCCTATATAATCTTGAAGTGTCTAGCCCTCAAAATAGCTTCCGTGGACCTCCACCAGTACTCTGTTTCACCTTTTAACATAAACACGATAAAGGCTACCTTCTCAGATGATGTGCGTCTAAAGAACCAATATAGTTTCTCCATCTCATACACCCATTCCTACGTAATAATCGGGTCCTTCACCCCTATAAACACTGGAGGATTCAACCCTTGGAACTCTTGCAATCTGCTCAAGTCGCAATCACTACCACTCTACTGTAGAGCGATAGGAGAAGCTGTATCCTGGACTGTAGGTGTCACCATCTCAGTAGTCTGAGTTCTCTCTGCCTCTGTAGCTGCCTGTCTAATAGTAGGCTATGCTGCAGGAGCTCGTCTGTCATCGACACCCAATGCCTGAGTGACTATCTCCACTACGCTCTCAATACTCCGCTCTATCCTAGCGAAGCGTTTCTATCTATCTCCTGCTCTCTCAGTAGGGTCCTATGGAGCCTAGTCAGTCTCTGGCTCCGAACGGCTCTCAGGCCTACCTCTACCGCCTCTAGCACGTGCTCCCGCCCCACTACCTTGGTGCGTAACTGGCATAATGCCTAACTTCCTGTATTAAAATCATTATTAGACTCAATCCATCACGGTATAGACAGTTATATCTAAACAAAAGTACAGTAATATGGGTATGTACTTTTCCTACATTTTATTACTGACTCACATCAGGCCAACACAGCTCTGATACCAATCTCTGTCAAGACCCTATTTATCCAATTCGTCTAAAAATCACTGTCAATTTTTCACGTTCTCCTTTTTCCTTACATAGTCGTGAACATCCTCTGACACGCCCTAAAGGTATAACCGCAAGTGCACGGGTCGTACAAGTAATAATGGGATTTGAGTCCCGGATTATCGTCCCACAGAGAAGTTTGTTAGCCTAATTAACTACCGGTTAATCTTACCCTAAGTATATTCTAGCAAATTATGAAATTAAGGTGGGTGATCTACATAGCTAGAATTAAAAGTACCGAAAGCAATAAAATAATAAAACTATAAAATAAAGGAAATAAAACCGAGCTAAAATTACTTACAAAGCTCCACGCAATTAAAAGCAAAAAACTACAAAAGAAAATTAAAACAGTAAAACAAATTAACGCAATTAAAATAAAATGCAAATATGAAAATAAAGCAATAAAACTAATTAAACTAAAATTAAATAAAATGTGCATGTAATTAAACTAACTTAAAATTTAATGAAATAAAATACTAGAAAAATTAAGAAAATAACTACAAGTCTAAAAGTCTAAAATATTAATTCTAAATTAATCCTAATTATATCTAATTGCTAACTTGACAATAAAATCTAACTAATGCATGATAAATAATATTTTTGGATTTTTGCAATTAAAAACTAAATTATGAAATAAATCTATCTCTAAATTAATTCTAAATGTAATACTAGAGCTTTTTAATTAAAATAACATTACCATCCTAATGTAATAAAAAATTAATTATTATACTAATTAAAACTAAATACTAAACTAACAAGCAATGAAAATCTATTTTTTCTAACTTAACAAATAATGTAAATGGCATAAACAAAAATAAAATCCCAAAAAATGCTTAAACTAATAGCAATAGTAGGATGAACTGGCCAAATGTAGCCTTAAACACATTGCCAGTCGAGTGGTCCCAACTTGTGCACTATACACTACTATTCATGCTCCATTTTCTTGCTCCAGGTGCTGTTCTGCTCATTTAGTTACCAGTTCTGTCCACTTGCATCCAGGTGCTGCCAAAAGAAAATCCCATAAATTGCAACTGCTCATGCCGATACTACCTAACCTTTAAGCATGGTACCAGCCTTGCTTCATTCTTCTGCTTTTCATGCTAAAGCTCCCATCAGCACACATTCCCTGTATTGTGCCTTCAGCCACAGCTTTATACAGGTACCGGCAACAGAATATGCACACAGCTGCATCAGGGCATCGGGGGTTCACTTGTGATCATGAAGCAGACTGGGGTGCGCCAGAGAATCACTAGCAACCGAGAACAGCAACCACCTACACGAACATCCAGCACAACCAGACCTCTATCCTGCTCACACAGCAAAAAAAATGTCACCAGTTGCAACTGTACTTAGTGAACTTTCTTGCGTTGTTTGCTTCAGTAACGCTGAACTGCTCGTCTCCAAGCACCAGCAACCACGTAGCACGTCAAGGTAGTCGGGAAGCCCCCTGTCATGCTGATAATTCTATATTTTTAGAATTATTTGTGCTTAATTTCCTAATTAATTATTTAAATCCCCAATTTATTTTGTTAATTATCCCCTTTATTTAATTAAAATTCTCATGTTTGCAGATAAATTAAATCCGGATGAATTTTGAATATTTCGGTAGAAAATGGATCAGAATTGGGCTAAAATCGAGATTGAGCCACGCGGACAACACGAGTCATGCCACCTAGCACATCCAATTGGACAAGAAGACCGATGACATGGAAATACCTTTTCAAGGAGCCAATGGTGTGAAGACAAGTGGCCAAAAAAATACCAACTCATCTAGGATGTACAAATTACAATTTTACCCTTTTTGTGTATATAAGTAAGACATGGATGGCAATTGAAAAACTAGTTAATTTTAGGAGTAGGAGTAGTGTAATGTAATGTAATTTAGGAGTAGTTTTAGTTTTTAGAATAGATTATAGTTTTATTTTAAAAGCTCTATTGTTAGATTTTATTTTGTTTTTCATTTTCAAGCATTTCCCGTTAGTTCTTAGTTAGCCACCATTGTTACAATTTACAAGCTTTATTTTATTTCTTTAAAATGAAAAAGTTTAATCCTAGTTGCTAATATTATCTCTTATAGCATTTGATCTCATTTCCTTGTCTTTGTGTTCTCGGTTTCATACTTTGTTTATGTTTTTAGTTGAAGCAATCTTAAATTTTTTTTTAGCTCTCGGTTTGAGCTCTCTTTGTGCATTCGGGTGACATAATTTCTCCTTCATCTATGCTTTGTGGTTTTGATGCTTTGATGTGAATTGATGCTTAGCATTTGTCCACATCAATGGCAATGTGGAATCACAGCATTAGAGGCTACATGTGAAGCAACCCAAGGATGTTAGCTGTCCCATTTGTTTTGTGTTTGTATTTCAGTGATACCTTTCAAATTTAATTTTTTTTACTGTATTTGTTTTTTAAGTTACGTAGGCCATGCTAGTTGCTGTATTGTTTTCCAAAAACTTTTCCTTGATCCATTTAGACTAGCCAGTTAGTTGAGGACTGATTTTTACGAGTGCAGTGGGGAGTGTCCAATAGATGACTCTGTTATGCTCTGTTTAAGAGCTTGCTGGCAGAATCTATTACTGAGTGTCGCTTGGGTTGAAGATGTGCAGGATGTGTAGGCTGCTGTGTCCAGTGTGCAACATATGAGCTTGCTGTAATGAGGTATAGCAGTATAAGGTAGGGACGTTCAAGCAATGCAAGGTTGCTGGTGCTATGCAGGAGGCGCTGAACAGAAGTTAGTGCAAGGCATGAGGAAACGTAGTGCAGAATAGCAGTCCACGTTCGTTCGGTAAGAGGTGCATAGCACGAATAGCTGAAGCAGAACCTAGACAGAAGTCTTAGTGCATCATGCCGAGTGGAGACAGCAGATCGAGAAGGCCTATAGCAGCATGACAGAAGCAGAAACGGACAATGCAGGAGCGGGAGCTGGAAATCGCAGGAGTTGAGGCACCAGGACAACCGAGAGCAGTCTGGAGCACTTGGGGCAGCATGAAACAGCAATCGATTGCTGAACTGGAGCAGCAGACAATAGGACACATAGCAGACCGAGCATGGAGGCTGAACAATAGGCAAAAGCTTGGACCAAAGGACAAACCGAGCACAACCTGGAAATGGAAAATAAACAAAGACACGTGAACAGTTTTTTATTTTAATTGCGTTGAGCACTGTAAGTAATTTTGCTCGGTTTTATTCACTTTATTTTATAGTTTTATTATTTTATTGCTTTCGGTACTTTCAATTTTAGACTTAGTAGATCACCCACCTTAATCTCATAATTTGCTAGAATATATTAGGGTAAGATTAATCGGTACTTAATTAGGCTAGTCAACTTCTCTGTGGGACGATAATTTCGGGATTCAAATCCCATTATTACTTGTACGACCTGTGCACTTGCGGACATATCACCTTTAGGGCGTGTCAAGTTTTTGTCGTCGTTGCCGGGGAGGTTTTAATTAGCCATTATTTAATATCGGTGAAATTATACTTAAGTGTAATTCTAGCTTGTAAATATTTAGAAGTTCAATCTAGATTAGTTAATTGAAAAATTAAAATAAAAAAATTTAAAAATTTAAAAATTTAAAAAAATTTCTAAGGACTTTTTGATGTTTGCATGAGTAGAGCCAGGAGTTAAGATAGCTTTCCTATAGATCCTGAAATTGAAAGAACCTTAGGAAAATTTGAAAGGACTCTGGAAAATTTATAGCTCCACTGCAAAACACGATGACAGAAAATAGGGAAATTAAGACCGTTGGAGATTATGCAATGCCGACTATTGGAGGTTATTATACCGGCATTAGGCTACCAGCTGTCCATGCAAACAATTTTGAAATTAAGCCTTCCATACTCCAAATGATCCAAACTTCTCTACAGTTCAGTAGGCTTCCACAAGATGACCCACATGCTCACCTTGGGCAATTCTTGGACTTGTGCAACACTTTTAAACATAATGGATTATCTGATGATGCACTTAGACTTAGATTATTCCCCTTCTCACTTAGGGATAAGGCGAGACACTGGTTGACCTCCCTGCCTCTAGGATCTATTTCTACATGGGATGAGTTAGCCCATCAATTTCTATCTAAGTTTTTCCCTCCCTCTAAAATGGCCCAACTCCGTATTAAAATATCTTCCTTTGCTCAGTACGACTCTGAATCTCTTTACGAAGCATGGGAACGATATAAGGAGCTTCTTAGGAAGTGCCCTCACCATGGCCTACCTTTGTGGTTACAAGTCCAGACCTTCTACAACGGACTTTCAAGCCCAAATAGGACTATTGTTGACGCTGCGACGGGTGGAGAGCTAATGTGTAAAACAGAGGAGGAAGCTTACGAGTTGTTAGAAAAGATGACGGCTAACAACTATCTATGGTCCTCGGAAAGGCAATTGCCAAAGAAGTCGGCGGGTATTTATGAGCTCGGCACACTGTCTACCTTGACCTCTCAAATCGCTAATCTTATGAAGAAGGTAGAGTTGCTCAGTACCCAACATAATCCTCCCACCAGTCCTAATCTGATTTATTCTGTCCAAAGTCCTTTTCTTTCCTGTGAGCTGTGTAGTGGTACCCATGTAGATAGGTGTCCGCTCAACTTAGAATCGGTTTAGTATGTTGCCCCTTCTCAAACGCAACAGAACAACCCTTTTTCAAACACCTACAATCCAAGGTGGGGGAACCATCCTAACTTTCCATGGAGCCAAAACCAAGGGCAACCTTCTAACTCTAGACCTGTAGAACACCCTAGTTTTCAAGCTCCACCGGTTCATGTACCACCACAGCTGCAATTTCAATATCACCCGCTTCATCAACCATCCCCACCTCATTTTCAACATCATCCACCTCACTTCTATCAACCACCACCACCACCACAACATTACCATGCACCAGCAGCTGAGAAGAAGCCCTCACTTGAGGAAATGTTCACGACTATCCTGCAAAATCAAGCTGTTTCAATTAAGAACTTAGAGGTTCAGGTGGGACAAATAGCAAATGCTCTTAGCCAATGTTCTCAAGGGACCCTTCCTAGTAACAATGAAGTTAACCCTGTTAAGCAAAAGGAGGGTAAGGAACATGTTAGATCTATCACCCTTAGGAATGGCAGAGAGCTAGATGAGCCACAAGTCAAGTCCCAACCTGAACAGCACATAGTTGAAGAATCCATATGTTCTAACGAAGCAGCTCAGAAAGAGCAGGAACATCAGGATCAGGCTGTAAAAGAATCCAAGCTATGCACTTCTTCATCTATACCTTCTTCTATTTCACAGCCTTCCTCGCCATCTGATGCTACACATGTTTCCACTACATCCCCTCCGGTTAGACCACCAGTACCTTTTCCTCAAAGGTTTCAAAACTAAAAGCTTGAACAATAATTTGCTAAATTTCTTGAGGTTTTTAAGAAACTTCACATCAAGATTCCTTTTGCAGATGCTTTAGAGCAAATGCCAAGTTATGTGAAGTTTCTAAAGGATATCCTCTTGAGGAAGAGGAGACTGGAAGAATATGAGACGGTGGCCTTAACTGAGGAATGTAGTGCCATTATCCAGAGGAAATTACCCCCCAAGCTCAAGGATCCTGGGAGTTTTACCATACCATGTACTATTGAAAATTTATTCTTTAGTAGAGCCCTTTGCGATTTAGGAGCTAGTATAAATTTGATACCATCATCTATCTATCATAAGTTAGGAATAGGGAATGCCAAGCCCACCACAGTGACCCTCCAGTTAGTTGATCGATTAATTAAATATCCGAAGGGGGTCATTGAGGATGTCCTAGTAAAGGTGGACAAGTTTATTTTCCCTGCGAATTTTATTGTTTTGGACATGGAAGAAGACAGGGAAGTCCCCATTATACTAGGCAGACCTTTCCTAGCTACTGGTAGAACCGTAATTGATGTACAAAATGGGGAGTTAACGATAAGAGTCCAAGATCAGGAAGTAAAGTTTAATGTTTTCAAATCTTTGGAGCTCCCTGATGACTCTCAAGAGTGTTTTAAGATGGAGATTGAGGAGAATATAAGGTTTAAGCATATAATATATGAGAGAAAGAGGGAAGTAGATAGGGCTCAGGAGGAGTTAACTGTTAGCACCCTATCACCACTTTGGATAACCCTCCTACTCTTCCCCTTGCTGCTGAGTGTTGTTTTCTTCAGCTACATTTGAAGTGGCTGTGTTTTCCTTTTTACTTTGTATATAGTTCGTTTTTCTTTTTCTTTTCTATTGTGTCTTTCTTTGTTTGTGTTGCAGGTTTATTTTCTAGTTTTATGCTTTCAATCAAGCTTCAGTTGTTTATCATCATCAGATAGGGGAGTATTCTGTTCTTGAGCTTAAATTCTTATATTATCTGTACACTAAGGACACTGTGCACTTTAAGTTTGGGGGAGGGGATATCACTTGAGCAATTTTGTGAAAAATTGGATAAATTTTCAAAAATTGTTTGAAAATCTTAGAAAGAATTTTTAAAAATTTTTCGATAATATGAGCTTAAATTATTTGATTTTGGGATGATCTAGTGCTTAGCATGTAGTTTTCCCATAATTCAATGATATGACCCCATGATTTAGTCTGACTTTGATTGATTGAGAAGCATGATTATAGGAAAAGCATGAAGTTGAGTTCTTGAATTTATCTTGATTCTGATTGTAATTTCCTCATCTTATGCACATGTCATGTCATGAATCGGTATATTTATTTAGAGAAAGCTTATGTGTATATAGGACTGCATTTGTTCAGTTGATTTTATGCATCATATTCTAGAATTTGTTTGATCTGATCTCGAGGTGAAATATTAGATCACACTTGATTAGGGAGATGATTTAGGCCATCTTTGGATCGTTTGAGCCTTTCTAGCCTTCCTTGTACATATTCTACCCCTAGTCACCCATCTGGGCCAAATAAGCTCTTCTCTATAAATATATCTGCGTTATTTTCCTTAGCTTAAATACTTTGTTCCTATCCCTTACCCCAAAAGCATGAAAAGTCATTGGGATATATAGTGAGCTATATGGGTATTAAGTGATAGTGAAAGAGTATGTTTAAAAAAATGATGAAAAAAAAGAAAAAGAAAAAAAGAAAAGAAGAAAGAAGAAAATTTCAAAAAAAAATGTGTTTAGCAAAAGAAATAAGTTTGAGGGAAATAATTAGAGCTCTTACATTGTAGATCCTAGAAGTAATGCATGTTAAGGGGTAATTAAACCTAATCGACTTTATCATACCTTAGCCCCAGCCTTACATTACAAGCCTAATAAAGTCCTATTGATCTTTAGTTAAGTGTGACTACATTAGTGGAGAGAGAAGTGAAAAGCAAACTTATGATAATGATCACATGTCATTGACTTTGCATTCACTATGTTGCATAATTTGATCTGGATAGTGTACTGTGAATTGACTTAGACATTTTTCACACACTCACGAGGAGTCCAATTTGGGTTAGGACTTATGATTGAATAATTCTAAATGCTGGACTTGTAATTGTGATTCTTTGATTTCATAAGTTTGTACTTTTTCTTTAAGGATGATATTGGGGAAATTATTGTTTTTTGTACTTGTCATTCTTACAATCATTTTGTTTTGCTTGAGGACAAGCAAAAGCTCAAGCTTGAGGGTGTGATAATTCTATATTTTTAGAATTATTTGTGCTTAATTTCCTAATTAATTATTTAAATCCCTAATTTATTTTGTTAATTATCCCCTTTATTTAATTCAAATTCTCATGTTTGCAGATAAATTAAATCTGAATGAATTTTGAATATTTCAGTAGAAAATGGATCGAAATTGGGCTAAAATCGAGATTGAGCCACACGAACAACACAAGTCATGCCACCTAGCACATCCAATTGGACAAGAAGACCGATGACATGGAAATATCTTTTCAAGGAGCCAATGGTGTGAAGACAAGTGGCCAAAAAATGCCAACTCATCTAGGATGTAGAAATTACAATTTTACCCTTTTTGTGTGTATAAGTAAGACATGGATGGCAATTGAAAAACTAGTTAATTTAAGGAGTAGAAGTAGTGTAATATAATGTAATTTAAGAGTGTTTTAGTTTTTAGAATAGATTAAAGTTTTATTTTAAAAGCTCTATTGTTAGATTTTATTTTGTTTTTCATTTTCAAGCATTTCCTGTTAGTTCTTAGTTAGCCACCATTGTTACAATTTACAACCTTTATTTTATTTCTTTAGAATGAAAAAGTTTAATCCTAGTTGCTAATATTATCTCTTACAACATTTGATCTCATTTCCTTGTCTTTGTGTTCTCGGTTTCATACTTTGTCTATGTTTTTAGTTGAAGCAATCTTAAATATTTTTTTTTAACTCTCGGTTTGAGCTCTCATTGTGCATTCGGGTGACATAATTTCTCCTTCATCTATGCTTTGTGGTTTTGATGCTTTGATGTGGATTGATGCTTAGCATTTGTCTACATCAATGGCAATGTGGAAACACAGCATTAGAGGCTACATGTGAAGCAACCCGAGGATGTTAGCTGTCCCGTTTGTTTTGTGTTTGTATTTCAGTGATACCTTTCAAATTTAATTTTTTTACTATATTTGTTTTTTAAGTTACGTAGGCCATGCCAGTTGCTGTATTATTTTCCAAAAACTTTTCCTTGATCCATTTAGACTAGCCAGTTAGTTGAGGATTGATTTTTACGAGCGCAGTGGGGAGTGTCCAATAGATGACTCTGTTATGCTTTGTTTAAGAGCTTGCTGGCAGAATCTATTACGGAGTGTCGCTCGGGTTGAAGATGTGCAGGATGTGTAGGCTGCTGTGTCCAGTGTGCAACATATGAGCTTGTAGTAATGAGGTATAGCAGTAAAACGCAGGGACGTTCAAGCAATGCAAGGTTGTTGGTGCTATGCAGAAGGCGCTGAACAGAAGTTAGTGCAAGGCAAGAGGAAACGCAGTGCAAAATAGCAGTCCACGTTCGCTGGGTAAGAGGTACGTAGCACGAATAGCTGAAGCAGAACCTGGATAGAAGTCTTAATGCAGCATGCCGAGTGGAGACAGCAGACCGAGAAGGCTTGTAGCAGCATGACAGAAGAAGAAACGGACAATGCAGGAGCGGGAGCCAAAAATTGCAGGAGTTGAGGTAACAGGACAACCGAGAGCAGTCTGGAGCACCTGGGGCAGCATGAAATAGGAGTCAATTGCAGAACTGGAGCAGCAGACAGCAGGACACATAGCAGACCGAGCATGGAGGCCGAACAACAGGCAAAAGCTTGGACCAGAGGACAAACCGAGCACAACCTGGAAATGGAAAATAAACAAAGACACGTGAACAGTTTTTTATTTTAATTGCGTTGAGCACTGTAAGTAATTTTTCTCGGTTTTATTGGCTTTATTTTATAGTTTTATTATTTTATTGCTTTCGGTATTTTCAATTTTAGACTTAGTAGATCACCCACATTAATCTCATAATTTGCTAGAATATACGTAGGGTAAGATTAACCGGTACTTAATTAGGCTATTCAACTTCTCTATGGGACGATAATTTCGGGACTCAAATCTCATTATTACTTGTACGAACCGTGCACTTGCGGACATATCACCTTTAGGGCGGGTCACATTCCCATGATTTAATTAAAAACAACAAAAGATAATGAATTGTAGTAATGAACAATAACATAAACAAGAAACAGAGCCGAACAGAGACATGAATTTAAGAATTATTAACACCATGGATAACTATAAAATGCTAAAGGATTATAGGTGTTTGAAAAAGGGTTGTTCTGTTGCATTTAAGAATGGGCAACATACTGAACCAATTCTAAGTTGACTGGACACCTATCTACAGAGTGGGTACCACTACACAGCTCACTGGAAAGCAAAGGACTTTGGACAGAATAAATCGGATTAGGACTGGTGGGAGGATTATGTTGGGTACTGAGCGACTCTACCTTCTTCGTAAGGTTAGCGATTTGAGAGGTCAAGGTAGACAGCGTGTCGATCTCATAAATACCCGTCGACTTCTTTGGTAATTGCCTCTCCGAGGACCATAGATAGTTGTTAGCCACCATCTTTTCTAACAACTCGTAAGCTTCCTCCTCTGTTTTTCACATTAGGGCTCCACCCACAGCAGCATCAACAATGGTCCTATTTTGGCTTGTAAGTCCATTGTAGAAGGTCTGGACCTGCAACCACAAAGGTAGGCCATAGTGAGGGCACTTCCTAAGAAGCTCCTTATATCGTTCCCATGCTTCGTAAAGAGATTCAGAGTCGTACTGGGCAAAGGAAGATATATTACTCCGGAGTTGGGCCATTTTAGAGGGAGGGAAAAACTTAGATAGAAATTGATGGGCTAACTCGACCCATGTAGAAATGGATCTTGGAGGCAGGGAGGTTAACCAGTATCTCGCCCTATCCCTAAGTGTGAAGGGGAATAATATAAGCCTAAGCGCATCATCAGATAATCCATTGTGTTTAAACATGTTGCACAAGTCCAGGAATTACCCAAGGTGAGCATGTGGGTCGTCATGAGAGAGCCCACTGAACTGCAATGAAGTCTGAATCATCTGGAGGATTGCGGGCTAAATTTCAAAGTTATTTGTAGGGACAATTGGTGGCCTAATGCCGGAATAATATCCTCCAATCGTCGGCATTGCATAATCTCCAACGATTCTAATTTCCCTATTTTCGACCATGGTGAATTGCAGCGGAGCTATAAATTTCCTAGAATCTTTTCGAATTTTTCTAAGTGTTCGTTAAATTTCAGGATCTAAAGGAAAGCAATCATAAGTTCTGGCTCTACGCATGCAAACATCATAGAGTCCTTAGAAAAAAATTTTTGTTAAGTTTTTTAAGTTTGTTTTTTTAATGGAGAAAATTAACTAAACTAAGGACCTAAGTATTTACAAGCTAGAATTACACCTAAGCATAATTTCACCGATATTAATTACTGACTAATTAAAACTTCCCCGGCAACGGCGCCAAAAACTTGACACGCCCTAAAGGTATTACCGCAAGTGCACGGGTCGTACAAGTAATAATGGGATTTGAGTCTCGGATTATCGTCCCATAGAGAAGTTTGTTAGCCTAATTAACTACCGGTTAATCTTACCCTAAGTATATTCTAGCAAATTATGAAATTAAGGTGGGTGATCTACATAGCTAGAATTAAAAATACTGAAAGCAATAAAATAATAAAACTATAAAATAAAGAAAATAAAACCGAGCTAAAATTACTTACAAAGCTCCACGCAATTAAAAGCAAAAACCTACAAAAGAAAATTAAAACAGTAAAACGAATTAACGCAATTAAAATAAAATGCAAATATGACAATAAAGCAATAAAACTAATTAAACTAAAATTAAATAAAATGTGCATGTAATTAAACTAACTAAGAAAATGCAATTTAAACTAACTTAAAATTTAATGAAATAAAATACTAAAAAAATTAAGAAAATAACTACAAGTCTAAAAGTCTAAAATATTAATTCTAAATTAATCCTAATTATATCTAATTACTAACTTGACAATAAAATCTAACTAATGCATGATAAATAATATTTTTGGATTTTTGCAGTTAAAAACTAAATTATGAAATAAATCTATCTCTAAATTAATTTTAAATGTAATACTGGAGCTTTTTAATTAAAATAACATTACCATCCTAATGTAAAAAAAAAAATTAATTATTATACTAATTAAAACTAAATACCAAACTAACAACTAATGAAAATCTATTTTTTCTAACTTAACAAATAATGTAAATGGCATAAACAAAAATAAAATCCCAAAAAATGCTTAAACTAATTGCAACAATAGGATGAAATGGCCAAACGTAGCCTTAAACACATTGCCAATCGAGTGGTCCCAACTTGTGCACTGTACACTACTGTTCATGCTCCATTTTCTTGCTCCAGGTGTTGTTCTGCTCATTTAGTTCCCAGTTTTGTCCGCTTTCATCCAGGTGCTGCCAAAAGAAAATCCCATAAACTGCTGCTGTGCATACCGATACTACCTAACCTTTAAGCATGGTACCAGCCTTGCTTCATTCTTCTGCTATTCATGCTAAAGCTCCTATCAACACATATTCCCTGTACCGGGCTTTCAGCCATAGCTTTATACAGGTACCGGCAACAGAACATGCACGCAGCTGCATCAGGGCATCGGGGGTTCACTTGTGATCATGAAGCATACTGGGGTGCACCAGAGAATCACCAACAACCGAGAACAGCACGTTGAGGTAGTCGGGAAGCCCCCTGTCATGCCCTTGCTTTAATTAAAATCAACAAAAGATAATGAATTGCAGTAATGAACAGTAACATAAACAAGAAACAGAGCCGAACAGAGACATGAATTTAAGAATTATTAACACCATGGATAACTATAAAATGCTAAAGGAGATAAAAGCAAAAAACACATGAAGCAGAAAACAAAAACAGATAGAAAATCAGATGGGCTCGATCCCCTTGCCACCAGCGTCGTTCCTGTCAATGGAACCAGTAGCACTTCTGCCTCGTTCAACTCGTCACGCCAACAGCTTCAGTTCTACTGCTCTGCTTAACTGCTTCGTTCCCGATCTTCTTGCTCCACACGAACCAAAGGACGATCACCAGCAAACCACGTCATGCATTAGCAGTACAACTTAGTCTCCTCAACAACCTTGCCATAACGCATCTTGTCACCACTTAAAAGGACTTGGAAACCGAATGCATCAGAAACTGATCGTGAGAACAAGTAGCGACAAGGTGCATAAATAAAATAGAAAAACATAAAATGAAACTGCAGGAATTATAATGGCAAAAATTGAACCCGATCAGTGAAGGAAACCATAAGTTAAAGAAGAGACTAAAATGCAAAAACAAGATATAGAACACTGAAACAGAAAAGAGATTACTACTGATCACTCGGCCTCCATTCACCATCCCGAATAAGTCTTGTAGCAACCTCGGACAGAATGTTTAAGCCCACCAGCTGATAAATGTAAAATCAACGCAATATAAATTTGTAGGAAATGAAAGTAAAACAATGCTACGGGTTGAACATCAAGGCTGCTGTCACCAGCCCCTCACACCCAAATAAAAAATAAAAACCATGGAAATCAAACAGCTAAAATAAACTCGTAAAGGAAAAGGAAATAAAGCTTATAAAATTGGAAATTAACATGAACAGTATCTAAAAATTGAAAACAATGTTTTGATAGCTGCTAAAGTAAATCACCGAAATGTTAAAGAAAAATAAGCTAAAAAAAAACTCTCTAAAACTTTCTACCCTAAATTACTCATATTCTAACCTAGGCTACCCTTTTTCAATTAAAATCTTTTTCTATTTATTCACACACTTAGGGGTACAATTGTAATATTTTCATCCTAGATGAGTTGACATTGTTTGGCCACTTGTCTTCACACCATTGGCTCCTTGAAAAATAATATTTCCATGTCTTCTGTCTTTTTGTCCAATTGGATGTGCTAGGCTCGGGTTGTCTGCGTGGTCCAATCTCGATTTTAGCCCAATTTCGATCCATTTTCTACCGAAATATTCAAAATTCATCCGGATTTAATTTATCTGCAAACATGAGAATTTTAATTAAATAAAGGGGATAATTAACAAAATATATTGGGGATTTAAATAATTAATTAGGAAATTAAGCACAAATAATTCTAAAAATATAGAATTATCACACCCCCAAACTTGAGCTTTTGCTTGTCCTCAAGCAAAACAAAATAATTGTAAGAATGACAAGTACTAAACACAATAATTTCCCCAATATTATCCTCAAAGAAAAAGTACAGACTATGAAATCAAAGAGTCACAATTATAAGTCCAACACTCAGAATCATTCAATCATAAGTCCTAGCCCAAATTGGACTCCTCGTGAGTGTGTGAAAAATGTCAAAGTCACTTCACAGTACATTATCCGGATTAGATTATGCAAACACAGTGAATGCAAAGTCAATGACATGTGATTATTCCCATAAGTTTGCTTTTCACTTCTCTCTCCACTAATGTAGTCACACTTAACTAAAGATCAATAGGACTTCATTAAGCTTGTAATGTAAGGCTGGGGATAAGGTATGATAAAGTCGATTTAGGTTTAATTACCCCTTAACATGCATCACTTTCAGGATTTTAATGTAAGAGCTCAAATTCCCCCAAACTTATTTATTACACTAAACATTTTTTTCTATTTTTGTATTTTTCTTCTTTCTTCTTTTTCTTTTTCTTTCATTTTCTTTTCATTTTTTTTGAACATTCACTATCACCAAATACCCATATGTACAAAGCTCAAAATATATCCCAATGACTTTCATGCTTTCGGGGTAGGGGATAGGAACAAAGTATTTAAGCTAAGGAAAATTATAGGCAGGTGTATTTACAGAGAAAGACTTATTTGGCCCAGATGGGTGACTAGGGATAAAGTATGTACTGGGATGGCTCGAAAGGCTTAAACGATCCAAAGATGGCCTAAATCATCTCCCTAATTAAGTGTGATCTAATATTTCACCTTGAGATTAGATCAAACAAATTCTAGAATATGATGCACAAAATCAATTGAACAAATGCAATCATATGTCCACATAAGCTTTCTCTAAATAAATATACAGATTCATGACATGACATGTGTATAAGATGAGGCAATCACAATCAGAATTAAGACAAATTCAAGAATTCAACTTCATGCTTTTCCTATAATCATGCTTCTTAGTCAATCAAAATCAAACTTAATCATGGGGTCATATCATCGGAATATGGGAAAACTACATGCTGAGTACTAAATCATCCCAAAATCAAACAGTTTAAGCTCAGATTGTCAAAAACATTTCGAAACAATTTTCAATTTTGCCCAAATTTTCAAAAAATGCTCAAGTAATATCCCTTCCCCCAAACTTAAAATGCACAGTGTCCTCAGTGTGCAGATAATATAAACAATTAAGCTCAAGAACATAGTACTCCCCTATCTGATGTTGATGAACAACTGAAACTTTTATTGAAAGCGTAAAACTTAGAAAATAAACTTGCAAAATAAACAAAGAAAGAAACAACAGAAAAGAAAAAGAAAAAGAACTATATACAAGGTGAACAGAAAAACACAACCACTTCAAATGCAGTTGAAGAAAACAACACTCAGCAGCAGGGCGAAGAGTAGGAGGATTAGCCATTAGTGGTGACCGAATGTCGACAGTTAACTCCTCCTGAGCTCTAGCTACTTCCCTCATTCTTTGAGAATTCTTGTGCTCAAGCCTTATATCCTCTTCAATATCCATTTTAAAACACTCTTGAGAATCATCAGGTAGCTTCAGAGGTTTGAAAACATTAAACTTCACTTCCTGATCTAAGATTCTCATAGTCAACTCCCCCTTTTGTACATCAATTAAAGTTCTACCAGTCGCTAGGAAAGGTCTGCCTAGTATAATGGGGACTTCCCTATCTTCCTCTATGTCCAAAACAATAAAATCCGCAGGGAAAACAAATTTGTCCACTTTTACTAACACATCCTCAATGACCCCCTTCGGATACTTAATGGAACGATCTGCTAGCTGAAAGGTCACTGTAGTGGGCTTGACATCCCCTATTCCTAACTTCTGATAGATAGACAATGGCATTAAGTTTATACTAGCTCCTAAATCACACAGGGCTCTACCAAAGAATAAATTTCTAATAGTGCAGGGTATGGTAAAACTCCCAGGATCCTTGAGTTTGGGGGGTGATTTTCTCTGGATAATGGCACTACATTCCTCAGTTAAAGCCACCGTCTCATAATCTTCCAATCTTCTTTTCCTAGAAAGGATATACTTTAGAAACTTCACATAAATTGGCATTTGCTCTAAGGCACCTACGAAAGGAATGTTGATGTGAAGTTTCTTAAAAACCTCAAGAAATTTGGCAAATTGTAGATCTAGTTTTTTTATTCTGGAACCTCTGAGGAAAAGGTACTGTTGGTCTAACCGGAGGGGATGTAATGGAAATATGTATAGCATCAGGGGATGAGGAAGGCATTGAAGTAAAAGAAGGTAAAGATGAAGAAGCGCCTAGCTTTGTTTCCTTTGCAGCCCGATCCTGATGTTCCTGCTCTTTCTGAGCTACCTCGTTAGAACCTATGTGTTTATTAACTATGGGTTGTTCAGGTCCTGACTTAACTTGTGACTCATCTAGCTCTCTACCACTCCTAAGGGTGATGGATCTAACATGTTCCTTACCCTCCCTTTGCTTAACATGATTAACTTCAGTGTTACTAGGAAGGGTCCCTTGAGGATGTTGGCTAAGAGCACTAGCTATTTGTCCAACCTGAACTTCTAAGTTCGTAATTGAAGCAGCTTGATTTTTCAGGATAGTCGTGAACATTTCCTCAAGTGAGGGCTTCTTCTCAGCTGCTGGAGCATGGTAATGTTGCGGCTGCAGGGGTTGTGGTGGTGGTGGTGGTGGTGGTGATGGATGATATTGAAATTGAGGTAGGGATGGGTGATGTGGTGGATGGTATGGAAATTGCAGCTGTGGTGGTGCCTGAACCAGCAGAGCTTGAAAACCAGGGAGTCATACAGGTCTAGAGCAAGAATTTTGCCCTTGGTTTTGGCTCTAGGAGAAGTTAGGATGGTTCCTCCACTTTGGATTATAGGTGTTTGAACAAGGGTTGTTCTGTTGCGTTTGAGAAGGGGCAACATACTAAACCGATTCTAAGTTGAGTGGACACCTATCTACAGAGTGGGTACCACTACACAGCTCACAGGAAAGCAAAGGACTTTGGACAGAATAAATCAGATTAAGACTGGTGGGAGGATTATGTTGGGTACTGAGCGACTCTACCTTCCTCGTAAGGTTAGCGATTTGAGAGGTCAAGGTAGACAGTGTGTTGATCTCATAAATACCCGTCGACTTCTTTGGCAATTGCCTCTCTGAGGACTATAGATAGTTGTTAGCCACCATCTTTTCTAACAACTCGTAAGCTTCCTCCTCTGTTTTGTACATTAGGACTCCACCCGCAGCAGCATCAACAATGGTCCTATTTTGGCTTGTAAGTCCATTGTAGAAGGTCTAGACTTGCAACCACAAAGGTAGGCCATAGTGAGGGCACTTCCTAAGAAGCTCCTTATATCGTTCCCATGCTTCGTAAAAAGATTCAGAGTCGTACTGGGCAAAGGAAGATATATTACTACGGAGTTGGGCCATTTTAGAGGGAGGGAAAAACTTAGATAGAAATTGATGGGCTAACTCGTCCCATGTAGAAATGGATCCTACAGGCAGGGAGGTTAACCAGTGTCTCTCCCTATCCCTAAGTGAGAAGGGGAATAATCTAAGCCTAAGCGTATCATCAGATAATCCATTGTGTTTAAACGTGTTGCACAAGTCCTGGAATTATCCAAGGTGAGCATGTGGGTCGTCATGAGAGAGCCCACTGAACTGCAATGAAGTCTGAATCATCTGGAGGATTGCGGGCTTAATTTCAAAGTTATTTGTAGCGACAGTTGGTGGCCTAATGCCGGAATAATATCCTCCAATCGTCGGCATTCCATAATCTCCAACGGTTCTAATTTCCCTATTTTCGACCATGGTGAATTGCAGCGGAGCTATAAATTTCCTAGAATCCTTTCGAAATTTTCTAAGTGTTCGTTCAATTTCAAGATCTAAAGGAAAGCAATCATAAGTTTTGGCTCTACGCATGCAAACATCATTAAGTCCTTAGAAAAAAAAAATTTTGTTAAGTTTTTTAAGTTTGTTTTTTTAATGGAGAAAATTAACTAAACTAAGGACCTAAGTATTTACAAGCTAGAATTACACCTAAGCATAATTTCACCGATATTAATTACTGACTAATTAAAACTTCCCCGGCAACGGCGCCAAAAACTTGACACGCCCTAAAGGTATTACCGCAAGTGCACGGGTCGTACAAGTAATAATGGGATTTGAGTCCCAGATTATCGTCCCACAGAGAAGTTTGTTAGCCTAATTAACTACCGGTTAATGTTACCTTAAGTATATTCTAGCAAATTATGAAATTAAGGTGGGTGATCTACATAGCTAGAATTAAAAATACTGAAAGCAATAAAATAATAAAACTATAAAATAAAGAAAATAAAACCGAGTTAAAATTACTTACAAAGCTCCACGCAATTAAAAGCAAAAACCTATAAAAGAAAATTAAAACAGTAAAACGAATTAACCCAATTAAAATAAAATACAAATATGAAAATAAAGCAATAAAACTAATTAAACTAAAATTAAATAAAATGTACATGTAATTAAACTAACTAAGCAAATGCAATTTAAACTAGCCTAAAATTTAATGAAATAAAATCCTAGAAAAATTAAGAAAATAACTACAAGTCTAAAAGTCTAAAATTTTAATTCTAAATTAATCCTAATTACATCTAATTACTGACTTGACAATAAAATCTAACTAATGCATGATAAATAATATGTTTGGATTTTTGCAATTAAAAACTAAATTATGAAATAAATCTATCTCTAAATTAATTCTAAATGCAATACTAGAGCTTTTTAATTAAAATAACATTACCATCCTAATGTAATAAAAAATTAATTATTACACTAATTAAAACTAAATACTAAACTAACAAGTAATGAAAATCTATTTTTTCTAACTTAACAAATAATGTAAATGGCATAAACAAAAATAAAATCCCAAAAAATGCTTAAACTAATTGCAACAGTAGGATGAAATGGCCAAACATAGCCTTAAACACATTGCCAGTCGAGTGGTCCCAACTTGTGCACTGTACACTACTGTTCATGCTCCATTTTCTTGCTCCAGGTGCTGTTCTGCTCATTTAGTTCCCAGTTCTGTCCGCTTGCCTCTAGGTGCTACCAAAAGAAAATCCCATAAACTGCTGCTGTGCATACCAATACTACCTAACCTTTAAGCATGGTACCAGTCTTGCTTCATTCTTCTGCTATTCAAGCTAAAGCTCCCATCAGCACATATTCCCTGTACCGTGCTTCAGCCACAACTTTATACAGGTACCGGCAACAGAACATGCACGCAGCTGTATCAGGGCATCGGGGGTTCACTTGTGATCATGAAGCGTACTGGGGTGCGCTAGAGAATCACCAGCAACCGAGAACAGCACGTCTAGGTAGTCGGGAAGCCCCCTATCATGCCCTTGCTTTAATTAAAAACAACAAAAGATAATGAATTGCAGTAATGAACAGTAACATAAACAAGAAACAAAGCCGAACAGAGACATGAATTTAAGAATTATTAACACCATGGATAACTATAAAATGCTAAAGGAGATAAAAGCAAAAAACACATGAAGCAGAAAACAAAAACAAAAAGAAAATCAGATGCGCTCGGTCCCCTTGCCACCAACGTCGTTCCTGTCGATGGAACCAGTAGCAGTTTTGCCTCATTCAACTCGTCACGCCAACAGCTTCAGTTCTACTGCTCTGCTTAACTGCTTCGTTCCCGATCTTCCTGCTCCACACGAACCAAAGGACAATCGCCAGCAAACCATGTCCTGCATCAGCAATACAACTCAGTCTCCTCAACAACCTTGCCGTTACGCATCTTGTCACCACTTAAAAGGACTTGGAAATCGAATGCATCAGAAACTGATCGTGAGAACAAGTAACGACAAGGTGCAGAAATAAAATAGAAAAACATAAAATGAAACTGCAGGAATTATAATGGCAAAAATTGAACCCGATCAGTGAAGGAAACCATAAGTTAAAGAAGAGGCTAAAATGCAAAAACAGGATATAGAACACTAAAAACAGAAAAGAGATTGCTCCTGGTCACTCGGCCTCCATTCACCATCCCAAATAAGTCTTGTAGCAACCTCAGACAGAATGTTTAAGCCCACCAGCTGATAAATGTAAAATCAACGCAATATAAATTTGCAGGAAATGAAAATGAAACAATGCAACGGGTTGAACATCAAGGCTGCTGTCACCAGCCCCTTACACCCAAATAAAAAAATAAAAACCATGGAAATCAAACAGCTAAAATAAACCCGAAAAGGAAAAGGAAATAAAGCTTATAAAATTAGAAATTAACATGAACAGTATCTAAAAATTGAAAACAATGTTTTGATAAATGTTTTGATAGCTGCTAAAGTAAATCACCGAAAGGTTAAAGAAAAAGAAGCTAAAAAAAAAACTCTCTAAAACTTTCTACCCTAAATTACTCATATTCTAACCTAGGCTACCCTTTTTCAATTGACATCTTTTTCTATTTATACACACACTTAGGGGTACAATTGTAATATTTCCATCCTAGATGAGTTGACATTGTTTAGCCACTTGTCTTCACACCATTGGCCCCTTGAAAAATAATATTTCCGTGTCATCTGTCTTTTTGTCCAATTGGATGTGCTAGGCTCGTGTTGTCTGCGTGGTCCAATCTCGATTTTAGCCCAATTTCGATCCATTTTCTACCGAAATATTCAAAATTCATCCAGATTTAATTTATCTGCAAATATGCGAATTTTAATTAAATAAATGGGATAATTAACCAAATAAATTGGGGATTTAAATAATTAATTAGGAAATTAAGCACAAATAATTCTAAAAATATAGAATTATCATCCTCACCAATACACAGTTGGGCTGTGAGGCAGTAATAATCATTCTTAACCATCCATTTTCTCGATTAATCAAAAGGAATGTCATACATTTAAGAGTCAAGACACATGTTCAAATATGACACACATTCTTAACATTTACATCCCTCATATTACAATTTCAATGATCACTGTGTTTTTACATTGTTTAGATACAAAAAGAATCTATGTGTATATACCTCTGGGAGATAGAGATGCAGTGGATGACTCAACAAAATGCCTCAGTCCTCACTGGGCCACTATGCACGCTCTTTAGAGGGGGAAATAGAGAGGGATGAGCAACCACATGCTCAGTAAGGCAATAATGCAAGCATGGTAGATAACTACTCTATCTACATGCTGATAATGTTATGCATAAATCGTTTATAATCGGAGCATGAGGAAATAAGACGATGCCACATGTATATACATATATCATGTATTAAAAATCATGTAAATAGGCATAAAACATGGAATATCAACATGTAAAATCATCTCATGCTTAACTCATTAAATCTCATCACAAAAAGGGAAATTCATTTAAGAAACTTCCTTTTTCAAATTACAACATATCTCATCATAAATCAAATTATCATTTCTTTAAATCACAATTCCCACTAGGTTCGACCCCTCCCTCGGGTCTACCCTAGACAATCACATTTACACTTATGTATAAAAATCATGTGGTACTATGTAATATCAAAATCTATTGTCTCGAGTGCACGTGGAGCTTTCCGTATCAATGTAAGAAAGCCTCCCTGCAGAACAGAGTCTCCCCGCCCTCTCTGGCTTGAGGTGTCGTGCTTGAGGGTTTTACCCTAAAAGAGTCTCCCCACAGAACAGAGCCTCCCCGCCTTCTCGAGCTTGAGGATGTAAGGCTTGAGGATCTTACTATAAGAAAGCCTCTCCACCGAACAGAGCCTCCCCACCCTCTCTGGCTTGAGGATGTAAGGCTTGAGGATCTTACCAACTTCCACGACATCCTACGTACCACAGTGTGAAAACTTATGCAAGCAAAGTACTAGCACGGTCCATGCATCATAACTAAACCACCTCGTACGAGCAACGCTCTAGTACGACATTTATGCATAAAACATGAGAAAACCACGTACGAGCATAGCTCTAGTATGGTTATATGCATAAGAAAACCACTCAAAATCCACGTATGAGCAGAAGCTCCAATACGGATTATAAAACATCATCACAATCAGATCAATGTGTGAGCTGAGCTCCAGCACTATTCATACAAGGGAAAGCATCAAAATCTCATGTGAGCTAGGCTCCAGCACAATTCAAACCACATAAATACGATAGGTGGCTCATACATAATCAAAATAATCTCAAATCATGTTTAGCACTTCACACGCGCTATTTCATAAAATCACTCAAACAATTGCCAACCTATTCGTTAATTTTGCTCAAAACAAGGCAATATGTTTCTCAAAACACTAAAACATGTAGTTTATGCATTTATTAGCCTTACTATCCCCTTTTCAAGAATCATTTCTAGAAACCAAATCATATACATTCTCATAGCTATTCACACATATATCCTTAATCATTATCTCAAATAGCCATATATTTCACAAACACCCTATATTCACCCACGAGTTTATAGTACGAGCAGCTACCTCTATATACTTACAAAATTCTCTTACCTAGAATCGTGTCGCATGATTCCACTCCCTTAGAGCTGCTTACTCATGCGGTCCGCTTTAGCTCCAGCGAACTCTCCAGAACTGCACAAAGTCGTATATCGCATAAATTTAATTCACATAACTGCATTCTTGCGTTTACTATAGTTGATTTGACCTATAGTCTCCATTAACGTTCATAAGGCCACGATTTATTGTTCGATTCATATCTCGAGTCCAGTGATTCTTTTAGGCTTGTTGATTTATACCCATCTTCATAATTTCTCTAAACTTACAATATGGCTTCATTTAATCATCTTAAATCATTCACATTACTTCAACAACTTGGTATAACTCATAATTTATCAACTCCTCCAAACCACATTTTCTCACACTAGACATAATCTAGGTTATAAGTGTTCCATTTTTTTTCTAGATGGTTTCTATCATAAATATTCACACCAATCTCTCCAAAATCAATAAATAGATAAATGTACTTGGGCTGAAGTGTTAGAAACTCACCAAATCTAGTTTTCTCCTCTTGCTCCAATGAAAAGGCCCCTTGCTCCTTCAATCTAACAAATGAGGTTTTGATTTCAAACTATGTTCAATCTAACAAATGAGGTTTTGCTTTCAAACTATGTTGTTCTCCTCTTGGATTTGAACAACTTTATATATAATAGCTTCCCTTCAATTCTTATTGGAAATGGGCTGATTTTAGAGAGATAAATCTAGGTTTTTGGTTGAAATGGAAGAAATGAGGGTTTGTTTTTCGTGATTTACAGATTTCACAGCTCCTATTTATAGAAATTACTCAGTGAGATCGATCTGTCGAAGCATGAAATTGATTTGGTCCTCTTAAATCCCTCATTTTCATGTCAATTTGAATGCATGAGATCGATCTGTCGAGTTCTTGAGATCAATCTGTCTCAGTTAGTAGCTTAAGGAGATCGATCTGCTTCCAAGGGAGATCGATCTACTCCAACCCGAGAGCTAAGGAAATCGATCTGTTCGCCTCAAAATCGATCTTCTCATTACAGAATGTTTAGCAGATCAATCTGGCTCCATTGGAGATCGATCTATCTTGTTCCATTGTTCAAATAAGAGTATTTTATCTCTTCCAGATCGATCTCTCATCCTATGAAATCGATCTGACATTCATATTTTCAGATTTTGCTACAACTTTCTACAGTAACATCACACCAAACATGCTCAATTTGCTGTAATGTTCGTTTTCTCATCCAACCACCTTTAAGACTTGAAAATGACATTCATCCATACCTTATACACATTAAAACTTATGTGCATTCATTGTATCACCAAAGGTATACCATGCCAAACTAAATTGAAGTACAACTTCACTCCATTTTACCACACTACTCTTTTTGAGTTCCAATCACATTCATCACTTATAAATGTCTATTTCTTCATATTCATGCATAATAAAACTTGTTCTTACATCACAAACTCTTATTACAAGTGTGTACATTGAATTTATGAACTTTACATCAATTATACTTCACATTAAAAGTAAACTACCATACTTATGAATCCATAAAGTTGCATATGAAATACGGGTCTTACAAGATCGATCTCCAACCTCAACCAGATAGATCTTGTAATTGTTAAGGGAGCAAACTGGAGCAGTTAAATCGAGTAGAGATCGATCTCCTTCAATACCAGATCGATCTCATAAGCCCTGTCTATATAAGGATCATGAGATTTTTACCTAAAACCAAGTCTTTCTCTCTCTGTAACCCAAATCTTCACCATTTTCACCCAAATCAAGCTTTCTCTCTCTAAGATTCACCCTATTCTAGACGAAATTAGACAAAGGGGCAAGAGACAAAGTTGTTCCTCTTGGTAAGGAGAACAACATAGTAGAAAATCAAAGGTGGGCTTGAGCAAAGGGAAGAGACAAGCGTTCTACAACTTGGACAAGAGAGGACAAGCTAGGTAAGCTCACAAGATCTTTGGTTTAGGCATTATCATTGGGTATATTTGTGAATAAATGCACATATATGTTTATACATTTGGTTAGAAATGTTTAAGGCATGATGAAACCAACAAATGGGTTTAGTTAGAAAATTTAATGTAGATGTTTTGTGATGGTTATGAGTTAACCAAAGTGTTGATAAAGATTTAGAAAGAGTTTGAGATTATGTTGAGTTAGAATGAATAAGAGAAAGAGATGGAAAATGAAAATGATGTATACTGATGATTTAATGATGTGTGTGGACAGCTCAAGAATCCGATACGAGAAACAAGGCTAGTCCGAGAATCGAGGATAGCGTATCACTCAAGGTGTAAGAGGTAAGGGAAACAAAACCATTTGTGCTTGTGAGTTTTCAAATGAATGAAAACATTTTAATAGCATAAAAAGGGTTTAATGAAATGAGCATGTTTATGAGAAATTAGATGATTTGATGTGTTGATGAATGTGTCAGTGTTTTACCGGTTTAAGCTCGACTTTTAATGTGATTTGTGAAATTGTGAACACATGTGGTTTATAACCAAAATGGGTTTTTCTGATAACCATCATGAGCTCTACGTAAAGGTAAAACGATTTATATACAACAATGACATGTTTTTACTGTGTGAGTGTTTTACCAGTTTGAGCTAGATTTGATGAGTTTTATGTAAATGTGAACATAATGTATTATAACCGAAATAGGTTTTGTGATAACCACTAAGAGCTCTACGTGAAGGCAAAACGATTTTTTCTAAGACTATGGCTTGTCATGAGGTGCACATCGGGCTTTGCTCTTGTAGCATGTAAGGTCGGGCCGTGCTCTAGTAGCATGTAAGATCGACGCCTCTATTCTAGAAACGTGAGATAACCCCGCTCCGCCGTAGTGATGGGTGGCTTTGCTTTAATAGCATGTAAGACCGGGCTGTGCTGTGATATCATGTAAGATCAACAGTTGTACGACTTTGATCAAGTCTACAGCAAACCATGGCCATGTGTGTATTATGGTCGACGAAATCCCTCGATTGGGGATGTCCGCCTGGGGGATGAGTTCAATCGTTGTGATGTGCTATGACATTGATTTCATATGAGTTTTATAAATGCCTAGTCTTAATTTATTTGATGATGATGTGATTTTACTACTGTGATTTGTATCACGCTATGAGATTTGATATAATGTGATTTTATGAATTTATCACGTGAAGTATGCTGATGCCATTGTTTTCCTACTGTTATTTCTATAACGATTGCATGCTCATTATTTCCATTATATTATGATTGTGATGATGATTTGTATAACTTCCCTTATCCTCCTTACTGAGCCTTTTGAGAGCTCCCCTTTTTCCTCCCCCCTTCAAATTACTTGAAGTAAGCGAGATAGAGCCTGCCGCGTACGTGATATAGGCTGGTGGATAAGATCTCCCCAGGCTATCCCTTGTACACGCTTAAGGTATAATTTAGCTCATTTTGTATCCAAACAATGTTGTAATACAGACACTTGTAATGAGTATTTTGGGATGTAATTAGGTTGATATGAAGGAAATGATTTGAGACTTATAAGTAGATTCTTTATGGATATTATGTAATTGACTTCATTAAGTATGAGTTGTATGATCTTCGGTATAATGACTAGTGTTAAAACATAAGTGAGCACATGACACTGCACAGAAATACACCCAGAGTTGTTAGTTTTGTTTTAAGAAAAATTTTAAATTAGCTCTATTTTTCGCGCTTTCGGGCTGTCACAAGTACACTGCAGTTGTCCTTGCTATCGTCTTTTTTTAGTCATCCAGTAGTATAGAGAGGTATAAACTAGAGATAAAAAAAATTGTATCCTATAAATTAATGTACAGTATAGTTTTTATTTTGTATTTTATATTTTGGGGGATGTATATAATAGAAACTGATGTAAACACTTCCGCACTTAT
This sequence comes from Firmiana major, assembly GCA_033439115.1. Classification (NCBI taxonomy): domain Eukaryota; kingdom Viridiplantae; phylum Streptophyta; class Magnoliopsida; order Malvales; family Malvaceae; genus Firmiana; species Firmiana major. The sequence goes on along the minus strand of CM065903.1, from coordinate 19,203,934 downwards.
ATATAAAAGTCCAGTTTCTATTTTACTTCATTTGTATGAACTTAATTAAACTAAAATGGATGAGAAATGGATTGGATGTTGACTCACAGCCCAACTGTAAGTGGTAAGGTAAAGGTCACGGACTGGGAGTGAGGGTCGTGACATCCTTGATCCGCTGCATACCATCTTACGAAAGGTATACATATTTGAACGTTTTGTACTAAACAATGTAAAAGCACAGTTATATAAATGAAAGTACCGTTGGGGATGTATATGTACAATTATTTTTATTAATGTATATGAGTTTACTTTTAAGAAAGAGTACTTACAGTCAATAGATAATTGTATTGACATGTATGCATGCTATGTAATGAATGTGGTTGAGGTGACTAATATTGAATCACAGCCCAACAGTTTGGTGTTGAAATATGACAGAAGGAAAGGTAAGTAAAATGCAAAATGTGAAAAATTTGTAGTGGGTTTTGGTAAGTCACAGGCGGTCATGACAGATGGAGCATACCCTTTAAAAAATACTAAAAATAAAAAATAAATAAAGTTGGGGTATGTGCTATCATCCTAATCTCGCTTGTGGAGTTTAAAAATTCGCTCACCTAAATCTGATTTTAATAAACACTCACTATATACAAAACAATCTCGACTTGCACTTTCTCTAAGTCTCATTGGATGTTTACATAAACAATTTTGTAATGCCCTGCTATTAACTATTATGGTTCCTATAATAGTGCATCTAATTACCATGTTTGAGGGCTGTATATCACTATGATTAAGAGTTGTATAATTCATTATTGACCTTATAATGGTGTTGGAATTAGGAATAGTTTCCTAGTTTTTATCTTTATTATTTGGGTATGAATACCCTTCTCATCTGTATAGTTGAAGATATACAAGAATATACTTCTTTCTTTTCGCTTTATTTATCTACATGGTATCAGAGATTGATTCTCATGGCCTGTGAAAATTATTCTCATATTCTGTTCATTTTTCTCTAATCAGTTCAATCCATTTTACATGAAAACCATTCAACATCCTTTTTCTATCTACCTTGTTACACACTAAAATAGTTACCCAAATAATCAATTTTAGAAGAGCAAGGTTGCACATCTTACAAACTAAAATTTATTTCTTCAATTTTAATAGTAATCTTTTATCCCAAAACTCAATCAATATCACTCCAAAATTATTTCGTTTCAAATAACACAAGCAGTAGACATCGTCCAACCTATCCAGACAATTATTGATGGATCCAACTGCATAGTTTGGGTCCAAGATATGAGAAATTTTCTTAAAAGTCGTAAACTTTTGAGATCTATCATAGGAGATATATAGAATCAATTAAAGAAAAAGATGAGCTGATGTAACCTTCCAAACACACCTTGAAGAATGTGGTAGAAATAATCACAAAATTATATACTGGTTTAGCAACAAATCTACCAAATCCATTCGTCAACAACTCGGTCACCAAAAACTTGATACGAACTAACCGTATTATCCGCAAGTGCACGGGTCGTACAAGTAATAATGAGATTTGAGTCCCGAATTATCGTCTCACAGAGAAGTTGATTAGCCTAATTAACTACCAGTTAATCTTACCCTAACTATATCCTAGCAAATTATGAATTCTTAATGGGTGATCTACAAGGCTAAAATTAAACAAATACTGAAAATAATAACAATGATAAACTAAGGAAACTAAAACGAAGCAAAAATTACTTACAGTGCTCCAAACAATTAAAAGCAAAAACCTACAAAAGATAATTAAAACGGTTAAAAATTCATTAACACAATTAAAATAAAATGCAAATATGAAAATAAAGAAATAAGATTAATTAAACTAAAATTAAACAAACCTAAAATAAAATATGCATGTAATTAAACTAATTAATAAAAATGCAAATTAAACTAACCTAAAATCTAATAAAATAAAATTGTATTAACCTAAAGAAATTCTTAAATCTAACTAAGAAAATAATCCTAAATTAACTCTAACTAATTACTAACTTGATAAAGTGTATAACTAATGCATGGAAAATAATTGTTTTTGGATTTTTGAATTTAAACTAAAAACTAACTTAAAATAGCATGAAATATATCTATCCTTAATCTAATTCTAAATGCAAGATATTAACACTTAATTAATTAACAACCTAATTAAAACTAAATTTATACTAATAAGCAAGGAATTGATAATATGCAATTTAAATAAAAACTATTTTTACCTACATTAACCTAAACTAAAAAAAATACAATTAAAAGGAATAATAAAATAATAAATGAGCATGAAAATGGAATAGTGGCTGATTTGCAATGGCCAAACGTGGCCTTAACCAAAAATTCCCAGCTGAGTGGTCCCGACTGCTGTACTATGCATGGTTCTTCTCATTTCCATTCCAGGTCTGGGTGTTGTCCTCTGCATTTTGTTTTCTTTCCCAGATGCTGTCCAGGTGCCCCAACTGCTGCATTCGTACATGTAAGACCCGATTTTATTGTAAGAGCAAAAGGGAATGAATAGAAATTTACGAGTGCATTTAAAAATGTAAAAGTCCTGAAATGGAATTTCTAAACACGTTGAAGGGCAAAATGGTCAAAAGATAAAAAATTGGTATAAATTCGATAAGAAAAATTTATTAAAAATAATGGATTGAGAAATCTTGGTCAATAAAGGAGAAATAAATTTATTCTGGGTTAAATTGATCAAGATATCAATTTATTGAAATTAATCGGGTGTAAATCCCCAAAATTTCCTTGTACATTGGTTTGTAAAAATGTACAAGTGGAAATAAAATTGTAAGTCTGATATAAAATAAATAAAAATAATAAAATACCCGGGAAATAAATAAGATAAATATATATTTATTTGATTTAAATAAATATATATTTAAATATTTTGGGTATATTATATATTATATTATATTTTAATAAAAATATAATATAATATTAAAAAAATAAAATAAATAATAAATAAATATAAATAAATAACTAAATAATATATAATATATAATATATAATATATATAATAATAATAATAATAAAATAAAAAACAAAAAAAAGAAATAGAAGGCAGAATCGCGATTCGCGATTCTGCCGTGGAAAAACAAGAGAAGAAGCATAAGGGAGAAACCGAGGGAGCCGAGCCCTCTGCTCTCCGATCGGAGGCTGCCACCGGCGAGAGGAAGCAGCGGAGGCCATCACCGGTGCCAAAAGAGGGAGAAGAAGACGCGACCGGTGAGGGAAAAAGGGGAGAGAGAGACCGAGAGAAAGAGAGAAAAGAGAGGAGAGAGAAAGAAACGGCGGCCGAGGAAGGTGGGAGCGCTTGCCACCGGCCAGATGGGATACCCATGCCGCCAATCCAGGCGCAGATTGGCCAGAAACGGCGCCGATCGAAAGAAGAAAAATTGGGTGCCGACGTCGGAGGAGAGAAGAGGTCGGACCGACCACTTTCCGGCGAGTTTTGGCAAAACCGACCTCAGATCCATGCATCGGACTACCCCGCGGACAAGCTGAAGGTGGAAGCTGGCGGAGAACCGGCCGAAAAAGCTTCGAACGGCGAGGGAGAAAGTTGGACCGGGACTGAACCGAGCTGAATCGGACCGGTCTGAACCGGACCGAACCGGTTCAGCCAGAAAAAGAAGGAGAAAAAAAAGAAAAAAGAAAAATGAGAAAAATTCGGTGATGCAATCGAGCTCTGGGTAAGTCGGTAAGTGGTCAAATGAATCAATTTAATTTTCGAAATAATTATTTAAATATATATATATGTATATTTATTTATTTAGGTACAAATAGGTATATATAATGAATTGGGTATGCTAGTATTTGTACAAATATATATATATATATATGTATGCATAGGTGATAAGGAAAAATGGAAAACAAGGATAATATATATATATATATATATATTTAGGTGCATATACATGTGGGGGGTATGAAAGATGAATGTGTGCAAGTATATGTATATACAAAGAATGTATATATATGAGATAAGAAAACATGAAAACAATAAAAGTATATATATACATATAGGAGTGTATATATATATAAATATATATTTATGCGTGTATACATGTGGATGTATATAATAAAGGTATATGTTAATACTTGTAGGAGCAAACATATAAATAGTGAAGAAATATATAAACGTGCGTGTCGGCCTAAGGATATACAATAATACGTACACACGCATTAGCAACGATAAATTACGATTTTAACGCAATTCATATGAATAGGGCGCTAAGTCTACAATTTCGGTGTAGGTAATTGTAGAATGGATTAAAAGAGGTACTAGGAGACGTCACCGTTCGAATTTGAGATACCCGATAAATCGAGGTAAGGGGTATTATTGAACCTAGTTCTGATATTGCATTCTTGTTTCACTGAGAAATGATTTTATGAAAGAGCATTGATTGGAAATGATTTACCAATGCTTCCATACTTACGAAACTGTTTACAAAACATGATTTCGTTTTACAAAATGTTCGCTAGAACATCTATGTTTATGAAATAAACTTTCGAATTATGAAAATGCATGAAAGTTTTATGATGGCTTGAAAACCCATATTTACGCTTTGAAATGGAACTTTTGACGTTTTCAAAAGTATTTACGAAAAGAGAAAAGATGTTTTGAGACTATAGGCTTCATGCATGGTTACTTCTTGTGGTGTTCCGACTCCACCACTTGGGGTGCCGGTACGTTGGCCCCTTTAGCACTTGACTCGACCTGTGTGGAAGATGTCGTGCTACTGGTGGTTTATGATGATGTTTCGGTAGTATCTCGTGCCCGCGCAGCACGCAATTATGTTGCCCACAAGGAGAGTGCCTTTGGTGCCCGTGTCCTAGCTAAGTGCTAGTGAAAGTAAGTAAGATGGATACTACCCATATTTTACGAAATGGTTGTACGACCCTGATCCAGTCTACAGCCCACTTACCATGGCCATAGGTATGATGACTCTCCAATGGAGAATGACACGTATCGTATGACTTAGTTATAGCCTAGTCTCCTCGATTTTAATTATAAAATCGACTATGATGAGAGTTTATGAAATGATTATGAAACATGCATGAGATGTTTATGAAATGATTATGAAACATGCATGAGATTTTTATGAAATGATTATGAAATATGCATGAGATGTTTATGAAATGATTATGAAATATGCATGAGATGTTTAATGAAACGATCATGAAATATGCATGATATGTTTATGAAATGATTTATGAAAAGTTCATGAAAATGGTTAAGCATGTTAATGGTTTTATTGACACGCATGCTTTATGACGTTTATGCATGAAATGAAAATTTTTGTATGTCATTAAGTTTCGTTCTATGAACAATTTCAAAGGTTTTTATATATCAAAACTGCTTTAAGAGTATTACCTTACTGGGCTTTTTCCCAAAAGCTCACCCCTCTACCTCTCAGATTTTTGCAGTGAATTACAACTAATAAATGTTGCGTAGACGACGTAGGCTGGCGGATATGAGCTTTCCCAAGACTACCTTTTATATATGCGTGAGGTATACATTCTTATCTCTTTACCAAACTATTTGTATGCACAGACATCTATTGAAAATAATGTGTCGGGATGAAATCTGTATAAGGATAAATTAAATGAGAAATTTTTAAGGATTGACACTGAACAGGAATACAGCCTAAGTAAATAAAGGGTTAAGTTGTAAGCCAAAGTTTCAAAAAAAAAAAAAGAACAATCCCTCGATTTTTCAAGGGTCAAAGGTCGTTACATCAGGATTAATCAAAATTTTTACCACGGAAAAATTATCCCGAAAATAATCGAAAAATATACCGAATAATGGCTAAAATAATAATAAAAATAATTAATAAAATTATATATAAAAAAAAGAAGAATTGGAAACAAAAGGGAAACTCAGAATCGCGAAACGCGATTCTGAAGAAACAACAGAAAACGAAGCGGAGGCCGAGCCCCTCGCTGGCGATCGATGGCCGACGGAGGCCGAGGAAGGAAGCCCGACGAGGCTCGGGACACCACCGGCCTAAAAGAGCCATGAACGGCGGCGACCAGTGAGACGAACAGCGAGAAATGAAACCGAGAGAAGAGAAGGCGATTCCCGGTGATCGGCGATGATTTGGCACTGACCGACCACGGCCGAACGTTCCCGAGGCCCAGACGACGTGATTGGTGGCGGCCACAACCGGCGAAACTGCCGACAAACGCCTAAAACGATGAAAAGAGGAAATGGGTACCGACGGTGGAGAGAACAGGCCGGACTGGTGACTTTTCACGGCCTTGGACGAAACCGACGGCAGATTCGTGCTGCAGACGGCCCAGCAGAGCCACTGGCTGTCACGACCCAAAACTACCCAAAAATCAGAGTAAATTTTTCGCATTTTGTTATTTTCTTTCATGCTTACCTGTCCTCTGATCGTGACCACACTCCACTAACAAATTGGGTTGTACGTCAATGCCAGTCCCACCATACATTTACCATATAACTTAATTCTTTCTCAATCATTTATAAGTGTTTACAATATTTATACATCCCCTAAAGTTACTTACAAACTTGTTACTGTGCTATGCTTATTTAGATACAATATGAACAAGTGTGTATACCTTAAATGATGGGCAGCAGCGGATATCCGAAATGCAGTACTGAGTCGCCTCAACTTCAACTGAAAATTATCTGTGTGAGAAAATGAAAGGGGTGAGCACATCAAGCTCAGTAAGGTAATCCTACGAACAAGTAGGTAACCATACTACCTACATGAACGTGGTGCCATGCATAAACCACCCTTTCTCCATACATTTTAAAACAGATGATATGAGTTATGATGTTATGTAAATCCATTCGCATGGCAAAATTCAACATGCAATTATTTCAAATCATTTCTTTCTCGTTTAAAATTTCACAACAAGGCCAAGACTCAACCCATCCCTCGGGTGGTTCTGACTCACATAAAACTATAAAAAATTAATTTACATTCACACATGGGTTTGAAAAGCATGGAAATAATCATCATGCACGTTTGATTTTAAAAACCCAGTTTTAATCTCATCAAAGCCGTCAACATGCGAGACCAGGCAACATCTGTATATCGGTAATAACCAGGACTATGGCCGTATGTCCTCGGGAGTTCCTCTGCTACACGGATCCTAGTGTGCGGGTTCTCACCATGATCAGGAACCGCCCGAGAGGTGGGTCAATCCATCTCGTCGGTCTTATCCGATCCCATGCATCCGAAGATGCCGTATCCGAAGATACCACACGGTACATCGTACTCCATGCTACTTGCATGGTACATCGTACTCCGTGGACCCATATCATGTCTCTATACTCATGCCATGTCTCAAAACGCATGTGCGAGCCTATTTAATCGGTGACACACAGTCTACCCGCTGCTTCAAGCACAGCTTATCGCATGTTCTCATAAAATCAGTGCGAGCGATGCTCAGCACTCTCATCAAATCAGGTAAAACTAGTGTGAGCTAAGCTCTAGCACTTTGTATGCAAACCATGTGAAAATCTGGTGTGAGTTAGACTCTAGCACCGTGTCACGAAAATCATATAAAAAGAATTTGGTGCGAGTTGGACTCCAGCACCAATGCATGTAAAACTCTAGTGCGAGCTCTCGCTCCAGCACTAATGCATGCATCACACAAATCAAAACATCGTGCGAGCTAAGCTCTAGCACGTCACATGTCAATAAAAACACGTAGGCGGCTCTGTTTCCTCAAAACAGTTTTCAAAACAATTATATCGTTGAAAGTATGCAATGCTGTGCATTTTCTTTCAAGGTTAGCCAACCTACTCATGCATGCATTAAAATGTCTCCAGAACGAGCAGAAACCTCTTGTTCTTGCTCCTCCCAATTTTTCCTAAATTTGTAAATTTTACCCTTAACAAGGGTATTTTGGTAATTTACCCATTCGGGGCACTAAAATTATTATTTGACCTCTAGACGCTTTAGATAATTTTTAAAGGACCGCAAATGAACTTAAAATTTCGTAAAGTTACCTCTAGCAGTCCGCAGAATTCCCTTACCTTATTTTCCTGTCGAGTCTGACCTTTCCTCTGATGTCACGTTGCGCAGTCCGATCTGCTCCAAATCCAATGTCCGGAACTGCGTATAAATATTCCTCAGGTCAGATATTATACAACTTAATTGTATTTAATACTTTCCGGACTTAATTTAAATCATTGGGCCTATTTATCCCTATTGGGCCCGATTGCACCTTAATGGGTCTTAATCGGCCTTAAGCCCGTTTTCCACTTAATTTTTACATTATCGAGGCCTATTGGGTTCATTGGGCCCACTAACAATTCCTTGGGCCTCATTCTAACTCTCGAATAGCTAAATTTATTATTTACGACAATTTATCTAAATTTCCAAAATTTAATTCAATTTATGCGAAATTTAAATTCATATCACGCATAACGATGTAAATTGTCGTAAATAAGGGTTACTTACCCTAGATTCCATACTAGTACGTAAATCGAGGCTATCTCGAGCTCTCGTTGGATGCCAATTGTCGAGCTACACAATTCCATAAATTTCCGGGTAAATTTTCGATCGAAAATTAATTAAATTGAATACTCCAAAATTTAAATCGGGTACTGACTTACCCGTAGCTCGATTACATCGTCGAGATTTTTTCTCAATTTTTCCTCTTTTTCTTTTTCCCTTTTTCTCCTTTTTTCCTCTCTTTCTTGGCTGAATCGGTTCGGTCCGGTTCAGACCCGGTTCAGACCGTCGATTCACTCCGGTTCACTTCGGTTCGCTCCGGTTCAGGGCCTTGCCGGCCGGTTCTCCACCGGCTTCCACTGCCAGCAGCTCCGCTGGGCCGTCTGCAGCTTGGATCTGGTCTCGGTTTCACACGAGGTGGCCGAAAAGTGGCCAGTCCGGCTGTTCTCCCTCAGCCGTCGGAACCCATTTCCATTTCTGTCGTTTTCGACGTTTTTCGGCAGCTTCACCGGTCGTGGCCGCCACCAATCGGCTCACCGACGTCTGAGGAACATTCGGTTGTGGTCGGTCGGGCCTGAATCGGCGCCAATCGCCTGCGATTCCTCTTTTCTTCCTCGGTTTCGGTCTTTCCTCGTTTTCACCGCCGTCGATGCCTCAACGGTGCTGGTGGTGGCTCAGCCCTCGTCGGGCTTCCCTTCCTCGGCCTCCGTCGACCGTCGATCGCCGGCGAGAGGCTCGGCCTCATGCTTCGTTTTCCGTTTTCGCTTCTCCCTCTCTCTCCCCGATTCGTTTTCTGATTTTTTTTCAATTAACTAATTAATTAATTTTTTTATTTTTTATTTTTATTTTTATTTTATTTATTTTATTAATATTTTTAATCATTAAAATGCATTAAAAATCTAAAATATCTACCAAAAATTATTATTTTATTCCAAATTAATTAATTTAATTTATTTATTATATTTTGACCCTTTTGCGGGTATAATTTCTCCGTATTTTTGGGATATTGTCCCGAATGACTTTTCGGTATATTTTTCGATTATTTTGGGGATTATTTTTTGAATTAAAAATTTTGATTAATCCCGATTAATTTCAATAAATTGATATCTTAATCAATTTAACCCATAATAAATTTATTTCACCTTTATTGACCAAGATTTCTCAATCCATTATTTTTAATAAATTTTTCTCATCGAATTTATATAGACTTTTGGTCTTTTGACCATTTTGCCCTTGCACGTGTTTGAGAATTAATTTAACCCGACTTCCTTTCACGAACACTCACTCACTTCACATTTTAAATCCTTATTTCCAATCTGAATCTCATTCAGTTAAATTTTTGACCATTTTCATCCCTCATAAAAATTTACGATTTAATTTCGGGTCTTACAAATCAACCCCACTTAAGGAATTTGGTCCTCCAAATTAGAACCAAGTCATATGAGTCCATATACAACTCCGGGTATATCGATCGTATCATACTCTTAAATTCTTATGTGACTTTCTCCGGAGTGTATTACTACCAAAGGACTTTAATTAAGGAGATCATCTTAAACCTCAATACTTTCTCTTTCCTATTTAATGCCCGAATCAACTTTCAATATACTTATATTTGCATTAAGCTGAACTGCTGGATCTCATATCCTATCACCTATGTTGGATCTGGATAGTATTTCCAAAGCATCAAAAGATGGGACACATTGTGGGTGCCTGCTTATTCAAATGGAAATGCCACCTACAGGTCTTATCTTCCACTTGTCCAATCTCTCAAAAGATTCAATCCAGCGAAACTCAATTTACCTTTTTCCAAAAGTTCGCTATGTCCTTATTCTCTTAGGACAAGAAACATTTCAACCATACTAATTCACCCTCGATGAATTCCAATACTTTTCTATCTGCTCTGAGGTGTTCTTAATCTCTCACTCAACTGAACATCCTCAGAGACTTATTATACTAATTCAGAAGAAATTACTATCTATCACCCACTTTTTCTTATCCAATTTGGGGAACAACCCCTACAGCCATACACTGCCTCATATCTTGTTATCCCGATACTCAAGTGACAGCTGTCACTATTGACGAATTCGATTTGTAATAACTGATCATCCCAGGAGCATAAAAAATCAAGGGCACACGCTTTCATCGGATCCTCCAGAACCTGTACAGTCCTCTCTAACTGACCATCTGTCTGAGGATGGAAAGCTGTGCTAATACTCAGTCGGGTTCCCATAACTTCCTAAAAATATCCTCAGAGGTGGGAAGTGAAGCGGGAATCCCTATATGATACCATGCTCACTGGAACGCTACTTAATGTTCCACAATCTTCCTTACACATAAATCCTCATATACACTCTGAGTATTTGGGGATTTCATAACTAGAAGGTGGGTAGACTTAGTCACTATATCGACTATCATCCAAATAGCCTCGTAATTCACCTGGGTTCTCTGTAACCCATCACGACATTCATGGAGACTTGCTCTCATTTCCCATGCCGTGTTAATATAGGTAGAGGCTGCAATAACCCTGCAGACTTTTAATACTCTACCTTATTCTGCTGACATACTAGGCTCTTTTCCACAATCTCTATCATATCTCTTTTCATATCTGACCACCAATACCCTTTCGAGATTTTGATACATTCTTTACTTTCTGTATGCACCGTATATCCCGAAGAGTGAGCTTCTGACAATATTACTTTCCCATCAATTGTGGTCTTGGGGAGCACTCATACTGTCTCAGAACCTCTGTAAATCATCATCACACTCTGTGAACTCTATCACTGTACCCTTCTGAATTTGACCCAAACTATCGACCCCATGCCGATCATCACGCTAAGCCTGTCAAATCCGGGCACTCTCATCCGGTTCTAATCTCAGGCTAGCTGTCACATAATCACTGTCATCATCAGAAGGGATCACATCACTACTGAGGTCCACAACTGCTCAACCAGCTCATGCTCCCTGACCATCATATGGGGTACCATTCCGAGGCTCTTTCTACTCGAGGCATCAGCCATTACATTAGCTTTTCCTGGGTGGTACAATTTTCACAATCAAAATCTCTCAGAAGCTCTAACCCACTATGTATTCTCATATTCACCTCTTTCTGTGAAAAACAGATACTCGGGGCTTTATGATCAGTGCATATCCAAAATTTCTCACCCTGTACATAATAGTACCATATCCTCGGTACAAATACTATCGTTGCCAACTTAAAATCATGAGTCAGATAGTTTATTTCATGATCAAGGAGTTGTCTGACTCCATAATTGACTATCTTCCCATTATACATCAATACACAACTCCTTCATTATTTTGAGGTATCCATACTCACTGAGAACCTCTTGAGCTGTTGGGTATGGTGAAATTAATCACGGTGGTCAGTTCATACTTCACTACACCGAAATTCATGTCACATCTATCATCTTATTTATCATCTCATTCAAAGACCACATTTTCTTAGTTAAACGTGTCAACTAAGTAGACCATATTGAGAACTCGCAAGAACCCATTTGTAAAAGCCATTTTCAATTATTGCTTACAATTTTGCCCTGGGCTTTAACTACACCCATCATATCATTAATAATGATGATTACAAATCGATCCAGGTAAAGTTTAAATACTTCATCGTAGTCGAGCTCCACTACTTATTTCAATCGTCCATATCCTTGACTTTTTTATGCATAAGCGTATAAGATCCTTCAAAATCGCTTACGTTTTCAGGTACTAACCTGCGTCATTTCCTTTTCTTATCTTAACGGCTCTTATTAAATTTTACTATGTTAACCTTTATGATTTGTCAAATTTTAATATTCTTATCATCTTAGTAAAGGTATCCTAATGCTAAAGGTATTTATTACGACGATCGATTTCACGTTATAGGTTATATATATACTTTTAGACGCTGTCAAGTCTTCAGGCGGGGAGGTATTTTGAAATACCTTTATTAACCTTCAGACTTAACCACATAGACTGGTTATGGTTATATCCATCTTTATCTTTGGTTATAATTTATATTCCCTACTTATCACTTAGTCCCAATTACTTCGCATATTAAGGGTATTCCTTACCCAGAATATGTCTCTTACTCCAATACATCTTGTATTTAGGATCTATCTTATCTTAAAGATTATCTCCTTTCGTATATCCCTCATGACAAAACTCTTTCATTATTCATTCCGTGAGTACAATCCTTTACTCCTTTAATTTCAACTGTTGCACCCCTTTTTATCACTTGTCAACACTTACAGTATACTTTTCAGTGATGTTTTCACTCTTGTTTTCAACTTAAAATCTCTATATCCATATTCTGTTAATTAATCCTCCTCTATTGGGGTACTCATTTATCAGTATTGTGCCCAATGATGTAGGCATTCATGCCTTTTACTCACTTATATGCGAATGAATGCGGTATGAATAAATGTGTGGCACCAGGATCAATGAACATATGTACTTCATAATTCATAACAAGTGTGGTATCTTACACCACATCCATAAAACATCAATAGTGTCCTGGTCCAAAACATCCTCTCGCCTTCGTCCAACAGCCTACTTTCCTTTTTCTTTTTGGCTATGGCCTCCCTTTTTGTTGCAGCTATACCAACGAAGTTTTTCTCTGTCTCTTTACTTTTCTATGGGGCGATCTCGCCCAACTTTGTATAATCAAAATCAATGGTCCGTCTCACCACACTTAACGGCCATTTTCATCAATACAATGTAAGTATAGACCCTCCTTCCGTGGTATCTACCACACATCCCACACTGCTTACAGTGCTTACACTGCTACACTACTTCGTAGCAGGTCGGGGTCCTCCAATTACAATGCCCCTCAAGAGTGCCAAAATTGGATGCACTGGGGCCTTACCAATTATCTTGCTCCATGACTCATCAAATTAAATCTTTTACCAATTACCATTTTTCCATTTTAACATCTTTGTCATTTCTCGATTCTCTTTTCTGTCTCTATTTCAGCCCTCACTACCTTTCCCAATCTTAGAGGCGTGTAATTCATGTTCTTATTTACCCAACTATAAATCTGCACACTGCCTCGGTATAGGTAATATCTCACGGGCCAATCGGACTCTAATTGAAAAGTTGAGCCATTTCATGAACTTTTAGACATCTCGACTGTCACTTGTTCATAGTGTCGAGGTAATATCTGCCCAAGAATATAATTGAGTTTCATACTCATAAGCATACTCATCAATAAATCAAATCCTCTAGGTCAGAGTAAGGACTTTTATCTATCATTTCTTTTAAACAATGTCCAGGATATCCTGTCACCGGAATACATCCATAAACATTTCTCATCTTAGCTCTGGATGTTTAACACTTAAGATGGGTCGAGCGGGTTTCCACCAATGCTCTGCTGCGCCCTCGAATCTCATTCATAATCTGAGCAATTAGCTCCTCAAAATAATCTCCACACTCCGCTCCAACCTCACGAAGCGTGTCTCAATACTGTCCGATCTCTTTGTCGGACTCAGTGGGGCATGCTCAACATTAGCCTTCATTTCAATTTCATCCTGATTCTCACAGGTCAACTCAGCACAACTAGTAAACTCAGGTCTACCTCTACGACCTCTGCCTCGTGCACTATCTCATCTAACGCGACTCATATTAGGCATTCCTGCATTCTCAACCATTTCTTAGTCAAAACCCATCTCGATATACACTATTGTATCTAACCAAGCACAGTAACACGGGGATGTAATTCCTAATTACTGACACTGACACACATCAGACCAATTGCGCTCTGATACCACCTTTATATGTCACGACCCAAACTACCCAAAAATCAGAGTAAATTTTTCGTGTTTTGTTATTTTCTTTCATGCTTACCTGTCCTCTGATCGTGACCACACTCCACTAACAAATTGGGCTGTGAGTCAATGCCAGTCCCACCATACATTTACCATATAACTTAATTCTTTCTCAGTCATTTATAAGTATTTACAATATTTATACATCCCCTAAAGTTACTTACAAACTTGTTACTGTGCTATGCTTATTTAGATACAATATGTACAAGTGTGTATACCTTAAATGATGGGCAGCAGCGGATATCTGAAATGCAGTACTGAGTCGCCTCAACTTCAACTGAAAATTATCTGTGTGAGAAAATGAAAGGAGTGAGCACATCAAGCTCAGTAAGGCAATCCTACGAACAAGTAGGTAACCATACTACCTACATGAACGTGGTGCCATGCATAAACCACCTTTTCTCCACACATTTTAAAACAGATGATGAGTTATGATGTTATGTAAATCCATTCGCATGGTAAAATTCAACATGCAATTATTTCAAATCATTTCTTTCTCGTTTAAAATTTCATAACAAGGCCAGGACTCAACCCATCCCTCGGGTGGTCCTGACTCACATAAAACCATAAAAAATCGATTTACATTCACACATGGGTTTGAAAAGCATGGAAATAATCATCATGCACATTTGATTTTAAAAACCCAGTTTTAATCTCATCAAAGCCGTCAACATGCGAGACCAAGCAACATCTGTATATCGGTAATAACCAGGACTATGGCCGTATGTCCTCGGGAGTTCCTCTGCTACACGGATCCTAGTGTGCGGGTTCTCACCATGATCGGGAACCGCCCGGGAGGTGGGTCAATCCATCTCGTCAGTCTTATCCGATCCCATGCATCCGAAGATGCCGTATCCAAAGATACCACACGGTACATCGTACTCCATGCTACTTGCACGGTACATCGTACTCCGTGGACCCATATCATGTCTCTATACTCATGCCATGTCTCAAAACGCACGTGTGAGCCTATTTAATTGGTGACACACAGTCTACCCGCTGCTCCAAGCACGGCTTATCGCATGTTCTCATAAAATCAGTGCGAGCGATGCTTAGCACTCTCATCAAATCAAGTAAAACTAGTGCGAGCTAAGCTCTATCACTCTGTATGCAAACCATGTGAAAATCTAGTGCGAGTTAGACTCTAGCACCGTGTCACAAAAATCATATAAAAAGAATTTGGTGCGAGTTGGACTGCAGCACCAATGCATGTAAAACTCTAGTACGAGCTCTTGCTCCAGCACTAATGCATGCATCACACAAATCAAAACATCGTGCGAGCTAAGCTCTAGCACGTCACATGTCAATAAAAACACGTAGGCGGCTCTGTTTCCTCAAAACAGTTTTCAAAATAATTATATCGTTGAAAGTATGCAATGCTGTGCATTTTCTTTCAAGGTTAGCCAGCCTACTCATGCATGCATTAAAATGTCTCCAGAACGAGCAAAAACCTCTTGTTCTTGCTCCTCCCAATTTTTCCTAAATTTGTAAATTTTACCCTTAACAAGGTTATTTTGGTAATTTACCCATTCGGGGTACTAAAATTATTATTTGACCTCTAGACCCTTCAGATAATTTTTAAAGGACTGCAAATGAACTTAAAATTTCATAAAGTTACCTTTAGCAGTCCGCAGAATTCCCTTACCTTATTTTCCTGTCGAGTCTGACCTTTCCTCTGATGTAACGTCGCGTAGTCCGATCTGCTCCAAATCCAATGTCCGGAACTGCGTATAAATATTCATCAGGTCAGATATTATACAACTTAATTGTATTTAATACTTTTCGGGCTTAATTTAAATCATTGGGTCCATTTATCCCTATTGGGCCCGATTGCACCTTAATGGGCCTTAATCGGCCTTAAGCCCGTTTTTCACTTAATTTTTATATTATCGAGGCCTATTAGGTTCATTAGGCCCACTAACAATTCCTTGGGCCTCATTCTAACTCTCGAATAGCTAAATTTATTATTTATGACAATTTATCTAAATTTCCAAAATTTAATTCAATTTATGTGGAATTTAAATTCATATCACGCATAACGATGTAAATTGTCGTAAATAAGGGTTACTTACCCGAGATTCCATACTAGTACGTAAATCGAGGCTGTCTCGAGCTCTCGTTGGATGCCAATTGTCGAGCTACACAATTTCATAAATTTTCGGGTAAATTTTCGATCGAAAATTAATTAAATTGTATACTTCGAAATTTAAATCGAGTCAATTTCGACCACTACTGACTTACCCGTAGCTCGATTACATCACCGAGATTTTTTCTCAATTTTTTCTCTTTTTCTTTTTCCCTTTTTCTCCTTTTTTCCTCTCTTTCTTGGCTGAACCGGTTCGATCCGGTTCAGACCCGGTTCAGACCGTTGGTTCACTCCGGTTCACTCCGGTTCGCTTCTGTTCAGGGCCTTACCGGCCGGTTCTCCACCGGCTTCCACCGCCAGCAGCTCCGCTGGGTCGTCCGCAGCTCTGATCTGGTCTCGGTTTCACACGAGGTCGTCGGAAAGTGGCCGATCTGGCTGTTCTCCCTTGGCCGTCGGAACCCATTTCCATTTCTGTCGTTTTCGACGTTTTTCTGCAGCTTCACCGGTCATGGCCCCCACCAATCGGCTCACTGACGCCTGGGGAACATTCGGTTGTGGTCGGTCGGGCCTGAATCGGCGCCGATCGCCTGCAATTCCTCTTTTCTTCCTTGATTTCGATATTTCCTCGTTTTCGCCCCCGTCGATGCCTCCACGATGCCGGTGGTGGCTCGACCCTCATCGGGCTTCCCTTCCTCGACCTCCGTCGGCCATCGATCATCGGCGAGAGGCTTGGCCTCATGCTTCGTTTTCCATTTTCGCTTCTCCCTCTCTCTCCCCGATTCGTTTTTGGTTTTTTTTTTCAATTAACTAATTAATTAATTAATTTATTATTTATTTTTATTTTATTTATTTTATTAATATTTTTAATCATTAAAATACATTAAAAATCTAAAATATCTACCAAAAATTATTATTTTATTCTAAATTAATTAATTTAATTTTATTTAATTTATTTATTATATTTTGACCCTTTTGCGGGTATAATTTCTCCGTATTTTCGGGATATTGTCCCGAATGACTTTTTGGTATATTTTTTGATTATTTTCGGGATTATTTTTTGAATTAAAAATTTTGATTAATCCCGATTAATTCCAATAAATTGATATCTTGATCAATTTAACCCAGAATAAATTTATTTCACCTTTATTGACCAAGATTTCTCAATCCATTATTTTTAATAAATTTTTCTCATCGAATTTATACCGACTTTCGGTCTTTTGATCATTTTACCCTTGCACGTGTTCGAGAATTAATTTAACCCGACTTCCTTTCACGAACACTCACTCACTTCGCATTTTAAATCCTTATTTCCAATCCGAATCCCATTCAGTTAAATTTTTGACCATTTTCATCCCTCATAAAAATTTACGATTTAATTTCGGGTCTTACATTAGCGGCAAAAGCCGGCGGAGAATCGGCCGGCAAGGCACCGAACCGGCCGAACTGGAGTGAACCGATGGTCCGAACTGGGTTGAATCGGACCGAACCGGTTCAGCCAATGACGTAAGAGAAAAAGGAGAAAAAGGGAAAAAGAAAAAAGAGAAAAAAATTGGAGAAAAATCCCAGCGATGTAATCGAGCTACGGGTAAGTCAGTAGCGGTTGAAATTGACCGATTTAAATTTTAGAATACTTTATTTAATTAATTTTTGCTTAGAAATTTACCCAAAAATTATGAAATTGTGTAGCTCGACAATCGACGTCAAACGAGAACTCGAGACAGCCTCGATTTATGTACTAGCATGGAATCTCGGGTAAGTAACCCTTATTTACGATAATTTGCATCGTTATGCGTGTTTCGAATTTAATTTCTGCATTAATTAAATTAAATTTTGGAAAGTCGGATAAATTGTCGTAAATAATAAATTGAGCTATTCGAGAGTTAGAACAAGGCCCAATAAATTGTTGGTGGGCCCAATGAGCCCAATAGGCCTCGATAATGTGAAAATTAAGTGGAAAACGGGCTTAAGGCCGATTAAGACCCATTAAGGTGCAATCGGGCCCAATAAGGGTAAATGGGCCCAATGATTTAAATTAAGCCCAGAAAATAGGAAATACAATTAAATTGTATGATATCTGACCTGGGGAATAATTATACGCAGTTTTGGACATTGGATTGGGAGTAAATCGGACTGCGTGACGAGACAGCAGTGAAAAAGGAAAGGTCAGACTCTACAGAAAAATAAGGTAAGGGAATTCTACGGACTGCTGAGGTAAACTTTACGAAATTTCAGAGTCATATGCAGTCTTTTAAATTATCTGAAGGGTCTAGAAGTAAGTTAATAATTTTAGTACCCCGAAAGGGCAAATTACCAAGATACCCTTGTTAAGGGTAAAATTTACAATTTTAGGAAAAATTAGGAGGAGCAAGAACAAGAGGTTTCTGCTCGTTCTGGAGGTGTTTTGAAGCATGCATGAGTAGGCTAGCTAACCTTGAAAGAAAAATGCACAGCATTGCATATTTTCAACGATGGAATTGTTTTGAAAATTGTTTTGAGGAAACAGAGCCGCCTACGTGTTTTTATTGACATGTGACGTGCTAGAGCTCAGCTCGCACGATATTTTGATTTGGGTGATGCATGCATTAGTGCTAGAGCGAGAGCTCGCAATAGAGTTTTACATGCATTGGTGCTGGAGTCTAACTCGCACCAAATTATATATATATATATATATATATGATTTACATGATTTTTGTGATACGGTGCTAGAGTCTAACTCACACCAGGTTTTACATGATTTTCGTGACAGGGTGCTAGAGTCTAACTCGCACCATATTTTTATATGATTTTGAGACAGGGTGTTGGAGCTTCGCTCGCACCAGATTTTCACATGGTTTGCATACAGAGTGCTAGAGCTTCGCTCGCACTAGTTTTACTTGATTTGATGAGGGTGCTGAGCATCGCTCGCACTGATTTTACGAAAACATGCAATGAGCTGTGCTTGGAGCATCGAGTAGACTGTGTGTCACAGATTAAATAGGCTCGTACGTGCGTTCTGAGACAAAGTATGATATATGGGTCCACAGAGTACGATGTACCGTGCAAGTAGCATGGAGTACGATGTACCGTGTGGCATCTTCGGATGCGTGGTATCTTCAGATACGTGTAGCATCTTCGGATGCATGGGATCGGATAAGACCGACGAGATGGACTGACCCACCTCCGGGGCGATTCTCGATCATGGTGAGACCCCGCACACTAGGATCCATGTAGGCAGAAGGACTCCCGAGGACACATGGCCATAATCTTGGTTATTACTGATATACAGATGTTGCCTAGTCTCGCATGTTGATGATTTGGACAAGATTGAAACTAGGTTTTAAACTAAATTTGCATGATGTTATTTCCATGTTTTTTAAACCCATGTGTGATGTAAACTGATTTTCATGGTTTTGTGTGAGTCAGGACCACCCGAAAGAGGGGTTGAGTCCTGACTTTATTGTGAAATTTTTAAATGAGGAAGAAATGATTTAAAAAGAGTTGCATGTTGAATTTTCCATGCGAACGTGTTTTACATGACATCATGAATCATAGCATCAGTTTTAAAATGTGTGGAGAAAGGGTGGTTTATACATGGCACCACGTTCATGTAGGTAGTATGGTTACCTACTTGTTCGTAGGATTACCTTACTGAACTTGATGTGCTCACCCCTTTCATTTTCTCACACAGATAATCTCCAGTAGATGTTGAGGCGACTGAGTACTGCATTCCGGATATCCGCTGCTGCCCATCATTTAAGGTATATACACTTGTACATATTGTATCTAAATAAGTATAGCACAGTAACATGTTTGTAAGTGACTTTAGGGGATGTATAAATATTGTAAACACTTATAAATGACTGAGAAAGAATTAAGTTATATGGTAAATGAATGGTGGGACTGGCATTGACGCACAGCCCAATTTGTTAGTGGAGTGTGGTCACGATCAGAGGACAAATAAGCATGAAAGAAAATAACAAAACACAAAAAATTTACTCTGATTTTTGGGTAGTTTTGGGTCGTGACATACAAAGGTGGTATCAGAGCAAAATTAGTCTGATGTGTGTCAGTGTCAGTAATTAGAAAATTACATCCCCATGTTACTGTGCTTGGTTAGATACAATAGTGTATATCGAGATGGGTTTTAACTAAGAAATGGTTGAGAATGCAGGAATACCTAATATTAGTCGCGATAGAGAAGGCAGAGCACGAGGGAGAGGTCGTAGAGGTAGACCTGAGCTTGCTAATCGTGCTGAGTTGACCTATGAGAATCAGGATGAGATTGAAATAGAGGCTAATATTGTGCATGCCTCACAGAGTCCGACAGAAAGATCGGACAGTATTGAGACACGCTTCGCGAGGTTGGAGCGGAGTGTGGAGAATATTTTGGGAGCAATTTTGAAGTGATACTATACGTTTATGCATACATAGGTCAAGGATATGGGCGATTGAAATATGTAGTGGAGCTCAACTACAATGAGTTATTTAAACTTTACCTGGATCGACTGGTCATCATCCTTATTGATGATATGCTGGGTGTATTTAAAGTCTAGGGAAAATTATAAGCAACAATTGGAAAATTGCTTTTACAAATGGTTATTGCGAATTCTGAAAAAGAGTATACTTTGTTGACACGTTTAACTAAGAAGCGTGGTATCTGAATGGGATGATAGACGTGACAAGAGTTTTGGTGTAGTGAAGTATGAACTGACCACCGTGATTATTTTCATCATACCCAACAGCTCAAGAGGTTTCTCAGTGTGTATGGATACCTCAAAATCATGAATGAGCTAGGTATTAATGCAAAATGGGAAGATAGTCGATTGTGGATCCAGACAACTCAAGGATCATGAAATAAACTATCTGACCCATGATTTAAAGTTGGCAGCGGTAGTACTTGTACTGATGATATGGTACTATTATGTACATGGTGAGAAATTTTGGGTATGCACTGATCATAAAGCCCCAAGTATCTGTTTTCACAGAAAGAGGCGAATATGAGAATACATAGTGGGTTAGAGCTTCTGAGAAATTTTGATTGTAGAAAATTGTACCACCCAGGAAAGGCTAATGTGATGGCTGATGCCTTGAGCAGGAAAGAGCCTCGGGATGGTACCACATATGATGGTCAGGGAGCATGAGCTGCTAGAGTAGTTGTGAGCCTCAGTAGTGATGTGATCCCTTCTAATGATGATAGTGATTGTGTGACAGGTAGCCTGAGACTAGAACCGGATGAGAGTGCCCGAATTTGACAGACTTAGCATGATGATCGACATGGTGTCGATAGTTTGGGTCAGATTCAGAAGGGTACAGTGACAAAGTTCACAGAGCGTGTTGATGAATTACAGAGAGGTTCAGAGACAGTATAAGTGCCTCCTAGGACCACTGTTGATGAGATAGTAATATTGTCAGAAGCTTACTCTTCGGGATATACAGTGCATATGGGAAAGTAACGGATATATATATATATGAAATCTCAAAAAAGGGTATTGGTGGTCAGATGTGAAAAGAAATATGGTAGAGATTGTGGAAAAGCACCTAGTATGTCAGCAGAATAAGGTAGAGTATTAAAAGTCTGCAGAGTTATTGTAGTCTCTACCTATATCGACACAGCACGAAAATGGGAGCAAGTCTCCATGAATTTCGTGATGGGTTATAGAGGACTCAGATGAATCACGAGGCTATTTAGATGATAGTCGCTAAATTGACTAAGTCTACCCACCTTCTGGTTATGAAATCCCCATATACTCAAAGTGTGTATGAGGATTCAGGTATAAGGAAGATTGTGGAACATTATGTACCGTTCCAGTGAGCATGGTATTATATAGGGATTCCCACTTCACTTCCCACCTCTGAGAATATTTTCAGGAAGCTACGGGAACTCGATTTAGTATTTGCACAACTTTCCATCCTCAGACAGATGGTCAGTTAGAGAGGACTATACAGGTTCTGGAGGATACGATGAAAGCGTGTGCCATTGATTTTATAAGCTCCTGGGATGATCAGTTATTACAAATTGAATCCGTCAATAACGATAGTTGTCACTTGAGTATCGGGATAACAAGATATGAGGCATAGTATAGCCGTAGGGGTTGTTCCCTGACTCAGACAAGAAAAAGTGGGTGACAGATAGAAATTTCTTCCGAATTAGTATAATAAGTCTCTGAGGATGTTCAGTTGAGGGAGTGTAAGACCCGAATTTAATTAAAAACACAAATTGAATGAGTATTCGTGAAGGGAAGTCGGGTTAAATAATCTCGAACACGTGCAAGGGTAAAACGGTCAAAAGAACGAAAGCCGAAATAAACCCGATAAGAAAATTTTATTAAAAATAATGGATTTGAGAATCTTGATCAATAACGAAGAAATAATTATATTTCGGATTAAATTGATCAAGATATGAATTTACTGAAATTAATCGAAATTTTCGTTCAGGACAATATCCCGAAAATATGGAGAAAATATACCAAAAAGGGTTAAAATATAATAAATAAATTAAATAAAATTAAATAAATCTAATTGGAATAAAATAATAGAATTGTAGATATTTTTAGATTATTTTAGACTATTTTAATGAATATTATAATAATAAAATAATTTATAAATAATAATAATAATAATAATAATAATAATAATAATAATAATAATAATAATAATAATAAAGAAGAAAGAAAGAAAGAAATCGGGAAAAACTCAAAATTTGGAAACCGAAAGCGAAGCCCAAAAACGACCCGTGCGAATCGACGAGCCCGAGGACACACCAGCGATCCTTGACCGCCAACGAGCAGCCGAGGAGAAAGAGTAGAGGCCGACGATCTTCAGCACACCGGAGAAGCGTCGTGTAGTGGCCGGAGGATGCCGATCGGAGGAGAGGAAAAATCGAGGAGAAAAGGGGTGATTTCCGACGGACCACGGTGACTGGGCTCGAACGGCGGGCACCGATGTGATCAGGAGGATGAGCCGGTTCTTTTGAGACCGGTATTGGTCGGTGAAACCACCGAAATCTGGCGGATCGAGGGAGAGAAGGCCGAGAGGGAGAAGAGAGGAACGGCGGCCACCGGCGGTGATTCGACCCCAATCGAGGCCAGTCGAAGGTTGCTCGGCCAAAGACGAGTCGAATGGCGCCAGAAACTAGCCGAGAACCGATCGAAAACGCCATGAACGGCGGCGAGAATGTCTGAACCGGTACGAACCGGTTCAGTAAAGAGGTGAACTGGACTGAACCGGGTTAAACCGGACTGAACCGGTTTATCCAAGAAAGAAGGGAAAAAGGGAGAAAAAGAGAAAAAGGAAAAAAGGGGAAGAATTTTTGGGGATACACCGGACTTCGGGTAAGTCGATACGAGGTCAAAAGTGACCAATTTGAATTTCGAGAAATTTATTTAAATTATATTTAATCGAAAAGTAACCAAGAATTAATTATTAATTGTGCAGTTTTACGACAAAGCCCGAACGAGAGCCAATTGAGCTTCGATTTTCGTACCACGCATCATATTGGGTAAGTATATTTTAATTCCGACAATTAGAGTCCTTTAATACAGAGTTTCGATTATTTTACAAAATTTATGGATTAATTCTGTATAAAAAGGAATATTTATCAGAATTGCAACGTAATTACCGTAATTAGTATACGGGCTATCCAATGAGTTTGGAACGAAACTCGATGATTATTGGTAAGCTGAATGAGCCCAGTAAACCCGAAGAAAGGATTTAAATAGTAAAAATGGGCTGAAAAATGGGTCGAGGCCCATTAAGGTGTAATTGAGCCCAATAAAGTAAAACGGGCCCAGTACGTTAGATTCGACCAGTAAATGTGATATACTGATAAAAATAAGTGAATTAACCGAAAATATGTGGTTATATGCAGTTTCGTAGATTTGGTTGACGCGCTGTTGGACTGAGAGATCGGATATTATCGAGACGAGATAAGTTTATGTGTAAATCGAGGTAAGGGAATTTTTTAGGTGCATAGAGATTTCTATACATATTTTGAGGGGATTTACAGGGCCTAGAATTCTTAAAGTATCTAAAAAACAAAATACTAATTTTTACGAAAACCGGGGCATAGGTGAATAAAGAAAAAGATGATTTTACCCCTGAGAGTAAAATTTACTAAAAGGGTAGTAAGGCAGATAAATTGCATGATTTCATGTTTTTAATGTGTTATATGAATGTATTGCTTTGATTTAAGCAAGTATGCACATAGGTTGGCTGTTGATTTCGTGAATTATACGAAAGGGTATCGGTTTGGACTGGTTACTATTTTAAAAGATGTTTTATAAAGATTGAGCCACCTATCGTATTTACATGAATAAAAAGAGTGCTAGAGTTTTTCTCGTACTCAAGTTTACTGAATTATTACTCATGAAAAGTCGTATTGGAGCATTGCTCGTACGAGAAATTTGTGTATGTACAAAATCGTGCTGGAGCTTCGCTCGCACGAGATTTTAGATATCATGATATGCATAGCATGGTGCTGGAGCTTCGCTCGCACTAGACGTGAGTTGACATGCATATAGTCGTGCGGAAGCCTCCTGTAGACTGTGTGTCATAGAGAGTTGAGATGCTCGCACGTATACTTTGAGACATGGGTTGGTTATCGACATAGTATTGGGGTGGATAAGACCTACGGCAGGCACCCCCAGACTATGATATGGGTCCACGGAGTATGATGTACCGTGTATGTCACACGGAGTACGATGTACCGTGCAGTCATGATGACTCGATGATGTTACTTGATATTCTGGTGGGTAGGAATTGACCCCACCTCCCATTGCAGTTGTGATACCCCACACATCGGGATCCGTGTAGCCTGGGATCACAGGGACAAAGTATGGCCATAGTCCTCGATTTTTCATACAGTAACCTACATGCCTCACATGATATCATACGGTCTGAATAGACCAGGACGAACCCGAGGGAGGGGTAATGTCCCGATTAATGTTTTCAAAAGAGATGTGATTTAATGAATCAAGGTATTCCCGAGAGATGGGTTTGACCTTGATGAGGTTGTTTTATGATGAAACAAATGAGTTTTAACGTGATGAGTTTATGAGGAAACAAATAAGTTTTAAATGTGACGAGCATGAGATGACATACATGATGATTTTTCAATGTTTGTTTTATATGTCGACTTCATGATTTCTCTTATATGATATATACATACATGTGGCATCGTTTTAGTCTTACCTCATGCTCCAAATATAAACGATTTTATATCATTACATTATCAGCACGTAGATAGTATAGTTATCTACCTGCTTACATTATTGCCTTACTGAGCTGTTTATGCTCACCCTTTCATTTTCCACCCCATAGGGTATATTCAGTAGAAGAGAACGACAGTAGTCATATCCGCTGCTTCTTATCAAGACCAGGTATACACATTCGTATAATTTTTGTATCTGAACATATAGAAGTACAGTACTGTATATGGATATAATATTGGGGATGTATTCATTTAAAATAAATTGATATGTAAATGAAATATGAAAATGGAATGGTAAATAGGTGAGAGGTGACTAACACCGAATCATAGCCCAACTGTTTAGTATTGTAACTGTTCACGATGGGTAAGGAAATTAAAAAGCAAAAAATTTACTCTGATTTTTAGGTAATTTGGGTCGTGACAGAAAAGATGGTATCAGAGCTGAGTTGGCATGATATGAGTCGGTGTTAGTGGTTAAGTAAATTTACATCCCCATGTACTGTGCATTGTTTAGATACAATTGTGTATATCAAAGTCGAACAGCAGCTAAGAATTTAGTTTCGAATGCAAGAATATAGTTTTTATAACTGATAACCGCTATGGTAGAGAGACGAGTACATATGCTCGAGACCATAGAGATCGGCTTGAGAGTCAAATGAGTCATCATATGAGACTCAAGATGAGAGTGAGGTGGAGGCTGATGTTGAGCATACTCCACAGGGTTCTATAAAAAGACCAAACAGTATTGAGACACGCTCCAAGAGGATGGAGTGGAGTGTAGAAAATATTTCGAAGTTGTTTACTCAGTGTGTGCAGGTAGTTGAGGATAGACAAGGTAAAGCCTAAGCAGATGCCTTAGACTATAGAGATTTTCACACTCCTCCGGTAGATAGCGAAGTAAAGAAACCAATAATTGCTAAGGACTGGAGGAATGAGATAGCGAAGTTGTATGAATCTTTCGATGTATGTCGACCGAGAATGCGACTTTTAAATAAGCTTATGTTGGAGGGTGAGGCGGAGCATTAGTGGTAGTCCGCTCAACCCATCTGAAGAGTTAGACATCCAGAGCCGACATGAGAAATATTTCTGGATGTATTCCGTGACAGAATATCCCGGACATTGCTTAAAGGAATTTATAGATAAAATTTCTTACATTGACCCAGAGACACTAGTTGATTGATGAGTATGAAACTCAATTTATATCTCTGGACAGGTGTGAACCTGACACTATAGGCAGTGAGAGTCGGAAAGCCCAAAAGTTCATAGAATACTCAAATTGTCGATTAGAGTCTGATTGGCTCACTACTTATGTCGAGGCAGTGCGCAAAATATAGTTGCGTGAAGAAGATCATGTGTTGCACGCCTCTGAGATTAGGAAAGATAATAAGGGCCAAAATAGAGACAAAAGAAAATAGAAAATGACAGAGATGTCAGAGCGGGAAAGAGACTAGTTAGTAAGACATTAGAGCTGATGAGTCACGAGGTAAGATTATTGGTAAGGCCCCAATGTATCCAATTTAACACTTATTAGGGGTATTGTGATTGGAGAACCCCGACCTGCTACGAAGCAGTGTAGCAGTGCAAGCAAAGTTAACAGTGTAGGATGTGTGGTAGATACCACGGAAGTAGGGACTACACCTACACTTTATTAACTAAAATAGGAGTTAAGTGTGGTAAGACGGACCACTTAATTAATGATTGCTCAGAGTTGGGTGAGACTACCCTACAGAAGAGCAAAGAGACAGAAAAAATCTTCTTGATATCTCTGCACCGAAAGGGGAGGCCACAACCGAAGAGAAATGGAAAGTAAGCTGTTGGATGAGGGCGAGTGTATGCCTTGGACCAGGACACTATTGATGTTTCATATGATGTGGTGAAAGATACCACACTGGTTATGAATAGGGAAATAATTATTTTAATTAATCCTGGTGCCACGTGTTTAGTCATACCGCCTTCATTTGTATATAAGTTAGTAAAAGATGTGAATGCCTACACCTATGGGCACAATGCCGATAGTTAGTACCCCAATGAAGGAGGGTTAACTAACGAAATAATTATGAAGAAATTATAAGTGGAAAATGGGGAAGAAGTATAAGTCAGCCGATTTTATTCAATGGACTATGAATAATTTGAAGTAATATTTGAGAATAACTTAGTTGGCTGCAAATTATGATGTTTAGAGTTCTATTCTAAGATAGTGTTGTTTTACCCTTGGAAAGTATACGGTAAGTTTTGACAAGTAAATAAAAGGGGTGCAGCGATTGAAATTAAAGGAGAAAATGATTGTACTCACAGAATGAGTAATGACAGAGTTTTGTTATAAGTGATATACGAAAAGAGATAGACTGGAATAAGAGGCGTATGCAAGGTAAGAATATCTATGATACGTGAAGTAAATTGGATTAAAGCAATTAGTAACGAATATGAATTGTGACCACATGGACTGATATGTAAAGTAATTGTGGTCAAGTCTGAGGTTTAATAAAGGTATTTCAAAATACCTCCCCGCCTGAAGACTTGACAGCGTCTAAAAGTATACACATAAACTTATAAATTGAAAGCGATAGTCGTAATAATATATATACATTTAAAATTAGGGTACCTTCACTTGTACGATAAGAAATATAGAATTCGATTAATCAGGAAAGTTTAAAAATTTAAAATTTTATAAAAGCCGTTAAAAAGGAAATGACGCGGGTTAGTAGCTTCAACGGAAGCGATTTTGAAAGGACATTATACGTTATGCGCACATAGGTCAAGGATATGAGTGATTGAAATATTCAGTGGAAGTCAACTACGACAAGTTATTTAAACTTTACCTGGACCGATTTGTTATCATCCTTATTGATGATATTTTGGGTGTATTTAAAGTCTAGGGAAATCATAAGCAACAATTGGAGATTATTTTTACAGATGATTTGTGGAGAGTTCTCGGAATAGACTACTTTATTGACACGTTTAACTTAGAAAAAGTTGTATTTGAATAGGATGATAGACGTGACAGGAGTTTTGGTGTACTAAAGTAATAAACTGACCACCGCATTTATTCTCACCATACCCAACAGATTAAGAGGTTTCTCATGAGTTTATGGATACCTCAAAATAATGAATGGGCTATGTATTGATGCAAAAAGGGGAAGATAGTCAATTATGAATCCAGATAACTCAAGGATCATGAAAGAGACTATCCGACCCATGATGTAAAGTTGACAGCGATAGTGGTTGTATTGAGTATATGACAATACTATGTACATGGTGAGAAATTTCAGGTATGCACTGATCATAAAAGCCCCGAGTATCTGTTTCACAGAAAGAGTCGGATATGAGAACAAAGAGAGTTAGAGCTTCTGAGGGATTATGATTGTGAAAATTGTACCACCCAAGAAAGGCTAATGTAATGGCTAATGCCTTGAGCAGAAAGAGCCTCGGGTTGGTATTACATATGATGGTCAGAGAGCGTGAGCTGCTAGAGCAGTTGTAAGCCTCAGTAGTGATGTGATCCCCTCTGATGATGATAGTGATTGTCTGACAGCTAGCCTGAGATTAAAACCGGATTTGAGTGATCGAATTTGACAGGCTGAGCATGATGATCGACAGGATGTCGATAGTGTGGGTCAGATTCAGATGGGTACAGTGACAGAGTTCACAGAGAGTGATGATGACTTACTGAGGTTCAGAGACAGTATAAGTGCTCCCCAATACCACAGTGATGAGATAGAGTTATTGTCAGAAGCTCACTCTTCGAGATATTCAGTGCATCAGAGAAGTAATAAATATATCGAAATCTTAGAAAAGGGTATTGGTGGTTAGATGTGAAAAGAGATATTGTGGAGATTATGAAGAAGTGTCTCGTATGTCAGCAGAGTAAGGTAGAATAATAGAAGTTTGCAAGGTTATTGCAATTTCTACCTATATTGACACGAAAATGGGAATAAGTTACCATGAATTTCGTGATGGGTTACAGAGGACCCGAATGAATCATAAGGTTATCTGGGTGATAGCCGATAAATTGACTAAGTTTACCCACCTTCTGGTTATGAAATCTCCAGATACTCTGAGTGTATGGCGGATTTATGTGTAAGAGAGATTGTTGAACAGTATGTAGCGTTCCAGTGAGCATGGTATCATATAGGGATTCCCGCTTCACTTTCCATTTCTGGGAACGTTTTCAGAAAGCTATGGGAACTTGACTGAGTGTTAGCACAGCTTTCCGTCCTCAGACAGATGGTCAGTCAGAGAGGACTATACAGGTTCTGGAGGATATGATGAGAGTGTGTGCTTGATTTGATAAGCTCCTGGGATGATCAGTTATTACTAAACGAATTTGCTAATAATGACAGTTGTCACTTGAGTATCAGGATGACTTCAGTTGAGGCATAGTATGGCCATAAGGGTTGTTTCCCTGATTTGGATAAGAAAAAGTGGGTGACAGATAGAAAATTGTTCCCGAATTGGTAAGACAAACCTCTGAGGATGTTCAGTTAATTGTGAAGGATTAAGAACACCTCCGAGCATATAAAAAAAAAGCTATGCTGACAAGAGACAGAAACCATTGGAATTCACCGAGGATGAATTAGTATTGTTAGAAGTTACATGCCCTTATAAGATAGCATAAGGACGTAACGAGATCCGAAAAGAGATTGGACAAAATAGGAGACAAGGCCTGTAGGTTGGCGTTACCACCTGAATAAGCAGGCATCCATAATGTGTCATATCTTATGATATTTCAAAAATATTATCCGGACCCCGTGTATGTGATCATATATGAGCTTCAACAGTTTAGCTCAATGAAAGTATAACGTATGATTGGAAAATCGATTCGGGTATTAGATGGAAGGAGAAAGTGTTAAGGTTTAAGATGATCACCCAAATTAAAGTATGTTGGTAGTATTACACCCTGAAAAAAGTCACATAAGAGTTAAAGAGTATGATATGTGTGAAATATCTTGAGAGATTTACAGACTAACTTGGTTCTAATTTGGAGGACCAAATTTCTTAAGTGGGGGAGATTTTGTAAGACCCGATTTTAATTAAAAACACAAAAAGAATGAGTATTCGTGAAGGGAAGTCGGGTTAAATTAATCCCGAACACGTGCAAGGGCAAAACGGTCAAAAGACCGAAAGCCAAAATAAACTCGATAAGAAAATTTTATTAAAAATAATGGATTTGAGAATCTTGATCAATAACAAAGAAATAATTAAATTTCGGATTAAATTGATCAAGATATGAATTTACTGAAATTAATCGAAATTTTCGTTCGGGATAATATCCCGAAAATACGGAGAAAATATACCGAAAAGGGTTAAAAATATAATAAATAAATTAAATAAAATTAAATAAATCTAATTGGAATAAAATAATAGAATTATAGATATTTTTAGATTATTTTAGACTATTTTAATGAATATTATAATAATAAAATAATTTATAATAATAATAATAATAATAATAATAATAATAAAAGAAGAAAGAAAGAAAGAAATCGGGAAAAACTCGAAATTTGGAAACCGAAAGCAAAGCCCGAAAACGACCTGTGAGAACCGACGAGCCCGAGGACACACCGGCGATCTTTGACCGCCGACAAGCAGCCGAGGAGAAAGAGGAGAGGCCGGCGATCTTCAGCACACCGAAGACGCGCCGTGTAGTGGCCGGAGGATGCCGATCGGAGGAGAGGAAAAATCGAGGAGAACAAGGGTGATTTTCGGCGGACCAGGTGACTGGGCTCGAACGGCGGGCACCGATGTGATCGGGAGGATGAGCCGGTTCTTTTGAGACCGGTATTGGTCGACGAAACCGTCGAAATTCGACGGATCGTGGGGAGAAGGCCGAGAGGGAGAAGAGAGGAACAGCGGCCACCGGCGGTGATTCGGCCCTGATCGAGGCCAGTCGAAGGTTGCTCGGCCAAAGACGAGTCGAATGGCGCCAGAAACGAGCCGAGAACCGGCTGAAAACGCCATGAACAGCGGTGGGAAAGTCTGAACCGGTACGGACCGGTTCAGCAAAGAAGTGAATCGGACTGAACCGGACCGATCTGAACCGAGTTGAACCGGACTGAACCGATTCAGCCAAGAAATAAGGGAAAAAAGGAGAAAAAGAGAAAAAGGAAAAAAGGGGAAGAATTTTCGAGGATACACCGGACTTCGAGTAAGTCGATACAAGGTCAAAAGTGACCGATTTGAATTCCAGGAAATTTATTTAAATTATATTTAATCAAAAAATAACCCAAAATTAATTATTAATTGTGCAGTTTTACGACAAAGCCCGAACAAGAGCCGATTGAGCTTCGATTTTCGTACCCCGCATCATATTGGGTAAGTATATTTTAATTTCGATAATTAGAGTCCTTTAATACAGAGTTTCGATTATTTTACGGAATTTATGGATTAATTCTGTATAAAAAGGAATATTTATCGAAATTGCAACGTAATTACCGTAATTAGTATACGGGCTATCCAATGAGTTTGGAACGAAACCCGATGATTATTAGTAAGCTGAATGAGCCCAGTAAACTCGAAGAAGGGATTTAAATAGTAAAAACGAGCTGAAAAATGGGTCGAGGCCCATTAAGGTGTAATTGAGCCCAAAAAAGTAAAACGGGCCCAATACGTTAGATTCGATTAGTAAATGTGATATACTGATAAAAATAAGTGAATTAACCCAAAATATGTGGTTATATGCAGTTTCGTAGATTTGGTTGAAGCGCAGTTGGACTGAGAGATCGGATATTATCGAGACGAGATAAGTGTATGCGTAAATCGAGGTAAGGGAATTTTTTAGGTGCATAGAGATTTCTATACATATTTTGAGGGGATTTACAGGGCCTAGAATTCTTAAAGTATCTAGAAAACAAAATACTAATTTTTACGAAAACCGAGGCATAGGTGAATAAAGAAAAAGATGATTTTACCCCTGAGAGTAAAATTTACTAAAAGGGTAGTAAGGCAGATAAATTGCATGATTTCATGTTTTTAATGTGTTATATGAATGTATTGCTTTGATTTAATCAAATATGCACATAGGTTGGCTGTTGATTTCGTGAATTATACGAAAGGGTACCGGTTTGGACCGGTTACTATTTTAAAAGATGTTTTATAAAGATTGAGCCACCTATCGTATTTACATGAATAAAAAGAGTGCTAGAGTCTTTCTCGTACTCAAGTTTACTGAATTATTACTCATGAAAAGTCGTATTGCAGCATTGCTCGTACGAGAAATTTGTGTATGTACAAAATCGTGCTGGAGCTTTGCTCGCACGAGATTTTAGATATCATGATATGCATAGCGTGGTGCTAGAGCTTCGCTCGCACTAGACATGAGTTGACATGCATATAGTCGTGCGGAAGCCTCCTGTAGACTGTGTGTCACAGAGAGTTGAGATGCTCGCACGTATACTTTGAGACATGGGTTGGTTATCGACATAGTATTGGGGTGGATAAGACCTACGGCAGGCACCCCCAGACTATGATATGGGTCCACGGAGTACGATGTACTGTGTATGTCACACGGAGTATGATGTACCGTGCAGTCATGATGACTCGATGATGTTACTTGATATTCTGGCGGGTAGGAATTGACCCCACCTCCCGTTGCAGTTGTGATACCCTGCACACCGGGATCCATGTAGCCTGGGATCACAGGGACAAAGTATGACCATAGTCCTCGATTTTTCATACAGTAACCTACATGCCTCACATGATATCATACGGTCTGAATAGACCAGGACGAACCCGAGGGAGGGGTAATGTCCCGATTAATGTTTTCAAAAGAGATGTGATTTAATGAATGAAGGTATTCCCGAGATATGGGTTTGACCTTGATGAGGTTGTTTTATGATGAAATAAATGAGTTTTAACGTGATGAGTTTATGAGGAAACAAATAAGTTTTAAATGTGACAAGCATGAGATGACATACATGATGATTTTTCAATGTTTGTTTTATATGTCGACTTCATGATTTCTCTTATATGATATATACATACATGTGGCATCGTTTTAGTCTTACCTCATGCTCCAAATATAAACGATTTTATATCATTACATTATCAGCACGTAGATAGTATAGTTATCTACCTGCTTACATTATTGCCTTACTGAGCTGTTTATGCTCACCCTTTCATTTTCCACCCCACAGGGTATATTCAGTAGAAGAGAACGACAGTAGTCATATCCGCTGCTTCTTATCAAGACCAGGTATACACATTCGTATAATTTTTGTATCTGAACATATAGAGGCACAATACTGTATATGGATATAATATTGGGGATGTATTCATTTAAAATAAATTGATATGTAAATGAAATATGAAAATGGAATGGTAAATAGGTGAGAGGTGACTAACACCGAATCATAGCCCAACTGTTTAGTAGTGTAACTGGTCACGATGGGTAAGGAAATTAAAAAGCAAAAAATTTACTTTGATTTTTAGGTAATTTGGGTTGTGACAGGGAGAGATTAAGAACACCTCAGAGCAGACAAGAAGCATTGGAATTCACCGAGGGTGAATCAGTAATTGTTGAAGTTATTTGTCCTAAGGGAATAAGGACATAACGAGACTCGGGAAGAAGGCAAATTGAGTTTTGCTGAATGAAATTTTTGAGATATTGGACAAGGGGGAGAGAAGACCTGTAGGTTGGCATTATCACCTGAATAAACAGGCATCCACAATGTGTCCCATCTTTTGATACTTCGACAATACTACCCAGATCCTGCATAGGTGATCGGATATAAACTCCAACAGTTCAGCTTAATGCAAATATAAGTATATTGAAAAAGTTGATTTGGGCATTAAACAGGAAAGAGAAAGTATTGAGGTTTAAGACGATCTCCCTAGTTAAAGTTCTTGAGAAGTAATACACTCCGAAAAGGTCACAGAAGAATTAAAGAGTATGATATGAGAAAACGTACCCGAAGTTATATATGGACCCATATGACTTGGTTCTAATTTGGAGGACCAAATTCCTTAAGTGGGGGAGATTATGTAAGACCCGATTTTATTGTAAGAGCAAAAGGGAATGAATAGAAATTTATGACTGCATTTAAAAATACAAAAGGACAAAAATGGAATTTCTAAACACGTTAAAGGGCAAAATGATCAAAAGACCGAAAATCGGTATAAATTCGATAAGAAAAATTTATTAAAAATAATGGATTGAGAAATCTTGGTCCATAAAGGTGAAATAAATTTATTCTGGGTTAAATTGATCAAGATATCAATTTATTGAAATTAATCGAGATTAATCAGAATTTTTACCTCGAAAAAATTATCCCGAAAATAATCGAAAAATATACCGAAAAGTCGAAATAATACTGATAAATTCAATTAGGAATTAATTAAATTAATT
Organism: Firmiana major; assembly: GCA_033439115.1. Lineage (NCBI taxonomy): Eukaryota > Viridiplantae > Streptophyta > Magnoliopsida > Malvales > Malvaceae > Firmiana > Firmiana major. The sequence continues at coordinate 19,169,064 of CM065903.1, read as the reverse complement.
AATAATTTTTTAGATATTTTTGACAAGATAATTGTATTTTAATGACTAAAATAATAATAATAAAAATAATTAATAAAATTATATAAAAAAAGAAGAATTGGAAAAAAAAAGGGAAACTCAGAATCGCGAAACGCGATTCTGAAGAAACAACAGAAAACGAAGCGGAGGCCGAGCCCTTCGCCTGCGATCGATGGTCGATGGAGGCCGAGGAAGGAAGCCCGATGAGGCCCGGGCCACCACCGGCCTAAAAGAGCCATGAACGGCGACGACCGGCGAGAGGAACGGCGAGAAACGAAATCGAGAGAAGAGAAGGTGATTCCCGGTGATCGACGACGATTCGGCACCGACCGACCACCGTCGAACGTTCCCGAGGCCCAGACGACGTGATTGGTGGCGGCCACGACTGGCGAAACTGTCGACAATCGCCGAAAATGGCAGAAAGAGGAAATGGGTACCGACGGTGGAGAGAACAGGCCGGACCAGCGACTTTCCGATGGCCTTGGACGAAACCGAGGGCAGATTCGTGCTGCGGACGAACCAGCGGAGCCACTGGTGCGGAAGTCGACGGAGAACCGACCGGCAGGCACCAAACCAGTCGAACCGGAGTGAACCGGCGGTCTGAATCGGGTTGAACCGGATCGAACCGGTTCAGCCAATGAGGAAAGAGAAAAAAAGAGAAAAAAGGAAAAAGAAAAAAGAGGAAAAAAATTGGAAAAAAATTCCGACGATGTAATCGAGCTACGGGTAAGTCAGTAGCGGTCGAAATTGATCGATTTAAATTTTGAAATATTTTATTTAATTAATTTTACCCGAAAATTTACCCGAAAATTATGAAATTGTGTAGCTCGACAATCGACGTCAAATGAGAGCTCGAGATAGCCTCGATTTACGTACTAGCATGGAATCTCGGGTAAGTAATCCTTATTTACGATAATTTACATCGTTATGCGTGCTTCGAATTTGATTTCTGCATTAATTAAATTAAATTTTAGAAAGTCGGATAAATTGTCGTAAATAATAAATTGAGCTATTCGAGAGTTAGAACGAGGCCCAATAAATTGTTGGTGGGCCCAATGAGTCCAATAGGCCTCGATAATGTGAAAATTAAGTGAAAAACGGGCTTAAGGCCGATTAAGGCCCATTAAGGTGCAATCGAGCCCAATAGGGGTAAATGGGCCCAATGATTTAAATTAAGTCCAGAAAATAGGAAATACAATTAAATTGTATGCTATCTGACCTGAGTAATAATTATACGCAGTTTCGGACATTGGATTGGGAGTAAATCGGATTGCGTGACGAGACAGCAGTGGAAAAGGAAAGGTCAGACTCTACAGAAAAATAAGGTAAGGGAATTCTACGGACTGGTAGAGGTAAACTTTACAAAATTTCAGAGTCATATGCAGTCTTTTAAATTATCTGAAAGGTCTAGAAGTAAGTTAATAATTTTAGTGCCTCGAAAGGGCAAATTACCAAAATACCCTTGTTAAGGGTAAAATTTACAATTTTAGGAGAAATTGGGAGGCGCAAGAACAAGAGGTTCCTACTCGTTCTGGAGGTGTTTTGATGCATGCATGAGTAGGCTGGCTAACCTTGAAAGAAAAATGCACAGCATTGCATATTTTCAACGATGAAATTGTTTTGAAAATTATTTTCAGGAAACAGAGCCGCCTAGTGTTTTTATTGAGATGTGACGTGCTAGAGCTCAGCTCGCACGATATTTTGATTTGGGTGATGCATGCATTAGTGCTAGAGCGAGAGCTCGCAATAGAGTTTTACATGCATTGGTGCTGGAGTCTAACTCGCACCAGATTATATATATATATATATGATTTACATGATTTTCGTGATACGGTGTTAGAGTCTAACTCGTACCATATTTTTATATGATTTTGAGACAGGGTGTTGGAGCTTCGCTCGCACCAGATTTTCACATGGTTTGCATACAGAGTGCTAGAGCTTAGCTCGTACTAGTTTTACTTGATTTGATGAAAGTGCTGAGCATCGCTCGCACTGATTTTATGAGAACATGCGATGAGCCGTGCTTGGAGCATCGGGTAGACTGTGTGTCACCGATTAAATAGGCTCGCACGTGCGTTTTGAGACAAGGTATGATATATGGGTCCACGGAGTACGATATACCGTGCAAGTAGCATGGAGTATGATGTACCGTGTGGCATCTTCGAATGCGTGGTATCTTCGGATACGTGTGGCATCTACGGATGCGTGGGATCGGATAAGACTGACGAGATGGACTGACCCACCTCCCGGGCGATTCCCGATCATGGTGAGACCCCGCATACTAGGATCCGTGTAGGCAGAGGGACTCCCGAGGACACATGGCCATAGTCCTGGTCATTACCGATATACAGATGTTGCCTAGTCTCGCATGTTGATGATTTGGACGAGATTGAAACTGGGTTTTAAACTAAATTTGCATGATGTTATTTCCATTTTTTTAAACCTATGTGTGATGTAAACTGATTTTCATGGTTTTATGTGAGTCAGGACCACCCGAAGGAGGGGTTGAGTCCTGACTTTATTGTGAAATTTTTAAATGAGGAAGAAATGATTTAAAAAGAGTTGCATGTTGAATTTTCCATGCGAACGTGTTTTACATGACATCATGAATCATAGCATCAGTTTTAAAATGTGTTGAGAAAGGGTGGTTTATACATGGCACCACGTTCATGTAGGTAGTATGGTTACCTACTTGTTCGTAGGATTGCCTTACTGAGCTTGATGTGCTCACCCCTTTCATTTTCTCACATAGATAATCTCCAGTAGATGTTGAGGCGACTGAGTACTGCATTCTGGATATCCGCTGCTTCTCATCATTTAAGGTATATACACTTGTACATATTGTATCTAAATAAGCATAGCACAGTAACATGTTTGTAAGTGACTTTAGGGGATGTATAAATATTGTAGACACTTATAATTGACTGAGAAAGAATTAAGTTATATGGTAAATGAATGGTGGGATTGGCATTGACGCACAGCCCAATTTGTTAGTGGAGTGTGGTCACGATCAGAGGACAGATAAGCATGAAAGAAAATAACAAAACGCGAAAAATTTACTCTGATTTTTGGATAGTTTTGGCTCGTGACAGTACATTACTGCTGTCACCCTTTTGTTCTGCATTTCTTGCCTTTGCAGCACGCGAGCTCTGCAATCACATCGAGGAGAAGTAGCCACCATTGCTCCTGCACAGCAGCAACCTGTATTGATACAGATCAGCAGCTCGTTACCATGCTTCAGCAACCCAGAGTGCACTAGAAAGTGTCCAGTAACGCCCGATGCTACCACATCCAGTAGCGCCCGACACTACTTCTATCACCACATGTTGCAGCTACTAAGCACAAGTCAGCCATTAACACAATCACGTGCACCGACCTTGTTCATCTCAGATTCCCACTAGTAATGAAGAAGCCAAGCATCAAACATAGAATATAAACTAAGGTATTTAACAACAAATATCAACATCAAACTGTAACAAAGTTAAGGAAGTAAAACAAAGAAAACAAAAGTAAAAACGATGAAGAACATATAAGGTTACTGCTGCTAGTAACTATTTCTCCATTCCAGCAAACTAACCAAATAAACAGTACACTAATAACAAAACAGAGTCGAACAGAGCAACACTATAGACACTTCTCACTGCATCCAATGAAATCAACATCTATCAAACATAAACTAGCTGACGAGTCTAGTGGGATCAATGAAAAAATTCTAAAATGAAATGCAGCAAATGTCATGAACTACAGAACTTAAGAACATGTAGTAAAAACAAAGAAAGCTAATGTTAAATGCAGTAAACAAAAAAAAAAAACCGATTCATGAAGTGCAAACAAATAAAAATGAAATGAGGAAAGAAAAGAACAACAATGCATAGCAGAACATGAGCTTAAAACCAAAGGGAAATATGTAAAATCAACAACTAAAGTTAACACACTCAACACCCGTGAGCTTCATCAACGTGAAAAGGAAAACCCATCATCCTCGGGTTGCTTCATTCCCTTCTCCAACCGTGGTTCCACATTGCCATTGATGTGGAAATAATGCTAGCGATCAAGACCACATCAAAGCATAAGAATCAAGAGGGACAGTGATGAAGGAAAATGATTTAACTAAATGAACGATGAAGAACAAAGACAGTGAATCTTAAGAATGATCAAACCGAGAGCTACCAACTATAGGAAATATAAGCTGTACATTAAAACTGAAAAATAAAAGAAATGAACTTTAACAAAACCGAGAAGAAGGAAATGAAATTGATTGCCATAAATAAAACTATCAAAGACTAGAAAATGAAGAGACTTTTCATAAAATAAAGATGGAATGAACAGTAAAATAAAGATGGTGGCTAAAAAATATACTCGGGGAAAAACTTAAAAACAAGGAAATAAAAACTATTCCACCCTAACTACCTCTACTCCTACAAACTAATTTACCCTAAACTACACTACTCCTAAATTCTACCCTACTTTATTTTTTCAATTGCCATCATGTTCTATTTATACTTACACTTAGGGGTACAATGGTAATTTTTATCCTAGATGAGTTGGCATTGTTTGGTCATTTGTCTTCCTCTGATTTGCTGCAGAGTAGATATTTCCACGTCATCCATCTGTTTGTCCAATTAGCTGTGTGATGTGGCCCAGCATGTGTCTTCCAGAGGGTTGGCTCTGTGTCCGTCGATCTTATCATTGCGGAGCAAATAAAGTACGGACACCTGGCACCACGCGTGTCCAGACAACTGGTGACTCGGTCTACAAATTGGAAGTGGTCCAGTCTCCTTTAGCCCATTTTCAGCCCAATTTTAACTGAAACAATTGAGTTTCATCCAGATTTAATTTACCTACACATTAAAGAATTTTAATTAAATAAAGGGGATAATTAATAAAATAATATGAAGATTTAAATAATTAATTAAGAAATTAAGCACAAATAATTCTATTAAAAATATAATTATCATACCCCAAACTTGAGCTTTTGCTTGTCCTCAAGCAAAACAAAAACAAATATAGGAATGACAAGTACTAAACATAATAATTTCTCTAATATTAACCTCAAAGATAAAGTACCAACTATGATCTCAAAGACTCACAATTACAAGTCTAACATTCAGAATCATTCAATCATAAGTCCTAACCCAAATTGGACTCCTTGTGTGTGTGTGAAAAATGTCAAAGCCACTTCACGGTACATTATCCGGATTAGATTATGCAAACAGTGAATGCAAAGTCAATGACAAGTGACCATTCCCATAAGTTTGCTTTTCACTTCTCTCTCCACTAATATAGTCACACTTAATCAAACATCAATAGGACTTCATTAAGCTTGTAATGTAAGGCTAGGGCTAAGGTATGATAAAGTCGATTTAGGTTTAATTACCCCTTAACATGCATTACTTCTAGGATCTTTAATGTAAGAGCTCAATTTATTTTCCCCCAAACTTATTTATTTCACTAAACATTTTATTTTATTTTTGTATTTTTCTTTTTTTTCTTCTTTTCTTTTTCTTTCATTTTTTTTTAACCTTCACTATCTCCTAATACCCATATGTACATAGCTCACAATATATCCCAATGACTTTTCATGCTTTCGGGGTAAGGGATAGGAAAAGAGTGCTTAAGCTAAAGAAAATTTATACATGTGTATTTACAGAGAAAAGTCTATTTGGCCCAGATGGGTGACTAGGGGTAAAATATGTACTAGGTGGCTAGAAAGGCTCAAACGATCCAAAGATTGCCTAAATCATCTCCCTAATTAAGTGTGATCTAATATTTCACCTCGAGATCAGATCAAACAAATTCTAGACTATGATACACAAAATCAACTGAACAAATGCAATCATATGTCCACATAAGCTTTCTCTAAATAAATATACAGATTCATAACATGACATGTGCATAAGATGAGGAAATCACAATCAGAATCATGACAAATTCAAGAACTCAACGTCATGCTTTTCCTATAATCATGCTTCTCAGTTAATCAAAGTCAGACTAAATCATAGGGTCATATCATCAGAATATGGGAAAACTACATGCTAAGTACTAAATCATCCCAAAATCAAACAATTTAAACTCATATTTTTAAAAAAAAATTGAAAAGTTTTTCAATTTTGCCCAAATTTTCAAAAAATGCTCAAGTGATATCCCCACCCCCAAACTTAAAGTGTACAGTGTCCTCAATGTGCAAATAATATAAACATTTAAGCTCAAGAACAGAGTACTTCCCTATCTGATGATGATGATGAACAACTGAAGCTTGATTGAAAAGGTAATGCTGGAAAAGAAATCTGCAAAATAAACAAAGGAAGAAAAAGCAGAAAAGAAAAGAACTGTACAAAAAGTGAAAAATAAAAATAAATCCACTTCAAATGCAGCTAAAGAACACGACAGTCAGCAGCAGGGAGAAGAGTAGGAGGATCAGCCAAAGTGGTGACAAAATATTGACAGTTAAATCCTCCTTAACTCTATCTACTTCCCTCCTTCTTTCATATTTCTTGTGATCAAGCCTTATATCCTCCTCAATATCCATCTTAAAACACTCTTGAGAGTCATCAGAGAGCTTCAAAGGTTTGAAAACATGAAATATCACCTCCTGATCTAGGACTCTCATAGTTAACTCCCCCTTTTGTACATCAATTAAGGTTCTACCAGTCGCTAGGAAAGGTCTGCCTAGTATAATGGGGACTTCCATGTCTTCCTCAATGTCTAAAACAATAAAATCCACAGGGAAAATAAATTTGTCCACCTTTACTAACACATCCTCAATGACCCCCTTTGGATATTTAATGGATCGATCTGCTAGCTGAAGGGTCACTGTAATGGACTTGACATCCCCTATTCCTAACTTCTGATAGATAAATAAAGGCATTGGATTGATACTATGTCACGACCCAAAAATCACCCAAAATCAGAGTAAATTTTTCGTTTTTCTTTTATACTTACCTGTCCTCTAATCGTGACCACACTCCACTAACAATTGGGTTGTGTGTCCATGCCAGTCCCACCATTCAAGCACCATTCAATCACCATATAACTTAATTCCTTATTAAATGAAAAGTAAACACATGCATTTTTCACTAATTCTTTCTCATTCATTTACAAGTGTTTACAGTGTCTATACATCCCTGACAGTTACTTACAAACATGTTACTATTCTATTCTTATTTAGATACAATATGTACAAGTGTATATACCTCAAAATGATGGGCAGCAGCAGATATCAGGAATGCAGTACTCAGTCGCCTCAAAGTCTACTGGAGGAAATCTATGTAGGAAAATGAAAGGGGTGCGCACATCAAGCTCAATAAGGCAATCCTACGAACAAGTGGGCAACTATACTACCTACATGAACGTGGTGTCGTGCATAAACCACCCTTTCTCCACACATTTCCAAACAGATATTATAATTCATGATGTCATGTAAAACAAGTTCGCATGTGGATTTCAAAGAGCATGGAAAATTCAACAAGCAACTCTTTTAAATCATTTCATTCTCATTAAAATTTCATAACAAAGTCAGGACTCAGCCCATCCCTCGGCTGTTCCTGACTCACACAACACCATGAAATCAAATGCTTTTCACAGCAATAGAAATATGCGATACAATGAATGTCATGTAAAACCAGTTTACATCATTCATGGGTTTAAATAGCATGGAAATAACATCATGCAAATTCAGTTTAAAACCCAATTTCATTCTTATCAAAATCTTATCTCAGTCAGGATCTAACCCCTCCCTCGGGTGATCCAGAATCACACAAAAATCCACCAAACGAGTTTCTCAAAACATCAACATGCGAGACTAGGCAATATATAGATCTCAGGCAAATAACTAGGACGATGGACATATGTCCTTGTGATCCCACTGCTACACGAATCCTAGTGTGTGGGGTCTCACCACGATCGAGGATCGCCTCGAGAGGTGGGTCAGTTCACCCCGTCGGCCCTGTTCGATCACTCGTATCCGAAGATGCCACGCATCTGAAGATGCCACGCATCCAAAGATGCCACATAATTAATCCCAGCAATGTACAGTGTACTCCATACTACTTGCACGGTACAACGTACTCCATGGACTCATATCTCATATCCACAATCATGCCTGTCTCAAAACGCACATGCGAGCATATTTAATCGGCGTGACACACAGTCTACCCAACGCTCTAAGCATAGCTCATCGCATGTCTCATAAAACCAGTGCGAACGATGCTTCAGCACTCTCATAAAATCAAGGAAAATCTCGTGCAAGCCAAGCTCCAATACGCGTTTCATAAAATCTCATAAGATTAGTTCGAGCTAAACTCCAGCAATCTGTCAAAATCATGTAAAACTAGTGCGAGCTAGGCTCCAGCACTGTGTCATAAATAATCAAGTGAAAATTTGGTGCGAGTTAGACTCTAGCACCCTGTCACGAAATCATATGAAAATCTGGTGCGAGTTAGACTCCAACACCTACGCATATAAAACTCTAGTGCAAGCTTTTGCTCCAACACTAATGCATGCATCACACAAATCAAAACACGTGCGAGCTGAGCTCTAGCACATCACATGTCTATAAAATCACGTAGGCGGCTCTGTTATCTCAAAATAATTTCCAACAGAATCACATTGTTGAAAATATGAAATGCTGTGCATTTTTATTTAAAAGTTAGCCAGCCTACTCATGCACGTGTCAAAACACCTCAAGAACGAGTAGGAACCTCTTGTTTTTGCTCCTCCCAATTTTTCTAAATTTGGAAATATTACCCTTCATAAGGGTATTTTGGTAATTTATCCATCCGGGGCACTAAAAGTTTTATCTGAAATCTAGATCCTTCAGACAATTTAAGAGACTGCAAATGAATTTGAAATTGTGTAAAGCTACCTCTAGCAGTCCATAAAATTCCTTTACCTGGAATCACGCGCGAACTTATCCTGTCTCGACCATATCAGGTCTCTCAGTCCAATTCACTCCAAACCAAGTCTACGAAGCTACATATAACCACATGGGGGTTCAGTTCAAATATTGATCAATATTTCACTCTTACTGATCGAATCTAAAATTTTGGGCCCGTTTTACTTTATTAGGCCCAATTGCATCTTAATGGGCCTCGACCCATTTTTCAACTTGTTTCCACTTTTTAAATCCCTTCTTCGGGTTTACTAGGCTCATTTGGCTTATCAATAATCATCAGGCTTCGTTCCAAACTCATTGGATAGCCCAGATATTATTTACAATAATTACTTTGAAATTTCAAATAAAATTCTTTTTATGTAGAATTCATCCGTAAAATCCGTAAAATAACCTGAACTCTGCATTAAATGACTCATATTATCGTAATTAAAATGTACTTATCCAATGTGATGCGGGGTACGAAAATCGAAGCTAAATCGGCTCTCGTTCAGGCTCTGTCGTAACACGGCACAATTATGTAAATCTGGGTTATTTTCCACTAAAATAATATTAAATTCAATTCCCGAGATTTAACCGCAGGTCAATCCCGACCCTCGGCCACTTACCCGAATTTTGAGTCATCCCTGGGTAATTTTTTCTTTCCTTTTTCCCTTTTTTTTCTTTTCTTTTCTTTTCCTTTCCTTCCCTTTTTCCTTTCGGCCAAACGGTGCCGTTTCTGGGTGTTTGCCGTCGCCAATAGTTCTGGCCTATTCGCAAGCCACTACCGGTCTCAAAAGGACCACCTCCTCCTCCCGATCACGCCGGTGCCCTCCATTCACACCCAACTGCAGTGGGTCGTTGGAATCAAGCTGTTTTCCTCTCAGTTTTTCTCTTCCTCCGTTCGCCGATTTTCGGCGTCTATACGGCGCGTCGTCGGTGTCGTTAAGTTCGCCGACCTACCCTCTCTCTTCTCTAACCTTCGTTTGGGTCGTCGGTCGTTGGTGGCTTGTAGATGGGTTTCAGTCTCCTCGGGATGTAGCGTCGATTTCGGTTTCCAGTTTTTGGGTTTCCCGATTTTTCGATTTTCAGTTCTTTATTATTATTATTATTTATAATTTATTTTATTCATTAAAATATAATAAAATACCTAAAATATCTAAAAAAATCATATTTTATTCCTTAAAATATTACATTTTACCATAATTAATTTATTTAATCTATTTTTCCACTTTCCTGGTATATTTTCTCCGTATTTTCGGGATATTGTCCCGAGTGAATTTTTGATAAATTTTAATAATTTCGGATCTTGATCAATTTGACTCGAAATTTGATAATTTCCTCATTATTGATCAAGATGTCCTAAATCCTTATTTTTAATTAAAATTTTCTTATCGAATTTATACCGGATTTCGGTCTTTTGACCGTTTTACCCTTATACGTGTTCAGGATCAATCCAATCCAACTTCCCTTCACGAACACTCACTCATTTCATATTTTAAATCCTTATCTCCAATCCGAATCTCATTTGTTTAAATTTGTGACCATTTTAATCCTTTATAAGAAATTACGATATAATTTCGGGTCTTACATAATCTCCCCCACTTAAGAAATTTGGTCCTCCAAATTAGAACCAAATCAAATAGGTCCATAAACAACTCCAGGTACGTCTATCGCATCTTACTCTTTAATTCTATGTGACTTTTTCGGAGTGTACTACTACCAAAGGACTTGACTAGGGAGATCGTCTTAAACCTCAACACTTTTTCCTTCCTGTTTAATGCCCGAATCGAGTTTTCAACATACGTTATACTTTCATTTAGCTAAGCTGTTAGAGCTCATATCTGATCACATATGTTGGGTCCGGATAGTATTTCTGAAGCATCAAAAGATGGGACACATTGTGGATGCCTGCTAATTCAGGTGGTAACATCAACCTACAGGCCTTATCTCCCACTTTGTCTAATCTCTCAAAGGATTCAATCTAACGAAACTCAATTTACCTTCTTTCAAAATCTCGTTATGTCCTAAGAGCATGTAATTTCCAACAATACTAATTCACCCTCGGTGAATTCCAATGGTTTCTATCTCTTATTAGCATAGCTTTTCTGTCTACTCTGAGGTGTTCTTAATCTCTCACAAATCAACTGAAGATCCTCAGAGGCTTGTTTTACTAATTCGGGAGCAATTATCTATCTGTCACCCATTTCTTCTTATCCAAGTCGAGGAACAACCCCTACGGCCATACAAGGCCTCACATAATGTTATCCCGATACTCAAGTGACAACTGTTATTATTGGCGAATTCAATTTGTAACAACTGATTATCCCAAGAGCTTATAAAATCAATGCACACACTCTCATCATATCCTCTAGAACCTGTACAGTTCCCTCTGACTAACCATCTATCTGAGGACAAAAAGCTGTGCTCACACTCAGCCAGGTTCCCATAGCTTCCTGAAAAATATTCCCAGAAGTGGGAAGTGAAGTGGGAATCCCTATATGATAAAATGCTCACTGGAAAATACATGGTGTTCCACAATCTTCCTTACATATAACTTCACCTACGCACTCAGAGTATCTTGGGATTTCATAACCAAAAGGTGGGTAGACTTAGTCAATTTAGCGACTATCACCTAGATAGCCTCGTGATTCATCTGGGTCCTCTGTAACCCATCACAAAATTCATGGTACCTTTTTCTCATTTTCATGTCGATATAGGTAGACGCTACAATAACCCTACAACTTCTATTGCTCTACCTTAATCTGCTGACATACAAAACACTTTTCCACAATCTCTACAATGTCTCTTTTCACATCTGACCACCTATACCCTTTTTAAAGATTCTGATATATTTATTACTTCTCGGATGCACTGTATATCTCGAAGAGTGAGCTTCTGACAATAACAATATATCATCTATTGTGGTCTTGGGGAGCACTTATACTGTCTCTTAACCTCAGTAAGCCATCATCACTGTGAACTCTATCACGTACCCATCTGAATCTGACCCACACTATCGACACCATGCCGATCATCACGCTAAGCCTATCAAATTCGGTCACTCAAATTTGGTTCTAATCTCAAGCTAGCTGTCACATAATCATTGTCATCATCAGAGGGGATCACATCACTACTGAGGCTTACAACTGCTCTAGCAGCTCACGCTTCCTGACCATCATATGTAATACCATCCCAAGGCTCTTTCTGCTCAAGGTATCGACCATCACATTAGCCTTTCCTGGGTGGTACAATTTCCATAATCATAATCCCTCAGAAGCTCTAACCCTCTTTGTTCTCATATCTGATTCTTTCTGTGAAAATAGGTACTCGAGGCTTTTTATGATCAATGCATACACAAAATTTCTCACCGTATAAGTGGTGGCATCATACCTTTAGTGTAAACACTACGATTGCCAATCTCTAAATCATGGGTCAAATAGTTTCTTTCATGATCCTTGAGTTGTCTGGATCTATAATCGACTATCTTCCCAATTTGCATCAATACACAGTTCATTCATTATTTTGAGGTATCCATATACACTGAAACCACTTGAGCTGTTCGGTATGGTGAGAGTAAATGCTGTGGTCAGTTCATACTTCAATACACCAAAACTCACCAAAGCTACTTTCATACTTATCATCCCACTCGTATGCAATCTTCTTCTGAATGAGATGTGTCAACTGAGCAGCCCATTTCGAGAACTCTCAACAAACCATCTATAAAAACAATTTCCAATTATTGCTTATAATTTTCCCTGGACTTTAAATACACCCAAAATATCATCAATAAGGATGATAACAAATCGATCCAGGTAAAGTTTAAATACCTCATCGTAGTTGAGTTCCACTAAATATTTCAATCACCCATATCCTTGACCTATGTACACAAACGTATAATGTCATTTCAAAATCACTTTCGTTCAAGATACTAACCCGCGTCATTTTCTTTTTCTTATATTAATGGCTTTTATAAAATTTTAAATTTTTAAACCTTCATTATTAATCGAATTCTATATTTCTTTATCGTAATAGTAAAGGTACCCTAATTTTAAATGTATATATTACGACTGTCGATTTCAATTTATAGATTATGTGTACTTCTAGACGCTGTCAAGTCTTCAGGCGGGGAGGTATTTTGAAATACCTTTATTAACCCTTAGACTTGACCACTTGGACTGGTTATGTATATATCCACCCCTTATCCTTGGTCGCAATTCATATCTACTACATATTGCTTAATCCAAATTATTTCACATATCAAAGATATTCGTACCTTGCATACGCCTCTTATTCCAATATATCTTGTATTCAGGATCTATCACATCTCAAAGCTTATCTCCTTTCGTATATAACTTATAACAAACTCTGTCATTACTCATTCCGTGAGTACAATCATTTACTCGTTTAATTTCAATCGCTACACCCCATTTATTACTTGTCAAAACTTACAGTATACTTTTCAGGGGTATCCATATCACTATCTTAAGATAGAAATCTAAACAGCATAGTTTGCAATCGACCAATTTATTCTCAAATATTACTTCAAATTATTCATAGTCCATTGAATAAAATCGGCTGACTTATACTTCTTTCCTTGTTTTCGACTTATAATCTCTTCATAATTATTTTCGTTAGTTAACCATCCTTTATTGGGGTACTAATTATCAGCATTGTGCCCAAGAGTGTAGGCATTCATGTCTTTCATTAACTTATATGCAAATGAAGGCGATATGAATAAATGCATGGCACTAGGATCAATTAAAATAATTACTTCATTATTCATAACCAGTGTGGTATCTTTCACCACATCATATGAAACATCAATCGTGTCTCGGTCCAAGGCATACACTCGTCCTCGTCCAACAGCCTACTTTCCCCTTTCTCTTTGGCTGTGGCCTCCCTTTTCGATGTAGAGATATTAACAGGTTTTCTCTGTCTCTTTGCCCTTCTGTGGGGCAGTCTCACCGAACTCTGAGTAATCATTAAATAAATGGTCGATGTTACCACACTTAACGCCTATTTTTAGTCAATAAAGTGTCGGTGTAGGCCCTACTTCTATGGTATCTACCACACATCCTACACTGCTTATAGTGCTACGTAGCAGGTTGGGGTCTTCTAATCACAATACCCCTCAAAAGTGCTGAAATTGGATACACTGGGGCCTTACCAATCATCTTACCTCGTGACTCATCAACTCTAATCTCTTACCAAACTACTTTTTTCCCGTTCTGACATCTCTGTCATTCTCTATTCTCTTCCTATCTCTATCTCGGCCCTTCCTACCTTTCTCAATCTTAGAGGCATGCAACACATGATCTTATTCACACAACTGTAGTATGCGCATTGCCTCGGCATAGGTAGTGATATCTAATGGGGCCAATCGGACTTTAATTGACAATCTGAGCCCTTCCATGAACTTTTCAGACCTTTCGATTCTCACTACCCATAGTGTCGGGGTAATATCTGCCCAGGGATATAAACTGAGTTTCATACTCGTCAATCAACCAGTTCCTCTGGGTCAGAATAAAGAATTTTTATCTATAATTTCCTTTAAGAAATGTCCGGGATATTTCGTCATCGGAATACATCCAGAAATATTTCTCATGTCAGCTCTGGATGTCTAAATCTTAAGATGGGTCGAGCGGACTTCCACCAATGCTCCGACTCGCCCTCAAATCCCACACATACTCTAAGCAATTAGCTCTCAAAATATTCTTCACACTCTGCTCTAACCTCGCGAAGCGTGTCTCAATACTGTCTGATCACTCTGTCGAACTCTGTGGGGCATGATCAACATCAGCCTCCATTTCAATCTCATTCTGGTTCTCATAGGTCGACTCAGCACGACTAGTAGGTTCAGGCCTACCTCTACGACCTCTGCCTCGTGCTCTACCTCCTCTACCGTGACTAATATTAGGTAAAATGCCTATATTCCTGTACTCTCAATCATTTCTGAGTTAAAACTCATCTCGATATACACTATTGTATCTAACCAAGCATAGTAACACGGGGAAGTAATTTCCTAATTACTGACACTGACACACATCAGACCAATTTAGCTCTAATACCACCATTTGTCACGACCCAAAAATCATCCAAAATCAGAGTAAATTTTTTATTTTTCTTTTATACTTACCTGTCCTCTGATCGTGACCACACTCCACTAACAATTGGGATATGGGTCAATGCCAATCCCACCATTCAATCACTATATAACTTAATTCATTATTAAATGAAAAGTAAACACATGCGTTTTTCACTAATTCTTTCTCATTCATTTACAAGTGTTTACAGTGTCTATACATCCCAGACAGTTACTTACAAACATGTTACTGTGCTATTCTTATTTAGATATAATATGTCCAAGTGTATATACCTCAAAATGATGGGCTGCAGCGGATATCAGGAATGCAGTACTCAGTCGCCTCAAAGTATACTAGACGAAATCTGCGTATGAAAATGAAAGGGGTGAGCACATCAATCCCAATATGGCAATCATACGAACAAGTACGCAACTATACTACCTACATGAACGTGGTGTCGTGCATAAACCACCCTTTCTCCACACATTTCAAAACAGATGTTATAATTCATGATGTCATGTAAAACAAGTTCCCATGTGGATTTCAAAGAGCATGGGAAATTCAACATGCAACTCTTTTAAATCATTTCATTCTCATTAAAATTTCACAACAAAGTCAAGACTTAGCCCATCCCTCGAGTGTTCCTAACTCATACAACACCATGAAATCAAATGCTTTTCACAGCAATAAAAATATACGATACAATGAATGTCATGTAAAACTAGTTTACATCATTCATGGGTTTAAATAGCATGAAAATAACATCATGCAAATTTAGTTTAAAACCCAATTTCATTCTCATCAAAATCTTATCTCAGTCAAGATCTAACCCCTCCCTCGAGTGATCCAAACTCACACAAAAATCCACCAAACGAGTTTCTCAAAACATCAACATGTGAGACTAAGCAATATATAGATCTCAGGCAAATAACTAGGACGATGGCCATATGTGTAACACCCGATTTTATTTAAAACACGAAATGAGAAAAGATCAAATGAAGGATTGAAATGGAATTTTCGAACACGTTGAAGGGTAAAACGGTCAAAAGTCTAAAACTCAGTATTAATTGGACAAGAAAATTTCATTAAAAATAATGGATTTGAGAATCTTGATCAATAACGAAGAAATAATTAAATTTCGGGTTAAATTGATCAAGATATGAATTTATAGGAATTAATCAAAATTTTCACATCGAGAAAATTATCTCGAAAATAATCGAAAAATATACCAAGAAGATGAAACAAGACCGATAAATTCATTTATGGATTAAATAAATTAAATAAGAATTTTTAAAATATTTTTAGGATTTTAATAATATTTTAATGAATAAAATAATAATAAAAATAAATTATAAATAATAAAATAAAATAATTAAAAAAAGAGAAATCACGATACGATTTCTGCAGCCTAAAAATGAAACAGAGAAATCGAAGCTGAACTCGTCCGATGAAGCACCGGCGATCGGCAGCGAACCCAGAGGAAGCTAGCCGAGAGGGGAGGAACCCACGCTGATGCCAACCATAAGCAAATCCGATGAGGAGATGATCGACGGTGAGAGAGAACCGAGAGACGAATCTGGTGACCGGCGCCGATTCAGGCCGGCCACCGCCAACCGAAGGAAGCCCATGCGAAGACCGACTGATCAGCGGCTGAATCAGCTGGTAGAACGGCGGCCAATGTTGTCAACGACAAAGGAAAAGAAATGGTACCCATGTCAAAAGGGAGAAGGGCCGGACCGACCACTTTTCGGCCACCTTGGACCAAACCGACCCCAGATCTGAGATTCAGATGATCCCGCGGAGCTTCTGGTGACAGAAACCGGCAGAGAACTGGCCGACGAAGCCCTGAACCGATCAAATCGGACTGAACCAGTTAGATCGAATTGATCTGAACTGGGTTGAACTAAATCGAACCGGTTCAACCAGAAAAGAAAAAGAAAATGGGAAAAGAAAAAGATGAAAATTTGAGAAAAAATCCCAGAGATGCAATCGAGCTACGGGTAAGTCGGTAAGTGGTCAAAATTGACCGATTTAAATTTTAGAATATTTAATTTGATTAATATTCGACTGAAAGTTTTCCCGAAAAAATATTTAATTGTGTAGCTTGACAATTGACGTCAAACGAGGACTTGAGTCAACCTCGATTTGCATACTATCATGGAATCTCAGGTAAGTAACCCTTATTTATGATAATTTACATCGTTATGCGTGTTAAAAATTATCGCATAAATTACAGATTTAAATTTCGCATAAAATGAATTATATTCTAAAATTAGAAATAAATTGTCGTAAATAATTACTTGAGCTATCCGAGAGTTTAGAACGAGGCTCAATAAATACTTGTGAGCCCAATAGGCCTCGATGATGTGAATAGTAAGTGAAAAACGTGCTTAAGGTCGATTAAGGCCCATTATGGTGCAATCGGGCCCAATATGGGTAAACGAGCCCAATGATTTAAATTAAGTCTAGAAAATATGAAATACAATTAATTGTATTGTATTTGACCTGATGTATATTTATCCGCAGTTTCAGAGATTGGATTGGGAACAAATCGGACTGCGTGATTAGACATTAGTGTAAAGGTCAGACTGTACAGAAAAATGAGGTAAAGGAATTGTGTGAGTAGCTAGAGGTAGCTACGCGTATTTTAATAGTTTTTGTATATACTGAATATGTATGTATACACTGAATATGTATAAAGGTCTTAGAAATAAATTAATGATTTTAAGGACTCAAAATAGGAAAAGGCTATTTTACCCCTATTGAGGGAAATTCACCTAAGGATGGTGAAAGTATGATATGCATGAAATACATGATTTAAGGAATTTTCAGATTTAAGGAATTTTCTTGGTTTTTAAGTAAAGCAAATCGATAGATTGGCCAGTAATTGCATGAATTTCACAATATAACACTACGTAAGTGTTATTTAGATTTAAATGAAATGTTTTTGGAAAATGGGTCAACTATCAAGTTTATACGGAAAAAGATAGTGTTGGCGCATAGCTCGCACTATATCTGCGTTTGTGAGTGTGCATAAAATGTGCTAGAGTGGTTGCTCGCATCGACTTGTGTGACATCATTGGTATGAAATGTGCTAGAGTGGTTGCTCGCACTGATTTTACTATTGTAAAATGCATGAGAGGTGTTAGAGCTTAGCTCGCACTCTGTTTTGACTGTTTTGATTTGTTTTGACGTGGTATGCATAAAATGGTGCTGGAGCGATTGCTCACACTAGTTTTAATGATTTGACATGCATGAGGTGCTGGAGCCTAGCTCGCATCCTGTTTTGATATGATAATTTCATTTTAAAGCAGTACTAGAGCCTTGCTCGTACGTGATTTAATCGATTTAATTGCATAAAGTCATGTTGGAGTGTAACTCGCACGAGATTTGATTTACTTGAGCATTCATTCGTGCTGGAGTGTTGCTCACACGAAGTTTTATATGGATTTATAACTCATTTTAAAGTCGTACTGGAGTGCTACTCGTACGTAGATTTTACTGATTTTTATGAAACCGTGCTAGAACTTCGCTCGCACGAGATTTTCAAATATTATGAATATGCATGGAGTCGTGCTAGAGCTTCACTCGTACAGGGATTTATATAACATGCATATAACCGTGTTGGAGCCTCTTGTATACTGTGTGTCACAGTGAGATTATATGCCCACACGTGCATACTGAGACAGGGATGGTATGGGTGGACAAGACCTATTGCAGGCACCCCTGACTAAGCTTGGGTTCACGGAGTACATTGTACCGTGTATGTCACATGGAGTACGCTGTACCGTGGGGATTATTGGATTGGAGGGGCATTAGCCATGAGGCAGCAAGCCTTGCCCTCGTAATCCTGATGTTATGTTGTTCTGGCGGTAGGATTGACCCACCTCCGTTTCAGGTGTGATGCCCCGCACACTAGGTACCGTGTAGCTAGGGATCACTAGGTTATGGCCATAGTCCTCAATGTTACTGATATAGTCACCTACTTGTCTCACATTTTAACTTGTTGTCTCGATAGACCAAGGTAGACCCAAGGGACGGGTTAGGCCCCCTATTTTAAGATTTTCTACTATGATGCTAAGATGATTTTATGACATGTGACCCTAAAAGAAGGGTCATTTTATGACAGAATTTTATAACGAGTTGTTTTATGAGTTTTGAGATGTATTTATGAGATGATTGACCCAGAGGAGTAATTTTATACTGCAGTTTTAATAAAGTGATTTACATGCAGTAGCATGATGAGTTTTTCATACGTTAATGATAAATTCATGAAAAGAATTGTTTCTCATGATTTGTTTTGCATGGCATGATCTGGATTTACCTCATGCTAAGTATGATTTAATGATGTCACATAAAATGTCATTGATGCATAAGTAGTATGATTTATATATGCACGAACAATTTTATAAACTAAGTTATTGATGACATACATGATTTTGTGCTTGAGATTTTAATGAAAAGAAATGTTTTTTAAGGGCATGGTATTATGAGCATGTAGATAGTGCAGCTATCTACTTACTTGCATAATTTCCTTACTGAGCGTGTGGTTTGCTCACCCTCATTATTTTCCCATCTTTTCAGAGTACTCGTAGTAGTTAGTGAGCGACTGAGGACTTTCATTTTTGGTATCCGCTGCTTCCCATCGAGAGTCAGGTATACACATTTGTATAGTTTTGTATCTGAACATGTAATGCATAGTACTGTAAACGTATATGATGTCGGGGATGTAAGGTTATGTAAATACCATTGTGTATGTATTTAGTTAAAGTCAAAAGATAGTAAACTCTGATATGTGAATGTGATTATGGAAATGGAATGGTAAATAGGTGAGAGGTGACTAACACCGAATCATAGCCCAACTGTTTGGTAATATGGTCACGATGAGAGAAAGGTAATAATTAAATAATAAACAGGAAAAGCGAAAAATTAACTCTGATTTTTAGGTAATTTGGGTCATGACAGTTTTTAGTTTCAGAGCTAAGTTGGCCTGATATGAGTCGGTGTTAGTGGTTATGGAAGTTTATATCCCCATGTACAGTGCATTGTTTAGATACAATTGTGTATATCGAGATGGAAGTGCAGCGAAGAATTTGGTTTTGAATGCAAGAATATAGACTCATTAACTGATAGCCGCTTGGTAGAGGGGCGAGTACACAAGCTCGAGGCCGTAGAGGTAGGCTTGAGAGTCGTACTAAGTCGCCACATGAGACTCAAGATGAGATTGACGTGGAGACTGGTATTGAGTATGCCCCACAGAGTCTGATAGAAAGATCAGACAGAGTCCGACAGAGAGATCGGACAGTATTGAGACACGTTTCACGAGGTTAGAGCGGAGTGTGGAAAGTATTTTGTGAGGTAATTACTCAGAGTATGCATGAGATTTGAGGGCGAGTCGAAACATTGGTGGAAGTCCGCTCGACCCATCTTAAGAGTTAGACATCCAGAATGAACATGAGAGATAATTTTAGATGTTTTTCGGTGACAGAATATCCCGGACACTACTTAAAGGATTACAAATAAAATTATTTACTTTGACCCAGTGGAACTGGTTGATTAACAAGTATGAATCTCAGTTTATATACCTACCCAGATATGACTCTGACACTATGAACAGTGAGAGTTGGGATGTCTAAAAGTTCATGGAAGGGTTCAGATTGTCAATTAGAGTTCGATTAGCCCCTTTAGATATCACTACCTATGCCGAGGCAGTGCGCAGACTACAGTTGTGTGAATAAGATAATGAGTTGCATACCTCTGAGATTGGAAAAGGTAGTAAGGGCCGAAATAGAGACAGAAAAGAATAAAGAATGACAGAGATGTCAAAACGGGAAAAAGGTAGTTTGGTAAAAGCTTAGAGCTGATGAGTCACGGGGTAAGATGATTGGTAAGGCCCCAGTGTATCTAATTTCAACACTTATGAAAGGTATTATGATTGGAGGACCCCGACCTGCTACGGAACAGTGTAGGATGTGTGGTAGATACCACAAAAATAAGATGTTGGACGAGGGTAAGTGTATGCCTTGGGCCAGGACACTACTGATGTTTCATCTAATGTGGTGGAAGATACCACACTGGTTGTGAATAATGAAGTAATTATTTTAATTGATCCTGGTGCCATGCATTTATTCATACTGCCTTCAGTTGCTTATAAGCTAGTGAAAGATGTGTAACCTGTACCCTTAGACAAGATGATGATGGTTAGCTAATTATCACTAACTGAATATGGGTATAGGGATTGTAAGTTGAAAACGGGGGAAAAAGGATACGTCAGCTGATTTTATTCAATGGAATATGAATAATTTTGAAGTAATATTTGAGAATAGATTAATTCGGCTGTAAACTATGATGTTTAGATTGCTATCCTAAGATAGTGATGTTTTCACCCCTGAAGAGTATATTGTAAGTTTTAACAAGTAATGAAAGAGTTTGTTATAAGTGATATATGAAAGGAGATAAGCTTTGAGATGTGATAGATCCTGAATACGAGATATATTGGAATAAGAGGCGTATGCAAGGTAAGAATATCTTTGATATGTAAAGTAATTTGGATTAAACGATATGTAGTGAATATGAATTGCGACAAAGGATAAGAGGAGGATATATCCATAACCAGTCTATGTGGTCAAGTCTGAGGGTTAAGAATGTATTTCAAAATACCTCCCCGCCTGAAGACTTGACAGCGTCTAGAAGCGCACACATAACCTGTAAATTGAAATCGATAGTCATAATATATACATTTAAAATTTGGGTACCTTTACTGGTACGATAAAGAAATATAGAATTCAATTAATCATGAAGGTTTAAAAAAATTAAAATTTTATAAAAGCCGTTAATATAAGAAAAAAGAAATGACACGGGTTAGTATCTTGAACGGAAGCGATTTCGAAATGACATTATACGTTTATGCGTACATAGGTCAAGGATATAGGTGATTGAAATATTTAGTGGAACTCAACTACGATGAGGTATTTAAACCTTACCTGGACCGATTGGTTGTCATTTTTAGCGATGACATTTTGATGTATTCGAAGTCCAGGGAAGAGCATGAGTAGCAACAAGAAACTGTCTTACAGACGAGTTGTTGAGAGTTTCTTGAAATGGGCTGCTCAGTTAACACGTCTCGTTTGGAAAAAGATTTCATACGAGTGGGATTATAAGTATGAAAATGGTTTCCATGAGTTTTGGTATATTGAAGTAATAAACTGACCACCGTAATTATTCTCGCAATAAATAACAGCTCAAGAGGTTTATCAATGTGTATGGATACCTCAAAATAAGGATTGGGCTGTGTATTGATGTAAAATGGGAAGATAGTCGCTTATGGATCCAGATAGTTCAAGGACCATGAGAGAAACTATCCGACCCATGATTTAGAGTTGCCAGCCGTAGCGTTTACACTAAAAGTATGGCGCCACCACTTAAATAGTAAGAAATTTCGGGTATGCACTGATCGTAAAAGCCCCGAGTATTTGTTTTCACAAAAAGAGTAGAATATGAGATAACCAAGAGGGTTAGAGCTTCTAAGGAAAGGCTAATGTAATGGTTGGTGCCTTGAACAGAAAGAGCCTCGACATGGTATCACATATGATGGTCAGGGAGCATGAGCTGCTAGAGTAGTTGTGAGCCTCAGTAGTGATGTGATCCCTTCTGATAATGATGGTGATTTTGTAATAGCGAGCCTGAGGTTAGAACCAGATTTGAGTGACCGAATTTGCCAGGCTTAGAGTGATGATCGGCATGGTGTCGATAGTGTGGGTCAGATTCAGAAGGGTATAGTGACAGAGTTCATAGTGAGTGATGATGACTTACAGAGGTTCAGAGACAATATAAGTGCTCCCTAGGACCATAGTTGCTGAGATAGTGTTATTGTCAAAAGCTCACTCTTCGGGATATACAGTGCATCTGAGAAGTAATAAATATATCGGAATCTCTAAAAAAGGTATTGGTGGTCAGATATAAAAAAAAAAGACATTGTAGAGATTGTGGAAAAGTGTCTCGTATGTCAGCAGATTAAGGTAGAGCAAAAGAAGTTGTAGGATTATTGCAGCCTCTACCTATATTGACACGGAAATGGGAACAAGTTACCATGAATTTCATGATGGGTTACAGAGGACCGGAATAAATCACGAGGCTATCTGGGTGATAGTCGATAGATTAATTTAGTCTACCCATCTTCTGGTTATGAAATCCCCAGATACTCTGAGTCTGTAGGCGGATATATACGAACGGAAAATGGTGAAACATTATGTAGCGTTCCAGTGAGCATGGTACCAGATAGGGATTCTCGCTTCACTTCCCACTTTTAGGAATATTATTTTTGAAAGCTTTGGGAACCCAACTGAGTGTTGCACAACTTCCATCCTCAAACAGATGGTTAGTCAGAGAGGACTGTATAGGTTCTGGAGGATATGATGAGAGCGTGTGCCATTGATTTTACAAGCTCTTAGGATGATCAGTTGTTACTAATCGAATTCGTAAATAATGATAATTGTCACTTGAGTATCGGGATAACATTTTATATGAGGCATTGTATGGCTGTAGGGAGTTGTTTCCCGACTTGGATAAGAAGAAGTGGGTGACAGATAGAGAATTGCTTCCAAATTGGTAAGACAAACCTCTGAGGATGTTCAGTTAAATTGTGAAAGATTAAGAACACCTCAGAGCATATAGAAAGACTATGCTGACAAGAGATTGAAACCATTGGAATTCACCGAGGGTGAATCAGTATTGTTGGCAGTTACTGGTCATAGGGACATAATGAGATTCAGAAAGAAGGCAAATTGAGTTTCGTTAGATGGAATCCTTGGAGATATTGGACAGAGTGGGAGATAAGGCCCATAGGTTGGCATTACCACCTGAATTAGCAAGCATCCACAATGTGTCCTATCTTATGATGCTTTGGAAATACTATTCAGACCCAGCATATGTGATCGAATATGAGCTCCAACAGCTTAGCTCAATGAAAGTATAACGTATGAAATCGATTCGGGTATTAGACGGAAGGAGAAAGTGTTGAGGTTTAAGATGATCTCCCTAGTTAAGTCCGTTGGTAGTATTACACTACGGAAAAAGTCACATGAGAATTAAAGAGTATGATGCGATAGACATACTCGGAGTTGTTTATGGACCCTTTTGACTTGGTTCTAATTTGGAGGACCAAATTTCTTAAGTGGGGGGGATTGTAAGACATGATTTTATTTAAAACACGAAATGAGAAAAGATCAAATGAAGGATTGAAATGGATTTTCAGAACACGTTGAAGGGTAAAACGGTCAAAAGACTGAAACTCGGTATTAATTGGATAAGAAAATTTCATTAAAAATAATGGATTTGAGAATCTTAATCAATAACAAAGAAATAATTAAATTTCGAATTAAATTGATCAAGATATGAATTTATAGGAATTAATCGAAATTTTTACATCTAGAAAATTATCCCGAAAATAATCGAAAAATATATCAGAAACACGAAACAAGACCGATAAATTCATTTATGGATTAAATGAATTAAATAAAAATTTTTAAGATATTTTTGAGATTTAATAATATTTTAATGAATAAAATAATAATAAAAATAAATTATGAATAATAAAATAAATAATTTTTTTTAAAAAAAAGAGAAATCGCATCGCTATTTCTGCAGCCTGAAAATGAAACAGAGAAACCGAAGCCGAACTCGTCCGATGAAGCACCAGCGATCGGCAGCGAACCCAGAGGAAGCCAACCGAGAGAGGAGGAACCCACGTTAACGCCGACCACAAGCAAATTCGACTAGGAGACGATCGACAGCGAGAGAGAACCGAGAGAGGAATCTAGTGACCGACGCCGATTTAGGCCCGGCCACCGCCAACCGAAGGAAGCCCCTGCGAAGATCGGCCGATCAGCGGCTGAATTGGCTAGTAGAACGGCGGCCAACGCCATCCATGGCAAAGGAAAAGAAACGATACCCACGCCGAAAGGGAGAATGGCCGGACTGGCCACTTTTCGACCACCTCGGACCAAACCGACCCCAGATCCGAGCTTCATACGATCTCGTAAAGCTGCTGGCGACTGAAGTCGACGGAGAATCGACGGACGAAACCCTGAACCGGCCGAACTAGACTGAACCAGCTAGACCAAGCCGATCTGAACCGGGTTGAACCAGACCGAACCGGTTCATCCAGAAAAGAAGGAAAAGAAAGAGAAAAGGGGAAAAGAAAAAGAGAAAAAATTGGGAAAAAATCCCAGAGATGTAATCGAGCTACGGGTAAGTCGGTAAGCGGTTGAAATTAACCGATTTAAATTTTGAAATATTTAATTTGATCAATATTCGACTGAAAGTTTACCCAAAAAATATTTAATTGTGTAGCTCGACAATTGACGTCAAACGAGTCAGCCTCGATTTTCGTACTATCATAGAATCTAGGGTAAGTAACCCTTATTTACGACAATTTGCATCGTTATGCATGTTAGAAATTACCGTATAAATTACGGATTTAAATTTCGTATAAAATGAATTTATTCTGGAATTAAAAATAAATTGTCGCAAATAATTAATTGAACTATTCGAGAGTTTAGAACGAGGCTCAATAAATACTGGTGGGCCCAATGAGCCCAATAGGCATCGATGATGTGAATAGTAAGTAAAAAACGGGCTGAAGATCGATTAAGGCCCATTATGGTGCAATCGGGCCCAATATGGGTAAACAGACCCAATGATTTAAATTAAGCCCAGAAAATATGAAATACAATTAATTGTATTGTATTTGACTTGATGTATATTTATCCGCAGTTTCAAAGATTAGATTTGGAGAAAATCGGACTGTGTGACGAGACATCAGTGTGAAGGTCAGACTGTACAAAAAAATGAGGTAAGGGAATTGTGTGTGTAACTAGAGGTAGCTACGTGTATTTTAATAGTTTTTGTATACACTGACTATGTATGTATACATTAAATATGTATAAAGGTCCTAGAAATAAATTAAAGATTTTAAGGACTCAAAATAGGAAAAGGTTATTTTACCCCTCTTGAGGGAAATTCACCTAAGGATGGTGAAAGCATAACATGCATGAAATGCATGATTTAAGGAATTTTCAGATTTAAGGAATTTTCTTGGTTTTTAAGCAAAGCAAATCGGTATATTGGCTAGTAATTGCATGAATTTCACAATATAACACTACGTAAGTGTTATTTAGATTTAAATGAAATTTTTTTGGAAAACGGGCCAACTATCAAGTTTATACGGAAAAAGATAGTGTTGGCGCATCGCTCGCACTATATCTGCATTTGTGAGTGTGTATAAAATGTGCTTGAACGGTTGCTCGCACCGACTTGTGTGACATCATATGCTTGAAATGTGCTAAAGCGGTTGCTCACACTAATTTTACTATTATGAAATGCATGAGAGGTGCTAGAGCTTAGTTCACACTCTGTTTTGACTGTTTTGATTTGTTTTGACGTGGTATGCATAAAATAGTGCTGGAGCGATTGCTCGCACTAGTTTTAATGATTTGACATGCATGAGAGGTGCTGGAGCCTAGCTCGTATCCTATTTTGATATGATAATTTCATTTTAAAGCAGTACTGGAGCCTTGCTCGTACGTGATTTAATCGATTTAATTGCATAAAGTCGTGCTAGAGTGTAACTCTCATGAGATTTTATTTACTTGAGCATTCATTCGTGCTAGAGCGTTGCTCGTACAAAGTTTTATATGGATTTATAACTCATTTTAAAGTCGTACTGGAGTGCTACTCGCATGCAGATTTTACTGATTTTTATGAAACCGTGCTAGAGCTTCGCTCGCACGAGGTTTTCAGATATCATGAATATGTATGGAGCCGTGCTTGAGCTTCGCTCGCATAGGGATTTATATGACATGCATATAGTCGTGTTGGAGCCTCCTGAAGACTGTATGTCACAGTGAGATTATATGCCCACACGTGCATACTGAGACAGAGATGGTATGGGTGGACAAGACCTATTGCAGGCACCCCTAACTGAGCTTGGGTTCATGGAGTATGTTGTACCGTGTATGTCACGTGGAGTCCGCTGTATCGTGGGGATTGTTGGAGTGGAGTGGCATTAGCCATGAGGCAGCAAGCCTTGCCTTCGCAATCCTGATGTTATGTTGTTCTGGCGACAGGATTGACCCACCTCCATTTCAGGTGTGATACCCCGTACACTAGGTACCGTGTAGCCAAGGATCACTAGGTTATAGCCATAGTCCTCGATGTTACTGATATAGTCACCTACTTGTCTCACATGATATAACTTGTGGTCTCGATAGACCAGGGTAGACCCAAGGGAGGGGTAAGGCCCCCGATTTTATGATTTTCTACTGTGATGCTAAGATGATTTTATGACATGTGACCCTAAAAAAAGGATGATTTTATGATAGAATTTTATAACGAGTTGTTTTATGAGTTTTGAGATGTATTTATGAGATGATTGACCCAGAGGGGTTATTTTATTCTGCAATTTTAATAAAGTGATTTAAATGTAGTAGCATGATGAGTTTTCCATGCGTTAATGATAAATTCACGAAAAAAATTGTTTCTCATGATTTGTTTTACATGGCATGATCTTGATTTACCTCATGCTAAGTATGATTTAATGATGTCACATAAAATGCCATTGATGCATAAGTAGTATGATTTATATTTGCACGAACAGTTTTATAAACTAAGTCATTGATGACATACATGATTTTGTGCTTGAGATTTTAATGAAAAGAAATGGATTTTAAGGGCATGGCATTATGAGCATGTAGATAGTGAAGCTATCTACTTACTTGCATAATTACCTTACTGAGCGTGTGGTTTACTCACCCCCTTTATTTTTTCATCTTTTCAGAGTACTCGCAGTAGTTAGTGAGCAGTTGAGGACTTACATTTTTGGTATCCGCTGCTTCCCATCGAGAGTCAGGTATACACATTTGTATAGTTTTGTATCTGAACATGTAATGCACAATACTGTCAACGTATATGATGTTGGGGATGTAGGTTATGTAAATATCATTGTGTATGTATTTAATTAAAGTCAAAAGATAGTAAACTCTGATATGTGAATGTGATTATGGAAATGGAATGGTAAATAGGTGAGAGGTGACTAACACCGAATCATAGCCCAACTGTTTGGTAATACGGTCACAATGAGAGAAAGGTAAGAATTAAATAATAAACATAAAAAGCGAAAAATTTACTCTGATTTTTAGGTAATTTGGGTCGTGACACTATGTCCTTGTGATCCTACTGCTACACGGATCCTAGTGTGCAGGGTCTCACCACGATCGGGGATCGCCCCGGGAGGTGGGTCAGTCCATCCTGTCGGCCTTGTCGGATCACTCGTATCCGAAGATGCCACTCGCATCCAAAGATGCCACGCATCCGAAGATGTCACATAATCAATCCCAGCACGGTACAGCGTACTCCATGCTACTTGCATGGTACAACGTACTCCGTGGACCCATATCTCATATCCACAATCGTGCCTATCACAAATTGCACGTGCGAGCATATTTAATCGATGTGACACACAGTCTACCCGACGCTCCAAGCACGGCTCATCGCATTTCTCATAAAATCAATGTAAGTGATGCTCCAGCACTCTCATAAAATCAAGGAAAATCTCGTGCAAGCCAAGCTTCAGCATGCGTTTCATAAAATCTAATAAGATTAGTGCGAGCTAAGCTCCAACACTCTGTCAAAATCATGTAAAACTAGTGCGAGCTAGGCTCCAGCACTGTGTCATAAATAATCAAGTGAAAATCTGGTGCGAGTTAGACTCCAGCACCCTATTATGAAATCATATGAAAATCTGGTGCGAGTTAGACTCCAGCACCTATGCATATAAAACTCTAGTGCGAGCTTTTGCTCCAGCACTAATGCATGCATCACATAAATCAAAACTCATGCGAGCTGAGCTTTAACACGTCACATGTCTATAAAATCACGTAGGTGGCTCTATTATCTCAAAACAATTTCCAACAAAATCACATTGTTGAAAATATGCAATGTTGTGCATTTTTATTTAAAAGTTAGCCAGCCTACTCATGCACGTGTCAAAACACCTCAAGAACGAGTAGGAACCTCTTGTTCTTGTTCCTCCCAATTTTTCCTAAATTTGGAAATTTTACCCTTCACAAGGTTATTTTGGTAATTTATCCATCTGGGGCACTAAAAGTTTTATATGAAATCTAGACCCTTCAGACAATTTATGAGACTGCAAATGAATTCGAAATTGTGTAAAGCTACCTCTAGCAGTCCGTAAAATTCCCTTACCTGGAATCACGCGCGAGCTTATCCTGTCTCGACCGTACCAGGTCTCTCAGTCCAATTCGCTCCAAACCAAGTCTACGGAGCTGCATATAACCACATAGGGGTTTAGTTCAAATATACTAATCAGTATTTCACTCTTACTGATTGAATCTAAAACGCTGGGCCTGTTTAACTTTTTTGGGCCGATTGCATCTTGATGGGCCTTGACCCATTTTTCAGCCCGTTTTCACTTTTTAAATCCCTTCTTCTGGTTTACTGGCCTCATTTGGCTTATCAATAATCATCGGGCTTCGTTCCAAACTCATTGGATAGCCCAGATACTATTTACGATAATTACTTTAAAATTTTGAATAAAATTCTTTTTCTGTAGAATTCATCCGTAGAATCCATAAAATAATCTGAACTCTGCATTAAAGGACTCATCTTATTGTAATTAAAATATACTTACCCAATGTGATGTGGGGTACGAAAATTGAATCTAAATTGGCTCTTGTTCGGGCTCTGTCGTAACACTGCACAATTATGTAAACCTGGGTCATTTTTCACTAAAATAATATTAAATTGAATTCTCGAGATTTATCCGCAGGTCAATCCCGACCCTCGATCACTTACCCGAATTTCGAGTCGTCCCCGAGTAATCGTTTCTTTCCTTTTTCCCTTTTTTTTTCTTTTCTTTTCTTTTCATTTCCTTCTCTTTTTCCTTCATTTTCCTTCTTTTTCCTTTCGGCCAAACGGTGCAGTTTTTGGGTGTTTACCGTCGTCGACAGTTCCAACCGATTCGTTGGCCACTACCAATCTCAAAAGCACTGCCTCCTCCTCCCGATCACGCCAGTGCACTCCGTTCACGCCCAGCTGTCGTGGGTCACCGGAATCAGGCCGTTTTCCTCTCGATTTTTCTCATCCTCTGTTCGTCGCTTTTCGACGTCTATACGGCGCGTCGTCAGTGCCGTTAAGTTCGTCGGCCTGCTCTTTCTCTTCTCCGACCTTCGTTTAGGTCGTCGGTGGGTTTCTGTCTCCTCGGGTTGCAGCATCGATTTCGGTTTCCAATTTTTGGGTTTCTCAATTTTTTGATTTTTAGTTTTTATTATTGTCCCGAGTGAATTTTTCATAAATTTTAATAATTTATGACCAATTTTCGATTGTCCCGAGTGAATTTTTCATAAATTTTAATAATTTCGGATCTTGATCAATTTGACTCGAAATTTGATAATTTTCTTATTATTGATCAAGTTGTCCTAAATCCTTATTTTTAATTAAAATTTTCTTATCGAATTTATACCGAATTTTAGTCTTTTGATCATTTTACCCTTGTACGTGTTCGGGATCAATCCAATCCAACTTCCCTTCACGAACACTCACTCATTTCGTATTTTAAATCCTTATCTCCAGTCCGAATCTCATTCGTTTAAATTTGTGACCATTTTCAATCCTTTATAAGAAATTACGATATAATTTCGGGTCTTACATACTAACTCCTAAATCACACAGGGCTCTACCAAAGAATAGATTTCCAATAGTGCAGGGTATGATAAAACTCCCGAGATCCTTGAGCTTGAGGGGTAGTTTCCTCTGAATAATTGCACTACATTCCTCAGTTAAGGCCACCGTCTCATAATCTTCCAATCTTCTTTTTCTAGAGAGGATATCCTCCAAAAACTTCACATAACTTAGCATTTACTCTAAAGCATTTGCGAAAGGAATGTTGATGTGAAGCTTCTTAAAAACCTCAAGGAATTTAACAAATTGTTGATCGAGTTTTTTATTTTAGAACCTTTGAGGAAAAGGTACCGGTGGTCTAATTTGAAGGGATGTAGTGGTAATATGTGTAGCATCAAAGGACGAGGTAGGCTCTGAAGAAGAAGAAGAAGGTATAAATGAAGAAGCACCTAACTTGGATTCATTTGCAGCCTGATCTTCTGGTTCCTGCTCCTTTTGAGCTGTTTTTTTAGAACCTATGGGTTTTTCAACTATAGGCTCAACAGGACTTGACTTAAACTTGTGGCTCATCTAGCTCTCTGCCGCTCCTAAGGGTGATGGATTTCACATGTTCATTACCCTTTTTTTGCCTAACAAGATTAGCTTCAGTGTTACTAGGAAGGGTCCCTTGAGGACGTTGGCTAAGAGCATTTACTATTTGTCCCACCTGAACCTCTAAGTTCTTAATTGAAGCAGCTTGATTTTGCAGGATCATTGAGAACATCTCCTCTAATGTAGGCTTCTTCTCAGCTGCTGGTACATGGTAATATTGCGGCTGCATAAGTGGTGGCGGTGGTGGTGGTGGATGGTGTGGAAATTGAGGTGTTGGATGGTATGGAACTTGTTGATGTGGTGGTACATGTGGAGCTTGAAAATCAGGGGGTCCTACAGATATGGAGTTAGAAGATTGCCCTTGATTTTGGCTCCAGGAAAATTTAGGATGGTTCCTCCACCCTGGATTGTAGGTGTTTGAAAAGAGGTTGTTCTATTGCGTCTGAGAAGATGCAACATACTGAACCAATTCTAAATTAAGTAGACTCCTATCTACAGAGTGTGTACCACCACACAGATTGCAGGAAAGAAAAGGACTTTGGATAGAATACACAGGATTAGGACTGGTGGAAGGATTTTGCTGGGTACTGAGTGACTCTACCTTCTTCGTAAGGTTAGCAATTTGAGAGGTCAAGGTAGACAGCGCATCAAGCTCATAGATACCTGCCGACTTCTTAGGCAGTTGTGTGAGATCTGAGAATTTCAGACATATTTTAAATATGTAATAAGAATTTGAAGTGTAATTTATTACTCTAAGTGAATTGGGGAATGATAATTGGAGATTTATATGTTAAGTGTTAAAATAAGTGTGAAGTTATGAGGATAGATCGATCTGGGAGAAGGAGAGATCGATCTGGTGAGTTAAAAATGACAAGGAAGGAGGAATTTGAGGAGCAGATCGATCTCCAATGGAAGAGGATCGATCTCCTTATGATTCTGTTTGAGAGAAGATCGATCTCATGAGGAAGAGATCGATCTCCAAATGATTCTGTTTGGGAGAAGATGATCTCCTCAAGGAGCAGATCGATCTCATAAAGCCATAAAGAGATCGATCTTACCCCTCGACAGATCGATCTCCTAGGCATAAATTGCCCCAAATCGTCCCAAAAATTCAAACGCAAATCGATCTCATCAAGAGCCAGATCGATCTCCTACCCTCAGCCTATATAAGGAACCCCTGTTTTTCTCCTGCAATTTCACTTTCTCTCTCTTCCAACCCCCATGTTCACCGAAACCTAGCTTTCTCACTCATCCAAAGCACCCATTTTTGGCCAAATCAGAAGTTGTGGCAAGAAGGAAAGTTGTTCCTCATCAAAGGGAGAACAACATACTTGGAAATCGAAGGACGAATCGAATCGAGGCGTGGGTTATGCGTCTCACAAGCTTTGGGTAATTTCTAAACCTCGATCTTGATATTTGAGATGATTTTGATGATAATGGTGGTTGTCATTGTGTTGAAATAGCTGAAAAATGATTAGGGATTGATGAAATTGCAATGTGGATGGAGTGATAATGATATTTAGCAATTTTGGGAATTTGAGCTATAAATAGAAATTTAGACAATGTGGTGAATTAGCATAGATAATTGGCATGAGAAATGTAGAACGTTGAGATGTTGTGAATGAGAGTCTAGTTTGGGGTAGAGTTACGAGGATCAAGAGAGGTGTTATGAGCAATTATGCTCGATTTTTGAGAATTGAGGTTGATGAGATAATTGAGTATTGATGTTTTAACATCGTTTGGACAGCTCGGGAGTTCCAGAGTGGTATGCGAGGCTAGTCCGTGATACGGGGGAAACGATTGCACTATACGAGGTGCAAAGAAGTAAGGAAAATCTAAACCATTTGTGTATGTGATTTGTAAACTATTATAGCATGATTTGTGGTTTATAAAATAAGCATGTTGAGTGTTGTGTGGAGTTATAATTGCACACGATTTTTATAGCCGGTTGGAGCCCATTATTTTATGCGTTTATAAGCTGAGTGTGAAATTGCTTTATAAACCGTCGAATTTGTGTGAGTAATGAACTGGGCTCTACGTTAAGGCAATATCGAGATTTGAGAAATGTGCGTGTGCTTTGCCGGTTGGAACTCGGTTTTATTATGTTTTGTGTTGACTACAAAACGATTTTCAAATGAGTTTTATGAGAGAAAAACCACTATGAGTTCTACGTGAAGGCAAACCAGTCTTGTGTGATAAGACTTAGGTGTGTAATTTTGAGTACACACCGGGCATTGCTCTGGTAGCATGTAAGCCCGATTTTTTCTCCGTTCTGGTAACGTGAGAATAACCCATTCTGTGGCTATGCCATGTATATTTGGTGGCCGCTGCCACATGAGAAACCCTATTTTGGTGGCCGTTGCCACGTGAGTACCCTATTGGTGGCCGTTGCCACGTGATACCCCATTTGGTGGCCGTTGCCACGTGAGAAACCCTATTGGTGGCCATTGCCACGTGATACCCCATTTGGTGGCCGTTGCCACGTGAGAAACCCTATTTGGTGGCCGTTGCCACGTGAGAACCCTAAATTAGTGGTCGTTGCCATGTGAAACCCTATCCTGTAGCTGTGCCACGTGTAAATTTAACTTAGTGGCTATGCCACGTGTGTTTAGTGGCTATGCCACATGTGAATTTAAATCAGTGGCTATGCCATGTGTGTTTAGTGGCTATGCCACGTGTGAATTTAAATCAGTGGCTATGCCACGTGTGTTTAGTGGCCATGCCACGTGCATTACTATTTCAGTGATTTTATCACGTATTTGAGAAAGCGTTTATCGCATTATTTTCACATGCTTTGTTATTGCTCTAGACTGAGCCTTTTTACTTCATGTTTTCACATGTTTGAGACATGAGATGTCGTTTTGAGTACTTTCATGCTATGGTTTTCAAATGAGATTAATGAGTTTCACATACAAATAAATATTTTGTGATGTGCATTTTGGTTTATGAAATGAGTCCCTTACCCCCTTTACTGAGCGATTTAGAAGCTCACCCTGTTTTCTTTCCCCCCAGATTTCATCAAGTGAAAAGGGTTTTCCTGCGACGTACGGAGTAGTGGCTAGTGGAGAACTTGAGCTCCAGGCCATATATATTGTATTTTGAGGTGTATTTTATCTTTTCATGTACCCAGACAATTACTATAATTGCAGACACTTGATGTACAATATTGTATGGGATGTATTAGGATTAATTAACTTGGAATTGAGCAATGTATATGATACAATATATATTATATTATGATGAGATCCTGAGGCATGATAATTATGATGATGTATGACACTGCACAGGAATGCACCCTTAATTGTGAATTAATGAGTAAAAAGTTTTAAAATTGCCCTATTTTCCGCGTTTCCGGGGCGTGACAGAGTTTTCTTGGTATCAGATCTTAGGGTGTCTAGTACTGTCAGTTTCGGTTAAGTGGAATAGAATACATCCCAAGTGTCTGTAATAGTCTGGTCATGAACTGAAATTGAGGATTGAGATTTCAATCGATTCTGATATGTACGCGCAGGAGACGAGTTGAGATAGAGAATGAGTGGACGACGAGGTCGTTCGAGGAGGCAGGCAGAGTCCCCTCCGCCACCTGTCCCACAACCAGAGAGTCCTAACTCTCGATTTAATCGGATTGAGACCGATGTGAGGCAAGGTTTTGAGCAGATGGCAGCGTTTTTCGCGCAACACTTTGGAGTTAATGCCTCGGGTACTACTCCTACACCACCACAAGGACCTCTCATACCCCCAATACCTCCCGTCACTCAGCCTGATGATAGAAGTTTGGTCCGACTGAAGGATTTTCTGAAGATGAATCCACCCGTGTTTAGGGGAAAGAAGGATCCTACAGAGGCTGAGGAGTGGCTGACGGAGTTGAGAATTATATTTGATTATCTGGGGTGCACCGATGCTGAGAGGGTCAGTATGAGTATCTATATGTTGAAAGGGAGAGCTCGAGATTGGTGGGGTACTACCCAGGGTATTCTGATGTCTCGCCAGGATGTGACTGGTTGGGAAGAGTTCCAGATAGCCTTTAGGACCCAATATGTACCACGAGCCACCCAGAGAAAGAAACAGGCCGAGTTTTTGAGTTTGGTACAGGGTGACATGTCTATGGATGACTATGAGAGCCAATTCACCACGCTATTGAGATATGACCCAGAGACCTTCAAGAGTGAAGAGCTCCGCACAGAGAAGTTTATGTATGTATTGAAGCCCATCATCAGAGATAGGTTGATAGGGCTATGTATTACTGAGTTTGGAGATGCTCTGAGACGAGCACAAGAGATTGAAAGAGGAATTGAAATGGTACAATCCCAGAATGAGCTCAGAGTGGTGAATAGAGATAAGGGCAAGAGGCCAGCGATTTTCCAAACAGAGGCTCGGAGAGGTTCCTTCAGAAGAGGAAGGATTGAGGTACAGAAGGGCAGATTAGAGAGACCCAGAGGTTACCCTAACATTGGAGAGACCCCTCGAGTGTCAGGCCTGAGACAAGGTTTTGCAGAAATTGTGGCCGAATGCATGAGGGGAGTTATACTAGGTCGATCCATGGATGTTTTAGATGTGGAGACATGGGTCACATGGTGAAGGATTGCCCTCAACCTCAGAAACCACATGTCTTGGAGCCCACTAAACAACAGCCTCAGAGAGTGAATCCCCCGAGACAGGCCACTGCTGCAGAGAAAGGAAAGAGACCTGTTACCCAGGGACGTGTGTTTGCCCTAGATAAGGAGACCGCTGACACTTCTGCAGAAACTATAAGAGGTACACTCTCTGTCTGTAATCATAAGGCCCATGTGTTGATTGATTCAGGATCCATGCATTCGTTTATTTCTGAGCATTTTGCATGTAGATTAAACTTGAAGTTTGAACCTCTAGAATATATACTACATGTAAATAACCCTATGCGTGAATCCCAGAGAACTGAGTTAATCTGTAGAGGATGTGAGATAAAGGTGGGAGATAGAGGGATGTTAGCAGATCTAATCATGTTGAATATACATGGATTTGATGTAATTTTGGGAATGGATTGGTTGGCAGCCAATCGAGTGAGCTTAGATTGCTACACTAAGGTTGTAACTCTCTCCCTACCTGAACCTTACAGTGTACGATTGAGATATTGAGGAAATGAATATGTGGAATTCTAGTAAGTAATTTGAGAATTTTGATATTATTTTGGAGAATATTAAATATGATTGTTCATGTGAAGGTTATGAGACACTCATCTCAGACGATGAGCGGGAACATCCGAGGATTGAGGATATACCTGTGGTTTACGAATTTTTAGATGTTTTCCCAGATGAGTTGCCAAGTTTACCACCAGAGAGAGAGCTAGAGTTTACCATTGATTTGGTACCAGATACTCAGCCGATCTCTAAACCTCCCTACAGGATGGCATTAGTGGAACTTGAGGAATTGAAGAAATAACTACAGGAGTTATTGGATCAAGGGTTCATTAGGCCCAGTGTTTCACCGTGGGGAGCACCGATTTTATTTGTCAAGAAGAAGGATGGTAGTCTCAGATTATGCATAGACTACCGGCTGTTGAATAAAGCCACGGTGAAGAATAAATACCCACTGCCCAGGATTGATGATCTACTTGATCAGCTGAGAGGGGCATCAATCTTTTCTAAGATTGATTTGAGATCAGGCTATCACCAATTGAGGATCAAGGAAGAAGATATTCCAAAGATGGCCTTCAGGACAAGGTATGGCCATTATGAATTTCTGGTGATGTCCTTTGGATTGACGAAAGTCCCTGCAGCATTTATGAGATTGATGAACGAAGTGTTCAGAGACTATCTGGAGAAATTTGTGATAGTCTTTATTGATGATATCCTGGTATACTCTCAGTCGTATGAGGAGCATGCACAGCATTTGTGGTTAGTACTTCAGATACTCCGAGATAAGCAATTATATGGAAAGCTTAGTAAGTGTGAGTTTTGGCTGAACCGGATAGCTTTCCTTGGTCATATAGTCTCAGAGGAAGGAGTATCAGTGGACCCAAGCAAGGTGGAGACAGTGCTTAATTGGGAGAGCCCGAGGATAGTTACTGAGGTACGAAGCTTCCTTGGTTTAGCAGGGTATTACAGAAGATTTGTGGAAGGATTTTCTCGGATTGCCGCCCCTTTGACTAAGCTCACGTGCAAAGAGACTCCATTTATATGGACTGATCAATGTGAGCTCAGTTTTCAAGAATTAAAGAGGAGGTTGACAGCGGCACCCGTGTTAACTATTCCTGATGGATCAGGAGAATTCTCGGTGTATAATGATGCATCTCATCAAGGATTGGGGTGTGTGCTTATGCAGCATGGAAGAGTGGTCGCATATGGATCGCGACGCTGAAAGACCATGAGCGAAATTACCCCACGCATGATTTGGAGTTATCCGTTGTGGTATTTGCTTTGAAGATCTGGCGACACTACTTATATGGGGAAAGATTCCAGATCTTCATTGATCACAAGAGTTTAAGATATCTCTTTAATCAGAAAGAGTTAAACATGAGACAAAAGAGATGGATGGAACTCCTTAAGGATTATGACTGCGAGATTCTATATCATCCAGGCAAGGCGAATGTGGTTGCTGATGCCCTGAGCGGGAAGAGTATGATATCTGCTATGATGATCAGGGAATGGGATTTACTCGAGCAGTTTACCGAACTTCGGATCAGAGTTAAAGAGATAGAGACTGGATTTATGGCTAGCTTGCGAATAGAGCCTAGGATCATGGATCAGATTAGAACTGGGCAGCGCAGTGATCAGAGATTGATAGACATGGTTAGCCAAGCTGAACAGAGTTTGCAGTCGGATCTCACAGTCAGTGAGGATAGATTGTTGAGATTCAGAGGACGGATTTGTGTACAGGACGATGATACCCTGAAGAGACAGATACTGAGAGAATCCCACTGCTCGCGATACACCATGCACCCAGGGAGTACTAAGATGTATCGAGACTTAAGAAAGGTGTATTGGTGGAGTGGTATGAAGCGAGACGTGGCAGAGTTTGTGGCCAGGTGTTTAGTATGCTAGCAAGTGAAAGCTAAGCATCGGAAGCCCGGAGGACTACTACAGCCCTTACCTGTACCTACATGGAAATGGGAGCATATCACTATAGACTTTATTATGGGTTTACCGAGGACCCGAAGAGGTCGTGACGCTATATGGGTTATAGTGGATAGACTGACCAA
Organism: Firmiana major; assembly: GCA_033439115.1. Classification (NCBI taxonomy): domain Eukaryota; kingdom Viridiplantae; phylum Streptophyta; class Magnoliopsida; order Malvales; family Malvaceae; genus Firmiana; species Firmiana major. The sequence goes on along the minus strand of CM065903.1, from coordinate 19,130,627 downwards.
GAGTGCCCACTTCCTTGCCATCAAGAGCACAGATACTGTGGATGCCTTAGCTGAGCTATATGTCAGCGAGATAGCTAGATTACATGGGGCTCCAGTGAGTATTACTTCTGATAGAGATTCCCGATTTACTTCTAGATTTTGGACCCAGTTTCAGGAGCCCATGGGATCTCGATTGAGTTTCAGTACCGCCTATCATCCTCAAACAGATGGTCAGTCAGAGAGGACTATTCAGACCCTGGAGGATATGTTGAGGGCGTGTACGATGGATTTTAAGGGATCATGGGATGATCACCTGTCCCTAGCAGAGTTTGCATACAATAACAGCTATCATACGAGTATTGGAATGGCACCTTTTGAGGTTCTATATGGTAGGAGGTTCAGATCCCCTGTAGCTTGGGAAGAAGTCGGTGACAGAAAGATAAATGCTCTCGAGCTTGTTGAGCAAGCCGTATAGAGTGTGAAACTCATATGTGAGAGGTTACGGGCTGCACAAAGTAGACAGAAAAGCTACGCGGATGTGCGTAGACAGCCACTCGAGTTTGAGGCTGGTGATGCAGTATTTCTGAAAATATCACCGAGTAAGGGTATCATGCGATTTAGGAAGAAAGGGAAATTGAGTCCTCGATACGTAGGACCATTCGAGATTCTTGAGAGAGTGGGAGAGGTAGCTTACAGATTAGCATTACCCCCACAGATGTCCGGAATACACAATGTTTTTCATGTGTCTATGTTGAGAAAGTACCACCCGAACCCTTCTCATGTCATAGAGTATGACGAAATGGACATTCAAGAGGATCTGAGCTACACTGAGGAACCCGTCCAGATTCTCGATAGAAGAGAGAAGGTACTGAGAACTAAGAGCATCCCATTAGTGAAAGTTTTGTGGAAACATCACTCAATGGAAGAGGCAACGTGGGAACTAGAGAATCTCATGAAGGAGAAATACCCCTATCTATTTGACTAGTTGAGTTGAATTTGGAGGACCAAATTCTTTTAAGGTGGGGAGGATGTGAGATCTGAGAATTTCAGACATATTTTAAATATGTAATAAGAATTTGAAGTCTAATTTATTGAGCTAAGTGAATTGAGGAATGATAATTGGAGATTTATATGTTAAGTGTTAAAATAAGTGTGAAGTTATGAGGACAGATCGATCTGGGAGAAGGAGAGATCGATCTGGTGAGTTAAAAATGACAAGGAATGAGGAATTTAATTTGCAAATCGATCTCCAATGGAAGAGGATCGATCTCCTTATGATTCTGTTTGAGAGAAGATCGATCTCATGAGGAAGAGATCGATCTCCAAATGATTCTGTTTGGGAGAAGATCGATCTCCTCAAGGAGCAGATCGATCTCATAAAGCCACAAAGAGATCGATCTTACCCCTCGACAGATCGATCTCCTAGGCATAAATTGCCCCAAATCGTCCTAAAAATTCAAACGCAGATCGATCTCATCAAGAGCCAGATCGATATCCTACCCTCAGCCTATATAAGGAACCCTTGTTTTTCTCCTGCAATTTCACTTTCTCTCTCTTCCAACCCCCATGTTCACCGAAACCTAGCTTTCTCACTCATCCAAAGCACCCATTTCCTGCGAAATCAGAAGTTGTGGCAAGAAGGAAAGTTGTTCCTCATCAAAGGGAGAACAACATACTTGGAAATCGAAGGACGAATCGAATCGAGGCGTGGGTTGTGCGTCTCACAAGCTTTGGGTAATTTCTAAACCTCGATCTTGATATTTGAGATGATTTTGATGATAATGGTGGTTGTCATTGTGTTGAAATAGCTGAAAAATGATTAGGGATTGATGAAATTGCAATGTGGATGGAGTGATAATGATATTTAGCAATTTTGGGAATTTGAGCTATAAATAGAAATTTAGACAATGTGGTGAATTAGCATAGATAATTGGCATGAGAAATGTAGAACGTTGAGATGTTGTGAATGAGAGTCTAGTTTGGGGTAGAGTTACGAGGATCAAGAGATTTGAGGTGTTATGAACAATTATGCTCGATTTTTGAGAATTGAGGTTGATGAGATAATTGAGTATTGATGTTTTAACATCGTTTGGACAGCTCGGGAGTTCCAGAGTGGAATGCGAGGCTAGTCCGTGATACGGGGGAAATGATTGCACTATACGAGGTGCAAAGAAGTAAGGGAAATCTAAACCATTTGTGTATGTGATTTGTAAACTATTATAGCATGATTTGTGGTTTATAAAACAAGCATGTTGAGTGTTGTGTTGAGTTATAATTGCACACGATTTTTATAGCCGGTTGGAGCCCATTATTTTATGCGTTTATAAGCTGAGTGTGAAATTGCTTTATAAACCGTCGAATTTGTGTGAGTAATGAACTGGGCTCTACGTTAAGGAATATCGAGATTTGAGAAATGTGCGTGTGCTTTGCCGGTTGGAACTCGGTTTTATTATGTTTTGTGTTGACTACAAAACAGTTTTCAAATGAGTTTTATGAGAGAAAAACCACTATGAGTTCTACGTGAAGGCAAACCAGTCTTGTGTGATAAGACTTAGGTGTGTAATTTTGAGTACACACCGGGCATTGCTCTGGTAGCATGTAAGCCCGATTTCTTCTCCGTTCTGGTAACGTGAGAATAACCCATTCTGTGACTATGCCACGTATATTTGGTGGCCGCTGCCACGTGAGAAACCCTATTTGGTGGCCGTTGCCACGTGAGTACCCTATTGGTGGACGTTGCCACGTGAGAAACCCCATTTGGTGGCCGTTGCCACGTGATACGCCATTTGGTGGCCGTTGCCACGTGAGAAACCCTATCTGGTGGCCGTTACCACGTGAGAACCCCTAATTAGTGGCCGTTGCCACGTGAAACCCTATCCTGTGGCTGTGCCACGTGTAAATTTAACTCAGTGGCTATGCCACGTGTGTTTAGTGGCTATGCCATGTGTGAATTTAAATCAGTGGCTATGCCACGTGTGTTTAGTGGCTATGCTACGTGTGAATTTAAATCAGTGGCTATGCCACGTGTGTTTAGTGGCCGTGCCACGTGCATTACTATTTCAGTGATTTTATCACGTATTTGAGAAAGCGTTTATCGCATTATTTTCACATGCTTTGTTATTGCTCTAGACTGAGCCTTTTTACTTCATGTTTTCACATGATTTGAGACATGAGAATGTCGTTTTGAGTACTTTCATGCTATGGTTTTCAAATGAGATTAATGAGTTTCACATACAAATAAATATTTTGTGATGTGCATTTTGGTTTATGAAATGAGTCCCTTACCCCCTTTACTGAGCGATTTAGAAGCTCACCCTGTTTTCTTTCCCCCCAGATTTCATCAAGTGAAAAGGGTTTTCCTGCGACGTACGGAGAAGTGGCTAGTGGAGGACTTGAGCTCCAGGCCATATATATTGTATTTTGAGGTATATTTTATCTTTTCATGTACCCAGACAATTACTGTAATTGCAGACACTTGATGTACAACATTGTATGGGATGTATTAGGATTAATTAACATGGAATTGAGCAATGTATATGATACAATATATACTATATTATGATGAGATCCTGAGGCATGATAATTATGATGATGTATGACACTGCACAGGAATGCACCATTAATTGTGAATTAATGAGTAAAAAGTTTTAAAATTGCCCTATTTTTCGCGTTTCCGGGGCGTGACAAGTTGCCTCTCCGAGGACCATAGATAATTGTTAGCTGCCATCTTATCTAACAAGTCATAAGCTTCCTCCTCTGTTTGCACATTAGAGCTCCACTCGCAGCAAAGTCAACGATGGTCCTATTTTATCTTGTAAGTCCGTTGTAGAAGGTCTGGACTTGCAGCCATAAAGGTAGACCATGACGAGGGCACTTCCTAAGAAGCTCCTTATATCATTCTCATGCTTCGTAAAGAGTTTTCGAATCAAATTGGGCAAAGGAAGATATGTCACTACGGAGTCTGGCCATTTTAGAGGGAGGGAAAAACTTAGCTAGAAATTGATGGGCTAACTCGTCCCATGTAGAAATGGATCCTTGAGGTAAGGAGGTTAACCAGTGTCGCACCCTATCCCTAAGGGAGAAGGGGAATAATCTAAGTCTAAACGCATCATCAGATAATCCATTGTGCTTAAAGGTGTTGCACAGGTCCAGGAATTGCCCGAGGTGACCATGTGGGTCGTCATGCGGAAGCCCACTGAACTGCAGAGAAATCTGGATCATCTAAAGGATTGCAGGCTTAATTTCGAAATTGTTTACAGGGACAGCTGGTGGCCTAATGTCGGTATAATATTCTTCAATCGTCGACACTGCATAATCTCCAACGGTCCTAATTTCTCTATTATCTGTCATGGTGTTTTGCAGCGGAGCTATTAATTTCCTGGAATCCTTTCAAATTTTCCTAAGAGTTCGTTCAATTTGAGGATCTAAAGAAAAGCAATCATAACTCCTGGCTCTACGCATGCAAATATCAAAAAGTCCTTAAAAAAAATTTTAAAGTTTTTTAATTTTTCAAATATTTTTTTTATAAGAGAGAAAATTAACTAATCTAGATTAAACTTCTAAATATTTACAACCTAAATATTTACAAACTAGAATTACACCCAAGCATAATTTCACCGATATTAATTACTGGCTAATTAGGACTTCCCCAGCAACGGCGCCAAAAACTTGATACGAACTAAACGTATTATCCGCAAGTGCACGGGTCGTACAAGTAATAATGAGATTTGAGTCTCGAATTATCGTCCCACAAAGAAGTTGATTAGCCTAATTAACTACCGGTTAATCTTACCCTAAGTATATCTTAGCAAATTATGAATTCTTAATAGGTGATCTACAAGGCTAAAATTAAACAAATACTGAAAATAATAATAATGATAAACTAAGGAAACTAAAACGGAGCAAAAATTACTTACAGTGCTCCAAGCAATTAAAAGCAAAAACCTACAAAAGATAATTAAAACAGTTAAAAATTCATTAACACAATTAAAATAAAATGCAAATATGAAAATAAAGAAACAAGATTAATTAAACTAAAACTAAACAAACCTAAAATAAAATATGCATGTAATTAAACTAATTAATAAAAATGCAAATTAAACTAACCTAACATCTAATAAAACAAGATTGTATTAACCTAAAGAAATTCTTAAATATAACTAAGAAAATAATCCTAAATTAACTCTAACTAATTACTAACTTGATAAAGTGTATAACTAATGCATGAAAAATAATTGTTTTTGGATTTTTGAATTTAAACTAAAAACTAACTTAAAATTGCATGAAATATATCTATCCTTAATCTAATTCTAAATGCAAGATATTAACACTTAATTAATTAACAACCTAATTAAAACTAAATTTATACTAATAAGCAAGGAATTGATAATATGCAATTTAAATAAAAACTATTTTTACCTACATTAATCTAAGCTAAAAAAAATACAATTAAAATGAATAATAAAATAATAAATGTGCATGAAAATGGAATAGTGGCTGATTTGCAATGGCCAAACGTGGCCTTAACCGAAAATTCCCAGCTGAGTGGTCCCGAGAGTTGTACAGTGCATGGTTATTCTCATTTCCATTCCAGGTCTGGGTAGTGTCCTCTGCATTTTGTTTTCTTTCCTAGATGCTGTCCAGGTGCCCCAGCTGCTGCATCCGTACATTACTGCTGTCACCCTTCTGTTCTGTGTTTCCTGCCTATGCTGCATGCGAGCTCTGTAATCACGTCAAGGAGAAGTAGCCACCATTGCTCCTGCACAGCAACAACCTGTATTGATACAGATCAGCAGCTCGTTACCGTGCTTTAGCAACCCAGAGTGCACTAGAAAGTGTCCAGTAATGCCCAATGCTACCACATTCAGCAGCGCCCGACACTGCTTCTGTCACCACATGTTGCAGCAACTAAGCACAAGTCAGCCATTCACACAATCACCTGCACCGACCTTGCTCATCTCAGATTCCCACTAGCAATGCAAAAGCCAAGCATCAAACATAGAATATAAACTAAGGTATTTAACAACAAATATCAACATCAAATTGTAACAAAGTTAAGGAAGTAAAACAAAGAAAACAGAAGCAGAAACGATGAAGAACATATAAGGTTACTGCTGCCAGTAACTATTTCACCATTCCAGCAAACTAACCAAATAAACAGTACACTAATAACAATATAGAGTTGAACAGAGCAACACTATAGACACTTCTCACTGCATCCAATGAAATCAACATCTATCAAACATAAACTAGCTGACGAGTCTAGTGGGATCAATGAAAAATTCTAGAATGAAATGCAGCAAATGTCATGAACTACAGAACTTAAGAACATGCAGTAAAAACAATGAAAGCTAATGTTTAATGCAGTAAACAAAAAAAAAACGATTCATGAAGTGCAAACAAATAAAAATGAATGAGGAAAGAAAAGAACAACAATGCATAGCAGAACATGAGCTTAAAACCGAAGGGAAATATGTAAAATCAACAACTGAAGTTAACACACTCAGCACCCGTGAGCTTCATCAACATGAAAAGGAAAACCCATCATCCTCGGGTTGCTTCATTCCCTTTCTCCAACCGTGGTTCCACATTGCCATTGGTGTGGGAATAAAGCTAGCCATCAAGACCACATCAAAGCACCAGAATCAAGAGGGACAGTGATGAAGGAAAATGATTTAACCAAATGAACGACGAAGAACAAAGACAGTGAATCTTAAGAATGATCAAACCGAGAGCTACCAACTATAGGAAATATAAGCTGCACATTAAAACTGAAAAATAAAAGAAATGAACTTTAACAAAATCGAGAAGAAGGAAATGAAATTGATTGCCATAAATAAAACTATCAAAGACTAGAAAATGAAGAGACTTTTCATAAAATAAAGATGGAATGAACAGTAAAATAAAGATGGTGGATAAAAAATATACTCGGGGAAAAACTTAAAAACTTGGAAATAAAAACTATTCTACCCTAACTACCTCTACTCCTACAAACTAATTTACCCTAAACTACACTACTCCTAAATTCTACCCTACTTTATTTTTTCAATTGCCACCATGTTCTATTTATACACACACTTAGGGGTACAATGGTAATTTTTCATCCTAGATGAGTTGGCATTGTTTAGTCACTTGTCTTCCTCTGATTTGCTGCAGAGTAGATATTTACACGTCATCCGTCTGTTTGTCCAATTGGCTGTGCGATGTGGCCCAGCGTGTATCTTCCAGAGGGTTGGCACGGTGTCCGTCGATCTTATCGTTTCGGAGCGAATAAAATACGGACACCTGACATCACGCGTGTCCAGACGACTGGTGACTCGGTCTGCAAATTGGAAGTGGTTCAATCTCCTTTAGCCCGTTTTCAACCCAATTTTGACTGAAACGACTGAGTTTCATCTGGATTTAATTTACCTACACATTAAAAAATTTTAATTAAATAAAGGGGATAATTAATAAAATTATATGGGGATTTAAATAATTAATTAAGAAATTAAGCACAAATAATTCTATTAAAAATAGAATTATCATCACTTCAACGCAGCTAAAGAGTATGAGATTTTTTTAGATCTTCTTTATACTATTAGAAGTGGTGCCTCAAATTATTAGCATATGATGATTTTACATCGTGTGCGTTAAGAGAAGGGTCAATCCATTTTTTTATTTTTATTATGTAATGTCTTACATGTGGGATCAACTGTCTTTATTTAAGCCTAGATGGACTTGTACCGAAGATGCTTTATTATTTTATGATCATAGAGATACCATGCGTCTATATATTTTTTTCTTATGGCAGTGTATGATGGTTATAACTATGTTCATACTAATCTTTTACACCTTAATCTCTTACCTCTGTTGAAAAAGTTGTTTTCTGAGTCAATAGCTAAAGAAATTCACAAAAATACTACTTGGGTATCTATTGATTCTGTTCCTGCTACACCTTAATCTAAAAATTCTAATTTGGGTACTCCATCTATTGCAATATGCAAATTTTGCAAATGAACGATCGTGAATAGGGATAACATATTTTTTTCTCAATTTTTTACTTTTAGCCTACTGCTTTTACTACCAGCATATTAGTAACTCAACCCATTAATGATATTGTCTGCTTTGACCTATTGGACCTCATGGTTTTAAAACGTATCACTAGGTGTATAGAGCATGCTATCTTATATATCCAACATCTCTCTCGTGTTTTTTTCGATGTGGGATTTACCTAAGGATGTGACATACACCCTCCCTTTTGGGACTCAGCGTCCTCACTGAGATTTGCTCTACTATTATTTAAGAGGTCACTCTGATACCATACCCTAGTGAGGCTTTTAAAATCGTAAGGTCTAATGGGCCAAAACAGACAAAATCACTAGTAGGCTATCATCTATGGTATCAGAACGACTCAGTGTGGCCTCTTAAACGATGGTAGGGTACACCTCAAAAAGGATACTGAGTCTCGAAGGAGAGGGTGTATGTAACACCTTTAGGCAAATCCCACATCGATAAAGCATAGAAGAGATGCTGGGCATATAAGATAGCATGCTCCATATCCATAGTGAGGCCTTTTAAAACCATGAGGTTCAATGGGTCAAAGCGGACAATATCACTAGTGGGCTCGGCTGTCAATAGTATTAGAGCTACTCCATCTGGCTTCTTCAAGGATAGTAGGGCAAAGCTTAGCGAGGACGTTGAGTCCCAAAAGGGGTGTATGTGACACCTTTAGGCAAATCCCACATTAACAAAGCACAAGAGAGATGTTGGGTATATAAGAGAGCATGTTTCATAACCCTAGTAATGCTTTCTAAAATTGTAAGGTCAAATGGGCTAAAGCGAACAATATGGGTTGGGATATAGCTAAAGCTCTTATTGCCAGCTTTTCTTTGAGCATTTCCTAGGGCTACCTTAACTATCAATGATTTTGAAGCTATAGTGAACCAGGTTTTGTCCCAAACTAAATTATAATCCTTTGCTCTTTTAGTCACATTAAGTACTTCTTCTTGGTTCATAGATTCCATATGTTGAAATCACATGACCTTTAATTTATCTGGTTGCCTTCTAAAACTAGTATTTCCACTTTTTCTCTTATTCAAATTGTTGATGGATCTCTTATGCATATTAGTCACTTAGGTTTTATTAATACTCCACAATTGTTTGTATTAGATGTATACCTTGTGTGCCTAATTTATCCATGACTCTCCTGTCTATTGGACAATTGCATGAACTTGTTCAAGATCTTTGTTTTTCTAAAATAAGTGTTGGTATGCAGGATTCTCTGACCAAATAGGTCATTCAGATAAGGCGTAAAGTTGGTTGCTTATTTGAACCAGCTTCATTATGTTTTCCAATCTCTTCCAAAGTCGCTGCAGCTCAGTCCAAGTCAAATTCTAATTTACTTTGTCCTTAGCACTCTCGCTTGGACATGCATCCAAATCTTGAGTTCAACTTTTAGATAATAGTGGATTCTAGAAAGTGTCAATTTTTTTTATTTTTTTTTTGCATGTCATGTAAACTTGGAAAACAATCTGCTTTGCTATTGAATATAAACAATTCCATTTCTTTTGCATCATTTGATCTAGTACATTTTGATGTGTAGGGATCATCTTTTATTACATTTATTAAATGATCTCGATATTTTGTTATTTTTAATAATGATTTCTCATGGTTTACTAGGATTTACTTTATACATAATAGGTCTAAAGTTCTAAGTATTTATCATGAATTTTCTACTATGGCTAAAACTCAATTTTCTTAATCTATAAAGACTTCATTCTGATAATGCATCCGAATAGAAGTAACCAAATTTTCTTTCCATTCTCAAGCAGGATGGTATCATTCCCCTTTCTTCTTGTCCTAACACTTCTCAACAAAATGGATGGGCATAGCACAAACAAAACATATTTTGGACACTCTCTGCACATTGCTTCATTTTGTCTATGTTCCTGATCAATTTTAAAGAGAAACTGCTTTCAATGTTGTTTACGCAATTAATCACAGTCCTTCCCTTGCTACTAATAGTCAATCTCCATATAAACGTCTTTATGGTACCCACCATTTTACTCTAATCTTAGAACTTTTGGATGTGCATGTTTTATCTTACTTCAGCCTCGAAAGCACAACAAACTTGAACTTTGTTCTCATTTGTGTTGCTTTCTTGAATGTGGGATAGAATATAAGGGCTACCATTGTTATGACCCCATCAATCGATGTCTGCAAATTTCTTGTCATGTCATTTTTTTTGGGGGGGGCGGGGGGGGAATCATGTTCTTTGACCTGTTTAAATCTTATATTTCCTCATTTGCTCCTAAGTGTTTTTATTGGCCTTTTCATTAATTCATTTCCTAATGATAATGATGCTAGTATTCAAAGTTTATGACCAACTTCAAAGATCTTACCTAATGATTTTAAAAGGTCAAATGATTTCTGTCCACCATGTAGAGGTAATTATGTACTTAATCCTACACATGTTCTTTGCCATCTTACTAGGGTTAAAGCTTCATCTTCTAAACTTAATGATTATCATTGTTATTTCACTCTTGCTACCTTACATGAGCCTTATTCTTTTTGAGAGGCTTTTTTTAACCCTCTTTAGCAGAAGAAATTCAAGCTTTGTTGCAAAATCAAACATAAGACTTGGTTACTTGCCTTCCGAAAATTTGTAGTTGGGTGCAAATGGATATGCAAGATCAAAACAAGATTAGATGATAGCATCGAGTGTTATAAAGGTCATTTGGTAACATAAAGGATTACTCAGGATTATGGTACTAAATACGTAGAAACTTTTGCTCCAATAGCTCATCTAACCATTGTTCAAACTCTTATTGCTTTAAATGCAACCCGACACTGGTATTTTTCTAACATATATATGAAAATGAATTCCTAAATGGTGATCTTTCTATGCAACCACTAGGGTGATAATTCTATTAAAATAGAATTATTTGTACTTAATTTCTTAATTAATTATTTTAATCCTCATATTATTTTATTAATTATCCCATCAATTTTTAATTAAAATTTTCATGTTTGCAGATAAATTAAATCCAAATGAATTTCAGTCATTTCAGTCGAAAATGGACTGAAAATGGGCTAAAAGGAGACTGGACCACTACCATTTCATAGTCTGAGTCACCATTCGTCTGGACACATGTGATATCGGGTGTTCGTATTTTATTCACCTCAGAATGATAAGATCAACGAACATCGTGCCTACCTCATGAAAGACACACATCGGGCCACATCGCACATCCAAGTGGACTAGAAAACAAATGACATGGAAATATCTTCTTTACAGCAAATGGAATGAAGACAAGTGACCAAACAATGCCGACTCATCTAGGATTGGAAATTACAATTGTACTCCCAATTTTGTGTATAAATAGAATATGATGAGCAATTGTAAACCAAGTAGAATTTTAGGGTAAAAGTAATTTCTAGGGTAAAAGTAAGAGTAGAAGTAGTTTTAGAATAGTTTTTAGAATTTTTGGGTTAAAAGTTTTCTTTATCTTTTTAGGTATCGGCTAGGTTTATTTTTTTTTTAGGGTAGTTTTTACAATCTTCTAGGTTTCTCTTGAAGTTTCTCACATTGGCTGGTGACAGCAGCCACCATTGCTTCTCGGTTTTGCAAGTTTCATTTCATTAGTGTTGGCACATTTAAGCTTTTTAATGCAAAAAAAAATTATTTTCTTTTCAGAGTTTAATATTTCCTTTCCTTTTGGTTTTCGTTTTCTTGCCTATCTTTTCTACTTCAGTATGGATGTTTGTTATTGTTGAACAGAGGGCAATGAGTGAGGGTGGCTGGTGGCTGCCATTTTGGTTCTGCCTCCATCGGACCTACGTCCCTGGTCCGCTAACCTGGATGATTACGGTCTTCACCTTCAGCATTATGCTCCTCTGTCCTGGACTATGCTGCTGTTCGGTTCTTGGTTGCCGGTGGAGAAACGAGGCTGGTGGCAGCAGCCAAGTCCTCTTAAGTTACTTTTTTATAGTTTGGTTTTCATGTTTTTCTTCCAGTTCCGGGTGTTGCAGTAACTCCAACTTTTAATCTTTCATTTTTAGTTTCAAAATTTTTACTTATATTTTAAAGTAGATTTGAGGTTGTTCTGCGTTTCTGGATTCCTGCAGTTTCATTTTATATTTCCCTGTTTCGCTTTTGCATCTTGTTTTCGCAGTCTCTCACAATCTGCTTTTGTTGCTTTCATTTTCTTTTACTGTGCGGTGTCAAGAGGTAGCAGCTGGTGACAGAGACCAGTTCCATTTTGTTCTTCTTATTTTCGTTTCCCGCAAAGGAAGGGTGGTTGTGTGATAAGCTTCCCTGCTCTGTTCTTAGTTATTTGTACTGTTCATATTTGTTGTTGCTTTTATTCTACATTAATCTTCTGTTTGCTGCTGCAGTTGTGTGATACAGGCTGAGGCAAAGCTGATGCGTGACGGAGATCAAAGCAGGAGCTAGCTACTCGAGTAATGATGGCTGGTTACAACAGCTTCTTTGCTTCATTCCACTCTATTGCTGCAGTTCTTCAGTTTTATATTTAACATTCTTCCACCTAGCTAGGTCCCTTTGTCAGTCTCACAGTATCTCGCCTGCATTGCTTACTAGATCGTGGTGAGCAGCTGCAGGACGTGGTGACAAAAGCTGCATCGAGCGTCGCTGGACATATGTGCTGGAATGTAATTGACTGCTTCTGTTGGGTACTAGACTAAAACAGAAGCAGCTACTGTGTGCGTGTCTTGCTGCAGTGACCAGTACATAGCTGCTGCTGAGATACAGCTCGAGAGGACGTGTGCGGTTGAGTAGAGAATGAAGGGTCGCTGTAGCTGATGATACGGACGACCTGTCCTGAAGTAGAGGCAGGATTGTATCGCGAGTTGCATGATGATGAACAGTACACGACTGTGTTTGGCACTATTTGGATTTTGTCAATTTGCTAACATACTTTGAGATTATTTGCTAAATGTTAATATTTCTTTTATTACTATTTGTTAGCTTAGGTAATAGTATTAGAGGTTAAATTTAGATTTTAAATTAATTTGCATGTTAGCCTAATTTTATTGCTTTTTTAGATTAAGACTTAATTTTAATCATGTTAATATTTATATTTTTTGAATGTATTAGGAGTTAAGATTTAATTTTAATTGTAGTGATTATGTATTGCGTTTAGAGTTAGATTAGGGGTAGAATTATTTTATTTGCATTTTTAGTAAGTTTTCATTTAAAAATTTTAAAATCCAAAAATATTTTATGCATCATTTAGAATAGATTTTAATTATTTATTTAGGCATTTTATTAATTTAGTAATTATATAAAGTTAGATTTAATTTAGGGTCATCATATAGGTATTTAGTTTCTTACTATGTTTAGGAATTTCTTTAAATTACTAGGATTTAATTTCATTAGATCTTAGGATAGATTACTTCGCATTAAATTAATTTACATGCAATTTTATTAGAATTTTTTAGTGTTATTTATTTTATTTTACATTTTCTTATGATTGCATCTTGATCTTTTTGCACTGATTAATTTAATTTTAGTATTTTTCTTTTACAAATTATTGCTTTTATTTGCTAGGAGTTTGGTAAGTAATTTTAGTATTGTTTTATTTATTTTATAATTTTTATTTTTATTGTTTTTCAGTACGTTTTAATTTAAGCCTTGTAAATCACACTGCCAAGTTTCATAATTTGCTAGGATATATTTAGGGTAAGATTAACCAGTACTTAATTAGGCTAATTAGATTCTCTGTGGGACGATAATTCGGGACTCAATTCCCATTATTACTTGTACGACCCGTACACTTGCGGTTAACACGTCTAGGTAACTTAAAACGGGCGATGTCAAGTTTTTTTAGATTATCCTCTTTACAAAGTTATTGTTTACGGAAAGCTTTATATGACCTTATACAAGCCCTAAGAGCTTGGTTTGCCAAATTCAGTTCCATAATATATGATTTTAGCTGTCAATCTAGTCCTTATGACTCACCTTTATTTCTATGATGGACAGACCATGGTATTATCATTCTTATCTTTTATGGAGATGGCAAAATCATTACTGGTCATAAGATCATTGGCATTCAACATTTTAAAAGATTTCTTAATCAAAAAATTGAGATAAAAGATTTGGTTTCTCTAAAAGTATTTTCTGGGCTTTGAAGTGAACACAAGTTCAAATAGTTATTTCTTATCCTATGCAAAGTATGCCTCTGATTTGTTATCTCGAGCTGGTTTTTTGGAATAGTAAAATTGCAAATACATCATTATAGCAAAATGTTAAACTTTAGCTTAAGGATAGAGTATTACTTTCTAATGCCACCTTATGTAGACAATTGGTAAGAAGTTTATTCTATCTTACTATTACTCGCCCTGACATATCTTATGCAGTGCATCTTGTAAGTCAATTTATGGCTGTTGCACGGTCTATCCATTTTGTTGTAGTTTTTCGCATTCTTTCAAACGTCAAAGAAACATTGTTTAAAGGGCTTCATAATTTTTCTCACAACACTTTGAATCTTAAAGCTTATTTTGATGCTGATTGTGCAATCCCATTGATAGGCGCTCCACTACTGGATTTTTTTTCTTGCATGATGATTTTCATTTCTTGGCAAAGTTAGAAATAATTTTTTGTTGCTCGTTTTGGTACTAAAGCAAAGTATCATGTTTTTGCTGATACTACTTTAAATTATTTTAGATTCAGTGGCTACTTACAAACTTAGGAGTGCCTATTTCTACCTCCACTCCTTTATATTATGATAATCAAAGTGTAATTATTTTCCTATCACAGTAGGACTACATCAAGGGATGTTTAACGCATTCTTGTTCACTACAGTAATGGACTAGTTGTCAGAATCCATCTAGGATAATGCATCTTAGTGTATTATGTTTACAAATAATATTATTTTGTGTGCTAAGATTAGAACGTAGATTAGACTGAATACATGGAATGTAAATTCAGTCAAACAAAAAAGAAGACCGAAACATAAAAATACTAAGTAGAGTGGCGATCTCTAAGAGCATCATTTCAAATACTTATGGTCTATCATTTAGATGGATAAATAGATTGATGGTGATGTGAAGCATAGGATTCAGGTTAGATAGAGCAAGTGGAGAAGAACTATAGGTGTATTATGCAATAAAAGAATTCCTATATGGTTGAAAAGCAAGTTTTACAAGATAGTTGTTAGACTAATAATGCTCTATGGCAGTGAATATTGGACGATTAAAAGACTACATACAAAGAAGATGAATGTAATAGAAATATGAATGTTATGATAGAAGTACGGATATACAAAAAGGGATAAAATAAGAAATGAGGACAAACACAAGAAGATTGGAGTGGCATCTGTCGAAGAAAAAATGAGTGAAAGTCATTTATGTTGGTTTGGAGACATATGACGTAGAACTGTGAACGTTCTAGTTAGACAAGTGGAGGTTATGAGTGATGAAAAAAGGTCGAGGCTAAGGGAAGACTAAAAAAGACTTGGAAGAAAGTTATTCCAAAATATGACAGAACGAGAGTTGGAAGAGCAAATTGTCTTAGCTATGAATGAATGAAGGAAAAGAATTCATGTTGATGGCTTAGTGTGAATTCATATATTGATTTATGTAGCCTACTCCAATATTAAGATAAAAGCAATGATGATGATGATGATGACATGTTGAAATTGATTATTATTTTGTTCACCATCATCTGTTGCAAGGTAATCTTCATCTTCTTTCACTCGCTTCAACTGATCAACCTGGAGATATCTTCACCAAAGCTCATCCTAAAAGACATTTTCGTGATATTTTTCTAAACTCAAGTTGATAAGTAATATGCCACCTTGAGTTTACCAAGAGATGTTAATTGTTATTGTTAGGTTGATATATTTTAAAATGACAAAACAGTAATTCAATAATGGTTATGATAAATCAATGAATGTTTAAAACATGTTAAGAAATTAATTAGATCACTATGAGATATAACTCTTTGCCAAAAACTTGGCTTTAAAGGATAAGAGATCGATCTCATGATATGAGAGATCGATCTGCTCAAAGGATAAAGACACAGAACAAATACTGGGATGAGAGATCGATCTCCAAGGGTTATGAGATCGATCTGTGTTCAAACAGAATGTTTATGAGATCGTGTCACGACCCTTTTTCATTCTCTTTTTACCGAAAATATCAATAATTTTTTTGCATTTTACTGTTACCTTACCCAATCATGAACAACTCACCACATACAGTTGGGCTGTGAGTCAATAAAAACCACCACTTATCATTCATTCACAATTTAATGAAACGATATCATACATTCGAAGTTAATCATAATCCATAAATCATCAACATACTCAATCACACTTTCTCACTCTAGACTCATTCCATTTTCTAGGTTATATGTGTTCCATTGCTTTCTGGATGATTTCTATCATCCATATACATGTCAATCAACTCCAAAATCAATTAAATACACAATGTACTTAGGCTGGAGTATTAAAAGCTTACCAAATCGGATTTCTCTTCTTGCTCTAAATGACAATACCCTTAGCTCCTTCAATACCAACAATGAGGTTGTGTATTTCAACTATGTTGTTCTCTTCCTCAAGATTAACAACTTAATGTCTAATAGCCTCCCCTCAATTCTTACTGGAATGGGTGGATTTTAGAGAGAAAAATCTAGGTTTTGGGTTGGAAATGGAAAGGGTGATATTTTTTCCGAAATCTGTAAATTTTCAACGCTCCTTTTATAGAAATAGCTTGAGGAGATCGATCTGCACTAGGAGGAGATCTATCTGGTCTCCTTAAATCCCTCTTTTTCATGGCATTTTAAGCATGAGATCGATCTGTCAAAGCTTGAGATCGATCTGCTCCTAAACAGAGAGCTAAGGAGATCGATCTGTATGCTTGATGATCGATCTTTTCATTACAGAATAGTTAGGAGATCGATCTGGCCCCATTGGAGATCGATCTGCTCTATTCCATTGCCCAAATAAGAGCATTCTGGCTCTTCCAGATCGATCTCTCATCCTATGAGATCGATCTGGCCTTCATATTTTCTAAATTTTCTGTAGTTTTCTTGCTGCAACTTACACCAAAACATCCTTAATCTATTGCCATAGCCATTTTCTCATCCATCCACCTTTATAACTTGAAAATGGCATCCATTCGTACCTTATTCACATTAAAACTTGTGTGCATTCCTTGTACATCCAAAGGTATACTATACAAAACTAAATAGAAGCATTTATATTCATACAACTTCCTTCCATTTACCACACTACTCATTTTAAGTTTCAATCACATTCATCACTTGTAAGAACTCATTTCCTCATATTCATACACAATGAAACTCGTATGTACATTACAAATCATATTACATGTATGTACATCGAATCCATGAACTTACATCAATCATACTTGACATTACAAGTCCATTCACATTAATTTGATCCAATTACACACATTACAACTATACATATACGGGGTCTCACAGATCAATCTGGTCAAGTTAGAGATTGATCTCCTCTAAGACAAAGGTTAAAGGTCTTACATCGATCTGTAGATCGATCTGTGTTCAAACAAAATGTTTATGAGATCGATCTGGTCAAGTTAGAGATCGATCTCCTCTAAAGAAAAGTTTAAAGGTTTAGATCGATCTATGTTCAAATATAGAGTTTATGAGATCGATCTCATATGGATAAAGATCGATCTCCTCAAGACAGAAAGATTATGAGATCGATCTAGGGTAATTAGAGATCGATCTCCACCTTATGAGAAAACTTGAAAGATCAATCTTCTTTCAAATAGAGAGTTTATGAGATCGATCTGATAGTTCGATAGATCGATCTTCACTGACATTTTATGGATTATAATATTGATCTCTACAATAATGAGATCGATCTCCTTGCTTTGAATTGCTTTGTAATTACAGGAATTTGAATTAGAAGATCGATCTGGTCATGATAGAAGATCGATCTGGCATTCTACTAGAGGTTCCCAACGGCTCTCTCTGCAAAATCTTCAACGAAAAAAACTGCATTAAATGCTTCACCTACCATCCTGTTGTATAAAACCAAGCATTGAAGACATTAGGGTAAAAAGAAACCGAGCTGAAAAAGTCTTAACATTCTTGAGAGATCATTCCTCAATATTCCTTTTGCCTTCAACATTTTTCTTCATTGTATTGTCTTTAATAGCTTGAGTTGAAGTTATTCTTCCTACCCATTAAAGAGAGTTCTTAATTGTATTCACTCTTAATCCAAAAGAAAAGGGGAGAGTTCCTCTGTGAGAGAATTGTATAAGAGTTGAATATATATCCTTCTATAAGGGGTAGAGAGGTTGTTCCTTAACCTTGAAATGGAAATTGTATTAACCATTGTGATAGTGAAAGAGAACCCTTAACAAGAAGGTCAAAAAGAGAGGACGTAGGCAAGCGATTGGCCGAACCTCTATAAATTGTTGAGTTTGCTACTTCTTTCCCTTATCTCCTTTATTTTACTGCACTATATTCTATTGCTTAATATTATCATTTACTTGATTATTTGCAATTCAATTTAAAAGAGTTTAAATTTAGCATTTAGATTAGAAAAATCGATTCACCCCCTCTTGATTAAGCCAACAATTGGTATCAGAGCTTGGACTCTTGAGTATATTGTAGTAAAATCCTAAGAGATTAGAAAGATCCTATGGCTCAAACTAGTGTAGCAACCCATATGGTAGGAGAAGGGCACTCTGCGGTTAGACCACCTATGTTCAATGGTGAAAATTATGCCTATTAAGAAACTAGGATGATGTTATTTATTCAAGCCAATGATTAGAAGTATGAAGAATTATAGTTAAAGGACCTCAAATCCCAACTAAGAAAGTAGAAGGAAAAGATGTCCCTAAGGAGAAAGATGAGTGGGATAATTTTGACATAAAAACTATTCAACTAAATGCTAAGGCAATGCACACATTGTTTTGTGCTTTAGAACCAACTGAATACAATAGAGCTTCTACGTGCGAAAATGCAAAACAAGTGTAGGATAAATTGTCCATAACTCATGAAGGAACTACTCAAGTCAAGGAAACCAAAGTAGGGATGTTTACTCATGACTATGAGTTATTTAGAATGAAAGAAGGAGAGTCCATTAGTGAAACGTTCACTAGATTTATAGACATTATAAATGGGCTTCAATCCTTAGGAAAGATTTATACTAACATAGAAATGGTCAAGAAAATTTTAAATGGTTTACCAAAAACTTGGGAAGTCAAAGTAACGACCATTGAGGAATCATAGGACCCTCATACATTATCTCTAGAAGAACTAATTGGGTCACTCCTTACTTATGAAATGAAACTCAAAAGAAATGAAGAAATTCCCAAAAAGGTAGGAGTTACACTAAAATCTACTACTCATGAAGAACTAAGGGATGATTATAATGAGGAAGATATAAAAATGGCAATGTTTGCTAAAAGGTTCAAGAAATTTATGAAACTAAGGGAAAATGGTAGTTCTAGGAAATTCCATAGGAAAGAACAAGACAAGGAAGAATTAGGTAGAAAAGATAGAGATACTATTATTTGCTATGAATGCAAAAAATCTAGCCACATTAAATTTAATTGTCCTTTACTAAAGAGAACAAGTGATATGAAACACAAAAAGAAGGCGATGATGGCAACATGGATCGATAGTGACAGCTTCGATGATGATACAAATGAAGAAATTACCAATCTATGCTTCATGGCGCTTGAAGATGAGAATGAGCTTGAGCATTGCTACAAGGCAAAAATAAAGGAAGCTTGGTACTTGGATAGTGGATGCTCAAGACACATGACCGGTGATAGAAGCCACTTCAACTCATTTAAATCAAAGGTTGAAAGAGAAGTCACTTTTGGGGATAACTTCAAAGGCCAAGTTAAAGGAAGTGGATCTATTGGTAATAACTCTTTCTCAATAGAAAAGGTTTTACTTGTTAAATGACTAAAACATAATTTACTTAGCATTAGTCAACTTTGTGACAAAGGTTACAAAGTAATTTTTGATTGCTTGAATTGTCATGTGATAGACACTAAATCAAATAAAGTTCTTTTCTTTGGACATAGACATGGTAATATATATATTGTATATTTAAATGAACTTAGAAATGAAAATGTATGCTTTATGGTAGATAAAGAAAAAGAACCTTGGTTGTGGCATAGAAGACTAGGTCATGCTAGCATGCATATATTATCTAAGTTAGCTAGAAAAGATCTTGTTGTAGGTTTACCTAAGTTGTCCTATGATTATGACAAAATTTGTGAAGCTTGTGTCAAGGGAAAACATAAAAGGATATCATTCAAATCTAAAAATTGTGTGTCAACCTCTAAACCTCTTCAACTACTTCATCTAGCTCTTTTTGGTCTAACTAGAACAACTAGTATTGGGGGTAAACACTATGGATTTGTCATTGTTGATGATTATACTAGATTTACATGGGTATATTTCTTAAGAGTCAAGAATGAAGCTTTAGAAATATTTATCAACTATTCAAAATTAGCCCAAAATGAAAAAGGTTATACAATAACAAGTATTAGAAGTAATCATGGTAAGGAATTTGAAAATCTTGATTTTGATGAATTTTGCAATGATCAAGGAATTAGCCATAACTTTTCAGCTCCTAGGACACCACAACAAAATGGGGTTGTTGAAAGGAGAAATAGAACCTTAGAGAAAATGGCTAGAACAATGTTATGTGAGAATAATCTACCTAAGTATTTTTGGGCTGAAGCCATTAACACCTCATGCTACATTATAAATAGAGCCATGATTAGACCAATCTTGAAGAAAACCCCCTATGAGCTTTACAAGGGAAAGAAACCAAATATTAGCTATTTTCATCTTTTTGGTTGCAAATGCTTTGTCCTAAATAATGAAAAAGACAACTTGAGAAAATTTGATGCTAAAAGTGATGAAGGAGTCTTTTTGGGTTATTCTTTAAATTCAAAGGCATATAGAGTGTACAACAAAAGAACCTTGATGGTAGAAGAGTCAATACATGTAATATTTGATGACTCAAACGATGCATCTAAAGTTTCTACCAATGATGAGGATATTGAAATATTTGATGAGATTTTGAAGGAATCCTCAAGGATAGAAGATAACTTACAAGAAAATCTTAACATTAATAAAAAGGAAGAAGATGAAGAAGAACTTGAAATACTAGAAAAAGAATCTAGAGCACCAAGAGAAATAGGATATGTCAAAGATTGTGAAATTATAGGTGATCCAAATCTAGGAGTTAGAACAAGGTCTTCACTAAGAAATGTATTTCAATATATAGCATTTGTATCTCAAATTGAACCAAAAAATACCAATGAAGCTTTAGATGATAACAATTGGGTTTTAGCTATGCAAGAGGAATTAAATCAATTTGAAAGAAGTAAAGTGTAGAATTTAGTTCCTAGACCTAATGATCATTCTATAATTGGAACTAAATGGATCTTCAAGAACAAGATTGATGAAAATAGTGTGATCATAAGAAACAAGGTTAGGCTAGTAGCACAAGGTTATAAGCAAGAGGAATGGATAAACTATGATAAAACCTATGCACCGATAGCAAGATTAGAAGCAATAAGGATGCTACTTGCTTTTGCATGCTACAAAAATTTCAAGTTGTATCAAATGGATGTAAAAAGTGCATTTCTTAATAGTTACATCAATGAGGAAGTTTATGTAGAGCAACCCCCCGGTTTGAAAGTCCAAAATTTCCTGAACATGTTTACAAACTTTCTAAAGCACTTTACAGTTTGAAACAAGCTCCTAGAACTTGGTATGAAAGACTTTCAAAGTTCTTAATAGAAAAAAGAATTTTCAAGAGGAAAAGTAGATACAACCTTGTTTATCAAAACTAAGAATAAAGATTTACTCGTTGTTCAAGTATATGTAGATGATATCATTTTTGGATCAACTAATGAATCACTATGTCAAGAGTTTGCTAAGATCATGCAAGGTGAATTCGAAATGAGCATGATGGGAGAGCTCACCTATTTCTTGGGACTTCAAGTAAAGCAAACTAAGGATGAAATCTTCATCAATCAAGCTAAGTACACCAATAATTTGCTCAAACGATTTGGAATGGATAACTGCAAACCTCACGCAACTCCAATGGGCACCAACATCAAGCTTGATAAAGATGAAAGTGGTAAGTGTGTAGACACTAAGCTATAACGGTCTATGATTGGCTCATTACTTTATCTTACTGCAAGTAGACCTGATATTTTGTTTAGTGTGTGTTTATGTGCTAGATTTCAATCCTCACCTAGAGAATCACACTTACTAGCTACAAAAAGAATTTTTAGGTACCTTAAAGGCACACCTTCACTAGGACTATGGTACCCTAGAGATTCCACATTTGCTCTTCATGCATATTCTGATGCAGATTTTGGAGGATGTAAAATAAATAGAAAAAACACTTTAGGAACCTACTAATTCTTAGGGAATAAATTAATATCATGGTTCTTTAAGAAACAAAATAGTGTAGCACAATCCACAACTGAGGCAGAATATATAGCAGCTGGTAGTTGTAGTGCTCAAGTGTTATGGATTAAGTAACAAATGAGAGATTATGGTGTAGACATGAAGCAAGTTTCCATCAAGTGTGATAATACCAGTGCCATTAATCTCTCCAAAAATCCAATCCAACACTCTATAACTAAACATATTGAGATTAGGCATCATTTCCTTAGAGATCATATACAAAAATGAGATATAGTTCTAGAATATATTGATACATTACATCAAATAGCTGATATTTTCACCAAACCTCTTGATAGAGATAGATTTTATGTTCTTAGATGTGAATTAGGACTAATGTATGCTTCTTAAAAATTATAGCCTTCAAAACTTTAATTTCAAACTCATTTTCAACTAGTTTTTCAACTCATTTTCTGGGCAAATGGTATGAGAGATCGATCTCTTCACAATATAGATCGATCTGGCATGCTCCAAATTGGCCTAAAGCAGTAAGGTTATGCTAAGCAGATCGATCTTCAATCCCATAAGATCGATCTTCTTAAGCTTCTGTGTTTTACAGATCGATCCCTGCATTTGGCAGATTGATCTTCTTAAACCTCCATATTTTATAGATCGATCCCTACATTTGGTAGATCGATCTCATTAAAGCTTCTGTATTTTACAGATCGATCCCTGCATCAGGCAGATCGATCTTCTAAAAGCTTTTGTACTCTTAAGATCAATCTCATAAAACAACAAATCGATCTCATTAAGTTTCTGGAAATGACAGATCGATCTGGTACCTCGACAGATCGATCTTATTAGCCCTGGGATATATAAACTGTTCACAAAATTCCCAAATCCCAGAAACCCAATTTTAAAATCCCTAACCCTGCGTCGTGCCTCCTCTTCTGATTTCTCTTTAAGATCGATCTCTGGTAAGGTTTCTGTCGAATTTACTCCATTAATCTTCATCTTAGAACCTACATTATTGATTTTATTTCAAAAATTCTTGGTTACATAGATTAATCTTCAATAGGGTTTCTAGTGAACTATTATATTGCTTAAGAATCTATTAGAGACCTGCTTAGAACTTCCCTCTGTTGGGTCTTGGCTGATTGAACAAAGAACATAATGCCTCGCCTTAAGGGAGTTGCAATAAAAGAATCTAGACCCTCATCTTCACAGCCACCCAATGTCACTGCATCCTCTGTCACAACCTTCAGTAGGTGTTTTCAAACACCTGCAAAAAGAAAAAGATATGAAGAATACTTCTCTAATATGCCCATTAAACACTAGAGAACCATAGATTTTTCTTTCCTTGCTCACATTGACTTTCCATACTTATCAGAGCGAAGGTTGTCTAGTACTGTCAGTGTCAAAAATAAGGCTAAAATTACATCCCAATGTCTGTGCTTGTCTGGTTGTAGGTAATGTATACCTAATGGCTTTAAGGTTTAAACTTTGGAATTACGCGCAGGAATTAGATCACTTGCATGATGAGTAGAAGACGTGGACGTCTTCGGAGGCAGACTCAGCCACCTCCACCTCCTCCACCGCAGTCAGAGAGCCCCAATACTCGTATGGCTCAGTTTGAACAGTGGTTGGAGCAGTGTCTCGAACGAGGATTAGAGTCTATAGCTGCCATGGTTGCCCAACATCTAGGGGCAAACGTTTCCGATTCAGCTAGCACGACATAAATTCCTACTCCGGTGCCGACTCCTCCACAAGCACTACCACCTCCTCCTCCATAGGTTCCTCCAGTACCTATGGCGCCTCAACCTCCTGTACAGGTCCGGAGGGAGGAGAGGGATATCGACAGGATGAGGGATTTTTGGATAATGAAGCCTCCAGCATTTAAGAGAAAGAACAGAGATAAGAGTAAGTGAACGGAGTTTGTGAGACAAGACTTTCGAAGGGGCCAACCTAAGAGACAGAGGACAGATGAGTCTTGGGCTAGGATTGATAGGCCCACAACTCCTATAGCTACCCTACAGACTATCAGAGGCTTCCAACAGTATGAGAGATTGTGCACTATGTGTGGTAGTTTCCATAGAGGTGTGTGTCACTGGTCCACAGGAAGCTACTTTAGGTGTGGACAAAAGGGACACCTGATTAAAGATTACCCACAGAAGCAGATTCCACAACCCCTAGAGCTACCACGACAACCTGAAAGGCAAGCTCCCCAGAAACAAGACCCACAGAGATGGGCTACCGCAGCAGAGAAAGGCAAGAAGCCTATCACTCATGGAAGGATCTTTGCCTTGGACTGATATGGTGTGTAAGGATTGTGAAATCAAGGTAGGAGATAGGATCATATTAGCAGATCTAATCTGGTTGAGCATGTATGGCTTTGATGTAATTTTGAGTATGGATTAGCTAGCCACCAACCGTGTAAGTTTAGATTGTTACACTAAGACTGCAACCTTCTCCTTACCTAGTAAGTTTAATGTATGCTTTGCAGTTAATGAATAAAGTGTATGATTTTGACTATTGATGAAATTTTTCAATGAACATGTTGATGTGAAAGTTATATTGCATTCATCTCCGATACTAGTCAGGAATGTCCAAGTATTCAGGACATATCTGTGGTATGCGAGTTCCCGAATGTGTTTCCTGATGAACTACCGGGACTACCACTGGAGAGAGAGTTGGAATTCACTATAGGTTTGGCACCAGAGACTCAACCAATCTCAAAGTCTCCTTACTAGATGGACTTTGTGGATCTTAAGGAATTGAAAAAGGAGTGGCAAGAACTGTTAGATAAAGGAAGTTCAGAAACTCATAGGAGATAATGGGAAAGATAAAGAGAATGACGAAAAAAAGATCTACAAAGGAAATAGTGTAAGACCCGATTTTAGTTAAAACATGAAAGTTAAAAATACAAAAGGACTGAAATGAAATTCTCAAAGACATGCAAGGGCAAAATGGTCAAAAGATCGAAAGTCGAAATAAATTCGATAAGAAAATTTAATTCAAAATAATGGATTGAGAAATCTGGATCAATAACGAAGAAATAATTAAATTTCGGGTTAAATTGATCAAGATATGAATTTATGGGAATTAATCGGAATTAATCAGGATTTTTAATTGAAAAATAATCCCGAAAATAATTGAAAAATATATCGAAAATGGTTAAAATAAATTAAATAAATTAAATTAAATTAAATAAATGAATTTAGAATAAAATAAGAAATTTGGAGATATTTGTAGAATATTTGTGAATATTTTAATGATTTAAAATATTAATAATAATAAAAATAAATAATAAATTAATTAATTAATTAGTTAAAAAAAAGAGAAGAATTAAAAAAAAGGGGACTCAGAATAGCGAAACGCGATTCTGAAGAAAACAACAGAAAACGAAACAGAGGCCGAGCCTCTTGCCGGCGATCGACGGCCGACGGTGGCCGAGGAAGGAAGCCCGACGAGGGCCGGGCCACCACCGGCCTAAAGGAGCCACGAACGGCGGCCACCAATGAGAGGAACGGCGAGAAACGAAACCGTGAGGGAGAAAAAGGAAACGGCGACGAACGGCGCCGATCTGGCCAATCCCGACCACCGCCGAACGTTCCCCAGGCACAGGCGAGCTTATTGGTGGCGGCCATGACCGGCGAAACTGCCGAAAAACGTCAGAAACGACGAAAATAAGAAATGGGTTTCGACGGCAGGAGAGAAGAGGCCGGACCGGTGACTTTTTGGCGGCCTTGGATGAAACCGAGGGCGGATTCGTGCTGCGGACGGCCCAGCGGAGCCACTGGAGATGAAAGTCGACAGAGAACCGGTCAGCAAGGCCCTGAATCGGTCGAACCAGAGTGAACCGGGGTGAACCAACGGGTCCGAACCGAGTCTGAACCGGACCGAACCGCTTCAACCAATGAGGAAAGGAAAAAAAGAGAAAAAGGGAAAAAGAAAAAGAGAAAAAAATTGGAGAAAAATCTCGATGATGTAATCGAGCTACGGGTAAGTCAGAAGCGGTCGAAATTGACCGATTTAAATTTTGAAATATTTTATTTAATTAATTTTCGACTAGGAATTTACCCGAAAATTTATGAAATTGTGTAGCTCGACAATCGACGTCAAACGAGAACTCGAGACAGCCTCGATTTGCATACTAGCATGGAATCTCGGATAAGTAACCCTTATTTACGATAATTTACATCGTTATGCGTGCTTCGAATTTAATTATCGCATAAAATAAATTAAATTATGGAAATTTAGATAAATTGTCGTAAATAATAAATTTAGCTATTCGAGAATTAGAATGAGGCCCAAGAAATTGTTGGTGGGCCCAATGAGCCCAATAGGCCTCGATAATGTGAAAATTAAGTGAAAAACGGGCTTAAGGCCGATTAAGGCCCATTAAGGTGCAATCGGGCCCAATAGGGGTAAAAGGGCCCAATGATTTAAATTAAGCCCAGAAAATAGGAAATACAATTAAATTGTATGATATCTGACCTGAGGAATATTTATATGCAGTTTTGGACATTGGATTGGGAGCAGATCGGACTGCGTGACGAGACAACAGTGAAAAAGGAAAGGTCAGACTCTGCAGAAAAAAAGGTAAGGGAATTCTACGGACTGCTAGAGGTAAACTTTACGAAATTTCAAAGTCATATGCAGTCTTTTAAATTATCTGAAGGGTCTAGAAGTAAATAAATAATTTAGTGCCCCGAATGGGCAAATTTACCAAAATACCCTTGTTAAGGGTAAAATTTACAATTTTAGGAAAAATTGGGAGGAGCAAGAACAAGAGGTTCCTGCTCGTTCTGGAGGTGTTTTGACGCATGCATGAGTAGGCTGGCTAACCTTGAAAGAAAAATGCACAGCATTGCATATTTTCAATGATGAAATTGTTTTGAAAACTGTTTTAAGGAAACAGAGCCGCCTACGTGTTTTATTGACATATGACGTGCTAGAGCTCAGCTCGCACGATATTTTGAGTTGTGTGATGCATGCATTAGTGCTGGAGCGAGAGCTCGCACTAGAGTTTTACATGCATTGGTGCTGGAGTCCAACTCGCACCAGATTTTATAAATATATATATATATATATATATAGATATGATTTTCGTGACACGGTGCTAGAGTCTAACTCGCACCAGATTTTACATGATTTTCGTGACACGGTGCTAGAGTCTAACTCGCACCAGGTTTTATATGATTTTCATAACAGGGTGCTAAAGTCTAACTCGCACCAGATTTTTCACATGACTTGATGAGAGTGCTAGAGCTTAGCTCGCACTAGTTTTACTTGAATTGACGAGAGTGCTGGAGCATCGCTCGCACCCCCCACTGATTTTTTTTATGAGAACATGCGATGAGCCGTGCTTGGAGCATCGGGTAGACTGTGTGTCACCGATTAAATAGGCTCGCACGTGCGTTCTGAGACAAGGTATGATATATGGTTCCACGAAGTACGATGTACCGTGCAAGTAGCATGGAGTACGATGTACCGTGTGGCATCTTCGGATGCATGGTATCTTCGAATACGTGGTATCTTCGGATACGGCATCTTCGGATGCGTGGGATCGAATAAGACTGGCGAGATGGACTGACCCACCTCTCGGGAGGTTCCCAATCATGGTGAGAACCCGCACACTAGGATCCGTGTAGCAGAGGAACTCCCGAGGACCCATGGCCATAGTCCTGGTTATTACCGATATACAGATGTTGCCTAGTCTCGCATGTTGATGATCTTGACGATGATTGAAACTGAGTTTTAAACTAAATGTGCATGATGATTATTTCCATGTTTTTTTAAACCCATGTGTGATGTAAACTGATTTTCATGATTTTGTGTGAGTCAGGACCACCCGAAGGAGGGGTTGAGTCCTGACTTTATTGTGAAATTTTTAAATGAGAAAGAAATGATTTAAAAAGAGTTGCATGTTGAATTTTCCGTGCGAACGTGTTTTACATGACATCATGAATCATAGCATCAGTTTTAAAAGGTGTGGAGAAAGGGTGGTTTATACATGGCACCACGTTCATATAGGTAGTATGGTTACCTACTTGTTCGTAGGATTGCCTTACTGAGCTTGATGTGCTCACCCCTTTCATTTTCTCACACAGATAATCTCCAGTAGATGTTGAGGCGACTGAGTACTGCATTCCGGATATCCGCTGCTGCCCATCATTTAAGGTATATACACTTGTATTTATTGTATCTACATAAGCATAGCACAGTAACATGTTTGTAAGTAACTTTAGGGGATGTATAATTATTGTAAACACTTATAAATGACTGAGAAAGAATTATGTTATATGGTAAATGAATGGTGGGACTGGCATTGACGCACAGCCCAATTTGTTAGTGGAGTGTGGTCACGATCAGAGGACAGGTAAGCATGAAAGAAAATAACAAAACGCGAAAAAAATTTACTCTAATTTTTGGGTAGTTTTGGGTCGTGACAAATAGTGACAATGAAAGAACATAGTCACTATACTGGAAGAATGAATCAGGGAACTAATGGTATAAATAAGACTCTAAAGGTCGCACTACTTACATGATTGATAAAGATAGGGCGTGTTCGGAGTATAGAAACATCCCTGTAAACAGGGAAAGTTTTCTGACACATAATCAAATGATTTATCAAGTTACCCCTAAACTAAAAGGAGAAGTTCTAGAATTGATTTAGCAGGTGGTATCGAATTAATTACTCAAACCACTGTACTGAGTGACCTTGCTTGGATTAGTAATGCTGAGAGAGCAATTATAAGAACTATATGAAGGGGAGATTTTCGGACCGAGTGACCCACTTTGAAGTGTACTGGTGTTAAATTTTAAGGAAACTCGGAGTGTTTTGGGTCACAATATATTAAGAATGGGTGTAAGTAGGATTCCCAAACAGAGGTTACATGTTAATGGGAAAGATTCAAACTATTATGAAAATTTAGAGTTGAGATATAAGGAAACTTTGGAATATGGATTACGTATTGAATCTAAGGATTGTAATATCAATATTCTTATGTTTTGAATGTGAGATTTAATTGGAATATGTGAAGTGATTTGGATCAAGGGATATAAATTAAGAATAAATTCTCATTAAGGATAAATGGGAAATTGTGATAAGTTTGGTGTCTCAAACGATGATGCCCTACGACAAAGGATCTTAAAGGAGTCCCATTGTTCTCGGTACACCATGCACCCGAGGAAGCACTAAGATGTACCATGATTTACAGAAGGTGTATTGGTGGGTCAGTATGAAAAGAAATGTAGCTGAGCTTGTGGTCAAGTGTTTGATTTGCCAACAGATTAAGATCGAACACCAAAGACCAGTGGGGTTACTTAAGTTTCTTCCAGTGCCTACTTGAAAATGGGAGCACATTACTATGGATTTTATAATGGGATTACCAAGGACCCGAAAGGGGCATGATACAATTTGGATGATCGTAGACAGATGGACCCGAATGAATTTGGAGGACCAAATTCTTTTAAGGTGGGGAGAATGTAAACCCCACAAATTTCCTACATTTAATTAAATTATATAGGAATGAAAATAATATATTTTAATGGAAGTGCGAATATTCGTTGTAGGGCTCGAGGAATATAGGAGCTGAGAAGCCCGTAAATGACAGGGAACCTGAAATATAGAGAGTGACAAAGCAAATGCAAGTACGGAGAGATTGAAAAATTTTAATCTACTAGTTGAAAATTGTTAATGTAAAAACTTATATCGGATTTATGAGGAATGATGAAATATCAATAATATTTCATGTTTGAAATAATGAAAATTTCATGGAAGGGGTGAATATTGTCATTGAATAATTTTATGAGAAGGAAATGTATATGTATGTATATATATACTAGGAAAAAAATTTAAAATGGATAAATAATGATATATATATATATATATATATATATATATATATAAAATATATATTGTAATGTGTAGTATGTATTATATAGGTAGTAACAAAACAAATGAAATAAAAAAAAAATAATGACA
Organism: Firmiana major; assembly: GCA_033439115.1. Taxonomy (NCBI): domain Eukaryota; kingdom Viridiplantae; phylum Streptophyta; class Magnoliopsida; order Malvales; family Malvaceae; genus Firmiana; species Firmiana major. The sequence continues at coordinate 19,100,265 of CM065903.1, read as the reverse complement.
ATAAACAAACAATATATATATACTAATATAACGTATAAACATACACTAATATACTATATATGAGTTAGTATAAAATATAATATATAAATATATATATAATATAATATTAAGGTATATATATATATATATAATATATGGTGTACGGATTGGCTTCAAAAAGAAGCCAATCCCGCACCTGGAAAATAAAAGGAAAGAATGAGCAATTGAAAGAGAAATAGAGAGAGCTGGGCAGGAAAAGCCAAACCAGGAAAGAAAAGAAAAGAGAGGACTGCTCGGCTGGAGAAGAAGAAGGAAAGGAAGGAAGAAGGAAAAGAGAGAAAAGAAGAAAGGAAAGGAAAGAGGGTTGATCGGGAAAGGAAGGAAGAAAGAAAGAAAAGAGGAAAAGAAGGAAGGGGCTGATCAGGAGAGCTGAAACCGAGAAGTAGAGCAAAACGAAGAGGAAAAAGGAAAGGAGAAAATTGAGAGCTGAAGAAGTTGCAGTAGAATCGAGAGGCTGACCGGTCTGAAGGAAGAAGCCGGCTGAAAAATAGAACTGAAAACTGGAATACAGCAGCAAACCAAGAGGAAGAAAAATAAATTGAAGCAAGAGTAGCCTGGAACATGAAACAGAGCAGGAGAGCTGCTGCTGGAAATCCAAAGTTGCTGCTGGAAGTGAGACCGAGAGAAGGAGAAGGACAAACCGAGGAAGAGGACCAAGCAGAAAACTGAAGTTGGAACCGAGAGCCATGGGCTAAAGAAAGAAACAGAACCGAAGAGAAAGGGCTGGAACAGAGGCAGGGGAGATTGAAGAGAGGCAGCACCGAGGGCCACAAAGCTGGAGCAAGCTGAGGGAGAAAGGAAATTGAAGTTGAAGTGAGGTTGGAACCGACACTGAAAAGCAGAAAAGGGGAGCTAGGCAGAAACGTGAAACAGAACAGGGAGTACCGTGAGGGAGGAAGAGTGATCGGCGAGGCAGGGAGTCACGGTGAAGCAGGGAACGATGAGCAAGGCAGTAGCGGGTGACTAGCGAGGACACAAAAAAAAAAAAGAGAATAGCTGGAAGATTGAAAGGAAACAGACAAAGGTAAAATATATCTATACCTGTATGTATATTTAATGTACATGTAGATATATGAGTTGTAGATACAAGCATGTTAGTGTAGATTTAATTAGATAAAAAATGGGAATGATGAGGAGTAGGCAAATATATATTTGTGATATTGAATAATGGAAACAAATAATAATATATATATATATATATATATATTGGTGTATATACATATGGGTGTATATAAAATAAATGTGTATGTTAGAATATGTACATACAAAGAATATATATACATGTGATAAGGAAAAAAGGAAAACAAATGAAAATATATATATATTTATGTGCATATACATGTAGATGTATATAATAAAGGTATATGTTAATATTTGTATGTACAAAATATATAAATAGTAAGAAAATAAATATATACATGCATGTTGGTCTAGATATGTACAATAATACGTACACACGCAGTAATAATGAATAGGTTACGATTTTAATGCAATTCGGACAATTCGCATGAATAGGGTGCTACGTATACAATTTCGGTGTAGGTGATTGTAGGAGGAATTAAAAGAGGTATTAGAAGGCGTCACCACTCGAGCTCGAAAATTTTGATAGATCGAGGTAATGGGGTATAATTTAAAATAGTAATAGTTACTTTCTAAACCATGATTAAGGAAAACTTACAAGATTTGAACTATGACTTTCGAGCATATTTTCTGCTTTTGTTTTCTGAGTAAGAACATGTTTCCTGAATTTGTATTTTGAATAATTACATATTTCTGAATTTGACTTCTGAAACAAGAGCATGTTCTCTGAAATTGTCTTTTGAATAAGATTATTTTATTTCGATATTTTTATATATGAAAATTATAGTATGTTTTGAGACTAAAGGTCATTTATGTTGTATGCTGACGCATGTCATGCTCGCATGTGTGGCGTCTGAACTTCGCCTTCGTGGCGCCTAAACTTCGCCCTCGTGGCGCCTAAACTTCACCCTCGTGGCACCTGAACTTCTCCCTTTGTGGCGCCTGAACTTCACCCTCATGGTGCCTGAACTTCGCCCCATGTGGCGCCTGAACTTTGCCCTCGTGGCACCTGAACTTCGCCCTCATGGCGCTTGAACTTCGCCCTGTGTGGCGCCTGAACTTCGCCCTGTGTGGTGCCTGAACTTCGCCCTCGTGGCGCCTGAACTTCGCCCTGTGTGGTGCCTGAACTTCGCCCTGTGTGGTGCCTGAACTTCACCCTTGTGGCGTTTGAACTTCACCTTCGGGTGTCTGAATGCTGTATGACTTTAATCCCGTCTACAGCCTTACCATGGCCATAGGTTCTGAATCCTTCTCCGGAGGATGATTTTGTTATTACCGCATGATAATTATATAGGCCTATGTAGTCTCTATTTGAATTAAACTTTGTTTTCAGAATTTGAGTTGTGATATGTGATTTTGCATGTAATCATGTTTTGGAATTCTGAAAATACGAAAAGGTTATATAATATCTGTTAAGTTCATGTACTTAAAGAATTACGTTTTGAATCATGATGTTTCCGATTTTCCTTAATTTTGAATGCCCTTTATATTAGTTTCAGAAAGAAATCATTATACGTATATTTATGTTTCTACACATTTGAATCATTAAGACCATTTTAAATGCATTCTTCTTACTGGGTTTTTTTTTCGAAAGCTCACCCCTCTACCTCTCAGACCATTTGCAGTGATCCGTAGGCGTTACCTGTCGCGTACACGACGTAGGTTGTGGGAAAGAGCTAACCTAGGCTACTTTTTGTACACGCAGTAAAGGTATACAATTAAATTCCTTTACCAGACATATTTGTATGCACAGACATATATTGGGAATATTTCATTGGGATGTAATTTGTAAGGAAACGATGTAAAGAATATGATTCTTGGGATTAGGTTTTAAGATGATTGCTATTAAATCGATATGGATGTATTGAGTTGTAAATGTGGATTTCGAAAGTATGCTTAGTAGTGTGGATATGTAGGATTGTTGGAAAGCATGCTTGGTAGTTGTGGATATTTAGGGTTGTTAAAACAACTGAATTGCAGGTGGGTAGACTCATATATAAGTCATTATGCTGTCGAAATTTCTATCGGCTATATATGTCAAAGTATGAAAATTAAACATAAATACAGATAAAGAATTAGGAAAAGTGTTTTGACACTGCACAGGAATACAACCTAAGTGAATAAGGGAATAAGTGGGTAAATTAAGTTCAAAAAAAAATTTTCCCCGATTTTCAAGGGTCGTTACAGATCTCTACCCAATGCATATCGATCTCATCAAGCAAATTCTATAAATATGGAGCAGTTGGATCTGCAATTTTGAGACAAAAACCATTTCCTTCCATTTCAAACCCAAAACCTAGATTTTACTCTCTAAATCTAACTATTTTGGAGAAGATTTGAGGGAAGACTATTAGAGGCAAAGTTGTTCACATCAAAGAGAAGAACAACATAGTTTGGAGGCATTTCCTCATTTTTTGGATTGGAGGAACAAGGGGCATTTCTATTTGGAACAAAGAGGAAATTCAAAGAGGTGAGTTTCTAAAGCACCAACTTAAGTACATTGTTAAGCTATTGATGTTTGGGGTTGATTGGGGTGCTTAGTATTGTTAAAAACTATCTAAAATGCATTGGAATAACTATGACTTAGAAATGGTCTAATGAAAGAAAGTGGAATGTATTGAGGTTAATGAGGAATGGGATATCTTGAGGTAATAATGGTGTTATAAGTATGATTTAAGATATTGTTAGTGAATAAATGGTGAGATTTACAAAAATGGGTAAAATGTAGACTAAGGCATTGGTAAATGTATAGATGAATTATATTGACTGGTGAAGTCAAAATGCGAGTTAAGAGCGTTAACTCAAGTGTTTGATGAATGAATCGCAGCTCTCGAGGATACACCGGAGCAAGGTGTGCCAAGAGCGCAAGAAACTAAGAGGAAGAGAGTCTGTCTTAATTAAATCGAAGTAAGAGAATTCTGTGGACTCTTAGAGATATCTGTGCGCAATTTGGGCGCTTAAATGCTTTGCGAGAATGCATGAGATGTTAGGAAATGAAATTGGGTGATTGAATGGCAAAAGTTGGGTGTTTGAGAAATGTGCATGAAAATAAAAGCATAATGCTTTGAAAAATCATGTTTTATTGCTTTTTAGAAAGTGATTGGTAGGTTGGCTAATATTTGAAATGAATTGCAAAAGAAATGAGTCGTTTTGGTTTGTTAACCACACTTTGCAAAGAAAGGAGCCACCTACATTGTTTTCGTGAGAATGAAAGCGTGCTAGAGTATGACTCATACAAGATTTGACGTGTTTTATACACATGAGTGCTAGAGCTTAGCTCTCACTGGTTTTCACATGGATTTCATACTGGTTTTGGTATGGTGCTTGGAGCTTAGCTCGCACTAGATGCCCACCTTATTTCTTGTCGTGTTTGGAACTTCGGGTAGACTTGGTGTCACGTTGATTAAATAGGCTCGCACGTGCATTTATGATATTTTGACATGTTGATAGCCGTGTTAGGAGTTTCGGGTAGACAAGAGGTCGTACCAATTAAATAGGCTCACATGTGCGTTTGAGATGTTGCGTGATATGATATGTTGATGTGGGTCCATAGAGTACGTTGTACTATACAGGTAGCATGGAGTACGATGTACCGTGTTGAGATTGTGATATGTCGTCTTCGGACGAGATATGCTATGGACCGACGGGTTAGATTTAACCCACCACCCGTGTGGAAGCAGATAGTGGTGATATCCCGCACACCTGATCCGTGTAGTCGGTATCACAGGTTATGGCCATAGTCCTAGAGGTTATTTCCCTTATTGAATTGCTTATCTGACATGTCTTTTTCTTTATGAATAAATTCATATTTGAAATGATTTGTGGGTCAGGACAGTCCGAGGGAGGGGTTGAGTCCTGACAAGTGTTGGACTGTTTTGTGATAACGATTTGTTAATGGTTTTAAAGTGTACGTACGCTTGATGTTTAATGTCATGCTTTACTTATGAAATATACATGATGATTAATGTCATGCCTTACTTATAAACTACGCATAATGGTTAATGTCAAGCTTTGAATTGAAATGTGCACTGGATTTTAATAGCATGAATACTTTGCATACCATTAACACTAGCATGAACTCATATTTTGAGAAAATGATGAAATGTATGCTTTGAGCATGGCATCACGATCACGTAGATAGTGTAGTATTTACTTGTTCGCATGATTGCCTTACTGAGCGTGTGGTTTGCTCACCCCCCTTATTTTTCCCTCTCTACAGAGCTTTGAGTATAGGTTGAGCGTGACTAGAGGCGTTCCCTTTTTGGTATCCGCTACATCCCATCACGTAAGGTATACACACTTGAATTATTTTGTATCTAAATTAGACATAGCACAGTAGCATTTTGTATGTAAACATTGGGAATGTAAAGCAATGTAAACACTGATAAACAGTAACTCTGATGTATTTATAAAAGTGTTTACTTTTAAAATTAAATTGTTATGGATGGATGAGGTAGACATTGACACACAGCCCAACTGTCGAGAGTGTGGTTGTTTACGATCGAAGAAGGATGATTAATAAATGATGCATGAAAATGCGAACAAATTTGTACGTATTTTGGTAAGTTGAGGGTCGTGACACCGGCACTCCACGATTTGTAAACTTGACCGTTTTTTGCTCCATCATTTTCATTCCCCTCAAGGCCAAAAACCAAACCTCGTCCACTTCATCTATGAGGATTGGCTGAAGATAGTGCGAGGTCAAGCCTCAACAATCATCTTCCCTTAACCCCTTGTCTTCTTACTACAAAAACTCGAGGTTGACTGTTCTTGCGAAACTGGTGAGGTGCCCTCTGAAAAAAGTGTTCTGAATATCGGCACCCTTCATCACGCGGGTTACTACACCGACCTTCATGGATAGTGGAGAAAGAAGACCGATTTATCTCAAGAGGCAGCCATGGAGGAGGACACTGCTACTGAGCCTTCCGCACCTCCGACTGAACCTTCAGCACCTCCCGCAGCAAACACTGCACCAGCTGCCTCATCTTCTGACGCCATGGAATCGCTTATGGCTATGGTTATGCAACTTAATAGGAAGATGGATGGAGGTTTCCCAAATCTTCATGCCACACAACAAGCCATGTTTGATGAGTTGCAGGTCACCCGCACACGTGTTGACCAAATTTTGGAGCATTTTCCTCCTCTATCTTGGGGCATGAGTGTTTAGATTCTCCTTGTTGTGTTGATATTTTGAAACATGTTTGATGTTGTATGAACCTAAATCTATATTTTGAAATGATAGAATTATGGATCAGTTTTATGTTCAATATTTTGTTGATAAATGCTTTGTTGACTTCTGCCTTGTTGATATTGATATAACATGTTATTGATATGAAAAAAAAAAAGGGAGACGAGAACATGTTATGCATTATTTAAAGGGAGCATAAATTAAGGGGGAGTTTTGAAACTAGATGCATATGTTAAGGGGGAGATTAAACATATTTTAAACTTAGTTTATTGAATAAGTTTTGTCATATCAAAAATGGAGAGATTGTTAGGTTGATATATTTTGAAATGACAAAACAGTATTTCAATAATAGTTATGATAAATCAAGGAATGTTTAAAACATGTTAAGAAATTAATTAGATCACTTTGAGATACAAGTCTTTGCCAAAAACTGGGTTTTAAAGGATGAGAGATCAATCTCATGATATGAGAGATCGATCTGCTCAAAGGATAAAGACACAGAACAAATACTGGGATGAGAGATCGATCTCCAAGGGTTCTGAGATCGATCTGTGTTCAAACAGAATATTTATGAGATCGATCTGGTCAAGTTAGAGATCGATATCCTCTAAGACAAAGGTTAAAGGTCTTTTATCGATCTGTAGATCGATCTGTGTTCAAACAAAATATTTATGAGATCGATCTGGTCAAGTTAAAGATCGATTTCCTCTAAGGCAAAGTTTAAAGGTCTTGGATCGATCTGTAGATCGATCTATGTTCAAACAGAGAGTTTATGAGATCGATCTCATATGGATAGAAATCGATCTCCTCAAGACAGAAAGATTATGAGATCGATCTCCACCTTATGAGAAAACTTGAAAGATCGATATTCTTTCAAACAGAGAGTTTATGAGATTGATCTGATGGTTCGACAGATCGATCTTCACTAACATTTTATGGATTATAAGATCGATCTCTATAATAATGAGATCGATCTCCTTGCTTTGAATTGCTTTGTAATTGCAGGAATTTGAATTAGAAGATCGATCTGGTCATGATGGAAGATTGATCTGGCACTCTACTGGAGGTTCCCAATGGCTCTCTCTGCAAAATCTTCAACGGGAAAAACTGCATTAAATGCTTCACCTACCATCCTGTTGTATAAAACCAAGCATTGAAGACATTGGGTAAAAAGAAACCGAGCTGAAAAAGTCTAAACATTCTTGAGAGATCATTCCTCAATATTCCTTTTGCCTTCAACATTTTTCTTCATTGTATTGTCTTTAATAGCTTGAGTTGAAGTTATTCTTCCTACCCATTAAAGAGAGTTCTTAATTGTATTCACTCTTAATTTAAAAGAAAGGGGGAGAGTTCCTCTGTGAGAGAATTGTGTAAGAGTTGAATAGATATCCTTCTATAAGGGGTAGAGAGGTTATTTCTTAACCTTGAAAAGGAAATTGTATTAACTATTGTGATAGTGAAAGAGAACCATTGACAAGAAGGTCAAAAAGAGAGGACGTAAGCAAGCGATTGGTCGAACCTCTATAAATTGCTGAGTTTGCTACTTCTTTCCCTTATCTCCTTTATTTTACTGCACTATATTCTATTGCTTAATATTATCATTTACTTGATTATTTGCAATTCAATTTAAAAGAGTTTAAATTTAGCATTTAGATTAGAAAAAACCGATTCACCCCCCTCTCGGTTGAGCCAACAGTTATGATTCCTATAATAGTGCACTTAATCACCATGATTGATGGTTGTATATCACTATGAATGAGGGTTGCATTTACTGCATTATTAATCCTATAATGGTGCTAGAATTTGGATTGGTTTCTTATTTTTTGTCTTCGTTATTTAGGTATAAATACCCCTCTCCTTTGTATAGTTGAAAATATTCAAGAAACATAGTTTTCCTTTTCACTTTATTTCCCTACAAAACACATAACTAGATTTGTAAAAGGGTCGGGTTGCCTCTTGAAGCTCAAAAGTCTGTCGATTATTAAGAAGGTTTTGGGCAAAAATATTGGATGTAATTAACAGACTTGGAAAAAAGTTTTAGATTCAATCAAAAATCGGGTCAAGCTTGGGCTTGACCTTTCAAAACTCAAGCTCGGCCCGAACATAATGAAAATTAAAAGCTTTTAAATATATTTACTAAGTATAATGTAATTATATGTATATAAAACATTATTGATTTAGTATGAAAATTGACATTCAAATTTGGATAAACAAAATTAAACTTTAAAAGGAAATAAAAAATTTAAAAACAAATTAGCAAGAAATTAAAATAAAAAATAAATAAAATAATATTCGAGTTGGGCCATTTAGGCTCGAGCTTGCATGATAAAATAAAAAATGAGTCTGAACTAAAAGTTAAGCCTGAATTTGCGAGGTGGGTCAGACTTAGACTTGTATATAAGCCATTATTATATGATCTAAGCTTAGCTCGAATTCAGCCTAGTCGGACCCATGGATAGCTCTACCCACAACTCTCTTTATATACTTATTCAGTGATTATTATCAAATAAACTGTCAGTAGAGTTTTAAAATTTTACAAGCGATGTTAAGATAACGACACATGTACCTTTTATAAAGTTTAAAAACTCGTATAACATTATATAACATAATAATCCATATTTAATATCTCATGGAGTTGAAATTTCTTTTTGTTTATAATCAATCTCTCTTACTTGTCCACCGAAATCAATTGATATTTTTAACTGTGTAAAAAATCTCATAAATTCTTATAATATATATCAATATAATCAACCTGATCTACGTCTATTCCAAAAACAAACATTACTTGAAAATATGTATCAATGACCATGACCGACCTGTATAATTCCAGCAACTTGCAGAACTAAAATAGGGATGAGATAAGAAGATAAACTAATGAAAATTTCATCAAATTGAATCCTATTACATTATTTACAAATTAAAAAGGAGAAGGGAAAAAAAGAAAGAAAGTTAAAATTATTATAACGAAATAAAATGAAGTCGACGATGACAGCAGCAACATTAGATCGATCCCAGCCATATATTTATTTATTAATTTTGAGCAAATACATCAACTTGAAGACTTGCTCTTCGCATTTTATTCTTCTTCGTTACACTAAGTTAAGCATTACCAAGTTATCATGTCATGCAAAATAATGGTAATTAAAGGAAGAAATTGTATCATGGCTTGCGTAATTGCGTGGGAACATTGAGTGAATAATGGAATCTTGGCCTCACCAATTACCGAAGCTATATTTCATTCATATATATATATATAAATATATAAATTAGTTTCCATGGCGTCAGTGTTTGACATAGTTAATTAAAACGATGTGTTTGGAGGCAAGTCCTTTTCGTTTTGCTATTTGACACAAGGTTGAAGCTCGGAAGAAATTCGGTTTGGGCATGAAGCAGACCGCTTGGCTAATTTTTAGTTCACAGTAAGGAAAGGGAAAAAAAATGAATATTGACCCCAACTTTTTTAAGCAAGGATATCGATTAGTTAGATAAAATATTAATTGTTAACGTATCATTTAATAAATTTAATAATTTATATTTATATAAGGTGAATCATATTTGTATTATATAAAATATAAAAAATTAATTTTTTTTTTAAATATAAAAATTTTATTTTAATATTTATATTAATATAAAAAATATAAAATTTTATATTTAACTTTTAAAATATTTATATATAATTTTAATTTAATTTTAATTTATATTATTTTTACATTTATTTATATTATTTTCGAATCCTAGCCTCCGGAATTGGATAACCCTGCCCACATTCAATTCCCAGTGTTTTCTTGTGGGACCCACATTTCCTGCTATTGGTTGGCTTAAGAGCACCATTCCACGGAATCTCCTTTCAGCGCTGGAATGACTTCTCTGAGCTATGAGGAAATGGTAAAAAAATTTGGGTTTCCAAGCGCACCCTTCAACTATTTGACAAATTACAAGAAATTCATGAAAATATCTTAACGCTTTCCTTTCTACGGCTCCTTACTCTTCTTCAACAAGACCAACTCGAATGCAACAATCCCTATACCCCAACAAACCCATCAAATCCCTCCACCAAAAGTCCAAACCTCATAACTCCAGACCCAGATCAATCTGAGGCAAAACATCAAATTTAGGAGGAGAAATAAAATAATAAAAAAAAAGGGGGTAAGAGAAGAGGAAGAATGGGAGTGTGGGCTTTGCTTGTCCATCAAAGTGGGTGGCTGCAAAGAAAGCTTTGTAACCTGGGAAATGTGCGAGGACGAAGCCAAGAAGAAGGGGGACGACATGAATTCTGAGTAATATTTGGAATAAGGAGGAATTGAAGAAAAATAAATTTGGTTGCCTTCGTTTTGGGGTTTAGATATAATTACTGTGTTCAGTGATCAATTGGGCCAACTGAATGGCAAAGTTGGTTATTGCTTACTGCGATTCTATTTGTTTAAAGATCTTGAAACTTAAGAAAAGTTAAAATAACGAGAAATGAAAAGAATGATAGGTATTTTTTACTCAAACAAGCATTTTTGGTTTTGTATTATCTTTATTTGTTTAGATTACTTTAATATGCTAACATGATAATATCTTAGATTTGTTGGATGATTTATTTGATTTATTTATAGCAACTTGAAAAAACAAAAAAGTATTTTGATAATTAAAAGAGAAGGTATTTTAGTAATTAAAAAATGGGTAAAGAGTAAAAAAAAATTAAAATGAAAGGTATTTCAGTTATTATATTATCATTTTTACTTTATTCCTTACTAATATTACTTTAAATCAAATAAAAAATAATTTTAAAATAATTTTTTATTTCACCAATCAAATAACATAATACATATTTCATCTATATTTTTTATTTTATTTTATATAATACATTTTTCTTTTATTCTATTTTGCGAACCAAACACTTTACAAATTGTTACGTTTTTTTTTTTCATCATATCTTTTTCCTTGCAACATTAAAGGAAGGTGGGAGACCATTTATTATATAATTAGAATTTATTTAAGATTACTTATAAATCAAAACTAGATCCATTAGAAGAAGCAAAGGAATTAGGATACTTTGTAGCCTGCATGGCGGAGGCCTCAAGGCTGAAACTAGTTTGAAAAGAAGAAAATCAAATGTATTTGTTGTGGAATTGATTTTAAAGAAAATAAAGAAACTTAAGGAAAAAAGTTATTGCTAATAACTTTATTTTAATTGCCTTGATCACCACTTTTATCTTTTACATTCCTTTATGACAGTATCTCCTGTTTTATAAATTTTACTATATATATATATATATATATATATTTTAATAAAAGTAACTTATATCAACATTATCTGAAAAGTAAGTTTTTAAGCATTACAAAATAATATTACTTCATAATATTTGAAAGAAATAAATTTATTTTTATCAAATTAATTATCATTAAGTTATAAAAAATATATAATAAAAATTAAATATTTTCTTGAAAAAAATAAAAAACAATCTCGTTAAAAACAATTATATTTTCAATACTAACTGTAAAAAACAAAATTTTAAGTCCACTTTTCAATTAAAACCAAACTTTATAAAGAAACTATAATAAAAAACTTTCAAAGCAGAAGGAATAAAAAATTTGATAAAAATTTAAAAATAGTGCTAAAATAAAATTATTTTATTAAATTTAGGATAAAAATAATTTATTTAATATTTAAAAATAAATAATATTATTATATGTATCCGTTGTGACTGATAATAATAATAATAAATAAAAAGTGACAAAAAAGAGTAATTGGCGTTGGATTCAAACTCAACCTCATCTACATGGTTGTAATATTATCAAGGTAAAAATCAGAATATATATAGATAAAGAAAGAGAGTTTCAATCAGATACAAACTCATGTCTTTAAAAGCACAATCACCACAACAAAGTAAGAGGAGGGGAGAGGTATGATATGTGAAACTAAGTTTCTATTTTATTTACAGAAATTTTGTCAAATTCTCTGACTAACTTAAGTATCGAAGTGCTTACACAGGGAACAACTCCCTGCGTCCCTCTGATCATTATTTTTCTTACAGAGCTTTTGGTAGCACGTGTCACAAAAATCAAGGCGATGACGTAAGTAATTCGTAATTGTTGTAATCGAGTAACAACAATTGACGCCGTCTGTGGGAATTCGACTTTATCTTTTGTTTTGATTTTTATATGCTCTATTTTACATGCTCTGTTTTTTTCCCTTGGATGGACTAATTTTTTGTGCAACAATAACCTCGCGCCGAAGATGAACACTGCTTCTAAAGTGCTCTTAACGGCCACATGCTTATGATTCCTGCTTGTGGTAGTCTCCATTATTTATACTAATTAAAGATAAATCTGTTATGCAAGAGGCACGCAAGATCTTTTTACTTGGATTTGCAATCTTTACATGATATTATAAAACAGCATGAGGCTAACAATTGCATATCCATGGCATAGGTCATTTCTCAGAACAAGTGAGATATGAGTCAGTTATGCAAAAGTATGTGTATAAGTATATTTAAATTATAAGAATTCAGTTATTTTCCTTGAGACAACGAGAATTTTGAGTTTTTGACTGTTTTTATTTTGATAAAAATGACACATTGGATTCCTCCAGTCATATTGCTAATGCAAATTTTGTGTTATCCTATCAGCTAATTTATGTTATCTTGAGTCACGATATTCTTTCCGATGCATTTGAAAGAGAAAGTTTGAGATTTTAAATACAAGAAAGAAACAAAAAGAGGAATATGAAAGGAGGAATATGCAATAGAGGCAAAATTTTCTAAAGTATATTTTTCTTTGACGTAAGAATATTACATTTGTGTTGCATCTGCTGTACATGATGAATTCACATGATATTTGAGGCTATCTAATGATTGAGTATGTTGAGAATATTAACTCTGATTTTGATCAGGCGCCTTAAGAGACCCTCAAGTCCTTCTTCAAAGTCTTGAATGTAAGACTGATTTTTACAGTTCATTTTGAACATTCTCAATTTGCATGATGTCGGATTTTCTTGTTGCAAGGGATAACAATGCCCAAAAGTGAAGGATAACAAGGAGTCTAGCACACAAACAGTGACTGCTTGCGCCTCCTTAAGAGGCTAATCGTGGCTCATTACAGACAATGCTTTGTTTATTCTCCAAATCTTTTAGGGCCTTCAAGATTGCCTTTTTAGGTGCCTTCCAAGATGGCAGCCTTGGCGGTGGAGCACACATCCAAAAGCCTAAGAGATTCATTCAACAACTCATCGACGCATTCTCTCTGCTTCTTGAAGGTTTGTTGTATAGGGAGCAGGTTGAGACTTAGAAATGCTGCTTGAAGGTTCCTAGTATCTTTTGCTGGAAGGTATCTGTCGTATGGTTATTCTCTTGCATCCACACATCTTCAGAGTAAAGAGGATTCCCCTAGTTATGGTCATGAACTATACAAAATATATATCCCTCAAACTGAACCAAATCTCTTTGGTCCTGCATTCATTGAGGTTGAGAATCAGTCTGGATTATCAAATTTTATTTATTGGAGACAAGGAAGTTTGTTCTGAAATGAAGTCAATACAGCGGAGGTTTGATGTATCTCTTTTTCAGGGAGGATCAAAAGTTTCCTGCCTCATTTCAGATTATTAACTGTTTTTGCAGAGAGCAGATGTTCATTTCTGTATATCATTGTTCAACAAAACCATTTTTCCTATATTTTCTGTAAAAAAGACATCAATTGGAACTCCTGGTGAAACGATCACTACATGCAGGGGCAAGAGAAGAAGTGATTTTGCTGAGAGGTTGCTAAAAGTACTATGACTGGGTTATGGGTAATAATGTCAACTCAAAACCTGCTCGCTAGATTAACAACTATTGCTATTTTCTTTGAGAGTTCTACCTTGTCAACACCTAAATCTTTCTTGAAACTTCCTCGTAGAATTCGAAGGACCTTTGTAGAATATAAAGTTCTAGTGTTCTTGACCTTCATAGCAACCAGTTACAAGGGAAAATCTCATTTCTTCCACAATATGGCACCTATCTGGATTACTCGAACAACGATTTCGGCTCTGTTTTGCCAGTTGTCATCGGTGCCTATCTCAATTTTGCTTATTTCTTCTCTCTCTCAGGTAATACATTTCAAGGGAGCATCCTTAAGTCGATATGCAACAATACATATCTTCAAGTACTTGATCTGTCTAATAATTCTCTGAGTGGGTCAATTCCTCAATGACTAACTCAATAGAGTTTGTTCTTTGGGGTGTTAAATTTAAGGATAAACAATTCGGATGGTGTTATTCCTGATACATTCCCGCAAGAATGTGGGTTACAAACTCTAGATCTCAACCGAAACTTACAACAACCAATGGTTTGAAGCTAAAAATGCGCGAGGTAAGCCACGAAGACAATGTACGAGAGCTTGAAGCGAAAAGTGCGTGATGTAAGCTAAGTATTCAATCAAGGGCTTGAAGCGAAAAATGCACGAGGTAAGCCACGAAGATAATGTGCGAGAGTTTGAAGCGAAAAATGCGCGATATAAGCTAAGCACTAAATCAAGGGCTTGAAGCGAAAAATGCGCGAGGTAAGCCACGAAGACAATGTGCGAGAGCTTGAAGCGAAAAATGCGCGATGTAAGCTAAGCACTCAATTAATGGCTTGAAGCAAAAAATGCGTAAGGTAAGCCACGAAAACAATGTGCGAGAGCTTGAAGCGAAAAGTGCGCGATGTAAGCCACGCACCCAAATAAAGGGCTTGAAGCGAAAAATGTGCGAGGTAAGCCACTAAAAAAAAAGTGCAAGAGCTTGAAACGAAAAGTGCACGAGGTAAGCTATGCACTCAAAATAAGGGTTTGATGCACGAGATAAGCCACGCACTCAAACAATGGCTTGAGAATTTAGTGTCAAAGTCTAGCTTGAGAATTCGACTTCAGAGTCTAACGTGATGACTTAACTTGAGGCTACGATGTGAATAGATGTACTCTTCCGCAAGATTATACCTAGCAAAAGAGTGGGGAGCAATTGTTATGACTGATAATAATAATAAATAAAAAGTGACAAAAAAGAGTAATTGACGTTTGATTCAAACTCAACCTTATCTACATGGTTGTAACATTATTAAGGTAAAAATCAGAATATATATAGATAAAAAAAGAGAGTTTCAATCAAATACAAACTCATGTCCTTAAAAGCACAATCACCACCAACAGAGTAAGAGGAGGGGAGAGGTATAATACGTGAAACGAAATCTTTATTTTATTTACAGAAATTCTGTCAAATTCTCTGACTAATTTAAGCATCGGAGTACTTACGCAAGGAACAATCCATGCGGTCCTCTGATCATTATTTTTCTTACAGAGCTTTCGGTAGCACATGTCACAAAAATCAAGACGATGACATAAACAATTCGTAATTTTGTAACTGAACAATAACAGTATCTAAAAAGTAATAATTTGTTTAAATTTTTTTATAGATGTATAAAATCTTAGTGTAATTTATTTATGTTTTTTTGGTGGGTTATCAGTTTTAGTTTGTCAGCTTTAAGTGTAATATGTCATTCTCAACTCATCGCTTTCCCTGGCTCTTTCTTTCAGCTTCATCTTTCATTTCTTCCGATTTCCAAACTGAGGAAAACGTTATTCTTGTATACTCTTTCCTATATATAAATTAGTCATTCAAATTTGGATCTCTTTTTAGCAAGGGAACAGAAAACCAATGGAGCTCGACTCCTCAGAGAACTCCAATTGGCTCCTTGACTACGGCATACCTGACTTCCCGCCTCCAGCCGCCGGCTTCAGCTGGCCCTCTCAATCTACCCTCAATGCTCCCTCTAATGTCAGGTTTGAACTTTTTCCTTTGGTTGCCGAGAAAGTCAATCAAAAATATGAAGCGCCGATAAGTTTAGGGAATTAGTTATGGTGGCTAGTTTCTTTGAGTTTTTATTAAGGTGCAATTTTAGTGGAAACTGTTTTTCTTTTAATTCATTGGTTCAAGATTGATAAATTTCATTTTTATATCTTGCTTTAAATTATAAATATATATAAATATTTGTAATTAGTTGATTCAAGGTAAAAATTTTCCACTGAGAATGAATACTAATGAAATTCATTTTATGGTAAGGCATCTCTTGATAAGCCACTGTTATTTATTTTTCAGTGCTGCAGTTGATTGCTCATTTGCCGATTCAGATATCTTGAAGGAATTTGTCTCTAGGAAAAGGTGATAATCCAGTCTCTCTGGAGATTCCGAACTAGAATATGATGCTTGTTGTGTAAAACCTTTTGGTATATAAAAGGCGGGGTGTGTTGGTGAAAAAACATGTTAACTAGTTATTGTTCTCTACAGGTTGAAATCTGAATCATTTGGTGCATCTGGATCAAAAGCTTGCCGGGAGAAATTGCGTAGGGATAGGCTGAATGATAGGCAGGATTCTTTCTTTATTTATTTAATGTTCTGTGTTCTTGTTATCTTGTATCTCACCTCAGTGTTGGTTAAAATTTTCAAGGTTCCTGGAATTGGGTGCCATCTTGGAGCCTGGAAGGCCACCCAAAGCAGACAAGGTTGCTATTTTAAGTGATGCTGTAAGAATGGTGCATCAGTTACGAAGTGAAGCCCAGAAGTTGAAAGAATCAAATCAGGAGTTGCAAGCAAACATTAAAGAATTGAAGGTAAAGCTTGTTTCTGAAAATAATTATAAGCAAAGTCAGAGTGATTGTTTAGCTTATTATATTGGAAGATAAACTTCATTCACCAAATGCTTCTTTTTATGCATTTACCAAGAACATGATAGTCATTTTTGTGCATTTTCTAGAAAGACTGCTACTTTTTAAGCATTTTGCCTTTACCTAAATAATTAAGATGGTCGTATCATGTATGGCATTTGGGTTATGTGTAGCTTGGTGGCTTGTTAATCCATGCAGGATGAAAAGAATGAGCTTCGTGTTGAGAAGCAGAGGCTGAAAGCAGACAAGGAGAAGTTGGAGCAGCAAGTCAAAGCCATGAGCACACGGCCAGGCTTCTTGCCGCACCCCCCTCCAATTCCAGCTGCATTTGCTGATCAAGGGCAAGCTGCTGGAAACAAGTTGATGCCTTTCATTGGATTTCCTGGTGTTGCCATGTGGCAATTCATGCCACCTTCTGCAGTTGACACATCACAGGATCATGTACTTCGCCCTCCAGTTGCTTAATTTGAAGGATGTTGATGTTTTGGTTCTTACTGCCAGTCTCCTTATAATTGCTTGTTTACTTATTATTCCTGTTGTCTTTGGTCTATTGTTATAATGTTTTTGTTAAGGTCTGATAGTGGAGTAGCAGGACATTCTGTCGAGAAACTAGCAATTTCCATGGGTTTCTGCTACTCCAAATGTAAAATACAATAATTTATAAATTTTAACAAGTCAAATAAGTCTGCAACAGTGGTTTATTGATTATCCTCCCTTGAGTTACAGTTTCATGTGTTTTGGAATGTTTTCCCCACAATAATTTGTAAATCCAAGTTGTCATTATTTCTTGTCATATATTGACTCATAATTTGGGTTTAACTGCTCCTGACTGTACCAAATAACAACCTTTTTTTTTTTTTTCTTATTGAAAGGAAAGCAGCAATTTCATTAACTAACAATCGGGATTACAAAGCACAAGTGGAAGAGATCCTAACCATATCCATTGGGATCCAAGTTGACTTTCAACTCTTGCCATATAAGGAGCAAGTTGGTTAGCTACTCCACTAGCATGGCTAATGCTGAGTTTGGGAGCTCAGTATGGGCCGGTGTGGTGCAGTGGGGTCAAATAAGACAAAATAATAAAAAACTAACATTACCTTCCTACCCTTATTTTTAATTTTTTTATTTTATTAAAAAATATATATTTTTAATGATCATTTTATTATTTTTAATCTCACCGAAGTTAATTTTACTGTTTATTCAATCTCACCCTAAAAACAAAACCTTCAAATTCCTTACACAATTCCTTTATGCTATTGATAAGATTTCCACCCTCCTAGAAAGAAGACTCCTTATCATTGATTTCCTTAATCGCCATGCGAGAATCACACTCGAACACCACATGCAGAAAACCCTTAGATAGGGCTACCTCAATTTTCCATAATAATGCATATACTTGTGCGTATAAAGCATTCTCCACATTGGCCATTCTCTGGATCAGAGATAGTTCAATAGCATTATCAGAATTACGAACAACATTATCCCCTACAATGAAAGAGTCCTCAACATTGATGTTGATTTGTTGATCGTGTGGAGGTAACCAAGACTTGTTCAGGGAACCCTAGTCTATTCCACTAGGAAGTGTCTTGCTCATAGCTGAACTGTCATTTGCTAACCTATGAGCTGTCCGTAATACTAAGGATGGAGAGTTACAAATACATTTATGAAGGCATGTGTTTCTATTCTCCTAGATATGCCAAGTCACAAACAAGCCAAGCTCAAACAGTTTTCCTTCAACAGATGTTCAACAAACCCCCTCCAAAACTCAATATTACTAATCCCATAGGAAAGCCCTCCTTCCAGACTTCACTACTAAATGACAATTGGTAAAAAGACATGCTTCTAGGATTTTTTTAAATGCTCCATAGGTAGGGCATTTAATCTCCACCTCCAAACCTTTCTTGTTCTATGTTTCCATTGTAGGTAGCACCCTCTTGAAAAGACGCCAAAAGAAGATATGTTGGTTGCACGTGCTTGCCAGACTACTTTCGTAACTGGACTATGCTGTGTTCTTGCGATGACTTCCTTCCCTAGAAAAGCTCTTGGAGACAACGTAAACCGATTTGAATGTAAACATGCCAACCAGAGTTTCATGTTAGATAAGAAAATCCTTAGTCTGTTAGGAGCGTCTTGAGGATATGTGCTACTTTCTCTGGAATTAAAAGATCTGTAAGCATATCCTTCCTCCAAGACATATTTTCGAAGTTTATAACCCTAGCTACTGTCACTAGAATGGGTGACAGTTCTTCCCTTTCTTGCACCTTATGGGAGGGAGGCTTATTTAACCATTTATCCCTCCATATATCAATTGACCTCCTATCACCAACCTTCCACTTGGAGCCTTTTAATAGTGTTAGGGAAAACGAGACCTCTCTACACACTGTAGAATTAATACAAAGAATTAACACAAAGAGAGACAAAGAAAAACATGCAGATTTTATGTGGTTTGGAGAAAACTCTCTTACGTCAACAATGGCACTAAGTTGTAGAATTACAAATTACAAGAGGTGTCACACCCCAAAGGGCATGATCGTACCCATATCTAATTGTGGAAACATAGCTATTTGGACTCATTTATCAATATCACTAACACTGTTTGTGGTGCGAGTAAAGTCCTGTGGTCAATTTGTACAATCCATTATTTATTTTCACATTTAAGTAACCTACCTAGGCCCTAGTCGAAGTACTATATTGATTTGTACCTTTTTGGAACCAATTACATTGTTAAGGCATGAAGAGATCAATCCTATGGTGCTAGGGGAAATAATCATCCCTGGAGCCTCTAAAATCCAGCACACATGCTCTCAACATATCCTCCAGAGTCTGTATCGTCCTCTCTGACTGACCATCTATCTGATGATGGAAAGCTATGCTCAAACTCAACTGGGTTTCCATGGCTTCCTAAAAATGTTTCCAAAAGTGGGAAGTGAAGCGAAAATCCCTATCTGAAACAATG
The DNA here is from genome assembly GCA_033439115.1 of Firmiana major. Classification (NCBI taxonomy): domain Eukaryota; kingdom Viridiplantae; phylum Streptophyta; class Magnoliopsida; order Malvales; family Malvaceae; genus Firmiana; species Firmiana major. The sequence goes on along the minus strand of CM065903.1, from coordinate 19,080,346 downwards.
CTCACTGGAACACCATGCAACCTCACTACCTCGCGTATATACAACCCTGCCAACGTACTCAGAGTATCGGTAGCTCTCATAGCTAGGAAGTGGGCTGACTTTGTCAGTCTATCAACGATCACCCATATAGCATCGTGATTCCTCCGAGTTCTCGGTAAACCCATCACGAAATTCATGGTGATATGCTCCCATTTTCATGTCGGTATAAGTAGAGGCTGCAATAATCCTGTAGGTTTCTGATGCTCTACCTTCACCTGCTGACATATAAGACATCTCGCCACAAAATTCGCGACATCTCTCTTCATACCTGACCACCAGTACACCTTCCGGAGGTTCTGATACATCTTGCCACTCCCCGGATGCAACGTGTACCTCGATGAATGAGTTTCGACAATATCAATCTCCTGAGCCCTGGATCCTCGGGAACACACAATCTACCTCTGAACCTCAGTAGTCCATCAGAACTCAACTCCAAATCCATCACTATGCCCCTCTACATCTGACTAATCACATCGATGCAATACGGATCAGTCTGCTGAGCCTGTCTGATCCTGTCCAATAGATCTGGCTCTAAGCGTAGACTCGCAATCATACAATCCGCATCCATGTCTGAAGGCACAACTCCCAAACCGAGGCTAGCAAACTGCTCTAGCAGCTCGTGCTCCCTGACCATCATATACGATACCATCCCAAGGCTCTTCCTACTCAAAGCATCTGCTACAACATTAACCTTACCCGGATGATAAAGTATCTCACAATCATAATCCTTCAGAAGCTCTAGCCATCTTCTCTGTCTCATGTTCAGCTCCTTCTGTAAGAACAGGTAATTGAGGTTCTTGTGGTCGGTAAAAATCTAAAATTTCTCACCATACAAGTAGTGGCGCCATACCTTCAACACAAACACTACTGTTGCCAACTCTAAATCGTGGGTCGGATAGTTCTTCTCATGGTCCTTCAACTGTCTGGATCCATAAGTAACTACCCTCCCATCCTGCATCAACACACAGGCCAGTCCCTGATGCGAGGCATCGGTATATACTGAAAATCCTCATGAGCTGGTAGGAATAGTGAGAATCGGAGCGATGGCCAATCGACTCTTCAGCTCCTGAAAACTCCTCTCACAATTCTCGTCCCACACGAATGCAACACTCTTTCGAGTGAGACGTGTCAACGGAGCAATCATCTTTGAAAATCCCTCAACAAATCTTCGATAGTACCCTGCTAAATCCAGAAAACTCCTGATCTCGGTAACTATCCTCGGCTGTTCCCACTGAACTATAGCCTCAATCTTGGATGGGTCTACTGACACACCATCCCTCGACACTACATGTCCCAAAAACGAGATCTCTGTCAACCAAAAATCATACTTGCTGAGTTTAGTATACAACTGCTGCTCTTGTAGAGTCTGTAATACAATCCCGAGGTGCTCTTCATGCTCCTTCTCAGATCTCGAATACACCAATATGTCATCGATGAAAACGATAACAAACTGATCCAAATATGGCTTGAACACATCGTTCATCATATCCATGAAAGCTGCGGGAGCATTCGTTAGTCCGAATGGCATAACTAGGAACTCATAATGGCCATATTGAGTCCTAAATGTCGTCTTGGGTACATCTCTACTCCGGACTCTCAACTGATGATACCCAGACCTCAGATCAATCTTAGAAAAGACCTACGCTCCCCAAAGCTGATCCAGTAAGTCGTCAATGCGTGGAAGGGGATACCTATTCTTGATGGTAGCCTTATTCAACAATCTATAGTCTATACACAATCGGAGGCTTCCATCCTTCTACCTCACAAATAAAATCGGTGCTCCCCACGGTGAAATACTCGATCGAATGAAACCCCTATCCAACAGCTCCTGCAACTGTCTCTTGAGCTCTTTCAGCTCAACTAAGGCCATGCGATACGGTGGTCTCAAAATAGGCTCAGTATCAGGCACCAAATCTATACAGAACTTCATCTCTCTGTCTAGTGGTAACCCTGGCAACTCATCCGGGAAAACATCTGGATACTCACTGACCACAGGAATATCTACCAACTCCGGATGTACCTTATCCGTATCCACTACGTACGTAATGAAACCTTCAAGATATTTATCTCTCAGTCAACAAAATAATTTTATTTATTAACAACATATTTTTCTTTTATTTCTTCCCATCAAACTTTACAACAACTTTCATAGGGTTAGGAAACATAACTGTCTTAGCATAACAATCTAAAACAGCATGATTTGCAGATAACCAATCCATACCTAATATTACATCAAAGTCACTCATACTTAGCAATATTAGATTGGCTGTCTTATCTTTTTCCCCTACTCCTTTGTCGTTGCTCTACCTCTCTGAGCAGACGTACCAGTTGGAGCTCTATCATGCTCCCTGCCCTTCTGTAGGGCAGTCACATATGTCTCTGGGCACTCTCTAGCAATATGCCCCTGTTTCCCACATCGAAAACACATAACAGGGCTCAACGGACAAGGTCTACCGCCATGATGTCTACCACATCGACTGCATTGATCAGTAGTAGGCCTCAGTCCTCCAATCACAATGCCCTTCGTCAGAGCTATGGTCGGGTATGTAAGAGGTTTAACTGGTCGCTCTCACACCTCCTCTATCCGTGGTCCTGTCACGCCCCGAAAATGCAGAAAATAGGGCTAATTTAAAACTTTTTACTCATTAATTCACAATTAAGAGTGCATTCCTGTGCAGTGTCATACATCATCATAATTATTATGCCTCAGGATCTCATCACTAGGATTTAAATATCATATCAAATACATTAATCCATCTCAAGTTAATTAATCCTAACACATCCCATATAATGTTATACATCGAGTGTCTGCAATTACAATAATAGTCTGGGTACATGAAAAGATAAATATACCTCAAAGTACAAAATATATAGCCTGGAGCTCGAATCCTCCACTAGCCACTACTCCGTACGTCGTAGGGAAGTCCTTATTCACTTGAAGAACTCTGGGGGGAAAGAAAAATAGGGTGAGCTTCTAAATCGCTCAGTAAATGGGGTAAGGAACTCATTTCATAAACCAAAATGCACATCACAAAAGGTTTATTTGTATGTGAAACTCATTTGAAAACCATAGCATGAAAATACTCAAAACGACATTCTCATGTCTCAAGTCATGTAAAAACATGAAGTAAAAGGCTCACTCTAGAGCAATAACAAAGCATGTGAAAACAACGCGTTAAACGCTTTCTCAAATACGTGATGAAATCACAGTAAAAATAATGCACGTGGCACAGCCACTAAACACGCGTGGCATAGCCACTGATTTAATTTCTCACGGGGCATAGCCACAAAACACACGTGGCAAGGCCACTGATTTAATTTCTAGCGTGGCATAGCCACAGAATAGGGTTTCTCAACGTGGCACAGCCACCAATGGGGTATAACGTGGCACAGCCACCAATGGGGTTTCTCAACGTGGCACAGCCACCAATGGGGTATAACGTGGCACAGCCACCAATGGGATTTCTCAACGTGGCACAGCCACCAATGGGGTTTCTCAACGTGGCACAGCCACCAATGGGGTTTCTCAACGTGGCACAGCCACCAATTTTACGTGGCATAGCTACAGAATAGGTTATTCTCACGTTACCAGAACGGAGAAGAATTCGGACTTACATGCTACCAGAGCAATGCCCGGTGTGTACTCACAACTACACACCCAAGTCTTATCACATAAGACAGGTTTGCCTTCACGTAGAACTCGTAATGGTTTTCTCTCATAAAACTCATTTGAAATCGTTTTGTACTCAACACAAAACGTAATAAAACCGAGTTCCAACCGGCAAAGCACACGCACACATTTCTCAAATCTCAATATTGCCTTAACGTAGAGCCCAGTTATAAACTCATAAAAACATTGGGCTCCAATCGGCTATAAAATCGTGTGCAATTTAATCTCAACACAAAACTCAACATACTTGTTTTATAAACCACAATTCATGATAAAATAGTTTACAATTCACATACACAAATGGTTTAGATTTTCCTTACCTCTTTGCACCTCGTATAGTGCAATCGTTTCTCCCGTATCACGGACTAGCCTCGCATTCCACTCTGGAACTCCCGAGCTGTCCAAACGATGTTAAAACATCAATACTCAATTATCTCATAACCCTCAATTCTCAAAATCGAGCATAATTGCTCATAACACCTCAAATCTCTTGATTTCTCGTAACTCAACCCTAAACTACAACCTCATTCACAATATCTCAATGTCCTACATTCCTCATGCCAATTATCTAGGCTAATTCTCCACATTGTCTATATTTCCATTTACAGTACAAATCCTCAAAATTACCAAAATTATCAAATATCTACATTACTCCAACTACATTGCAATTTCATCAATCCCTAATCCTTCCTCAACTATTTCAACGCAATGACAACCACCATTAGCATCAAAATCAGCTCAAATATCAAGATCGAGGTTTAGAAATTACCCAAAACTTGTGAGACGCACAACTCACGCCTCGATCCGATTCGTCCTTCGATTTCCAAGTATGTTGTTCTCCCTTTGATGAGGAACAACTTTCCTTCTTGCCACAACAGCTGATTCGGCCGGAAATGGGGGATTTGGATGAGTGAGAAAGTTAGGTTTTCGAAAAAATGGGGGTTGGAAGAGAGAGAAAGTGAAATTTCAGGAGAAAATACGGGTTCCTTATATAGACTGGAGGTAGGAGATCGATCTGCCTCTTGATGAGATCGATCTGCGTTTGAAATTTGGGGACGATCTGGGCAATTTTATGCTTAGGAGACCGATCTGTCGAGGGGTGAGATCGATCTCTTTATGGCTTTATGAGATCGATCTGCTCCTAAGGAGATCGATCTTCTCCCCAAACAGAATCATTTGGAGATCGATCTCTTCCTCATGAGATCGATCCTTTCTCAAACAGAATCATTTGGAGATCGATCTCTTCCTCATGAGATCGATCTTCTCTCAAACAGATTCATAAGGAGATCGATCCTCTTCCATTGGAGATCGATCTGCTCCTTAAATTTCTCCTTCTTTGTCGTTTATAACTCACCAGATCGATCTCTCCTTCTCCCAGATCGATCTGTCCTCATAGTTCATGCTTATTTTACACACTTAACATATAAATCTCCAATTATAATTCCCACAATTTACTTAGCTCAATAAATTACACTTTGAATTCTTATTACATCAATAAAATATGTCTGAAATTCTCAGATCTCACATCCTCCCCACCTTAAAAAGAATTTGGTCCTCCAAATTCAACTCAACTAGTCAAATAGATGGGGGTATTTCTCCTTCATGAGACTCTCTAGTTCCCACGTTGCCTCTTCCCTTGAGTGATGTTTCCACAAAACTTTCACTAATGGGATGCTCTTGGTTCTCAGTACCTTCTCCTTTCTATCGAGAATCCGGACGGGTTCCTCAGTGTAGCTCATATCCTCTTGAATGTCCATCTCGTCATACTCTATGACATGAGAAGGGTCCGGGTGGTACTTCCTCAACATAGACACATGAAAAACGTTGTGTATTCCGGACATTTGTGGGGGTAATGCCAATCTGTAAGCTACCTCTCCCACTCTCTCAAGAATCTCGAATGGTCCTATGTATCGATGACTCAATTTTTCTTTCTTTCCAAATCGCATGATACCCTTACTCGGTGATATTTTCAGAAATACTGCATCACCAACCTCAAACTCGAGTGGCCGTCTACGCACATCCGCGTAGCTTTTCTGTCTACTCTGTGCAGCCCGTAACCTCTCACATATGAATTTCACACTTTGTACGGCTTGCTCAACAAGCTCGGGGGCATTTATCTTTCTGTCACCGACTTCTTCCCAAGCCACAGGGGATCTACACCTCCTACCATATAGAGCCTCAAAAGGTGCCATTCCAATACTCGCATGATAGCTGTTATTGTATGCAAACTCTGCTAGGGGCAGGTGATCATCCCATGATCCCTTAAAATCCATCGTACACGCCCTCAACATATCCTCCAGGGTCTGAATAGTCCTCTCTGACTGACCATCTGTCTGAGGATGATAGGCGGTACTGAAACTCAATCGAGATCCCATGGACTCCTGAAACTGGGTCCAAAATCTGGAAGTAAACCGAGAATCTCTATCAGAAGTAATACTCACTGGAGCCCCATGTAATCTAGCTATCTCGTTGACATACAGTTCAGCTAAGGCATCCACAGTATCCGTGCTCTTGATGGCAAGGAAGTGAGCACTCTTGGTCAATCTATCCACAATGACCCATATCGCGTCACGACCTCTTCGGGTCCTCGGTAAACCCATAATAAAGTCCATAGTGACATGCTCCCATTTCCATGTAGGTACAGGTAAGGGCTGTAGTAGTCCTCCGGGCTTCCGATGCTCAGCTTTCACTTGCTGGCATACTAAACACTTGGCCACATACTCTGCCACGTCTCGCTTCATACCACTCCACCAATACACCTTTCTCAAGTCTCGGTACATCTTAGTACTTCCTGGGTGCATGGTGTATCACGAGCAGTGGGATTCTCTCAGTATCTGTCTCTTCAGGGTATCATCGTCCGGTACACAAATCCGTCCTCTGAACCTCAATAATCCATCCTCACTGATGGTGAGATCCGACTGCGAACTCTGCTCAGCTTGGCTAACCATATCTATCAATCTCTGATCACTGCGCTGCCCAGTTCTAATCTGATCCATGATCCTGGGCTCTATCCGCAGGCTAGCCAAAAATCCAGTCTCTACCTCTTTAACTCTAATCCGAAGTTCGGCGAACTGCTCTAACAAATCCCATTCCCTGATCATCATAGCAGATATCATACTCTTCCTGCTCAGGGCATCAGCAACCACATTCGCCTTACCCAGATGATAAAGAATCTCACAGTCGTAATCCTTAAGGAGTTCCATCCATCTCCTTTGTCTCATGTTTAACTCTTTCTGATTAAAGAGATATCTCAAACTCTTGTGATCAGTGAAGATCTGGAATCTTTCCCCATATAAGTAATGTCGCCAGATCTTCAAAGCAAATACCACAGCGGCTAACTCCAAATCATGCGTGGGGTAATTTCGCTCATGGTCTTTTAGCTGTCGCGATCCATATGCGACCACTCTTCCGTGCTGCATAAGCACACACCCTAATCCTTGGTGAGATGCATCACTATACACTGAGAATCCTCCTGATCCCTCAGGAATAGTTAACACAGGTGCCGCTGTCAACCTCCTCTTTAATTCATGAAAACTGAGCTCACATTGATCAGTCCATATAAATGGAGTCTCTTTGCGCGTGAGCTTAGTCAAAGGGGCGGCAATCCTTGAAAATCCTTCCACAAATCTCCTATAATACCCTGCCAAACCAAGGAAGATTCGCACCTCAGTGACTGTCCTCGGTCTCTCCCAATTAAGCACAGCCTCCACCTTGCTTGGGTCCACTGATACTCCTTCCTCTGAGACTATATGACCAAGGAAAGCTATCCGGTTCAGCCAAAACTCACACTTACTAAGCTTTCCGTATAATTGCTTATCTCGAAGTATCTGAAGTACTAACCACAAATGCTGTGCATGCTCCTCATACGACCGAGAGTATACCAGGATATCATCAATAAAGACTATCACAAATTTATCTAGATAGTCTCTGAACACCTCGTTCATCAACCTCATAAATGCTGCAGGGGCGTTTGTCAATCCAAAGGACATCACCAGAAATTCGTAATGGCCATACCTCGTCCTGAAGGCCGTCTTTGGAATATCTTCTTCCTTGATCCTCAATTGGTGATAGCCCGATCTCAAATCAATCTTAGAAAAGACTGATGCCCCTCTCAGCTGATCAAGTAGATCATCAATCCTGGGTAGTGGGTATTTATTCTTCACCGTGGCTTTATTCAATAGCCGATAGTCTACGCATAATCTGAGACTACCATCCTTCTTCTTAACAAATAGTACTGGCGCTCCCCACGGTCAAACACTGGGTCTAATAAACCCTTGATCCAATAACTCATGTAGTTATCTCTTCAATTCCTCAAGTTCCACTAATGCCATCCTGTAAGGAGGTTTAGAGATCGGCTGAGTATCTGGTACCAAATCAATGGTAAACTCCAGCTCTCTCTCTGGTGGTAAACCTGGCAATTCATCTGGGAAAACATCCAGAAATTCACACACCACAGGTATATCCTCAATCCTCGGATGTTCCCGCTCATCGTCTGAGATGAGTGTCTCATAACCTTCACATGAATAATCATATTTAATATTCTCCAAAATAATATTAAAATTCTCAAATTACTTACTAGAAATCCACATAATCATTCCCTCAATATCTCAATTGTACACTATAAGGTTCAGGTAGGGAGAAAGTTACAATCTTAGTGTAGCAGTCTAAACTCACTCGATTGGTCGCCAACCAATCCATCCCCAGAATTACATCAAACCCATGTACATTCAACATGATTAGATCTGCTAACATCACTCTATCTCCCACCTTTATCGCACATACTCTACAGATTAACTCAGTTCTCTGGGATTCACGCATAGGGGTATTTACATGTAGTATATATTCTAGAGGTTCAAACTTCAAGTTTAATCTACATGCAAAATGCTCAGAAATAAACGAATGCGTGGATCCTGAATCAATCAACACATGAGCCTCATAATTACAGACAGAGAGTGTACCACTTATAGTTTCTGTCGAAGTGTCTGCGGTCTCCTTATCTAGGGCAAACACTCGTCCCTGTGCCACAGGTTTCTTCCCTTTCTCTGCCGCAGTGGCCCATCTCCGGGGATCCACTCTCTGAGGCTGTTGTCTAGTGGGCTCCGGAGCATGTGGTATCTGAGGTTGGGGACAGTCCTTCACTCTGTGACCCATGTCACCACATCTAAAACATCCGTGGATCGACCCAGTACAACTTCCCTCATGCGATCGGCCACAGTCCCTACAAACCCTTATCTCCGGCCTGACATATCGAGGGGTCTCCTTGATAATAGGATAGGCTCTGGGTCTCTCCAATCTGTCCTTCTGTACCTCAATCCTTCCTCTTCTGAAGGAACCTCTCCGAGTCTCTGTTTGGAAAAGTGCTGGCCTCTTGCCCTTATCTCTATTCACCGCTCTGAGCTCATTCTGGGATTGTACCATCTCAATCCCTCTTTCAATCTCTTGTGCTCGTCTCAGAGCATCTCCAAACTCAGTAATGCATAGTCCTGTCAATCTATCTCTGATGACGGGCTTCAACCCATACACAAACTTCTCTGTGCGGAGCTCTTCACTCTTGAAGGTCTCTGGGTCATATCTCAATAGCGCTGTGAATTGGCTCTCATAGTCATCCACAGACATGTCACCCTGTACCAAACTCAAAAACTTGACCTGTTTCTTTCTCTGAGCGGCCCGTGGTACATATTGGGTCCTAAAAGCTGTCTGAAACTCTTCCCAACCAATCACACCATGGTGGGACATCAAAATACCCTGGGTAGTACCCCACCAATCTCGAGCTCTCCCCTTCAGCATATAGGCACTCATACTGACCCTCTCAGCATCGGTGCACCCCAGGATATCAAATATAATTCTTAATTCCGTCAACCACTCCTCAGCCTCCGTAGGATCCTTCTTTCCCTTAAATGCGGGTGGATTCATCTTCAAAAAATCCCTTAGTCAGACCATGCTTCTATCCTCAGGCTGAGTGACGGGAGGCACTGGGGGTATGGGAGGTCCTTGTGGTGGTGTAGGGGTAGTATCCGAGGCATTAACTCCAAAGTGTTGCGCGAATAACGCTGCCATCTGCTCAAAACCTTGCCTCACATCTGTCTCAATCCTATTAAATCGAGAGTTAGGACTCTCTGGTTGTGGGACAGGTGGCGGAGGGGACTCTGCCTGCCTCCTCGAACGACCTCGTCGTTTACTCATTCTCTATCTCAACTCATCTCCTGCGCGTACATATCACAATCGATTGAAATCTCAATCCTCAATTTCAGTTCATGACCAAACTATTACAGACACTTAGGATGTATTCTATTTCACTTAACCGACACTGACAGTACTAGACACCCTAAGCTCTGATACCAAGAAAACTCTGTCACGCCCCGAAAATGCAGAAAATAGGGCTAATTTAAAACTTTTTACTCATTAATTCACAATTAAGAGTGCATTCCTGTGCAGTGTCATACATCATCATAATTGTTATGCCTCAGGATCTCATCACCAGGATTTAAATATCATATCAAATACATTAATCCATCTCAAGTTAATTAATCCTAACACATCCCATATAATGTTATACATCGAGTGTCTGCAATTACAATAATAGTCTGGGTACATGAAAAGATAAATATACCTCAAAGTATAAAATATATAGCCTGGAGCTCGAATCCTCCACTAGCCACTACTCCGTACGTCGCATGGAAGTCCTTATTCACTTGAAGAACTCTGGGGGGAAAGAAAAATAGGGTGAGCTTCTAAATCGCTCAGTAAATGGGGTAAGGAACTCATTTCATAAACCAAAATGCACATCACAAAAGGTTTATTTGTATGTGAAACTCATTTGAAAACCATAGCATGAAAATACTGAAAACAACATTCTCATGTCTCAAGTCATGTAAAAACATGAAGTAAAAGGCTCACTCTAGAGCAATAACAAAGCATGTGAAAACAACGCGTTAAAAGCTTTCTCAAATACGTGATGAAATCATAGTAAAAATAATGCACGTGGCACAGCCACTAAACACGCATGGCATAGCCACTGATTTAATATCTCACGTGGCATAGCCACAAAACACACGTGGTAAGGCCACTGATTTAATTTCTCGCGTGGCATAGCCACAGAATAGGGTTTCTCAACGTGGCACAGCCACCAATGGGGTATAACGTGGCACAGCCACCAATGGGGTTTCTCGACGTGGCACAGCCACCAATGGGGTATAACGTGGCACAGCCACCAATGGGGTTTCTCAACGTGGCACAGCCACCAATGGGGTATAACGTGGCACAGCCACCAATGGGGTTTCTCAACGTGGCACAGCCACCAATGGGGTTTCTCAACGTGGCACAGCCACCAATGGGGTTTCTCAACGTGGCACAGCCGCCAATTTTACGTGGCATAGCCACAGAATAGGTTATTCTCACATTACCAGAACGGAGAAGAATTTGGGCTTACATGCTACCAGAGCAATGCCCGGTGTGTACTCACAACTACACACCCAAGTCTTATCACATAAGACAGGTTTGCCTTCACGTAGAACTCGTAATGGTTTTCTCTCATAAAACTCATTTGAAATCGTTTTGTACTCAACACAAAACGTAATAAAACCGAGTTCCAACCGGTAAAGCACACGCACACATTTCTCAAATCTCAATATTGCCTTAACGTAGAGCCCAGTTATAAACTCATAAAAACATTGGGCTCCAACCGGCTATAAAATCGTGTGCAATTTAATCTCAACACAAAACTCAACATGCTTGTTTTATAAACCACAATTCATGCTAAAATAGTTTACAATTCACATACACAAATGGTTTAGATTTCCCTTACCTCTTTGCACCTCGTATAGTGCAATCGTTTCTCCCGTATCACGGACTAGCCTCGCATTCCACTCTGGAACTCCCGAGCTGTCCAAACGATGTTAAAACATCAATACTCAATTATCTCATAACCCTCAATTCTCAAAATCGAGCATAATTGCTCATAACACCTCAAATCTCTTGATTTCTCGTAACTCAACCCTAAACTACAACCTCATTCACAATATCTCAATGTCCTACATTCCTCATGCCAATTATCTAGGCTAATTCTCCACATTGTCTATATTTCCATTTACAGTACAAATCCTCAAAATTACCAAAATTATCAAATATCTACATTACTCCAACTACATTGCAATTTCATCAATCCCTAATCCTTCCTCAACTATTTCAACGCAATGACAACCACCATTAGCATCAAAATCAGCTCAAATATCAAGATCGAGGTTTAGAAATTACCCAAAGCTTGTGAGATGCACAACTCACGCCTCGATCCGATTCGTCCTTCGATTTCCAAGTATGTTGTTCTCCCTTTGATGAGGAACAACTTTCCTTCTTGCCACAACAGCTGATTCGACCGGAAATGGGGGATTCGGATGAGTGAGAAAGTTAGGTTTTCAGAAAAATGGGGGTTGGAAGAGAGAGAAAGTGAAATTTCAGGAGAAAACACGGGTTCCTTATATAGACTGGAGGTAGGAGATCGATCTGCCTCTTGATGAGATCGATCTGCGTTTGAAATTTGGGGACGATCTGGGTAATTTTATGCCTAGGAGATCGATTTGTCGAGGGGTGAGATCGATCTCTTTATGGCTTTATGAGATCGATCTGCTCCTAAGGAGATCGATCTTCTCCCCAAACAGAATCATTTGGAGATCGATCTCTTCCTCATGAGATCGATCCTTTCTCAAACAGAATCATTTGGAGATCGATCTCTTCCTCATGAGATCGATCTTCTCTCAAACAGATTCATAAGGAGATCGATCCTCTTCCGTTGGAGATCGATCTGCTCCTTAAATTTCTCCTTCCTTGTCGTTTATAACTCACCAGATCGATCTCTCCTTCTCCCAGATCGATCTGTCCTCATAGTTCATGCTTATTTTACACACTTAACATATAAATCTCCAATTATAATTCCCACAATTTACTTAGCTCAATAAATTACACTTTGAATTCTTATTACATCAATAAAATATGTCTGAAATTCTCAGATCTCACAGGTCCCTTACCGAAGAGTCTCCTCCCTCCTCGATAACTGAACCCTCTATCTCTAGCTGACCTCTTCCTCTCTCTATCTCGGCTCCGACTGAACTTCCCAAACTCAGAGGCATTTCTCTCGTAATCCTGCTCACAAAGCTGCGTTCTATGCACTGCCTCATCATATGTACCAATATCCAGTGGTACCAATCTAGATCGCAACACCGGCCTTAATCGGTCAACAAATCTGCGGACCTTCCTGGTCTCGCTGTACATGGTATCAGGATCATACCTCCTCAAGGCCAAAAATCTAGTCTCGTACTCTTCCACTGTGAGACTCCCCTAGCTCAATCCCAAAAACTTGGCCTGCAGTCTACGCTGCGCTGTATCAGGAACAAACTGCCTCCTGAAGGCCTTCAGAAACATCTCCCAACTGATCTCAGCATGTCGGGCTCTCAATATCGACCTGGTGAACTTCCACCAATGCTCTGCCGTTCCCTTCAGTAGGAACGCAGTAAATGCGACTCTCTCTGAAGTCGTACAATCAAAGAAGTCGTACAACTTCTCCATCTCGCTAATCCACTCCTCTGCACTAGATGGGTCCTTGACCCCTTGAAAAGATGGAGGTCCAAGCTTCTGAAACTGTCGCAATCGATCCAAATCACACCCATATCCTCTACTAACCTAAACTGGTGGGGGTGTAGGAGTATCAGTAGTCTATGGCCTCTGTACAGGCTGCGTAGGTGTATCAGGTGCAACTGCCTCTCCAATCGTAATCTTTGCATCTTATCTCTGTCTACCTGGTAAAGTTTGTGCCAACAACCCTACTATCGCCTCTAGGCTATGCTCTATCCTCGTGAAGCGTGCCTTAATCGTATCTGGTACCTTAGTAGTACCTGGGGGTGTATGGGTAGTCGAAGAATCACCCTGGCTAGTCGGCCTACCTCTACGGCCTCTAGCCCTACCTCTCGCCCCTCTACCACGACGGGTATTAGCTATAATGGCTCAATTCCTGCATTCACAAACATTAATTTGTTCAACTCCCATCTTGTATACACAATTGTAACTGAACAAAACACAGTGATATGGGGATGTACATTTTCCTAATTACTAATGCCAAGACACATCAGACCAACTATGCTCTGATACCACTCTGTCACGCCCTTTTCTCACACGCGACTTTACAAAAAATCACAATAAATTTTTCACTTCTTACTTACCTTTATCTCCTCAACAGTTGGGCTGTGAATAGGCATTAGTCTCCTCATCCAGACATATCTTACCATTCTTTTTCGTATCATACATACATGACATTTATATCATAAGTAAATTCATATACTTAAGTATAATTACATCATTACATCTCCCATATTAAAACGTGTACATCACTGTATTTATGCATTGTTTAGATACAAAAGAGTACGCATGTGTATACCTTTCGCTAGATGGGGAGTGGCAGCGGTCCAAAGGAATGCAATACCTCAGCCGACTCAATCTACTGACGAGAATCTGTAGAGATGGTGGGAAAATGAATGGGATGAGCTATCAAAGCGCTCAGTAAGGAAATCAGGCAAGCAAGTAGACATCCATACTATCTACTGAAAATAGTGTTTTGCCTTTCCTTCTCTCAATTCAAAAGCATGTTTAAAATATATATAATATAGTATAGATTTAAAATCCCATGTACTAAACACATGCTGGTTTATCAATCAGAGGCATTCATGCAAAACAGTGCATATTTAATCATTTAAGAATGCCTTTATATAAAATATGCCATTTACATTCAAAACACAGTAAATATGGCATTTCTCATCACAACACAAACAAATCGGGTTCCAACCCATCCCTCAGGTCTACCCGTATCATAAAACACATGTGATATATCATGCGAGACTCAGTGGCTAAATGCAATCTCTCCGGACTATGTAAGAGAGCCTCCCCACCGAACAGAGCCTCCCCGCCCACTCTGGCTTAAGGATGTTGGGTTTAAGGATCTTACCGTAAGAGAGCATCTCCGGACTATGTACATATCCTAACATGTGGTAAAATCCCAGGCAACACAGTACTCGGTGTGCGGGTTATCACTACTGTAACGGGAGGGGGGTCAGTCCATCACAACCGCCAGCTATCAACAACTCTTCTCCACAACTCCACAACACAAAACACGGTACAATGTACTCCATGCCACACGCACTGTACAACGTACACCCGTGGACCCATACATCATGGTCGAGGTGCCTGCCATAGGTTTTAGCCGCTAATACCATGGAAATACATCATAGTGGGGTGCCTGTCATAGGTCTTAGCCCTCATACTATGGAATAAATGCCACGTCTCTAAATCCACGTGAGAACATCTCAACAGTGTGACACTCAGTCTACACGGAGGAAATCGCCACAGTTTTTCTAACATGTCTGTATATCACGTAAAACTACAGTGCGCGTCTTGAGTGTGACTCACAGTCAACGCTCCGTCGCAAAACACTGTATATGCATGTAAAAATATCAACACTAGTGCGAGTAAACCTCCAGCACTAGGTCATGCATAGTTCTCATTCAAATCAAGTACGAGCAAATCGCTCAAGTACTATGTCATGTACAAATCATGAAGAATCGAGTACGAGCAACGCTCCAGCACTCTGTCATGCACCTCATGTAAAACTCGAGCACGAGCTAATCGCTCCAGCACTCTATCATGCACAAATCACATAAAACTGAGTACGATCAATACTCTATAATGCATGTTAAATAAATGCAGTGCGAGTATACCTCCAGCACTAAGGTATGTGAAAAACATCTGAAATCAAGTGCGAGCAATGCTCCAACACGATTGTTTCCACATAATTCGGTAGATGGCTCTTTAAAAATAGGGATGTTTAAAATCATTAAAATCAGCACTATAAAGTGTGCTTAGTTTACATCGACCTCAAAACATTAGCTCATCCACCTACTCTTCTGCTACACAACAGTAAAAATCATTTAAAACATCATTTTCATGCTTTTTACAACTTTTCCCAAAGTTTCACTTTTTTCTTAACTAGGGGCAAAATCGTAATTTATCCATATGAGGACCCTATAATATTATCGATTTTCTCTGACCTTAAACAATTTCAGTGAATGTAAAATCCAACGAAAATATACACAGATATCTCTAACTACTTGCAAGAGTCCCCTACCTCGGATCACGTCAAGTGACCTCTCTTCCTTTGTGCTGCTCTAATCTGGCAGTCCGGTCAACTCTCAATATGACTCTGGAGCTGCATTTAACATTCACTGAGTTAATTACACTTTTCCTACTGTATTACACATTTAATACATTTTATTTCACTTAAATGAGCCCGTTTACTCTTAATAGGCCTTAAACACTTTAATTGGGCCTTAATCCGTATTAAGCCCGTTCATCAGGGTCTATCAACTCATTGGGCTTATCAATACCCATTGGGCTTTATTCCAAACTCTTTGGATAGCCCGTATATCATTTACGACATTTTATTCAATTTTCTGAATATAATTCACTAAATCTGAAATTTAATCCGAAATGCATAAATTAAATCTTAAATACGCATAAATCACATAATTTGTCGTAAATGAGCTTTACTTACCCGAGATTGTGCGATGGTACGCAAATCAAAGTTTAATCGGGCTTCCGTTCGGAATTAATCGTCGAACTGCACAATTTTGTATATTTAACTCCGGGTCAATTTCTGATTAAATATAATTTAAATAAATTTATCAGAAATTAAATTGGTCACTTTTGATCTCGTATCGACTTACCCGAAGTCCGGTGAAATCCTAAAAATTTTCCTTTTCCTTTTTCTTTCTTCTTTTTTTTCTCTTTTTCTCTCTCCTCCTTGGCTGAACCGGTCCGGTCCGGTTCAGTTTAGAAGGTTCTGCCCTGAACCGTCGACCGGTTCAGGGGTGATTTGGTCGTGCCGACGTCGTTCGGCCTGTTCTCCGGGAGTTGCTACCGTCGTTTGGTGCGCCACAACCTGGGGAACGTTCGGCTGGGCTCGATCGGAGCCTAGCACCGCCGGTGGCTGTCGGATTCCTCCTTTTTCTCCACGGTAGTTTCTCCCTCGATTTGCCGGCGTCGGTGGAGGTGTGACCAGTGCCGATGGGTGCGCGTCTAGGTCCTCTCCCTTTTTTGGCCACTGGCCTGGCCGTGGGGTCGCCGGATGCTTGCCGGTGACTCCTTCTTCCTCTCTTCTCTCTCCCCGTGTTTTCTCTTCAGATTTCGTTTTTCCCTTTTTTTTTCTATTTTGTTTTTTTTTTATAATATATTTTTAATATTATTTTAATCCTTAAAATAATATTAAAAATCCTAAAATATCCCAAAAATATCTCAAAAATTCCTATTAAATTCATTTAGTCCGTAAATGAATTTATCAGTCCGATTTTACCTTTTCGGTATATTTTTTCACTATTTTCGGGCTCATTTTTCGAGATAAAAATTTTAAAAATATTAGTTAAATTCATATCTCGATCAATTGGACTCGAAATTCAATATTTGCCCGTTATTGATCAAAATTTCTCAATTTCATATTTTTAATGAAATTTTCTCATCGGATTTATACCGAATTTCGATCAATTGACCGTTTTACCCCTGCACTTGCTCGGGAATCACTTTAACTCTTATCTCGCTATTTTGTAGCTTACATGCATTTTTTATTTCTTAAATTAATCGATTGCATGGTAGTAAATACTCTTCTTATGATTCAACTATGCAAATATAGTGTTCGTACACATATGAATCATAAGGTACAAGCTACATGCGTAAATCAAAAACTCGGGTCTGACATGGATTTCATTCGAAGTGTCTTTTCCTTTCTAGCAAATTTCTGAATTGGTAGGTCAACATAACCAAATCTTCCTTGATATCCAATTGCTTATATTGAATCACATGTGAATGAATTGGCTGATATTTTTGAAATATTGTACACATTAGCTAACTATGGTGGTAAGGCAAACTGATATGCTACATCACTAACCTTTTCTAGTATCTCATATGGACCGATATAGCAAGAACTAAGATTTTCCTTTCTTTTTGGAGCGCATGATACCCTTGGATGGAGAAATTTTGAGAAACACTTTATTGCGGATCTAAAACTCAAGTGGTCGTCTCCTATCGTCAGCACAACTCTTCTGACGACTCTATGCAGTTCTCAATCTATCATAAATTACTTTCACTGTCTCAGAAGCTTTCTCTACCAACTCGAAAGCAAAAATCTTTCGCTTATCCACTTCTTCCCACAGATAGGAGATCTGCATCTTCGTCTATACAGAGCCTTATTAGAAGTCATCCCTATGCTCGAATGATAACTATTATTTTAGGAAAATTTAATCAATACTAAATGATCATCATAGGAGCCAGTAAAATGAATAACATAAGTTCTCAACATATCCTCCAAGGTTTGCATAGCTACTCAAATTGACCGTTAATCTAAGGGTGAAAGGTAGTTCTTAGCTGTAATTGGGATCCTATAGTGTCTTGAAAATTTTCCAAAAATTGGGTAGTGAAATGAGAATCACTATCCAATGCAATACTCACTGGAACACCGTGGAGTCTAAAGATCTCTCTAACATACAAATCCATAAGTGAGCCAAGGAAATCAATGGCTTTAATAGGTAGAAAGTTGGCAGATTTAGTCAATCGATCAATAATAACCCATATCGAATCATGACCACTTCGTGTTCAAGGAAGTCCAATTACAAAGTCTATATCAATATTCTCTCATTTCTATGTTGGTAACAGTAAAGGTTGGAACAAACCTGTTGGTCTTTGATACTCAACCTTAACTTGCTAACAAGTGAGACACTTCGATACAAGGTTTGCATTGTCTCTCTTTATTCCCGTCCACTAGTACACTCCTTGAAGATTCTGGTACATCTCTGTAGTACTTGGGTGCAATGTGTACTTTGAATTATGAGCTTCATCCAATATTTGCTACTGTAGGGTATCATTTTATGGCACATATATTTGATCCTTAAATCGAAGAATACCACTTCACTGACTTTGAACTTAGAGGTCTGACATTGTTCTGCCTGACTAACTCACTGAATCAAAATCAAATCCTCTTTTTGAGCCTGTTGATCTGATCAATAAGTGTTGGCTCAATCTGAAAACTTGTTATAAGAAGTCCTCTGCAGGTTCAACCTTCAAATCTAATCTGGCAAACTTCTCTAAGAAATCCCACTCTTGAACCATCATGTGTAAAACCATAGGAGTGCTCTTTCTACTCAAAGTGTCGGCAATTACATTTGCTTTGCCTGGATGGTACAAGATTTCATAATTATAATCCTTTAAAAGTTTCATCCATCTATGTTGTCTCATATTAATTTTCTCTAAGAAAACAAATATTTGAGACTTTTGTGGTTAGTGAAGATTTGAAATTTCTCACTATACAAGTAATGATGCTAGATTTTCAAAGCAAAAATGACTGTGGCTAACTCAAGATCGTGAGTGGGGTAATTCTTCTCATGATCCTTAAGCCGTTGCGATCCATAAGCCACCATTTTACCATGTTTCTTTAGCACGCAGCCCAATCCCTGGAGAGATGCATCATTGTACATAATAAATCCTCCAGAGCCTGATGGTATTGACAATATGGGTGCTGATGTCAATTTATGTTTCAATAGTCGAAAATTATTTTCACACACATTTCTCTACTCAAACTTGACATCTTTACGAGTGAGTCATGTCAAAGGTACAATTATTTTTGAAAACCTTTCGACAAATTAATGATAATATCTAGCCAATCCCAGAAAACTACGAACTTGGATAACTGTTGTCAGCCTTTCCCATTTCAACACGCCCTTTACTTTAGACGAATCTACTGAAACCTATCTTTCGTCACTACGTGACACAAAAATGAGATCTATTCTAACCAAAACTCATATTTGCTGAATTTGGCATACAACTTTCTATCTCAAGGGTTTGTAGGACAGTTCTCAAATGATGTTCATATTGTTCTTGAGATTTAGAATCGACCATAATGTCATCAATGAATACAATCACAAACCGATTAAGGATAGGTTGGAAAATATCATTCTTAAGACTCAGAAAAGCTGTAAGAGCATTGGTTAACTTGAATGGCATTACAAAAAATTCGGAGTGTCCATACCAGGTTTTGAATACAGTCATTGGAATATCTTCACCTTGACATCTCAATTGATGATTTTCAGACCTCAAATCAATTTTGGAAAACACTACTGCACCTTGCGACTAATCAAATAAATCATCGATTCGGGGTAAAGATATTTGTTCTTAACCGTGGCTTTGCTCAACAACCGATAATCAATACACAAGCGAATGCTACCATCTTTCTTACGACTAAATAAAACTAGAGCACCCCAGGATGATACATTTGGATGTTTAAAACCCTTATCAAGTAATTCTTGAAGTTGTTTTAATTCTTCTAATTCGTTCAAAGACAATCTGTATGGAGCTTTCGAGATAGGCTGAGTACCAGGCAATACATCTATAGCAAACTCAGTCTTTCTGTGGAGATAATCCTGATAAGTCCTCTAGAAAGGCATCCAAAAACTTCGACTATTGGGATTTCTAACAATTTCGGATTTACTTTATTCATGTCCTCTATAGAAGCCAAGTTACCTTTACATACACAATAACATTCACATGAGAATTTAAAACAAAAGTTCGCTTCATTTCATTTCATAAACGTCTATTATAATATGTTCAGGAAGACTACGCACTTCTTTCTACATCAACATTAGCATGGTTGGTGGCTAGCCAATCCATTCCCAAATTTGCTTCTACGTAAAACATATTTAACAAAACTAAGTCAATCTCTAGCACTTTATCTCCCACTTTAACTATACATTTTTGATACACTGACTCTATCATCTGAGACTCTTTTTGTGGTGTGCTTATATATAGCATGAATCCTAGTGACTTTGGCTCTACGTTCAATCTGTTAGCAAATAAAGGGGAATTGAATGAATTTAGATAGCCTATATCTATAAAGCATAATGCTTCGATACTAGAGATCAGAAGCTTACTATTAACTATGGAGCTAAAATTGTCCATAGCCTTTTGATCTAGAGCAAACACTCTGATTTTAGATACTGATCTCTTGCCTTTATCTACCGTTTTAGCTTTCTTTGTGGTAGTCAAGGTGGCTGGTTTCTTCAATGCTTTCTTAATCAGTTTCATCATTAGACAATCTTTGATCATGTGCCCTATCTTTCTACACTTAATGTAAGCACCATGAGCCATGTAGCATGACCTGCCTTTGTGATACTTGCCACATCTTGAATAAGGCTGATCAGACTTAGACTCGGTGGTTTGTGATCGAGGTTCATCAATTTTTTGCCTCTCTCTCTTCCATTTTCCTTTAACTTCTTTAGGTGTTGCTTCATCACCTTGAACAAGTCGTTTCGCTTTATCTTTAATTTGAGTCTTGTAACGAGGTTCAATTTTATTCATGTCTTGTTCAACAAATTGGGCTCTTTGTATTGCCTCAAAGTAGAAGGTGATGTTCAATACGGACATATGACCTCTAATGGTTAGTCGGAGATCATAAATAAACTTGACTACTTTTCGTGTTTCGTCTCTCTAAATCAACAGATCATACTTGCTCAAAATAGTGAGCTTGGACTCATATTGTCCACTATAAGATTTTATTGTTCAAAACCCAAAAATTTGCTCCATTTCTATCTCCAAGCATACTCGGGGAAATACTGAACACTAAACACTATCATAAATCAATCCCAGAGAATCACTGAATCTTGAGCTTCTAATATCGATTGAGTTGATTTCCACCATTCTAACTATTCGGTAAAAAGGATAATAATAACAAAGCTTGAATCTCATTATCAAAATTAATTTCAATCGAATCTAATGGATAAATAATCATATTAAATTCATTGATATGATCAGTAACAGAAAAAATTTCACCCATTTTTAAATTAAATAGGTGACGCATCAGATGTTTATTATTTAAAGCTGATTGCTTCACATATATATTTGACAACGCCTTCATCAGATTTGCAGTTGTCTTTTTGTTTCTGATGTTAAAAGTGATGTTTTTAGCCAACGTCAGTCGAACAACACCTGGCGATTATTTATCTAGTAACTCCCAATCTATCTACTAATAGACTTTGGCTTTGCTCCCATCAAAGGTTAATGCAACTTTTTTTTGATATGGATAATCTCCAATCCGCATATTCTAAAAGCCAAAATCTTTACATTGAATTTTTCAATCTTTACTTTTCTTTCTTCTGCTACTGTTGCTTTCATGCTTGATTGCTTTAACCAAAGCTCTGATCCAGTTATTATGGAAAGTGAAACCTTCTTACGCAACACATGATTAACATAAAGAATAAAAAATGAAAAGAGAAAGAAAAAGACACATATTTTACGTGATTCAGAGAAAACCTTCCTATTTTCACGGTCACATTAAGTTGTTATTATGTTTTGAGAGTTACATAATATAATAGGAGGCTAGCACAAGCTATTCCATAGATAAGAAGAGTTCACTCCTAATTCTACATTGAGAAAAGGGTTACTAGGGAAGTATCATTCCCTCAATTGCTGATAACATAACAAACTTTCATTTTGAACAATCTTCAACACTATTTTAACACATAGAGCTAGATTAAAGGCTTTGAAATCCTTGAAACCAAAGTTTCGATCAAATTTTTAGCAACACAGTGCCTCCCACTTGAGTTTATATATCCGATGTTTACACTCATCATTACCCCACTAAAAGCAAGCCATAATCTTGTTCAGTTGATAATGGAAAACCTTAAGGAGTTTAAAACAACTAATGATATATATTACAATGGCTTGAGATACGACTTGAAGTAAAACAACCTTACGAAGCTAAGAAAGTAGACTCGTACCACTTTTGCACTCTTTTCCAAAGTATGTCCTTTTTAAGCGGCTTAAGTAATGAAAGTTTGTTTCCACCAAAAGATAATGGTAACCTAAGATAAGAGTTTTAATTCAATAGTTTCAAGATGCCTATGACATTTGTTGTCTCAGCCTTTAAACAAGAAATAGCATTAACGCTAAAAAAATCTAAAATTTTCCCATGTTGACAATTTGACTTTATACACATGCATAACTTTAGAGAATTTGGACAACTCTTGGAGCTGGCATTTAGGAACATAAGGCTATCATTTACGAATAAAATATATGAAACACTTGGAGCACTTTTCTAATTTTTATTCATTGTAAATCACTTATAATTTTTTTGCCTCATTTAGCAGATTAAAAAGACTTTAAACACATAGAAGAAAAAAAATATGGAGATAACAAATCTCCCTACCTCAACCTCTTGATAGATTAATTTTATCGCATTTATAACCATTGATCACTACCGAATATGTCACACTACGCACACACGCCATTATCAATGAAATTTATTTTTTTGAAAACCCTATTGTCTACATTATTCTTTCTACAACTACCATTTTACTTTGTCATGAGTCTTACTTGTATCTAATTTAATACCTGTTTTTTCATTACTACCACTCCTCTTTAATTTCATGTAATAAATTTGTCATGACCCTTAATTAACCGAAAATTCACTACAAATTTTTCATTTTTCGTTTATTATTTAATCTATTTTTTACCTTATTCTAATCGTGAACAACTATACCACTAACAGTTGGGCTGTGTATCGATGTTAATCTCATCCAACTATACTATTTCAAGTTACAATTCATTTAAACGTAAACACTTGTATTTCTTAATTAGAGTTGCTATTTACATATGTTTACAATTCTTTACATCCCCAAGAGCTACATTCAAAATATTACTGTGCTATTGCATGTCTAGATACAAAACCGTACAAATGTGTATACTTTTATGATGGGATGCAGCGGACTCCAAAAATCAACTCCTCAGTCTCTCTTAGTCTATTGAAAGTGCTCTGTAGAGGGGGAAAATAAGGGGGGTAAGCAAACCACACGCTCAGTAAGGCAATCATGCAAGCAGGTAGATAACTGTACTATCTACATGATCGTGATGTCATGCGTAAAACCAAGCAGTTACTCGTCATACCCAAAATCATCAGTTCATGCACGTGTTTATGATATGTAAAGCAGTTCATGCTATTCAAATCAGTGTACAAGTCGTAAATAAAGCATGAAAAATCATCATGCAAGGTGCACTTAAAAACAATTCATGCTCTACTCAAATCAGTGCCCAAGTTGTAAATAAAGAATGGAAAATCATTATGCAATTTGCACTTATAACAGTTTATGATAAACTCAAATTAGAAACAAATCACCATTCGTCAGGACTCAACCTCTCCCTTGGACTATCCTGACCTATAAAACAATTTAAAAAAAAACACGAATTCATCATAAAACAAGTGATATGTGAGATAGGCAAATAATAATAAGGGAAATAACTAGGACTATGACCATATCCATTGTGATCCCAAGCTACATGGATCCTAGTGTGCGGGGTATCACCTCTATTTGCTTCCGCATGGGAGGTGGGTCACGTCCAAACCTCCGGTCCATAACAGATCTAACCTTCGTTCGAAGACAGGATATATAAATATCTATACACAGTACACTGTACTCCATGCTATATGCATGGTACAACGTACTCAGTGGACCCTTATCATCACATCGTATCGTGCCACATCTCAATATGCATGTGCGAACTTATTTAATCGACATGGCACACAGCCTACCCGAAGCTCCTATCACGACTCCCAATATGTATAAAACCATGGGTGAGTAGTCTCTAGCACGGCTGTAAATACGTAGTGAACATCAGCACCATGTCATAAAATCCATGTGAAAACTAGTGCGAGCAAAGCTCCAGCACCATGTCATAAAATCCATGTGAAAACTAGTGCGAGCTAGGCTCCAACACAATGTCATAAAATTCATGTGAAAGCTAGTGCGAGCTAGGCTCCAGCACTCATGCATGTAAAACTCTAGTGCGAGTATCGCTCCAGCACTAATTCATGTATAAACACGTCAAACCTCGTGCAAGCAATGCTCTAGCATGCTTTTTTTCAACTAAACTCATGTAGATGGCTCATTTGTGTGTAAAGAATGGTTATTAAATCAAATCAATGTTGTTTTCTTGCAAACCATTAAATGTTAGCCAACCTACCAATCCACATGTTAAAAAGCAGTAAAAAGACTTAAGAACAACATGTTCTTGCTTTTCATGACATTTTTCTAAAATCCCAATTTCCTTCGCCCTTCAAACATTCATCTCTTTTCTATGACCTTCAAACAATTTAGAAACTGTAATGCACCTGAAAACGCATGCAAGTATCTCTAAGAGCCAACAAAATTCCATTACCTCAATTCACTCGAAAATAACTTCTTCTTCCTTTCTCGCTTTTTGTGATTGGCTCAATTTGCTCCAGATTTATCCTCGGGAGTTGCAAACATTCATCAATCACATGAGTCAATACTGATAACTCATATTCTAACTTCATCCTAGTCGATATATCTCATTGAGCCTAATTCTCTCTTAAGTCCGTTTATTCATGCATTTTCACAAGCACCTTATATGGATACTTCATAACTTCATCCATTTCCATAATTTGATAGCACTAAACCATCTCAAAACCTAACATTAGTAACATCTTAGTGTAATCCCTTCATCATTAAATCCACCATATCTCATTTTCTCACACTAAACTCATTTTTAGGTCATAAATGATTCATCATACTCTAAATAGTTTTAACCAAACATACATACACCAATCAACTCATGAAAATGTCTAGATAAACATACTTGGAGTTGGTGTATTGGAAACTCACCTAACTTATCTTTTTTCTTGTCAGAAATTGGAAGACCCTTTTGCTCATTCAATCCAACAAGTTGAATGCTGATTTCGAACTATGTTGTTATTCTTCTCACAATAAACAACTTTATTCAAAGTAGCTTTTGTCGAATCTTTTTGGTACGGGGTGGTATTCTAGAGTGAGAAAGCTTGTTCTTTTTGGGTAAAATGGAGTAGGTGTTTTGTTTTTCTGAAGAAGAAGGCTTTGTCGTCAGGTTTTTATAGAATAGGTGTGGGGAGATCGATCTTCTAGGGTAAGAGATCGATCTTCTCTTGGTTTGAGCTATCGAAATATTCAGGTATGAAAGTGAGGGATTGATCTGCTCATTGGAAAGAGATCGATCTTTTCTTGGCAGAATTAAGTGGAGATCGATCTGTTTTGAGGAGGGGATCGATCTGTTTGTAGGAAGGGATTGATCCTTGCTAGGCAGAAGCAAATGGAGATCGATCTGATCATGGGGAGAGATCGATCTGCCCTTGGCAGAATCAAATAGAGATCGATCTGCACTTAGGAAGGGATCGATCTTTTCAAGATAAAACTAAACTGAGATCGATCTGCTTGAGCAAGAGATCGATATGCTTTGAATAGGAGATCGATCTGGCCTTCATTTAGAGCATTCCTGCTGTAAATGTTTCCAAAATTTCAAAGGAAAACTTGCTTTGATTGCTTCACTAGTCATTTTGCATTCTATTCACACTTAGAGCATGGAAAGGTTCATTTCTTATGATTCACATACAATGTGACTTGTGTGTACTGCTTGGAATCATAAAAGGGTACTTAAAATTAACATTTGAGTCCTTATATTCAGTCTGAAGGGTTTTAATTCCATTTGTTTAGTCTATGGCCACTTCAGTCTTTATTTAGCCATTACATGAATTCATGTATACTCATTCATTCCCTTTGCAATTTCATTTAAGCCAAAAGCTTTTCTTATGATTCAATTAACATATGGAAATGTGTTACATCATATGAATCATAAGGAATACATCACTAAAAGTGGGTCTTACATAATCTCCCCTACTAAGAAAATTTGTTCCTCCAAATTGGAACCAATCAGTTGGTGAATAACTCAGGGTATTTCCCCGCATCAAACACTCTAATTCCCATGTAGCTTCCTCCATAATGTGATGCTACCAAAGAACTTTCACTAAGGGAATCGTCCTCGATCTCAACACCTTCTCCTTCCTATCTAATATCTGAACTGGCTTCTCAACATACGATATTTTCTCATTAAGCTCCAATAACTCATATCTAATTACATGTGTTGGATCCAGGTGGTACTTCTGTAACATAGAGATGTGGAAGTCGTTATGAACGAATGCTAACCCAGGTGGCAATGCTAGCTGGTAGGCCTTATCTCCCAGTCTATCAAGTATCTCAAAGGGTCCAATGTAATGAGGACTCAGCTTCCTTTTATTCCTGAACCTCGTTATACCCTTAGAAGGAGAAACTCGTAAAAATATCGACTTACCCACTGTAAACTCTAATGGTCTCCGTCTTCTGTCAGTATAACTCTTTTGTCTACTCTGAGTTGTTTGTAACCTCTCACAAATCAACTGGATGTCCTCAGAAGCTTGTCTCACTAAGTCAGGAGCAAATATCTGTCGATCACCCACCTCTTCCCATCCAATAGGGGAATGGCATCTTCGACCATACAAAGCCTCATATGGTGTCATGTCGATACTCGAATGATAACTGCTATTATAGGTGAAGTCTGCGAGTGGTAAATGGTCATCCTAGGAGCCTCCAAAGTCTAGTGCATACGCTCTCAACATGTCTTCCAAGGTCTGTATAGTCCTCTTTAACTGACCATCTGTCTGAGGATGGAAAGCTATGCTAAAACTCAACTGGGTCCCCATCGCTTCCTGAAAGTGTTCCTAAAAGTGGAAAATGAAGCGAAAATCCCTATCTGACACTATGCTCATCGGAATACCATGCAACCTCACTATCTTGTGCACATATAATTTTGTCAGAGTACTCAGAGTATCGGTGGCTCTCATAGCTAGGAAGTGTGCCGACTTTGTCAATCTGTCCACTATTACCCAAATTGCATTATGATTCATACGGGTCCTGGGTAAACCAATCACGAAGTCTATAGTGACATGCTTCCATTTCAAAGTCGGTATAGGTAGAGGTTGCAATAGCCTTACAGGCTTTTGATGCTCTACCTTCACTTGCGGATAGACGAGACACTTTGTCACATATTCTGCTATATCTCTCTTCATCCCTAACCACCAATACACTCTCCGAAGGTTCTGATATATCTTGTTACTCCCCGAATGCAGTGTATACTTCGAGGAATGAGCTTCTGTCAAGATCAATCTCCTGATCTCTGGGTCATCGAGAACACATATCCTACCCCTGAACCTTAGCAATCCATCTGAACTCAACTCAAAATCAATCTTTGTACCCCTCTATATCTGCCCGATAATATCACTGCACTGATGATCAATCTGCTGAGCCTGGCGGATGCGATCTACCACATCTGGTTCCAAGTGGAGGCTAGCTACCATACAACCACCATCAGTATCAGGCACGGTCACATCTAAACTGAGGCTCGTGAACTGTTCCAATAGCTCGTGTTCCTTGATCATCATATACGATACCAACCCAAGATGCTTCCTACTCAGTGCATTGGCTACTACATTCGCCTTACCCAGGTGGTACAAGATCTCACAATCATAATCTTTTAGAAGCTCGAGCCATCTTCTCTGTCTCATGTTCAACTCCCTTTGTGAGAACATATATTTGAGGCTCTTGTGGTCAGTAAAGACTTGAAATTTCTCACCGTATAAACAACGACACCATATTTTTAAAGTAAATACCATGACCGCCAACTCTAGATCATGGGTCGGGTAGTTCCTATCATGATCCTTTAGTTGTCTAGATCCATAGGTGAATACCTTCCCATCCTACATCAGTATACAACCTAGTCCTAGGTACGAAGGATCTGTATATACAAAAACTGTAAGACCTGAAATTATATCGTAAATTCTTATAAAGGATTGAAAATGGTCACAAAAATTAAACGAACGGGATTTGAATTGGAGATAAGGATCAAAACACGAAATTAAAAATGCAAAAGGATTGAAATGGAATTCTTAAACACGTGCAAAGGCAAAACGGTCAAAAGATCGAAAGTCGGTATAAATTCGATAAGAAAATTTAATTAAAAATAATAGATTTAAGAATCTTGATCAATAACGAAGAAATAATTAAATTTCGGGTTAAATTGATCAAAATATGAAATTACTGGAATTAATCAAAATTTTCGTTCGGGACAATATCCCAAAAATACAGAGAAAATATACCCAAAATGGTTAAAATAAATTAAATAAATAAAATAAAATTAAATAAATGAATTTAGAATAAAATAAGAAAATTGTAGATATTTGTAGAATATTTGTGAATATTTTAATGATTAAAATATTAATAAAATAAATAAATAAATAAAAATAAATAAATAAATTAATTAATTAATTAAAAAAAGAAGAAGAACTGAAATTTTCGGGGAGAGAGAAGAAGGAAACTGACTGAAAAATCGAGGAAGAAGAAGGGACCGAATGGCCACCGTCCGGCGACCAATCGACCAGGTAAGGGTCAAAAAATGAAGAGGACACCGGCGCTACATCCCTAGTACCGGAGACGTAGCCCACCGACGCCGAAATTCGACGGATTAAGGGAGAGAAGCCGCGGACAGGAGAAGCCAAATCGACAGCCACCGGCATCGATTTGAGCCCGACCACCGGCCACCGAAGGAACCCCACGTGATGCCGAGTCGAATGGGGGCGAAAATAGTCGGGGAAACGACAGCCAGCACCGACAACGACGAGAAACGAGGAAGCCACCGACGTCGAAAAGGAGAAGACACCGGATCGACCACTTTTTGGCGGCCTTGGACAAAACCAAGGCCAGATTTGAGAATCGGACGACCCAGCGGAGCTGCTGGCGGTGAAAGCCAATGGAGAATCGATCGGTGAGGCATCGAATCGGTCGAATCGGACTGAATCGGTGGTCTAAATCGGGTTAAACCGGACCGAACCGGTTCAGCCAAGAAAGAAGGGAAAAAAGAGAAAAAGAGAAAAAGGAAAAAGGGGAAGAATTTTTGGGGATACATCAGAGTTCGGGTAAGTTAATACGAGGTCAAAATTGATCAATTTGAATTTCAAAAAATTTATTTAAATTATATTTAATCAAAAATTAACCCAAAATTAAATATATAATTGTGCAGTTTTACGACAAAACCCGAACGAGAGCCGATTGAGCTTTAATTTTTGCCCCCCGCATCATATTGGGTAAGTATATTTTAATTACGATAATATGAGTCCTTTAATACAGAGTTTCGATTATTTTGCGGAATTTGCGAATTAATTCTGTATAAAAAGGAATTTTAATTGGAATTACAACGTAATTATTGTAAATATTATACGAGCTATCTAATGAGTTTGGAACGGAGCCTGATGATTATTGGTAAGCTAAATGAGCCCAGTAAACCTGAAGAAGGGATTTAATAAGTAGAAACGGGCTGAAAATGGGTCGAGGCCCATTAAGGTGCAATTGGGCCCAATAAAGTAAAACGGGCTCAGTACGTTAGATTTGATCAGTAAAGGTGATATACTGATAAATATAATTGAATTGACCTAAATTATGTGGTTATATGCAGTTCCGTAGACTTGGTTGACGCGCAGTTGGACTGAGAGATCAGATATTATCGAGACGAGATAATTTTGTGCATGATTCCAGGTAAGGGAATTTTGTAGGTGCATAGAGATTTCTGTACATATTTTCAAGGGGATTTACAGGGCCTAGAATTTCTTAAAGTATCTAGAAATGAAATAATAATTTTTATGAAAACCCGGGGTATGGGTGAATAAAGAAAAAGACGATATTGCCCTGTGAGTAAAATTTACAAAAAAATGTAGTAAGGCAAATAAATTGCATGATTATCATGTTTTAATGTTTTATATGAATGTATTGCTTTGATTTAAGCAAATATGCACATAGGTTGGCTATTGATTTCATGAATTATACGAAAGGGTACCAGTTTGTACCGGTTACGATTTTAAAAGATGTTTTATCAAGATTGAGCCACCTATCGTATTTACATGAATAAAAAGAGTGCTAGAGTCTTACTCGCACTCAAGTTTACTAAATTATTACTCATGATAAGCCGTACTGGAGCATTGCTCATACGAGAAATTTGTGTTTGCACAAAACCGTGCTGGAGCTTCGCTCACATGAGGTTTTAGATATCATGATATGCATAGCGTGGTGCTGGAGCTTCGCTCGCACTAGACGTGAGTTGACATGCACAGAGTCATGCTGAAGCCTCTTGTAGACTGTGTGTCGCAGAGAGTTGATATGCTCGCACGTATACTTTGAGACATGGGTTGGTTATCGACATAGTATTGGGGTGGGTAAGACCTACGGCAGGCACCCCCAGACTATGATATGGGTCCACAGAGTACATTGTACCGTGTATGTCACACGGTACGCTGTACCGTGCAGTCATGATGACTCGATGATGTTACTTGATATTCTGGCGGGTAGGATTTGACCCCACCTCCCGTTGCAGTTGTGATGCCCCGTACACCGGGATTCGTGTAGCCTGGGATCACATGGACAAATTATGGCCATAGTCCTCGATTTTCATATAGTAACCTACATTCCTTACATGATATCATACGGTTTGAATAGACCAGGACAAACACAAAGGAGGGGTAACGTCCCGATTTATGTTTTTAAAAGAGATGCGATTTAATGAATCAAGGTATTCCCGAGTGATGGGTTTAGCCTTGATGTGATTGTTTTATGATGAAACAAATAAGTTTTAAATGTGGCGAGCATGAGATGACTACATGATGATTTTTCCATGTTTGTTTTATATGTCGATTTCATGATTTCTCTTATATGATATATACATACATGCGGCATCATTTTAATCTTACCTCATGCTCCCAATGTAAACGATTTTATATCATGACATTATCAGCACGTAGATAGTATAGTTATCTACCTGCTTACATTATTGCTTTACTGAGCAAGTTTCGCTCACCCTTTTATTTTCCACCCCACTGGGTACATTTAGTAGAAGAGAGCGACAATAGTCTTGCATTTCGATTATCCGCAGCTTCTTATCAATACCAGGTATACATATTTGTATAATTTTGTATCTGAACATATAGAGGCACAGTACTGTACACGGATTGTAATATTGGGGATGTATTTAGTTAAAATAAATTGATATGTAAATGTAATGTGGAAAATAGATGTTAAGGTAAGTAACATGACAGGAGGGATTAACATCGACTCATAGCCCAACTGTTAGTGGTGTAACTATTCACGACGGGTAAGGAAATGAAAAAGCAAAAAATTTGTAGGGATTTTTAGGTAATATGGGTCATGACAAGAGGTGGTATCAGAGCAGAGTTGGCCTGATATGAGTCGGTGTTAGTGGTTAAGTAAATTTACATCCCCATGTACTGTGCATTGTTTAGATACAATTGTGTATATCAAGATGAAACTGCAGCTAAGAATTTAGTTTCGAATGCAAGAATATAGTTTTTATAACTGATAGTCGCTATGGTAGAGAGGCGAGTACACATGCTCGAGGTCGTAGAGATCGACCTGAGAGTTGAATGAGTCATCACATGAGACTCAAGATGAGAGTGAGATGGAGGCTGATGTTGAGCATACTCCATAGGGTCCCATAAAGAGACCAAACAGTATTGAGACACGCTCCAAGAGGATAGAGTGGAGTGTAGAAAATATTTTGGAGTTGTTTACTCAGTCTATGCAAGTAGTTGAGGATAGACAGGGTAAAGCCTAAACAGATGCCTTAGACTATAGAGATTTTCACACCCCTTCGGTATATAGCGAAGTAAAGAAATCAATAATTACTGAGGACTGGGTGAATGAGATAGCGAAGTTGTATGGATTCTTTTGGTGTATGTCGACCGAGAAAGTGACTTTTAAATACGTTTATGTTGGAGGGCAAGGTGGAGCATTGGTGGAAGTTTGCCCGACCCATTTGAAGAGTTAGACGTCCAGAGCCGACATGAGAAATATTTCTGGATGTATTCTAGTGACAGAATATTTTGGACACTACTTAAGGGAAATTACAGGTAAAATTTCTTACAATGACCCAGAGACACTGGTTGATTGACGAGTATGAAACTTAATTTATATACTTGCCTAGGTATTACCCTGACACTATGGGCAGTGAGAGTCGAAAAGCCCAAAAGTTCATGGAAAGGCTCAAATTGTCGATTAGAGTCTGATTGGCTCACTACTTATGTCGAGGCAGTGCGTAGAATACAGTTGCATGAATAATATCATGTGTTGCACGCCTCTGAGATTGGGAAAGGTAGTAAGGACCGAAATAGAGACAGAAGAGAATAGAGAATGACAGAGATGTTAGAGCGGGAAATAGACCAGTTGGTAAGAGATTAGAGTTGATGAGTCACTGGGTAAGATGATTGGTAAGGTTCCAGTGTATTCAATTTTAGCACTTTTGAGGGGTATTGTGATTGGAGAACCCCAACCTACTCCGTAGCAGGGTAAGCAAGAGGAGCAGTGAAGCAATGTTAGCAGGGTGAGCAGTGAAGAAATGTTAGCAGGGTGAGCAGTGTAAGCAGTGGAGCAATGTAAGCAGTGTAGCAGTGTAACAATGTAACAGTGTAAGCAGTGTAGTAGTGTAAGCAGTGTAGGGTGTGTGTAGATACCACGAAAGTAGGGCCTACACATACACTTTATTAACTAAAATAGGCGTTAAGTGTGGTAAGACAAGCCAATTATTTAATGATTTGGATGAGACTACCCCACAGAAGGGTAAAGATAAAGAAAACCCTATTGGTATCTCTACACCGAAAAAGGGGTGTAGCGATTGAAATTAAAGGAGTAAATGATTGTACTCACAGAATGAGTAATGATAGAGTTTGTTATAAGTGATATACGAAAGGAGATAAGCTTTTAGATGCGATAGATCCTGAATACAAATCTATTGGAATAAGAGGCGTATGCAAGGTACGAATATCTCTGATATGTGAAATAATTTGGATTAAGCGATATGTAGTAGATATGAATTGTGACCACATGGACTGATATGTAAAGTAATTGTGGTCAAGTTTGAGGGTTAATAAAGGTATTTCAAAATACCTCCCCGCCTGAAGACTTGACAGCGTCTAAAAGTATACATAACCTATAAATTGAAATCGACAGTCGTAATATATACATTTAAAATTAGGGTACCTTTACTTGTACGATAACGAAATATAGAATTCGATTAATCGTGAAGGTTTAAAAAAAATCTTTTTTATAAAAGCCGTTAATATAAGAAAAAGAAAATGACGCGGATTAGTATCTTGAACGGAAGCGATTTCGAAATGACGTTATACGTTTATGCGTACATAGGTCAAGGATATGGATGATTGAAATATTTAGTGGAACTCAACTACGATGAGGTATTTAAACTTTACCTGGACCGATTTGTTATCATCCATATTGATGATATTTTTGGTGTATTTACAGTCCAGGGAAAATTATAAGCAACAATTGGAGATTGTCTTTATAGATGATTTGTTAAGAGTTCTCGAAATGGACTACTTTGTTGACACGTTTAACTTAAAAAACGTTGTATTTGAATGGGATGATAGACATGACAGGAGTTTTGGTATACTGAAGTAATGAACTAAACACCGTATTTATTCTCACCATACCCAACAGATTAAGAGGTTTCTCATGAGTCTATGGATACCTCAAAATAATGAATAGGCGGTGTATTGATGCAAAAGGGGAAGATAGTCAATTATGAATCCAGACAGTTCAAGGATCATGAAAGGACTATCCAACCCATGATTTTAAGTTGACAGCGATAGTAGTTGTATTGAGTATATGACATTACTATGTATACGGTGAGAAATTTCAGGTATGCACTGATCATAAAAATCTCAAGTATCTGTTTTCACAGAAAGAGTCAGATATGAGAACAAAGAGGGTTAGAGCTTCTGAGGGATTATGATTGTGGAAATTGTACCACCCAGGAAAGGCTAATGTAATGGCTAATGCCTTGAACAGAAAGAGCCTCGGGATGGTATTACATATGATGGTCAGGAAGTGTGAGCTGCTAGAGCAGTTGTAAGCCTCAGTAGTGATGTGATCCCCTCTGATGATGACAGTGATTGTGTGACAGCTAGCCTGAGATTAGAATCAGATTTGAGTGATCGGATTTGACAGGCTTAGTGGATGATTGGTAGGGTGTCGATAGTGTGGGTCAGATTCAGATGGGTACAGTGACAGAGTTCACAGAGAGTGATGATGGCTTACTGAGGTTCAGAGACAGTATAAGTGCTCTTCAGGACCACAGTGATGAGATAGAGTTATTGTCAGAAGCTCACTCTTCGGGATATACAGTGCATCCGAGAAGTAATAAATATATCAAAATCTTAGAAAAAGGTATTGGTGGTTAGATATGAAAAGAGACATGGTAGAGATTGTGGAAAAGTGTCTCGTATGTCAGCAGAGTAAGGTAGAGCAAAAGAAGTTGCAGGGTCATTGCAGTTTCTACCTATATTGACACGAAAATGGGAACAAGTTACTATGAATTTCGTGATGGGTTACAAAGGACCCGGATGAATCATAAGGCTATTTGGGTAATAGTCAATAGATTGACTAAGTCTACCCACCTTCTGGTTAGGAAATCCCTTGATACTTTGAGTGTGTAGGCGGATTATGTCTATGGAAAATTGTGGAACACCAAGTATTTTTTTCAGTGAGCATTGTATCATGTAGGGATTCTCGCTTCACTTCCCACTCCTGGGAACGTTTTTCAGGAAGCTATGGGAACTCGACTGTGAGACCCCGTATATGTATAGTTATGTATATAGGAACATGGGAATGTAAATAAAATCATAAGTATGATGATACATTGTAATGTGAAGTATATGCAATGTAAGTTCATAAGATTATGTACGCACTTGTAATAAGAATTGTGATTATACGTACAAGTTGCATTATGAGTGAGTAGGAGGAAATAAACTTGAACACGAGAAGAATGTGATCGAAATGGAATATGAGTAGTATAGTAAAATGGAAGGAAAGATTTACATAAGTGTATATTTCCATTCGAGTAATATCGTGTATATTTGGTTATACAAAGATTTCCCACAAGTTTTAAAATATATTAAGTGGGATGGGATGACATTTTTAAGTCTTAAGGAGCGATGAATGAGGAAAGGACTATGAAGGTAAATTGAGGAAGTCTTGAAGGGAGTTGTTGCAGAAAAACTGCAGGAAATCTGGAATTTGTGAAGGCCAAATAGATCTCATAGGATGAGAGATCGATCTGGGAGAGCCAGAATGCTCTTATGTGAGTAATGAAAGGGAACAGATCGATCTCCAAAGGAAGCAGAACGATCTCTTTAGCTCTCGGGTTGGAGGCAGATCGATCTCCCCTAAGACCAGATCGATCTCCTTAAGCTTCTGTTCGACAGCAGATCGATCTCCAGTCTCGACAGATCGATCTCCTGCCTTTAAAATGCCTTAGAAAAGAGGAATTTTCAGAGGACCAGATCGATCTCCTCATTAAGTCAAAACTATAAATAGGAGCAGTTGGATCTGCAGAATTTCAGGATAAACCATTTCCTCTCACTTCAACTCAAAGAAAACTAGCTTTCTCACTCCTAAATCCAGCCATTTTCAGTGAGATTTAAGGAAAGTCTATTAGAGACAAAGTTGATCACGACAAAGAGAAGAACAACATAGTCTAGAGGCGTTTCCCCATTTGATGGATTGAAGAAATAAAGGGCATTCCTAATTGGAGCAAGAGGAAATCCAATTAGGTAAGTTCTAGTGCACAAATCTAAGTACATTGGTTTAGTTAATGATTATAAAGATATTTGGTTGTGCACATTGTGGGTAGAACCACCTAGAATGGCACGAAATGAATATAACTTAGAAATAGTCTAGTGTGAGAAAGTGGAATGTAGAGGTGTTAATGATGAATGAGATATCTTGAGTGGAGGAACATGTTGTGGGAATGGTTTGGGCATATTAATATTGGGATAAAATTGTGAAGTTTACCACAAGGGGTAAAAAGTGTATTTAAGGCATTGGATAAGTGATTAGTTGAACAAGAGTAAGAAACGTTAACTCGAGTGTTTGATGGATGAATTTCAGTTTCGGATGATACGCCGGAGTAAGTCGAGAGGAGAACGCGAGGAGCATAAAGGCGGATAGTTGCACACAAGTAAAGCGAGGTAAGGGACTGTGTGTTAGCTATAGAGATGTTTGTGCGTATTTTACAGCAATTTCGTAGATATATTGCTAGAACTAGTACGATATTATAATTCTATGAAATGATATGGAAGTATGAAAAGTATTATGATGTATATATGTATTGAGAAATGGGATAGGGTAAGGAAATAGCATGATATGCATGTTTTCAATGATATTCTCAATTTTATATTGTTATTGATGATTGAGAAATGTTGATGATAGGTTGGCTAATTTTTACATGTTTTAGCATGAAGAGGCATGCTGTATGAATAAACGTGTTTTGAGTTTTAAAAGAGAAAATAGCCATCTATCAGCTTTGAGATGAGATTTGGTGTTGAAGCGCTAGCTCACACATGTTTTTAATGCCTTGATGTACCGTGTTGGAGTTTAACTCGCACGATGGTTTTGAGAAAGTGCGAGAACTTTGCTCGCACCTGTTTTGATTGAGTTGAGGTAAACCTGGGGGTTTGGGACCCAAGGGGATACCAGCCGACGGCCATTTGAACGGGCTGGGCCTTAACGATAGATCGTACCGCGCTGGAGCTTTGCGTTGACTGTGTGTCACGCTGCTTGCTCGCCTGGTATATGAGACATGGTTTAGGATGAAAAGTCCATCGGAGTTGGAGTATGGACTTGGGTCCACGGTCGTACGTAGAATAGTGTAGTCACCCGTTGGTATACTATGTACCGTGCTGGGTGCACGTGAGTACGAGTATCGCGTAAATGACACACGACGTATCTTCACCGTGAGTATACGAGGAGATGAGGTGGATTGAGATGAGCCGGAGGGTAGGACTGACCCATCCCCCTTCAGGCGAAGTGATACCCTATGCACACTTGATCAGTGAGGCCTGGGATCACTGACTATGGCCATATGTCGTGGATATTTGATTGCCAAAAATTCCATGCCTGTCTCAAAGATTTGAGAAACAGAGATAATCTCAGAAAAGAAAGAGAATTGCGGAAAGAATGATTTGAGAAATGAAAGAGATTTCGTGTTTTTGATAAATCTTTAATTTCACATTCGTGCCGTGAGGGCACTATTTATGAGCATGTTTTAAATGGAAGCTTGATATTCATTTTACACGAAAATGCTATTGAGAAATATATGTTTAAATGCATTTTTCGTATGATATTTCCATTTATAACGAAAACATGGTTTTGGTTTATGCATGCATGGGCTATGTAGGTAGTACGATATCTACCTGCTAGCATACATTTCCTTACTGAGCTGTGGTTTGCTCATCCCACTATTTTCCCCCTCCAGGTACTGAGAAGTAAGAGAGCGGTGGTCTTTAGATCTTTTGTGTTAAACAGCTCCCACAATCCGCAAAGGTATAAGATTTGTATACACGAGTATTTTGTATCTAATATACTGTATCGCACAGTTATATCTTGGAATTGTAAATAGTATTATGGGGATGATATGTAAGTACATGGTATTTATACAATTAATTTTGTGTATCTACACACACATCTGGGAGTGTGAATTAAAGCTTTAAATATTCCGCTGTAAATGATTGAATTTTTAGTAATTGTATCTTCTCACAGCCCAACCGTATTAGAGTAAGTGTGGATAGAATGGTTCACAAAAGCGGGGTATGACAGGTTTGGTATCAGAGCATGGTTGGTCTGATGTGAGTTGATATTTAGGACTAAGAAAACATACATCCCCAAGTTACTGTACGATATTTAGATACAAATGTGTGTACGGAGCTGGTAGTAAATTAAATGTTTGTTATAACGCAGGAAAGTTATCAGGCTAGTGAGTTATGCCTGAGAGACACCGCAAGAGGGGAGAGAGCTCGAGAGCTCAAGGGCTAAATGACAGGACTGAGAGGCACAGTAGATCATCCTCTAGTCATGAGCCCCAGGAACAGATAGAGGCTTCTGATCCTCGAATAACCCGATTGGAGGAAGACATGCGCACAATGATGACCATGATGGGTCAGATCATGGCTAGGTTTGAGGGTACACCTGGTACAGCGGGACAGGCTGCACCGAATCCCCCAGCAGCTGCACCTGAACCTGAGAATGTTGCACCTGCGCAAGCTAAACCGGCTAGGCCACGGGAACCTCATATTCGACCGGTACCTCCTCCGGTAGCCCCACATCAGCATGATGATGATTTAGGGTATGGATATGATTATGATATGGAAAGATTGAGGCATTTTATGGACTTTAAACCTCCTTCGTTTAGCGGGGTAAAGGATCCGACAGTGGCTGAGGACTGCATCAGTCAAATGGAGAAGTTTTTCGACTTCTGTAGATGTTCAGCTACGGAGAGAGTAGCGCTTGCGACCTTTGTATTGAGAGGCGAAGCAGAGCACTGGTGGAAGTCCACTAGGCCGATGTTAAGAGCTCAAGGAATGGTTATCACTTGGGAT
The DNA here is from genome assembly GCA_033439115.1 of Firmiana major. Taxonomy (NCBI): domain Eukaryota; kingdom Viridiplantae; phylum Streptophyta; class Magnoliopsida; order Malvales; family Malvaceae; genus Firmiana; species Firmiana major. Next base: position 19,041,200 of record CM065903.1, on the reverse strand, counting down.
ATGTTCTTGGACGTTTTTAGAGAGCAATACATCCCAGATACTGCTCGACGGAGACTACAGGTGGAATTTCTGAATCTGACTCAAGGGAATCGAACAGTTGATGAGTATGAGTCACGATTCACTTCACTGGGTAGATATGATCTGGACTCGATCAGGAGTGAGGGTATTAGAGCCCGTAGATTTGTAGATGGACTGAGACCTTCGATCCGAGCGAAGTTAGCCCCATTTGATGTCGCTACATATAGAGAGGCTGTGCAACGGGCCCAGTTATGTGAGCAAGATTATGACTTGCAGATTTTTGAGTTTAGTTGGGGTAAGGACAAGGGTCCGAGGAAGCTGGGAGATGGCAAGAGTGCCAAATTTGGTCGAAAATTCATGAGTAAGCGTCGGAGAGAGGTAGATGGGTTCCAGAAAAAGGTTGTTAGACCTTTTATGCCTCCAACTCAGACACCAGCCAGGGGTATAGTGATTGATGGACCCCGACCGACTACAGATCAGTGTAGACTATGCGGTCGATACCATGGTGGTAGGCCTTGTCATCTTCAGGGTACCCGATGCTTCAGATGTGGTAAATTTGGACATTATGCCAGAGAGTGCCCGGAGATAGTTGGGGCAGTTCCACAGAGGGGTAAAGAGCCAGAGAGGGTTCCTACAGTTGCACTTCCTGCAAGAAAGAAAGCCTCGACTGAAGAAAAAGGAAAACAAGTTGTGGGTCAAGGCAGGGTGTATGCGATAGACCAGGCATCGGCTGATACCTCTTCTGAAGTGATAAAAGGTACAATCTTGATTTTCAATCTGGAGGTTATAGCTTTGTTTGATTCTGGTGCTACGCATTCCTTCATATCACCTGCATGTGCATCTAAGTTAAAAGGTTTTGTAGAGCCCACTTGAGTAGGACTTTACTAATAAGTACTCCCATGAGAGTGAGCCAATTAGTTGAGCAAGTGTATAAAGATTGTAAAGTGAGGGTGGGAGATAAGTGCATGACAGCCAACTTGATTTTGTTAAATATGTATGACATTGATGTAATCTTGGGAATGGATTGGTTAGCCGCCAATCATGCTGTCATAAACTGTCATTCTAAGTTCATTAAGTTTTTTCTACCTGAGGAATGTGTTGTAAGATTTTAAGAGAAGAAATGAAATCTTAAATTTTGTGTTAAGTAAAGTACTTTGGTATAAATGACTTGAGTGTTGTTTTGAAGGTTTTGTTGCTTATGTGGTGGATTTGAACAAAGTACATCCGGATGTGGAGGACATCTCAGTGGTCAGAGAATTCCCTGATGTCTTTCCAAACGATCTACCAGGACTGCCACCCGACAGAGAAACGAATTCGGTATAGACTTGACGCCTGGAAACGAACCAATATCGAAGTCACCATATAGGATGGCTCCAGTTGAGTTAGAGGAATTAAGGAAACAGCTGCAAGAGTTGTTAGAGAAGGGGTTCATAAGACCGAGCGTCTCACCATGGGGAGCCCCGGTATTGTTTGTGAAGAAGAGAGATGGGAGTCTCAGGTTGTGCATTGACTATCGGATGTTAAACAAGGCTACCATCAAGAATAAGTACCCCTTGCCACGCATTGATGATTTATTGGATCAGCTTCGGGGAGCACAGATCTTCTCCAAGATAGATCTGAGGTCTGGGTATCATCAATTGAAGATTCGGAAGGAGGATGTGCCCAAGATAGCATTTCGTACCCGCTATGGCCATTACGAATTCTTGGTGATGCCTTTTGGGTTGACCAATGCGCCGGTAGCTTTTATGGCTCTAATGAACGAAGTATTCAAGCCATACCTGGACCAATTCGTAATTATTTTCATTGATGATATATTGGTGTATTCAAGGTCCAGAGAAGAGCATGAGCAGCACTTAAGGATTATTTTGCAGACCCTCCGAGAGAAAAGGTTATATGCCAAGCTTAACAAATGTGACTTTTGGCTAGAACAGGTTTCTTTTCTAGGCCATGTTATATCGAAGGATGGGGTGTCAGTAGATCCATCCAAGATTGAGGCAGTTGTTCAGTGGGAACAACTTAGGATAGTCACAGAGATCAGAAGTTTTCTGAGTTTGGCTGGATACTACAGGAGATTTGTAGAAGGTTTCTCTAGATTAGCTGCTCCATTGACACGTCTTACGAGAAAGAGTGTGGAGTTTTCATGGGATGAAGCTTATGAGAGGAGTTTTCAGGAACTTAAGCGCAGATTAACTACCGCGCCAGTTCTTGTCATCCCTAACAGTTCAGGGAATTACTCGGTGTATACAGATGCTTCGCATCAAGGACTAGGTTGTGTTTTGATGCAAGATGGAAGGGTAGTAGCTTATGGATCTAGACAGCTGAAAGATCATGAGAAGAACTACCCCACTCACGATTTGGAGTTAGCGGCCGTAGTGTTTACGTTGAAGATATGACGCCACTACTTATATGGTGAGAGATTTCAGATCTTTACGGATCATAAGAGTCTGAAATATCTATTCTCACAAAAGGAGTTAAACATGAGACAGAGGAGGTGGTTGGAACTCCTCCAGGACTATGATTATGAGATCTTATACCACCCGGAGAAGGCAAATGTGGTTGCCGATGCATTGAGTCGGAAGAGTCTCGGGTTGGTATCACATATGATAGTTAGAGAGCATGAGTTGTTGGAACAATTCATGAACCTTAGTCTGGATATGACCCTACCTGAGATTGGCAGCTATAGGATTATTGCTAGCTTGAGATTAGAACCGGAGTTGATTGAGAGAATCCGACAAGCTCAGCAAATTGATCAATGGTGTATTGTCATGATTAGCCAAATCCGGAAAGGGAAGGGTGCCGATTTTATATTGAGTCCAGATGGAATACTAAGGTTTGGAGATAGAATATGTGTTCCTAAGGATTTAGAGCTGAGAAAGCTGATCTTATCAGAGGCTCACTCGTCAAGATATACGATACACCCGGGGAGTAGTAAGATGTAGCAAAATCTTCGAAAGGCATATTGGTGGTCTGGGATGAAGAGAGACATAGCTGAGTATGTCGCTAGATGTCTCATTTGTCAGCAAGTAAAAGTCGAACATCAGAAACCAGGAGGATTATTACAACCTCTACCGACACCAACATGGAAGTGGAAGCATGTCACCATGGATTTTGTGATGGGGTTACCAAGAACTCGATAAGAACCATGATGCGATATGGGTGATAGTAGATCGGTTAACGAAATCGGCACATTTCTTAGCCATGAGATCTATAGATACATTGATTGCACTGGTGAACCTGTATGTGCGGGAACTAGTGAGATTGCATGGAGTCCCAGTGAGTGTTGTTTCTGATCGGGATACCCGCTTCACTTCCCACTTTTGGGGACATTTTCAGGAAGCGATGGGGACCCAATTGAGTTTTAGCACCGCTTTTCATCCTCAGACAGATGGTCAGTCAAAGAGGACTATACAGACCCTGGAGGATATGTTGAGAGCATGTGTGCTGGATTTTAGAGGCTCATGGGACGATCACTTGCCATTGATTGAGTTCGCCTACATTAACAGTCATCACTCAAGTATTGGTATGGCCCCTTATGAGGCACTATACGGTCGTAGATGCCGATTGCCCATTGGTTGGGAAGAAGTTGGTGACAGACAATTGCTCGCTCCCGATTTGGTTAAGCAAGCCTCCGAGGATGTTCAGATAATATGCCAGAGGCTGCGAACTGCTCAAAGTCGACAAAAGAGCTACGCTGACAGGAGACGGAGACCACTTGAGTTTGATGTTGGTGAGTCTGTATTTTTGAAAGTATCTCCTTCTAAGGGAATAATGAGGTTTGGGAAGAAAGGAAAATTAAGTCCTCGTTACATTGGTCCCTTCGAGATTTTGGATAGAGTGGGAGAAGGAGCATATAGGCTAGCCTCACCACCTGAGCTAGCAGAAGTCCACAATGTCTTCCACGTTTCTATGCTTCGAAAGTACTATCCGGATCCGACACATGTAATTAGTTATGAGCCGTTGGAGCTCAAGAAAGATATGTCGTATGTCGAGAGACCGATCAGGATGTTGGACAGAAAAGAGAAGGTGTTGCGAAACAAGACGATTTCATTAGTTAAGGTTTTGTGGCAACATCACACTGAGGAAGAGGCCACATGGGAACTGGAAAGTTTGATGCGGGAAAAGTATCCCGAGTTATTCACAGATTAAATTGGTTCTAATTTGGAGGACCAAATTCTCTAAGTGGGGGAGAATGTGAGACCCCGTATATGTATAGCTATGTATATAGGAACATGGGAATGTAAATAAAATCATAAGTATGATGATACATTGTAATGTGAAGTATATGCAATGTAAGTTCATAAGATTATGTACGCACTTGTAATAAGAATTGTGATTATACGTACAAGTTGCATTATGAGTGAGTAGGAGGAAATAAACTTGAACACGAGAAGAATGTGATCGAAATGGAATATGAGTAGTATAGTAAAATGGAAGGAAAGATTTACATAAGTGTATATTTCCATTCGAGTAATATCATGTATATTTGGTTATACAAAGATTTCCCACAAGTTTTAAAATATATTAAGTGGGATGGGATGACATTTTTAAGTCTCAAGGAGCGATGAATGAGGAAAGGACTATGAAGGTAAATTGAGGAAGTCTTGAAGGGAGTTGTTACAAAAAAACTGCAGGAAATCTGGAATTTGTGAAGGCCAAATCGATCTCATAGGATGAGAGATCGATCTGGGAGAGCCAGAATGCTCTTATGTGAGTAATGGAAGGGAACAGATCGATCTCCAAAGGAAGCAGATCGATCTCTTTAGCTCTCAGGTTGGAGGCAGATCGATCTCCCCTAAGACCAGATCGATCTCCTTAAGCTTCTGTTCGACAGCAGATCGATCTCCAGTCTCGACAGATCGATCTCCTGCCTTTAAAATGCCTTAGAAAAGAGGAATTTTCAGAGGACCAGATCGATCTCCACCCAAGGGAGATCGATCTCATTAAGTCAAAACTATAAATAGGAGCAGTTGGATCTGCAAAATTTCGGGATAAACCATTTCCTCTCACTTTAACTCAAAGAAAACTAGCTTTCTCACTCCTAAATCCAGCCATTTTCAGTGAGATTTAATGAAAGTCTATTAGAGACAAAGTTGATCACGACAAAGAGAAGAACAACATAGTCTAGAGGCGTTTCCCCATTTGATGGATTGAAGAAATAAAGGGCATTCCTAATTGGAGCAAGAGGAAATCCAATGAGGTAAGTTCTAGTGCACAAATCTAAGTACATTGGTTTAGTTAATGATTATAAAGATATTTGGTTGTGCACATTGTGGGTAGAACCACCTAGAATGGCATGAAATGAATATAACTTAGAAATAGTCTAGTGTGAGAAAGTGGAATGTAGAGGTGTTAATGATGAATGAGATATCTTGAGTGGAGGAACATGTTGTGGGAATGGTTTGGGCATATTAATATTGGGATAAAATTGTGAGGTTTACCACAAGGGGTAAAAAGTGTATTTAAGGCATTGGATAAGTGATTAGTTGAACAAGAGTTAGAAACGTTAACTCGAGTGTTTGATGGATGAATTTCAGTTTCGGATGATACGCCGGAGTAAGTCGAGAGGAGAATGCAAGGAGTATAAAGGCGGATAGTTGCACACAAGTAAAGCGAGGTAAGGGACTGTGTGTTAGCTATAGAGATGTTCATGCGTATTTTACAGCAATTTCGTAGATATATTGCTAGAACTAGTACGATATTATAATTCTATGAAATGATATGGAAGTATGAAAAGTACTATGATGTATATATGTATTGAGAAATGGGATAGGGTAAGGAAATAGCATGATATGCATGTTTTCAATGATATTCTCAATTTTATATTGTTATTGATGATTAAGAAATGTTGATGATAGGTTGGCTAATTTTTACATGTTTTAGCATGAAGAGGCATGCTGTATGAATAAACGTGTTTTGAGTTTTAAAAGAGAAAATAGCCATCTATCAGCTTTGAGATGAGATTTGGTGTTGAAGTGCTAGCTCACACCTGTTTTTAATGCCTTGATGTACCGTGCTGGGGTTTAACTTGCACGATGGTTTTGAGAAAGTGCGAGAACTTTGCTCGCACCTGTTTTGGTTGAGTTGAGGTAAACCTGGGGGTCTGGGACCCAAGGGGATACTAGCCAACGGCCATTTGAACGGGCTGGGCCTTAACGATAGATCGTACCGCGCTGGAGCTTTGCGTTGACTGTGTGTCACGCTGCTTGCTCGCTTGGTATATGAGACATGGTTTAGGATGAAAATTCTATCGGAGTTGGAGTATGGACTTGGGTCCACGGTCGTACGTAGAATAGTGTAGTCACCCGTTGGTATACTATGTACTGTGCTGGGTGCACGTGAGTACGAGTATCGCGTAGATGACACACGACGTATCTTCACCATGAGTATACGAGGTGATGAGGTGGATTGAGATGAGCCGGAGGGTAGGACTGACCTATCCCCGTTCAGGCGAAGTGATACCCTATGCACACTTGATCAGTGAGGCCTGGGATCACTGACTATGGCCATATGTCGTGGATATTTGATTGCCGAAAATTCCATGCCTGTCTCAGAGATTTGAGAAACAGAGATAATCTCAGAAAAGAAAGAGAATTGCGGAAAGAATGATTTGAGAAATGAAAGAGATTTCGTGTTTTTGATAAATCTCTAATTTCACATTCGTGCCGTGAGGGCACTATTTATGAGCATGTTTTAAATGGAAGCTTGATATTCATTTTACACGAAAATGCTATTGAGAAATATATGTTTAAATGCATTTTTCGTATGATATTTCCATTTATAACGAAAACATGGTTTTGGTTTATGCATGCATGGGCTATGTAGGTAGTACGATATCTACCTGCTAGCATACATTTCCTTACTGAGCTGTGGTTTGCTCATCCCACTATTTTCCCCCTCCAGGTACTGAGAAGTAAAAGAGCGGTGGTCTCTAGATCTTTTGTGTTAAACAGCTCCCACAATCCGCAAAGGTATAAGATTTGTATACACGAGTATTTTGTATCTAATATATTGTATCGCACAGTTATATCTTGGAATTATAAATAGTATTATGGGGATGATATGTAAGCACATGGTATTTATACAATTAATTTTGTGTATCTACACACACACACCTGGGAGTGTGAATTAAAGCTTTAAATATTCCGCTGTAAATGAATGAATTTTTAGTAATTGTATCGTCTCACAGCCCAACCGTATTAGAGTAAGTGTGGATAGAATGGTTCACAAAAGCGGGGTATGACACCGACTGAGTGTTAGCACAACTTTTCATCCTCAGATAAATGGTCAGTCAGAGAAGACTGTACAGGTTCTAGAGGATATGATAAGAGCGTGTGCCATTTATCTGATAAGCTCCTGGGATGATCAGTTGTTACTAATCGAATTCACCAATAATGACAGTCATCACTTGAGTATTAGGATGACTTCAAATGAGGCATTGTATGGCCGTAAGGGTTGTTTCCTCGATTAGGATAAGAAGATGTGGGTGACAGATAGAAAATTGTTTCCGAATTGGTAAGACAAACCTCTGAGGATGTTCAGTTAATTGTGAAGGATTAAGAACACCTCAGAGCAGATAAAAAAGCTATGTTTACAAGAGACAGAAACCATTGGAATTCACCGAGGGTGAATTAGTATTGTTGGAAGTTACATGTTCTTAGGACATAGCATAAGGACGTAACGAGATTCGGAAAGAGATTGGACAAAGTGGGAGACAAGGCTTGTAGGTTGTCGTTACCACCTGAATTAGCAGGCATCCACAATGTGTCCTATCTTATGATGCTTCAAAAATACTGGCTGGATCCAGCATATGTGATTGGATATGAGCTCCAACAGCTTAGCTCAATGAAAGTATAACGTATGATTGGAAAATCGATTCGGATATTAAACTAGAAGGAGAAAGTGTTGAGGTTTAAGATGATCTCCCTAGTCAAGTCCATTGGTAGTGTTACACTCCGAAAAAAGGCACAAGGGAATTAAAGAGTATGATGCGATAGACATACCCGGAGTTGTTTATGGACCCAATTAACTTGGTTCTAATTTGGAGGACCAAATTTCTTAAGTGGGGGAGATTATGTAAGACCCGAAATTATATCGTAAATTCTTATAAAGGATTGAAAATGGTCACAAAAATTAAACGAACAGGATTCAGACTTGAGATAAGGATCAAAACACGAAATTAAAAATGCAAAAGGACTGAAATGAAATTCTCGAATACGTGCAAGGGCAAAACGGTCAAAAGATCGAAAGCCGGTATAAATTCAATAAGAAAATTTAATTAAAAATAATAGATTTGAGAATCTTGATCAATAATGAAGAAATAATTAAATTTCGGGTTAAATTGATCAAGATATGAAATTACTGGAATTAATCAAAATTTTCGCTCGGGACAATATCCTGAAAATACGGAGAAAATATACCTAAAAGGGTTAAAATAAATAAAATAAAAAAATAAAATTAAATAAATGAATTTAGAATAAAATAAGAAAATTATAGATATTTGTAGAATATTTGTGAATATTTTAATGATTAAAATATTAATAAAATAAATAAATAAATAAATAAAAATAAATAAATAAATTAATTAATTAATTAAAAAAAAGAAGAAGAACTGAAATTTTTAGGGAGAGAGAGAACAAGGAAACCGACTGAAAAATCGAGGAAGAAGAAGGGACCGGATGGCCACCGTCCGGCGACCAATCGACCAGGTAAGGGTCAAAAAATGAAGAGGACACCGGCGCGACCTCCCTGGTACCGGAGACGTAGCCCACCGACGTCGAAATCCGACGGATCGAGGGAGAGAAGTCGCAGAGAGGAGAAGCCAAATTGGCGACCACCAGCGTCGATTTGACCTCGACCACCGGCCATCGAAGGGACCCCACGTGATGTCGAGCTGAATGGGGGCGAAAATAGTCGAGGAAACGGCAGCCAGCTCCGACAACTGCGAGAAACGAGGAAGCCACCGATGACAAAAAGGGGAAGATACCGGACCGGCCACTTTTCGACGGCCTTGGACAAAATCGAGGTCAGATTTGAGAATTGGATGTGAGACCCCGTATATGTACAGTTGTATATAGGTACATAGAAATGTAAATGAAATCATGAGTATGATAATACATTCGCAATACAAAGTATATGCAATGTAAGTTCATAAGATTATGTACGCACTTGTAATAAGAGTCGTGATTGTACGTACAAGTTGCGTTATGAATGAGTATGAAGAAATGAACTTAAATACGAGAATAATGCGATTGAAATGGAATAAGAGTAGTGTGGTAAAATGGAAGGAAAGATTTACATAAATGTATATTTCCATTCGGGTAATATCGTGTATATTTGGTTATACAAAGATTTTTCCATAAGTTTTAATACGTACTAAGTGTGATTGGATGACATTTTTAAGTCTCAAGGAGGGATGAATGAGGAAAGGACTATGAAGGTAAATTGAGGAAGTTTTGAAGGGAGTGGTTGCAAAAAAATTGTAGGAGATCTGGAAATGTGAAGGCCAGATCGATCTCATAGGATGAGAGATCGATCTGGAAGAGCCAGAATGCTCTTATGTGAGTAATGGAATGGAGCAGATCGATCTCCAAAGGAATCAGATCGATCTCCTTAGCTATCTGGTTGGAAGCAGATCGATCTCCCCTAAGACCAGATCGATCTCCTTAAGCTTCTGTTTGACAGCAGATCGATCTCAAGCCTCGACAGATCGATCTCCTGTTTTTAAAATGTCTTAGAAAAGAGGAATTTTTAGAGGACCAGATCGATCTCCACCCAAGGAAGATAGATCTCATCAAGTTAAAACTATAAATAGGAGCAGTTGGATCTGCAGATTTTCAGGATAAACCATTTCTTTCCACTTCAACTTAAAAACCTAGCTTTCTCACTCCTAAATCCAACCATTTTCAGTAAGATTTGAGGAAAGGCTATTAGAGACAAAGTCGTTCATGTCTAAGAGAAGAACAACATAGTCTAGAGGCATTTCTCCATTTGTCGGATTGAAGGAATAAAGGGCATTTCTGATTGAAGCAAAGAAAAAATCCAATAAGGTAAGTTTTAGTGCACAAATCCAAGTACATTAGTCTAGTTAATGATTATGAAGTTAATTGGGTATGCACCTTGTGGGTAGAACTACCTAGAATGGCATGAAATGAATATAACTTAGAAATGGTCTAGTGTGAGAAAGTGGAATGTAGAAGTGTTAATGACGAATGAGATATCTTGAGAGGATGATTATGTTGTGGGCATGGTTTGGGCATGTTGATATTGGGATAAAATTATGAGATTTACCACAAGGGGTAAAATGTGTATTTAAGGCATTGGATAAATGCTTAGTTGAATAAGAGTTAGAAACTTTAACTCAAGTGTTTGATGTATGAATTTCAGTTTCGGATGATACGCCGGAGCAAGTCGAGATGAGAATGCGAAAAGCGTAGAGGAGGATAGTTGCACATAAATAAAGTGAGGTAAGGGACTGTGTGTTAGCTATAGAGATGTTCGTGCGTATTTTACAGCAATTTCGTAGATATATTGCTAGAACTAGTACGATATTATAATTCTCTGAAATGATATTGAAGCATGAAAAGTACTATGATGTATATATGTATTGAGAAATGGGATAGGGTAAGGAAATAGCATGATATGCATGTTTTCAATGTTTTTCTCTAATTTACATTGATCTTGATGATTGAGAAATGTTGATGATAGGTTGGCTAATTTTACATGTTTTAGCATGAAGAGGCATGCTGTATGAATAAATATGTTTTGAGTTTTAAAAAGAGAAAATAGTCATCTATCAGTTTTGAGATGAGATTTGGTGTTGAAGCGCTAGCTCACACCCGTTTTAATGCCTTTGATGTACCGTGCTGGAGTTTTAACTCGCGCGAGGGTTTTGAGAAAGTGTAGGAACTTTGCTCGCACCTGTTTTATTGAGTTGAGGTAAACCTGGGGGTCTGGGACCCAAGGGGATACCAGTCGACGGCCATTTGAACGGGCTGGGCCTTAACGATAGATCGTACCACACTGGAGCCTTGCGATGACTGTGTGTCACGCTGCTTGCTCGCCTGCTATATTAGACATGGTTTAGGATGAAAAGTCCATTGGAGTTGGAGTATGGACTTGGGTCCACGGTCGTACGTAGAACAGTGTAGTTATCCGTTGGTATACTATGTACCATGCTGGGTGCACGTGAGTACGAGTATCGCGTAGATGACATACGGCGTATTCTTACCGTGAGTATACGAGGAGATGTGGTTGATTTAGATGAGCCGGAGGGCAGGACTGACCCATTCCCCTTCAGGCGAAGTGATGCCCTGTGCACACCTGATTAGTGAGGCTCGGGATCACTGACTATGGCCATATGTCGTGGATATTTGTTTGCCGAAAATTCCATGCCTGTCTCAGAGATTCAAGAAATAGAAATAATCTTAGAAAAGAAAGAGATTTACAGAAAAAGTGAATTAAGGGAAGAAAGAGATTTTGTGTTTTTGATAAATCTCTGATTTCACATTTGCGCCGTGAGGGCACTATTTATGAGCATGTTTTAAATGGAAGCTTGATATTTGATTTACACGAAAATGCTATTGAGAAATATATGTTTAAATACATTTTTCGTATGGTATTTCCATTTGTACTGAAAACATGGTTTTGGTTTATACATGTATGGGCTATGTAGGTAGTACGATATCTACCTGCTAGCATTCATTTCCTGACTGAGCTGTGGTTTGCTCATCCCACTATTTTCCCCTCCAGGTACTGAGAAGTAAGAGAGCGGTGGTCTCTAGGTCTTTTATGTTGAACAGCTCCCATAATTCCGTAAAGGTATAAGATTTGTATACACGAGTATTTTGTATCTAATTTATCGTATCGCACAGTTATATCTTGGAATTGTAAACAGTATTATGGGGATGATATGTAAGCACATGGTATTTATACAATTGATTTTGTATATCTACACACATACCTGGGAGTGTGAATTAAAGATTTAAATCTTCCGCTGTAAATGAATGAATTTTAGTAATTGCATCTTCTCACAGCCCAACCGTAGTAGAGAATGTATGGATAGAAAGGTTCCCAGAAGTGGGGTGTGACAGATTTGGTATCAGAGCATGGTTGGTCTGATGTGAGTTGATGTTTAGGACTAAGAAAATATACATCCCCAAGTTACTGTGCGATATTTAGATACAAATGTGTGTACGGAGCTGGTAGTGAATTAAATGTTTGTTATAACGCAGGAAAGTTATCAGGCTAGTGAGTTATGCCTGAGAGACACTGCAAGAGGGGAGAGAGCTCGAGAGCTCTAGGGCGAAATGATAGGACTGAGAGGCACAGTAGATCATCCTCTAGTCATGAGCCCCAGGAACAGATAGAGGCTTCTGATCCTCGAATAACTCGATTGGAGGAAGACATGCGAACAATGATGACCATGATGGGTCAGATCATGGCTAGGTTTGAGGGTACACCTGATACAGCGGGACAGGCTGCACCGAATCCCCCAGCAGCTGCACCTTAACCTGAGAATGTTGCACCTGCGCAAGCTGAACCGGTTAGGCCACGGTAACCTCATATTCGACCCGTACCTCCTCTGATAGCCTCACACCAGTATGATGATGATTTGGGGTATGGATATGACTGTGATATGGAGAGATTGAGGCATTTTATGGACTTTAAGCCTCATTCGTTTAGCGGGGTAAAGGATCCGACAGTGGCTGAGGACTGGATCAGTCAGATGGAGAAGTTATTCGACTTCTGTAGATGTTCAGCTACGGAGAGAGTACCGCTTGTGGCCTTTGTATTGAGAGGTGAAGCAGAGCACTGGTGGAAGTCCACCAGGCCGATGATGAGAGCTCAAGGTATGACTATCACTTGGGATATGTTCTTGGGTGTTTTCAGAGAGCAATACATCTCAGATACTGCTCGACGTAGGCTACAGATGGAATTTCTGAATCTAACTCAAGGGAATCAAACAGTTGATGAGTACGAGTCACGATTCACTTCACTGGGTCGATATGATCCGGACTCGATCAGGAGTGAAGCTATCAGAGTCCGTAGATTTGTAGATGGACTGAGGCCTTCAATCCGAGCGAAGTTGGCCCCATTTGATGTCGCTACATATAGAGAGGCTGTGCGACGGGCCCAGTTATGTGAGCAAGATTATGACTTGCAAATTTTTGAGTTTAGTTGGGGTAAAGACAAGGGTCCGAGGAAGCTGAGAGATGGCAAGAGTGCCAAATTTGGTCAAAAATTCATGAGTAAGCGTCAGAGAGAGGTAGATGAGTTCCAGAAAAGGTTACTAGACCTTTTATACCTCCGACTCAGACACAGCCAGGGGTATAGTGATTGGTGGACCCCGACTGACTACAAATCAGTGTAGACTATGCGGTCGATACCATGGTGGTAGGCCATGTCATCTTCAGGGTACCCGATGCTTCAGATGTGGTAAATTTGGACATTATGCCAGAGAGTGCTTGGAGATAGTTGAGGCAATTCCATAGAGGGGTAAAGAGCCAGAGAGGGTTCCTACCGTTGCACCTCCTGCAAGAAAGAAAGCCTCGACTGAAGAAAAAGGAAAACAAGTTGTGGATCAAGGCAGGATGTATGCGATAGACCAGGCATCGGCTGATACCTCTTCTGAAGTGATAAAAGGTACAATCTTGATTTTCAATCTGGAGGTTATAGCTTTGTTTGATTCTGGTGCTACGCATTCCTTCATATCGCCTGCATGTGCATCTAAGTTAAAAGGTTTTGTAGAACCCACATACTTGAGTAGGACTTTACTAATAAGTACTCCAATGAGAGTTAGCCAATTAGTTGAGCAAGTGTATAAATATTGTAAAATGAGGGTGGGAGATAAGTGCATGACAGCCAACTTGATTTTGTTGAATATGTATGACATTGATGTAATTTTGGGAATTGATTGGTTAGCCACCAATCATGCTGTCATAGACTGTCGTTCTAAGTCCATTAAGTTTTCTCTACCTGAAGAATGTGTTGTAAGATTTTAAGAGAAGAAATGAAATCTTAAATTTTGTGTTAAGTAAAGTACTTTGGTATAAATGACTGGAGTGTTGTTTTGAAGGTTTTGTTGCTTATGTGGTGGATTTGAACAAAGTACATCCGGATATGGAGGACATCCCAGTGGTCAGAGAATTCCCTGATGTCTTTCCAAACGATCTACCAAGATTGCCACCTGATAGAGAAACAGAATTCGGTATAGACTTGACGCCTGGAACCGAACCAATATCCAAGTCACCATATAGGATGGCTCCAGTTGAGTTAGAGGAATTAAGGAAACAGCTGCAAGAGTTGTTAGAGAAGGGGTTCATAAGACCAAGCGTCTCACCATGGAGAGCCCCGGTATTGTTTGTGAAGAAGAGAGATGGGAGCCTCAGGTTGTGCATCGATTATCGGATGTTGAACAAGGCTACCATCAAGAATAAGTACCCCTTGCCACGCATTGACGATTTATTGGATCAGCTTCGGGGAGCACAGATCTTTTCCAAGATAGATTTGAGGTCTGGGTATCATCAATTGAAGATTCGGAAGGAGGATGTGCCCAAGACAGCATTTCGTACCCGCTATGGCCATTACGAATTCTTAGTGATGCCTTTTGGGTTGACCAATGCGCCGGCAGCTTTTATGGCTCTAATGAACGAATTATTCAAGCCATACCTGGACCAGTTCGTAATTGTTTTCATTGATGATATATTGGTGTATTCAAGGTCCAGAGAAGAGCATGAGCAGCACTTAAGGATTATTTTGCAGACCCTCCGAGAGAGAAGGTTATATGCCAAGCTTAACAAATGTGACTTTTGGCTAGAACATATTTCTTTTCTAGGCCATGTTATATCGAAGGATGGGGTGTCAGTAGATCCATCCAAGACTGAGGCCGTTGTTCAGTGGGAACAACCTAGGATAGTCACAGAGATTAGAAGCTTGCTGGGTTTGGCTGGTTACTACAGGAGATTTGTAGAGGGTTTCTCTAGATTGGCTACTCCATTGACACGTCTTACGAGAAAGAGTTTGGAGTTTTCATGGGATGAAGCTTGTGAGAGAAGTTTTCAGGAACTTAAGCACAGATTAACCACCGCGCCAGTTCTTATCATCCCTAACAGTTTAGGGAATTACTTGGTGTATACTGATGCTTCGCATCAAGGACTAGGCTGTGTTTTGATGCAAGATGGAAGGGTAGTAGCTTATGGATCTAGACAGCTGAAAGATCATGAGAGGAACTACCCCACTCACGATTTGGAGTTAGCGACCGTAGTGTTTGCGTTGAAGATATGACGCCACTACTTATATGGTGAGAGATTTCAGATCTTTACGGATCATAAGAGTTTGAAATATCTATTCTGACAGAAGGAGTTAAACATGATACAGAGGAGGTGGTTGGAACTCCTCAAGGACTATGATTGTGAGATCTTATACCACCCGGGGAAGGTAAATGTGGTTGCCGATACATTGAGTCGGAAGAGTCTTGGGTTGGTATCACATATGATGGTTAGAGAGCACGAGTTGTTGGAACAATTCACGAACCTTAGTCTGGATATGACCCTACCTGAGATTGACAACTATGGGATTATTGCTAGCTTGAGATTAGAACTGGAGTTGATTGAGAAAATCCGACAAGCTTAGCAAATTGATCAATGGTGTATTGACATGATTAGCCAAATCCGAAAAGGGAAGGGTGCCGATTTTATATTGAGTTCAGATGGAATACTAAGGTTTGGAGATAGAATATGTGTTCCTAAGGATTTAGAGCTGAGAAAGCTGATCTTATCAGAGGCTCACTCGTCAAGATATACGATACACCCGGGGAGTAGTAAGATGTATCAAAATCTCCAAAAGGCATATTTGTGGTCTGGAATGAAGAGAGACAGAGCTGAGTATGTCGCTAGATGTCTCATTTGTCAGCAAGTAAAAGTCGAACATCAGAAACCAGGAGGATTATTACAACCTCTACCGATACCAAAATGGAAGTGGGAGTATGTCACCATGGATTTTGTGATGGGGTTACCGGGAACCCGTATGAACCATGATGCGATATGGGTGATAGTAGATTGGTTAACGAAATTGGCACATTTCTTAGCCATGAGATCCACAGATACATTGAGTTCATTGGCGAACCTGTATGTGCGAGAAATAGTGAGATTACATGGAGTCCCAGTGAGGGTTGTTTCTGATCGGGATGCTCGCTTCACTTCCCACTTTTGGGGATATTTTCAGGAAGTGATGGGGACCCAGTTGAGTTTTAGCACCGCTTTTCATCCTCAAACAGATGGTCAGTCAGAGAGGACTATGCAGACCTTGGAGGATATGTTGAGAGCGTGTGTACTGGACTTTAGAGGCTCATGGGACGATCACTTGCTATTGATTGAGTTCGCCTACAATAACAGTCATCACTCAAGTATTGGTATGGCCCCTTATGAGGCATTATACGGTCGTAGATGCCGATCGCCCATTGGTTGGGAAGAAGTTGGTGACAGACAGTTGTTCGCTCCCGATTTGGTTAAGCAAGCGTCCGAGGATGTTCAGATAATATGCGAGAGGCTGCGAACAGCTCAAAGTCAAGAAAAGAGCTACGCTGACAGGAGACGGAGACCACTTGAGTTTGATGTTGGCGAGTCTGTATTTTTGAAAGTATCTCCTTCTAAGGGAATAACGAGGTTTGGGAAGAAAGGAAAATTAAGTCCTCGTTACAATGGTCCCTTCGAGATTTTGGATAGAGTGGGAGATGGAGCATATAGGCTAGCCTTGCCACCTGAGCTAGCAGAAGTCCACAATGTCTTCCACGTTTCTATGCTTCGGAAGTACTACCTGGATCCGACACATGTAATTAGCTATGAGCCGTTGGAGCTCAAGGAGGATATGTCGTATGTCGAGAGACCGATCGGGATATTGGACAGAAAAGAGAAGGTGTTGCGGAATAAGATGATTTCATTGGTTAAGGTTTTGTGGCAACATCACACTGTGGAAGATGCCACATGGGAACTGAAAAGTTTGATGCGGGAAAAGTATCCCGAGTTATTCATAGATTGAATTGGTTCTAATTTGGAGGACCAAATTCTCTAAGTGGGGGAGAATGTGAGACCCCGTATATGTACAGTTGTATATAGGTACATAGAAATGTAAATGAAATCATGAGTATGATAATACATTCATAATACAAAGTATATGCAATGTAAGTTCATAAGATTATGTACGCACTTGTAATAAGAGTTGTGATTGTACGTACAAGTTGCGTTATGAATGATTATGAAGAAATGAACTTAAATACGAGAAGAATGTGATTGAAATGGAATAAGAGTAGTGTGGTAAAATGGAAGGAAAGATTTACATAAGTGTATATTTCCATTCGGGTAATATCGTGTATATTTGGTTATACTAAGATTTTCCCACAAGTTTTAATACGTACTAAGTGTGATTGGATGACATTTTTAAGTCTCAAGGAGGGATGAATGAGGAAAGGACTATGAAGGTAAATTGAGGAAGTTTTGAAGGGAGTGGTTGCAGAAAAACTATAGGAGATCTGGAAATGTGAAGGCCAGATCGATCTCATAAGATAGAGATCGATCTGAAAGAGCCAGAATGCTCTTATGTGAGTAATGGAATGGAGCAGATCGATCTCCAAAGGAATCAGATCGATCTCCTTAGCTCTCGGGTTGGAAGCAGATCGATCTCCCCTAAGACCAGATCGATCTCCTTAAGCTTCTGTTTGACAGCAGATCGATCTCAAGCCTCGACAGATCGATCTGCTGCTTTTAAAATGTCTTAGAAAAGAGGAATTTTTAGAGGACCAGATCGATCTCCACCCAAGGAAGATCGATCTCATCAAGTTAAAACTATAAATAGGAGCAGTTGGATCTGCAGATTTTTGGGATAAACCATTTCTTTCCACTTCAACTCAAAAACCTAGCTTTCTCACTCCTAAATCCAGCCATTTCCAGTAAGATTTGAGGAAAAGCTATTAGAGACAAAGTCGTTCACGTCTAAGAGAAGAACAACATAGTCTAAAGGCATTTCTCCATTTGTCGGATTGAAGGAATAAAGGGCATTTCTGATTGGAGCAAAGAGGAAATCCAATGAGGTAAGTTCTAGTGCACAAATCCAAGTACATTGGTCTAGTTAATGATTATGAAGTTAATTGGGTTTGCACCTTGTGGGTAGAACTACCTTGAATGTCATGAAATGAATATAACTTAGAAATGGTCTAGTGTGAGAAAGTGGAATGTAGAAGTGTTAATGATGAATGAGATATCTTGAGAGGATGATTATGTTGTGGGCATAGTTTGGGCATGTTGATATTGGGATAAAATTATGAGATTTACCACAAGGGGTAAAATGTGTATTTAAGGCATTGGATAAATGCTTAGTTGAATAAGAGTTAGAAACGTTAACTCAAGTGTTTGATGGATGAATTTCAGTTTCGGATGATACGCCGGAGCAAGTCGAGATGAGAATGCGAAAAGCGTAGAGGAGGATAGTTGCACACAAATAAAGTGAGGTAAGGGACTGTGTGTTAGCTATAGAGATGTTCGTGCGTATTTTACAGCAATTTCGTAGATATATTGCTAGAACTAGTACGATATTATAATTCTATGAAATGATATGGAAGCATGAAAAGTACTATGATGTATATATGTATTGAGAAATGGGATAGGGTAAGGAAATAGCATGATATGCATGTTTTCAATGTTTTTCTCTAATTTACATTGAACTTGATGATTGAGAAATGTTGATGATAGGTTGGCTAATTTTACATGTTTTAGCATGAAGAGGCATGCTGTATGAATAAACATGTTTTGAGTTTTAAAAAGAGAAAATAGCCATCTATCGGTTTTGAGATGAGATTTGGTGTTGAAGCGCTAGCTCACACCCGTTTTAATGCCTTTGATGTACCGTGCTGGAGTTTTAACTCGCGCGAGGGTTTTGAGAATGTGCAGAAACTTTGCTCGCACCTGTTTTATTGAGTTGAGGTAAACCTGGGGGTCTGGGACCCAAGGGGATACCAGTCGACGGCCATTTGAACGGGCTGGGCCTTAATGATAGATCGTACCGCGCTGGAGCCTTGCGATGACTGTGTGTCACGCTGCTTGCTTGCCTGGTATATGAGACATGGTTTAGGATGAAAAGTCCATCGGAGTTGGAGTATGGACTTGGGTCCACGGTCGTACGTAGAACAGTGTAGTTATCCGTTGGTATACTATGTACCGTGCTGGGTGCACGTGAGTACGAGTATCGCGTAGATGACACACTGCGTATTCTTACCGTGAGTATACGAGGAGATGTGGTTGATTGAGATGAGCCGGAGGGCAGGACTGACCCATTCCCCTTCAGGCGAAGTGATGCCCTGTGCACACCTGATCAGTGAGGCTTGGGATCACTGACTATGGCCATATGTCGTGGATATTTGTTTGCCGAAAATTTCATGCCTGTCTCAGAGATTCGAGAAACAGAGATAATCTTAGAAAAGAAAGAGATTTATAGAAAAAGTGAATTATGGGAAGAAAGGGATTTTGTGTTTTTGATAAATCTCTGATTTCACATTTGCGCCGTGAGGGCACTATTTATGAGCATGTTTTAAATGGAATCTTGATATTTGATTTACACGAAAATGCTATTGAGAAATATATGTTTAAATACATTTTTCGTATGGTATTTCCATTTATACTGAAAACATGGTTTTGGTTTATACATGCATGGGCTATGTAGGTAGTACGATATCTACCTGCTAGCATACATTTCCTTACTGAGCTGTGGTTTGCTCATCCCACTATTATCCCCTCCAGGTACTGAGAAGTAAGAGAGCGGTGGTCTCTAGGTCTTTTGTATTGAACATCTCCCACAATTCCGTAGAGGTATAAGATTTGTATACACGAGTATTTTGTATCTAATTTATCGTATCGCACAGTTATATCTTGGAATTGTAAACAATATTATGAGGATGATATGTAAACACATGGTGTTTATACAATTGATTTTGTATATCTACACACATACCTGGGAGTGTGAATTAAAGATTTAAATCTTCCGCTGTAAATGAATGAATTTTAGTAATTGCATATTCTCACAGTCCAACCGTAGTAGAGAATGTATGGATAGAAGGGTTCCCAGAAGTAGGGTGTGACATTGGATGACCCAGCGGAGTTGCTGGATGCGGAAGCCGACGGAGAATCGACCGGTGAGGCACCGAACTGGTTGAACCAGTGGTCTGAACCGGGTTGAATCGGACCGAACCGGTTCAGCCAAGAAAGAAGGGAAAAAAAGAGAAAAAGAGAAAAAGAGGAAGAATTTTCGAGGATACACTGGACTTCGGGTAAGTTGATACGAGGTCAAAATTGACCGATTTAAATTTTGAGAAATTTATTTAAATTATATTTAATCAAAAATTAACCCGAAATTAAATATATAATTGTGTAGTTTTCAACAAAACCCGAACGAGAGCCGATTGAGCTTCGATTTTTGTACCCTGCATCATATTAGGTAAGTATATTTTAATTACAATAATATGAGTCCTTTAATACAGAGTTTCGATTATTTTACGAAATTTACGGATTAATTCTGTATAAAAAGGAATATTAATTGGAATTGCAATGTAATTATCGTAAATAGTACACGGACTATCCAATGAGTTTGGAATGAAGCCCAATGATTATTAGTAAGCTAAATGAGCCCAGTAAACCTGAAGAAGGGATTTAATAAGCAGAAACGAGCTGAAATGGGTCGAGGCCTATTAAGGTGCAATTGGGCCCAATAAAGTAAAACGGGCCCAGTACGTTAGATTTGATCAGTAAAGGTGATATACTGATAAAGATAATTGAATTGACCCCAATTATGTGGTTATATGCAGTTCCGTAACTTGGTTGAAGCGCAGTTGGACTGAGAGATCAGATATTATCGAGACGAGATAAGTTTGTGCGTGATTCCAAGTAAGGGAATTTTATAGGTGCATAGATATTTCTATATATATTTTCGAGGGGATTTAAAGGGCCTAGAAATTCTTAAAGTATCTAGAAACGAAATAATAATTTTTACGAAAACCCGGGGTATGGGTCAATAAAGAAAAAGATGATATTGCCCCTGGGAGTAAAATTTACAAAAAAGGGTAGTAAGGCAGATAAATTGCATGATTATCATGTTTTAATGTTTTATATGAATGTATTACTTTGATTTAAGCAAATATGCACATAGGTTGGCTATTGATTTCATGAATTATATGAAAGGGTACCGGTTTGTACCAGTTACGATTTTAAAAGATGTTTTATCAAGATTGAGCCACCTATCGTATTTACATGAATAAAAAGAGTGCTAGAGTCTTACTCGCACTCAAGTTTACTGAATTATTACTCATGAAAAGCCGTACTGGAGCATTGCTCGTACGAAAAATTTATGTGTGCACAAAACCGTGCTGGAGCTTCGCTCGCACGAGATTTTAGATATCATGATATGCATAGTGTGGTGCTGAAGCTTCGCTCGCACTAGACGTGAGTTGACATGCACATAGTCGTGCGGAAGCCTCCTGTAGACTGTGTGTCGCAGAGAGTTGATATGCTTGCATGTATAGTTTGAGACATGGGTTGGTTATCGACATAGTATTAGGGTGGGTAAGACCTACGGCAGGCACCCCAGACTATGATATGGGTCCACGGGGTACGTTGTACCGTGTATGTCACACAGAGTACACTATACCATGCAGTCATGATGACTCGATGATGTTACTTGATATTCTGGCGGGTAGGATTTGACCCCACCTCCCGTTGCAGTTGTGATGCCCCGCACACCGGGATTCGTGTAGCCTGGGATCACAGGGACAAATTATGGCCATAGTCCTCGATTTTCATACAATAACCTACATGCCTCACATGATATCATGCGGTCTGAATAGACCAGGACAAACCCGAAGGAGGGGTAATGTCCCGATTTATGTTTTTAAAAGAGATGCGATTTAATGAATCAATGTATTCCCGAGTGATGGGTTTAGCCTTGATGTGATTGTTTTATGATGAAACAAATAAGTTTTAAATGTGACAAGCATGAGATGACATACATGATGATTTTTTCATGTTTGTTTTATATGTCGATTTCATGATTTCTCTTATGTGATATATACATAAATGTGGCATCGTTTTAATCTTACCTCATGCTCCCAATGTAAACGATTTTATATCATGACATTATCAGCATGTAGATAGTATAGTTATCTACCTGCTTACGTTATTGCCCTACTGAGCAAGTTTCGCTCACCCTTTCATTTTTCACCCCATAGGGTACATTCAGTAGAAGAGAGCGACAATAGTCTTGTATTTCGGTTACCGCTGCTTCTTATCAATACCAGGTATACACATTTGTATAATTTTGTATCTGAACATATAGAGGCACAGTACTGTACATGGATTGTAATATTGGGGATGTATTTAGTTAAAATAAATTGATATGTAAATGTAATGTGGAAAATAGATGTTAAGGTAAGTAACATGACAGGAGGGATTAACATCGACTCATAGCCCAACTGTTAGTGGTGTAACTGTTCACGACGGGTAAGGAAATGAAAAGGAGAAAAATTTGTAGGGATTTTTAGGTAATATGGGTTGTGACAAAAACCTCCTAAGGTGTTGGAATGGTGAGAATCAGAGCTGTGGTTAATCTCCTCTTCAACTTCCAAAAACTCTTCTCATATCTATCGTCCAACACGAATTCAACATTCTTCCTCGTGAGATGTTTCAATGGAGCAGCTAATCTCGAGAATCCCTCCATAAATCGTCGATAATACCCAGCTAAACCCAGGAAACTCCTGATCTCTGTGACTTTTGGGGTCTCTGCCACTGAACCACTATTTCAATCTTGGATGGGTCCACTGACTCACCATTCTTCGATACAATATGACCCAAAAAAGAGATATGCTCTAGCTAAAAATCACACTTACTGAGTTTAACGTATAACTTCTTCTCTCGGATGGTCTGCAGTACTATCTTTAGGTGCTGCTCATGCTCCTCTTTAGATCTCGAATACACCAAAATGTCATCGATAAACATGATAACATGTTGATCTAACTACTGGTGAAACACCTCATTCATCAATGACATAAAAGCTGTGAGAGCATTCGTTAGCCCGAATGGCATAACCATAAACTGAAAATGACCATACTGGGTGAGAAAAGCTGTTTTGGGTACATCTCCATCCCGTATTCTCAATTGATGGTACCCAGATCTCAGATCTATCTTAGAAAAGACTTGCGCTCCACGAAGCTGATCTAGCTAGTCATCGATGCATGGAGGGGGATACTTATTCTTGATGGTCGCCTTATTCAACAACCTATAATCAATACACAGTCGGAGGCTCTCATCCTTATTCTTCACAAATAGGACCGGTGCTTCCCAAGGCGACACACTCGGTCTGATGAATCCCTTATCCAATAACTCCTGTAACTACCTCTTCAGTTCCTCTAATTCAATCAGAGCCATTCTGTACGGTTGCTTGGATATCGACTCTGTACTAGGTGCCAAATCTATACAAAA
Organism: Firmiana major; assembly: GCA_033439115.1. Lineage (NCBI taxonomy): Eukaryota > Viridiplantae > Streptophyta > Magnoliopsida > Malvales > Malvaceae > Firmiana > Firmiana major. Next base: position 19,017,672 of record CM065903.1, on the reverse strand, counting down.
CTCCATCTCTCTATCTAACAGTAACCCTGGTAAATCATCCGAAAAGACATATGGAAATTCCCTGACCACAGGGATGTCTCGCAATTTCGGGTGTGCATTATCCACCTCAACCACATAGGTATTATAACCTTTCAAAACATTAATCGTTTAGTCAGCATAGAAACGCATCTATTTCTCTTACAACAATTACTGTTTTCATTACTTTTCAAGGAAACTTTACATTACATTTTTTTGGGAAAACTTACGGTAACACTATCTACCCCTTAAAAGTTACCGTTTTTGAAAAACAATCTACCATAGCACGGTTTGCAGCCAACCAATCCATTCCTAGGATTACATCAAAGTCTCGCATATACATTAAAATGAGGTCGACTGACATTTCTTTTTCCCCTATTTTAAACGTACAATCCTTAAACATATATTCGACTACTTGACTAATAGTCATGGGAGTACTTATCAGTATCCTCCTACTTAATGGGGTAAGCTTCACATACTTAAACAACTTATATGCAAATAAAGGTGATACAAGTGAATACGTGGCACCAGGATCTATCAAAAACATAAGCTTCAAGATCAAAGATCAAGATGGTACCTTTCACCACATCTGACGAGTGATCCGCAGTATCCTGGTCCAGAGTGTACTCGCCCTCTGCCAACTACCTGCTTCCCCTTCTCTTCAGCTGTCGCCCTTCGTCTCAAAGTAGGAGTATCAGTAGAAGCTTTCTGTGGCTCCTTGCCCTTCTGTGGGGCACTCTCAGTCATCTCTGGGCAATTTCGGATCATATGCCCTGACTTCCCACATCGAAAACATACAGCAGGAGGTTCATAACAAGGTTGAGTTCCATGGTACCTACCACACTTACTGCACTGTTTTGTAGTAAGCCGTGGCCCTCTAATCACTATACCCTTTGCTGGAGCTATGACTGGATACACGGAGGCTTAACTGTCCTCTCCTGGATCTCCTCAATCTTCTGCCTCTTCTTAGAAAATCTCGTGCTTCCTTCATAACTGAAGCCTCTATCCACTGTCGGTCTCTTCCTATCTTTGTCCCTCACTCTACCAACCTTTCCAAACTCTAAGGCAACTCGCTCAATATCCTGTTCACACAACTGCACCTTATGCACTGCCTCCTCATAGGTCAGTATATCAAAAGGAACCAATCGGGATCTGATGGCTGATCTCAGTCCATCCTTAAACTTCCAAACCTTCTTGACCTCACTGTCCATCGTGTCAGGATCATACCTGCCCAGGGAGATAAAGTTCGTCTCATACTTATCCAACGATATGCTCCATTGGGTCAATCCCAAAAATTCCATCTGCAGCTTTCGCTGCATAGTATCCAAAACATATTATCTTCGAAAGGCCTCCAAAAATACATCCCATGTGATCTCTACATGCCGAGCTCTCAGATGGGTTTGGTGGACTTCCAGCAATGCTCTACTCATCCCTTCAGTATGAATGTAGCAAAAGTAACCATCTCTGTAGTAGTGCACTCAAAGAACCCATATAATTTCTCAATCTCATTCACCCAGTCCTCTACAGCTATTGGGTCGTTAATCCCACTAAAAGACGGTGGTTTAAATTTTTGGAACTCCCATAATCTATCCAGGTCACATCCATAACCCTAATCTGTACTACCCTGTGGTGGGGTAACAATAGAAGGTGTATCTTATACTGGTGGAGGTGTGAGAGTATTTGTAGTCTGAGGTCTTTGGGCTGGCTGTGCAGGCATCTCAAGAGTAGCTATCTGTTCAGTATCACCCAGTGCAGCTGGACCTTGCCCATCCCTAACTCCAAGTATAGACTGGGTGATCAACTCCAAAATCGTCTCTAAGCTCCGCTCTATCCTTGCGAAGCATGCCTCAGTACTCTCCGATCTCTCAGTCGGACCCTATGGGGGCATGCTTAACTTCACCCTCCACCTCTATCTCCTCCTGAGTCTCATGTGGTAACGACTCAACACGGTTCTCAGGCCTACCCCTACGGCCTCTAGCTCGTGCTCTTGCCCCTCTACCGCTACTGGTATTAGGCTGTCACGACCTTATTCCATGACTTACCAAAAACCACTACAAATTTTTTGGTTTTTACTTTACATACTTTTCTCTCCTCGACAGTTGGGCTGTGATTCGATATTAGTCACCCACTCACATTCATTCACAATATGCACAGAATTTAATATTCTTTTCGATAACATAAACTGTTATACAATATTTATACATATACATCCCAACCGTATAATAGTTTACGTAACTGTGCTTATACATTGTTTAGTACAAAATGTTCAAGTGTGTATACCTCTCGTAAGATGGATAGACAGCAGATACAATGAATGCTATACCTCAGCCGGACTCAATCTACTGCGGATGATCTGTAGAAAGTGGAAAATAAATGGAGATGAGCAAACAACGCGCTCAGTAAGGAAATCAAGCAAGCAAGTAGACAACCGCACTATCTACTGAAAATAAAGCTTTGCCTTTCCTTCTCTCATCTCAAAGCATGTATCAAATGATATAATAGTAGTACAAAATAATTTCCATGTACTTAAAATCATGCTTAGTTATCAAATGTAGGCATTCATGCAAAACAATGCATCTTTATAAAATTAGGAATGCCTTTATCTCAATCATGCCATTTACATATAAATCACAGTGAATATGGCAGTTCACAACACACACAATCATCGATTTCTGACCTATCTCTCTCAGGTCTAATCGTATCATGAAAACAAGTGATATATCATGCGAGACTCAGTGGCTAATGCAATACTCTCCTGGACTATGGCCATATCCTAAAATGTGAAATCCCAGGCAGCATAGATCTTGGTGTGCTGGTAATCATTACTGTAATGGGAGGGGGGTCAGTCCATCACAACCGCCAGCTATATACTCCTCAACTCTATAACTCCACCACACGGTACAGTGTACTCCATGCCACTCGCACGGTACAATGTACACCTATGGACCCTCTCTTCATGGTAGAGATGCCTGCCATATGTCTTAGTCCTCACACCATTGAAATACATCATAGTCGGGGTGTTTGCCATAAGTCTTAGCCCTCATACTATGAAAATATTGCCAAGTCTCTAAATTCACATGCAAACATCTCAACAGTGTGACACTCAGTCTACACGAAGGAAATTGTCACGGTTTTTCTAACATGTCTTATATATCACGTAAAAACTACAGTGCGCGTCTTGAATGTGACTCATAATCAACACTGCGCCTCTTAAACACTGTATATGCATTTTAAAATATCAAACACTAGTGCGAGTAACCTCTAGCACTAGGTTAATGCATAATTCTCTTTTCAAATCAAGTACGAGCTATTGATCCAGTACGATATCATGTATAAATCATGAAAATTGAGTACAAGCAATGCTCCCATGTAACGACGCTTGACCTTTAAAAATCGAGGGATTTTTTTTGAACTTAATTTACCCACTTATTGCCTTATTCACTTAGGCTGCATTCTTGTTCAGCGTCAATCCTTAAAAATATTTCATTTCATTTATCCTTATATAGATTTCATCCCGACACATTATTTTCAATAGATGTTTATGCATACAAATAGTCTGGTAAAGAGATAAGAATGTATACCTCACGCATATACAAAAGGTAGTCTGGGGAAGCTCATATCCGCCAGCCTACGTCGTCTACGCAGCATTTATTAGCTGTAATTCACTGCAAAAATCTGAGAGGTAAAGGGGTGAGCTTTTGGGGAAAAGCCCAGTAAGGTAATACTCTTAAAGCAGTTTTAATATATAAAAACATTTGAAATTGTTCATAGAATGAAACTTAATGCAATACATAAATTGCCATTTCATGCATAATCATCGTAAAGCATGCGTGTCTTTAAAACAAATAACATGCTTAACCATTTTACAACTTTTCATAAACCTTTCATGAACATTTCATAAATCATTTCGTAAACATTTCGTGAATATTTCATAGTCATTTCGTAAACATCTCATGAATATTTCATAATAATTTCATAAATATTTCATGAATATTTCGTAATCATTTCATAAAGCATATCGGTCGTAACCAATTATTGTATATATATCATGAAAACACATATTCATTCATCATAGTTGATTTTCATAATCAAATCGAGGAGACTAGGCTATAACTAAGTCATGCGATACGTGTCATTCTCCATAGAGAGTCATCATACCTATGGCTATGGTAAGGGGGGCTGTAGACTGGATCAGGTTCGTACAGCAATAATAATTATAAACATGGGTAGTATTTTCTTATTTCTTATCATATACTAGCACATAGCTAGGGCATGGGCACCTGTGGCACTCACCGTGCGGGGAACATTCATGAGTGCTGCGCGGGCACGAGATACTACCAATACATCATCATAAACCACCAGTAGCACGACATCTTCCACACAGGCTGAGTCAAGTGCTAAAGGGGTCAACGTACCAGCACCCCAAGTGGTGTAGCTGGAACACCACAAAAAGTAACCATGCATGAAGCCTATAGTCTCAAAACAGAGTTTCCAAAATCTTTCTTGGGTTTTATAACTCATAAACTCATATCGAGTAATAAAATCGAATTCCTTGTAATTCTGAAAACTCTTTCATAAAACCGAAAAACTGTGTAGCACTTTGTTCCCGCAGGACTCAAGAGGTGGCCCCCACAATCCCCTTTTGAAAACAAGTTTCTTTTCTTAAATACTTTTGAAATTGTCAAAAGTTTCTTCAATAATATGGATATAAAAACATAAATAAATATAAAACATCCATACACTTTATACCTTAGGAAATTTATTTCACAACATGAAAGGTACTTGGGAAATATTTCGACAAATTAAAACATTCTTCGAAAACAGTTTCACAAGTATGAAAGCATTGATAAATCATTTCAAATCATATGCTCTTTCATAAAATCATTTATCGATGGAACAAAAATGCATTATCAGAACTAAGTTAAATAATACCCCTTACCTCGATTTATCGAAAATCTTGAATTCCAGTGGTGACGCCTCCTAGTATCTCTCTTAAATCCCTCTACGATTCTCCTACACTGAAATTTGTATTTCTTAATATCTTATTTATCGAATTAACTACGATGTGTCAAAATCGTAACCATACCTACCTAGGAAAAATATGCTCGAAATTATAAAATACGTATAATTATCTCTAAAATTTGTATAAATTTATTACCTCGGTGTCTGTCCGTACTCCTTGATTACTTCGACTTAACGAGTCGATAGGTCCGATCCTCCCGGTTTATGTCACCGAAAATTTCAAATAAATATTTTCAACCGCCCCTTTTCCCTCGGATTTTCTCGAATTCTCGGTGTCTTCGTTGCATCCTCCAAATATACACATATATATAATTATATATATGTATAAATAAATTTAAAATATTACTCTTTTTTTCTATTACTATTCATCCTCTTCTCTTTTTCTTTTTTTTTACTATTCATCATTTTCACTATTCATCATTTTTTTTTTTTAATTTTCTTTCTCCTTTCCCGCGACTTCCATTTCTCTTCTTCATTTTCATTTCCTCCCTTCTTCTTTTTCCACCAGAAGTAGATCACCACCACCTTTCCTATTCGATCATCATCTTCATCACCACAGCTTGCTCCGGTCACCAGCATCATCATCGTCACCTTCCTCGGGATGGTTCTGTTCATCCCTGTTCTCGGTTTCTCCTTGCTTCAACCCAGTCTCCCACGCACACCTCTGTCCTCCAACACGTCTTGCTTCAGTTTCCTATTTATTCCGTCTTTCACCTTCCTTAGCCACGCATCAACCCAACTCAAGGGCACCCAAACAGCTCTCAAGACTGCGCCTATCCTGTTTCACCGTTTCTCTATTTCCTAGTCTCGATTTCGCCACCAAGAAAATTGAGAGCCTTCAGCCGACCTCCTATCTTTTACTTTGGGTTACACCAGAGCTGCTGTTTCGATCTTCCAATACCACCTATATATGTCGTCCTTGTCGGTATATATATATATACACATCTATAAGCTCCGGTTTCTCTGTTTGGTGGCTCTGCCCTCAGCACTCTATCTCTCCATTAACAGCTACTGCAGCTTTCTTTAATTTCTATCACTGTACCTCCCCCTGCTTCAGCTTCTCGGTACACTCCTTATGTTTTTTTTCTCCCCTAAACTGCTTCATCATCGTCCTTTAGTAACCAGAAATTATCAAGTCAGGAACTCCTAAAAATTTCCAGCAAACGGGACTATCTTCTCTGCGTTTCCAGTCGCTACGCAGATCAGCTGCTCTCACCTAGAGTTGGCTCTCGGGTTTCAAATTAAAGTCTGTTTTCTGCCCCTTTATATTTCAGTTCATTTTCATCTTGTTTCCTTCTCATCTTATCCCACCGCGAACCATCATATCATTTCACCTTTCTTCACATTTTCTGCCTTGGCTGCCTTTCTTAGTTTGTAGTTTACCTACTCCTGAGCACTGGTCTGTTTCCTCTGCAAAAAAATTCAGTCCTCATGTCAATTTTATCATTCTACTTCAGTCCCGCCACCTACACTAGGCTGTTTCAGCTATTTTCTTTCCATTTTAAATGATTATTATATTATATCTCTATCTACAAGTATTTCCTTTGTCAGCAGACTTCACGCCCTCCTTTGTTGTTGGTGACCGAGACTTTCTCCTTCAATTGAACACACGGCACCCTGCAGTAGCATACTATCCCAGTTTCTCATTTAATTCAGTTCAAATTCTCCAATAATCCTATGCTGATGGGACACACTCCCATACATTTAACATCTCCTGCTAACTTCTTCTTTCTTTTGTCGGCCTACTGCTCTACACTCTCGCCAGCTTCAGCTATATTGTTAATATTATTATTGTCGTTTTCCCCTTCTAAGCATTAACCCCCACCAACTCAAGTTTTCCCAAAAGAAAAGATCTGTAAATGATGGGACAACTCCTTTGCCTTCACACTTTCAATTTCCTAGGCTGTAGAATTAGTGTCCAGCGGACTTCTTTTCTTTTTACACCGAAGACCATCATCACCTCATTTCCTTTACCTGCTGTGGAACATCATCACCTCTCATATATATATATAACAATTATATATATGTACCTATTATATATGTGTACATATATATAGCCGACTTACTGACGTTTCCCCTTAAACGAATTTCATGAGTATACATATCGGTGGGGCTCTCGGGATTGGCTTCATTTAGAAGCCAATCCATGGGCTCCTATATTGCCTATGTATATTCATATGCTTATATATACTCGTATACAATCATATGTATATGTATATTTATCTATATACTTAAATTGAAGGATACCTAAAATGTCACATATATTTATATATATGTATACTTATATGTGTTTTTATGAATTTTACTTATAATATAAAATTAAATTCAGTCTATTATTTGAACGTATATATTACAAGGGAATATTTCTAGGTCATAATAAAAATTTATTTCTATTCCTTACAATTATTTATTCTTAGAGTTAATATATATATGTATATATTAATTCTTCCAAGTCTCTTAATGTGAAATATAATCTCTTTACGTACATCTAAAAATTTCTTGTCGTGCTTCATTGTCCGAATACAAGAAAGTTTCGTGGGGTTTACATCCCAGTACTTTATCATGTAAAACTGAGTATGAGCAAAGCTCCCAATACTTTATATGCATCAATCACAAAATTAAATACGAGCTATGCTCCCAGTACTCTCATATACATAAAATTGCATTAAAATATAGTACAAGTATATACTCCAGTACTTTATGATGCATATCTCAAAATATAGTGCAAGTATTCTCTAGCACTTATGGTTTTACACAAAACCAGATAGATGACTCACTTAAATCACAATTTTGTCAATTTCAAATCAAATTAGCACTTAAATGTGTTGTTTTCGTATATACATGAAAACATTAGCCATTCTATCATGCAATTCATGAATGAAGGGTTCAACATGCTTCTCAGGCTTTTTATCCTATTTTTGGATAAAATTACTCTTTATCTCATTTATCTCTATCACAACAATGTCTCTTTAAGGGAACTCATATAAGATATAGTATCAAAATACTACTTAAAATACGTGTAGCCATCTCTAGCTACTCACGCAATTCCTTTACTTCGGATCACGTCAAGTGACCTCACTTCCTCGATTCTGCTCACTCTTGCAATCCGATCAGTTTCCAAGATAATTTTCAAAGCTGTTACAATTATTGGCATTAGTATATCACTATATACTCATTTCATTTGCCAAATCTCAATTCAATACTTAGTTTTCATCACTTTCTCCAAATATGGTATAAAACCACATTTCACTATAACTATATTTATTTCTCCTTATTTCAAATATATGCATTTCATAAGATTACCTCATAATCTTCCATACATGCATATTTCATCATTAAATCAATGTTAACACCATTTCCTCATCATTTCCTCATTTTCTCACCAATATCTAGGTTATGGTGATTTTTCATGTTCCTTTCATTTCCAACATTTCACATATATACCAATCAACTAATCATTACACCTAGTTTAACATATATCAACTTGGTGCATTAAATCTTACCTAGTAGAGATTTCCTTCCTTTTTCACCAAAATGGTAAAATCCTTCTTGCTCCTTCAACTGTTGATGTCAATCTCTTGTTTTCAAGTATGTTGTTCTCCTCCTTTCTAAGAACAACTTTGCTCACTTATATCTCACTCAAAACTGATCACAGACTGAAGTTTTCTAGTGTTTCTTGGCTAGGTTTAGGTTTAGTTCTCAAATGGAATAGTAACTCTCGGGAAAATGAAGTGCAGAAGCCCAGTATTTATAGAACTGTCTTGATGAGATCGATCTGCTACCCTAGGAGATCGATCTGCTCTGTATTTTTCCTCTTTAAATCGACCTTCCAGACCACATGAGGTCGATCTGCTCATACATGAGATTAATCTGTTGCAACACAGAACCTTAAGGAGATCGATCTGCTCTTACATGAGATCGATCTGTTGCAAGTCAATAGCTTAAGAAAATCGATCTGGCTCTTAAGAGATCAATTCCTACAACACAAAATGTTTAGCAGATCGATCTAGCCCCATTGAAGATCGATCTGACCTGTTCCATCACTCAAATAAGACCATTTTTTGCTCTTCTGGATCGATCTCTCATCCCATGAGATCGATCTTTCATTCATATTTTCCAGATTTTATTGCAGTTTTCTGCAGTAACACACACCAAACTTTACTTATTTTACTGCCATAGTTATTTTCGCATCCAATCATCTTTAAGGCTTGAAAATGACATTCATTCATATTTCATATACATTGAAACTTGTGTGCATTCCTTGTATAGCCAAAGGTATACAATGTATCACCAAATGGAAGTATAAAACTCATTCCATTTTACTTAACCACTCAAAACTTAAGATATTTCTATTTCGCTCATGGAATTATCCCTTTTTCACTTGTTATATACTTATAAACTTGCATGTATTCATTCCATACACATTTACAACTTCACATATACATTCCTCATGATTTTCATTATTTGTGACTTATATACACATCACAAAGTCAGAAAGATTACTTATACTAATTTCGGGTCTTACATAGGCATAATGCCAAGATTCTTACATTCACAATCATTTCTTAGTCAAACCCATCTCGATATACACAGTTGTATCTAAACAAGCATATTAACATGGGGATGTAATTTTCCTAATTATTATCATTGACACACATCAGGCTAACTCTGCTCTGATATCGCCTCTGTCACGACCCTTAATTAATTGAAAATCAACTACAAATTTTTCATTTTTCGTTTATTATTTAATTCACCTTACTCAAATCGTGAACAGCTACACCACCGACAGTTGAGCTATGTATCGATGTTAATCTCATCCAACCATACCATTTCAAGTTACAATTTATTTAAACGTAAACACTTGTATTTCTTAATCAAAGTTGCTATTTACATGTGCTTACAATTCTTTACATCCCCAAGAGTTACATTCAAAATATTACTGTACTATTGCATGTCTAGATACAAATCGTAAAAATGTGTATAACTTTATATGATGGGATGCAGCGGACTCCAAAAATCAACTCCTCAATCTCTCTCAGTCTACTGAAAGTGCTCTGTAGAGGGGAAAAATAAGGGGGTGAGCAAACCACGCGCTCAATAAGGTAATCATGAGAGCAGGTAGATAACTATATTATCTACAAGATCGTGATGCCATGCGTAAAACAAAGCAGTTACTCATCATACCCAAAATCATCAGTTCATGCACGTGTTCATGATTGACACGCCCTAAGGGTATATGTCAGCAAGTGCACAGGTCGTACAAGTAATAATGAGATTTGAGTCCCGAGTTATCGTCCCACAGAGAAGTTGACTAGCCTAATTAACTACCGGTTAATCTTACCCTAAGTATATTTTAGCGAATTATGAAATTGAAGGGGGTGATCTACTAAGGCTAATTAAAAGTACTGAAAATAATAAAACTATAAGATAAACTAAATAAAACCGAGCAAAATTACTTACAGTGCTCCACGCAATTAAAATCAAAAGCCTACAAAAGAAATTAAAACAGTTAAAACTGATTAATACAAATAAAATGCAAACATGAAAATAGCAAAGCAAGATTAATTAAACTAAAATTAAACAACCTAAAGTAAAATGTGAATGTAATTAAACTAACTAAAAAAATGCAATTTAAACTAACATAATGTAAGACCCCGTATATGTATAACGGTAAGGTGTGTAATTGGATCAAATAATATGAATGGACTTGTAATGTAAAGTATGATTGATGTAAGTCCATGGATTCAAAGTATGTATGTGTAATATAAATTTTAACGTACATACAAGTTTCATTGAGTATGAATACGAAGAAATGAGTATAGCAAGTGATGGATGTGATTGAGACTCAAGATGAGTAGTGTGGTAAAATGGAATGGAGTTATGCTTCCATTTGGTTTTATGTAGCATACCTTTGAACATACAATGAATGCACACAAGTTTCAATGTGCATAAGGTATGAATGGATGCCATTTTCAAGTTATAAATGTGGATGGATGAGAAAATAGCCATGGCAATAGATTAAGGATGTGTTGGTATGAGTTGCAGCAAGGAAACTGCAGGAAATCTGGAAAAACATGAGGTCCAGATCGATCTCATAGGATGAGAGATCGATCTAGAAGAGCCAGAATGCTCTTATTTGGGCGAAAGAATTGAGCAGATCGATCTCCAATGGAGCCAGATAGATCTCCCAAGCATTCTGTGGTGGAATGATCGATCCCCAAGCACCCAGATCGATCTCCTTAGCTCTCTGTTTGGGACCAGATCGATCTCATGCTTAGACAGATCGATCTCATGCTTCAACAGATCGATCTGATGCTTCGACAGATCGATCTCAGGCTTAAAAATGTCGTGAAAAAGAGGGATTTTAAGGGACCAGATCGATCTCCTCTTGGACCAGATCGATCTCCCCAAGCTATTTCTATATAAGGAGAGCTAAAAATCTGGAAATCTCGGAAAAACATATTAACCTCCCATTTTCAACCCAAAAACCTAACTTTCCCTCTCTAAAATCAGCCATTTTCAGTAAGAATTAAAGAGAGATCATTAGAGGCAAAGTTGTTCCTATCAAGGAGAAGAACAACATAGTGAGAGGGCATTTTCCCATTCTTGGAATTGAGGGAGTTAAGGGCATTTCCATTTGGAGCAAGAAGAGAAATCATATTGGTAAGATTCTAACACTCCAATCCAAATGCATTAGCTATTTAATTGATTTTGGAGTTGATTGATATGAGTATTGATGGATAAACTACCTAGGAATGTTGTGGAATTGGTGTGACCTAGAAATCTAAAATGGGTATAATGTGAGGATATGTGGGATTGAATGAGCTTATGGTTTATGGCATGCTAAAGTTGTTATTGGGGTAATGTTTATGATTTTAGATGGTTAGATGGAATTACATGGTGAGTTGGAGGAATTGTGAAAATGGATATGTATATGATTGATAAATGCCATAGTGAGGGAATTCATGGAATATGAACACTATGAGCTTAATGTCGATTTAACATCGATTTTGAATAAGTTAATAGGCCTAAGAAGACCCATAGACCCGAGTTATGGGTAAAGTGATGAAACGAGGCCATATAAGCGTTAATAGAGGCTATAGGTTAAATTGACTATAGCAAGCACAATGGTTGCATTGTATGGATCGAATATAATGCGGGATACGATTTTGTGCAATCCCGAAGAGTTCGTTGAAGACGAATCGAACCGTACGAGTAAGCAGCTTAAGGAAGTGGAATCACGCATCGCGATTCCAGGTAAGGGAATTTTGTGAGTATATAGAGGTAGCTGCTCGTACTTTAAACTTGTGGGTGAATATTGGGTGTTGTATGAAATGCGTGGTTGCTCAAATAAATGATTGATGGTATTCGTGAATGATGATGAGTATATGCGTGGTTTTGGATTCGAAGTGGATTTGATGAAATGGGATAGTAAGGCTAATAATTGCATAAATCTATTGTTTTGATGCTTTTCAAAACGAAATTTGCTTGGTTTTAAGCAAGCTTGTAGATAGGTCGGCTAGTATTGTATTGTTGTTGTGGAAAAGCATTTGTGAGTGCTAAAACCCGATTTTCGAGATTGATAAATTGTATATGAGCCGCCTATCAAAATTGTATGACATAAATCGCGCTAGAGCTTCGCTCGCGCTGGATTTCTATGTTTCCATTGTATGAAACGTGCTGGAGCTTAGCTCGCACCCTGATTTGGAAACTATGGTGATATTTATAAACCGTACTAGAGCTTCTGCTCGTACATGGATTTTGAGTGGTTGTCTTATGAGTATAACCGTACTAGAGCTATGCTCGTACGCGTCTCCTTATGAGAAGATGCATGAGTCGTGCTAGAGCCTTGCTCGCACAAGTTTGCACATTGGGATATGTATAAGGTTGTGAAAGTTAGTAAGATCCTTAAGCCTTACATCCTTAAGCCCAACGAGGCGGGGAGGCTCTGTTTGGCAGGGAGGCTCTCTTACGGTGGGATCCTTAAGCCAACATCTTTAAGCCCAAAGAGGCGGGGAGGCTCTGTTAGGCAGGGAGGCTCTCCTACATGGGTACGGTAAGATCCTTAAGCCCTACATCTTTAAGCCAACATCCTTAAGCCCAAAGAGGCGGGGAGGCTCTGTTAGGCGAGGAGGCTCTGTTTGGCAGGGAGGCTCTCTTACGGAAAGGATCCTTAAGCCCTACATCCTTAAGCTAACATCCTTAAGCCCGAGGAGGCAAGGAGGCTCTGTTAAGCGGGGAGGCTCTGTTCGGCAGGAAGGCTCTCCTTCACGGAATATGGAAAGCTCTTGGTATGGGGTAGATAAGACCTAGGAATGGCACCCCCAATCACGATATGAGTTGCGGAGTACGATGTACCGTGTATATCACATGGAGTACGATGTACCGCATGATGGTTATGTGATGAGAAAGTCTGGCGAGGGATAATCCATCTTCGTGCCAGCATGATACCCCGCACACCTGGATGCGTGTGGTCTGGGATGACTTATGATGTAATTGTTCACATAGGCACTTTTGATATAGTGACCTAGATTTATACACATGCGTAAATTGTGGAATGAAAATGTGGTTGTGATTGTGAGTTGATTTGGTGGTGTTTATGGTGTCGGTTTAAAAAAGGAAGTTTCTTAAAGAATTGCCCTTTTATGAATTTAAATGAGATTGAGCATGAGATGATTTATACATGATGTTTCTACCATGTTTTATATGCCAATGCACATGATTTCGATACATGATATATATGTATATTCACATGGCATAGTTTTATTCCTCATGCTCCTACTATAAATGATTTATGCATAACACTATCAGCATGTAGATAGAGTAGTTATCTACCATGCTTGCATTATTGCCTTACTGAGCGTGTGGTTGCTCATCCCACTCTATTTTCCCCCTACAGAGCGTGCATAGTAGCCCAGTGAGGACTGAGGCGTAATATTTTGGACTCCGCTGCATCTCCATTGCTAAGAGGTATATACACAGTGATTCTTTTTGTATCTAAACAATGTAAAAGCACAGTATTCTTTTGAGTTGTACTTATGGGGGATGTAGATGTCAGTAAAACGTGTATTCGTATAAGTACACGATTAAATGCACATGTATGACATCGTTTTAATTAATTGAGAATGAATGAGATGTGGTGTTTATTATTGGCTCACAGCCCAACAGTGTGTGGTGAGTTTAGTTCACGACCGGGTAAGGTAACAGTAAAACGCGAAAAAAATTTCAGTGATTTTCGGTTAAAGAGAATGGAATTGTGTCGTGACAGAGATTGGTATCAGAGCTGTGTTGGCCTGATGTGAGTCATTAATAAAACGTAGGAAAGTACACCCCCATAGTACTGTGCTTTTGTTTAGATATAACTGTGTATACTGTGATGGATTGAGCTTAATAAATTATTATAATACAGGAAGTTAGGCACTATGCCAGTTACACGCAAAGGTAGAGGGGCGAGAGCACGTGCTAGAGGCCGTAGAGGTAGGCCTGAGAGCCGTGCGGAGCCACAGACTGAGCAGGCTCCACAGAACCCTACTGAGAGAGCAGAGGATACCGAGGCTCGATTCGCTAGGTTAGAGCGGAGTATCGAGAGTTTGGTGGAGATAGTCACCCAGGCATTGGGTGCCGGTGATAGACGAGGTCCCGCAGCACAGCCTACTACTGAACAGGCAGCTGCAGAGGCGGAGAGACCTCATGCTGCTGAGACAGCTACAGTTACACCACCTCCAGCCCAGGATACAGCTTCTCCTATCGCTCCACAGCAGAGCGGTAGTGATGTGGGTTATGACTGTGACTTGAGCAGGTTGCGAGAGTTTCAAGCGCTGAAACCCCCAGTGTTTAGAGGGGTGAAGGACCCAGTGATTACGGAGGATTGGGTGTATGAGATGGAGAAACTATATAGGTTTTTTCGATGTACTTCAGCTGAAAAAGTAGCCTTTGCCGTGTTTATGTTGAAAGGCGAGGTCGAGCATTGGTGGAGGTCCACCGAGGTTATTTTGAGGGCCAGACACTCTGAGATCTCGTGGGAGATATTTCTAGAGGCCTTCAGGAGACAGTATATTCCAGCTACCGCACAGAGGAAATTACAGATGGAATTTATGAATTTGGTTCAGGGGAACCGGACTGTGGACGAGTATGAGTCCAAGTTTATCTCCTTGGGGAGATATGACCCGGACACGATGGGTAGTGAGACCCGAAAGATACAGAAGTTTATGGATGGATTGAGATTGGCCATCCGGACTAAGCTAGCTCCCTTCGACATTGTGACTTATGAGGAGGCTGTACATAAGGCTCAGTTGTGTGAGCAAGACTTTGAGCGAAATACCTCCGAGCTTGGGAGAGTCAGTGTTAGGAAGGACAGAGATCGGAAGAGATCCGAGTTTGGAAGAGTGGCCAAGAGAGGTGGCCAAAGGTTTTTCGAGAAGAGGCCTAAGATCGAGGAGGTGCAGGAGAGAGCTGCCAGACCTCCCGTATACCCAGCTTTGACTGCACCGAGGGGTATAACTATTGGAGGACCACGACCTACCACAGATCAGTGTAGGAGATGTGGGAGATTTCATGGGAATAGGCCCTGCCTGATGACCCCTATAGTGTGTTTTAGATGTGAGAGACCAGGACATATGGCTAAGTATTGTCCTGAGAAGATAGAGATTGCCCTACAGAAGGGCAAGGAGCCTGAGGGAGCTCCAGTTGAGACAGCAGCCCCGAGGAGGAGGGCTACAGCTGAGGAAAAAGGGAAACAGGCAGCGGGTGTGAGCAGAGGAAGAGTACATGCACTGGATCAGGACACCGCGGATGCTTCGACGGATGTGATTAAAGGTACCATCCGAATCTTTGATTTAGAAGCATTGGTATTATTTGATCCTGGTGTCACGCATTCTTTCACATCACCTTCCTTTGCACATAAATTGTTGAAATATGTGAAACCAACATTGTTGGATAAAATGTTAATGATTTCCACACCCATGAATGATAGTCAATTGACTGAGCATGTATGTAGAGATTGTAAGTTAAAGATAGAGGGGAAGGAAATGATAGCCAATCTGATTTTATTGAATATGAATGATTTTGATGTAATTTTGGGAATGGATTGGTTGGCTACCAATCGTGTTGTGATGGATTGTCATGCCAAAACATTGATGTTTTCAGGATTAGACAATCTTATTGTAAACTTTGATAAAAAGAAATGATATGAAACTAGCATGTTTGTTGTAAATAAAAGGAGTATGATTTTAAATTCATATTGCTTGAGAGATAAATTTATTGTTTATGATAAATGTTGAATGTGGAGTGATGGTTATGTTACTAACGATGGAGAGGATAATGTGAAGGGTTCATTGCATACGTGGTCGATATAGATGAGGTACACCTGGAATTGAAGGACATACCCGTAATTACGGATTACCCGGATGTCTTTCCGGATGAATTACCAGGACTACCACCTGAAAGGGAAATGGAATTTTGCATTGAATTAGTGCCTGGTACAGAGCCGATATCGAAACCACCCTATAGAATGGCTCCGATAGAATTGGAAGAGCTAAAGAAGCAGCTGCAAGAGCTGCTGGAGAAGGGGTTTATTAGACCGAGTGTCTCACCTTGGGGAGCACCAGTTCTATTTGTAAGGAAGAAGGATGGAAGCCTCCGACTGTGTATAGATTACCGGTTGTTGAATAAGGCCACCATTAAGAACAAGTACCCCCTTCCAAGAATCGATGATTTGTTGGATCAGCTTCAGGGAGCCGAAGTATTTTCTAAGATAGATCTGCGGTCAGGGTATCATCAATTGAGAATCAGGAGTGGAGATATACCCAAGACAGCATTTCGCACCCGTTATGGCCACTACGAGTTTTTGGTGATGCCATTCGGATTGATGAATGCTCCCGCAGCATTTATGGCATTGATGAATGACATATTCAAGCCATACCTGGACAAGTTTGTAATAGTGTTCATTGATGATATTTTGGTGTATTCCAAGTCCAGGGAAGATCATGAGGAGCACTTGAGGATAGTTCTGCAGACCCTCCGAGAGAGAGAATTGTATGCCAAACTCAGCAAGTGTAACTTTTGGTTGGAGCAGATCTCATTTCTGGTGCATGTCGTGTCAAAGGATGGGGTATCAGTGGATCCATCCAAGATAGAGGCAGTTGTACAGTGGGAACAGCCCAAGACAGTAACTGAGATCAGAAGTTTCCTAGGATTGGCAGGATATTATCGGAGATTTGTAGAAGGTTTCTCCAGACTAGCTGCTCCGTTGACACGCCTCACGCGTAAAGATGTTAAGTTTGTGTGGGATGAGGCATGTGAGAGGAGTTTTGAGGAGCTTAAGCGTCGATTGACGATTGCTCCAGTTCTCACCATTCCTACCAGCTCAGGAGGATTCTCGGTGTATACGGATGCATCGCACCAGGGACTGGGCTGTGTGCTTATGCAGGATGGGAAGGTAGTTGCCTATGGATCTAGACAGTTGAAAGATCATGAGAGGAACTACCCGACACATGATTTAGAGTTGGCGGCTGTAGTATTTGCTTTGAAAATATGGCGCCACTATCTCTATGGTGAGAAGTTTCAGGTGTTCACAGATCATAAGAGCCTTAAGTACCTGTTCTCACAGAAAGAACTGAATATGAGACAGAGGAGATGGCTCGAACTCCTGAAAGACTATGATTGTGAAATCATGTACCACCCGGGTAAGGCAAATGTAGTTGCCGATGCTTTGAGTAGAAGAACCTTGGGTTGGTGTCATATATGATGGTACGAGAACATGAATTGTTAGAACACTTTGCGAACCTCAGTTTGGATGTAACCCCACCTGGATCTGAGAGACTTGAGATCATGGCTAGTTTGAGACTAGAGCCAGAGTTGATTGGCCGTATTCGGCAAGCCCAGCAGAGCGATCGACGGTGTATCGATTGGCTGAGGCAGATACAGACAGGTGTGGGTATTGATTTTGAGCAGAGTGCTGATGGCTTATTGAGGTTCAGAGGCAGAGTATGCGTTCCCAGGGATCCTGAGATCAGGAGAACGATTTTATCAGAGGCTCACTCATCGAAGTATACGATACATCCGAGAAGTACCAAGATGTATCAAAACCTTCGGAAGGTTTATTGGTGGTCTGGAATGAAAAGAGACATTGCGAAATATGTCGCTAAGTGTCTCGTTTGTCAGCAAGTGAAGGTAGAGCATCAAAAGCTTGCAGGATTATTGCAGCCTCTACCGATATCGACATGGAAGTGGGAGCATGTCACCATGGATTTTGTGATGGGGTTGCCGAGGACCCGTAGAGGTCATGATGCCATATGGGTTATTGTGGACCGATTAACTAAGTCCGCCCATTTCTTGGCTATAAGAGCTACCGATACACTGAGTCAGTTGGCGAACCTGTATATTCGAGAGATAGTACGGCTACATGGTGTACCAGTGAGCGTTGTTTCTGATAGGGATGCCCGCTTCACTTCCCATTTCTGGGAACATTTTCAGGAAGCGCTGGGGACCCGATTGAGTTTTAGCACTGCTTTTCATCCTCAGACAGATGGGCAGTCAGAGAGGACTATACAGACCCTCGAGGATATGTTGAGAGCGTGTGTGCTAGATTTTAGAGGCTCCTTGGATGACCACCTGCAGTTAGCCGAGTTCGCTTATAATAATAGCTATCATGCTAGTATCAGGATGGCACCCTATGAGGCATTGTACGGGCGTAGATGCCGTTCCCCTGTTGGATGGGAAGAGGTTGGTGACAGATAGATTTTTGCTCCGAACTTAGTGCAGCAGGCATCTGAGGACGTCCAGTTGATATGTGAGAGATTATGGACAGCTCAGAGCCGGCAAAAGAGTTATGCTGACAAGAGACGAAAACCACTGGAGTTTGATGAGGGTGAGTTGGTGTTTCTGAGGGTATCACCATCGAAGGGTATTATGAGATTTGGTAAGAAGGGCAAGCTGAGCCCTAGATATATCGGACCCTTTGAGATTTTGGAGAGAGTGGGAGATAAGGCGTATAGATTGGCATTGCCACCGGACTTGGCAAATGTCCACAACGTCTTCCACGTCTCGATGCTTTGGAAGTATCACCCGAACCTGGCACACGTGATAAGATATGAGCCGTTGGAGCTCCATAAGAGTATGACGTATGTTGAGAAGCCGGTTCAGATATTGGATAGAAAAGAGAAAGTGTTGCGGAATAAGACAATTCCCTTGGTGAAAGTGCTTTGGCAACACCACACGGCGGAAGAGGCCACGTGAGAATTGGAGAACTTGATACGGGAGAAGTACCCCCAACTGTTTGAAGAGTGACTTGGTTCTAATTTGGAGGACCAAATTCCTTGAAGGAGGGGAGAATGTAAGACCCCGTATATGTATAAGGGTAATGTGTGTAATTGGATCAAATAATATGAATGGACTTGTAATGTAAAGTATGATTGATGTAAGTCCATGGATTCAAAGTATGTATGTGTAATATAAATTTTAACGTACATACAAGTTTCATTGAGTATGAATATGAAGAAATGAGTTCTAGCAAGTGATGGATGTGATTGAGACTCAAGATGAGTAGTGTGGTAAAATGGAATGGAGTTATGCTTCCATTTGGTTTTATGTAGCATACCTTTGAACATACAATGAATGCACACAAGTTTCAATGTGCATAAAGTATGAATGGATGCCATTTTCAAGTTATAAAGGTGGATGGATGAGAAAATAGCCATGGCAATAGATTAAGGATGTGTTGGTATGAGTTGCAGCAAGGAAACTGCAGGAAATCCAGAAAAACATGAGGTCCAGATCGATCTCATAGGATGAGAGATCGATCTGGAAGAGCCAGAATGCTCTTATTTGGGCGAAAGAATTGAGCATATCGATCTCCAATGGAGCCAGATCGATCTCCCAAGCATTCTGTGGTGGAAAGATCGATCCCCAAGCACCCAGATCGATCTCCTTAGCTCTCTGTTTGGGACCAGATCGATCTCATGCTTAGACAGATCGATCTCATGCTTCAACAGATCGATCTGATGCTTTGACAGATCGATCTCAGGCTTAAAAATGCCGTGAAAAAGAGGGATTTTAAGGGACCAGATCGATCTCCTCTTGGACCAGATCGATCTCCCCAAGCTATTTCTATATAAGGAGAGCTAAAAATCTGGAAATCTCGGAAAAACATATTAACCTCCCATTTTCAACCCAAAAACCTAACTTTCCCTCTCTAAAATCAGCCATTTTCAGTAAGAATTAAAGAGAGATCATTAGAGGCAAAGTTGTTCCTATCAAGGAGAAGAACAACATAGTGAGAGGGCATTTTCCCATTCTTGGCATTGAAGGAGTTAAGGGCATTTCCATTTGGAGCAAGAAGAGAAATCATATTGGTAAGATTCTAACACTCCAATCCAAATGCATTAGCTATTTAATTGATTTTGGAGTTGATTGATATGAGTATTGATGGATAAACTACCTAGGAATGTAGTGGAATTGGTGTGACCTAGAAATCTAAAATGGGTATAATGTGAGGATATGTGGGATTGAATGAGCTTATGGTTTATGGCATGCTAGAGTTGTTATTGGGGTAATGTTTATGATTTTAGATGGTTAGATGGAATTACATGGTGAGTTGGAGGAATTGTGAAAATGGATATGTATATGATTGATAAATGCCATAGTGAGGGAATTCATGGAATATGAACACTATGAGCTTAATGTCGATTTAACATCGATTTTGAATAAGTTAATAGGCCTAAGAAGACCCATAGACCCGAGTTATGGGTAAAGTGATGAAACGAGGCCATATAAGCGTTAATAGAGGCTATAGGTTAAATTGACTATAGCAAGCACAATGGTTGCATTGTATGGATCGAATATAATGCGGGATACGATTTTGTGCAGTCCCGAAGAGTTCGTTGAAGACGAATCGAACCGTACGAGTAAGCAGCCTAAGGAAGTGGAATCACGTATCGCGATTCCAGGTAAGGGAATTTTGTGAGTATATAGAGGTAGCTGCTCGTACTTTAAACTTGTGGGTGAATATTGGGTGTTGTATGAAATGCATGGTTGCTCAAATAAATGATTGATGGTATTCGTGAATGATGATGAGTATATGCGTGGTTTTGGATTTGAAGTGGATTTGATGAAATGGGATAGTAAGGCTAATAATTGCATAAATCTATTGTTTTGATGCTTTTCAAAAAGAAATTTGCTTGGTTTTAAGCAAGCTTGTAGATAGGTCGGCTAGTATTGTATTGTTGTTGTGGAAAAGCATTTGTGAGTGCTAAAACCCAATTTTCGAGATTGATAAATTGTATATGAGCCGCCTATCAAAATTGTATGACATAAATCGCGCTAGAGCTTCGCTCGCGCTGGATTTCTATGTTTCCATTGTATGAAACGTGCTGGAGCTTAGCTCGCACCCTGATTTGGAAACTATGGTGATATTTATAAACCGTACTAGAGTTTCTGCTCGTACGTGGATTTTGAGTGGTTGTCTTATGAGTATAACCGTACTAGAGCTATGCTCGTACGCGTCTCCTTATGAGAAGATGCATGAGTCGTGCTAGAGCCTTGCTCGCACAAGTTTGCACATTGGGATATGTATAAGGTTGTGAAAGTTAGTAAGATCCTTAAGCCTTACATCCTTAAGCCGACATCCTTAAGCCCAACGAGGCGGGGAGGCTCTGTTAGGCGGGGAGGCTCTGTTTGGCAGGGAGGCTCTCTTACGGTGGGATCCTTAAGCCAACATCCTTAAGCCCAAAGAGGCGGGGAGGCTCTGTTAGGCAGGGAAGCTCTCCTACATGGGTACGGTAAGATCCTTAAGCCCTACATCTTTAAGCCAACATCCTTAAGCCCAAAGAGGCGGGGAGGCTCTGTTAGGCGAGGAGGCTCTGTTTGGCAGGGAGGCTCTCTTACGGAAAGGATCCTTAAGCCCTACATCCTTAAGCTAACATCCTTAAGCCCGAGGAGGCAGGGAGGCTCTGTTAAGCGGGGAGGCTCTGTTCGGCAGGAAGGCTCTCCTTCACGGAATATGGAAAGCTCTTGGTATGGGGTAGATAAGACCTAGGAATGGCACCCCCAATCACGATATGAGTTGCGGTGTACGATGTACCGTGTATATCACATGGAGTACGATGTACCGCATGATGGTTATGTGATGAGAAAGTCTGGCGAGGGATAATCCATCTTCGTGCCAGCATGATACCCCGCACACCTGGATGCGTGTGGTCTGGGATGACTTATGATGTAATTGTTCACATAGGCACTTTTGATATAGTGACCTAGATTTATACACATGCGTAAATCGTGGAATGAAAATGTGGTTGTGATTGTGAGTTGATTTGGTGGTGTTTATGGTGTCGGTTTAAAAAAGGAAGTTTCTTAAAGAATTGCCCTTTTATGAATTTAAATGAGATTGAGCATGAGATGATTTATACATGATGTTTCTACCATGTTTTATATGCCAATGCACATGATTTCGATACATGATATATATGTATATTCACATGGCATAGTTTTATTCCTCATGCTCCTACTATAAATGATTTATGCATAACACTATCAGCATGTAGATAGAGTAGTTATCTACCATGCTTGCATTATTGCCTTACTGAGCGTGTGGTTGCTCATCCCACTCTATTTTCCCCCCTACAGAGTGTGCATAGTAGCCCAGTGAGGACTGAGGCCTAATATTTTGGACTCCGCTGCATCTCCATTGCTAAGAGGTATATACACAGTGATTCTTTTTGTATCTAAACAATGTAAAAGCACAGTATTCTTTTGAGTTGTACTTATGGGGGATGTAGATGTCAGTAAAACGTGTATTCGTATAAGTACACGATTAAATGCACATGTATGACATCGTTTTAATTAATTGAGAATGAATGAGATGTGGTGTTTATTATTGGCTCACAGCCCAACAGTGTGTGGTGAGTTTAGTTCACGACCGGGTAAGGTAACAGTAAAAAGCGAAAAAAATTTCAGTGATTTTCGGTTTAAGAGAATGGAATTGGGTCGTGACACATAAAGTCTAATAAGATAAAAATCTACTTACCTAAAGAAATTCTTAAACTTAACTCTAACTAAATGCTAATAAAACAAAATCTAACTAATGTATGCAAAAAAATTTAATCTAAATTAATTCTAAATATTATTCATAAAATAATAAACTAGAAATTAAATCCTAACATGTATAAGCTAAAATTAACTATTAACTAAGACTTAAAACTAAGATTAAATTAACAACTTAAAACATTAAAATTAATCTACAATTATCAACGAATAACTATACTAAACTAACAACTAATGAAACAATCACCATAATAAAAATGCCATAGAAATTAAACTAAATAAAGTAGAGGTGGCCAAACAAGGCCTTAACCAATTTAAACCATTCCCTTCAAACATTGTTCATGTTTCAATTTGCTTCTTTTCCAGGAAAGGGTCTCAGTTTCAGGCGGTGCTCATGCTTTGTTTGGTCTGCTGTCCAGGTCTGTTCTCGGTTCCTACTTGCTGAAGCGCACGTCCAGGCCTGCTGTCTTCATCAACTGCTGTCAACCTGTGCTCTGTACTGACATTTCGAATGCAATGTTCTTCACTTCCAGATGCTGTAGATGCTGTGTCCAGCTGCTGCTCTTATGTGTTTTCTACTGCACGTTCTGCACATCACCAATGCAGCTGCAACTCTGTTTCTTCATAGGAACTGTCCAGGTTTGCTGCTACAATCTAACACAACACTCATGCATAGCATTTTCTCAGCTCCTACTGCTGCGCACCAATAACACGATCTAAACATATTTTACTCAGCTAACCATAGTCCTGCGCACCGTCTGTTCACTGCTTCTGCTTCAGGTCTCGGCTACACCTTACTTCCTCTTGAACATGCCACCTGACTGACTTCAACCAAGAAATTGACTCAGCAATTAACAATCAGTAATGAAAAAATTAAAAGGCTAAACAAATTTAATCCAACTACAAACTGAAACTTGAAACCAAATTTATTTAAGTAAATGGGACTAAAGCAACAAAACAGAAAATAAATAAGCACAAAACAGAAATGGGAATAAAGCTGGAACAAGAATAAACACAAATCTCTACATCCTTCATAACTTCAACTATCACAACTAGATTAATATAGAATGCAGTCATGAAAAGAGAATGGATAGTAACACTTTCACAAAACAGGGTAGAACAGAGAGTCGGTTTCCTTCACTTTCTTCTCCTACTGTGTTCCACATTGTTCATGATGTATATCACTACACACAAGAGGGTAAAATGATGGGGAAATAGCTGGGTAAATCAGCAACACAACTGGTTTCACCCTTCATGAGAGAAAAGAATCGAATATGACTAATATAAAGGAAATGCAACGGAAGGTGAAGCAAAATAGCTACTGTCACTAGCTATTTCACTTACCCGAGTAGAATTAAAAGGAAAAAATGAAGAACAATGTGATAAGATAGAATACTAACTACTGGAATAAAAAAAATTGCATTTCAATAGAATAAAAATAAAACGAAAGCTTCTAAAAGTTTAACAATGGTGGCTGCTGTCACCAGCCGAAAAACATAAAAAAAAAAAAACCTAAGGTAAATAAAACCTAAAATAAATGTTTAACCTAAAAAAAACTAAAAGCTACCTTTTTTCAATTGACATCTTTTTCTATTTATACACACACTTAGGGGTACAATTGTAATATTTCCATCTTAGATGAGTTGACATTGTTTGGCCACTTGTCTTCACACCATTTGGCTCCTTGAAAAATAATATTTTCATGTCATCTGTCTTTTTGTCCAATTGGATGTGCTAGGCTCGTGTTGTCCGCGTAGTCCAATCTCAATTTTAGCTCAATTTCGATCTATTTTCTATTGAAATATTCAAAATTCATCCGGATTTAATTTATCTCAAACATGAGAATTTTAATTAAATAAAGGGGATAATTAACAAAATAAATTGGGGATTTAAATAATTAATTAGGAAATTAAGCATAAATAATTCTAAAAATATAGAATTATCACACCTCCAAACTTGAGTTTTTGCTTGTCCTCAAGCAAAACAAAATAATTATAGGAATGACAAGTACTAAACACAATAATTTTCCCAATATTATCCTCAAAGAAAAAGTACAGGCTATGAAATCAAAGAGTCACAATTATAAGTCCCACATTCAGAATCATTCAATCATAAGTCCTAACCCAAATTAGACTCCTTGTGAGTGTGTGAAAAATGTCAAAGTCACTTCACAGTACATTATCCGGATTAGATTATGCAAACACCGTGAATGCAAAGTCAATGACATGTGATCATTCCCATAAGTTTGCTTTTCAATTCTCTCTCCACTAATGTAGTCACACTTAACTAAAGATCAATAGGACTTCATTAAGCTTGTAATGTAAGGCTGGGGTTAAGATATGATAAAGTCAATTTAGGTTTAATTACCCCTTAACATGCATTACTTTCAGGATCTTAATGTAATAGCTCAAATTTATTCCCCAAAACTTATTTATTTCACTAAACATTTTTTTCTATTTTTGTATTTTTCTTTTTTCTTCTTCTTTTTTTTTTTTGAATTTTCACTATCACCAGATACCCATATGTACAAAGTCACAATATATCCAATGACTTCCCATGCTTTCGGGGTAAGGGATAGGAAAAGAATATTTAAGCTAAGGAAAATTATAAGCAGGTGTATTTACAGAGAAAGTCTTATTTGGCCCAGATGAGTGACTAGGGATAAAGTATGTATAGGGATGGCTCGAAAGGCTCAAATGATCCAAAGATGGCCTAAATCATTTACCTAATTAAGTGTGATTTAATATTTCACCTCGAGATTAGATCAAACAAATTCTAGAATATAATACACAAAATCAACTAAACAAATGCAATCCTAAGTCCACATAAGCTTTCTCTAAATAAATATACAGATTCATGACATGACATGTGCATAAGATGAGGAAATCATAATCAGAATCAAGACAAATTCAAGAACTCAACTTCATGCTTTTCCTATAATCATGCTTCTTAGTCAAATCAAAATCAGACTTAATCATGGGGTCATATCATCGAAATATGGGAAAACTACAGCTAAGCACTAAATCATCCTAAAATCAAACAGCTTAAGATTAGATTTTCGAAAACATTTTGATAAAATTTTCAATTTTGCCCAACTTTTCAAAAAATGCTCAAGTAATATCCCCTCCCCCAACCTTAAAGTGCACAGTGTCCTCAGTGTGCAGATAATATAAGAATTGAAGTTCAGGAACAAAGTACTCCTCTTTTTGATGATGATGAACAACTGAAGTTTTTATTGAAAGCTTAAAACTTAGAAAATAAACTTGCAAAATAAACAAAGAAAGAAACAACAGAAAAGAAAAAGAAAAAGAACTATATACAAGATGAAAAGAAAAACACAACCACTTCAAATGCAGCTGAAGAAAACAACACTCAGCAGCAGTGCAAAGAGTAGGAGGATTAGCCAGAATGGTGATAGAATGTTAACAGTTAAATTCTCCTTAGCTCTATCTACTTCCCTCATTCTTTCAGATTTCATGTGCTTAAGCCTTATATCCTGATTAATCTCTATCTTAAAATACTCTTGAGAGTCATCAGAGAGCTTCAAAGGTTTGGAAACATTAAATTTCACTTCCTAATCTAGGACTCTCATAGTTAACTCCCCCTTCTGTTCATCAATTAAGGCTCTACCAGTCGCTAGGAAAGGTCTGCCTAGAATAATAGGGACTTCCCTGTCTTCCTCCATATCTAACACGATAAAATCTGTAGGAAAAATAAACTTGTCCACCTTAACTAGCACGTCTTTAATGATCCCCTTCGGGTATTTAATGGATCTATCTGCTAATTGAAGGGTCACTGTAGTGGGCTTTGCATCTCCTATTCCTAGCTTCTGGTTTATGGACCAAGGCATAAGGTTTATACTAGCTCCTAGATCATAAAGGGCTCTACCAAAGAACTGATCTCCTATGGTGCAAGGTATGGTAAAACCACTTGGATCTTTGAGCTTGGGGGGTAATTTCCTCTGAATAATGGCACTACACTCCTTAGTCAAGGCCACTGTCTCATAATCCTCTAATCTTCTCTTCCTCAAGAGGATATCCTTCATAAACTTCACATAACTAGGCATTTGCTCTAAAGTATCCGCGAAAGGAATGTTAATGTGAAGCTTCTTAAAAACCTCAAGAAATTTAGCAAACTGCTGATCAAGCTTCTGGATTTTGAACCTCTGAGGAAATAGTAATAGGGGTCTAACTGGAGGAAGTGTAGTGGTAACAAGTGTAACATCAGATGAAGAGGAAGGTTGTGAAGAAAAAGAAGGTAAAGATGAAGAAGCGCCTGACTTAGATTCCTTTGCAGCTTGATCCTGATGTTCCTGCTCTTTCTGAGCTGCTTCTTTGGGACTTATGACTTTTTCAACTATGGGCTCAACAGGATTGGACTTAACTTGTGGTTCCTCTAGCTCTTTGCCGCTCCTAAGGGTGATGGATTTAACATGTTCCTTACTTTCCCTTTGCCTAACAGGATTAGTTTCAGTGTTACTGGGGAGGGTCCCTTGAGGACGTTGACTAAGAGCATTTGCTATTTATCCTACATGAACCTCTAAGTTCTTAGTTGAAGAAGCTTGATTTTGTAGGATAGTCGTGAACATTTCCTCAAGCGAGGGCTTCTTCTCAGCTACTGGTGCTGTGCAAGTATATGCTGTGGCTGGATAGGTGGTGGTGGTGGTGATGGATGATGTGGGTATGGGTGATGTGGTGGATGGTATGGAAATTGCGGCAGTGGTGGTGCCTGAACAGGTGGAGCTTGAAAACCAAGGAGTCCTACAGGTCTAGAGCTAGAAGTTTGCCCATGGTTTTGGCTCAAGGCGAAGTTAGGATGGTTCCTCCACCCTGAATTATAGGTGTTTGAAAAAAGGTTGTTCTATTGCATTTGAGAAAAGGCAACATACTGAACCGATTCTAAGTTGAGCGGACACCTATCTACAGAGTGGGTACCACTACACAGCTCGCAGAAAAGAAAGGGACTTTGGACAGAATAAATCGGATTAGGACTGGTGGGAGTATTATTGTCACGACCCTTAACTTACCAAAATACGTACAAATTTTTTGCATTTTCATGCATCAATCTTTAATCATCCTTCCTCGATCGTGAACAACCACACTCATAACAGTTGGGCTGTGTGTCGACGTTTAACTCACTCCACCATACCAATTCAATTTGAAACATTATTTATGAGTAAACACTTGTATAAATGTATATATATCAGAGTTGTTACATGTGTTTACATTGTTTTACATCCCCAGTAGTTACATACAAAATGCTACTGTGCTATGTCTAGTTTAGATACAAAATAATCCAAGTGTGTGTATCTTTAGCGATGGGATGCAGCGGATTACCAAAAAGGAAACGCCTCCAGTCACGCTTTCTCTATACTCAAATCTCTGTAGAGAGGGGGAAAATAAGGGGGGTGAGCAAACCACACGCTCAGTAAGGTAATCATGCGAACAGGTAGATACTGCACTATCTATGTGATCGTGATGCCATGCTCAAAAGCATTTCATTCATTATTTATCTCAAAACATAAGTGTATGATTGTGTTAATGGTATGTAAAGCATTCATGCTATTAAGATCAAGTGCACATTTCAACTCAAAGCATGGTATAAATCATCATGCATAATTCACAATAAAAGCATGGCATTACCCATCATGCATTTTCATAATAAAGCATGGCATTAAACATCATGCATTCGTGCACTTTAAAAACCATTAACAAATCGATTTCAACATTGGTCAGGTCTCGGCCCATCCCTCGGGCTTTCCTGACCCACAATTCATTTCAAACATGGATTTATTCTTAAATAACATTAGACATGTGAGATAGGCAGTTCAACAACAGGTAATAACCTCAAGGCCTATGTACATAACCTGTGATACCAGCTACACGGATCAGGTGTGCGGGATATCACCACTATCTGCTTCCACACGGGAGGTGGGTCAAATCCTACCCGCTGGTCCATAGCAGATCTCGTCCGAAGACGGCACATCACAACTCAACACGGTACAGTGCACCCCATGCTACATGCACGGTATAACGTACTCTGTGGACCCAATCAGCACATCATATCATGCCACATCTCAAACGCACGTGTGAGCCTATTTAATCGGTACGACCTCTTGTCTACCCGAAGCTCCTAACACGGCTAATTAATCATGTCAAAACAATGCACGTGTGAGCCTATTTAATCGATGTGACACCCAGTCTACTCGAAGCTCCAAACACGGCAACATGCAAGGTGGGCATCCAGTGCGAGACAAACTCGAAGCATAATGCCAAAACAATTATGAAATCCATGTGAAAACTAGTGCCTCTTGCACTCATGTGTATAAAACACGTCAAATCTCATGCTAGTCATACTCTAGCACACTTTCATACTCACGAAATCATGTAGGTGGCTCAAAACTTTGCAAAGTATGGTTAACAAAACCAAAACACACTCATTTCTTTTGTAAATCATTTCAATGTTAGCCAACCTACCAATCATTTGCTAAAAAGCAATAAAACATGATTTTCAAAGCAATATGCTTTTGTTTTCATGCACATTTCTCAAACTCCTAACTTTTACCCTTCAATCACCCAACATCATTTCCTAATCTCATGCATTCTAGCAAAACATTTAAGCGCCCAAATTACGCACAGATATCTCTAAGAGTCCACACAATTCCCTTACCTCGATTTACTTGGTGTGACTCCTTTCCTTTTAGCTTCTCACGCTCTTGGCTCAACTCGCCTCGGCGTATCCTCGGAAGCTGCGATTCATTCATTAAATTAATTGAGTTAATGTATTTAACCCATAATTGACCTCACTAGTCAATATTATTCACTTATGCATTTTACAAATGCCTTAATCCACATTTTACCTCTTTTAGGTAAATCTCACAATTTATCCACTAACCACACCTTAAAATCATACCACAACACTATTAATAACTTCTACATATCCCATTCATCATTAATCTCCATACAGTCCACTTTCTCACTCTAGACCATTTCTAGGTCATAATCATTCCAATGCATTTTAGATAGTTTCTAACCATCCATACTCATGCCAAACAACTCCAAAATCAATTATATAAACAATGTACCATAGTTGGAGTGTTAGAATCTTACCCAATTTGATTTCTCTTCTTGCTCCAAATGGCAATGCCCTTAACTCCTTCAATACCAACAATGGGAAAATGCTTTCCAACTATGTTGTTCTTCTCTTTGATAGGAACAACTTTGCCTCTAATGGTCTCTCTTCAAACCTCACTGAAAATGACTGATTTTAGAGAGAGAAAGTTAGGTTTTTTTTTTGGGTTGAAAGTGGAAGGTTTGTGTTTTTCCCGAAATCTTCTGATTTTCAGCACTCTTTATATAGAAATAGCTTAAGGAGATCGATCTGGTCCAATAGGAGATCGATCTGGTCCCCTTAAATCCCTCTTTTTTCACGGCATTTTAAGCATGAGATCGATCTATCGAAGCATGAGATCGATCTGTCGAAGTATGAGATCGATTTGCTCCCAAACAGAGAGCTAAGGAGATCGATCTGGGTGCTTGGGGATCGATCTTTTCACTACAGAATGCTTAGGAGATCGATCTGGCTCCATTGGAGATCGATCTGCTCTATTCCTTTGCCCAAATAAGAGCATTCTGGCTCTTCTAGATCGATCTCTCATCCCATGGGATCGATCTGCCCTTCACAATTTCCAGATTTTCTGCAGTTCTTCTGCAGCAACACTTACCAAATATCCTTAATTTGCTACATGATCCTTTTCTCATCCATTCATCTTTGAGACTTGAAAATGGCATCCATCCTCACTTCATACACATTAAAACTTGTGTAGAATCTTTGTATGACCAATGGTACTTAGTATAAACAATGGAAGTGCATACTCATGCAAATCTTCATTCCATTTACCACATTACTCATAATCTATTCTATTCATATTCTCCACATGTTTAAGTCCATTTCCTTACATTCATACATAATGTAACTTGTATGTACAATCACAACTCTTATTACAAGTGTGTACATTAACTTATGGACTTACATCACATATACTTCACTTATGAATTCATAGTACAACTCTATTTTCATTTCTATGTACATATATACCATTATACATATACGGGGTCTCACATTCTCCCCCACTTAGAAAATTTGGTCCTCCAAATTAGAACTAATTATTCTGTAAACAACTCGGGATACTTCTCCCGCATCAAACTCTCCAATTCCCATGTGGCTTCTTCCACTGTGTGATGTTGCCAAAGTATTTTCACCAAGGGAATTGTCTTTGTCCTCAACACTTTCTCTTTTCTGTCCAATACCCGAACTGGCTTCTCAACATATGTCATACCCTCGTTGAGCTCCAATGGCTCATACCTTATTACATGTGCCGGGTCCAGGTGATACTTCCTCAACATGGATATGTGGAAGACATTATGCACACTTGCCAACTCTGGTGGCGATGCCAATCTATAAGCCTTATCTCCCACCTTATCAAGTATCTCAAATGGCCCTATATATCGAGGGCTTAACTTTCCTTTCTTCCCAAATCTCATAATTCCCTTCGAAGGGGAAACTTTCAAAAACACTGACTCACCCACATCAAACTCTAGTGGTCTCCGTCTCTTGTCAGCATAACTCTTTTGCCTGCTCTGAGCTGTCCGTAACCTCTCACATATCAATTGGACGTCCTCAGAGGCTTGTCTAACCAAGTCAGGAGCAGAAATCTATCTGTCGTCAACCTCTTCCCATCCAATAGGGGAACGACATCTACGCCCATACAATGCCTCATATGGTGCCATCCCGATACTCGCATGAAAACTGTTATTATACGCGAACTCTGCAAGTGGCAAATGGTCATCCCAGGAGCCTCCAAAATCCAATGTACACGCTCTCAACATATCCTCCAGGGTCTGTATAGTCCTCTCTGACTGACCATCTGTCTGAGGATGAAACGCGGTGCTAAAATTCAACTGGGTCCCCATCGCTTCCTGAAAACGTTTCCAGAAGTGGGAAGTGAAGCAGGCATCCCTATCAGAAACAACGCTCACTGGAATTCCATGTAGCCTCATTATCTCGCGCACATATAGGTTCGCTAACTGGCTCAGAGTATCAGTAGCTCTCATAGCTAGAAAATGGGCTGATTTCATCAACCGATCCACAATCACCCATATGGCATCATGACCTCTCCGGGTCCTCGGCAATCCCATCACAAAATCCATGGTGACATGCTCCCACTTCCATGTCGGTATCGGTAGAGGCTGCAATAACCCTGTAGGCTTCTAATGCTCTACCTTCACCTGCTGACAAACGAGACACTTAGCAACATATTCAGCAATGTGCTTTTTCATTCCAGACCACCAATAAACTTTTCGAAGGTTTTGATACATCTTAGTACCCCCTGGATGTATCGTATACTTCGATGAGTGAGCCTCTATCAGGATCAACCTTCTGATCTCTTCGTCATCAGGAACACATATCCTACCTCTGAACCTCAATAATCCATCAGAACTCAACCCAAAGTCCGTCTCTATACCCCTCTGTATCTGCCCGACAATATCACTACACTGCTGATCAACTCGCTGAGCCTGTCGGATTCGATCTACCAGATCCGGTTCCAATTGCAGGCTAGCTATCATAAATCCACTATCAGCGTCAGGCGGGGTCATATCCAAACTGAGGTTCGTGAACTGTTCCAACAGCTCGTGTTCCCTGACCATCATGAATGATATCATCCCGAGATGCTTCCTACTCAATGCATCAGCAACCACATTTACTTTACCCGGGTGGTATAGGATTTCACAATCATAATCCTTTAACAGCTCGAGCCATCTCCTCTGTCTCATGTTCAACTCTTTTTGTGAGAATAGGTACTTAAGGCTCTTATGATCTGTATAAATCTGAAATCTCTCACCATAGAGGTAGTGGCACCATATCTTCAGCGCAAACACCACCGCTGCCAACTCCAAATCATGGGTCGGGTAGTTCCTCTCATGATCCTTTAACTGCCTTGATCCATAGGCTACTACCTTCCCATCCTGCATCAATACATAGCCCAGTCCTAGGTGTGAAGCATCCGTATACACCGAGAAACCTCCTGAGCTGGTAGGAATGGTGAGTATTGGAGCTGTAGTTAATCTCCTTTTTAGCTCCTCAAAACTTTCTTCACACTTATCGTCCCATACAAACTCCACATTCTTTCTTGTGAGGCCTGTCAAAGGAGCAGCTAACCTCGAAAATCCCTCTACAAACCTTCGATAATATCCAGCTAAACCCAGGAAACTCCTGATCTCTGTCACTGTCTGGGGTCTCTGCCACTGAACTACAGCTTCAATCTTAGATGGATCCACTGATACTCCATCCTTCGATACTATGTGACCCAAAAAAGAGATCTGTTCCAACCAAAAGTCACACTTACTGAGTTTAGCGTACAACTTCTTCTCTCTGAGGGTCTGTAGCACTATCCTTAGATGCCTTTCATGCTCCTCACTAGACCTTGAGTACACCAGTATATCATCAATAAACACGATCACAAATCGATCCAAATACTGGTGGAATACCTCATTCATCAGCGACATAAAAGCTGCGGGAGCATTCGTCAACCCGAATGGCATAACCATAAACTCATAATGTCCATACCGGGTGCGAAACGCTGTCTTGGGTACATCTCCACCTCGTATCTTCAACTGATGGTACCCTGATCTCAGATCTATCTTAGAAAAGACCTGCGCTCCCTTAAGCTAATCCAACAAGTCATCGATGCGTGGAAGGGGATACTTATTCTTGATGGTGGCCTTATTCAACAACCAGTAATCTATACATAGTCGGAGGCTTCCATCCTTCTTCCTTACAAACAGAACCAGTGCTCCCCAAGGTGAGACGCTCGGCCTGATGAAACCCTTCTCCAGCAACTCTTGTAATTGTTTCCTTAACTCTTCTAACTCAACTTGAGCCATTCTGTATGGTGGCTTGGACATCGGCTCTGTACCAGGTGCCAAATCTATACCAAACTCCATCTCCCTATCTGGAGGTAACCCTGGTAACTCATCCGAAAAGACATCTGGAAATTCCCTAACCACTGGAATGTCTCCCAATTTCGGACGTGCCTTATCCGTCTCAATCATAAAAGCGATGAATCCTTCACATTATTTTTTCCACCATTAGTAATCATAAATCATTACATCACATACATAAATGAAATCAAATTTATCTTTCATACATCATGTATCAAGATTGTACTCATCACACTTATAATAATCATTTTCTTTAATTTCATTTCACAAAATCAACTACAAGATTGTCTATCTTTGGAAACATCAAACTTTTGCATGACAATCCATAATAACATGATTGGCAGCCAACCAATCCATTCTAGGATCACATCAAAATCACTCATATTTAATAAAATTAAATCGGCTGCCATCTCTTTACCTCCTATCTTCATTTTACAATCCCTATATATATGCTCAGTCAACTGACTATCATTCATAGGGGTAGATATCAACAACATTTTATCAAGCAGTGTGGGTTTTACATGCTTCAACAATTTACATGCAAAGGATGGCGAAATAAAGGAATGCGTGGCACCAGGATCAAACAGTACATAAGCTTCTAAATCAAAGATTTGGATGGTACCTTTTACCACATCTGATGACTGATCTGCAGTATCCTGATCCAGTGCGTGCACTCGTCCTCTGCTTACACCCACTGCTTGCTTCCCCTTTTCCTCAACTGTAGCCCTCCTTCTCGGAGCAACTGTACCAACTGGAGCTCTCTCTGGCTCCTTGCCCTTCTGTGGGGCTCTCTCTATCATCTCTGGGCAATCTCTGATTATGTGCCCTGGCTTCCCACATCTGAAGCATACTACAGGAGATCCATAGCATGGTCGAGTACCATGGTACCTACCACACTTGCCACACTGTTCCGTAGTAGGCCGTGGTCCTCCAATCACGATTCCCTTAGCTGGAGCAATGGCCGGATACATGAGAGTATCAACTGTCCTCTCCCGGATCTCATCAATTCTCGGCCTCTTTCTAGAGAATCTCTTACTTCCTTTATAACTGAAGCCTCTATCCATCACTGGTCTTTTCTTATCTCTATCCCTCATCTTACTAACCTTTCCAAACTCTGAGGCAATCTTATCAACGTCTTGTTCACATAGTTGCACCCTGCGCACTGCCTCCTCATAGGTCTGTATATCCAAAGGAACCAATCTAGACCTGATGGTCGGTCTCAATCCATCCACAAACTTCTGGATTTTCTCGACCTCATTACTCATCGTGTTGGGATCATATCTGCCCAGGGATATAAAGGCAGTCTCATACTCATCCACAGTCCTGCTCCCTTGGGTCAGTCCCAAAAATGCTATCTTTAGCTTCCGCTGTGCGGTATCCGGGACGTACTGTCTCCGGAAGGCCTCTAGAAACACATCCCAGCTGATCTCAGTATGCCGGGCTCTCAAAATAGGCCTGGTGGACTTCCACCAATGTTCTACTGATCCCTTCAGCATAAAAACGACAAACGCTACCATCTCGGTAGTAGTGCACTCAAAGAACCCATATAATTTCTCGATCTCATCGATCCAATCCTCAGCCGCTACTGGGTCCTTCATTCCATTGAAAGACGACGGTCCAAACTTCTGGAACTGCCGCAGTCTATCCAAATCACATTCATATCCCCAACCTCTACTGCCTGGCATAGCAACCGGCGTAGGCACATCCTGTGTGGGTGGGGTATCTGTCGTCTGTGGCCTCTGGGCTTCCCTTGCCCGTGCCTCTGGAGCTGCTGCCTACTCGGCATCACCCTGTGTAGTGGGACTCTGTCTACCGCCAACTCCAGATAAGGATTGGGTGACCAACTCCACAATCATCTCAATGCTCCGCTCAATCCTCGCGAAGCGAGCCTCAGTACTCTCAGGTCTCTCCTCTGGACCCTGTGGAGCGTGCTCAACATCGGCCTCCACCTCAACATCATCCTGAGCCTCGTGTGTTTCTGGCTCAACACGACCCCCAGGCCTACCTCTACGACCTCGAGCCTGTGCTCTCATCCCTCTACCGCGACTGGTATTAGGCATACTTACTAAATTCCCTATATTCACAACCAATTACTTAGTCAACCCATCGACACACACAATTTGTATCTAAACAAGCACAGTAACTTGGGGATGTAATGTTCCAACTTATTAAGTATTTTAGACACGACACACGTCAAACCAACTCGAGCTCTGATACCAACTTCTATCACGACCCTCAACTTACCAAAATACGTACAAATTTTTCGCATTTTCATGCATCAATCTTTAATCATCCTTCCTCGATCGTGAACAACCACACTCATAACAGTTGGGCTGTGTGTCAACGTCTAACTCACTCCACCATACCAATTCAATTTGAAACATTATTTATGAGTAAACACTTGTATAAATGTATATATATCAGAGTTGTTACATGAGTTTACATTGTTTTACATCCCCAGTAGTTACATACAAAATGCTACTGTGTTATGTCTAGTTTAGATACAAAATAATCCAAGTGTGTATACCTTTAGCGATGGGATGCAACGGATTACCAAAAAGGAAACGCCTTCAGTCACGCTCACTCTATACTCAAATCTCTGTAGAGAGGGGGAAAATAAGGGGGTGAGCAAACCACACGCTCAGTAAGGTAATCATGCGAACAGGTAGATACTGCACTATCTACGTGATCATGATGCCATGCTCAAAAGCATTTCATTCATTATTTATCTCAAAACATGAGTGTATGATTGTGTTAATGGTATGTAAAGCATTCATGCTATTAAGATCAAGTGCACATTTCAACTCAAAGCATGGTATAAATCATCATGCATAATTCACAATAAAAGCATGACATTACCCATCATTCATTTTCACAATAAAGCATGGCATTAAACATCATGCATCCGTGCACTTTAAAAACCATTAACAAATCGATTTCAACATTGGTCAGGTCTCGGCCCATCCCTCGGGCTTTCCTGACCCACAATTCATTTCAAATATGGATTTATTCTTAAATAGCATTAGACATGTGAGATAGGCAGTTCAACAACAGGTAATAACCTCAAGGCCTATGTACATAACCTGTGATACCGACTACACGGATCAGGTGTGCGGGATATCACCACTATCTGCTTCCACACGGGAGGTGGGTCAAATCCTACCCGTCGGTCCATAGCAGATCTCGTCCGAAGACGACACATCACAACTCAACACAGTACAATGCGCCCTATGCTACATGCACGGTACAACGTACTCCGTGGACCCAATTAACACATCATATCACGCTACATCTCAAACGCACGTGTGAGCCTATTTAATCGGTACGACCTCTTGTCTACCCGAAGCTCCTAACACGACTAATTAATCATGTCAAAACAATGCACGTGTGAGCCTGTTTAATCGATTTGACACCCAGTCTACTCGAAGCTCCAAACACGGCAACATGCAAGGTGGGCATCCAGTGCGAGACAAACTCGAAGCACAATGGCAAAACAATTATGAAATCCATGTGAAAACTAGTGCCTCTTGCACTCATGTGTATAAAACACGTCAAATCTCATGCTAGTCATACTCTAGCACGCTTTCATACTTACGAAATCATGTAGGTGGCTCAAAACTTTGCAAAGTATGGTTAACAAAACCAAAACACACTCATTTCTTTTGTAAATCATTTCAATGTTAGCCAACCTACCAATCATTTGCTAAAAAGCAATAAAACATGATTTTCAAAGCAATATGCTTTTGTTTTCATGCACATTTCTCAAACTCCTAACTTTTACCCTTCAATCACCCAACATCATTTCCTAATCTCATGCATTCTAGCAAAACATTTAAGTGCCCAAATTGCGCACAGATATCTCTAAGAGTCCACACAATTCCCTTACCTCGATTTACTTGGTGTGACTCCTTTCCTTTTAGCTTCTCACGCTCTTGGCTCAACTCGCCTCGGCGTATCCTCGGAAGCTGCGATTCATTCATTAAATCAATGGAGTTAATGTATTTAACCCATAATTGACCTCACTAGTCAATATTATTCACTTATGCATTTTACAAATGCCTTAATCCACATTTTACCTCTTTTAGGTAAATCTCACAATTTATCCACTAACCACACCTTAAAATCATACCACAACACTATTAATAACTTCTACATATCCCATTCATCATTAATCTCCATACATTCCACTTTCTCACTCTAGACCATTTCTAGGTCATAATCATTCCAATGCATTTTAGATAGTTTCTAACCATCCATACTCATGCCAAACAACTCCAAAATCAATTATATAAACAATGTACCATAGTTGGAGTGTTAGAATCTTACCCAATTTGATTTCTCTTCTTGCTCTAAATGGCAATGCCCTTAACTCCTTCAATACCAACAATGGGAAAATGCTTTCCAACTATGTTGTTCTTCTCTTTGATAGGAACAATTTTGCCTCTAATGGTCTCTCTTCAAACCTCACTGAAAATGGCTGATTTTAGAGAGAGAAAGTTAGGTTTTTTTTGGGTTGAAAGTGGAAGGTTTGTGTTTTTCCCAAAATCTTCTGATTTTCAGCACTCTTTATATAGAAATAGCTTGAGGAGATCGATCTGGTCCAATAGGAGATCGATCTGGTCCCCTTAAATCCCTCTTTTTTCACGGCATTTTAAGCATGAGATCGATCTGTCGAAGCATGAGATCGATCTGCTCCCAAACAGAGAGCTAAGGAGATCGATCTGGGTGCTTGGGGATCGATCTTTTCACTACAAAATTCTTAGGAGATCGATCTGGCTCCATTGGCAATCGATCTGCTCTATTCCTTTGCCCAAATAAGAGCATTCTGGCTCTTCCAGATCGATCTGCCCTTCACAATTTCCAGATTTTCTGCAGTTCTTCTGCAGCAACACTTACCAAACATCCTTAATTTGCTACCATGATCCTTTTCTCATCCATTCATCTTTGAGACTTGAAAATGGCATCCATCCTCACTTCATACACATTAAAACTTGTGTAGAATCTTTATATGACTAATGGTACTTAGTATAAACAATGGAAGTGCATACTCATGCAAATCTTCATTCCATTTACCACATTACTCATAATCCATTCTATTCATATTCTCCACATGTTTAAGTCCATTTCCTTACATTCATACATAATGTAACTTGTATGTACAATCACAACTCTTATTACAAGTGTGTACATTAACTTATGGACTTACATCACATATACTTCACTTATGAATTCATAGTACAACTCTATTTTTATTTCTATGTACATATATACCATTATACATATACGGGGTCTCACAATTATGCTGGGTACTGAGTGACTCTACCTTCTTTGTAAGATTAGCTATTTGAGAAGTTAAGGTAGACAGTGTGTCTATCTCATATATACCCGCAGCTTTCTTAGGCAACTGCCTCTTCGACGACCATAGATAATTGTTAGCTGCCATTTTATCTAATAGACCATAAGCTTCCTCCTCCGTCTTACACATTAAAGCTCCTTCCGCAGCAACATCTACTATGGTCCTATTCTGGCTAGAGAGCCCGTTGTAGAAGGTTTGGACTTAAAGCCATAAGGGTAGGCCATGGTGGGGACACTTCCTAAGAAGGTCTTTGTATCGTTCCCATGCTTCATAAAGGGATTCAGAATCGAATTGAGCAAATGAAGATATCACTACGGAGTTTAGCTATTTTGGAGGGAGGAAAGAACTTAGCTAAAAATTGATGGGCTAACTCGTCCTAGGTGGAGATGGATCCCGAAGGTAAAGTGGTCAACCAGTGTCTTGCTCTATCCCTGAGAGAGAAGGGAAATTGTCTAAGCCTAAGTCTATCGTCCGAGAGTCCATTATGCTTGAAAGTGTTGCATAGATCTAAAAATTGCCCTAAGTGAGCATGTGGGTCATCATGGGGAAGCCCACTGAACTGTAACGAACTTTGGATCATCTGGAGGATCGAAGGCTTAATTTCAAAATTGTTTGCAGTGACAGTTGGTGGCCTAATGCCTGAATAATATCCTCTAATCGTCGACATTGCATAATGTCCAACGGTTCTGATTTCCCTATTTTCTGTCATTGTGTTTTGCAGCGGAGCTTTAAATTCGTAGAGTCCTTTCGAATTTTTCTAAGAGTATGTTCAATTTCAGGATCTAGAGGAAAGCAATCAAAACTCTTGGCTCTACGCATGCAAACATTAGAATTTTTTTTTGAATTTTTAAATTTTTGATTTTTTTAATTAACTAATCTAGATTAAACTTCTAAATATTTACACCCTAAATATTCACAAGCTAGAATTACACCTAAGCATAATTTCACCGATATTAATTAACGAC
The DNA here is from genome assembly GCA_033439115.1 of Firmiana major. Classification (NCBI taxonomy): domain Eukaryota; kingdom Viridiplantae; phylum Streptophyta; class Magnoliopsida; order Malvales; family Malvaceae; genus Firmiana; species Firmiana major. Next base: position 18,977,278 of record CM065903.1, on the reverse strand, counting down.
TAATTAAAACCTCCTCGGCAATGGCGCCAAAAACTAAACACGCCCTAAGGGTATATGTCCGCAAGTGCACGAGTCGTACAAGTAATAATGGGATTTGAGTCCCGAGTTATCGTCCCACAGAGAAGTTGACTAGCCTAATTAACTACCGATTAATCTTACCCTAAGTATATTCTAGCGAATTATGAAATTGAAGGGGGTGATCTACTAAGGCTAATTAAAAGTACTAAAAATAATAAAACTATAAGATAAACTAAATAAAACCGAGCAAAATTACTTACAATGCTCCACGCAATTAAAATCAAAAGCCTAGCCAGGCAATTAAAACAGTTAAAACTGATTAACGCAAATAAAATGCAAATATGAAAATAGCAAAGCAAGATTAATTAAACTAAAATTAAACAACCTAAACTAAAATGTGAAAGTAATTAAACTAACTAAAAAAATGCAATTTAAACTAACATAAAGTCTAATAAGATAAAAATCTACTTACCTAAAGAAATTCTTAAACTTAACTCTAACTAAATGCTAATAAAACAAAATCTAACTAATGTATGCAAATAAATTTAATCTAAATTAATTCTAAATATTATTCATAAAATACTAAACTAGAAATTAAATCCTAACATATATAAGCTAAAATTAACTATTAACTATGACTTAAAACTAAGATTAAATTAACAACTTAAAACATTAAAATTAATCTACAATTATCAACTAACAACTATACTAAACTAACAACTAATGAAACAATCACCATAATAAAAATGCCATAGAAATTAAACTAAATAAAATAGAGGTGGCCAAACAAGGCCTTAACCAATTTAAACCATTCCCTCCAAACACTGTTCATGTTCCAATTTGCTTCTTTTCCAGGAAATGGTCTCAGTTTCAGGCGGTGCTCATGCTTTGTTTGGTCTGCTGTCCAGGTCTGTTCTTAGTTCCTACTTGCTGAAGCGCACGTCCAGGCCTGCTGTCTTCATCAACTGCTGTTAACCTGTGCTCTGTACTGACATTTCGAATGCAATGTTCTTCACTTCCAGATGCTACAGATGCTGTGTCCAGCTACTGCTCTTGTGTGTTTTCTACTGCACGTTCTGCACATCACTAACGCAACTGCAACTCTGTTTCTTCATAGGTGCTGTTCAGGTTTGCTGCTACAATCCAACACAACACTCATGCACAACATTTGTTCAGCTAACCAGGGTCCTGAGCACCATCTGTTCACTACTTCTGCTTCTGCTTCAGGTCTCGGCTACACCTTACTTCCTCTTGAACATGCCACTTGACCGACTTCAACCAAGAAATTGACTCAGCAATTAACAATCAGTAATGAAAAAATTGAAAGGTTAAAGAGATTTAATCCAACTACAAACTGAAACTTGAAACTGAATTTATCTAAGTAAATGGGACTAAAGCAACAAAACAGAAAATAAATAAGCACAAAATAGAAATGGGAACAAAGCTGGAACAAGAATAAACAAAAATCTCTACATCCTTCACAACTTCAACTATCACAACTAGATTAATATAGAATGCAGTCATGAAAAGAGAATGGATAGTAACACTTTCACAAAACAGGGCAGAACAGAGAGTCGGTTTCCTTCACTTTCTTCTCCTACTGTGTTCCACATTGCTCATGATGTATATCACTACACACAAAAGGGTAAAATGATCAGGAAATAGCTGGGTAAATCAGCAACACGACCGGTTTCACCCTTCATGAGAGAAAAGAATCGAATATGACTAATATAAAGGAAATGAAACGGAAGGTGAAGCAAAATAGCTACTGTCACTAGCCATTTCACTTACCCGAGTAGAATTAAAAGGAAAAAATGAAGAACAATGTGATAAGATAGAATACTAACTACTGGAATAAAAAATATTGCATTTCAATAGAATAAAAATAAAACGAAAGCTTCTAAAAGTTTAACAATGGTGGCTGCTGTCACCAGCCGAAAAACATAAAAAAAAACCTAAGGAAAATAAAACCTAAAATAAATGTTTAACCTAGAAAAAACTAAAAGCTACATTTTTTCAATTAACATCTTTTTCTATTTATACACACATTTAGGGGTACAATTGTAATATTTTCATCCTAGATGAGTTGACATTGTTTGGCCACTTGTCTTCACACCATTGGCTCCTTGAAAAGTAATATTTCCATCTCATCTATATTTTTGTCCAATTGGATGTGCTAGGCTCGTGTTGTCCGCGTGGTCCAATCTCGATTTTAGCTCAATTTCGGTCCATTTTCTATCGAAATATTCAAAATTCATCCGGATTTAATTTATCTGCAAACACGAGAATTTTAATTAAATAAAGGGGATAATTAACAAAATAAATTGAGGATTTAAATAATTAATTAAGAAATTAAGCACAAATAATTCTAAAAATATAGAATTATTAATGATATGTAAAGCAGTTCATGCTATTCAAATTAGTGCACAAGTCGTAAATAAAGCATGAAAAATCATAATGCAAGGTGCACTTAAAAACAATTCATGCTCTACTCAAATCAGTGCCCAAGTCGTAAATAAAGCATGGAAAATCATCATGCAATTTGCACTTATAACAGTTCATGATCAAATTAAATCGAAAACAAATCACCATTCGTCAAGACTCAGCCTCTCCCTTAGACTGTCCTAGCCCACAAAATAATTTTAAAAAAACATGGATTCATCATAAAAACAAGTGACATGTGAGATAGACAAATAATAATAAGGGCAATAACTAGGACTATGGCCATATCCACTGTGATCCCAGGCTATAGGGATCCTAGTGTGCGAGGTATCACCTCTATATACTTTCGTACGGGAGGTGGGTCACGTCCAACCCGCTGGTCCATACCAGATCTAACCTTTGTCCGAAGACAATATATATAGATATCCATACACGGTACAACGTACTCCATGCTATATGCACAGTACAACGTACTCCGTGGACCCATATTATCACATCATATAGTGCCACATCTCAATACGCACATGCGAGCCTATTTAATCATCGTGGCACATAGACTACTCAAAACTCCTAGCACGACTCCCAACATGTCATAAGACCACGTGCGAGTAGTCTGTAGCACGTTTAGTGAACATCTAGTGCGAGCAACGCTCCAGCACCATGTCATAAAATCAATGTGAAAACTAGTACGAGCTAGGCTCTAGCACAATGTCATAAAATTCATGTAAAAACTAGTGCGAGCTAGGCTCCAACACAATGTCATAAAATTCATGTGAAAGCTAGTGCAAGCTAGGCTCCAGCACTCATGCATGTAAAACTCTAGTGCGCGCACCGCTCCAGCACTAATGCATGTATAAACACGTCAAACCTCGAGCGAGCAATGCTCTAGCACGCTTTATTTCAACAAAACTCATATAGGTGGCTCATTTGTGTGCAAAAAATGGTTATAAAATCAAATCAATGCTATTTTCTTGCAAACCATTTAAATGCTAGCCAGCCTACCAATCCACATGCTAAAAACCAGTAAAAAGACTCAAGAACAACATGTTCTTGCTTTTTATGACATTTTTCTAAAATCCCAATTTCCTTTGCCCTTTAAACATTCATCTCTTTTCTATGACCCTTAAATAATTTAGAAACTGTAATGCGCCTGAAAACACGTACAGGTATCTCTAAAAGCCAACAAAATTCCCTTACCTCAATTCACTCGGAAGCAACTTCTTTTTCCTTTCCCACTTTTCATGATTGGCTCAATTTGCTCCAGATTTATCCTCGGGAGCTACAAACATTCATCAATCACATGAGTCAATACTGATAACTCATATTCTGACTTCATCCTAGTCGATATATCTCATTGAGCCTAATTCTCTCTTAAGTCCGTTTATTCATGCATTTTTACAAGCACCTTATATGCACACTTCATAACTTCATCCATTTCCATAAGTTGATATCACTAAACCATCTCAAAATCTAACATTACTAACACCTTAGTATAATCCCTTCATCATTTAATCCACCATATCTCATTTTCTCACACTAAACTCATTTTTAGGTCTTAAATGATTCATCATACTCTAGATAGTTTCAACTAACCATACATACACCAATCAACTCATCACAATGTGTAAGACCCGAAATTAAATCGTAAATTTTATGAGGTAGAAAAATGTTCACAAATTTAAAGGAATGGGATTCGGACTGAAAATAAGGATTCAAATCATAAAATGAATGAATATTCGTGAAGGGAAGTCGGGCTAAATAAATCCCGAACACGTGTAAGGGCAAAACGGTCAAAAGATCGAAAGTCGGGATAAATTCGATAAGAAAATTTAATTTAAAATAAGGATTTAGAATATCTTGATCAATAATGAGGAAATTATATAATTTTGAGTCAAACTGATCAAGATCCGAAATTTTTAAAAATACCGAAAAGTCACCCGGGACAATATCCCGAAAATACGGAGAAATTATACCCGAAAAAAATGGTTAAAAATATAATAAATAAAATAAATTAAATTAAATTAAGTTAAATTGTTTGGAATAAAATATTAATTTTGTAGATATTTTCAGATTTTTTAGACTATTTTAATGAATATTTTAATAATAAAATAAATAGTTAAATAAAATAAAAAAAGAGAAGAAATCTGTAAAAGTCGGGGAGAGAGAAAGAAAAGGGAAAACGGAGAGGGGGACTGTGCGTGGCCGACCGACGAGCCACCACCGGCGACCTTTGACCTCCGACGAAGGGCCGAGCAGCAAGAGGAGAGGCCGGCGAAGCTATTGGCGCCGGCGACGTGCGCTAAGGAGGCCGAAAATCCCCGAACGGAGGGAGAGAAGCGCGCGGGGAAAACGGAGTCGGTACCGGCGATCCACGGCAGCTGGGGGCGAACGGCGGGTACCAGGGTGATCAGGAGAAGGAGCAGGTCCTTTTGAGACCAGTACCGGCCGGCGAAACCGCCGGAATCCGTCGGATCGGGAGGAGACAGCTGCGGGGGAGAAGGAGGAATTCGCCGACGATGGTCGCGTTTCGACCCCAGCCGAGGCCCGATTCTGAATGCCCAGGTGTAGCCGAGCCGAACGGCACCGAAATAGTACCGGGAACCGACCGAACGGCGCCGGAATGAGCAAATGGGGATTGAACCGATCGAACTGGCCTGAACCGGCCAAAACTGAACCGAACCAGACCGAGCTGAACCAGCGGTCTGAACCGGTCTGAACCGGACTGAACCGGTTCAGCCAAAAAGAGAGGAAAAAAGGAGAAAAAGAGGAAAAGGAAAAAGGGAAAGGATTTTCGGGGATACACCGGACTTCGGGTAAGTCAATATGAGGTCAAAAGTGACCGAATTGATTTTTGAGAAATTTATTTAAATTATATTTAATTGAAGAGTAACCCGGGATTAAATATAATAATTGTGCAGTTCGACGATAAAGCCCGAACGAGAGCCGATTGAGCTCCGATTTTCGTATCCCGCATCGTATCGGGTAAGTACAGTTTAATTTCGACAATTAGAGTCCTTTAATACAGAGTTTCAATTATTTTACAGAATTTATGGATTAATTCTGTATAAAAGGAATATTAATCGGAATTACAACGTAATTACCGTAAATGGTATACGGGCTATCCAATGAGTTTGGAACGAAGCCCGATAATTATTGGTAAGCTGAATGAGCCCAGTAAACCCGAAGAAGGGATTTAAACAGTATAAACGGGCTGAAAATGGGTCGAGGCCCATTAAAGTGCAATCGGGCCCAATAGGGATAAATGGGCCCAATGATTTAAATTAAGCCCAGAAAGTATTAAATACAATTAAGTTGTATAATATCTGACCTGAGGAATATTATTACGCAGTTTCGGAGGTTTGATTGGGAGCAGATCGGACTGCGCGACGTGACAACAGTGGAAAAGGAAAGGTCAGACTCGACGAGAATCGAGGTAAGGGAATTTTGTAAGTGCATAGAGATGCCTATACATATTTTGAGGGTATTTACAGGGCTTAGAATTTATCTAAGTATCTAGTAAACGAAATAATATTTTTTACGAAAATCGGGGCTTAGATAAATAAAGGAAAATGATTATTTTGCCCCTAGTTAGGAAAATTTCAAAAAGGGTAGTAAGGCTATGAAATTGCATGAATTTCATGATTTTAATGTTTTATATGATTATATTGCTTTGATTTAAGCAAATATACACATAGGTGGGCTGTTGATTTCGTGAATTTTACGAAAGGGTACCGGTTTGTACCGGTTACTATTTTAAAAGATGTTTTATTAAAAGTGAGCCACCTATCGTATTTACGTGACTAAATGAGTGCTAGAGTCTTTCTCGCACTCAAGTTTACTGAATTATTTCTCATGAAAAGCCGTACTGGAGCATTGCTCGTACGAGAAATTTGTGTGTGCACAAAACCGTGCTGAAGCTTCGCTCGCACGAGATTTTTATATCATGACATTATCAGCACGTAGATAGTATAGTTATCTACCTGCTTACATTATTGCCTTACTGAGCACATTCGCTCACCCTTTCATTTTCCACCCCACAGGGTATAGTCAGTAGAAGAGAGCGACAATAGTCTCGCATCTCGGTTATCCGCTGCTTCTTATCAAGATCAGGTATACACATTTATATAATTTTTGTATCTGAACATATAGAGGCACAGTACTGTACATGGATTTAATATTGGGGATGTATTTTGTTTAAATAAATTGATATGTGAATGTGAATATGAAAATGGAATGGTAAATAGGTGAGAGGTTACTAACACCGAATCATAGCCCAACTGTTGAGTAGTGTAACTGTTCACGACGGGTAAGGAAATGAAAAGTGAAAAATTTGTAGGGATTTTTAGGTAATTTGGGTCGTGACAAATTTAATGGTATCAGAGCAGAGTTGGCCTGATATGAGTCGGTGTTAGTGGTTAAGTAAATTTACATCCCCATGTACTGTGCATTGTTTAGATACAATTGTGTATATCAAGATGGAACTGCAGCTAAGAATTTTGTTTGGAATGCAAAAATATAGTTTTTATAACTGATAGCCACTATGGTAGAGTGGCGAGTACACATGCTCGAGACCGTAGAGATCGGTCTGAGAATCAAATGAGTCATGATATGAGACTCAAGATGAGATAGTGCACGAGGCAGAGGTCATAGAGGTAGACCTGAGTCTGCTAAGTCGTGCTGAGTTGACCCATGAGAATCGAGATGAGATTGAAATAGAGGTTGATGTTGAGCATACCTCTCAGAGTCCGACAGAGTGATCGGATAGTATTGAGACACGCTTCGCGAGATTGGAGCGGAGTGTGAAGATTATTTTGAGGAGCTAATTGCTCAGATTATGAATGAGATATGAGGGCGCAGCGGAGCATTGGTGGAAGTCCGCTCGACACAACTTAAGAGTTAGACATCCGGAGTCGACATGAGAAATATTTCTGGATGTATTCTGGTGACTGAATATTTCGGGCACTACTTAAAGGAATTTATTGATAAAGTTTCTTACACTGCCCATAGTCATTGGTTGATTGATGAGTATGAATCTCAAATTTCATCCCTGGGCAAGTATGAACCCGATATTATGGACAGTGAGAGTCGAAAAACCCAAAAGTTCATGGAAATGGCTCAAATTGTCGATTAGAGTTCGATTGGCTCACTACCTATGTCGAGGCAGTGCACAGAATACCGTTGCATGAATAACGTCATGTGTTGCACGCCTATGAGATTAGGAAAGGTAGTAAGGGTCGAAATAGAGACAGAAGAGAATAGAGAATGACAGAGATGTCAGAGCAGGAAAGAGACCAGTTGGTAAGAGATTGGAGTTGACGAGATATGGAGTAAGATAATTGGTAAAGCCCCAGTGCATCCAATTTTGGCACTCTTGAGGGGCATTGTGTCACGCCCCGAAAATGCGGAAAATAGGGCTAATTTAAAACTTTTTGTTCATTAATTCACAATTAAAGGTGCATTCCTGTGCAGTGTCATACATCATCATAATTATCATGCCTCAGGATCTCATCATGATATAATAATTATTGTGTTATACCCATTACTCAATTACAAGTTAATTAATCCTAATACATCCCCTACAATAACATACTTCAAGTGTCTGTAATCACATTAATAGTCTGGGTACATGAAAAGATAAAATATACCTCAAATACAATATATATAGGGCCTGGAGCTCAAGTCCTCCACTAGCCACTACTCCGTACGCCGCAGGGAGATCCTTCTTCACTTGAAGTACTCTGGGAGGGGGAGGAAAATAGGGTGAGCTTCTAAATCGCTCAGTAAGGGGGTAAAGGAATCAGTTATATAAACCATTTCACACATCACAAATATGTATTTGTTCATAAAGCTCATTTGAAATCGTAGCATGAAAGTTCTCAAAACATCATCTCATAACTCGTTAAATCATGTGAAAACATGAAGATAAAAGGCTCCACATCGAGCACTCACAAGCATGTGTAAAGATATGCAATAATGGCTGTTCTCAAATACGTGATAAAAATCACCTCGGTAAATCACACGTGACAAGGTCACAAAACACAACTCATGTGTAAAACGAGACTAGGCAATAAAACTCAATTAAAACTCGTCATGGCACATCAAATATATATAAGCTCCTCTGGGTGCGCATCCCAGGCATCCTCGTATAGAGGGAACGTCGACAATATGGTCGTGTGCAAAGTATATTGGACTTATATGTTACCAGAACAAGGCCCGGCCTTACTTGCTACCAGAGCAATGCCTCGCCTAATGCACACGACACGTGGTCCCTGGGTCGGTTCCCAGGTGGCCCACTCTCTCGGTCTTACATGCTACCAGAGCAATGCCTCCCAACGCTACCAGAGCGGAGGAATAATCGGACTTATATGTTACCAGAACAATGCCTGTGGTCCCTGGGTCGGTTCCCAGGCATCCCACAATATCGGTCTTATATGCTACCAGAGCAAGGCCCGTGGTCCCTGGGTCGGTTCCCAGGCGTCCCACTATATCGGTCTTATATGCTACCAGAGCAATGCCCGATGTGCGTTCAACATGACATGCCTAAGTCTCTATCATTAGCCATTATCTTATAAAACGTTATGCCTTCACGTAGAACTCATAATGGTTTTCTCTTAAAAACTCATTTAAAACATTTGTGTACTCAACAAAAAACACATATAAAAATCGAGTTCCAACCGGCAAAACATGCACACATTTTCTCAAATCTCAATATCGCCTTAACGTAGAGCCCAATTTACTTTTCACGCAGCTCAAAGGTTTATAAAGTAATTTCACACTTAGCTTATAAACTCATAAAATAATGGGCTCCAACCAGCTATAAAAACCGTGTGCAGTTACATCACAACACAAAACATGCTTGTATTCTCAAATCATGGTTCATGCTAACAATTCATCAAAATACATACACAAAATGGTTTAGTTTTCCCTTACCTCTTTGCACCTCGTATAGTGCAATCGTTCCCCCCGTATCACGGACTAGTCTCGCATTCCACTCTGGAACTCCCGAGCTGTCCAAACGATGTTAAAACATCAATACTCCACATCACATAACCTCAATTCTCAAAATCGAGCATAATTGCTCATAACACCTCAATTCTCTTGATTTCTCGTAACTCAACCCTAAGCTACAACCTCATTCACAATATCCCAATATCCTACATTCCTCATGCCAATTATTTAGGCTAATTCTCCATATTGTCCAATTTTCCATTTATAGCTCACAATTTCCTAAATTCACCAAAATTCTCAAATATACATATCACTCCTACCACATTGAAATTTAATCAATCCCCAGTCATTTCTCAACCATTTCAACACAATTACAACCACCAATAACATCAAAATCAACTCAAATATCAAGATCGAGGTTTAGAAATTACCCAAAGTTTGTGAGACGCACAACTCACTCCTCGATCCGATTCGTCCTTCGATTTCCAAGTATGTTGTTCTCCCTTTGATGAGGAACAACTTTCCTTCTTCCCACAATAGCTGATTCGGCCGGAAATGGGTGATTTGGAGGAGTGAGAAACTAGGTTTTTGGAAAAATGGAGGTTTGGAAGAGAGAGAAAGTGAGATTTCAGGAGAAAACACGGGTCCCTTATATAGATTGGAGGTAGGAGATCGATCTGCCTCTTGCTGAGATCGATCTGTGTTTGAAATTTGGAGGCGATCTGGGTAATTTTATGCCCAGGAGATCGATCTGTCGAGGGGTGAGATCGATCTCTTTATGGCTTTATGAGATCGATCTGCTCCTAAAGAGATCGATCTTCTCCCCAAACAGAAGCATTTGGAGATCGATCTCTTCCTCATGAGATCGATCCCTTCTCAAACAGATTCATTTGGAGATCGATCTCTTCCTCATGAGATCGATCCCTTCTCAAACAGATTCATAAAGAGATCGATCTCTTCCATTGGAGATCGATCTGCTTCTCAAATTTCCCATCCCTCGTCATTCTTAACTCACCAGATCGATCTCTCCTTCTCCCAGATCGATCTGTCCTCATGCTTCATGCCTATTTTACACACTTAACATATAAATCTCCAATTATAATTCCCACAATTCATTTAATTCAATAAATTACACTTCAAATTCTTATTACATTATTAAAATATGTCTAAAATTCTCAGATCTCACATCCTCCCCACCTTAAAAAGAATTTGGTCCTCCAAATTCAACTCAACTAGTCAGAATAGATGGGGGTATTTCTCCTTCATGAGACTCTCTAGTTCCCACGTCGCCTCTTCCATTGAGTGATGCCTCCACAAGACTTTCACTAATGGGATGCTCTTGGTTCTCAGTACCTTCTCTTTTCTATCGAGAATCCGGACGGGTTCCTCAATGTAGCTCATGTCCTCCTGTATGTCCATCTCATCATACTCTATAACATGAGAAGGGTCCGGGTGGTACTTCCTCAACATAGATACATGAAAAACGTTGTGTATTCCGGACATCTGTGGGGGTAATGCTAATCTGTAAGCTACCTCTCCCACTTTCTCAAGAATCTCAAATGGTCCTATGTATCGAGGACTCAATTTTCCTTTCTTCCCAAATCGCATGATACCCTTGCTCGGTGATACTCTCAAAAATACTGCATCACCAACCTCAAATTCAAGTGGCCGTCTACGCACATCCGCGTAGCTTTTCTGTCTACTCTGTGCAGCCCGTAACCTCTCACATATGAGTTTCACACTCTGTACGGCTTGCTCAACAAGCTCGGGAGCATTTATCTTTCTGTCACCGACTTCTTCCCAAGCTACAGGAGATCTACACCTCCTACCATATAGAGCCTCAAAAGGTGCCATTCCAATACTCGCATGATAGCTGTTATTGTATGCAAACTCTGCTAGGGGCAGGTGATCATCCCATGATCCCTTAAAATCCATCGTACACGCCCTCAACATATCCTCCAGGGTCTGAATAGTCCTCTCTGACTGACCATCTGTCTGAGGATGATAGGCGGTACTAAAACTCAATCGAGATCCCATGGACTCCTGAAACTGGGTCCAGAATCTGGAAGTAAATCGGGAATCTCTATCAGAAGTAATACTCACTGGAGCCCCATGTAATCTAGCTATCTCGCTGACATATAGCTCAACTAAGGCATCCACAGTATCTGTGCTCTTGATGGCAAGGAAGTGGGCACTCTTGGTCAATCTATCCACAATGACCCATATCGCGTCGCGACCTCTCCGGGTCCTCGGTAAACCCATAATAAAGTCCATAGTGACATGCTCCCATTTCCATGTAGGTACAGGTAAGGGCTGTAGTAGTCCTCCGGGATTCCGATGCTCAGCTTTCACTTGCTGGCATACCAAACATCTGGCCACATACTCTGCCACATCTCGCTTCATACCACTCCACCAATACACCTTTTTCAAGTCTCGGTACATCTTAGTACTCCCTGGGTGCATGGTGTATCGCGAGCAGTGGGATTCTCTCAATATCTGTCTCTTCAGGGTATCATCGTCCGGTACACAAATCCGTCCTCTGAACCTCAATAATCCATCCTCACGGATGGTGAGATCCGACTGCGAACTCTGCTCAGCTTGGCTAACCATGTCTATCAATCTCTGATCACTGCGCTGCCCAGTTCTAATCTGATCCATGATCCTAGGCTCTATCCGCAGACTAGCCAAAAATCCAGTCTCTACCTCTTTAACTTTGATCCGAAGTTCGGCGAACTGCTCTAACAAATCCCATTCCCTGATCATCATAGCAGATATCATACTCTTCCTGCTCAGGGCATCAACAACCACATTCGCCTTACCCGGATGATAAAGAATCTCGCAGTCATAATCCTTAAGGAGTTCCATCCATCTCCTTTGTCTCATGTTTAACTCTTTCTGATCAAAGAGATATCTCAAACTCTTGTGATCAGTGAAGATCTGGAATCTTTCCCCATATAAGTAGTGTCGCCAGATCTTCAAAGCAAATACCACAGCGGCTAACTCCAAATCATGCGTGGGGTAATTTCGCTCATGGTCTTTCAGCTGTCACGATCCATATGCAACCACTCTCCCGTGCTGCATAAGCACACACCCCAATCCTTGATGAGATGCATCACTATATACCGAAAATCCTCCTGATCCCTCAGGGATAGTTAACACAGGTGCCACTGTCAATCTCCTCTTTAACTCTTGAAAACTGAGCTCACATTGATCAGTCCATATGAACGGAGTCTCCTTACGCGTGAGCTTAGTCAAAGGAGCGGCAATCCTCGAGAATCCTTCCACAAATCTCCTGTAATACCCTGCCAAACCAAGGAAGCTTCGTATCTCAGTCACTGTCCTCGGCCTCTCCCAATTAAGCACAGCTGCTATTTTACTCGGATCCACTGATACTCCTTCCTCTGAGACTACATGCCCAAGGAAAGCTATCCGGTTCAGCCAAAACTCACACTTACTAAGCTTTCCGTATAATTGCTTATCTCGGAGTATCTGAAGTACTAACCACAAATGCTGTGCATGCTCCTCATACAATCGAGAGTACACCAGGATATCATCGATAAAGACTATCACAAACTTATCCAGATAGTCTCTGAACACCTCGTTCATCAATCTCATAAATGCTGCAGGGGCGTTCGTCAATCCAAAGGACATCACCAGAAATTCGTAATGGCCATACCTTGTCCTGAAGGCCGTCTTTGGAATATCTTCCTCCTTAATCCTCAATTGGTGATAGCCCGATCTCAAATCGATCTTAGAAAAGACTGATGCCCCTCTTAACTGATCAAGTAGATCATCAATCCTGGGCAATGGGTATTTATTCTTCACCGTGGCTTTATTCAACAACCGGTAGTCCACACATAATCTGAGACTGCCATCCTTCTTCTTAACAAATAACACTGGCGCTCCCCACGGTGAAACACTGGGCCTAATGAACCCTTGATCCAATAACTCCTGCAGTTGTCTCTTTAATTCCTCAAGCTCCACTAATGCCATTCTGTACGGAGGTTTAGAGATCGGCTGAGTATCTGGTACCAAATCAATGGTAAACTCCAGCTCTCTCTCCGGTGGTAAACCTGGCAATTCATCTGGGAAAACATCCAGAAATTCACAAACCACAGGTATATCCTCAATCCTCGGATGTTCCTGCTCATCGTCTGAGATGAGTGTCTCATAACCTTCACATAAATAATCACATTTATTATTCTCCAAAATAATGTTAAAATTCTCAAATTACTCACTAGAAATCCACATAATCATTTCCTCAACATCTCAATTGTACACTATAAGGTTCAGGTAGGGAGAAAGTTACAATCTTAGTGTAGCAGTCTAGACTCACTCGATTGGTCGCCAACCAATCCATCCCCAGAATTACATCAAACCCATGTATACTCAACATGATTAGATCTGCTAACATCACTCTATCTCCCACCTTGATTTCACATTCTCTACAGATTAACTCAGTTCTCTGGGATTCACGCATAGGGGTATTTACATGTAGTATATATTCTAGAGGTTCAAACTTCAAGTTTAGTCTACATGCAAAATGCTCAGAAATAAACGAATGCGTGGATCCTGAATCAATCAACACATGAGCCTCATAATTACAGACAGAGAGTGTACCTCTTATGGTTTCTGCCGAAGCGTCTGCGGTCTCCTTATCCAGGGCAAACACTCGTCCCTGTGCCACAGGTTTCTTCCCTTTCTCTGCCGCAGTGGCCCGTCTCCGGGGATCCACTCTCTGAGGCTGCTGTCTAGTGGGCTCCGGAGCATGCGGTATCTGGGGTTGGGGACAGTCTTTAACTCTGTGACCCATGTCACCACATCTAAAACATCCATGGATCGACCTAGTACAACTTCCCTCATGCGATCGGCCACAGTCTCTACAAAACCTTGTCTCAGGCCTGACGTAACGAGGGGTCTCCTTGATAATAGGATAGGCTCTGGGTCTCTCCAATCTGTCCTTCTGTACCTCGATCCTTCCTCTTCTGAAGGAACCTCTCCGAGCCTCTGACTGAAAAATCGCTGGCCTCTTGCCCTTATCTTTATGCACTGCTCTGAGCTCATTCTGAGATTGTACCATTTCAATTCCTCTTTCAACCTCTTGCGCTCGTCTCAGAGCGTCTCCAAACTCAGTAATACATAGCCCCATCAATCTATCTCTGATGACGGGCTTCAGCCCATACACAAACTTCTCTGTGCGGAGCTCTTCACTCTTGAAGGTCTCTGGGTCATATCTCAGTAGTGCGGTGAACTGGCTCTCATAGTCATCCACCGACATGTCACCCTGTACCAAACTCAAAAACTCGGCCTGTTTCCTCCTCTGGGCGGCTCGCGGTACATATTGGGTTCTAAAAGAGGTCTGGAACTCTTCCCAACCAATCATATCCTGGCGGGACATCAAGATACCCTGGGTAGTACTCCACCAATCTTGAGCTCTCCCCTTCAGCATATAGGCACTCATACTGACTCTCTCAGCATCGGTGCATCCCAGTAAATCAAATATAACTCTCAACTCCGTCAACCACTCCTCAGCCTCTGTAGGATCCTTCTTTCCCCTAAATGCGGGTGGATTCATCTTCAGAAATTCCTTTAGTCGGACCTTACTTCTGTCCTCAGGCTGAGTGACGGGAGGCACTGGGGGTATGGGAGGTCCTGGTGGTGGTGTAGGGGTAGTATCCGAGGCATTAACTCCAAAGTGTTGCGCGAATAACGCTGCCATCTGCTCAAAACCTTGCCTCACATCGGTCTCAATCCGATTAAATCGAGAGTTAGGACTCTCTGGTTGTGGGACAGGTGGTGGAGGGGACTCTGCCTGCCTCCTCGAACGACCTCGTCGTTTACTCATTCTCAATCTCAACTCGTCTCCTGCGCGTACATATCAAAATTGATTGAAATCTCAATCCTCAATTTCAGTTCATGACCAGACTATTACAGACACTTGGGATGTATTCTATTTCACTTAACCGACACTGACAGTACTAGGCACCCTAAGCTCTGATACCAAGAAAACTCTGTCACGCCCCGAAAATGCGAAAAATAGGGCTAATTTAAAACTCTTTGTTCATTAATTCACAATTAAAGGTGCATTCCTGTGCAGTGTCATACATCATCATAATTATCATGCCTCAGGATCTCATCATGATATAATAATTATTGTGTTATACCCATTACTCAATTACAAGTTAATTAATCCTAATACATCCCCTACAATAACATACTTCAAGTGTCTGTAATCACATTAATAGTCTGGGTACATGAAAAGATAAAATATACCTCAAATACAATATATATAGGGCCTGGAGCTCAAGTCCTCCACTAGCCACTACTCCGTACGCCGCAGGGAGATCCTTCTTCACTTGAAGTACTCTGGGAGGGGGAGGAAAATAGGGTGAGCTTCTAAATCGCTCAGTAAGGGGGTAAAGGAATCAGTTATATAAACCATTTCACACATCACAAATATGTATTTGTTCATAAAGCTCATTTGAAATCGTAGCATGAAAGTTCTCAAAACATCATCTCATAACTCGTTAAATCATGTGAAAACATGAAGATAAAAGGCTCCACATCGAGCACTCACAAGCATGTGTAAAGATATGCAATAATGGCTGTTCTCAAATACGTGATAAAAATCACCTCGGTAAATCACACGTGACAAGGTCACAAAACACAACTCATGTGTAAAACGAGACTAGGCAATAAAACTCAATTAAAACTCGTCATGGCACATCAAATATATATAAGCTCCTCTGGGTGCGCATCCCAGGCATCCTCGTATAGAGGGAACGTCGACAATATGGTCGTGTGCAAAGTATATTGGACTTATATGTTACCAGAACAAGGCCCGGCCTTACTTGCTACCAGAGCAATGCCTCACCTAATGCACACGACACGTGGTCCCTGGGTCGGTTCCCAGGTGGCCCACTCTCTCGGTCTTACATGCTACCAGAGCAATGCCTCCCAACGCTACCAGAGCGGAGGAATAATCGGACTTATATGTTACCAGAACAATGCCTGTGGTCCCTGGGTCGGTTCCCAGGCGTCCCACAATATCGGTCTTATATGCTACCAGAGCAAGGCCCGTGGTCCCTGGGTCGGTTCCCAGGCGTCCCACTATATCGGTCTTATATGCTACCAGAGCAATGCCCGATGTGCGTTCAACATGACACGCCTAAGTCTCTATCATTAGCCATTATCTTATAAAACGTTATGCCTTCACGTAGAACTCATAATGGTTTTCTCTTAAAAACTCATTTAAAACATTTGTGTACTCAACAAAAAACACATATAAAAATCGAGTTCCAACCGGCAAAACATGCACACATTTTCTCAAATCTCAATATCGCCTTAACGTAGAGCCCAATTTACTTTTCACGCAGCTCAAAGGTTTATAAAGTAATTTCACACTTAGCTTATAAACTCATAAAATAATGGGCTCCAACCGGCTATAAAAACCGTGTGCAGTTACATCACAACACAAAACATGCTTGTATTCTCAAATCATGGTTCATGCTAACAATTCATCAAAATACATACACAAAATGGTTTAGTTTTCCCTTACCTCTTTGCACCTCGTATAGTGCAATCGTTCCCCCCGTATCACGGACTAGTCTCGCATTCCACTCTGGAACTCCCGAGCTGTCCAAACGATGTTAAAACATCAATACTCCACATCACATAACCTCAATTCTCAAAATCGAGCATAATTGCTCATAACACCTCAATTCTCTTGATTTCTCGTAACTCAACCCTAAGCTACAACCTCATTCACAATATCCCAATATCCTACATTCCTCATGCCAATTATTTAGGCTAATTCTCCATATTGTCCAATTTTCCATTTATAGCTCACAATTTCCTAAATTCACCAAAATTCTCAAATATACATATCACTCCTACCACATTGAAATTTAATCAATCCCCAGTCATTTCTCAACCATTTCAACACAATTACAACCACCAATAACATCAAAATCAACTCAAATATCAAGATCGAGGTTTAGAAATTACCCAAAGTTTGTGAGACGCACAACTCACGCCTCGATCCGATTCGTCCTTCGATTTCCAAGTATGTTGTTCTCCCTTTGATGAGGAACAACTTTCCTTCTTCCCACAATAGCTGATTCGGCCGGAAATGGGTGATTTGGAGGAGTGAGAAACTAGGTTTTTGGAAAAATGGAGGTTTGGAAGAGAGAGAAAGTGAGATTTCAGGAGAAAACACGGGTCCCTTATATAGATTGGAGGTAGGAGATCGATCTGCCTCTTGCTGAGATCGATCTGTGTTTGAAATTTGGGGGCGATCTGGGTAATTTTATGCCCAGGAGATCGATCTGTCGAGGGGTGAGATCGATCTCTTTATGGCTTTATGAGATCGATCTGCTCCTAAAGAGATCGATCTTCTCCCCAAACAGAAGCATTTGGAGATCGATCTCTTCCTCATGAGATCGATCCCTTCTCAAACAGATTCATTTGGAGATCGATCTCTTCCTCATGAGATCGATCCCTTCTCAAACAAATTCATAAAGAGATCGATCTCTTCCATTGGAGATCGATCTGCTTCTCAAATTTCCCATCCCTCGTCATTCTTAACTCACCAGATCGATCTCTCCTTCTCCCAGATCGATCTGTCCTCATGCTTCATGCCTATTTTACACACTTAACATATAAATCTCCAATTATAATTCCCACAATTCATTTAATTCAATAAATTACACTTCAAATTCTTATTACATTATTAAAATATGTCTAAAATTCTCAGATCTCACACATTGTGATTGGAAAACCCCGACCTGCTACGAAGCAGTGTAGTAATGTAAGCAAAGTAGCAGTGTGATCACTGTAGAATGTGTGGTAGATACCACGGAAGGAGGGTCTATACCTACACGGTACCGATGAAAATGGTCGTTAAGTACGGTAAGATGGACCATTGATTTTGGTTGCACAGAGTTGGGCGAGATCGCCCCACAGAAAAGTAAAGAGACAGAAAAACTTCGTTGGTATAGCTGCAACAAAAAGGGAGGCCATAGCCGAAAAGAAAAAAGGAAGTAGGTTGTTGGACGAAGGCGAAAGGATGTCTTGGACCAGGACACTATTGATGTTTCATGGATGTGGTGTAAGATACCACACTTGTTATGAATAATGAAGTACATATGTTCATTGATCCTGGTACCACACATTTATTCATACCGCCTTCATTCGCATATAAGTGAGTAAAAGGCATGAATGCCTACATCATTGGGCACAATACTAATAAATGAGTACCCAATAGAGGAGGATTAATTAATGGAATATGGATATAGATATTTTAAGTTGAAAACAGGGGTGAAAACATCACTGAAAAATATATTGTAAGTGTTGACAAGTGATAAAAAGGGGTGCAACAGTTGAAATTAAAGGAGTAAAGGATTATACTCACGAAATGAATAATGGCAAGAGTTTCGTTATAATTGATATACGAAAGGAGATAATCTTTAAGATAAGATAGTCCTAAATACAAGATGTATTGGAGTAAGAGGCGTATGCTAGGTAAGAACATCTTTACGATATGAAGTAATTAGGATTGAAGCAATTAGTAGCGAATATAAAGTGTGACCACATGGACTGGTATATAAAGTAAATGTGGTTAAGTCTAAGGGTTAATAAAGGTATTTCAAAATACCTCCTCGCCTGAAGACTTGACAGCGTCTAAAAGTATATATATAACCTATAACGTGAAATCAATCATTGTAATAACTACCTTTAACATTAGGATACCTTTACTAAGACGATAAGAATATTAAAATTTGACAAATCATAAAGGTTAACATAGTAAAAATTTAATAAGAGCAGTTAAGATAAGAAAAGAAAATGGCGCAGGTTAGTACCTGAAAATGTAAGCGGTTGAGAAGGATCTTATACGCTTATGCGTAAATAAGTTAAGGATTGTGCCTAATTGTAATCATCGTTATTGATGATATGTTGGGTGTAGTTAGAGTCTAGGACGATTTATAAGCAATAATGAGAAATTACTTTTACAGATGGTTGCTGCGAGTTCTAAAAAGGGTATACTTTGTTGGCACGTTCAACTAAGAAAACGTGGTCTTTGAATGAGATGATAAATAAAATGATAGATGTGACATGAATTTCGGTGTAGTGAAGTATGAACTGACCACCGTGATTATTTTCACCATACCCAACAGCTCAAGAGGTTCTCAGTGAGTATGGATACTTCAAAATTATGAGGGAGCTGTGTATTGATGTATAATGGGAAGATAGTCGATTGTGGATCCAGACAACCCCTTGATCATGAAATAAACTATCTGACCCATGATTTAAAGTTGACAACAGTATTTGTACCGAGGATATGGTACTATTATGTACAGGGTGAGAAATTGTGGATATGCACTAATCATAAAGCCTCGAGTATCTGTTTTTTTTACAGAAAGAGGCGAATATGAGAATACATAGTGGGTTAGAGCTTCTGAGAGGTTTTGATTGTGAAAATTGTACCACCCAAGGAAGGGCTAATGTGACGGCTGATGCTTTGAGTAGAAAGAGCCTAGGGATGGTACCGCATATGATGGTCAGGGAGCGTGAGCTGCTAGAGCAGCTGTGAGCCTCAGTATTGATGTGGCCCCTTCTGATGATGACGGTGATTGTGTGACAGCTAGCCTGAGACTAGAACCGGATGAGAGTGCCCGGATTTGACAGGCTTAGCGAGATGATCGGCATGATGTCGATAGTGTGGGTCAGATTCAGAAGGGTACAGTGACAGAGTTCACAGAGTATGATAATGATTTACAGAGGTTCAGAGACAGTATAAGTGCTCCCCAGGACCACAGTTAATGGGATAGTAATATTGTCAGAAGCTCACTCTTCGGGATATACAGTGTATACGAAAAGTAACGATTATATATATGAAAATTTCGAAAAGGGTATGGGTGGTCAGATGTGAAAAGAGATATTGTGGAGATTATGGAGAAGTGCCTAGTATGTCAACAGAATAAAGTAGAGTATTAAAAGTCTGCAGAGTTATTGCAGCACCTACCTATATTGACACGGAACGAAAACGAGAGCAAGTCTCCATGAATGTCGTGATGGGTTATAGAGGACCCGGATAAATCAGGAGACTATTTGGATGATAATCGGTAGAGTAACTAAGTGTACCCACCTTCTGGGTTATGAAATCCCAAAATACTCAGACTGTATATGAGGATTTATGTATAAGGAAGATTGTGGAACATTATGTAACGTTCTAGTGAACATTGTATTATAAAGGGATTCCCGCTCCACTTCCTACTTCTGAGGATATTTAAGGAAGCTATGGGAACCCGACTGAGTATTAGCACAGCTTTTCGTCCTCAGACAGATGGTCAGTCAGAGAGGACTGTACAAGTTCTGGAGGATTCGATGAAAGCGTGTGCCATTGATTTTATAAGCTCTTGGAATGATCAGTTGATTTCTAATTGAAGTCGTCAATAGTGACAGTTGTCACTTGAGTATCGGGATAACAAGATATGAGGCAGTGTATGGCTGTAGGGTTTGTTCCCCAAATTGGATAAGAAAAAGTGGGTGACAGATAGAATTATTTTTGACTTCGGGTAATAAGTCTCTGAGGATGTTTAGTTAAGGATGAGAGATTAAGAACACCTCAGAGCAGATAGACAAGTATTGGAATTCACCTTTGGTGAATTAGTATGGTTAAAAGGTTTCTTGTCCTAAGAGAATAAGGACATAACGAACTTTTGGAAGAAGGTAAATTGAGTTGCGTTGGATGGAATATTTTGAGAGATTGGACAAGTGGAAGATAAGACCTGTAGGTGGCATTTTCACTTGAAATAAGCAGGCACCCACAATGTGTCCCATCTTTTGGTGCTTCGAAAATACTATCCAGATCCAGCATAGATGATAGGATATGAGATCCTACAGTTCAGCTTAATGCAAATATAAGAATATTGATAAGTTGATTCGGGCATTAAACAAGAAAGAGAAAGTATTGAGGTTTAAGATGATCTCCCTAATTAAAGTCCTTCGGTAGTAATACACTCCGGAGAAGGTCACATAAGAATTTAAGAGTATGATACGATCGATGTACCCGGAGTTGTATCTAGACTCATATGACTTGGTTCTAATTTGGAGGACCAAATTCCTTAAGTGGGGGAGAATTGTAAGACCCGAAATTAAATCGTAAATTTTATGAGGTAGAAAAATGTTCACAAATTTAAAGGAATGGGATTCGGACTGAAAATAAGGATTCAAATCATAAAATGAATGAATATTCGTGAAGGGAAGTCGGGCTAAATAAATCCCGAACACGTGTAAGGGCAAAACGGTCAAAAGATCGAAAGCTGGGATAAATTCGATAAGAAAATTTAATTTAAAATAAGGATTTAGAATATCTTGATCAATAATGAGGAAATTATATAATTTTGAGTCAAACTGATCAAGATCCGGAATTTTTAAAAATACCGAGAAGTCACCCGGGACAATATCCCAAAAATACGGAGAAATTATACCCGAAAAAAATGGTTAAAAATATAATAAATAAAATAAATTAAATTAAGTTAAATTGTTTGGAATAAAATATTAATTTTGTAGATATTTTCAGATTTTTTTAGACTATTTTAATGAATATTTTAATAATAAAATAAATAGTTAAATAAAATAAAATAAAAGAGAAGAAATCTGTAAAAGTCGGGGAGAGAGAAAGAAAAGGGAAAACGGAGAGGGGGACTGCACGTGGCCGACCGACGAGCCACCACCGGCGACCTTTGACCTCCGACGAAGGGCCGAGCAGCAAGAGGAGAGGCCGGCGAAGCTATTGGCACCGGCGACGCGCGCTAAGGAGGCCGAAAATCGCCGAACGGAGGGAGAGAAGCCCGCGGGGAAAACGGAGTCGGTACCGGCGATCCACGGCAGCTGGGGGCGAACGGCGGGTACCAGGGTGATCAGGAGGAGGAGCCGGTCCTTTTGAGACCAGTACCGGCCGGCGAAATCGTCGAAATCCGTCGGATCGGGAGGAGACAGCCGCGGGGGAGAAGGAGGAATTCACCGACGATGGTCGCGTTTCGACCCCAGCTGAGGCCCGATTGTGAATGCCTAGGTGTAGCCGAGCCGAACGGCACCGAAATCGCACCGGGAACCGGCCGGACGGCGCCGGAATGAGCAAATGGGGATTGAACCGGTCAAACCGGCCTGAACCGGCCAAAACTGAACCGAACCGGACCGAGCTGAACCGGCGGTCTGAACCTGTCTAAACCAGACTGAACCGGTTCAGCCAAAAAGAGAGGAAAAAAGGAGAAAAAGAGGAAAAGGAAAAAGGGAAAGGATTTTCGGGGATACACCGAACTTCAGGTAAGTCAATATGAGGTCAAAAGTGACCGAATTGATTTCCGAGAAATTTATTTAAATTATATTTAATCGAAGAGTAACTCGAGATTAAATATAATAATTGTGCAGTTCGACGATAAAGCCCGAACGAGAGTCGATTGAGCTCCGATTTTCGTATCCCGCATCATATCGGGTAAGTACAGTTTAATTTCGGCAATTAGAGTCCTTTAATACAGAGCTTCAATTATTTTACAGAATTTACGGATTAATTCTGTATAAAAGGAATATTAATCGGAATTACAACGTAATTATCGTAAATGGTATACGGGCTATCCAATGAGTTTGGAACGAAGCCCGATAATTATTGGTAAGCTGAATGAGCCCAGTAAACCCGAAGAAGGGATTTAAACAGTATAAACGGGCTGAAAATGGGTCGAGGCCCATTAAAGTGCAATCGGGCCCAATAGGGATAAATGGGCCCAATGATTTAAATTAAGCCCAGAAAGTATTAAATACAATTAAGTTGTATAATATCTGACCTGAGGAATATTATTACGCAGTTCCGGAGGTTTGATTGGGAGCAGATCGGACTGCGCGACGTGACAACAGTGGAAAAGGAAAGGTCAGACTCGACGAGAATCGAGGTAAGGGAATTTTGTAAGTGCATAGAGATGCCTATACATATTTTGAGGGTATTTACAGGGCTTAGAATTTATCTAAGTATCTAGTAAACGAAATAATAATTTTTACGAAAACCGGGGCTTAGATAAATAAAGGAAAATGATTATTTTGCCCCTAGTTAGGAAAATTTCAAAAAGGGTAGTAAGGCTATGAAATTGCATGAATTTCATGATTTTAATGTTTTATATGATTATATTGCTTTGATTTAAGCAAATATACACATAGGTGGGCTGTTGATTTCGTGAATTTTACGAAAGGGTACCGGTTTGTATCGGTTACTATTTTAAAAGATGTTTTATTAAAAGTGAGCCACCTATCGTATTTACGTGACTAAATGAGTGCTAGAGTCTTTCTCGCACTCAAGTTTACTGAATTATTTCTCATGAAAAGCTGTACTGGAGCATTGCTCGTACGAGAAATTTGTGTGTGCACAAAACCGTGCTGAAGCTTCGCTCGCACGAGATTTTTATATCATGACATTATCAGCACGTAGATAGTATAGTTATCTACCTGCTTACATTATTGCCTTACTGAGCACGTTTCGCTCACCCTTTCATTTTCCACCCCACAGGGTATAGTCAGTAGAAGAGAGCAACAATAGTCTCGCATCTCGGTTATCCGCTGCTTCTTATCAAGATCAGGTATACACATTTATATAATTTTTGTATCTGAACATATAGAGGCACAGTACTGTACATGGATTTAATATTGGGGATGTATTTTGTTTAAATAAATTGATATGTGAATGTGAATATGAAAATGGAATGGTAAATAGGTGAGAGGTTACTAACACCGAATCATAGCCCAACTGTTGAGTAGTGTAACTGTTCACAGCGGGTAAGGAAATGAAAAGCGAAAAATTTGTAGGGATTTTTAGGTAATTTGGGTCGTGACACAATGTCTAGATAAACATACTTGGAGTTGGTGTATTGGAAACTCACCTAGCTTGTCTTTTCTCTTGTTCAAAATTGGAAGACCCTTTTGCTCCTTCAATCCAACAAGTCGAATGTTGATTCCTAACATGTTGTTTGATAATTCTATGAAAATAGAATTATTTGTGCTTAATTTTCTAATTAATTATTTAAATCCCCAATTTATTTTGTTAATTATCCCCTTTATTTAATTAAAATTCTTATGTTTGCAGATAAATCAAATCCGGATGAATTTTGAAAATTTCGGTTGAAAATGGACTGAAATTGGGCTAAAATCGAGATTAGACCATGCAGACAACACGAGCCATGCCACCTAGCACATCCAATTGGACAAAAAGATGGATGACATGGAAATATCTTTTCAAAGAGCCAATGGTGTGAAGACAAGTGACCAAAAAAATGCCAACTCATCTAGGATGGAAAAATTACAATTGTACCCCTAAGTATGTGTATAAATAGGAAAGGATGGCAATTGAAAAACTATGTAAGTTAGGGTAGAATAGTTTTAGGGTAATTTTAAGTTAGCATTTTTTTTTCAAGCTTTCCCGTTGCTCTATTGTTAAATTATTTTTGTTAGCCATCTTCCTTATTTTTTTACTGTTCATTCCATTGTTATGTCTTCATTTTCTAGTCTTAGAATTCTATTTCATGGCAATCAACATCATTTGATCTTCTCGATTTTTCATAAGTGATTACTCCTGTTTTTCAGTCCACTACATAGCTTATATCTCTTAGTGTAGCTCTCGGTTTCCATAAAAAAAAAATTGCTTATGTTTTTTGTTAGACCCGTATTTTATGTAGCTTGTACCTTATGATTCCTATGTGTATGAACACTCTATTATTATAGTTGAATCATAAGAAGAATAATTACTAGATTTAAAGTGTTAGTAAAATGATTTAACACTCAAAAGCTACATAAAAGCCTAATGTGAGCTATAAGAGTCACAGGCTAAACCAAGTGGATCTGAATCATTCTGACTGAAAATAAGAACTTAAAATGAGAAAATATAGAGAGCTCATGAAGGAAAGTCAGCTTGATTTAGTTTCGAACATAAGGAACGGGAGAAAAGCTAAAAAGGGTAAAATGGACCTTTTTAGCTAGTTAAGGTGTTTCGGGTGTAATTATCTACCGAGAACGGTTGAAACGTAAAGACGAGAGTGTAAGACATAAGATATGACACTTTCAAAATTTTGAGAAAAAGTCAACTTGGTCAATGGTTAAGGAAAAAGTCAACTATAGTTAAGAAAAGTGGACTTTTACCATAGTTGACTAATCATGGTTAAAAATTAACCTAAGTATGGAGGAAAAATTGGAGAAAAATATTCTTGGTCAGAATATAAGATAATCATCCCAGAAAGTAAGGAAAATTATTCGAAAGGATTCCAGATTTAATTTTATGATTAAAACCGTAATGGGCCTAATGTGAAAATTTAGAGCCCATTAAGGTATACTAAACGTAGATCGAAATTCTTAGGTCCCTTAGATCAAATTGTTGGACCGATTGATCAGCCAAATATTTAGACAATTAAAAGCCCAAGGTATAGTAAAATTTTCAGCCTGAAAGCCCATTAAGAAAGCCCAAACCGAGAAGCCCAAATGGAAAACCCATTAGATAAATATCTAACCATAGTTAAAGCTAAACATGACTCATAAGGTGACTCATTAGGTGACTCATGACTAAGCCTTAGAAAGTCAAGTTTAATGGCTGGAAAGTAAGGCTTAATGGCTAAGTAAGTGGCTTATAAAATCAGCCACACCATTATCATCTTCACCGCACCATTCTCGGCTAGAAGAAGAAACCATTGAAACACATTATCCAAGCTTTCTCTCACTAGAAATCACTAGGAATTAGACATATTTGGAACTTGCATTCTTCATGGAAGTTGTTCCAAATTGAAAGGAGAGTGACATATGTTGGAATTAGCTATCAAGGAGCCATAGAGTGCAAACCGTGAGCCTCCAAAGTTTTGGCCAAGTGTGAACACAACTATTGGTATATTTTTAAGTTTTCAATTTCATATATGTTAATGTATGAATGATTTTAAGTATATTGGTATATGTTTTAAGCATTGAAACATATGAAATCACTATGATCTTGGTTAGGCCAAGAGTGAGTAGTAAAATATTGATGAATGCCCATATGATTTTAAGACATAAATGGATTAATGTACATGTGTTAATGATTATGGCATAATTAGAATTAATCAATTTGATTAGTTAATACATGTATTAAGTTGGAAATCAAGGTGTTTGATAAAATGCCTAAATGAACTATGTGATGTTTAAGAAAGTTTCCAACCAAGTGTTTGTGAAAATGCCTAAGTGAATTGGCTAAACAAATGGCATGGATGGCATGCCATGGTATGATTGACGACATGGATAGCTCTCGGCCATGGCATGTGGCCGAGAGGCCCAATGGGTCAAGCCCAAATATTTTAGGCCCAATGTGATGTAATGGGTCTAGGACAAACCCAATAAGAGTTGGTGGGCCCTACAAGCCCAATAGGCCCAACGAAAATAAATAGTAAAATGAAAATGGGCTTAAGGCATAGTTTGGCCCATTAAGGTTTATTAAAGCCCATTAAGGGAAATAGACTGTATTTAAGGTGAAATACAGTAGGAAAAAGTGTAATTAACCTGATAAATGGTTATATGCAGCTCCAGAGAGTATTGGAGAAGCAAATCGGACTGCTGGATCGAGCAGCGTTGAGAAAGTGAAATTTCTCGAGTGATTGCAGGTAAGGGACTTTTGTGAGTAGTTAGAGATACCTGCACGTATTTTCATCTGCTTTTACATTCACTTAAAAACTATGAGGGTCAGGGAAAGTGAATAATAATTATTATGACCCGATAGTGGCAAATTACGATTTTACCCCTAATTAGTTAAAAATTAACTTTTGTGAAAAGTTGTAAAAAGCAAGGAAACCACTATTTTGAGTGTTTTACTGCTATTTAGCAGAAGAATAAATAGATGGGCTAATAATTTTAAGGTTGATGTGAATTATGCACATTTTATAGTGCTGATTTTGATATTTTGTAAACCATCCCTTTTAAAGAGCCATCTATCATATTATGTGAGAATAAATCGTGCTGGAGCACAGCTCGCACTGGATTTCATATATTTTCCTCATATATTAGTGCGGGATTATGATTCACACTAGATTTCCATGACATGCATGATAGAGTGTTGGAGTTATTACTAGTACTCAGTTTTATGTGATTTATGCATAAGACAGTGCTGGAGCGATTAGCTCGTACTCGAGTTTACATGAGATGCATGACAGAGTACTGGAGCATTGCTCATACTCGATTCTTCATGATTTATACATGACATAGTACTGGAGCTATTGCTCGTACTTGATTTGATGATATTGTGCATAGCATGGTACTGGAGCTATTGCTCGTACTTTATTTGAAATATGAACTATGCATTGACCTAGTTGCTGGAGGTTTACTTGCATTAGAGTCTGAGTTTGTGATGTGAAACAGTGTTTGAGTGGAGTGTCGACTGTGAGTCGCGCTGAAAGGCGCGCACTGTATGTGATATATAATACATGTTGAAAACCATGCTTGATTTCCTCGTGTAGACTGAGTGTCACACTGTGAGAGGATTCACATGAGGATTTAGAGACGTGGTATGATATTCCATGGTTTTTAGGGCTAAGACCTATGATAGGCACCTCGACTGTGATGTAGGGTCCACGGAGTACGTTGTCTCGTGCATGTGGCATGGAGTACACTATACCGTGTGGTGTTGTGGAGTTGAGGAGGATATAGCTGGCGGTTGTGATGGACTGACCCCCCTCTCGTTGCAGCAGTGATGCCCCGCACACCGAGATATGTGTTGCCTGGGATCACATTATCAAATATGATCATAGACTAGGATACTATTTACATTTTTCACCACAGAGTCTCACATGATATGTCACCTGATTGATTGATTTAATTGCGGATAGACCTAAGGGATGGGTCGGACTCCGATTTTGTGTTGTGAATGATTTAAATGCTATATTTACTATGATTTAAATATACATGGCATGATTTATCTAAAGGCATTATGATATTATAAAGATGCATTGTTTTGTACTACATGCCTACATTTGAGAAAGAAAGCATGATTTCTGTACATGGGATTTAATCTGTACAAGTGTATATATATATATATATATATATATTTAAAGACATTCTTTTAAAGTGAGTTAAGAAAATGACGTTTTCGAGGCATAGCATTATTTTGAGTAGATAGTGTAAATGTCTACTTGCTTGCCTGATTTCCTTACTGAACGCGTTGTATGCTCACCCCATTTCTTTACATCTCTTTACAGAGCATCAGCAGTAGAGTGAGAGCTTTGAGGGATAGTATTCCTATGTCCGCTGCTATTTCCTATCGATCGACAGGTATACATATTTTGTACAATTATGTATCTAAACATAGAAACAGCACAGTGATGTATACGATATATATTGTGGGGAATGTATTTGTATTAGATTTTATATAATCTTACATGTATTATAAAAGAAGTTAAAATCCGAGTATATTGACATGTATGGATGTTATGGTATGCAAGGAAGCTAACATCGAATCACAGCCCAACCATTGAAGAGAGGAAAGGTAAGTTAAAAAATGCGAAAAATTTGCAGTGGTTTTTTGGTTAAGTCAGGATGGGTCTTGACATTTTTATTTGACAAACCTTTATTTTTTTTAGAGCTCTTGACTTAGTGTGGTTCTTCTACGTTATTTCATTTGATCATTTTGGGTTGCTTCATTCTTGCCATCTACAGGTGGTGCGGTTGTCGGCAGATAATAGGAACATGACTAGTCAATGATGTGGGAAAAAGTTGTTCTTGCTTTAGCAACTAAACCGTGACCCCTAGAGCTGACTGTTTTCATGTTTTACAATCTTTCTTAATTTATGATTTAGTGTTCAGTGTTAGTTTTCAGCATTTTCTTCTTGTTTCTACTTGCTTGGAGATGTTTCCATTTACAACCGAGAGAGTGTGTTCAACGGGTAGCTGGACGACAATAAAGTAGCCATAACCAAGAGCTTTCCTCTGTTCTCCCCTGTTTTATGTTTCCATTACTGTTCATCTTCATTTTTCAGTTTTACATTCTGTTAACAAGAAAGTGTAGTAGCTGCTGCATGTAGAAGACTCGGTTGCTGCAGTTGCTGGTTTCAGCTAATGACAGTCATGGGTATACCCCGTTCTGTTGCAAGGAAGGCAGTTGATGCATGATGGAGCAGCAGCAAGGCAGGAGCATGAACCAGCAGCTGGAGAGAGCATGATAGCACCTGAAGCAAATATGAAATCGAGAGCACTTGGATGCACCTACTAGTTGGACAGTGGCCTGGCGTTGAACCTGGAGACAGAACTTAGCTTTTAATTACTCGGAGCACTGTAAGTAAATTTTTCTCTGTTTTATTTTCATCAGTTTATAATTTTTATTGTTTTCTCATAATTTTAATTTCAGACTTAGTCGATCACTCATCTTAACTTCATAATTTGCTAGAATATACTTAGGGTAAGATTAACCGGTAGTTAATTAGGCTAACCAACTTCTCTAAGGGACGATAACTCGGGACTCAAATCCCATTATTACTTGTACGACCCATGCACTTGCGGACAATACGTTTAGATCGTATCAAGTTTTTGGCGCCGTTGCCGGGGAAGTTTTAATTAGTCGTTAATTAATATCAGTAAAATTATGCTTAGGTGTAATTCTAGCTTGTAAATATTTAGGTTATAAATATTTAGAGCCTTAGTTTAAGTTAGTTAAATTTTCTCTTTCCTAAGAAAAAGAAAAAAAAATTAATTTAAGAGGACTTTGTGATATTTGCATGCGTAGAGCCAAGAGTTTTGATTGCTTTCCTCTAGATCCTAAAATTGAGCGAACTCTTAGGAAAATTCGAAAGGATTCTAAGAAATTTATAGCTCCGCTGCAAAACACCATGGTAGAAAATAAGGAAATCAGGACCGTTGGAGATTATGCAGTACCGACGATTGAAGGATATTATACCGACATTAGGCCACCAGCTGTCCTTGCTAACAATTTTGAAATTAAGCCTTCCATCCTCCAGATGATCCAGTCCTCTTTACAGTTCAGTGGGCTTCAGTACGATGACCCATATGCTCACCTTGGGCAATTCTTGGACTTGTGCAACACGTTCAAGCACAATGGATTATCTGATGATACGCTTAGACTTAGATTATTCCCCTTCTCGCTTAGGGATAAGGCACGACAATGGTTAACCTCCTTGCATCCAGGATCCATTTCTACATGGGACGAGTTAGCCCATCAATTTCTAGCCAAGTTTTTCCCCCCTCTAAAATGGCCAGGCTCTGTAGTGATATATCTTCCTTTACCCAGTTAGACTCTGAATCTCTTTACGAAGTATAGGAACGATATAAGGAGCTTCTTAGGAAATGCCCTCACCATGGCCTACCTTCATGGCTACAAGTCCAAACTTTCTACAACGGACTTACAAGCCAAAATAGGACCATCGTGGATGCTACTGCGGGTGGAGCCCTGATATGCAAAACAGAAGAGGAAGCTTACGAGCTGTTAGAAAAGATGGTGGCTAACAACTATCAATGGTCCTCAGAGAGACAATTGCCAAAGAAGTCAGCGTGTATTTATGAGCTCGATACACTGTCTACCTTGACTTCTTAAATCGCTAACCTTACGAAGAAGGTAGAGTCGCTCAATACCCAATATAATCCTTCCACCAATCCTAACCCTGTGTTTTCTGTCTAAAGTCCTTTTCTCTCTTATGATTTGTGTAGTGGTACCCACGCTGTAAATAGGTGTCCACTTAACTTAGGATCGGTTTAGTACGTTACCCCCCTTAAGCAACAGAACAACCCTTTTTCAAACACCTATAATCTAGGGTGGAGGAACCATCCTAACTTTTCTTGGAGCCAAAATCAAGGATAAACTTCTAACTCTAGATCAGTAGGACCCCCTGGTTCCCAAGCTCCACCGGTTCAGGTACCACCACAGCATCAATTTCCTCACCACCCACCACCTCAGTATCCACATCATCCACCTAATCATTCCCATCCATCCCACTTCCATCAACCACCACCACCACCACCACAACCCCAACACTTATCAGCAGCTGAAAAGAAGCCCTCGCTTGAGGAAATGTTCACAACGATCCTGTAAAATCAAGCAGCTTCAATTAAGAACCTAGAGGTTCATGTGGGATAAATAGAAAACGCTCTTAGTCAACGTCCTCAAGGGAGCCTTCCTAGTAACACTGAAGCCAATCTTGTTAGGCAAAGGGAGGGTAAGGAACATGTGAAAGCCATCACCCTTAGGAGTGGCAGAGAGCTAGTAGATCCACCAGTTAAGTCCAGACCTAACAAGCCCATAGTTGGAAAACCCATAGGTTCTATCGAAGCAGCTCAGAAGGAGCAGGAATCAAAAGATCAAGCTGCAACGGAAACAAAGCCAGGCAATTCTTCACCTTTACCTATTTCTTTGTCACAACCTTCTTTATCCTCTGATGCTACAGATCTTTCCACTACATCTCCTCCTGTTAGATCACCAGTTCCTTTTCCTCAGAGGTTTCAAAATCAAAAACTGGACCAACAATTACCAAATTCCTTGAGGTTTTTAAGAAACTTCACATCAACATTCCCTTCGCAGATGCCTTAGAGAAAATGCCAAGCTGTGTGAAGTTTATGAAGGACATCCTCTCTAGGAAAAGAAGATTATAAGATTATGAGACGGTGGCCTTAACGGGGGAATGTAGTGCCATTGTCCAGAGGAGATTACCCCTGAAGCTCAAGGATCCCGAGAGTTTTACCATACCATGCACTATTGGAAATTTATTTTTTGGTAGAGCCCTGTGCGATTTAGGAGCTAGTATAAATTTAATGCCATTGTCTATCCATCATAAGTTAGGAATAAGGGACACCTAGCCCACTACAGTGACCCTCCAGTTGGCTGATCGATCAATTAAATATCCGAAGGGGGTCATTAAGGATGTCTTAGTAAAGGTGGATAAGTTTATTTTCCTTACTGATTTTATTGTATTGGACATGGAGGAAGACAGGGAAGTCCCCATTATATTAGGCAGACCTTTCCTAGTGACTGGTAGAACTTTAATTGATGTACAAAAGGGGGAGCTAACAATGAGAGTTCAAGATCAGGAAGTCAAGTTTAATGTGTTCAAATCTCTAAGATTCCCTGATGACTCTCATGATTGTTTTAGGATGGATTTAGTCTATAAAGACATCACTGAGGAGTTTGCTAAGACTCATCCTTCAAACCCTCTAGAAGCCTCCTTAGTGAAATCCGTTGAGCTTAAAGAATACAGTGAAGATGATGATAAGGTCTATGAAACTTTACAATTATTAGAGGTAACTCCTTTTGAGGAAATTGCCCAATTTGAGACACTAGACCCTTCATCTATTCCAGCTTCAAATATCTTTCCATCCACCAGTGAACCTCTAGCATTAGAGCTCAAATCTTTACCCTCACACCTTAGGTATGCTTACTTAGGTGAATCCTCCACTCAATCGGTAATAGTGTCTGCTGCTCTCTCCAGTGATCAGGAAGTAAAATTACTACAAGTTTTAAGAGAGCATCAGAAGGCTATAGGCTGGTCTATCTCTGATCTTAAGGGTATTAGTCCCTCAATCTGTATGCATAAGATACTATTAGAGGAAGGCTATAGGTCATTCATAGAGCACCAGCGTCGATTGAACCCTGTAATGAAAGAAGTTGTCAAGAAGGAAATCATTAAGTGGTTAGATGCAGGGATCATCTATCCCATTTTTGACAGTGCCTGGGTGAGCCCAGTACAATGTGTCTCTAAGAAGGGAGGGATGATAGTGATTGAAAATGAGAATAACGAGCTCATCCCCACTAGGACTGTCACTGGTTGGCGAGTATGCATGGACTATAGGAAACTCAACAAAGCCACCAGAAAAGACCACTTCCCTTTACCCTTTATTGACCAAATGTTAGATCGATTAGCTGGTCACGAATTTTATTGCTTGCTGGATGGATATTCTGGGTACAATCAGATAGCTATAGCCCTAGAAGACCAAGAAAAGACTACTTTCACCTATCCCTATGGGACCTTCGATTTTAGAAGAATGCCTTTTGGCCTATGCAATGCACCTGCTACATTCCAGCGTTGCATGATGGCCATATTTCATGATATGGTGGAGGATTTTCTTGAGATTTTCATGGACGATTTCTTAGTATTTGGGGATAGCTTCGATTTATGTCTGCATAATTTGGCATTAGTATTGAAGAGGTGTGAAGAAACAAATTTAGTGTTTAATTGGGAGAAACGCCACTTTATGGTGAAAGAAGGTATAGTGCTTGGGTACAAAATTTCTGCTAGGGGGATAGAAGTCAATAAAGCTAAGGTGGAAATTATTGAGAAATTGCCTCCCCCTAACTCTGTTAAAGGAATCAGAAGTTTCCTATGCCATACAGGATTTTACAGAAGGTTTATTAAGGATTTTTCTCAGATTTCTAAGCCTTTATGTAATCTCCTGGAAAAAGACACTACATTTTGCTTTGATGAACGATGCTTAGGAGCATTTAAGACTTTGAAGGAAAAATTAGTTTCAGCCCCTGTAATCATAGCTCTGGATTAGAGTTTACCCTTTGAGCTTATGTGTGATGCAAGTGATTATGCTGTTGGGGCTATACTAGGACAAAGAAAGGGAAGAGTCTTTTATGCTATCTACTATGCAAGTAAAACTCTGGGCCTAGTTAAACTATGCTACTATCGAGAAGGTGTTGTTAGTCGTAGTATTTGCTTTTGATAAGTTTCGCTTCTATCTCATTGGTACTAAGGTAATAGTTTTTATTGATCATGTTGCCATTAAGTACTTAGTCTCCAAGAAGGATGCAAAGCCTCGACTGATTAGATGGATCCTCTTACTACAGGAGTTTGACTTGGAGATTAGGGATAGGAAAGGAACAGAAAATCAGGTTGCTGACCATCTATCTAGATTGAAGAATGGACTCAAAGAAGATGGTACAGCTATTAAAGAGTCATTTCCTAGTGAGAAGTTATTTACTTTTGGGCATTCTAAATTACCTTAGTACGCTGATTGTGTGAATTATCTGGTGAGTAATGTGATGCCACCTGATTTGACTGCCCAGTAAAGGAAAAAGTTTTTGAGTGATGTCAAGTATTATGTTTGGGATGAACCCTTCCTGTACAAGCAATGTAAAGATCAAATTTTGAGGAGGTGTGTCCCCATAGAAGAAGTAGAAGATATACTTAGACATTGTCATTCTTCTAATTATGGAGGGCACTTTGGAGGAGAAAGGACAGCTGCCAAGGTTTTACAATCTGGATATTACTGGCCCACGTTATTTAAGGATGCCCACTACTTTGTGCTAAAATGTGATAGATGTCAGAGGGTAGGTAATATTTCCAAAAGAAATGAGATGCCTTTGACTAATAGTTTAGAAGTAGAAATCTTTGATGTCTGGGGTATTGGTACCATTTGTTCCTTCATATGGCAATCTCTATATTCTTGTGGCTGTAGACTATGTGTCGAAATGGGTTGAAGCGATGGCTTTACCGACTGATGATGCTAAGGTGGTGATACGGTTTTTGAAGAAGAATATTTTCACAAGATTTGGCACACCTAGGGCTATCATTAGTGATGGAGGATCCCACTTTTGTAATCAGAGTTTTGATTGACTTTTAAAGAAATATGAGGCCAAGTAGAGTGATGTAATCATTAGTGATGTAGCCACTGCTTATCATCCACAGACGAGTGGCCAAGTAGAGTTGTCCAATAGGGAAATTAAGGGGATATTGGAGAAAATAGTGAACCTAAGTAGGAAGACTGGTCCATTAGGTTAGATGATGCACTTTGGGCTTATAGGATAGCCTTCAAAACACCTTTAGGAATGTCCCCTTATCAGCTTGTTTATGGTAAGGTGTCAGACCCGAGTTTTCGATTTACGTATGTAGCTTGTACCTTATGATTCCTATGTGTACGAATGTTATATTTCATAGTTGAATCATAAGAAGAGTATTTACTACCATGCAATCGATTAATTTAAGAAATTAAAAATGCATGTAAGCTACATAACAGCGAGATAAGGGTTCAATTAAATTTTCGAGCAAGTACAGGGGTAAAACGGTCAATTGACCAAAAATCTGGTATAAATACGATGAGACAATTTCATTAAAAATATGAAATCGAGAAATCTTGATCAATAACGAGGAAAATATTGAATTTCGAGTCCAATTGATCGAGATATGAATTTAATTAATATTTTTAAAATTTTTATCTCGAAAAATGAGCCTGAAAATAGTGAAAAAATATACCGAAAAAGTAAAATCGGACTGATAAATTCATTTACGGACTAAATGAATTTAATTAGAATTTTTGAGAATTCTTAGGATTTTTATTATTATTTTAATGAATAAAATAATAATAAAAATTATTTATAAATAAAAGAAAAAATGAATTGAAAAAAAAAACGAAAACAAAAAACGGATTGAAATTTCAGGGAGAGAGAAACGAAGCCAACGCAAACCGAGGGAAGAAGAGCTCATCGGACGGCCACCAATCCGGCGACCCAGCAACCAGCGAACGACCGAAAAGGAAGAGGGGAACCCCGCGACCTCCCAACCACCAGGACGCGCGTCACCGGCGCCGGAATCCTGCGAATCGAAGGGAGAAAGCCGCGGAGGAAAAGAGGGCATTCGACGGTCACCGGTGGGAGTTGGCTCCGATCGAGGGCAACCGAGAGGTCCCCTGTCCAAGACGCGTCGAACGGCAGCAGCGGCACGTCGGGAACCGACCGGACGACGTCGGCATGGCTAAATCACCCCTGAACCGGTCGGCGGTTCAGGGCAGAACCTTCCAAACTGAACCGGACCGGACTGGTTCAGCCAAGGAGGAGAGAGAAAAAGAGGAAAAAGAAAGAAAAAGAAAAAGAAAAATTGTTGAGATTTCACCGGACTTCGGGTAAGTCGATACGAGGTCAAAAGTGACTAATTTAATTTTCGATAAATTTATTTAAATTATATTTAATCAAAAATTGACCCGGAGTTAAATATACAAAATTGTGCAGTTCGACGATTAATTCCGAACGAAAGCCCGATCGAACTTCGATTCGCGCACCATCGCACAATCTCGGGTAAGTAAAGTTCATTTACGACAATTTAAGTGATTTATGCGTATTTAAGATTTAATTTACGCATTTCGGATTAAATTTCAGATTTAGTGAATTATATTCGAAAAATTGAAATAAATGTCTTAAATGATATACGGGCTATCCAAAGAGCTTGGAATAAAGCCCAATGGGTATTGATAAGCCCAATGAGTCAATAGACCCTGATGAACGGGCTTAATACGGATTAAGGCCCAATTAAAGTGTTTAAGGCCCATTAAGAGTAAACGGGCCCATTTAAATAAAATGAGCTGTATTAAATGTGTAATACAGTAGGAAAAGTGTAATTAACTCAGTGAATGGTTAAATGCAGCTCCAGAGTCATATTGAGAGTTGACCGGACTGCGAGATTAGACAGCACAGAGGAAAAGAGGTCACACGACATGATCCGAGGTAGGGGACTCTTGCAAGTAGCTAGAGATAACTGTGCATATTTTCATTGGATTTTACATTCACTGAAATTGTTTGAGGGTCAGAAAAATCTATAATAATTATAGGGACCCGTTATGGATAAATTACGATTTTGCCCCTAGTTAGGCAAAAAGTGAAACTTTGGGAAAAGTTGTAAAAAGCATGAAAATGATGTTTTAAATGGTTTTTACTGCTGTGTAGCAGAAGAGTAGGTGGATGAGCTAATGTTTCGAGGTCGATGTAAACTAAGCACACTTTATAGTGCTGATTTTAATGATTTTAAACATCCCTATTTTTAAAGAGCCATCTACCGAATTATGTGGAAACAATCGTGCTAGAGCACAACTCGCACTTGATTTCAGATGTTTTTCACATACATTAGTGCTGGAGGTTTACTCGCACTACATTTATTTGACATGCATGATAGAGTACTAGAGCATTGCTCGTACTCAGTTTTTATGTGATTTGTGCATGATAGAGTGCTAGAGCGATTAGCTCGTGCTCGAGTTTTACATGAGATGCATGACAGAGTGCTGGAGCGTTGCTCGCACTCGATTTTTCATGATTTGTACATGACATTGTACTTGAGCGATTTGCTCGTACTTGATTTGTAATGAGAACTATGCATGACCTGGTGCTAGAGGTTTACTCGCACTAGTGTTGATATTTTGACATGCATATACAGTGTTTTAAGGCGGAGTGTTGACTGTGTGTCACACTCAAGACGCGTACTGTAGTTTTTCGTGATATATATACAGATGTTAGAAAAATCGTGACGATTTCCTCCGTGTAGATTGAGTGTCACACTATTGAGATGTTCTCACGTGGATTTAGAGACGTGGCATTGATTCCATAGTATGAGGGCTAAGACCTATGGCAGGCACCCCGACTATGATGTATTTCCATGGTATGAGAGGCTAAGACCTATGGCAGGCACCTCGACCATGATGTATGGGTCCACGAGTGTACGTTGTACCATGCATGTGGCATGGAGTACATTGTACCGTGTTTTGTGTTGTGGAGTTGTGGAGGAGAGTGTTGATAGCTGGTGGTTGTGATGGACTGACCCCCCTCCCGTTACAGTAGTGATAACCCGCACACCGAGTACTGTGTTGCCTTGGATTTCACCACATGTTAGGATATGTATATAGTCCGGAGATGCTCTCTTACGGTAAGATCCTTAAGCCCAACATCCTTAAGCCAGAGTGGGCGAGGAGGCTCTGTTCGGCGGGGAGGCTCTCTTACATAGTCTAGAGAGATTGCATTTAGCCACTGAGTCTCGCATGATATATCACATGTGTTTTATGATACGGGTAGACCTAAGGGATGGGTCGAAACCCAGTTTATTTGTGTTGTGATGAGAAATGCCATATTTACTGTGTTTTGAATGTAAATGGCATATTTTATATAAAGGCATTCTTAAATGATTAAATATGCACTATTTTGCATGAATGCCTCTGATTGATAAACCTACATGTGTTTAGTACATGGGATTTTAAATCTGTACTATATTATATATATTTTAAACATGCTTTTGAATTGAGAGAA
The DNA here is from genome assembly GCA_033439115.1 of Firmiana major. NCBI lineage: Eukaryota > Viridiplantae > Streptophyta > Magnoliopsida > Malvales > Malvaceae > Firmiana > Firmiana major. Next base: position 18,938,820 of record CM065903.1, on the reverse strand, counting down.
GGAAAGGCAAAGCATTATTTTCAGTAGATAGTATGGATGTCTACTTGCTTGCCTGATTTCCTTACTGAGTGCGTTGATAGCTCATCCCATTCATTTTCCCCCCATCTCTACAGATTCTCGTCAGTAGATTGAGTCGGTTGAGGTATTGCATTCCTTTGATTCGCTGCCACTCCCCATCTAGCGAAAGGTATACACATGCCTACTCTTTTGTATCTGAACAATGCATAAACATAGTGATGTACACGATTTAATATGGGGGATGTAATGATGTAATTATATTTAAGTATATGAATTTACTTATGATATGAATATGTATGGATGAGGAGACTAATACCTATTCACAGCCCAACTGTTGAGGAGATAAAGGTAAGTAAAAAGTGAAAAATTTGTTGTGGTTTTTGGTAAAGTCACGTGTGGGAGGAGGGCGTGACATAAGGCCTGTCATTTACCAGTGGAGCTTAAGCACAAGGCCTATTGGGCCCTTAAAAACCTAAATTTCAATTTAGATGTAGCAGGAGAGAAGAGGCTGGTACAGCTCAATCAGTTAGATGAGTTCAGGATGCAGGCTTATGAGAATGCCAAGCTCTACAAGGAAAAGACTAAGTGATGGCATGATAGGAAAATCAAGGAGAGACACTTCGAGCCAGGTCAACAAGTTCTGTTATTTAATTCACACTTGAAGTTGTTTCCAGGAAAGCTTAAGTCTAGATGGTAAGGACCCTTTACCATTACACAAGTATTCCCACATGAAGCCATTGAAATTATGGATGAGACTCTGAAGCAACCCATTAAGGTTAATATGGGTAGACTGAAACATTATTTCAGGGGAGGATTTGATCGTCAGCATTCTGTGACCACTTTAACTGACCCTCCTACTTCTGATCCTACTACTTAGCTTCATTTTTCTTTTTCACTTTTTGTACAGTTCTTTTATGTTCTGCTGTTTCTTTCTTTGCTTATTTGCAGATTTTTTTCTAGTCTTATGTTTTCAATCAAGCTTCAGTTGTTTATCATCAGATAGGGGAGTACTCTGCTCTTGTGCTTAAATTCTTACATTATCTGCACACTGAGGACACTATGCTCTTTAAGATTGGAGGAGGGGATATCACTTGAGTAATTTTGTGAAAAATTGGAAAATATTTCAAAATTTTTTAAAAAATCCGAGAAAGTATTTTCAAAATGTTTTCGATAATATGAGCTTAAATTGTTTGATTTTGGGATAATTTAGTGCTTAGCATGTAGTTTTCCCATATTCCGATGATATGACCCCATGATTTAGTCTGACTTTGATTGACTGAGAAGCATGATTATAGGAAAAGCATAAAGTTGAATTCTTGAATTTGTCTTAGTTCTGATTGTGATTACCTCATGTTATGCACATGTCATGTCATGAATCGGTATATTTATTTAGAGAAAGCTTATGTGGACATATGATTACATTTGTTCAATTGATTTGGTGCATCATATTCTAGAATTTGTTTGATTTGATCTCGAGGTGAAATATTAGATCACACTTAATTAGGGAGATGATTTAGGCCATCTTTGGATCGTTTGAGCCTTTTTAGCCTTCCTTGTACATATTCTACCCCTAGTCACCCATCTAGGCCAAATAAGCTTTTCTTTGTAAATATTTCGGCAAATTTTTTTCGTAGCTTAAATACTCTGTTCCTACCCCTTACCCCAAAAGTATGAAAAGTCATTGGGATATATTGTGAGCTACATGGGTTTTAAGTGATAGTGAAGGAGTATGTATTAAAAAAATGAATGAAAGAAAAAGAAAAAGAAAAGAAGAAAGAAGAAAATACAAAAATAGAATAAAAAGTTTAGTGAAATAAATAAGTTTGGGGGAAATAAATTTGAGCTCTTACATTAAGATCCTAGAAGTAATGCATGTTAAGGGGTAATTAAACCTAAATCGACTTTATCATACCTTAGCCCCAGCCTTACATTACAAGCTTAATGAAGTCCTATTGATCTTTGTGTTGGCTCTACCGAGAGGGGGGGTGAATCGGTTTTCTAACGTTAATAGCAAATTTTAACTTAATCCTATTTTAATTTGCAAATGAAAGTAAGCAGTATAATAAAATTAAACAATTTAATGCAAGATAGGGAAGAGAGAAACAAACACAATCGTTTATAGAGGTTCGGCCAAACTCTTGCCTACGTCCTCTCTCCTTAACCTTCTTGTCAAGTGCTTTCTTACTCTCCTTCAACAGAAGTTTACAATGTCCCTTTTACAGGTTAAGGAATAACCTCTCTACCCTTTACAATGTAAAAATGTATTCACCCTCTTACAATTCTCTCTCACTGAGGAACAATCCTCTTCTCTTTTAAGGCAAGGTTGAATAGAAAATGAAGCTTTAAAGTGGGTAGGACAAATACAGCTTCTGCACTAAAGCTAACCCAATAAATCTCAATAAATGAATGATGAAGACACAAGGAATGGAAGTATTCAAAGCTTGAGAATGTTAGGAATGTGCAGCAATAATGTCGCTATTCTCTTTGTCTTCAATGCTTGGTTAAATACTGAAGGATTGGTAGTTGGAGCATTAAATGCTGTTTTTCCCGTTGAGATTTTGCAAAACTAGCCGTTGGGTACCTCCAGTAGTGTGCCAGATCGATCTGCCTTCTTGGCCAGATCGATCTCTTAGTTATAAATCCTGCAAGATCAAAGCACAATAGCACAGGGAGATCGATCTCATAGGTTAGCAGATCGATCTGTTAGTTTGAAAATAATAGGGGAGATCGATCTGTCGAATAGGCAGATCGATCTCATGATCTCTCTGTTTAAGGCAAGATCGATCTACAGATCGATCTGCCATGCAGTTTCGTAGTGGGGAGATCGATCTCTCAATACCTCAGATCGATCACCTTAGCTCTCTGACTTTGAGGAGATCGATCTCTTCCTTACCAGATCGATCTCATAAGTTCTCTGTTTGAGTGTGGATCGATCTTTCAGATCGATCTTTCAGATCGATCTACAGTCTTATGCTTTTAAAGGAGATCGATCTCTTCCTAGACAGATCGATCCTCAACTCTAGCTTTAGCCAGATCGATCTCTTAACCCTTGCAGATCGATCTCACTCTTCCTTAATACCTTTGTAAAGGTTCAAGGCTTGGCAGATCGATCTCATTTCTTCATGAGATCGATCTCTCATCAAGTAAAAACCCAGGAGATCGATCTCTCATCAGCCAGATCGATCTCTCATCAACAGAACTCTAAGTTCTGGTACTGATAACCTCTAAACATGTCTTTATATCATTCTTATATTATTGAATTTACTTGTTTTGTCATTTCAAAATATATTAACTCAACAATCTCCCCCTTTTTGATATGACAAAACTTATTCAATCAACATGTTTAGTTATTTTGCAAAAGCTCCCCCTTTTTGTGAGCTCCCCCTTTCTTTTAGCTTTTAACTTTGTTACTATCTTAACTCCCCTTATTTTAACCATTCGTTTTAAAAACCTTCTTAAAACGTTTTATGCATTTTGACCACAGTCGCATGTTTTCTTTTCTTCTCCCCCTTTTTGTCATATCAATAAGCAAGAAAGAAAATTCATGTCATTTCAAAATGAACATTTTCATTAAAACTTAGTCAATAGACAAATGGCAGTTCATTTCAAGCAAATGCATATCAAAATAGCAACAAGTAGCAGAAACAAAACATATAACTAAACTAAATCGAGCAACTAGATCCTAAGGTGGAGGAGGAACGCGATCCATGAGATCCTCAACATGAGTGCGCATGACTTGAAGCTCATCAAACATCGCCTCCTGAGCCTCATGAACCTCATCCACTCTTCGGTTCAAAGATGCAAAGCCTTCATCAATTTTTCGGTTGAGTTCACTTAACATCTTCATAAGGATCTCCATGTCAGCAGGTGAGGATGCAGGTGCAGTGGTTTCGGGAATCGAGGATGATGGTCCCGTAGCCAGTGCAGCAGGTGGGTCCACAGGCTCATCGGAGGGGTCTGCCTCCATAGCTTCAGCAGGCTGCTGGTCCCTCTTCTTCTTCCAGTTGCCCCGGCTATCTTTGTAGTATCCCATGTGATAGAGGGTCCCGATGTTGAGGACGCTCTTGGGAGAAAGCAGTTCACCGGTTTTGCAGCTGCAGTCAATTTTGAGCCGTTGAAGAAAGTATGCCACCGGTTGAGGAAACACGATCGTCGTCGCTTGGCCTCGGACAATTTTTAACCAGCCTTGGAAGATAAAGTGAACTAGGTTGGGTTTTTGACTGGTGGAATGGATATGGTGAATCCAAAACCTATCTAACCTCCTAACAGTCGAATGTCGGGTACCAAACGGACGAAGGTTCCACGAGATGAGGAGGTGGAGTAGCCGGGGATGCATTAGGAGTTCACTCGCCTTATCCCCGGGAATGTCAAACTCCAAGGGAACCTCCTCATCTTCGTTCGTCAACCCTTTATCGGGTATGCAAAGGCTTGGGCTAATGTTTCAGTGGTTACAGTAATTGACCTACCCATAACAAACGTTGTGAAACCAAGAATTTGACACGAATCAATGGGATCGTAATTGAGTTCGACATTGGAAAAGAATGCACGAACTAGATTTGGAGGTACGGGAGTGTTTATTTTCAAAAAAGACATCCAACCAAACTCTTCAAATTTTGATAAGTATGGAAAATCTATTCGGTTGAGGAAAGAAAAATTGATTGTACGCCAATGTTTAATTGGCATAGTTGAGAAGTATTCTTCATATCGCTTTCTCTTCGCAGGTGTTTTAAAACACCGATTGAAGGTAGCGATGGAAGCGGAAGGAGTGGGTTGGGAAGATGACCCGGTTGCTACATTGGTTCGGGAGGTTTTTGTCCTATTGTCTTAAGCCTAGGCATGGTTCTAGACTCGAGAATTGTGCTAATACAGATTCACAAGCGAAAAAATCAATGAAACAGTAACTAGTTTTGCCCTAGAATGAAATTGAACACAAATCTAAGGAAATTTTTGAGAAAACAATAAAGAATGTTGGTTACTATACCAGGAAATGACACAGAGACGTAATGAAGGCCGTACCGAGATCGATCTGAGGCGGAATCGAAAGAGGAGGTGCGAGGGAATTTCAAAATTTTGAAGATTGAGTTTTTGAAATTTGGGGATTTTTACGAGTATTTATAGTCCAGGGCATAGGAGATCGATCTGTCGAGACGACAGATCGATCTGTCATTTCCAGAAGCCAAGAGAGATCGATCTGTCGCATGAACAGATCAATCTGTTAGCAAACATAGGCTTAAGGAGATCGATCTGTCACATGCACAGATCGATCTTCAGTTTAACAGAGGCTTAGAGAGATCGATCAGCCAAATGCATAGATCGATCTTTAAAATACAGAAGCTTGAAGAGATCGATCTGTCGTATGGACAGATCGATCTGCTCTTTAACAGAGACGTAAGAAGATCGATCTTATGGTTAGAAGATCGATCTTCTTAGCTTAACCTTAATGATTTAGGCTTGTGGGAAGTATGGAGATCGATCTATATTGCAAGGAGATCGATCTCTCATCCTCGTTGCCAGAAAATCTTTGCAAAAACTCTTTTAAAATCAACTTGAAACCAAGATTTTTTGAAATATAAAGTCTTAAGGGATATTCATGAGTCCTAATTCACCTCTAAGGATGCAAAACCTATCTCTATCAAGAGGTTTGGTGAATATATCAGCTATTTGGTGTAAAGTGTCAATGTACTCTAAAATTATATCCCCTTTTTGAACATGGTCTCTAAGGAAATGATGTCTAATCTCTATGTGCTTGGTTCTGGAGTGTTGGATAGGATTTTTAGACAGATTAATGGCACTAGTATTATCACATTTAATAGATACTTGCTTCATGTCAATACCATAATCTTTCATTTGTTGTTTAATCCACAACACTTGAGCACTACAACTACCAGCTGCTATGTATTCAGCTTCAGTGGTGGACTGAGCCACACTGTTTTGTTTCTTAGAGAACTAAGAAATTAATCTATTTCCTAAGAATTGGCAAGTACCTGAAGTACTTTTCCTATCTATTTTACATCCTCCAAAATCTGCATCTGAAAATGCATGAAGGGTAAAAGTTGAGTCTTTGGGGTACCAAAGTCCTAGTGAGGGAGTGTCTTTGAGGTATCTAAAGATCCTCTTAGTTGCTAATAGATGTGATTCCCTAGGAGAGGATTGAAATCTAGCACAAAGGCATACACTAAACAAAATATCTGGTCTACTTGCAGTTAAATAAAGCAATGAACCTATCATAGACCTATAGAGTTTAGTGTCTACACACTTACCACTTTCATCTTTATCAAGCTTGATGTTGGTGCCCATTGGAGTGGCTTGAGGTTTGCAGTTGTCCATTCCAAATCGCTTGAGCAAGTCCTTAGTATACTTTGCTTGATTGATGAAGGTTCCATCCTTTGTTTGCTTCACTTGAAGTCCCAAGAAGAATGTGAGTTCTCCCATCATGCTCATCTCAAATTCTCCTTGCATGATCTTAGCAAACTCTTGGCATAAAGACTCATTAGTTGAACCAAAAATAATATCATCTACATACACTTGTACAACTAGTAAATCCTTATTTTTATTCTTAATGAACAAGGTGGTATCCACTTTTCCTCTTGAAAATCCCTTTTCTATTAAGAATTTTGACAACCTTTCATACCAAGCTCTAGGAGCTTGTTTTAATCCATAGAGTGCCTTAGATAATTTAAAAACATGTTTAGGAAATTCATGATTTTCAAATCCGGGAGGTTGCTCAACATAGACTTCTTCATTAATGAAACCATTTAGGAATGCACTCTTCACATCCATTTGATACAACTTGAAGTTTTTATAACATGCAAAGGCAAGTAACATTCTTATTGCCTCTAATCTAGCTACCGGTGCATATGTTTCATCATAGTCTATGCCTTCCTCTTGTCTATATCCTTGTGCAACTAGCCTAGCCTTATTCCTTATGATCACACTATTTTCATCCATCTTGTTCTTGAATATCCATTTAGTTCCAATTATAGAGTGATCACTAGGCCTAGGAACTAGTTTCCATACTTTGCTTCTCTCAAATTGATTTAATTCTTCTTGCATTGCTAGGAACCAATTATTGTCATCTAAGGCTTCATTGGCATTCCTAGGCTCTATTTGAGATATAAAGGCTATATATTGGCACATATTCCTTAGAGAAGATCTTATTCTAACTCCAAGAGTTGGATCTCCTACTATTTCACAGTCCTTTACATATCCTAACTCTCTTGGTGCTCTAGATTCTCTCTCTATTATCTCTATCTCTTCTTCATCTTCTTTATTCAAGTCTAGTTTTTCTAATAAGTCATCTTCTAGGTTTGGGATATCCTCCAAGTTTTCGTCAAATATTCCCTCATTCTCATCATTGGTTGAATCTTTAGATACATTATTTGATTCATCAAATATAACATGAATAGATTCTTCAACCATTAATGTTCTTTTGTTATAAATTCTATAAGCCTTTGAATTCAATGAGTATCCTAGGAATATTCCCTCATCACTCTTGGCATCAAATTTTCCTAAATTATCTTTCCCATTATTTAGAACAAAACATTTGCAGCCAAAAGGGTTGAAGTAACTAATGTTAGGCTTTTTACCTTTGTAGAGCTCATAAGGAGTTTTCTTTAGCATGGGTCTAATCATAGCTCTATTAATTATATAACATGATGTGTTTATAGCTTCAGCCCAAAAATACTTTGGTAAGTTATTCTCACATAACATGGTTCTAGCCATTTCTTCCAATGTTCTATTTCTTCTCTCAACTACACCATTTTGTTGTGGTGTTCTAGGGGCTGAAAAATTATGGCTAATTCCTTGATCATTATAATACTCATCAAATCCTATATTTTCAAATTCTTTGCCATGATCACTTCTAATACTAGTTATTGTGTATCCTTTTTCATTTTGAGTAATTTTTGTATAGGCTATGAATTTTTCTAAGGCTTCATTTTTTACTCTTAAGAAGAACACCCATGTGTACCTAGTGTAATCATCAACTATTACAAATCCATAGTGTTTCCCACCTAGGCTAGTTGTTCTAGTTGGTCCAAACAAATCTAAGTGAAGTAATTGGAGAGGCCTAGTGGTGGATACAATGTTCTTAGGCTTAAATGTTGTCCTTTTATGTTTTCCTTTAACACAAGCTTCACATACTTCTTCATGATCAAAGGATATCATGGGTAAACCTATAACTAGATCCTTTCTAGCTAACTTAGATAGCACACTCATGCTAGCATGACCTAGTCTTCTATGCCATAACCAAGATTCCTTTTATTGTCTACCATTAAGCATATATTTTCATTTTTGAGTTCATTAAGATAGACAATATATATATTTCCTTGTCTATGACCTAGAAAAAGAACTTTATTTGACTTAGGATCTATAACATTACATTTCATGCAATCAAAAATTACTTTGTAACCTTTGTCACAAAGTTGACTTATGCTTAGTAAGTTGTGCTTTAAACCCCTAACAAGTAATACTTTTTCCAAAGAGAAATGATCATTACCTATTGAGCCACTTCCTTCAACTTGGCCTTTGGAGTTATCCCCAAAAGTGACTTCTCCACCAACTTTTGATTTGAAAGAATTGAAGTGGCTTCTATCACCCGTCATGTGCCTTGAGCATCCACTATCTAAATACCATGCTTCTTTTGTTTTAGCTTTGTGGCTATGCTCAATCACCTACAAGAAATCAAACTCAAGTCTTAGGTACCCAAATTTTCTTGGGTCCTTTGAGGTTAGTGAATGCAATTTTTGATCCCGTTGGGATCCATTTTGCTAATGTATTACAATCCTTGGAGTGAATTACTTCTTTTGGAATCCATATCCTTTTTACTATTTTTCCTTTTAGAGTTCTCATTTTTATATTACAGTTATGTGATGCATGTCCCTTTCTATTGCAATATGAACAAGTAATTCCAGGTTTATTCATGCTCTTCCTAGCAATAAAACTTTTAAGATGGGTCTCCCTACTCTTAGCATTATATCCTAAGCCATTTTTGTCAAAGAATGCCCTTTGGGTCTCTAGCATGCTATCTAACTTTTGTTGACCCATGTGGAACCTATTAAATGAATTATGTAGATTGCTATTTTTCTCTTTAAGGTCACAAATTTCTAGATTTGAAATCTCTAGTTTCTTTTCACGTTCTAATTTATCCAATTGCAATATCTCATTTTCTTTTCTCAATTTGGATATTATCTTTTTATATTTCATACTCATAGATTCATACTCTAATGCAAGATCATCAAATGCATCATGCAATTCATCAAAAGAATATTCATTGAGGCTTGAAGTTACCTTTTCATCCTCAATAGCCATGAAGCACAAGTTGGCAATGTCCTCATTTGATTCATCATCGGAGCAGTCACTGTCGCTCCATGTTGCCACCATTGCCTTCTTTTTATGAAACCTATCATTGGACCTTTTAAGAAGAGGGCAGTTAAATTTTATGTGTCCCGATTTTTTACATTCATAACACACAATAGAGTCTTTTCTACCTACTTCTTCTTGATCTCTCTTATTGTTTCTCCTATTACTACCACTAGCTCTCATCCTCATGAACTTGTTAAATCTTTTGGCAAACATTGCCATCTCAAGATCCTCTTCACTACCACTCTCATTTTTAATCTCCTCTTGAGCAGTGGATTTTAGAGCAACTCCCACTTTCTTGGGTGGCTCTTCATTTCTTTTTAATTTCATCTCATAAGTGAGTAGAGATCCTATTAATTCATCTAAAGACAATGTGTGAGGATCCTTAGATTCCTCAATTGCAGTCACTTTAGCTTCCCATGATTTAGGTAAGCTATTTAAAATTTTCTTTACCATTTCAATATTAGAATATATTTTTCCTAAAGACTTTAATCCATTAATTACATCTGTGAATCTAGTGAACATATCACTAATTGATTCTCCTTCCTTCATCCTAAAAAGCTCATAGTCATGTGTGAGCATACCTACCTTTGTCTCCTTCACTTGGGTTGTACCCTCATGAGTTATTGCCAATTTGTCCCATATTTGTTTGGCATTATCACACCCGGAGACTCTATTATATTCATTAGGACCTAAGGCACAAAATAATGTGTGCATAGCTTTAGCATTTAGTTGAGCACATTTAATATCAGCTGAATCCCATTCATCTTTTTCCTTAGGAATATCTCTTCCCTCTATTCTCTTTGTAGGGATTTGAGGTCCTTTAATTATAATTCTCCATACTTCATAATTATTTGCTTGAATGAATAACATCATCCTAGTCTTCCAATAAGCATAATGCACTCCATTAAACATTGGAGGTCTAACCGTAGAGTGCCTCTCTCCTACCAAACTAGTAGCTACATTGTTATGAGTCATTTGATCGTTTCTAACTCTTAGGAAGTTGTTCCTATGTGATTAAAGAGTCCTAGCTCTGATACCAATTGTTGGCTCTACCGAGAGGGGGGGTGAATCGGTTTTCTAACGTTAATAGCAAATTTTAACTTAATCCTATTTTAATTTGCAAATGAAAGTAAGCAGTATAATAAAATTAAAAAATTAAATGCAAGATAGGGAAGAGAGAAACAAACATAATCGTTTATAGAGGTTCGGCCAAACTCTTGCCTACGTCCTCTCTCCTTGACCTTCTTGTCAAGTGCTTTCTTACTCTCCTTCAACAGAAGTTTATAATGTCCCTTTTACATGTTAAGGAATAACCTCTCTACCCTTTGCAATGTAAAAATGTATTCACCCTCTTACAATTCTCTCTCACTGAGGAACAATCCTCTTCTCTTTTAAGGCAAGGTTGAATAGAAAATGAAGCTTTAAAGTGGGCAGGACTTATGATTGAATGATTCTGAATGTTATACTTGTAATTGTGAGCCTTTGAGATCATAGTTTGTACTTTTTCTTTGAGGATGATATTGGAGAAATTATTATGTTTAGTTCTTGTCATTCCTACAATTATTTTGTTTTGCTTGAGGACAAGCAAAAGCTCAAGTTTGGGGGTGTGATAATTCTATGAAAATAGAATTATTTGTACTTAATTTTCTAATTAATTATTTAAATCCCCAATTTATTTTTTAATTATCCCATTTCTTTAATTAAAATTCTCATGTTTGCAGATAAATCAAATCCGGATGAATTTTAAAAATTTCAATAGAAAATGGATTGGAATTGGGCTAAAATCGAGATTAGACCACGCAGACAACATGAGCCATGCCACCTAGCACATCCAATTGGACAAAAAGACAGATGACATGGAAATATCTTTTCAAGGAGCCAATGGTGTGAAGACAAGTGGCCAAAAAAATGCCAACTCATCTAGGATGAAAAAATTACAATTGTACCCCTAAGTGTGTGTATAAATAGGAAAGGATGGCAATTGAAAAACTATGTAAGTTAGGGTAGAATAGTTTTAGGGTAATTTTATGTTAGCATTTTTTTTCAAGCTTTCCCGTTGCTCTATTGTTAAATTATTTTTGTTAGCCATCTTCCTTATTTTTTTACTGTTCATTCCATTGTTATGTCTTCATTTTCTAGTCTTAGAATTCTATTTCATGGTAATCAACATCATTTGATCTTTTCGATTTTTCATAAATGATTACTCCTGTTTTTCAGTCCATTACATAGCTTATATCTCCTAGTGTAGCTCTCGGTTTCCATAAAAAAATTGCTTATGTTTTTATTTGACAAACCTTTAGTTTTTTTAAAGCTCTCGGCTTAATGTGGTTCTATTGCGTTATTTCATTTGATCATTTCGGGTTGCTTCGTTCTTGCCATCTATAGGCGGTGCGGTTGTCGGCAGATAGTAGGAACATGACTAGTCGATGATGTGGGAAAAAGTTGTTCTTGCTTTAGCAACTAAACCGTGACCCCTGGAGCCGATTGTTTTCATGTTTCATAGTCTTTCTTCATTTATGATTTAGTGTTCAGTGTTAGTTTTCAGCATTTTCTTCTTAGTTTCTACTTGCTTGGAGATGTTTCCATTTAGAACCGAGAGAGTGTGTTCAGCGGGTAGCTGGACGACAATAAAGTAGCCATAACCAAGAGCTTTCCTCTGTTCTCCCCTGTTTTATGTTTCCATTACTGTTCATCTTCATTTTTCAGTTTTACATTCTGTTAACAAGAAAGTGTAGTAGTTGCTGCATGTAGAAGACTCGGTTGCTGCAGTTGCTGGTTTCAGCTAATGACAGTCACGGGTATATCCCGTTCTGTTGCAAGGAAGGCAGTTGATGCATGATGGAGCAGCAGCAAGGCAGGAGCATGAACCAGCAGCTGGAGAGAGCATGATAGCACCTGAAGTAAATATGAAATCGAGAGCACTTGGATGCACCTACTAGTTGGACAGTGGCCTGGCATTGAACCTGGAGACAGAACGAAACAGCAGATGGTTACAGGGAATGGAGCCGAGGACGTGTAGAGCATGTCTAGGCAGGCAACGGCATGGGCAAAAAATGTCAAGACCCTGCCTTACGTAACCAAAACCACTACAAATTTTTCGCATTTTAACTTACCTTTCCTCTCTTTAATGGTTGGGCTGTGATTCAGTGTTACCTTCCTCTCATACCATATCATCCATATACATACATATCAATAGACTATTACTGACTGTAACTTCTTTTATAATATATGTGAGATCATATAAAAGCTAATACAAATACATTCCCCATAATATATATCGTACACATCACTATGCTGTTTCTATGTTTAGATACATAACCGTACAAAATATGTATACCATTCGATCGATAGGAAATAGTAGTGGACAACAGGAATACTATCCCTGAAATGCTCTCACTCTACTGTTGATGCTCTGTAGAGAGATGTAAGAGAAAGGGGGTGAGCATACAATGCACACGGTAAGGAAATCAGGCAAGCAAGTAGACATCTACACTATCTACTCAAAATAATGCTGTGCCTCGAAAACATCATTTCCTTAACTCACTTTAAAAGCATGTCTTTAAATATATATATATATATATAAACTTGTATAGATTAAATCCCATGCAAAGAAATCATGCTTGTTTTCTCAAATGTAGGCATGTAGTACAAAATAATGCATCTTTATAATATCACAATGCCTTTATAAAAATCATACCATGTATATTTAAATCATAGTAAATATGGCATTTAAATCATTCACATTATAACAACCAAATTCTGACCCATCCCTCAGGTCTATCCGTAAATAAATCAGTCAATCAGGTGATATATCATGTGAGACTGTGTGGTGAAATGCAAAATGCAATAGTATCTTGGACTATGGCCATATTCGATAATGGTGATCCCAGGCAACACAGATCTTGGTGTGCGGGACATCACTGCTGCAACGGGAGGGGGGTCAGTCCATCACAACCGCCAACTATACTCTCCTCAACTCCACAACACCACACGGTACTGTGTACTCCATGCCACTCGCACGGTACAACGTACTCCGTGGACCCTCATCACAGTCGGGGTGCCTGTCATAGGTCTTAGCCCTTAAACCATGGAATATCATACCACGTCTCTAAATCCACATGCGAACCTCTCATAGTGTGACACTCAGTCTACATGAGGAAATCAAGCATGGTTTTCAACATGTATTATATATCACATTACAGTGCGCGCCTTTGAGCGCAACTCACAGTCAACACTCCGCTCAAACACTGTTTCACATCACAAACTCAAACTCTAGTGCAAGTAAACCTCCCACAACTAGGTCAATGCATATTTCATGTTTCAAATCAAGTACGAGCAATATCTCTAGTACCATGCTATGCACAAAACTCATCAAATCAAGTACGAGCAATAGCTCAAGTACTATGTCATGTGTTTCATGTAAAATTTGAGTACGAGCTAATCGCTCTAGCACTCTATCATGCATAAATCACATAAAACTGAATACGAGTAATAACTCCAGCACTCTATCATGCATGTCATGGAAATCTAGTGCGAATCACAATCCAACACTAATATATGTGGAAAATATATGAAATCAAGTGCGAGCTGTGCTCTAGCACGATTTATTCTCACATAATTCGATAGATGGCTCTTTAGAAAGGGATGATTTTCAAAACATCAAAATCAGCACTATAAAGTGTGCTTAATTCATATCAACCTTAAAATCATTAGCCCATCTATTTATTCTTCTGCTAAACAACAGTAAAGCACTCAAAATGGTGGTTTCCATGCTTTTTACAACCGTTCACAAAAGTTGATTTTTTTCCTAACTAAGGGTCAAATCGTAATTTGCCATTATCGGGTCATAATAATTATTATTCACTTTCTCTGACCCTCAGAGTTTTTAAGTGCATGTAAAAACAGATAAAATACGTGTAGGTATCTCTAACTACTCACAAAAGTCCCTTACTTGCAATCAGTCGAGAAATTTTACTTTCTCAACGCTGCTCGATCCAGCAGTCTGATTTGCTTCACCAATAATCTCTGAAGCTACATATAACCATTTATCAGGTTAATTATACTTTTCCTATTGTATTTCACATTAAATACAGTCTATTTCCCTTAATGGGCTTTAATAAACCTTAATGGGCCTAACTTTGCCTTAAGCCCATTTCTATTTTACTAATCATTTTCATTGGGCCTATTGGGCTTGTGGGGCCCACCAACTCTTATTGGGCTTATCCTAGACCCATTGCATCACATTGAGCCTAAAATAATTAGGCTTGGCCCATTGGACCTCTCTGCCACATACCATGGTCGAGAGCACTCCATGCCGTCGGTCACACCATGGCATGTCGTCCATGTCCATTTGTTTAGCCAAATTCACTTAGGCATTTTCACAAACACTTAGTTGGCATGTCTTAAGCCTTTCCTATAGTTCATTTTGGCATTTTACGAAACACCTTATGTCCCAATATCATACCACTATCCATATGAACAAATTGATTATAACTAACCATGCCATAATTATGTCTACATGCATATCAACCTATACATGTCTTAAAATCACATGGGTATTTATCAAACTCATATACCAACTTTCAGCCATCACATGTTCATAGTGTTTTCATGTGTTTCAATCCATAAAACATATACCAATCAACTCCATATAACTTATAGATTAACGTATATGAAGTTGGAAGCTTGAAATTATACCTAGTATTTGTGTTCACACTTGGTCGAAACTTTGAAGCCTTATGGTTTGCACACTATGGCTCCTTGATAGCCATTTCCAACATATGTCACTCTCCTCTCAATTTGGAACAACTTTCATGAAGATTGCAAGTTCCAAATATGCCTTTTCCCTAGTGATTTCTAGTGAGAGAAAGCTTGGAAAACTTTTCGGTTATGGTTTCATCACTTTGCCGAAAATGAAAGGATGAAGATGATTATGTGTTGGCTGGCATTTATAAGTCCTTTACTTAGTCATTAAGCTAAAAATCTAGCCACCTTAATTGACTTCCAAAAAGTTTAGGTAATGGTTATCATTTTAGACTTTGTTACCTTTCATTAATGGCTTTTAACTTATACTAATGAGCTTTTTAATTGGGCTTCTCAGTTTGGGCTTTTCCTTTGGGCTGAAATTTTTTTACTACCTATTTGACCTTTAATTGTCTCAATATTGGGCCCATAAATTGGCCCAACATTTCGGCCTATTGGGCTTCCCAAATTCGGCCCACACTTATGATACCTTAATGGGCTTTAAAATTTCCAACTTTGACCCATTGCGTTTTTAACCATTAAATTAAATCTGAAATTCATCCAAATAAATTTTTCTTACTTTTGGGGATGATTATCTTGTATTCTGACTAAGAATATTTTTTCCCAATTTTTTTCTCCATACTTAGGTTATTTTTTAACCATGGTTCATCAACTATGGTAAAAGTCCAATTTTCTTAACTATAGTTGACTTTTTCCTTAATCATTACCAAGTTGACTTTTTCTCCAAATTTTGAAAGTGTCATATCTTATGTCTTACACTCTCGTCTTTAGGTTTTAGCTGTTTTCGGTAGTTAAACACACCCGAAATACCTTAACTCGCTAAAAAGGTCTATTTTACCCTTTTTAGCTTTTACTCTCGTTCTCTGTGTTCGGAACTAAATCAAACTGACTTTTCTTCATAAGCTCTCTATATTTTCTCATTTTAAGTTCTTATTTTCAGTCAGAATGATTCAGATCCACTCAGTTTAGCCTGTGACTATTATAGCTCACATTAGGCTTTTATGTAGCTTATGCGTGATAAATCATTTCACATACTCTTAAAATCTAGTAAATACTCTTCTTATGATTCAACTATAATAATAGAATGTTCATACACTAGGAATCATAAGGAACAGGCTACATAAAATACGGGTCTGACAATCCTCCCTGACTTAGAAAATTTGGTCCTCCAAATTAGAACCAAGTCAGTCATCAAATAGATGAGGGTGCTTTTCTCGCATCAGACTCTCCAGCTCTCAAGTAGCCTCCTCTGAAGTATGATGCTGCCAGAGAACCTTCACTAATCCGATAGTCTTTGATCTCAATACCTTCTCCTTCTTATCCAGTATCCGAATTGATCGCTCAACATATGACATATCCTCTCGGATCTCAAAAGGCTCAAACTAATCACATGTGTCAGATCCGAGTGATACTTCCGAAGCATCGATATGTGGAAGATGTTATGGACACCTGATAAGTCCGGTGGCAATGCCAACCTACAAGCCTTATCTCCCACTCGATCAAGTATCTCAAAGGGTCCAATATAGCGAGAATTCAGCTTTCCTCTCTTCCCAAACCTCGCTATGCCCTTGGAAGGAGAAACTTTCAGAAACACGTATTCACCAACTGCAAACTCTAGTGGCCTTCGTCTCCTGTCAGCGTAACTCTTCTGTCTACTCTGAGCTATCCTCAGTCTCTCTACAATCAAGTGGACGTCCTCAGATGCTTGTGTAACCATATCAAGAGCGAAAATCTTATGGTCACCCACTTCTTCCCATCCAATAGGGGAACGACATCTATGGCAATATAAAACCTCACACGGTGCCATCCCGATACTCGAATGATAACTGTTGTTGTAGGTGAACTCGGCTAGTGGCAAGTGGTCATCCCAAGAGCCTCTAAAATCTAGCACACATGCTCTCAACATATCCTCCAGAGTCAGTCCTCTCTGACTAACCATCTGTCTGAGGATGGAAAGCGATGCTCAAACTCAACTGGGTTCCCATGACTTCCTGAAAATGTTCCCAAAAGTAGGAAGTGAAGCGGGAATCCCTATTAGAGACTATGCTCACTGGTACACCATGTAACCTTATTACCTCGCGTACATACAGCTCTGCCAATGAACTCAGAGTATTGGTCGCTCTCATAGCATGGAAGTGCGCTGACTTCGTCAGTCTGTCGACGATCACCCATATAGCATCGTGATTCCTGCAGGTTCTCGATAAACCTATCATGAAATCCATGGTGATATGCTCCCATTTCCATGTCGGTATAGGTAGAGGCTGTAATAACCCTATAGGTTTTTGATGCTCTACCTTCACCTGCTGATATACGAGACACTTTGCCATAAAATCTGCTATATCTCTCTTCATACCCGACCACCAGTATACCTTTCGGAGGTTCTGATACATCTTGTTACTTCCCGGATGTAACGTATACCTCGACGAATGAGCTTCTACCAATATCAATCTCCTGAGTCTTGGATCCTCGAGAACACACAATCTACCTTTGAACCTCAATAGTCCATCAGAACTCAACTCAAAATCAGTCATTGTGCCTTTATGTATCTGACCACTCACATTCATACAAAACAGATCCGTCTGCTGAGCCACTCTGATCCTGTCCAACAGATCTGGCTCCAAACGTAGACTAGCTATCACATAGCTTGTGTCCATGTCAGAAGGTACAAGTCTCAAACTGAGGCTAGCAAACTGCTCCAGCAAATCATGTTCCCTAACCATCATATACGATACCATCCTTCGATATAACATGTCCTAAAAATAAGATCTGTGACAACCAAAAGTCACACTTACTGAGCTTAGCATATAACTTCTGCTCTCGTAAAGTTTGCAATAAAATCCTGAGGTGCTCCTTATCCGTATCTACCACGTATGCAATAAAACCTTGATATGTTGAAGGTTTTCTAAGTCAGTAAATCATATCATAATCATAGCTACTCCTTTCATTTATTTTCATTAAACTTTACAACATATCTAGTAGGTTTAGGAAACATAACTGTCTTAGCATAACAATCTAAAACAGCATGGTTTGCAAATAACCAATCCATTCCTAAGATTACATCAATGTCGCTTATATTTAGCAATATTAGATTAGCTGTCATATCCTTATTCCCTACTCTCAACTTGCTTCCCCTTCTCTTCTGCTTTCGCTCTCCTCCTTGAAGCAGAAGGATCAATTGGAGTTCTCTCTGGCTCCCTGCCCGTCAGTGGAGCAGTCTCAACCATCTCTGGGCAAGCTCTAGTAATATGCCCTTGTTTCCCACATCGAAAACACACTATAGGAGTCAGCAAACACGATCTACCTCCATGTTGCCTACTACATCTTCTGCACTGATCGGTAGTAGGTCTCTGTCCTCCTATGACAATACCCTTTGCTGGAGCTATGGTTGGATAAGCAGGAGATCTAGCAAGTCTCTCTCGTGCCTCCTCAACCCGTGGTCTCTTACCGAAGAGTTTTGTCCCTCCTCAATAACTGTAACCTCTATCTCTAGCTAGCCTCTTCCTCTGTATATCTCGGCTCCGGCTAAACTCCCTAAACTCGAAAGTATTCCTCTCATAATCTTACTCGCACAGTTGCACCCTGCGCACCGTTTCCTCGTAGGTAGTTATATCTAATGGGACCAACCTAGATCGCAGAACCGATCTCAATCCATCGATGAACCTATGGACCTTTTTGGCCTCACTATACATGGTATCTGGGTCATATCACCCTAGGGATAGGAATCGAGTCTCATACTCGTCCACTGACAAACTCCCCTAGTTTAGTCCCAAAAACTCAGCCTGTAGTTTGCACTGTATGTTATTGGGGACAAACTGCCTCCTAAAGGCATTCTGAAATATCTCCCAACTAATATCAGTATGTCGGGCTTTCAATATGGGTTTGGTGGACTTCCACCAATGCTCTGCAGCACTTCAGTAGGAATGCAGCAAATGCGACCATCTTCGATGTCGTACACTTGAAGAATCCATAAAACTTCTCCATCTCAGCAAACCACTCCTCAGCAGCTACCAGGTCCTTAACCCCACTAAAAGATGAAGGTCTAAACTTTTGGAATTCTCGCAACCAATGCAGATCACATCCGTACCCTAATCCACTACTACCTAAAATTGGTGGGGGTATAGGAGTATCTACAGTCCTCGGTGCATGAGCTGGTTGTGTAGGAGTATCAGGGGCAACTGCCTCTCTTGTTGCAGCTTTTGCCTCCTGTCCCTGCCTACCTAGCATCGTCTATGCCAATATCTCTACTATTGTCTCTAGATTAAGCTCTAATCTCGTAAAACGCATCTCAACACACTCTGGTGCCTCCGTAGCACCTGGAGTCTCATGGGTAGGAAATGGTTCGGTAGTAGCTCGTCTCTCAGGCCTATCTCTATGGCCTCGAGCCTTGCCTCTCGTCCTTCTACCACTACGAGTATTTCCCATATAGGCAAAGTTCCCGTATTCACAATCGTGAATTAGTCCGTCTCCCATCTGGTATACACAGTTGTATCTAAACACAGCACAATACTATGAGGATGTACACTTTCCTATTTTCTAACACCGACTCATATCAGACCAACCTCTACTCTGATACCATTCTGTCAAGACCCTTCCTGACTTAATCAAAACCACTACAAATTTTTTACATTTTAACTTACCATTCCTCTCTTCAATGTTTGGGCTGGGATTCGGTGTTAGCGTCCTCGCATACCATATCATACATATACATGTCAATAGATTGTTACTGACTGTAACTTCTTTATATAATACATGTCAGATCATATAAAAGCTAATATAAATACATTCCCCATAATATATATTGTATACATCACTGTGCGGTTTCTATATTTAGATACATAACCGTACAAAATATGTATACCTTTCGATCGATAGGAAATAACAGCGGATAACAGGAATACTATCCCTGAAATGCTCTCACTCTACTGCTAATGCTCTGTAGAGAGATGTAAGAGAAGGGGGTGAGCATACAACGTACTCAGTAAGGAAATCAGGTAAGCAAGTAGACATCTACACTATCTACTCAAAATAATGCTATGCCTCGAGAACATCATTTCCTTAACTCACTTTAAAAACATGTCTTTAAATATATATATATATATATACTTGTACAGATTAAATCCCATGTACAAAAATCATGCTTGCTTTCTCAAATGTAGGCAGGTAATACAAAATAATGCATCTTTATAATATCACAATGCCTTTATAAAAATCATGCCATGTATATTTAAATCATAGTAAATATGACATTTAAATCATTCACATCACAACAACCGGATTCTGACCCATCCCTCAGGTCTATCCGTAAATAAATCAGTCAATTAGGTGATATATCATGTGAGACTATGGTGAAATGCAAAATGCAATAGTATCTTGGACTATGGTCATATCCGATAATGGTGATCCTAGGCAACACAGATCTCGGTGTGCAGGGCATCACTGCTGCAATGGGAAGGGGGTCAGTCCATCACAACCACCAGTTGTATCCTTATCAACTCCACAACACCACACGGTACAGTGTACTCCATGCCACTTGCATGATACAACGTACTCCGTGGACCCTACATCACAATCGGGGTGCCTGTCATAGGTCTTAACCCTCAAACCATGGAATATCATACCACGTCTCTAAATCCACATGCGAACCTCTCATAGTGTTACACTCAGTCTACATGAGGAAATCAAGCATGGTTTTCAACATGTATTATGTATCACATTACAGTGCGCGCCTTTGAGCACAACTCACAGTCAACACTCCACTCAAACATTGTTTCACATCACAAACTCAAACTCTAGTGCGAGTAAACCTCCAGCAACTAGGTCAATGCATAGTTCATGTTTCAAATCAAGTACGAGCAATAGCTCCAGTACCATGCTGTTGGCTCTACCGAGAGGGGGGGTGAATCGGTTTTCTAACAATTATGGCAGATTTTAAATTAATCGCAATTTAAACACAAATGATAATGAATAAAACAGTGCAATATAACAATTTTAATGCAAAGAGAGGGAAAGAGAAACAAACACAGCGACTTATAGAGGTTCGGCCAACTCTTGCCTACGTCCTCTCTCCTTGACCTTCTTGTCAAGTGGATTCTTTCTCTCTTTCAATAGAGTTTACAAAGTTCCTTTTTCAGGTTAAGGAATAACCTCTCTACCCTTAGCAATACAGAAAATGTATTCACCCTTTTACAATAACTCTCACTGAGGAACAATCCTCTTTTCTTTTAAGGTGTGGATGAATACAGAATAAGGCTTTTCAGTGGGTAGGACTAACAAAGCTTGTAGTACTTAAGCTTGTACAATAAATCTCAATTAATGAGCAATAGAGACACAAGGAATAAAAGAATTAAAGCTTGAGAATGTTTGGAATGTTCAGTGATAGTCTCTCTATTCTCTTTGTCTTCAATGCTTGGTTATATACTGAAGGTTGGGTAGTTGGAGCATTAAATGCAGTTTTTCCCGTTGAGATTTGAAGAAAATAGCCGTTGGGAACCTCCAGTGGTCAGACAGATCGATCTCTTATCTTGGCCAGATCGATCTCTTAGTTTTGAATCCTGCAAGATCAAAGCATAAACACACAGGGAGATCGATCTCATAGGTTACCAGATCGATCTCTCAGTTAGAGTATGAGAAGGCAGATCGATCTGTCGAATATCCAGATCGATCTCCTATCCTCTCTGTTTGAGGAAAGATCGATCTCTCAATACACCAGATCGATCTCTTAAGCTCTCTAACTTTGAGCAGATCGATCTCTTCCTTACCAGATCGATCTCCTAAGTTCTCTGACTTAGAGGAGATCGATCTCTTAACCCTGGAAGATCGATCTCTTTTTACCTTAAACCCTTTACACCGTTTTAAGGCTTGCCAGATCGATCTCTGCCATCATGAGATCGATCTCTCATCAAGTATAAACCCAGGAGATCGATCTCTCATACCTCAGATCGATCTCTCATCAGCAGAACTCTAAGTTCTGGTCCTGATATCTTCTAAACATGTTTGTATACCATCTTAACATTATTGTATTAACTTGTTTTGTCATTTCAAAATACATTAACTCAACAATCTCCCCCTTTTTGATATGACAAAACTCATCCAATAAACATGTTTAGTGAATTTGCAAAATTCCCCCTTTTTGTGAGCTTTTGACTTTGTTAAAGATTTAACTCATCCTTAGTTAAATCTTAACTCCCCCTTAGTTAGCTCTAGCTCTTAGCTCCCCCTCAATTAAATCATCCTGACTCCCCCTCAATCCTATCATCCTTTTAAACTATGAACACAAACACAACAACATGCATGTTTCTTATCATGTTTCTTATGTGTCTTCTCCCCCTTTTTGTCATATCAATCACACATGGTCATTAACTCACAAAATGCAACATTGTCAAAACCATGGTAGTTCAAAATCAATATTGACTCACAAAATGCCACATTTTCATAAACAATCAATTTATATTGCATTCAAGCAAATTCAGTACAAAGAACAGTGCGAAATGATAAAACTAAACTAAACCATACACCTAAAGCCTAAGATGATGGAGGATCACGGTCCAAAAGATTCTCAACGTGTGTGCGCGTCACTTGAAGTTCATCGAACATTGCCTCTTGAGTTTCTTGAAATTTGTCGAACATCGCCTTTTGAGTGTCTTGAAGGTGATCCACTCGTTGAGTCAATTCGGCAAACATACGCTGCTGAGTGGTATGTCCTTCATCGATCCTCTGACTGAGGTCGCTTATCATCTTCACGATCAGCTCCAAGTCAGCAGGAGACGATGTTTGTGCAGTGGGCGGAGCCGATGATTCCTGAGCTGGTGCAGCAGGTTGGTGTGATGGTTCATCAGTGGGGTCCTCCTCAGCCTCAGCAGGTTGCTGTTCTTGCTTTTTCGTCCACTCTCCCCGGAAATCTTTGTAGTACCCCATATGATGTAGGGTCCCAATGTTAAGCACGCTTTTGGGAGAAGGGAGTTCGCTAGATTCACCGCTGCAGTTGATACCAAGGCGGTGGAGAAGATAGGCTACCGGTTGTGGAAAAACGATCGTGGTAGCTTGTCCACGCACAATCTTCAGCCAGTCTTCGTATATGAAGTGAGGGAGGTTAGGCTTTTGGCTTGTGGTGTGAATGTGATGAAGCCAGAACCGATCTAGACGCCTGACGGTTGAGTGACGGGTACCGTAAGGGCGGAGATTCCACGAGATTATGAGGTGGAGTAACCGAAGGTGCATTGGAAGGTTACTCGCCTTGTCCCCGGGGAGTTCAAACGCAAAGGGGACTTCCTCATCCTCATTAGTTAAGCCTTCATCGCGTATATCAAATACTTTGGCTATAACTTCAGAATCAATTAAAATGGATTGACCCATGACGAAGGTTTTGAAAGCAAGGATTTTGCAGGTGTCATCGGGGTCATAAACGAGTTCGGCATTTGAAAAGAATGCACGAACGAGATTTGGAGGGACAGGAGTGTTGATTTTTAAGAATTTCGCCCAACCAAATTCCTCAAATTTTGACAGGTATGGAAAGTCTATGTGATTGAGGAAGGAAAAATCAATGGTGCGCCAATGCTTGATTGGCATTGTTGAAAAATATTCCTCATACCGCTTTCTTTTTGCTGGTGTTTTAAAACATCGATTGAAGGAAGCGACAGGAGGTGGAGGAATAGGTTGGGATGAGGAACCTGCCTGAGTGGTTCTAGGAGGTTTGTTTGCTACTGACTTCCTAGGCATGATTCTAAACTATAGATTTGCACTAAACAGATTCAACAGTGAGAAAAGCAATGAAACAGGACCTAGGTTTGCCCTAGAATCAAAACAAACACAAATCGAAGAAGGATTTTGAGAAAATCAGTGAGAAATGTAGGTTACTATACCGAAATTTGACACCGAGACGCAAGGAAGACCGTACGAGGATCGATCTGAGGGGGAATTGAAGAAGAGGATGCGAGGGAATTGGAGAATTTAAATTTTAGGTTTTGTGAAATTTGGGAATTTTTCGCGGCTATTTATACTCCAGGTCATAGCAGATCGATCTATCGAGGAGACAGATCGATCTGGTACTTCCAGAATCCAAGAGAGATTGATCTGGCGTAAGACCAGATCGATCTGGTCGCAAACAGAGGCTTAAAGAGATCGATCTGCCAAATGCAAAGATCGATCTGCAGAATGCGGAAGCTTTGAAGAGATCGATCTGTCGTGGGGACAGATCGATCTGCCTTTAGACAGAGACGTAAGGAGATCGATCTTATGGTTAGAAGATCGATATGCTTAGATTAACCTTGACGATTTAGGCTTGATAGAAGCATGGAGATCGATCTATATCACAAGGAGATCGATCTCTCATCCTCTTTGCCAGAAAATCTTTGCACAAACTCATTTAAAAACAATTTGAAACCAAGATTTTTTTAAACACAAAAATCCTAAGGCTTATCCATGAGTCCTAATTCACCTCTAAGGATACAGAACCTATCTCTATCAAGGGGTTTGGTGAATATATCAGCTATTTGATGTGTAGTATCAATATACTCTAAGATTATATCACCTTTTTGTACATGATCTCTAAGGAAGTGATGTCTAATTTCTATGTGCTTAGTTCTGGAGTGTTGAATAGGATTCTTAGACAGATTAATGGCACTGGTATTATCACATTTAATTGAGACTTGCTTCATGTCAATACCATAATCTCTCATTTGTTGTTTAATCCACAACACTTGAGCACTACAACTACCAGCTGCTATATATTCAGCTTCAGTTGTGGACTGAGCTACACTGTTTTGTTTCTTGGAGAACCAAGAAATTAACCTATTTCCTAAGAATTGGCAAGTACCTGAAGTACTTTTCCTATCTATTTTGCATCCTCTAAAATCAGCATCTGAAAATGCATGAAGGGCAAAAGTGGAGTCTTTGGGATACCAAAGTCCTAGTGAGGGAGTATCTTTGAGGTATCTAAAAATTCTCTTAGTTGCCAATAGATGTGATTCCCTAGGAGAGGATTGAAATCTAGCACAAAGGCACACACTAAACAATATATCTGGTCTACTAGCAGTTAAATAAAGCAAAGAACCAATCATAGACCTATAGAGTTTAGTGTCTACACACTTACCACTTTCATCTTTGTCAAGCTTGATGTTGGTGCCCATTGGAGTGGTTTGAGGTTTGCAATTGTCCATCCCAAATCTCTTGAGCAAGTCCTTGGTGTACATTGCTTGATTGATGAATGTTCCATCCTTTGTTTGCTTCACTTGAAGTCCCAAGAAGAATGTGAGTTCTCCCATCATGCTCATCTCAAATTCTCCTTGCATGATCTTAGCAAACTCTTGACATAAAGACTCATTAGTTGAACCAAAAATTATATCATCTACATAAACTTGTACAACTAGTAAGTCCTTATTTTTATTTTTGATGAATAATGTGGTGTCTACCTTTCCTCTTGAGAATCCTTTTTCTATTAAGAACTTTGACAACCTTTCATACCAAGCTCTAGGAGCTTGTTTTAACCCATAAAGTGCCTTAGACAATTTGAAAACATGTTCAGGAAATTCATGATTTTCAAATCCGGGAGGTTGCTCTACATAGACTTCTTCATTAATGAAACCATTCAAGAATGCACTCTTTACATCCATTTGATATAACTTGAAATCTTTATAACATGCAAAGGCAAGTAACATTCTTATTGCCTCTAATCTAGCTACCGGTGCATATGTTTCATCATAGTCTATGCCTTCCTCTTGTCTATAGCCTTGAGCAACTAGCCTAGCCTTATTCCTTATGATCACACTATTTTCATCCATTTTGTTCTTGAATATCCATTTAGTTCCAATTATAGAGTGATCACTAGGCCTAGGAACTAGTTTCCATACTTTGCTTCTCTCAAATTGATTTAACTCTTCTTGCATTGCTAGGAACCAATTATTATCCTCTAAGGCTTCATTGACATTCCTAGGCTCTATTTGAGATACAAAGGCTATGTATTGGCACATATTCCTTAAGGATGACCTAGTTCTAACTCCAAGAGTTGGATCTCCTACTATTTCACAATTTTTTACATATCCTAACTCTCTTGGTGCTCTAGGTTCTCTTTCTAAAACTTCTATTTCTTCTTCATCTTCTTTATTCAAATCAAGCTTTTCTAGAAAGTCATCTTCTAAGCCTTCATCAAATATCTCAACATTTTCATCATTGTTGGTTGAATCTTTAGATATATCATTTGATTCATCAAATACAACATGAATAGATTCTTCAACCATTAATGTTCTTTTGTTATAAATTCTATAAGCCTTTGAATTCAATGAATATCCTAGAAATATTCCCTCATCACTTTTGGCATCAAATTTTCCTAAATTATCTTTTCCATTATTTAGAACAAAGCATTTGCAGCCAAAAGGATGGAAGTAACTAATGTTAGGCTTCTTACCTTTGTAGAGCTCATAAGGAGTTTTCTTTAGCATGGGTCTTATCATAGCTCTATTGATTATATAACATGATGTGTTTATAGCTTCAGCCCAAAAGTACTTTGGCAAGTTATTTTCACATAACATGGTCCTAGCCATCTCTTCCAAAGTTCTATTTCTTCTCTCAACTACACCATTTTGTTGTGGTGTCCTAGGGGCTGAAAAATTATGGCTAATTCCTTGATCATTGCAATACTCATCAAATCCTATATTTTCAAATTCTTTGCCATGATCACTTCTAATGCTTGTTATTGTATATCCTTTTTCATTTTGAGTCACCTTTGAGTAAGCTATGAATTTCTCTAAGGCTTCATTTTTTACTCTCAAAAAGAACACCCAAGTGTACCTAGTGTAATCATCAACTATTACAAAACCATAGTGTTTCCCACCTAGGCTAGTGGTTCTAGTTGGTCCAAATAAGTCTAAATGCAGTAATTGAAGAGGCCTAGTGGTGGATACACTATTCTTAGGCTTAAAAGTTGTTCTCTTGTGTTTTCCTTTAACACAAGCTTCACATATTTCTTCATGATCAAAGGATATTTTGGGTAAGCCTATCACTAGATCCTTTCTAGCTAATTTGGATAGCACATGCATGCTAGCATGACCTAGTCTTCTATGCCATAACCAAGATTCCTTTTTGTTATCTACCATTAAGCATATGTTTTCGTTTTTGAGTTCATTAAGGTAGACTATATATATGTTACCTTGCCTATGACCTAGAAGAAGAATTTTATTTGACTTAGGATCTATAACATTACATTTCATGCAATCAAAAATTACTTTGTAACCTTTGTCACAAAGTTGACTAATGCTTAGCAAGTTATGCTTTAGACCCCTAACAAGTAATACTTTTTCTAAAGAGAAATGATCATTACCTATTGAGCCACTCCCTTTCACTTGGCCTTTGGAGTTGTCCCCAAAAGTGACTTCTCCACCAATTTTCGATTTGAAGGAATTGAAATGGCTTTTATCACCCGTCATGTGCCTTGAGCATCCACTATCTAAGTACCAAGCTTCTTTTGTTTTAGCTTTGTGGCTATGCTCAATCACCTATAACAAAAAAAATAAACACACTCAAGTCTTAGGTACCCAAATTCTCTTGGGTCCTTGGAGGTTAGTAAATGAAATTCTTGATCCCATTGGGATCCATTTTGCTAATGCATTGCAGTCCTTGGAATGAATTACCTCTTTTGGAATCCATATCCTTTTTACAATTTTTCTTTTAAGATTCCTCATCTTTATATTGCAATAATGTGACTTATGTCCCTTCTTATTACAATATGAACAAGTAATTGCAGGTTTATTCATGCTCTTTCTAGCAATAAAACTCTTAAGATGGGTTTCCCTACTTTGTGCATTATACCCTAAGCCATTTTTGTCAAAAAATGCCCTTTGGGTTTCTAACATGCTATCTAGCTTTTGTTGCCCCATGTGAAACCTATTAAAGGAGTTATGTAAATTGCTATTTTTCTCCTTAAGGTCACAAATTTCTAGATTTGCAATCTCTAGTTTCTTCTCACATTTCAATTTATCTTGTAGCATTATCTCATTTTCCCTTTTTAATTTAGATATTAACTTTTTATACTTCATGCTCATAGATTCATACTCTAATGCTAAATCATCAAATGCATCTTGCAGTTCATCAAAAGAGTATTCATTGATATTAGATGTTACCTTTTCATCCTCATCAATTGCCATGAAGCATAGGTTGGCAATGTCCTCATTTGATTCATCATCGGAGCAGTCACTGTCACTCCATGTTGCTACCATCGCCTTCTTTTTATGAAACCTATCATTGGATCTTTTGAGGAGAGGGCAGTTAAATTTTATGTGTCCAGGTTTTTTACATTCATAACACACAATAGAGTCTTTTCTACCTACTTCCTCTTGTTCTCTCCTATTGTTTCTCCTATTGCTATTACTAGTTCTCATCCTCATGAATTTATTAAATCTTTTGGCAAACATTGCCATCTCAATATCCTCCTCACTGCCACTCTCATTTTTAATTTCCTTTTCAGCAGTGGATTTTAGAGCAACACCCACTTTCTTGGGTGGCTCTTCATTTCTTTTAAGCTTCATCTCATAAGTTAGTAAGGAACCTATTAATTCATCTAAGGATAATGTGTGTGGATCCTTAGATTCCTCTATTGCTGTTACCTTAGCTTCCCATGACTTAGGTAAGCTATTTAAAATTTTCTTTACCATTTCAATGTTAGAATATATTTTTCCTAAGGATTTTAGTCCATTAATTACGTCTGTAAATCTAGTGAACATATCACTAATCGATTCTCCTTCCTTCATTCTAAAGAGCTCATAATCATGTGTGAGCATACCTACTTTTGTCTCCTTCACTTGGGTTGTACCCTCATGGGTTATTGCCAATTTATCCCATATTTGCTTGGCATTATCACACCCGGATACTCTATTATATTCATTAGGACCTAAAGCACAAAATAATGTGTGCATAGCTTTAGCATTTAGCTGTGCACATTTAATGTCATTAGAATCCCATTCATCTTCTTCTTTGGGAATATCTCTTCCCTCTATTTTCTTTGTAGGGATTTGAGGTCCCTTAACTATAATTCTCCATACTTCATAGTCATTTGCTTGAATGAATAGCATCATCCTAGTCCTCCAATATGAATAATGTTCACCATTGAACATGGGAGGTCTAACCGTGGAGTGCCCCTCTCCTATCAAACTAGTTGCAACATTGTTAAGAGCCATTTGATCGTTTTCTAACTCTTAGGAAGTTGTTCCTACGTGATTAAAGAGTCCTAGCTCTGATACCAATTGTTGGCTCTACCGAGAGGGGGGGTGAATCGGTTTTCTAACAATTATGGCAGATTTTAAATTAATCGCAATTTAAACACAAATGATAATGAATAAAACAGTGCAATATAACAATTTTAATGCAAAGAGAGGGAAAGAGAAACAAACACAGCGACTTATAGAGGTTCGGCCAACTCTTGCCTACGTCCTCTCTCCTTGACCTTCTTGTCAAGTGGATTCTTTCTCTCTTTCAATAGAGTTTACAAAGTTCCTTTTTCAGGTTAAGGAATAACCTCTCTACCCTTAGCAATACAGAAAATGTATTCACCCTTTTACAATAACTCTCACTGAGGAACAATCCTCTTTTCTTTTAAGGTGTGGATGAATACAGAATAAGGCTTTTCAGTGGGTAGGACTAACAAAGCTTGTAGTACTTAAGCTTGTACAATAAATCTCAATTAATGAGCAATAGAGACACAAGGAATAAAAGAATTAAAGCTTGAGAATGTTTGGAATGTTCAGTGATAGTCTCTCTATTCTCTTTGTCTTCAATGCTTAGTTATATACTGAAGGTTGGGTAGTTGGAGCATTAAATGCAGTTTTTCCCGTTGAGATTTGAAGAAAATAGCCGTTGGGAACCTCCAGTGGTCAGACAGATCGATCTCTTATCTTGGCCAGATCGATCTCTTAGTTTTGAATCCTGCAAGATCAAAGCATAAACACACAGGGAGATCGATCTCATAGGTTACCAGATCGATCTCTCAGTTAGAGTATGAGAAGGCAGATCGATCTGTCGAATATCCAGATCGATCTCCTATCCTCTCTGTTTGAGGAAAGATCGATCTCTCAATACACCAGATCGATCTCTTAAGCTCTCTGACTTTGAGCAGATCGATCTCTTCCTTACCAGATCGATCTCCTAAGTTCTCTGACTTAGAGGAGATCGATCTCTTAACCCTGGAAGATCGATCTCTTTTTACCTTAAACCCTTTACACCGTTTTAAGGCTTGCCAGATCGATCTCTTCCATCATGAGATCGATCTCTCATCAAGTATAAACCCAGGAGATCGATCTCACATACCTCAGATCGATCTCTCATCAGCAGAACTCTAAGTTCTGGTCCTGATATCTTCTAAACATGTTTGTATACCATCTTAACATTATTGTATTAACTTGTTTTGTCATTTCAAAATACATTAACTCAACACATGCTATGCACAAAACTCATCAAATCAAGTACGAGCAATTACTCAAGTACTATTTCATGTATCTCATGTAAAATTCGAGTATGAGCTAATCGCTCCAACACTCTATCATGCATAAATCACATAAAACTGAGTACGAGTAACAACTCTAGCACTCTATCATGCATGTCATGGAAATCTAGCGCGAATCACAATCCAACTCTAATATATGTGGAAAATATATGAAATCAAGTGCGAGCTGTGCTCTAGTACGATTTATTCTCACATAATTCAATAGATGGCTCTTTAGAAATGGATGATTTTCAAAACATCAAAATCAGCACTATAAAGTGTGCTTAATTCATATCAACCTTAAAATCATTAGCCCATCTATTTATTCTTCTGCTAAACAGCATTAAAGCACTCAAAATGGTGGTTTCCGTGCCTTTTACAACCTTTCAAAAAAGTTGACTTTTTTCCTAACTAAGGGTAAAATCGTAATTTGCCAATATCGGATCATAATAATTATTATTCACTTTCTCTGACCCTCAGAGTTTTTAAGTGCATGTAGATGCAGATGAAAATACATGCAGGTATCTCTAACTACTCACAAAAGTCCCTTACCTGCAATCACTCGAGAAATTTTACTTTCTCAACGCTGCTCGATCCAGCAGTCTGATTTGCTTCACCAATAATCTCTGAAGCTACATATAACCATTTATCAGGTTAATTATATTTTTCCTATTGTATTTCACATTAAATACAGTCTATTTCCCTTAATGGGCTTTAATAAACCTTAATGGGCCTAACTTTGCCTTAAGCCCATTTCCATTTTACTATTCATTTTCGTTGGGCCTATTGGGCTTGTGGGGCCCACCAACTCTTATTGGGCTTATCCTAGACCCATTGCATCACATTGAGCCTAAAATAATTAGGCTTGGCCCATTGGACCTCTCTGCCACATACCATGGTCGAGAGCACTCCATGCCGTTGGTCACACCATGGCATGTCGTCCATGTCCATTTGTTTAGCCAAATTCACTTAGGCATTTTCACAAACACTTAGTTGGCATGTCTTAAGCCTTTCCTATAGTTCATTTTGGCATTTTACGAAACACCTTATGTGCCAATATCATACCACCATCCATATGAACAAATTGATTATAACTAACCATGCCATAATTATGTCTACATGCATATCAACCTATACATGTCTTAAAATCACATGGGTATTTATCAAAACTCATATACCAACTTTTGGCCATCACATGTTCATAGTGTTTTCATGTGTTTTAATCCATAAAACATATACCAATCAACTCCATATAACTCATAGATTAACATATATGAAGTTGGAAGCTTGAAATTATACCTAGTATTTGTGTTCACACTTGGCCAAAACTTTGAAGCCTCACGGTTTGCACAGTATGGCTCCTTGATAGCCAATTCCAACATATGTCACTCTCCTCTCAATTTGGAACAACTTTCATGAAGATTGCAAGTTCCAAATATGCCTTTTTCCTAGTGATTTCTAGTGAGAGAAAGCGTGGAAAACTTTTCGGTTATGGTTTCTTCACTTTGCCGAAAATGAAAGGATGAAGATGATTATGTGTTGGCTGGTATTTATAAGTCCATTACTTAGTCATTAATGTAAAAATCCAGCCACCTTAATTGACTTCCAAAAAGTTTAGGTAATGGTTATCTTTTTAGACTTTGTTACCTTTCATTAATGGCTTTTAACTTATACTAATACTAATGGGCTTTTTAATTGGGCTTCTCAGTTTGGGCTTTTGGGCTGAAATTTTTTTACTAGCTATTGGGCCTTTAATTTTCTCAATATTGGGCCCATAAATTGGCCCAACAATTTGGCCCATTGGGCTTCCTAAATTCGGCCCACACTTATGATACCTTAATTGGCTTTAAAATTTCCAACTTTGGCCCATTGCATTTTTAACCATTAAATTATGTCCGAAAGTCATCCAAATAAATTTTCCTTACTTCCGAGGGATGATTATCTTGTATTCTGACCAAGAATATTTTTTTCCAATTTTTTTCTCCATACTTAGGTTAATTTTTAACCATGGTTAGTCAACTATGGTAAAAGTTCACTTTTCTTAACTATAGTTGACTTTTTCCTTAATCATTACCAAGTTGACTTTTTCTCCAAATTTTGAAAGTGTCATATCTTATGTCTTACACTCTCGTCTTTAGGTTTTAGCCGTTTTTGGTAGGTAAACACACCCGAAATACCTTAACTCGCTAAAAAGGTCAAATTTACCATTTTTAGCTTTTACTCTCGTTCTCTGTGTTCGAAACTAAATCAAATTGACTTTCCTTCATAAGCTCTCTATATTTTCTCATTTTAAGTTCTTATTTTCTGTCAGAATGATTTAGATCCACTCGGTTTAGCCTGTGACTCTTATAGCTCACATTAGGCTTTTTATGTAGCTTATGCGTGATAAATCATTTCACATACTCTTTAAATCTAGTAAATACTCTTCTTATGATTCAACTATAATAATAGAGTGTTCATACACCTAGGAATCATAAGGAACAGGCTATATAAAATACGGGTCTAACAGAAAATGAAGCTGAAGTGGTTGGTAACATGAGGTGTTGGAGTTGTGTAGAGAAGGAAGAAGTGCACGGAACCGAGAGCAGAGTTGGTGAGAGTTGCAGAGCAAGAAGCAGCTGGACACGCTTGGGCATCAAAACTGAAGAAGACGTGCACAGTAGCAGTGCAATTCGGGACCATCATGGTTTCCAATTAAGCTTAAGGCTATGTTTGGCCATAATTCAATTTAGCCATTTTATAATTTAATGCATTTTTATTAGTATGTACATTCCTTGCATTAGTTGTTAAGTAGGTTGATTGTTAAATAGCTTAGTTATAGTGTTTGTTTGTTAATTTAATTGTTAGTTTTAATTTAGTTAGTAGTTAATTTTATATTATATGTTTAAAACTTAATTTTAGTTTAGTCTTTTATGAGTTATATTTAGAATTAATTTAGATTAAATTTGTTACTTGCATTAGTTAGATTCTATTGTTAAGTTAGTAATTAAATATAGTTAGGATTAGTTTAGAGTTAATATTTCGGAAATATGTTTCATGCATTTTTAATTTAGTCTTCTTTTTTATTAGATTTTAGGTTAGTTTAATTACTTGCATTTTTTATTTTAAGTTTGTTTAAATTTTAGCTTAACTTTATTTCTTTATTTTCATATTTGCATTTTGTTTTAATTGCGTTAATTAGTTCTAACTGTTTTAATTATTTTTGTAGGTTTTTGCTTTTAATTACTCGGAGCACTGTAAGTAAATTTTGCTCTGTTTTATTTTCATCAGTTTATAATTTTTATTGTTTTCCCGTAATTTTAATTTCAAACTTAGTCGATCACTCATCTTAACTTCATAATTTGCTAGAATATACTTAGGGTAAGATTAACCGGTAGTTAATTAGGCTAACCAACTTCTCTGAGGGATGATAACTCAGGACTCAAATCCCATTATTACTTGTACGATCCGTGCACTTGCGGACAATACGTTTAGATCATATCATTGTTCTTCTTCTTACAATGAACAACTTTGCTCAAAATAGCCTTTCTCAAATCTTTTTGGTAGGGGGTGGTATTCTAGAGTGAGAAATCTTGTTCTTTTTGGGTAAAATGGAGTAGGTGTTTTGCTTTTCTGAAGAATAAGTTTTTGCCATCGGGTTTTTATAGAATAGGTATGGGGAGATTTATCTCCTAGGGTAAGAGATCGATCTTCCCTTGGTTTGAGCTATCGAAATATTCACGTATGAAAGTGAGGGATCGATCTGCTCATTAGGAAGAGATCGATCCTTTCTTAGCAGATTTAAGTGGAGATAGATCTGTTTTTAGAAGGGGATCGATCTGTTTGTGGGAAGGGATCGATCCTTGCTAGGCAGAAGCAAATGGAGATCGATCTGCTTATGGGGTGTGAGATCCGTAATTTTTGTATGATATTCCTTATGATTTTCATATTGTATGACATTAGTATATGTTAATGGATTCATAAGATGGTTGATTCGGATTTGATAAAATGTGGATGAAACGAAATAATGTATGTAAAATCGAATATGGATAAATCGGGAAAATAAAGAAGCAACAAGTTGCCAAAGGAATAAAATCGAGGTGACTGGAAATGAAGAATTAAAAATAGGGAAAAGATTGTGGATTGATGAAAGAAAGTAGATTCAATTTGGTCCTGAACACGTGCAAGGGTAAAATGGTCAAAAGACCAAAATTCGGTATAAATTCGATAAGTAATTTTCGTTAAAATATGGAATTTGTGAAATCTGGATCAATATCGAGGAAAATAATTAAATTCGAGGCCAATTGATCTAGATATAAATTTATTGAAATTTACGGGAATTAATTTGGAATTAATCGGGATTTTTAATTCGAAAAATTATCCCGAAAAGAATCGAAAAATATACCGAGAAAGACGAAAATACACTGATAAATTCATTTATTGATTTAATGAATTTAATAATATTTTTTTAAATATTTTTTGGGATATTTAGATTATTTTAATATATTTTAATGTATTAAAAAAAAACGAAAAATCTGAAAAAACAAATTGGGGAGAGAGAAACCGAAAAAAAGGAACCCAGCCGACCCGTCTGCAACCCGTGACCCCCGATGAGCCACCGGCGACCGTTGAGCCCAGATACCGGTCGAAAAAGGTAGAGGAGAGTCCGGCGATTTCAACGGTACTAGCAACGTGCGTCGACGGCAGCTATTCCCGGTGAATCGACCGACAGAAGTTTCGGGGAGAAACCGAGTTGGTTCCGGCCAACGGCGGCATTCCAGCGCCGATTCAGCCCAGCCGAGCTTTCCCCTGGCCGAGACGGTTCTGTTGAACCCACTGGCTGTCGGCGAGATGGCCGAAAACGTCGACGACGGCAAACGGGCCAAAACGGCACCGTAGCCGGGAAAGGGAGAAGGGAGAAAAGAAAAAGAAAAGAAAAAGAAAGAGAAAAGAAAAAAGAAAAGAAAAAAAAAGAAAAAAGAGGAAGAAAGTGTACCCGGGGACGACTCAAAAATTCGGGTAAGTGATCGAGGGTCGGGATTAACCTGCGGATAAATCTCGGGAATTCAATTTAATATTATTTTATTAGAAAATGACCCGAATTTAAATAATTGTGCAGTGTCACTACAGAGCCCGAACGAGAGCCAATTTAGCTCCGATTTTCGTACCCCGCACCATATTGGGTAAGCATATGTTAATTACAATAATATGAGTCCTTTAATGCAGAGTTTCGATTATTTTACGAAAAATACGGATTAATTCTGCATAAAAGGAAATTTATTTGAAATTTCAAAGTAATTATCGTAAACAGTATCCGGGCTATCCACTGAGTTTGGAACGAAGCCCGATGATTATTGATAAATCAAATGAGCCCAGTAAACCCGAAGAAGGGAGAAAAGTGGAAACGGGCTGAAAAAGGGGTTCGAGGCCCATTAAAGTGTAATTGGGCCCAATAGAGTAAAACGAGCCCAGAGCTTTAGATTCGATCAGTAAGAGTGAAATACTGATCTATATATTGAACTGAACCCATATGTGGTTATATGCAGCTCCGTAGACGAGCAAATTGGACTGAGAGACCTGGTACGGCTGAGTCGAGATAAGCTCGCGCGTGATTCCAGGTAAGGGAATTTTATGAACACTTAGAGGTAGCTGTACGTAATTTTGAGGGGATTTACATTACGTCAAATTCAATAGGCTACCTGAAAACAGAATAATAATTTTTACGGAAAAATATGGAAATAGTGGAAAATAACTATTTTGCCCCCAGTTAGGAAAATTTCAAAAAGGGTAGTAAGGCTATGAAATTGCATGAATTTCATGATTTTAATGTTTTCATGATGATATTGCTTTAATTCAAGCAATTTATGGATAGGTTGGCTATTATTTACATGTTTTATGTGAAAAGGCACAGGTTAGGTGCCAGATGATTTTTATTTAACATGTTTTGATAATATTGAGCCACCTATCAGTGTTATATGAGTGTAACCGTGCTTGAGCACTGCTCGCACTGGATTTTATATTTTAAATCATACTCAGAGTGCTGGAGCATTACTCGCACTATTTTACAGATTTGTTTTATATGACTACCGTACTAGAGTTTTTCTCGTACGAGGTTTTCACTGAGTTTAATACTTATCCGTACTGGAGCAATGCTCGTACGTGGATTTGAATTGAATGTATAATCAGTTTAAGTCGTACTGGAGCGCTGCTCGTACGCAGATTTTAATTGACTTCTATGAAACCGTGCTAGAGCTTCGCTCGCACGAGCTTTTTTCGATATCATGAATATGCATGGAGCCGTGCTGGACCTTCGCTCGCACAGGAATTTATATGACATGCATATAGCCATGTTGGAGCCTCCTGTTGACTGTGTGTCACAGTGAGATGATATGCTCACACGTGCATACTGAGACATACTTGACATGGGTGGATAAGACCTATTACAGGCACCCCTGATTGAGCTTGGGTTCACGGAGTACGATGTACCGTGTATATCACGCGGAGTACGCTGTACCGTGGGGATTGTTGGAGTGGAGTGGCATTAGCCACGAGACAGCAAGTCTTGCCCTCGCAATCCTGATATTATGCTGTTCTGGCGGGTAGGATGACCCACCTCCCGTTTCAGGTGTGATACCCCGCACACTAGGATCCGTGTGCCAGGGATCACGAGGTTATGGCCATAGTCCTGGATATTACCGATATAGTCGTTGACATGTCTCACATGATATAACTATTGGTCTTGATAGACCAGGGTAGACCCGAGGGAGGGGTCAGGCCCCGATTTTCTTATGATTTCAATTGAGATTTGGTTATTCCCATGGAGGGATTTTATGAGACTTTTATTGATTTGTAACCCTGTGAGAAGGGTGTTTTATAACGGAGATTTGAAAATAAAGAATTTTGTTGGAATTGATTTTGATTTGTGAGTGTATCGTATTTTGACCCAGATGGAGTCTTTTAAAACGTGTTGTTTCATTGAGCATGAGATGTTTTTACATGAGGATTATTCCATGTTTTAATATGCCGATTTCCTGTTTTAGAACAGATGATATTATATATATGGCATATCATTGTTTTTACCTCATGCTCACATATATCCTGATTTTCTTATCAGCATGTAGATAGTATAGCTATCTACCCGTTTGTATTATTGCCTTACTGAGCATATGGAGCTCACCCTTTCATTTTCCACCCACTTTCAGTGTTTCCACCATAGAGATAGCGGGTGTAGAGAGTAGACGGCATAGCTGATATCTTTGTTTCCCATCGACTGTCAGGTATACACCACGTACAGAATTTTGTATTAATATGCTTACAGCACAGTACTGTATATGAAAGAATATTTGGGGATGTAAATATAGAATTAATTGATGTATAAACGTACCGACCACTCTATTATATGATTAATGATATCAGTATGTATGTTTACGTGTGATATTTCTTAATGGTTTGAATGGTATATCGATATTGATTCACAGCCCGACCTGTTTAGAGGAATATGTCACGAGGAGGTAAGAAAGATTTTTCAAAAGCGAAAAATTTGTACTGATTTTGGTAATATTGGGTCGTGACATGGGGAGAGATCAATCTACCCTTGGTAAATCAAATAGAGATCGATTTCACTTAGGAAGGGATCAATCCTTTCAAGACAGAACCAAACTAAGATCGATCTGCTTGAGCAAGAGATCGATCTGCTTTGAATAGGGGATCGATCTGGCCTTCATTTGGAGCATTCCTACTGCAATTTTTTTCCAAAATTTCAAAGGAAAACTTTCCTTTGATTGCTTCACTAGTCATTTTGCATTCTATTCCCACTTAGAGCATGGAAAGGTTCATTTCTTATGATTCACATACAATGTGACTTGTGTGTACTTCTTAGAATCATAAAAGGGTATTTAAAATTCACATTTAAGTCATTATATTCAGTCTGAAGGGTTCAGTCCTTATTTAGCCATTACATGAATTCATGTATACTCATTCATTCCCTTTGCAATTTCATTCAAACCAAAAGTTGTTCTTATGATTCAATTAACATATGGAAATGTGTTACATCATATGAATCATAAGGAATACATCACTAAAAGTGGGTCTTACAAAATTATCTCATAGGTTACCATAGTATTGTAAAAAATCATCCTCTCTAACACAAGGCACTTTAGTTGTCTCTTATCAATCCATGAAAATCAAATTTTAATCTATTTGCAAGAACCATTGCAATACTTTCATACGCAACATTACACAAATTGATTGGGCTATAACATAGTTATCAAAATCGTACGATACACAATACATATCGTACGATATAGTTTGATACATATAAAAAAATGATATGGAATGATATCCTATATCGAATTTGATTAAGATTCGTAACTGAATCGTAAACGAGCCGTGTGTATCGTACAATACTCTTGATATGATATGATTTACTTTTTTCATTTAATTCTATTCATATGAGCTAAAAAAACCAATTATTAACGGCCCAATTTTTACTTAAATAGACTAAAAGCCCAACTTTTAATTTATTGTTTTGGGCTAAAAGTAAATAAATAAAAAGGTTTATTAAACTAAGTAAAAAGTAATAAAATACAAAAAAAAATCATTTAACATAAAAATGAATATATAAAACAACAAATGACGAGCTTTTGAGTTTAACTTTTCGAAACTCCTTGCCTTTTTCTTTTACTTTACCAAATAACTTTCCTTGTCAGAAGCCCTACCACACCCCCTTCCAATCTTTTTTTCAGTTCTTTGGATTTCATCTATGTTTTTTTTTTTCTTAATTTTGCAATGTCAAAACCTTTGGCTTTCAATTCAAGGCTTCAACTGCAATGGGTTGCTTTGATTTTTTTTTTCAATTTCTTTGTTATCAACTCTTTGGTATTTCGCCTCTACAATCTACAACATTGTTTTATCTTTCATCATTTCATGTATTACAAGAAGTTTTTATTATTTTTATTTTTTTAAAATTTCAATTAGTATTTCGTTGTTCTTTTTCTTATATCATGAATTATTGTTGGAATCTATCATTTTGGTATAACATTTATTAGAACAGAGTGTTGTTTATTATAACCATTTATTTTAAAATTTTGAAGCACCTATTTAGCTACTATTATTAACTAAATATGTTGAATTATTACTTATAATGAAATGCCAACTAAGAAAAATGGAAATCAAGAAAAGAATGATGATCCAATATGGGAGCATTGCACTCTTATTGAAAAAAGCTTATGCATTTGAGATGTAATTATTGTAGGCTTGAAAGATGGGGTGGTATAAGTAGAATAAGACATCACTTTGCTGGTGATCATGATAATGTTACTCCTTGTAAACAATGTCCAGATGATGTAAGCGAGAAGTTTATTAAATTTGTTGAAGAAATTCATTTAAAAATTAGGTTAATGATAAGGAATATTTTGAAGAAATGGAAGAACAAGGATATCATATTATAGGAGAATGATAAAAGAAAGATAATATAGATGCATATATTTCTACAAAAAAAGAAAAGGAACAAATGTGATGGGAATTAAATAGCTAACATTAAATTCAATGGTGAAAAACAGAGAACCAGTTGTTCATAGCATATACAAATTCTTATATGGGCATGCGATTATTGCCTTTTAATTTAATGAAGAATCTATTGTTTGTTTTAATGATGAAATTGGTAGGTGAGTATGGTAGATGCTTAAAAGTCCCAACTTTCCATGAGGCAAGAGTTACTTTCTTGAGAAAAGAAGTTGACAATGTTAAGTCAATTTTAGAAAAATTTACAAAAAAAAGGGCAAGGACTAGATGCACCCTGATGTCGGATAGATGGATAGACACAAAGCAATGATCTCTTAAAATTTTCCTGTTAATAGTCCAAGTAGAGCAGTATTTCTCAAATCTGTTGATAATTCAGGTGTCATAAAATATGCATATAATTTGTTTGAGTTGCTTGACTCACTTGTGGAAGAAATTGGAGAAGAAAATGTTGTTCAAGTGGTGATTGATAGTGCTTCAGCTTATGTATCTACTAGTCAACTATTAATAGACAAGAGAAAGAATTTGTTTGGGTCCCCATGTGGAGCTCATTGCATTTACTTGATGTTACATGATATTGGTGATTTGCCTATTTTCAAAGAAATAATACAAAAGGCTAAGCAAGCACGTGTTTTCATTTAGAGGCAAATTTGGGTTTTTAACATGTTTAGGAAGTATTCCAAGAAAAAAGAATTAAAAAGAGCTGGAGTTACAAGGTTTACTACACTTTTTCTTATTTTGAAGAGCTTTGAGTATAACAAGTTTCCACTTAGAGACATGTTTGCTTCAGAGGAGTGGGCCAAGAGTCATTTTTCTTCAAGTTGGGAAGTTAAGAAAGTAGAAGCTGTCTTATTACATGATGATAAATTTTGAGAGTGAGTTAAATATTACTTGAAATGTGTGAGTCTTCTTGTTAAAGTCTTAAAACTAATGGATGGTGATGCCAAACTTGGCATGGGTTACATATTTGAAGCAATGGATAAGCTAAACAACAAATTGCTCAGAACTTCAAATATCAAAGGACAAGATATGATCATATTTGGAAGATCATTGACACAAGATAGAATTTGCAACTTCATAGACCATTATATGCAGCTGGTTATTTTCTTAACCCTAAGTGAGCTTTCTTGATTCTATTTAACTTTTAAGTTTCAATTGGAAATTTAAAAAATTATTTATATTGATTAATTTAATTATTTCTTTGTAGGTTTCAATATGATGAATGTTTTTTCATTCATACATTGAAGTTAAAATTGGTTTTTATTTGAAAATTGAAAGAATGTATCCTGACATTAAAACTAAGATAAAAATTGATCAAAAGTTTCAAGAAAGTTGAAGGGATATTTGGCATGAGTATGGCCCTTTGACAAGAGATAACAAGCATCCATGTATTGTTTTTGTGAGACCCCGTATAGGTTAACCTTGTATATATATGTAAATGAATTCATAAGTGTGGTGATAAACTTATAATGTGAAGTATATGTGATGAAAGTCCATAAGTTTAATGTACACACTTGTAATAAGAGTTGTGATTGTACGTACAAGTTACATTATGTATGAATATGAAGAAATGTACTTAAACATGTGAAGAATGTGAGTAGAATGGATTATGAGTAGTGTGGTAAAATGGAAGGAAGATTGCATAAGTTATGCACTTCCATTTGGTTTATATCATGTACCTTTAGTTATACATGGATTTCACACAAGTTTTAATAGGTATCAAGTATGAATGGATGCCATTTTCAAGTCTTAAAGATGATTGGATGAGAAAATGACTGTTGGCTCTACCGAGAGGGGGTGAATCGGTTTACTAACAATAATGGCAAATTTTAATTTAATCTTATATCAATCAGAAAATAATATTGTGCAATAATGAAATTAAACAATTTAATGCAAAGTAGGGAAGAGAGAAACAAACACAATCGTTTATAGAGGTTTGGCCAAACTCTTGCCTACGTCCTCTCTCCTTGACCTTCTTGTCAAGTGCTTTCTTTCTCTCTTTCAATAGAGCTTACAATGTTCCTTTTACAGGTTAAGGAATAACCTCTCTACCCTTAGCAATACAGAAGTGTATTCACCCTTTTTACAATTTTCTCTCACTGAGGAACAATCCTCTTCTCTTTTAAGGTAAGGTTGAATACAGAATGAAGCTTTAAAGTGGGTAGGACAAAATACAGTTTCTGCACTTAAGCTTATACAATGAATCTCAATAAATGAGCTATGAACACACAAGGAATGAAAGAATTAAAAGCTTGAGAGTGTTAGAAATGTGCAGCAATAGTCTCTCTATTCTCTTTGTCTTCAATGCTTGGTTAAATACTGAAGGATTGGTAGTTGGAGCATTAAATGCTGTTTTTCCCATTGAGATTTTACAGAAACTAGCCGTTGGGTACCTCCAGTAGAGTGCCAGATCGATCTGCCATCTTGGCCAGATCGATCTCTTAGTTATAAATCCTGCAAGATTGAAGCACAAATACACAAGGAGATCGATCTCATAGGTTAGCAGATCGATCTGTTAGTTTGAAAATAATGGGTGAGATCGATCTGTCGAATAGGAAGATCGATCTCCTAATCTCTCTATTTGAGGCAAGATCGATCTACAGATCGATCTGCCATGCAATCTCGTAGTGGGGAGATCGATCTCTCAACAACACAGATCGATCTCCTTAGCTCTCTGACTTTGAGGAGATCGATCTCTTCCTTACCAGATCGATCTCTTAAGTTCTCTGTTTGAGTGTGGATCGATCTTCCAGATCGATCTACAGTCTTATGCTCTTAAGGGAGATCGATCTCTTCCTAGACCAGATCGATCTCTCAACTCTAGCCTTAGCCAGATCGATCTCTTAACCCTTGCAGATCGATCTCACTCTACCTAAAACCCTTTGTAAAGGTTTAAGGTTTGGCAGATCGATCTCATACCTTCATGAGATCGATCTCTCATCAAGCAAAAACCCAGGAGATCGATCTCTCATAAGCCAGATCGATCTCTCATCAGCAGAACTCTAAGTTCTGGTACTGATAACCTCTAAACATGTTTTTATATCATCTTAATACTATTGAATTAACTTGTTTTGTCATTTCAAAATACATTAACTCAACAATCTCCCCCTTTTTGATATGACAAAACTTATTCAAACAAACATGTTTAGTGAATTTGCA
Organism: Firmiana major; assembly: GCA_033439115.1. Taxonomy (NCBI): domain Eukaryota; kingdom Viridiplantae; phylum Streptophyta; class Magnoliopsida; order Malvales; family Malvaceae; genus Firmiana; species Firmiana major. Next base: position 18,895,556 of record CM065903.1, on the reverse strand, counting down.
AAAACTCCCCCTTTTTGTGAGTTCCCCCTTTTTGTGAGCTTTTGACTTTGTTACTGACTTAACTCCCCCTCAATTTAATCATTCTTTTAATCGTTTACCACAACCACACACACATGTTTTCTTCTCCCCCTTTTTGTCATATCAATAACACAAAAGGAGAATACTCATGGCATTTCAAAATGAACTTTTTCATTAACACAACCAATAACAAGTCAAACGACATTTCATTCAAGCAAATTCATCACAAATAACATCAAGTATCTTAAAATGATATAACTACACTAAATCAAAACACCTAAGGCCTATGGTGAGGGAGGAACACGATCCGAAAGATTCTCAACGTGCGTGCGTGTGACTTGCAGCTCATCAAACATTGCCTCTTGAGTCTCCTGAACCTTATCCACTCTTTGGTGTAATTCCTCGAACATTCGCTGCTGAGATGCAAAGCCTTCATCGATTTTTCTGTTGAGTTCACTGATCATTGTCATAATGATCTCCATGCCAGCAGGTGAGGATGTTGGTGCAGTGGGTGGAGCAGTTGAGGACGATGGTTCCTGAGCTGGTGAGGCAGGTGGGTTCACAGGCGCAATGGAGGGATCTTCCTCCATAGCTTCAGCAGGCTGCTGTTCCCTCTTTTTCTTCCAGTCGCCCCGGAAATCTTTGTAATATCCCATATGATGGAGGGTCCCGATGTTGAGGACGCTCTTGGGAGAGGGCAGTTCTCCGGTTTCGCAGCTGTAGTCAACGCCAACTCGTTGGAGAAGATAGGCTAATGGTTACGGAAAAACGATTGTGGTAGCTTGCCCACGCACGATCTTCAGCCAATCTTCATATATGAAACGAATGAGGTTGGGTTTTTGGTTTGTGGTGTGAATGTGATGGAGCCAGAAACGATCTAATCACCTAACGGTTGAATGACGGGTACCGAAAGGACGGAGATTCCAAGAAATTATGAGGTGGAGTCCCCAGGGAGATCAAACTCTAAGGAGACTTCCTCATCCTCATTAGTCAAATCTTCATTTTTCATGTGAAAGGCTTGAGTTAAGATATCGGGGTCTATTGGAATGGTCTTACCCATGACATAGGTTTTGAACCCATGAATTTTGCAAGTGTCATCAGGGTCAAAGATGAGTTCGGCATTGGAAAAGAATGCCCGAACGAGATTTGGAGGGACGAGAGTGTTGATTTTCAAAAATGACATCCAACCAAATTCCTCAAATTTTGACACGTATGGAAAATCAATGCGATTGAGGAAAGAAAAATCTATAGTCCGCCAATGCTTAATTGGCATGGTTGAGAAGTACTCTTCGTATCGCTTCCTTTTTGCAGGTGTTTTAAAACACCTATTGAAGGAAGCAATGGAAGCGGAAGGAGTGGGTTGGGAAGATGAACCAGCCTCTACATTGGTTCTAGGAGGTTTATGTCCTACTGTCTTAAGCCTAGGCATGATTCTAGACTCGAGAGATGTGCTAACTAGATTCACAATTGAAAACATCAATGAAACAGTAACTAGTTTTGCCCTAGAAAGACAATGAACACAAATCTAAGAAAATTTTTGAGAAAAAAGTAAGAAATGTTGGTTACAATACCGAAAAATGACACGGAGATGCAAGGAGGACCGTACGGAGATCGATCTGAGGAGGAATCGAAGGAGGTGGTGCGAGGGAATTTCAGAATTTGAAGATTGGGGTTTTTGAAATTTGGGAAATTTTCGCGAGTTTTTATACTCCAGGGCACAGGAGATCGATCTGTCGAGGCGACAGATCGATCTGTCACTTCCAGAAGCCAAGAGAGATCGATCTGTCGAATGGACAGATCGATCTGTTCGTAAACAGAGGCTTAAGGAGATCGATCTGGTATATGCACAGATCGATCTGCAGTTTAACAGAGGCTTAGAGAGATCGATCTGCCAAATGCATGGATCGATCTTCTGAATGCGGAAGTTTGAAGAGATCGATCTGTCGTGTGGACAGATCGATCTGCCTTTTAACAGAGACGTAAGGAGATCGATCTTATGGTTAGAAGATCGATCTGCTTAGCTTAACCTTGATGATTTAGGCTTGTTGGAAGTATGGAGATCGATCTATATTGCAAGGAGATCGATCTCTCATCCTCATTGCCAGAAAATCTTTGCAAAAACTCTTTTAAAATCAACTTGAAACTAAGATTTTTGAAACACAAAAGTCTTAAGGGATATTCATGAGTCCTAATTCACCTCTAAGGATACAAAACCTATCTCTATCAAGAGGTTTGGTGAATATATCAGCTATTTGGTGTAAAGTGTCAATGTACTCTAAAATTATATCCCCTTTTTGTACATGGTCTCTAAGGAAGTGATGTCTAATTTCTATGTGCTTGGTTTTGGAGTGTTGGATAGGATTTTTAGATAGATTAATGGCACTGGTATTATCACATTTAATTGAGACTTGCTTCATGTCAATACCATAATCTCTCATTTGTTGTTTAATCCACAACACTTGAGCACTACAACTACCAGTTGCTATATATTCAGCTTCAGTTGTGGACTGAGCCACACTGTTTTGTTTCTTAGAGAACCAAGAAATTAACCTATTTCCTAAGAATTGGCAAGTACCTGAAGTACTTTTCCTATCTATTTTACATCCTCCAAAATTTGCATCTGAAAATGCATGAAGGGTAAAAGTTGAGTCTTTGGGGTACCAAAGTCCTAGTGAGGGAGTGTCTTTGAGGTATCTAAAGATCCTCTTAGTTGCTAACAGATGTGATTCCCTAGGAGAGGATTGAAATCTAGCACAAAGGCATACACTAAACAAAATATCTGGTCTACTTGCAGTTAAATAAAGCAATGAGCCAATCATAGACCTATAGAGTTTAGTGTCTACACACTTACCACTTTCATCTTTATCAAGCTTGATGTTGGTGCCCATTGGAGTGGCTTGAGGTTTGCAATTGTCCATTCCAAATCGCTTGAGCAAGTCCTTGGTATACTTTGCTTGATTGATGAAGGTTCCATCCTTTGTTTGCTTCACTTGAAGTCCCAAGAAGAATGTGAGTTCTCCCATCATGCTCATCTCAAATTCTCCTTGCATGATCTCAGCAAACTCTTGGCATAAAGACTCATTAGTTGAACCAAAAATAATATCATCTACATACACTTGTACAACTAGTAAATCCTTATTTTTATTCTTAATGAACAAGGTGGTATCCACTTTTCCTCTTGAGAATCCTTTTTCTATTAAGAACTTTGACAACCTTTCATACCAAGCTCTAGGAGCTTGTTTCAATCCATAGAGTGCCTTAGATAATTTGAAAACATGTTCAGGAAATTCATGATTTTCAAATTCGGGAGGTTGCTCAACATAGACTTCTTCATTAATGAAACCATCATCCATTTGATATAACTTGAAGTTTTTATAACATGCAAAGGCAAGTAACATTCTTATTACCTCTAATCTAGCTACCGGTGCATATGTTTCATCATAGTCTATGCCTTTCTCTTGTCTATAGCCTTGAGCAACTAGCCTAGCCTTATTCCTTATGATCACACTATTTTCATCCATCTTGTTCTTGAATATCCATTTAGTTCCAATTATAGAGTGATCACTAGGTCTAGGAACTAGTTTCCATACTTTGCTTCTCTCAAATTAATTTAACTCTTCTTGCATTGCTAGGAACCAATTATTGTCATCTAAGGCTTCATTGACATTCCTAGGCTCTATTTGAGATACAAAGGCTATATATTGGCACATATTCCTTAGAGATGATCTAGTTCTAACTCCAAGAGTTGGATCTCCTACTATTTCACAATCTTTTACATATCCTAACTCTCTTGGTTCTCTAGGTTCTCTTTCTAATATCTCCATCTCTTCTTCATCTTCTTTATTCAAGTCAAGCTTTTCTAGAAAGTCATCTTCTAAGCTTTTATCAAATATTCCAACATTTTCATCATTGGTTGAATCTTTAGATATATTATTTGACTCATCAAATATAACATGAATAGACTCTTCAACCACTAATGTTCTTTTGTTATATATTCTAAAAGCCTTTGAATTCAAGGAATATCCTAGAAATATTCCCTCATCACTCTTGGCATCAAATTTTCCTAAATTATCTTTTCCATTACTTAGAACAAAACATTTGCAGCCAAAAGGATGGAAGTAACTAATGTTAGGCTTCTTACCTTTGTAGAGCTCATAAGGAGTTTTCTTTAGCATGGGTCTAATCATAGCTCTATTAATTATATAACATGATGTGTTTATAGCTTCAGCCCAAAAATACTTTGGTAAGTTATTCTCACATAGCATGGTTCTAGCCATTTCTTCCAATGTTCTATTTCTTCTCTCAACTACACCATTTTGTTGTGGTGTCCTAGGGGCTGAAAAATTATGGCTAATTCCTTGATCATTGCAATACTCATCAAATCCTACATTTTCAAATTCTTGGCCATGATCACTTCTAATACTTGTTATTGTATATCCTTTTTCATTTTGAGTCACCTTTGAGTAAGCTATGAATTTCTCAAAGGCTTCATTTTTAACTCTCAAAAAGAACACCCAAGTGAACCTAGTGTAATCATCAACTATTACAAATCCATAGTGTTTCCCACCTAGGCTAGTTGTTCTAGTTGGTCCAAATAAATCTAAGTGAAGTAATTGGAGAGGCCTAGTGGTGGATACAATATTCTTAGGCTTAAATGTTGTCCTTTTATGTTTTCCTTTAACACAAGCTTCACATACTTCTTCATGATCAAAGGATATCTTGGGTAAACCTATAACTAGATCCTTTCTAGCTAACTTAGATAGCACACTCATGCTAGCATGACCTAGTCTTCTATGCCATAACCAAGATTCCTTTTTGTTGTCTACCATTAAGCATATATTTTCATTTTTGAGTTCATTAAGATAGACAATATATATATTGCCTTGCCTATGACCTAGAAAGAGAACTTTATTTGACTTAGGATCTATAACATTACATTTCATGCAATCAAAAATTACTTTGTAACCTTTGTCACAAAGTTGACTTATGCTTAGTAAGTTGTGCTTTAGACCCCTAACAAGTAATACTTTTTCTAAAGAAAAATGATCATTACCTATTGAGCCACTTCCTTCAACTTGACCTTTGGAGTTGTCCCCAAAAGTGACTTCTTCACCAACTTTTGATTTGAAAGAATTGAAGTGGCTTCTATCACCCGTCATGTGCCTTGAGCATCCACTATCTAAGTACCATGCTTCTTTTGTTTTAGCTTTGTGGCTATGCTCAATCACCTACAAAAAACAAACTCAAGTCTTAGGTACCCAAATTTTCTTGGGTGCTTTGAGGTTAGTGAATGCAATTCTTGATCCCCTTGGGATCCATTTTGCTAATGCATTGACATCCTTTGAGTGAATTACTTCTTTTGGAATCCATATCCTTTTTACAATTTTTCCTTTAAGATTTCTCATCTTTATATTGCAATAATGTGACTCATGTCCCTTTCTATTACAATATGAACAAGTAATTGCAGGTTTATTCATGCTCTTCCTAGCAATAAGACTTTAAAGATAGGTCTCCCTACTTTGTGCATTATATCCTAAGCCATTTTTGTCAAAGAATGCCCTTTGGGTCTCTAGCATGCTATCTAACTTTTGTTGACCCATGTGGAACCTATTAAATGAATTATGTAGATTGCTATTTTTCTCTTTAAGGTCACAAATTTCTAGATTTGAGGTCTCTAGTTTCTTTTCACATTCTAATTTATCCAATTGCAATATCTCATTTTCTTTTCTCAATTTGGATATTATCTTTTTATATTTCATACTCATAGATTCATACTCTAATGCAAGATCATCAAATGCATCTTGCAATTCATCAAAAGAATATTCATTGAGGCTTGAAGTTACCTTTTCATCCTCAATAGCCATGAAGCACAAGTTGGCAATGTCCTCATTTGATTCATCATCGGAGCAGTCACTGTCGCTCCATGTTACTACCATTGCCTTCTTTTTGTGGAACCTATCATTGGATCTTTTAAGAAGAGGGCAGTTAAATTTTATGTGTCCAGGTTTTTTACATTCATAGCACACAATTGAATCTTTTCTACCTACTTCCTCTTGTTCTCTCCTATTGTTTCTCCTATTACTACTACTAGCTCTCATCCTCATGAACTTATTAAATCTTTTGGCAAACATTGCATCTCAAGATCCTCTTCACTGCCACTCTCATTTTTAATCTCCTCTTGAGTAGTGGATTTTAGAGCAACTCCCACTTTCTTGGGTGGCTCTTCATTTCTTCTAAGTTTCATCTCATAAGTTAGCAAGGATCCTATTAATTCATCTAAGGACAATGTATAAGGATCCTTAGATTCCTCAGTTGCTGTCACTTTAGCTTCCCATGATTTAGGTAAGCTATTTAAGATTTTCTTGACCATTTCAATATTTGAGTATATTTTTCCTAAAGATTTTAGTCCATTAATTACATCTGTAAATCTAGTGAACATATCACTAATTGATTCTCCTTCCTTCATCCTAAAAAGCTCATAGTCATGTGTGAGCATTCCTACCTTAGTCTCCTTCACTTGGGTTGTAGCCTCATGAGTTATTGCCAATTTGTCCCAAATTTGTTTGGCATTATCACATCCGGAGACTCTATTATATTCATTTGGACCTAAGGCACAAAATAATGTGTGCATAGCTTTAGCATTTAGCTGCGCACATTTAATGTCATTTGAATCCCATTCATCTTCTTCTTTGGGGATATCTCTTCCCTCTATTCTCTTTGTAGGGATTTGAGGTCCCTTAACTATAATTCTCCATACTTCATAATCATTTGCTTGAATGAATAGCATCATCCTAGTCCTCCAATACGCATAATGTTCTCCATTGAACATGGGAGGTCTAACCGTAGAGTGCCCCTCTCCTACCAAACTAGTTGCTACATTGTTATGAGCCATTTGATCGTTTCTAACTCTTAGGAAGTTGTTCCTATGTGATTAAAGAGTCCTAGCTCTGATACCAATTGTTGGCTCTACCGAGAGGGGGGTGAATCGGTTTACTAACAATAATGGCAAATTTTAATTTAATCTTATATCAATCAGAAAATAATATTGTGCAATAATGAAATTAAACAATTTAATGCAAAGTAGGGAAGAGAGAAACAAACACAATCGTTTATAGAGGTTCGGCCAAACTCTTGCCTACGTCCTCTCTCCTTGACCTTCTTGTCAAGTGCTTTCTTTCTCTCTTTCAATAAAGCTTACAATGTTCCTTTTACAGGTTAAGGAATAACCTCTCTACCCTTAGCAATACAGAAGTGTATTCACCCTTTTTACAATTTTCTCTCACTGAGGAACAATCCTCTTCTCTTTTAAGGTAAGGTTGAATACAGAATGAAGCTTTAAAGTGGGTAGGACAAAATACAGTTTCTGCACTTAAGCTTATACAATGAATCTCAATAAATGAGCTATGAACACACAAGGAATGAAAGAATTAAAAGCTTGAGAGTGTTAGAAATGTGCAGCAATAGTCTCTCTATTCTCTTTGTCTTCAATGCTTGGTTAAATACTGAAGGATTGGTAGTTGGAGCATTAAATGCTGTTTTTCCCGTTGAGATTTTGCAGAAACTAGCCGTTGGGTACCTCCAGTAGAGTGCCAGATCGATCTGCCATCTTGGCCAGATCGATCTCTTAGTTATAAATCCTGCAAGATTGAAGCACAAATACACAAGGAGATCGATCTCATAGGTTAGCAGATCGATCTGTTAGTTTGAAAATAATGGGTGAGATCGATCTGTCGAATAGGAAGATCGATCTCCTAATCTCTCTGTTTGAGGCAAGATCGATCTACAGATCGATCTGCCATGCAGTCTCGTAGTGGGGAGATCGATCTCTCAACAACACAGATCGATCTCCTTAGCTCTCTGACTTTGAGGAGATCGATCTCTTCCTTACCAGATCGATCTCTTAAGTTCTCTGTTTGAGTGTGGATCGATCTTCCAGATCGATCTACAGTCTTATGCTCTTAAGGGAGATCGATCTCTTCCTAGACCAGATCGATCTCTCAACTCTAGCCTTAGCCAGATCGATCTCTTAACCCTTGCAGATCGATCTCACTCTACCTAAAACCCTTTGTAAAGGTTTAAGGCTTGGCAGATCGATCTCATACCTTCATGAGATCGATCTCTCATCAAGTAAAAACCCAGGAGATCGATCTCTCATAAGCCAGATCGATCTCTCATCAGCAGAACTCTAAGTTCTGGTACTGATAACCTCTAAACATGTTTTTATATCATCTTAATACTATTGAATTAACTTGTTTTGTCATTTCAAAATACATTAACTCAACAATGACCATGACAACAAAATGTATGAAGTTTGGTAAGTGTTGTTGCAGAAAGACTGCAGAAAATCTGGAAATATGAATGACAGATCGATCTCATAGGATGAGAGATCAATCTGGGAGAGCCAAAATGCTCTTATTCTAAGCTATGGAACAGGACAGATCGATCTCCAATGGAGCCAGATCGATCTCCTAAACATTCTGTAAAATGAAGATCGATCCTTAATGAAACAGATCGATTTCCTTAGGTCTCGGGTTAAAGCAAGATCAATTTTCCCTAAGACCAGATCGATCTCCTAAAGCTACTGCCTGAGATAGATCGATCTTTGACCTTCGACAGATCGATCTCATGCCTTCAAATGCAGTGAAAAAGAGGGATTTTAAGAGGACCAGATCGATCTCTACCCAGGGCAGATCGATCTCACCAAGCTGAATCTATAAATAAGAGCAGTTGGATCTATAGATTTCGAGAAAACACTCTCACTCTACCACTTTCAATCCAAAACCTAGCTTTCCTACTCCTAAATCCACCCATTTTTAGTAGGATTTGAGGGAAAGCTATTAGAGACAAAGTTGTTCACATTAAAGAGAAGAAAAACATAGTTGGGAGGCATTTTCCCCATTTGTTGGATTTAAGGAACAAGGTGATTTCCATTGGAGCAAAGAGGAAATTAAGCTAGGTGAGTTTCTAATGCAAATACTCAAGTACATTTGTTTGGATATTGATGTGGGAAATGATTGGTATGCATAGAAATGGTAGAAACTACCTGGAGTAGAATGAATCCTCCATGACCTAGAAATGGTCTAGTGTGAGAAAGTGATTAATGATGAATGGGATATCTTGAGGTGATAATAGTGTTATGGGTATGATTTTAAGTTGTTGTTATTAAATAAATTGTGAGATTTACCTTAAATGGGTGAAATGTGGAATAAGGCATTGTTATAATGCATAAATGAATTATATTGACTAGTGAAGTCAAAATGTGAGTTAACAACATTAACTCAAGTGAATTGGATGAATGAATCGCAGCTCTCGAGGATACATCGAAGCAAGGCAAGCCAAGAGCGTAAGAAGCAAAGAGGAAGAGAGAGTCGCACTCAAGTAAATTGAGGTAAGGAAATTCTGTGGACTCTTAGAGATATCTGTGCGCAATTTGGGCGCTTAAATATTTTGGTAGAGTACATGTGATACTAGGAAATGATATTGGATAATTGAAGGGTAAAGAGTTGGGTTTTGAGAAATGTGCATGAAAACAAAGGCATAATGCTTTGGAAAATCATGTTTTATTGCCTTTCAGTAAAGTGATTGCTAGGTTGGCTAACATTTGAAATGAATAGCAAAAGAAATGAGCTATTTTGGTTTATTAACCATACTTTGCAAAGAATTGAGCCACCTACATGCTTTTTGTGAGAATGAAAGCGTGCTAGAGTATGCTCGCACAGGATTCGATGTGTTTTATACGCATGAGTGTTAGAGCTTAGTCGCACTAGTTTTCACATGTATTTTATACTGGTTTGGGCACAGTGTTGGAGCATAGCTCGCATTAGATGCCCACCTTATTTGTTGTCGTGCTTGGAGCTTCAGGTAGACTTGGTGTCGCACTGATTAAATAGGTTCGCACGTGCATTTTGAGAATTTGACATGTTGATAGCTGTGTTAGGAGCTTCGGGTAGACAAGAAGTCGTACCGATTAAATAGGCTCACACGTGTGTTTTTGAGATGTGGCATGATATGATGTGTTGATTGGATCCACGGAGTACGTTGTACCGTGCAAGTAGCATGGAGTACGTTGTACCATGTTGAGATTGTGTTATGCCATCTTCGAACGAGATCTGCTATGGACCGACGGGTTGGACTTGGCCCACCTCCCGTGTGGAAGCAGATAATGGTGATACCCCGTACACCTAATCCGTGTAGCCAGTATCACAGGATATGACGATAGTCCTAGAGGTTATTTCCCTTATTGTATTGCCTATCTCACATGTCTATTGCTTTGTGAATAAATCCATATTTAAAATGATTTGTGGGTCAGGACAGTCTAAGGGAGGGGTTGAGTCCTGACAGGTGTTGGATTGTTTTGTGATGACGGTTTATTAATGGTTTTAAAGTGCATGTACACATGATGTGTTTTCCATAACTTATTTGTGAAATATGCATGATGGATATTCCATGCTTTGACTTGAATTGTGCACTAAATTTTAATAGCATGAATGCTTTACATACCATTAACACAATCATGAACTCATATTTTGAGAAAATGATGAAATGTATGCTTTGAGCATGGCATCATGATCACGTAGATAGTGCAGTATCTACCTGTTCGCATGATTGCCTTACTGAGCATGTGGTTTGCTCACCCCCTTATTTTCCCCCTCTCTACAGAGTTTTGAGTATAGATTGAGTGTGACTGGAGGTGTTCCCTTTTGGTATTCGCTGCATCCCATCACATAAGGTATACACACTGATGAGATTTTTTGTATCTAAACTTTCCATAGCACAGTAGCATTTTGTATGTAACTATTGGGGATGTAAAGCAATGTAAACACAGGTAAACAACAACTCTGATTTATTTATACAAGTGCTTACTTATAAATAATTTGCAAATTAAATTGGCATTGTGGAATGAGATAGACATTAACACACAGCCCAACTGGTAAGAGTGTACCTATTCACGATCGAGGTAAGTATGAATAATAAACAATGCATGAAAATATGAAAAATTTGTACGCATTTTGGTAAGTTGAGGGTCGTGACAGTTTTTACTCTTTTTCTCATTCTTCTTGATTTTTTTTTAGTTTATATCTTCGATTAATGTATAAGTAATGAATTTAAAAGATTTTTTTTTTAAATTATAGCTTTGTGGTGGGAAAGTTATGGAGAGGAGTACAAAGAGCTTCAAAAACTTGTAAAAGTTTTAAGTCTTACTTGTAATGCTACGAGATGTGAAAGAAATTGGAGCACTTTTGATCATGCGTATTCTAAGAAAAAGGAATCGTTTGAAGCAACAAAGATTAAATGCTCTTGTCTTTGTTAAGTTTAATATTCAGCTTGAACTAAGACAATCAAAGAGAATAAGAAAAGATGAAACATATGATCAAATTTATCTTTTTGACATGGAATCTAATGATGAATAGATAACCAAAATAAAGGATCCTTGTTTATCCTAAGATCATTCATGACCATGAATGTTTTGAGGATGAAAAGTTTGGAACTAGCAAAAAGAGGAAGTGTGGTATGTATTATAAATTAATATATATATAATTTTAATATTGTTTTCATATTATATTTCAGATTTAAGGTGGATAAATTTATATTTTTAGTTAATTTATATATGTCAGGATCCATTCTCAATCCATGACTTAACCAAAAACCACTACAAATTTTTCGCATTTTTAACTTACTTTTTCTCTCTTCAATAGTTGGGCTGTGATTCGATGTCAGAATCCTCGCTTACCACATTATCCATTATCATACATACATGTCAATATACTGTTACTGACTGTAACTTCTTTTATAATACATGTGCGATTATATAAAGTCTACTACGATTACATTCCCCATAATATATATCGTATACATCACTGTGCTGTTTCTATGTTTAGATACATAACCGTACAAAATATGTATACCTGGCGATTGATAGGAAATAGCAGTGGATTCAGGAACACTATCCCTCAATAGCTCTCGCTCTACTGCTGATGTTCTGTAGAGGGATGTAAAGAAAGGGGGGTGAGCATACAACGCGCTCAGTAAGGAAATCAGGCAAGGAAGTAGATATCTACACTATCTACCCAAAATAATGCTATGCCTTGAAAACATTATTTCCTTTACTCACTTTAAAAGCATGTCTTTGAAAATATATATGTATATTTGTACAGATTAAATCCCATGTACAGAAATCATGCTTTCTTTCTCAAATGTAGGCATGTAGTGCAAAACAATGCATCTTTATATAAATCATGCCTTTAGATAAATCATGCCATGTATATTTAAATCACAATAAATATGGCATTTAAATCATTCACATCACAAAATCAGAGTCTGACCCATCCCTCAGGTCTATCCGTAATTAACTCAGTCAATCAGGTGATATATCATGTGAGACTCTGTGGTGAAAATGTAAATAGTATCCTGGACTATGATCATGTCCGACATGTGATCCCAAGCAACATAGATCTCAGTGTGCGGGGCATCATTGCTGCAACGGGAGGGGGGTCAGTCCATCACAACCGCCAGCTATATCCTCCTCAACTCCACAACACCACATGGTACAGTGTACTCCATGCCACATGCACGGTACAACGTACTCCGTGGACCCTACATCACAGTCGGGGTGCCTGCCATAGGTCTTAGCCCTCAAACCATGGAATATCATACCACGTCTCTAGTATCCTCATACGGATATCCTCTCACATAGTGTGACACTCAGTCTACACAAGGAATCAAGCATGGATTTCAACATGTATTATATATCACATACAGCGCGCGCCTTTGAGCCCGACTCACAGTCGACACTCCGCTCAAACACTGCTTCACATCACAAACTCAACTCTAGTGTGAGTAAACCTCCAGCAACTAGGTCAATGCATAGTTCATGTATTAAATCGAGTACGAGCAATAGCTCTAGTACTATGCTATGCATAATATCATAAAATCAAGTACGAGCAATAGCTCCAGTACTATGTCATGTATAAATCATGAAGAATCGAGTACGAGCAACGCTCCAACACTCTGTCATGCATCTCATGTAAAACTCGAGTACGAGCTAATCGCTCCAAAACTCTCTCATGCATATGTCATATAAAACTGAGTACGAGTAAGAACTCCAGTACTCTATCATGCATGTCATGGAAATCTAGTGCGAATCATAATCCAGCACTAATGTATATGGAAAATATATGAAATCCAGTGCGAGCTGTGCTCCAGCACGATTCATTCTCACATAAAATGATAGAGGGCTCTTTAAAAAGGGATGATTTGCAAAACATCAAAATTAGCACTATAAAGTGTGCTTAATTCACATCAACCTTAAAATCATTAGCCCATCTATTTATTCTTCTGCTAAACAGCAATTAAACACTCAAAATAGTAGTTTTCATGCTTTTTACAACTTTTCACAAAAAGTTGACTTTTTGACTAACTAGGGGTAAAATCGTAATTTACCACTATAGGATCACAATAATTATTATTCACTTTCTCTGACCGTCAGAGTTTTTAAGTGAATGTAAAAGCAGACAAAAATATGTGCAGGTATCTCTAACTACTCACAAAAGTCCCTTACCTGCAATCACTCGAGAAATTTCACTTTCTCTGCGCTGCTCGTTTCAGTAGTCCGATTTGCTCCTCCAATAATCTCTGGAGCTGCATATAACCATTTATCAAGTTAATTACACTTTTCCCACTGTATTTCACATTAAATACAGTCTATTTCCCTTAATGGGCTTTAATAATCCTTAATGGGCCTAACTATGCCTTAAGCCCATTTTCATTTTACTATTCATTTTCGTTGGGCCTATTGGGCTTGTGGGGCCCACCAACTCTTATTGGGCTTGTCCTAGACCCATTACATCATATTGGGCTTAAAATATTTGGGCTTGGTCCATTGGGCCTCTCGGCCACATGCCATGGCCGAGAGCTATCCATGTCATCGGTTACACCACGGCATGCCATCCATGCCTATTTGTTTAGCCAATACACTTAGGCATTTTCACAAACACTTGGTTGACAACATTCTCAAATATCATATAGTTCATTTAGGCATTTTATCAAACACCTTGATTGCCAACTAATTACATGTATTAATTAATCAAATTGATTAATTCTAATTACACTATAATCATTAACACATGTACATTAATACATTTATGCCTTAAGATCATTTGGACATAAATCAATATCTCACTACTCACTCTCGGCCTAACCAACATCATAGTGATTTCATATGTTTCAATGCTTAAAACATATACCAATATACTTAAAATCATTCATACATTAACATATATGAAATTGAAAACTTGAAAATATACCAATTATCGTGTTCACACTTGGTCAAATACTTTGGAGGCTTATGGTTTGCACTCTATAGATCCTTGATACCCAATTTCAACATATGTCACTCTCCTTTCAATTTGGAACAACTTCCATGAAGAATGCAAGTTCCAAATATGCCTAATTCCTAGTGATTTCTAGTGAGAGAAAGCTTGGATAATTTGTTTCAATGGTTTCTTCTTCTAGCTGAATTTGGTGTGATGAAGATGACAATGGTGTGGCTGATTTTATAAGCCACTTACTTAGCCATTAAGCTTTACTTTCCAGCCATTAAGCTTGACTTTCTAAGCCTTATCCATGAGTCACCTAATGAGTCACCTTATGAGTCATGGTTAGCTTTAACTATGGTTAGATATTTATCTCATGGGCTTTCCATTTGGGCTTCTCGGTTTGGGCTTTCTTAATGGGATTTCGGGCTGAAATTTTTACTATACCTCGGGCCTTTAATTGTCTCAATATTTGACCAATCAATTGGTCCAACAATTCGGTGTAAGGGACCTAAGAATTTCGATATACATTTAGTATACCTTAATGGGTATTAAAATTTTCACCTTAGGCTCATTATGTTTTTAACCATTAAATTTAATCCGGACTCCTTCCAAATAAATTTTCCTTACTTTCAGGGATGATTATCTTGTATTCTGATGAAGAAAATTTTTTTCCAATTTTTTCTCCACACTTAGGTTAATTTTAACCATGATTAGTCAACTATGGTAAAAGTTCACTTTCTTAACTATAGTTGACTTTTTCCTTAACCATTGACTAAGTTGACTTTTTCTCAAAATTTTGAAAGTGTCATATCTTATGTCTTACACTCTCATCTTTATGTTTCAACCGTTCCCGGTAGGTAATTACACCCGAAACACCTTAAATACCTTAACTCGCCAAAAAGGTCAATTTTACCCTTTTTAGCTTTTACTCTTGTTTTCTATGTTTGGGACTAAATCAAGCTGACTTTCCTTCATGAGCTCTCTATACTTTCTCATTTTAAGTTCTTATTTTCAGTCAGAATGATTTATATCTACTTGGTTTAGCCTGTGACTCTTATAGCTCACATTAGGCTTTTTATGTAGCTTTTGCGTGTTAAATCATTTTACTAACACTTTAAATCTAGTAAATACTCTTCTTATGATTCAACTATAATAGTAGAGTATTCATACACATAGGAATCATAAGGAACAAGCTGCATAAAATTTGGGTCTGACAATATATAGGTCCAAGGAACTTGCAGTTTGATGCCAAGAAAAAAGGTAAAGTTGTTTTGCAAGATACTCAAGCAATTGATGATGAGGAGAAAGACTTGCAAAATGAAGAAGAGGGTGAGATTATGCTAAAAGAAAATGAAGACAACCATGAATCCCTTAATGATATTAATCTAGAACTAGGAGAAGAGAATGATGATTTAGAGTTTGGAGATGATAATCATTAGTGGGTCATGAGTTTCATTGGACATTTTGATTTAGAACTTTTTTATCATTAATATTCTAACTTATGATCTTTTGGGGAGTTAAACAGTAGAAAGTATTAAGTTGATAGTATAAGTGCACGACTTCAAGTGTAAAGTTGTAGTGGTCCTTTTTAGAGCTAGACAATAGAGATTCTTAAGTTGATAGTACAAGTGTACAACTTCAAGTGTAAAGTTGTAGTGGCAAAAAATTCCATATGTATATGTTTTGTTTTATCACTAAATGAAAGATTTGAAAATATCAAATACTTAAATGTTTATTTATTTATTTTACATTTTCATATATTATTTATAATTATTTTTTACTTTTTTTATGTATCTTATGATACGATACGATATGATACTCGATTCTTGATTCTTAAAAATCAAATTTTGATTTATGATATGTATATTGATTTAATAACTATGGGTTATAATCTATAACCAAACATGAAGATTTCACATTAAGAATGAGTACAATGTTAGTATGATTCAGATTCCCCAAAGAAGACTCACCTATTAGGAAACCAAGAATTGGCTTCGAAATGTCGGTGCCTATAATATCCCAAAATCTTTAATAAAACAAACATGTCATTCCATCTGGGCTAGGCACTTTAGTCGGATTCATCTCATTTAATGTTGTCTATAGGTCTTCAAAAATTGTTATTCCTCAGTGATTCAAAACTGGATGTTCTCAACTTCCATTCTACTCTACGTATTTGAACTCTTACCATATATTTTCAAACAAAGAACTAAATCATCCACACTAGTGTACTCCCTATTTCTCTAATGCTATTCAAGCACTTTTGCACAATCTTCATGATCAACCCATATATTTAATATTTTTCAAACTTAAATTGCTTGACAACCTTACCTATTTCCCTTTGTGATGAGATAAACTAAAACAACAAAGGCACATGGTTTGATGTGGTGGAGATTAAGTGAGTCTTCATCATGATAGGAAATCCAATCATCCAATCTACATTAATCAAGCCACAATCCAACCATTCAAGGATTTTTGCTACTTTATTTTCTCTATGACCAAATGAATTTCAAACCGTTTATAGGTACTTCCATCAATTCAAAATTGTCTACTACTACCGTGAATTTTTTTATTTGTAAGCCTTTCTTATCATGCAATAGGATCTCATTAAAATATCCCGAACAAAGTCATGGTAATGAAGCTTTTTTCTTCAAGTTGCTCAACAACGACTATGACTCTGATCTTTTCGTCGTCTCAAGGTATCCATAGAACCTTATAAGCTTTCAGTCATCATAGCCTTCGACATTCCTCACTACAACATCAATATGATGTATCGAGAAAGACAAGTGTCACGCCCTACTCTCACATGTGACCTACCAAAATCACCACAAAATTTTCACATTTCACTTATCTCTACTTCTATCATCTCTCACATCAAACGTTGGGCTGTGATTCGATATTAGTCGCCCATTCACATTCATTCAAAACATATATAGAATTTAATATTCTTTTCTATAATGAAATCTCTTATACATTAATACAATTATTTATACATATACATCCCAACAGTATATTAGTTTACATAACTGTGTTGTTACAATGTTCAGTACAAAATGTCAAGTGTGTATATCTCTCGTAAGATGGATATGCAACGGATTAGGGAATCTCAGTCCTCAGCTATGTCCACCTATTGTGGATGCTCTGTAACGAGGGAAATAATAAAGGGGGGTGAGCTCACGCTCAGTAAGGAAATCAGGAAAGGAAGTAGATAACCATACTATCAACAAAATACAATGATTATGCCTTGAAATATTATCCTTACCCATTTGTATATAAAGCATGCATCTCTCTCTAAGCTTTTATGTAATATAGATATATAGATACAAAACATCAGTTATAAAACTGGAAATATGCTGGTTTAATAATCTCATCATTTTATGCATAACACTGCATTTCTCATGTAATTTCACGAAATCACATTTTCTCATGCCATCCAATTAAATCAAAACAATATGGCATATGTTGGCTCTACCAAGAGGGGGGTGAATCGGTTTTCTAACGTTAATAGCAAATTTTAATTTAATCCTATTTTAATTTCCAAATGAAAATAAGCAATATAATAAAATTGAACAATTTAATGCAAGATAGGGAAGAGAGAAACAAACACAATCATTTATAGAGGTTCGGCCAAACTCTTGCCTACGTCCTCTCTCCTTGACCTTCTTGTCAAGTTCTTTCTTACTCTCCTTCAACAGAAGTTACAATGTTCCTCTTACAGGTTAAGGAATAACCTCTCTACCCTTTGCAATATGAAAATGTATTCACCCTTTTACAATTTATCTCACTGAGGAACAATCCTCTTTCTCTCTCAAGATAAGGATGAATATAGAAATGAAGCTTTAATGTAGGTAGGACAAATACAGCTTTTGCACTTAAGCTTATACAATAAATCTCAATAAATGAGGAATGAAGACACAAGGAATGAAAGTGTTGAAAGCTTGAGAATGTAGAAAATGTGCAGCAATAATGTCTCTCTTCTCTTTGTCTTCAATGCTTAGTTAAATACTGAAGGATTGGTAGTTGGAGCATTAAATGCTGTTTTTCCCGTTGAGATTTTGCAGAAACTAGCTGTTGGGTACCTCCAGTAGTGTGCCAGATCGATCTGCCTTCTTGGCCAGATCGATCTCTTAGTTATAAATCCTGCAAGATCAAAGCACAATAACACAAGGAGATCGATCTCATAGGTTAGCAGATCGATCTGTTAATTTGAAAATGATAGGGGAGATCGATCTGTCGAATAGACAGATCGATCTCATGATCTCTCTGTTTGAGGCAAGATCGATCTTCAGATCGATCTGCCATGCAATCTCATAGTGGGGAGATCGATCTCTCAATACCTCAGATCGATCTCCTTAGCTCTCTGACTTAGAGGAGATCGATCTCTTCCTTACCAGATCGATCTCATAAGTTCTCTGTTTCAGTGTGGATCGATCTTTCAGATCGATCTACAGTCTATGCTTTTAAGGGAGATCTATCTCTTCCTAGATCAGATCGATCCCTCAATTCTAGTTTTAGGCAGATCGATCTCTTAACCCTTGCAGATCGATCTCACTCTTCCTTAATACCTTTGTATAGGTTCAAATCTTGGCAGATCGATCTAATTTCTTCATGAGATCGATTTCTCATCAAGTGCAGACCCAGGAGATTGATCTCTCATAAGCCAGATCGATCTCTCATCAACAGAACTCTAAGTTCTGGTACTGATAACCTCTAAACATGTTTTTATATCATCTTAATATTATTGAATTTACTTGTTTTGTCATTTCAAAATATATTGACTCAACAATCTCCCCCTTTTTGATATGACAAAACTTATTCAATCAACATGTTTAGTTAATTTGCAAAAACTCCCCCTTTTTGTGAGCTCCCCCTTTCTTTTAGCTTTTGACTTTGTTACTATCTTAACTCCCCCTCATTTTAACCATTCTTTTAACCGTTTAGAGATGTTTCTTAAAAACCTTCTTAAAACGTTTTATGCCTCTTGACCACAACCACATGTTTTCTTCTCCCCCTTTTTGTCATATCAAGAGAAAGAAAACGAAATAGTACTCATGGCATTTCAAAATTAACATTGGCATGAAAACACAGTCAAATGGCAGTTCATTAAAGCAAATTCATGTTAAAATAACAACAAGTAACAAAAACAAAACATATAACTAAACTAAATCGAGCAACTAGATCCTATGGTGGAGGAGGATCGGGATCCATGAGATCCTCAACATGAGTGCGAGTGACTTGAAGCTCATCAAACATCGCCTCCTAAGCCTCATGAACCTCATCCACTCGTAGGTTCAAATCCTTGAACATTCGCTGCTGAGATGCAAAGCCTTCATCTATTTTTCTGTTGAGTTCACTCATCATCTTCATAATGATCTCCATGCTAGAAGGTGAGGATGCATGTGCAGTGGTCTGAGGAGTCGAGGATGATGGACCCGTAGCCGGTGCAGCAGGTGGGTCCACAGGCTTATCAAAGGGGTCTTCCTCCATAGCTTCAGCAGGCTGCTGTTCCCTCTTCTTCTTCCAGTCGCCCCGAAAATCTTTGTAGTATCCCATGTGATGAAGGGTCCCGATGTTGAGGACGCTCTTGGGAGAGGTCAGTTCATCGGTTTCATAGCTGCTATCTATCTTGAGCTGTTGAAGGAAGTATGCCACTGGTTGAGGAAACACGATCGTCGTGGCTTGGCCTCGTACAATTTTTAACCAGTCTTGAAAAATAAAGTGGACGAGGTTAGGTTTTTGACTGGTGGAATGAATATGGTGAATCTAAAACCTATCTAACCTCCTAACAGTCAAATGTCGGGTACCAAACGGACGAAGGTTCCACGAGATGAAGTGGCTGGGGGTGCATTGGGAGTTCACTCGCCTTATCCTCGGGAATGTCAAACTCCAAAGGAACTTCCTCATCTTCGTTCGTCAAACCTTCATCGCGTATGTCAAAGGCTTGGGCTAAAATTTCAGTGGTTACGGCAATGGACCTTCCCATGACATACGTTGTGAAACCAAGAATTTGACAGGAGTCGATAGGATCATAGTTGAGTTCGGCATTGGAAAAGAATGCACGAACGATATTTGGAGGTACGGGAGTATTTATTTTCAGAAAGGGCATCCAACCAAACTCCTCAAATTTAGACAAATATGGAAAATCAATTCGGTTGAGGAAAGAGAAATCGATAGTACGCCAATGTTTAATTGGCATGGTTGAAAAGTATTCTTCGTATCGCTTTCTCTTCGCAGGTGTTTTAAAACACCTGTTGAAGGTAGCAACAGAAGAGGGAGGAACGGATTGGGAGGATGATCCGGTTTCTACATTGGTTCGGAGAGGTTTTTGGGCTGCTCTCTTAAGGCGAGGCATGGTTCTAGATACTATATGGACTCTAAGACAGGTTCACAAGCACAAAATCAATGAAACAGTAACTAGATTTACCCTAGAGTGAAATAGAACACAAATCTTAAGAAAATTTTAAAAAAACAATGAGAAATGTGGGTTACTATACCAGTAAACGAAGAAGAGAAGCAATGAAGACCGTACCGAGATCGATCTGAGGACGAATCGAGAGGGAAGGTGCGATAGGAGCTTTAGGGATTTAGGATTTGGGGTTTTGAAATTTGGGGATTTTGCGCCAGTATTTATAGTCCAGGGCATAGGAGATCGATCTGTCGGGACGACAGATCGATCTGTCATTTCCAGAAGCCAAGGGAGATCGATCTGTCGCATGAACAGATCGATCTGTTAGCAAACAGAGGCTTAAGGAGATCGATCTGCCAAATGCACAGATCGATCTTCAGTTTAACAGAGGCTTAGAGAGATCGATTTGCCAAATGCATAGATCGATCTTCAGAAATACAGAAGCTTGGAGAGATCGATCTGTCGAATGGACAGATCGATCTACTTTTTAACAGAGACGTAAGAAGATCGATCTTATGGTTAGAAGATCGATCTGCTTAGCTTAACCTTAATGATTTAGGCTTATTTGAGGTATGGAGATCGATCTATATGAATAGGAGATCGATCTCTCATACTTGTTGCCCAGAAAAATCATTGAAAATCACTTTTTAAGACAATTTAAAATCAAGATTTTGAAGTACAAACATCTTAGGGAGCATTCATAAGTCCTAATTCACCCCTAAGAATGCAAAACCTATCCCCTAAGAATGCAAAACCTATCTCTATCAAGGGGTTTGGTGAATATATCAGCTATTTGATGTAGAGTATCAATATACTCTAGAATTATATCCCCCTTTTGCACATGGTCTCTAAAGAAGTGATGCCTAATTTCTATGTGCTTGGTTCTAGAGTGTTGAATAGGATTTTTAGATAGATTAATGGCACTGGTATTATCACATTTAATAGAGACTTATTTCATGTCAATACCATAATCTTTCATTTGTTGTTTAATCCACAACACTTGAGCACTACAACTACCTGCTGCTATGTATTCAGCTTCATTTGTGGACTGAGCCACACTGTTTTGTTTCTTGGAGAACCAAGAGATTAGTCTATTTCCTAAGAATTGGCAAGTACCTGAAGTACTTTTCCTATCTATTTTGCATCCTCCAAAATCTGCATCTGAAAATGCATGAAGGGTAAAAGTTGAGTCTTTGGGGTACCAAAGTCCTAGCGAGGGAGTGTCTTTGAGGTATCTAAAGATCCTCTTAGTTGCTAATAGATGTGATTCCCTAGGAGAGGATTGAAATCTAGCACAAAGGCATACACTAAACAAAATATCTGGTCTACTTGCAGTTAAATAAAGCAATGAGCCTATCATAGACCTATAGAGTTTAGTGTCTACACACTTACCACTTTCATCTTTATCAAGCTTGATGTTGGTGCCCATTGGAGTGGCTTGAGGTTTGCAATTGTCCATTCCAAATCGCTTGAGCAAGTCCTTAGTATACTTTGCTTGATTGATGAAGGTTCCATCCTTTGTTTGCTTCACTTGAAGTCCCAAGAAGAATGTGAGTTCTCCCATCATGCTCATTTCAAATTCTCCTTACATGATCTTAGCAAACTTTTGGCATAAGGACTCATTAGTTGAACCAAAAATAATATCATATACATAGACTTGAACAACTAGTAAATCCTTATTTTTATTCTTGATGAATAAGGTGGTATCCACTTTTCCTCTTGAAAATCCCTTTTCTATTAAGAATTTTGACAACCTTTCATACCAAGCTCTAGGAGCTTGTTTCAATCCATAGAGTGCCTTAGATAATTTAAAAACATGTTCAGGAAATTCATGATTTTCAAAACCAGGAGGTTGCTCAACATAGACTTCTTCATTAATGAAACCATTTAGAAATGCATTTTTTACATCCATTTGATATAATTTGAAGTTTTTATAACATGCAAAGGCAAGTAACATTCTTATTGCCTCTAGTCTAGCTACCGGTGCATAGGTTTCATCATAATCTATACCTTCTTCTTGTCTATAGCCTTGTGCAACTAACCTAGCCTTATTCCTTATGATCACACTATTTTCATCCATTTTGTTCTTGAATATCCATTTAGTTCCAATTATAGAGTGATCACTAGGCCTAGGAACTAGTTTCCATACTTTGCTTCTCTCAAATTGATTTAATTCTTCTTGCATTGCTAAGAACCAATTATTGTCATCTAAAGCTTCATTGACATTCCTAGGTTCTATTTGAGATACAAAGGCTATTTATTGACACAAATTTCTTAGAGATGATCTAGTTCTAACTCCAAGAGTTGGATCTCCTACTATTTCACAATCTTTTACATATCCTAACTCTCTTGGTGCTCTAGACTCTCTCTCTAATATTTCTATTTCTTCTTCATCTTCTTTATTCAAGTTAAGTTTTTCTAATAAATCATCTTCTAAGTTTGGAATTTCCTCCAAGTTTTCATCAAATATCCCAACATCCTCATCATTGGTTGAATCTTTAAATACATCATTTGACTCATCAAATATAACATGAATTGATTCTTCAACCATCAATGTTCTTTATTTGTATACTCTATAAGCCTTTGAATTCAAGGCATATCCTAGAAAGATTCCCTCATCACTTTTGGCATCAAATTTTCCTAAATTATCTTTCCCATTATTTAAGACAAAACATTTGCAGCCAAAGGGATGGAAGTAACTAATGTTAGGCTTTTTACCCTTGTAGAGCTCATAAGGAGTTTTCTTAAGCATGGGTCTAATCATAACTCTATTAATTATATAGCAAGATGTGTCTATAGCTTCAGCCCAAAAATACTTTGGCAAATTATTCTCACACAACATGGTTCTAGCCATTTCTTCCAAGGTTCTATTTCTTCTTTCAACTACTCCATTTTGTTGTGGTGTCCTAGGGGCTGAGAAGTTATGACTGATTCCTTGATCATTGCAATACTCGTCAAATCTCATGTTTTCGAATTCCTTGCCATGATCACTTCTAATGCTAGTTATTGTATACCCTTTTTCATTTTGAGTAATTTTTGTATAAGCTATGAATTTTTCTAAGGATTCATTTTTTACTCTTAAAAAGAACACCCATGTGAACCTTATGTAATCATCAACTATTACAAAACCATAGTGTTTCCCACCTAGGCTAGTTGTTTTAGTTGGTCCAAATAAATCTAAGTGAAGTAATTGAAGAGGCCTAGTGGTGGATACAATATTCTTAGGCTTAAATGTTGTCCTTGTGTGTTTTCCTTTAACACAAGCTTCACATATTTCTTCATGATCAAAGGATAGCTTGGGTAAACCTATAACAAGATCCTTTCTAGCTAACTTAGATAGCACATGCATGCTAGCATGACCTAGTCTTCTATGCCATAACCAAGATTCCTTTTTATTGTCTACCATTAGGCATATATTTTCATTTTTGAGTTCATTAAGATATACAATATATATATTGCCTCGCCTATGACCTAGAAAAAGAACTTTGTTAGACTTAGGATCTACCACATTACATTTCATGCAATCAAAAATTACTTTGTAACCTTTGTCACAAAGTTGACTTATACTTAGTAAGTTGTGCTTTAGACCCCTAACAAGTAATACTTTTTCTAAAGAGAAGTAATTATTACCTATTGAGCCACTTCCTTCTACTTGACCTTTGGAGTTGTCCCCAAAAGTGACCTCTCCACCAACCTTTGATTTAAAAGAGTTGAAGTGCCTTCTATCTCCCGTCATGTGCCTTGAGCATCCACTATCCAAGTACCATGCTTCCTTTGTTTTAGCTGTGTGGCCATGCTCAATCACCTATAAGAAGATTTAAACTCAAGTCTTAGGTACCCAAATTTTCTTGGGTCCTTTGAGGTTAGTGAATGCAATTCTTGATCCCTTTGGGATCCATTTTGCTAATGCATTACAATCCTTGGAGAGAATTACTTCTTTTGGAATCCATATCCTTTTTACTATTTTTCCTTTTAGAGTTCTCATCTTTATATTGCAATTATGTGATTCATGTCCCTTTCTATTGCAATATGAACAAGTAATTGCAGGTTTATTCATGCTCTTCCTAGCAATAAAACTTTTAAGGTGGGTCTCCCTACTCTTTGCATTATATTCTAAGCCATTTTTGTCAAAGAATGCCCTTTGGGTCTCTAGCATGCTATTTGGAACCTATTAAAGGAATTATGTAGATTGCTATTTTTCTCTTTAAGGTCACAAATTTCTAGATTTGAAATCTCTAGTTTCTTTTCACATTCTAATTTATCCAATTGCATTATCTCATTTTCTTTTCTCAATTTGGATATTATCTTTTTATATTTCATACTCATAGATTCATACTCTAATGCAAGATCATCAAAGGCATCTTGCAATTCATCAAAAGAATATTCATTGAGGCTTGAAGTTACCTTTTCATCCTCAATAGCCATGAAGCACAAGTTGGCAATGTCCTCATTTGATTCATCATCGGAGCAGTCACTATCGCTCCAAGTTGCCACCATTGCCTTCTTTTTATGGAACCTGTCATTGGACCTTTTAAGAAGAGGGCAGTTAAATTTTATGTGTCCTGGTTTTTTACATTCATAACACACAATTGAGTCTTTTCTACCTACTTCTTCTTGATCTCTCTTATTGTTTCTCCTATTACTACCACTATCTCTCATCCTCATAAACTTGTTAAATCTTTTGGCAAACATTGCCATCTCAAGGTCCTCGTCACTACCACTCTCATTCTTAATCTCCTCTTGAGCAGTGGATTTTAGAGCAACTCCCACTTTCTTGGGTGGCTCTTCATTTCTTTTTAATTTCATCTCATAAGTGAGTAGAGATCCTATTAATTCATCTAAAGACAATGTGTGAGGATCCTTAGATTCCTCAATTGCAGTCACTTTAGCTTCCCATGATTTAGGTAAGCTATTTAAAATTTTCTTTACCATTTCAATATTAGAATATATTTTTCCTAAGGACTTTAGTCCATTAATTACATCTATGAATCTAGTGAACATATCACTAATTGATTCTCCTTCCTTCATCCTAAAAAGCTCATAGTCATGTGTGAGCATTCCTACCTTTGTCTCCTTCACTTGGGTTGTACCCTCATGAGTTATTGCCAATTTGTCCCATATTTGTTTGGCATTATCACACCCGAAGACTCTATTATATTCATTTGGACCTAAGGCACAAAATAATGTGTGCATAGCTTTAGCATTTAGCTGAGCACATTTAATATCATTTGAATCCCATTCATCTTCTTCCTTAGGAATATCTCTTCCCTCTATTCTTTTTGTAGGGATTTGAGGTCCTTTAATTATGATCCTCCACACCTCATAGTCATTTGCTTGAATGAACAACATCATCCTAGTCTTCCAGTAAGCATAATGTTCCCCATTGAACATAGGAGGTCTAACCGTAGAATGCCCCTCTCCTACCAAACTAGTTGCTACATTGTTGTGAGATATTTGATCGTTTCTAACTCTTAGGAAGTTGTTCCTATGTGATTAAAGAGTCCTAGCTCTGATACCAATTGTTGGCTCTACCAAGAGGGGGGGTGAATCAGTTTTCTAACGTTAATAGCAAATTTTAATTTAATCCTATTTTAATTTGCAAATGAAAATAAGCAATATAATAAAATTGAACAATTTAATGCAAGATAGGGAAGAGAGAAACTAACACAATCGTTTATAGAGGTTCGGTCAAACTCTTGCCTACGTCCTCTCTCCTTGACCTTCTTGTCAAGTGCTTTCTTACTCTCCTTCAACAGAAGTTACAATGTTCCTTTTACAGGTTAAAGAATAACCTCTCTACCCTTTGCAATATGAAAATGTATTCACCATTTTACAATTTATCTCACTGAGGAACAATCCTCTTTCTCTCTCAAGATAAGGATGAATACAGAAATGAAGCTTTAATGTAGGTAGGACAAATACAGCTTTTGCACTTAAGCTTATACAATAAATCTCAATAAATGAGGAATGAAGACACAAGGAATGAAAGTGTTGAAAGCTTGAGAATGCAGAAAATGTGCAGCAATAATGTCTCTCTTCTCTTTGTCTTCAATGCTTGGTTAAATACTGAAAGATTGGTAGTTGGAGCATTAAATGCTGTTTTTCCCGTTGAGATTTTGCAGAAACTAGCAGTTGGGTACCTCCAGTAGTGTGCCAGATCGATCTGCCTTCTTGGCCAGATCGATTCTTAGTTATAAATCCTGCAAGATCAAAGCACAATAACACAAGGAGATCGATCTCATAGGTTAGCAGATCGATCTGTTAATTTGAAAATGATAGGGGAGATCGATCTGTCGAATAGACAGATCGATCTCATGATCTCTCTGTTTGAGGCAAGATCGATCTTCAGATCGATCTGCCATGCAATCTTGTAGTGGGGAGATCGATCTCTCAATACCTCAGATCGATCTCCTTAGCTCTCTGACTTAGAGGAGATTGATCTCTTCCTTACCAGATCGATCTCATAAGTTCTCTGTTTCAGTGTGGATCGATCTTTCAGATCGTTCTACAGTCTATGCTTTTAAGGGAGATCGATCTCTTCCTAGATCAGATCGATTCCTCAATTCTAGTTTTAGGCAGATCGATCTCTTAACCCTTGCAGATCGATCTCACTCTTCCTTAATACCTTTGTATAGGTTCAAAGCTTGGCAGATCAATCTCATTTCTTCATGAGATCGATTTCTCATTAAGTACAGACCCAGGAGATCGATCTCTCATAAGCCAGATCGATCTCTCATCAACAGAACTCTAAGTTCTGGTACTGATAACCTCTAAACATGTTTTTATATCATCTTAATATTATTGAATTTACTTGTTTTGTCATTTCAAAATATATTGACTCAACAGCATATCATCATGTTTTAAAACATGAAAATCTGGGCCTCACCCATCCCTGGGGTTACCCTTTCACAACTCACAAATTCACATGTTCATATCATAAAAACATATGATATTTCATTCAAGAAATATTGATTTACATTGCATGAAAAGAAAACTGAGATAGGCGACTACATATTCCGAGTTTATGATCATAACTCATTTTTCTTGATCCCAAGCTACACAGTACTCAGTATGCAGGGTCTCACAATTGCTGTAACGGGAGGTGGGTTAAATCTCTATCGTTAGCTCACAACTGAGGACCTGATCCCGGAGCATACCAGATCCCAGTGGATCTTGCTCCCACTACTAACCAGTCCTATCCAAGTACATCAAGTACTCACGGTACAGCGTACTTCGTGCAACATACACGGTACACAGTACTCCATGAACCCTATCTCAAGGTGGGATGCTCGTCATAAGTCTTAGTCCTCATACCATGGGTTCTATTTTCGATAGCCCTCGGCCTTATCTCAAAATATTGCACGTGTGAGCATATATATATGTATATATATCGGTGAGACACACAGTCAGTACAGGCTCCCAACACGACCGTTTCATGCTCTTTTCAAAACTGGTACGTGCGAGTAAACTCCTAACACGATCATATCAAAATGACATAACTCTAGTGCGAGCAATGCTCCCAGCACTATGTCATAAAAACTCGAGTATGAGCAAAGCTCCCAATACTCTATAATATATAATCAATAACAAAGCTGAGTACGAGCAATGCTCCTAGTACTCTAGCATGCATAAATCACATTCAAAATCTAGTACGAGTATACACTCAAGTATTATGTGATGCATATATCAAAATATAGTGCGAGTATTGTCACGCCCTTCTCCCACATATGACCTACCGAAATCACCACAAATTTTTTGCATTTCACTTACATCTTCTTCTGTCATCTCTCACATCAAACGTTGGGCAATGATTTGATATTAGTCACCCATTCACACTCATTCATAACATGTATAAAATTTAATATTACTATATACGTTAATATCATTATTTGTACATATACATCCCGACCGTGCATTAATTTACATAGTTGTGCTTATACAATGTTCAGTACAAAATATCAAGTGTGTATACCTCTAGCAAGATGGATATGCAGCGGATCAGAGAAATATCAGTCCTCAGCCGTGTCCACCTACTGTGGATGCTCTGAAAAGAGGGAAATAATAAGGGGGTGAGCTCAGAGCTCAATAAGGAAATCAGGCAAGTAAGTAGATAACTGCACTATCTACAAAATACCTTGTTTATGCCTCAAAATCGTTTCCTTACCCTATCTGTATCTACAAAATGCATCTCTCTCAAAGTTTTATGCAATATATATGTATAGATATAAAACATCAGTTATAAAACTGGTAATATGCTGGTTTAACAACCTCAGCATTTTATGCAAAATAATGCATTTTTCATGTAATTTCACACAAATCACATTTATCATGCCATTTAGTTAAATCAAATAAATATGGCATTCATCATGTTTAAAACCATGGAAATCTAGGCCTCACCCATCCCTCAGATTACCCTTTTCACGATTCACAAACTCACATTTTTATATCATAAAACCATGTGGTAATTCATTCAAGAAATCTCAATATACATAGCATGAAGAGAAAATAGAGATAGGTGACTACATGTTCCGAGTGTATGATCATAACTCATTTTTTGTGATCCCAGGCAACACAGTACTCAGTGTACGAGGTCTCACAATTGCTGTAACGGAAGGTGGGTCAAATCTCTACCGTCAGCTCTCTACTCAATCTGAGGACCTGATCTCGGAGCACACCAGATCCCACTAGATCCTGCTCCCACTGCTAACCAGTCTTATCCAAGTACATCAAGTGCTCATGGTACAATGTACCTCATGTGACATACACAGTACATAGTACTCCATGGACCCTATCTCAAGGTGGGATGCTCGCCATGAGTCTTAGTCCTCATACCTTGGATATACCTCATAGTAGGGATGCTCGCCATGAGTCTTAGGCCTCATACTATGGGTAAAAATTTCGATAGCCCTCGGCCTTATCTCAAAATATTGCACATGTGAGCATATAATACCGGTGAGACACACAGTCAGCACAGGCTCCCAACACGGTTGTTTCATGCTCTTTTCAAATTCGGTACGTGTGAGTAAAAATCCTAACACGACCATATCACAATATCACAATCGCTAGTGCGAGCAATACTCCCAACACTAGGTTATATAAAACAAGAGTATGAGCAAAGCTCCCAATACTCTATAATGTATACTATATGAAATCTGAGTATGAGCAAAGCTCCCAGTACTCTATCATGTAAAACTGAACATGAGCATAGCTCCCAATACTCTATAATGCATCAATCACAATCTAAGTACGAGTAAAGCTCCCAGTACTCTAATATGCATAAATCACATTAAATATGTAGTATGAGTAAACACTCAAGTACTATGTGATGCATATCTCAAAATATAGTGCGAGTAATCTCTAGCACTTATGGTTTTCACACAAAACCTGATAGATGGCTATTCAAATCACAATTCACCTAATTCAAATCAAATAAGCACTCAATTGTGCATGTTTTCGCATATACATGAAAACATTAGCCATTCTATCATGCAAATCATGAATCTTAGTCACAATAGGCTTCTAAGGTATTTTCACCCTAGTTTTGGATAAAACACACTTATCCTCATTATTCTCAATCATCATAATATGCCTATTCAAGGGATTTCATATAGCATATAATATCGAAATGCTATTCAAAATACGGGAGCCATCTCTAGTTACTCACGAAATTCTCTTACCTCAAATCACGTCAAGTGACCTCTCTTCCTTGGTTCTGCTCACTCTTGCAGTTCGATCAGCTTCCACTGTGATTTTTAAAGCTATTATAATTATCTGCATTAGTATACCGTAATATACTCATTTCATTTGTCAAATCTCAATTCCATGCATCAATCTCATTATTTTTTCCCAATATGGTATTATACCACATTTTCCATATAGCTATATTTATTCTTCCTTATTTCCAATATATGCATTTCATAAGATTAATTTATAATCTTCCCTACATGCATATTCCACCATCAAATTCATGTTAACACCATTTTCTCCTCAATTTCCCATTTTCACACCAATAGTTAGATCTTGCTCATTGTTGTAAGACCCGATTGTTATCGTATTTCCTTATGATTCACACATTTTATGGATATGGTTAAGTGTTAATGGAATCATAAGACGGATTATTTGATCATATAAATATGAATGAAGTAGTCGAACATACGTTAAATTCGAAAACAGACAATTAAGGAATTTCAAATTAAATTTATAAGATTTGAATTATCTGGACAGAGATACAAATTTTAAATGATAGATTATAGTGGGTCCAAGAAGGAAAGTCGACCTAAATTGGTCCCGAACGTGTAGAAGGGTAAAACGGTCAAAAGACTAAAATTCGGTGTAAATTCGATAAGAAAATTTCATTATAAATATGGATTTGAGAATTCTTGATCAATAATGAAGAAATAATTAAATTTTGAGTCCAATTGATAAAGATATGAATTTATTGAAATTAATCGAAATTTTCACTCGGGACAATATCCCGAAAATACGGAGAAAATATACCGAAAAAGGGTTAAAATACAATAAATTAATTAAATAAATTAATTTTAATAAAATGTTATTTTAGTAAATATTTTTGGGATTTTTAAGAATATTTTAATGATTATAATAATAAAAAATAAATTATAAATAATAATAAAAAAAGAGAAAATCGAAATTTGAAAATCGGGGAGAGAGAAAATAGAAAGCAGAAAACGGAAAAAAATCGAGGAAGACTGAGAACCCGATGAGCCATCGGCAACCGACGAGACCAGGCAAGGACCGATCGAGGAAGAAAACATCCCGACGAACTCAACGGCACCGACGACGCGCCGTATAGACGCCGGAATTCGGCGAACGGAGGAGGAGAAGCCGACGGGAAAAAAGAGTTTGATTCTGACAATCCACGACAGCTGGGCGTGAGCGGTGGGCACCGACGTGTTCGAGAGGAAGAGCTGGTCATTTTGAGACCAGTAGTGGCTGACGAAACAGTCGGAACCACCGATGACGGCAAGGAACCCAAAACGACACCGCTTGGCCAAGAGGAAAAGGAAGGAAAAGGAGAAGGAAAGGAAAAGAAAAGAAAAGAAAGAAAAGGAAAAAGGAAAGAAAAATTACCAGGGACGACTCGAGATTCGGGTAAGTTGACCGGGGGTCAAGATTGACCTACGGGTAAATTCCAAAAATTTATTTAATATTATATTTAATGGAAAATAACCCGGAGTAACCTAATTGTGCAGTTCTACGACAAAGCCCGAACGAGAGCCGATTGAGCTTCAATTTTCGTAGCCCGCATAATATTAGGTAAGTACACTCTAAATACGATAATTTGAGTCCTTAATGCAGAGTTAAGATTATTTTACGGAGTTTACGGATTAATTCTGCATAAAATGCATTATATTCAAAATTTTAAAGTAATTATCGTAAATAGTATACAAGCTATCCGAGAGTTTAGAACGAGGCCCAATAAATACTGATGGGCCCAATGAGCCCAATAGGCCTCGATAATGTGAATAGTAAGTGAAAAATGGGCTTAAGGCCGATTAAGGTCCATTAAGATGCAATCGGACCCAATAAGGGTAAACGGGCCCAATTATTTAAATTAAGCCCAGTAAAAGTGAAATATGAATTTATATGTTTAGATTTAACCCGATGAATATTTATACGTAGTTTCGAAGATTTGATTGGGAGCAAATCGGATTACGTGATGAGACATCAGTGGGAAGGTCAGACTGTACAGAAAAATAAGGTAAGGGAATTTTACGGACTACTAGAGGTAGCTTTACGCAATTTCAACTTCATTTGCAGTCTCTTAAATTGTCTGAAGGGTCTAGATTTCAGATAAAATTTTTAGTGCCCGGATGGACAAATGACCAAAATACCATTGTGATGGGTAAAATTTCCAAAATTAGGAAAAGTTGGGAGGAGCAAGAACAAGAGGTTTTTGCTTGTTTTTGAGGTGGTTTGACACATGCATGGGTAGGCTGGCTAACTTTTAAATAAAATGCACAGCATCGCATAACTTTAATCAATGTTGATTTTCTCTAAAATTGATTTGAGAAATGTAGCCGCCTACGTGATTTTATGAAAGTGTGACATGCTAGAGGTCAGCTCTCACGAGTTTTGATTTGTGTGTTGCATGCATTAGTGCTGGAGCAAGAGCTCGCACTAGAGTTTTACATGCATTGGTGCTGGAGTCTAACTCGCACTAGATTTTCATATGATTTTTGTGACACGGTGCTAGAGTTTAACTCGCACCAGATTTTCACTTGAATTGTTAAAACAGAGTGCTGGAGCCTAGCTCGCACTAGTTTTACATGATTTTGACAGAATGCTAGAGCTTAGCTCACACTGTTCTTATGAGATTTTATGAAACGCGTGCTGGAGCTTGGCTCGCACAAGATTTTTCTTGATTTTATGAGAGTGCTGGAGCATCGCTTGCACAGGTTTTATAAGAACATGCGATCAGTCGTGCTTGGAGCATTGGGTAGACTGTGTGTCACGCCAATTAAATAGGCTCACACGTGCATTTTGAGACAGGGCATGAGTATGGATATGAGATATGGGTCCACGGAGTACGTTGTACCATGCAAGTAGCATAGAGTACGTTGTATCGTGCTGGGATTGATTATGTGGCATCTTCGGATGCGTGGCATCTTTGGATGCGAGTGGCATCTTTGGATGTGTGGCATCTTCAGATGTGAGTGGCATCTTCGGATGCGAGTGGCATCTTCTGATGCGAGTGATCAGACAGGGCCGACGGGATGGACTCACCCACCTCCCGAGGCGGTCCCCAATCGTGGTCAGACCCCGCACACTAGGATCCTTGTAACAGTGGGATCACAAGGACATATGACCATCGTCCTAGTTATTTGCCCGAGATATATATATATATATATTGCCTAGTCTTGCATGTTGATGTTTTTGAGAAACATGTTTTGTGGATTTTTACGTGAGTCTGGATCACCCGAGGGAGGGGTTGAGTCCTGATTGAGATGTGAGTTTGATGAGAATGAAACTGGGTTTTAAACTGAACTTGCATGATGTTATTTCCATGCTATTTAAACCCATGAGTGATGTAAACTGGTTTTACATGACATTCATTGTATCGCATATTTCTATTGCTGTGAAAAGCATTTGATTTCATGGTGTTATGTGAGTCAGGAACACCCGAGGGATGGGTTGAGTCCTGGCTTTGTTGTGAAATTTTAATGAGAATGAAATGATTCAAAAGAGTTGCATGTTGAATTTTCCATGCTCTTTGAAATCCACATGCGAACTTGTTTTACATGACATCATGTAGCATCTGTTTTGAAATGTGTGGAGAAAGGATGGTTTATGCATGGCACCAGTTCATGTAGGTAGTATGGTTACCTACTTGTTCGTAGGATTGCCTTACTGAGATTGATGTGCTCACCCCTTTCATTTTCCTACACAGATTTCCTCTAGTAGACATTGCGGTGACTGAGTACTGCATTCTTGATATCTGCTGCTGCCCATCATTTTGAGGTATATACACCTGTACATATTGTATCTAAATAAGAATAGCACAGTAACATGTTTGTAAGTAACTTTCGGGGATGTATAGATACTGTAAACACTTGTAAATGAATGGGATAGAATTAATGAAAAACTCACGTGTTTACCTTTCCTTTAATAAGGAATTAAGTTATATGATGAATGAATGGTGGGACTGGCATTGACGCACAGCCCAATTGTTAGTGGAGTGTGGTCACGATCAGAGGACAGGTAAGTATGGAAGGAAAACGAGAAATTTACTCTGATTTTGGGTAGTTTTGGGTCGTGACAAATGTTTATGATTCTTTCATTTCCAACAATTCATACATATACCAATAAACTCATAAATACTCCTAGTTTAACATATATAAACTTGGTGCATTAAATCTTACCTAGCTGAGATTTCCTTCCCTTTTCATCAAATTGGTACAAATCCTCCTTTCTTGGTACAAATCCTCCTTTCTTGGTACAAATCCTCCTTGCTCTTGAAATCGTTGATTTCAATCTCTTGTTTCCAAGTATGTTGTTCTCCTCTTTGCCAAGAACAACTTTGCTTAACTATATCTCACTCAAAACGGGTTACAAATTGAAGTTTTCTAGCTTAGAAATATTAGGTTTAGCTTTTGGTATTGAATGAAATAGTAATCCCGTGAAATCCGAAGTACAGAACCCAGTATTTATAGAATTGTCTCTATGAGATCAATTTATTCTACATTTTTCCTCTCAAAACTGACCTTTCAGACCTAATGAGATCGATCTGTTCCCAAGCATGAGATCGATCTGTTCCAGACAGTAGCTTAAGGAGATCGATCTGCTCCAAGGGTGAGATCGATCTTCTTCAAGTCAGTAGCATTTGGAGATCGATCGGCCCTTCAGTGGATCGATTCCTTCTACACAGAATGCTTAGCAGATTGATCTGGTCCCATTGAAGATCGATCTGCCACTGTTCCATTGCTCGAATAAGAGCATTTTTGGCTCTTCCAGATTGATCTTTCCTTCAATGAGATCGATCTGGCATTCATATTTTCCAGATTTTGCTGCAGTTTTTTGCAGTAACTCATACCAAACCTTGTTAAATTTTGCTGACATAGTCATTTTCTCATCTAATCACCTTTAAGGCTTAAAAATGACATCCATTCATACTTTATATACATTAAAACTTGTGTGCATTTATTTCACAATCCAATATACACCTTACATAATTAAATGGGAGTTTACAAAATTAAGGGTATTAC
Organism: Firmiana major; assembly: GCA_033439115.1. NCBI lineage: Eukaryota > Viridiplantae > Streptophyta > Magnoliopsida > Malvales > Malvaceae > Firmiana > Firmiana major. Next base: position 18,860,094 of record CM065903.1, on the reverse strand, counting down.
AAGTATTCGCTAGCAGTTATGGTTTTCACACAAAACCTGATGATGGCTATTCAAATCATAATTCACCCAATTAATTCAAATAAGCATTCAAATGTGCATGATTTCACATATACAGGAAAATGTTAGCCATTCTATCATGCAACTCATGAATTTTAGTCACAACATGCTTCTAAGGTATTTTCACCCTATTTTTGGATAAAACACACTTATCCTCGTTTGTTCCTATCACAACAACATGCCTATTCATGGGAATTCATATAAAATATAATATCAAAATTCTATTCGAAATACGTGTAGCCATCTCTAGCTACTCACGAAATTCTCTTACCTCGGATACATCACGTGACATCTCTTCCTCGGTGCTGCTCACTTTCGCAGTTCGATCAGCTTCCAAATACGATTTCTAAAGTTGTTATAATTATTTGCGTTAGTATACCGTAATATACTTATTTCATTTGCCAAATTTCAATTCATTACATAAATCTCATCACTTTGTCCCATTATGGTGTTATACCATATTTTCCATATATCTCTCTTCATTTCTCCTCATTTCCAAATTATGCATTTCATAAAACTAATTTATAATCTTCCATACATGCATATTCCATCATTTAAGTCATGCTAACATCACTTTTTCATCATTTTCTCACTTCCATGCCAATAGCTAGGTCATGCTCATTTTCATGATCCTTTCATTTCCAACAATTCATACATATACCAATTAACTCACCAATACACCTAGTTTAACATATATCAACTTAGTGCATTAAATCTTACCTAGCTGAAATTTTCGTCCTTTTCACCAAAATTGGTAAAATCCTCTTTGCTCTTTAAATCTTTGATTCTAACTTCTTATTTCCAAGTATGGTTATTCTCCTCTTTACTAAGAACAACTTTGTTCAATTATATCTCACTCAAAACTATTTGTAAACTGAAGTTTTCTAGTGTTGAAAGGTTAGGTTTAGCTTTGGTCCTTAAATGGAATAGTGTTTCTCGTGAAACAGAGGTTGTAGAGGTCGAGTATTTATAAAATTGTCTCTATGAGATCAATCTACTAACCACATGAGATCGATCTCCCCTGTATTTTTCTCCTCAAAACTGACCTTTTAGGCCTAATGAGATCGATCTGCCCCTAAGCATGAGATCGATCTGCACAACTCAGAACCTTAAGGAGATCGATCTGTTGCAACCCGAGCCTTAAGGAAATCAATCTCCTTCAGCCAAAAGTTGCTCCAGATCGATCTGCATCATTGAGGGATCAATCTGCTCTTGCTAAAAGATCGATCTGCCTCTTGCAGATACCTCATTTCCTCATGTTAAACCCATGGGATCGATCTATATTGCCAAGGAGATCGATCTATATTGCCAAGGAGATCGATCTGCTTCCCTTATGAAGCAGTTTTGCTCCACTTTTCCATCCCAATTCACTATTACATTCGTATCTAATTTACTTAACCATCCATTTTACACTTCATACACATATATGACTTCAAAACATCCATTTCTTATGACTTACATAGTTTGTGACTTGTCCATACATCACAAAATCATAAAGATTGCATATACAATTACGGATCTTACAACAAAAGCGAGACTATTACCTCATTGACCCATATCAAAGCTAATCCTCATGCACGTCCTATAAAATCCTTACAAACATCGAATCAAAACCTAGGAAAAAAAATCCAATTCATCTTAGAGCTTCTCTTTTTAGTTTTTGAAAGGAAAAGCCATAAGGCATTTTTCTCTTTGACTAGCCTCGTTAATTTATGTACTATCAAGGATAAGGATGCCTCCAAACTTTGATAGTTCCTGTCACGACCCCTTTTCATCCGAAAATCACCATAAATTTTTTGCTTTTTCATTTCCTTTCCTAGTCGTGAACAACTCTCACTAATAACAGTTGGGCTATGAGTTAGTATTAATCATCATTTACGATTCATCTTTCAATTAATCAAGAGCAAACATATACATTTGAAAGTTTAAGTTCTATACTTATACATGTTTGCTAACACTTACATCCCCCATATTACAATTCAAAATGATTATTGTACTATTGCATGTTTAGATACAAAAAGATTTCATGTGTGTATACCTTTTGGCAATGGAGAGCAGCAGATATCTGGATACAACTCCTCAGTCCCTCACTAGACTACTGTGTACGCTCTGTAGAGGGGGGAAAATGATAGGGATGAGCAACCACACACTCAGTAAGGCAATAATGCAAGCATGGTAGATAACTACACTATCTACATCCTTATAATGTCATGGCATAAAGATCATTAATATCTAGAGCATAAGGAAACAGTAAAACTATGCCACATGTATATACATATATCATGTACTGAAAAACATGAAAATAGTCATGTAAACTTGGAAAACTATAATGTAAAACTTCTTATGCTCATCATGATAAAACTCATCATAAAAACCATTCCCCGGGGTTTAACATCAAATCAAAACTTAGTAAAACACATCACAGTTAGCATATCATCCTTTTAAAAACATTCCACAAGGTTAGACCCCTCCCTCGAGTCTACCCTGAACAACACAAATCATGTTCAGTAAATAAGACCATGTGATATCATGTGAGATAGGTGGTCACTATATAATCGAGGACTTTGTTGGCCAACTATGTCGCTATCATCCCAGACCACACGGATCCCGGTGTGCGGGGCATCATGCTGGAACAGAGGTGGGTTAATCCTACGCTAGACTTTTAAATCAACATCATAACCACACGGTACAACGTACTCCATGTGATATACAGGGTACAACATACTACGTGGACCTATATCATGGTTGGGGGTGCCTATCGTAGGTCTTATCTACCTCATGCCATGTATAACCTACTCAGTCTTAAGTGCACATGCGAGCATCTCATCCGTGTGACTAGCAGTTTACTCAAGGCATCCAACACGGCTCATGCGAGCATCTCATCCGTGTGACACAAAGTTTACACAAGGCATCCTGCACGACTCATTACGTATCACAGTGTGAAAAATTTAGTGCGAGCAAAGCTCTAGCACGATTTCATGCATCATCAATAAATACCCTCGTACGAGCAACGCTCTAATATGACTTTATGCATAAGCAAATCAATGGAAACCCATATACGAGCAAAAGCTCCAGTAAGACTTGTAAAACATCACAACTCAAAACATGGTGCGAGCTAGGCTCCAGTACATTTCATGCATATTAAAACATCAAAATCCAATGCGAGCGAAGCTCCGACACGATTTAACTCATATAAATCTGATAGGTGGCTCTATTTCAACAAAACACGCTTAAAACCACACTTAGTACCTGACTCGTGCTATTTCATGAAACTATGAAGTCAATAGCCAACCTATCTATGATTTGCTTAAACCAAAGCAATGTATTTCGTAAAAATATCAAAACATGACATTCATGCAATTTATTAGCCTTACTACCCTTTTGGTAAGATTCACTTCCAAAACCAAAATCATCTTTATCAAAATCGTTCGTACAAATCATTAATTCTTTTCTAGATAACCAAGCAAATACCCTCAAAATATGTGCAGCTACCTATAGATACTCACAAAATTTCCTTACCTGGAATCGCGTCGAGTGATTCCAATTCCTTAGAGCTGTTCGATCATGCAGTTCGATTCACTTCCAATGAAATCTCCGGGGCTGTACGAAATAACTTATCACATCAATTTAACCCAATACAACATAATTCTCGCGTTTATTATATTTGATTCGACTTATTGGGTTCATTAACACTTATCGGGCCTTACTTTCTCTTAAATCCATTTTTATTGCTCTATTCATTTCTCAAGAATCTATTGGACTTTTTAGGTCTAACGATTCACACTAAACTGGTATTGAGCTCATAATGCCTCTAGTTTATCATTTCCTTCACTAATGTAATTTATCAAACACCTCTTATGCCTATTTCCAATCATCATCCATTCCAACATATGGATTTCACAAATTTATCTTAAAATCATCTATACATGCTTACTAACATTGCTACATGTTTAAATCATCATCAACTCCATGCCATTTCAACTTTCTCTCACTAAGCCCATTCTAGGTCATGGTTGTTTAAGCATGTACATGAACATTTAAGCCAACATTATATAGACCAATCAACTCATCAAAATGTCTAGATTAACATACTAGAAAATGGTGTATTGAAATCTTACCTAGCTTGACTTTTTCCTCTTTTTGCTAAATTGGGAGAAAACCTTTTTTCTCCTTCAATGCAAAGTTTGAGCTTCCAATATTTGACTATGTTGTTCTCTTCCTCACTAGGAACAACTTTTCTCAAAGGAATCTGTCTCAAATTTGATTGGAAGGTGATGATTTTTAGAGTGAGAAAGTTAGGTTATTGTTAAAAATGGAGGAAATTTGGGCTGTCTCATGGAAATGAAGATTCAACTGTCGGGTTTCATAGAATTTACCTCATCAGATCGATCTCTAGGGTGAGAGATCGATCTACCATTATTTAAACTCCAGAATTCGGCAATGCAAGCTAGGAGATCGATCTGCCTATTGGGATGAGATCGACCTGCTCAAGGGATAAGATCGATCTTTGCTAGGCAGGGGACTTTAGAGATCGATCTGGCCCTGAAGAAGAGATAGATCTTTGCTAACCATAGGCAACTAGAGATCGATCTGCCTTATGGGAGGAGATCGATCTTGTCTAAACAGAAGCAACTTGAGATTAATCTGCTTTGAATGAGGGATCGATCTCCCTATTGCAGAATGCCTTGGCATTGCATTTTAAGGCAATGAGATCGATCTGCCCTGCATCTACAGTATTCTAGCTGCAATTTCATATTCAATCACTTCAATACCCATTTTGCATTTTATTCACACTTAACACTAAAAAAATCCAATTCTTATGATTCATAAATTGTGTAACTTGTTTGTACATCATGAAAATCATAAGATTACATAGAAATTCATGGGCCTTACAGTTCCAAACTATATAACTCATGGTGCTTAAAAAGATTGGTTTCCCTTGTCAATCTCTACCATTTGAGCAGACACTTCTGTCTAAATTCGTAACCTCAACCTTCGCCTGGTCACACACTCTTTTGACCCCAAAAAAATTCTGGAAACCCATCGAAATTGACTCATCTTGCACACATTTTTTCCTTATCTTTGCACCATACAAAAACTTTTCTTTTCTATTATGACCTTTAGGAAATTCGCATTTCCATATTTGTTTCCTTCATTTTCCATAAAAAAGAAACAATTTTTATTTTGTATGGAGGATACCTTCTATTATCAAGATGCTAACTAACTTAACATTCACCACATAGCCCATAGGACCAGGTTTGGGCCCATAAACATTCCATGAAGTTTAATTGTAAGCCTTAGGTTGATCGTATTCATTTTCTTTTGAACATGATCCTCTAAGTCAACGTTACTCATAACCTCCAAACTATCTATATTCTCATGCAAAAACTTACTGACCCTCTATCCTCTTAATTCTTTTTGATGTCTTGTAACTAAACAGTAGTTCCATAGTTAATTTGCCTCTCACGTACATGAATATTCTAACCAAACAACTATCGTTCGACTCCCCTTCCACTGTCAACTGCCATATTCACCCTTGGGGATTGGCTCCTATCACCTTAGTGTCGGTTATCGTCTATAACTCCATGAAAACTGGATATAGATGTAGCTTCATAACTAAATAATTTATTGCTTACTCCTTTAGTAAACCAACTTTTCTGAAAAGATGCTTTCAGTTAATATCACTCTCTCATAATTTTACCCTTCAGTTTTTTATTTCTAGTTGCATCATAATCTATTTTCAGATCCAATTTTCCACACACAAAGAAAAAATCCAACAAGAGTTCATACTAAAATTTGACAGCAATCATCTCAACACTTGCCATAGCAACCTTTGCACATTTTTTGAGTGGTTTATGAATATTTTATCTGTAATTTAAATTGAAGAAAATGTCCTATACAACATGATCATTATCCCCTTAACTTCATTAATGGATTCTTCAAGTACAATATCAACCCTCTCACATATTATTCTTAAAGCCAACCCATGAATTTGAACCCAAGAAATGGCATAAATCTATACAAATAGAATCCACGCTCAGTAATCCTTTAAACTCCTTAAAGACAATTAAAGCCATATTAAAGGGCTATGGTTGGTTACATAGCACTCTACTCCTCTACAGATTATTCTCAAATTGGAATAAGAAGAGCTGCCATTGACCTTTAGGATAGTTAATCCCTTAGCCAACCTCTATATTTTCCAAAGAACATTCCTCATTGTTTCCACATAGACCCTTTTTTTGGTAATGATTTTTCCAAGTAAACAATTTCTCCCTAGTTCCACTGTGGTGTGCACCTAGTCCCTTTAGATCATCGAGTCCTATCGTTCCTCCTCCTTTAGTGACAACTTACTCCATTTCTCCTTCAGACTCTTGACCATACTAATAATTCTTAAGAAATAAAAGAGAAGTTGGAAAGAGATATTATTAAACTTGACTACTCAGACTTCCTTGCATATTGTAAGTTATTCATTGACTAAAACAAAAGAAAAAAAACTATTCCACTTAAACTCCCACTAGGAGAGAACGTAGGAGAGACATTTAAACTTAATAAGAGATTTAAAATTGCGTATGAAAATAGATATCATTTTTCACTTGGTAAAATAAAGTATGAAAATAATTTTTGATAACTCGATGTTTTGTGTTGATTTGAGCTCGAACTAAAAAGTGAAAGTTTGAGCCAAGTTTCATATTTAAACTGCTTTATGTATTGGTTTAACTTGATTGGATTACAACTCTCTTGAGCTCCAATAAAAATAAGTTGTGGTTGATCTATGATTACAGTAAGCATCTTTTCAAAGTGCCAGCATTATACCACTGACTCTATGAATCAGCGTCACTAAAGAAGCAAGCATTTTTGTACTTTAAATGCCGTTATCGTTCCAAATGACAACTCCTTTGTGGTTAGGAAATCGAAGAGACAAACATAAATTTTACTATCACTGCGTAGGACATCACCTCTGCACAGCACATAACTAGGACTATAAGTTGTTAGAAAAATTAAGAAATAAAACAAAGAAGAATGATTTTGAGGCGTGAAATTTTTAGTCACTTTTCTTAAGGATTCCAAAAACCCCCAAAATACAACATAATCTCACAAAATCTCTTAAAACAAGTATGAAATTAAGAATTAATTAAAGCACAAAAGACTGCATATTTATATTGGCCAAACAACATTTTCTGAAAGGACATATCATATCTAGAAGGCACCACTTTAGACAAGTAATGTCTGTCAGACAAAATAGACATAACTTATAATGACAAATTATGTTTGTTGGACATAACTTTTAGCTTTAGACAAATTATGCTTGTTAGATATAACTTTTAGCTAATTTTAAGTAACTTAAAATTAAATAAATTAATTTTAAAAATAAAATTAACAATAAATAACCTTTAAGACAAATTCTGAAGTCCAAGATGCCAAAGTGCCCCAAAATGTCCAAGTGCCTTTTGTAAATTAATATAAAGGTGCAAGGCTCCTAGCCCAAGCCCACAGTCCAAAGCCTAAGGCTTTGACCATTTTGTTAGAAACTATAATGCTTACATATTTATAGACTTTCCGTCTTCTTTTCTTCTTCAATGTGAGATTACAAACTTAATATTTCAAACTACTCGATAATCCCCCACTAGTTTGAAATATTTACTTAATTCATAATTTCACATGACAAGTAATAAGCTTACATAAAGTATCTCTCGATTTAGATGTTCTATTAGTGTTCATATTTCAATATCTGACGAAGTTAATGGTGTCTGCAAATTGAACCACAACCCTTAGTGTTAAATTTAATAACATGACACACATAAGACTTGTCTTATCTGTTTCAAGAGCTTTATTACCTTTGTAACATTATTAGAGCCATGTGATCATCTTAGTAACCATGATCAATTAACTAGAAAAATCCACTAATTTCTTGTTTGAAGCGGCACCACTTCATAATCACTTAGGTGGAGTTCTTTTATGTCACTATTGTGACGGACATTTTGTTACAACTCTATTAAGAGTAAAACTCATCTTTCAACAATAGTAACAAATAGCACTTGACTAAGTGATTTAGAAATAGGAATTAAGTGCTAAACAAGCATATGGAGTAATTTGTTATTACCCATTAAACTTTCAGTTTAAAGATTACTAAAATAAAATGTGGTTCCCATTACTGATGCCTAACGAATTTATATCCCATTCCTATCGCTATTCTCTTTATCACATCTTTTGATAGTCTTTGGTAAGAGAATTAGTTAAATTGTCTGCAAACTTCACATACACTATGTTTATATCTCCATTAGTGATAAATTCTTTAATATAATCATCTCTAAGGCTGATATATCTTTTCCATTATAAATATTATTATATGCTCTAGACATTGTAGCCTTACTATCATAGTACTTGGAGATGGTTGGCATAGATTGTGGCTATAACTTTATATCAAGTAACATATTTCTTAACCAATCCACCTTCTTGCCGACTAATATCAAAGCAATAAACTCAGATTTTATGGTGGAATGTGAGATGCAAGTTTACTTCTTTGACACCCAATTTATAACACCTCATCCCAAAGAAAAAGTCTAACATCATATGGATTTATTTTCTCTTTCACTAACAATCCAACTTGCATTTGTGCAATCTTTTAAAATGGCCAAATAATTTGAGTAAAATAAACCAAGCTCTTTTGTTTTCTTCAAATAGCCAAAAATTCTTTCAATGGCTTTCCAATGTTCATTACTTGGTTTGCTCGTATATCTTGATAATTTACATACAACAAAAGTTATATCTAGCCTAGTGTGCATCCCATACATTAAACTCTCAATTACACTTGTATACTTTAAATAGGCAATAATCTGATCAACATTTTCAGTTATTTTCATAGTTAGATTGTATGGAGTGGAGACATCTTTTACATCATGATGTTTTCAATATCTTTTCTGTAAGACCTGAAAATCTACAGTATAATCCTTATGATTCACTATTGTGAATATTGGAAATATGTTATTGGAATCATAAGAGAAGTGATTATTAAATTACAAGTGTATTGAAATGCAAAGCGCTCATGAAAGCACAAAAATGCCAAGTACGAGCTATTGTGAGCTCAAGCTAAACAGAAGGGATTCAGACCATTTTGATTGAAGATAAGAATTTAAAAAATCAAAATATAGAGGGTTTAAGAATGAAAGTCGGTTTGGTTTGGTTCTGATAATGTTGAAGTGATGAAAACGCCAAAAAGACCCAAAAATTCAGTGTCATTTCCTTAAGAAATTGTCGTGATAAACTGTCACGACCTAAAACTACCCAAAAATCAGAGTAAATTTTTCGCGTTTGTTATTTTCTTTCGTGCTTACCTGTCCTCTGATCGTGACCACACTCCACTAACAAATTGGGCTGTGCGTCAATGCCAGTCCCACCATTCATTTACCATATAACTTAATTCTTTCTCAGTCATTTATAAGTGTTTACAATATTTATACATCCCTTAAAGTCACTTACAAACATGTTACTGTGCTATGCTTATTTAAATACAATATATACAAGTGTATATACCTTAAGTGATAGGCAGCAGCGGATATCCGGAATGTAGTACTCAGTCACCTCAACATCTACTGGAGATTATCTGTGTGAGAAAATGAAAGGGGTGAGCACATCAAGCTCAGTAAGGCAATCCTACGAACAAGTAGGTAACCATACTATCTACATGAACGTGGTGCCATGTATAAACCACCCTTTCTCCACACATTTTAAAACTGATGCTATGATTCATGATGTCATGTAAAACACGTTCGCATGGAAAATTCAACATGCAACTCTTTTTAAATAATTTCTTTCTCATTTAAAAATTTCACAATAAAGTCAAGACTCAACCCCTCCCTCGGGTGGTCCTGACTCATACAAAACCATGAAAATCAGTCTACATCACACATGGGTTTAAAAAGCATGGAAATAATATCATGCAAATCTGATTTAAAACCCAGTTTTGATCTCATCAAAATCGTCAACATGTGAGACTAGGCAACATTTGTATATCGGTAATAACCAGGACTATGGCCATGTGTCCTCGGGAGTCCCTCTACCTACACGGATCCTAGTGTGCCGGGTCTCACCACGATCAGGAATCGCCTGGGAGGTGGGTCAGTCCATCTCGTCGGTCTTATCCGATCCCACGCATCCGAAGATGCCACACGTATCTGAAGATACCACGCATCTGAATATGCCACACGGTACATCGTACTCTATGCTACTTGCACGGTACATCGTACTCCGTGGACCCATATGTCATACCCTGTCTCAGAATGCACGTGCGAGCTTATTAAATCGGTGACACACAGTCTACCCGACGCTCCAAGCACGACTCATCGCATATTCTCATAAAATCAGTGCGAGCGATGCTCAGCACTCTCATCAAATCAAGGAAAACTAGTGCGAGCTAAGCTCTAGCACTCTCATCAAATCATGTGGAAAATCTGGTACGAGTTAGACTCTAGCACCCTGTCACGAAAATCATATATATATATATATATAATCTGGTGCGAGTTGGACTCCAGCACCAATGCATGTAAAACTCTAGTGCGAGCTCTCGCTCTAGCACTAATGCATGCATAACACAAATGAAAACATCGTGCGAGCTGAGCTCTAGCACGTCACATGTCAATAAAAACACGTAGACGGCTTTGTTTCCTCAAAACAATTTTCAAAACAATTTCATCGTTGAAAATATGAAATGCTGTGCATTTTTCTTTCAAGGTTAGCCAGCCTACTCATGCATGCATTAAAACACCTTTAGAAGCAGGAACCTCTTGTTCTTACTCCTCCCATTTTTTCCTAAAATTGTAAATTTTACCCTTAACAAGGGTATTTTGGTAATTTGCCCAACTTACTTCTAGACCCTTCAGATAATTTAAAAGACTGCATATGACTTTGAAATTTTGTAAAGTTACCTCTAGCAGTCCGTAGAATTCCCTTACCTTATTTTTTTGTAGAGTCTGACTTTTCCTTTTCCACTGCTGTCTCGTCACGGAGTCCGATCTACTCCTAACCCAATGTCTAGAACTGCGTATCCTCAGGTCAGATATCATAAATTTAATTGTATTTCCTATTTTCTGGGCTTAATTTAAATCATTGGGCCCATTTACCCCTATTGGGCCCAATTGCACCTTAATGGGCCTTAATCGGCCTTAAGCCTGTTTTCCACTTAATTTTCACATTAACGAGGCCTATTGGGCTCATTGGGCCCACCAACAATTTCTTGGGCCTCGTTCTAACTCTCGAATAGCTCAATTTATTATTTACGATAATTTATCTGACTTTCCAAAATTTAATTTAATTAATGTGAAAATTAAATTTGAAGCACGCATAACGATGTAAATTGTCGTAAATAAGGGTTACTTACTTGAGATTCCATACTAGTACGCAAATCGAGGCTGTCTCGAGCTCTCGTTTGACGTCGATTGTCGAGCTACACAATTTCTTAAATTTTTGGGTAAATTTTCAGTCGAATAATAATTAAATAAAATATTCCAAAATTCAAATTGGTCAATTTCGACCACTTACCGACTTACCCATAGCTCGATTACACCACCGGGATTTTTCTCCAATTTTTCCTCTTTTTCTTTTTCCTTTTTTCTCCTTTTTTCCTTTCTTTCTTGGCTGAATTGGTTCGGTCCGTTTCAACCTGGTTCAGACCGCCGTTTCACTCCGGTTCGACCGGTTCAGTGCCTTGCCGGTCAGTTCTTCATCGGCTTCTGTCGCCAGTGGCTCCGTTGGGCCGTCTGCAGCACGAATCTGCCCTCGGTTTCGTCCAATGCCGCCGAAAAGTCACCGGTCCAGCCTGTTCTCTCCACCGTCGGTACCCATTTCCTCTTTCCTCCGTTTTTGGCATTTATCGATAGTTTTGCTGGTCGTGGCTGCCACCAATCACGTCGTCTGGGCCTCGGGGACGTTCGACGATGGTCGGTCGGTGCCGAACCATGGCCGGTCGCCGGGAATCGCCTTCTCTTCTCTCGGTTTCGTTTTTCTCGCCGTTCCTCTGAGGTCGCCGCCGTTCGTGGCTCTTTTAGGCCGGTGGTGGCCCGGCCCTCGTCGGGCTCCCTTCCTCGGTCTCCGTCGGCTGTCGATTGTCGACAAGGGCTCGATCTCTACTTCGTTTCCTGTTGTTTCTTTTCAGAATCGCGTTTCGCGATTCTGAGTTTCTTCTTCTTTTTTTTTTAAAATTATTTTTATTATTATTTATAATTTATTTTATTATTAAAGTATTCGTTAAAATATTCTAAATTATTCAACAAATATCTACAAATCTATTATTTTATTCCAATAAATTAATTTAATTTAATTTATTTATTATATTTTTAACCTTTGTTCGGGTATAATTTCTCAGTATTTTCGGGATATTGTCCCGAATGACTTTTTGGTATTTCTAAAAATTTCGGATCTTGATCAATTTAGCCCGAAATTTTATTATTTCTCCTTTATTGATCAAGATTTCTCAAATCCATATTTTTAATTAAATTTTCTTATCGAAATTATACAGGCTTTCGGTCTTTTGACCATTTTGCCCTTCAATGTGCTCGAAAATTCCATTTCAGTCCTTTTGCATTTTTAAATGCACTCGTAAATTTCTATTCATTCCCTTTTGCTCTTACAATAAAATCGGGTCTTACAATCTCCCCCACTTAAGAAATTTGGTCCTCCAAATTAGAACCAAGTCATATGGGTCCATATATAACTCCGGGTACGTTTTCTCATATCATACTCTTTAATTCTTCTGTGCCCTTTCCGGAGTGTATTACTTCTCAAGAACTTTAACTAGGGAGATCGCCTTAAACCTCAATACTTTCTCTTTCCTATTTAATGCCTGAATCAACTTTTTCAATATACTTATATTTGCACTGAGCTGAATTGTTGGAGTTTATATCCGATCACCTATGTTGGATCTGGGTAGTATTGCCGAAGTATCAAAAGATGGGACACATTGTGGATGCCTATTTATTCAGGTGATAACGCCAACCTACAGGTCTTATCTCCCACTTGTCCAATCTCTCAAAAATTCCATTCAGCAAAACTCAATTTGTCTTCTTCCCGAGTCTCGTTATGTCCTTATTCCCTTAGGACAAATAACTTCAACAATAAAGACTCACCCTCGGTGAATTCCAATGCTTTTTGTCTACTCTGAAGTGTTCTTAATCTCTCACTCAACTGAACATCCTCAGAGACTTATTATACTAATTCAGAAGAAATTTCTATTTGTCACCCACTTTTTCTTATCCAAGTCGGGGAAACAACCCCTACGGCCATACTATGCCTCATATCTTGTTATCCCGATACTCAAGTGACAACTGTCGTTATTGGCGGATTCAATTTGTAATAACTGATCATCCCAGGAGCTTATAAAATCAATGGTACACGCTTTCATCGTATCCTCCAGAACCTGTACAGTCTTCTCCGATTGACCATCTGTCTGAGGAAGAAAAGTTGTGCTAACACTCAGTCGGGGTCTCATAGCTTCCTAACAGATATTCCCAGAAGTGGGAAGTGAAGTGGGAATCCCTATATGATACCATGCTCACTGGAACGCTACATAATGTTCCACAATCTTCCTTATACTTGAATCCTCATACACACTTCAAGTATCTGGGGATTTCATAACCAGAAAGTGGGTAGACTTAGTCAACTTAGCGACTATCATCTAAATAGCCTCGTGATTCATCTGAGTCCTCTATAACCCATCACGAAATTGATGGACACTTGCTCTCATTTCCGCGCCGTGTTGATATAGGTAGAGGCTGCAATAACTCTGTAGACTTTTAATACTCTACCTTATTCTGCTGACATACTAGGCACTTTTTCACAATCTCTACCATATCTCTTTTCACATCTGAACACCAATACCCTTTTCAGAGATTTCATATATATAATCGTTACTTTCTGTATGCACTGTATATCTCGAAGAGTAAGCTTCTGACAATATTACTATCTTATCAACTGTGGTTCTGGGGAGCACTTATACTGTCTCTGAACCTCTCTGTAAATCATCGACACTCTCTGTGAACTCTATCACTGTACCCTTCTGAATTTGACCCAAACTATCGACACCATGCCGATCATCATGCTAAGCCTGTCAAATCCGGGCACTCTCATCCGGTTCTAGTCTCAGGCTAGCTGTCACACAATCAATGTCATCATCAGAAGGGATCACATCACTACTGAGGCTCACAACTGCTCAAGCAGCTCACGCTCCCTGACCATCATATGTAATACCATCCCGAGGCTCTTTCTGCTCAAGGTATCAACCATCAAATTAGCCTTTCCTGGGTGGCACAATTTTTCACAATCCAAATCTCTCAGAAGCTCTAACCCACTATATATTCTCATATTCGCCTCTTTCTATGAAAACAGATACTTGGGGCTTTATGATTAGTGCATACCCAAAATTTCTCATCATGTACATAATAGTACCTTATCCTCAGTACAAGTACTACCGCTGTCAACTTTAAATCATGGGTCAGATAGTTTATTTTATGATCCTTGAGTTTTTTGGATCCACAATCGACTATCTTCCCTTTTTGCATCAATACCTAGCTCATTCATGATTTTGAGGTATCCATACACACTGAGAAACCTCTTGAGCTGTTGGGTATGGTGAAAATAATCACGGTGGTCAGTTCATACTTCACTACACCAAAATTTATGTCACATTATCATCTCACTTTAAATACCACGCTTCTTAGTTAAACGTGTCAACAAAGTATACCCTTTTTAGAACTCGCAACAACCATCTGTAAAAGCAAATTTCCAATTGTTGCTTATAATTTTCCCTGGACTTTAACTACACCCAACATATCATCAATAAGGATGATGACAAATCGGTCCAAGTAAAGTTTAAATAACTCATTGTAGTTGAGCTCCACTACATATTTCAATCGTCTATATCCTTGACCTGTGTATGCATAAGCGTGTAGTATCACTTCAAAATTACTCCCGTTCAAGGTACTAACCCGTGTCATTTCCTTTTTCTTATATTAATGGCTTTTATTAAATTTTAATATTTTAACCTTCATAATTAATCGAATTTTATAGTTCTTTATCGTACTAGTAAAGTATCCAAATTTTAAATTTATATCTTACCACGGTCGATTTCAAGTTATAGATTATATATATATATTTCTAGACGCTGTCAAGTCTTCAAGCGGGGAGGTATTTTGAAATACCTTTATTAACCCTTAGACTTAACCACAGGGACTAGTTATGGTTATACCCACCCTTGTCCTTGGTTATAATTCATATTTACTACTTATCGCTTTAATCCAAATTACTTCATATTTTAAGGTTATTCTTACCTAGCATACGTCTCTTACTCCAGTACATCTTGTATTTAGGATCAAACATATCTTAAAGAGTATTTCCTTCGTATATCAATTATAATGAAACTCTGGCATTATTCATTCCGTGAGTACCATCATTTGCTCCTTTAATTTCAACCGTTGCACCCCTTTTTAGTACTTATCAAAACTTACAGTATACTTTTCAGGGGTAACCATATCACTATCTTAGGATAGAAATCCGAACATCATAATATGAAGCCGACTACTTCATTCTCAAATATTACTTTAAATTATTCATAGTCCATTAAATAAAATCGGCTGACTTATACTTCTTCCCTCGTTTTCAACTTAAAATCTCTTCATAATTATTCCGTTAGTTAACCTTCCTCTATTGGGGTACTCATTTATCAGCATTGTGCCCAAGAGTGTAGGCATTCATGTCTTTTACTCACTTACATGCGAATAAAGGCGATATGAAGAAATACGTGGTACCAGGATCAATTAACACAATTACTTCTTTATTCATAAGCAGTGTGGTATCTTTCACCACATCTTGTGAAACATCAGTAGTGTCCTGGCCCAAGACATACACTCGCCTTCGTCCAACAGCCTACTTTCCTTTTCTCTTCGGCTGCGGCCTCCCTTTTCGATGCAGCTATCTCAACAGGGTTTTCTCTATCTTTTTACCTTTCTGTGGGGCAATCTCGCCCAACTCTGAGCAATCATAATAAATGGTCCGTCTTACCACACTTAACGGCCATTTTCATCAATAATATGTAGGTGTAGGTCCTACTTCTGTGGTATTTACCACACATTCTATAGTGATCCGTAGCAGATCGGGGTTCTCCAATCACAATACCCCTCAAAAGTGTTACAATCGGATAACTGTGGCCTTACCAATCATCTTAGCCCATAACTCATCAAATCAAACCTTTTACCAAACTACCTCTTTTCCTCGTTCTGCCATCTCTATCATTCTCAATTCTCTTTCTGTCTCTATTTCGGCCCGTACTACCTTTCCTAATCTCAGAGGCATGCAACACTTGATCATATTCACACAACTGTATTCTACGCACTGCCTCGGTATAGGTAGTGATATCTAACGAGGCCAATCGAACTCTAATTGACAATTTGAGCCCTTCCATGAACTTTTGGGCTTTCTGACGCTCACTGTCAATAATGTCGAAGTAATACCTGCCCAGGGATATAAACTGAGTTCCATACTCATCAATAAATCAATTCCTCTAGGTCAGAGTAAAGAATTTTATCTATCATTCCCTTTAAACAGTGTCCAGGATATTCTATCACTGGAATACATCCAGAAGTATTTCGCATGTCAGCTATGGATGTCTAACTCTTAAGTTGGGTCAAGCAGACTTCCATCAATGCTCCGACTTGCCCTCAAATCTTATGCATACTCTGAGCAATTTGCTCCCAAAATATTCTTCACACTCCGTTCCAACCTCGCGAAGCATGTCTCAATACTGTCTGATCTCTCTGTCGGACTCTGTGAGGCATGCTCAATATAAACCTCCTTTTCAATCTCATCCTGATTCTCACAAGTCAACTCAACACGATTAGCTGGCTTAGGTCTACCTCTATGACCTCTGCCTCGTGCTCTACCTTCTCTATCGTGACTAATATTAGGTATTCCTGCATTCTCAACCATTTCTTAGTTAAAACCCATCTCGATATACACTATTGTATCTAACCAAGCACAGTAACACAGGGATGTAATTTCCTAATTACTGACACTGACACACGTCAGACCAATTTAGCTCTGATACCACCTTTGTATGTCACGACCCAAAACTACCCAAAAATCAGAGTAAATTTTTTGCGTTTTGTTATTTTCTTTCGTGCTTACCTGTCCTCTGATCGTGACCACACTCCACTAACAAATTAGGTTGTGCGTCAATGCCAGTCCCACCATTCATTTACCATATAACTTAATTCTTTCTCAGTCATTTATAAGTGTTTACAATATTTATACATCCCCTAAAGTCACTTACAAACATGTTACTGTGCTATGCTTATTTAGATACAATTTATACAAGTGTATATACCTTAAGTGATGGGTAGCAGCGGATATCCGTAATGCAGTACTCAGTCGCCTCAACATCTACTGGAGATTATCTGTGTGAGAAAATGAAAGGGGTGAGCTCATCAAACTCAGTAAGGCAATCCTACGAACAAGTAGGTAACCATACTACCTACATGAACGTGGTGCCATGTATAAACCACCCTTTCTCCACACATTTTAAAACTGATGCTATGATTCATGATGTCATGTAAAACACGTTTGCATGAAAAATACAACATGCAACTCTTTTTAAATCATTTCTTTCTCATTTAAAAATTTCACAATAAAGTCAGGACTCAACCCCTCCCTCGGGTGGCCCTGACTTACACAAAACCATGAAAATCAGTCTACATCACAAATGGGTTTAAAAAGCATGGAAATAACATCATGCAAATCTGATTTAAAACCCAGTTTTGATCTCATCAAAATCGTTAACATGTGAGACTAGGCAACATCTGTATATCGGTAATAACCAGGACTATGGCCATGTGTCCTCGGGAGTCCCTCTACCTACACGGATCCTAGTGTGCGGGGTCTCACCAGGATCGGGAACCGCCCGGGAGGTGGGTCAGTCCATCTCGTCGGTCTTATCCGATCCCACGCATCCAAAGATGCCACACGTATTCGAAGATACCACACATCCGAAGATGCCACATGGTACATCGTACTCCATGCTACTTGTACGGTACATCATACTCCGTGGACCCATATGTCATACCCTGTCTCAGAATGCACGTGCGAGCCTATTAAATCGGTGACACACAGTCTACCCGATGCTCCAGCATGGCTCATCGCATGTTCTCATAAAATCAGTGCGAGCGATGCTCAGCACTCTCATTAAATCAAGTAAAACTAGTGCGAGCTAAGCTCTAGCTCTCTCATCAAATCATGTGGAAAATCTGGTGCGAGTTAGACTCTAGCACCCTGTCACGAAAATCATATATATATATAATCTGGTGCGAGTTGGACTCCAGCACCAATGCATGTAAAACTCTAGTGCGAGCTCTCGCTCCAGCACTAATGCATGCATAACACAAATGAAAACATCGTGCGAGCTGAGCTCTAGCACGTCACATGTCAATAAAAACACGTAGACGGCTCTGTTTCCTCAAAACAATTTTCAAAACAATTTCATCGTTGAAATTATGAAATGCTGTGCATTTTTCTTTCAAGGTTAGCCAGCATACTCATGCATGCATCAAAACACCTCCAGAACGAGCAAGAACCTCTTGTTCTTACTCCTTCCATTTTTTCCTAAAATTGTAAATTTTACCCTTAACAAGGGTATTTTGGTAATTTGCCCATTCGGGGCGCTACAATTTTTAACTTACTTCTAGACCCTTCAGATAATTTAAAAGACTGCATATGACTTTGAAATTTCATAAAGTTACCTCCAGCAGTTCGTAGAATTCCCTCATCTTATTTTTCTGTAGAGTCTGACCTTTCATTTTCCATTGCTGTCTCGTCACACAGTCCGATCTGCTCCCAACCCAATGTCTGAAACTGCGTATAAATATTCCTCAGGTCAGATATCATACAATTTAATTGTATTTCCTATTTTTTGGGCTTAATTTAAATCAGTGGGCCCATTTACCCCTATTGGGCCCGATTGCACCTTAATGGGCCTTAATCGGCCTTAAGCCCGTTTTCCACTTAATTTTCACATTATCGAGGCCTATTGCGCTCATTGGGCCCACCAACAATTTCTTGGATCTCATTCTAACTCTTGAATAGCTCAATTTATTATTTACGATAATTTATCCTACTTTCCAAAATTTAATTTAATTAATGCAAAAATTAAATTCAAAGCACGCATAACGATGCAAATTATCATAAATAAGGATTACTTACCCGAGATTCCATGCTAGTACGCAAATCGAGGCTATCTTGAGCTCTCGTTTGAAGTCGATTGTCGAGCTACATAATTTCATAAATTTTCGGGTAAATTTCCAGTCGAATAATAGTTAAATAAAATATTCTAAAATTCAAATCGGTCAATTTCGACCGCTTACCGACTTACCCATAGCTCGATTACACCACCGAGATTTTTCTCCAATTTTTTCTCTTTTTCTTTTTCCCTTTTTCTCCTTTTTTCCTTTCTTTCTTGGCTGAACCGGTTTGGTTCGGTTCAACCCAGTTCGGATCGTCGGTTCACTCTGGTTCGGCCGGTTCAGTGCCTTGCCGGTCGGTTCTTCACCGGCTTCGACCGCCAGTGGCTCTGCTGGGCCGTTCGCAGCACGAATCTGCCCTCGGTTTCGTCCAAGGCCGCCGAAAAGTCATCGGTCCGGCCTGTTCTCTCCACCGTCGGTACCCATTTCCTCTTTCCGTTGTTTCTGACGTTTGCGGGCAGTTTCACCTGTCATGGCCGCCACCAATCACGTCGTCTGGGCCTCGGGGACGTTCGAAGATGGTCGGTCGGTGTCGAATCATCGTCGGTCGTCGGGAATCACCTTCTCTTCTCTCGGTTTCATTTTTCTCGTCGTTCCTCTTGCCAGTTGTCGCCGTTCGTGGCTCTTTTAGGCCGATGGTGGCCCGACCCTCGTCGGGCTCCCTTCCTCGGCCTCCGTCGATTATCGATGGTCAGCAAGGGCTCGGCCTCTACTTCGTTTCTTATTGTTTCTTTTCAGAATCACGTTTCGAGATTCTGAGTTTCTTCTTCTTCTTTTTTTAAAATTATTTTTATTATTATTTATAATTTATTTTATTTTTAAAGTATTCATTAAAATATTCTAAATTATTCAACAAATATCTACAAATCTATTATTTTATTCCAATAAATTAATTTAATTTAATTTATTTATTTATTATATTTTTAACCCTTTTTCGGGTATAATTTCTCCGTATTTTTGGGATATTGTCCCGAATGACTTTTCGGTATTTCTAAAAATTCTGGATCTTGATCAATTTAACCCAAAATTTTATTATTTCTCCTTTATTGATCAAGATTTCTCAAATCCATATTTTTAATTAAATTTTCTTATCGAAATTATATCGACTTTCAATTTTTTGACCATTTTACCCTTCAACGTGCTCGAGAATTCCATTTCAGTCCTTTTGCATTTTTAAATGCACTCGTAAATTTCTATTCATTCCCTTTTGCTCTTACAATAAAATCGGGTCTTACATAAACATGGATTCATGAAATCTTAATTAATAAAGAAGAAAAAATTGAATTCCAAGTCCAATTGATCAAGATGCAAAATTATAATGATAACCCAAAAATTTACCCCACCTCGAGAATTTATCTCCAAAAATGAAGAAATAATTTTGGTAAAATAAAATAAAGATAAAATATAAATATAAATATAAATATAAATATAAATAAAATAAAATAAAATAAATATGTATATATTTAATTGATTAAATATATATGTGTGTATTATTTGTGTAAAGATATTTTGCTATATAATAATTTTATATTATTAGATTTTTTTTAGTAGTACATCTATATTATATTTTATTAGAATATAATATAATATATATAAAGAAAAAAAGGAGACTAAAGTAACAAATAACCGAAACTGAAAACGAAAGAGAAGAGAAAAGAAAACACAGAGAGAAATCGACAAACAACGAGACCGAGAGAGGAAGAGAGGGGAAGCGTCAGCGTAGGGAAGAACCAGGCACGACGTCACCGGCTAGAAGAAGCCAGCGACGAGGTCACCGGCCGAAGAGAAAATGCAGATCGATAAAAAAAGAAATGGGTAGTGACCCCAAAAGAGAAATGGTCGAACCGACCTCATCGTCGCTGACCTAGGTGAGGCCACCACCCAATCCACTCTTCGTATGGCCAGACAGACCAGCTGGAAGTGAAAGCCAGTGAAGAACCGACTGGCAGAGGCTCGAACGGTGAGGGGAAGACTGAACCGGTATGGACCGGTTCAGTGAAATGAATAGGTGTTGAACCAGACTGAATCGATTCAGCCCAAAAAAAGAAAAAAAAGAAAAATTCGATGACGCATCGGGTCTAAGGACAAGCCGATAAGCGACCAAAATTCATCGTTTTAAATTTTTGAAAAAGTTATTTGAATTTATATTTAACTGGAATTGACCCGATTTAATTATATAAATGTATAGCGCGATAATTGACGACAAATGAGAGATTGAGTTAGCCTCGATTTGCGTGCTATCATAGATCTCGGGTAAGTGAGCCTCACTTACTCTAATTTGTATAATTATATGAATTAGAAATTTATCGCATAAGTTACAGATTAATTTCGTATAAAAATGCTTAATGTTTGGAATTTAGAATCGACTATCGTAAATGATTGGGTAAGTTGTTCAAGGAGAAAAAAAAAGGCTTAAGATGACCCAATAAGTATTAATGGGCTTAATGAGCACAGTGGGCTTTAAAGGAATGAATAGTAAGTGAAAATGGGCATAAAATTAGTTAAGGCTCATTAAGGCGTAATCGGGCCCAATAAGATTTAAACCGGCTCAATGCTTTAAATTAAGCCCAATAAAGGTGAAATAATGATGAATGTATTGTAATTAACTTGATATACACAGCTTCAGAGAGTTGGCTGGGAGCAAATCGAATTGAGCAAAATTCTCAACGTTGAAAAAGTTAGACTGTACAGAGAATTGAGGTAAGGGAATTTTGTGAGTAGCTAGAGATAGCTACACGTAATTTCGTCAGGTTACATACACTTAAATATTCTAGGGATTCAAAAAACGCAATAAAAATTTTAGCGCATTGGGATGGGTAAATGACTATTTTACCCCTATTAAGGGTAAATTACTATTTTACCCCTATCGAGGGAAATTTCACTAAAGTATGGTAAAGGCATGATATGCATGAAATGGGTATTTTGAATGATTTTTACTGCTTTTTAACAAAGCAAATTGATAGGTTGGCTAGTGTTTCCATAAATTGCATAAACAGCACTCTGTAGGTCCCAAATTTGATTTAAAAGAAAACTCTGTAAAAAATGAGCCGCCTATCGGATTTATGTGAAAGCATAAGGTGCTGGAGCGTTTACTCGCACAAATTTTATTATTATCATTTGCATGAAACATGCTGGAGCCTTACTCGCACCATGTTTTGATTTAATCTGATTTAATATTTTTGAAAGCATGCTAGAGCTTAGCTCGAACAAGATTTTCATACGACATTGCATAAAAGTTGTACTGGAGCCTTGCTCATACGTGATTTAAATTGACTTGATATACATAACACCGTGCTGGAACATTA
The DNA here is from genome assembly GCA_033439115.1 of Firmiana major. Lineage (NCBI taxonomy): Eukaryota > Viridiplantae > Streptophyta > Magnoliopsida > Malvales > Malvaceae > Firmiana > Firmiana major. Next base: position 18,837,458 of record CM065903.1, on the reverse strand, counting down.
CTCGCACGAGATTTTATATGATACATAAAGCTGTGCTGGAGCGTTGCTCGCACGAGGTTTTGATTCATTATACGTAAAATCGTGCTGGAGTGTAACTCGCATGAGATTTTAATATCATGATATGCATGGAGTAGTGCAGGGAGCTTTGCTCGCATGGACTCTGTTGACATGCATAGAGTCATGCTGATTGCCTCATGCAGACTGTGTCACAGGATGAGATGCTCGCTCATGCATTTTGAGACCTGGATTAGGGATTGATATGATATGGGGTCCATGGAGTACGTTGTACCGTACATGTAGCATGGAGTACGTTGTACCATGCAGTCTTCGAACAATTCGTGTGAGTAAGGGACGAGCCTCAGAGTCTGACCACCCGGTCCTTAGACGATATTTATATAGGCTGGCGGATGAGGATTTGACCCACCTCCAATAGCAGCAGTAATGCCCCGCACATTAGGATCCGTGTAGCCTAGGATCACAGAGTAGGATATGGCCATAGTCTAGTATGCTGCCCGATACTTACCTAGTCTCACATGATATAAATGTTGATTGAAAGCATATTTCTATGGTGTATATAATTGCATGTTTTACATTGTTTTGTGGATCAGGATAGCCTGAGGGATGGGTTGAGTCTTGATAAGAGTTTTAATTATTTTAAAAGATCAAGATAACCTGAGAGATGGGTTGAGTCCTGATGTATGATTTTAATGCTTTTGGTGAAAAACATGATTTTATGAGTTTAATGCTTTAGGTAAAAAACATGATTTTATGATTTTAATGCTTTTGGTGAAAAGCATGATTTTAAATGTAATTTGAGCATGAGTTGTATGATTTCCATAAGTTCAAAGGATTAAATGATTTTTATTGCATAGATTATGCATGTTTCCGTGTTTAGGATTTTTAAAAGGAAAAGAATATATTTGAGTTTTCAGGGAAAAGAATGGATTTAAGTTTTAAAGGAAAAGAATAGATTTAAGTTTTTAAAGGAAAAGAATGGATTTAAGGGCATGTCATTATAATCATGTAGATAGTGTAGTTATCTACTTGCTTGCATTATTGCCATACTGAGCTTGTTTTGCTCACCATTTCACTTTCCCCCTCTTTACAGAGCATTTCCAGTAGATTGATAGCTACTAAAGCCTTATATTTTGGGATCCATTGTCCTCCATCACACGGAAAGGTACACACGTAAATATTTTGTATCTGAATAATGTAATAGCACAGTACTATAAATGGATGTAACTTTTGGGGATGTAAAAGGTATGTAAATACAGTTAACTCTGGTATATGAAAGTAAATTGTAATGAATGTTAAGAAACGACAAGTAACAGTAATTGACTAATATTAACTCACAGCCCAATAGTTTAGTAGGATGGTTACGATATGGAAAGAAAAAAATTTTTGTAGTGATTTTAGGTAAGACGGGTCGTGACTAGAGTTATTGGTATCAGAGCAGTATTGGTCTAATGTGAGTCAGTGTTAAGGTTAGGAAAGTTTACATCCCCTTGTTACTATGCTATTTCAGATATAATTGTGTATATCACGATGGAATCGCAGCTAGGAAACTGATCTTGAATGCAGGAATTTAGTTATTATTGCTAACAGCAGTAGAGGAAGAGGGGTGAGAGCACGAGCTAGAGGTTGTAGAGGTAGGCCTGCGAGCCATGCTGAGTCATCACATGAGACTCATGATGAGATTGAGGTGGAGACTGATGTTGAGCATGCCTCGCAAGGTCCCACAGAGAAGACAGGTAGTACTGAAGCACGCTTCGCTAGGATAGAGCAAAATATAAAGAACATTATGGAATTACTTACTCAGACTACAAAGACCCTTATACCCCCACCAGTTCAAGATACGCCTTCTCCTATTGCTCCACAATAGAATGTTGATGATTTAGGTTAAAATTATGAGTTGGGCAGGTTGAAGCAGTTTCAGATGTTCAGACCGCTATCGTTTAGTGGGGAGAAAGACCAAGTAGTTGCTGAGGACTGGGTGAACAAGATAGAGAAGTTATACGAGTTCTTTCAGTGTAAGACAACCGAGAGGGTAGCCTTTGCCATATTCATGTTAAAAGGTGAGGTAGAGCACTGGTGGAAGTCCACTAGATCGATCTTGAGAAATCGACACCCAGAGATCTCAAGGGAGATATTCTTGGATGCCTTTCGGAGGCAGTTGTGAGACCCGTATTTTCAGATGTAAACCTTATGAATTCATAAGTATGGTGATGTCTATGTAATATGAAGCATAAGTGGTGTAAAGTCCAAAAATTCAATGTATACACTTGTAATAAGAGTTTGTGATATACGTACAAGTTTCATTATATATGAATATGAAGAAATGGACTTTTGTATGTGATGAATGTGAGTGGAATGCAAAATGAGTAGTGCAGCAAATGGAATGAAGTTGCATGAGTTGCATAAGTCTTTGTACTTCTATTTAGTTTGGTATGGTATACCTTTGGTTATACAATGAATGCACACAAGTTTTAATGTGTATAAAGTATGAATGGATGTCATTTTCAAGTCTTAAAGGTGGTTAGATGAGAAAATGACTATGGCAGCAAAATTAAGGATGTTTGGTATAAGTTACTGCAGAAAACTGAAGCAAAATCTAGAAAATATGAATGCCAAATCGATCTCATAGGATGAGAGATCGATCTGGAAGAGCAAAAATTGCTCTTATTCGAGCAATGGAATAGGCCAGATCGATCTCCAATGAGGCCAGATCAATCTGCTAAACAGTTTGTAAAGAGAGGATCAATTCTTAATGCAAGCAGATTGATTTCCTTAGCTCTCGTGTTAGAGCAGATCAATCTCCTCCCTAGCCAGATTGATCTCCTTAATTCTTTGCCTAAAGTAGATCGATCTCAAGCCTTCGACAAATCGATCTCATGCCTTTAAATGTCGTGAAAATGAGGGATTTAAGAGGACTAGATCGATCTTAGACCCTCGACAGATCGATCTCATCAAGCAATTTCTATAAACAGGAGCAGTGAAATCTGTAAATTTTGGGAAATAACCTCACTCTTCCATTTCAACCAAAAAACATAGCTTTGTCACTCCTAAATCCACCCATTTCCAATAAGATTTAAGGAAAGACCATTTGATACAAAGTTGTTCATATCCAAGAGAAGAACAACATACCTTGGAATCAAAGCCTCACTTGTTGGATTGAAGGAGCAAGGGACATTTTCATTTGGAGCAAGAAAAGAAACTGGATTGGTAAGTTTCTAATGCTTCAGCTTAAGTACATTTGTCTATTATTGATTTTGGAGTTGATTTGTATGTGTATTGATGGTTAAAACTACTTAGTATGCAATGGAACAAGTAAAACCTATAATAAGTTTAGTATGAGAAAATATGGGTTGAATGAGTTGATGATTTATGGGTATGCTGAAGTGTTTATGAGATAATGTACCTGATTTGAGATGGGTAAATGAAGTTACATTGGGAGGATAGTCAATTCATGAAAATGAGTATATAAGTTGATGATAAAATGCCATAGTGAAGAAATTGATGAAATATGAACACTATGAGCTTAACATCGATTTAATATCAATTTGGTATGAATCAATAGGCCTAAAAGAATCAATAGACTCGAGATATGAGTAGAACAATGAAACTAGGCCTTATAAGTGTTAATGGAAGCTATATGTTGAATCGACCATAGCAAACACAAGTGTTGTGTTATATTGGACTAAATTGGTTTGATATATAATTTTGTGCAATTTTGAAGAGTTCGTTGGAGACGAATCGAACCACATAAGTAAGCAGCTCTAAGGAAGTGGAATCACGCGACGCGATTCCAGGTAAGAAAATTTTGTAAGTATATAGAGATAGCTGCTCGTACTTTGAACTCGTGGGTGAATATAGGGCGTTTTATGAAATGCATGATTGTTTAAGGAAATGATTGTTGGTATATGAGAATGACTACAAGTGTTTGTGGTGTATGATTTGGATTACGAAATGATTCTTGAAAAGGGGATCAGTAAGGCTAATAATTGCATAAATCACATGTTTTGATGTTTTTACAAAACACATTGCTTTGTTTTAAGCAAATCTACGGGTAGGCTGGCTAGTGTTTGAATGATGTTGTGGAATAGCACATATAAGGTGCTAAACATGTTTTGAATGTATATGAGCCGCGTATCGGGTTTATGTGTGTTAAATCGTGCTGAAGCCTCACTCGCACTTGATTACGATATTTTCACTTATATAAAACGTGCTAGAGCTTAGCTCGCCCCTCGATTTGAAACTATGATGTTATTTTGTAAACCTACTGGAGCTTTTGCTCGTACATGGATTTCAAGTGGTTTTTCTTATGCATATAACTATACTGGAGCTATGCTCGTACGCTGTTTTCTCATGAAATTATGCATAGATGCCGTACCAGAGCATTGCTCATACGAGGATATTTATTTATGATGCATGAATCATGCTAGAGCTTAGCTCGCACAGGTTTTCACACTGTGGTATGTATGATGCCGTGGTGAGGGTAATACAGATTAATTCAGGGAACCCAAAAGGGGTGAGCAAGGTCATGAGGGGCTAGAACCTGACATTAATCCATTCAAGGAACCCAAAAAGGGCGAGCAAGGCCATGAGGGGCTAGGACCTAACATTATTCCATTCAGGGAACCCAAAAGGGCGAGCAAGGCCATGAGGGGCTAGGACCTGACACTAGAAATACTCTCACGTGCACTTGAGACTATATCGGTTACATATGGCACTGAGGTAGATAAGACCTATGGTTGGCACCCCCAACCATGATATGGGTCCGCGGAGTACGTTGTACCATGTATATCACATGGAGTACGCTGTACCGCATGGTTGAGATACTGATGAGAAAGTCTAGCAGAGAACTAACCCACCTTCATTCTAACATGATACCCTGCACACCAGGAGACGTGTGGTCTGGGATGATTTATGACATAGTTGGCCAACATAGTCTTTGAGATATAGTGACCTATCTCACTTAATATTACATAATACCACATACTTTTTATAGATGAGTGTGATTGTGATTTGTCTAGGGTAGACCCGAGGGAGGGGTCGAGCATTGTGGGATGCGATTTAAAGAAATGATAATTTGATTTATGATTAGATATGATTGAATTTGAAAAGCGATTTGTGATGAGATGTGATGTGATTTGAAAAGGATGTTTCTTAAATGAATTTCCCTTTTTGATGAGTTTTAATGAGACTGAGCATGAGATGGTTTTACATATTGATATTTCCATGTTTTATGCCTATTTACATGATTTTCAATACATGATGTATGTATATACATGTGGCATAGTTTTATTTCCTCATGCTTCGATTATAATCGATTTATGCATAACATTATCAGCATGTAGATAGAGTAGTTATCTAACATGCTTGCATTATTGTCATACTAAGCGTGTTGTTGCTCATCCCTCTCTACTTTTCCCTCTCTACAGAGCGTACATAGCAGTCCAGTGAGGGCTGAGGTGTTATATTTTGGACATCCACTCCTTCCATCACCAAAAGGTATACACACATGGATTCTTTTTGTATCTAAACATGTAAAGGCACAGTAGTCATTTTGTATTGCAATGTGGGGGATGTAAAAGTTAGAAAACGTGTCATGTAGAAGTGTATAACTTAACTTTCAAATGAATGACACTTCTTTTGATTAATTTGAGAATAAACGATGAGTGATGATTATTATTGACTCACAGCCCAACTGTGTAGTGGTGAGTTTGTTCACAACCGGTAAGGAAAGGAAAATGCGAAAAATTTGTTCTGATTTTTAGACAAATTGGATAAATAGGGTCGTGACAGAGATTGGTATCAGAGCTGAGTTGACCTGATGTGAGTCAGTAATAAAACGTAGAAAAATTACATCATCATATTACTGTGTTGTTTTTTAGATAGAACTGTGTATACCGTGATGGATTGAGTCTAATAAGTGATTGTGAATACCAGGAGTTAGGCATTACGCCCGTTACACGCCGAGGTAGAGGGGCGAGAGCACTTGCTAGAGGTCGTAAGTTGGGCCTGAGAGCCGTGTTTAGCCACAGACTGACTAGGCTCCTCAGAACCCTGTTGAGAGAGCAGGGGATATTGAGGCATGCTTCGCTGGGATAGAACGGAGTATCGAGGGCCTAGTTGAGATAGTCACTCAAGCATTGGGTACCGGTGATAGACGAGGTCCCACGGCACAGCCTACTACTGGACAGACAGCTTCAGAGGCGGAGAGACCTCAGACTGCAGAAACTGCTACCGCTACACCACCAGTATAGGATACAGCTTCACCTATCGCTCCACAGTCGATCGAGAGTGACTTGGGGTATGATTGAGACTTGAGCAGATTAAGACAGTTTCAGGGGTTGAAACCTCTAATGTTTAAAGGGGTAAAGGACCCAGTGATTACTGAGGATTGGGTCTACGAGATGGAAAAGTTGTACCGATTTTTCAGATGTACATCAGTTGAGAAAGTGGCATTTATTGTCTTTATGTTAAAAGGCGAGGCACATCACTGGTAGAGATCCACCAAGTCTATTTTGAGAGCTCGACACTCTGAGATCACATGTGAGATATTCTTGGAGGCCTTTAGGAGGCAATATATATCGGCCACCGCACAGAGGAAACTGCGTATGGAATTCATGAATTTGGTTAAGGGGAACCATACTGTGGATGAATATGAGTCGAGATTCATGTCTTTGGGGGGATACGACCCGGATACGATGAGTAGTGTGACTCGAAAAGTCCAAAAGTCTATTGATAGATTGCGATTGTCCATTCGCACTAAGTTAGCTCCCTTTGACATTCATACTTATGAGGTGGCCGTGTACAGGGCACAATTATGTGAGCAGGACTTTGAGAAGAATGCCTCCGAGGTTGTAAAGCTTAGTGTCAGGAGAGATAGAGATCGAAAGAGATCCGAGATGGATAGAGTTACCGGGAGAGGAGGCCAGAGATTCTTCGAGAATAGACATAAGGTTGAGAAGGTGCAGGAGAGAGCTGTTAGACCTCCTGTGTACCCGGCTTTGACTGCACTGAGGGGTATGGTTATTGGAGGACCACGGCTTACTACTGATCAGTGTAGGAGATGTGGCAGATACCATGGGACTAGACCATGTCAGATGCCCCCTGTTTCATGTTATAGGTGTGGAAAGCCCAAACATATTTTGAGGTACTATTCTGAGATGGTTAAGACTGCCCCACAGAAGGACAAGGAGCCAGAGAGAACTCCAATTGAGACAGTTGCTCCAAGGAGGAGGGCTACAGCTGAGGAAAAAGGGAAACAAGCAGTAGGTGTGAGCAGAGGAAGAATACATGCACTGGATCAAGACAACGCAGATGCTTCGACAGAGGTGATTAAAGGTACCATCCTAATCTTTGATTTAGAAGCATTGGTATTATTTGATCCTGGTGCCACACATTCCTTCATATCACCTTCCTTTACATATAAATTGCTGAAGCATATGAAACCTACATTGTTGGATAAAATGTTGATGATTTCCACACCCATGAACGATAGTCAATTAACTGAGCATATATGTAGGGATTGTAAATTGAAGATAGTGGGAAAAGAAATGGCAGCCGATTTAATTTTATTGAATATGAATGATTTTGATGTAATATTGGGAATGGATTGGTTGGCTGCCGATCACGTTGTTATGGATTGTCATACTAAAACATTGACATTTCCATAGATAGAAAATCATGTTGTAAGATTTGTGAAATGAAATGAAAGAACATAATCATGATAAATGAAAAGAGTATGATTTTATTTAATCTACTTGAGAGATGAATTTATTTGTTTATGTTGAATATTGATGTGATGACTTGTGACACTAACGATGGAAAAAATGATCTCAAGGGTTCATTGCATATGAGGTTTACATAGATAAGGCACACTCGAAATTGAGAGACATACTAGTGGTTGCAGAATTTCTTGATGTCTTTTCAAATGATTTACCAGGGCTACCACCTGAAAGGGAAATGGAATTTTGAGTTGAGTTAGTGCCTGGTATCGAGCCAATATCTAAACCACCATATAGAATGGCTCCGATTGAGTTGGAAGAGCTAAAAAATAGCTGCAAGAGTTGCTAGAGAAGGGGTTTATTAGACCGAGTGTCTCACCTTGGGGAGCACCGGCTCTGTTTTTAAGGAAGAAGGATGGAAGCCTCCGACTATGTATAGATTACCGATTGTTGAATAAGGCCACCATTAAGAACATGTACCCCTTTCCCAACATAGATGATTTGTTGGATCAGCTCCGAGGAGCACAAGTCTTCTCTAAGATAGATCTACGATCAGAGTACCACCAGTTGAGGATACGGAGTGGAGATGTACCCAAGACAGCATTTCATACCCGTTATGGCCACTACAAGTTTTTGGTAATGCCATTTGGATTGACGAATGCCCTCGCAGTATTTATGGTACTAATGAATGATGTATTCAAGCCATGCCTTGACAAGTTTGTGATTGTGTTTATTGATGATATATTGGTTTATTCCAAGTTCAGGGAAGATCATGAGGAGCACTTGAGAGTAGTTCTGCAGACCCTCCAAGAGAAGGAATTGTAAGTCAAACTCAGCAAGTGTAACTTTTGGTTAGAGCAGATCTCATTTCTGGGCCATGTTGTGTCAAAGGATAGGGTATCAGTGGATCCATCTAAGATAGAGGCGGTTGTAAAGTGGGAACAGCCCAAGACAGTTACTGAGATCATAAGTTTTTTGGGATTGGCAGGGTATTATCGGAGATTTGTAGAGGATTTCTCCAGACTAGCTGCTCCATTGACACACCTCACACGAAAAGACGTTAAGTTTGTATGGGATGAGGCATGTGAGAGGAGTTTTGAAGAGCTTAAGCGTCAATTGACCACTGCTCCAGTTCTCACCATTCCTACCAGCTCAGGAGGTTTCTCGATGTATACAGATGCATCACACTAGGGACTGGGCTGTGTGCTTATACAGGATGGGAAGATAGTTGCCTATGGATCTAGACAGTTGAAGGATCACGAAAGGAACTACTCGACACATGATTTGGAGTTGGCGATCATAGTGTTTGCTTTGAAAATCCTATTCTCGTAGAAAGAGATAAATATGAGACAGAAGAGATGGCTCGAACTCGTTAAGGATTATGATTGTGAAATCAGGTACCATCTGGGTTAGGCAAATGTAATTACTGATGCTTTAAGCAAGAATAACCTAGGGTTGGTGTATTATATGATTGTACGGGAACATGAGTTGTTGGAATAATTTGTGAACCTCAGTTTGTATGTGACCCCACCTAGATCAGAGAGAGTTGAGATTATGGGTAGCTTAAGATTGGAGCCAGAGTTGATTGGTCGTATTCGACAGGCTCAGCAGAGCGATCAATAGTGTATCGATTGGTTGAGTCAGATATAGGCAGGTGTGGGTATTGATTTTGAGCTGTGTACCGATGCCTTATTAAGGTTCAGAGGCAGAGTATGTGTTCTCGAGGATCTTGAGATCAGGAGACTGATTTTATCAAAGGCTCACTCATCGAAGTACACGATACATTCGGGGAGTACCCAGATATATCAAAAACTTCAGAAGTTTTATTAGTGGTCTAGAATGAAAAGAGACATTGCTGAATATGTCGCTAAGTGTCTCATTTGTCAGCTAGTGAAGGTAGAGTATCAGAAGCCTGCAGGGTTATTACAGCCTCTACCGATACCGACATGGAAGTGGGAGCATGTAACCATAGATTTTGTGATAGGATTGCCAAGGACCCACAGAGGTCATGATGCCATATAGGTTATTGTGGATCGATTAACTAAGTCAGCCCATTTCTTAGCAATGAGAGCTATCGATACTCTGAGTCAGTTGGCGAACCTGTATGTACAAGAGATAGTACAGCTACGCGGTGTACTAGTGAGCGTTGTTTCTGATGGGGATTCCCGCTTCACTTCCCATTTCTGGGAACATTTTCAGGATGCGATGGGGACCCACTTAAGTTTTAACATCGTTTTTCATCCTCAGACAGATGGGCAGTCAGAGAGGACTATACAGACCCTAGAGGATTTGTTGAGAGTAGGGGTGTAAGTGATACAGTGGTGCTCGCAAGCTACTCAGGCTCGACTCGAGTAGTGCTCGAATTCAGCTCGATTTTAGTTAAGGTCGAGCTATCGAGCGAGTCAAATTTGAGCACTTAGATACCTGGCTTGAGTAGCTCTCTAGCCTAATCGAGCATCGAGTTTTTATATATTTTAATAATATATTATTATAAAATAATATTTATATAATACAAAATGACATTTATACCCTTAATAATAAAAACCCTAAAACTTTCAATAGCCTAGAGACAGTTCACCTCACCATCCACCCACGCCACTAACTAAGCTAATGCCTTGGCCGAGACTGAAACCCCAATGGGCAGATCAGAGCAGCTCCAACTCCTAAAAGTCTTCAACTCCCTTGGATCAGCTTCTGGGAAACTCCTAAACTAAAGCCGATTCGCAGATCTTTTCTCCCAACCTGAAATTCCCAACTTGAATTGTGTTATGAATAATCAGCATCACTACCCAAGTTTCTGAGGTTGAAAGTATGTTTTTTTTAATTAGTTTGGTGTCTGTCCGTTAAAAATTGAATTGGTCGCATCCTCTGCCTGGTCTGCCATCCCGATCTGAGTCGCGACGCCCTCTTCACCAGTTCACCAAGTTAGGCTTCATTAATTGGTCCTTTTTCGGCTTCTTATCTCTGTAAAAAATATTCAGATAGGGATTCTTCAATTCTCTTTTTTCTTGCTTTCAGGCTGACATGACTGATTTTGCCCATATTTCATATTATGCTTAAAAGTTTGTTTGTAGTATACACTGTATAACTCCATAATTAAACTTATGACTTTTATGAAATGTTTGCTTTACTGTGATTTCTGTTCTTTGTTATGGTGCCATCTCGAAATGATGAACTTCCACTCGTAGAATTATGCAAAAGATATTTCCCATTCTAGAAAATTCTGGTGGCATAACCAATTCTGAGTACTATTGTCTATTGAAAAACGTGGCCTTGAAGTATTATACTAAGTTTAAACAGAATTCATTTTAGGAAGCCTCAATTCATTTTAGGTAAATTTGCATAATAGCAAGTAATGGGCTCTTCCTTTCTGATTTTTTCGAGAATAAACTTAAGCTTTCGAGGCTTTTGAGGAAAATAGATAAAGGTATATAACCAATGTCTAAAGGCCGGTGGAAGTCAATGGACTAAATCCATCGCTGTCAGACCCGTGTTTTCGATTTTATATGTAGCTTGTACCTTATGATTCCAATGTGTACGAACACTAAATTTACATAGTTGAATCATAAGAAGAGTATTTACTATCATGCAATCGACTATTAAAGAATAACAATGCATGTAAACTACATAACAGCCTGAAATTTGGGTTAAATTGATTTTCGAACAAGTGTAGGGGTAAAACGGTCAATTGATTGAAATTCGATATAAATTCGATGAAGAAATTTCATTAAGAATATGAAATTGAAAAATCTTGATCAAAATCGAGGAAAATATTGAATTTTGAGTCCAATTGATCAAGATATGAATTTATTTAATATTTTTGGAAATTTTGCCTCGAAAAACGATCTTGAGAATAGTGAAAAAATATACCGAAAAGGTAAAATCGAACTGATAAATTCATTTATGGACTAAATGAATTTAATAGGATATTTTTATATATTTTGGGATATTTTGGAATTTTTATTATTATTTTAAGGAATAAAATAATAATAAAAATATGTTATAAATAAAAGAAAAGAAAAGAAAAAATTGAAAATCAGAAATTGGGATTGAAAATCGGGGAAAGAGAACAGAGGCAAACTGGCGGAAGCAAGCGAGGAAGAAGGACCACCAGACGGCCACCATCCTGCGACCAGCGGCTAGACAAGGGGTCGAAAAAGGAAGAGGAGGTCCGTGCGCACCCATCGGGACCGACAACGTGAGTCACCGACGCCAGACGTCGACGAATCGAAGAGGAGAAGGTCGTAGAGGAAAAGAGGAATCCGGCGGCCATCGGCGGTGCTTGGTCCCGATTGAGGCTAGCCGAACGTTCCCCAGGCTGAGGCACGCCGAACGGCAGTGGTGATGCATCGGGAACCGGTTGAAAGATGTCGGCACGACCAAAGGAAGCCTGAATCGGTCGACAGTTTAGTGAAGAAGGTTCTATACTGAACCGGACCGGACCGGTTTAGCCAAGGAGAAAAGGGGAAAAAGAAGAAAAAAAGAAAGAAAAAGAAAAATAAAAATTTTTGGGATTTCACCGAACTTCAGGTAAGTCGATACGAGGTCAAAAGTGATTGATTTGATTTCCGATAAATTTAATTAAATTATATTTAATCGAAAATTGACCCGGAGTTAAACATACAAAATTGTGCAGTTCGACGATAAATTCTGAATGGAAGCCCGATCAAACTTCGATTTGCGTATCATCGCATGATCTCGGGTAAGTAAAGCTCATTTACGACAATTTATGTGATTATTGCATATTTAAGATTTATTTTATGCATTTCAAATTAAATTTCGCATTTAGTGAATTATATTCGAAACTTCGAATTAACTGTTGTAAATGATATACGGGCTATCCAAAGAGCTTGAAATAAAGCCCAATGGGTATTGATAGGCCTAATGATCGATAGACCTTGATGAAGGGAAATAATACGTGAAAAACAGGCTTAATACAGATTAAGGCTCAATTAAAGTATTTAGGCCCATTTAGAGTAAACGGGCACAAATAAGGGAAATAGACTGTATTTAATGTGAAATACAGTAGGAAAAGTGTAATTAACCTGATAAATGGTTATATGCAGCTCCAGAGAGTATTGGAGAAGCAAATCTGACTGCTGGATCGAGCAGCGTTGAGAAAGTGAAATTTCTCGAGTGATTGCAGGTAAGGGACTTTTGTAAGTAGTTAGAGATACCTGCACGTATTTTCATCTGCTTTTACATTCACTTAAAAACTTTGAGGGTTAGGGAAAGTGAATAATAATTATTGTGACCCGATAATGGAAAATTATGATTTTGCCCCTAGTTAGTCAAAAAGTCAACTTTTGTGAAAAGTTGTAAAAAGCATGGAAACCACTATTTTGAGTGTTTACTGCTGTTTAGCAGAAGAATAAATAAATGGGCTAATGATTTTAAGGTTGATGTGAATTAAGCACATTTTATAGTGCTGATTTTGATATTTTGTAAACCATCCATTTTTAAAGAGCCATCTATCATATTATGTGAGAATAAATTGTGCTGGAGCACAGCTCGCACTGGATTTCATATATTTTCCACATATATTAGTGTTGGATTGTGATTCGCACTAGATTTCCATGATATGCATGATAGAGTACTGGAGTTCTTACTCGTACTCAGTTTTACATGATATATGCATGAGAGAGTGCTGGAGCAATTAGCTCGTACTCGAGTTTTACATGAGATGTATGACAGAGTACTGGAGCGTTACTCGTACTCGATTCTTCATGATTTATACATGACATAGTACTAGAGCTATTGCTCGTACTTGATTTGATGATATTGTGCATAGCATGGTATTGGAGCTATTGCTCATACTTGATTTGAAACATGAACTATGCATTGACCTAGTTGCTGGAGGTTTACTCGCACTAGAGTTGAGTTTGTGATGTGAAACAGTGTTTGAGCGGAGTGTCGACTGTGAGTCACGCTCAAAGGCGCGCACTGTATGTGATATATGATACATGTTGAAATCCATGCTTGATTTCCTCATATAGACTAAGTGTCACACTGTGAGAGGATTCGCATGAGGATTTAGAGACATGGTATGATATTTCATGGTTTTGAGGGCTAAGACCTATGGCAGGCGCCCCGACTGTGATGTAGGGTCCACAGAGTACATTGTACCATGCATGTGGCATGTAGTACATTGTACCGTGTGGTGTTGTGGAGTTGAGGAGGATATAGCTGGCGATTGTGATGGACTGACCCCCCTCCCGTTGCAGCAGTGATGCCCCGCACACCGAGATCTGTGTTGTATGGGATCACATTGTCGGATATGATCATAGTCCAGGATACTATTTACATTTTTCACCACAGAGTCTCACATGATATATCATCTGATTTATTGATTTAATTGCGGATAGACTTGAGGGATGGGTCAGACTCTGATTTTGTGTTGTGAATGATTTAAATGTCATATTTACTGTGATTTAAATATACATGGCATGATTTATCTAAAGGCATTGTGATATTATAAAGATGCATTGTTTTGCACTACATGCCTACATTTGAGAAAGAAAGCATGATTTCTGTACAGGGGATTTAATCTGTACAAGTATATATATATATATATTTAAAGACATGCTTTTAAAGTGAGTTAAGGAAATGACATTTTCAAGGCATAGCATTATTTTGAGTAGATAGTGTAGATGTCTACTTGCTTGCCTGATTTCCTTACTGAGCGCGTTGTATTCTCACACCCTTTCTTTACATCTCTCTACAGAGCATCAGCAGTAGAGTGAGAGCTTTGAGGGATAGTATTCTTGTGTCCACTGCTATTTCCTATCGATCGATAGGTATACATATTTTGTACAGTTATGTATCTAAACATAAAAACAGCATAGTGATGTATACGATATATATTGTGGGGAATGTATTTGTACTAGATTTTATATAATCTTACATGTATTATAAAAGAAGTTAAAATCCGAGTATATTGACATATATGGATGTTATGGTATACGAGGAAACTAACATCGAATCAAAGCCCAACCATTGAAGAGAGGAAAGGTAAGTTAAAAAAATGCGAAAAATTTATAGTGGTTTTGGTTAAGTCAGGATAGGTCTTGACAATCGCTTTCTAAACTATGTTGTGCATCAGATTTATGAACTTCAGTCTTTATGTGACAGAATGCAACCAAGCATTATTTCTTTTAGCGATCAGTCTTGTTCTATTGAACCTGTTTTGTTTTGTTGAACTTTATTGTGATTTTTGAGTAAAACCCAGATAGTAAAAAATACTTAAACATTGAAACATTAACATTTTTGTTACTGGATATGAGTAAAAGTTGGTATTTTGATTGTTTGTTTGGTTAATGAATTGTGAGTTTTGACCCTTTAATTGTTGTGTTGGGAATTCTTGAGATTTTGCATGATTTTGGATGGTACAAGAGGCTTAGCATTAATACCTCAACAAGAAATTCTCTGTTTCCTTGCAATCCATTTCTATCAAGCTGCTTCACAGCTACAACCTAAAAATGATTACACAAATTCTTTTAAAAAAACTTCAGTCTATATGTACAAGCATGAAGGACTATGTATAGTCTATTACCTGGCCAATTTTATCAAGTTTTCCATTGTAAACCCTTCCAAATCCACCTTCCACTATCAAACATTCTTGTCTAAAATTCTTGGTTGCTGTAGCCAATTCACGGAAGGTCAAAGTTTGTGTTGTAGTAACATTTTTGTTACTGCAGTTATCTTTTCACATTTTGATTGGGATAAGTTTTGGTATTGTGGTTTTTGTTTATTTTAATGAGTTTACAATATGTTTATTTTCAATTATATTTTAATGGTAGCATATGTTGATTTTTTTTTATAGAATCCTAGACATGTCAAATATGCCAGAGGTATCCTCTGCACCATGTGAACCTACGTCGGATTCAGTTGCAAGTCGTGTTGATGAAAATTTAGGTGCTACCACAAATAAAATGCCAACCATTAATGCTAATGATAAAGAAGATGGCAATGTTAATACTCAAGAGGGTGAGGAAGGGGGAGGTAATGAGAAAAAAAGGCAGAAAACCTCTTCTGTTTGGTTAGAGTTCAAGGAAGTTACGCTTCTTTATGGTACTAAAAAGGGAGAATGCGTCCATTGCAAGAGCAGGTTAGCTATAAGTGCAAGTAAAAGTACAACTCAGTTTAATAGGCATTTGAAAACTTGTTTGAAGTGAAAGATTTATCAAAGTCAACAACAATGAATTAATTTCCAACCAAGTGACACAAGTGGTGATGTACAAATGTTACCTGCTCTCACAAATGGTAAGTTTGATATGGTAAAAATGAGAGAGGCAGCTGCACATTGGATACTTATGCATGAGCATCCCTTTTCGATTGTAGAAGAAGAAGGTTTTAACATGATGCAGAAATGTGGGATGCCTGAATGGGAGAAGATATCACGCAATACTATTAAAAAGGATTGTGTGCTAGTTTATGAAGCAGAAAAAAAGAAACTAAAGGCATTGTTGAAGACCATCGAAAAGATTAGATTGACAACAGATTTGTGAAAGTCAAGTAACAAAAGATTGAGTATATGGTTCTTACAGCACACTTTATAGATGCTAATTGGAGATTGCAAAAGCGAGTTATTAGCTTTGTTCACATCCCTCCTCCTTGTCATGGTGTTGAGATTGCTAATTATATTTTTAAGTGTTTGAAAGAATGGGGAATTGAAAACAAGGTGTTTACGCTTTCTGTGGATAATGCTTCAAACAATGACTTGGTAATTAAAATTCTTACAGACACCTTTTCAAGAACTAGGAGGCTGCTTTGTGGAGGAAAACTTTTTCATGTTCAGTGTTGTGCACACATCTTAAATCTCATGGTTCAAGATGGTCTTTCTGAGATTAAGCATGTGATTGAAGATGTTCATGAAAGTGTCAGTTTTATTAATCAAAATGAGGCACGACTTAACTCATTTTCTGAAATAGCACAACAGTTGCAGTTTCCTGATAGGAAACTCATTCTTGAATGTAAGACACATTGGAATTCAACATTTAAGATGTTGTCGACTGTAATCAAATTCAAATAAGTGTTTCCAAGGTTCAAAGAGCGAGAATCTCACTACCATTATTGTCCAAGTCAAGAAGATTGGGAAAATGTGGAGAAAGTTTGTCAGATTTTAGAAGTTTTTAATTCAGCCACTAAAATCATCTCTGGGAGTAATTATCCAACTTCAAACTTATTTCTAAATGAAGTTTATCGTGTAAAAGTGTTGTTGGATAAAAATGCACAAGATGAAGATTAGTTTGTTCAAGCAATGGTTCGTAAGATGAAGAGTAAATTTGATAAGTATTAGGGAGAATACAATTTGTTAATGGCTATAGAAGCTATTTTGGATCCAAGGTGCAAAATGAGGGTGATTGAGTTTTGTTTTCCTCGAATCTACCCTGATAGAGAAGCAAGAGAAAATGTTGCTCGAGTTCAAGATGCTTTGTATGAGATTTATGAGGAATATGTTCGCGAGTATCAATCTGTCAACAAGCAAAGTGCTGAAACTCAAGTGCTTGATAGTTGTGATGGTGGTGCGAGTGTAGAAACTTCTTCTTCAAGTTGGTCTAAATTTGCTAATTATGTGATGTCAGTTGAGACTGTTCAACCACAACAATATGATCTTAACATCTATTTAACTGAGGGTTGCTTTATTTGTAAAGGAGATTCCAATACGTTTGATGCTTTGGATTGGTGGAAAGCAAGTACTTTAAAGTACCGCATTTTATCCAAGATGGCTCGTGATATACTCGCTATTCCTATCACTACAGTCGCTTCAGAGGCCACCTTTAGTGCAAGAAGTAGAGTTATTAATACTTATCGTGCCTCATTAGCTTCTGACACAATACAAGCATTACTTTGTGGAGGAGATTGGTGTTGGAATCTTCATGGAGTGAAAAAGAAGAGCAAAGTAAGTTTATTCATTTTCTTTATTTTTGTTTTTTCATGGCTATCTTATTTTAATTGTACTTTTAATCTTTTTTTCTTTTATTTTGTCTATATAGAAAGAGAAGAAATCAATTGAGATTGCGTTTAAATTCCCGTAAACTAATTGAGATGGAGTAAGGTATTTGATTTTTTTTACAGTTTTTTGTCAATTTGATCATTGTGATATGTTGTTAGTATTCTCAATGTTGTTAATTGAATTCCTTTGTCTCATTGTAAATGAACATATTGTTAGTATTCTCAATATTGTTTCATTATGCAAATTTTGATGTGAGACCAAACTACCTTTCTGATTATGCAATTCTTGAGTTGATGAAAGAGAAAGGGGTCTGCTTTACTAAAGATGCATATTATTTGCTTCCTAAATGTTGTTTTGAATGTTCTATCTAAAAGATGTATTTTTGACGCCATAGGATTAGTTTAAATTTTCTTATGTAGCATCTCAATTGTTGTTTTTGCAGGTGTTACTGTGTGTTTCATTTTCGTTTGGTGATGTTATTATCTTTGTTGTTTTGCTTTATAATTTCAAATTATGTAAGAGAAGAAGACTTTGTAATTTGTTAGATAACGATGGTGATGTGGATGATTTGTGTAGTGTTTAATTTGATTTTTATGTAAAGATGTTGTTATTGTTGTTGTTCATTTGTTTATTGTTAATATTATTATTAAAAAAATTATATTCTATTAGATTTAATAAAACTAATTTTTACATATGTGCAAAATAATTTCGAGCTCGAGTTCTAGGCAAAAAATCAAACTTATATAATCGAGCGAGCTCGAGTAACTCGAACTCGATCTCGAGCCGAGCTCGTGTTTAGAAAATAAGGCTCGACCGAGCTCGAGTTGAGTATCGAGCATCAAATTTTCCAGTCAAGCTCGAGCTCAGCACCTCACTGTATCGGTTCGGTTCGGCTCGATTACACCCCTAGTTGAGAGCGTGTGTGCTAGAGTTTGGAAGTTTCTGGGATGATCACCTGCAGTTAGCCGAGTTTGCCTATAATAACAGTTATTATGCGAGTATCGGGATGACACCCTATTAGGCACTGTATGGACGCAGATGTCGATCCCCCATTGGATGGGAAGAGGTTGGGGACAGACAGATTTTTGCTTCAGACTTAGTGCAGCAGGCATCTGAGAACGTCCAATTGATATGTAAGAGATTGTGGACAACTCAGAGCCGACAAAAAAGTTATGCTGACAAGAGACGGAGACCACTAGAGTTTGATGTGGGTGAGTCGGTATTTCTGAGAGTTTCACCTTCGAAGGGTATTATGAGATTTGGTAAGAAGGGTAAGTTAAGCCCTAGATATATCGAACCCTTCGAGATTTTGGAGAGAGTGAGAGATAAGGCGTATAGGTTGGCATTGCCACCGGATTTGACAAATGTTCATAATGTCTTCCATGTCTCTATGCTTCGGAAGTATCACCCGAACCAGACACATGTGATAAGATATAAGCCATTAGAGCTTAATGAGAGTATGACGTATGTTGAGAAGCCAGTACAGATATTGGATAGAACAGAGAAAGTGTTGAGGACAAAGATAATTCCCTTGGCGAAAGTTCTTTGGCAACATCACATGGTGGAAGAGGCCACATAGGAATCGGAGAACCTAATACGAGAGAAGTACCCCCCAACTTTTTCAAGAGTAACTTGGTTCTAATTTGGAGGACCAAATTCTTTTAAGGAGGAGAGGAATGTGAGACCCGTATTTTCAGATGTAAACCTTATGAATTCATAAGTATGGTGATGTTTATGTAACATGAAGCATAAGTGATGTAAAGTCCAAAAATTCAATGTACACACTTGTAATAAGAGTTTGTGATGTACGTATAAGTTTCATTATGTATGAATATGAAGAAATGGACATTTGTATTTGATGAATGTGAGTGGAATGCAAAATGAGTAGTGCGGCAAATGGAATCAAGTTACATGAGTTGCATAAGTCTTTGTACTTCCATTTAGTTTGGTATGGTATACCTTTGGTTATACAATGAATGCACACAAGTTTTAATGTGTACAAAGTATGAATGGATGTCATTTTCAAGTCTTAAATGTGGTTGAATGAGAAAATGACTATGGCAACAAAATTAAGGATGTTTGGTATAAGTTACTGTAGAAAACTGCAGTAAAATCTGAAAAATATGAATGCCAAATCGATCTCATAGGATGAGAGATCGACCCGGAAGAGCCAAAAATGCTCTTATTCGAGCAATGGAATAGGCCAGATCGATCTCCAATGGGGCCAGATCGATCTGCTAAACATTCTGTAAAGAGAGGATCGATTCTTAATGCAAGCAGATTGATTTCCTTAGCTCTTGGGTTGGAGCAGATCGATCTCCTTCCTAGCCAGATCGATCTCCTTAACTCTCTGCCTATAGCAAATCGATCTGAAGCCTTCGACAGATAGATCTCACACCTTCAAATGTTGTGAAAATGAGGGATTTAAGAGGACCAGATCGATCTCATGAAGCAATTTCTATAAATAGGAGTAGTGAAATCTATAAATTTTGGGAAACAACCTCACTCTTCCATTTCAACCAAAAAACCTAGCTTTCTCACGCCTAAATCTACCCATTTCCAGTAAGATTTGAGGAAAGACCATTAGATACAAAGTTGTTCATATCCAAGAGAAGAACAAAATACCTTGGAATCAAAGCCTCACTTGTTGGATTGAAGGAGCAAGGGACATTTTCATTTGGAGCAAGAAGAGAAACTAGATTGGTAAGTTTCTAATGCTTCAGCCCAAGTACATTTATCTATTTATTGATTTTGGAGTTGATTTGTATGTGTATTTTTGGTTAAAACTACTTAGAATACAATAGAATAAGTAAAACCTAGAATAAGTTTAGTGTGAGAAAATATGGGTTGAATGAGTTGATGATTTATGGGTATGTTGAAGTTTTTATGAGATAATGTACATGATTTGAGATGGGTAAATGAAGTTACATTGGGAGGATAGTCAATTCATGAAAATGAGTATATAAGTTATTGATAAAATTCCATAGTGAAGAAATTGATGAAATATGAACACTATGAGCTTAACATCGATTTAATATCAATTTGGTATGAATCAATAGGCCTAAAAGAATTAATAGACTCGAGATATGAGTAGAACAATGAAAATAGGCCTTATAAGTGTTAATGGAGGCTATAGGTTGAATCGACTCTAGCAAACACAAGGGTTGTGTTGTATTGGACTAAATTGGTGCGATATACGATTTTATGCAGTTTCAGAGAGTTTGTTGGAGACGAATCGAACCGCACAAGTAAGCAGCTCTAAGGAAGTGGAATCACGCGACGCGATTCCAGGTAAGGGAATTTTGTAAGTATATAGAGATAACTACTTGTACTTTGAACTCATGGGTGAATATAGGGCGTTTTATGAAATGTATGATTGTTTAAAGAAATGATTGTTGGTATATGAGAATGACTACAAGTGTTTAATGTGTATGATTTGGATTACGAAATGATTCTTGAAAAGGGGATAGTAAGGCTAATAATTGCATAAATCACATGTTTTGATGCTTTTACAAAACACATTGCTTTCTTTTAGGCAAATCTACTGGTAGGCTGGCAAGTGTTTGAATGATGTTGTGGAATAGCACATATGAGGTACTAAACATGTTTTGAATGTATATGAGCCGCGTATCAGGTTTATGTGTGTTAAATCATGCTGAAACCTCACTCACACTTGATTACGATATTTTCACTTATATAAAATGTGCTAGAGCTTAGCTCACCCCTCGATTTGAAACTATGATGATATTTTGCAAACCGTACTGGACATTTTACTCGTACGTGGATTTCAAGTGGATTTTCTTATGCATATAACCGTACTGGAGCTATACTCGTACGTGGTTTTCTCATGAAATTATGCATAGATGTTGTACTAGAGCGTTGCTTGTACAAGGATATTTATTTATGACGCATGAATCGTTCTAGAGCTTAGCTGGCACAGGTTTTCACACTGTGGTTGTAAAGACCCACTTAGCACCAAAAGCCCACCAGCCTCCATAGGCAACAACCCCCACTGGGGTCCCCCTAGGTCGACTAGCGCAGTGGCTACTGAGCGCAACACCATTAAATCGTATTGTCCACTTTTGGGCCGAAGCCCATCACTGTTTTGCTCTCAACTAAGGGGTAAGCCCATTCCAGCCTAGACGAATCCCCAGAGATTCAAACCAAGGACAACACCCTTAGTTCGTCTCTGCTGGTTTAATGGTGTTGCGCTCAGTAGGCACTGCGCTAGTCAGCCCAGGGGGACCCCAGTGAGGGTTGTAACCTGTGGGGGCTGGTGGGCCTTTGGTTCTAAGTGGGTCTTCACATTAAAACTAGTTCTTCTCTGCTGCTACCATTGAGCTCGTGCTCAATGGTACCAGCAGAGAACTAAGGGTGTTGTCCCTGGTTTAATTCTCTGTGGACGCGCCTAGGCTGAAGATGGGCTTGCCCCCCAATCAGAGGAAAACCGTGATGGGCTTCAGCCCAAAAGCGGATAATACTGGTTAGTTGGTCATGCGCTCAGTAGCCAGTGCGCTAGTCAGCCCAGGGGGACCCAAGAGGGGCCGACGCCAGTAGAGGCTAGTGGGCCTTTGGTGCTGAGTGAGTCTTGACAGTGGTATGTATGTTGCCATGGTGAGGGTAATACGGATTAATTCGGGGAACCCATAAGGGGCGAGCAAGGCCATGAGGGGCCAAAACCTGACATTAATCCATTCAGGGAACCCAAAAGGGACGAGCAAGGCCATGAGGGGCTAGGACCTGACATTAATCCATTCAGGGAACCTAAAAGGGGCGAGTAAGGCCATGAGGGGCTAGGACCTGACATTAGAAATACTCCCACGTGCACTTGAGACTATATCGATTACACATGGCATTAGGGTAGATAAGACCTACGGTTGGCACCCCTAACCATGATATGGGTCCGTGGAGTACGTTGTACCGTGTATATCACATAGACCACGCTGCATTGCGTGGTTGAGATACTGATGAGAAAGTCTGGCGAAGAACTAACCCACCTTTGTTCCAGCATGATACCCCACACATCGGGATCTGTGTGGTCTGGGATGATTTATGACATAGTTGGCCAACATAGTCTTTGAGATATAATGACCTGTCTCACTTAATATTACATAATACCACATGGTTTTTATACATGATTGTGATTATGATTTGTCTAGGGTAGACCCGAGGGAGGGGTCAAGCCTTGTGAGATTTATGATTGAAAGAAATGATAATTTGATTTATGATTAGATATGATGGAATTTGAAAAGAGATTTGTGATGAGATGTGATGTGATTTAAAAAGGATGTTTCTTAAATGAATTTCCCTTTTTGATGATTTTTAATGAGACTGGGCATGAGATGCTTTTACATGTTGATACTTCCATGTTTTTTACCTATTTACATGATTTTCAATACATGATATATGTATATACATGTGGCATAATTTTATTTCCTCATGCTCCGATTATAATCGATTTATGCATAACATTATCAGCATTTAGATAGAGTAGTTATCTACCATGCTTGCATTATTGCCTTACTAAGCGTGTGTTTGCTCATCCCTCTCTACTTTCCACTCTCTACAGAGTGTACATAGCAGCCCAGTGAGGACTGAGGCGTTATATTTTAGACATCCGTTGCTTCCATCGCCAAAAAAAGTATATACACAAGGATTCTTTTTGTATATAAACATGTAAAGGCACAGTAGTCATTTTGTATTGTAATGTAGGGGATATAAAAGTTAGAAAACATGTCATGTATAAGTGTATAACTTAATTTTCAAATGAATGACACTTCTTTTGATTAATTTGAGAATGAATGATGAGTGATGATTATTATTGACTCACAGTCCAACTGTGTAGTGGTGAGTTTATTCACGACCGGGTAAGGAAAGGAAAATACGAAAAAATTTACTGTGATTTTTAGACGAATTGGATAAATAGGGTTATGATAGAGATTAGTATTAGAGTTGAGTTGGCCTGATGTGAGTGAGTAATAAAACTTACGAAAATTACATCCCTATATTACTGTGTTGTTGTTTAGATAGAACTATGTATACCGTGATGGATTGAGTCTAATAAGTGATTGTAAATATAGGGAGTTAGGCATTATGCCTATTATACACCGAGGTAGAGGGGCGGGAGCACGTGCTAGAAGTCGTAAGTTGGGCCTGATAGCCGTGCTGAGCCACAGACTGACCAGGCTTCTCAAAACCCTGTTGAAAAATAAGGGGATATTGAGGCACGCTTCGTTAGGATAGAGCGGAGTATCATAGCCTAGTTGAGATAGTCACTCAGGCATTGGGTGCCAGTGATAGACGAGGTCCCGCAGCACAGCCTACTACTGGACAGGCAGCTGAAGAGGAGGAGATACATCATACTGCAAAGACTGCTACTGCTATAGCCCCAATACAGGATATAGCTTCACCTATCACTCCACAGTCGAGCGAGAGTGACCTGGGGTATGATTATGACTTAAGCAGATTGAGACAGTTTCAAGAGTTTACACCTATAGTGTTTGAAGGGGTAAAAGACCTGGTGATTACTGAGGATTGGGTCTACGAGATGGAAACGTTGTACCGATTTTTCAGATGTACATTAGTGGAGAAAGTGGCATTTACTGTGTTTATGTTAAAAGGCGAGGCAGAACACTGGTGGAGATCTACCGAGTCTATTTTGAGAGCTCGACAGTCCGAGATCACATGGGAGATATTCTTGGACGACTTTAGGAGATAATATATACTGGCCACCGCACAGAGAAAACTGCAAATAGAATTCAGGAATTTGGTTTAGGGGAACCATACTGTGGATGAATATGAGTCGAGATTCATGTCTTTGGGGAGATACGACCCGGATACGATATGGAGTGAGACTCGAAAAGTCCAAAAGTTCGTTCATTGATTGAGATTGGCCATCCAGACTAAGTTACCTCCCTTTGACATCTATAGTTATGAGGAGGCAGTGCACAGGGCACAGTTATGCGAGCAGAACTTTGAGAAGAACGCCTCCGAGCTTAGAAAGATTAGTGTCAGGAGAGATAGAGATCGAAAGGGATCCGGGATGGATAGAGTGGCCAGGAGAGGAGGCCAGAGATTCTTTGAGAAGAGACCTAAGATTGAGGAGGTGCAGAGAGAGCTACTAGACCTTCTGTGTACACAGCTTTGACTGCACTGAGGGTATGGTTATTAGGAGACCACGGTCTACTACTTATCAGTGTAGGAGATGTGGTAGATACCATGGGACTAGACCATGTCAGATGTACCCTATTTCATGTTATAGGTGTGGGAAGCACAAACATATTTCGAGGTATTGTTCTGAGATGGTTGAGACTGCCCTACAGAAGGGTAAGGAGCCAAAGAGAGCTCCAGCTGAGACAGCTGCTCCAAGGGGGAGGGCTACAGCTAAAGAAAAAGGGAAATAAGCAGTGGGTGTGAGCAGAGGAAGAGTACATACACTGGATCAGGACACCGCAGATGTTTCGACGGAGGTGATTAAAGGTACCATCCTAATCTTTGATTTAGAAATATTGGTATTGTTTGATCTTGGTGCCACGCATTCCTTCATATCACCTTCCTTTGTACATAAATTGTTGAAGCATGTGAAACCTACATTGTTGGATAAAATGTTGATGATTTTCACACCCATGAATGATAGTCAATTAACTGAGCATGTATGTAGGGATTGTAAATTGAAGATAGAGGGAATGGAAATGGCAGCCAATTTAATTTTATTGAAAATGAATTATTTTGATGTAATATTGAGAATGGATGGGTTGGCTGCCAATCACGTTGTTATGGATTGTCATACTAAAACATTGACGTTTCTAGAGATAGAAAATCATGTTGTAAGATTTGTGAAATGAAATGAAAGAATATAATCATGATAAATGAAAAGAGTATGATTTTATTCAATGTACTTGAGAGATGAATTTATTTGTTTATGTTGAATATTGATGTGATGACTTGTGACACTAACGATGGAAAGAATGATGTGAAGGGTTCATTGCATACGTGGTTGACATAGATAAGGCACACCTGAAATTGAGAGACATACCTGTGATTGTAACATTTCTTGATGTCTTTTCGGATGGTTTACCAGGGCTACCACCTGAAAGGGAAATGGAATTTTGCATAGAGTTAGTACCTGGTACCAAGTCGATATCTAAATTACCGTATAGAATGGCTCTGATTGAGTTGGAAGAGCTAAATAAATAACTGCAAGAGTTGCTAAAGAAGGGGTTTATTAGACCGAGTGTCTCACCTTGGGGAGCACCGATTCTGTTTGTAAGGAAGAATGATGGAAGCCTCTGACTGTGCATCGATTATCGATTGTTGAATAAGGCCAGCATTAAGAACAAGTACCCCGTTCCACGCATAGATGATTTATTGGATCAGCTCCGGGGAGTACAAGTCTTCTCTAAGATAGATCTACGGTCAGGGTACCACCAGTTGAGGATACGAAGTGGAGATGTACCCCAAACAGCATTTCGTACCCGTTATGGCCACTACGAGTTTTTGGTAATGCCATTTGGATTGACGAATGCCCTCGTAACATTTATGGCACTGATGAATGATGTATTCAAGCCATACCTGGACAAGTTTGTGATTGTGTTTATTGATAATATATTGGTTTATTCCAAGTCCAGGGATGATCATGAGGAGCACTTGAGAGTAGTTCTGCAGACCCTCCGAGAGAAAGAATTGTATTTCAAACTCAGCAAGTGTAACTTTTGGTTAGAGCAGATCTTATTTCTGGGCCATGTTGTGTCAAAGGATGAGGTATCAGTGGATCCATCAAAAATAGAGGTGGTTGTACAATGGGAATAGCCCAAGAATATTACTGAGATTAGAAGTTTTTTTGGGATTGGTAGGGTATTATCAGAGATTTGTATAGGGTTTCTCCAAACTAGCTGCTTCATTGACACACCTCACCCGGAAAGACGTTAAGTTTGTATGGGATGAGGCATGTGAGAGAAGTTTTGAGGAACTTAAGCGTTGATTGACCACTGCTCCTGTTCTCACCATTACTACCAGCTCAGGAGGTTTCTCGGTGTATACGGATGCATCACTAGAGACTGGGTTGTGTGCTTATGTAGGATGTGAAGGTAGTTACCTATGGATCTAGACAGTTGAAGGATCACGAAAGGAACTACCCGACACACAATTTGGAGTTGGCGACTGTAGTGTTTGCTTTGAAAATATGGCATCACTATCTCTAGGGTGAGAAATTTTAGGTTTTTACAGATCATAAGAGCCTTAAGTACCTGTTCTCGCAGACAGAGTCAAATATGAGAAAGAGGAGATGGCTCAACCTCTTTAAGGATTATGATTGCAAAATCATGTACCACTCGGGTAAGGCAAATGTAGTTGTCGATACTTTGAGCAAGAAGAACCTAGGGTTGGTGTCTTATATGATGGTACGAAAACATGAGTTGTTGGAACAATTTGTGAACCTCAGTTTGTATGTAACCCCACCTAGATCAGAGAGAGTTGAGATTATGGCTAGTTTGAGATTGGAGCCAAAGTTGATTGGCCATATTCGGCAGGCTCAGCTGAGCGATTGACAGTGTATCGATTGGTTGAGTTAGATACAGGCAAGTGTGGGTATTGATTTTGAGCTGAGTACTGATGGCTTAATGAGGTTCAGAGGCAGAGTATGTGTTCATGAGGATCTTGAGATCAGGAGAATGATTTTATTAGAGGCTCACTTATCGAAGTACACGATACATTCGGGGAGTACCAAGATGTATCAAAACCTTCAAAAGGCTTATTGGTGGTCTGGAATTTAAAGAGACATTGTTGAATATGTCGCTAAGTGTCTCGTTTGTCAGCAGGTGAAAAGAGCATCAGAAGCCTGCAAGGTTATTACAGCCTCTACCAATATCGACATGGAATTGGGATCATGTCACCATAGATTTTGTGAAGGGATTGTCGAGGACCCACAGAGGTCATGATGCCATATGGGTTATTGTGGATTAATTGACTAAGTTAGTCCATTTCTTAGCTATGAGAGCTATCGATACTCTGAGTTAGTTGGCGAACCTGTATGCACGAGAGATAGTACAACTACACGGTGTACTAGTGAGCGTTGTTTCTGATAGGGATGCCCACTTCACTTCTCATTTTTGGAAACATTTTTAGGATGAGACGGGACCCACTTGAGTTTTAGCATCGCTTTTCATCCTCAGACAGATAGGCAGTCAGAGAGGACTATACACACCCTGGAGGATATGTTGATAGCGTGTGTGCTGGATTTTGGAGGCTCCTAGGATGATCACCTGCAGTTAGGCGAGTTTGCCTATAATAACAGTTATCATATGAGTATTGGGATGGTACCCTATTATGCACTGTATGGGCGCAGATGTCGATCCCCCATTGGATGAGAAGAGGTTGGTGACAGACAGATTTTTACTTCGGACTTAGTGCAACAAGCATTTGAAGACGTCCGATTGATATGTGAGCGATTACGGACAGCTCAAAGCCGGTAAAAGAGTTATGCCTACAAGAGATGGAGACCACTAGAGTTTGATGTGGGTGAGCCGGTATTTTTGAGAGTTTCACCTTCGAAGGGTATTATGAGATTTAGTAAGAAGGACAAGCTTAGCCAGCCTTAGATATATCGGACCCTTCGAGATTTTAGAGAGAGTGGGAGATAAGGCGTATAGGTTGGCATTGCCATCGGATTTGGAAAATATTCATAATATCTTTCACGTCTCTATGCTTCAGAAGTATCACCCAGACCTGACACATGTGATAAGATATGAGCCATTAGAGCTCAATGAGAGTATGACTATGTTGAGAAGCCGATTCGGATATTGGATAGAAAAGAGAAAGTGTTGAGGGCAAAGACAATTCCCTTAGTGAAAGTTCTTTGGCAACATCACACGGTGGAAGAGGCCACATGGGAATTGGAGAACTTGATACGGGAGCAGTACCCCCAACTTTTTGAAAAGTAACTTGGTTCTAATTTGGAGGACCAAATTCTTTTAAGGAGGGGAGGAATGTGAGACTCGTATTTTCAGGTGTAAACCTTATGAATTCATAAGTATGGTGATGTATATGTAATATGAAGCATAAGTGATGTAAAGTCCATAAATTCAATGTACACACTTGTAATAAGAGTTTGTATTGTACGTACAAGTTTCATTATGTATGAATATGAAGAAATGGACTTTTGTATGTGATGAATGTGAGTAGAATGAAAAATGAGTAGAACAGCAAATGGAATGAAGTTGCATGAGTTGTATAAGTCTTTGTACTTTCATTTAGTTTGGTATGGTATACCTTTGGTTATATAATGAATGCACACAAGTTTTAATGTGTATAAAGTATGAATGGATGTCATTTTCAAGTCTTAAAGGTGGTTGGATGAGAAAATGACTATGGCAGCAAAATTAAGGATGTTTGGTATAAGTTACTACAGAAAACTGCAGCAAAATTTAGAAAATATGAATGCCAGATCAATCTCAGTTTGTGAGAGACCGATCTGGAAGTGCAAAAAATGCTCTTATTCGAGCAATGGAATTGGCCAGATCGATCTCCAATGGGGCCAGATCGATCTGCTAAACATTCTGTAAAGAGATGATCGATTCTTAATGCAAGCAAATGAATTTCCTTAGCTCTCGGGTTAGAGCAGATCGATCTCCTCCCTAGCTAGATCAATCTCCTTAACTCTCTACCTGAAGCAGATTGATCTCAAGCCTTCGACAGTTCGATCTCAGGCCTTCAAATGTCTTGAAAATGATGGATTTAAGAGGACTAGATCGATCTCAGACCCTTGACAGATCGATCTCATCAAGAAATTTCTATAATTAGGAGCAGTGAAATCTATAAATTTTGGAAAACAACCTCATTCTTCCATTTCAACCAAAAAACCTAGCTTTCTCACTTCTAAATCCACCCATTGCCAATAAAATTTGAGGAAACACCATTAGATACAAAGTTGTTCATATCCAAGAGAAGAACAACATACCTTGGAATCAAAGCCTCAATTGTTGGATTAAAGGAGTAAGGGACATTTTCATTTGGAGCAAGAAGAGAAACTAGATTGGTAAGTTTCTAATGCTTCAGCCCAAGTACATTTGTCTATTTATTGATTTTGGAGTTGATTTTTTTATGTGTATTGATGGTTAAAACTACTTCTAATGTAATGGAACAAGTAAAACCTAGAATAAGTTTAGTGTGAGAAAATATGGGTTGAATGAGTTGATGATATATGGGTATGCTGAAGTGTTTATGAGATAGTGTACATGATTTGAGATGGGTAAATGAAGCTACATTGGGAGGATAGTTTATTTATGAAAATGAGTATATAAGTTGTTGATAAAATGCCATAGTGAAGAAATTGATGAAATATGAACACTATGAGCTTAACATCGATTTGGTATGAATCAATAGGCCTAAAAGAATCAATAGACTCGAGATATGAGTAGAACAATGAAACTAGGCCTTATTAGTGTTAATGGAGGCTATAGGTTGAATCGACTATAGCAGCACAAGGATTGTGTTGTTTTGGACCAAATTGGTGTGATATACGATTTTGTGCAGTTCCGAAGAGTTTATTGTAGATGAATCGAATCGCATAAGTAAGCAGCTCTAAGGAAGTGGAATCATGTGACACGATTCTAGGTAAGGGAATTTTGTATGTATATAGAGATAGCTGCTCGTACTTTGAACTCGTGGGTGGATATAGGGCGTTTTATGAAATGCATGATTGTTTAAGGAAATGATTGTTGGTATATGAGAATGACTACAAGTGTTTTTGGTGTATGATTTGGATTACGAAATGATTCTTAAAAAAGGGGATAATAAAGCTAATAATTGCATAAATCACATGTTTTGATGTTTTTACAAAACACATTGCTTTATTTTGAGCAAATCTATGGGTAGGCTGGCAAGTGTTTGAATGATGTTGTGGAATAGCACATGTGAGGTGCTAAACATGTTTTGAATGTATATGAGCTGCCTATCATGTTTATGTGAGTTAAATCGTGCTGGAGCCTCGATCGCACTTGATTACGATATTTTTACTTGTATAAAACATGTTAGAGCTCAGCTCGCACCTTGATTTGAAACTATGATGATATTTTGTAAACCGTACTGGAGCTTTTGCTCATACATGGATTTTAAGTGGATTTTCTTATGCATATATATGTAGATACAGTTAACTCTGGTATAGGAAAGTAAATTGTAATGGATGTTAAGAAAAAAAAGTAATAGTAATGGACTAATATTGACTCACAGACTAGTAGTTTAGTAGGATGGTCACAATATGGAAAGAAAAAAAATTTGTAGCGATTTTAGGTAAGACGGGTCGTGACTAGAGTTATTAGTATCAAAGCAGTGTTGGTCTGATGTGAGTCAGTGTTAGAGGTTAGGAAAGTTTACATCCCTTTGTTACTGTGCTATTTCAGATACAATTGTGTATATCACGATGGAATTGCAACTAGGAAACTGATTTTGAATGCAGGAATTTAGTTATTATTGCTAACAGCAGTAGAGGAAGAGGGATGAGAGCATGAGCTAGAGGTCGTAAAGGTAGGCCTGCGAGCCATGCTGAGTCATCACATGAGACTCATGATGAGATTGAGGTGGAGGTTGATGTTGAGCATGCTCCACAAGGTCCCATAGAGAGGACAGGTACTATTGAGGCACGCTTCGCTAGGATAGAGCAAGACATAAAGAACATTAGAATTATGAGTTGGGCTGGTTGAGGTAGTTTCAGATGTTCAGACCACTATCATTTAGTGGGGTGAAAGATCAAGTAGTTACTGAGGACTAGGTGAACAAGATAGAGAAGTTATACGGGTTCTTTCGGTGTAAGACGACCGACAGGATAGCCTTTTCCATATTCATGTTGAAAGGCGAGGCAGAGCATTGGTGAAAGTCCACCAAACCGATCTTGAGAACCCGACACCTAGAAATCTCAAGGGAGATAGTCTTGGATTCTTTTCAGAGGCAGTTGTGAGACCCATATTTTCATATGTAAACCTTATGAATTCATAAGTATGGTGATGTATATGTAATATGAAGCATAAGTGATGTAAAGTCCATAAATTCAATGTACAAACTTATAATAAGAGTTTGTGATGTACGTACAAGTTTCATTTTGTATGAATATGAAGAAATGGACTTTTGTATGTGATGAATGTGAGTGGAATGCAAAATGAGTAATGCAGCAAATGGAATGAAGTCGCATGAGTTGCATAAGTCTTTGTACTTCCATTTAGTTTGGTATGGTATACCTTTGGTTATACAATGAATGCACACAAGTTTTAATGTGTATAAAGTATGAATGGATGTCATTTTCAAGTCTTCAAGGTGGTTGGATGAGAAAATGACTATGGCAGCAAAATAAAAGATGTTTGGTATAAGTTACTACAGAAAACTGCAGTAAAATCTAAAAAATATGAATGCCAGATCGATCTCATACGATGAGAGATCGATCTGGAAGAGCAAAAAATGCTCTTATTCTAGGAATAAAACAGGCTAGATTGATCTCCAATGGGGTCAGATCGATCTGCTAAACATTCTGTAAAGAGAGGATCGATTCTTAATACAAGCAGATAGATTTCCTTAGCTTTCGGGTTGGAGCAGATCGATCTCCTCTCCAGCTAGATCGATCTCCTTAAGTCTCTTCCTATAGCATATCAATCTCAAGCCTTCGACAGATTGATCTCATTCCTTCAAATGTCGTGAAAATGAGGGATTTAAGAGGACCAGATCGATCTCAGACCCTCTACAAATCGATCTCATCAAGCAATTTCTATAAATAGGACTAGTGAAATCTATAAATTTCGGGAAACAACCTCACTCTTCCATTTCAACTAAAAAACCTAGCTTTCTCACTCCTAAATCCACCCATTTCTAGTAAGATTTGAGGAAAGACCATTAGATACAAAGTTGTTCATATCCAAGAGAAGATTAACATTCCTTGGAATCAATGCCTCACTTGTTGGATTGAAGGAGCAAGGGACATTTTCATTTGGAGCAAGAAGAGAAACTATATTGGTAAGTTTCTAATGCTTCAGCCCAAGTACATTTGTCTATTTATTGATTTTGGAGTTGATTTGTATGTGTATTGATCGTTAAAACTACTGATAATGCAATGGAACAAGTAAAACCTAGAATAAGTTTAGTGTGAGAAAATATGGGTTGAATGAGTTAATGATTTATGGGTATGCTGAACTGTTTATGAGATAATGTACATGATTTGAGATGGGTAAATGAAGTTACATTGGGAGGATAGTCAATTCATGAAAATGAGTATATAAGTTGTTGATAAAATGCCATAGTGAAGAAATTGATGAAATATGAACACTATGAGCTTAACATCGATTTAATATCGATTTGGTACGAAACAATAGGCCTAAAAGAATCAATAGACTCGAGATATGAGTAGAACAATAAAACTAGGCCTTATAAGTGTTAATAAAGGTTATAGGTTGAATCGACTATAGCAAATACAAGGGTTGTGTTATATTGGACTAAATTGGTGCGATATACGATTTTGTACAGTTTCGGAGAGTTCGTTGGAGACGAATCGAACCACACAAGTAAGCAGCTCTAAGGAAGTGGAATTACATGACACGATTCCAAGTAAGGAAATTTTGTAAGTATATAGAGATAGTTGCTCGTACTTTGAACTCGTGGGTGAATGTAAGGCATTTTATTAAATGCATGATTGTTTAAGGAAATGATTGTTGGTATATGAGAATGACTACAAGTGTTTGTGGTGTATATTTGGATTACGAAATGATTCTTGAAAAGGGGATAGTAAGGCTAATAATTTCATAAATCACACGTTTTGATGTTCTTACAAAACACATTGCTTTGTTTTAAGCAAATCTACGGGTAGGCTGGCAAGTGTTTGAATGATGTTGTGGAATAGTACATGTGAGGTGCTAAACATGTTTTGAATGTATATGAGCCACCTATCGTGTTTATGTGAGTTAAATTGTGCTGGAGCCTCACTCGCACTTGATTATGATATTTTCACTTCTATAAAACATGCTGGAGCTTAGTTCGCACCTTGATTTGAAACTATGATGATATTTTGTAAATCGTACTGGAGCTTTTGCTTATACGTGGATTTCAAGTGGATTTTCTTATGCATATAACTGTACTGGAGCATGCTCGTACGCAGTTTTCTCATGAAATTATGCACAGATGTCGTACTAGAGTGTTGCTTGTACGAGGATATTTATTTATGATGCATGAATCGTTCTAGAGCTTAGCTAGCATAGGTTTCCACACTGTGGTATGTATGATGTCGTGGTGAGACTAATACCGATTAATTCGGGGAACCCAAAAGGGGTGAGCAAGGCAATGAGGGGCCAGGACCTGACATTAATTCCTTCAGGGAATCCAAAAGGGATGAGCAAGGCCATGAGGGGCTAGAACCTGACATTAATCCATTCATGGAACCCAAAAGGGGCAAGCAAGGCCATAAGGGGCTAGGACCTGACATTAGAAATACTCCCACGTGCACTTGAGACTATATCGGTTACACATGGCATTAGGGTAGATAAGACCTACGGGTGGCACCACCAACCATGATATGGGTCCGTGGAGTATGTTGTACCATGTATATCACATGTAGTATGTTGTACCGCGTGGTTGAGATATTGTGAGAAATTTTGGCAGAGAACTAACCCACCTTTGTTCCATGATGATACCCAGCACACTGGATCCGTGTGGTCTAGGATGGTTTATGACATAGTTGGCCAACATAATCTTTGAGATATAGTGACCTATCTCACTTAATATTACATAATACCACATAGTTTTTATACATGAGTGTGATTGTGATTTGTCTAGGGTAGACCCGAGGGAGGGGTCGAGCCTTGTGGGATTTGCGATTTAAAGAAATGATAATTTCATTTATGTTTAGATATGATGGAATTTGAAAAGAGATTTGTGATGAGATGTGATGTTATTTAAAAAGGATGTTTCTTAAATGAATTTCCCTTTTTGATGAGTTTTAATGAGATTGAGCATGAGATGGTTTTACATGTTGATATTTCCATGTTTTATGCCTATTTACATGATTTTCAATACATGATATATGTATATACATGTGGCATAGTTTTATTTCCTCATGCTCCAATTATAATCGATTTATGCATAACATTATCAGCATGTAGATAGAGTAGTTATCTATCATGCTTGCATTATTGCCTTACTGAGCGTGTGGTTGCTCATCCCTCTCTACTTTTCCCTCTCTACAGAGTGTACATAGCAGCCCAGTGAGGACTGAGGCATTATATTTTGGACATCCGCTGCTTTCATCGCCAAAAGGTATACACACAGGGATTCTTTTTGTATCTAAACATGTAAAGGCACAGTAGTCATTTTGTATTGTAATGTAGGGGATGTAAAAGTTAGAAAACGTGCCATGTATAAGTGTATAACTTAACTTTCAAGTGAATGACACTTCTTGTGATTAATTTGAGAATGAACGATGAGTGATGATTATTATTGACTCACATCCCAACTGTGTAGTGGTGAGTTTGTTCACGACTAGGTAAGGAAAGGAAAATTCAAAAAATTTGTAGTGATTTTTATACGAATTGGATAAATAGGGTCGTGACAGAGAATGGTATCAGAGCTGAGTTGGCCAGATATGAGTCAGTAATAAAACGTAGGAAAATTACACCCCCATATTGTTGTGCTATTTTTTATATAAAACTGTGTATACCACGATGCATTAAGTCTAATAAGCGATTGTGAATACAGGGAGTTAGGCATTATGCCTGTTACACGCCGAGGTAGAGGGGCGGGAGCACGTGCTAGAGGTCGTAAGTTGGGCCTGAGAGCCGTGCTGAGCCACAAACTGACCAGGCTCCTCAGAACTCTGTTAAGAGACCAGAGGATATTGAGGCACGCTTCGCTAGGATAGAGTGGAGTATCGAGGGCCTAGTTGAGATAGTCACTCAGGCATTGGGTGCCAATGATAGAGAAGGTCCTGCAGCACAGCCTACTACTGGACAGGCAGCTGCAGAGGTGGAGAGACCTCAGATTGCAGAGACTACTACCGCTACACCCCCACTATAGGATGCTGCTTCACCTATCGCTCCACAATCGAGCGAGAATGACCTGGGGTATGATTGAGACTTGAGCAGATTGAGACGGTTTCAAGAGTTGAAACCTCCAGTGTTTAGAGGGGTAAAGGACCTGGTGATTACTGAGGATTGGGTCTATAAGATGGAAAAGTTGTACTGATTTTTCAGATGCACATCAGCTGAGAAAGTGGCCTTTGTCGTGTTTTTGTTAAAAGGCGACGCAGAACACTGGTGGAGATCCACCGACTCTATTTTGAGAGCTCGACACTCCGAGCTCACATGGGAGATATTCTTGGAGGCCTTTAGGAGGCAATATATACCGATCACCACATAGAGGAAACTGGGGATGGAATTCATGAATTTGGTTCAGGGGAACCATACCATGGATGAATATGAGTCGAGATTCATGTCTATAAGGAGTTACAACTCGGATACGATGAGTAGTGAGACTTAGAAAGTCCAGATGTTCGTTGATGGATTGAGATTGTCCATCCGGACTAAGTTAGCTCCATTTTACATTCATACTTATAAGGGGGCAGTGAACAGGGCACAATTATGCGAGTAGGACTTTGAGAAGAATGCCTCTGAGCTTGGAAAGATTAGTGTCAGGAGAGATAGAGATCAGAAGAGATTCGAGATTGATAGAGTGGCCAGGAGAGGAGGCCAAAGATTCTTTGAGAAGAGACCTAAGATTGAGGAGATACAGGAGAGAGCTACTAGACCTCCTGTGTACCCGGCTTTGACTGCACCGAGAGGTATAGTTATTGGAGGATAACAGTGTACTACTGATCAGTGTAAGAGGTGTGGCAGATACCATGAGACTAGACCATGTCAGATGCCCCATGTTTCATGTTATAGGTGTGGGAAGCCCGAACATATTTCGAGGTACTGTTCTGAGATGGTTGAGACTACCCCACAGAAGGGCAAGGAGCTAGAGAGAGCTCCAGTTGAGACAGCTGCTCCAAGGAGGAGAGTTACAACTGAGAAAAAATGGAAATAGGCAATGGGTGTGAGCAGAGGAAGAGTACATGCACTGGATCAAGACACCGCAGATGCTTCGACGGAGGTGATTAAAGGTACCATCCTAATCTTTGATTTAGAAGCATTAGTATTGTTTGATTCTGGTGCCACACATTCCTTCATATCGCCTTCCTTTACACATAAATTGTTGAAGCATGTGAAGCCTACATTGTTAGATAAAATGTTGATGATTTCCACACCCATGAACGATAGTCAATTAACTGAGCATGTATGTAGGGATTGTAAATTGAAGATAGAGGGAAAGGAAATGGCAGCCGATTTAATTTTATTGAATATGAGTGATTTTTGATGTAAAATTGGGAATGGATTGGTTGGCTGCCAATCACGTTGTTATGGATTGTCATACTAAAACATTGACATTTCCAGAGATAGAAAATCATGTTGTAAGGTTTGTGAAATGAAATGAAAGAACATAATCATGATAAATGAAAATAGTATGATTTTATTTAATCTACTTGAGTGATGAATTTATTTGTTTATATTGAATATTAATGTGGTGACTTATGACACTAACGATGAAAAGAATGACATGAAGGGTTCATTGCATACGTGGTTGACATAGATAAGGCACACCCGAAATTAAGAGACATACCAGTGACTGCAGAATTTCCTTATGTCTTTCTAGATGATTTACCAGGGCTACCACTTGAAAGGGAAATGGAATTTTGCATAGAATTAGTGTCTGGTACTGAGCCGATATCTAAACCACCATATAAAATGGCTTCGATTGAATTGGAAGAGCTAAATAAATAGTTGCAAGAGTTGCTAGAGAAGGGGTATATTAGACCGAGTGTCTTACCTTGGGGAGCACCGGTTCTGTTTGTAAGGAAGAAGGATGGAAGCCTCCAACTGTGTCTAGATTACTGTTTATTGAATAAGGCCACCATTAAGAACAATTACCCCCTTCCTCGCATAAATGATTTGTTGGATCAACTCTGGGGAGCATAAGTCTTCTCTAAGATAGATCTGCGATCAGGGTACCACTAGTTGAGGATATGGAGTGGAGATGAACCTAAGACAACACTTTGTACCCGTTATGGCCACTACGAGTTTTTGGTAATGCAATTTGGATTAACAAATGCCCCCGCAGCATTTATGGTACTAATGAATTATGTATTCAAGCCATACCTGGACAAGTTTGTGATTGTGTTTATTGATGATATATTGGTTCATTCCAAGTCCAGGGAAGATCATGAAGAGCACTTGAGAGTAGTTCTGCAGACCCTCCAAGAGAAAGAATTGTATACCAAACTCAGCAAGTGTAACTTTTAGTTAAAGCATATCTCATTTCTAGGCTATGTTGTGTCGAAGGATGGGATATCAGTGGATCCATCCAAGATAGAGACGATTATACAGTGGGAACAACCTAAGAAAATTACTAAGATCAGAAGTTTTCTGGGATTGGCAGGGTATTATCAAAGATTTGTATAGGGTTTCTCCAGACTAGTTGCTTCATTGACACGCCTCACACGGAAAGACGTTAAGTTTGGATGGGATGAGGCATGTGAGAGGATTTTTGAGGACCTTAAGCGCCGATTGACCACTGCTCCGGTTCTCACCATTCTTACCAGCTCAAGAGGTTTCTCGATGTATAAGGATGAATCACTAGGGACTGGGCTGTGTGCTTATGCAGGATGGGAAGGTAGTTACCTATAGATCTAGACAGTTGAAGGATCACGAAAGGAACTACTCGACACACGATTTGGAGTTAGCGGCCGTAGTGTATGCTTTGAAAATATGGCATCACTATCTTTACGGTGATAAATTTTAGGTTTTTACAGATCATAAGAGCCTTAAGTACTTGTTCTCGTAGAAAGAGTTAAATATGAGAAAGAGGAGATGGCTCAAACTCCTTAAGGATTATGATTGCAAAATCATGTACCACCCGGGTAAGGCAAATGTAGTTGTTGATGCTTTAAGTAGGAAGAACCTAGAGTTGGTGTCTTCTATGATGGTACAGGAACATGAGTTGTTGGAACAATTTGTGAACCTCGGTTCGTATGTGACCCCACCTAGATCAGAGTGAGTTGAGATTATGACTAGTTTGATATTGGAGCTAGAGTTGATTGGCCGTATTCAGCAGGCTCAGCTAAGTGATCGACAGTGTATCGATTGGTTGAGTCAGATACAGGCAGGTGTGGGTATTGATTTTGAGCTAAGTACCGATAGCTTATTGAGGTTCAGAGGCAGAGTATGTGTTCCCGAGGATCTTGAGATCAGGAGAATGATTTTATCAGAGGCTCACTTATCGAAGTACACGATACATTCGGGGAGTACCAAGATGTATCAAAACCTTCAGAAGGTTTATTGGTGGTCTGAAATGAAAAGAGAAATTATTGAATATGTCGCTAAGTGTCTCGTTTGTCAGCAGGTGAAGGTAGAGCATTAGAAGCCTGCAGGGTTATTGTAGCCTCTACCGATACCGACATGGAAATGGGATCATGTCACCATAGATTTTATGATGGGATTGTCGAGAACCCGTAGAGGTCATGATGCCATATGGGTTATTGTGGATCGATTGACTAAGTCAGTCCATTTCTTAGCTATGAGAGCTACCGATACTCTGAGTCAGTTGGTGAACTTATATGCAAGAGAGATCTTAGCTATGAGAGCTACCGATACTCTGAGTCAGTTGGTGAACCTGTATGCAAGAGAGATAGTACGACTACACGGTGTACTAGTGAGAGTTGTTTCGGATAGGGATGCCCACTTCACTTCCCATTTCTGGAACATTTTTAGGATGCGATGGGACCCACTTGAGTTTTAGCATCGCTTTTCATCTTCAGACAGATGGGCAGTCAGAGAGGACTATACACACCTTGGAGGATATGTTGAGAGCGTGTGTGCTGGATTTTGGAGGCTCATGGGATGATCACCTGCAGTTAGCTGAGTTTGCCTATAATAACAGTTATCATATGAGTATCGGGATGGCACCCTATGAGGCACTCTATGGACACAGATGTCGATCCCTCATTAGATGGGAAGAGGTTGGTGACAGATAGATTTTTGCTTCAGACTTAGTGCAGCAAGTATCTGAGGACGTTCGATTGATATGTGAGCGATTGTGGACAGCTCAAAGCCGACAAAAGAGTTAAGCCTACAAGAGACGGAGACCACTAGAGTTTGATGTAGGTGAGTCGGTATTTCTAAGAGTTTCACCTTCGAAGGGTATTATGAGATTTGGTAAGAAGGGCAAGCTGAGCCTAAGATATATCTGACCCTTCGAGATTTTGGAGAGAGTGGGAGATAAGGCGTATAGGTTGGCATTACCATCGGATTTGGAAAATATTCATAATATCTTCCATGTCTATCACCAGGACCCGGCACATGTGATAAGATATGAGCCATTAGAGCTCAATGAGAGTATGACATATGTTGAGAAGTCGATTCGGATCTTGGATAGAAAAGAGAAAGTGTTGAGGAGAAAGACAATTCCCTTGGTAAAAGTTCTTTGGCAACATCACACGGTGGAAGAGGCCACATGGGAATTGGAGAACCTGATACGGGAGAAGTACCCCCAACTTTTTGAAAAGTAACTTGGTTCTAATTTAGAGGACCAAATTCTTTTAAGGAGGGGAGGAATGTGAGACCCGTATTTTTAGATGTAAACCTTATGATTTCATAAGTATGGTGATGTATATGCAATATGAAGCATAAGTGATGTAAAGTCCCTAAATTCAATGTACACACTTGTAATAAGAGTTTGTGATGTACGTACAAGTTTCATTTTGTATGAATATGAAGAAATGGACTTTTGTATGTGATGAATGTGAGTGGAATGCAAAATGATTGAGTTGCATAAGTCTTTGTACTTCCATTTAGTTTGGTATGGTATGCATTTGGTTATACAATGAATGCACATAAGTTTTAATGTGTGTAAAGTATGAATGGATGTCATTTTCAAGTCTTAAAGGTGGTTGGATGAGAAAATAACTATGGCAGCAAAATTAAGGAGGTTTGGTATAAGTTCTGTAGAAAACTATAGCAAAATCTAGAAATTATGAATGCCAGATCGATCTCATAGGATGGGCTATCGATCTGGAAGAGCCAAAAATGTGATGCCCTGGTAGCGCGGAAAACAGGGCAAATTTAAAACTTTTTAATTCATCAATTCACAATTAAGGGTGCATTCCTGTGCAGTGTCATGCATCATCATACATCATAATATATATCATCAAACTTTCACCTCATGATCTCATCATCTCATAGTTATATTTCATATCATATACATTACTCAATTCAAGGTTAATTAATCCTAATACATCCCATACATTATTGTAAATCAAGTGTTTGTAAATATAACTTTAGTCTGGGTACATGAAATGATAAATTATACCACAAAATATAATATATGGCCTGGAGCTCAAGTCCTTCACTAGTCACTACTTCGTACGTCGCAAGAAATTCTCCTCACTTGAAGAAATCTAGGGGGAGATAAAACAAGGTGAGCTTCTAAATCGCTCAGTAAAGAGGTAAGGGACTCATTTACAATATAATGATTTGCACAGCACAATCATTTTCTCTTGTGGGTGAAAACCCAACAAACTTAGTAGAAAAGTGTAGCATGAATAATTAAAACATCATCTTAACTCATTTCTCAAAACTTATGTAGAAACATGATAATAAATAGCTCAAACCATGATTACAAGTAGTTACAAGCATGTGGAAATCAGGATACGATAATGGCTTGTATCATAAAAACGTGATAAAAATCACCGTATGTAGTAATACACATGGGGCAGCCACCAAACACAATCTCATGTGTATAAAAAGGAGACTTGGCAATAAAACTCATAAAAACTCATCCTGGCATATCAAAATGATTGAACTCGTCCCCTAGGCGGACATCCCCAATCGAGGGATTTCATCGACAATAATACACCCATGGCCATGGTTCGCTGTAGACTTGATCAGAGTCGTACAGTCATCGGTCTTACGTGCTATCAAAGCATGGCCTGGTCTTACATGCTATCAAAGCAATGCCACCCATCGCTGCCGCGAAGCGGGGTCATCTCACGTTACCAGAACGGAGGAATATTAGACTTACATGCTACCAGACCAAGTCCCGATGTGTATTCAACATGACACGCCTAAGTCTCAATAATAGTCATTATCATATAAAACTATTTTGCCTTCACGTAGCGCTCATAGTGGTTTTCTCATAAAACTCACCTTAAAATCGTTTTTTACTCAACACAAAACGCGTCAAAACCGAGCTCAAACCGACAAAACCACGCACACATTTCTCCAATCTCGGTACGCCTTAACATAGAGCCCAAATCACATTTTCACTTTTTAAACTCAAAGCGGTTGTAAAATAATTTCACATTTAGTTTACAACTCATAAAAATTGGGCCCTAACCGACTATAAAATCGTGTGCAATGACTCATTCACAACTCATTAAAACATGCTTGTTTTCTCAAATCACATTTCATGCTACAATATCATCACAAAATCGCACACACAAATGAGTTTAAATTTCCCTTACCTCGTTGCACCTTGTATAGTGCAATCGTTTCCCCCAAACAAGGGACTAGCCTCGTATTCATCTCTGGAACTCCTGGGCTGTCCAAACGATGTTAAAACATCAATACTTCATCTCAATTACATCACCGAGCACATATTTTCTCATATTCTCGTTAAATACTACAAATCATGTTTTTCTCATATTCCTATCCTAATCCATATTCTTATCTACTGCATTTCAATTCCTACATTTTTCATGCATAATATCCATGCCAAAATCACCTCATTGCCTCGATTCCAATTTATAGCTAAAATCTCAAAAAGCACCACAATTGGTATAATATCATCATCACTCTAATAAAATCACAAGTTCATCAACTCTAATCATTTCCTAGTTATTTTATCACAATCACCTAAATCACCTCAATATCAAAGATTAAAGCTTAGAAATTTACCCAAAAATTATGGAGAGCTCGATTCACACCTCGATTCGATTCGTCCTTCGATTTCCAAGTATGTTGTTCTCCTTTGGATGAGGAACAACTTTCCTTCTTGCCACAACCTCTTATTCGAACGAAAATGGGCGATTTGAAGGAGAGAGAAAGCTAGGAATTTCAGTTTCTGAAGAGAGAGAGAATGAATTTCCATAAAACACAGGGGTCCTTATATAGGTCGAAGGTAGGAGATCGATCTGGTCCTTGATGAGATCGATCTCTATTTGAATTTGGGAACATTTTGGGGCAATTTTATGCCTAGGAGATCGATCTGTCGTGGGGTGAGATCGATCTCTTAATTGCTTCATGGGATCGATCTGCTCCTTGAGGAGATTGATCTTCTATTTATAGAATGCTTCATGAGATCGATCTTCTTGCCTATGGGATCGATCTGCCTATCAGTT
The DNA here is from genome assembly GCA_033439115.1 of Firmiana major. NCBI lineage: Eukaryota > Viridiplantae > Streptophyta > Magnoliopsida > Malvales > Malvaceae > Firmiana > Firmiana major. Next base: position 18,794,320 of record CM065903.1, on the reverse strand, counting down.
CTTGCACATTTCCTGCATTCTAGAGCCATGAGATCGATCTCTCATCCTTGGAGATCGATCTGGCCTTCACATATTATACTGCTGCTGCATCAATTTGTAGAAAACTCAATGTAAAACTTCCCAAAATCTACCCCATAGTCCATATTTCAATCCATACATATTCAAGACTTAAAAACCCCATCTTCTTATACTTTATCATATTTAAAACTTGCGTGTACATTAACATATCATGATTACATACACCAAATTACAATTCTCATAAATGGGGTATACAAAATTCACAGTTCTCGCATCCTCCCCACCTTTAAAGAATTTGGTCCTCCAATTCAACTCGACTCATCAAACAGATGGGGGTACTTCTCCTTCATGAGGCTTTCCAATTCCCAAGTTGCCTCTTCCATTGAGTGATGTTTCCACAAAACTTTCACTAATGGGATGCTTTTGGTTCTAAGTACCTTCTCTCTTCTATCAAGAATCCGGACGGGTTCTTTAGTGTAGCTCATGTCCTCTTGTATGTCTATCTCTTCATACTCTATGACATGAGAAGGGTCCGGGTGGTACTTCCTTAACATAGATACATGAAAGATGTTATGTATTCTGAACATCTGTAGGGGTAATGCCAACCTATAGGCTACCTCTCCCACTCTCTCAAGAATCTCGAATGGTCCAATGTATCAAGGACTCAATTTTCCTTTCTTTCCAAATCTCATGATACCCTTACTCGGTGATACCTTCAGAAATACTACATCACCAATATCAAACTCGAGTGGTCGTCTACGCACATCCGCGTAGCTTTTCTGTCTACTCTGTGCAGTCCGTAACCTCTCACATATGAGTTTCACATTCTGTACAGCCTTTCAATAAGTTCGAGAGCATTTATTTTTCTGTCACCCACTTCTTCCCACGCTATAAGGGATCTACACCTCCTACTATATAGAGCCTCAAAAGGTGCAATTCTAATACTCGCATGATAGCTATTATTGTACGCAAACTCTACTAGGGGCAGGTGATCATCCCATGATCCCTTAAAATCCATCGTACATGCCCTCAACATATCTTCCAGAGTCTGAATAGTCCTCTTTGACAGACCATCTGTCTGAGGATAATAGGCGGTACTAAAACTCAATCAAGATTCCATTGACTCTTGAAACTAGGTCCAAAATCTGGAAGTAAATCAGGAATCTCTGTCAGAAGTAACACTCACTGAAGCCCTATGTAATCTAGCTCTCTCACTGACATACAACTCAGCTAAGGCATCCACAGTATCAATGCTCTTGATGGCAAGGAAGTTGGTACTTTTTGTCAGTCTATCCACTATGACCTATATCGCATCACAACCCCTTTAGGTCCTCGATAAACCCATAATAAAGTCCATGGTGACATGCTATCATTTCCATATAGGCACAGGTAAAGGCTGCAATAATCCTTCAGGCTTCTGATGCTCAGCTTTCACTTACCGGCACACTAAACATCTGGCCACAAAATCTGCCACGTCTCGCTTCATACCACTCCACTAATATACCTTTCTCAAATCTCGGTACATTTTAGTACTCCCTGGGTGCATGGTGTATCGCGAGCAGTGGGATTCTCTCAATATCTGTCCCTTCAAGGTATTATTGTCCGGTACACAAATTCATCCTCTAAATCTCAATAGTCCATCCTCACCGACTATGAGATCCGACTACGAAGTTTGCTCAGCTTGGCTAACCATGTTATTCAACCTCTGATCATCATGTTGTCTAGTTCTAATCTGATCCATGATCCTGGGCTCTATTCGCAGGCTAGCCAAAAATTCGATCTCTACCTCTTTGACTCTGATCCGAAGTTCGGTGAATTGCTCCAATAAATCTCATTCCCTGACCATCATAGTAGATATCACACTCTTCCTGCTCAGGGCATCAGCAACCACATTCGCCTTTCCCGGATGGTACAGAATCTCGAGTCATAATCCTTAAGGAGTTCCATCCATCCCTTTGTCTCATGTTTAACTCTTTCTGATCAAATAGATACCTCAAACTCTTGTGGTCAGTGAAGATCTGAAATCTTTCCCCATATAAGTAGTGCCGCCAGATCTTCAAGGCAAACACCACAACACCTAACTCCAAATCATACGTGGGGTAATTTCGCTCATGATCTTTTAATTGTCGCGACCCATAGGCTACCACTCTTCCATGCTGCATGGGTACACATCCAAATCCTTGATGGGAAGTATCACTATACATCAAAAATCCTCTTGATCCCTCAAGGATAGTCAACACAGGTGCCGTTGTTAATCTCCTCTTTAATTCCTGAAAATTGAGCTGACATTGATCAGTTCATATGAACAGGGTCTCCTTACGCGTGAGCTTAGTCAAAAGAGCGACAATCTTGGAAAATCCCTCCACAAATCTTCTGTAATACCCTGCCAAACCAAGGAAACTTCGTACCACAGTAATTGTCTTTGGTCTTTCCTAATTAAGCACAGCCGCTACTTTAATTGGATCAACTGATACTCCCTCAACGAAAACTATATGACCAAGGAAAGCTATCTGATCCAGCCAAAACTCACACTTACCAATCTTTCCATATAATTGCTTATCTCGGAGTATCTGAAGTACTAACCACAAGTGTTGTGCGGGCTCCTCATAAAACTGAGAGTACACCAGGACATCATCAATCAAGACTATCACAAACTTATCTAAATAGTCTGTGAACACCTCGTTCATTAACCTCATAAAGACTGCAGGGGCATTCGTCAATCCAAAGGGCATCACTAGAAATTCATAATGGCCATACCTTGTCCTGAAGGTCATTTTTGGAACATCTTCTTCCTTAATCCTTAATTGGTGATAGCTCGATCTCAAATCAATCTTAGAGAAGACTGAAACCCCTCTCAGCTGATCAAGTAGGTCATCAATCCTGGGTAATGGGTATTTATTCTTCACCGTGGCTTTATTCAATAGCCGGTAGTCTATGCAGAACCTGAGACTACCATCCATCTTCCTCACGAATAACACTGGTGCTGCCTATGGTGAGACACTGGGTCTAATAAATCCTTGATCCAATAACTCCTGTAGTTGTTTCTTCAATTCCTTAAGTTCCACTAATGCCATCCTATATGGAGGTCTAGAGATAGGCTGAGTATTAAGTACAAATCAATGGTAAACTCTAGCTCTCTCTCTCTCTAGTGGTAAACCTGGCAACTCATCTGGGAAGACATCCAAAAATTCACACACCACAAGTATATCCTCAATTCTCGGATGTTCCTGCTTATCGTCTGATATGAGTGTTTCATAACCTTCACATGAACAATCATCTTTAGTACTCTCAAAAGCAACATCAAAATTTCACTTTTGCTTACAAAAATTTCACACATTTATTTCCTCAATATTTCAAACGTACACTGTAAGGTTCAGGTAGGGAGAAAGTTACAATCTTAGTGTAGCAGTCTAAGCTCACTTGATTAGTTGCCAGCCAATCCATTCCCAAAATTACATCAAATACATGTATATTCAGCATCATTAGATTTGCTAAGATCACTCTATCTCCCACCTTTATTTCACACCCTCTATAGATTAGATCAGTTCTCTAGGACTCACGCATAGGGGTATTTACATGTAGTATATACTCTAGAGGTTCAAACTTCAAATTTAATCTAAATGCAAAATGCTTAGAAATAAACAAATGTGTGGACCCTGGATCAATCAACACATGAGCCTTATGATTACATACAGAGAGAGTACCTCTTATAGTTTCTGCTGAAGTGTATGTTGTTTCCTTGTCCAGAGCAAACACACGTCCCACTGTAAAGGGCTTCTTTCCTTTCTCTGCTGCAGTGGCCCATCTCGGGGGATCAACTCTCTAAGGCTACTGTCTGGTAGGCTCCGGAGCATGTGTTCTCTAAGTTTGAGGGCAGTCATTTACTCTGTGACCCATGTCTCCACATCTAAAACATCCATGGATCAACCCAGTACAACTTCCCTTATGTGATCGACCACAATTTCTGTAAACTTTTATCTCAAGCTTGACATATCGAGGGGTCTCCTGATGATAGGATAAGCTCTGGGTCTCCCCAATCTACCTTTCTGTACCTCAATCCTTCCTCTTCTGAAGGAACCTCTCTGAACATCTGCTTGGGAAATCGCTGGCCTCTTGCCCTTATCCCGAGTCACTACACTGAACTCATTTTGGGATTATACAATTTTGATTCCCCTCTCAATCTCTTGTGCTCCTCTCAGAACATCTCCAAACTCAGTAATACACAGCCCTATCAATCGATCTCTGATGATGGGCTTCAATCCATGCATAAATCTCTCAATGCAAAACTCTTCATTTTTTAAGGTCTCTGGATCATATCTCAATAGAGCGATAAATCGGCTCTCATAATCATCCACAAACATATCGCCCTGTACCATATTCAAAAACTCTACTAGCTTCCTTCTCTGAGCAGCTCGTGGTACATATTGGGCTCTAAATGTCGTTTGAAACTTGTCCCAACTAATCACATCCTGGCTAGACATCAGATTACCCTAGGTAGTACCCCACCAATCTCGAGCTCTTCCTTTCAACATATAAGTGCCCATACTGACCCTCTCAGCATCTGTGCATCCCAAATAGTCAAATATGACTCTCAACTCAGTCAACCACTCCTCAGCCTCTGCGGGATCATTTTTCCCTTTGAATGCAGGTGGATTCATTTTCAAAAAGTCCTTTAGTCGGACCATACTTCTGTCATTAAGCTGAGTGATGGGAGACACTGGATCCATCTGTACCGGGGGCATAGGAGGTCTTTGTGGTGGTGTAGGAGTAGTACCCAAGGTATTAACCTCAAAATCTTACACTAATAGCGCTGCCATTTGCTCAAAACCTTGTCGTACATCATGCTCAATCTGGTTAAATCGAGAGTTAGGACTCTCTGATTGTGGGGTAGATGGCGGAGGTGGCTCTACCTGCCTCCTCGAACGACCTCGTCATCCACTCATTCTTAATCTCAATATGTTTCCTGCGCGTACACATCAAATTCGATTGAAATCTCAATCCTCAATTTCAGTTCATGACCAGACTTATACAGACACTTGGGATGTATTCTATTTCACTTGACCGACACTGACAGTACTCTATACCCTAGGCTTGATACCAAAAAAAATCTGTGACGTCCCGGACACGCGAAAAACAGGGCAAATTTAAAACTTTTTAATTCATCAATTCACAATTAAGGGTGCATTCCTGTGCAATGTCATGCATCATCATACATCATAATACATATATCATCAAACTTTCACTTCAGGATGTCATCATCTCATTGTTATATTTCATATCATATACATTACTCAATTCAAGGTTAATTAATCCTAATACATCCCATACATCATTGTAAATCAAGTGTCTGCAAATATAACTTTAGTCTGGGTACATGAAATGATAAATTATACCTCAAAATATAATATATGGCCTGGAGCTCAAGTCCTCCACTAGCCACTACTCCGTACGTCATAGAAAATTCTCCTCACTTGAAGAAATCTGGGAGGAGATAAAACAGGGTGAGTTCTAAATCGCTCAGTAAGGAGGTAAGGGACTCATTTATAAAATAATGATTTGCACAGCACAATCATTTTCTCTTGTGAGAGAAAACCCAATAAACTCAGTAGAAAAGTGTAGCATGAATAATTAAAACATCATCTCAACTCATTTCTCAAAGCTCATGTAGAAACATGATAATAAATGGCTCAAACCATGATTACGAGTAGTTACAAGCATGTGCAAATCAGGATGCGATAATGACTTTTATCATAAAAATGTGATAAAAATCACCGTATGTAGTAATGCACGTGGGGCAGCCACCAAACACAATCTCATGTGTATAAAAAGGAGACTTGGCAATAAAACTCATAAAAACTCATCATGGCACATCAAAACGATTAAACTCGTCCCCTAGGCGAACATCCCCAATCGAGGGATTTCATCGACAATAATACACCCATGGCCATGGTTCGCTGTAGACTTGATCAAAGTCGTACAGTCGTCGATCTTACGTGCTATCAAAGCACGACCCAATCTTACATGCTATCAAAGCAATGCCACCCATCGCTGTCGCGGAGCGGGGTCATCTCACATTACCAGAATGGAGGAATATTGGACTTACATGCTACCAGACCAAGTCTCGATGTGTATTCAACATGACACGCCTAAGTCTCAATAATAGCCATTATGGAGAGCTCTATTCACACCTCGATTCGATTCGTCTTTTGATTTCCAAGTATGTTGTTCTCCTTTGGATGAGGAACAACTTTCCTTCTTGCCACAACCTCTGATTCGAATGAAATTAGGCGATTTAGAGGAGAGAGAAAGCTAGGGATTTCAGTTTCTGAAGAGAGAGAGAATGAAATTCCATAAAACATAGGGGTCTTTATATTGGTCGAAGGTAGGAGATCGATCTGGTCCTTGATGAGATCGATCTCTATTTGAATTTGGGAACATTTTTAGGTAATTTTATGCCTAGGAGATCGATCTATCGTAGGGTGAGATCGATCTCTTAATTGCTTCATGGGATCGATCTGCTCCTTGTGGAGATCGATCTTCTATTTACAGAATGCTTCATGAGATCGATCTTCTTGCCTATGGGATCGATCTACCTATCAGTTCTTGCACATTTCTTGCATTTTGGATCCATGAGATCGATCTCTCATCCTTGGAGATCGATCTGACCTTCATATATTGTACTGTTGCTGTATCAATTTGCAAAAAATTTAATGTAAAACTTCTGAAAATCTACCCCATAGTCCATATTTCAATCCATACTTCATCAAATTTAAAACTTGCGTGTACATTAACATATCATCATTACATACACCAAATTACAATTCTCATAAATAGGGTATACAAAATTCACAGTTCTTACAAAAAATGCTCTTATTCGAGTAATGGAACAGGCAAGATCGATCTCTAATGGGGCCAGATCAATCTGCTAAACATTTTGTAAAAAGAGGTTCGATTCTTAAATCAAGTACATCGATTTTCTTAGCTCTCGAGTTGGAGCAGATCGATCTCCTCCCTAACCAGATTGATCTCCCTAACTCTCTACCTGAAGCAGATCGATCTCAAGCCTTCGAGAGATCGATCTCATCCCTTCAAATGTCATGAAAATGAGGGATTTAAGAGGACCAGATCGATCTCAAACCCTCGACAGATCGATCTCATCAAGAAATTTCTATAAATAGGAGCAGTGAAATCTATAAATTTTGGGAAACAACCTCACTCTTCCATTTCAATCGAAAAACCTAGCTTTCTCACTCCTAAATCCACTTATTTTTAGTAAGATTTGAGGAAAGACCATTAGATACAAAGTTGTTCATATCCAAGAGAAGATTAACATTCCTTAGAATCAATGCCTCACTTGTTGGATTGAAGGAGCAAGGGACATTTTCATTTGGAGCAAGAAGAGAAACTAGATTGGTAAGTTTCTAATGCTTCAGCCCAAGTACATTTGTCTATTTATTGATTGTGGAGTTGATTTGTATGTGTATTGATGGTTAAAACTCTTAGAATGCAATGGAATAAGTAAAACCTAGAATAAGTTTAGTGTGAGAAAATATGGGTTGAATGACTTAATGATTTATGGGTATGCTGAAGTGTTTATGAGATAATGTACATGATTTGAGATGGGTAAATGAAGTTACATTGGGAGGATAGTCAATTCATGAAAATGAGTATATAAGTTGTTGATAAAATGCCATAGTGAAGAAATTAATGAAATATGAACACTATAAGCTTAACATCGATTTAATATCGATTTGGTATGAATCAATAGGCCTAAAAGAATCAATAGACTCGAGATATGAGTAGAATAATGAAACTAGGCCTTATAAGTGTTCATGGAGGCTATAGGTTGAATCGACTATAGCAAATACAAGGTTGTGTTGTATTGGACTAAATTGGTGCGATATATGATTTTTTGCAATTCTAGAGATTTCGTTGGAGACGAATCGAACCGCACAAGTAAGCAACTCTAAGGAAGTGGAATCACGCAACGTGATTCCAGGTAAGGAAATTTTGTAAGTATATAGAGATAGTTATTCGTACTTTAAACTCATGGGTGAATATAGGGTGTTTCATGAAATGCATGATTGTTTAAGGAAATGATAGTTGGTATATGAGAATGACTACAAGTGTTTGTGGTGTAAGATTTAGATTACGAAAAGATTCTTGAAAAGGGGATAGTAAGGCTAATAATTGCATAAATCACATGTTTTGATGTTTTTACAAAACACATTGCTTTGTTTTAAGCAAATCTACTGGTAGGCTGGCTAGTGTTTGAATGATGTTGTGGAATAGCACATGTGAGGTGCTAAACATGTTTTGAGATTGTTTTGAATGTATATGAGCCCCCTATCGTGTTTATGTAAGTTAAATTATGCTGGAGCCTCGCTCGTATTTAATTACGATATTTTCACTTGTATAAAACGTGTTGGAGCTTAGATCGCACCTTGATTCAAAACTATGATGATGTTTTTTAAACCGTACTGGAGCTTTTGCTCGTACATGGATTACAAGTGGTTTTTCTTATGCATATAACCTTACTGGAGCTATGCTCATACGCAGTTTTCTCATGAAATTATGCATAGATGTCGTACTAGAGCGTTGCTCGTATGAGGATATTAATTTATGATGCATGAATCGTGCTAGAGCTTAGCTCGCACAAGTTTTCACATTATGGTATGTATGATGCCGTGGTGAGGGTAATACGGATTAATTTAGGGAACCCAAAAGGGGCGAGCAAGGCCATGAGGGGTTAGGACTTGACATTAATCCATTCAGGGAACCCAAAAGGGGCGAGCAAGGCCATGAAGGGCTAGGACCTGACATTAATCCATTCAGGGAACCCAAAAAGGTGTGAACAAGGCCATGAGGGGCTAGGACCTGACATTAGAAATACTCTTACATGCACTTGAGACTATATCAGTTACACATGGCATTGAGGTAGATAAGACCTACGGTTGGCACCCCCAATCATGGTATGGGCCAGCGGAGTACATTGTACCATGTATATCACATGGAGTATGTTGTACCGCATGGTTGAGATACTGATGAGAAAGTTTGGCGGAGAACTAACCCACCTTTGTTCCAGCATGATACCCCACACACCGGGATCCGTGTGGTCTGGGATGATTTATGACATAGTTGGCCAACATAGTCTTTGAGATATAGTGACTTGTGTCACTTAATATTACATAATACCACATGGTTGTTATACATGAGTGTGATTGTGATTTATCCAGGGTAGACCCGAGGGAGGGGTCGAGCCTTGTGGGATTTATGATTTAAGAAATGATAATTTGATTTATGATTAGATATGATGGAATTTAAAATGAGATTTGTGATGAGATGTGATGTGATTTAAAAAGGATGTTTCTTAAATGAATTTCCCTTTTTTGATGAGTTTTAATGAGACTGAGCATGAGATGGTTTTACATGTTGATATTTTCATGTTTTATGCCTATTTACATGATTTTCAATACATGATATATGTATATACATGTGGCATAGTTTTATTTCCTCATGCTCCGATTATAATCGATTTATGCATAACATTATCAGCATGTAGATAGAGTAGTTATCTACCATGCTTGCATTATTACCTTACTGAGCGTGTGGTTGCTCATCCCTCTCTACTTTCCTCTCTCTACAGAGCGTACATAGCAACCCAATGAGGACTGAAGTGTTGTATTTTGAACATTCGCTACTTCCATCGCCAAAAGGTATACACACATGGATTCTTTTTGTATCTAAACATGTAAAGGCATAGTAGTCATTTTTGTATTGTAATGTGGGGGATGTAAAAGTTAGAAAACGTGTCATGTATAAGTGTATAACTTAACTTTCAAATGAATGACACTTCTTTTGATTAATTTGAGAATGAATGATGAGTGATGATTATTATTGACTCACAGCCCAACTATGTAGTGGTGAGTTTGTTCACGATCGGGTAAGGAAAGGAAAATGCGAAAAATTTGTAGTGATTTTTAGACGAATTTGATAAATAGGGTCGTGACAGTAGTATATTCCAGACACTGCTCAGAGGAAACTACAGATGGAGTTTATGGGTTTAGTCCAGGGGAATCGATTAGTGGATGAGTACAAATCGAGATTCACATCCTTGGCAAGATATGATCTAGATGTTAGGAGTAGTGAGGTTATGAAAGTCAGAAAGTTTACCGACGAATTAAAATCGGCTATCAGATCTAGACTAGTACCATTAGACATCTCTACTTATAAGGAGACAGTGCGCGTGGCGCAATTATGTGTGCAAGATTTTGATAGGAATGCCAATGACTTTGGTAAGGTGGGTAAAGATAGAGGTGAAGACAAGAAGTGACTAGTGGCTGATAGTGGTTTTGGTTTCAGAAGAGGTCGGAGACTATTTAGTAAGAGACCGAGGATTAAGGAGATACGGGAGAGGACTGTTAAGCCTTCTGTGTATCCGACCATTACTTCAGCGAATAGTATTGTTATTGGAGGACCACGGCTTATGACCGAGTAGTATAGTAAGTGTGGTAGCTATTATAGTAATAGGCCTTGTTATATGGCTACTGGAGCATGTTATAGATATGGTAAGAGGGCATTGATGAAGAACTGCCCAGAGTTGACTGAGAGTGCCCCACAGAAGGGCAAGGAGAAAGGGAAAACACCTGCTGAGACATCTGTACCTAAGAGGAGAGCCATAATCAAAGAGAAGGGTCAACAGGTTGTGGCAAAGGGCGAGTACAGGCCTTAAACCTTGGTACTGCTGATGCTTCCATGAATGTGATTGAAGGTTGTTGAAGCATGTGAAGCTTAAACCGTTAGGTAAAGTTTTCTAAGAAGAAGTAAGAGAATTAGATGTTATGGAAAAAAAAATAAGATTTTTATGCTGACTAAGAAATAATGAATATTTTTGAAGGATTTATTACGTACGTGGTTGATTTGGATAAGGCAAGTTCAGAATTGAGAGACATTCCAGTGGTAAAGGATTTTCCTGATGTCTTTTCTGATGATCTGCCAAGGTTACCATCAGACAGAGAGATGAAATTTTGTATTGATTTAGTATCTGGCACTGAGACGATATCTAAACCACTGTACAAAATGGCTCCGGTTGAGTTAGAGGAGCTAAAGAAGCAATTACAGGAGTTGTTGGATTAGGTTCAAGGAGCACAGATATTTTCCAAGATAGATCTGAGGTCTGGATACCATCAGTTGAGAGTTCGGGACGGATATGTACCCAAGATAGCCTTTAGTAACCGTTATGGTTATTATTTTATCTAATTCTAGAATTTCATATAAAATCTGGCAGCATAACGGCTGCATATTGAGCTAAACCATCCCCGCAAACAAACTCAAACATAATTTATATCTGCAATCATCAACTACATAATTTAAATCTCATCATCTACTCTATTTATCCACAAAGCAACATTAACATACCTCAATCATAAATCATCCATCAAAATTTAATTTGAACTTGGATTCATATTAGGCTATTTAAATGGGTATATTACCAAGAAAATGAGATACCAAGCTTCTTCATGAAGACCGAGAGTTAACCACATCATTTTCATATTTCGAATAGAAGTGATCTAAACTCCCTTTTTTTTCTCAATATTTCTACATTTATAAAGATTAGCTAATACATCCCAAAGTAAACAATTATATATGTTCGTGCATACATAGAAGGTCTGAAATAACAATATAGGAGTTGTATGCTAAACTCAGTAAATGTGACATCTTGTTGGAGAAGATTTCTTTTATGGGCCATGTTGTATTGAAAGACGGCGTGTCAGTGGATCCATCTAAGATTGAAGCTGTAGTTCAGTGGAAACAGCCCAGGTCAATCACAGAGATTAGGAATTTTTGGGTCTGACAAGATATTATCGAAGGTTTGACGAAGGTTTTTTCAAAAAAAATGGCTGCTCCGTTGACTCGTCTCACTCAGAAGAATGTTGCACTTGAGTGGGATGATGATTGTGAAAGGAGTTTCGGGGAATTGAAGCGTCAACTAACCATTGGCCTGATTCGCACCATTCCTACCAACTCAGAAGATTTTTTTGTATATACAAATGCTACACATCAAGGATTATGTTATGTATTGATATAGAATGAAAGGGTGGTTGCTTATAGATCTAGACAGTTAAAGGATCATGAGAACTATTCGACCCATGATTTAGAGTTGGCGGCTGTAGTGTTTGCACTGAAGATATGGCACCACTATCTTTATGGTGAGAAATTTTAGAATTTTTTTTACTGATCACAAGAGCCTTAAATATATGTTCTCGCAGAATGAGTTAAACATGAGACAGAGAAGATGGCTAGAGCTTTTGAAGGACTACAATTATGAGATATTATATCACCTAGGTAAGACGAATGTAGTCATGAATGCTTTGAGCAAAAAGAGTCTCGGGTTGATATCATATATGATGGTTCGAGAACACGAGTTGTTACAGCAGTTTGTGAGCCTCAGCTTGGATGTGACCTCATCAGATACTAACAGCTATGATGTTATAGCTAGCCTGAGATTGGAACTGGATCTGATTGAGAGAATCTGACAAGCTCAGCTTAGTGACTGACAACGTGTCAAGGTGATGAGTTAGATTCAGATAAGTGAGAGTGCTGATTTTGAGTTGAGCACTGATGAGTTACTGAGGTTCAGGGGCAGAGTATGTGTTCCAAAGGATCCAGAGATCAGGAAGATTGATTTTGGTAGAGGCTCATTCATCGAGATATACGGTACATTTGGGAGTAATAAGATGTATCAAAATCTCTGAAAAGTGTATTGGTGGTCAGGGATGAAGAAGGATATAGCAGAGTATGTTGCGAGGTGTCTCACCTATCAGCAAGTTAAGATAGAGCATTAGAAGCTTGCAGGGTTATTGCAGTCTCTACCGATTTCGACATGGAAATGGGAGCATGTCACCATGGATTTCGTGATAGGTTTTCTGAGGACACGAAGGAATCACAATGCCATTTGGGTGATTATGGATAGGTTTCCCACTTCCTAGCTATGAAGCCTACAGATACTTGAGTACATTAACGGATTTATATGTACACGAGATAGTGAGGCTACATGGTGTTCCAGTGAACGTTGTTTCAGATAGGGATTCTCACTTCACTTCCCACTTCTAGGAACATTTTCAGGAAGCCATGGGAACCCAGTTGAGATTCAGTATAGTGTTCCATCCTCAAACAGATGGTCAGTCAGAGAGGACCATACAGATTCTAGAGGATGTGTTAAAAGTGTGTACGCTTGATTTTAGAGGCACCTAGGACGATCATTTACCACTAGTCGAATTCGCCTATAGTAACAGTTATCACTCGAGTATCGGGATGACTCCGTATGAAGCATTATATGGACACAGGTGTCATTCCCCCGTTAGATGGGAAGAAGTGGGTGACCGACATATATTTGCTCCTAATCTGGTAAGACATGCCTCTAAGGATATTCAGTTGATTTGTGAGAGATTGAGAACAACTCAGAGCAGACAGAAAAGCTATGGTGACAAGAGATAGAGACCTTTGGAGTTCATCGTGGATGAGTCTATGTTCTGGAAGGTTTCTCCTTCCAAGGATATAACGAGATTTGATTATTGGACAGAAAGGAGAAAATGTTGAGGTCTAAGATGATCCCTCTAGTTAAGGTCTTTTGGCAGTATAACACTCCAGAAGAAGCTACATGGAATTGGAGAACATGATACGGGAGAAGTACCCGGAGTTGTTTACAGACTGACTTGGTTCTAATTTGGAGGACTAAATTTCTTAAGGAGGGGAGGAATATAAGATCTGAAAATCTACAGTATAATCATTATGATTCAGTATTGTGAACATTGGACATATGTTATCCGAATCATAAGAGAAGTGATTATTAAATTACAAGTGTATTGAAATGCAAAGTGCTCATAAAAGCACAAAAAATGTCAAGTATGGGCTATAGCGAGCTCAGGCTAAACCAAAGGGATTCAGACCATTCTGACTGAAGATAAGAATTTAAAACATCAAAATATGGAGGGTTCAAGAAGGAAAGTCGGTTTGGTTTGGTCCCGATAATGTTGAAGTGATGAAAACGCCAAAAAAACTCGAAATTCGGTGTCATTTCCTTAAGAAATTGTCATGATAAAACGAATTCATGAAATCTTGATCAATAAAGAAGAAATAACGGAATTCCAAGTCCACTTGATGATGCAAAATTATAATGATAACCTGAAAATTTACCCCTCGAGAATTTATCTCGAAAATATGGAGAAATAATTTCAGTAAAATAAAATAAACATAAAATAAAAATAAAAATAGATATAAAGATAAAAATAAATGATAATAAAATAAAATAAATATGTATATTTAATTGATTAAATATATATATATATATATATGTGTGTGTGTGTTATTTTTATAAAGATATTTTGTTATATAATAATATTATATTATTAGATTTTTTTTAGTAGTACATCTATATTATACTTTATTAGAATATAATATATTATATTATATATATAAAGAAAAAAAGGAAACTGAACTAACAAAAAAACGAAACTGAAAACGAAAGAGAAGAGAAACGAAACGTAGAGAGAAATCGACGAACGGCGAGACCGAGAGAGGAAGAGAGGGGAACTATCAGCATAGGGAAGAACCAGGCAAGACGTCGTCGACTAGAAGAAGCTAGCAGCGAGGTCACCAGCCGAAGAGAAAATGTAGATCGACGAAAAAAGAAATGGATAGCGACGCCAAAAGAGAAGGGTCGAACCGGCCTCATCGCTGCCGACCCAGGCCAGTCCACCACCCGATCCAAGCTTCGCATAGCCAAACAAACCAGCTGGAAGTGGAAACCGACGAAGAACCAGTCGATAGAGGCTCGAACAACGAGGGGAAGACTGAACCGGTACAGACTGTTTCAGTGAAATGAATAGGTGCTGAACCAGATCGAACCGGTTCAACCAAAAAAAAGAAAAAATTGAGAAAAATTCGATGACGCATCGGGTCTAAGGATAAGCCGGTAAGCGACTGGAATTCATCGTTTTGAATTTTTTGAAAAGTTATTTGAATTTATATTTGACTAGAATTGACCCAATTTAATTATATAAATGTATAGCGCGATAATTGACGACAAACAAGAGTTCGAATCAGCCTCGATTTACTTGCTATCATGAAATCTCTGGTAGGTGAACCTCACTTACTAAAATTTGTATAATTATACGAGTTAGCAATTTATCACATAACTTTCGAATTAATTCCATATAAAAATGCTTAATGTTTGGAATTTAGAATAAACTATCGTAAATGATTGGGTAATTTGTTCAAGGAGAAAAAAAAGGGCTTAAGATAGCCCAATAAGTATTAATGGGCTTAATGAGCCCAATGAGCTTTGAAGGAATGAATAGTAAGTGAAAATGGGCTTAAAATTAGTTAAGGCACATTAAGGCGCAATTGGGCCCAATAAGATTTAAACGGACCCAACGCTTTAAATTAAGCCCAATAAAAGTGAAATAATGATGAATGAATTGTAATTAACCTGATATATGATTATACGTAGCTCCGGAGAGTTCACTGGGAGTAAATCGAACTGAGCGAAATTCTCAGCGTTAGAAAAGTCAGACTGTACAGAGAACTGAGGTAACAGAATTTTGTGAGTAGCTAGAGATAGCTACATGTAATTTTGTCAGGTTTTACTTACACTCAAATAGTCTAGGGTTTCTAAAAACGAAATAAAAATTTTAGCTCCCTGGGATAGGCAAATGACTATTTTACCCCTATTAAGGGTAAATTATTATTTTACCCCTATTGTGAGAAATTTCACTTAAGTATGGTGAAGGCATGACATGCATGAATGGGTATTTTGAATGATTTTTACTGCTTTTAACAAAGAAAATTGATAGGTTGGCCAATGTTTCCATAAATTGCATAAACAGCACTCTATAGGTGCTAATTTTGATTTAAAAGAAAACTCTTTGAAAAATGAGCCGCCTATCAGATTTATGTGAAAACAGACGGTGATGGAGCATTGCTCACATCGAGTATGAAGTTTGTGGCTGTGCATGAAATGTGCTAGAGCGTTTGCTCGCACAAATTTTATTATTATCATTTGCATGAAATGTGCTGGAGCCTTGCTCGCACCATGTTTTGATTTAATCTGATTTAATATACCTGAAAGCGTTCTGGAGCTTAGCTCGCACAAGATTTTCATATGACATTATATAAAAGTCGTACTGGAGTCTTACTCGTACGTGATTTAAATTGACTTGATATGCATAACACTGTGCTGGAGCGTTGCTCGCACGAGGATTTTATATGATATATAAAGTCGTGTTGGAGCATTGCTCGCACGAGGTTTTGATTTATTATGCGTAAAATTGTGCTAGAGTGTAACTCGCATGAGATTTTAATATCATGATATGTATTGAGTAGTTCTAGGAGCATTGCTCGCACTGGACTCTGTTGACATGCATAGAGTCGTATTGATTACCTCATGTAGACTGTGTGTCACACGGATGAGATGCTCACACATGCATTTTGAGACGTGGATAAGGGATTAATATGTATGAGGTCCACAGAGTACGTTGTACCGTGCACGTAGCACGGAGTACACTGTACCATGCAATCTTTGGACAAATCGTGTGAGTTAGGGACGGGTCTCAGAGTCTGACCACATGGTCCTTGGACGATATTTATATAGGCTGGCGGATGAGGATTTGACCCACCTCTTGTTACAGCAGTGATGCCCCACACACTAGGATCCATGTAGCCGAGGTTTATAGAGTAGGTTATGGACATAGTCCAGTATGCTACCCGATACCTGCCTAGTCTCACATGATATAAATGTTGATTGAAAGCATATTTCTATGGTTTATATAATTGCATGTTTTACATGGTTTTGTGGATCAAGATAGCCCGAGGGATGGGTTGAGTCATGATAAGGGTTTTAATTGTTTTAAAAGATCAGGATAACCTAAAGGATGAGTTGAGTCCTGATGTATGATTTTAATGCTTTTGGTGAAAAGCATGATTTTATGATTTTAATGCTTTTGGTAAAAAGCATGATTTTATGATTTTAATGCTTTTGGTGAAAGGCATGATTTTAAATGCAATTTGAGCATGAGTTGTATGATTTCCATAAGTTCAAAGGATTAAATGATTTTTACTGCATAGATTATACATGTTTTCATGTTTAAAAGTTTTTAAAGGAAAAGAATAGATTTGAGTTTTAAGGGAAAATAATGGATTTAAGTTTTAAAGGAAAAGAATGGATTTAAGGGCATGACATTATGATCATGTAGATAGTGTAGTTATCTACTTGCTTGCATAATTGCCTTACTGAGCTTGTTTTGCTCACCCTTTCACTTTCCCCCTCTCTACAGAGTATTTTCAATAGATTGATAGCTGCTGAAGCCTTATTTTTGGGATCCGCTGTCTTCCATCACTCGGAAAGGTATACACGTAAATATTGTGTCTGAATAATGTAATAGCACAGTACTATAAATGGACGTAACTTTTTGGGATGTAAAAGGTATGTAAATACAGTTAACTCTGGTATAGGAAAGTAAATTGTAATGGATGTTAAGAAAAGACAAGTAACAGTAAGGGACTAATATTGACTCACAGTCCAACAGGTTATTAAGATGGTCACGATAGGGAAAGAAAAAAAATTGTAGTGATTTTAGGTAAGACGGGTCGTCACATTTTCTATGTAATCTAACTGGTGAAGTGAAAAACTATTATTATGTCTCTTTACTTTAATTCCTAAAATGGTATCTACTTCATTTAAATCTTTCACTTTAATGATTGAAGATAAATACCTTTTAGTCTCATTTACACCAAACATGTTAATACCAAATATCATCATGTCATCAACATAAAGACATATTATCACTCCATAATCCTTAATAAATTTTGAATAGATGCACTTCTCTGCGCCATTGCGCTTAAAACCATTTGCTAAAATTTGTGCATCAAATTTCTTGTGCTATTGCTTGGGATCCTGTTTTAGGCCATATACTGACTTAACAAATTTCCATGCTTTTTTTTCATTTCCAAGAAATACAAAGCCTTCTGGTTTCTCCATATATACTTCCTCACGTAAGTCAGCATTCAAAATGTTGACTTAACATCCATTTGATGCACATGTAATTTATAAATTGAAGCTAAAGCTAAGAGAACTCGAATAAGTGTTATTCTCGCAATAGGAGCATGTGTCAAAATAATTTAAGTTTTCCTTTTAAGTAAACCCTTTAGCTACTAGATGTGCCTTAAAGGTTTGTACAAAATTGTTTGTACTATATTTCCTTCTTAATACCTATTTACAACCTATTAGCTTTGAACTAAGTGGTAAATCGACTAAAACCCATGAGTTGTTAGACATTATTTAGTTCATTTCATTATTTACAGCTATTTTCCAAAAAGTTGCATCTTTTGATGTGAAACCCAAATTTTTTTCATACTACTATGCATGTTAAGATAAAATGAGAAGTTTAAGACTCATGTCAATGTTCATGTAAGGCTCAGAATGCTCGAGAAGCCAGTGACAGTGGCACGAAGCTTGGGGCACGCATTTTGAGGTAAGAACCCAAGTTCAAGTAATTCTCAAAAGTGTGATTTAAAGCATGTTTTGATGATTAGAAAGTGAAACTAAGGTGTTAGAAGTGTAAAATTTAGTGAAACTCGGGTTTACACTAAACCGAGCAAATAAGCCTAATAAGAGTAATAAATTCGAAATAAATTCTAGAAATTTACAAAAATTATTCTGATGCCATAGGAAATTAACATAAGTCATAATTGAAATGGGGGAATGAAGATGGAGTAGAAATAATGAGGTTTCGGCATTCGAATAAATTTTTAAAGTAAATCGAAAAACCTTAAGCGATTTTGATCAATAATGACTTAATCGCGCAAAATGGGCTCAATCGAGAATCTTTTCATAAACATGTGGGCCCCAAAGTTTTATGGGAGACACAAGAGACATAGTAGAACACCTAAAAATTGGAAAGTTTAGAGAAAATGGGTCGGACCTAATTTTTATAGATTTTTCCAAAATAGGGTAGTGGGCTGCCCTGGCCCAGTAACCTGTATACCCATCAGAATTTACCCAATTTGAAGCCCATAATAAAGTCCAAAAAATTTGAAATTCTCCAAATTAAAACTAGACTCATTAAGTTTGCTAAGGCCTCTAGAATCACCTCAGATCCGAGAGAACAAATCTCATCTTTCTGCCACAAGTGTCCTTGAGGAAGTAAGATTACATGAATTTTCTGGCCATCTTTCAGCCATTTTCAGGTAATGGTCAATAAGGATAAAATCTTACTCCTTAACCCCTATATAACATATAAACAATTTAGCCTCAAACGAGGTCAATTGCTAGGTGAAAATCTAGTAAGAAGAACAGGGGCAAAAATTGCCCTATTTCGAGGTGAGAGAAAGCTTTGATTTTGGAATTTTTGGTTGGTTTTTCTTGTTGTTTTGGATGATTTTAAGATGTATAAATGTTTAGTAATAGCTTAGGGTTCTTTTTGGCGCAAAAATGTTGAGTCAAAGTTGGCAAGAAGTTGGAAGAAGATGATGATGTTCATATATCTAAATGTTTGATGTTGTAGGATAATTTTTAGTTAAGTAAGAATTGTTGAAATAATATCTAGGGACACATGTAGTTCTTAAGAGCCAAGGGTTGATGGATAAATGATGAATTTTAACTATGTTGAATGTTGTAGACAGTTAAATTTATACCGAAAAGCTTGGTTTATAACTCAGTTAAGCGAAAAATCGCAAAAGTGTGAAAATTTGACAATTGGGGTGTTGTGAATGATTAAATAGAGTTTGGAATAAATGTTTAAGCTATTGGGTTGATAAGTCATAAATTTGATGAAAAGAAAGTAATGAGATAGCTTAAACCAAGACTTTATCGCTAAAGTTGAGAAAGTAGGAAAAGTGACCGAGAAAGGGTCTGATTGACCCCGTTTGAGTTTCAAATGAATGTAAATATGAAGTAAAAATGAAATTGAGCATCAATTGATGATTTTGAAATTTTTTTGGATAGCTTGAGAAGTTAGCACATAAAATGAGGCGAACTTGGCACCTAGCGAGTGAAGGCTGCCTCGGCCTCATTAGGTAAGGGATGCAACCGATTTCAACACGAGCATTCTTTATCTACAAATGAGTAATAGTAGCATGAAAATATTTTACAAATTGAGCACAAACCCCGAGAAAAACCTATAGCCCGAGTTTTCTTACCCGAGTGCATGTTTTACTTTATTTGAGCTCGATTTCATGATTTTAAATTTTGCAGACAAATATATATATATATATATATGAGATTTATGAAGCAAAACTATTATGATCTCTATGATGATTGTAAAACTATTTTCAGTATAATAATGGTACGTTTTGAGACTGTACGCTCAATAGCATGTGAGTCAAGGAAACCTGGCGGTCGATTGAGTGAGACCCAAGGGAATTCTAGCCGACAGCCTGGGATCGAGCTAGACCTGGACCATGTTATGCATACTCTATGTGTATGTCATGACGTTTTCCTTTAGTTATATGAAATACCACCTGTGTGGCGTTGAGATGATGTTGTATGACCCTGCTCCAGTCTACAGTCTTACCATGGCCATAGGTACTTGATTCCCTCTTCGGAGGATGCCTTCTTTCAAGGATGACTTGATTCCCTCTTCTGAGGATGTCCTCTTTTGACGATGAAGTGGTGATATGATAGGAATAGTAAATGCCTAGTCTCCATATTATTATGAGATATGATTTAATATGATAATGAGTTTATATTTTGAGTATATTTACTCGAATTATTTTTATCATGTAGTCTGAGATGTGAATTCTACCATTATTTTACAAATGAATTGATTTACTGCTTTTTGTTTTAAATGCACTCCTTACTGGGCAAGTTGAAGCTCACCTACATTTTCCCTTCCTCTCAAATTACTTACAGTAATTGCCAGTGCCTACTGCGTACATGACATAGGCTGGTGGACGAGACTCTCCCCAGGCTATTTCTTGTACACATGTAAGGTATAATTCATTTTGTATCCAGACAATTTATGTAGTACAGATACTTGTGTTTAAATAAACGTTTGGGATGTAATCAGGGTTGTATATATACGTAGCTTGAGAAAAGTGAGTCGTTTCGGTACTTTGTGATATAATAAATTTGAATGTTAATGGTTGGGAGTCTCTTGAATGTCTCAGTAATAAAATAGAAGTAAAATCAACTAGTTGTGGATATTTGTGTTTCCTTTGAACAATTTGCAAGAGGATATGGATATATATAAGAGGTTATACTGTCAGATTTTCGATGAAAATGATATAAATATAATCAAATATGAAGAGTTTAATAATTAAAATATAAAATGTAAACTGACACTGAACAAGAATACACCTTAAGAGAAATTAAGTAACAAGGTAAAATTTTAAATTAGCCCTAAATTCCACATTTTCGGGCTTTACAGATTTAGTGGTATCAGAACGAATAATGTCTAGTATCGTCAATATCAGTCAGTTGGAAATAGATTACATTCCTAGTGTCTGTACTTATCTAGTTATGACTTAAATATATCGGTTAAAATTATGATCAAGTTTGATGTATACGCGTAGGTACATTAGACTTACATTATGAGAGGGAGACGAGGTCGTCCCAGAGGGCGGTCACAGCCACCTCCACCACCTACCCCACGGTCAGAGAATCCTAACTCTCAGAAAAACCAATTGGAGCAGGATGTTAGACAGGGGTTTGAGCAGATGGCAGCATTGTTCACTCAACATTTCGGGGCTAATGCCTCAGCACCACACTTACCCCGACCCTTACACCCACACCACCACAAGATCCACCTCCACCCCCTCCACAGACTGACCTAGTGCCACCTGCCACTCATCCTCCGACACAGACCAAGCTCGATGACAAAGATATAGGTGATTTCAAGATTTTCTCAAGATGAATCCGCCGTCATTTAAAGGGGTGAAGAACCCCGTAGAGGCAGAGGAGTGGATAGCAGAGATGGGGATAATCTTTAATTTCTGGGGTGCACTGATACAAAGAAGGTTTGCATGAGTACATATATGCTTAAGGGATCAGCCCAATACTAGTGGAGTGCACTCAGAGCCTACTGACTGCCAACCACCCGATAATTAGCTAGGATGTTTTTCATTTTGCTTTTCTAACCCAGTATGTCCCTCGCGCTGTCCAAAAGAAGATGTAAGCAGATTTTTTTTGATTAGTCCAAGGCAGTATTACAGTCGATGAGTATGAGAATCGGTTCACCACTTTACTGAGATATGACTTGGAGACTGTTAGGATGAAAAACGTCGTAGAGAGCGATTCATATACGGACTGAGGCCAGACATCTGAGACAAATTGTAGGGGCTCTATATCACTAAATTTTTAAGGATGCTCTGTATCACGCGCAGGAAATAGAAAGGGGACTAGATTTGACAAAGTTCCAGTTTAGGTCCCGACTGAGAGTTAGAGATAAGGGCAAGAGGCCCGAAACATCCCGACCAGATTTTATGAGGGGTCCGCCCAAGAGGTGAAGGATTGATGAGTTTAGGGCGAGGACTGATAGCCCAAAGATTCCTCTCAATACTGCAGAGACCCCTTGAGGCATCAGACCAGATTCTAAGATCTGTAGAGATTGTGGTCGGCAACATGAGGGTGCTTGTTATTAGATGATACAGAGATGTTTCAGATGTAGAGACATGGGTCACAAGGTTAAGGCCTGTCCACAACCTCAGAGGCCACACCCCTAGGAGCCTCTTCGACAACAGCCTCAGAGAGTGATTCCTCAAAGATAGGTCACCGTCGTTGATAAGGGTAAGAAGCCTATCACAGAGGGACATGTATTCACTATTGATAGGGAGACTGGGGACACTTCATTTGAGGCTATTCGAGGTACACTTCTTGCCTGTAATTATGAGGCTCATGTATTATTTGAGCCAAGATCTACATATTCTTTTTTTCGCCACACTTTACATGTAAACTGCACTTAAAGCCTGAACCTCTAGATCATATCTTACATGTACATGCACCTATGAGTGAGTCTCAAAAGACTAATATGGTATGTAGAAAGTGTGAAATTAAAGTGAGAGACAGAGTAATGTCAACAGATCTAATTTTACTAAATATGAGTGACTTTGATGTGATATTAGGCATAGATTGGCTAGCTGCCAATCGTGTGAGTCTAGACTGCTATACTAAAACTGTAACTTTCTCCCTACCTGAAAAATTCAGTGTACGTTTCATTATTAAGGAATGAAATATATGAAGTTCAATGTAAAAAAATCTTATCATATAATTATGATTTCCTAGAATTACTGATTAAATTTTTTATGTGAAGGTTATATTGCACTCATCTCTAATATCAGATGTGTGACGCCCCGGATACGCGAAAAATAGGGAAACTTTAAAACTTTTTACTCATTAAATCACAATTGAGGGTGCATTCCTGTGCAGTGTCAAACATCATCATACATATCCTGCCTCAGGATCTCATCATTAAATATTATATATCATATCATATACATTATTCAATCCCAAGTTAATTAATCCTAATACATCCCATACAATGTTGTACATCAAGTGTCTGTGATTACAATAATTGTCTGGATACATGAAAAGATAAATGATACCTCAAAACACAATATATATGGCCTGGAGTTCAAGTCCTCCACTAGCCACTACTCCGTACGTCGCAGGAAAATTCGCCTCACTTGAAGAAATCTGGAGGGGAGATAAAACAGGGTGAGCTTCTAAATCGCTCAGTAAGGGGGTAAGTGACTCATTATTAAATTAATGATTTGCACACACAATCCTTTATTTCACAGTTGAAACTCAATAGAAAAATGTAGCACGAACTCATTAATACATCATGTAAAACATGGAAGTACATACTCAGTACAAATCACAGTTACAAGTATGTAGAAATCAAGATATGATAATGGCTTTTTCTCTTTAAAACGTGATGAAAATCACTGCAATAGTAATGCACGTGGCACAACCACCAAATACATGTGGCACAGCCACAGATTAAGATTCGCACGTGGTATAGCCACCAAATACACGTGGCACAGCCACAAATTAAGATTCGCACGTGGCACAACCACCAAATACACGTGGCAGAGCCACAAATTAAGGTTTGCATGTGGCACAGCCACAGATTAAGGTTTGCACGTGGCACAGCCACCAAATACATGTGGCATAGCCACATATTAAGATTCGCACGTGGTACAGCTACCAAATACACGTGGCACAGCCACAGATTAAGGTTCACACGTGGCACAGCCACAGATTAAGATTCGCATGTGGCACAGCCACCAAATACATGTGGTAGGTAACCAACGCTACCGGAGTAGGGGTCATCTCACATTCCCAGAACAGAGGAATATCAGACTTACATGCTAATAGAGTAATGCCCTGTGTGTATTCAAAATGACACACCTAAGTCTCAGTCAATAGCCATTATCATAAAAATCATTTTGCCTTTACGTAAAGCTCAAAATGGTTTTCTATCATAAAACTCATTTCAAACTGCTTTGTACTCAACACAAACCTGTTAAAATCGAGCTTCAACCGACAAAACCACGCACACACTTTCTTAAACCTTAGTACGCCTTAACGTAGGGCCCAAAACACTTTTCTCATTTTAAACACAAAATGGTTGTAAAACCCTTTCACGTATAGTTTACAACTAGTAAAGGTTGGGCCCCAACCGGCTATAAAATTGTGTGCATTTCTCATCCACAAAACATAAAACATGGTTGTTTTCTCAGTTGAAAATCATGCTACAATGTTATCACAAAACATATACACAAATGAGTTTAGTTTTCCCTTACCTCTTTGCACCTAGTATAGTGCAACCGTTCCCCCGTATCATGGACTAGCCTCGCATTCCACTCTGAAACTCCCGAGCTGTCCAAACGATCTTAAAACATCAATGTCTCGACTCAATTTCATTATCGAGCATACATTTGCTCATATTTCTCACTAACACCTAAATCTCTCAATTCTCATAACTCTATCACCATTCATAATCCCATTTACTACATTTTCAAATCCTACATTTCTCACACATAATACCCATACCAAAATCACCTCATTGCCTAAATTTCTAATTTATAAACAAGAATCTCAATTTACTACAATTTACTTAATATCATCATCACTCCAATAAAATCATAATTTCATCAATCTCTAACCATCTCCTATTTATTTCATCACAATGCCCATGTTCACCATCACCAAAAATCACTTCAAAACCAAGGTCAAGGTTTAGAAAATTACCTAAACTTGTGGAGTGCTCAACTCACACCTCGATTCGATTCGTCTTACAATTTCCAAGTATGTTGTTCTCCTTTGGGTGAGGAACAACTTTCCTTCTTACCACAACTCTTGATTTGGACAAAAATGGGCGATTTAGGAGAGAGAGAAAGTTAGGGCTCGGCTAAAATGGAGGTTTGAAAGGGAGAGAAAAGATGAAATAGAGGAAAACACAGGGGTCCTTTTATAAATGGAGGGCAGGAGATCGATCTAGCTCTTGATGAGATCGATCTGCATTTGAATTTGAGGACGATTTGGCGTAATTTTATGCCTAGGAGATCGATCTGTCATGGGGTAGGATCGATCTCTTAGTGGCTTTATGAGAACGATCTCTAGTTTATAGAATGCTTCATGAGATCGATCTACTCCTCAAGGAGATCAATCTTCTCCTTAATAGTAACATTTTGAGATCGATCCCTCCCTCATGAGATCGATCTACTCACTTAATTTCCTCCTTCCTTGTCATTTTTAACTTACCAGATCGATCCTCTCTTCTCTGAGATCGATCTGGCCTTATAGTTTCACACTTTAACATAAGATCTCATTTATAACTTAGTAATTCATTCCATACCACCTCAATGTAAGAGTACATTTCATTTAGTTTAATCAATTACACTTTATGTTCTCATTACATAATTTGATATGTGTAAAATTCTCAGATCTCACAAGACGGGAACATCCGAGGATAGATGATATACCAGTGGTATGTGAGTTTTTGGATGTGTTTTCAGATGAGTTGTCAGGCTTACCACCGAAGAGAGAGCTAGAGGTCACTATCAATTTAGTGTCAGATACCCAGCTGATCTCTAAACCTCCTTATAGGATGACATTGGTTGAACTGGAAGAGTTAAAGAAATAGTTGCAGGAGTTACTCAACCAGGGTTTCATCTGACCTAGTGTGTCACCATGGGGAGCTCCGATTTTATTTGTTAAGAAGAAATATGGTAGTCTCAGATTGTGTATAGATTACAGACTACTGAACAAGGCTACTGTAAAGAAGAAATACCCCTGCCAAGAATAGATGATTTGTTTGATTAGCTAAGAGAGGCTTCTGTCTTTTCCAAGATTAACTTGAGATCGTGCTATCACCAGTTGAGAATCAGGAGTGAGGATGTTCCAAAAATAGCCTTCAGAACTCGATATGGCCACTATCAATTTTTAGTGATGCCCTTTGATTTGACGATGCCTCCGCTGCTTTCATGAACTTGATGAATAAGGTATTTCGGGACTATCTAGATCCGTTTGTGATAGTCTTCATCGATGACATTTTCATCTATTTTTGATCCCAAGAGGAGCATACTCAGCATTTGAGAATTGTGCTCCAGATACTCCGCGATAGGCAATTGTATGGAGAGTTCAGTAAATGTGAGTTTTGGCTAAACCAGATAGCTTTCCTTGGTCACATTATATTTAAAGATGTGGTGTCAGTTGATCCGTCCAAGA
Source organism: Firmiana major (assembly GCA_033439115.1). Taxonomy (NCBI): domain Eukaryota; kingdom Viridiplantae; phylum Streptophyta; class Magnoliopsida; order Malvales; family Malvaceae; genus Firmiana; species Firmiana major. The sequence goes on along the minus strand of CM065903.1, from coordinate 18,767,574 downwards.
TAGAGGTTGTACTTTAGTGGGAGAGATCGAGGACAGTTACAGAGATTCAGAGTTTTCTAAGACTGATAGGGTATTACAGGACGTTTGATGAGGGATTCTCCAGAATTACAGCTCCTTTAACTAAGCTTACACGTAAAGACGTCTCATTTGTGTGGTCTGAGCAGTGTGAGCAGAGTTTTCAGGAGCTTAAACAGAGATTGACGACAACATCCATTTTGACTATCCCAAGTGGATTTGGAGGCTTCGTAGTGTACAGTGATGTTTCCCATCAGGGTCTAGGGTGCGTACTCATGCAGCACGAGAGAGTAGTCGATTATGGTTCATGCCAGCTTAAGGACCATGAGCGGAACTACCCCACGCATGATTTTGAATTAGCCGCTGTGGTATTTACTTTGAAGATATGACAGCATTATCTGTATGGGGAAAAGTTTCAGATCTTCACTGACCATAAGAGTATGAAGTATATCTTTGACCAGAAGAAGCCTAATATGAGACAGAGTCATTGGATAAAGCTTTTTAAGGACTACGACTGTGAGATTCTGTATCATTTGGGGAAGGTGAACGTAGTTGTTGATGCCCTGAGTATGAAGAGCACGGTTTCTGCTATGATGATCAGGGAATGGAATTTATGGGAACAGTTCACTGGACTCAGGATTATGGTTAAGGAAGCAGAGGTCGAATTTATGGCTAGCCTACAAATAGAGCCCAGTGTTTTGAATCAAGTCAGAGCAGGACAGAGAAATGATCAGAAGTTACAAGATATGGTTAACCAAGCTGACCAAACCTCGCAGGAAGATTTTATGGTCAATGATGATGGGTTACTGAGGTTTAAGGGCCGTATTTATGTGTCTAGCGATGATACCCTGAAGCAGTAAATTTTGAAGGAGTCTCATTGTTCTTGTTACACCATGCACCTAGGCAGTACCAAGATGTACCAGGATCTGCGTAAGGTGTATTGGTGGAAGGGTATGAAACAGGATGTGGCAAAATTTATGGTCAGATGTTTGGTGTGTCAACAGATGAAAGCTGAGCATCAAAAGCCTGGAGGATTACTTAAGTCGTTGCCGTGCCTACATGGAAATGGGAGTATATCACCATGGATTTTATCATGGGATTACCGAGGACACAGAGAGGTCACAATGCAATCTGGGTGATAGTGGACAGATTGAAGAAGAGTGCCCACTTCCTTACCATCAAGAGTATGAATTTCTTGAGTGCCTTGGCAGAGTTATATGTCAAAGAGGTAGCTTATTTGCATGAGGCCCCCATGAGTATGTCATTTGATAGAGATTCCAGTTCACCTCCAAATTTTGGATCCATTTTTAAGATGCCATAGAATCTCAGTTGAATTTTAGTACCGCCTATCATCCTCAGACTGATGGTCAATCCGAGTGAACTATTCAACCTTAGAGGATATTGTAAGGGCGTGTATGTTGGACTTTAAGGGTTTATGGGATGAACACCTACCCCTTGTCGAGTTTGCCTACAACAATAGGTATCATGCCAGTATCAGTATAGCACCCTATGAGGCTCTGTATGGCAAAAGGTGTAGATCCCCGATAGCTTAGGAAGAAGTAGGTGACAGGAAAGTATTTGCTCCCGATCTTGTTGAGTAGGCAGTTAAGGGCGTACAGATTATTTGTGACAAATTACGAGCTACTCAGAGCCTACAGAATAGTTACGCCGATGTGCGTAGACGGCCACTTGAGTTTCAGGCTGGGGATTTTGTATTTTTTAAAGTGTCTCCAAGTAAGGATATCAAGCTGTTCGGGAAAAATGGGAAGTTGAGTCCTCATTTTATCAGTTCATTTAAGGTATTAGAGAGAGTGAAAGATGTTACTTATCGATTAGCCTTACCTTCGCAGCTTTCTGGGATACATAGTGTCTTCCACGTCTCTATGTTGAGGAAGTATAATCTGAATCACTCCTATGTCATTGAGTACAAAGCTTTAGACATTCAGGGAGACATGAGCTATGTAGAAGAACTGATCCGGATCCTCAACAAGAGGGAAAAGGTACTTCAGACGAAGAGAATTGTTTTGATAAAGGTTCTCTGGAAGCATCACTCGACAGAAGAAGCAACTTGGGAACTAAAGAGCCTAATGAAAGAGAAGTACCCTTATTTATTTGACAGACCTGATTGAATTTAAAGGACCAAATTCCTTAAAGGTGTGGAGGAATGTGAAACCTGATTTTTTTTCATACTACTATGTATATTAAGATAAAACGAGAAGTTTAAGACTCATGTCAATCTTCATGTAGGGCCCAGAATGCTCAAGAAGCCTAGGATAGTGGCACGAAGCTTGAGGCATGCACTTCGAGGTAAGAACCCAGGTTCAAGTAATTCTTAAAAAGTGGGATTTAAAGCATTTTTTGATAATTATAAAGTGAAACAAAGGTGTTCGAAGTGAAAAACTTAGTGAAACTCAGGTTTACACTAAACCGAGTAAATGGGCCTAGTAAAAGTAATAAATTCGGAATAAATTTTATAAATTCACAAAAATTAGTATGAGGCCATAGGAAATTAACATAAGTCATAATTGACATGGGGAATGAAGATGGAGTGGAAATAATGAGGTTTCGGTGTTCAAATGAATTTTTAAAGTAATCAAAAACCTTAAGCGATTTTGATCGGTAATGACTTAATTGCGCAAAATGGGCTCAATTGGGAAAATGTTCTTAAACAAGTGGGCCCCAAAGTGTTATGGGAGACACTAGAGATATATTAGAACACTTGGAAATAGGAAATTTTGAAGAAAATGGGTCGGACCTAATTTTTATAGATTTTTCCAAAACATGGTAGTGGGCTGCCCTGGCCTAGTAACCTGTATACCCATCAGAGTTTGCCCAATTTGAAGCCCATTAGAAAGTCCAAAAATTTCTAAAATTCTCCAGATTAAAACTAGACTCATTAAGCTTTCTAAGGCCTCTAGAATCACCTGGAAACTATATCAAACCCGAGAGAACCAATCTCATCTTTCTGCCGCAGATGTCATTAAGGAAGCAAGATTACGTGAATTTTTTGGCCATCTTTCGGCCATTTCCAGGTAACGGTCAATATGGATAAAATCTTACTCCTTAACCCTTATATAACATATAAGAAATTTAGCCTCAAATGAGGTCATTTGCTAGGTGAAAATCTAGTAAGAAGAACAGGGGCAGAAATTGTCATGTTCCGAGGTGAGAGAAAGTTTTGATTTTGAAATTTTTTGGTTCGTTTTTCTTATTGTTTTGGATGATTTTAAGATGTATACATGTTGAGTAATAGCTTAGGGTTCTTGCTGGAGCAAAAATGTTGAGTCAGAGTTAGTCAAAGTTAGCAAGAAGTTAGAGGAAGATGATGATGTTTATATATGTGAATGTTTAATGTTATAATTTTTTTGTTAAGCAAGAATTGTTGAAATAATTTCTAGGGACACATTTAGTTTTGAAAAGCCAAGGGTTGATGGATAAATGGTGAATTTTAACTATGTTGGATGTTATAGACAATTAAATTTATACTGAAAAACTCGGTTTATAGTTCAGTTAAGTGAAAAACTGTAAAAGCGTGAAAATTTGACAATTGGGGTGTTATGAATGATTAAATGGAGTTTGGAATAAATGTTTAAGCTACTGGGTTGATAAGTTATAAATTTAATGGAAAGAAACTAATGAAATAGCTTAAACTGAGACTTTATCGTTAAAACCGAGAAAGTAGGAAAAATAACCGAGAAATGGTCTGATTGACCCCGTTTGAGTTTCAAATGAATGTAAATATGAAGTAAAGATGAAATTGAGCATCAATTGATGATTTTGAAATTGTTTTTGACAGCTCGAGAAGTTGGCACGTAAAACCAGGTAAAATTGACACCCAACGAGTCAGGGCTGCCTTGGCCTCATTAGGTAAGGGATGTAATCGATTTCAACATGAGCATTCTTTATCTGCAAATGAGTAATAGTAGCATGAAAATGTTTTATAAAATGAGCAGAAACCCCGAGAAAAACCTATAGCCCGAGTTTTCTTACCCGAGTGCATGTTTTGCTTTATTTGAGCTCGATTTCATGATTTTAAAGTTTTACAGACAAATATATATGTGTATGAGATTTATGAAGCAAAACTATTATGAGCTCTAATATTATTGCAAAACTATTTTCAATATAATAATGGTACGTTTTGAGACTATAGGCTCAATAGCATGTGAGTCAAGGAAACCTAGGGGTCGATTGAGTGAGACCCAAGGGAATTCTAGCCAATAGCCTAGGATCGGGCTAGAGCTTGACCATTTATACATATTCTATGTGTCGTCATGATGTTTTCCTTTATTTATATGAGATACCGCCTATGTGGCATTGAAATGATGTTGTATGACCCTGATCCAGTCTACAGCCTTACCATAGCCATATGTAGTTGATTCCCTCTTCGGAGGATACCCTTTTTTGATGATGGAGTGGTGATTTCTTTCATGACAGGAATAGTAAATGCCTAGTCTCCATATTATTATGAGATATGATTTAATATGATAATGAGTTGATGTCTTGAGTATATACACTCGGATGATTTTTATCACGTAGTCTGAGATGTGAATTGTACCATTATTTTACAAATGAATTGACTTACTACTTCTTGTTTTAAATGCACTCCTTACTGGGCAAGTTGAAGCTTACCCCCCTTTTCCCTTCCTCTCAGATTACTTACAATAATTTTCAGTGCCTGTTGCGTACGTGACATAAGCTGGTGGATGAGACTCTCCCCAGGCTATTTCTTGTACACGTGCAATGTATAATTCATTTTGTATCCAGACAATTTATGTAGTACAAATACTTGTGTATAAGTAAACGTTTGGAATGTAATCAGGGTTGCATATATGCGTAACTTGAGAAAAGTGAGTCGTTTCGATACTATGTGATATAATAAATTTGAATGTTGATGGTTGGGAGTCTCTTGAATATCTCGGTAATAAAATGGAAGTAAAATCAACTGGTTGTGGATATTTGTGTTTCCTTTGAAAAAATTACAAGAGGATAGGGATATATATAAGAGGTTATGCTGTCGAATTTTCGTTGAAAATGATGTAAGTATAATCAAATATGAAGAGTTTAATAATAAAAAGATAAGATGTGAACTGACACTAAACAAGAATACACCTTAAGAGAAATTAAGTAACGAGGGGTTATTTTAAATTAGCTCTAAATTCCACATTTTCGGGGCGTTACACTTGAAGTCATTGCTTCCTTAAATGTTTTAGGATCATCTTCCATGTTTAATACGATAGGTATTTTTTGAATAACATTTTCTCTATTTCTTTCAACTAGGAAGACAATAAATAGTGAAGAAATAAAATCTAGAGTAAGAGGTTTCTCTTTCCTGACTCTATTACTTCTTCTTGGTTAAATAAAATCATCACTTGTTTTTCTCTTCTCTCCAATAATAGAATTTTGAACAAATTCTGATTGGTTTTTTGCTGCTGAATTACTTACTGAATTAATCACAATTGAAACATCATTTAGGGAATCATTGATGAACTTATTTTCAATGAACTCAACATGTACTGATTCAACTATGGCATTAGATTCTAAGTCTAGTAACGTATATGCCTTGAAGTTTTGTGCATAGCCAACAAGAACACTTCGTAAGCTGCCAGGTCCTAATTTCATTCTTTAAAGGTCTGACACTTTGTAAAAGATAAGATACCCTTCCACTTTAAAATAATTCATATTTAGTTTCTTACCATTATTCTAAGTCTCATATGTAGAAACTTTTGCCTTCTTGAATGGAATTTAATTGATGACATGATTTGTAGTAAGAAGTGCTTTTACCCAAAGATTAAATGGAAACTTGCATTTAATAACATACAATTAACCATGTCAACTAATGTTCTATTCTTTCTTTTTACCAATCCATTTCTTTTGGTACATAAAAGGGCCATTCTTTGATGTATGATGCCATGTTCTTCACAAAATAGTGAGAAATCATAAAATAGTATTTGCATCCTCTATCATTACGAATAAATTTAATTATCTTCTCTTTTTGATTTTCCACAATAGATTTATACTATTTAAACTTGTCAAAAGCCTAATTTTTAGTTCTCATAAGATATGCATAAGTATTCCTCAAAAAATCATCTATGAAAGTCATAAAATATCTCTTTCCTTCTCTTCAAAAATGACCATTTAACTTACAAATGTCAGAATGTGCTAATTCTAGTAATTCTATATTTCTTTCTCTTTTTTGAAAAGATTTCCTAGTCATTTTTGCTTCAACACAAAATTCATATTATTATTGACATCATTTTGACTAGTTATATAACCATGCTTAAAGGTATACTTTACATATTCATAATTAACAAGTCTTAATCTAGTATGCCATAAAGAAGAAGAACATTCAAGAATATAATCAGAAGCATTATTTATTTCGTTGATACTCAATTTGAACATTCCAGTGGTAGAATTAAGTTTCCTTATAAATACACTGTTATTATATATAATGGTTTTATCCAACTCAAGAACAATTTTCAAGCCCCTTTTACATAAGAAATTACTAGAAACTAAATTCTTCCTAATTTTAGGAACATGAAAAAAATTAAGCATGGTTAGCTTATGGCCTGCAGTGAATTTTTTATCGATTGTTCTTTTGCCTAAAACATTGGCCATAAAACATTGTTTCCCATTAGCAAACTTTCTAGTTCCTTTAATTCATCATAGGATTTAATTGAGCCTTATTGTTACAGATATAGACTATTACTCCAGAATCAAGCCATCAATCAATTGACTTGGTAGGATTTGCCAAATTCAATTCAATCACAATTCCAACTTGCGTATCAAAAAACCATTGCAACCAATTCCTTGACATCTTTCTCAATTAGATTAGTTTGATTGTTAGTTTCTCTTGGAACCAAAAGTGAAATTCTTAAAAACATTTCTAAATCTATAATCTTTAAAATGACCTTTTTTTGCCTTAGTCATAGCAAGATAGATTCTTTTTAGAAAAAGATTTCCTAAATGCATTGCCTTTCTTTTGAGCTTTGAGTTTAAGTTTGTTCTTACTAGAATTGTTACTCACATAATGAACCTTCAGTTTTGATAGAATAACATGTCGTGCATGAATTTCAGCCTCAATCTAGAGATAAGTTTGAAATTGCTCCATAGTTGTAATTTCATTTTATGCAATACTTTCTTCTAATACCCATGCCAAGATAGAGGAAGTTTGGATAGAATAACTGATACGAACTACGTCCACTCTAAGTGACCTAGACGTGAATCCGCAAGTGCATGGGTCGTACAAGTAATAATGGGATTTGAGTCCCGGATTATCGTCCCACAGAGAAGTTGAATAGCCTAATTAAGTACCGGTTAATCTTACCCTAAGTATATCCTAGCAAATTATGAATTTGTTGATGGGTGATCCACAAGGCTAACAGTACTAAAAATAATAAAAACTATAAAATAAAGAAAATTAAACAGAGCTAAAATTACTTACAGAGCTCCAAGAAATTAAAAGTAAATACCTACAAAAGATAATTAAAACAGTTAAAATTAATTAAAGAAATTAAAAATGCAAATATGAAATAAGAAACAAAATTAATTAGATTAAAATTAAACAAGCGTAAAATAAAAATAAAATATGCATGTAATTAAACTACTTAATAAAAATGCAAATTAAACTAACCTAAAGTCTAATAAAATAAATCTCTATTAACTAATCTAAAAAAAAACTAATTTCCTCTAAAATGATCCTAAACTAAATCTAATTCTAACTAATAAAACAAAATCTAAATAATGCATGAGAACTAATATTTTTGGATTAAATTTAAAATGAAGACTAAATTAAAAATGCATGAAACAAATTTAATCTAAATTAATTCAAAATGCACTCATAAAATACTATACTAAAATTAAGTCCTAAACCCTATGATATAAAATTAACTATCAACTAAAAATTAAAACTAAAAATTAAATTAACAAACTAAAACACTAGAACTAACCTACAATTATCATTTAACAAATTACCTAAATTAACTACTAATAAAAGGAATGAAAACAATCAAAATAAAAATGCATTAAATAATGACATGCAGCCAAACAAAGCCTAGATCGAAATTGTCCAACCGAGTGGTCCAATTACTGGCACTGTTCATGGTTCTTCTCCAAATTCTGCTTTCAGGTGCTGTCCTCAATCATGTCCAGGTCTGCTGTCCTGTGTCACTGGCACTAGTGCAACATCCCGCTCTGCTCCAGGCGGTGTCCTCCTCGCTGCATGGGTAGCTACAGCAAGTCGTGCAAGCAACAGTAGCTCCTGCGTCTGCCTTGCTTTGCTGATGAAATCATGTACCTGCAGTACAACATAAATACTTCAGTTTTGTTCCCTACAATGTTGTACTAACTGCCTCTCCTGGAACCGATCATGCCTTCTCCTGCCTCAGCTGTTCATTCCTTGCACCAGCAACCTTGGTTCAATCAGGAGCACAAGTCCTTCACAGTAGCCCAGTTTACCGCAATGTCATCATACAGCTACCAAAAATGGGTTAGTGCAGAATAAGAAATAAACACAAGCAGCAGCTAAAGTAATGAATATATACAGCAAGGAATATTAACATAATATAAACGGATTAGAATCAGACAAAAAAAATAAAACAACATATGAACAGTAACAATGAACTAAAACAGAGTAGAACAGAGCTGTGATTTTCTCGCTACTGCACACCACTGCTTGGTTTTACACCGATCAGCAGCACTTCCAGCACGATCAGCTGCTGTTCGTGCAACATTTTTCATCTCCTGTACGCAGCACATGCGTTCCAGCCAAAGGACAGCTCCATTTAACAGCAATGAGCTCCTCTGCACCATTCTAACTCTTCCCCTACTGGTAATCTAGCTGCTGCTACAACTCAACAAATGTGCACACTTAAACTAAAAAAAAAAAAACGTGAATGGAAGGCTGAAAAATAGATGAGCAAATACCAAATATAAGCGGAATAGAGGAAATCAACAAATAAAAACAAACATAAAAAAGGTTCATTAATCAAAGGAAATGCCGAGAAGGAGTAGGCACAATGGCTACTGTCATCAGCTATGTATAACCTCTCCCACTACTCGGCTGCCCCTTTAAAACCATGAACCCAAATGAACAATGGAAAAATAAGAGATGAAACCAAACAAGAAAGCAAAACTGAGAGCTAAAAAAATTTGAAAACTCTAGTGCTGAATAAAAAAAAAAAATCAAAGAACTAAACTTGCCAAACTGAGAGCAACAACCATATAAAAATATAAGCTTTTCAGAATAACCTGAAAATAAAAATAAAGAAATGGAAGCTTAACAAAATCGAGAATAAGGAAAGGAAATTGATTGCCATTAATGAAATTACCAAAGACTAGAAAATGAAGAAGCTTTTCATAAAATGAAGATTGAATGAACAATGAAATAAAATGGTGGCTAAAAAAACTATTCGGGAAAGCTTCTAAAAACAAGGAAAATAAAGCAAAAACTATTCTAACACTACTCCTACTCCTAATTTACTCTACCCTAAATTCTACCCTAGGCTACCCTAAATTCTACACAATTTTCAATTGCTTATCAAGTTCTATTTATACACAAACCTGTGGTACAATGGTAATTTTTCAATCCTAGATGAGTTGGCATTGATTGGCCACTTGTCTTGATTTTATTTACTGTAGAGTAGATATTTACATGTCACTTGTCAGTTTGTCCACTTGGCTGTGCGATATGGCCCGATGTGTGCCTTCTAGTGTAAGACCCAAAATTAAATCGTAAATTTTTATGAATGATGAAAATTGTCACAAATTTAAACGAATGGAATTCGGACTGGAGATAAGGATTTAAAATACAAAATGAGTGAGTATTCGTCAAGGGAAGTCAGGTTAAAGTGATCCCGAACACGTGCAAGGGTAAAACGGTCAAAAGACCAAAAGCCGATATAAATTCGAGAAGAAAATTTAATTAAAAATAATGGATTTGAGAATCTTGATCAATAACGAGGAAATAATTAAATTTCGAGTCCAATTGATCAAGATTTAAATTTATTGGAATTTATGGGAATTAATCAGAATAAATCGGGATTTTTAAGTCAAAAAATTATCCCAAAAATAATCAAAAAATATACCGAGAGAGACGAAATAAGACCGATAAATTCAATTATAGAATAAATGAATTAAATAATAATTTTTAGAGATATTTTGATTATTTTAATGAATTTTAATGATTAAAATATAATATAATTAATTAATTAATTAATTAATTAATTAACAAAAAAAATCGCAGAATTGCGATTCTGAAAACGCAAAACCACTGAGGGAGTCGGACCCCTCTACCTCCACCGGACGGAGGCCACCGGGAAAAGAACGAGAGGCCGAGAGGGGAGAGCCTCACGCCGACGTCGACCCAGGCGAAAATCCGGCAGGAAATGCGGTAAGCGAGTGAGAAAGAGGAAAAGAGAGAAACTGAGAGGAAGGAAAAGGAAATTCGGTGAACCGGAGCCGATTCGATACCGACCACCGCCAGCTGAGGGACCCCCACGTGATACCGAGCAGAATGGTGGTGGCCAGGACTAGCGAAACCGATGGACGACATCGAAAACGACAGAAAAAGAAAATGAGTACCGACGGCCAGGAGAGAACAAGCCGGAACGGCCACTTTTCGACCACCGTTGGTGAAACCGAGACCAGATTTGTAAATCGAACTACCCCGCGGAGCTGCTGGAGGTGAAAGCCGACGAAGAACCGATGGGCAGAGCTCCGAACGGCGAAAAGGAAAATCGGATTGGACTGAACCGGCTGAACCAGACCGATCTGAACCGGGTTGAATCGGACCGAACTGGTTTAGACAAGAAAGAGAGGAAAAAGGGAGAAAAAGGAAGAAAAAGATAAAAAAGAAAAAGGGGAAGAATTTTTGGGGATACACCGGACTTCGGGTAAGTCGGTAAGCGATCAAAATTGATCGATTTGATTTCTGAGAAATTATTTAAATTATATTTGATCAAAAAATAACTCGGAATTAAATATAAATTGTGCAGTTCGACGATAAATTCCGAATGTTAGCCGATCAAACTTCGATTTACGCACCATCGCATAATCTCGGGTAAGTAAAGCTCATTTACAACAATTTATATAATTATTCGCGTATTAAAAATTTATTTTACGCATTTCGGATTTAATTCCACCTTTAGTGGATAATATTGGGAATTTTGAGTAAACTATCGTAAATGATATACGGGCTATCCAAAGAGTTTGGAATGAAAGCCCAATGGGTATGGAGAGCCCAATAAACCTGATGAAGTGATTAAATAAGTGGAAAACGGACTGAAAATGGATCGAGCCATACTAAGGTGCAATCGGGCCTAATAAAGTAAAACGGGCCCAGTGTTTTATATTCGATCAGTATAAGTGAAATACTGATAAGTATAATTGAACTGACCCAAATACGTGGTTATATGCAACTCTGTAGACTTGGTTTGGAGCAAAATTGGACTGAGAAACCTGGTACAGGTAAAACGGGATAAGCTCGCGCGTGATTCTAGGTAAGGGAATTTTACGGACTGCTAACGGTAACTTTACGCAATTTCAACTTCATTTGCAGTCTTTTAAATGGTTTGAAGGGTCTAGATTTCTGATAAAAATTTTAGGGCCCCGGATGGACAAATTATCAAAATACCCTTGTTAAGAGTAAAATTTACAACTTTAGGAAAAATGTGGGAGGAGCAAGGACAAGAGGTTCCTGCTCATTTCTTGAGATGTTTGAACACATGCATGAGTAGGCTAGCTAACGTTTAAATAAAAATGCACAGCATTACATATTTTCAACAGATGTTGATTTTCTTTGAAAATGATTTGAGAAATGTAGCCGCCTACGTGATTTTCAAAAATGTGACGTGCTAGAGCTCAGCTCGCACGAGTTTTGATTTGTGTGATGCATACCTTAGTGCTAGAGCGAGAGCTCGCACTAGAGTTTTACATGTATTAGTGCTGGAGTCTAACTCGCACCAGATTGTTTATATGATTTTCGTGACATGGTGCTGAAGTCTAACTCGCACCAGATTTTTATATAATTTTCGTAATACGGTGCTAGAGTCTAACTCGTACCAGATTTTCACATGAAATGTGTACAGAGTGCTAGAGCTCAGCTCGCACTAGTTTTACTTGATTTTATGAGAGTGCTGGAGCATCGCTCGCACTATTTTTCTGAAATCATGCGATAAGTCGTGCTTGGAGCGTCGGGTAGACTGTGTGTCACACCAATTAAATAGGCTCACACATGCGTTTTGAGACAGGGCATAAGTATGGAGATATGATATGGGTCCATGGAGTACGTTGTACCGTGCAAGTAGCATGGAGTATGCTGTATCGTGTGGCATTTTTAGATGCATGGTATCTTCGGATACGAGTGGCCTCTTCGGATGCGTGGGATCGGATAGGACCAACGGGTTGGACTGACCCACCTCCCGGGGCGGTTCCCAATCGTGGTGAGACCCCGCACATTAGGATCCGTGTAGCAATGGGAATCACGAGGACATATGGCCACAGTCCTAGTTATTTGCCTGAGATATACATATATTGCCTAGTCTCGCATGTTGATGTTTTGAGAAACTTATTTGTGGATTTTTATGTGAGTCTGGATCACCCGAGGGAGGGGTTGGATCTTAACTGAGATATGGTTTTGATGAAAATTAAATTGGGTTTTAAACGAAAACTTGCATGAGGTTATTTCCCATGCTATTTAAACCCATGAATGATGTCAACTGGTTTTACATGACATTCAGTGAATCGCATATTATTATTGCTTTAAAAAGCATTTGATTTTATGGTTTCGTGTGAGTTAAGAACACCCGAGGGAAGGGCTGAGTCCTGATTGTGTTGTGAAATTCTAACGATGATGAAATATTTTAAATGGATATGCATGTCGAGTTTTCCATGCTTTTGAATCCCTATATGAACTTGTTTTACATGACATCATGACATCACGAATTATAACATCTGTTTTGAAATGTGTGGAGAAAGGGTGGTTTATGCATGGCACCACGTTCATGTAGGTAGTATGGTTACCTACTTGTTCGTAGGATTGCCTTACTGAGCTTGATATACTCACCCCTTTCATCGGACCAGACTGAACCAGCTGAACCGAACCGGTCTGAACTGGGTTGATCTTGTAACGACCCGAATTTACTGATATTTCGGTTGGGCTACAATCGATATTAGGTCAGAACAGTGTTCAGTGTGATTAAATTTTTTTTCAGTAACAAATTTAAATAAAATATGTTCACATCCCAAGACACATCTTGTATTGCATTACTGTACTTACATAATTTTAGATACAAAAGAATTTCTTACAACTGGTATACCTTCGATACAGAAATACGCTCCACGAAATCTTAACTATACAGAATACCTTACTAACGGAAACGATCCCAGCTACAGAGGAACTCTGTAGAGGAAAGTAAGGGGGTGAGCTTAACATGCTCAGTAAGAAAAACCCCATAACAGGTAGATAAATACACTACCTACAAAATATATATATTTTTATATTTGCTAAATCCAGAAAAGTTTCACAGATGATTTTCTCTGATACCAGAAACGAATTTTTCAAAAACAGAATATGTATCAGTAATACATTTAACTATTGTTATAAATCCAAAAAGTTCAGAATTTTTCAGTAGCAAAGCAAACAGATTCTCAGATATTTCAGTTCACGCAGACAAATTCAAATAAATATTTTCAAATAGACGAGACAAGGCATGCATGCTATATCAGATATCAGAAATGATTATTGGCCAATGTCGTGACTCCGGGCAATTCACGGGCCAAGTGTGTCGGGATGTCAATCGCCGTGGGAGTAGTCAGTTACCTAAACGGCTCACAGATTAGAATATTCGAAGACCAGAAACAGAATCAAAAACACGGTACATCGTACTCGTGGACCACAGATACAGATACAGAAACAGAACAGAAATGCAGTATGATCTCACAAACGCCTTTGTCTCAAAATCAGTGCGAGACGGACCGTATGACAAACAGTCAGTACGCGCTCAAACACATTTCATCAGAATAATTTTATAACAGATCGTTTTTCCTTAAATCACATATAAATTCATTTGTTTTATGAAATCGTTCAAAACAGGCTGACTAGCCTTTTTTCGAAAAATCTCAAAAAACGGTCTATGAAAATTCAAGATTTTCAATAATTAAAACCGAATTCAAGTCATACCGTAATTTCTACAAATCATAAAATTTAGTCCATAAAATTTGATTGCTTCAACTAAGCTAAAATCTCTAATTTTTCAGTCATAAAATTCAACCTAATCTTTTTGGTAATTTCGGTACTGCGAAATTTAACCTAAATTTCATATCTACAAATATACAAAAATTACGCATATTTATCACTAGCAGCGACGAGAATTTTCCTTACCTCGGTGTCTGTCCGTACTCATTGATTACTTCGACTTAACGAGTCGACGGGTCTGGTCCTCTCGGTAAATTTCTCGGGGCTCTTCCCTGAATTTTCAAAATTTAGTACCCTTATTTTCCTTCATCGATTTTTCCTTTATTTCCAATAATATATATATATATATATATATATATATATATATATATATATATTTATGTTACTTTCTTTTTTTTCTTTTTTTTTTCATGGTTACTATTCATCCTTTTCTTTTCTACTTTTTTTTTTCTTTTTTTTCTTTGAATTTTTCCCGCCAACTCTTTTCTTGCCTTTTTTGATCACTATTCACTCCTTACTATTCCTTCATTTCTTATTCAGATGTTTCCTCGCCTCGACGCTATTCATCATCCTCTTTCCTTCTTTCTCATTCATCAGTCATCCGTTTGTCATCATCGGCTCCTTCATTCTCGACTTTCAAACACATTTCCCGTCCAGTGTGAGGGTTGCGGCCCCTCGGCCACTTCGTTTCGAGCTTCCCCTACCAGCTTCGGCATCTCTGTTTTGCCTTTAGTTTTTATTCTCCTGTTGCCTCTGTTCTCGGGTTTCCTCATACCAGGCCGACGTCTCCCATTTCCCAGCTTTCCCTCTCATGCAGCACTATATAAATACATGTACATGCACCTATATTCACATCTTCTGCTGCACCTACCCTGTTTCAGGCGTGGATTGCCTCTCTACCAGGTCTGCTCATTTCCAGAAGGTCGAGGAAGCTCCCATCTCGGCTTCAGTACTGCCCCTGGAAGACAGTTTTTTCTTCTCCTTTTTCTCTCCACTGCAAGCAGCGTAAGGTCTTCGCTGGTCTATGAAACCAGCCTCATGCAGTACCCTTCACTCCATGAGCCACGAGGCCTGGGTCTTCACTCAAGTCCCATGGCTCAACTCCTTGCTTGGATCGGGTAAGTCTGAATAATACCACATGAGGACCCGACTCAGGTAGCTGAACCCGTGTTCTATCATCGCAATGCCCCTACGCAGGTTACATGCTCGCGTTACCAAGCTCGACTATCATCTCTATCATCATCACCCCTCTCCCTGAACACTCCCCTTCCCCTTTGTTCTGCGTTTACCAGTTTCAGCCTCTCTCTATTTCGTTTTCTTTCCTTTCTTTACTGCCCCTCAAATTTCGATCCTTCTCTTTTATTTATATACCAGGTATATGGATGTTTCCAGTTGACGGGATGCATGTCCTGTCAAGCTCCATTTATGTCGTGGTCTTCAGGTTCTTTGTCCCCCGGTTTTTACCCATTTCAACAGACATTTCCTTTCCTCTTACTGACATCCCTAAGTTACCTATATATATATATATACATATATTTTTAATACTCCCTATTGCCGAGGTCGTTACTTCACCAACTCCCACTGCAGTTTTCCATTTCTCGTTCCTTTCCTCTGCTTTACAGCTTTGTTTCCTTTGTTTGCAAGTGGTCCTCAGTCATCAGTCATCTGTTCCCATTCCTACTGACTTCCCTCATTCATTGGCCTACTGCCCTACCACTCTCTGCAGTTCAGTCACAGTTAATATTATACTTATTCTTTCCTCCTTCCAGACATTAACATCTCACCAACCCCGCTTTGTTTCACACTTTCCCGCTCCATGCTTCCTGTTTTCACATTTCCCTTTCATTTGTCCGGGTGCTTTACATACATATCTCTGTACACATATATCTTTATTGGGATCTCTTAGGATTGGTTTCATTTTAGAAGCCGATCCTCGGACTCTTATTTCCACTTGTGTTTCTATGTATATACATACATATATACATATATATATGTATATTCTTTTTACTATGCTTGGTTGCACTGCCATCTCCATCCGTTATGTATGTATATATATATATATATATACTTTAATGTAAAACCCTTTATCCATGTATATACATATATTGTACGTATTTGTACTTATATATATATATATGTATATTTACATATATTTTATATGGATGCATTTATTTTTTATTCGTATATTTTATCCGTGGACATTTGGATTCTCTTACACACATATATTTCTCTATATATTAATTTTGAGAAATAATTGAAATGTTGCATACATGTATATGCAAATACATGTATGGCTACATATTTGATTTAATTCTCCATGTAGCATAAAAATATGGTTAGTCTAATAATTATTCTCAAATTAATTCGCCCATAATAATATGTTTAATCTCAATCTCCTAATTTATTATTTATTGACAGCACCAAGTACATTGAAATTTTTTAGGTATTTACAAAACAGGACCGAACCGGTTCAGCCAAGAAAGAGAGGAAAAAGGGAGAAAAATGAAGAAAAAGAGAAAAAGGAAAAGAATTTTTGGGGATACACCGGACTTCGGGTAAGTCGGTAAGCGGTCAAAATTGACCGATTTGATTTTTGAAAAATTATTTAAATTATATTTGATCGAAAAATAACCCGAAATTAAATATAAATTGTGCAGTTCGACGATAAAATTCTGAACGTGAGCCGATCGAACTTAAATTTACGCACCATCGCATAATCTCGGGTAAGTAAAGCTCATTTATGACAATTTATATAATTATTCACGTATTAGAAATTTATTTTACGCATTTCGGATTTAATTTCTCCTTTAGTGGATAATATTGGGAATTTTGAGTAAACTGTCGTAAATGATATACGGCTATCCAAAGAGTTTGGAACGAAAACCCAATGGGTATGGAGAGCCCAATAGACCCGATGAACTGATTAAATAAGTGGAAAATGGACTGAAAATGGATCGAGGCCCATTAAGGTGTAATCGGACCCAATAAAGTAAAACGGGCCCAGTGTTTTATATTCGATCAGTATAAGTGAAATACTGATAAGTATAATTGAACTGACCCAAATACGTGGTTATATGCAGCTCCGTAGACTTGGTTTGGAGCAAAATTGGAATGAGAAACTTGGTATGGGTAAAACGGGATAAGCTCGCGCGTGATTCCAGGTAAGGGAATTTTACAGACTGCTAGAGGTAACTTTACGCAATTTCAACTTCATTTGCAGTCTTTTAAATGGTCTGAAGGGTCTAGATTTTAGATAAAATTTTTAGGGCCCCGGATGGACAAATTACCAAAATACCCTTGTTAAGGGTAAAATTTCCAACTTTAGGAAAAATGTGAGAGGAGCAAGGACAAGAGGTTTCTGCTTGTTTCTTGAGATGTTTGAACACATGCATGAGTAGGCTGGCTAACTTTTAAAAAAAATGCGCAGCATTACATATTTTCAACAGATGTTGATTTTCTTTGAAAATGATTTGAGAAATATAGCCGCCTACGTGATTTTCAGAAATGCGACGTGCTAGAGCTCAGCTTGCACGAGTTTTGATTTGTGTGATGCATACCTTAGTGCTGGAGCGAGAGCTCGCACTAGAGTTTTACATATATTAGTGCTGGAGTCTAACTCGTACAAGATTTTTTTATATGATTTTCGTGACACGGTGCTGAAGTCTAACTCGCACCAGATTTTTATATAATTTTCGTAATACGGTACTAGAGTCTAACTCGCACCAGATTTTCACATGAAATGTGTACAGAGTGCTAGAACTCAGCTCACACTAGTTTTACTTTATTTTATGAGAGTGCTGGACCATCGCTCGCACTATTTTTCTGAAATCATGCGATGAGCCGTGCTTGGAGCGTCGGGTAGACTGTGTGTCACACCGATTAAATAGGCTCGTACGTGCGTTTTCAGACAGGGCATGAGTATGGAGATATGATATGGGTCCACGGAGTACGTTGTACCGTGCAAGTAGCATGGAGTACGCTGTACCGTGTGGCATCTTCAGATGCATGGTATCTTCAGATACGAGTCGCATCTTCGGATGCGTGGGATCGGACAGAACCAACGGGTTGGACTGACCCACCTCCCGGGGCAGTTCCCGATCATGGTGAGACCCCGCACACTAGGATCCGTGTAGCAGTGGGAATCACGAGGACACATGGCCATAATCCTGATTATTTGCCTGAGATATACATATATTGCCTAGTCTCACATGTTGATGTTTTGAGAAACTTATTTGCGGATTTTTATGTGAGTCTAGATCACCCGAGGGAGGGGTTGGATCTTGACTGAGATATGGTTTTGATGAAAATTAAATTGGGTTTTAAACGAAAACTTGCATGAGGTTATTTTCCATGCTATTTAAACCCATGAATGATGTCAAATGGTTTTACATGACATTCAGTGAATCGCATATTATTATTGCTTTAAAAAGCATTTGATTTTATGGTTTCGTGTGAGTCAAAAACACCCGAGGAAAGGGTTGAGTCCTGACTGCGTTGTGAAATTCTAACGATGATGAAATATTTTAAATGGATATGTATGTCGAGTTTTCCATGCTTTTGAATCCATATATAAACTTGTTTTACATGACATCATGACATCACGAATTATAACATCTGTTCTGAAATGTGTGGAGAAAGGGTGGTTTATGCATGGCACCACGTTCACGTAGGTAGTATGGTTACCTACTTGCTCGTAGGATTGCCTTACTGAGCTTGATATGCTCACCTCTTTCATTTTCCTACACAGATTCCTTCCAGTAGACATTGAGGTGACTGAGTACTGCATTCCTGATATCCGCTGCTAACCATCATGTTAAGGTATATACACTTATACATATTGTATCTAAATAAGTATAGCGCAGTAACATGTTTGTAAGTAACTGTCAGGGATGTATAGATAATGTAAACACTTGTGAATAAATGGAAAAGAATAAACGAAAAATGAATGTGTTTACATTTTCTGAAATAAGAAATTAAGTTATATGATGATTAAATGGTGGGACTGGTATTGACGCACAATCCAATTATTAGTGGAGTGTGGTCACGATTCGGAGGATAGATAAATATGAAATAAAAATGAAAAATTTACTCTGATTTTTAGGTAGTCTTGCGTCGTGACATCTAGAAGGTTGGCACGGTGTCTGTCAATCTTATCGTTTCGGAACGAATAAAATACTTACACCCGGCATCTCACATGTCCAGATGACTAGTGACTCGGTCTACAAATTGGAAGTGGCCCAGTCTCCTTTAGCCCGTTTTCAGCCCAATTTTGACTGAAACGATTGAATTTCATCCGGATTTAATTTACCTGTACATTAAAGAATTTTAATTAATTAAAGGGGATAATTAATAAAATAATATGGGGATTTAAATAATTAATTAGGTAATTAAGCACAAATAATTCTATTAAAAATAGAATTATCAATAACCCCCACTTGGAGTGAGTCAAGAACATTTATGTCAATTTCTACCAATCTTGAGACAAGAATTTGCAACTCGTGCACTTGATCCATAACAAGTGTGCCATCATTCATTTTATATTCAAAATATTTCATAGTAAGAAACTTATTTGCACATCTCTTTTCATCTTTGCATTTTTTCTCCAATGTAGCTCAAATT
The DNA here is from genome assembly GCA_033439115.1 of Firmiana major. NCBI lineage: Eukaryota > Viridiplantae > Streptophyta > Magnoliopsida > Malvales > Malvaceae > Firmiana > Firmiana major. The sequence continues at coordinate 18,747,749 of CM065903.1, read as the reverse complement.
TCTTTTGGAGATGATATGTTTCGGTACAAATCATATAGTCGATCAGTGGGAAAATTGAGGATGTGACCACGACAAATAAGTTCATCTTCTTCACACTTTAGCCTTTCCTTCTTCACATCTTCAGAATCACTTTCTTGGTATTGGTAGTGGTGACAGATTAAGATCAAGCACATACAATATCTTCAATGTTGTTAATAAGAAAGTCATCTCATCCTTCCATCTCATGTAGTTTGCACCATCAAAATGATCCAACTTGATTACTTCTTGATTCAGAATCTTGAAACTTTTGTTTGAAGGAGGTGTCGTTTTTAAATCCTTAAGATTGTTAGGAAAAAATTAAAAAATAGAGCAAAGGAAGAAGAATAATTTTGAGGTGTGAATTTTTTAGTCAACAAAGGAACCAAAATGATTCTGAGGCTTAAAGTTTTGGTCACTTTTCTTAATGATTCAAAAACCCCTTAGAATACAACAGAATCAAACAAAAAATCTCAAAACAAGTATGAAATTATGAATTAATTTAAGCATAGAAGACTGCATATTTATAACGGCCAAATAGCACTTTCCGAAGGCACATGTCTTATCCAAAAGGCATAACTTTAGACAAGTAATGTTTGTTAAACAAAACAGACATAATTTCTAATTTCTGATAAGTTATGTCTGTTGGACATAACTTTTGGCTTCAAACAATTTATGTATGTTAGACATAACTTTTGGCTAATTTTAATTAATTTGAAATTAAAATAAATTATTTTTGAAAATAAAATTTAAAATAAATAACCTTTTAGCCAACTTTAGAAGCCCAATATGCCTAAGTGCCCTTCATAAATTAATATAAAGGTGTAAGGCTTCAAGCCTAAGCGCACAGTCTAAAGCCTAAGGCTTTTGACCATTTTGTTAGAAATTATAGTGCTTACAAACAACTCAACATAGCCTACTAATAAGGTTTCAGCCTTCCCTAGAAGAACTAAATCCAATCCTGGATGGAGGAACTTTGGTGGATAGGACTGATACGTCATCAAGTAACTTTGTTTGGGTTGGACTTATAAGGATCATTAATGGAGAAAGTTTGTGTGTACAATTCTTTTTGTGGGATCCAAATCTTGACAAAAATAGCAGACTAGAAAGTTGTGATTTTAGTCCAACTGAAATCACTTTATGAATGGGCATTGATCAAAGGAATTAAGCATTGATGACCGATTTTTTTTTTTTGGTGAAGCATCTATTTCATATAATTTTGAAAATATGAAAACATTTAATTTAACTAATTAAAGTAGTAAATAATTAAATTCAATAACTAAATTCAAGTTCTCATATAATGAGATTTGAATTTGAAATATCAAAACATCTTCTTTGCCACTAAATCAAAATCTTATTGATTAATAACTAAATTATTTCATTTTTTAAAAATAGGAAATATATACATAGGAAATATATATCACTTCCATCTCAATCCCTATCTCATCTAATATTTTATTTATCTCCATTTACCAACTAACATAATTGGAATTGGTGCTACCATTACTCAATTTCTCTTTTATTCCAATGGTCTCCCAAAAAGTACAAAAGAAAAAAAAAATAGATAAAGTAGTCTTCATGGAAATCCCAAAGCTCATATTTCTTTATTTAGGCTTATGGTTGAAATATTTTTTGAAAATTATTAAAAGAATTTTGAGAGATTTTTTAAAAGGGGTTTAGATATGTTTATATTTTAACATAATAACAAAAGTTTGGTCTAGTGATTGTTACTCATTTTTAGGAGAGATTAGATCTAAGGTTTAAATTCCCTTTCTCCTTTTACTTCTCGATGAACCCAAAACAATTTTAAAATGTACCTTTATTTACAAATATAAATATTAATATTTATAATTACATATTTTGATTAAATATTATTCTAAATATTATTCGATGAAATAAAGAAAATTTCATAACAAAAAATAATGATATTGGAGACTAAGTAAGAAAAACACTAAGAAAAATATGTAGTATGACTCTTACTGAATTTGTAAAACTAAAAATATTATCAATATACTGTTAGTAGAGTTTTTTACTACAAAGTGGGATTAACATGGTGACACGTGCTTACTTTTTAATATTCCTTAAAATGTATGTGTCATCATTTTATGTTTATTTGCATAATCATAAAACTAACCTAATAGTTTATCAAATAATAATCCTTGTAAAACTATATTGAATTAATAACAAAATTTAAAAAAATTAAGAATTAAATTTTGAATTTTTTTAATTAAATTGGAAAAAAATAAAAATTGCATAAGAAATGAAAACATAATAAATGTTGATATCTTATTAAAAAATTAAAATATTTTAAATTTCATTTCTTAAAATAGATTTTGAAAGAGAAAAAATAGTGGGTAAAAAATTGATCCCTTTATTTTTTCCTAAAATTTCATTTTTTATCATATAAAAAAAGTTAAAGTCTATGTTTAAAGCCCTTACTATTTATAGTAGTAACTAAATACTTTAAATAGGAATTAACTTTTAGGGTATTTCGTAATTAAAAATATAATTTTTAATTTTACTCAATTAAAAATTAAATAGGTTTAATAATCAAATATATTTTTAACATTTTATACAAAATGAAAATAAACCCTTAATCTTTAATTTTACCGTATAAAATTTTACGTCTTAAAATAATGCAATTAATTCCAAACTAATTATAAAATATTCAAGTAAAATAAAAAGGTTGAGGACTTATAAAATTTTAATTTTTTATTTATTTTACTTAATTGCATTATTTTGAAAGATTGAAAACTTATTTTATAATAAAATAAAAGTTTATGAACTTTTACAATAAAATTTAAAATTAGAGATTTATATATATTATGTAAAATATTAAAGATATATTTAATTATTAATATAATTAAATATTATTAAATTTGTTCATTGTATGATTTTTTAACGGTGGTGAGGAACATACGCCGGGAGAGTGAATAGACAATATTTAAGAAACAAAAGTTAAAATGATAAATAAAAGAATTTTAATACCAATTAAAATTAAAAAGCAAATGAAGGTGAATATGGTGGAAAAGTTTCAAGTCCCCCCTTGTAGTTTTGTCTTCAATATTAGATAATAGGTTATCTTTATTTGTATTCAAATATATAATTAATTCTTATGAGATTAGTATAATCTTAAGTATCCTCTTATCTGTAGCCTTAATTTTAGGAAATTAGTTTTACATTCTTTGCTATATATTTTGTACATTCTATCAAAGAAGTTGTAGTGAAAATAATTTAAACCGTTATAATTTCCTTTATGGTATCTGAGCAAGAAAGAAGGAAGGAACGCTCTACCCAAATAATTTTTTTTTCCTCTTCTCCATCTTCAGAATGACACTGAAAATAATACAACACCTATTTCCTCTACATCAAACCCAAATGTGACAGCCCCTGCACACTCAATCAATCTTCATACCAACGAGTTTCAACTCATTACCATCAACATCTCAGCTCAAGCCCCTCTCAAACTCACTACTAACAATTATGTCTCCTGGAAATTGCAGTTCCAAACCTTATTTATCGGGTATGATCTCCTTGGATACATTGATGGCTCAAAACCATGTCTACCAGCCTCTCTTACTGATAATAACACTACCATCTCCAATCCAGCCTACAATAACTGGATTCGCCAAGATCAACTCATTCTTAATGCCCTCATAGGTTCGCTTTCCCCAACCATTATTCCATTTGTTGCAAGATCTAAAACGCCAGCAGAAGCCTGGACAATATTGGCAAACACTTATGCCAAACCATCCCGAGGCTGGATCAAACAACTCAAAACCATCATCAAAAATTGTACCAAAGGTACTCTCAACATCACTGATTTTCTTCAATCTGTTAAAGCTCGTGCAGATGAACTTGCTATTCTTGGTGCCCCAATGGATGAAGAAGATCTTGTTGATAAAATTTTAGAGGAAATGGGCGATGACTATAAAGAATTGGTACGCGTTGTTCAAGCTCGTGACAATCCTATCTCATTTGATGAACTCCATGAGAAACTCCTAACTTTTGAAGCCTCTCTCTAAGGGAAATCTTTAACTCCTTTTCTCGGCTACTGCTAATCCAACAAATCGGACATCCTCACATCGACGCCCATAAAACTTATCTAACAATTGGCGTTCCTCCTCCCTTGGTGATTCGACTCAACAATTCAACAATGGTTGGTCCCTCAATTCCACTGCTCCATCACCATTGACCAACACCAACTCACGTAATCCACCTCGTGGCAATCGACCACGCCGTCCATACCTTGGGTATTGTCAAATTTGTGCTATTCAGGGACACACGACCAAACAGTGCCCATCATTTAAATTGGTACCACTTCAGACCTATAACTCTGGCTATGCACCAACACCCAACAGTTCGACGACACCTTGGCAACCACAGGCTCATCTCACTACCCTACTGCTTCCAGCAATAAAAAATGGTTACTTGATAGTGGTGCATCTGATCATGTCACCATAGACTTGGCTAATCTCTTATTGCATGCTCCTTATCATGGCACTGATGACATTATGATCGGCGATGGCACGGGTCTCTCTATTACTCACACTGGTTCCACTTCTCTTACCACACCTAATGCTTTATTTACCTTACATAATGTGCTTTGTGTTCCTAATATGAAAACAAATTTAATCTTCATTTCTCAATTTTGCTTAACTAATAATGTTTCTATTGAATTCTTACCAAAATCCTTTCAGGTGAAGGATCTTCGCACAAGTAAAATTCTTTTACAGGGCAATACTAAAGATGGAGTTTACGAACGGCCGTCTACGACATCTAGGTCTTCTCTAATTTTTGCCTTTTCCAGTGTTAAAACTACTTTCTCCAATTGGCATCATCGCTTAGGTCACTCAGCTACCCCTATTTTAAAACATATTATTTCAGTTTTTAACTTGGATATGTCTTCCCCCATTTCCAATGAATTTTCTTGTAATGCTTGTCACTGCAATAAAATGCATAAATTATCTTTTTCTACCTCTTCTATTGTGTCATCACAACCTCTTGAAATGATTTACACAGATGTGTGGATGTCACCTATTATTTCGCATGATGGGTTCAAATATTATGTTATTTTTGTGGATCACTATAGCAAATACATATGGTTCTATCCATTAAAATACAAGTATGACGTTAAAGATGTCTTCACTAGATTCAAAGCCCTTGTTGAAAATTACTTCAATAACAAAATTAAAACTATTTTCTCTGACAATGGAGGTGAATATGTGGCTTTCAAAGATTTTTTAGCAACACATGGCATCTGTCATCTCACTACACCACCACATACACCTGAGCATAATGGGCACTTAGAAAGACGTCATCGCCACATAGTCGAAACTGGCCTCACCTTACTCTTTCATGCATCTCTACCCATAACCTTTTGGTCCAATGCTTTTGCTACTGCCGTCTACTTGATCAATAGATTACCAACCACCACGCTAAATATGTCTTCACCATATGAAAAAAAATCTTTAACACCACTCCAAATTATTCCAGGCTTAAAATTTTTGGGTGCCTTTGCTACCCTTGGCTACGACCATACTCGTCTCACAAACTTGATCCCCGATCTAAACCTTATGTCTTTCTTGGGTATTTGTTATCTTAGAGTGCATATTTATGTTTTGATACATCCACAAATCAACTCTATGTTTTTTGTCATGTTCAATTTATTGAGTCCATTTTTCCTTATAAGTCACTTCATACCAATTTACCATGTCCTGACTCTACTACCATTGACACTTGGGTTCCCTTACCTCTCAAAGTCACTATGTCTATAGATACGCAGTTGGCACCACAACCTCCATATGCAGCTTACCCTCAAGAATTAACAACAAACACTGAACCTTCACCTGAACAATCACCTAATTCACCTTGGTACAACTCTACACCACCTGAACCTGCAACTCAACCACCTACATCCATACCACTCAATCCGTCTGCTCAAACACATCCCAACCAGCATAACATGATTACTAGGGCCAAAAATCAAATCCGAAAGCCTATCCAAAAACTCAACCTTTACACTCACATGCCTACCATCACAACCAGCATTGAACCCAAAACAGTTAACCAAACCCTCAAAGATCATAATTGGCGTCAAGCCATGTCCGAATTGTGAGACCCCGTATATGTGTAATTGTATATATGTACATGGAAATGTAAATGGTGATATACTTGTAATGTGGAGTATATGTGATGTAAGTCCATAAGTTAATGTACACAAATGTAATAAGAGTTGTGATTATACATACAAGTTACATTATGTATGAATGTGAAGAAATGGACTTAAATATGTGAAGAATGTGAGTAAAATGGAATATGAGTAGTGTGGTAAATGGAATGAAGAGTTGCATGAGTATGCACTCCCATTTGGTTAATATTAAGTATCTTTGGTTAGACAAAGATTCCACACAAGTTTCAATAGGTATAAGGTATGAATGGAGGCTATTTTCAAGTCTCAAAGATGATTGGATGAGAAAATGACTATGACACCAAATTAAGGATGTTTTGGTATAAGTGTACTGCATAAAAACTGTAAAAAATCTAGAAATATGAATGACAGATCGATCTCATAGGATGAGAGATCGATCTGGAAGAGCCAAAATACTTGTATTTGAGTAAAAGAATAGGGCAGATCGATCTCCAATGGAGCCAGATCGATCTCCTAAGCATTCTGTAATGAAAAGATCGATCCTCAAACACCCAGATTGATCTCCTTAGCTCTCTGTTTGGGAGCAGATCGATCTCATGCTTCGACAGATCGATCTCATGCTTAAAATACTGTGAAAAAGAGGGATTTAAGGGACCAGATCGATCTCCTCTTGGACCAGCTCGATCTCCTCAAGCTATTTCTAAAAAAAGAGTGCTAAAAATCAGAAAATTTGGAGAAAAACACTAACCTTCCATTTTTAACCCAAAAACCTAACTTTCTCTCTCTAAAATTAGCCATTTTCAGTAAGATTTGAAGAGAGACCATTAGAGGCAAAGTTGTTCCTATCAAAGAGAAGAACAACATAGTTGGAAGGCATTTTCTCATTGTTGGTATTGAAGGAGCTAAGGGCATTGTCATTTGGAGCAAGAAGAGAAATCAAACATTGTAAGATTCTAACACTCCAATTATGATACATTATCTATTTAAATGATTTTGGAGTTGTTTGACATGAGTATGGATGGTTAGAAACTATTTAAAATGTATTGAAATGATTATGACCTAGAAATGATCTAGTGTGAGAAAGTGGAATGTATGGAGATTAATGAGAAATGGGATGTCTAGAGGTGACAATAGTGTTATGGGTATGATTTTAAGATGTTGTTGGTGGATAAATTGTAAGATTTACCTAAAAGGGGTAAAATGTGGATTAAGGCATTGGTAAAATGCATAAGTGAATTATATTGAATAGTGAGGTCAAATATGGGTTAAAAACATTAACTCAATTGATTTGGATGAATGAATCGCAGCTTTCGAGGATACACTGGAGCGAGTTGAGCCAAGAGCGTGAGAAGCTAAGAGGAAAGGAGTCACACCAAGTAAATCGAGGTAAGGGAATTGTGTGGACTCTTAGAGATATCTGTGCGCAATTTGGGCACTTAAATGTTTTGCTAGAATGCATGAGATTAGGAAATGATGTTGGGTGATTGAAGGGCAAAAGTTAGGAGTTTGAGAAATGTGCATGAAAACAAAAGCATATTGCTTTGAAAATCATGTTTTATTGCTTTTTAGCAAATGATTGGTAGGTTGGCTGACATTGAAATGATTTGCAAAAGAAATGAGTGTGTTTTGGTTTCGTTAACCATACTTTGCAAAGCTTTGAGCCACCTACATGATTTCGTGAGTATGAAAGCGTGCTAGAGTATGACTCGCACGAGAGTTGACGTGTTTTATACACATGAGTGCTAGAGGCACTAGTTTTCACATGGATTTCATAATTGTTTTGGCATTGTGCTTGGAGTTTGTCTCGCACTGGATGCCCACCTTGCATGTTGCCTTGTTTGGAGCTTCGAGTAGACTGGGTGTCACATCGATTAAATAAGCTCACACGTGCATTATTTTAACATGATTAATTAGCCGTGTTAGGAGCTTCGGGTAGACAAGAGGTCGTACCGATTAAATAGGCTCACACGTGCATTTAAGTTGTGGCATGATATGATGTGTTGATTGGATCCACGAAGTACATTGTACCGTGCATGTAGCATGGAGTACGTTATACCGTGTTGAGATGTGATGTGCCATCTTCGGACGAGATCTGCTATGGACCGACGGGTAAGATTTGACCCACCTCCCGTGTGGAAGCAGATAGTAGTGATATCCCGCACACTTGATCCGTGTAGCCGGTATCACAGGTTATGTACATAGGCCTTGAGGTTATTACCTGTTGTTGAACTGCCTCTCTCACATGTCTATTGCTTTGAGAATAAATCCATGTTTGAAATGATTTGTGGGTCAGGAAAGTCCAAAGGTGGGCTGAGACCTGACCAGTGTTGGATTGATTTGTTAATGGTTTTTAAAGTGCACGAATGCATAATGTTTAATGTCATGCTTTATTGTGAAAATGCATGATGTTTAATGCTATGCTTTATTGTGAAAATGCATGATGGTTAATGCCATGCTATTTGAGAAAATGCATGATGGGTAATGCCATGCTTTTATTGTGAATTATGCATGATGATTTATACCATGCTTTGAGTTGAAATGTGCACTGAATTTTAATAGCATGAATGCTTTACATACCATTAACACAATCATACACTCATGTTTCGAGATAAATGATGAATTAAATGCTTTTGAGCATGACATCACGATCACGTAGATAGTGCAGTATCTACCTGTTCGCATGATTGCCTTATTGAGTGTGTGGTTTGCTCACCCCCTTATTTTCTCGCTCTCTACAGAGTGTTGAGTATAGATTGAGCGTGAGTGGAGACGTTCCCTTTTTGGTAATCCGTTGCATCCCATCACTAAATGTATACACACTTGGATTATTTTGTATCTAAACTAGACATAGCACAGTAGCATTTTGTATGTAACTATTGGGGATGTAAAACAATGTAAACACATGTAACAACTCTGATATATGTACATTTATACAAGTGTTTACTCATAAATAATGTTCAAATTGAATTGATATGGTGGAGTGAGTTAAACGACAACACATAGCCCAACTGTTGAGAGTGTGGTTGTTCATGATCATGGAAGGATGATTAAAGATTGATGCATAAAAATACAAAAAATTTGTACGTATTTTGGTAAGTTGAAGGTCGTGACAGAAGTTGATATCAGAGCTTAAGTTGGTCTGACGTGTGTTGTGTCTAAAATACTTAATAAGTTGGAAAAAAATTACATCCCCATGTTACTGTGCTTGTTTAGATACAATTGTGTGTATGTCGATGGGTTGACTAAGTAATTGGTTGTGAATGTAGGGAATTGAGTAAATATGCCTAATACCAGTCGCGGTAGAGGGATGAGAGCACAGGCTCGAGGCCGTAGAGGTAGGCCTGGGGGTCGTGTTGAGCCAGAAACACACAAGGCTCAGGATGATGTTGAGGTGGAGGCTGATGTTGAGCACGCTCCACAGGGTCCAGAGGAGAGACCCGAGAGTACTGAGGCTCGCTTCGCGAGGATTGAGCGGAGCATTGAGATGATTGTGGAGTTGGTCACCCAATCTTTATCTGGAGTTGGTGGTAGACAGAGTCCCGCTACACAGGGTGATGCCGAGCAGGCGGCAGCTCCTGAGGCACGGGCAGGGCCAGCCCAAAGACCTCAGACGACAGATACCCCACCCACAGAGGATGTGCTTACGTCGGTTGCTACACCAGGTAGTAGAGGTTGGGGATATGGATGTGATTTGGATAGACTGCGGCAGTTCCAGTAGCGACAGAGGATTGGATCAATGAGATCGAGAAATTATATGGGTTCTTTGAGTGCACTACTACCGAGATAGTAGCATTTGTCGCTTTTATGCTGAAGGGATCAGCAGAACATTGGTGGAAGTCTACCAGGCCTATTTTGAGAGCCCGGCATACTGAGATCAGCTGGGATGTATTTCTAGAGGCCTTCCAGAGATAGTATGTCCCGGCTACCGCACAGCGAAAGCTAAAGATGGCATTTTTGAGACTGACCCAAGGGAACAGGACTGTGGATGAGTATGAGACTGTTTTTATATCCCTGGGCAGATATGATCCCAACATGATGAGTAATGAGGTCGAGAAAATCTAGAAGTTTATGGATGGATTGAGACCGATCATCAGGTTTAGACTGGTTCCCCTGGATATATCGACCTACGAGGAGGCAGTGCGTAGGGCGCAATTGTGTGAACAAGATGTTGATAGAATTGCCTTAAAGTTTGGAAAGGTTGGTAAGATGAGGGATAGAGATAAGAAAAGACCAATGATGGATAGAGGCTTCAGTTATAAAGGAAGCAAGAGATTCTCTAGAAAGAGGCCGAGGATTGATGAGATTAGGGAGAGGACTGCTAATACTCCCATGTATCCGGCCATTGCTCCAGCTAAGGGAATCGTGATTGGAGGGCCACGGCCTACTACGAAATAGTGTGGCAGGTACCATGGTACTCGACCATGCTATGGATCTCCTGTAGTATGCTACAGATGTGGGAAGCCAGGGCACATAATCAGAGATTGCCCAAAGATGACAGAGAGAGCCCCACAGAAGGGCAAGGAGCCAGAGAGAGCTCCAGTTGGTACAGTTGCTTCGAGAAGGAGGGCTACAACCAAGGAAAAGGGGAAGCAAGCAATGGGTGTAAGCAGAGGACGAGTGCACACACTGGACCAAGACACTGCGGATCAGTCATCGGATGTGGTAAAAGGTACCATCCAAATCTTTAATTTAGAAGCTTATGTACTGTTTGATCCTGGTGCCACGCGTTCCTTTATTTCGCCATCCTTTGCATGTAAATTGTTGAAGCATGTAAAACCCACGCTGCTTGATAAGATGTTGTTGATATCTACCCCTATGAATGATAGTCAGTTGACTGAGCATGTATATAGATATTGTAAGATGAGGATAGGAGGTAAAGAAACGGCAGTTGATTTAATTTTATTAAATATGAGTGATTTTGATGTAATCCTAGGGATGGATTGGCTGGCTGCAAATCATGTTGTTATGGATTGTCATGCAAAAACTTTGATGTTTCCAAAGATAGACAACCTTGTTGTAAATTTTATGAAATGAAGTTAAAGAAACATGATTTTTATAAGTGTGATGAGTACAATCTTGATACATGATGTATGAAAGATAAATTTGATTTCATTTATTTATGTGATGTGATGATTTATGATTACTAATGGTGAAAAGAATAATGTGAAGGGTTCATCGCTTATGTGATTGAGACGGATAAGGCACGTCTGGAATTGGGAGACATACCAGTGGTTATGGAATTTCTAGATATCTTTTCGGATGAGTTACCAGGGTTACCTCCAGATAGGGAGATGGAGTTTGGTATAGACTTGGCACCTGGTACAGAGCCGATATCCAAACCACCGTACAGAATGGCTCAAGTTGAGTTGGAGGAGTTAAGGAAACAGTTACAAGAGTTGCTGGAGAAGGGGTTCATCAGACCGAGCATCTCACCTTGGGGAGTACCGGTTTTGTTTGTAAGGAAGAAGGATGGAAGCCTCCGACTGTGTATAGATTATCGGTTGTTGAATAAGGCCACCATCAAGAATAAGTATCCCCTTCCACGCATCGATGATTTGTTGGATCAGCTTAAGGGAGCGCAGGTCTTTTCCAAGATAGATCTGAGATCAGGGTACCATCAGTTGAAGATACGAGGTGGAGATGTACCCAATACAGCTTTTTGCACTCGGTATGGACATTATGAGTTTATGGTTATGCCATTCGGATTGACGAATGCTCCCGTAGCTTTTATGTCTTTGATGAATGAGGTATTCCACTAGTACTTGGATCGATTTATTATTGTGTTTATTGATGATATACTGGTGTATTCAAGGTCTAGAGAGGAGCATGAAAGGCACCTAAGGATAGTGCTACAGACCCTCCGAGAGAAGAAGTTGTACGCTAAACTCAGTAAGTGTGATTTTTAGTTGGAACAGATCTCTTTTCTGGGTCACATAGTATCGAAGGATGGAGTATCAGTGGATCCATCTAAGATTGAGGCCGTAGTTCAGTGGCAGAGACCCCAGACAGTGATAGAGATAAGAAGTTTCCTAGGTTTAGCTGGGTATTACCGAAGGTTTGTAGAGGGATTCTCGGGATTAGCTGCTCCTTTGACACGTCTCACGAGGAAAAATGTAGAGTTTGTGTGGGACGATAACTATGAGGAAAGCTTTGAGGAGTTAAAAAGGAGATTAACTACAGCTCCAATACTTACCATTCCTACCAGCTCAGGAGGTTTTTCGATGTATACGGATGCTTCACACCTAAGAGTGGGCTGCGTATTGATGCAGGATGGAAAGGTAGTTGCATATGGATCAAGACAGTTGAAGGATCATGAGAGGAACTACCCTACCCATGACTTGGAGTTGGCAGCGGTGGTGTTTGTACTGAAGATATGGTGCCACTACCTTTATGGTGAGAGATTTCAGTTTTATACAGATCATAAGAGCCTTAAGTACTTGTTCTCACAGAAAGAGTTGAACATGAGACAGAGGAGATGGCTCGAGCTGTTAAAGGATTATGATTGTGAAATCCTATACCACCCGGGTAAAGCAAATGTGGTTGCTGATGCATTGAGTAGGCAGCATCTCGGGATGGTATCATTTATGATGATCAAGGAACACGAGCTATTGGAACAGTTCACGAACCTCAGTTTGGATATGACCCCGCCTGACGCTGATAGTGGATTTATGATAGCTAGCAGGTAGTTGGAACCGAATCTGATAGATCGAATCCGACAGGCTCAGCGAGTTGATCAGCAGTGTAGTGATATTGTCGGGCAGATACAGAGGGGTATAGACACGGACTTTGAGTTAAGTTCGGATGGGTTGTTGAGGTTCAGAGGTAGGATATGTGTTCCTGATGATGTAGAGATCAGAAGGTTGATCTTGACAAAGGCTCACTCATTAAAGTATACGATACATCCAAGGAGTACCAAGATGTATCAAAACCTTCGAAAGGTTTATTGGTGGTCTGGAATGAAAAAGCACATTGCTGAGTATGTTGCTAAGTGTCTCGTTTGTCAGCAGGTGAAGGTAGAGCATCAGAAGCCTGCAGGGTTATTACAGCCTATACCGATACCGACATGGAAGTGGGAGCATGTCACCATGGATTTTGTGATGGGATTGTCGAGGACCCGTAGAGGTCATGATGCCATATGGGTGATTGTGGATCAATTGACGAAATCAGCCCATTTTTTAGCTATGAGAGCTACCGATACTCTGAGCCAGTTAGCGAACCTATATGTGCGCGAGATAGTGAGGCTACATGGAATTCCAGTGATCGTTGTTTCTGATAGGGATGCCCACTTCACTTCCCACTTCTGGGAACGTTTTCAAGAAGCGATGGGGACCCAGTTGAGTTTTAGCACCGTGTTTCATCCTCAGACAGATGGTCAGTTAGAGAGGACTATACAAACCCTGGAGGATATGTTGAGAGCGTGTGCATTGGATTTTGGAGGCTCTTGGGATGACCATTTGCCACTCGTAGAGTTCGCCTATAATAACAGTTTTCATGCGAGTATCGGGATGGCACCATATGAGGCATTGTATGGGCGTAGATGCCGTTCCCCTATTAGATGGGAAGAGGTTAGTGACAGACAGATCTTTGCTCCTAACTTGGTTAGACAAGCCTCTGAGGACGTCCAATTGATATGTGAGAGGTTACGGACAGCTCAGAGCAGGCAAAAGAGTTATGCTGATAGGAGATGGAGACCACTAGAGTTTGATGTGGGTGAGTCAGTGTTTTTGAAAGTTTCCCCTTCAAAGGGAATTATGAGATTTCGGAAGAAGGGAAAGTTGAGCCCTCGATATATAGGGCCATTTAAGATACTTGATAGAGTGTGAGATAAGACGTATAGGTTGACATTGCCACTAGAGTTGGCAAGTGTGCATAACGTCTTTCACGTATCCATGTTGAGGAAGTACCACCCTGACCCGACACATGTGATAAGATATGAGCCATTGGAGCTCAATGAGGGTATGACATATATTGAAAAGCCAGTTCAGGTATTGGATAGAAAAGAGAAAGTGTTGAGGACAAAGACAATTCCCTTGGTGAAAATACTTTGGCAACATCACACTGTGGAAGAGGCCACACGGGAATTAGAGAGTTTGATGCGGGAGAAGTATCCCGAGTTGTTCACAGAATAATTGGTTCCAATTTGGAGGACCAAATTTTCTAAGTGGGGGAGAATGTGAGACCCCGTATATGTGTAATTGTATATATGTACATAGAAATGTAAATGGTGATATACTTGTAATGTGGAGTATATGTGATGTAAGTCCATAAGTTAAAGTACACAAATGTAATAAGAGTTGTGATTATACATACAAGTTACATTATGTATGAATGTGAAGAAACAGACTTAAATATGTGAAGAATGTGAGTAAAATGGAATATGAGTAGTGTGGTAAATGGAATGAAGAGTTGCACGAGTATGCAATCCCATTTGGTTAATATTAAGTATTTTTTATTATACAAAGATTCCACACGAGTTTCAATAGGTATAAGGTATGAATGGAGGCCATTTTCAAGTCTCAAAGATGATTGGATGAGAAAATGACTATGGCACCAAATTAAGGATGTTTTGGTATAAGTGTACTGCGTAAAAATTACAGAAAATCTGAAAATATGAATGACAGATCGATCTCATAGGATGAAAGATCGATCTGGAAGAGCCAAAATACTTGTATTTGAGCAAAAGAATAGGGCAGATCGATCTCCAATGGAGCCAGATCGATCTCCTAAGCATTCTATAATGAAAAGATCGATCCTCAAGCACCCAGATCGATCTCCTTAGCTCTCTGTTTGGGAGCAGATCGATCTCATGCTTCGACAGATCGATCTCATGCTTAAAATGCTGTCAAAAAGAGGGATTTAAGGGGACCAGATCAATCTCCTCTTGGACCAGATCGATCTCCTCAAGCTATTTCTATAAAAGGAGTGCTGAAAATTAGAAAATTTCGGGAAAAACACTAACTTTCCATTTTCAACCCAAAAACCTAACTTTCTCTCTCTAAAATCAGCCATTTTCAGTAAGATTTGAAGAGAGACCATTAGAGGCAAAGTTGATCCTATCAAAGAGAAGAACAACATAGTTGGAAGGCATTTTCCCATTGTTGGTATTGAAGGAGCTAAGGGCATTGTCATTTGGAGCAAGAAGAGAAATCAAACTTGGTAAGATTCTAACAGTCCAACTATGGTACATTGTCTATTTAAATGATTTTGGAGTTGTTTGGCATGAGTATGGATGGTTAGAAACTATTTAAAATGCATTGGAATTATTATGACCTAGAAATGATCTAGTGTGAGAAAGTGGAATGTATGGAGATTAATGAGAAATGGGATGTCTAGAGGTGACAATAGTGTTATGGATATGATTTTAAGATGTTGTTGGTGGATAAATTGTAAGATTTACCTAAAAGGGGTAAAATGTGGATTAAGGCATTGGTAAAATGCATAAGTGAATTATATTGAATAGTGAGGTCAAATATGGGTTAAAAACATTAACTCAATTGATTTGGATGAATGAATCGCAGCTTCCGATGATACGCTGGAGCGAGTTGAGCCAAGAGCGTGAGAAGCTAAGAGGAAAGGAGTCACACCAAGTAAATCGAGGTAAGGGAATTGTGTGGACTCTTAGAGATATCTGTGCGTAATTTGGGCGCTAAAATGTTTTGCTAGAATGCATGAGATTAGGAAATGATGCTGGGTGATTGAAGGGCAAAAGTTGGGAGTTTGAGAAATGTGCAAGAAAACAAAAGCATATTGCTTTGAAAATCATGTTTTATTGCTTTTTCGCAAATGATTGGTAGGTTGGCTGACATTGAAATGATTTGCAAAAGAAATGAGTGTGTTTTGGTTTCGTTAACCATACTTTGCAAAGCTTTGAGCCACCTACATGATTTCGTGAGTATGAAAGCGTGCTAGAGTATGACTCGCACGAGATTTGACGTGTTTTATACACATGAGTGCTAGAGGCACTAGTTGTCACATGGATTTCATAATTGTTTTGGCATTGTGCTTAGAGTTTGTCTCGCACTGGATGCCCACCTTGCATATTGCCGTGTTTGGAGCTTCGAGTAGACTGAGTGTCACATCGATTAAATAGGCTCACACGTGCATTGTTTTGACATGATTAATTAGCCGTGTTAGGAGCTTCGGGTAGACAAGAGGTCGTACCGATTAAATAGGCTCACATGTGCGTTTGAGATGTGGCGTGATATGATGTGTTGATTGGGTCCACGGAGTACGTTGTACCGTGCATGTAGCATGCAGTACGTTGTACCGTGTTGAGATGTGATGTGCCATCTTCGGACGAGATCTGCTATGGACCGGCGGGTAGGATTTGACCCACCTCCCGTGTGGAAGCAGATAGTGGTGATATCCCGCACACCTGATCCGTGTAGCCGGTATCACAGGTTATGTACATAGGCCTTGAGGTTATTACCTGTTGTTGAACTACCTATCTCACATGTCTATTGCTTTGAGAATAAATCCATGTTTGAAATGATTTGTGGGTCAGGAAAGTCCAAGGATGGGCTGAGACCTGACCAATGTTGGATTGATTTGTTAATGGTTTTTAAAGTGCACGGATGCATGATGTTTAATGCCATGCTTTATTGTGAAAATGCATGATGGTTAATGCCATGCTATTTGAGAAAATGCATGATGGGTAATGCCATGCTTTTATTGTGAATTATGCATGATGATTTATACCATGCTTTGAGTTGAAATGTGCATTGGATTTTAATAGCATGAATGCTTTACATACCATTAACACAATCATACACTCATGTTTCGAGATAAATGATGAATTAAATGCTTTCGAGCTTGGCATCACGATCGCGTAGATAGTGCCGTATCTACCTGTTCGCATGATTGCCTTACTGAGCGTGTGGTTTGCTCACCCCCTTATTTTCTCCCTCTCTACAGAGTGTTGAGTATAGATTGAGCGTGACTGGAGGCATTCCCTTTTTGGTAATCCGTTGCATCCCGTCGCTAAAGGTATACACACTTGGATTATTTTGTATCTAAACTAGACATAGCACATTAGCATTTTGTATGTAACTATTGGGGATGTAAAACAATGTAAACACATGTAACAACTGTGATATATGTACATTTATACAAGTGTTCACTCATAAATAATGTTCAAATTGAATTGGTATGGTGGAGTGAGTTAGACGACGACACACAGCCCAACTGTTGAGAGTGTGGTTGTTCACGATCGAGGAAGGATGATTAAAGATTGATGCACAAAACTGCAAAAAATTTGTACGTATTTTGGTAAGTTAAGGGTCGTGACACGAATAGTTTGATGCTTTAGTCCGCAATGGAACATGGGAGCTAGTTCCGCCTACTGCAGCTTCCAACATTAATTGATGCAAATGGATTTATCGTATTAAAAGACATTCTGATGGTTCTGTTGACAGGTTTAAAGCTTGGCTTGTAGCTAAAGGTTTTCATCAAAGACATGGATTCGACAATCATGACACCTTTAGCTCGGTTGTGAAACCTACTACTATCAGAATGGTTCTTAGTATTTCCATAAAGAAAGGGTGGTCTCTTCGGCAATTGGATGTCAATAATGCTTTCTTAAAAGGTAACCTTACAGATGATGTTTACATGACTCAACCTCTAGGTTTCATCGACTCCGATCATCCAACTTATATTTGTGTCACACCCCACTTTCAGGTGTCTTTTATCCATACTTATTCTACTACGGTTAGGCTGTGAGGCGATGCAATTACTTAAGTTCCTTGAATTTACAGCGAAAATATTTAAAATTTAATTCACACTCCCAGGTGTGTGTAAATATACAAATTTAATTGTATAATAATATCTTTACATAACATCCCCATAAAACTGTTACATTTTTAAGGTATAACTGTGCGATACAAGATAATAGATACAAAATATTCTTGTGTATACTGTTCTTATACCATTTCAATTGATAGGAGCTGTCCGACGCAAAAATGAATCTATAGACCATCACTCTCTTACTTCTCAGTACCTGGAGGGAGAAAATAGTGGGATGAGCAAACCACAGCTCAGTAAGGAAATGAATGCTAGCAGGTAGATATCGTACTACCTACATAGCCCATGCATGTATAAACCAAAACCATGTTTTCATTATAAATGGAAATATTGTACAAAAATGCTATTAAACATACATTTCTCATTTGCATTTTCATGTAAATCATATATGTCATGTTTCCATTTTAAAACAAGATTCATAAAACAATGCCCTCACGGCACAAGTGTTTAAATCAGAGATTTTTCAAAACACAAAATCTATTTACTTTCTCAATCATATATTTTCCTCAAATCTCTTTTTTTCTGAGTTGTATCTATTTCCCAAATCTCTGAGACATGAATGGAATTTTAGGCAATCAAATATCCACGACATATGGCCATAGTCAGTGATCCCAAGCCTCACTGATCAGGTGTGCACAGGGCATCACTTCGCTTGAAGGGGGATAGGTCAGTCCTACCCTCCGGCTCATCTCAATCAACCTCATCTCCTCATATACTCACGGTATAAGGTACGTCATGTGTCATCTACCTGATACTCGTACTCAGGTGCACCCAGCACGGTACATAATATACCAACAAAAAACTACATAGTACTACGTACAACTGTGGACCCAAGTCCATACTCCAACTCCGATGGACTTTTCATCCTGAACCATGTCTCATATACCAGGCGAGCATGTAGCGTGACACACAGTCATTGCAAGACTCCAACGCGGTATGATTTATTGTTAAGACCTAGCTCGTTCAAAGGTCATCGGTTGGCATCCCCTTGGGTCCCAGACCCCCAGGTTTACCTCAACTCAGTAAAACAGGTGCGAGCAAAGCTCCAGCAAATTTCTCAAAACCATCGTGCGAGTTGAACTCCAGCACAGCACATCAAAAGCATAGAAACATGTGCGAGCTAACACTCCAGTACATAGTTAAAGTCATTAAAACGTGTGTGAGCTAGAGCTCCAACACCAAATCTCATCTCAAATATAATAGATGGCTATTTTCTCTCTTTAAAACTCAAAACATGTTTATTTATGCAGCATGTCTCTCCATGCTAAAACATGTAAAATTAACCAACCTATCATCGTCATTTCTCAATCACCAATATCAATACAAAATTGAGAAAAACATTGAAAACATGCATATCATGCTATTTCCTTACCCCATCCCATTTCTTAATACATATATATATCATAGTACATTTCATGCTTCCATATCATTTCATAGAATCGTAGTGTCGTACTAATTCTAGCATTATATCTACGAAATTACCGTAAAATACATACGAACATCTCTATAGCTAGCACACAGTCCCTTACCTGGATTTACTTGAGTGCGACTCTCCTCCTTCATGCTTCTCGCGTTCTTATCTCGACTTGCTCCGGTGTATCGTCGAGAACTGCAATTCGTCCATCAAGCACTTGGTTAACGTTTCTAACTCTTGTTCAACTAAGCATTTATCCAATGCCTTAAATATACATTTTACCCCTTATGGTAAATCTCACAATTTATCCAAATATCAGCACATCCAAATCGTACCCAAAACACAATCATCCTCTTAAGATAACTCATTCATCATTAATATTTCTACATTCCACTTTCTCACACTAGACTATTTCTAGGTTATGGTGGATTCTTCACTTTCTAGGTAGTTTCTATCATTTCTATGCATACTAATCATTTCCCACATCAATATCCAAACAAATATACTTGGGTATTTGCATTAGAAACTCACCTACCTTGATTTCCTCCTTGCTCCAATAGAAATACACCTTGTTGCTTAAATCCAACAAATAGGAAAAATGCCTCCCAACTATGTTGTTCTTCTCTTTGATGTGAACAACTTTGTCTCTAATAGCTTTCCCTCAAATCTTACTGAAAATGGCTAGATTTAGGAGTGAGAAAGTTAGGTTTTTGAGTTGAAATGAAAAGGTTGAAGTGTTTTTTCGAAATCTGCAAATTTATTGCTCCTATTTATAGAATTGGCTTGATGAGATCGATCTGCTCTAGGAGGAGATCGATCTGGTCCCTTTAAATCCCTATTTTTCATGACATTTTAGGCATGAGATCGATCTGTCGAAGCTTGAGATCGATCTACTCCAAACAGAGAGTTAAGGAGATCGATCTGTGTGCTTGAGGATCGATCTTTTTATTGCAGAATGTTTAGGAGATCGATCTGCCATATTCCATTGCTTAAATACAGACATTTTGGCTCATCCAGATCGATCTCTTATCCTACGAGATCGATCTGGCTTGTATAATTTTCAGATTTTGCTGCAGTTTCCTGCAGAAACTTATACCAAAACATCCTTAATTTGCTGCCATGGTCATTTTCTCATCCAATCATCTTTGAGACTTGAAAATGGCATCCATTAATACTTCATACACATTAAAACTTGTGTAGAATCTTTGTATAGCTAATGGTCCATGATATAAACCAAATGGAAGTGCACAACTCAAGCAAATCTTCCTTCCATTTTACCACACTATTCATATTCTATCTCATTCACATTTTTCACATGTTTAAGTCCATTTCTTCATACTCATTCATAATGTAACTTGTATATACAATCACAACTCTTATTACAAGTGTGTACATAATCTTGTGGACTTACATTACATATACTTCACATTACGAATGTATCATCATACAATTATCCCTTTACGGGGTCTCACATTCTCCCCCACTTAGAAAATTTGGTCCTCCAAATTAGAACAAATTCAATCCGTGAATAACTCGAGATTCTTCTCCCGCATCAAACTTTTCAATTCCCATGTGGCCTCTTCCATGGTGTGATGTTGCCACAAAACCTTAACCAATGAAATCCTCTTGTTCTGCAACACCTTCTCTTTTCTGTCCAATATCCGGATCGGTCTCTCGACATACAACATATCCTCCTTGAACTCCAACGGCTCATAGCTAATTACATGTGTCAGATTCGGGTAGTACTTCCAAAGCATAGAAACATGGAAGACATTGTGGACTTCTGCTAGCTCAGGTGGTAAGGCTAGCCTATATGCTCCATCTCCCACTCAATCCAAGATCTCGAAGGGACCAATGTAACGAGGACTTAGTTTTCCTTTCTTCCCAAACCTCATTATTCCCTTAGAATGAGATACTCTAAAAAATATGGACTCACCCATATCAAACTCAAGTGGTCTCCGTCTCCTGTCAGCGTAGCTCTTTTGTCGACTTTGAGCTGTTCATAGCCTCTCGCATATTATCTGAACATCCTCGGAGGCTTGTTTAACCAAATCGGGAGCGAGCAACTATCTGTCACCAACTTCTTCCTAACCAATGGGAGATCGACATCTACGACTGTATAATGCCTCATAAGGGGCCATACCAATACTTGAGTGATAACTGTTATTGTAGGCGAACTCAATCAATGGCAAGTGATCGTCCCATGAGCCTCTAAAATCAGTACACATGCTCTCAACATATCCTCCAAGGTCTGTATAGTCCTCTCTGACTGACCATCTGTCTGAGGATGAAAAGCGATGCTAAAACTCAACTGGGTCCCCATCGCTTCCTGAAAATGTCCCCAAAAGTGGAAAGTGAAGTGGGCATCCCAATCAGAGATAACACTTATTGGGACTCCATGCAACCTCACTATTTCTCACACATACAGGTTTGCCAGTGCACTCAATGTATCTGTAGATCTTATGGCTAAAAAGTGTGCCAATTTCGTTAACCGATCTACTACCACCCATATAGCATCATGGTTCTTATGGGTTCTCGATAACCCTATCACAAAATTCATGGTGACGTGCTCCCACTTCCATGTTGGTATCGGTAGAGGTTGCAACAATCCTCATGGTTTCTAATGCTCAACCTTTACCTGCTGGCAAATGAGACATCTAGCGACATGCCTAGCTATGTCTCTCTTCATTCCAGACCACCAATATACCTTTCGAAGATTTTGATACATCTTACTACTCCCCGGGTGTACTGTATATCTCGATGAGTGAGCCTCTGACAAGATCAACTTTCTCAACTCTGAATCTTTAGGAACACATATTCTATCTCCAAACCTTAGTACTCCATCTGAACTCAATACAAAATTTGTACCCTTCCCCTTCTGAATTTGGCTAATCATGTCAATACACCATTGATTAATTTACTGAGCTTGTCGAATTCTCTCAATCAACTCTGGTTCTAATCTCAAGCTAGTAATAATCCCATAGCTGCCAATCTCAGGTAGGGTCATATCCAGACTAAGGTTTGTGAATTGTTTCAACAACTCGTGCTCTTTAACCATCATATGTGATACCAACCCGAGACGTTTTTTGCTCAGTGCATTGGTGACCACGTTTGCCATCCCCGTGTGGTACAAGATCTCACAATCATAGTCTTTGAGGAGTTCTAACCACCTTCTTTATCTCATATTTAACTCCTTCTATGAGAATAGATACTTCAGACTCTTGTGATCCGTAAAGATCTGAAATCTCTCACCATATAAGTAGTGGCGTCATATCTTCAACGCGAATACTACGGCTGCCAATTCTAAACCGTGAGTGGGGTAGTTCTTCTCATGATCTTTCAGCTGTCTAGATTCATAAGCTACTACTCTTCCATCTTGCATCAAAACACAGCCTAGTCCTTGATGCGAAGCATCTGTATACACCGAGTAGTTCTCTGAGCTATTAGGGATGATAAGAACTGGCGCGGTGGTTAATCTGCGCTTAAGTTCCTGAAAACTCCTCTCATAAGCTTCATTCCATGTAAACTCCACACCCTTCCTTGTAAGATGTGTCAATGGAGCAGCCAATGTAGAGAAACCCTCTACAAATCTCCTGTAGTATCTTGCCAATCCCAGAAAGCTTCTGATCCCTGTGACTGTTCTGGGCTGTTCCCACTGAACAACGGCCTCAATCTTAGATGGATCTACTGACACGCCATCCTTCGATACAACATGGCCTAAAAAGGAAATCTGCTCTAGCCAAAAGTCACATTTACTCAGTTTGGCATACATCCTTCTCTCTCGGAGGGTTTGCAAAACAATCCTTAAGTGCTGCTCATAATCTTCCTTGGACCTTGAGTACACCAATATATCATCAATGAAAACGATCACGAACTGGTCCAAGTATGGCTTGAATATGTCATTCATCAGAGCCATAAAAGTTGTTGGTGCATTAGTCAAACCCGAAAGGAATCACCAGGAATTCTAATGGCCATAGCGGGTGCGAAAAGTTGTCTTGGGCACATCCTCCTTCCAAATCTTCAATTGATGATACCCAGACCTCAGATCTATCTTGGAAAAGATATGTGATCCTCGAAACTGATCCAATAAATCGTCAATGCGCGGCAAGGGGTACTTATTCTTGATGGTAGCCTTGTTCAACATCCGATAGTTAATACACAACCTAAGGTTCCCATCTCTCTTCTTCACAAATAATACCGGAGCTCTCCATGGTGAGACGCTCGGTCTTATAAACCCCTTGTCCAACATATCTTACAATTGTTTCCTTAATTCCTCTAGCTCAACTGGAGCCATCCTATATGGTGACTTGGATATTGGCTCAGTTCCAGGCGTCAAGTCGATACCAAATTTCATTTCTCTATTCGGTGGCAATCCCGATAGGTCGTCTGGAAAGACATCTGGGAATTCTTCGACCACTAGAATGTCCTCCATATTCGGATGTACTTTGTCCAAATCCACCACATAAGTAATAAAACCTTTTATCACTTCAGAAGAGGTATCAGCTAATGCTTGGTCTATAGCATACACCCTGCCTTGACCTACAACTTGTTTCCCCTTTTCTTCAGCCGAGGCTTTCTTTCTTGCAGGAGGTGTAACTGTAGGAACTCTCTCTGGCTCCTTACCCCTCTGTGGAACTACCTCAACTATCTCTGGGCACTCTCTGGCATAATGCCCAAATTTACCACATCTGAAGCATCGTGTACTCTGTAGGTAACAGGGCCTACCACTATGATATCGGTCACATGCTCTACACTGATCCGTAGTCGGTCGGGGTCAAACCATCACTATGCCCCTAGCTGGTGTCTGAATCGGAGGCATAAAAGGTCTAGCAGCCTTTTTTTGAAACTCATCTGCCTCTCTCCGACGCTTACTCATAAATTTTCGATCAAATTTGGCACTCTTGCCATCTCCCATTTTCCTTGGACCCTTGTCTTTACCCAAACTGAGCTCAGAAGCTGCAAGTCATAATCCTGCTCACATAACAGGGCCCATCGCACAGCCTCTCTATAGGTAGCAATATCAAATGGGGCCAACTTCTCTCGGATTGAAGGCCGGAGTCCATCTACAAATCTACGGACCCTTATAGCTTCACTCTTGATAAAGTCCGGATCATATCTGCCTAGTGAAGTGAATCGTGACTCGTACTCATCAACTGTTCGATTCTCTTGAGTCAGATTCAGAAATTCCATCTGCAACCTACGTCGAGCGGTATTTGGAACGTATTGCTCTCTGAAAGCGCTCAAAAACATATCCCACGTGATATTCATACCTTGAGCTCTCAACATAGGCCTGGTGGACTTCCAGCAGTGCTCCGCTTCGCCTCTCAATATAAAGGCGGCAAGCGCTACTCTCTCCGTAGCCGAACACCTACAGAAGTCAAACAGTTTCTCCATTTAACTGATCCAGTCCTCAGCCACTGTCGGATCCTTTACCCCGCTAAACGAAGGAGGCTTAAAGTCCATAAAATGCCTCAACCTCTCCATATCACAGTCATATCCATACCTCAAATCATCATCATACTGCTGTGGGGCTACTGGAGGAGGTACTGGTCGAATATAGGGATCTCATGGCCTAACCGGTTCAGGTTGTGCAGGTGCAACATTCTCAGGTTTCAGTCCAGCTGCTGGGGGATTCGGTGCAGCCAGTCCCGTTATACCAGGTGTACCCTCAAACCTACCATAATCTGACCCATCATGGTCATCATCGTGGGCATGTCTTCCTCCAATCGGGCTATCCGAGGATCGAAAGCCTCTATCTGTTCTTGGGGCTCATGACTAGAAGATGATCTACTATGCCTCTCAGTCCTGTCATTCCGCCCTTGAGCTCTCGAGCTCTCTCCCCTCTTGCGGTGTCTCTCAGGCATATCTCGCAAGCCTGATAACTTTCCTGTATTTATAACAAACGTTTAATTCAATACTAGCTCGGTATACACATTTGTATCTAAATATCGCACAGTAACTTGGGGATGTATGTTTTCTTAGTCTTAAACATCGACTCACATCAGACCAACCACGCTTTGATACCAAATCTGTCACACCCCACTTTCAAATGTCCTTTATCCATACTTACTCTACTACGGTTGGGCTGTGAGGCGATGCAATAACTTAAGTTCCTTGAATTTACAGCGAAAATATTTAAAATTTAATTCACTCCCAGGTGTGTGTAAACATACAAATTTAATTGTATAATAATATCTTTACATAACTTCCTCATAAAACTGTTACATTTCTAAGGTATAACTATGCGATACAAGAAAATAGATACAAAATATTCTTATGTATACTGTTCTTATACCTTTTCAATTGATAGGAGCTGTCCGACGCAAAAAAGGAATCTAGAGACCATTGCTCTCTTACTTCTCAGTACCTGGAGGGAGAAAATAGTGGGATGAGCAAACCACAGCTCAGTAAGGAAATGAATGCTAGCAGGTAGATATCGTACTACCTACATAGCCCATGCATGTATAAACCAAAATCATGTTTTCATTATAAATGGAAATATTGTACAAAAATGCTTTTAAACATACATTTCTCATTTGCATTTTCATGTAAATCATATATGTCATACTTCCATTTTAAAACATGATTCATAAAACAATGCCCTCACGGAACAAGTGTTTAAATCAGAGATTTATCAAAACACAAAATCTCTTTACTTTCTCAATCATATCTTTTCCTCAAATCTCTTTCTTTTTTGAGTTGTATCTGTTTCCCAAATCTCTGAGACAGGAAAGGAATTTTAGGCAATCAAATATCCACGACATATGGCCATAGTCAGTGATCTCAGGCCTCACTGATTAGGTGTGCACAGGGCATCACTTCGCCTGAAGGGGGATGGGTCAGTCCTACCCTCCGGCTCATCTCAATCAACCTCATCTCCTCATATACTCACGGTATAAGGTACGTCATGTGTCATCTACGCGATACTCATACTCACGTGCACCCAGCATGGTACATAATATACCAACGGACAACGACACAGTACTACGTACAACCGTGGACCCAAGTCCATACTCCAACTCCGATGGACTTTTCACCCTGAACCATGTCTCATATACCAGGCGAGCATACAGCGTGACACACAATCATCGTAAGGCTCCAGAGTGGTAAGGTTTATTGTTAAGGCCCAGACCGTTCAAAGGCCATCGGCTGGCATCCCCTTGGGTCCCAGACCCCCAAGTTTACCTCAACTCAGTAAAACAGGTGCGAGCAAAGCTCTAGCACTTTTCTCAAAACCATTATGCGAGTTGAACTCCAGCACGGCACATCAAAAGCATAGAAACATGTGCGAGCTAACACTCCAACACATAGTCAAAGTCATTAAAACGAGTGTGAGATAGAGCTCCAACACCAAATCTCATCTCAAATATAATAGATGGCTATTTTCTCTCTTTAAAACTCAAGACATGTTTATTTATGCAGCATGTCTCTCCATGCTAAAACATGTAAATTAGCCAACCTATCATCGTCATTTCTCAATCACCAATATCAATACAAAATTGAGAAAAATATTGAAAACATGCATATCATGCTATTTCCTTACCCCATCCCATTCCTCAATACATATATATCATAGTACATTTCATGCTTCCGTATCATTTCATAGAATCGTAGTGTCGTACTAATTCTAGCATTATATCTACGAAATTACCGTAAAATACGCACGAACATCTCTATAGCTAACACATAGTCCCTTACCTCGATTTACTTGAGTGCGACTCTCCTCCTTTATGCTTCTCGCGTTCTTATCTCGACTTGCTCTGGTGTATCGTTAGGAACTGCAATTCGTCTATCAAGCACTTGAGTTAACGTTTCTATCTCTTGTTCAACTAAGCATTTATCTAATGCCTTAAATATACATTTTACCCCTTATGGTAAATCTCACAATTTATCCAAATATCAGCATATCCAAATCGTACCCACAACACAATCATCCTCTTAAGATAACTCATTCATCATTAATATTTCTACATTCCACTTTTCACACTAGACTATTTCTAGGTTATGGTGGATTATTTACTTTCTAGGTAGTTTCTATCATTTCTATGCATACTAATCATTTCCCACATCAATATCCAAACAAATATACTTGGGTATTTGCATTAGAAACTCACCTACCTTGATTTCCTCCTTGCTCCAATAGAAATACACATTGTTGCTTAAATCCAACAAATAGGAAAAATGCCTCCCAACTATGTTGTTCTTCTCTTTGATGTGAACAACTTTGTCTCTAATAGCTTTCCCTCAAATCTTACTGAAAATGGCTGGATTTAGGAGTGAGAAAGTTAGGTTTTTGAGTTGAAATGAAAATGGTGAAGTGTTTTTTCGAAATCTGCAGATTCACTGCTCCTATTTATAGAATCGGCTTGATGAGATCTATCAGCTCTAGGAGGAGATCGATCTGGTCCCTTTAAATTCCTCTTTTTCACTACATTTTAAGCATGAGATCGATCTGTCGAAGCTTGAGATCGATCTGCTCCAATCAGAGAGCTAAGGAGATCGATATGTGTGCTTGAGGATCGATCTTTTTATTGCAGAATGTTTAGAAGATCGATCTGGCTCCATTGGAGATCGATCTGCCCTATGCCATTGCTAAAATACAAGCATTTTGGCTCATCCAGATCGATCTCTCATCTTACAAGATCGATCTGGCCTACATAATTTCCAGATTTTGCTACAATTTCCTGCAGAAACTTATACCAAAACATCCTTAATTTGCTGTCATGGTCATTTTCTCATCCAATCATCTTTGAGACTTGAAAATGGCATCCATTAATACTTCATACACATTAAAACTTGTGTAGAATCTTTGTATGGCCAATGGTCCATGATATAAACCAAATGGAAGTGCACAACTCAAGCAAATCTTCCTTCCATTTTACCACACTATTCATATTCTATCTCATTCACATTTTTCACATGTTTAAGTCCATTTCTTCATACTCATTCATAATGTAACTTGTACGTACAATCGCGACTCTTATTACAAGTGTGTACATAATCTTATGGACTTACATTACATATACTTCACATTACGAATGTATCATCTTACAATTATACCTATACGGGGTCTCACAATCTGCAAGCTGCGCAAAACTATAAATGGTCTCAAACAGGCACTGAGAGCTTAGTACCATGAACTTCGCCAATTTCTTCTTGCGGCTGGGTTCAAAAATTCTCATGCTGACACATCTTTATTTGTCTTCAATAATGGTACTCATCTAATTTATCTCCTTATATATGTTGGCGACATCATCCTCACAGGTGATTGCCCAACTCTAGTCACCCACTTCATTGACAATTTATATCAACGCTTCTCTCTCAAAGATCTTGGGCCTCTCTCATATTTCCTTGGCATTGAAGTGGTTCCTCATCCTCATGGAATATTACCGTCTCAACGTCGATACATCATCGACCTACTCACTTGCACAAAGACGATAGGAGCCAAACCAGTTGTCACACCATTACCTACCAATCTGCCACTCAGCTTACACTCAGGCACTCCTCTATTTGATCCTTCTGAGTACCGCGCAGTTGTTGGAAGTCTTTAGTACTTGTCCTTCACTCGCCCCGACATTTCTTACGCGGTAAAAAAGTTGTCACAATTCATGCATCAACCCTCCACCGACCATTGGACACTAGTAAAGCGTCTCCTGCGATACTTATGTGGTACTTTAGATGACAGAATACTACCGTATCGTGATTCCCCGGACTCTCTTCATGCCTACTCTGATGCAGATTGGGCTGGCAACAAGGATGACTTCTCTTCCACAAGTGCATATCTTGTCTACTTTGGACGTAATCCTATCTAATGGAGCTCAAAGAAACAAAAGACAGTTGCTCGCTCTTCCACGGAGGCAGAATATCGATCTGTTACTGCCACTGCTGCTGAACTTAATTGGGTCTGCTATCTCATGACTGATCTTGGCATTACAATTTCAAAACCTCCTGTTATCTATTGTTACAATGTACATGCAACTCACTTATGTGCCAATCCAGTTTTTCACTCTCGAATGAAGCATGTAGCTATTGACTTTCACTTTATTCGAGACCAAGTTCAAACGGGTGCACTACATGTCTCTCATGTTTCTTTTGCTGATCAGCTTGCTGATGCTCTTACCAAGTCGTTACCTCGATCACAATTCCACTCTCAAATCCAAGATTGGCCTCTCTTCTCAAGGCCTATCTTGAGGGGGCATATTAGATAATAGGTTATCTTTATTTGTATTCAAATGTATAACTAATTCTTAGGAGATTAGCATAATCTTAAGTATCCTCTTATCTGTAGCCTTAATTTTAGAAAATTAGTTTTACATTATTTACTATATATTCTATACATTCTATCAAAAAAATTGCAGTGAAAATAATTCAAACTGTTATAATTTCCTTTATTCAATAGGACCCTTCTCATAAAATTCTTCTTAGTTCTAGCACACACTTCTTTGGGTTTTGACCACCATTGGTATTTCACTTCCGAACACCGGTGCCGACTCCAGCCTCCAACCCTTCATTATCAGCTTTAGCTACCAACCCTGCAGTTTCCAATCGCTGCAACTGTTCCTTTTTTTTTTAGGTTTTAAGAAAACTCAAAAGCCCAGCATCTTCCCTCAACTCCAATCGCCATTATTATCATCACCACTTTGTCGTTACTGCTCATTGCTCTGCCACTTATTCGGCAGTTCCTTGCCGCTATTCAGCCTCTGAAGTCTGAAGTTCAAACATCGCCCAGCCTCCTCTCCTGAATAAACCCGAGGCAGAAATGCTATTACAGAAATTCAAACCCGAAATAGATCTTTTTTTATTGTGCTATCTGTAAGATGTGTATCTCTGTAGGAATTCTTGTTGTGAATTGGATTATGGGTTTTCTATATGACATCGGGTTTGGGTGATTTATCGTTTCAGGGATTGAATTGGACTTTGATGAAGTTTGAATTATGAATTGTTGGGTATTTGAACCAATTTCTGCCCAATATTATATTTATGGTGATTTTGTTACCGTGTTTTTGAATCAGGGTTGGCAATTCGAAAATTTAGGGATGGTTTCGATTTGCTTAGCTTGAATGTGGTTGAATGTTTGTTTTTTCCGATCCCTGGTGATTGTTTACTTACTGTGTTTCAATCATATTCAAGCGCATTTCCCTTTCTTTATCTTTAAAAGTTTTCTGATTTTATCTTTTTAGCTCAATAATTTAACTAATTTTGGATGAGGACTGAGATATCAAGTTTCAGCATAATTGTTTTTTCAAATTTTGTTAATTATAATTTTGGCTAAATTTGTTTTTCTCTCAAAGTGAAAGTAAAAAATTTCAAGATTTGGGGAGAAAAAAGGACAAAAAAGTTTTTATGTTTTTATTTTTTATGTCTTTTAGTTTTGAAATAAAATTCTTCTATTTTAATTAATATAAAAGAATTTTAATACATAAAAATTATTTACTCTATCGCCATTACTATTTTAACAGCGTATATACAGTACAATCGCTAAAAAATTTTACGTTGAATAAATTTGATAGCGTTTTGATCACAATAAAAGATAATGCCCTTAATTAAGAAATATTCTCAAAATTAGATCATAAATTAAGTATTTAACATATTAATAATCAACTATAAAATGTTATTTATTAAAAAACAAAATTAAAAAATATAAATCTTTAAAAATATATATTAATAAAATATTTTAACTTATTTTAAAAAATATATGTATTTTTAAACTTTGATAATTAATCAAATGAAATTATGTGACTAATTAATATAGTGTATATAATTATACATTATCAATACATTACATATTAACTTAGAAAGTTGTTTACTATTTTTTCTTAGAAAAAAAAAAAGAATTACTTAGAAATGAATTTGCCTTCTTAGGCGCTATAAAAAGGCGAAACACGCGTCATCGATAATTTGGTAGGGTAGTGTCACAAGGTCGTTCTCTTCTATAGAACTTTTTTCAGTGATTACCTAAGTTAAGAAAACGACTCGACAAAATATACTAATAAAGCAAAAAACACTTAAGCTTTAGAGAAAAGAGTCTTTCTATTAATTCGCAATAAAAAGGAATTACAATCTTAGCCAAAAAGATCGCTCTTAGCTATCACTCTCTTTCTCCCTGAATGATTCTGTCACGACCCAAACTACCCAAAAATCAGAGTTAATTTTTCGCGTTTTATTATTTACTTAAATTCTTACCTGTCCTCGAATCGTGACCAACACTCCACTAATAATTGGGCTGTGCGTCAATGCCAGTCCCACCATTCAATTATCATCTAACTTATTTCTTCTCCAGTCATTTATAATTGTTTACAATATTTATACATCCCCTAAAGTTACTTAGAAACATGTTACTGTGCTATGCTTATGTAGATACAATATGTACAAGTGTATATACCTTATGTTGATGGGCAGCAGCGGATATCCGGAATGCAGTACTGAGTCGTCGCAACTTCAACTGGAGATTATCTGTGGGAGAAAATGAAAGGGGTGAGCACATCAAGCTCAGTAAGGCAATCCTACGAACAAGTAGGTAACCATACTACCTACATGAATGTAGTGCCATGCATAAACCACCATTTCTCCACACATTTTAAAACAATGATATGCGTTATGATGTTATGTAAAACACATTTGCACGGAAAATCAACATGCAATAATATTCAAAATCATATATTTCTCATATAAAAATTTCACAATAAAGTCAGGACTCGACCCCTCCTTCGGGTGATCCTGACTCACACGAAACCATAAAAATCAATTTACATTCACACATGGGTTTGAAAAGCATGGAAATACCATCATGCAAATTTAGTTTAAAAACCCAGTTTAAATCATCGAAATCGTCGACATGCGAGACGAGGCAATATCTGTATAACGGCAATAACCAGGACTATGGCCATATCTGTCCTCGGGAGTTCCTCAGCTACACGGATCCTAGTGTGCGGGTTCTCACCATGATCGGGAACCGCCTGGGAGGTGGGTCACTCCATCTCGTCGGTCTTATCCGATCTCATGCATCCGAAGATGCGTTTTACTGTGACGGCCAACCCCTGCCCGGCCAACCCCTGCCATCGGCCATGGCCACCCCTCTTGGGCCCACGCACAACGATGGTGGTCTAACAACGGGTGGTCCAACAACGTCAACAAGTTCAACGTATCACGAAGATACCACACGGTACATCGTACTCCATGCTACTTGCACGGTACATCGTACTCCGTGAACCCATATAATATCTCTATACTCATGCCCTGTCTCAAAACGCACGTGCGGGTCAATTTAATCGGTGACACACAGTCTACCCGATGCTCCAAGCACGGCTTATCGTATGATCTCTGAAAAGTAGTGCGAGCGGTGCTCTAACACTGTCAGTAAATCAAATAAAACTAGTGCGAGCTAAGCTCAAGCACTCTGTCACGAAAATCGTGTATAAAAATATGGTGCGAGTTATACTCCAGCACCCTGTCATGAAAATCATGTAAAATCTGGTGCGAGTTAGACTCTAGCACCGTGTCACGAAAAAGCATATGAAATCTGGTGCGAGTTATACTCTAGCACCTATGCATGTAAAACTCTAGTGCGAGCTCTCGCTCCAGCACTAATGCATGCATCACACAAATCAAACATCGTGCGAGCTGAGCTCTAGCACGTCACATGTAAATGAAAACACGTAGGCGGCTCTGTTTCCTCAAAACAGTTTTCAAAACAATATCACGTTGAAAGTATGCAATGCTGTGCATTTTCTTTCAAGGTGAGCCAGCCTACTCATGCATGCATCAAAACACCTCCAGAATGAGCAGGAACCTTTTGTTCTTGCTCCTCCCAATTTTCCTAAATTTTTAGATTTTACCCTTAACAAGGGTATTTTAGTAATTTTGCCCATACGGGGCACTAATATTATTATTCGACCTCTAGACCCTTCAGATAAATTTTAAAGACTGCATATGAATTTAAAATTTTGTAGAGTTTACCTCTAGCAGTCCGGAGAATTCCCTTACCTTATTTTTCCTGTCGAGTCTGACATTTTCTTTTCCAATGTAGTCCCGTCGCCCAGTCCGATATGCTCCCAATCAAATGCCCGGAACTGCGTATTAATATTCCTCAGGTCAGATATTATGCAATTTAATTGTATTTAATACTTTCTGGGCTTAATTTAAATCATTGGGCCCGTTCACCCCTATTGGGCCCAATTGCACCTTAATGGGCCTTAATCGGCCTTAAGCCCATTTACCACTTAATTTTCACTTTATCGAGGCCTATTGGGCTCATTGGACCCACCAATAATTTATTGGGCCTCGTTCTAATTCTCGAATAGCTAAATCGATTATTTACGACAATTTATCTAAAATTTCATAATCTAATTCAATTTATGCGGAAATTAAATCAATATCACGCATAATGAGGTAATTGTCATAAATAAGGGTCACTTACCCGAGATTCCATGCTAGTACGAAATTCGAGGCTGTCTCGAGCCTTCGGTGGATGCCAATCGTCGAGCTATACAATTTCATAATTTTTCTGGGTAAGTTTTCAGTCGAAAATTAATTAAATTAAATACTCTGAAATTTAAATCGGGTCAATTTCGACCACTACTGACTTACCCGAAGCTCGATTGCATCACAGAAATTTTCCCTAATTTTTTCCTCTTTTTCTTTTTCCCTTTTTTCTCCTTTTTTCCCCTCTTTTTGGCTGAACCGGTTCAGTCCGGTTCGGACCGGTTCAGACCGCCGGTTCTCTCCGGTTCGACCGGTTCACCATCGGTTCACCACCTTGCCGGCCGGTTCTCCGCCGGCTTCCACCGCCAGTCGCTCCGCTGGGTCGTCCGCATCTCAGATCTGGGCTTGGCTTCGCCCAAGGCCACCGGAAAGTCGCCGGTCCGGCCGTTCTCCTCCTCCGTCGGTACCCACTTTCCTCTCTTGCTGTTTCCGACGTCGTCCGCCGGTTTCGGTGGCTGCCATCACCGCCAATCTGCTCACCGTCACTTGGGGAGGCTTCGGCTGGGGTCGGTCGGGCCTGAATAGCGCCGATCGCCGGCGATTCTTCTCCTCCCCGCTCGGTCGATTCCTCCTTCCGTTTCTTCACCCACCGGCCGCGTTTCTCCTCCATTGCTGGTGCCGGCGAGTTCGCCTGTCGCTCTTCCACCTTCCTGGTCACCGGAGGTCGTCGGTGATGGAGACCGACGGCCTCGATCAGCCCTCGCTCCGTTTTCCTCTTGAAATCGCGAAACACGATTTCTGATTCTTTTTTTTTTATTAATTTTATTATTATTATTATTATTATTATTTATTAAAATACATTAAAATACCCAAAATATCTCTCAAAAATTATTATTTAATTCTAAATTCTTTAATTTAATTTAATTTAATTTATTTATTATATTTTAACCCTTTTTCGGGTATAATTTCTCCATAGTTTTGGGATATTGTCCCGAATGACTTTTCGGTATATTTTTTGATTATTTTCGGGATTATTCTTCCTAACTAAAAATCCTGATTAATCCCGATTAATTCCAATAAATTAATATCTTGATCAATTTAACCCAAAATAAATTTATTTCATCTTTATTGACCAAGATTTCTCAAATCCATCTTTTTAATTAAATTTCCTTATCGAAATTATACCGACCTTTGGTCTTTTGACCATTTTACCCTTGCACGTGTTCGGGATTAATTTAACCCGACTTCCTTCATACTTCCCCCATCTTTTCTTATTTAATTTTCGTATTTTAATTAAATTCGGGTCTTACAACTCTCCCCCACTTAAGGAATTTGGTCCTCCAAATTAGAACCAAGTCATATGAGTCCATATACAACTCCGGGTACATCGATCGTATCATACTCCTTTAATTCTCATGTGATCTTTTCTCCGGAGTGTATTACTACCAAAAGACCTTAATTAGGGAGATCGTCTTAAACCTCAATACTATCTCTTTCCTGTTTAATGCCCGAATCAACTTCATCAATATACTTATATTTGCATAAAACTGAACTTTTGGAATTCACATTCGATCACCTATGCTGGATCTGGATAGTATTGCCGAAGCATCAAAAGCTGGAACACATTGTGGGTGCCTGCTTATTCAAGTGGAAATGCCACCTATAGGTCTTATCTCCCACTTGTCCAATCTCTCAAAATATTCCATCCAGCGCAACTCAATTTACCTTCTTCCAAAAGCTCGCTATGTCCTTATTCCCTTAGGACAGTAAACATTTCAATCATACTAATTCACCAAGGGTGAATTCCGATGCTTGTCTATCTGCTCTGAGGTGTGCTTAATCTCTCATCCTTAACTAAACATTCTTAGAGACTTATTATCCAAAGTCGTAAATAATTCTATTTGTCACCCACTTTTTCTTATCCAATTTTGGGGAACAACCCTTACAGCCATACATTGCCTCATATCTTGTTATCCCGATACTCAACTGCCAACTGTCGTTATTGGCAACTTCAATTAGAAATCAACTGATCATTCTAGGAGCTTATAAAATCAATGGCACACGCTTTCATCGGATCCTCCAGAACTTGTACAGTCCTCTCTGACTGACCATCTGTCTGAGGATGAAAAGCTGGTGCTAATACTCAATCGGGTTCCCATAGCTTCCTAAAAATATCCTCAGAGGTGGGAAGTGAAGCGGGAATCCCTATATAATACAATGCTCACTGGAACGCTACTTAATGTTTCACAATCTTCCTTACACATAAATCCTCATATATACTCTGAGTATTTGGGGATTTCATAACCAAAAAGGTGGGTAGACTTAGTCACTCTATCGACTATCATCCGAATAGCCTCGTAATGCACCTGGGTCCTCTGTAACCCATCATGACATTCATGGAGACTTGCTCTCATTTTCGTGCCATGTCGATATAGGTAGAGACTGCAATAACCCTGCAGACTTTTAATACTCTACCTTATCCTGCTGACATACTAGGCACTTTTCCACAATCTCTACCATATCTCTTTTCATATCTGACCACCAATACCCTTTTCAGAGATTTCGATATATTTTCGTTACTTCCGTATGCACTGTATATCCCGAAGATTGAGCTTCTGACAATATTACTATCTCATCAACTGTGGTCCTGGGGAGCACTTATACTGTCTCTGAACCTCTCTGAAATTATTATCATACTCTGTGAACTCTATCACTGTACCCTTCTGAATCTGACCCATACTATCGACACCATGCCGATCATCACGCTAAGCCTGGCAAATCCGGGAACTCTCATCCGGTTCTAGTCATCAGGCTAGCTGTCACACAATCACTGTCATCATCAGAAGGGATCACATTAATATTGAGGCTCATAACTGCTCTAGCAGCTCACGCTCCCTGACCATCATATGCGGTACCATCCCGAAGCTCTTTCTGCTCAAAACATCAACCTTTCTTGGGTGGTACAATTTTCACAAATCAAAACCTCTCAGAAGCCCTAACCCACTATGTATTCTCATATTCGCCTCTTTCTGTGAAAACAGATACTCGGGCTTTATGACCAGTGCATATTCACAATTTCTCATCATGTACATAATAGTACCATATCCTTGGTACAAATACTGTTGTCAACTTTAAATCATGGGTCAGATAGTTTATTTCCTGATCAAGGAGTTGTCTGACTCCACACTTGACTATCTCCCCATTATACCTCAATACACAACTCCTTCATAATTTTGAGGTATCCATACTCACTGAGAACCTCTAGAGCTGTTGGGTATGGTGAAATTAATCACGGTGGTCAGTTCATATTTTACTACACCGAAATTCTTGTCACATCATCATCTTATTTATCATCTCATTCAAAGATCACGTTTTCTTAGTTAAACGTGTCAACCAAGTAAATCCTTTTAGAACTCGCAGCAACCACCTACAAAAGCAATTTCCCAATTATTGCTTATAAATCGCCCTAAACTTTAACTACATCCAACATATCATCGATACTGATGATTACGAATCGGTCCAATCCTTGGCTTATCTATGCGTAAGCGTATAAGATCCTTCTCAACCGCTTACGTTTTCAGGTACTAACCTGCGTCATTTCCTTTTCTTATCTTAACGGCTCTTATTAAATTTTTACTATGTTAACCTTTATGATTTGTCGAATTTTAATATTCTTATCGTCTTAGTAATGGTATCCTAATGCTAAAGGTATCTATTACGATGATCGATTTTCCGTTATAGGTTATATATATACTTTTAGACGCTGTCAAGTCTTCAGGCGAGGAGGTATTTTGAAATACCTTTATTAACCTTCAGACTTAACCACAATTACTTTATATCTCAGTCTATGTGGTTACAATTTATATCCGCTACCACTTGCTTTAATCCTAATGACTTCATATCTTAAGGATGTTATTACCTAGCATACGCCTCTTACTCCATTACATCTTGTATTTATAATCAAGCATATCTTATCTCAAAGATTATCTCCTTAGTGTATCAATTATGACAAAACCCTTTTCATTATTCATTCTGTCAGTACAATCCTTTACGCCTTTAATTTCAACTATTGCACCCCCTTTTTTTTTATTACTTAAAATCTCTATATCCATATTCCGTTAATTAATCATCCTCTATTGGGGTACTCATTTATCAATATTATGCCCAATAATGTAGGCATTCATGCCTTTTACTCACTTATATGCGAATGAAGGCGGTATGAATAAATGTGTGGCACCAGGATCAATGAACATATGTACTTCATTATTCATAACAAGTGTGGTATCTTACACCACATCCATGAAACATTAATAGTGTCCTGGTCAAAGACATCCTCTCGCCTTCGTCCAACAGCCTACTTTCTTTTTCTTTTTGACTATTGCCTCCATTTCCGTTGCAGCTATACCAACGAAGTTTTCTCTGTCTCTTTACTTTTCTATGGGGCAATCTCGCCCAACTCTGTGCAATCAAAATCAATGGTCCGTCTTACCACACTTAACGGCCATTTTCATCAATACCGTGTAGGTATAGACCCTCCTTCTGTGGTATCCACCACACATCTCACATTGCTTACAGTGCTCACACTGCTACACTGCTTCTTAGCATGTCGGGGTCCTCCAGTCACAATGCCCCCAAGAGTGCCAAAATTGGATGCACTGGGGCCTTACCAATTATCTTACTCCATGACTCGTCAAATTAAATCTTTTACCAATTTCCATTTTCCCGTTTTATCATCTTTGTCATTTCTCCATTCTCTTTTCTGTCTCTATTTCAGCTCTTACTACTTTTTCCAATCTCAGAGGCGTGCAATTCATGTTCTTATTTACCCAACTGTAAATCTGCGCACTGCCTCGGTATAAGTAATATCTCACGGGTCAATCGGACTCTAATTGAAAATCTGAGCCCTTCCATAAACT
The DNA here is from genome assembly GCA_033439115.1 of Firmiana major. NCBI lineage: Eukaryota > Viridiplantae > Streptophyta > Magnoliopsida > Malvales > Malvaceae > Firmiana > Firmiana major. The sequence goes on along the minus strand of CM065903.1, from coordinate 18,709,033 downwards.
TTTAGACATCTCGATTGTCACTTGTTCATATGTCGAGGTAATATCTGCCAAAGAATATAACTAAGTTTCATACTCATAATCAATTTAGTATTCCTGGGCAGTGTAAGAAATTTTTTCCTTGAAATTTTCTTTAAATCATGTCCGGGAAATCCTGTCACCGGAACATATCCAAGATATTTCTCATATCAGCTCTTAAGATGGGTCGAGCGGACTTCTACCAATGCTCCGCTGCGCCCTCTGATCTCATACAAAATCTGAGTAATTTGCTCCTCAAAATAATCTCCATGCTCTGCTTCAATCTCGCGAATCGTCTCTCAATACTGTCCGATCACTCTGTCGGACTCTGTGGAGCATACTCAACATTAGCCTCCATTTCAATTTCATCATGATTCTCATAGTCAAACTCAGCACGACTTAGCAGATTCAGGTCTACCTCTACGACCTCTGCCTCGTGCACTATGTCATCTAACGCGACTCATATTAAGCATTCCTGCATTCTCAACCATTTCTTAGTCAAAACCCATCTCGATATACACTATTGTATCTAACTAAGCACAGTAACACGGGGATGTAATTTCCTAATTACTGACACTGACACACATCAAACCAATTTCTGCTCTGATACCATAATAATTGTCACGACCCAAACTACCCAAAAATCAGAGTTAATTTTTCGCGTTTTATTATTTACTTAAATTCTTACCTGTCCTCGAATCGTGACCAACACTCCACTAATAATTGGGCTGTGCGTCAATGCCAGTCCCACCATTCAATTATCATCTAACTTATTTCTTCTCCAGTCATTTATAATTGTTTACAATATTTATACATCCCCTAAAGTTACTTAGAAACATGTTACTGTGCTATGCTTATGTAGATACAATATGTACAAGTGTATATACCTTATGTTGATGGGCAGTAGCGGATATCCGGAATGCAGTACTGAGTCGTCGCAACTTCAACTGGAGATTATCTGTGGGAGAAAATGAAAGGGGTGAGCACATCAAGCTCAGTAAGGCAATCCTACGAACAAGTAGGTAACCATACTACCTACATGAACGTAGTGCCATGCATAAACCACCCTTTCTCCACACATTTTAAAACAATGATATGCGTTATGATGTTATGTAAAACACATTTGCACGGAAAATCAACATGCAATAATATTCAAAATCATATATTTCTCATATAAAAATTTCACAATAAAGTCAGGACTCGACCCCTCCTTCGGGTGATCCTGACTCACACGAAACCATAAAAATCAATTTACATTCACACATGGGTTTGAAAAGCATGGAAATACCATCATGCAAATTTAGTTTAAAAACCCAGTTTAAATCATCGAAATCGTCGACATGCGAGACGAGGCAATATCTGTATAACGGCAATAACCAGGACTATGGCCATATCTGTCCTCGGGAGTTCCTCAGCTACACGGATCCTAGTGTGCGGGTTCTCACCATGATCGGGAATCGCCCGGGAGGTGGGTCACTCCATCTCGTCGGTCTTATCCGATCTCATGCATCCGAAGATGCGTTTTACTGTGACGGCCAACCCCTGCCCGGCCAACCCCTGCCATCGACCATGGCCACCCCTCTTGGGCCCACGCACAACGATGGTGGTCTAACAACGGGTGGTCCAACAACGTCAACAAGTTCAACGTATCACGAAGATACCACACGGTACATCGTACTCCATGCTACTTGCACGGTACATCGTACTCCGTGAACCCATATAATATCTCTATACTCATGCCATGTCTCAAAACGCACGTGCGGGCCAATTTAATCGGTGACACACAGTCTACCCGATGCTCCAAGCACGGCTTATCGTATGATCTCTGAAAAGTAGTGCGAGCGGTGCTCTAACACTGTCATTAAATCAAATAAAACTAGTGTGAGCTAAGCTCAAGCACTCTGTTACGAAAATCGTGTATAAAAATATGGTGCGAGTTATACTCCAGCACCCTGTCATGAAAATCATGTAAAATCTGGTGCGAGTTAGACTCTAGCACCGTGTCACGAAAAAGCATATGAAATCTGGTGCGAGTTATACTCTAACACCTATGCATGTAAAACTCTAGTGCGAGCTCTCGCTCCAGCACTAATGCATGCATCACACAAATCAAACATCGTGCGAGCTGAGCTCTAGCACGTCACATGTAAATGAAAACACGTAGGCGGCTCTGTTTCCTCAAAACAGTTTTCAAAACAATATCACGTTGAAAGTATGCAATGCTGTGCATTTTCTTTCAAGGTGAGCCAGCCTACTCATGCATGCATCAAAACACCTCCAGAATGAGCAGGAACCTTTTGTTCTTGCTCCTCCCAATTTTTCCTAAATTTTTAGATTTTACCCTTAACAAGGGTATTTTAGTAATTTTGCCCATACGGGGCACTAATATTATTATTCGACCTCTAGACCCTTCAGATAAATTTTAAAGACTGCATATGAATTTAAAATTTCGTAGAGTTTACCTCTAGCAGTCCGTAGAATTCCCTTACCTTATTTTTCCTATCGAGTCTGACATTTTCTTTTCCAATGTAGTCCCATCGCGCAGTCCGATATGCTCCCAATCAAATGCCCGAAACTGCGTATTAATATTCCTCAGGTCAGATATTATGCAATTTAATTGTATTTAATACTTTCTGGGCTTAATTTAAATCATTGGGCCCGTTCACCCCTATTGGGCCCGATTGCACCTTAATGGGCCTTAATCGGCCTTAAGCCCATTTACCATTTAATTTTCACTTTATCGAGGCCTATTGGGCTCATTGGACCCACCAATAATTTATTGGGCCTTGTTCTAATTCTCGAATAGCTAAATCGATTATTTACGACAATTTATCTAAAATTTCATAATCTAATTCAATTTATGCGAAAATTAAATCAATATCACGCATAACGAGGTAATTGTCGTAAATAAGGGTCACTTACCGGAGATTCCATGCTAGTACGAAATTCGAGGCTGTCTCGAGCCTTCGGTGGATGCCAATCGTCGAGCTATACAATTTCATAATTTTTCTGGGTAAGTTTCCAGTCGAAAATTAATTAAATTAAATACTCTGAAATTTAAATCGGGTCAATTTCGACTACTACTGACTTACCCGAAGCTCGATTGCATCACAAAAATTTTCCCTAATGTTTTCCTCTTTTTCTTTTTCCCTTTTTTTCTCCTTTTTTCCCCTCTTTTTGGCTGAACCGGTTCAGTCCGGTTCGGACCGGTTCAGACCCTGGTTCTCTCCGGTTCGACCGGTTCACCGCCGGTTCACCACCTTGCCGGTCGGTTCTCCGCCGGCTTCCACCACCAGTCGCTCCGCTGGGTCGTCCGCATCTCAGATCTGGGCTTGGCTTCGCCCAAGGCCGCCGGAAAGTCGCCGGTCCGGCCGTTCTCCTCCTCCGTCGGTACCCACTTTCCTCTCTTGCTGTTTCCGGCGCCGTCCGTCGGTTTCGGTGGCTGCCACCACCGCCAATCTGCTCACCGTCACTTGGGGAGGCTTCGGCTGGGGTCGATCGGGCCTAAATCGCGCCGATCGCCGGCGATTCTTCTCCTCCCCTCTCGGTCGATTCCTCCTTCCGTTTCTTCACCCACCGGCCACGTTTCTCCTCCATTGCTAGTGCCGACGAGTTCGCCTGTCGCTCTTCCACCTTCCTGGTCACCGGAGGTCGTCGGTGATGGAGACCGACGGCCTCGGTCAGCCCTCGCTCCGTTTTCCTCTTGAAATCGCGAAACGCGATTTCTGATTCTTTTTGTTTTTTATTAATTTTATTATTATTATTATTATTTATTTTAATTATTTTATTATTTATTAAAATACATTAAAATACCCAAAATATCTCTCAAAAATTATTATTTAATTCTAAATTCTTTAATTTAATTTATTTATTATATTTTAACCCTTTTTCGGGTATAATTTCTCCATATTTTTGGGATATTGTCCCGAATGACTTTTCGGTATATTTTTCGATTATTTTCGGGATTATTCTTTAGAACTAAAAATCTCGATTAATCCCGATTAATTCCAATAAATTAATATCTTGATCAATTTAACCCAAAATAAATTTATTTCATCTTTATTGACCAAGATTTCTCAAATCCATCTTTTTAATTAAATTTTCTTATCGAAATTATACCGACCTTTGGTCTTTTGACCATTTTACCCTGCACGTGTTCGGGATTAATTTAACCCGACTTCCTTCATACTTCCCCCATCTTTTCTTATTTAATTTTCGTATTTTAATTAAATTCGGGTCTTACAGATTCTCTCAATGAATGATGAAGGAATACATTCTCCCCCCTCCTGTGGGGTTTATATAGGTAAGTGAGGACATCCCCTCACATAGGCAATTGAGTTTGATTACAACGGAAACTCTATAGGATTAATTCTCATTGAACTAAGGACTCTCTGGATGATCGCCACCTCAATGCTCTTCAGAGTTTATATCCGTGATAATCTCCAGTGATTCGGTCTGCCAAGACTTCTCCGCTTATCCCGGCTTATGACCCGCATTCATCCTTATCCCGATTTTCAAGGATTCGCCTTAGCTTTCGCGTCTGTCTCCCATGACTGCACGATCTTTGTATGGCCGTTGTCAGCCACTTGGTTCATGTTTTTAGAGTGTCGGTAAGTTAGCTCGCCACCTGCAAACTACGATCATTGTCCGTTAGTGTCTCCGTTTCATGCTTGGCAATCCGCCCAAGCCAAGTTCCTATCTTGCCTGTTTTGGTGCGCTCCTCGTTGTGCCCCGTGCAAAGTTTTCCCACGCTCCGCACTCGTCACAGCGCCCCCAGTCGATCCCTTGCGAGCTGGGCGCCTGGTCAAGTAGTTAGGGTCTAACAAACCCTCCCCCCGTTAGAGGAAGCCGATGCCCTCATCGGAATGAGCTCCAAATACACCTTGATCTCATCCTCGAATTGCCACAAAGAAGTGTCTTTCTCCCAAGTAGCGTCTGCCTCATTTTCACCTTCGCACTGCACCAAGTAGTAGGTTCTTCGATTCTTCCTACTAGCTCCCTCAACCTTGTGGTCGAGTATCTTCGCCACCTTCTTCTCGAAATGGCTTCTCACAGTAGGTGGAGCTTTCCTTACCTGTTGTCTCCCCAGATCAACATCTTCGTGGTAAGGCTTCAAAAAGCTCACATGAAAAGTATGATGCAACTTCATCCTCTCTAGCAGTTTCAGCTGATAAGCCATCGCGCCTACCCGCTTTAAAACTTCAAAAGGGCCATCGTATTTTTGCACTAGACCTTTGTGATACCGCTTGTCTGTGACTTGTCTCCATATTTGAGGCGTCAGTTTGAGCAACACCTTGTCACCCACCTCAAATTCTAGTGCCCGCCTATGCTGATCCACATATTTCACCATCCTCCTTTGTGCCTTTTCCAAGCTCTCCCTAGCCTATTCCATCAACTCTTGACGGTCTCACACAAATCTGTATGCGGCTGGCCATTCCCCTTGGGACCTAGTCTTTACTATCTCCAAAGGTGTAGTAGGTTGATGTCCAAATACTAACTCCGTTGGACTTATACCGATGAAAGATGATCTATGCATATTATAGCAAAACTGTGCGAAATCAAGCAAACTCACCCAATTCTTTTGGCTCGCGGTCACATAGTGCCTCAAGTATTCTTCCAATAATGCATTAATCCGTTTCATCTGGCCATCTGTCTGCGGATGATTAGCCGTTGAAAACTTTAATTTTGAACCTATCAATTTGAACAAGTAAGTCCAGAATCTCCCAGTAAACCGAGTATCCCGATCGCTCACTATATCCTTGGGTAATCCAAAGATCTTCACCACATGATTCAAAAATAACTCTGCAGCTTCATGTGTGGTACATGCATGTGGGGCTGCTATGAACACAGTATACTTAGAAAAACGATCTACCACCACCATTATAGATTTCATCTTGTTTATCTTCGAAAATCCTGTAATGAAATCCATAGAAATTGATTCTCATATCCTCTCTGGGATAGGCAGTGGTTGAAGCAAACCCACTTGCTTCTTCCTTTCGGTCTTATCAATCTGGCATATGTGGCATGTGCGGACATATAGTTCGATGTCTTCCTCCATCTTCGGCCAGAAATATGTCCTTTACAACAATGGCAACATCCTCTCCACTTCAGGATGTCCTGCCCACTAAGGGTCGTGGGTTTCTTTCAGCAACTCTTTTCTTAGTCCCCCACCAGATGGAACATAGAGTCGATTGCCTTTGGCATACAGCAAATCCCCCTCGAGCCAATACCTACGAACTTTGCCCAATTTAACGTTCTCCCTGAGTTGTTCATAAGTCTTATCTGCCGATGCCTGTTACCTTATCCTGTCAATTAGGTTAGTCTCAGTAGCGGATAATGAAGCAATATAAGACTGGACTATCTTACGACTCAGTGCGTCCGCCACCTGGTTCTCCCTTTCTGGTCTATGTACCCAGGTGAAATCGAACTCTGCAAGGAATTCTTGCCATCGTGCCTGCTTCGGGCTCAGCTTCTTCTGTGTCTTGAAATAAGTGTTAGCCACATTGTCTGTCACCACCACAAATTTCGTCTCAACAGATAGTACTTCCACACCTCCAAACAATGCACAACTGCAGTCATCTCCTTCTCCTGAACTGAATATCGCATTTTTACATCCTTCAGCTTGCGGCTTTCATAAGTAATGGGGTATCCTTCCTGGACCAACACCCCTCCAATGGCTCGGTCTGAGACATCCGTGTGAACTTCAAATAGTAGCTTGAAATCTGGCAGTCTCAATACTGGCTCGGATATCACTGCCTCCTTGATTTCTTGGAAAGCTCGCTCACATTCATTAGACCACACCCACTTCTTGTCCTTTTTCAAAAGATCAGTTAAAGGACTCACCATCTTGCTATATCCCTTGATGAACCGTCTGTAATAGTTGGCCAGTCCTAAGAAAGACCACAACTTCGAGACCTTCGCAAGGGCTTGCCATTCAACAATGGCTTGGATCTTCCTTTCATCCATCCGTATTCTCCCATTGCTAACTTTGTGACCTAGAAACATAATCTCCTGCTGGTAAAACTCACACTTCTCCTTCTTCACATAGAGAGAGTGCTTTCTCAAGGTCTCAAACACCACCCTGAGGTGCTCTACATATTCTGCTAGCGTCTGGCTATCCACCACAATGTCGTCTAGGTATACCACCATAAAGTGATCTAGGTACTCATAAAGCACATCATTCATCAAGTTGCAAAATGTCGTAGGTGCATTAGTTAAACCGAAAGGCATAACTAAAAATTCAAATGAGCCGTACCTTGTCACACAAGCCGTCTTAGCTTCAACTCCCTCGGCAATCCTTACTTGCCAATATCTTGATCTCAGATCTAACTTGGTAAAATATGCCGCCTTTGACAACCGGTCGAACAGATCAGCGACATTTGAAACTGAATACTTATTCTTGACCATTACCTTGTTTAGTGCTCAATAATCTACACACATCCTTAGTGTTCCATCCTGCTTCCTCTGGAAGAGTACTAGGGCTCCGTATGGTGCCTTTGATGGTTGGATATATCCCGCATCCAACAACTCACCAGGCTTTTTCCTTAACTCGACCAGCTCCAAAGGATTCCTTCTGTAAGGTGCTCGTGCAGGTGGTCTAGTTCCTGGTTTCAACTAGATCTTATGATCAATGGCGCGCTTAGGTGGTAGCGCCTTGGGTAATTCTGAGGGCATTACATCCTTGTAATCATTCAGCACCGTCGCTACTTCATCTGGTACCTCAACAACCGTGTCTGGTTTCACCTTAACCAGGGCAGCAAGTATGGTTGTCTCCCCCTTCTTCAACCCGCTGTTTACTTGTGAAGCCGATTGCAGCAACGGCTTCCCAGTACTTTGTCCTCTCTTCGTACGGACAAAGTTTGGACACGTCTCGTTAGATATCATCAATCCACCCAAATGTGGAATAGCAAATGCCCTTGCTTGCACAAAGAATTCAATGCCCATGATCACATCAAAATCATCTATAGGTAAAGCTAAGAACTTACAATCTTGTTGCCAAGTCCCTATCTTCACCGATGCGGTAGCCGTTCCCTGGATACCTTGGGCCTTAGAATTGACTGCTTTCACCTGATTGTTACTCATCGTGACTTCCAGGTCAAAATGCTCAATAGCATTCAATGAAACAAAGTTGTTGGTTGCTTCTGTATCAAGCATCACTCGAATCGGTCTCTCATTCACCTCAGCTTTAACATACATTAGTCTCTTATGAGGAACTTGTTGCTCGGTCCGAATAGCGTTGAGCAACTGCATCGGGACAACTCTTGGACATTCGTCATCCGGATCCTCCTTACTCATGAGGGCCGCTAACTTGGTCCGTCTAGGGTAATATCGGGCCTTTGATTCCTATTACATAAGAACAACTCCAATCTCCCTTGCTTTGGGGTGGATCCGGTCCCTTCGGCTTAGAAGACTCAGCCTTCTCATTGTTTCTCCAATGCTTCTTCCAGTCCTTCTTGGCTTTCCCCCTATTTCCATCAGGATGGTTCTTCTTTCTTTCCTCAATGTTCAAAGAAGAACCCAGTTTGTAATCCGCCAAACTGTCTGCAGTCGCAATTGCCTGTGACAGATCCTTCACGTTCTGCCTACGTAACTTAGCCTGAGCCCATGGCTGAAGTCCTGAGAAAAAGTTGAACAACTTATCCTCATCTGACATATTTTTGACATCCAACATCAAATAGCTAAACTCCTTGACATAATCTCACACAGAACCCGTGTGCTTCAGTTTCTTGAGTGCCTCTCTCGCGACCCATGCCGCGTTCAAGGGAAGGAATTGATCCCGTAACTCCTTCTTCGGTGCTTCCCATGTTTCAATCCTCGGACGACCAGCACTATCGTCATCTGCTAGTCTGTTTCGCCACCATAGCTTAGCATCACCCGAGAGGTACATGCTAGTGATTGTAACCTGGTCCTGCTCCGGTATTCGGGCAGCTTTGAAGTACTGCTCCATGTCCCACAGAAAATTCTCAAGCTCCTTCGTATTTTGAACTCCTGCGAACTCCTTAGGTTCAAGCACCTTAATCTTCTTCTGAAGATCGCTACTATCACCCCCTCTGCTACTACTAGAAGCCTCCCCATGGTCTGTAGCAGTCATTGCGCGTTTCATCGATAAAATGTCAGCCTTCAGGGAATTCAACTGCACCTCATATTTATCTGATAGATCATGAACAGGCTGCATGACGTTGGTGTAGCGATTAACATGCTCTTTCTGCATGTCGAATGTCGGTTGTGTCAGCTCCTGGACACTGCCTGCCATGGCCTGAATCTGTTCAGCCATTGTATCCGCCTCCTCTTACGGTACGCCCACCATTGCTTTAAGTACAGCAACTCTGTCAGCCAACTCGTGTGCCATGATCCAAAGCTCAGATCTGATACCAAATTGTCACAGGGTCTTTCTCTCTTATAGAACTTTTCCAGTGATGGCCTAAGTTTTTCGCAACTTAGTGCAACCAACCTCCACACTAACCCAAATTCGGGTTAATACGCAGCGAAATAACACTCGAGCAAGAAAACGACTTGACAAAGTATACTAATAAAGCAAAAAACATTTAAACTTTAGAGAAAAGAGCCTTTCTATTAATCCGCAATAAAAAGGAACTACAATCTTAGCCAAGAAGACCGCTCTTAGCTATCACTCTCTTTCTCCCTGAATGATTCTCTCAATGAATGATGAATGAATACATTCTTCCCCCTCCTGTGGGGTTTATATAGGCAAATGAGGACATCCCCCTCACATAGGCAACTGAGTTTGATTATAACAGAAACTCTATAGGATTAATTCCCATTGAACTAAGGACTCTTCGGATGATCGTCACCTCAATGCTCTTCAGAGTTTATATCCGTGATAATCCCCAGTGATTCGATCTGCCAAGACTTCTCCGCTTATCCCGGCTTATGACCCGCATTCATCCTTATCTCGATTTTTAAGGATTCGCCTTAGCTCTCACGCTCGTCTCCCATGACTGCACGATCTTTGCTATGACCGTTGTCAACCACTTGGTTCACATTTCTAAAGTGTCGGTAAGTTAGCTCACCACTTGCAAACTACGATTATCGTCCGTTAATGTCTCCGTTTCATGCTTGGCAATCCGCCCAAGCTAAGTTCCTGTCTTTCCTATTTTGGTGCGCTCCTCGTTGCGCCCCGTGCAAAGCTTTCCCTCACTCCACCCTCGTCACAGCACCCCCAGTCGATTCCTTGCGAGCTGGGCGCCTGGTCAAGTAGTTAGGGTCTAACAGGTAGGTACATTGGAGACTTCCCTGGAACACAAGGAACATATGGCAAAAAATGTATGGACCAAAAACACACGCACACCGTCACAAGCGCCATGGAATAGTCCAAGGAATTTTTGTATTTTCATACAAATTTTAAATCCTTTTCCAAATATTTGTGGAAAACTATTTGTACTAAGAAAAGAAAATGTTATGAATAAAATAAAATAAAATAAAATAAATGATACATCGTGTGGCGCTATCACAATGCTCCACATGTCCCGTCTATGCTGCAGACATACGTGACGTCACCACAATGCGATACGTGGCACATAAATATTAAGCACAGATGAGAGGAGTCTTTGCATTAAAATTTATCTAGACGATTTTATCCTTAAGTATCTTTGTTTATGTAGGATCCATAAAATAATAAGAGACATTTAATTAATGGATAACTATGTAATTAGAGGTAGAATTAATCCCTATAAATAGAGGCTAAGTATGATTTATGAACTCTCTATTTTTCGGTTTACTGAAACTCTGTCAAATTCTCTGATTGACTTAAGCATTGGAGTGCTTATGCAGGGAACAACCCATGTGTCCCTCTGATCATTCCTTTTTTTGCAGAGCTTTTGGTAGCACGTGATACAAAAATCAAGGCGAAGACGTCAACAATACATCACGGTTGTGTTTGGCAACAACAATTGGCGCCATCTATGGGAAACGAAAGAAAAGCTTTCTACTTTGCAACAATGGTACAGACACGTTCAGCGACAATGGTGAGTGATAAAAATAAGGATATGACGAGCTCTCTAATTGGTGACTTAGGGGATGAAGCTCGGGGGGAGAGAGAGTCAAATGTGATGAAAATCCCTGTAGCGGAATTTGAAGCAATGGGGTAACAGGGAGAAGAGACCACCTAAACCTTACTTGCTATGGTTGATTTGTTTAGGGGTGCCTTCCCGCAAGTGAATCTACCACCAATCGTTCAAAACTTGGTGGGAGAAAGAATGCAGAGATGAAGTACTTCAGACATTACGAACGACAAATGTCGAGGTATTGGAGAGCTCGGGCGTAAGAGTGCGAAAGGCCTAAGGCGTCAGGGTGCTGGAGACCCTGTGCATCTGGCTGCGGAAGACCTATTAAGTGAAGCTGTGAAAGACCTTATGCGTGAGGCTGCAAAAGGCCTGAGGCGTCAGGGTGCGGGAGACCCCCTGAGCGAGGCTATGAAAGGCCTGAGGCGTCAGGGTACGAGAGACCCCCTGCGCGAGGTTACGGAAGGCCTTAGGCTCCAAGGGGCGGGAGACCCCCTGTGCGAGGCTGCGAGAGACTTGAGGCGCTAGGGTGCGAGAGACCCCGTGCACGAGGCTGCGGAAGGCCTGAGGAGTTAGGGTGCAGGAGACCCCATGCAAGAGGTTGAGGAAGACCTGAGGCGCCAGGGAGCGGGAAACCCCCTGTGTGAGGCTGTGTAAGACCTAAGGCACAAGGGTACGGGAGACCTTGTGCGTAAGACCGCGACAGGCGTGAGGCGTCAAGGTGCAGGAGACCTCTTGCTCGAGGCTGCAGAAGACCTAAGGCGTTAGGGTTCGAGAGACCCCCTACGCAGAAGTGTAGCAAACTAGAGACATCAGGGTGTTTGAGAACTGTGGCGTCGGGGTACGAGAGACTCTGCACGAGAGATTGCTGAAGGCCTGAGACGTCGAGGTGTTGTAAATCTTGAGAATCCGACTGTGGTAGATTCTTTATATTTGGATGCGGGAGATCCTTGGCTCCAAAACACAAATGACTCGTCGAACAATGGAATAAGAGGTGTTGAAATGACAAGATCCCATACTGGGAGAATAGACTCGAAAATAGATCCAACTTGGAACCCTGAAACTGAAATGGCAAACTTCCAATCTTAGACTCATCAAAACTGATCTCATTACTTACAAGGTAAGGGGAGAGAGGCTGTTGATTTAAGCTGATTCATGTGATACTGAAAAGATACAAAATCAACCTGCATCCATGGCACAAGATGCCATAAACATGAAGAAAATGGTGGAACGAATCTTAGAAGAGAAAAGGTTAATTTCGATTGAAGAAGACCAAAGAAGAAGAATCTTATTCAGTACAGCGATCATGGGGAAACTGTTACCCTCAAATTTCAAGATGCCACAAATAACGGCATATGCTGGAAAGACTGACCCTTACAACCATGTTCAGAATTATGAGTCGTTGATGCTATTACATGGATGAGAAGATGAGATTATGTGTAGGGCATTTTCCCTACTTTAATTAGTCATGCGCTGAAGTGGCTCAACAGTTTTTTCGAAAGGGTCTATTTCATCTTTCAATAAATTGATGAGTGAATTTCTAAATGCTTTTGTGATAAATAGCCAGAAAAGGAAGGAGGCTACCTATCTGCTTACCCTAAGGCAAGGGAATAAAGAATCACTTAAAAGCTATGTAGATTGATTCCATGACGCTACTCTTGAGGTACGTGATCTACAAGTTAGGGTAGCAGTGACAGCTATGCTACAAGGGATAAAGTTCGAAAAGCTGCAGGAATCATTATCTTTGGATGAGCCGATGATAGTTTCAGACTTGTTCTCCAGAGCAAATAAATATATTACTCAAGAAGAGGTGATGAAAATGATTCCAACGCGAGACCTTAAGGAAGAAAGGAAGCGAGAAAGAGAGCCTGATGATAAAAATACAAGAAGATCATATAAATTGGGTAAAGCCCCAAAGTTGAAGTATGCTACCTACACGCAATTTACCGAGCCATGTGCTTCAATCCTAATGGCGATAGAAAGGACATGGATGCTTCAATTCCCTAAGAGAGGTGAAGGGAATCTAGGACAAGACCTTAGGTCCTATTGTAGTTTCCACTCTGTCTAGGACCACTCAACTGAAAAGTGTCAGGATCTGATGAACCAACTTGAGAAGCTAGCTAGAGAAGGGTAGTTAGACCGTTACGTGCAAAGAAACAAAAGGAATTAATATCTAGTGCGCGGTCAAGGAGACAATAGACTACGTGATAGGCACGACGATAACAGAAGAAATATGAGGAGAAATGAAGAGAGAATAAATGGGGCGAGGCCTAGAGAACATAGGAACCAGCAGGTAGATAATGAACCTACATGAGTTGCTATTAATGTCATTTCTGGTGGAGAATACATAGCTAGTAGCTCATTTGCTTCATGAAAAGCTTACGCTAGATAGGCGTACTAGGTCCACTCTATGATGAAAGTGGTCAAAGAAGAAGAGGCAATTATGTTCACACCTACTAATAGAGGAGACGTGATTGTCTCGAATGATGACCCTATGGTCATATCGGTAGTTGTGGCTAAACATCCGATAAGTTGAATTTTAATAGATAATGGAAGTTCGGTGAACCTTATCTACTGGAATTATTTTGAAAAAATGAATCTAAGTGAGGATAGATTGAAGCCTGTGACTACTCCCCTGTTTGGCTTCACATGAGAGAAAGTGAAGGTGGTAGGGTCCATTGAGCTACCCGTTACTTTGAGAGAGGACCCTAAAAGTGTTACGAGATAAGCTTTATTTATGGTAGTCAAATCAACATCTCTAGCATACAACGTTATTCTTGGACGACCATTGTTGAGTGACACGAGAGTTGTCTTCTCCCCATGTTATCTGTTGATGAAGTTCCCAACTCCTAGAAGTGTGGGATAGGTAAGAGAAGACCAAAAGAGAGCAAGAATGTGTAATGTTGCATCGACTATATGTAACGACGTTCAAGGGAAAGAAACCCTTACTATTACTGAACCACTTAAGCCAAAACCTGTCAAAGAGATGGAAGAAATAACATTGAAGACTGGCGATAAAGATAAGAAAGTGTACATTGGGGGTCAATTGAGGCCCGAAGTGAAGGAGGAGATAGTAAAATACCTGAGAGATAATGTCAATGTTTTCGTATAGACCTCTGCTGACATGCCTGAAATTGATCCAAAAGTCATCTGTCATGAGTTTAACGTGTTGTCCGAGGCAAAACCTGTCAAACAAAAAAAAAAACCTTCACCCTTGAGAGACAACAAGTCATTGAAGAAGAGATTGACAAGTTGCTTGAGGTTGGATTCATTTGGGAAGTCTTGTATCCGGACTAGCTTGTGAACGTGGTAATGGTGAAGAAAGCCACCGAAAAATGGAGGATGTGTATGGACTTCACCGACTTGAATAAGGCATGTCTAAAGGACTTGTACCCATTACCCCAGATTAATAAGCTAGTGGATGAAACTTCAGGGTACGAGTTTCTTAGCTTTTTGGACGCATTTTTCGGTTAACATAAGATATTAATGCACCCCAAAGATGAAGAAAAGATGACTTTCATCATTGATAAAGGCACTTACTGCTACAGAGTGATGTCGTTTGGCTTAAAAAAACACGGGTGCTACATATCAACGCATGATGAAAAAAATATTTAAAGATCTGCTTGGCAACACAATGGAAGCCTATGTGGATGACATGATCGTGAAGAGTAAAGAGGGGGAATCTCATACTTTGCTACTATTTAAAGTTTTTGAAGTTTTAAAGAAGTATAACATGAAGCTAAATCACAACAAGTATTTGTTCGGAGTCCAATCCTGGAACTTTATAAGATTTATGATAACCAATCGTGGAATCGAGGCTAACCCAGAGAAGGTCCAAGCCATTTTGGACATGAGGGCTCCAATTACTTTTAAAGAGGTGCAAAGGTTGACGGAGAGAATAGTCGCATTAAACCATTTCTTATCAAAATCTACTGAAAAAAGCCTACCATTTTTCAAGACGCTACGAGGTGGGAAGAACTTTAAATGAACTGAAGAATGTCAAACAACCTTTGAGAAATTGAAAGAATATTTGAAAGAACTCTCGTTGCTGTCAAGGCCTTTAACTGGGGAGCATCTGTTTATGTATCTTGGGGTAGGCGATAAAGCGGTTAGTACAGTCTTATTGAGAAAAACTGTAGAAGGAGATAAGCCAATTTACTATGTGAGCAAAGTACTTTTGGATGCAGAAACAAGGTATCCGCAAGTTGAGAAAGTAGCTCTAGCGCTTGTCATGGTTGCACGAAAACTGCACCCTTATTTTCAAGCATATTCGATAACGGTATTAACAGATCAACATTTAAGGAAAATACTCCAAAGCCTAAGCATTCAGGAAGATTAGTGAAGTGGGCTGTCGAACTCGGAGAGTACGATATCTCTTTTCAGCCTCGATAGGCTATAAAAGTACAAGCATTGGTAGATTTTATTGTTAAGTGCACATGTCGAGAAGATCCCAAGGAGGAAGAGTTGGAATGGAGGAAGTTGTTTGTTGATGGAACGTCAAGCATCAGAGGAAGTGGAGCTGACATTGTATTAGTATCGCCAGAAGGAGAAATGTTGGAGTATTCTCTACGCTTTCATTTCCCTAGTTCCAACAATGTGGTCGAATATGAAGTTTTAATTGGTAGCATGTAACTTGCAAGGGAGCTCCAAGTTTAAAACTTGTTAGCTCATAGCGACTCGCAACTTGTTGTTAACCAATTTAATGGGCAATATGAGGCTTGGGAATCTGCCCTCATCCCGTACCTGCAAAAGGTCAAGTGGTTAGCTCGATCATTTGATAATTTTCGACTAACTCAAATCGATCGATCTGAAAACAATCATGCCGATGCTTTGTCTAAGTTAGCACCCTCTAGAGAAGAAGTTAGAAGGTCTGTAAAGGTGGAGAGGCTAGAGAAGCCTAGCATAGAAGAAGAAGAAGTGCTAAAAATTGAAGTTGGTGCTGATTGGAGGACACCTATTAGATGATATTTAATGGAAGGAATTTTTCCTGATGACAAAGAAACCGCTTGGAAGACGAGAATTCAGAGTGCAAAATTCACTTTGATGAATGGAGAACTTTATAAAAAATGATATACCATGCCATTATTGAAATACTTAGGCCCAAAACAAGCCAGTTACACATTGGATGAGGTGTACGAAGGAATCTGTGGAGAGCATTTAGGAGCCCGAGCATTAGCAACAAAAGTACTTAGAACAGGTTTCTACTGGCCCACACTTAAGCAAGATGCACTTGATAAAGCGCGAAGATGTGATAAATGTCAAAGGTTTGCCCCCGTAATGGATGCACCAGTGTAAGCCCTCCAAAGTACATTTCAACCCTCGCCGTTTGCTCAGTGGGGGCTGGATATATTAGGACCATTCCCAGTGGCTACTAGTCAAAGGAAGTACTTGTTGGTGGCTACAAATTATTTTACTAAATGGATAGAAGCCGAGCCGTTACCTTGGTTACAGAGAAGAAAGTTGAAATAATGGTCTGGAAAGAGATAATCTGTCGATTTGGAATTTCAAAAATTTTGAATGCTAATCATGGGAAGCAGTTTGATTGTAATGCCTTTTGAAATATTTGTGAAGGATTGGGGATCCAACTCAAGATATCCTCGGTATCGTACCCACAAGCTAACGACCAAGCCGAAATCAGTAATAAGACCATACTTCATGGTCTTCGTCTGGATATAGCAAAGAGAGTCTGGGTAGAAGAATTATCTAGTATTTTATGGGCATATTGGACCACGAGTCGAGTATCGATAGGAGAGACGTTGTTCAGCTTGGTATACGAGACCGAAGCTTTAACACCGGTAGAGGTTGGAGCCATCTCGCCAAGAGTAATTCCTTAGGTGCAAGAAGTAAATTCCCAAGGCCTACGAGAGAACCTAGATTTACTCGATGAGCGACGAGATCTTGCTGATATACGATTAGCTGCCTACCAACAAAGAGTCACTAGTTATTACAACTCCCACGTAAAATATAGACCCTTACGAGAAGGAGATTTGGTGTTGTGGAAGTTATCCATCACCAATGCCTTGAAAGAAGATGGAAAGTTCAGAGCAAATTGGGAAGGACCTTACAGAGTTAGGAGAATGATTAGAGTTGGCACCTGTATCTTGGAAAGCTTACAAAGCAAGAAAATAACAAAGACGTGGAATACCAATCATCTGAAACCATACCGGCAGTGAAACTTTTATTTATTTATTTAATGTTATTTCTTATCGTTGAACTATGGATTGAAATTTTATTTATTGAATTATAATTTATTTCATATTGATATTTTATTGCCTATTGAGGGTTTTTAGTCGTACTTATCCCATGTACAAGGGCTTGAAGTGAAAAATGCGCGAGGTAAGCCACGCACCCAAATAAAAAACGGCTTGAAGCGAAAAGTGCGTGAGGTAAGCCACAAAGAGACAGTGCAATGGCTTGAATCAAAAAATGTGCGAGGTAAGCCACGCACCCAAATAAAAAAGGGCTTGAAGCAAAAAGTAAGCGAGGTAAGCCACAAAGAGACAGTGCAAGGGCTTGAAGCGAAAAATGTACGAGATAAGCCAAACACTCGAATAATTAAGGGCTTGAAGCAAAAAATGCGTGAGGTAAGCCACAAAGAGACAGGTAAAGGCTTGAAGCGAAAAATGAGCTAGGTAATTCACACACCCAAATAAAAAAAGGGCTTGAAGCGAAAAGTGTGCGAGATAAGCCACAAAGAGACAGTGCAAGGACTTGAAGCAAAAAATGCGCAAGTAAGCCACACACCCATATAAAGGGCTTGAAGCGAAAAATGCGTGAGGTAAGTCACAAAAAAAAAGTATGAGATAAGCCATATTTATAAAAACAAAATCCTATATACATATATAGTGGAAAAGTCTGACTTACTTGTATAGATAAGGACTTGAAACTCTCTTAAGAAATAAAAAGCATTAAGAAAAAGAAAACATTAAACTAAACTACTCTTTTGCTGGGGGAGAAGCACCTTCACTGGGGGAGTCTGAGTCATCACAATCCAGATTTCCTAGAGCATCAATCACTTACTATTGTGGACGAGGCTCCCAAGGACCTGAAAGGTTAGAGAGATCGTCATAGGCCCCCTTATCCAGATAGGTTTCAAAATTCTCATTGTTGAGCTCGTAATTTGTCCAACCACAAACTTCGCTGGTATAACCCTCCAACTGTCTTCACCACTGTAGCTCAGGAAAAGTCTCACTTGATCTCTCATTTTCCAGCCAAGAGCGCGTCATATAGAAATCGTATTTCATAAAGTTGGTAGAAAATAAAAGCTTCCTATCATGACAGTCCTGTGATAAGCGATATTCTTTAACAACTTCAGAATGAATCTTATCGCGCACATCTTGACTAACCGAGGAAGACAGAGGTTCTCTACGCAGGCTAGAAACCTCCTCTTCCAACCTCCCGTGGTTAGACTTCAGCTTATCATAACTGGTTTGGAGGTCTTGCAGCTTGGACAAAACAAAATCGTAGTTGGACTTAAAAGAATTGAGCTCCTTATGAGTCGCAGTATAAGACTTCTTATACTGCTCCGACTTTTCCTGCTCCTTAGTAAAATTATCCTAAAAGAGAAGGTAGTCGAGATTCAAATCTTCTTTCTCTTTCTTCAATCGCTCGAGTTTCTCAAAAAGCCTCTTATATTGATTCCTTTTAGTGAGCCACTCGAATTTCTCAACCTTTTAGTTGGTGGAACTCAGCATCAACCTGAGTTTTATATGCCCAATACCGCGCATTACAAGCAATTACCTGTTGAGCCGTCTGAAAATGCATAGAGATTAAAAGGTTAAAAAAAGAGGAGGTAAAGTGGGAAAGACAAAAAAAAGATACCATCATCGTTAAGTAATCAACTCGATCTTCAGGGTGAGGGAAACCCTTAAACAACTCTGCCTCGTCTCGAAGGAGTATGGTCGACCAACCTAGGCGAGATGCCACTCATGGATCATGGATTGAATCGTTGTCATTAATGCTTAGATAGACCATAAAATTTTGTCCATGAATTGTCTCGCCACCGTCCACTTGGTACTTAGAAGTGTTGAGTTCAGTAATTGATGGGAACGCTGGCCTATCCATCATGGCTGACTCAATGTACAAAAACCGTCTCCCAATGCTAGATAGATGAGCAGTGTAGCATTCTACCCGATTAGACTGGTTATACTCTTTCAGCTCGAGATCCGAAAGTTAAGGCTCCACGATGAGCTGTATCCCCTATCCTGATTCTGAGAACTGGACCCCTCAGTACGAGATGGGAGATGAGACCTTGACCTTTCGCCTTAAGAAGTTCGAGGAGTAGAAGTACGAGCTTGGCTTCGAGATTCTTGAGCAGGGTGCCTCGGGCGTCTACGCTTATGGGGACGGGCAGCCCTGGTAGCGTCTTCGTCACCTTCTCGTCGATCAAAAGCTCTCCTGAGGGAATCCATTCCTAGAAGAAAAACAGGAAAACAAAATTCAGAACAATCGTTAGGAAAGTAAACGATTATTTGCATGATAAAACGCAATGTGAAATCACCCGAATTCAGATAATCATTAAGAGAATGGATGTTAGCGAAGCTCTCATCCGAAGGAAAATCTAGAAAGGGGCTCCCAAAAGCCTCGCCCTAGCCCCATTCCAAGTTCTCCTCGAAGTCCTCCTCCTAGGGATCGGTGAAATTTCTCACACCTTGACTTCCTTCGGGGAAACTAGAAGGCAAGATGGGCTCGGGTGCGAGAACCGGATCAACAAGAACGCATCCCCAGCCAGCAGCAGTTATATTCTCCGGAGTTAGTAAAGATAATAAAGCATTCTCATCGTCTACTTGCAATTGAGAAATAAAGAGACCTTATAAATCCCTTAAATTAGATAGTAGGCTAAGGTTGGAGGGTCCGTGATAACACCATTGGGTAGGGATGTCTAAAGTTGAGGGAATCTCAATAATGGGCCAATCCAAGGCATAATTATGTAACTTGGATGGAGGTTTCCCAAAAAACTTGTTACTTTTTCCCTTCCCAAAAACTTTCTAGATACATAAACGTGTCGAGTTACGGACACTACGGACTCTAAAGAAGGAGTTAAATAAATGAATAGTGGGCCTAACATTAAATCTATGACATATAATTGTAAACCCGACCACTTGTACCCATCCATTAAGGTAAAGTTGAGCAAGGACTATGCCATAATGTTGAAGGAGAGAAACTCCAAAGCCGGGTAAAGGAAAAGAGAATCCAAATTCTAACGAGGCTCAGTGTATAGGAACGTCGCTACTAACAGATTGAGGAGCACGTTCTGCATTGGTTGAGAGCCTATAAGAATAATCCTCGGGAAGAGGAAAAATATTATGAATAGACTCAAGGTTGGACTCCCCAAATCTAAAAAAAAAGATTTAAAATTATTTGTTTTCCACTACATTGCCTTTCCATTAGGGAGCAAACCAATATAACTGATGCTTAGAGAATATGAGAAAACAAAGAGATACCTTCAGCAGCAAGTATGTTGCGAAGATCTGCCGGGAAATGTCGTGAGGGTTAGTGTATGCTGCGAGGGTCAGTGAATGCTGTGAGGGCCTCGCGTGGATCAATGTGTATCGCGAGGTCGAGAATGCCGTGAGGGTCTCACGCGGGTTAGTGTATGCCGCGAGGGTCGAGATTGCCATGAGTGTCAAGTATATGCCGTGAGGGTCTGGCGGTGTATGCCGTGAGTCTATGCCGCGAGTGTCAAGTGTATGCCGTGAGGGTCTGGCATGTATGCCGTGATGGTATGATCTCTAAAATAGGCAAATAAAGTGGCTCACGGTATATATATATACAGGCGGAAAGGAACGCGTAATGACATCTGAGACTGTCGAAGAAAATTGCAAAAAATAATAAGAACAATAGATAAAAACGTATTCTTTCGTAAAGTGATAACTAGCGAAAGAGTAGGGAGTAATTGTTATGAATAAAATAAAAAAATAAAATAAAAATAAAAAATGATACGTCACGTGACGCTATCACAATGTACAACGTGTCTTGCCTATGCTGTGGACATGCCACGTGACGCCACCACAATGTGCCACGTGATGCATAAATATTAAGCACAGATGGGAGAAGTCTCTGCGTTGAAATTTATCCGGACGATTTTATCCTCAAGTATATTTGATTATGTAGGATCCATAAAACAATAAGAGACACTTAATTGGTGGATAAATATGTAATTAAAGGTAGAATTAATCCCTATAAATAAGGGTCAAGTATGATTTATGAACTCTTTATTTTTTGGTTTACTGAAACTCTGCTAAATTCTCTAGCTAACTTAAGTATCGGAGTGCTTACGCAGGGAACGACCCCTGCATCTCTCTGATCATTCTTTTTAAAAAAAAAAAAACTTTCGGTAGCACGTGGCATAAAAATTAAGGTAAAGACGTCAGCAATACATCACGATTGTGTTTAGCAACAATAGAAAACAGATGATACACAGTACAATTTTAAAATTTCATGACCTAACATGCTAAAATTTTTACTTTTATTTGAAAATTTTGCTTTCTCTTGAAGAAAAAATATAAATCATCACCACAATCACTAATAAATATAAATATGTAAAAATAAATAAATTCAGATCTCATATCTAATATTAACCTTAGTTCTATTCACTCGCTCATCCTCTGGCCAATTTGTTGTTTGGCTTTCGTATAATTTATTATTTGACTTTCATGTGATAGGTTTAATATTTAAACAGGCAGTCCACTATTAGTATACAAAATAGATATAAATTTTTATCTTTTATTGCACGTAAATTATTTCTTAGAGTTTTATTTATTACAAATAATTTTTTAATTTTTCAAAATCATGTAATTAAGCTTAAATTCGTTAAATGATATTAACACGTTGCATGCTATGTTGCAATTTACAAAACTATTCACTTCATATGCCACATAAGATGTCCAAATAGTAATTAGTATCATCTAATAAATTTAGATTTAATTATATTATTTTGAAATGCTAAAAGTTTATTCACAATAAATAAAAATTTACAAATTAATTTGCATGTAACAAAAGGTTAAAAACAAATGGTGAAGCCCATATTTGAGTATTAAGTCTATTTTATATTATTTCATCATTCCAAATAATATTGTTATGCACAAAAAAGGCACATAAAAAAAAATTTGTGACACTAACTTGATCAATAAATTAGTAATTATTCTAATTTTAATTATTGATTCAAATAATTATGTTTTTATTTTTAAAATACAAGAATTTTACGTATTAAAAATTTGAATTTCAACATTTTTGTATATTTTTTAATAAAAAAATTCATTATAAAAGATTATTTTCCAACATTTTAATTGGGAAACTTAAGTTTAATGGGAAAGCAACGAATAAGTTCCCAGTCTCCGACCTCAATTAAATTGGCCAGCTCATCAGCTGGGCTCTAGTATTACTTTGGTGTCAGTGGCATATTTGGTACTCTAATTATTTTTCCATATTTTTTTTGAGAAAATGGATTGGAAACTTATACATTGGAGGATGTAGAATTAAGAATTTCAGATCACGCTTGACTATTAAACAACAAATTTATTTGTGTTTGGTATTTAGCGTTGAAAATGGGGCTGTTTGAGAAGAAATAGAGCTGTCAAATGAATGGTTTGGATAGAGAGAATAAATAACTTTTGTCCATTAATTGATTTTTTAATTCTCAGAATTCTAAGAGTCCCCAAACTAAAAAAAAAATTAAAGGCGTACAAGAGGAAGAAGGTTTCAAGTTTGAACCATACAAGTGGAGTAGCGTTTCAACGCTAATCCTACATGTGGACAAGGACAATTCTTTGCTTCCATATCATTTCACTCTCCAAGAAAAAAACAATTGCCCACAATTTGCACCAAAAAAAAAGGTTAAACCAACTGGTTTGTCCTGCGATGAATCCCCCAAAGAGCTGCAGATAAGAGCCTTGCTAACTGGTGGGTACCACCCTATAAGAGAGCTTTAATTCTTGGCCATACAACAAACTTGTTTCTTTGGTAAACTAAAATTGACTTGGTAACCACTCAACAGCAAAAATCATGGCTCATAACATCCCTTCAGGGCATCTCATAAAGCTTGGGGCTTAATCATGTTTACTTTTCCTGCTTTGTCAAAATTATTGCATTCCTTAAATACTGGTGCTTACACTCTTTTTGCTACAATCAACTGAGCCCCATCCTAAGATTCCCTGCTGATTTTTATGCCAGCCGAAGCCGGTGCGGGGTGGAATAGCATCGTTAAAAGCATTTTCTCAGCCACTCGAGGACAATTTTGTCATGTCACTGCATCTACACAAACTGCATGTGTGAAAATATTGGTGCCCACCAGCCTTTTATATGCTGTTCTCTCCCAACCTTCTTAGCCATTCCATTCTCACTCTCCAATATCTTCCAAATATGTGCAAAGGTTTACGAGGAAACTCGTCAAGTTCTTGTCTGAAACAGGGTGCCTCAACTACTGCAACCAGGGCTTGGGGCTCGGTGAATTGCGAGCTCTGCAACTCCAGGGCTTCCTTATATTGCCAAGCTGACGATGCCTATCTCTGTAGGAAATGCGACAAATGGGTTCATGAAGCTAATTTCTTAGCTCTCAGGCACATCAGGTGCTTCCTTTGCAATACATGTCAAAATCTAACGCAGAGATATCTCATAGGAGCTTCACACGAGGCGCTGCTACCGACAATGGTGAGTTGGTCAGAGAGAAGGCAGTGTAACTCTGACACGGAAACAGAACATTCAACAACGCTTAAAACACCTTTTGTTTTTCTTTGATTGTCATCCTTTTTTCTCTTATCCAACTTTTGCGGTTATGGGGATCCTGTCCGGTTAGAGTCCGAGGAAAGAAATGGAAGAAAGAGATCCCTGGATGGTTACATATTTATAAATGTAAGCAACTTATAGCCAAAGTCAGAGACAACTTGTATTCGCAGGAATGAGAAGAAAGAGAGAATTAAAGCATAGAAAACTGTTGCAATCATTATCTTAATGTAATGTTTAGAATTCTGTAAACCAGATTGACTTTATCATGCATTAATGCGTTTTTGTTCTTCTTCGTTTGGATTCAAAGCTCCGGAACAACTCTTGGATGTTCCTTCATACATCCTGTTATAATTCCTTATTGTCTGGTCAAGGTTTAGGTTTTGGAAACAGAAATGGTATGAATAAAGCAATCATTTTTCACTGTTAGGAATAGGAATCCAGTTATTGGGAATTTTACAAGTATGAAGTTTACCTTACAGGATCTAATTAAGTATTTTTTTTTTCTGGCAGACAGGGTTAATATAATGATCTCTTTTCTTCCTCTCAAAAAGAGGAGAAACAAGAAATTTTACTGCAAAATTTGTATGATTTCTAAAATTATTGAATCATTAGTTACTTAAAAAAATCAATATAAATAATCTCTCTATCTATTTAGTCCTTTCCAGGATGTTCTAAAATTGTTGCATTTGCCTCGAACAAGGCAGATCCTTTTTCGAACAGCTAACCCCAGCTGATGTGTTATTGTCATCCAACTCCAATACTAAAGCTAAATATTACAGAACCATTCAATTTACAGGAGTGGTCCAAATCAAGATCCTGAGCAGAAGCAACAATCTCAAACTAAGCACTCACTGTCTTTGGGCTTCTCAGTAACAATAACGACAAAAGTTGCTTTATCTCACAGGTGGGTTCTGGAGTGAGGGGTGCGTCAGCGCAAAGGTTAATGTCCCATGTCGGGCTCTCGTACGATTGGTGGTCCTTAGAATTACTCAAAGTTTCTGAGAGGTTCAAATCATGAGCCATGCTATGGCTGTGCCTTCGTGTTTATGGTGTTAAAGGCCGCCAAATCTTATCATCATATGAATATATCAATGATTGATGCTATTGATATGAACCAGATAATAACAATATTTTCTCGGGAACAGAAAACGCCTGTTAATTTTAACTTTTCTATCGTCAGCTATCCAATTTCCGATAATCAATTTCATACAGTGAATGTAAGTCACAAAGGTAATAAGGTTGTTTTATTGAAAGTTGCTTTAACAGAACAACACTTTCCGGGAATAACTTTCTTAGAAAACAATAAGTTCACACAATAATATCTCCACAGAATAACACATTCAACCGAAAAGAAGTGAAAATAACCTCTTCCTGTTCCAGGTAAGAACTGCTTTATTTTTGCATAAAATCTGTCCGTCAAAGCCAGCCAGTAAACCAGCTTGCATAGCACCTGATATAGAGTACAAATTTTAGGGAGGTTTCAGAAAAATAATGATACACTTTTACTAAAATGTCGTCGCATTCTATATTTTTTTTGTCACAAATTGGACCCTAATTTGCTTCCTTCATATACGTGCATGGTACAGTATCCTGTTCCTTTTTTCTTCCCTTCTTTTGCTTTAAAGAGAGGAACAAATTGCTTCGGCTACTGGCTCAGCTACTCCAAGCAATCTCCATACTCCAAGCAATCTCCATATTTCATACTTGGTAGTTCACTTCATCTGCAGCTAAAAGAATCATACATAATATGAATATACGGTACTCAAAATATAAAAGAAATCAGAAGGATAAACGATGATTTATTATTCTGAAAAAGTGCAGTTCCGTATTTCAATTTGATGACTATGGATCAATGCTGATTACATGGACCAGAACTGGTGCACCATACAAAAATAATTTAACCAAAGTTGACTGGCAACAAGGGTTTTGCCTTGTGCAACGGAGATGAAATGGTGATAAAAACACGAGGAAAGTCTCAAGTGTTCAGGAAAGGCAAAAGAATAAGCACCAAAGGTTGTCACTTCGAGGTTCTTCACAGCAAGTAGGACATCTTGGTGTGTGTATCCTTTATAATTTCCTGCCAGAAACAATAGAATAACATAGTCAGTGTTTAAGTGAAAACTAACCTTTATTGATTATCTATGGGTAAATGAAGCATAGAAAAGCATCATGCCAATTTCATTAGAATTGCAATTAAGAATGGTTTTACAGGAATAATTTATTGTTAAGAGCCTCATTACCAATCATAAGGAACTATAACACATGCACAATTGAGGCAGTTCATAGATCGACAGAGATGAGATCAGTTAGCTCGAGTGTCCAAAACTCAAATTATTTGAGGTTGCCACCACAATATATCTGCCATTATACATACGAAACAGGCTTATGTAATGAATCCAAATAATCCTCATGACAAATGCGAACAAAAACACCTGCATGCCCAGAAGGAGAGCGAGAGAAAGTGGTGAGAACCTATAGCAGCATTAAGTTGGAATCTATAGTCTACTGCCCTCTCTGTAATCAAGAAAGACTAACTAAATCTGCAATAATAAGTATGACTGAAAAAAGCCTTAGTTGAGCGTGTGTGAAAGGAAATGACACACTAAAAAGTATTCTAGTTCTAAAGATAAGAAAATTTTAAAACTTGCACTAAGTGTATGCATTTTCATCAGCTATTGTTGTCAACATTTGCAATTTGGCATTGACTAAGAAGGAAGATTTGTCAGCTATTGAGTCCTAAGAAATGAAATTAAAGGGTTAACTTTTGAACTTTGAAAGTGCATGCAATAGGCTGTCACTGCTGTGATTAACCTCTCTGTGTCATATTAGTACGAATCAACTTTGGAAACTTCTGCAAAAGCAAAATCTTTTTACAATATCTCTAGCAGAAAACTTGTTTCCTATAGACCATCGATCCAATCTGAATTTTCTGTTAACATTTCCTCATATGATAAACCAAATAGTCTCAATATTTGGTTTTGATCTGTTTATTTCTATTTTCTTCACTCTAACATTACTGGTTTCCTAATTTCTTCAATCTAGCGTTCGACATAAGCTCTTTAGTTCAAAAATTTGATCCATTACGCGCCTTTTAGTTATTGCTGCTAAATAGGCTATAGTTTCAAACTTTTATGCCAATTTTCCCAAACTTAAACAAATCAATGAAGGATAAGATTTAAAATAAAGCTGGATTTCAAACTACCATTTAGTACAGTTTAGCCAAGTAATTAATATCTAATTCTTTAAATGATAAGATGAAACTACTTTTATATCCGCCTCTTTAAAACTTCAATTCTTATCATGTCATTACATGCAACATTATTTAGAAACATTTTCAAGTGGACTGTTTAATATCTGTTATCTCTGTTACCTTCAGAATCAGGGACATGATTTTTGTTCTGGCTTAGAAGTTCCGTGGAACAGAGGATCATAATCATATGTTTCACCTGCTTTCACAAATCTGCCTTTCACATGTTTTCTAGTGTCAGCCCTGGCTTTACGGGAGGCATATCTTATTTGCTTACCATATCTGTAAATAACAAAATGAAAACCAGTTATGACTTTGATTTAAGCTGAAATTTTTAATATGATCACCCTGACCATGTGATTGAGCTATTAAAAAGTCTTGACCAGATATTAAGAAAAATGCAAAACAGCCTCCTACATCTAAAATTGGAACCAAAGCAATAAGATTATATAGAGATGTATTATGTGTTAGCAATCACACTAATGGCTTCAATGCTGCAGGTTAAATTTCAGTAATTAGCCATTATTTTATTCCAGGGAAAGTAAACAGTATAATCATACTTACAAATTACAATTCATGAATTCATATGTTAAAAAGGCAATCTATACTGAACGATTGACAATAACATGAATGACATTCCAAAAGAAGTTTATCTATAGAGTAAATACTTAATGATTTTTGGAAGACAGGAGAAACTGAGATCATATTAAATGAGCAAAGCTCATTGCTAAATGCCCTCGAAACATTTTTAACCCGAAAATGAATTACCTCGTAATCGTTTTCACCCAAAAACAGAATGTAAACACCACTTTCAAGGTAACAGGGATGAGAAACATACGTCCGTGTTTTCTTTTCTTCATTGTATCTCATCTTTGCTTTGTACCTAGCTTGTGGGCAACTAGCGTCCAAATTTGATTCCCATGGGGATTCACCAGTTAGAAAAAGTGGTGACAATCCACAGTCTGGATAATCAGCAGCACTGTTTTCCCCTGCAATCTTGGATAGTGAAAGAGCTATGGTTGAGGGAATTTGACCAACAGGATATCCTAGGTTGATGTTTCTATTACAACCAGGATTCATAAGCATGCAACTGGTAGCGCCAGTCATGGCATCCATCATGCTAGCCGAGCCACCAACTTGAGAGGATGGAAAAGCCATGATTTCCTTTGGTCCTGATGATGACGCCTGATAAGATACACAACAGTGGCTTATCAACCATGAACTGGAGAGAACTTTTATCCACTTCAATAAGGAAAGGTAGATGAAACCAAGAACATACTAAACATGCAGTTTCAGGTTTGTTATTACTGCACAATATCAACAATGGTAAGTATGCCTGATATATAGTAAGCATACGGAAAGGTAAAATGTTTTATCTACGTAATAACATCAACTATCATACCAGTCTTCCTTATGAAGTCAATAATTAGGCCTGATAGGTTAAAGAATCTAATAATGAATCATGGAGCAAAGTCCTCATCTTAACAGTAGTTAACTTAATTATGTCCCAAACTTTCGTAAGCCCTAAATTAAATGCCTATTTCCTTTCCTTAGCGCATGCCTGTCAGTCTTTAATTTGTAGAATAAAAAATAGTATTAAAAAGCGTGGTTTGCTCATAAAAATCATAAAAGTTGAAACTAAAGCATTAAAATGAGTCAGTTACTTCAAACAAATACAGCAAATGGAGGTGACCGGGACACAGATCATTGGTGTTTGATTGAAGCACAAGGCTTCATGCTGCAGATTTTACCGAGAAAGCAACAATCTTTTAACTGTACTTTAGATCAAAAACAGATTATTGAACGGAAACATTAGCTATATACCACTTGGATTTTTGGTCCATCATCCCCTCACACATCACATTGAAGTAGGATTTATTCAAAGCATCAGCTCATAAATTTTTTTATGAAAAACAACTCAGATGCACATGCAATATTCACAATACTACACAATAGATTAGAAAAATGGGGAGGAAAGAAACAGAATATATAATCGTAGATGCCTTTAAGATATATTTAGCATATGAATTTAGTGAAAACCTCAAGTGAATTCTCAATAGGACCATCAGATTCGGTTACTGATAAGGTTTTCTCCATCAGTATGGATTCAGTTGCAACGTTCTTAAGCTGGTATCTAGTTTGACCTTGCGAACAGCCAAATATCTCATCAGCAGTTTCAAAGGTTAGTTGAACATCATTCATGTCCAGACCTACACAGAGATCATCACCATCAGGAACTTTGAAATCTTTGAGGTCAGAATAACCCTGCAATAAAGGAGGCAAAAAAATTAATGTAGCATCGAGATATAACAGCTCCAAAATAAAAAATTTCGTGAGGAATCAATTCAAATGTCACAAGCACTCAAACTATGTGCCATGTAACCAAGACTAAATAACAAAATGAAAAAAAAATCCATTATATCAGTAGAACCAAGCTATTTCTTAAATTCAATCATTTCCATCACCAATTCGAATCAATTCAGCAGAAAAAAAAAAAAAAAGCATTACCTTTGGCATATTTGACTCCTCTGAGAAAAGAGGTTCTTGATCTCTACAGTAAGGTATGTGATTTGCATTTGTTGATATCGGAGAAGATGGCTCCATTGTCGGCTTTAGCCTAGGACAAGGGTCTACTTCATTCAATTTGGTACCACCCAATCCAAATGAGCCCTCTTGCTCTCTTTGATTCAAACAGTCAGTAAAACAATTGTCATTATCAGGCAAAGCATCAACCGGCAAACCAGGCTCAAAACCGTGGGGAGAAGAAGCATCAAGAACCGAAGACCAGATTCTTCTAAACTCGGCCAAAGAAGGACAACCTGTATAACAATTCAAGGCCTCTCAACTATGTCCCAAACTTGAGCAACCATTTCCATTCCAATCACAATTTTGACAAAGAGATAATTTCTCATCCAAGCATCGAATAACTGCAGACTGAGAATTGCATTTCTCACACAAAAGTGATCGAGCATGTCTACGTGACAACAAATTTGCAGAGTGAACACATCCATCACAGCTCAAGCAAAGCCGAGCTGAATCTGATTTGCAGTAAACTACTGCTCTTACTCCTCGACAAAATATTTTGGTAAAGATAATAAGGCTTGAGAAGGGTGGTATGGAACCTCTATGCGAATTTTGTCGAGGAGTAAGAGCAGTAGTATCTTTACCAAAATATTTTGTGAGAAGGACAGGGGCTGAATCTACCCTATTTATGGGTAAGAAGAAAACTTGTTTTTATGAGTTTTTGGTTGGTTTTTAAAGTTGTTTTTGATGATTCTAAGTATTATATATGTTGATCTACAGCTGATGGTCATTTTTCAAGGATGAATTTTTTGTCAAAGTTGGTCAAACCCGAGGTAAAGTTGTTGGAAGTTGATGATGGCTAGATATGTTAATGTTTGATGAATTTGGATAGTTTTTACTTAAGTAGAATTGGAAGAAAACTTGTCTAGGGGTATGTAAATTTTTGGCCAGCCTTGATAGGTTGAAAAAAATATGAAATTTAGTTGAGTTTGATGTTGTGGAATGTTAGATTTATACCGAAAAGTTCGGTTTATAGCTCGGTTTAGCTGAAAACTATGAAAGTGTGAAAATCGAGTGATTTGGTATGTTGTGAGTTGTTAATTGGAGCTTGGAATAAATGTTTAAGACATTAGGTTAATGAATTGGAATTAGAAGGAAAGAAGTTATCAAAAATAGCTTAAACCGAGACTTTATCAGTAAAATCGAGGAAATAAGAAAAATCAACAAAATGGCCGAATCTAGTGAAGTTTTACATAGGTTGAAGTATATTTAAGTATATTAGGATGAATTTGAATATAATTTAATGGATTTAAAATTATTTTTGGTAGCTCGACACGTTGGCACGCAAAACGAAGTAACCCGATACTTGGCGATTTAGTGCTGTCACAACCTCAGTCAGGTAAGGGATGCAATCTATTTTAGTAACTATATTCCTTACCTGCAAATAAATATTTATAACATGAAAAACCTTTGATATAATAAGAACAAATTTCGAAATGACCTTATGCCCGTATTTATTAGTTCGAGTGCATGATTTTCGTATAAATCGAAAGCTACTAATATTTTGAATTAAGCATGTGTATGTATATGTAGAATTCTTAATATATGACTCTTGTAAGCTTTTATACAAATAAATTCTGAAAATAATGATAAGTTTGATTTCGAGACTATAGGCTCAAAATGTGCAAGTCATGGTAAACCTCGGGTCAATTAAAGGGACCAAAGGGAATTCTAACCGACGGCCTATGAACGGGCTGAGCCTTGACTATATCGTACATATTTCTATGTGTCTGTCATGTCACCTTCGTGGCAGTATGTGTTTCCACCTGTGTGGCGTTTATGTGACATTGTACGACCCTGATCCAGTCTACAGCCCTACCATGGCCATAAGTATTTTGTTCCCTCTTCGGAGGATGCCCTCTTTTGAGGATGAAGTAGTGATTACCCTCATGACAGTAATAGTGAATGCCTAGTCTCTATATTTCAATTTGTTACGATCCGTCTATTACCTATGTTTAACTATGAAAATATGAAATTTTCGGGATTTTGACGAAAATAAGAAAAGTATAAGAATTATGATTTGGTATGAAAAAGTATATGATTTTGAGTATGTGAACTTATATGATTTTAACCGTTTGATTTGAAAATAACATTTTTGTTATTTAGTAACATTATTTTTCTAAATGTTTTGAACATTATTATTATTATTTTAATGCACTCCTTACTAGTCTATTTGAAGCTCACTCCCTTTTTTCCTCTTTTCCAGACTATTTACAGTAAATACCTCCGTGCCAGCTACGGACTCGATATAGGCTGGTGGACAAGACTCTCCCTAAGCTATCTCTTGTACACATCAAGGTATATTTCAATTGTGTCCAGACGCTCTATATAGTACAGATACATATATGTAAATGTGCGTTTGGGATGTAATTATTTTATGTATATATGGGAATGGAAAACTAAGCAATTAATTTACAATGTATGACAGTTTAAGAAATGAATGATAAGTCAGGAAACTGACACTGAATAGGAATACACCTTAAGTAAAAGATTAAACTATAAAAAAATTGACCATAATTTTCACATTTCCAGGGCACGATTGGGAGATGACGGTTGTTGGATCCGTCCATAATGAGTAGAGCCCGACACAACCATCCAAATTGGCAAAGACAATTTGTATGTGAAATTACCTAAGGCAATTTGAATAAGAAATTGCTTAAAGCAATTTAGAAACAATATATATCTATCTCTCTCTCTATATATATATATATATATATATATATATATATATATATATATTTATATATATATATGCCACTCCATTTAAAAGGAAAATGGCAAACGACCAAAATTCATTATTAACAAAACAAAAGGAAACGAAGGTAGAAAAGAGGAAAAAAAACGCTCTCAAGAAAGTCTTTAAAATTGTTGAAGAATTTAAGCTGCGAAATCTGTACAATTTCCATATATTTATATATATATATATATATTTATATATATATATATATATATATATATATATATATATATATTTATATATGCCACTCCATTTAAAAGGAAAATGGCAAACGACCAAAATTCATTATTAACAAAACAAAAGGAAACGAAGGTAGAAAAGAGGAAAAAAAACGCTCTCAAGAAAGTCTTTAAAATTGTTGAAGAATTTAAGCTGCGAAATCTGTACAATTTCCATATTGTGATTTTGTACTTGACTAGTAAATCAAACAAAATAATTTCACTTGAAACTGTAAGTGTTTAAATTCCTTAATTTATTATTCAAATATCGTATGATCAATTTTATATTGAATTGTTCTTGATATTTTGATTGTGAACATGATCATATATGTCATGTATGTATGATATATGATTTTTAACACATAATATGCATAATTACATAAAAGTAATATTTGACTTACATTCAAAGATAATTATTTTATATCATTTCGGGCTACACACATGTATGTATAAAAAATTTTATATAAAATTTTAGAGAGGGGATCAACTTACACCAGTGTAAAACAATTTTGTTTTATGTTGTTTCATATCTTTTTATGCCATTTATATATTTTTATAATCTAATTGTTGACTACTATACTCTATTCAAGTAGATTATATATATATATATATATATATATATATATATATATATATATATAATTTCAAGTTAATCAAAAAATATTTAACTATTAGTTTAATAATAATAAAATTTCAACCAGTAATATATATTGAAAAATATGTTATGTTCAATTGAAATGATAAAGATTTTAGATCAATTTAAAACATTACGTACATGATAGATATGAGTAGGTCGTTAAATCTAATAGTTGGTTTGTAAAAATATTAATCATACGTAAAGTTATAAAAATTGTGTAAAAAAAATTGTACAAAATTGTTTTACATTGGTGTAAGGAGATCCCCTCAATATTTTATATGTTATTATTATAAATTAAGCTTTATTCATTCAAAAATATCCTTTTATTATTGTATCAAAACACAATTATTTTTTCTTTTCCTGAGCAAAATATAATCAAACAATTTTAAGTTCATATAAATCAAAGATGACTATTTCATATGTATGGTAATATCTCATTGTTTTTTTATCAAAATTTAGAGATAATTTAAGTATATACATATATATCCTCTTTAACTTAGCAGTTTCTTTAATAACATAATAAATAAAACAATTTTTATTTTTTTTTTACATTTTCAGTGGAGTTCTAAGATTTTACAAATAGGATAACAAGGTAATACATTTCTTTAAGAATAAAAAAAATGCAATTGAAAAAAAAAAAGATATGTGGTATTTTTTAATTTAATTTGTAAAATTAAAATTTTTTACTATTAATGTATCAAAAATATCACATTGTATATAATTGAAGTTTGTTCTATGTATGTTACAAATATAATACGCCTATACATAATTATTTAAATAAAAATTGTTTTATTTATTATGTTATTAAAGAAACTGCTAAGTTAAAGAGGATATATATGTATATACTTAAATTATCTCTAAATTTTGATAAAAAAACAATGAGATATTACCATACATATGAAATAGTCATCTTTGATTTATATGAACTTAAAATTGTTTGATTATATTTTGCTCAGGAAAAGAAAAAATAATTGTGTTTTGATATAATAATAAAAGGATATTTTTGAATGAATAAAGCTTAATTTATAATAATAACATATAAAATATTGAGGGGATCTCCTTACACCAATGTAAAACAATTTTGTACAATTTTTTTTACACAATTTTTATAACTTTACGTATGATTAATATTTTTACAAACCAACTATTAGATTTAACGACCTACTCATATCTATCATGTACGTAATGTTTTAAATTGATCTAAAATCTTTATCATTTCAATTGAACATAACATATTTTTCAATATATATTACTGGTTGAAATTTTATTATTATTAAACTAATAGTTAAATATTTTTTGATTATCTTGAATTTATATATATATATATATATATATATATATATATAATCTACTTGAATAGAGTATAGTAGTCAACAATTAGATTATAAAAATATATAAATGGCATAAAAAGATATGAAACAACATAAAACAAAATTGTTTTACACTGGTGTAAGTTGATCCCCTCTCTAAAATTTTATATAAAATTTTTTATACATACATGTGTGTAGCCCGAAATGATATAAAATAATTATCTTTGAATGTAAGTCAAATATTACTTTTA
This sequence comes from Firmiana major, assembly GCA_033439115.1. NCBI lineage: Eukaryota > Viridiplantae > Streptophyta > Magnoliopsida > Malvales > Malvaceae > Firmiana > Firmiana major. The sequence goes on along the minus strand of CM065903.1, from coordinate 18,674,291 downwards.
TGTAATTATGCATATTATGTGTTAAAAATCATATATCATACATACATGACATATATGATCATGTTCACAATCAAAATATCAAGAACAATTCAATATAAAATTGATCATACGATATTTGAATAATAAATTAAGGAATTTAAACACTTACAGTTTCAAGTGAAATTATTTTGTTTGATTTACTAGTCAAGTACAAAATCACAATATGGAAATTGTACAGATTTCGCAGCTTAAATTCTTCAACAATTTTAAAGACTTTCTTGAGAGCGTTTTTTTTCCTCTTTTCTACCTTCGTTTCCTTTTGTTTTGTTAATAATGAATTTTGGTCGTTTGCCATTTTCCTTTTAAATGGAGTGGCATATATAAATATATATATATATATATATATATATATATATATATAGATAGATATATATTGTTTCTAAATTGCTTTAAGCAATTTCTTATTCAAATTGCCTTAGGTAATTTCACATACAAATTGTCTTTGCCAATTTGGATGGTTGTGTCGGGCTCTACTCATTATGGACGGATCCAACAACCGTCATCTCCCAATCGTGCCCTGGAAATGTGAAAATTATGGTCAATTTTTTTATAGTTTAATCTTTTACTTAAGGTGTATTCCTATTCAGTGTCAGTTTCCTGACTTATCATTCATTTCTTAAACTGTCATACATTGTAAACTAATTGCTTAGTTTTCCATTCCCATATATACATAAAAGTAATTACATCCCAAACGCACATTTACATATATGTATCTGTACTATATAGAGCGTCTGGACACAATTGAAATACACCTTGATGTGTACAAGAGATAGCCTAGGGAGAGTCTTGTCCACCAGCCTATATCGAGTACGTAGCTGGCACGGAGGTATTTACTGTAAATAGTCTGGAAAAGAGGAAAAAAGGGAGTGAGCTTCAAATAGACTAGTAAGGAGTGCATTAAAATAATAATAATAATGTTCAAAACATTTAGAAAAATAATGTTACTAAATAACAAAAATGCTATTTTCAAATCAAACGGTTAAAATCATATAAGTTCACATACTCAAAATCATATACTTTTTCATACCAAATCATAATTCTTATACTTTTCTTATTTTCGTCAAAATCCCGAAAATTTCATATTTTCATAGTTAAACATAGGTAATAGACGGATCGTAACAAATTGAAATATAGAGACTAGGCATTCACTATTACTGTCATGAGGGTAATCACTACTTCATCCTCAAAAGAGGGCATCCTCCGAAGAGGGAACAAAATACTTATGGCCATGGTAGGGCTGTAGACTGGATCAGGGTCGTACAATGTCACATAAACGCCACACAGGTGGAAACACATACTGCCACGAAGGTGACATGACAGACACATAGAAATATGTACGATATAGTCAAGGCTCAGCCCGTTCATAGGCCGTCGGTTAGAATTCCCTTTGGTCCCTTTAATTGACCCGAGGTTTACCATGACTTGCACATTTTGAGCCTATAGTCTCGAAATCAAACTTATCATTATTTTCAGAATTTATTTGTATAAAAGCTTACAAGAGTCATATATTAAGAATTCTACATATACATACACATGCTTAATTCAAAATATTAGTAGCTTTCGATTTATACGAAAATCATGCACTCGAACTAATAAATACGGGCATAAGGTCATTTCGAAATTTGTTCTTATTATATCAAAGGTTTTTCATGTTATAAATATTTATTTGCAGGTAAGGAATATAGTTACTAAAATAGATTGCATCCCTTACCTGACTGAGGTTGTGACAGCACTAAATCGCCAAGTATCGGGTTACTTCGTTTTGCGTGCCAACGTGTCGAGCTACCAAAAATAATTTTAAATCCATTAAATTATATTCAAATTCATCCTAATATACTTAAATATACTTCAACCTATGTAAAACTTCACTAGATTCGGCCATTTTGTTGATTTTTCTTATTTCCTCGATTTTACTGATAAAGTCTCGGTTTAAGCTATTTTTGATAACTTCTTTCCTTCTAATTCCAATTCATTAACCTAATGTCTTAAACATTTATTCCAAGCTCCAATTAACAACTCACAACATACCAAATCACTCGATTTTCACACTTTCATAGTTTTCAGCTAAACCGAGCTATAAACCGAACTTTTCGGTATAAATCTAACATTCCACAACATCAAACTCAACTAAATTTCATATTTTCTTCAACCTATCAAGGCTGGCCAAAAATTTACATACCCCTAGACAAGTTTTCTTCCAATTCTACTTAAGTAAAAACTATCCAAATTCATCAAACATTAACATATCTAGCCATCATCAACTTCCAACAACTTTACCTCGGGTTTGACCAACTTTGACAAAAAATTCATCCTTGAAAAATGACCATCAGCTGTAGATCAACATATATAATACTTAGAATCATCAAAAACAACTTTAAAAACCAACCAAAAACTCATAAAAACAAGTTTTCTTCTTACCCATAAATAGGGTAGATTCAGCCCCTGTCCTTCTCACTAATCTTTCACCTAGCAAATGAGCTTTTTTGGGGCTGAATTTTTTATATGTTGTATAGGACCTAAGGGGTAAGGTTTTATCCTTCTTGGACAAACTCCAAAAGTGGTTGGAAGGTGGCCTAAAAAATTGCACAATGAACCCTTGAAGAAGATGCGTATGGCAAAATAGAAGGAGGAGAAGTTGCTGAGTTTAGGTTGGTTCGGGTTGGTCTATACCTTTCCAGAATGGGCATGAGGCCTATTTTTATCTAGAAAAGTTGAGGGTTAAAATATTTCTATAAGGTCATCAAATTCAACCATTTTGTAGAGTTAGCAGAATTATGGGCTAGGGCAGCCTGCTACCCTATTTTCATAAATTCCACAAAAAATATTTTCAGCCCATTTTCTTCCAAATTTCCACCATTCATGTGTTATCCTAGGTCTCTAGTATGTCCCCTAAAAATTTGGGCCCCACTTGTTTAAGAAAATGTTCCTGTTTGAACCTATTTTGCCCGATTTAGTCATTACTAATTGAAATAGCTTACGGTTTTCGGTTTACTTTAAAAATTAATTCAACCACCGAGCCCTCAAGATTTCCACTCAATTTTCATTTCCCAAGTCAATTATGCCTTATACTAATTTTCTATGAATTCGAAATAATTTTTATGAATTTATAGAATTTATTTCGAATTTATTTATCTTATTGGGCCCAATTGCTCGGTTTAGCGCTAACTCGAGTTTTCACTAACTTTTTCACTTCCAATACATTAGTTTCATCTTCTAACTACAAAAACATACCTATGCATGCAATCCTTGAGAAATTCTCAAATTTAAAATCTTACCTCGATTTTCGTGCCCTAAGCTCCGTGCCACTATTTCAAGCGCTTCGATCATTGCAAGCTTGCATAATTTATTCAAATATCTTAATTATTTTCTAACTTCCAAATAAATAATAAAACAAAAATTTTTGGGTGTCACATTTCTCCCCACCTTTTAGGAATTTGGTCCTCCAAATTCAATCAAGTCCAATGCTCTATACTTGATGATATGAGAGGGGTCCGGATTATATTTCCTCAACATAGAGACATGGAAGACATTATGTATCTTGGAAAGCTGTGGGGGCAAAGCTAACCAGTAGGCAACATCTCTCACTATCTATAATATCTCCAACGAACCGATGAAACGAAGACTCAACTTTCCTTTCTTCCCGAAACGCATGATGCCCTTGCTCGGAGACACCTTAGGAAATACAGAGTCTCCAATCGAAAATTCAAATGGCGGTCTATACACATCGGCGTAACTCTTCTATCGACTTTGAGTAGAGCGAAGTCTGTCACAAATAATCTGGACATCTTTTGTTGCCTGTTCAACCAGATCAGGGGTAAATATTTTCCTGTCGCCTACTTTTTCCCAAGGTACAGGGGATTTGCATTGTCTGCCATATAGAGCCTTATAAGTTTCCATGTCGATGCTAGCATGATAACTATTATTATAAGCAAAGTCTGCAAGGGGTAAATGATTATCCCACGATCCCTTAAAGTTCAATGTACACGCCTCAACATATCCTCCAAGGTCTAAATGGTCCGCTCGGACTGACCGTTAGTCTAAGGATGATAGGTCATACTGAAATTCAGTTGAGATCTCATGGCTTTCTGAAAATGAGTCCAAAATCTGGAGGTGAATCTGGAATCTATATCTGACGTAATATTGACAAGAGCCCTATGTAAACGAGTTATTTCTTTGACATATAACTTGGAATCCGTACTCTTAATGGCTAGGAACTAGGCACTCTTTATCAATCTGTCAATTATTACCCAGATCATATATTGACCTCTCTGGGTCCTCAATAAACCCATAATGAAATTTATTGTTATATGCTCTCATTTCCACATAGGCACCGGTAAAGATTTGAGTAGTCTTGCGGGCTTCTGGTGCTCAATTTTAACCTATTGACAGATCAAACATCTGGCCACAAATTTTACCATATCTTGTTTCATACCACTCCACCAATACACCTAGCGCAGATCACAGTATATCTTAGTACTGCGTGGATGCATGGTGTAATGGGAACAGTAAGACTCTCTCAAAATCTGTTGCTTCTGGGTATCATCACTCGAAACACAGATGCGACCCTTAAACCTTAATAACCCATCATCATTAATCGAAAAATCTGATTGTCAATATGTTCTACTTGGCTAACCACGTCTAACAACCTCTAGTCATTCCTCTACCCCGATTTGATCCGATCCAAGAGACTGGGCTCTATCCATAAGCTAGCCATAAACCCAACCTCTGCTTATTCAACACTGATCTTGAGTTCAACAAGGTGTTCCAATAAATCCAATTCTCTGACCATCATAGCAGAAACCATATTTTTCCTACTTAGGACATCAGCCACTATGTTTGCCTTACCCGGATGATAAAGAATCTCGCAATCATAATCCTTAAGGAGCTTCATCCATAGTCTCTGTCTCATATTAAGCTCCTTCTGATCAAAGATGTACTTCAGACTTTTGTGGTCAGTGAAGATCTGAAACCTCTCTCCATATAAGTAATGCTGTCATATCTTCGAAGAAAACACCACAGCTGCTAATTTCAAATCATGCGTGGGGTAATTTCGCTCATGGTCCTTAAGCTTGCGTGAACCATAAGCGACTACTCTCTCATCCTGCATAAGTATGCACCCCAGACCCTGATGGGAAGTATCACTGTAAACTGCGAAGCCTTTAGATCCACTCAGAATGGTCAGAACGGGTGCTGTAGTCAATCTCTTCTTAATCTCCTCGAAACTCTGCTCACACTGATCTAACCATACAAACGGGATGTCTTTATGTGTAAGCTTAGTTAAAGGAGCTGCGATCTTGGAGAATCCCTCAACAAACCTCCTGTAATACCCTGTCTGTGCCAAAAAACTACAAATCTCTGTAACTATCCTCAGTTTCTCCCACTTGAGTACAACCTCTATCTTAAATAGATCAATTGACACCTCATCTTTAGATACAATATAACCAAGGAAAGCTATATGATTTAACCAGAACTCACATTTACTGAACTTTCCATACAACTGCTTATCTCGGAGCTTTTGAAGCACAATCCGTAAATGTTACGCATGTTCCTCCTGAGACTTAGAATAGATGAGAATGTTGTCAATGAAGACTATTACAAACCAATCCAAATACTCTCGAAACACCTCATTCATCATATTCATACAAGCAGCAGAGGCATTAGTCAGGCCAAATGACATCACTAAAAACTCATAATGGCAGTATCTAGTCCGGAAGGCTATCTTGGGCACACCTCCCTCTGAATTCTCAACTAGTGATAGCCCGACCTCATACTAATCTTGGAGAACACCAACACCCCTCTCAGCTGATCAAATAAATCATCTATTCTGGTAGGGGATATTTATTCTTCACCGTAGCCTTATTCAGTAATTTGTAATCTATGCACAATCTGAGGTTACCATCATTCTTCTTGACAAATAAAACTGAAGCTCCCCATGGTGACAGACTGGGTTTAATAAAACCCTTATCAAGCAACTCTTGCAACTACTTCTTCAGTTCTTCCAATTCAACCAGTGCCATCCTATGGGGACGTTTAAAGATTTGCTGGGTATCTGATATTAAATCGATAGTGAACTCTAGTTCTCTCTTCGGTGGTAAGCCTGGTAACTCATCTGGAAATACATCCATAAATTCACACACAACTGATATTTCTTTTATCCTCAAATGTTCTCGACTGATATTGGAGATGAGTGTGATATAACCTTCACATAAGCAAATTCATCCGTAGTTACAAGAAATTATAATTATATCGTAAGATTTCATATATTGAACTTCACCCGTTTACTTCTTATCAGCCAAACGTACACTGAATTTTTCAGGTAGGGAGAAGGTTACAGTTTTAGTATAGTAGTCTAGATTTACGCGATTGGCAACGAGTTAATCCATATCTAGAATAATATCAAAACCATACATATTTAACAAAACTAGATCTGCTAACATTATTCTGTCTCCCACCTTAATTTCACACTTTCTACATACTTTATCGTTCCTTTGAGACTCATGCATAAGTGTATTTACATGCAATATATGATCTAAAGGTTCAAGCTTTAAGTGCAGTTTATATGCAAATTATGATGAAATAAAAGAATATGTGGATCCAAGGTCAAATAGTACATGTGCTTTATAGTTACAAATAAGAACTGTACCTCAGATAGCCTTAGATGAAGTGTCTGTAGTCTCCTTATCAATAGCGAACACACGCCCCTCTGCGACAGGCTTCTTACCCTTCTCAGCAACGGAAGCCTGTCTCTAGGGAGCCTATCTTTGAGGCTGTTGTCTTAGAGGCTCTTGGGGCTATGGTGGCTAAAGTTGTGGGCAATCCTTGACCATGTGGCCTATGTCTCCACACTTAAAACATCCACCTATCACCCGATAGCAAACACCTTCGTGCGGTCGACCATAGTCTTTACAGATCTTAACACCTGGCCTGGGGCATCGAGTGGTCTCCGTAGTGCTGGAAGGAATCTTGGGCCTATCAACCCTCGCCCTAGACTCCTTGATCCTTGCCTCTTAGGCGGATCCCTCCTATAATCTGTTTGGGATGCCTCAGGCCTCTTACCCTTATCTCTGGCCTTCACTTGGGATCCATATTGAGACTACATCAAATCTAATCCCTTTTTGATTTCCTGCGCATGACCCAGAGCATCCTTAAATTCTGTAACACGGAGCCCCAATAATCTACCCTTATAGCTGGTCTCAATAGGTATAAAAATCGCTCTATACGGCGCTCCTCGTCCTTGACAGTCTAGGGATCATATCTCATTAATGTAGTAAACTAGTTTTTGTACTCATCGACTGTCATACTGCCCTAGACTAAATTCAAAAAATCAGCTTGCATCTTTTTTTAGGCAGTGCGAGCGACTTACTAGATCTGAAAAGTTGACTGAAAAACATCCTAACTGATTATCGGTTGGTTGGCAGTCAATAGTTTCTGGGTGGTTTTCCACTTGTGTCGAGCCTGTCCCTTAATCATATATGCACCCATGCTAACCATTTCTGCATCAGTGCACCTCAAATAGTTAAGAGCTGTCTCCATCTCTGATAGCCACTCATCTACCTCAACGGGGTCCTTAACCCCCTGAAAGATGGTGGATTCAACTTAAAAAAATCTCTCAATCGGCCCATGTCTTATCCTCGGGCCTGGTCTGTACTGAAGGTGGAGTGACTAGAGACACTAGAACAGTCTATGGAGGAGGTGGGGGTAGATCCTGTGGTGGTGTGGGTGTATGAGCCAGAGTGGGAGCTGCACCAAAGGCATTAGCCCAGAAATTTTGAGCAAACAACGCTGCGTTCTGGTCAAATCCCTACCTCACATCCTGCTCCAACCGATTTATTTGAGAGTTAGAACTCTCTGGCTGTAGGGCAAGTGGTGGAGGTGGCTATGCCTACCTCCGGGAACGACCTCGTCTCCCGCTCATAGTGTATATTTAATGTACCTGTGTGTACACAATAAACTTGGTCATAACTTTAACATATATTTTAAATTTATAACCAAACAAGTATAAACACTTGGGATGTAATCTATCTCTAACTGACTGACACTGACAGTACAGATACCCTTGGCTCCGATACCCAGAAACTGTAACGTCTCGAAAACACAAAAATTAGGGTTGAATTTTTTTTTTATATAACTTAATCTTTTACTTAAGGTGTATTCTTGTTCTGTGCCAGTTCTTGACTTATCATTCATTTCTTAAACTATCATACGCTCTAAACTCATGAAATTACTTACTTTTCCATTCTCATATATACATAAAAGTAATTACATCCCAAATGCACATTTACATATATGTATTTGTACTATACAGAGCATCTGGATACAACTGAAATATACCTTGATGTGTACAAGAGATAGCATGGGGAGAGTCATCCACCAGCCTATATCGGGTACGCAGCAGGCACAGAGGTACTTACTGTAAATAATCTAAAAAAGAGGAAAAAAAGGGGAGTGAGCTTCAAATAGCCCAGTAAGGAGTGCATTAAAATAATAATAATGTTCAAAACATTTAGAAAAATAATAATAATAAATAACAAAATTTTATTTTCAAATCGAATTGTTAAAAATCATATAAGTTCACATATTCAAAATCATATACTTTTTCATACCAAAACATAATTTTTATACTTTTCTTACTTCTGTCAAAATCCTGAAAATTCCATGTTTTCATAGTTAAACATAAGTAATAGATGGATCATAATAAAATTGAAATATAGAGACTAGGCATTCACTATTACTATCATCAGGGTAATCACTACTTCATCCTTAAAAGAGGGCATCCCCCGAAGAGGGAACAGAATACCTATGATAATGGTACGACTGTAGACTGGATCAGGGTTGTACAATGTCACATAAACGCCACACAGGCGGAAACACATACTGCCACAAAGGCGACATGACAGGCACATTGAAATATTTACGATATAGTCAAGGCCCAGCTCGTTTATAGGCTGCCGGTTAGAATTCCCTTGGGTCCCTTTTATCGACTCCCAGGTTTACCCTGACTCGCACATTTTGAGCTTATAGTCTCAAAATCAAACATATTATTATTTTCATAATTTATTTTCAAATTTATTTGTACAAAAGCTTACAAAATTCGTATTTTCAGAATTCTACATATACATACACATGCTTAATTCAAAATATTAGTAGCTTTCGTTTTATACAAAAATCATACACTCAAACTAATAAATACGGGCTTCAGGTCATTTCAAAATTTGTGCTTATTATTTAAAAGGTTTTCCATGCTATAAATATTTATTTGCAGGTAAGGAATATCGTTACTAAAATAGATTGCATCCGTTACCTAACTGAGGCTGAGACTTCACTAAATCGCCAAGTACGGGGTGTGCCTCATATTGCATGCCAACGCGTCGGGCTACCAAAAATAATCTCAAATGCATCAAATGATATTCAAATTCATCCTAATATGCTTAAATATACTTCAACTTACGTAAACCTTCACTAGATTCGACCATTTTGTCGATTTTCCTCACTTCTTTGGTTTTACCGATAAAGTCTCGATTTAAGCTATTTTCAGTAGTTTCTTTCCTTCTAATTCCAATTCATTAACCTAATGTCTTACATATTAATTACAAGCTCCAATTAACAACTCAGAACATATCAAATCACTCGATTTTCACATTTTCACAATTTTCAGCTAAACCGAGCTATAAACTGAACTTTTCGGTATAAATCTAACATTCCACAACATCAAATGCAACCAAATTTCTTCTTTGCTTCAACCAATCAAGGTTGGCCAGAACTATACATACCCTTAGACAAGTTTTCTTCCAATTCTACTGAAGGAAAAACTATCCAAATTCATCAAACATAAACATATCTAGCCATCATCAACTTCTAACAACTTTACCTCGGGTTTGACCAAGTTTGACCTAAAATTCAGCCTTTAACAATGACCTTAAGCTATAGAGAAACATATATACTGCTTAGAATCATAAAAAATAACTTCAAAAACCAACCAAAAACTCATAAAATCAAGTTTTCTTCTTACCCAGAAACAAGGCAGATTCGGCCCCTGTCCTTCTCACTAATTTTTCACCTAGAAATTTAGCTTGTTTAGGGCTGAATGTTTTATATATTCTAGAGGAATTAAGGGGGAAGGTTTTATCCTTCTTGGCTAAACTCCAAAAGTGGCTAGAATGTGGTTGGAAAAATTGCACAATGAACCCTTGAAGAAGATGCATATGATAGAAAGGGAGGTGGAGAAGTTGCTGAGTTTAGGTCAATTTGGGTAGGTTTATACCTTTCCAGAAAGGGCATGAGGTTGATTTTTATTCTGGAAAATTTTGGGGTCAAAAGATTTCTGAAAGGTCATCAAATTCAACCATTTTGTAGAGTCAGTAGAATTTTGGTCTAGGGCAGCCTGCTACCCTTTTTTCATAAATTCTACAAAAATATTTCTAGCCCATTTTCTTTCAAATTTCAACCATTCATGCGTTATAATAAGTCTCTAGTATGTCCCCTAAAAATTTAGGCCCCACTTGTTTAAGAAAAGTTTCCCATTTGAGCCAATTTTGTTTATTTTTAGCCATTACCTGTTGAAATAGCTTGGTTTTCTTGAAAAATTAATTCAACTACCGAGCCCTCAAGATTTCAGCTAAATTTTTATTTCCCAAGTCAAATATGCCTTATACGAACTTCCTATGGCTTTAGAATAATTTTTATTAGTTTATAGAATTTATTCTGAATTTATTTCTCTTATTGGGCCCAATTGCTCGGTTTAGCGCTAACTCGAGTTTTCACTAATGTTTTCACTTCCAATACCTTAGTTTCATCTTCTAACTACAAAAACATACCTATACATGCAATCCTTGAGAAATTCTAAAATTTAAAACATTACCTCAATTTCGTGCCCCGAGCTCTGTGCCACTATTTCGAGCACATCAGTCATTGCGGGCCTGCATAATTTTATTCTGAATATCTTAATTGTTTTCTGACTTCCAAATAAATAATAAAACAAAAATTTTTGGGTATCATACTGTAAGACCCATAATTTAATATGTACACTTTATGATTTTATGATGTACGAACAAGTCACATTTGATATAAATAATAAGGAATGAATGTTTTTAAGTTCTAAATGTGTAAGAAATGCAAAACGGGTAGTGAAGCAAATTAGATATAAATGTAACAGTGAAATTCTAGGAAAATTACAGCAGAACTGCTGCAGAAAAGAAGCAGATCGATCCTTCATTCAAAATAGATCGATCTTGGATAGGTTTTGGATAGAACATATCGATCTCATACAAGGGCCAGATCGATCTCTATATGATTATGTGTAAAGTAGATCGATCTCATGCTAAAGAGAATATCGATCTCCTAAGCATAAAAAGTCAAATTTTGAAGGGATAAATACAGGACAGATCGATCTCTCACCGTTAGGAGAGTTCTGTACTTTATTTTCTCGAGAACAACCGAATCCTCATTGAAACCAAAGTAAAACCTAACCTTTCTACTCCAAAAATCTTCATCTTTCAAGCAGTTTTGAGTGAGATTCATTTCAGCAAAGTTATTCCTAGCAAAGAGTAGAACAACATAGTTGGAAACTAGAAGCTAGAATCAAGGATTGAAGGAGTAAGGTGAATTTTCCCCAATTTAAAAAAAAAAAGGAAAAATCAGGCTAGGTAAGATTCAATACACCAACTTCATATATGTTAATATAGGTATCTTGGTGAGTTGATTAGTGTATATTTGAATTGCTGAAAACACCTTGATCATGTTAAACATCCATGACTTAGAATTGGCATGAAATTGAGAAAATGATGAGAAAGTTGAGTAGGCATGGATTTATGGATGAAATAAGCATGTATGTATGATTGTAAGATAGTTTTATGAAATACATAAATTGGAATAGATGAAAAATGAAAATAGGTATATGAGGTATACGGTGAAATACCATAGTGGGAGAAAATGATGAAATGGAGGCATAGGGAGATCATGCTCGTTTAATTCGAATCAGTAGACTTGGACGAGTTTAATAGGTTCTCGAGAAATGAGTTATAAAATCGAAAGGGACTTAAAAGGGAGTAAAGTCTAATAAGCTGAAATGAGTATAAAAAGGCCTAAATGCTATGATTTAAATTTATGCAAGTGAAAACTAAGTATATTAAGGTATACTGATGTGAATGATTATTAACAGCTTTGAAAGTTATATTGGAAGCTGATTAGACTGCGAAAGTGAGCAACACCGAGGAAGTGAGGTCACATGACGTGATCCGAGGTAAGGGAATTTCGTGAGTAGCTAGAGATAGCTACACGTATTTCGAATATATTTTCAAGTAACTATAATGTCTATGAAATTTCGTGTATAGAAAAATTTCGGTAGGAATCGATAATGGTCAAATTATGGTTTTATCCAAATTGAAGGGTAAAAAGCATAGGAAGCATGTTTATGATTAGTTTTGATTATTGCATGGATAGAATGACTAATTTTTTGTTGGCTCAACCGAGAGGGGGGTGAATTGATTTTTCTAGCAATTTACTAAATTTAAACTATCTTAGCTAGAATTGCTCCTAAACAAATAAATGACAGCAATAAGAAATAGAGTAAATATGCAGTAAACAAGGAGATAATGAAGAAGAGTAGCAAACACAGTAATTTATAGAGGTTCGGCTAAATCTCTTGCCTATGTCTTCTCTTCTTGACCTTATTGTCAAATAGTCTCTTTCACTAATAAGGTGATCTTTACAGCTTTTTTTTCAAGGTTAAGGAATAACCTCTCTACCCCTTAGAAAAGTGTCGCTATTCAATTCTTTTACAATAGCTCTCTCACAGAGGAACTCTCCCATTTTCTTTTAGATAAAGAGTGAATACAATTAAGACTCTCTTAATGGGTAGGTGATGAATAGCTTAACAAAGCTTTCAATGACAATTAAGTGTACAATTGCTGAAGACACAAAGAATGTTTTCTCAAGAATGTTCAGAGCTTCTTTGCTTTCTTTCTTCTTCACTCCAATGTCTTTATGGCTTTTTTGTATACAGCCAATTGGTTGGTGAAGCATTTAATGCATTTCTTCCCGTTGAAAATCTGTAAAAGTAGCTGTTGGAGTTTTGCAGATGAATGCCATATTGATCTCCTTTACTTGAGAGGATCGATCTCTTAATTCCAAAACTTGTAACACAAAGGAACTCCAGGAAGGGAAGATCGATCTTATTATCGAAGGATCAATCTTCTTGTTAGTCATTATATTTATTAAAAATAAGGGAGATCGATCTCTTGTTAAAGAGGAGATCGATCTTTGCTTTGAAATATTGCTACCACCTATAGGAGATCGATCTCATAACCCATGAGATCAATCTTACAATGTCTCAGCCAAATGAAGATCAATCTCACAACCTAAGAGATCAATCTTTCAATGCTTCTGTTAATAATGGATCGATCTTTTAATGTCTTTTGCCAAAAGAAGATCGATCTCAAAACCTAGGAGATCGATCCTCCAAAGCCTCTGCCTTATGGAGATCGATCTCACAATTCCTTGAGATCGATCCTGCAAAGCCTCTATCTTATGGAGATCGATCTCACAATTCCTTGAGATCGATCCTCCAATGCCTTTGCCTAATGGAGATCGATCCTAAAAAAACTCTTAGACCGATTTCTTTTGATTTTCAGTTTCTCGCCAAAGTTTAGTTTTAGAAAGATTTGTAGGTTGACAACATTTCTAAGTGAACATAGATGCAATATGATTTCAAGATAATTACTTAGAAATAGTTTCTTACAAATGATTTGAAAATAAGTTCATTGAGTTTAATGTTTTGTCATTTCAAAATTCATCATTCAAAGTTAACAGTTTTCATGTATATGTGAAAACATCACATTTGAGTGCCAATTTGATTTCATTAAGTGAAATTTCAATTGAAATAAGCCATCTATCGGTTTGTGTGAAAACCATTGGAGCTAGAGTGATACTCGCACTAGATTTTATGATATATGCATCACATAGTACTTGAGTATTTCTCGTACTTGATTTTAAATGCGATTTATGCATGATAGAGTATTGGGAGCATTGCTTGTACTCAGTTTTATTGATTGATGCATGATAGAGTACTGGAGTATTACTCGTACTCAGTTTTTCATGACATAGTGCTGGGAGCATTGCTCCCACTAGATTTATATGACTTGTACATGTGGTCATGTTGAGAGTTTACTCACACGTACCGAATTTTGAAAGAGATAGCATGAAACAGTCGTGTTGGGAGCTTATGCTGATTGTGTGTCGCATCGATTATATGCTTGCACATGCATTTTGAGATATGGTCGAGGGCTATCGAAACTATTATCCATAGTATGAGGGCTAAGACTTATGGCAAGCACCCCGGCTATGAGGTATATCCATGGTATGAGGGCTAAGACCTATGGCAAGCTCCCCGACCTTGAGATTGGATCCATGAAGTACTTGTACCGTGTATGTCACATGAAGTACGATGTACCGTGAGTACACGATGCTATTTAGTTGTGAGCTAACGGTAGAGGATTTGACCCATCTCCCGTTACAGCAAATGTGAGACCCTGCACACCGAGTACTGTGTAGTCTGGGATCACAAAAAATGAGTTATAGTCATAATCTCAGAACATGTAGTCACCTATCTCGTTTTATTCACTTGAGATTTCGTGATTGAATTATCACATGATTTTATAATCTGAATATGTGATTTTGTGAATTGTGAAAAGGGTAACCCAAGAGATGGGTGAGACCCAAATTTCCATATTTTTAACATGATGATATGCCATATTGTTTTGATTTAATTGAAATGGCATGATAAAATGTGATTTATATGAATTACATGAGAAATACAATGTTTTGCCTAAACTGCTGAGATTTAATAAACCTGCATGTTTTCAGTTTCATAACTGAGGATTTATATATATATATTGCATAAATGTTTCAAGAAAGACACATCCTTTAGATATGAGTCGAAAATGAAATGATTTAGTGGCATGAGCATTGTATTTTGTAGCTAGTGTGATTATCTACTTGTTTGCCTTATTTCCTTACTGAGCTGTGAGCTCACCCCCTTTTTATTTCCCCTCTCTACAGAGCATTCATAATAGGTGGACACGGCTGAGGACTGGTATTCCTTGATTCGCTGCATACCCATCTTACGAAAGGTATACATATTCGAACGTTTTGTACTGAACAGTGTAAAAACACATTTATGTAAATGAATGTACAATCGGGGGTGTATATGTATGAGTATTTGTACTTAATATATGAGTTTACTTTTAAGAAAAGAGTACTTACAGTCAATAGATAATTGTATTGACATGTATGTATATTGTGGAATGATTGTGGTTGAGGTGACTAATATCGAATCACAGCCTAACGGTTTGGTGTTAAGTTTTGACAGAAGGAGATGTAAGTAAAATGCAAAAAATTTATGGTGGTTTTGTTAGTCACGGGAGGGGAGGTCATGACAAAATGGTATCAGAGCTATGTTGGTCTGATGTAAGTCGGTATTAGTAATTAGGAAAGTGCAAATCCCCATATTACTATGCTTTGTTCAGTTATAATTGTGTATACGAGATGGGAATCAGACTAATTAATGGTATAAATGTAGGAATTAAGTCATTATGGTAAATACCAGCTATGGTAGAGGGGCTAGAGGTAGGGCTTGAGACCGTAGAAGTAGGTCTAAGACCCGAGATGAGATGATAGGTCCCACTCAGGTACCGGAGAGTACTGAGGCATGCTTCACAAGATTAGAGCGTTGCTTTGAGACCATAGTAGAGTTACTGGCACAGAATTTGCCAGGAGGACAGTGGCAGGGTGCAGGGACTGCACCTAGAGAGGCAACTGCACCTGGTATGACTATACAACCAGCTCAGATGCCACAGCCTACAGATACTTCTACACCCCCACCCACACAGGACATGCCTTATCGTGTTACTCCACGACAGGGCGGTAGTACGTTGGGGTATGGTTATGAGTTTGATAGACTGCGACAATTCCAGAAGCTTGGACCACCGTTGTTTAGAGGGGTGAAGGATCCCGTGGTTGCAGAGGATTGGCTAGGAGAGATGGAGAGGCTTTATGGATTCTTTGAGTGTACGACGATCGAGCTGGTCGCGTTTGCTGTGTTCCTACTAAAGGGATCGGTAGAGCATTGGTGGAAGTCCACCAGGGTTATATTGAGAGCACGACACTCAGAGATCACTTGGGATATCTTTTTAGATGCCTTCAGGAGGTAGTATGTCCCGAACACAGTGGAGAGAAAGTTGCAGATGGAATTCTTGAGGTTGAGCTAGGGGACTCAGTCAGTGGATGAGTACGAGACACGATTTATATCCATGGGTAGGTATGACCCCGATACCATGAGTAGTGAGACCAGGAAGGTCCGTAGATTCATTGATGGATTGAGACCAGTACTACGATCTAAACTGGTTCCATTTGATATCTTTACCTATAATGAGGCAGTGTACCGGGCGCAAACTATGAGAGAAATGTCTCTGAAGTCAGGACAGTTGGCAAGGGTAGAGACCAAGATAGGAAGAGGTCGGTGAGTGACAGTGCCAGAGGTTTAAGATATCGAGGAGGAAGGAGGCTCTTCGGTAAGAGACCAAGGATCGAGAAAGTACAAGAGAAGACTGTTAGATCTCCTGCATATCCGACCATAGCTCTAGCTAGAGGTGTTGTTGTAGGACCCAAAAATTCCTATGTAATGTTTATAATTGTTGAATGTACAGACAAGTTACATTACATATGAATTACAAGAAATAGATGTTTGTAAGTTCTAAGTGTGAATAAATCACAAAATAAGTATAGAATCAATTGGATGGAAGCTTAACTTAGAAAATTTGGGAAAGTTACAACTAAAATGCTACAGGAAGTAGGGCAGATCGATCCCATGCAAGGAGAGATCGATCTCATGTTGCCTCGGGTAGGACTAGATCGATCTCCTTTTATAGGCAGATCGATCTCCATTAGTCTCTGGATAGGCCAGATCGATCTCCTCCTAAGGCCAGATCGATCTCCAAAGCCTTCTGCCTTAAACAAATCGATCTCATTACCTTGAGCAGATCAATCTCATGCACTCCAACAGATAGATCCCCTGCCTGCAAAATATTGAATTCTGAAGGTTTCAAGCAAGGCCAGATCGATCTCCACCCTATGCAGATCGATCTCCTAAGGAATTTTCTATAAAAACGAGGTAGTTGGATCTGTATTTCACGGAATAAACTCATTTCTTCCATTTCCAACATTAACCTAGCTTTCTCACTCTAGATTTCACCCCCTTTCCATAAAGATTTGAGAAAAAACTATTAGAGCAAAGTTGTTCATTTTAAAAAGAAGAACAGCATAGCTTGGAATCAACACTTCATTTGTTGGATTGAGGAAGCGAGGAGTCTTCAAATTTGGAAAAGAGGAAAGTTAAGCTAGGTGAGTTTGTAACACACCAACTCAAAATATATTTATTTAGTTATTGTTGTGAGTAGGTTGGTGTATGTATTGATGATTGAAACTACCTAGAATGTAAGGTAACAACATAACCTAGAATGAGCTAGTGTGAGAAAATATGATATGGTTGAGTTGATGATAAACGGATTATACTAAGATGTTAGTGAGGTGATAAGCATGACTTTAAGATGATTGAATAAAGCTACATTGTGAGATTAGTCAAGTTATGAAAATAAGCATATGAAGTATTTGATAAATTGCCATAGTAAAGTAAAGGATGAACTAGAGGCATTATGAACTTAATACCGATTTAGTATGAATCAATAGGCCTAAAGAATTCAATAGACTCTCGAGAAATAAGTAGAGCAATCAAAATGGGGCCTTATAAGTGTTAATGAAAACTATAAGTCGAATCGACTATAGTAAACGCAAGAATTTCATTTCATTGGATTAAATTGATGTAATATGTAATTTTGTACAGTCCCAGAGATTTCATTGGAGGTGAATCGAACTGCACAAATGAGCAGCTCTAAAGAAGTGGAATCATTCGACGCGATTTCAAGTAAGGGAATTTTGTAAGTGCTTAGAGATAGCTACATGTATTTTGTGGGTGTATATAGGGCTTTGCAATTGTTTGGTTATCTAGAAAAGAATAAATGGTTTGTGTGAACGACTACGAATATATATGATTTGGTTTTGAAGTGAATCTTATAAAAAGGGATAGTAAGGCTAATAATTGCATAAATATCATGTTTTGACATTTTTATGAAATACCTTGCTTTGGTTTAAGTAAATTTATGGATAGGCCGGCTAATGATTTCATAATTTCATGAAATGACATGAGTCAGGTGCAAATTGTGATTTGAAATGTGTTTTGCTGAAATGGAGTCGCCTATTGGATTTGTATGAGTTAAATCGTGCTGGAGCTCCGCTCGCACTAGATTTTGATGTTTTGATATGTATGAAATGTACTAGAGCTTAGCTCACACCTTGATTTGAATTATGATGTTTTATAAGCCCTACTGGAGCTTTGCTCGTATGTGGATTTCATTGATTTTCTTATGCATATAATCGTACTGGAGCTATGCTCGTACGTGATTTCCTCATTATTCATGTGAGATCTGAGAATTTCAGACATATTTTAATTATGTAATATAAACTTGAAGTGTAATTTATTGAGCTAAGTGAATTGTGGAAATTATATTTAGAGATTTATATGTTAAGTGTTTAAAATAAGTGTGAAGCTATGAGGTCAGATCGATCTGGGACAAGGAGAGATCGATCTGGTGAGTTAAGAATGACAAGGAAGGAGGAATTTAAGGAGCAGATCGATCTCTAATGGTAGAGGATCGATCTCCTTATGATTCTGTTTGAGAGAAGATCGATCTCACGAGGAAGAGATCGATCTCTAAATGTTTCTGTTTCAGAGAAGATCGATCTCCTCAAGGAGCGGATCGATCTCATAAAGCCATAAAGAGATCGATCTCACCCCTCGACAGATCGATCTCCTAGGCATAAAATTGCCCCAAATCGTCCCCAAATTCAAATGCAGATCGATCTCACCAAGAGCCAGATCGATCTCCTACCCTCAGTCTATATAAGGAACCCCTGCTTTCTCCTGCAATTTCATTTTCTCTCTCTTCTAAACCCCATTTTCACCGAGCCCTAGCTTTCTCACTCATCCAAAGTACCTATTTTCATCCAAATCAGAGGCTGTGGCAAGAAGGAAAGTTGTTCCTCATCAAAGGGAGAACAACATACTCGAAAATCGTAAGACGGATTGAATCGAGGCAAGAGATAAGCTCTCCACAAGTTTTGGGTAATTTCTAAACCTCGATCTTGATATTTGAGATGATTTTGGTGATAATAGTTGTTGGCATTGTATTAAAGTAGCTAGAAAATGATTAGGGATTGATGAAATTGCAATGTAGTTGGAGTGATAATGATATTTAGCAATTTTGGGAATTTGAGCTATAAATTGAAATTTAGATGATGTGGTGAATTAGCATAGATAATTTGGCATGAGGAAGGTAGGACGTTGAGATGTTGTGAATGAGATTGTAGTTTGGGATAGAGTTACGAGAATCAAGAGATTTGAGGTGTTATGAGCAATTATGCTCGATTTTGAGAATTGAGGTTACTGTGATGATGAATATTGATGTTTTAACATCGTTTGGACAGCTCGAGAGTTCCAGAGTGGAGTGCGAGACTAGTCCGTAACAAGGGGAAACGATTGCACTATACGAGGTGCAAAGAGGTAAGGGAAACTAAACCATTTGTGTATGTGATTTGGGAACTATTATAGCATGATTTGTGATTTATAAAACAAGCATGTTGAGTGTTGTGTTGTGATATAATTGCACACGATTTTTATATCCGGTTGGAGCCCATTATTTTATGAGTTTATAAGCTGAGTGTGAAATTACTTAATAAACCGTTGAATTTGTGTGAGTAATGAATTGGGCTCTACGTTAAGGCGATCTTGAGATTTGAGAAATGTGTGCGTGCTTTGCTGGTTGGAACTCAATTTTAATATGTTTTGTGTTGAGTACAAAACGGTTTTCAAATGAGTTTTATGAGAGAAAAACCATTATGAGTTCTACGTGAAGGCAAACCAGTCTTATGTGATAAGACTTAGGTGTGTGATTTTGAGTACACATCGGGCATTGCTGTGGTAGCATGTAAGTTCGATTCTTCTCCGTTCTGGTAACGTGAGATTCCCCATTCTGTGGCTATGCCACGTATATTTGGTGGTCGTTGCCACGTGAGAACCCTATTTGGTGGCCGTTGCCACGTGAGATTCTCCATTCTGTGGCTATGCCACGTATATTTGGTGGCCGTTGCCACGTGAGAACCCTATTTGGTGGCCGTTGCCACGTGAGAACCCTATTTGGTGGCTATTGCCACGTGAGAACCCTATTTGGTGGCCGTTGCCATGTGAAACCCTATCCTGTGGCTGTGCCACGTGTGAATTTAAATCAGTGGCTATGCCACGTGTGTTTAGTGCTGTGCCACGAGTGAATTCAATCAGTGGCTATGCCACGTGTGTTTAGTGACTGCGCCACGTGCATTACTATTACAGTGATTTTATCACGTTTATTGAGAAAGTGATTATCGTATTATTTTCACATGCTTTGTTACTGCTCTATACTGAGTATTTTACTTCATGTTTCCACATGATTTGAGATATGAGAATGTCGTTTTGAGTACTTTCATGCTATGGTTTTCAAATGAGTATAATGAGTTTCACATACAAATAAATATATTGTGATGTGCATTATGGTTTATATAACAAGTCCCTTACCCCCTTACTGAGCGATTTAGATGCTCACCCTATTTTCTTTCCCCCTAGATTCCTTCAAGTGAAAAAGGGTTTCCCTGCGACGTACGAAGTAGTGGCTAGTGGAGGACTTGAGCTCCAGGCCATATATCATGTTTTAAGGTATCATTTATCTTTTCATGTACCCAGACAATTATTGTAGTTACAGACACTTGATGTATAACATTGTATGGGATGTATTAGGACTAATTAACTTGTGATTGAGTAATGTATACGATATGGTATATACTATTTAATGACGAGATCCTGAGGTAAGATAAGTGTGATGATGTATGACACTGCACAGGAATGCACTCTTAATTGTGAATCAATAAGTAAAAAGTTTTAAATTGGCCTTATTTTTCGTGTTTCGGGGCGTGACAGAGCTTTCTTGGTATTAGAGCTTAGGGTGTCTAGTACTGTCAATGTCGGTTAAGTGAAATAGAATACATCCCAAGTGTCTGTAAAAGTCTGGTCATGAACTGAATCTGAAGATTGAGATTTCAATCGATTTTGATATGTACGCGCAGGAGACGAGTTAAGATAGAGAATGAGTGGACGACGAGGTCGTTCGAGGAGGCAGGCAGAGTCCCCTCCGCCACCTGCCCCCCAACCAGAGAGTCCTAACTCTCGATTTAATCGGATTGAGACCGATGTGAGGCAAGGTTTTGAGCAGATGGCAGCGCTATTCGCGCAACACTTTGGAGTTAATGCCTCGGGTACTACTCCTACACCACCACAAGGACCTCCCATACCCCTAGTACAGATGGACCCAGTGCCTCCCATCACTCAGCCTGAGGACAGAAGTATGGTCCGACTGAAGGATTTTCTGAAGATGAATCCACACGTATTTAGGGGAAATAAGGATCCCACAGAGGCTGAGGAGTGGCTGGCGGAGTTGAGAATTATATTTGATTTTCTGGGATGCACCGATGCTGAGAGGGTCAGTATGAGTATCTATATGTTGAAGGGGAGAGCTCGAGATTGGTGGGGTACTACCCAGGGTATTCTGATGTCCCGCCAGGATGTGATTGGTTGGGAAGAGTTTTAGACAGCCTTTAGGACCCAATATGTACCACGAGCTGCCCAGAGAAAGAAACAGGCCGACTTTTTGAGTTTGGTACAGGGTGATATGTCTGTGGATGACTATGAGAGCCAATTCACCGCACTATTGAGGTATGACCCAGAGACCTTCAAGAATGAAGAGCTCCGCACAGAGAAGTTTGTGTATGGATTGAAGCCCATCATCAGAGATAGATTGATTGGGCTATGTATTACTGAGTTTGGAGATGCTTTGAGACGAGCACAAGAGATTGAAAGAGGAATTGAGATGGTACAATCCCAAAACGAGCTCAGAGCGGTGAATAGAGATAAGGGCAAGAGGCCAGTAATTTTCCAAACAGAGGCTCGGAGAGGTTCCTTCAGAAGAGGAAGGATTGAGGTGCAGAAGGGCAGATTAGAGAGACCCAGAGGTTACCCTAACATTAGAGAGACCCCTCGAGATATCAGGCCTGAGACAAGGTTTTACAGAAATTGTGGCCAAATACATGAGGGAAGTTGTACTGGGTCGATCCATGGATGTTTTAGATGTGGAGACATGG
The DNA here is from genome assembly GCA_033439115.1 of Firmiana major. Classification (NCBI taxonomy): domain Eukaryota; kingdom Viridiplantae; phylum Streptophyta; class Magnoliopsida; order Malvales; family Malvaceae; genus Firmiana; species Firmiana major. The sequence goes on along the minus strand of CM065903.1, from coordinate 18,651,920 downwards.
GTCACATGGTGAAGGATTACCCTCAACCTTAGAAACCACATGTTCCGGAGCCCACTAAACAACAGCCTCAGAGAGTGAATCCCCAGAGACGGGCCACTGCTGCAGAGAAAGGAAAGAGACCTGTTACACAGGGACGTGTGTTTGCCCTGGATAAGGAGACCGCAGACACTTCTGCAGAAACTATAAGAGGTACACTCTCTGTCTGTAATTATAAGGCTCATGTGTTGATAGATCCAGGATCCACGCATTCGTTCATTTCTGAGCATTTTGAATGTAGATTAAAGTTGAAGTTTGAACCTCTAGAATATATACTACATGTAAATACCCCTATGCGTGATTCCCCAAGGACTGAGTTAATCTGTAGAGGATGTGAAATAAAGGTGGGAGATAGAGTGATGTTAGCAGATCTAATCATGTTAACTATGCATGGGTTTGATGTAATTTTGGGAATGGATTGGTCGGCAACCAATCGAGTGAGTTTAGACTGCTACACTAAGATTGTAACTTTCTCCCTACCTGAACCTTACAGTGTACGGTTGAGATATTGAGGAAATGAATATGTGGAATTCTAGTAAGTAATTTAAGAATTTTAATATTATTTTGGAGAATATTAAATATGATTGTTCATGTGAAGGTTATGAAACACTCATATCGGATGATGATCAGGAACATCCGAGGATTGAGGATATACTTGTGGTGTGTGAATTTCTGGATGTTTTCCCAGATGAGTTACCAAGTTTACCACCAGAGAGAGAGCTCGAGTTTACCATTGATTTGGTGCCAGATACTCAGCCGATCTCTAAACCTCCCTACATGATGGCATTAGTGGAACTCGAGGAATTAAAGAAACAACTACAGGAGTTATTGGATCAAGGGTTCATTAGGCCCAGTGTTTCGCCATGGGGAGCACCAGTGTTATTTGTTAAGAAGAAGGATGGTAGTCTCAGATTATGCGTAGACTATCGGTTGTTGAATAAAGCCACGGTGAAGAATATATACCCATTGCCCAGGATTGATGATCTACTTGATCAGCTGAGAGGGGCATCAGTCTTTTCTAAGATTGATTTGAGATCGGGCTATCACCAATTGAGGATCAAGGAAGAAGATATTCCAAAGACGACCTTTAGGACAAGGTATGGCTATTATGAATTTTTGGTGATGTCTTTTGGATTGACGAACGCCCCTGCAGCATTTATGAGATTGATGAACAAGGTGTTCAGAGACTATCTAGATAAATTTGTGATAGTCTTTATTGATGATATCCTGGTATACTCTAAGTCGTATGAGGAGCATGCACAACATCTGTGGTTAGTACTTCAGATACTCCGAGATAAACAATTATATGGAAAGCTTAGTAACTGTGAATTTTGGCTGGATCAGATAGCTTTCCTTAGTCATATAGTCTTAGAGGAAGGAGTATCAGTGGATCCAAGTAAAGTGAAGGCTGTGCTTAATTGGGAGAGACCGAGGACAGTTACTGAGGTACGAAGCTTCCTTGGTTTGGTAGGGTATTACAGAAGATTTGTGGAAGGATTTTCCAGGATCACCGCTCCTTTGACTAAGCTCACGCGTAAGGAGACTCCGTTCACATGGACTGATCAGTGTGAGCTCAGTTTTCAAGAGTTAAATAGGAGATTAACAGCGGCACTTGTGTTAACTATTTCTGAGGGATCAGGAGGATTTTTGGTGTATAGTGATGCATCTCATCAAGGACTGGGGTGTGTGCTTATGCAGTATAGAAGAGTGGTCGCATATGGATCACGACAGTTGAAAGACCATGAGCGGAATTACCCCACGCATGATCTGGAATTAGCCGCTGTGGTCTTTGCCTTGAAGATCTGGCGACACTACTTATATGGGGAAAGATTCTAGATCTTCACTAACCACAAGAGTTTGAGATATCTCTTTGATCAGAAAGAGTTAAACATGAGACAAAGGAGATGGATGGAACTCCTTAAGGATTATGACTGCGAGATTCTATATCATCCGGGTAAGGCGAATGTAGTTACTGATGCCCTGAGCAGGAAGAGTATGATATCTGCTATGATGATCAGGGAATGAGATTTACTGGAGCAGTTCACCGAACTCCGGATCAGAGTTAAAGAGATGGAGACTGGATTTTTGGCTAACTTGCGAATAGAGCCCAGGATTATGGATCAGATTAGAACTGGGCAGCGCAATGATCAGAGGTTGATAGATGTGGTTAGCCAAGCTGAACAGAGTTCGCAGTCGGATCTCACAGTCAGTGAGGATGGATTGTTGAGATTCAGAGGACGAATTTGTTTACCGGACGATGATACCCTAAAGAGACAGATACTGAGAGAATCCCATTGCTCGCGATACACCATGCGCGCAGGGAGTACTAAGATGTACCGAGACTTGAGAAAGGTGTATTGGTGGAGTGGTATGAAGCGAGACATGGCAGAGTATGTGGCCAGGTGTTTAGTATGCCAGCAAGTGAAAGCTGAGCATCGGAAGCTCGGAGGACTACTACAGCCCTTACCTGTACCTACATGGAAATGGGAGCATGTCACTATGGACTTTATTATGGGTTTACCGAGGACCCGAAGAGGTCGTGACGCTATATGGGTTATAGTGGATAGATTGACCAAGAGTGCCCACTTCCTTACCATCAAGAGCACAGATACTGTGGATGCCTTAACTGAGCTGTATGTCAGCGAGATAGCTAGATTAGATGGGGCTCCAGTGAGTATTACTTCTGATAGAGATTCCCGATTTACTTCCAGATTTTAGACCCAGTTTCAGGAGTCCATGGGATCTCGATTGAGTTTTAGTACCGCCTATCATCCTCAGACAGATGGTCAGTCAGAGAGGACTATTTAGACCCTAGAGGATATGTTGAGGGCGTGTACAATGGATTTTAAGGGATCATGGGATGATCACCTACCCCTAGCAGAGTTTGCGTACAATAACAGCTATCATGCGAGTATTGGAATGGCACCTTTTGAGGCTCTCTATGGTAGGAGGTGTAGATCCCCTGTAGCTTGGGAAGAAGTCGGTGACAGAATGAGTGCTCTCGAGCTTGTCGAGCAAGCTGTACAGAATGTAAAACTCATATGTGAGAGGTTACGAGCTGCACAGAGTAGACAGAAAAGCTACGCGGATGTGCGTAGACGGCCACTCGAGTTTGAGGTTGGTGATGCAGTATTTCTGAAAATATCATCGAGTAAGGGTATCATGCGATTTGGGAAGAAAGGGAAATTGAGTCCTCGATACATAGGACCATTTGAGATTCTTGAGAGAGTGGGAGAGGTAGCTTATAGATTAGCATTAGCCCCACAGATGTCCAGAATACATAATGTTTTTCATGTGTCTATGTTGAGGAAGTACCACCCGGACCCTTCTCATGTCATAGAGTATGACGAGATGGACATTCAAGAGGATATGAGCTATACTGAGGAACCCATCCGGATTCTCGATAGAAAGGGGAAGGTACTGAGAACTAAGAGCATCCCATTAGTGAAAGTTTTGTGGAAACATCACTCAATGGAAGAGGCAACGTGGGAACTAGAGAATCTCATGAAGGAGAAATACCCCCATCTATTTGACTAGTTGAGTTGAATTTGGAGGACCAAATTCTTTTAAGGTGGGGAGGATGTGAGATCTGAGAATTTCAGACATATTTTATTTATGTAATATGAACTTGAAGTGTAATTTATTGAGCTAAGTGAATTATGGAAATTATATTTGGAGATTTATATGTTAAGTGTTTAAAATAAGTGTGAAGCTATGAGGTCAGATCGATCTGGGAGAAGGAGAGATCGATCTGGTGAGTTAAAAATGACAAGGAAGGAGGAATTTAAGGAGCAGCTCGATCTCCAATGGTAGAGGATCGATCTCCTTATGATTCTGTTTGAGAGAAGATCGATCTCACGAGGAAGAGATCGATCTCCAAATGTTTCTGTTTGAGAGAAGATCGATCTCCTCAAGGAGTAGATCGATCTCATAAAGCCATAAAGAGATCGATCTCACCCCTCGACAGATCGATCTCCTAGGCATAAAATTACCCCAAATCATCCCCAAATTCAAATGTAGATCGATCTCACCAAGAGCCAGATCGATCTCCTACCCTCAGTCTATATAAGGAACCCTTGCTTTCTCCTGCAATTTCATTTTCTCTCTCTTCTAAATCCCATTTTCACCGAGCCTTAGCTTTCTCACTCATCCAAAGCACCCATTTTCGTCCAAATCAGAGGCTGTGGCAAGAAGGAAAGTTGTTCCTCATCAAAGGGAGAACAACATACTTGGAAATCGTAAGACGGATTGAATCGAGGCAAGAGATAAGCTCTCCACAAGTTTTGGGTAATTTCTAAACCTCGATCTTGATATTTGAGATGATTTTGGTGATAATAGTTGTTGGCATTGTGTTGAAGTAGCTGGAAAATGATTAGGGATTGATGAAATTGCAATGTAGTTGGAGTGATAATGATATTTAGCAATTTTGGGAATTTGAGCTATAAATGGAAATTTAGACGATGTGGTGAATTAGCATAGATAATTTGGCATGAGGAAGGTAGGACGTTGAGATGTTGTGAATGAGATTGTAGTTTGGGGTAGAGTTACGAGAATCAAGAGATTTGAGGTGTTATGAGCAATTATGCTAGATTTTGAGAATTGAGGTTACTGTGATGATGAATATTGATGTTTTAACATCGTTTGGACAGCTCGGGAGTTCCAGAGTGGAGTGCGAGACTAGTCCGTGACAAGGGGGAAACGATTGCACTATACGAGGTGCAAAGAGGTAAGGAAAACTAAACCATTTGTGTATGTGATTTATGAACTATTTTAGCATGATTTGTGATTTATAAAACAAGCATGTTAAGTGTTGTGTTGTGATATAATTACACACGATTTTTATAGCCGGTTGGAGCCCATTATTTTATGAGTTTATAAGCTGAGTGTGAAATTGCTTTATAAACCGTTGAATTTGTGTGAGTAATGAATTGGGCTCTACGTTAAGGCGATCTTGAGATTTGAGAAATGTGTGCGTGCTTTACCGGTTGGAACTCGATTTTAATATGTTTTGTGTTGAGTACAAAACGGTTTTCAAATGAGTTTTATGAGAGAAAAACCACTATGAGTTCTACGTGAAGGCAAACCAGTCTTATGTGATAAGACTTAGGTGTGTGATTTTGAGTACACACCGGGCATTGCTGTGGTAGCATGTAAGCTCGATTCTTCTCCGTTTTGGTAACGTGAGATTCCCCATTTTGTGGCTATGCCACGTATATTTAGTGGCTGTTGCCACGTGAGAACCCTATTTGGTGGCCGTTGCCATGTGAGATTCCCCATTCTGTGGCTATGCCACGTATATTTGGTGGCCGTTGCCACATGAGAACCCTATTTGGTGGCCGTTGCCACGTGAGAACCCTATTTGGTGGTCGTTGCCACGTGAGAACCCTATTTGGTGGCCATTGCCACGTGAGAACCCTATTTGGTGGCCGTTGCCACGTGAAACCCTATCCTATGGCTGTGCCACGTGTGAATTTAAATCAGTGGCTATGCCACGTGTGTTTAGTGGCTGTGCCACGTGTGAATTCAATCAGTGGCTATGCCACGTGTGTTTAGTGGCTGCGCCACGTGCATTACTATTACAGTGATTTTATCATGTTTATTGAGAAAGCGATTATCGCATTATTTTTACATGCTTTGTTACTGCTCTATACTGAGCATTTTACTTCATGTTTTCACATGATTTGAGATATGAGAATGTCGTTTTGAGTACTTTCATGCTATGGTTTTCAAATGAGTATAATGAGTTTCACATACAAATAAATATTTTGTGATGTGCATTGTGGTTTATATAACGAGTCCCTTAGCCCCTTACTGAACGATTTAGAAGCTCACCCTGTTTTCTTTCCCCCCAGATTCCTTCAAGTGAAAAAGGGTTTCACTGCGACGTACGGAGTAGTGGCTAGTGGAGGACTTGAGCTCCAGGCCATATATCGTGTTTTGAGGTATCATTTATCTTTTCATGTACCCAGACAATTATTGTAGTTAGAGACACTTGATGTATAACATTGTATGGGATGTATTAGGACTAATTAACTTGAGATTAAGTAATGTATACGATATGGTATATACTATTTAATGACGAGATCCTGAGGTAAGATAAGTGTGATGATGTATGACACTGCACAGGAATGCACTCTTAATTGTGAATCAATAAGTAAAAAGTTTTAAATTGGCCCTATTTTTCACGTTTTCGGGGTGTGACAATTTAATATGCATAAAAGCCGTACTAGATCGTTGCTTGTATGAGAGAATTTATTGATGATTCATGAATCGTGCTGGAGCTTAGCTGACATAGGTTTTCACACTGTGATATGTAAGGAGTTGTACTGGATGCCTCGAGTAGACTTTATGTCACACGGATGAGATGCTCGTACGAGCCGTGCTGGATGCTCGTGTAGACTATTAATCACACAGATGAGATGCTCGTATGTAAGCTTGAGACTGAGTAGGTTATACATGACATGGGGTAGATAAGACCTACGGTAAGCACCTTCAACCATGAGATGGGTCCACGGAGTACATTGTACTGTGTACATCACATGGAGTACGCTGTACCATGAGGTTATGATGTTGATTTGAAAGTCTGACGAAGGACTAACCCACCTCCATTTTAGAATGATACCCCGCACATCGGGATTCGTGTGGTCTGAGATGATAATGACATAGTTGGCCAACATAGTCCTCAAATATAGTGACCACCTGTCTCACATGATATCACATGGTTTTGTATACTGAGTATGATTGTGTTGTCCAGGGTAGACCCGAGGGAGGGGTCGAGCCTTATGGGATGTTTTTAAAGAGATGACACTTGTTGTTTGTGATGAGTTTTGATATGTTTTGAGAAAGTGATAAATCCTGAGGGATGGTTTTGTAAAGAGTTACCCTTTTTATGATGAGTTTTATTATGATGAGCATGAGAGGTTTTTACATGATAATTTTCCATGTTTTACTTGCCTATTTTCATGTTTTCAGTATAGCATATATGTATATACATCTGGCATAGTTTTATTATTACCTCATGCTCTGGATATTAATGATTTTTATGCATGACACTATAAGCTTGTAGATAGATCTACCATGCTTGTATTATTGCTTTACTGAGCGTGTGGTTGCTCATCCCATTCACTTTCCCCCTCTACAGAGCGTGCATAGTAGCCCAGTGAGGGATTGAGTCATAGTATTTGGATATCCAATGCTCTTCATCGCCAAGAGGTATACACACATGAATTCTTTTTGTAATAAACACGTAATAGCACAATATTCATTTTGAATTGTAATATTAGAGATGTAAGTGTAAACAAACATGTATAAGTATAGAACTTAAACTTTCAAATGCATGCATTTGCTTTTGATTATGTCACGACCCTTAACTTACCAAAATACGCATAAAATTTTCGTATTTTCACGCGTCATTTATTAGTCATCCTTCCTCGATCGTGAACAACCACACTCTCAACAGTTGGACTGTGTGTCAATGTCTACCTCATCTATTTATAACAAATTAATTTCAAAAGTAAACACTTTCATGAATACATCAGAGTTACTGTTTACAAGTGTTTACATTGCTTTACATCCCTAATGTTTACATACAAAATGCTACTATGCTATGTCTAGTTTAGATACAAAATAATTCAAGTGTGTATACCTTTAGCGATGGGATACAGCGGATACCAAAAAAAGGAAAGCCTCCAGTCACGCTCACTCTGTACTCAAATCTCTGTAAAGAGGGGGAAAATAAGGGGGGTGAGCAAACCACACGCTCAGTAAGGCAATCATTCAAATAAGTAGATACTGCACTATCTACGTGATCGTGATGCCATGCTCAAAAGCATTTAGTTCATCATTTTATCTCAAAACATGAGTGTATGATTGTGTTAATGGTATGTAAAGCAATTCATGCTATTAAAATATAGTGCACAAAATCCCATTCAAAGCATGGCATTAACCATCATGCATATTTTATAAGTAAAGCATGGCATTAATCATCATGCATATTTCACAAGTAAGGCATGACATTAAACATCATGCATCAGTGCACTTTAAAACCATTAACATACTTTTGTCTCAAACCATTCAATTCTAATCAGGATTCGATCCCTCCTTCAGACTATCCTAACCCACAAAACATTTCAAACATGGATTTATTCTCAAAGCAATAGACATGTGAGATAGGCAGTACAACAAGGGAAATATCCTCAAAGACTATGGCCATATCCTATGATACCGACTACACGAATCAGGTGTGCGGGTTATCACCACTATCTACTTCCACACAGGAGGTGGGTCACGTCTAGCCCGTCGGTCCATAGTAGATCTTGTCCGAAGACAGCACATCACAATCTCAACACGGTACATCGTACTCCAAGCTACTTGCATGGTACAATGTACTCTGTGGACCCAATCAACAGATCATATCACGCCACATCTTAAAACGTACGTGTGAGCCTATTTAATCGGTACGACCTCTTGTCTACAAGAAGCTCCTAACATGGCTATCAACATATCAAAAAATGCACGTGTGAGCCTATTTAATCAGTGTGACACCCAGTCTACCCGAAGCTCCAAGCACGAAAACAAATAAGGTGGGCATCTAATGCGAGTTAAGCTCCAAGCACCATGCCAAAACTAGTGTAAAAATCCATGTGAAAACCAGTGCGAGCTAAGCTTTAGCACTCATGTGTATAAAACACATCAAATCTCGTGCGAGTCAGACTCTAGCATGCTTTCATTCTCATGAAAACAAAGTAGGTGGCTCATTTCTTTACAAAGTGTGGTTAACAAACCAAAACAACTCATTTCTTTTGCAATTCATTTCAAATGCTAGCCAACCTACCAATCAAAAAGCAATAAAACATGATTTTCCAAAGCATTATGCTTTTATTTTCATGCACATTTCTCAAACACCCAACTTTTACCCTTCAATCACCCAATTTCATTTCCTAATATCTCATGCATTCTAGCAAAGCATTTAAGCCCTCAAATTGCGCACAGATATCTCTAAGAGTCCACACAATTCCCTTACCTCGATTTACTTGAGTGCGACTCTCTCTTCCTCTACGCTTCTCACGATCTTATCTTGACTTGCTCCAGTGTATCCTCGGGAGCTGCAACTCATCCATCAAACACTTGAGTTAACGCTTTTAACTCTTATTCAACTATGCATTTATCCAATGCCTTAGATACACATTTTACCTCTTGTGGTAAATATCACTATCTATTCACTAACAACAACTTAAAATCATACCCATAACACTATTTTCACATCTACATATCCCATTCCTCATTAACCTCAATACATTCCACTTTCTCACTCTAGACCATTTCTAGGTTATAATCATTCCAATGCATTTTAGATAGTTTCTAACAATACTAAGCACCCTATCAACCCCAAACATTAATAGCATAACAATGTAATTAAGTTGGTGATTTAGAAACTCACCTAGCTTAATTCCCTCTTTACTCCCAATGGGAATGCACCTTGTTCCTCAAATCCAACAAATGAGGAAAATACCTCCAAGCTAAGTTGTTCTTCTCTTCGATGTGAACAACTTTATGTCTGATAGCCTTCCCTCAAATCTTCTTGAAAATAGCTGGATTTAGAGAGTAAAATCTAGGTTTTTGGTTAGAAATGGGTAATATTGGTTTTTGTCTCGAAAATGCAGATCTAACTGCTCCATATTTATAGATTCAACTTGATGAGATCGATCTACCTTAGGTGGAGATCGATATGGTCCTCTTAAAAATCCATCTTTTCCAAGACATATTAAAGGCAGGAGATCAATCTGTCGAGTAGGGGAGATCGATCTTGCTTCAAACAGATAGTCAAAGAGATCGATCTGGTCTTAGGGGAGATCGATTTGCTTCCAACCGGAAAGCTAAGGAGATCAATCTGTTCCATTAAGGATTGATATGCATTTTACAGAATGAGCTAGGAGCTCGATCTGGCTCCTTTGGAGATCGATCTGCTCTATTTCATTACTCAAATAAGAGCTTTCTGGCTCTTTCAGATCAATCTCTCATCCTATGAGATCGATCTAACCTTCATATTTCTAGATTTTCTGTAGTTTTTCTGCAACAACTCATACCAAACTTCATCCTTTTTGTTGCCATGTTCATTTCCTCATCCAATCATCATTGAGACTTGAAAATGACATCCCATAATACTTTATACACAGCAAAACTTGTGTAGAATCTTTGTATATCCAAAGGTACATATATAAACTAAATGGAAGTGCACAACTTATGCAAATCTTCCTTCCATTTTACCATACTATTCATATTCCATTCTACTTATATTCTTCACATGTTTAAGTCTATTTCTTCATATTCATATATAATGAAACTTGTATGTATAATCGCAACCCTTATTACATGTGTGTATATTTAATTTATGGAGTTTACATCATTTATACTTCACATTACAAGCACATCACTATTTACATATATATATATATATAAAGTCGTGCTTATACATATATGGGGTCTCACAGATTAATTGAAAGATGTATGGTAAATGATGATTAATATTGACTCACAGGCCAACTGTGTATGTGAGGGTTGTTTACGATCAAGTAAGAGAATGAAAAAGTAAAAAATTTATGGTGATTTTTAGATGAAATGGATAAAGAGGGTCGTGACAGTTGTTATTAAAGGATCGAGGCCTACCATTAAGCAGTGCAGTAGATGTGGTAGATTCCATGGAGGTAGACCTTGTCTTGTTTCTAGTGGATTGTGCTTCAGATGTGGGAAGCCAGGGCATATGGTGAGAGTTTGCCCAAAGGTTATTGATATTGCCACACAAAAGGCCAAGGAGCTAGAGAGAGCTCCAGCTGATATGTCTACTCCGAGGAGGAAAGTGAAAACAAAGGAGAAGGGGAAGCAGGTCATTGGACGAGGGCGAGTACATGCCTTGGACTAGCTCATGGCTGATGTTTTATTGGATGTGATTAGAGGTAACATCCTGATGTATGATTTAGAAGCATATGTTTTAATTGATCCTGCTGCCACGCATTCATTTGTATCGCCTTCATTTGCATGTAAGTTAGCAAAACATGTAGAGCGTACACCTTTGAGTAGGAGATATTGTTTATGTCACGACCCAAAACTAGCCAAAAATCAGAGTAAATTTTCGCGTTTTATTATTTTCTTTCATGCTTACCTGTTCTCTGATCGTGACCACACTCCACTAACAATTAGGCTGTGCGTCAATGCCAGTCCCACCAAATTAATTCTTTCTCAGTCATTTATAAATGTTTACAATATTTATACATCCCCTAAAGTTACTTACAAACATGTTACTGTGCTATACTTATTTAGATACAATATGTACAAGTGTATATACCTTAAATGATGGGTAGCAGCGGATATCCGGAATGCAGTACTCAGTCGCCTCAACATCTACTGGAGATTATCTATGTGAGAAAATGAAAGGAGTGAGCACATCAAGCTCAGTAAGGCAATCCTACGAACAAGTAGGTAACCATACTACCTACATGAACGTGGTGCCATGCATAAACCACACTTTCTCCACACATTTCAAAACTGATGCAATGATTCATGATGTCATGTAAAACACGTTCACATGGAAAATTCAACATGCAACTCTTTTTAAATCATTTCTTTCTCATTTAAAAATTTCACAATAAAGTCAGGACTCAACCCATCCCTCGGGTGGTCCTGACTCACACAAAACCATGAAAATCAGTTTACATCACACATGGGTTTAAAAAGCATGGAAATAGCATCATGCAAATTTAGTTTAAAACCCAGTTTCAATCATCGTCAAGGTCATCAACATGCGAGACTAGGCAACATCTGTATATCAGTAATAACCAGGACTATGGCCGTGTGTCCTCGTGAGCCCCTCTGCTACACGGATCCTAGTGTGTGGGGTCTCACCCTGATCGGGAACCACCCGAGAGGTGGGTCACTCCATCTCGTCGATCTTATCTGACCCTACGCATCTATAGATGCCACACGTATCCGAAGATACCACGCATTCGAAGATGCCACACGTATCCGAAGATACCACGCATCCGAAGATGCCACACGTATCCGAAGATACCACGCATCCGAAGATGCCACACGTATCCGAAGATACCACGCATCCGAAGATGCCACACGTATCCGAAGATACCACACATCCGAAGATGCCACACGTATCCGAAGATACCACGCATCCGAAGATGCCACACGGTACAGCGTACTCCATGCTACTTGCACGGTACAACATACTCCGTGGACCCATATCATATCTGCATACTTATGCCATGTCTCCAAACGCACGTGCGAGCCTATTAAATCGGTGTGATACATAGTCACCCGCTGCTCCAAACACGGCTCATCGTATGATCTTAGAAAAATAGTGCGAGCGGCGCTCCAGCACTCTCATAAAATCAAGTAAAACTAGTGCGAGCTAAGCTCTTGCACTCTGTAACGAAAATCATATATATAAAAATATGGTGCGAGCTAGACTCCGACACCGTGTCATGAAAATCATATATATATATATATATAAAGAATCTGGTGCGAGTCGGACTCCAGCACCAATGCATGTAAAACTCTAGTGCGAGCTCTCGCTCCAGCACTAATGCATGCATCACACAAATCAAAACATCGTGCGAGCTGAGCTCTAGCACGTCACATGTCAATAGAAACCTCTCCAGGAACCTCTTGTTCTTGCTCCTCCCAATTTTTTCTAAAATTGTAAATTTTACCCTTAACAAGGGTATTTTGGTAATTTATCCATTCGGGGCACTAAAATTATTAACTTACTTCTAGACCCTTCAGATAATTTAAAAGACTGCATATGAACTTTGAAATTTCGTAAAGTTACCTCTAGCAGTCCATAGAATTCTCTTACCTTATTTTTCTGTAGAGTCTGACCTTTCCTTTTTTCACTGCTGTCTCATCACGCAGTCCGATCTGCTCCCAATCCAATGTCCGAAACTACGTATAATTATTCCTCAGGTCAGATATCATACAATTTAATTGTATTTCCAATTTTCTGGGCTTAATTTAAATCATTGGGCCCATTTACCCCTATTGGGCCCGATTGCACCTTATGAGCCTTAATCGGCTTTAAGCCCATTTTTCACTTAATTTTCACATTATCGAGGCCTATTAGGCTCATTGGGCCCACCAATAATTTCTTGGGCCTCTTTCTAACTCTCGAATGCTCAATTCATTATTTACGATAATTTATCTAAATTTTCATCATTTAATTTATTTTATGCGATAATTAAATCCGAAGTACGCATAACGATGTAAATTGTCGTAAATAAAATTTACTTACTCGAGATTCCATGCTAGTACGTAAATCGAGGCTGTCTCGAGCTCTTGTTGGATACTAATTGTCGAGCTACACAATTTCATAATTTTTCGAGTAAATTTCCAGTCGAATAATAATTAAATAAAATATTTCAAACTTTAAATCGGTCATTTTCGACTGCTACTGACTTACCCGTAGCTCGATTACATCGCCGAAATTTTTTTCCAATTTTTCCTCTATTTCTTTTTCCCTTTTTCTCTTTTTTTCCTTTCCTCATTGGCTGAACCGGTTTGGTCCGGTTCAGACCCGGTTCGGACCCGTCGGTTCACCCCGGTTCACTCCAGTTCGACCGATTCAGGGCCTTGCCGGCCGGTTCTCCACCGACTTCCGCCACCAGTGGCTCCGCTTGGTCGTCCGCATCTCAGATCTAGGGTTGGCTTTGGTCGAGGTCGCCGGAAAGTCGTCGGTCCGGCTATTCTCCTTTCGTCGACGGTGGTTCTCCCTCTTTCTGTCGTTTCCGGCGCCGTCCGTCGGTTTCGCCAGTCGTGACCACCACCGATCGCGTCACCTGGGCCTGGGGAAGCCTCGGCTGGGGGCGGGGTCGGCCAGATCGGCGCCGTTCGCCGCCGATCGGAGCTCTTTCTTCCCGCGGCTTCTCTTGCCGTTTTCGGCCTCCTCCGGCGTCGGTGTGGCGCGTCGTCGGTACCAGGGAGGTCGCTGACCTCTCCTCTCCCTTTTTCGGCCCTTTGCCTGGCCGTTGGCCGTCGGACGGTGGCCGTTCGATCTTTCTTGGTTTCGATTCCGTTTTTCCTTCTTCTCTCTCCCCGAAGCTTTCAATTTCTGATTTCTTTTTTTTTTTAATTCTTCTCTTCCTTTTTTTATCAATTATTTTTATTATTATTTTAATTAATAAAATACATTAAAATACCCAAATATCTCTTAAAATATCCTAAAAATTATTATTTAATTCTAAATTCATTTATTTAATTTATTTAGTTTATTTTAACCATTTTCGGTATATTTTCTCTGTATTTTCGGGATATTGTCCCGAGCAAAAATTTTGATTAATTTTCAGTAAATTCATATCTTGATCGATTTAACCCGAAATAAATTTATTTCTTTGTTATTGATCAAGATTTCTCAATCCCATATTTTTAATTAAATTTCCTTATCGAATTTACACCAACTTTCGATCTTTTGACATTTTGCCCTTCAACGTGTTCAAAAATTTCATTTCAGTCCTTTTACATTTTTAATTTCGTATTTTAACTAAAATCGGGTCTTACAGTTTAGTATGCCTATGGATAATAGTCAGCTAGTGGAGTATGTGTTAAATGACTGTAAGCTAAGAGTAGGGGAAAAAGATATGATAGCCAATCTAATATTATTAAGTATGAGTGATTTTGATGTAATCTTAGGAATGGATTGGTTATCGTCAAACCATGCTGTGTTAGATTGTTATGCTAAGACAGTTATGTTTCCTAACCATGAAAAATATGTTGTAAAGTTTGATGAAAAGAAATGAAAGTAGTAGTTATGGTTACAATAAATAATGTACTATGCTGACTGAGAAATGAATATATTGAAGGTTTTATTACGTATGTGGTTGATACGGATAAGGCACATTCGGAGTTGGTAAATATTCCTGTGGTTAGTGAGTTCCCAAATGCCTTTCGGATGAATTTCCAGGGTTACCACCAGACAGAGAGATGGAGTTCTGTATAGATTTGGTACTTAGTACTGAACCTATATCGAAACCACCGTATCGCATGGCCTTAGTTGAGCTGAAGGAGCTCAAGAGACAGTTACAGGAGTTATTGGATAGGGGGTTCATCAGACTGAGTGTTTCACCTTGGGGAGTACAGGTTTTGTTTATGAAGAAGAAGGATGGAAGCCTCCGATTATGTATAGATTACATATTGTTGAATAAGGCTACCATCAAGAATAGGTATCCCCTTCCACATATTGATGACTTGTTAGATCAGGTTGGGGGAGCGCAGGTCTTTTCTAAGATTGATTTGAGGTCTGTGTATCATTAGTTGAGAGTTCGGCGTGGAGATGTTCCCAAGACAGCATTTAGGACCCGATATGGCCACTATGAGTTCTTGGTTATACCATTCGGATTGACGAATGCTCCCATGACTTTCATGGCTTTGATGAACGATGTGTTCAAGCCATATTTGGATCAGTTCGTTATCGTCTTCATCGATGACATATTGGTATACTCGAAATCTGAGAAAGAGCATGAGAAGCACCTCAGGATTGTATTGCAGACCCTATGAGAGCAGAAGCTATATGCTAAACTCAGTAGTGTGACTTTTGGTTGGCACAGATCTCATTTTTGGGATACGTTATGTCAAGGGATGGAGTATCAGTAGATCCATCCAAGATTGAGGCTGTAGTTCAGTGGGAACAGCCAAAGACAGTCACCGAGATCAGGAGTTTCCTGGGTTTAGCAGGGTATTACCAGAGATTGTTGAGGAATTTTTTAAGTTAGCTGTTCCATTGACTCGTCTCACTCGGAAGGGTGTAGCATTCGTGTGGGATGATGATTGTGAGAAGAATTTTTAGGAGCTGAATCGTCGATTGACCACTGCTCTGATTCTCACTATCCCTACCAGCTCAAGAGGATTTTTAGTGTATATCGGTGTTTCGCATCAGGGACTGAGCTGTGTATTAATGCAGGATGGGAATGTAGTTTCTTATGGATCCAGATAGTTGAAGGACCATGAGAAGAACTATCTGACCAATGATTTGGAGTTAGCAGTAGTAGTGTTTGCAGTTAAGGTATGGCGCTACTACTTGTATGGTGAGAAGTTTTAGATTTTTATCGACCACAAGAGTATTAAGTATCTATTCTCACAGAAAGACCTGAACATGAGACAAAGAAGATGGTTAGAGCTTCTGAAGGACTATGATTGTGAGATACTTTATCATTCGGGTAAGGCTAACGTTGTAGCTAATGCGTTGAGTAGGAAGAGCCTTGGAATGGTATCGTATATGATGGTGAAGGAACATGAGTTGCTAGAACAGTTTGCTAGCCTCAGTTTGGGAGTTGTGCCTTCTGACATAGATATGGGTGTGTGATTGCTAGTCTACGCTTAGAGCCAAGCCTGTTGGACAAGATCAGACAGGCTCAGCAGATTGATCCGTATTGTATTGATGTGAGTAGTTAGACACAGAGGGGCATAATGATTGATTTTTAGATAAGTTCTGAAGGACTTCTGAGGTTTAGAGGCAGATTGTGTGTTCCCGAGGCCCAGAGCTCAGGAAATTAATTTTATTAGAAGCTCATTTGTCGAGGTACACGTTGCATCCGAGGAGTAATAAGATGTATCAAAACCTCTGGAAGGTGTACTGGTGGTCTAGTATGAAGAGAGATGTGACAGATTTCGTGGCAAGATGTCTCGTGTGTCAGCAGGTGAAGGTAAAGCATCAGAGACCTGTAGGGTTATTGCAGCCTCTACCTATACCGACATGAAAATGGGTGCATATCACCATGGATTTCGTGATGGGTTTACCAAGGACCCAGAGGAATCACGATACGATATGGATGATCGTTGATAGACTGACGAAGTCAGTCCACTTCTTAGCTATGAGAGCTACCGATACTCTGAGTTCATTGGCAGAATTGTATGTACGCGAGGTAGTGAGGTTGCATGGTGTTCCAGTGAGCATTGTTTCAGATAGGGATTCCCGCTTCATTTCCCACTTTTGGAAACATTTTCAGGAAGCTATTGGAACCTAGTTGAGTTTGAGCACTGCTTTCCATCCTTAGACAGATGGTCAGTTAGAGGGGCTATACAGACTGTGGAAGATATGTTGAGAGCATGTGTGCTAGATTTTAGAGGCTCCTGTGATGATCATTTGACATTAGTCAAATTCGCCTATAATAACAATTATCATGTGAGTATCGGGATGGCACCGTATGAGGCTTTGTATGACTGCAAATGTCATTCCCTTATCGGTTTGGAAGAAGCGGGTGACTAGAAGATTTTTGCTCTTGACTTGGTTACACAGGCCTCTGAGGATGTCTGGTTGATTGTTGAGAGATTGAGGACAGCTCAGAGTAGACAAAAAAGCTATACTGACAGGAGACGAAGACCACTTGAGTTTGCAGTCGGTGATTTAGTGTTTCTGAAGGTTTCTCCTTCCAAGGGTATAATGAGATTCGGGAAGAGAGGTAAGTTGAGTCCTCGCTACATTGGACCTTTTGAGATATGATAATTCTATTTTTAATAGAATTATTTGTGCTTAATTTCTTAATTAATTATTTAAATCCCCATATTATTTTATTAATTATCCCCTTTATTTAATTAAAATTCTTTAATGTGCAGATAAAATAAATCCGGATGAAACTCAGTCATTTCAGTCAAAATTGGGCTGAAATCGGGCTAAAGGAGATTGGACCACTTCCAATTTACAGACCGAATCACCAGTCGTCTGGACACGCGTGATGCCAGGTGCTCGTATTTTATTCGCTCAGAAACGATAAGATCGACGGACACTGTGCCAACCCTCTTGAAGACACAGTCAGGCCACATCGCACAGCCAATTAGACAAAAAGACTGATGACGTGGAAATATATACTCTGCAGCAAATAAAATGAAGACAAGTGGCCAAACAATGCCAACTCATCTAGGATGAAAAATTACCATTGTACCCCTAAGTGTGTGTATAAATAGAATATGATGGCAATTAAAAAGAATCAAGTAGCCTAGGTTAGGAGTAGTGTAGAGTAATTTAGGAGTAGTTTTTAGAAGTAAATTAGGAGTAGTTGTGATTTTAGGGTAGCTTTAGTTTTTATTTTTATTTTTTAGTTTAATTTCCAAGCATTTTCCCGTTAGTTGTTGTTAGCCACCATTGATTTCATAGCTACTGTTCATTGCAAATGTTACTTTTATGAAAGTTTTCACTTCTTTCCTTGTTCTTTTATCGGCTGCCACCATTTCCGTTAGTTAGCAAGCTTCTATTTTTTTTTTTATATATTTTAACTTCATTTAAAAGATTTCATTTACAATGTTACAAATGTCTTGATTATTCTGATGTTTGCATTTTTTTAGTCTCTTCAATGAAAGTTTCAATCTCGGTTTGTTATTCTTTTACTGTGTTGCTTCAAGTTTCTTCAATGTTTTACATTATGTCTTTATTTTTAGCTTATTACTTCGAGACTGTAAAGGAGGATCAACAATATTATAGTTTTACTTGCTACGATTTTACATAGTCATTTGATGTAATATTTTTTTAGATTTTCCATTAGTATTTTATGTTTACTGCATATATGGTTTAATGCTTGTACAACTTCATTTTCTGGATTTTAGTTTCGGTTCTTCTTACAATCTTCTTAATCCCGATTTTTTTTACTGCCTTTGTTTTACATTCTCCTGCTTTACGTTCGAGTTGCAGTATTATTTTTTTCTGGTTGGTGCTACTTCGTTCTTCTATTTCATTCTGTCCTGGATACTTCCTTTTGTGTGTGGCTTCTTCAAATGTAATGAGCTACTGTGTCAAGCAGGGAACCATTACTTTGGCCCTCTGTTTCATTCCAGCATGCTTAGTTTTTTTTTTTACTGCTTTAGTTTCACTCCTTCTCTTAATAGTGATGTCAGTTGGTAGTTCTTTGATTATACATGATATTTTCTGTTTTGCTCTGTTATTATATGTCTGTTACTGTTCACCATAGTCTAATCGTTATTATGCACTCTGTTGATGCTTCAGTTTTCTGTTAATAACCTTTTCAATGTGTTTTACTTCGGTGAGTTGGTGTAATTCGATCATGATGCAGAAAGCTGGTGATTGAAGCTGGAAGCAGATGATGTGCGTGACTGGGTACTGTCTGATTCATGCTGGCTGCAGAGTTTCAGATTAATAAGAGGGAGGACAAACCGAGAGCAAGAGCAGCTAGTGCTTCCAGCGGCATGGGCAGGAAATGGAGCAGAGTGCAGGACCCGTGTAGTAGAGAGCACGGACAGCAACGCTTGGAGACAAAATTTGGAGAAGAAACGAGCACAGTACAACAAAGACGGGACCACTCAGCTGGTTGGAAAAGTTGTTTAAGGCCATGTTTGGCCATGTCATTTTAATCATTTAATCCATTTTTATTGCATTTTTAGCATTTTATTTTCAATGTTATTGGGTAGCTTAAAAATTAGAGTTTTAAATTAATTTACATGTTAGTTATATTTTCTTTTCTTAGTTCAAAACTTAGATTTAAGTATATTAATAGTTAATTTTCATTTTAGTGTTGGGTGTTGCATTTAAAATTAAATTAGAGATAGAATCATTTTATGTATTTTTAAGTTTTCATTTTAAATTGAAAAATCCAAAAATAGTTCTCATGCATTATTTTGAATTTTGTGTTAGTTAGATTTAATTTAGGATTATTTTATAGGTAGTTAATTTCTTAGTTATATTTAAGAATTTCTTTAGGTTAATAGAAGTTTTATTTTATTAGACTTTAAGTTAGCTTAATTTGTATTTTTATTAATTAGTTTAATTACATGCACATTTTAATTTAGGTTTCTTTAATTTTAATTTAATTAATTTTGTTTCTTTACTTTCATATTTGCATTTTAGTTTAATTGCGTTAATTACTTTTAACTGTTTTAATTATCTTTTGTAGGTATTTTCTTTAATTGCTTGGAGCACTATAAGTAATTTTTGCTCTCTTTAATTTCCTTTAGTTTATAATTTTTATTGTTTTCAGTACTTTTAATTTCAGCCTTGTAGATCACCCATTAAGAATTCATAATTTGCTAGGATATACTTAGGGTAAGATTAATCGGTAGTTAATTAGGCTAATCAACTTCTCTGTGGGACAATAATTCGAGACTCAAATCTCATTATTACTTGTACGACCCGTGCACTTGCGGATACATGTCTAGGTCACTTATAGTGGGTATAGTTTGTATCAAGTTTTTGGCACCGTTGCCGTGGAAGTCTTAATTAGTCATTAATTAATATCGGTGAAATTATGCTTAGGTGTAATTCTAGCATGTAAATATTTAGGTTGTAAATATTTAGAGCCTTACTTAGGTTAGTTAAATTTTCTCTATCTAATTAAAAAAAAATTAAAAATTAAGAAATTAAAAAACTTAAAAAAAATTTCTAAGGACTTTGTGATGTTTGCATGCGTAGAGCCAGGAGTTATGATTGATTTCCTTTAGATCCTGAAATTAAACGAACTCTTAGAAAAATTCGAAAGGATTCTAGGAAATTAATAGCTCCGCTGTAAAACACCATGACAGAATATAGAGAAATTAGGACCGTTGGAGATTATGCAATACCGACTATCGGAGGGTATTATACTGACATTAGGCCACCAGCTGTTCCTGCAAATAATTTTGAAATTAAGCCTTCCATCCTCTAGATGATCCAGACCTCTTTACAGTTCAGTGGCTTCCGGATGAAGACCCACATGCTCACCTCGGGCAATTCTTGGACTTGTGCAACACCTTCAATCACAATGGATTATCAGATGGTGCGCTTAGGCTTAGATTATTCCCCTTCTCGCTTAGGGATAGGGCGCGACACTGGTTAACCTCCTTGCCTCCAAAATCCATTTCTACATGGGATGAGTTAGCCCACCAATTTCTAGCTAAGTTTTTCCTTCCCTCTAAAATGGCTAGACTCCGTAGTGACATATCTACCTGTCACGCCCCGAAAGTGCGGAAAATAGGGCTAATTTAAAACTTTTTACTCGTTAATTCACAATTAAAGGTGCATTCCTGTGCAGTGTCATACATCATCATAATTATCATTCCTCAGGATCTCATCAATAGAATTTATATATCATATCAATACATTAATCCATCTCAAGTTAATTAATCCTAATACATCCCATAAAATGTTATACATCAAGTGTCTGCAATTACAATAATAGTCTGGGTACATAAAAAGATAAAAGATACCTCAAAATACAATATATGGCCTGGAGCTCAAGTCCTCCACTAGCCACTACTCCGTACGTCGCAGGGAGATCCTTTTTCACTTGAAGAACTCTGGGGGGAAAGAAAACAGGGTGAGCTTCTAAATCGCTCAGTAAGGGGGGTGAGGAACTCATTTCATAAACCAAAATGCACATCACAAAATGTTTATTTGTATGTGAAACTCATTTGAAAACCATAGCATGAAAGTACTCAAAATGACATTCTCATGTCTCAAGTCCTGTGAAAACATGAAGTAAAAGGCTCACTCTAGAGCAATAACAAAGCATGTGAAAACAATGCGATAAACGCTTTCTCAAATACGTGATAAAATCACTGAAATAGTAATGCACGTGGCACAGCCACTAAACACATGTGGCATAGCCACTGATTTAAATTCTCACGTGGCATAGCCACAAAACACACATGGCAAAGCCACTGATTTAATTTCTCGCGTGGCATAGCCACAAAACACACGTGGCAAAGCCACTGATTTAATTTCTCGCGTGGCATAGCCACAGAATAGGGTTTCTCAACGTGGCAACGGCCACCAATGGGGTATAACGTAGCACAGCCACCAATGGGGTTTCTCAACGTGGCAACGGCCACCAATGGGGTATAACGTGGCACAGCCACCGAATGGGTTATTCTCACGTTACCAGAACGGAGAAGAAATCGGGCTTACATGCTACCAGAGCAATGCCCGGTGTGTACTCACAACTACACACCTAAGTCTTATCACATAAAACTGATTTGCCTTCACGTAGAACTCATAGGGGTTTTTCACTTATAAAACTCAATTGAGAACCGTTTTGTACTCAATACAAAACGTAATAAAATCGAGTTCCAACCGGCAAAACATGCACACATTTCTCAAATCTCGATATTGCCTTAACGTAGAGCCCAGTTATAAACTCATAAAAACATTGGGCTCCAACCGGCTATAAAAACCGTGTGCAATTAAATCTCAACACAAAACTCAACATGCTTGTTTTATAAACCACAAATCATGCTATAATAGTTTACAAATCACATACACAAATGGTTTAGATTTCCCTTACCTCTTTGCACCTCGTATAGTGCAATCGTTTCCCCCGTATCACGGACTAGTCTCGCATTCCACTCTGGAACTCCCGAGCTGTCCAAACGATGTTAAAACATCAATACTCAATTATCTCATAAACCTCAATTCTCAAAACCGAGCATAATTGCTCATAACACCTCAATTCTCTCGATTCTCATAACTCTACCCTAAACTACAACCTCATTCACAACATCTCAACGTTCCACATTTCTAATACCAATTATCTATGCTAATTCACCACATTTGTCTAAATTTTCATTTATAGCTCAAAATTCCTAAAATTACCAAAATTGCCAAATATCAACATTACTCCAACTACATTGTAATTCCATCAATCCCTAATCATTTCTCAGCTATTACAACACAATGACAACCACCAATATCATCAAAATCATCTCAAATATCAAGATTGAGGTTTAGAAATTACCCAAAGCTTGTGAGACGCACAACCCACGCCTCGATCCGATTCGTCCTTCGATTTCCAAGTATGTTGTTCTCCCTTTGATGAGGAACAACTTCCCTTCTTGCCACAACCTCTGATTCGGCCAAAAATGGGTGATTTGGATGAGTGAGAAAGCTAGATTTTCGGTGGAAATGGGTTTGGAAGAGAGAGAAAGTGAGTTTGCAGGAGAAAAACACGGGTTCCTTATATAGACTGGAGGTAGGAGATCGATCTGCCTCTTGATGAGATCGATCTGCGTTTGAATTTTAGGGACGATCTAGGCAATTTTATGCCTAGGAGATCGATCTGTCGAGGGGTGAGATCGATCTCTTTATGGCTTTATCAGATCGATCTGCTCCTAAGGAGATCGATCTTCTCCCAAACAGAATCATTTGGAGATCGATCTCTTCCTTATGAGATCGATCCTTTCTCAAAAAGAATCATTTGGAGATCGATCTCTTCCATTGGAGATCGATCTGCTCTTCAAATTCTTCCTTCCTTCTCATTTTTAACTCACCAGATCGATCTCTCCTTCTCCCAGATCGACCTGTCCTCATACTTCATGCTTATTTTACACACTTAACATATAAATCTCCAATTATAATTCTCACAATTCACTTAGCTCAATAAATTACACTTCAAATTCTTATTACATCATTAAAATATATCTAAAATTCTCAGATCTCACATCCTCCCCACCTTAAAAGAATTTGGTCCTCCAAATTCAACTCAACTAGTTAAAGAGATGGAGGTATTTCTCCTTCATGAGACTCTCTAGTTCCCACGTTGCCTCTTCCATTGAGTGATGTTTCCACAAAACTTTCACTAATGGGATGCTCTTGGTTCTCAGTACCTTCTCCTTTCTATCGAGAATCCGGACGGGTTCCTCAGTGTAGCTCATGTCTTCCTGTATGTCCATCTCGTCATACTCTATGACGTGGGAAGGGTCCAGGTGGTACTTCCTCAACATAGATACATGAAAAACATTGTGTATTCGGGACATCTGTAGGGGTAATGCTAATCTGTAAGCTACCTCTCCCACTCTCTCAAGAATCTCGAATGGTCCTATGTATCGAGGACTCAATTTCCCTTTCTTCCCAAATCGCATGATACCCTTACTCGGTGATATTCTCAGAAATACTGCATCACCAACCTCAAACTCGAGTGGCCGTCTACGCACATCCGCGTAGCTTTTCTGTCTACTTTGTGCAGCCCGTAACCTCTCACATATGAGTTTCACACTCTGTACGGCTTGCTCAACAAGCTCGGGAGAATTTATCTTTCTGTCACCGACTTCTTCCCAAGCTACAGGGGATCTACACCTCCTACCATATAGAGCCTCAAAAGGTGCCATTCCAATACTCGCATGATAGCTGTTATTGTATGCAAACTCTGCTAGGGGCAGGTGATCATCCCATGATCCCTTAAAATCCATAGTACACGCCCTCAACATATCCTCCAGGGTCTGAATAGTCCTCTCTGACTGACCATCTGTCTGAGGATGATAGGCGGTACTGAAACTCAATCGAGATCCCATGGACTCCTGAAATTGGGTCCAAAATCTGGAAGTAAATCGGGAATCTCTATCAGAAGTAATACTCACTGGAGCCCCATGTAATCTAGCTATCTCGCTGACATACAGTTCAGCTAAGGCATCCACAGTATCTGTGCTCTTGATGGCAAGGAAGTGGGCAGTCTTGGTCAATCTATCCACAATGACCCATATCGCGTCACGACCTCTCCGGGTCCTCGGTAAACCCATAATAAAGTCCATAGTGACATGCTCCCATTTCCATGTAGGTACAGGTAAAGGCTGTAGTAGTCCTCCGGGCTTCCGATGCTCAGCTTTCACTTGCTGGCATACTAAACACCTGGCCACATACTCTGTCACGTCTCGCTTCATACCACTCCACCAATACACCTTTCTCAAGTCTCGGTACATCTTAGTACTCCCTGGGTGCATGGTGTATTGCGAGCAGTGGGATTCTCTCAGTATCTGTCTCTTTAGGGTATCATCGTCCGGTACACAAATCCGTCCTTTGAATCTCAACAATCCATCCTCGCTGATGGTGAGATCCGACTGCGAACTCTGCTCAGCTCGGCTAACCATATCTATCAATCTCTGATCACTGGCTGCCCAGTTCTAATCTGATCCATGATCCTGGGTCTATCCGCAGGCTAGCCAAAAATTCAGTCTCTACCTCTTTAACTCTGATCCGAAGTTCGGCGAACTGCTCTAACAAATCCCATTTCTTGATCATCATAGCAGATATCATACTCTTCCTGCTCAGAGCGTCAGCCACTACATTCGCCTTACCCGGATGATATAGAATCTCGCAGTCATAATCCTTAAGGAGTTCCATCCATCTCCTTTGTCTCATGTTTAACTCTTTCTGATCAAAGAGATATCTCAAACTCTTGTGATCAGTGAAGATCTGGAATCTTTCCCCATATAAGTAGTGTCGCCAGATCTTCAAAGCAAATACCACAGCGGCTAACTCCAAATCATGCGTGGGGTAATTCCGCTCATGGTCTTTCAGCTGTCGCGATCCATATGCAACCACTCTTCCATGTTGCATAAGCACACACCCCAATCCTTGATGAGATGCATCACTATACACCGAAAATCCTCCTGATCCCTCAGGAATAGTTAACACAGGTGCCGCTGTCAATCTCCTTTTTAATTCCTGAAAACTGAGCTCACATTGATCAGTCCATATAAATGGAGTCTCTTTGAGCGTGAGCTTAGTCAAAGGAGCGGAAATCCTTGAAAATCCTTCCACAAATCTTCTGTAATACCCTGCCAAACCAAGGAAGCTTCGTACCTCAGTAACTGTCCTCGGTCTCTCCCAATTAAGCACAGCCTCCACCTTGCTTGGATCCACTGATACCCCTTCCTCTGAGACTATATGACCAAGGAAAGCTATCCGGTTCAGCCAAAACTCACACTTACTAAGCTTTTCGTATAATTGCTTATCTCAGAGTATCTGAAGTACTAACCACAAATGCTGTGCATGCGCCTCATATGACCGAGAGTATACTAGGATATCATCAATAAAGGCTATCACAAACTTATCAAGATAGTCTCTGAACACCTCGTTCATTAATCTCATAAATGCTGCAGGGGCGTTAGTCAATCCAAAGGACATCACCAGGAATTCGTAATGGCCATACCTCGTCCTGAAGGCCGTCTTTGGAATATCTTC
Organism: Firmiana major; assembly: GCA_033439115.1. Classification (NCBI taxonomy): domain Eukaryota; kingdom Viridiplantae; phylum Streptophyta; class Magnoliopsida; order Malvales; family Malvaceae; genus Firmiana; species Firmiana major. The sequence goes on along the minus strand of CM065903.1, from coordinate 18,625,957 downwards.
TTCCTTGATCCTCAATTGGTGATAGCCCGATCTCAGATCAATCTTAGAAAAGACTGATGCCCCTCTTAGCTGATCAAGTAGATCATCAATCCTGGGTAGTGGGTATTTATTCTTCACCATGGCTTTATTCAACAACCGGTAGTCTACACATAATCTGAGACTACCATCCTTCTTCTTAACAAATAGTACTGGCGCTCCCCACGGTGAAACACTGGGTCTAATAAACCCTTGATCCAATAACTCCTGTAGTTATCTCTTCAATTCCTCAAGTTCCACTAATGCCATTCTGTAGGGAGGTTTAGAGATCGGCTGAGTATCTGGTACCAAATCAATGGTAAACTCCAGCTCTCTCTCTGGTGGTAAACCTGGCAATTCATCTGGGAAAACATTCATAAACTCACACACCACAGGTATATCCTCAATCCTCGGATGTTCCCGCTCATCGTCTGAGATGAGTGTCTCATAACCTTCACATGAACAATCATATTTAATATTCTCCAAAATAATATTAAAATTCTCAAATTACTTACTAGAAATCCCCATATTCATTCCCTCAGTATCTCAATTGTACACTGTAAGGTTCAGGTAGGGAGAAAGTTACAATCTTAGTGTAGCAGTCTAAACACACTCGATTGGTTGCAAACCAATCCATCCCCAGAATTACATCAAACCCATGTATATTCAACATGATTAGATCTGCTAACATCACTCTATCTCCCACCTTTATCTCACATCCTCCACAGATTAACTCAGTTCTCTGAGATTCACGCATAGGGGTATTTACATGTAGTATATATTCTAGAGGTTCAAACTTCAAGTTTAATCTACATGCAAAATGCTCAGAAATAAAGGAATGCGTGGATCCTGAATCAATTAACACATGAGCCTTATGATTACAGACAGAGAGTGTACCTCTTATAGTTTCTGCCGAAGTGTCTGCGGTCTCCTTATCCAGGGCAAACACACGTCCCTGTGCCACAGGTTTCTTCCCTTTCTCTGCCGCAGTGGCCCGTCTCCGGGGATCCACTCTTTGAGGCTGTTGTCTAGTGGGCTCCGGAGCATGTGGTATCTGAGGTTGGGGACAGTCCTTCACTCTGTGACCCATGTCACCACATCTAAAACATCCACGGATCGACCCAGTACAACTTCCCTCATGCGATCGGCCACAGTCTCCACAAACCCTTATCTCCGGCCTGACATATCGAGGGATCTCCTTGATAATAGGATAGGCTCTGGGTCTCTCCAATCTGTCCTTCTATACCTCAATCCTTCCTCTTCTGAAGGAACCTCTCCGAGCCTCTATTTGGAAAAGTGCTGGCCTCTTACCCTTATCTCTATTCACCGTTCTGAGCTCATTCTGGGATTGTACCATCTCAATCCCTCTTTCAATCTCTTGTGCTCGTCTCAGAGCATCTCCAAACTCCGTAATACATAGCCCTATCAATCTATCTCTGATGACAGGCTTCAACCCATACACAAACTTCTCTGTGCGGAGCTCTTCACTCTTGAAGGTCTCTAGGTCATATCTCAATAGCGCTGTGAATTGGCTCTCATAGTCATCCACAGACATGTCACCCTGTACCAAACTCAAAAACTCAGCTTGTTTCTTTCTCTGGGCAGCTCGTGGTACATATTGGGTCCTAAAGGCTGTCTGAAACTCTTCCCAACCAATCACCTCATGGTGGGACATCAAAATACCCTGGGTAGTACCCCACCAATCTCGAGCTCTCCCCTTCAGCATATAGGCACTCATACTGACCCTCTCAGCATCAGTGCACCCCAGAAAGTCAAATATAATTCTCAATTCCGTCAACCACTCCTCAGCCTCTGTAGGATCCTTCTTTCCCTTAAATGCGGGTGGATTCATCTTCAGAAAATCCCTTAGTCGGACCATACTTCTGTCCTTGAGCTGAGTGACGGGAGGCACTGGGGGTATGAGAGGTCCTTGTGGTGGTGTAGGGATAGTATCCGAGGCATTAACTCCAAAGTGTTGCGCAAATAACGCTGCCATCTGCTCAAAACCTTGCCTCACATCAGTCTCAATCTGATTAAATCGAGAGTTAGGACTCTCTGGTTGTGGGACAGGTGGCGGAGAGGACTCTGCCTGCCTCCTCGAACGACCTCGTCGTTTACTCATTCTCTATCTCAACTCGTCTCCTGCGCGTACATATCAAAATTGATTGAAATCTCAATCCTCAACTTCAGTTCATGACCAGACTATTACAGACACTTAGGATGTATTCTATTTCACTTAACCGACACTGACAGTACTAGACACCCTAAGCTCTGATACCAAGAAAACTCTGTCACGCCCCGGAAGTGCAGAAAATAGGGCTAATTTAAATCTTTTTACTCGTTAATTCACAATTAAAGGTGCATTCCTGTGTAGTGTCATACATCATCATACTTATCATTCCTCAGGATCTCATCAATAGAATTTATATATCATATCAATACATTAATCCATCTCAAGTTAATTAATCCTAATACATCCCATAAAATGTTATACATCAAGTGTCTGCAATTACAATAATAGTCTGGGTACATGAAAGATAAAAGATACCTCAAAATACAATATATGGCCTGGAGCTCAAGTCCTCCACTAGCCACTACTCCGTACGTCGCAGGGAGATCCTTTTTCACTTGAAGAACTCTGGGGGGAAAGAAAACAGGGTGAGCTTCTAAATCGCTCAGTAAGGGGGGTGAGGAACTCATTTCATAAACCAAAATGCACATCACAAAATGTTTATTTGTATGTGAAACTCATTTGAAAACCATAGCATGAAAGTACTCAAAACGACATTCTCATGTCTCAAGTCATGTGAAAACATGAAGTAAAAGGCTCACTCTAGAGCAATAACAAAGCATGTGAAAACAATGCGATAAACGCTTTCTCAAATACGTGATAAAATCACTGAAATAGTAATGCACGTGGCACAGCCACTAAACACACGTGGCATAGCCACTGATTTAAATTCTCACGTGGCATAGCCACAAAACACACGTGGCAAAGCCACTGATTTAATTTCTCGCGTGGCATAGCCACAATACACACGTGGCAAAGCCACTGATTTAATTTCTCGCTTGGCATAGCCACAGAATAGGGTTTCTCAACGTGGCAACGGCCACCAATGGGGTATAACGTGGCACAGCCACTAATGGGGTTTCTCAACGTGGCAACGGCCACCAATTGGGTATAACGTGGCACAGCCATCGAATGGGTTATTCTCACGTTACCAGAACAGAGAAGAAATCGGGCTTACATGCTACCAGAGCAATGCCCGATGTGTACTCACAACTACACACCTAAGTCTTATCACATAAGACTGATTTGCCTTCACGTAGAACTCATAGGGGTTTTCACTTATAAAACTCAATTGAGAACCGTTTTGTACTCAACACAAAACGTAATAAAATCGAGTTCCAACCGACAAAACACGCACACATTTCTCAAATCTCGATATTGCCTTAACGTAGAGCCCAGTTATAAACTCATAAAAACATTGGGCTCCAACCGGCTATAAAAACCGTGTGCAATTAAATCTCAACACAAAACTCAACATGCTTGTTTTATAAACCACAAATCATGCTATAATAGTTTACAAATCACATACACAAATGGTTTAGATTTCCCTTACCTCTTTGCACCTCGTATAGTGCAATCGTTTCCCTCGTATCACGGACTAGTCTCGCATTCCACTCTGGAACTCTCGAGCTGTCCAAACGATGTTAAAATATCAATACTCAATTATCTCATAAACCTCAATTCTCAAAACCGAGCATAATTGCTCATAACACCTCAATTCTCTCGATTCTCATAACTCTACCCTAAACTACAACCTTATTCACAACATCTCAACGTTTCGCATTTCTAATACCAATTATCTATGCTAATTCACCACATTTGTCTAAATTTCCATTTATAGCTCAAAATTCCTAAAATTACCAAAATTGCCAAATATCAACATTACTCCAACTACATTGTAATTCCATCAATCCCTAATCATTTCTCAGCTATTACAACACAATGACAACCACCAATATCATCAAAATCATCTCAAATATTAAGATCGAGGTTTAGAAATTACCCAAAGCTTGTGAGACGCACAACCCACGCCTCGATCCGATTCGTCCTTCGATTTCCAAGTATGTTGTTCTCCCTTTGATGAGGAACAACTTCCCTTCTTGCCACAACCTCTGATTCGATCGGAAATGGGTGATTTGGATGAGTGAGAAAGCTAGGTTTTCGGTGGAAATGGGTTTGGAAGAGAGAGAAAGTGAGTTTGCAGGAGAAAAACATGGGTTCCTTATATAGACTGGAGGTAGGAGATCGATCTGCCTCTTGATGAGATCGATCTGCGTTTGAATTTTTGGGACGATCTGGGCAATTTTATGCCTAGGAGATCGATCTGTCGAGGGGTGAGATCGATCTCTTTATGGCTTTATGAGATCGATCTGCTCCTAAGGAGATCGATCTTCTCCCAAACAGAATCATTTGGAGATCGATCTCTTCCTCATGAGATCGATCCTTTCTCAAACAGAATCATTTGGAGATCGATCTCTTCCATTGGAGATCGATCTGCTCCTCAAATTCTTCCTTCCTTCTCATTTTTAACTCACCAGATCGATCTCTCCTTCTCCCAGATCGATCTGTCCTCATACTTCATGCTTATTTTACACACTTAACATATAAATCTCCAATTATAATTCCCACAATTCACTTAGCTCAATAAATTACACTTCAAATTCTTATTACATCATTAAAATATATCTAAAATTCTCAGATCTCACACTTCCTTTGCCCAGTTCGATTCTGAATCTCTTTACGGAGCATGGGAATGATATAAGGAGCTTCTTAGAAAGTGCCCTCACCATGGCCTACCTTTATGGCTGCAAGTCCAGACCTTCTACAACGGACTCACAAGCCAAAATAGGACCATCGTGGACACTGCTGCGGGTGGAGCCCTGATGTGCAAAATAGAAGAGGAAGCTTACGAGTTGTTAGACAAGATGGCGACTAACAACTACCAATGGTCCTCGGAGAGGCAATTGGCAAAAAGTCGTCGGGTATTTATGAGCTCGACATGCTGTCTACCTTGACCTCTCAAATCGCTAATCTTACGAAGAAGGTAGAGTCGCTCAGTACCCAGCATAATCCTTCTACCAGTCCTAATCTTGTTTATTCTGTCTATAGTCCTTTTCTTTTTTGTGATCAGTGTGGTGGTACACACTCTGTAGATAGGTGTCCGCTTAACTTAGAATCGGTTCAGTACGTTGCCCCCTCTCAGAAGCAACAGAACAACCCCTTTTCAAACACCTACAATCCAGGGTGGAGGAACCATCCTAACTTTTCCTGGAGCCAAAATCAAGGGCAATATTCTAACTCCATGTCTATAGGACCCCCTGGTTTTCAAGCTCTATCGATTTATGTACCACCATATCAGCAAGTTCCAGACCATCCACCACATCATCCATTTCCACACCATCCACCTAATCACCACCATCCACCTCACTTTCATCAACCACCACCACCATAACCTATGCAGCCACAACATTTACATGCACCAGCAGCAGAGAAGAAGTCTACACTAGAGGAGATGTTCTCAACGATCTTGCAAAATCAAGCTTCATCAATTAAGAACTTAGAGGTTAAGGTGGGACAAATAGCTAGTGCTCTTAGCCAGCGTCCACCAGGGACCCTCCCCAGTAATACTGAAGTTAACCCTATTAGACAAAAGGAGGGTAAAGAACATGTGAAATCCATCACCCTTAGGAGTGGCAGAGAGCTGGATGATCCACAAGTTAAGTCCAACCCTGAACAACACATAGTTGAAGAATCCTTAAGTTCTAACGAAGCAGCTCAGAAGGAGCAAGAACATCAGGATCAGGCTGTAAAGGAATCCAAGTTAGGTGCTTCTTCATCTATCCCTTCTTCTACTTCACGGCCTTTCTCATCCTTTGATGCTACACATGTTTCCACTACATCCCCTCCGGTTAGACCACCAGTACCTTTTCCTCAGAGGTTTCAAAATAAAAAACTTGACCAATAATTCGCCAAATTTCTTGAGGTTTTTAAGAAACTTCACATCAACATTCCTTTCACAGATGCTTTAGAGCAAATGCCAAGCTATGTGAAGTTTCTAAAGGATATCCTCTCAAGGAAGAGAAGACTGGAAGATTATGAGACAGTGGCTTTAACTAAGGAATGTAGTACAATTATTCAGAGGAAATTACCCCCAAGCTCAAGGATCTCGAGAGTTTTACCATACCTTGCACTATTAGAAATCTATTCTTTGGTAGAGCCCTGTGTGATTTAGGAGTCAGTATCAATCTGATGCCTTGGTCAATCTACCAAAAGTTAGGAATAGGGGATGTCAGGCCCACCACAGTGACCCTTCAGCTAGTTGATCGATCTATTAAATATCCGAAGGGGGTCATTGAGGACGTGCTAGTAAAGGTGGACAAATTTATTTTTCCTGTGAAATTTATTGTATTAGACATGGAGGAAGACAGGGAAGTCCCCATTATACTAGGCAGACCTTTTCTAGCTACTAGTAGAACTTTAATTTATGTACAAAAGGGGGAGTTAACAATGAGAGTTCAGGATCAGGAAGTGAAGTTTAATGTTTTCAAACCTTTGAAGCTCCCTGATGACTCTCAAGAGTGTTTTAAGGTAGAGGTTAATGAGGATATAAGGCTTAAGCACAAGAAATCTGAAAGACGGAGGGAAGTAGGTAGAGCTAAAGAGGAGTTAACTGTCAACATTCTGTCACCACTTTGGCTGACCCTCCTACTCTTTGCCTTGCTGCTGAGTATTGTTTTCTTTAACTGCATTTGAAGTGAATTTATTTTTCTTTTTCACTTTTTGTACAGTTCTTTTCTTTTCTGCTGTTTCTTTCTTTGTTTTTTGCAGATTTCTTTTCTAGTTTACGTTTTCAATCAAGCTTCGATTGTCATCATCATCATCAGATAGGGGAGTACTATGTTTTTGAGCTTAAATGTTTATATTATCTGCACAATGAGGACACTGTGCGCTTTAAGTTTGGGGGAGGGGATATCACTTGAGCATTTTTCAAAAATTTAGGCAAAATTGAAAAAAATTTGAAAAGTTTTTCAAAAATCTAAGCTTAAATTGTTTGATTTTGGGATGATTTAGTACTTAGCATGTAGTTTTCCCATATTCTGATGATATGACCCCATGATTAAGTCTGATTTTGATTGACTGAGAAACATGATTATAGGAAAAGCATAAAGTTAAATTCTTGAATTTGTCTTGATTCTGATTGTGATTTCCTCATCTTATGCACATGTCATGTCATGAATCTGCATATTTATTTAGAGAAAGCTTATGTGGACATAGGATTGCATTTGTTCAATTGATTTTGTGCATCATATTCTAGAATTTGTTTGATCTTGTCTCGAGGTGAAATATTAAATCACACTAAATTAGGGAGATGATTTAGTCCATCTTTGGATCGTTTGAGCCTTTCTAGCTATCCTTGTACATATTTTATCCCTAGTCACCCATCTGAACCAAATAAGCTTTTATCTGTAAATACACCTGTATAATTTTCCTTAGCTTAAATACTCTGTTCCTATGCCTTACCCCGAAAGCATGAAAAGTCATTAGGATATATAGTGAGCTATGTTCATATAGGTATTAAGTGATAGTGAAGGAGTATTTATTCGAAAAAAAAAGAAAAGAAAAAATGAAAGAAAAAGAAAAAAGAAAAAAAGAAAGAAAAAAAAACAAATATAGAATAAAATGTTTAGCAAAAGAAATAAGTTTGGGGGAAATAAATTTGAGCTCTTACATGAAAGATCCTAGAAAGTAATGGATGTTAAGGGGTAATTAAACCTAAATCGACTTTATCACCTTAACCCTAGCCTTACATTACAAGCCTAATGAAGTTTTATTGATCTTTGGTTAAGTGTGACTACATTAGTGGAGAGAGAAGTGAAAAGCAAACTTATGGGAATGATCACATGTCATTGACTTTGCATTCATTGTGTTTGCATAATCTGATTCGGATAATGTAATGTGAAGTGGCTTTGACATTTTCACACACACGAGGAGTCCAATTTGGGTTAGGACTTATGATTGAATGATTCTGAATGTTGGACTTGTAATTGTGAATCTTTAAGATCATAGTTTGTACTTTTTCTTTGAGGATGATATTTGGGAAATTATTGTGTTTAGTACTTGTCATTCCTACATTTGTTTTGTTTTGCTTGAGGACAAGCAAAAGCTCAAGTTTGGGGGTGTGATAATTCTATTTTTAATAGAATTATTTGTGCTTAATTTCTTAATTAATTATTTAAATCCCCATATTATTTTATTAATTATCCCCTTTATTTAATTAAAAGTCTTTAATGTGTAAATAAAATAAATCCGGATGAAACTCAGTCATTTCAGTCAAAATTGGGCTAAAATCGGGCTAAAAGAGATTGGACCACTTCTAATTTGCAGACCGAATCACCAGTCGTCTGGACACGCGTGATACCAAGTGCCCGTATTTTATTCGCTCCAAAATGATAAGATCGACGGACACCGTGCTAACCCTCTGAAAGACACACGTCGGGCCACATCACACAACCAATTGGACAAAAAGACTGATGACGTGGAAATATCTACTCTGCAGCAAATAAAATGAAGATAAGTGGCCAAACAATGCTAACTCATCTAGGATGAAAAATTACCATTGTACCCCAAAGTGTGTGTATAAATAGAATATGATGGCAATTGAAAAGAATCAAGTAGCCTAGGTTAGGAGTAGTGTAGAGTAATTTAGAAGTAGTTTTTAGAAGTAAATTAGGAGTAGTTGTAATTCTAGGGTAGTTTTAGTTTTTAAGGTTTTTTTTTTTTTTAGTTTAATTTCCAAGCATTTTCCCATTAGTTGTTGTTAGCCACCATTGATTTCAAAGCTACTGTTCATTGCAAATGTTAAATTTATGAAAGTTTTCACTTCTTTCCTTGTTCTTTTATTGGCTGCCACCATTTCCATTAGTTAGCTAGCCACCATTGATTTCAAAGCTACTGTTCATTGCAAATGTTAAATTTATGAAAGTTTTCACTTCTTTCCTTGTTCTTTTATTGGCTGCCACCATTTCCGTTAGTTAGTAAGCTTCTATTTTTTTTAATTTTAACTTAATTTAAAAGATTTCATTTACAATGTTACAAATGTCTTGATTATTCTGATGTTTGCATTTTTTTAGTCTCTTCAATGAAAGCTTCATTCTCGGTTTGTTATTCTTTTACCGTGTTGCTTCAAGTTTCTTCAATGTTTTACATTATGTCTTTATTTTTAGCTTATTACTTCGAGACTGTAAAGGAGGATCAACAATAGTATAGTTTTACTTGCTATGATTTTACATAGTCATTTGATGTAATATTTTTTAGATTTTCCATTAGTATTTTATGTTTACTGCATATATGGTTTAATGCTTGTACAGCTTCATTTTCTGGATTTTAGTTTCGGTTCTTCTTACAATCTTCTTAATCCTGATTTTTTTTACTACCTGTTTTATATTCTCCTGCTTTACGTTCGGGTTGCAGTATTATTTTTTTTCCTGGTTGGTGCTACTTCATTCTTCTATTTCATTCTGTCCTAGATACTTCCTTTTGTGTGTGGCTTCTTCAAATGTAATGAGTTGTTGTGTCAAGCAGGGAACCATTACTTTGGCCCTCTGTTTCATTCCAGCATGCTTAGTTTTTTTTTTTACTGCTTTAGTTTCACTCATTCTCCTAATATTGATGTCAGTTAGTGGTTCTTCGATTATCCATGATATTTTCTGTTTTGCTCTGTTATTATATGTCTGTTACTGTTCACCATAGTCTAATCGTTATTATGCACTCTGTTGATGCTTCGATTTTCTGTTAATAACCTTTTCAGTGTGTTTTGCTTTGGTGAGTTGGTGTAATTCGATCATGATGTAGAAGGTTGGTGATTGAAGCTGGAAGCAGATGATGTGCGTGACTGGGTACTGTCTGATTCATGTTGGCTGCAGAGTTTCAGATCAAGAAGAGGGAGGACAAACTAGGAGCAAGAGCAGCTAGTGCTGCCAGCGGCATGGGTAGGAAATGGAGCAGAGTGCAGGACCCGTGCAACAGAGAGCACGGACAGCAACGCCTGGAGACAAAATTTGGAGAAGAAACGAGCACAGTACAACAAAGACGGGACCACTCAGCTGGTTGGAAAAGTTGTTTAAGGCCATGTTTGGCCATGTCATTTTAATCATTTAATCCATTTTTATTGCATTTTTAGCATTTTACTTTCAATGTTATTGGGTAGCTTAAAAATTAGAGTTTTAAATTCATTTGCATGTTAGTTATATTTTCTTTTCTTAGTTCAAAACTTAGATTTAAGTATATTAATAGTTAATTTTCATTTTAGTGTTGGGTGTTGCATTTAAAATTAAATTAGAGATAGAATCATTTTATGTATTTTTAAGTTTTCATTTTAAATTGAAAAATCCAAAAATATTTCTCATGCATTATTTTGAATTTCGTTTTAGTTAGATTTAATTTAGGATTATTTTGTAGGTAGTTAATTTCTTAGTTAGATTTAAGAATTTCTTTAGGTTAATAGAAGTTTTATTTTATTAGACTTTAAGTTAGCTTAATTTGCATTTTTATTAATTAGTTTAATTACATGCACATTTTAATTTAGGTTTGTTTAATTTTAGTTTAATTAATTTTGTTTCTTTATTTTCATATTTGCATTTTAGTTTAATTGCGTTAATTACTTTTAACTGTTTTAATTATCTTTTGTAGGTATTTTCTTTAATTGCTTGAAGCATTGTAAGTAATTTTTGCTTTCTTTTATTTCCTTTAGTTTATAATTTTTATTGTTTTCAGTACTTTTAATTTCAGCCTTGTAGATCACCCATTAAGAATTCATAATTTGCTACGATATACTTAGGGTAAGATTAACCGGTAGTTAATTAGGCTAATCAACTTCTCTGTAGGATGATAATTCGGGACTCAAATCCCATTATTACTTGTACGACCCGTGCACTTGCGGATACACGTCTAGGTCACTTATAGAGGGCATAGTTCGTATCAAGATACTTGATCAAGTGGAAGATAAGGCATAGAGGATGGCTTTGCCACCGAACTTATCGAGAGTGCATAATGTCTTCAACATTTCGATGTTTCGGAAGTATTATCTAGATCCAAACCATGTGATTCGGTATGAGCCATTGGTGCTCAAAGAAGACTTGACATATGTAGAGAAACCAATCTAGATACTGGATAGAAAGGAAAAAGTCTTGAGAAACAAAACCATCGGGTTAGTGAAGATTCTCTGGCAGCAGCACACTTTAGAGGAGGCTACTTGGGAGCTAGAGAGTCTGATGAGAGAGAGACACCCTCAGTTGTTTGATGATTGACTTGGTTCTAATTTGGACGACCAAATTTCTTTAAGGATGGAGGATTGTAAGGCCCGTAATTTAATATGTTCTCTTTATGATTTTGTGGTGTACGGACAAGTCTCATTTGATATAAATCATAAGGAATGAATTTTTTAAGTTCTAAATGTGTAAGAAATGCAAAACGGGTAGTGAAGCAAATTATATATGAATGTAACAGTGAAATTCTAGGAAAATTGCTATAAAATTACTGCAGAAAAGGAACAGATTGATTCCTCATTCAAAACATATCGATCTTAGATAGGTTTTGGATAGAACAGATCAATCTCATACAAGGGCTAGATCGATCTCTATATGATTCTGTGTAAAGTAGATCGATCTCATGCTAAAGAGTAGATCGATCTCCTAAGCATAAAAAGTTAAATTCTGAAGAGATAAACATATGGCAGATCAATCTCTCACCATTAGGAGATCGATCTCCAAGGGTAATTCTATATATACTGGACTTCTACACTTCATTTTCCCAAGAACAACCGAATCCCCATTGAAACCAAAGTAAAACCTAACCTTTCTACTCTAAAAATCTTCATCTTTCAAGCAGTTTTGAGTGAGATTCATTTCAGTAAAGTTGTTCCTAGTAAAGAGTAGAGCAACATAGTTGGAAACTAGAAGTTGGAATCAAGGATTGAAGAAGCAAGGTGAATTTTTCGCAATTTGGCAAAAAAGAGGAAAAATCAAGCTAGGTAAGATTTAATACACCAACTTCATATATGTTAATATAGGTATCTTGGTGAGTTGATTGTTGTATATTTGAATTGTTAAAAATACCTTGATCATGTTAAATATCCATGACCTAGAATTGGCATGAAATTAAGAAAATGATGAGAAAGTTGAATAGGCATGGATTTATGGATGAAATAAGCATGTATGTATGATTGTAAGATAGTTTTATGAAATACATAAATTGGAATAGATGAGAAATGAAAATAGTGAAATACATAAATTGGAATAGATGAGAAATGAAAATAGGTATATGAGCTATATGGTGAAATACCAGAGTGGGAGAAAATGATGAAATGGAGGCATAAGGAGATCATGCCGGTTTAATTCGAATCAGTAGACTTGGATGAGTCTAATAAGTCCAATAAGCTGAAATGAGGCTAAATGTGTATAAAAAGGCCTAAATGCTTTGATTTAGATTTATGCAAGTGAAAACTAAGTATATTAAGGTATACTGATGTGAATGATTATTAACAGCTTCAGAAGTTATATTGGAAGCTGATTGGACTATGAAAGTGAGCAGCAGTGAGGAAGTGAGATCACGTGACGTGATCCGAGGTAGGACAATTTCGTGAGTAGCTGAGATAGCTATATGTATTTTGAATAGATTTTCAAGTATCTATAATGCATATGAAATTCTGTGTATAGAAAAATTTCGGTAGGAATCGATAATGTTCAAATTGTGGTTTTATCCAAATTGAAGGGTAAAAAGCTTAGGAAGCATATTTGTGACTAGTTTTGATTGTTGCATGGATAGAATGACTAATGTTTTCATGTATATACGAAAACAACACATTTGAGTGCCGATTTGATTTAATTAAGTGAAATTTCAATTGAAATAAGCCATCTATCGGTTTGTGTGAAAACCATTAGTGCTAGAGTGATACTCGCACTAGATTTTATGAGATATGCATTACATAGTACTTGAGTATTTCTCGTACTTGATTTTAAATGTGATTTATGCATGATAGAGTACTGAGAGCATTGCTTGTACTCAGTTTTATTGATTGATGCATGATAGAGTACTGGAGTATTACTCGTACTCAATTTTTTCATGACATAGTGCTGAGAGCATTGCTCGCACTAGATTTATATAACTTGTGCATGTGGTCGTGTTGGGAGTTTACTCTCACGTACTAGATTTTGAAAGAGATAACATGAAACAACCGTGTTGGGAGCCTGTGCTGACTGTGTGTCGCACCGATTATATGCTCGCACGTGCATTTTGGGATATGGCTGAGGGCTATCGAAACTATTATCCATAGTATGAAGGCTAAGACTTATGGCAAGCACCCCGACTATGAGGTATATCCATGGTATGAGGGCTAAGACCTATGGCAGGTACCCCGACCTTGAGATTGGGTCCATGGAGTACTTTGTACCGGGTATGTCACATGAAGTACGATGTACCATGAGTACATGATGTTATTGATTTGTGAACTGCCAGTAGAGGATTTGACCCACCTCCCGTTACAGCAAATGTGAGACCCCGCACATAGAGTACTGTGTAGACTGGGATCACGAAAAATGAGTTATGATCATAATCTTGGAACATATAGTCGCCTATCTCGTTTCATTCACTTGAGATTTCTTAATTGAATTATCACATGATTTTATAATCTGAACATGTGATTTTGTGAATTGTGAAAAGGGTAACCGGAGGGATAGGTAAGGCCCAAATTTCCATATTTTTAACATGATGATATGCCATATTGATTTGATTTAATTGAAATGACATGATAAAATGTGATTTATATGAATTACATGAGAAATGCAATGTTTTGCCTAAACTGCTGAGATTTATTAAACCAGCATGTTTTTAGTTTCATAATTGAAGATTTATATATATATATAAATATTGCATAAATATTTCAAGAAAGACAACTGATTTAGATATGAGTCGAAAAAGAAATGATTTAGTGGCATGAGCATTGTATTTTGTAGATAGTGTGGTTATCTACTTGCTTGCCTTATTTCCTTACTAAGCTATGAGCTCACCCCCTTTTTATTTCCCCTCTCTACAGAGCATTCATAGTAGGTGGACACGGCTGAGGACTGGTATTCCTTGATCTGCTGCATACCCATCTTACGAAAGGTATACACATTCGAACATTTTGTACTGAACAATGTAAAAGAACAGTTATGTAAATGAATGTACGGTCGGGGGTGTATATGTATGAGTATTTGTACTTAATATATGAGTTTACTTTTAAGAAAAGAGCACTTACAGTCAATATATAATTGTATTGACATGTATGCATATTGTGGAATGAATGTGGTTGAGGTGACTAATATCGAATCACAGCCCAACGATTTGGTGTCGAGTTTTAACAGAAGGAGGGGTAAGTAAAATGGAAAAAATTTGTGGTGGTTTTGTTAGGTCACGGGTGTAAGACCCGATTTTATCGTAAGAGCAAAAATGTAACAAATAGAAATTTTTGAGTGCATTTAAAAATGCAAAAGGACTGAAATGGTATTCCCGAACACATGCAAGGGTAAAACAGTAAAAAAACTAAAATTCGGTATAAATCGGGACAAGAAAATTTAATTAAAAATATGGGATTGAGAAATCTTGATCAATAACGAAGAAATAATTAAATTTCAGGTTAAATTGATCAAGATATGAATTTATTTAAATAAACCAGAATTTTCACTTCGAAAATAATCCCGAAAATAATCGAAAATTATACTGAAAAGGTAAAATCGGACTGAGAAATTCATTTACGGATTAAATGAATAAAATAAAAATTTTTTAGATATTTTGACAAAATAATAATATAATATTGATTAAAATAATAATAAAAATATATTATAAATAAAATAAGTTAAAAAAAAGGAAAGAAGAAACGAAATCTGGAAAACGAAACAGAAAGCAAAAGGGAGAAACGAAGCCGCAAAACCGAGGAAGTCGATTTCCCTCCGTCCGGCAAGCCACCGACGAGGAAGAGGTGCGGGTAATGACCGGGAGAGGAGCCCGACCACCGAGAGACCCACCAGCGGTGGTGACGCGCCGTGGAGTGGTCGGAATCGACAGATCAGAAGAGGAAATGCCACAGGAGAGATACCTCGATTCTCCGACGATGGCGTCGATTTGGTCCAACCCGATGACCGATTTTGGAAGCCCAGGCAGTGGCGCGCCGATTGGTGCTGGAATCACGTCGGGAACCAACCGAACAGCACCGACAGGACCAAATGTTGCTTGAACTGGCATAACCGAACTGAGCTGAATCGGTGGTCTGAACCAGGTTGAAACGAACCGGACCGGTTCAGCCATGAAGAAGAGGAAAAAAAGGAAGAAAAAGGGAAAAAGAAAAAAAGAAAGAAAATTGGAGAAAATTCTAGTGATGAAATCGGGCTACGGGTAAGTCGGTAAGCGGTCGAATTGATCGATTTAAATTTTGAAATATTTAATTTGATTAATATCCGACTAGAAATTTACCTAAAAAAATATTAAATTGTGTAAATCGACAATTGGTATCAACCGAGAGCTCAAGACAACCTCAATTTATGTATGATCATGGAATCTCGAGTAAGTAACCCTTATTTAAGAAAATATTGCATCGTTATGCGCGTTGATGAATTACGGATTTAATTTCTGCAAAAATGAATTAAATTTTGGAAATTTGAATAAATTGTCGTAAATACTAAATTGAGATATCTGAGAATTTAGAACGAGGCTAAATAAATATTGATGGGCCTAATGAGCCCAATAGGCCTTGATAATGTGAATAGTAAATGAAAAACGGGCTTAAGGTCGATTAAGGTCCATTATGGTACAATCGGGCCCAATATGGGTAAACGGCCCCAATGATTTAAATTAAGCCCAGAAAATATGAAATACAATTTAAATTGTATTGTATTTGATCTGTTGAATATGTATCCGCAATTCCAGAGATTGGATTGGAAGTATATCGGACTGCGCGACGAGTCATCAGTGGAAAGGTCAGACTATACAGAAAAATGAGGTAAGGGAATTGTGTGAGTAGCTAGAGGTAGCTACGCGTATTTTAATAGTTTTTCTATACACTGAATATGTATGTATACCCTGATTATGTATAAAGGTCCTAAAAATGGTTTTAAGATTTTAAGGACTCGAAATAAGTAAAAGTCTATTTTACCCCTAATGAGGGAAGTTCACCTAAGGATGGTGAAAGCATGACATGCACGAAATGCATGATTTCAGTAATTTCTGATTAAAGAATTTTCTTGGTTTTTAATCAAAGTAAATCGATAGATTGGCAAATAATTGCCTAAGTTTCCTAAAATAACACTATGTAAGTGTTATTGGTATTTAAATGAAATTATTTGGAAAACGGGCCAACTATCAAGTTTATATGGAAACAGATAGTGCCGACACGTAGTTCGTACTATATTTGCGTTTGTGATTGTGCATAAATGTGCTTGAGTGGTTGCTCGCACTGACTTGTGTGACATCATATGCATGAAATGTGCTGGAGCGATTGCTCGCACTGATTTTATTATTGTGAAATGCATAAGAGGTGATGGAGCTTAGCTCGCACTCTGTTTTGACATGTTTGACTCATTTTGACTTGATATACATAAAAAGGTGCTGGAGCGATTGCTCACGCTAGTTTTATGAATTGATATGCATAAAAAGATGCTGGAGCTTAGCTCACATCCTGTTTTGATATATTCAGTTTAAGTCGTACTGGAACGCTGCTCGTACGCAAATTTCATTGATTTCTATGAAACCGTGCTAGAGCTTTGCTCGCACGAGATTTTTTGATATCATGAATATGCATGAAGCCGTGCTAGAGCTTTACTCGCACAGGGATTTATATTACATGCATATACCATGTTGGAGCCTCCTGTAGACTATGTGTCACAGTGAGATGATATGCTCACACGTGCATACTGAGACAGAGATGATATGGGTGGATAAGACCTATTGCAGGCACCCCTGATTGAGCTTGGATTGTTGGAGTGGAGTGGCATTAGCCACGAGGCAACAATCATTGCCCTCACAATCCTGGTGTTATGCTGTTCTGGCAGGTAGGACGACCCATCTCCCGTTTCAGGTGTGATACCCCGCACACTAGGTACCGTTTTGCCAGGGATCACGAGGTTATGGACATAGTCCTATGTTGTTACTGATAGTCACCTACTTGTCTCACATGATATAACTTGTGGTCTGATAGACTAGGGTAGACCCGAGGGAGGGTCAGGCCCCCGATTTTATGATTTTGTACTACGATGATAGATTTTTCTGAGAATTTTATAATGAATTGTTTAATAAGATGATTAACCCGGAAGGGTTTTTTTATACTGCGTTATAAATGGAATGATTTAAATGCACTAGCATGATGTGTGTTTCCATGCTTTAATGATAAATTCATGATATGATTATATCCCACGATTTGTTTTATATCGCATGAAGTAATGCATGATTTTGATTTAATTCATGCTGATTATTGATTTAATGATGTCACATAAAATGCTATTGATGCAAGAATTACATGCTTTTCTATATGCACAAATAGTTTTGGATAAATTTTGTCATGATATATGCATGGTTTTGTGCTTGCTATTGTAATGAAAAGAAATGGATTTTATGGGCATGGCATTATGAGCATGTAGATAGTGGAGCTATCTATTTACTTGCATAATTGCCTTACTGAGCGTGTGGTTTGCTCACCCCCCTTATTTTCTCATCTTTTCAGAGCACTCGCAATAATTAGTGAGCGGCTGAGGACTTGCATGCTTGGTATCCGCTGTTTCCCATCGAGAGACAGATATACACATTTGTATAGTTTTGTATCTAAATATGTAATGCATTGTACTGTAAACGGATATGATGTCGGGGATGTAGAGTTATAAATACCATTGTGTATGTATTTAATTAAAGTCAAAGGATAGTAAACTCTGATATATGAATATGAATATGGAAATGGAATGGTAAATAGTGTGAGGTGACTAACACCGAATCATAGCCCGACTGTGTTGTAGGATGGTCACGATGAGAGAAAGGTAAGAATTAAGAAAAAAAGAAAAAGCGAAAAATTTACTCTGATTCTTAGGTAATTTGGGTGTTGACAATTAATGGTATCAGAGCTTGAGTTGGCCTGATATGAGTTGGAGTTAGTGGTTAAGGAAGTTTACATCCCCATGTACTGTGTATTGTTTAGATACAATTATGTATATCGAGATGGAAGTGCAGCTAAGAATTTGGTTTGAATGCAAGAATATAGACTCATTAACTGATAGCCGCTATGGTAAATGGACGAGTACACGAGCTCAAGGCCGTAGAGGTAGGCTTGAGAGTCGTACTGAGTCGCCACAGGAGACTCGAGATGAGATTGACGTGGAAGCTGATGTTGAGTTTGCCCCATTGAGTCCGACAAAGAGATTAGACAGAGTCTAACAGAGAGATTGGATAGTATTGAGACAGGCTTCGCGAGATTGGAACGGAGTGTGAAGAATATTTTGAGAGCTAATTGCTCAGCGTATGCATGAGATTTGAGGGCGAGTCGGAGCATTGGTGGAAGTCCGCTCGACCCACCTTAAGAATTAGACATCCAAAATGGATATGAAAAATAATTCTAGATATATTCCAGTGACAGAATATCCCGGACATTGGTTAAAGAAAATTACAGATAACATTATTTACTCTGACCAAGAGGAACTAGTTAATTAGCGAGTATGAAACTCAGTTATATTCCTGGGCAGATATGACTTCGATACTATGAACAGTGAGAGTCGGGATGTCTGAAAGTTCATGGAAGGGCTCAGATTGTCGATTAGAGTCCGATTGGCCATTAGATATCACTACCTATGCAGAGGCAGTACGTAGACTACAGTTGTGTGAATAAGATCATGTGTTGCATGCCTCTGAGTTTGAGAAAGGTAGTAAGGGCCGAAATAGAGACAGAAAGAGAATAGAGAATGACATAGATGTCAGAACGGGAAAAGAATAGTTTGGTAAAAGATTAGAGCTGATGAGTTACGGGGTAAGATGATTGGTAACCCCAGTGTATTCAATTTTAACACTTATGAGGGGTATTGTGATTGGAGGACCCCGACATGCTCCGTAGCAGTGTAAGCAGTGTAGAATGTGTGGTAGTTACCACGAAAATAAGATGTTGGACGAGGGCGAGTGTATGCCTTGGACCAGGACAGTACTAATGTTTTATCGGATGTGATGGAATATACCACACTGGTTATGAATAATGAAGTAATTATTTTAAGTAATCCTGGTGGCACGCATTTATTCATACTGCCTTCAGTTGCTTATAAGCTAGTGAAAGGTGTCAAACTTGTACCTTTAGGTAAGATGATGATAGTTAGCTGATTTTCACTAACTGAATATGGGTATAGAGCTTGTAAGTTGAAAATAGGGGTGAAAACATCACTAAAAAGTGTATTGTAAGTTTTAACAAGTAATGAAAAGAGTTAAGTTTTAAGATGTGACAGATCTTGAATACGAGATATATTGGAATAAGAGGCGTATGCAAGGTAAGGATATCTTTGATATGTAGTGAATATGAATTGCGACCAAGGATAAGAGGTGGATATATCCATAATCAGTCTATGTGGTCAAGTCTAAGGGTTAATAAAGGTATTTCAAAATACTTCCTCGCCTGAAGACTTGACAGTGTCTAGAAGCGCACACATAACCTATAAATTGAAATCGACAGTCGTAATATGTACATTTAAAATTTGGGTACCTTTACTGGTACAATAAAGAAATATAGAATTTGATTAATCATGAAAGTTTAAAAAATTAAAATTTTATAAAACCCGTTAATATAAAAAAAAGGAAAATGACACGGGTTAGTATCTTGAATGGAAGCGATTTCAAATTGACGTTCTACGTTTATGCGTACGTAGGTCAAGAATATGGGAAATTAAAATATTTAGTTAAACTCAACTATGATGAGGTATTTAAACCTTACCTGGACCGATTGGTTGTCATCTTTTGCGATGATATTTTGATGTATTCGAAGTCCAGGGAAGAGCATGAGTAGTAACAGGAAACTGTCTTATAGATGAATTGTTGAGAGTTTCTCGAAATTGGCTGCTCAGTTGACACATCTCATTCGAAAAATGATTGTATACGAGTGGGATGATAAGTATGTAAATAGCTTCGATGAGTTTTGTTATATTGAAGTAATGAACTGACCACCGTAAGTAATCTCACTATAACCAACAGCTCAAGAGATTTCAGTGTATATGGATACCAAAATAAGGATTGAGCTGTGTATTGATGTAAAATGGGAAGATAGTCGTTTATGGATCTAGATAGTTCAAGGATCGTGAGAGAAACTATCTAACCCATGATTTAGAGTTGGCAGCCGTAGCGTTTACACTAAAAGTATGGCGCCACCACTTAAATGGTAAGAAATTTCGGGTATGCACTGATCATAAAAGCCCCGAGTATCTGTTTTCACAAAAAGAGTAGAATATGAGATAACCAAAAGGGTTAGAGCTTCTAAGGATTATGATTGTGAAAATCGTACCACCCAGGAAAAGCTAATGTAATGGCTGATGCCTTGAACAGAAAGAGCCTCGGGATGGTATCACATATGACGGTCAGGGAGCGAGAGCTGCTAGAGCAGTTGTGAGCCTCAGTAGTGATGTGATCCCTTCTGATGATGACGGTGATTTTGTGACAGCTAGCCTGAGGTTAGAATCGAATTTGAGTGACCGAATTTGCCAGGCTTAGTGTGATGATCAGCATGGTGTCGATAGTGTGGGTCTGATTCAGAAGGGTATAGTGACAGAGTTCACAGTGAGTGATGATGACTTACAGAGGTTTAGAAATAGTATAAGTGCTCCCCAGGACCATAGTTGCTAAGATAATGTTATTGACAGAAGCTCACTCTTCGGGATATACAGTGCATCCGAGAAATAATAAATATATCGAAATCTTTGAAAAGGGTATAGGTGGTCAGGTATGGAAAGTGATATTATAGAGTTGTGGAGAAGTATCTCATATGTCAGCACATTAAGGTAGAGCAAGAGAAGTCTGCAGAGTTATTGCAGCCTCTACCTATATTGACATGGAAAAGGGAAAAAGTTACCATGAATTTTGTGATGGGTTACAGAGGACCCGAGATAAATCACGAGGCTATCTGGGTGATAGTCGATAGATTGACTAAGTCTACCCACCTTCTGGCTATGGAAATCCCAGATACTCTAAATGTGTAGGCGGATTTATGTGTATGGAAAATTGTGAAACATTGTGTAGCATTCTAGGGAGCATGATATCAGATAGGGATTCCCGCTTCACTTCCCAGTACTGGGAACGTTTTTCTGGAAGCTATGGGAACCTGATTGTGTGTTAGCATAGCTTCCATCCTCAAACAGATGGTCAGTCAGAGAGGACTGTACAGGTTCTGGAGGATATGATGAGAGCGTGTGCCATTGATTTTATAAGCTCCTGGGATGATCAGTTGTTACTACTCAAATTCGCCAATAATGACAGTTGTCACTTGAGTATCGGGATAACATTTTATATGAGGCATTATATGGCCGTAGGGAGTTGTTCCCTGACTTAGATAAGAAGAAGTGGGTGACAGATAGAGAATGTAAGACCCCGTATATGTATAAGGGTAATGTGTGTAATTGGATCAAATAATATGAATGGACTTGTAATGTAAAGTATGATTGATGTAAGTCCATGGATTCAAAGTATGTATGTGTAATATAAATTTTAACGTACATACAAGTTTCATTAAGTATGAATACGAAGAAATGAGTTCTAGCAAGTGATGGATGTGATTGAGACTCAAGATGAGTAGTGTGGTAAAATGGAATGGAGTTATGCTTCCATTTGGTTTTATGTAGCATACCTTTGAACATACAATGAATGCACACAAGTTTCAATGTGCATAAAGTATGAATGGATGCCATTTTCAAGTTATAAAGGTGGATGGATGAGAAGATAGCCATGGCAATAGATTAAGGATGTGTTGGTATGAGTTGCAGCAAGGAAACTGCAGGAAATCTGGAAAAACATGAGGTCCAGATCGATCTCATAGGATGAGAGATCGATCTGGAAGAGCCAGAATGCTCTTATTTGGGCGAAAGAATTGAGCAGATCGATCTCCAATGGAGCCAGATCGATCTCCCAAGCATTCTGTGGTGGAAAGATCGATCCCCAAGCACCCAGATCGATCTCCTTAGCTCTCTGTTTGGGACCAGATCGATCTCATGCTTAGACAGATCGATCTCATGCTTCAACAGATCGATCTGATGCTTCGACAGATCGATCTCAGGCTTAAAAATGCCGTGAAAAAGAGGGATTTTAAGGGACCAGATCGATCTCCTCTTGGACCAGATCGATCTCCCCAAGCTATTTCTATATAAGGAGAGCTGAAAATCTAGAAATCTCGGAAAAACATATTAACCTCCCATTTTCAACCCAAAAACCTAACTTTTCCTCTCTAAAATCAGCCATTTTCAGTAAGAATTAAAGAGAGATCATTAGAGGCAAAGTTGTTCCTATCAAGGAGAAGAACAACATAGTGAGAGGGCATTTTCCCATTCTTAGAATTGAAGGAGTTAAGGGCATTTCCATTTGAAGAAAGAAGAGAAATCATATTGGTAAGATTCTAACACTCCAATCCAAATGCATTAGCTATTTAATTGATTTTGGAGTTGATTGATATGAGTATTGATGGATAAACTACCTAGGAATGTAGTGGAATTGGTGTGACCTAGAAATCTAAAATGGTATAATGTGAGGATATGTGGGATTGAATGAGCTTATGGTTTATGGCATGCTAAAGTTGTTATTGGGGTAATGTTTATGATTTTAGATGGTTAGATGGAATTACATGGTGAGTTGGAGGAATTGTGAAAATGGATATGTATATGATTGATAAATGCCATAGTGAGGGAATTCATGGAATATGAACACTATGAGCTTAATGTCGATTTAACATCGATTTTGAATAAGTTAATAGGCCTAAGAAGACCCATAGACCCGAGTTATGGGTAAAGTGATGAAACGAGGCCATATAAGCGTTAATAGAGGCTATAGGTTAAATTGACTATAGCAAGCACAATGGTTGCATTGTATGGATCGAATATAATGCGGGATACGATTTTGTGCAGTCCCGAAGAGTTCGTTGAAGACGAATCGAACCGTACGAGTAAGCAGCTTAAGGAAGTGGAATCACGCATCGCGATTCCAGGTAAGGGAATTTTGTGAGTATATAGAGGTAGCTGCTCGTACTTTAAACTTGTGGGTGAATATTGGGTGTTGTATGAAATGCATGGTTGCTCAAATAAATGATTGATGGTATTCGTGAATGATGATGAGTATATGCGTGGTTTTGGATTTGAAGTGGATTTGATGAAATGGGATAGTAAGGCTAATAATTGCATAAATCTATTGTTTTGATGCTTTTCAAAACGAAATTTGCTTGGTTTTAAGCAAGCTTGTAGATAGGTCGGCTAGTATTGTATTGTTGTTGTGGAAAAGCATTTGTGAGTGCTAAAACTCGATTTTCGAGATTGATAAATTGTATATGAGCCGCCTATAAAAATTGTATGACATAAATCGAGCTAGAGCTTCGCTCGCGCTGGATTTCTATGTTTCCATTGTATGAAACGTGCTGGAGCTTAGCTCGCACCCTGATTTGGAAACTATGGTGATATTTATAAACCGTACTAGAGCTTCTGCTCGTACGTGGATTTTGAGTGGTTGTCTTATGAGTATAACCGTACTAGAGCTATGCTCGTACGCGTCTCCTTATGAGAAGATGCATGAGTCGTGCTAGAGCCTTGCTCGCATAAGTTTGCACATTGGGATATGTATAAGGTTGTGAAAGTTAGTAAGATCCTTAAGCCTTACATCCTTAAGCCGACATCCTTAAGCCCAACGAGGCGGGGAGGCTCTGTTAGGCGGGGAGGCTCTGTTTGGCAGGGAGGCTCTCTTACGGTGGGATCCTTAAGCTAACATCCTTAAGCCCAAAGAGGCGGGGAGGCTCTGTTAGGCAGGGAGGCTCTCCTACATGGGTACGGTAAGATCCTTAAGCCCTACATCCTTAAGCCAACATCCTTAAGCCCAAAGAGGCGGGGAGGCTCTGTTAGGCGAGGAGGCTCTGTTTGGCAGGGAGGCTCTCTTACGGAAAGGATCCTTAAGCCCTACATCCTTAAGCTAACATCCTTAAGCCCGAGGAGGCAGGGAGGCTCTGTTAAGCGGGGAGGCTCTGTTCGGCAGGAAGGCTCTCCTTCACGGAATATGGAAAGCTCTTGGTATGGGGTAGATAAGACCTAGGAATGGCACCCCCAATCACGATATGAGTTACGGAGTACGATGTACCGTGTATATCACATGGAGTACGATGTACCGCATGATGGTTATGTGATGAGAAAGTCTGGCGAGGGATAATCCATCTTCGTGCCAGCATGATACCCCGCACACCTGGATGCGTGTGGTCTGGGATGACTTATGATGTAATTGTTCACATAGGCACTTTTGATATAGTGACCTAGATTTATACACATGCGTAAATTGTGGAATGAAAATGTGGTTGTGATTGTGAGTTGATTTGGTGGTGTTTATGGTGTCGGTTTAAAAAAGGAAGTTTCTTAAAGAATTGCCCTTTTATGAATTTAAATGAGATTGAGCATGAGATGATTTATACATGATGTTTCTACTATGTTTTATATGCTAATGCACATGATTTCGATACATGATATATATGTATATTCACATGGCATAGTTTTATTCCTCATGCTCCTACTATAAATGATTTATGCATAACACTATCAGCATGTAGATAGAGTAGTTATCTACCATGCTTGCATTATTGCCTTACTGAGCGTGTGGTTGCTCATCCCACTCTATTTTCCCCCCTACAGAGCGTGCATAGTAGCCCAGTGAGGACTGAGGCGTAATATTTTGGACTCCGCTGCATCTCCATTGCTAAGAGGTATATACACAGTGATTCTTTTTGTATCTAAACAATGTAAAAGCACAATATTCTTTTGAGTTGTACTTATGGGGGATGTAGATGTTAGTAAAACGTGTATTCGTATAAGTACACGATTAAATGCACATGTATGACATCGTTTTAATTAATTGAGAATGAATGAGATGTGGTGTTTATTATTAGCTCACAGCCCAACGGTGTGTGGTGAGTTTAGTTCACGACCGGGTAAGGTAACAGTAAAACGCGAAAAAAAATTTCAGTGATTTTCGGTTAAAGAGAATGGAATTGGGTCGTGACAGAGATTGGTATCAGAGCTGTGTTGGCCTGATGTGAGTCATTAATAAAATGTAGGAAAGTACACCCCCATAGTACTGTGCTTTTGTTTAGATATAACTGTGTATACTGTGATGGATTGAGCTTAATAAATTATTATAATACAGGAAGTTAGGCACTATGCCAGTTACACGCAAAGGTAGAGGGGCGAGAGCACGTGCTAGAGGCCGTAGAGCTAGGCCTGAGAGCCGTACGGAGCCACAGACTGAGCAGGCTCTACAGAACCCTGCTGAGAGAGCAGAGGATACCGAGGCTCGCTTCGCTAGGTTAGAGCGGAGTATCGAGAGTTTGGTGGAGATAGTCACGCAGGCATTGGGTGCCGGTGATAGACGAGGTCCCGCAGCACAGCCTACTACTGAACAGGCAGCTGCAGAGGCGGAGAGACCTCATGCTGCTGAGACAGCTACAGTTACACCACCTCCAGCCTAGGATACAGCTTCTCCTATCGCTCCACAGCAGAGCGGTAGTGATGTGGGTTATGACTGCGACTTGAGCAGGTTGCGAGAGTTTCAAGCGCTGAAACCCCCAGTGTTTAGAGGGGTGAAGGACCCAGTGATTGCGGAGGATTGGGTGTATGAGATGGAGAAACTATATAGGTTTTTCCGATGTACTTCAGCTGAAAAAGTAGCCTTTGCCGTGTTTATGTTGAAAGGCGAGGCCGAGCATTGGTGGAGGTCCACCGAGGTTATTTTGAGGGCCAGACACTCTGAGATCTCGTGGGAGATATTTCTAGAGGCCTTCAGGAGACAGTATATTCCAGCTACCGCACAGAGGAAATTGCGGATGGAATTTATGAATTTGGTTCAGGGGAACCGGACTGTGGACGAGTATGAGTCCAAGTTTATCTCCTTGGGGAGATATGACCCGGACACGATGGGTAGTGAGACCCGAAAGATACAGAAGTTTATGGATGGATTGAGATTGGCCATCCAGACTAAGCTAGCTCCCTTCGACATTGTGACTTATGAGGAGGCTGTACATAAGGCTCAGTTATGTGAGCAAGACTTTGAGCGAAATGCCTCCGAGCTTGGGAGAGTCAGTGTTAGGAAGGACAGAGATCGAAAGAGATCCGGGTTTGGAAGAGTGGCCAAGAGAGGTGGCCAAAGGTTTTTCGAGAAGAGGCCTAAGATCGAGGAGGTGCAGGAGAGAGCTGCCAGACCTCCCATATACCCAGCTTTGACTGCACCGAGGGGTATAACTATTGGAGGACCACGACCTACCACAGATCAGTGTAGGAGATGTGGGAGATTTCATGGGAATAGGCCCTGCCTGATGACCCCTATGGTGTGTTTTAGATGTGAGAGACCAGGACATATGGCTAAGTATTGTCTTGAGAAGATAGAGATTGCCCCACAGAAGGGCAAGGAGCCTGAGGGAGCTCCAATTGAGACAGCAGCCCCGAGGAGGAGGGCTACAGCTGAGGAAAAAGGGAAACAGGCTGCGGGTGTGAGCAGAGGAAGAGTACATGCACTGGATCAAGACACCGCGGATGCTTCGACGGATGTGATTAAAGGTACCATCCGAATCTTTGATTTAGAAGTATTGGTATTATTTGATCCTGGTGCCACGCATTCTTTCACATCACCTTCCTTTGCACATAAATTGTTGAAATATGTGAAACCAACATTGTTGGATAAAATGTTGATGATTTCCACACCCATGAATGATAGTCAATTGACTGAGCATGTGTGTAGAGATTGTAAGTTAAAGATAGAGGGGAAGGAAATGATAGCCAATCTGATTTTATTGAATATGAATGATTTTGATGTAATTTTGGGAATGGATTGGTTGGCTACCAATCGTGTTGTGATGGATTGTCATGCCAAAACATTGATGTTTTCAGGATTAGACAATCTTATTGTAAACTTTGATAAAAAGAAATGATATGAAACTAGCATGTTTGTTGTAAATAAAAGGAGTATGATTTTAAATTCATATTGCTTGAGAGATAAATTTATTGTTTATGATAAATGTTGAATGTGGAGTGATGGTTATGTTACTAACGATGGAGAGGATAATGTGAAGGGTTCATTGCATACGTGGTCGATATAGATGAGGCACACCTGGAATTGAAGGACATACCCATAATTACGGATTACCCGGATGTCTTTTCGGATGAATTACCAGGACTACCACCTGAAAGGGAAATGGAATTTTGCATTGAATTAGTGCCTGGTACAGAGCCGATATCGAAACCACCCTATAGAATGGCTCCGATAGAATTGAAAGAGCTAAAGAAGTAGCTGCAAGAGCTGCTGGAGAAGGGGTTTATTAGATCGAGTGTCTCACCTTGGGGAGCACCAGTTCTATTTGTAAGGAAGAAGGATGGAAGCCTCCGACTGTGTATAGATTATCGGTTGTTGAATAAGGCCACCATTAAGAACAAGTACCCCCTTCCAAGAATCGATGATTTGTTGGATCAGCTCCAAGGAGCCGAAGTATTTTCTAAGATAGATCTGCGGTCAGGGTATCATCAATTGAGAATCAGGAGTGGAGATATACCCAAGACAGCATTTCGCACCCGTTATGGCCACTACGAGTTTTTGGTGATGCCATTCGGATTGACGAATGCTCCCGCAGCATTTATGGCATTGATGAATGACATATTCAAGCCATACCTGGACAAGTTTGTAATAGTGTTCATTGATGATATTTTGCTGTATTCCAAGTCCAGGGAAGATCATGAGGAGCACTTGAGGATAGTTCTGCAGACCCTCCGAGAGAGAGAATTGTATGCCAAACTCAGCAAGTGTAACTTTTGGTCGGAACAGATCTCATTTCTGAGGCATGTCGTGTCAAAGGATGGGGTATCAGTGGATCCATCCAAGATAGAGGCAGTTGTACAGTGGGAACAGCCCAAGACAGTAACTGAGATCAGAAGTTTCCTAGGATTGGCAGGATATTATCGGAGATTTGTAGAGGGTTTCTCCAGACTAGCTGCTCCGTTGACACGCCTCACGCGTAAAGATGTTAAGTTTGTGTGGGATGAGGCATGTGAGAGGAGTTTTGAGGAGCTTAAGCGTCGATTGACGACTGCTCCAGTTCTCACCATTCCTACCAGCTCAGGAGGATTCTCGGTGTATACGGATGCATCGCACCAGGGACTGGGCTGTGTGCTTATGCAGGATGGGAAGGTAGTTGCCTATGGATCTAGACAGTTGAAAGATCATGAGAGGAACTACCCGACACATGATTTGTAGTTGGCGGCTGTAGTATTTTCTTTGAAAATATGGCGCCACTATCTCTATGGTGAGAAGTTTCAGGTGTTCACAGATCATAAGAGCCTTAAGTACCTGTTCTCACAGAAAGAGCTGAATATGAGATAGAGGAGATAGCTCGAACTCCTGAAAGACTATGATTGTGAAATCATGTACCACCCGGGTAAGGCAAATGTAGTTGCCGATGCTTTGAGTAGAAAGAACCTTGGGTTGGTGTCATATGTGATGGTACGGGAACATGAATTGTTAGAACACTTTGCGAACCTCAGTTTGGATGTAACCCCACCTGGATCTGAGAGACTTGAGATCATGGCTAGTTTGAGACTAGAGCCAGAGTTGATTGGCCGTATTCGACAAGCCCAGCAGAGCAATCGACGGTGTATCGATTGGCTGAGGCAGATATAGACAGGTGTGGGTATTGATTTTGAGCAGAGTGCTGATGGCTTATTGAGGTTCAGAGGCAGAGTATGCGTTCCCAGGGATCCTGAGATCAGGAGAACGATTTTATCAGAGGCTCACTCATCGAAGTATACGATACATCCGGGAAGTACCAAGATGTATCAAAACCTTCGAAAGGTTTATTGGTGGTCTGGAATGAAAAGAGACATTGCGGAATATGTCGCTAAGTGTCTCGTTTGTCAGCAAGTGAAGGTAGAGCATCAGAAGCCTGCAGGATTATTGCAGCCTCTACCGATACCGACATGGAAGTGGGAACATGTCACCATGGATTTTGTGATGGGGTTGTCGAGGACCCGTAGAGGTCATGATGCCATATGGGTTATTGTGGACCGATTGACTAAGTCCGCCCATTTCTTGGCTATAAGAGCTACCGATACACTGAGTCAGTTGGCGAACCTGTATATTCGAGAGATAGTACGGCTACATGGTGTACCAGTGAGCGTTGTTTCTGATAGGGATGCCTGCTTCACTTCCCATTTCTGGAAACATTTTCAGGAAGCGCTGGGGACCCGATTGAGTTTTAGCACCGCTTTTCATCCTCAGACAGATGGGCAGTCAGAGAGGACTATACAGACCCTCGAGGATATGTTGAGAGCGTGTGTGCTGGATTTTAGAGGCTCCTGGGATGACCACCTGCAGTTAGCCGAGTTCGCTTATAATAATAGCTATCATGCTAGTATCGGGATGGCACCCTATGAGGCATTGTACGGGCGTAGATGCCGTTCCCCTGTTGGATGGGAAGAGGTTGGTGACAGACAGATTTTTGCTCCGGACTTAGTGCAGCAGGCATCTGAGGACGTCCAGTTGATATGTGAGAGATTACAGACAGCTCAGAGCTGACAAAAGAGTTATGCTGACAAGAGACGAAGACCACTGGAGTTTGATGAGGGTGAGTTGGTGTTTCTGAGGGTATCACCATCGAAGGGTATTATGAGATTTGGTAAGAAGGGCAAGCTGAGCCCTAGATATATCGGACCCTTCGAGATTTTGGAGAGAGTGGGAGATAAGGCGTATAGATTGGCATTGCCACCGGACTTGGCAAATGTCCACAACGTCTTCCACGTCTCGATGCTTCGAAAGTATCACCCGGACCCGGCACACGTGATAAGATATGAGCCGTTGGAGCTCCATGAGAGTATGACGTATGTTGAGAAGCCGGTTTGGATATTGGATAGAAAAGAGAAAGTGTTACGGAATAAGACAATTCCCTTGGTGAAAGTGCTTTGGCAACACCACACGGCGGAAGAGGCCACGTGGGAATTGGAGAACTTGATACCGGAGAAGTACCCCCAACTGTTTGAAGAGTGACTTGGTTCTAATTTGGAGGACCAAATTCCTTGAAGGAGGGGAGAATGTAAGACCCCGTATATGTATAAGGGTAATGTGTGTAATTGGATCAAATAATATGAATGGACTTGTAATGTAAAGTATGATTGATATAAGTCCATGGATTCAAAGTATGTATGTGTAATATAAATTTTAACGTACATACAAGTTTCATTGAGTATGAATACGAAGAAATGAGTTCTAGCAAGTGATGGATGTGATTGAGACTCAAGATGAGTAGTGTGGTAAAATGGAATGGAGTTATGCTTCCATTTGGTTTTATGTAGCATACCTTTGAACATACAATGAATGCACACAAGTTTCAATGTGCATAAGGTATGAATGGATGCCATTTTCAAGTTATAAAGGTGGATGGATGAGAAAATAGCCATGGCAATAGATTAAGGATGTGTTGGTATGAGTTGCAGCAAGGAAACTGCAGGAAATCTGGAAAAACATGAGGTCCAGATCGATCTCATAGGATGAGAGATCGATCTGGAAGAGCCAGAATGCTCTTATTTGGGCGAAAGAATTGAGCAGATTGATCTCCAATGGAGCCAAATCGATCTCCCAAGCATTCTGTGGTGGAAAGATCGATCCCCAAGCACCCAGATCGATCTCCTTAGCTCTCTGTTTGGGACCAGATCGATCTCATGCTTAGACAGATCGATCTCATGCTTCAACAGATCGATCTGATGCTTCGACAGATCGATCTCAGGCTTAAAAATGCCATGAAAAAGAGGGATTTTAAGGGACCAGATCGATCTCCTCTTGGACCAGATCGATCTCCCCAAGCTATTTCTATATAAGGTGAGCTGAAAATCTGGAAATCTCAGAAAAACATATTAACCTCCCATTTTCAACCCAAAAACCTAACTTTCCCTCTCTAAAATCGGCCATGTTTAGTAAGAATTAAAGAGAGATCATTAGAGGCAAAGTTGTTCCTATCAAGGAGAAGAACAACATAGTGAGAGGGCATTTTCCCATTCTTGGAATTGAAGGAGTTAAGGGCATTTCCATTTGGAGCAAGAAGAGAAATCATATTGGTAAGATTCTAACACTCCAATCCAAATGCATTAGCTATTTAATTGATTTTGGAGTTGATTGATATGAGTATTGAGGATAAACTACCTAGGAATGTAGTGGAATTGGTGTGACCTAGAAATCTAAAATGGGTATAATGTGAGGATATGTGGGATTGAATGAGCTTATGGTTTATGGCATGCTAAAGTTGTTCTTGGGGTAATGTTTATGATTTTAGATGGTTAGATGGAATTACATGGTGAGTTGGAGGAATTGTGAAAATGGATATGTATATGATTGATAAATGCCATAGTGAGGGAATTCATGGAATATGAACACTATGAGCTTAATGTCGATTTAACATCGATTTTGAATAAGTTAATAGGCCTAAGAAGACCCATAGACCCGAGTTATGGGTAAAGTGATGAAACGAGGCCATATAAGCGTTAATAGAGGCTATAGGTTAAATTGACTATAGCAAGCACAATGGTTGCATTGTATGGATCGAATATAATGCGGGATACGATTTTGTGCAGTCCCGAAGAGTTCGTTGAAGACGAATCGAACCGTACGAGTAAGCAGCTTAAGGAAGTGGAATCACGCATCGCGATTCCAGGTAAGGGAATTTTGTGAGTATATAGAGGTAGCTGCTCGTACTTTAAACTTGTGGGTGAATATTGGATGTTGTATGAAATGCATGGTTGCTCAAATAAATGATTGATGGTATTCGTGAATGATGATTATATGCGTGGTTTTGGATTTGAAGTGGATTTGATGAAATGGGATAGTAAGGCTAATAATTGCATAAATCTATTGTTTTGATGCTTTTCAAAACGAAATTTGCTTGGTTTTAAGCAAGCTTGTAGATAGGTCGGCTAGTATTGTATTGTTGTTGTGGAAAAGCATTTGTGAGTGCTAAAACCCAATTTTCGAGATTGATAAATTGTATATGAGCCGCCTATCAAAATTGTATGACATAAATCGCGCTATAGCTTCGCTCGCGCTGGATTTCTATGTTTCCATTGTATGAAACGTGCTGGAGCTTAGCTCGCACCCTGATTTGGAAACTATGGTGATATTTATAAACCGTACTAGAGCTTCTGTTCGTACGTGGATTTTGAGTGGTTGTCTTATGAGTATAACCGTACTAGAGTTATGCTCGTACGCGTCTCCTTATGAGAAGATGCATGAGTCGTGCTAGAGCCTTGCTCGCACAAGTTTGCACATTGGGATATGTATAAGGTTGTGAAAGTTAGTAAGATCCTTAAGCCTTACATCCTTAAGCCGACATCCTTAAGCCCAACGAGGCGGGGAGGCTCTGTTTGGCAGGGAGGCTCTCTTATGGTGGGATCCTTAAGCCAACATCCTTAAGCCCAAAGAGGCGGGGAGGCTCTGTTAGGCAGGGAGGCTCTCCTACATGGGTACGGTAAGATCCTTAAGCCCTACATCCTTAAGCCAACATCCTTAAGCCCAAAGAGGCGGGGAGGCTCTATTAGGCGAGGAGGCTCTGTTTGGCAGGGAGGCTCTCTTACGGAAAGGATCCTTAAGCCCTACATCCTTAAGCTAACATCCTTAAACCCGAGGAGGCAGGGAGGCTCTGTTAAGCGGGGAGGCTCTGTTCGGCAGGAAGGCTCTCCTTCACGAAATATGGAAAGCTCTTGGTATGGGGTAGATAAGACCTAGGAATGGCACCCCCAATCACGATATGAGTTGCGGAGTACGATGTACCGTGTATATCACATGGAGTACGATGTACTGCATGATGGTTATGTGATGAGAAAGTCTGGGGAGGGATAATCCATCTTCGTGCCAGCATGATACCCCGCACACCTGGATGCGTGTGGTCTGGGATGACTTATGATGTAATTGTTCACATAGGCACTTTTGATATAGTGACCTAGATTTATACACATGCGTAAATTGTGGAATGAAAATGTGGTTGTGATTGTGAGTTGATTTGGTGGTGTTTATGGTGTCGGTTTAAAAAAGGAAGTTTCTTAAAGAATTGCCCTTTTATGAATTTAAATGAGATTGAGCATGGATGATTTATACATGATGTTTCTACCATGTTTTATATGCCAATGCACATGATTTCGATACATGATATATATGTATATTCACATGGCATAGTTTTATTCCTCATGCTCCTACTATAAATGATTTATGCATAACACTATCAGTATGTAGATAGAGTAGTTATCTACCATGCTTGCATTATTACCTTACTGAGCGTGTGGTTGCTCATCCCACTCTATTTTTCCCCCTACAGAGCGTGCATAGTAGCCCAGTGAGGACTGAGGCGTAATATTTTGGACTCCGCTGCATCTCCATTGCTAAGAGGTATATACACAGTGATTCTTTTTGTATCTAAACAATGTAAAAGCACAGTATTCTTTTGAGTTGTACTTATGGGGGGATGTAGATGTCAGCAAAACGTGTATTCGTATAAGTACACGATTAAATGCACATGTATGACATCGTTTTAATTAATTGAGAATGAATGAGATGTGGTGTTTATTATTGGCTCACAGCCCAACAGTGTGTGGTGAGTTTAGTTCACGACCGGGTAAGGTAACAGTAAAACGCGAAAAAAATTTCAGTGATTTTCGGTTAAAGAGAATGGAATTGGGTCGTGACAGAGAATTGTTCCCGAATTAGTAAAACAAAACCTCTGAGGATGTTCAGTTGATTTGTGAGAGATTAAGAACACCTCAGAGCAGACAGAAAAGCTATGCTGACAAGAGACAGAAACCATTGGAATTCACTGAGGGTGAATCAGTATTGTGACAATTACATGTCCTAAGGACGTAACGAGATTCGGAAAGAGATTGGACAAGTGGGAGATAAGGCCTATAGGTTGGTGTTACCACCTGAAGTAGCAGGCATCCACAATGTTTCCTATCTTATGATGCTTCAGAAATATTATCCGGACTTAGCATATGTGATCAGATAAGAGCTCCAATAGTTTAGCTCAATGAAACTATAACGTATGATTGGAAAATCGATTCGGGTATAAGACGGAAGGAGAAAGTGTTGAGGTTAAGATGATCTTCCTAGTTAAGTATGTTGGTAGTATTACACTCCGAAAAGAGTCACTTGAGGATGACAATATATGATACGATAGATGTACCCGGAGTTATTTATGGACTCATTTGCCCTGGTACTAATTTGGAGGACCAAATTTCTTAAGTGGGGGAGATTGTAAGACCTGATTTTATCGTAAGAGTAAAAATGTAATAAATAGAAAGTTTCGAGTGCATTTAAAAATGCAAAAGGACTGAAATGATATTTCCGAACACGTGCAAGGGTAAAACGGTCAAAAGATCAATATTCGGTATAAATCGGGACAAGAAAATTTAATTAAAAATTTGAGATTGAGAAATCTTGATCAATAACGAAGAAATAATTAAATTTCGGGTTAAATTTATCAAGATATGAATTTATTGGAATAAATCAGAATTTTCACTTCGAAAAATAATCCCGAAAATAATAGAAAATTATACCGAAAAGGTAAAATCAGACTGACAAATTCATTTACGGATTAAATGAATAAAATAAGAATTTTTTTAGATATTTTGACAAAATAATAATAATAATATAATATTGATTAAAATAATAATAAAAATATATTATAAATAAAATAAGTTAAAAAAGGAAAGAAGAAACGAATTCTGGAAAACGAAACAGAAAGCAAAAGGGAGAAACGAAGCTGCAAAATCGAGGAAGTCGGTTTCCCTCCGTCCAGCAAGCCACCGGCGAGGCAGAGGTATAGGTAATGACCGGGAGAAGAGCCCGACCACCGGGAGACCCACCAGCGGCGGCGACACGCCGTGGAGTCGCCGAAATCGACAGATCGAAAGAGGAAATGTCGCGGGAGAGATACCTCGATTCGCCGGCGATGGCGTTGATTTGGTCCAACTCGAGGACCGATTTTGGAAGCCTAGGCCATGGCGCCCCGATTGGTGCTGAAATCACATCGGGAACCGACCGGACGACGCCGGAAGGACCAAATATTGCCTGAGCCGGTCGAACCGGACTGAACCGGCCGAATTGAACCGAGCTGAACTGGCGGTTTGAACTGGGTTGAATCAGACCGGACTGGTTCAACCATAAAGAAGAGGAAAAAATGAAGAAAAAGGGAAAAAGAAAAAGAGAAAAAAATTGGAGAAAATTCCAGTGATACAATCGGGCTACGGGTAAGTCGATAAGCGATCGAATTGACCAATTTAAATTTTGAAATATTTAATTTGATTAATATTTGACTGAAAATTTATCCGAAAAAATATTAAATTGTGTAGCTCGATAATTGGCATCAACCGAGAGCTCGTGACAGCCTCGATTTGCGTACGATCATGGAATCTCGAGTAAGTAACCCTTATTTACGATAATATTACATCGTTATGCGTGTTGATGAATTACGAATTTAATTTTCTTATAAATGAATTAAATTTTGGAAATTTGAATAAATTGTCGTAAATACTAAATTGAGATATCCGAGAATTTAGAACGAGACTAAATAAATATTGATGGGCCCAATGAGCCCAATAGGCCTCGATAATGTGAATAGTGAATGGAAAACGGGCTTAAGGCCAATTAAGGCCCATTATGGTACAATCGGGCCCAATATGGGTAAACGGGCCCAATGATTTAAATTAAGCCCAAAAAATATGAAATACAATTTAAATTGTATTGTATTTGACCTGATGAATGTGTATCCGCAGTTCCGGAGATTCGTTTGAAAGCAAATTGGACTGCGTGATGAGTCATCAGTGGAAAGGTCAGACTGTACAGAAAAATGAGGTAAGGGAATTGTGTGAGTAGCTAGAGGTAGCTACGCGTATTTTAATAGTTTTTCTATACACTGAATATGTATGTATACCCTAATTATGTATAAAGGTCCTAAAAATGGTTTTAAGATTTTAAGGACTCAGAATAGGTAAAAGTCTATTTTACCCCTAATGAGGGAAGTTCACCTAAGGATGGTGAAAGCATGACATGCACGAAATGCATGATTTAAGTAATTTCTGATTTAAGGAATTTTCTTGGTTTTTAATCAAAGTAAATCGATAGATTGGCCAATAATTGCATAAGTTTCCTAAAATAACACTATGTAAGTGTTATTGGTATTTAAATGAAATTATTTGGAAAACGGGCCAACTATCAAGTTTATATGAAAATAGATAGTGTCGACACGTAGTTCGTACTATATCTGCCTTTGTGATTGTGCATAAATGTGCTTGAATGGTTGCTCGCACTGACTTGTGTGACATCATATGCATGAAATGTGCTAGAGCGATTGCTAGCACTGATTTTATTATTGTGAAATGCATAAAAGGTGCTGGAGCTTAGCTCGCACTCTGTTTTGACATGTTTGACTCGTTTTGACTTGATATGCATAAAAAGGTGCTGGAGCGATTGCTCGCACTAGTTTTATGATTTGATAAGCATAAAAAGATGCTGGAGCTTAACTCGCATCCTGTTTTGATATGATATTGCATAAAAGCCGTGCTGGAGTGTAACTCGCACGAGATTTGAATTACTTATGCATAAAGCCGTGCTGGAGTGTAACTCGCACGAGATTTGATTTACTTGAGCATTCATTTGTGCTGGAGCTTGCTCGCATAAAGTTTTATATGGTTTTTATTTTTCATTCGAATGTCGTACTGGAGTTTTTCTCGTACGAGGTTTTCATTGAGTTTTTATATATATCCGTACTAGAGCATTGCTCGTACGTGGATTTTACTTGAATTTATAATCAGTTTAAGTCGTACTGGAGCGCTGCTCGTATGCAGATTTCATTGATTTCTATGAAACCGTGCTAGAGCTTTGCTCGCATGAGATTTTTTGATATCATGAATATGCATGAAGCTGTGCTAGAGCTTTGCTCGCACAGGGATTTATATTACATGCATATAGCCGTGTTGGAGCCTCCTGTAGACTGTGTGTCACAGTGAGATGATATGCTCACACGTGCATACTAAGACAGAGATGATATGGGTGGATAGACCTATTGCAGGCACCCCTGATTGAGCTTGGGTTCACAGAGTATATTATACCGTGTATGTCACGTGAAGTACACTGTACCGTGGGGATTGTTGGAGTGGAGTGGCATTAGCCACGAGGCAGCAAGCCTTGCCCTCGCAATCCTGGTGTTATACTGTTCTGGCGGGTAGGACGAGCCACCTCCTGTTTCAGGTGTGATACCCTGCACACTAGGTACCGTGTTGCCAGGGATCAGGAGGTTATGGCCATAGTCCTATGTTGTTACTGATAGTCACCTACTTGTCTCACATGATATAACTTGTGGTCTGATAGACCAGGGTAGACCCGAGGGAGGGGTCAGGCCCCTGATTTTATGATTTTATACTACGATGATAGATTTTTCTAAGAATTTTATAATGAATTATTTTATAAGATGATTAACCCGGGAGGGTTGTTTTATACTGTGTTTTAAATGAAATGATTTAAATGCAGTAGCATGATGTGTTTTTCCCTGCTTTAATGATAAATTCATGAAATGATTATATCCCACGATTTGTTTTATATCGTATGAAGTAATGCATGATTTTGATTTAATTCATGCTGATTATTGATTTAATGATGTCACATAAAATGCTATTGATGCATGAATTACATGCTTTTCTATATGCACAAATAGTTTTGGATAAACTATGTCATGATATATGCATGGTTTTATGCTTGAGATTTTAATGAAAAGAAATGGATTTTAAGGGCATGGCATTATGAGCATGTAGATAGTGGCTGAGGACTTGCATGCTTGGTATCCGCTGTTTCCCATCGAGAGACAGATATACACATTTGTATAGTTTTGTATCTAAATATGTAATGCACTGTACTGTAAACGGATATGATGTCAGGGATGTAGAGTTATAAATACCATTGTGTATGTATTTAATTAAAGTCAAAGGATAGTAAACTCTGATATATGAATATAAATATGGAAATGGAATGGTAAATAGTGTGAGGTGACTAAAACCGAATCATAGCCCAACTGTGTTGTAGGATGGTCACGATGAGAGAAAGGTAAGAATTAAGAAATAAAAGAAAATGAGAAAAATTTACTCTGATTTTTAGGTAATTTGGTTCGTGACAACGGGAGGGGAGGTCGTGACACATATAAATTCCAAAAGAACAATATCTTTTTTCTCTACAAAGTTTATATCGAAAAATAGGTCATGCGACCAGTATACTTTTTTATCTTAAGAGCTCGTTGCTATACAACTGTTAGGTATATATAGCAATCCAAAAATAAAAGTAGAGTTAGTATGCAATATTCTAGAACCATTCAGTCACATTTCAAATTTCCCATGATCTTTCTTATATCAAACTATATGATATATTTTTATATTCACAATTATGTTTACTATTTAACGATAATTGGTCAACCAGTGAGTACTATTAAATGTAACACCAAAATGATCTTCCCTTATTCAACCAGTGAGTGGGCTGAGGCCTGCAAAGAGGACAATACGGATTTGTGGGGACGAAGTCACAGCAGTCGGACCAGGGGCCCATGAGGGGTTGCGCCTGTGTAGGCTGGGCTGGGCCGTCACTTAAAAACGCGCGTTTTTAATGTGAGAACCCTGCTACCCGCCCCACACCAGGTCATAGGCTTACAGGAACTCATCACCTCCACGTATTGTCCGCTTTGGGCTGGCCCACAGGCCGCCTCACGGTTTTGCTCCACTGGGGGGGCAAGCCCATCTCCCAGGAGACGCCTCACGGAAGGCTCGAACTCGGGTCTTCACCCTTGTTCTTGCACTTCCTAACGCCATTGAGCCAAGGTGAAGACCCAAGTTCAAGCCTTCCATGACGCGTCTCCAGGGAGATGGGCTTACCCCCCCAGTGGAGCAAAACCGTGAGGCGGCTTGTGGGCCAGCCCAAACGGACAATACGTGGAGGTGATGAGTTCCTGTAAGCCTATGACCTGGTGTCTGTCACGACCCAAATTTCCTAAAAATCCCTATAAATTTTTCGTTTTTCATTTCCTTACCTGTCGTGAATAGCTATACTACTAAACAGTTGGGCTATGATTCAGTGTTAGTCACCTCTCCCCTATTTACCATTCAATTTCCATATTTCATTTACATATCAATTTATTTAAAACTAAATACATCCCCAATATTACATCCATATACAGTACTGTGCATCTATATGTTCAGATATGAAATTATACAAATGTGTATACCTGGTCTTGCTAAGAAGCAACGGATAACCGAGATGCGAGACTATTGTCGCTCTCTTCTACTGAATATACCCTGTGGGGTGGAAAATGAAAGGGTGAGCGAAACGTGCTCAGTAAGGCAATAATGTAAGCAGGTAGATAACTATACTATCTACGTGCTGATAATGTCATGATGTAAAAATCGTTTACTTTCGGAGCATGAGGTAAGATTAAAACAATGCCACATGTATGTATATATCATATACAAGAAATCATGAAATCGACATATAAAGCGCACATGGAAAATCATCATGTATGACATCTCATGCTCGTCACATTAAAACTTATTTATTTCATCATAAACTCTTCACTTTAAAACTCATTTGTTTAATCACAAACCTCATCACTTTGAAACTTATATGTTTCATCATAAATTCATCACATTTAAAACTCATTTATTTCATCATAAACTCTCACTTTAAAACTCATTTGTTTCATTATAAAACAACTTCATCGAGGTCAAACCCATCTCTCGGGAATACCTTGATTCATCAAATCACATCTCTTTTAAAAACATAAGTCGGGACTACCCCTCCATCGGTTTGTCCTGGTCTATCCAGACCATATGATATCATGTGAGGCATGTAGGTTACTGTATGAAAAATCAAGGACTATGGCCATACTATGTCCCTGTGATCCCAGGCTACACGGGGAGGTGGGGTCAAGTCCTACCCGCCAGAATATCAAGTAACATCATAGAGTCATCATGACTACACGGTACAGCGTACTCCGTGTGACATACACTGTACATCGTACTCTGTGGACCCATATCATAGTCTGGGGGTGCCTGCCGTAGGTCTTATCCACCCCAATACTATGTCGATAACCAACCCATGTCTCAAAGTGTGCGTACGAGCATCTCAACTCTCTATGACACACAGTCTACAGGAGGCTTCCGCACGACTATATGCATGTCAACTCACGTCTAGTGCGAGCGAAGCTCCAGCACCACGCTATGCATATCAACTAAAATCTCGCGCGAGCGAAGCTCCAGTACGATTTTGTGCACACACAAATTTCTCGTACGAGCAATGCTCCAGTACGGCTTTTCATGAGAAATAAATTTGTAAACTTGAGTGCGAGTAAGACTCTAGCACTCTTTTTACTCGTGTAAATATGATAGGTGGCTCAATTTTAATAAAACATCTTTGAAAATAGTAACCGGTACAAACCGGTACCCTTTCGTATATTTCACGAAATCAATAGCCAACCTATGTGCATATTTGCTTAAATCAAAGCAATATAATCATATCAAGCATTAAAAACATGAAATCATGCAATTTATTTGCCTTACTACCCTTTTTGTAAATTTTACTCCCAGG
Source organism: Firmiana major (assembly GCA_033439115.1). Taxonomy (NCBI): domain Eukaryota; kingdom Viridiplantae; phylum Streptophyta; class Magnoliopsida; order Malvales; family Malvaceae; genus Firmiana; species Firmiana major. The sequence goes on along the minus strand of CM065903.1, from coordinate 18,584,976 downwards.
GGTAAAATTGTCATTTTTCCTTTATTCACCTATGCCCCGATTTTTGTAAAATTATTTTCTCGTTTCTAGATAGTTTAATAAATTCTAGACCCTGTAAATCCCCTCAAAAATACGTATAGGTATCTCTATATACCTACAAAATTCCCTTACCTGGAATCGCATGCAGACTTAACCTGCCTCGATGATACCGAATCTCTCAGCCCAAATGTGCGCCAACCAAAGGTACGTAACTGCATATAACCATACAGTTGAGGTCAATTCAATTATCTTGATCAGTATATCGCATTTACTGACCAACTTTAAGGTATTGGGCCCTATCTACCTTATTTGGTCTCGGCCCATTTCAGCCCTTTTTATATTTATTAATTCCCTTCTTCGGGTATACCGGGCTTATGCAGCTTACTAATAATTATCGGGCTTCGATCCAAATTCATTGGATAGCCCGTATACCATTTACAGCAATTTATTACAACTTCGAATTAATATTCCTTTCTATGCGAAATTAATCCATAATTTCGTAAATTAATTAAAACTCGGTATTTAAAGAACTGTGATTGCCAAAATTAAACTGTACTTACCCGATACAATGCGGGTTACGAAAATCAGAGCTCGATTGGCTTTCGTTCGATCTCTGTTGTAAAGCTGCACAATTTGGTAAATCCGGATTATTTTTCATTAAAATAATATTAAATTAAATTTTCGGAATTTACCTATAGGTCAATTTTGACCCTCGATCAACTTACCCGAATCTCGAGTCATCCCCGGTAATTTCTTTCCTTTTTCCCCTTTTTCCTTTCTTTTCTTTCCTTTTCCTTTCTTTTCCTTTCTTTTCTTTCCTCTTTCCTTTCTTTTCCCTCCTTTTCCTTCCCTTTCCTTTCGGCCAAACGTTGCCGTTTATTGCCAATTGCCATCGCCGGCCTTTTTGGCGGTCTCACCGGCCAAGACCAGTCTCAAAAGAACCGGCTTCTTCCCCTGAGTGCGTCGATAGCCTCCGTTCTAGCCTAGACGCGGTGGTTCGCCAGAAATCAGCTCGTTTCTCCGTCGGTCTTCCTTCGCTCCGATCGGCTTCCTCCGGCCACCTGGTGGCGTGATTCCGGTGCCCACGTGCTCACCGGTCTCTCCTCTTCCTCCTGGTAGCTTCGTCGGAGCCTGTCGGTCGCCGGTGCGCTGGAATCGGCGGTCGGTTCTCACGGGTAGCAGTCGGGTTGGGTTTTTCTTGTTTTCGGGTTTTCCCGATTTTCAGGCTTTTTGTTTTCTTCTTTTTTTTTTGTTTCAGATTCTTTTTTTTGATTATTATTATTATTTAACCATTTGTTTTATTATTAAAATATTCATTAAAATATTCAAATATATTCTAAAAATATCTACAACTATATTATTTTATTCCAAACAATTTAATTTAATTTAATTTTATTTTATTTTGTTTTTAATCATTTTTTTGGTATAATTTCTCCGTATTTTCGGGATATTGTCCCGAATGACTTTTCAGTATTTCTAAAAATTTTGGATCTTGATCAATTGGACTCGAAATTGTATAATTCCTCATTATTGATCAAGATATCCTAAATCCTTATTTTTAATTAAATTTTCTTATCGAATTAATACCGGATTTTGGTATTTTTACCATTTTACCCTTGCACGTGTTCGGGATTAATTTACCCCAACTTCCCTTCACGAATACTCATTCATTTCGTATTTTGATTCCTTATTTCCAATCCGAATCCCATTCAATTAAATTTTTTATCATTTTCATCCCTCATAAAAATTTACGATTTAATTTCGGGTCTTACAAATCTCCCCCACTTAAGGAATTTGGTCCTCCAAATTAGAACCAAGTCATATGAGTCCATATACAACTCCGGGTACATCGATCGTATCATACTCTTAAATTCTTATATGACCTTCTCCGGAGTGTATTACTACCAAAGGACTTTAATTAGGGAGATCATCTTAAACCTCAATACTTTCTCTTTCCTGTTTAATGCCCAAATCAACTTATCAATATACTTATATTTTCATTAAACTGAACTTTTGGAGTTCATATTCGATCACCTATGCTGGATCTGGATAGTATTGCCGAAGCATCAAAAGCTGAGACACATTGTGGGTGCCTGTTAATTCAGGTGATAACACCAACCTACAGGTCTTATCTCCCACTTGTCCAATCTCTCAAAAGATTCAATCTAGCGAAACTCAATTTACCTTCTTCCAAAAGTTCGCTATGTCCTTATTCTATTAGGACAAGAAAAATTTCAACCATACTAATTCACCAAGGGTGAATTCCAATACTTGTCTATCTGCTCTGAGGTGTTCTTAATCTCTCATCCTTAACTAAACATCCTCAGAGACTTATTATCCAAAGTTGAAAATGATTCTATCTGTCACCCACTTTTTCTTATCCAATTTGGGGAACAACCCCTACAGCCATACACTGCCTCATATCTTGTTATCCCGATACTCAAGTGCCAACTGTTGTTATTGGTGACTTCAATTTGTAACAACTGATCATTCCAGGAGCTTATAAAATCAATGCACACACTCTCATCATATCCTCCAAAACTTGTACAGTCCTCTCTGACTGACCATCTGTCTGAGGACAGAAAGCTGTGCTAATACTCAGTCGGGTTCCCATAGCTTCCTGAAAAATATTCCCTGAAGTAAGAAGTGAAGCGGGAATCCCTATATGATACCATGCTCACTGGAACGCTACTTAATGTTCCACAATCTTCCTTATACCTGAATCCTCATATACACTCTAAGTATTTGGGGATTTCATAACCAAAAGGTGGGTAGACTTAGTCACTCTATCGACTATCATCCAAATAGCCTCGTAATTCACCTGGGTTCTCTGTAACCCATCACGAAATTCATGGGGACTTGTTCCCATTTTTCGTGCCGTGTCGATATAGGTAGAGGCTGCAATAAATCTGCAGACTTTTAATACTCTACCTCATTCTGCTGACATACTAGGCACTTTTCCACAATCTCTATCATATCTCTTTTCACATCTGACCACCAATACCTTTTTCGAGATTTCAATATATTCTTTACTTCCGTATGCACTGTATATCTCGAAGAGTGAGCTTCTGACAATATTACTATCCCATCAACTGTGGTCCTGGGGAGCACTCATATTGTCTCTGAACCTCTCTGTAAATCATCAACACTCGCTGTGAACTCTGTCACTGTACCCTTCTGAATCTGACCTAAACTATCGACATCATGCCGATCATCACGCTAAGCCTGGCAAATTCGAGCACTCTCATCCGGTTCTAATCATCAGGCTAGCTGTCACACAATCACTGTCATCATCAGAAGGGATCACATCACTACTGAGGCTCACAACTGCTTTAGCAGCTCACGCTCCCTGACCATCATATGTGGTACCATCCCGAGGCTCTTTCTGCTCAAGGCATCAGTCATCACATTAGCCTTTCCTGGGTGGTACAATTTTCACAAATCAAAATCTCTCAGAAGCTCTAACCCACTAGGTATTCTCATATTCACCTCTTTATGTGAAAACAGATACGTGGGGCTTTATGATCAGTGCATATCCACAATTCCTCACCATGTACATAATAGTACCCTATCTTCGGTACAAATACTGTTGCCACTTTAAATCATGGGTCAGATAGTTTATTTCATGATCAAGGAGTTGTTTGACTCCATTATTAACTATCTTCCCATTATACATCAATACACAGCTCCTTCATTATTTTGAGGTATCCATACTCACTGAGAACCTCTTGAGCTGTTGGGTATGGCGAAATTAATCACGGTGGTCAGTTCACACTTCATTACACCGAAATTCATGTCGCATCTATCATCTCATTCAAAAACCACGTTTTCTTAATTAAACGTGTCAACCAAGTAGACCATATTGAAAACTCGCAACAACCCATTTGTAAAAGTCATTTTCCAATTGTTGCTTAAAATTTGCCCTAAACTTTAACTACACCCGACATATCATCGATAATGATGATTACAAATCGGTCCAATCCTTGACTTATTTAGGCATAAGCGTATAAGATCCTTCAAAATCGCTTACGTTTTCAGGTACTAACCTGCGTCATTTCCTTTTCTTATCTTAACGGCTCTTATTAAATTTTACTATGTTAACCTTTATGATTTATCGAATTTTAATATTCTTATCGTCTTAGTAAAGATATCCTAATGCTGAAGGTGTTTATTACGACGATTGATTTCACGTTATATGTTATATATACATACTTTTAGACGCTGTCAAGTCTTCAGGCGGGGAGGTATTTTGAAATACCTTTATTAACCTTCAGACTTAACCACAATTACTTTATATATTAGTCCATGTGGTCACAATTTATATTCACGACTTATTGCTTAATCCTAATGACTTCATATCGTAAAGATGTTCTTACCTAGCATACGCCTCTTAGCCCAATATATCTTGTATTTAGGATCAAGCATATCTCAAAGATTATCTCCTTTCGTATATCCCTCATGACAAAACTCTTTCATTATTCATTCCATGAGTACAATCCTTTACTCTTTTAATTTCAACTGTTACACCCCTTTTTGTCACTTAAAATCTCTATATCCATATTTCGTTAATTAATCCTCCTCTATTGGGGTACTCATTTATCAGTATTGTGCCCAATGACGTAGGCATTAATGCCTTTTACTCACTTATATGCGAAGGAAGGCGGTATGAATAAATGTGTGGCACCAGGATCAATGAACATATGTACTTCATTATTCATAACAAGTGTGGTATCTTACTCCACATCCATGAAACATCAATAGTGTCCTGGTCTAAGACATCCTCTCGCCTTCGTCTAACAGCCTACTTTCCTTTTTCTTTTCGGCTATGGCCTCCCTTTTCGTTGCAGCTATACCAACGAAGTTTTTCTCTCTCTTTACTTTTCTGTAGGGCGATCTCGCCCAACTCTGTGCAATCAAAATCAATGGTCCATCTTACCGTACTTAACAGCCATTTTCATCAATACAGTGTAGGTATAGACCCTCCTTCCGTGGTATCCACCACACATCCCACACTGCTTACAGTACTTACACTGCTACACTGCTTCGTAGCAGGTTGAGGTCCTCCAATCACAATACCCCTCAAGAGTGCCAAAATTGGATGCACTGGGGCCTTACCAATTATCTTACTCCATGACTCGTCAAATTAAACCTTTTACCAACTGGTCTCTTTCCCGCTCTGACATCTCTGTCATTCTCTATTCTCTTCTGTCTCTATTTCGACCCTTACTACCTTTCCCAATCTCAGAGGCGTGCAACACATGATATTATTCATGCAACTGTATTCTACGCACTGCCTCGACATAGGTAGTGAGCCAATCGGACTCTAATCGACAATTTGAGCCCTTTCCATGAACTTTTGAGCTTTCCGACTCTCACTGTCCATAATGTCGGGTTAATATTTGTCACTAGAATACATCCAAAATTATTCTTCATGTCGACTCTGGACGTCTAACTATTCAGATAGGTCGAGCGGACTTTCACCAATATTCCGCCTCGACTCTTTAACATAAACGTACTTAAAAGTCACTTTCTCAGTCGACATACACCGAAAGATCCATAGCACTTCGCTATCTCATACACCCAGTCCTCAACAACTATAGGTTTCTTTACTTCACTGTATATCGGAGGGGTGTGAAAATCTCTATAGCCTGAGGCATCTGTTTAGGCTTTACCCTGCCTATCCTTAACTACTTGCATAGACTTAGTAAATAACTTTGAAATATTTTCTACACTTCACTCCATCCTCTCGGAGTGTATCTGTATACTGTTTGGTCTCTTTATAGGACCCTGTGGAGTATGCTCAACATCAGCCTCCACCTCACTCTCATCTTAAGTCATGTGACGACTCATTTGACTCTCAGGCCGATCTCTATGGTCTCGAGCATCTATACTCGCCCCTCTACCATAGCGGCTATCAGTTATAAACACTATATTCTTGCATTCGAAACTAAATTCTTAGCTGTTGTTCCATCTTGATATACACAATTGTATCTAAACAATGCACAGTACATGGGGATGTAAATTTACTTAACCACTAACACCGACTCATATCAGGCCAACTCGGCTCTGATACCATTAAATTGTCACGACCCAAATTTCCTAAAAATCCCTACAAATTTTTCGCTTTTCATTTCCTTACCCGTCGTGAACAGATATACTACTAAACAGTTGGGCTATGATTCGGTGTTAGTCACCTCTCCCCTATTTACCATTCAATTTCCATATTTCATTTACATATCAATTTATTTAAAACTAAATACATCCCCAATATTACATCCATATACAGTATTATGCATCTATATGTTCAGATACGAAATTATACAAATGTGTATACCTGGTCTTGCTAAGAAGCAGCGGATAACCGAGATGCGAGACTATTGTCGCTCTCTTCTACTGAATATACCCTGTGGGGTGGAAAATGAAAGGGTGAGCGAAACGTGCTCAGTAAGGCAATAATGTAAGCAGGTAGATAACTATACTATCTACGTGCTGATAATGTCATGATGTAAAAATCGTTTACTTTCGGAGCATGAGGTAAGATTAAAACAATGCCACATGTATGTATATATCATATACAAGAAATCATGAAATCGACATATAAAGCACACATGGAAAATCATCATGTATGACATCTCATGCTCGTCACATTAAAACTTATTTATTTCATCATAAACTCTTCACTTTAAAACTCATTTGTTTAATCACAAAACTCATCACTTTGAAACTTATATGTTTCATCATAAATTCATCACATTTAAAACTCATTTATTTCATCATAAACTCTCACTTTAAAACTCATTTGTTTCATTATAAAACAACTTCATCGAGGTCAAACCCATCTCTCGGGAATACCTTGATTCATCAAATCACATCTCTTTTAAAAACATAAGTCGGGACTACCCCTCCATCGAGTTTGTCCTGGTCTATCCAGACCGTATGATATCATGTGAGGCATGTAGGTTACTGTATGAAAAATCGAGGACTATGGCCATACTATGTCCCTGTGATCCCAGGCTACACGGATCCCGGTGTGCGGGGCATCACAACTGCAACGGGAGGTGGGGTCAAGTCCTACCCTCCAGAATATCAAGTAACATCATAGAGTCATCATGACTGCACGGTACAGCGTACTCCATGTGACATACACGGTACATCGTACTCCGTGGACCCATATCATAGTCTGGGGGTGCCTGTCGTAGGTCTTATCCACCCCAATACTATGTCGATAACTAACCCATGTCTCAAAGTATGCGTGCGAGCATCTCAACTCTCTGTGACACACAGTCTACAGGAGGCTTCCGCACGACTATATGCATGTCAACTCACGTCTAGTGCGAGCGAAGCTCCAGCACCACGCTATGCATATCATGATATCTAAAATCTCGTGCGAGCGAAGCTCCAGCACGATTTTGTGCACACACAAATTTCTCGTACGAGCAATGCTCCAGTACGGCTTTTCATGAGAAATAAATCAGTAAACTTGAGTGCGAGTAAGACTCTAGCACTCTTTTTACTCGTGTAAATATGATAGGTGGCTCAATTTTAATAAAACATCTTTGAAAATAGTAATCGGTACAAACCGGTACCCTTTCGTATATTTCACTAAATCAATAGCCAACCTATGTGCATATTTGCTTAAATCAAAGCAATATAATCATATAAAGCATTAAAAACATGAAATCATGCAATTTATCTGCCTTACTACCCTTTTTGTAAATTTTACTCCCAGGGGCAAAATTGTCATTTTTCCTTTATTCACCTATGCCCCGATTTTCGCAAAATTATTTTCTCATTTCTAGATAGTTTAATAAATTCTAGACCCTGTAAATCCCCTCAAAAATATGTATAGGTATCTCTATATACCTACAAAATTCCCTTACCTGGAATCGCGTGCAGACTTAACTTGCCTCGATGATACCGAATCTCTCAGCCCAAATGTGCGCCAACCAAAGGTACGTAACTGCATATAACCATACAGTTGAGGTCAATTCAATTATCTTGATCAGTATATCGCATTTACTGACCAACTTTAAGGTATTGGGCCCTATCTACCTTATTTGGTCTCGGCCCATTTCAGCCCTTTTTATATTTATTAATTCCCTTCTTCGGGTATACTGGGCTTATGCAGCTTACTAATAATTATCGGGCTTCAATCCAAATTCATTGGATAGCCCGTATACCACTTACGGCAATTTATTACAACTTCGAATTAATATTCCTTTCTATGCGAAATTAATCCATAATTCCGTAAATTAATTAAAACTCGGTATTTAAAGAACTCTGATTGCCAAAATTAAACTCTACTTACCCGATACAATGCGGGTTACGAAAATCAGAGCTCGATTGGCTCTCGTTCAATCTCTGTCGTAAAGCTGCACAATTAGGTAAATTCGGATTATTTTTCATTAAAATAATATTAAATTAAATTTTTGAAATTTACCCGTAGGTCAATTTTTACCCTCGGTCAACTTACCGGAATCTCGAGTCGTCCTCGGTAATTTCTTTCCTTTTTCCCCTTTTTCCTTTCTTTTCTTTACTTTTCCTTCCTTTTCCTTTCTTTTCTTTCCTCTTTCCTTTCTTTTCCCTCCTTTTCCTTCCCTTTCCTTTCGGCCAAACGATGTCGTTTACTGCCAATTGCCGTCGCCAGCGTTTTCGACGGTCTCACCGGCCAAGACCGGTCTCAAAAGAATTGGCTTCTTCCCCTGAGTGCGTCGGTAGCCTCCGTTCCAGCCCAGACGCGGTGGTTCGTCGAAAATCAGCTCGTTTCTCCGTCGGTCTTCCTTCGCTCCGGTCGGCTTGCTCCGGCCACCTGGCGGCGTGATTCCGGTGCCCACGTGCTCACCAGTCTCTCCTCTTCCTCCTGGTAGCTTCGTCGGAGCCTGTTGGTCACCGGTGCGCTGAAATCGACGGTCGGTTCTCACGGGTAGCAGTCGGGTTGCGTTTTTCTTGTTTTCGGGTTTTCCCGATTTTCAGGCTTTTTTTTTTCTTCTTTTTTTTTTGTTTCAGATTCTTTTTATTATTATTATTATTATTATTATTATTATTATTATTATTTAACCATTTGTTTTATTATTAAAATATTCATTAAAATATTCAAATATATTCTAAAAATATCTACAACTATATTATTTTATTCCAAACAATTTAATTTAATTTAATTTAATTTAATTTAATTTTGTTTTTAATCATTTTTTCGGTATAATTTCTCCGTATTTTCGAGATATTGTCCCGAATGACTTTTCGATATTTCTAAAAATTTCGGATCTTGATCAATTGGACTCGAAATTGTATAATTCCTCATTATTGATCAAGATATCCTAAATCCTTATTTTTAATTAAATTTTCTTATCGAATTAATACCGGATTTGGTATTTTTACCATTTTACCCTTACATGTGTTCAGGATTAATTTACCCCAACTTCCTTTCACGAATACTCATTCATTTCGTATTTTGATTCCTTATTTCCAATCCGAATCCCATTCAATTAAATTTTTTATCATTTTCATCCCTCATAAAAATTTACGATTTAATTTCGGGTCTTACATATAATGTCTAGGTCCGATAACCTAAATGCTAAACATAAAACTCTAGGAGTCATCATGAACTATTCAAACCTAGGTGTGATTAGTTACCTATTTAAATTATGGATAAGGTTTAGCCTACGTTTAGATATTCGTAGATTCCGGAGTATAATTACATGTAAGGAAGGATTAACGCCCTCACAACACTCATCCTAAAATGATACCAACTTTTATTTATATAAATTTTGATATGATTATGAATGAGAATATTTTTAAGACTTTTTCATTGATTTGGCTCTAGTCTTAAAAATTTCTCTCACCTTAAGATGTTCAGAGAGTCTCGATTGAATTTCTTGAACTCCATTGTCGGATAAATTATATGTTTTATAATATTCTTTCCTTTCCTAGCATTTTCTCTAACTTTGACTCCTTATCCATTTTCTAAATTTCCTAAATTTTATTTTATATTGTTTCCATAATTTTATATTCAAAAAATAAACATGAATTATGATTTATTGAAAATTCCCTTTTAAGCATCCCATCGATTTTCTTTGGCTTTAAAAAAACCTTTTCACCTAGAAATTCCCAACGACTTTCTTGAAATTTCATCATTGACATAATTCATTTATTTATTAATTTTTATTCAGCTATTTTTTATTTATATCTTTATCTAATTTATTTTTATTCTATTCAATATTGGTGGTGTGACATTTACTTATTGACAAAGTGTCCCTTCTTATTGTCCTCATTCCATGAGGAGTGAGAAATTTAACCATTTTGTGAGGTATTGATCCAATAGCCTTCAACTTATGCAGACTAGGACGTCCAAGGATCACATTATAATAGGAAAGGGAGCCCATTATGTAAGACCCGAATTTAATTAAAATACGAAAAATTAAATAAGAAAAGATGGGGGACGTATGAAGGAAGTCGGGTTAAATTAATCCCGAACACGTGCAAGGGCAAAACGGTCAAAAGACCGAAAGCCGCAGTAAATTCGATAAGAAAATTTAATTAAAAATAAGGATTTAAGAAATCTTGGTCAATAAAGATGAAATAAATTTATTTTGGGTTAAATTGATCAAGATATTAATTTATTGAAATTAATCGGGATTAATCGAGATTTTTAGTTCGGAAAAATAATCCCGAAAATAATCGAAAAATATACCGAAAAGTCACCCGGGACAATATCCCGAAAATACGGAGAAATTATACCTGAAAAGAGGTTAAAATATAATAAATAAATTAAATAAAAATTAAATTAATTGAATAAGAAGAAAATAATAATTTTAAGAGATATTTTGGGTATTTATAGTATTTTAAGGAATAGTGTAATAATTAAAATAAATAATAATAATAAAAATAATTAATAAAAGAAATGAAAAAAAAAAAAAGAAACGAAACAGAAGACAAACGCGAAATCGCGCGAAACCAAACGGAAAACGGAAGCAGCTGACCGAGGAGCCCGATGAGCCACCGGCTGCCGATGGACCCAGCTGATGGTCGGAGAAGCTAGAGCGGAGCCCGGCGGTTCCAATAGTACCGGCGACGCTCTCCGACGGTCACGATTTTCGGTGAATCGACGGCCGAAAAGTCGAGAAAGAAATCGAGTCGGTCCCGGCGATCCACGGCGACTGGACGTGAACGGAGGCCACCGGCGTGACCGTGAGGAGGAGGCGGTCCTTTTGAGACCGGTAGCAGCCGGTGAGACGGTCGGAATCGCCGGCGATGACCAAAATAGAAAATGGGTTTTCGACGCCGAGGAGAAGAGGCCGAATCGGCGGTGTTCCGGCGGACTTGGGTGAAACTGAGGGTAGATTCGGACTGCGGACGACCCAGCGGAGCTGCTGGCGGTGGAAGCCGGCGAAGAACCGACCGGCAAGGTAGTGAACCGGCGGTGAACCGGTCGAACCGGAGAGAACCGACGGTCTGAACCGGTCCGAACCGGACTGAACCGGTTCAGCCAAAAAGAGGAGAAAAAGGGAGAAAAAGGGAAAAGGAAAAAGAAAAAAAAATTGGGGAAAATTCCGGTGATGCAATCGAGCTTCGGGTAAGTCGATAAGCGGTCAAATTGACCCGATTTAAATTTGGAATATTTTATTTAATTAAATTTCGACCGAAAAGTTTAGCAGAAAATGTAATTAATTGTGTAGCTCGACGATTGGCATCCACCGAGGGCTCGAGACAGTCTCGATTTGCGGACTAGCATGGAATCTCGGGTAAGTGACCCCTATTTACGATAATTTTCTCGTTATGCGTGATATTGATTTAATTTCCGCATAAATTGAATTAAATTATGGAAATTTAGATTAATTGTCGTAAATATTAAATTTAGCTATTCGAGAATTAGAACGAGGCCCGATAAATTATTGGTGGGCCCAATGAGCCCAATAGGCCTCGATAAAGTGAAAATTAAGTGGAAAACGGGCTTAAGGCCGATTAAGGCCCATTAAGGTGCAATCGGGCCCAATAGGGGTAAATGGGCCCAGCGATTTAAATTAAGCCCAGAAAAGATTAAATACGATTAAATTGTATGTTATCTGACCTGAGGAATATTAATACGCAGTTCCGGACATTGGATTGGAAGCATAACGGACTGCGCGACAAGACAACAGTGGAAAAGAAAAGGTCAGACTCGACAGAAAATTAAGGTAAGGGAATTCTGCGGACTGCTAGAGGTAACTTTACGCAATTTTAAATTCATACGCAGTCCTTTAAAATTAACTGAAGGGTCTAGAGGTCGAAGAACAATTTTAGTGCCCCGAATGGGCAAAATTACTAAAATACCCTTGTTAAGGGTAGAATCTAAAAATTTAGGAAAAAATTGGGAGGAGCAAGGACAAGAGGTTCCTACTCGTTCTGGAGGTATTTCAACGCATGCATGAGTAGGCTGGCTCACTTTTAAAGAAAAATGCATAGCATTGCATATCTTAATTGTTGTGATTTCTGTGAAAACTATTTGGAAATAACCGAGCCGCCTACATGTTTTTATTTACATGTGACGTGCTAGAGCTCAGCTCGCACGATGTTTGATTTGTGTGATGCATGCATTAGTGCTGGAGCGAGAGCTCGCACTAGAGTTTTACATGCATAGGTGCTAGAGTATAACTCGCACCAGATTTCACATGCTTTTGCGTGACACGGTGCTAGAGTCTAACTCGCACCAGATTTTTATAAGATTTTCATACAATTTATATACAGAGTACTGAGCATAGCTCGCACTAGTTTTACTGGATTTGTGGAGTAGCGCTGTCTGCCCTTGGAGTCAGCCAAAAGGCCCAACAGGCTCAAAAGACCTCTTAAGTAGGGTGAGAGTGAGGGATGAGGTTGGCGGCCTTGTGGAGATGTAAAGCGGGCTCTGCCAAGTTTACTTGATTTGATGAGAGTGCTGAGCATCGCTCGCACTGATTTTTATGAGAACATACGATGAGCCGTGCTTGGAGCATCGGGTAGACTGTGTGTCACCGACTTAATAGGCTCGCACGTGCGTTTTGAGACATGGCAACGAGTATTGAGTTATGAAAACCTCTGTGGGAAGCAGGCCATTTGGGCTGGAGTACCTAGAGTGATATGGGTCCATGGAGTACGATGTACCGTGCAAGTAGCATGGAGTACGATGTACCGTGGGGTATCTTCGGATACGGTATCTTTGTGATACAGGGTATCTTCGGATACGGTATCTTTGTGATACGGGGTATCTTTGTGATATGGTATCTTTGTGATACGGGGTATCTTCGGATACGGCATCTTCGGATGCGTGAGATCGGATAAGACTGACGGGTTGGATTGACCCACCTCCCAGGCAGTTCCCGATCAGGGTGAGACCTCGCACACTGGGATCCGTGAAGCTAGAGGGACTCACGAGGACATATTGGCCAGTCCTGGTTATTACCGATATACAGTATTGCCTAGTCTCGTATCTTGTATATATATATACGTATGTTTTCGATATCGATGCTTTTGAGAAACTCAATTTCCATGGTTTTGTGTGAGTCAGGATCACCCGAAGGAGGGGTCGAGTCCTGACTTCATTGTGAAAATTTTAATTGAGAAAGAAATGATTTGTAATAATTGCATGTTGATTTTCCGTGCAAATGTGTTTTACATAACATCATAACGCATATCATTGTTTTAAAATGTGTGGAGAAAGGGTGGTTTATGCATGGCACCACGTTCATGTAGGTAGTATGGTTACCTACTTGTTCGTAGGATTGCCTTACTGAGCTTGATGTGCTCACCCCTTTCATTTTCTCCCACAGATAATCTCCAGTTGAAGTCGCGACGACTCAGTACTGCATTCCGGATATCCGCTGCTACCCATCGACATAAGGTATATATATACTTGTACATATTGTATCTACATAAGCATAGCACAGTAACATGTTTGTAAGTAACTTTAGGGGATGTATAAATAATATAAACAATTATAAATGACTGGAGAATAAATAAGTTAGATGGTAATTGAATGGTGGGACTGGCATTGACGCACAGCTCAATTTTTAGTGGAGTGTTGGTCACGATTCGAGAACAGGTAATAATTTAAGTAAGGAAATAAATAAAACGCGAAAAATTAACTCTGATTTTTGGGTAGTTTGGGTCGTGACAATTATTATGGTATCAGAGCACAATTGGTCTGATGTATGTCAGTGTCAGTAATTAGGAAATTACATCCCCGTGTTACTGTGCTTGGTTAGATACAATAGTGTATATCGAGATGGGTTTTGACTAAGAAATGGTTGAGAATGCAGGAATACTTAATATGAGTCGCGTTAGATGAGATAGTGCACGAGGCAGAGGTCGTAGAGGTAGACCTGAATCTGCTAAGTCGTGCTGAGTTTGACTATGAGAACCAGTATGAGATTGAAATAGAGGCTAATGTTGAGAATGCCTCACAGAGTCCGATAGAGAGATCGGACAGTATTGAGACACGCTTCGCGATGGTTGGAGCGGAGTGTGGAGATTATTTTGAGGAGCTAATTGCTCAGATTATGAATGAGATTTGAGGGCGAGTCGGAGCATTGGTGGAAACCCGCTCGACCCATCTTAAGAGCTGATATGAGAAATATCTTGGATATATTCCGGTGACAGGATATCCCGGATATGATTTAAAGAAAATTCCAAGGAAAAATTTCTTACACTGCCCAGGAATACTAAATTGATTATGAGTATGAAACTCAGTTATATTCTTTGGCAGATATTACCTCGACACTATGAACAAGTGACAGTCGAGATGTCTAAAGTTTATGAAATGGCTCAACTTTTCAATTAGAGCCCGATTGGCCCGTGAGATATTACTTATACCGAGGCAGTGCGCAGATTTGCAGTTGGGTAAATAAGAACATGAATTGCACGCCTCTGAGATTGAGAAAGGTAATGAGGGCTGAAATAGAGACAGAAAAGAGAATCAAGAAATGACAAAGATGTCAAGATGGGAAAATGCAAATTGGCAAAAAGATCTGATTTGACGAGTCATGGAGTAAGATAATTGGTAAGGCCCCAGTGCATCCAATTTTGGCACTGTTGAGGGGCATTGTGATTGGCGGACCCCGACCTGCTACGAAGCAGTGTAGCAGTGTGAGCACTGTAAGCAGTGTGAGATGTGTGGTGGATACCACGGAAGGAAGGTTTATACCTACACGGTATAGATGAAAATGGCCGTTAAGTGTGATAAGACGGACCATTGATTTGATTGCACAGAATTGGGCGAGATCGTCCCACAGAAAAGTAAAGAGACAGAACAACTTCGTTGGTATAGCCGCAATTAAAAGAGAGGCCCTAGCCGAAAAGAAAAAGGAAAGTAGGTTATTGGACGAAGGCGAAAGGATGTCTTGGACCAGGACACTATTGATGTTTCATAGATGTGGTGTAAGATACCACACTTGTTATGAATAATGAAGTTCATATGTTCATTGATCCTGGTGCCACATATTTATTCATACCGCCTTCATTCGCATATAAGTGAGTAAAAGGCATGAATGCCTACATCATTGGGCGCAATACAGATAAATGAGTATCCCAATAGAGGAGGATTAATAAACGGAATAGGGATATTGAGACTTTAAGTTAAAAACAGGGGTGCAACAGTTGAATTTACAGGAGGAAGGGATTGTACTCACAGAATGAATAAAGACAAGAGTTTTGGCATGATTGATATACGAGGGAGATAATCTTTAAGATAAGATAGATCCTAAATATAGGACGTATTGGAGTAAGAGGCGTATGCTAGGTAAGAACATCCTTACGATATGAAGTAATGGGGATTAAGCAATTAGTAAGGGATAGAAATTATAACCAAGGATAAAGATGGGTATAACCATAACCAGTAGTTGTGGTTAAGTCTGAAGGTTAATAAAGGTATTTCAAAATACCTCCCCGCCTGAAGACTTGACAGCGTCTAGATATATATATATATATATAACCTATAACGAGAAGTCGATCGTCATAATAAATGTCTTTAGCATTAGGATACATTTACTAAGATGATAAGAATATTAAAATTTGACAAATCATAAAGATTATCATAGTAAAAATTTAATAAGAACCGTTGAGATAAGAAAAGGAAATGACGCAGGCTAGTACCTGAAAACGTAAGCGGTTGAGAAGGATCTTATACGCTTATGCGTAAATAAGTCAAGGATTAGATCGAGTTGTAATCATCATTATCGATGATGTATTGGGTGTAGTTAAAGTCTAGGGCGATTTATAAGCAACAATTGGGAAATTGCTTTTGCAGATGGTTGCTGCGAGTTCCAAAAAGGTATACCTGGTTGACACATTTAACTAAGAAAACGTGGTCTTGGAAGGAGATGGTAAATAAGATGATAGATGTGACATGGATCTCGGTGTAGAGAAGTATGAATTGACCACCGTGATTAATTTCACCATACCCAACAGCTCAAGAGGTTCTCAGTGAGTATGGATACCTCGAAATAATGAATGAGCTGTGTATTGATGTATAATGGGAAGATAGTCAAGTATGGAGTCAGACAACTCCTTGATCATGAAATAAACTATCTGACCCATGATTTAAAGTTGGCAACAGTAGTTGTACCGATAATATAGTACTATTAAGTACATGGTGAGAAATTGTGGATATGCACTGATCATAAAGCCCGAGTATCTGTTTTCACAGAAAGAGGTGTACATGAGAATACGTAGTGGGTTAGAGCTTCTGAGAAATTTTGATTGGGAAAATTGTACCACCCAAGGAAAGGCTGATGCTTTGAGCAGAAAGAGCCTCGGAATGGCATTACGTTATGATGGTCAGGGAGCGTGAGCTGCTAGATGCAGTTGTGAGCCTCAGTATTGATGTGATCCCTTCTGATGATGACAGTGATTGTGTGACAGCTAGCCTGATGATTAGAACCGGATGAGAGTGCCCGAATTTGCCAGGCTTAGCGTGATGATCGACCGGTTGTCGATAGTTTGGGTCTGATTCAGAAGGGTACAGTGATAGAGTTCACAGTGGGTGATGATGAGTTACTGAGGATTCAGAGACAGTATAAGTGCTCCCCAGGACCACAGATGATGAGATAGTAATGTTGTCAGAAGCTCACTCTTCGGGATATACAGTGCATACGGAAAGTAAAGAAATATATCGAAATCTCAAAAAGGGTATGGGTGGTCAGATGTGAAAAGAGATATTGGTGGAGATTGTAGAAAAGTGCCTAGTATGTCAGCAGAATAAGGTAGAGTATTAAAAGTCTGCAGAGTTATTGCAGCACCTACCTATATCGACACGGCACGAAAAATGAGAGCAAGTCTCCATGAATGTCGTGATGGGTTACAGAGAACCCAGGTGAATTACGAGACTATTTAGATGATAGTCGATAGAGTGATTAAGTCTACCCACCTTCTGGATATGACATCCCTAAATACTCAGAGTGTATATGAGGATTTATGTGTAAGGAAGATTATGGAACATGAAGTAGCGTTCCAGTGAGCATGGTAACATATAGGGATTCCCACTTCACTTCTTACTTCAGGGAATAGTTTTTTTTTTAGGAAGCTATGGGAACCCGACTGAGTATTAGCACAGCTTTCCATCCTCAAACAGATGGTCAGTCAGAGAAGACTGTACAAGTTCTGAAGGATCCGATGAAAGCATGTGCCATTGATTTTATAAGCTCCTGGAATGATCAGTTGATTTCTAATTGAAGTTGCCAATAACGATAGTTGGCAGTTGAGTATCGGGATAACAAGATATGAGGCAGTGTATGGCTGTAGGGGTTGTTCCCCAAATTGGATAAGAAAAGTGGGTGACAGAACAGAATTAATTTCGACTTTGGATAATAAGTCTCTGAGGATGTTTAGTTAAGGATGAAAGATTAAGAACACCTCAGAGCAGATAGACAAGTATTGGAATTCACCCTTGGTGAATTAAGTATGATTGAAATATTTCTTGTCCTAAGGGAATAAGGACATAGCGAACTTCTGGAAGAAAGTAAATTGAGTTGCGCTGGATGGAATATTTTGAGAGATTAGACAAGTGGGAGATAAGACCTGTAGGTTGGTGTTATCATCTGAATTAACAGGCACCCACAATGTGTCTCAGCTTTTGATGCTTCGGGAATACTATTCAGATCCAGCACAGGTGATTGGATATGAACTCCAAAAGTTCAATTTAATGAAAATACAAGTATATTGAAGAAGTTGATTCGGGCATTAAACAGGAAAGAGGAAGTATTGAGGTTTAAGACGATCTCCCTAATTAAAATCTTTTGGTAATACACTCCGGAGAAGGTCATATAAGAATTTAAGAGTATGATACGATCGATGTACCCGGAGTTGTATATGGACTCATATGAATTGGTTCTAATTTGGAGGACCAAATTCCTCAAGTGGGGGAGAGTTGTAAGACCCGAATTTAATTAAAATACGAAAAATTAAATAAGAAAAGATGGGGGACGTATGAAGGAAGTCGGGTTAAATTAATCCCGAACACGTGCAAGGGCAAAACGGTCAAAAGACCGAAAGCCGGAGTAAATTCGATAAGGAAATTTAATTAAAAATAAGGATTTAAGAAATCTTGGTCAATAAAGATGAAATAAATTTATTTTGGGTTAAATTGATCAAGATATTAATTTATTGAAATTAATCGGGATTAATCGAGATTTTTAGTTCGAAAAAATAATCCCGAAAATAATCGAAAAAATACCGAAAAGTCACCCGGGATAATATCCCGAAAATACGGAGAAATTATACCCGAAAAGAGGTTAAAATATAATAAATAAATTAAATAAAAATTAAATTAATTGAATAAGAATAAAATAATAATTTTAAGAGATATTTTGGGTATTTATAGTATTTTAAGGAATAGTGTAATAATTAAAATAAATAATAATAATAAAAATAATTAATAAAAGAAATGAAAAAAAAAAGAAACGAAACAGAAGACAAACGCGAAATCGCGCGAAACCAAACGGAAAACGGAAGCAGCTGACCGAGGAGCCCGATGAGCCACCGGCGGCCGATGGACCCAGCTGATGGTCGGAGAAGCTAGAGCGGAGCCCGGCGGTTCCAATAGTACCTGCGACGCTCTCCGACGGTCACGATTTTCGGCGAATCGACGGTCGAAAAGTCGAGAAAGAAATCGAGTCGGTCCCGGCGATCCACGGCGACTGGACGTGAACGGAGGCCACCGGCGTGACCGTGAGGAGGAGGCGGTCCTTTTGAGACCGGTAGCAGCCGGCGAGACGGTCGGAATCGCCGGCGATGACCAAAATAGAAAATGGGTTTCCGACGCCGAGGAGAAGAGGCCGAACCGGCGGTGTTCCGGCGGACTTGGGTGAAACTGAGGGTAGATTCGGACTGCGGACGACCCAGCAGAGCTGCTGGCGGTGGAAGCCGACGAAGAACCGGCCGGCAAGGCAGTGAACCGGCGGTGAACCGGTCGAACCGGAGAGAACCGGCGGTCTGAACCGGTCCGAACCGGACTCAACCGGTTCAGCCAAAAAGAGGAGAAAAAGGGAGAAAAAGGGAAAAGGAAAAAGAAAAAAATTGGGGAAAATTCCGGTGATGCAATCGAGCTTCGGGTAAGTCGATAAGCGGTCAAATTGACCCGATTTAAATTTGGAATATTTTATTTAATTAAATTTCGACCGAAAAGTTTACCCGAAAATGTAATTATTTGTGTAGCTCGACGATTGGCATCCACCGAGGGCTCGAGACAGTCTCGATTTCCGGACTAGCATGGAATCTCGGGTAAGTGACCCCTATTTACGACAATTTTCTCGTTATGCGTGATATTGATTTAATTTCCGCATAAATTGAATTAAATTATGGAAATTTAGATTAATTGTCGTAAATATTAAATTTAGCTATTCGAGAATTAGAACGAGGCTCGATAAATTATTGGTGGGCCCAATGAGCCCAATAGGCCTCGATAAAGTGAAAATTAAGTGGAAAACGGGCTTAAGGCCGATTAAGGCCCATTAAGGTGCAATCGGGCCCAATAGGGGTAAATGGGCCCAGCGATTTAAATTAAGCCCAGAAAAGATTAAATACGATTAAATTGTATGTTATCTGACCTGAGGAATATTAATACGCAGTTCCGGACATTGGATTGGAAGCATAACGGACTGCGCGACGAGACAACAGTGGAAAAGAAAAGGTCAGACTCGACAGAAAATTAAGGTAAGGGAATTCTGCGGACTGCTAGAGGTAACTTTACGCAATTTTAAATTCATACGCAGTCCTTTAAAATTAACTGAAGGGTCTAGAGGTCGAAGAACAATTTTAGTGCCCCGAATGGGCAAAATTACTAAAATACCCTTGTTAAGGTTAGAATCTAAAAATTTAGGAAAAAATTGGGAGGAGCAAGGACAAGAGGTTCCTGCTCGTTCTGGAGGTATTTCAACGCATGCATGAGTAGGCTGGCTCACTTTTAAAGAAAAATGCATAGCATTGCATATCTTAATTGTTGTGATTTCTGTGAAAACTATTTGGAAATAACCGAGCCGCCTACATGTTTTTATTTACATGTGACGTGCTAGAGCTCAGCTCGCACGATGTTTGATTTGTGTGATGCATGCATTAGTGCTGGAGCGAGAGCTCGCACTAGAGTTTT
This sequence comes from Firmiana major, assembly GCA_033439115.1. NCBI lineage: Eukaryota > Viridiplantae > Streptophyta > Magnoliopsida > Malvales > Malvaceae > Firmiana > Firmiana major. Next base: position 18,564,368 of record CM065903.1, on the reverse strand, counting down.
ACATGCATAGGTGCTAGAGTATAACTCGCACCAGATTTCACATGCTTTTGCGTGACACGGTGCTAGAGTCTAACTCGCACCAGATTTTTATAAGATTTTCATACAATTTATATACAGAGTGCTGAGCATAGCTCGCACTAGTTTTACTGGATTTGTGGAGTAGCGCTGTCTGCCCTTGGAGTCAGCCAAAAGGCCCAACAGGCTCAAAAGACCTCTTAAGTAGGGTGAGAGTGAGGGATGAGGTTGACGGCCTTGTGGAGATGTAAAGCGGGCTCTGCCAAGTTTACTTGATTTGATGAGAGTGCTGAGTATCGCTCGCACTGATTTTTATGAGAACATAGGATGAGCCGTGCTTGGAGCATCGGGTAGACTGTGTGTCACCGACTTAATAGGCTCGCACGTGCGTTTTGAGACATGGCAACGAGTATTGAGTTATGAAAACCTCTGTGGGAAGCAGGCCATTTGGGCTGGAGTACCTAGAGTGATATGGGTCCATGGAGTACGATGTACCGTGCAAGTAGCATGGAGTACGATGTACCGTGGGGTATCTTCGGATACGGTATCTTTGTGATACAGGGTATCTTCGGATACGGTATCTTTGTGATACGGGGTATCTTTGTGATACGGGGTATCTTCGGATACGGCATCTTTGGATGCGTGAGATCGGATAAGACTGACGGGTTGGATTGACCCACCTCCCGGGCAGTTCCCGATCAGGGTGAGACTTCGCACACTGGGATCCGTGAAGCTAGAGGGACTCACGAGGACATATTGGCCAGTCCTGGTTATTACCGATATACAGTATTGCCTAGTCTCGTATCTTGTATATATATATACGTATGTTTTCGATATTGATGCTTTTGAGAAACTCAATTTCCATGGTTTTGTGTGAGTCAGGATCACCCGAAGGAGGGGTCGAGTCCTGACTTCATTGTGAAAATTTTAATTGAGAAAGAAATGATTTGTAATAATTGCATGTTGATTTTCCGTGCAAATGTGTTTTACATAACATCATAACGCATATCATTGTTTTAAAATGTGTGGAGAAAGGGTGGTTTATGCATGGCACCACGTTCATGTAGGTAGTATGGTTACCTACTTGTTCGTAGGATTGCCTTACTGAGCTTGATGTGCTCACCCCTTTCATTTTCTCCCACAGATAATCTCCAGTTGAAGTCGCGACGACTCAGTACTGCATTCCGGATATCCGCTGCTACCCATCGACATAAGGTATATATATACTTGTACATATTGTATCTACATAAGCATAGCACAGTAACATGTTTGTAAGTAACTTTAGGGGATGTATAAATAATATAAACAATTATAAATGACTGGAGAATAAATAAGTTAGATGGTAATTGAATGGTGGGACTGGCATTGACGCACAGCTCAATTTTTAGTGGAGTGTTGGTCACGATTCGAGAACAGGTAAGAATTTAAGTAAGAAAATAAATAAAACGCGAAAAATTAACTCTGATTTTTGGGTAGTTTGGGTCGTGACACATTACTACAAATTCAGTTGTGGTCATTGTTTTTCGAGACTCACACATCAAGGTAAGTGACAAAGCCATCACACCTTTAATTTAAGCATGATGACTGATAAAATGTGGTGGTCGTCCCTGAAATGGTCCGAGATATTCCTCAGTTATTTTCATCTTGCTTGCGACTTTATAGTAAAGTACATCCAACACATTGCCACTAAGGAAAATGACCTTTTTCATAATAAAGTTATTAATGATAGCTATAATCACAAATGGGTCAATGTTTCGATTGCCATCATCTATCCATTCCTTGGGATTAAAGTTCGTTGTTGCTTTATTCCATCATCTTGGCCTTTTAGAAGATATGGAGTTATTCTCTTCGTTGCTAGCTTTTCTTTTATGCGACATTGTGTACTTATCTGTGGTGCTGCAGGTTGTATTACCTTAACCCTTCTTTGAGCTACTTTTAATCAAGAGCGTTGTGGAGAGTAACTACCTTAAGTTCGACTCTCAATGAAAACACCAATTGTTAAGGGTGTGAATGGTGTTAGCCAAATAGAGAGTGAAACCATGATATACATGGTTTGGCGATGTGCTTATATCGACCCGGGGGGGGAGGGGGTAGCTAAGTGCATGCTACAATGTAAATGGTGTGACCCAGACTGTTTACTAAGTACAAACCTCTTGATAGAACTTGTCGAGGTGTCCTAATGTGACCAAGTTACAAAGAAATAAGAAAGGCATAAGGCACAAACTAATATTGATAGAGCCTAGGCATGAATGAGAGCTAACAGATCCTTAAGCCTTAGGATGAAGGCTTATTTATAGGCAAGTGATAGGTACTAAGATTGTGCCATGTGTCACCCTCTGATAGAGTTTGATTATCAAAGTAGAATCAATATACCTTCAAGTTATGAAATTTGGGAGGCCAGGAGACTAAGCAGGATCTAGGTGGGACCTATTAAGCTAGGCTAGGTGTGGTAGTCCTTAGTTAAGTCCATCCCTAGCAGGTAATATTCTAGTTTAGATATTATATCTTAAATGAGGACTGCATAAAATTAAGATAATTATTAATTGCCTAAAAGAATTCCTATGAAATGAATTATGTATAAGGATACAACACACCTTAGTTTTTAAACAGATCTTAACACATAAACCCTAAAAGGATTTCAAATGAGAGTGATAGTAAACATCTTTCTGGGATATAGGATGGCTGTTTTAAAATCACTTAATGCATGGCTTAAGAAACACATATGTTTCAAAACATTATAAATTGTAATCATAAGGAATAATTAAAAAATAAATTTGTCTAAATTCATTTTAAACTAGTAAGAATGCAATGACTTTTCAATGTTAAAAGGTCAAATGAAATCTTAGATGATACATAAGATGCATGTTACTTTTAGTAGGATGCATTACTCATAAATGACGAGGTTAATGAATAACACAATGTTGAACATTGTAAAAAGATATCCAATTTTTAATAAAAAGACTTAAAGAGCTAAGTTTGATTTAAAAGAACATATATCTTGGTGTATATCAAAGGGTTTGTTGGAACAATGTGGTTTTTTTCTAAAAAAAAAAGATCTATATAATAGATATGATGTTAAAATAAAACATGTAAACTAAAGATTGTTAGAGCAGAATAAATCCATTAAACAAGTAGGAGCAATCATATGGAAAAAAGTTTAAAACTAGAGAGGACTATATACTTATATCCAAAGGTCAAATACAAACGTTTTATGTGAAGCCACAAAAGGAAATAATTTTAGACTATTCGCTCATAGAGTCAATAAAATATTCCTTATGTTGTTATGTAACGACCCGAAATCAATGAAAATTGAACTAAAATTTTCTTTTCCTTACTTATATTTGCCTACAATCAGTGTAGTACTTACTTACTTTTATTGATTTAAATCGATCAACCTGGTTATTAATTCCATTAGTCTTGGTCCCATTCAAACATGTGTGATGTGATCCTAAATTAACTTCATATGCTTACATACCATTCGTTCATCAAAATTAAGATTTTATCTCATCCATCAATTGTCCACAATAAAACATAATTAGCCTTTAAATAACATTTATACATATCACTTTAAATATAGGCTATAGGTTATAGTTTATACCTATCATAGCCTAACGTTATATCCTAAAGTACACATACATAGACTGTGTGACGATTGTCCAAAATATAAACTAATAATATACCTTAGCATATACCTTTCGGATGATTTAAGCGAGCGGAGGAAAACACTCTCTGAGCCTACTAAAAAGGGACATCTTCAGTGTAGTCTATAAGATTACCTATGGAGGAGAGGGAAGATGGTGAACTAATGCCCAGAAAAGGTTACATGAGAATGGGAAGATATCTAAAACAGTTCAATTTAAATCAAAATATTCGATCAATATACGTATATATGTCAAAATGTACTTCAAAATAATTCTTGCAATGAAGCCTATATGCTTTAAATTGAATTGATACAATATCAATTATCAAAATACTTTCAAATCAAATCAATCCATAAAACGATCAGTGAAATACTTTCAATAAAAATGGAGAGACTAGGTTAACATCCCAAAAGTAACATGTGCAATACAATCGTTCCAAGAAGGAATACAATCATCTCATAAAGAGACACAAAGGAACACAATCGTCTCAAGAAGAGACACAATCGTTCCACGAAAGAACATCCCAAGAAGGAGAGTGTAACTTATGGCCATGGTTAGAGATCTTCAGTCCTACTGGGTCGACGAGTACAGGAAAATTGTATACGCATCCAAGTCAAACATGTCACGACCTAAATTACCTAAAAATCAGAGTAAATTTTTTGTTTTTCATTTATTATTTAATTCTTACCTTTCTCTCATCGTGACCATCCTACGAACAGTTGGTCTATGATTCGGTATTAGTTACCTCACACTATTTACCATTCCATTTCCATATTCACATTCATATGTCAGAGTTTACTATCATTTAACATTAATTAAATACATATATAATGGTATTTATAACCCTACATCCCCAATATCACATCTGTTTACAGTACTGTACATTACATATTTAGATACAAAACTATACAAATGTGTATACCTGTCTCTCGATGGGAAGCAGTGAATACCAAGATACAAGTCCTCAGCCGCTTACTAATTACTGTGAGTGCTCTGAAAAGATGGCAAAATAAGGGGGTGAGCAAACCACATGCTTAGTAAGGCAATTATGCAAGTAAGTAGATAGCTCCACTATCTACATGCTCATAATGCCATGCCCTTAAAATCCATTTCTTTTCATTAAAATCTCAAGCACAAATCATGTATTTCATAAGTGAATTAGTTTATAAAACTATTCATGCATATCGAAATCATGTATCAATAGTATTTTATGTGAGATCATTAAATCATACTTAGCATGAATTAAATCAAAATCATGCATTATTTCATGCGCTATAAAACAAATCATGACATACAATCCTTTCATGAATTTATCATTAAAGCATGGAAAACACATCATGCTACTGCATTTAAACCATTTCATTTAAAACGCAGTATAAAATAACCCGAAGGGTTTAAACATCTCATAATTCAATTCGTTATAAAATTTTCAGAAAAATCTAACATCATAGTACAAAATCATAAAATTGGGGGCCTGACCCCTCCATCGGGTCTACCATGGTCTATCGACCAATAGTTATATCATGTGAGACAAGTAGGTGACTATCAGTAACAACATAGGACTATGGCCATAACCTAGTGATCCCTGGCAACACGGTACCTAATGTGCGAGGTATCACACCTGAAACGGGAGGTGGGTCGTCCTACCCACCAGAACGGCATAACACCAGGATTGCGAGGGCAAGGCTTGCTACCTCGTGGCTAATGCCACTCCACTCCAACAATCCCCACGGTATAGCGTACTCCGCGTTGACATACACGGTACAACGTACTCCGCGTGACATACACGGTACAACGTACTCTATGAACCCAAGCTCAGTCAGGGGTGCTTGCAATAGGTCTTATCCACCCGTACCATCTCTGTCTCAGTATGCACGTGTGAGCATATCATCTCACTATGACACATAGTCTACAAGAGGCTCCAACACGGCTATATGCATGTCATATAAATCCCTGTGCGAGCGAAGCTCTAGCACGGCTCCATGCATATTCATGATATCTGAAAATCTCATGCGAGTGAAGCTCTAGCACGGTGTCATAAAAATCAATAAAATTTACGTACGAGAAATACTCCTGTCAGGACCTGTTCTCAATCCATGACTTTATCCAAAATTACTACAAATTTTTTGCATTTTTAACCTATCTTTCCTCTCTTTAATGGTTGGGCTGTGATTCGATGTCAGAGTCCTCGTTTACCACATTTTCCATTATCATACATACATGTCAATATACTATTCTGACTGTAATTGCTTTTATAATACATGTGAGATTATATAAAATCTAACACAAATACATTCCCCATTATATATCATATACATCACTGTGCTGTTTCTATGTTTAGATATATAACCGTACAAAGTCTGTATACCTGGCGATCGATAGGAACTAGCAGTGGACTTAGGAACACTATCCCTTGATAACTCTCGCTCTACTGTTGATGCTCTGTAGAGAGATGTAAAAAAAAGGGGGGGTGAGCATACAACGTGCTCAGTAAGGAATCAGGCAAGCAAGTAGATATCTACACTATCTACTCAAAATAATGCTATGCCTTGAAAATATTATTTCCTTTACTCCCTTTAAAAGCATGTCTTTAAATATATATATGTATACTTGTACATATTAAATCCCATGTACAAGAATCATGCTTTCTTTCTCAAATGTAGGCATGTAGTGCAAAACAATGCATCTTTACATAAATCATGCTTTTAGATAAATGATGCCATGTATATTTAAATCACAATAAATATGGCATTTAAATCATTCACATCACAAAATCAGAGTCCGACCCATCCCTCAGGTCTGTCCGTAATTTAAATCAGTCAATCAATGTGATATATCATGTGAGACTCTGTGGTGAAATGCAAATAGTATCCTGGACTATGATCATATTCGACATGTGATCCCAAGCAACACAGATCTCGGTGTGCGGGGCATCACTGCTGCAACGGGAGGAGGGGTCAGTCCATCACAACCGTCAGCTATATCCTCCTCAACTCCACAACAACACATGGTACAGTGTACTCCCATGCCACATGCACGGTACAAAGTACACCCGTGGACCCTACATCACAGTCGGGGTGCCTGCCATAGGTCTTAGCCCTCAAACCATGGAATATCATACCACATCTCCAATACCTTCATGTGGCTATCCTCTCACATAATATGACACTCAATCACACAAGGATGCGGGCATGAGTTTGTAACATGTATTATATATCACATACAGTGTGCGCCTTTGAGTGCGACTCACAGTCGACACTCCGCTCAAACACTGTTTCACATCATAAACTCAACTCTAGTGTGAGTAAGCCTCTAGCAACTAGGTCAATGCATAGTTCATGTATTAAATCAAGTACAAGCAATAGCTCTAGTACCATGCTATGCACAATATCATCAAATCAAGTATGAGCAATAGCTCCAGTACTATGTCATGTACAAATCATGAAGAATCGAGTACGAGCAATGCCCCAGCACTCTGTCATGCATCTCATGAAAAACTCGAGTACGAGCTAATCGCTCCAGCACTCTGTCATGCATATATCATATAAAACTGAGTACGAGTAATAACTCCAGTACTCTATCATGCATGTCATGGAAATCTAGTGCGAATCAAAATTCAGCACTAATGTATGTGGAAAATATATGAAATCCAGTGCGAGCTGTGCTCCAACACGATTCATTCTCACAAAATATGATAGATGGCTCTTTAAAAAGGGATGATTTACAAAACATCAAAATCAGCACTATAAAGTGTGATTAATTCACATCAACCTTAAAATCATTAGCCCATCTATTTATTCTCCAGCTAAACAACAGTTAAACACTCAAAATAGTGGTTTCCATGCTTTTTACAACTTTTCACAAAAGTTGACTTTTTGACTAACTAGGGGTAAAATCATAATTTGCCACTATAGGGTCGCAATAATTATTATTCACTTTCTTTGACCCTCAGAGTTTTTAAGTGAATATAAAAGCAGATGAAAATACGTGCAGATATCTCTAACTACTCACAAAAGTCCCTTACCTGTAATCACTCGAAAAATTTCACTTTCTCTGCGCTGCTCGTTTCAGCAGTCCGATTTGCTTCTCCAATACTCTCTGGAGCTGCATATAATCATTTATCAGGTTAATTACACTTTTCCTACTGTATTTCACATTAAATACAGTCTATTTCCCTTAATGGGCTTTAAAAATCCTTAATGGGCCTAACTATGCCTTAAGCCCATTTTCATTTTACTATTCATTTTCGTTGGGCCTATTGGGCTTGTGGGGCCCACCAACTCTTATTGGACTTGTCCTAAGCCCATTACATCATATTGGACCTAAAATATTTGGGCTTGGCCCATTGGGCCTCTCGGTCACATGCCATGGCTGAGAGCTACCCATGCCATCGGTTATGCCATGGCATGCCATCCATGCCTATTTCTTAGCCAATTCACTTAGGCATTTACACAAACACTTGGTTGGTAACATTCCTAAACATCATATAGTTCATTTAGGCATTTTATCAAACACCTTGATTGCCAACTAATTACATGTATTAATTAATCCAATTGATTAATTCTAATTACACCATAATCATTAACACATGTACACTAATCCATTTATGCCTTAAAATCATATGGACATAAATCAATGTCTCACCACTCACTCTCGGCCTAACCAACATCATAGTGATTTAATATGTTTCAATGCTTAAAACATATATCAATATACTTAAAATCATTCATACATTAACATATATGAAATTGAAAATTAGAAAATATACCAATTGTTGTGTTCACCCTTTGGCCGAATCTTTGAAGGCTCACGGTTTGCACTCTATGGCTCCTTGATAGCCAATTCCAACATATGTCACTCTCCTTTCAATTTGGAACAACTTCCATGAAGGATGCAAGTTCCAATTATGCCTAATTTCTAGTGATTTCTAGTGAGAGAAAGCTTGGATAATATGTTTCAATGGTTTCTTCTTCTAGCCGAATTTGGTGTGATGAAGATGACAATGGTGTAGCTGAATTTATAAGCCACTTACTTAGCCATTAAGCTTTAATTTCAAGCCATTAAGCTTGACTTTCCAAGCCTTAGCCATGAGTCACCTAATGAGTCACCTTATGAGTCATGGTTAGCTTTAACTATGGTTAGATATTTATCTCATGGGCTTTCCATTTGGGCTTCTCGGTTTGGGCTTTCTTAATGGGCTTTTGGGTTGAAATTTTTCCTATGTCTAGGACCTTTAATTGTCTAAATAGTTGGCCAATCAATTGGTCCAACAATTCGGTCTAAAGGACTTAAGAATTCCGATATACATTTAGTATACCTTAATGGGCTTTAAAATTTTCACCTTAGGCTCATTGCGTTTTTCACCATTAAATTTAATCTGGAATCCTTCCGAATAAATTTTTCTTACTTTCGGAGATGATTATCTTGTATTTTGGCCAAGAATATTTTTTCCCAAATTTTTCTCCACACTTAGGTTAATTTTTAACCATGCTTAGTCAACTATGGTAAAAGTCCACTTTCTTAACTATAGTTGACTTTTTCCTTAACCATTGACCAAGTTGACTTTTTCTCAAAATTTTGAAAGTGTCATATCTTATGTTTTACACTCTCGTCTTTATGTTTCAACCGTTCTCGATGGATAATTTCACCCGAAACATCTTATCTCGCCAAAAAGGTCCATTTTACCCTTTTTAGCTTTTACTCTCGTTTTCTATGTTCGGGACTAAATCAAGCTGACTTTCCTTCATGAGCTCTCTATGCTTTATCATTTTAAGTTCTTATTTTCAGTCAGAATGATTTAGATTTACTTGGTTTAGCCTGTGACACTTATAGTTCACATTAGGCTCTTTATGTAGCTTTTGCGTGTTAAATCATTTCACTAACACTTTATGTCTAATAAATACTCTTCTTATGATTCAACTATAATAACAGAGTGTTCATACACATAGGAATCATAAGGAATAAGCTACATAAAATCCAGGTCTGACAACTCCAGTACGACTTTAAAATGAGTTATAAATCCATATAACATCACGTGCGAGCAATGCTCCAGCACGAATGAATGCTCAAGTAAATCAAAACTTCGTACGAGCAACGCTCTAGTACGGTTTTATGCATAAATACATAAAATCTCGTGCGAGTTACACTCCAGCATGGCTTTCATGCATTATCATATCAAAACTAGATGCGAGCTAAGCTCCAGCATCTCTCATGCATGTCAAATCATAAAAACTAGTGCGAGCAATAGCTCCAGCACATTTTTATGCACATTTAGTCAAAATAGGGTGCGAGCTCGACTCCAGCATCTCTCATGCATTTCACAAGAATAAAAATCAGTGCGAGCAATTGCTCTAGCACATTTCATGCATATCATGTCACACAAGTCGGTGCGAGCAACTGCTTAAGCACATTTATGCACACTCATAAATGCAGATGTAGAGCTATGCGCCAACACTATCTGTTTCCATATAAACTTGATAGTTGGCCCATTTCCCAAAGGATTTTCATTTAAATATAAATAACACTTACGTAGTGTTATCTTGTGAAATTTATGTAATTACTGGCTAATTTATCGATTTGCTTTGCTTAAAAACTAATAAAATTCCTTAATTCAGAAATTACTTAAATCATGCATTCCATGCATGTCATGCTTTCACCATCCTTAGGTGAACTTCCCTCAATAGGGGTAAAATAATCTTTTCCTATTTCGAGTCCTTAAAATCTTTAAACCATTTTTAGGACCTTTGTACATAATCAGGGTATATATACATATTCAGTGTACAGAAAAACTATTAAAATACGCGTAGCTACCTCTAGCTACTCACACAATTCCTTACCTCATTTTTTTCTGTATAGTCTGACCTTTTCCACTGATGTCTCATCACGCAGTCCGATTTGCTCTCAATCCAATCTCCGAAACTGCGGATAAATATTCATCAGGTCAAATACAATACAATTAATTGTATTTCATATTTTCTAGGCTTGATTTTAAATCATTAGGCCCGTTTACCCATATTGGGCCCGATTGTACTATAATGGGCCTTAATCGACCTTAAGCCTATTTTTCCACTTACTATTCACATTATCGAGGCCTATTGGGCTCACTGGTCCCATCAGTATATAATGGACCTCGTTCTAAACTCTCAGATAGCTAAATGAAATATTTATGACAATTTATCCCAATTTCCAGAATATAGTTCATTTAATGCGGAATTTAAATTCATAATTTATGCGGTAAATTTTAACACGCATAACGATGTAAAATTGTCGTAAATAAGGGTTACTTACCCATGATTCCATTATAGTATGCAAATCGAGGCTGTCTTGAGCTCTCATTTGACGTCTATTGTCGAGCTACACAATTTCATAATTTTTCGGGTACATTTTCAGTCGAATATTAATCAAATTAAATATTCTAAAATTTAAATTGGTCAATTCGACTGCTTATCGACTTACCCGTAACTTTATTGCATCACTGGGATTTTTCTCAATTTTTCCTCTTTTTCTTTCCTTCTTTTCTCTTTTCTTTTCTTTTCTTTTTGGCTGAACCGGTCCAGTCCGATTCAGCACAGTCACTTTCTCACTGAATCGTCGACCGATTCAGTCCTTTTTTTGGTCGTATCAACGTCGTCCGACCGATTCCCGGAGTGTCGCTGCCTCCGTTCGGCGCGCCTAAGCCTAGGGACCTTTCGACTCGCCTCGATCGGAGCCAGCTCCCGCCGGTGGCCGTCGAATGCCCTCTTTTCCTCCACGTCTTGCTCCCTTCGATTCGTCGAATTTCGGCGTCGATGGAGGGCGTGACCGGTGCCGATGAGTGCGCACAGAGTCCCTCTTCATTTTTCGACTGCTTGACTGGCCGTTGGTCGCCGGTGGTAGCCGTCCGGCCTCTCTTCTTCCTCGGCTTTCGTTTCGTGTTTTTTCATTTCGTTCTCCTCGTGTTTTCTTTCCAATTTCAATTTTTTCTGTTTTTTTTACTTTATTTATTTCTTTATAATTTATTTTTAATATTATTTTAATCCATTCAAATAATATTAAAATCCCAAAAATATCTAAAAAATTTCTTATTTAATTCATTTAATCCATAAATGAATTTCTCAGTTCGATTTTACCTTTTCGGTATAATTTTTGATTATTTTCGGGATCGTTTTTCAAGGTAAAAATTTTGATTAATTCTTATAAATTCATATCTTGATCAATTTAACTCGAAATTTAATTATTTCTTCGTTCTTGATCAAGATTTCTCAATCTCATATTTTTAATTAAATTTTCTTATCGAATTTATACCGATTTTTGCTCTTTTGACCGTTTTACCCTTGCACGTGTTCGGGAATTCCATTTCAATCCTTTTACATTTTTAAATGCACTAGAAAATTTATATTCATTCCCTTTTTGCTCTTACAATAAAATCGGGTCTTATAATCTCCTGCATTTGAGAAATTTGGTCCTTCAAATTAGAACCAAATCAAATAGGTACATAACTACTCCAGTACGTCTAACGCATCATACTTTTTAATTCCCATGTGACTTTTTTCGGAGTGTAATACTACCAACATACTTAACTAGGGAGATCATCTTAAGCCTCAACACCTTCTCCTTCTGTCTAATACCCGAATCGATTTTCCAACATACGTTACACTTTCATTGAGCTAAGTTGTTGGAGCTTATATCCGATCACATATGCTGGGTCCGGATATTATTTTCGAAGCATCATAAGATAGGACACATAGTGGATGCTTGCTAATTCAAGTGCTAATGTCAACCTATAGGCCTTACTTTCCACTTTGCCCAATCTCTCTTTCCGAATCTCATTACGTCCTTATGACAAATAACTGCCAGCAATACTAATTCACCCTCGGTGAATTTCAATGGTTTTCTATCTCTTGTCAGCATAGCTTTTCTATCTGCTTTAAGGTGTTCTTAATTTCTCACAAATCAGCTGAACATCCTCAGAGGTTTGTCTTACCACTTCGGGAATAATTCTCTATCTGCCACCCACTTCTTCTTATCTAAGTCAAGGAACAACTCCCTATGGCCATACAATGCCTCATATAAAATGTTATGCCGATACTCAAGTGACAACTATCATTATTGGAGAATGCGATTAGTAACAACTGATCATCTCAGGAGCTTATAGAATCAATGGCACACACTCTCATCACATCCTCCAGAACCTATACTGTCCTCTCTGACTGACCATCTGTCTGAGGACGAAAAGCTACAGTAACACTCAATCAGGTTCTCATAGCTTCCTGACAAATATTCCCCAAAGTGGGAAGTGAAGCGGGAAGCCCTATCTAATATCATGCTCACTGGAACGCTACATAATGTTCCACAATTTTCCTTACATATAACTCCACCTACGCACTTAGAGTATTTGGGGATTTCTTTAGCCAGAAGGTAGGTAGACTTAGTCAATCTATCGACTATCACCCAGATAGCCTCGTGATTTATTCGGGTCCTCTGTAACCCATCACAAAATTCATGGTAACTTGTTTTCTTTTTCGTGTCAATATAAGTAGAGGCTGCAATAACTATGTAGACTTCTAGTACTCTACTTTAATATGCTGACATAGGAGACACTTCTCCACAATCTCTACAATGCCTCTTTTCATATCTGACCACCAATACCCTTTTCAGAGATTCCGATATATTTATTACTTCCCGGATGCACTGTATATCCCGAAGAATGAGCTTCTTATAATAACACTATCTTATTAACTGTGGTCTTAGGGAGTACATATACTGTCTCTGAACCTCTGTAAGTTATCATCACTCACTGTGAACTCTGTCACTATACCCTTATGAATCTGACCCACACTATCGACAACATGCCGATCATCACGTTAAGCCTGACAATTTTGGTAACTCAAATCCGGTTCTAACCTCAGGCTAGCTGTCACAAAATCACCGTCATCATCAGAAGGGATCACATCACTACTGAGGCTCACAACTGCTCTAGCAGCTCACGGTCCCTGACCATCATATGTAATACCATCCCGAGGCTCTTTCTATGTAAGACCCAAATTTAGTTAAAACACGAAATGAGTACGTTCGTGAAATGAAGGATTGAAATGGTCCCAAATTAAACGAACGGGATTCGAACTGGAGATAAGGATTCAAAACACGAAATTAAAAATGCAAAAGGACTGAAATGGAATTTTCGAACACGTGTAAGGGCAAAACGGTTAAAAGATCGAAAGTTGGAATAAATTCGATAAGAAAATTTAATTAAAAATAATAGATTTGAGAATCTTGATCAATAACGAGGAAATAATTAAATTTCAAGTCCAATTGATCAAGATTTGAAATTTTTAGAAACACTGAAAAGTCACTCGAGACAATATCCTGAAAATACAGAGAAAATATACCGAAAAAGTGAAAAAATAGATTAAATAAATTAAATTAATTAATTAGAATAAAATATAATTTTATTTAGATATTTTTGGTATTTTAGAATAAAATAATGAATATAATAATAATAAACTAATTTATAAATAATAATAAATAAAAATTTAATTAATTAAGTAAAAAAATCTGAAAACTTTGTCGAAGAGAGAAAGAAATTGGAAAACAGAAAAAAAAAATGAAACCGAGAAGACATGACCACCGGACAACCACCGGTGACCCAGCGGCCAGGCGAAGGGTTGGAAAAGGAAGAGGAGATGCCGGCGACCTCCCTGGTACCGGCGACATGCCCCACCGACGCCGGAGAACGTCGGATCGAGGGAGAGAAGCCGAGAGAGGAAAGGGGATTTTTCTAACGATCGACGCTGATTCGGCCCTAACCACCGGCCACCGAAGGACCCCCACGTGATGCCGAGCCGAATGAAGGTGAAAACAGCCGGGGAAATGGCGAGAAACAAGGAAGCCACCGACGCCGGAAAGGAGAAGACACCGGACCGGCCACTTTTCGGCAGCCTTGGACAAAATCGAGGCCAGATTTGAGAATCGGACGACCCAGCAGAGCTGATGGCGACGGAAGCCAGCAGAGAATTGGTCGGCGAGGTATCGAACCGATCGAACCGGACTGAACTGGCTGTCTGAACCGGGTTGAACCAGACCGAACCGGTTCAGCCAAGAAAAAAAGAGAAAAAAAGAAAAAGAAAAAAAGGGGAAGAATTTTTGGAGATACACCAGACTTTGGGTAAGTCGATACGAGGTCAAAAGTGATCAATTTTATTTTTGAAAAATTTATTTAAATTATATTTAATCGAAAAGTAACCCGGGATTAAATATATAATTGTGCAGTTTTACGACAAAGCCCGAATGAGAGCCGATTGAGCTCTGATTTTTATACCCCACATCATATTAGGTAAGTATATTTTAATTACGATGATATGAGTCCTTTAATACAGAGTTCGATTATTTTACGGAATTTACGGATTAATTCTGTATAAAAAGAAATATTAATCGAAATTGCAACGTAATTACCGTAAATAGTATACGGGCTATCCAATGAGTTTGGAACGAAGCCCAATGATTATTGGTAAGCTGAATGAGCCCAATAAACCCAAGGAAGGGATTTAATAAGTAGAAACGGGCTGGAAATAGGTCGAGGCCCATTAAGGTGCGATCGGGCCCAATAAGAGTAAATTGGCTCAAATTAGTTAAATCGACTGCAGTAAACGCGAGAATTATATTTATTGGGTTAAATTGACATGGTAAATAATTATCTGCAGCTCCGGAGTACATACTAGGAGCTAAACGGATCAGATGATCGATAGAATTGGAAAAGTCAGATTGTACAGAGAATCAAGGTAAGGGAATTTTGTAGGTGCATAGAGATTCCTATACGTATTTTTGAGGGGATTTACAAGGCCTAGAATTTCTTAAAGTATCTAGAAACGAAATAATAATTTTTACGAAAACTCGGGGCATAGGTGAATAAAGGAAAAAGACGATATTGCCCCTGGGAGTAAAATTTACAAAAAGGGTAGTAAGGCAGATAAATTGCATGATTTCATTTTTTAATGTTTTATATGAATGTATTGCTTTGATTTAAGTAAATATGCACATAGGTTAGCTGTTGATTTCATGAATTATACGAAAGGGTACCGGTTTGTACCGGTTACGATTTTAAAAGATGTTTTATCAAGATTGAGCCACCTATCGTATTTACATGAATAAAAAGAGTGCTAGAGTCTTACTTGCACTCAAGTTTACTAATTTATTACTCATGAAAAGCCGTACTGGAGTATTGCTCATACGAGAAATTTGTGTGTGCACAAAACCGTGCTGGAGCTTCGCTCGCACGAGATTTTAGATATCATAATATGCATAGCGTGGTGCTGGAGCTTCGCTCGCACTAAACGTGAGTTGACATGCATATAGTCGTGCGGAAGCCTTCTATAGACTATGTGTCACAGAGATTTGATATGCTCGCACGTATACTTTGAGACATGGGTTGGTTATCGACATAATATTGGGGTGGATAAGACCTACGGCAGGCACCCACAGACTATGATATGGGTCCATGGAGTACGTTGTACCGTGTATATTTCACGGAGTATGCTGTACTGTGTAGTCATGATGACTCAATGATGTTACTTGATATTCTGGCAGGTAGGATTTGACCCCACCTCCTATTGCAGTTGTGATGCCCTGCACACCGGGATCTGTGTAGCTTGGGATCATAGGTACATATTATGGCCATAGTCCTCGATTTTCATACAGTAACCTACATGCCTCACATGATATCATACGGCCTGAATAAACTAGGATAAACTCGAAGGAGGGGTAATATCCTGATTTATGTTTTTAAAAGAGATGCGATTTAATGAATCAAGGTATTCCCGGGAGATGGGTTTAGCCTTGATGTGGTTGTTTTATGATAAAACAAAAAAGTTTTTAAGTGTTGAGTTTATGATGAAACAAATAAGTTTTAATGTGATGAGCATGAGATGTCATACATGATGATTTTTCCATGTTTGATTTATATGTCGATTTCATGATTTCTCTTATATGATACATACCTACATGTGGCATCGTTTTAGTCTTACCTCATGCTCCAAGTATAAACGATTTTATATCATGACATTATCAGTACGTAGATAGTATAGTTATCTACCTGCTTACATTATTGTCTTACTGAGCTGTTTATGCTCACCCTTTTATTTTTCACCCCAAAGGGTACATTCAGTAGAAGAGAACGACAGTAGTCTTGCATTTCGGTTATCCGCTGCTTCTTATCAAGACCAGGTATACACATTTGTATAATTTTTGTATCTGAACATATAGAGGCACAGTATTGTACACAGATGTAATATTGGGGATGTATTTGGTTAAAGTAAATTGATATGTAAATGAAATATGAAAATTAAATGGTAAATAGGTGAGAGGTGACTAACACCGAATCATAACCCAACTGTTTAGTAGTGTAAGTGTTCACGACGGGTAAGGAAATGAAAAAGTAAGGAAAAATTTGTAGGGATTTTAGAAAAAAATGGGTCGTGACATTCTGTTCAAGGCATCAGCCATTACATTAGCCTTTCTTGGGTGGTATAATTTCCACAATCATAATCCCTCAGAAGCTCTAACCCTCTTGGTTAGCATATCCGACTCTTTCTGTTAAAACAGATACTCGGGGCTTTTTATGATCAGTGCATATCTGAAATTTCTTACCATTTAAATGGTGGCGCCATACTTTAAGTGTAACGCTACGGCTGCCAACTCTAAATCATGGTTCATATAGTTTCTCTTATGGTCCTTGAACAATCTGGATCCATAAGCGACTATCTTCCCATTTTACATCAATGCATAACCTAATCCTTATTTTGAGGTATCCATACAGACTGAAACCTCTTGAGCTATTGGTTATGGTGAGAATAATTACGGTGGTCAGTTTATTACTTCAATATACCAAAACTCACCGAAGCTACTTTCATACTCATCATCCTACTCGCATGCAATATTTTCCAAACAAGATGTGTTAACTGAGTAGCCCATTTCGAGAAACTCTCACACCTCGTCTGTAAGATAATTTCCTGTTGCTACTCATGCTCTTCCCTGGACTTCGAATACATCAAAATATCATCGCTAAAGATGACAACCAATTGGTCCAGGTAAGGTTTAAATACCTTATTATAGTTGAGTTCCACTCAATATTTCAATCACCCATATTCTTGACCTATGTACGCATAAACGTAAATCGTCATTTCGAAGTCATTTCCGTTCAAGATACTAACCCACGTCATTTCCTTTTTCTTATATTTACGGCTTTTAGAAAATGTTAATTTTTTAAACCTTCATGATTAATCGAATTCTACCAGTAAAGGTACTCAAATTTTAAGTGTATATATTACGACTGTCGATTTCAATTTATAGGTTATGTGTACGCTTCTAGACGCTGTCAAGTCTTCAAGCAGGGAAGTATTTTGAAATACCTTTATTAACCCTCAGACTTGACCACATGGACTGGGTATGGATATATCCTTCCGTTATCCTTGGTCACAATTCATATTCACTACATTGCATACGCCTCTATATCTCGCATGCAGGATCTATCACATCTCAAAGCTTATCCCCTTTCATATATCATTTATAACAAACTCTTTCATTAAGATTTAAAACTTACAGCATACTTTTTCGGGGTGAAATCATCACTATCTTAGGATAGCAATCTAAACATCATAGTTTGCAGTCGAATCAATCTATTCTTAAATATTACTTCAAAATTATTCATATTCCATTGAATAAAATCGGCTGACATATCCTTTTTCCCCCGTTTTTAACTTATAATCCCTATACCCATATTTACTTAGTGATAATCAGCTAACTGTCATCATCTTGTCTAAGGGTACAGGCTTCACATCTTTCACTAGCTTATAAGCAACTGAAGGCGGTATGAATATATACGTGGCAACAGGATCAATTAAAATAATTACTTCATTAATCACAACCAGTGTGGTATCTTCCACCACATCATATGAAACATCAATAGTGTCCTGGTCCTAGGCATACACTCGTCCTCATCCAACATCTTATTTTCGTGGTAACTACCACATATCCTACACTGTTTACACTGCTTACATTGCTTACACTGTTACGGAGCAGGTCAGGGTCCTCAAATCATAATACCCCTAATAAGTGTTGTACTTGGATACACTAGGGCCTTACCAATCATCTTACCCCATGACTCAACAGCTCTAAGCTTTTACCAAACTACCTTTTTCTCGATTTGACATCTCTGTCATCCATTATTCTCTTTCTGTCTCTATTTTGACATTTCGGCCCTTACTACCTTTTTCAATCTCAGAGGCATGCAACTCATGACCTTATTCACACAACTGTAGTGTGTGCACTGTCTCGGCATAGGTAGTGATATCTAACGAGGCCAATCAGACTCTAATTGACAATCTGAGCCCTTCAATGAACTTTCAAACATCCCGACTCTCACTGTTTATAGTGTCGGAGTCATATTTTCCCAGGAATATAACTGAGTTTCATACTCGCTAATCAACCAGTTCCTCTGGGTCAGAGTAAATAATGTTATCTGTAGTTTTCTTTAAACAATATCCAGGATATTGTTTCACCAGAATACATCTAGAATTACTTTCCATGTCCAGTTCTAGATGTCTAATTTTTAAGATGGTCGAGTGGACTTCCACCAATGCTCCAACTCGCCCTCAAATCTCATACTTACTCTGAGCAATTAGCTCTCAAAATATTCTCCACACTCCGCTCCAACCTCGCGAAGCGTGTCTCAATACTATCCGATCTTTTTGTCAGACTCTGTCCGATCTATCTGTCGGACTCTGTGGGGCACGCTCAATACTAGCCTCCACGTCAATCTCATCTTGAGTCTCATGTGGTGACTCAATATGACTCTCAGGCCTACCTCTACGGCCTCGAGCTTATATACTCGCCCCTCTACCATAGCGGCTATCAGTTAATGAGTTTATTCTTGCATTTAAAAATCAAATTCTTAGCTGCAATTCCATCTCGATATACACAATTGTATCTAAACAATGCACAGTACATGGAGATGTAACTTCCTTAACCACTAACACCAACTCATATTAGGACAACTCAGCTCTGATACCATTAAACCTGTCACGACCCAAATTACCTAAAAGTTAGAGTAAATTTTTCACTTTTTCATTTATTATTTAATTCTTACCTTTCTCTCATCATGACCATCCTACAAACAGTTGGGCTATGATTCGGTGTTAGTTACCTCACTATTTACCATTCCATTTCTATATTCACATTCATATGTCAGAGTTTACTATCATTTGACTTTAATTAAATGCATATACATAATGGTATTTATAACCCTACATCCCCGATATCACATCCGTTTACAGTACTGTGCATTACATATTTAGATACAAAACTATACAAATATGTAAACTTGTCTCTCGATGGGAAGTAGTGAATACTGAGATACAAGTCTTCAGCCGCTTACTAATTACTGTGAGTGCTCTAAAAAGATGGAAAAATAAGGGGGTGAGCAAACCACATGCTCAGTAAGGCAATTATGCAAGTAAGTAGATAGCTCCACTATCTACATGCTCATAATGCCATGCCTTTAAAATCCATTTCTTTTCATTAAAATCTCAAGCACAAATCATGTATTTCATCAATGAATTAGGTTATAAAACTATTCATGCATACCGAAATCATGTGTCAATAATATTTTATATGACATCATTAAATCATACTTAGCATGAATTAAATCAAAATCATGCATTATTTCATGCCCTATAAAACAAATCATGAGATAAAATCCTTTCATGAATTTATCATTAAAGCATGGAAAACACATCATGCTAATGCATTTAAATCATTTCATTTAAAACGCAGTATAAAATAACCTGAAGGGGTTAAACATCTCATAATTCAATTCGTTATAAAATTTTCAGAAAATCTATCATCATAGTACAAAATCATAAAATCGGGGGCCTGCCCCTTCCTCGGGTCTACCATGGTCTATCGACCAATAGTTATATCATGTGAGACAAGTATGTGACTATCTGTAACAACATAGGACTATGGCCATAACCTAGTGATCCCTGGCAACACGGTACCTAGTGTGTGGGGGTATCACACTTGAAACGGGAGGTGGGTCGTCCTACCCGCCAGAACGACATAACACCAGGATTGCGAAGGCAAGGCTTGCTGCCTCATGGCTAATGCCACTCCACTCCAACAATCCCCATGGTACAGCGTACTCCGCGTGACATACATGGTACAACGTACTCCGTGAACCCAAGCTCAGTTAGGATTGCCTGCAATAGGTCTTATCCATCCATATCATCTCTGTCTCAGTATGCACGTGTGAGCATATCATCTCACTATGACACACAGTCTACAGGAGGCTCCAACATGGCTATATGCATGTCATATAAATCCTTGTGTGAGCGAAGCTCTAGCACGACTCCATGCATATTCATGATATCTGAAAATCTCATGCGAGCGAAGCTCTAGCATGGTGTCATAAAAATCAGTAAAATCTGCGTACGAGAAATACTCCAGTACGACTTTAAAATGAGTTATAAATCCATATAAAATCTTGTGTGAGCAATGCTCCAGCATGAATGAATGCTCAAGTAAATCAAAACTTTGTACGAGCAACGCTCCAGTACGGCTTTATGCATAAATACATCAAATGTCGTGCGAGTTACACTCCAGCACGGCTTTCATGCAATATCATATCAAAACTAGATGCGAGCTACTCCAACATCTCTCATGCATGTCAAATCATAAAAACTAGATGCGAGCTAAGCTCCAACATCTCTCATGCATGTCAAATCATAAAAATTAGTGCGAGCAATCGCTCCAGCACATTTTTATGCACATTCAGTCAAAATAGTCAAAACAAGGTGCGAGCTAAGCTCCAGCACCTCTCATGCATTTCACAAGAATAAAAATCAGTGCGAGCAACCGCTCTAGCCCATTTCATGCATATGATGTCACTCAAGTCGGTGCGAGCAACCTCTCAAGAACATTTATGCACACTCATAAACGCAGATGTAGTGCGAGCTATGCGCCAACACTATCTGTTTCCATATAAACTTGATAGTTGGTCCATTTTTCGAAGGATTTTCATTTAAATATAAATAACACTTACGTAGTGTTATCTCGTGAAATTTATGCAATTACTGGCCAATCTATCAATTTACTTTGCTTAAAAACTAAGAAAATTCCTTAATTCAGAAATTACTTAAATCATGAATTTCATGCATGTCATGCTTTCACCATCCTTTGGTGAACTTCCCTCAATAGGGATAAAATAATCTTTTCCTATTTCGAGTCCTTAAAATCTTTAATCCATTTTTAGGACCTTTGTACATAATCAGGGTATATATACATATTCAGTGTACAGAAAAGCTATTAAAATACACGTAGCTACCTCTAGCTACTCACACAATTCCCTTACCTCATTTTTTTGTAAAGTCTGACCTTTTCCACTGATGTCTCGTCACGCAGTCCGATTTGCTCCCAATCCAATATCTGAAACTGCGGATAAATATTCATCAAGTCAAATACAATACAATTAATTGTATTTCATATTTTCTGGGCTTAATTGAAAATCATTGAGCCCGTTTACTCATATTGGGCCCAATTGTACCATAATGGACCTTAATCAGTCTTAAGCCCGTTTTTTCACTTACTATTCACATTATTGAGGCTTATTGGGCTTACTGGGCCCATCAGTATATATTGGACCTCGTTCTAAACTCTCAGATAGCTAAATGAAATATTTACGACAATTTATCCCAATTTCCAGAATATAGTTCATTTAATACGAAATTTAAATTCGTAATTTATACGATAAATTCTAACACGCATAACGATGCAAAATTGTCGTAAATAAGGGTTACTTACCTGTGATTCCATTATAGTAGGCAAATCGAGGCTGTCTCGAGCTCTCGTTTGACATCTATTGTCGAGCTACACAATTTCATAATTTTGGGGGTAAATTTTCAATCGAATATTAATCAAATTAAATATTTCAAAATTTAAATCGGTCAATTCGACCGCTTACGACTTACCCGTAGCTCGATTGCATCACTGGGATTGTTCTCATTTTTTCCTCTTTTTCTTTCCTTCTTTTCTTTTTCTTTTTCTTTTCTTTTCTTTTTGGCTGAACCAGTCTGGTCCGGTTCAGCACAGTCACTTTCTCACTGAACCGTCGACCGGGTCAGTCTTTTTTTTGGTCGTGTCGGCGTCGTCCAGCCAGCTCCTGGCTTACCGCTGCCACCGTTCGGTGCGCCTCAGCCTGGGGACCTATCGACTGGCCTCGATTGAAGCCAACTCCCGCCGGTAGCAACCGAATGCCCTCTTTTCCTCCGCGGCTTCCTCCTTTCGATTCGCCGAATTTCGGCGTCGGTGGAGGGCGTGACTAGTGCCGATGAGTGCGCACGGAGTCCTTGTTCATTTTCCAGCCGCTTGACTGGCCGTTGGTCGTCGGTGGTGGCTATCCGGCCTCTCTTCTTCCTCGACTTCCATTTCGCGTTTTTCCTCTTCTCTCTCCCCGTGTTTTCTTTCCAATTTCATTTTTTTTTATTTTTTTAATTAATTAATTTATAATTTATTTTTAATATTATTTTAATCCATTAAAATAATATTAAAATCCAAAAAATATCTAAAAAATTTCTTATTTAATTCATTTAATCCGTAAATGAATTTTTCAGTCCGATTTTACCTTTTCGATATAATTTTTGATTATTTTTGGGATCGTTTTTCGAGGTAAAAATTCTGATTAATTCTTATCAATTTATATCTTGATCAATTTAACCCGAAATTTAATTATTTCTTCATTGTTGATCAAGATTTCTCAATCCCATATTTTTAATTAAATTTTCTTGTCGAATTTATACCGACTTTCGATCTTTTGACCGTTTTACCCTTGCACGTGTTCAGAAATTCCATTTCAATCCTTCTGCATTTTTAAATGCACTCGAAAATTTCCATTCATTCTCTTTTTGCTCTTACAATAAAAGCGGGTCTTACAAAACAGTCAACAATACAATATAATACAATCAGCATCAATGCCAGGGAAAAACATGTAAGAGGGACTTGAAGTCTTTAAAATAATTCAAATCTTCAATATGATATAATATAATCCATGATTTACATATAATAAAGGGAATGATTACCCCATGGAATCATGGTTTTAAAATAAATAGTTGGACAATACCTAATAAAACAATTTGGTTTTATCTAAATCAATTCAAGTAAAGTTTTTTCTCATTTTAAAACATTATAAACCATTTCATAAATAAGATTTTATAAAACAAAGACAATTTATGTTTAAAGAAACATTTAAGAAACCTTTTATTTAGAAATCCTACACTAGGTTTGTTTAAACGATTTTACAAACCAATGCAATATCACAACACTGGGGATTGCCTCAATAATTTTTAATCAATAGAATGCTTGAGTTCAATTATACTGAGATACATAGTTTTATAAAAATATCTTGATCGAACTATTAGTATGGTTGGGCTGAGATACCCATAACTCCTATAGGTAATCCCTTACCTCAATAACGGTGTGATGACCACAAACCTTTGTCACCAAGCTAGGCTACACAATGCATATATGTTGCCTAGGCCATCCTTTTTCCAATAAATCTCTTAGCAGCAATACCATCACATTTAAGTCTAATTATTATCCAACATATTTAATTAGACTTCAATACCATACAAACAATCATTAACTTTATCATAATAATCATTTTTAAAGTTTTTCTAAGAAATCAATAGTACTCTTAGATGTTTATTCAATTTCCTCCACTTTTCAATGTTTACCTTATTCAATCCTAATCTCATTTACTACATACTATTATCAATATACATGTTTATCATTATCCAATATCATACATTCTGTCATGTGGCTAATCTCGACTATGATTTTTCTCACCTCGTGATGGCACTAAGTTGCCTAGTTAGTCAACCAACCCAACCACTCAACCGAACACCTAAGCAAGAATTCAGTTCGTAAGAAAACGCACGAGTACAGGAAATCCCCAGCCTTTTTATTTACACTCTAGAAAGGACTACAAGTTTGCTGCAGGGGCACAACAACACGCTCACTCTTGGAGGTCTGTCTCTCTGCCTTTCACGACTCAACTATTTATAGGCAACCGTGGCTGACACCCCCAGCCATAAAAGGGAATCACATGAGTAAATGCACCAAATCCCGTAGATCACAGATACTGATTGCGTCCATATATTTCACTCCATATACAGAAAGTCTTGAGATTACGCATGAATCATGGGATTCACCAAGATTTTCCTAGATCCTCATAATCACGCATCACGCCTCTCCTATAAAACCTCATGGGGTGCACTCGTCCCAAGCGCCTGATGCTTATGCCCAGTGTACGTCTCCATCCCACGCACATGATTTCCTTTGTTGCCTCTAAGGCATGACTCCCCGCGTCACGCCGACAGACTCAGCAGCCAACTATAGTCTTGCCAAGCCCCCGTCTCGAGACCTGGCGTATCAAGTCATGCGCACCCAGTGCACGTCCAACTCATAAGGGTGAAACAAACTCTCCCCGTCAGTTGAAGTCGATATCCTCATCTAGAGCTTTTCCAAGTATGCCCGAACTTGGTCTTCGTACTCCTATAACGTTACATCTTTTTCCCATGTCTCGTTAACATCTTCCCATTACACAAGATAGTCACTATACCTATTTTTATTGCTCACGCCCTTACTTCTATGGTCAAGAATCTCCATCAACTTCTTTTAGAATACCTTTTGAATGGTTGGTGAGGCTCTATTCCCTCGTTCTCGTGTCTCATCCTAATGGTAGGGCTTAAGAAAGCTCACATGGGAAGTCGAGTGGATCTTCATGCTTACAGGTAGGTCGTGTCGATATGCCACATTCCTGACTCACTTGACTACCTTTAAAGGCCCATCATAACTTTGGACAAGACCTTTATGGTACCGCTTGTCCATCACTTTCTTCCAAATTTGTAGGGTGAGTCCCCGTCAGTTGAAGTCGACGTCCTCGTCTAGAGCTTTTCCAAGTATGCCCGAACTTGGTCTTCGTACTCCTATAACATTACATCTTTTTCCCACGTCTCGTTACCATCTTCCCATTACACAAGATAGTCACTATACCTATTTTTATTGCTCACGCCCTTACTTCTATGGTCGAGAATCTCCATCAACTTCATTTCGAATTCCTTTTGAATGGTTGGTGAGGCTCTCTTCCCTCGTTCTCGTGTCTCATCCTAATGGTAGGGCTTAAGAAAGCTCACATGGGAATTCGAGTGGATCTTCATGCTTGCAGGTAGGTCGAGTCGATGCGCCACATTCCTGACTCACTTGACTACCTTTAAAGGCCCATCATAACTTTGGACAAGACCTTTATGGTATCGCTTGTCCGTCACTTTCTTCCAAATTTGTAGGGTGAGTTTCAAGAGCATTAAGTCTCCTTCTTGAAACTCTAAGGGTCATCTATGTCGATCTACATAATCCTTTATATGCTATTGTGCCATGACCAAGCTATCTCGTGCTTAATCAAGGAGCTCCTGTTTGTCATGGGTAAATCTGTACGTAGCCAGGTAACTTCCTTTCGACCGAAGCTTTACCATCTCTAAAGGCGTTAAAGATTGACTCCCAATTGCTAGCTTCGATGGGCTCTAATCGGTTACGGAGGACTTATGCATATTATAGGAAAATTGGGCTACATCCAGTAAACTTACCTGCTCCATCTGGCTATCTGTTTACGGGTGGTTTGTTGTGGAAAACTTCAATTCTGAACCCATTAATTTGAATAAAACAGTCCAAAATTTACTTGTGAACCGAGCATCATGATCACTAATGATATCTTTCGGGACTCTAAATACCTTCACCATGTATTTGAATAACAACTCAACGGCTAATTCTATAGTACAAACATGAGACGCGACTATGAATACTGCCAACTTTACAAAGTGATCGACCACTACCAAGATGGATCTCATCCCATCAACTAGCGGTAATCCTATAATAAAATCCATCGAAAGAGACTCTTATGGTCCCTTAGGAATAGGTAGTCGCTGGCCAGAAGTAGCGTCTCGATAAAAGAGCTAACATCCTTTCCACCCCTAGATGTCGAGCCCATTGCGGATCATGGGTCTCCTTTAATAACTCATGCCTCAGTCCCCCACCTTTAGGGATAAATAATTTGCCTCCCCGAACATAGAGTAGATTGTTTTCGACCCAATATTTTTAAACTAAACCTTCCATAACTTGTTGTTTAATTTTGTAATAAGATGCATCAGTCTCAGCTACTTGCTTAATCTGATCAAGCAAGTTCAAATGTATAAGGGTTAAGGAAGCTACAAAAGACTGAACCTTCTTTTGGGTCAAGGCATCTGTCACCTGATTCTCGCTACCCGAACGATGAAGCCAATTAAAATTGAACTCAGCAATGAACTCTTACCACCTTGCTTGTTTAAGGGATAGATTCTTTTATGTTTTAAAGTAAGTGTTCTCCACATTATCAGTCACCACCGTGAACCTAGTCCCTAACAAGTAGTGTTTCCATGCATCCAAGTAATGTACCACCGTAGTCATTTCCTTCTCATGAGCCGAGTAACGTTGCTCAACCTATTCTATTTTTGACTTTAATAAGTAACGAGATGTCCTTCTTGGACTAACACTCCCTAATTGCCTTATTTGATGCACAAGTGTGTACTTCAACGGGAAGCTCAAAGTTTGAAAGTTTGAGAACTGGTTTGAAAGTCACTGCTTCCTTGAGCTTCTTAAACGCCTCTTAGTACTCAACTGTCCATTCCCAAGGTTTCCCTTTCTTCAACAAGTTCGTCAGGGGACTAACCATCTTCGAGAATCCCAAAATGAACCGTTTGTAATAGTTTGCTAAGCCAAGAAACAATCTCACTTCTAACACCGACTTTGGCTTGAATCTTTTGTTCATCCATCCAGATCTTCCCCTTGCTAATCTCATGTCCCAAAAACAAGATCTTTTACATCCTAAACTCACACTTCTCTTTCTTGACATTAAACGTGTTTTCCCTCAACTTTGCAAATACCTTCCGAAGGTGCTCCACATGAGTTTCAAGGGTCTCACTATACACCACTATGTCATCCAAGTACACCACCTTAAATTATCCAAGTACTCGTATAGAATATCATTCATAAGGTTAAAAAATGTAGCAGAGGCGTTAGTGAGACCAAAAGGCATCACGAGAAATTCGAATGACCCATACCTCGTCACCATGGTAGTTTTAGCTTCATCCCTTGAGGCTATACGAACTTGCTAATATCCCAACTGTAAGTCTAGTTTTGTGAAGAACGCTGCTCTGGTTAGTTTATCAAATAGATCCACCACATTCGGAATGAGGTATTTATTTTTTATTGTAACCTTATTCAATGCTCTAAAGTCTACACGCATACGAAGGAACCCATTCGACTTCTTTTAGAATAGAACAGGGGCACCATATGGGGCCTTCGATGGTTGCACAAGTCTCGCCTCCAACAAAGCATCGAGTTGCTTGCGTAGTTCTGCGAGCTCCTATGGGGCCATCCTATAAGGGGCCTTCGTTGAAGGTCTTGCATCTGGTTCTAAGTCAATCTTGTGGTCTACATTCCATTGTGGAGCCAACGCTTTAGGTAACTTGAGCGACATCACATCGCTAAATTCCTCAAGCACATTAGCAATGCAGTCAGGAACATCGACAACTTGGTCTGGCTTAATCTCTACCACAGTCGTAAGCATAGTTGTCTCACCCTGTTTTACCCTTGACTTTACTTATGAAGTTGATTGCATCAACGACTTCTCTTGTACTTGTCCCTAGTACTTAGCTGGGCCAAAACCTGGACACTCCTCATCACCAATCCATAGACCACAGAAGTTGGGTAGGGGCGTTGCCTTAGCCTCTATAAAGAATTCCATCCCAAGATTTAACTCAAATTCATCGAGGGCACGACCATGAAGGGGCACGATTTCTCCCAGTTTCCCACCTTCAATTTTGTAGTCGTGATTCCTTGGACGAGCTAAGCACTGGAATTCACCGCTTTGATCCTGCTGGTGCTTTTGGAAATGGTCAACCCGAATTGATTCAGCATTTCTTGAGAAATAAAATTATTGGTCTCTCCGGTATCCAATATGGCTCATGCCAACCATCCATTCACCAACATCGGTAAATATATAAGCCCTTTTAGACAGTCTGCTTGTCTACTGTGATGGATTCAGCAACTGTAATGGGTTAAGTCAAGGATTCAGTTTCTTTGATTTCGTCTTCGAACTATCCTAAGTAATAAGAGTAGAAAGTTTCTCCATGTGGGGATAATCTCTAGCACGGTGAGGGCCATCGCAAAGGAAGCAACTCGTGTTCCTCTTGCCTTGGGGTGGATCTATTCCACTTGGCTTTGACGTTTCACCATCCTTCCTTTTTTCCCACTTTCCCTTTTTACCTTGCTTTTGGTTCTTTTTCCCCTCGTCCTTGAACTTCTTCTTGTCAGAGTTAGAGGAAGAAGCTTCATACTTGAAATCATTGAGGCTATCTGCAACCACAATTGTCGAAGGCAAGTCGCTTACCTTCAACCATCGCAACTCTGCCTGTGCCCAAGGTTGAAGACCTAATAAGAAATTGAAGACTCGATCCTCCTCAGTCATGTTGTTGATTTCCAACATCAAGGAACTAAATTCCTTAACGTAATCTAGCACAAAACCTGTGTGCTTCAACTTCTTAAAGGACTCTCTTGCTAGCTAAGTAATGTTCATGGGAGGGAATTGGTCCCTCAATTCCTTTTTCAAAGTGTCCCATGTTTCAATGGGTGTCCACTTAGAACTTGCGTCATCGTCCAAACGAGTTCGCCACCAAAGTTTCGCATCTCCCCCAAGGTACATGCTAGCGATGAAAACTTGTTCATTCTCCTCCACTCGAGCAGCCCTAAAGTATTGCTCTATATCCCAAATGAAATTCTCGAGTTCCTTAGCATTCCGACTACCTTCGAACTATTTTAGCTTGGGAACTTTCAATTTCGAAGGCTGTTTCTGTGATAACCCGAAATTTCCCACCTCGAAAAATTTATCTCGAAAATATGAAAAAATATTTCTAGGAAAATAAAAATAAATACGAATGTTTATATATATATATATAAATAAATAAATAAATATGTATGTATGTAGAAATAAATTGAATAATTTATTAGATTAATATAATATATAAAAAATAAAATAAAAATAAATAAAATAAATAATATATCTATATATATGATTAAATAATATATGTATATACATATTTAGATATTTATGTATAAAATATAATATAATAATATATTATATGTATGAGATATTTATTATATAATATATTATATTAAATTAATATATATTATTATGTATATATAAATAAAAAAGGAAAGGAGTCGGGGGAAGGGGCTCGACCCCTTTCTCTCCACTATTTCAACAGAGGAGAGCGCGAAAACGATAGACGGATGGAGGAGAAGAGAGAGAGAGAAGGGAAGAGAAGAAAGGAAACGACCGAAGGGGGGATAGAGTGTCATCATCGGACATATGAAGGGCAAATCGTCACCGGCAGCGTAGATCGATGAAGGGAAGGAAGAAGTAGTGACGCCGAAAAGGAGTAGGGGTGAACCGACCACTTTTCGGCCAGCTTAGGCGTAACCCTACCAAACCCACGAGTCACGCGGCCAGACGAAGCGGTTGGAGGTGAAAATCGACGAAGAACCGACCACCAACGCCAGATGGAGGGAAACGATGCTAAATCGGTTCGGACCAGTTCAACTGAAGGGAATAGGCTAACCGGTCCGAATCTATTCAGCCAGAAAAAAAATTAGTGATGCCCCGAGTTTAAGGAGAAGCCGGTAAGCGATCAAAATTGATCGTTTTAAATTCTAAAAAATTTATTTGAATTTATAATTGATCAAAATTGATTGGTTTAATTATATAAACGTGTAGCGCAACAATAGGCGACAAATGAGAGTTTGATCTAGTCTCGATTTGCATGTTAGCACGAAAACTCGGGTAAGTGAACCCCACTTCCTACCACCTGTATTATTATACTAGTTAGATTTAATCGTATAAGTTACAATTTAATTTCGTATAAATTGCATTATGCTTTGGAATTAAACAATTGCTATCGTAACTAATTATTTGAACTTCTCGAAGACATATGTGAACCGTCTAATTGATTTGAAAGATGTCAAGAGATGAATCAACTGGATTGGGAATACAAATTACTTTCTTCTTTGCAGGCTGCGTAATGAGCAAATGATACCCAGTCTTATTGCAAAAATTTAACAATTTTGTAAATTCTCGGTATCCCGAGTTAGAACCTCTAGACTATCAAAAATGCGATTTTAGGTCATTTTGACTTGTTTTCAAAGCTCACGATGATTTTCAAACATTAAAATTATTACCTGGTATTTCGTGAAAATTTTTGAAGATTATACAAATTTTGTTTGTATAATCATATTTAATTGAGTTTTGGATTGAATGGAGCATATAGTTTATTTAGCTTATGCTCAATATTTCAGATTTAAGTATCAACTGCTTTCCGTCTCGATCGTGATATGGATTTTGGAAACATGATTGTTAGACGTTTTTCATTTACAGACATTTTAGTTAAGTTAATTCCGATAGAGTATATAGACCTTCAGATCTATAATTAAAGGTTACCCTAGTAACAGGGTAATTTCAGCTCATTGATAGCTACAACGGGAAAACTTTTATCGAAATATAATTATGGACGTTGCTTAGATTTGTATAATTTAATCATCAAATTTTGCAAATAAGATATCAATGATATGATTTAAGAAATCGTTTTCGGATGTAGGAACGTGATATGAATTAAGCTCTTTGAGATAAGAGGGCATCAAATGGAATTAATCGAGTCCTAGGATAAGGAATGAATGATGTCTAAGAATATTAAGTGACATAAGTATGTAAGAATATTGGCAATAAGATTATCGAAAAAGATATATTTTTATACGGACCTTTTTTGAATTAAATATTTTTATCTCAAAGCAAGTTATAATTTTATGAGATGTAAAAAGCTTACATGATTTTTGTACGATTTTATAAATTTGACAATTTAGAGATCAAGTATGTATATGTGTGTTTTCCGAAATACAATTTGTCATGACCCTCAATCCACTGAAATCCACTACGAATTTTTTTAGTTTTCGTTTATTATTTAATTCAATTTTTATTTGTTCTTTACTCTTATCTTATTCGATCGTGAATAGTTACACCTCCAACAGTTGGGCTATGTATCGGTGTCAATCTCATCCAATCATACCATTTCAAATTTATAATTCATTTAAATGTAAACACTTGTATTTCTAAATCAGAGTTACTGTTTACATGTGTACAATCTTTTACATCCCCAAAATTACATTTAAAGGCATTATTGTGCTTTGACAGGTCTAGATATAAAAATTATACAAGTGTGTATACCTCGTGTGATGGGATGCAGCAGACTCCCAAAATCCAATCCTCAGTCACCCATTATCTACTATAAGTGCTCTGTAAGGGGGAAAAATAAGGGGGTGACCAAACCACGCGCTCAGTAAGGCAATCATGCGAGTAGTAGATAACTGTACTATCTACATGATCATGAGGCCATGCTTAAATCACACAATTATCTTTCATACTCCAAAACGTATGCTCAGCTTGTGTTTATGCCATGTAAAGCAAATCTTGCTATATAAATCAGTGCACAATTCTCAAAACATAGCATGGAAAAAATCATCATGCGTTATCAAATCAAAGCATGGAAAATCATCATGCAAGGTGCACTTAAAAGCATTTCCAATTCACAACACAAGCCAATACAAAATCATCACTTGTCAGGACTCAGCCCCTCCCATGGACTATCCTGACCCACGAAACACATTTGAAAACATGGATTTCTCATTCAATAATAGACATGTGAGATAAGCATACAATATTAATAAAGGTAATAACTAGGACTGTGGTCATATCCTCTGTGATCCCAGGCTACACGGATCCTAGTGTGCAGGGTATCACCACTATCTGTTTTCGTGCGGGAGGTGGGTCACGTCTAACTTGACGGTCCATAGTAGAATCCATCGTCCGAAGATGGCATAAATATCACACACGGTACAACGTACTCCATGCGACTTGCATGGTACAATGTACTTCGTGGACTCATATCATCACAATATATATCCTGCCACATCTCAATTATGCACTTGCGAGACTATTTATCGTCGTGGCACACAACCTACCTGAAGCTCTCAGCACGACTCCCAACATGTCATAAAACCACATGCGAGTAATCTCTAACATGACAACAAGTGTAGTGGACATCTAGTGTAAGTTATGCTCCAACACCACGTCAAAACTCATATGAAAGCTAGTGCGAGCTATGCTCCAGTACAATGTCATAAAATCCATGTGAAAACTAGTGCGAGCTAAGCTTCAGCACTCATGCATGTAAAACTCTAGTGCGAGCATCGCTCCAACACTAATACACGTATAAAACACGTCAAATCTCGTGCGAGCAGCGCTCTAACACGTTTCATTAGCACAAAACTCATGTAGGTGGCTCATTCTTTGTAAATTATTGTTATGAAACCAAATCAAGCTATTTTGTGCCAATCATTTTAAATGCTAGCCACCTACGAATCTCATGCTAAAAAGTAATAAAAAGATTTCAAAGCATCATGCTCTTGCTTTTAATGCTCATTTCTCGAAACCCAACTCTTTACCCTTCAAACATTCATTTCATTCTATGACTCTTAGATACAATAAAATCGCCCATGCGCCCGAAAGGCATACAGATATCCCGAGGGCTAACACAATTCTCTTACCTCGATTCTCTGAGAAGCAATTCCTTCCTTCCTTTCCCGCTTTTTGTGATTTGGCTCAACTTACTCCGATTTTATCCTCAGAAGCTGCAAATATATATCAATCATATGATTCAATACCAATAACTCATATTCTAACTTCAACTAATTGATATATCTTATTGAGCCTATTTTATCGAGTTTGACTCATTATCACATTTGGCCATCATTATGCCATTTCTAGTCCATTTAACTAGCAACACATTTAGTTTCTTATCAAATACTTGGCATAAATGTTTATCCATAATCTTCCATCATTTATGCATTATCTACAACACCATTTATGCACATTTTTATCACTTGACTAATCTCACAATGTGGCTTCATCTAATCATCTCAAAATCATGCACATTGCCTCACTAACAACTTGATATAATCATTTTTATCATCAAATCAACCACATTTTACTTTCTCACACTAAACTCATTCTAGGATAGGCTTGTATCATTACATTCTAGGTAGTTTCAATCATCAATACATACACCAATCTACTCATAACAACAACTAGATGAATATACATAGAGTTGGTATATTGGAAACTCACATAGCTTGACTTTCTTCTTTTTCCAAGTTTGGAAGACTACTTAGCTCCTTCAATCCAAAGAGTTGAATGTGGTCTCCAAGCTATGTTTTTCTTTTCCTCAAGATGAATAACTTTGGCTCTAATAGCTTTTTCCCAATTCTTTTTGGAAGACGGTGTATTCTAAAGAGAGAAAGCTTGGTATTTTGGATGAAAATGGAAGAGGTGTGTTGGTTTGTTAAAGAAAGAGGGTTTTTCGTGGGGTATTTATAGATTGAGAGTGATGAGATCGATCTTCTAGGGTGAGGAGATCAATCTTCCTTTGATTTTTACCATCAAATTCTCAGGTTTAGAATGGGAAGGATCGATCTGCTAATTGGGGAGAGATCGATCTTGGATTGGTAGAAGCTTAAGGAGATCGATCTGCTCATGGGGAGAGATCGATATGCTCTTTACAGAATACAATGGAGATCGATCTGCATTTAAGGGGGATCGATTTCGGCTTGGCAGATTCATTTGGAATGACTCTGTTTACATAAGGGATCGATCTGCCTTGAACGAGAGATCGATCTAGCCTTCATCTGCAGCCCGTTTGCTGCAATTTTTCCAGAATTTCCAATGGAGAACTTGCATTCGATTGCTTCACTAGTCATTTTGCAATCTATTTACACTTCGAGAATGGAAAGGTTCATTTCCTATGATTTTCGTGTTATAGAACTTGTGTGTATTGCTTGGGAATTAGAATGGATACACAAAATTCACCGTCCATGCATCATCATTTCGTGTCTTCATCACTTATCTTCAATGCAAGTGTTTAAAGTTTTATTCTTTTAGTCTACGGTCACTTCAGCCCTTATTTATCCTTTACGTTCATCATGACATTCGTCCATCCCATTTGTAAATTCATTCACATTTACTTGATCCAAAAATCATCCATCTTATAATTCCATTTACATATATTACAAAGTTATACATATATGGGGTCTCACAATCTCCCCCACTTAAGGAAATTTGGTCCTCCAAATTGTAACCAATTCAGTTTGTGAACAACTCGAGATACTTCTCAAGTATCAAACTCTCCAACTCCCATGTAGCTTCTTCTGCAGTGTGGTGTTGCCAAAGGACTTTCACCAAGGGGATCGTCTTCGATCTCAACACCTTCTCTTTCCTATCCAATATCCGAATCGGCTTCTCTACATATGTCATGTTCTCGTTGAGCTCCAATGGCTTATATCTTATCATATGTGCCGGATCCGGGTGGTACTTTCATAACATAGAGATGTGGAAGACATTATGAACACCTGCTAGCTCTAGTGGCAATGCTTGTCACGACCCATTTTATCCTTTTTAACTGAAAATTGCTATAAATTTTTTACAATTTTCCTTTCCTTACCCGATCGTGAACAAACTCACCACTACACAGTTGGGCTGTGAGTCAATAATTAACATTACTCCACATTCATTTTCAATTAAATAAAAAGAAGTGTCATTCATTGAAAGTTAAGTTATATATGACATGTTTCTAACTTTTACATCCCCCACATTACGATACGAAATGACTACTGTGCTTTTACAATTGTTTAGATACAAAAAGAATCTTCATGTGTATACCTCTTAGCGATGGATGGCAACGGATGTCCAAAATGCCACGCCTTAGTCCTCACTGGGCTACTATGTACGCTCTGTAGAGGGGGAAATAGAGAGGGATGAGCAACCACACGCTCAGTAAGGTAATAATGTAAGCATGGTAGATAGATACCCTATCTACATGCTGATAATATTATGCATAAATCATTTATAATCGGAGCATGAGGAAAACAAAACTATGCCATAGACATATACATATATCATATATTTAAATCATGGTAGTTGGCATATAAAACATGGTAAGATCATCATGTACAAATCATTTCATGCTCATCATTGTCAAATCTCGTAATAAAAAGGGAAATTTAATTTGAAACATCCTTTTTGATTTATCTCATTCTCAATACATCCAAATCCCATCAAAATCATTTCACAATCACAAACATCATTATCATTTCTCAATCAAAAAATCCCACAAGACTCGACCCCTCCTTCGGGTCTACCCTGGACAGTTACAATCATACTTATACATCAAAACATGTGGTACTATGTAATAACAATTGAGACAGGTCACTATAGCTCAATAGACTATGTTTGCTAACTATGTCACAAATCATCCTAGACCACACGGATCCCGATGTGCGGGGTATCATGCTGGAACGAAGGTGGGTTAGTTCTCCGCCAGACTTTCTCATCAGTATCTCAACTACGCGGTACAGCACACTCCATGTGATAAACACGATATAATGTACTCTGCGGACCCATATCATGGTTGGGGGTGCCAGTCGTAGGTCTTATCTACCCCATACCGAGTATAACCTCTATAGTCTCAAGTGCACGTGGGACTATTTTCTTTTGATGTCAGGTCCTAGCCCCTTATGGCCTTGTTCGCCCTTTTTGGGTTCCCTGAACATTGTATCAGGTCCTAGCCCCTCATGGCCTTGCTCACCCCTTTTGGGTTCCCTAAAGTGGATTAATGTCAGGTCCTAGTCCCTCACCTTCACCCCACTCAAGAGGTCTATTAGGCCTGTTGGGTTCCCTAGACATTAATTCGTATTACCCTCACCACGACGTCATATATACTACAGTGTGAAAACCAGTGCGAGCTAAGCTCTAGAATGATATATGCATAATAAAGAAACCTCCTCATACGAGCAACGCTCTAGTACGACATTTATGCATACAAACATGAAGGAAACCACATACGAGCATAGCTCTAGTACGGTTTTATGCATAAGAAAACCACTCAAAATTTGCGTACGAGCAAAAGCTCTAGTATGGTTTATAAAATATTATCATGGATCAAACCAAGGTACGAGCTAAGCTCCAGCATGTTTCATACAAGTAAAAGCATCAAAATCTAGTGCGAGCTAGGCTCCAGCACGATTTAATTCACATAACTCGATAGGCGGCTAATATACATTCAAAACAAATCTCAAAACATGATTAGCATCTCACATGTGCTATTCCACCACATCAATAAATCACTAGCTAGCCTATCCCTTTATTTGTCCAAAATAAAGTATTGTGTTTTGTGAAAACATTCAAAACACGTTATTTATGCAATTATTAGCCTTACTATCCTTTTTTTATAACATCCACATAAAAACCAAATCATACACATACTTATAGTTATTCACGTATACCAACAATCATTTTCTCAAGCAGACGTATATTTCACAAACACCTTATATTCACCCACGAGTTCAAAGTACGAGCAACTATCTCTATATACTTATAAAATTCTCTTACCTGGAATCATTGTCGTGTGATTCCACTTTCCTTAGAGTTGCTTACTTGTGGGGTTCAATTCGTCTCCAACGATCTTCGAAACTGCACAAAGTCGTATATCACATCGACTTAGTCCATATAACACAACTCTTTGTGTTCGCTATAGTTAAATCAATCTATAGCCTCTATTAATCCTTGTAAGGCCTAGTTTTACCGTTTTACTCATATCTCGAGTCTATTGACTCTTTTAGGTCTATTAATTTATGCCAATTCGATATTAAGCTCATAGTGTTCATATCTCATCAATTTCTTCACCATGGCATTTTATCAAATATCTTGCATACCCATTTTCATAAATACCCTAAACTCACAATGTGGCTTCATTTAACCACTGCAAATCATTCATATTACTTCAAAAACAGTTTATCATAATCCATAAACCACCAATTCATCAAAATCACACTTTCTCACACAAGATTCATCCTATTTTCTAAGTTACCCTAATTTCATCATAACCTAGGTAGTTTTGACTATTAACACACATGCAATCAACTCCAAAACCATTAAATAGACAATGTACTTGGGCTGAAGTATTAGAAACTGACCAAATCTATCTTCTCCTCTTGCTCCAAATGAAAATGCCCTTAGCTCCTTCAATTCAACAAGTGAGGTTTTGATTTCAAACCATGTTGTTCTCTTCTTAAGATGAACAACTTTGTATCTAATAGCTTCCTCTCAAATCTTAATGGAAATGGGGTGATTTTAGAGAGATAAAAGTAGGTTTTAAAGGTTAAAATGGAAAGAATGGTTCTATCTCAGAAAATATAGATTTCACTGCTCCTTTTATAGAAATTACTTAATGAGATCGATCTGTCGAAGTATGAGATCGATCTGGTCCTCTTAAATCCCTCATTTTCACTCCAATTTGAATGCATGAGATCGATCTATCAAGTTCTTGAGATCGATTTGTTCTCAGGCAGTAGCTTAAGGAGATCGATCTGGCTAAGGTAGGAGATCGATCTGCTCCAACCCGAGAGCTAAGGAAATCGATCTGTTTGCCTTAAGAATCGATCCTCATTTTACAGAATGTTTAGTAGATGGATCTGGCTACATTGGAGATCAATCTATCTTGTTCTATAGCTCAAATAAGAGTATTTTTAGCTCTTTCAAATCGATCTCTCATCTTATGAGATTGATCTAGCCTTCATATTTTTCAGATTTTCTGTAGTTTTTCTGCAGTAACTCACACCCAAACATCCTTAATTTGCTGCCATGGTCATTTTCTCATCCAACCACCTTTAAGACTTGAAAATGGCATCACTACTCATTTTGAGTTCCAATCACATTCATCACTTATAAAGGTCCATTTCTCCATATTCATATAAAATGAAACTTGTGTGTACATTATAAACTCATGTTACAAGTATCTACATCGAATCCATGGACTTGCATCATTTATGCTTTACATTGTAAATACATCACCATACTTATGATTTCATAAAGTTTACATCCAAAAATTTGGGTCTTACAATGCTAGCATGTAGGCCTTATCTCTCACTCTATCTAATATCTCAAAGGGTCAAATGTAACGAGGATTAACTTTCCTTTCTTTTTGAACCTCGTTATACCTTGGATAGAGAAACTCGCAAAGACACCGATTCACCCACTGCAAATTCCAATGGTCTCCGTCTCTTGTCAGTATAACTCTTTTATTTGCTTTGAGCTGCCCGTAGCCTCTCACAAATCAACTCGACATCCTCAGAAGCTTGTCTTACTAAGTCGAGAGAAAATATCAGTCGGTCACCAACCTCTTCCCATCCAACAAGGGAGCGACATCTACGGCCATACAAAGCCTCATACGGTGCCATCCTAATACTTGAATGATAATTGTTATTATAGGCAAACTCTGTGAGTGGCACATGGTCATCCCAGGAGCCTCCAAAATCCAAAGCACACGCTCTCAACATATCCTCCAGGGTTTATATAGTCCTATCTAACTGACCATCTATCTGAGGATGAAATGCTGTGCCAAAACTCAGTTGGGTTCCTATCGCTTCCTGAAAATGTTCCCAGAAGTGGGAAGTGAAGCGGACATCCCTATAAGATATAATGCTCATTGGAACACCATGCAACCTAACTATCTCGCGCACGTATAGTTCCGCCAGTGTAGTGCCACGACCCAAAAATCAGAGTAAATTTTTCATTTTTCTTTCATATTTAATTCTTACCTTCCTCTCATCGTGACCATCCTACCAATAGTTGGGCTATGATTCGGTGTTAGTCCCCTCACACTACTTACCATTCCATTTCCATGTTACATTTACACATTACCATTTTTATATCCTTTGACTTTAACTAATACGTTCACAATTGCATTTATAAAACCTTACATCCCTGACGTCATATACGTTTACAGTACTGTGATTTACATATTTAGATACAAAAACCATACAAGTGTGTATACCTTTTCTCGATGATGGGAAGTAGCGGATACCAAGAATGTAAGTCATCAGCCGCTCACTATCTACTGCGAGTGCTCTGAAAAGAGGGGAAAATAAGGGGGTGAGCAACCACACGCTCAGTAAGGAAATCATGCAAGTAAGTAGATAGCTCCACTATCTACATGCTTATAATGCCATGCCCTTAAATCCATTTGTTTTCGTTTAAAGCTCATGTACGAAATCATGCACACATCAATGCTATAGTTTATAAAAGCAGTTCGTGCTTAAGGAAATCATGCAACTCATGCCTCAATGACATCTCATGTAAAATCATAAAACTCATGAATTAACTCAAAATCATGCATTTACAATTAAAGCATGGATAACCTCCTCATGCTAAAACATTTCATTACATGAATTATAAATAATTATGAAAAATACATCATGCTGAGTTTCCACAAAACCTTCACGTATACCCATATGCCACACCATAAATGTCATGTAAAAGCAATTTACCTCACACATGGGTTTAAATAGCATGGAAATAACGTCATGAAAGTTTTGGTTTAAATCCCAGTTTCATTCTCATCAAATCACATCAAAGTCACACTCATCAGGATTCAACCCTCCTTCGGGTGATCCTGATCCACATAAAATCATTTATTTCCAAGCATTTTCGAAAACATTGAAAATTTCATTTATTCACAACAAAACCAATATCATCAGTCAAGATCCAACCCCTCCCTCGGGTGGTCCAGACTCACACAAAATCCACACATTCTCAAACTTTCAAGACATCAAATAGTAACATGCAAGACTAGGCAATATATATATCTCAAGCAAATAACCAGGACTATGGCCATATCCTCGTGATCCCTCTGCTACACGGATCTTATGTGCGGGGTCTCACCACTATCGGGAACCGTCCTGGGAGGTGGGTCAGTCCATCCCGTCGGTCCTGCCCAATCACTCGCATCTAAAGATGCCACTCACATCCAAAGATGCCACAAAATTAATCCCAGCACGGTACAACATACTCCATGCTACTTGCACGATAAAATGTACTTTGTGGACCCACATCTCATATAAATAATCGTGCCTGTCTCAAAACGCACGTGCGAGCATATTTAATCGGTGTGACACACAGTCTACCCGATGCTCCAAGCACGACTCATTGCATGTCTCATAAAATTAGTGCGAGCGATGCTCCAGTACTCTCATAAAATCAAGAAAAATCACGTGCGAGCAAAGCTCTAGCACGCATTTCATAAAATCTCATAAGATCTAGTGCGAGCTAACTCCAGCACTCTGTCAAAATCATGTAAAACTAGTGCAAGCTAGGCTCCAGCACTGTCATAAAAATCAAGTGAAAATCTGATGCAAGTTAGATTCCAGCACCCTGTCACGAAAATAATGTGAAAATTTGGTGCGAGCTAGGCTCCAGCACCCATGCATGTAAAACACTAGTGCGAGCCCCTGCTCCGGCACTAATGCATGCATCACACAGTTCAAAAGTCGTGCGAGCTAAGCTCTAGCACCTCTCATGCATGTCAAATCTTTAAAACCAGTGCGAGCAATCATTCCAGCACCTTTTTATACATATCATGTCACACAAATCGGTGTAAGCAACCACTCCAGCACCATTATGCGCACTCACAAACTCAGATATAGTGCGAGCAAGGCTTCAGCACCATCTGTTTCCATATAAACTTGATAGTTGGCCTTTTCTCCAAAGAAATTTCATTTAAATCTAAATAACACTTACGTAGTGTTATCTTGTGAAATTTATGCAAATACTGGCCAATCTACCAATTTACTTTGCTAAAAGGTCACGAAAATTCCTCAAATCATGCATTTCATGCATGTCATGCTTTCACCATCCTTAGGTGAATTTCCCTCAGTAGGGGTAAAATAGTCTTTTACCTATCTTGAGTCCTTAAAATTTTAATCCATTTCTAGGACCTTTATACATTTTCAGTGTATACAAAAGCTATTAAAAATATACGTAGCTACCTCTAGCTACTCGTAAAATTCCCTTACCTCATTTTTCTGTACAGTCTGACCTTTTCACTGATGTCTCATCACACAGTCCGATTTGCTCCAAATCAAATCTTCGGAGCTATGTATAATTATTTATCGGTACAAAAATCATTCAATTAACTTTATTTCATCATTTCTGAGCTTAATTCAAAGTATTGGGCCCGTTTACAATCTTGGGCCTGATTGCACCTTAATGGGCCTTAATCGGCCTTAAGCCCATTTTTCACTTACTATTCACATTATCGAGGCCTATTGGGCTCAGTGAGCCCATCAGTATTTATTAGGCATCGTTCTAAACTCTTGGATAGCTTAATTAATTATTTACGACAATTTATCCTGAATTCCAGAATTTAATTCATTTTATACGGAATTAATCTGTAATTTATGCGGTAAATTTTTAACATGCATAACTACGCAAATTGTCATAAATAAGGGTTACTTACCAGAGATTCCATGATAGTATACAAATCGAGGCTGACTCGAGCTCTCGTTTGACGTCAATTGTCGAGCTACACAATTACATATTTTTCGATCAATTTTCAGTCGGATATTAATCAACTTAAATATTCCAAAATTTAACTCGGTCAATTTCGACCGCTTACCGGTTTACCCATATCTCAATTGCATCACTGAAATTTTTCTCCTATTTTTATTTTTTTCTTTTCCCTTTTTCTTTTTCTTTTTCTTTCTTTTTCTTCTTTTCTGGCTGAACCGGTTCGGTCCGGTTCGGTCCGGTTCAGCCCGATTCAGACCAGTTCAGTTCAGTCGGTTCAATCCGGTTCAGTTTTCTCCTTCGCCGTTCGGAGCATCTCTGGTTGGTTCTTCATCGACTTCCATCTCCAGCAGATTTGTGAGGTTATCCGGTGCATGGATCTAGTGTCGGTTTCACCTAGACTGGCCGAAAAGTGGTCGGTCCGACTTCTTCTCCCTTCGGCGTCGATGCCGTTTTGCCTTTCTCGCAGTTGATGGCGCTGCCAGCCGTTTCACTGGCCAATTTAGCCACCGATTGGTCGGTCTTTGCTTAGGGATCCTTCTGCTGGCAGTGGTCGGGGCTAGATCGACGTCAACGCCGACGAAATTCTCTTTTCTCCCTCGGTTTCTCTCTTTTCTTTCTCTCTCTCGTCGGTCGCCATTCGCCGCTTCCTTAGCCCTCCACCAGCGTCGGCGATGGCTCAGTCACCTCATCTGGGTCTCCTTGGCGTCTCCGATCGATGAGGCAGAAGGGAGACTGGGTTTCCCTCGGTCTTCTGCTTCCTTTCCCATTTCCAGAATCGTGAATCGTGATTTTGTTTCTATTATTATTATTATTTTAATATTATATTATATTTTATTAAAATATTATATAATATATTATATACCTAAAATATTTAAATATATATTTTTAAATCAATTAAATATATATATATATATCTTATTTTTTTCCTGGGGTATTTTTCCAATATTTTCGGGGTAATTTCCCAAGGTGAAAATTTCGGTTTATTCCAATAAATTCATATCTTGATCAATTTAACCTGAAATTTAATTATTTCTCTTTTATTGATCAAGATTCTCTGAATCCTTATTTAAAATCATAATTTCTTAATGAATTGATACCGAATTTTAGGTTTTTTTACTGTTTTACCCTTCTACGTGTTCGGGACCAAACCAATCCAACTTCCCTTCATGAACCCTTTCTCATTTCGTGTTTTAAATACTTATCTCCAATCCGAATGGTCCAAATCCCATTTGTTTAATATGTGGCCATTTCAATCTTTCATTTTATCTTTAAATGCATTCTAGAATTTTTATTCATTCCATTTGCATTTTTCATTCATGTACAACTCTTCTTATGATTCAGTTTACATATAACCATGTTTACATCATATGAACCATAAGGAATTTCGATAAAAATCGGGTCTTACATGTAGTCAGAGTATCGGTGGCTCTCA
Source organism: Firmiana major (assembly GCA_033439115.1). NCBI lineage: Eukaryota > Viridiplantae > Streptophyta > Magnoliopsida > Malvales > Malvaceae > Firmiana > Firmiana major. Next base: position 18,520,663 of record CM065903.1, on the reverse strand, counting down.
TAGCTAGGAAGTGTGCCGACTTCGTCAATTTGTCCACTATTACCCAAATCGCATCGTGATTCCTGCGAGTCCTGGGTAAACCCATCACGAAGTCCATAGTGACATGCTCTTATTTCCAAGTCGGTATAGGTAGAGGTTGTAATAGCGCTGCAGGCTTCTGATGCTCTACCTTCACCTGCTAACAGATGAGACACTTTGCCACAAATTCAACTACCTCTCTTTTCATCCCTGACCACTAATACACTCTCCAGAGATTTTAATACATCTTGTTAATTCCCAGATGCAGTGTATACTTCGTTGAGTGAGCTTCTATCAAGATCAACCTCCTGATCTCTAGATCATCGTGAACACATATCCTACCCTTGAACCTCAGAAGTCCATCTGAGTTCTACTAAAAATCAGTCTCTGTACTCTCTGTATCTGCCCGGTAATATCACTACACTGCTAATCAATCTGTTGTGCCTGTCGGACACGATCTACCAGATTCGGTTCCAATCGCAGGGTAGTTATCATAAAGCCACTATCAGCATCATGCAAGGTCACATCCAAACTGAGGCTCGCGAACTGTTCCAATAACTCGTGTTCCCTGATCATCATGTATGATATTAACCCAAGATGCTTTCTACTCAATGCATCAGCCACCATATTCGCTTTACCCAGGTGGTACAAGATCTCGCAATCATAGTCTTTCAGAAGCTCAAGCCACCTCCTCTGTCTCATGTTCAATACCTTCTGTGAGAACAGATACTTAAGGCTCTTGTGGTCATTAAATACTTGAAATTTCTCACCATAAAGATAATGGCGCTATATTTTCAAAGCAAATACCACGGTCGCCAACTTTAAATCGTGGCTCGAGTAGTTCCTTTCATGATCCTTCAACTGTCTCGATCCATATGCTACTACCTTCCCATCTTGCATCAGTACATAGCCCAGTCCTTGGTACGAAGCATCTATATATACAGAAAAACCTCTTGAGCTGGTAGAAATGGTGAGAATCGGAGCTGCAGTCAAACTCTTCTTCAACTCCTGAAAACTCTTCTCACATCTATCGTCCCACATAATTTCAACATTCTTTCTCGTGAGACGTGTCAATGGAGCAGTTAATCTTGAGAATCCCTCCACAAACCTATTATAATATCCCATTAAACCGAAGAAACTTTTGATCTTTGTGAATGTCTGGGGTCTCTACCACTGAACTCCTGCTTCAATCTTGGATGGGTCCACTGACACACCATCCCTCGATACAATATGACCCAGAAAAGAGATATGCTCTAGCAAAAAATCACACTTACTAAGTTTAGTTTAAAACTTCTTCTCCCGGAGGGTCTGTAGTACTATCCTTAAGTGCTGCTCAAGCTCCTATCTAGACCTTGAATACACCAGGATATCATCTATGAACACGATAACAAATCGATCCAAATACTGGTGAAACACCTCATTCATCAACGACATAAAATCTGCGATAGCATTCGTCAACCTGAATGGCATAACCATAAACTCAAAGTGACCATACTGGGTGCGGAAAGCTGTCTTAGGTACATCTCCATCCCGAATTCTCAACTGGTGGTACCCAAATCTCATATTAATCTTATAAAAGACCTACACTCCCCGAAGCTGATCCAACAAGTCATTGATGCGTGGAAGGGTGTACTTATTCTTGATGGTCGCCTTATTCAACAACTTGTAGTCAATACACAGTCGAAGGCTTCCATCATTATTCTTTACAAACAGAATCGGTGCTCCCCAAGGTGATACACTCGGTCTGATGAACCCCTTATCCAGCAACTCTTGTAACTGCTCTTCAGTTCCTCCAACTCAATTGGAGCCACATTCTGTACAGTGGCTTGGATATTGGCTCTGTACCAGATGCCAAATCTATACAAAATTCCATCTCTCTATCTGATGGTAACCCTGGTAAATCATCCGAAAAGACATCTAGAAATTCCATTACCATTGAGATGTCTCGTACTTTCGGGCATGCCTTATCCGCCTCAACCATGTACGTAATATAACCTTACAAAATATCAATATCAAATCAGTACAAAGATTCATATATTTCACTCATAACCACAACTGCTTTCATTACTTTTTAAGGTTCTTTTACATTACATTTCTCGGGAAAACTTACGGTAATGCTATTTGCCCTTGGAAATGTTACTGTCTTGGAAAAACAATCCACTACAGTATGGTTTGCAGCCAACCAATCCATTCCTAGGATTACATCAAAGTCTCTCACATACATTAAAATGAGATCGGCTAACATTTCCTTTTCCCCTGCTTTCAACTTACAATCTCTAAATACATACTCCACTAGCTGATTATTATTCATGGGAGTGCTTATCAGCATCCTCCTACTCAACGGGGCAAGCTTCACATACTTAAACTATTTACATGCAAATGCAAGTGATACGAATGAATGTGTGAACATACGCTTCAAGATCAAAGACTAAAATGGTACCTTTCACCACATCTGATGATTGATCTGCAGTATCCTGGTCTAAGACGTGTACTCGCCCTCTGCCAACCACCTGCTTTCCTTTCTCTTCAGCTGTTGCCATTTGTCTCGAAGTAGGAGTATCAACAGGAGTTCTCTCTGACTCCTTGCCCTTTTGTGGGGCACTCTTAGTCATCTCTGGGCAATATCTGATCATATGCCCTAGTTTTCCACATCGGAAGCATACTCCAGGAGATCTATAACATGACCGAGTCCCATGATACCTACCGCACTTACTGCACTATTTTGTAGTAGGTCGTGGCCCTCCAATCACTATTCCCTTGGCTGGAGTTATGACCGAATACACGAGAGACTTAACTGTGTTCTCCCAGATTTCTTCAATTCTCGACCTCTTTCCAAAAAATCTCTTGCTTCCCTTATAACTGAAGCCTCTATCCCCTGCTGATCTCTTTCTATCTCTGTCCCTCACTCTACCAAGCTTTCCAAACTCTAAGGCAACTCGTTCAATATCTTGCTCGCACAACTGTGCCTTGTGTACTGCCTCCTCATAGGTCGATATGTCAAAAGGGACCAATCGAGATTTAATGGATGGTCTCAGTTCGTCCACAAACTTTTGGACTTTTTTGACCTCACTGCCCATCGTGTTAGGATCTTACTTGCCTAGTGAGATAAATTTAGTCTCATGCTCATCCACCGATCTGTTCCCTTGGGTCAAATCCAAAAACTCCATTTGCAGTCTCTGTTGCGCAGTATCTGAAACATATTACCTTTGGAAGGCCTCAAAAAATACCTCACAGCTGATCTCAGTATGCCGGGCTCTCAAAATGGGTCGAGTGGACTTCCACCAGTGCTCTGCTGATCCCTTCAGCATGAATGAGGCAAACGCTACCATATCAGTAGTGTGTACTCAAATAACCCATATAGTTTCTCAATCTCATTCACCCAGTCCTCTACAGCTACTGGGTCCTTAACTCCACTGAAAGATGGTGGGTTAAATTTCTAAAACTGTTTGAACCTATCCAGTTCACATCCATAACCCCAATCTCTACTCCTTTGTGGTGGAGCAACAGTAGAAGGTGTTTCCCGTATTGGTGGGGGTGTGGGAATATCTGTAGTCTGAGATTCATAGGCTGGCTATGCAGGCATCTCAGGAGCAATAGCCAGTTTATCATCATCATCCTGTGGAGCTGGCTCTTGCCTGCCTCTAACTCTAGGCAACGACTAGGCAATCAATTCCAAAATTACCTTTAAGCTCCGCTCTATCCTTGCAAAGCGTGCCTCAGTACTCTCTGATCTCTCTGCCGGACCTTGTGGAGCATGCTCAACATCAGCCTCCACCTCAGCCTCCTCGTGAGTCTCATATGGCAACGACTCAGCACATCCCCCAGGCCTACCTCTCTGGCCTCTAGCTCGTGCTCTCCCCCCTCTACCGCGACTGGTATTATGCATTATGCCAAGATTGCTACATTCATAATCATTTCTTAGTCAAACCCATCTCGATATACCCAATTGTATCTACACAAGCACAATAACATGGGGAAGAAATTTTCCTAGATTTTGACATTGACACACATCAGACCAACTCGGCTCTGATACTAAATCTGTCATGACCCTCAATCCACCAAAAATCCACTACGAATTTTTTCATTTTTCATTTATTATTTAATTCAATTCTTATTTATTCTTTACTCTTACCTTACTCAATCGTGAACAGTTACACCTCCAGCAGTTGGGCTGTGTATCGGTGTCAATCTCATCCAGTCATACCATTTCAAATTTACAATTCATTTAAATGTAAACACTTGTATTTCTAAATCAGAGTTACTGTTTACATGTGTTTACAATATTTTATATCGCAAAAATTACATTTAAAGACATTACTATGCTTTGATAGGTCTAGATACAAAAATTATACAAGTGTGTATACCTCGTGTGATGGGATACAGCGGACTCCCAAAATCCAATCCTCAGTCGCCCACTATCTACTGTAACTGCTCTGTAGAGGGGAAAAAATAAGGGGGTGAGCAAACCACGATCTCAGTAAGGCAATCATGTGAGCAGTAGATAACTGTACTATCTACGTGATCGTGATGCCATGCTTAAAACACACAATTATCTGTCATACACCAAAACGTATGCTCTTGCTTGTGTTTATGCCATATAAAGCAAATCATGCTATATAAATTAGTGCACAATTCTCAAAACATAGCATGGAAAAAATCATCATGCGTTATCAAATCAAAGCATGACATCATCATGCAAAGTGCACTTAAAAGCATTTCCAATTCACAACACAAGCCAATGTAAAATCATCACTTGTCAGGACTCAGCTCCTCCCATGGACTATCCTGACCCACAAAACACATTTCAAAACATCGTTTTCTCATTCAACAATAGACATGTGAGATAGGCATACAATAACAATAAAGGTAATAACTAGGACTATGGCCATATCCTCTGTGATCCAGGCTACACGGATCCTAGTGTGCGGGGTATCACGACTATCTGCTTCTGCGCGGGAGGTGGGTCACGTCCAACCCGTCGATCCATAGCAGAATCCCTCGTCCGAAGACGGTATAAATATTACACACGGTACAGTGAACTCCATGCTACTTGCATAGTATAATGCACTTCGCGGACCCATACCATCACAATATATATCCTGCCACATCTCAATTATGTACGTGCGAGCCTATTTAATTGTCGTGGCACACAGCCTATCGGAAGCTCCTAGCACAGCTCCCAAGATGTCATAAACCCACGTGCGAGTAATCTCTAGTACAGTAACAAGTGTAGTGGACATCAAGTGCGAGCTATGCTCTAGCACCATGTCAAAATGTGACGCCCCGGAGAGCGAAAAATATGGAAAATTTAAAATTTATTTACATCATTTCACAATTCTCGGTGCATTCTGTGCAATGTCATGCATCATCATATATATATATGTTATAAAACTTTAACCTCAGGATCTCATCATCCAATTTACATGTCACACCATATACATTCCTCACCTCCGAATTAATAAATCCTAATACATCCCATACATCATTGTTCATCAAGTGTCTATAAATACAACTTTAGTCTGGGTACATGAAATATAAAAAAAAATACCTCAAGCACAATATGTGGCCTGAAGCTCAAGTCCTCCACTAGCCACTACTTCGTACGTCGCAGGAAAACTCTCTTCACTTGAAGAAATATGGGGGGGGGGGGAGATAAAACAGGGTGAGCTTCTAAATCGCTCAGTAAGTGGGTAAGGGATTCATTAACAAAATAATGATTTACATAGTACAATCATTTTATCTTGTGGGTGAACACCCAATAAACTCAGTAGAAAAGTGTAGCATGAATAATCAAAACACCATCTTAACTCATTTCTCAAAGCTCATGCAGAAACATGATAATAAATGGCTCAATACAAAATTATAGTTACAAGCATGTAGAAAACAGGATACGATAATGGCTTTTCTCATAAAACGTGATAAAAATCACCGCAATAGTAATGCACGTGGCGCAGCGACCAAACACAATCTCATGTGTAAAATGAGACTAGGCAAATAAAAATCAGATAAAGTATTCGTCATGGCATCAATAAAATTCTCCTTTGGGTGCGCATCCTAGACATCCTCAAAAGAGGGAACGTCGACAATATGATCGTGTACATGGTATATTGGACTTACGCGTTACCAGAACAAGGGCCGACCTTACATGCTACCAGAGCAAAGCCTCTCCTCATGCACACTATTGGTCTTACATGTTACCAAAGCAAGGCCCGAACATACATGCTACCAAAGCAAGGCCTCCTAGTGCTACCAGAGTGGGGGAAAATCATCGGACTTACGTGCTACCAGAGCAATGTCCGGATTTACATGCTACCAAAGCAAGGCCACCCAGCGCTACCAGAGCGGGGCTCATCTCATGTTACCAGAACGGAGGCATCTCTAGTTACTAAAAAGGAGGAATATCAGACTTACATGCTACCAGAGCAACGCCCGGACTTACATGCTACCAGAGCAAGGCCTGATGTGAATCCAACATGACATGCCTAAGTCTCAGTAATAACCATTATCATATAAAACCATTTTCCCTTCACGTAGCGCTCATAATGGTTTTTCTCATAAAACTCATCTCAAAATCATTTTGTACTCAACACAAAACCTATCAAAACTGAGCTTAAACCGACAAAACCATGCACACATTTCTCAAATCTCATTACGCCTTAACATAGAGCCCAAATCACTTTTCACCTTTTTAAACTCAAAATGGTTGTAAAACGATTTCACATTTAGTTTACAACTCATAAAAATTGGGCCCCAACTGGCTATAAAACTATGTGCAATAACTCATTCACAACTCATAAAAGTATGCTTGTTTTCTCAAATCACATTTCATGCTACAATATCATCACAAAATCGCATACATAAATGAGTTTAAGTTTCCTTTACCTCGTTGCACCTCGTATAGTGTAATCATTCCCCCAAATGACGGACTAGCCTCGTATTCCTCTTTGGAACTCTCGGGCTATCCAAACGATGCTAAAACATTAATAATTCATCTCAATCATATCATCGAGCACATATTTGCTCATATTCTCGTTAAATACTACAGACCTCATTTTTCTCATATTCCTATCATAATCCACATTCTCATCCACTACATTTCAAATCTTATATTTTTCATGCATAATATCCATGCTAAAATCACCTCATTGCCTCGATTCCAATTTATAGCTAAAATCCCAAAATTACCACAAATTGTATAATATCATTATCACTCCAACAAAATCATAATTTCATCAACTCTAATAATTTCCTAGCTATTTTATCACAACATTCATAGTCACAATCACCAAAATCACCTTAATATCAAAGATTAAAGCTTAAAAATTTATCCAAAACTTATGAAGAGCTCTATTCACACCTCGATTTAATTCTTCCTTCGATTTCCAAGTATGTTGTTCTCCTTTTGATGAGGAACAACTTTCCTTCTTTCCTCTGCCTCAAATTTGGACAGAAATAGGGGTTTTGGAGGATAGAGAAAGCTAGGGTTGTAAAAAAGGTGATTTGGGAAGAGAGAGAGATCAATTTCCAGAAAAATAAAGGGGTCCTTATATAGGCCGAAGGTAGGAGATCAATCTGGTCCTTGATGAGATCGATCTCTCTTTGAATTTAGGAACATTTTGGGGTTATTTTATGCTTAGGAGATCGATCTTTTGATTACAGAATACTTCATGAGATCGATCTGCTCCTTAAGGAGATCGATCTTCTCTTTACAAAAACATTTGGAGATCAATCTGCTTGCATATGACATCGATCTGCCTATCAGTTCTTACATATTTTCTGCATTCTGGAGCCATGATTTGATCTCTCATCCTTAGATATCAATTTGGCCTTCACAGATTGTACTGCTGCTGCATCAATTTGCAGAAAACTCAATGTATAACTTCTCAAAATCTACCCCATAGTCCATATTTCAATCCACACACATTCAAGACTTAAAAACCTCATCTTCTTATACTTCATAATATTTAAAACTTGCGTGTACATTAACATATCATAATTACATACACCAAATTACAATTCTCATAACTGGGGTATACAAAATTCTCAGTTCTCACATTCTCCCACCTTTAAAGAATTTGGTCCTCCAAATTCAACTCGACTCATCAAACAGATGGCGTACTTTTCCTCCATGAGGCTTTCCAATTCTCAAGTTGCCTCTTCTATTGAGTGATGTTTCCACAAAACTTTCACTAATGGGATGCTTTTGGTTCTAAGTACCTTCTCTTTTCTATCGAGAATTCGGACGGGTTCCTCAGTGTAGCTCATGTCCTCTTGTATGTCCATCTCTTCATACTCTATGACATGAGAAGGGTCCGGGTGGTACTTCATTAACATTAATACATGAAAGACGTTGTGTATTTCAGACATCTGTAGGGGTAATGGCAACCTGTAGGCTACCTCTCCCACTCTCTCAAAAATCTCGAATGGTTCGATGTATCGAGGACTCAACTTTCCTTTCTTTCTAAATCTCATGATACCCTTACTCGGTGATATCTTCATAAATACTGCATCACCAAAATCAAACTCGAGTGACCATCTACGCACATCCGTGTAGCTTTTCTATCTACTCTGTGCAGCTCGTAATCTCTCACATATGAGTTTTACACTCTGTATAGCCTGTTCAACAAGTTCAAGAGCATTTATCTTTCTGTCACCCACTTCTTCCCACGCTACAAGGGATCTACACCTCCTACCATATAGAGCCTCAAAAGGTGCCATTCCAATACTCGCATGATAGCTATTATTATACGCAAACTCTACTAGGGATAGGTGATCATCCAATGATCCCTTAAAATCCATCGTACACGCCCTCAACATATCCTCCAGGGTCTGAATAGTCCTCTCTGACTGACCATCTGTCTGAGGATGATAGGCGGTACTAAACCTCAATCGAGATCCTATGGACTCCTGAAACTGGGTCCAAAATCTGGAAGTAAATTAGGCTGGAGCCCCATATAATCTAGTTATCTCGTTGACATACAACTCAGCTAAGGCATCCACAGTATCGGTGCTCTTGATGGCAAGGAAGTGGGCACTTTTCGTCAGTCTATCCACTATGACCCATATCGCATCATGACCCCTTCAAGTCCTCGGTAAATCCATAATAAAGTCCATGGTGACACGCTCCCATTTTCATGTAGGTACAGGTAAAGGCTACAATAATCTTTCAGGCTTCCGATGCTCAGCTTTCACTTGCTGGCACACTAAACATCTGGCCACAAATTCTGCCACGTCTCGCTTCATACCACTCCACCAATACACCTTTCTCAAATCTTGATACATCTTAGTACTCCCTAGGTGCATGGTGTATTGCGAGCAGTGGGATTCTCTCATTATCTGTCTCTTTAGGGCATCATCATTCGATACACAAATTTGTCCTCTGAATCTCAACAACCCATCCTCACTGACTGTGAGATCCGACTGCGAAGTCTACTCGACTTGGCTAACCATATCGATTAACCTCAGATCATCACACTGCCCAGTTCTAATCCGGTCCATGATCTTGGGTTCTATTCGCTGGCTAGCCAAAAATCCAATTTTTACCTCTTTAACTCTAAACTGGAGTTCGACGAACTGCTCCAATAAATCCCATTCCCTAACCATCAAGCAGATATCACACTCTTCCTGCTCAGGGCATCAGCAACTATGTTCACCATTCCTGGATGGTACAAAATCTCGTAGTCATAATCCGCAAAGAGTTCCATCCATCTTCTTTGTCTCATGTTTAACACTTTCTGATGAAATAGATACCTCAAACTCTTGTGGTTAGTGAAGATCTAAAATCTTTCACCATATAAGTAGTACCGTCAGATCTTCAAGGCAAACACCATAATAGCTAACTCCAAATCATGCGTGGGGTAATTTCGCTCATGATCTTTCAATTGTCGCGATCCATAGGCGACCACTCTTCCGTGCTGCATGAGCACACACCCCAATCCTTGATGGGAAGCATCACTATACACTGAAAATCCCCCTGATCCCTCAGGGATAGTCAACACAGGTGCCGCTATTAATCTCCTCTTTAATTCTTGAAAATTAAGCTTTCATTGATCAGTCCATATGAACGGAGTCTCCTTGCACGTGAGCTTAGTCAAAGGAGCGCCAATCCTGAAAAATCCCTCCACAAATCTTCTGTAATAACCTGCCAAACCAAGGAAACTTCGTACCTCTGTAACTGTATTCGGCCTTTCCCAATTAAGTACAGCTTCCACTTTAATTGGATCAATTGATACTCCCTCCGCTGAAACTATATGACTAAGGAAAACTATCTGATCCAGCTAAAACTCACACTTACCAACCTTTCCATATAATTGTTTATCTCGGAGTATCTGAAGTACTAACCACAAGTGTTGTGCATGCTCCTCATAAGACAAAGAGTACACCAAGATATCATCAAGTGAGACACTAGGTATAATAAATCCTTGATCCAATAACTCTTGTAGTTGCTTCTTCAATTCCTCAAGTTCCACTAGTGTCATCCTATATGGAGGTCTAGAGATAGGCTGAGTATCTGGTACCAAATCAATGGTAAACTCCAGCTCTCTCTCTGGTGGTAAACCTAGCAACTCATCTTGGAAGACATCCGAAAATTCACACACCACAAGTATATCCTCAATTCTCGGATGTTCTCGCTTATCATCTAAGGTGGGTGTTTCATAACCTTCACATGAACAATCACGTTTAGTACTCTCAAAAGCAACATCAAAATTTCAATTTGTTTACAAAAATTTCACACATTTATTTTCTTAATATTTCAAACGTACATTGTAAGGTTTAGGTAGGGAGAAAGTTACAATCTTAGTGTAGCAGTCCAAACTCACTCGATTGGTTGCCATCTAATCCATTCCCAAAATTACATCAAATCCATGTATATTTAGCATAATTAGATATGCTAACATCACTCTATCTCGCACCTTTATTTTACACCCTCTACGGATTAAATCAGTTCTCTGGGACTCACGTATAAGGGTATTTACATGTAATACATACTCTAAAGGTTCAAACTTCAAATTTAATCTACATGCAAAATGCTCAGAAATAAACGAATGCATGGACCCTGGATCAATCAACACATGAGCCTTATGATCACAGATAGAGAGTGTACCTCTTATAGTTTCTGCTGAAGTGTCTGCTATTTCCTTGTCCAGAGCAAACACACATTCCATTGTAACGGGCTTCTTTCCTTTCTCTATCGCGGTGGCCCGTCTCAGGGGATTCACTCTTTGAGGCTACTGTCTAATAGGCTCCGGAGCATGTGGTCTATGAGGTTGAGGGCAATCTTTTACTTTGTGACCCATGTCTTCGCATCTAAAACATCCATGGATCAACCCAGTACAACTTCCCTCATGCGATCAGCCATAATTTCTGTAAACTTTTATCTCAGGCCTGACATTTCGAGGGGTCTCCCTGATGATAGGATAAGCTCTGGGTCTCTCTAATCTACCCTTCTGTACCTCAATCCTTCCACTTCTGAAGGAACTTCTCCGAACATCTGCCTAGGAAATCGTTGGCCTCTTGCCCTTATCCCGAGTCACTGCACTGAACTTATTCTGGGATTGTACAATTTTGATTCCCCTCTCAATCTCTTGTGCTAGTCTCAAAGCATCTCCAAACTCAGTAATACAGAGCCCTATCAATCGATCTCTGATGATGGGCTTCAATCCATACACAAATCTCTCAATGCGGAGCTCTTCATTTTTGAAGGTCTTTGGATCATATCTTAATAGAGCGATAAATCGGCTCTTGTAATCATCCACAGACATATCGCCCTGTACCAGATTCAAAAACTCTGCCTATTTCCTTCTTTGAGCAGCTCATGGTACATATTGGGCTCTAAATGCCGTTTGAAACTCTTCCCAACCAATCACATCCTGGTTGACATCAGAATACCTTGGGTAGTATCCCACCGATCTCGAGCTCTCCCTTTCAACATATAAGCGCCCATACTGACCCTCTCAGTATCAGTGCATCCCAAATAGTCAAATATGATTCTCAACTTAGTCAGTCATTCCTCAGCCTCAGCGAGATCCTTTTTCCCTTTGAATGCGGGTAGATTCATTTTCAAAAAATCCTTCAGTCGGACCTTACTCCTATCATCAGGCTGAGTGATGGGAGGCAATGGCTCCATCAATATTGGGGGCACAAGAGGTCCTTGTGGTGGTGTAGGAATTGTACCCGAGGCATTAACTCCAAAATGTTGTGTGAAATAACGCTGCCATTTGCTCAAAACCTTACCGCACAACTTGTTCAATCTAGTTAAATTGAGAGTTAGGACTCTCTGGTTGTGGGGCAGGTGGTAGAGATGGCTCTGCCTGCCTCCTCGAACGACCTCGTCGTCTACTCATTCTCAATCTCAATATGTTTCCTGCGCGTACACATCAAATTCGATTAAAATCTCAATCCTTAATTCCAGTTCATGACCAGACTTATACAGACACTTGGGATGTATAATATTTCACTTGACTGGCACTGACAGTACTAAACACCCTAAGCTCTGATACCAAGAAAACTCTGTGACACCCCGGAAGCGCAGAAAACATGAAAAATTTAAAATTTATTTGCATCATTTCACAATTCTAGGTGCATTCTGTGCAGTGTCATGCATCATCATATATATCTATTATAAAGCTTTAACCTCATGATCTCATCATCCAATTTACATGTCACACCATTTATATTCCTCAGCTCTGAATTAATAAATCCTAATACATCCCATAAATCATTGTTCATCAAGTGTCTGTAAATACAACTTTAGTCTGGGTACATGAAATATAAAAAAAAAATACCTCAAGCACAATATGTGGTCTGGAGTTCAAGTCCTCCACTAGCCACTACTCCGTACGTTGCAGTAAAACTCTCATCACTTCGAGAAATCTGGAGGGAGATAAAATAGGGTGAGCTTCTAAATCGCTCAGTAAGGGGGTAAGGGATTCATTAACAAAATAATGATTTGCACAGCACAATCATTTTTTCTTGTGGGTGAACACCCAATAAACTCAGTAGAAAAGTGTAGCATGAATAATCAAAACACTATCTCAACTCATTTCTCAAAGCTCATGCATAAACATGATAGTAAATAGCTCAATACAAAATCATAGTTACAAGCATGTAGAAAATAGGATGCGAAATGTCTTTTCTCATAAAACGTGATAAAAATCATCGCAATAGTAATGCACGTGGCGCAGCCACCAAACATAATCTCATATGTAAAATGAGACTAGGCAAATAAAACTAAAAGAAATATTCGTTATGGCACATTAATATAATTCTCCTCTGGGTGCGCATCCCAAGCATCCTCAAAAGAGGGAATGTCGATAATATGGTTGTGTACATGGTATATTGGACTTACGCATTACCAAAACAAGGCCCGGCCTTACATGCTACCAAAGCAAAGCCTCTCCTCATGCACACTATCGGTCTTACATGCTACCAAAGCAAGGCCTCCTAGCGCTATCAGAGCAATGCCCACCCTTTCATGCTACCAGAGCAAGGCCACCCAGCGCTACCAGAGCGGGGTCATCTCACGGTACCAGAACGGAGGCATCTCTCATTACTAAAATGGAGGAATATCGGACTTACATGCTACCAAAGCAAAGCCCATACTTACATGCTACCAGAGCAAGGCCCGATGTGTATTCAACATGACATGGCTAAGTCTCAGTAATAGCCATTATCAAATAAAGCTATTTACCTTCACGTAGCGCTCATAATGGTTTTTCTCATAAAACTCATCTCAAAATCGTTTTATACTCAACACAAAACCGATTAAAACCGAGCTCAAACTGGTAAAACCATGCATACATTTCTCAAATGTCATTACGCCTTAATGTAGAGCCCAAATCACTTTTCATCTTTTTAAACTCAAAACGATTGTAAAACAATTTCACATTTAGTTTACAACTCATAAAAATTGGGCCCCAACCGGCTATAAAACAGTGTGCATTAACTCTTTCACAACACATAAAAGTATGCTTGTTTTCTCAAATCACATTTCATGCTACAATATCATCACAAAATCGCATACATAAATGAGTTTAAGTTTCCCTTACCTGGTTGCACCTCGTATAGTGTAATCATTCCCCCAAATGACGGACTAGCCTCGTATTCCTCTTTGAAACTCCCAGGCTATCCAAACGATGCTAAAACATTAATAATTCATCTCAATCACATCATCGAGCACATATTTGCTCATATTCTCGTTAAATACTAAACACCTCATTTTTCTCATATTCCTATCATAATCCACAGTCTCATCCACTACATTTCAAATCCTACATTTTTCATGCATAATATCCATGCTAAAATCACCTCATTGCCTCGATTGCAATTTATAGCTAAAATCCCAAAATTACTACAAATTGTATAATATCATCTTCACTCCAACAAAATCACAATTTCATTAACTCTAATAAATTCTAGCTATTTTATCATAATATTCATAGTCACAATCACCAAAATCACCTCAATATCAAAGATTAAAACTTAGAAATTTATCCAAAACTTATGAAGAGCTCTATTCACACCTCGATTTAATTCGTCCTTCGATTTGCAAGTATGTTGTTCTCCTTTTGATGAGGAACAACTTTCCTTCTTTCCTCTGCCTCAGATTTGGATAGAAATAGGGGTTTTGGAGGAGAGAGAAAGCTAGGGTTGTAAAAAAGGTGATTTGGGAAGAGAGAGAGATCAATTTCCAGAAAAACAAAGGGGTCCTTATATAGGCCGAAGGTAGGAGATCAATCTGGTCCTAGATGAGATCGATCTCTCTTTGAATTTGGGAACGTTTTGGGGTTATTTTATGCTTAGGAGATCGATCTATCGTGGGGTGAGATTGATCTCATAATTGCTTCATAAGATCGATCTGCTCCTTGAGGAGATCGATCTTCTGATTACAGAATACTTCATGAGATCGATCTGCTCCTTAAAGAGATTGATCTTCTCTTTACAGAAACATTTGGAGATCGATCTGCTTGCATATGACATCGATCTGCCTATCAGTTCTTACACATTTTCTGCATTCTGGAGCCATGAGATTGATCTCTCATCCTTAGATATCAATTTGGCCTTCACAGATTGTACTGCTGCTGCATCAATTTGCAGAAAACTCAATGTATAACTTCTCAAAATCTACCCCATAGTCCATATTTCAATCCACACACATTCAAGACTTAAAAACCTCATCTTCTTATACTTCATGATATTTAAAACTTGTGTGTACATTAACATATCATAATTACATACACCAAATTACAATTCTCATAACTGGGGTATACAAAATTCTCAGTTCTCACATCCTCCCCACCTTTAAAGAATTTGGTCCTCCAAATTCAACTCGACTCATCAAACAGATGGCGTACTTTTCCTCCATGAGGCTTTCCAATTCTCAAGTTGCCTCTTCTATTGAGTGATGTTTCCACAAAACTTTCACTAATGGGATGCTTTTGGTTCTAAGTACCTTCTCTTTTCTATCGAGAATTCGGACGGGTTCCTCAGTGTAGCTCATGTCCTCTTGTATGTCCATCTCTTCATACTCTATGACATGAGAAGGGTCCGGGTGGTACTTCATCAACATTAATACATGAAAGACGTTGTGTATTTTAGACATCTGTAGGGGTAATGCCAACCTGTAGGCTACCTCTCCCACTCTCTCAAAAATCTCGAATGGTCCGATGTATCGAGGACTCAACTTTCCTTTCTTTCTAAATCTCATGATACCCTTACTCGGTGATATCTTCATAAATACTGCATCACCAACATCAAACTCAAGTGACCGTCTACGCACATCCGCGTAGCTTTTCTATCTACTCTGTGCAGCTCGTAATCTCTCACATATGAGTTTCACACTCTGTATAGCCTGTTCAACATGTTCAGGAGCATTTATCTTTCTGTCACCAACTTCTTCCCACGCTACAAGGGATCTACACCTCCTACCATATAGAGCCTCAAAAGGTGCCATTCCAATACTCGCATGATAGCTATTATTATACGCAAACTCTACTAGGGACAGGTGATCATCCCATGATCCCTTAAAATCCATCGTACACGCCCTCAACATATCCTCTAGGGTCTAAATAGTCCTCTCTGACTGACCATCTGTCTGAGGATGATAGGCGGTACTAAAACTCAATCGAGATCCGATGGATTCCTGAAACTGGGTCCAAAATCTGGAAGTAAATTAGGCTGGAGCCCCATATAATCTAGTTATCTCATTGACATACAACTCAGCTAAGGTATCCACAGTATCGGTGCTCTTGATGGCAAGGAAGTGGGCACTTTTCGTCAGTCTATCCACTATGACCCATATCGCATCATGACCCATTCAGGTCCTCGGTAAATCCATAATAAAGTCCATGGTGACACGCTCCCATTTTCATGTAGGTATAGGTAAAGGCTGCAATAATCTTTCAGGCTTTCGATGCTCAGCTTTCACTTGCTGGCACACTAAACATCTGGCCACAAATTCTGCCATGTCTCGCTTCATACCACTCCACCAATACACCTTTCTCAAATCTTGATACATCTTAGTACTCCCTAGGTGCATGGTGTATCGCGAGCAGTGGGATTCTCTCATTATCTGTCTCTTCAGGGCATCATCATTCGATACACAAATTTATCCTCTGAATCTCAACAACCCATCCTCACTGACTGTGAGATCCGATTGCGAAGTCTACTCGACTTGGCTAACCATATCGATCAACCTCTGATCATCACATTGCCCAGTTCTAATCCGGTCCATGATCTTGGGTTCTATTCGCTGGCTAGCCAAAAATCCAATTTTTACCTCTTTAACTCTAAACTGGAGTTCGACGAACTGCTCCAATAAATCCCATTCCCTAACCATCAAGCAGATATCACACTCTTCCTGCTCAGGGCATCAGCAACTATGCTCACCATTCCTGGATGGTATAGAATCTTGTAGTCATAATCCGTAAAGAATTCCATCCATCTTCTTTGTCTCATGTTTAACACTTTCTGATAAAATAGATGCCTCAAACTCTTGTGGTTAGTGAAAATCTGAAATCTTTTCCCATATAAGTAGTACCGTCAGATCTTCAAGGCAAACACCACAATAGCTAACTCTAAATCATGCGTGGGGTAATTTCGCTCATGATCTTTCAATTGTCGCCATCCATAGGCGACCACTCTTCCGTGCTGCATGAGCACACACCCCAATCCTTAATGGGAAGCATCACTATACACTGAAAATCCCCCTGATCCCTCAGGGATAGTCAACATAGGTGCCGCTATTAATCTCCTCTTTAATTTTTGAAAATTAAGCTTTCATTGATCAGTCCATATGAACGGAGTCTCCTTGCACGTGAGCTTAGTCAAAGGAGCGCCAATCCTGAAAAATCCCTCCATAAATCTTCTGTAATAACCTGTCAAACCAAGGAAACTTCGTACCTCTGTAACTGTATTCGGTCTTTCACAATTAAGTACAGCTTCCACTTTAATTGGATCAATTGATACTCCCTCCGTTGAAACTATATGACCAAGGAAAACTATCTGATCCAGCCAAAACTCACACTTACCAACCTTTCCATATAATTGCTTATCTCGGAGTATCTGAAGTACTAACCACAAGTGTTGTGCATGCTCCTCATAAGACAAAGAGTACACCAATATATCATTAAGTGAGACACTAGGTATAATAAATCCTTGATCCAATAACTCTTGTAGTTGCTTCTTCAATTCCTCAAGTTCCACTAGTGTCATCTTATATGGAGGTCTAGAGATAGGCTGAGTATCTGGTACCAAATTAATAGTAAACTCCAGCTCTCTCTCTGGTGGTAAACCTAGCAACTCATCTTGGAAGATATCCGAAAATTCACACACGACAAGTATATCCTCAATTCTTGGATGTTCTCGCTTATCATCTAAGGTGGGTGTTTCATAACCTTCACATGAACAATCACGTTTAGTACTCTCAAAAGCAACATCAAAATTTTAATTTGTTTACAAAAATTTCACACATTTATTTTCTCAATATTTCAAACGTACATTGTAAGGTTTAGGTAGGGAAAAAGTTACAATCTTAGTGTAGCAGTCCAAACTCACTCGATTGGTTGCCATCTAATCCATTCCCAAAATTACATCAAATCCATGTGTATTTAGCATAATTAGATATGCTAACATCACTCTATCTCGCACCTTTATTTTACACCCTCTACGGATTAAATCAGTTCTCTGGGACTCAGGTATAAAGGTATTTACATGTAATACATACTCTAAAGGTTCAAACATCAAATTTAATCTACATGCAAAATGCTCAGAAATAAACGAATGCATGGACCCTGGATCAATCAACACATGAGCCTTATGATCACAGATAGAGAGTGTACCTCTTATAGTTTCTGCTGAAGTGTCTGCTATTTCCTTGTCTAGAGCAAACACACATCCCATTGTAACGGGCTTCTTTCCTTTCTCTACCATAGTGGCCCGTCTCAGGGGATTCACTCTTTGAGGCTACTGTCTAATAGGCTCCGGAGCATGTGGTCTATGAGGTTGAGGGCAATATTTTACTTTGTGACCCATGTCTTCGCATCTAAAATATCTATGGATCAACCCAGTACAACTTCCCTCATACGATCAACCATAATTTTTGTAAACTTTTATCTCAGGCCTGACATTTCGAGGGGTCTCCCTGATGATAGGATAAGCTCTGGGTCTCTCTAATCTACCCTTCTGTACCTCAATCCTTCCTCTTCTGAAGGAACCTCTCCGAACATCTGCCTGGGAAATCGTTGGCCTCTTGCCCTTATCCCGAGTCACTGCACTGAACTTATTCTGGGATTGTACAATTTTGATTCCCCTCTCAATCTCTTGTGCTCGTCTCAAAGCATCTCCAAACTCAGTAATACACAGCCCTATCAATCGATCTCTGATGATGGGCTTCAATCCATACACAAATCTCTCAATGCGGAGCTCTTCATTTTTGAAGGTCTTTGGATCATATCTTAATAGAGCGGTAAATCGGCTCTCGTAATCATCCACAGACATATCGCCATGTACCAGATTCAAAAACTCTGCCTATTTCCTTCTTTGAGCAGCTCATGGTGCATATTGGGCTCTAAATGCCGTTTGAAACTCTTCCCAACCAATCACATCCTGGTTGACATCAGAATACCCTGGGTAGTATCCCACCAATCTCGAGCTCTCCCTTTCAACATATAAGCGCCCATACTGACCCTCTCAGTATCAGTGCATCCCAAATAGTCAAATATGATTCTCAACTCGGTCAGTCATTCCTCAGCCTCAGCGAGATCCTTTTTCCCTTTGAATGCGGGTAGATTCATTTTTAAAAAATCCTTCAGTCGAACCTTATGTAAGACCCGAATTTAATAAAAATACGAAAACTAAATAAGAAAAGATAGAGGAAGTATGAAGGAAGTCGGGTTAAATTAATCCCGAACACGTGTAAGGGCAAAACGGTCAAAGGACCGAAAGCCGGAGTAAATTCGATAAGGAAATTTAATTAAAAATAAGGATTTAAGAAATCTTGGTCAATAAAGATGAAATAAAATTATTTCGGATTAAATTGATCAAGATATTAATTTATTGGGATTAATCGGGATTAATCGGGATTTTTAGTTCAGAAAAATAATCCCGAAAATAATCGAAAAATATACTGAAAAGTCACTCGGGACAATATCCCGAAAATACGGAGCAATTATACCCGAAAAATAGGTTAAAATATAATAAATAAATTAAATAAAATTAAATTAATTAATTTAGAATAAAATAATAATTTTAAGGGATATTTGGGTATTTTTAGTGTATTTTAATAAATAAAAATAAATTGTTAAATAAGATAATAAATTGTAAAAAAAAAAAAAAAAGAAGAAAATAAAAAAAAAAAAAAAAAAAAGAGAGGAAAGTCATCGGGGAGAGAGAAACGGAAGACCCGAAGAAGACCAAAGGAGGCCCGATCACCGTCCGGCGGCCAACGGCCCGGCCAAGGGCCGGAAAAGAAAGAGGGGACGCCGATGAGCACGATGGTACCGGCGGTGTAGCCAACCGACGCCGGAGGAAGCCGATCGGAGGAGGAGAAGGCCGACGGGATTGAGGGGCTCGGTCCCGGCGAACGGCGGCGATCCGACCAGAACCAAGGCCCGATTTGGAGAGCCCAGTCGACGGCGGTGCTTTTGGCACCGGTGGCACTCAGCGAGACGGTCGGAATCGGCGGCGACGGCCAAGAGGGGAAAACGGGTCCGATGGCCGAGAGGGAGAAGTGCCGGACCGGCGGCGTTCCGGCGAGCTTGACCCAAGCCGAGGCCAGATTCGTGATGCGGACGACCCAGCGGAGCGTTTGGCGGTGGAAGCCGGCGGAGAACCGGCCGGCAAGGCAGTGAACCGGCAGTGAACCGGCCGAACCGGAGAAAAACCGGCGATCTGACCGGTCCGAACCGGACTGAACCGGTTCAGCCAAAAAGAGGGGAAAAAAGGGAGAAAAAGGGAAAAGGAAAAAGAGGAAAAAAATTGGGGAAAATTCCGGTGATGCAATCGAGCTTCGGGTAAGTCGATAAGCGGTCAAATTGACCGATTTAAATTTGGAATATTTTATTTAATTAATTTTGGGCTGAGAACTTACCCGGAAAAATTATGGAATTGTGTAGCTCGACGATTGGCATCCACCGAGGGCTCGAGACAGCCTCGATTTGCGGACTAGCATGGAATCTCGGGTAAGTGACCCCTATTTACGACAATTTCCTCGTTATGCGTGATATTGATTAAATTTACGCATAAATTGAATTAATTTATGGAAATTTAGATTAATTGTCGTAAATATTAAATTTAGCTATTCGAGAATTAGAACGAGGCTCAATAAATTATTGATGGGCCCAATGAGCCCAATAGGCCTCGATAAAGAGAAAATTAAGTGGAAAACGGGCTTAAGGCCGATTAAGGCCCATTAAGGTGCAATCGGGCCCAATAGGGGTAAACGGGCCCAATGATTTAAATTAAGCCCAGAAAAGATTAAGTACAATTAAATCATAATATCTGACCTGAGGAATATTAATACGCAGTTCCGGGCATTGGATTGGAAACATATCGGACTGCGCGATGGGACTACATTGGAAAAGAGAAAGGTCAGACTCGACGAGAATCGAGGTAAGGGAATTCTGCGGACTGCTAGAGGTAACAGTACGCAATTTTAAATTCATATGCAGTCCTTTAAAATATCCTGAAGGGTCTAGAGGTCAAATAATAATTTTAGTGCCCCGAATGGGCAAATTACTAAAATACCCTTGTTAAGGGTAAAATTCTAAAAATCTAGGAAAAATTGGGAGGAGCAAGGACAAGAGGTTCCTGCTCGTTCTGGAGATATTTCAACGCATGCATGAGTAGGCTGGCTCGCCTTGAAAGAAAGTGCACCGCATTGCATACTTTCAACGTGAAATTGATTTGAAAACTGTTTTGAGTAAATAGAGCCGCCTACGTGTTTTATTGACATATGACGTGCTAGAGCTCAGCTCGCACGGTAATTTCGATTTGTGTGATGCATGCATTAGTGCTGGAGCGAGAGCTCGCACTAGAGTTTTACATGCATAGGTGCTAGAGTATAACTCGCACCAGATTTCACATGCTCTTTCGTGACACGGTGCTAGAGTCTGACTCGCACCATATTTTTACATGATTTTCGAGACAGAGTGCTGGAGTTTAACCCGCACCAGTATTTATAAAATTTTCATGTGATTTATAATATACAGAGTGCTGAGCTTAGCTCGCACTAGTTTTACCGGATTTGTGGAGTACCGCTGTCTGCCCTTGGAGTCAGCCAAAAGGCCCAACAGGCTCAAGAGACCTCTTAGGTGGGGTGAGAGTGAGGGATGAGGTTGGCGGCCTTGTGGGGATGTAAGCGGGCTCTGCCAGTTGACGTGTTTTGATGAGAGTGCTGAGCATCGCTCACACAGATTTTATGAGAACATGCGATGAGCCGTGCTTGGAGCATCGGGTAGACTGTGTGTCACCGATTTAATAGGCTCGCACGTGCGTTTTGAGACATGGCATGAGTATTGAGAAACAAACCTCTGTGGGAAGCAGGCCAATTGGGCCGGAGTACCTAGAGATATTACATGGGTTCATGGAGTACGATGTACCGTGCAAGTAGCATGGAGTACGATGTACCGTGTTGTATCTTCGGATACGGCATCTCCGGATGCAGCATCTTCGGATGCCGGGGATCGGATAAGACTGACGGGATGGACTGACCCACCTCCCGGGCGGTTCCCGATCATGGTGAGAACCCGCACACTAGGATCCGTGTAGCTGAGGAACTCACGAGGACAGATGTGGCCATAGTCCTAGTTATTTACCTATATACAGACGTTGCCTAGTCTCGCATGTTGATGATTTCTATGATGATTTAAACTGGGTTTTAAAACTAAATTGCATGATGGTATTTCCATGCTTTTCAAAACCCACGTGTGATGTAAATGTTTTCATGATTTTGTGTGAGTCAGGATCACCCGCAGGAGGGGTCGAGTCCTGACTTTATTGTCAAAATCTTAATTGAGAAAGAAATGATTTATGATAATTGCATGTTGATTTTCCGTGCAAATGTATTTTACATATCATCATAATGCATAGCATTGTTTTAAAATGTGTGGAGAAAGGGTGGTTTATGCATGGCACTACGTTCATGTAGGTAGTATGGTTACCTACTTGTTCGTAGGATTGCCTTACTGAGCTTGATGTGCTCACCCCTTTCATTTTCTCCCACAGATGATCTCCAGTTGAAGTTGAGGCGACTCAGTACTGCATTCCGGATATCCGCTGCTGCCCATCAACATAAGGTATATACACTTGTACTTATTGTATCTACATAAGCATAGCACAGTAACATGATTGTAAGTAACTTTAGGGGATGTATAAATAATATAACAATTATAAATGACTGGAGAAGAAATAAGTACTAGGGTAGATGTATGGTGGGACTGGCATTGACGCACAGCCCAATTAGTAGTGGAGTGTTGGTCACGATTCGAGGACAGGTAAGAATTAAGTAAGAAAATAAACAAAAACGCGAAAAAATTCACTCTGATTTTTGGATAGTTGGGTCGTGACAATTATTTTGGTATCAGAGCGTAATTGGTCTGATGTGTGTCAGTGTCAGAAGTTAAGAAATTACATCCCCGTGTTACTGTGCTTAGTTAGATACAATAGTGTATATCGAGATGGGCTTGACTAAGAAATGGTTGAGAATGCAGGAATGCCTAATATGAGTCGCGCTAAATGAGATAGTGCACGAGGCAGAGGTCGTAGAGGTAGACCTGAGTCTGCTAAGTCGTGCTGAGTTTGGCTATGAAAATCAGTATGAGATTGAAATAGAGGCGAATGTTGAGCATGCCTCACAGAGTCCGACAGAGAGATCGGACAGTATTGAGACACACTTCGCGAGATTGGAGCGGAGTGTGGAGATTATTTTGAGGAGCTAATTACTCAGATTATGTACGAGATCAGAGGGCGCAGCGGAGCATTGGTGAAAACCCGCTCGACCCATCTTAAGAGCTGATATGAGAAATGATTATGGATGTATTCCGGTGACAGGATATCCTGGACATGATTTAAAGGAAATTTTGGATTAAAGTCCTTACTCTGACCCAGAGGATTTAATTTATTGACGAGTATGGAGACTCGATTATATTCTGGGCAGATATTACCTCGACACTATGAAAAGTGACAGTCGAGATGTCTAAAAGTTTATGGAAGGGCTCAGATTTTCAATTAGAGTCCGATTGGCCCGTGAGATATTACCTATACCGAGGCAGTGCACAGATTTACAGTTGGGTAAATAAGAACATGAATTGCACGCCTCTGAGACTTGGAAAGGTAGTGAGGGCCGAGATAGAGACAGAAAGAAAAGCGAGAAATGACAAGGATGTCAAAAATGGGAAAATTGGTAATTGGTAAAAGATCTGATGTAACGAGTTATGGGCTAAGATAATTGGTAAGGCCCTAGTGCATCTAATTTTGGGCACTCTTGTGGGCATTGTGATTGGAGGACCCCGACCTGCTACGAAGCAGAGTAGCAGTGTCATTACTGTGGAATGTGTGGTGGATACCACAGAAGGAGCGTCTATACCTACACGGTATTGATGAAAATGGTCGTTAAGTGTGGTATGATGGACCATTGATTTTGATTACACAGAGTTGGGCGAAATCGCCCCACAAAAAAGTAAAGAGACAGAGAAAAATTTCGTTGTTATAGCTGAAAACGAAAAGGGAGGCCATAGCCGAAGAGAAAAAGGAAAGTAGGCTATTGGACGAAGGCGAGTGGATGTCTTGGACCAGGATGCTATTGATGTTTCATGGATGTGGTGTAAGATACCACACTTTTTATGAATAACGAAGTACATATGTTCATTAATCCTGTGCCACATATTTATTCATACCGCCTTCATTCGCATATAAGTGAGTAAAAGGCATGAATGCCTACGTCATCGGTTACAATATGGGTAAATGAGTACCCCAATAGAGGAGGATGAATTAACGGAATATAGATATAGAGATTTTAAGTTGATAAACAGGGGTGTAACGGTTGAAATTACAGGAGTAAAGGATGTACTCACAGAATGAATAAAGACAAGAGTTTCATTATAATTGATACGCAAAGGAGAAAATCTTCGAGATAAGATAGATCCTAAGTACAAGATGTATTGGAGTAGAGATATATGCTAGATAAGGAATACCTTTAATATGCGAAGTAATTGAGGTTAAACAATTAGTAGCGAATACAAATTATAACCAAGGACAAAGATGGGTATAACCATAACCGGTAGTTGTGGTTAAGTCTGAAGGCTAATAAAGGTATTTCAAAATACCTCCCCGCCTGAAGACTTGACAGCATCTAGATAAATATATATATATCCTATAACGTGAAACCGATCATCGAAATAAATACCTTTAGCATTAGGATACCATTACTAAGACGATAAGAATATAAAAATTCGACAATCATGAAGGTTAACATAGTAAAATTTAATAAGAGCGGTTAAGGCAAAGAAAAGGAAATGACGCAGCTTAGTGCCTGAAAACGTAAGCGGTTGAGAAGGATTTTGTACGCTTATGCGTAAATAAGTCAAGGATTGGACCGAATTGTAATCATCATTAACGGTGATATGCTGGGAGTAGTTAAAGCCTAGGGCGAATTATAAGCAACAATTGGAAGATAGCTTTTACAGATGGATTATTGCGAGATTTAAAATGGTATACCCTGTTGACACGTTTAACTAAGAAAACGTGATCTTGGAATAAGATGATAAATAAGATGATAGATGTGACGTGAATTTGGCGTGATGAAGTATGAACTGACCACCATGATTAATTTCACCATGCCCAACAGCTCAAGAGGTTTTTCAGTGAGTATGAATGCCTCAAAGTTATGATGGAGCTGTGTATTGATGTATAATGGGAAGATAGTCAATTTTGGAGTCAGACAACTCTTCGATCACGAAATAAACTATCTGACCCATGATTTAAAGTTGGCAACAGTATTTGTACCGAGGATATGGTACTATTATGTACAGGGTGAGGAATTATGGATATGCACTGATCATAGAGCCCGAGTATCTGTTTTCACAGAAAGGGGCGAATATGAAAATACATATTGGGTTAGAGCTTCTGAGAGATTTTGATTTATGAGAATTGTACCACCCAAGAAAGGCGAATGTGATGACTGATGCCTTGAGCAGAAAGAGCCTCGGGATGGTACCACATATGATGGTCAGGGAGCGTGAGCTGCTAGATGCAGTTGTGGACCTCAGTATTGATGTGATCCCTTCTGAGGATGACAGTGATTGTGTGACAGCTAGCCTGATGACTAGTACCGGATGAGAGTGCCCGGATTTGCCAGGCTTAGCGTGATGATCGACCGGATGTCGATAGTTTGGGTCTGATTCAGAAGGGTACAGTGATAGAGTTCACAGTGGGTGATAATGAGTTACTGAGGATTCAGAGACAGTATGAGTGCTCCCCAGGACCACAGTTGATGAGATAGTGATATTGTCAGAAGCTCACTCTTCGGGATATACAGTGCATGCGGAAGGTAATAATAATATATATTAAAATCTCAAAAGGGGTATGGGTGGTCAGATGTGAAAAGAGATATTGGTGGAGATTGTAGAAAAGTGCCTAGTGTGTCAGCAGAGTAAGGTAGAGTATTAAAAGTCTGCAGAGTTATTGCAGCACCTACCTATATCGACACGGCACGAAAAACGAGAGTAAGTCTCCATGAATGTCGTGATGGGTTATAGGAGACCCGGATAAATCAGGAGACTAGTTGGATGGTAGTCGATAGAGTGACTAAGTCCACCCACCTTCTGGTTATGAACTCCCCAGATACTCAGAGTGTGTATGAGGATTCAGGTATAAGAAAGATTGTGGAACATTAAGTAGCGTTCCAGTGAGCATGGTATCATATAGGGATTCCCGCTCCACTTCCTACCTCAGGGAATATTTTTAGGAAGCTATGGGAACCCGACTGAGTATTAGCACAGCTTTACATCCTCAGACAGATGGTCAGTCAGGGAGGACTGTACAAGTTCTGGAGGATCCGATGAAAGCGTGTGCCATTGATTTTATAAGCTCCTGGAATGATCAGTTGATTTCTAATTGAAGTCGCCAATAACGACAATTGGCAATTGAGTATCGGGATAACGAGATATGAGGCAGTGTATAGCTGTAGGGGCTGTTCCCCAAATTGGATAAGAAAGAGTGGGTGACAGGTAGAAATTATTTCTGACTTTGGATAATAAGTCTCTGAGGATGTTTAGTTAAGGATGAGAGATTAAGAACACCTCAGAACAGATAGAAAAATATTGGAATTCACCCTTGGTGAATTATTATGGTTGAAAGTTACACGTCCTAAGAGAATAAGGACATAGCGAAACTTTTGGAAGAAGTAAATTGAGTTGAGCTGGATCGAATCCTTGAGAGATTGGACAAGTAGGAGATAAGACCTGTAGGTTGTTGTTAATCACTTGGATTAACAGGCACCCACAATGTGTCCCAGCTTATGATGCTTCGGTACTACTATCCAGATCCAGCAGAGGTGATAGGATATGAACTCCAAAAGTTCAGTTTAATGAAAATATGAGTATATTGAAGAAGTTGATTCGGGCATTGAACAGGAAAGAGACAGTATTGGGGTTTAAGATAATCTCCCTAATTAAAGTCCTTTGGTAGTAATACACTCCGAAGAAGGTCGCATAAATTTTAAGAGTATGATATGATCGATATACCCGGAGTTGTATATGGACTCATATGACTTGGTTCTAATTTGGAGGACCAAATTCCTTAAGTGGGGGAGAATTGTAAGACCCGAATTTAATAAAAATACGAAAACTAAATAAGAAAAGATAGAGGAAGTATGAAGGAAGTCGGGTTAAATTAATCCCGAACACGTGTAAGGGCAAAACGGTCAAAGGACCGAAAGCCGGAGTAAATTCGATAAGGAAATTTAATTAAAAATAAGGATTTAAGAAATCTTGGTCAATAAAGATGAAATAAAATTATTTCGGATTAAATTGATCAAGATATTAATTTATTGGGATTAATCGGGATTAATCGGGATTTTTAGTTCAGAAAAATAATCCCGAAAATAATCGAAAAATATACTGAAAAGTCACTCGGGACAATATCCCGAAAATACGGAGCAATTATACCCGAAAAATAGGTTAAAATATAATAAATAAATTAAATAAAATTAAATTAATTAATTTAGAATAAAATAATAATTTTAAGGGATATTTGGGTATTTTTAGTGTATTTTAATAAATAAAAATAAATTGTTAAATAAGATAATAAATTGTAAAAAAAAAAAAAAATAAAAATAAAAAAAAAAAAAAAAGAGAGGAAAGTCATCGGGGAGAGAGAAACGGAAGACCCGAAGAAGACCAAAGGAGGCCCGATCACCGTCCGGCGGCCAACGGCCCGGCCAAGGGCCGGAAAAGAAAGAGGGGACGCCGATGAGCACGATGGTACCGGCGGTGTAGCCAACCGACGCCGGAGGAAGCCGATCGGAGGAGGAGAAGGCCGACGGGATTGAGGGGCTCGGTCCCGGCGAACGGCGGCGATCCGACCAGAACCAAGGCCCGATTTGGAGAGCCCAGTCGACGGCGGTGCTTTTGGCACCGGTGGCACTCAGCGAGACGGTCGGAATCGGCGGCGACGGCCAAGAGGGGAAAACGGGTCCGATGGCCGAGAGGGAGAAGTGCCGGACCGGCGGCGTTCCGGCGAGCTTGACCCAAGCCGAGGCCAGATTCGTGATGCGGACGACCCAGCGGAGCGTTTGGCGGTGGAAGCCGGCGGAGAACCGGCCGGCAAGGCAGTGAACCGGCAGTGCACCGGCCGAACCGGAGAAAAACCGGCGGTCTGACCGGTCCGAACCGGACTGAACCGGTTCAGCCAAAAAGAGGGGAAAAAAGGGAGAAAAAGGGAAAAGGAAAAAGAGGAAAAAAATTGGGGAAAATTCCGGTGATGCAATCGAGCTTCGGGTAAGTCGATAAGCGGTCAAATTGACCGATTTAAATTTGGAATATTTTATTTAATTAATTTTGGGCTGAGAACTTACCCGGAAAAATTATGGAATTGTGTAGCTCGACGATTGGCATCCACCGAGGGCTCGAGACAGCCTCGATTTGCGGACTAGCATGGAATCTCGGGTAAGTGACCCCTATTTACGACAATTTCCTCGTTATGCGTGATATTGATTAAATTTACGCATAAATTGAATTAATTTATGGAAATTTAGATTAATTGTCGTAAATATTAAATTTAGCTATTCGAGAATTAGAACGAGGCTCAATAAATTATTGATGGGCCCAATGAGCCCAATAGGCCTCGATAAAGAGAAAATTAAGTGGAAAACGGGCTTAAGGCCGATTAAGGCCCATTAAGGTGCAATCGGGCCCAATAGGGGTAAACGGGCCCAATGATTTAAATTAAGCCCAGAAAAGATTAAGTACAATTAAATCATAATATCTGACCTGAGGAATATTAATACGCAGTTCCGGGCATTGGATTGGAAACATATCGGACTGCGCGATGGGACTACATTGGAAAAGAGAAAGGTCAGACTCGACGAGAATCGAGGTAAGGGAATTCTGCGGACTGCTAGAGGTAACAGTACGCAATTTTAAATTCATATGCAGTCCTTTAAAATATCCTGAAGGGTCTAGAGGTCAAATAATAATTTTAGTGCCCCGAATGGGCAAATTACTAAAATACCCTTGTTAAGGGTAAAATTCTAAAAATCTAGGAAAAATTGGGAGGAGCAAGGACAAGAGGTTCCTGCTCGTTCTGGAGATATTTCAACGCATGCATGAGTAGGCTGGCTCGCCTTGAAAGAAAGTGCACCGCATTGCATACTTTCAACGTGAAATTGATTTGAAAACTGTTTTGAGTAAATAGAGCCGCCTACGTGTTTTATTGACATATGACGTGCTAGAGCTCAGCTCGCACGGTAATTTCGATTTGTGTGATGCATGCATTAGTGCTGGAGCGAGAGCTCGCACTAGAGTTTTACATGCATAGGTGCTAGAGTATAACTCGTACCAGATTTCACATGCTCTTTCGTGACACGGTGCTAGAGTCTGACTCGCACCATATTTTTACATGATTTTCGAGACAGAGTGCTGGAGTTTAACCCGCACCAGTATTTATAAAATTTTCATGTGATTTATAATATACAGAGTGCTGAGCTTAGCTCGCACTAGTTTTACCGGATTTGTGGAGTACCGCTGTCTGCCCTTGGAGTCAGCCAAAAGGCCCAACAGGCTCAAGAGACCTCTTAGGTGGGGTGAGAGTGAGGGATGAGGTTGGCGGCCTTGTGGGGATGTAAGCGGGCTCTGCCAGTTGACGTGTTTTGATGAGAGTGCTGAGCATCGCTCACACAGATTTTATGAGAACATGCGATGAGCCGTGCTTGGAGCATCGGGTAGACTGTGTGTCACCGATTTAATAGGCTCGCACGTGCGTTTTGAGACATGGCATGAGTATTGAGAAACAAACCTCTGTGGGAAGCAGGCCAATTGGGCCGGAGTACCTAGAGATATTACATGGGTTCATGGAGTACGATGTACCGTGCAAGTAGCATGGAGTACGATGTACCGTGTTGTATCTTCGGATACGGCATCTCCGGATGCAGCATCTTCGGATGCCGGGGATCGGATAAGACTGACGGGATGGACTGATCCACCTCCCGGGCGGTTCCCGATCATGGTGAGAACCCGCACACTAGGATCCGTGTAGCTGAGGAACTCACGAGGACAGATGTGGCCATAGTCCTAGTTATTTACCTATATACAGACGTTGCCTAGTCTCGCATGTTGATGATTTCTATGATGATTTAAACTGGGTTTTAAAACTAAATTGCATGATGGTATTTCCATGCTTTTCAAAACCCACGTGTGATGTAAATGTTTTCATGATTTTGTGTGAGTCAGGATCACCCGCAGGAGGGGTCGAGTCCTGACTTTATTGTCAAAATCTTAATTGAGAAAGAAATGATTTATGATAATTGCATGTTGATTTTCCGTGCAAATGTATTTTACATATCATCATAATGCATAGCATTGTTTTAAAATGTGTGGAGAAAGGGTGGTTTATGCATGGCACTACGTTCATGTAGGTAGTATGGTTACCTACTTGTTCGTAGGATTGCCTTACTGAGCTTGATGTGCTCACCCCTTTCATTTTCTCCCACAGATGATCTCCAGTTGAAGTTGAGGCGACTCAGTACTGCATTCCGGATATCCGCTGCTGCCCATCAACATAAGGTATATACACTTGTACTTATTGTATCTACATAAGCATAGCACAGTAACATGATTGTAAGTAACTTTAGGGGATGTATAAATAATATAACAATTATAAATGACTGGAGAAGAAATAAGTACTAGGGTAGATGTATGGTGGGACTGGCATTGACGCACAGCCCAATTAGTAGTGGAGTGTTGGTCACGATTCGAGGACAGGTAAGAATTAAGTAAGAAAATAAACAAAAACGCGAAAAAATTCACTCTGATTTTTGGATAGTTGGGTCGTGACACCTTACTTCTGTCATCAGGCTGAGTCCGGGAGGCAATGGCTCCATCAATATTGGGGGCACAATAGGTCCTTGTGGTGGTGTAGGAATAGTACCCGAGGCATTAACTCCAAAACGTTGTGTGAAATAACGCTGCCATTTGCTCAAAACCTTACCGCACAACTTGTTCAATCTAGTTAAATTGAGAGTTAGGACTCTCTGGTTGTGGGGCAGGTGGTAGAGATGGCTCTGCCTGCCTCCTCGAACGACCTCGTCATCTACTCATTCTCAATCTCAATATGTTTCCTGCTCGTGCACATCAAATTCGATTAAAATCTCAATCCTTAATTCCAGTTCATGACCAGACTTATACAGACACTTGGGATGTATAATATTTCACTTGACTGGCACTGACAGTACTAAACACCCTAAGCTCTGATACCAAGAAAACTCTGTGACACCCCGGAAGCGCAGAAAACATGAAAAATTTAAAATTTATTTGTATCATTTCACAATTCTAGGTGCATTCCTGTGCAGTGTCATGCATCATCATATTTATATGTTATAAAGCTTTAACCTCATGATCTCATCATCTAATTTACATGTCACACCATTTATATTCCTCGGCTCTGAATTAATAAATCCTAATATATCCCATAAATCATTGTTCATCAAGTGTCTGTAAATACAACTTTAGTCTGGGTACATGAAATAAAAAAAAATACCTCAAGCACAATATGTGGTCTGGAGTTCAAGTCCTCCACTAGCCACTACTCCGTACGTTGCAGTAAAACTCTCTTCACTTCGAGAAATCTGGAGGGAGATAAAATAGGGTGAGCTTCTAAATCGCTCAGTAAGGGGGTAAGGGATTCATTAACAAAATAATGATTTGCACAGCACAATCATTTTTTCTTGTGGGTGAACACCCAATAAACTCAGTAGAAAAGTGTAGCATGAATAATAAAAACACTATCTCAACTCATTTCTCAAAGCTCATGCATAAACATGATAGTAAATAGCTCAATACAAAATCATAGTTACAAGCATGTAGAAAATAGGATGCGAAATGTCTTTTCTCATAAAACGTGATAAAAATCATCGCAATAGTAATGCACGTGGCGCAGCCACCAAACATAATCTCATGTGTAAAATGAGACTAGGCAAATAACACTAAAAAAAATATTCGTTATGGCACATCAATATAATTCTCCTCTGGGTGCGCATCCCAAGCATCCTCAAAAGAGGGAATGTCGATAATATGGTCGTGTACATGATATATTGGACTTACGCTTACCAAAACAAGGCCCGGCCTTACATGCTACCAAAGCAAAGCCTCTCCTCATGCACACTATCGGTCTTACATGCTACCAAAGCAAGGCCTCCTAGCGCTATCAGAGCAATGCCCACACTTTCATGCTACCAGAGCAAGGCCACCAGCGCTACCAGAGCGGGGGTCATCTCACGGTACCAGAACGGAGGCATCTCTCGTTACTAAAATGGAGGAATATCGGACTTACATTCTACCAAAGCAAAGCCCAGACTTACATGCTACCAGAGCAAGGCCCGATGTGTATTCAACATGACATGGCTAAGTCTCAGTAATAGCCATTATCAAATAAAGCTATTTACCTTCACGTAGCGCTCATAATGGTTTTTCTCATAAAACTCATCTCAAAACCGTTTTGTACTCAACACAAAACTGGTTAAAACCGAGCTCAAACTAGTAAAACCATGCATACATTTCTCAAATGTCATTACGCCTTAATGTAGAGCCCAAATCACTTTTCATCTTTTTAAACTCAAAATGATTGTAAAACAATTTCACATTTAGTTTACAACTCATAAAAATTGGGCCCCAACCGGCTATAAAACAGTGTGCATTAACTCTTTCACAACACATAAAAACGTGCTTATGTTCTCAAATCACATTGCATGCTATAATATTGGTGGCTGTCGAAACCAACAATAATAATTCCTACTCAAAATAAATTTAAACTGTAGTATAAATGAGTAAAGTCATTTCCCAAGAGATTGGTTAGATTTATTTTTCTGCAGAAGATTTATAAAGAAAATAAAAATGGGGATTTGTTGTAATGAAAATGAAAAGAAAAATTAAAATGTAGCAAAGAAAAATCACTATGTAAAAATTGAGAGAAAATTAATATGATGAAAACATCCAACCAAAGGAATAATTTTAGAATAGGTTTAGGGAATTCATCATTGATGCAAAAATGAATTCTTTTAATCTTTACCAAATTGGTTACGGTTCTTGGTACGACCTAACAACCTATCCCTCCTTAC
The DNA here is from genome assembly GCA_033439115.1 of Firmiana major. NCBI lineage: Eukaryota > Viridiplantae > Streptophyta > Magnoliopsida > Malvales > Malvaceae > Firmiana > Firmiana major. Next base: position 18,487,320 of record CM065903.1, on the reverse strand, counting down.
TTCTTCAATAATCAGGATACGATCTCTAATTATTTCTCTTGTCAATTAAACAACCTTAGATACGATCTTAAGATTTAATTTACCAACAACATTGAAAACTAGAGAGACTACCAATTCTAACTAACAAACACACATGTAAGTTCATTTAAGCTAGATTATATATCTTCTTAACATAGAATTGAAAATCTATCTATAATCAATTGTATTATTTACCACTTATAGTAGAATGCCTAAACAATTATGGATTCAGGTTTCTAATTGGTGATATATTATTCTGACAATTGAACAAAGGGCCCTTTTTGCACAATCAATCAAAACAATAATTTAAACAAGAATAGAAGACATATAAATAATAAAGATATAAAAGAACAAGATAAAAATAATTAGATCTCGCAATTCTTGAAGAGCCCAAACTTTAATTATCCTTTGGGTAGACTAAAAATTTAGCAAGCCATAAGTTCATAGAAAAACACTAAAGAAAAATATAAAATTGTTTATCTATGATAATGATCAAGATTAAGATTTAGATTCAGATCCCCAGCCTCTTCCACTCTTAGTCTATAAATGCTAAATATACTAGCCCCAAAATCTGCTTCCAAAGGAAAGTTCTCTGATTGAGTTTGATTGTAATTAAACTTCTTTTATTTTTCCACCACTTGCCAAAGACAGTCATTGCATATCTCTTCTTTAATTATTAAAATCTTCCACTTGCCATCTTTAGACTGTTTGAGTCAACTTCAGCTACAAGTGATAGATCTTGACTTGAATTCTAAGATTTCTTCTGATTTTGTGACTTGAACAGAATTTGCAGCTTTTAATCCATTTTGTCCATTTTCCTTCATTCACAATACAAAATAGAAAATATAAGTCAAATCCAAAAATTAAGCATATAAAAGAATTTAAATCATGGGAAAATATGACAATTAATATGTCTAATATACAACTTATCAAATTCCCCCACACCTAAACATTGCTTGTCCTCAAGCATACACTAGTCTAAATTCATCATCTCTTCTCATCATTCCTTCATCCTCTTCGTATACTTATCCAAAACAATTTTTTTTCAAGAATAAAAACACAAATTTTTAAGGCAAACTCTCATAGCACACATGAATAGCACTTTAATGATTCAATTAAATTCATAAATTATATAGGTTCTAACACCCTCACAATTTGATTTCACTCATCACACTCTTAATGTTTAAGGTATATATTAATGAACTCTCAAGTCACTGCATAGAAGATTTCTTACCATAAGCTTGCAAATTCATCACATCTCTTCCACCAATGAATGAATTAAGATGCAAAAATCTAAGGGTCTAAAAGGGTTGTATTGAGGCTTAGGTAAGGTATGACAAAAATATTTTTAGGTTAAAGAACTTTAAGGAATCATACAAAACTTTTTCACATAAAACTCAACTTAATGATTTCAAAAGACTGCTTCAATCACATAATTTTCAAAATTAACTTCCAAGTAATAAAAATTTTACTTCTCTTTCTCTTCATTTATTCAATATTATTTTTTATTTTTTTTCTTTTCTTCATTTTGCTTTTCTTTTTTTTTCTATTTTTTCATTTTTTTGGAAGAGAGGAATTTAATGAAAGTAACAGCTTGGAATACTAAATTTTCAACATGTTACAATCTTTCTAAAAATATTTTGAAGTTTCATGTGCATAAGTCTATATGATTTATCAATTCAAGGTTCAAGAAGAATGGAAAATCAACAAAAGGGGTTTATTATGGCTTATAATGTGGTTTAATCCAAAGAAAAGGTCAGGCTCAACGTGGTCTCCCTAGGGGTTAATAATAACAGGGGTAGGCTAGAAAAGAAATGGTATAATGTTAAGAAAAAGGGTTTAACCTAAATGCCCTTGTTTGATTAATTGCATCATATTCATCAAAGGGGTTGATTGAGACATGTATGACAGAGCAAGTTCTAGAATAATCGACTATGCATGACAATCACACAAACAAAGAAATGGAGCATGATGTAATGAATGCTCGTAGGCTCAAATCTTATCAAAAAAAAGTTATATGTGCTAGATCCTATACACTTTTTCATCTAATGAATTAAAAGTTACTAATTAGTGTATTAATGAGAATTCAAAATTGTTTTGCTCACAATTGTTTTTATGGGATAAGCATTGGAAAAATCTAGAATTCAAAGAAATCACAAATAATAACTAATGTGCCTTTTGGAACAAAATATTTTTTTGGATTTGCAAAAATTTTCATGAAAATTATCATAGATGAAAGGAAAGCAAACATCAGAGTCACAATTAAATACCCTCCCCCACACCTAGACTATACATTGTCCCCAATGTATCAAAATAATTGCTCAGACACCGTAAAAGAATTAAGAGAATGAAGAAACTTCCTTGAAAAATGTTGGGTGAAGCATTGCATTGATGTCCACTAATTTGCTAATCCGAGCATGCTTACGAGCGGAAGAAGCTCGTTGATTTCCACTGCTAACCATTGAAAAATTTCCAACAAACATAAATAACGGTACCAAATTAAATAATGGTAATAATAAAAATGGTATAGTTGAAGCGTGTCGACCACCACCATAATTTTCAATCTTTTTTTTTTGGAATTATATATTTTGTTCTTTTTTTTAGTTTTTTTTTTTAAATATAGCGAAATATAAAAATAAAAAAAAAAACAAAAAAAAGAATCAAAGATTGCTCCATCCGGAGCTCGTGCTGTTGGTATTTATTTTGGGTGGCCTGGTGTTTGCGGATGATCGGGGGAAGTCTGTTGGTTGTGGGTTGCGTCTAGTGCTGTCGGTAGGATTGTTGATGGTTTGTAGGGGAATTGGAGGCTCAGGAAGAGAGGGGAAAGCAGGAGCGAATGCTGGGTTGGTCGGAGAAGAGGATGCAGCTAGAAACTCGATGAAGCTCAGGAATAAGGGGGATGACTGTCGTTGGATTGAGCTGTCGAAAATGGGGACTGGAGAAGGCTGAAGCTCGGTGAGGTGAGATTGCCAGAGCTGGGTACTGCCTGATCGGTTGGTAACCTTGAAGCTGTCGGTGCCCCACCATTACTGCCGATTGGAATCGGCTCGACTCGCAAGGCTGCTGGAGTTTGGGGAAGCTTGAAACCGAGAGATGCGAGATGAAGCTTGAAGGAGGGTCGCGGGTCTGGTGATGCTACCAAAAAGTGGGAGGTCGGGGATGATTAGGATTGTTCACTGCTACCGAAATGTTGCTGCTGCTGATGAATGTTTTGTTAGGAACTATCGAGCTGCTTCTTGTGGATTGGAAGCTATTGTCTCGGTTCTGTGCTACAGAAACAGCAGTGAAGATAGACGATGCTCGCAACAGCTCTGTTCGATCGGAGCTATGGATCTCGATTTTATAGATGGTCGGGGAGGTCTCAGGTTGTGAAGAGGGATCGGCTTTGGTGGATGATGTGATACCGGAGCTACTGATGGAGTGCGACAAAGATGGAGGCTGTTGATGGGTACTACTGGAACTTGGGGAAGGTCATGGAGTTAGGAGAAGATCCCTGGCAACGGCACGAAAAATTGGTGATTGTCGAGTGGGGGCTCGGGTTTGTTGCTAGTTGGACCGTGGGGAGCATGAGCTAATGCTGTCAGATTGTAATCTGGAAGCTGGGTAGAGCTTGTCAGTGGAGGGGTCTCGAGGTAGCTGGCGTCGAAGCTGTGAGTCTCGACTAGTGCTGTCAGTAATGGGCTCCGGTGGGTACTACTCGGGGCTATGAAGAAAAGTACAAAGAAGGTGGTCTGAATCTGCAGAAGAAATAATAATAATAATAATAAGAGTTGAGTTGAAAAAAATAATAAAAAATAAAATATATATTTATATATATATATATTTTCTGTGGTGATGCAGAAGAGGTGTATTGATAGGGCGTGGGCACGCCCTATCACTACTGCTCTTCTGCAAATTTTTTTTTTTTGTTAAGGCAGAAGATGGTTTTGAATAAGGCGTGGGCATGCCCTATTCAACTACAGCTTTTGTATTTTTTTTTAAGAACCAAAAAACAAAAAATAAAAAACAAACAAACATAAATTTTTTTCTACTACTAATAAAATAATAAAAATTAAGAAAAATAGTTGTGAATCAAAAAATAAAGAGAAATTTTGGGTTGCCTCCCAAAAAGCGCCTTTCTTTAAAGTCTTTGGCTAGACATAATCATGCTCAATTGTATGTTGGATATTTCAACCCAATTCGTTCAACTTCATGCAATTGTAAACCTTCATAAAAAGGCTTTAAACGATGACCCTTGACCTTAGAGATCTGATCTGTATCCAAACTTTGAATTTCAACTGCACCACGAGGAAACACGTTAGTAACAACATAAGGACCTAACCATCTAGAATGAAATTTACTAGAAAATATTTTTTATTTAGAATGAGATAGTATAACTTTCTGACCAACATAAAATTTTTTCTTGGAAACCATATGATCATGAAAAGCCTTTATCTCTTCCTTGTAAATCCTAGAACTCTCATAGTTATCATTGATATTAAACTTAATGATTTCATCATCAAATTCCATTGTGAGTGTACCATCATGCACATCAATTTTGGTTCTAGATTTTTTAACAAAGGCCTTCCCAACAAAATTAAAGATCTAGATAGGTCATCATCCTCTATATTAAGCACATAAAAATCAGCAGGAAAGATCAATCCATTTACTTGCACCAAAACATCCTCTAGAACACCTTTACGATAAACATTAGATCTATCAACAAGTTGTATAATCACACCAGTCTCTTTTAATGGTCCAACATTCAAAGATTTATAAATAGACAAAGGTATCACATTAATTGAAGCCCCTAGATCTAACATTGCTCTTTCAATTTTAAGATTACCTACCTTACAAGGGATAGTAAACATACTTGGGTCCTTGTATTTAGGAGGTAACTTTTTCTGAAGGACAGCTGAAACATTCTCACCCATGCTTACAAATTCATTACCTTTTAATTTCCTTTTGTTGGTGTACAACTCCTTAAGAAACTTGGCATAGTGAGGTACTTGTTTAATTGCATCAAGTAAAGGAATATTTACCTTAACCTTGCGAAAGATGTCAAAATTTCCTTTTCCTCCTCCTCCTTTTTGGATTTAGATGATCTATAAGGAAAAGGAGGAACTAGTGCACAACATTTTTGTTGCTTGCCATTAGATTCCTTAGGTTGATCCAACTGTGGCAGGGGTGTAGCAACTTCCTTTTCAGCTTCTTCTTCTGGAATGGGCTTTCGGGTTGTCTTGCTAGACTCCCCTAACTCGGTTCCACTCCTCAAGGTCATTGCACTAAAATTCTGTTTAGGGTAGATAATTGTTTGTGAGGGCAATTTTCCTTGAGATTCCAGTTTGCTCACAGAAGTGGCTAGCTAACTCATTTGATCTTTCAGCTTCTTGATACTTGTCCTTGTTTCCTGTTGAAATTGTTATGTGTTAATTGCAAGTGATTTAACAATTTCTTCAAGAGATGTACCTAAACTTGAGGATGGCTGATGTTGCTATGGAGTGGGCTGTCTATATTGAAAGTTTTGAAATTGAGGTCTTGCTCCATAGCTCAAGTTGGGATGGTCTCTCCACCCTGAGTTATAAGTATTTAAATATGGATCGTGATTCCTTTGTGGTGGACATGGAAATCCTCTAACTGCATGTGCGTGCTCATGAGGTTCATCTTGAAGTGTGGGGCACATGTCAGTTGGGTGGCCAATAGCAGCACAGATTCTGCAAGCTTTAGCTTGTTGCACATTTCCCATGCCTATAGCCAATTGTTGAACAACATATGTTAGATTAGCTATTTGATTTTCAAGAGAATGTGTATTTACCTCGTTTACTCTTCTATGAGGTATGTCTTGTCTGAAACCAAACTATTAGGAGTTGACAGCCATGGTGGAAATCAAATCTCTAGCCTCTCTAGGCGTCTTATTCACTATCGCACCTCCACTGGCTGCATCCATCATCCTTCTTTCCATGGGTAACAATCCTTCATAAAAGTATTGAATTAAGAGTTGTTCAGAAATCCCATGTTGAGGACAACTTGCATAGAGTTGCTTAAATCTTTCCCAGTATTCATGAAGAGTCTCAATGTCTTTCTGCTTAATTCCACATATTTCTCTTCTAATGCTAGCAGCTCTTGAAGCAGGGAAAAATTTGTCGAGGAACAGTCTTACCATTTCAGTCCACGTGGTTATAGAACCAAGAGGTAAATAGAACAATCAATCTTTTACTCTATCAGCTAGTGAGAATGGAAAAGCTCGCATTTTGATTTGTTCTTCAGTAACTCCTTGTGGCTTCAGGCTTGAACATACCACATGAAATTCCTTCAAATGCTTGTGAGGATCTTCATTCTCAATACCATGGAATTTGGGAAGCAAATGGATTAAACACGATCTTAACTCAAAATCTGCTTGCAGAGTTGGGTAATGAATGCAGAGGGATTGCTGATTGATAGTGGTGCAACCAATTGCCTTAAAGTTTGTTCTTCTTCAGCCATTATTTCTTCAGTCTCAGAATCACTAGATGAATTGGCCAAATCAACTGATAAATTCAGTCTAGGGGATGAAGATGTAGCTTCTTGTGCCTTTTGAATTTTTGTTTCCTTCCTATTCCACTTAGTTGTCTTTTTAATCTCAAGATCGTATGACATTAATTCACCTGCACGAAAAGAACGGGGCATCAAAATAAATCTAATTAATAACCAATCCCCGGCGGCGCCAAAAATTGGTGGCTGTCGAAACCAACAATAATAATTCCTACTCAAAATAAATTTAAACTGTAGTATAAATGAGTAAGGTCATTTCCCAAGAGATTGGTTAGATTTACTTTTCTGCATAAGATTTAAAAAGAAAATATGGGGATTTGTTGTAATGAAAATGAAAAGAAAAATTAAAATGTAGCAAAGAAAAATCACTATGTAAAAATTGAGGGAAAATTAATATGATGAAAATATCTAACCAAAGGAATAATTTTAGAATGGGTTTAGGGAATTCATCATTGATGCAAAAATGAATTCTTTTAATCTTTACCAAATTGGTTATGGTTATTGGTACGACCTAATAACCTATCCCTCCTTACTTCTTCAATAATCAGGATTCGATCTCTAATTATTTCTCTTGTCTGTTAAACAACCTTAGATACGATCTTAAGATTTAATTTACCAACAGCATTGAAAACTAGAGAGACTACCAATTCTAACTAACAAACACACATGTATGTTCATTTAAGCTAGATTATATATCTTCTTAACATAGAATTGAAAATCTATCTATAATCAATTATGTTATTTACCACTTATATTAGAATGCCTAAACAAGTACAGATTTAGGTTTCTAATTGGTGATATGTTATTCTGACAATTGAACAAAGGGCCCTTTTTGCATAATCAATCAAAACAATAATTTAAACAAGAATAGAAGACATATAAATAATAAAGATATAAAAGAATAAGATAAAACTAATTAGATCTCACAATTCTTGAAGAACCCAAACTTTAATTATCCTTTAGCTAGACTAAAAATTTAGCAAGCCATAAATTCAGAGAAAAACACTAAAGAAAAATATAAAGTTATTTGTCTATGATAATGATCAAGATTAAGATTCAGATTCAGATCCCCAGCCTCTTCCACTCTTAGTCTATAAATACTAAATATCCTAGCCCCAGAATCTGTTTCCAAAGGAAAGTTCTCTGATTGAGTTTGATTATAATTAAACTTCTTTCTTTTTTCCACCACTTGCCAAAGACAGTCATTGCATATCTCTTCTTTAATAATTAAAATCTTCCACTTGCCATCTTTAGACTGTTTAAGTCAACTTTAGCTACAAGTGATAGATCTTGACTTGAATTTCAAGATTTCTTCTGATTTTGTGACTTGAGTAGAATATACAGCTTTTAATCCATTTTGTCCATTTTCCTTCATTCACAATACAAAATAGAAAATATAAGTCAAATCCAAAAATTAAGCATATAAAAGAATTTAAATCATGGAAAAATATGACAATTAATATGTCTAATATGCAACTTATCAAATATCATCACAAAATCACATACACAAATGAGTTTAAGTTTCCCTTATCTCATTGCACCTCGTATAGTGCAATCATTCCCCTAAACGACGGACTAGCCTCGCATTCCTCTCTGGAACTCCCGGGCTGTCCAAACAATGCTAAAACATCAATAATTCATCTCAATCACATCATCGAGTATATATTTGCTCATATTCTCATTAAATACTGCAGACCTCATTTTTCTCATATTCCTATCATAATCCACATTCTCATGCACTACATTTCAAATCCTACATTTTTCATGCATAATATCCATGCCAAAATCACCTTATTGCCTCGATTCCAATTTATAGTCAAAATCCCAAAAATATCACAAATTTATAATATCATCATCACTCCAACAAAATCACAATTTCATCAACTCTAATTATTTCCTAACTATTTTATCACAACACCTATAGTCACAATCACCAAAATCACCTCACTATCAAAGATTAAAGCTTAGAAATTTACCCAAAACTTATGGAGAGCTCTATTCACACCTCGATTCAATTCATCCTTCGATTTCCAAGTATGTTGTTCTCTTTTGGATGAGGAATAACTTTCCTTCTTGCCTCTACCTGAGATTTGGACGGAAATGGGGGTTTTGGAGGAGAGAGAAAGTTAGGGTTGCGAAAATGGTAATTTGGGGAGAGAGAGAGATTGATTTTCAGAAAAACAAAGGGGTCCTTATATAGGCCAAAGGTAGGAGATCAATCTAGTCCCTGATGAGATCGATCTCTCTTTGAATTTGGGAACGTTTTAGGGTAATTTTATGCTTAGGAGATCTATATTTCGCGGGGTGAGATCGATCTCATAATTGCTTCATGAGATCGATCTACTCCTTGAGGAGATCGATCTTCTGATTACAGAATACTTCATGAGATCGATCTGCTGCTTGAGGAGATCGATCTTCTCTTTACAGAAACATTTAGAGATCGATCTGCTTGCATATGAGATCGATCTGCCTATCAGTTCTTGCACATTTTCTGCATTTTGGAGCCATAAGATCGATCTCTCATCCTTGGAGATCGATCTGGCCTTCACAGATTGTTCTGTTGCTATATCAATTTGCAAAAAACTCAATGTATAACTTCCCAAAATCTATCTCATAGTCCATATTTCAATCCACACACATTTAAGACTTAAAAACCTTATCTTCTTATACTTCATCATATTTAAAACTTGCGTGTACATTAACATATCATAATTACATACACCAAATTACAATTCTCATAACTGAGGTACACAAAATTCTCATTTATCACACAAAACTCGTATGAAAACTAGTGCAAGCTATGCTCCAACACAATGTCATAAAATCCATGTGAAAACTAGTGCGAGTTAAGCTCCAGCACTCATGCATGTAAAACTCAAGTACGAGCAACGCTCTAACACTAATACACATATAAAACACGTCAAATCTCGTGCGATCAGCGCTTTAGCACTTTTCGTTTCCACAAAACTCATGTAGGTGGCACATTCTTTGCAAAGTATGGTTATGAAACCAAATCAAGCTATTTTTGTGCAAATCATTTCAAATGCTAGCCAACCTACTAATCTCATGCTAAAAAGTAATAAAAAGATTTCAAATCATCACGCTCTTGCTTTTAATGCTCATTTCTCAAAACCCAACTCTTTACCCTTCAAACATTCATTTCACCCTATGACTCTTAGATATGTTAAAATCGCCCACGTGCCTGAAAGGCGTACAGATATCCCTAGGGCTAGCATAATTCCCTTACCTCGATTCTCTGAGAAGCAATTCCTTCCTTTCTTTCTCGTTTTTCATGATTTGGTTCAACTTGCTCCGATTTTATCCTCGAGAGCTGCAAATATACATCAATCATATGAGTCAATACCAATAACTCATATTCTAACTTCAACTAATCGATATATCTTATCGAACCTATTTTATTGAGTTTGACTCATTATCACATTTGGCCATCATTATACTATTTCTAGTCCATTTATCAAATACTTGGTATAAATGTTTATCCATAATCTTCCATCATTTATGTATTCTCTACAACACCATTTATGCACATTTTTATCACTTGACTAATCTCACAATGTGGCTTCATCCAGTCATCTCAAAATCATGCACATTGCCTCACTAACAACTTGATATAATCATTTTTATCATCAAATCAACCACATTTTACTTTCTCACACTAAACTCATTCTAGGTTAGGCTTATATCATTACATTCTAGGTAGTTTCAATCATCAATACATACATCAATCTACTCACAACAACAACAAAATAAATATACTTAGAGTTGGTGTATTGGAAACTCACTTAGCTTGACTTTCTTCTTTTTTCAAGTTTGTAAGACTCTTTAGCTCCTTCAATCCAATGAATTGAATGTAGGCTCCAAGCTATATTGTTCTTTTCCTCAAAATGAGCAACTTTGGCTCTAATAGCTTTTTCCCAATTCTTTTTAGAAGATGATGTATTCTAGAGAGAGAAAACTTGATATTTTGGATAAAAATGGAAGAAGTGTGTTGGTTTATTGAAGAAAGAGGGTTTTTCATGGGGTATTTATAGATTAAGAGTGATGAGATCGATCTTCCTTTAGTTTTTGCCATCGAATTCTCAGGTTTAGAATGAGAGGGATCGATCTGCTCATTTGGGAGAGATCGATCTTGGATTGGCAGAAGCTTAAGGAGATCGACCTGCTCATGGGGAGAGATCGACCTGCTCATGGGGAGAGATCGATCTGCTCTTTACAAAATACAATGGAGATCGATCTGCACTTAAGGGGGATCGATATGGGCTTGGCAGATTCATTGGAATGGCTCTGTTTACACAAGGGATAGATCTGCCTTGAATGAGAGATTGATTTGGCCTTCATCTGCAGCCTTTTTACTACAATTTTTCTAGAATTTCCAAGCGAGAACTTGCATTCGATTGCTTCGCTAGTCATTTTGCAATCTATTTACACTTTGATCTTGGAAATGTTCATTTCCTATGATTTTCGTGTTATGAAACTTATGTGTATTGCTTGGGAATTAGAATGGATACACAAAATTCACCGTCCATGCATCATCATTTCGTGTCTTCATTACTTATCTTCAATCCAAGTGTTTAAAGTTTTCTTCGTTTAGTTTATGGTAACTTCAACCCTTATTTATCCTTTACGTGCACCATGACATTAGTCCATCCCATTTGCAAATTCATTCACATTTACTTGATCCAAAAATCATCCATTTTATAATTCCATTTACATATATTACAAAGTTATACATACATGGGGTCTCACACGATTTTTGTAAGCTTTTGTACAAAAACATTTGAAAATGATTTTAACATGATAAGGAAGAAAGATTTTTTTAAACGACAGGCTACCATTAGTGTATGCTAAGTGCATAATCATACACGCTACTTGTGGTGTTCGGCTCCACCTGTCAAGGCCTAGGCTTATCCCTCTGTCGGGCTCATCACCCAGCCTATAACACCCAGCACTGAGCTTATCCCTCTATCGAGCTCATCAGACATGGGTTTTGTTTCTTTTGGGCTTATCCCTCTATCGAGCTCATCACCCTCAGAACGCGTCCTTGGAGGCTCGAACCAGGGACAACACCCTTAGTTCTTACACTCCTTATGCCATTGAGCCAATTGGCTCATTGGCATAAGGAGTGTAAGAACTAAGGGTGTTGTCCCTGGTTCGAGCCTCCAAGGACGCGTTCTGAGGGTGATGAGCCCGATAGAGGGATAAGCCCAAAAGAAACAAAACCATGTCTGATGAGCCCGACAGAGGGATAAGGACTAGGATAATACGTTGCAGGCTGAGTGATGAGCCCGATAGATGGATAAGCTCAGTGTTGGGTGTTACAGGCTGGGTGATGAGCCCGACAGAGGGATAAGCCCAGGCCTTGACATTAAAACGAGTGTTTTTAATGTCAAGGCCTGGGCTTATCCCTCTCTCGGGCTCATCACCCAGCCTGTAACACCCAGCACTGAGCTTATCCCTCTGTCGGGCTCATCACTCAGCCTGCAACGTATTGTCCCAGTCCTTATCCCTCTGCGGGCTCATCAGACATGGGTTTTGTTTCTTTTAGGCTTATCCCTCTATCGGGCTCATCACCCTCAGAACGCGTCCTTGGAGGCTCGAACCAGGGACAACACCCTTAGTTCTCACACTCCTTATGCCAATGAGCCAATTGGCTCAATGGCATAAGGAGTGTGAGAACTAAGGGTGTTGTCCCTGGTTCGAGCCTCCAAGGACGCGTTCTGAGGGTGATGAGCCCGATAGAGGGATAAGCCCAAAAGAAACAAAACCCATGTTTGATGAGCCCGACAGAGGGATAAGGACTGGGACAATACGTTGCAGACTGAATGATGAGCCCGACAGAGGGATAAGCTCAGTGCTGGGTGTTACAGGCTGGGTGATGAGCCCGACAGAGGGATAAGCCCAGGCCTTGACACCACCACTTGTTGTGATCATTCAGATTCACCTATGTAGTGTCTGTTTCTGCCTGTATGTTGTCTAATTTTACTACACGTGGTGTCTATTTCATAGTATCTCATGCCTGTGCAGCACATACGTACGTCACCTGCACGGTGAGTACCACTGGTGCCCGTACCCTAGATGTGTGCTAGTCAAATGATAAGATACTATGTCAGGATTGCTGTACGACACGGGCCCAGTCTACAGTCCCTATGGCTAGGGGTATGATGTTCCCTCTTCGGAGGATGTCCTCTTTTAAGGATGAAGTATGTTTGCATGGTAACTATTCATATGTAGCCTAGTCTCCATGTTTCAGTATATGAGTGATTTGAGTTGCGAAATTAAGTAAGCTATGTTAAAGTAAGTAAGTATGTATACATTGATAAAGGAAATATGTATATTTTATTTCAAAGTAAGTAAGTATGTAAGTTTGATTTAAGTAAGTATGTATGTACGAATGTTTCATATCAAAATACATAAATAAATATTGTTTTTATGTTTTTCTTCGACAAGCAAGCAACTTGATGAAAAATGTTTCAAATTTCGAACTATGTTTTGAAAAGTGTTTTGAAATATGAAAAGTATTTTGAAACGTGAAGAATGTTTTGAAGTATGAAGTATATTTTCGAAAATATTTTTATGAACATAAGCATGGTTCACGGAACATATCCTAATGATGTGAAATAAGTATGTTGTTACCTCCGCTAACGGGGAAGAAATAGTTAGTAATGGAGTCCCAACTGAAAGAATATAATGGTCAGTGGTGTCACTGCTAACGGGTTAAAATAGTTAGCAAAAGATAGTATGAGATACGCTTCGAATTTCGATATATGTTTCAAAATAAGAACTACATTTTGAGAACGAAGAGAGTTTGGAATATGAAAGATATTTCAAATATAAAGATCATATTTCGAATGGGAATATGTTTTGGATGTAAGACCAATACCAAATAAGGTAAATGTTTCGATATAGATGATGATGTGAAATAAGATAAGTTTAAAGTATGATAAGCTTCGAATATGAGTGATGTATGAGTAAGTGATGTTTCAAAGTATGATTATTTTCGGTATACGAATATTCTTGATGTATGATATAATTTCTAGAATGGTTGTGTCTGAAGGATGAATGAAGATGGCAATAAATTTTGGTTTCTTCTTTCGACTATGGTTTGAAATTTTGAATTCTTATGACTATGTTAATATGAGTGGTTAGGTTTGATGGCTAATTAAGGTATTTCAAAATACCTCCCCGCCTGAAAAACTTGACAGCATCTAGAATATACCTTAGTCTATAAACCTAAGAGAAGTATGACCTTCGATAAGTTTCGATTAAAAGGTATGGTTTGAGACAAGTTATGTTTTGAAATGTGATATTTTGGAAAAAGTGATAAGAAAGAATGATAGAATGGAATAAGTTTGACATGCATTAGAAATTTAGTGTCATATAAGTTATTACCTTTGTCTCGTATGGTTTGCTTATTGAGCTTTCCAAAACTCACCCTTTCCTTCATTCCCTCACAGGTACAGACTAGAGTTGCATCGACATCAATATCAGTATTAGCTTCGAAGTGAACGCTTCGAGATTTGGGGGCTCACATCGATACAGTTGTTTATACTATTTAATTGTACTTTTCAGATAGATTATCTTTCAGTGTATATGTTGGGATGTGTATTCAATTTAGAAATGATTACAAAAGTTAATAAGAAGTTAGGCTGGGATCTTAGGTTCATAACCTTAAACAAAACTAGGTAATTTGAGACCTAGAAATAGTTACAACTGTACTCACATGACAAACATGCATGGAAAGAAAAATTGAAAAATTTAGCCCAAAATTTTTATACTTCCGTAATAAATTAATTAAAATAAGCAGTTTCGAGTCGTTAAAGTCTCTCCCCAGCACCTTCGCTAGGCAAATCAGCAACAACCACCTTAAGCAAATTGACATCCGTGTCAATATCGTCTACCCGATCTACCAACAACTGGATATGTTGCAATAGATCATTCGCATGATCAGTGAATTCTTTCTGATTATCATTTACCGCACTCTAAAGGTCAGCTATGTCTTGCAATGGAGCACGGCTTGCTCCAAGAGAGACGTGGCATCAGGTGCAGGTGAACCAATCAATTCCTCAAGGACACCAATGCATTCACTCAAGGTTTCGGCCATCGAAACTCGGGCTCTGATACTAGACTGTCACGAGGTTAATCTCGACTATGATTTTTCTCGCCTCGTGATGGCACTATCACGTCCCAAAACTACCACAAAATCAAAGTAAATTTTTTGTTTTTTCTTTTTATACTTACCTGACCTCTGATCGTGACCAACCACAAGCAATAATTAGGCTGTGTGTCAGTGCCCATATCATCACCATACATTTTACAGATAGTGCACAATTTAAATTAAAATATTAACTCATACATTATGCACTAATTTCTTTTCATTTCTTTACAATATGTACCCAGTCTATACATCCCAGCGTCAATACAAAATATAATACTGTGCTTATGTTATTTAGATACAATATTTATACAACGTGTATATACCTCAAAAGATGGGCAGCAGCGGATGTCTGGAATGCAGTACTCAGTCTCCTCAAGGTCTACTGAAAGAAGTCTGTGTGAGAAAATGAAAGGGGTGAACACATCAAGCTCAGTAAGGCAATCCTACGAACAAGTAGATAACCATACAACCTACATGAACGTAGTGCCATGCATAAACCACCCATTCTCCACACATTTCAAAACAGATGGTATGATTCATGATGTCATGTAAAATAAGTGCACATATGGATTTCAAAGAGCATGGAAACTCATCATGCAAATCCATTTAAATAATTTCATTCTCGTTAAAATTTCACAACACAGCCAGGACTCAACCATTCCCTCGGGTGTTCTTGACTCACACAAAACATGAAATCAAATGCTTTTCAAAGCGATAGTAACATGTGAGAGTTTATATCATGCATGGGTTTAAATAGCATGAAAATTAACGTCATGCAAGTTTCCATTTAAAACCCAGTTTCATTCTCATCAAAATCATGTCTCAATCAAGATCCAACCCTTCCCTCGGGTGATCCAAACTCACACAAAAATCCACAAAATGTGTTTTTCAAAATCATCAACAAGCGAGACTAGGCAATATATGTATATCTCAGGCAAATAACTAGGACGATGGCCATATGTCCTTGTGATCCCACTGCTACACGGATCCTAGTGTGCGGGGTCTCACCACGATCAGGGACCGCCTTGGGAGGTATGTCAGTCCATCCCGTCGGCCCTATCCGATCACTCGCATCCAAAGATGCCACTCGCATCCGAAGATGCCACGCATCCGAAGATGCCACATAATCAATCCCAGTACGGTACAACGTACTCCACGCTACTTGCAGGGTACAACGTACTCCGTGGACCCATATCTCATATCCATACTCATGCTCTGTCTCAAAATGCACGTGCGAGCCTATTTAATCGGCGTGACACAGTTTACCTGACGCTCCAAGCACGGCTCATCGCATGTTCTCATAAAACCAGTGCGAGCGATGCTCCAGTACTCTCATCAAATCAAGTAAAACTAGTTCGAGCTACGCTCTAGCACTCTGTTACACAAATCATGTAAAAATTTGGTGCGAGTTAGACTCCAGCATCATGTCACGAAAATCATATAAAAATCTGGTGCAAGTTAGACTCCAGCACCAATGCATGTAAAACTCTACTGCGAGCTCTCGCTCCAGTACTAATGTATGCATCACACAAATCAAGACTCGTGCGAGCTGAGCTCTAGCACATCACATGTCTATAAAATCATGTAGGCGGCTATATTTCTCAAATCAATTTCATAGAAAATCAACATTGTTGAAAATATGCAATGTTGTGCATTTTTATTTAAAAGTTAGCCAGCCTACTCATGCTCGTGTCAAAACACCTCAAGAATAAGCAAGAACCTCTTGTTCTTGCTCCTCTCAATTTTTCGTATATTATGAAATTTTACCCTTAACAAGGGTATTTTGGTAATTTGCCCATTCGGGGCACTAAAATTTTTATCTTAAATCTAGACCCTTCAGACAATTTTAGGGAATGTAAATGACGTCGAAATTGTGTAAAGTTACCTCCAGCAGCCTGTAAAATTCCCTTACGTGGTATCACGCGCAACTTATCCCTTCTCGATAATACCAGATCTCTCAGTCCAAATTCGCACGAGCCAAGTCTACAGAGCTGCATATAACCACATATTTGGGTTAATTCAATTATATTTATCAGTATGTCACACTTACTGAACGAATCTAAAGTATTGGTCCCATTTTATTTTATTAGGCCCGATTGCACCTTAATGGGTCTCGACCCATTTTCAGCCCGTTTTTAATTATTAAATCCCTTCTTCGGTTTTACTGGGCTCATATGGCTTACCAATACTCATCGAGCTTCGTTCCAAACTCATTGGATAGCCCGTATACTATTTATGATAATTACTTTAAAATTCCGCATAAAATTCCTTTTATGCAGAATTTATCTGTAAAATAATCTTAACTCTGCATTGAGGACTCAAATTGTCGAAATTAAAATGTACTTACCCAATGTTATGCGGGGTACAAAAATCGGAGCTCAATCGTCTCTCATTCGGACTCTGTCGTAAAACTGGACAATTAGGTAAATCCGGGTTATTTTCCATTAAATATAATATTAAATAAATTTTCAAAATTTACCCATAGGTCAATCTCGACCCTCGGTCAACTTACTCGAATCTCGAGTCGTCCCCGGTAATTTTTCTTTCCTTTTTGCTTTTCCTTTTTTTTCTTTTCTTTTCCTTTCCTTCCCTTTTTTCTTCCTTTTCCTTTCGGCCAAACGGTGTCGTTTTCTAGCCTTTGCCGTCATCGACGTTTCCGGTGGTTTCGTCGGCCGCTAACGATCTCAAAAGGACCGCCTCCTCCTCCCGATCACGTCGGTGCCCACCGTTCAAGCCCAACTGTCGTGGATCATCGGGAATCGGGCCGTTTTCCTCGCGATGCTCTTTTCCTCCGTTCGTCGATTTTCAGCGTCCACACAGCGCGTCTCCGGTGCTGTGGAGTTCGTCGGCCTCTTCTCTTCCTCCTCCGGTCTTCTCCTGAGGTCATCAATCGTCGATGGCCGTCGAGGGTCTCGGGTTTCCTCGGGTTTCTATCAATTTTTTTTCCAGTTTTCAGGTTCTTCCCGAATTTCAAATTTCCTCTTTTCTTTCTTTTTTTAATTTATTTATTTATAATATTTTATTATTATTATTATATTCATTAAATAATCAAAAAATCCAAAAATATCTAATAATTTATATATTTTATTAAGAATTAATTTATTTAATTTATTTATTGTATTTTAAGCCTTTTTTCGGTATAATTTCTCCGTATTTTCGGGATATTGTTGCGAGTGAATTTTCGGTAATTATAAATAATTCCAAATCTTGATCAATTAGACTCGAAATTTGATAATTTCCTCATTATTGATTAAGATGTCCTAAATCCTTATTTTTAATTAAAATTTTTTTATCGAATTTATATCAAATTTTGGTCTTTTGACCATTTTACCCCTGCACTTGTTTCGAAACCAATTTAACCCGACTTTCCTTCATACGCCCACTATCTTTTCTTATTTTAAATTCGTATTTTTTGTTAACTTAATTTCGATCCCTTTCGTTTGGCCTATGGCCATCTCGGCCCTTTTTTGGCTACTTCATACATTCACTGATATTTCATTTTATTCTATTTACAAATTTAATTCAGTCAAAGCTCTTCTTATGATTCAATCAATATATGGAAGTGTACATCACATGAATCATAAGAAAATGCATCAACAGGTAATAAAAAGTAGGTCTTACATAATCTCCCCCACTAAAAGAATTTGGTCCTCCAAATTGAAACCAAATCAGTCTCTGAACAACTCCGGGTACTTCTCTTTCATCAAACTTTCTAACTCCCAAGTCGCTTCCTCTGAAGTGTGATGCTGCCACAGTACTTTCACCAGGGGAATTGTCTTCAATCTCAATACCTTCTCCTTCCTACCCAAAATCTGGATCGATCTCTTAACATAGGACATACTCGCACTAAGCTCCAGTGGCTCGTATCTAATCACATGCGACGGATCCGACTGATACTTCCGAAGCTTGGAGACGTGGAAGACATTATGAACATTTGCTAGCTCTTGTGGCAACGCTAGCCTGTAAGTTCGATCTCCCACTCTCTCGAGTATCTCAAAAGGTCCTATGAAACGAGGGCTCAGCTTCCCTCTCTTTCCAAATTTCGTAATACCCTTGGAAGGAGAAACTTTTAAGAATATTGACTCCCCTGCTGTAAACTCCAACGGACTATGTCTCCTGTCAGCATAACTCTTCTGTCAACTCTAAGATATCCTCAACCTCTCACAAATCAATTGGACATCCTCAGAGGCCTGACGTATCAAATCGGGAGCGAATATCTGCCTGTCACCAATCTCCTCCCATCCTACAGGAGAACGACATCTACGACCATACAAGGCCTCATATGGTGCCATCCTGATACTCGAATGATAACTGTTATTATAGGTGAACTCCGCGAGTGGTAGGTGCTCATCCCAGGAGCCTCTAAAATCAAGTACACAAGCCTCAACATATCATCAAGGGTCTGTATAGCCCTCTCTGACTGCCCATCTATCTGAGGATGGAAAGCTGTACTAAATCTCAACTGGGTCCCCATAGCTTCATGAAAGTGTTCCCAGAAACGGGAAGTGAAGCGGGAATCCCTATCCAACACAATACTCACTAGGACACCAAGCAGTCTCACAATCTCGTGCACATATAGCTCCATCAATCTACTCAGAGTATCGATGACTCTCACAGCTAGAAAATGTGCCGACTTCGTCAAACTGTCAACTATCACCCATATGGCATCATTCCTTCTATGAGTCCTTGGTAGACCCATCACAAAGTCTATGGTGACATGCTCCCACTTCCAAGTCGGTATAGGTAAAGGCTGCAATAACCCTGCAGGCTTCTGATGCTCTACCTTCACCTGTTGACAGACGAGACATCTCGCAACAAACTCTGCTATGTCTCTCTTCATCCCCGACCACTAGTATACCTTCTGGAGATTCTGATACATCTTTGTACTACCCGGATGTAAGGTATACCTTGATGAATGAGCCTCTATAAAGATCAATCTCCTGATCTCAGGATCCTTGGGAACACATTTCCTGTCTCGAAACCTCAGTAATCCATCCGAACTCAACTCAAACTCAGTCTCAATACCCCTTGCATTTGCTTGACTATCTTAATACACTGCTGATCATCACACTGACCCTGTCGGATCTGATCCATCGAATCTGGCTCTAACTGCAGGCTAGCAATCATATACCCACTATCAGCATCAGGTGGGGTCACATCCAAACTAAGGCTTGCAAACTACTCTAACAACTCGTGTTCCCATAACATCATATAAGAAACCAACCCGAAATGCTTCCTGCTCAACGCATCAGCCACTACATTCGCCTTACCCAGGTGGTATAGGATCTCACAATCGTAATCTTTCAAAAGCTCAAGCCACTTTCTCTGTCTCATGTTCAATTCTTTCTGCGAGAATAGATACTTGAGACTTTTGTGATCGATAAATATCTAAAATTTCTCACCATACAGATAGTGGCGCCATATCTTCAATGCAAACATTACGGTCGCCAACTCTAAGTCGTGGGTCAAGTAGTTCCTCTCATGATCCTTCAGCTACCTGGATCCATAAGTGACTACCTTCCTGTCTTGCATCAATACACTACCCAGTCCTTGGTAAGAAGCATCTGTGTAAATAGAAAAACCTCCTGAACTGGTAGGAATGGTGAGAATCAAAGTAGTGGTCAATCGACGCTTCAGCTCCTGAAAACTCTCCTCACATCTGTTGTCCCACTCAAATGCTACACTCTTCCGAGTGAGACGTGTCAACGGAGTAGCCAACCTTGAAAACCCCTCCACAAACCATCTATAATATCCAGCTAAACCCAGAAAGCTCCTGATCTCCATAACTGTCTGAGGCCTCTGCCACTGAACTACTGCCTCTATCTTGGATGGGTCCACTGACACACCATCCCTCGACATAATATGTCCCAAAAAGGAGATCTGCTCAAGCCAAAAGTCACACTTACTAAGTTTAGCATACAACTGCTTCTCACGGAGGGTCTACAATACAATCTAAAACGGCTCGATTAGCAGCCAATCGATCCATTCTTAGGATTACATCAAAGTCTCTCATGTGCATCAAGATTAGATCGGTTGTCATCACCCTGCCACCTAATTTCATATCACAAGTCCTCAATACATACTCCATTGATTGACTAGTGTTCATGGGTGTAATTATCGGTAACTTACTACTCAGAGGGGTAGGTTTTACATAATTACACAATTTGCATGTAAACAAAGGCGATACAAATGAATGCGTAGAACCAAGATCTATTAACACGTTTGCTTTTAAATCATAGATCAGAATAGTACCTTTCACCACATCTGACGACTGATCTGCTGTATCCTGGTCTAGAGCATGCACTCGCCCTGTACCAATCACTTACTTCCCCTTCTATGCCGCTATCACTTTCCTCCGCTGTGCAGAAGTCTTGCCCTTCTTAGGGGCATTCTCAAATATCTATGGACATTCTCTAATCACATGTTCGGGTTTTTTGCAACTGAAACATACCACTGTAGTACCAAAACAGGGCCTATCACCATGATATCTACTACACCTACTGCATCTCTCAGTCGTAGGTCATGGCCCCCATATCACAATACCTTTCTATGGAGCAGAAGTAATGGTCGGATAAATTAGAGGTCTAGCTGGTCTCTCTCAAATCTCCTCTATCCTTGGCCTCTTCCCAATCAACCGTTTGCCCCCTTTATAACTAAATCTTCTGTCTCCTATTGGTCTCTTCCTCTCTCTAACTCTGCCACCCTTCCCGAACTCTGAGGCAGTCCTCTCAAAATCTTGCTCTATCAACTGCGCCTTGCTCACTGCCTACTCGTAAGTCGAGACAACCAAAGGAATTAATCTAGATCTGATCGTTGGCCTCAATCCATCAATAAATCTCCAAACCTTCTTAACCTCACTACCCATAGTGTTCGGATCATATCTGCCCAGGGAGATGAACCTCGTCTCATACTCATCTACCGATCTACTCCCCTGGGTCAAACTCAAAAACTCAGTTTGCAGCTTTCGCTGTGCTGTATCCGGGACATACTGCCTCCAAAAGGCCTCCAAAAATACTTCTCAGCTTATCTCTCTATGTCTGGCTCTAAGAATCTGTCTGGTGGACCTCCACCAATGTTCCGTCGATCCCTTAAACATAAACGCAGCAAACGCTACCATCTCAGTAGGGGTACACTCAAAGAACCCGTATAGCTTCTCCATCTCACTCAACGAATCCTCAGCTACAATTGGGTCCTTCACCTCGCTAAATGTCGGTGGTCTGAACTTCTGAAATTGTCGCAGTATATCCATGTCCCAACTATAACCTCAATCTCTAGTACTCTGCTTTGGGGCAACAGGAGAATCCGTGTCCTGGACTGGTGGGGGTGTAGGAGTATCCATATCTTAAACTAGCTGAGCAGGCGTATCAGGAGCAGTTACCTGTCCAGCATCACCCTGTCCACCTCTAACTCTCTACACTGACTGCGTAAATAACTCCATAATCATCTCGAGGCTCTGTTCTATCCTAGCGAAACGCGCCTCGATCATCTTAGCAGGTCTCTCTACAGTATCCCTCTCTGCAGGACCTTGTGGGGTATGCTCAACCTTGATCTCTACCTCAGCCTCCTCCTAAGTCTCGTGAGGCAACTCGACATGTCCAGCAAGCACAGACCTACCTCTACGGTCTCTGCCTCGTGCCCGACCTCCTCTACCGCTATGGGTAACAAGCATAATGCCTATATTCCTGCATTCACAACAATTTCTTAGTTAAAACCGATCTCAAATACACAATTGTATCTAACCAAGCGCAGTAACACGGGGATGTAATTTCCTAATTATTGACACTGACACACATCAGACCAATTTCACTATGATACCACCATTTGTCATGACCCAAAACTACCTAAAAATCAAAGTAAATTTTTCTTTTTTCTTTTTATACTTACCTGACCTCTGATCGTGACCAACCATAACCAATAATTGGGCTGTGGGTCAGTGCCCATATCATCACCATACATTTTACAGATAGTGCACAATCTAAATTAAAATATTTACTCATACGTTATGCACTAATTTCTTTTCATTTCTTTACAATATGTACCCAGTCTATACATACCAGTGTCAATACAAAATATAATATTGTGCTTATGTTATTTAGATACAATATTTATACAACGTGTATATACCTCAAAAGATGGGCAGCAACGGATATTTGGAATGCAGTACTCAGTCTCCTCAAGGTCTATTGAAAGAAGTCTGTGTGAGAAAATGAAAGGGGTGAGCACATCAAGCTCAGTAAGGCAATCCTACGAACAAGTAGATAACCATACAACCTGCATAAACGTAGTGCCATGCATAAACCACCCCTTCTCCACACATTTCAAAACAGATGGTATGATTCATGATGTCATGTAAAACAAGTGCACATATGGATTTCAAAGAGCATGGAAACTCATCATGCAAATCCATTTAAATAATTTCATTCTCGTTAAAATTTCACAACACAGCCAGGACTTAACCCCTCCCTCGGGTGTTCCTGACTCACACAAAACATCAAATCAAATGCTTTTCAAAGTGATAGTAACATGTGAGAGTTTATATCATGCATGGGTTTAAATAGCATGGAAATTAACATCATGCAAGTTTCCATTTAAAACCCAGTTTCATTCCGTCAGACCCAGATTTTATGTAGCTTGTACCTTATGATTCCTATGTGTATGAACACTCCATTATTATAGTTAAATCATAAGAAGAGTATTTATTAGACTTAAAGTGTTAGTGAAATGATTTAACACGCAAAAGCTACATAAAAAGCCTAAGGTGAGCTATAAGTGTCACAGGCTAAACCGAGTAAATCTAAATCATTCTGACTTAAAATAAGAACTTAAAATGAGAAAAATTAGAGAGCTCATGAAGGAAAGTCAGCTTGATTTAGTCCCGAACATAGAAAACGAGAGTAAAAGCTAAAAAGGGTAAAATGGACCTTTTTGGCGAGACAAGGTGTTTCGGGTGAAATTATCCCCCGAGAACGGTTGAAACATAAAGACGAGAGTGTAAGAAATAAGATATGCCACTTTCAAAATTTTTAGAAAAAGTCAACTTGGTCAATGGTTAAGGAAAAAGTCAACTATAGTTAAGAAAGTGGACTTTTACCATAGTTGACTAATCATGGTTAAAAATTAACCTAAGTGTGGAGAAAAAATTGAAGAAAAATATTCTTGGCCAGAATACAAGATAATCATCCCCGAAAGTAAGGAAAATTTATTCGGAAGGATTTCAGATTTAATTTAATGTATAAAAACGTAATGGGCCTAAGGTGAAAATTTTAAAGCCCATTAAGGTATACTAAACGTATATCAAAATTCTTAGGTCCTTTAGACCGAATTGTTGGACCAATTGATTGGCCAAATATTGAGACAATCAAAGGCCCGAGATATAGTAAAAATTTCAGCCCAAAATCCCATTAAGAAAGCCCAAACCGAGAAGCCCAAATGGAAAGCCCATGAGATAAACATCTAACTATAGTTAAAGCTAACCATGACTCATAAGGTGACTCATTAGGTGACTCATGGCTAAGGCTTAGAAATTCAAGCTTAATGGATGAAAAGTAAAGCTTAATGGCTAAGTAAGTGGCTTATAAAATCAGCCACACCATTGTCATCTTCATCACACCAAATTCGGCTAGAAGAAGAAACCATTGAAACATATTATCCAAGCTTTCTCTCACTAGAAATCACTAGGAATTAGGCATAATTGGAACTTGCATCCTTCATGGAAGTTGTTCTAAATTGAAAGGAGAGCGACATATGTTGGAATTGGCTATCAAGGAGCCATAGAGTGCAAACTAAGAGCCTTCAAAGTATTCGGCAAAGGGTGAACACAACAATTGGTATATTTTCAAGTTTTTAATTTCATATATGTTAATGTATGAATGATTTTAAGTATATTGATATATGTTTTAAGCATTGAAACATATTAAATCACTATGATGTTGGTTAGGCCGAGAGTGAGTAGTGGGATATTGATTTATATCCATATGATTTTAAGGCATAAATGGATTAATGTACATGTGTTAATGATTATGATGTAATTAGAATTAATCAATTGGATTAATTAATACATGTAATTAGTTGGCAATCAAGGTGTTTGATAAAATGCCTAAATGAACTATATCATGTTTAGGAATGTTGCCAACCAAGTGTTTATGGAAATGCCTAAGTGAAATGGGCTAAGAAAGAGACATGGTCGGTATGCCATGGTGTAACCGATGGCATGGGTAGCTCTCGGCCATGGCATGTGGTCGAGAGGCCCAATGGTCCAAGCCCAAATATTTTAGGCCCAATAGGATGTAATGGGTCTAGGACAAGCCCAATAAGAGTTGGTGGGTCCCACAAGCCTAATAGGCCCAACGAAAATGAATAGTAAAATGAAAATGGGCTTAAGGCATAGTTAGGCCCATTAAGGATTCCTAAAGCCCATTAAGGGAAATAGACTGTATTTAATGTCGAATACAGTAGGAAAAGTGTAATTAACCTGATAAATGGTTATATGCAGCTCTAGAGAGTATTGGAGAAGCAAATCGGACAGCTGAAACGAGCAGCGCAGAGAAAGTGAAATTTCTCGAGTGATTACAGGTAAGGGACTTTTATGAGTAGTTAGAGATACCTGCACGTATTTTCGTCTGCTTTTACATTCACTTAAAAACTCTGAGGGTCAGAGAAAGTGAATAATAATTATTGCGACCCGATAGTGGCAAATTACGATTTTGCCCCTAGTTAGTCAAAAAGTTAACTTTTGTGAAAAGTTGTAAAAAGCATGGAAACCACTATTTTGAGTGTTTAACTGCTGTTTAGCAGAAGAATAAATAGATGGGCTAATGATTTTAAGGTTGATGTGAATTAAGCACACTTTATAGTGCTGATTTTGATGTTTTGCAAATCATCCCTTTTTTAAGAGCCATCTATCATATTTTGTGAGAATGAAATCGTGTAGGAGCACAGCTCACACTGGATTTCATATATTTTTCACATATATTAGTGCTGGATTTTGATTCGCACTAGATTTTCATGACATGCATGATAGAGTACTGGAGTTATTACTCGTACTCAATTTTACATGAGATGCATGAGAGAGTGCTGGAGCGATTAGCTCGTACTCGAGTTTTTCATGAGATGCATGACAGAGTGCTGGAGCGTTGCTCATACTTGATTCTTCATGATTTATACATGACATAGTACTGGAGCTATTGCTCGTACTTGATTTAATACATGAACTATGCATTGACCTAGTTACTAGAGGTTTACTTGCACTAGAGTTTGAGTTTGTGATGTGAAACAGTGTTTGAGCGGAGTGTCGACTGTGAGTCGCACTCAAAGGCGCGCACTGTATGTGATATATAATATATGTTAAAACCCATGCCCGAGTCCTTGTGTGACTGAGTGTCACATCTTGTGAGAGGATATCCGCATGAGGGTAATAAAGACGTGGTATGATATTCCATGGTTTGAGGGCTAAGACCTATGGCAGACACCCCGACTGTGATGTAGGGTCCACGGAGTACGTTGTACCATGTGAATGGCATGGAGTACCTTGTCGTACCGTGCATGTGGCATGGGAGTACACTGTACCGTGTGGTGTTGTGGAGTTGAGGAGGATATAGCTGGCGGTTGTGATGGACTGACCCCCCTCCCGTTGCAGTAGTGATGCCCTGCACACTAGGATTCCGTGTAGCTTGGGATCACATGTCGGATATGATCATAGTCCAGGATACTATTTACATTTCACCACAGAGTCTCACATGATATATAACTTGATTGACTGATTTAAATTGCGGACAGACCTGAGGGATGGGTCGAACTCCAATTTTGTGATGTGAATGATTTAAATGCCATATTTATTGTGATTTAAATATACATGGCATGATTTATCTAAAGGCATGATTTATATAAAGATGCATTGTTTTGCACTACATACCTACATTTGAGAAAGAAAGCATGATTTATGTACATGGGATTTAATCTGTACAAGTATACATATATATATATTTAAAGACATGCTTTTAAAGTGAGTTAAGGAAATAATGTTTTCAAGGCATAGCATTATTTTGAGTTGATAGTGTAGATATCTATTTGCTTGCCTAATTTCCTTACTGAGTGCGTTGTATGCTCACCCCCCTTTCTTTACATCTCTCTACAGAGTATCATCAGTAGAGCGAGAGCTATTGAGGGATAGTATTCCTGAGTCCACTGCTGGTTCCTATCGATCGCCAGGTATACAGATTTTGTACGGTTATATATCTAAACATAGAAAGAACACAGGTGATGTATACGATAT
Organism: Firmiana major; assembly: GCA_033439115.1. Lineage (NCBI taxonomy): Eukaryota > Viridiplantae > Streptophyta > Magnoliopsida > Malvales > Malvaceae > Firmiana > Firmiana major. The sequence continues at coordinate 18,460,345 of CM065903.1, read as the reverse complement.
ATATTATGGGGAATGTATTTGTGTTAGATTTTATATAATCTCACATGTATTATAAAAGCAGTTACAGTCAGTAATAGTATATTGACATGTATGTATGATAATGGATAATGTGGTAAGCGAGCATTCTGACATCGAAACACAGCCCAACCATTGAAGAGAGGAGAGGTAAGTTAAAAATGCGAAAAATTTGTAGTGGTTTTTGGTTAAGTCATGGATTGAGAACGGGTCCTGACACATTCTCATCAAAATCATGTCTCGGTCAAGATCCAACCCCTCCCTCGGGTGATCTAAACTCACACAAAAATCCATAAAATGTGTTTTTCAAAATCATCCACAAGCGAGACTAGTCAATATATGTATATCTCAGGCAAATAACTAAGACGATGGCCATATGTCCTTGTGATCCCACTACTACATGGATCCTAGTGTACGGGGTCTCACCACGATCGGGGACTGCCTCAGGAGGTGGGTCAGTCTATCCTATTGGCCCTATCCGATCACTCGCATCCAAAGATGCCACTCACATCCGAAGATGCCACATAATCAATCCCAGCATGGTACAGCGTACTCTATGCTACTTGTAGGGTACAACGTACTCCGTGGACCCATATCTCATATCCATACTCATGCCTTGTCTCAAAATGCACGTGCGAGCCTATTAAATCAGCGTGACACACAGTCTACCCGACGCTCCAAGCACGGCTTATCGCATGTTCTCATAAAACCAGTGCGAGCGATGATCCAGCACTCTCATCAAATCAAGTAAAACTAGTGCGAGCTAAGCTCTAGCACTCTGTTACACAAATCATGTAAAAATCTGGTGCGAGTTAGACTCCAGCACCATGTCATGAAAATCATATAAAAATCTGGTGCGAGTTAGACTCCAGCACCAATGCATGTAAAACTCTAGTGCGAGCTCTCGCTCCAGCACTAATGCATGCATCACACAAATCAAGACTCGTGCGAGCTGAGCTCTAGCACATCACATATCTATAAAATCAATTTCAGAGAAAATCAACATTGTTAAAAATATGCAAAGCTGTGCATTTTTATTTAAAAGTTAGCCACCCTACTCATGCACATGTCAAAACACCTCAAGAATGAGCAGGAACCTCTTGTTCTTGCTCCTCTCAATTTTTTCTAAATTTGGAAATTTTACCTTTACAAGGGTATTTTGGTAATTTACCCATCCGGGGCACTAAAATTTTTATCTTAAATCTAGACCCTTCAGACAATTTTAGGGAATGTAAATGACGTCGAAATTGCGTAAAGTTACCTCTAGCAGCCTGTAACATTCTCTTACCTGGAATCACGTGCAACTTATCCCTTCTCGATAATACCAGATCTCTCAGTCCAAATTCATGCCAACCAAGTCTACGGAATTCCATATAACCACATATTTGGGTCAATTCAATTATATTTATCAGTATGTCACACTTACTGATAGAATCTAAAGTACTGGGCCCGTTTTACTTTATTGGGCCCGATTGTACCTTAATGGGCCTCGACCCATTTTCAGCCCATTTTTACTTATTAAATCCCTTCTTCTATTTTACTGGGCTCATATGGTTTACCAATACTCATCGGGCTTCGTTCCAAACTCATTGGATAGCCCCTATACTATTTACGATAATTACTTTAAAATTTCGAATAAAATTCCTTTTATACAGAATTTATCCGTAAAATAATCTTAACTCTACATTGAGGGCTCAAATTGTCGGAATTAAAATGTACTTACCCAATGTTATGCGGGGTACGAAAATCGAAGATCAATCGGCTCTCGTTCGGGCTCTGTCGTAAAACTGCACAATTAGGTAAATTCGGGTTATTTTTCATTAAATATAATATTAAATAAATTTTTAGAATTTACCCGTAGATCAATCTCGACCCTCGGTCAACTTACCTGAATCTCGAGTCATCCCCGATAATTTTTCTTTCCTTTTTCCCTTTTCTTTTCCTTTCCTTCCCATTTTCCTTCCTTTTCCTTACTTTTCCTTTCGGCCAAACGGTGCCGTTTTCTGGCCTTTACCGTCGCCGGCAATTTCGGTGGTTTCGCTGGCTGCTACCGATCTCAAAAGGACCGCCTCCTCCTCCCGATCACGCCTGTGCCCACCGTTTGAGCCCAGCTGCCATGGATCACTGGGAATCGGGCTGTTTTCCTCGCGGTTCTCTCTTCCTCCGTTCGTCGATTTTCGACGTCTACACAGCGTGTCTCCGGTGCCGTGGAGTTCGGCAGCCTCTCCTCTTCCTCCTCCGGTCTTTGCCTGATGTCGTCAATCGTCGGTGGCCATCGGGGGTCTAGGGTTCCTCGTGTTTCTGTCGGTTTTTTTTCCAGTTTTTGTGTTCTTCCCGATTTTCAGATTTCCGCTGTTCTTTCTTTTCTTACAAATTTATTTATTTATAATATTTTATTATTATTATATTCATTAAATAATAAAAAAATCCAAAAAATCTAATAATTTATATATTTTATTGAGAATTAATTTATTTAATTTGTTTATTGTATTTTAACCATTTTTCTGATATAATTTCTCCGTATTTTCGGGATATTATCTCGAGTGAATTTTCGGTAATTCTAAATAATTCCAAATCTTGATTAATTGGACTCGAAATTTGATAATTTCCTCATTATTGATCAAGATGTCCTAAATCCTTATTTTTAATTAAAATTTTCTTATCGAATTTACCGAATTTCGATCTTTTGACCATTTTACCCCTACACTTGTTTCAGAACCAATTTAACCCGACTTTCCTTCATACGCCCACTATCTTTTCTTATTTTAAATTCGTATGTTTCGTCAACTTAATTTCGATCCTTTTCGTTTGGCCTATGGCCATCTCGGTCCTTATTTGGCTACTTCATACATTCACCAATATTTCATTTTATTCTATTTACAAATTTAATTCAGTCAAAGCTCTTCTTATGATTCAATCAATATATGGAAGTGTACATCACATGAATCATAAGGAAATGCATCAACAAGTAATAAAAAGTGGGTTTTACAGGCACTAAATAACCCACTTAGTCAGCCAATCCAACCACTCAACCGAACACCCCAGCAAGAATTCAATCCGTAAGAAATACACAAGTACATGAAATCCCCAACCTTTTTTTTTACACTCTAAAAATGAATACAAGTTTGCTGCAGGGACACAACAACACCCTCACTTTTAGAGGTCTATCTCTTTTGTCTTTCACAACTCAACTATTTATAGGCAACCGTGGCTGAGACCCCAGCCATAAAAGGGAATCACATGAGTAAATGCATCAAATCCCGCAAATCACGAATACTGATTGCGTCCATATATTTCGCTCCATATTTGGAAAGTCTTGAGATTTCACACGGATCATGGAATTCACCAAGATTCTCTTAGATCCTCATAATCACGCCTCAAGCCTCTCCTATAAATCCTCGCGGGGTGCACTCATCCCAAGCGCCTGAGGCTTATGCCCAGCGTACGTCTCATTCCCACGCACATGATTTCCTTTGTTGCCTCTAAGGCATGGCGCCCTGCATCACGCCGACCGACTCAACAAGTAACTGTAGTCTTGCCAAGCCCTCGTCCCGAGACCTAGCATATCAAGGCTCGTGCCAGCTTGCGAACGAGTGCGTGCCCAACTCACAAGGGTGTAACATATTCACCTTATTTAAGGTTAGTCACTTAAGCCTTTAATCCCAAATTGGTTATAATGGCTCAAGGCACCTTTTCCTTCCAATTAATCAAATACCAATCTATTTATTAATTAACATGCACCAATATATATACTCTTCATCCACATAACCCTAAGGTCATGAAAGGCAAGGCCCTAAATTATCATTCCATAATTTTATTTCAAAAATCTACTTTAGCGAATCAATAGATCATAATACAATTGGTAACATATAATTTTCTTGTAATTTTAGAAAATCCTTTCTTTACCTAATTTGTAGAGAGAGAAACCTTAAAATAGCCAAAATGGGTCTTCCACATAGCTTTGCTGAAAACAACAATATAGTCAAGCTTAGAAACCCTAAAAACATCATATATATCAATTTCACAAAGATCCCAAATGTTTTATCTTTAGCTTACTTCTAATGGGTGAAATTCTCTCTAAGATTTCAACCTCCAAATGGTTTCCTTTAAACCTTAAATTGAGGTATATTGAAGGGAATGATGAGAGAAAGATTTGGTTAGAATATTGTGAGCTATCTCTAACTCTTACTTCCTCTTTTCTCCTTTCTCTCTCATCTTTTTCCTTTTTCTTCCATTTCTTTCTTTCCTATTGAGATCCATATGTTTTCTCACTGGTCTCGTGTCTTTAAAACCTAATTTTAAGACTTTAGATGCTTAAAGGATCGATTCCTTTAACTTGTGGATCAATCCTTATCATTTAAAATACCTAAAGAACACGTTTTATGAAGAGGGGATCGATCCCTTTAGGGAGGGGATCGATCTCTCTGTGCTTTCTTGCAAGTTTTAACCATTTTGCCTTTAGGGGATCGATCCCTTAGCTTAGGGAATCGATCCCTTCCTCTTTTATCGTTTAATTTTGGCTTTTGCTAATTGAGGATCGATCCTTCTAAGCTAGGGGATTGATCCCTTGGCTTAGATCATCATTCCTTTGACGTTCAAACTCCAAAAACACTCAACTTTCAACCCTTATATTTTGTCAACATCATAATACCTTAAAAGTCATTCCACAATACATCCATAAACACATTCAAACCAATAATAAAACATCCACAACATCTAAAAAGATTCAAATCCTTAACTTATACTTTATACTTCACACATATACATAAAATCAATAAACATAATTCATCTCAACTTTAATCATCTTAAGGCATTGATTCATAAACACTCATGACTCTTACAAACAAATCCAACAACTCATAACATCTATACAATATAGCTTCAAGCTTATAGCATGAAACAATTGAGGTTTTACATGTTAGAGTAATAACAAAGCCATATAAAAAGAATTTGGTCTCATTATGATCTAAATGTGCATTGCGATCATGAAAATAAAGATTATCAAGTATATAAACAAACATATACTCATAATGTATCAACGTTATCCTGGTAGAGACACAAGTATTAAATGGAAGGATTCGATATTTGATACATTAGTGATTGACACTAGTATAAGTGAAAGATTGTTAGCATACATTAGTACCAACTAACTTAGCTAGAGGCATAATGTTGTATTTACATAACAATTACTTAAATGAAGTGGTAATTACTAATTAGGTGAAACCCATAAAACATATTGCCTTATGAAGGAATTATAAGGATTATAATTATGAGATCTTTACACATTAAAGCTTTGTTCATAAAATTGTTCATGGTTATTTTACTATCAAGACAAACATTGACATACTTAAAAACTGTTACACGTTAAACCTCTTTACTTATGAAATAAGCACTTAATCTTATAAATTAAAGTATAGAGATACTTGAGAGTAACATGTTGGTACTTGTTAGAGAACAAGTTCACTAAACATGACTTAACATGAGAATTCCATTCAGTATTTCACTCGAGTGTTTATGAAATGGTTTAATATGGTAGTTTTGTAACTAATCCTTAGATTTATGACACTACATCATCTTCGTTAACTTTTGATTTCATCTCTATGGAGTTTGTTTGCTAAATGCTTTAAAAAATGATTTTATGAGTGACATGATATACATAAAGATTGATGAATAGTCAAGAGAGAATTTATCACCTTAAGTGATATAAAAAGACATCTTGCTTATTCTTAGCTTAAGATTGAGTCAATAAAGTCCATGATTATAGCTTAATGAATGAAGTAAAATGATTTTTCTAAATTCATAAAGTCAACCTTGAGTTGTAAAATAGAAAGTGGAAAATTAATAAGTGAACATTATACTATGCTTATTAACTTTTTGAGATATTTTAATGAATGGATTAAATTAAATTGATAAACTGATCACTGAAAGGTACAATCAAAATCATTTGACTTTTTAACATTTAAGTGGTCATAATGGCTTGCTAGATCCCACTTATAATCAATGAATATAAAATTGAAATCACAATGAGATTATAGATTTAATTTATTATCATTGTAACATGTTAGGAACCTAATAGGTCACATACATGAGACGGAACACCCGAATTCAAAATTGAGATTTTGAATTAAGTTAGACTTAATTGATATTGGCTAAAAGGTTTAAGGTTTAAATTATTAAGCCTTACATGTTAATGGATATCTCTCATAGCTTTATTAAATAAAGCATTACAAGCAGTTAAGAAACTGGTTCTTAGAAGATCGAAATTGATCAGTTGAGTGACATCTATAGTAGCCCATTAGTTGTCAATAACCACCCACTAAACTCTTTGATTATAAATCATTTCTTGATGGAGGAAAGTGTACAATTCTTATACATTTTGAGCATATTTGGGTCTATGGTCTTACAACTTTGTGCTTGCGACTTCTATTACTCAAGGCAATTTGGTGTTGCTAAGGCTAGAAAATTAGTGCTCTACAATATATATATAAATGTATGTACATACATACATACATACATACATACATACATACATACATACATACGCATATGCATACATACATATACACATATGTACACACATACATAAATACACACACATGCCTACATGCATACATGTATGCTTTCATGCATACATACATTTTCCATTTGTAGATAGATTTTAGTCTCACTTTCTTGGAAGCTTGATAACCGGGATATCAACGGGATGGGTACCCATTAATTTTAAGGTACCCGAATTCAAACCTGATTAACTACCCAAATATTTTAATTTTTACTACCTGAACTTTACCCATATAATATATGAAATACTCGTTAAATACTCATTTATTAAGTTAAAGTTTGAATTTTAAATTTAAATTTAAAATCAATTCTAATAGATATTATCTATAAAAGTTAATTTAATAAATTTGAATTAACTCATAAAATAAGTTAATATTAAAAATCATAATTAAAAAAATTAATGAATTAATTTAATTAAATATTATATTAATAATAAATAATTTATAAATATATATAATAATAATATTTAAAAAAATATTATTTATACAACACACATACATACATTTTCCATTTACAGATAGATTTTAATCTAAATTTCTTGGAAGCTTGATAGCTAGGGATGTCAATGAGATGAGTACCAAATAATTTTGAAGTACCTAAACTCGAACCAATTAACTATCCAAATATTTTGATTTTTACTACTCGAACCCTATCTATATAATTCTACCTTACTTACATACAAATTTGGTTGGGCTGCGAGTCGATGCTAGATTAGTACAGTGAATTTTCTTATCTTTTATATGTAAGCATAACATAAAGTTAACATGCTTGATTTAAAATCAGAAGAACATTTTTCAATTAATCGAAATTATCATTCAATTACAAAATAACTACGTTTACATCCCCAGATACATTGCATAAACATTACTGTACTTACAAAATTTTAAATACAAAAGAATGTCTAATCTGGGTATACCTTTCAAGTAGAAGAAAACTCTACGGTATGGCAGTACAAAAGAATCCTACTTACAGTTGGTGGTCCCAACTATTGGAATTACTTTGTAGAGGAAAGTAAAGGATGAGCTCATCATGCTCAGTAAGAAAAAGAGTGTGGCAGGTAGATGAATACACTAACTAATATGTGCATAAAAAGGATAATCATGCATAATATACAAAGCCTTTGGCATGTAATAGAAATTAGAGTCAGAATACGATAACAGTATCAGTCTCAATAGTGCAAACATTATGCTGAAAAATCATGAGTTCTAAAAGCTTTACACAGTAGGATATAATAATTTCCATGCGATAATACAGTTCACTCTGTCAGCTCAGTAAAACAAATAGATGAAACAAGGCAAACATGCTAAGGCAGTATGACAAATGGCCAATGTCGGTGACTCCATGAATCACTGATCAGGTGTGCTGGGATGTCAATCACCCTGATAGTGGTCAGCTACCTAACCTGCTCACAGTACAGTATGTTCGAAGATAGAATACACCGTACAACGTACTCTCATGCATGTTGCATAGTACATCGTACTTCGTGGACCACAGTAACAGTAGCAACATAGTAGACAATAACTGTCACGACCCAAAACTACCTAAAAATCAGAGTAAATTTTTCGCGTTTTATTATTCTCTTTCATGCTTACCTGTCCTCTGATCGTGACCACACTCCACTAACAATTGGGCTGTGCGTCAATGCCAGTCCCACCATTCATTTACCATATAACTTAATTCTTTCTCAGTCATTTATAAGTGTTTACAATATTTATACATCCCATAAAGTTACTTACAAACATGTTACTGTGCTATGCTTATTTAGATACAATATGTACAAGTGTATATACCTTAAATGATGGGCAGCAGTGGATATCCGGAATGCAGTACTCAGTCACCTCAACATCTACTGGAGATTATCCAATCTGTGTGAGAAAATGAAAGGGGTGAGCACATCAAGCTCAATAAGGCAATCCTACGAACAAGTAGGTAACCATACTACCTACATGAACGTGGTGCCATGTATAAACCACCCTTTCTTCACATATTTTAAAACTGATGCAATGATTCATGATGTCATGTAAAACACGTTCGCATGGAAAATTTAACATGAAACTCTTTTTAAATCATTTCTTTCTCATTTAAAAAAATTCACAATAAAGTCAGGACTTAACCCCTCCTTCGGGTGGTCCTGACTCACACAAAACCCTGAAAATCAGTTTACATCACGCATGGGTTTAAAAAGCATGGAAATAATCATCATGCACATTTAGTTTAAAACCCAGTTTCAATCATCGTCAAGATCATCAACATGCGAGACTAGGCAACATCTATATATCGGTAATAACCAGGACTATGGTCATGTGTCCTCGAGAGTTTCTCTGCTACACGGATCCTAGTGTGCGGGGTCTCACCCTGATCGAAAACCACCTGGGAGGTGGGTCAATCCAACCCGTCAGTCTTATCCAATCCCACGCATCCGAAGATGCCGTATCCAAAGATACCCCATATCCGAAGATACCGTATCCGAAGATACCTCGTATCCAAAGATACCACACGGTACATCGTACTCCATGCTACTTGCACGGTACATCGTACTCTGTGGACCCATATCATATCTCTATACTCATGCCATGTCTCAAAATGCACGTGCGAGCCTATTTAATCGGTGACACAAGTCTACCCGAAGCTCCAAGCACGGCTCATCGCATGTTCTCATAAAAATCAGTGGGGGGTGCGAGCGATGCTCCAGCACTCTCGTCAATTCAAGTAAAACTAGTGCGAGCTAAGCTCTAGCACTCTCATCAAATCATGTGGAAAATTTTTTACGAGTTACACTCTAGCACCCTGTCACGAAAATCATGTAAAATCTGGTGCGAGTTAGACTCTAGTATCGTGTCACGAAAATCATATATATATAAAATTTGGTGCGAGTTGGACTCCAGCACCAATGCATGTAAAACTCTAGTGCGAGATCTCGCTCCAGCACTAATGCATGCATCACACAACTCAAAATATCGTGCGAGATGAGCTCTAGCATGTCACATGTTAATAAAACACGTAGGCGGCTCTGTTTCCTTAAAACAGTTTTCAAAACAATTTCATCATTGAAAGTATGCAATGCTGTGCATTTTTCTTTCAAGGTTAGCTAGCCTACTCATGCATGCATCAAAACACCTCCAGAACGAGCAGGAACCTCTTGCTCTTGCTCCTCCCAATTTTTCCTAAAATTGTAAATTTTACCCTTAACAAGGGTATTTTGGTAATTTGCCCATTCGGGGCACTAAAATTATTTATTTACTTCTAGACCTTCAGATAATTTAAAAGACTGCATATGACTTGAAATTTCATAAAGTTACCTCTAGCAATCCGTAGAATTCCCTTACCTTATTTTTCTGTGGAGTCTGACCTTTCTTTTTCCATTGCTGTCTCGTCACGCAGTCCGATCTGCTCCCAACCCAATGTCCGAAACTGCGTATAATTATTCCTCAGGTCAGATATCATACAATTTAATTGTATTTCCTATTTTCTGGGTTTAATTTAAATCATTGGGCCCATTTACCCCTATTGGGCCCGATTGCACCTTAATGGGCCTTAATCGGCCGTAAGCCCGTTTTCCACTTAATTTTCACATTATCGAGGCCTATTGGGCTCATTGGGCCCACTAACAATTTATTGGACCTCGTTCTAACTCTCGAATAGCTAAATTTATTATTTACGACAATTTATCTAAATTTCCATAATTTAATTTATTTTATGCGATAATTAAATCTAAAGCACGCATAATGATGTAAATTGTCGTAAATAAGGGTTACTTACCCGAGATTCCATGCTAGTACGTAAATCGAGGCTATCTCAAGATCTCGTTTGACGTCGATTGTTGAGCTACACAATTTCATAAATTTTTGGGTAAATTTCCAATCGTAAAATTAATTAAATAAAATATTCCAAAATTTAAATCGATCAATTTCGACTGCTACTGACTTACCCGTAGCTCGATTACATCGTCGGGATTTTTCTCCAATTTTTCCTCTTTTTCTGTTTCCCTTTTTCTCCTTTTTTTCCTTCTTTCTTGGCTGAACCGGTTCAGTCCAGTTCAACCCGGTTCAGACCGGTCCGGTTCAGTCCGGTTCACCTCTTTGCTGAACCCGTCCGTACTGGTTCAGATGTTCCCGCCGCCATTCATGGCGTTTTCGACCGGTTCTCGGCTCGTTTCTGCCGCCAAACGGTGCGCCTGCACTGGGGGAGTGTTCGGCTGGGGTCGGGGTTGGCCGAATCACGCCGGTGGCCATCAGATTCATCTTCTCCCTTCGCAGCTTCTCTCCCTCGATCCATCGAATTCTGGTGGTTTTGTCGGCCGATACCGGTCTCAAAAGAACCGGCTCATCCTCCCGATCACACCGGTGGCCTCCGTTCGAGCCCAACTGCCGTGGATTACCGGAATCAACCCCGTTTTCCTCGCGGCTTTCTCTTCCTCCGTTCAGCGATTTTCGACCTCTTAACGAAGCGTCACCGGTGCCCAAAGCTTCGCCGGCCTCTCCTCTTCCTCCTCGACCCTTCGTCGAAGCCGTCGGTCGCCGGTGGCCATGGGTCGATCGGGCCACGCGCGGCATCTTCCTCGGTTTTCCATTCTTCTTCTCTCTCCCCGATAACATTTTTCAGATTTCTCTTCTTTCTTTTTTTGATTTATTTTATTTTTATTTATTATTATTTGTAATTTAGTTTATTATTAAAATATTCATTAAAATATTCAAATATATTCTAAAAATATCTACAATTATATTATTTTATTCCAAACAATTTAATTTAATTTAATTTAATTATTATATTTTTAATCATTTTTTCGGTATAATTTATTCGTATTTTCGGGATATTGTCTCGGGTGGCTTTTCGGTATTCCTAAAAAATTTGAATCTTGATCAATTGGACTCGAAATTTAATTATTTCTTCGTTATTGATCAAGATTCTCAAATCAATTATTTTTAATTAAATTTTCTCATCAAATTTATTTCGACTTTTGATCTTTTGACCGTTTTGCCCTTGCACGTGTTCAGGATTAATTTAACCCGACTTCCCTTCACGAACACTCACTCATTTCGCATTTTAAACCCTTATCTCCCGTATGAATTCCATTCGTTTAAATTTGTGACCATTTTTAATCCTTTATAATGAATTACGATATAATTCGGGTCTTACAATAACAGTAACAGTGTAGCATGATTTAGCTAAGCTCATTGTCTCTCGTAAGTGGGAACCCGGCAATGCAACACAAAGTCAGCACACGGTTCAAGCACATTTTAACCGGTATAGATTGAGAAGCAGCTCATTTTCATCAAAACAGTTTTAAACTCAGGTCAGTATATAAACAATTTAAAATGGAGCTGGCTCACCACTTTTCAATTAAAAACCTCAGTATGCCGTATGTGACAATTAAAAACTAGATGTTTAAAAACAATAAATTAGGTTGTACGATATCTATGTATATAATTTAAATTTTATCAGGTAAGGTTAGGTCATTTAACCAAGGTTAAAATTCTATATTTTCTATAGCTATAAAATTGGCCTAGAATTTATATCTAAGTTCAACAGTAAATAAATACGTGTAATTATCTCTAGCAGCTTACAAAATTTCCTTACCTTAGTGGTAGACGATAGTATTTATACTCCAGTACCGTAAGTCAGTTGGTCCGTTGTACCCCGTTCTCGTTTCCAGAGCTGTAGTAAATTATCAATCATCTTTATTAATTATTTCAAACTCATAAGTATTTCATATAGCAATCTTTTCCTAATATTTTTATTAGCTTCGTAGGACCTTCCTTTTCAACCTTGCTTGGCTGTTTTATTATCCTCCAATATCAACAATAATTCTTCCCTATTAGAATGGATGAATTACGATTTGTGTTTTCTTAACTATGTTGTTGTACGCCTATTCACATATACATATATGTATATATTTCATGTTGAACTTTTCCTCACCTTTTGGAGCCCTTAAGGTAACCGTACTATTACCCATTGGCTTTCGATCTCTTCTTCTTTTGGTGGCTGTTCTAAACCAAAGGCTCCCTTGACTTCAATTTACTTTTTTGCTATTTTTAACTTCCAAGTTCTTCTCTATTCGACACTACCTTGGCTTCAAGACAAACTGAAGTTCTTTTATTTCATGTTTTAAATCTTTCATTGTTTGTCACTGTCACGTCCTTCTCCCACACATGACCTTACCAAAAACCACAACAAATTTTTCTCTTTTTACTTACCTTTATCTCCTCAACAGTTGGGCTGTGAATAGGCATTAGTCTCCTCATCCAAACATATCTTACCATTCTTTTTCGTATCATACATACATGACATTCATATCATAAGTAAATTCATATACTTAAATATAATTACATCATTACATTTACATCTCCAACATTAAATCGTGTACATCACTGTGTTTATGCATTGTTCAGATACAAAAGAGTACGCATGTGTATACCTTTCGCTAGATGGGGAGTGGCAGCGGATCAAAGGAATGCAATACCTCAACTGACTCAATCTACTGACGAGAATCTGTAGAGATGGGGGGAAAATGAATGGGATGAGATATCAACGCGCTCAGTAAGGAAATCAGGCAAGCAAGTAGACATCCATACTATCTACTGAAAATAGCGCTTTGCCTTTCCTTCTCTCATTTCAAAAGTATGTTTAAAATATATATAATATAGTACAGATTTAAAATCCCATGTACTAAACACATGCTGGTTTATCAATCAGAGGCATTTATGCAAAACAGTGCATATTTTATCATTTAAGAATGCCTTTATATAAAATATGCCATTTACATTCAAAACACAGTAAATATGGCATTTCTCATCACAACACAAACAAATCGGGTTTCGACACATCCCTCAGGTCTACCCGTATCATAAAACACATGTGATATATCATGCAAGACTCAGTGGCTAAATGCAATCTCTCTAGACTATGTAAGAGAGCCTCCCCGTCGAACAGAGCCTCTCCGCCCACTCTGGCTTAAGGATGTTGGGCTTAAGGATCTTACCGTAAGAGAGCATCACCGGACTATGGCCATATCCTAACATGTGGTGAAATCCCAGGCAACACAGTACTCGGTGTGCGGGTTATCACTGCTGTAACGGGTAGGGGGTCAGTCCATCACAACCACCAGCTATCAAAAACTCTCCTCCACAACTCCACAACACAAAACACGGTACAGTGTACTCTATGCCACACACACGGTACAACGTACACCCGTGGACCTATAAATCATGGTTGGGGTACCTGCCATAGGTCTTAGCCGCTCATACCATGGAAATACATCATAGTGGGGTGCCTGCCATAGGTCTTAGCCCTCATACTATGGAATAAATGCCACGTCTCTAAATCCACTTGAGAACATCTCAACAGTGTGACACTCAGTCTACTCGGAGGAAATCGTCACAGTTTTTCTAACATGTCTATATATCACGTAAAACTACAGTGCGCGTCTTGAGTGTGACTCACAGTCAACGCTCCACCTTAAAACACTGTATATGCATGTAAAAATATCAATACTAATGCGAGTAAATCTCCAGTACTAGGTCATGCGTAGTTCTCATTCAAATCAAGTACTATGTCATGTACAAATCATGAAGAATCGAGTACGAGCAACGCTCCAGCACTCTGTCATGCATCTCATGTAAAACTCGAGCACGAGCTAATCGCTCCAGCACTCTATCATGTTCAAATCACATAAGACTGAGTACGAGCAATGCTCCAGTACTCTATAATGCATGTCAAATAAATGCAGTGCGAGTAAACCTCCAACACTAAGGTATGTGAAAAACATCTGAAATCAAGTGCGAGTTGTGCTCTAGCACGATTGTTTCCACATAATTCGGTAGATGGCTCTTTAAAAATAGGGATGTTAAAAATCACTAAATTCAGCACTATAAAGTGTGCTTAGTTTACATCGACCTCAAAACATTAGCCCATCCACCTACTCTTCTGCTACACAGTAGGAAAAACCACTCAAAACATCATTTCCATGCTTTTTGGAACTTTCCCCAAATTTCACTTTTTGCCTAACTAGGGGCAAAATCGTAATTTACCCATATCGGGTCCCTATAATATTATCAATTTTCTCTGACCCTCAAAAAATTTCAGTGAATGTAAAATCCAACAAAAATATGCACAGATATCTCTAACTACTTGCAAGAGTCCCCTACCTCGGATCACGTCAAGTGACCTCTCTTCCTCTGGCTGCTCTAATCTGGCAGTCCGATCAACTCTCAATATGACTCTGGAGCTGTATTTAATCATTCACTGAGTTAATTACACTTTTCCTACTGTATTACTCATTTAATATAGTTCATTTCACTTAAATTAGCCCGTTTACGCTTAATGGGCGTTAAACACTTTTATTGGGCCTTAATCCGTATTAAGCCCGTTCATCAGGGTCTACCGACTCATTGGGCTTACCAATACCCATTGGGCTTTATTCCATGCTCTTTGGATAGCCCGTATATCATTTACGACATTTTATTCAATTTTTTGAATATAATTCACTAAATTCAAAATTTAATCCGAAATGCGTAAATTAAATTTTAAATACGCATAAATCACATAAATTGTCATAAATGAGCTTTACTTACCCGAGATTATGCGATGGTGCGCGAATCGGAGTTCGATCGGGCTTTCGTTTGAAATTAATCGTCGAACTGCACAATTTCGTATATTTAACTCCGGGTCAATTTTCGATTAAATATAATTTAAATAAATTTATCGAAAATTAAATTGGTCACTTTTGACCTCGTATCGACTTACCCAAAGTCCGGTGAAATCTTGAAAATTTTTCTTTTCCTTTTTCTTTCTTTTCCTCTTTTTCCCCTTTTTTCCTTGGCTGAACCGGTCCGGTCTGATTCAGTTTAGAAGGTTCTACCCTGAACCGCCGATCGGTTCAGGGGTGATTTAGCCGTGACGGCGTCGTTCGGCCGGTTCTCCGAGAGCTGCTGCCGCCATTCGGTGCGCCACAGCCTGGGGATCGTTCGACTGGGCTCGATCGGAGCCTAGCACCGCCGGTGGCCGTCGAAATCCACCCTCTTCCTCCGCGGATTCAACCTCGCCGATCTCCCCTTTCCGGCTCAGGTGGAGCGCGTTACCGATGACTGGGAGGTCGTGGGGTTCTCCTCTTCCTTTTTTGGCCGTTCGCTGGCCGCTGGGGTCGCCGGTGGTGGCTGATCCGGTGGTTTCTCTTCTCCATCGATTTTGTCACTCTCTCTCTCCCCGTGTTTCAATTTCAATCCGTTTCTGATTTTCATTTTTTTTTCAATTTCTTTATAATATATTTTTAATATTATTTTAATCCTTAAAATAATATTAAAAATCCTAAAATATCCCTAAAATATCTCAAAAATTCCTATTAAATTTATTTAGTCCGTAAATAAATTTATCAGTCCGATTTTACCTTTTCGGTATATTTTTCCACTATTTTTGGGCTCATTTTTTGAGGCAAAAATTCTAAAAATATTAATTAAATTCATATCTCGATCAATTGGACTCGAAATTCAATATTTTCCTCGTTATTGATTAAGATCTCTCGATTTAATATTTTTAATGAAATTTTCTCATCGGATTTATACCGAATTTTGGTCATTTGACCTTTTTACCCCTACACTTACTCGAGGATCACTTTAACCCTTATCTCGCTATTATGTAGCTTACATGCATTTTTAATTTCTTAAATTAATCGATTGCATGGTAGTAAATACTCTTCTTATGATTCAACTATGAAATAAAATGTTCGTACACATAGGAATCATAAGGTACAAGCTACATACGTAAATCGAAAACTCGGGTCTAACAGTCACGTCTTTCTCCCATTTCCTTTCTCATTCCAGCTTTCGGTGCATGGTTTTCCTAGCACCAGCAACATCATCCACATGCCACTATTTTTAGCTTGCTTCTACCTCAAAGTTTGTTATGTACAGCCTTGTCTTGTTCCAGCAATAAAGCAAAGGTGGAACTGCCTCGGTCCAGCAACAAATTCTAGTTTTGTTACAGCCCTGTCCACATTTTTAGAAATGAAACAAGGGTGAAAGGAGAGCTATTGCTTAGTCTCTCCCTTCCTTTTACTTCTTGTATGTCTCTACATTTCCACGTCTCTCCTTGTCTGCTCATCATTCTATTTTCAACTGTTGTACATCGCCATTTTAGCTGCTGTTTGGAAGTCGCTCCAAGGCTTAGAGTGTGGAAACAATGGTTCCTTGTAATGACTCAAATTGTTTCTTCCCTTTCTTTCTTTTTTTTTCCTTGTTGCTTCTGATTTCGACCTTCTCTCTTTTCCCTAGCAGCATACGATCAGACCTTTCCACTCCCCTTCAGTTTTGTTTCATTGCCCCAATTCACCAATCCAGCTCTCTTTCTTTCCTCTTTATTTTTAATTTTCCTTCTTCTCTCTTTTTTTATCGAGCTTGCATTTTTACTTCAGTTTGTTTCGATTCCTTCCTATCTATACATGGTTCCTCTGTTCCCTTTTTTAATGCATTTCCAACATTTTTAAACTACTCTCATCATTTTTTTCTCTTCAACAAAACCATGGCAGTTTCTAGCTGTGAGACCCCATATATGTATAATTGAGAATATGTACATAGAAATGTAAATGAAATCATAAGTATGATGATATACTTGTAATGTGAAGTATATGTAATGTAAGTCCATGGGTTTAATGTACACACATGTAATAAGAGTTGTGATTATACATACAAGTTACATTATTTATGAATGTGAAGAATAGACTTAAAAATGTGGAGAATGTGAGTAGAATGGATTATGAGTAGTGTGGTAAAATGGAAGGAGAATTGCATAAGTTATGCAGTTTCATTTGGTTTATATCATGTACCTTTGGATATACAAAGATTCTACATAAGTTTTAATGTGTATGAAGTATTAATGGATGTTGTTTTCAAGTCTCAAAAGTGATCGAATGAGAAAATGACTATGACAGTAAATTAAGGATGTTTAAGTATGAGTTACTGCAGAAAATCTGAAAATACGAAGGTCAGATCGATCTCATAGGATGAGAGATCGATCTGGAAGAGCCAGAAAGCTCTTATTTGAGTAATGGAATAGAGCAGATCGATCTCCAAGGGAGCCAGATCGATCTCTTAGCTCATTCTATAAAATACAGATTGATCCTTAATGGAATAGATCGATCTCCTTAGCTCTCGGGTTGGAAGCAGATCGATCTCCCCTAAGATCAGATCGATCTCCTTGACTCTCTGTTTGAAGCAATATCGATCTTCCCTACTCGACAGATCGATGTCCTGCCTTCAAAATGTCTTGGAAAATAGGGATTTTAAGAGGACCAGATCGATCTTCACCACAGGTAGATCGATCTCATCAAGCTGAATCTATAAATATGGAGCAGTTAGATATGCATTTCCGAGATAAAAACCAATCTTTCCCATTTCCAACCTAAAACCTAGCTTTCTTACTCCTGAATCCACACATTTTTAGTAAGATTTGAGGGAAAGCTATTAGAGACAAAGTTATTCATATCAAAGAGAAAAACAACATAGTTTGGAGGCATTTCCCCATTTGTTGGATTGAAGGATCAAAAGTGCATTTCCATTGGAGCAAAGAGGAAATCAAACTATGTGAGTTTCTAAATGAAATAACTCAAGTAAATTATGTAGATATTGATTTTTGGAGTTGTTTGATATGCATAGAAATGGTAGAAACTACTTAGGAAGTAATGAATCCACCATGACCTAGGAATGGTCTAGTGTGAGAAAGTAAAATGTGTTGAGATTAATGATGAATGAGATATATTGAAGTTAATAATAGTGTTGTGGTATGATTTTAAGGTGTTGTTGGTGAATAAATTGTGGGATTTACCAAAAAGGGGTAAAATGTGGATTAAGGCATTGGTAAATGCAAAGATGAGTTATATTGATTAATGAGGTCAAATGTGATTTAACAACTTTAACTCAAGTGGTTTGGATAATTGAATCGCAGATTCCAAGGATACACCGAAACAAGGTGAGCTAAGAGCACAAGAAGCTAAGAGGAAAAGAGAGTCGCACTCAAGTAAATCAAGGTAAGGGAATTGTGTGGACTCTTAGAGATATCTGTACGCAATTTGGGCGCTTAAATGCTTTGCTAGAATGCATGAGATATTAGGAAATGAAATGGGGTGTTTGAGAAATATGCATGAAAACAAAAGCATAATGCTTTGAAAATCATGTTTTATTACTTTTTAGAAAATGATTGGTAGGTTGGCCGACATTTGAAATGAATTGCAAAAGAAATGAGTTGTTTTGGTTTGTTAACCATACTTTGCAAAGAATTGAGCCACCTACATGGTTTTCATGAGAATGAAAGCGTGCTAGAGTATGACCCGCACGAGATTTGATGTGTTTTATACGCATAAGTGTTGAAACTTAGCTCGCACTAGTTTTCACATGGATTTTTAAATTGGTTTTGGCATGGTGCTTGGAGCTTAGCTCGCACTAGATGTGTGAGACCTGAATTTTCATGCTATTGTTCATTTTAAGATAAATCAAGAAGTTTAAAACTTGTATAAATGTTTATACAGGGCGTAGAAAGATCGAGATGCCCAGGATAGTGGCATGAAGCCCGAGGCACGTGTTTCGATGTAAGATCTCAAATTTAAGTATTTTTCAATAAATTATGATTTTAGGTATGTTGTGATGATTAGAAAGTGAAACTAATACATTAGAAGTTGAAAATTTTGTAAAACTCGGGTTTACACTAAACCGAGCAAATGAGCCTAGAAATAGAAATAAATTTGAAATAAATTCTAGAAATTCACAAAAATTATTTCGAGGCTATAGGAAATTATTATAAGGCATAATTTACATGAGGAATGCAAATTGAGTGGAGATATGGAGGTTTTTGTGATCAAATGAATTTTTAAAGTAAACCGAAAACCTTAAGTTACATTGTTCGGTAATGACCAAGTTGTGTAAAATGGGCCCAATCGGGAAACATTTCTTAAACAAGTGGGTCCCAAATTTTTATGAGAGATACTAGAGACATAGTATCACACTTTAGAAGTGAAAATTTGGAAGAAAATGGGCCAGAACTATTTTTCATGGATTTTCTAAAACTGACCAGTGGGCTGTCCCAACCCATTGAACTAGATACCCATTAGGAAAAACCCAATTTTGACCCATCTAAAAATCCAATTTAAACCCGACCTTTTAGGACACAAAACTAGACTTATGTATCTTTCATAGGGCTCTAAAACACCCCGAAATATGCTGCCACGCGCTCTCACCTCCCTCTCGAAAGATTCACAGGCGTTACTGTAGCTCTCCCCTTCTTGAATTTTTTCGACCCCTTTCCAAGCCGAATTGGAATTTGGCCAAGAAGGATGAAATATTCCTCTTTCAACCTTATATAACATATAAACAATACAGCCATAAAGGAGTTCATTTACTAGGTGAAAACTTAGAGAGAAGAACGGGGGCAGAATTTGCCCTGTTTCGAGGTGAGAGAAAGTTTAATTTTTGAAAGTTTTTAGTTGGTTTTTCTTGTAGTTTTTGATGATTCTAAGCTATATACATGTTTAATTACAGCTAAGGATTTTTTTTGAAGATAAAAAACTTGGTCAACTTTGGTCAAAGGTGAGAGAAACTTGATGGATGATGAAGATGATGAGATATGTTTATGTTTGATGATTTTTAAGGATTTTTAGTTATGTAGAATGTAAAGAAATAATTTATATGGAAGTGTGTAGTTCTGATCAGCATGCTTAAGTTGTGGAAATGATCAATTTTGGATGAATTCAAGGTTGTTAACAGTTAAATTTATACCGAAAAAGTTCGATTTATAGCTTAGTTTAGTGAAAAAATCGAAAGGTGTGAGAATTTGTAAGAATTGGATTGATAAAGTGTGGATTATGGATATGAATGGGTATGTAGGTTATTGAGATAGTGAATGTGAAGTTAGAATGATTAAATTGGATAATAGCTTAAACCATCACTTAAATCGGTAAAACCGAAAATAATAGGAAAAGTTGACAAAAAGGTCAAATTTGGTCAACTCTTAAGGAGATAAATACATACTTGGATATGTTGAGATGAAATCAAACAATATTTGATAATTTGGAATCATTTTGGGCAGCTCGAGAATTCAGCACGTAAAACTAGGTAAACCCAAACCCCGACAGAGTAACGCTGTTTTAGCTCCGTTGAAGTAAGGGATGCAATTTAAAATAGTACTAACCTCCTATATCTATTTATTGTTCATAAATGACTTCAAAATCGTAGAAAGAAATCTATTTGAAAACCATACTTTCTCGATTTAAGTCCGAAAGGAATAATAAATCGTTTTTAGATATTGAAATCACGGTTTTCACTTATTTTGCATAAATAAAATAGATATACATATTTTGTATGAATTATTACTTGATTTGATGATTAAAGTTTCCATATGAAAGTAAGTAAGTAAGTATGAAAGTAAGGATTTTGAGACGACAGGCTACTATAAGTATATGCTAAGTGCATAATCATGCCTGCTACTTGTGGTGTCCTGGCTTCGCCACACCTAGTATTAGTTTAGATTCACCAGTGTAGTGTCTATTCCGCCTTAGTGGTGTTGTTTTTCACTACACGTGGTGTCTATTTTCGAAGTATCTTGTGACTGCACGGTGTGTACCACTAGTGCCCGTGCCCTAGCTATGTGCTAGTGTGATTGAGATACTATATTAGAATCGCTGTATGACCCTGATCCAGTCTACATCCCTTACCATGGCCATAGGTATTATTACCTTTACTGAGGATATGATATGTTGCATGATAACTATGTTTAAATAGCCTAGTCTCCATGTTTTGATGTATAATATTTTAACAAAGAAAGTATGTATGATGTTTTAGTATATGAAAGTACGTACAACATTTTGATGAAGAATGATTTATTTTAAAGTAAGCATGTAAAATGGTTTTCTAAGTATGTATGTACGAAAGTATGTTTATTCTGATTTTCTGATTGTTTTTAAATGGTTAGAATTGTTTTAAATGCATACCTTACTGAGCTTTTCCCCAGAAGCTCACCCCTTCTCCTCTCCCATTTTAGAGTACCTGCAGTGAGATTATTCAACCATTTACACGTACGTGAGTAGTTGGTGGATTCAGTGCCTCCCAGACTACTTTCAATACTAGCTCAGGTATATCATTGGATATTTATTCCCAGACATGTATTTTGTACAAATATTGGATTGTATATAAATACTTTTGGGATGTAATTAGTTGTTTTATGGATTATTTTGTAAACGTTTTGGGAAGTGAATGAAATGTCGATGATACTGAGTATGGATGTGGAAGTTATAGTAATAAAAATGTAGAGTTGAAAGTAATAAGTTTAAGAAATAAAATCAACTGCCTTGAGAATATAAACCGCGTTTACCTGTAGGGGGATAGGATATATTATAAAAGGTTATGCTGCCAAAATTTTTGGTAAAATTAAATAGTTAAAAGAATAAGTAAAGAAAGAGAAGAAGTAACCCACACTGTACAGGAATGCAATCTAAGTAGAAAAATAATAGTTAAAGGAAAAAGTTAGCCCCTATTTTCGCGCTTCCGGGGCGTTACAAGATGCCCACCTTATTTGTGCCATGCTTGGAGCTTCGGGTAGAGTGGGTGCCGCACCGATTAAATAGGCTCGCACATGCATTTGTGATATTTTGACATGTTGATAGCTATCTTAGGAGCTTCGGGTAGATAAGAGGTCGTATCAATTAAATAGGCTCACATGTGAGTTTTAAGATGTGGCATGATGTGATATGTTGATGTGGGTCCACAGAGTACGTTGTACCAAGCAGGTAGCATGGAGTACGTTGTACCGTGTTGAGATGTGATATGTCATCTTCGGACGAGATCTGCTATGGATCGACAGGCAGGATTTGACCCATCTCCCATGTGGAAGCAGATAGTGGTGATATCTCGCACACCTAATCCATGTAGCCGGTATCACAGGTTATGGCCATAGACCTAGAGGTTATTTCACTTATTGAATTGCCTATCTCACATGTCTAATGCTTTGAGAATAAATCCATGTTTGAAATGTTTTGTGGGTCAGGATAGTCTGAGGGAGGGATCGAATCATGACTAGAGTGGAAGTGTTTGAGATGAAAGTATGTTAATGGTTTTTAAAGTGCACTGATGCATGATGTTTAATGCCATGCTTTACGTGTGAAATATGCATGATGATTAATATCATGCCTTCCTTATGAAATATGCATGATGGTTAATGCCATGCTTTGAATGGGATTTTGTGCACTATATTTTTAACAGTATGAATTGCTTTACATACCATTAACACAATCATACACTCATGTTTTGAGATAAAATGATGAACTAAATGCT
Source organism: Firmiana major (assembly GCA_033439115.1). Classification (NCBI taxonomy): domain Eukaryota; kingdom Viridiplantae; phylum Streptophyta; class Magnoliopsida; order Malvales; family Malvaceae; genus Firmiana; species Firmiana major. The sequence goes on along the minus strand of CM065903.1, from coordinate 18,437,465 downwards.
TTTGAGCATGGCATCATGATCATGTAGATAGTGCAGTATCTACCTATTCGCATGATTGCCTTACTGAGCGTGTGGTTTGCTCACCCCCTTATTTTTCCCCTCTTTACAGAGATTTGAGTATAGAGTGAGCGTGACTGGAGGCTTTCCCTTTTGGATATCCGATGCATCCCATCACGTAAGGTATACACACTTGAAATATTTTGTATCTAAACTAGACATAGCACAGTAGCATTTTGTATGTAAACATTGGGGATGTAGAGCAATGTAAACACTTGTAAACAGTAACTCTGATGTATTCATGAAAGTGTTTACTTTTGAAATTAATTTGTTATGGATGGATGAGGTAGACATTGATACACAGCCTAACTGTTGATAGTGTGGTTGTTCACGATCGAAGAAGGATGATTAATAAATGACGCATGAAAATGTAAAAAATTTATACGTATTTTGGTAAGTTAAGGGTCGTGATAGAAGTTGGTATCAGTGCCGAGTTGGTCTGAGATGTGTCGTGTCTAAAATACTTAATAAGTTGGAAAATTACATCCCTATGTTACTGTGCTTGTTTAGATACAAATTGTGCGTTTGTCGATAGGTTGACTAAGAAATTGATGTGTATGTAGGGAAGTGAAACAATATACCTAATACCAGTCGCGGTAGAGGGATGGGAGTGCAGGCCTGAGGTCGCAGAGGTAGGCATGGGGGTAATGTTGAGCCACAAACACACGAGGCTCAGGATGATATTGAGGTGGAGGCTGAGGTTGAGCAGCTCTACAGGGTCAGAGGAGAGACCCGAGAGTACTGAGGCTCGCTTCGCGAGGATTGAGCGGAGCATTGAGATGATATTAGAGTTGGTCACCTAATCTTTATCTGGAGTTGGTGGTAGACAGAGTCCCGTTACACAGGGTGATGCCGAGCAGGCAGCAGCTCCTGAGGCATAGGCACGACCAGCCCAGAGACCTCAAACGACAGATACCCCACCTGCACAGGATATGCCTACACCTGTTGCTACACCACAGGCTAGTAGAGGTTGGGGATATGGATGTGATTTGGATAGACTGCGACAGTTCTAAAAGTTTGGACCACCGTCTTTCAGTGGAGTAATGGACCTAGTAGCTGCTGAGGATTGGATAAATGAGATCGAGAAGCTGTATAGGTTCTTTGAGTGCACTACTAGCGTTTACCGCGTTTATGCTGAAGGGATCAGCAGAACATTGGTGAAAGTCCACCAGGCCTATTTTGAGAGCCCAACATACCAAGATCAGTTGAGATGTGTTTTTGGAGGCCTTCCGGAGACAGTATGTTTCGGATACCGCACAACGAAAGCTAAAGATGGTATTTTTGGGACTGACCCAAGGGAGTAGGACAGTGGATGAGTATAAGAAGACCTTTATCTCCCTGGGCAGATATGATCCCAACACAATGAGTAATGAGGTCGAGAAAATCTAAAAATTTATGGATGGACTGAGACCGACCATCAGGTCTAGACTAGTTCCCTTGACATACCGACCTACGAGGAGGTAATGCGCAGGGCGTAATTGTGTGAACAAGATGTTGATAGAATCACCTCAGAGTTTGGGAAAGTCAGTAAAGTGAGGGACAGGGATAAGAAGAAACCAATGATGGATAGAGGCTTCAGCTATAAGGGAAGTAAGAGATTTTCTGGAAAGAGGTCGAGGATCGAAGAGATCCGAGAGAGAGCAGTTAATACTCCCATGTATCCGGCCATAGCTCCAGCTATGGGAATTGTGATTGGAGGGCCACGGCCTACGATAGAGCAGTTCGATATGTGTGGTAGGTACCATGCTATGGACATCCTACAATATGCTTTAGATGTGTGAAACCAGGGCAGATAATCAGAGATTGTCCAGAGATGACAGAGAGAGCCCCACAGAAGGGCAAGGAGCCAGAGAGAGCTCCAGTTGGGACAGCTACTCTGAGGAGGAGGGTTACAGCTGAGGAAAAGGGGAAGCAGGCAATGGGTGTGAGCAGAGGACGAGTGCATGCATTGGATCAGGACACTGCAGATCAGTCTTCGGATGTGGTTAAAGGTACCATCCAAATCTTTGATTTAGAAGTATTTGTACTGTTTGATCCTGGTGCCACGCATTCTTTTATATCACTATCCTTTGCATGCAAATTGTTGAAGTATGTAAACCCACACTGATTGATAAGATGTTAATGATATGTACCTCTATGAATGATAGCCAGTTGACTGAACATGTGTATAGGAATTGTAAGATGAGGATAGGAGGTAAGGAAATGGCAGCCGATTTAATTTTATTAAATATGAGTGATTTTGATGTGATCTTAGGAATGAATTAGTTGGCTTCCAATCATGTTGTTATGGATTGTCATGTAAAAACTTTGATGTTTCCAAAGATAGACAATCTTATTGTAAAATTGGTGAAATGAAAAGAAATGATAAGATGAATCTAATTTACAAATTATATATGTTGATGTGATGATTTATGATTTCTAATGGTGGAAAGAATAATATAAAGGGTTCATCGCTTATGTGATTGAGACGGATAAGGCACGTCCGAAATTGGGAGATATATCAGTGGTAAGGGAATATCCAGATGTCTTCCCAGATGAATTACTAGGATTACCTCCAAATAGAGAGATGTAGTTTGGTATAGATTTAGAACCTGGTACAGAGTCTATATCCAAGCCACCATACAGAATGGCTCAAGTTGAGTTGGAAGAACTAAGGAAACAGCTGCAAGAGTTATGGGAGAAGGGATTCATCAGATCGAGCGTCTCACTTTGGGGAGCACTGATTCTATTTGTAAGGAAGAAGGATGGAAGTCTCAGACTATATATAGATTACCAGTTGTTGAATAAGGCCACCATCAAGAATAAGTATCCCCTTCCACACATCGATGACTTGTTGGATCAGCTTAAGGGAGCATAGGTCTTTTCCAAGATAGATCTGAGATTTGGGTACCATCAGTTGAAGATACGGAGATGAAATGTACCCAAGATAACGTTTTACACCCGATATGGACACTATGAGTTTGTGGTTATACCATTCGGGTTGACGAATGCTCCTGCAGCTTTTATGTCTTTCATGAATGAGATATTACACCAGTATTTGGATCGATTTGTGATCGTGTTTATTGATGATATACTGGTGTACTCAAGATCTAGAGAGGAGCATGAAAGACATTTAAGGATAGTGCTACAAACCCTCAGAGAGAAGAAGTTGTACGCTAAACTCAGCAAATGCAACTTTTAGTTGGAACATATCTCTTTTCTAGGTAATATAGTGTCGAAAGATGGAGTGTCAGTGGATCCATCTAAGATTGAGGCCGTGGTTTAGTGGCAAAGACCCCAGACAGTATAGAGATCAGAAGTTTCTTGGGTTTAGCTGGGTATTATTGATGGTTTGTAGAGGGATTCTCAAGGTTAGCTGCTCCTTTGACACATCTCACAATAAAGAATGTGGAGTTTGTGTGGGATGATAAGTGTGAGGAAAGTTTTTAGGAGTTAAAAAGGAGAATAACCACAGCTCTGATCCTCACCATTCCTACCAGTTCAAGAGGTTTCTCGGTGTATACGGATGCTTCACACCAAGGACTGGGTTGTGTATTGATGCAGGATGGGAGGTAGTAGCCTATGGATCAAGGAAGTTAAAGGATCGTAAGAGGAACTACTCGACCCATGACTTGGAGTTGGTAGCGGTGGTGTTCGAGCTGAAAATATAGCGCCACTACCTTTATGGAGAGAAATTCCAAGTGTTTACGGACCACAAGAGCCCTAAATACCTGTTCTTGTAGAAAGAGTTGAGTATGAGACAGAAGAGATGGCTTGAGCTCTTAAAGGATTATGATTGTGAGATCCTATACCACCCGAGGAAAGCAAATGTGGTTGCTGATGTATTCAGTAGGAAACATCTCAAGATGGTATCATTTATGATGATCAGGGAACACGAGCTGTTGGAACAGTTCACGAACCTCAGTTTAGATATGACCTCCCCTGACGTTGATAGTGGATTTATGATAGCTAGCCTGAAATTGGAACCAGATCTGGTAGATCGAATTCGACAGGCTCAGCGAGTTGATCAGCAGTGCAGTGATATTGTTGGGAAGATACAGAGAGGTACAGAGAAGGACTTTGTTGAGGTTCAGAGGTAGGATATGTGTTCCTGGTGATGCAGAGATTAAAAGGTTGATCTTGACAGTGGCTCACTCATCGAAGTATACGATACATCCAGGGAGTACTAAGATGTATCAAGACCTTCGTAAGGTTTATTAGTGGTCTGGGATGAAAAAGCACATTACTGAATATGTTGCTAAGTGTCTCGTTTGTCAGCAGGTGAAGGTAGAGCATCAGAAGCCTTCAGGGTTATTGCAGACTCTACCGATACCAACTTGGAAGTGGGAGCATGTCACCATGGATTTTATGATGGGATTGTCGAGGACCCGCAGAGGTCATGATGCCATATGGGTGATTGTGGATCGGTTGATGAAATCAACCCATTTTCTAGCTATGAGAGCTACCAATACATTGAGCCAGTTAGCGAATCTATATGTGCACGAGATAGTGAGGCTACATGGAATTCTAGTGAGCGTTATTTTTTATAGGGATGCCAGCTTCACTTCCCATTTATGGGAACGTTTTCAGGAAGCGATGGGGACCCAGTTGAGTTTTAGCACCACGTTTCATCCTCAGACAGATGGTCAGTCAGAGAAGACTATACAGACCTTGGAGGATATGTTTAGAGCGTGTGCATTGGATTTTAGAGGCTCCTAGGATGACCATTTACCACTAGCAGAGTTCGCCTATAATAACAGTTTTCATGCCGTATCGAGATGGCACCATATGAGGCATTGTATGGGCGTAGATGCCATTCCTCTATTAGATAGGAAGAGGTTGGTGACAGACAGATTTTTACTCCAGACTTAGTGCGGCAGACATCTGAGGACATCCAATTAATATGTGAGAGGTTACAAATAGCTTAGAGCTAGCAAAAGAGTTATGTTGATAAGAGACGGAGACTATTAGAGTTTGATGTGGGTGAGTCGATGTTCTTGAAAGTTTCTCCTTTGAAGGGAATTATAAGATTTGGTAAGAAGGTCAAGCTGAGCCCTAGATACATCGGACCCTTTAAGATTTTGAAGAGAGTGAGAGACAAGGGTTATAGGTTGGAATTGCCACCAGAGTTGGCAAGTCTGCATAATGTCTTCCACGTATCTATGTTAAGGAAGTATCACCCGAACCCGGCACATGTAATAAGGTATGAACCTTTGGAGCTCAATGAAGGTATGACCTATGTTGAGAGGCCAGTTCGAATATTGGATAGAAAAGATAAAGTGTTGAGGATAAAGATAATTCCCTTGGTGAAGGTTCTTTGGCAACATCACATGGTGGAAGAAGCCACATGGGAATTAGAGAGTTTAATGTGGAAAAAGTATCCCGAGTTGTTCACAGAATGATTGGTTCCAATTTGGAGGACCAAATTTTCTAAGTGGGGGAGAATGTGAGACCCCGTATATGTATAATTGAGAATATGTACATAGAAATGTAAATGAAATCATAAGTATGATGATATACTTGTAATGTGAAGTATATGTAATGTAAGTCCATGAATTTAATGTACACACATGTAATAAGAGTTGTGATTGTACATACAAGTTACATTATGTATGAATGTGAAGAAATGGACTTAAACATGTGGAGAATATGAGTAGAATGGATTATGAGTAGTGTGGTAAAATGGAAGGAGAATTACATAAGTTGTACAGTTCTATTTGGTTTATATCATGTACCTTTGGATATACAAAGATTCTACACAAGTTTTAATGTCTATGAAGTATTAATGGATGTTATTTTCAAGTCTCAAAAGTGATCGAATGAGAAAATGACTATGGCAGCAAATTAAGGATGTTTAAGTATGAGTTGCTGCAAAAAAACTGCAAAAAATTTAGAAATATGAAGGTCAGATCGATCTCATAGGATGAGAGATCGATCTGGAAGAGCCAGAAAGCTCTTATTTGAGCAATGGAATAGAGCAGATCAATCTCCAAGGGAGCCAGATAGATCTCCTAACTCATTCTGTAAAATGCAAATCGATCCTTAATGGAACAGATCGATCTCCTTAGCTCTCGGGTTGGAAGCAGATTGATCTCCCCTAAGACTAGATCGATCTCCTTGACTCTCTGTTTGAAGCAAGATCGATCCTCCCTACTTGACAGATCGATCTCCTGCCTTCAAAATGTCTTGAAAAAGAGAGATTTTAAGAGGACCATATCGATCTCCACCAAAGGCAGATCGATCTCATCAAGCTGAATCTATAAATATGGAGCAGTTGGATCTGAATTTTCGAGACAAAAACCAATCTTTCCCATTTCCAACCTAAGACCTAGCTTTCTCACTCCTAAATCCACACATTTTCTGTAAGATTTGAGGGAAAGCTATTAGAGACAAAGTTGTTCACATCAAAGAGAAGAACAACATAGTTTGGAGGCATTTCTCCACTTGTTGGATTGAAGGATCAAAGGTGCATTTCCATTGGAGCAAAGAGAAAATCAAACTAGGTGAGTTTCTAAATGAAATAACTCAAATGCATTGTGTAAATATTGATTTTTGGAGTTGTTTGGTATGCATAGAAAAGGTAGAAACTACTTAGAAAGTAATGAATCCACCATGACCTAGGAATGGTCTAGTGTGAGAAAGTGAAATGTGTTGAGATTAATGATGAATGGGATATATTGAAGTTAATAATAGTGTTGTGATATGATTTTAAGCTGTTGTTGGTGAATAAATTGTGGGATTTACCAAAAAGGGATAAAATGTGGATTAATGCATTGGTAAATGCAAAGATGGGTTATATTGATTAATGAGGTCAAATGTGAGTTAACAAATTTAACTCAAGTGGTTTAGATGATTGAATCGCAGCTTTCGAGGATACACCGAAACAAGGTGAGCCAAGAGCGCAAGACATTAAGAGGAAAAGAGAGTCGCACTTAAGTAAATCGAGGTAAGGGAATTGTGTGGACTCTTAGAGATATCTGTGCGTAATTTGTGCGCTTAAATGCTTTGCTAGAATGCATGAGATAGTAGGAAATGAAATAGGGTGATTAAACGGAAAAAGTTGGGTGTTTGAGAAATGTGCATGAAAACAAAAGCATAATGCTTTGAAAATCATGTTTTATTGCTTTTTAGAAAATGATTGGTAGGTTGGTCGACATTTGAAATGAATTGCAAAAGAAATAAGTTGTTTTGGTTTGTTAACCATACTTTGCAAAGAATTGAGCCACCTACATGGTTTTCGTGAGAATAACAACGTGCTAGAGTATGACTCGCACAAGATTTGATGTGTTTTATACGTATGATTGCTGGAGCTTAGCTCGTACTAGTTTTCACATGGATTATTATATTGGTTTTGGCATGGTGCTTGGAGCTTAGCTCGTACTAGATGCCCACCTTATTTGTGTCGTGCTTGGAGCTTCGGGTAGAGTGGGTGTCGCACCGATTAAATAGGCTCGCACGTGCATTTGTGATATTTTGACATGTTGATAGCTGTGTTAGGAGCTTCGGGTAGACAAGAGGTCGTATCGATTAAATAGGCTCACATGTGCATTTTGAGATGTGGCGTGATGTGATATGTTAATGTGGGTCCACGAAGTACACTGTACATTGTAGGTAGCATGGAGTACGTTGTACCATGTTGAGATGTGATATGACATCTTCGGATGAGATATGCTATGGATCAGCGGGTAAGATTTGACCCACCTCCCGTGTGGAAGCAGATAGTGGTGATATCCTGCACACCTGATCCGTGTAGCCGGTATCACAGGTTATGGCCATAGACCTAGAGGTTATTTCCCTTATTGACTTGCCTATCTCACATGTCTAATGCTTTGAGAATAAATCCATGTTGTGGGTCAGGATAGTCCGAGGGAGGGATCGAATCCTGACTAGAGTGGAAGTGTTTGAGATGAAAGTATGTTAATGGTTTTTAAAGTGCACTGATGCATGATGTTTAATGCCATGCTTTACTCTTGAAATATGCATGATGATTAATGCAATGCCATACTTATGAAATATGCATGATGGTTAATGCCATGCTTTGAATGGAATTTTGTGCACTATATTTTTACTAGCATGAATTTCTTTACATACCCTTAACACAATCATACACTCATGTTTTGAGATAAAATGATGAACTAAATGCTTTTGAGCATGGCATCACGATCATGTAGATAGTGCAGTATCTACCTATTCGCATGATTGCCTTATTGAGCGTGTGGTTTGCTCACCCCCCCTTATTTTCCCCCTCTCTACAGAGATTTGAGTATAGAGTGAGCGTGACTAGAGGCTTTCCCTTTTGGATATCCGATGCATCCCATCACGTAAGGTATACACACTTGAAATATTTTGTATCTAAACTAGACATAGCACAGTAGCATTTTGTATGTAAACATTGGGGATGTAAAGCAATGTAAACACTTGTAAACAGTAACTCTGATGTATTCATGAAAGTGTTTACTTTTGAAATTAATTTGTTATGGATGGATGAGGTAGACATTGACACACAGCCGAACTATTGAGAGTGTGGTTGTTCACAATCGAGGAAGGATGATTAATAAATGACGCATGAAATTGCGAAAAATTTGTATTTATTTTGGTAAGTTAAGGGTCGTGATACTAGCAGGCATTACCTTCCTTGTGTTTTCATCTTCCACCTACCGTTTTCAAGCTGGCAGCCTCTTACAACGTCCACGGTTCTTCAGCCTTCCAACTGCTTTAATTTTCTTCTTCTTTCTCTTTTCCTCTGCTGTAGTCTACAACAATATTTTATCTATCAACCTCTTCCATTTTCCAGCTCCTCGGTTTCAATTCACTGATCTTTTTTCCTCATCCGTTTTTCATACCATTACACCGCTTACTCTTTGTTTACTAATTTCTTTTCTTTCCTACCGTGGCCATCATCAACATCATTCGTCCATCATGTTTTCTTCTGCAATTTTACTGCAGCAAAACATGTCCTCAGGTTTGAGTGCAGCTCCTTGCTGCAGTTCACTTGTTTATATATATAATATACGTTATATATATACACTTTATATATGTATATTTGATTGCTGCTGTTTACAGTAGATACTCCATCACATCCTTAGGATTTTGGACTTTCCTTCCTACTATTGTTTCTAGCAATCATCACCCTTTCACATTTTTGCTTCCCACGTTTCCTGACTTGGTCTTATGCTCTACTACAGCCTCGGTACTTATGTATTTATATGTATATACTTCACATTCCTCTGCCACATGCTTGCGCTATTGCAGGAGAAATGCTTCACATTTATTGTCCACCAACTTATGCCCCCTTCTTTTCTCTCTACATCGAAGACCATCGTCATCCACCTTTCCTCTTCACGTGTTTTGCTGTAGTTTTTTTTACTGTAGCAGAAATGGCTCTCGGTCTGGCTTCTTAAATAGAAGACCACATGCTTCCAATTCCCTTTCCTCCTTACTCACCGAACAGCTTCTTTCATCATGTAATTTCCCTTTTTTAAGTAACCATCATATATTGTGACAAGCCGGAAGCACAGAAAATAGGGCTAATTTACTATTTTTCATAAAATTAAACTACCTACTCGAGGTGCATTCCTATACCATGTCAGCTAATCTCATACCTGTCTCATTAACCAACAATCCAAGGATCTATCAACATCAACATTTACTTAATCAAATAACATGATATCAAAATAAACCCACTTTTCTAATTTATATACATATATCATTCTGATTACATCCGAACGTTACTTAAAAATAAGTGTCTGCATTACATAAATGACTGGATACAAAATGAATTGAATTATACCTCTCGCGTGTACAAGTAATAGCCTGGGGAGAGTCTTGTCTACCAGCCTATGTCACGTACGCAGCAGGTACTAGCACTCACTGTAAATAATCTGTGGGGGAGGAAAAAGAAGGGGTGAGCTTCAACTAGCTCAGTAAGGAGTGCATATGAGATTTAGAAATCATTATCAAAGCATAAGTGTAATAATGGCATACTTTCACATATTTATAAATGTAAGACCCGAATTTAATTAAAATATGAAATGAATGAGTATTCGTGAAGGGAAGTCGGGTTAAATTAATCCCGAACACGTGCAAGGGTAAAATGGTCAAAAGACCAAAGGTCGGTATAATTTCGATAAGAAAAATTTAATTAAAATATGGATTTGAGAAATCTTGGTCAATAAAGATGAAATAAATTTATTTTGGGTTAAATTGATCAAGATATTAAGTTATTGGAATTAATCGGGATTAATTGGAATTTTTAGTTCAGAAAAATAATCCCGAAAATAATTGAAAAATATACCGAAAAGTCATTCGGGACAATATCCCGAAAATACGGAGAAATTATACCCGAAAAAGGGTTAAAATATAATAAATAAATTAAATAAAATTAAATTAATTAATTTAGAATAAAATAATAATTTTAAGGGATATTTTGGATTTTTATGGAGTATTTTATTGAATAGTAAAATAATTAAAATAAATAATAATAATAATAAAATTAATAAAACAAAAAGAGGAAAAAAAAAAGGGGGGTCGGGGAGAGAGAAAGAAAGAAACAGAAACAGAAACGGAAGAGAAAAAACGAAGCCCGAAACCGAGGAACCACCGGCGGGCTGTCCGGCGGCCAGGGACCCCAGGCGAGGGCCGACGAAGACGGCCCGACCTCAGGCGACCTATCAGCGGCGACGACGCGCCGTGGGAGCGTCGGAATCCGGTGAAAAACGGAAGAGAAGCCGCGGGAGAAGAGATGGCCACCGGCGGCGAACGGCGGCGATTCGAGCCCCACCAAGGCTCGATTTCGGAAGCCCAGGTGACGGTGAGCAGATTGGCGGTGGTGGCAGCCACCGAAACTGACGGACGGCGTCGAAAACGGCAGAAGAAGAAATGGGTACCGACGGCGAAGAGGAGAACAGCCGGACCGACGGCGTTCCGGCGAGCTTGACCCAAGCCGAGGCCAGATTTGAGACGCGGACAGCCTTGCGGAGCTACTGGCGGTGGAAGCCGGTGAAGAACCGGCCGGCAAGGCAGTGAACCGGCGGTGAACCGGTCGAACCGGAGAGAACCGGCGGTCTGAACCGGTCCGAACCGGACTGAACCGGTTCAGCCAAAAAGAGGAGGAAAAAAGGAAGAAAAAGGGAAAAAAAAAGAGAAAAAAATTGGGGAAAATTCCTATGATGCAATCGAGCTTCGGGTAAGTCGATAAGCGGTCAAATTGACCCGATTTAAGTTTCGGAGTATTTAATTTAATTAATTTTCGACTGGAAACTTACCCAGAAAAATTATGAAATTGTATAGCTCGACGATTGGCATCCACCGAGGGCTCGAGATAGCCTCGATTTGCAGATTAGCATGGAATCTCGGGTAAGTGACCCTTATTTACGACAATTACCTCGTTATGCGTGATATTGATTTAATTTCCGCATAAATTGAATTAAATTATGGAAATTTAGATAAATTGTCGTAAATAATCGATTTAGCTATTCGAGAATTAGAACAAGGCCCAATAAATTATTGGTGGGCCCAATGAGCCCAATAGGCCTCGATAAAGTGAAAATTAAGTGAAAAACGGGCTTAAGGCCGATTTAGGCCCATTAAGGTGCAATCGGGCCCAATAGGGGTAAACGGGCCCAATGATTTAAATTAAGCCCAGAAAGTATTAAATACAATTAAATTGCATAATATCTGACCTGAGGAATATTAATACGCAGTTCCGGACATTTGATTTGGGAGCATATCGGACTGCGCGACGGGACTACATTGGAAAAGAAAAGGTCAGGCTCGACAGGAAAATAAGGTAAGGGAATTCTGCGGACTGCTAGAGGTAACTTTACGCAATTTTAAATTCATACGCAGTCCTTTAAAATTAACTGAAGGGTCTAGAGGTCGAAGAACAATTTTAGTGCCCCGAATGGGCAAAATTACTAAAATACCCTTGTTAAGGGTAGAATCTAAAAATTTAGGAAAAATTGGGAGGAGCAAGGACAAGAGGTTCCTGCTCGTTCTGGAGGTATTTCAACACATGCATGAGTAGGCTGGCTCACTTTTAAAGAAAAATGCATAGCATTGCATATCTTAATTGTTGTGATTTCTGTGAAAACTATTTGGAAATAACCGAGCCGCCTACATGTTTTTATTTACATGTGACGTGCTAGAGCTCAGCTCGCACGATGTTTGATTTGTGTGATGCATGCATTAGTGCTGGAGCGAGAGCTCGCACTAGAGTTTTACATGCATAGGTGCTAGAGTATAACTCGCACCAGATTTCACATGCTTTTGTGTGACACGGTGCTAGAGTCTAACTCGCACCAGATTTTATAAGATTTTCATACAATTTATATACAGAGTACTGAGCATAGCTCGCACTAGTTTTACTGGATTTGTGGAGTAGCGCTGTCTGCCCTTGGAGTCAGCCAAAAGGCCCAACAGGCTCAAAAGACCTCTTAAGTAGGGTGAGAGTGAGGGATGAGGTTGGCGGCCCTGTGGAGATGTAAAGCGGGCTCTGCCAAGTTTACTTGATTTGATGAGAGTGCTGAGCATCGCTCGCACTGATTTTTATGAGAACATACGATGAGCCGTGCTTGGAGCATCGGGTAGACTGTGTGTCACCGACTTAATAGGCTCGCACGTGCGTTTTGAGACATGGCAACGAGTATTGAGTTATGAAAACCTCTGTGGGAAGCAGGCCATTGGGCTGGAGTACCTAGAGTGATATGGGTCCATGGAGTACGATGTACCGTGCAAGTAGCATGGAGTACGATGTACCGTGGGGTATCTTCGGATACGGCATCTTTGTGATACGGGGTATCTTTGTGATACGGTATCTTTGTGATACGGGGTATCTTCGGATACGGCATCTTCGGATGCGTGAGATCGGATAAGACTGACGGGTTGGATTGACCCACCTCCCGGGCAGTTCCCGATCAGGGTGAGACCTTGCACACTGGGATCCGTGAAGCTAGAGGGACTTACGAGGACATATTGGCCAGTCATGGTTATTATCGATATACAGTATTGCCTAGTCTCGTATCTTGTATATATATACGTATGTTTTCGATATCGATGCTTTTGAGAAACTCAATTTTCATGGTTTTGTGTGAGTCAGGATCACCCGAAGGAGGGGTCGAGTCCTGACTTTATTGTGAAAATTTTAATTGAGAAAGAAATGATTTGTAATAATTGCATGTTGATTTTCCGTGCAAATGTGTTTTACATAACATCATAACGCATATCATTGTTTTAAAATGTGTGGAGAAAGGGTGGTTTATGCATGGCACCACGTTCATGTAGGTAGTATGGTTACCTACTTGTTCGTAGGATTGCCTTACTGAGCTTGATGTGCTCACCCCTTTCATTTTCTCCCACAGATAATCTCCAGTTGAAGTCGCGACGACTCAGTGCTGCATTCCGGATATCCGCTGCTGCCCATCAACATAAGGTATATATACACTTGTACATATTGTATCTACATAAGCATAGCACAGTAACATGTTTGTAAGTGACTATAGGGGATGTATAAATAATGTAACAATTATAAATGACTGGAGAATAAATAAGTTAGATGGTAATGGTATGGTGGGACTGGCATTGACGCACAGCCCAATTATTAGTGGAGTGTTGGTCACGATTCGAGGACAGGTAAGAATTCAAGTAAATAAACAAAACGCGAAAAATTAACTCTGATTTTTGGGTAGTTTGGGTCGTGACAATTAAGCTGGTATCAGAGCAAAATTGGTCTGATGTGCGTCAGTGTCAGTAATTAGGAAATTACATCCCCGTGTTACTGTGCTTGGTTAGATACAATAGTGTATATCGAGATGGGTTTTGACTAGGAAATGGTTGAGAATGCAGGAATGCTTAATATGAGTCGCGTTAGATGAGATAGTGCACGAGGCAGAGGTCGTATAGGTAGACCTGAGTCTACTAAGTCGTGCTGAGTTGACCTATGAGAATCAGAATGAAATTGGAATAGAGGCTAATGTTGAGAATGCCTCACAGAGTCCGACAGAGAGATCGGACAGTATTGAGACACGCTTCGCGAAGTTGGAGTGGAGTGTGGAGATTATTTTGAGGAGCAAATTGCTCAGAGTATACATAAGATCAGAGGGCGCAGCGGAACATTGGTGGAAACCCGCTCGACCCATCTTAAGAGCTGATATGAGAAATATCTTGGATATATTCCGGTGATAAGATATCCCGGACATGATTTAAAGGAAATTTCAAGGAAAAATTTCTTACACTGCCCAGGAATACTAAATTGATTATGAGTATGAAACTCAGTTATATTCTTTGACAGATATTACCTCGACACTATAAACAAGTGACAGTCGAGATGTCTAAAAGTTTATGGAAGGGCTCAACTTTCCAATTAGAGTCCAATTGGCCCGTGAGATATTACTTATACCGAGGCAGTGCGCAGATTTGCAGTTGGGTAAATAAGAACATGAACTGTACGCCTCTGAGATTGGGAAAGGTAATGAGGGCTGAAATAGAGACAGAAAGCGAATCGAGAAATGACAAAGGTGTTGAATGAGAAAATGGTAATTGGTTAAAGATTAGATTTGATGAGTTATGGGCTGAGATAATTGGTAAGGCCCTAGTGCATCCAATTTTGGCACTCTTGTGGGCATTGTGATTGGAGGACCCCGACCTGCTACGAAGCAGTGTAGCAGTGTAAGCACTGTGAACAGTGTGAGATGTGTGGTGGATACCACGGAAGGAGGGTCTATATCTACACTGTATTGATGAAATGGCCGTTAAATGTAGTAAGACGGACCATTGATTTAGGATTGCTCAGAGTTGAGTGAGATCGCCCCACAGAAAGGTAAAGAGACAGAGAAAAACTTCATTGGTATAGCTGCAACGAAAAGGGAGGTCATAGCCGAAAAGAAAAAGGAAAGTAGGCTGTTGGACGAAGGCGAGAGGATGTCTTGGACCAGGACACTATTAATGTTTTATGGATGTGGTGTAAGATACCACACTTGTTATGAATAATGAAGTATATATGATTTGATCCTGGTGCCACACATTTATTCATACCGCCTTCATTCGCATATAAGTGAGTAAAAGGCATGAATGCCTACATCATTGGGCACAATACTGATAGATGAGTACCCCAATAGAGGAGGATTAATTAACGGAATATGGATATAGAGATTTTAAGTAAAAAAAAAAAGGAGTGCAACAGTTGAAATTAAAGGAGTATAGGATTGTACTCACGAAATGAATAATGAAAGAGTTTTGTCGTGATTGATATACGAAGGAGATAATCTTTAAGATATGTTGATTCTAAATACAAGATGTATTGGAGTAAGAGTGCGTATGCGAAGTAATTAGGATTAAAGCAATTAGTAGCAAATATAAATAGTAACCACATGGACTGGTATATAAAGTATATGTGGTTAAGTCTGAAGGTTAATAAAGGTATTTCAAAATACCTCCCCGCCTGAAGACTTGACAGCGTTTAAAGATATATATATATAACCTATAACAGGAAATCGATCATCGTAATAAATACCTTTAGCATTAGGATACCTTTACTAAGACGATAAGAATATTAAAAATTCGACAAATCATAAAGGTTAACATAGTAAAATTTAATAGGAGCCGTCAATATAAGAAAAGGAAGTGACGCAGGTTAGTGCCTGAAAACGTAAGCGGTTGAGAAGGATCTTATACGCTTATGCGTGGATAAGTCAAGGATTGGATCGAGTTGAAATCAGCATTATCGATGATATGTTGGGTGTAGTTAAAGTCTAGGGCGAATTATAAGCAATAATTGAAGATGGCTTTTACAGATGGATTGTTGCGAGTTCAAAAAGGATATACCTTGATGACACGTTTAACTAAGAAAACGTGGTCTTTGAATGAGACGATAAATAAAATGATGGATGTGATATAAATTTCGATGTAGTGAAGTATGAACTGACCACTGTGATTAATTTCACCATACCCAACAGCTCAAGAGGTTCTCCGTGAGTATGGGTACCTTAAAATTATGATGGGGCTGTGTATTGATGTATAATGGGAAGATGGTCAATTTTGGAGACAAACAACTCTGTGATCATTAAATAAACTATCTGACCCATGATTTAAAGTTGACAGCGGAAGTGTTTGTACCGAGGATATGGTACTACTATGTATATGATGAGAAATTGTGAATATGCACTGATCATAAAGCCCGAGTATCTGTTTTAACAGAAAGAGACGAAATATGAGAATAAATATTGGGTTAGAGCTTCTGAGAGATTTTGATTTATGAAAATTGTACCACCCAGGAAAGGCTAATGTGATGACTGATGCCTTGAGCAGAAATAGCCTCGGGATGGTATTACATATGATGGTCAGGGAGCGTGAGCTGCTAGAGCAGTTGTGAACCTCAGTATTGATGTGATCCCTTCTGATGATGACAGTGATTAGTATGATTATGTGACAGCTAGCCTGATGATTAGAACCGGATGAGAGTGCCCGGATTTGCCAGGCTTAGCGTGATGATCGACCGGATGTCGATAGTTTGGGTCTGATTCAGAAGGGTACAGGGATAGAGTTCACAGTGGGTGATGATGAGTTACTGAGGATTCAGAGACAGTATAAGTGCTCCCCAGGACCACTGTTGATGGGATAGTGATATTGTCAGAAGCTCA
This sequence comes from Firmiana major, assembly GCA_033439115.1. Taxonomy (NCBI): domain Eukaryota; kingdom Viridiplantae; phylum Streptophyta; class Magnoliopsida; order Malvales; family Malvaceae; genus Firmiana; species Firmiana major. The sequence goes on along the minus strand of CM065903.1, from coordinate 18,420,795 downwards.
CTCTTCGGGATATACAGTGCATACGGAAGATGATAAAAATATATCGAAATCTCTGAAAAGGGTATTGGTGGTCAGATGTGAAAAGAGATGGTAGAGATTGTGGAAAAGTACCTAGTATGTCAGCAGAATAAGGTAGAGTATTAAAAGTCTGCAGAGTTATTGCAGCACCTACCTATATTGACACAGCACGAAAAATGAGAGCAAGTCTCCATGAATGTCGTGATGGGTTATAGAGGACCCGGATAAATTAGGAGACTATTAGGATGATAGTCGATAGAGTGACTAAGTCTACCCACTTTCTGGTTATGAACTCCCCAGATACTCAGAGTGTATATGAGGATTTGTGTGTAAGGTAGAAATTGTGAAACATTAAGTAGCGTTCCAGTGAGCCTGGTATCATATAGGGATTCCCGCTTCACTTCCTACCTCGGAGGATATTTTCAGGAAGCTATGGGAACCCGACTGAGTATTAGCACAGCTTTTCGTCCTCAGACAGATGGTCAGTCAGAGAGGACTGTACAAGTTCTGGAGGATCCGATGAAAGCGTGTGCCACTGATTTTATAAGCTCCTGGAATGATCAGTTGATTTCTAATTGAAGTCGCCAATAACGACAATTGGCAATTGAGTATCGGGATAACAAGATATGAGGCAGTGTATGGCTGTAGGGGTTGTTCCCCAAATTGGATAAGAAAAAGTGGGTGACAGGTAGAATCATTTACGACTTTGGATAATAAGTCTCTGAGGATGTTTAGTTAAGGATGAGAGATTAAGAACACCTCAGAGCAGATAGATAAGTATTGGAATTTACCCTTAGTGAATTAGTATGGTTGAAATAATTCTTGTCCTAAGAGAATAAGGACATAGCGAACTTTTGGAAGAAGGTAAATTGAGTTGCGCTGGATGGAATATTTTGAGAGATCGAACAAGTGGGAGATAAGACCTGTAGGTTGATGTTATCACGTGAATTAACAGGCACCCACAATGTGTCCCAGCTTTTGATGCTTCAGAAATACTATACAGATCCAGCATAAGTGATAGAATATGAACTCCAAAAGTTCAATCTAATGAAAATATAAGTATATTGAAGAAGTTGATTCGGGCATTGAACAGGAAAAAGAAAGTATTGAGGTTTAAGATGATCTCCCCAATTAAAATCTTTTGGTAGTAATACACTCCGGAGAAGGTCACATAAGAATTTAAGAAGTATGATACGATTGATGTACCCGGAGTAGTTTTTGGACTCATGTGAATTGGTTCTAATTTGGAGGACCAAATTCCTTAAGTGGGGGAGAGTTGTAAGACCCGAATTTAATTAAAATATGAAATGAATGAGTATTCGTGAAGGGAAGTCGGGTTAAATTAATCTCGAACACGTGCAAGGGTAAAATGGTCAAAAGACCAAAGGTCGGTATAATTTTGATAAGAAAAATTTAATTAAAATATGGATTTGAGAAATCTTGGTCAATAAAGATGAAATAAATTTATTTTGGGTTAAATTGATCAAGATATTAATTTATTGGAATTAATCGGGATTAATTGGAATTTTTAGTTCAGAAAAATAATCCCGAAAATAATTGAAAAATATACCGAAAAGTCATTCGGGACAATATCCTGAAAATACGGAGAAATTATACCCGAAAAAGGGTTAAAATATAATAAATAAATTAAATAAAATTAAATTAATTAATTTAGAATAAAATAATAATTTTAAGGGATATTTTGGATTTTTATGGAGTATTTTATTGAATAGTAAAATAATTAAAATAAATAATAATAATAATAAAATTAATAAAACAAAAAGAGAAAAAAAAAGGGGGGGTCGGGGAGAGAGAAAGAAAGAAACAGAAACAGAAACGGAAGACAAAAAACGAAGCCCGAAATCGAGGAACCACCGGCGGGCTGTCCGGCGGCCAGGGACCCCAGGCGAGGGCCGGCGAAGACGGCCCGACCTCAGGCGACCTATCAGCGGCGACGACGCGCCGTGGGAGCGCCGGAATCCGGCGAAAAACAGAAGAGAAGCCGCGGGAGAGGAGATGGCCACCGGCGGCGAACGGCGGCGATTCGAGCCCTACCAAGGCTCGATTTCGGAAGCCCAGGTGACGGTGAGCAGATGGCGGTGGTGGCAGCCATCGAAACTGACGGACGGCGTCGGAAACGGCGGAAGAAGAAATGGGTACCGACGGCGAAGAGGAGAACAGCCGGACCGGCGGCGTTCCGGTGAGCTTGACCCAAGCCGAGGCCAGATTTGAGACGCGGACAGCCTTGCGGAGCTGCTGGCGGTGGAAGCCGGCGAAGAACCGGCCGGCAAGGCAGTGAACCGGCGGTGAACCGGTCAAACCGGAGAGAACAGACGGTCTAAACCGGTCCGAACCGGACTGAACCGGTTCAGCCAAAAAGAGGAGGAAAAAAGGAAGAAAAAGGGACAAAGAAAAAGAGAAAAAAATTGGGGAAAATTCCTATGATGCAATCGAGCTTCGGGTAAGTCGATAAGCGGTCAAATTGACCTGATTTAAGTTTCGGAGTATTTAATTTAATTAATTTTCGACTGGAAACTTACCTAGAAAAATTATGAAATTGTATAGCTCGACGATTGGCATCCACCGAGGGCTCGAGATAGCCTCGATTTGCAGATTAGCATGGAATCTCGGGTAAGTGACCCTTATTTACGATAATTACCTCGTTATGCGTGATATTGATTTAATTTCCGCATAAATTGAATTAAATTATGGAAATTTAGATAAATTGTCGTAAATAATCGATTTAGCTATTCGAGAATTAGAAGAAGGCCCAATAAATTATTGGTGGGCCCAATGAGCCCAATAGGCCTCGATAAAGTGAAAATTAAGTGAAAAACGGGCTTAAGGCCGATTTAGGCCCATTAAGGTGCAATCGGGCCCAATAGGGGTAAACGGGCCCAATGATTTAAATTAAGCCCAGAAAGTATTAAATACAATTAAATTGCATAATATCTGACCTGAGGAATATTAATACGCAGTTCCGGACATTTGATTTGGGAGCATATCGGACTGCGCGTCGGGACTACATTGGAAAAGAAAAGGTCAGACTCGACAGGAAAATAAGGTAAGGGAATTCTGCGGACTGCTAGAGGTAACTTTACGCAATTTTAAATTCATACGCAGTCCTTTAAAATTAACTGAAGGGTCTAGAGGTCGAAGAACAATTTTAGTGCCCCGAATGGGCAAAATTACTAAAATACCCTTGTTAAGGGTAGAATCTAAAAATTTAGGAAAAATTGGGAGGAGCAAGGACAAGAGGTTCCTGCTCGTTCTGGAGGTATTTCAACACATGCATGAGTAGGCTGGCTCACTTTTAAAGAAAAATGCATAGCATTGCATATCTTAATTGTTGTGATTTCTGTGAAAACTATTTGGAAATAACCGAGCCGCCTACATGTTTTTATTTACATGTGACGTGCTAGAGCTCAGCTCGCACGATGTTTGATTTGTGTGATGCATGCATTAGTGCTGGAGCGAGAGCTCGCACTAGAGTTTTACATGCATAGGTGCTAGAGTATAACTCGCACCAGATTTCACATGCTTTTGCGTGACACGGTGCTAGAGTCTAACTCGAACCAGATTTTATAAGATTTTCATACAATTTATATACAGAGTGCTGAGCATAGCTCGCACTAGTTTTACTGGATTTGTGGAGTAGCGCTGTCTGCCCTTGGAGTCAGCCAAAAGGCCCAACAGGCTCAAAAGACCTCTTAAGTAGGGTGAGAGTGAGGGATGAGGTTGGCGGCCTTGTGGAGATGTAAAGCGAGCTCTGCCAAGTTTACTTGATTTGATGAGAGTGCTGAGCATCGCTCGCACTGATTTTTATGAGAACATACGATGAGCCGTGCTTGGAGCATCGGGTAGACTGTGTGTCACCGACTTAATAGGCTCGCACGTGCGTTTTGAGACATGGCAACGAGTATTGAGTTATGAAAACCTCTGTGGGAAGCAGGCCATTGGGCTGGAGTACCTAGAGTGATATGGGTCCATGGAGTACGATGTACCGTGCAAGTAGCATGGAGTACGATGTACCGTGGGGTATCTTCGGATACGGCATCTTTGTGATACGGGGTATCTTTGTGATACGGTATCTTTGTGATACGGGGTATCTTCGGATACGGCATCTTCGGATGCGTGAGATCGGATAAGACTGACGGGTTGGATTGACCCACCTCCCGGGCAGTTCCCGATCAGGGTGAGACCTCGCACACTGGGATCCGTGAAGCTAGAGGGACTCACGAGGACATATTGGCCAGTCCTGGTTATTACCGATATACAGTATTGCCTAGTCTCGTATCTTGTATATATATACGTATGTTTTCGATATCGATGCTTTTGAGAAACTCAATTTTCATGGTTTTGTGTGAGTCAGGATCACCCGAAGGAGGGGTTGAGTCCTGACTTTATTGTGAAAATTTTAATTGAGAAAGAAATGATTTGTAATAATTGCATGTTGATTTTCCGTGCAAATGTGTTTTACATAACATCATAACGCATATCATTGTTTTAAAATGTGTGGAGAAAGGGTGGTTTATGCATGGCACCACGTTCATGTAGGTAGTATGGTTACCTACTTGTTCGTAGGATTGCCTTACTGAGCTTGATGTGCTCACCCCTTTCATTTTCTCCCACAGATAATCTCCAGTTGAAGTCGCGACGACTCAGTGCTGCATTCCGGATATCCGCTGCTGCCCATCAACATAAGGTATATATACACTTGTACATATTGTATCTACATAAGCATAGCACAGTAACATGTTTGTAAGTGACTATAGGGGATGTATAAATAATGTAACAATTATAAATGACTGGAGAATAAATAAGTTAGATGGTAATGGTATGGTGGGACTGGCATTGACGCACAGCCCAATTATTAGTGGAGTGTTGGTCACGATTCGAGGACAGGTAAGAATTCAAGTAAATAAACAAAACGCGAAAAATTAACTCTGATTTTTTGGGTAGTTTGGGTCGTGACAATAAACACGTGATTAAAATCACAATTCATTAAAACATCGTTATCACAATTTCACAATATGTCATTTCTCAAAACAGATATGGAGGCATAATATAAGTGTCACGAAAGCAAATCATCACATCACATCATCCTCAACGAGGGCATCCTCAAATGAGGGAATCATCTCGCATTACCAAAATGGAGGCATCTCACGTTACAAAAACGGAGGCATCTCGTGTTACCAAAACGGAGGCATCTCACATTACCAAAACGGAGGCATCTCGCGTTACCAAAACGAAGGCATCTCACGTTACCAAAATGAAGGCATCCCACGTTACCAAAACGAAGGCATCTCACACTACCAAAGTGAAGGCATCTCACGCTACCATAATGGAGGCATCGATGTGCAAATATCATGATGAGCCCTTAGTCTAAAAAACATGCCATTATTATGCTGCAAATAGTTTCACCTTCACATAGAGCTCACCTTCAAATCACGAAACCGAGCTCAAACCGACAAAACATGCACTCAAGTAATAAATCTCAAGTTAAATGCTTTTCTCATAACATATGCTTATTAATAAAATGTTTTCATGCTACCAAAGCATTTTCATCGGTAAAGAATACATATGCACAAAAACGGTTGCATCCGTTACCTCTTGCACCTTGGGGGTGCAATATTCTCAGGTTTTTGGACTAGCTTTGATTCACATGTCAAATTCTTAAGCTGCCCAAATTATACGTCAAACCATTAATAAATACACATTATACCTCTACTTCACACTTTTATTCATTTAAAACTAAAATGGGGTCATTCAGACCCTTATTTGATTACTTCCTCTATTCTCTCGATTTTTCACTTATCCTAGCTATAAATCGTGTTTCTTCAATATTAAATAAAAATCTAATAACCTTAGTTTAATCCATTCATTCATGCATTTTTCTCAAACACCTTAGGTGCACATTTCATAACTTTATCCAATCCCACTAACTAAGTTCACAAAACCATCTTATAATCATTTATACATGCTCAATAACATCAATTCATGCTTAAATCATTATCAACTCCATGCCTAAGCAACTTTCTCTAACTTTCTCACACTAAGCCCATTCTAGGTCATGAAAGATTAAACATGTTCATGGATGTTTTTAGCCAACATTTCATACACAAATCAACTCATAGGAATGTTTAGATTAACATACTTGAAGTTGGTGTATTGAAATCTTACCTAGCTTGACTTTTCTCCCTTTTTGCCAAATTTGGAAAAATCCTTTTTCTCCTTCAATCGATCAACTCAACTTCTAGTTTTTGATTATGTTGTTCTCCTCCTCTTAATCAACAACTTTGCTCAAATAGCTTTTCCTCCAATCTTTTTGGAAAGGGTGGTATTCTAGAGTGAGAAACTAGGTTACTTTACTTAAAATGGAAAGGTTTTTCAATGTCTGAGGAAGAAGGCACGAATTGTCGGGCTTTTTATAGAATTCACATTATGAGATCGATCTCCAATGGGTAGAGATCGATCTCCCCTTGTTTGAACTCCTTCAAAATTCAATATGCATGCTAGGGGATCGATCTGCCTCTTTGGATAGGATCGATCTGCTCAATGGATAGGATCGATCTCTACCTGGCAAAAGGCTTTAGAGATCGATATTTGCTAGCCAGAATCTTTTAGAAATCGATCTATCTTTAGGAATGATATCGATCCTTGTTAGGCAGAGGCAATTAGAGATCGATATGCTTTAATTGAGCGATCGATCTCACTTTTGCAGAATGCTTTGGCATCGCATTTCAAGGCAATGAGATCGATCTCCCCTTGCAATGAGATCGATCTGCCCTTCATATGTAGCATTCCAGTTACAATTTCCCCAGATTTCCAAAGGTAACTTCACATTCGATTACTTCCATACTCATTTTGCATTCTAATCCCACTTAGAGCATGGAAAGGTTTATTTCTTATTATTCATATATAACGTAACTTGTGTGTACATCACGAAATCGTATAATAAGTGTGTACATCAAATTCACAGACCCTACATCTCTTATGATTTGTATTACATGTAATAAGTGTATACTTTATGGAATCATAAGGGATACATAGGAAGGTACAGGCCTTACATATATACTCTTCCTTAAGCATTATAGCCCACACTACTCATATGATTGGTTTCCTTTTGGAAGCCAATCCTTGGTTTGTACAGATTTATGTATATACATTTATGTACATTTAAACCTTTACATTCATATGTATTTTATTTCCTAAATACTTTGACTTAGAAGATTAAATATAATATTATCTATATATATATATATATGTTTATGTTTCTATATTCTTAACATCTTTTCTCTATGTAGTATCAAAATAAATCCAGTCTAATAATTGATCTTACCTATCATAGAGATTATTTATATGTTAACCTAGCTCGTGAAAATTATTTTTACACCTCATAATTATTTATTCTTTAAGTTAAAGTATTTTAATTAATTAATTAAACTCATTCAAGTCTCTCGTGTTTAAAATATGATTTCGATTAATTATCCATTGATGTGCCCATTCTCAATTCCATTCATCCACTTCGCTATTCATAATTAAAATCGAATACTAGAAAATTCATGGAGTTTACAATTATTATGAATAAAATAAAATAAGAAAAAAAGAGAAAAAGTGATAAGTCACATGGCGCCATCACAATACGCCATGTGGCACATAAATGTTAAAGCACAAATGGGAAACTCTCCCGCCTGTTTGTGACATAGACGGAAGGGTGTCTCCCGCCTATGTTGCGGACGCGCCACGTAATGCCACCACAATACGCCATGTGGCACATAAATATTAAGCACAGATGGGAGGAGTCTCTGCGTTGAAATTTATTCGGACGATTCTATCTTTAAGTATATTTGATTATGTAGGATACATAAAACAATAAGAGACACTTAATTTGTGTATAAATAAGTAATTAGAGGTAGAATTAATCTCTATAAATAAGGACCAGGAATGATTTATGAACGCTCTAATTTTTCTTCTTTACTGAAACTCTGCAAAAATCTCTTTTTGACTCAAGCATTGGAGTGCTTACGCAGGGAAGAACCCATGCGTCTCTCTGATCATTCTTTTCCTTGCAGAGCTTTTGGTAGCGCGTGGTACAAAGATCAAAATGAAGACGTCAGTAATACATCACTGTTGTGTCTGCTAGCAACAACAATAATATATGAAATACTTTTAAATACTCGTTTATTAAGTCAAAGTTTGAATTTAAAATTTAAATTTAAAATCAATTTTAATACATATTATCAATTAAAATTAATTTAATAAATTTAAATTAACTCATAAAATAAATTAACATTAAAAATCATAATTAAAAAAGTTAATGAATTAATTAAATTAAATTAAATATTATGTTAATAATAAATAATTTATAAACAAATATATATATATATAATAATATTTTAAAAAATAATTATTTATAATCGGGTTCGAATAGTAGAATACCCTAAAATCATTACTTGAACCTTACCCGAATTCGTGACAGGTAGTAAAATTACTACTTGAACCCTAGTCGAACCTAATTATTAAATATCTAACCCTTTTTAATTGAATCGGGTAGTACTGGGTACCTGTTTATATGGTACCCATTAGCTTTGCCAAATAAAGGTACAATTTCTTTTATTTCCACATTTGATCTTAGAAGATGTTTATAATTAATGGCGGATAATGGATATAGACATCTAACGTTAAAGACATAATTAAAAAGAATACAAAATTTACATAATTACAAAATAAGGAATAAGGAATACTCATCTTAGTATAAAAAGATAATGATAGAAAGAGATCAAATAAGTGAAAAATAAGAGAATAATTGAAGGTATTGTGATACCCTAGCTAACCTTACATTATAAGGGTTTATGAATCCCTAGTTGGCCCGCATAATTTTTCTTTTTTCTTCTCTTTTATTTTGCCAAAAAAATCATACAACATTTTATCTTTTTCCTTATTTCCACTCTCTATAACAAGTAGAGGAGTTTTTTTATTACTATTTGGCTAAGTATGGCTAGCTAAATTTTATTGTGAAATAAGGCTTGCAAGCATGATTTTGATCGTGTTGTTACGTGAATCACAATTAATAAATAACACTTAAGGTGCTTCTTAATTCTTGTAACCTTTTTAAGGAGAACAAAGTTTCTTGAAATCTTAACAAGGAAAAATATACTTGATTACGATATCAAATATAAGATATATTTCTTGAATACATATTTGAGATTATTGCATGTAAATTATATGAAATCCTTAAATCTGGATAAAGAGATTCATCGAAAATTTGGGAAGATTTTGGTGTTTTAATTTTTTTTCTTCTGTTATAAATTCTAAAATCTTCATTTTTTTCTCAATTGCATGAAAAGATATCTACAGAGCAAATATGCCACATGAACACCCTCAATGCCCTCTTTTTTTTTCCAAAATGTATGGTACAAATGAACAAATGTATTTAATGTAATAAATATATGTTTTCCTATCTATATTTATATCTTTATTTTAAAAAAAAAAGAATCTGATTAGACATTAACAAATTTCCTTTCAAGGAAAAACGACATTAATATATAAGGTCTGGCCCAAAATATTACTGAAGGGAGCAATTAACTGACAATAAAAACATAATGTGACTGTAACGACCTTTTTTTTTACGGTACAATATGATTGGATTACGAGTAGATGTTAGATCAGAACAAGAAATCTTTGAACAAAGCCAAAGAAAATATTTTTCAATTTGTAAACCCCACAAATTTCCTACGTTTAATTAAATTATATAAAAATGGAAATAATATATATTAATGGAAGTGCGAATATTCTGTAACGACCCAAATTTACTGATATTTTGGTTGGGCTACAAGTCGATAATAGATCAAAATCCATAAAGTCGCATATTTAATTTAAATTCACTTAGTAAAAGTTTAAGAACACAAAACTGTAACATTACCATTTGAAAATTTTGACACTTTGTTCTCATACAAAATAGTATCAATCACATTTCTCCAGACATATGCTTGCATACATTACTGTACTTACAGATACAAAAACAATTATCCATACTGGGTATACCTCTAGCTTAGGTGATTTCTTCCCGAAGCACAGCTGTGCAAAATACCTCGACTTATAGAGTCGAATTTCCACTACTGATGTGAATCTGTGGAGGAGAGTAAAGGGGGCGAGCTCAACATGCTCAGTAAGAAAAACCCCATAGCAGGTAGATAAATACACTACCTACAAAATATATATATTTTTATATTTGCAATATCCCGAAAAGTTTCACAGATGATTTTCTCAGATGTCAGATTGTAAAATTCGAAAAACAGATTTAGTCTCAGCTAAAGCACAATTACCAGAAACAGATTCTTTAGAAACAGAATATGAAACAGTAATACATTTAACTACTATTGTAAATCTAGAAAGTTCAGAGTTTTCAGTAGCAAAGCAAACAGATTCGCAGATATTTCAGTTCAAGCAGACAAATTCAATTAAATATTTTCAAATAGACGAGACAAGGCATGCATGCTATAACAGATATCAGAAATGACTATTGGCCAATGTCGGTGACTTCGGGCAATTCATGGGCCAGGTGTGCCGGGATGTCAATCGCCGTGGGAGTGGTTAGCTACCCAAACGGCTCACAGATCAGAATGTTCGAAGACCAGAAACAGAATCAGAAACACGGTACATCGTACTCGTGGACCACAGATACAGATACAGATATAGAACAGAAGTGCAGCATGATCTCACCAATGCCTGTCTCAAAATCAGTGCGAGATGGACCGTACGACACACAGTCAGTACCCGCTCAAGCATATTTCATCAGAATAATTTTATAACATATCGTTTTTCCTTAAAACACATATAAATTCATTTGTTTTATGAAATCTTTCAAAACAGACTGACTAGCCCTTTTTCGAAAAATCTTGGAAAATAGTCTATGAAAATTCAAAATTTGAGATTTTTAATAATTAAACAGAATTCAAGTCATACCATAATTTATGCAAATCATTTAAATTTAATCCGTAAAATTTGATTGTTCAACTAACCTAAAATCTCTAATTTTTCAGTCATAAAGTTCAACCTAATCTTTTCGATAATTTCGATACTGCAAAATTTAACCTAAATTTTATATCTACAAATATACGAAAATTAAGTAATATTTATCTCTAGTAGTGACGAGAATGTTCCTTACCTCGGTGTCTGTTCGTGATTTCTCGGTTGCCTCAACGTAGCGAGTCGACGAATCCGATCCACTCGCGTTATTTCGATCGAAGCCCTTTTTCTCGGGGTTTTCAAATTTCTCTGTGCCTTCTCTCCTATCTCCAAATATTTTTATATTTATATTTATATATATAATTATATATATAAATATATATACTTTCCTTTTTTTTCTTTTTTTCTTTTTTTTTTTAATTTGGCTTCTCGCTAAATTTCCTATCTTCTTCTTCTTTCTTCTTCTTCCTCCCAGTCGGCTACTGTTCCCCAATCTCTTCCCATCCTCTTTGGCCCCGTAACACCGGCATTGCCATCATCACACTTTTATCCTAGATTCCTCCAACTCCCGATTTTCCTTTCCCTGCTCCCTTCTCCCTCGTTCACCCTGGTCTCGGTCGACGTCAATCTTCCCCCAACCACACCTCTGCCACTACTCCTCACTTCTGTTTCCTGTGCCGAGGGTATCCGGACAGAGTGGTCGTGCATCCAACTGTCCCTAGCTCCGACAGTGGCCTCCTTGGCAGCCCGTGGTTGCGCCTCTTCCCTGCAACCAACCATATCTCCCCTATGGTGTAATGAACAGAGCAAGAGTTCTCTGTTTTCCAATCTCCTCATCAATCAGTGAAGGCCACCGTTTCCAGCCGTCACACCCGAGCCTCAGTTCCCTATGTTCTTCAGTTGTCCGAGCAACCTCGTTGGTCCCGTTTCCCTCCTTAGCTGCGCCTACCTCCACTTCCTCCCGAGGCTGAGGAAGGCCTCTATTCTTCGACCTCCGTTTTGCAACCAAATGGGAAAGCCGAGGGGTCTGATCACTGCTTTCCTGTTTTCATCAATTTGCTCCCATAGTTCAAGCTTCTCGGTTTTCTTCACTGCTAGCCTCACTCTCTTCCCTTTTTTCCTTTACTCGTGTCTGATTATATTATTTTCAGCTAAGATTACTTTTATCCAGTTGCTTCTACTGCTTGTATTTTGTGTCAGGAGTGGATGCGTGATGGGGGTTGATGAAGGGGAGGGGTATTGTAAGACCCGAATTTAATTAAAATCATAAAATGAATTAGTGTTCGTGAAGGAAAGTTTGACTGAATTAATTCTCGAACACGTGTAAGGGCAAAACGATCAAAAGATCGAAAGCCGGTGTAAATTTGATAAGGAAATTTAATTAAAAATATGGATTTAAGAAATCATGGTCAATAAAAGTGAAATAAATTTATTTCGGGTTAAATTGACCAGGATATTAATTTATGGGAATTAATCGGAATTAATCGAGATTTTTAGTTCGAAAAAAATAATCCCGAAAAATAATCAAAAATTATACCGGGAAGCCGAAATAATACCGAGAAATTAATTTATAGACTAAATGAATAAAATATAATTTTTTAAAGACATTTTGAATATTTTAGACTAATTTAATCAACTAAATAATATTAAAATAAATTATAAAGAAAAAAAAAGGAAAGAATGAGAAAGTTTCGGGGAGAGAGAAAGAGAAGAGAGAAACCGAGGATGACCGCGAGTGGCTCCTCTGACCCACGGCCACCGGCGACCGACGGCTCCGACGAAGGGTCGAGGAGGAAGAGGAGAGGCCGGCGAAGCTGTTGGCACTGGCGACGCGCGCCAAGGAGGCCGGAGATCGCCGAACGGAGGAAGAGAAGCCCGCGGGGAAAACGGAGTTGGTCCCGGTGATCCACAACAGCTGGGCTCGAACGGCGGGTACCGGTGTGATCGGGAGGAGGAGCCGGTTCTTTTGAAACCAGTATCGGCCGACAAAACCACCGGAATCCGTCGGATCGAGAGGTGACAGCCGAGGGGGGGAGAAGGAAAATTCACCGACGGTGGTTGCGTTTCGACTCCAGCCGAGGCCCGATCTTGGATGCCCAGGTGCAGACGCATCGAACGGCGGTGGTGAGGCATCGGGAACCGACCAGAAGGTGCCGGAATGACCAAATGGGGACTGAACCGACCGAACAGGATTGAACCGGCCAAACTGAACCGAACCAGACCGAGCTGAATCGGCAATCTGAACCGGTCCGAACCGGACTGAACCGGTTCAGCCAAAAAGAGAGGAAAAAGGGAGAAAAAGGGAAAAAGAAAAAGAGGAAAAGTCGAGAAAAAATTTCAGTGATGCAATCGAGTTTCGGGTAAGTCGGTAAGTGGTCGAAATTGACCGATTTAAATTTGGGAATAATTTATTTAATTATTATTCGACTAAAAATTTACCCAAAAATTCATGAAATTGGGTAGCTCAACAATTGGCATCCAAAGAGAGCTCGAGATAGCCTCAAATTTCGTACTAGCATGGAATCTCGGGTAAGTGACCCTTATTTACGACAATTTACATCGTTATGCGTGATATGAATTTAAATTCCGCATAAATTGAATTAAATTATGGAAAATTTAGATAAATTGTCGTAAATATTAAATTTAGCTATTCGAGAGTTAGAACGAGGCCCAATAAATTGTTGGTGGGCCCAATGAGCCCAATAGGCCTCGATAAGGTGAAAATTAAGTGAAAAATGGGCTTAAGGCCGATTAAGGCCCATTGAGGTGCAATCGGGCCCAATAGGGGTAAATAGGCCCAATGATTTAAATTAAGCCCAGAAAATAGGAAATATAATTAAATTGTATAATATCTGACCTGAGGAATATTGATACGCAGTTCCAAGCATTTGATTTGGAGCATATCGGACTGCGCGACGAGACAACAATGGAAAAGAAAAGGTCAGACTCGACAGGAAAATAAGGTAAGGGAATTCTGCGGACTACTAGAGGTAACTTTACGCAATTTTAAGTTCATTTGCAGTCTTTATAAATTACCTGAAGGGTCTAGAGGTCAATTAATAATTTTAGTGCCCCGAATGGGCAAATTACTAAAATACCCTTGTTAAGGGTAGAACTTACAAATTTAGCAAAAATTGGGAGGAGCAAGGACAAGAGGTTCCTGCTCGTTCTGGAGGTATTTTAACACATGCATGAGTAGGCTGGCTCACTTTTAAAGAAGAATGCATAGCATTGCATACCTTAAACGATGTAATTTCTGTGAAAACTATTTGGAGATAACCGAGCCGCCTACGTGTTTTTATTTACATGTGACGTGCTAGAGCTCAGCTCGCACGATGTTTGATTTGTGTGATGCATGCATTAGTGCTGGAGCGAGAGCTCGCACTAGAGTTTTACATGCATAGGTGCTAGGGTATAACTCGCACCAGATTTCATATGCTTTTTCGTGACACGGTGCTAGAGTCTAACTCGCACCAGATTTTACATGATTTTCATGACAGGGTGCTGGAGTTTAACTCGCACCAGATTTTATAAGATTTTCATATGATTCATATATACAGTGTTAGAGCACCGCTTGCACTACTTTTCAGAGATCATAGATAAGCCGTGCTTGGAGCATCGGGTAGACTGTGTCTCACCGATTTAATAGGCTCGCACGTGCGTTTTGAGACATGGCATGAGTATTGAGAAACAAAACCTCTCTGTGGGAAGCAGGCCATTTGGGCTGGAGTACCTAGAGTGATATGGGTCCATGGAGTACGATGTACCGTGCAAGTAGCATGGAGTACGATGTACCGTGGGGTATCTTCGGATACGGTATCTTTGTGATACGGGGTATCTTCGGATACGGTATCTTGTGATACGGGGTATCTTCGGATACGGCATCTTCGGATGCATGAGATCGGATAAGACTGACGGGTTGGATTGACCCACCTCCCGGGCGGTTCCCGATCAGGGTGAGACCTCGAACACTGGGATCCGTGAAGCTAGAGGGACTCACGAGGACACATATGGCCAGTCCTGGTTATTGCCGTTATACAGATATTGCCTCGTCTCGCATGTCGACGATTTCGATGATTTAAACTGGGTTTTAAATTAAATGTGCATGATGGTTATTTCCATACTTTTTAAACCCATATGTGATGTAAACGGATTTTCATGATTTTGTGTGAGTCAGGATCACCCGAAGGAGGGGTCGAGTCCTGACTTTACTGTGAAATTTTAACGAGAAAGATATGATTTTGAATATAATTGCATGTTAAATTTTCTGTGCAAATGTGTTTTACATAACATCATAACTCATATCATTTGTTTTAAAATGTGTGGAGAAAGGGTGGTTTATGCATGGCACTACGTTCATGTAGGTAGTATGGTTACCTACTTGTTCGTAGGATTGCCTTACTGAGCTTAATGTGCTCACCCCTTTCATTTTCTCCCACAGATAATCTCCAGTTGAAGTTGAGGCGACTCAGTACCGCATTCTGGATATCCGCTGCTGCCCATCGACATAAGGTATATACACTTGTACATATTGTATCTACATAAGCATAACACAGTAACATGTTTGTAAGCAACTTTAGGGGATGTATAAATAATGTAAACAATTATAAATGACTGGAGAAGAAATAAGTTAGATGGTAATTGAATGGTGGGACTGGCATTGACTCACAACCCAATTATTAGTGGAGTGTGGTCACGATTCGAGGACAGGTAAGAATGTAAGAAAATAATAAAACGCGAAAAATTAACTCTGATTTTTGGGTAGTTTGGGTCGTGACATATAAAGGTGGTATCACAGCAGAAATTGGTCTGATGTGTGTCAGTGTCAGTAATTAGGAAATTACATCCCCGTGTTACTGTGCTTGGTTAGATACAATAGTGTATATCGAGATGGGTTTTGACTAAGAAATGGTCGAGAATGCAGGAATGCCTAATATGAGTCACGTTAGATGAGATAGTGCACGAGGCAGAGGTCGTAGAGGTAGACCTGAGTTTACTAAATCGTGCTGAGTTAACCTATGAGAATCAGTATGAGATTGAAATGGAGGCTAATGTTAAGCATGCCCCACTGAGTCCGACAGAGAGATCGGACAGTATTGAGACACGCTTCGCGAGGTTGGAGCGGAGTGTGGAGATTATTGTGAGGAGCTAATTGCTCTGATTATGTATGAGATATGAGGGCGCAGCGGAGCATTGGTGGAGACCCGCTCGACCCATCTTAAGTGTTAAACATCCAGAGCTGACGTGAGAAATGTTTATGGATGTATTCCGGTGATAGGATATCCCGGACATGATTTAAAGGAAATTATGGATAAAAGTCCTTACTCTGACCCAGAGGATTTGATTTACTGATGGGTATGATTTATGAGTATGAAACTCGATTATATTTTTGGGCAGATATTACCTCGACAATATGAACAAGTGACAGTGAGATGTCTAAAAGTTCATGAAAGGGCTCAACTTTTCAATTAGAGTCTGATTGGCCCGTGAGATATTACTTATACCGAGGCAGTGCGCAGATTTACAGTTGAGTAAATAAGAACATGAATTGCACGCCTCTGAGATTTTGAAAGGTAGTGAGGGCTGAAATAGAGACAGAAAGAGAATCGAGAAATGACAAAGATGTTAAAATGGGAAAATAGTATTTGGTAAAAGATTTAATTTGACGAGTCATGGAGTAAGATAATTGGTAAGGCCCCAGTGCATCCAATTTTGGCACTCTTGAAGGGCATCGTGATTGGAGGACCCCGACCTACTACAAAGCAGAGTAGCAGTGTGATCACTGTAGGATGTGTGGTGGATACCACGGAAGGAGGGTTTATACCTACACTGTATTGATGAAAATGGCCGTTAAGTGTGGTAAGACGGACCATTGATTTTGATTGTACAGAGTTGGGCGAGATTGCCCCACAGAAAAGTAAAGAGACAGAGAAAAACTTCGTTGGTATAGGTGCAACGAAAAGGGTGGCCATAGCCGAAAAGAAAAAGGAAAGTAGGCTGTTGGACGAAGGCGAGAGGATGTCTTGGACCAGGACACTATTGATGTTTCATGGATGTGGTGTAAGATACCACACTTGTTATGAATAATGAAGTACATATGTTCATTGATCCTGGTGCCACACATTTGTTCATACCGCCTTCATTCGCATATAAGTGAGTAAAAGGCATGAATGCCTACATCATTGGGCACAATACTGATAAATGAGTACCCCAATAGAGGAGGATTAATCAACGGAATATGGATATAGAGATTTTAAGTTGAAAACAGGGGTGAAAACATCACTGAAAAGTATATTGTAAGTGTTGACAAGTGATAAAAAGGAGTGCAACAGTTGAAATTAAAGGAGTCAAGGATTGTACTCACGAAATGAATAATGACAAGAGTTTCGTTATAATTGATACACTAAGGAGATAATCTTTAAGATAAAATAGATCCTAAATACAAAATGTATTGGAATAAGAGACATGTGCTAGGTAAGGAATACCCTTAATATGCGAAGTAATTAGGATTAAAGCAATTAGTAGCGAATACAAATTGTAACCACATGGACTGGTATATAAAGTATATGTGGTTAAGTCTAAAGGTTAATAAAGGTATTTCAAAATACCTCCCCGCCTGAAGACTTGACAGCATCTAAAAGCATATATATAACCTATAACGTGAAATCGATCGTCGTAATAAATACCTTTAGCATTAGGATACCTTTACTAAGACGATAAGAATATTAAAATTCGACAAATCATAAAAGTTAACATAGTAAAAATTTAATAAGAACCGTTAAGATAAGAAAAGGAAATGACGCAGGTTAGTACCTGAAAACGTAAGTGATTTTGAAGTGATATTATACGCTTATGCGTAAAGAAGTCAAGGATTGGACCGATTTGTAATCATCATTATTGATGATATGATGGGTGTAGTTAAATTCCAGGGCAAATTATAAGCAACAATTGGAAAATTGCTTTTACAAATGGGTTGTTGCGAGTTCTCAATATGGTCTACTTGGTTGACACGTTTAACTAAGAAAACGTGATCTTTAAATGAGATGATAAATAAGATGATAGATGTGACATGAATTTTGGTGTAGTGAAGTATGAACTGACCACCGTGATTAATTTCACCATACCCAACAGCTCAAGAGGTTCACAGTGAGTATGGATACCTCGAAATTATGAACGAGCTGTGTATTGATGCAAAAAGGGTAGATAGTCGATAGTGGAGTCAGACAACTCCTTGATCATGAAATAAACTATCTGACCCATGATTTAAAGTTGGCAGCAATAGTATTTGTACTGAAGATATGGTACTATTATATACATAGTGAGAAATTGTGAATATGCACTGATCATAAAGCCCGAGTATCTGTTTTCACAGAAAGAGGCGAATATGAGAATACATAGTGGGTTCGAGCTTCTGAGAGATTTTGATCGTGGAAAAATTGTACCACCCAGGAAAGGCTAGTGTGACGGCTGATGCCTTGAGTATAAAAAGCCTCGGGATGGTACCACATATGATGGTCAGGGAGCGTGAGCTGCTAGAGCAGTTGTGAGCCTCAGTAGTGAGGTGATCCCTTCTGATGATGACAGTGATTGTGTGATAGCTAGCCTGATGATTAGAACCGGATGAGAGTGCCCGAATTTGACAGGCTTAGCGTGATGATCGGCAGGATGTCGATGGTTTGGGTTAGATTCAGAAGGATACAGTGATAGAGTTCACAGAGTATGATAATGATTTACAGAGAGGTTCAGAGACAGTATAAGTGCTCCCCAGGGCCACAGTTGATGGGACAGTGATATTGTCAGAAGCTCACTCTTCGGGATATACAGTGCATATGGAAAGTAATGAATATATATATATGAAATCTCTGTAAAGGGTATTGGTGGTCAGATGTGAAAAGAAATACGGTAGAGTATTAAAAGTCTGCAGAGTTATTGCAGCCTCTACCTATATAGACACGGCACGAAAAATGAGAGTAAGTCTCTATGATGTCGTGATGGGTTACAGAGAACCCAGGTGAATTACGAGGCTATTTGGATGATAGTCGATAGAGTGACCAAGTCTACTGACCTTATGGTTATAAAATCCCTAAAATACTCAGAGTGTATGAGGATTTATGTGTAAGAAAGATTGTGAGACATTATGTAGTGTTCCAGTGAGCATGGTATCATATAGGGATTCCCGCTTCACTTCACATTTCGGGGAATATTTTTCAGGAAGCTATGGGAACCCGACTGAGTATTAGCACAACTTTCCATCCTCAGACCGATGGTCAGTCAAAGAGGACTGTACAAGTTCTGGAGGATCCGATGAAAGCATGTGCCATTGATTTTATAAGCTCCTGGAATGATCAGTTGATTTCTAATCAAATTAGCCAATAGTGACAGTTGCCACTTGAGTATCGGGATAACAAGATATGAGGCAGTGTATGGCTGTAGAGGTTGTTCCCCAAATTGGATAAGAAAAGTGGGTGACAGATAAAATTATTTTCGACCTTGGATAATAAGTCTCTGAGAATGTTTAGTTAAGGATGAGAGATTAAGAACACCTCAGAGCAGATAGAAAAGTATTGGAATTCACCGAGGGTGAATTGGTATGGTTGAAATGTTTCTTGTCCTAAGAGAATAAGGACATAGCGAACTTTAGGAAGAAGGTAAATTGAGTTGCGCTGGATGGAATATTTTAAGAGATTGGACAAGTGGAAGATAAGACCTGTAGGTGGCATTTCCACTTGAATTAACAGGCACCCACAATGTGTCCCATCTTTTGATGCTTCGGGAATACTATCCAGATCCAGCATAGGTGATAGGATATGAGATCCAACAGTTCAGCTTAATGCAAATATAAGTATATTGAAAGTTGATTCGGGCATTAAACAGGAAAGAGAAAGTATTGAGATTTAAGATGATCTCCCTAATTAAAGTCCCTTGGTAGTAATACACTTCGGAAAAAGGTCACATGAGAATTAAAGAAGTATGCTACGATTGATGTACCCGGAGTAGTCTATAGGCTCATATGAATTGGTTCTAATTTGGAGGACCAAATTCCTTAAGTGGGGGAGAGTTGTAAGACCCGAATTTAATTAAAATCATAAAATGAATTAGTGTTCGTGAAGGAAAGTTTGACTGAATTAATTCTCGAACACGTGTAAGGGTAAAACGGTCAAAAGACCGAAAGCCGGTGTAAATTTGATAAGGAAATTTAATTAAAAATATGGATTTAAGAAATCTTGGTCAATAAAAGTGAAATAAATTTATTTCGGGTTAAATTGACCAGGATATTAATTTATGGGAATTAATCGGAATTAATCGGGATTTTTAGTTCGAAAAAAATAATCTCGAAAAATAATCAAAAATTATACCGGGAAGCCGAAATAATACCGAGAAATTAATTTATAGACTAAATGAATAAAATATAATTTTTTAAAGACATTTTGAATATTTTAGACTAATTTAATCAACTAAATAATATTAAAATAAATTATAAAGAAAAAAAAGGAAAGAATCAGAAAGTTTCAGGGAGAGAGAAAGAGAAGAGAGAAACCGAGGATGACCGCGCGTGGCTCCTCTGACCCACGGCCACCGGAGACCGACGGCTCCGACGAAGGGTCGAGGAGGAAGAGGAGAGGCCGGCGAAGCTGTTGGCACTGGCGACACGCGCCAAGGAGGCCGGAGATCGCCGAACGGAGGAAGAGAAGCCCGCGGGGAAAACGGAGTTGGTCCCGGCGATCCACGACAGCTGGGCTCGAACGGCGGGTACCGGTGTGATCGGGAGGAGGAGCGGGTTCTTTTGAAACCAGTATCGGCCGACGAAACCGCCGGAATCCGTCGGATCGAGAGGTGACAGCCGCGGGGGGAGAAGGAAAGATTCGCCTGCGGTGGTTGCGTTTCGACTCCAGCCGAGGCCCGATCTTGGATGCCCAGGTGCAGACGCGTCGAACGGCGGTGGTGAGGCGTCGGGAACCGGCCAGACGGCACCGGAATGACCAAATGGGGACTGAACCGGCCGAACCGGACTGAACCTGCCAAACTGAACCGAACCGGACCGAGCTGAACCTGCGGTCTGAACCGGTCCGAACCGGACTGAACCGGTTCAACCAAGAAGAGAGGAAAAAGGAGAGAAAAAGGGAAAAAGAAAAAGAGGAAAAATTGGAAAAAAATTTCAGTGATGCAATCGAGTTTCGGGTAAGTCGGTAAGCGGTCGAAATTGACCGATTTAAATTTGAGAATAATTTATTTAATTATTATTCGACTGAAAATTTACCCGAAAATTCATGAAATTGTGTAGCTCGACAATTGGCATCCAAAGAGAGCTCGAGATAGCCTCAAATTTCGTACTAGCATGGAATCTCGGGTAAGTGACCCTTATTTATGACACTTTACATCGTTATGCGTGATATGAATTTAAATTCCGCATAAATTGAATTAAATTATGGAAAATTTAGATAAATTGTCGTAAATATTAAATTTAGGTATTCGAGAGTTAGAACGAGGCCCAATAAATTGTTGGTGGGCCCAATGAGCCCAATAGGCCTCGATAAGGTGAAAATTAAGTGAAAAACGGGCTTAAGGCCGATTAAGGCCCATTGAGGTGCAATCGGGCCCAATAGGGGTAAATAGCCCAATGATTTAAATTAAGCCCAGAAAATAGAAATATAATTAAATTGTATAATATCTGACCTGAGGAATATTGATACGCAGTTTCGGGCATTTGATTTGGAGCATATCGGACTGCGCGACGAGACAACAATGGAAAAGAAAAGGTCAGACTCGACAGGAAAATAAGGTAAGGGAATTTTGCGGACTACTAGAGGTAACTTTACGCAATTTTAAGTTCATTTGCAATCTTTATAGATTACCTGAAGGGTCTAGAGGTCAATTAATAATTTTAGTGCCCCGAATGGGCAAATTACTAACATACCCTTGTTAAGGGTAGAACTTACAAAGTTAGGAAAAATTGGGAGGAGCAAGGACAAGAGGTTCCTGCTTGTTCTGGAGGTATTTTAACACATGCATGAGTAGGCTGGCTCACTTTTAAAGAAGAATGCATAGCATTGCATACCTTAAACGATGTAATTTTTGTGAAAACTATTTGGAGATAACCGAGCCGCCTACGTGTTTTTATTTACATGTGACGTGCTAGAGCTCAGCTCGCACGATGTTTGATTTGTGTGATGCATGTATTAGTGCTGGAGTGAGAGCTCGCACTAGAGTTTACACGCATAGGTGCTAGAGTATAACTCGCACTAGATTTCATATGCTTTTTCGTGACACGGTGCTAGAGTCTAACTCGCACCAGATTTTACATGATTTTCATGACAAGGTGCTGCAGTTTAACTCGCACCAGATTTTATAAGATTTTCATGTGATTCATATATACAGTGTTAGAGCACCGCTCGCACTACTTTTCAGAGATCATACAATAAGCCGTGCTTGGAGCATCGAGTAGACTGTATGTCACCGATTTAATAGGCTCGCACGTGCGTTTTGAGACATGGCATGAGTATTAAGAAACAAAACCTCTCTGTGGGAAGCAGGCCATTTGGGCTGGAGTACCTAGAGTGATATGGGTCCATGGAGTACGATGTATCGTGCAAGTAGCATGGAGTACGATGTACCGTGGGGTATCTTCGGATATGGTATCTTTGTGATACGAGGTATCTTCAGATACGATATCTTGTGATACGAGGTATCTTCGGATACGATATCTTGTGATACGGGGTATCTTCAGATACGGTATCTTCGGATGCGTGAGATCGGATAAGACTGACGGGTTGGATTGACCCACCTCCAGGGCGGTTCCCGATCAGGGTGAGACCTCGAACACTGGGATCCGTGAAGCTAGAGGGACTCACGAGGACACATATGGCCAGTCCTGGTTATTGCCGTTATACAGATATTGCCTCGTCTCGCATGTCGACGATTTCGATGATTTAAACAGGGTTTTAAATTAAATCTGCATGATAGTTATTTCCATACTTTTTAAGCCCATATGTGATGTAAACGGATTTTCATGATTTTGTGTGAGTCAGGATCACCCGAAGGAGGGGTCGAGTCCTGACTTTACTGTGAAATTTTAAATAAGAAAGATATGATTTTGAATATAATTGCATGTTGAATTTTTCGTGCAAATGTGTTTTACATAACATCATAACTCATATCATTTGTCTTAAAATGTGTGGATAAGGGGTGGTTTATGCATGGCACTACGTTCATGTAGGTAGTATGGTTACCTACTTGTTCGTAGGATTGCCTTATTGAGCTTGATGTGCTCACCCCTTTCATTTTCTCCCACAGATAATCTCCAGTTGAAGTTGAGGCGACTCAGTACTGCATTCTGGATATCCGCTGCTGTCCATCGACATAAGGTATATACACTTGTACATATTGTATCTACATAAGCATAGCACAGTAACATGTTTGTAAGCAACTTTAGGGGATGTATAAATAATGTAAACAATTATAAATGACTGGAGAAGAAATAAGTTAGATGGTAATTGAATGGTGGGACTGGCATTGACGCACAGCCCAATTATTAGTGGAGTGTGGTCACGATTCGAGGACAGGTAAGAATGTAAGAAAATAATAAAACGCGAAAAATTAACTCTGATTTTTGGGTAGTTTGGGTCGTGACAGGTATGGCTGCAGCAGGGGTTCGGTGTATAGAGGGCTGTTGGACAGTTTTCATGTTTTCTAGTTTTCTTTCCCTTTCACGTTTTCAACGTCTATAACTGCTCCCATCATCATCATAGATAAATAAATATATCCTTAGATATACATATACATATATTTATTTATGTATACTTAATGGATTTCTCGGCTATGTATCTTTGTTATGTTTATATATATATACATATATATACTTTTGTATATACATTGATATATATATATATATATCTATACATGTATAAATATACATATATACGTATATATACGTAGCCTTTTATTCTTAGAGCTTTTGTATTTTATTTAATCAACTCCTCCAAGTTCGACAATGGGAATATACAATTTAATTTGAACCTTTGACCAATGAAACACATTTTTAATTTTAATGACTTAATTGTTATTTATTGATAAAGCTGAGTACATGAAATTTTACGATGTTTACATATTCGTTGTAGGGCTCGAGAACTATAGGAACCGAGAAGCCCGTGAATGATCGGGAACCCGAAGATACAAGAAGTGATTAAGAAAATTAAAGCACGGAGGGATTTGGAAAATTTTAAATTGTTAGTTGAAAATTGTTGATGTAAACACTTGTATCGAGAATTTATGAAGAATGATGGAATCCCGATACTATTTCATTTTCGGAATAAGGAAAATTTCATGGAAGGCATGATATTATGTCTTTAGATAAATTATACAAGAAAATGTATATATATAGGTATATACATAGGTGTATATGTATATATCTATATATACTAAACAAATTTAAATGGATAGGCAATAATATATTTATATATAACAAATACATATATTATGTAATGTATAGTATTTAATATATATGTGTTAAAAGAAAAAAACTAATAAATAAAGCATGAGATAATATAACATAAAAATGGAAGCAAAACAAAAAGACAAACAAACAAAAATAATAATACAAAATAAATAAACAAATAATATATAATATATATTAATATAAAATATATATATTAATATAATATATATAATTAATATATATATATAACATAACATCTACAGAATTGGCTTCTCGTCTGCTATGTTTTCGAAATGAAAACATAAACAGAGAAGGGCTCAGCTGGGCGGGAAACGAAGGAGAGAAGAAGAGAAGAGGAGGAAGGAAGGAGAGGTGCTCGGCTGGGGAAGAAGGAAAGGAAAGAAGAGAAAGAGGATGGGAGAGAAGTAAGATCAGGACTGGAAATGAAGCTGGAACCGAGGGTGTGCAGGGGAGGTTGAGGAAGAAGGAGAAATCGAGAAGCAAAAAAACGAAGCTGGAAAGAGGAAGAAAAACTGAGAGAGGCTAGAAGGGAGCAGGTCAAGGCTTGAGGGCTGATCGGGAGGGCTGATCAGGAGGGCTGAAAATCGAGAAGCAACAGAAGAAGAAGACTGCAAATTAGAGATGGAAACCGAGAGGCAGGGGAGAGTGAGGTAAAGCTAAAGCAAGATCGAAGGGGGGGAGAAGGCAGGACAGACCGAGAAAGAGGGAAAAGGGGCTGGAACCGAGACTGAAAGGCAGAAAGGGGAGCTAGGCAGAAAATGTGAAACAGAGCAGGGAGGACCGTGAGGGAGGAAGGGTGATCGAGAGACAGTGAAGCAGGGGACGATGGTGAAAGGAGACCCGAGAGTTGAAGGGATCGGTAGGGAAACAGTGAAGATTGGAAATCGAGATTGAAGAAAGAAAAATAGCAGGTGAAAAAAAAAAGGAAAGTTGAAACTTGGAAAAAGGAAAGGTAAAAATTTATATATGTACATTTGACATACATGCATATATATGCATGATGAGCTATAAGTATGATAGTGTAAATTAAGGTGTAGGTGAAATTAGATAAAAATGGGAATGATGAGGAGTAGGCAAACATATATATATATGTTTGTGATATTGAATAATGGAAAACAATGATAATATATATATAGGAGTGTATATATATATATATATATATATTTAGGTACATATATATATAGGTGTTTATAATGAATGGGTATGCTAGTATATGTACATAAAAAGAATATGTATGCATATGTGATAAGGAAAAATGGAAAACAATGATAATATATATATATATATATATATATATCTATAGGAGTGTGTGTATATATATATTTATTTAGGTACATATACCTATGGGTGTATATAAGATGAATGTGTGCTAGTATATGTACATACATAGAATGTATATATATATATAAGATAGGGAAAAATGAAGACAAATTATAATATATATATATGAGTATATATATATATATATTCATGAGTATATACGTGTAGATGTATATAATAAGGTGTATGTCAATATTTGTACGTACAAAATAATATGTGGTAAGAGAAAATATATAAACATGCGTGTTGGCCTAGGTATATACAGCAATACGTACACATGCAGTAGTAATGATAAGTTACTATTTTAATGCAATTCAGACAATTTGCATGAATAGGGTGCTAAGTATACAATTTCGGTGTAGGTGATTATAGAAGGAATTAAAGGATGTACTAGGAGGCGTCACCGTTCAGATTCGGGATATCCGATAAATCAAGGTAAGGGGATATAATTTAAAATGGTAATAGTTACTTTCTGAACCATGATTAAGGAAAGCTTATAAAGACATGAAGTATGATTTTCATGCATGTTTCTAAATTATATTTCTGATCAAGACTATGCTTTCTGTATTTGTGCTTTTGAATTAAGAACATGTCTTCTAAAATAATCTTTCGAACAAGATGATTTTTAATTCGATGTTTTCGCATATGAGAAATATAGTATGTTTTGAGACTAAAGGCCATTTATGTTGTATGCTAACACATGTCAACTTCGCTTGTGTGGCGTCTGAACTTCGCCCTTGTGGTTTTGAAACGCTGTATGACCTTGATTTCGTCTACAACCTCGCCGTGGCCATAGGTTCTGATTTTCACCTTCGGGTTCTATCTCGCCGTGGCCATAGGTTCTAAATTTCACCTTCGGGTTCTGTCTCACCGTGGCCATAGGTTCTGAATTTTACCTTCGGGTTCTGTCTTGCAGTGGCCATAAGTTCTGAATTCCCTCTACGGAGGATGACTTGGTTATTTGCCGAATGATAATTATATGGGCCGATGTAGTCTCTATTTGAAAATTAAACTCTATTTCCAGAATGTGATTTTATATTATGTGATTTAACATATATTCCTGTTTTGGAATTCTGATTATACGAAAAGTTTACGTAATATCTGTTAAGTTCATGTACTTAAAGAATTACGCTTTGAATCATGATGTTTCTGATGTTCCTTAATCTTTGAATGTTCTTTATATTAGTTTTCAGAAAGTAATATTTATACGTACTATTATGTTTTCTACATATTTGAATTGCTAGGATCATTTTAAATACATCTTCTTACTGAGCTTTTTCCCGAAAGCTCACCCCTCTACCTCTCAGATTAATTACAATGATTCATAGACGCTACCTACCGCGTACACGACGTAGGCTGGTGGGGAGAGCTACCCTAGTCTACTTTTTGTACACGCAGAAAGGTATAGATTTACATTCATGTACCAGACATATCTGTACGCACTGACACGTATATTGGGAATACTTTTGTTGGGATGTAATTTTGTAAGAAAAACGATGTAAACAATATTATTTTAGGTTTATATTTTGAGTTGGCTAGTATTAAATCGAAATCGATATATTGAGTTATAAAAGTATGCTTGGTAGTTGTGGATATCTAGGATTGTCGAAAACAACTGAATTGCAGGTGGGTAGGCTCATATATAAGCCGTTATGCTACCGAAATTTCTATCGACCATATAAGTTAAAGTATGAAAATTAATTATAACTACCAGTAAAGAATTAGGAAAAGGTTTTTTGACACTACACAGGAATACAACCTAAGTGAATAATGAAATAAGTGGATAAATTAAATTCAAAAAAAAAATTTCCTCGATTTTCAAGGGTCAAGGGTCGTTACAGTTTAAGTGGTATCAGAGCAAAGGTTGTCTAGTACTGTTAGTGTCAAAAATAAGGATTTAGTTACATCCCAATGTCTGTGATTGTCTCGTTATAGGTAATGTATACCTAATGAAATTAAGACTTGATCTTTGGAATTACGTGCAGGTATTAGATCACTTGCATGATGAGTGGAAGACGTGGACGTATGCGGAAGCAGGCTCAGCCACCTCCACCTCCTTCACCCGAGCCAGAGAGTCCTCGTACTCGTATGGCTCAGTTCGAGCAGCGATTAGAGCAGTGCCTAGAGCGAGGTTTGGAGTCGATAGCTACCATGATTGCCCAACATCTAGGGCAAACGTTTTCGATTCAGTTGGCACGGCACCATTTCCTACTCCGATGCTGATTCCTCCACAAGCACCACCACCTCCTCCTCTACAAGTTCCTCCAGTACCTATTGCGCCTCAGCCTCCTGTACAGGCCCGAAGGGAGGAGAGGGATATCGATAGGATGAGGGATTTTCGAAAGATGAAGCCTCCAACATTTAAGAGAAAGGAAGGAGGTAAGAGTAAACGAACAAAGTTGGTGAGACAAGACCTTCTGAGGGGGCCAGCCTAAGAGACAGAGGACAGATGAGTCTCGAGCTAGGGTTGATAGGCCCACGACTCCTATAGCTACCTCACAGACTACCAGAGGCTTCTAGCAGTACGACAGATTGTGCACTAGATGTGGAAATTTCCATAGTGGTGCGTGTCACTGGTCCACAGGGAGCTATTTTAGGTGTGGACAGAGGGGACACTTGATTAAGGATTACCCATTGAATAAGTTTCCACAGCCCCCAGAGCCACCACGACAACCTGAGAGGCAAGCTCCCTAGAGACAAGTCCCACAGAGACGGGCTACCGCGGCAGAGAAAGGCAAGAAACCTGTCACTCATGGAAGGATCTTTACCTAAGACTAATGTGGTATGTAGGAATTGTGAAATTAAGGTAGGAGATAGGATCATATTAGCAGATCTAATTTTGTTGAGCATGTATGGCTTTGATGTAATTTTGGGTATGGATTGGCTAGCCACTAACCGTCTGAGTTGAGACTTCTACTCTAAGACTGTAACCTTCTCCTTACCTAGTAAGTTTAATGTATGTTTTGCAGTTAAGGAATAAGTTTTATGATTTTGTTTATGATGGAAATTTTTGGTGAACATACTAATGTGAATGTTAAGTTGCATTCATCCTCGATACTAGTCGGGAATGTTTAAGTATTCAGGACATACCAGTAGTATGCGAGTTCCCGGATGTATTTCCTGGTGAACTACGGGGATTACATCAGGAGAAAGAACTAGAGTTCACTATGGATTTGGCTCCAGATGTATGTAAGGTACAAATATCTCTGGTATGTGAAGTGATTTGGATCAAGGGATATAAATTAAGAATAAGTTCTCATTAAGGATAAATGGGAAATTGTGATAAGTTTGGTGTCTCAAACGATGATGCCCTATGGCAAGGGATCTTAAAGGAGTCCCATTGTTCTCGGTACACCATGAACCTGAGAAGCACTAAGATGTACCATGATTTACAAAAGGTGTATTGGATAATCGGTATGAAAAGAGATGTAGCTGAGTTTGTGGCCAAGTATTTGATTTGCCAACAGATTAAGATCAAACACCAAAGACCAGCGGGGTTACTTAAGATTCTTCCAGTGCCTACTTGGAAATGGGAGCACATTACTATGGATTTCATAATGGGATTACCAAGGACCCGAAAGGGGCATGATACAATTTAGGTGATCGTAGACAGATGGACCCAAATGAATTTGGAGGACCAAATTCTTTTAAGGTGGGGAGAATGTAAACCCCACAAATTTCCTACGTTTAATTAAATTATATAAAAATGAAAATAATATATATTAATGGAAGTGTCAATATTCGTTGTAGGGCTCGAGGACTATAGGAACTGAGAAGCCCGTGAATGACCGGGAACTCGAAGATACAAGAAGTGATAAAGCAAATGCAAGCACGGAGGGATTTGGAAAATTTTAAATTGTTAGTTGAAAATTGTTGATGTAAACACTTGTATCGAGAATTTAAGAAGAATGATGGAATCCTGATACAATTTCATTTTCGGAATAAGGAAAATTTCATGGAAGGCATGATATTATGTCTTTAGATAAATTATACAAGAAAATGTGTATATATATAGATATATACATAGGTGTATATGTATATATCTATATATACTAAACAAATTTAAATGGATAGGCAATAATATATATATATATAACAAATACATATATTATGTAATGTATAGTATTTAATATATATGTGTTAAAAGAAAAAAATAATAAATAAAGCATGAGACAATTTAAAATAAAAATGGAAGCAAAACAAAAAGACAAACAAACAAAAATAATAATACAAAATAAATAAACAAATAATATATAATATATATTAATATAATATATATATTAATATAATATATATATATATATATAACATAGCATGTACGGAATTGGCTTAGAAAAGCCAATCCCGTCTGCTATGTTTTTTAAATGAAAACATAAACAGAGAAGGGCTCAGCTGGGCGGGAAACGAAGGAGAGAATAAGAGAAGAGGAGGAACGAAGGAGAGGTGCTCGGGTGGGGAAGAAGGAAAGGAAAGAAGAGAAAAAGGAAGGGTGAGAAGTAGGATCGAGACTGAAAATGAATCTGGAACCGAGGGTGTGCAAGGGAGGTTGTGGAAGAAGGAGAAACCGAGAAGCAGAAAAATGAAGCTGGAAAAAGGAAGAAAAATCGAGAGAGGCTAGAACGGAGCAGACTGAGGCTTGAGGGCTAAAAACTGAGAAGCAACTGAAGAAGAAGACTGCAAATAGGAGATGGAAACCGAGAGGCAGGGGAGAGTGAGGCAAAGCTGAAGCAAGACCGAAGGGGGGAGAAGGCAGGACAAACCGAGAAAGAGGGAAAAGGGGCTGGAACCGAGTCTGAAAGGCAAAAAGGGGAGCTAGGCAAAAAAGTGAAACAGAACAGGTAGGACCATGAGGGAGGAAGGGTGATCAGGAGACAGTGAAGCAGGGGACGATGGTGAAAGACCCGAGAGTTGATGTCACGACCCAAAACTACCCAAAAATCAGAGTAAAATTTTCGCTTTTTGTTTATTCTTAGATTCTTACCTGTCCTTTGATCGTGACCACACTCCGCTAATAATTGGGCTATGCGTCAATACCAGTCCCACCAAATTAATTCTTTCTCAGTCATTTATAAATGTTTACAATATTTATACATCCCCTAAAGTTACTTACAAACATGTTACTATGCTATGCTTATTTAGATACAATATGTACAAGTGTATATACATTAAATGATGGGCAGCAACGGATATTCGGAATGCAGTACTCAGTCGCCTCAGCATCTACTGGAGATTATTTGTCACGACCCGAATTACCTAAAAATCAGAGTAAATTTTTCGCTTTTTCATTTATTATTTAATTCTTACCTTTCTCTTGCCGTGACCATTCTACAACACAGTTGGGCTATGATTCGGTGTTAGTCACCTCACACCATTTAACATTTCATTCCCAAAATCATATATCAGAGTCTACTATCCTTTTGACTTTAAATAAACACAAATCCAATGGTATTTACATGACTCTACATCCCCGACATCATATCCATTTACAGTACTGTGCATTACATATTTAGATACAAAACCATACAAATGTGTATACCTGTCTCTCGATGGGAAGCAGCAAGCAGCGGATATTAAGCATGCAAGTCCTCAGCCGCTCAATAATTATTACAAGTGCTCTGAAAAGATGGGAAAATAAGGGGGGTGAGCAAACCACACGCTCAGTAAGGCAATTATGCAAGTAAGTAGATAGCTCCACTATCTACATGCTCATAATGCCATGCCCTTAAATCCATTTCTTTTCATTTAAAATTTCACGCACAAAGTCATGCATATTCAATGCCATAGTTTATCCAAAACTATTTGTGCATATATAAATCATGTAACTCATGCATTCAAAGCATTTTATGTGACATCATTAAATCATATTAAGCATGAATTTAATCAAGATCATGCAATCTTTCATGCCATGTAAGACAAAACATGGATTTCAAATGAAAGCATGGAAAAACACATCATGCCACTGCATTTAAATCAATTCATTTAAAACGCAGTATAAAATAACCCCTCTGGGTCAATCATCTCAAAACTCATAAAACAATTCGTTATACTTCATTATAAAACTTGAGTTATAAAACCACCCTTCTTTCAGGGTCACAATTTCATAAAATCATAAAATCGTCAAATCATCAAATCGGGGGCCTGACCCCTCCTTCGGGTCTACCCTGGTCTAACAGACCATAAGTTATATCATGTGAGACAATTAGGTAAGTATCAGTAACATCGAGGACTATGGCCATATCCTAGTGATCCCTGGCAACACGGTACCTAGTGTGCGGGGTATCACACCTGAAACGGGAGGTGGGTCGTCCTACCCGCCAGAACAGCATAACACCAGGATTGCGAGGGCAAGGCTTGCTGCCTCGTGGCTCATGCCACTCCACTCCAACAATCCCCACGGTACAGCGTACTCCGCGTGACATACACGGTACAACGTACTCCGTGGACCCAAGCTCAATCAGGGGTGCCTGTAATAGGTCTTATCCACCCATATCATCTCTGTCTCAGAATGCACGTGTGAGCATATCATCTCACTGTGACACACAGTCTACAGGAGGCTCCAACACGGCTATATGCATGTAATATAAATCCCTGTGCGAGCGAAGCTCAAGCACGGCTCCATGCATATTCATGATATCTGAAAATCTCGTGCGAGGGAAGCTCTAGCACGGTTTCATTAAAATCAGTGAAATCTGCGTACGAGCAGCGCTCCAGTACGACTTAAACTGATTATAATTTCATGTAAATTCCACGTACGAGCAACGCTCTAGTACGGATATGTATATAAATTCAGTGAAAACCTCGTACGAGAAAAACTCCAGTACGGCATTCAAATGAATTATGAAAACTACGTAAAACTTTGTGCGAGCAACGCTCCAGCACAAATGAATGCTCAAGTAAATCAAATCTCGTGCGAGTTATACTCCAGCACGGCTTTATGCATAATTAAATCAAATCTCGTGCGAGTTACACTCCAGCACGGCTTCATGCATAATTAAATCAAAATAGGATGCGAGCTAAGCTCCAACATCTCTCATGCATGTCAAATCATTAAAACTAGTGCGAGCAATCGCTCCAGCACCATTTTATGCATACCACGTCAAAACAAATCAAAACATGTCAAAACATGTCAAAACAGAGTGCGAGCTAGGCTCCAGCAGCTCTCATTTCACAATATTAAAAATCAGTGCGAGCACCATGCTCTAGCACATTTCATGCATATGATGTCACAAGTCGGTGCGAGCAACTGCTCAAGCACATTTATGCACATTCACAAACGCAGATATAGTGCGAACTATGTGTCGGCACTATCTGTTTCCATATAAACTGATAGTTGGCCGTTTTCCAAAGAAATATCTATTTAAATATTAATAACACCTACGTAGTGTTATTTTGTGAAATTCATCCATTTACTGGCCAATCTATCGCTTTACTTTGATTAAAATCAAGAAAATT
Organism: Firmiana major; assembly: GCA_033439115.1. Lineage (NCBI taxonomy): Eukaryota > Viridiplantae > Streptophyta > Magnoliopsida > Malvales > Malvaceae > Firmiana > Firmiana major. Next base: position 18,387,581 of record CM065903.1, on the reverse strand, counting down.
CCTTAATCATAAAAATCCTTAAATCATGCATTCCATGCATGTCATGCTTTCACCATCCTTAGGTGAACTTCCCTCAATAGGGGTAAAATAGACATTTCACCTATTTCGATCCTTAAAAATTATTTAAACCACTTTTAGGATCATTTTACAATAATCGTGTATACATACATAATCAGTGTATACAAAATCTATTAAAATATGCGTAGCTACCTCTAGCTACTCACACAATTCCCTTACCTCATTTATCTGTACAGTCTGACCTTTCCACTGATGACTCGTCACGCAGTCCGATTTGCTCCAAATCTAAATCAAATCTCCGGAACTGCGGATACACATTCATCAGGTCAAATACAATACAATTTAATGTATTTCATAATTTTCTGGGCTTAATTTAAATCATTGGGCCCGTTTACCCATATTGGGCCCGATTGTACCATAATGGGCCTTAATCGGCCTTAAGCCCGTTTACCAAAATTTATCGAGGCCTATTGGGCTCTCTGGGCCCATCAGTAATTTATTTAGCCTCGTTCTAAATTCTCTGATATTTCAATTTAATATTTACGACAATTTATCTAATTTTCCAGAATTTAATTCATTTATGCGGAAATTAAATCCGTAATTTATGCGTTAAATATCAATCACGCATAACGATATAAAATTGTCGTAAATAAGGGTCACTTACCCGTTATTCCCTGATCGTACACAAATCGAGGCTGTCTCGAGCTCTCAGTGGATGCCAATTGTCGAGCTACACAATTAAATATATTTTTTCGGGTAAATTTCCAGTCGGAATTAATTAAATTAAATATTCAGAAAATTAAATCGGTCAATTTGACCGCTTACCGACTTACCCGAAGCTCGATTGCATCACTGAAATTTTCCCCAATTTTTTTTTCTTTTTCTTTTTCCCTTTTTCTTCCTTTTTTCCCTCTCTTTTTGGCTGAACCGGTCCGGTCCGGTTCAGACCGCCGGTTCAGTCCGGTTCACCCATCATTTTGCCGTTCCGGCGCCGTCCGGCCGGTTCCCGGTGCGATTTCGGTGCCGTTCGGCGCGCCATGGCCTGGGCTTCCTAAATCGGGCCTCGGCTGGGGTCTAATCGGCGCCGATGGCCGCCGATCGACGTTTCTTCCCCGCGGCATCTCCTTCGCTTTTCGGCGTTTTCCGGCGACTCCACGGCGCGTCCTGGCCGCTGGTGGTTCGCCCGAGGTCGGCCGACCTTCGCCGACCCTCGTCGGCCCCTCAGCCTCGCCGGTGGTGGCTCGCCGGTGAGTCTCTCTTCTTCCCTCGGTCTCGCTTCGTTTTTCGCCTCTGTTTCTTTTCTTTCTGTTTCAGAATTTCGTTTTTTTTTTTTTTTTTTTTTTTTATTTATTTATTTATAATTAACTTTTAATATTATTTTATTCAATAAAATAATATTAAAATGCATAAATATCCTTAAAAAAATTTATATTTTATTCATTTAATCTGTAAATAATTTTCTCAGTCCGATTTTACCTTTTCGGTATATTTTTCGATTATTTTCGGGATTATTTTTCGATACGAAAATCCCGGTTTATTCCAATAAATTCATATCTTGATCAATTTAATCCGAAATTTAATTATTTCTTCGTCATTGATCAAGATTTCTCATTCTCTTATTTTAAATTAAATTTTCTTGTCCCGATTAATACCGAATATTAGTCTTTCGACCATTTTGCCCTTGCAAATTTTCGGGAATACCATTTTAGTCCTTTTGCATTTTTAAATGCACTCAAAAATATCGGGTCTTACAATCTCCCCCACTTAAGAAATTTGGTCCTCCAAATTAGAACCAAGTAATATGAGTCCATAACAACTCCGGGTATGTCTATCGCATCATATACTGTCATCCTCAAGTGACTTTCTCCGGAGTCTAATACTACCATCATGCTTAACTAGGGAGATCATTTCAAACCTCAACACTTTGTCCTTCCGTTTAATGCCCGAATCGATTTCTCCAATCATACGTTATATTTTCATTGAGCTAAATTGTTGGAGCTCATATCCGATCACATATATCGGATCCGGATATTATTTTCAAAACATCATAAGATAGGACACATAGTGGATGCCTGTTTATTCAAGTGGTAATGTCAACCTACAGGTCTTATCTCCCACTTGTCCAATCTCTCTCTATCCGAATCTCGTTATGTCCTTAAGACAAGTAACTATCAACAATAATGATTCACCCTTGGTGAATTCCAATGGTTTTCGTCTCTAGTCAGCATAGACTTTTCTGTCTGCTCTGAGGTGTTCTTAATCTCTCACAAATCAACTGAATATCCTCAGAGGTTTGTCTTACCAATTCGGGAACAATTCTCTATCTGTCACCCACTTCTTCTCTAAGTCAGGGATCAACCCCCTACGGCCATACTAAGCCTCATATAACTTGTTATCCCGATACTCAAGTGACAACTGTCATCATTGGCGAATTTGATTAGTAGCAACTGATCATCCCAGGAGCTCATAAAATCAATGGCACATGCTCTCATCACATCCTCCAGAACCTGTACAGTCCTCTCTGACTGACCATCTGTTTGAGGGTGGAAGCTGTGCTAACACACAATCAGGTTCCCATAGCTTCTTGAAAAACGTTCCCAGAAGTGGGAAGTGAAGCGGGAATCCCTATCTGATATCATGCTCACTGGAACGCTACACAATATTCCACAATTTTCCATACACATATTCGCCTACACACTTAGAGTATCTGAGGATTTCCATAACTAGAAGGTGGGTAGACTAAATCAATCTATCGACTATCACCCAGACAGCCTCGTGATTCATTCGGGTCCTCTATAACCCATCACAATATTCATGGTAACTTGTTCCCATTTACGTGTCAATATAGGTAGAGGTTGCAATAACCCTGCAACTTCTTTTACTCTACCTTAATCCGCTGACATACGAGACACTTATCCACAATCTCTACAATATTTCTTTCCATATCTGACCACCAATACCTTTCTCAGAGATTCAAATAAATTTATTATTTCTCGGATGCACTGTATATCCCGAAGAGTGAGCTTCTGACAATAACACTATATCATCAACTGTGGTCCTGGGGAGCACTTATACTGTCTCTGAACCTCTGCAAGTTATCATCACTCACTGTGACCTCTGTCACTGTCCCCTTCTGAATCTGACCCATACTATCGACACCAAGCCGATCATCACGCTAAGCCTGGCAAATCCGGTCACACAAATCCGGTTCTAACCTCAGGCTAGCTGTCACAAAACCACCGTCATCATCAGAAGGATCACATCACTACTGAGGTTCACAACTGTTCTTGCAGCTCACGCTCCCTGACCATCATATGTGATACCATCTCGAGGCTCTTTCTGTTCAAGGCATCAACCATTACATTAGCCTTTCCTGGGTGGTACAATATTCACAATCATAATTCTTAGAAGCTCTAACCCTCATGGTTATCTCATTTTCTACTCTTTCTGTGAAAACAGATACTCGGGGCTTTTACGATCAGTGCATACCCGAAATTTCTTACCATATAAGTGGTGAAGCCATACTTTCAGTGTAATCGCTACGGCTGCCAACTCTAAATCATGAGTCAGATAGTTTCTCTCATGATCCTTGAACTATTTGGATCTATAAACGACTATCTTCCCATTTTACATCAATACATAGCTCAATCCTTATTTGGAGGTATCCATACACACTGAAACCTCTTGAGCTGTTTGTTATAGTGAGAATACTTACGGTGGTCAGTTCATTACTCCAATATACCAAAACTCATCGAAGCTATTTTCATACTTATCATAACACTCGTATGAAATCTTTTCCCGAAATGAAATGTGTCAACTGAGTAGCCAATTTTGAGAAACTCTCAACACCTCGTCTGTAAGACAGTTTCCTGTTGCTACTCAAGCTCTTCCCTGGACTTCGAATACATCAAAATATCATCGCTGTAGATGACAACCTATCGGTCCAGGTAAGGTTTAAATACCTTAATGTAGTTGAGTTCCACTTAATAATTCAATCACTCTTGTCATTGACCTATGTACGTATCAACGTGAAACGTCATTTTGAAATAGCTTATGGTCAAGCTACTAACCCACGTCGTTTCCTTCCTCTTATATTAACGGCTTTTATAAAATTTTAATTTTTAAACTTTCATGATTAATCAAATTCTATATTTCTTTATCTTACCAGCAAAGGTACCCAAATTTTAATGTATATATTATGACCGTCGAATTCAATCTATAGATTATGCGTGCGCTTCTAGACGCTGTCAAATCTTCAGGCAGGGAAGTATTTTGGAATACCTTTATTATCCCTCAGACTTGACTACATCAACTGGGTGTAGATGTATCTACCCCTTATCTTGGTCGCAATCCATATGCACTACATATTGCTTAATCCTTAGTTACTTGGCTTATCAAGGACATCCTTACCTTGCATACGCCCCTTATTCCAATATATTTCGTATGCAGGATCTATCATATCTCCAAGCTCATCTCCTTTCATATATCTTATAACAAACTCTTTCCTTACTTGTCAAACTTACATTACACCTTTCAGTGATGTTTTCACCCATATTTTCAACTTACAATCTCTATACCCATATTCAGTCAGTGAAAATCAACTAACTATTATCCTCTTGTCTATGGGTACAGGCTTCACATTTTTCACTAGCTTATAAGCAACTGAAGGCGGTATGAATAAATAAATGGCACCAGGAGCAATTAAAATAATTATTTCATTATTCACAACCAGTGTGGTATCTTCCACCACATCCTATGAAACATCAATAGTGTCCTGGTCCAAGGCATACACTCGCCTTCATCCAACATCTGATTTTCGTGATAACTACCACACATCTTACACTGTTCACACTGCTACTCTGTTATACTGTTACGTAGCAGGTCGGGGTCCTCGAATCACAATACCCCTCAATAGTGTTGAAATTAAATACACTGGGGCCTCCAATCATCTTACCCCGTGACTCATCAACTCTAAGCTTTTACCAAACTACTTTTTTTCCCGTTCTGACATTCTTGTCATCCTCTATTCTCTTTTTGTCTCAATTTCAACCTTTACTACCTTTCTCAATCTCAGAGGCGCGCAATTTATAATCTTATTTAACACAACTGTAGTCTGCGCACTGCCTCGGCATAGGTAGTGATGTCTAACAGACAAATCGGACTCTAATTGATAATCTGAGTCCTTCCATGAACTTTCAGACATCTCGACTCTCACTGTTTATCGTGTCCGAGTCACATCTGCCCAGGAATATAAACTGAGTATTATACTCGTCAATCAACATGTTCCTCTGGGTCAGAGTAAATAATGTCATCTGTAATTTTCTTTAAACAATGTCCGGGATATTCTGTCACCGGAATACATATAGAATTTTTTTTTTCCATGTCCATTCTGGACGTCTAATTCTTCAAATGGGTCGAGCGAACTTCAATTAATGTTCCGACTTACCCTCAAATCTCATACATATTCTGAGCAATTAGCTCGTAAAATATTCTCCACACTCCGCTCAAACCTCGTGAAGCGTATCTCAATACTGTCTGATCTCTCTGTCAGACTCTATCCGATCTCTCTATCAGACTCTGTGGAGCATGCTCTATATCAGCCTCCACGTCATTCTCATCTCGAGTCTCATGTGGCGACTCAGTACAACTCATGGGCCTACCTCAACGGCCTTGAGCTCGTGTACTCGCCTCTCAACCATAGCGGCTATCAGTTCATGAGTCTATACTTGCATTTAAAAATCAAATTCTTAGCTGCACCTCCATCTCGATATACACAATTGTATCTAAACAATGCACAGTACATGGGGATGTAAACTTCTTAACCACTAACACCGACTCATATCAGGCCAACTCAGCTCTGATACCAATAAACCTGTCACGACCCGAATTACCTAAAAATCAGAGTAAATTTTTCGCTTTTTCATTTATTATTTAATTCTTACCTTTCTCTTGCCGTGACCATTCTACAACACAGTTGGGCTATGATTCGGTGTTAGTCACCTCACACCATTTAACATTTCATTCCCAAAATCATATATCAGAGTCTACTATCCTTTTGACTTTAAATAAACACAAATCCAATGGTATTTACATGACTCTACATCCCCGACATCATATCCATTTACAGTACTGTGCATTACATATTTAGATACAAAACCATACAAATGTGTATACCTGTCTCTCGATGGGAAGCAGCAAGCAGCGGATATTAAGCATGCAAGTCCTCAGCCGCTCAATAATTATTACAAGTGCTCTGAAAAGATGGGAAAATAAGGGGGGTGAGCAAACCACACGCTCAGTAAGGCAATTATGCAAGTAAGTAGATAGCTCCACTATCTACATGCTCATAATGCCATGCCCTTAAATCCATTTCTTTTCATTTAAAATTTCACGCACAAAGTCATGCATATTCAATGCCATAGTTTATCCAAAACTATTTGTGCATATATAAATCATGTAACTCATGCATTCAAAGCATTTTATGTGACATCATTAAATCATATTAAGCATGAATTTAATCAAGATCATGCAATCTTTCATGCCATGTAAGACAAAACATGGATTTCAAATGAAAGCATGGAAAAACACATCATGCCACTGCATTTAAATCAATTCATTTAAAACGCAGTATAAAATAACCCCTCTGGGTCAATCATCTCAAAACTCATAAAACAATTCGTTATACTTCATTATAAAACTTGAGTTATAAAACCACCCTTCTTTCAGGGTCACAATTTCATAAAATCATAAAATCGTCAAATCATCAAATCGGGGGCCTGACCCCTCCTTCGGGTCTACCCTGGTCTAACAGACCATAAGTTATATCATGTGAGACAATTAGGTAAGTATCAGTAACATCGAGGACTATGGCCATATCCTAGTGATCCCTGGCAACACGGTACCTAGTGTGCGGGGTATCACACCTGAAACGGGAGGTGGGTCGTCCTACCCGCCAGAACAGCATAACACCAGGATTGCGAGGGCAAGGCTTGCTGCCTCGTGGCTCATGCCACTCCACTCCAACAATCCCCACGGTACAGCGTACTCCGCGTGACATACACGGTACAACGTACTCCGTGGACCCAAGCTCAATCAGGGGTGCCTGTAATAGGTCTTATCCACCCATATCATCTCTGTCTCAGAATGCACGTGTGAGCATATCATCTCACTGTGACACACAGTCTACAGAAGGCTCCAACACGGCTATATGCATGTAATATAAATCCCTGTGCGAGCGAAGCTCAAGCACGGCTCCATGCATATTCATGATATCTGAAAATCTCGTGCGAGGGAAGCTCTAGCACGGTTTCATTAAAATCAGTGAAATCTGCGTACGAGCAGCGCTCCAGTACGACTTAAACTGATTATAATTTCATGTAAATTCCACGTACGAGCAACGCTCTAGTACAGATATGTATATAAATTCAGTGAAAACCTCGTACGAGAAAAACTCCAGTACGGCATTCAAATGAATTATGAAAACTACGTAAAACTTTGTGCGAGCAACGCTCCAGCACAAATGAATGCTCAAGTAAATCAAATCTCGTGCGAGTTATACTCCAGCACGGCTTTATGCATAATTAAATCAAATCTCGTGCGAGTTACACTCCAGCACGGCTTCATGCATAATTAAATCAAAATAGGATGCGAGCTAAGCTCCAACATCTCTCATGCATGTCAAATCATTAAAACTAGTGCGAGCAATCGCTCCAGCACCATTTTATGCATACCACGTCAAAACAAATCAAAACATGTCAAAACATGTCAAAACAGAGTGCGAGCTAGGCTCCAGCAGCTCTCATTTCACAATATTAAAAATCAGTGCGAGCACCATGCTCTAGCACATTTCATGCATATGATGTCACAAGTCGGTGCGAGCAACTGCTCAAGCACATTTATGCACATTCACAAACGCAGATATAGTGCGAACTATGTGTCGGCACTATCTGTTTCCATATAAACTGATAGTTGGCCGTTTTCCAAAGAAATATCTATTTAAATATTAATAACACCTACGTAGTGTTATTTTGTGAAATTCATCCATTTACTGGCCAATCTATCGCTTTACTTTGATTAAAATCAAGAAAATTCCTTAATCATAAAAATCCTTAAATCATGCATTCCATGCATGTCATGCTTTCACCATCCTTAGGTGAACTTCCCTCAATAGGGGTAAAATAGACATTTCACCTATTTCGATCCTTAAAAATTATTTAAACCACTTTTAGGATCATTTTACAATAATCGTGTATACATACATAATCAGTGTATACAAAATCTATTAAAATATGCGTAGCTACCTCTAGCTACTCACACAATTCCCTTACCTCATTTATCTGTACAGTCTGACCTTTCCACTGATGACTCGTCACGCAGTCCGATTTGCTCCAAATCTAAATCAAATCTCCGGAACTGCGGATACACATTCATCAGGTCAAATACAATACAATTTAATGTATTTCATAATTTTCTGGGCTTAATTTAAATCATTGGGCCCGTTTACCCATATTGGGCCCGATTGTACCATAATGGGCCTTAATCGGCCTTAAGCCCGTTTACCAAAATTTATCGAGGCCTATTGGGCTCTCTGGGCCCATCAGTAATTTATTTAGCCTCGTTCTAAATTCTCTGATATTTCAATTTAATATTTACGACAATTTATCTAATTTTCCAGAATTTAATTCATTTATGCGGAAATTAAATCCGTAATTTATGCGTTAAATATCAATCACGCATAACGATATAAAATTGTCGTAAATAAGGGTCACTTACCCGTTATTCCCTGATCGTACACAAATCGAGGCTGTCTCGAGCTCTCAGTGGATGCCAATTGTCGAGCTACACAATTAAATATATTTTTTCGGGTAAATTTCCAGTCGGAATTAATTAAATTAAATATTCAGAAAATTAAATCGGTCAATTTGACCGCTTACCGACTTACCCGAAGCTCGATTGCATCACTGAAATTTTCCCCAATTTTTTTTCTTTTTCTTTTTCCCTTTTTCTTCCTTTTTTCCCTCTCTTTTTTGGCTGAACCGGTCCGGTCCGGTTCAGACCGCCGGTTCAGTCCGGTTCACCCATCATTTTGCCGTTCCGGCGCCGTCCGGCCGGTTCCCGGTGCGATTTCGGTGCCGTTCGGCGCGCCATGGCCTGGGCTTCCTAAATCGGGCCTCGGCTGGGGTCTAATCGGCGCCGATGGCCGCCGATCGACGTTTCTTCCCCGCGGCATCTCCTTCGCTTTTCGGCGTTTTCCGGCGACTCCACGGCGCGTCCTGGCCGCTGGTGGTTCGCCCGAGGTCGGCCGACCTTCGCCGACCCTCGTCGGCCCCTCAGCCTCGCCGGTGGTGGCTCGCCGGTGAGTCTCTCTTCTTCCCTCGGTCTCGCTTCGTTTTTCGCCTCTGTTTCTTTTCTTTCTGTTTCAGAATTTCGTTTTTTTTTTTTTTTTTATTTTATTTATTTATTTATAATTAACTTTTAATATTATTTTATTCAATAAAATAATATTAAAATGCATAAATATCCTTAAAAAAATTTATATTTTATTCATTTAATCTGTAAATAATTTTCTCAGTCCGATTTTACCTTTTCGGTATATTTTTCGATTATTTTCGGGATTATTTTTCGATACGAAAATCCCGGTTTATTCCAATAAATTCATATCTTGATCAATTTAATCCGAAATTTAATTATTTCTTCGTCATTGATCAAGATTTCTCATTCTCTTATTTTAAATTAAATTTTCTTGTCCCGATTAATACCGAATATTAGTCTTTCGACCATTTTGCCCTTGCAAATTTTCGGGAATACCATTTTAGTCCTTTTGCATTTTTAAATGCACTCAAAAATATCGGGTCTTACATTATTTGTGTGGGAAAATGAAAGGGGTAAGCACATCAAGCTCAGTAAGGCAATCCTACGAATAAGTAGGTAACCATACTGCCTACATGAACGTGGTGCCATACATAAACCACCCTTTCTCCACACATTTTAAAACTGATGCTATGATTCATGATGTCATGTAAAACACGTTCGCATGGAAAATTCAACATGCAACTCTTTTTAAATCATTTCTTTCTCATTTAAAAATTTCACAATAAAGTCAAGACTCAACCCCTCCCTCGGGTGGTCCTGACTCACACAAAACCATGAAAATCAGTTTACATCACACATGGGTTTAAAAAGTATGGAAATAATCATCATACACATTTAATTTAAAAACCCAGTTTCAATCTTGTCAAAATCATCAACATGCAAGACTAGGCAACATCTGTATATCGATAATAACCAGGACTATGGCCATGTGTCCTCGGGAGTCCCTCTGCCTACACGGATCCTAGTGTACGGGGTCTCACCATGATCGAGAACCGCCCGGGAGGTGGGTCAGTCCATCTCATCGGTCTTATCTGATCCCACGCATCCGAAGATGCCACACGTATCTGAAGATATCACACATCCGAAGATGCCACACGGTACATCGTACTCCATGCTACTTGCACGGTACATCGTACTCCGTGGACCCATATATCATACCCTGTCTCAGAACACACGTGCGAGCCCATTTAATCGGTGACACACAGTCTACCCGACGCTCCAAGTACGGCTCATCGCATGTTCTCATAAAATCAATGCGAGCGATGCTCAGCACTCTCATCAAATCAAGTAAAACTAATTCGAGCTAAGCTCTAGCACTCTGTATGCAAACCATGTGAAAATCTGGTGCGAGCGAAGCTCCAACACCCTGTCTCAAAAATCATATAAAAATATGGTGCGAGTTAGACTCTAGCACCCTGTCACAAAAATCATGTAAAACCTGGTGCGAGTTAGACTCTAGCACCGTATCACGAAAATCATGTAAAATTAGGTGCGAGTTAGACTCCAGCACCAATGCATGTAAAACTCTAGTGCGAGCTCTCGCTCCAGCACTAATGCATGCATCACCCAAATCAAAATATCGTGCGAGTTGAGCTCTAGCACGTCACATGTCAATAAAAACACGTAGGCGGCTCTGTTTCCTCAAAACAGTTTTCAAAACAATTTCCTTGTTGAAAATTTGCAATGCTATGCATTTTTCTTTCAAGATTAGCCAGCCTACTCATGCATGCGACAAAACATCTCCAGAACGAGCAGGAACCTCTTGTTCTTGCTCCTCCCAATTTTTCCTAACATTGAAAATTTTACCCTTAACAAAGGTATTTTGGTAATTTGCCATTCGGGGCACTAAAATTATTAACTTACTTCTAGACCCTTCAGATACTTTAAAAGACTGCATATGAACTTTGAAGTTTCGTAAAGTTACCTCTAGCAGTCCGTAAAATTTCCTTACCTTATTTTTCTGTAGAGTCTAACCTTTCCTTTTCCACTACTGTCTCGTCACGCAGTCCGATCTGCTCCCAATCTAATGTCCGAAACTGTGTATAAATATTCCTCAGGTCAGATACCATACAATTTAATTGTATTTCCTATTTTTTGGCTTAATTTAAATCATTGGGCCCATTTACCCCTATTGGGCCCAATTGCACCTTAATCGGCCTTAATCGGCCTTAAGCCCGTTTTTCACTTAATTTTTACATTATCGAGGCCTATTGGGCTCATTGGGCCCACCAACAATTTCTTGGGCCTCGTTCTAACTCTCAAATAGCTCAATTTATTATTTACGACAATTTATCTAAAGTTCCATAATTTAATTTATTTTATGCGATAATTAAATTTGAAGCACGCATAACGATGTAAATTATCGTAAATAAGGGTTACTTACTCGAAATTCCATGCTAGTACGCAAATCGAGGCTGTCTCGAGCTCTCGTTGTGTAACGACCCTTGATCCTTAAAAATCGGGAGAAATTTTTTTTTTAAATTTAATTTACCCACTTATTCTCTTATTCACTTAGGTTGTATTCCTGTGCAGTGTCAAAACACATTTCCTAATTCTTTACTCGTAATTATAATTAGTTCCCATACTTTAACTTATATGGTCGATAGAAATTTCGGCAGCATAACGACTTATATATGAGCCTACCCACCTACAATTCAGTTGTTTCTAACAATCCTGGATATCCACAACTACCAAGCATGCTTTCCAACAATCCTAGATATCTACAACTACCAAGCATACTTTCTCAATCCACTTTTACAACTCAATATATCGATATCGATTTATACAATCATCTTACAACCTAATCCCAAGAATTATATTCTTTACCTCATTTCCTTACAAATTACATCCCGACAAATTATTTCTATTATATGTGTCTGTACGTACAGATATGTCTGGTATAGGAATGTAAATGTATACCTTTCTGCGTGTACAAGAAAGTAGCCTATGATAACTCTTCCCACGAGCTTACGTCGTGTACGCGGCAGGTAGCGTCTATAGATTCACTGCAAATGATCTGAAGGTAGAGGAGTGAGCTTTTGGGGAAAAGCCCAGTAAGATAATATTCTTAAAGCAGTTCTAATATATAAAAGTATTTGAAGTTGCTCATAAAACGAAACTTAATGCAATATATAAACTTTCATTTAATGCGAAATCATCATAAGGCATGTGTGTCTTTAAAACAAATCACATGCTTAACTGTTTTACAACTTTTCATAAACCTTTCATGAACATTTCATAAATCATTTCATAAACATTTCATGAATAATTCATAGTCATTTCGTAATCATTTCATGCATATTTCATAATCATTTCATAAACATTTCATGAATATTTCATAATCATTTCGTAAACATTTCATGAATAATTCATAATCATTTCGTAAACATTTCATGAATATTTCGTAATCACGAAAACACATATTCATACATCATAGTCGATTTTTCATAATCAAATCGAGGAGTCTAGGCTATAACTAAGTCATGCGATACTTGTTATTCTCCGTTGGAGAGTCATCATACCTATGGCCATGGTAAGGGGGGCTGTAGAATGGATCAGATTCGTACAGCAATAATAATTATAAATAGGGGTAGTATCTTATTATTTCTTATCATATACTAGCACATAGCTAGGGCACGGGCACCTGTGGCACTCACCGTGCGGGGAACATTCATCCGTGCTGCGCGGGCACGAGATACTACCAAAACATCATCGTAAACCACCAGTAGCACGACATCTTCCACAAAGGTTGAGTCAAGTGCTAAAGGGGCCAACGTACCGGCACCTCAGGTGGTGTAGCCGGAACACCACAAGAAGTAACCATGCATGAAGCCTATAGTCTCAAAACAAAGTTTCCAAAGTCTTTCTTGGGTTTTATAATTCATAAACTCATATCGAGTAATAACATTGAATTTTCTTAAAACCTGAATACTCTTTCATAAAACTGAAGACTATGTGGCACTTTGTTCCCGTAGGACTCAAGAGGTGGCCCCCACAATCCCCTTTCGAAAACAATTTCTTTTCTTAAATACTTTTGAAAATTGTCGAAGTTTCTTTAACAGTATTGATATAAAAACATAAGCAAATGTAAAACATCCATATGCTTCATACCTTAGGAATTTATTTCACAACATGTAAAGTACTCGAAAAATATTTCGATAAATTAAAACAGGCATCGTAAACAGTTTCACAAGTATAAAAGCATTGATAAATCACTTCAAATCAAATGCTCTTTCATAAAATCATTTATAAGTGAAACAAGGATGCATTATCAGAACTAAGTTAAATAATACCCCTTACCTTGATTTATCGGGTATCTCGAATTCGAACGGTGACGTCTCCGAATAACTCCTTTAATCCCTTCCACAATCACCTACACCGAAATTGTAGACTTAGCTCCCTATTCATGCGAATTGCGTTAAATTCATAATTTATCGTTGTTACTGCGTGTTTACGTATTATTGTATATCCTTAGGCCGACACGCACGTTTATATATTTCTTCACTATTTTTATATTTGTTCCTACAAGTATTAACATATACCCTTTTATTTTATACATCCACATGTATATACGCATAAATATATATATATATAGATATATACTTTTATTGTTTTTCATGTTTCCCTATCTCACATATATACATTATTTGTATATACCCATGTATGCTTTTATTTGCTTTTCATATTTTCCTATCTCATACATATATATACATGCTTTGTATATACATATACTAGCACACATTCATCCTATGTACATCCATATGTATATGTACCTAAATAAATATATATATATATATATATCATTGTTTCTCCATTTTTTTCCTTATCACATTTGCATACATATTTTTGTACAAATACTAGCATGCCTAATTCATTATATACACCTACGTGTACATGTACCTAAATAAACAAATATACATGTATATATATATATACACACTCCTATACATGTATATATATACATTAATATTGTTTTCCCATTTTTTTCCTCATCTTTCCATTTTTGCCAATTTAAATCTACACTAAACATACTTCTAGTTCAATCTAAATGTATATGTATATTAAACATACACAAATACATAAATTTTTCTTTTACCTTTTCTATTTTCTTTTTCTTCTTTTCTTTTTTTTTCCTCTTCCCTCTCGGTCAGCCCTTCTTCTTCCTCCCTTTCTCCCTCGGTTCCAGCCCCTTTCTCCCTCTCGGTTTCCCCTGCTTGGTCTCGGTTATAGCCTCTATTTCCAGCCCCTGTTCTGCTATCCCTTCAAGCCCGATTCTGTTTCCAGATTTCCTGCTCTCGGTGCTGCCTCTTCAGTCCCTGTTTCGGTTTCAATTTCCTCCCCCTTGCCTTTGTTCCAGCTTCGATTCAGTTCTGCTCCTTCCTCATTTTCAGCCTCGGTTTGGTCTGCTCCACAGTTTCTCCTTCTTCCTCGGCAGAGTGCTCCCCTTTCCTTTTTTTCCTTTCCTTTTCTTCTTCCCCGACAGGCCGCTTCCCTTTCCTTTCTTTCCTTTCCTTTTCTTCTTCCCCGGCAGGCTGCTTCCCTTTCCTTTCTTTCCTTTCATTTTCTTCTTCCCCGGCAGGACAGCTTCCTCTTCTTTCCTAGTTTCCTTCCTCTTCTGGCCAGGCCTCTCTTCCTTTCCTCCCTCTTTTCTTCTTCTTCCTCTTCTCTTTTCCTTCCTCTTCTCTTCTTCTTTCGGTTCCCGCCCAACACTCCTCTGTTTTCTTTTGATTTTTTTTTCCAATTGCAACAGTGGCAGACGGAATTGGCTTTTCTAAGCCAATTCCGTACATTCCATAATATATTTATATATATATATTAGTTTAATATATATATATATATTATATTAGTATGTAGGTATTAATTGTTATGTATTTGTATGGTTATTATATATTTTTTTTGTTCCCATTTTATTTTAAATGTCTTATACATTATACCTTACAATACATATATATATTTGTCATATATATATATATATATATATATATATATATATATATATATGTATATCATCATTTTTCCATTTTAAATTGTCTAGTATATATATATATATATATATATATATATATATACATATACCTTTCCTTTTATTTAAATGCTAGTACATATGTATATATATATATATATATACATACTTATTCACCTATGTATATATCTACATCTATACATTTGCTTATATACTTTATCCAAAGACATAATATCATGCCTTCCATGAGATTTTCTTTATTCCGAAATTAAAATAATATCGGGATTCCATCATTCTTCATAAGTTCTCGATACAAGTGTTTACATCGACAATTTTCAAATAACAACTTAAAATTTTCTAATCCTTCCGTACTTGCATTCGCCTTATTACTTCTTGTATCTTCGGGTTCCCGGTCATCCCACGGGCTTCTCGGTTCCTATAGTCCTCGAGCCCTACAACGAATATTCACACTTCTGTTAATATATATTATTTCCATTTTTTTATATAATTAAATTAACGTAGGAAATTTGTGGGGTTTACACGTTCGATGCCAATTGTCGAGCTACACAATTTCATAAATTTTCGGGTAAATTTCCAGTCAAAAATTAATTAAATAAAATATTTCAAAATTTAAATCGGTCAATTTCGACTGCTACTGACTTACCCGTAGCTCGATTACATCGTCGGGATTTTTCCTCAATTTTTTCTCTTTTTCTTTTCTTTTTTCTCTTTCCTCATTGGCTGAACCGGTTCGGTCCGATTCAACCCGGTTTGGACCTTCGGTTCACTCCGGTTCGGTCCGTTCAATGCCTTGCCGATTGGTTCTCCACCGGCTTCCGCCGCCAGTGGCTCCGCTGGGCCGTCCGCAGCACGAATCTGCCTTCGGTTTAGTCCAAGGCCATCGAAAAGTCGACGGTCCGACCTATTCTCTCCACCGTCGGTACCCATTTCCTCTTTCCACTGTTTTTGGCGCCGTCCTTGGGTTTCGCCAATCGTGGCCGCCACCGATCAGCTCGCCTGCGCTTGGGGAACGTTCGGCTGGGGGCGGGGCTGGCCAGATCGACGCTGGTCGTCGGGAATCTCATTTTCTCTTCTCGATTTTCTCTCTTCCTTTTCCTCCCTCGCCGGCAGCGTTTCATCGTCGGATTTCACCTGGCTCGGGGTCGGCGTCGGCGTGAGGCTCCCCCCTCTAGATCAGCTCACCTGGTTCACCGCCGACGGTCATTGTTCGGGAAGCAGCGGCACGGGTCGCGCAATGGGTTTCGCGCGATCGCGTGACCCAGTTTTCCAGTTTTCGTTTTTTTTATAATAAATTTTATTTTTATTTATTATTTATTTTTTTTATTATTATTTTAATCATTAAAATACTATTATTTTGTCAAAATATCTAAAAAAATTATTAATTTATTCAATTAATCCCTAATTGAATTTATCAGTATTATTTCGACTTTTCAGTATATTTTTTTTATTATTTTCGGGATAATTTTTTTAAGGTAAAAATTTCGATTTATTCCAATAAATTTATATCTTGATCAATTTAACCCAAAATTTTATTATTTCTCCTTTATTGATTAAGATTTCTGAAATCCATAATTTTAATGAAATTTTCTTGTCAAATTTATATCGAATTTTGATCTTTTGACCATTTTACCCTTGCACGTGTTCGAGAATTCCATTCTAATCCTTTTGCATTTTTAATTTCGTGTTTTAACTAAAATCGAGTATTACATAATCTCCCCCACTTAAGGAATTTGGTCCTCCAAATTAGAACCAAGTCATATGAGTCCATAGACTACTCCGGGTACATCAATCGTATCATACTTTTTAATTCTCATGTGACCTTTTTCTGGAGTGTAATACTACCAAAGGATTTTAATTAGGGAGATCGTCTTAAACCTCAATACTTTCTCTTTCCTGTTTAATGACCGAATCAACTTTTTCAATATACTTATATTTGCACTGAGCTAAACTGTTGGAGTTCATATCTGATCACCTATGCTAGATCTGGATAGTATTGCCGAAGTATCAAAAGATGGGACACATTGTGGATGTCTGTTTATTCAGGTGATAACGCCAACCTACAGGTCTTATCTCCCACTTGTCCAATCTCTCAAAAATTCCATTCAGCAAAACTCAATTTGCCTTCTTCCCGAGTCTCGTTATGTCCTTATTCCATTAGGACAAATAACTTCAACAATACTGATTCACCCTCGGTGAATTCTAATGCTTTTTGTCTGCTCTGAGGTGTTCTTAATCTCTCACTCAACTGAACATCCTCAAAGACTTATTATACTAATTCGGAAGAAATTTCTATCTATCACCCACTTTTTCTTGTTTGAGTCGGGGAACAACCCCTACAGCCATACACTGCCTCATAATTGTTATCCTGATACTCAAGTGCCAACTGTCGTTATTGGCGACTTCAATTTGTAACAACTGATCATTCCAGGAACTTATAAAATTAACGGTACACACTCTCATCATATCTTCTAGAACCTATACAGTCCTCTCCGACTGACCATCTGTCTGAGGATAGAAGGCTGTGCTAACACTCAGTCGGGGTCTCATAGCTTCCTAACAGATATTCCCAGAAGTGGAAAGTGAAGTGGGAATCCCTATATGATACCATGCTCACTGGAACGCTACATAATGTTCCACAATCTTCCTTATACCTGAATCCTCATACACACTCTGAGTATCTGGAGATTTCATAACCAGAAGGTGGGTAGACTTAGTCAATTTAGCGACTATCATCTAAATAGCCTCATGATTCATCTGAGTCCTCTATAACCCATCACGAAATTCATGGAGACTTGCTCCCATTTCCGTGTCGTGTCGATATAGGTAGAGGCTGCAATAACTCTGCAGACTTTTAATACTCTACCTTATTCTGCTGACATACTAGGCACTTTTCCACAATCTCTACCATATCTCTTTTCACATCTGACCACTAATACCCTTTTCAGATATTTCATATATATATTCATTACTTTTCATATGCACTGTATATCCCGAAGAGTAAGCTTCTGACAATATTACTATCTCATCAACTGTGGTCCTGGGGAACACTTATACTGTTTCTGAACCTCTCTGTAAATCATCGACACTCTCTATGAACTCTGTCACTGTACTCTTCTGAATCTGACCCACACTATCGACACCATGCCGATCATCTCGCTAAGCTTGTTAAATCCAGGCACTCACATCCGGTTCTAATCTCAGGCTAGCTGTCACACAATCATTGTCATCATCAGAAGGGATCACATCACGACTGAAACTCACAACTGCTCAAGCAGCTCATGCTCCCTGACCATCATATGTGGTATCATCCCGAGGCTCTTTCTACTCAAAGCATCAACCATTACATTAGCCTTTCTTGGGGGGTACAATTTTCCACAATCAAAATCTCTCAAAAGCTCTAACCCTCTAGGTTATCTGGTATTCTACTCTTTCTGTGAAAACAGATACTCGGGGCTTTTATGATCAGTGCATATCCACAATTCTTCATCGTGTACCTAGTAGTGCCATCTACTCAGTACAAATACTATCGTTGCCATCTTTTAAATCATGGGTCAGATAGTTTCTTTCATATCCTTGAGTTATCTGGATCCATAATCGACTATCTTCCCTTTTTGCATCAATACCTAGCTCATTCATGATTTTGAGGTATCCATACACATTGAGAAACCTCTTCAGCTATTGAGTATGGTGAAAATAATCACGGTGGTCAGTTCATACTTCACTACACCGAAATTCATGTCACATCTATCATCTCACTTATCATCTCATTCAAATACCATGTTTTCATAGTTAAACGTGCCAACAAAGTATACCCTTTTTAGAACTCGCAGCAACCATGTGTAAAAGCAATTTTCCAATTGTTGCTTATAATTTGCCCTGGACTTTAACTACATCCAACATATCATCAATAAGGATGATGACAAACCGGTTCAGGTAAAGTTTAAATAACTCATTGTAGTTGAGCTCCACTACATATTTCAATCGCCCATATCCTTGATCTATGTACGCATAAATGTGTAGTATCACATCAAAATTGCTCCCGTTCAAGGTACTAACCCGCGTCATTTCCTTTTTCTTATATTAACAGTTTTTATTAAATTTTAATATTTTAACCTTCATAATTAATCAAATTTTATAGTTCTTTATCGTACTAGTAAAAGTATCCAAATTTTAAATTTATATCTTACCACGGTTGATTTCAAGTTATAGATTATATATATTTCTAGACGTTGTCAAGTCTTCAGGCGGGGAGGTATTTTGAAATACCTTTATTAACCTTCAGACTTGACTACATTTACTTTACATATCCATGTAGTCACAATTTATATTCACGACTTATCGCTTAATCCTAATGACTTCATATCGTAAAGATGTTCTTACCTTGCATACGCCTCTTACTCCAATACATCTTGTATTCAGAATCAAGCATATCTCAAAGATTATCTCCTTAGTGTATCATATATAATGAAACTCTGTCATTATTCATTTTGTGAGTACAATCATTTGCTCCTTTAATTTCAACCGTTGCACCCCTTTTTATTACTTGTCAAAACTTACAGTATACTTTTCAGGGGTAAAACAACACTATCTTAGGATAGAAATCCGAACAGCATAGCTTGCAGCCGACCACTTTATTCTCAAATATTACTTTAAATTATTCATAGTACATTGAATAAAATCGGCTGACTTATACTTTTTCCCCCCATTTTCAACTTAAAATCTCTTCATAATTATTCCGTTAGTTAACATTCCTCTATTAGGGTACTCATTTATCAGCATTTTGCCCAAGAGTGTAGGCATTCATGTCTTTTACTCACTTACATGCAAATGAAGGCGGCATGAAGAAATACGTGGGACCAGGATCAATTAACACAATTACTTCTTTATTCATAAGCAGTGTGGTATCTTTCACCACATCCTGTGAAACATCAGTAGTATCCTGGTCCAAGACATACACTCGCCTTCGTCCAACAGCCTACTTTCCTTTTCTCTTCGGCTGTGGCCTCCCTTTTTGATGCAGCTATCTCAACAGGGTTTTCTCTATCTCTTTACCTTTCTGTGGGGCAATCTCGCCCAACTCTGAGCAATCATAATAAATGGTCTATCTTACCACACTTAACGGCCATTTTCATCAATAATATGTAGGTGTAGGTCCTACTTCCGTGGTATTTACCACACATTCTACAGTGATCCGTAGCAGATCGGGGTTCTCCAATCACAATACCCCTCAAAAGTGCTACAATCGGATAATTGTGGCCTTACTAATCATCTTAGCCCATAACTCATCAAATCAAATCTTTTACCAAACTACACCTTTTTCTCGTTCTGCCATCGCTATCATTCTCGATTCTCTTTTTGTCTCTATTTCGGCCCTTACTACCTTTCTCAATCTCAGAGGCGTGCAACACTCGATCTTATTCACACAACTGTATTCTGCGCACTGCCTCGGTATAGGTAGTGATATCTAACGGGGCCAATCGGACTCTAAATGACAATTTGAGCCCTTCCATGAACTTTTGGGCTTTCCGATGCTCACTGCCCATAATGTCGAAGTAATACCTGCCCAAGGATATAAACTGAGTTTCATACTCGTTAATAAATCAATTCCTCTGGGTCAGAGTAAGGAATTTTATTTATAATTTCCTTTAAGAAGTGTCCGGGATATTCTGTCACCGGAATACATCCAGAAATATTTCTCTTGTCAACTCTGGATGTCTAACTCTTAAGACGGGTCGAGAGGACTTCCATCAATGCTCCGTCTCACCCTCAAATCCCATGCATACTCTGAGCAATTTACTCCCAAAATATTCTCCACACATTTCACTCCAACCTCACGAAACGTGTCTCAATCTGTCCGATCTCTCTGTTGGACTCTGTGAGGCATGCTCAATATAAACCTCCATTTCAATCTCATCCTGATTCTCATAGGTCAACTCAGCACGATTAGCAGGCTCAGGTCTACCTCTACGACCTCTGCCTGGTGCTCTACCTTCTCTATCGCGACTAATATTAGCTATTCTTGCATTCTCAACCATTTCTTAGTTAAAACCCATCCTGATATACACTATTGTATCTAACCAAGCACAGTAACACGGGGATGTAATTTCCTAATTACTGACACTGACACACATTAGACCAATACCACCTTTATATGTCACGACCCAAAACTACCAAAAAATCAGAGTAAACTTTTCGCTTTTTGTTTATTCTTAGATTCTTACCTGTCCTCTGATTGTGACCACACTCCGCTAATAATTATGCTGTGCGTCAATGCCAGTCCCACCAAATTAATTCTTTCTTAGTCATTTATAAATGTTTATAATATTTATACATCCCTTAAAGTTACTTACAAACATGTTACTGTGCTATGCTTATTTAGATACAATATGTACAAGTGTATATACCTTATATGATGGGCAGCAACGGATTTTCGAAATGCAGTACTTAGTCGCCTCAACATCTACTGGAGATTATCTGTGTGAGAAAATGAAAGGGGTGAGCACATCAAGCTCAGTAAGGCAATCCTACATACAAGTAGGTAACCATACTACCTACATGAACGTGGTGCCATGCATAAACCACCCTTTCTCCACACATTTTAAAACTGATGCTATGATTCATAATGTCATGTAAAACACGTTCGCATGGAAAATTCAACATGCAACTCTTTTTAAATCATTTCTTTCTCATTTAAAATTTCACAATAAAGTCAGGACTCAACCCCTCCCTCGGGTGGTCCTGATTCACACAAAACCATGAAAATTAGTTTACATCACACATGGGTTTAAAAAGCATGGAAATAATCATCATGCACATTTGATTTAAAAACCCAGTTTCAATCTCGTCAAAATCATCAACATGCGAGACTAGGCAACATCTGTATATCGGTAATAACCAGGACTATGGCCATGTGTCCTCGGAAGTCCCTTTGCCTACACGGATCCTAGTTTGCGGGGTCTCACCATGATTGGGAACCACCCGGGAGGTGGGTCAGTCCATCTCGTCGGTCTTATCTGATCCCACGCATTCGAAGATGCCACACGTATCCGAAGATACCACGCATCCGAAGATGCTGCACGGTACATCGTACTCCATGCTACTTGCACAGTACATTGTACTCCGTGGACCCATATATCATACCCTGTCTCAGAACGCACGTGCGAGCCCATTTAATCGGTGACACACAGTCTACCCGACGCTCCAAGCACGGCTCATCGCATGTTCTCATAAAATCAATGTGAGCGGTGCTCAGCACTCTCATCAAATCAAGTAAAACTAGTGCGAGCTAAGCTCTAGCACTCTGTATGCAAACCATGTGAAAATCTGGTGCGAGCGAAGCTCCAACACCCTATCTCAAAAATTATATAAAAATATGGTGCGAGTTAGACTCTAGCACCCTGTCACGAAAATCATGTAAAACCTGGTGCAAGTTAGACTCTAGCACCGTATCACGAAAATCATGTAAAATTAGGTGCGAGTTAGACTCCAGCACCAATGCATGTAAAACTCTAGTGCGAGCTCTCTCTCCAGCACTAATGCATGCATCACCCAAATCAAAATATCGTGCGAGTTGAGCTCTAGCACGTCACATGTCAATAAAAACACGTAGGCGGCTCTGTTTCCTCAAAACAGTTTTCAAAACAATTTCCTCGTTGAAAATATGCAATGCTATGCATTTTTCTTTCAAGGTTAGCCAGCCTACTCATGCATGTGTCAAAACATCTCCAGAACGAGCAGGAACCTCTTGTTCTTGCTCCTCCCAATTTTTCCTAACATTAAAAATTTTACCTTTAACAAGGGTATTTTGATAATTTGCCCATTCGGGGCACTAAAATTATTAACTTACTTCTAGACCCTTTAGATACTTTAAAAGACTACATATGAACTTTGAAGTTTCGTAAAGTTACCTCTAGCAGTCCGTAGAATTCCCTTACCTTATTTTTCTGTAAAGTCTGACCTTTCCTTTTCCACTACTGTCTCGTCACGCAGTCCGATCTACTCCCAATCCAATGTCCGGAACTGCGTATAAATATTTCTCAGGTCAGATATCATACAATTTAATTGTATTTCTTATTTTCTTGGCTTAATTTAAATCATTGGGCCCATTTACCCCTATTGGGCCCGATTGCACCTTAATGGGCCTTAATCGGCCTTAAGCCCGTTTTCCACTTATATTTCACATTATCGAGGCCTATTGGGCTCGTTGGGCCCACAAACAATTTCTTGGGCCTCGTTCTAACTCTCGAATAGCTCAATTTATTATTTACGATAATTTATCTAAATTTTCATAATTTAATTTATTTTATGCGGTAATTAAATTTGAAGCACGCATAACGATGTAAATTATCGTAAATAAGGGTTACTTACCCGAGATTCCATGCTAGTACGCAAATAGAGGCTATCTCGAGCTCTCGTTGGATGCCAATTGTCGAGCTACACAGTTTCATAAATTTTCGGATAAATTTCAAGTCGAAAATTAATTAAATAAAATATTCTAAAATTTAAATCAGTCAATTTCGACCGCTACTGACTTACTCCTGGCTCGATTACAACGTCGAGATTTTTCCTCAATTTTCCTCTTTTTTTTTCTTTTTTCTCTTTCCTCATTGGCTGAACCGGTTCGGTCCGATTCAACCCGATTCTGTAAGACCTGAAAAATTAATCGTAAATTTTTATGAGGGATGAAAATGGTCACAAATTAAACGACTGGGATTTGGACTGGAAATAAGAATTTAAAATGTGAAATGAATGAGTATTCGTGAAAGGAAGTCGGGTTAAATTAATCCTGAACACGTGCAAGGGCAAGACGGTCAAAAGACCGAAAATCGAAATAAATTCGATAAGAAAATTTAATTAAAAATAATGGATTTGAGAATCTTGATCAATAACGAAGAAATAATTAAATTTCGAGTCCAACTGATCAAGATCTAGAATTTTTAGAAATACCGAAAAGTCACTCGGGACAATATCCCAAAAATACGAAAAAATTATACCCGAAAAAGGGTTAAAAATATAATAAATAAATTAAATAAAAATTATTTGGAATAAAAAATTGATTTTTAAGATATTTTTGAATATTTTTGACTATTTTAGTGAATAAAATAATAATAAACTAATTTATAAATAATAATAAATAAAAATAAAATAATTAAAAAAAAGAATCAGAAATTGAAAGTTTCAGGGAGAGAGAAGAAGGAAAACGGAAGCCAAAACCGAGGAGACCACCGGCGAGCCACCGGCGACCAGAGACCTAGGCGAGGGCCGGCGAAGGCTGCCCGACCCCGGGCGACTTCACAGCGCCGGTGACATACCGTGGAACTCGTCGGAGATCGGCGAATCGGGGAGAGAAGCCGCGGGAGAAAGAGCTCCAATTGGCGGCTACCGGCGCCGATTTGACCCCAACCACCGACCGTCGAAGGTTCCCCACGTGATGCCGAGCAGAGTGGTGGTGGCCACGGCTGGCGAAACCGGCGGACGACGTCGAAAACGGCAGAAAGAGGAAATGGGTACTGACGGTGGAGAGAACAGACCAGACCGACGACTTTTCGGCGGCCTTTGACGAAACCGAGGGCAGATTCGAGCTGCGGATGATCCCGTGGAGCTACTGGCGGAGTAAGCCGGTGGAGAACCGATCGACAAGGTGATGAACCGACTAAATCGAAGTGAATCGGACCGATCTGAACTGGGTTGAACTGGGCCGAACCGGTTCAGCCAAGAAAGAAGGGAAAAAAGGAGAAAAAGAGAAAAAAGAAAAAGGGGAAGAATTTTTGGGGATACACCGGACTTTGGGTAAGTCGATACGAGGTCAAAAGTGATCGATTTGAATTCTGAGAAATTTATTTAAATTATATTTAATCGAAAAGTAACCCGAAATTAAATATTAATTGTGCAGTTTTACGACAAAACCCGAACGAGAGCCGATTGAGCTCCGATTTTTGTACCCCGCATCATATTAGGTAAGTATATTTTAATTACGATAATATGAGTATTTTAATACAGAGTTCGATTATTGTACGGAATTTATGGATTAATTCTGCATAAAAAAGAATATTAATCGAAATTGCAATGTAATTATCGTAAATAGTATACGGGCTATCCAATGAGTTTGGAACGAAGCCCAATGATTTTTGGTAAGCTGAATGAGCCCAGTAAACCCGAAAAAGGGATTTAAATAGTAAAAACGGGCTGAAAACAAGCTCGAGGCTCATTAAAGTGCAATTGGGCTCAATAAAGTAAAAGGGCCCAGTACGTTAGATTCGATCAGTAAATGTGATATACTGATAAAAATAAGTGAATTAACCCAAAATATGTGGTTATATGCAGTTTCGTAGACTTGGTTGATGCGCAGTTGGACTGAGAGATCGGATATTATCGAGACGAGATAAGTTTACGCGTGAATCGAGGTAAAGGAATTTTGTAGGTGCATAGAGATTTCTATACGTATTTATTAAGGGGATTTAAAGGGTCTAGAATTTCTTTAAGTATCTAGAAAACGAAATAATAATTTCTGCGAAAATCGGGGCTTAGGTGAAAAAAAGACGATATTGCCCCTGGGAGTAAAATTTACAAAAAGGGTAGTAAGGCAGATAAATTGCATGATTAACATGTTTTAATGTTTTATATGAATATATTGCTTTGATTTAAGCAAATATGCACATAGGTTGGTTGTTGATTTCGTGAATTATACGATAGGGTACCGGTTTGGACCGATTACTATTTTAAAAGATGTTTTATAAAGATTGAGCCACCTATCATATTTATTCAAGTAAAAAGAGTGCTAGAGTCTTTCTCGCACTCAAGTTTACTGATTTATTACTCATGAAAAGTCGTACTGGAGCATTGCTCGTACGAGAAATTTGTGTGTGCACAAAATCGTGCTAGAGCTTCGCTCGCACGAGATTTTAGATATCATGATATGCATAGCGTGGTGCTGGAGCTTCGCTCGCACTAGACGTGAGTTGACATGCATATAGTCGTGCGGAAGCCTCTTGTAGACTGTGTGTCACAAAGAGTTGAGATGCTCGCACGTATACTTTGAGACATGGGTTGGTTATCGACATAGTATTGGGGTGGATAAGACCTACGACAGGCACCCCCAGACTATGATATGGGTCCACGGAGTACGATGTACCGTGTATGTCAAACGGAGTCTGCTGTACCGTGCAATCATGATGACTCGATGATGTTACTTGATATTCTGGCGGGCAGGATTTGACCTCACCTCCCGTTGCAGTTGTGATACCCCGCACACCGGGATCCGTGTAGCCTGGGATCACAGGGACAAAGTATGGCCATAGTCCTCGATTTTCATATAGTAACCTATATGCCTCACATGATATCATACGATCTGAATAGACCAGGACGAACCCGAGGGAGGGGCAATGTCCCGATTTATGTTTTTAAATGAGATGCGATTTAATGAATCAAGGTATTCACGAGAGATGGGTTTAGCCTTGATGTGGTTGTTTTATGATAAAACAAATGAGTTTTAACGTGATGAGTTTATGATGAAACAAATAAGTTTTAAATGTGACAAGCATGAGATGACTTACATGATGATTTTTCCATATTTGTTTTATATGTCAATTTCATGATTTCTCTTATATGATATATACATACATGTGGCATCGTTTTAGTTATACCTCATGCTCCCAATGTAAACGATTTTATATCATGACATTATCAGCACGTAGATAGTATAGTTATCTACCTGCTTACATTATTGCCTTACTGAGCTGTTTATGCTCACCCTTTCATTTTCCACCCCACAGGGTACATTCAGTAGAAGAGAACGACAATAGTCATATCCGCTGCTTCTTATCAAGATCAGGTATACACATTTGTATAATTTTTGTATCTGAACATATAGAGGCACAGTACTGTACATGGATGTATTTAGCTTAAATAAATTGATATGTAAATGAAATATGAAAATGGAATGGGAAATAGGTGAGAGGTGACTAACATCGAATCATAGCCCAACTGTTTAGTAGTGTAACTGTTCACGACGGGTAAGGAAATGAAAAAGCAAAAAATTTACTCTAATTTTTAGGTAATTTGGGTCGTGACAGAAAAGATGGTATCAGAGCAGAGTTGGCCTGATATGAGTCGGTGTTAGTGGTTAAGTAAATTTACATCCCTATGTACTGTGCATTGTTTAGATACAATTGTGTATATCAAGATGGAAGTGCAGCTAAGAATTTAGTTTCGAATGCAAGAATCTAGTTTTATAACTGATAGCCGCTATGGTAGAGGGGCGAGTACACATGCTCGAGGCCATAGAGATCTGCCTGAGAGACGAATAAGTCGTCACATGAGACTCAAGATGAGAGTGAAGTGGAGGCTGATGTTGAGCATACTCCACAGGGTCCTATAAAGAGACCAAACAGTATTGAGACACGCTCCGAGAGAATGGAGTGGAGTGTAGAAAATATTTTAAAGTTGTTTACTCAGTCTATGCAAGTAGTTGAGGATAGGCAGGTAAAACCTAAACAGATGCCTCAGACTATAGAGATTTTCACACCCCTTCGGTATATAGCGAAGTAAAGAAACCAATAGTTACTGACGACTGGATGAATGAGATAGCGAAGTGCTATGGATTCTTTCGGTGTATGTCGACTGAGAAGGTGATTTTTAAATACGTTTATGTTGGAGTCGAGGCGGAGCATTAGTGGAAGTCCGCTCGGTGCATCTGAAGAGTCAGACGTCCAAAGTCAACATGAAAAATATTTTTGGATGTATTCCGTTGACAGAATATCCCGGACATTGCTTAAAGGAATTTATAGATAAAATTTCTTACACTGACCCAGAGGCACTGGTTGATTGACGAGTATGAAACTCAGTTTATATCTCTGGGCAGGTGTGAACCTGATACCATGGGCAGTAAGAGTCAGAAAAGCCCAAAAGTTCATGAAAGGGCTCAAATTATCGATTAGAGTTCGATTGGCTCATTACCTATGTCGAGGCAGTGCACAGAATACAGTTGCGTGAAGAAGATCATGTGTTGCACGCCTCTAAGATTGGGAAATGTAGTAAGGGTTGAAATAGAGACAGAAGAAAATAGAGAATGACAGAGATGTCAGAGCGGGAAAGAGACCGGTTGGTAAGACATTAGACCTGATGAGTCATGGGGTAAGATTATTGGTACGACCCCAGTGTATCCAATTTAACACTTATGAGGGGTATTGTGATTGGAGGACCCCGACCTGCTGCAGAGCAGTGTACCAGTGTAGCAGCGTAGCAGTGTAAACAGTGTAGGATGTGTGGTAGATACCACGGAAGTAAGGCCTACACCTACACTTTATTGACTAAAATAAGCGTTAAGTGTGGTAAGACGGGCCAATTATTTAATGATTACTCAGAGTTGGGTGAGACTGCCCCATAGAAGGGTAAAGAGACAGAGAAAACCCTGTTGGTATCTCTGCATCAAAAAGGGAGTCCACAGCCGAAGAAAAATGGAAAGTAGGCTGTTGGATGAGGGCGAGTGTGTGTGCTTTGGACCAGGACACTACTGATGTTTCATATGATGTGGTGAAAGATACCACACTAGTTAAGAATAGTGAAGTAATTATTTTAATTAATCCTGGTGCCACGTATTTAGTCATACCGCCTTCATTTGTATATAAGTTAGTAAAAGATGTGAATGCCTACATCTGTGGGCACAATGCTGATAGTTAGTACCCCAATAGAGGAGGGTTAACTAACGAAATAATTATTAAGAGATTATAAGTTGAAAACGAGGGAAGAAGTATAAGTCAGTCGATTTTATTCAATAGAATATGAATAATTTGAAGTAATATTTGAGAATAAAATTAGTTGGCTGCAAATTATGATGTTCAGAGCTCTATTCTAAGATAGTGCTGTTTTACCCCTGAAAAGTATATTGTAAGTTTTGACAAGTAATAAAAAGGGGTGTAGCGATTGAAATTAAAGGAGTAAATGATTGTACTGATGGAATGAGTAATGACAGAGTTTGTTATGAGACGAAAAAAGATAAGTTTTGTGATAAATCCTGAATATGAGATAGACTGGAATAAGAGACGTATACAAGGTAAGAATATCTATGATACGCGAAGTAATTTGGATTAAAGCAATTAGTAGCGAATATGAATTGTGACCACATGGACTGATATGTAAAGTAATTATGGTCAAGTCTGAGGGTTAATAAAGGTATTTCAAAATACATCCCCGCCTGAAGACTTGACAGCTTCTAAAAGTATACACAACCTATAAATTGAAATTGACAGTCGTAATATATACATTTAAAATTAGGGTACCTTAACTGGTACAATAAGAAATATAGAATTCGATTAATCAGGAAAGTTTAAAAATTTAAAATTTTATAAAAGCCGTTAATATAAGAAAAAAGAAATGACGTGGTTTAGTAGCTTCAACGGAAGCGATTTCGAAAAGAACATTATACGTTTATGCTTATATAGGTCAAGGATATGGGTAATTGAAATATTCAATGGAACTCAACTACGATGAGATATTTAAACTTTACCTGGATCGATTTGTTATCATCCATATTGATGATATTTTGGGTGTAATTACAGTCCAGGAAAATTATAAGCAACAATTGGAAATTTTTTACAGATGATTTGTTAAGAGTTCTCGAAATGGACTACTTTATTGACACGTTTAACTTAGAAAAAGTTGTATTTGAATGGGATGATAGACGTGACAGGAGTTTTGGTGTACTGAAGTAATAAACTGACCACCGCATTTATTCTCACCATACCCAAAAGATTAAGAGGTTTCTCAAGATATATGGATACCTCAAAATAATGAATGGGCTATGTGTTAAAGTAAAAGGAGAAAATAGTCGATTATGGATCCAGACAACTCAAGGATCATGAAAGGACTATCTGGCTCTTGGTTTAAAGTTGACAGCGATAGTGGTTGTATTGAGTATATGACACTACTATGTATACGGTGAGAAATTTCAGGTATGCACTGATCATAAAAGTCTCAAATATCTGTTTTCACAGAAAGAGTCGGATATGAGAACAGAGAGGATTAGAGCTTCTAAATGGTTATGATTGTGGAAAATTGTACCACCCAGGAAAGGCTAATGTGATGGCTGATGCATTGAGTAGAAAAAACCTCGGGATGGTATTACATATGATGGTCAGGGAGCCTGAGCTGCTAGAACAGTTGTAAGCCTCAGTAATGATGTGATCCCCTCTGATGATGAAAGTGATTATGTGACAGCTAGCCTGATATTAGAACCGAATTTGGGTGACCGGATTTGACAGGCTTAGCATGAAGATCGACATGGTGTCGATAGTGTGAGTCAGATTCAGATGGGTATAGTGACAGAGTTCACAAAGAGAGATGATGGCTTACTGAGGCTCAAAGACAGTATAAGTGCTCCTCAGGACCATAGTTGATGAGGTAGAGTTATTGTCAGAAGCTCACTCTTCGGGAGATATAGTGCATCCGAGAAGTAATAAATATATCAAAATCTTAGAAAAGAGTATTGATGGTCGGATATGAAAGGAGACATGGTAAAGATTATGGAAAAAAAAGTGTCTCGTATGTCAGCAGAGTAAGGTAGAACAATAGAAGTTTACAAGGTTATTACAATTTCTACCTATATTGACACGAAAATGGGAACAAGTTATCATGAATTTTGTGATGGGTTATAGAGGACCCGGATAAATCATAAGGCTATCTAGGTGATAGTCGATAGATTGACTAAATCTACCCACCTTCTGATTATGAAATCCCTAGATACTCTGAGTGTGTAGGTGGATTTATATGTATGGAAAATTGTGGAACACCGAGTATTTTTCCAGTGAGCATTGTATCATATAGGGATTCCCACTTCATTTTCCACTTTTGGGAACATTTTTCAAGAAGCTATGGGAACCCGACTGAGTGTTAGCACAACTTTCCATCCTCAGACAGATGGTCAGTCAAAGAGGACTGTACAGGTTCTGGAGGATATGATGAGAACGTGTGCCATTTATTTGATAAGCTCATGGGATTATTAGTTGTTACTAATTGAATTCACCAATAATGACAGTTGTCACTTGAGTATCGGGATGACTTCAGAAAAGGCATTGTCTGGCCGTAAGGGTTGTTTCCCCGATTTGGATAAGAAGAAGTGGGTGACAGATAGAAAATTATTCTCGAATTGGTAAGACAAACCTCTGAGGATGTTCAGTTAATTGTGAAGGATTAAGAACACCTCAGAGCAGATAGAAAAGCTATGCTGACAAGAGACAGAAACCATTGGAATTCACCGAGGGTGGATTAGTATTGTTGGAAGTTAGATACTCTTAGGACATAGCATAAGGACATAACAAGATTCAGAAAGAGATTGGACAAAGTGGGAGACAAGGCCTGTAGGTTGGTGTTACCACTTGAATTAGCAGGCATCCACAATGTGTCCTATCTTATGATGCTTCGAAAATATTATCCGGACCCAGCGTATGTGATCAGATATGAGCTTCAATAGTTTAACTCAATGAAAGTATAACGTATGATTGAAAAAATCGATTTGGGTATTAGACGGAAGGAGAAAGTATTGAGGTTTAAGATGATCTCCTTAATTAAAGTCCTTTGGTAGTAATACACTCTGGAAAAGTCACATGGGAAGTAAAGAGTATGATATGTGTGAAATATCCAGAGTGATTTACAGACTAACTTGGTTCTAATTTGGAGGACCTAATTTCTTAAGTGAGGAAGATTATGTAAGACCCGAAAAATTAATCGTAAATTTTTATGAGGGATGAAAATGGTCACAAATTAAACGACTAGGATTTGGACTGGAAATAAGGATTTAAAATGCGAAATGAATGAGTATTCATGAAGGGAAGTCAGGTTAAATTAATCCTGAACACGTGCAAGGGTAAAACGGTCAAAAGATCGAAAGCCGGAATAAATTCGATAAGAAAATTTAATTAAAAATAATGGATTTGAGAATCTTGATCAATAACGAAGAAATAATTAAATTTCGAGTCCAATTGATCAAGATCTAGAATTTTTAGAAATACCAAAAAGTCACTCGGGACAATATCCCGAAAATACGGAGAAATTATACCCGAAAAAGGGTTAAAAATATAATAAATAAATTAAATAAAAATTATATGGAATAAAAAATTGATTTTTTTAGATAATTTTGAATAATTTTGACTATTTTAATGAATAAAATAATAATAAACTAATTTATAAATAATAATAAATAAAAATAAAATAATTAAAAAAAGAATCAGAAATTGAAAGTTTCGGGGAGAGAGAAGAAGGAAAACGGAAGCCAAAATCGAGGAGACCATCGGCGGCCAGAGACCCAGGCGAGGGTCGACGAAGGCAACCAGACCCTAGAAGATTTCACAGCGCCGGCGTCGCGCCGTGGAACTCGTCGGAGATCGACGAATCAGGGAGAGAAGCCGCGGGAGAAAGAGCTCCGATTGGCCGCTATCGGCGCCGATTTGACCCCAACCACCGACCGTCGAAGGTTCCCCACATGATGCCGAGCAGATTGGTGGTGGCCACAGTAGGCAAAACTGGCAGACGGTGTCGAAAACGGCGGAAAGAGGAAATGGGTACCGACGGTGGAGAGAACAGGCCGGACCTGTGACTTTTCGGTGGCCTTGGATGAAACCGAGGGCAGATTCGAGCTACGGATGATACCGCGGAGCTACTGGCAGTGAAAGTCGGCAGAGAATCGGTCGACAAGGCGATGAACCGGCTGAACCGGAGTGAACCGGACTGAACTGGACCGGTCTGAACCGGGTTGAACCGGACCAAACCGGTACGGCCAAGAAAGAAGGGAAAAAAGGAGAAAAAGAGAAAAAGGAAAAAGGGGAAGAATTTTTGGGGATACATCGGACTTCGGGTAAATCAATACGAGGTTAAAAGTGATCGATTTGAATTTCGAGAAATTTATTTAAATTATATTTAATCGAAAAGTAACCCCGAATTAAATATTAATTGTGCAGTTTTACGACAAAACCCGAACGAGAGTCGATTGAGCTTCGATTTTTGTACCCCACATCATATTGGGTAAGTATATTTTAATTACGATAATATGAGTCCTTTAATACAGAGTTCGATTATTTTACAGAATTTATGGATTAATTCTGTATAAAAAAGAATATTAATCGGAATTGCAACGTAATTACCGTAAATAGTATACAGGCTATCCAATGAGTTTGGAACGAAGCCCAATGATTATTGGTAAGCTGAATGAGCCCAGTAAACTCGAAGAAGGGATTTAAATAGTAAAAACAGGTTGAAAACGGGCTCGAGGCCTATTAAAGTGCAATTGGGCTCAATAAAGTAAAACGGGCCCAGTACGTTAGATTCAATCAGTAAATGTGATATACTGATAAAAATAAGTGAATTAACCCAAAATATGTGGATATGCAGCTTCATAGACTTGGTTGACGCGCAGTTGGACTGAGAGATCGGATATTATCGAGACGAGATAAGTTTGTACGTGAATCGAGATAAGGAAATTTTGTAGGTGCATAGAGATTTCTATACGTATTTATTGAGGGGATTTAAAGGGCCTACAATTTATTTAAGTATCTAGAAAATGAAATAATAATTTCTACGAAAACCGGGGCTCAAGTAAAAAAAAGACGATATTGCCCCTGGGAGTAAAATTTACAAAAAGGGTAGTAAGGCAGATAAATTGCATGATTAACATGTTTTAATGTTTTATATGAATATATTGCTTTGATTTAAGCAAATATGCACATAGGTTGGCTGTTGATTTCGTGAATTATACGAAAGGGTATCGATTTGGACCGATTACTATTTTAAAAGATGTTTTATAAAGATTGAGCCACCTATCATATTTATTCGAGTAAAAAGAGTGCTAGAGTCTTTCTCGCACTCAAGTTTATTGATTTATTACTCATGAAAAGTCGTATTGGAGCATTGCTCGTACGAGAAATTTGTGTGTACACAAAACCATGCTGGAGCTTCGCTCACACGAGATTTTAGATATCATGATATGCATAGCGTGGTGCTGGAGCTTCGCTCGCACTAGACGTGAGTTGACATGCATATAGTCGTGCGGAAGCCTCCTGTAGACTGTGTGTCACAGAGAGTTGAAATGCTTGCACGTATACTTTGAGACATGGGTTGGTTATCGACATAGTATTGGGGTGGATAAGACCTACGACAGGCACCCCCAGACTATGATATGGGTCCACGGAGTACAATGTACCGTGTATGTCACACGGAGTATGTTGTACTGTGCGGTCATGATGACTCGATGATGTTACTTGATATTCTAGCGGATAGGATTTAACCCCACCTCCCATTGCAGTTGTGATGCCCCGTACACCGAGATCCGTGTAGCCTGGGATCACAGGGACAAAGTATGGCCATATTCCTCAATTTTCATACAGTAACCTACATGCCTCACATGATATCATATGGTCTGAATAGACCAGGACGAACCCGAGGGAGGGGTAATGTCCCGATTTATGTTTTTAAATGAGATGCGATTTAATGAATCAAGGTATTCACGAGAGGTAGGTTTAGCCTTGATGTGGTTGTTTTATGATAAAGCAAATAGTTTTAACGTGATGAGTTTATGATGAAACAAATAAGTTTTAAATGTGACGAGCATGAGATGACATCCATGATGATTTTTCCATGTTTGTTTTATATGTCGATTTCATGATTTCTCTTATATGATATATACATACATGTGGCATCGTTTTAGTTATACCTCATGCTCCCAATGTAAACGATTATATATCATGAAATTATCAGCACGTAGATAGTATAGTTATCTACTTGCTTACATTATTGCCTTACTGAGCTGTTTATGCTCACCCTTTCATTTTCCACCCCACAGGGTACATTCAGTAGAAGAGAACGACAGTAGTCATATCCGCTGCTTCTTATCAAGACCAGGTATACACATTTGTATAATTTTTGTATCTGAACATATAGAGGCACAGTACTGTACATGGATGTAATATTGGGGATGTATTTAGCTTAAATAAATTGATTTGTAGATGAAATATGAAAATGGAATGGGAAATAGGTGAGAGGTGACTAACACCGAATCATAGCCCAACTGTTTAGTAGTGTAACTGTTCACGACGGGTAAGGAAATGAAAAGGCAAAAAATTTACTCTGATTTTTAGGTAATTTGGGTCGTGACAGGTTCGGACCGCCGGTTCACTCTGGTTCGGCCGGTTCAGTGCCTTGTGGGTAATTCTCCACCGGCTTCCGTCGCCAGTGGCTCCGCTGGGCCGTCCGCAGCACGAATTTGCCTTCGGTTTAGTCCAAGACTGTCGAAAAGTCATCGGTCCGGCCTGTTCTCTCCATCGTCGGTACCCATTTCTATCACGACCCCAATTACCCAAAAATCAGAGTTAATTTTTTTTCGCGTTTTCTTTATTTACTTGAATTCTTACCTGTCCTCCAATCGTGACCACACTCAACCAACAAATTGGGCTGTGCGTCGATGCCAGTCCCACCATACATTTACTATATAACTTATTTCTTCTCCAGTCATTCATAATTGTTTACAATATTTATACATCCCCTAAAGTTACTTACAGACATGTTACTGTGCTATGCTTATGTAGATACAATATGTACAAGTGTATATACCTTATGTTGATGGGCAGTAGCGGATATCCAGAATGCAGTACTGAGTCGCCTCAACTTCAACTGGAGATTATCTGTTGGAGAAAATGAAAGGGGTGAGCACATCAAGCTCAGTAAGGCAATCCTACGAACAAGTAGGTAACCATACTACCTACATGAACGTGGTGCCATGCATAAACCACCCTTTCTCCACACATTTTAAAACAAATGATATGAGTTATGATGCTATGTAAATCGAGTTTGCACGAAAAATTCAACATGCAATTATTTCAAAATCATTTCTTTCTCAATTAAAATTTTCACAATAAAGTCAGGACTCGACCCCTCCATCGGGTGATCCTGACTCATACAAAATCATAAAAATCAATTTACATTCACACATGGGTTTGAAAAGCATGGAAATACCATCATGCAAATTTAATTTAAAACCCCGTTTAAATCATCGAAATCGTCGACATGCGAGACGAGGCAATATCTGTATAACGGCAATAACCAGCTATGGCCATATGTATCCTCGGGAGTTCCTCAGCTACACGGATCCTAGTGTGCGGGTTCTCACCATGATCGGGAACCGCCTGGGAGGTGGGTCACTCCATCTCGTCGGTCTTATCCGATCTCATACATCCGAAGATGCTAACGTATCACAAAGATACCACACGGTACATCGTACTCCATGCTACTTGCACGGTACATCGTACTCCGTGGACCCATTGTAATGGCCAACCCCCCACGGCCAACCCCCCAGGCAGCCATGGCCACCCCTCTTGGGCCCACAACAATGCCTGTGGTCAACAACGTGTGGTCAACAACGCTACGCATGTGACGACCTACCCCTGCCCGGCCAACCCCTGCCATCGGCCATGGCCACCCCTCTTGGGCCCATAACAACGATGGTGGTCTAACAACGGGTGGTGCAACATCGTCAACAATTCCATGTATTGTCCGCTTTGGGCCGAAGCCCGTATGGCTTTGTTTCATTCAGGGAAATTCCCCTCAGAACGCGTCCTCAGTGGTTCGAACTCGGGTAAACACCCTTGTTCTTGCCACTGATGATGCCAATGAGCCAACTGGCCAGTTGGCTCATTGGCATCATCAGTGGCAAGAACAAGGGTGTTTACCCGAGTTCGAACCACTAAGGACGCGTTCTGAGGGGAATTTCCCTGAATGAAACAAAGCCGTGAGGCCCAATGGGCCAAAACGGACAATACGTGGATGTTGTTGGCGTTGTTGGACCACCCGTTGTTGGACCACCCGTTGTTAGACCACCAACGTTGTCGATGGGCCCAAGAAGGGTTGCCATGGCCGTTGGCAGGGGTTGGCCGGGCAGGGGTTGGCCGTCATAATAAAAACGCGTGTTTTTATTTGTGACGGTCGACCCCTGCCCGACCAACCCCTGCCATCGGCCATGGCCACCCCTCTTGGGCCCACAACAACGATGGTGGTCTAACAACGGGTGGTGCAACAACGTCAACAAATCCACGTATTGTCCGCTCTGGCCCATTGGGCCTCACGGCTTTGTTTCATTCAGGGAAATTCCCCTCAGAACGCGTGGCTCAATGGCATCATCAGTGGCAAGAACAAGGGTGTTTACCCGAGTTCGAACCACTAAGGATGCGTTCTGAGGGGAATTTCCCCGAATGAAACAAAGCCGTGAGGCCCAATGGGCCAGAGCGGACAATATGTGGATTTGTTGACGTTGTTGCACCACCCGTTGTTAGACCACCATCGTTGTTGTGGGCCCAAGAGGGGTGGCCATGGCCGATGGCAGGGGTTGGCCGGGCAGGGGTCGACCGTCACAATTTCCTCTTTCCGTCGTTTTCGACGCCGTCCTTGGGTTTCGCCGATCGTGGCCATCATCAATCAACTCGCCTACGCCTGGGGAACGTTCGGCTGGGGACGGGGTCGGCCAGATCGGCGCAGGTCGTCGGGAATCTCATTTTCTCTTCTCGATTTTCTCTCTTCCTTTTCCTCCCTCGCCGGCAGCGTTTCCTCGCCGAATTTCACCTGGGTCGGGGTCGACGTCGACGTGAGGCTCTCCCCTCTCGACCAGCTCACCTGGTTCACCACTGACGGTCGTCGTTCGGGAAGCAGCGGCACGGGTTGCGCGATGGGTTTCGCGCGATCGCACGACCCAGTTTTCCAGTTTTCGTTTTTTATAATAAATTTTATTTTTATTTATTATTTATTTTTTTATTATTTTAATCATTAAAATACTATTATTTTGTCAAAATATCTAAAAAAATTATTAATTTTTTCAATTAATCCTTAATTGAATTTATCAGTATTATTTCGACTTTTCGGTATATTTTTCGATTATTTTCGGGATAATTTTTTCGAGGTAAAAATTTTGATTTATTCCAATAAATTTATATCTTGATCAATTTAACCCGAAATTTTATTATTTCTCCTTTATTGATCAAGATTTCTCAAATCCATAATTTTAATGAAATTTTCTTGTCGAATTTATATCGAATTTCGATCTTTTAACCATTTTGCCCTTGCACGTGTTCGAGAATTCCATTCCAATCCTTTTGCATTTTTAATTTCGTGTTTTAACTAAAATTAGATCTTACAGTTGAAGGGATCGGTGGGGAAACAGTGAAGATTGGAAACCGAGATTGAAGAAAGAAAAATAACAGGTGAAAAAAAAAAAAGAAAGCTGGAACTTGGAAAAAGGAAAGGTAAAAATTTATATTTGTACATTTGACATACATGTATATATATGCATGATGAGCTATAAGTATGATAGTGTAAATTAAGGTGTAGGTGAAATTAGATAAAAATGGGAATGATGAGGAGTAGGCAAACATATATATATATATATATATATATATATATATATATATGTTTGTGATATTGAATAATGGAAAACAATGATAATATATATATATATATATATATATATATATATATATATATATATATATATATAGGAGTGTATATATATATATATATTTATTTATTTATTTAGGTACATATACATATAGGTGTATATAATGAATGGGTATGCTAGTATATGTACATAAAAAGAATATGTATGCATATGTGATAAGGAAAAATGAAAAACAATGATAATATATATATATATATATAAGAGTGTATATATATATATATATATATATATATTTATTTATTTATTTAGGTACATATACATATGGGTGTATATAAGATGAATGTGTGCTAGTATATGTACATACATAGAATGCATATATATAAGATAGGGAAAAATGAAGACAAATTATAATATTTATATATATATATATTCATGAGTATATACGTATAGATGTATATAATAAGGTGTATGTCAATATTTGTACGTACAAAATAATATGTGGTAAGAGAAAATATATAAACATGCGTGTTGGCCTAGGTATATACAGTAATACGTACACACGCAGTAGTAACGATAAGTTACGATTTTAACGCAATTCGGACAATTCGCATGAATAGGGTTCTAAGTATATGTCACGCCCCGAAAATGCGGAAAATAGGGCTAATTTAAAACTTTTTACTAGTTAATTCACAATTAAGAGTGCATTCCTGTGCAGTGTCATACATCATCATAATTATCATGCCTCAGGATCTCATCATGATACAATAAATACGGTATTATACACCTTACTCAATTCCAAGTAAATTAATCCTAATACATCCCATATACTGTTATACATCAAGTGTCTGCAATTACATTAATAGTCTGGGTACATGAAAAGATAAATATACCTCAAAGTACAAAATATATAGCCTGGAGCTCGAATCCTCCACTAGCCACTACTCCGTACGTCGCAAGGAAGTCCTTATTCACTTGAAGAACTCTGGGGGGAAAGAAAAACAGGGTGAGCTTCTAAATCGCTCAGTAAAGGGGGTAAGGAACTCATTTCATAAACCAAAATGCACATCACAAAAGGTTTATTTGTATGTGAAACTCATTTGAAAACCATAGCATGAAAGTACTCAAAACGACACTCTCATGTGTCAAGTCATGGGAAAACATGAAGTAAAAGGCTCACTCTAGAGCAATAACAAAGCATGTGAAAACAACGCGATAAACGCTTTCTCAAATATGTGATAAAATCATAGTAAAAATAATGCACGTGGCACAGCCACTAAACACGCGTGGCATAGCCACTGATTTAATTTCTCGCGTGGCATAGCCACAGAATAGGGTTTCTCAACGTGGCGCAGCCACCAATTTGGGGTATAACGTGGCACAGCCACCAATGGGGTATAACGTGGCACAGCCACCAATGGGGTTTCTCAACGTGGCACAGCCACCAATGGGGTATAACGTGGCACAGCCACCAATGGGCTTTCTCAACGTGGCACAGCCACCAATGGGGTATAATGTGGCACAGCCACCA
Organism: Firmiana major; assembly: GCA_033439115.1. Classification (NCBI taxonomy): domain Eukaryota; kingdom Viridiplantae; phylum Streptophyta; class Magnoliopsida; order Malvales; family Malvaceae; genus Firmiana; species Firmiana major. The sequence goes on along the minus strand of CM065903.1, from coordinate 18,347,258 downwards.
ATGGGGTTTCTCAACGTGGCACAGCCACCAATTTTACGTGGCATAGCCACAGAATAGGTTATTCTCACGTTACCAGAACGGAGAAGAATTTGGGCTTACATGCTACCAGAGCAATGCCCGGTGTGTACTCACAACTCCACACCCAAGTCTTATCACCTAAGACAGGTTTGCCTTCACGTAGAACTCGTAATGGTTTTTCTCTCATAAAACTCATTTAAAAATCGTTTTGTACTCAACACAAAACGTAATAAAACCGAGTTCCAACCGGCAAAGCACACGCACACATTTCTCAAATCTCAATATTGCCTTAACGTAGAACCCAGTTATAAACCCATAAAAACATTGGGTTCCAACCGGCTATAAAAATCGTGTGCAATTATATCTCAACACAAAACACTCAACATGCTTGTTTTATAAACCACAATTCATGCTAAAATAGTTTACAATTCACATACACAAATGGTTTAGGTTTCCCTTACCTCTTTGCACCTCGTATAGTGCAATCGTTTCCCCCGTATCACGGACTAGCCTCGCATTCCACTCTGGAACTCCCGAGCTATCCAAACGATGTTAAAACATCAATACTCAATTATCTCATAACCCTCAATTCTCAAAATCGAGCATAATTGTTCATAACACCTCAAATCTCTTGATTTCTCATAACTCAACCCTAAACTACAATCTCATTCACAATATCTCAATGTCCTACATTCCTCATGCCAATTATCTAGGCTAATTCTCCACATTGTCTATATTTCCATTTACAGCACAAGTTCTCAAAATTACCAAAATTATCAAATATCTACATTACTCCAACTACATTGCAATTTCATCAATCCCTAATCATTTCTCAGCTATTTCAACACAATGACAACCACCAATATCATCAAAATCAGCTCAAATATCAAGATCGAGGTTTAGAAATTACCCAAGGCTTGTGAGACGCACAACTCACGCCTCGATCCGATTCGTCCTTCGATTTCCAAGTATGTTGTTCTCCCTTTGATGAGGAACAACTTTCCTTCTTGCCACAACAGCTGATTCGGCCGGAAATGGGGGATTTAGATGAGTGAGAAAGTTAGGTTTTCAAAAAAATGGGGGTTGGAAGAGAGAGAAAGTGAAATTTTAGGAGAAAACACGGGTTCCTTATATAGACTGGAGGTAGGAGATCGATCTGCCTCTTGATGAGATCGATCTGCGTTTGAAATTTGGGGACGATCTGGGCAATTTTATGCCTAGGAGATCGATCTGTCGAGGGGTGAGATCGATCTCTTTATGGCTTTATGAGATCGATCTGCTCCTAAGGAGATCGATCTTCTCCCCAAACAGAATCATTTGGAGATCGATCTCTTCCTCATGAGATCGATCCTTTCTCAAACAGAATCATTTGGAGATCGATCTCTTCCTCATGAGATCGATCTTCTCTCAAACAGATTCATAAGGAGATCGATCCTCTTCCATTGGAGATCGATCTGCGCCTTAAATTTCTCCTTCCTTGTCGTTTATAACTCACCAGATCGATCTCTCCTTCTCCCAGATCGATCTGTCCTCATAGTTCATGCTTATTTTACACACTTAACATATAAATCTCCAATTATAATTCCCACAATTTACTTAGCTCAATAAATTACATCAATAAAATATGTCTGAAATTCTCAGATCTCACATCCTCCCCACCTTAAAAAGAATTTAGTCCTCCAAATTCAACTCAACTAGTCAAATATATGGGGGTATTTCTCCTTCATGAGACTCTCTAGTTCCCACGTTGCCTCTTCCCTTGAGTGATGTTTCCACAAAACTTTCACTAATGGGATGTTCTTGGTTCTCAGTACCTTCTCCTTTCTATCGAGAATCCGGACGGGTTCCTCAGTGTAGCTCATATCCTCTTGAATGTCCATCTCGTCATACTCTATGACATGAGAAGGGTCCGGGTAGTACTTCCTCAACATAGACACATGAAAAACGTTGTGTATTTCAGACATCTGTGGGGGTAATGCCAATCTGTAGGCTACTTCTCCCACTCTCTCAAGAATCTCGAATGGTCCTATGTATCGAGGACTCAATTTCCCTTAAATGGGGGTGGATTCATCTTCAAAAAATCCCTTAGTCGGACCATGCTTCTATCCTCAGGCTGAGTGATGGGAGGCACTGGGGGTATGGGAGGTCCTTGTGGTGGTGTAGGGGTAGTATCCGAGGCATTAACTCCAAAGTGTTGCGCGAATAACGCTGCCATCTACTCAAAACCTTGCCTCACATCGGTCTCAATCCGATTAAATCGAGAGTTAAGACTCTCTGGTTGTGGGACAGGTGGCGGAGGGGACTCTGCCTGCCTCCTCGAACGACCCCGTCGTTCACTCATTCTCTATCTCAACTCGTCTCCTATGCGTACATATCAAAATTGATTGAAATCTCAATACTCAATTTCAGTTCATGACCAGACTATTACAGACACTTGGGATGTATTCTATTTCACTTAACCGACACTGACAGTACTAGACACCCTAAGCTCTGATACCAAGAAAACTCGATCACGCCCCGAAAATGCAGAAAATAGGGCTAATTTAAAACTTTTTACTAGTTAATTCACAATTAAGAGTGCATTCCTATGCAGTGTCATACATCATCATAATTATCATGCCTCAGGATCTCATCATGATACAATAAATACGATATTAGACACCTTACTCAATTCCAAGTAAATTAATCCTAATACATCCTATATACTGTTATACATCAAGTGTCTACAATTACATTAGTAGTCTGGGTACATGAAAAGATAAATATACCTCAAAGTACAAAATATATAGCCTGGAGCTCGAATCCTCCACTAGCCACTACTCCGTACGTCGCAGGGAAGTCCTTATTCACTTGAAGAACTCTGGGGGGAAAGAAAAATAGGGTGAGCTTCTAAATCGCTCAGTAAAGGGGGTAAGGAACTCATTTCATAAACCAAAATGCACATCACAAAAGGTTTATTTGTATGTGAAACTCATTTGAAAACCATAGCATGAAAGTACTCAAAACGACACTCTCATGTGTCAAGTCATGGGAAAACTTGAAGTAAAAGGCTCACGCTAGAGCAATAACAAAGCATGTGAAAACAACGCGATAAACGCTTTCTCAAATATGTGATAAAATCATAGTAAAAATAATGCACGTGGCACAGCCACTAAACACGCGTGGCATAGCCACTGATTTAATTTCTCGCATGGCATAGCCACAGAATAGGGTTTCTCAACGTGGCGCAGCCACCAATTTGGGGTATAACATGGCACAGCCACCAATGGGGTATAACGTGGCACAGCCACCAATGGGGTTTCTCAACGTGGCACAGCCACCAATGGGGTATAACGTGGCACAGCCACCAATGGGCTTTCTCAACGTGGCACAGCCACCAATGGGGTATAACGTGGCACAGCCACCAATGGGGTTTCTCAACGTAGCTTAGCCACCAATTTTACGTGGCATAGCCACAGAATAGGTTATTCTCACGTTACCAGAACGGAGAAGAATTCGGGCTTACATGCTACCAGAGCAATGCCCAGTGTGTACTCACAACTACACACCCAAGTCTTATCACCTAAGACAGGTTTGCCTTCACGTAGAACTCGTAATGATTTTTCTCTCATAAAACTCATTTAAAAATCATTTTGTACTCAACACAAAACGTAATAAAATCGAGTTCCAACCGGCAAAGCACACGCACACATTTCTCAAATCTCAATATTGCCTTAACGTAGAAGCCAGTTATAAACCCATAAAAACATTGGGTTCCAACCGGCTATAAAAATCGTGTGCAATTATATCTCAACACAAAACACTCAACATGCTTGTTTTATAAACCACAATTCATGCTAAAATAGTTTACAATTCACATACACAAATGGTTTAGGTTTCCCTTACCTCTTTGCACCTCGTATAGTGCAATCGTTTCCCCCGTATCACGGACTAGCCTCGCATTCCACTCTGGAACTCTCGAGCTGTCCAAACGATGTTAAAACATCAATACTCAATTATCTCATAACCCTCAATTCTCAAAATCGAGCATAATTGTTCATAACACCTCAAATCTCTTGATTTCTCGTAACTCAACCCTAAACTACAACCTCATTCACAATATCTCAATGTCCTACATTCCTCATGTCAATTATCTAGGCTAATTCTCCACATTGTCTATATTTCCATTTACAGCACAAGTTCTCAAAATTACCAAAATTATCAAATATCTACATTACTCCAACTACATTGCAATTTCATCAATCCCTAATCATTTCTCAGCTATTTCAACACAATGACAACCACCAATATCATCAAAATCAGCTCAAATATCAAGATCGAGGTTTAGAAATTAGCCAAGGCTTGTGAGATGCACAACTCACGCCTCGATCCGATTCGTCCTTCGATTTCCAAGTATGTTGTTCTCCCTTTGATGAGGAACAACTTTCCTTCTTGCCATAACAGCTGATTCGGCTGGAAATGGGGGATTTGGATGAGTGAGAAAGTTAGGTTTTCAGAAAAATGGGGGTTGGAAGAGAGAGAAAGTGAAATTTCAGGAGAAAACACGGGTTCCTTATATAGACTGGAGGTAGGAGATCGATCTGCCTCTTGATGAGATCGATTTGCGTTTGAAATTTGGGGACGATCTGGGTAATTTTATGCCTAGGAGATCTATCTGTCGAGGGATGAGATCGATCTCTTTATGGCTTTATGAGATCGATATGCTCCTAAGGAGATCGATCTTCTCCCCAAACAGAATCATTTGGAGATCGATCTCTTCCTCATGAGATCGATCCTTTCTCAAACAGAATCATTTGGAGATCGATCTCCTCCTCATGAGATCGATCTTCTCTCAAACAGATTCATAAGGAGATCGATCCTCTTCCATTGGAGATCGATCTGCTCCTTAAATTTCTCCTTCCTTGTCATTTATAACTTACCAGATCGATCTCTCCTTCTCCCAGATCGATCTGTCCTCATAGTTCATGCTTATTTTACACACTTAACATATAAATCTCTAATTATAATTCCCACAATTTACTTAGCTCAATAAATTACACTTTGAATTCTTATTACATCAATAAAATATGTCTGAAATTCTCAGATCTCACAGTATACAATTTCGGTGTAGGTGATTGTAGAAGGAATTAAAGGAGGTACTCGGAGGCATCACCGTTCAGATTCGAGATATCCGATAAATCGAGGTAAGGGGATATAATTTAAAATGATAATAGTTACTTTCTGAACCATGATTAAGGAAAGCTTACAAAGACATGAAGTATGATTTTCATGCATGTTTCTAAATTATATTTCTGATCAAGACTGTGCTTTCTGTATTTGTGCTTTTGAATTAAGAACATGTCTTCTGAAATAATCTTTTGAACAAGATGATTTTTAATTCGATGTTTTCGCATATGAGAAATATAGTATGTTTTGAGACTAAGGGCCATTTATGTTGTATGCTAATGCATGTCAACTTCGCCTGTGTGGTGTCTAAACTTCGCCCTTGTGGTTCTTGTAAACCCCACAAATTTCTTACGTTAATTAAATTATATAAAAATGGAAATATTATATTTTAATGGAAGTGTGAATGTTCGTCGTAGGGCTCGGGGAATATAGGAGCCGAGAAACCCGTGAATGACCGGGAACCCGAAGATACAAGAAGTGATAAAGTAAATGCAAGTACGGAGGGATTGGAAATTTTAAATTATTAGTTGAAAACTGTTGATGTAAAAACGTGTATCAGGAATTCGTGAGGAGTGATGGAATCCCGATGATATTTCATTTTCGAAATAATAAGAGTTTCATGGAAGGCATGGATATTATATCCTTGGATAATTTTTCAAGAAAATGTGTATATATGGATATATATATATACATAGGCGTACATGTATGTATAAATATACATGACATTTAAATAGATAGATAATAATATATATATATATATAACAAATATATATATATATCATGTAATGTATATTATTTAATATATATAAGTATTAGTAAATGATAAATAAAGCATGAGACAAGATTATAAATGGACAAAAATAATAATAATAATAAATAATAATAATAATAATAATACAAATAAACAAATAAATAATATTAATATATATTAATACAAAATATATATATTAATATATTATACATATTAATATAATATACCTATATACTTGTACGGAATTGGCTTTCTTTGAAAGCCAATTCCGTAACTTTGCATTCGAAATGCAGAATAGGTAGCATGGGGCGGGAAAAAGGAAAACAAAGGAGAGAAAGGGGAGAAGAGAAGGAGGGGTTGCTCAGCTGGGGGAAAAGAAGAGAAGAAAAGAAAAGAAAGGGAGAAGGAGAGGGTTACCGGGAGAAGAAAAGAAACGAAAGAAAGGAAAAGGAGGGAAGAAGAAGAAAAAGAGAAGAGGAAAACCGAAGCTAGGAGCAGGGACGCGAGGAAGGGGAGAAGAAATTGAAGCTGACTAGGGCAGAAAGCAGGGCTGGAAATTAAAGCAAGAGCCGAGAGGGAAGAAAACAGCAGCAAACCGAGAGGAAAGAAAAAAAATTTGAGGCTGGCCGAGCCTAAGGAGAAGCAAAGGCCGAGAAAAAAAACAGAGCAGGAAGTTGTTGCTGGAGGCTGATCGAGACTGAAGAAGGGTTGAGGCTGGAACCGAGGCTTCATTGAAGCAGGCTAGGAAAACAGGATAGACCGAGACTGAAGGAAGCAGAACTGTGAGCTGAAGGGGGAATAGGGGATCGGTGAAGGAGAGGAGAAGGGATTGGTGAGGGAACAGTGAAGATTGCAAACCGAGAACCAAAAAAAAAAGAGAAAGAGAAATGTGAGCGAGAGCTGGAATAGCTGAGGTGGTGGAAGAGAAGAAAATGGAGCAGACAACGAAGAGCTGAAGCAGAGACCTGTATGTGGAAGCTAAACATAGGGGTCGCGTGGCTATAAAAGGAGGGCCTCCTTCCGTGAAGAGGTGACTGAAAACCGAGAAGGGTAGGGGAGGAAGCGACCCAAACCGAGAGTCAAGGAAGAAGGGAGTGGAGTGAGGCGTAAAGCCTCTCGGTGAAGGTGGAAGAAGATGATGAATAGGGACGGGTGAAAGAAACGAAAAGGAAGAAAGAAAAGAAAAAAAAAGAAGAGAAAGAAAAGAAAAGGTAAAATACATGTATGTATATATGTATATTGATGTACATGTATATATATGTATTGTATGTATATAGCATGTTAGTTATAGATTAAATTAGACAAAAAAAATGGAAAGATGAGAAGTAGGCAAAAATATATATTTGTGATATTGAATAGTGGAAACAAGTGATAATATATATATATATATGTATTTATGTGAATATATATATTTGGGTATATACATATAGGTGTGTATAATGAAAGGGTATGTTAGTATATGTACATATATTTGATAATGAATAAGGAAAGCCAAGGATAAAATAAATATGTGTATATACTTAGGTGTATATACAAATAGGAGTATATGAAAAATGTGTATATACTTGGGTGTACATACAAATGAGTGTATAAAATAAATGTGTGTTTTAGTATATGTACATATAAAGAATGGATACATGTGATAAGGAAAAATGGAAAACAATGATATATATATATATATATATATATATATATATATATATATATAAAGGAGTGTATATATATATATATATATATATTTATTTATTTAGGTGCATATACATATGGATGTACATAGGATGAATGTGTGCTAGTATATGTATATACAAAGAATGTATATATATATATATATATATATATATATATATATATATATATATATATGAGATAGGGAAATATGAAAAACAAATAAAAGTATATATATGTATATACAAAGAATGTAATATGTGAGATAGGGAAACATGAAAACAGTAAAAGTATATATATATATATACATATAGGAGTGTATATATATATATATATATATATATATTTATGTGTGTATACATGTGGATGTATATAATAAAGGTATATGTTAATACTTGTAGGAGCAAAATATATAAATAGTGAAGAAATAGATAAACGTGCATGTTGGCCTAAGGATATACAATAATACGTACACTCGCAGTAGCAACGATAAATTATGATTTTAACGCAATTCGCATGAATAGGGTGCTAAGTCTACAATTTCGGTGTAGGTGATTGTAGAATGGATTAAAGGAGGTACTAGGAGACGTCACCATTCGAACTCGGGATATCCGATAAATCGAGGTAAGGGGTATTATTTAACTTAGTTCTGATAATGCATGTTTGTTTCACCGGTAAATGATTTTATGAAAGAGCATATGATTTGAAATGATTTATCAATGCTTTCATACTTGCGAAGCATGTTTTAAATTGTCGAAATGTTCCCCGAGTATTTTCCATGTTGTGAAATGAATGAAGTGTATAGATGTTTTACATTTATATATGTTTTTATATCCATATTGTTAAAGAAATTTTCAACAATTTCAAAATTATTTAAGAAAAGAAATTTGTTTTCGAAAGGGGATTGTGGGGGCCACCTCTTGAGTCTTAAGGGAACAAAGTGCCACACAGTCTTTCTGTTTTATGTAAGAGTTTCAGATTTCAAGGAAATTTGATGTTATTACTCGATATGAGTTTATGGGTTATAAAACCCAAGATTTTGAAACTCTGTTTTGAGACTATAGGCTTCATGCATGGTTACTTCTTGTGGTGTTCTGGGTACACCACTTAGGGTGCCGGTACATTGGCCCCTTTAGCACTTGACTCAACCTTTGTGGAAGATGTCGTGCTACTGGTGGTTTACGATGATGTTTTGGTAGTATCTCGTGCCCGTGTAGCACGAATGAATGATCCCCGCACGGTGAGTGCCACAGGTGCCCGTGCCCTAGCTATGTGCTAGTATATGATAAGAAATAAGAAGATACTACCCATGTTTATAATTATTATTGCTGTACGAACCTGATCCATTCTACAGCCCCCCTTACCATGGCCATAGGTATGATGACTCTCCACGAAGAATGACACGTATCGCATGACTTAGTTATAGCCTAGTCTCCTCGATTTGATTATGAAAATCGACTATGATGAATGAATATGTGTTTTCATGATTACAAAATATTCATCAAATGTTTACGAAATGATTATGAATTATTCATTAAATGTTTATGAAATGATTATGAAATATACATGAAATGTTTACGAAATGATTTATGAAATGTTCATGAAAGGTTTATGAAAAGTTGCAAAACGGTTAAGTATGTGATTTGTTTTAAAGACACGCATGCTTTATGACGATTACTCATGAAATGGAAGTTTATGTATTGCACTAAGTTTCGTTCTATGAACAATTTCAAATGCTTTTATATATCAAAACTGCTTTAAGATTATTACCTTACTGGGCTTTTCCCCAAAAGCTCACCCCTCTACCTTCAGATCATTTGCAGTGTATCTATAGACGCTACCTGTCGCGTACATGACGTAGGCTCGTGGGAAGAGCTACCATAGGCTACTTTTTGTACACGCAAAAAGGTTTACATTTACATTCCTGTACCAGACATATCTGTACGCACAGACACATATAATAGAAATAATTTGTCGGGATGTAATTTATAAGGAAAACAATGTAAAGAATATGATTCTTGGGATTAGGTTTTAAGAGGATTGATATTAAATCGATATGGATGTATTAATTTGTAAATGTGGATTGGGATAGTATGCTTGATAGTTGTGGATATTTAGGGTTGTTGGAAAGCATCCTTGGTAGTTGTGGATATCTAGGGTTGTCAAAAAAACAACCGAATTGCAGGTGGGTAGGCTCATATATAAGCTGTTATGCTGCCGAAATTTCTAACGGTCATATAAGCTAAAGTATGAAAATTAATTATAATTACGAGTAAAGAATTAGGAAAAGTGTTCTGACACTGCACAGGAATACAACCTAAGTGAATAAGGGAATAAGTGGGTAAATTAAATTCAAAAAAAAAAATCCCTCGATTTTCAAGGATCAAGGGTCGTTACAGTTTAGGTGGTATCAGAGCAAGGGTTGTCTAGTACTGTCTATGTCGAAAATAAAGATTAAATTATATCCCAATGTTTGTGCTTGTCTGGTTGTAGGTAATGTATACCTAATGAATGTAAGACTTGATCTTTGGAATTACGCGCAGGTATTAGATCACTTACATGATGAGTGGAAGACGTGGACGTCTTCGGAGGTAGGCTTAGCCACCTCCACCTCCTCCACCGCAGTTAGAGGGCCTCAATACACGTATGGCTCAGTTCGAGTAGCGGTTGGAGCAGTGCCTCGAGCGAGGTTTGGAGTCGATAGTTGCCATGATTGCCCAACATCTAGGGGTAAACATTTCTGATTCAGTTGGCACGGCACTAATTCCTACTCCGATGCTGACTCCTCCACAAGCACCGCCATCTCCTCCACAAGTTCCTCCAGTACCTATGGCGCTTCAGCCTCTTGTACAAGCCCGGAGGGAGGAGAGGGATATCGGCGGATGAGGAATTTCCTAGAGATGAAGCCTTCAACATTTAAGGAAAAGGGCAGGGATAAGAGTAAGCGAACAGAGTTTGTGAGGCAGGAGTTCAGGAGAGGTCAACCTAAAAGACAGATGACAGATGAGACTCGGGCTAGGATTTATAGATCCACGGCTCCTGTAGCTATCCCACAGACTACTAGAGGTCCACAGCAATATGAGAAGTTATGTAGGACGTGCGGTAAACACCTTGAAGGTATTTGTTACCGGGCCACAAGGAACTGCTTTGGGTGTGGGCAGAAGGGGCACATGGTAAAGGATTGCCCACAGAAGTAGATTCCACAGCCCCTGGAGCTACCACGAAAACCTGAAAGGCAAGCTCCCCAGAGACAAGTCCCACAGAGACGAGCTACTGCAGTAGATAAAGGCAAGAAGCCTATCACTCATGGAAGGGCCTTTACCTTGGACTGATATGGTGTGTAAGGATTGTGAAATCAAGGTAGGAGATAAGACCCTATTAGCAGATCTAATTTTGTTGAGCATGTATGGCTTTGATGTAATTTTGGGTATGGATTGGCTAACCACCAACCATGTAAGTTTAGACTACTACTCTAAGACTGTAACCTTCTCCTTACCTAGTAAGATTAATGTATGCCTTGCAGTTAAGGAATAAAGTGTATGATTTTGACTATTAATGAAAGTTTTTAATGAACGTGTTGATGTGAAATTTATATTGCATTCATCTCCGATACTAGTCTAGAATGTCCAAGTATCCAGGACATATCTGTGGTATGCAAGTTTCCAGATGTGTTTCCTGAGGAACTATCGGGACTACCACTGGAGAAAGAGTTAAAATTCACTATAGGTTTGGCACTAGAGACATAGTCAATCTCAAAGTCTCATTGTCAAATGGACTTTGTGGATCTTTCGGAATTGAAAAAAAAGAGTTGCAAGAACTGTTAGATAAAGGAAGTTCAGAAACCCATAGGAGATATTGGGATATTTAGTCAAGCTAAGATGACTCCATTTGAAATTACTTTGAGGAAACAGAGCGTAAGGCGCAATTATGATTATATGAATTGTATATTTCTAAGTCACCAAGAAAGGGGAAGATAAAGAGAATGACAGAAAAGAAACCTACAAAGGAAATAGTGACAATGAAAGAACATAGTCACTAGACTGGAAGAATGAACCAGGGAACTAACGGTATAAATAAGACTCTAAAGGTTGCACTACTTACATGATTGATTAAGATATGGCATGTTCGGGGTATAGAAGCATCCATGTAAACAGCGAAAGTTTTCTGACACATGATCAAATGATTTATCAAGTTACCCCTAAACTAAAAGGAGAAGTTCTAGAATTGATTTAGCAGGTGGTATCGAATTAATTACTCAAACCACTGTACTGAGTAACTTTGCTTGGATTAGAAATGTTGAGAGAACAATTATAAGGATTACGTGAAAAGGAGATTATCGGATCAGGTGATTCACTTTGGAGTGTACCGGTGTTAAATTTTAAGGAGACTCAGAGTGTATTGGGTCACGGTGTATTAAGGATGGGAGTAAGTAGGATTTTCCAAACAGAGCTGACATGTTAATTGGAAAGATTCAAACTATTATGAAAACTTAAAGTTGAGATATAAGGAAACTTTGGAATATGGATTACATATTGAATCTAAGGATTGTAAGTTCTATATTTTTATTTTTTGAATGTGAGACTTAATTGGAATGAGGAAAGAGTTCTAATATAATTAATGTACGAAATGAGGCAAGTTTGAAATGAGATAAATCTTGAATATACGAGTTATATTGGATTAAGAGATGTATGCAAGGAATAAATATTTCTGGTATGTGAAGTGATTTGGATCAAGTGATATAAATTAAGAATAAGTTCTCATTAAGGATAAATGAGAAATTGTGATAAGTTTGGTGACTCAAACGATGATGTCCTACGACAAAGGATCTTAAAGGAGTTTTATTATTCTCAGTACACCATGCACCCGGGAAGCACTAAGGTGTATCATGATTTACGAAAGGTATATTGGTTAGTCGGTATGAAAAGAAATGTAGTTGAGTTGTGGCACAATATTTGATTTGCCAATAGATTAAGATCGAACACCAAATACCAGTGGGGTCACTTAAGATTTTTCCAGTACCTACTTGAAAATGAGTGCACAGTACTATGGATTTCATAATGGGATTTCCAAGGACCCGAAAGGGGCATGATACAATCTAGGTGATCGTAGACAGATAGACCCGAATGAATTTGGAGGACCAAATTCTTTTAAGGTGGGGAGAATTTAAACCCCACAAATTTGTTACGTTAATTAAATTATATAAAAATACAAATATTATATTTTAATGGAAGTGTGAATGTTCGTTGTAGGGCTCGGGGAATATAGGAGCCGAGAAACCCGTGAATGACCAGGAACCCGAAGATACAAGAAGTGATAAAGTAAATGCAAGTACGAAGGGATTGGAAATTTTAAATTATTAGTTGAAAACTATTGATGTAAAAACGTGTATCGGGAATTCGTGAGGAGTGATGGAATCCCGATGATATTTCATTTTCGAAATAATAAGAGTTTAATGGAAGGCATGGATATTATATCCTTGGATAGTTTTTCATGAAAATGTGTATATATGGATATATATACATAGGCGTACATGTATGTATAAATATACATGACATTTAAATAGATAGGTAATAATATATATATATATATATATCATGTAATGTATATTATTTAATATATAGGTATTAGTAAATGATAAATAAAGCATGAGACAAGAATTATGAATGGATAAAAAAATAATAATAATAATAAATAATAATAATAATAATAATACAAATAAACAAATAAACTAAACAAATAAATAATATTACTATATATTAATACAAAGTATATATATATATATATTAATATATTATACATATTAATATAATATACCTATATACTTGTACGGAATTGGCTTTCTTTGAAAGCCAATTCCGTAACTCTGCATTCGAAATGCAGAATAGGTAGCAGGGGGGCGGGAAAAAGGAAAACAAAGGAGAGAAAGGGGAGAAGAGAAGGAGGGGTTGCTCGGCTGGGGGAAAAGAATAGAAGAAAAGAAAAGAAAGGGAGAAAGAGAGGGCTGGTTGGGAGAAGAAAAGAAAAGAAAGAAAGGAAGAGGAGGGAAGAAGAAGAAGAAGAGAAGAGGAAAACCGAAGCTAGGAGCAGGGACGCGAGAAAGGGGGAGAAGAAATTGAAGCTGACTGGGGTAGAAAGCAGGGCTGGAAATTGAAGCAAGGGTCAAGAGGGAAGAAAACAGCAGCAAACCGAGAGGAAAGAAAAAAAATTTGAGGCTGGCCGAGCCTAAGGAGAAGCAAAGGCCGAGAAAAAAAAAAACAGAGCAGGAAGTTGTTGCTGGAGGCTAACCGAGACTGAAGAAGGGATGAGGTTGGAATCGAGGCTTCATTGAAGCAGGCCAGGAAAACAGGACAGACCGAGACTGAAGGAAGCAGAACCATAAGCTGAAGGGGGAATAGGGGACCGGTGAAGGAGAGGAGAAGGGATCGGTGAGGGAACAGTGAAGATTGCAAACCAAGAACAAAAAAAAAGAGAAAGAGAAACGTGAGCGAGAGCTGGAATAGTTAAGGTGGTGGAAGAGAAGAAAATGGAGCAGACAACGAAGAGCTGAAGCAGAGACCTGTATGTGGAAGCTAAAAATTGGGGACGCGTGGCTATAAAAGGAGAGCCTCCTTCCGTGAAGAGGCGACTAGAAACCGAGAAGGGTAGGGGAGGAAGTGACCCAAACCGAGAGTCAAGGAAGAAAAGAGTGGAGTGAGGCGTAAAGCCTCTCGGTGAAGGTGGAAGAAGATGATGAATAGGGACAGGTGAAAGAAAGGAAAAGGAAGAAAGAAAAGAAAAAAAAGGAAGAGAAAGAAAAGAAAAGGTAAAATACATGTATGTATATATGTATATTAATGTACATGTATATATATGTATTGTATGTATATAGCATGTTAGTTATAGATTAAATTAGACAAAAAAATGGAAAGATGAGAAGTAGGCAAAAATATATATTTGTGATATTGAATAGTGGAAACAAATGATAATATATATATATGTATTTATGTGAATATATATATATATATATATTTGGGTATATACATATAGGTGTGTATAATGAAAGGGTATGTTAGTATATGTACATATATTTGATAATGAATAAGGAAAGCCAAGGATAAAATAAATATGTGTATATACTTAGGTGTATATACATATAGGAGTATATGAAAAATGTGTATATACTTGGGTATGTCACGACCCTCAACTCACCAAAATACGTACAAATTTTTCGCATTTTCATGCATCAATTATTAGTTATCCTTCCTTGATCGTGAACAACCACACTCTCAACAGTTGGGCTGTGTGTCGACGTCTAACTCACTCCACCATACTAATTCAATTTGTATATTATTCATAAGTAAACACTTGTATAAATGTATATATATCAGAGTTGTTACATGTGTTTACATTGTTTTACAGCCCCAATAGTTACATACAAAATGCTACGGTGCTATCGTAAGTTTAGATACAAAATTTCAACAGTGTGTATACCTTTAGCGATGGGATGCAGCGGATTACCAAAAAGGGAACGCCTCCAGTCACGCTCACTCTATACTCAAATCACTATAGAGAGGGGGGAAATAAGGGGGTGAGCAAACCATACGCTCAGTAAGGCAATCATGCGAATAGGTAGATACTGCACTATCTACGTGATCGTGATGCCATGGTCAAAAGCATTTAATTCATCATTTATCTCAAAACATGAGTGTATGATTGTGTTAATGGTATGTAAAGCATTCATACTATTAAAATCCAGTGCACATTTCAACTCAAAGCATGGTATAAATCATCATGCATAATTCACACTAAAAGCATGACATTACCCATCATGCATTTTTCTCAAATGGCATGGCATTAACCATCATGCATTTTCACAATAAAGCATGGCATTAAACATCATGCGTTTTCACAATAAAGCATGGCATTAAACATCATGCATCCGTGCACTTTAAAAACCATTAACAAATCAATCCAACACTGGTCAAGTCTCAGCCCACCCTTGGACTTTCCTGACCCACAAATCATTTCAAATATTGATTTATTCTCAAATAGCAGTAGACATGTGAGATAGGCAGTTCAACAACAGGTAATAACCTCAAGGCCTATGTACATAACCTGTGATACCGGCTACACGGATCAGGTGTGCGAGATATCACCACTATCTGCTTCCACACGGGAGGTGGGTCAAATCCTACCCGTCGGTCCATAGCAGATCTCGTCCGAAGACGGCACATCACATCTCAACACGATACAATGTACTCCATGCTACATGCACGGTACACGTACTCCGTGGACCCAATCAACACATCATATCACGCCACATCTCAAACGCACGTGTGAGCCTATTTAATCGGTATGACCTCTTGTCTACCCGAAGCTTCTAACACGGCTAATTAATCATGTCAAAACAATGCACGTGTGAGCCTATTTAATCGATGTGACACCCAGTCTACTCGAAGCTCCAAACATGACAACATGCAAGGTGGGCATCCAGTACGAGATAAAATCCAAGCACAATGCCAAAACAATTATGAAATCCATGTGAAAACTAGTGCCTCTAGCACTCATGTGTATAAAACACGTCAAATCTCGTGCGAGTCATACTCTTGCACGCTTTCATACTCACGAAATCATGTAGGTGGCTCAAAACTTTACAAAATATGGTTAACAAAACCAAAACACACTCATTTCTTTTGCAAATCATTTCAATGTTAGCCAACCTACCAATCATTTGCTAAAAAGCAATAAAACATGATTTTCAAAGCAATATGCTTTTGTTTTCATGCACATTTTGTCAAACTCCCGCTTTTGCCCTTCAATCACCCAACATCATTTCCTAATGTCTCATGCATTCTAGCAAAGAATTTAATGCGCCCAAGTTGCGTACAGATATCTCTAAGAGTCCACACAATTCCCTTACCTCGATTTACTTGGTGTGACTCCTTTCCTTTTAGCTTCTCACGCTCTTGGCTCAACTCGCCTTAGCGTATCCTCGGAAGCTACGATTCATTCATTCAATGAATTGAGTTAATGTTTTTAACCCATAATTGACCTCACTAGTCAATATTATTCACTTATGCATTTTACAAATGCCGTAATCCACATTTTACCTCTTTTAGGCAAATCTCACAATTTATCCACTAACCACATCTTAAAATCATACCACAACACTATTAATAACTTCTACATATCTCATTCATCATTAATCTCCATACATTCCACTTTCTCACTCTAGACCATTTCTAGGTTATAATCATTCCAATGCATTTTAGATATTTTCTAACCATCCATACTCATGCCAAACAACTCCAAAATCAATTATATAGACAATGTACCATAGTTGGAGTGTTAGAATCTTACCCAATTTGATTTCTCTTCTTGGTCCAAATGACAATGCCCTTAGCTCTTTCAATACCAACAATGGAAAAATGCCTTCCAACTATGTTGTTCTCCTCTTTGATAGGAATAACTTTGCCTCTAATGGTCTCTCTTCAAATCTTACTGAAAATGGCTGATTTTAGAGAGAGAAAGTTAGGTTTTTAGGTTGAAAATGGAAGAATGGTGTTTTTCCTGAAATTTTCTAATTTTCAGCCCTCCTTTTATAGAAATAGCTTGAAGAGATTGATCTGGTCCAAGAGGAGATCGATCTGGTCCCCTTAAATCCCTCTTTTTCATGGCATTTTAACCATGAGATCGATCTGTCGAAGCATGAGATCGATCTGCTCCCAAACAGAGAGCTAAGGAGATCGATTTGGGTGCTTGAGGATCGATCTTTTCATTACAAAATGCTTAGGAGATCGATCTGACTCCATTGGAGATCGATCTGCTCTATTCCATTGCCCAAATAAGAGCATTCTGGCTCTTCCAGATCGATCTCTCATCCCATGAGATCGATCTGCCCTTCATATTTCCAAATTTTCTGCAGTTCTTCTGCAGCAACTCATATTCAAACATCCTTAATTTGCTACATGATCATTTTCTCATTCAATCATCTTGGACACTTGGATATGATATCCTATAATACTTCATACCTATTAAAACTTGTGTAGAATCTTTGTATATCCAAAATTACATGATATAAACCAAATGGAAGTGCACAACTTATGCAATTCTACTTCCATTTTACCACACTACTCATAATCCATTCTACTCACATTCTCCACATGCTTAAGTCCAATTGTTTACATTCATACATAATGTAACTTGTATGTACCATCACAACTCTTATTACAAGCATGTACATTAACTTATGGACTTACATCATATATACATCACTTAATTTACATTTCTATGTACATATATATTATTATACATATACGGGGTCTCACATTCTCCCCCACTTGGAAAATTTGGTCCTCCAAATTGGAACCAATTATTCTGTGAACAACTCGGGATACTTCTCCTGCATCAAACTCTCCAATTCCCATGTGGCTTCTTCCACAGTGTGATGTTGCCAAAGAACCTTCACCAAGGGAATTGTCTTTATCCTCAACACCTTCTCTTTTCTGTTCAATACCCGAACTGGCTTCTCAACATAGGTCATACCTTCATTGAGCTCCAAAGGCTCATATCTTATCACATGGGCTGGGTCCAGGTGGTACTTCCTCAACATGGATACGTGGAAGAAGTTATGAACACTTGCCAACTCTGGTGGCAATGCCAATCTATAAGCCTTATCTACCACCTTATCAAGTATCTCAAATGGCCCTATATATCGAGGGCTCAACTTTCCCTTCTTCCCGAATCTCATAATTCCCTTCGAAGGGGAAACCTTCAAAAACACTGACTCACCCACATCAAACTCTAGTGGTCTCCGTCTCCTGTCAGCATAACTCTTTTGCCTGCTCTGAGCTGTCCGTAACCTCTCACATATCAATTGGATGTCCTCAGAGGCTTGTCTAACCAAGTCAGGAGCAAAGATCTGTCTGTCACCAACCTCTTCCCATCCAATAGGGGAACGACATCTACGCCTATACAATACCTCATATGGTGCCATCCCGATACTCGCATGAAAACTGTTATTATATGCGAACTCTGCGGTGGCAAATGGTCATCCCAGGAGCCTCCAAAATCCAATGCACATGCTCTCAACATATCCTCCAGGGTCTGTATAGTCCTCTCTGACTGACCATCTGTTTGAGGATGAAACACGGTGCTAAAACTCAATTGGGTCCCCATCGCTTCCTGAAAACGTTCCCAGAAGTGGAAAGTGAAACGGGCATCCCTATCAAAAACAACGCTCACTGGAATTACATGTAGCCTCACTATCTCGCGCACATATAGGTTCGCTAACTGGCTCAGAGTATCGGTAGCTCTCATAGCTAGAAAATGGGCTGATTTTGTCAACTGATCCACAATCACCCATATGGCATCATGACCTCTACGGGTCCTCGGCAATCCTATCACAAAATCCATGGTGACATGCTCCCACTTCCATGTCGGTATCGGTAGAGGCTGCAATGACCCTGCAGGCTTCTGATGCTCTACCTTCACTTGCTGACAAACGAGACACTTAGCAACATTTTCAGCAATGTGCTTTTTCATTCCAGACCACCAATAAACCTTTCGAAGGTTTTGATACATCTTAGTACCCCCTGGATGTATCGTATACTTCGATGAGTGAGCCTCTGTTAAGATCAACCTTCTGATCTCTGCATCATCAGGAACACATATCCTACCTCTGAACCTCAACAATCCATCCGAACTCAATCCAAAGTCCGTGTCTGTACCCCTATGTACCTGCCTGACAATATCACTGCACTGCTGATCAACTCGCTAAGCCTGTCGGATTCGATCTACCAGATCCGGTTCCAACTCCAGGCTAGCTATCATAAATCCACTATCAGCGTCAGGCAAATTGAGGTTCATGAACTGTTCCAACAGCTTGTGTTCCCTGATCATCATAAGTGATACCATCCCGAGATGCTTCCTACTCAATGCATCAGCAGCCACATTTACTTTACCCGGGTGGTATAGGATTTCACAATCATAATCCTTTAACAGCTCGAGCCATCTCCTCTGTCTCATGTTCAACTCTTTCTATGAGAACAAGTACTTAAGGCTCTTATGATCTGTATAAATCTGAAATCTCTCACCATAAAGGTAGTGGCGCCATATCTTCAGCGCAAACACCACCGCTGCCAACTCCAAGTCATGGGTCGGGTAGTTCCTCTCATGATCCTTTAATTGTCTTGATCCATAAGCTACTACCTTCCCATCTTGCATCAATACACAGCCCAGTCCCAGATGTGAAGTATCCACATACACCGAGAAACCTCCTGAGCTGGTAGGAATGGTGAGGATCGGAGTTGTGGTTAATCTCCTTTTCAGCTCCTTAAAACTTTCTTCACACTTATCGTCCCACACAAACTCCACATTCTTTCTTATGAGGCGTGTTGAAGGAGCAGCTAACCTCGAAAATCCCTCTACAAACCTTCGATAATATCCAGCTAAACCGAGGAAACTCCTAATCTCTGTCACTGTCTGGGGTCTCTGCCACTGAACTACGACCTCAATCTTAGATGGATCCACTGATACTCCATCCTTTGATACTATGTGACCTAGAAAAGAGATCTATTCCAACCAAAAGTCGCACTTACTGAGTTTAGCGTACAACTTCTTCTTTCGGAGGGTCTGTAGCACTATCCTTAGGTGCCTTTCATGCTCCTCTCTAGACCTTGAATACCCCAGTATATCATCAATAAACACGACCACAAATCGATCCAAATACTGATTAAATACCTCATTCATAAAAGACATAAAAGCTGCGGGAGCATTCGTCAACCCGAATAGCATAACCATGAACTCATAATGTCCATACCGGGTGTGAAAAGCTGTCTTGGGTACATCTCCACCTCGTATCTTCAACTGATGGTACCCTGATCTTAGATCTATCTTAAAAAGAACCTGCGCTCCCTTAAGCCTCGTGTGTTTTCGGCTTAACACGACCCCCAGGCCTACCTCTATGGCCTCGAGCCTGTGCTCTCATCCCTCTACCACGACTGGTATTAGGCATATTTACTCAATTCCCTACATTCACAACCAATTACTTAGTCAACCCATCGACACACACACAATTGTATCTATACAAGCACAGTAACATGGGGATGTAATTTTCTAACTTTTTTAGACACGACACACGTCAGACCAAGTCAGCTCTGATACCAACTTCTATCATGACCCTCAACTCACCAAAATATGTACAAATTTTTCGCATTTTCATGCATCAATTATTAGTCATCCTTCCTTGATCGTGAACAACCACACTCTCAACAGTTGGGCTGTGCGTCGACGTCTAACTCACTCCATCATACCAATTCAATTTGTATATTATTCATAAGTAAACACTTGTATAAATGTATATATATCAGAGTTGTTACATGTGTTTTTACATTGTTTTACATCCCCAATAGTTACATACAAAATGCTACTGTGCTATCGTAAGTTTAGATACAAAATTTCAACAGTATGTATACCTTTAGCAATGGGATGCGGCGGATTACCAAAAAGGGAACGCCTCCAGTCACGCTCAGTTTATACTCAAATCTCTATAGAGAGGGGGAAAATAAGGGGGTGTGCAAACCACACGTTCAGTAAGGTAATCATGCGAACAGGTAGATACTGCACTATCTACGTGATCGTGATGCCATGCTCAAAAGCATTTAATTCATCATTTATCTCAAAACATGAGTGTATGATTGTGTTAATGGTATGTAAAGCATTCATGCTATTAAAATTCAGTGCACATTTCAACTCAAAGCATGGTATAAATCATCATGCATAATTCACAATAAAAGCATGGCATTACCCATCATGCATTTTTCTCTAATGGCATGGCATTAACCATCATGCATTTTCACAATAAAGCATGGCATTAGACATCATGCGTTTTCACAATAAAGCATGGCATTAAACATCATGCATCCGTGCACTTTAAAAATCATTAACAAATCAATCCAACACTGGTCAGGTCTCAGCCCACCCTTGGACTTTCCTGACCCACAAATCATTTCAAACATGGATTTATTCTCAAATAGCAGTAGACATGTGAGATAGGCAGTTCAACAACAGGTAATAACCTCAAGGCCCATGTACATAACCTGTGATACCGGCTACACGGATCAGGTGTGCGAGATATCACCACTATCTGCTTCCACACGAGAGGTGGGTCAAATCCTACCCGCCGGTCCATAGCAGATCTCGTCCGAAGACGGCACATCACATCTCAACACGGTACAATGTACTCCATGCTACATGCACGGTACACGTACTCCGTGGACCCAATTAACACATCATATCATGCCATATCTCAAATGCACGTGTGAGCCTATTTAATCGGTACGACCTCTTCTCTACCCGAAGCTCCTATCACGGCTAATTAATCATGTCAAAACAATGCACGTGTGAGCCTATCTAATCGATGTGACACCCAGTCTACTCGAAGCTCCAAACACGGCAACATGCAAGGTGGGCATCCAGTGCGAGACAAACTCTAAGCACAATGCCAAAACAATTATGAAATCCATGTGAAAACTAGTGCCTCTAGCACTCATGTGTATAAAACACGTCAAATCTCATGCGAGTCATACTCTTGCATGCTTTCATACTCACGAAATCATGTAGGTGGCTCAAAACTTTGTAAAATATGGTTAACAAAACCAAAACACACTCATTTCTTTTGCAAATCATTTCAATGTTAGCCAACCTACCAATCATTTGCTAAAAAGCAATAAAACATGATTTTCAAAGCAATATGCTTTTGTTTTCATGCACATTTTGTCAAACTCCCACTTTTGCCCTTCAATCACCCAACATCATTTCCTAATGTCTCATGCATTCTAGCAAAGCATTTAATGCGCCCAAGTTGCACACAGATATCTTTAAGAGTCCACACAATTCCCTTACCTCGATTTACTTGGTGTGACTCCTTTCCTTTTAGCTTCTCACGCTCTTGGCTTAACTCACCTCGGCGTATCCTCGGAAGCTGCGATTCATTCATTCAATCAATTGAGTTAATGTTTTTAACCCATAATTGACCTCACTAGTCAATACTATTCACTTATGCATTTTACAAATGCCTTAATCCACATTTTACCTCTTTTAGGTAAATCTCACAATTTATCCATTAACCACATCTTAAAATCATACCACAACACTATTAATAACTTCTACATATCTCATTCATCATTAATCTCCATACATTCCACTTTCTCACTTTAGACCATTTCTAGGTCATAATCATTCCAATGCATTTTAGATAGTTTCTAACTGATGTTGCCTACCTGACAGCAACAGTGCTTTGCTTTCCACGTGATCGGATTGTACTGTTGACGGTTAAGTCAATCGTCACAGTTTGCTCCACGTGTTCTTCGTATATCCTGCAAAAACAACAGGAATCAGAGGGGGCAGGGATTTATCCCTGCACGCGCACTCCGACGATCAAGTCAGTGATCAGGAGTTGTGTTTATAAGAAGGAGAAAATGTATTGCTTAAATCAGAGGGTATAAGTGTTTCTTCCTCTGATTTCTACTTTTTTTCCTTTCTTTTTTCGATTCCATCCCCCCATTTCAGAGAGCTCACCTGGTATTTATAGGTTCCTGAGGCGGTTCGGGCTGAGACCCAGGCGCGTGTCTGGGCCACGACAGAGTTATAGAGCACTCTGTCGCGCCTCGGGCCATGCAACTTGAGGGGAAGTAGTCTGGCGGCAGAGTATGCATGGAACCTCTACCGCTATTGGTGCGGGAGACCTCTGCCGCTACGCTGGGCGAGGGACCTCTACCGCTGTCTAAGCGGGAGTTGCTCTGCCACTACACTGGGTGAGGGACATCTACCACTGTTCGTGCTGGAGACCTCTATCGCGATCTGTGCGGGAGACTTCTACCGCGATCGGTGCGGGAGACTATGCCGCATGCTGTGCGGGAGACTTCTACCGCAGGCTGAGCGGGGGACCTCTACTGCGGTCTGTTCGGGAGACTATGCCGCATGCTGTGCAGGGGACCTCTACCGCGGTCTATGCGGGAGACTATGCCACATGCTGTGCGGGAGACTTCTACCGCGGTCTGTGCGGGAGTCCTCTACCGCGTGAGGTGCGGGAGTCCTCTATCGCGTGAGGTGCGGGAGACATCTACCGCGATCTGTGCGGGAGACTTCTACCGCGATCGGTGTGGGAGACTATGCCGCATGCTGTGCGGGAGACTTCTACCACGGTCTGTGCGGGAGACTATGCCGCATGCTTTGCGGGGGACCTCTACAGCGGTCTGTGCGGGAGACTATGCCGCATGCTGTGCGGGAGACTTCTACCGCAGTCTGTGCGGGAGTCCTCTATCGCGTGAGGTACGGGAGACCTCTACCTCAGGCACGCGGGAGACCTGTGTCGGGGGCAATGCGGAGTCCTGTGATGTGCAGGGGCGATGGAGGTCTGCCGCTCACGATGCGCGGCAGACTGTGAGGCGACAGACTCCTCTCGCATCAGACACTCTGTCGCATCTCTAGGAACGGTGTCGTATGGCGGTTCTGTCGCTAATCTGCCACGTGGCCTGTTCTTGGTTCGACACGTGGCAGGCGGATAGTTGCACACGTGGATCTGGTGACACGACCACCATCAATTGCTCCCCACTCTTTGGCGGGAATTTTTCCCTCGAAAGAGGATCTGGGTCTGGCGTTTCTCAGGTCGGGTCGGACCTCCGCGTGTGTGTGTACCCAGGCGAGCCGCTATAAATGCTGGGCCCCTGACGTCCTTGTCGCTACTGAATTCTCTCCCAAGGACACTCTGTCGCCACTCTCAGGACACTCTGTCGCCACTCTACCGCAACTGTGTCGCATATATCTCACTGTGTCGCAAGTCTGTCGCAGATTTCCACACTCTGCCGCGAGTTCTGTTTCCATTACCTTAGGTAATTTTTCGTAGCCCGGAGTCCCACTTCTTTGATCTACGAACTTCTAAGATGGCTGGACATGGCATAGGAAAGCAAATCGATCTAGGCATTAAGTCGACTTTAAAGGAAGCCGACGTCTAAGACCTAGAATCCCGATTTCCTTTATCCGAGGGATACACTTATAGACTCCCAACCCCTCAGGAGAGCGACATACGTCGTGTGTCTAACGGGGCTGTCGTTTTTAGGGCAGCTTTGGAGTTAGGACTCCGCTTCCCATTGTCCGACTTTGGGGCTTCCTTCCTTAGGACGCACAGGGTATCCCCGGGGCAACTGCATCCTCATGCATGGATGCAATTGGTGGCATTCACTGTGCACTACCATTTAAGGGGCGTCCCTCCGTCTCTTCCTCTTTTAGAAGTATTCTTTAGGCTTCGAGGGAGTCCCGGCTTAGTGCCTTACTCGCTTCAGCGGGTGTACCAGCCTGGTTTTGAGAACCGATTATTCGAGAAACCTGCTAACAAGCTTCATGGTTTCGAGACAGAATGGCTGGTTGTGGAAGTGCCCGAGGGCCTGGATATCCCCACTCGTTGGGAGAATATGCGTGAAATCCCCAAGGGTCCCCGGGTCGCCACACTTAGGGAGCAGTTGTCTTCTGACATCGACAAACTGCTAGTCCCTCATCCCCTTAGCCTCGACACCCTTGTATCAAATGAAAATTTGATATTAGCAGGCTGGGGTGTGGGTTCGGTCCCTGTTACCGGACCCTCTATTTCGTCGTCGGATCCTCTGCCTTCGGCTTCTCCCGAGTTGAATCCTGAAGCCCCTAGGCCGCAAGAGGATATAGGGGGCACCAATCTGGAATCCAGCTCTGGTAGCGAACCCTTAGCCGATCTCACTGGTTGGGAAGGGTTCGGCTCCACTTTCATGGTGCTCCCGGACGATGAGGGGATAAATATCGAGTCCCTTCAGGAGCACTTAGACTCTCCTGACGGTAACTTTTATTTTTTCCCGCTGCTTATCATTTTTGATCAATTTATCAACCACTGATCTTCTTTTTCTTTTTTGCAGATATGAGTCATTTTCGGCAATCATTAGGTCGCCAGGTTTCTGAGGCTGGTCCTTCCAGCGCTCCTGCTAGGAAGAGGCATCGTTTGGCTGACGATGTCCCAAGTGAGGCACCGGTCCCCTCTCATCCACCTAGTGCTTGGACCCCTCCTGTTTCTAGGCAGGCTATGCCTCCCCCTCCTTCAGAGCAGAGAGATCTCTCTCGGGATAGGGGGAGAGTTGCCTCGTCTTCACGGGGGGCTTCCGGGTCATCCGGGTGATCACGCTCCGAGGAGCGCGCGGAATGCAATATCATTCCTTCTCAGCGGAAGAATAGAAAGCGCCTGTACATCGAGGGTTCGATGGGAAGCAGACCGATATTGCCGAGGATTGGTCCTGCCGACGAAAGGCCCTATTCCGTGGATGGGGGGAATATTATGAGGGGCCACGAGTTCCGGGTCTACCCCGGGGTTCGTGATAACGATGTTCTGGACACTCCCGGGGTGGCCTCCCGGTTGAGCTGGTCCACTATCCTTCCTCGAGATGAGGCAAGGATATTCAGAAACTACCCCGAGGGGGAAGACTTAGCCGATATCGAGGCGTTGAGGGTAAGTTTCTGATTTCTTTTCTTTTTGATTGCTTTTTGCAGCATGCTTTGAATCTAACATTTTTGCATTTTTTCGCAGCTGGCTCAACGAACCGTGGCAAATAATGCCCAACATCGGGCTTACCGGGAGCGAGCCGACAGAGAGATCCGGGAGTTGAGGGACAAAGTCATGGAGTTACAGAACACGGTCAACAACTTGTCCCCTCTTCCGGGTTTAGTTCGAAGCCTGGAGGAGCAGCTTGCTAAGGCTCATCAAGACCTTGGTCTTGCAAAGGGGGATCTCACAGTGGAGACGGCCCGGTCTTGTAAACTCCAAGAGGACCTGCAGGAGGCTCATTCTGAGTTAGACCGTATGCAATCCAACTACAGGTCTATGCTCACTCGGAATCAAGAGCTCGAGCAGCGTGTTGCTGAGTTGGAAGGCCAAGCTGCTCCTGTACTGTCCCAGGTCGAGATTGACAGCATACGGGCCGAGGCCGTAAAGGAGTATCGTCTCTCCAAAGACTGTTTGAGGCGGAAGGAAGACTTCTCCAACCCTTATGTTAAGTACGGGTTCTACCTGGCCCGATCTTGGCTAGAAGCACACAGGGAAGGAGAGGAATTTCCTGAGCTCCAATACACCCATGAGCCGATGCTCTTTGAGGCCCCTGATTGGACTAAGTACGAGCCCGAGGCTGAGCCTACGGACGAGCTGTTCAAGAGGACTGCTCAGGACGATCTCGTCAACCTTGCTGGTCCTTGGGAGCCCGCGGATCTGGACGGTGCTCCTGAGCCTATAGAAGCCCTCATCGATTTAGACGGCGAGGAGGGCGAGCAGTCCTTTGGAAGTGAAGGTTTTGCAGCTGATCCCCAGCTTCCTCCTGGAGAGTAGATAGGGATTTTTGCTTTTTTGTTTTTTGTATTTCATTTCAAGTACTTTGTTTTTTGTTTTAACTTTGTACCTTTGTCGAAACGTAATTGTAAAGATCTGCCAAAGATCTGCTTGTATCGACACTTGAATGAAATGAGATTGAGATTTTTTGTTCATGCTTTGCTTGTATATAGCTTTGCATTTATATTCATGTATGCTCCCCAATTCTTGATAGAAAGGTATGCTTTCAGGAAGAATTTTTTGTGCAAACGCGTAGTTATTTAAGGCTTGAGTACTGTGACGTAAAAGCGTCTTTAGTTTTATAGCCTTAGTATTTTGATTACCTGACCACAGTGACGCATAGCGTCTTAGGCCTTTATGGTTGATTGAATGTTTTATGCCTGGCCTTAGTGACGCATTGCGTCTCAGGCTCTCACGGCTCTTTTGAGTATACGTCTGGCCACAGTGACGCGTTGCGTCTCAGGCTCTTACGGCTCTTGTGTGGATGTATATATACCTGTTTTACAGTGATGCGTATATGCTGGGCCACAGTGACGCAAAGCGCCTCAGGCTCTTACGGCTCGTCTGAACTACGCCTGGCCACAGTGACGCATAGCGCCTCAGGCTCTTACGGCTCTGTTGATCTACGCCTGGCCACAGTGACGCATAGCGCCTCAGGCTCTTACGGCTCAGTTGAACTACGCCTGGCCACAGTGACGCATAGCGCCTCAGGCTCTTACTGCTCGGTTGAACTACGCCTGGCCACAGTGACGCAAAGTGCCTCAGGCTCTTACGGCTCATCTGAACTATGCCTGGCCACAGTGACGCATAGCGCCTCAGGCTCTTACGGCTCTGTTGATCTACGCCTGGCCACAGTGACGCATAGCGCCTCAGGCTCTTACGGCTCAGTTGAACTACGCCTGGCCACAGTGACGCATAGCGCCTCAGGCTCTTACGGCTTGGTTGAACTACGCCTGGCCACAGTGATGCATAGCGTCTCAGGCTCTTACGGCTCGGTTGAACTACGCCTGGCCACAGTGACGCATAGCGCCTCAGGCTCTTACGGCTCGGTTGAACGGTCTACTTTGGGTCTGGCCCACTCAACCTGTATTGTCTGCTTTGGGTTTGGCCCGTTCAACTTGTATTGTCCGCTTTGGGTTTGGCCCATTGGTAGCCTGCGTTCGCAGGGCCCGAACCAAGGGCAGCCCTCACGGTTTTGAATCCTGCCACGAGATTTTGACTTATAACAAAAAGATAATTCATATATCGATTAGGTAATGACATCAGGTGACAGTGTAAGTAAAACAATAGTGCTTGGGAAGGAAGATGTAGTGGTTAATTCAAATACAGCTTTAAGTGATTTGAATTCCACGTTTTCCCTATCTTCTTCCCTTGTAGAGTTTCCAGAGTGCAGGTGTTGGGTCCGATCTTGCATCTGATTCTGTAGGGACCTTCCCAGTTGGCTCTGAACTTCCCATCCTCCTTCAGGGCATTCGTGATCTGCGACTTTCTGAGCACTAGATCTCCCTCAGACATTGGCCTATCTCTCACCCGGCTATTATAGTAGTTGGCCACCCTCTGATGATAGGATGCCAATCGAATAGCCGCGGTTTCTCTGTGTTCATCGAGTAGGTCCAAGCCTTCCCTTAGAGCTTGTGAGTTTTCTTCCTCTACTAAGGGTACCACTCTTGGCGATAATGCTCCAAGTTCCACGGGGATCAATGCTTCTGCGTCGTATACAATGCTGAACGGCATTTCTTTAGTCGACACACGACTGGTGGTACGATATGCCCATAAAACACTAGGCAATTCGTCCACCCAGGCCCCTTTTGCTTTGTCTAGCCTGGTCTTCAGCCCATGGAGGATAGTCCGATTACTGACCTCGGCTTGTCCATTAGCTTGAGGATATGACACTGAAGAGATCTGTAGCTGAATGTTGAGGTCCTTACAAAAGTCACAGAAGGCGTTGCAATCAAATTGCTTTCCATGGTCGGCATTCAAGATGCGGGGAATTCCAAATCGACAGATAATGTCTTTCCACACCATTGCCTCCACTTTCTTCTCCGTGATTGTGGCTAAAGGCTCTGCTTCAATCCACTTTGTAAAATAATCGGTAGCCACTAACAGGAACTTTCTTTGACCCATGGCTAATGGGAAAGGTCCAAGGATGTCCAACCCCCATTGTGCAAAAGGAATTGGTTGTATTGTGCCTTGAGAGGGAGTTACTGGGGCTGTGGTGATAGGCGCAAACCTCTGGCATTTGTCACACCTGCGGGTTTGGTCCATTGCATCCTTTTTCAGCGTTGGCCAGTAGAATCCCGATCGCAGTACTTTAGCAGCGAGGGCTCTTGCTCCTAAGTGTTCGCCGCAGATTCCTTCATGCACTTCCGCTAGGGCATATCTTGCTTGTTTCGGTCCCAGACATTTTAGTAGTGGCGATGAGTATCCCCTTTTGTACAGTTCTCCATTAATGAGTGTTAACTTCGCCCCTTGTATTTTCAAGCGACGAGCCTCGTCTTTATCTTGGGGGAGTGTACCCTCAGTGAGATACTGTTTAAATGGGGATCTCCAATCGTCTCCAACTTGAATGTCACACACTTCGACTCCTTCAATACTCGGTCGTTCGAGCCTCTCCACCTTTACGGTCCTTCCTTGTGTTTCTGTGGAGGAGGCTAGCTTAGACAGTGAATCAGCATGTGTGTTTTCGGACAGGTTGATTTGCATCAGCTGAAAGCTTTTGAAAGTCTTGGCCAGGAGTTGGACTTTCTTTAAGTAAGGAACCAGCATCGGTTCTCGTACCTCGTACTTTCCGCTGAATTGGTTCACCACCAGTTGAGAATCACTGTGTGCTACCAAGTGGTGAACCTGCAGTTTCTCCGCTAGTGCCATCCCTGCTATCAGAGCTTCATACTCCGCTATGTTGTTCGAACTAGGGAATCCGAATCGTAGGGAGTATTCCAGGGATTTTCCTTCTGGCGACACCAGGACTATACCCGCTCCACTTTCGTTGGCACTTGATGACCCATCGACATGCAGCAACCATGGGTGAGCCTCCCCTTCACTGCTGTCGTTCGGGATAGTGCATTCCACGAGGAAGTCAGCCAGAGCTTGACCTTTGATAGCCTGCCTCGGTTGGAATGTGATGTCGTATCCCCCAAGCTCCACCGCCCATTTCACTAACCTTCCTGAATGTTCAGGTTTCTGGAGGATCTGTCTTAATGGTTGATCTGTTAAGACGGTGATGGGATGTGCTTGGAAATACGGACGCAACTTTCACGAGGCCATCAAGAGGGCTAATGCTAGCTTCTCGGCCAGTGGATAGCGGGTCTCTGGATCCAATAACACTTTGCTCACGTAGTATATGGGACGGTGTACCATTTCATCTTTCTTCAGTAGCACCGCGCTGACGGCGAAATCACCGACTCCCAAATACATATAGAGCTGTTCTGCTTCCAGGGGCCTTGTTAACAGAGGCAACCGCTTCAAGTATTCCTTGAGGTCTTCAAAGGCTTTTTGGCAATCTTCCGTCCACTCGAAGTTCTTCCCCCCCCCCCGTAGAGTTTTGAAGAAAGGTAAGCTCCTTTCCGCTGATTTCGACAAGAAGCGATTCAGAGCCGCTATTCTGCCTGTCAATCTTTGGACTTCTCTTACGGTGGTTGGGGGTTTCATGTCAATGACAGCCTGTATCTTCTCTGGATTTGCCTCGATGCCCCTGTTAGTGATCATGAAGCCTAGGAATTTTCCTAATTTTACCCCGAATGAGCACTTTTCGGGGTTTAGCTTCATGTTGAATCTCCTTAATACTTCAAATACCCTGGATATTTGATCAGGGTGAGACTCTCCTACGCGGCTCTTGATTATCATATCGTCCACGTAGGCTTCCATGGTATTTCCCAGAAGATCCTTGAACACTTTGCTCACCATTCATTGGTAGGTGGCACCCGCGTTCTTTAAACCGAACGGCATTACCCGATAACAATAGGTCCCGTTGTCGGTTATAAAGGAAGTTTTTTCCTCGTCTTCTGGGTGAAGCATGATTTGGTGATACCCGGAGAATGCATCCAAGAAACTGAGGAATTCGTAACCAGATGTTTCGTCTACTAGTCGGTCTATCCGTGGTAGGGGGTATGAATCTTTGGGGCAGGCTTTGTTCAGGTCGGTGAAATCAACACACATTCGCCACTTCCCGCTAGATTTCTTTACCATCACTACATTGGCTAACCATTCAGGGTAATAGACCTCTCGAATGAATCCGGCGCCCAGGAGCTTACTCACTTCTTCAGTGATTGCTTTCTGTCATTCCGGGGCGAAACTCCTCTTCTTCTGTTTGACCGGTCTGTGTCCGGGTATGATATTAAGTTCATGGCATATGACTTCAGGACTGATTTCGGGCATGTCCACCGGGCTCCAGGCGAAGATATTCGAGTTTCTCCTCAGACACTTGACTATCTCCTTTTCTGTTGCTCGCCCAACTGAGTCCCGATGAATGCCCTTTTTCCGCTATCCCCTTCAGTTAGCGCAATGGCTTCTGTTTCCTCTACAGGTTGGGGTTTAGGCGGATCGTCGATGCATAAGGTTTCTTTCCTCTGTGCTACCTTGTTGGCAGTGGAAGCGAGATAACAAGTACGGGCACTCCTTTGGTTTCCGTGTACTTGCCCGACTCCGTTGGGAGTGGGGAACTTCATCAATAGGTAGCAAGAGGATATCACCGCCCTCATGTCGTTCAGCACCGGCCTGCCCAAGATCATGTTGTAGGCGGCGGAGGTCGATCTGACTACCATGAACAATACTTGCTGGGTCACGTCTTTCGGGTGCTCACCGAGAGTTACAGGTAACTCTATGGACCCGGCAACTTTCACTCGCTCCCCCGTGAATCCATATAGTGGTGTCATAACGGGTTTCAACCTATCCTCGGATATGCTCATTTTCTCAAAGCAGTTCCAATAGATCAGGTTCACTGAGCTCCCGTTATCGACTAGGACCCTGCTCACCGGGTGTTTGGCCACCACCGTGGATATCACCATGGGGTCGACATGGGGCATGGCGACATCGCCTCTGTCAGCCGGAGTGAACATGATGGGCTCTTCATCCGCCTGCTCCTCCATCACCACGTTAACCTGATACGCTTGCCTAGCGTAACTCTTGCGGGAAGTAGAGGAGCTTCCTGCACTTGAGTCCCCGCCTGCGATGACATTTATCGCGGGGACTGTAGGTTCGTTGTTTGGCTGATTAGCACGGGGGATAGGCCTGACTACTTCGTTTCTAGGCCTATCCCTTCTGATATCATTATTTGCCCCTGTCCGCGGACGATTATTCCGTTGGTCACGCGGAGGATATCGGGGTCTCTCGCTTCGCCACAGGAAGAGGTTGATCTTCCCCTCTCTGGCCAGTCTTTCTAACTGGTCCATTAAGTCTCTACACCTCTCTGTTGGGTGTCCGTGAGCACAATGGAATTCACAGTAGGCTTCAGTGTTTCGGCCTACGTCTCCAATTTTCTTCTTGGGGAATTCCAGTAGTCCCGCCCCCTCAATTGCTGCCAGTATCGCCGTACGAGGCTCGCTCAGTCTGGTATAACCTTCATACCTGAGCTTGGGGGCTTTGTCTCCTCTCACGGGTTTTGGGAAGCTTCTCTCGGGTGCATCTCTCTCTCTTTTCTTTCCTTCCTTCGCCTCCCTGGGCTGTATCATTCTCATCACTTCTTCTTGAGCTACATACTTGTTAGCCTTGGCAAAGAGGTCGGAAATCGTCATCGGTTGATCGAGAGAGAGGGATTCTTGTAGCTTCTCGAAGCTCATCCCTTGCAGCATTGCGGCCAAGGCTACCCCCACCGGTAGATCTTCCACCTCCAAGGTCGCATCTCGGAAGCGGTCCATACAGCTCTTCAAGGATTCTTTATTTCCTTGTTTAAGCGTGAGTAGGTAGGCAGCGTCTTTCTTTCTCTGGCTGTGAATCATGAACACTTTGAGGAACTCATTTCTCAACTCATCGAAAGAGGAGATTGAACTTTCGCTCAGCCCATTAAACCACTTCAGAGCATGTCCGGACAATGTGAGAGAGAAAGCTCTACACATAATTTCGTCCTCCCATCCATGCAACAGCATGAGGGATTCATAACTCTGTATATGATCGTAGGGGTCCGCTTTGCCGGTGTAAGTAGCCATAGAAGGCATTTTGAACTTCTTTGGCAAAGGCTTGTTCATGATCTCCGGACTAAATGGGATCCTCCTCCTTTGACCATCATCCGGAGACACCAGTTTTCTCTTCTCGAGGATCCTTTGGACGACCTTCTCCACGTCCTCCGATCCTTGAGCTGAGCATGGCCTCGTCCCTTCGGGTCTAGAAGAGTCCGATCGATAGATTCCCCTTCCAGCACCTCCCAATCCGGGACTTGACATTTCGAGGCCTGCTTGTGGGTCAGAACCCCTTTGTCTTCGCTGCTCCCCAGTCCTATGTTCTCCTAACTCCTGTACAAACTCCAAAGGAGAAGAGCTGCAGAGTGTAGAGAAACTCTACCGCACAGGGGCTGCAAGGGAACTCTGTCGCCTGGCCGACAGAGGAGAAGTCTGCCGCGCATTGGGCAAAGGCGAACTCTGCCTCCTAGCGGCGGCGGGAGAGTGTTGTCGCCTATCTGACCTGGGATACCTCTGCCGCATGTGGTCGGTGGGGGAGTTCTGTCGCCTTTGAGCCAGGGGAGAGCTCTGCCGCTCGTTTGGCGAACTCTGTCGCCTATCGGGCAGAGGTGAGCTACGCCGCAGTTGAGCCGAGGGTGAGTTCTGTCGCGGGGATGCGGGCGAGCTCTGCCGCCTCGGGGCCAGAGGTGACCTCTGTCGTTGTTGAGCTGCGGGTGAGTTTTGTCTTGCTGGGTAGGCAGTAGCATTGTCTTGCGTTCCTGCACCTTGTCCGGCACTCACCAAAGTGGAGGGCTGACCTCTCTCGTAGGTCTGCCTCGGTGTGCTTTCCCCCACTAACTGCTGCACTTCATGGGGTAAGCTCAATTGGGGGAGAGCATCTCTGAAGAAGCTCACCATGGCTTTCAATGCAGCTGTAGTCTCCTCATTTTTGCGCTTCAGGGTCTCAAATTCCTCTAGAGAAACCACCGCTTCTCTCTGACCCCTTTCAGTGTGTCTTCGTCTTTGTTCTGATCTAACAAGGGGACTCACAGAATTCTGCCCCCCTGTCACCTCTGCTGTAGAGCGTGTTCTCACCATTTTGATAGAGAATCTGGCTTTTTGTCAGGATTCCCACAGACGGTGCCAATTGATGTTGCCTACCTGACAGCAACAGTGCTTTGCTTTCCACGTGATCGAATTGTACTGTTGACGGTTAAGTCAATCGTCACAGTTTGCTCCACGTGTTCTTCGTATATCCTGCAAAAACAACAGGAATCAGAGGGGGCAGGGATTTATCCCTGTACGCACACTCCGACGATCAAGTCAGTGATCAGGAGTTGTCTTTATAAGAAGGAGAAAATGTATTGCTTAAATCAGAGGGTATAAGTGTTTCTTCCTCTGATTTCTACTTTTCTTCCTTTCTTTTTTCGATTCCATCCCCCCATTTCAGAGAGCTCACTTGGTATTTATAGGTTCCTGAGGCGGTTCGGGCTGAGACCCAGGCGCGTGTCTGGGCCGCGACAGAGTTATAGAGCACTCTGTCGCGCCTCGGGCCATGCAACTTGCGGGGAAGTAGTCTGGCGGAAGAGTATGCATGGAACCTCTACCGCTATTGGTGCGGGAGACCTCTGCCGCTACGCTGGGCGAGGGACCTCTACCGCTGTCTAAGCGGGAGCTGCTCTGCCACTACGCTGGGCGAGGGACATCTACCGCTGTTCGTGCGGGAGACCTCTACCGCGATCTATGCGCTAGACTTCTATCGCGATCGGTGCGGGAGACTATGCCGCATGCTGTGCGGGAGACTTCTACCGCAGGCTGAGCGGGGGACCTCTACTGCGGTCTGTGCGGGAGACTATGCCGCATGCTGTGCGGGGGACCTCTATCGCGGTCTGTGCGGGAGACTATGCCGCATGCTGTGCGGGAGACTTCTACCGCGGTCTGTGCGGGAGTCCTCTATCGCGTGAGGTGCGGGAGTCCTCTATCGCGTGAGGTGCGGGAGACCTCTACCACGATCTGTGCGGGAGACTTCTACCGCGATCGGTGCGGGAGACTATGCCGCATGTTGTGCGAGAGACTTCTACCGCGGTCTGTATGGGAGACTATGCCGCATGCTGTGCGGGGGACCTCTATCGCGGTCTGTGCGGGAGTCCTCTACCGTGTGAGGTGCGGGAGTCCTCTATCGCGTGAGGTGCGGGAGACCTCTACCTCAGGCACGCGGGAGACCTGTGTCGGGGGTAATGCGGAGTCCTGTGATGTGCAGGGGCGATGGAGGTCTGCCGCTCACGATGCGCGGCAGACTGTGAGGCGGCAGACTCCTCTCGCATCAGACACTCTGTCGCATCTCTAGGAACGGTGTTGCATGGCGGTTCTGTCGCCAATCTGCCACGTGGCCTGTTCTTGGTTCGACACGTGGCAGGCGGATAGTTGCACACGTGGATCTGGTGACACGACCACCATCACTAACCATCCATACTCATGCCAAACAACTCCAAAATCAATTATATAGACAATGTACCATAGTTGGAGTGTTAGAATCTTACCCAATTTGATTTCTCTTCTTACTCCGAATGACAATGCCCTTAGCTCCTTCAATACCAATAATGGAAAAATGCCTTCCAACTATGTTGTTCTCCTCTTTGATAGGAACAACTTTGCCTCTAATGGTCTCTCTTCAAATCTTACTGAAAATGGCTGATTTTAGAGAGAGAAAGTTAGGTTTTTGGGTTGAAAATGGAAGAATGGTGTTTTCCCAAAATTTTTTGATTTTCAGCCCTCCTTTTATAGAAATAGCTTGAGGAGATCGATCTGGTCCAAGAGAAGTTCGATCTGGTCCCCTTAAATCCCTCTTTTTCACGGCATTTTAAGCATGAGATCGATCTGTCGAAGCATGAGATCGATCTGCTCCCAAACAGAGAGCTAAGGAGATCGATCTGGGTGCTTGAGGATCAATCTTTTCATTACAGAATGCTTAGGAGATCGATCTGACTCTATTGGAGATCGATCTGCTCTATTCCATTGCCCAAATAAGAGCATTCTGGCTCTTCCAAATCGATCTCTCATCCCATGAGATCGATCTGCCCTTCATAGTTTCCAGATTTTCTGCAGTTCTTCTGCAGCAACTCATACTCAAACATCCTTAATTTGCTACCATGATCATTTTCTCATTCAATCATCTTGGACACTTGGATATGATATCCCATAATACTTTATACCTATTAAAACTTGTGTAGAATCTTTGTATATCCAAAATTACATGATATAAACCAAATAGAAGTGCACAACTTATGCACTTCTACTTCCATTTTACCACACTACTCAAAATCCATTCTACTCACATTCTCCACATGCTTAAGTCCATTTCTTTACATTCATACATAATGTAACTTGTATGTACCATCACAACTCTTATTACAAGCGTGTACATTAACTTATGGACTTACATCATATATACATCACTTAATTTACATTTCTATGTACATATATACTATTATACCTATACGGGGTCTCACAGGGTGTACATACAAATGAGTGTATAAATAAATGTGTGTTTTAGTAAAGTACATACAAAGAATGGATACATGTGATAAGGAAAAATGGAAAACAATGATATATATATATATAAAGGAGTGTATGTATATATATAGATATTTATTTATTTAGGTGCATATACATATGGATGTACATAGGATGAATGTGTGCTAGTATATGTATATACAAAGAATGTATATATATATATATGAGATAGGGAAATATGAAAAACAAATAAAAGTATATATATGTATATACAAAGAATATATATATGTGAGATAGGGAAACATGAAAACAATAAAAGTATATATATATATATACATATAGGAGTGTATATATATATATATATATATTTATGCGTGTATACATGTGGATGTATATAATAAAGGTATATGTTAATACTTGTAGGAGCAAAATATATAAATAGTGAAGAAATAGATAAACTTGTGTGTTGGCCTAAGGATATACAATAATACGTACACACGCAGTAGCAACGATAAATTACGATTTTAATGCAATTCACATGAATAGGGTGCTAAGTCTACAATTTCGATGTAGGTGATTGTAAAAGGGATTAAAGGAGGTACTAGGAGACGTCACCGTTCGAACTCGAGATATCCGATAAATCGAGGTAAGAGGTATTATTTAGGGCAATTACTTATCATTTCACCGGTAAATGATTTTATGAAAGAGCATATGATTTGAAATTACTTATCAATGCTTTCATACTTGCGAAGTATGTTTTAAATTGTCGAAATGTTCCTCGAGTATTTTTCATGTTGTGAAATGAATGAAGTGTATGGATGTTTTACATTTATTTATGTTTTTATATCCATATTGTTAAAGAAACTTTCGACAATTTCAAAAGTATTTAAGAAAAGAAATTTGTTTTTGAAAGGGGATTGTGGGGGCCACCTCTTGAGTCATAGGGGAACAAAGTGCCACACAGTGTTTTTGTTTTATGTAAGAGTTTCAGATTTCAAGAAAATTCGATATTATTACTTGATACTAGTTTATGGGTTATAAAACCCAAGAAAGATTTTGAAACTCTGTTTGGAGACTATAGGCTTCATGCATGGTTACTTCTTGTGGTGTTCTGGCTACACCACTAGGGGTGCCGGTACGTTGGCCCCTTTAGCACTTGACTCAACCATTGTGGAAGATGTCGTGCTACTGGTGGTTTACGATGATGTTTTGGTAGTATCTCATGCTCGCGCAGCACAGATGAATGTTCCCCGCACGGTGAGTGCCACAGGTGCCCGTGCCCTAGCTATGTGCTAGTATATGATAAGAAATAAGAAGATACTACCCATGTTTATAATTATTATTGTTGTACGAACTTGATCCATTCTACAGCCCCCCTTACCATTGCCATAGGTATGATAACTCTCCATGGAGAATGACACGTATCGCATGACTTAGTTATAGCCTAGTCTCATCGATTTGATTATGAAAATCGACTATGATGAATGAATGTGTTTTCATGTTTACGAAATGATTTATGAAATGTTCATGAAAGGTTTATGAAAAGTTGCAAAACGGTTAAGTATGTGATTTGTTTTAAAGATACGCATGCTTTATGATGATTACTCATGAAATGGAAGTTTATGTATTGCATTAAGTTTTGTTCTATGAACAATTTCAAATGCTTTTGTATATCAGAGCTGCTTTAAGAATATTAGCTTACTGGGTTTTTCCCAAAAGCTCACCCCTCTACCTTCAGATCATTTGCAATGTATCTATAGACGCTACCTGCCACGTACACAACGTAGGCTCGTGGGAAGTGCTACCATAGGCTATTTTTTGTACACGCAGAAAGGTATACATTTACATTCCTGTACCAGACATATCTGTACGCACAGACACATATAATTGAAATAATTTGTCGGGATGTAATTCATAAGAAAAATGATGTAAAGAATATGATTCTTGGGATTAGGTTTTAAGAGGATTGATATTAAATCGATATGGATGTATTAATTTGTAAATGTGGATTGGGATAGTATGCTTGGTAGTTGTGGATATTTAGGGTTTGTTGGAAAGCATGCTTGGTAGTTGTGGATATCTAGGGTTGTCAAAAAAACAACTGAATTGCAGGTGGGTAGCCTCATATATAAGTCGTTATGCTGCCGAAATTTCTAACGATCATATAAGCTAAAGTATGGAAATTAATTATAATTACGAGTAAAGAATTAGGAAAAATGTTCTGACACTGCACAGGAATACAACCTAAGTGAATAAGAGAATAAGTGGGTAAATTAAATTCAAAAAAAAATCCCCCGATTTTCAACGGTCAAGGGTCGTTACAGTTCTGAAACACTATATGACCTTGATTTCGTTTACAGCCTCACCGTGGCAATAGGTTTTGAATTTCACCTTCGGGTTCTGTCTCGCCGTGGCCATAGGTTCTGAATTTCACCTTCGGGTTCTGTCTCGTCGTGGTCATAGGTTCTGAATTTCACCTTCGGGTTCTGTCTCGCCGTGGCCATAGGTTCTGAATTTCACCTTCGGGTTCTGTCTTGCTGTGGCCATAGGTTCTGAATTCCCTCTACGGAGGATGATTTGGTTATTTGCCGCGTGATAATTATATGGGCATATGTAGTCTCTATTTGAAAATTAAACTCTCTTTTCAAAATGTGATTTTATATTATGTAATTTGACATATATTCCTGTTTTGGAATTCTGATTATACGAAAAGTTTACGTAATATCTGTTAAGTTCATGTACTTAATGAATTACGTTTTGAATCATGATGTTTCTGATGTTCCTTAATCTTTGAATGTTCTTTATATTAGTT
This sequence comes from Firmiana major, assembly GCA_033439115.1. NCBI lineage: Eukaryota > Viridiplantae > Streptophyta > Magnoliopsida > Malvales > Malvaceae > Firmiana > Firmiana major. The sequence continues at coordinate 18,307,869 of CM065903.1, read as the reverse complement.
TTCAGAAAGTAATCTTTATACGTACTATTATGTTTTCTACATATTTGAATTGCTAGGATCGTTATAAATACATCTTCTTACTGAGCTTTTTCCCGAAAGCTCACCCCTCTACCTTTCAGATTAATTGCAGTGATCCGTAGGCGCTACTTGCCGCGTACACGACGTAGGCTGGTGGGGAGAGCTACCCTAGGCTACTTTTTGTACACGTAGAAAGGTATACATTTACATTCCTGTACCAGACATATCTGTAAGCACAGACACGTATATTGGGAATACTTTTGTTGGGATGTAATTTTGTAAGGAAAACAATGTAAACAATATTATTTTAGGTTTATATTTTGAGTTGGCTAGTATTAAATCGAATTCGATATATTGAGTTGTAAAAGTATGCTTGGTAGTTATGGATATCTATGATTGTCGAAAATAACTGAATTGTAGGTGGGTAGGCTCATATATAAGTCGTTATGCTGCCAAAATTTCTATCGGCCATATAAGTTAAAGTATGGAAATTAATTATAACTACAAGTAAAGAATTAGGAAAAGGGTTTTTGACACTGCACAGGAATACAACCTAAGTGAATAAGGGAATAAGTGGATAAATTAAATTAAAAAAATAATTTTCCCTCGATTTTCAAAGGTCAAGGGTCATTACACAATTAATCAGAATAATTATTCCTATGCAAAAATATTCACATTTACATCCCCAGATATACCATCGTTTACATTACTGCACATACAAAAATTTTAAATACAAAATAATGTGTATCCTGGGTATACCATTGACATAGAAGATTACTTTGTGGAAGTATGGCTGTGCAAAAGAACCCTACTTACAAAAGCGGTCTCAGCTACTGTTGAGTTTCTGTGGGGAAAAATAAGGAGTGAGCTTAACATGCTCAATAAGAAAAATGTGTGGTAGATAGATAAATACACTATCTACATGTTTGCATAATAGAGTTATTATAAAAAATTATACCGAGTAATCTAGTAAAATCAGAGTTGGAAATCAATAACAGTTTTCAATATCGATATTATAAACATTGAATTGCAATAAATACAATTTCTAAAACTTTATATGGTAGAATAAACGATTTCCAAACAATAGTACAATTCATACAGTCAGTTTAGTAAATCAAATAGACGAGACAATGCGGAACATGCTATAACAATAATCAATATGACAATCGGTCAATGTCGGTGACTCTGAGTATCACTGATCAAGTGTGCTGGGATGTCAATCGTCGTGGGAGTGGTCAGCTACCCAAACGACTCATAATACACTATGTTTGAAAACCGATAACACGATATAGCGTACTCACATGCGTGTTGCACGGTATATCATACTCCGTGGACCACAGTAACAGTAGTAGTTAAGTAACAGTAACAATAACAGTGCAACATGATTAACCATCGCCTTTGTCTCAAAATTAGTGCGGGTCAGATCGTGCGACACATAGCCAGCACGCGCTGAAGCACATTTTATCAGTACTAATTTAATAGCACTTTATTTTCATTAAACCATTTTTAAAATTCAGTTCGATACATAAAACAATTCAAAAGAGGTAGGCTCATCCTTTTTTGATCAAAATCCTTAATGTACAGTCTATGGCAATTAAGACTAGGGATATTTCAATTAAAACCAATAATTAAAACCACATTGATATTTATATAAATAAACTATATAAATTTATATCGGTAAAGATAGGCCGATTAACTGAGCTAAAGTTTTTCAGTAGTTTCGGTAACTATAAAATCGGTCTAGAGTTTTCTATAATTTCGATAACTATAAAATCGACCTAGGGTTTTATATCTACAATTCTACAGAAAATACATATAAATATCACTAACAACTCACAACAATTTTCCTTATTGTAAAATTTTCCTAGAATTTATATCTACTGTCTAACAGAAAATACGCGTAGATATCACTAACAGCACACAACAATTTTCCTTACTGTAAAATTTTCTTAGATTTTATATCTAGGGTCCAACAGACAATACATGTAGATATCACTAACAACACACAACAATTTTTCGTACCTCCGTATCTGTCAGTAATCCTCAATGCCTCAATGATGTGAGTTAGTGGATCTGTTCAAATCGGTATACTTCTCCAGAGCTTTGAACTAATATTTGTATAATGATTTTCGAGCCGTTCCCCATCGAGTTTTCCTAAATTTTCTGCGCACTTTTCTGTGCCTTCAATATCTCTACTCACTAAGATTTATTTTTATAAATATTCATACAAACACACACACACACACATATATATATATATATATATTCTTCTTTTTCTCTTTTTTTCTTCGTCATTTCTTTTCTTTTTCGTGCCTCTTTTTCCTTTAATCTTCATTGTCTCATTCTCGGGCATTGTTCACTGTCTTCCTCATCTTCTCGGTGCTGCCACCTCCTCCCTCATTTCTCTTGGTTTCGTTATCACCTTCCTCATCCTCACACTTCTACTGTTTCCAGTGTTTCCATCTAACTCCCCTTTCTATGCTTTAGCTGCTGCCAGTTGCCCAGCTTTTCAGGAGGCTGAGAGGAGTCCCTATTTTCACAGCATCATCACCTTCGTCTATAGTTTTAGTTTTTAGCCTCAACACCTTTCTCGGCTTCTCCACTATTTCTAACCAGCTACCACAGCCTCACTTAGCCTGTGAGTTGCCTGCCAATAGCCCATGTTTCCTTTGCGTGGTCTCCTCTGTTTCCTGCCTATATCGTTTCTTGGGTTCCTTTCTGATTTGTAGTAGTCAGCAACTTTAGCTTTTTGCTCCTCAATTTCAACTGGGACTTCCGCCTCACTTCTCCCCTCTATATACTCTGTGTTTCTTGCTTTTGTTCTTTCCTTCAGTTTCCTTCTTTTATTTCCTACAGGCCATGCACTTCTTATTTCGTTTCAGCCTACCTTCATCGTCTTCTCTACTCACCTTCCCTTCCGTGTTTTAGGCCAATGTCAACTGCTCTCACATCTTCATTTCCTTTCACAACCCACTTGCCAATTTCAGACTACATCATCTCGATTTTACTGCCATCATCTCAATTATTCACTTTTGTTTTTTTACTTTTCTTTTACGTTTCCTGCTTCAGTTCTAGTCTTTCTCTCTGTCTGTCCCATGCTCTCCTCTCTATCGACCTCCTTTTCGTATTCTGTTTCCACCACAGTCGGACAAGGCAACGACACTTCCCTATTTTCTCCCATTTTCTTATTGCTCCAATGTTGTCCTCTTTCAGACTTTCATCTTTTCATTCTAATCCTTCCTCTGACCCTCTCTTTACAAAATATTGTTTCCCTTTTTTTTTTTTCTAAATTTGAGTTATTACAACATGATGGGACTATACCTTTCTTCCTTTCCCATTTAACGCTATTTACCAAGGATTTCACCAACCCAACTTCCTCACATTTTCGACAAATGGGACACTCTCGAGTTTTGCTTTATTCCAGTCTTCCTCATTTCATATGTACATATATATACCCCTTTTGCAATGGTTTTGTTACACAGCTCTTGGCCATGTTGAAGTATATGTGTATATATATATGTACATTGATATTTATATATATGTATGCATATATAGATATACATATATGTGTGCTTATACCCATAGTTATTTATTCTTAGGGCTAATATATTTTAATTAAATTAATTCTTCCAAGTCTCATAATGGAAAATATAATTTAATTTAAATCTTTAACTAACGAAACTCATCTTTAATTCCAATGGCTACATTGTTATTCATAAATAAATTCAAATACATAGAATTTAAGGTATTTACATTCTCCTCACCTTAGAAAATTTGGTCTCTAAATTTGAAAGTACATCAGTCTTTAAGCAACCGCGGGTACTTACCTTACATTAAACTTTTGAATTCCCACGTGGCTTCCTCCGAAGTGTGGTAGTGCCACAGAATCTTGACTAATGGAATTGTCTTAAATTGTAACGCTTTCTCTTTCGTGTCCAAAATCTGAATCGGCTTCTCCACATACGTCATATCTTCCTTTAACTCCAGTGGTTCATACTTTATCACATGTGTCGGATCTGGATGATACTTGCGTAGTATTGAAACGTGGAAGATATTATGGATACTAGATAATTCTAGTGGTAACGCCAATCTGTAAGCTTTGTCTCCCACTCAGTCTAAGATCTTGAAAGGTCCAATATAACGAGGACTTAACTTTCCTTTCTTCTCAAATCTCATTATGCCCTTGGAAGGTGAAACTCTCAGAAATACTGAATCTCTTACTGAAAATTTCTAAAGGTCTTTTTCTTTGGTCAGCATTACTTTTCTGTCTACTCTAAGCAATTCTCAACCTCTCACAAATTACTTGAACATCCTTAGAAGCTTGTTTAACCAGATTGGGAGCAAATATTTTTCTTTCACCCACTTCTTCTCATCCAATTGGTGAACGACACCTTCGATGTGAGACCCCATATAGGTATAACCTTGTATATATGTAAATGGAATTATAATATGGATGAATTTGGATTAAATAAATGTGAATGAAGTTCAAATGAGAATGAATAAGTATCGTGGATGCATGTGAAAGTTAAATAAGGGCTGAAGTAGCCACAAACTAAGTAAATGAAAACCTCAAGCATCTGGAATGAGTATAAGGATGCAAAAAAGTATAAATGAGTGTAAAATGAGGAATAATACGAACTTTTTTTATTTCTAAGTGATACGCACAAGTTTCATAATGTGAAAGTCATAGGAAATGAGCCTTACCAAGCTCTAGATGGATATGGATTGCAAAATGGCTATGACAGTAAAATTAAGGATGTTTTGTGTGAGTTACTACAGAAAATTTTCGTAAAATCTAGAAAATATGAATGCCAGATCGATCTCATATAAGGAAAGATCGCTTTGGAAGAGCCAAAAATACTTTTATTTGAGCAATGGTACAGTGCAAATCGATCTCCAATAGGGTCAGATTGATCTGCTAAGCATTCTGTAATAAGGAGATTGATCCTTAATGCAAGCAGATTGATCTCCCCTTAAGACCAGATCAATCTCCTTAAATATCTGCCTGAAGCAGATCGATCTTAAGCCTTCGATAAATCGATCTTATGCCTTCAAAATGTCATGAAAATAAGGGATTTCAGAGGACAAGATCAATCTCCACCCTATGCAGATCGATCTCCTCCCTATAAAAGGGAGCAGATGAAATCTGCATTTCACGGGAACAACCTCATTCTTCAATTTTCCAATCCAAAAACCTAGCTTTCTCACTCCTAAATCCACCCATTTTCATAAAGATTTGAGGGAAAGCTATTAGATACAAAGTTTTTCACATCACAGAGAAGAACAACATAGCTTGGAGTCATTAACCCATTTTTTGTATTGAAGGAGCTAGGAGCATTTTCATTTGAAGCAAGAAGGAACTCTAAAGAGGTGAGTTTCTAATACACCAAGTCAAATATATGTTTGTTTAGTTGCTATTGTGAGTTGATTGGGTGGTGTATTAATGGTAGAAACTACCTATAATGCAAAGGAACAATTATAACCTAGAATGAGTCTAGTGTGAGAAAGTGAAATGTATTGGAATTAATGATGAATGAGATATCTTAAGGTGATAATGGTGTTGTGAGTATGATTTTAAGATGGTATTATGGAATGAATTGTGATACTTACCCAAAAAGGGTAAAATATGTATTTAAGGCATTGGGCAAAATGCATAAATGAATGAGAGAGTAAGGCTATAGTATTCCACATCAAGTCCTAAACAAGTAACTAAGTGAGTTACTAGATTAATTGGTTGGAAATTACTTGATGATAGCCAAATGCAAAAATGGGCCAAACTTAACAAAATAGGCTCAATGAAATATATTGACTAGTTAAAGTCAAAATGTGAGTTAGCAACATTAACTCAAGTGATTGGTGAATGATTTGCAACTTCCAAGGATACACTCAGAGCAAGTTGAGCCAAAGTGCGAGAAGCTAAGAGGAAGAGAGTCGCACCCTGAGTAAATCAAAGTAAGGGAATTATGAGGACTCTTAGAGATATCTTTGCATAATTTGGGCGCAAAATGTTTGTCTAGAATGCATGTGGTAATAGGAAATGAAATGGGCGATTGAAGGGCAAGAGATGGGTTTTTGAGAAATATGTATGAAAATAAAAGCATGATGCTTTGAAAATCATGTTTTATTGCTTTCTAGCAAGTGATTGGAGGGTTGGCTAACATTTAAAATGATTTGCATAAGAAATTATTTGATTTGGTTTTATAACCATGCTTTGCCAAGAATTGAGCCACCTACATGGATTTCGTGAAAATGAAAGCGTGCTAGAGCAAGACTCACACGAGATTTGATGTGTTTTTATACGCATGAGTGCTGGAGCTTAGCTCGCACGAGTTTTCTCATGGATTTCTATGATGTTATGCTGAGCTTAGCTTGCACAGATTTTTATACCGATTTTGTCATGGTGCTAGAGCATAGCTCGCATTAGATGTCCACCATACTTGTTACCGTGCTTGAGATTACTCACACGTGATTTTTATGACATGTTGATAGTTGTGTTAGGAGTTTCGAGTAGACTAGGTGTCGCACCGATTAAATAGGCTCGTACGTACATTTTGAGATATGGCGTGTGAGATCTGAGAATTTTACACATATCCAATTATGTAATGTGAGTTTGAAGTGTAATTTATTAAGCTGAATGTAATGTACTCTTACATGAGGTGGTATGGAATGAATTTCTAAGTGATGAATGAGTCATGAATGAGATTTTATGTTAAGTGTTTAACCAGAGTGTGAAACTATGAGGCCAGATCGATCTTGGAGAAGAGAGGATCGATCAGGTAGGCTAAAGTGACAAGGAATAAGGAAATTTAAGTGAGCAGATTGATCTCCAATGGAAGAGGATCGATCTCCTTATGAATCTGTAACGAAGAGATCGATCTCATGAGGAAGGAATCGATCTCAAAATGTTTCTGTAAAGGAAAAGATTGATCTTCCTATGGAGCAAATCGATCTCATGAAACATTCTGTAAACTAGATATCGATCTCATAATTGGAGCAAATCGATCTCATAAAGAGCCAGATTCCTACCCTCCGTTTATAAAAGGACCCCAGTGTTTTCCTGCATTTAATCTTTTCTCTCTCTTTCAAACCTCCATTTTAGCCAAGCCCTAGCTTTCTCTCTCTTCCAAAGTCCCCATTTCTGTCCAAATCGAAGGGTGTGGTAAGAGGGAAAGTTATTCCTCGTCCAAAGGAGAACAACATACTTGGAAATCGAAAGACGGGTTGAATCGAGGCAAGAGTTAAGCACTCCACAAGTTTTAGGTAATTTTCTAAACCTCGATCTTTGATTTTGAAGTAATCTTTGGTGATTGTGAGCATGGGCATTGTGATGAAATAGTTAGGAAATGATTAGGGATTGATGAAATTATGATTTTGTTGGAGTAGAGATGTTATCATGCAATTGTGGTAATTTTGAGAATTTTGGCTATAAATTAGAATTGAGACAATGTGGTGAATTTAGCATGAAATATGGTATAAGAAATGTAGGATTGTGAGGTGTAGTGGATGAGTATGTGAATTGTGATAGAGTTATGAGGATTGAGTAATTTGAAGTGTTAATGAGAATATGAGAAAATGTGTGCTCAATAATGCGATTGAGTTGAGTTATTGATGTTTTTACATCGTTTGGACAGCTTCGGAGTTCCAGAGAGGAATGCGAGACTAGTCCATGATACGGGGGAACGATTGCACTATACGAGGTGTAAGAGGTACGGGAAAACTCAAACCTATTTGTGTATGTGCTTTGTGATGATATTGTAGCATGAAATGAGATTTGAGAAAACAAGCATGTTTTTATGAGTTATTGCACACGATTTTATAGTCGGTTGGGGCCCAATTATTTTGAGTTGTAAACTAATTATGAAAATTGTTTTACAACCATTTTGTGTTTAAAACGTAAAAAGAGATTTAGGCTCTACGTTAAGGCGTACTGAGATTGAGAAATGTGTGCATGATTTTGTCAGTTTAAGCTTGGCTTTACATGTTTTATGTCGAGTACAAAACGATTTGAGATGAGTTTTATGAGAAAAAACACTATGAGCTTTACGTGAAGGCAAAACAATTTTTATTTATGATAATGACTATTAATTGAGACTTAGACGTGTCATGTTGAATACAGGTCGGGCATTACTCTGGTAGTATGTAAGTCCAACATATTTTCTCCTACTCTGGTAGCGTTGGATAACTTTCCTAACATCGTTTTACACGAGTCGATTGTGTTTAGTTATTGTGCCACGTGAGAATTCTATTTGGTGGCTGTGCCACGTGTGGATTGTGTTTCAGTGGCTGTGCCACGTGCGAATTCTATCTGGTGGCTGTGCCACATGTGGAATGTGTTTTGGTGGCTGTACCACGTGCAAATTCCTCTGGTGGTTGTGCCACGTGTGGATTGTGTTTTGGTGGTTGTGCCACGTGTGAATTCTATTTGGTGGTTGTGCCACATTTGGATTGTGTTCAGTGGTTGTACCACGTACAGATTGTATTCAGTGGATGTGCCACGTGCCGATTGTATTTGGTGGCTGTGCCACGTGCATCCTTATTGCAGTGATTTTTATCACGTTTTAAAAAGAAAAGCCATTATCACATCTTGATTTCCACATGCTTGTAACTGTGATTTGTACTGAGTATGTACTTCCATGTTTTACATGATGTTTTAATGAGTTAATGCTACATTTTCTATTGAGTTTTCAATTGTGAAATAAATGATTGTGTATGTAAATCATTAATTTGACAATGAGTCTCTTAACCCCCTTACTGAGCGATTTAGAAGCTCACCTTGTTTTATCTTCCCTCCAGATTTCTTCAAGTGAGGAGAATTTCTTGCGACGTACGGAGTAGTGGCTAGTGGATGACTTAAGCTCGAAGCCATATATTTGTATTAGAGGTATAATTTACACTTCATGTACCCAGACTAATGTGTATTTACAGACACTTGATGTACAATGATGTATGGGATGCATTAGGATTAATTAATACTGAGTTGAGAAATGGATATGATATGATTTTCTGATTACTTGATGATGAGATCCTGAGGATTAAGTTTTATAACTTATATATATGATGATGCATGACACTACACAGGAATGCACCCATAAATGTGTATTGATGTAAATAAAAGTTTAAATTTGCCCTGTTTTCGACTCTTCAGGGGCGTCACAGATTTTTCTTGGTATCGGAGCTTAGGGTGTTTAGTACTGTCAGTGTCGGTTAAGTGAAATAGAATACATCCCAAGTGTCTGTATAAGTCTGGTCATGAACTAAAATTGAGGATTGAGATTTCAATCAAGTTTAATATGTACGCGCAAGAAACGAGTTGAGTTTAAGAATGAGTGGACGACGTGGTCGTTCGAGGAGGCAGTCAGAGCCACCTCCGCCACCTGCCCCACAACCAGAGAGTCCTAACTCTCGATTTAATCGGATTGAGCATGATGTGTAGTAAGGTTTTGAGCAAATGGCAGCGCTATTCGCGTAACATTTTAGAGTTAATGCCTTGGGTACTACTCCTACACCACCACCAGGACCTCCCGTGCCCCCAGTACAGATGGACCCAGTTCCTCCCGTCACTCAGCCGAATGGCAGAAGTATGGTCCGACTAAAGGACTTCTTGAAAATGAATCCACCCACATTCAAAGGGAAAAAGGATCCCATAGAGCTGAAGAGTGGCTAACTAAGTTGAGAGTCATATTTGACTATTTAGGACGCACGGATGTTGAGAGGGTCAGTATGAGCACTTATATGTTGAAAGGGAGAGCTCGAGATTGGTGGGGTACTACCCAGGGTATTCTGATGTCCAGCCAGGATGTGATTAGCTAGAATGAGTTTCAGATGGCATTTAGAGCCCAATATGTACCACGAGCTTTTCAAAGAAAGAAACAGGTAGAGTTTTTGCATTTGGTGCAGGGCGATATGTCTGTCGATGATTATGAGAGCCAATATACCGCCCTATTGAGATATGATCCATAGAACTTAAAAAATGAAGAGCTCCGCACAGAGAGATTTGTGTATGGATTGAAGCCTATCATCAGAGATCGCTTGATAGGGCTATGTATTACTGAGTTTGGAGATGCTCTGAGACGAGCCCAATAAATTAAGAGGGGAATCAAAATTGTACAATCCCAGAATGAATTCACTGCAGTGATTTGGGATAAAAGCAAGAGGCCTACGATTTCCCAGGCAGAGGTTCGGAGAGGTTCCTTCAGAAGAGGATGGATTGAGGTACAGAAGGATAGATTTGAAAGACCCAGAGCTTATCCTATCATTAGAGAGACCCCTCGAGATATTAGGCCTGAGATAAGGGTTTGCAGAGATTGTGGCCGATCTTATGAGGGGAGTTGTACTGGGTTGATCCATGGATGCTTTAGATGTGGAGACGAGTCACAGAGTGAAAGACTGTCCTCAACCTCAGAAACCACATGCTCCAGAGCCTACTAGACAACAACCTCAGAGGGTGAATCCCCTGAGATGGGCCACCGGTGCAGAGAAAGGGAAGAAGCCCGTTACAGTGGGACGTGTGTTTGCTTTGGACAAAGAGACAACATACACTTCTACATAAACTATAAGAGGTATACTCTCTGTTTGTGATCATAAGGCTCATGTGTTGATTGATTCAGGGTCCACACATTCGTTTATTTTTGAACATTTCGCATGTAGATTAAATTTGAAGTTTGAACCTTTAGAGTATATACTACATGTAAATGCCCCTATGCGTGAGTCCCAGAGAATCGCGTTGATTTGTAGAGGATGTGAAATAAAAGTAGGAGATAGGGTAATGTTATCAGATCTAATAATGTTAAATATACATGGGTTTGATGTAATTTTGGGAATGGATTGGCTGGCAGCCAATCGAGTGAGTTTAGACTGCTACACTAAGATTATAACTTTCTCCCTACCTGAACCTTACAATGTACGTTTGAAATATTGAGGAAATGAATGTGTAGAATTTTTATAAGTAAATTGAAATCTTGGTGTTGCTTTTGAGAGTACTAAATTTGATCATTCATGTGAAGGTTATGAAACATTCATCTCGGATGATGATCGGGAACATCCGAGGATTGAGGATATACCTATGGTGTGTGAATTTTTGGATGTTTTCCCAGATGAGTTACTAGGTTTACCACCAGAGAGAGAGCTGGAGTTTACCATTGATTTGGTACCAGATACTCAGCCGATCTCTAGACCTCCATATCGGATGGCATTAGTGGAACTTAAGGAATTGAAGAAACAACTACAGGAGTTACTGGATCAAGGGTTTATTAGACCCAGTGCTTCATTGTGGAGAGCACCAATTTTATTTGTTAAGAAGAATGATGGTAGTCTCAAATTATGCATAGACTATCGATTATTGAATAAGGCCACGGTGAAGAATAAATACCCATTGCCCAGGATTGATGATCTACTTAATCAACTAAAAGGGGCCTCAATCTTTTCTAAGATTGATTTGAGATCGGGCTTTCACCAATTGAGGATCAAGGAAGAAGATATCCCGTAGACGGCCTTCAGGACAAGGTATGGCCATTATGAATTTCTAGTGATGTCCTTTGGATTGACGAATGCCCCTGCAGCCCTTATGAGGTTAATGAACGAGGTGTTTAGGGACTATCTAGATGATTTTGTGATAGTCTTTATTAATGATATCTTGGTGTACTCTCGATCTTATGAGGAGCACGCACAGTACTTATGGTTAGTACTTCAGATACTCCGAGATAAGCAATTGTATGAAAACCTTAGTAAGTGTGAGTTTTGGCTGGATCAGATAGCTTTCCTTAGCCACATAGTTTCAAAGGAGGGAGTATCAGTTGATCCAACTAAAGTGGAGGTTGTGCTTAATTGGGAAAGACCAAGGACAGCTATACAGGTACGAAGCTTTCTTAGTAAGGCAGGGTATCACAGAAGATTTGTGGAAGGATTTTCCAGGATTTTCGCTCCTTTGACTAAGCTCACACTCAAGGAGACTCTGTTCATATGGACTGATCAATGTGAGCTTAATTTTCAGGAATTAAAGAGGAGATTGACAACGGCTCCTGTGTTGACTATACCAGATGGATTAGGAGGATTTTCAGTGTACAATGATGCTTCCCATCAAGGATTGGGGTGTGTGCTTATGCAGTATGGGAGAGTAGTCGCCTATGGTTCGCGACAATTGAAAGATCATGAGCGAAATTACCCCATGCATGATTTGGAGTTAGCTGTTGTGGTGTTTGCCTTGAAGATATGGCGGCACTACTTATATGGGGAAAGATTCCAGATCTTCACTGATCATAAGAGTTTGAGATATCTTTTTGATCAAAAAGAGTTAAATATGAGACAAAGGAGATGGATGGAACTCCTTAAGGATTATGACTGCGAGATTCTATATCATCCGTGAAAGGCAAACGTAGTTACTGATGCCCTAAGCAAGAAGAGTCTGATATTTGCTATGATGATCAGGGAATGGGATTTATTAGAGCAGTTCGTCGAACTTCGGATCAGAGTTAAAGAGGTAGAAATTGGATTTCTAGCTAGCATGCGAATAGAGCCCAGGATCATGGATCAGATTAGAACTGGGCAGCGTGATGATCAAAGGTTGATTTATATGGTTAGCCACGCTGAACAGACTTTGCAGTCGGATCTCACAATCAGTGAGGATGGATTGTTGAAATTTAGAGGATGAATTTGTGTACCGGACGATGATACCCTGAAGAGATAGATACTGAGAGAATCCCATTGCTCGTGATACACCATGCACCCAGGGAGTACTAAAATGTATCGAGATTTGAGAAAGGTGTATTGGTGAAGTGGTATGAAGTGAGACATGGCAAATTATGTGGCCAGATGTTTAGTGTGCCAGCAAGTGAAAGCTGAGCATTGGAAGCTCGGAGGATTATTGCAGCCTTTACCTATGCCTACATGGAAATGAGAGCATGTCACCATGGACTTTATTATGGGTTTACTGAGGACCCGAAGAGGTCGTGATACTATATGGGTCATAGTGGATAGTATTACTTCTGATAGAGATTCTCGATTTACTTCCAGATTTTGGACCCAATTTCAGGAGTCCATGGGATCTCGATTGAGTTTTAGTACCGCCTATCATCCTTAGACAGATGGTCAGTCAGAGAGGACTATTCAGACCCTAGAGGATATGTTAAGGGCGTGTACGATGGATTTTAAGGGATCATGGGATGATCACCTGCCCCTAGCAGAGTTTGCATACAATAATAACTATCATGCGAGTATTGGAATGGCACTTTTTGAGGCTCTATATGGTAGGAGGTGTAGATCCCATGTAGCTTGGGAAGAAATGGGCAATAGAAAGATAAATCCTCCTGAACTTGTTGAACAAGTTGTACAAAGTGTGAAGCTCATATGTGAGATATTACGGGCTGCACAGAGTAGACAGAAAAGCTACGCGGATGTACGTAGATGTCCACTCGAGTTTGATGTTGGTGATGCAATATTTTTGAAGATATCATCAAGTAAGGGTATCATGAGGTTTGAAAAGAAAGGGAAATTGAGTCCTCGATACATAAGCCCCTTTGAGATTCTTGAGAGGGTGGGAGAGGTAGCCTACAGGTTGGCATTACCCCCATAGATGTTCGGAATGCACAACGTCTTCCATGTAGCTATGTTGAGGAAGTACCACCCGGACCCTTCTCATGTCATAGAGTATGAAGAGATGGACATACAAGAGAACATGAGTTACACTGAAGAACCTGTTCGGATTCTCGATAGAAAAGAGAAGGTGGTTCGGACGAAGAGTATCCCATTAGTGAAAGTTTTATGGAAACATCACTCAATGGAAAAGGCAACGTGGCAATTGGAGAATCTCATGAAGGAGAAGTACCCCCATCTGTTTGACGAGTTGAGTTGAATTTGGAGGACTAAATTCTTTTTAAGGTGGGGAGGATGTGAGATCTGAGAATTTTACACATATCCAATTATGTAGTGTGAGTTTGAAATGTAATTTATTAAGCTGAATGTAATGTACTCTTACATTCAGGTGGTATGGAATGAATTTCTAAGTGATGAATGAGTCATGAAAGAGATTTTATGTTAAGTGTTTAACCAAAGTGTGAAACTATGAGGCCAGATCGATCTTAGAGAAGAGAGGATCGATCTGGTAGGCTAAAGTGACAAGGAATGAGGAAATTTAAGTGAGCAGAACGATCTCTAATGGAAGAGGATCGATCTCCTTATGATTCTGTAACGAAGAGATCGATCTCATGAGGAAGGAATCGATCTCAAAATGTTTCTGAGAAGATCGATCTCCCCAAGGAGCAGATCGATCTCGTGAAGCATTCTGTAAACTAGAGATCGATCTCATAATTGGTGCAGATCGATCTCAAAAAGAGCCAGATCTATCTCTTACCCTCCTTCTATAAAAGGACCCCAATGTTTTCTAGAATTTCATCTTTTCTCTCTCTTCCAAACCTCCATTTTAGCCAAGCCCTAGCTTTCTCTCTCTTCCAAAGTCCCCATTTTTGTCCAAATCGAAGGTTGTGGTAAGAGGGAAAGTTATTCCTCGTCCAAAGGAGAACAACATACTTGGAAATCGAAAGACGGGTTGAATCGAGGCAAGAGTTAAGCACTCCACAAGTTTTAGGTAATTTTCTAAACCTCGATCTTTGATTTTGAAGTAATCTTTGGTGATTGTGAGCATGGGCATTGTGATGAAATAGTTCGGAAATGATTAGGGATTGATGAAATTATGATTTTGTTGGAGTAGAGATGTTATCATGCAATTGTGGTAATTTTGAGAATTTTGGCTATAAATTAGAATTGAGACAATGTGGTGAATTTAGCATGGAATATGGTATAAGAAATGTAGGATTGTGAGGTGTAGTGGATGAGTATGTGAATTGTGATAGAGTTATGAGGATTGAGTAATTTGAGGTGTTAATGAGAATACGAGAAAAATGTTTGCTCAATAATGCGATTGAGTTGAGTTATTGATGTTTTTACATCGTTTGGACAGCTCGGGAGTTCCAGAGAGGAATGCGAGACCAGTCTGTGATACGGGGGAACGATTGCACTATACGAGGTGCAAAGAGGTAAGGGAAAACTCAAACCTAACTCAAACCTATTTGTGTATGTGCTTTGTGATGATATTGTAGCATGAAATGAGATTTGAGAAAACAAACATGTTTTTATGAGTTATTGCACACGATTTTATAGCCGGTTGGGGCCCAATTGTTTTATGTTGTAAACTAATTAGGAAAATTGTTTTACAACTATTTTGTGTTTAAAACGTAAAAAGATATTTGGGCTCTACGTTAGGGCATGCTGAGATTGAGAAATGTGTGCATGGTTTTGCCGGTTTAAGCTTGGTTTTACATGTTTTGTGTCGAGTACAAAATGATTTGAGATGAGTTTTATGAGAAAAACCATTATGAGCTTTACGTGCAGGCAAAACGATTTTTTCTATGATAATGGCTATTAATTGAGACTTGGGAGTGTCATGTTGAATACACATTGGGCATTATTCTGGTAGTATGTAAGTCCAACATATTTTCCCCTACTCTGGTAGCGCTGGATTACTTTCCTAGCCTCGTTTTACATGAGTGGATTGTGTTTAGTGGTTGTGCCACGTGCGAATTCTATTTGGTGGTTGTGCCACGTGTGGATTGTGTTTTGGTGGTTATGCCACGTGCGAATTCTATCTAGTGGCTGTGCCACATGTGGATTGTGGTTTGGTGGTTGTGCCACATGCGAATTCTATCTGGTGGCTGTGCCACGTGTGGATTGTGTTTCGGTGGTTGTGTCACGTGTGAATTCTATTTGGTGGTTGTGCCACGTTTGGATTGTGTTCAGTGGCTATGCCACGTACAAATTGTATTCAGTGGCTATGCCACGTTCCAATTGTATTCGGTAGCTGTGCCACGTGCCGATTATATTTGGTGGCTGTGCCACGTGCATCCTTATTGCAGTGATTTTTATCACGTTTTAAAGAGAAAAGCCATTATCACATCCTGATTTCCACATGCTTGTAATTGTGATTTGTACTGAGTATGTACTTCCATGTTTTACATGATGTTTTAATGAGTTCATGCTACATTTTCTTTTGAGTTTGCAATTGTGAAATAAATGATTGTGTATGTAAATAATTAATTTGACAATGAGTCCCTTAACCCCCTTACTGAGCGATTTAGAAGCTCACCCTGTTTTATCTTCCCTCTAGATTTCTTCAAGTGAGGAGAATTTCCTGTGACGTACGGAGTAGTGGCTAGTGGAGGACTTGAGCTCTAGGTCATATATTTGTATTAGAGGTATAATTTACATTTCATGTACCCAGACTGATGTGTATTTACAGACACTTGATGTACAATGACGTATGGGATGTATTAGGATTAATTAATACTAAGTTGAGAAATAGATATGATATGATTTTTTATTGCTTAATGATGAGATCCTGAGGGTTACGTTTTATAACTTATATATATGACTATGCATGATACTTTACAAGAATGTACCCATAGATGTGTATAGATGTAAATAAAAGTTTAAATTTGCCCTATTTTTCGCACTTCCGGGGCGTCACATGGAGTGATATGATGTGTTGATATGGGTTTACGGAGTACGTTGTACCGTGCAGGTAGCATGGAGTACATTGTATCGTGTTGAGATTGTGATATGCCATCTACGGACGATGTTTAGATCTGCTATGGATCGGCAGGTTGGGCGTGACCTACCTCTCGTACAGAAGCAGATAGAGGTGATACCCCGCACACCTGATCAGTGCAGACTGGGATCACAGAGGATATGGCCATAGTCCTAGAGGAGATTTCCCTATTATTTTGCCTATCTCACATGTCTCTTATTTACGAATGAATCCATGTTTTGAAATGTATTGTGAGTCAGGACAGTCCGAGGGAGGGGTTGAGTCGTGACAAGTGTTGATTTTATTGAGATGAGAAAGTATGATAATGGCTTTAAAGTGCACTTACGCATGATGGTTTCTCCATGCCTTATTTATGAGCTATGCATGATGGTTTTCCATGCCTTGAATTTAAATTGTACATTGAATTTTTAATAAGCATGACTTGCTTTACATGCCATTAACACAAGCATGAACTGATGCTTTTTGAGGTGTGATGAGAAATGTATGGTTTTGAGCATGGCATCACGATCACGTAGATAGTCCAGTATCTACCTGTTCGTATGATTGCCTTAGTGAGTATGTTGTTTGCTCACCCCCCTTATTTTTCCATTTCTATAGAGCTTTGATTATAGACTGAGAGCGACTGGAGGCTTTCCTTTTTGGTATCCGCTGCATCCCATCATGAAAGGTATACATACTTGTATAAGTTTTGTATCTAAACTTGCTATAGCACAGTAGCATTTTGAATGTAACTATTGGGGATGTAAAGTAATGTAAAGACATGTAAATAGCAACTCTGATTTATCTATACAAGTGTTTACTTCTAAATTATAATTCAAATTAAATTGTTATGGTTGGATGAGATAGACATCGACACACAGCCTAACTGTTACTAGTGTAGCTGATCACGATTGAGGTAAGGTAAGAACGAATAATAAATAAGGTATAAAAGAGAAAATTTGTGATGATTTTTAGTAAGTTGAGGGTCGTGACAGAAGTTGGTATTAGTGCCGAGTTGGTCTGATGTGTGGCGGTGTCTAAAATACTTAATAAGTTTGGAAATTACATCCCCATGTTACTGTGCTTGTTTAGATACAAATTGTGTGTGTGTCGATGGGTTGACTAAGAAATTGATGTGAATGTAGGGAATTGAGCATTATGCCTAATACCAATCACGGTAGAGGGGCGAGAGCGGAAGCTAGAGGCCATAGAGGTAGGCCAGGGGGTAGTGTTGAGCCAGAAAAACATGAGACTCAGGAAGAGATTGAGGTAGAGGCTGAGGTTGAGCATGGTCCACAGGGTCCGGAACAGAGACCCGAGAGTATAGAGCCACACTTAATGAGGATTGAGCGGAGCATAAAGATGATCTTGGAGTTGGTCACTCAATTTTTACCTGGAGTTGGGGTTAGACAGAGTCTACACAGGGTGATGCCGAGCAGGCGGCAGCTCATGAGGCACAGGCACGGCCAGCCCAGAGACCTCAGACGACAGATACACCTACACCCCCACCCGCTGGTACGAACTAGACGTATTATCCGCAAGTGCACGGGTCGTACAAGTAATAATGAGATTTGAGTCCCGAGTTATCGTCCCACAGAGAAGTTGATCAGCCTAATTAACTACCGGTTAATCTTACCCTAAGTATATTCTTGCAAATTATTAATTAATGATAGGTGATCTACTAAGTCTAAAATTAAACAAGTACTGAGAATAATAAAACTATAAAATAAAGAAAATTAAACAGAGCTAAAATTACTTACAAAGCTCCAAGCAATTAAAAGTAAATAACCTACAAAAGAAAATTAAAACAGTTAAAATGAATTAACGCAACTAAAATAAAATTCAAATAAGAAAATAAAGAAATAAAATTAATTAAACTAAAATTTAAGCAAACTTAAAATAAAAAATACATGTAATTAAACTACTTAATAAAAATGCAAATTAAGCTAACCTAAAATATAATAAAAATGAAGACTAAATTAAAAATGCATGAAACACATTTAATCTAAATTAATTCTAAATACAACTCACTAAATACCAAACCAAAATAAAGTCCTAAAATATATAGTATAAAATTAACTATTAACTAAAAATTAAAACTAAAGATTAAATTAACAACTTAAAACATTAGATTTAACCTACATTTATCAAGTAACAACTATCCTAAACTACCAATTAATGAAAACAAACAAAATAATAAAAATGCAATCAACATTAAATTAAATAAAGGAAATGGGGCCAAACAAGGCCTTAACCGAAATTGGAAACCAAGTGGTCCCGAGCATTGCACTGTACACGTCTTCTTCAGCAAAATTTATCTTCAGACAATGCTGTCTGCTGCATCCGGTCTGTCCACGCCTCTTGGTTTGCCCTCTGCTCCAGGTGCTGACCAGAAACTGATCCTGTTTTGTCCGACTACTTCTGCATCCTACTGCTGTACTGGTGCCTGCTTTGCTTATGCCGACTATCCTTGCAATTTCCAGCTCCCGCTTCTGCACCTAGTTGTTGTCATGCTCTGTACTGTACTGCTTCATTTCATGCACAGCAACGCGCAGCAAAGAAAAGGATGCGCCAACTTTTTTCTCTTTCCTGCACATGCTTCAGCAACCTAGAGTGCACATCATCCTCTTCCATTGCTTGGTCATGCAACTCTGCACCATAAAAGACTCCAGCAATATTCACAAGCCGTCCGACCTTTAACCAGTCCAGTCTCCGGTAACAATGCGGCAGCAGAGAGAGAAGATAGAGAAACAAGCTTAAAAAACTACGAAGAAATGTAAATGATTCAGTACAATAAACTCGACGAAAAACAAATTAGTGAACAGTATAGAAGAATGGCAACAATGCAGAACAGAGAATTATTCCCTATTGTTGTCACGGTGTCGGCTAGCTGCTGCCTCTCCAGGTCTGCACCACAACCAGCCAACTCCTCTCCACTAGCCACGGTTTAAAAAGAATCCAGCAATACAAAACAGTGTGGTTTAATCGCATGAAGAGGTAAAGTTCAAAGAAAAGAAAAATATATCCTTGCATGTAAGCATGATGAACAATCGAGAACCAACAATAACATAAAAAAAAAAACTAAAGCTTATCATTGAAAACTTAAATGCACTGAACAAAAAGGAGATGAAAGCTTGAAAAACCGAGAAGAAAATAAACATTCATAAAATCTTAACAAGTTGAAAGTATACATGAACAGTAGAAGAAAACTTAGAAACCGAAAGGAAATTGCTTCATTAAAATCCATTGAAAATGACAAAGAAAAATGTTTAAAGCTTGTTAAAACAATGGTGCTTAAAGAAAAATAAACTAACGGAAATTCTAAAAGGAAATAAGAAAATAAAACATAGCAATGAAAATTTTAATCTAGAATAAAACTAAACTAAATTAAAACTACTCCTACCCTAGGCTACCTACTTTACTTCATTTTTTTTCAATTGCCATCATGTTCTATTTATACACACACTTAGGGGTACAATGGTAATTTTTCCATCCTAGATGAGTTGGCATTGTTTGGCCACTTGTCTTCATTTGATTTGCTGCAAAGTAGATATTTACACGTCACCTGTCTTTTTGTCCAATTGGTTGTGCGATGTGGCCCAACATGTGTCTTCCAGAAGGTGCACATGGTGTCCATTGATCTTATCGTTTCGAAGTGAATAAAATATGGACACCTGGCATCACGCGTGTCCAGACGACTAGTGACTTGGTCTGCAATTTTAACGTGGTCCAATCTCCTTTATCCCGTTTTCAGCCCATTTTTGACTGAAACGACTGAGTTTCATCCAGATTTAATTTATCTGCACATTAAAGAATTTTAATTAAATAAAGGGGATTATTAATAAAATAAATATGGGGATTAAATAAATAATTAGGAATTTAAGCACAAATAATTCTATTAAAAATAGAATTATCACACTCTCAAACTTGAGCTTTTGCTTGTCCTCAAGCAAAACAAAACAATTGTAGGAATGACAAGTACCAACATAATAATTTTCCCAATATTATCCTCAAAGATAAAGTACAAACTATGAAATCAAAGACTCACAATTACAAGTCCAACACTTAGAATTATTCCATCATAAGTCCTAACCCAAATTGTACTCCTCGTGTGTGTGTGAAAATGTTAAAGCCACTTCATAGTATATTACCCGGATCAGATTATGCAAACATAATGAATGCAAAGTCAATGACATGTGATCATTCCCATAAGTTTACTTTTCACTTCTCTCTCCACTAATGTAGTCACACTTAATCAAAGATCAATAGGACTTCATTAAGCTTGTAACGTAAGGCTGGGGTTAAGGTATGATAAAGTTGATTTAGGTTCAATTACCCCTTAACATGCATTACTTCTAGGATCTTTGCTGTAAAAGCTCTCAAAGTTATTTCCCCCAAACTTTTTTATTTCACTAGACATTTTATTCTATTTTTGTATTTTTCTTCTTTCTTCTTTTCTTTTTCTTTCATTTTTTTTTTGAATTTTCACTATCACCTGATACCCATATGTACAAAGCTCACAATATATCCAAATGACTTTTCATGCTTCCGGGGTAAGGGATAGGAAAAAAGTATTTAAGCTAAGGAAAATTTTACAGGTGTATTTACAGAGAAAAGCTTATTTGGTCCAGATGGGTGACTAGGGGTAAAATATGTACAGGGTGGCTAGAAAGGCTCAAACGATCCAAAGATGGCCTAAATCATCTCTCTAATTAAGTGTGATCTAATATTTCACCTCGAGATCAGATCAAACAAATTCTAGAATATGATGCACAAAATCAGCTGAACAAATGCAATCCTATGTCCACATAAGCTTTCTCTAAATAAATATACAGATTCATGACATGACATGTGCATAAAATAAAGAAATCACAATCAGAATCAAGACAAATTCAAGAACTCAACTTCATGCTTTTCCTATAATCATGCTTCTCATTCAATCAAAATCAGAATTACTCATGGGGTCATATCATCGGAATATGGGAAAACTACATGCTAAGTACTAAATCATCCCAAAATTAAACAATTTAAGCTCATATTTTCAAAAACATTTTGAAATTTTTTTCAATTTTGCCCAAATTTTTTAAAAATTGCTCAGGTAATATCCCCTCCCCCAAACTTAAAGTGCACAGTGTCCTCAGTGTGCAAATAATATAAACATTTAAGCTCAAGAACAGAGTACTCCCCTTTCTAATGATGATGATGATGAACAACCGAAGCTTGATTGAAAACGTAAAACTAGAAAAGCAATCTGCAAAATAAACAAAGAAAGAAATAACAGAAAAGAAAAAAGCAAAAGAACTATATACAAAGTGGAAAGAAAAATAAATCCACTTCAAATGTAGCTAAAGAACACAACACTCAGTAGCAGTACGAAGAGTAGGAGGATCAGCCAGAGTGGTGACAGAATGTTGACAGTTAAATCCTCCTTAGCTCTATCTACTTCTTTCTTTCTCTTAGATTTCTTATGTTCAAGCCTTATATCCTCCATCCTAAAACAGTCTTGAGAGTCATCAGGGAGCTTCAAAGGTTTGAAAACATGAAATGTCACCTCCTTATCTAGGACTCTCATAGTCAACTCCCTCTTTTGTACATCAATTAATGTTCTACCAGTCGCTAGGAAAGGTCTGCCTAGTATGATGGGGACTTCCCTGTCTTCCTCTATGTCTAATACAATAAAATCTATAGGGAAAATAAACTTGTCCACCTTTACTAAGACATCCTTAATGACCCCTTTTGGATATTTAATGGATCGATCTGCTAGCTGAAGGGTCACTGTGGTAGGCTTGACATCCCCTATTCCTAACTTTTGGTAGATTGACAAAGGCATCAGATTGATACTGCCTCCTAAATCACAAAGGGCTCTACCAAAGAATAGATTTCTAATAGTGCAGGGTATGGTAAAACTCTCAGGATCCTTGAGCTTGAGGCGTAATTTCCTCTGAATAATTGCACTACATTCCTTAATTAAGGCTACTGTCTCATAATCTTCCAGTCTTCTCTTCCTCAAGAGGATATCCTTTAAAAACTTCACATAAATTGGCATTTGCTCTAAAGTATCTGCGAAAGGAATGTTGATGTGAAGTTTCTTAAAAACCTCAAGAAATTTGACGAATTGTTGGTCAAGCTTTTAGTGGTAACAGGTGTAGCATCAGAGTACGAGGAAGGCTGTGAAGTAGAAGAAGGTATAGATGAAGAAGCACCTATCTTTGATTCCTTTGTAGCCTGATCTTTAGGTTCCTGCTCTTTCTGAGCTGCTTCTTTAGGACTTACGAGTTCTTCAACTATGGGTTGTTCAGGTCTGAACTTAACTTGTGGTTCATCATCTAGCTCTCTGCAGCTCCTAAGGGTGATGGATTTCACATGTTCTTGACCCTCCCTTTGCCTAACAGGATTAACTTCACTGTTACTAGGAAGGGTCCCTTGTGGATGTTGGCTAAGAGCATTGGCTATCTGTCCAACCTGAACTTCTAAATTCTTAATTGAGGCAGCTTGATTTTGCAGGATCGTTGTGAACATTTCCTCAAACGAGGGCTTCTTCTCAACTGTTGGTTCATGGTAATGTTGGGGCTGCATAAGTGGTGGTAGTGGTGGTGATGGATGATGTGGATGATTAGGTGGATGGTATGGAAATTATGACTGTGGTGGTACATGAATCGAGGGAGCTAGAAAACTAGGGGGTCCTACAGGTCTAGAGCTAGAAGTTTGCCCTTAGTTTTGGCTCCAGGAGAAGTTAGGATGGTTCCTCCACCCTAGATTATAGGTGTTTGAAAAAGGGTTGTTCTGTTGCTTAGGGGGGTAACATACTGAACTGATTCTAGGTTAAGCAGACACCTATCCATAGAGTGTGTACCACTACACAGATCGCATGAAAGGAAAGGACTTTGGACAGACTAAATCGGATTAAGACTGGTAGAAGGATTATGCTGGGTACTGAGCGACTCTACCTTCTTCGTAAGGTTAACGATTTGAGAGGTCAAGGTAGACAACGTGTCGAGCTCATAAATACCCATCGACTTCTTAGGTAATTACCTATTCGAGGACCATAGATAGTTGTTAGCAGCCATCTTTTCTGACAACTCGTAAGCTTCCTCCTCTGTTTTACACATTAGTGCTCCACCCACAGCAGCGTCAACAATGGTCCTATTTTGGCTTGTAAGTCCGTTTTAGAAAGTCTGGACTTGCAACCACAAAGGTAGGCCATGGTGAGGGCACTTCCTATGAAGCTCCTTATATCATTCCCATGCTTCGTAAAGAAATTCAGAGTCGAACTGAGTAAAGGAAGATATGTCACTACGGAGTTTGGCCATTTTAGAGGGGGAAAACTTAGCTAGAAATTGATGGGCTAACTCGTCCCATGTAGAAATGGATCCTAGAGGCAAGGAGGTTAACTAGTGTCGTGCCATATCCTTAGGGGAGAAGGGGAATAGTCTAAGTCTAAGCGCATCATCAGATAATCCATTGTGCTTGAACGTGTTGCACAAGTCCAGGAATTGCCCAAGGTGAGCATGTGGATCATTGTGCGGAAGCCCACTGAACTGTAAAGAGGTCTGGATCATTTGGAGGATGGAAAGCTTAATTTTGAAATTGTTAGTAGGGACAACTGGTGGCCTAATGCCTATATAATAACCTCCAATAGTCGGCATTGCATAATCTCCAACGGTCTTAATTTCCCTATTTTTTGCCATGGTGAATTGCAGCGAAGCTATTAATTTCCTAGAATCCTTTCGAATTTTTCTAAGTGTTCATTCAATTTCAGGATCTAAAGGAAAGCAATCATAACTTTTGGCTCTACGCATGAAATCATCAAAAAGTCCTTAGAAATTTTTTAAAATTTTTAATTTTTAAAATTTTTTTATAAGATAGAGAAAATTAACTAAACTAAACTAAGGATCTAAATATTTACAACCTAAGTATTTACAAGCTAGAATTACACCTAAGCATAATTTCACCAATATTAATTAAGGACTAATTAAAAATTCCCCGACAACGGCGCCAAAAACTCGATACGAACTAGACGTATTATCCGCAAGTGCACGAATCGTACAAGTAATAATTAGATTTGAGTCCCAAGTTATTGTCCCACAGAGAATTTGATCAGCCTAATTAACTACCAGTTAATCTTACCCTAAGTATATTTTAGCAAATTATTAATTGATGATAGGTGATCTACTAAGTCTAAAAGTAAACAAGTACTGAGAATAATAAAACTATAAAATAAAGAAAATTAAACAGAGCTAAAATTATTTACAAAGCTCTAATCAATTAAAAGCAAATAACCTATAAAAGAAAATTAAAATAGTTAAAATGAATTAACGTAACTAAAATAAAATGCAAATAAGAAAATAAAGAAATAAAATTAATTAAACTAAAATTTAAGCAAACTTAAAATAAAAAATACATGTAATTAAACTACTTAATAAAATGCAAATTAAGCTAACCTAAAATCTAATAAAAATGAAGACTAAATTAAAAATGAATGAAACACATTTAATCTAAATTAATTCTAAATACAACTCATAAAATACTAAACCAAAATAAAGTCCTAAAATATATAATATAAAAATAACTATTAACTAAAAATTAAAACTAAAGATTAAATTAACAACTTAAAACATTAGATTTAACCTACATTTATCAATTAACAACTATCCTAAACTAATAATTAATGAAAACAAACAAAATAATAAAAGTGCAATCAACATTAAATTAAACAAAGGAAACGTGGCCAAACAAGGCTTTAACCGAAATTGGAAACCAAGTGGTCCGAGCATTGCACTGTATACGTCTTCTTCAGCAAAATTTGTCTTCAGGCAATGCTGTTCGCTGTATCCGGTCTGTCCACGCCTCTTGGTTTGCCCTCTGCTCCAGGTGCTGACCAAAAACTGATCCTGTTTTGTCTGACTACTTCTGCATCCTACTGCTGTACTGGTGCCTTCTTTGCTAATGTCAACTGTCCTTGCAATTTCCAGCTCCCGCTCCTGCACCTGGTTGTTGTCCTACTTTGCACTGCACTGCTTTATTTCATGCACAACAACGCACAGCAAAGAAAAGGATGCGCCAACTTTTTTCTCTTTCCTGCACATGCTTCAGCAACCTCGAGTGCACATCATCCTCTTCCATTGCTTTGTCATGAAGCTCTGCACCATAAAAGACTCCAACAATATTTACAAGCCATCTGACCTTTAACCAGTCCAGTCTTTGGCAACAATGCGGCAACAAAGAGAGAAGACAGAGAAACAAGCTTAAAAAACTACAAAGAAATGTAAATGATTCAGTACAATAAACTCGACGAATAACAAATTAGTGAACAGTACAAAAGAATGGAAATAGAGCAAAATAGAGAATTGTTCCCTATTGTTGTCACGGTACCGGCTAGCTGCTGCCTCTCCAGGTCTACACCACAACCAGCCAACGCCTCTGCACTAGTCACAGTTTAAAAGAATCCAGCAACACAGAAAAGTGTGGTTTAATCGCATGAAGAGGTGAAGTTCAAAGAAAAGAAAAATATATCCTCGCATGTAAGCATGATGAACAACCGAGAACCAACAATAACATAAAAAAAACTAAAGCTTATCATTGAAAACTTAAATGCACTAAACAAAAAGGAGATGAAAGCTTGTAAAACCGAGAAGAAAATAAACATTCATAAAATCTTAACAAGTTGAAAGTAGACATGAACAGTAGAAGAAAACTTAGAAACCGAAGGGAAATTGCTTCATTAAAATCCATTGAAAATGACAAAGTAAAAATGTTTAAAGCTTGCTAAAACAATGATGCTTAAAGAAAAATAAACTAACAGAAATTCTAAAAGGAAACAAGAAAATAAAACATAGCAATGAAAAATTTAATCTAGAATAAAACTAAACTAAATTAAAACTACTCCTAAATTACTCTACACTACTCCTACCCTAGGCTACCTACTCTACTACACACACTTAGGGGTACAATGGTAATTTTTTCATCCTAGATGAGTTGGCATTGTTTGGCCACTTTTCTTTATTTGATTTGCTGCAGAATAGATATTTCCACGTCACCCATCTTTTTGTCCAATTGGTTGTGCGATGTGGCCTGACGTATGTCTTCTAGAAGGTTCGCACAGTGTCCGTCGATCTTATCGTTTCGGAGTGAATAAAATATGGACACCTGGTATCACGCGTGTCCAAAAGACTGGTGACTCGTGTAAGACCCCGTATATGTATAATGGTAATGTGTGTAATTGGATCAAATAATATGAATGGACTTGTAATGTAAAGTATGATTGATGTAAGTCCATGGATGCAATGTACGTATGTGAAATATGATTTGTAACGTACACACAAGTTCCATTGAGTATGAATATGAAGAAATGAATTCTTACAAGTGATGGGTGTGATTGAAACTCAAAATGGGTAGTGTGGTAAAATGGAATGAAGTTATACTTCCATTTGGTTTTATGTAGCATACCTTTGGACATACAATGAATGCACACAAGTTTCAATGTGCATAAGGTATGGATGGATGCCATTTTCAAGTTATGAAGGTGGGTGGATGAGAAAATGGCCATGGAAATAGATTAAGGATGTATTGGTATGAGTTGCAGCAAGGAAACTACAGGAAATCTGGAAAACATGAGGGCCAGATCGATCTCATAGGATGAGAGATCGATCTGGAAGAGCCAGAATGCTCTTATTTGGGCGAAAGAATAGAGCAGATCGATCTCCAATGGAGCCAGATCGATCTCCTAAGCATTTTCGTGATGAAAAGATCAATCCCCAAGCACCCAGATCGATCTCCTTAGCTCTCTGTTTGGGACCAGATCGATCTCATGATTCGACAGATCGATCTCATGCTTCAACAGATCGATCTGATGCTTCGACAGATCGATCTCATGCTTAAAAAAGCCGTGAAAAAGAGGGATTTAAGGGGGACCAGATCGATCTCCTCATGAACCAGATCAATCTCCCCAAGCTATTTTTATATAAGGAGGGCTGAAAATCAGGAAATCTCGGGAAAAACTCTAACATTTCACTTTCAACCAAAAAACTTAACTTTCCCTCTCTAAAATCAGCCATTTTCAGTGAGATTTGAAGAGAGATCATTAGAGGCAAAGTTGTTCCTATAAAAGAGAAGAACAACATAGTGAGAGGGCATTTTCCCATTTTTGGAATTGAAGGAGTTAAGGGCATTACCATTTGGAGAAAGAAGAGAAATCATATTGGTAAGATTCTAACACTCCAATCCAAATGCATTAGCTATTTAATTGATTTTGGAGTTGTTTGGTATGAGTATTGATGGATAAACTACCTAGGAATGTAGTGGAATTGGTGTGACCTAGAAATCAAAAATGGGTATAATGTGAGAAC
The DNA here is from genome assembly GCA_033439115.1 of Firmiana major. NCBI lineage: Eukaryota > Viridiplantae > Streptophyta > Magnoliopsida > Malvales > Malvaceae > Firmiana > Firmiana major. The sequence goes on along the minus strand of CM065903.1, from coordinate 18,279,933 downwards.
ATGTGGGATTGAATGAGCTTATGATTTATGGCATGCTAAAGTTGTTATTGGGGTAATGTTTATGATTTTAGATGGTTAGATGGAATTACATGGTGAGTTGGAGGAATTGTGAAAATGGGTATGTATATGATTGATAAATGCCATAGTGAGGGGATTCATGAAATATGAACACTATGAGCTTTATGTCGATTTGATATCGATTTTGAATAAGATAATAGGCCTAATCCATAGACTCGAGCTATGGGTAAAGTAATGAAACGAGGCCAAATAAGCTTTAATAGAGGCTATAGATTATATTGGATATAGCAAGCACAAGGGTTGCATTATATGGATCGAATATAATGCGGGATACGATTTTGTGCAGTCCCGAAGAGTTCGTTGAAGACGAATCGAACCGTACGAGTAAGCAGCTTAAGGAAGTGGAATCACGCATCGCGATTCCAGGTAAGGGAATTTTGTGAGTATATAGAGGTAGCTGCTCGTACTTTGAACTTATGGGTGAATATCGGGCATTTTATGAAATGCATGGTTGCTCAAATAAATGTTGATGGTATTCGTGAATGATGATTATATGCATGATTTTGGTTTTGAAGTGGATTTTATGAAATGGGATAGTAAGGCTAATAATTGCATAAATCTAATGTTTTGATGTTTTTCAAAACGAAATTGCTTGGTTTTAAGCAAGCTTATAGATGGGTCGGCTAGTATTGTATTGTTGTGGTGGAAAAGCAATTGTGAGTGCAAAAACCCGATTGCCGGGATTGTTTGATTGTGTATGAGCCGCCTATCGTATTTGTATGACGTAAATCGCGCTAGAGCCTCGCTCGTGCTGGATTTCTATGTTTTCATTTGTATGAAACGTGCTAGAGCTTAGCTCGCACCTTGATTGGAAATTTTGTTGATGTTTATAAACCGTACTGGAGCTTTTGCTCGTACGTGGCTTTTGAGTGGTTGTTTTATGAGTATAACCGTACTAGAGCTATGCTCGTACGCGTCTCTTTATGAGAGGGTGTACGAGTCGTGCTAGAGCTTTGCTCGCACAAGTTTGCACATTGTGATAAGCATAAGGTTGTGAAAGTTGGCAAGATCCTTAAGCCTTACATCCTTAAGCCTTACATCCTTAAGCTAACATCCTTAAGCCCAAAGAGGCGGGGAGGCTCTGTTAGGCGGGGAGGCTCTGTTAGGCGGGGAGGCTCTGTTCGGTGGGGAGGCACTCTTACGGTGGGATCCTTAAGCCCAAAGAGGCGGGGAGGCTCTGTTAGGCAGGGAGGCTCTCCTACATGGGTACAGTAAGATCCTTAAGCCCTGCATCCTTAAGCCAACATCCTTAAGCCCAAAGAGGCGGGGAGGCTCTGTTAGGTGGGGAGGCTCTGTTCGGTGGGGAGGCTCTCTTACGGAAGGATCCTTAAGCCCTACATCCTTAAGCTAACATCCTTAAGCCCAAGAGGCGGGGAGGCTCTGTTAGGTGGGGAGGCTCTGTTCGGCAGGGAGGCTCTCCTTCACGGAATATGGAAAACTCTTGGTATGGGGTAGATAAGACCTAGGAATGGCACCCCCAATCACGATATGAGTTGCGGAGTACGCTGTACCGTGTATATCACATGGAGTACGATGTACCGCATGATGGTTATGTGATGAGAAAGTCCGGCGAGGGATAATCCATCTTCGTGCCAGCATGATACCCCGCACACCTGGATGCGTGAGGTCTGGGATGATTTATGATGTAATGCTTCACATAGGCACTTTTGATATAGTGACCTAGATTTATACACATGCGTGAGTTGTGGAACGAAAATGTGGTTGTGATTGTGAGTTGATTTGGTGGTGTATATGATGTTGGTTTAAAAAGGAGGTTTCTTAATGAATTGCCCTTTTTATGAAATTAAATGAGATCGAGCATGAGATGATTTATACATGATGTTTTCACCATGTTTTGTATGCCAATGGACATGATTTTGATACATGATATATATATATATATACACTCATATGGCATAGTTTTATTCCTCATGCTTCTACTATAAATGATTTATGCATAACACTATCAGCATGTAGATAGAGTAGTTATCTACCATGCTTGCATTATTGCCTTACTGAGCGAGTGGTTGCTCATCCCACTCTATTTTCCCCCTACAGAGCGTGCATAGTAGCCCAGTAAGGACTAAGGCGTGGTATTTTGGATTCCGCTGCATCTCCATTTCTAAGAGGTATATACACAGTGATTCTTTTTGTATCTAAACAATGTAAAAGCACAGTATTCTTTTGAGTTGTAATTACGGGGGATGTAGATGTCAGTAAAACATGTATTCGTATAAGTACACAATTAAATGCAAATGTATGACACCGTTTTAATTAATTAAGAATAAATGAGACTTGGTGTTTATTATTGACTCACAGCCCAACAGTGTGTGGTGAGTTAGTTCACGACCGGGTAAGTTAACAGTAAAACGTGAAAAATTTTTAGTGATTTTCGGTTAAAGAAAATGAAATTGGGTCGTGACAGAGATTGGTATCAGAGCTGTGTTGGCCTGATGTGAGTCATTAATAAAACGTAGGAAAGTACATCCCCATAGTACTGTGCTTTTGTTTAGATATAACTGTGTATACCGTGATGGATTGAGCTTAATGAATTACTATAATACAGGAAGTTTGGAACTATGCCAGTTACACTCAAAGGTAGAGGGGCGAGAGCACGTGCTAGAGGCCGTAGAGGTAGGCCTGAGAGCCATGCAGAGCCACAGACTGAGCAGGCTCCACAGAACCCTGCTGAGAGAGCAGGGGATACTGAGGCTCGCTTCGCTAGGTTAGAGCGGAGTATCGAGAGTTTGGTAGAGATAGTCACGCAGGCATTGGGTGCCGGTGACAGACGAGGTTCCGCGGCATAGCCTGCTACTGAACAGGCAGCTGCAGAGGCAGAGAGACCTCAGACTGCTGAGACAGCTACAGTTACACCACCTCCAGCCCAGGATATAGCTTCTCCTATCGCTCCGCAGCAGAACGGTAGTGATTTGGGTTATAACTGCGATTTGAGCAGGTTGCGAGAGTTTCAAGCGCTGAAACCCCCAGTGTTTAGAGGGGTGAAGGACCCAGTGATTACGGAGGATTGGGTGTATGAGATGGAGAAACTGTATAGGTTTTTTCGATGCACTTCAAGTGAGAAGGTTGCCTTTACCGTGTTTATGCTGAAAGGCGAGGCCGAGCATTGGTGGAGGTCCACCGAGACTATTTTGAGGGCCAGACACTCTGAGATCTCATGGGAGATATTTCTAGAGGCCTTCAGGAGGCAGTATATTCCAGCTACCGCACAGAGGAAATTGCGGATGGAATTTATGAACCTGGTTTAAGGGAACCGAACTGTGGACGAATATGAGTCCAAGTTTATGTCATTGGGAAGATATGACCCTGACACGATGGGTAGTGAGACCCGAAAGATTCAAAAGTTCATGGATGGATTGAGATTGGCCATCCGGACTAAGCTAGCTCCCTTCGACATTGTGACTTATGAGGAGGCTGTACATAAGGCTCAGTTGTGTGAGCAAGACTTTGAGCGAAATGCCTCCGAGCTTGGGAGAATCAGCGTTGGAAAGGACAGAGATCGGAAGAGATCCGGGAGGGATAGAGTGGCTAGGAAAGGAGGCCCAAGGTATTTTGAGAAGAGACCTAAGATCGAGGAGGTGCAGGAGAGAGCTGCTAGACCTCCCGTATACCCAGCCTTGACTGCGCCGAGGGGCATGACTATTGGAGGACCACGACCTACTACTGATCAGTGTAGGAGATGTGGGAGATTTCACGGGAATAGACCCTGTCTGATGGCCCCTATGGTGTGTTTTAGATGTGAGAGACCAGGACATATAGCTAAGTATTATCCCGAGAGGATGGAGATTGCCCCACAGAAGGGCAAGGAGCCTGAGGGAGCTCCAGTTGAGACAGCAGCCCCGAGGAGGAGGGCTATAGCTGAGAAAAAAGGGAAACAGGCTGCGGGTGTGAGCAGAGGAAGAGTACATGCACTGAACCAGGACACTGCAGACGCATCGACGGATGTGATTAAAGGTACCATCCGAATCTTTGATTTAGAAGCATTGGTATTATTTGATCCTGGTGCCACGCATTCTTTCATATCACCTTTCTTTGCACATAAATTGTTGAAATATGTGAAACCAACATTATTGGATAAAATGTTGATGATTTCCACACCCATGAATGATAGTCAATTGACTGAGCATGTATGTAGGGATTGTAAGTTAAAGATAGAGGGGAAGGAAATGATAGCCAATCTGATTTTATTGAATATGAATGATTTTGATGTAATTTTGGGAATGGATTGGTTGGCTACCAATCGTGTTGTGATGGATTGTCATGCCAAAACATTGATGTTTTCAGGATTAGACAATCTTATTGTAAATTTTGATGAAAAGAAATGATATGAAACTTGTATGATTGTTGTAAATCAAGGAGTATGATTTTAAATGCATATTGCTTAGGAGATAAATTATTGTTTATGATAAATGTTGAATTTGGAGTGATGGTTTATGTTACTAACGATGGAGAGGATAATGTGAAGGGTTCGTTGCATATGTGGTCGATATAGATGAGGCACACCCGGAATTGAGGGATATACCCGTAATTGTGGATTACCCTGATGTCTTTCCGGATGAATTACCAGGACTACCACCTGAAAGGGACATGGAATTCTACATAGAGTTAGTGCCTGGTACAGAGCCGATATCGAAACCACCCTATAGAATGGCTCCGATAGAGTTGGAAGAGCTGAAGAAACAGCTGCAAGAGTTGCTGGAGAAGGGGTTTATTAGACCGAGTGTCTCACCTTGGGGAGCACCAGTTCTATTTGTAAGGAAGAAGGATGGAAGCCTCTAACTGTGTATAGATTACCGGTTGTTGAATAAGGCCACCATTAAGAACAAGTACCCCCTTCCAAGAATCGATGATTTGTTGGATCAGCTCCAAGGAGCCAAAGTATTTTCTAAGATAGATCTGCGGTCAGGGTATCATCAATTGAGGATCAGGAGTGGAGATATACCAAAGACAGCATTTCGTACCCGTTATGGCCACTACGAGTTTTTGGTGATGCCATTCGGATTGACGAATGCTCCCGCAGCATTTATGGCATTGATGAATGACATATTCAAGCCATACCTGGACAAGTTTGTGATTGTTTTCATAGATGATATTTTGGTGTATTCCAAGTCCAGGGAAGATCATGAGGAGCACTTGAGGATAGTTCTGCAGACCCTCCGAGAGAGAGAATTGTATGCCAAACTCAGCAAGTGTAACTTCTGGTTGGAACAGATCTCATTTCTGGGGCACGTTGTGTCAAAGGATGGGGTATCGGTGGATCCATCCAAGATAGAGGCAGTTGTACAGTGGGAACAGCCCAAGACAGTTACTGAGATCAGAAGTTTCTTGGGATTGGCAGGATATTATCGGAGATTTGTAGAGGGTTTCTCCAGACTAGCTGCTCCATTGACACACCTCACGCGAAAAGATGTTAAGTTTGTGTGGGATGAGGCATGTGAGAGGAGTTTTGAGGAGCTTAAGCGTCGATTGATGACTGCTCCAGTTCTCACCATTCCTACCAGCTCAGGAGGATTCTCAGTGTATACGGATGCATCACACCAGGGACTGGGCTGTGTGCTCATGCAGGATGGGAAGGTAGTTGCCTATGGATCTAGACAGTTGAAAGATCATGAGAGGAACTACCCGACACATGATTTGGAGTTAGCGGCCGTAGTATTTGCTTTGAAAATATGGCGCCACTATCTCTATGGTGAAAAATTTCAGGTGTTCACAGATCATAAGAGCCTTAAGTACCTGTTCTCGCAGAAAGAACTGAATATGAGACAGAGGAGATGGCTTGAACTCCTGAAGGACTATGATTGTGAAATCATGTACCACCCGGGTAAGGCAAATGTAGTTGCTGATGCTTTAAGTAGAAAAAACCTTGGGTTGGTGTCTTATATGATGGTACGGGAACATGAATTGTTAGAACACTTTGCGAACCTCAGTTTGGATGTAACCCCACCTGGATCTAAGAGACTTGAGATCATGGCTAGTTTGAGACTAGAGCCAGAGTTGATTGGCCGTATTCGGCAAGCCCAGCAGAGCGATCGACGGTGTATCGATTGGCTGAGGCAGATACAGACAGGTGTGGGTATTGATTTTGAGCAGAGTGCTGATGGCTTATTGAGGTTCAGAGGCAGAGTATGCGTTCCCAAGGATCCTGAGATCAGGAGAATGATTTTATCAGAGGCTCACTCATCGAAGTATACGATACATCCGGGAAGTACAAGATGTATCAAAACCTTCGGAAGGTTTACTGGTGGTCTGGAATGAAAAGAGACATTGCTGAATATGTCGCTAAGTGTCTCGTTTGTCAGCAAGTGAAGGTAGAGCATCAGAAGCCTGCAGGATTATTGCAGCCTCTACCGATATCGACTTGGAAGTGGGAGCATGTCACCATGGATTTTGTGATGGGGTTACCGAGGACCCGCAGAGGTCATGATGCCATATGGGTTATTGTGGACCGGTTGACTAAGTTCGCCCATTTCTTGGCTATGAGAGCTACCGATACACTGAGTCAGTTGGCGAACCTGTATATTCGAGAAATAGTACGGCTACATGGTGTACCAGTGAGCGTTGTTTCTGATAGGGATGCCCGCTTCACTTCCCATTTTTGGGAACATTTTTAGGAAGCGCTGGGGACCCGATTGAGTTTTAGCACCGCTTTTCATCCTCAGACAGATGGGCAGTCAGAGAGGACTATACAAACCCTCGAGGATATGTTGAGAGCGTGTGTGCTGGATTTTAGAGGCTCCTGGGATGACCACCTGCAGTTAGCCGAGTTCGCTTATAATAATAGCTATCATACTAGTATCGGGATGGCACCCTATGAGGCATTGTACGGGCGTAGATGCCGTTCTCCCATTGGATGGGAAGAGGTTGGTGACAGACAGATTTTTGCTCCGGACTTAGTACAGCAGGCATCTGAGGACGTCCAGTTGATATGTGAGAGATTACGGACAGCTCAGAGCCGACAAAAGAGTTATGCTGACAAGAGACGAAGACCACTGGAGTTTGATGAGGGTGAGTCTGTGTTTCTGAGGGTATCACCATCGAAGGGTATTATGAGATTTGGTAAGAAGGGTAAGCTGAGCCCTAGATATATCGGACCCTTCGAGATTTTGGAGAGAGTGGGAGATAAGGCGTATAGATTGGCATTGCCACCGGACTTGGCAAATGTCCACAACGTCTTCCACGTCTCGATGCTTTGAAAGTATCACCCGGACCCGACACACGTGATAAGATATGAACCGTTGGAGCTCCATGAGAGTATGACGTATGTTGAGAAGCCGGTTCGGATATTGGACAGAAAAGAGAAAGTGTTGCGGAAGAAGACAATTCCCTTGGTGAAAGTTCTTTGGCAACACCACACGGCGGAAGAGGCCACGTGGGAATTGGAGAACTTGATACGGGAGAAGTACCCCCAACTTTTTGAAGAGTGACTAGGTTCTAATTTGGAGGACCAAATTCCTTGAAGGAGGGGAGAATGTAAGACCCCGTATATGTATAATGGTAATGTGTGTAATTGGATCAAATAATATGAATGGACTTGTAATGTAAAGTATGATTGATGTAAGTCCATGGATGCAATGTACGTATGTGAAATATGATTTGTAACGTACACACAAGTTCCATTGAGTATGAATATGAAGAAATGAATTCTTACAAGTGATGGGTGTGATTGAAACTCAAAATGGGTAGTGTGGTAAAATGGAATGAAGTTATACTTCCATTTGGTTTTATGTAGCATACCTTTGGACATACAATGAATGCACACAAGTTTCAATGTGCATAAGGTATGGATGGATGCCATTTTTAAGTTATGAAGGTGGGTGGATGAGAAAATGGCCATGGAAATAGATTAAGGATGTATTGGTATGAGTTGCAGCAAGGAAACTACAGGAAATCTGGAAAACATGAGGGCCAGATCGATCTCATAGGATGAGAGATCGATCTGGAAGAGCCAGAATGCTCTTATTTGGGCGAAAGAATAGAGCAGATCGATCTCCAATGGAGCCAGATCGATCCCCAAGCACCCAGATCGATCTCCTTAGCTCTCTGTTTGGGACCAGATCGATCTTATGATTCGACAGATCGATCTCACGCTTCAACAAATCGATCTGATGCTTCGACAGATCGATCTCATGCTTAAAAATGCCGTGAAAAAGAGGGATTTAAGGGGGACCAGATCGATCTCCTCATGAACCAGATCGATCTCCCCAAGTTATTTCTATATAAGGAGGGCTGAAAATCAAGAAATCTCGGGAAAAACACTAACCTTTCACTTTCAACCCAAAAACCTAACTTTCCCTCTCTAAAATCAGCCATTTTCAGTGAGATTTGAAGAGAGATCATTACAGGCAAAGTTGTTCCTATCAAAGAGAAGAACAACATAGTGAGAGGGCATTTTCCCATTTTTAGAATTGAAGGAGTTAAGGGCATTACCATTTGGAGCAAGAAGAGAAATCATATTGGTAAGATTCTAACACTCCAATTCAAATGCATTAGCTATTTAATTGATTTTGGAGTTGTTTGGTATGAGTATTGATGGATAAACTACCTAGGAATGTAGTGGAATTGGTGTGACCTAGAAATCAAAAATGGATATAATGTGAGAACATGTGGGATTGAATGAGCTTATGATTTATGGCATGCTAAAGTTGTTATTGGGGTAATGTTTATGATTTTAGATGGTTAGATGGAATTACATGGTGAGTTGGAGGAATTGTGAAAATGGGTATGTATATGATTGATAAATGCCATAGTGAGGGGATTCATGAAATATGAACACTATGAGCTTTATGTCGATTTGATATCGATTTTGAATAAGATAATAGGCCTAAGAAGATCCATAGACTCGAGCTATGGGTAAAGTAATGAAACGAGGCCAAATAAGCTTTAATAGAGGCTATAGATTATATTGGATATAGCAAGCATAAGGGTTGCATTATATGGATCGAATATAATGCGGGATACGATTTTGTGCAGTCCCGAAGAGTTCGTTGAAGACGAATCGAACCGTACGAGTAAGCAGCTTAAGGAAGTGGAATCACGCATCGCGATTCCAGGTAAGGGAATTTTGTGAGTATATAGAGGTAGCTGCTCGTACTTTGAACTTGTGGGTGAATATCGGGTGTTTTATGAAATGCATGGTTGCTCAAATAAATGTTGATGGTATTCGTGAATGATGATGAGTATATGTGTGATTTTGGTTTTGAAATGGATTTTATGAAATGTGATAGTAAGGCTAATAATTGCATAAATCTAATGTTTTGATGTTTTTCAAAACGAAATTTCTTGGTTGTAAGCAAGCTTATAGATGGGTCGGCTAGTATTGTATTGTTGTGGTGGAAAAGCAATTGTGAGTGCAAAAACCTGATTGCCGAAATTATTTGATTGTGCATGAGCCGCCTATCGTATTTGTATGATGTAAATCGGGCTAGGGCCTCGCTCGCGCTGGATTTCTATGTTTTCATTTGTATGAAACGTGCTGGAGCTTAGCTCGCACCTTGATTGGAAATTTTGTTGATGTTTATAAATCGTACTGGAGCTTTTGCTCGTACGTGGCTTTTGAGTGGTTGTTTTATGAGTATAACCGTACTAGAGCTATGCTCGTACGCGTCTCTTTATGAGAGGGTGCACGAGTCGTGCTAGAGCTTTGCTCACACAAGTTTGCACATTGTGATAAGCATAAGGTTGTGAAAGTTGGTAAGATCCTTAAGCCTTACATCCTTAAGCTAACATCCTTAAGCCCAAAGAGGTGGGGAGGCTCTGTTAGGCGGGGAGACTCTGTTAGGGCGGGGAGGCTCTCTTACGGTGGGATCCTTAAGCCAACATCCTTAAGCCCAAAGAGGCGGGGAGGCTCTGTTAGGCAGGGAGGCTCTCCTACATGGGTACAGTAAGATCCTTAAGCCCTACATCCTTAAGCCAACATCCTTAAGCCCAAAGAGGCGGGGAGGCTCTGTTAGGTGGGGAGGCTCTGTTCGGTGGGGAGGCTCTCTTACGGAAGAATCCTTAAGCCCTACATCCTTAAGCCAACATCCTTAAGCCCAAGAGGCGGGGAGGCTCTGTTAGGTGGGGAGGCTCTGTTCGGCAGGGAGGCTCTCCTTCACGGAATATGGAAAACTCTTGGTATGGGGTAGAGAAGACCTAGGAATGGCACCCCCAATCACGATATGAGTTGCGGAGTACGCTGTACCGTGTATATCACATGGAGTACGATGTACCGCATGATGGTTATGTGATGAGAAAGTCTGGCGAGGGATAATCCATCTTCGTGCCAGCATGATACCCCGCACACCTGGATGCGTGTGGTCTGGGATGATTTATGATGTAATGGTTCACATAGGCACTTTTGATATAGTGATCTATATTTATACACATGCGTGAGTTGTGGAACGAAAATGTGGTTGTGATTGTGAGTTGATTTGGTGGTGTATATGATGTTGGTTTAAAAAGGAGGTTTCTTAATGAATTGCCCTTTTTATGAAATTAAATGAGATCGAGCATGAGATGATTTATACATGATGTTTTCACCATGTTTTGTATGTCAATGGACATGATTTTGATACATGATATATATATATATATATATATATATATATACACTCATATGGCATAGTTTTATTCCTCATGCTCCTACTATAAATGATTTATGCATAACACTATCAGCATGTAGATAGAGTAGTTATCTACCATGCTTGCATTATTGCCTTACTGAGCGTGTGGTTGCTCATCCCACTCTATTTTCCCCCCTACAGAGCGTGCATAGTAGCCCAGTAAGGACTGAGGCGTGGTATTTTGGATTCCGCTGCATCTCCATTACTAAGAGGTATATACACAGTGATTCTTTTTGTATCAAACAATGTAAAAGCACAGTATTCTTTTGAGTTGTAATTACAGGGGATGTAGATGTCAGTAAAACATGTATTCGTATAAGTACACGATTAAATACAAATATATGACACCATTTTAATTAATTGAGAATGAATGAGACTTGGTGTTTATTATTGACTCACAGCCCAACAGTGTGTGGTAAGTTAGTTCACGACCGGGTAAGTTAACAGTAAAACGCGAAAAATTTTTAGTGATTTTCGGTTAAAGAGAATGGAATTGGGTCGTGACAACTCGGTCTGTAATTTTGACGTGATCTAATCTCCTTTAGCCCATTTTCAGCCCATTTTTGACTGAAACGACTGAGTTTCATCCGGATTTAATTTATCTGCACATTAAAGAATTTTAATTAAATAAAGGGGATTATTAATAAAATAAATACGGGGATTAAATAAATAATTAGGAATTTAAGCACAAGTAATTCTATTAAAAATATAATTATCACCCGCTTAGGATATGCCTACACCGGTTGCTATACCACAGGGCAGTAGGGGCTGGGGTTATAGATGTGATTTGGATAGACTGCGACAGTTCCAAAAGTTTGGACCACCGTCTTTCAGTGGAGTTATGGACCCAGTAGCTGCAGAGGATTGTATAAATGAGATTGAGAAGTTATATGGGTTCTTTGAGTGCACTACTACCGAGATGGTGGCCTTTGCCGCATTCATGCTGAAAAGATCAGCAGAACATTAGTGGAAATTCACCAGGCCTATTTTGAGAGCCCAACATACAGAGATCAGTTGGGATGTGTTTTTGGAGGCTTTTCAGAGACAGTATGTTTCAAATACTGTACAGCGAAAGCCAAAGATGGCTTTTTTGGGACTGACCCAAGGGAGCGGGACAGTGGATGAGTATGAGATGACCTTTATCTCCTTAGGCAGTTATGATCCTGAAATGATGGGTAACGAGGTTGAGAAGGTCTAGAAGTTTTTGGATGGACTAAGACCAACCAGCAGGTCCAGATTGGTTCCCTTGGATATACTGACCTATGAGGAGGCAGTGCGTAGGGCACAATTGTGTGAACAAGATGTTGAGAGGATTGCCTCAGAGTTTGGAAAGGTTGGTAAAGTGAGCAATAGAGATAAGAAGAGACCAATGTTGGATAGAGGCTTCAGTTATAAGGGAAGCAAGAGGTTTTCTTGAAAGAGGCGGAGGATTGAGGAGATCCGGGAGAGGATGATAATTCTATATTTTTAGAATTATTTGTGCTTAATTTCCTAATTATTTATTTAAATCCCCAATTTATTTTGTTAATTATCCCCTTTATTTAATTAAAATTCTCATGTTTGCAGATAAATCAAATCCGGATGAATTTTGAATATTTCGGTAGAAAATGGACCGAAATTGGGCTAAAATCGAGATTGAGCCACGCGGACAACACGAGTCATGCCACCGAGCACATCCAATTGGACAAGAAGACCGATGACATGGACATATCTTTTCGAGGAGCCAATGGTGTGAAGACAAGTGGCCAAAAAAAAGGCCAACTCATCAAGGATGTGAAAATTACCATTTTACCCCTAGTGTGTTTATAAATAGGAAAGGATGACAATTGAAAGTGTTATGTAATTTTTAGGAGTAGGAGTAGTGTAATGTAGTTAGGAGTAGTGTAATGTAACTTAGAGGTATTTTTAATATAGTTTAAAGTTTTATTTCAAAAGCTTTGTTGTTAGATTTATTTTGTTTTTCATTTGCAAGGATTTCCGGTTAGTTCTTAGTTAGCCACCATTGTTGCAATTTACAAGCTTTGTTTTATTTTCTTTAAAATGAAAAAGTTTAATCCTAGTTGCTAATCTTCTTTTACAGCATTTGATCTCATTTCCTTGTCTTTGCTCTTCTCGGTTTCTCCTTCATTTTTCAAGTTTGTTTTTGTTATGTTTATAATTCTCGGTTGCTTCCATTGGTAATTTTGTTTTTCCTTTTCGTTTGCTGTCCTTGCTACTCGAGAATGTGGGGAGCTAGGCTGATTTCATAAACCACCCGAGATCCTAGCAGCAGGCCATGAACCGAGAGTGAAGCTGGACAGACCGAGAGCCCTCCTCTGTTCTGCCCTGTTATGTTGTTATTGTACTGTTCATCATCTTCTATTTTGCAAGAATGGAGCAGGAAGCCATTGTTACGGGAGTGTGCTGAGCTGCGTGGCAGGTGAAGCAAGGGCGTTGGTGCAGGGATCGGACAACTGAAGGCAGGAGCTGCTGCTGTGTACATGGATTGCATGGAACAGATGCAGGAGCAGGACGTGATGAATCAGTGCTGGGCTGGCGTGTCGATCTGCTTGATGCGCGTGGCTGTTTGCTGGATGAGTAGGCTGCGCTGGGTGTTGGAGCATGGCTTGCTGATGATAGAAGCAAGGCAGGAAGTGACGTGCAGTGGTACAGGCAGGGAATGGAGCAGAGTAGGAATGGACAGGCACCAACTGCCGAGTGCAGTGCACAGTCGAGGCATGGGCAGCACCTTACCAACCCGTGACCTGAAACACCAGAAACAACAGAGTGCAGCAGACCAGCAGACCAAACAGCAAGCACCAACCCATGGACAAAACAGCAGCGGACCAGCGGGTAAAGCTGAGCAACCCGAGACTGCACCTGGAAACCGAGCAACCCGAGGCCTTACTGGAAATGGAAAAAACAAAATGAATGATGAACAGTATATGGAGGGAAGGTTTAAAAATGCTTAAGGCCTTGTTTGGCTTTTGCATTTTGGGCATTAACTCATTTTCATGCTTTTTAGTTTAGTTTATTTCCAATTAAATTAGTTAGCTTAGTTTAGATTTGTTAATTAAATTGCATGATTAGTATTCTAGTTTAATAGTGTAGAACTTAGTTTTATTTAGGTTGATAGTTAATTAAATGTTAATTTAGAATTAGATTAGGGGTAAATTCATTTCATTAAGTCTTAGGTTAGTTTAATTGTAGTTTAATTTTATTGCTTTATTTTCATAATTGCATTTTATTTTAATTGCGTTAGTTAATTTTAACAGTTTTAATTTTCTTTTGTAGGTTGTTGTTTTTAATTGCTTGGAGTATTGTAAGTACTTTGAGCTCAGTTTTATTTTCTTTATTTTATAGTTTTATTATTTTATTGCTTTCAGTATTTTCAATTATAGCTATGTAGATCACTCACCTTAATTCCATAATTTGCTAGAATATACTTAGGGTAAGATTAACCGGTACTTAATTAGGCTAATCAACTTCTCTGTGGGACGATAATTCGGGACTCAAATCCCATTATTACTTGTACGACCCGTGCACTTGCGGATATATACCCTTTGGTCGCATCAGAGGACAGTTAATCCTCCCATGTATCTTATTCTAGCTCCAGCAAAGGGAATTGTGATTAGAGGGCCACGACCTACTATAGACCACTGTAGCAAGTGTGGTAGGTACCATGGTACTCGACCATGCTATGAACCTCCTGTAGTATGCTTCAGATGTGGGCAATCGGGGCACATAATTTGGGATTACCCAGAGATGACAGAGAAAGTACCACAAAAGGGCAAGGAGCCAAAGAGAACTATAGTTGGTACAGCTACTCCGAGGATGAGGGCTATAGCTAAGGAAAAGGGGAAGCAGGTAGTGGGTGTAAGTAGAGGATGAGTGCATGCACTAGACCAGGACACTATGGATCAGTCTGCAGATGTGGTTAAAGGTACCATCCAAATCTTTGATTTAGAAGCATTTATATTGTTTGATCCTGGTGCCACACATTCCTTTATATCACCATATTTTGCACATAAATTGTTAAAGCATGTAAAACCCACACTACTAGATAAGATGTTGATGATATCTACCCCTATGAATGATAGTCAGTTGACTGAGCATGTATATAGAAATTGTAAGATGAAGATAGGAGGTAAAGAAATGGTAGCCGATTTAATTGTATTGAGTATGACTGATTTCGATGTAATCCTAAGGATGGATTGGCTGGCTGCAAACCATGTTGTTATGGATTGTCGTGCTAAAACATTGATGTTTCCCAAGATAGAAAATCTTGTTGTAAACTTTGTGAAATAAAGTGAAAGAACATGTTTACTATAAATAAAAGAGTATGATCTTAATACATGATATTCGAGAGATGAATTTGTTTATAAACTATATATGTTAATGTGATGATTTGTATTACTAATGGTAGAAAGGATAATGTGAAGGGTTCATTGCTTATATGATTGAGACGGATAAGGCACGTCCAGAGTTGATAGACATCCCAATGGTCAGGGAATTTTTAGATGTCTTTTCAGATGAATTACTAAGGTTACCTCCATATAGAGAGATGAAATTTTGTATAGACTTGACACCTAGTATAGAGCCGATATCCAAGCCACCGTACAGAATGGCTCAAGCTAAGTTGAAAGAATTAAGGAAGCAGTTACGGGACTTGCTGGAGAAGGGGTTCATCAGACTAAGCGTCTCACCATGGGGAGTATCGATTATGTTTGTAAGGAAGAGGGATGGAAGCCTCTGACTATGTATAGATTACCGGTTGTTGAATAAGGCCACCATCAAGAATAAGTGCCCCCTTCCATGCATCGATGACTTTTTAGATCAGCTAAGGGGAACGCAGATTTTCTCCAAGATAGATATGAGATCTGGGTATCATCAGTTGAAAATTCGCGATGGAGATGTACCCAAGACAGCTTTTCGCACCTGGTATGGACATTATGAGTTTATGGTTATGCCATTTGGGTTGACAAATGCTCCCGCAGCTTTTATGTCGTTGACAAATGAGGTGTTTCACCAGTATCTGGATCGATTTGTTATTGTGTTTATTGATGATATACTGGTGTACTCAAGATCTAAAGAGGAGCATGAACAACATCTAAGGATATTGCTACAGACCCTTTGAGAGAAGAAGTTGTACGCTAAACTCAGTAAGTGTGACTTTTGGTTAGAACAAATCTTTTTTCTGGGTCATATAGTATCGAAGGATGGAGTGTCAATGGATCTATCAAAGATTGAGGCAGTGATATAGTGGCAGAGACCCCAGACAGTAACAGAGATCAGAAGTTTCCTGGGTTTAGCTAGGTATTATCAATGGTTTATAGAGGGATTCTCGAGATTAGCTGCTCTTTTGACACATCTCACGAGAAAGAATGTTGAATTTGTATGGGACGATAAGTATGAGGAAAGTTTTCAGGAGTTGAAGCATCGTTTGACTACAGTTTCGATCTCACCATTCCTACTAGCTCAGGAGGTTTCTCAGTGTATACGGATGCTTCACACCAAGGAGTGGGTTGTGTATTGATGCAGGATGGGAAGGTAGTAGCCTATGGATCAAGACAGTTGAAGGATTATGATAGGAACTACTCGACCCACGATTTAGAGTTGGCAGCCGTAGTGTTTGCATTGAAAATATGGCGCCACTACCTCTATGGTGAAAAATTTCAGGTTTACACTGATTATAAGAGCCTTAAGTACCTGTTCTCGCAGAAAGAGTTAAACATGAGACAGAGAAGATAGCTCGAGCTTTTAAAGGATTATGATTGTGAGATCCTGTACCACCCAAGTAAAGCGAATGTAGTTGTTGATGCACTGAGTAGGAAGCATCTCGGCTCGGTATCATTTATGATGATCAGGGAACACGAGCTGTTGGACCAGTTCATGAACCTCAGTTTGGATGTGACCCCACTTGATGCTAATAGTGGCTTTATGATAGCTAGCATGCAGTTGGAACCAGATCTGGCAGATCAAATCTGACAGGGTCAGAGAATTGATCAGCAGTGCAGCGATATTGCCAGATAAATACGTAGGGGTACAGAAACTGATTTTGAATTGAGTTCAGATGGATTGTTGAGGTTTACAAGCAGGATATGTGTTCCCGATTATTTAGAGATCAGCTCACTCATTGAGGTATATGATACATCCAGGGAGTACTAAGATGTATCAAAACCTTCAAAAAGTTTATTGGTGGTCTGGGATGAAGAAAGATATTGTTGAATATGTCGCTAGATGTCTCGTCTGTCAGCAGGTGAAGGTAGAGCATCAGAAGGCTGCACGGTTATTGCAGCCTCTACCAATACCGACATGGAAGTGGGAGCATGTCACCATGGATTTTGTGATGGGATTACCAAAGACCCATAGAGGTCATGAGGCCATATGGGTGATTGTGGATCGGTTGACGAAATCAGCCCATTTCTTAGGTATGAGAGTTACTGATACTCTGAGCCAGTTAGTAAACTTATATGTGTGCGAGATAGTGAGGCTACATGGAATTCGAGTAAGCGTTATCTCTGATAAGGATGCACGCTTCACTTCCCACTTTTGGGAACATTTTCAGCAAGAGATGGGGATCCAGTTGAGTTTTAGCACCACGTTTCATCCTCAGACAGATGGTCAGTCAGAGAGGACTATACAGACCCTGGAAGATATGTTAAGAGCATGTGCATTGGGTTTTAAAGGCTCCTGGGATGACCATTTGCCACTCATAGAGTTCGCCTATAATAACAGTTCCCATGCGAGTATCAGGATGGCACTATATGATGCATTGTATGGGCGTAGATGTTGTTCCCCTATTATATGGGAAGAGGTTAGTGATAGACAGATCTTTGCTCCCGACTTGGTTAGACAAGCCTCTGAGGATGTCCAGTTGATTTCTAAGAGGTTACGAACAGCGCAGAGCAAACAAAAGAGTTATGCTAATAGGAGACGGAGACCACTAGAGTTTATGGTGGGTGAGTCAGTGTTTTTGAAGGTTTCTCCCTCGAATGGGATTACAAGATTCGAGAAGAAGGGGAAGTTGAGCCCTTGATATATAGGGTCATTTGAGATACTTGATAGAGTGAGAGATAAGGCATACAGGCTAGCATTGCCACATGAGCTAGTGAATGTACATAATGTCTTCCACATATCCATGTTACGGAAGTACCACCCGGACCCGGTGCATGTGATAAGGTACGGGCCTTTAGAGCTCAATGAAAGCATGACATATGTTGAGAAGCCGATTCGTATATTGGATAGAAAAGAGAAAGTGTTGAGGACAAAGACAATTCCCTTGGTGAAAGTTCTTTGGCAACATCACACGGTGAAAGAGGCTACATGGGAATTGGAGAGTTTGATGTGAGAGAGGTATCCCGAGTTATTCACACAATGATTGGTTCCAATTTAGAGGACCAAATTTTCTAAGTGGAGGAGAATGTGAGACCCCATATAGGTATAACCTTGCATATATGTAGATGGAATTATAATATGGATGAATTTGGATCAAGTAAATGTGAATGAAGTTCAAATGAGAATGAATGAGTATCGTGGATGCATGTGAAAGTTAAATAAGGGCTGAAGTAGCCACAAACTAAGTAAATGAAAACCTTAAGCATCCGGAATGAGTATAAGGATGCAAAAAAGTATAAATGAGTGTAAAACGAGGAATTATATAAACATTTTTTTATTTCCAAGTGATACGCACAAGTTTCATAAAGTGAAAGTCATAGGAAATGAGCCTTACCAAGCTCTAGATGGAAATAGATTGCAAAATGACTATGGCAGCAAAATTAAAGATGTTTTGTGTGAGTTACTGCAGAAAATTTTAGCAAAATCTAGAAAATATAAATACCAAATCAATCTCATATAAGGAAAGATCGATCTGGAAGAGCAAAACATGCTCTTATTTGAGCAATGGTACAGGGCACATCGATCTCCAATGGGGCCAGATCATTCTACTAAGCATTTTGTAATGAGGAGATCGATTCTTAATGCAAGCAAATCGATTTCCTTAACTCTCGAGTTGGAGCAGATCGATCTCCCCTTAAAACTAGATTGATCTCCTTAACTCCCTGTTCTCTGCCTGAAGCAAATCGATCTCAAGCATTCGAAAAATCGATCTTATGCCTTCAAAATGTCATGAAAATGAGGGATTTCAGAGGACAAGATCGATCTCCACCCTATGCAGATCGATCTCATTAAGTTGTTTCTATAAAAGGGAGCAAATGAAATCTGTAATTCATGGGAACAACCTCATTCTTCCATTTTCCAATCCAAAAACCTAGCTTTCTCACTCCTAAATCCACCTATTTTCATAAAGATTTGAGGGAAAGCTATTAGATACAAAATTTTTCACATCACAGAGAAGAACAACATAGCTTAGAGTCATTACCCCATTTGTTGTATTGAAGGAGCTAGGAGCATTTTCATTTGGAGCAAGAAGGAAATCCAAATAGGTGAGTTTCTAATACACCAAGTCAAATATATGTTTGTTTAGTTGCTATTGTGAGTTGATTGGGTGGTGTATTAATGGTAGAAACTACCTAGAATGCAAAGGAACAATTATGACCTAGAATGAGTCTAGTGTGAGAAAGTGAAATGTATTGGAATTAATGGTGAATGGGATATCTTAAGGTGATAATGGTGTTGTGAGTATGATTTTAAGATGGTATTATGGAATGAATTACGAGACTTACCCAAAAAGGGTAAAATGTGTATTTAAGGTATTGGGTAAAATGCATAAATGAATGAGAGAGTAAGGGTAGAGTATTCCACATCAAGTCCTAAACAACTAACTAAGTGAGTTACTAGATTAATTGGTTGGAAATGGCTTGATGATAGCCAACTGCAAAAATGGGCCAAACTTAACGAAATAGGCTCAATGAAATATATTGACTAGTTAAAGTCAAAATGTGACTTAGCAACATTAACTCAAGTGATTGGTGAATGATTTGTAGCTTCCGAGGATACACCCGGAGGAAGTTAAGCCAAAGCGCGAGAAGCTAAGAGGAAGAGAGTCACAACCTGAGTAAATCGAAGTAAGGGAATTGTGTGGAGTCTTAGAGATTTTGTGCGTAATTTGGGCGCATAATGCTTTTCTAGAATGCATGTGGTAATAGGAAATAAAATGGATGTTTGAAGGGCAAGAGATGGGTTTTTGAGAAATGTGCATGGAAACAAAAGCATGATGTTTTGAAAATCCTGTTTTATTGCTTTTTAGTAAGTGATTGGTAGGTTGGCTAACATTTGAAATGATTTGATTTGGTTTTATAACCATGCTTCGCCAAGAATTGAGCCACGTAAATGGATTTTGTGATAATGAAAGCATGCTAGAGCATGACTCGCACGCGGTTTGATGTGTTTTATATGCATGAGTGCTGGAGCTTAGCTCGCACTAGTTTTCACATGGATTTCTATGATGTTGTGCTAGAGCTTAGGTCGCACAAATTTTATACTGGTTTTGACATGGTGCTGGAGCATAGCTCGCATTAAATGTCCACCATACTTGTTACCGTGCTTGAGATTACTCGCATGTGGTTTTTATGACATGTTGATAGCCGTGTTAGGAGCTTCAGGTAGACTGGGTGTCACACCGATTAAATAGGCTTGCACGTGCATTTTGAGATGTGGCGCGATATGATGTGTTGATATGGGTCCACGGAGTACGTTGTACCGTGCATGTAGCATGGAGTACGTTGTACCATGTTAAGATTGTGATATGCCGTCTACGAACGATGTTTAGATCTGTTATGGACTGGCGGGTTAGACCTAACCCACCTCCCGTGCGGAAGTAGATAGAGGTGATACCCCGCACACCTGATCAGTGTAGTCTGGGATCACAAAGGATATGGCCATAGTCCTAGAGGAGATTTTCCTATTATATTGCCTATCTCACATGTCTCTTATTTATGAATGAATCCTATTTTGAAATGTATTGTGAGTCAGGACAATCCGAGGGAGGGGCTGAGTCCTGACAAGTGTTGATTTTATTGAGATGAGAAAGTATGATAATGGCTTGAAAGTACACTTAGGCATGATGGTTTCTCCATGCCTTATTTATGAGATATGCATGATTGTTTTCCATGCCTTGAATTTAAATTGTGCACTGAATTTTTAATAACCATGACTTGCTTTACATGCCATTAACACAAGCATGAACTGATGCTTTTTGAGGTGTGATGAGAAATGTATGGTTTTGAGCATGGCATCACGATCACGTAGATAGTGCAATATCTACCTAATCGCAAGATTGCCTTACTGAGCGTGTTGTTTGCTCACCCCCCTATTTTTCCCTCTCTATAGAGCTTTGAGTATAGACTGAGAGCGACTAGAGGCTTTCCTTTTTGGTATCCGCTGCATCCCATCACGAAAGGTATGCACACTTGTATAAGTTTTGTATCTAAACTTGCCATAGCACATTAGCATTTTGAATGTAACTATTGGGGATGTAAATCAATGTAAACACATTTAAATAGCAACTTTGATTTATCTATACAATTGTTTACTTCTAAATTATAATGCAAATTAAACTGTTATGGTTGATGAGATAGACATCGACACACAGCCCAACTATTACGAGTGTAGCTGATCACGATCGAGGTAAGGTAAGAACAAATAATAAATAAGGTATAAAAGCAAAATATTTGTGACAATTTTTGGTAAGTTGAGGGTCGTGACATTCGATCATAGAACGCTTTATACGGTGTCATTCTGATATTTGAGTGGTAACTGTTATTATATGCAAACTCTACTAGATGTAAGTGGTCCCAGAAGCCTTTAAAATCTTGAGCACATGCTCTCAACATATCCTCTAATGTCTGAATGGTCCTCTCTGACTAACTATTAGTTTGAGGATGGAAAGCTATGCTGAAATTCAGTTGGGTTCACATGGCTGACCGAGAATCCTTGTCAATAACGATGCTCACTGGAACACCACATAGCCTCACAATTTTATGTTCGTACAAATCTGCCAAGGCATTCAGAGTATTAGTCAATTTCATAGCTAAAAGTGGGATGACTTAGTCAATCTATCTACAATTACCCATATGGCATTATTATTCTTTCAGGTTTTTGGTTAACCCGTGATGAAATCCATAGTAGTATATGCTCTCATTTCCATATTGTCACAGGTAGGGATTGTAATAACCCTTTAGGTTTCTGATGCTCTACCTTAATATGCTGACATATGAAACATTTAATGACAAATTCAACTATATCTCCTATCATACTAATTACCAATATACTTTCCAGAGATTTTAATACATCTTAGTACTCTCTAGTTTCTAAAGTATATCTCAATGAATGAGCTTCTGATAGAATCATCTTCTTTAACTGTGAATCATCGGGTACACATATTCTATCTCTGAACCTCAATAAACCATCGGTATCAATACCAAAATTTGTTGTAGTACCCATTTGGATCTGATTAGCTACATTAATACAATACTTATCATTATGCTGAGCCTATCTGATTCGATCAATCAAGTCTAGTTTTCAAATCTTGGCTCATCTATTATACAGTAACCATCAGTATCAGAAGAACTGTATCCAATTTGAGGTTCATAGAATGTTCGAACAGTTTGTGTTGCCTGACCATTTTACACGACACTATCTTGAAGTTCCTTTCACTCGAGGTACTAGCTCTAGCCATTTCTTCATCTTATGTTTAATTCTTTTTGTGAAATTTAATATCTAAAACTTTCATGATCAGTAAAAAATATTAATCCCTCGCCACACAACTAGTGGTGCCTTAAATTCAATGCAAAAATTACGGTTGTAAATTATGCGTCATAGACTAAAACATTTCTAGACGCTGTCAAGTTTTTCAGGCGGAGAGGTATTTTGAAATACCTTGATTAGCCATCAAACTTGACCACATGAACTAATTATAGCCATATAGGTTGAACATTCAATCCTAATTAAAAGTAGGATACCAAAGTTTATCGTAATTCTCGTTTATCCTTTAGACACAACCATTCTCAGTTCATTTCACTAAATCTGAATCATTCCACATACCAGAATTATTCATACAATGTGTACATCTCTCCTTCCAAATATAACCTGTATTCAGAATTTATCACACTCCAAAGTCTCGCATTCAAAATATAATTACATGTAAATTACGATCCTTATATTCGAAACATCTTTCATATTCCAAACTTCCTTTGTAACCCAGGAGACTCTGGATCTTCTTAACAAGTAACGTCAGTACACCCCCAAAGTGAATCACTCGGTCTGATAATCCCCTTATCATATAATTCCTATAATCACTTCTTCAACTCTTCTCATTCAATCGAAGCCATTCAGTATAGTGGTTTGAGTATTATTTCGGTACCAAGTAATAAATCAATTCAAAACTTCATCTTTCTATCTAGTGGTAACTCTGGTAGATCATACAGATATATGTCGAAAAACTCCCTGTCAACAAGAATGTCTCTTTATTCCGGACATGCCTTATCCTTATCAATCACGTAAGCAGTGAAACCTTCAAGTTTCATTTATACAATTCGTTCAGTAATTCATTCTTCTAGTTACAATGAATTTAGTCTTTCATTACCCATTTTTCTTTCGCAGATCCTTTTCTGTCACGCTCTTTACCTGTCCCTTTTCTTAGTAATTTCATATACATACATCTCATAATCGCACATTTGCACCTTCTGCACAGCCTCCTTATGAGTAGTAACATTAAATGAAGGCAACCTAGCTCAGATTGAGAGTCTTAGTTCCTCCATAATCTTTCAGACCTTCTTCATTTTGTCACTCAACTTATTCAGATAATACCTCCCCAAAATTATGAATTTAAATTCATATTCATTCTAGGATTTATTACCATATGTTCGATTCAAAAAGTTCATATGTAGTTGTTGTTGTGCCATGTCCAGGATGTATTACCATCTAAGGTATACAGAATCACATCCCATGTAACTCTCTAATGTCGAGTCCTTGGAATAAATCGGGGGGAATTTCCACCAAGGTTTGCTTCTCATTTTAATATCAATGATGCAAAAGCTACCTTCTTTATAGTAGTACTTCTTAAAAATCTGTATAACTTCTCTAATTCTTTAGCCAAGTTTTTCATTGTAACCAGGTTCTTGACTCCAGTAAATAATAGTGGACTAACTTTTAAAACTGCCTCAGTCTCTCTTTAAGTCACAGTCATACCTAAATTATCATTCTTACTATTACGCTATTATAAGATCGTTTGAGGCTTTGTTGGGGCCTGTGATACTACCAGTGATTGAGTAGATGACAGTTCAAGATTAGTCTGTGTAGGTAGGGGTGGTGATGGCACAGTAAGAATAAAAGGTCTAGTCATACCCTGCAAACTATCAATGGGTGCCATAACCCGACTAAACAATATCATCATTGTCTCCACTCTAATCTTGCAAAGTGGGTTTAATGATTCACTATATCCTTGAGCCTATCTCTACGGCCTCGACAAATTATTTCCACTCGTCTACTTGTATGGTTGAAATACCTATCAGCCATATCTATTAGTTTCCTCCATTCAATGACAAAATTTCTCAGAAAAACACAACTAGATATACTCGTTTGTATCTAAACAATGTACAACAATATGAGGATGTGAACTTGAAATGTCTTTTTACTCCTAATATCGACTCGTATCAGACTAACCAGGCTTGATACCAACTTCTATAACGACCTTTTTTTTACGATACAATATAGTTGAGCTACGAGTCGATGCTAGATCAGAATAATAAATCTTTGAACAAAGCCAGAGAAAATATTTTTCAATTAATCGGAATAATTATTCCTATGCAAATATATTTACATTTACATCCCCAGATATACCATCATTTACATTACTGCACATAAAAAATTTTAGATACAAAATAATGTCTGTCCTAGGTATACCTTTAACGCAAAAGATTACTTTGCGAAAGTATGGTTGTGCAAAATAACCCTACTTACAAAAGGAGTCTCAGCTACTGTTGAGGCTCTGTGGGGAAAAATAAGGAGGGAGCTCAATGTGCTTAGTAAGAAAAATGTGTGGCAGATAGATAAATATACTATCTAAATGTTTGAATAATAGGGTTATTATGAAAAATATATCGAGCAATCTAGTAAAATCAGAGTTGGAAATCAATAATAGTTTTCAATATCGATAGTATAAACATTGAACTGCAATAAATACAGTTTCTAAGACTTTATACGGTAGAATAAATGATTTCAAAAAATATTACAGTTCATATGGTCAGTTCAGTAAGTCAAATAAATGAGATAAGGTGGAACATGCTATAACAATAATAAATATGTCAATTGGCCAATGTCAGTGACTTCAAGCATCATTGATCAAGTGTGCTGGGATGTCAATCACCGTAGGAGTGGTCAGCTACCCAAACGGCTCACAATACAATATGTTCAAAGATCGATACCACAGTACAGCATACTCACATGCGTGTTGCACGATACATCGTACTCCGTGGACCACAGTAATAGTAGCAATTTAGTAACAATGCAGCATGATTAACCATCGTCTTTACCTCAAAATCAGTGCGAGTCAGGCTGTGCAACACACAGTCAGCACGCGCTCAAGCACATTTTATCAGTACTAATTTAACAGCAATTCATTTTCATTAAACCATTTTTAAAATTCAGTTCGGTACATAAAACAATTCAAAAGAGGTTGGCTCATCCTTTTTCGGTCAAAATCCTCAATGTACAGTCTATGGCAATTAAGATTAGAGATATTTTGATTAAAATCAATAATTAAAAACACATTAATATTTATATAAATAAACTAAATAAATTTATATCGGTAAAGATAGGCCGATTAACTGAGACTAAAGTTTTTTAATAGTTTTAATAACTATAAAATCGGTTTAGAGTTTTCTATAATTTCGATAACTATAAAATCGACCTAGGGTTCTATATCTATAATTCTACAGAAAATACGTGTAAATATCACTAATAGCTCATAACAATTTTCCTTACTATAAAATTTTCCTATAATTTATATCTATGGTCCAACAGAAAATACATGTAGATATCACTAACAGCACACGACAATTTTCCTTACTGTAAAATTTTCCTAGAATTTATATCTACGGTCCAACAGAAAATACGTGTAGATATCACTAGCAGCACACAACAATTTTCCTTGCCTCAGTGTTTGTCAGTAGTCCTCAGTGCCTCAGTGATGTGAGTCAGTGGATCTGTTAAAATCAGTATACTTCTCCGAAGCTTTGAACTAATATTTGTATAATGATTTCCGAGCCGTTCCCCCTTGAGTTTTCCTAAATTTTCTGTGCACTTTTCTATGCCTTCAATATTTCTACTCACTGAGATTTATATATATATATATAAATTCATACACGTATCTATATTATTCTTTTTCTCTTTTTTTTTTTATATTTGAGTTGTTGCAACATGATAGGACTATACGTTTCTTCCTTTCCCATTTCACGCTATCTGCCGAGGATTTCACTAACCCTAACTTCCTCAAATTTTCGACAAATTGGACACTTTCGGGTCGTGCTTTATTCTTGTAACGCCCCGAAAACGTGGCATTTAGGGCTAATTTAAATTTTTTTCTTATAACTCAACATCTACACAAAGTGCATTCCTGTTTAGTGTCAGTTCATATCTTATCTTTTCATTATTAAACTCATCATATTCGATTATACTTATATCATTTTTAACGAAAATCTGGCAGCATAACCTCTTTTATATATATATATATATATATATATATACATACATATATATCTCTATCCTCTTGCAAAATTTTCAAAGTAAACACAAATATCCACAACCAGTTGATTTTACTTCCATTTTATTACCGAGACATTTAAGAGACTCCTAAACATCAGCATCCAAATTTATTATATCACATAGTATCGAAATGACTCACTTTTCCCCAATTTACATATATATACAACCCTGATTACGTCCCAAACGTTTACTTATGCACAAGTGTCTATACTACATAACCTTTTTGTAAAGCTTATCAAGTCTACATTATATTTAGAAAATATCAAAAAAATTTACCTTCTAGAAGGTCTCCAAATTTAGCAATTTCTAATGGGTCAACAGTTTCCTGGGCTAGGGCAGCCCATTGCCCTGTTTTAGAAAATCCACCAAAAATATTTTCCATCACATTTCTTCCAATTTTCCACTTTTAAAGTTTTTTACTATGTTCCTAGTATCTCCTATAAAAATTTGGGACCCACTTGTTTAAGAAACATTTCCCGATTGAGCCCATTTTGCATGATTTGGTCAATACCGATAAAAATCGCTCAAGATTTTCAGTTTACTTTAAAAATTATTTCTAACACTGAAACCTCATTATTTCCACTCCATATTCATTCTCCATGTCAATCATGCCTTATGTGAATTTCCTATTTTCTCGTAATAATTTTCGTGAATTTTTAGAATTTATTCCGAATTTACTAGGCTCATTTTCTCGGTTTAGTGTAAAGTCGAGTTTCACTATCTTTTTAACTTCTAACACCTTAGTTTCACTTTCTAATCATGAAAACATGCTTTAAATCACACTTTTTAAAAAATATTTAAAATTGCATCCTTACCTCGTAATGCATGCCTCGGGCTTCGTGCCACTATCCCAGACGGCTCCATCATTCTAGGCTCTACATGAACATTAACATGAGCCTTAGACTTCTCAGTTTAACTTAGAATGAATAGTAATATGGGTAAATTCGGGTTTCACAATTTCAGTCTTCCCCATTTCATACATGCACACAGACACACACACACACACACACACACACACACACACACACACACACACACACACACACACACACACACACACACACACACACACAGATATATATATATATATACCCCTTTTGCAATGGTTTTGCTGTACAACTCTTGGCCATGTTGAAGAATATGTATATATATATATATATGTGTGTGTGTGTGTGTGTATAAATATACATATATGTGTGCTTATACCCATATTTATTCTTATGGCTAATATATTTTATTTAAATTAATTCTTCCAAGTCTCACAATGGAAAATATAATTTAATTTAAATCTTTAACTAACGAAACACATCTTTAATTCCAATGACTACATTGTTATTCATAGATAAATTCAAATACGTAGAACTTAGGGTGTTTACAGTGACACCTCGAAAACGTGTAAATATGAGCTAATTTTAACTTAATTTCTTATTTAAGTTGTATTTTTGTTTAGTGCTAATTACTTAACTTTTTATTTTAACAAAATTTCACCGCCATAACAGCTTATTTATGCTCATACCTCCCTGCATTATTCAAAATACATTTTTGTATCTCACAACAGTTGTTTTTAATCTCCTTTCATAATTAATAGTGATTTCCTTAACCATTACGTTTCCTTAATACCTCTGAAATACATTTTATTGTATAAACTGTAAGTTTACAACTTTACATACATACTTACCTAGATTACATCCCAAAATATCTTTTACATCAAAATGTCTATCTATACAGGATGTCTGGAAATAACACTAGGAGTATACCTTATCGTGTACCGAAGGTAGCTTGGGGAGAGTGTTGGGTCTACCAGCCTACGTCAACTACACGGCAGGCGTAGAAAATCATCACTACAAATAATCTACAAGAGTAGAGGAGAGGGTGAGCTTTTAAAAGCCCAATGAGAAATGCATTTAAAACAATTTTAGTATCAAAACATACTAAACACGAAACGCTTATATACAAAACATTGGTAAACATACATATAATTATCGAAAACATGCTTAGCTTAAAACAAATGACTCAAACAACTTTATATCACAATTTCACATGTCACAAAACTTATCACTTTTCTTTCGAAGTCATACAGAATATATCATGGAGACTAGGTAGATACACATAGTAAGCATAAGTCATGTTCATACAAACTCAACCTCTGAAAAGGGAGACAATAAACAAACAGAGTACCAATAGCCATGGTAAGGGGACTGCAGACTGGATCAGGGTCGTACAACGCCCTATGCCACTAAGGACTAAAATGAATGATGCACGAATTAGCGAAAGATAAGGCACCGAGTGGGCAACACATGCACGACGTGGTTAAACATGCACCACAAAGGACTAAAATATGCACGATGTGGCATAAGGCATACACCACAAAGTATCAAACTTCACACGGGCCATGCATGAAAGATATCAAGAACTAAATGTTGCCTTAGTCTCAAAACGAAACTTACAAATTCTTTTTCGGGCTTATTAACCCGCATACTAATAAAATCAACCTTTAGGTGAAATTCTCATATTTCTGATAACTGATTCGTAAAACACATTTTCGTATCAAAACTTTCTTTTCCAAAACATTTATAAGTGGTAAAGAAAGTACACTCGAAAAGCTTAGTCAAGTTGGTTTTTCTTTCGATTTTCAGTTTATGCATGAACAATACTTTTTAGGCATCGAGACACATTTTGTAACCACGATCATACTTCAAATATATTTGTGTATTAAAAGAGAGGTAGCGAGATACTAATACCGCTTTAAATTACACCCCTCACTTATTGAATCTTAGGCAGCACAAAATCACCAGGTATCAGGCTTGCCTTGATTTGCATGTCAGTTCCTCGAGCTGTTCAAGACAGTTTCAAAATCATTAGATGATACTCAATTTCATCTTAGTATACTTTGCACTGTCTTACATAAACTTTATTAAATTTGGCTATTTTTGACAACTTCATTATTAGCTCAGTTTTACCGATAAACGTGTCAGTTTTACAGATAAACGTGTTAGTTTAAGCTATTTCGATAGTTTCTCTTCTTCTAACTTTAATCTTATAAACCTAATAGCTCACAAACATATTCAGGTAACATACAACAATTTATCAAATCGTCAATTTGGACACTTTTACAGTTTTCCACTAACTCGAGCTATAAACCGAGCTTTTAGGTATTAAGCAATCATTCTACAACTCATGATTCAACCAAATTTCATCTTCTCCCTAATACATCAAGGCTGGCCGAAACTACAACTCACTCTAGAAATTATTTCTTCAATTTCTACTTTAGTAAAAATCATTTAAATCCATCAAACAACAACATATATAACCATCATCATCTTCCATCAGCTTCTCACCTTGTTTAACAAACTTTGACCACTCCTTCTTGCTCCAGCAATGATTCTGAGCTATAGATATACATGTATACAACTTAAAATCATCAAAAACAAACTTTAAAACTAGCCAAAAGTTCATGAATTTAAGTTTTCTCTCACCTCTAAAACATGCAGATTTTGCCCCCTAGTTCTTCTCACTAACGTTTCACCTAGCAAATCAACTTGTTTGTGGCTGAATTTTTTATATGTTGTACAGGACTTAGGAAGGAAGATCTTATTATTATTATTATTAGATGACTTCTAAAAATGCTTGGAAGGGGGTCAAAAAATTTGCGCAAGGAGACCCTAGAGAGGACACCTGTGGCTAGCTTGTGGGAGGGATAGGTTTCTAGTTCCATGTCGGTTTGGCTTGTTCTTTAGTGTTCCAAAAAGGAATTTAAGAGCACTCCAACATGGAAAAAATCAGGCTTAAAAGCCTTCTGGAAGGCCTTCAAAATGGGCCTTTATGTTGGGCCAGTTGAGTGTTGGGCCTAGCCTGCCAGCAACCTTGTTTTCATAAATTCAATAAAAATTATTTCTAGCCCATTTTCTTTCAAATTTCCAACATTCATGTGTTATACTAAGTCCCTAGTATGTCCTATAAAAATTTTGGGTCTACTTGCTTAAGAAAAGTTTCCCATTTCAGCCCATTTTGCCCGATTTAGTCATTACCAATTGAAATTCCTTAAAGCTTTTGGTTTACTTTAAAATTTAATTCGACCACTGAGACCTCTATATTTCCACTAAATTTTCATTTTCCAAGTCAGGTATACCTTATATTAATTTCCTATGGCCTCAAAATAATTTTCTTAAATTTAGAGAATTAATTCCGAAATTAGTTCACTTACTAAGCCCAATTTTTCAGTTTAGTGTTAACTCGAGTTTTTACTAACTTTTTCACTTCCAATACCTTAATTTCACCTTCTAACCACCAAATCATACTTATACATGCAATCTTTGAAAAATACTTAAATTTAAAACCTTACCTCGATTTTTCGTGCCCTGAGCTTCGTGCCACTAATCTAAGTGCTTCCGTTATTCTGGGCCTGCATAATATTATTCTGAGTATCTTAATTGCTTTTGGGTTTCATACATAAGGTTCCTCTTTTGAATTTAACAATTTCAACATTCATTTTGAATTTCATTTCTGCAGCCAAGTCCTTGAAACACATTTACGAAAGTGAACCAAATAGTTTACCATAAATCCAAAATCAAACCCCCAAACTTGCTTTTACATTTGCAATCAAGTCATGCAAAGCAATCTTCAATTAATTACCTTTTTGCTCCAATTCCTTCTAACACTCTAGCAAACAGCTACAGCCTTTAATTCCTAATTTTTTTTAGATCCAAAATGAAAAAGTCCAAATTTTAACCTGCCACAGCATTCAAAGTCACTATTTTTTAATGTTGTGAAACTTGAAATATCATAATTATTATTTATTTGGAAACTAGAAAGAAATTAAGAGACTCATTTTGGTGTTGGTATAAGGTCCGGAGCAACCGAAGGACATGATTAGTGCCACGAAGCTCGGGGCACGAAACCCGAGATGAGATTCTAAATTTAAGAAATTCTTGAGAGTTATATGTATATAAGTATGATTTGATGGTTAGAAAGTATAACACAAGCTTTGAAAGTGAGAAAATTAGTGAAAGCTCGGGTTACCATTAAACCGAGAAAATTGTCAAGAAACTGAGATAAATTCAAAATAAATTTCGTAAATTAAAGAAAGTTATTTTGAGGCCATAGGAAATTCGTATGAGGTATAAATAAGTGGGAGAATTAAATTTTGGAATAATTATTGAGGTTTAGACACATAAATAAATTTTTAAAACCGAAAACCTTGAAGAATTTTTATCATAAAGACTAAATCGGATAAAATGGATCCAAATGAAATATTATCCTCAATCAAGTGGGTTCCAAATTTCATGGACAACAACTAAACATAGTAGAACACTTAAGAAGTGGCCAAATAACAAAAATGGGCTGAAAAATAGTTTTTATGAATTTTTCAATGCAGGCCACATAGTAGGTCCAATTTTTTGCATCTACTGGGCCACAAAGAATGCCTAATTTGAAAGGGTTCCATATAGGCTTTGGGCCTAAAATTTTAGCCCAAGATAGTAGACCCAATTCAGTATTTAAAATGGTATTATAGCTCGTGTAACTCTCTAGAACCAAAGCGATATCTTCTCTGGAAGTTACCCAATGTTTCATACCATGTTTCCTCTTGTGGAATTTTTTTATCCCCTTTCTAGGTAGAATTAGAGCTCGTCTAAGAAGGATGAAATTTTTTCCATCAAGTCCTATATAACATATAAAAAATTAAGCAACAAAGAGGCTCTGTAAGTTGGTGGAAAACTAGTGAGAAGAACAGGGGCAGAATCTGCCCTGTTGTGCAAAGTGAGAGAAAGTGTGAGACCCCATGTATGTAAAACCTTATCGTATATTAATGGAATTATAAGATAGATGATTTTAGACCATGCAATGTGAATGGATTTAAAATAGGAATGAATGAGTATCATGGATGCAAGTAAATGATAAATAAGGGCTGAAGTGGCCACAAGCTAAATGAACAGAACTTTAAGCATTCAAATTTGCAAATAAGGAGTAAAACACAAATGATAATGCATGGATGGTGAATTTTGTGTATCCTCTATGATATCAAGCAGTACTCACAAGTTCCAAAACACGAAACTTATAGGAAACGAACCTTTCCATGCTTAAAGTGTGAATAGATTGCAAAATGACTAGTGAAGCAATCAAATGCAAGTTCTCTCTTGAATAATCTGGAAAAATGCAGCATAAGGGCTACAGATGAAGGCTAGATCGATCTCCTATCTAAGAAAGATCGATCCCTTGTGCAAGCAGAACAATTTCAAGTGAATCTGCCAAGGCCAGATCGATCTCCCCAAAGAGCAGATCGATCTGCATTTGCCTCTGCCTTACAGAGATTGATCCCCTATTGAGTACAGATCGATCTCCATTTGATTCTGCCAAGCCAAGATCCATCTCTCCCCATGAGCAGATCGATCTCCTCAAGCCTCTGCCAAGAAAGGATCGATCCCTCACCCTAAGAGCATATCGATCCCTCACCCTAAGAGCATATCGATCCCACCCTTTTATGTTGGAACAATCTGATAGCTGAAAACCAAGGGAAGATCGATCTCCTACCCTAGCATATCGATCTCTCCACTCTCAATCTATAAAAACTCGATGACAAAACTTCATTCTTCAGCAAATCAAATATTTCCCCTCCATTTTAACCCAAATACCAAGCTTTATCTCTCTAAAATACCTTTCATTCCAAAAAGAATTACAAAAAAGCTATTAGAGCCAAAGTTGTTCATTTTGAGGAGGAGAACAACATACCTTAGAATCAAAACTCAACTAGTTGGATTGAAGGAGCAAAAAGGATCCTCCAAGTTCAAATGAGGGAAAAGTCAAGCTAGGTGAGTTCTCGATACACCAACTCTAAATATGTATAATAAGATGTTGTTAGGAGTAGATTGGTGTGTATATCATTGGTTGAAAACACCTAGAATGTAATGAATCGAGCATAGCCTAGAATGGGTTTAGAGTGAGAAGATATAATATGGTTGAGTTGATGATGAATAGGTTATATTAAGGTGTTAAGGATGCTATATCCATGAGTTTGAGATTGGGTTGTGAAAGCAAATTATGGGATGGGGCAAAGTGAGGAAATGTGCATATATGGCAATTGTTAAATGTACGAATGAATGGAGGAATTATGGATTAAGCATGCAAATCAAGTGTTTGATTTGATAGCAAAATGGGCTACTAGCTAAATTGATTAGGAATGGCACAATGTTCGTCAAATGCGAAAATAGACCAAGCTTAATACCATAAGGTCCGATAAGATGTAGCAATAGTAATGAAGTGATTTATGAATACTTGTAGCTCCAGAGACCAGATTAGGAGCAAATTGGATTGGACAAGCTTCCAGCAGTGGAACTTGTACTACGCTCGACGTGATTCGAGGTAAGAGGGTTTTGTAAGAGCTTAGAGGTGGCTATTCGTATTTTGAAGAGAATTATAGGGCGTAAATTTTTCCTATTATCTAAAAATGCATGAAGAATTTTTGTGATAGGTTCCAAGAATAAGGAAGGAAATATAAGTTTTACTTTGGTAGGAATTTCATGAAAGGGGTAGTAAAGATCCAAAAATGCATAGATTTCCATGAATTTAATGTTTTTACCAAACTGAAATGCTTTGATTTATATTGATAGTGCCGGAGCTCTATTCGCACTTGTTTTATTGGTTTATGTGCATGAAAGTCGTATCGAAGCTTTGCTCGTACGAAGATTTGAGATGTTTTATAGAAAATCATGTTGTAGCCTCCTATAGACTATATGTCACAGTGAGATGATGTACCGCATGCACGTTTTAAGACATGAAATGGTTACCGGCATGGTATAAGGCGGGTAAGACCTATGGTAGGCACCCCCGAACCATGTGGGGCTAAGTCCTATGGCAGGCATCCCAGATAAATAGTCAAGTGGGCAAAGTCCTATAGCAGGCACCTTCAAACCGTGTGGGTCCACAGAGTACGATGTACCGTGTATATCACATGGAGTACGATCTACCGTGTAGTCTTGATGACTAGATGGTTGAGTTATTGCATGAGTAGGGTTGACCTCACCTCTCGTTACAGTTGTGATGCCCCGCTCGCCAGGATCCGTATAGCCTGGGATCACAGAGATTTTATACATGGCCATCATTCTCAATTTATTTCAAAATGTAACCTACATGCCTCACTTGCTATTATGTTTTATTGATAGACTTGGGTAGACCCGAATGAGGGGTGACACCCGTGATTTGGTTTTTATAAAGGAAATGTGAATTTATGCGCAGGGTATTCCCGAAGGATGAGATTAGATTTGATTCAAATGAATGGCAATGAGTTTTGATGTGACAAGCATGAGATGATTTATATGTTGATTTTCCATTTATTATCGTGCCTGATTTTATGAATGTTTCATATACTATATATATATATATTCATGTGGCATGGTTTGATCTACCTCATGCTCAAGATATAAATGATTTCGATATCATGTCATTATAAGCACGTAGATAGTGTAGCTGTCTACCTGCTTACATTATTTCCTTACTGAGCGTGTGGTTACTCACCCTTTCATTTTCCATCCCTATAGAGCATCCATAGTGGTCGAGAGCGAGTAGAGACTTGCACTCCCAGTGTCCACTATTGCTCATCGCTAAGAGGTATACACATTATTGTCGTTTTGTATCTAAACAAGTATAGGACAGCAATATTTTTGGAAATGTAAATTGGGGAGTGTAAACATTTATAGACAAGTATTAATTAATGAAGTTAATGTAAGCAATTTAAGTCTCTACAATTATTGTATATAAATGTTACATGATATCAAGTATGGTAAGAGATAACTGGCTCCGAATTATAGCTCAACTGTTTGGTGTAGGAAACTGTTCACGACAGGGTAAATTAAATGAATAAATGAGAAAAAAATTTAGTGATTTTTGGATGAAGAGGGTCATGATAGAGATTAGTATCAGAGTAGAGTTGATCTGATATGAGTAGGACTTAGTAATAAGAAAATTTACATCCCTATATTGTTGTGCTTTGTTTAGATATAAATGTGTATATCAGAAGGGTCATACTAATGAATAACTATGGATGTCGGAAGTTAGGCATTATGCCTATCACACGCAGTGGTAGAGGGGCGAGGGCACGTGCTAGGGGTCTTAAAGGGAGGCCTGAAAATCGTGCAGAACCACAGACCGAGCAGATCCCGTATGAGCCTACTACGATATGAGATCCACATCTTTGTATGACATTCCTTACGATTTCCACATTGTATGATGCTATTATCTGTTAATGGATTCATAAGATGGTTGATTTGGATTTGATAAATCTGGATGAAATGAAATAACGTACGTAAAATCACACAAGGGTAAATCGGGAAAGTAAGGACCCAAAAATTTAGTGAATGGAATTTAATCAAGTTGATGGAAAATAAGAATTTAAAATAAGAAAAGATTGTCAGTTTATGAAGGAAAGTCGGTTCAATTTGGTCTCGAACACGTGCAAGGGTAAAACGGTCAAAAGATCAAAATTCGGTATAAATTCGATAAGAAAATTTCATTAAAAATATGCAATTGAGAATCTGGATCAATAACGAGGAAAATATTGAATTTCGAGTCCAATTGATCAAGATATGAATTTATTTGAATTAATCTGAATTTTCATATCAGAAAATTATCACGAAAATATTGAAAAAATATATCGGAAAGAAGAAATAAGACAGATAAATTCATTTATTGATTAAATGAATAAAATAATATTTTTTGAAGATATTTAGGATTTTAATGTATTTTAATGGATTAAAATAATAATAAAATAAAATAATAATTCAATAAATCAATAAATCAATAAATAAATAAATAAATAAAAGAAAATGAAAATCTGAAAAAACGCAAGGAGAGAGAAAGAAAACGGAGAAGCCGAGGAAGACCGAGAACCACCGACGACCGCCCGCGACCTACGAGGCCAGGCGAGGGCTGGAGAAGAGAGAGGACAACTCAGCGAATCTTCTGGTAACGCTGACGCGCGCCGACGACGCCTGATTTCGGCGAATCGACGAAAGGAAAGCCGAGAGGGAACCGAGTTGATTGCCGACGATCTACGGCGATTCAGCTCCTATTCAACCCAGCCGAGAGACCCCCTAGTCGAGGCGGTTCTTTTGGTACCGATAGCGGCAGGTGAAACGGCCGATAACGCCGGCGACGGTGAGGGGAGGAAAACGGCACTGTAGCCGAAAAGGGGAAGAAAAAGAAAAAGAAAAAAGGAAAAGAAAAGAAAGAAAGGGGAAAAAAGAAAGAAATTTTACCGGGGACGACTCGAGATTCAGGTAAGTTGACCGAGGGTCGCGATTGACGTGCGGTTAAATTTCGAGAATTAATTTAATATTATATTAATGAAAAATAACTCGGATTAATCTCATTGTATAGTTCTACGATAGAGCTTGAACGAGAGCCGAGTGAGCTCGAATTTTTATACCTCGCAAAGCATTGGGTAAGTACACTTTAATTACGACAATTTGAGTCCTTAATGCAGAGTTAAGATTATTTTACGGATTAATTCTGCATAAAATGAATTGTATTCAAAATTTTAAAGTAATTATCGTAAATAGTATACGGGCTATCCAATGAGCTTGGAACGAAGCCTGATGAGTATTGCTAAGTCAAATGAGCCCAGTAGACCCGAAGAAGGGATTTAATAAGTAGAAACGAGCTGAAAAAGGGGTCAATGCCCATTAAAGTGCGATCGGGCCCAATAAAGTAAAATGGGCACAGTGCTTTAGATTCTATTAGTAAGAGTGAAATACTGATAAGTATATTTGAACTGAACCAATATGTAGTTATATGCAACTCCGTAGACTTGGTTTGGAGCGAATTGGACTGAGAAACCTGGTACGGTCAAGAAAAGATAAGCTTACGAAAAGATTCCAAGTAAGGGAATTTTATAAGCATTTAGAGGTAGCTGTATGTATTTTTGATGGAATTTACATTATGTTAAATTCATTAGGCTACCTGAAAACAGAATAATAATTTTTTGGAAAATGTGGAAGTTGTGACAAATTACCATTTTACCCCTATTTAGGAAAATTTCAAAAAGGGTAGTAAGGCTATGAAATTGCATGAATTTCATGATTTTGATATTCTTATGATGACATTGCCTTAATTCAAGCAATTTATGAATATGTTGGCTATTATTTTCATATTTTAAGTGAAAAGGCACAGGTTGGTGCCAATTGATATTTAATTGACATGTTTTGATGAAATTGAGCCGCCTACCAGTTTTATATGAGTTTTAATCGTGCTGGAGCACTACTCGCACTTAATTTCATATTTTAACTCATACACAGAGTGCTGGAGCCTTGCTCGCACTATTTTACAGACTTATTTCACATGACTATCGTACTAGAGTTTTTCTCGTACAAGGTTTTCACTGAGTTTTTATACATATCTGTACTAGAGCATTGCTCATACATAGGTTTCATATAATCTATGAAACCGTGCAGGAGCTTAGCTAGGACGAGGCTTTTAGATATCATGTATATGCATGAAGCCGTGCTGAAGCTTTCTCCTGTAGACTATGTGTCACAGTGAGATGATATGCTCACACGTGCATACTGAGACATAATTGGCATGGGTGGATAAGACCTATTGCAGGCACCCCTTGACTGAGATTGGATTCATGAAGTACGTTGTACCGTGTATATCACATGGAGTACGTTGTACCGTGGAGATTGTTGGAGTGGAGTGGCATTAGCCACGAGGTAGCAAGCCTTGCCCTTGCAATCCTACTGTTATGCTGTTCTGGCGGGTAGGATTAACCCACCTCCCGTTTTAGGTGTGATACCCCGCACACTAGGATCCGTGTAGCCAGGGATCACGGGGATATAGCCATAGTCCTGGATATTACCGATTAGTCACTTACATGTCTCACATGATAAATTCTTTAGTTTTGATAGATCAGGGTAGGACCCGAGAGAGGGGCCAGGCCTCGATCTTCTTTTGAATTCGATTGAGATTTGATTTTCCCATGGAAGGATTTTATAAAACTTTCATGACTTGTAACCCTGAGAGAATGGTGATTTTATAACGAAATTTTATAATAAGTTATTTTGTTGAATTTAATTAAATTCATTGAGTTTATCACATTTTAACCCAGATGGGGTGTTTTAAAACTTATTGATTCAATTGAACATTTTAACCCAGATGGGGTGTTTTAAAACTTATTGATTCAATTGAGCATGAGATGTTTTCACATGAGATTCATTCCATGTTTTATATGCCGATTTTCTATATTAGAATAGATGATATCTATATGTATGGCATATCATTGTTTTTACCTCATGCTTACATATATCCTGATTTCCTATCAGCATGTAGATAGTATAGCTATCTACCCGTTTATACTATTGCCTTATTAAGCATGTGAAGCTCACCCTTTCATTTTTCACCCCCTTTTAGAGTTTCCACCTTAGAGATAGCGAGTGCAGAGAGTAGAAGGCATAGCTTATTATTTGTGGTTCCCATCGACTGTCAGGTATACACCATGTATAGAATTTTGTATTAGTATGCTTACAGCACAGTAGTGTATATGAAGGAATATTTAGGGATGTAAATATAAGTAGATTAATTGTACATGTATGAGAATCATGTGATGTATAAAACATACCGACCACTCTATTATATGATAAATGATATCAGTATGTGTATCTACGTGTGATATTTCTTAATGGTTAAAATGGTGCATCGATATTGATCCACAGCCCGACCTGTTCAGAAGGATCTATCACAAGGAGGTAAGAAAGATTTTCCAAAAGCAAAAATTTTGTATTGATTTTTTGTAAGTATTGGGTCATGACAGAAAAAAGTGGTATCAGAGCAAGGGTCGATCGGAAGTGAATCATTATCGATACATATGCAATTAAGAGTTAGAGTTAGTCGGATAAGAGTTGGTAGTGGTCGTTAAGG
Source organism: Firmiana major (assembly GCA_033439115.1). NCBI lineage: Eukaryota > Viridiplantae > Streptophyta > Magnoliopsida > Malvales > Malvaceae > Firmiana > Firmiana major. Next base: position 18,240,631 of record CM065903.1, on the reverse strand, counting down.
AAAAAAATTACATCCCCCTTAGTACTGTGTTGTATGAGATGTCAAAGTGTATACTAGATGGGAATTAAAGTAACAAATGATTTTTAGATTATAGGATTTACATTATGCCAGTCACCTGCAATGGTAGAGGGGTTGGTACACGTGCTAAAGGCCGTAGGGGTAAGCCTGAAGGCTGTGGTGATGGGATACAGACTGGTCAGGTACCTGAGGGTACAGCTATGAGACCAGAGGAGACTGAGGTACGCTTCGCTAGACTTAAGCGGAGTATTGAGAGCCTGGTTGAGATTGTAGTGCAACAGGCAGTGCTTAGGGCTAGGGATAGACGAGATCCGATAGGACAGGCAACAGTTGATCCCGAGATACTGGCACAGGCTGCAGAGTTACCCTAGGTTCAGGCTCAGGCTGCAGAGGTAGTGAGACCCCCGCCAGCTCAGGATGCTGGATACGAGTGTGACCTCGATAGATTTAGACACTTTCAGAAGTTTAGACCTCCAGCCTTTCATGGGAGGAAGGATCTAATAGTAGCAGAGGATTGGGTGTATCAGATGGAGAAGTTATATAGGCTTTTCAGGTGCACTACTATCAAGAGGGTTGCTTTTGCCGTATTTGTATTTCAGGGGGCGACAGAGCATTGGTGGAGATCTATCGAGCATATTTTGAGAGCTCGACAAGTCGAGGTCACATGTGTGATATTTTCTTATGCCTTTAGGATGCAGTATGTTCTCGCGACTGCACAGCGAAAGCTGAGGATGGAGTTTATGAGTTTGGTTTAAGGGAACCAATTTATTGATGAGTATGAGACTCGATTCATTTCTTTGGGGAGATATGATTTAGAGACGATGAGCAGTGATGACCGGAAGGTCCAGAAGTTTATAGATGGACTGAGACCAGCCATCAGATCTCGGTTGGCTCCCTTTGATGTTTCGACTTATCAGGATGCAGTACATAAAGCTCAGTTGTGTAAGCAGGATTATGAGCGGAACGTCTCCGAGTCAGGAAAGATCAATAGGAGTAGACACAGATATCGAAAAAAACTCGGGAGAGATAAATTTGTTAGGAAAGGAGGACGGCTCTTTGATAAGAGGTCGAAGATTGAAAAGTTTAAGAGAGGATAGGTAGACCCCTTATTCATCCGGCTTTACCACCAGCTAGAGGCATTGTCATTTGAGGACCACACCTTACGACTGATTGATGTAGGTGATGTGGCAGATATCATGGTACCAGACCTTGTCTAGGGCATGTTGTGAGATTACCCAGCAAGACCGGACACTACCCCACAGAAGGGCAAGGAGCCGGAGAGAGCTCTAGTGCAGGTTCCTGCTCAGAGGAGGAGAGCTACTGCAGAGGAGAAAGGGAAGCAAGTGATGGGTATAGGGCGAGTTCATGCCTTGGACCAGGATACGGCAAACCAGTCGTCGGATGTGGTGAAAGGTACTATCTTAATCTTTGATTTAGAAGCATATGTTCTGATTGATCCTGGTGCCACACATTCATTTGTAACACCTTCATTTGCATATAAATTGTTTAAGTATGTAATACTTACCCCTCTGAGTAGTAAATTGTTAATAATTACCCCCAAAAACACTAATCAGCTAGTAGAGTATGTAGTCAGGGACTGTGAATTGAAAGTCGAAGAAAAAGAAATGTCAACCGACCTTATTTTGATGTATATGAGGGATTTCGATGTCATACTAGGAATGGATTGGTTGGCTACCAATCGTGTTGTGTTAGATTGTTTTTCTAAGACGTTAACGTTTAATACCCTCAAAAGATGTATTGTAAAATTTTCCTGAATAGTAAATGGAGCAATGAATTTTTACTGATTTTATTATTTATATTTTGAAGGATTCATTGCATATGTGGTTGATACCGACCAGGTACGATCGGATTTGAGAGACATTCCAATGGTTAAGGAGTTTCCTGATTCTTTCCAGACGATTTATCAGGATTACCACCAACCAGAGAGATGAAGTTTAGGATAGATTTGGTACCTGGTACAGAACCAAATTCTAGACCATCGTATAGGATGGCTCTGATTGAGTTGGAGGAGCTGAGAAAGCAGTTACAGGATCTGCTTAAGAAAGGGGTTTGTTAGACTAAGCGTGTCATCTTGGGGAGCTCCGATCTTATTTGTGAGAAAGAAAGATGGCAGCCTCCTATTGTGTATAGATTACAGATTGTTGAATAAGGCTACCATTAAGAACAAGTATCCCCTTCCACATATTGACGATTTGTTGGATTAGCTTCGGGGAGCACAGGTATTTTCTAAGATTAATCTGAGGTCTGGGTATCATCAGCTGAGGATACGGAGGGAGGATGTGCCCAAGACAGCATTTAAGACCCGTTATGGTTATTATGAGTTTTTGGTTATGCCATTCGGGTTGACTAATGCCTCCGCAGTATTCATGGCTTTGATAAACGATGTGTTTAAGCTATACCTAAATCGGTTTGTGATTGTATTTATTGATGATATTTTGGTATACTCCAGATCCAGGGAGAACCACAAGTAGCACTTGAGGATAGTTCTACAGACCCTCAGAGAGTGACAGTTGTATGCCAAACTCAGTAAGTGTAACTTCTGGTTAGAGCAAATTTCTTTTCTGGTCCATGTGGTATCGAGGGATGGAGTGTCAGTAGACCCATCCAAGATAGAGGCAGTTATTTAGTGGGAATGACCCAGGACAGTCACAGAGATTCAAAGTTTTTTGGGTTTGGCAGGATACTATAGGAGATTTGTTAAGGGTTTCTCCAGATTAGCTGCTTCGTTGACACGTCTCACATGGAAGGATGTTGAGTTTGTATGGGATGATGCCTGTGAGAGGAGTTTTAAGGAGCTGAAGCGTCGATTGACCATTGCTCTGGTTCTCAGCATTCCTACCAGCTCAGGAGGTTTCTTGGTATATACAGTTCATCAGGGACTCGACTGTGTATTGATGTAGGATGGGAGGGTAGTTGCCTATGGATCAAGACAATTGAAAGACCATGAGAGGAACTATCCGACCCATTATTTAGAGTTGGTGGCCATAGTGTTTGCACTTAAGATATGGCGTCATTACTTATATGGTGAGCAGTTTTAGATTCTTACAGACCATAAGAGTCTAAAGTATTTATTCTCCCAGAATGAGCTGAACATGAGACAGAGGAGATGGCTTGAGCTCTTGAAGGATTATGATTGCGAGATATTATAGCACCCGCGTAAGGCTAATGTAGTTGCTGATGGGTTGAGAAGGAAGAGCCTAGGGTTGGTATCATTTATGATGGTTTGGGAACATGACTTGTTAGAACAGTTCGCGAGCCTCAGTTTGGACATAACACCACTTGAGATTGACAGAGTTGAGATTATTGCGAGTCTGAGGCTGGAGTCGGAGTTGATTAATTGTATCCGCCAGGCTTAGCAGAGTGATCAACGATGTATTGAGTTGATGAGTCGGGTACAGGTAGGTTCAGATACCGATTTTGGATTTAGCACTGATGGATTACTGAGGTTCCGAGGTAGGATATGTGTTACTGAGGATCCTGAGATCAGAAGGATGATTTTATCCGAGTCTCACTCAGCGAGGTATACAATACATCCGGGGAGTACGAAGATGTATCAGAATCTCCGAAGAGTTTATTGGTGGTCTGGGATGAAGAGAGACATAGCAGAGTATGTCTCGAGATGTCTCGTCTGTCAGCAGGTAAAACTAGAGCATCAGAAGCCTGCAGGATTATTGTAGCCTCTACCGATACCGACATGGAAGTGAGAGCATGTCATCATGGATTTTGTGATGGGATTACCGAGGACCCACAGAGGTCACGATGCCATCTGGGTGATTGTGGATAGATTGATGAAGTTCACCCATTTCTTAGCTATGAGAGCTGCAAATGCTCCGAGTACATTGGCGAACTTATATGTTCGAGAGATTATCAGGCTACATGGTGTTCCAGTGAGCATTATTTTTGATAGGGATGCCCACTTCACTTCCCATTTTTGAAAACACTTTCAGGAAGCGTTGGGGACCCAGTTGAGATTTAGCACCGATTTTCATCCTCAGACAGATGGTCAGTCAGAGAGGACTATACAAACTCTGGAGGATATGTTGAGAGCGTGTATGCTGGATTTTGGAGGCTCCTGAGGTGATCATTTGCCATTAGCCGAGTTCGCCTATAATAATAGTTATCACTCGAGTATCGGGATGGCACCGTATGAGGCACTGTATGGTCGTAAATGTCGTTCCCCTATTGGATGGAAAGAGATTGGTGACAGACAGTTATTTGCTCCTGACTCGGCTCAGCAGGCCTCTGAGGATATCAGATTGATATGCGATAGATTGCGGACAACTCAGAGCTGACCGAAGAGTTATGCTGATAGGAGATGCAGACCACTAGAGTTTGCAGAGGGTGAGTCAGTGTTTTTAAGAGTTTCTCCTTCCAAGGGTATTATTATGAGGTTCGGTACGAAAGGTAATCTGAGCCCTCGTTTTATTGGACCCTTTAAGATTCTAGAGCGAGTAGGAGATAAGACCTATAGATTGGCATTGCCACCAGAGTTGGCAGGAGTACACAGTGTCTTCCACGTTTCTATGCTTCGAAAGTACCATCTGGATCCGTCACATGTGATTAACTACGAGCCGTTAGAGCTCAGTGACAGTATGACTTATATTGAGAGACCGGTTCGGATATTGGATAGGAAGGAGAAGGTATTGTAGTCCAAGAGGATCTCCCTAGTGAAGGTTCAGTGGCAGTATCACATTCCGGAGGAAGCTACCTGGGAGCTCGAGAGCATGATACGGAAGAAGTACCCGGAGTTGTTTACCGACTAATTTGGTTCTAATTTGGAGGACCAAATTCTTTTAGTAGGGGAGATTGTGAGATTCGCATCTTTGTATGACATTCCTTATGATTTCCATATTGTATGATGGTATTATCTGTTGATAGATTCATAAGATGGTTGATTTGGATCTGATAAATGTGGATGAAATGAAATAACGTACGTAAAATCGCATAAGGGTAAATCGGGAAAGTAGGGACCAAAAAATTTAGTGAAAGGAATTTAATCAAGTTGATGGAAAATATAAATTTAAAATAAGAAAAGATTGTGAGTTTATGAAGGAAAGTCAATTCAATTTGGTCCCGAACACGTGCAAGGGTAAAACGGTCAAAAGACCAAAATTCGGTATAAATTCGATAAGAAAATTTCATTAAAAATATGCAATTGAGAATCTAGATCAATAACGAGGAAAATATTGAATTTCTAGTCCAATTGATTAAGATATGAATTTATTGGAATTAATTAAAATTTTCATATCAGAAAATTATCCCGAAAATATTGGAAAAATATATCGAAAACAAGAAATAAGATAGATAAATTCATTTATTGATTAAATGAATACAATAATATTTTTTGAAGATATTTAGGATTTTTAATGTATTTTAATGGATTAAAATAATAATAAAATAAATAAATAAATAAATAAAGAAGAAAACAGAAATCTGAAAAAACAAGAGAGAGAAAGAAAACGGAGAAGCCGAGGAAGACCAAGAACCACCGACGACCACCGATGACCGACGAGGCCAGGCGAGGGTCGAAGAAGAGAGAGGATAACCCAACGAATCTTCTGGTACCGGTGACGCACGCCGACGACGCCTGATTCCAACGAATTGGTGAAAGGAAATCTGAGAGGGAACCAAGTTGATTGCCAGCGATCTATGGCGATTCAGCTCCTATTCAACCCAGCGAGAGACCCCCTAGTCGAGGCAGTTCTTTTGGCACCGGTAGCGGCTGGCGAAATGGTCGGTAACGCCGACGATGGTTAGGGGTGCAAAACGGCACCGTAGCTGGAAATGGGAAGAAAAAGAAAAAGGAAAAGGAAAAAGAAAAAAGGAAAAGAAAAGAAAGAAAGGGGAAGAAGGAAAGAAATTTTACTGAGGACGACTCAAGATTCGGGTAAGTTGACCGAGGGTCAAGATTGACCTGCAGTTAAATTCCAAGAATTAATTTAATATTATATTAATGGAAAATAACCCGGATTAATCTAATTGTACAGTTCTATGATAGAGCCCGAACGAGAGCTGAGTGAGCTCCAATTTTCATACCCCGCAAAGCATTGGGTAAGTACACTTTAATTACGACAATTTGAGTTCTTAATGCAGAGTTAAGATTATTTTACGAATTTTACGGATTAATTCTGCATAAAATGAATTGTATTAGGAATTTTAAAGTAATTATCGTAAACAATATACGTGCTATCCAATGAGTTTGGAACAAAGCTCGATGAGTATTGGTATGTTAAATGAGCCCAGTAGACCCGAAGAAGGGATTTAATAAGTGGAAACGAGCTGAAAAAGGGGTCGAGGCCCATTAAGGTGCAATCGGGCCCAATAAAGTAAAACGGGCTCAGTGCTTTAGATTTTATCAGTAAGAGTAAAATACTGATAAGTATATTTGAACTGAACCAATATGTGGTTATATGCAGCTCCGTAGACTTGGTTTGGAGCGAATTGGACTGAGAAACCTGGTACGGTCGAGAAAAGATAAGCATAAGAAGAGATTCCAAGTAAGGGAATTTTATAAGCATTTAGAGGTAGCTGTATGTATTTTCTAGGGAATTTGCATTAAGTTAAATTCAATAGGCTACCCGAAAACAGAATAATAATTTTTACGAAAATTGTGAAAATTATGTCAAATTACCATTTTGCCCCCAGTTAGGAAAATTTCAAAAAGGGTAGTAAGGCTATGAAATTGCATGAATTTCATGATTTTGATATTTTTATGATGACATTGCCTTAATTCAAGCAATTTATGAATAGGTTGGCTATTATTTTCATGTTTTAAGTGAAAAGGCATAGGTTAGGTGCCAATTGATATTTAATTGACATGTTTTGATGAAATTGAGCCGCCTACTAGTTTTATATAAGTTTTAATCGTTCTGGAGCACTGCTCACACTTGATTTCATATTTTAACTCATACACAGAGTGCTGGAGCCTTGCTCGCACTATTTTATAGACCTATTTCACATGACTACTGTACTAGAGTTTTTCTCATACGAGGTTTCACTGAGTTTGTATACATATCTGTACTAGAGCATTGCCCGTACACAAATTTCATATAATCTATGAAATCGTGCAGGAGCTTAGCTCACACGAGGTTTTTATATATCATGTTTATACATAAAGCCGTGCTAAAGCTTTCTCTTGTAGACTATGTGTCACAGTGAGATGACATGCTCACACGTGCATACTAAGACATAATTGGCATGGGTGGATAAGAGCTATTGCAGGCACCCCTTGATTGAGATTGGGTTCATGGAGTACGTTGTACCGTGTATATCACACGGAGTACACTATACCGTAGGGATTGTTAGAGTGGAGTGGCATTAGCCACGAGGTAGCAAGTCTTGCCCTCGCAATCCTGCTATTATATTGTTCTGGCGGGTATGACTGACCCACCTCCCATTTCAGGTGTGATACCCCACACACTAGGATCCGTGTAGCTAGGGATCACAAGGATATGGCCATAGTCATAGATATTACCGATATAGTCACCTACATGTCTCACATGATAAATCCTTTGGTTTTGTTATATCAGGGTAGGACCCGAGGGAGGGGTCAAGCCTCGATCTTCTTTTGAATTCGATTGAGATTTGATTTTCCCATGGAGGGATTTTATGTAACTTTCATGACTTGTAACCCTGAGAGAAGGGTGATTTTATAACAGAATTTTATAACAAGTTATTTTATTGAATTGAATTAAATCCATTGAGTTTATCACATTTTAACCCAGAACGGGTGTTTTAAAACTTATTGATTCAATTGAGCATGAGATGTTTTCACATGAGAATCATTCCATGTTTTATATGTTGATTTCCTATTTTAGAACATATGATATCTATATGTATGGCATATCATTGTTTTTACCTCATGCTCACATATATCTTGATTTCCTATTAGCATATAGATAGTATAGCTATCTACACGTTTATATTATTGCCTTACTAAGCATGTGGAGCTCACCTTTTCATTTTCCACCCCCTTTCAGAGTTTCCACCTTAGAGATAGCAGGTGTAGAGAGTAGACGATATAGCTGATTATCTATGGTTCCCATCGACTGTCAGGTACACACCATGTATAGAATTTTGTATTAGTATGCTTACAGCACAGTAGTGTATATGAAGGAATATTTAGGGATGTAAATATAAGTAGATTAATTGTACATGTATGAGAATCATGTGATGTATAAAACATACCGACCACTCTATTATATGATAAATGATATCCGTATGCATATATACGTGTTATATTTCTTAATGGTTAAAATGGTGTATCGATATTGATTCACAGCCCGACCTGTTTAGAGGGATCTATCACAATGAGGTAAGAAAGATTTTTCAAAAGCGAAAAATTTGTACTGATTTTTTGTAAGTATTGGGTCGTGACATGCAAGGTCAGGGGATATTGAGGCATGCTTCGCTAGGTTGGAACGGAGTTTGGAGACTATTATGGAGCTCGTCGCTCAGTTTATGTAGGGAGCTGGGGAGAGACAAGGCCCAGCTACCCAAGCTGCTGATGCTGGACCGACAGCTGCACCTAATACGCCTACACAGCCTGCACAGATGCCACAGGAGACAGATATACCCCCACCAGTTCAGGATACAACATCACCTATTGCTCCACAGCAGAGTAGCAAAGTGTGGGGTTATGGTTGTGATTTGGAGAGATTACCGTAATTTAAAAAATTTAGACCGCCATCATTCAGTGGGGTGAAGGACCTAGTGGTTGTCGAGGATTGGGTGAGCGAGATTGAGCAGTTATATGGGTTCTTTGAGTGCACCACTAAAGAGATAGTCACTTTCACTGCATTCATGTTGAAAGGAGTGACAGAACATTGGTGGAAGTCCACCAGGCCGATTTTGAGAGCCTGGCACACTAAGATTACATGATAGGTATTTTTGAAGGCCTTCCAGAGGTAGTATGTTCTGGACACTGCTCAGAGGAAGTTACAAATAGAGTTTATTGGGCTGACTCAAGGGAAAAGATTTGTAGATGAGTATGAGATGAGGTTTATATCACTAGGGAGGTATGATCCGAATACAATGAGCAGTGAGACAAGGAAGGTCAGGAAGTTCATTGATGGATTGAGTCCAGTTATCAGATCTAGATTGGTCTCATTCAATATCTCGACATATGAGGAAGCTGTGCATAGGGCACAACTATGTGCGCAAGACATTGAACGTAATGCCTCTGAGTTTTGGAAGGTCGGTAGAGGCAGAGACAAGGATCGAAAGAGATCCAAAACTGATAGGCTGAGCAGGAGAGGAGGTCAGAGATTGTCTTATAAAAGACCTTGCATTGAGGAGGTGCAGGAGAGGACGGTGATGCCATTCAGATTGACGAATGCCTCCGCACATTTATGGCATTGATGAATGATGTATTTAAACCATACCTAGACCAATTTGTGATTGTGTTTATCGATGATATATTGGTTTATTCCAAGTTTAGGGAAGATCATGAGCAGCATTTGAGGATAGTTTTGATGGCCCTCCGAGAGGAGTTATATGCAAAACTAAGCAAGTGCAACTTTTGGTTGGAGTAAATCTCATTTTTTGGCCATGTTGTGTCGAAGGATGGGGTATCAGTGGATCCATCCAAGATTGAGGCAATTATTCTGTGGGGATAGCCCAGGACAGTTACTGAAATCAAAAGTTTTTTGGGATTGGCAGGTTATTATTGGATATTTATCGAGGGTTTCTCCAGACTAGCTGCTCCGTTGACGCGTCTCATGCGGAAAGGTGTTGTGTTTGTGTGAGATGAGGCATGTGAGAGGAATTTTCAGGAGCTTAACCGTCGATTGACCACAGCTCTGATTCTCACCATTCCTACTAGCTCGGAGGTTTCTCTGTATATACGGATGCATCCCACCAAGGACTGGGTTGTGTACTAATGTAAGATGGAAAGGTAGTCGCCTATGGATCTAGACAACTGAAGGATCATGAGAGGAACTACTCGACCCACGATTTGGAGATCGCAACTGTGGTGTTCGCTTTGAAAATATGGCGCCACTACCTATATGGTGAGAAATTTTAGATATTTAGGGACCACAAGAGCCTCAAGTATCTGTTTTCGCATAAGGAGATGAATATGAGACAAAGAAGATGGCTCAAGCTTCTGAAGGATTACGATTGTGAAATCATGTACCACCCAAGTAAGGCAAATGTAGTTGCTGATGCCTTGAGCATGAAGAACCTTGGGTTGGTGTCATATATGATGATCAGGGAACACGAGCTGTTGGAATAGTTTACGAGCCATAATTTGGATGTGACCCCACCTGATGCTGATAGTGGTTATATGGTAGCTAGCCTGTAATTAGAACCTGATCTAGTGGATCGTATCCAGTAGGCTCAGCAGATTGATCAGCAATACAGTGATATTATTGGGCAAATATAGAGGGGCACAGAGACTGATTTTGAGCTAAGTTCAGATGGTTTACTGAGGTTCAGGGGTAGGATATGTGTTCCCAATGATCTTGAGATAAAGAGGCTAATTTTTTCAGAGGCTCATTCGACGAAGTATACACTGCATCCAAGAAGTAACAAGATGTATCAGAATCTTCGAAGAGTGTATTGGTGGTCAGGAATGAAGAGAGAGGTGGCTGAATATGTGGCAAAGTGTCTCGTCTGTCAGCAAGGGAAGGTAGAGCATCAGAAGCCTGTAGGGCCATTGCAACCTTTACCTATACTGACTTGGAAATGGGAACATGTCACTATGGACTTCGTGATGGGTTTACCTAGGACTGCAGGAAACACAATGCGATTTTGGTGATAGTGGACAGATTAACGAAGTCGACACACAACCTAGCTATGAGAGCCACTGATACTCTAAGTACACTGGCGGAACTATATGTGTGCAAGATAGTGAGGTTGTATGGCATTCCAGTGAGCGTTGTTTCTAATCGGAATGCCTGCTTCACTTCCCACTTTTAGAAACATTTTCAGGAAGCGATGGGGACCCAACAGAGTTTTAGCACAACCTTTCATCCTCAGACAGATGGTCAGTCAGAGAGGACGAAACAGACCCTGGAGGATATATTGAGGGTGTGTGCATTGGATTTTGAAGGCTCCTAGGATGACCATTTACCACTCGCAGAGTTCGTCTATAATAATAGTTATCATTCGAGTATCGGGTTAGCACCGTATGAAGCCTTGTACAGCCATAGATGTCGTTCTCCTATTGGATGGGAAGAGGTTGGTGACCGACTGATATTTGCTCTCGACTTAGTGAGACAAGCCTTTGAGGAAGTCCAATTGATTTCTGAGAGGTTATGGATAGCTCAGAACAGACAAAAGAGTTACGCTAACAAGAGATGGAGACCATTGGAGTTCACAGTGGGTCGGTGTTTTTACAAGTTTCTCCTTCTAAGGGTATAACAAGGTTCGGAAAGAAATGAAAGCTAAGTCCTCGTTACATTGGACCTTTTGAAATATTGGACAGAGTGGGAGATAAGGCCTATAGGCTAGCATTGCCACCTAAGCTAGCAGGCGTCCAGAATGTCTTCCACATCTCTATGTTAAAGAAGTACCACCCGGATCTGACACATGTAATTAGATATGAGCCGTTGGAGCTCAATGAGAACATAACATATGTTGAGAAGCCGGTTCAAATATTGCATAGGAAGGAGAAAGTACTAAGATCGAAGATGATTCCCTTAGTGAAAGTCCTTTGGCAACACCATATTGCAGAAGAAGCTACATGGGAGTTAGAGGATTTGATGCGGGAGAAATTCCCCGAGTTATTAGCGAACTAAGTTGATTCCAATTTGAAGGACCAAATTTTCTAACTGGGGAAGATTGTGAAACCCCATGTATGTAAAACCTTATCGTATATTAATGGAATTATAAGACAGATGATTTTAGACCATCTAATGTGAATGGATTTCAAATGGGAATGAATGAGTATCATGGATGCGAGTAAAGGATAAATAAGGACTGAAGTGGCCACAACCTAAATGAACAGAACTTTAAGCATTCGAATTTGCAAATAAGGAGTAAAACACAAATGATAATGCATGGATGGTGAATTTTGTGTATCCTCTCTGATATCAAGCAGTACCCACAAGTTCCATAACACGAAACTTATAGGAAACAAACCTTTCTATGCTCAAAGTGTGAATAGATTGCAAAATGACTAGTGAAGTAATCAAATGCAAGTTCTCCTTTAAAATGTAACGACCCTTGACCCTGAAATTCGAGAAAAAAATTTTTTTTTTTTGTTGAATTTAATTTAACCACTTATTCCTTTATTCACTTAGGTTGTATTCCTGTACAGTGTCAAAACATTTTTCCTAATTCTTTTCTCGTAATTAGTAATTAATTTCCACGTTTTTAGATTATATGGCCGATAGAAATTTCGGCAGCACAACGGCTTATATATATGAGCCTACCCACCTGCAAATCAGTTATTTTTGGCAATCCTAGATATCCACAACTACCAAGCATACCTTCCAATTCATCCTTACCACTCCAGACATCTATTTCAATTTAATACCAGCTATCTCAAATATTATCCCAATATAATAATGTTTACATCATTCCTTACAAAATTACATCCCAACTGATAATTTCAACACATGTCTGTGCATACAATTATGTCTGGTACAGGAATGTAAATGTATACCTTTTGCGTGTACAAAATGTAGCCTAGGGTAGCTCTTCCCACCAGCCTACGTCGTGTACGCGGCAGGTAGCGCCTATAGATTCACTGCAAAAGATCTGAAGGTAGAGGGGTGAGCTTTTGGGGAAAAGCCCAGTAAGAAGATGTATTTAAAACGATCCTAACAATTCAAATATGTAGAAAACACAATAGTACATATAATGATACTTTCTGAAAGCCAATATAAATGACATTCAAAGATTAAGGAAAATCAGAAACATCGAGATTCAAAACGTAATTCTTTAAGTACGAAAACTTAATAGATATTACGTAAACTGGTCGTATAATCAGAATTCAAAAAACAGGAATATATGTCAAATCACATAATACAGAATCACATTATGAAAATAGTGTTTAATTTTCAAATCGAGACTACATCGGCCCATCTAATCATCATGCGGCAAATAACCCAATCATCCTCTATAGAGGGAATTCAGAACCTATGGCCACGGCAAGTCAGAACCCGAAGGTGAAATTCAGAACCTATGGCCACGGCGAGACAGAACCCGAAGGTGAAATTCAAAACCCGAAGGTGAAATTCAGAACCTATGGCCACGGCGAGACAGAACCCGAAGGTGAAATTCAGAACCCGAAGGTGAAATTCAGAACCTATGGCCACGGCGAGACAGAACCCGAAGGTGAAATTCAGAACCTATGGCCACGGCGAGACAGAACCCGAAGGTGAAATTCAGAACCCGAAGGTGAAATTCAGAACTTATGGCCATGGCGAGACAGAACCCGAAGGTGAAATTCAGAACCTATGGCCACGGCGAGACAGAACCCGAAGGTGAAATTCAGAACCTATGGCCACGGCGAGGCTGTAAACGAGATTAAAATCGTACAGCGTTTCAGAACCACAAGGGCAAAGTTTGGACGCCACATAGGCGAAGTTCAGACGCCACACAGGCGAAGTTCAAATGCCACACAGGCGAGTTCAAACGTCACACAGGCGAGTTCAGACGCCACACAGGCGAAGTTGACGTGCGTAAGCACACAACATGAATAGCCCTTAGTCTCAAAACATATGATAGTTTTCATATTCGAAAACATCGAAATAAAGTCATCTTATGTGAAAGATTATTTCAGAAGACATGTTTTTATTTCAAAAGCACAAATACAGAAAGCATAGTCTTGATCAGAAATATAATTTAGAAACATGCATGAAAAATCATACATTATGTCTTTGTAAGTATTCTTTAATCACAACTCAGAAAGTAACTATTATCGTTTTAAATTATATCCCCTTACCTCGATCTATCGAAATCTCCGTGCTCGAGTGGTTACGTCTCTTAGTACCTCCCTTAATTCCTTCTACGATCACCTACAACGAAATCGTACACTTAGCACCCTATTCGTGCGAATTACCCGAATTGCGTTAAAAACGTAACCTATTCGTTACTACTGCGTGTGTACATATTATTATACGTACCTAAGTCAACACGCACGTTTATATATTTCCTCTTACCACACATTACTTTGTATGTACAATTATTGGCATACACCTTATTATATACGTCTACATGTATCTACACATAAATACATATATATATATATACATATATATATATATATATATACACTCCCATATGTATACATATATATATATATTTTTTTATTTGTTTTCACTCTTTTCCTATCTCATATATACATTCTTTGTAATTATATATACTAGCACAAATTCATCCTATATACACCCATATGTATATGCTCCTAATATATATATATATATATATATATATCTATATATATTTTTGTCTTCTATTTTTTTATCACATATATATATATATATATATATATATATCCTTGTTTGTACATATACTAAAACACCTTTATTTTATACAATCATTTGTATATACACCCAAGTATATACACATTTTTCATATACTCCTATCTGTACATACACCTAAGTATATACTCATATTTATTTTATCATTGGCTTCCCTTATTCATTATCAAATATATGTACATATACTAACATACCCTTTCATTATACATACCTATATGTACATACCCAGATATATATATATATATATTTTTATTCACATAAATACATATATATGTATTATCACTTGTCTCCATTATTCACTATCACAAATATATATTTCTTTGCCTACTTCTCATCATTCCAATTTTTGTCTAATTTAATCCATAACTAACATGCTTGTTTCTACCACCCATTTGTCTACATTTAAAATGAATATACATACATGTATATACATATATACACATTTTTTTTTACCTCTTTTCTCCCTCAATCCTCAGTTTTCTTCCGAGCCCCTGTTTCGGTTCCAGCCTTTCCCTTCCGTTGGTCTCCCCTACTTCTCGTCCGATCCAATTTGGTCTCAGTTCTCCAGTTTGCCTCACGTTTGCTTCTTCTTCAGCCTCGGTTTCCAATCCTGCCTCTCGGTTCCTCCTTTATCAGTCTCAATTTGTCCTGTTCTGTTCCGAGTTTCCTTTCCAGTCACTGTTTCATTCTCCGTTTCAGCCCTCGGCTTGCTTCAATACAAGCCCGATCCTGTTCAGTCTCCTTCTCCCCTCAAGCCTCTCGGTTTCCTTCCAGCTTCAGCCTGCTTCATTTCCATTTCCCAGTTTCTATTTCCCCCTCTCGGTTACCCCTGTTCAACCTCAATCCTGCTCTGCTTCTCGATTCTTGCTGGTTCCTCTCCTCTTCGGTTCTCGGTTTTTCCAGCTCCAATCCTCCTGGTTCAGTCCTGTAACAACTCCTTCAGCCTTCTTCTTCCTCTTTTCCTTTCCTTCTTCTCCAGCCGAGCAATCTTCCTCTTCTCCTCTTCTTCTTCCTCTTCTTTCCTTTCCTCTTCTCGGCTGGACAGCTTCTCTTTTCTTTCTCTTTTCTTTCTCTTTTCTTCTTCCTCGCCGACCAGCTCTTCTTCTCCAGCCGATCACCCTTCCTCCCTTCTCTTTCTTTCTTCCCTTTTCTCTTTTCTCCTCTTCCTTTTCCCGCCCGAGCCTCCTCTGTTTCCCCCTTTTTTTCCAATTACAAATGTGGCAGACGGAATTGGCTTTTCAAAGCCAATTCCGTACAAAACCAATTTTATATATATTATATTAATATTTATTTATATATTATATTTATATATTATATTAATATATATATATATATAATTTGTTTATTGATTGTATCATTATTATATTTTTTTTTGTCTTATTGTTAGTGTTGTTACTATTTTTATTTTTTTTGTCTCATGCTTTATTTATTTATTTATTAACACTTATTTATTAAATACTATACATTAAATAATATATATATATATGCTATATATATATATATATATATTATTATTCATTTATTTAAATGTCTAGTATATATGTATATATATATATATATATACACATATTCACCTATGTATATATCTAGATATATACACTTTCTTATATAATTTATCCAAAAACATAATATCATGCCTTCCATGAAATTTTCATTATTTCGAATATGAAATATTATCGGGATTCCATCACCCCTCACGAATTCTCGATACAGGTTTTTACATCATCATTTTTCAACTAATACTTTAAAATTTTCCAATCCTTCCGTACTTGGATTTGCTTTATCACTTCTCGTATCTTCGGGTTCCCGATCATTCACGGGCTTCTCGGTTCCTATAGTCCTCGAGCCTTACAACGAATATTCACACTTCCATTAATATATATTATTTCCATTTTTATATAATTTAATTAACGTAGGAAATTTGTGGGGTTTACATAAAAAATCTGGAAAAATGTAGCATAAGAGCTGCAGATGAAGGCCAGATCGATCTCCTATCCAAGGAAGATCGATCCCTTGTGCAAGCAAAACAATTTCAAGTGAATCTGTCAAGGCTAGATCAATCTCCCCAAAGAGCAAATCGATCTGCATTTGCCTCTACCTTACAGAGATCGATCCCTTATTGAGTACAGATTGATCTCCATTTCATTCTGCCAAGCCAAGATCGATCTCTCCCCATGAGCAGATCGATCTCCTCAAGTCTCTGCCAAGAAAGGATCGATCCCTCACCTTAAGAGCAGATCGATCCCACCCTTTTATGCTGGAACAATCCGATAGCTGAAAACTAAGGGAAGATCAATCTCCTACCCTAGCAGATCGATCTCCCCACTCTCAATCTATAAAAACCCGACGGTAAAACCTCATTCTTCAACAAATCAAACATTTCCTCTCTATTTTAACCCAAATACCAAGTTTTCTCTCTCTAGAATACCTTACCTTCCAAAAAAAATTGGAAAAAAGCTATTAGAGCCAAAGTTGTTCATTTTGAGAAGGAGAACAACATACCTTAGAATCAAAACTCAACTAGTTGGATTGAAGGAGCAAAAAGGATCCTCCAAGTTCGGACAAGGGAAAAGTCAAGCTAGGTGAGTTCTCGATACACCAACTCTAAATATGTATAATAAGATGCTGTTAGGAGTAGATTGGTGTGCATATCATTGGTTGAAAACACCTAGAATGTAATGAATCGAGCATAACCTAGAATAAGTTTAGAGTGAAAAGATATAATATGGTTGAGTTGACGATGAATAGGTTATATTAAGGTGTTAGGAATGTTATATCCATGAGTTTGAGATAGGGTTGTGAAAGCAAATTATGGGATGGGGCAAAGTGAGGAAATGTGCATATATGATAATTGTTAAATGTACATTGTTAAATGTACAATGTTGGCCAAATGCGAAAATAGACCAAGTTTAATACCATAAGGTCCGATAAGATGTAGCGATAGTAATGAAGTGATTTATGAAAACTTGCAGCTTTAGAGACCAGATTAGGAGCAAATTGAATTGGATGAGCTTCCAGGAGTGGAACTTGTACTACGCTCGACGTGATTCAAGGTAAAGGGGTTTTGTAAGCGCCTACAGGTGGCTATTCGTATTTTGATGGGAATTATAGGGCGTAAATTTTTCCTATTATCTAATAATGCATGAAGAATTTTTGTGATATGTTCCAAAAATAAGGAAGGAAATATAAGTTTTACTGTCACACGCCACTTACGAGTGTCCTTTATCCATACTTACGCTATTACGTTTAGGCTGTGAGGCGATGTAATTACAAAAGTTCGTTGAATTTATAGCGAAAATATTTAAAATTTAATTCACACTCCTAGGTGTGTAAATATACAAAATTAATTGTATAATAATATCTTTACATAGCATCCCCATAAAACTGTTACATTTCTTAGGTATAACTGTGTGATACAAGATAATAGATACAAAATACTCTTATGTATACAAATCTTATACCTTTACGATTGGTCGGAGCTGTCCAACTCAAAAAGGAATCTAGAGACCATCGCTCTCCTACCTCTCAGTACTTGAAGGGGGAAAATAGTGGGATGAGCAAACCACAGCTCAGTAAGGAAATGAATGCTAGCAGGTAGATATCGTACTACCTACATAGCCCATGCATGTATAAACCAAACCATGTTTTCATTATAAATGGAAATATTATCCGAAAATGCATTTAAACATACATTTCTCATTTGCATTTTCATGTAAATCAAATATGTCATACTTCCATTTTAAAACATGATTCATAAAACAGTGCCCTCACGGCACAAGTGTTTAAATCAGAGATTTATCAAAACACAAAATCTCTTTACTTTCTCAATCATTTCTATTCCTCAAGTCTCTTTTTCTTTTCTGAGTTTTCTCTATTTCTCGAATCTCTGAGACAGACATGGAATTTTTGGTAATTAAATATCCACGACTTATGACCATAGTCAGTGATCCCAGGCCTCACTGATCAGGCATGGACAGAACATCACTTCTCCTAAAGGGGGATGGGTCAGTCCTACCCTCCGGCTCATCTCAATCAACCTCATCTCCTCATATACTCACGTTATAAGGTACGTCATGTGTCATCTACGCTATACTCGAACTCACGTGCACCCAGCACGGTACAAAGTATACCAACGAACAACTACACAGTACTACATACAACCGTGGACCCAGGACTAAACTCCAACTCCGATGGACTTTTCATCCTGAACCATGTCTCATATACCAGGCGAGCAATCAGAGTGACACACAGTCATCGCAAGGCTCCAGCACGGTATGATTTATCGTTAAGGCCCAGCCCATTCCGAAGCCGTCGGCTGGCATCCCCTTAGGTCCCAAACCCCCAGGTTTACCTCAACTCAGTAAAAACAGGTGTGAGCAATGCTCCAACACTTTTCTCAAAACCATCGTGTGAGTTAAACTCTAGCACGGCACATCAAAATCATAGAAACATGTGCGAGCTAACACTCCAGCACATAGTCAAAGTCATTAAAACGGGTGTGACCTAGAGCTCCAACACCAATCTCATCTCAAATCTGATAGAAGGCTATTTTCTCTTTTTTAAAACTCAAAACATGTTTATTTATGCAGCATGCCTCTCCATGCTAAAACATGTAAAATTAGCCAACCTATCATCATCATTTCTCAATCACCAATATCAATACAAAATTGCAAAAAACATTGAAAACATGCATATCATGCTATTTCCTTACCCCATCCCATTTCTCAATACATATATATCATAATACATTTCATGCTCCAAATCTTTTCATGGAATCGTAGTATCGTACTAATTCTAGCATCATGTCTACGAAATTGCCGTAAAATACGCACGAACATCTCTATAGCTAACACATAGTCCCTTACCTTGAATCGCGCTTGTATTTCCTCTGTCAGGTTTGCTTCGTTCACGATTCGGGTTAGTCATGTTCCACATTCTTCCAATCTACACACATAACCATTAAGTCATTTCTTTTATTTCTCCCAAATATCATCATTGTCACTTATTCTCCCATTTATACCTTTCAAGCCTTTAAATCATATTTCACTTTTCCATTTGTATCACTTATCTCATTAAACTATTCTTAAGTTTTCCATAGATTTCCCTCTTCTTAAATTTCTCTTAACATTACTCACTCATCACTACACTCATCATTTCTAACAATATTTCACATCTCATTCAACCCATAAATGCCTAGAAACCATATTTAGAAGCTTGAAGGTTGAAGAACTTACCCTTTTACTTAGTCAAACTTGTGGTAGCCACAACTCCTTCTCTTGATCACATCAATGTGTGATTTTTTTTTTTTGGTATGTTGTTCTCCTTGCTCCAAGGAATAACTTTCCCTTATTGAGCTTCTTCCAAAACTAGCCGAAATGTGGTGATTTCTAGAGTGAGAAAGCTTGGGTCTTGAGAGAAAATGGCAAGTGAGGTTTGGTGAGGAAGAGTTCTGAGTTTTCAATCCAATCCCGAGCTCCTTTTTATAGATGCAGGCTTGTGAGATTGATCTGGTCCTTGTAGAGATCGATCTCTGCACGTTTGTTAGTCCTTTTCACCAAACACAACCACTGCAAGATCGATTTTCTTCCTTGATGAGATCGATATGTCGAAAGGTAATTTTCCTCTTAGAGATCGATCTACCTCTTGTAGGAGATTGATCTGCTCTTTACAGAACCCTTAAAGAGATCGATCTGTCTAGTTTTGAGATCAATCTGTTCTCAAATAGAGAGCTAAGGAGATCGATCCGTTTACCTTAAAATTAATCCTCTCATTACAGAATGCTTAGTAGATCGATCTGGCTCCATTGGAGATCGATCTGTCCTGCTCCATAACTCAAAATAAGTTCATTTTGGCTCTTCCAGATCGATCTCTCATCCCATAAGATCGATCTGTCATTCATATTTCTAGATTTTACTGCAGTTTTCTGCAGCCATTTTATTCAAACCCTCTTTAATTTGCTACCATAGTCATTTCCTCATTCATCCATCTTTGAGACTTGAAAATGGCATCCAATCACACTTAGTACATATTAAAACTTGTGTGTAAGCCTTGTATGACCAAATACATACAATATATAACTAAATGGGAACATAAAGATTTGCACCACTTGTGCAAATTTCATTTCATTTTACTCTACTACTCATATTCCATTCCACTCACATTCATCATATATCAATGTCCATTTCTTCATATTCATGCTTAATGCAACTTGTACGTACATTACAACTCTCATTACAAGTGTGTACATTCAACTTATGGACTTTGCTTCACATATGCTTTACATTACCAGTACATTACAATACTTCATGAATTCATTTACATATGTACAAGGTTAAACCTATACGAGGTCTCACATTCTCCCCCACTTAGAAAATTTGCTCCTCCAAATTAAAACAAGTATATTCCTCGAAGAGTTGAGGATATTTCTCTTTCATTAGATCCTCCAACTCCCACGTGGCTTCTCCCGATTTATGATGTTGCCACAAAACCTTAACCAGTGAAATCGTCTTGTTTCGCAATTGTAAGAATCAATTTTTTTTCGTAAGAGCAAATGGAACGAATAGAAATTTTTGAGTGCATTTAAAAATGCAAAAGGATTGAAATAGAATTACCGAACACGTGCAAGGGTAAAACGGTCAAAAGATCAAAATTCGATATTAATCGCGACAAGAAAATTTAATTAAAAATATGGGATTGAGAAATCTTTATCAATAACGAAGAAATAATTTAATTTTTGGTTAAATTAATCAAGATATGAATTTATTGGAATAAGCCAGAATTTTCGTATTGAAAAATAATCCCAAAAATAATCAAAAATTATACTGGAAAGATGAAATAATATCGATAAATTCATTTATAGATTAAATGAATTAAATAATAATTTTTGAAGATATTTTGGTAATTTTAATATATTTTAATGAATAAAATAATAAAAAAATAAATTATAAATAAATAAAGTAAAAAAAAAAAACGAATTCTGAAATGAAAATCGTGGAAACAGAGGAAAATGGCGAAACCCAAAACCGAACCGGTTCAGCCAAAAAGAGAAAAAAAAGAAGAGAAAGGGAAAAAGAAAAAGAGGAAAAAATGAAAAAAAATTACAGTGATGCAATCGAGCTACGGGTAAGTCGGTAAGCAGTCGAATTGACCGATTTAAATGTTGAAATATTTAATTTGATTAATATTCGATTGAAAATTTACCCGAAAAAATATTTAAATTGTGTAGCTCAACAATTGGCATCAACCGAGAGCTCGAGACAGCCTCGATTTGTGTACTATCATGGAATATCGGGTAAGTAACCCTTATTTACGACAATTTTACATCGTTATGCGTGTTGATGCATTACGGATTTAATTTTCGCATTAAATGGATTAAATTCTGAAAATTGAATAAATTGTCGTAAATAATTAATTA
The DNA here is from genome assembly GCA_033439115.1 of Firmiana major. NCBI lineage: Eukaryota > Viridiplantae > Streptophyta > Magnoliopsida > Malvales > Malvaceae > Firmiana > Firmiana major. The sequence goes on along the minus strand of CM065903.1, from coordinate 18,218,746 downwards.
AGTTATTCAAGAGCTTAGAACGAGGCTAAATAAATACTGATGGGCCCAATGAGCCCAATAGGTCTCGATAATGTGAATAGTGTGTGGTAAACGGGCTTAAGGCCGATTAAGGCCCATTATGGTACAATCGAGCCCAATATAGGTAAACAGGCCCAATGATTTAAATTAAGCCCCAGAAAATATGAAATACAGTTAATTGTATTGTATTTGACCTTGTGAATATTTATCCGCAGTGTCAGAGATTTGATTTGGATTAGGAGCAAATCGGACTGCGTGACGAGTCATCAGTGGAAAGATCAGACTATACAGAAAAAAGAGGTAAGGGAATTGTGTGAGTAGCTAGAGGTAGCTACGCGCATTTTAATAGTTTTTGTATACATTGATTATGTATGTATACACTGTTATTGTATAATGATCCTAAAAGTGGTTTAAATGATTTTAAGGATCGAAATAGTTGAAAAGATTATTTTACCCCTATTAAGGGAAGTTCACCTAAGGATGGTGAAAGCATGACATGCATGAAATGCATGATTTAAGGAAATTTATGGTTTAAGGATTTTATTGATTTTAATCAAAGCAAATCGATAGATTGACCAGTAATTGCATGAATTTCATATGATAACACTACGTAAGTGTTATTTGTATTTAAATGAAAATTTCATTGGAAAATATGCCAACTATCAAGTTTATATGGAAACAAATAGTGCCAACACGTAGTTCGCACTATATCTACGTTTGTGAATGTGCATAAATGTGCTTGAGCGGTTGCTCGCACTGACTTGTGTGACATCATATGCATGAAATGTGCTAGAGCGGTTGCTCGCACTGATTTTATTATTGTGAATTGCATAAGAGTTGCTGGAGCTTAGCTCGCACTCTGTTTTGACATGTTTTGACGTGATATGCATAAAAAGCTGCTGGAGCGATTGCTCGCACTAGTTTTTATGATTGACAAGCATGAAAGATGCTGGAACTTAGCTCACATCCTGTTTTGATATGATTTTACATAAAAGCCGTGCTGGAGTGTAACTCGCACGAGATTTGAATTAATTATGTATAAAGTCATGCTGGAGTGTAACTCACACGAGATTTGATTTACTTGAGCATTCATTTGTGCTGGAGCTTGCTCGCACAAAGTTTTATATGGTTTTTATAATTCATTTGAATGTCGTACTGGAGTTTTTCTTGTACGAGATTGTCACTGAGTTTTTATATATATTCGTACTAGAGCATTACTCGTACGTGGATTTTACTTAAATTTATAATCAGTTTAAGTCGTACTAGAGCGCTGCTCGTACGCAGATTTCATTGATTTCTATGAAACTGTGCTAGAGCTTCGCTCGCACGAGGTTTTCTGATATCATGAATATGCATGGAGCCGTGCTAGAGCTTCGCTCGCACAGGGATTTATATTATATGCATATAGCCGTGTTGGAGCCTCCTGTAGATTGTGTGTCACATTGAGATGATATGCTCACACGTGCATTTTGAGACAGAAATGATAAGGGTGGATAAGACCTATTGCAGGCACCCCTAATTAAGCTTGGGTTCACGGAGTACATTGTACCATGTATGTCACGCGGAGTACACTGTACCGTGGGGATTGTTGGAGTGGAGTGGCATTAGCCACGAGGCAGCAAGCCTTACCCTCGCAATCCTGGTGTTATGCTGTTCTGGCAAGTAGGATGACCCACCTCCCGTTTCAGGTGTGATATCCCGCACACTAGGTACCGTGTTGCCAGGGATCACGAGGTTATGGCCATAGTCCTATGTTGTTACTGATAGTCACCTACATGTCTCACATGATATAACTATTGGTCGATAGACTAGGGTAGACCCGAGGGAGGGGTCAGGCTCCCGATTTCATGATTTTATACTGTGATGCTAGATTTCAGATGATTTTATGATATGTGACCCTGAAAGAATGGTGGTTTTATAACCGAAGTTTTATAATGAATTGTTTTATGAAATTAAGATTTACTTATAAGATAATTGACCCAGATGGGGTTATTTTATTTCGCGTTTTAATGAATTGATTTAAATGCAATCGTATGATGTTGTTTTCCATGCTTTTATTTCAAATTCAGGATTTATCTTACATGATATGAAAGAATGCATGATCTGGATTTGCTTCATGCTCATTATGATTTAATGATGTCACATGAAATGCCTTTGATGCATGAATTACATGATTTTTATATGCACAAATAGATTTGAATAAACTATATCATTGATGTATGAACGATTTTGTGCCTGAGATTTTAATGAAAAGAAATGGATTTTAAGGGCATGACATTATGAGCATGTAGATAGTGGAGCTATCTACTTACTTGCATAATTGTCTTACTGAGTGTGTGGTTTGCTCACCTCCCTTATTTTCCCATCTTTTCAGAGCACTCACAGTAATTAGTAAGTGGCTGAGGACTTGCATGCTCGGTATCCGCTGCTTCCCATCGAGAGACAGGTATACACATTTGTATGGTTTTGTATCTAAATATGTAATGCACAGTACTGTAAACGGACATTGATGTCGAGGATGTAGAGTTATAAATACCAATGTGTATGTATTTAATTAAAGTCAAAAGATAGTAAACTCTGATATGTGAATGTAATTATGGAAATGGAACTGGTAATAGTGTGAGGTGACTAACACCGAATTATAGCCCAACTGTTTGTAGGATGGTCACGATGAGAGAAAAGTAAGAATTAAATAATAAATGAAAAATCAAAAAATTTACTCTGGTTTTTAGGTAATTTGGGTTGTGACAGTTAATGGTATCAGAGCTGAGTTGGCCTAATATGAGTCGGTGTTAGTGGTTAAGAAAGTTTACATCCCCATGTACTATGCATTATTTAGATACAATTGTGTCTATCGAGATGGAAGTGCAGCTAAGAATATGGTTTTGAATGCTAGAATGTGCTCACCAACTGATTCCCGCTATGATAAAGAGGCGAGTACACGAGCTCTAGGCTGTAGAGGTAGGCCCGAGAGTCGTACTGAGTCACCACATGAGACTCAAGATGTGTGAGATCTGAGAATTTCAGACATATTTTATTAATGTAATAATAATTTGAAGTGTAATTTATTGAGCTAAGTGAATTGTGGGAATGATAATTGGAGATTTATATGTTAAGTGTTAAAATAAATGTGAAACTATGAGGACAGATCAATCTGGGAGAAGGAGAGATCGATTTGGTGAGTTAAAAATGACAAGGAAGAAGGAATTTAAGGAGCAGATCGATCTGGGAGAAGGCGAGATCGATCTGGTGAGTTAAAAATGAGAAGGAAGGAAGAATTTGAGGAGCAGATCGATCTCCAATGGAAGAGGATCAATCTCCTTATGATTCTGTTTGAGAGAAGATCGATCTCATGAGGAAGAGATCGATCTCCAAATGATTCTGTTTGGGAGAAGATCGATCTCCTCAAGGAGCAGATCGATCTCATAAAGCCATAAAGAGATCGATCTCACCACTCGACAGATCGATCTCCTAGGCATAAATTGCCCCAAATCGTCCCAAAAATTCAAACGCAGATCGATCTCCTCAAGAGCCAGATCGATCTCCTGCCTCCAGTCTATATAAGGAACCCCTATTTTTCTCCTGTAATTTCACTTTCTCTCTCTTTTAACCCCCATTTTTATCGAAACCTAACTTTCTCACTCATCCAAAGCACCCATTTCTGGCCAAATCAGAAGTTGTGGCAAGAAGGGAAGTTGTTCCTCATCAAAAGGAGAACAACATACTTGGAAATCGAAAGACGGATCGAATCGAGGCAAGAGATAAGCTCTCCACAAGTTTTGGGTAATTTCTAAACTTCGATCCTTCTATTTGAGGTGATTTTGGTGATGTTAGTTGTTAGCATTGCGTTGAGATAGCTGAAAAATGATTAGGGATTGATGAAATTGCAATGTGGTTGGAGTGGTAATGATATTTGGAAATTTTGGCAATTTTGGGAATTTGAGCTATAAATGGAAATTTAGACAATGTGGTGAATTAGCATAGGTAATTGGCATGAGAAATGTAGAACGTTGAGATGTTATGAATGAGAGTGTAGTTTGGGGTAGAGTTACGAGAATCAAGAGATTTGAGGTGTTATGAGCAATCATGCTCGATTTTGAGAATTGAGGTTGATGAGATAATTGAGTATTGATGTTTTAACATCGTTTGGACAGCTCAGGAGTTCCAGAGTGGAATGCGAGACTAGTCCGTGATACGGGGGGAAACGATTGCACTATACGAGGTGCAAAGAGGTAAAGGAAATCGAAACCATTTGTGTATGTGATTTGTAAACTATTATAGCATGATTTGTGGTTTATAAAACAAGCATGTTGAGTGTTGTGTTGAGATACAATTGCACACGATTTTTATAGCCGGTTGGAGCCCAATGTTTTTATGAGTTTATAACTGGGCTCTACGTTAAGGCAATATCGAGATTTGAGAAATGTGTGCGTGCTTTGCCGGTTGGAACTCGGTTTTATTATGTTTTGTGTTGAGTACAAAACGGTTTTCAAATGAGTTTTATGAGAGAAAAACCATTATGAGTTCTACGTGAAGGCAAACCAGTCTTGTGTGATAAGACTTAGGTGTGTAATTTTGAGTACACACCGGGCATTGCTCTGGTAGCATGTAAGCCCGATTTCTTCTCCGTTCTGGTAACGTGAGAATAACTCATTCTGTGGCTGTTCCACGTATACTTAGTGGCCGTTGCCACGTGTGAAACCCTATTTAGTGGCCGTTGCCACGTGAGAAACCCCATTGGTGGCCGTTGCCACGTGTGAAACCCTATTTGGTGGCCGTTGCCACGTGAGAAACCCCATTGGTGGTCGTTGCCACGTCATACCCCATTTGGTGGTCGTTGCCATGTGAGAAACCCTATTGGTGGCCGTTGCCACGTGAGAACCCCTAATTAGTCACCGTTGCCATGTGAAACCCTATCCAGTGGCTATGCCACGTGAGAATTTAAATCAGTGGCCATGCCCCGTGTCTTTAGTGGCTATGCCACGTGAGAATTTAAATCAGTGGCCATGCCACGTGTGTTTAGTGGCTATGCCACGTGTGAATTTAAATCAGTGGCTATGCCACGTGTGTTTAGTGGCTGTGCCACGTGCATTACTATTTCAGTGATTTTATCACGTTCATTGAGAAAGCGTTTATCGCATTGTTTTCACATGCTTTGTTATTGCTCTAGAGTGAGCCTTTTTACTTCATGTTTTCACATGACTTGAGACATGAGAATGTCGTTTTGAGTACTTTCATGCTATGGTTTTCAAATGAGTTTCACATACAAATAAACATTTTGTGATGTGCATTTTGGTTTATGAAATGAGTTCTTTACCCCCTTTACTGAGCGATTTAGAAGCTCACCCTGTTTTCTTTTCCCCCCAAGATTTCTTCAAGTGAAAAGGGTTTCCCCTGCGACGTACGGAGTAGTGGCTAGTGGAGGACTTGAGCTCCAGGCCATATATTGTATTTTGAGGTATCTTTTATCTTTTCATGTACCCAGACAATTACTGTAATTGTAGACACTTGATGTATAACATTGTATGGGATGTATTAGGATTAATTAACTTGGAATTGAGTAATGTATATAATACAATATACACTATATCATGATGAGATCCTGAGGCATGATAATTATGATGATGTATGACACTGCACAGGAATGCACCCTTAATTGTGAATTAATGAGTAAAAAGTTTTAAATTTGCCCTATTTTTTGCATTTTTGGGGCGTGACAAGATGAGATTGACGTGGAGGCTGATGTTGAGCATGCCCCATAGAGTCCGACAGAGAGATCGGACATAGTCTGACAGAGAGATCGGACAGTATTGAGACATGCTTTGCGAGGTTGGAGTGGAGTGTGAAGAATATTTTGTGAGCTAATTGCTCGGTGTATGCATGAGATTCGAGGGTGAGTCAGAGCATTGGTGGAAGTCCGCTCAACCCATCTTAAGAGTTAGACATCCAAATTGGACATGGGAACATAATTCTAGATGTATTTCAGTGACAGAATATCCCGAACACTACTTAAAGGAAATTTCAGATGACATTCGTTACTCTGACCCAGAGGAATTGGTTGATTAACGAGTATGAATCTCAGTTTATATTCCTGGGCAGATATGACTCCGACACTATGGACAGTATGGGCCGGAATGTCTGAAAGTTCATGGAAGGGCTCAGATTGTCAATTAGAGTCCGATTAGCCCGTTATATATCACTACCTATGTCGAGGCAGTGCACAGACTACAGTTGTGTGAATAAGATCATGAGTTGCACGCCTATGAGATTGAGAAAGGTAGTAAGGGTCGAAATAGAGACAAAAGAGAATAGAAGATGACAAGGATGTCAGAACGAGAAAAGGTAGTTTGGTAAAAGATTAGAGCTGATGAGTCACAGGGTAAGATGATTAGTAAGGCCCCAGTGTATCCAATTGTAGCACTTTTATGGGGTATTGTGATTTGAGGACCCCGACCTGCTACGTAACAGTATAACAGTGTAGCAAGTGTAAACAGTGTAGGATATGTGGTAGATACCACGAAAATAAGATGTTAGACGAGGGCGAGTGTATGCCTTGGACCAGGACACTACTGATGTTTCATTAGATGTGGTGGAAGAGACCACACTGGTTGTAAATAATGAAATAATTATTTTAATGGATCCTAGTACCACGTATGTATTCATACCACCTTCATTTGCTTATAAGCTAGTGAAAGATGTGATAGATCCTGAATATAAAATCTATTGGAATAAGAGGCGTATGCAAGGTAAGAATATCTATGATACGTGAAGTAATTTAGATTAGAGCAATTAGTAACGAATATGAATTGTGACCACATGGACTGATATGTAAAGTAATTGTGGTCAAGTTTGAGGGTTAATAAAGGTATTTTAAAATATCTCCCTGCCTGAAGATTTGATAGCGTCGAGAAGCGCACACATAACCTATAAATTGAAATCGATAGTTGTAAGGTATACATTTAAATTTGGGTACCTTTACTGGTACGATAAAGAGATATAGAATTTGATTAATCATGAAGGTTTAAAAAATTAAAATTTTATAAAAGCCGCTAATATAAGAAAAAAGGAAATGACATGGGTTAGTATCTTGAACGGAAGTGATTTCGAAATGACATATACGTTTATGCGTACATAGGTCAAGAATATAGGTGATGGAAATATTTAGTGGAACTCAACTACGATGAGGTATTTAAACCTTACCTGGACCTATTGGTTTTCATCTTTAGCGATGATATTTTGATGTATTCGAAGTCTAGGAAGAGCATGAGTAGCAACAAGAAACTGTCTTACAGATAAGGTGTTATGAGTTTCTTGAAATTGGCTGCTCAGTTGACACATCTCATTCGAGAAAAGATTGCATACCTGTGGTATGATAAGTATGTAAGTAGCTTCGGTGAGTTTTGGTATATTGAAGTAATAAACTGACCACCGTAATTATTCTCACCATGACTAACAGCTCAAGAGGTTTCAGTGTGTATGGATACCTCGAAATAAAGATTGAGCTGTGTATTGATGTAAAATGGGAAGATAGTCGTTTATAGATCCAGATAGTTCAAGTACCATGAGAGAAACTATCTGACCCATGATTTAGAGTTGGCAGCCCTAGCATTTCCACTAAAAGTATGGCGCCACCACTTATACAGTGAGAATTTTCGGGTATGCACTGATCGTAAAAGCCCCAAGTATCTGTTTTCACAAAAATAGTAGAATATGAGATAACCAAGAGGGTTAGAGCTTCTAAGAATTATGATTGTGAACATTGTACCACCTAGGAAAGGCTAATGTAATGGCTGATGCCTTGAACAGAAAGAGCCTCGGGATGGTATTACATATGATGGTCATGGAGAATAAGCTGCTAGAGCAGTTGTGAGCCTCAGTAGTGATGTGATCCCCTCTGATGATGACGGTGATTTTGTGATAGCTAGCCTGAGGTTAGAATCGGATTTGAGTGACCGGATTTGCCAAGCTTAGCGTGATGATCAGCATGGTGTCGATGATGTGGGTCAGATTCAGAAGGGTATAGTGACAGAGTTCATGGTGAGTGATGATGACTTACAGAGGTTCAGAGATAGTATAAGTGCTCCCCAAGACCACAATTGATGAGATAGTGCTATTGTCAGAAGCTCACTCTTCAGGATATACAGTGCATCCGAGAAGTAATAAATATATTGAAATCTCTAAAAAGGACATTGGTGGTCATGTATGAAAAGAGACATTGTAGAGTTGTGGAGAAGTATCTCGTATGTCAGTAGAGTAAGGTAGAGTACGAGAAGTCTGCAGGATTATTGCAGCCTCTACTTTTATTGACACGAAAATGGGAACAAGTTACCATGAATATTGTGATAGGTTATAGAGGACCCGAATGAATCACGAGGCTATCTGGGTGATAGTCGATAGATTGATTGAGTCTACCCACCTTCTGGCTAAGGAAATCCCCAGATACTCTGAGTGCGTAAGCGGATTTATGTGTAAGGAAAATTGTGTAACATTATGTAGCGTTCCAGTGAGCATGGTATCAGATAGAGATTCTCGCTTCACTTCCCACTTCTGGGAACATTTTCAGGAAGCTATGGGAACCTGACTGAGAGTTAGCACAGCTTCCATCCTCAGACAGATGGTCAATCAGAGAGGACTGTACAGGTTCTGGAGGATATGATGAGAGCGTGTGCCATTGATTTTATAAGCTCCTGGGATGATCAGTTGTCACTAATTGAATTCGCCAATAATGACAGTTATCACTTAAGTACCGGGATGACTTCATATGAGGCATTTTATGGCCGTAGGGGGTTGTTCCCTGATTTGGATAAGAAAAAGTGGGTGACTGATAGAGAATTGTTCCCAAATTGGTAAAACAAAACTTTGAGGATGTTCAGTTGATTTATGAGAGATTAAGAACACCTCAGAGCAGACAGAAAGACTATGCTGACAAGAGACAAAAATCATTGGAATTCACTGAGGGTGAATCAGTATTGTTGGAAGTTAATTGTCATAAGGACATAATGAGATTTAGTAAGAGATATTGGACAAGTGGGAGATAAGACCTGTAGGTTGGCATTACCACTTGAATAAACAGGCATCCACAATGTGTCCTATATTATAATGCTTCGAAAACACTATCCGGACCTGATATATGTGATCGGATATGAGCTCCAACAGCTTAACTCAATGAAAGTATAACGTATGATTGGAGAATTGATTCAGGTATTAAACAGAAAGGAGAAAGTGTTGAGGTTTAAAATGATCTCCCTAGTTAAGTTTGATGATAGTATTACACTCCGAAAAAAGTCACTTGAGGATGACAGTATATGATACGATAGATGTACCTGGAGTTATTTATAGACTCATTTGACTTGATTCTAATTTGGAGGACCAAATTTTTTAAGTGGGGGAGATTGTAAGACCCGATTTTTTTTCATAAGAGCAAATGGAACGAATAAAAATTTTCAAGTGCATTTAAAAAGGAAAAAGGATTGAAATGGAATTACCGAACACGTGCAAGGGTAAAACGATCAAAAGATCGAAATTCGGTATTAATCGTGATAAGAAATTATAATTAAAAATATGGGATTGAGAAATCTTTATCAATAACGAATAAATAATTTAATTTCTGGTTAAATTGATCAAGATATGAATTTATTGGAATAAGCCAGAATTTTCGTATTGAAAAATAATCCCGAAAATAATTGAAAATTATACTGGAAAGAAGAAATAATATCGATAAATTCATTTATAGATTAAATGAATTAAATAATAATTTTTGAAGATATTTTGGCAATTTTAATATATTTTAATGAATAAAATAATAATAAAAATAAATTATAAATAAATAAATAAATAAAGTAAAAAAAACGAATTCTGAAATGAAAATCGCGAAAACAGAGGAAAATGGTGAAACCCAAAACCGAACCAGTTCAGCCAAAAAGAGAAAAAAAAAAGAAGAGAAAGGGAAAAAGAAAAAGAGGAAAAAATGGGAAAAAATTCCAGTGATGCAATCGAGCTACGGGTAAGTCGGTAAGCGACCGAATTTATCGATTTAAATGTTGGAATATTTAATTTGATTAATATTCGATTGAAAATTTACCCGAAAAAATATTTAAATTGTGTAGCTAGACAATTGGCATCAACCGAGAGCTCGAGACAGCCTCGATTTGTGTACTATCATGGAATATCGGTTAAGTAACCCTTATTTACGATAATTTTGCATCGTTATGCGTGTTGATGTATTACGAATTTAATTTTTACATTAAATGGATTAAATTTTGAAAATTGGATAAATTGTCGTAAATAATTAATTAAGTTATTCGAGAGCTTAGAACGAGGCTAAATAAATACTGATGGGCCCAATGAGCCCAATAGGCCTCGATAATGTGAATAGTGTGTGGTAAACGGGCTTAAGGCCGATTAAGGCCCATTATGGTACAATCGAGCCCAATATAGGTAAACAGGCCCAATGATTTAAATTAAGCCCCAGAAAATATGAAATACAGTTAATTGTATTGTATTTGACCTGATGAATATTTATCCGCAGTGCCAAAGATTTGATTTGGATTGGGAGCAAATCGGACTGCGTGATGAGTCATCAGTGGAAAGATCAGATTGTACAGAAAAAAAAAAAGGTAAGGGAATTGTGTGAGTAGCTAAAGGTAGCTACGCATATTTTAATAGTTTTTATATACATTGATTATGTATGAATACACTGTTATTGTACAATGATCCTAAAAGTGGTTTAAATGATTTTAAAGATCGAAATAGGTGAAAATACTATTTTACTCCTATTAAGGGAAGTTCACCTAAGGATGGTGAAAGCATGACATGTATGAAATGCATGATTTAAGGAAATTTATGGTTTAAGGATTTTATTGGTTTTAATCAAAGCAAATCGATAGATTGGCCAGTAATTGCATGAATTTCATATGATAACATTACGTAAGTGTTATTTGTATTTAAATAGAAATTTCTTTGGAAAATAGGCCAACTATCAAGTTTATATGGAAACAGATAGTGCCGACACGTAGTTCGCACTATATCTACGTTTGTGAATGTGCATAAATGTGCTTGAGCGTTGCTCGCACTGACTTATGTGACATCATATGCATGAAATGTGCTAGAGCGGTTGCTCGCACTGATTTTATTGTTGTGAATTGCATAAGAGTTGCTGGAGCTTAGCTCGCACTCTGTTTTGACATGTTTTGACTTGTTTTGACATGATATGCATAAAAAGTTTCTAGAGCGATTGCTCGCACTAGTTTTTATGATTGACATGCATGGAAGATGCTGGAGCTTAGCTCGCATCCTGTTTTGATATGATATTGCATAAAAGCTGTGCTGGAGTGTAACTCGCACGAGATTTGAATTAATTATGTATAAAGTCATGCTGGAGTGTAACTCGCACGAAATTTAATTTACTTGAACATTCATTTGTGCTGGAGCTTGCTCGCACAAAGTTTTATATGATTTTTATAATTCATTTGAATGTCGTACTGGAGCTTTTTCTCGTATGAGGTTTTCACTGAGTTTTTATACATATCCGTACTAGAGCATTGCTCGTACGTGGATTTCACTTAAATTTATAATCAGTTTAAGTAGTACTGGAGCGCTGCTCGTACGCAGATTTCATTGATTTCTATAAAATCGAGCTAGAGCTTCGCTCGTACGAGGTTTTCTGATATCATGAATATGCATGGAGCCGTGCTAGAGCTTCGCTCGCACAGGGATTTATATTACATGCATTAGCCGTGTTGGAGCCTCATGTAGACTGTGTGTCACAGTGAGATGATATGCTCTCACGTGCATTCTGAGACAGAAATGATAAGGGTGGATAAGACCTATTGCAGGCACCCCTGATTGAGCTTGGGTTCACGGACTACGTTGTACCGTGTATGTCACGCGAAGTACGCTATACCGTGGGGATTGTTGGAGTGGAGTGGCATTAGCCACGAGGCAGCAAGCCTTACCCTCGCAATCCTGGTGTTATGCTGTTCTAGTGGGTAGGACGACCCATCTCCCGTTTCAGGTGTGATACCCCGCACACTAGGTACCGTGTTACCAGGGATCACGAGGTTATGGCCATAGTCCTATGTTGTTACTGATAGTCACCTACATTTCTCACATGATATAACTATTGGTCGATAGACCAGGGTAGACCCGAAGGAGGGGTCAGGCCCCCGATTTCATGATTTTATACTGTGATGCTAGATTTCAGATGATTTTATGATATGTGACCCTGAAAGAAGGGCGGTTTTATAACCGAAGTTTTATAATGAATTGTTTTATGAAATTGAGATTTATTTATGAGATAATTGACCCAGATGGGGTTATTTTATTTCGCATTTTAATGAATTGATTTAAATGTAGTCGCATGATATTGTTTTCCATGCTTTCATTTCAAATTCTAGATTTGTCTTACATGACATGAAAGAATGCATGATCTGGATTTGCTTCATGCTCATTATGATTTAATGATGTCACATGAAATGCCTTTGATGCATGAATTACATGATTTTTAGATGCACAAATAGTTTTGAATAAACTGTCATTAATGTATGAATAATTTTGTGCCTGAGATTTTAATGAAAAGAAATGGATTTTAAGGGCATGGCATTATGAGTATGTAGATAGTGGAGCTATCTACTTACTTGCATAATTGACTTACTGAGCATGTGGTTTGCTCAGCCCCCTTATTTTCCTATCTTTTCAAAGCACTCACAATAATTAGTAAGCGGCTGAGGACTTGCATGCTCAGTATCCGCTGCTTCCCATCGAGAGACAGGTATACACATTTGTATGGTTTTGTATCTAAATATGTAATGCACAGTACTATAAACGGACATTGATGTCGGGGATGTAGAGTTATAAATACCAATGTGTATGAATTTAATTAAAGTCAAAAGATAGTAAACTCTGATATGTGAATGTAATTATGGAAATGGAACTGGAAATAGTGTGAGGTGACTAACACCGAATCTAGCCCAACTGTTTGTAGGATGGTCACGATGAGAGAAAGGTAAGAATTAAATAATAAATGAAAAACCGAAAAATTTACTCTAATTTTTAGGTAATTTGGGTCGTGACAGCAACACCTTCTCTTTTCTATCCAATATCTGGATTGGTTCCTCCACATACGACATGTCCTCCTTGAGCTCTAATGGCTCATAGCTAATTAAATGCGATGGATCCGGATAATACTTCCGAAGCATAGAAACATGAAGACATTGTGGACTTCTGCTACCTCAGGTGGCAAGGCTAGCCTATATGCTCTATCTCCCACTCTATCCAAAATATCGAAGGGACCAATATAACGAGGACTTAGTTTTCCTTTCTTCTCGAACCTCGTTATTCCCTTAGAAGGAGATACTTTCAAAAATACGGACTCACCCACATCAAACTCAAGTGGTCTCCGTCTCCTGTCAGCATAGCTCTTTTGTCGACTTTAAGCTGTTCACAACCTCTCACATATTATCTGGACATCTTCGAAGGCATGTTTAACCAAATCGGGAGCAAGCAACTGTCTGTCACCAACCTCTTCCCAACCAATGGGTGATCGGCATCTACGACCGTATAGTGCCTCATAAGGGGCCATACCAATACTTGAGTGATAATTGTTATTGTAGGCGAACTCAATCAATGGTAAGTGATCGTCTCATGAGCCTCTAAAATCCAGCAAACACACACTCAACATATCCTCCAAGGTCTGTATAGTCCTCTCAGACTGACCATCTGTTTGAAGATGAAAAGCGGTGCTAAAACGCAATTGGGTCCCCAACGCTTCCTGAAAATGTCCTCAAAAGTTAGAAGTGAAGCGGGCATCCCAATCAGAAACAATACTCACTTGGACTCCATGTAATCTCACTATCTCCCGTACGTACAAGTTCCCCAATGCACTCAAGGTATCTGTAGATCTCATGGCCAAGAAGTGTGCCGATTTCGTTAACCGATCTACTATCACCTATATAGCATCATGGTTCTTACGGGTTCTCGGTAACCCCATCGTAAAGTCCATGGTGACGTGCTCCCACTTCCATGCTGGTATCAATAGAGGTTGCAACAATCCCCCTGATTTCTGATGCTCAACCTTTACCTGCTGACAAATGAGACATCTAACGACATACTCAGCTATGTCTCTCTTCATTCCAGACTACCAATATATCTTTTGGAGATTCTGATACATTACTACTCCCCGGGTGTACTGCATATCTCGATGAGTGAGCCTCTGACAAGATCAACTTTCTTAGCTTTGAATCCTTAGGAACACATATTCTATCTCCGAACCTTAGTACTCCATCTGAACTTAACACAAGATTTGTACCCTTCCCCTTCTAAATTTGGCCAATCATATCAATAAACCATTGATCAATTTGTTGAGCTTATCGGATTCTCTCAATCAACTCTAGTTCTAATCTTAAGCTAGCAATAATCCTATAGCCGCCAATCTCAGGTAGGGTCACATCCAGACTAAGGTTTGTGAATTGTTTGAACAACTCGTGCTCTCTAACCATCATATGTGATATCGACCCGAGACTCTTTCTACTCAATGCATCGGCAACCACATTTGTCTTCCCCGGGTGGTACAAAATCTCACAATCGTAGTCCTTGAAGAGTTTAGCCACCTTCTTTGTCTCATGTTTAACTCCTTCCGTGAGAATAGATACTTCAGACTCTTATGACTCATAAAGATCTAAAATCTCTCACCATACAAGTAGTGGTGCAATATCTTCAATGCAAATACTACGACCGCCAACTCTAAATCGTGAGTGGGGTAGTTCTTCTCATGATTTTTTAACTGTCTAGATCCATAAGCTACTACCATTCCATCCTGCATCAAAATACATCCTAGTCCTTGATGTGAAGCATCTGTATACACAGAGTAGTTTCCTGAACTGTTAGGGATGATAAGAACTGGCGCGGTGGTTAATCTATGCTTAAATTCCTAAAAACTCCTCTCACATGCTTCATCCCAGTAAACTCCACATTCTTCCTCATAAGACATGTTAACGGAGCAGCTAATCTAGAGAAACCCTCTACAAATCTCCTGTAGTAACCAGCCAATCCCAAAAAACTCCTAATCTCTGTGACTGAAATGGGCTGTTCCCATTGAACAACTGCCTCAATCTTGGATGGATCTACTAACACCCCATCCTTCGATACAACATGGCCCAGAAAAGAAATCTGCTCTAGCCAAAAGTCACATTTACTCAGGTTAGCATACATCCTTCTCTCTCGGACGGTTTGCAAAACAATCCTTAAGTATTGCTCATGATCTTCCTTGGACCTTGAATACACCAATATATCATCAATGAAAACGATCACAAATTGGTCCAAGTATGGCTTAGATATCTCATTCATTAGAGCCATAAAAGCTACTGGTGCATTCGTCAACCCGAAAGGCATCACTAGGAATTCATAATAACTATAGCGGGTGCGAAAAGCTGTCTTGGGCACATCCTCCTTCCGAATATTCAATTGATGATACCCAGACCTCAGATCTATCTTGGAAAAGATCTGCGCTCCCCGAAGCTGATCCAACAAATCATCAATGCGCGGTAAGGGGTACTTATTCTTGATGGTAGCCTTGTTTAACATCCGATTGTCAATACACAACCTGAGGCTCCCGTCTCTCTTCTTCACAAACAGTATCGGAGCTCCCCATGGTAACATGCTCGGTCTTATAAACCCCTTATCTAGCATATCTTACAACTGTTTTCTTAATTCCTCTAGCTCAACTGGAGCCATCCTATATGGTGACTTGGATATTGGCTTGGTTCTAGGTGTCAAGTCGATACCAAATTCCATTTCCCTATCCGGTAGCAATCCTGGTAAGTCATCTGGAAAGACATCAGGGAATTCTCTAACCATTGGAATGTCCTCCATATCCCGATGTACTTTGTCCAAATCCACTACATAAGCAATAAAACCTTCAAAACAATATTCATGTCATTTGATACCAATGTACTTTACTTGTCACAAAATTTAAAATTTCATTTCTTCTCTTAAAATCTTACAACACATTCTTCAGGTAGAGAAAATGTAATAGACTTAGTGTGGCAGTCTAAGGCAGTATGATTGGTAGCTAACCAATTCATTCCCAAGATTACATCAATATCATACATATTTAACAGAATCAGGTTGGTTGTCGCACACTTATCTCCTACCCTCACCTTACAATCTTTATACATTTGTTCAGCCAATTGGCTAACTCTCATTGGAGTACTTATTAACAATGTCCTATTTAAGTGTGTGGGTTCTACAAGTCCTGTTAACTTTGATGCACATGTAGTGGATATAAAAGAATGCGTGGCACCAGAATCAAACAAAGCTATAACCTCCAAATTGAAAATCGAGATTGTACCTTTTATCACTTCAGAAGAGGTATCAATTGATGTTTGGTCTATCGCATACACCCTGCCTTGACCCACAACTTACTTTCTTTTTTCTTCAGCCGTGGCTCTCTTCCTTGCAGGAGGTGTAACTGTAGGAACTCTTTCTGGCTCCTTACCCCTCCGTGGAACTACCTCAACTGCCTCTGGACATTCCTTTGCATAATGTCCAAACTTGCCACATCTGAAACATCGCGTACCCTGAAGATGACAAGGCCTACCACCATGATACTGGTCACATGCTCTACATTGATCAGTAGTCGGTCGGGGTCCACCGATCACTATGCCTCTAGCTGGTGTCTGAGTCGGAGGCATAAAAGGTCAAGCAGTCTTTTTCTAGAACTCATCTGCCTCTCTCCGACGTTTACTCATAAATCTCCAATCAAACTTAACACTCTTGCCATTTCCCATTCTCCTCGGACCCTTGTCCTTACCCCAACTGAACTCAGAGATTGCAGGTCATAATCCTGCTCACACAATTGGGCTCGTCGCAAAGCCGTTCTATACGTAGCGACATCAAACGGGGCCAACTTATCTCGAATTGAAGGCCTCAGTCCATCAACAAATCTACGGACCCTGATAGCTTCACTCCTGATAGAGTCTGAATCATATGGGCCCAATAAAGTGAATCATGACTCGTACTCATCTACCGTTCGATTCCCTTGAGTCGGATTCAAAAATTTCATCTACAATCTATGTCGAGCGGTATCTGGGATGTATTGCTCTCTGAAAGAACCCAAAAATATATCCCACGTGGTAGCCATACCCTGAGCTCTCAACATAAGACAAGTGGACTTCCACCAGTGCTTTGCTTCACCTCTCAGTACAAAGGCCGCAAACATTACTCTCTCCGTAGCCGAACATCTACAGAAGTCGAATAACTTCTCCATCTGACTGATCCAGTCCTCAGCCACTGCCAGATCCTTTACACCGCTAAAAGAAGGAGGCTTGAAATCCATGAAATACCTTAACCTCTCCATATCACAATCATATCCATACCACAAGTCATCCTCATCACACTACCGTGGGGCTACTGGAGGAGGTACTGGTCGAATATGAGGATCTCGTGGCCTAACCGATTCAGGTCATGCAAGTGTAACATTCTCAGGTTCAAGTGCAGCTGTTGGGGGATTCGATGCAGCCTGTTCCGTTGTACCAGGTGTACCCTCAAACCTAGCCATAATCTGACCCATCATGGTCATCATTATGTGCATGTCTTCCTCTAATCGGGCTATCTAAGGATCAAAAGCCTCTATCTCTTCTTGGGGCTCATGACTAGAGGACGATCTACTGTGCCTCTCAGTCATGTCATTTCGCCCTTGAGCTCTCGAGCTCTCTCCCCTCTTGCGGTGTCTTTCAGGCATATCTCACAGGCCTGATATCTTTCCTGCATTTATAACAAACGTTTAATTCACTACCAGCTCCGTATACACATTTGTATCTAAATATCGCACAGTAACTTGAGGATGTATGTTTTCTTAGTCCTAAACATCGACTCACATCAGACCAACCAAGCTCTGATACCCAATCTGTCACACCCCACTTACGAGTGTCCTTTATCCATACTTACGCTACTACGGTTAGGCTGTGAGGCGATGCAATTACTAAAGTTCCTTAAATTTACAGCGAAAATATTTAAAATTTAATTCACACTATCAGGTGTGTAAATATACAAAATTAATTGTATAATAATATCTTTACATATCATCCCCATAAAATTGTTACATTTCTTAGGTATAACTGTGCGATACAAGATAATGATACAAAATACTCTTGTGTATACAAATCTTATACCTTTACGATTGGTCGAAGCTGTCCAACTCAAAAAGGAATCTAGAGACCACCGCTCTCCTACCTCTCAATACTTGGAGGGAAAAAATAGTGGGATGAGCAAACCACAGCTCAGTAAGGAAATGAATGCTAGCAGGTAGATATCATACTATCTACATAGCCCGTGCATGTATAAACCAAACCATGTTTTCATTATAAATGGAAATATTATCCAAAAATGCATTTAAACATACATTTCTCATTTGCATTTTCATGTAAATCAAATATGTCATACTTCCATTTTAAAACATTATTCATAAAGCAGTGCCCTCACGGCACAAGTGTTTAAATAAGAGATTTATCAAAACACAAAATCTCTTTACTTTCTCAATCATTTCTATTCCTAAAGTCTCTTTTTCTTTTTTGAGTTTTCTCTGTTTCTCGAATCTCTGAGACAGGCATGGAATTTTTGGTAATCAAATATACACAACTTATGACCATAGTCAGTGATCCCAGGCGTCACTGATCAGGTGTGCACAGGGCATCACTTTGCCTGAAGGGGGATGGGTCAGTCCTACCCTCCGGCTCATCTCAATCAACCTCATATACTCATGGTATAAGGTACACCATGTGTCATCTACGCGATACTCGTACTCACGTGCACCAAGCACGGTACATAGTATACTAACGGACAACTACACAATACTACGTACGACCGTGGTCCCAAGTCCATACTCCAACTCCGATGGACTTTTTATCCTAAACCATATCTCATATACCAGGCGAGCAATCAGCGTGACACACAGTCATCGCAAGGCTCCAACACTGTACGATTTATCGTTAAGGCCCAGCCCGTTCTGAGGTCATCGGCTGGCATCCCCTTGGGTCCCAAACCCCTAAGTTTACCTCAACTCAGTAAAAACATGTGGAGCAATTTTGTTGTATTCAGATACTATGCTTGTTTATTCAGATATTATGCTTGTTTTGTTGTCTGACCCTGATCCAATCTACAACCCCTACTATGGCCATCAGTGTTTTATTCCCTCTATGAAGGATGATATCTCTGTTTTGCATGATAGCTATACGGACTCAGTCCAGTCTCCATGTTTTTCATGTATGAATGTTTTGAATTATGAAAAGTAAGTAAGTAAGTAAGCAAGCTTTGTTAAAGAGAGTAAGTAAGTATGTATACTTTGTTAAAATAAGTAAGTATATATGTTTTATTTCAAAGTAAGTAAGTAAATATTAATTTTGCCAAAGTAAATGAGTAAGCATATATGATTTGGATAAAGTATGAAAACTTTTTGAACACATGATATTCATGATTTTCAACATGTTTTGGGGTTGTAAGGATTATTTTAAATGTTTTCTTTACTGGGCTTTTTCGAAAACTCACCCCCCTCTTTTTCCATTTCATATTACCTACAGTGATATTGTTTTAGCTATTCGCGAAGTACTCGAGTTAGACTGGTGGATTTTAAGCCTCCCTTGGCTACCTTTGGTACAAGCTAAGGTATATCGTCCGATGTTTATTTTTAGACTTTATGTTGTACAGATACTTGTTTGTAAAAACTTCTGGGTTGTAATCTATTGTTATGAATTTGTATATAAATGGTTTTGGAAGCAAATGACTAAATATAATATTTTGATTATATTAAGTATAGGAACAACTTGGTTAGTTGCGAAGTATAGTAAATCAGGAGATAATAAGTTTAAGAAAAATCGAAACAACTGATTGAGGTTATAAAGTGTGATATTGTCTATTTGCAAGGAGATAAGTTAAATTATAAGAGGTTATGCTACCAAATTTAAAACGAACTTTAAACTATTAAAAGATTAAGTAAAGAAAGAAACGAAATAACTAACATTGTACAAGAACATAACATAAGTAAGAAATTAAATATTAAAAGAAAAAATTAACTGTAATTTCTACGCTTCTGGGGCGTTACAAATATTTTTTCTCTAGAAGTATATTTTCTTCTTATCAGGGTTTCATAAACTCTTTGAAGCTAACAAAAACATTCTCAGAAAATTGCGCCAGTTGGTATATTCCTGGAAGAAATTTTTGTAGGAATTGGGAATTTCTGGTTTCTTCAATTGCTTTTGTTTCTTTTGATATTAGGCAGCCCCAAGCTCTCTTATCGAGGGACATCATTGTATAGAATTCTGATAAGTAGGCAAAGCTTTTATATATGGATTTCATTTTTTTCCTTCTTTTTCTTTGTTCTCTTTAAGCTCTATGCATTTATGCATTGAAGTGTGAATTATATACTAGGACGTTTATTGTGTAATTAGCTAACAGTGTTTGGAATATTGATGTTTACTACATTAATGTGCCTCTGTTTTATGTGTAAGTTTTTCTGAATTTGATATTTTATTGCATTAAAATACCCAAGCTACACTTACGATTCTTGGAAGAAATTTTGAAGTTAAACTTAGATAGAAGATTATTATTGATTTGCTTGGTAGAGTCGAACGAAAATTAAAAGAGAGAAACTTGAAAGAGAGAAAAATGATATAGATGGAAACGTAATTTCTTTACATTGATATGTTTGGTAGAAAAGATAAAATAGTTGAAAGAAAATATAATTTTCTTTTCATCCATTACTTGGTATTATTGAAGAAAAAAAAGTGAAATTATATTGTTTTACTATTATACAATTAATTAGTTAAGATAATAATGTAAAATTTAAAAAAAAAAATTGTTAATAATTTAATATACATATTTGACTCACACTTTTCGTGTTTTTTTTTTCACAAATGTTTTCAATTTGAAATGATTTGGTTTTGTTAATAAGAAAAGAAAATAACAACATTTCTTATTTTTTTTATTTATACTTTTTTTATTATCAAGCACTAGTAAAAATCATTTTCTCACCATGCATCATTTCATTTATATACTCTACCAAGGACACGCTAAACGACATGCTCTTGCTTATTTGATTATTTAAGTAGTGCTTCTTTATATTTTTATGTTTCCTTAATTTCTATGCAATATTATGTGTTACGAACACTAGCACAAACAAGTGGCGCTAATAGCAATAGTTTCATCATCTTCTACGTACATCGATGCTTGGAGGTCCAGTTATAGCTTCTGTCAATAGTCCGCATTTAAAAAAGTTGGTAGCAAAGTGGTGGTATCTGAGCTAGGTACAATAATTTTATAAGCGCACTATTATTTATTTAATTCTGCCACATAGACCTAACATTTTGTAGAATATTTGTTGGGTGATGGAGTGGGAAATGGCGTTGAGAATAGTCACTTGCATCCCATAGAGATAAATGGATTAAAGAGTGCAAGTATACCAATTGTTACTGCTGCAGTAGTGTCGTCACCTTCATTATTATGGAGATTCAATGTTTGTTTTCTATGATATTGTTTCTGTTAACTATTCATTTACTTTCCATCTCTTTGGTTTTTGATAAATTTGAAGCGATTAAATTCAAAAAAATGCATTCTCTTAGAGTTTATATTTTTATCATTACTTTTAGTTGCATAAAGGAAAAATACCTGCATCTTTATGGTGTGTCAAAAAGTTCCTTCCATCCACTTTCCTTTTTTCAGCTATAATTTCTCAACTTATTGGAATCCTAATCTTTTAAATACACAAGTACTATTGTTCTTACTTTGGGGTTTCATCTGCAGTAAGGTTAGTCTTATTTTATATACTAAGCTATAAATTTTATATTTGATGCTAATAGTGGTAATATCAAAGGACTAATAGATTCGATCATGTTGCTTTCAAGTTCTCATCATTTATGCCAAAATATTGTAGATTGGATGGCATTCTGTAATGAAAATGAGTGTCGACTTGCGGGACCTATTTCTATGAGGCATTTTTGTATTATAATCCTCTTCTTCTAATGGCTAGTTAAGATTTTCTGAAAGAGAATAAATATGTTAAAATAACCCTTACTTATGCAATATGTGTCTGTTGTGAAAAAGAACCTACATAATATGAGATTTTCTTCTGGTTTTGATATTACAAACCACTATGGTAAGGCTTTGGGGAATAGATTTATGGGTTTTTTCCCAGTCTAATATCAATTATGCCAAAATTTTTTATCTTGATCAGAATCATCTTACTCATAGAGAAATATGGAAGGTAATTGAATTTGCCGACTAAATGTTAGGTAATTAGTTGTTTTAATCAGAAGTTGTCTACTATGTGCTAATGACTCTCTTGTATGCTGGAATCATTTTATGGATAATCTATACTTGCTTGCCTTGTGTTTTTGTGTCTTGTTTTTTTAGTTAGTGATATGCTATATGGCTGGCAACTGATGCAATTCATTTCTGATACACTATTGAAATTCATCGTGGAGCCATTTATAATTTTCATTTTTAGCTTTAATCTTTTTATGTGCGTTTCAAGGAATGGTTTCATTTTCTTCTTTTGTTTATTTAGTTTTCCTTTTTTTAGCTTGATGTTCTATTGGTATTATCATTACTAATAGTACTTGGTTATTTGTAACTGCAGTGTGCTACATGGATGACTATCATTGTTCCAACCAGTATGACTGCATATCTTTATCTCTATTCTCAAGGAGAAGTATCGTTGGTTGCCACACAACCAATGTAATAGATGCATCCTCTCTAATTTATATTGTCATATGCCCTTTGCTCCTAATCCACGTTTTGAATGGTTTTTCCCCAGTTATAATTCCATCGAAGCATGTTTTGAGAGATGTTCCAAACAAAGTCATTCCCTTAGCCTTTTTTGCACATCACTAACTTTTACATGTTCTCTACTGCAGTGTTTTTATATTTTGCAGCGAGGATGATTCTCATATTCCCTTTCAACATTTTTCATTTTTATCCCGTTACTACTTGCTAAGGACTCTTTGGTGGATAGTTCTTCCGTTACAGGCGTGCTTGTAATCTCTATGAACATGTTTGATAATTTTGCTCCTATCAGTAACTTATTAATCAGTTACATTCTCATGACATTTGAAACTATAGGCTCTATAAATAGCTTTCTTGTCTTTTAACTTTCACATTATTCACTTGTCAATACATAAGAAACCTAATAAATAGTAATGTAATAAAGTCTATGCTGCATCTCTTTTCTGAAGGAAGTGATTAGTCATGTCAAGTTCTTCTAAATAATAGATCAAAAGTGGGGTATCTAACTTGTATCGAAGTTGTTAAAACTGACAAGCAAGTCAGGATTTATCTATCTTGAAGTTTATTTGATCTTTGCATCATATTTTTCTTTGATCAAAGAAAACATAATATGACATCCTTGAGTGTAAATCTACATGTCCGCAACCTAGACTCTTCCAAGAACTTTGCAAAATAGTCCTATACTTTTATTCTCTTTTGGGCAACCCTGTTCTTCAACTTGGCTGAGGATCTTTAATTGGATTTGATGTTGTGCATTCTAATGATATTTTACATGATGCAGCTAGAAATTTACATGTGAACTATGTTAATCTTTGTACCTAGGAACTTATATCTTCCTTGTAGTGTTGTATATGCATTAACACCATGACTAACAATCTTCTATGTTTTTCCTTAATTTTGGGCTGTTCACATCCAAACCACCATGAAATAAGGGTAATATTCTTTACATTTATATAAATTTATTATTTCTTGCTTTGACATTGTGTGGATATGTTGTATTTTAATCTTATGTTGATATTGTGAATGCAGGCAATATCTTTTTCTGACTTCTTCTTGGATGATATTTTGACCTTCATGGCAAAGGTATGTGTTGTGTTCCCCTAATTTTCAAGTACATAAAGCTAGAGATTCTCTAACAGAGAGGAACACAACCTAGAGAAAGTTTGGTGTAATGGCACCTAATTGAATCATGTGTTATGAACTAGGCTGTTTTTACTGATAATACTTTTTTATTATCATTTTGTCTATTTGTGTTGAGCAATCTTCTAAAATTGATAATTTTACTTTAGCTTACTAACGATATAACCAAAAAAATTGAGTACAATGATGCAATATGATACATGCAGCTGACCTGCTTGAAGTGAGAAAAGGCTTGATCTGTTGTTATATTGTTGTTGTATTAGCTTTATTTTTTGATAATAGTATGACAGAACCTTAGAAATTGTTCTTATGCCATTTATTTTGTGCCAGTATAATTAGTGCTTCAGAAATAACTATTTGATGGTTTTATGGTCCATATGGATTTATGCTTTTAGATATTTAATAGTTTTGTACTTTGTGCAGATTTTTTCTGATATGGAGCGTTCTGTTTGCAAAACGGTCCATCGACAGGTTTGTTTATTGGTTTTAAACGTTGGCTGATGCTTCATTCATATTTATAAAAGTTACAAAGGAGTTATTAAAATCATGGTTACTTCTTCTCCATCGCTTGACTTGACATGGAGAAAATGAGCTTGACCCATCTTTAGGTGTGTAACGACTTGATTTACGTACAATTTGATTATATTAAAAGTTGTTACTAAATCAGTATAATAAATTTTTTTTTATTGTTTATATGCAAACATAACATAAAATTAACATCATCGATTAAAATCAGAAGGACATTTTTCAATTATTCGGAATTCTCGCTCAATTACAAATTAACAACATTTACATCCCTAGATACATTTTATAAACATTATTGTACTTACAAAATTTTAGATACAAAAGAATGTCTATTTTGGGTATACCTTTAACGCATAAGAATACTCCGCAAAAATATTGATGTGCAAAAGAAATCTTACTTACAAAAGCGGTTCCAACTACTGATGAGACTCTATGGAGGAAAGTAAGGGTTAGCTCAACATGCTCAGTAAGAAAAATAATGTGGCAGGTAGATAAATACACTAACTACATGTGCATAAAAGGTTTATCATGCAGAAAATATCGAGCATTTGGCATGTAGTAAAAATCAGAATCGAAAAAACGATAACAGTATCAGTCTCAGTAGAGCAAACATTATGTTGAATTCATCATGAGTTCTAAAAGCTTTACACAGTAGGATATAATAATTTCCATGTGATAATACAGTTCATTCAATGAGTTCAGTAAAACAAATAGGCGAGACAAGGCAGTGCATGCTATAGACAGTATGACAATTGGCTAATGTCGGTGATTCCGAGCATCACTGATCAGGTGTGCTAGGATGTCAATTGTCGTGGAAGTGGCTAGTTACCCAACCAGCTCACAGTACAGTATGTCTGAAGACAAAAACACGATACAACGCACTCACGTGAATGTCGGACGATACATCTTACTTCATGGACCACAGTAACAGTAACAATGTAGCATGTCTTAATTAAGCCCATTGATAAACAGTTCATTTTCATTAAAACAGTTCTAAACTCAGTTCAATATATAACACAATTTAAAAAGGAGCTGACTCATCATTTTTTTTGTTAAAATCCCAGTATGCAGTAGATGGCAATTAAAATTAGGGATTTTCAATTTAAAACAATAATTTAGGTTGTATCGATGTCTATGTAAATAAATTAAATTTTATCGGTAAGGTTAAGTCATTTAACTAAGGCTAAAATTCTATAATTTTCATAGTTTCAAAATCGACCTAAAATATATATCTACAGTTCAATAAAAAAATACGTGTAAATATCTCTAACAGCTCACAAAATTTTTCTTACCCTAATGAATATTGACATTTCCTTTAAGCCTCGATATGTGGGTCAATCAAGTTGCTGTAAGTTCACTTCCTCCAAGGCCGCAATATATTATCAATTCATCTTAATCAATCACTGCAGTCTTAATACCACTTTGATATATGCCATTTTAAAATAATGAATTTAATTTATCTAATTTAGACCATTTCACTACGAAATAGGTTAAGCAATACTCTAAATTTATTATTGCATGTTTCCTATATATATATATATATATATATATTGCCACTGTTTCATAAATATTTTCTAACCACATTATCACCCCTTGTTCTTTCACCAAGGAATCGAGCACCTCCCCGGCCTCACGTTTCTGCTTCACTTCCGTTGTTGTCTGGCTTCCTCTACACCGGCTTCCACTTCAGCTAAAATGGATGGCCCTTGGTCCTTGCCGAGAGAAGCAGCATGCAGCTCCCTTGTCTCCCTTCCTCTCTCTGTTCGACACACCAACACCCTGCTTCAGTTCTGTTTTCTGCTTCTGTTTTACGCTTTAGCTTCTCGAATTTGCTTCAATTGTCTTTTACTCATTGTTGCTATGTTCTTTCCCTTCTCCTTAAACCCGAGAGGCCAGCAACATCACGTACCTCACTATTGCTGCCTCAATGCTCTTTGCCTCTTCGATGACACTTCCATGGCCCAAAGGAACAACCCTTGTTTTAGCTAAGAGTGGTCTCCCTACTCCTACTGCTCTAGCACTTGTATAGTCCCTAACTAAGGCCACAACAGCCTTCAGCTCTTAGCTCCTCCACGGTCTCTCTCTCTCTCTTCTGCTCTCATCGTTCCCCTGTTTCCTTGGTTCGGTTTCTTCCTCTTTTGCTACTGCCTCCAACCTTTTATATTTCTTTCTCTCGTCGCTGCTCCTCCCTTCAGCAGGTCTTTATCTAATGTTTCACTTCTCCTTGCAAGCTCTCTTCCTCACTCTTTCTGCCAATCCTCACTCGAGTCTCTCATCCTCTGCTTCTCGTTTTCTAGCCAGGTTGTCTATTGACTTCACTTTTTGTTTCCTTTCTTTATATTCTTGGTCAATCTCCTCTGTTTCCAATAACCAACACGCTTTCTGCTCTGCTTGTCGTTTCTTTCCCCGATTCCATTATCAACTTCTCCCATAACATTTCCTTCCCGCTCCCGTTTTCTTCTCATACTTTCTCTCTCGGTCAGACCTCATTTACAGCAGCTAACTTAATCGACTTCAGTCTCGTTTTTCACTGCTTCATTTCTACCTAAACGGTATAGGTATCACAGACACCACACGCCACTACACTCCTCTGCATTATTTCACGTTTCAAACCCCATTTCGGTCTGACATCCTTGCTGCTGCAATTCACTTCCCACGTCTCTAGTTAACATCTCTCCCAACTACTACAACATTTTGTTATTTTCTTCGTTTTGTTTCAGGCCATCACAGTCCCTCAGTCTCATGTCTTTTGCCTCTCGGTTATTTAGCTTCTCCGGTTCCTCTTTTTCTCTTTCGGTTGCTTTAGCTAAATCATTCCATTTTTATTATTCTACTTTATTTATACATCACTTATTTTCCTTTGGCAGCTGACTCATTGTCCTTTACTGCTCCCCATCACCTCGTTTTCAGCTTCCAACGTGCTTCGGTTTTTCTCCTTCTTTTTGTCAAACTTCAACTCTGACGTTCCCTTCTTTCCTTCGCTGCTTGCTTCTGTAGGTATTTATATCATACTCACTGCCATGCTAAGTTTTTCAGGCTTTTCCCTCCTTTCTTTCTTCTCTATTCCATTTCCTATAACCGATACATATATTTGTTTTAGTCCTATGCTTCTCATTTCACACGTTAACTTCCAATCCATCATGTTTGTTTTCACCTAACCATCAGGGTAATGAGCACATTCCTATATATATTTCATGTCTCCTACCGATGGACAATGCTCCCAACGCAGCCTTGGGACTTTCGTTTATTTTTCTTTAATGCATTCCACCATCCCATCATCCTTTCTTTATTTACTTGAGCTATTGCAACCAAATGGTTGCTCTCGGGATTGACTTCATTTTAGAAGGAAATCCACGGTTTTTATATATATATATATACCTACACACTTGGTTAGAAGGTTAAATATAATATTATCTATATTTATATGTATATATTTTTATATACTTAATGTAACGCCTCGGAAGCGTGGAAATATGGACTAACTTTTTCTTTTAAATATTATTTTTTACTTAGGTTGCATTCATGTACAGTGTAGGTTACTTTTTTTCTTTCTTTACTTATTCTTTTAACCATTTAATTTTACCAAAAATTTCGGCAGCATAACCTTTTATAATATATCCTATCCCCCTGTAGGTAAACGCAGTTTATATTTGCAAGGCAGTTGATTTTATTTCTTAAACTTATTACTTTCAACTCTACATTTTCTTTACAACTACAACTTCCACATCCATACTCAGTATCATCGACATTTCTTTCACTTCCCAAAACGTTTATATAATAATCCATAAAACAACCGATTACATCCCAAAAGTATTTATATATAATCCAGTATCTATACAATATACATGTCTGGGAATAAATATCCGATGATATACCTGAGCGAGTACTGAAAGTAGTCTGGGAGGCACTGAATCCACCAGCTACTCACGTACTTGTAAATGGCTGAATAATCTCACTGTAGATACTCTGAAATGGGAGAAGAGAAGGGGTGAGATTCTGGGGAAAAGCTCAGTAAGGTATGCATTTAAAACAATTCTAACCATTTAAAAACAATTAAAAAATCAGAATAAACATACTTCCGTACATACATACTTAGAAAACCATTTTACATGCTTACTTTAAAATACATCATACTTCATCAAAAAGTTGTACGTACTTTCATATACTAAAACATCATACATACTTTCTTCGTTAAAATATTATACATCAAAACATGGAGACTAGGCTATTTCAACATAGTTATCATGCAACATATCATATCCTCAGTAGAGGTAATAATACCTATGGCCATGGTAAGGGCTGTAGACTAGATCAGGGTCGTACAACGGTTCTAATATAGTATCTCAATCACACTAGCACACAGCTAGGGCACGGGCACTAGTGGCACACACCGTGCAATCACAAGATACTTCGAAAATAGCCACCACGTGTAGTGAAAAACAACACCACTAAGGCGGAATAGACACTACACTGGTGAATCTAAACTAATACTACGTGTGGTGGAGCCAGGACATCATAATATGCTCTCAACATATACTAATAGTAGTCTGTCGTCTCAAAATACTTACTTTCATACTTACTTACTTTCATATGGAAACTTTAATCATCAAATCATGTCATAATTCATATGAAATATGTATATCTATTTTATTTATGCAAAATAAGTGAAAACCGTGATTTCAGTATCTAAAAACGGTTTATTATTCCTTTCGGACTTAAACCGAGAAAGTATGTTTTTCAAACAGATTTCTTTCTACGATTTTCAAGTCATTTATGAACAATAAATAGATATAGGAGGTTAGTACTATTTTAAATTGCATCCCTTACCTCAACGGAGCTAAAACAGCGTTACTCTGTCGGGGTCTGGGTTTACCTCGTTTTGTGTACAGAATTCCCGAGCTGCCCAAAATGATACCAATTTATCAAATGTTGTTTGATTTCATCTCAACATATCCAAATATGTATTTATCTCCTTAAGAGTTGACCAATTTTGACCTTTTTTTGTCAACTTTTTCTATTTCCTCGATTTTACCGATTTAAGTGTCGGTTTAAGCTATTTTATCCAATTTAATCATTCTAACTTCACATTTACTATCTTAATAACCTACATACCCATTCATATCCATAATCCACACTTTATCAATCCAATTCTTACAAATTCTCACACCTTTCGATTTTTCACTAAACTAAGCTATAAATCGAACTTTTTCGGTATAAATTTAACTATTAATGATAATTCTATTTTTTATAGAATTATTTGTGCTTAAATTCCTAATTATTTATTTAATCCCCATATTATTTTACTAATAATCCCCTTTATTTAATGAAAATTCTTTAATGTGCAGGTAAATTAAATCCAAATGAAATTCAGTCATTTCAGACGAAATTGGGTTGAAAACGAGCTAAAGGAGACTGGACCACTTCCAATTTGCAGACCGAATCATCGACTGGACACGCATGATGCCAGGTGTCCGTATTTTATTTGCTTCGAAACGATAAGATTGAAGGACACCGTGCCAACCCTCTGGAGGACACATGCCGGGCCACATTCGCACAGCTAATTGGACAAAAAGACTGATGACGTGGAAATATCTACTCTGCATCAAATTAAATGAAGACAAGTGGCCAAACAATGCCAACTCATCTAAGATGAAAAAATTACCATTGTACCCCTATGTTTGTGTATAAATAGAACATGATGGCAATTGAAAAATCAAGTAGTTTAGGGTAGAAGTAGGAGTAGAAGTAGAGTAGAGTAGGAATAAAGTAGGCTAGGGTAGAATAGCTTTTAGATTAATTTTAAAAGCTTTCTTTAGAATTTCCGCATAGTTTTACAAAGTTGTTACTGTTCATTCACTATTCACTTTATGAAATTATTTGTTTCATTCTCTAATTTTATTAGCAATCGGGTTCAATTTCTTTTCTTCTTGTTCAGTTTGCAAATTCCATTGATAGATGTTTCTTATTTAGTGATGTTTTAAATAGAAAATTTAAGGCTTTCAACATCAAGTTCTCGGTTTCATTAGTCATTTCTTTATTTGTTTGATAAACCATTTCATTTGAAACTATCATCTCTTAAAGCTTTGGTTGGTCCCCTGTTTGAGCAATCGGGTTGCATGAGTTATTCAATCAATCTCCCCCCCTTTGATTCTGTTGCCTTGATGTGGGAGGATGCAAAGCATTTGTCCACATCATGAGTAATGTGGAGTCACGGCTGGAGAAGGATTTGAAGCTACCCGAGGAGGATGATCGGAAGTTTCCCGTTTTTAGTTTTTAAGCTCACAGACAATGTGATAATGATGTTGCTGTTCATTTTCTTTCGGGTTATACTCATTTGCTGCTTGTGTCTTTGTTTTATTCTTTCCTTATTCCATTCTGCATTTGCATGATTTTTCCTTATTCGGTGCTTCATTGTAGTTAGAGTATGATATTCATGTTTTCTGCATTTAGTTATGGTTCCTGCATATAGTTCATTTACTGCTCTTTATTTCATCTTCATTATAGTTTGTTAGTTGCTGGATTAGGAAATGATTGTGATTGTTTGTCTGGGTAAAGATTAAAGAAGCATTACATAGAAGCATAGTTTAGGTCACGGCAGCAAGATAACACTTATTTTTAGTCTCTGTTGTGATCTATTTCCAGTTGTTTGTACTGCTCATTATGGATATCAATTTATGGTTTGTTTTCAGTGCTTCTTCAGTTTCGGGTAGTTGTTATTGTTCTGTTGAATGTTTGATTAGTGGTAGATAATTGATAATAGGTAGCAGCACTTAAAGCAATTCAGGACTTCTTTGATTCTCGGGTTAACAGTCAATATAAATTTTGTTTCGATTCTGTAATTAATTTTTTTACAGTTGATAAGTTTTCATGGTAAGTTGTGATGTCTAAGATGATGAGAAGGCAGAACTGTGTGCACCCGAAGCAAGCACTAGTGGGCATTCACTAGAAGGAGCAAGGCATCACTTACCGTACCAGGCAGTAAGAGTAGAGGTCGAGTTTACAGAGCGAGAATGAACCTGCTGTACATGAACTCACAGTGAAACGGACAGTAGTGGCTAGCGCCTGGATGCAGCAGTGGACGGACCATGGACGAGCAGCTGTGCAGAGGCTCGCGGACAATATCTGGGAAAAGAAGCAGGGCAGCAGATGACCAGTGCAGCAGTGCAGGACAATGCCAGTAGTAGAGGACGTGGGCAGCACTGGAAAGAAGAGAATGAATAGTGTCCCACATCGGGACCACTTGGTTTAGTATTGGATAAGGCCACGTTTGGCTTAGTCTTTGTAGTTTGTTGGCTCTACCGAGAGGGGGGATGAATCGGTTTTCTAACAATTATGGCAAATTTTAAATTAATCACAATTTAATCACAAATGATAATGACCAATATAGTGCAATATAACAATTTAATGCAAAGTAGGGAAGAGAGAAACAAACACAATCGTTTATAGAGGTTCGGCCAAACTCTTGCCTACGTCCTCTCTCCTTGACCTTCTTGTCAAGTGTTTTCTTTCTCTCTTTCAATAGAGCTTACACAGTTCCTTTTGCAGGTTAAGGAATAACCTCTCTACCCTTAGCAATACAGAAATGTATTCACCCTTTTACAATGTCTCTCACTGAGGAACAATCCTCTTTTCTTTTTGGGTATGGATGAATACAGAATAAGGCTTTACAATGGGTAGTGCTAACAAAGCTTGTTGCCCTTAAGCTTGTACAATGAATTTCAATTAATGAGCAATAGGGACACAAAGAATGAATGAATTAAAGCTTGAGAATGTTTGGAATGTACAGCAATATTGTCTCACTTCTCTTTGTCTTCAATGCTTGGTTATATACTGAAGGATTGGTAGTTGGAGCATTAAATGCTATTTTTCCCGTTGTGATTTGCAGAAACTAGCCGTTGGGTACCTCCAGTAGAGTGCCGATCGATCTGCCTTCTTGGCCAGATCGATCTCTTAGTTATAAATCCTGCAAGATTGAAGCACAAATGCACAAGGAGATCGATCTCAAAGGTTAGCAGATCGATCTGTTAGTTTAAAAATAATGAGGCAGATCGATCTGTCGAATAGCCAGATCGATCTCCTAATCTCTCTGTTTGAGGAAAGATTGATTTCCAGATCGATCTGCCATGCAATCTCGTAGAGAGGAGATCGATCTCTCAACAACACAGATCGATCTCTTTAGCTCTCTGACTTTGAGGAGATCGATCTCTTCCTTACCAGATCGATCTCATAAGTTCTCTGTTTGAGTGTAGATCGATCTCTCAGATCGATATATAGTCTTAAGCTCTTAAGGGAGATCGATCTCTTCATAGACCAGATCGATCTCTCAACTCTAGCTTTAACCAGATCGATCTCTTAACCCTTGCAGATCGATCTCATTCTTCCTAAATACTTTTGTAAAGATTTAAGGCTTGCCAGATCGATCTCTTCCATCATGAGATCGATCTCTCATCAAGTAAAAACCCAGGAGATCGATCTCTCATCAGTCAGATCGATCTCTCATCAACAGAACTCTAAGTTCTGGTACTAATAACCTCTAAACATGTTTCTATATCAACTTAATATTATAGAATTAACTTGTTTTGTCATTTCAAAATACATTAACTCAACAATCTCCCCCTTTTTGATATGACAAAACATAAAACAAACATGTTTAGTGAATTTTTGCAAAAGCTCCCCCTTTTTGTGAGCTCCCCCTTTCTTTTAGCTTTTTGGTTTTGTTACTTGCTTAACTCCCCCTCAATTTAATCATTCTTAGAAACCTTTATGTATCTTAGCACAAACAAACACACACATTTCTCTCCCTTTTTGTCATATCAATAACACGAAACTATAAAACTCATGGCATTTCAAAATTAATATTTTCATTAACACAACCAATAACAAGTCAAAAGGTATTTCATTCAAGCAAATTCATCATAATTAACATCAAGTAACTAACATGATATCACGAAACTAAATCAAAACACCTAAGGCCTATGGTGAGGGAGGAACATGATCCGAAAGATTCTCAACGTGCGTGCGTGTGACTTGCAGCTCATCAAACATCGCCTCTTGAGCCTCTTGAATCTTATCCACTCTTTGGGTTAAGTCCTCGATCATACGCCGCTGAGTGGCAAAGCCGTCATCCATCTTGTGACTGAGGTCACTCATCATCTGCATGAGCATCTCCAAGCCAGCAGGAGACGATGTTGGTGCAGTGGGCGGAGCAGTTGAGGATGACGGTTCAGGAGCTGGTGCTCCAGGTCGGTGCACTGGCTCAACAGTGGGGTCCTCCTCCATAGCCTCTGCAGGTTGCTGGTCCCTCTTTTTCTTCCACGCTCCCCGGATGTCTTTGTAATAGCCCATATGATGAAGGGACCCAATGTTGAGGACGCTCTTGGGAGATGACAGTTCTCCGGTTTCGCCGCTGCAGTCGACGCCAACGCGGTGGAGAAGATAGGCTACCGGTTGCGGAAAAACGATCGTGGTAGCCTGTCCACGCACTAGCTTCAGCCAGTCTTCGTATATGAAATGGACAAGATTTGGTTTTTGGCTTGTGGAGTGAATGTGATGGAGCTAAAAACGATCTAAGCGCCTAACTGTGGAATGACGGGTACCGAAAGGGCGAAGGTTCCAAGAGATTATGAGGTGGAGTAACCGAAGGTGCATTGGAAGGTTACTCGCCTTGTCCCCAGGGAGATCAAACTCAAAGGAGACTTCCTCATCTTCATTGGTCAAGCCTTCATTTTTCATGTGGAAGGCCTGAGCTAGGATATCAGTATCGACAGGAACGGTTTTACCCATGACATATGTTTTGAAACCGACAATTTTGCAAGTGTCATTTGGGTCAAAAATGAGGTCGGCATTGGAAAAGAATGCACGAACGAGATTTGGAGGGACGGGAGTGTTGATTTTTAAAAAATTCATCCAACCAAATTCCTCAAATTTTGACACGTCTGGAAAGTCTATGCGATTGAGGAAGGAAAAATCTATGGTTCGCCAATGCTTAATTGGCATGGTTGAGAAATATTCCTCATATCGCTTTCTTTTTGCTGGGTTTTAAAACACCGATTGAAAGAAGCGATAGAAGGTGGAGGAATGGGTTGGGATGAGGAACCGGCCTCTACAGTGGTTCTAGGAGGTTTGTGTCCTACTGTCTTATGCCTAGGCATGATTCTAGACTCTAAAGATAGATTCAAAAATGAGAAAAGCAATGAAACAGTACCTAGATTTGCCCTAGAATTAAAATGAACACAAATTGAAGAAAAATTTTGAGAAAATTAGTAAGGAATGTTGGTTACAATACCGAAATTTGACACCGAGACGCAAGGAGGACCGTACGGAGATCGATCTGAGGAGTAATCGACAGTGATGGTGCGAGGGAATTTGGGAATTTGAAAGTTAGGTTTTGTGAAATTTGGGAAATTTTCGCGAGTTTATATACTTCAGGACACATGAGATCGATCTGTCGAGGCGACAGATCGATCTGTCACTTCCAGAAGCCAAGGGAGATCGATCTGTCGTATGGACAGATCGATCTGTTCGCACACAGAGGCTTAAGGAGATCGATCTGGTACATGCACAGATCGATTTGGAGTTTAACCGAGGCTCAGAGAGATCGATCTGCCAAATGCATGGATCGATCTTCAGAATGCAGAAGCTTTGAAGAGATCGATCTGTCGTGGGGAGAGATCGATCTGTATTTTAACAGAGACGGAAGGAGATCGATCTTATGGTTAGAAGATCGATCTGCTTAGCTTAACCTTGATGATTTAGGCTTGTTGGAAGTATAGAGATCGATCTATATTGAAGAAGATCGATCTCTCATCCTCATTGCTAGAAAATCTTTGCAAAAACTCTTTTAAAATCAATTTGAAACCAAGATTTTTGAAACATAAAAGTCTTAAGAGATATTCATGAGTCCTAATTCACCTCTAAGGATACAAAACCTATCTCTATCAAGTGGTTTGGTGAATATATCTGCTATTTGATGTAAAGTATCAATGTACTCTAAGATTATATCCCCTTTTTGTACATGATCTCTAAGGAAGTGATGTCTAATTTCTATGTGCTTGGTTCTGGAGTGTTGAATAGGATTCTTTGACAGATTAATGGCACTGGTATTATCACATTTAATAGTGACTTGCTTCATGTCAATACCATAATCTCTCATTTGTTGTTTAATCCACAACACCTGAGCACTACAACTACCAACTGCTATATATTCAGCTTCAGTTGTGGACTGAGCCATACTGTTTTGTTTCTTAGAGAACCAAGAAATTAACCTATTTCCTAAGAATTGGCAAGTACCTGAAGTACTTTTCCTATCTATTTTGCATCCTCCAAAATCAGCATCTGAATATGCATGAAGGGCAAAGGTGAAGTCCTTGGGGTACCAAAGTCCTAATGAGGGAGTGTCTTTGAGGTATCTAAAGATCCTCTTAGTTGCCAATAAATGTGATTCCCTAGGAGATGATTGAAATCTAGCACAAAGGCATACACTAAACAAAATATCTGGTCTACTTGCAGTTAAATAAAGCAATGAGCCAATCATAGACCTATAGAGTTTAGTGTCTACACACTTACCACTTTCATCTTTATCAAGCTTGATGTTGGTGGCCATTGGAGTTGCTTGAGGTTTGCAATTGTCCATTCCAAATCACTTGAGCAATTCCTTAGTATACTTTGCTTGATTGATGAAGGTTCCATCTTTTGTTTGCTTCACTTGAAGTCCCAAGAAGAATGTGAGTTCTCCCATCATGCTCATCTCAAATTCTCCTTGCATGATCTTAGCAAACTCTTGGCATAAAGACTCATTAGTTGAACCAAAAATAATATCATCTACATACACTTGTACAACTAGTAAGTCTTTATTTTTATTCTTAATGAATAAGGTGGTATCGACTTTTCCTCTTGAAAATCCCTTTTCTATTAAGAATTTTGACAACCTTTCATACCAAGCTCTAGGAGCTGGTTTTAACCCATATAATGCCTTAGATAATTTGAAAACATGTTCAGGAAATTCATGATTTTCAAATCCGGGAGGTTGCTCAACATAGACTTCTTCATTAATGAAACCATTTAAGAATGCACTCTTTACATCCATTTGATATAGCTTGAAGTTTTTATAACAAGCAAAGGCAAGTAACATTCTTATTGCCTCTAATCTAGCTATCGGTGCATATGTTTCATCATAGTCTATGCCTTCCTCTTGTCTATAGCCTTGAGCAACTAGCCTAGCCTTATTCCTTATGATCACACTATTTTCATCCATCTTATTCTTGAATATCCATTTAGTTCCAATTATTGAGTGATCACTAGGCCTAGGAACTAGTTTCCATACTTTGCTTCTCTCAAATTGATTTAATTCTTCTTGCATTGCTAGGAACCAATTATTGTCTTCTAAGGCTTCATTGACATTCCTAGGCTCAATTTGAGATACAAAGGCTATATATTGGCACATATTCCTTAGAGATGATCTAGTTCTAACTCCAAGAGTTGGATCTCCTACTATTTCACAATCTTTTACATATCCTAACTCTCTTGGTGCTCTAGGTTCTCTTTCTAGAACCTCTATTTCTTCTTCATCTTCTTTATTCAAGTCAAGCTTTTCTAGAAAGTCATCTTCTAAGTTTTCATCAAATATTCCAACATTCTCATCATTGGCTGAATCTTTTGATATATTATTTGACTCATCAAATATAACATGAATAGACTCTTCAACCATTAATGTTCTTTTGTTATATATTCTATAAGCCTTTGAATTCAATGAGTATCCTAGGAATATTCCCTCATCACTCTTGGCATCAAATTTTCCCAAATTATCTTTCCCATTATTTAGAACAAAACATTTGCAGCCAAAAGGATGGAAATAGCTAATGTTAGGCTTTTTACCTTTGTAGAGCTCATAAAGAGTTTTCTTTAGCATGGGTCTAATCATAGCTCTATTAATTATATAACATGATGTGTTTATAGCATCAGCCCAAAAATACTTTGGCAAGTTATTTTCACATAACATGGTCCTAGCCATCTCTTCCAAAGTTCTATTTCTTCTCTCAACTACACCATTTTGTTGTGGTGTCCTAGGGGCTGAAAAATTATGGCTAATTCCTTGATCATTGCAATACTCATCAAATCCTATATTTTCAAATTCTTTGCCATGATCACTTCTAATGCTTGTTATTGTATATCCTTTTTCATTTTGAGTCACCTTTGAGTAAGTTATGAATTTCTCTAAGGCTTCATTTTTTACTCTCAAAAAGAATACCCAAGTGAACCTAGTGTAATCATCAACAATTACAAATCCATAGTGTTTCCCACCTAGGCTAGTGGTTCTTGTGAGACCCCGTACATGTATAGCTATGTATATAGGAACGTGGGAATGTAAATAAAATCATAAGTAAGATGATGTATTGTAATGTGAAGTGTATACAATGTAAGTTCATAAGATTATGTACGCACTTGTAGTAAGAATTGTGATTATACGTACAAGTTGCATTATGAGTGAGTAGGAGGAAATGAACTTAAAACGGGAAGAATGTGATCGAAATGGAATATGAGAAGTATAGTAAAATGGAAGGAAAGATTTACATAAGTGTATATTTCCATTCGAGTAATATTGTATATATTTGGTCACACAAAGATTCTACACAAATTTTAATGTGTATGTAGTGAGGATGGATCCCATTTTCAAGTCTCATAGATGAATGAATGAGGAAATGATCATGGTAGTAAATTAAGGGAGTTTGGTAAGAGTTGTTGCAGAAAAACTGCAGGAAATCTGGAATTTGTGAAGGCCAGATCGATCTCATAGGATGAGAGATCGATCTGGGAGAGCCAGAATGCCCTTATGTGAGAAATGGAAGGGAACAGATCGATCTCCAAAGGAAGCAGATCGATCTCTTTAGCTCTCGGGTTGGAAGCAGATCGATCTCCCATAAGACAAGATCGATCTCCTTAAGCTTCTGTTTGACAGTAGATCGATCTCCAGTCTCGACAGATCGATCTCCTACCTTTAAAACGTCTCAGAAAAGAGGGATTTTTGAGGAACAGATCGATCTTCACCTAAGGAAGATCGATCTCATCAAGTCAAAACTATAAATGGGAGCAGTTGGATCATCAGAATTTCGGGAAAACATTTCCATTTCACTTCAACTCAAAGAAATCTAGTTTCTCACTCCTAAATCCAGCCATTTTCAGTGAGATTTAAGGAGAGGCTATTAGAGACAAAGTTGTTCTCATCAAAGAGAAGAACAACATAGTCTAGAGGCATTTCCCCATTTGAAGGATTGAAGAAATAGAGGGCAATCCTAATTGGAGCAAGAGGAAAATCCAATGAGGTAAGTTCTAATGCACAAATCCAAGTAAATTGGTTTAGTTAATGCTTATAAAGATATTTGGGTGTGCATATTGTGGATAGAACTACCTAGGATGGTATGAAATGACTATAACTTAGAAATGGTCAAGTGTGAGAAAGTGGAGTGTGGGAGTGTTTATGATGAATGAGATATCTTGAGTGGATGAGTATGTTGTGGAAATGGTTTGGAAATGTTGATGTTGGGATAA
This sequence comes from Firmiana major, assembly GCA_033439115.1. Classification (NCBI taxonomy): domain Eukaryota; kingdom Viridiplantae; phylum Streptophyta; class Magnoliopsida; order Malvales; family Malvaceae; genus Firmiana; species Firmiana major. The sequence continues at coordinate 18,179,749 of CM065903.1, read as the reverse complement.
AATTGTGAGATTTACCACAAAGGGTAAAATATGTAATTAAGGCATTGGATAAATGCTTAGTTGAATAAGAGTTAGAAACATTAACTCAAATGTTGGTGGATGAATTTCAGTTTCGGATGATACGCCGAAGCAAGTCGAGATGAGAACGCGAGAAGCATAAAGGCGGATGGTTGCACACAAGTAAAACGAGGTAAGGGACTGTGTGTTAGCTATAGAGATGTTCGTACGTAATTACAGCAATTTCGTAGATATATTGCTAGGACTAGTACGATATTATAAGTTTATGAAATGATGTGGAAATATGAAAAGTACTATGATGTATATATATGTATTGAGAAATGGGATAGGGTAAGGAAATAGCATGATATGCATGTTTTCAATGAAATTCTCAATTTTATATTGTGATTGATGATTGAGAAACGTTGATGATAGGTTGGCTAATTTTACATGTTTTAGCATGAAGAAGCATGCTGTATGAATAAACATGTTTTGAATTTTTAAAAAGAGAAAATAGCCTTCTATCAGTTTTGAGATGTGATTTGGTGTTGAAGCGCTAGCTTACACCTGTTTTAATGCCTTGATGTACTGTGTTGGAGTTTTAACTCGCACGGGGGTTTTGAGAAAGTGCGAGAACTATGCTCGTACCTGTTTTTTTGAGTTAAGGCAAACTTGGGGGTCTGGGACCCAAGGGGATACCAGTCGACGGCCAATTGAACGGGCTGGGCCTTAACGATAGATCGTACCGCGCTGGAGCTTTGCGTTGACTGTGTGTCACGCTGCTTGCTCGCCTGGTATATGAGACATGGTTTAAGGATAAAAAGTCCATCGGAGTTGGAGTATGGACTTGGGTCCACGGTTGTACGTAGAACAGTGTAGTCACCCGTTGGTATACTATGTACCGTGCTGGGTGCACGTGAGTACGAGTATCGCGTAGATGACACACGACGTATCTTCACCGTGAGTATACGAGGAGATGAGGTGGATTGAAATGAGCCGGAGGGTAGGACTGACCCATCCCCCTTCAGGCGAAGTGATACCCTGTGCACACCCGATCAGTGAGGCCTGGGATCACTGACTGTGGCCATAAGTCGTGGATATTTGATTGCCTAAAATTCCATGCCTGTCTCAGAGAATCGAGAAACAGAGACAATCTCAGAAAAGAAAGAGATTTACGAGAATGAATGATTTGAGAAGTGAAAGAGATTTCGTGTTTTAATAAATCTCTGATTTCACATTCGTGCCATGAGGGCACTATTTATGAGCATGTTTTAAATGGAAGTTTGACATTTGATTTACACGAAAATGCTATTGAGAAATATGTGTTTAAATGCATTGTTCGTATGATATTTCCATTTATAACGAAAACATGGTTTTGGTTTATGCATGCATGGGCTATGTAGGTAGTACGATATCTACCTGCTAGCATACATTTCCTTACTGAGCCGTGGTTTGCTCATCCCACTACTTTTCCCCCTCCAGGTACTGAGAAGTAAGAGAGCGGTGATCTCTAGATCTTTTGTGCTAAACAGCTCCCACAATCCGCAAAGGTATAAGATTTGTATACACGAGTATTTTGTATCTACTATATCGTATCGCACAGTTATATCTTAGAATTGTAAACAGTATTATGGGGATGATATGTAAGCACATGGTATTTATACAATTAATTTTGTGTATTTACACACACCTGGGAGTGTGACTTAAAGTTTTAAATATTCCGCTGTAAATAAATAAATTTTTAGTAATTACATCTTCTCACAGCCCAACCGTAGTAGAGAATGTATGGATAGAAGGGTTCCCGAAAGCGGGGCATGACAGGCTTGGTATCAGAGCATGGTTGGTCTGATGTGAGTTGATGTTTAGAACTAAGAAAACATACATCCCCAAGTTACTGTGCGATATTTAGATACAAATGTGTATACGGAGCTGGTAGTAAATTAAATGTTTGTTATAACGCAGGAAAGTTATCAGGCTAGTGAGTTATGCCTGAGAGACACCGCAAGAGGGGAGAGAGCTCGAGAGCTCGAGGGCAAAATGACAGGACTGAGAGGCACAGTAGATCATCCTCTAGTCATGAGCCCCAGGAACAGATATAGGCTTCTGATCCTCGAATAACTCGATTGGAGGAAGACATGCGCACGATGATGACCATGATGGGTCAGATCATGGCTAGGTTTGAGGGTACACCTGGTACAGCGGGACAGGCTGCACCGAATCCCCCAGCAGCTGCACTTGAACCTGAGAATGTTGCACCTGCGCAAGCTGAACCGGCTAGGCCACGGGAACCTCATATTCGACCGGTACCTCCTCCGGTAGCCCCACATCAGCATGATGATGAATTGGGGTATGGATATGATTGCGACATGAAAAGGTTGAGGCATTTTATGGACTTTAAGCCTCCTTCATTTAGCGGGTTAAAGGATCCGACGGTGGCTGAGGATTGGATCAGTCAAATGGAGAAGTTATTCGACTTCTGTAGATGTTCAGCTACGGAGAGAGTAGCGCTTGCGGCCTTTGTATTGAGAGGCAAAGCAGAGCACTGGTGGAAGTCCGTCAGGCCGATGTTAAGAGCTCAAGGAATGGTTATCACTTGGGATATGTTCTTGGACGTTTTCAGAGAGCAATACATCCCAGATACTGCTCGACGGAGACTACAGATGGAATTTCTGAATCTGACTCAAGGGAATCGAACAGTTGATGAGTACGAGTCACGATTCACTTCGCTGGGTAGATACGATCCAGACGCGATCAGGAGCGAGGCTATTAGAGTCCGTAGATTTATAGATGGACTGAGGCCTTCGATCCGAGCGAAGTTGGCCCCATTTGATGTCGCTACATATAGAGAGGCCGTGCGACGGGCCCAGTTATGCGAGCAGGATCATGACTTGCAGATTTCTGAGTTTAGTTGGGGTAAGGACAAGGGTCCGAGGAAGCTGGGAGATGGCAAGAGTGCCAAATTTGGTCAAAAATTCATGAGTAAACGTCGGAGAGAGGTGGATGAGTTCCAGAAAAAGGTTGCTAGACCTTTTATGCCTCCGACTCAGACACCAGCCAGGGGTATAGTGATTGGTGGACCCCGACCGACTACAGATCAGTGTAGGTTATGCGGTCGATACCATGGTGGTAGGCCATGTCATCTTCAGGGTACCCGATGTTTCAGATGTGGTAAATTTAGACATTATGCCAGAGAGTGCCCGGAGATAGTTGAGGCAATTCCACAGAGGGGTAAAGAGCCAGAGAGGGTTCCTCCAGTTGTACCTCCTGCAAGGAAGAAAGCCTCGGCTGAAGAGAAAGGAAAACAAGTTGTGGGACAAGGCAGGGTGTATGCGATAGACCAGGCATCGGCTGATACCTCTTCTGAAGTGATAAAAGGTACAATCTTGATTTTCAATCTAGAGGTTATTGCTTTGTTTGATTCTGGTGCTACGCATTCCTTCATATCACCTGCATGTGCATTTAAGTTAAAAGGTTTTGTAGAACCCACATACTTGAGTAGGACCTTACTAATAAGTACTCCCATGAGAGTGAGCCAATTAGTTGAGCAAGTGTATAAAGATTGTAAAGTGAGGGTGGGAGATAAGTGCATGACAGCCAACTTGATTTTGTTGAATATGTATGACATTGATGTAATTTTAGGAATGGATTGGTTAGCCGCCAATCATGCTGTCATAGACTGTCGTTCTAAGACCATTAAGTTTTCTCTACCTGAAGAATGTGTTGTAAGATTTTAAGAGAAGAAATGAAATCTTAAATTTTGTATTAAGTAAAGTACTTTGGTATAAATGGCTTGAGTGTTGTTTTGAAGGTTTTGTTGCTTATGTGGTGGATTTGAACAAAGTACATCTGGATATGGAGGACATCTCAGTGGTCAGAGAATTCCCTGATGTCTTTCCAGACGATCTACCAGGATTGCCACCCGATAGAGAAACGAAATTCGGTATAGACTTGACGCCTGGAACCGAACCAATATCTAAGTCACCATATAGGATGGCTCCAGTTGAGTTAGAGGAATTAAGGAAACAGCTACAAGAGTTGTTAGAGAAGGGGTTCATAAGACCGAGCGTCTCACCATGGGGAGCCCCGGTATTGTTTGTGAAGAAGAGAGATGGGAGCCTCAGATTGTGTATTGACTATCGGATGTTAAACAAGGCTACCATCAAGAATAAGTACCCCTTGCCGCACATTGATGATTTATTGGATCAGCTTCGGGGAGCACAGATCTTCTCCAAGATAGATCTGAGGTCTGGGTATCATCAATTGAAGATTCGGAAGGAGGATGTGCCCAAGACAGCATTTCGTACCCGCTATGGCCATTACGAATTCTTAGTGATGCCTTTTGGGTTGACCAATGCGCCGGCAGCTTTTATGGCTCTAATGAATGAAGTATTCAAGCCATACCTGGACCAATTCGTAATTATTTTCATTGATGATATATTGGTGTATTCAAGGTCCAGAGAAGAGCATGAGCAGCACTTAAGGATTATTTTGCAGACCCTTCGAGAGAAAAAGGTTATATGCCAAGCTTAACAAATGTGACTTTTGGCTAGAACAGATTTTTTTTCTAGGCCATGTTATATCGAAGGATGGGGTGTCAGTAGATCCATCCAAGATTGAGGCAGTTGTTCAATGGGAACAACCTAGGACAGTCACAGAGATCAGAAGTTTTCTGGGTTTGGCTGGTTACTACAGAAGATTTGTAGAGGGTTTCTCTAGATTAGCTGCTCCATTGACACGTCTTACAAGGAAAAGTGTGGAGTTTTCATGGGACGAAGCTTGTGAGAGAAGTTTTCAGCAACTTAAGCGCAGATTAACTACCGCGCCAGTTCTTGTCATCCCTAACAGTTCAGGGAATTACTCGGTGTATACTGATGCTTCACATCAAGGACTAGGCTGTGTTTTGATGCAAGATGGAAGGGTAGTAGCTTATGGATCTAGACAGCTGAAGGATCATGAGAAGAACTACCCCACTCATGATTTGGAGTTAGCGGCCGTAGTGTTTGCGCTGAAGATATGGCGCCACTACTTATATGGTGAGAGATTTCAGATCTTTACGGATCATAAGAGTCTGAAATATCTATTCTCACAAAAGGAGTTAAACATGAGACAGAGGAGGTGGTTGGAACTCCTCAAGGACTATGATTGTGAGATCTTGTACCACCCGGGGAAGGCAAATGTGGTTGCCGATGCATTGAGTCTGAAGAGTCTCGGGTTGGTATCTCATATGATGGTTAGGGAGCACGAGTTGTTGGAACAATTCACGAACCTTAGTCTGGATATGACCCTACCTGAGATTGGCAGCTATGGGATTTTTGCTAGCTTGAGATTAGAACCGGAGTTGATTGAGAGAATCCGACAAGCTCAGCAAATTGATCAATGGTGTATTGAGATGATTAGCCAAATCCGAAAAGGGAAGGGTGCTGATTTTATATTGAGTCCAGATGGAATACTAAGGTTTAGAGATAGAATATGTGTTCCTAAGGATTTAGAGCTGAGAAAGCTGATCTTATCAGAGGCACACTCGTCGAGATATACGATACACCCCGGGAGTAGTAAGATGTATCAAAATCTTCGAAAAGGATATTAGTGGTCTGGAATGAAGAGAGACATAGCTGAGTATGTCGCTAGATGTCTCATTTGTCAGCAAGTAAAAGTCGAACATCAGAAACCAGGAGGATTATTACAACCTCTATCGATACCAACATGGAAGTGGGAGCATGTCACCATGGATTTTGTGATGGGGTTACCGAGAACCCGTAAGAACCATGATGCGATATGGGTGATAGTAGATCGGTTAACGAAATCGGCACATTTCTTAGCCATGAGATCTACAGATACATTGAGTGCACTGGCGAATCTGTATGTGCGAGAAATAGTGAGATTGCATGGAGTCCCAGTGAGTGTTGTTTCGGATAGGGATGCCCGCTTCACTTCCCACTTTTGGGGACATTTCCAGGAAGCGATGGGGACCCAGTTGAGTTTTAGCACCGCTTTTCATCCTCAGACAGATGGTCAGTCAGAGAGGACTATACAGACCCTGGAGGATATGTTGAGAGCGTGTGTGCTGGATTTTAGAGGCTCATGGGACGATCACTTGCCATTGATTGAGTTCGCCTACAATAACAGTCATCACTCAAGTATTGGTATGGCCCCTTATGAGGCACTATACGGTCGTAGATGCCGATCGCCCATTGGTTGGGAAGAAGTTGGTGACAGACAATTGCTCGCTCCCGATTTGGTTAAGCAAGCCTCCGAGGATGTTCAGATAATATGCGAGAGGCTGCGAACGGCTCAAAGTCGACAAAAGAGCTACGCTGACAAGAGACGGAGACCACTTGAGTTTAATGTTGGCGAGTCTGTATTTTTGAAAGTATCTCCTTCTAAGGGAATAATGAGGTTTGGGAAGAAAGGAAAATTAAGTCCTCGTTACATTGGCCCCTTCGAGATTTTGGATAGAGTGGGAGAAGGAGCATATAGGCTAGCCTTACCACCTGAGCTAGCAGAAGTCCACAATGTCTTCCACGTTTCTATGCTTCGGAAGTACTACCCGGATCCGACACATGTAATTAGTTATGAGCCGTTGGAGCTCAAGAAAGATATGTCGTATGTCGAGAGACCGATCAGGGTGTTGGACAGGAAAGAGAAGGTGTTGCGGAACAAGACGATTTCATTGGTTAAGATTTTGTGGCAACATCACACTGTGGAAGAGGCCACATGGGAACTGGAAAGTTTGATGCGGGAAAAGTATCCCGAGTTATTCACAGATTGAATTGGTTCTAATTTGGAGGACCAAATTCTTTAAGTGGGGGAGAATGTGAGACCCCGTACATGTATAGCTATGTATATAGGAACGTAGGAATGTAAATAAAATCATAAGTAAGATGATGTATTGTAATGTGAAGTGTATACAATGTAAGTTCATAAGATTATGTACGCACTTGTATTAAGAATTGTGATTATACGTACAAGTTGCATTATGAGTGAGTAGGAGGAAATGAACTTAAAACGGGAAGAATGTGATCGAAATGGAATATTAGAAGTATAGTAAAATGGAAGGAAAGATTTACATAAGTGTATATTTCCATTCGAGTAATATTGTATATATTTGGTCACACAAAGATTCTACACAAATTTTAATGTGTATGTAGTGAGGATGGATCCCATTTTCAAGTCTCATAGATGAATGAATGAGGAAATGATCATGGTAGTAAATTAAGGGAGTTTGGTAAGAGTTGTTGCAGAAAAACTGCAGGAAATCTGGAATTTGTGAAGGCCAGATCGATCTCATAAGATGAGAGATCGATCTGGGAGAGCCAGAATGCCCTTATGTGAGAAATGGAAGGGAACAGATCGATCTCCAAAGGAAGCAGATCGATCTCTTTAGCTCTCGGGTTGGAAGCAGATCGATCTCCCATAAGACCAGATCGATCTCCTTAAGCTTCTGTTTGACAGCAGATCGATCTCCAGTCTCGACAGATCGATCTCCTACCTTTAAAACGTCTCAGAAAAGAGGGATTTTTGAGGAACAGATCGATCTCCACCTAAGGAAGATCGATCTCATCAAGTCAAAACTATAAATGGGAGCAGTTGGATCATCAGAATTTCGGGAAAACATTTCCATTTCACTTCAACTCAAAGAAATCTAGTTTCTCACTCCTAAATCCAGCCATTTTCAGTGAGATTTAAGGAGAGGCTATTAGAGACAAAGTTGTTCTCATCAAAGAGAAGAACAACATAGTCTAGAGGCATTTCCCCATTTGAAGGATTGAAGAAATAGAGGGCAATCCTAATTGGAGCAAGAGGAAAATCCAATGAGGTAAGTTCTAATGCACAAATCCAAGTAAATTGGTTTAGTTAATGCTTATAAAGATATTTGGGTGTGCATATTGTGGATAGAACTACCTAGGATGGTATGAAATGACTATAACTTAGAAATGGTCAAGTGTGAGAAAGTGGAGTGTGGGAGTGTTTATGATGAATGAGATATCTTGAGTGGATGAGTATGTTGTGGAAATGGTTTGGAAATGTTGATGTTGGGATAAAATTGTGAGATTTACCATAAAGGGTAAAATATGTAATTAAGGCATTGGATAAATGCTTAGTTGAATAAGAGTTAGAAACATTAACTCAAATGTTGGTGGATGAATTTCAGTTTCGGATGATACGCCGAAGCAAGTCGAGATGAGAACGCGAGAAGCATAAAGGCGGATGGTTGCACACAAGTAAAACGAGGTAAGGGACTGTGTGTTAGCTATAGAGATGTTCGTACGTAATTACAGCAATTTCGTAGATATATTGCTAGGACTAGTACGATATTATAAGTTTATGAAATGATGTGGAAATATGAAAAGTACTATGATGTATATATATGTATTGAGAAATGGGATAGGGTAAGGAAATAGCATGATATGCATGTTTTCAATGAAATTCTCAATTTTATATTGTGATTGATGATTGAGAAATGTTGATGATAGGTTGGCTAATTTTACATGTTTCAGCATGAAGAAGCATGCTGTATGAATAAACATGTTTTGAATTTTTAAAAAAGAGAAAATAGCCTTCTATCAGTTTTGAGATGTGATTTGGTGTTGAAGCGCTAGCTTACACCTGTTTTAATTCCTTGATGTACTGTGTTAGAGTTTTAACTCGCACGGGGGTTTTGAGAAAGTGCGAGAACTATGCTCGTACCTGTTTTGTTGAGTTAAGGTAAACCTGGGGGTCTGGGACCCAAGGGGATACCAGCCGACGACCAATTGAACGGGCTGGGCCTTAACGATAGATCGTACCGCGCTGGAGCTTTGCGTTGACTGTGTGTCACGCTGCTTGCTCGCCTGGTATATGAGACATGGTTTAAGGATAAAAAGTCCATCGGAGTTGGAGTATGGACTTGGGTCCACGGTTGTACGTAGAACAGTGTAGTCACCCGTTGGTATACTATGTACCGTGCTGGGTGCACGTGAGTACGAGTATCGCGTAGATGACACACGACGTATCTTCACCGTGAGTATACGAGGAGATGAGGTGGATTGAAATGAGCCGGAGGGTAGGACTGACCCATCCCCCTTCAGGCGAAGTGATACCCTGTGCACACCCGATCAGTGAGGCCGGGGATCACTGACTGTGGCCATAAGTCGTGGATATTTGATTGCCTAAAATTCCATGCCTGTCTCAGAGAATCGAGAAACAGAGACAATCTCAGAAAAAGAAAGAGATTTGTGAAAGAGAATGATTTGAGAAGTGAAAGAGATTTTGTGTTTCAATAAATCTCCGATTTCACATTCGTGCCATGAGGGCACTATTTATGAACATGTTTTAAATGGAAGTTTGACATTTGATTTACACGAAAATGCTCTTGAGAAATATGAATTTAAATGCATTGTTCGTATGATATTTCCATTTATAACGAAAACATGGTTTTGGTTTATGCATGCATGGGCTATGTAGGTAGTACGATATCTACCTGCTAGCATACATTTCCTTACTGAGCCGTGGTTTGCTCATCCCACTATTTTTCCCCCTCCAGGTACTGAGAAGTAAGAGAGCGGTGGTCTCTAAGTCTTTTGTGTTGAACAGCTCCCACAATCCGCAAAGGTATAAGATTTGTATACACGAGTATTTTATATCTAATATATCATATCGCACAGTTATATCTTGAAATTGTAATCAGTATTATGGGGATGATATGTAAACACTTGGTATTTATACAATTAATTTTGTGTATTTACACACACACCTGGGAGTGTGACTTAAAGTTTTAAATATTCCGCTGTAAATAAATAAATTTTTAGTAATTGCATCTTCTCACAGCCCAACCGTAGTAGAGAATGTATGGATAGAAGGGTTCCCGAAAGCGGGGCATGACAGTTCTAGTTGGTCCAAATAAGTCTAAATGCAGTAATTGAAGAGGCCTAGTGGTGGATACACTATTCTTAGGCTTAAAAGTTGTCCTCTTGTGTTTTCCTTTGACACAGGCTTCACATATTTCTTCATGATCAAAGGATATTTTGGGTAAACCTATAACTAGATCCTTTCTAGCTAACTTAGATAGCACACTCATGCTAGCATGGCCTAGTCTTCTATGCCATAACCAAGATTCCTTTTTGTTGTCTACCATTAAGCATATGTTTTCATTTTTGAGTTCATTAAGATAGACAATATATATGTTACCCTGCCTATGACCTAGAAAAAGAATTTTATTTGACTGAGGATCTATAACATTACACTTCATGCAATCAAAAATTACTTTGTAACCTTTGTCACAAAGTTGACTAATGCTTAGTAAGTTATGCTTTAGACCCCTAACAAGTAATACTTTTTCTAAAGAGAAATGATCATTACCTATTAAGCCACTTCCTTCCACTTGGCCTTTGGAGTTGTCCCCAAAAGTGACTTCTCCACCAATTTTTGATTTGAAGGAATTGAAATGGCTTTTATCACCCGTCATGTGCCTTGACCATCCACTATCTAAGTACCAAGCTTCTTTTATTTTAGCTTTGTGGCTATGCTCAATCACCTACAAAAAATCAAACTCAAGTTTTAGGTACCCAAATTTTCTTGGGTCCTTGGAGGTTAGTAAATGCAATTCTTGATCCTATTGGGATCCATTTTGCTAATGCATTACAGTCCTTGGAATGAATTACCTCTTTTGGAATCCATATCCTTTTTACTCTTTTTCCTTTAAGATTCCTCATCTTTATATTGCAATAATGTGACTCATGTCCCTTTCTATTACAATGTGAACAAGAGGTTATAAGTTTATTCATGCTCTTCCTAGCAATAAAGCTTTTAAGATGAGTCTCTTTATTCTTTGCATTATATCCTAAGCCATTTTTGTCAAAGAATGCCCTTTGGGTTTCTAGCATGCTATCTAGCTTTTGTTGCCCCATGTGAAATCTATTAAAGGAGTTATGTAGATTGCTATTTTTCTCCTTAAGGTCACAAATTTCTATATTTGAAGTCTCTAGTTTCTTTTCACATTCTAATTTATCCAATTGCATTATTTCATTTTCTTTTCTCAATTTGGATATTATCTTTTTATACTTCATACTCATACATTCACACTCTAATGCTAGATCATCAAAGGCATCTTGCAATTCATCAAATGAGTATTCATTGAGATTAGAGGTTACCTTTTCATCATCATCAATAGCCTTGAAGCATAAGTTGGCAATGTCCTCATTTGATTCATCATCGGAGCAGTCACTGTCGCTCCATGTTGCCACCTTTGCCTTCTTTTTATGGAACCTATCATTGGATCTTTTAAGAAGAGGGCAGTTAAATTTTATGTGTCCAGGTTTTTTACATTCATAACACACAATAGAGTCTTTTCTACCTACTTCCTCTTGTTCTCTCCTATTGTTTCTGTCATGCCCCGCTTTCGGGAACCCTTCTATCCATACATTCTCTACTACGGTTGGGCTGTGAGAAGATGTAATTACTAAAAATTTATTTATTTACAGCGAAATATTTAAAACTTTAAGTCACACTCCCAGGTGTGTGTAAATACACAAAATTAATTGTATAAATACCATGTGCTTACATATCATCCCCATAATACTGTTTACAATTCCAAGATATAACTGTGCGATACGATATAGTAGATACAAAATACTCGTGTATACAAATCTTATACCTTTGCGGATTGTGGGAGCTGTTTAGCACAAAAGATCTAGAGATCACCGCTCTCTTACTTCTCAGTACCTGGAGGGCGAAAAGTAGTGGGATGAGCAAACCACGGCTCAGTAAGGAAATGTATGCTAGCAGGTAGATATCGTACTACCTACATAGCCCATGCATGCATAAACCAAAACCATGTTTTCGTTATAAATGGAAATATCATACGAACAATGCATTTAAACACATATTTCTCAATAGCATTTTCGTGTAAATCAAATGTCAAACTTCCATTTAAAACATGCTCATAAATAGTGCCCTCATGGCACGAATGTGAAATCAGAGATTTATTAAAACACGAAATCTCTTTCACTTCTCAAATCATTCATTCTCGTAAATCTCTTTCTTTTCTGAGATTGTCTCTGTTTCTCGATTCTCTGAGACAGGCATGGAATTTTAGGCAATCAAATATCCACGACTTATGGCCACAGTCAGTGATCCCAGGCCTCACTGATTGGGTGTGCACAGGGTATCACTTCGCCTGAAGGGGGATGGGTCAGTCCTACCCTCCGGCTCATTTCAATCCACCTCATCTCCTCGTATACTCATGGTGAAGATACGTCGTGTGTCATCTACGCGATACTCGTACTCACGTGCACCCAGCACGGTACATAGTATACCAACGGGTGACTACACTGTTCTACGTACAACCGTGGACCCAAGTCCATACTCCAACTCCGATGGACTTTTTATCCTTAAACCATGTATCATATACCAGGCGAGCAAGCAGCGTGACACACAGTCAACGCAAAGCTCCAGCGCGGTACGATCTATCGTTAAGGCCCAGCCCGTTCAATTGGCCGTCGGCTGGTATCCCCTTGGGTCCCAGACCCCCAGGTTTACCTTAACTCAACAAAACAGGTGCGAGCAAAGTTCCCGCACTTTCTCAAAACCCTCGTGCGAGTTAAAACTCCCGCACGGTACATCAAGGCTTTAAACCGGGTGTGAGCTAATGCTTCAACACCAAATCTCATCTCAAAACTGATAGTTGGCTATTTTCTCTTTTTAAAATTCAAAACATGTTTATTCATACAGCATGACTCTTCATGCTAAAACATGTAAAATTAGCCAACCTATCATCAACATTTCTCAATCATCAATAACAATATAAAATTGAGAATTTCATTGAAAACATGCATATCATGCTATTTCCTAACCCTATCCCATTTCTCAATACATATATACATCATAGTGCTTTTCATACTTCCACATCATTTCATAAACTTATATTATCGTACTAGTCCTAGCAATATATCTACGAAATTGCTGTAATTACATGCGAACATCTCTATAGCTAACACACAGTCCCTTACCTCGTTTTACTTGTGTGCAACTATCCGCCTTTATGCTTCTCGCGTTCTCATCTCGACTTGCTCCGGCGTATCATCTGAAACTGAAATTCATCCACCAACATTTGAGTTAATGTTTCTAACTCTTATTCAACTAAGCATTTATCCAATGCCTTAATTACACATTTTTACCCTTTGTGGTAAATCTCCCAATTTGTCCTAATATCAACATTTCCAAACCATTTCCACAACATACTCATCCACTCAAGATATCTCATTCATCATAAACACTCCCACACTCCACTTTCTCACACTTGACCATTTCTAAGTTATAGTCATTTCATACCATCCTAGGTAGTTCTATCCACAATATGCACACCCAAATATCTTTATAAGCATTAACTAAACCAATTTACTTGGATTTGTGCATTAGAACTTACCTCATTGGATTTTCCTCTTGCTCTAATTAGGATTGCCCTCTATTTCTTCAATCCTTCAAATGGGGAAATGCCTCTAGACTATGTTGTTCTTCTCTTTGATGAGAACAACTTTGTCTCTAATAGCCTCTCCTTAAATCTCACTGAAAATGGCTGGATTTAGGAGTGAGAAACTAGATTTCTTTGAGTTGAAGTGAAATGGAAATGTTTTCCCGAAATTCTGATGATCCAACTACTCCCATTTATAGTTTTGACTTGATGAGATCGATCTTCCTTAGGTGGAGATCGATCTGTTCCTCAAAAATCCCTCTTTTCTGAGACGTTTTAAAGGTAGGAGATCGATCTGTCGAGACTGGAGATCGATCTGCTGTCAAACAGAAGCTTAAGGAGATCGATCTGGTCTTAGGGGAGATCGATCTGCTCCCAACTCGAGAGCTAAGGAGATCGATCTGCTTCCTTTGGAGATCGATCTGTTCCCTTCCATTTCTCACATAAGGGCATTCTGGCTCTCCCAGATCGATCTCTCATCCTATGAGATCGATCTGGCCTTCACAAATTCCAGATTTCCTGCAGTTTTTCTGCAACAACTCTTACCAAACTCCCTTAATTTACTACCATGATCATTTCCTCATTCATTCATCTATGAGACTTGAAAATGGGATCCATTCTCACTACATACACATTAAAACTTGTGTAAAATCTTTTTATGACCAAATATAAACGATATTACTCGAATGGAAATATACACTTATGTAAATCTTTCCTTCCATTTTACTATACTACTCATATCCCATTTCGATCACATTCTTCTCGTATTCAAGTTCATTTCTTCCTACTCATTCGTAATGCAACTTGTACGTATAATCACAATTCTTACTACAAGTGCGTACATAATCTTATGAACTTACATTGCATACACTTCACATTACAATACATCATCTTACTTATGATTTTATTTACATTCCCATGTTCCTATATACATAGCTATACATATACGGGGTCTCACATTCTCCCCCACTTAGAGAATTTGGTCCACCAAATTAGAACCAATTCAATCTGTGAATAACTCGGGATACTTTTCCCGCATCAAACTTTCCAGTTCCCATGTGACCTCTTCCACAGTGTGATGTTGCCACAAAACCTTAACCAATGAAATCGTCTTGTTTCGCAACACCTTCTCTTTCCTGTCCAACACCCTGATCGGTCTCTCGACATACGACATATCTTTCTTAAGCTCCAACGGCTCATAACTAATTACATGTGTCGGATCCGGGTAGTACTTCCGAAGCATAGAAACGTGGAAGACATTGTGGACTTCTGCTAGCTCAGGTGGTAAGGCTAGCCTATATGCTCCTTCTCCCACTCTATCCAAAATCTCGAAGGGACCAATGTAACGAGGACTTAATTTTCCTTTCTTCCCAAACCTCATTATTCCCTTAGAAGGAGATACTTTCAAAAATACGGACTCGCCAACATCAAACTCAAGTGGTCTCCGTCTCCTGTCAGCATAGCTCTTTTGTCGACTTTGAGCTGTTCGCAACCTCCCGCATATTATCTGAACATCCTCAGAGGCTTGCTTAACCAAATCGGGGGCGAGCAACTGTCTGTCACCAACTTCTTCCCAACCAATGGGCGATCGGCATCTACGACCGTATAGTGCCTCATAAGGGGCCATACCAATACTTAAGTGATGACTGTTATTGTAGGCGAACTCAATCAATGGCAAGTGATCGTCCCATGAGCCTCTAAAATCCAGCACACACGCTCTCAACATATCCTCCAGGGTCTGTATAGTCCTCTCTGACTGACCATCTGTCTGAGGATGAAAAGCGGTGCTAAAACTCAACTGGGTCCCCATCGCTTCCTGGAAATGTCCCCAAAAGTGGGAAGTGAAGCGGGCATCCCTATCCGAAACAACACTCACTGGGACTCCATGCAATCTCACTATTTCTCGCACATACAGATTCGCCAGTGCACTCAATGTATCTGTAGATCTCATGGCTAAGAAATGTGCCGATTTCGTTAACCGATCTACTATCACCCATATCGCATCATGGTTCTTACGGGTTCTAGGTAACCCCATCACAAAATCCATGGTGACATGCTCCCACTTCCATGTTGGTATCGATAGAGGTTGTAATAATCCTCCTGGTTTCTGATGTTCGACTTTTACTTGCTGACAAATGAGACATCTAGCGACATACTCAGCTATGTCTCTCTTCATTCCAGACCACCAATATGCTTTTCGAAGATTTTGATACATCTTACTACTCCCCGGGTGTATCGTATATCTCGACGAGTGTGCCTCTGATAAGATCAGCTTTCTCAGCTCTAAATCCTTAGGAACACATATTCTATCTCTAAACCTTAGTATTCCATCTGGACTCAATATAAAATCAGCACCCTTCCCTTTTCGGATTTGGCTAATCATCTCAATACACCATTGATCAATTTGCTGAGCTTGTCGGATTCTCTCAATCAACTCCGGTTCTAATCTTAAGCTAGCAAAAATCCCATAGCTGCCAATCTCAGGTAGGGTCATATCCAGACTAAGGTTCGTGAATTGTTCCAACAACTCGTGCTCCCTAACCATCATATGAGATACCAACCCGAGACTCTTCCGACTCAATGCATCGGCAACCACATTTGCCTTCCCCGGGTGGTACAAGATCTCACAATCATAGTCCTTGAGGAGTTCCAACCACCTCCTCTGTCTCATGTTTAACTCCTTTTGTGAGAATAGATATTTCAGACTCTTATGATCCGTAAAGATCTGAAATCTCTCACCATATAAGTAGTGGCGCCATATCTTCAGCGCAAACACTACGGCCGCTAACTCCAAATCATGAGTGGGGTAGTTCTTCTCATGATCCTTCAGCTGTCTAGACCCATAAGCTACTACCCTTCCATCTTGCATCAAAACACAGCCTAGTCCTTGATGCGAAGCATCTGTATACACCGAGTAATTCCCTAAACTGTTAGGGATAATAAGAACTGGCGCGGTAGTTAATCTGCGCTTAAGTTCCTGAAAACTTCTCTCACAAGCTTCATCCCATGAAAACTCCACACTTTTCCTCATAAGACGTGTCAATGGAGCAGCTAATCTACAGAAACCCTCTATGAATCTTCTGTAGTAACCAGCCAATCCCAGAAAACTTCTAATCTCTGTGACTGTCCTAGGTTGTTCCCACTGAACAACTGCTTCAATCTTGGATGGATCTACTGACACCCCATCCTTCGATATAACATGGCCTAGAAAAAAAATCTGTTCTAGCCAAAAGTCACATTTGTTAAGCTTGGCATATAACCTTTTCTCTCGGAGGGTCTGCAAAATAATTCTTAAGTGCTGCTCATGCTCTTCTCTGGACCTTGAATACACCAACATATCATCAATGAAAATAATTACGAATTGGTCCAGGTATGGCTTGAATACTTCATTCATTAGAGCCATAAAAGCTGCCGGCGCATTGGTCAACCCAAAAGGCATCACTAAGAATTCGTAATGGCCATAGCGGGTACGAAATGCTGTCTTGGGCACATCCTCCTTCTGAATCTTCAATTGATGATACCCAGACCTCAGATCTATCTTGGAGAAGATCTGCGCTCCCCGAAGCTGATCCAATAAATCATCAATGCGCGGCAAGGGGTACTTATTCTTGATGGTAGCCTTGTTTAACATCCGATAGTCAATACACAATCTGAGGCTCCCATCTCTCTTCTTCACAAACAATACCGGGGCTCCCCATGGTGAGACGCTCGATCTTATGAACCCTTTCTCTAACAACTCTTGCAGCTGTTTCCTTAATTCCTCTAACTCAACTGGAGCCATCCTATATGGGACTTAGATATTGGTTCGGTTCCAGGCGTCAAGTCTATACCGAATTCCGTTTCTCTATCAGGTGGCAATCCTGGTAGATCGTCTGGAAAGACATCAGGGAATTCTCTGACCACTGAGATGTCCTCCATATCCAGATGTACTTTGTTCAAATCCACCACATAAGCAACAAAACCTTCAAAACACCACTCAAGCCATTTATACCAAAGTACTTTACTTAATACAAAATTTAAGATTTCATTTCTTCTCTTAAAATCTTACAACACATTCTTCAGGTAGAGAAAACTTAATGGTCTTAGAACGACAGTCTATGACAGCATGATTGGCGGCTAACCAATCCATTCCTAAAATTACATCAATGTCATACATATTCAACAAAATCAAGTTGGCTGTCATGCACTTATCTCCCACCCTCACTTTACAATCTTTATACACTTGCTCAACTAATTGGCTCACTCTCATGGGAGTACTTATTAGTAAGGTCCTACTCAAGTATGTGGGTTCTACAAAACCTTTTAACTTAGATGCACATGCAGGTGATATAAAGGAATGCGTAGCACCAGAATCAAACAAAGCAATAACCTCTAGATTGAAAATCAAGATTGTACCTTTTATCACTTCAGAAGAGGTATCAGCCGATGCCTGGTCTATCGCATACACCCTGCCTTGTCCCACAACTTGTTTTCCTTTCTCTTCAGCCGAGGCTTTCTTCCTTGCAAGAGGTGCAACTGGAGGAACTCTCTCTGGCTCTTTATCCCTCTGTGGAACTGCCTCAACTATCTCTGGGCACTCTCTGGCATAATGTCCAAATTTACCACATCTGAAACATCGGGTACCCTGAAGATGACATGGCCTACCACCATGGTATCGACCGCATAACCTACACTGATCTGCAGTCGGTCGGGGTCCACCAATCATTATACCCCTGGCTGGTGTCTGAGTCGGAGGCATAAAAGGTCTAACAACCTTTTTCTGGAACTCATCTACCTCTCTCCGACGTTTACTCATGAATTTTCGACCAAATTTGGCACTCTTGCCATCTCCCAGCTTCCTCGGACCCTTGTCCTTACCCCAACTAAACTCAGAAATCTGCAAGTCATGATCTTGCTTACATAACTGGGCCCGTCGCACAGCCTCTCTATATGTAGCGACATCAAATGGGGCTAACTTCGCTCGGATCGAAGGCCTCAGTCCATCTACAAATCTACGGACTCTGACAGCTTCACTCCTGATCGAGTCCGGATCATATCGACCCAGTGAAGCTAATCGTGACTCGTACTCATCAACTGTTCGATTCCCTTGAGTCAGATTCAGAAATTCCATCTGTAGTCTTCGTCGAGCAGTATCTGGGATGTATTGCTCTCTGAAAACGTCCAAGAACTTATCCCAAGTGATAACCATTCCTTGAGCTCTTAACATCGACCTGACGGACTTCCACCAGTGCTCTGCTTCGCCTCTCAATACAAAGGCCGCAAGCGCTACTCTCTCCGTAGCTGAACATCTACAGAAGTCGAATAACTTCTCCATTTGACTGATCCAGTCCTCAGCCACCGTCGGATCCTTTATCCCGCTAAACGAAGGAGGCTTAAAGTCCATAAAATGCCTCAATCTCTCCATATCGCAGTCATATCCATACCCCAAATCATCATCATGCTGATGTGGGGCTACCGGAGGAGGTACCGGTCGAATATGAGGTTCCCGTGGCCTAGCCGGTTCAGCTTGCGCAGGTGCAACATTCTCAGGTTCAGGTGCAGCTGCTGGGGGATTCGGTGCAGCCTGTCCCGCTGTACCAGGTGTACCCTCAAACCTAGCCATGATCTGACCCATCATGGTCATCATCGTGCGCATGTTTTCCTCCAATCGAGTTATTCAAGGATCAGAAGCCTATATCTGTTCCTGGGGCTCATAACTAGAGGATGATCTACTGTGCCTCTCAGTCCTGTCATTTTGCCCTCGAGCTCTCGAGCTCTCTCCCCTCTTGCGGCGTCTCTCAGGCATAACTCACTAGCCTGATAACTTTCCTGCGTTATAACAAACATTTAATTTACTACCAGCTCCGTATACACATTTGTATCTAAATATCGCACAGTAACTTGGGGATGTATGTTTTCTTAGTCCTAAACATCAACTCACATCAGACCAACCATGCTCTGATACCAAGCTTGTCATGCCCCGCTTTCGGGAACCCTTCTATCCATACATTCTCTACTACGGTTGGGCTGTGAGAAGATGTAATTACTAAAAATTTATTTATTTACAGCGGAATATTTAAAACTTTAAGTCACACTCCCAGGTGTGTGTAAATACACAAAATTAATTGTATAAATACCATGTGCTTACATATCATCCCCATAATACTGTTTACAATTCCAAGATATAACTGTGCGATACGATATAGTAGATACAAAATACTCGTGTATACAAATCTTATACCTTTGCGGATTGTGGGAGCTGTTTAGCACAAAAGATCTAGAGATCACCGCTCTCTTACTTCTCAGTACCTGGAGGGGGAAAAGTAGTGGGATGAGCAAACCACGGCTCAGTAAGGAAATGTATGCTAGCAGGTAGATATCGTACTACCTACATAGCCCATGCATGCATAAACCAAAACCATGTTTTCGTTATAAATGGAAATATCATACGAACAATGCATTTAAACACATATTTCTCAATAGCATTTTCGTGTAAATCAAATGTCAAACTTCCATTTAAAACATGCTCATAAATAGTGCCCTCATGGCACGAATGTGAAATCAGAGATTTATTAAAACACGAAATCTCTTTCACTTCTCAAATCATTCATTCTCGTAAATCTCTTTCTTTTCTGAGATTGTCTCTGTTTCTCGATTCTCTGAGACAGGCATGGAATTTTAGGCAATCAAATATCCACGACTTATGGCCACAGTCAGTGATCCCAGGCCTCACTGATCGGGTGTGCACAGGGTATCACTTCGCCTGAAGGGGGATGGGTCAGTCCTACCCTCCGGCTCATTTCAATCCACCTCATCTCCTCGTATACTCACGGTGAAGATACGTCGTGTGTCATCTACGCGATACTCGTACTCACGTGCACCCAGCACGGTACATAGTATACCAACGGGTGACTACACTGTTCTACGTACAACCGTGGACCCAAGTCCATACTCCAACTCCGATGGACTTTTTATCCTTAAACCATGTCTCATATACCAGGCGAGCAAGCAGCGTGACACACAGTCAACGTAAAGCTCCAGCGCGGTACGATCTATCGTTAAGGCCCAGCCCGTTCAATTGGCCGTCGGCTGGTATCCCCTTGGGTCCCAGACCCCCAGGTTTACCTTAACTCAACAAAACAGGTGCGAGCAAAGTTCTCGCACTTTCTCAAAACCCTCGTGCTAGTTAAAACTCCCGCACGGTACATCAAGGCTTTAAACCGGGTGTGAGCTAACGCTTCAACACCAAATCTCATCTCAAAACTGATAGTTGGCTATTTTCTCTTTTTAAAATTCAAAACATGTTTATTCATACAGCATGACTCTTCATGCTAAAACATGTAAAATTAGCCAACCTATCATCAACATTTCTCAATCATCAATAACAATATAAAATTGAGAATTTCATTGAAAACATGCATATCATGCTATTTCCTTACCCTATCCCATTTCTCAATACATATATACATCATAGTGCTTTTCATACTTCCACATCATTTCATAAACTTATATTATCGTACTAGTCCTAGCAATATATCTACGAAATTGCTGTAATTACGTACGAACATCTCTATAGCTAACACACAGTCCCTTACCTCGTTTTACTTGTGTGCAACTATCCGCCTTTATGCTTCTCGCGTTCTCATCTCGACTTGCTCCGGCGTATCATCCGAAACTGAAATTCATCCACCAACATTTGAGTTAATGTTTCTAACTCTTATTCAACTAAGCATTTATCCAATGCCTTAATTACACATTTTTACCCTTTGTGGTAAATCTCCCAATTTGTCCTAATATCAACATTTCCAAACCATTTCCACAACATACTCATCCACTCAAGATATCTCATTCATCATAAACACTCCCACACTCCACTTTCTCACACTTGACCATTTCTAAGTTATAGTCATTTCATACCATCCTAGGTAGTTCTATCCACAATATGCACACCCAAATATCTTTATAAGCATTAACTAAACCAATTTACTTGGATTTGTGCATTAGAACTTACCTCATTGGATTTTCCTCTTGCTCCAATTAGGATTGCCCTCTATTTCTTCAATCCTTCAAATGGGGAAATGCCTCTAGACTATGTTGTTCTTCTCTTTGATGAGAACAACTTTGTCTCTAATAGCCTCTCCTTAAATCTCACTGAAAATGGCTGGATTTAGGAGTGAGAAACTAGATTTCTTTGAGTTGAAGTGAAATGGAAATGTTTTCCCGAAATTCTGATGATCCAACTGCTCCCATTTATAGTTTTGACTTGATGAGATCGATCTTCCTTAGGTGGAGATCGATCTGTTCCTCAAAAATCCCTCTTTTCTGAGACGTTTTAAAGGTAGGAGATCGATCTGTCGAGACTGGAGATCGATCTGCTGTCAAACAGAAGCTTAAGGAGATCGATCTGGTCTTAGGGGAGATCGATCTGCTCCCAACCCGAGAGCTAAGGAGATCGATCTGCTTCCTTTGGAGATCGATCTGTTCCCTTCCATTTCTCACATAAGGGCATTCTGGCTCTCCCAGATCGATCTCTCATCCTATGAGATCGATCTGGCCTTCACAAATTCCAGATTTCCTGCAGTTTTCTGCAACAACTCTCACCAAACTCCCTTAATTTACTACCATGATCATTTCCTCATTCATTCATCTATGAGACTTGAAAATGGGATCCATTCTCACTACATACACATTAAAACTTGTGTAAAATCTTTTTATGACCAAATATAAACGATATTACTCGAATGGAAATATACACTTATGTAAATCTTTCCTTCCATTTTACTATACTACTCATATCCCATTTCGATCACATTCTTCTCGTATTCAAGTTCATTTCTTCCTACTCATTCGTAATGCAACTTGTACGTATAATCACAATTCTTACTACAAGTGCGTACATAATCTTATGAACTTACATTGCATACACTTCACATTACAATACATCATCTTACTTATGATTTTATTTACATTCCCATGTTCCTATATACATAGCTATACATATACGGGGTCTCACAGTTTCTCCTATTACTACTACTAGCTCTCATCCTCATGAACTTATTAAATCTTTTGGCAAACATTGCCATCTCAATATCCTCCTCACTGCCACTCTCATTTTTAATCTCCTCTTGAGCAGTGGATTTTAGAGCAACTCCCACTTTCTTGGGTGGCTCTTCATTTCTTTTAAGTTTCATCTCATAAGTGAGCAAAGATCCTATCAATTCATCTAGGCACAATGTGTGAGGATCCTTAGATTCTTCAATTGCCGTCACTTTAGCTTCCCATGATTTAGGTAAGCTATTTAAAATTTTCTTTACCATTTCAATATTAGAATATATTTTTCCTAAAGATTTTAATCCATTAATTACATCTGTGAATCTAGTGAACATATCACTAATTGATTCTCCTTCCTTCATCCTAAAAAGCTCATAGTCATGTGTGAGCATACCTACTTTTGTCTCCTTCACTTGGGTTGTACCCTCATGAGTTATTGCCAACTTATCCCATATTTGCTTGGCATTATCACACCCGGAGACTCTATTGTATTCATTAGGACCTAAAGCACAAAATAATGTGTGCATAGCTTTAGCATTTAGCTGTGCACATTTAATGTCATTAGAATCCCATTCATCTTCTTCTTTGGGGATATCTCTTCCCTCTATTCTCTTTGTAGGGATTTGAGGTCCCTTAACTATAATTCTCCACACTTCATAATCATTTGCTTGAATGAATAACATCATCCTAGTCCTCCAATACGAATAATGTTCACCATTGAACATGGGAGGTCTAACCGTAGAGTGCCCCTCTCCTACCAAACTAGTTGCTACATTGTTAAGAGCCATTTGATCGTTTCTAACTCTTAGGAAGTTGTTCCTATGTGATTAAAGAGTCCTAGCTCTGATACCAATTGTTGGCTCTACCGAGAGGGGGGGTGAATTGGTTTTTTAACAATTATGGTAAATTTTAAATTAATCACAATTTAATCACAAATGATACTGAGCAATATAGTGCAATATAACAATTTAATGCAAAGTAGGGAAGAGAGAAACAAACACAATCGTTTATAGAGGTTCAGCCAAACTCTTGCCTACGTCCTCTCTCCTTGACCTTCTTGTCAAGTGTTTTCTTTCTCTCTTTTAATAGAGCTTACACAGTTCCTTTTGCAGGTTAAGGAATAACCTCTCTACCCTTAGCAATACAGAAATGTATTCACCCTTTTACAATGTCTCTCACTAAGGAACAATCCTCTTTTCTTTTTGGGTATGGATGAATACAGAATAAGGCTTTACAATGGGTAGTGCTAACAAAGCTTGTTGCCCTTAAGCTTGTACAATGAATTTCAATTAATGAGCAATAGGGACACAAAGAATGAATGAATTAAAGCTTGAGAATGTTTGGAATGTACAGCAATAGTGTCTCACTTCTCTTTGTCTTCAATGCTTGGTTATATACTGAAGGATTGGTAGTTGGAGCATTAAATGCTGTTTTTCCCATTGTGATTTGCAGAAACTAGCCGTTGGGTACCTCCAGTAGAGTGCCAGATCGATCTACCTTCTTGGCCAGATCGATCTCTTAGTTATAAATCCTGCAAGATTGAAGCACAAATGCACAAGGAGATCGATCTCATAGGTTAGCAGATCGATCTGTTAGTTTAAAAATAATGAGGCAGATCGATCTGTCGAATAGCCAGATCGATCTCCTAATCTCTCTGTTTGAGGCAAGATCGATTTCCAGATCGATCTGCCATGCAATCTCGTAGAGAGGAGATCGATCTCTCAACAACACAGATCGATCTCTTTAGCTCTCTGACTTTGAGGAGATCGATCTCTTCCTTACCAGATCGATCTCATAAGTTCTCTGTTTGAGTGTAGATCGATCTCTCAGATCGATATATAGTCTTAAGCTCTTAAGGGAGATCAATCTCTTCATAGACCAGATCGATCTCTCAACTCTAGCTTTAACCAGATCGATCTCTTAACCCTTGCAGATCGATCTCATTCTTCCTAAATACTTTTGTAAAGATTTAAGGCTTGCCAGATCGATCTCTTCCATCATGAGATCGATCTCTCATCAAGTAAAAACCCAGGAGATCGATCTCTCATCAGTCAGATCGATCTCTCATCAACAGAACTCTAAGTTCTGGTACTAATAACCTCTAAACATGTTTCTATATCAACTTAATATTATAGAATTAACTTGTTTTGTCATTTCAAAATACATTAACTCAACATAGTTGTTTAATTCATTTTTGCATGCATTTTACTTAGATTAATTTCAAATTTATTAGTTAGCTTAGTTAGTTGATTTCTTATGTGCATGATTAGTCATAGTTCATTTGATTGATTAGTCTAGAATTTAGATTTAATTATGCCATTAGTTAATTTTATTTTAGTAATAGGTTTTCCAAATAGAATTAATTTAGATTAAACTCATTTTATGCATTTTTAATTTAGTTTTCATTTTGATTAAATCTTAGGTTAGTTTAAATTACAATTTTTATTAATTAGATTAATTTGCATGCACATTTCATTTTAAGTTTGTTTAATTAATTCTTTTATTTTTATATTCGCATTTTAATTGCGTTAATTTATTTTAACTGTTTTAATTTTCTTTTGTAGGTTATTTGCTTTTAATTGTTAGGAGTACTGTAAGTAAATTCTGCTCGGTTTCATTTCCTTTAGTTCTTATTATTTTATTGCTTTCCAGTATTATTTGTAATTAGCCTTAGTTGATCACCCTCGTTAATTTCATAATTTGCTAGGATATACTTAGGGTAAGATTAACCGGTAGTTAATTAGGCTAACAACTTCTCTGTGGAACGATAATTCTGGGACTCAAATCCCATTATTACTTGGACGACCCATGCACTTGCGGACATTACCTTTAGGGCGTGTCAAGTTTTTGATGTCGTTGCCGGGGAAGTTTTAATTAGTTATTAATTAATATCGGTGAAATTATGCTTAGGTGTAATTCTAGCTTGTAAATATTTAGGTTGTAAATATTTATAGCCTTAGCTTAGGTTAGTTAAATTTTCTCTTAATTAAAATAAAAAAATGAAAAATTGAAAAACTTAAAAAAAAAATTTCTAAGGACTTGCTGATGTTTGCATGCATAGAGCCAGGAGTTTCGATTGCTTTCCTCTAGATCCTGAAATTGAACACACTCTTAGAAAAATTTGAAAGGATTCTAGGAAATTATTAGCTCCGCTGTAAAGCATCATGGCAGAAAATAGGAAAATTAGAACCGTTAGAGATTATGCAATGTCGACGATTGAAGGATATTATTCCGGCATTAGGCCACCAGCTGTCCCTGCTAACAATTTCGAAATTAAGCCTGTAATCTTCCAGATGATCTAGACTTCATTGCAGTTCAGTGGGCTCCCTCACGATGACCCACATGCTCGCCTTGGATAATTCTTGGACTTGTGCAACACATTTAAATATAATGGATTATCCGATGATGCTCTTAGGCTTAGATTATTTCCCTTCTCACTTAGGGATAGGGCGCAACACTGGTTGACCTCCCTGCCTCCAAGATCCATTTCTACATGGGACGAGTTAGCCCATCAATTTCTATCTAAGTTTTTCCCTCCCTCTAAAATGGCCTAACTCCGTAGTGATATATCCTCCTTTGCCCAGTATGACTCTAAATCTCTTTACGAGGCATGGGAACGATAGAAGGAGCTTCTTAGGAAGTGCCCTCACCATGGCCTATCTTTGTGGTTGCAAGTCCAGACCTTCTACAATGGACTTACAAGCCCAAATAGGACCATTGTTGACGCTGCGGTGGGTGGAGCCTTGATGTGCAAAACGGAGGAGGAAGCTTATGAGTTTTTAGACAAGATGGTGGCTAACAACTATTTATGGTCCTCAGAGAGGCAAATGCCAAAGAAGCGGCGGGTATTTATGAGCTCGACACACTGTCTACATTGACCTCTCAAATCGCTAATCTTACGAAGAAGGTAGAGTCGCTCAGTACCCAACATAATCCTCCTACTAGTCCTAATCCTGTGTATTCTGTCCAAAGTTCTTTTCTTTCCTGCGAGCTGTGTAGTGGTACCCACTCTGTAGATAAGTGTCCGCTCAACTTAGAATCGGTTCAGTATGTAGCTCCCCCTACGCAACAGAACAACCATTTTTCAAACACCTATAATTCAGGGTGAAGGAACCATCCTAACTTCTCCTGGAGCCAAAACTAAGGGCAAACTTCTAATTCCATATCTGTAGGACCCCCTAGTTTTCAAGCTCCACCAGTTCAGGTACCACCACAGCCGCAATTTCCATTTCATCCGCCTTCTCATCACCCATACGCACATCATCCATCACCATCACCACCGCCACTTATACAGCCCCAACTCTACCATGCACTAGAAGTAGAGAAGAAGCCTACATTAGAGGAGATGTTCATAACTATCCTGCAAAATCAAGCTGCTTCAATTAAGAACTTAGAAGTTTAGGTTGGACAAATAGCTAGTGCTCTTAGCCAACATCCTCAAGGGGCCCTTCCTAGTAATACTGAAGTTAATCCTGTTAAGCAAAGGGAGGGTAAGAAACATGTTAGATCTATCACCCTTAGGAGTGGCAGAGAGCTAGATGAGCCACAAGTCAAGTCCCAACCTGAACAACACATAGTTGAAGAATCCTTAAGTTCTAACGAAGCAGCTCAGAAGGAGCAGGAACCTAAAGATCGGGCTGCCAAGGAAACAAAGTTAAGCGCTTCTTCATCTATACATTTTTCTTATTCATTGCCTTCCTCGCCCTCTGATTCTACAAAGTTGACTATGAGAGTGCAAGATCAGGAAGTGAAGTTTAATGTTTTTAAACCTCTGAAGCTCCCTGATGATTCTCAAGAGTGTTTTAAGATGGAGATTAATGAGGATATAAGGCTTGAGCACAAGAATTCTCAAAGAAGGAGAGAAGTAGATAGGGCTCAGGAGGATTTAACTGTTAACATTTTGTCACCATTTTGGCTAATCCTCCTGCTCTTCGTCCTGCTGTTGAGTGTTCTCTTCTTCAGCTGCATTTGAAGTGGTTGTGTTTTCCTTTTCACTTTGTGTATAGTTCTTTTTCTTTTTCTTTTCTGTTGTTTCTTTATTTGTTTATTTTGCAGGTTTATTTTCTAGTTTTACGCTTTCAATCAAAGTTTCAGTTGTTCATCATCATCAGAAAGGGGAGTACTCTGTTCCTGAACTTCAATTCTTATATTATTTGCACACTGAGGACACTGTGCACTTCAAGTTTGGGGGAGGGGATATCACTTGAGTATTTTTCAAAAATTTGAGCAAAATTGAAAATTTTTTCAAATTTTTTTCGAAAATCTGAGCTTAAACTGTTTGATTTTGGGATGATTTAGTGTTTAGCATGTAGTTTTCCCATATTCCAATGATATGACCCCATGATTTAGTTTGACTTTGATTGACTGAGAAGCATGATTATAGGAAAGGCATGAAGTTGAGTTCTTGAATTTGTCTTGATTCTGATTGCGATTTCCTCATTTTATGCACATTTCATGTCATGAATATGTATATTTATTTAGAGAAAGCTTATGTGGACCTAGGATTGCATTTGTTTAGTTGATTTTGTGTATCATATTCTAGAATTTGTTTGATCTAATCTCGAGGTGAAATATTAGATCACTCTTAATTAGGGAGATGATTTAGGCCATCTTTGGATCGTTTGAGCCTTTCTAGCCATCCCTGTACATATTTTACCCTAGTCACCCATCTGGGCCCAATAAGCTTTTCTCTGTAAATACACCTGCGTTATTTTCCTTAGCCTACAGTACCTCTTTTCCTATCCCTTACCCCGAAAGCATGGAAAGTCATTGGATATATTTTGTGCTTTGTACATATGGGTATCTGGTGATAGTGAAAGTTCAAAAAAAAATGATGAAAAAAAAAGAAAAAAAAGAAAAAGAAAGGAAGAAAGAAGAAAAATACAAAAATAGAATAAAATATCTAGTGAAATAAATAAGTTTGGGGGAAATAAATATGAGCTCTTACATTAAAGATCCTAGAAAGTAATGCGTGTTAAGGGGTAATTAAACCTAAATCAACATTATCATACCTTAACCCCAGCCTGACATTACAAGCTTAATGAAGTCCTACTGATCTTTGGTTAAGTGTGACTACATTAGTGGAGAGATTAGTGAAAATCAAACTTATGAGAATGATCACATGTCATTGACTTTGCATTCACTGTGTTTGCATAATCTGATCCGGGTAATGTACTGAGTAGTGGCTTTGACATTTTCACACACACGATGGATCCAATTTGGGTTAGGACTTATGAATGAATAATTCTAAGTGTTGGACTTGTAATTGTGAGTCTTTGATTTCATAGTCTGAACTTTTTTGTTGAGGATGATATTGGGGAAATGATTGTGTTTAGTACTTGTCATTCTTACATTTGTTTTGTTTTGCTTGAGGACAAGCAAAAGCTCAAGTTTGGGGGTGTGATAATTCTATTTTTTATAGAATTATTTGTGCTTAAATTCCTAATTATTTATTTAATCCTCATATTATTTTACTAATAATCCCCTTTATTTAATGAAAATTCTTTAATGTGTAGGTAAATTAAATCAAGATGAAATTCAGTCATTTCAGACGAAATTTGGTTGAAAACGGGCTAAAGGAGACTGGACCACTTCCAATTTACAGACCGAATCATCAGTCGACTGGACACGCGTGATGCCAGGTGTCTGTATTATATTTGCTTTGAAACGATAAGATTGAAGGATACCATGCCAACCCTCTGGAGGACACACGCCGGGCCACATCGCATAGCTAATTGGACAAAAAGACTGATGACGTGAAAATATCTACTCTGCAGCAAATCAAATGAAGACAAATGGCCAAACAATGCCAACTCATCTAGGATGGAAAAATTACCATTGTACCCCTATGTTTGTGTATAAATAAAACATGATGGCAATTGAAAAATCAAGTAGTTTAGGGTAAAAGTAGGAGTAGAAGTAGAGTAGAGTAGGAGTAAAGTAGGCTAGGGTAGAATAGCTTTTAGATTAATTTTAAAAGTTTTCTTTAGAATTTCCGCATAGTTTTACAAAGTTGTTACTGTTCATTCACTATTCACTTTATGAAATTATTTGTTTCATTCTCTAATTTTATTAGCAATCGGGTTCAATTTCTTTTCTTCTTGTTCAGTTTGCAAATTCCATTGATAGATGTTTCTTATTTAGTGATGTTTTAAATAGAAAATTTAAGGCTTTCAGCATCAAGTTCTTGGTTTCATTAGTCATTTCTTTATTTGTTTGATAAACCATTTCATTTGAAACTATCATCTCTTAAAGCTTTGGTTGGTCCCCTGTTTGAGCAATCGGGTTGCATGAGTTATTCAATCAATCTTCCCCCTTTGATTCTGTTGCCTTGATGTGGGAGGATGAAAAGCATTTGTCCACATCATGAGTAAAGTGGAGTTACGGCTGGAGAAGGATTTGAAGCTACCCGAGGAGGATGATCGGAAGTTTCCCGTTTTCAGTTTTTAAGCTCACGGACAATGTGATAATGATGTTGCTGTTCATTTTCTTTTGAGTTATACTCATTTGCTGCTTGTGTCTTTGTTTTATTCTTTCCTTATTCCATTATGCATTTGCATGATTTTTCCTTATTCGGTGCTTCATTGTAGTTAGAGTATGATATTCATGTTTTCTGCATTTAGTTATGGTTCCTGCATATAGTTCATTTACTGCTCTTTATTTCATCTTCATTATAGTTTGTTAGTTGCTGGATTAGGAAATGATTGTGATTGTTTGTCCGGGTAAAGATTAAAGAAGCATTACATAGAAGCATAGTTTAAGTCACGACAGCAAGATAACACTTATTTTTAGTCTCTGTTGTGCTTTGTTTCCAGTTGTTTGTACTACTCATTATGGATATCAATTTATGGTTTGTTTTCAGTGCTTCTTCAGTTTCAGGTAGTTGTTATTGTTCTGTTGAATGTTTGATTAGTGGTAGATAATTGATAATAGGTAGCAGCACTCAAAGCAATTCAGGACTTCTTTGATTCTCGGGTTAACAGTCAATATAAATTTTGTTTCGATTCTGCAATTAATTTTTTTTTTATAGTTAATAAGTTTTCTTGGTAAGTTGTGATGTCTAGGATGATGAGAAGGCAGAACCGTGCACACCCAAAGCAAGCACTAGTGGGCATTCACTACAAGGAGTAAGGCATCACTTACCGTACTAGGCAGCAAGAACAGAGGTCGAGTTTACAGAGCGAGAATGAACTTGTTGTACGTGAACTCACAGTGAAACGGATAGTTGTGGCTAGCGCCTTGATGCAGCAGTGGATGGACCACAGACGAGCAGCTGTGCAGAGGCTCGCGGACAGTACCTGGGAAAAGAAGCAGGGCAACATATGACCAATGCAGCAGTGCAGGACAATGCCAGTAGCAGAGGACTTGGGCAGCACTGGAAAGAAGAGAATAAATAATGTCCCACATCGGGACCACTTGGTTTAGTATTGGATAAGGCCACGTTTGGCTTAGTCTTTGTAGTTGTTTAATTCATTTTTGCATGAATTTTAGTTAGATTAATTTCAAATTTATTAGTTAGCTTAGTTAGTTGATTTCTTATGTGCATGATTAGTCATAATTCATTTGATTGATTAGTCTAGAATTTAGATTTAATTATGCCATTAGTTAATTTTATTTTAGTAATAGGTTTTCCAAATAGAATTAATTTAGATTAAACTCATTTTATGCATTTTTAATTTAGTTTTCATTTTGATTAAATCTTAGGTTAGTTTAAATTGCAATTTTTATTAATTAGATTAATTTGCATGCACATTTCATTTTAAGTCTGTTTAATTAATTCTTTTATTTTTAGATTCGCATTTTAATTGCGTTAATTTATTTTAACTGTTTTAATTTTCTTTTGTAGGTTATTTGCTTTTAATTGCTAGGAGTACTGTAAGAAAATTCTGCTCGGTTTCATTTCCTTTAGTTCTTATTATTTTATTGCTTTCCAGTATTATTTGTAATTAGACTTAGTTGATCACCCTCGTTAATTTCATAATTTGCTAGGATATACTTAGGGTAAGATTAACCGGTAGTTAATTAGGCTAACAACTTTTCTATGGACGACAATTCTGGGACTCAAATCCCATTATTACTTGGACGACCCGTGCACTTGCGGATATTATCTTTAGGGCGTGTCAATTAACAACCTTGAATTCATCCAAAATTCATCATTTCCACAACTTAAGCATGCTGATCAGAACTACACACCTCCATATGTCACGACCCAAACTACCCAAAAATCAGAGTTAATTTTTCGCGTTTTGTTATTTTCTTTCATTGCTTACTTGTCCTCTGATCGTGACCAACCATAACCAATAATTGGGCTGTATGTCAGTGCCCACATCTTCTCCATGCATTTACAATTAGTGCACAATTTAATTTAAATATACATTCATATATTCTGCACTACATTTCTTTGATTTCATTACATAATTATACCCACTCTATACATCCCAGTGTCATACAAAATATAATACTGTGCTCATGTTATTTAGATACAAGAACCATATATATAGCGTGTATATACCTCAAAAGATAGGCAGCAGCGGACAACTAGAATGCCGTACCCAGTCGCCTCCCAATCTACTGGAAGAAATCTGTGTGAGAAAGTGAAAGGGGTGAGCACATCAAGCTCAGTAAGGCAATTCTACGAACAAGTAGATAACAATACAACCTACATGAACGTAGTGCCATGCATAAACCGCCCCTTCTCCAAACATTTCCAAAACAGATGTTATGTTATGATGTCATGTAAAATAACTCAAATGAAATCTCAAAAGCATGAAAACTTAACATGCATATCTTTTAAATCATTTATTTCTCGTTAAAATTTCATATAAGGTCAGGACTCAACCCTTCCCTCGGGTAGCCCTGACTCACACAAAATCCATAAAATTGTGATTCTCGAAAACATCAATATCCGAAAACATATATATATAAGATACGAGACTAGGCAATAATTGTATATCGGCAATAACCAGGACTATGGCCATATGTGTCCTCGGGAGTTCCTCAGCTACACGGATCCTAGTGTGCGATTTCTCCCATGATCGGGAATCGCCCGGGTGGTGGGTCAATCCATCCCGTCAGTCTTATCCGATCCCATGCATCCGAAGATGCTAACATATCACAAAGATACCAACGTATCACACAGATACCACACGGTACATCGTACTCCATGCTACTTGCACGGTACATCGTACTCCGTGGACCCCCAGCCTTATGTCACGACCCAAACTACCCAAAAATCAGAGTTAATTTTTCGCGTTTTATTATTTACTTAAATTCTTACCTGTCCTCGAATCGTGACCAACACTCCACTAATAATTGGGCTGTGCGTCAATGCCAGTCCCACCATTCAATTACCATCTAACTTATTTCTTCTCTAGTCATTTATAATTGTTTACATTATTTATACATCCCCTAGAGACACTTACAAACATGTTACTGTGCTATGCTTATGTAGATACAATATGTACAAGTGTATATACCTTCTGTTGATGGGCAGCAGCGGATATCCGGAATGCAGTACTGAGTCGCCTCAACTTCAACTGGAGATTATCTGTGGGAGAAAATGAAAGGGGTGAGCACATCAAGCTCAGTAAGGCAATCCTACGAACAAGTAGGTAACCATACTACCTACATGAACGTGATGCCGTGCATAAACCACCCTTTCTCCACACATTTTAAAACAAATGATGTGAATTATGATGCTATGTAAATCGAGTTTGCACGGAAAATTCAACATGCAATTATTTTAAATCATTTCTTTCTCTTTAAAAATTTCACAATAAAGTCAGGACTCGACCCCTCCTTCGGGTGATCCTGACTCACACAAAATCATGAAAAATCCAGTTTCTCGAAAACATCGATATCCGAAAACGTATGTATATATATACACAAGATACGAGACTAGGCAATAACTGTATATCGGTATTAACCAGGACTGGCCAATATATGTCCTCGTGAGTCCCTCTAGCTTCACGGATCCCAGTGTGCGAGGTCTCACCCTGATCGGGAACCGCCCGGGAGGTGGGTCAATCCAACCCGTCAGTCTTATCCGATCTCACGCATCCGAAGATGCCGTATCCGAAGATACCCCGTATCACAAAGATACCGTATCACAAAGATACCCCGTATCACAAAGATACCGTATCCGAAGATACCCCACGGTACATCGTACTCCATGCTACTTGCACGGTACATCGTACTCCATAGACCCATATCACTCTAGGTACTCCAGCCCAATGGCCTGCTTCCCACAGAGAGGTTTTGTTTCTCAATACTCATTGCCATGTCTCAAAATGCACGTGCGAGCCTATTAAATCGGTGACACACAGTCTACCCGATGCTCCAAGCACGGCTCATCGTATGCTCTCATCAAATCAATGTAAAATTGGCAGAGCCCGCTTTACATCTCCACAAGGCCGCCAACCTCATCCCTCACTCTCACCCTACTTAAGAGGTCTTTTGAGCCTGTTGGGCCTTTTGGCTGACTCCAAGGGCAGACAGCGCTACTCCACAAATCCAGTAAAACTAGTGCGAGCTAAGCTCAGCACTCTGTATATAAATCATATGAAAATCTTATAAAATCTGGTGCGAGTTAAACTCCAACACCCTGTCATGAAAATTATGTAAAATCTGGTGCGAGTTAGACTCTAGCACTGTGTCACAAAAAAGCATGTGAAATCTGGTGCGAGTTATACTCTAGCACCTATGCATGTAAAACTCTAGTGCGAGCTCTCGCTCCAGCACTAATGCATGCATCACACAAATCAAACATCGTGCGAGCTGAGCTCTAGCACGTCACATGTAAATAAAACACGTAGGCGGCTCAGTTATCTCCAAATAGTTTTCACAGAAATCACATCGTTTAAGATATGCAATGCTATGCATTTTTCTTTAAAAGTGAGCCAGCCTACTCATGCATGTGTTGAAATACCTCCAGAACGAGCAGGAACCCCTTGTCCTTGCTCCTCCCAAATTTTCCTAAATTTTTTTTTTAGATTTTACCCTTGACAAGGGTATTTTAGTAATTTTGCCCATACGGGGCACTAAAATTATTCTTCGACCTCTAGACCCTCCAGATAAATTTTAAAGACTGCATATGAATTTAAAATTTCGTAGAGTTTACCTCTAGCAGTCCGTAGAATTCCCTTACCTTATTTTCCTGTCGAGTCTGACCTTTTCTTTTTCACTGTTGTCTCGTCGCGCAGTCCGTTATGCTCCCAATCAAATGCCCGGAACTGCGTATTAATATTTCTTAGGTCAGATATCATATAATTTAATTATGTTTAATCTTTTCTGGGCTTAATTTAAATCATTGGGCCCGTTTACCCCTATTGGGCCCAATTGCACCTTAATGGGCCTTAATCGGCCTTAAGCCCGTTTTCCACTTAATTTTAACCTTATCGAGGCCTATTGGGCTCATTGGGCCCACCAATAATTTATTGGGCCTCGTTCTAGCTCTCGAATAGCTAAATTCATTATTTACGACAATTTATCTAAATTTCCATAATTTAATTCAATTTATGCAGAAATTAAATCAATATCACGCATAACGAGGTAATTATCGTAAATAGGGGTCACTTACCCGAGATTCCATGCTAGTACGAAATTCAAGGCTATCTCGAGCCCTCGGTGGATGCCAATTGTCGAGCTACACAATTCCACAATTTTTCGGGTAAGTTTTCAGCCCAAAATTAATTAATTTAAATACTTCAAAATTTAAATCGGGTCAATTCGACCGCTCACTGACTTACCCGAAGCTCAATTGCATTACTGAAATTTTCTCCAATTTTTTTCTCTTTCTTTTTCCCTTTTTTCTTCCTTTTTCCTCTCTTCTTGGCTGAACCGGTTCAGTCCGGTTCGGACCGATTCAGACCGTCGGTTCTCTCCGGTTCGGCCTGTTCACCGCCGGTTCACTGCCTGCCGGCCGGTTCTCCACCGGCTTCCACTGCCATCAGCTCCGCTGGGTCATCCGCAGCCCGAATCTACCCTCGGTTTGGGTCAAGCTCGCCGGAACGCCGCCGGTTCGACCTCTTCTCTCTCGATCGTCGGACCCATTTTCTTCCCTTGGCCGTCGCCGGCGTTTCCCGCCGTTTCGTCGGCTGAGACCGGTGCAGAAATGATTGCCGTCGCCTGGGCTTTCGGAATCGGGCCTTGGTTCCGGTCGGATCGCCGCCGTTCGCCGCCGGTGGCCATCTCTTCTCCCGCGGCTTCCACCTCTCGATCCGGCGGATTCCGGCGGTTTCGTCGGCCAACACCGGTCTCAAAAGAACCGGCTCCTCTTCCCGATCACATCGGTACTCGCCGTTCGCCCCCAGCTGCCGTGGATCGCCGGCACCGACTCCATTTTCCCCGCGGTCTTCTCCTCCTCCGTTCGGCGATCTCCGGCCTCCTGACGGCGCGTCACCGGTGCCATTGGCTTCGCCGGCCTCTCCTCTTGCTGCTCGGCCCTTCGTCGGAGGCCGTCGGTGCCCGGTGGCCGTCGGTCGGACGAGCCACGCGCGGTCTCCCCTCTCCGTTTCCCTTTTCTTTCTCTCTCCCCGACGTTTTACAGATTTCTGATTTTTTTTTTTTACAATTATTATTTTATTTAACAATTTGTTTTATTATTATTTTAATCAATAAATTATATTAAAGAATCAAAATATCTACCAAAATTAATATTTTATTCAAAATAGATTTATTTAATTTAATTTAATTTATTTATTATATTTTTAATTCTTTTTCGGGTATAATTTCTCCGTATTTTCGGGATATTGTCCCGAGTGAAAATTTCGATTAATTTTCATAAATTCATATCTTGATCAATTTAATCCGAAATTTAATTATTTCTTCGTTATTGATCAAGATTCTCAAATCCATTATTTTTAATAAAATTTTCTTATCGAATTTATCCCGGCTTTCGATCTTTTGACCGTTTTGCCCTTCACGTGTTCGGGATTAATTTAACCCGACTTCCCTTCACAAATACTCACTCATTTCGTATTTTAAATCCTTATTTCCTATCCGAATCCCATTTCATATAATTTGGGACTATTTTCAATTCTTCATAAAATTTACGATTTAATTTCGGGTCTTACAAATCTCCCCCACTTAAGAAATTTGGTCCTCCAAATTTGAACCAAGTCATATGAGTCCATATACAACTCCGGGTACATCGATCGTATCATACTCTTAAATTCTTATGTGACCTTCTCCGGAGTGTATTACTACCAAAGGACTCTAATTAGGGAGATTATCTTAAACCTCAATACTTTCTCTTTCCTATTTAATGCCCGAATCAACTTCTTCAATATACTCATATTTTCATTAAACTGAACTTTTGGAGTTCATACCCTATCACCTCTGCTGGATCTGGATAGTATTGCCGAAGCATCAAAAGCTGAGACATTGTGGGTGCCTGTTAATTCAGGTGATAACACCAACCTACAGGTCTTATCTCCCACTTGTCCAATCTCTTAAAATATTCCATCCAGCGCAACTCAATTTACCTTCTTCCAAAAGTTCGCTATGTCCTTATTCTCTTAGGACAAGAAACATTTCAGCCATACTAATTCACCAAGGGTGAATTCCAATACTTGTCTATCTGCTCTGAGGTATTCTTAATCTCTCACTCTTAATTAAAACACCCTCAGAGACCTATTATCCAAGGTCAAAAGTAATTCTATCTGTCACCCACTTTTTCTTATCCAATTTGGGGAACAACCCCTACGCCATACACTGCCTCTTATCTTGTTATCCCGATACTCAAGTGACAAATGTCGTTATGGACGGATTCGATTTGTAATAACTGATCATCCCAGGAGCATAAAAAATCAAAGGCACACGCTTTCATCGGATCCTCCAGAACTTGTACAGTCCATCTCTGACTGACCATCTGTTTGAGGACGGAAAGCTGTGCTAATACTCAGTCGGGTTCCCATAGCTTCCTGAAAAATATTCCCTAAAGTAAGAAGTGAAGCGGGAATCCCTATATAATACCATGCTCACTGGAACGCTACTTAATGTTCCACAATCTTTCTTACACATGAATCCTCATATACACTCTGAGTATTTGGGAATTTCATAACCAGAAGGTGGGTAGATTTAATCACTCTATCGACTATCATCCACATAGCCTCATAATTCACCTGGGTCCTCTGTAACCCATCATAAAATTCATGGAGACTTGCTCTCATTTTTCGTGCCGTGTCGATATAGGTAGGTGCTGCAATAACTCTGCAGACTTTTAATACTCTACCTTACTCTGCTGACACACTAGGCACTTTTCTACAATCTCTACCATGTCTCTTTTCACATCTGACCACCCATACCCCTTTTCAGAGAATTCAATATATATATTCATTACTTTCCGTATGCACTGTATATCCCGAAGAGTGAGCTTCTGACAACATCACTATCTCATCAACTGTGAACCTGGGGAGCACTTATACTGTCTCTGAACCTCTCTGTAAATCATTATCACTCTCTTTGTGATCTCTGTCACTGTACCCTTCTGAATCTGACCCAAACTATCGACATCCTGCCGATCATCATGCTAAGCCTGTCAAATCTGGGCACTCTCATCCGGTTCTAGTCTCAGGCTAGCTGTCACACAATCACTGTCATCATCAGAAGGGATTACATCAATACTGAGGCTCATAACTGTTCTAGCAGCTCACGCTCCCTGACCATCATATGCAATACCATCCCAAGGCTCTTTCTACTCAAAGCATCAGCCTTTCCTGAGTGGTACAATTTTCCACAATCAAAATCTCTCAGAAGCTCTAACCCACTATGTATTCTCATGTTCGCCTCTTTCTGTGAAAACAGATACTCGGGCTTTATGATCAGTGCATATCCATAATTTCTCACCATGTACATAATAGTACCATATCCTCGGTACAAGTACTACTGCTGTCAATTTTAAATCATGGGTCAGATAGTTTATTTCGCGATCAAGGAGTTGTCTAACTCCATACTTGACTATCTTCCCAATATACATCAATACACAGCTCCATCATAATTTCGAGGTATCTATACTCACTGGGAACCTTTTGAGCTGTTGGGTATGACGAAATTAATCACGGTGGTCAGTTCACACTTCACTACACCGAAATTCACGTCACATCTATCATCTTATTTATCATCTCATTCCAAGATCACGTTTTCTTAATTAAACGTGTCAACCAAGTATATCCTTTTTGAACTCGCAGCAACCATCTGTAAAAGCAATTTCCCATTATTGCTTATAAATCGCCCTAGACTTTAACTACACCCGGCATATCACCGATACTGCTGATTACAATTTCAATCCTTGACTTATTTACGCATAAGCGTATAAGATCCTTCTCAACCGCTTACGTTTTCAGGTACTAACCTGCGCCATTTTCTATTCTTATCTTAACGGCTCTTATTAAATTTTACTATGTTAACCTTTATGATTTGTCGAATTTTAATATTCTTATCGTCTTAGTAAAAATATCCTAATGCTAAAGGTAGTTATTACGACGATTGATTTCACGTTATAGATTATATATATATACTTTTAGATGCTGTCAAGTCTTCAGGCGGGGAGGTATTTTGAAATACCTTTATTTACCTTCAGACTTAACCACAACTACGTTATATCTCAGTCTACGTGGTCACAATTTATATTCGCTACTAATTGCTTTCATCCAAATTACTTCGCATATTAAGGGTATTCCTTACCTAGCATATGTCTCTTACTCCAAAACATCTTGTATTTATGATCTATCTTATCTAAAAGATTATCTCCTTCGTATATCAATCATGACGAAACTCTTGTCTTTATTCATTCCGTGAGTACAATCCTTTACTCCTTTAATTTCAACTGTTGCACCCCTTTTTATCACTTAAAATCTCTATATCCATATTCCGTTTATTAATCCTCCTTTATTGGGGTACTCATTTATCTGTATTGGGCCCAATGATGTAGGCATTCATGCCTTTTACTCACTTATATGCAAATGAAGGCGGTATGAATAAATATATGGCACCAGGATCAATGAACATATGTACTTTATTATTCATAACAAGTGTGGTATCTTACACCACATCCATGAAACATCAATAGTGTCCTGGTCCAAGACATCCTCTCGCCTTCGTCCAACAGCCTACTTTCCTTTTTCCTTTCGGCTATTGCCTCCCTTCTCGTTGCAGCTATACCAACGAAGTTTTTCTCCGTCTCTTTACTTTTCTGTGGGACGATTTCGCCCAATTCTGTGCAATCAAAATCAATGGTCTGTCATACCACATTTAACGGCCATTTTCCATCAATACAGTGATATAGACCCTCTTTCTGTGGTATCCACCACACATCCCACACTGTTCACAGTGCTTACACTGCTACACTGCTTCGTAGCAGGTCGGGGTCCTCCAATCATAATGCCCACAAGAGTGCCAAAATTAGATGCACTGGGGCCTTACCAATTATCTTACTCCATAACTCATCAAATCAGATCTTTTACCAGTTTCCATTTTTAACATCTTTGTCATTTCTCGATTCTCTTTTCTGTCTCTATTTCAGCCCTCATTACCTTTTCAAATCTCAGAGGCGTGCAATTCATATCCTTATTTACCCAACTGTAAATTTGTGCACTGCTTCGGTATAGGCAATATCTCACGGGTCAATCGGACTCTAATTGAAAAGTTGAGCCCTTCCATAAACTTTTAGATATCTCGACTGTCACTTTTCATAGTGTCGAGGTAATATCTGCCAAAGAATATAACTGAGTCTCATACTCATAATCAATTTAGTATTCCTGGGCAGTGTAAGAAATTTTTTTTTCCTTGAAATTTCCTTTAAATCATGTCCGGGATATCCTGTCACCGGAATATATCCAAGATATTTCTCATCTTAACTCTGGATATTTAACACTTAAGATGGGTCGAGCGGGTTTCCACCAATGCTCCGCTGCGCCCTCTGATCTTATGTATACTCTGAGCAATTTGCTCCTCAAAATAATCTCCACACTCCGCTCCAATCTCGCGAAGCGTGTCTCAATACTGTCCGATCTCTCTCTCAGACTCTGTGAGGCATGCTCAACATTAGCCTCCATTTCAATTTCATCATGATTCTCATAAGTCAACTCAGCACGACTTAGCAGACTCAGGTCTACCTCTGTGACCTCTGCCTCGTGCACTATCTCATCTAACGCGACTCATATTAGGCATTCCTGCATTCTCAACCATTTCTTAGTCAAAACATCTCGATATACACTATTGTATCTAACTAAGCACAGTAACACGGGGATGTAATTTCCTAATTACTGACACTGACAAACATCAGACCAACTTCGCTCTGATACCATAATAATTGTCACGACCCAAACTACCCAAAAATCAGAGTTAATTTTTCGCATTTTATTATTTACTTAAATTCTTACCTGTCCTCGAATCGTGACCAACACTCCACTAATAATTGGGCTGTGCGTCAATGCCAGTCCCACCATTCAATTACCATCTAACTTATTTCTTCTCCAGTCATTTATAATTGTTTACATTATTTATACATCCCCTAGAGACACTTACAAACATGTTACTGTGCTATGCTTATGTAGATACAATATGTACAAGTGTATATACCTTCTGTTGATGGGCAGCAGCGGATATCCGGAATGCAGTACTGAGTCGCCTCAACTTCAACTGGAGATTATCTGTGGGAGAAAATGAAAGGGGTGAGCACATCAAGCTCAGTAAGGCAATCCTACGAACAAGTAGGTAACCATACTACCTACATGAACGTGATGCCGTGCATAAACCACCCTTTCTCCACACATTTTAAAACAAATGATGTGAATTATGATGCTATGTAAATCGAGTTTGCACGGAAAATTCAACATGCAATTATTTTAAATCATTTCTTTCTCTTTAAAAATTTCACAATAAAGTCAGGACTCGACCCCTCCTTCGGGTGATCCTGACTCACACAAAATCATGAAAAATCCAGTTTCTCGAAAACATCGATATCCGAAAACGTATGTATATATATACACAAGATACGAGACTAGGCAATAACTGTATATCGGTAATAACCAGGACTGGCCAATATATGTCCTCGTGAGTCGCTCTAGCTTCACGGATCCCAGTGTACGAGGTCTCAGTTATCTCCAAATAGTTTTCACAGAAATCACATCGTTTAAGATATGCAATGCTATGCATTTTTCTTTAAAAGTGAGCCAGCCTACTCATGCATGTGTTGAAATACCTCCAGAACGAGCAGGAACCCCTTGTCCTTGCTCCTCCCAATTTTTCCTAAATTTTTTTTTTAGATTTTACCCTAGACAAGGGTATTTTAGTAATTTTACCCATACGGGGCACTAAAATTATTCTTCGACCTCTAGACCCTCCAGATAAATTTTAAAGACTGCATATGAATTTAAAATTTCTTAGAGTTTACCTCTAGCAGTCCGTAGAATTCCCTTACCTTATTTTCCTGTCGAGTCTGACCTTTTCTTTTCCACTGTTGTCTCGTCGTGCAGTCCGTTATGCTCCCAATCAAATGCCCGGAACTGCGTATTAATATTTCTTAGGTCAGATATTGTCACGACCCAAACTACCCAAAAATCAGAGTTAATTTTTCGCGTTTTATTATTTACTTAAATTCTTACCTGTCCTCGAATCGTGACCAATACTCCACTAATAATTGGGCTGTGCGTCAATGCCAGTCCCACCATACATCTACCCTAGTACTTATTTCTTCTCCAGTCATTTATAATTGTTATATTATTTATACATCCCCTAAAGTTACTTACAATCATGTTACTGTGCTATGCTTATGTAGATACAATAAGTACAAGTGTATATACCTTATGTTGATGGGCAGCAGCGGATATCCGGAATGCAGTACTGAGTCGCCTCAACTTCAACTGGAGATCATCTATGGGAGAAAATGAAAGGGGTGAGCACATCAAGCTCAGTAAGGCAATCCTACGAACAAGTAGGTAACCATACTACCTACATGAACGTAGTGCCATGCATAAACCACCCTTTCTCCACACATTTTAAAACAATGCTATGCATTATGATGATATGTAAAATACTTTTGCACGAAAAATCAACATGCAATTATCATAAATCATTTCTTTCTCAATTAAGATTTTGACAATAAAGTCAGGACTCGACCCCTCCTGCGGGTGATCCTGACTCACACAAAATCATGAAAACATTTACATCACACGTGGGTTTTGAAAAGCATGGAAATACCATCATGCAATTTAGTTTTAAAACCCAGTTTAAATCATCATAGAAATCATCAACATGCGAGACTAGGCAACGTCTGTATATAGGTAAATAACTAGGACTATGGCCACATCTGTCCTCGTGAGTTCCTCAGCTACACGGATCCTAGTGTGCGGGTTCTCACCATGATCGGGAACCGCCCGGGAGGTGGGTCAGTCCATCCCGTCAGTCTTATCCGATCCCCGGCATCCGAAGATGCTGCATCCGGAGATGCCGTATCCGAAGATACAACACGGTACATCGTACTCCATGCTACTTGCACGGTACATCGTACTCCATGAACCCATGTAATATCTCTAGGTACTCCGGCCCAATTGGCCTGCTTCCCACAGAGGTTTGTTTCTCAATACTCATGCCATGTCTCAAAACGCACGTGCGAGCCTATTAAATCGGTGACACACAGTCTACCCGATGCTCCAAGCACGGCTCATCGCATGTTCTCATAAAATCTGTGTGAGCGATGCTCAGCACTCTCATCAAAACACGTCAACTGGCAGAGCCCGCTTACATCCCCACAAGGCCGCCAACCTCATCCCTCACTCTCACCCCACCTAAGAGGTCTCTTGAGCCTGTTGGGCCTTTTGGCTGACTCCAAGGGCAGACAGCGGTACTCCACAAATCCGGTAAAACTAGTGCGAGCTAAGCTCAGCACTCTGTATATTACAAATCACATGAAAATTTTATAAATACTGGTGCGGGTTAAACTCCAGCACTCTGTCTCGAAAATCATGTAAAAATATGGTGCGAGTCAGACTCTAGCACCGTGTCACGAAAGAGCATGTGAAATCTGGTGCGAGTTATACTCTAGCACCTATGCATGTAAAACTCTAGTGCGAGCTCTCGCTCCAGCACTAATGCATGCATCACACAAATCGAAATTACCGTGCGAGCTGAGCTCTAGTACGTCATATGTCAATAAAACACGTAGGCGGCTCTATTTACTCAAAACAGTTTTCAAATCAATTTCACGTTGAAAGTATGCAATGCGGTGCACTTTCTTTCAAGGCGAGCCAGCCTACTCATGCATGCGTTGAAATATCTCCAGAACGAGCAGGAACCTCTTGTCCTTGCTCCTCCCAATTTTTCCTAGATTTTTAGAATTTTACCCTTAACAAGGGTATTTTAGTAATTTGCCCATTCGGGGCACTAAAATTATTATTTGACCTCTAGACCCTTCAGGATATTTTAAAGGACTGCATATGAATTTAAAATTGCGTACTGTTACCTCTAGCAGTCCGCAGAATTCCCTTACCTCGATTCTCGTCGAGTCTGACCTTTCTCTTTTCCAATGTAGTCCCATCGCGCAGTCCGATATGTTTCCAATCCAATGCCCGGAACTGCGTATTAATATTCCTCAGGTCAGATATTATGATTTAATTGTACTTAATCTTTTCTGGGCTTAATTTAAATCATTGGGCCCGTTTACCCCTATTGGGCCCGATTGCACCTTAATGGGCCTTAATCGGCCTTAAGCCCGTTTTCCACTTAATTTTCTCTTTATCGAGGCCTATTGGGCTCATTGGGCCCATCAATAATTTATTGAGCCTCGTTCTAATTCTCGAATAGCTAAATTTAATATTTACGACAATTAATCTAAATTTCCATAAATTAATTCAATTTATGCGTAAATTTAATCAATATCACGCATAACGAGGAAATTGTCGTAAATAGGGGTCA
Source organism: Firmiana major (assembly GCA_033439115.1). NCBI lineage: Eukaryota > Viridiplantae > Streptophyta > Magnoliopsida > Malvales > Malvaceae > Firmiana > Firmiana major. The sequence continues at coordinate 18,135,363 of CM065903.1, read as the reverse complement.
CTTACCCGAGATTCCATGCTAGTCCGCAAATCGAGGCTGTCTCGAGCCCTCGGTGGATGCCAATCGTCGAGCTACACAATTCCACAATTTTTCCGGGTAAGTTCTCAGCCCAAAATTAATTAAATAAAATATTCCAAATTTAAATCGGTCAATTTGACCGCTTATCGACTTACCCGAAGCTCGATTGCATCACCGGAATTTTCCCCAATTTTTTCCTCTTTTTCCTTTTCCCTTTTTCTCCCTTTTTTTCTCCTCTTTTTGGCTGAACCGGTTCGGACCGGTTCAACCCGGTTCGGACCGCCGGTTCGGTCTGGTCCGGTTCGACCGGTTCTGTCCGGTTCGGCCGGTCCAGGCTCCCTTTGGTCGTGCCGGCGCCGTCCGGCCGGTTCCCGGTGCGATTCCGGTGCCAATCGACGCGCAATCGTCTGGGCTCACTAGATCGGGCCTCGGCTGGGGTCGAATCAGCCCCATCGCCGGCGAATCACCTCTTCTCCCCCGCGGCTGTTTCCTCCCGATCCGGCGGATTCCGGCGGCTTCGTCGGCCGGTATTGGTCTCAAAAGGACCGGCTCCTCCTCCTGATCACACCGGTACCCGCCGTTCGCCTCCAGCTGCCGTGGATCGCCGGTACCGACCCCATTTTTCCCGTGACCTTTTCTTCCTCCGTTCGGCTTCCTCCGGCGTCGGTAAGCTGCACCGCCGGTACCATCGTGTTCGTCGGGCGTCGCTCTACGTTTTCCAACCTGCAGCTGGGACCATCGGCCGCCGGTGGCTCATCGGGCTCCTCGGGTTGCTCGGCTCCGTTTCCTCTCCATTTCTTTGTTTCGGTTTCTCTCTCCCCGACACTCTCTCTTTTTTTTTTTTTGTTTTATTAATTTTATTTATTTTATTTTTATTTATTTTAATTATTTTACTATTCCTTATAATATATTAAAACACCCCAAAATATCATACAAAATTATTATTTAATTCTAAATTAATTTATTTTAATTTTATTTAATTTATTTAATTTATTTTTAATCATTTTTCGGGTATAATTTCTCTTCATTTTTCGGGATATTGTCCCGAATGACTTTTCGGTATATTTTTCGATTATTTTCGGGATTATTTTTCCGAACTAAAAATCTCGATTAATCCCGATTAATTCCAATAAATTAATATCTTGATCAATTTAATCCGAAATAATTTTATTTCATCTTTATTGACCAAGATTTCTTAAATCCTTATTTTTAATTAAATTTCTTTATCGAAATTATACCGACTTTTGGTCTTTTGACCATTTTGCCCTTACACGTGTTCGGGATTAATTTAACCCGACTTCCTTCATACTTCCTCTATCTTTTCTTATTTAGTTTTCGTATTTTTATTAAATTCGGGTCTTACAATTCTCCCCCACTTAAGGAATTTGGTCCTCCAAATTAGAACCAAGTCAGATGAGTCCATATACAACTCCGGGTACATTAATCGTATCATACTCTTAAAGTCTTATGTGACCTTCTCCGGAGTGTATTACTACCAAAAGAACTTTAATTAGGGAGATTATCTTAATCCTCAATACTTTCTCTTTCCTGTTTAATGCCCGAATCGACTTCTTCAATATATTTGTATTTTCATCAAACTGAACTTTTGGAGTTCATATCCTATCACCTCTGCCGGATCTGGATAGTACTGCTGAAGTATCAAAAGTGTGACACATCGTGGGTGCCTGTTAACTCAAGTGACTAACAACAACCTACAGGTCTTATCTCCCACTTGTCCAATCTCTCAAGGATTCGATCCAGCTTAACTCAATTTACTTCTTCCAAAAGTTCCGCTATGTCCTTATTCTCTTAGGACGTGTAACTTTCAACCATAATAATTCACCAAGGGAAATTTCTAATACTTGTCTATCTGCTCTGAGGTGTTCTTAATCTCTCAACCTTAAATAAACATCCTCAGAGACTTATTATCCAAAATCAGAATGATTCTATCTGTCACCCACTTTTTCTTATCCAATTTGGGGAACAACCCCTACAGCCATACACTGTCTCATATCTTGTTATCCCGATACTCAACTGCCAACTGTCACCATTGGCTAATTTAATTAGAAATCAACTGATCATTCCAGGAGCTTATAAAATCAATGGCACACGCTTTCATCGGATCCTCCAGAACTTGTACAGTCCTCTCTGACTGACCATCTGTCTGAGGATGGAAAGCTGTGCTAATACTCAGTCGGGTTCCCATAGCTTCCTTAAATATCCACAGAGGTAGGAAGTGGAGCGGGAATCCCTATATGATACCATGCTCACTGGAACGTTACTTAATGTTCCTCAATCTGCCTTACACATAAATCCTTATACACACTCTGAGTATCTGGGGAGTTCATAACTAGAAGGTGGGTGGACTTAGTCACTTTATCGACTATCATCCAACTAGTCTCCTGATTCACCTGGGTCCTCTGTAACCCATCACGACATTCATGGAGACTTGCTCTCATTTTCCGTGCCGTGTCGATATAGGTAGGTGCTGCAATAACTCTGCAGACTTTTAATACTCTACCTTACTCTGCTGACACACTAGGCACTTTTCCACAATCTCCACCAATATCTCTTTCCACATCTGACCACCCATACCCTTTTCGAGATTTCGTATATATAATCGTTACTTTCCGTATGCACTGTATATCCCGAAAAGTGAGCTTCTGACAATATCACTATCTCATCAACTGTGGTCCTGGGGAGCACTCATACTGTCTCGGAATCCTCAGTAACTCATTATCATACTCCGTGAACTCTGTCACTGTACCCTTCTGAATCAGACCCAAACTATCGACATCCGGTCGATCATCACACTAAGCCTGGCAAATCCGGGCACTCTCATCCGGTACAAATCATCAGGCTAGCTGTCACACAATCACTGTCATCCTCAGAAGGGATCACATCAATACTGAGGTCCACAACTGCATCTAGCAGCTCACGCTCCCTGACCATCATATGTGGTACCATCCCGAGGCTCTTTCTGCTCAAGGCATCAGTCATCACATTCGCCTTTCCTGGGTGGTACAATTTTCATAATTCAAAATCTCTCAGAAGCTCTAACCCAATATGTATTCTCATATTCGCCTCTTTCTGTGAAAACAGATACTCGGGCTTTATGATCAGTGCATATCCCCAATTTCTCACCATGTACATAATAGTACCATATCCTCGGTACAAATACTGTCGCCAACTTTAAATCATGGGTCAGATAGTTTATTTCATGATCAAGGAGTTGTCTGACTCCATACTTGACTATCTTCCCATTATACATCAATACACAGCTCATTCATTATTTCGAGGTATCCATACTCACTGAGAACCTCTTGAGCTGTTGGGTATGGTGAAATTAATCACGGTGGTCAATTCATACTTTACTACACCATAATTTATATCACATCTCTCGTCTTATTCATCATCTCATTCCAAGACCACGTTTTCTTAATTAAACGTGTCAACCAAATAGACCGTATTGAGAATCTCGCAACAATCCATTTGTAAAAGCCATCTTCCAATTATTGTTTATAAATCGCCCTAGACTTTAACTACACCCAACATATCATCGATAATGATGATTTACATATCGGTCCAATCCTTGACTTATTTACGCATAAGCGTATAAGATCCTTCTCAACCGCTTACGTTTTCAGGTACTAACCTGCGTCACTTCCTTTCCTTACCTTAACGGCACCTATTAAATTTTTCTATGTTAGTCTTTATGATTTGTCGAATTTTAATATTCCTATCGTCTTAGTAAGGGTATCCTAATGCTAACGGTATTTCTTACGCCGATCGATTTCACGTTATAGGATATATATATATATATATTTTTAGACGCTGTCAAATCTTCAGGCGGGGAGGTATTTTGAAATACCTTTATTGACCTTCAGACTTAACCACAACTACGTAATATCTCAGTGACTTCATATACGCACTCTTTATCCTTGGTTATAATTTAGATTCCCTACTAATTACTTTAATCCTAATGACTTCGTATCGTAAGGATGCTCTTACCTATCATACGCCTCTTACTCCAATACATCTTGTATTTAGGATCAACACATCTCAAAGATTATCTCCTTCGTATATCAATCATGACGAAACTCTTGTCTTTATTCATTCCGTGCGTACCATTATTTACTCCTTTAATTTTAACCGTCGCACCCATTTTTATCACCTTAAAATCTCTATAGCCATATTCCATAAATTAATCCTCCTCTATTGGGGTACTCATTTATCAGTATTGCCCAATGATGTAGGCATTCATGCCTTTTTACTCACTTATATTCGAATGAAGGCGGTATGATTAAATATGTGGCACCAGGATCAATAAACATATGTACTTTATTATTCATAATAAGTGTGGTATCTTACACCACATCCATGAAACATCAATAGTGTCCTGGTCCAAGACATCCTCTCGCCTTCGTCCAACAGTCTACTTTCCTTTTTCTTTACGGCTATGTCCGCCCTTTTCAATAAAGCTATACCAACGAAATTTTCTCTGCCTCTTTACTTTTCTGTGGGGCGATCTCGCTCAACTCTGAGCAAATCAAAATTAATGGTCCGTCTTACCACACTTAACGGTCATTTTCATCAATACCGTGTAGGTATAGACCCTCCTTCCGTGGTATCCACCACATATCTCGCACCGCTTACAGTGCTCACACTGCTACACTGCTTTGTAGCAGGTCGGGGTCCTCCAATCACACTGCCCACAAAAGTGCCAAAATTAGATGCACTGGGGCCTCACCAATTATCTTACTCCATGACTCGTCAAATTTAATCTTTTACCAAATACCATATCAACATCTCTATCATTTCTCGTTTTTCTTTTATGTCTCTATTTCAGCCCTCATTACCTTTCCCAATCTCAAAGGCGTGCAATTCATGTTCTCATTTACCAAACTGTAAATCTGTGCACTGCCTCGGTATAAGTAATATCTCAAGGGCCAATCAGACTCTAATTGACAATCTGAGCCCTTCCACAAACTTTTAGACATCTCGACTGTCACTTTTCATAGTGTCGAGGTAATATCTGCCCAGAATATAATCGAGTCTCCATACTCGTCAATAAATTAAATCATCTGGGTCAAAGCAAGGGCTTTAATCCGAAATTTCCTTTAAATCATGTCCGGGATATCCTGTCACCGAAATATATCCAAGATATTTCTCATCTCAACTCTTAAGATGGGTCGAGCGGGTTTCCACCAATGCTCCGCTGCGCCCTCTGATCTCATACATAATCTGAGCAATTAGCTCCTCAAAATAATCTCCACACTCCGCTCCAATCTCGCGAAGCGTGTCTCAATACTGTCCGATCTCTCTGTCGGACTCTGTGAGGCATGCTCAACATTCGCCTCTATTTCAATCTCATCATGATTCTCAAATCAAACTCAGCACGACTTAGCAGACTTAGGTCTACCTCCACAACCTCTGCCTCGTGCACTATCTCATCTAACGCGACTCATATTAAGCATTCCTGCATTCTCAACCATTTCTTAGTCAAGCCCATCTCGATATACACTATTGTATCTAACTAAGCACAGTAACACGGGGATGTAATTTCTTAACTTCTGACACTGACACACATCAGACCAATTACGCTCTGATACCACCTTTATATGTCACGACCCAAACTACCCAAAAATCAGAGTTAATTTTTCGCGTTTTATTATTTACTTAAATTCTTACCTGTCCTCGAATCGTGACCAATACTCCACTAATAATTGGGCTGTGCGTCAATGCCAGTCCCACCATACATCTACCCTAGTACTTATTTCTTCTCCAGTCATTTATAATTGTTATATTATTTATACATCCCCTAAAGTTACTTACAATCATGTTACTGTGCTATGCTTATGTAGATACAATAAGTACAAGTGTATATACCTTATGTTGATGGGCAGCAGCGGATATCCGGAATGCAGTACTGAGTCGCCTCAACTTCAACTGGAGATCATCTGTGGGAGAAAATGAAAGGGGTGAGCACATCAAGCTCAGTAAGGCAATCCTACGAACAAGTAGGTAACCATACTACCTACATGAACGTAGTGCCATGCATAAACCACCCTTTCTCCACACATTTTAAAACAATGCTATGCATTATGATGATATGTAAAATACTTTTGCACGAAAAATCAACATGCAATTATCATAAATCATTTCTTTCTCAATTAAGATTTTGACAATAAAGTCAGGACTCGACCCCTCCTGCGGGTGATCCTGACTCACACAAAATCATGAAAACATTTACATCACACGTGGGTTTTGAAAAGCATGGAAATACCATCATGCAATTTAGTTTTAAAACCCAGTTTAAATCATCATAGAAATCATCAACATGCGAGACTAGGCAACGTCTGTATATAGGTAAATAACTAGGACTATGGCCACATCTGTCCTCGTGAGTTCCTCAGCTACACGGATCCTAGTGTGCGGGTTCTCACCATGATCGGGAACCGCCCGGGAGGTGGGTCAGTCCATCCCGTCAGTCTTATCCGATCCCCGGCATCCGAAGATGCTGCATCCGGAGATGCCGTATCCGAAGATACAACACGGTACATCGTACTCCATGCTACTTGCACGGTACATCGTACTCCATGAACCCATGTAATATCTCTAGGTACTCCGGCCCAATTGGCCTGCTTCCCACAGAGGTTTGTTTCTCAATACTCATGCCATGTCTCAAAACGCACGTGCGAGCCTATTAAATCGGTGACACACAGTCTACCCGATGCTCCAAGCACGGCTCATCGCATGTTCTCATAAAATCTGTGTGAGCGATGCTCAGCACTCTCATCAAAACACGTCAACTGGCAGAGCCCGCTTACATCCCCACAAGGCCGCCAACCTCATCCCTCACTCTCACCCCACCTAAGAGGTCTCTTGAGCCTGTTGGGCCTTTTGGCTGACTCCAAGGGCAGACAGCGGTACTCCACAAATCCGGTAAAACTAGTGCGAGCTAAGCTCAGCACTCTGTATATTATAAATCACATGAAAATTTTATAAATACTGGTGCGGGTTAAACTCCAGCACTCTGTCTCGAAAATCATGTAAAAATATGGTGCGAGTCAGACTCTAGCACCGTGTCACGAAAGAGCATGTGAAATCTGGTGCGAGTTATACTCTAGCACCTATGCATGTAAAACTCTAGTGCGAGCTCTCGCTCCAGCACTAATGCATGCATCACACAAATCGAAATTACCGTGCGAGCTGAGCTCTAGCACGTCATATGTCAATAAAACACGTAGGCGGCTCTATTTACTCAAAACAGTTTTCAAATCAATTTCACATTGAAAGTATGCAATGCGGTGCACTTTCTTTCAAGGCGAGCCAGCCTACTCATGCATGCGTTGAAATATCTCCAGAACGAGCAGGAACCTCTTGTCCTTGCTCCTCCCAATTTTTCCTAGATTTTTAGAATTTTACCCTTAACAAGGGTATTTTAGTAATTTGCCCATTCGGGGCACTAAAATTATTATTTGACCTCTAGACCCTTCAGGATATTTTAAAGGACTGCATATGAATTTAAAATTGCGTACTGTTACCTCTAGCAGTCCGCAGAATTCCCTTACCTCGATTCTCGTCGAGTCTGACCTTTCTCTTTTCCAATGTAGTCCCATCGCGCAGTCCGATATGTTTCCAATCCAATGCCCGGAACTGCGTATTAATATTCCTCAGGTCAGATATTATGATTTAATTGTACTTAATCTTTTCTGGGCTTAATTTAAATCATTGGGCCCGTTTACCCCTATTGGGCCCGATTGCACCTTAATGGGCCTTAATCGGCCTTAAGCCCGTTTTCCACTTAATTTTCTCTTTATCGAGGCCTATTGGGCTCATTGGGCCCATCAATAATTTATTGAGCCTCGTTCTAATTCTCGAATAGCTAAATTTAATATTTACGACAATTAATCTAAATTTCCATAAATTAATTCAATTTATGCGTAAATTTAATCAATATCACGCATAACGAGGAAATTGTCGTAAATAGGGGTCACTTACCCGAGATTCCATGCTAGTCCGCAAATCGAGGCTGTCTCGAGCCCTCGGTGGATGCCAATCGTCGAGCTACACAATTCCACAATTTTTCCGGGTAAGTTCTCAGCCCAAAATTAATTAAATAAAATATTCCAAATTTAAATCGGTCAATTTGACCGCTTATCGACTTACCCGAAGCTCGATTGCATCACCGAAATTTTCCCCAATTTTTTCCTCTTTTTCCTTTTCCCTTTTTCTCCCTTTTTTTCTCCTCTTTTTGGCTGAACCGGTTCGGACCGGTTCAACCCGGTTCGGACCGCCGGTTCGGTCTGGTCCGGTTCGACCGGTTCTGTCCGGTTCGGCCGGTCCAGGCTCCCTTTGGTCGTGCCGGTGCGTCCGGCCGGTTCCCGGCGCGATTCCGGTGCCAATCGACGCGCAATCGTCTGGGCTCACTAGATCGGGCCTCGGCTGGGGTCGAATCAGCCCCATCGCCGGCGAATCACCTCTTCTCCCCCGCGGCTGTTTCCTCCCGATCCGGCGGATTCCGGCGGCTTCGTCGGCCGGTATTGGTCTCAAAAGGACCGGCTCCTCCTCCTGATCACACCGGTACCCGCCGTTCGCCTCCAGCTGCCGTGGATCGCCGGTACCGACCCCATTTTTCCCGTGACCTTTTCTTCCTCCGTTCGGCTTCCTCCGGCGTCGGTAAGCTGCACCGCCGGTACCATCGTGTTCGTCGGGCGTCGCTCTACGTTTTCCAACCTGCAGCTGGGACCATCGGCCGCCGGTGGCTCATCGGGCTCCTCGGGTTGCTCGGCTCCGTTTCCTCTCCATTTCTTTGTTTCGGTTTCTCTCTCCCCGACACTCTCTCTTTTTTTTTTTTTTGTTTTATTAATTTTATTTATTTTATTTTTATTTATTTTAATTATTTTACTATTCCTTATAATATATTAAAACACCCCAAAATATCATACAAAATTATTATTTAATTCTAAATTAATTTATTTTAATTTTATTTAATTTATTTAATTTATTTTTAATCATTTTTCGGGTATAATTTCTCTTCATTTTTCGGGATATTGTCCCGAATGACTTTTCGGTATATTTTTCGATTATTTTCGGGATTATTTTTCCGAACTAAAAATCTCGATTAATCCCGATTAATTCCAATAAATTAATATCTTGATCAATTTAATCCGAAATAATTTTATTTCATCTTTATTGACCAAGATTTCTTAAATCCTTATTTTTAATTAAATTTCTTTATCGAAATTATACCGACTTTTGGTCTTTTGACCATTTTGCCCTTACACGTGTTCGGGATTAATTTAACCCGACTTCCTTCATACTTCCTCTATCTTTTCTTATTTAGTTTTCGTATTTTTATTAAATTCGGGTCTTACAGATATCATATAATTTAATTGTGTTTAATCTTTTCTGGGCTTAATTTAAATCATTGGGCCCGTTTACCCCTATTGGGCCCAATTGCACCTTAATGGGCTTTAATCGGCCTTAAGCCTGTTTTCCACTTAATTTTCACCTTATCGAGGCCTATTGGGCTCATTGGGTCCACCAATAATTTATTGGGCCTCATTCTAGCTCTCGAATAGCTAAATTCATTATTTACGACAATTTATCTAAATTTCCATAATTTAATTCAATTTATGCGGAAATTAAATCAATATCACGCATAACGAGGTAATTGTCGTAAATAGGGGTCACTTACCCGAGATTCCATGCTAGTACGAAATTCGAGGCTATCTCGAGCCCTCGGTGGATGCCAATCGTCGAGCTACACAATTCCACAATTTTTCGGGTAAGTTTTCAGCCCAAAATTAATTAATTTAAATACTTCAAAATTTAAATCGGGTCAATTCGACCGCTCACTGACTTACCCAAAGCTCGATTGCATCACTGGAATTTTCTCCAATTTTTTTTCTCTTTCTTTTTCCCTTTTTTCTTCCTTTTTTCCTCTCTTTTTGGCTGAACCGGTTCAGTCCGGTTCGGACCGGTTCAGACCGTCGGTTCTCTCCGGTTCGGCCGGTTCACCGCCGGTTCACTGCCTTGCCGACCGGTTCTCCACCGGCTTCCACCGCCATCAGCTCCGCTGGGTCGTCCGCAGCCCGAATCTACCCTCGGTTTGGGTCAAGCTCGCCGGAACGCAGCCGGTTCGGCCTCTTCTCTCTAGATCGTCGGACCCATTTTCTTCCCTTGGCCGTCGTCGGTGTTTCTCGCCGTTTCGTCGGCTGAGACCGGTGCAGAAATGATCGCCGTCGCCTGGGCTTTCAGAATCGGGCCTTGGTTCCGGTCGGATCGCCGTCGTTCGCCACCGGTGGCCATCTCTTCTCCCGCGGCTTCCACCTCTCGATCCGACGAATTTCGGCGGTTTCGTCGGCCAACACCCGTCTCAAAAGAACCGGCTCCTCTTCCCGATCACACCGGTACCCGTCGTTCGCCCCCAGCTGCCGTGGATCACCGGCACCGACTCCATTTTCCCCGCGATCTTCTCCTCCTCCGTTCGGCGATTTCATGCCTCCTGACGGCGCGTCACCGGTGCCATTGGCTTCGCCGGCCTCTCCTCTTGCTGCTCGGCCCTTCGTCGGAGGCCCGTCGGTGCCCGGTGGCCGTCGGTCGGACGAGCCACGCACGGTCTCCCCTCTCCGTTTCCCTTTTCTTTCTCTCTCCCCGACGTTTTACAGATTTCTGATTTTTTTTTTTTACAATTATTATTTTATTTAACAATTTGTTTTATTATTATTTTAATCAATAAATTATATTAAAGAATCAAAATATCTACCAAAATTAATATTTTATTCAAAATAGATTTATTTAATTTAATTTAATTTATTTATTATATTTTTAATTCTTTTTCGGGTATAATTTCTCCGTATTTTCGGGATATTGTCCCGAGTGAAAATTTCGATTAATTTCCATAAATTCATATCTTGATCAATTTAATCCGAAATTTAATTATTTCTTCGTTATTGATCAAGATTCTCAAATCCATTATTTTTAATAAAATTTTCTTATCGAATTTATCCCGGCTTTCGATCTTTTGACCGTTTTGCCCTTCACGTGTTCGGGATTAATTTAACCCGACTTCCCTTCACAAATACTCACTCATTTCGTATTTTAAATCCTTATTTCCTATCCGAATCCCATTTCATATAATTTGGGACTATTTTCAATTCTTCATAAAATTTACGATTTAATTTCGGGTCTTACACCTTATCCCTCATTCGGGCTCATCAGTTGGACCTCCAACCCTTATCCCTCGTTCGGGCTCATCAGGTGGATCTCTAACCCTTATCCCTCGTTCGGGCTTATCAAGTTGTTTCTCTCACCCTTATCCCTCGTTCGGGCTCATCAGGTTATTTCTCTAACCCTTATCCCTCGTTCGGGCTCATTAGGTTATTTTAACATGCCATGTCTCAAAACGCACGTGCGGGCCTATTTAATCGGTGACACACAGTCTACCCGATGCTCCAAACACGGCTTATCGTATGATCTCTGAAAAGTAGTGCGAGCGGTGCTCTAACACTATCAGTAAATCAAATAAAACTAGTACGAGCTAAGCTCAAGCACTCTGTCACGAAAAATCGCATATAAAAATATGGTGCGAGTTAGACTCCGGCACCGTGTCATGAAAATCATGTAAAACTCTAGTGCGAGCTCTCGCTCCAGTACTAATGAAATCATTGCACAAATCAAAACTCGTGCGAGCTGAGCTCTAGCACGTCACATTTATGAAAGATCACGTAGGCGGCTACATTTTTCAAATCGATTTCAACGAAAATCAACGTTTTGTTGAAAATATGAAATGTTGTGCAATTTCATTTAAAAGTTAGCCGACCTACTCATGCATGTACCAAAATACTTCAAAAACAAGCAGGAACCCTTGTTCTTGCTTCTTACACTTTTTCCTAAAATTTGGAATTTTACCCTTGGCAAGGGTATTTTGGTAATTTGCCCATTCGGGGCCCTAAAATTTTTATCTCAAATCTAGACCCTTCGGACAATTTAAAGGAATGTAAATGGCGTCGAAAATTCGTAAAGCTATCTCTAGCAGTTCGTAAAATTCCCTTACCTTATTTTCCTGTCGAGTCTGAACTTTTCTTTTCCACTGTTGTCTCGTCGCACAGTCCGATATGCTCCCAATCAAATGTCCGAAACTGCGTATAATTATTCCTCAGGTTAGATATTATACAATTTAATTGTATTTTCTATTTTCTGGGTTTAATTTAAATCATTGGGCCCATTTATCCCTATTGGGCCCGTTTGCACCTTAATGGGCCTTAATCGGCCTTAAGCCCGTTTTCCACTTAATTTTCACATTATCGAGGCCTATTGGGCTCATTGGGCCCACCAATAATTTATTGGGCCTCATTCTAACTCTCGAATAGCTAAATTTATTATTTACGACAATTTATCTAAATTTTCATAATTTAATTCAATTTATGCGGAATTTAAATTCATCACGCATAACGATGTAAATTGTCGTAAATAAGGGTCACTTACCCGAGATTCCATGCTAGTACGTAAATCGAGATTATCTCGAGCTCTCGGTGGATGCCAATCGTCGAGCTACATAATTTCATAATTTTTTCGGGTAAGTTTTTCAGCCCAAGATTAATTAAATTAAATACTCCGAAATTTAAATCGGGTCAATTTCGACTACTACTGACTTACCCGAAGCTCGATTGCATCACAGGAATTTTCTTCAACTTTTTCTCTTTTTCTTTTTCCCTTTTTCTCCCTTTTTTCCTCTCTTTTTGGCTGAACCGGTTCAGTCCGGTTCGGACCGGTTCAGACCCGTCGGTTCACCCCGGTTCACTCCGATTCGGTCGATTCACCACCTTGCCGGTCGGTTCTCCACTGGCTTACACCGCCAGCATCTCCGTTGGGACGTCCGCATCACGAATCTGGGCTTGGTTCGCCTCGAGCTCGCCGGAAAATGGCCGGTCCGGCTGTTCTCTTTTCTGCCGTCGAAACCCATTTTCAGTTTTGGTCGTCGCCGGCGATTCCGGCCATTTCGCCGGCAGCTACCGGTCTCAAAAGGACCGCCTCCTCCTTACGGTCACGCCGGTGGCCTCCGTTCACATCCAGTCGCTGTGGATCGCCGGAAATCGGGCTGTTTCTCCTCGGTGCTTTCCCTCCTCCGATCGGCTTCCTCCGGCCACTGCACGGTGCGATTCCGGTGCCCACGTGCTCGCCGGTCTCTCCTCTACCTCCTCGTGGCCTCGTCGGAGCCTGTCGGTCGCCGGTGCGTCCTCGGGCTCCCTCGGTCGGCTGCTTCATTTTTCGTCTCTGTTTCTCTTTCTCTCTCCCCGATTTGGTTTTTCAGATTTCCTTCTTTTTTTTTTTAACTCATTAATTAATTAATTTTTATTTATTTTTATTTTAGTCATTAAAATACATTAAAAATACCCAAATATCCCTTAAAATAACCTTAAAATTATTATTTAATTCTAAATTCATTAATTTAATTTAATTTAATTTATTTATTATATTTTAATCCTTTTTCGGGTATAATTTCTTCGTATTTTCGGGATATTGTCCCGAATGACTTTTCAGTATATTTTTCGATTATTTTCGGGATTATTTTTTCGAACTAAAAATCTCGATTAATTCTCATAAATTAATATCTTGATCAATTTAACCCAAAATAAATTTATTTCACCTTTATTGACCAAGATTTCTCAAATCCATATTTTTAATTAAATTTTCTTATCGAATTTATTCCGACTTTCGGTCTATTGACCGTTTTACCCTTACACGTGTTCGGGATTAATTTAACTTAACTTCCCTTCACGAATACTCATTCATTTCGTATTTTAATTAAATTTGGGTATTACACCATATAAATTATTTCTTTAAATTCTATTTAACTAAAAATCCTTAAAAATCATCAAACATAAACATATCTCATCATCTTCATCATCCATCAAGTTTCTCTCACCTTTGACCAAAGTTGATCAAGTTTTTGATCGTCCAAAAAATTCCTCAGCTGTAATTAAACATGTATATATCTTAGAATCATCAAAAACTACAAGAAAAACCAACTAAAAACTTTCAAAAATCAAACTTTCTCTCACCTCGGAACAGGGCAGATTCTGCCCCTGTTCTTCTCTCTCTGTTTTCACCTAGTAAAGAACTCATTTTTATCTGGATTTTTTATATGTTATATAGTATGGAAAGGGGAAGATTTCATCCTTCTTGGTTGGAGCCCAATTCGGCTTGGAAAGGGGTCGAAAAAATTCAAGAAGGAGAGAGCTACTGTAACGCCTTCGAAACTTTCGGGAGGGAGGTGAGAGCGCGTGGTAGCTTCTTTCTGGGTGTTTTCAAGGCCCTATGAAAGATAATTAAGTCTAGATTTATGTACTAAAATATTGCATTTAAATCAGATCTGTAGATGGGTCCCAATTTGGGTTTTCCTGATGGGCATCCAGTTCATTGGGTTGGGGCAGCCCACTGGTCAGTTTTAGAAAATCCATGAAAAATAGTTCTGGCCCATTTTCTTCCAAATTTCAACTTCTCAAGTGTGCTACTATGTCTCTAGTATCTCTCATAAAAGGTTTGGGCCCACTTATTTAAGAAAACTTTCCCGATTGGGCCCATTTTACACAACTTGGTCATTACCGAACAATGTAACTTAAGGTTTTCGGTTTACTTTAAAAATTCATTTGATCACCGAAACCTCCATATCTCCATTCAATTTTCATTCCTCATGTAAATTATGCCTTATAATAATTTCCTATAGCCTCAGAATAATTTTCGTGAATTTCTAGAATTTATTTCGAATTTATTTCTATTTCTAGGTTCATTTGCTCGGTTTAGTGTAAACCCGAGTTTTACTAATTTTTCAACTTCTAATGTATTAGTTTTGCTTTCTAATCATCATAACATACTTAAAATCATACTTTATTAAAAATTACTTAAATTCAAGATCTTACCTCGAAACACGTGCCTCGAGTTTTGTACCACTATCCCGGGCATCTCGATCTTTCTAGGCCTTGTATAAACATTTGTACAAATCTTAAACTTCTCAATTTATCTTAAAATGAACAATAACATGAAATTTTGGGTCTCACATTCCTGCCCACCTTTTTAAGAATTTGGTCCTCCAAATTCAGCTCAGTCCGTCAAACAACCGAGGGTACTTCTCCCTCATAAGACTCTCTAGTTCCCACGTTGCTTCTTCCATGGAGTGGTGCTGCCAAATAATCTTTACCAATGGGATCTTCTTGCTATCGAGTATCCGGATAGGTTCTTCTACATAACTCATATCTCCCTAGATGTCCAAAGCTTCATATTCAATGACATAGGAGGGATCCAGATTGTATCTCCTCAACATTGAGACGTGGAAAATGTTATGTATCCCAAAAAGCTGTGGAGGTAAAGCTAACCGGTAAGCAACATCTCCTACTCTCTCAAGTATCTCAAACGGATCGATGAAGCGAGGACTCAACTTCCCTTTCTTTCCAAAACGCATGATGCCCTTGCTCGGAGAGACCTTTAGAAACACAGAGTCCCCAACCTGAAACTCCAGTGGCCATCTTCGCACATCGACGTAACTCTTCTGCCAACTCTGAGCTGCTCGGAGTCTATCACAAATAATCTGAACACCCTTCACTAGTTGTTCCACTAAATCAGGAGCCATAATCTTCCGATCACCTACTTCTTCCCAAGCAACTGGGGACCTACATCTCCTGTCATAAAGAGCTTCATAAGGTGCCGTCCCAATACTAGTATGGTAGCTGTTATTATATGCGAACTCTGCGAGGGGCAAATGGTCGTCCCATGAACCCTTAAAAACCATTACACACGCCCTCAACATAACCTCCAAGGTCTGAATAGTCCGCTCGGACTGACCGTCAGTCTGAGGATGATAGGCGGTGCTGAGATTCAACTGAGATCCCATAGCTTCTTGAAAATGTGTCCAAAATCTGGAGGTAAACCTGGAATCTCTATCAGATGTAATGCTCACGGGAGCCCCATGTAAACGAGCTACCTTTCTGACATACAGTTTTGCCAAGGTACTCAAAGCATCTGTACTCTTAATGGCGAGGAAGTGGGCACTCTTAGTCAATCTGTCAACTATTACCCAGATTGCGTCATGGCCTCTTTGGGTCTGAGGTAACCCCATAATAAAATCCATCGTAATGTGCTCCCATTTTCACGTAGGCACTGGCAAGGGCTTAAGAAATCCTGCGGGCTTCTGATGCTCAATATTAACCTGTTGACATACCAAGCATCTGGCCACAAATTCTGCTACATCCCACTTCATACCAACCCACCAATACACTTTCCGCAGATCATGATACATCTTGGTACTGCCTAGGTGCATGGTGTAGCTAGAGCAGTGAGACTCTCTCAAAATCTGCTGTCTTAAGGCATCATCGCTTGGAACACAAATTCGACCCTTGAACATCAACAACCCATCATCACTGACCATAAAATCTGACTGCAAAGCTCGCTCTGCTTGGCTAACCATATCAAGTAACCTCTGATCATTTCTTTGCCCCATTCTGATCTGATCTAAGATGCTGGGCTCAATCTGCAGGCTAACCATAAATCCAACCTCCGCTTCTTCAACATTAATCTGGAGTCTGGTGAACTGTTCCAATAGCTCCCATTCTCTGACCATCATATGCGACACTATACCCTTCCTGCTGAGAGCATCTGCCACCATGTTCACCTTACCCGGATGATACACAATCTCGTAGTCATAATCCTTAAGAAGCTCTAACCACCGTCTCTGTCTTATGTTAAGCTCCTTCTGATCAAATATATACTTCAAGCTCTTATGGTCAGTGAAGATCTGAAATTTCTCACCATACAGGTAGTGCCGCCAAATCTTCAAAGCAAATACCACAGCGGCTAACTCCAGATCATGACTAGAATAGTTTCGCTCATGGTCTTTTAATTGTCTAGAACCATAAGCTATAACTCAACTATTCTGCATCAGTACACATCCCAAACCCTGGTGAGATGCATCACAGTATACCACGAATCCTCCCAAACCACTTGGAATAGTCAGGACGGGCACGGTAGTTAATCTCCGTTTGAGCTCCTGAAAACTCTGCTCACATGCTTCTGACCAGACAAAAGGAACTCCTTTACGCGTGAGTTTAGTCAGTGGAGCTGCTATTCTAGAGAATCCCTCTACAAATCTCTGGTAGTACCTCGCTAGCCCCAGAAAACTCAGAATCTCTATTATAGTCCTCGGTTGTTCCCATTTGAGTACTGCCTCAACCTTAGACGGATCAACTGACACCCTGTCCTTGGATACAATGTGACCGAGGAAAGCTATCTGCTCCAGCCAAAATTCACATTTACTTAGTTTCCCATACAACTGTTTCTCTCGAAGAGTCTAGAGTACTATCCTCAAATGTTGCTCATGTTCCTCTCGGGACTTAGAGTAAACCAATATGTCATCAACAAAGACAATCACAAATCGGTTTAGATAATCCCAAAATAATTCATTCATCAGATTCATGAAAGCAGCAGGGGTATTGGTCAGGCCAAAGGGCATCACCAAAAACTCATAGTGACCATATCTAGTTCTGAATGATGTTTTGGCCACATCTTCTTTTCTAATTCTCAACTGGTGATAGCCGGACCTCAGATCAATCTTCGAGAATACTGAAGCCCCTCTTAACTGATCAAACAAATCATCGATTCTGGGCAAGGGGTACTTGTTCTTTACCGTAGCCTTATTCAGTAATCGGTAATCTATGCATAACCGAAGGCTACCATCCTTCTTTCTCACAATCAAAATCGGAGCTTGATGGGACCCTAAGGGTATCTACCGCAAGTGCACGGGTCGTCCAAGTAATAATGGGATTTTGAGTCCCGAGATATCGTCCCACAGGGAAGTTGTTAGCCTAATTAACTACCGGTTACTATTATCCTAAGTATATCCTAGCAAATTTATGAATTTTCAAAAGTGATCAACTAATCTAGAATTGAAAATACCAAAAGCAAGAAAATAATAAAACTGTAAAATAAGTAACTAAAACCGAGCTCAGAGTACTTACAAAATTCCAAGCACTTAAAATCGAAAACCTGCAAAAGAAATTAAAACAATTAAAACTAATTAACCAAATTAAAATAAAATGCAAAATAAATGAAAAGATATGATTAATTAAACTAAAATCTAACTAACCTAAAAAATGCATGTAATTAAACTAATTGCAAATTAAACTATTCCTAATGCTAGATTAAAATTACTTAGAAACTAATTAAATCTAAATTAACTAACTAAACATGATTGACTACATCTAAATACATAATTAAAACTATTAACTAAACTAATTACATCATCTAACTAATCTTAAAAACTAATCTAACACTAACTATATGAAAAATGCATTAATCCCTAAATAAGCAACCAAACATGGCCTAAAGATTTTAAACAAATAGTAACTTTCCCACCAAAACACTGTTCAAGCATCATTTGCAATTTGGTTTTCCAGGTAAGCTCGGGTTGGTGAGATCTGCCCAGCTGATTGCTCACGGGTTTCGGTTCTGCCAGGTTACCAACTCTGCATCGGGTTGCTCGGTCCTGTCCAAGCCTTCTGCCCACTACCAGCTCCATGCATAACCGTGCATGTTTCCTTCTCCAGGTGGTTTGGTTGGTAGCTGGTCCAGGCGTGGTCATGTCCGCTGCTGCTTGTTACTGCCCAGCTCCCTGCTACTGCCGTGCAACTGCTCCTTCTTGCTGTTTTTACCTCTGTCCGGATTTTCTTGGGTTCCAGGCACTGCACCATTCCTACAAACTTCCACCTGCTGCCATTAACGGACCACACAGCAGCTGTACACTACAACAGAGCAGAACAGAGGATGAATTGGTCCCTGTTTGCTGCTTTGGTGCTGTCTCTGCCTGCTTATGCTGCTGCCGTCTCTGTTCAGTCATGCATTGCTGCATCCATCCTCATCTACCGGTCAGACAACACTGCTCTCTTGACAGGAAATAAGCTTAAACCCGACTACCATCAGCTTAACAATAAGAGCAGTGCACTCAATCGTGAGACAGAATTACACCGAGGGCAACACCGAGAAGAATAGCATGCAGTAGAAGAAACGGAAGCTAGGATTAACATGCATTAAAGATTACCATTTATGTTGAGCAAACAATGAAACATGAACAAACATTGCAATGAAACACCAACAGAATATTAGAAGAAGATTTATCAAAGGTTGCATGGCAAAATAATGTGAAACCGAGAGCTACCAAAGAAACTAGAAACCGAGCCCCTTAAATGGTGAAAGATTGCTAAACACAACAATGAAGAAACACAAAGCAAGAAAACAGTGAAGAAACCGAAAGCTTGGATTGAAATTGCTTACATTAAAATGAGATTCAACAATGATAAAAGAAGACACTAGCATAAACAGTAAAAATTCTTTAAGGAAAATAGCTTAATCGGGAAAAGAAAAGAACAAGGAAAAATAAGCTATTCTACCCTAATCTACATTACCTTACACTACTCCTACTCCTAAATTACATTAACTTCTACTCCTAAAATTACATCCTTTTCAATTGTCATCTTTTCCTATTTATAAACACACTAGGGGTAAAATGGTAATTTTCACATCCTTGATGAGTTGGCATTTTTTTTGGCCACTTGTCTTCACACCATTGGCTCCTTGAAAAGATATGTCCATGTCATCAGTCTTCTTGTCCAATTGGATGTGCTTGGTGGTATGACTCGTGTTGTCCACGTGGCTCAATCTCGATTTTAGCCCAATTCCGGTCCATTTTCTAACGAAATATTCAAAATTCATCCGGATTTGATTTATCTGCAAACATGAGAATTTTTATTAAATAAAGGGGATAATTAACAAAATAAATTGGGGATTTAAATAAATAATTAGGAAATTAAGCACAAATAATTCTAAAAATATAGAATTATCACACCCCCAAACTTGAGCTTTTGCTTGTCCTCAAGCAAAACAAAATGATTTTAGGAATGATAAGTACAAAACACAATAATTTCCCCAATATTATCCTCAAAGAAAAAGTATAGACTATGAAATCAAAGAATCACAATTACAAGTCCAGCACTTAGAATTATTCAATCATAAGTCCTAACCTAAATTGGACTCCTCGTGAGTGTGTGAAAAATGTCTAAGTCACTTCTCAGTATATTACTCGGATTAGATTATGCAACACAGTGAATGCAAAGTCAATGACATATGATCATTCCCATAAGTTTGTTTTTTCACTTCTCTCTCCACTAATGTAGTCACACTTAACTAAAGATCATTAGGACTTCATTAAGCTTGTAATGTCAGGCTGGGGTTAAGGTATGATAAAGTCGATTTAGGTTCAGTTACCCCTTAACATGCATTACCTTCTAGGATCTTTAGTGTAAGAGCTCTAATTATTTCCCCCAAACTTATTTCTTTTGCTAAACTCTTTTTTTTTTTTTTTTACATACTCCTTCACTATCACTTAATACCCATATAGCTCACAATATATCCAATGACTTTTCATGCTTTTGGGGTAAGGGATAGGAAAAAGTATTTAAGCTACGAAAATTAAGTAGGCGTATTTACAAAGAAAAGCTTATTTGGCCCAGACGGGTGACTAGGGGTAGAATATGTACAAGGAAGGCTAGAAAGGCTCAAACGATCCAAAGATGGCCTAAATCATCTCCCTAATCAAGTGTGATCTAATATTTCACCTCGAGATTAGATCAAACAAATTCTAGAATATGATGCACAAAATCAACTGAACAAATGCAATCCTATGTACACATAAGCTTTCTCTAAATAAATATACTGATTCATGACATGACATGTGCATAAGATGAGGAAATCACAATAAGAATTAAGAGAAATTCAAGAACTCAATTTCATGCTTTTCCTATAATCATGCTTCTAAGTCAATCAAAGTCATACTAATTCATGGGGTCATATCATCGGAATATGGGAAAACTACATGCTAAGCACTCAATCATCCCAAAATCAAGCAATTTAAGCTCATTTTATCGAAAAAATTTTGAAAATTCCTTCTCAGATTTTCAAAAAAATTTTAAAAATTTTTCCAATTTTTCAAAAAATTGCTCAAGTGATATCCCCTCCCCCAAACTTAACGTGCACAGTGTCCTCAGTGTGCAGATAATATACGAATTTAAAGTTCAAGAATAGAGTACTCCCCTTTTCTGATGTTGATGAACAATCAAAGCTTTGATTGAAAGCATAAAACGAGAAAAGAAACCTGCAACACAAACAAAGAAAGACACAATAGAAAAGAAAAAGAAAAACGAACTATATACAAAGTGAAAGTAAAAACACAGCCCCTTCAAATGCAGCTGAAGAAGACAACACTCAGCAGCAAGGCGAAGAGTATGAGGGTCATCCAAAGTGGTGACAGGGTACTAACAGTTAACTCCTCCTGAGCCCTATCTATTTCCTTCCTTCTTTCAGATTTTATATGGTCAAGCTTTATGTTCTCCTCAATCTCTATCTTAAAACATTCTTGAGAGTCATCAGGGAGCTTCAAAGGTTTGAAAACATTAAGCTTTACTTCCTGATCTTGGACTCTCATCGTCAACTTCGTAGCATCAGAGGGCGAGGAAGGCAATGAATACGAAGAAGGTATAGATGAAGAAGCGCTTAGCTTTGTTTCCTTGGCAGCCCGATCTTTAGGTTCCTGCTCTTTCTGAGCTACTTCGTTAGAACCTATGTGTTCTTCAACTATGTGCTGTTCAGGTTGGGACTTAACTTGTGGCTCCTCTAGCTCTCTGCCACTCCTAAGGGTGATAGATCTAACTTGTTCCTTACCCTCCCCTTGCTCATCAGGATTAACTTCAGTATTACTAGGAAGGATCCCTTGAGGATGTTGGCTAAGAGCACTGGCTATTTGTCCAACCTGAACTTCTAAGTTCTTAAGTGAAGCAGCTTGATCTTGCAGGATAGTCGTGAATATCTCCTCTAATGTAGGCTTCTTCTCAGCTGCTGGTGCATGGTAGAATTGGGGCTGCATAAATGCTGGTGGTGGTAGTGGTGGTGGTGATGGGTGATATTGAAATTGAGGTGGGGATGGATGATGTGGATGGTGGTAAGGAAATTGCTGCTGTGGTGTTACCTGAACTTGTGGAGCTTGAAAACTAGGGGGTTCTACAAATATGGAATTAGAAGTTTGCCCTTGGTTTTGGCTCCAGGAGAAGTTAGGATGGTTCCTCCACCCTGAATTATAGGTGTTTGAAAAAGGGTTGTTCTGTTGCGTAGGGAGAGCAACATACTGAACCGACTCTAAGTTGAGCGGACACCTATCTACAGAGTGGGTACCACTACACAGCTCGCATGAAAGAAAAGGACTTTGGACAGAATATATAGGGTTAGGACTGTTGGGAGGATTATATTGGGTACTGAGCGACTCCACCTTCTTTGTAAGATTGGCAATCTGAGAGGTCAAGGTGGACAGTGTGTCAAGCTCGTACATACCCGCCGATTTCCTTGGCATCTGCCTTTCCGAGGACCATTGATAGTTGTTAGTCGCCATCCTTTCTAGCAACTCATAAGCCTCCTCCTCTGTTTTGCACATCAATGCTCCACCCGCAGCAGTGTCAACAATGGTCCTATTTGGGCTTGTAAGTCCGTGGTAGAAGGTCTGAACTTGCAACCACAACGGTAGGCCATGGTGAGGGCACTTCCTAAGAAGCTCCTTATATCGTTCCCATGCTTCATAAAGAGATTCAAAGTCGTACTGGGCAAAGGAAGATATATTGCTACGGAGTTGGGCTAATTTAGAGGGAGGAAAGAATTTGGCTAAAAATTGGTAGGCTAACTCATCCAATGTAGAAATGGATCCTGGAGGCAGAGAGGTCAACCAATGTCTCGCCCTATCCCTAAGTGAGAAAGGGAATAGTCTAAGCCTAAGTGCATCGTCTGATAATCCATTGTGCTTGAAGGTGTTGCATAAGTCCAAGAATTGCCCGAGATGAGCATGTGGGTCATCATGTGGAAGCCCACTGAACTGCAAAGATGTTTGGATTATCTGGATGATTGCGGGCTTAATTTCAAAATTATTTGCATGGACAGCTGGTGGCCTAATGCCGGAATAATATTCTCCAATTGTCGGCATCGCATAATCTCCAACAGTTCTAGTTTTCCTATTTTCTGCCATGGTGAATTGCAGCGGAGCTAATAATTTCCTCGAGTCCTATTAAATTTTTCTAAGAGTGTGTTTGATTTTAGGATCTAGAGGAAAACAATCAAAACTTCTGGCTCTACGCTTGCAATCATCTAAAAGTCCTTAAAAAAATTTTTTAAAATTTTTTAAATTTTTGAAATTTTTTTTTTTTGATTTTAATTAAGAGAAAATTTAACTAACCTAAGCTAAGGCTCTAAATATTTACAACCTAAATATTTACAAGCTAGAATTACACCTAAGCATAATTTCACCGATATTAATTAATGACTAATTAAAACTTCCCCGGCAACGGCGCCAAAAACTTAATGGGACCCTAAGGGTATCTACCGCAAGTGCACGGGTCGTCCAAGTAATAATGGGATTTTGAGTCCCGAGATATCGTCCCACAGGGAAGTTGTTAGCCTAATTAACTACCGGTTACTATTATCCTAAGTATATCCTAGCAAATTTATGAATTTTCAAAGGTGATCAACTAATCTAGAATTGAAAATACCAAAAGCAAGAAAATAATAAAACTATAAAATAAGTAACTAAAACCGAGCTCAGAGTACTTACAAAATTCCAAGCACTTAAAATCGAAAACCTGCAAAAGAAATTAAAACAATTAAAACTAATTAACCAAATTAAAATAAAATGCAAAATAAATGAAAAGACATGATTAATTAAACTAAAATCTAACTAACCTAAAAAATGCATGTAATTAAACTAATTGCAAATTAAACTATTCCTAATGCTAGATTAAAATTACTTAGAAACTAATTAAATCTAAATTAACTAACTAAACATGATTGACTACGTCTAAATACATAATTAAAACTATTAACTAAACTAATTACATCATCTAACTAATCTTAAAAACTAATCTAACACTAACTATATGAAAAATGTATTAATCCCTAAATAAGCAACCAAACATGGCCTAAAGATTTTAAACAAATAGTAACTTTCCCACCAAAACACTGTTCAAGCATCATTTGCAATTTGGTTTTCCAGGTAAGCTCGGGTTGGTGAGATCTGCCCAGCTGATTGCTCACGGGTTTCGGTTCTGCCAGGTTACCAACTCTGCATCGGGTTGCTCGGTCCTGTCCAAGCCTTCTGCCCACTACCAGCTCCATGCATAACCGTGCACGTTTCCTTCTCCAGGTGGTTTGGTTGGTAGCTGGTCCAGGCGTGGTCATGTCCGCTGCTGCTTGTTACTGCCCAGCTCCCTGCTACTGCCGTGCAACTGCTCCTTCTTACTGTTTTTGCCTCTGTCCGGATTTTCTTGGGTTCCAGGCACTGCACCATTCCTACAAACTTCCACCTGCTGCCATTAACGGACCACACAGCAGCTGTACACTACAACAGAGCAGAACAGAGGATGAATTGGTCCCTGTTTGCTGCTTCGGTGCTGTCTCTGCCTGCTTATGCTGCTGCCGTCTCTGTTCAGTCATGCATTGCTGCATCCATCCTCAGCTACCGGTCAGACAACACTGCTCTCTTGACAGGAAACAAGCTTAAACCCGACTACCATCAGCTTAACAACAAGAGCAGTGCACTCAATCATGAGACAGAATTACACCGAGGACAACACCGAGAAGAATAGCATGCAGTAGAAGAAACGGAAGCTAGGATTAACATGCATTAAAGATTACCATTTATGTTGAGCAAACAATGAAACATGAACAAACATTGCAATGAAACACCAACAGAATATTAGAAGAATATTTATCAAAGGTTGCATGGCAAAATAATGTGAAACCGAGAGCTACCAAAGAAACTAGAAACCGAGCCCCTTAAATGGTGAAAGATTGCTAAACACAACAATGAAGAAACACAAAGCAAGAAAACAGTGAAGAAACCGAAAGCTTGGATTGAAATTGCTTACATTAAAATGAGATTCAACAATGATAAAAGAAGACACTAGCATAAACAGTAAAAATTCTTTAAGGAAAATAGCTTAATCGGGAAAAGAAAAGAACAAGGAAAAATAAGCTATTCTACCCTAATCTACATTACCTTACACTACTCCTACTCCTAAATTACATTAACTTCTACTCCTAAAATTACATCCTTTTCAATTGTCATCTTTTCCTATTTATAAACACAATAGGGGTAAAATGGTAATTTTCACATCCTTGATGAGTTGGCATTTTTTTTTGGCCACTTGTCTTCATACCATTGGCTCCTTGAAAAGATATGTCCATGTCATCGGTCTTCTTGTCCAATTGGATGTGCTTGGTGGTATGACTCGTGTTGTCCACGTGGCTCAATCTCGATTTTAACCCAATTCCGGTCCATTTTCTACCGAAATATTCAAAATTCATCCGGATTTGATTTATCTGCAAACATGAGAATTTTTATTAAATAAAGGGGATAATTAACAAAATAAATTGGGGATTTAAATAAATAATTAAGAAATTAAGCACAAATAATTCTAAAAATATAGAATTATCAGAGCTCCCCAAGGTGACACATTGGGTCTAATAAAACCCTTGTCCAGCAATTCCTGCAACTACTTCTTCAGCTCCTCTAATTCGACTGGTGCCATTCTATAGGGAGTCTTAGAGATTGGCTGGGTATCTGGTACTAAGTCAATAGAAAACTCCAGCTCTCTCTCCGGTGGTAACCCCGGTAGTTCATCAGGAAATACATCTAAAAACCCACAAACAACTAGTATATCCTGTATACTTGGATGTTCCATGCTCATATCCAAAACAGAGGCTATATAACCTTCATCAATAATAAAACATCAAAAAGTTCATGGAATTTCATATTTAAAAGCATCATATGTTTCATTTCTTAACTGCAAAACATACTTCAAATTTATCAGGTAGAGAGTAGGTTACAGTCTTAGTATAGCAGTCTAAACTTACTCTATTAGCGGCTAACCAGTCCATTCCTAATATTACATCAAAGCCAAACATATTTAGTAATATTAGATCTGCATTCATTACCCTGTCTCCCACCTTGATTTCATAGTTCCTACACACTCTATCAGTTATTTGTGTCTCATGCATAGGAGTACTAATATGACATATAAAATCTTGGGGTTCAGATTTTACATGCAGACATTTTGTAAACTGAGGTGTAATGAACGAGTGTGTGGATCCAGGATCAAACAAAACATTAGCTCGATGATTACAGATAAGAAGATTACCTCTGATAACATCGGATGAGGTATCTGTTGTCTCCTGATCAAGTGCGAAGACTCACCATTGGGTGACAGGCTTCTTACCCTTCTCTTTCGTTGTAGCCTGTCTCTGGGGGGCTTGCCTCTACGCAACCTGTATCTATCTCTCAGGAGGTGGGGTTGGCTGATCTCGGGGCTGTGGGGTTAACAATAATGTACAATCCTTAATCAGATGTCCCCTCTGTCCGCAACCAAAACAGGCACTCGCTCGCCAGTAACATGACCAACTGTGCATCTTACCACAATCTTTACAACTTCTCATAGGTAACAGATGACTCCGAGTGGTTATAGGGGTAACAGTAGTAGTCTCAGGCCTATCAACCCTCGCAGGAGCCTTGCCAAGCTTCAGTCTCTTCGGCTAACCCCTCACCGATTCTGATCTAGAGATCTCTACTCTTTTACCTTTACCCTTTGACTTCCCCCGGAATCTATACTGAGCCTGAGTAACATCGAGGCCTCTCTTAATATCCTGAGCACGCTCTAGTGCATCACTGAATTCTGTAATACGCAAACCAATGAGTCTGCCCCGAATGGCTCGTCGTAACCCGGACATAAACCTCCGCGTACGACGCTGCTCATCTCTGACTGTCTCAGGGTCATAATGCATAAGAGTGGTAAATCTGTTCTCATATTCATCCACAGTCATGTTGCCCTGTGATAACTCAAAAAACTCTTCTTGCATTCTTTGCTGTGTAGCAGGCGGTACATACTGACCCTTGAAAGCAGCTAGGAAAGTCTCTCAAGTAATCTCTGGGTGTCGGGACCTCAAATGTGTTCTGGTGGTTCTCCACCAAATACCAGCTTATCCAGTCAACATAAAGGTCGCCATTCTAACTCTATCTGCATTTGTACACTCTAAACACTCAAATATCCTTCCCAAGTCTGCCAGCCATTCCTCAGCCCGTACTGGTTCCTTCATACCCTTAAACTCTAGAGGATGCATCTTCAGAAAGTCTTTCATTCCAACCTTATCTTTTTCATTTACCCCAACCTGTACCTGAGGCTGAACTATCGTAGGTGCCTGAGGGGCCTGTGGAGGAGGAGGCAGAGGAGGAGGTGTGGGCGTACTAGCACCGGTATCTGAAGCCTGTGCCCTAAACTGCTGGGCAAGCATAGCTGTGAGGGCATTAAGCCCCTCTCTCATGCCCTGAACACTCTACTCCAATCTCCTCATCTGGGAATCAGGACTCTCTGGTTGAGGGGAAGGAGGTGAAGGGGGTCGGTCTTGCCTCGGTTGATGACCTCTTCTACCACTCATGGTAACTGATTACGTATTACCTACACCGATACCAATAATTTTTAGCTATAAATATAACAGGTATATACAATTTATAACCAAACAAGTACAAATACATGGGATGTAATCACACATTAAATACCGACACTGACAGTACTAGATAACCCTTGCTCTGATACCAGGTTAACTGTAACGCCCCGAAAGCGCGGAAATAGGGACTAACTTTTTCCTTTAAATATTATTTTTCTACTTAGGTTGCATTCTTGTACAGTGTAGGTTACTTCTTTTCTTTCTTTACTTATTCTTTTAACCATTTAATTTTACCAAAAATTTCGGCAGCATAACCTTTTATAATATATTCTATTTCTATCCCCCTGCAGGTTAACGCAGTTTATATTCGCAAGGCAGTTAAATTTATTTCTTAAACTTATAGCTTTCAACTCTATATTTTTTTTACTACTACAACTTCCACATCCATACTCAGTATTATCGACATTTCATTCACTTCCCAAAACGTTTATATAATAATCCATAAAACAACTGATTACATCCCAAAAGTATTTATATACAATCCAGTATCTGTACAATATACATGTCTGGGAATAAATATCTGATGATATACCTGAACGAGTACTGAAAGTAGTCTCGAAGGCACTAAATCCACCAGCTACTCACGTACTTGTAAATGGCTGAATAATCTCACTGCAGGTACTCTGAAATGGGAGAAGAGAAGGGGTGAGCTTTTGGGGAAAAGCTCAGTAAAGTATGCATTTAAAACAATTCTAACCATTTAAAAACAATTAGAAAATCAGAATAAACATACTTCCGTACATACATACTTAGAAAACCATTTTACATGCTTACTTTAAAATACATCATACTTCATCAAAACGTTGTACGTACTTTCATATACTAAAACATCATACATACTTTCTTCGTTAAAATATTATACATCAAAACATGGAGACTAGGCTATTTCAACATAGTTATCATGCAACATATCATATCCTCAGTAGAGGTAATAATACCTATGGCCATGGTAAGGGCTGTAGACTGGATCAGGGTCGTACAACGGTTCTAATATAGTATCTCAATCACACTAGCACACAACTAGGGCACAGGCACCAGTGGCACACACCATGCAGTCACAAGTACTTCGAAAATAGACACCACGTGTAGTAAAAAACAACAACACTAAGGCGGAATAGACACTACACTGGTGAATCTAAACTAATACTACGTGTGGCGGAGCCAGGACACCACAAGTAGCAGGCATGATTATGCACTCAGCATATACTAATAGTAGCTTGTCGTCTCAAAATCCTTACTTTCATACTTACTTACTTACTTTCATATGGAAACTTTAATCATCAAATCATGTCATAATTCATACAAAATATGTATATCTATTTTATTTATGCAAAATAAGTGAAAATCGTGATTTCAGTATCTAAAAACGGTTTATTATTCCTTTCGGACTTAAACCGAGAAAGTATGATATTCAAACAGATTTTTTTCTACGATTTTCAAATCATTTATGAACAATAAATAGATATAGGAGGTTAGTACTATTTTAAATTGCATCCCTTACCTCAACGGAGCTAAAACAGCGTTACTTTATCGGGGTCTGGGTTTACCTCGTTTTGCGTGCTGAATTCTCGAGCTGCCCAAAATGATACCAATTTAACAAATATTGTTTGATTTCATCTCAACATATCCAAATATGTATTTATCTCCTTAAGAGTTGACCAATTTTGACTTTTTTGTCAAATTTTCCTATTTCCTTGGTTTTACCGATTTAAGTGTCGGTTTATGCTATTTTATCCAATTTAATCATTCTAACTTCACATTTACTATCTTAATAACCTACATACCCATTCATATCCATAATCCACACTTTATCAATCCAATTCTTACAAATTCTCACACCTTTCGATTTTTCACTAAACTAAGCTATAAATCGAACTTTTTCGGTATAAATTTAACTATTAACAACCTTGAATTCATCCAAAATTTATCATTTCCACAACTTAAGCATGCTGATCAGAACTGTACACCTCCATATAAATTATTTCTTTAAATTCTACTTAACTAAAAATCCTTAAAAATCATCAAACATAAACATATCTCATCGTCTTCATCATCCATCAAGTTTCTCTCACCTTTGACCAAAGTTGACCAAGTTTTTGATCTTCCAAAAAATTCCTCAGGTTTAATTAAACATGTATATAGCTTAGAATCATCAAAAACTACAAGAAAAACCAACTAAAAACTTTCAAAAATCAAACTTTCTCTCACCTCGAAACAAGGCAGATTCTGCCCCTGTTCTTCTCTCTATGTTTTCACCTAGAAAAGAACTCCTTTTTATCTGCATGTTTTATATGTTATAGAGTATTGAAAGGGGAAGATTTCATCCTTCTTGTCTGGAGTCCAATTCGGCTTGGAAAGGGGTCGAAAAAATTCAAGAAGGGGAGAGCTACAGTAACACCTATGAAACTTTCGGGATGGAGGTGAGAGCACGTGGGAGCTTCTTTCTGGGTGTTTTCAGAGCCCTATGAAAGATAATTAAGTCTATCTTTATGTCCTGAAAGGCCGGGTTTAAATCAAATCTGTATATGGGTCCCAATTTGGGTTTTTTTGATAGGTATCCAGTTCACTGGGTTAGGGCAGCCCACTGGTCAGTTTTAGAAAATCCATGAAAAATAGTTCTGGCCCATTTTCTTCCAAATTTCAACTTCTCAAGTGTGCTACTATGTCTCTAGTATCTCTCATAAAAATTTGGGGCCCACTTGTTTAAGAAAACTTTCCCAATTGTGCCCATTTTACACAACTTGGTCATTATCGAACAATGTAACTTAAGGTTTTCTATTTACTTTAAAAATTCATTTAATCACCGAAACCTCCATATCTCCATTCAATTTTCATTCCTCATGTAAATTATGCCTTATAATAATTTCCTATAGCCTCGGAATAATTTTTTTGAATTTCTAGAATTTATTTCGAATTTATTTCTATTTCTAGGTTCATTTGCTCGGTTTAGTGTAAACCCAAGTTTTACTAATTTTTCAACTTCTAATGTATTAGTTTCACTTTCTAATCATCATAACATACTTAAAATCATACTTTATTAAAAATTACTTAAATTTAAGATCTTACCTCGAAACAGTGCCTCGAGTTTCGTGCCACTATCCCGAGCATCTCGATATTTTTAGGCCCTGTATAAACATTTACACAAATCTTAAACTTCTCGATTTATCTTAAAATGAACAATAACATGAAATTTTGGGTCTCACAGTTAATAATTTTTCTCCATGAGTATTAAAATAAATTTAATCTAATATTTGAACTTACTAATCGTAGAATAATATTTTATGTATTAATTAAGCTCATTAAAATTATTTTTACATTTCATAATTATTTACTGTTCAAGTCAAAATATTTCAATTAATTAAATTCACTCGAGTCTCTCCTGTTAAAATATAACTTCGGTTGATTTTCCACCAAAGGCACACTTTTAATCCCAATGGTTTAAATTGTTATTCATTGATAAAACCGAGTCAATGGAAATCTATAGTGTTTACATTCTCTCCACCTTAGGAAATTTGGTCCCCAAATTTGACAACACATTAGCTCTCAAATAAGTGTGGGTATTTCTCTCGCATCAAATTCTCCAATTCCCACGTGGCTTCCTCCAAAGTGTGATATTGCCACAGAACTTTGACCAGAGGAATTATCTTAGACCGTAATGCTTTCTCTTTCCTATCCAAGATCCGTATAAGTTTCTCCACATACGTCATGTACTCCTTCAATTGTAACGGTTTGTACTTTATCACATGCATCAGATCTGGATGGTACTTGTGTAGCATCGAGAGATGAAAGACATTGTGAATACTCAATAACTCTGGTGGTAAAGCCAATCTGTATGCTTTGTCTCCCTCTTGGTCTAAGATCTCGAAGGACCCAATATATCGGGGACTTAGCTTTCCTTTCTTCCCAAACCTCATTATGCCCTTGGATGGAGAAACTTTCAGAAATACCGAATCTCCAACTGAAAACTCCAAAGGTCTTTGTCTTTGGTCAGCATGATTTTTCTGTCTGCTCTGAGCTGTTCTCAATCTCTCACAAATCAGTTGAACATCCTCAGAGGCTTGCTTAACTAGATCGGGAGCGAATATCTTTCTCTCACCCACTTCTTCTCATCCAATCGACGAACGACACCTTCGACCATACAACGCTTCATATGGTGTCATCCCGATACTTGAGTGATGGACCACAGACGAGCAGCTGTGCAGAGGCTCGCGGACAGTACCTGGGAAAAGAAGCAGGGCAACATATGACCAATGCAGCAGTGCAGGACAATGCCAGTAGCAGAGGACGTGGGCAGCACTGGAAAGAAGAGAATAAATAATGTCCCACATCGGGACCACTTGGGTTAGTATTGGATAAGGCCACGTTTGGCTTAGTCTTTGTAGTTGTTTAATTCATTTTTGCATGAGTTTTAGTTAGATTAATTTCAAATTTATTAGTTAGCTTAGTTAGTTGATTTCTTATGTGCATGATTAGTCATAATTCATTTGATTGATTAGTCTAGAATTTAGATTTAATTATGCCATTAGTTAATTTTATTTTAGTAATAGGTTTTCCAAATAGAATTAATTTAGATTAAACTCATTTTATGCATTTTTAATTTAGTTTTCATTTTGATTAAATCTTAGGTTAGTTTAAATTGCAATTTTTATTAATTAGATTAATTTGCATGCACATTTCATTTTAAGTCTGTTTAATTAATTCTTTTATTTTTATATTCGCATTTTAATTGCGTTAATTTATTTTAACTGTTTTAATTTTCTTTTGTAGGTTATTTGCTTTTAATTGCTAGGAGTACTGTAAGAAAATTCTGCTCGGTTTCATTTCCTTTAGTTCTTATTATTTTATTGCTTTCCAGTATTATTTGTAATTAGCCTTAGTTGATCACCCTCGTTAATTTCATAATTTGCTAGGATATACTTAGGGTAAGATTAACCGGTAGTTAATTAGGCTAACAACTTTTCTATGGACGACAATTCTGGGACTCAAATCCCATTATTACTTTGACGACCCGTGCACTTGCGGATATTATCTTTAGGGCGTGTCAATTAACAACCTTGAATTCATCCAAAATTCATCATTTCCACAACTTAAGCATGCTGATAAGAACTACACACCTCCATATGTCACGACCCAAACTACCCAAAAATCAGAGTTAATTTTTCGCGTTTTGTTATTTTCTTTCATTGCTTACTTGTCCTCTGATCGTGACCAACCATAACCAATAATTGGGCTGTATGTCAGTGCCCACATATTCTCCATGCATTTACAATTAGTGCACAATTTAATTTAAATATACATTCATATATTCTGCACTACATTTCTTTGATTTCATTACATAATTATACCCACTCTATACATCCCAGTGTCATACAAAATATAATACTGTGCTCATGTTATTTAGATACAAGAACCATATATATAGCGTGTATATACCTCAAAAGATAGGCAGCAGCGGACAACTAGAATGCCGTACCCAGTCGCCTCCCAATCTACTGGAAGAAATCTGTGTGAGAAAGTGAAAGGGGTGAGCACATCAAGCTCAGTAAGGCAATTCTACGAACAAGTAGATAACAATACAACCTACATGAACGTAGTGCCATGCATAAACCGCCCCTTCTCCAAACATTTCCAAAACAGATGTTATGTTATGATGTCATGTAAAATAACTCAAATGAAATCTCAAAAGCATGAAAACTTAACATGCATATCTTTTAAATCATTTATTTCTCGTTAAAATTTCATATAAGGTCAGGACTCAACCCTTCCCTCGGGTAGCCCTGACTCACACAAAATCCATAAAATTGTGTTTCTCGAAAACATCAATATCCGAAAACATATATATATAAGATACGAGACTAGGCAATAATTGTATATCGGCAATAACCAGGACTATGGCCATATGTGTCCTCGGGAGTTCCTCAGCTACACGGATCCTAGTGTGCGGGTTCTCCCATGATCGGGAATCGCCCGGGTGGTGGGTCAATCCATCCCGTCAGTCTTATCCGATCCCATGCATCCGAAGATGCTAACGTATCACAAAGATACCAACGTATCACACAGATACCACACGGTACATCGTACTCCATGCTACTTGCACGGTACATCGTACTCCGTGGACCCCCAGCCTTATCCCTCATTCGGGCTCATCAGTTGGACCTCCAACCCTTATCCCTCGTTCGGGCTCATCAGGTGGATCTCTAACCCTTATCCCTCGTTCGGGCTTATCAAGTTGTTTCTCTCACCCTTATCCCTCGTTCGGGCTCATCAGGTTATTTCTCTAACCCTTATCCCTCGTTCGGGCTCATCAGGTTATTTTAACATGCCATGTCTCAAAACGCACGTGCGGGCCTATTTAATCGGTGACACACAGTCTACCCGATGCACCAAACACGGCTTATCGTATGATCTCTGAAAAGTAGTGCGAGCGGTGCTCTAACACTGTCAGTAAATCAAATAAAACTAGTACGAGCTAAGCTCAAGCACTCTGTCACGAAAAATCGCATATAAAAATATGGTGCGAGTTAGACTCCGGCACTGTGTCATGAAAATCATGTAAAACTCTAGTGCGAGCTCTCGCTCCAGCACTAATGAAATCATTGCACAAATCAAAACTCGTGCGAGCTGAGCTCTAGCACGTCACATTTATGAAAGATCACGTAGGCGGCTACATTTTTCAAATCGATTTCTACGAAAATCAACGTTTTGTTGAAAATATGAAATGTTGTGCAATTTCATTTAAAAGTTAGCCGACCTACTCATGCATGTACCAAAATACTTCAAAAACAAGCAGGAACCCTTGTTCTTGCTTCTTACACTTTTTCCTAAAATTTAGAATTTTACCCTTGGCAAGGGTATTTTGGTAATTTGCCCATTCGGGGCCCTAAAATTTTTATCTCAAATCTAGACCCTTCGGACAATTTAAAGGAATGTAAATGGCATCGAAAATTCGTAAAGCTATCTCTAGCAGTTCGTAAAATTCCCTTACCTTATTTTCCTGTCGAGTCTGACCTTTTCTTTTCCACTGTTGTCTCGTCGCGCAGTCCGATATGCTCCCAATCAAATGTCCGGAACTGCGTATAATTATTCCTCAGGTCAGATATTATACAATTTAATTGTATTTTCTATTTTCTGGGCTTAATTTAAATCATTGGGCCCATTTATCCCTATTGGGCCCGTTTGCACCTTAATGGGCCTTAATCGGCCTTAAGCCCGTTTTTCACTTAATTTTCACATTATCGAGGCCTATTGGGCTCATTGGGCCCACCAATAATTTATTGGGCCTCATTCTAACTCTCGAATAGCTAAATTTATTATTTACGACAATTTATCTAAATTTTCATAATTTAATTCAATTTCTGCGGAATTTAAATTCATCACGCATAACGATGTAAATTGTCGTAAATAAGGGTCACTTACCCGAGATTCCATGCTAGTACGTAAATCAAGACTATCTCGAGCTCTCGGTGGATGCCAATCGTCGAGCTACATAATTTCATAATTTTTTCGGGTAAGTTTTTCAGCCCAAGATTAATTAAATTAAATACTCCAAAATTTAAATCGGGTCAATTTCGACTACTACTGACTTACCTGAAGCTCGATTGCATCACAGGAATTTTCTTCAACTTTTTCTCTTTTTCTTTTTCCCTTTTTCTCCCTTTTTTCCTCTCTTTTTGGCTAAACCGGTTCAGTCCGGTTCGGACCGGTTCAGACCCGTTGGTTCACCCCGGTTCACTCCGGTTCGGTCGATTCACCACCTTGCCGGTCGGTTCTCCGCCGGCTTCCACCGCCAGCATCTCCGTTGGGTCGTCCGCATCACGAATCTGGGCTTGGTTCGCCTCGAGCTCACCGGAAAATGGCCGGTCCGGCTGTTCTCTTTTCTGTCGTCGAAACCCATTTTCAGTTTTGGTCGTCGTCGACGATTCCAGCCATTTCGCCGGCAGCTACCGGTCTCAAAAGGACCGCCTCCTCCTTACGGTCACGCCGGTGGCCTCCGTTCACATCCAGTTGCCGTGGATCGCCGGAAATCGGGCCGTTTCTCCTCGGTGCTTTCCCTCTTCCGATCGGCTTCCTCCGGCCACTGCACGGTGCGATTCCGGTGCCCACGTGCTCGCCGGTCTCTCCTCTACCTCCTCGTGGCCTCGTCGGAGCCTGTCGGTCGCCGGTGCGTCCTCGGGCTCCCTCGGTCGGCTGCTTCATTTTTCGTCTCTGTTTCTCTTTCTCTCTCCCCGATTTGGTTTTTCAGATTTCCTTCTTTTTTTTTTAACTCATTAATTAATTAATTTTTATTTATTTTATTTTAATCATTAAAATACATTAAAAATACCCAAATATCCCTTAAAATATCCTTAAAATTATTATTTAATTCTAAATTCATTAATTTAATTTAATTTAATTTAATTTAATTTATTATATTTTAATCCTTTTTCGTGTATAATTTCTTCGTATTTTCGGGATATTGTCCCGAATGACTTTTCAGTATATTTTTTGATTATTTTCGGGATTATTTTTCCGAACTAAAAATTTCGATTAATTCTCATAAATTAATATCTTGATCTATTTAACCCAAAATAAATTTATTTCACCTTTATTGACCAAGATTTCTCAAATCCATATTTTTAATTAAATTTTCTTATCAAATTTATTCCGACTTTCGGTCTATTGACCGTTTTGCCCTTACACGTGTTCGGGATTAATTTAACTCAACTTCCCTTCACGAATACTCATTCATTTCGTATTTTAATTAAATTTGGGTATTACACCATATAAATTATTTCTTTAAATTCTATTTAACTAAAAATCCTTAAAAATCATCAAACATAAACATATCTCATCATCTTCATCATCCATCAAGTTTCTCTCACCTTTGACCAAAGTTGATCAAGTTTTTGATCATCCAAAAAATTCCTCAGCTGTAATTAAACATGTATATAGCTTAGAATCATCAAAAACTACAAGAAAAACCAACTAAAAACTTTCAAAAATCAAACTTTCTCTCACCTCGGAACAGGGCAGATTCTGCCCCTGTTCTTCTCTCTATGTTTTCACCTAGTAAAGAACTCATTTTTATCTGGATTTTTTATATGTTATATAGTATGGAAAGGGGAAGATTTCATCCTTCTTGGTCGGAGCCCAATTCGGTTTGGAAAGGGGTCGAACAAATTCAAGAAGGAGAGAGCTATTGTAACGCCTGCGAAACTTTCGGGAGGGAGCTGAGAGCGCGTGGGAGCTTCTTTCCGGGTGTTTTCAGAGCCCTATGAAAGATAATTAAGTCTAGATTTATGTACTAAAATATTGGGTTTAAATCAGATCTGTAGATGGGTCCCAATTTGGGTTTTCCTGATGGGCATCCAGTTCATTGGGTTGGGGTAGCCCACTGGTCAGTTTTAGAAAATCCATGAAAAATAGTTCTGGCCCATTTTCTTCCAAATTTCAACTTCTCAAGTGTGCTACTATGTCTCTAGTATCTCTCATAAAAGGTTTGGGCCCACTTATTTAAGAAAACTTTCCCGATTGGGCCCATTTTACACAACTTGGTCATTACCGAACAATGTAACTTAAGGTTTTCGGTTTACTTTAAAAATTCATTTGATCACCAAAACCTCCATATCTCCATTCAATTTTCATTCCTCATGTAAATTATGCCTTATAATAATTTCCTATAGCCTCAGAATAATTTTCATGAATTTCTAGAATTTATTTCGAATTTATTTCTATTTCTAGGTTCATTTGCTCGGTTTAGTGTAAACCCGAGTTTTACTAATTTTTCAACTTCTAATGTATTAGTTTTGCTTTCTAATCATCATAACATACTTAAAATCATACTTTATTAAAAATTACTTAAATTCAAGATCTTACCTCGAAACACGTGCCTCGAGTTTCGTACTACTATCCCGGGCATCTCGATCTTTCTAGGCCTTGTATAAACATTTATACAAATCTTAAACTTCTCAATTTATCTTAAAATGAACAATTGGGTCTCACATTCCTCCCCACCTTTTTAAGAATTTGGTCCTCCAAATTCAGCTCAGTCCGTCAAACAACCGAGGGTACTTCTCCCTCATAAGACTCTCTAGCTCCCACGTTGCTTCTTCCATGGAGTGGTGCTGCCAAAGAATCTTTACCAATGGGATCTTCTTGCTCTCGAGTATCCGGATAGGTTCTTCTACATAACTCATATCTCCCTAGATGTCCAAAGCTTCATATTCAATGACATAGGAGGGATCCAGATTGTATCTCCTCAACATTGAGACGTGGAAAATGTTATGTATCCCAAAAAGCTGTGGAGGTAAAGCTAACCGGTAAGCAACATCTCCTACTCTCTCAAGTATCTCAAACGAATCAATGAAGCGAGGACTCAACTTCCCTTTCTTTCCAAAACGCATGATGCCCTTGCTCGGAGAGACCTTTAGAAACACAGAGTCCCCAACCTGAAACTCCAGTGGCCATCTTCGCACATCGACGTAACTCTTCTGCCAACTCTGAGCTGCTCGGAGTCTGTCACAAATAATCTGAACACCCTTCACTAGTTGTTCCACTAAATCAGGAGCCATAATCTTCCGATCACCTACTTCTTCCCAAGCAACTGGGGACCTACATCTCCTGTCATAAAGAGCTTCATAAGGTGCCGTCCCAATACTAGTATGGTAGCTGTTATTATATGCGAACTCTGCGAGGGGCAAATGGTCGTCCCATGAACCCTTAAAATCCATTACACACGCCCTCAACATAACCTCCAAGGTCTGAATAGTCTGCTCGGACTGACCGTCAGTCTGAGGATGATAGGCGGTGCTGAGATTCAACTGAGATCCCATAGCTTCTTGAAAATGTGTCCAAAATCTGGAGGTAAACCTGGAATCTCTATCAGATGTAATGCTCACGGGAGTCCGATGTAAACGAGCTACCTTTCTGACATACAGTTCTGCCAAGGTACTCAAAGCATCTGTACTCTTAATGGCGAGGAAGTGGGCACTCTTTGTCAATCTGTCAACTATTACCCAGATTGCGTCATGACCTCTTGGGTCTGAGGTAACCCTATAATAAAATCCATCGTAATGTGCTCCCATTTTCACGTAGGCACTGGCAAGGGCTTAAGAAATCCTGCGGGCTTCTGATGCTCAATCTTAACCTGTTAACATACCAAGCATCTGGCCACAAATTCTGCTACATCCCACTTCATACCAACCCACCAATACACTTTTCGCAGATCATGATACATCTTGGTACTGCCTAGGTGCATGGTGTAGCTAGAGCAGTGAGACTCTCTCAAAATCTGCTGTCTTAAGGTTTCATCGCTTGGAACACAAATTCGACCCTTGAACATCAACAACCCATCATCACTGACCATAAAATCTGACTGCAAAGCTCGCTCTGCTTGGCTAACCATATCAAGTAACCTCTGATCATTTCTTTGCCCCATTCTGATCTGATCTAAGATGCTGGGCTCAATCTACAGGCTAACCATAAATCCAACCTCCGCTTCTTCAACATTAATCTGGAGTCTGGTGAACTGTTCCAATAGCTCCCATTCTCTGACCATCATATGCGACACTATACCCTTCTTGCTGAGAGCATCTGCCACCATGTTCACCTTACCCGGATGATACACAATCTCGTAGTCATAATCCTTAAGAAGCTCTAACCACCGTCTCTGTCTTATGTTAAGCTCCTTCTGATCAAATATATACTTCAAGCTCTTATGGTCAGTGAAGATCTGAAATTTCTCACCATACAGGTAGTGCCGCCAAATCTTCAAAGCAAATACCACAGCGGCTAACTCCAGATCATGACTAGAATAGTTTCGCTCATGGTCTTTTAATTGTCTAGAACCATAAGCTATAACTCAACTATTCTGCATCAGTACACATCCCAAACCCTGGTGAGATGCATCACAGTATACCAC
Organism: Firmiana major; assembly: GCA_033439115.1. Lineage (NCBI taxonomy): Eukaryota > Viridiplantae > Streptophyta > Magnoliopsida > Malvales > Malvaceae > Firmiana > Firmiana major. The sequence goes on along the minus strand of CM065903.1, from coordinate 18,095,804 downwards.
GAATCCTCCCAAACCACTTGGAATAGTCAGGACGGGCACGGTAGTTAATCTCCGTTTGAGCTCCTGAAAACTCTGCTCACATGCTTCTGACCAGACAAAAGGAACTCCTTTACGCGTGAGTTTAGTCAGTGGAGCTGCTATTCTGGAGAATCCCTCTACAAATCTCCGGTAGTACCTCGCTAGCCCCAGAAAACTCAGAATCTCTATTATAGTCCTCGGTTGTTCCCATTTGAGTACTGCCTCAACCTTAGACGGATCAACTGACACCCTGTCCTTGGATACAATGTGACCGAGGAAAGCTATCTGCTCCAGCCAAAATTCACATTTACTTAGTTTCCCATACAACTGTTTCTCTCGAAGAGTCTAGAGTACTATCCTCAAATGCTGCTCATGTTCCTCTCGGGACTTAGAGTAAACCAATATGTCATCAACAAAGACAATCACAAATCGGTTTAGATAATCCCAAAATAATTCATTCATCAGATTCATGAAAGCAGCAGGGGTATTGGTCAGGCCAAAGGGCATCACCAAAAACTCATAGTGACCATATCTAGTTCTGAATGCTGTTTTGGCCACATCTTCTTTTCTAATTCTCAACTGGTGATAGCCGGACCTCAGATCAATCTTCGAGAATACTGAAGCCCCTCTTAACTGATCAAACAAATCATCGATTCTGGGCAAGGGGTACTTGTTCTTTACCGTAGCCTTATTCAGCAATCGGTAATCTATGCATAATCGAAGGCTACCATCCTTCTTTCTCACAATCAAAATCGGAGCTCCCCAAGGTGACACATTGGGTCTAATAAAACCCTTGTCCAGCAATTCCTGCAACTGCTTCTTCAGCTCCTCTAATTCGACTGGTGCCATTCTATAGGGAGTCTTAGAGATTGGCTGGATATCTGGTACTAAGTCAGTAGAAAACTCCAGCTCTCTCTCCGGTGGTAACCCCGGTAGTTTATCAGGAAATACATCTAAAAACCCACAAACAACTAGTATATCCTGTATACTTGGATGTTCCAGGCTCATATCCAAAACAGAGGCTATATAACCTTCATCAACAATAAAACATCAAAAAGTTCATGGAATTTCATATTTAAAAGCATCATATGTTTCATTTCTTAACTGCAAAACATACTTCAAATTTATCAGGTAGAGAGAAGGTTACAGTCTTAGTATAGCAGTCTAAACTTACTCTATTAGCGGCTAACCAGTCCATTCCTAATATTACATCAAAGCCAAACATATTTAGTAATATTAGATCTGCATTCATTACCCTGTCTCCCACCTTGATTTCATAGTTCCTACACACTCTATCAGTTATTTGTGTCTCATGCATAGGAGTACTAATATGACATATAAAATCTTGGGGTTCAGATTTTACATGCAGACATTTTGTAAACTGAGGTGTAATGAACGAGTGTGTGGATCCAGGATCAAACAAAACATTAGCTCGATGATTACAGATAAGAAGATTACCTCTGATAACATCGGATGAGGTATCTGTTGTCTCCTGATCAAGTGCGAAGACTCACCATTGGGTGACAGGCTTCTTACCCTTCTCTTTCGTTGTAGCCTGTCTCTGGGGGGCTTGCCTCTGCGCAACCTGTATCTATCTCTCAGGAGGTGGGGTTGGCTGATCTCGGGGCTGTGGGGTCGACAATAATGGACAATCCTTAATCAGATGTCCCCTCTGTCCGCAACCAAAACAGGCACTCGCTCGCCAGTAACATGACCCACTGTGCATCTTACCACAATCTTTACAACTTCTCATAGGTAACAGATGACTCCGAGTGGTTATAGGGGTAACAGTAGTAGTCTCAGGCCTATCAACCCTCACAGGAGCCTTGCCAAGCTTCAGTCTCTTTGGCTGACCCCTCACCGATTCTGATCTAGAGATCTCTACTCTTTTACCTTTACCCTTTGACTTCCCCCGGAATCCATACTGAGCCTGAGTAACATCGAGGCCTCTCTTAATATCCTGAGCACGCTCTAGTGCATCACTGAATTCTGTAATACGTAAACCAATGAGTCTGCCCCGAAAGGCTCGTCGTAACTCGGACATAAACCTCCGCGTACGACGCTGCTCATCTCTGACTATCTCAGGGTCATAATGCATAAGAGTGGTAAATCTGTTCTCATATTCATCCACAGTCATGTTGCCCTGTGATAACTCAAAAAACTCTTCTTGCATTCTTTGCTGTGTAGCAGGCGGTACATACTGACCCCTGAAAGCAGCTAGGAAAGTCTCTCAAGTAATCTCTAGGTGTCGGGACCTCAAATGTGTTCTGGTGGTTCTCCACCAAATACCAGCTTATCCAGTCAACATATAGGTCGCCATTCTAACTCTATCTGCATTTGTACACTCAAAACACTCAAATATCCTTCCCAAGTCTGCCAGCCATTCCTCAGCCCGTACTGGTTCCTTCATACCCTTAAACTCTAGAGGATGCATCTTCAGAAAGTCTTTCATTCCAACCTTATCTTTTTCATTTACCCCAACCTGTACCTGAGGCTGAACTATCGTAGGTGCCTGAGGGGCCTGTGGAGGAGGAGGCGGAGGAGGAGGTGTGGGCGTACTAGCACCGGTATCTGAAGCCTCTGCCCCAAACTGCTGGGCAAGCATAGCTGTGAGGGCATTAAGCCCCTCTCTCATGCCCTGAACACTCTACTCCAATCTCCTCATCTGGGAATCAGGACTCTCTGGTTGAGGGGAAGGAGGTGAAGGGGGTCGGTCTTGCCTCGGTTGACGACCTCTTCTACCACTCATGGTAACTGATTACGTATTACCTACACCGATACCAATAATTTTTAGCTATAAATATAACAGGTATATACAATTTATAACCAAACAAGTACAAATACATGGGATGTAATCACACATTAAATACCGACACTGACAGTACTAGATAACCCTTGCTCTGATACCAGGTTAACTGTAACGCCCCGAAAGCGCGAAAATAGGGACTAACTTTTTCCTTTAAATATTATTTTTCTACTTAGGTTGCATTCTTGTACAGTGTAGGTTACTTCTTTTCTTTCTTTACTTATTCTTTTAACCATTTAATTTTACCAAAAATTTCGGCAGCATAACCTTTTATAATATATTCTATCCCCCGTAGGTAAACGCAGTTTATATTCGCAAGGCAGTTAAATTTATTTCTTAAACTTATAACTTTCAACTCTATATTTTTTTTACTACTACAACTTCCACATCCATACTCAGTATTATCGACATTTCATTCACTTCCCAAAACGTTTATATAATAATCCATAAAACAACTGATTACATCCCAAAAGTATTTATATACAATCCAGTATCTGTACAATATACATGTCTGGGAATAAATATCTGATGATATACCTGAACGAGTACTGAAAGTAGTCTCGAAGGCACTAAATCCACCAGCTACTCACGTACTTGTAAATGGCTGAATAATCTCACTGCAGGTACTCTGAAATGGGAGAAGAGAAGGGGTGAGCTTTTGGGGAAAAGCTCAGTAAAGTATGCATTTAAAACAATTCTAACCATTTAAAAACAATTAGAAAATCAGAATAAACATACTTCCGTACATACATACTTAGAAAACCATTTTACATGCTTACTTTAAAATACATCATACTTCATCAAAACGTTGTACGTACTTTCATATACTAAAACATCATACATACTTTCTTCGTTAAAATATTATACATCAAAACATGGAGACTAGGCTATTTCAACATAGTTATCATGCAACATATCATATCCTCAGTAGAGGTAATAATACCTATGGCCATGGTAAGGGCTGTAGACTGGATCAGGGTCGTACAACGGTTCTAATATAGTATCTCAATCACACTAGCACATAATTAGGGCACGGGCACCAGTGGCACACACCATGCAGTCACAAGTACTTCGAAAATAGACACCACGTGTAGTAAAAAACAACACCACTAAGGCGGAATAGACACTACACTGGTGAATCTAAACTAATACTACGTGTGGCGGAGCCAGGACACCACAAGTAGCAGGCATGATTATGCACTCAGCATATACTAATAGTAGCTTGTCGTCTCAAAATCCTTACTTTCATACTTACTTACTTACTTTCATATGGAAACTTTAATCATCAAATCATGTCATAATTCATACAAAATATGTATATCTATTTTATTTATGCAAAATAAGTGAAAATCGTGATTTCAGTATCTAAAAACGGTTTATTATTCCTTTCGGACTTAAATCGAGAAAGTATGATATTCAAACAGATTTTTTTCTACGATTTTCAAATCATTTATGAACAATAAATAGATATAGGAGGTTAGTACTATTTTAAATTGCATCCCTTACCTCAACGGAGCTAAAACAGCGTTACTCTGTCGGGATCTGGGTTTACCTCATTTTGCGTACTGAATTCTCGAGCTGCCCAAAATGATACCAATTTATCAAATATTGTTTGATTTCATCTCAACATATCCAAATATGTATTTATCTCCTTAAGAGTTGACCAATTTTGACTTTTTTGTCAAATTTTCCTATTTCCTTGGTTTTATCGATTTAAGTGTCGGTTTAAGCTATTTTATCCAATTTAATCATTCTAACTTCACATTTACTATCTTAATAACCTACATACCCATTCATATCCATAATCCACACTTTATCAATCCAATTCTTACAAATTCTCACACCTTTTGATTTTTCACTAAACTAAGCTATAAATCGAACTTTTTCGGTATAAATTTAACTATTAACAACCTTGAATTCATCCAAAATTCATCATTTCCACAACTTAAGCATGCTGATCAGAACTGCACACCTCCATATAAATTATTTCTTTAAATTCTACTTAACTAAAAATCCTTAAAAATCATCAAACATAAACATATCTCACCGTCTTCATCATCCATCAAGTTTCTCTCACCTTTGACCAAAGTTGACCAAGTTTTTGATCTTCCAAAAAATTCCTCAGGTTTAATTAAACATGTATATAGCTTAGAATCATCAAAAACTACAAGAAAAACCAACTAAAAACTTTCAAAAATCAAACTTTCTCTCACCTCGGAACAAGGCAGATTCTGCCCCTGTTCTTCTCTCTATGTTTTCACCTGGTAAAGAACTCCTTTTTATCTGCATGTTTTATATGTTATAGAGTATTGAAAGGGAAAGATTTCATCCTTCTTGTCTGGAGTCCAATTCGGCATGGAAAGGGGTCGAAAAAATTCAAGAAGGGGAGAGCTACAGTAACACCTATGAAACTTTCGGGATGGAGGTGAGAGCACGTGGGAGCTTCTTTCTGGGTGTTTTCAGAGCCTTATGAAAGATAATTAAGTCTATCTTTATGTCCTAAAAGGCCGGGTTTAAATCAGATCTGTATATGGGTCCCAATTTGGGTTTTTCTGATAGGTATCCAGTTCATTGGGTTAGGGCAGCCCACTGGTCAGTTTTAGAAAATCCATGAAAAATAGTTCTGGCCCATTTTCTTCCAAATTTCAACTTCTCAAGTGTGCTACTATGTCTCTAGTATCTCTCATAAAAATTTGGGGCCCACTTGTTTAAGAAAACTTTCCCAATTGTGCCCATTTTACACAACTTGGTCATTACCGAACAATGTAACTTAAGGTTTTCTATTTACTTTAAAAATTCATTTGATCACCGAAACCTCGATATCTCCATTCAATTTTCATTCCTCATGTAAATTATGCCTTATAATAATTTCCTATAGCCTCGAAATAATTTTTTTGAATTTCTAGAATTTATTTCGAATTTATTTCTATTTCTAGGTTCATTTGCTCGGTTTAGTGTAAACTCGAGTTTTACTAATTTTTCAACTTCTAATGTATTAGTTTCACTTTCTAATCATCATAACATACTTAAAATCATACTTTATTAAAAATTACTTAAATTTAAGATCTTACCTCGGAACAGTGCCTCGAGTTTCGTGCCACTATCCCGAGCATCTCGATATTTTTAGGCCCTGTATAAACATTTACACAAATCTTAAACTTCTCGATTTATCTTAAAATGGACAATAACATGAAATTTCGGGTCTCACAGTTAATAATTTTTCTCCATGAATATTAAAATAAATTTAATCTAATATTTGAACTTACTAATCGTAGAATAATATTTTATGTATTAATTAAGCTCATTAAAATTATTTTTACATTTCATAATTATTTACTGTTCAAGTCAAAATATTTCAATTAATTAAATTCACTCGAGTCTCTCCTGTTAAAATATAACTTCGGTTGATTTTCCACCAAAGGCACACTTTTAATCCCAATGGTTTAAATTGTTATTCATTGATAAAACCGAGTCAATGGAAATCTATAGTGTTTACATTCTCTCCACCTTAGGAAATTTGGTCCCCAAATTTGACAACACATTAGCTCTCAAATAAGTGTGGGTATTTCTCTCGCATCAAATTCTCCAATTCCCACGTGGCTTCCTCCAAAGTGTGATATTGCCACAGAACTTTGACCAGAGGAATTATCTTAGACCGCAATGCTTTCTCTTTCCTATCCAAGATCCGTATAAGTTTCTCCACATACGTCATGTACTCCTTCAATTGTAACGGTTTGTACTTTATCACATGCATCAGATCTGGATGGTACTTGTGTAGCATCGAGAGAAGAAAGACATTGTGAATACTCAATAACTCTGGTGGTAAAGCCAATCTGTATGCTTTGTCTCCCTCTTGGTCTAAGATCTCGAAGGACCCAATATATCGGGTACTTAGCTTTCCTTTCTTCCCAAACCTCATTATGCCCTTGGATGGAGAAACTTTCAGAAATACCGAATCTCCAACTGAAAACTCCAAAGGTCTTTGTCTTTGGTCAGCATGATTTTTCTGTCTGCTCTGAGCTGTTCTCAATCTCTCACAAATCAGTTGAACATCCTCAGAGGCTTGCTTAACTAGATCGGGAGCGAATATCTTTCTCTCACCCACTTCTTCTCATCCAATCGACGAACGACACCTTCGACCATACAACGCTTCATATGGTGTCATCCCGATACTTGAGTGATAATTGTTATTGTATGCAAAACTTTGCTAGCGAAAAATGATCATACCAAGAGCCTTTAAAATCATGAGCATATGCTCTCATCATATCCTCCAATGTCTACATAATTCTCTTTGATTGACCATCTGTCTGAGGATAGAAAGTCGTGCTAAAATTCAGTTGGGTTCCCATAACTTCTTGGAAATGTTCCAAAAAATGTGAAGTGAACCAGAAATCCCTGTCAGATACGATACTCACTGGAACACCATGTAGTCTTACTATTTCCCATATATACAAATTTGCCAAAGCACTGAAAGTATCAGTAATTTCATAGCCAAAAAGTGGGCGGACTTTGTGAATCTATCTATAATCACCCAAATCGTATCATGGTTTCTTCGGGTCCTAGGTAAACCCATGATAAAATCCATGGTTACATGCTCTCATTTTCAGGTCGGTATTGATAGAGGTTGTAACAACCTTGTAGGTTTCTGATGCTCTACTTTTATTTGCTGACACATAAGACATCTAGCCATAAATTCGGCTACATCCTTCTTCATACCTAACCACCAATAAATCTTTCGTAGATTCTGATACATCTTATTACTTCCCGGGTGTAAGGTATACCTCGAGGAATGAGCTTCTGGCAATATCAATTTCTTCAACTGTGGATCATTGGGAACACAAACTGTACCTCTGAACCTCAATAGACCGTCAGTGCTGATTTCAAAATCTGTCACAGTACCCAATTGAATATGACTAGCTATATCTATACAATATTGATCAATACGTTGAGCTTGTCAGATTCTGTTAAACAAGTCTGGTTCTATCCTTAAGCTAGCTATCATACCATAACTGACAATGTTAGATGGTTCAATGTCCAAGTTAAAGCTCGCAAATTATTCCAACAGTTTGTATTCCCGAATCAACTTGGAAGATACCATCTCGATATTATTTATACTCAAAGCGTCTGCTACTACATTTGCCTTCCCCAAGTGGTAAAGGATCTCACAGTCATAGTCATTCAGAAGTTTTATCCATCTCATCTACCTTATATTCAACTCTTTATGTGAAAATAAGTACTTGAGGCTTTTATGATCGGTGAAGATTTGGAAATTTTCTCCATACAAATAATGGCGCTAAATCTTCAGTACAAAGACTACGGCTGCTAATTCAAAATCATGGGTCATATAGTTCTTCTCATGGCCTTTTAGTTGTCGAGAATCATAGGCAACTATCTTCCCGTTCTACATTAGCACACATCCCAGACTTTGACCAGAAGCATCTGTGTACATCGAGAAACCTCCCAAACTAACGGGTATAGTCAAAATAGGCACGGTGGTCAATCTGTGCTTTAATTCCTGAAATTTCCATTCACATGAGTCACTCCACTCAAATCTAACATTCTTCCTTGTAAGCCGTGTCAGATGAGCAGCCAACTTAGAGAAACCCTTGACAAACCTTTTGTAGAATCCAGCTAAAACCAAAAAACTTCGAATCTCAATAACAGTCTTGGGCCTTTCCCATTGAACTACAATCTCGATCTTGGATGGATCAATAGACACCCCGTCCTTTGACACTACGTGACCCAGAAATGCTATCTAATCTAGCTAGAAATCACACTTGCTGATCTTGGCATATAACTTCATCTCTCTGAGGGTTTGCAGAACCATTTCCAAATGTTGCTCATGTTCTTCTCTGGACTTGGAGTACACTAGAATGTCGTCAATAAATACTATGACAAATCTATCCAAGTATGGCTTGAGTACTTCATTCATCAATTCTATATATAAAAGCTGCAAGAGCGTTCGTTAACCCAAAAGACATAACCAAGAACTCATAATGTCTGTATCGAGTCTTGAAGGATGTCTTGGTTACATCTTCACTTCTTATCTTCAATTGGTGGTACCTTGATCTCAGATCAATCTTGGAAAAGATCTGTGCTCCTTACAATTGGTCAAGTAAATCATCTATATGTGGCAGAGGATACTTGTTCTTGATGGTAGCCTTGTTGAGCAATCTATAATCAATGTACAGCCTAAGACTCCCATCTTTCTTTTTGACGAATAATACTGGTGCACCTCATGGTGAAACACTCGGTCTGATAAACCCCTTATCCAATGATTCATGTAATTACTTCTTCAGCTCTTCTAACTCAACTGGGGTCATTCTGTACGGTGGTTTGGATATCGGCTCAGTACTAGGCACTAAATTGATACAGAATTCCATCTCCTTATCTGGAGGTAGCCCTGGTAAATCATCTGGAAACACGTCGAAAAACTCTCTGACCACAGGAATGTCTTTCAATTTCGGAGTTGCCTTATCTGTATCGATTACATAAGCAAAAAACCTTCAAAATATTATCCAAATGGTTAGTAAGAATTATGCAATTAAATCTACTAATCCTCTTTCATTACTTTTCACAAAAACTTACAACATATTCTTCGGGTAAATAAAAGGTTATTGTCCTGTTATGACAATTAAGAATAGCTTGATTTACTGTTAACTAGTCCATGCCCAGTATCACATCAAAATCATACATATCTAATAGGATGAGGTTTGCTAACATATTTCTGTCTCCTACTTTAGGCCTATAATCTTTGTATAATTGTTTTGTCATTCAACTATCTTTCATGGGTGTCATAATCAATAGTGTCTTTCCTAATGGTTCAGGTTGCACATAGGAAGACAATTTACATGCAAACGTTGGTGATATAAAATGAGTTGCACCAGAATCAAATAAAATCATTGCTTTAATATCAAAGATCAAAATATTACCTTTAAATGCTTCAGACGGTATATCAGTGGCCTCATGCTCAAGAGCACATACTCGTCTTTGTTCTGCAACCTGTTTCCCATTTTCTTCCACTATAGCCTTCCTCTTCTGAGTAGAGGTAGTAGCAAGTGCCCTCATCTGTTCTGTGCTCCTTTGCAGGGCTGAATCGTTATTCTCATGATAATCTCTGACCAAGTGCCCTATTTTTTCACATCTGAAGCAAGCCCTAGTCCTCAAATAGCAGGGCCTATTACCATGGTTATTCCCACAAAACTTACACCTCTCTACAGTAGGTTGAGGTCCTCCAATCACACTGCCCCTAGTTGAAGCTGAAGTTGGGTAAATATGAGGCTTAACAATCATACCCTGCGACTCATCATAAATCTTCTGTCGTTTAACAAATAGCCTCATACCCTCTTTGACACTTTTGTCCTCAGCTGACCTCTTTTGATCTCGGTCCTTACCCTTACCTACCTTACTAAACTCAGAGGCATGCATCTCATAATCCTGTTCGCATAACTGGGCCCAGTGAGCTGCCTCCTTGTAAATGCTAATATCCAACAGGACTAATTGGGCTTGAATTGAAAGATCCATAAATTTTCGGACCTTCCTCACCTCATTGTTCATGGTATCAGGATCATATCTTCCAAGAAAGGTGAGCTTGGATTCATACTCATCCTCTGTAACGACCCGAATTACACACAATTTGGTTGCGCTAAAGGTCGATATTAGGTCAGAACAATAATTTAGTCTGATTAATTTTCTTTCTTAGTAACAAATTTTAAACAAAATATATATTCGCATTTCCCAGGCACATATTGTATCCATTACTGTAGTTACAAAAATTTTAGATACAAAAGAATTGTTTAAACCTGGGTATACCTTCGATGCAGATATATACTCCACAGAATCATAACTGTGCGGAATACTTTACTAACGGAAGTGATCCAAACTACAGTGAGGCACTGTGGAGGAAAGTAAGTAGGTGAGCTCAACATGCTCAGTAAGAAAAACCCCATAGCAGGTAGATAAATACACAACTTAAGATATATATACATATGTACTTGCCAAAAATCTAGAAACATTTACATAGAGTACATAAATAGTTCGACAATTTTCACAAATACCAAAAACAGATTTCAGAACTGAACATATATCGGTAGTGAAGTTAGCTACTGTGGTAAATACAAAAATTTCAGAGGTTCTAATAGCAAAATAAACAGATTTCCAAATATCTCAGTTCATGCAGAGAATTTTAAAAAAATATATTTCAAATAAACGAGACAAGACTGACATGCTATATCAGATATCAGAAATGACTATTGGCTAATGTCGGTGACTCCGGTTAATTCACGGGCCAGGAGTGCCAGGATGTCAATCGCCGTGGAAGTAGTCAGCTACCCAACCAGCTCACAGATCAGAATGTTCGAAGACCAAAAACAAAATCAGAAACACGGTACATCGTACTCGTAGACCACAAATACATAAACAGATGCAGAACAAATAGAAATACAGCATAATCTCACCAAAGCCTTTGTTTCAAAATCAGTGTGAGACAGACCGTACAACACACAGCCAGTACGCGCTTAAGCACATATCATCAGAACAGCTTTATAAGCAAATCATTTCACCACAAATCACATATAAATTCAATTGTTTCATAAAACCATTCAAAACAGGCTGACTAGCCCTTTTTCGAATAAAATCCTAAAAAACAGTCTATGAAAATTTAAAATTTAAAATTTGGGATTTTCGATTTTTAAACCAAATTCAAGGCACATCAAAATCTATACAAACCATTTAAATTCAATTAGTAAAATTAGGTTGTTCAACTAGGCTAAAATCTCTAATTTTTAGAGTCATAAAATTCGGCCTAGATTTTTCGATAATTTCGAACTATGAAATTCAGCCTGTAGTCCTTGATTGCCTGAGTGATGCAAGTCGACGGGTCCAACCTGCTCGATTAATTTTCACAAAATTTTGTATCAGTATTTCTAAAATTTCGAACCAATATTGTCACGACCCTCAACTTACTAAAATCAGCGTAAATTTTTCACATTTTCATGCATCATTTATTATTCGTCCTTACCTCAATCGTGAACAGCAACTCGCCTCAATAGTTGGGCTGTGTGTCGACGTCTAACTCACTCCACCATACCAATTCAATTTGTATATTATTTATGAGTAAACACTTATATAAATGTATATATCAGAGTTGTTACATGTGTTTACATTATTTTACATCCCCAATAGATACATACAAAATGCTACTGTGTTATCGTAAGTTTAGATACAAAATTACAACAGTGTGTATACCTTACGCGATGGGATGCAGTGGATACCAAAAGGAAACGCCTCCAGTCACGCTCAATCTATACTCAATACTCTGTAGAGAGGAGGAAAATAAGGGGGTGAGCAAACCACACGCTTAGTAAGGCAATCATGCGAACAGGTAGATACTGCACTATCTATGTGATCGTGATGCCATGCTCAAAGCATATATTTCATCATTTCTCAAAATATGAGTTCATGCTTGTGTTAATGGTATGTAAAGCATTCATGTTATTAAAATCCAGTGCACAATTCATTTTAAAGCATTGCATAAATCATCATGCATGTTCCACGATAAAGCATGGCATTAACCATCATGGATTTTTCACAATAAAGCATGTCATTAACCATCATGCATTTTTTCACAATAAAGCATGGCATTAATCATCATGCATCAATGCACTTTAAAAACCATTAACAAAACAATCCAACACTTGTCAGGTCTCAGCCCCTCCCTTGGACTGTCCTGACCCACAAATCATTTCAAACATGGATTTATTCACAAAATAATAGACATGTGAGATAGGCAATTCAATAAAAGGTAATAACCTCTAGGACTATGGCCATATCCTGTGATACCGACTACACGGATCAGGTGTGCGGGATATCACCACTATCTTCTTCCATATGGGAGGTAGGTCAAATCTAGCCCGCCGGTCCATAGTAGATCTCGTCCGAAGATGGCATATCACAATCTCAACATGCTACAACGTACTCCATGCTACATGCACGGTAAAACGTACTCCGTAGACCCAATCAACACATCATATCACGTCACATCTCAAAACACACGTGTGAGCCTATTTAATCGGTACGACCTCTTGTCTACCCGAAGCTCCTAACATAGCTATCAACATGTCGAAATCAAAAACTGCACGTGTGAGCCTATTTAATCGGTATGACACCAAGTCTGCCCGAAGCTCCAAGCACGACAACAAATAAAGTGGGCATCTAGTGTGAGCTAAGATCCAAGCACCATGCCAAAACCAGTATGAAATCCATGTGAAAACTAGTGCGAGCTAAGCTCTAGCACTCATGTGTATAAAATACATCAAATCTCGTGCAAGTCATACTCTAGCACGCTTTCATTCTCATGAAAATAATGTAGGTGTCTCATTTCTTTGCAAAGTGTGGTTAACAAACTAAAACAACTCATTTCTTTTGCAATTCATTTCAAATGCTAGCCAACCTATCCATCACTTGCTAAAAAGCAATAAAACATGATTTTCCAAAGCATTATGCTTTTATTTTCATGCACATTTCTCAAACACCCAACTTTTGCCCTTCAATCACCCAATTTCATTTTCTAGTATCTCATGGATTCTAACAAAGCATTTAAGCTCCCAAATTGCGCACATATATCTCTAAGAGTCCACACAATTCCCTTACCTCAATTTACTTGAGTGTGCCTCTTTTCCTCTTAGCCTCTTGCGCTTTTGGCTCTCTTTGCTCCGGAGTATCCTCGGGAGCTGCGATTCATTCATCAAACACTTGAGTTAATGCTCTTAACTCACATTTTGACTTCACTAGTCAATATAATTCATCTATGCATTTACCAATGCCTTAATCTACATTTTACACCTTTTTGGTAAATCTCATCATTTATCCCAAAATCAACACCTCCAAATCATACCCACTACATAATCATCATCCTAAGATAACTCATTCATCATTAACACTTCCACATTTCACTTTCTCACACTAGACCATTTCTAGGTCATGGTGGATTCTTTACTTTGTAGGTTGTTCCTATCATTCATATGTACATTAAACAACTCTAAAACCAATATCCAAACAATGTACTTGAGTTCTTTCATTAGAAACTCACCTAGCTTGATTTCCTCTTTACTCCAAATGGAAATGCACCTTTTGTCCTTCAATCCAACAAATGGGGAAATGCCTCCAAGCTAAGTTGTTCTTCTCTTCGATGTGAACGACTTTATGTTTGATAGCCTTCCCTCAAATCTTCTTAAAAATGGCCGGATTTAGAGAGTAAAATCTAGGTTTTTGGGTTTAGAATGGAAGGAAATGGTTTTGTCCCAAAATCTGCAAATCCAACTGCTTTTATTTATAGATTCAGCTTGATGAGATCGATCTGCCGTGAGTGGAGATCGATCTGGTCCTCTTAAAATCCCTCTTTTTCCACGACAATTTGAGATAGGAGATCGATCTATCGAGTGGAGAAGATCGATCTGCTTCAAACAGAAGGTTAAGGAGATTGATATGGTCTTAGGGGAGATCGATCTGCTTCCAACCCGAGAGCTAAGGAGATCGATCTGTTCCATTAAGGATTGATCTATATTTTACAGAATGTGTTAGGAGATCGATCTGGCTCCCTTGGAGATCGATCTGCTCCATTCCATTGCTCAAATAAGAGCTTTCTGGCTCTTTTAGATCGATCTCTCATCCTATAGGATCGATCTGGCCTTCATATTTTTAGATTTTCTGTAATTTTTCTGCAACAACTCTTACCAAACTACATACATTTTGTTGCCATGATCATTTTCTCATCCACTCATCTTTGAGACTTAAAAATGACATCTATTCACACTTCATACACTTTCAAACTTGTATAGAATCTTTGTATACCCAAATGTACATGATATAAACCAAATGGAAGTGCACAACTTATGCATTCTTCCTTCCATTTTACCATACTACTCATATTCCATTCTACTCATATTCATCACATATCAAAGTCCATTCCTTCACATTCATACATAATGCAACTTGTACGTACAATCACAACTCTTATTGCAAGTGTGTGCATTAAACTTATAGACTTACATCACATATACTTCACATTACAAGTATAACTCCATTTACATTTCTATGTACATATTACAATTATACATATACGGGGTCTCACAGATATTTTCGACCATCTTATCCTAGAGTTTTTCCCAAACTCTTTGTGCCTTTTTTTCTATTCCAAATATATATAATCTTAAATATATATATATACATAACTAAAAATACCTCTTATTTCTTTTTTTTTTTAAATCTTCCCACCAACTCCTTCTTTGTTTCTTCTTCTTCTTCTATTTCCAATATCACACAAAGACATTGTTTCGAGACTCCCTTCACCCTCTCGGTGCTTCCTCACTCGTCTCCTTCTCTGCCACTTTGTTTGGCATTGGTGGCGTTCCGTTCACTCCAACTCCGTGGTCTCCAGCTACCTGTTCACCTCTGCTCCTCGCGGTCTCCTCTCTCTTCTCGGTCCCACTCTGGTTTCTAGCTCCGGTCTTACTCTCCTCCATTGTGTCTTGCGTGCTTCTCATATTTTCAAAACCCTTCAAGCTACCTTGCTACACGTCTCCTACTTTACCGTGTTTCCAGCTCTCCGCCCTCCAGTCTCTTCTCTACTGCCTCACCATTTTGTTTCAGCTTTTCACCTATGTTTTTTAGTTTCTCCTTGTTTCCAGCAACTCTGCAAGTTTTTGCCACATGCCTTTTTGCAGCAGCCATCTTTCACCGAACCTTCTACTGCAATTTTCCAACCTCATGCCAATCACACTTCATACACTTTAAAACTTGTGTAGAATCTTTGTATACCCAAAGGTACATGATATAAACCAAATGGAAGTGCACAACTTATGAAATCTTCCTTCCATTTTACCATACTACCATATTCCATTCTACTCATATTCATCACATATCAAAGTCCATTCCTTCACATTCATACATAATGCAACTTGTACGTTGTTAGCACTGAATTTTACATATGTTTAGAACCCTTTTTACTTAGTTATTTGATTTGTTCTTTGCAATATTAGGTATGTTTTATGTGTTTTGTGCATTTGTGCAGGAAAAAGAACAATTTGAAGAAGTTAAAGCTTTTAGAGTTGGTTCTGATGATTTCATGAAAAAGTGAAATTGCAGGATGCTGATCGTGACTTATGCTGCAACAATAGAAGAAACTGGACAGTGCAGAGCAGATCTGAGGAATTAATACCATTTTCGTAGCATAGCAGTCTGATTAGGGCAACACTATTTTTCCACGTGGCCTTCCGTGTTTAAGTGCTTGGAAACCTTATAAATAGTCTTTTTATCAGAATTTCGAGGGGGCTGCGAGAAAAGGCTTCAAGATTGATTTAGCTCCATAGAAACTCCATCTTTTACATCTTTTTCTACCAGTGTTTATTCTAGGGATGATAATTTGGAATTATTGAATGTTTATTATGATTTCTAGGAACTAAACTCCTCTTTCCTAGAATCGATGTAGCCAACTTTGGGCAGATTGCAACTACTTTGTGATATTGTTTGGATGATTTAAATTATGTTTATTTAATCTACTTGTTCTTAATGCTCTAGTTGATTGGCCACCAATTGGATGAATTAGTATAGGAATCCAGCACTCGGGAGAGGGGATTATTTATATGTACAAGGGTAGATTAACATAAGACATTGTTGAATCGGGAAGTTGACAATTCTTATGAGCCATAGAGAAACGGATTACTATCGCTTAATGAACTCTATTATTTAATTATGAATCGGGAGGTTAGGATTAGGTAATTTGGGTATGAATGTTTAAAACTCGGAAGAGATAAACAGGAAATAGTTTCGGCTATAAACAATTTGAAATCAAAAGAATAATTGATCAAAGGAATTATATGAACCCTAGTTAGGTGAAATCGAGTTCTAGGAATAATTTGCCATTGATATTTTCATTCGTAATAATTGTGATTTGTTTTAATTAATTTGTTCCATAATTAAAAGTTAGAATAGTAAATAGGATCTTAACCAATATAAATTACTTTTTCTAAATAAAGTTCAAGGTTGTTGATTACAGTGATTTGCGGTAGACACAATTCCCTATGGGACGATACTTATATTTACTCTATACTCGAAAACTGACCTGTGCACTTGCAGTAGTGTTCCATTTGAGCACAATAAGTTTTCTGGCGCTGTTGCCGAGGAATTGTTGTTTCGTTTTTCGTTAACATTATTCCCCAATAGCCTTTACTTTAATTTAGATTTTTATTTTTTTAATTTACTATCTACAAATTTTTATTTTAGGTGAATGGTAAAAACTCGCAGAAGTGGAAATACAGACATAAAAGAAGAGTTAGATCCAGAGATTGAGAGAACCAACAGACAAATTCAACAGAACAAATTTGAATAGAAAGATCGAAATTTAATCATAGCAGATGAAAATCAGCAGCAGCGAGCTATACGCGATTACTTTACCTCAGTTGTGAATCAGAATTTTGCTGCTATAAGAGAGATTCCTGTAAACTGTAATAACTTTGAATTGAAGCCCGCATTGATCAACATGGTTATGCAAAATCAATTTGGAGGTTCGGCCTTAGAGGATCCTAACACACATTTGACAAGTTTTCTGCAGATTTATCGTACCATTAAGATTAATGGAGCCCCTAATGATGCTATTTGGCTGAGATTGTTTCCATTTTCTCTTCGGGATAAAGCCTTGAGTTGGTATCAAAATCTACCAGCAGAAAGCATTCCGACATGGGCAGTGATGGCATAAAAATTCTAAGCAAAGTACTTCCCACCAGGAAAGACAATGCAGATGAGATTAGAGATTGCCAGTTCACACAATTAGATCAAGAACCATTACATGAGGCATGGGAGCGATTTAAAGAGTTATTACGTAGATGCCCTCAGCATGGATATGATGAAGGAAACCAGATACAAGTTTTTTACAGGGGAATGACTCCGCAGACATGAGCTACTGTGGATGCTTCAGCACGAGGTTCACTATGGTCTAAGACACCTGATCAAGCTATGCAGTTAATTGAGGAGATGCCTATAAATATCAGCCAATGGCTAGGTGAAAGAGCTAATGTCAGAAGAGTAGCAGATATGCATGAGTTAGATACACAGACAACCATTCTAGCAAGACTTGAGCAGATTTTGACACAAATTTCTTCAATGG
Source organism: Firmiana major (assembly GCA_033439115.1). Lineage (NCBI taxonomy): Eukaryota > Viridiplantae > Streptophyta > Magnoliopsida > Malvales > Malvaceae > Firmiana > Firmiana major. The sequence goes on along the minus strand of CM065903.1, from coordinate 18,077,820 downwards.
GTATACAAGGACAGCAAGCTATGATTCATCATGACAACACAAATTCTAACTTGATGGTGACGGATTTGGAGCAGGTGAATTATGTTAATAATCGCAACTTTGGTTTTCAGGAAAATCGGGTTTCGAACTATTACCAGCCAAGATTCAGAAACCATGAGAATCTATCTTATGGTAATTCTAAGAATGTTCTAAACCCAGCAGCAGCAAGTAACAACAATACAAGATTCAATAACTAAGGGAATTCTCAAGGTTATGGTGGAGTTAGAAGGAACGAATTTGAGGAGTTCATGGTTGAAACTAGAACACGATTTAGCAAAACTGATGTACGGTTAGACAATGTGGAAGCTAAAATGTTAGAGATGAATACCAGTCTTGGTGCGCAGATGAAGTCTGTAGAGACAACTTTAGGACAGCTGGTGGTTGTCGAGACCAACAATAATAAATCCTACTCAAAATAAATTAAAACTGCAGTATAGTTGAGTAAGGTCGTTTCCCAAGAGATTGGTTAGATTTATTTTTCTGCAAAATATTAGAAAGTAAAATGGAGATTTTGGGAAAATGAAAATAAAAATTAAATTAAAATCTTGGCAAGTAAAATCGCTATATAAAATAATTTGAGAAAATCAATATAATGAGAACATCTAACCAAAGGAATAATTTTAGAATGGGTTCAGAGAATTGATCATTGATGCAAAAATAATTTCTTTTAATCTTTACCAAATTGGTTATGGTTATTGGTACGACCTAACAACCTATCCCTCCTTACTTCTTTGATAATCAGGATACGATCTCTAATTATTTCTCTTGCCAGTTAAACAACCTTAGATACCATCTTAAGATTTAATTTACCAACAGCATTGAAAACTAGAGAGACTACCAATTCTAACTAACAAACACACATGTAGGTTCATTTAAGTTAGATTATATATCTTCTTAACAGAGAATTGAAATCCTGTCTGAAATCAATTATGTTATTTACCACTTATATTAGAATGCCTAAACAATTACGGATTCAGGTTTCTAATTGGCGATATATTATCCTGACAATTGAACAAAGGGCTCTTTTTGCATAATCAATCAAAATAATAATTTAAACAAGAACAGAAGACATATAAATAATAAATATATAAAAGAGCAATATAAAACTAATTAGATCTCACAATTCTTAAAGAACCCAAACTTTAATTATCCTTTGGCTAGACTAAAGATTTAGCAAGTCATAAGTTCAGAGAAAAACAAAATAAAAATATAAAATTGCATCTATGATGATGATGCCTCCAGCCTCTTCCACTCTTAGTCTATATATACTAAATATCCTAGCCCCAAAATCTGTTTCCAGAGGAAAGTTCTCTGATTGAGTTTGATTACAATTAAACTTCTTTCCTTTTTCCACCACTTGCCAAAGACAATAATTGCATATCTTTTCCTTAATAATTAAAATCTTCCACTTGCCATCTTTAGACTGTTTAAGTCAACTTCAACTACAAGTGTAGATCTTGACTTGAATTCCAAGATTTCTTTTGATTTTGTGACTTGAGCAGAATTTGCAGCTTTTAATCCATTTTGTCCATTTTCCTTCATTCACAATACAAAATAGAAAATATAAGTCAAATCCAAAAATTAAGCATATAAAAGAATTTAAATCAGAGAAAAATATGACAATTAATATGTATAATATACAACTTATCAAATTCCCCTACACCTAAACCTTGCTTGTCCTCAAGCATACAATAGTCTAAATTCATAATTTCTTCTCATCATTCCTTCATATTCTTCCTATGCTCATCCAAAACACATTCCTTTCAAGAATTAAAACATAAGTTTTTAAAGCGAATTCTCATAACACACATGAATAGTACCTTAATGATTCAATTAAATTCCTAAAGTACACAGAATCCAACACCCTCGCAATTGGATTTCACTCATCACACTCTTAGTGTTTAAGGCATATATCAATGAACTCTCAAGTCATTGCATAGAAGATTTCTTACCATAAGCTTGCAATTTCATCAAATCTCTCCACCAATGAATAAATTAAGATGCAAAAATCTAAGGGTCTAAAAGGGTTGTATCGGGGCTTAGGTAAGGTATGATAAAAGGATTTTTAGGTTTGAGAAATTGAAAGAATCATACAAAACTTTTCACATAAAATTCAAATTAATGATTTCTAAAGATTGCTTCACATCACATTCATCCAATTATACAATGCGTACCTTTGATTGAACGACAATTAATTCCATAACTAGCTTCCAAGCATTGAAAATTGCACATCTCTTTTTATTTTTCATTTTCTTTTTTTTCTTTTCTTTTCTTTTCTCTTTTTTTTTCAACTTTTTTTTCGTTTTTCTTTTTCAAAAGAGAAGAACTCAATGAAAGTAATAGCTTGAAATACTAATTTTTCAACATATGCAATCTTTCCAAAAATATTTTGAAATTTCATGTGCATAAGTCTATATGATTTTTCAATTCAAGGTTCAAAAAGAGGAAAAATCAACAAAAAAGGTTTATTATGGCTTGTAATGTGGTTTAATCCAAAGAAAATGGCTAGGCTCAACGTGGTTTCTCTAGGGGTTAATTATAATAAGGTGGGCTTGAAAAGAAAGGTATAATGACAAGAAAAAGGGTTTAACCTAAATGCCCTTGTTTGATTAATTGCATCATATTCATCAAAGGGATTGACTGAGACATGTATGACAGAGCAAGTTCTAGAATAGTCAACTATGCATGACAATCACACAAACAAGAAAATAGAGCATGATGTAATGAATGCTCGTAGGCTCAATTCTCACAAAAAAGGGTTATATGTGCTAGATCCTATACACTTTTTCCATTTAGTGAATCAAGAGTAACTAATCAGTGTTTTAATGAGAATTCAAAACTATTTTGCATATATGTAAATCACATTTTTTTTTGGGATAAGCATTGAAAAAATCTAGAATTCAAAAAGATCACAAACAATAACTAATATATCTTTTGGAACAAAGAATTTTTTTTTAGATTTGCAAAAATTTTCATGAAAATTAATCAAGAATGAAAGACAAATAAAGCAAATAGCAGAGTCACAATTAGATATTGTCCCCCACACCTAGACTATACATTGTCCCCAATGTATCAAAATAATTACTTATTAACTTTAAAAGAATTAAGGGAATTAAGAGACTTCCCTGAAAAATGTTGAGCAATGTGAAACATGATGTTGATGTCCACTACTTTGCCAATCCGAGCATGCTTACGAGATGATGAAACTCCTTGAATTTCACTACTAGTCATAGAAAAATTCTTCACCCTGTGCGATTGTTAATTGTTCAGTGCTGCAGTGCTACTGTGTGCAGCTCGAAATTTGGGAGCTCGGGAGGATGGGAGAGCACGGGTATGGTCCGTTGTCGTTGCCTGCTGTAGTCGGAGAAGGGGCTGTCGATGGTGTATGGATCACGGTCCGGTGGGTACTGGTCTCGGTTACTCCAGTCCGATGTTACTTAGCTTTTGCAGACTCAGTGGCAGCCTTATAATTCGGCACTGTGGCAGCTGCATTTCCATCCTGAGATATTCCATAATTTGTGCAATATGCGGAGGCCAAGCTAGGACTGTTTGCAGATGAGTAGTAGCATTTCTTTTCTTTCTGACACCGCGGGCTGGCTAAACGTACTTGCAAAGGCTTTGTCTTATAAGGAGAGGGTGTGACTGTGGTCAGAAATGGGTATCAGTTTCGGTGTGAAGCTCGGGGAGAGGGGAGTGCAGCTGCTGGAAATTGGGACTGGTGCGTCGGAACCGCTTGAAACTGGAAGGGGTCGGGTTGAAGATGGAGGAAGGGATCTATCAGGTTGCTGTTTGTATTTGGGAGGCTTGCCGAATTGATGGGTTTCGTCGGTTGCTACTGTCGATGGAGGGCTAAAGCTGGGTAAGGTGAGATTGCGGGAACTGGGTACTACCGGAGATGGACTGCTGATTGGATACTGCAAAACAGGTGCGTGGCTGCCAGTTGATGCTGCGTCACTGTTTTTGGCAAGACTGCTGCCGATGGGGAAGAAGGGAGCCGCGGGTTGCTGGGAAAGATCCTTGGAGCTGCTGCGGGAATGTTCGGGAAGAGGGGAGTCACGGGCTGCAGCTAATGTTGGGGAGCTCGGGATATTGCTCTGTACTGCTGAGGAGAGGTCTGGTCTCGGTTCCGGTGGAGGATGAGGCAGTCGGTGGAGCTGGGAGGTGGGAGCAGCTCAGGAAGAGGCTGCAGTCGCGGGCTTGAGCTGCTGGTGTGTGGGTGTTCGGGGTACTGCTCGATCGGTTGTTTCTGTCTGGGCGTGAAGAGCTGCTGTCGGATCTACTGCCGCCGGTCAGTGCTGGAGAAGATGCTGTCGGGAGGGAAATCTGCAAGGAAAGAAGAAAAAAATAAATAAATAAAAGAAAAGAAAGAAAAATAAAAATACATATGTTTTTTTTTCTTTGGTTTGTGGTAGCAGAAGAGGAGTTTTGATAGGGCGTGGGCACGCCATATCAAAAATACTCTTCTGTAAATGTTGTTCTATTTTTTTATTATTTTGGCAGAAGATGGTTTTGAATAGGGCGTGGTCACGCCCTATTCAAACACAGCTTCTGTTATCTTTTTTGTTTTTTTATTTTTTTATTTTTTTAAGAACTAAAAACAAATAAATATTTTTTTCTACTAATAAATTAAGAAAAACAATTTGAATCAAAGAGAAATTTTGGGTTGCCTCCCAAACAGCGGCTTTCTTTAAAGTCTTTGGCTAGACATAGTCATGCTCAATTATATGTTGGAGATTTCAACCCAATTCGTTCAACTTCATGTACTTGTAAACCTTCATAAAAAGGTTTTAAACGATGACCCTGGACCTTAGAGATCTGACTTGTATCCAGACTTTGAATTTCAATTTTACCACGAGGAAACATGTTAGTAACAATGTAAGGACCTAACCATCTAGAACGAAATTTACTAGGAAATATTTTTAATTTAGAATGAGATAGTATTACTTTCTGACCAACATAAATTTTTTTCTTGGAAACCGTATGATCATGAAAGGCATTTATCTCTTCCTTGTAAATCACAGAGCTTTCATAGGCATGATTAATATTAAACTTAATGATTTCATCATCAAATTCCATTGTGAGTGTACCATCATGCACATCAATTTTAGTCCTAGATGTTTTTAGAAAAGGTCTTCCTAACAAAATTAAAGATCTAGATGAGTCATCATCATCCATATCAAGCACATAAAAATCAGCAGGAAAGATCAATCCATTTACTTGCACCAAAACATCCTCTAAGACACCATCAGGATAAACATTAGATCTATCAGCAAGTTGAATAATCACACCAGTCTCTTTTAATGGTCCAACATTCAAAGATTTAAAAATAGATAGAGGCATGACATTAATTGAAGCTCCTAGATCTAACATTGCTCTTTCAATTTTAAGATTACCTACCTTACAAGGGATAGTAAACATACATGGATCCTTGCATTTAGGAGGTAACTTTTTCTGAAGGACAGCTGAAACATTCTCACCCATGCTAACAAATTCATTACCTTTCAGTTTCCTTTTGTTGATGCACAACTCCTTGAGAAATTTGGCATATCGAGGTACCTGTTTAATTACATCAAGTAAAGGAATATTTACCTCAATCTTGCGAAAGATGTCAAAAATTTCTTTTTCCTCCTCCTCCTTTTTAGATTTGAATGATCTAAAAGGAAAAGGAGGAATTGGTGCCAAAACTTTTTGTTGCGTGCTGTTAGGTTCCTTAGGGTGATCCAACTGTGGTTGGTATGCAGTAACTTCCTGTTCAGCTTCTTCTGGGATGTGCTTTCGGGTTGTCTTGCTAGACTCCCCTACCTCGATTCCACTCCTCAAGGTTATTGCACTAACATTCTGTTTGGGATTGATGACTGTCTGTGAGGGCAATTTTCCTTGAGATTTCAGTCTATTCACGAAAATGGCTAGCTGACTCATTTGATCCTCCAGCTTCTTGATGCTTGTCCTTGTCTCCTGTTGAAATTGTTGTGTGTTAATTGCAAGTGATTTAACAATTTCTTCAAGAGACATACCTGAACTTGAGGATGGCTGATGTTGCTGTTGTTGTGGAGCAAGCTGGCTATATTGAGAATTTTAAAATTGAGGCCTTACTCCGTAGCTAAAGTTGGGATGATTTCTCCACCCTGGATTATAATATGGATCGTGATTCCTTTGTGGTGGACTTGAAAATCCTCCAACTGTATTTGCGTGCTCATGAGGTTCATCTTGAAGTGTGGGGCACATGTCGGTTGGGTGTCCAGTAGCAGTACAAATTCCACAGGCTTTAACTTGTTGTACGTTTCCCATTCCTATAGCCAATTATTGAACAACAGACATTAGACTAGCTATTTGATTTTCAAGAGAATGTGTATTTACCTCATTTACTCTTCTGTGAGGTATGTCTTGTCTGAATCCAAACTGTTAGGAGTTAGCAGCCATGGTGGAAATCAAATCTCTATCTTCTCTAGGAGTCTTGTTCATTATCGCACCTCTACTGGCTGCGTCCATCATCCTTCTTTCCATGTGTAGCAGTCCTTCATAAAAGTATTGAATTAAGAGCTGTTCAGAAATTCCATGTTGGGGACAACTTGCACAGAGTCGCTTAAACCTTTCCCAGTATTCATGAAGAGTCTCAATGTCTTTTTGCTTGATGCCACATATTTCTCTTCTAATGCTGGCAGCTCTTGAAGCAGGGAAAACTTTGTCAAGGAATAGTCTCACCATTTTAGTCCATGTGGTTATAGAACCAGGAGGTAAATAAAACAACCAATCTTTTGCTCTATCAGCTAGTGAGAACGGAAAAGCTCGCATTTTGATTTGTTCTTCGGTAACTCCTTGTGGTTTCAGGCTTGCACATGCCACATGAAATTTTTTTAAGTGCTTGTGAGGATCTTCATTCTCAAGACCATGGAATTTGGGAAGCAAATGGATTAAACCCGATCTTAATTCAAAATCTGCTTACAGATTTGGATAATGAAGGCAGAGCGGTTGTTGATTGACAGGTGGTGCAGCCAACTGCCTTAAAGTTTGCTCCTCTTCAGCCATTATTTCTTTAATACCTGCATGAAAAGAATGAGGCAGTAAAATAAATCTAATTAAAAACCAATCCCCGGCAACGGCACCAAAAATTGGTGGTTGTCGAGACCAACAATAATAAATCCTACTCAAAATAAATTAAAACTGCAGTATAGTTGAGTAAGGTCGTTTCCCAAGAGATTGGTTAAATTTATTTTTCTGCAAAATATTAGAAAGTAAAATGGGGATTTTGGGAAAATGAAAATAAAAATTAAATTAAAATCTTGGCAAGTAAAATCGCTATATAAAATAATTGGAGAAAATCAATATAATGAGAACATCTAACCAAAGGAATAATTTTAGAATGGGTTCAGAGAATTGATCATTGATGCAAAAATAATTTCTTTTAATCTTTACCAAATTGGTTATGGTTATTGGTACGACCTAACAACCTATCCCTCCTTACTTCTTCGATAATCAGGATACGATCTCTAATTATTTCTCTTGCCAGTTAAACAACCTTAGATACGATCTTAAGATTTAATTTACCAACAGCATTGAAAACTAGAGAGACTACCAATTCTAACTAACAAACACACATGTAGGTTCATTTAAGTTAGATTATATATCTTCTTAACAGAGAATTGAAATCCTGTCTGAAATCAATTATGTTATTTACCACTTATATTAGAATGCCTAAACAATTACGGATTCAGGTTTCTAATTGGCGATATATTATCCTGACAATTGAACAAAGGGCCCTTTTTGCATAATCAATCAAAATAATAATTTAAACAAGAACAACAGACATATAAATAATAAAGATATAAAAGAACAATATAAAACTAATTATATCTCATAATTCTTAAAGAACCCAAACTTTAATTATCCTTTGGCTAGACTAAAGATTTAGCAAGCCATAAGTTCAGAGAAAAACAAAATAAAAATATAAAATTACATCTATGATGATGATGCCTCCAGCCTCTTCCACTCTTAGTCTATATATACTAAATATCCTAGCCCCAGAATCTGTTTCCAGAGGAAAGTTCTCTAATTGAGTTTGATTACAATTAAACTTCTTTCCTTTTTCCACCACTTACCAAAGACAATAATTGCATATCTTTTCCTTAATAATTAAAATCTTCCACTTGCCATCTTTAGACTGTTTAAGTCAACTTCAACTACAAGTGATAGATCTTGACTTGAATTCCAAGATTTCTTTTGATTTTGTGACTTGAGCAGAATTTGCAGCTTTTAATCCATTTTGTCCATTTTCCTTCATTCACAATACAAAATAGAAAATATAAGTCAAATCCAAAAATTAAGCATATAAAAGAATTTAAATCAGGGAAAAATATGACAATTAATATGTATAATATACAACTTATCAACAGCTAGCTGTAGCTGTCAATTGTTTGAATGAAAGAGGTAAGTTCCCTAGTGATACAGTGTTAAATCTGAAAGAACACTACAATGCTATATCTCTGAGAAGTGGGAACACCTATGAGCCACCGAAGGTAGCAGAGAAAGAAGAAACTGCACCAATAACTGAGGTGTAGAAGAAGCAGACTGAACCAATTATGACAAAGGATGCAGAATCAGAAACAGTAAAATAGAGAGTTAATTCTAAACCTTTTAGTAAACTTTTTCCTAATAATCCTCCTTTGTTGAAACCATTTATTCCTTATCCTCAAGCTTTGTATAAAAGGAAGATTGAATCTGAGTTTAAGAAATTTCTTGATATATTTAAGAAATACATATTAACATTCTGTTTGTTGATGCTCTGCAGCAGATGCCACATTATGCAAAGTTCATGAAAGAAGTGCTGTCAAAGAAACAGAGACTTGAAGATTATGAAACTGTCAAATTGACAAAGGAATGCAGTGTAATTTTACAGCAGAAGTTATCGTAAAAATTGAAAGACCCTGGAAGCTTTACTATTCCATGCGAGATTAGAGGATCGAAAGTGGGTAAGGCATTGTGTGATTTAGGTGTGTGAGACCCCGTATATGTATAGCTATGTATATAGGAACATGGGAATGTAAATAAAATCATAAGTAAGATGATGTATTGTAATGTGAAGTGTATGCAATGTAAGTTTATAAGATTATGTATGCACTTGTAATAAGAATTGTGATTATACATACAAGTTGCATTATGAATGAGTAGGAAGAAATAAACTTGAACACGAGAAGAATGTGATCGAAATGGAATATGAGTAGTATAGTAAAATGGAAGGAAAGATTTACATAAGTGTATATTTCCCTTTGAGTAATATCGTATACAAAGATTCTACACAAGTTTTAATGTGTATGTAATGAGGATGAATCCCATTTTCAAGTCTCAAAGATGAATGAATGAGGAAATGATCATGGTAGCAAATTAAGGGTGTTTGGTAAGGGTTATTGCAGAAAAACTGCAGGAAAATCTGGAATTTGTGAAGGCCAGATCGATCTCATAGGATGAGAGATCGATCTGGGAGAGCCAGAATGCCCTTATGTGAGAAATGGAAGGGAACAGATCGATCTCTAAAGGAAGCAGATCGATCTCCTTAGCTCTCGGGTTGGAAGCAGATCGATCTCCCATAAGACCAGATCGATCTCCTTAAGCTTCTGTTTGAAAGCAGATCGATCTCCAGTCTCGACAGATCGATCTCCTACCTTTAAAACGTCTTAGAAAAGAGGGATTTTTGAGGAACAGATCAATCTTCACCCAAGGAAGATCGATCTCATCAAGTCAAAACTATAAATGGGAGCAGTTGGATCATCAGAATTTCGGGACAACCATTTCCTTTCCACTTCAACTCAAAGAAATCTAGTTTCTCACTCCTAAATCCAGCCATTTTCAGTAAGATTTAAGGAGAGGCTATTAGAGACAAAGTTGTTCACATCAAAGAGAAGAACAACATAGTCTAGAGGCATTTCCCCATTTGATGGATTAAAGAAATAGAGGGCAATCCTAATTGGAGCAAGAGGAAATCCAATGAGGTAAGTTCTAATGCACAAATCCAAGTAAATTGGTTTAGTTAATGCTTATAAAGATATTTGGGTGTGCATATTGTGGATAGAACTACCTAGGATGGTATGAAATGAATATAACTTAGAAATGGTCAAGTGTGAGAAAGTGGAGTGTGGGAGTGTTTATGATGAATGAGATATCTTGAGTGGATGAGGATGTTGTGGAAATGGTTTGGAAATGTTGATATTAGGACAAATTGTGAGATTTACCACAAAGGGTAAAAATGTGTAATTAAGGCATTGGATAAATGCTTAGTTGAATAAGAGTTAGAAACATTAACTCAAATGTTGGTGGATGAATTTCAGTTTCGGATGATACGCCGGAGCAAGTCGAGATGAGAACGCAAGAAGCATAAAGGCGGATAGTTACACACAAGTAAAACGAGGTAAGGGACTGTGTGTTAGCTATAGAGATGTTCGTACGTAATTACAGTAATTTCATAGATATATTGCTAGGACTAGTACGATATTATAATTTTATGAAATGAGATGGAAGTATGAAAAGTACTATGATGTATATATGTATTGAGAAATGGGATAGGGTAAGGAAATAGCATGATATGCATGTTTTCAATGAAATTCTCAATTTTATATTGTTATTAATGATTGAGAAATGTTGATGATAGGTTGGCTAATTTTACATGTTTTAGCATGAAGAAGCATGCTGTATGAATAAACATGTTTTGAATTTTAAAAAAAAAGAGAAAATAGCCATCTATCAGTTTTGAGATGAGATTTGGTGTTGAAGCGTTAGCTCACACCCGGTTTAAAGCCTTGATGTACCGTGCGGGAGTTTTAACTCGCACGAGGGTTTTGAGAAAGTGCGGGAACTTTGCTCGCACCTGTTTTGTTGAGTTAAGGTGAACCTGGGGGTCTGGGACCCAAGGGGATACCAGCCGACGGCCAATTGAACGGGCTGGGCCTTAACGATAGATCGTACCGCGCTGGAGCCTTGCGTCGACTGTGTGTCACGCTGCTTGCTCGCTTGGTATATGAGACATGGTTTAAGGATAAAAAGTCCATCGGAGTTGGAGTATGGACTTGGGTCCACGGTTGTACGTAGAACAGTGTAGTCACCCGTTGGTATACTATGTACCGTGCTGGGTGCACGTGAGTACGAGTATCGCGTAGATGACACACGACGTATCTTCACCGTGAGTATACGAGGAGATGAGGTGGATTGAAATGAGCCGGAGGGTAGGACTGACCCATCCCCCTTCAGGCGAAGTGATACCCTGTGCACACCCGATCAGTGAGGCCTGGGGTCACTGACTGTGGCCATACGTCGTGGATATTTGATTGCCTAAAATTCCATGCCTGTCTCAGAGAATCGAGAAACAGAGACCATCTCAGAAAAAGAAAGAGATTTGCGAGAGAGAATGATTTGAGAAGTGAAAGAGATTTCGTGTTTTAATAAATCTCTGATTTCACATTCGTGCCATGAGGGCACTATTTATGAGCATGTTTTAAATGGAAGTTTGACATTTGATTTACACGAAAATGCTATTGAGAAATATGTGTTTAAATGCATTGTTTGTAAGATATTTCCATTTATAACGAAAACAAGGTTTTGGTTTATGCATGCATGGGCTATGTAGGTAGTACGATATCTACCTGCTAGCATACATTTCCTTACTGAGCCGTGGTGTGAGATCTGAGAATTTTAGACATATTTTGTTGATGTAATAATAATTTAAAGTGTAAATTATTGAACTAGATGAATTATGGGAATTATGAATGGAGATTTATATGTTAAGTGTGCAAAATAAGCATGAACTATGAGGACAGATCGATCTTGGAGAAGGAGAGATCGATCTGGTGAGTTATAAACGACAAGGAAGGAGAAATTTAAGGAGCAGATCGATCTCCAATGGAAGAGATCGATCTCCTTATGAATCTGTTTGAGAAGGGATCGATCTAATGAGGAAGAGATCGATCTCCAAATGATTCTGTTTGGGGAGAAGATCGATCTCTTCAGGAGCAGATCGATCTCATAAAGCCATAAAGAGATCGATCTCACCCCTCGACAGATCGATCTCCTAGGCATAAAATTGCCCAGATCGTCCCCAAAATTCAAACACAGATCGATCTCATCAAGAGGCAGATCGATCTCCTACCTCCAGTCTATATAAGGAACCCGTGTTTTCTCCTGAAATTTCACTTTCTCTCTCTTCCAAAACCCATTTCCACTGAAAACCTAGTTTCTCACTCCTCCAAATCACCCATTTCCAGCCGAATCAGCTATTGTGGTAAGAAGGAAAGTTGTTCCTCATCAAGGGGAGAACAACATACTTGGAAATCGAAGGAAGAATCGGATCGAGGCATGAGTTGTGCGTCTCACAAGCTTTGGGTAATTTCTAAACCTCAATCTTGATATTTGAGCTGATTTTGATGTTATTGGTGGTTGTAATTGTGTTGAAATAGTTGAGAAATGGTTAGGGATTGATGAATTTCAATGTGGATAGAGTGACAATGATATTTAGCGATTTTGGTAATTTTAGGAATTTTGGGCTATCAATGGAAATATAGACAATGTGGAGAATTAGCTTAGATAATTGGCATGAGGAATGTAGGACATTGAGATATTGTGAATGAGGTTGTAGTTTAGGGTTGAGTTACGAGAAATCAAGAGATTAGAGGTGTTATGAGCAATTATGCTCGATTTTGAGAATTGAGGTTTATGTGATGTTGAGTATTAATGTTTTAACATCGTTTGGACAGCTCGGGAGTTCCAGAGTGGAATGCGAGGCTAGTCCGTGATACGGGGGAAACGATTGCACTATACGAGGTGCAAAGAGGTAAGGGAAAATCTAAACCATTTGTGTATGTGAATTGCAAACTATTTTAGCATGATTTGTGGTTTATAAAACAAGCATGTTGAGTGTTTCGTGTTGAGATTAAATTGCACACGATTTTATAGCCGGTTGGAGCCCAATATTTTATGAGTTTATAACTGGGCTCTACGTTAAGGTAATATATTGATTTGAGAAATGTGTGCGTGTACTTTACCGGTTAGAACTCGATTTTATTACGTTTTGTGTTGAGTACAAAACGATTTCAAATGAGTTTTATGAGAGAAAACCATTACGAGTTCTACGTGAAGGCAAACATGTCTTATGTGATAAGACTTGGGTGTGTAGTTGTGAGTACACACCGGGCATTGCTCTGGTAGCATGTAAGCCTGAATTCTTCTCCGTTCTGGTAACGTGAGAATAACCTATTCTGTGGCTGTGCCACGTTGAGAAAACCCAATTGGTGGCTGTGCCACGTTATACCCCCTTGGTGGCTGTGCCACGTTATACCCCATTGGTGGCTGTGCCACGTTGAGAAAACCCAATTGGTGGCTGTGCCACGTTATACCCCATTGGTGGCTGTGCCACGTTGAGAAACCCCATTGGTGGCTGTGCCACGTTATACCCCATTGGTGGCTGTGCCACGTTGAGAAACCCCATTGGTGGCTGTGCCACGTTATACCCCAAATTGGTGGCTGTGCCACGTTGAGAAACCCCATTGGTGGCTGTGCCACGTTATACCCCCTTGGTGGCTGTGCCACGTTCTACCCCATTGGTGGCTGTGCCACGTTATACCCCAATTGGTGGCTGTGCCACGTTGAGAAACCCTATTCTGTGGCTATGCCACGCGAGAAATTAATCTGTGGCTACGCCACGTGAGAATTTAAATCAGTGGCTTTGCCACGTGTGTTTTGTGGCTATGCCACGTGAGAATTTAAATCAGTGGCTTTGCCACGTGTGTTTTGTGGCTATGCCACGTGAGAATTTAAATCAGTGGCTTTGCCACGTGTGTTTTGTGGCTATGCCACGTGAGAAATTAAATCAGTGGCTTTGCCACGTGTGTTTTGTGGCTGTGCCACGTGAATTATTTTTACTGTGATTTTATCACGTATTTGAGAAAGCGTTTATCGCGTTGTTTTCACATGCTTTGTTAATGCTCTAGAGTGAGCCTTTTACTTCATGTTTTCACATGATTTGAGATATGAGAATATTGTTTTGAGAACTTTCATGCTATGGTTTTCAAATGAGTTTCACATACAAATAAACCTTTTGTGATGTGTATTTTGGTTTATGAAATGAGTTCCTTACCCCCTTTACTGAGCGATTTAGAAGTTCACCCTGTTTTTCTTTCCCCCCAGAGTTCTTCAAGTGAATAAGGACTTCCCTGCGACGTACGGAGTAGTGGCTAGTGGAGGATTCGAGCTCCAGGCTATATATTTTGTACTTTGAGGTATATTTATCTTTTCATGTACCCAGACTATTATTGTAATTGCAGACACTTGATGTATAACATTATATGGGATGTATTAGGATTAATGTATTTGATATGATATATAAATTCTAGTAATGAGATCCTGAGGAATGATAATTATAATGATGTATGACACTGCACAGGAATGCACCTTTAATTGTGAATTAACGAGTAAAAAGTTTTAAATTAGCCCTATTTTTCGCATTTTCGGGGCGTGACACGTGGTTTGCTCATCCCACTATTTTCCCCCTCCAGGTACTGAGAAGTAAGAGAGTGGTGGTCTCTAAGTCTTTTGTGTTGAACAGCTCCCACAATCTGCAAAGGTATAAGATTTGTATACACGAGCATTTTGTATCTAATATATTGTATCGCACAGTTATATCTTGGAATTGTAATCAGTATTATGGGGATGATATGTAAGCACATGGTATTTATACAATTAATTTTGTGTATTTACACACACACCTGGGAGTGTGAATTAAAGATTTAAATATTCCGCTGTAAATAAATAAATTTTTAGTAATTGCGTCTTCTCACAGCCCAACCGTAGTAGAGAATGTATGGATAGGAGGGTTCCCGAAAGCGGGGCATGACAGGCTTGGTATCAGAGCGTGGTTGGTCTGATGTGAGTTGATGCTTAGGACTAAGAAAACATACATCCCCAAGTTACTGTGCGATATTTAGATACAAATGTGTGTGCGGAGCTGGTAGTGAATTAAATGTTTGTTATAACGCAGGAAAGTTATCAGGCTAGTGAATTATGCCTGAGAGACACCGCAAGAGGGGAGAGAGCTCGAGAGCTCGAGGGCAAAATGACAGGACTGAGAGGCACAGTAGATCATCCTCTAGTCATGAGCCCCAGGAACAGATAGAGGCTTCTGATCCTCGAATAGCCCGATTGGAGGAAGACATGCGCATGATGATGACCATGATGGGTCAGATCATGGCTAGGTTTGAGGGTACACCTGGTACAGCGGGACAGGCTGCACCGAATCCCCCTGCAGCTGCACCTGAGCCTAGAATGTTGCACCTGCGCAAACTGAACCGGCTAGGCCACGAGAACCTCATATTCGACCGGTACCTCCTCCGGTAGCCCCACATCAGTATGATGATGATTTGGGGTATGGATATGATTGTGATATGGAAAGATTGAGGCACTTTATGGACTTTAAGCCTCCTTCGTTTAGCGGGGTAAAGGATCCGACGGTGGCTGAGGACTGGATCAGTCAAATGGGGAAGTTATTCGACTTCTGTAGATGTTCAGCTACGGAGAGAGTAGCACTTGCGGCCTTTGTATTGAGAGGCGAAGCAGAGCACTGGTGGAAGTCCGTCAGGCCGATGTTAAGAGCTCAAGGAATGGTTATCACTTGGGATATGTTCTTGGACATTTTCAGAGAGCAATACATCCCAGATACTGCTCGACGGAGACTACAGATGGAATTTCTGAATCTGACTCAAGGGAATCGAACAGTTGATGAGTACGAGTCATGATTCACTTCACTGGGCAGATATGATCCGGACTCGATCAGGAGTGACGCTATCAGAGTCCGTAGATTTGTAGATGGACTGAGGCCTTCGATCCGAGCGAAGTTGGCCCCGTTTGATGTCGCTACATATAGAGAGGTCGTGCGACGGGCCCAGTTATGCGAGCAGGATCATGACTTGCAGATTTTTGAGTTTAGTTGGGGTAAGGACAAGGGTCCGAGGAAGCTGGGAGATGGCAAGAGTGCCAAATTTGGTCAAAAATTCATGAGTAAACGTCGGAGAGAGGTAGATGAGTTCCAGAAAAAGGTTGCTAGACCTTTTATGCCTCCGACTCAGACACCAGCCAGGGGTATAGTGATTGGTGGACCCCGACCGACTACAGATCAGTGTAGGCTATGCGGTCGATACCATGGTGGTAGGTCATGTCATCTTCAGGGTACCTGATGTTTCAGATGTGGTAAATTTGGACATTATGCCAGAGAGTGCCCGGAGATAGTCGAGGCAATTCCACAGAAGGGTAAAGAGCCAGAGAGGGTTCCTACAGTTGCACCTCCTGCAAGAAAGAAAGCCTCGGCTGAAGAAAAAGGAAAACAAGTTGTGGGTCAAGGCAGGGTGTATGCGATAGACCAGGCATCGGCTGATACCTCTTCTGAAGTGATAAAAGGTACAATCTTGATTTTCAATCTAGAGGTTATTGCTTTGTTTGATTCTGGTGCAACGCATTCCTTCATATCACCTGCATGTGCATCTAAGTTAAAAGGTTTTGTAGAACCCACATACTTGAGTAGGACGTTACTAATAAGTACTCCAATGAGAGTTAGCCAATTAGTTGAACAAGTGTATAAAGATTGTAAAGTGAGGGTAGGAGATAAGTGCATGACAGCCAACTTGATTTTGTTGAATATGTATGACATTGATGTAATTTTGGGAATGGATTGGTTAGCCGCCAATCATGCTGTCATAGACTGTCGTTCTAAGTCCATTAAGTTTTCTCTACCTGAAGAATGTGTTGTAAGATTTTAAGAGAAGAAATGAAATCTTAAATTTTGTATTAAGTAAAGTACCTTGGTATAAATGGCTTGAGTGTTGTTTTGAAGGTTTTGTTGCTTATGTGGTGGATTTGAACAAAGTACACCCGGATATGGAGGACATCTCAGTGGTCAGAGAATTCCCTGATGTCTTTCCAGACGATCTACCAGGATTGCCACCTGATAGAGAAACAGAATTCGGTATAGACTTGACGGCTGGAACCGAACCAATATCGAAGTCACCATATAGGATGGCTCCAGTTGAGTTAGAGGAATTAAGGAAACAGTTGCAAGAGTTGTTAGAGAAGGGGTTCATAAGACCAAGCGTCTCACCATGGGGAGCCCCGGTATTCTTTGTGAAGAAGAGAGATAGGAGCCTCAGATTGTGTATTGACTATCGGATGTTAAACAAGGCTACCATCAAGAATAAGTACCCCTTGCCACGCATTGACGATTTATTGGATCAGCTTCGGGGAGCGCAGATCTTCTCCAAGATAGATCTGAGGTCTGGGTATCATCAATTGAAGATTCGGAAGGAGGATGTGCCCAAGACAGCATTTCATACCCGCTATGGCCATTACGAATTTTTAGTGATGCCTTTTGGGTTGACCAATGCGCCGGCAGCTTTTATGGCTCTAATGAATGAAGTATTCAAGCCATACCTGGACCAATTCGTAATTATCTTCATTGATGACATATTGGTGTATTCAAGGTCCAGAGAAGAGCATGAGCAGCACTTAAGGATTATTTTGCAAACCCTCCGAGAGAAAAGGTTATATGCCAAGCTTAACAAATGTGACTTTTGGCTAGAACAAATTCCTTTTCTAGGCCATGTTATATCGAAGGATGGGGTGTCAGTAGATCCATCCAAGATTGAGGCAGTTGTTCAGTGGGAACAACCTAGGACAGTCACAGAGATCAGAAGTTTTCTGGGTTTGGCTGGTTACTACAGGAGATTTGTGGAAGGTTTCTCTAAATTAGCTGCTCCATTGACATGTCTTACGAGGAAGAGTGTGGAGTTTTCATGGGATGAAGCTTGTGAGAGGAGTTTTCAGGAACTTAAGCGCAGATTAACTACCGCGCCAGTTCTTGTCATCCCTAACAGTTCAGGGAATTACTCGGTGTATACAGATGCTTCGCATCAAGGACTAGGCTGTGTTTTGATGCAAGATGGAAGGGTAGTAGCTTATGGATCTAGGCAGTTGAAAGATCATGAGAAGAACTACCCCACTCACGATTTGGAGTTAGCGGCCGTAGTGTTTGCGCTGAAGATATGGCGCCACTACTTATATGGTGAGAGATTTCAGATCTTTACGGATCATAAGAGTCTGAAATATCTATTCTCACAAAAGGAGTTAAACATGAGACAGAGGAGGTGGTTGGAACTCCTCAAGGACTATGATTGTGAGATCTTGTACCACCCGGGGAAGGCAAATGTGGTCGCCGATGCATTAAGTCAGAAGAGTCTCGGGTTGGTGTCTCACATGATGGTTAGAGAGCACGAGTTGTTGGAACAATTCACGAACCTTAGTCTGGATATGACCCTACCTGAGATTGGCAGCTATGGAATTATTGCTAGCTTGAGATTAGAACCGGAGTTGATTGAGAGAATCCGACAAGCTCAGCAAATTGATCAATGGTGTATTATCATGATTAGCCAAATCCGGAAAGGGAAGGGTGCTGATTTTATATTGAGTCCAGATGGAATACTAAGGTTTAGAGATAGAATATGTGTTCCTAAGGATTTAGAGCTGAGAAAGCTGATCTTATCAGAGGCACACTCGTCGAGATACACGATACACCCGGGGAGTAGCAAGATGTATCAAAATCTCCGAAAAGTATATTGGTGGTCTGGAATGAAGAGAGACATAGCTGAGTATGTCGCTAGATGTCTCATTTGTCAGCAAGTAAAAGTCGAACATCAGAAACCAGGAGGACTATTACAACCTCTATCGATACCAACATGGAAGTGGGAGCATGTCACCATGGATTTTGTGATGGGGTTACCGAGAACCCGTAAGAACCATGATGCGATATGGGTGATAGTAGATCGGTTAACGAAATCGGCACATTTCTTAGCCATGAGATCTACAGATAC
Source organism: Firmiana major (assembly GCA_033439115.1). Lineage (NCBI taxonomy): Eukaryota > Viridiplantae > Streptophyta > Magnoliopsida > Malvales > Malvaceae > Firmiana > Firmiana major. Next base: position 18,058,894 of record CM065903.1, on the reverse strand, counting down.
ATTGAGTGCACTGGCGAATCTGTATGTGCGAGAAATAGTGAGATTGCATGGAGTCCCAGTGAGTGTTGTTTCGGATAGGGATGCCCGCTTCACTTCCCACTTTTGGGGACATTTCCAGGAAGCGATGGGGACCCAATTGAGTTTTAGCACCGCTTTTCATCCTCAGACAGATGGTCAGTCGGAGAGGACTATACAGACCCTGAAGGATATGTTGAGAGCGTGTGTGCTGGATTTTAGAGGCTCATGGGATGATCACATGCCATTGATTGAGTTCGCCTACAATAACAGTCATCACTCAAGTATTGGTATGGCCCCTTATGAGGCACTATACGGTCGTAGATGCCGATCGCCCATTGGTTGGGAAGAAGTTGGTGACAGACAATTGCTCGCTCCCGATTTGGTTAAGCAAGCCTCCAAGGATGTTCAGATAATATGCGAGAGGCTGCGAACCGCTCAAAGTCGATAAAAGAGCTACGCTAACAGGAGACGGAGACCACTTGAGTTTGATGTTGGCGAGTCCGTATTTTTGAAAGTATCTCCTTCTAAGGGAATAATGAGGTTTGGGAAGAAAGGAAAATTAAGTCCTCGTTACATTGGTCCCTTCGAGATTTTGGATAGAGTGGGAGAAGGAGCATATAGGCTAGCCTTACCACCTGAGCTAGCAGAAGTCCACAATGTCTTCCACGTTTCTATGCTTCGGAAGTACTACCCAGATCCGACACATGTAATTAGTTATGAGCCGTTGGAGCTCAAGAAAGATATGTCGTATGTCGAGAGACCGATCAGGGTGTTGGACAGGAAAGAGAAGGTGTTGCGGAACAAGACGATTTCATTGGTTAAGGTTTTGTGGCAACATCACACTGTGGAAGAGGCCACATGGGAACTGGAAAGTTTGATGCGGGAAAAGTATCCCGAGTTATTCACAAATTGAATTGGTTCTAATTTGGAGGACCAAATTCTTTAAGTGGGGGAGAATGTGAGACCCCGTATATGTATAGCTATGTATATAGGAACATGGGAATGTAAATAAAATCATAAGTAAGATGATGTATTGTAATGTGAAGTGTATGCAATGTAAGTTTATAAGATTATGTACGCACTTGTAATAAGAATTGTGATTATACATACAAGTTGCATTATGAATGAGTAGGAAGAAATAAACTTGAACACGAGAAGAATGTGATCGAAATGGAATATGAGTAGTATAGTAAAATGGAAGGAAAGATTTACATAAGTGTATATTTCCCTTTGAGTAATATCGTATATATTTGGTCATACAAAGATTCTACACAAGTTTTAATGTGTATGTAGTGAGGATGAATCCCATTTTCAAGTCTCAAAGATGAATGAATGAGGAAATGATCATGGTAGCAAATTAAGGGTGTTTAGTAAGGGTTATTGCAGAAAAACTGCAGGAAAATCTGAAATTTGTGAAGGCCAGATCGATCTCATAGGATGAGAGATCGATCTGGGAGAGCCAGAATGCCCTTATGTGAGAAATGGAAGGGAACAAATCGATCTCCAAAGGAAGCAGATCGATCTCCTTAGCTCTCGGGTTGGAAGCAGATCGATCTCCCATAAGACCAGATCGATCTCCTTAAGCTTCTGTTTGAAAGCAGATCGATCTCCAGTCTCGACAGATCGATCTCCTACCTTTAAAACGTCTTAGAAAAGAGGGATTTTTGAGGAACAGATCGATCTCCACCCAAGGAAGATCGATCTCATCAAGTCAAAACTATAAATGGGAGCAGTTGGATCATCAGAATTTCGGGACAACCATTTCCTTTCCACTTCAACTCAAAGAAATCTAGTTTCTCACTCCTAAATCCAGCCATTTTCAGTAAGATTTAAGGAGAGGCTATTAGAGACAAAGTTGTTCACATCAAAGAGAAGAACAACATAGTCTAGAGGCATTTCCCCATTTGATGGATTGAAGAAATAGAGGGCAATCCTAATTGGAGCAAGAGGAAATCCAATGAGGTAAGTTCTAATGCACAAATCCAAGTAAATTGGTTTAGTTAATGCTTATAAAGATATTTGGGTGTGCATATTGTGGATAGAACTACCTAGGATGGTATGAAATGAATATAACTTAGAAATGGTCAAGTGTGAGAAAGTGGAGTGTGGGAGTGTTTATGATGAATGAGATATCTTGAGTGGATGAGGATGTTGTGGAAATGGTTTGGAAATGTTGATATTAGGACAAATTGTGAGATTTACCACAAAGGGTAAAAATGTGTAATTAAGGCATTGGATAAATGCTTAGTTGAATAAGAGTTAGAAACATTAACTCAAATGTTGGTGGATGAATTTCAGTTTCGGCTGATACGTCAGAGCAAGTCGAGATGAGAACGCAAGAAGCATAAAGGCGGATAGTTGCACACAAGTAAAACGAGGTAAGGGACTGTGTGTTAGCTATAGAGATGTTCGTACGTAATTACAGCAATTTCGTAGATATATTGCTAGGACTAGTACGATATTATAATTTTATGAAATGAGATGGAAGTATGAAAAGTACTATGATGTATATATGTATTGAGAAATGGGATAGGGTAAGGAAATAGCATGATATGCATGTTTTCAATGAAATTCTCAATTTTATATTGTTATTGATGATTGAGAAATGTTGATGATAGGTTGGCTAATTTTACATGTTTTAGCATGAAGAAGCATGCTGTATGAATAAACATGTTTTGAATTTTAAAAAAAAGAGAAAATAGCCATCTATCAGTTTTGAGATGAGATTTGGTGTTGAAGCGTTAGCTCACACCTGGTTTAAAGCCTTGATGTACCGTGCGGGAGTTTTAACTCGTACGAGGGTTTTGAGAAAGTGCGGGAACTTTGCTCGCACCTGTTTTGTTGAGTTAAGGTGAACCTGGGGGTCTGGGACCCAAGGGGATACCAGCCGACGGCCAATTAAACGGGCTGGGCCTTAACGATAGATCGTACCGCGCTGGAGCCTTGCGTCGACTGTGTGTCACGCTGCTTGCTCGCCTGGTATATGAGACATGGTTTAAGGATAAAAAGTCCATCGGAGTTGGAGTATGGACTTGGGTCCACGGTTGTACGTAGAACAGTGTAGTCACCCGTTGGTATACTATGTACTGTGCTGGGTGCACGTGAGTACGAGTATCGCGTAGATGACACACGACGTATCTTCACCGTGAGTATACGAGGAGATGAGGTGGATTGAAATGAGCCGGAGGGTAGGACTGACCCATCCCCCTTCAGGCGAAGTGATACCCTGTGCACACCCGATCAGTGAGGCCTGGGATCACTGACTGTGGCCATACGTCGTGGATATTTGATTGCCTAAAATTCCATGCCTGTCTCAGAGAATCGAGAAACAGAGACCATCTCAGAAAAAGAAAGAGATTTGCGAGAGAGAATGATTTGAGAAGTGAAAGAGATTTCGTGTTTTAATAAATCTCTGATTTCACATTTGTGCCATGAGGGCACTATTTATGAGCATGTTTTAAATGGAAGTTTGACATTTGATTTACACGAAAATGCTATTGAGAAATATGTGTTTAAATGCATTGTTCGTAAGATATTTCCATTTATAACGAAAACATGGTTTTGGTTTATGCATGCATGGGCTATGTAGGTAGTACGATATCTACCTGCTAGCATACATTTCCTTACTGAGCCGTGGTTTGCTCATCCCACTATTTTCCCCCTCCAGGTACTGAGAAGTAAGAGAGCGGTGGTCTCTAAGTCTTTTGTGTTGAACAGCTCCCACAATCTGCAAAGGTATAAGATTTGTATACACGAGTATTTTGTATCTAATATATTGTATCGCACAGTTATATCTTGGAATTGTAATCAGTATTATGGGGATGATATGTAAGCACATGGTATTTATACAATTAATTTTGTGTATTTACACACACACCTGGGAGTGTGAATTAAAGATTTAAATATTCCGCTGTAAATAAATAAATTTTTAGTAATTACGTCTTCTCACAGCCCAACCGTAGTAGAGAATGTATGGATAGAAGGGTTCCCGAAAGCGGGGCATGACAAGGTGCTAGCATAAATTTAATGCCTTTATCTATTTTCAGGAGCTTAGGTCTTGGAGAGGTAAAGCCGACCACCATAACACTACAATTAGCGGATAGATTGATTACTTATCCCAGAGGTATAATAGAAGATGTTCTTGTTAAAGTAGATAAGCTAATCTTTCCTGTCGATTTTGTAGTCTTAGATTATGAAGAGGACAAAGAAATTCCACTTATACTTGGGAGACCATTCCTTGCCACTGGGAGAACACTAATAGATGTTCAGAGAGGGCAATTAACCTTGAGGATGAATGATGAATCAGTTATGTTCAACATCTATAAGGCGATGAAATTTTTTGATGAGCCAGAGACCTGTAAATTGATTGAAGTAATGCAGAGTTGTGTAAGAGAAGTTGAAACAAAGAAGGCACCAACCGATCCTATGGATCAATGTCTGGTAAATTCAGTTTCTAATTTAGATGATGAATTATTAACTGATGAAATTAAAAGTTGTGTTGTTACTTTGGAAGCCAACCTATTAGAAAGTACGACTACAACAACTAAGGAAAAGATTGACAAGTCACAGGTAAGTGAGAAAAAAGAAGGAAAAACTGAATTAAAAGAATTACCAAGTCATTTGAGGTATGCTTTCTTAGGTGATGATAGTACTTTTCCTGTAATTATTTCATCATTTTTATTTACTGCAAAGGAAGACAAGTTGCTTAGAATCTTAAGAGAGCACAAACCGGCAATTGGATGGTCCATTGCCGACATCAAAGGAATTAGTCCCTCTGTTGTGATGCACAAAATTCGGTTAGAGGAAAATCATAAACCCTCTATTGAACCACAAAGAAGACTAAATCCAGCAATGAAAGATGTTGTTAGAGCTGAGATTTTAAAGTTATTAAATGCTGGTATTATATATGTTATATCTGATAGTTCTTGGGTGAGTCCTGTGCAGGTTGTGCCAAAAAAAAGTGGAATGACAGTAGTTCGTGACACCAATGATGAAATCATATCCACCAGAACTGTAATAGGATGGAGAGTTTGTATTGATTATAGGAAGTTAAACAAAGCTACTAGGAAAGATCACTTCCTGCTTTCGTTCATTGACCAAATGTTAGATAGACTAACCAGCACAGTTATTATTGCTTTTTAGATGGCAACTCGGGCTATAACCAAATTGCAATAGCCCTAGAAGATCAAGAGAAAACAACATTTACTTGTCCATATGGAACTTTCGCATATAGGAGGGTGCCTTTCGGTTTGTCTAATGCCCTAGCAACCTTCCAGAGGTGCATGATGTCAATCTTCGCTGACATGGTTGAAGAGATAATGAAAGTCTTCATGGATGACTTCTTGGTATTTGGTAAGACTTTTGACCAATGTGTATCTAATTTGGCACTTGTTTTGTAGAGATGTGAAGAGATGAATCTCGTCTTAAATTGGGAGAAGTGTCATTTTATGGTGCAAGAAGGAATCGTCCTTGGACACAAAATATCAGCTCACGACATTAAGGTGGATAGAGCTAAGGTCACTGCTATTGAAAAGTTTCCCCATCCAAAATCAGTTAAAGTCGTGAGGAGCTTTTTGGGACATGCAGGCTTCTATCGCAGATTTATCAGGGACTTTTCAAAATCTCAAAACCTTTATGTAATTTATTAGAAAAAGATGCTGATTTTGTCTTTGATGATTTTTGCTTGCAGGCGTTCGAAAAAATAAAGAAGGAGCTTATTTCTGCACCTATTATGATCGCATCTGATTGGATAGAACCGTTTGAACTGATGTGCGACGCTAGTGATTTTGCAATTGGAGCTATCCTTGGACAGAAACAAGATAAAATTTTTCGGGCTATCTATTACTCAAGCAGGACCTTAGATGATGCTCAGAAAAATTACACAACAACAGAGAAGGAGATGCTTGCAGTTGTACATGTATTTGACAAGTTCAGACCATACTTAATTGGGAGCAAGGTCATTGTCTATACAGACCATGCAGCTATTCGATACCTATTTGCGAAGAAGGACGCCAAATCCAAACTTATTAGATGGATCTTGCTTCTGCAAGAATTTGATTTTGAGATCAGGGACAAAAAGGGATCTAATAATGTTATAGCTGATCATTTATCTAGGCTGGAGCAATCTGAAGTTCAGCAAGAACAGCCTATTCAAGAGGAATTTCCAGATGAGACAATAATGAAGATTGATGCAAATCTGCCCTAGTTCGCAGACATAGTGAATTACTTAGCAGGAGGATTAATGCCAAGAGGATTAACTTATCAACAGAGGAAGAAATTCTTCCATGATGTTATGATAATTCTATTTTTTTATAGAATTATTTGTGCTTAAATTCCTAATTATTTATTTAGTCCCCATATTATTTTATTAATAATCCCCTTTATTTAATTAAAATTCTTTAATGTGCAGATAAATTAAATCCAGATGAAACTCAGTCATTTCAATTGAAATTGGGCTGAAAATGAGCTAAAGGAGATTAAACCACTTCAAATTTTACAGACCAAGTCACCAGTCGTCTGGACACGCGTGATGCCAGGTGTCCATATTTTATTTGCTCCGAAATGATAAGATCAATAGACACCAAGCGAATATTCTGGAAGGCACACGTCGGGCCACATCGCACAGCCAACTGGACAAATCGACAAGTGACGTGGAAATATCTATTTTGCAGCAAATCAGTTGAAGACAAGTGGCCAAATAATGCCAACTCATCTAGGATGAAAAATTACCATTGTACCCCTATGTTTGTGTATAAATAGAACATGATGGCAATTGAAAATGTAAGTAGGTTAAGGTAGAATAGTTTCTAGGGTAATTTTAAGTTAGTATTTTTTTAAGCTTTCCTTGTTTTAATTTCCGAATAGTTACTTTGAAATTAAAAAATTTTCTTCTCTTGTTTTGTTAAAAGTTTACATTTGTTTAATGAATAGTGATTTTTCCATGTTCTTCTTGGTTTTGCAATTTCTTTGCTATTAATTCAATGCACTTAAGTTGAATGGAAGTATTTTTTTTACTATCGGTTTGGCAAAATTGTTTAAGTTTTTGTTGAAGCAAGCTTTATTTTCCTAGTTCTTGGTTTTGCTTTCTTGATTGGTTTTTTCATTCTCGGGTTATTAGTCTTACTTACTATTTTTCTTTGTTCTTTTACATGCTGTTTGTATTTAATTTTAGCTTAGTTTGGAAGAAACAATTGAGAGTTGCCTAGCTGAAGCACGTCTTACCTTGTTCTGGTGTAGTGGTGCAAGTTCAGCATCAGGTTCTGATCTTGCATTGCTCACACAGTGGAATGGTAGGCTGAGTAGATAATGAAGCAAGGCATAGGCCATGTTGCTTTCTCATTTCTCGGTTTAACAGTAGTAGTTGATTCAGTTTACTCATTGATTGCAAATTTTGTTCATGCATTTCCAGCTTGAAGACATAGTAGTGCCTTGATTTTTCCTCTTATGATTTAACTTATTTAACTGGTTTGTACCTCTCTTCACTGTGTTTTCTAATGTTTCTTTTGTCCATTTATTTACTGTATTTCATCTCAGCATTTGTAGTGCATGGGTTCATCCGAGGAGCATAGTTCACTATTGGCTTCATTTTTATCCTCTGTTTGTCTCTGTTTTAATCTTAATATGCTGTTCACGTTCTGCTATGTGTTGTTTTAATCCAGTGTTGGTTTTTAAGTTTCTAGTTGTTAAACGCTGATTTCCATTACTATTAATGAGTTGTTGTTTAGATATTGCTATGTATAGTTGACGGGTGCAGAGCATGTGCAACCGGGAAAGGATTCAACCTCTGTCATTGTGTCCTGTCTCATCTCCAGTTGTCGAGAGTGTCGGCTATGTGCTGCTAAGTGTTGCTGCATATTATGGACTAAATGGGTAGCTGTAGATTGCTAAAAAAGTATAAAATGCATATAAGAGGATGGGGCCAAGCTGAAAGCCATGACTCACAATGCAGAACAGCAAGACGTGGTGACTGAGAATGCTCAGGATATTGTTTCTGGTACAGCAGTAGAGGTCTGGACTGGAGAGCTTGCAAGATGACAAGCGTGAAGCACGATAGAATGGTAACAATACCTGTAGCAGATTTGTACACCGTACAGCAGGAGCCGAAAGCAGGACAAAGTAACCCAAATGCACGTTTGTAGCACATGAAGAAAAAATCGAAAATTGGAGAAGAAAGTGACCAGTACCAAAAATCGAGACCACTTTGGTGGTTTTGTAATTGTCTAAGGCCAGGTTTGGCTAGCCCATTATAGTTGTTAATTCATTTTGCATGCATTTTTAGATAGATTAAGTCCAAGTTTATTAGTTAATTTAGTTAGTTGATTTCTAATTTGCATGTTAGTCATAGTTTCTTTGTTGCATGAGTTTAACTTAGATTTAATTTGGTTACTAAGTAATTTTTATTCTAGCATTAGGGGATGTGCTTAAAATTAATTTAGATAAACTCATTTTATGCATTTTAAGTTTTAGTGAAAATTCCAAAAAAAAAAAAAAGTGTTTCATGCATTAGTTAGATTTTAGTGTTAATTTAGTATTTAGATATACGTAGGAGTAATTTTAGATCCATAGTTTAGACATTTAGATTTATGATTATTTTTCTTAATTTTCTAGGATTTTATTTTATTAGATCTTAGGTTAGTTTAAATTGCAAGTTTTATTAATTAATTTGCATGCACATTTCACTTTAAGTTTGTTTAAATTTTAGTTTAATTAATTTTATTCCTTTATTTTTATATTCGCGTTTTAATTGCATTAATTCATTTTAACTATTTTAATTTTCTTTTGTAGGTTATTTGCTTTTAATTGCTCGGAGTACTGTAATTAAATTTTGCTCGGTTTTATTTCCTTTAGTTCTTATTATTTTATTGCTTTCCAGTATTTTTAATTAGCCTTAGTAGATCACCCTCTTTAACTTCATAATTTGCTAGGATATACTTAGGGTAAGATTAACCGGTAGTTAATTAGGCTAGTCAACTTCTCTGTGGGACGATAACTCGAGACTCAAATCCCATTATTACTTGTACGACCCGTGCACTTGCAGACATATACCTTTTAGGCTTGTCAAGTTTTTGGTGCCATTGCCGGGGAAGTTTTAATTAGTCCTTAATTAATATCGGTGAAATTATGCTTAGGTGTAATTCTAGCTTGTAAATATTTAGGTTGTAAATATTTAGAGCCTTAGCTTCGGATAGTTAAATTTTCTCTTAATTAATTAAAAAAATTTAAAAATTAAAAAACTTAAAAATTTTTCTAAGGACTTCTTAATGTTTGCATGCGTAGAGCAAGGAGTTTTGATTGCTTTCCTCTAGATCCTGAAATCGAACGAACTCTTAGGAAAATTAGAAAGGACTCTAGGAAATTTATAGCTCCGCTGCAACACACGATGGCAGAAAATAGGGAAATCAGGACCGTTGGGGATAATGCGGTGCCGATGATTGGAGGATATTATACTGGCATTAGGCCACCAACAGTCCCTGCTAATAATTTTGAAATTAAGTCGTCCATCCTCCAGATGATCCAGACCTCTTTGCAGTTCAGTGGGCTTCCACACGATGACCCACATGCTCATCTCGGGCAATTCTTGGACATATGCAACACGTTCAAACACAATGGATTATCTGACAATGCGCTTAGGCTTAGATTATTCCCCTTCTCACTTAGGGATAGGGCGAGACACTGGTTGACCTCCCTGCATCCAGGATCAATTTCTACATGGGACGAGTTAGCCCACCAATTTCTAGCCAAAATTTTCCCTCATTCTAAAATGGCCAGACTCCGTAGCGATATATCCTCCTTTACCCAGTACGACTCTGAATCTCTTTACGAGGCATGGGAATAATATAAGGAGCTTCTTAGGAAGTGCCCTCACCACAGCCTACCTCTATGGCTGCAAGTCCAGACCTTCTACAATGGGCTTACAAGCCAGAATAGGACCATAGTGGACGCTGCTTCGGGTGGAGCATTGATGTGCAAAACAGAGGAGGAGGCTTATGAGCTGCAAGACAAGATGGCGGCTAACAACTATCAATGGTCCTCGGAAAGGCAATTGCCAAAGAAAGTGGCGGGTATATATGAGCTCGACACTCTGTCCACCTTGACCTCTCAAATCGCCAATCTTACAAAGAAGGTGGAGTCGCTCAGTACCCAACCTAATCCTTCCAACAATCCTAACCCTGTATTTTCTGTCCAAAGTCCTTTTTTCTCACGTGATCTGTGTAGTGGTACCCAAGCTGTGGATAGGTGTCCACTTAACCTAGAATCGGTTCAGTACGTTGCCCCTAAGCAACAGAACAACCCTTTTTCAAACACCTACAGGGTGGAGGAACCATCCTAACTTTTCTTGGAGCCAAAACCAAGGGCAAGTTTCTAATTCTAGACTAGTAGAACCCTCAGGTTTTCAAGCTCCACAGGTTCAGGTACCACCATAGCATCAATTTCCTCACCACCCACCACCTCCATATCCACATCATCCACCTAATCATTCCCATCCATCCCACTTCCATCAACCACCACCACCACAACCCTAGCATTCACCAGCAGCTGATAAGAAACTCTCTCTTAAGGAAATGTTCACAATAATCTTGGAAAATCAAGCAGCTTCAATTAAGAACCTAGAGGTTCAGGTAGGACAAATAGCAAATGCTCTTAATCAACGTCCTCAGGGGACCCTTCCTAGTAACACTAAAGCTAATCCTGTTAGGCAAAGGGAAGGGAAGGAACATGTGAAAGCTATCACCCCTAGGAGTGGCAGAGAGCTAGTAACTCCCCCTATTAAGTCCAGACCTAACCAGCCCATAATTGAAAAACCCATAGGTTCTAATGAAGCAGCTCAGAAGGAGCAAGAATCAAAAGATCGAGCTGCAAGGGAAACAAAGCCAGGCATTTCTTCACCTTTACCTATTTTTGTGTCACAACCTTCTTTATCCACAGATGCTATAAGAGCTTCCACTACATTTCCTCCTGTTAGACCACCAATCCCTTTTCCTCAGAGATTTCAAAATAAAAAACTGGACCAATAATTTGTAAAATTTCTTAAGGTTTTTAAGAAACTTCACATCAACATTCCATTCGCATATACCTTAGAGCAAATGCTAAGCTATGTGAAGTTTATGAAGGACATCCTCTCTAGGAAAAGAAGATTGGAAGATTACGAGACGGTGGCCTTAACTGAGGAGTGTAGTGACATTATCCAAAGAAGGTTACCCCCTAAGCTCAAGGATCCCGGGAGCTTTACCATACCATGCACTATTGGAAATTTATTCTTTGGTAGAGCCCTGTGCGATTTAGGAGTGAGTATAAATTTGATGCTTTTATCTATCTATTAGAAGTTAGGAATAAGGGATGCCAAGCCCACCACAGTGACCCTCCAGTTGGCCGATCGATTAATTAAATATCCGAAGGGGGTCATTGAGGATGTCTTAGTAAAAGTGGACAAGTTTATTTTCCCTGCAGATTTTATCGTGTTGGACATGGAGGAAGACAGAGAAGTCCCAATTATACTAGGCAGAGCATTCCTAGCAACTGGTAGAACTTTAATAGATGTATAGAAGGGGGAGTTAACAATGAGAGTTCAAGATCAGGAAGTCAAGTTTAATGTGTTCAAATATCTAAGGTTTCCTGATGACTCTCACTATTGTTTTAGGATGGATTTAGTAGATAAGGACATCACTGAGGAGTTTTCCAAGACATACCCTTCAAACCCTTTAGAAGCCTCCTTAGTGAAATCTGTTGACCTTAGAGAGTATAGTGAAGATGATGATGAGGTCTATGAGACTTTACAGTTGTTAGAGGTCACTCCTTTTGAGGAGATTGCCCAATTTGAGACATTAGACTCTTCATCTATTCCAGTTTCAAATATCATTCCATCCACCAGTGATCCTCTATCATTAGAACTCAAACCTTTACCCTCACATCTTAGGTATGCTTACTTAGATGAATCCTCCACACGACCGATAATAGTATCTGCTGCTCTCTCTAGTGATCAAGAAGCAAAATTACTACAAGTGTTAAGAGAGCATCAGAAGGCTATAAGCTAGTCTATCTCTGACCTTAAGGGTATTAGTCCCTCTATCTGTATGCATAAGATATTATTGGAGGAAGGGTATAGGTCATCCATACAGCACCAGCGTCGATTGAACCTTGTAATGAAAGAAGTTGTCAAGAAAGAGATCATTAAGTGGTTAGATGCAGGGATTATCTATCCCATTTCTGACAGTGCCTGGGTGAGCCCAATACAATATGTCCCTAAGAAGGGAGGGATGATAGTGATCGAAAATGAAAATAATGAGCTCATCCCTACTAGGACTGTCACTGGTTGGCGAGTATGTATGGATTATAGGAAACTCAACAAGGCCACCAGGAAAGATCACTTCCCTTTACCCTTCATTGACCAAATGTTAGATCGATTAGCTAGTCACGAATTCTACTATTTACTGGATGGATACTCTGGGTACAATCAGATAGCTATAGCCCCAGAAGACCAAGAAAAGACTACCTTCACCTGTCTCTATGGGACCTTTGCTTTTAGAAGAATGCCTTTTGGCCTATGCAATGCACCTGCTACATTCCAGCGTTGCATGATAGCCATATTCCATGATATGTGGAGGATTTTCTTGAGGTTTTCATGGACGATTTCTCAGTATTTGGGGATAGCTTTGATTTATGTTTGCAGAATTTAGCACTAGTACTGAGGAGGTGTGAAGAAACAAACTTAGTGCTTAATTGGGAGAAATGCCACTTTATGGTGAAAGAAGGTATAGTGCTAGGGCACAAAATCTCTACTAGGGGGATAGAAGTGGATAAAGCTAAGGTGGAAATTATTGAGAAGTTACCTCCCCCTACCACTGTAAAAGGAATTTGAAGTTTTCTGGGCCATGCAGGATTTTACAGAAGGTTCATTAAGGATTTTTCTCATATATCTAAGCCTTTATGTAATCTCCTTGAGAAGGACACTGTGTTTTACTCTGATGAGAGATGTTTAGAAGCATTTAAGACTTTGAAGGAAAAATTACTTACAGCCCTTGTAATCATAGCTCTGGATTGGAGTTTACCTTTTGAGCTTATGTGTGATGCAAGTGATTATGCTGTCGGGGCTGTACTAGGACAAAGAAAAGGAAGTGTCTTTTATGCTATCTACAACGCAAGCAAAACATTTAATGAGGCCCAGATGAACAATGCTACTATCGAGAAGGAGCTGTTAGCTGTAGTATTTACCTTTGATAAGTTTTGCTCCTATCTCATTGGTACTAAGGTACTAGTATATATTGATCATGCTGCCATTAAGTACTTAGTCTCCAAGAAGGATGCAAAGTCGAGGCTGATTCGATGGATCCTCCTACTACAGGAGTTTGACTTGGAGATTAAGGACAGGAAAGGTACAGAAAATCAGGTTGCTGACCATCTATCTAGATTAGAGCATGAACTTAAAGAAGATGGTACAACTATTAATGAGTCCTCTCCTGATGAGCAACTATTTACTTTCAGGCACTCCAGATTGCCTTGGTACGCTGATTTTGTAAATTATCTGGTGAGCAATGTGATGCCACCTGATTTGACTGCCCAACAAAAGAAAAAGTTTTTGAGTGATGTCAAGTATTATGTTTGGGATGAACCTTTCCTATACAAGCAATGTAAAGATTAGATTTTGAGAAGGTGTGTTCCCATGGAAGAAGTAGAAGATATACTTAGACATTGCCATTCTTTTGATTATGGAGGGCATTTTAGAGGAGAGAGGATAGTAGCTAAGGTTTTGCAATCTGGATATTACTGGCCCATGTTATTTAAGGATGCCCACTACTTTGTGCTGAAATGTGATAGATGTCAGAGGGTAGGTAATATTTCTAAAAGAAATGAGATGCCTCTGACTAATATTTTAGAAGTAGAAATCTTTGATGTCTGGGGCATTGATTTCATGGGACCATTTGTTCCTTCATATGGCAATCTCTATATTCTAGTGGCTGTGGACTATCTGTCAAAATGGGTTGAAGTAATAGCCTTACCAACTAATGATGCCAAGGTAGTGATAAGGTTTTTAAAGAAGAATATTTTCACATGATTTGGCACACCTAGGGCTATCATTAGTGATGGAGGATCCCACTTTTGCAATCAAAGTTTTGATGGGCTATTAAAGAAATATGGGGTCAAACATAAGGTAGCCACTGCTTATCACCCACAGACGAGTGGCCAAGTAGAGTTGTCCAATAGGGAAATTAAGGGGATATTAGAGAAAATAGTGAACCTAAGTAGGAAGGACTGGTCCATTAGGTTAGAAGATGCACTTTGGGCCTATAGGACAACCTTCAAAACACCTTTAGGAATGTCCCCTTATCAGCTTGTATATGGTAAAGCCTATCATCTACCAGTAGAGCTAGAACACAAGGCCTATTGGGCCCTTAAGAACCTGAATTTCAATTTAGAGGCAGCAGGGGAGAAGAGGCTGCTACAGCTTAATCAGTTAGATGAGTTTAGGTTACAGGCATATGAGAATGCCAAGCTCTACAAGGAAAAGACTAAGCGATGGCATGATAAGAAAATTAAGGAGAGACACTTCTAGCCAGGCCAGCAGGTTCTGTTGTTTAATTCACGCTTGAAGCTGTTTCCAGGAAAGCTTAAGTCTATGTGGTCAGGTCCCTTTACCATTACACAAGTATTTCCTCATGGAGCCAGTGAAATTATGGATGAGACCCTAAATCAACCCTTTAAGGTTAATGGGGGCAGACTGAAACACTATTTTAGGGGAGGGTTTGATCGTCAGCATTCTGTGACCACTTTAGTTGACCCTCCTACTTCCGATCCTACTACTTAGCTTCATTTTTCTTTTTCACTTTTTGTACAATTTTTTTCTTTTCTGCTGTTTCTTTCTTTGTTTATTTTGTAGATTTCTTTTCTAGTTTTATGCTTTCAATCAAGGTTCGGTTGTTCATCATCATCATCAGAAAGGGGAGTACTCTGTTCCTGAACTTCAATTCTTATATTATCTGCACACTGAGGACACTGTGCACTTCAAGTTTGGGGGAGGGATTATCACTTGAGCATTTTTCAAAAATGAGGGAAAATTGAAAAAATTTTTAAAAGTTTTTTAAAAATCTGAGCTTAAACTGTTTGATTTTGGGATGATTTAGTGCTTAGCATGTAGTTTTTCCATATTCCGATGATATGACCCCATGATTAAGTCTGATTTTGATTGACTAAGAAGCATGATTATAGGAAAAGCATGAAGTTGAGTTCTTGAATTTGTCTTGATTCTGATTGTGATTTCCTCATTTTATGCACATGTCATGTTATGAATCTGTATATTTATTTAGAGAAAGCTTGTATGGACATAGGATTGCATTGGTTCAGCTGATTTTGTGCGTCATATTTTAGAATTTGTTTGATCTTATCTCGATGTAAAATATTAGATCACACTTAATTAGGGAGATGATTTAGGCCATCTTTGGATCGTTTGAGCCTTTCGAGCCATCCCTGTACATACTTTATCCCTAGTCACCCATCTGGGCCAAATAAGCTTTTCTCTGTAAATACACCTGCGTTATTTTCCTTAGCCTAAAGTATTCTTTTCCTATCCCTTACCCCGAAAGCATAGAAAGTCATTGGATATATTTTGAGCTTTGTACATATGGGTACCTGGTGATAGTGAAAATTCGAAAAAAAAATGTGAAGAAAAAGAAAAAGAAAAAGAGGAAAGAAGAAAAATACAAAAATAGAATAAAATGTTTAGTGAAGTAAATAAGTTTGGGGGAAATAAATATGAGCTCTTACATTAAAGATCCTAGAAAGTAATGCATATTAAGGGGTAATTAAAACTAAATCGACTTTATCATACCCTAACCCTAGCCTTACATTACAAGCTTAATGAAGTCCTATTGATCTTTGGTTAAGTGTGACTACATTAGTGGAGAGAGAAGTGAAAAGCAAACTTATGGGAATGATCACATGTCATTGACTTTGCATTCACTGTGCTTTCATAATCGGATCCGAATAATGTACTTTGAAGTGGCTTTGACATTTTTCACACACACACACGAGGAGTCCAATTTGAGTTAGGGCTTATGATTGGATGATTCTGAGTGTTTGACTTGTAATTGTGAATCTTTGAGATTATTGCATGTACTTTTTCTTTGAGAATAATGTTGGGAAAATTACTATGTTTAGTACTTGTCATTTCTACAGTTATTTTGTTTTTCTTGAGGATAAGCAAAAGCTCAAGTTTGGGGGTGATTTTAGAGGGAGGAAAAGAAGACAGTGCAACAGTGCACTTGCAAAACAAAATTGGAACCAAGGGGATATCACTTGAGCATTTTTCAAAAATTTGGGCAAAATTGAAAAAAATTTCAAAAGTTTTTCAAAAATCTGAGCTTAAACTGTTTGATTTTGGGATGATTTAGTGCTTAGCATGTAGTTTTCCCATATTTCGATGATATGACCCCATGATTAAGTCTGATTTTGATTGACTGAGAAGCATGATTATAGGAAAAGCATGAAGTTGAGTTCTTGAATTTGTCTTGATTCTGATTGTGATTTCCTCATTTTATGCACATGTCATGTCATGAATCTGTATATTTATTTAGAGAAACCTTATGTGGACATAGGATTGCATTCAGCTGATTTTGTGCATCATATTTTAGAATTTGTTTGATCTTGTCTCGAGGTGAAATATTAGATCACACTTAATTAGGGAGATGATTTAGGCCATCTTTGGATCGTTTGAACCTTTCGAGCCATCCCTGTACATACTTTATCCCTAGTCACCCATCTGGGCCAAATAAGCTTTTCTCTGTAAATACACCTGCGTTATTTTCCTTAGCCTAAAGTATTCTTTTCCTATCCCTTACCCCGAAAGCATTGAAAGTCATTGGATATATTTTGAGCTTTGTACATATGGGTACCTGGTGATAGTGAAAATTCAAAAAAAAAAATGTGAAGAAAAAGAAAAAGAAGAAAGAAGAAAAATACAAAAATAGAATAAAATGTTTAGTGAAGTAAATAAGTTTGGAGGAAATAAATATGAGCTCTTACATTAAAGATCCTAGAAAGTAATGCATGCTAAGGGGTAATTAAAACTAAATCCTATTGATCTTTGGTTAAGTGTGACTATACTAGTGGAGAGAGAAGTGAAAAGCAAACTTATGGGAATGATCACATGTCATTGACTTTGCATTCACTGTGCTTGCATAATCTGATCCAAATAATGTACTTTGAAGTGGCTTTGACATTTTTCACACAAACACACGAGGAGTCCAATTTGGGTTAGGACTTATGATTGGATGATTCTGAGTGTTTGACTTGTAATTGTGAATCTTTGAGATTATTGTCTGTACTTTTTCTTTGAGGATAATGTTGGGGAAATTATTATGTTTAGTACTTGTCATTTCTACAATTATTTTGTATTGCTTGAGGACAAGCAAAAGCTCAAGTTTGGGGGTGTGATAATTCTATTTTTTTATAGAATTATTTGTGCTTAAATTCCAAATTATTTATTTAATCCCCATATTATTTTATTAATAATCCCCTTTATTTAATTAAAATTCTTTAATGTGCAGATAAATTAAATCCAGATGAAAATTCAGTCGTTTCAGTTGAAATTGGGCTGAAAACGAGCTAAAGGAGATTGGACCACTTCAAATTTTACAGACCGAGTCACCAGTCGTCTGGACACGCGTGATGCCAGGTGTCCATATTTTATTTGCTCCGAAACGATAAGATCAACAGACACCGAGCGAATATTCTAGAAGGCACATGCCGGGCCACATTGCACAGCCAACTGGACAAACCGACAAGTGACGTGGAAATATCTATTCTGCAGCCAATCAATTGAAGACAAGTGGCCAAATAATGCCAACTCATCTAGGATGAAAAATTACCAGTGTACCCCTATGTTTGTGTATAAATAGAACATGATGGCAATTGAAAATGTAAGTAGGTTAAGGTATAATAGTTTCTAGGGTAATTTTAAGTTAGTATTTTTTTAAGCTTTCCTTGTTTTAATTTCCGAATAGTTACTTTGAAATTAAAAAATTTTCTTCTCTTGTTTTGTTAAAAGTTTACATTTGTTTAATGAATAGTGATTTTTCCATGTTCTTCTTGGTTTTGCAATTTCTTTGCTATTGATTCAATGCACTTAAGTTGAATGGAAGTATTTTTTTTTACTATCGCTTTGGCAAAATTGTTTAAGTTTTTGTTGAAGCAAGCTTTATTTTCCTAGTTCTTGGTTTTGCTTTCTTGATTGGTTTTTTCATTCTCGGGTTATTAGTCTTACTTACTATTTTTCTTTGTTCTTTTACATGCTGTTTGTATTTAATTTTAGCTTAGTTTGGAAGAAACAATTGAGAGTTGCCTAGCTGAAGCACGTCTTACCTTGTTCTGGTGCAGTGGTGCAAGTTCAGCATCAGGTTCCGATCTTGCATTGCTCGCACAGTGGAATGGTAGGCTGAGTAGATAATGAAGCAAGGCATAGGCCATGTTGCTTTCTCATTTCTCGGTTTAACAGTAGCAGTTGATTCGGTTTACTCATTAATTGCAAATTTTGTTCAAGCATTTCCAGCTTGAAGACATAGTAGTGCTCTGATTTTTCCTCTTATGATTTAACTTATTTAACTGCTTTGTACCTCTCTTTATTGCGTTTTCTAATGTTTCTTTAGTCCATTTATTTACTGCATTTCATCTCAGCATTTGTAGTGCATGGGTTCATCCGAAGAGCATAGTTCACTATTGGCTTCATTTTTATCCTCTGTTTGTCTCTGTTTTAATCTTAATATGTTGTTCACGTTCTGCTATGTGTTGTTTTAATCCAGTGTTGGTTTTTAAGTTTCTAGTTGTTAAACACTGATTTCCATTACTATTAATGAGTTGTTGTTTAGATATTGCTATGTGTAGTTGACGGGTACAGAGCATGTGCAACCAGGAAAGGATTCAACCTCTATCATCCTGTCCTATCTCATCTCCAGTTACCGAGAGTGTCAGCTATGTGCTGCTGAGTGTTGCTGCATATTCTGGACTAAATGGGTAGCTGTAGATTGCTAAAAAAGTATAAAATGCATATAAGAGGATGGGGCCAAGCTGAGAGCCGTGACTCACAATGCAGAACAGCAAGACGTGGTGACTGAGAATGCTCAGGATATTGTTTATGGTATAGCAGTAGAGGTCTGGACTGGAGAGCTTGCAAGATGACAAGCGTGAAGCATGACAGAACGGTAGCAATACCTACAACAGATTTGTACACCGTACAGCAGGAGCCGAAAGCAGGACAAAGCAACCCAAATGCACGCTTGTAGCACTTGAAGACAAAACCAAAAATTAGAGAAGAAAGTGAACAGTCCCAAAAATCGGGACCACTTTGGTGGTTTTGCAATTGTCTAAGGCCACGTTGGCTAGCCCATTGTAGTTGTTAATTTATTTTGCATGCATTTTTAGATAGATTAAGTCCAAGTTTATTAGTTAATTTAGTTAGTTGATTTCTAATTTGCATGTTAGTCATAGTTAGATTTTAGTGTTAATTTAGTATTTAGATAAATCTAGGAGTAATTTTAGATCCATTAGTTTAGACATTTAGATTTATGATTATTTTTCTTAATTTTCTAGGATTTTATTTTATTAGATCTTAGGTTAGTTTAAATTGCAATTTTTATTAATTAATTTGCATGCACATTTCACTTTAAGTTTGTTTAAATTTTAGTTTAATTAATTTTATTCCTTTATTTTTATATTCGCATTTTAATTGCATTAATTCATTTTAACTGTTTTAATTTTCTTTTGTAGGTTATTTTCTTTTAATTGCTCGGAGTACTGTAAGTAAATTATGCTCGGTTTTCCTTTAGTTCTTATTATTTTATTGCTTTCCAGTATTTTTAATTAGCCTTAGTAGATCACCCTCTTTAACTTCATAATTTGCTAGGATATACCTAGGGTAAGATTAATCGATAGTTAATTAGGCTAGTCAACTTCTCTGTGGGATGATAACTCGGGACTCAAATCCCATTGTTACTTGTACAACTCGTGCACTTGCGGACATATACCTTTTGGGCTTGTCATGTTAACTCGTATTTTTGGGATGATCCTCTGCTGTTTAAGAAATGTCTAGACCAGATTATAAGACGATGTGTACCAGAAGATGAAGTTTAGGAAATTCTGCATCACTGTCATGCTGCAGCATATGGAGGCCATTTTGGTGCAGAACGTACAACAGTAAATGTGCTGCAATCTGGTTTTTATTGGCCTAGTCTGTTTAAAGATAGCTACATGTTTGTAAAAACATGTGACATATGTCAAAGGGTTGGAAACATTTCAAGAAGGCATGAATTACCTTTGATAAATATTCTAGAAGTGGAAGTCTTTGATGCATGGGGTATCGATTTTATGGGACCGTTTCCTCCATCTTTTAGGAAGCTGTACATTCTCCTTGCTGTTAATTATGTCTCTAAGTGGGTGGAGGCAATAGCAACACTAACAAATGATGCAAAAGTGGTGATTTGGTTCCTACACAAGAATATATTGACAAGATTCGGTACTCCAAGAGCCATTTTGAGTGATGAAGGCACTCATTTCTGTAACAAAATCTTCAATGGTTTGATGTTAAAATATGGAATTCGACATAAAGTAGCTATCGGTTATCATCCGTAGACAAATGGTCAAGCTGAAATTTCAAACCGAGAAGTGAAGTTGATATTAGAGAAGACTGTAAATCTGAACAGAAAAGATTGGGCTAACAAATTAGATAATGCGCTGTGGGCATATAGAACAACATATAAGACTCCAATTGGAATGTCTCCCTATAGGTTGGTATTTGGTAAGGCATGTCATCTACCTGTAAAGCTTGAGCATCGAGCTTACCCGGCCATTAAGAAGCTCAATTTTGACTATAACAAGGCTGGAGCAAATCGGTTACTCCAATTGAATGAGCTTGATGAGCTGAGAAATGAGTCCTATAATAATGCAAGAATTTACAAGGACAGGACCAAAAGATGGCATGACAAGATGATAATGAGAAGAGAATTCAGTCCTGGACAGTAAGTTCTATTGTATAATTCAAGGCTTAAATTCTTTCCTAAAAAATTGAAGTCAAGGTGGTCAGGACCGTTTGAAATAAACCAAGTTTTCCTATATGGAGCAATTGAGTTGAAGAAATCAGATGAGAGTTTGTTCAAGGTCAATGGGCAGTGTATAAAGCATTATTATGGAGAGGGAGTGCATAAATTAGATAGCATTCCCCTTGGTGAACCAAATTAAGGAGACTGAAAGCAGTCTGGCTGAAGACTTGAAATTCAGCGCTTTTGGGAGGCAACCCAATTGATCTTTTTAACATTCTTAGTTTTTCATCTCGTTTTATTTTCTTTGATTTTAGTAGTTTGTTTTTATTTTTATTTTCTTTGATTAGTTTGAGTTTTATTTTTTAGGCGAATGTATCAGAAGAGCACAGTTTGGAAGAATAATTGTCATGATCCTTCAAGAAAGAATGCATGAGTGCGTGATCAGGTGAAAGAAAAAGAAAAATTTTGCAAGAGCTTAGTAGCTTCAGAATCGACAATCAGAAATAGACAAAAAAACAAAAATGGTTTTTCAAGAAAGGTGAGGGCCGAATAATGGTTGCATAGGTGAGAAAAAAAGAAAGTCAGAAAGAGGGTGATCAGAAAATCTGTCAAAGAAAGGAACAAATGTCTGAAATTTTCAAAGAAGGGTGAGTGGAATACACATGGCAATGTTTGATTGGAAGACGGAATCCCTTATTTTTGTCAACCCCGCTCACTATTCGGTTAAGTCAAATAACCCTACCTAACTACTTTGAAAGCGGCTGTAGAACCTTTTACATCTTCCCAACTCTCTTTTTCTAGTAATACATCTTTCCTTGTTCTCTTGGAAGTACATCGATTACCCCATACCCATTATTTTTCTTTCTTTCGATCCTATTATTTTCTGCTGATTTGGTAGTTTGGCCAACAAATTTTTGTGGGTTCGCGATCTTGGTGGCCCGAAACCTTTGGGGGAAAGAAAAAAGTGTTTTCTTGTCGGATTGTGATAAAGACGAAGAGTGGTCCAACTTAATCTTACGTGATTTCTGTTCCAGGTATTTTACTGCTTTCTTCAATCGTTTTCGATCTTCCAGCGGATTTCCTTTTGGTTTCTACAACTTGGATTTTTGAAGCTCTTCTCGGTTTGATCAATTGTTGTTGGAGATATTCTGATTATGAAATAATTGTTGGGTCGATTTTGTGTGCTTGTCCGACTAGGGTTAATTGAAAATTATTCTTGTCAATTTGTGCTTCCATTAGTAATGGCACCCAAAGCCAGAGCCAGGCGCAACCTCGACAGTTCGAGTTCAAGAAAATTATAGGCAAAAACATGATTATCAAAAGGAGTTTTCGGCCTGATATTGGTGGCTAGGATATGTATTCTAAATTTTTGAGGGATTTCGGGTTGCTGAAATTAGCAGGACAACCTGAAGATGCCATTCTTGATGTAGTCCAAAAATTTTATGCCAATGCAATGGAGAGCACCCATTCGACTTCTGAAGTTAGGGGTATTCTTGTTCCTTACAACACCAACGCCATTAATCTATACCTGGACCTTCCGCAAGGGGTGCAGGATGAATATACAAGTTATGTCGCAGCTCTTCACACTGATTCTGATGAGCTGGACCAGGTCATTAATGAACTAACAGTCCCACACACCCATTAGCAGAAGAGGCCAGAGGCTGAATCTATGGCATTCCCTTCCAATCGACTCAAATATGGTCTACACGAATGAGATGATTTTATTTGTTCACGAATCATACCTATAACTCATAAAAGTAGCGTTGATGTCGATAGAGCTGCTCTCCTTTACTGTATTCTGACTGGCAAGATTGTTGATTTTGGAGCCATTATCTTTCGCTCCATGCAAGAGTTTATACGCAGAGAAAATAGAAGGGGTTTACCTCACCCCTCATTGGTTTGTGGACTTTGCAAGAAATATGACGTATATTGGACTGAGCTTGAACCACGACTGGCTAGGAAATCTGCAATCACTTTCAAAAATCCTCGGGTACCTCTGACTCAGAGAGAAGCTGCTCCTCCTGCTGCTCCACCACCACCTTCTATTGGTACTTCTGCTGGTCCATCCGCTACACCTTCCACCACTTTCGGCTCCATTGACACTGTGCTTAACGAGATTAAGGAGTTACGGATGGAGATGCTCAACAATAACCGAGACTATCAGACTTTCTGTGCGTATGTTGCCCACTACAATAATTCATTAGTAGACTACCTAAATATGAGGGGTCGTGAGGGAGAGGTGGTATTTCCCTTACCACCACAGTGGTGTATGCCACAGCAGGGAGAGGCAGATAATGATGATGATGATGACATGGAAGAAGATGCCCTAGAGGAAGCTAATGCTGAAGATGGCTCAAAGGAGGATTCGGACAGTTAGACAACCCAAGGGAAGTCCTCTTTACTACTTTTTCCAATTCATTGAGGACAATGAAAATCTTAAGTTTGGGGGAGTTATTGGCTGTGCTCTGTGTCATGCTTTGCTATGTTTGCCATGCCTGCTATTATGTTTGCCATGTTTTGTTATGTTTTATGTGCTTGTTTCCATAATTTTTAGCAATTTTTATTTATTTCAGATTTATATGTTTGTGTGCAATTATACTCAGTTTTACAGATTAGTTTTCTAGATTGTGGCCGAAGATGGATTTTACAAGGAACGGATCAAATTTTGTTTAAATGGATGATTTTTATTATTTGAGTATTGGTATGTGGATAGAAAGATTCACTTGAATCTTTTCACTTAAACTATACACCAATCACATTCAGTTTATGTACTTACTGTGTTGATATGTGAAACCCAAAAGACTCTAGAACTTGATTAGTTATTACTTGAGGCGAAATTGATAGACCATGCATGATTAGGAAATGATCTAGACTATTTTTGTTTTGAGATTGAGCTTTTCAAGCCTACCCAATTATATTAATCCTTTGGAAAACCCTTTGAGCCTAATTTTTCCATTTTGTTGTTATCTAACCATATTACAAGCCATGGCCTAATTGTTTGATTATCCTATTCTTTTGGTCCCTTACTTAAAGTACTATCAATCAAAATTTTTGGATTAAGGGCTGAGCTCAAAAGAAAACAGGGGTGGTTTGTAAATTGTTAGTTTGAGAACTTGAATGTTACAAACAAGGGTTTGTTCTCGGGTCTTGATGAAAAATTAGTGTCATATGCAGTTACAAGTAATGAAGAATAAATCTTAAATTCTGGAGTATGACACTGAGGATTCAAAAAAAAAAAAAAGAAAGAGAAATCAAACTTGAGAATGAATAAAGTTTAGTAGTGATTCTTAAGCTCAAAACAAATTAAATCCAAAGGTGATTACAGTACTTTAGGTGGATTAAACTTCATATAATATCCTTTATCCCACCTAAAACCCGAGCTTTATGTTACAACCTTTGAAAAGTCCTTTTGATTCTTGGTTATGCATGAGTCTTTATTAGTGGAGAGTAATAGTTAATTCAAGCATATGAAGTCTTGTGTTTAAATTCTTATTTAGGTTTCGCATTAACGCTGGAGTGCATGAATTTGAGTAAATGATTATACACACACACACAAGTGGAAAGCGAAGAGTGAAGGGGGATTGGTTTGCTTTGGTTGACTTGAACAATATAACACTAAAATTTATCTTAAGTTGAGAACCTTGTAAAGTCTTGAGGAAAATCCCAATTTGGTATAACAAGTATGTGAGATGAGTAGGGTTGAGAATCTTTAATTGTTCTGTTTCTAGTATGTCTTTGTTCGAGGACAAGCAAATTTCTATGTTTGGGGGTATTTGTTAGCACTGAATTTTACATATGTTTAGAACCCTTTTTACTTAGTTATTTGATTTGTTCTTTGCAATATTAGGTATGTTTTATGTGTTTTATGCATTTGTGCAGGAAAAAGAACAATTTGGAGAAGTTAAAGCTTTTGGAGCTGGTTCTGATGATTCCGTGAAAAAGTGAAATTGCATGATGCTGATCTTGACTTATGCTGCAACAATAGAAGAAACTGGACAGTGCAGAGCAGATCTGAGGAATTAATACCATTGTTGCAGCATAGCAGTCTGATTAGGAGAACACTGTTTTTCCACGTGACCTTCCGCGTTTAAGTGCTTGGAAACCTTATAAATAGTCTTTTTATCAGAATTTCGAGGGGGCTGCGGCAGAAGGCTTCAAGATTGATTTAGCTCCATAGAAACTCCATCTTTTACATCTTTTTCTACCAATGTTTATTCTAGGGATGATAATTTGGAATTATTGGATGTTTATTATGATTTCTAGGAACTAAACTCTTTTTTTCTAGAATCGATGTAGCCAACTTTGGGCAGATTGCAACTGCTTTGTGATATTGTTTGGATGATTTCAATTATGTTTATTTAATCTACTTGTTCTTAATGCTCTAGTTGATTGGCCACCAATTGGATGAATTGGTATAGGAATCCAGCACTCGGGAGAGGGGATTATTTATATGCATAAGGGTAGATTAACATAGGACATTGTTGAATTGGGAGGTTGACAATTCTTATGAGCCATAGAGAAACGAATTACTATCGCTTAATGAACTCTATTATTTAATTCTGAATCGGGAGGTTAGGATTAGGTAATTTGGGTATGAATGTTTAAAACTCGAAAGAGATAAACAGAAAATAGTTTCGGCTATAAACAATTTGAAATCAAAAGAACAATTGATCAAAGGAATTGTATGAACCCTAGTTAGGTGAAATCGAGTTCTAGGAATAATTTGCCATTGATATTTTCATTCGTAATAATTGTGATTTGTTTTAATTAATTTGTTCCGTAATTAATAGTTAGAATAGTAAATAGGATCTTAACCAATATAAATTACTTTTTCTAAATAAAGTTCAAGGTTGTTGATTACAGTGATTTGCGGTAGACACAATTCCCTGTGGGACGATACTTATATTTACTCTATACTTGAAAACTGACCTGTGCACTTACAGTAGTGTTCTATTTGAGCACAACATATGTACAATCACAACTCTTATTGCAAGTGTGTACATTAAACTTATAGACTTACATCACATATACTTCACATTACTTCACATTACAAGTATAACTCCATTTACATTTCTATGTACATATTACAATTATACATATACGAGGTCTTACAGATATTTTCGATTGTCTTTTCCCCGAGTTTTTCTAAAACTCTTTGCGCCTTCTTCTCTATTCCAAATATATATAATCTTAAATATATATATATATATATACCTAAAAATACCTCTTATTTCTTTTTTTTTTTAATCTTCCCACCAACTCCTTCTTTGTTTCTTCTTCTTCTATTTCCAGTATCACCAGAAGACACTATTTTGAGACTCCCTTCACCCTCTCTGCCACTTTGTTCGACGTTGGTGGCCTTCCGTTCACTCTAACTCCATGGTCTCTAGCTACCTGTTCACCTCTGCTCCTCGCAGTCTCCTCTCTCTTCTCGTTCCCACTCTGGTTTCTAGCTCCGGTCCTACTCTCCTCCCTTGTGTCTTGTGTGCTTCTCGTATTTTCAACATCCTTCAAGCTACCTTGCTACACGTCTCCTGCTTTACCGTGTTTCTAGCTCTCCGCCCTTTAATCTCTTCTCTACTGCCTCACCATTTTGTTTCAGCTTTTCACCTATGTTTTTTGGTTTCTCCTTGTTTCCAGCAACTCTGCAAGTTTCTGCCACACGCCTCTTTGTAGCAGCCATCTTTCACTGAACCTTCTACTGCGTTTTCCAACCTCTATGGATATTTCTCTCGCATTAAACTTTTTAATTCCCACGTGGCCTCCTCTGAGACGTGATACTGTCACAAAACCTTAAGCAAAGGAATCGTCTTATACCGTAATGCCTTTTCCTTCCTGTCCAGTATCTGAATCGGCTTTTTCACATAGTTCATATCCTCATTCAACTCCAGTGGTTCATACCTAATCACATGGATCAGATACAGATGATACTCGCGTAGCATTGAAACGTGGAAAACATTGTGGGTACTTAATAATTATGGTGGCAATGCCAATCTATTAGCTCATCTCCCACTCAGTTTAAGACCTTAAAAGGTCCAATGTATCGGGGACTCAGTTTTCTTTTCTTTCCAAATCTTGTTATACCATATCCTTTAAGCTGCTGACATATAAGGCTTTTAGTCACAATTGCAATTATATCTCTTATTGTCCCTGATTACCAATATATCTTTAGGAGATTTGATAAATCCTATTATTCTCCGAATGTGGGGTATATCTCAATAAATGAGTCTCTAACGACATCAATTCCTTTAACTATAGACTATTTGATACACTATTCTATTTTTAAATCTCAATAAATTATTAGTACCAATACTCAAGCTAGTTGGAGCACCCATCTGGGTCTGATTAGCTACATCAATACGGTACTTATCAATACACCGAGCCTACTCGATTCGATCAAGCAAGTCCAGTTTTCAACTCTCAGGCTTGCTACCATGAAATAAATGTCAGTATCAGAAAGGAACCACATCCCAGTTGAGGTTCACTAAATATTTCAATAACTCTTGTCCCTGACCAATATACATAACGCCATCCCGAAATCACTTTTGCTTAAAGCACTAACCCAAGTTATTCCCTTTTTCTTGTATTAGACGGCCTTTGTGAAATTTAATATTTAAACCTTCTTGATCAGTAGGATTCTATAATTCTTCACCGCACCAGTAATGGCATCCTGGCTTCAAACGCGAATATTACGACTGTCGATTCCAATTTATGGGTTATGGTTACTTCTATACGCTGTCAAATCTCTCAAGCGGGGAAGTATTTTGGAATACCTTTATTAGCCATCAGACGTGACCACATGACTGGTTATGAATATAAGAGTTCAAGGTTCAATCCCAATAAGAAGTAGGATACAAAACTTATCGCAATTTCACATTTATCCTTCGGACACAATCCATTCTCAATCCATATCACTTAATCTGAATTCATTTCACATACCAGAGATGTTCTTACCTTTTATACACCTCTTATTCCAATATAACTTGCATTCGAAATTTATCACACTTCAACGCTTGTCTCATTTCATTTATCAATTATAACAAAACTCTTTCCTTATTCGAATTAAGTCTCGCATCCAAAACATAAGCATAAGTAATTTAAAATCCTTAGTCTCGATACGTAATTCATATTCCAAAGTTTCCTGATACCCCAAACTCCAAATCATCTTAACAGTTTTGGGTCCTTCCCTCTGATCTATAATATTTATTTTGGAGGACCCAATTGACTCCTGTTTTCTATACAAAGTGACCCAAAAGGCTCCAAATCTTTTTAACAATTAATGCTGGTACACTCCAAAGCGAATCATTCAATCTGGTAATCCCCTTATCATATGATCCATATAATTACTTTTTCAGCACTTCAAATTCAATCGAAACTATTCAATACAATGGTTTGAATAATAAATTCGACATAAAGTACTAGATCACCTCAAACTTCTCATTCGGTCTAGTGGTAACTCTGAGAGATCATCCAACTATGCGTCAAAAAATTCTCTGTCTACAGGGGTGTCTCTTTACTCCGAACACACCCTATCTTTATCAATTATATAAACAGTGTGGCCTTCACTTATACTTTTAGTTCTGTAATTCATCTTTTCAGTTACGGTGACTTTACTCTATCACTCTCACTGCTTCATTACTACATCTCTTTTACGTCACTCTCTTTACCTTTCATTTTCTTAGTAACCTCGAAATATACATTTCATATCATCAGAGTTGCTCCTTGCGCATTGCTTCCTCAAAAGAACATCCAATGGGGCTAATTTAGCTCGATTGAGGATCTTAGTACCTCCTATGAGTTTCCTGGACTTCCTTCATTTCACATCTCTACTTATCCAGATTATACTCCTTCTAAATCTATTTAATTTCATATTCATTCTCGGACTTGTTTCCTTATGTTCGATTCACTCATTTCATCTATAATTGCCACTTTATTTCATCCGGAATGTGTTGCCGCCTAGAGCCTTCAGAAATATATCTCATGTTATTCATTGATGTAAGTTCTCGGATTAATTCGGGTGACTTCCCTTCGAGCTCTACTTACCATTTCGATGTTGATGCCACTAAAGCTACATTTTTTATAGTAGTGCACTTCAAAAGTCCATATAACTTCTCCCCAATTCTTTACCACAAAGTTGCAAAAGCAACTTTCTCAGTAGAGTTACTTCTAAAATCATCAAGCTTTTCAATCTCATTCATACAACCCTCTGAATCATTGAATTCTTAATCTTATTGAAAAACGGACTCCTGAAACTGCCCCCAGTCTATTAAGTTCACAGTCATACTCTAAGAATCCATATAAGTTTTCCAATTTAATTTTTCAGTTTTCCATTACAATTGGATTCTTGACTCTAGTATGTAATAGCATACTATCTTCCAAAATTAGTTCGGTCTTTCTCTCAATAACACCTCAATCATTATCATTATCATTGTGCCGCTATCACTTGATCAAACAATGCCATTATTGTTTCCATGCCTCGCTCAAATCTTACGAAACAGACTCCAAATTTTCCAATGAAACTATAAGATGTACACTCAGACGAGGGTTCACTACACCTCTCAGGCCTATCTCTATGGCCTCGAGGAACGATTCATTTCCATCTGCCAATATGACTATAATACTAATCAGCCATATCTATCAGTTTCCTTTCATTCACTGACATAATTTTCAATAAAACACAGTCAGGTATACCCTTTTGTATCTAATTAATGTATAGTAACGCTGGGGATGTGAACTTTCTAAGTCTTTTTCACTTTTAATATCAACTTGTATCTGGCCAACCTTGCTATCATACCAACTTTTGTAATGACCTGAATTACACACAATTTGGTTGGGTTACAAGTCGATATTAGCTCAAAAGAATAACTTAGTGTGATTAATTTTCTTTCTTAGTAACAAATTTTAAACAAAATATATATTCACATTTTCCAGACACATCTTGTATGCATTACTATGCTTAAAAAAATTTTAGATACAAAAGAATTGTTTAAACCTGGGTATACCTTCGATGCAGATTTTTACTCCTCGAAATCATAACTATGCGGAATGCCTTACTAACAGAAGTGATCCAAACTATAGTGGGGCACTATGGAGGAAAGTAAGGGGGTGAGTTCAACATGCTCAGTAAGAAAAACCCCATAGCAGGTAGATAAATAAACTACCTAAGATATATATATATATATATATATGAACTTGCCAAAAATCTGAAAACATTTACACAGAGTACATAAATAGTTTAGCAATTTTCACAAATACCAAAAACAGATTTCAGAACTGAACATATATTGGTAATGAAGTTAGCTACTGTGGTAAATACAAAAATTTTAGAGGTTCTAGTAGTAAAATAAACAGATTTCTAAATATCTCAGTTCATGCAGAGAATTTAAAAAATATATATTTCTAGTAGACGAGACAAGGCAGACATACTATATTAGATATCAGAAATGACTATTGGCCAATGTCGATGACTCCGGACAATTCACGGGCCAGGTGTGCCGGGATGTCAATCGTCATGGGAGTAGTCAGCTACCAAAATGACTCACAGATCAAAATTTTTTAAGACCGAAAACAAAATTAGAAACACGGTACATCGTACTCGTAGACCACAGATATA
This sequence comes from Firmiana major, assembly GCA_033439115.1. Taxonomy (NCBI): domain Eukaryota; kingdom Viridiplantae; phylum Streptophyta; class Magnoliopsida; order Malvales; family Malvaceae; genus Firmiana; species Firmiana major. The sequence goes on along the minus strand of CM065903.1, from coordinate 18,028,243 downwards.
GAAATAGATACAGAACAAACAAAAATGCAGCATGATCTCATCAATGCTTTTGTCACAAAATCAGTGCGAGACGGACCGTACGACACAAAGTCAGTATGCGCTCAAGCACATATCATCAAAATAGCTTTATAAGTAAATCATTTCACCTCAAATCACATATAAATTCAATTATTTCATGAAACCGTTCAAAACAGGCTGACTAGCCCTTTTTTGGATAAAATCTCAGAAAACAGTCTATAAAAATTTAAAATTCAGGATTTTCAATTTTTAAACCGAATTTAAGCCTCATCAGAATCTATGCAAACCATTTAAATTCAATCAGTAAAATTAGGTTGTTCAACTAGGCTAAAATCTCTAATTTTCAGAGTCATAAAATTCGACCTAGTTTTTTCGATAATTTTGAACTGTGAAATTCAGCCTAGGAATTTTACATCTACAAATACACATAAATTACGCATATTTATCTCTAGCAGCAATGAGAATTTTTCTGACCTCGGTGCCTATCCGTATTCTTCGATTGCCTGAGTGATGCGAGTCGATAGGTCCGGCCTGCTCGATTAATTTCCCCGAAATTTCATACCAGTGTTTCTAAAATTTCAAATCGCAACTCTTTGCGCCTTCTTCTTTATTCCAAATATATATAATCTTAAATATATATACCTAAAAATACCTCTTATTTCTTCTTTTTTTTTAATCTTCTCGCCAACTCCTTTGTTTCTTCTTCTTCTTCTTTTTCCAGTATCACTCGAGGACACTGTTTTGTGACTCTATAAGACCCAAAATTTGGTGTAAATTCCTTAAGAAATCGTTATTTTAAATCTGAATTTAGAAATCTTGATCAATAAAGAAGAAATAATTGAATTTCAGGTTCAATTGATCAAGATATGAATTTATTTGGATAACCCAAAAATTTTTCCACCTCGGGAATTTATCTCGAGGATATAAAAAATATTTTTTGAGAAAATAAAAATAAAAATAAATGAAAATAGAATATTTTTGTGGAAAATAAAGAAATTTTGGGTATATAATAAATTATATTATATTTTAATATAATATAATATATTACAAAATAAATAAATAAAAAATAACAGAATCGTGAAATCGCGATTCTGTAAAAAGGGAAGGAAATAGAAGACAAACCGAGGGAACCCAGCTTTCCCTTCTACCTCATCGAACGGAGGCCACTGGCTGACGCACCCAGGCGAGAGGCCGAAGGGAGAGGTAGTCGAGCCAGCGCCGACGCTGGTAGAGGGAGGAGGAACGACGATCGACAACTGAGAAAGGGAAAAGAGAGAGAAACCGAGAGGAAAAAAGAGAAATGAAAGGTGAACGGAGGTCGGAGGAAGGAAGAGGACCTCGCCACCGACCAGAGGAAGGGCTGAAACGCCACTGTCGGGGACGTAGAGGTGTCGAAGGACGCGGAAGAAAGACGGCAGTGACGTCGAGGAAAGAAAAGGTTGCATCAGCCTCATCGTCGTCGATCCGAGCGTGGCCACCACCAAATTCGTGCTTCGCGTGGCCAGACGGACCAACAGGAAAAGGAAGTCAGCGAAGAACCGATCGGAAAAGAGTCTGAACGGGGAGATCGACATTAAACTGGGTCAGATTGGTTCAATGGAAGGGTGGTCTGAATCGGTCTGAACCGGTTCAGCCAAGGAAGAAAGAAAAAAAAGAGAAAACAAAATGGGGAGAAAAATTCGGTGATGTAATCAGGCAAATGGTAAGCCGGTAAGCAGTCAAAATTGATCGATTTAATTTTTGAAAAATTTATTTAAAATTATAATTGACCGAAATTGACCCGATTTAATTACACAAACGTGTGGCGCGACAAACGAAAATTTAGGTCAACCTCGATTTACGTGTTACAACAAAATCTCGAGTAAGTAAATTTCATTTACGACAATTTGTATAATTATGCGCGTTAGAATTTCATCTCATAAGTTATGAATTTATTTCTGTATAAAATGAATTATGTTTTGGAATTGAAAATCGATTGTTGTAAATAATTGTATGAGCTATCCAAAGAGCCTAAATCGAGGCCCAATAAGTGTTGATGGGCCCAATGAGCCCAATAGGCCTTGATGAAAGGAATAGTAAGTGGAAAATGGGCTTAAGACTGATTAAGGCCCATTAAGGTGCAATCGGGCCCAATAAGAGTAAACGGGCCGAATGCTGTAAATTAAGCTCAGTAAAAGTGAAATACGAGTAAAATGTACTATATTCAACCCGATAAATGATTATCTGCAGCTCCAGGGAACATATTGGGAGTTAAACGGATCGGGTGATTGATAACGATGGAAAAGGTAGAGTGATCAGAGAAATTGAGGTAAGAAAATTTTTGTGAATAGCTAGAGGTAGCTATACGTATTTTTGGGTAGATTTTTGAATAATTAAATTGTATATAAATTCGGAATATGGAAAATATCGGTAGAGACCCGATATAAAAAAATTATCGTTTTGCCCTTACTAAGGGAAATTTTAGAAAAGTTAGGATGGGACTGGAATATGCATAAATAGCATGTTTTGAGTGTTTTCACTATGAAATACTACTTTTTAGCAAATTATATAATATTTATTTCGACCCGAGAGGGTAAATGACGATTTTGCCTGTGTGAAGGGTAAAAATTTTGACTTTTAGAAAAAGTCATGAAACGCAGAAACTGAGTATTCTTATTGAATTTTAATGCTTTTCAACAAAGATATGGGTAGGCTGGCTGAAGTTTTATCAATTTACATAAAATAGCACGTTGCAGGTGCTGATTTTGGTTTTGAAAACCATTCTTTGAAAATCATTCTTGAAATTGAGCCACCTACATGGTATATGTGGAAACAAAACGTGCTAAGAGCATTGCTCACACGAGATTTGACATGATTTGTGCATGTGACAGAGTGCTAGAAGCTTAGCTTGCACTCGATTTTACATGATTTTATACATGACATAATGCTGGGAGCTTTGCTCGCACTAGATTTTTATATGACATGCATAAGGTCGTGCTGGGAGCATTGTGTAAACTGTGTGTCAGACTAATTTAATATACTCACATGTGCATTTCAAGACATGGCATTGGATATTGAGATGACGTGGGTACGGGGTGTATATTGTACGGTGCTTACAGCATGGAGTACGTTGTACCGTGCCGTGATATATGATGTGTAGTTTTCAGACTAGTGATCTGATTGGCTGGTAGAAAGGTTTGGTACCCACCTCCTAGGGCAACCTCAGATGTGATGTGATACCCCGCACACTAGGATCTGTGTAGCCTAGGATCATAGAGGATATGGCCAAAGTCTTAAAGTTTTTACCATGATTCTTGCCTAGTCTCGCATGTCACTTACTTTGTGAAATCGCATGTTATTTGCTTTGCGAAATCACACATTACTTATTACTTGATTTTGTGATTTCATGATTTTTATGGTTTTGAGATTTAGTCCTGATGATTTTGGGGCGGATGTTGATTTGAAATAAATGACATGTTTTGACATAATGTGCATTATTTAAATAGCATGACATATAATTCCATGCTTTATCTGCCATTTCACGAAATGAATTGTCGATTTGAAATAAATGGCATGTTTTGACAAAATCTGCATTATTTAAATAGGATGAAGTATAATTCCATGCTTTATATGCCATTTCACGAAATGAATTACTCTATACAAATGAATTTATCTGGCATAAAAGTATGCATGAAATTCGTATTTAAGAATGATTTCAAAAGAGAATGATTTAATGCATGGCATCATGATCATGTAGATAGTGTGGTTATCTACTTGCTCCCATGATTGCCTTACTGAGTGCGTGGTTTGCTCATCCCACTTATTTTCTCCTTTTTTCAGAGCATTCGCAGTAGTTAGTGAGCGGCTGAGGACTTACATTCTTGGTATCCGCTGCTTCCCATCATCGAAAGGTATACACCTTGGTATCATTTTGTATCTAAACATATAATAGCACAGTAATCATTTTGGAATGTAATATGGGGGATATAAATATTAGTAAACACGTACAAGTATAGAACCTCAATTATAAAGTATACGTGTTTGCTTTTGGATAAATTAAAAGATAGATGTTATGGTAGATGGTAAAGGGTGACTAATACTAACTCATAGCCTAACTGTTTGGTGGTGAGAATGTTCACGACTGGGAAATGAAAGGAAAAAAGCGAAAAATTTGTAACGATTTTTAGTAAAAAGGGGTTGTGACAAAGGTGGTAACAGAGCTGAGTTAGTCTGATATGAGTCGGTATTAGTAAGTAGGAAAGTTACATCCCCATATTACTATGCTTTGTTTAGATATAACTGTGTATATCGAAATGGTATTAGACTAATGAATGGTTATGGATGCAAGAATTTAGGCATTATGCCTTTTAACCACTGTGGTAGAGGGGTGAGTACATGTACTCGAGGCCGTAGAGGTAGGCCTGAGAGTCATACTGAGTCATCACATAAGACTCAGAATGAGATTAAGGTGGAGGTTGATGTTAAGCATGCCCCATAGGGTCCTACAGTGAAACTGGAAGATATTGAGACACGCTTCACAAGGTTGAAGTAGAGTGTGGAGAATATTTTGGAGTTGTTAATCAGTCTATGCAGGGAGTTGAGGGCTGACGAGACCTATCTGCACAGATGCCTCAGACTATAGAGACTCCAACACCTCATCAGTTTAGGATATGTCTTTGCCTGCAGCTCTACAACAAAGTGGTAATGATTTGGAATATGATTATGAGCTGGACAGGTTAAGGCAATTTTAAAAGTTCATACCACCGGTAATTAGCGAGGTAAAGAACCCAGTAGTTGTTAAGGACTAAATGAATGAGATAGCGAAGTTGTACAGGTTCCATCGGTGTATGTTGACCGAGAAAGTGACTTTGATGCGTTTACGTTGGTGGATGGGACGGAACATGGATGGAATTCCTCTTAACCTATCTTAAGAGTTAGACATCCATAACTGACATGAGAGATAATTCTGGATACACAGAGATAGTATATTCCTAACACTGTTTAGAGGAATTTATGGATAAAGTTCTTTAGTTTGACCCAGAGAAACAGGTCAATCGACGAGTATGTATCTCGATTTATATCCCTGGGCAGGTGTGACCCCGACACTATAAACAGTGAGAGTAGGAAGGTTCAAAAGTCATGGAAAGGCTCAGACCATCTATCAGAGTCTGATTGGCCTTGTTAGATATCATTACATACGAATAGGCAGTGCGTAGATCACAGGGTGTGAATAAGGTTATGAGTTACACGCCTCTAAGTTTGGGAAAGGTATTAAGGGCCGAAATAGAGACAGAAAGAGAATAGTGGATAATAAAGGTGTCAGAGCGGGAAGGAGGTCATTTGGTAAGAGATTTAGAACTGATGAGTCATGGGGTAAGATGATTAGTAAGCCCCCAGTGTATCCAGTTTCAGTGCCTACGAGGGGCATTGTGATTGGAGGACCTCAACCTACTACTGAGCTGTGTAGGATCTATGGTAGATACCACAGAAGTAGGCCTCACATCTTATTAACTAAAACATGCATTTAGAGAGGTCAGATGAGCCATCTATTCAATGAATGCCTAGAGCAGGGTGAGATTACCCCATGGAAGGGCAAAAAGCCAGAGACAGCCCTTGTTGATACCTCTGCACCAAAAAAGAAAGCCACAACTGAAGAGAAGTGGGAAATAGGCTGTTGGTAAAGGACGGGTGTATGCCTTGGATCAGGACACTATTGATGCTTCATCTTATGTGGTGGAAGGTACCATCTTGATTGTTAATATTGAAACAATTATTTTAACTGATCCTAGTGCCATGCATTTATCATATCGCCTTCATTTGCATATAAGGTAGTGAAATATGTGAAGCCTATACCCTTAGGCAAAATACTGATAGTTAGCACCCCAATGAAGAATAGTCAGCTAACTGAATGTGTATGCAGAGATTGAAGTTGAAAGTGAGGGAAAAGGATACGACAGCCGATCTTATCCAATAGAATACGAATGATTTTGATGTAATATGGAGAATGGACTGGTCAGTTGCAAACTATGCAGTTGATATTGCTATTGTAAGATAGTAATGTTTCCACCCCTAAAAAGTGTATTATATGTTTTGATAAATGAAGAAAGGGTGTAATGGTTGTAAATAAAGGAGTAAATGATTGTACTAACAGAATGAATAATGATGAGAAGATTTCATCACCTATGTGGTTGATATGGATAAGGCATATCCGGAGTTGACAGAAATCCCAATGGTCAGGGAGTTGCCTAATGTCTTTTCAGATGATCTACCAGGGTTGCCACCAGTTAGAGGAAATGAGTTTTGTATTGATTTGGTACCTGGTACTGAGCCGATATCCAAACCACCATATAAAATGGCTTCAGTGGAACTGAAGGGACTATAGAAGCAATTACAGGAGTTATTGGATAAGGGTTCATCAAACCGAGTGTTTAGCCTTGAAGAGCACCGGTTCTGTTTATGAAAAAGAAAGATGGAAGCCTCTGACTATATAGTGATTTTGATTGGTGAATAAGGCTACCATCAAGAATAAGTGTTCCTTTCCACGCATTGATGAGCTATTGGATTAGCTTCGGAACGAAAATCTTTTTCGAGATCGATTTGAAGTCTGGGTATCATCTGTTGAGGATTCAAAATGTGGATGTGCTCAAGACAACGTTTTGTACCCGTTAGGATATTAATGAATGAGGTATTTAAACTTTACTTGGACCGAATTGTTATAATCCATATTGATGATATTTTGGTGTATTCGAAGTCCAGGGAAGATCATGAACAACAATTGAAAACTGTTTTACAGATGATTAGTTGAGGATTTCTCGAAATGGGCTACTCCTGTCACGACCCAAATTACCTAAAAATCAGAGTAAATTTTTTGCTTTTTCATTTATTATTTAATTCTTACCTTTCTCTCATCATGACCATCCTAGAACACAGTTGGGCTATGATTCGGTGTTAGTCACCTCTCACCTATTTACCATTCCATTTCCATATTCACATTCATATATCAAAGTTTACTATTCTTTTGACTTTAAATAAATACATACCCAATGGTATTTACATGACTCTACATCCCTGACATAATATTCATTTATAGTACTGTGCATTTACATATTTAGATACCAAACCATACAAATGTGTATACCTGACTCTCGATGGGAAGCAGCGGATACCAAGCATGCAAGTCCTTAGCCACTTAATAACTATTGCAAGTGCTCTGAAAAGATGGGAAAATAAGGGGGTGAGCAAACCACACGCTCAGTAAAACAATTATGCAAGTAAGTAGATAGCTCCACTATCTACATGCTCATAATGCCATGCCCTTAAATCCATTTCTTTTCATTAAAATCATCAAGCACAAAGTCATGCAAACATCAATGACTTAGTTTATAAAATTGTTCGTGCATATATAAATCATACTACTTATGCATCAAAGCATTTTATGTGACATCATTAAATCATAATAAGCATGAATTTAATCAAGATCATGCAGTCTTTCATGTCATGTAAGACAAATCATGGAGTTCAAATGAAAGCATGGAAAACATCATCATGCTACTGCATTTAAATCAATTCATTAAAACTGCGGTAAAACTAACCCTTCCGGGTCAATCATCTCATAAAACAATTCATTTAAAATTTATTATAAAATTTCGGTTATAAAACCACCCTTCTTTTAGGGTCACAAATCATAAAATCATGAAATCATAAAATCATCAAATCGGGGGCCTGACCCCTCCTTCGGGTCTACCCTGGTCTAACAGACCACAAGTTATATCATGTGAGGCAAACAGCTGATCATATCAGTAACATCGAGGACTATGGCCATATCCTAGTGATCCCTAGCAACGCGGTACCTAGTGTGCGGGGTATCACACCTGAAATGGGAGGTGGGTCGTCCTACCCGCCAGAACAGCCTAACACCAAGATTGCGAGGGCAAGGCTTGCTGCTTCGTGGCTAATGCCACTCCACTCCAACAATCCCCACGGTACAGCGTACTCCGCGTGATATACACGGTACAACGTACTCCGTGAACCCAAGCTCAATCAGGGGTGCCTGCAATAGGTCTTATCCACCCATATCATCTCTGTCTCAGTATGCACGTGTGAGTATATCATCTCACTGTGACACATAGTCTATAGGAGGCTCCAACACGGCTATATGCATGTCATATAAATCCCTGTGCGAGCAAAGCTCTAGCATGGCTCCATGCATATTCATGATATTAGAAAACCTCGTGCGAGCGAAGCTTTAGCACGGTTTCATAGAAATCAATGAAATCTGCGTACGAGCAGCGCTCCAGTACGACTTAGACTAATTATAAATTTAAGTAAAATCCACGTACGAGAGATGCTCAAGTACGGATATGTATAAAAACTTAATGAAAACCTCGGACGAGGAAAACTCCAGTACGACATTCAAATGTATTATGAAAACCATATAAAACTTTGTGCGAGCAACGCTCCAGCACAAATGAATGCTCAAATAAATCAAATCTTCGTACGAGCAATGCTCCAGTATGACTTTATGCATAAATACATCAAATCTCGTGTGAGTTACACTCCAGCACGGCTTTTATGCAATAACATATCAAAACAGGATGCGAGCTAAGCTCCAGCATCTCTCATGCATGTTAAATCATAAAATCAGTGCGAGCAACCGCTCTAGCACATTTTATGCACATGATGTCACACAAATCGGTGCGAGCAACCGCTCAAGCAAATTTATGCACATTCACAAACGCAGATATAGTGCGAACTACATGTCGGCACTATCTGTTTCCATATAAACTTGATAGTTGGCCTATTTTCCAAGGAAATTTCATTTAAATACCAATAACACTTACGTAGTGTTATTTTGGGAAACTTATGCAATTATTGGCCAAACTACAGTTTTGCTATGTTAAAACCACGAAAATCCCTTAAATCAGAAAATTCATAAATCATGCATTTCATGCATGCCATGCTTTCACCATCCTTAGGTGAACTTCCCTTAATAGGGGTAAAATAGTCTTTTCACCTATTTCGATCCTTAAAATCATTTAAACCACTTTTAAGATCATTATACATAATCAGGGTATACATACATATTCAGTGTACAGAAAAGCTATTAAAATACGCATAGCTATCTCTAGCTACTCACATAATTCCCTTACCTCATTTTTCTGTACAGTCTGACCTTTCCATTGATGACTCGTCACGCAGTCCGATTTGCTCCAAATCCAATCTCCAAAACTGCGAATACATATACATCAGGTCAACTACAATACAATTTAATTGTATTTCATATTTTCTGGACTTAATTTAAATCATTGGGCCCGTTTACCCATATTAGGTCCGATTGCACCTTAATGGGCCTTAATCGGCCTTAAGCCCGTTTACCACACTTTATCGAGGCCTATTGGGCTCATTGGGCCCATCAGTATATATTGGACCTCGTTCTAAATTCTCGGATATCTCAATTTAGTATTTATGACAATTTATCCTATTTTCCATAATTTAATTCATTAAATGCGGAATTTAAATTTCGTAATTTATCAACATAAATAACGATGCAAATTGTCGTAAATAAATGTTACTTACCCGAGATTCCATGATAATACGCAAATCAAGGCTGTCTCGAGCTCTCGATAGATGCCAATTATCGAGCTACACATTTAATAATTTTTTTCGGGTAAATTTTCAGTCAGATATTAATCAAATTAAATATTTCAAAAATTAAATCGGTCAATTCGACTGCTTACCGACTAACCCGAAGCTCGATTGCATCACTGAAATTTTCCCCAATTTTTCCTCTTTTTCCCTTTTTCTTCCTTTTTTCCTTCTCTTTTTGGCTGAACCGGTTCGATCCGGTTCAGACCGATCCGGTCCAGCGGTTCAGTCCGGTTCGGTCCAGCGATTCAGATCGGTTCAGCATCATTTCCTTATTTTGACGCCGTTCGGCCGGTTCCCGATGCGATTTCAGCACCAATCGGCGCGCCACGGCCTGGGCTTCCAAAATCGGTCCTCGGGTTGGACCAAATCGACACCATCACCGGTGAATCGAGGTTCTCTCCCGCGGCTTCTGCCCCCATTTTTTGGCGTTTTCCGGCCACTTCGCCGAGCGTCGTGGCCGCCGGTAGGTTGCGCGGGTTTCGGACCTCTTTTGTCGGCCCTCACTTGGGGTTCCTGGCCATCGGTAGCTCGCCAGTGAGCCTCCTATTCCTCGGTTGGCCATCGCTTCTCTGTTTTCGTTTCTGTTTCCCGTTTCCTTCAGAAATCGCAAAACACGATTTCTCTTTCTTTTTTTTTCTTTTTTTTTTCAGTTCAGTTTTTTTATTATTTATTTTTATTATTATTTTATTTTTAATAATATTTTAATCAATTAAAATATTATTAAAATCTAAAAATATCTAAAAAAAAATACTATTTTATTCATTTAATCTGTAAATGAATTTATCAGTCCGATTTTACCTTTTCGGTATAATTTTCGATTATTTTTCGATACGAAAATTTTGATTTATTCCAATAAATTCATATCTTGATCAATCTTCGTTATTGATCAAGATTTCTCAATCCCATATTTTTAATTAAATTTTCTTATCCCGATTAATATCGAATTTTGATCTTTTGATCGTTTTGCCCTTGCACATGTTCGAGAATTCCATTTTAATCCTTTTTCATTTTTCAATGCACTCGAAAATTTTTATTAATTCCCTTTTTGTTCTCACGATAAAATCGGGTCTTACAATCTCCCACACTTAAGAAATTTGGTCCTCCAAATTAGAACCAAGTCAAATGAGTCCATAAACAACTCTCGGTACATCTTTCGTATCATATATTGTCATCCTCAAGTGACTTTCTCCGGAGTGTAATACTACCATCATACTTAACTAGGGAGATCATCTTAAACCTCAGCACTTTCTCCTTCCGTTTAATACCCGAATCGATTTTATACGTTACCGTTTTATTGAGCTAAGCTATTGGAGCTCATATCCAATCACATATGCTGTGAGATCTGAGAATTTTAGATATATTTTAATGATGTAATAAGAACTTGAAGTGTAATTTATTGAGCTAAGTGAATTGTGAAAATTATATTTGGAGATTTATATGTAAGTGTTTAATATAAGTGTGAAACTAAGAGGTCAGATCGATCTTGGAGAAGGAGAGATCGATCTGGTAAGTTAAAAATGACAAGGAAGGAGGAATTTAAGGAGCAGATCGATCTCCAATGGAAGAGGATCGATCTCTAAATGTTTCTGTTTGGGAGAAGATCGATCTCTTCAAGGAGCAGATCGATCTCATAAAGCCATAAAGAGATCGATCTCACCCCACGATAGATCGATCTCCTAGGCATAAAATTACCCCAAATCGTCCCTAAATTCAAATGCAGATCGATCTTATCAAGAGCCAAATCGATCTCCTACCCTCAGTCTATATAAGGAACCCCTACTTTCTCCTTCAATTTCATTTTCTCTCTCTTCTAACCCCCATTTATGTCGAAGCCCTAGCTTTCTCACTCATCCAAAGCACCCATTTTCGTCCAAATCAGAGGCTGTGGTAAGAAGGAAAGTTGTTCCTCATCAAAGGGAGAACAACATACTTGGAAATCGTAAGACGGATTGAATCGAGGCAAGAGATAAGCTCTCCACAAGTTTTGGGTAACTTTTAAACCTCGATCTTGATATTTGAGATGATTTTGGTAATGATAGTTGTTGGCATTGTGTTGAAGTAGCTGGAAAATGATTAGGGATTGATGAAATTACAATGTAGTTGGAGTGATAATGATATTTAGCAATTTTGGGAATTTTGAGCTATAAATGGAAATTTAGACAATGTGGTGAATTAGCATAGATAATTTGGCATGAGAAATGTAGGACGTTGAGATGTTGTGAATGAGATTGTAGTTTGGGGTAGAGTTATGAGAATCAAGAGATTTGAGGTGTTATGAATAATTATGCTCGATTTTGAGAATTGAGGTTACTGTGATGATGAATATTGATGTTTTAACATCGTTTGGACAGCTCGAGAGTTCCAGAGTGGAATGCAAGACTAGTCCGTGACAAGGGGGAAACGATTGCACTATATGAGGTGCAAAGAGGTAAGGGAAACTAAACAAATTGTGTATGTGATTTTGAACTATTATAGCATGATTTGTGATTTATAAAACAAGCATGTTTGATGTGTTGTGTTTTGATGAGAATGCACATGATTTTTATAGCCGGTTGGAGCCCAATGTTTTTATGAGTTTATAATTGGGCTCTACGTAAAGGTGATCTTGAGATTTGAGAAATGTGTGCGTGTTTTACCGGTTGGGACTCGGTTTCAATATGTTTTGTGTTTAGTACAAAACGGTTTTAAATGAGTTTTATGAGAGAAAAATCACTATGAGTTCTACGTGAAGGCAAACCAGTCTTATGTGATAAGACTTAGGTGTGTGATTTTGAGTACACACCGGGCATTACTCTGGTAGCATGTAAGCCCGATTCTTCTCCGTTCTGGTAACATGAGATTCCCCATTCTGTGGCTATGCCACGTATATTTGGTAGCCGTTGCCACGTGAGAACCCTATTTGGTGACTGTTGCCACGTGAGAACCCTATTTGGTGGTCGATGCCACGTGAGAATCCTAATTGGTGGCCGTTACCACTTGAGATCCCCCATTCAGTGGCTATGCCACGTATATTTGGTGGCCGTTGCCACGTGAAACCCTATCCTGTGGCTGTGCCACGTGTGAATTTAAATCAGTGGCTATGCCACGTGTGTTTAGTGACTGTGTCACGTGTGAATTTAAATCAGTGGCTATGCCACGTGTGTTTAGTGGCTGTGCCATGTGTGAATCTAAATCAGTGGCTGTGCCACGTATATTTGGTGGCCGTTGCCACGTGAAACCCTATCCTGTGGCTGTGCCACGTGTGAATTTGAATTAGTGGCTATGTCACGTGTGTTTAGTGGCTGCGCCACGTGCATTATTATTACAGTGATTTTATCACGTTAATTGAGAAAGCGATTATCGCATTATTTTCACATGCTTGATTACTACTCTATACTGAGCCTTTTTACTTCATGTTTTCACATGATTTGAGATATGAGAATGTCGTTTTGAGTACTTTCATGCTATGGTTTTCAAAAGAGTATAATGTGTTTCACATACAAATAAATATTTTGTGATGTGCATTTTGGTTTATGTAATGAGTCCCTTACCCCCTTACTGAGCGATTTAGAAGCTCACCCTGTTTTCTTTCCCCCTAGATTTCTTCAAGTGAAAAGGGTTTCCCTGCGACGTACGGAGTAGTGGCTAGTGGAAGACTTGGCTCCAGGCCATATATTGTATTTTGAGGTATCTTTTATCTTTTCATGTGCCCAGACAATTATCGTAATTGCAGACACTTGATGTATAACATTGTATGGGATGTATTAGGATTAATTAACTTAATATTGAGTAATGTATATGATACGATACTTGTTATCTAGTGATGAGATCCTGAGGTATGATAAATATGATGATGCATGACACTGCACAGGAATGCACCCTTAATTGTGAATTGATGAGTAAAAAGTTCTAAATTGGCCCTATTTTCTGCATTTTTGGGGCGTGACAGAGCTTTCTTGGTATCAGAGCTTAGGGTGTCTAGTACTGTCAGTGTCGGTTAAGTGAAATAGAATACATCCCAAGTGTCTGTAATAGTCTGGTCATGAACTGAATCTGAGGATTGAGATTTCAATCGATTTTGATATGTACGCGCAGGAGACGAGTTAAGATAGAGAATGAGTGGATGACAAGGTCGTTCGAGGAGGCAGGCAGAGTCCCTTTCGCCACCTGCCCCTCAACTAGAGAGTCCTAACTCTCGATTTAATCGAATTGAGACCGATGTGAGGCAAGGTTTTGAGCAGATGGCAGCGCTATTCGTGCAACACTTTGGAGTTAATGCCTCGGGTACTACTCCTACACCACCACCAGGACCTCCCGTACCCCCAGTATAGATGGATCCAGTGCCTCCCGTCACTCAGCCTGATGACAGAAGTATGGTCTGACTAAAGGATTTTCTGAAGATGAATCCACCCGCATTTAGGGGAAAGAAGGATCCTACCGAGGCCGAGGAGTGGCTGACGGAGTTAAGAATTATATTTGATTATCTGGGGTGCACCGATGCGGAGAGGGTCAGTATGAGTATCTATATGTTGAAGGGGAGAGCTCGAGATTGGTGGGGTACTACCCAGGGTATTCTGATGTCCCGCCAGGATGTGATTGGTTGGGAAGAGTTTCAGACAGCCTTTAGGACCCAATATGTACCACGAGCCGCCCAGAGAAAGAAATAAGCTAAGTTTTTGAGTTTGGTACAGGGTGATATGTCTGTAGATGACTATGAGAGCCAATTCACCGCGCTATTGAGGTATGACCCAGAGACCTTCAAGAATGAAGAGCTCCGCACAGAGAAGTTTGTGTATAGATTGAAGCCCGTCATCAGAGATAGATTGATAGGGCTATGTATTACCGAGTTTGGAGATGCTCTGAGACGAGCACAAGAGATTGAGAAGGGAATTGAAATGGTACAATCCCAGAACGAGCTCAGAGCGGTGAATAGAGATAAGGGCAAGAGGCCAGCGATTTTCCAAACAGATGCTCAGAGAGGTTCCTTCAGAAGAGAAAGAATTGAGGTGCAGAAGGGCAGATTAGAGAGACACAGAGGTTACCCCAACATTAGGGAGACCCCTCGAGATGTCAGGCATGAGACAAGGTTTTGCAAAAATTGTGGCCGAATGCATGAGGAAAGTTGTACTGGGTCGATCCATGGGTGTTTTAGATGTGGAGACATGGGTCACATGGTGAATGATTGCCCTTAACCTCAAAAACCACATGTCTTGGAGCCCACTAGACAACAACCTCAGAGAGTAAATCCCCAGAGACGGGCCACTGCTGCAGAGAAAGGAAAAAGACCTGTTACACAGGGACGTGTGTTTGCCCTAGATAAGGAGACCACAGACACTTCTGCAGAAACTATAAGAGGTACACTCTCTGTCTGTAATCATAAGGCTCATGTGTTGATAGATCCAGGATCCACGCATTCGTTCATTTCTGAGCATTTTGCATGTAGATTAAACTTGAAGTTTGAACCTCTAGAATATATACTACATGTAAATACCCCTATGCGTGAATCCCAGAGAACTGAGTTAATCTGTAAAGGATGTGAGATAAAGGTGGGAGATAGAGTGATGTTAGCAGATCTAATCATGATAAATATGCATGGGTTTGATGTAATTTTGGGGATGGATTGGTTGGCAACCAATTGAGTGAGTTTAGACTGCTACACTAAGATTGTAACTTTCTCCCTACCTGAACCCTACAGTGTACGTTTAAACTATTAAGTAAATAAACGTATGAAATTTTGATGTTGCTCTTGAGAGTCCTAAATATGATTGTTCATGTGAAGGTTATGAAACACTCATCTCAGATGATGAGCGGGAACATTTGAGGATGGAAGATATACCTGTGGTGTGTGAATTTCAGAATGTTTTCCCAGATAAGTTACCAGGTTTACCACCAGAGAGAGAGCTGGAGTTTACCATCGATTTGGTACTAGATACTCAGCCGATCTCTAAACCTCCCTACCGGATGGCATTAGTGGAACTTGAGGAATTGAAGAAATAACTACAGGAGTTATTGGATCAAGGGTTTATTAGACCCAGTGTTTCACCGTGGGGAGCACCAGTATTATTTGTTAAGAAGAAGGATGGTAGTCTCAGATTATGCGTAGACTACCGGTTGTTGAATAAAGCCACGGTGAAGAATAAATATCCATTGCCCAGGATTGATGATCTACTTGATCAGCTGATAGGGGCTTCAGTCTTTTCTAAGATTGATTTGAGATCCGGCTATCACCAGTTGAGAATCAAAGAAGAAGATATTCCAAAGACGGCCTTCAGGACAATGTATGGCCATTATGAATTTCTGGTGATGTCCTTTGGATTGATGAATGCCCCTGCCGCCTTTATGAGATTAATGAACGAGATGTTCAGAGACTATCTAGATAAGTTTGTGATAGTCTTTATTTATGATATCTTGGTGTACTCTCGGTCGTATGAGGAGCGTGCACAACATTTGTAGTTAGTACTTCAGATACTCCGAGATAAACAATTATATGGAAAGCTTAGTAAGTGTGAATTTTGGCTGGATCAGATAGCTTTCCTTGGTCATATAGTCTCAGAGGAAGGAGTATCAGTGGATCCAAGTAAAGTGGAGGCTGTGCTTAATTGGGAGAGATCGAGGACAGTTACTGAGGTACGAAGCTTCCTTGGTTTGGCGAGGTATTACGAAAGATTTGTGGAAGGATTTTCAAGGATTGTCGCTCCTTTGACTAAACTCACACACAAGGAGACTCCGTTCATATGGACTGATCAATGTGAGCTCAGTTTTCAGGAGTTAAAGAGGAGATTGACAGTGGCACCTGTGTTAACTATCCATGAGGGATCAGGAGGATTTTCGGTGTATAGTGATGCATCTCATCAAGGATGGGGTGTGTGCTTATACAGCATGGAATAGTGGTCGCATATGGATCGTGACAGTTGAAAGACCATGAGCGGAACTACCCCACGCATGATCTGGAGTTAGCCGCTGTGGTATTTGCCTTGAAGATTTGGCGACACTACTTATATGGAGAAAGATTCCAGATCTTCACTGATCACAAGAGTTTGAGATATCTCTTTGATCAGAAAGAGTTAAACATGAGACAAAGGAGATGAATGGAACTCCTTAAGGATTATGACTGCGAGATTCTATATCATCCGAGTAAGGCGAATGTAGTTGCTGATGCCTTGAGCAGGAAGAGTATGATATCTGCTATGATGATCAGGGAATGGGATTTACTGGAGCAGTTCGCCGAACTCCGGATCAAAGTTAAAGAGATAGAGACTGGGTTTTTGGCTAGCTTGCGAATAGAGCCCAGGATCATGGATCAGATGAGAACTGGGTAGCGCAATAATTAGAGGTTGATAGATATGGTTAGCCAAGCTGAACAGAGTTCACAGTCGGATCTCACAGTCAGTGAGGATGGATTATTGAGATTCAGAGGACAAATTTGTGTACCGGACGATGATACCCTGAAAAGACAGATACTGAGAGAATCTTATTGCTCGCGATACACCATGCATCCAGGGAGTACTAAAATGTACCGAGATTTGAGAAAGGTGTACTGGTGGAGTGGTATGAAGCGAGACGTGGCGGAGTATGTGGCTAGATGTTTAATATGCCAGCAAGTGAAAGTTGAGCATCAGAAGCCTGGAGGACTACTACAACCTTTACCTGTACCTACATGGAAATAGGAGCATATCACTATAGACTTCATTATGAGTTTACCGAGGACCCGAAGAGGTCGTGACGCTATATGGGTTATAGTGGATAGATTGACCAAGAGTGCCCACTTCCTTGCCATCAAGAGCACAGATACTGTGGATGCCTTAGCTGAGCTGTATGTCAGCGAGATAGCTAGATTACATGGGGCTCCAGTGAGTATTACTTCTGATAGAGATTCCCGATTTACTTCCAGATTTTGGACCCAGTTTCAGGAGTCCATGGGATCTTGATTGAGTTTCAGTATTGCCTACCATCCTCAGACAGATGGTCAGTCAGAGAGGACTATTCAGACCCTAGAGGATATGTTGAGGGCGTGTACGATGGATTTTAATGGATCATGGGATGATCACCTGCCCCTAGTAGAGTTTGCGTACAATAATAGCTATCATGCGAGTATTGGAATGGCACCTTTTGAGGCTCTATATGGTAGGAGGTGTGGATCCCCTATAGCTTGGGAAGAAGTCGGTGACAGAAAGATAAATGTTCCAAAGCTTGTTGAGCAAGCTGTACAGAGTGTGAAACTCATATGTGAGAGGTTACGGGCTACACAAAGTAGACAGAAAAGCTACACGGATGTGCATAGACGGCCACTCGAGTTTGATGTTGGTGATGCAGTATTTCTGAAAATATCACCGAGTAAGGGTATCATGCGATTTGGGAAGAAAGGGAAATTGAGTCCTCGATACATAGGACCATTCGAGATTCTTGAGAGAGTGGGAGAGGTAGCTTACAGATTAGCATTACCCCCACAGATGTCCGAAATACACAATGTTTTTCATGTGTCTATGTTGAGGAAGTACCACCCGGACCCTTCTCATGTCATAGAGTATGACGAGATGGACATTCAAGAGGACATGAGCTATACTGAGGAACCCGTACAGATTCTCAATAGGAAGGAGAAGGTACTTAGAACCAAGAGCATCCCATTAGTGAAAGTTCTTTGGAAACATCACTCAATGGAAGAGGTAACGTGGGAACTAGAGAATCTCATGAAGGAAAAATACCCCTATCTATTTGACTAGTTGAGTTGAATTTGGATGACCAAATTCTTTTAAGGTGGGGAGGATGTGAGATCTAAGAATTTTAGATATATTTTAATGATGTAATAAGAACTTGAAGTGTAATTTATTGAGTTAAGTGAATTTTGAAAATTATATTTGGAGATTTATATGTAAGTGTTTAACATAAGTGTGAAACTAAGAGGTCAGATCGATCTTGGAGAAGGAGAGATCGATCTGGTGAGTTAAAAATGACAAGGAAGGAGGAATTTAAGGAGCAGATCGATCTCCAATGGAAGAGGATCGATCTCCTTATGATTCTATTCGAGAGAAGATCGATCTCATGAGGAAGGGATTGATCTCTAAATGTTTCTGTTTGGGAGAAGATCGATCTCCTCAAGGAGCATATCGATCTCATAAAGCCATAAAGAGATCAATCTCACCCCTCGACAAATCGATCTCCTAGGCATAAAATTGCCCCAAATCGTCCCCAAATTCAAATGCAGATCGATCTCATCAAGAGCTAGATCGATCTCCTACCCTCAGTCTATATAAGGAACCCCTGCTTTCTCTTGCAATTTCATTTTCTCTCTCTTTCAACCCCCATTTCTGTCGAAGCCCTAGCTTTCTCACTCATCCAAAACACCCATTTTCATCCAAATCAGAGGCTGTGGCAAGAAGGAAAGTTGTTCCTCATCAAAGGGAGAACAACATACTTGGAAATCGTAAGACGGATTGAATCAAGGCAAGAGATAAGCTCTCCACAAGTGTTGGGTAATTTTTAAACCTCGATCTTGATATTTGAGATAATTTTGGTAATGATAGTTGTTGGCATTGTGTTGAAGTAGCTGGAAAATGATTAGGGATTGATGAAATTAAAATGTAGTTGGAGTGATAATGATATTTAGCAATTTTGGGAATTTTGAGCTATAAATGGAAATTTAGACAATGTGGTGAATTAGCATAGATAATTTGGCATGAGAAATGTGGGACGTTGAGATGTTGTGAATGAGATTGTAGTTTGGGGTAGAGTTACGAGAATCAAGAGATTTGAGGTGTTATGAACAATTATGCTCGATTTTGAGAATTGAAGTTACTGTGATGATGAATATTGATGTTTTAACATCGTTTGAACAGCTCGAGAGTTTCAGTGTGGAATACGAGACTAGTCCGTGACAAGGGAGAAACAATTGCACTATACGAGGTGCAAAGAGGTAAGGGAAACTAAACCAATTATGTATGTGATTTTGAACTATTATAGCATGATTTGTGATTTATAAAATAAGTATGTTTGATGTGTTGTGTTTTGATGAGAATGCACACAATTTTTATAGCCGGTTGGAGCCCAATGTTTTTATGAGTTTATAATTGGGCTCTACGTTAAGGTGATCTTGAGATTTGAGAAATGTGTACGTGTTTTACCAGTTGGGACTCAGTTTCAATATGTTTTGTGTTGAGTACAAAACGGTTTTAAATGAGTTTTATGAGAGAAAAACCACTATGAGTTCTACATGAAGGCAAACCAGTCTTATGTGATAAGACTTAGGTGTGTGATTTTGAGTACACACCAGGCATTGCTCTGGTAGCATGTAAGCCCGATTCTTTTTCGTTCTGGTAACGTGAGATTCCCCATTCTGTGGCTATGCCACGTATATTTGGTGGCCGTTGCCACGTGAGAACCCTATTTGGTGGCCGTTGCCACGTGAGAATCCTAATTGGTGGCCGTTACCACGTGAGATCCCCCATTCAGTGGCTATGCCACATATATTTGGTGGCTGTTGCCACGTGAAACCCTATCCTGTGGCTGTGCCACGTGTGAATTTAAATCAGTGGCTATGCCACGTGTGTTTAGTGGCTGTGCCACGTGTGAATTTAAATCAGTGGCTATGCCACGTGTGTTTGTGGCTGTGCCACGTGTGAATCTAAATCAGTGGCTGTGCCACGTATATTTAGTGGCCGTTGGCACGTGAAACCCTATCCTGTGGCTGTGCCACGTGTGAATTTAAATCAGTGGCTATGCCACGTGTGTTTAGTGGCTGCGCCACGTGCATTATTATTACAGTGATTTTATCACGTTAATTGAGAAAGCGATTATTGTATTATTTTCACATGCTTGATTACTGCTCTATACTGAGCCTTTTTACTTCATGTTTTCACATGATTTGAGATATGAGAATGTCGTTTTGAGTACTTTCATGCTATGGTTTTCAAAAGAGTATAATGAGTTTCACATACAAATAAATATTTTGTGATGTGCATTTTGGTTTATGTAATGAGTCCCTTACCCCCTTACTGAGCGATTTAGAAGCTCACCTTGTTTTCTTTCCCCCCAGATTTCTTCAAGTGAAAAGGGTTTCCCTGCAACGTACGGAGTAGTGGCTAGTGGAAGACTTGAGCTCCAGGCCATATATTGTATTTTGAGGTATCTTTTATCTTTTCATGTGCCCAGACAATTATCGTAATTGCAGACACTTGATGTATAACATTGTATGGGATGTATTAGGATTAATTAACTTAATATTGAGTAATGTATATGATACGATACATGTTATCTAGTGATGAGATCCTGAGGTATAATAAATATGATGATGCATAACACTGCACAGGAATGCACCCTTAATTGTGAATTGATGAGTAAAAAGTTCTAAATTGGCCATATTTTTCGCATTTCCGGGGCGTGACATATGCTGGGTCCGGATGTTATTTTCGAAACATCATAAGATAGGACACATAGTGGATGCCTGTTTATTCAAGTGGTAATGCCAACCTACAGGTCTTATCTCCCACTTATCTAATATCTCTATCTGAATCTCGTTACGCCCTTAAGACAAGTAACTGCCAATAATAATGATTCACCCTCGATGAATTTTCAATGGTTTCTGTCTCTTGTCAGCATAGCTTTTCTGTCTGCTCTGAGGTGTTCTTAATCTCTCAGAAATCAACTGAACATCCTCAGAGATTCGTCTTACCAATTTGGGAACAATTCTCTATCTGTCACCCACTTCTTCTTATCCAAATCAGGGAACAACTCCATACGACCATACAATACCTCATATAATCTCATCCTGATACTCGAGTGATGACTGTCATTATTGGCGAATCCAATTGGTAACAACTGATCATCCCAGGAGCTTATAAAACCAATGGCACACGCTCTCATCACATCCTCCAGAACCTGTACAGTCCTGTCTGATTGACCATCTGTCTGAGGATGGAAGCTGTGCTAACACACAATCAGGTTCCCATAGTTTCCTGAAAAATGTTCCCAGAAGTGGGAAGTGAAGCGGGAATCCCTATCTGATATCATGCTCACTGGAACGTTACATAATGTATCACAATTTTCCATACATATAATTCTGCCTACACTCTCAGAGTATTTGGGGATTTCCATAGCCAGAAGGTGAGTAGACTTAATCAATCTATCGACTATCACTCAGATAGCCTCGTGATTTCTCCGGGTCCTCTGTAACCTATTACGAAATTCATGGTAACTTGTTCCCATTTTCGTATCAATATAGGTAGAGGCTGCAATAACCCTGCACTTCTTTTGCTCTACCTTACTCTGCTGACATACGAGACACTTGTCCACAATCTCTACAATGTCTCTTTTCACACCTGACCACCAATACCCTTTTCAGAGATTTCGATATATTTATTACTTCTCGGATGCACTGTATATCCCGAAAAGTGAGCTTCTGACAATAATACTATCTCATCACTGTGGTCCTGGGGAGCACTTACACCGTCTCTGAACCTCTGTAAGTTATTATCACTCACTGTGAACTCTGTCACTATACCCATCTGAATCTGACCCACGCTATCGACACCCTGTCGATCATTACGCTAAGCCTGGAAAATTCGGTTACACAAATTCGGTTCTAACCTTAGGCTAGCTGTCACAAAATCACCGTCATCATCAAAAGGGATCACATCACTACTGAGGTTCACAACTGCTCTAGTAGCTCTCGCTCCCTGACCATCATATGTAATACCATCCCGAGGCTCTTTCTGTTCAAGGCATCAACCATATATTATCCTTTCCCGGGTGGTACAATGTTCACAATCATAATCCTTAGAAGCTCTAACCCTCTTGGTTATCTCATATTCTCCTCTTTCTGTGAAAACAGATACTCAGGGCTTTTATGATCAGTGCATACCTGAAATTTCTTACAGTATAAATGGTGGCGCCATACTTTCAGTGTAATCACTACGGTTGCCAACTCTAAATCATGGGTCGGATAGTTTCTCTTATGGTCCTTAAACTATCTGGATCCATAATCGACTATCTTCCCATTTTACATCAATACATAGTTCAATCCTTATTTTGAGGTATCCATACACACTGAAACCTCTTGAGCTATTGGTTATGGTGAGAATACTTACGGTGGTCAGTTCATTACTTTAATATACCAAAACTCACAGAAGCTATTTTCATACTTATCATCCCACTCGTATGCAATCTTTTCCCGAATGAGATGTGTCAACTGAGAAGCCAATTTTAAGAAACTCTCAACACCTCGTCTTTACGACAGTTTCCTGTTGCTACTCATGCTCTTCCCTGAACTTCGAATACATCGAAATGTCATCGCTAAATATGATAACCAATCGGTCCAGGTAAGGTTTAAATACCTCATCATAGTTGAGTTCCACTCAATATTTTGATCACCCATATTCTTGACCTATGTACGCATAAACGTACAATATCGTTTCGAAATCACTTCCGTTCAAGATACTAACTCACGTCATTTTGTTTTTCTTATATTAATGGCTTTTATAAAATTTTAATTTTTTAAACCTTCATGATTAATCAAATTTTATATTTCTTTATCGTACCAGCAAAGGTACCTAAATTTAAAATATATATTTACGACTGTCGATTCCAATTTATAGGTTATGTGTGCGCTTATCGACGCTGTCAAGTCTTCAGGCAGGGAGATATCTTAAAATACCTTTATTAACCCTCAGACTTGACCACAATTACTTTACATATCAATCCAAGTGGTCACAATTCATAGTCACTACATATCGCTTAATCCTTACTTTGCATATCAAGGATATCCTTCGCTTGCATACGCCTCTTATTCCAATATATCTCGTATTTAGCATCTATCACATCTCAAAGCTTATTATATATCACTTATAACAACGCTTTCATTACGTGTCCAACTTATAATCTCTATACCCATATTCAGTTAGTGAAAATCAGCTAACCATCATCATCTTGCTTAAGGGTACAGGCTTCACATTCTTTCACTAGCTTATAAGCAACTGAAGGCGGTATGAATAAATGCGTGGCACCAGGATCAATTAAAATAATTACTTTATTATTTACAACCAGTGTGGTATCTTCCCACACACCGGATGAAGCATCAATAGTGTCCTGGTCCAAGGCATACATTCACCTTCGTCCAACATCTTATTTTCGTGGTATCTACCACACATCTTACACTGCTCATACTGTTACGGAGCAGGTCGGGGTCCTCCAATCACAATTCCCCTCAAAAGTATTGAAATTGAATACACTGGGGCTTTACCAATCATCTTACCCCGTGTCTCATCAGCTCTAATGACATCTCTGTCATTCTCTATTCTCTTTCTGTCTCTATTTCGGCCCTTACTACCATTTCCAATCTCAGAGGCATGCAACTCATGATCTTATTCATACAACTGTAGTCTACACACTGCCTCAGCATAGGTAGTGATATTTAACGGCCCAATCGGACTCTAATCGGCAATCTGAGCCCTTCCATGAACTTTCAGACATCCCGACTCCCACTGTTTATAGTGTTGGAGTCATATCTGTCCAGGAATATACTGAGATTCATACTCATTAATCAACCAATTCCTCTAGGTCGGAGTAAAGAATTTAATTTGTAATTTCCTTTAAACAATGTTTGGGATATTCTGTCATCGGAATACATAAAGAATTATATTCTCATGTCTAATCTGGATGTCTGACTCTTAAAAGGAGTCGAGCAGACTTCCACCAATGCTCCGACTCGCCCTCAATCTCATACATACTCTGAGCAATTAGCTCGTAAAATAGTCTCCACACTCTACTCCAACCTCGTGAAACGTGTCTCAATATTGTCCGATCTCTCTGTCAGACTCTGTTCGATCTCTCTGTCAGACTCTGTAGGGCTTACTCAATATCAGCCTCCATGTCAATCTAATCTTGAGTCTCATGTGGCGACTCAATACAACTCTCAGGCCTACCTCTACGGCCTCGAGCTCATGTACTCGCCCCTTTACCATAGCGGCTATAAGTTAATGAGTCCATTCTTGCATTCCAAATCAAATTCTTAGCAGTACTTCCATCTCGATATACATAATTATATCTAAATAATGCACAATACATGGGGATGTAAACTTCCTTAACCACTAACACTGACTCATATCAGGCCAACTCAGCTCTGATACCATTAACTGTCATGACCCAAATTACCTAAAAATCAGAGTAAATTTTTTGCTTTTTCATTTATTATTTAATTCTTACCTTTCTCTCATCGTGACCATCCTACAACACAGTTGGGCTATGATTCGGTGTTAGTCACCTCTCACCTATTTACCATTCCATTTCCATATTCACATTCATATATCAGAGTTTAATATTCTTTTGACTTTAAATAAATACATACCCAATGGTATTTACATGACTCTACATCCCCGACATAATATCCGTTTAAAGTACTGTGCATTTACATATTTAGATACCAAACCATACAAATGTGTATACCTGACTCTCGATGGGAAGCAGTGGATACCAAGCATGCAAGTCCTCAGCCGCTTAATAACTATTGCAAGTGCTCTGAAAAGATGGGAAAATAAGGGGGTGAACAAACCACACGCTCAGTAAGGCAATTATGCAAGTAAGTAGATAGCTCCACTATCTACATACTCATAAAGCCATACCCTTAAATCCATTTCTTTTCATTAAAATCATCAAGCACAAAGTCATGCAAACATCAATGACTTAGTTTATAAAATTATTCGTGCATATATAAATCATACTACTTATGCATCAAAGCATTTTATGTGACATCATTAAATCATAATAAGCATGAATTTAATCAAGATCATGTAGTCTTTCATGTCATGTAAGACAAATCATGGATTTCAAATGAAAGCATGGAAAACATCATCATGCTATTGCATTTAAATCAATTCATTAAAACTGCAGTAAAGCTAACCCTTCCGGGTCAATCATCTCATAAAACAATTCATTTAAAATTCATTATAAAACTTCGGTTATAAAACCACCCTTCTTTCAGGGTCACAAATAATAAAATCATGAAATCATAAAATCGTCAAATCGGGGGCCTGACCCCTCCTTCGGGTCTACCCTGGTCTAACAGACCAGGAGTTATATCATGTGAGACAAACAGCTGATTATATCAGTAACATCGAGGACTATGGCCATATCCTAGTGATCCCTGGCACCACGGTACCTAGTGTGCGGGGTATCACACCTGAAATGGGAGGTGGGTCGTCCTACCAGCCAGAATAGCATAACACTAGGATTGCGAGGGCAAGGATTGCTGCCTCGTGGCTAATGCCACTCCACTCCAACAATCCTCACGGTACAGCGTACTCCGCGTGATATACACGGTACAACGTACTCTGTGAACCCAAGCTCAATCAGGGGTGCCTGCAATAGGTCTTATCCACCCATATCATCTCTGTCTCAGTATGCACATGTGAGCATATCATCTCACTATGACACAGTCTACAGGAGGCTCCAACACGGCTATATGCATGTCATATAAATCCCTGTGCGAGTGAAGCTCTAACACAGCTCCATGCATATTCATGATATCAGAAAACCTCGTGCGAGCAAAGCTCTAGCACGGTTTCATAGAAATCAATGAAATCTGCGTACGAGCAGCGCTTCAGTACGACTTAAATTGATTATAAATTCAAGTAAAATCCACGTACGAGAGATGCTCAAGTACGGATATGTATAAAAACTTAATGAAAACCTCGTACGAGAAAAACTCCAGTACGACATTCAAATGAATTATGAAAACCATATAAAACTTTGTGCGAGCAACGCTCTAGCATAAATGAATGCTTAAATAAATCAAATCTTCGTAAGAGCAATGCTCGAGTACAGTTTTATGCATAAATACATCAAATCTTGTGCGAGTTACACTCCAGCACGGCTTTTATGCAATAACATATCAAAACAGGATGCGAGCTAAGCTCCAGCATCTCTCATGCATGTCAAATCATAAAATCAGTGCGAGCAACCACTCTAGCACATTTTATGCATATGATGTCAAACAAATCGGTGCGAGCAACCGCTCAAGCACATTTATGCACATTCACAAACGCAGATATAGTGCGAACTACATGTCGGCACTATCTGTTTTCATATAAACTTGATAGTTGGCCTATTTTCCAAGGAAATTTCATTTAAATACCAATAACACTTACGTAGTGTTATTTTGGGAAACTTATGCAATTATTGGCCAAACTACAGTTTTGCTATGCTTAAAACCATGAAAATCCCTTAAATCAAAAAATTCATAAATCATACATTTCATGCATGCCATGCTTTCACCATCCTTAGGTGAACTTCCCTCAATAGGGGTAAAATAGTCTTTTCACCTATTTCGATCCTTAAAATCATTTAAACCACTTTTAGGATCATTATACATAATCAGGGTATACATACATATTCAGTGTACAGAAAAGCTATTAAAATACGTGTAGCTATCTCTAGCTACTCACATAATTCCCTTACCTCATTTTTCTATACAGTCTGACCTTTCCATTGATAACTCGTCACGCAGTCTGATTTGCTCCAAATCAAATCTCCAAAACTGCGGATACATATACATCAGGTCAACTACAATACAATTTAATTGTATTTCATATTTTCTGGACTTAATTTAAATTATTGGGCCCGTTTACCCATATTGGGCCCGATTGCACCTAATGGGCCTTAATCGGCCTTAAGCCCGTTTACCACACTTTATCGAGGCCTATTAGGCTCATTAGGCCCATCAGTATATATTGGACCTCGTTCTAAATTCTCGGATATCTCAATTTAGTATTTACAATAATTTATCCAATTTTCCAGAATTTAATTCATTAAATGCGAAATTTAAATTTCGTAATTTATCAACACGCATAACGATGCAAATTGTCGTAAATAAATGTTACTTACCCAAGATTCCATGATAATAGGTAAATCGAGGCTATCTCAAGCTCTCGGTGGATGCCAATTGTCGAGCTACACATTTAATAATTTTTTTCGGGTAAATTTTCAGTCGGATATTATCAAATTAAATATTTCAAAAATTAAATCAGTCAATTCGATCGCTTATCGACTTACCCGAAGCTCGATTGTATCACTGAAATTTTTCCCAATTTTTTCTCTTTTTCTTTTTCCCTTTTTTTTCCTTTTTTCCTTCTCTTTTTAGCTGAACCGGTTCGGTCTAGTTCAGACCGGTCTGGTCCAGCAGTTTAGACCGGTTCAGCATCATTTCCTCATTCTGGTGCCGTCCGACCGGTTCCAGGTGCAATTTCGGCACCAATCGGCGCGCCACGGCCTGGGCTTCTAAAATCGATCCTCGGGTTGGACCAAATCGACGCGATCACCGGCGAATCGAGGTTCTCTCCTGCTGCTTCTCCCCCCATTTTTTTACGTTTTTCGGCCACCTCGCCGCACATCGCGGCCGCCGGTGGGTTGCGCGGGTTTCGGACCTCCTTCGCCGACCCTCGCTTGGGGTTCCTGGCTGCCGGTAGCTTGCTGGTGAGCCTCCTATTCCTCAGTCGGCCATCGCTTCTCTGTTTTCGTTTCTGTTTCTTGTTTCCTTCAAAAATCGCAAAACGCGATTTCTCTTTCTTTTTTTTTCTTTTTTTTTTTCAGTTCAGTTTTTTTTATTATTTATTTTTATTATTATTTTATTTTTAATAATATTTTAATCAATTAAAATATTATTAAAATCTAAAAATATCTAAAAAAAACTATTTTATTCATTTAATCCGTAAATGAATTTATCAGTCCGATTTTACCGTTTCGGTATAATTTTTGATCATTTTCGAGATTATTTTTCAATACGAAAATTTTAATTTATTCCAATAAATTCATATCTTGATCAATTTAACCCGAAATTTAATTATTTCTTCGTTATTGATCAAGATTTCTCAATCTCATATTTTTAATTAAATTTTCTTATCCCGATTAATATCGAATTTTGGTGTTTTGACCGTTTTACCCTTACACATGTTCGAGAATTCCATTTTAATCCTTTTGCATTTTTTAATGCACTCAAAATTTTTTATTAATTCCCTTTTTGCTCTCACAATAAAATCGGGTCTTACAACTCCGTTGACACGTCTCACTCGGAAGAAGGTTGTATTTAAATGTGATGATAATTGTGAAAGTAGCTTCTGTGAGTTTTGGTAAATTGAAGCATAAACTGATCAGGTTATGTATTGATGCAAAACGGGAAGATAGTCACTTATGGATCCAGACAGTTTAAGGACCATGAGAGAAACTATCCGAACCATGATTTAGAGTTGGTAGTCGTAGTGTTTACACTAAAGGTATGGCGCCACTACTTATCCGGTGAGAAATTTCAGGTATGCACTGATCATAAAAGCCTCAATATCTGTTTTCTTAAAAAGAGTTGAATATGAGATAACAAGGAGGGTTAGAGCTTCTGAAGGACTAAAATTTGAGATATTGTACCACCCGGGAAAGACTAATGCAGTGGTTGATGCCTTGAGCAGGAAGAGCCTCGGGATAGTATCACATATGAGGTTAGGGAGCGTGAGCTGTTAGAGCAGTTGTGAGCCTCAGCAGTGATGTAATCCCTTCTGATACTGACAGTGATTATGTGACAGCTAGTTTGAGATTAGAACCAGATTGGATTGATCGGATTCAATAGGCTTAGCGTGATGATCGGTAGGGTATCGATAGTGTGAGTCAGATTCAGATGGGTACAGTGACAGAGTTCATAGTGAGTGATGATAGCTTACTGAGGTTCCGGGGCAGAATAAGTGTTCCAAAGGACCCACAGTTGATGAGATTGTTATTATCAGAAGCTCACTCTTCAAGATATACAGTGCAACAGGGGAGTAATAAAATGTATCAGAAACTTTAAAAGGGTATTGGTGGTCAGGCATGAAAAGAGACATTGTAGAGTTGTAGCAAAGTAACTCGTATGTCAGCAGAGTAATGTAGAGCACTAGAAGTCTGCAGGGTTATTGCAGCCTCTACCTATATCAACACAGAGATGGGAGCATGTTATGATGAATTTCGTGATGGGTTATAGAGGACCGCAGGAATCACGAGGCTATTTGGGTGATAGTCAATAGATTGACTAAGTCTGCCACTTCCCAGCTATGAAACCTACTGATACTCTAAGTGCTTGGGCGAATTTATGTGTAAGGGATATTGTGGAACACCATGTAATTTTCCAGTGAGCGTTATATCAGATAGGGATTCCCACTTCATTTCCCACTTCTAGGAACATTTTTCAGGAAGCCATGGGAACCTAATTGAGTGTTAGCACAGCTTCTATCCTCAGACAGATGGTCAGTCAGAGATGACTATACAGGTTCTGGAAGACATGTTGAGAACGTGTGCAATTGATTTTAGAGGCTCCTGGAGTGATCAATAGCCATTAACTGAATTCATCAATAATAACACTCATCACTCGAGTATTGAAATGGCATGTGTAAGGCATAATATGGCCATAGTTGTTGTTCCCTGATTGGACAGGGAAAAGTGAGTGACAGACGGATATTTGCTCCTGATTTGGTAAGATAAGCCTCTGAGGATGTTCAATGGATAGGTGAGAGATTAAGAACACCTCAGAGAAGACAAAATAAAAACTATACTGACAAGGGATGGAGATCGTTGGAATTCACCGAGAGTGAAACAGTGTTTTTGAAAATTCTCCTTCTAAAGGCATAACGAGATTTGGGAAAAGGTAAATTGAGTTTCATTGTATTAGACCCTTTTTAAATATTGGACAAAGTGGAGATAAGGCCTGTAGGTTGGAGTTACCACTAGGATTAGCAGGCGTCCACAATGTCTTTGACATTTCGATGCTTCGAAAGTATCACCCAGATCCGGCACATGTGATTCAATATGAGCCGTTGGAGCTCAGGGATGATATGTCATATGTGGAGAAGCTGATTCGGATATTGGATAGGAAGGTAAAGGTATTGCGGTCGAAGACAATCATTTTGGTCAAGGTTCTCTGGTCGCACCACACTTTGGAGGAAGCTACATAGGAATTAGAGAGTGTGATGCGAGAGAAACATCCCCAGTTATTCAAGTATTAACTTGGTTCTAATTTGGAGGACCAAATTTCTTAAGGTGGGGAGGATTATAAGACCCAAAATTCGGTGTAAATTCCTTAAGAAATTGTTATTTTAAACATGGATTTAGGAAATCTTGATCAATAAAGAAGAAATAATTGAATTTCAGATTCAATTGATCAAGATATGGATTTATTTGCATAACTTGGATTTCCACCTCGGGAATTTATCTCGGGAATATAAAAAAATATTTTTTTGAGAAAATAAAAATAAAAATAAATGAAAATGGGATATTTTTGTGGAAAATAACGATATTTTGGGTTATAATATATTATATTATATTTTAATATAATATAATATATTTAAAAAAAACAACAGAATCGCGAAATCCCGATTCTGTAAAAAGGGAAGGAAACAAAAGACAAACTGAGGGAACCCAACCTTCCCTTATGCCTTACCGAACGGAGGCCATCGGCTGATGCACCCATGCGAGAGGTCGAAGGGAGAGGCAGCCGAGCCATCGCCGGCGCTGGTAAAGGGAGGTGGAACGACGATCGACAACTAATAAAAAGAAAAAAGAGAAAAGAAAGGAGAATGGAGGTCAGAGGAAGGGAGAGGACCTCGCCACTGGCCAGAGGAAAGGTCTAATCACCATCGTTGGCGATGTAAAGGCGCCGAACGACGCGGGAGAAAAACAGCAGCGACGCCG
Organism: Firmiana major; assembly: GCA_033439115.1. Lineage (NCBI taxonomy): Eukaryota > Viridiplantae > Streptophyta > Magnoliopsida > Malvales > Malvaceae > Firmiana > Firmiana major. The sequence continues at coordinate 17,996,932 of CM065903.1, read as the reverse complement.
AGGAAAGAAAAGGCCGAACTAGCCTCATCGTTACTGATCCGAGGGTGGCCACCACTAGATCCGTACTTCGCGTGGCCAGATGGACCAACTGAAAAAGGAAGCCGACGAAGAACTGACCGAAAAAGAGTACGAACGGTGAGATCGGCACTGAACCGGGTCGAACTGGTTCAGTGGAAGGGTGGTCTGAATCGGTCCGAGCTGGTTTAGCCAAGGAAGAAAGAAAAAAATATAAAAAAAAAAAAGAAAAATGGGGAGAAAAATCTAGTGATGCAATCGGGCAAAGGGTAAGCCGGTAAGTAGTCAAAATTGACTGATTTAATTTTTGAGAAATTTATTTGAAATTATAATTGACTAAAATTGACCTGATTTAATTACATAAATGTGTAGCGTGACAATTGGCGACAAACGAAAATTTGGGTCAACCTCGATTTCGTGTTATAACTGAATCTCGAGTAAGTAAATTTCATTTACGACAAATTGCATAATTATTTACGTTAGAAATTCATCGCATAAGTTATGAATTTATTTTTGTATAAAATGAATTATGTTTTGGAATTAAAAATTGATTGTTGTAAATAGTTGTATGAGCTACCCAAAGAGCCTAAACCGAGGCCCAATAAGTGTTGATGGGCCCAATGAGCCCAATAGGCATTGATGAAGGGAATAGTAAGTGGAAAATGAGCTTAAGACTGATTAAGGTCTATTAAGGTGCAATCGAGCCCAATAAAAGTAAACGGGCCTAATGCTATAAATTAAACTCAGTAAAAGTGAAATACGAGTAAAATGCACTGTATTTAACCCGATAAATAATTATCTGCAACTCCAGAGAACATACTGGGAGTTAAACGGATCGGGTGATCCGTAACGATGGAAAAGGTAGAGTGATCAGAGAAATAGAGGTAAAGGAATTTTTGTGAGTAGCTAGAGGTAGATATACGTATTTTTGGGTAGATTTTTGAATAATTAAATTGTATATAAATTTTGAATGTGGAAAACATCGATAGAGACCCGACATAGAAAAATTATCGTTTTGCCCCTACTAAGGGAAATTTTGGAAAAGTTAGGATTGGACTGGAATATGCATAAATAGCATGTTTTGAGTGTTTTCACTATGAAATACTGCTTTTTAGCAAATTATATAATATTTATTTCTGCCCGAGAGGGTAAATGATGATTTTACCCCTATGAAGGGTAAAAAATTTCATTTTTAGAAAAAGTCATGAAAAGTAGGAACTGAGTGTTCTTGCTGAATTTTAATGCTTTTCAACAAGGATATGGGTGGTCTGGCTGAAGTTTTATCAATTTATATAAAATAACACGTGGCAGGTGTTGATTTTGGTTTTGAAAATCATTCTTTGAAATTGAGCCACCTACATGGTATATGTGGAAACAAAATGTGCTGAGAGCATTGCTCGTACGAGATTTGACATGATTTATGCATGCGACAGAGTGTTGGAAGCTTGGCTTGCCTTTGATTTTATATGATTTTATACATGACATAATGCTGGGAGCTTTACTCGCACTAGATGCATAAGGCCGTGCGGGAGCATTGTGTAGACTGTGTTACACTAATTTAATATGCTCGTACGAGCATTTGGAGACATGGCATTGGATATTGAGATGATGTGGGTACGGGGTGTATATTGTACCGTGCTTATAGCATGAAGTACGTTGTACTGTGTCGTGATATATGATGTGTAGTCTTCGGACTAGTGATCTGATTGGCTGGCAGGAAGGTCATACCCACCTCCTGGGGCAGCCTCAGATGTGATGTGATACCCCGCATACTAAGATCCGTGTGGCCTAGGATCACAGAGGATATGGCCATAGTCCTAGAGTTATTACCCTGATTCTTGCCTAGTCTCGCATGTCACCTGCTTTGCGAAATCACATGTTATTTGCTTTGCGAAATCACACATTACTTATTACTTGATTGTTGTGATTTCATGATTTTTATGGTTTTGGGATTTAGTCTTGATGATTTTGGGGTGGATGTTGATTTGAAATAAATGGCATGTTTTGACATAATGTGCATTATTTAAATAGCATGACGTATAATTCCATGCTTCATCTGCCATTTCACGAAATGAATTGTCGATTTGAAATAAATGGCATGTTTTGAAATAATGTGCATTATTTAAATAGCATGAAGTATAATTCTATGCTTTATCTGTCATTTCACGAAATGAATTGCTTTATACGAATGATTTTATCTGGCATAAAAGTAAATGATTTCGAAAGAGAATGATTTTATGCATGGCATCATGATCATGTAGATAGTGTGGTTATCTACTTGCTTTCATGATTGCCTTACTGAGCGCGTGGTTTGCTCACCCCCTTATTTTTCCCTCTTTTCAGAGCACTCGCGGTAGTTAGTGAGCGGTTGAGGACTTGCATTCTTGGTATCCGATGCTTCCCATCATCGAAAGGTATACACCTTGGTATCATTTTGTATCTAAGCATGTAATAGCACAGTAATCATTTTGGAATGTAATATGGGGGATGTAAATATTAGTAAACACATACAAGTATAGAACCTCAATTATAAAGTATACGTGTTTGCTTTTGAATAAATTAAAAGATAGATGTCATGGTAGATGGTAAAGGCTGACTAATACTGACTCATAGCCCAAACTGTTTGGTGGTGAGAATGTTCACGACTGGGAAAGGAAAGGAAAAAGTGAAATATTTGTAGTGATTTTTGGTAAAAAGGGGTCGTGACAGACTCCCTTCACCCTTTCGGCGCTGCCTCACTCGTCTCCTTCTCTGCCACTTTGTTCGGCATTGGTGGCCTTCCGTTCACTCCATCTCCAGTGGTCTCTAGCTACCTGTTCACCTCTGGTCCCATGGTCTCCTCCCTTTTCTCAATTGCACTCTGGTTTCCAGCTTTGGTCCTACTCTCCTCTCTTATGTTCTTTGTGCTTCTTGAATTTTCAACACCCTTTAAGCTACCTTGGTACACATCTTCTGCTTTACAGCGTTTCCAGCTCTCCACCCTCTAATCTCCTCCCTACTGCCTTACCATTTGCTTCAGCTTTTCACCTCTATTTTTGGGTTTCTCCATGTTTCCAGCAACTCTAAAAGTTTTTGCCACACGCCTCTCTGCACTAGTCATCCTTCACTGAACATTCTACTGTAGTTTTCTAACCTCTTGCCAGTTAGTTTATGATCATCCTCCTTCCCCCGTGGTTCTTTTCCTGCTGCCACGCTCTGCTTTTACTTCAGTTTTCTTTCCTCAGTTCCACTGTATTGTCTTGTTCCACCCTCTTTTCCTTGCTACAGTTTTCCTTCACTTTTCTTCCTTGTTTTATCTCGGGTTCTATAGCCCCCTTTCACATACGTCTCTATTGTCCCTTCCAGTCTTCTATACCGACTCATATATATATAAACAGTATTGGGAGCTTTCATTTCTTGTTTTTTTGTGTGGTTTTTTTATTATTATTTTCATTTTGTTATTTCCCAAGTGTCCCTTCTTTCTTTTCATTTCTAGGCCATTCACCAGCCGCTCCCATCTCACTTTCCTTCTAGTTCGGTTTCAGACTGCCATCATTTTACACCTTTTCTTCCTTCCTTACCTACACGTTTTCTTCATTTCCTACTGTACACCACCTTTTTATCTATATATATATAAATATTATACCTTCATTCTTGGTTTTTCTCTTGCCATTCTTACTTCTCTTTCTCTTCACTGTCATGCCGCCAACTTCAGACCATCATCGTCACGTTTTTTTTTCTGGTTTCCTTTCCTGCCATGACCATCATCCTTGCTTATTATATATTTTAGTTTCTTTCCACTACTGAGCACTACCCCAAATCTCACCTAATTTACTTTAAATAATACTACATTGTTAATATCAAGGCTAGTCAGCATCATCCCTTCATCCCAATTCTCTTTTCCTTTCTCCATCGACAACCATCCTCTGTCACCATGTCACTTCCCTTTTCATGTTTCCAATGTATATTCATACATTTTTTTTCCTTAGTGACTCACGGCTGCTATTGGGATTGGCTTCATTTTGGAAGCTAATCCTCGATATCTTATATATGGATATATATATATATATGTATATATAAATATGTATTTGTACATTTACATATATATATATATATATATATTTATACCTAAATACTTGACTAGAAGGATAAATGAATATTATATATATATATATATATATATATATGTATATCTATATACTTAATAAAGTTTCCATATAGTATGTATAAAAATGGATTTAGTCTAGTATTTGTACTTATACCTCATATAGATATTTTACTAGCTTATATAAATTTTATTTCTATTCGCTATAGTTATTTATTCTTAGCATACAAGGTTTATTTGATTATTTCTTCTAAGTCTTCATGTCCAAAATTACAAATCTAATTATCCTCCGCAATCACATATTTTAATCTTATTTGTTTAAATTATTATTTATTGCAATAACTCAATACGTGAAAAATTTACGATGTTTACATTCTCCCCACCTTGAAAATTTTGGTCCCCAAATTTAGAAGTACATCATTCCTAAAACAAATGTGGATATTTCTCTCACATTAAACTTTCTAATTCCCACGTGGCCTCCTCTGAGGCGTGATACTGTCACAAAACCTTAAGCAAAGGAATCGTCTTATACCGTAATGCCTTTTCCTTCCTGTCCAGTATCTGAATCGGCTTTTTCACATAGTTCATATCCTTATTCAACTCCAATGGTTCATACCTAAACACATGGATCGGATACGGATGATACTCGCGTAGCATTGAAACGTGGAAAATGTTGTGGGTACTTGATAATTATGGCGGCAATGCCAATCTATTTAGCTCATCTCTGTCACGACCCAAATTACCAAAAAATCAGAGTAAATTTTTCGCTTTTTCATTTCCTTACCCGTCGTGAACAGTTACACTACTAAACAGTTGGGCTATGATTCTGTGTTAGTCACCTCTCACCTATTTACCATTCCATTTTCATATTTCATTTACATATCAATTTATTTTAAATAAATACATCCCCAATATTACATCCATGCACAGTATTGTGCCTCTATATGTTCAGATACAAAAAGTATACAAATGTGTATACCTGGTCTTGATAAGAAGCAGTGGATATGACTACTGTCATTCTCTTTTATTGAATATACCCTGTGGGGTGGAAAATGAAAGGGTGAGCGAAACTTGCTCAGTAAGGCAATAATGTAAGCAGGTAGATAACTATACTATCTATGTGCTGATAATGTCATGATATAAAATCGTTTACTTTTGGAGCATGAGGTAAGACTAAAACGATGTCACATGTATGTATATATCATATAAGAGAAATCATGAAATCGACATATAAATCAAACATGGAAAATCATCATGTATGACATCTCATGCTCATCACATTAAAACTTATTTGTTTCATTACAAACTCATTACGTTAAAACTTATTTGTTTTATCATAAAACAACCTCATCAAGGTCAAACCCATCTCTCGGGAATACCTTGATTCATTAAATCGCATCTCATTTAAAAACATAAATCGGGACATTACCCATCCTTCGGATTTGTCCTGGTCTATCCAGACCGTATGATATCATGTGAGGCATGTAGGTTACTGTATGAAAATCGAGGACTATGGCCATACTTTGTCCCTGTGATCCCAGGCTACACGGATCCCGATGTGCAGGGCATCACAACTGCAACGGGAGGTGGGGTCAAGTCCTACCCACCAGAATATCAAGTAACATCATCGAGTAATCATGACTGCACGGTACAACGTACTCCGTGTGACATACACGGTACATCGTACTTCGTGGACCCATATCATAGTCTGGGGGTGCCTGCCGTAGGTCTTATCCACCCCAATACTATGTCGATAACCAACCCATGCCTCAAAGTATACGTGCAAGCATCTCAACTCTCTGTGACACATAGTCTACAGGAGGCTTCCGCACGACTATATGCATGTCAACTCACGTCTAATGCGAGCGAAGCTCCAGCACCACGCTATACATATCATGATATCTAAAATCTCGTACGAGCGAAGCTCCAGCACGGTTTTGTACATACACAAATTTCTCATACGAGTAATGCTCCAGTACGGCTCTTCATGAGTAATAAATCAGTAAAATTGAGTGCGAGTAAGACTCTAGCACTCTTTTTATTCATGTAAATATGATAGGTGGCTCTTTTAAAATCGTAACCGGTACAAACTGGTTCCCTTTCGTATAATTCTTAAAATCAACAGCCAACCTATGTGCATATTAGCTTAAATTAAAGCAATATATTCATATAACACATTAAAACATGATAATCATGTAATTTATCTGCCTTAGTACCCTTTTTGTAAATTTTACTCGTAGGGGTAAAATCATCTTTTTCCTTTATTCACCTATGTCCCGATTTTCGCAAAAATTATTATTTCGTTTTCTAGATACTTAAAGAAATTCTAGGCCCTTTAAATCCCCTAATAAATACATATAGAAATCTCTATGCACCTATAAAATTCCCTTACCTCGATTCACGCGTAAACTTATCCCGTCTCGATAATATCCGATCTCTCAGTCCAACTGCGCGTCAACCAAGTCTACGGAACTGCATATAACCACATATTTTGGGTTAATTCACTTATTTTTATCAGTATATCACATTTATTGATCGAATCTAACGTACTGGGCCCGTTTTACTTTATTGAGCCCAATTACACTTTAATGGGCCTCGACCTATTTTCAGCCCATTTTTACTTATTAAATCCCTTCTTTGGGTTTACTGGGCTCATTCAGCTTACCAATAATCATCGGGCTTCGTTCCAAACCTATTGGATAGCTCGTATACTATTTACGGTAATTACGTTGCAATTTCGATAAATATTCCTTTTTTTACAGAATTAATCCATAAATTCCGTAAAATAATCGAAACTCTGTATTAAAGGACTATAATTGTCAGAATTAAAATGTACTTACCCAATATGATGCGGGATACAAAAATCGAAGCTTAATCGGCTCTCGTTCGGGCTTTGTCATAAAACTGCACAATTAATATATTTAATTTCGGGTTAATTTTTGATTAAATATAATTTAAATAAATTTCTCGAAAATCAAATCGATCACTTTTGACCTCGTATCGACTTACCCGAAGTCCGGTGTATCCCCAAAAATTCTTTCCCTTTTTCCTTTTTCTCTTTTTCTCCTTTTTTCCCTTCTTTCTTGGCTGAACAGGTTTAGTCCGGTTCAACCCGGTTCAGACCGGTCCGGTTCAGCCGGTTCAATCCGGTTCACCTCTTTGCTGAATCGGTCCGTACCGGTTTAGACCTTCTCACCACCGTTCATGACTTTTTCGATCGGTTCCCGGCATGATTTTGGCTCCATTCGACGTGCCATCACTTGGGAGTTTAAAATCGGGCCTCGGTGACGGTTGAAACGGCACCATCGCCGGCAAATCTTCCCTTCTCCCCCGCGGCAGTCACCTCTCGATCCGACGGATTCCGGCTGTTTCGCCGACCGATACTGGTCTCAAAAGAACCGCATCCTCTTCCCGATCACGCCGGTGTCTGCCGTTCGAGCCCAGCTGCCGTGGATCGCCAGAATCAAGCTCCTTTCTCCCGTCAGTTTCTCCTCCTCCGTTCGTCGGATTCGGTGGTCCTTGGCGCGCGTCACCAGTGCCCACAAGATCGCCGGCCTCTCCTCTTTCTCCTCGGCTGTTCGTCGGCGTCGTCGGTCGCCGGTAGCCGTGGATCGGTCGGCCACGCGCGGTCTCCATTTTCGGTTTCCTTTGTTTTTCTCTCTCCCCGATAAATTTTTTGAATTCTCTTCTTTTTTTTTTTGAATTAATTTAATTTAATTTATTATTTAATTTTATTATTATTTTATTTAATATTATATTATTATTTTGCCAAAATATCTAAGATAAATTATTATTTAATTTATTTAATGAATAAATAATTTTCTCGGTATTATTTCGACTTTTCGGTATATTTTTCGATTATTTTCGGGTTTATTTTTCGAAGTGAAAATCCCGCTTAATTTCGATTAATTCTCAAAAATTCATATCTTAATCAATTTAACCCGAAATTTAATTATTTCTACGTTATTGATCAAGATTCTCAAATCCATTATTTTTAATTAAATTTTCTTATCGAATTTATTTCGGTTTTCGATCTTTTGACCATTTTACCCTTGCACGTGTTCGAGATTAATTTAACCTGACTTCGCTTCACAAATACTCATTCATTTCACATTTTAAATCGTTATTTCCTATCCGAATCCCGTTTCATTTAATTTGGGACCATTTTCAATTCTTTATAAAAAATTACAATATAATTTTTGGGTCTTACATAATCTCCCCCACTTAAGAAATTTGGTCCTCCAAATTAGAACCAAGTTAGTCTGTAAATCACTCCGGATATTTCACACATATCATACTCTTTAACTCTTATATGACTTTTTTCGGAGTGTAATACTACCAACATATTTGACTAGGGAGATCATCTTAAAGCTCAACACTTTCTCCTTCCATCTAATACTCGAATTGATTTTCCAATCATACGTTAAACTTTCATTGAGCTTCAATAGCTCTTATCCGTTCACATATGTTGGATCCGGACAGTATTTTCGAAGCATCATAAGATAGGACACATTGTGGATGCCTACCAATTCAAGTGGTAATGCCAACCTACAGGCTTTGTCTCCCACTTTGTCCAATCTCTTTTCGAATCCCGTTACGTCCTTATGCTATGTCCTAAGGGCATGTAACTTCCAACAATACTAATTCACCCTCGGTGAATTTTCCATGGTTTTCTGTCACTTGTCAACATAGCTTTTCCATCTACTCTAAGGTGTTCTTAATCCTTCACAATTAACTGAACATCCTCAGAGGTTTGTCTTACTAATTCGGGAACAATTTTCTATCTGTCACCCACTTCTTCTTATCCAAATCGAGGAAATAACCCTTACGACCATACAATGCCTCATCTGAAGTCATCCCAATACTCAAGTGACAACTGTCATCATCAGCGAATTCGATTAGTAACGACTGATCATCCCAGGAGCTTATCAAATCAATGGCACACGCTCTCATCATATCCTCCAGAACCTACACAGTCCTCTCTGACTGACCATCTGTCTGAGGACGGAAAGCTATGCTAACACTCAGTTAGGTTTCCAATAGCTTCCTGAAAACGTTCCCAGAATGGGAAGTGAAGCAGGAATCCCTATATGATACAATGCTCACTAGAAAAATACTTGGTGTTCCATAATTTTTCTTACACATAAATTCGCCTACACACTCAGAGTATCTAGGGATTTTTTAGCCAAAAGGTGGGTAGACTTGGTCAATCTATCGACTGTCACCCTGATAGCCTTATGATTCATCCGGGTCCTCTGTAACTCATCACGAATTTCATGGTAACTTATCCCCATTTTCGTGTCGATATAGGTAGAAATTGTAATAACCTTGCAAACTTCTAATACTCTACCTTATTCTGCTGACATACGAGACACTTTTTCACAATCTCCATAATGTCTCTTTTCATATCTGACCACCAATACTCTTTTCTAAGATTTCGATATATTTATTACTTCTCGGATGCACTGAATATCCCGAAGAGTGAGCTTCTGACAATAACATTATCTAATCATTGTGGTTCTGGGGAGCACTTATAGTGTCTCTGAACCTCAGTAACCATTATCATACTCTGTGAACTCTATCACTGTACCCATCTGAATCTGACCCACACTAATGACACCATGTCGATCATCACGCTAAGTCTGTCAAATTCGGTCATTCAAATTCGGTTCTAATCTCAGGCTAGCTGTCACATAATCACTGTTATCATCAGAGGGGATCACATCACTACTGAGGCTTACAACTGCTTTAGCAGCTCATGCTCCCTGACAATCATATGTTATACCATCCCGAGTCTCTTTCTGCTCAAAGCATTAGCCATTACATTAACCTTTCTTGGGTGGTACAATTTTTCACAATCAAAATCTCTCAGAAGCACTAACCCTCTTTGTTCTCATATCCGACTCTTTCTGTAAAAACAGATACTCGGAGCTTTTATGATTAGTGCATACTTGAAATTTCTCACCGTATACATAGTAGTGTCATATACTCAATACCACTATTGCTGTCAACTTTAAATCATGGTTCGAATAGTCCTTTCATGATCCTTGAGTTGTCTGGATTCATAATTGACTATCTTCCCCTTTTGCATCAATGCATAGTCCATTCATTATTTTGAGGTATCCACAGACTCATGAGAAACCTCTTAATCTGTTGGTTATGGTGAGAATAAATGCGGTGGTCAGTTTATTACTTCAATACACCAAAACTCCTGTTACGCCTATCATCCCATTCAAATACAACTTTCTCTAAGTTAAACGTGTCAATAAATAGACCATATTGAGAACTCGCAACAAACCATTTATAAAAGCAATTTCCAATTGTTGCTTATAATTTTCCCTGGACTGTAAATACATCCAAAATATCATCAATAAGGATGATAACAAATCGGTCCAAGTAAAGTTTAATTACCTCATCGTGGTTGAGTTCCACTGAATATTTCAATTACTCATTTCCTTGACCTATGTACGCATAAACGTAAAATGTCTTTCAAAATCGCTTTCATTCAAGCTACTAACCTGCGTCATTTCCTTTTTAACGGCTTTTATAAAATTTTAAATTTTTAAACTTTCTTGATTAATCAAATTCTATATTTCTTATCATACCCGTAAAGGTACCCTAATTTTAAATGTATATATTACGACTATCGCATTTCAATTTATAAGTTGTGTATACTTTTAGACGCTGTCAAGTCTTCAGGTGGGGAGGTATTTTGAAATACCTTTATTAACCCTTAGACTTGACCACAATTACTTTACATATTAGTCTATGTGGTCACAATTCATATTCGCTACTAATTGCTTTAATCTAAATTACTTCACGTATCAGAGATATTCTTACCTTGCATACACCTTTCATTCCAGTCTATCTCTTTTCGTATATCACTTGTAACAAAACTCTGTCATTACTCATTCGGTGAGTATAATCATTTGCTCCTTTAATTTCAATCGCTACTTTCCTTTTATTACTTGTCACAACTTACCGTATACTTTCCAGGGGTAAAACAACACTGTCTTAGAATAGAACTCTGAACATCATAATTTGCAGCAGACTAATTTATTCTCGAATATTACTTCAAATTATTCATATTCCAATCGGCTGGTTTATACTTCTTCCCCCATTTTCAACTTACAATTTCTTCATAATTATTTCGTTAGTTAACCCTCCTTCATTGGGGTACTAACTATCAGCATTGTGCCCATAGGTGTAGGCATTCATGTCTTTTACTAACTTATAAGCAACTAAAGACGGTATGACTTAATACGTGGCACCAGGATTAATTAAAATAATTATTTCTTTATTCATAACAAGTGTGGTATCTTTCACCACATCATATGAAACATCAATAATGTCCTGGTCCAAGGCATACACTCGCCTCCGTCCAATAGCCTACTTTCCTTTTCTCTTCGGTTGTGGCCTCCCTTTTCGGTGCAGAGATATCAACAAGGTTTTCTCTGTCTTTTTGCTCTTCTGTGGGACAGTCTTACCCAACTTTGAGCAATCATTAATTAAGTGGTCCGTCTTACCACACTTAACGCCTATTTTAGTCAATAAAGTGTAGGTGTAGACCCTACTTCCGTGGTATCTACCACACATCCTACACTGCTAACTTTGCTTACACTGCTACACTGCTTCGTAGCAGGTCGGGGTTCTCCAATCACAATACCCCTCATAAGTGTTGAATTGGATATACTGGGGCCTTACCAATCATCTTACCCCATGACTCATCAACTCTAATGTCTTACCAACCGGTCTCTTTCCCGCTCTGACATTTTTGTCATTCTCAATTTTCTTTCTGTCTCTATTTTGGCCCTTTCTACCTTTCCCAATCTCAGAGGCGTGCAACTCACAATCTTATTCACACCACTGTAGTTTACGCACTGTTTCGACATAGGTAATATCTCACGGGCCAATCGGACTCTAATCGACAATCTGAGCCCTTTCATGAACTTTTGGGTTTTTTCGACTCTCACTGCCCATAGTGTCGGGGTAATACCTGCCCAGGGATATAAAGTGAGTTCCATACTCGTCAATCAACCAGTGCCTCTGGGTCAGTGTAAGAAATTTTATCTATAAATTCCTTTAAGCAATGTCCGGGATATTCTGTCACCGGAATACATCCAGAATTATTTCTCATGTCGGTTCTGGACGTCTAACTCTTTAGATTGGTCGAGCGGACTTCCACCAATTCTTCGCCTCGACTCCAACATAAATGTATTTAAAAGTAACTTTCTCGGTTGACATATACCGAAAGAATCCATACAACTTCGCTATCTCATTCACCCAGTCCTTAGCAACTATTGGTTTCTTTACTTCGCAAAATATCGGAGGGGTGTGAAAATCTCTATAGTTTGAGGCATCTGTTTAGGCTTTACCTGCCTATCCTCAACTACCAGCATAGACTGAGTAAATAACTTCGAAATATTTTCTATACTCCACTCCATCCTCTTGGAGCATGTCTCAGTACTGTTTGGTCTCTTTATAGGACCTTGTGGAGTATACTCAACATCAGCCTCCACCTCACTTTCATCTTGAGTCTCATGTGACGACTCATTCGACTCTCAGGTCGATCTCTACGGTCTCGAGCATGTGTACTCGCCTCTCTACCATAGCGACTATCATTTATAAAAACTATATTCCTGCATTCGAAACTAAATTCTTAGCTGCAGTTCCATCTTGATATACACAATTGTATCTAAACAATGCATAGTACATGGGGATGTAAATTTACTTAACCACTAACACCGACTCATAACAGACCAACTCTACTCTGATACCATCTTTTCTATCACGACCCAAATTACCAAAAAATCAGAGTAAATTTTTCACTTTTTCATTTCCTTACCCGTCGTGAACAGTTACACTACTAAACAGCTGGGCTATGATTCGGTGTTAGTCACCTCTCACCTATTTACCATTCCATTTTCATATTTCATTTACATATCAATTTATTTTAAATAAATACATTCCCAATATTACATCCATGCACAGTACTGTGCCTCTATATGTTCAGATACAAAAATTATACAAATGTGTATACCTGGTCTTGATAAGAAGCAGCGGATATGACTACTGTCGTTCTCTTTTACTGAATATACCCTGTGGGGTGGAAAATGAAAGGGTGAGCGAAACTTGCTCAGTAAGGCAATAATGTAAGCAGGTAGATAACTATACTATCTACGTGCTGATAATGTCATGATATAAAATCGTTTACTTTTGGAGCATGAGGTAAGACTAAAGCGATGCCACATGTATGTATATATCATATAAGAGAAATCATGAAATCGACATATAAATCAAACATGGAAAATCATCATGTATGACATCTCATGCTCGTCACATTAAAACTTATTTGTTTCATTACAAACTCATCACGTTAAAACTTATTTGTTTTATCATAAAACAATCTCATCAAGGTCAAACCCATCTCTTGGGAATACCTTGATTCATTAAATCGCATCTCATTTAAAAACATAAATCGGGACATTACCCATCCTTTGGGTTTGTCCTGGTCTATCCACACCGTATGATATCATGTGAGGCATGTAGGTTACTGTATGAAAATCGAGGACTATAGCCATACTTTGTCCCTGTGATCCCAGGCTACACGGATCCCGATGTGCGGAGCATCACAACTGCAATGGGAGGTGGGGTCAAGTCCTACCCGCCAGAATATCAAGTAACATCATCGAGTCATCATGAATGCACGGTACAGCGTACTCCGTGTGACATACACGGTATATCGTACTCCGTGGACCCATATCATAGTCTGGGGGTACCTGTCATAGGTCTTATCCACCCCAATACTATGTCGATAACCAACCCATGTCTCAAAGTATACGTGCGAGTATCTCAACTCTCTGTGACACACAGTCTACAGGAGGCTTCCGCACGACTATATGCATGTCAACTCATGTCTAGTGCGAGCGAAGCTCCAGCACCACGCTATGCATATCATGATATCTAAAATCTCGTGTAAGCGAAGCTCGAGCACGATTTTGTACATACAAAAATTTCTCGTACGAGCAATGCTCTAGTACGGCTCTTCATGAGTAATAAATCAGTAAAATTAAGTGCGAGTAAGACTCTAGCACTCTTTTTATTCATGTAAATACGATAGGTGGCTCAATCTTGATAAAACATCTTTTAAAATCATAACCGGTACAAACCGGTTCCCTTTCGTATAATTCTTAAAATCAACAGCCAACCTATGTGCATATTTGCTTAAACCAAAGCAATATATTCATATAACACATTAAAACATGATAATCATGCAATTTATCTGTCTTACTACCCTTTTTGTAAATTTTACTCTTAGGGGTAAAATCGTCTTTTTCCTTTATTCACCTATGCCCCGATTTTTGTAAAAATTATTATTTCGTTTTCTAGATACTTAAAGAAATTCTAGGCCCTTTAAATCCCCTCAATAAATACGTATAGAAATCTCTATGCAGCTATAAAATTCCCTTACCTCGATTCACGCGCAAACTTATCCCATCTCGATAATATTCGATCTCTCAGTCCAACTACGCATCAACCAAGTCTACAGAACTGCATATAACTATATATTTTGGGTTAATTCACTTATTTTTATCAGTATATCACATTTACTGATTGAATCTAACGTACTGGGCCCATTTTACTTTATTGAGCCCAATTACACCATGATGGGCCTCGACCTATTTTCAGCCCGTTTTTACTTATTAAATCCCTTCTTCGGGTTTACTGGGCTCATTTAGCTTACCAATAATCATCGGGATTCGTTCCAAACCTATTGGATAGCCCGTATACTATTTACGGTAATTACGTTGCAATTCCGATAAATATTCCTTTTTATACAGAATTAATCCATAAATTCCGTAAAATAATCAAAACTCTGTATTAAATGACTCTAATTGTCGGAATTAAAATATACTTACCCAATATGATGCGGGATACAAAAATTGGAGCTCAATCGGCTCTCGTTCGGGCTTTGTTGTAAAACTGCACAATTAATATATTTAATTCCGGGTTAATTTTTGATTAAATATAATTTAAATAAATTTCTCAAAAATCAAATTCGTCACTTTTGACCTCGTATCGACATACCCGAAGTCCGGTGTATTCCCAAAAATTCTTTCCCTTTTTCCTTTTTCTCTTTTTCTCTTTTTTTCCCTTCTTTCTTGGCTGAACCGGTTCAACTCGGTTCAGATCGGTTCGATTCAGCCGGTTCAATCCGGTTCACCTCTTTGCTGCACCGGTCCATACCGATTTAGACCTTCCCATCGCCGTTCACGACGTTTTCGACCGGTTCCCGGCATGATTTTGGCTCCATTCGACGCGCCATCACCTGGGAGTTTAAAATCGAGCCTCGGTGTGGGTTGAAACGGCACCATTGCCGACGAATCTTCCCTTCTCCCCCGCGGTAGTTACCTCTCGATCTGGCGGATTCTGGCGATTTCGTCGGTCGATATTGGTCTCAAAAGAACCGCATCCTCTGCCCGATCACGCCGGTGTCCACCGTTCGAGCCCAGCTGCCGTGGATCACCGGAATCGAGCTCCTTTCTCCCTTCGATTTCTCCTCCTCCGTTCGTCGGATTCGGTGGTCCTTGGCGCCCGTCACTGGTGCCTATAAGATCGTCGGCCTCTCCTCTTTCTCCTCGGCTGTTCGTCAGCGTCGGCAGTCGTCGGTGGCCATGGATTGGTCGGTCACGCGCGGTCTCCATTTTTGGTTTCCTTTATTTTTCTCTCTCCCCGATAAATTTTGTGAATTCTCTTCTTCTTTTTTTTTGAATTAATTTAATTTTATTTATTATTTTATTCAATATTATATTATTATTTTGCCAAAATATCTAAGATAAATTATTATTTAATTTATTTAATGAATAAATAATTTTCTCGGTATTATTTCGACTTTTCGGTATATTTTTTTGATTATTTTCGGGTTTATTTTCCAAAGTGAAAATCTCGCTTAATTTCGATTAATTCTCAAAAATTCATATCTTGATCAATTTAACCCGAAATTTAATTATTTCTTCGTTATTGATCAAGATTCTCAAATCCATTATTTTTAATTAAATTTTCTTATCAAATTTATTTCGGCTTCGGTCTTTTGATCGTTTTGCCATTGCACGTGTTCGAGATTAATTTAACCCGACTTCCCTTCACGAATACTTATTCATTTCGCATTTGAAATCGTTATTTCCTGTCCGAATCTCGTTTCATTTAATTTGGGACCATTTTCAATTCTTTATAAGAAATTACGATATAATTTTCGGGTCTTACAATCTCCCACTCGGTTTAAGACCTTAAAAGGTCCAATGTATCGGGGACTCAGTTTTTTTTTTCTTTCCAAATCTTGTTATGCCATATCCTTTAAGCTGCTGACATATAAAGCTTTTAGTCACAATTGCAATTATATCTCTTATTGTCCCTGATTACCAATATATCTTTAGGAGATTTGATAAATCCTATTATTCTCCGAATGTGTGGTATATCTCAATAAATGAGTCTCTAATGACATCAATTCCTTTAACTATAGACTATTTGATACACTATTCTATTTTTAAATATCAATAAATTATTAGTACCAATACTTAAGCTAGTTGCAACACCCATCTGGGTTTGATTAGCTACATCAATACGGTACTTGTCAATACGCTGAGCCTGCTTGATTCTATCAATCAAGTCCATTTTTCAACTCTCAGGCACGTTACCATGAAATAAATGTCAGTATCAGAAAGGAACCACATCCAGTTGAGGTTCACTAAATATTTCAATAACTCATGTCCCTGACCAATATACATAACGCCATCCCAAAATCACTTCTGCTCAAAGCACTAACCTGAGTCATTCCCTTTTTCTTGTATTAGACGGCCTTTGTGAAATTTAATATTTAAACCTTCTTGATCAGTAGGATTCTATAATTCTTCACCACACCAGTAATGACATTCTAACTTCAAACGCAAATATGACGATTGTTGATTCCAATTTATAGGTTATGGTTACTTTCAGACGCTGTCAAGTATCTCAAGCGGGGAAGTATTTTGAAATACCTTTATTAGTCTTCAGATGTGACTACATAACTAGTTATGGATATAAGAGTTCAAGGTTCAGTCCCAATACGAAGTACGATACCAAAACTTATCGCAATTTCACATTTATCATTCGTACACAATCCATTCTCAATCCATATCACTTAATCCGAATTCATTTCATGTACCAGAGATATTCTTACCTTATATACACTTCTTATTCCAATATAACTTGCTTTCGAAATTTATCACACTTCAAGGCTTGTCTCTTTTCGTTTATCAGTTATAACAAAATGATTTCCTTATTCGAATTAAGTCTCGCATCCAAAACAAAAGCATAAGTAATTTACAATCCTTGGTCTCGATACGTAATTCATATTTCAAAGTTTCCTTATACTTGATAGGTTGCATATTAAGCATATTAATTGTCATATTTTTTCATGATTTAAATTCTTTTATATGCTTAATTTTTGGATTTGACTTATATTTTGTGTTTTATATTGTGGATGAATGAATGGGAATAAAATGGACTAAAGTTGTAAATTTTGATCAAGTCACAAAATCAGAAGATATCTTGGTGTAAGACGTGGGCACGTCCAAGGCAGTGACAAGAATTGCAAGTCAAATATGTGAATTCAAGTCAAGATCCATCACTTGTAGCTGAAGTTGACTTAACCAGTCTAAAGATGGCAAGTGGAATATTTTAATTATTAAGGAAGAGATATGCAATGACTATCTTTAGCAAGTGGTTGAAAAAGGAAAGAAGATTATTTGTAATCAAACTCAATCAGAGAAGTTTCCTTTGAAAATAGATTTTGGGAATTAGGAGATTCAGCATTTATAGACTAAGAGAAGGCTAGAGATGAGGAGGATCATCATCATAGACACATTCTACAATTCTACTATTTGATTTTTCTTTAGGCTATTGAAAACTTCTTTAGTTTTTCTCTCAACTTATGACTTGCTAAGTTATTTAGTCCAGCCAAAGGATAATTAAAGATTTGGGTTCTTCAAGAATTAAGAGATCTAATTAGTTTTATCTTGTTCTTTTATATCTTTGCTATTTATATATCTTCTATGCTTGTTTAAATTATTGTTTTGATTGATTGTGCAAAAAGGGTCTTTTGTTCAAATGTCAATATAATATATCACCGATTAGAAACTTAAATCTGTAATTCTTTGAGCATTCTAATATAAGTGGTAAATAACATAATTGAGTACAGATAGGTTTTTAATTCTATGTTATGGAGATATATAATCTAGCTTAAATGAACCTACATTTGTGTTTATTGGTTAGAATTGGCAGTCACTCTAGTTTCTAATGTTATTGGTAAATTAAATCTTAAGATCCTATCTAAGGTTGTTTAACTGACAAGAGAAATAATTAGAGATCGTATCTTGATTATCGAAGAAGTGAGGAGGGACAGGTTGTTAGGTCGTATTAATAACCATAACCAATTTGGTAAAGATTAAAAGAAATCATTTTTGCATCAATGATAAATTCCATGAACCCATTCTAAAATTATTCCTTTGGTTGGATACTTCATCATATTGATTTTCTTTCAACATTTTACATAGTGATTCCTCTTTTATATATTAATTTTTCTTTTCATTTTCATTACAACAAATCCCCATACATATTTTCTTTTTAAATATTTTGCAGAAAAATAAATCTAACCAATCTCTGTGGGAAACGACCTTACTCATCTATACTACAATTTTAATTTATTTTTTAGTAGGAATTATTATTACTGGTCTCGACAGCCACCAATTTTTGGCGTCATTGTCGAGGATTGGTTTTTAATTAGATTTATTTTGATGCCCCGTTCTTTTCGTGCAGGTGAATTAAACTCGTACGATCTTGAAATTGAAAAGACAGCTAAACAAAATAGGAAGGAACCCAAAATTCAAATGGCATAAAAAGCTACGTCTTCATCCCCTGGACTAAATTTAGCACTTGATTTGGCTAATTCACCTAGTGATTCTAAGACTGAAGAAATAATGGTTGAAGGAGAGCAAACTTTAAGGAAATTGTCTGCACCACCAGTCAATCAACAACCACTTCTGTATTCATTACCCAAGTTTGCAAGCAGATTTTGAATTAAGATCGGGTTTGATCCATTTGCTTCCCAAGTTCTATGGTCTTGCGAATGAAAATCCTCACAAGCACTTAAAAGAATTTCGTGTGGTATGTGCAAGCCTGAAGCCACAAGGAGTTACCGAAGAGCAAATCAAAATGTGAGCTTTTCCATTCTCACTAACTAATAGAGCAAAAGATTGGTTGTTCTATTTACTTCCCGGTTCTATAACCACGTGGACTGAAAGGGTGAGATTATTCTTGGATAAATTTTTCCCTACTTCCAGAGCTGCCAACATTAGAAGAGAGATATGTGGAATCAAGCAGAAAGACACTGAGACTCTTCATGAATATTGGGAAAGGTTTAAGCAACTCTGTGCAAGTTGTCCTCAATATGGGATTTCTGAACAACTCTTGATTCAATACTTTTATGAAGGATTGTTACCCATGGAAAGAAGGATGATGGACGCAGCTAGTGGAGGTGCTAGAGTGAATAAGACTCATAGATAGGTTAGAGATTTGATTTCCACTTTGGCTGCTAACTCCCGGATTCAGACAAGATATATCTCAAAGGAGAGTAAATAAGGTAAGTACACATTCTCTTGAAAATCAAATAGCTAATCTAACATCTGTTGTTTAACAATTAGCTATAGGAATGGGAAATGTGCAACAAGCTAAAGCCTGTGGAATTTATGCTGCTACTAGTCACTCAACTGACATATGCCCCACACTTCAAGATGAACATCAAGAGCAAGCTAATGCAGTTGGAGGATTTTTAGGTCCACGCCAAAGAAATTATGATCCATATTCGAATACTTATAACCCAGAGTGGAGGGACCATCCCAACTTGAGCTATGGAGCAAGACCTCAATTTCAAAACTTTCAATATAGACAGCCCGCTCCACAGCAACAGCAACCATCTTCAAGTTCAGGTCTATCTCTTAAGGAAATTGTTAAATCACTTACAACTAACACAACAATTTTAACAGGAGACCAGGACAAGCATTAAGAAGCTAAAGGATCAAATGAGTCAGCTAGCAATTTCAGTGAGTAGATTAGAACCGAGTTGAAGAAACCTAGAAAGACATCCCGAAAGTGCATTCCAGAGGAATAAGCTGAAAAGGAAGTTGCTGCACCTCAGCTACAATCGAATCATCCTAAGGATCGTAATGGCAGGCAACAAAAAGTTTTGGCACCAATTCCTCTTTTTCCTTTTAGATCATCCAAATCCAAAAAGGAGGAGGAGGAAAAGGAAATTTTTGACATCTTTCGCAAGGTTGAGGTAAATATCCCTTTACTTGAGGCAATTAAACAAGTACCTCATTATGCCAAGTTTCTCAAGGAGTTGTGCATCAACAAAAGGAAATTGAAAGGTAATGAGTTTATAAGCATGGGTGAGAATGTTTCAGCTGTCCTCCAGAAAAAATTACCTCATAAATGCAAGAATCCATGTATGTTTACTATCCCTTGTAAGGTAGGTAATGTTAAAATTGAAAGAGCAATGTTAGATCTAGAAGCCTTAATTAATGTCATGCCTTTGTCTATTTATAAATCTTTGAATGTTGGACCATTAAAAGAAATTGGTGTGATTATTCAGCTTGCTGATAGATCTGACGTTTATTCTGAAGGTGTTTTAGAGGATGTTTTGGTGCAAGTAAATGGATAGATCTTTCTTGCTAATTTTTATGTGCTTAATATGGAGGATGATGACTCATCTAGATCTTTAATTTTGTTGGGAAGACCTTTCTTAAAAACATCTAGAAGCAAAATTGATGTGCATAATGGTACACTCACAATGAAATTTGATGGTGAAATCATTAAGTTTAATATCAATGATGACTATGAGAGTTCTAGGATTTACAAGGAAAAGATAAAGGGGTCTCTCAAATTGTATGGTTTCCAAGAAAAAATTTTATGTTGCTCAGAAAGTTATATTATCTCATTCTAAATTAAAAATATTTCCTGGTAAATTGCGTTCTAGGTGGTTAGGTCTTTTTATTGTTACTAATGTGTTTCCTTGTGGTGCAATTGAAGGATACAGGTCAGATCTCTAATATCAAGGGTCATCGCTTAAGGCCTTTTTATGAAGGTTTTCAAGTGCACGAAGTTAAACGAATTAGGTTGAAATTGTCACGACCCAAAACTACCCAAAAATCAGAGTAAATTTTTCGTGGTTTGTTATTTTATTTCATACTTATCTATCCTCTGAATCGTGACCACACTTCACTAACAATTGGGCTGTGCGTCAATGCCAGTCCCACCATTCATTTACCATATAACTTAATTCTTTCTCTGTCATTTATAAGTGTTTACAATATTTATACACCCCCTAAAGTTACTTACAAACATGTTACTGTGCTATGATTATTTAGATACAATATGTACAAGTGTATATACCTTAAATGATGGGCAGCAGCGGATATCCGAAATGCAGTACTCAGTCACCTCAACATTTACTGGAGATTATCTGTGTGAGAAAATGAAAGGGGTGAGCACATCAAGCTCAGTAAGGCAATCCTACGAACAAGTAGGTAACCATACTACCTACATGAATGTGGTACCATGTATAAACCATCCTTTCTGCACACAATTTAAAACTGATGCTATGATTCATGATGTCATGTAAAACACGTTCGCACGGAAAATTCAACATGCAACTCTTTTTAAATCATTTCTTTCTCATTTAAAAATTTCACAATAAAGTCAGGACTCAATCCCCTCCTTCAGGTGGTCCTGACTCACACAAAACCATGAAAATCAGTTTACATCACACATGGGTTTAAAAAGCATGGAAATAATCATCATGCACATTTAGTTTAAAACCCAGTTTCAATCATCGTCAAGATCATCAACATGCGAGACTAGGCAACATCTGTATATCGGTAATACTCAGGACTATGGCCATGTGTCCTCGGGAGTTCCTCTGCTACACGGATCCTAGTGTGCAGGTTCTCACCATGATCGGGAACCGCCCGAGAGGTGGGTCAGTCCATCTCGTCAGTCTTATCTGATTCCACGCATCCGAAGATGCCGTATTCGAAGATACCATGTATCCGAAGATACCACACGGTACATCGTACTCCATACTACTTGCACAGTACATCATACTCCGTGGACCCATATATCATACCCTGTATCAGAACGCACGTGCGAGCCTATTTAGTCAGTGACACAGTTTATCCAACACTCCAAGCACGGCTCATCGCATGTTCCCAAAAAAATCAGTGGGGGGTGCGAGCGATGCTCCAGCACTCTCGTCAATTCAAGTAAAACTAGTGCGAGCTAAGCTCTAGCACTCTTATCAAATCATGTGGAAAATCTGGTGTGAGTTACACTCTAGCACCCTGTCACGAAAATCATGTAAAATCTGGTGCGAGTCAGACTCTAGCACCGTGTCACGAAAATCATATATATATATAATCTGGTGCGAGTTGGACTCCAGCACCAATGCATGTAAAACTCTAGTGCGAGCTCTCGCTCCAGCACGAATGCATGCATCACACAACTCAAAATATTGTGCGAGCTGAGCTCTAGCACGTCACATGTCAATAAAAACACATAGGTGGCTCTGTTTCCTCAAAACAATTTTTAAAATAATTTCATCGTTGAAAATATGCAATGCTGTGAATTTTTCTTTCAAGGTTAGCCAACCTACTCATGCATACATCAAAACACCTCCAGAACGAGCAGGAACCTCTTGTTCTTGCTTCTCCCAATTTTTCCTAAAGTTGTAAATTTTTACCCTTAACAAGGGTATTTTGGTAATTTGCCCATTCGGGGCACTAAAATTATTAATTTACTTCTAGACCCTTCAGATAATTTAAAAGACTGCATATGACTTTGAAATTTCGTAAAGTTACCTCTAGCAGTCCGTATAATTCCCTTACCTTCTTTTTCTGTAGAGTTTGACCTTTTCTTTTCCACTGCTGTCTCGTCACGCTGTCCGATCTGCTCCCAATCAAACCTCCGGGACTGCGTATAAATATTCCTTAGGTTAGATATTATACAATTTAATTGTATTTCCTATTTTCTGGGCTTAATTTAAATCATTGGGCCCATTTACCCCTATTGGGCCCGATTACACCTTAATGGGCCTTAATATGCCTTAAGCCCGTTTTCCACTTAATTTTCACATTATCGAGGCATATTGGGCTCATTGGGCCCACCAACAATTTCTTGGGCCTCGTTCTAACTCTCGAATAGCTCAATTTATTATTTACGACAATTTATCTAAATTTCCATAATTTAATTTATTTTATGTGATAATTAAATCTAATGCACGCATAACGATGTAAATTATCGTAAATAAGATTTACTTACCCGAGATTTCATGCTAGTACGTAAATCGAGGCTATCTCGAGCTCTCGTTGGACGTCGATTATCGAGCTACACAATTTCATAATTTTCGGGTAAATTTTCAGTCGAAAATTAATTAAATAAAATATTCTAAAATTTAAATCGATCATTTTCGACCGCTACTGACTTACTTGTAGCTCGATTACATCACCGAGATTTTTTTTTCAATTTCTCCTCTTTTTCTTTTTCCCTTTTTCTCCTTTTTTCCTTTCCTCATTGGCTGAACCGGTTTGGTCCGGTTCAGACCCGGTTCGAACCGGTCTGTTCACCCCGGTTCACTCCGGTTTGACCGGTTCAGGGCCTTGCCAGTCGATTCTCCGCCGGCTTTCGCCGCCAGTGGCTCCGCTTGGTCGTCCGCATCTCAGATCTGGGGTTGGCTTCGGTCGAGGTTGCCGAAAAGTCGCCGATTCAGCCTGTTCTCTCAACCGTCGGTACCTATTTCCTCTTTCCGCCGTTTTTGGCGTTTGCCGACAGTTTCGCCAGTCGTTTTCGGCATCAATCGACTCGGCATTAAGTGGGGAAACTTCGATTGGCGGTGGTCGGGGTTTAATCTGCGCCGGTGGCCGTCGATTTCGCTTCCTCTCTCCGCGACTTCTATCCCTCAATCCGGTGTTCTCCGACGTCGGTGAGGCGTGTCGTCGGTACCAAGGAGGTCGCCGGCCTCTCCTCTTCCATTTTCGGCCCTTCGCCTGGCCGTTGGTCGCCGGACGATGGCCGACTGGTCTTCTCGATTTTGGCTTCCGTTTTTCATTTCTCTCTCCCCGATTTTCAATTCTCTCTTCTTTTTTTTCTTTTTTTAAACTTAATTAATTTAATTTAATTTATTATTTAATTTTATTAATATTTTAATCAATAAAATATATTAAAATGTCTAAAATATCTACCAAAAATTATTATTTTATTCCAAATTAATTAATTTTATTTTATTTAATTTATTTATCATATTTTAACCTTTTTCGGGTATAATTTCTCCGTATTTTCGAGATATTGCCCAAATGACTTTTTGGTATTTCTAAAAATTTCGAATCTTGATCAATTTAACCCAAAGTTTTATTATTTCTTTGTTATTGATCAAGATTTCTCAATCCCTTATTTTTAATTAAATTTTCTTGTCGAATTTATTTCGACTTTCGGTCTTTTGACCGTTTTGCCCTTGCACGTGTTAGAGAATTTCATTTCAATCTTTTTGCATTTTTAATTTCGTGTTTTAACTAAAATCGGGTCTTACATAATCTCCCCCACTTAAGGAATTTGGTCCTCCAAATTAGAACCAAGTCATATGGGTC
The DNA here is from genome assembly GCA_033439115.1 of Firmiana major. NCBI lineage: Eukaryota > Viridiplantae > Streptophyta > Magnoliopsida > Malvales > Malvaceae > Firmiana > Firmiana major. The sequence goes on along the minus strand of CM065903.1, from coordinate 17,972,101 downwards.
CATATATAACTCCGGGTACGTTTTCTCATATCATACTCTTTAATTCTTCTGTGACCTTTCCGGAGTGTATTACTACCAAAGGACTTTAATTAGGGAGATCGTCTTAAACCTCAATACTTTCTCTTTCCTGTTTAATGCCCGAATCAACTTTTTCAATATACTTATATTTGCACTGAGCTGAATCTGTTGGAGTTCATATCCGATCACCTATGCTGGATCTGGATAGTATTGCCGAAGTATCAAAAGATATGACACATTGTGGATGCCTGTTTATTCAGGTGATACACCAACTTACAGGTCTTATCTCCCACTTGTCCAATCTTTCAAAAATTCTATTCAACAAAACTCAATTTGCCTTCTTCCTGAGTCTCGTTATGTCCTTATTCCCTTAGGATAAATAAGTTCAACCATACTGATTCACCCTCGGTGAATTCAATGCCCTTTGTCTGCTTTGAGGTGTTCTTAATCTCTCACTCAACTGAACGTCCTCAGAGACTTATTATACTAATTTAGAAGAAATTTTTATCTGTCACCCACTTTTTCTTATCTAAGTCAGGGAAACAACCCCTACGGCCATACTATGCCTCATAATTGTTATCCCGATACTCAAGTGACAACTGTCGTTATTGGCGACTTCAATTTGTAACAACTAATCATTCCAGGAGCTTATAAAATTAACGGCACACACTTCCATCGTATCCTCCAAAACCTGTACAGTCCTCTCTAACTGACCATCTGTCTGAGGATAGAAAGCTGTTCAAATACTAAATCGGGTTCCCGTAGCTTCCTGAAAATATTCTTAGAGGTGGGAAGTGAAGTGGGGATCCCTATATAATACCATGCTCACTGGAACGCTACATAATATTCCACAATCTTCCTTATACCTGAATCCTCATACACACTCTGAGTATCTAGGGATTTCATAACCAGAAGGTGGGTAGACTTAGTCAACTTAGCGACTATCATCAAAATGGCCTCGTGACTCACCTGAGTCCTCTATAACCCATCACGAAATTCATGGAGACTTGCTCCCATTTTCGTGCTGTGTCGATATAGGTAGAGGCTGCAATAACTCTGCAGACTTTTAATACTCTACCTTATTCTGCTGACATACTAGGCACTTTTCCACAATCTCTACCATATCTCTTTTCTCATCTGACCACCAATACCCTTTTTTGAGATTTCATATATATATTCGTTACTTTCCCGTATGCACTGTATATCCCGCAGACTAAGCTTCTGACAATATTACTATCTCATCAATGGTGGTCTTGGGGAGTACTTATACTGTCTCTGAACCTCAGTAACCATTATTATACTCTGTGAACTCTATCACTGTACCCTTCTGAATCTGACCCACACTATCGACACCATGCCGATCATCTAGCTAAGCCTGTCAAATCCGGGCACTCTCATCCGGTTCTAGTCTCAGGCTAGCTGTCACACAATCACTGTCATCATCAGAAGGGATCACATCACTACTGAGGCTCACAACTGCTCAAGCAGCTCACGCTTCCTGACCATCATATGTAATACCATCCCGAGGCTCTTTCTGCTCAAGGCATCAGCCATTACATTAGCCTTTCTTGGGTGGTACAATTTTTCACAATCCAAATCTCTCAGAAGCTCTAACCCACTTTATTATTTCATATTCGACTCTTTCTGTGAAAACAGATACTTGGGGCTTTATGATCAGTGCATACCCAAAATTTCTCACCATGTACATAATAGTACCATATCCTCAGTATAAGTACTATCGCTGTCAACTTTAAATCATGGGTCAGATAGTTCATTTCATGATCCTTGAGTCATCTGGATCTATAATCGACTATCTTCCTATTTTGCATCAATACACAGCTCATTCATTATCTTGAGTCATTCATACACATGGAGAACCTCTTGAGCTGTTGGGTATGGTGAAAATAATCACGGTGGTGAGTTCATACTTCACTACACCGAAATTCATGTCACATCTATCATCCCACTTATCATCTCATTCAAATACCACGCTTTCATAGTTAAACGTGCCAACAAAGTATACCCTTTTTAGAACTTGCAGTAACCATCTGTAAAAGTAATTTTCCAATTGTCGCTTATAATTTTCCTGGACTTTAAATACACTCAGCATATCATCAATAAGGATGATGACCAATCGGTCCAGGTAAAGTTTAAATAATCTCATTGTAGTTGAGCTCCACTACATATTTCAATCGTCCATATCCTTGACCTATGTACGCATAAGCATGTAGTATCACTTCAAAATTGCTCTCGTTCAAGGTACTAACCCGCGTCATTTCCTTTTTCTTATATTAACGGCTTTTATTAAATTTTAATATTTTAACCTTCATAATTAATCGAATTTTATAGTTTTTTATCGTACTAGTAAAAGTATCCAATTTTAAATTTATATCCTACCACGGTCGATTTCAAGTTATAGATTATATATATTTCTAGACGCTGTCAAGTCTTCAGGCGGGGAGGTATTTTGAAATACCTTTATTAATCCTTAGACTTAACCACAATTACTTTAAATTATTCATAGTCCATTGAATAAAATCGGCTGACTTATACTTTTTCCCCCGTTTTCAACTTAAAATCTCTTCATCATTATTTCGTTAGTTAACCTTCCTCTATTGGGGTACTCATTTATCAGCATTGTGCCTAAGAGTGTAGGCATTCATGTCTTTTACTCACTTACATGCGAATGAAGGCGGTATGAAGAAATACGTGGTACCAGGATCAATTAACACAATTACTTCTTTATTTATAAGTAGTGTGGTATCTTTCACCACATCCTGTGAAACATCAGTAGTGTCCTGGTCTAAAATATACACTCACCTTCGTCCAATAGCCTACTTTCCTTTTCTCTTCGGCTGCGGCCTCCCTTTTTGATGCAGCTATCTCAACAGGGTTTTCTCTATCTCTTTACCTTTCTGTGGGGTAACTCGCCCAACTCTGAGCAATTAAAATAAATGGTCCGTCTTACCACACTTAACGGTCATTTTCATCAATAATATGTAGGTGTAGGTCCTACTTCCGTGGTATTTACCACACATTCTACAGTGATCCGTAGCGAATCGGGGTTCTCCAATCACAATACCCCTAAAAAGTGCTACAATCGATAACTGTGGCCTTACCAATCATCTTAGCCCATAACTCATCAAATCAAATCTTTTACCAAACTACCCCTTTTTCCTCGTTCTGACATTTCTGTCATTCTCGATTCTCTTTCTGTCTCTATTTCGGCCCTTACTACCTTTCCCAATCTCCGAGGCGTGCAACACTCGATCTTATTCACACAATTGTATTCTGCGCACTGCCTCAGTATAGGTAGTGATATCTAACGGGGCCAATCGGACTCTAATAGACAATTTGAGCCCTTCCATAAACTTTTAGACATCTCGACTCTCACTATCCATAGTGTCGAGGTAACAACTGCCCAAGAATATAACCGAGTTTCATGCTCATAATTCATACTTGTCAATAAATCAATTCCTCTGGGTCAAAATAAGGAATTTTATCTATCATTCCCTTTAAATCATGTCCGGGATATTCTGTCACCGGAATACCTCCATACACATTTCTCATGTCAGCTCTGGATGTCTAACTCTTAAGATGGGTCGAGCAGACTTTCATCAATGCTCTGACTCGCCCTCAAATCTTATGCATACTCTGAGCAATTTGCTCCCAAAATATTCTCCACACTTCGCTCCAACCTCGTGAAGCGTGTCTCAATACTGTCCGATCTCTCTGTCGGACTCTATGAGGCATGCTCAATATAAACCTCCATTTCAATCTCATCCTGATTCTCACAGGTCAACTCAGCACAATTAACAGGCTCAGGTCTACCTCTACGACCTCTGCCTCATGCTCTACCTTCTCTATCGTGACTAATATTAGGCATTCCTGCATTCTCAACCATTTCTTAGTTAAAACCCATCTCATTATACACTATTGTATCTAACCAAGCATAGTAACACGGGGATGTAATTTCCTAATTACTGACACTGACACACATTAGACCAATTTTTGCTCTGATACCACCTTTATATGTCACGACCCAAAACTACCCAAAAAATCAGAGTAAATTTTTCGCGTTTTGTTATTTTATTTCATACTTATCTATCCTCTGAATCGTGACCACACTTCACTAACAATTGGGCTGTGCGTCAATGCCAGTCCCACCATTCATTTACCATATAACTTAATTCTTTCTCTGTCATTTATAAGTGTTTACAATATTTATACATCCCCTAAAGTTACTTACAAACATGTTACTGTGCTATGCTTATTTAGATACAATATGTACAAGTGTATATACCTTAAATGATGGGCAGCAGCGGATATCCGGAATGCAGTACTCAGTTGCCTCAACATTTACTGGAGATTATCTGTGTGAGAAAATGAAAGGGGTGAGCACATCAAGCTCAGTAAGGCAATCCTACGAACAAGTAGGTAACCATACTACCTACATGAACGTGGTGCCATGTATAAACCACCCTTTCTCCACACATTTTAAAACTGATGCTATGATTCATGATGTCATGTAAAACACGTTCGCACGAAAAATTCAACATGCAACTCTTTTTAAATCATTTCTTTCTCATTTAAAAATTTCACAATAAAGTCAGGACTCAATCCCCTCCTTCAGGTGGTCCTGACTCACACAAAACCATGAAAATCAGTTTACATCACACATGGGTTTAAAAGTATGAAAATAATCATCATGCACATTTAGTTTAAAACCCAGTTTCAATCATCATCAAGATCATCAACATGCGAGACTAGGCAACATTTGTATATCGGTAATAACCAGGACTATGGCCATGTGTCCTTGAGAGTTCCTCTGCTACACGGATCCTAGTGTGCGGGTTCTCACCATGATCGGGAACCGCTCGAGAGGTGGGTCAGTCCATCTCGTCAGTCTTATCCGATCCCACGCATCCGAAGATGTCGTATCCAAAGATACCACGTATCTGAAGATACCACACGGTACATCGTACTCCATGCTACTTGCACGGTACATCATACTCCGTGGACCCATATATCATACCCTATCTCAGAACGCACGTGAGAGCCTATTTAGTCGGTGACACATAGTCTATCCGACGCTCCAAGCACGGCTCATCGCATGTTCTCAAAAAAATCAGTGGGGGGTGCGAGTGATGCTCCAGCACTCTCGTCGATTCAAGTAAAACTAGTGCGAGCTAAGCTCTAGCACTCTTATCAAATCATGTGAAAAATTTGGTGCGAGTTACACTCTAGCACCCTGTCACGGAAATCATGTAAAATCGATGCGAGTCAGACTCTAACACCATGTCACAAAAATCATATATATATATAAAATCTGGTGCAAGTTGGACTCCAGCACCAATACATGTAAAACTCTAGTGCGAGCTCTCACTCCAGCACTAATGCATGCATCACACAACTCAAAATATCGTGCGAGCTGAGCTCTAGCATGTCACATGTCAATAAAAACACGTAGGCGGCTCCGTTTCCTCAAAACAATTTTCAAAACAATTTCATCGTTGAAAATATGCAATGCTGTGCATTTTTCTTTCAAGGTTAGCCAGCCTACTCATGCATGCATCAAAACACCTCCAGAACGAGCAGGAACCTCTTGTTCTTGCTCCTCCTAATTTTTCCTAAAGTTGTAAATTTTACCCTTAACAAGGGTATTTTGGTAATTTATCCATTCGGGGCACTAAAATTATTAATTTACTTCTAGACCCTTCAGATAATTTAAAAGACTGCATATGACTTTGAAATTTCGTAAAGTTACCTCTAGCAGTCCGTAGAATTCCCTTACCTTATTTTTCTGTAGAGTTTGACCTTTCCTTTTCCACTATTGTCTCGTCACGCAGTCCGATCTGCTCCCAATCAAACCTCCGGGAATGCGTATAAATATTCCTTAGGTCAGATATTATACAATTTAATTGTATTTCCTATTTTCTGGACTTAATTTAAATCATTGGGCCCATTTACCCCTATTGGGCCCGATTGCACCTTAATGGGCCTTAATCGGCCTTAAGCCCGTTTTCCACTTAATTTTCACATTATCGAGGAATATTGGGCTCATTGGGCCCACCAACAATTTCTTGGGCCTCGTTCTAACTCTCGAATAGCTCAATTTATTATTTACGACAATTTATCTAAATTTCCATAATTTAATTTATTTTATGCGATAATTAAATCCAAAGCACGCATAACGATGTAAATTATCGTAAATAAGATTTACTTACCTGAGATTCTATGCTAGTACGTAAATCGAGGTTGTCTCGAGCTCTCGTTGGACGTCGATTGTCGAGCTACACAATATCATAATTTTTGGATAAATTTTCAGTCGAAAATTAATTAAATAAAATATTTTAAAATTTAAATCGGTCATTTTCGATGCTACTGACTTACTCGTAGCTCGATTACATCGTCGAGATTTTTTTCCAATTTTTTCTCTTTTTCTTTTTCCCTTTTTCTCCTTTTTTCCTTTCCTCATTGGCTGAACCGGTTCGATCCAGTTTAGACTCGGTTCGGACCCGTCGGTTCACCGCGGTTCACTCCGATTAGACCGGTTCATGTAAGACCCGAATTTAAATAAAATATGAAAATTAAATAAGAAAAGATGGGGGGAAGTATGAAGGAAGTCGGGTTAAATTAATCCCGAACACGTGTAAGGGCAAAACGGTCAAAAGACTGAAGGTCGGTATAATTTCGATAAGAAAAATTTAATTAAAAATATGGATTTAAGAAATCTTGGTCAATAAAGGTGAAATAAATTTATTTTGGGTTAAACTGATCAAGATATTAATTTATTGAAATTAATCGGGATTAATTGAAATTTTTAGTACAGAAAAATAATCCCGAAAATAATCAAAAAAATATACGGAAAAGTCACTCGAGACAACATCCCGAAAATACGGAGAAATTATACCCGAAAAAGAGGTTAAAATATAATAAATAAATTAAATAAAATTAAATTAATTAAATTAGAATAAAATTATAATTTTAAGTGATATTTTGGGTATTTTAATATATTTTAATGATTAGTATAAAAATAAATAAATAAAAACAAATTGTTAAAAAAAAACAAAAAAAAAAACTGAAACAAAAATAAAAAGAAGAGAGAGAGAGTGGGTCGGGGAGAGAGAATGGGAAACGAAGCGGGAAACGGGGAGGGAGACCGGCGAGCCACCGGCGACCGTTGAGCCCAGGCGAAGGGTGGAAAACGTAGAGCGACGCCCGGCGAGCACGATGGTACCGGCGGTGCAGCCTATCGACGCCGAAGGAAGCCGATCGGAGGAGAGAAAGGCCGACGGGTTGAGGGGCTCGATCCCGGCGAACGGCGGCGCCTTGGCCCCGATCCGACCCCGTAAAATGATCCTCAAGCCTAGACGATGCGGTTGGTGGTGGTGGTAGCCACCGAAACCGACGGACGGCGCCAGAAACGGTGAAAAAGCAAAACGGGTCCGACGGCGAAGAGGAGAACAGCCGGACCGGCCACATTCCGACGACCTCGACCCAAACCGAGGGCAGATTCGAGCTGCGGACAGCCTCACGGAGCTGCTGGCGATGGAAACCGGTGAAGAACCGGCCGACAAGGCAGTGAACCGATGGTGAACCGGCTGAATCGGAGAGAACCGGCGGTCTAAACCGGTCCGAACCGGACTGAACCGGTTCAGCCAAAAAGAGAGAAAAAAAGGAGAAAAAGGGGAAAAGAAAAAGAGGAAAAAATTGGGGAAAATTCCTATGATGCAATCGAGCTTCGGGTAAGTCGATAAGAGATCGAATTGACCCGATTTAAATTTGGAATATTTTATTTAATTAATTATCGACTGAAAGTTTACCCGGAAAATATATTTAATTGTGTAGCTCGACGATTGGCATCCACCGAGGGCTCGAGACAGCCTTGATTTACGGACTAGCATGGAATCTCGGGTAAGTGACCCCTATTTACGATAATTACCTCGTTATGCGTGATATTGATTTAATTTCCGCATAAATTGAATTAGATTATGAAATTTTAGATAAATTGTCGTAAATAATCGATTTAGCTATTCGAGAATTAGAACGAGGCCCAATAAATTATTGGTGGGCCCAATGAGCCCAATAGGCCTCGATAAAGTGAGAATTAAGTGAAAAACGGGCTTAAGGCCGATTAAGGCCCATTAAGGTGCAATCGGGCCCAATAGGGATGAACGGGCCCAATGATTTAAATTAAGCCCAGAAAGTATTAAATACAATTAAATTGCATAATATCTGACCTGAGGAATATTAATACGCAGTTCCGGACATTTGATTGGGAGCATAACGGACTGTGCGACGAGACAACAGTGGAAAAGAAAAAGGTCAGACTCTACGAAAAAATAAGGTAAGGGAATTCTACGGACTGCTAGAGGTAAACTCTACGAAATTTTAAATTCATATGCAGTCTTTAAAATTTATCTGAAGGGTCTAGAGGTCGAATAATAATTTTAGTGCCCCGTATGGGCAAAATTACTAAAATACCCTTGTTAAGGGTAAAATCTAAAAATTTAGGAAAAATTGGGAGGAGCAAGAACAAAAGGTTCCTGCTCGTTCTGGAGGTATTTCAACATCATGCATGAGTAGGCTGGCTCACTTTTAAAGAAAAATGCATAGCATTGCATATCTTAAACGATGTGATTTCTGTGAAAATTGTTTGGGGATAACTGAGCCGCCTACGTGTTTTTATTTACATGTGACGTGCTAGAGCTCAGCTCGCACGATGTTTGATTTGTGTGATGCATGCATTAGTGCTGGAGCGAGAGCTCGCACTAGAGTTTATATGAATAGGTGCTAGAGTATAACTCGCACCAGATTTCATATGCTTTTTCGTGACACGGTGCGAGAGTCTAACTCGCACCAGATTTTACATGATTTTCATGACAGGGTGCTGGAGTATAACTCGCACCATATTTTTATACACGATTTTCGTGACAGTGCTTGAGCTTAGCTCGCACTAGTTTTATTTGATTTACTGACAGTGTTAGAGCACCGCTCGCACTACTTTTCAGAGATCATACGATAAGCCGTGCTTGGAGCATCGGGTAGACTGTGTGTCACCGATTAAATTGGCCCGCACGTGCGTTTTGAGACATGGCATGAGTATAGAGATATTATATGGGTTCACGGAGTATGATGTACCGTGCAAGTAGCATGGAGTACGATGTACCGTGTGGTATCTTCGTGATACGTTGAACTTGTTGACGTTGTTGGACCACCCGTTGTTAGACCACCATCGTTGTGCGTGGGCCCAAGAGGGGTGGCCATGGCCGATGGCAGGGGTTGGCCGTCACAATAAAACGCATCTTCGGATGCATGAGATCAGATAAGACCGACGAGATGGAGTGACCCACCTCCCGAGCGGTTCCTGATCATGGTGAGAACCCGCACACTAGGATCCGTGTAGCTGAGGAACTCCCGAGGACAGATATGGCCATAGTCCTGGTTATTGCCGTTATACAGATATTGCCTCGTCACGCATGTCGACGATTTCGATAATTTAAACTGGGTTTTAAACTAAATTTGCATGATGGTATTTCCATGCTTTTCAAACCCATGTGTGAATGTAAATTGATTTTTATGGTTTCATGTGAGTCAGGATCACCCGAAGGAGGGGTCGAGTCTTGACTTTATTGTGAAATTTTTATATGAGAAATATATGATTTTGAATATTATTGCATGTTGATTTTTCGTGCAAATGTGTTTTACATAACATCATAACGCATATCATTGTTTTAAAATGTGTGGAGAAAGGGTGGTTTATGCATGGCACTACGTTCATGTAGGTAGTATGGTTACCTACTTGTTCGTAGGATTGCCTTACTGAGCTTGATGTGCTCATCCCTTTCATTTTCTCCCACAGATAATCTCCAGTTGAAGTTACGACGACTCAGTACTGCATTCCGGATATCCGCTGCTGCCCATCAACATAAGGTATATACACTTGTACATATTGTATCTACATAAGCATAGCATAGTAACATATTTGTAAGTAACTTTAGGGGATGTATAAATAATGTAAACAATTATAAATGACTGGAGAAGAAAGAAGTTAGATGGTAATTGAATGGTGGGACTGGCATTGACGCACAGACCAATTATTAGTGGAGTATGGTCACGATTCGAGGACAGGTAAGAATTTAAGTAAGAAAATAATAAAACGCGAAAAATTAACTCTGATTTTTGGGTAGTTTGGGTCGTGACAGATTTTATGGTATCAGAGCACAATTGGTCTGATGTGTGTCATTGTCAGTAATTAGGAAATTACATCCCCGTGTTACTGTGCTTAGTTAGATACAATAGTGTATATCGAGATGGGCTTGACTAAGAAATGGTTGAGAATGCAGGAATGCTTAATATGAGTCGAGTTAGATGAGATAGTGCACGAGGCAGAGGTCATAGAGATAGACCTGAGTTTGCTAAGTCGTGCTGAGTTTGACTATGAGAATTAGTATGAGATTGGAATAGAGGCTAATGTTAAGCATGCCTCACAGAGTCCGACAGAGAGATCGGACAGTATTGAGACACGCTTCGCGATGTTGGAGCGGAGTGTGGAGATTATTTTAAGGAGCTAATTGCTCAGATTATGTATGAAATCAGAGGGCGCAGTGGAGCATTGGTGGAAACCCGCTCGACCCATCTTAAGAGTTGAGATGAGAAATATCTTGGATATATTCCGGTGACAGGATATCCCGGACATGATTTAAAGGAAATTTTAAGGAAAAATTTCTTACACTGCCCAGGAATACTAAATTGATTATGAGTATGAAACTCAGTTATATTCTTTGGCAGATATTACCTCGACACTATGAACAAGTGAAAGTCGAGATGTCTAAAAGTTCACGCAATGGCTTGACTTTTCAGTTAGAGTCTGATTGGCCCGTGAGATATTACCTATACCGAGGCAGTGCGTAGATTTACAGTTGGGTAAATAAGAACATGAATTGCACGCCTCTGAGATTGGAAAAGGTAGTGAGGGCTGAAATAGAGACAGAAAAGAGAATCGAGAAATGACAAAGATGTTAAAATGGGAAAATGGTAATTGGTTAAAGATTAGATTTGATGAGTTATGGAGTAAGATAATTGGTAAGACCCCGGTGCATCCAATTTTGGCACTCTTGAGGGGCATTGTGATTGGAGGACCCCGACCTGCTACGAAGCAGTGTAGCAGTGTAAGCACTGTAAGCAGTGTGAGATGTGTGGTGGATACCACAGAAGGAGGGTCTATACCTACACTGTATTGATGAAAATGGCCGTTCAGTGTGGTAAGACGGACCATTGATTTTGATTACACAGAGTTGGGCGAGATCGCCCCACAGAAAAGTAAAGAGACAGAGAGAAAAACTTCATTGGTATAGCTGCAACGAAAAGGGAGGCAATAGCCGAAAAGGAAAAGGAAAGTAGACTGTTGGACGAAGGTGAGAGGATGTCTTGGACCAGGACACTATTGATGTTTCATGGATGTGGTGTAAGATACCACACTTGTTATGAATAATGAAGTACATATGTTTATTGATCCTGGTGCCACACATTTATTCATATCGCCTTCATTCGCATATAAGTGAGTAAAAGGCATGAATGCCTACATCATTGGGCACAATACTGATAAATGAGTACCCCAGTGGAGGAGGATTAATTAACGGAATATGGATATAGAGATTTTAAGTCGAAAACAAAGGTGAAAACATCACTGAAAAGTATACGGTAAGTGTTGACAAGTGATAAAAAGGGGTGCAACAGTTGAAATTAAAGGAGTAAAGGATTGTACTCACGGAATGAATAATGACAAGAGTTTTGTCATGATTGATATACGAAGGAGATGTGTTTTGATCCCAAATACAAGATGTATTGGAGTAAGAGATATATGCTAGGTAAGGAATACCCTTAATATGCAAAATAATTGAGGTTAAGCAATTAGTAGCGAATATAAATTGTGACCACATAGACTGAGATATAACGTAGTTGTGGTTAAGTCTAAAGGTTAATAAAGGTATTTCAAAATACCTCCCCGCCTGAAGACTTGACAGCGTCTAAAAGTATATATGTATAACCTATAACGTGAAATCGATCGTCGTAATAGATAACTTTAGCATTAGGATACCTTTACTAAGAAGATAAGAATATTAAAATTCGACGAATCATAAAGGTTAACATAGTAAAATTTAATAAGAGTCGTTAAGATAAGAAAAGGAAGTGATGCAGGTTAGTACCTGAAAACGTAAGCGATTTGGAAGGATCTTATACGCTTATGCGTAAATAAGTCAAGGATTGGACCGATTCGTAATCATCATTATCGATGACATGTTGGGTGCAGTTAAAGTCCAGGGCGATTTATAAGCAATAATTGAAAATTACTTTTACAGATGATTGCTGCGAGTTCTAAAAGGATATACCTTGTTAACATGTTTAATTATGAAAAGTGGTCTTGGAATAAGATGATAGATGTGACATGAAATTTGGTGTAATGAAGTATGAACTGATCACTGTGATTAATTTCACCATACCCAACAGCTCAAGAGGTTCTCAGTGAGTATGGATACCTCAAAATTATGATGGAGCTGTGTATTGATGTATGATGGGAAGATAGTCAAGTATGGAGTCAGACAACTCCTTGATCATGAAATAAACTATCTGACCCATGATTTAAGTTGGCAACAGTATTTGTACCAAGGATATGGTACTATTAGGTACAGGGTGAGAAATTATGGATATGCACTGATCATAAAGCCCGAGTATTTATTTTCACAGAAAGGGACGAATATGAGAATACATAGTGGGTTAGAGCTTCTGAGAGGTTTTGATTTGTGAAAATTGTACCACCCAAGAAAGGCTGATGCTTGAGCAGAAAGAGCCTCGGGATGGTATTACATATGATGGTCAGGGAGCGTGAGCTGCTAGAGCAATTGTGAACCTCAGTATTGATGTGATCCCTTCTGATGAAGACAGTGATTGTGTGACAGCTAGCCTGAGACTAGAACCGGATGAGAGTTCCCGGATTTGCCAGGCTTAGCGCGATGATCGGCATGGTGTCGATAGTATGGGTCAGATTCAGAAGGGTACAGTGACAGAGTTCACTGAGTATGTTAATGATTTACAGAGAGGTTCAGAGACAGTATAAGTGCTCCCCAGGACCACAGTTGATGAGATAGTAATATTGTCAGAAGCTCACTCTTCGGGATATACAGTGCATACGGAAAGTAATAAAAATATATTGAAATCTCGAAAAGGGTATTGGTGGTCAGATGTGAAAAGAGATGGTAGAGATTGTGGAAAAGTGCCTAGTATGTTAGCAGAGTAAGGTAGAGTATTAAAAGTCTGCAGAGTTATTGCAGCACCTACCTATATCGACACGGCACAGAAAATGAGAGCAAGTCTCCATGAATGTCGTGATGGGTTATAGAGGACCCGGATAAATCAGGAGACTATTTGGATGATAGTCGATAGAGTGACTAAGTCTACCCACCTTCTGGTTATGAACTCCCCAGATACTCAGAGTGTATATGAGGATTTATGTGTAAGAAAGATTGTGGAACATTATGTAGCGTTCCAGTGAGCATGATATCATATAGGGATTCCCGCTTCACTTCCTACTTCGGAGGATATTTTCAGGAAGCTATGGGAATCCGACTGAGTATTAGCACAGCTTTCCATCCTCAAACAGATGGTCAGTCAGAGAGGACTGTACACGTTTGGAGGAGAGGATGAAAGCGTGTGCCATTGATTTTATAAGCTCCTGGAATGATCAGTTGATTTCTAATTGAATTAGCCAATGGTGACAGTTGTCACTTGAGTATCGGGATAACAAGATATGAGGCAGTGTATGGCTGTAGGGGTTGTTCCCTAAATTGGATAAGAAAAAGTGGGTGACAGATAGAATCATTTTTGACTTTGGATAATAAGTCTCTGAGGATGTTTAGTTAAGGATGAGAGATTAAGAACACCTCAGAGCAGATAGATAAGTATTGGAATTCACCCTTGGTGAATTAATATGGTTGAAATATTTATTGTCCTAAGAGAATAAGGACATAGCGAACTTTTGGAAGAAAGTAAATTGAGTTGCGCTGGATGGAATATTTTGAGAGATTGGACAAGTGGGAGATAAGACCTGTAGGTTGGTGTTGTCACCTGAATTAACAGGCGCCCACAATGTGTCTCAGCTTTTGATGCTTCGGGAATACTATTCGGATCCAGCATAGGTGATTGGATATGAACTCCAAAAGTTCAGTTTAATGAAAATATAAGTATATTGAAGAAGTTGATTCGGGCATTAAACGGGAAAGAGAAAGTATTGAGGTTTAAGATAATCTCCCTAATTAAAGTCCTTCGGTAGTAATACACTCCGGAGAAGGTCACGTAAGAATTAAAGAAGTATGATACGATTGATGTACCCGGAGTTGTATATGGACTCATATGACTTGGTTCTAATTTGGAGGACCAAATTCTTTAAGTGGGGGAGAGTTGTAAGACCCGAATTTAAATAAAATACGGAAATTAAATAAGAAAAGATGGGGGGAAGTATGAAGGAAGTCGGGTTAAATTAATCTCGAACACGTGTAAGGGCAAAACGGTCAAAAGACTGAAGGTCGGTATAATTTCGATAAGAAAAATTTAATTAAAAATATGGATTTAAGAAATCTTGGTCAATAAAGGTGAAATAAATTTATTTTGGGTTAAACTGATCAAGATATTAATTTATTAAAATTAATCGGGATTAATTGAAATTTTTAGTACAGAAAAATAATCCCGAAAATAATCAAAAAAATATACCAAAAAGTCACCAGAGACAACATCCCGAAAATACGGAGAAATTATACCCGAAAAAGAGGTTAAAATATAATAAATAAATTAAATAAAATTAAATTAATTAAATTAGAATAAAATTATAATTTTAAGTGATATTTTGGGTATTTTAATATATTTTAATGATTAGTATAAAAATAAATAAATAAAAACAAATTGTTAAAAAAAAAACAAAAAAAAAACTGAAACAAAAAAAAGAAGAGAGAGAGAGTGGGTCGGGGAGAGAGAATGGGAAACGAAGCGGGAAACGGGGAGGGAGACCGACGAGCCACCGGCGACCGTTGAGCCCAGGCGAAGGGTGGAAAACGTAGAGCGACGCCCGGCGAGCACGATGGTACCAGCAGTGCAGCCTACCGACGCCGGAGGAAGCCGATCGGAGGAGAGAAAGGCCGACGGGTTGAGGGGCTCGATCCCGGCGAACGGCGGCGCCTTGGCCCCGATCCGACCCCGCAAAATGATCCCTAAGCCTAGACGATGCGATTGGTGGTGGTGGCAGCCACCGAAACCGACGGACGGCGCCGGAAACGGTGAAAAAGCAAAACGGGTCCGATAGCGAAGAGGAGAACAGCCGGACCGGCCACATTCCGGCGACCTCGACCCAAACCGAGGGCAGATTCGAGTTGCGGACAGCCTCACGGAGCTGCTGGCGGTGGAAGCCAGCGAAGAACCGGTCGACAAGGCCGTGAACCGGCGGTGAACCGGCCGAACCGGAGAGAACCGGCGGTCTGAACCAGTCCGAACTGGACTGAACCGGTTCAGCCAAAAAGAGAGAAAAAAAGGAGAAAAAGGGGAAAAGAAAAAGAGGAAAAAATTGGGGAAAATTCCTATGATGCAATCGAGCTTCGGGTAAGTAGATAAGCGGTCAAATTGACCCGATTTAAATTTGGAATATTTTATTTAATTAATTATCGACTGAAAGTTTACCCAGAAAATATATTTAATTGTGTAGCTCGACGATTGGCATCCACCGAGGGCTCGAGACAGCCTTGATTTATGGACTAGCATGGAATCTCGGGTAAGTGATCCCTATTTACGACAATTACCTCGTTATACGTGATATTGATTTAATTTCCGCATAAATTGAATTAGATTATGAAATTTTAGATAAATTATCGTAAATAATCGATTTAGCTATTCGAGAATTAGAACGAGGCCCAATAAATTATTGGTGGGCCCAATGAGCCCAATAGGCCTCGATAAAGAGAGAATTAAGTGAAAAATGGGCTTAAGGCCGATTAAGGCCCATTAAGGTGCAATCGGGCCCAATAGGGGTGAACGGGCCCAATGATTTAAATTAAGCCCAGAAAGTATTAAATACAATTAAATTGCATAATATCTGACCTGAGGAATATTAATACACAGTTTCGGACATTTGATTGTGAGCATAACGGACTGCGCGACGAGACAACAGTGGAAAAGAAAAAGGTCAGACTCTACGGAAAAATAAGGTAAGGGAATTCTACGGACTGCTAGAGGTAAACTCTACGAAATTTTAAATTCATATGCAGTCTTTAAAATTTATCTGAAGGGTCTAGAGGTCGAATAATAATTTTAGTGCCCCGTATGGGCAAAAGTACTAAAATACCCTTGTTAAGGGTAAAATCTAAAAATTTAGGAAAAATTGGGAGGAGCAAGAACAAAAGGTTCCTGCTCGTTCTGGAGGTATTTCAACATCATGCATGAGTAGGCTGGCTCACTTTTAAAGAAAAATGCATAGCATTGCATATCTTAAACGATGTGATTTCTGTGAAAATTGTTTGGGGATAACTGAGCCGCCTACGTGTTTTTATTTACATGTGACGTGCTAGAGCTCAGCTCGCACGATGTTTGATTTGTGTGATGCATGCATTAGTGCTGGAGCGAGAGCTCGCACTAGAGTTTATATGCATAGGTGCTAGAGTATAACTCGCACCAGATTTCATATGCTTTTTCGTGACACGGTGCGAGAGTCTAACTCGCACCAGATTTTACATGATTTTCATGACAGGGTGCTGGAGTATAACTCGCACCATATTTTTATACACGATTTTCGTGACAGAGTGCTTGAGCTTAGCTCGCACTAGTTTTATTTGATTTACTGACAGTGTTAGAGCACTGCTCGCACTACTTTTCAGAGATCATACGATAAGCCGTGCTTGGAGCATCGGGTAGACTGTGTGTCACCGATTAAATTGGCCCGCACGTGCGTTTTGAGACATGGCATGAGTATAGAGATATTATATGGGTTCACGGAGTACGATGTACCGTGCAAGTAGCATGGAGTACGATGTACCGTGTGGTATCTTCGTGATACGTTGAACTTGTTGACGTTGTTGGACCACCCGTTGTTAGACCACCATCGTTGTGCGTGGGCTCAAGAGGGGTGGCCATGGCCGATGGCAGGGGTTGGCCGGGCAGGGGTTGGCCGTCACAATAAAACGCATCTTCGGATGCATGAGATCAGATAAGACCGACGAGATGGAGTGACCCACCTCCCGAGCGGTTCCTGATCATGGTGAGAACCCGCACACTAGGATCCGTGTAGCTGAGGAACTCCAGAGGACAGATATGGCCATAGTCCTGGTTATTGCCGTTATACAGATATTGCCTCGTCTCGCATGTCGACGATTTCGATGATTTAAACTGGGTTTTTAAACTAAATTTGCATGATGGTATTTCCATGCTTTTCAAACCCATGTGTGAATGTAAATTGATTTTTATGGTTTCGTGTGAGTCAGGATCACCCGAAGGAGGGGTCGAGTCTTGACTTTATTGTGAAATTTTTATATGAGAAATATATGATTTTGAATATTATTGCATGTTGATTTTCCGTGCAAATGTGTTTTACATAACATCATAACGCATATCATTGTTTTAAAATGTGTGGAGAAAGGGTGGTTTATGCATGGCACTACATTCATGTAGGTAGTATGGTTACCTACTTGTTCGTAGGATTGCCTTACTGAGCTTGATGTGCTCACCCCTTTCATTTTCTCCCACAGATAATCTCCAGTTGAAGTTGCGACGACTCAGTACTGCATTCCGGATATCCGCTGCTGCCCATCAACATAAGGTATATACACTTGTACATATTGTATCTACATAAGCATAGCACAGTAACATATTTGTAAGTAACTTTAGGGGATGTATAAATAATGTAAACAATTATAAATGACTGGAAAAGAAAGAAGTTAGATGGTAATTGAATGGTGGGACTGGCATTGACGCACAGCCCAATTATTAGTGGAGTGTGGCCACGATTCAAGGACAGGTAAGAATTTAAGTAAGAAAATAATAAAACGCGAAAAATTAACTCTGATTTTTGGGTAGTTTGGGTCGTGACAGTTCAGGGCCTTACCGGCTGGTTCTCCGCCGGCTTTTGTTGCCAGTGGCTCCGCTGGGTCGTCCGCATCTCAGATCTGGGGTCGACTTCGATCGAGGTCGCCGAAAAGTCGTCGGTCCGACCTGTTCTCTCCACCGTCGGTACCCATTTCCTCTTTCTGCCATTTTCGACGTTTATCGGTAGTTTCGCGTGTCATTTTCGGCATAAATCGGCTCAGCATTAAGTGGGGAAGCTTCGGTTGGCGGTGGTCGGGGTCAAATCTGCGCCGGTGGCCGTCGATTTTGCTTCCTCTCTCCGTGGCCTCTCTCCCTCAATCCGGCGTTCTCTGGCATTGGTGGGGCGTGTCACCGGTACCAGGAGGTCGCTGGCCTCTGCTCTTCCATTTTCGGCCCTTCGCCTGGCCGTTGGTCACCGGACGGTGGCCGACTGGTCTTCTCGATTTTGGCTTCCGTTTTTCGTTTCTCTCCCCGATTTTCAATTCTCTCTTCTTTTTTTTTCTCTTCTTTTTTTTAACTTAATTAATTTAATTTAATTTATTATTTAATTTTATTAATATTTTAATCAATAAAATATATTAAAATGTCTAAAATATCTACCAAAAATTTTTATTTTATTCCAAATTAATTAATTTAATTTAATTTAATTATCATATTTTAACCTTTTTCGGGTATAATTTCTCCGTATTTTCGAGATATTGTCCCGAATGACTTTTCGGTATTTCTAAAAATTCCGAATCTTGATCAATTTAACTCAAAATTTTATTATTTCTTCGTTATTGATCAAGATTTCTCAATCCCTTATTTTTAATTAAATTTTCTTGTCAAATTTATTCCGACTTTCGATCTTTTGACCGTTTTGCCCTTACACGTGTTCGAGAATTCCATTTCAATCCTTTTGCATTTTTAATTTCGTGTTTTAACTAAAATCGGGTCTTACAGAAATATCCAAACTACAATTAAGCATCGCCATGTCTAGCCAAAGACTTTAAAGAAATGCGCTTTTTAGGAGGCAGCCTAAAATTTCTCTTTATTTTTTGATTCACAACTATTTTTCTTAATTTTTGTTGTTTTATTAGTAGTAGATAAGATTTATGTTTGTCTTGGTGTTAAAAAAAATTGAAGTAGTGTTTGCATAAGTCGTGGGCACGCCTTATGACTAGAGCTCTTCTAGAAAAAAAAATCAGAAGATGTGTTTCCATAGGCCGTGCCCACCCCTTATTGATAAACCTCTTCTACAAAAAAAAAAAAAATAGAAGTAGTGTTTGCATAAGGCGTGGGCACGCCTTATGACTAGAGCTCTTATGAAAAAAAAATCAAAAGATGTGTTTTCATAGGGTGTGCCCACGCCCTATTGATAAACCTCATCTGCAAAAAAAAAAAAAATCAGTAGAACTGTTTTCATAGGGCGTGCCCACGCCCATTGCAAACCTTCTGCTGCCTAAAAAGTAAATAAAAAATTAATATATATATATATAACATTTTATTTTATTTTTTTCTCTCTCGTCTTCCACCTTTAGCTCACTTTTGCCAATTCTCAGGTTTCTCCCCCAGCAGTTTCGGCAGCAACACCTGATCCAACAGCGACTGCTGGCATTCCCCTTGATGAGAGACTTGAAGGACTTGCTCTTAGATTCAAAAGAATGGAATTGAACCAACTAGCTTTCTACCGACATATGAGTTTCAATCCACCCTTTCCCTCTCCTCAGTAATCCAAGCAATGCTTCTCGGTACTCAATATTTTTCAAGGAAGTTTCCTCATTCTCTTGATCTTTTAAAGTTTATGAGCATCTATTTTGATACATTGGGGACAATGTATAGTTTAGGTGTGGGGGGAGGGTATTTAATTGTGATTCTGCTGTTTGCTTAATTTTTCTTTCATTTTTTTTACAATTTTCATGAAAATTTTTGCAAATCCAAAAAAATTCTTGTTCTAAACGGTACATTAATTATTGTTTGTAGTCACTTTGAGTTATAGATTTTTTCAATGCTTATCTCATAAAAAAATGATTTACTTATGTACAAAATGGTTTTGAATTCTCACTAAAACACTGATTAGTTACTTTTGATTCATTGGATGGAAAAGTGATAGGATTTAGCACATATAACATTTTTAGTAAGATTTGAGCCTATGAGCATTCATTACATCATGCTCTATTTCCTTGTTTGTGTGATTGTCATGCATAGTCGACTATTCTAGAACTTGCTCTGCCATACATGTCTCAATCAACCCCTTTGATGAGTAAGATGCAATAAATCAAATAAGGGCAATTAGGCTAAACCCTTTTTCTTAACATTATACCTTTCTTTTTATGCCTACCCTTGTCATTATTAACGCCTAGAAAAACAACTTTGAGCCTGACCTTTTCTTTGGATTAAACCATATTACAACCCGTAATAATTCCTTTTGTTAATTTTCCCCTCTTTTTGAACCTTGAATTGAAGAATCATATCGACTTATGCACATGGAACTTCAAAATTTTTTCGAAAAGATTGCAACATGTTGAAAATTTAGTATTCCAAGCTATTACTTTCATTGAGTTCTTCTCTTTCGAGAAAAAAAAAAAGAAAAAGAAAAAAATGAAGAAAAAAAAAGATGAATGAAAAATAAAAAGAGAAGTGTAAGAAGTGCAATTTTCAATGCTTAGAACTTCGTTATGGAATTATTTGTGGTTCAATCAAAGGTACTCATTGTATATTTGGATGAATGTGATGTGATTGAAGCAATATTTTGAAATCATTGAATTAAGTTTTGTGTGAAAAGTTTTGTATGATTCCTTCAATTTCTCTAACCTAAAAATCCTTTTGTCATACCTTACCTAAGCCCCGATACAACCCTTTTAGACCCTTAGATTTTTGCATTCTAATTTATTCATTGGTGGAAGAGATGTGATGAATTTTCAAGCCTATGGTAAAAAATCTTCTATGCAGTGACTTGAGAGTTCATTGATATATACCTTAAACACTAAGAGTGTGATGAGTGAAATCCAATTGTGAGGGTGTTGGATCCTGTGTATTTTATGAACTTAATTGAATCATTAAGGTGTTTTTCGTGTGTGTTATGAGAATTCACTTTAAGAACTTCTGTTCAAGAAAAATTTGTTTTGGATGAGCATAGGAAGAGGATGAAGGAATGATGAGAAGAGATTATGAGTTTAGTCTATTGTATGCTTGAGGACAAGCAATGTTTAGGTGTGGGGGAATTTGATAGGTTGCATATTAAGCATATTAATTGTCATATTTTCCCATGATTTAAATTATTTTATATGCTTAATTTTTGGATTTGACTTATATTTTGTGTTTTATATTATGGATGAAGGAATAGGAATAAAATGGACTAAAGTTGTAAATTTTGATCAAGTCACAAAATCATAAGATATCTTGGTGTAAGACGTGGGCACGTCTAAGGCAGTGACAAGAATTGCAAGTCAAATATGTGAATTCAAGTTAAGATCCATCACTTGTAGCTGAAGTTGACTTAACCAGTCTAAAGATGGCAAGTGGAAGATTTTAATTATTAAGGAAGAGATATGCAATGACTGTCTTTGGCAAGTGGTTGAAAAAGGAAAGGAGATTATTTGTAATCAAACTCAATCAGAGAAGTTTCCTTTGAAAACAAATTCTAGGAATTAGGAGATTTAACATTTATAGACTAAGAGAAGGCTAGAGATGAGGAGGATCATCATCATAGACACATTCTACAATTCTACTATTTGATTTTTCTTTAGGTTATTGAAAACTTCTCTGGTTTTTCTCTTAACTTATAACCTGCTAAGTTATTTAGTCCAGCCAAAGGATAATTAAAGATTTGGGTTCTTCAAGAATTGTGAGATCTAATTAGTTTTATCTTGTTCTTTTATATCTTTGCTATTTATATATTTCCTATGCTTGTTTAAATTATTGTTTTGATTTATTGTGCAAAAAGGGCAATTTGTTCAATTGTCAATGTAATATATCACCAATTAGAAACTTAAATCTGTAATGTTTGAGCATTCTAATATAAGTGGTAAATAACATAATTCAGTACAGATAGGTTTTCAATTCTATGTTATGGAGATATATAATCTAGCTTAAATGAACCTACATATGTGTTTGTTGGTTAGAATTGGTAGTCTCTCTAGTTTTTAATGTTGTTGGTAAATTAAATCTTAAGATCGTATCTAAGGTTATTTAACTGACAAGAGAAATAATTAGAGATTGTATCTTGATTATTGAAGAAGTAAGGAGGGACAGGTTGTTAGGTCATACCAATAACCATAACCAATTTGGTAAAGATTAAAAGAACTCATTTTTGCATCAATGATCAATTCAATGAACCCATTCTAACATTATTCTCTTGGTTGGATGCTTCATCATATTGATTTTCTTCCAACATTTTACATAGTTATTCCACTTTTATATATTAATTTTTCTTTTCATTTTTATTACAACAAATCCCTATACATATTTTCTTTTTAAATATTTTGCAAAAAAAAAAAAAATCTAACCAATCTCTGTGGGAAACGACTTTACTCATCTATACTACAGTTTTAATTTATTTTTGAGTAGAAATTATTATTATTATTATTATTATTGGTCTCAACAGCATCCAATACCCCAAACTCCGAATCATCTTAACAGTTTTGGGTCCTTCCCTCTGATCTATAATCTCTATTTTGGGAGAATCTAATTGACTCCCCTTTTTTTACAAAGTGACCCAGAAGGCTCCTTATCTTCTTAACAATTAGTGTTGGTACACTCCAAAGCGGATCATTCAATCCGGTAATCCCTTTATTATATGATCCCTATAATTACTTTTTCAGCACTTCAAATTCAATCAAAACTGTTCAATATAGTGGTCTAAATAATAAATTCGATATAAAGTACTAGATCACCTCAAAATTCAT
This sequence comes from Firmiana major, assembly GCA_033439115.1. NCBI lineage: Eukaryota > Viridiplantae > Streptophyta > Magnoliopsida > Malvales > Malvaceae > Firmiana > Firmiana major. The sequence continues at coordinate 17,949,077 of CM065903.1, read as the reverse complement.
CATTCGATCTAGTGGTAACTCTGACAGATCATCCAACTATGTGTCAAAAAATTCTAAGTCTACAGGGGTGTCTCTTTACTCTGAACACACCCTATCTTTATCAATCATATAAACAGTGTGACCTTCACTTATACTTTTAGTTCTGCAATTCATCTTTTCAGTTATAGTGACTTTACTCTATCACTCTCACTGCTTCCTTAGTACATCTCTTTTCTGTCACTCTCTTTACCTTTTCATTTTCTTAGTAACCTCGAAATATACATTTCATATCATCACAGTTGCGCCTTGCGCATTGCTTCCTGAAAATAACATTCAATGTGGCTAATTTAGCTTGATTGAGGATCTTAGTACATCCTATGAGTTCCCTGGACTTCCTTCGTTTCACATCTCTACTATCACGACCCTCAATTTACCAAAAATCACTACCAATTTTTCATTTTTTGTTTATTATTTAATCCATTATTCTTACCTTCTTTTGATCGTGAACAGTTTCACCACCAACAGTTGGGATGTGCATCGGTGTAAATCTCATCCAACCATACCTTTTCAATTTACATTTTATTTAAAGGTAAACACTAGCATTTCTTAAATCAGAGGTGTGATTTACAAGTGTTTACAATTTTTTACATCCCCCATTGTTACATTCAAAATATTACTGTGCTATTTCATGTTTAGATACAAAACTGTACAAATGTGTATACCTTTATATGATTGGATGCAGTGAACTCCAAAAATTAACTCATTAGTCACTCTCAATCTACTAAAAGTGCTTGGTAGAGGGGGAAAATAAGGGGGTGACCAAACCACATGCTCAATAAGGCAATCATGCGAGCAGGTAGATAACTGTATTATCTACGTGATCGTGATACCATACGTAAAACCACGCAATTACTCGTCATACCCAAAAAACTCAGTTCATGCACGTGTTCATGATATATAAAGCAGTTCATGTTGTTCAAATCAGTGCACAAGTCATAAATAAAGCATGGAAAATCATCATGATCATAAATAAAGTATGGAAAATCATCATGCGAGGTGTACTTAAAATCAGTTCATACTCAACACAAATCAATACAATTCAGCATTTGTCAAGACCCAGCCTCTCCCTTGGATTGTCCTGACCCACAAAACAATTAAAAACATGGATTCATCAGAAACCAAGTGACATGTGAGTTTAGGCAAATAATAATAAGGGTAATAACTAGGACTATGACCATATCCTCTGTGATCCCAGGCTACACGGATCCTAGTGTGTGGGGTATCACCTCTATCTGCTTCCGCACAGGAGGTGGGTCATGTCCAACCCACCGGTCCATAGCAGATCTAACCTTCATCCAAAGATGGTATATATATATATATATCCATACACGGTACAACGTAATTCATGCTATATGCACGGTACAACATACTCCGTGGACCCGTATCATCACATCATATCGTGCCACATCTCAATACGCATGTAGTAGCCTATTTAATTGATGTAACGCACAGTCTACCTGGAGCTCCTAGCACGACTCCCAACATGTCATAAAAATCACGTGCGAGTAATTTCTAGCACGACTGTAAATGTATAGTGGACATCTAGTGCAAGCAACGCTCCAGCGCTATGCCATAAAATCCATGTGAAAACTAGTGCGAGCTAGGCTTTAGTTCTCATGCATGTAAAACTCTAGCACGAGTATTGCTCCAGCCCTAATGCATGTATGAATATATCAAATCTCGTGCGAGTAATGCTCCAGCACACTTTATTTCCACAAAATCCATGTAGGTGGCTAATTCTTTTGCAAAGCATGGTTATTAAAGTCAAATCAAGCTATTTTCATGCAAATCATTTAAATGCTAGCCAGCCTACCTATCCACATGCTAAAAAGCAATAAAAAAATCAAGAACATCTTATTCTTGCTTTTCATGACCTTTTTCAAAATCCTACTTTTTGCCCTTCCCAGAGAAAATGATAATATATCATTTCGAACCTCTTAAAATATTAATCCTTTTCAGTGATTCTCAAACATTTTAGAAATTGTAAATGCGCCTGAAAACGCATACAGGTATCTCTAAGAGCCAACAAAATTCCCTTACCTCAATTCACTCAGAAGCAACTTTTTCTTCCTTTCCCGTTTTTCGTGATTGGGCTCAATTTGCTCCAGATATATCCTCGGGAGCTGTAAACATTCATCAATCACATGAGTCAATACTGATAACTCATATTCTGACTTCATCCTAGTCATTATATCTTATTGAGCCTAATTTTCTCTTAAGTCCATCTTGACTATTCTATTCGTTTCACTTAAGCCCATTGGGCTCCTTAGGCTCATTATCTCTCGTTGGACCGAATTATAGGTCCATTGACCTCTTCGAGCCAATTGCATCAAGCTTGGCCTATGATTATGTTTGGCCACAACATGGTGGCCGATCACCCATCCAACCATTCCTAGTCAAATTTGGCTAGTAAACTCACTTAATTATTCATCAAGCATTTGGCATGCATGTTTTAACCATAGTTTTCCTTTCATTCATGCATTTTCATAAACACCTTATATGCACATTTCATAACTTCATCCAATTCCATAAATTGATTTCACTAAACCATCTCAAAATCATGCATCTAACATTATTAACACCTTAGTATAACCAATTCATCATTAAATCCACCCTAGCTCATTTTCTCACACTAAACCCATTTTTAGGTCATGGTTGATTCATCATGTCCTATGTAGTTTCGACCAACAATACATACACCAATCAATTAGTAACAATGTCTAGATAAACATACTTGGAGTTGGTGTATTGAAAACTAACCTAGCTTGTCTTTTCTCTTGTCCAAAATTGGAAGACCCTTTTTGCTCCTTCTATCCAAGGATTTGAACGCTGATTCTAAACTATGTTGTTCTCCTTTTCACAATGAACAACTTTGCTCAAAGCAACTTCTCTCAAATCTTTTTGGAAGGGGATGGTATTCTAGAGTGAGAAAGCTTATTCTTTTTTGGTAAAAATGGAGAGGTGTTTTGTTTCTCTGAGGAAGAAGACTTGGCCGTCGGGTTTTTATAGAATAGAGGTGGTGAGATCGATCTCATAGGGTAAGAGTTTGATCTTCCTTTGGTTTAAACTATCGAAGTATTCAGGTATGTAAGTGTGGGATCGATATGCTCTTTGGGAAGAGATTGATCCTTTATTGGCAGAATCAAGTGGAGATTAATCTGCTCATGGGGAGAGATCGATCTGCTCTTTGGGAAGGGATCGATCCTTGCTAGGCAGGAGCAAATGGAGATCGATTTGCTAATGGGGAGAGATCGATCTGCTCTTTGGGAAGGGATCGATTCTTTCTAGACAGAACCAAACTAAGATTGATCTGCTTGAACAAGAGATCGATCTTCTTTGAATACGGGATCAATTTAGCCTTCATCTACAGGTTTCTAACAGGAGATATTTCTAGAAATTTCAAAGGAAAACTTGCCTTTGATTGCTTTACTAGTCATTTTGCATTCTATTCATTCATAGAGCATAAAAAGGTTCATTTCTTATAATTCACATACCATGTGACTTGTGTGTACCACATGGAATCATAAAGGGTACCTAGAATTCACGTTTGAGTCCTTATATTAAATCTGAAGGGTTTTAATTCTATTCATTTAATTCGTGGCCGCTTCAACCCTTATTTAGCCATTACGTGTATTCATGAATACTCATTCATTCCTTTTACAATTTCATTCAAGCCAAAAGTTCTTCTTATGATTCAATTAACATATGGAAATGTGTTACACCACATGAATCATAAGGAATACATCACATCTTACATAATCTCCCCCACTAAGGAAATTTGGTCCTCCAAATTGAAACCAATCAATCGGTGAATAACTTAGGGTACTTCCCCCGCATCAAACTCTCTAATTCCCATATAGCTTCCTCTGCAGTGTGATGTTGCCAAAGAACTTTCACTAAGGGAATCGTCTTCGATCTCAACACCTTTTCCTTCGTATCCAATATCCAAACTAGTTTCTTAACATACGACATGTTCTCGTTGAGCTCCAATGGCTCATATCTTATCACATGGGCTGGATCCGGGTGGTACTTCCGTAACATAGAAATGTGGAAGACGTTATGAACACTTGCTAGCTCAGGTGGCAATGCTAGCCTGTAGGCCTTATCTCCTACTCTATCAAGACTTAACTTCCCTTTCTTTTCGAACCTCGTTATACCCTTGGAAGGAGAAACTCACAAAAATATCGATTCACACACTGTAAACTACAATGGTCTCCGTCTCCTGTCAGCATAACTCTTCTGTCTGCTCTGAGCTGTCCGTAACCTCTCACAAATCAACTGGACGTCCTCATAGGCTTGTCTCACTAAGTCGGGAGTAAATATCTATCGGTCACACACCTCTTCCCATCCAATAAGGGAATGGCATCTTCGGTAATACAAAGCCTCATATGGTGCCATCCCGATACTCGAATGATAACTGTTGTTATAGGCAAACTCTGCGAGTGGTAAATGGTCATCCTAGGAGCCTCCAAAGACCAGTGCACACGCTCTCAACATGTCCTCTAGGGTTTGTATAGTCCTCTCTGATTGACCATCTGTCTGAGAATGAAAAGCTGTGCTAAAACTCAGTTGGGTTCCCATAGCTTCCTGAAAATGTTTCCAGAAGTGAGAACTGAAGCGGGAGTCCATATCTGACACTATGCTCACCGGAATACCATGCAACCTCACTATCTCGGGCACATACAATTTCACCAGAGTACTCAGAGTATCAGTGGCTCTCATAGCTAGGAAGTGTGCCGACTTCGTCAATCTGTCCACTATTACCCAAATCGCATTGTGATTCCTGTGGGTTCTGGGTAAACTCATCACGAAGTCTATAGTGACATGCTCTCATTTCCAAGTTAGTATAGGTAGAGGTTGCAATAGCTCTACAGGCTTCTGATGTTCTACCTTCACCTACTAACAGACGAGACACTTTGCCACATACTCCGCTACATCTCTTTTCATCCCTGACCACCAATACACTCTTCAGATGTTCTGATACATCTTGTTACTCCCGAGATGCAGTGCATACTTCGACGAATGAGTTTCTGTCAAGATCAATCTTTTGATCTCTAGGTCATCGGGAACACATATCCTACCCCTGAACCTCAGCAATCCATCTGAACTCAACTTAAAATCAGTCTTTGTACTCCTTTGTATCTGCCCGATAATATCACTGCACTGCTAATCAATCTGCTGAGCCTACCGGATACGATCTACCATGTCTGGTTCTAACCGCAGGCTAGCTACTATATAACCACTATCAGTATCAGGTGGGGTCACATCTAAACTGAGGCTCGCGAACTGTTCCAACAGCTCGTGTTCCCTGATCATCATGTACGATACCAACTCGAGATACTTCCTACTCAATGCATCAGCTATTACTTTCGCCTTACCCGGGTGGTACAAAATGTTGTAATTATAGTCCTTCAGAAGCTCAAGCCACCTTCTTTGTCTCATGTTCAACTCCTTCTGTGAGAACAGATACTTAAGCTCTTATAGTCAGTAAATACTTGAAATTTCTCACTGTATATATAATGGTGCCATATCTTCAAAGCGAATACTACGGCCGCCAATTCTAGATTGTGGGTGGAGTAGTTCCTCTCATGATCCTTCAGTTGTCTAGATCCATAGGTGACTACCTTCCCATAGCCTAGTCCTTGGTACAAAGCATCTATATATACAAAAAAACCTCCTAAGCTGGTAGGAATGGTGAGAATTGGAGCAGTGGTCAATCGATGCTTTAACTCCTGAAAACTCTTCTCACATCTATCATCCCACACGAACTCAACATTCTTCCTTATGAGACGTGTCAATGGAGCAGCTAATCTCGAGAATCCCTCTACAAACCGTCGATAATACCCAGCTAAACCTAGTAAACTCCTGATCTCCATGACTGTCTGGGGTCTCTGCCATTAAACCACTGCCTCAATCTTGGATGGGTCCACTGACACACCATCCCTTGATACAATATGGCCCAAAAAAGAGATATGCTCTAGCCAAAAGTCACACATACTAAGTTTAGCGTATAACTTCCTCTCTCGGAGGGTCTGTAGCACTATCCTTAGGTGCTGCTCATACTCTTCCCTAGAGCTCAAGTACACCAAGATGTCATCGATAAACATGATAACAAATCGATCCAAATATTGGTGGAACACCTCATTCATCAACGACATAAAGGTTGCAGGAGCATTCATCAACCCAAATGGCATAACCATAAACTCATAATGACCATACCGGGTGCGAAAAGCTATTTTGGGTACATCTTCATCTTGAATTCTTAACTGATGGTACCCAGATCTCAAATCTATCTTAGAAAAGACCTGCACTCCCCGAAGCTGATCTAACAAGTCATCGATACATGGAAGGGGGTACTTATTCTTGATGGTCGCCTTATTCAACAACCTGTAGTCAATACACAGTCGGGGGATCTCATCCTCCTTCTTCACAAATAGGACCAGTGCTCTCCAAGGCGATACACTCGGTCTGATAAACCCCTTACCTAACAACTCCTGTAACTGCTTCTTTAGTTCCTCTAACTCAATCGGAGCCATTCTGTACGGTGGCTTGGATATCAGCTCTATAATAGGTGTCAAATCTATACAAAACTTCATTTCTCTATCTAGCAGTAGCCCTGATAAATCATCCAGAAAGACATCTGGAAATTCCTTGTCTTGCAATTTCGGACAAGCCTTATCCGTCTCAACCATGTACGCAATATAACATTTCAAAATATTAATAATTTAGTCAGTATAAAAATTCATCTATTTCGCTTACAACAACTTCTGCTTTCTTTACTTTTCAAGGAAACTTTACAATACATTTTTCGGGGAAATTTACGGTAACGCTAATTATCCCTGAAAAAGTTACCATCTTAGGAAAACAATCTACCATAACACAGTTTGCAACCAACCAATCCATTCCTAGGATTACATCAAAGTCTCTCATATACATTAAAATGAGGTGGCCTGACATTTCTTTTTCCCCCACTTTCAACTTATAATCCCTAAATACATATTCGACTAGCAGAATATTATTCATGGGAGTGCTTATCCGCATCCTCCTACTTAACGAGGTAAGCTTCACTTATTAAAACAACTTATATGCAAATGAAGGTGATACAAATGAATGCATGGCACCAGGATCTATCAAAACATAAGCTTCTAGATCAAAGATCAAGATGGTACCTTTCACCACATTTGAAGACTGATTTTGCAGTATCCTGGTCCAGAGCGTATACTTGCCCTCTGCCAACTACTTGCTTCCCCTTTTCTTCAGCTGTTACCCTTCGTCTCGGAGTAGGAGTATAAGCAAAAGCTCTCTCTGGCTCCTTACCCTTCTGTGGGGCACTCTCAGTTATCTCTAGGCAATTTCAGATTATATGCCTTAGCTTCCCACATCGAAAACATACTGCAGTAGGTCCATAACACGGTCGAGTTCCGCGGTACCTACCACACTTACTGCACTGTTCTGTAGTAGGTCGTGGCCCTCTAATCACTATACCCTTTGCTCGAGTTATGGTCAGATACACGATAGGCTTAACTGTCCTCTCTCGAATCTCCTCAATCTTCGGCCTCTTCCCAGATAATCTCCTGCTTCCTTTATAACTGAAGCCTCAATCCACTACTGGTCTCTTCCTATCTTTGTCCTTCACTCTACCAACCTGCCCAAACTTTGAGGCGTTTCACTCAATATCCTGTTCACACAACTGCGCCCTGTGCACTGCCTCCTCATAGGTTGGTATATCAAAAGAAACTAATCGAGATCTGATGGCTGGTCTTAGTCCATCCATAAACTTTCGGACCTTCTTGACCTCACTATCTATCGTGTCAAGATCATACATGCCCAAGGAGATAAATTTCATCTCATACTCGTCCACCGATCTACTCCCATGGGTCAATCCCAAGAATTCCATCTATAGCTTCTGCTACGTAGTATCCGAAACATATTGCCTTTAAAAGGCCTCTAAAAATATATCCCAGCTGATCTTTGTGTAATGGGCTCTCAGAATGGGTCTAATGATTTCCACAAATGCTCTGTCGATCCTTTCAGCATGAATGTGGCAAAAGCAACCATCTCTGTAGTAGTAGACTTGAATAACCCATATAATTTCTCAATCTCATTCACCAAGTCCTTTGCAACTACTAGGTCTTTAATTCCACTAAAAGATGGTAGTCTAAACATCTGAAATTATCGTAATCTATCTAGGTCACATCTATAACCCCAACCTCTACTACCCTATGGTGGAGCAACAGTAGAAGACGTATCCTATACTGGTGGGGGTATGGGAGTATCTGTAGTCTGACGTCTATAGGCTGGTTGTGCAGGCATCTCAGTAGCAGCCGATTATTCAGCATCACCCTGTGCAGTTGGACCTTGCCCGCCCCCAGCTCCAGGTATCGACTGGGCAATCAACTCCAAAATCATCTCTAAGCTCTACTTTATCCTCGCGAAACGTGTCTCAATACTCTCAGGTCTCTCTTCCAGACCCTGTGGGGTATGTTCAACTTCAGCCTCCACCTCTATCTCCTCCTAAGTCTCATGTGATGATGGCTTAGCATTGCTCTCAGGCCTACCCCTACTTATTCGACTGACTGACTATTATTCATGGGAGTACTTATCAGCATCCTCCTACTTAACGGGGTAAGCTTCACATATTTAAACAACTTATATGCAAATGAAGGCGATACAAATGAATGTGTGGCACCAGGATCTATCAAAACATAAGCTTCAAGATCAAAGATCAAGATGGTACCTTTCACCACATCTGAAGACTGATCTGCAGTATCCTAGTTTAGAGTGTGTACTCGCCCTCTACCAACTACTTGCTTCCCCTTTTCTTCAGCTATCGCCCTTCGTCTCGGAGTAGGAGTATCAACAAAAGCTCTCTTCTGCTCCTTACCCTTTTGTGGAGCATTCTCAGTTATCTCTGGGCAGCTTTGGATTATATGCCCTAGCTTTCCACATCGAAAACATACTGCAGGAGGTCCATAACACGGTCGAGTTTCACGGTACCTACCACACTTACTGCACTGTTTTGTAATAGGCCGTGGCCCTCCAATCACAATACCATTTGCTGGAGTTATGGTCGGATACACGGGAGGCTTAACTGTCCTCTCCCGGATCTCCTCAATCTTCAACCTCTTCCCATATAATCTTATACTTCCTCTATAACTGAAATCGCTATCCACTATCAGTCTCTTCCTATCTTTGTCCCTCACTCTACCAACCTTCCCAAACTCTAAGGCATTTCGTTCAATATCCTGTTCACACAACTACGCGCTGTACAGTCCCTCCTCATAGGTTGGTATATCAAAAGGAACCAATCGAAATCTGATGGCTGGTCTCGGTCCATCTACAAACTTTCGGACCTTCTTGACCTCACTATCCATCGTGTCAGGATCATACCTACCCAGGGAGCTAAATTTCATCTCACACTCGTCCACCGATCTACTCCCTTGGGTCAATCCCAAGAATTCCATCTGCAGCTTTTGCTGCGCAGGATCCGAAATATATTACCTCCGGAAGGCCTCCAAAAATATATCCCAGCTGATCTCTATATGTCGAGCTCTCAGAATGGATCTGGTGGATTTCCACCAATGTTTTATCGATCCCTTCAACATGAATGTGGCAAAAGCAACCATCTCTGTAGTAGTGCACTCGAAGAACCCATATAATTTCTTAATCTCATTCACCCGGTCCTCTACAGCTACTCGGTCCTTAATTCCACTGAAAGACGATGGTCTAAACTTTTGGAACTGCCGCAATCTATTTAGGTCACATCCATAACCTCAACCTCTACTACCCTGTGATGGAGCAACAGTAGAAGGCGTATCCTATACTGGTGGGGTTGTGGAAGTATCTATAATCTGAGGTCTCTAGGCTGGCTGTGCAGGCATCTCAAGAGCAGCCGCCTGTTCAGCATCACCTTGTGTAGCTGGACCTTGCCCGCCCCTAGCTCCAGGTATCGACTGGGTAATCAACTTCAAAATTGTCTCTAAGCTCCACTCTATCCTCACAAAATGTGCCTCAGTACTCTCGGGTCTCTTTGTCGAACCCTATGGGGCATGCTCAACTTTAGCCTCCACCTCTATCTCCTCTTGAGTCTTATGTGATGATGGCTCAGTACGACTCATAGGCATACCCCTACGGCCTCTAACTTGTGCTCTCACCCCTCTACTACGACTGATATTAGGCATAATGCCAAGATTCCTACATTCATAATCATTTCTTAGTTAAACCCATCTCGATATACACAAATGTATCTAAACAAGCACAATAACATGGGGATGTAATTTTTCCTAATTATTTACACCGACACACATCAGACCAACTCAACTTTGATACCAATTAAATCTGTCACAACCCTCAATTTATCAAAAATCACTACCAATTTTTCATTTTTTGTTTATCATTTAATCCATTATTCTTACATTCCTCTGATCGTGAACAGCTTCACCACCAATAGTTGGGCTGTGCATCGGTGTAAATCTCATCCAACCATACCATTTCAATTTACATTTTATTTAAAGGTAAACACTAGCATTTCTTAAATCAGAGTTGTGATTTACAAGTATTTACAATTCTTTACATCCCCTATTGTTACATTCAAAATATTACTGTGCTATTGCATGTCTAGATACAAAACTGTACAAATGTGTATACCTTTATATGATGGGATGCAACGGACTCCAAAAATCAACTCCTCAGTCGCTCTCAATCTACTGAAAGTGCTCTGTAGAAAGGGAAAATAAGGGGGTGAGCAAACCACACGCTCAATAAGGTAATCATGCGAGCAGGTAGATAATTGTACTAACTACATGATCATGATGCCATGCGTAAAACCATGTAGTTACTCGTCATACATAAAAACATCAATTCATGCATGTGTTCATGATATATAAAGCAGTTCATGTTGTTCAAATCAGTACACAAGTCATAAATAAAACATGGAAAATCATCATGCGCACGTCGTAAATAAAGCATGGAAAATCATCATGCGAGGTGCACTTAAAAGTAGTTCATACTCAACACAAATCAGTACAATTCAGCATTCGTCAAGACTCATCCTCTCCTTTGGACTGTCCTGACCAACAAAACATTTAAAAAACATGGATTCATCATAAACCAAGTGACATGTGAGATTAGGCAAATAATAATAAGGGTAATAACTAGGACTATGGCCATATCCTTTGTGATCCCAAGCTACACGGATCCTAGTGTGTGGGGTATCACCTTTATCTGCTTTCGCACGGGAGGTGGGTTACGTCTAACCCATCGATCCATAGCAGATCTAACATTCATCCGAAGATGGTATATATATATATATCCATACATGGTACAACGTACTCCATGCTATATGCACGATACAACGTACTCCGTGGACCTATATCATCACATCATATCGTGCCACCTCTCAATACGCACGTGTGAGCCTATTTAATCGGTGTAACACACAGTCTACCCGAAGCTCTTAGCACGACTCCCAACATGTCATAAAAATCATGTGCGAGTAATCTCTAGCATGACTATAAATGTATAGTAGACATCTAGTACGAGCAACGTTCCAGCACCATGTCATAAAATCCATGTGAAAACTAGTACGAGCTAAGCTCCAGCGCTCATGCATGTAAAACTCTAGTATGAGCATCGCTCTAGTACTAATGCATGTATGAATATATTAAATCTCGTGTGAGCAACGCTCCAACACGCTTTATTTCCACAAAATCCATGTAAATGGCTAATTTTTTTTACAAACCATGGTTATTAAAACCAAATCAAGCTATTTTCATGCAAATCATTTAAATGCTAGCCAACCTACCTATCCACATGCTAAAAAGTAGTAAAAAGACCTAAGAACATCTTGTTCTTTCTTTTCATGAACCTTTCCAAAATCCTACTTTTTGTCCTTCCCAGAGAAATTGATAATTTATCATTTCGAACCTCTTAAAATATTAATCCTTTTCGGTGATTCTCAAACATTTTAGAAACTGTAAATGCACCTGAAAACGCGTACAGGTATCTCTAAGAGCCGAAACAATTCCCTTACCTCAATTCACTCAGAAACAACTTCTTCTTCCTTTCCCGCTTTTCGTGATTGGGCTCAATTTGCTCCGAATATATCCTCGGGAGCTGTAAATATTCATCAATCACATGAGTAAATGCTGATAACTCACATTCTGACTTCATCCTAGTCATTATATCTTATTGAGCCTAATTTTCTCTTAAGTCCATTTTGACTATTCTATTCGTTTCACCTAGGCTCATTAAGCTCCTTAGGCTCATTATCTCTCGTTGGACCGAATTATGGGTCCATTGACCTTATCGAGACAATTGCATCAATCTTGGCCTATGATTACGTTTGGCTACAGCATGGTGGTCGAACACCTATTTAGACATTCCTTGTCAAATTTGGCTAGTAAACTCAATTAATTATTCATTAAGCACTTGGCATGCATGTTTTAACCTTAGTTTTCTATTCATTCATGCATTTTTCACAAACACCTTATATGCACATTTCATAACTTCATCCAATTCCATAAATTGATTTCCCTAAACTATCTCAAAATCATGTATCTAACATTACTACACCTTAGTATAACCAATTTATCATTAAATCCACCCTAGCTCATTTTCTCACATTAAACCCATTTTTAGGCCATGGTTGATTTATCGTGTTCTAGGTGGTATCAACCAACAATACATGCACCAATCAACTCATAATAATGTCTAGATAAACATACTTGGAGTTGGTGTATTGAAAACTCACCTAGCTTATCTTTTCTCTTGTCCGAAATTGGAAGACCCTTTTTTGCTCCTTCTATCCAAGGATTTAAATGCTGATTCTAAACTATGTTGTTTTCCTCTTCACAATGAACAACTTTGCTGAAAGCAACTTCTCTCAAATCTTTTTGGAAAGGGATGGTATTCTAGAGTAAGAAAGATTATTCTTTTTGGGTAAAAATGGAGAGGTGTTTTGTTTCTTTGAGGAAAAAAACTTGGAAGTCGGGTTCTTATAGAATAGGGGTGGTGAGATCGATCTCATAGGGTAAGAGATCGATCTTCCTTTGGTTTAAATTATCGAAGTATTCAAGTATGTAAGTGTGGGATCGATATGCTCTTTGGGAAGAGATCGATCATTTCTTGGCAGAATTAAGTGGAGATCGATCTTCTCATGGGGAGAGATAGATCTGCTCTTTGGGAAGGGATCGATCCTTGCTAGGCAGGAGCAAATGGAGATCGATCTGCTAATGGGGAGAGATCAATTTGCTCTTTGGGAAGGGATCGATCCTTTCTAGATAGAACCAAACTGAGATCGATCTGCTTGAACAAAAGATCAATCTGCTTTGAATAGAGGATCGATCTAGCCTTCATCTGTAAGTTTTAAATCGTAGATTTTTCTAGAAATTTCAAAGGAAAACGTTCCATTGATTACTTCACTAGTCATTTTACATTCTATTCACTCTTAAAGCATAAAAAGGTTCATTTCTTATAATTCACATACCATGTGACTTGTGTGTACCGCATGGAATCATAAAGGGTACCTAGAATTCACGTTTGAGTCCTTATATTAAATCTGAAGGGTTTTAATTCCATTCATTTAATTTATGGCCACTTCAGCCCTTATTTAGCCATTACGTGTATTCATGAATACTCATTCATTCCCTTTGCAATTTCATTCAAGCCAAAAGCTTTTCGTATGATTCAATTAACATATGAAAATGTGTTACATCATATGAATCATAAAGAATACATCACCAAAAAAAGGGTCTGACATCTACTTATCCAGATTATACTTTTTCTAAATCTATTTGATTTCATATTTATTCTCGGACTTATTTCATTATGTTTGATTCACTCATTTTATCTATAATTGCCACTTTATTTTATCCAAAATGTGCTGCCACCTAAGGGCTTTCAAAAATATATCTCATGTTATTCTCTGATGTAGGCTTCTGGGTAAATTCGAGTGATATCCCTCCGAGCTCGACTTTCCATTTTGATATTGATGACATTAAAGCTATTTTTTTTATAGTAGTACACTTCAAAAGTTCGTATAACTTCCCCTCAATTCTTTACCACAAAGTTACGAAACCAACTTTCTCGGTAGAGTTACTTCTAAAATCATCAAGCTTTTCTTGTAAGACCCTTAAATTTCTAAGTAATGTATATGATTATTAGATGTACAGACAAGTCACATTACATATGAATTACAAGAAATAAATGTTTTTGAGTTCTAAGCGTGAATGGATTGATAAATGAGTGCTGAAGTGATTGAGTACGAGTTTAAATGAGAAATTTGCAGTAAAAAGGGTGCAGGATGAAGGCTGGATCGATCCTCTGCAAGGAGACATCAATCTCATGGCTTGGAAAACACAATACCAAGCCTTCTACAAGGGGGAGATCGATCCATCACTTAAGCAGATCGATCTCTATTGGCCTTGAGTTGGACAAGATCGATCTCCTCTTAATGGCCAGATCGATCCCCTAAGCTCTCGACCTGAAACAAATCAATCCTATTTCATGGTGCAGATCGATCTCTTGCATCCAATAGATCGATCCCCTGCCTGCAAAATGGTCAAAATCCTGAGGATTCAAGTAAGGCCAGATTGATCTCCTAGTGCCATTTCTATAAAAGGGGAGTAGTTGGATCTTTATTTTCATGGGAAACAAGTGTATCCTTCCATTTTTAATCTTAAACCTAGCTTTCTCTCTCTAAAACTATCTCATTTCCATAAAGATTTAAGAAAAAGATATTAGAGCAAAGTTGTTCACTATAAAGAGAAAAACAACATAACTTGGAATCAATACTTTATTGGTTACATTGAAGGAGCAAAGGAGTGTTCTCATTGGAGCAAGAAGAAAATCAAGCTAGGTGAGTTTCTAATACACCAACCCAAGTACATTTATCTAGTTATTGATTTTGAGTTGATTGGTGTGTATATTAATGATTGATGTGAGAAAGTGTGATCTGGTTGAGTTGATGATAAATGGGGTATGCTAAGATGTTAGTGAAGTGATATGTAGGATTTTAAGATGATAGAATGAAGCTACATTGTTAGATTGGCCAAGTCAAGTGAATAAGTATATGAGGTGCTTGACAAAATGCCAAAATGAAGTAAATGAAGGACTAGAGACACCATGAGCATGATATCAATTTAATGTGAATCAATAGGCCTAATAGAGTTCAATAAACTCTCGAGAATTAATGAAGCTATTAAAACGGACTTAAGAGGAAGTGAGGCCTTATACGAGTTAATGAAAACTATAGGTCGAATCGACTATAGTAAATGCAAGAGTTGTGTTATATTAGAACAAATTGATGTGATATATGATTTTGTGTAGTCCCAGAGAGTTCGTTGGAGACGAATCGAACTGCACAAATAAGCAACTATAAAGAAGAGGAAATCATTCGACGCGATTTTCAGGTAAGAGAATTTTGTGAGTATATAGAGATAGCTGCTCGTATTTTGTGGGTGAATATAGGGCTTCGTAAAATGTATGATTATCTAGAAAAGTGATTGATAGTATATGTGAATGACTACAAGTATATATATGTACAGGATTTGGTTTTTAAAATGATTCTTACAAAGGGGATAGTAAGGCTAATAATTGCATAAATCACATGTCTTGTCGTTTTTACGAAACATATCGCTTTGTTTTAAGCAAAATTGATGGACAGGCTGGCTAGTGCTTTCGTGATTTATGAAATAGCACATGTGAGGTGCTAAATTTGATTTTAAGAGTGTTTTGTCGAAATAGAGCCGCCTATTGTACTTATACGAGTTAAATCGTGCTGGAGCCTAATTCGCATCATATTTTAAGCAAATAATGTCTTATAAGCTGTACTGGAGCTGATAGCTCGTACATGGTGTCCATTGATTTTATTATGCATAAATTCGTACTGGAGCGTTGCTCATACGAGGATATTTACTGATGATTAATGAAATCGTGCTAGATTTTCGCTCGCACTAGATTTTCACACTGTGGTACGTATGAGCCATGAAGCTGGTAAGATCCTTAAGCCCAACATCCTTAAGCCCATTGAGGCGGGGAGGCTCTGTTCGGTGGGGAGGCTCTCTTACATTGGTAAGATCCTTAATCCCAACATCCTTAAGCCCATTGAGGAAGGGAGGCTCTGTTAGGCAGGGAGGCTCTCTTACATTAACGCAAAATGCTCCCACGTGCGCTTGAGACTGTGTAGGTTACACATGGCATAGGGTAGATAAGTCCTATGGAAGGCGCCGCCAACTATGATATGGGTCTGCGAAGTATGTTATACCATGTAAATCACATGGAGTACGTTGTATCGCATGGTTGTGACATTGTTTTGAAAGTCTGGCAAAGAACTAACCCCCTTCGTTCTATCATGATACCTCGCACACTGGGATCCGTGTGGTCTGGGATGATTATGACATAATTGACCAACATAGTCTTCAATATATATAGTGACCACCTGTCTCACATGATATCACATAGTTTTCTATATTAAGTATGAATTATGTTGTCCAGGGTAGACCCGAGTGAGGGGTCGAACCTTGTGGTATATTTTAAAGGAACGATGTATGATGTTGATGAGTTTTGATAATGTTTTGATAATGTGTTACACTTTGAGGGAATGATTTATGATATGTGATGAAATCGATAAGCATTTACTATAATGAGCATGGGAGGTTTTCACATGATGATTTCCATGTTTAAATGCCCATTTCCATGTTTTCAGTACATGATATATATATATATATATATACATGTGGCATAGTTTTATTATTTCCTCATGCTCTGAATATAAATGATTTATGCCATGAGATTATAAGCATGTAGATAGTATAGTTATCTACCATGCTTGCATTATTGCCTTACTGAGCATGTGGTTGCTCATCCCTTCAATTTCCCCCTCTACAGAGCGCGCGCAGTAGCCTTGTGAAGGACTGAGGCGTTACATTTTGGATATCTGTTGCTCTCCATCGCCAAGAGGTAAACACATAGGGATTCTTTTTGTATCTAAACATGTAACAACACAGTAATCATTTTGAATTGTAATACGAGGGATGTAAATGTTAGAAACCATGTCAAGCATAAGTATATGATTTAAACTATCAAATGTATGCTTTTAATTTATCAAAAAATGTATGAAAATGGTAATTGTTACTGACTCACAGCCCAACTGTATTTGTGAGGATTGTTCAAGACCGGGCAAGATAAAGGTTAAAGCAAAATATTTATAGTGATTTTTAGATGAAATAGATAAAAAGGGTCGTGACAGAGATTGGTATCAAAGCTGAGTTAGCCTGATGTGAGTTAGTATTAACGAGTAGGAAAGTTACATCCCCATATTACTGTGCTTTTGTTTAGATGTAACTGTGTATATCGAGATGGAATGAGACTAATAAATGATTATGAATAGAGGAAGTTAGGCATTATGCCTGTTACACGTCGAGATAGAGGGGCAGGTGCACGCGCTAGAGGCCGTAGGGGTAGGCCTGAAGGTCGCGCGGAGCCACAAACTGACCAGGCTCCATAGGACCCTGTTGAGAGACTAGGGGATACTGAGGCACGCTTCGTTAGGATAGAGCGGAGTATTGAGAGCCTCGTTGAGATAGTCACTCAGGCGTCAGGGGTCGGTGATAGATGAGGTCTGATAACACAGCCTACTACGACTGGACAGGTAACTGCAGAGGCAAAGAGGCCTCAGAGTACGGGGAATGTCACACCATCCCTAGTACAGGATACAGCTTCTCCCATCGCTCCACAGCCGAGCGACAGCGACCCGAGTTATGATTGTGAACTGAGTAGGCTACGCCAATTTTAGGAGTTGAAACCTCGAGTACTTAGAAGAGTGAAAGACCCAATTATTACTGAGGATTAGGTTTAAGAGATGGAGAAGCTATATAGGTTCTTCAGATGTACATCGACCGTATTTATGCTGAAAGGTGAGGCAGAGCACTGGTGGAGGTCCACCGAGTCTATTCTAAGGGCCCGACACTCTAAGATCACATGGGAGATATTCTCGGAGGCCTTTAGGAGGCAATATATTCTGGCCACAGCACAAAGGAAATTACGGATCAAGTTCATTAACTTGGTTCAGGGGAACCGTTCTATGGATGAGTATAAGTTAAGGTTCATGTCTTTGGGGAGATATGACCCAGATACGATGAGCAGTGAGACTTGGAAGGTCCAGAAGTTTATGGATGGAATGAGATTAGCCATCCAGACTAAATTAGCTCCATTTGACATTCATACTTACGAGGAGGCAGTGCATAGGGCACAGTTGTGTGAGCAGGACTTTGAGCAGAATGCCTTTGAGCTTGGGAAGATTAGTGGCTGAAAGGACAGAGATCGAAAGAGATCCAGAATTGATAAAGTGGTCAAAAGAGGAGGCCAAAGATTGTTTGAGAAGAGGACAAAGGTTGAGGAGGTTCAAGAGAGAGCTGCTATGCCTCCTGTGTACCTAGCTTTAACTCCACCGAGAGGTATGACCATTGGAGGACCATAGCCTACTACTGAGCAGTGTAGGAGGTATGGCAGATTTCATGGAACTAGGCCTTGTCTGACAACCCCTGTTTCATGTTATAGATGTGGGAGGCTAAGGCATATTACTAGGCATTATCCTGAGATGATTGAGGCTGCCCCACAGAAGGACAATGAGCCAAAGAGTGCTCCAGTTGAGACAGATGCTCCGAAGAGGAGGGCTACAGCTGAGAAAAAAGGGAAACATGTGGTTGGTGTTGGCCGAGGGCGAGTGCACGCACTGGACCAAGACACAGCGGATGCATTGACGGATGTGATTAAAGGTACCGTCCTAATTTTTTATTTAGAAACATTTGTACTGTTTGATCCTGGTACCACGCATTCCTTCATATTGCCTTCCTTTGCACATAAATTGTTTAAGCATGTAAAACCCACATTGTTAGATAAAATGTTAATGATTTTCACACTTATGAATGATAGTCAACTGACTGAGTATGTATATAAGAATTGTAAGTTTAAGATAGGAGGTTTAAGATAGAGGAAAAGTATGGCAGCCGATTTAATTTTATTGAGTATGATTGATTTTGATGTAATCTTGGGAATGAATTGGTTAGTTACAAATCATGTTGTTATGGATTGTCATGGTAAGACATTGATGTTTTCAGTGATAGATAATCTTGTTGTAAGTTTTGTTGAAAAGAAATGAAGAACATGATTATTATAAATGAAAAGAGTATAATTATAATCATCATATTTGAGAGATGAATTTATTTATTATTTATGAATGTTAAAGTGATGACTTATGTTACTAACGGTGGAAAGGATAATGTGAAGGGTTCATTGCCTACGTGGTTGACACAGTTACGACACACCCGGAATTGAGAGACATTCCAGTAGTGGCAAAATTTCCTGATGTCTTTTCGGACGATTTACCAGGGCTACCACCTGATAGGAAAATGGAGTTTTGTAGAGTTAGTACCTGGTACAGAGTCGATATATAAGCCACCGTATAGAATGGCTCCGATCGAGTTGGAAGAGCTAAACAAGCAATTCCAAGAGTTGCTAGAGAAAGGGTTTATTAGACTGAGCGTCTCACCTTGGGGAGCTCCGGTTCTGTTTGTAAGGAAGAAGGATGGAAGCCTCCGACTGTGTATAGATTACAAGTTGTTGAATAAGGCCACCATTAAGAATAAGTATCCCCTCTCACATATTGATGATTTGTTAGATCAGCTTCAGGGAGCATAGGTCGTTTCTAAGATAGATCTGCGATCTGGGTACCACCAGTTAAAGATACTGAGTGGAAATGTACCCAAGACAGCATTTCATACCCGTTATGGCCATTACTAGTTTTTAGTTATGTCATTCGGATTAATGAATGCCCCCGCAACATTTATGGCGTTGATGAATGATGTATTTAAGTCATACCTGGACCAGGTTGTGATAGTATTCATTGATATATTAGTTTATTCCAAGTCTAGGGAAGATCATGAGCAGCACTTGAGGATAGTTATGCAGACCCTTCGAGAGAAGGAATTATATCCCAAACTCAGTAAGTGTAACTTTTTGTTAGAGCATATCTCATTTTTGGGCCATATTGTGTCGAAGGATAGGGTATCAGTAGATCCATCCAAGATTGAGGCAGTTATACAGTAGGAACAGCCCAAGACAGTTACTGAGATCAGAAGTTTTCTGGGATTGGCAGGTTATTATCAGATATTTATTGAGGGTTTCTCCAGGCTAGCTGCTCCGTTGACACGCCTCACGCGGAAAGATGTTAAGTTTGTGTGGGATGAGGCATGTGAGAGGAGTTTTCAGCAGCTTAAGCGTCGGTTGACCACTACTTCGATTCTCACCATTCCTACCAGCTCAAGAGATTTCTCTGTGTATATGGATGCATCACACCAGGGACTGAGTTGTGTACTTATGTAGGATAGGAAGGTAGTAGCCTATGGATCTAGAAAACTAAAGGATCATGAGAGGAACTACCCGACCCATGATTTAGAATTGGCAGTCATAGTGTTTACATTAAAGATATGGCGCCACTATCTCTATGGTGAAAAATTTTAAGTATATACGGATCATAAGAGCCTTAAGTACTTGTTTTCACAGAAAGAGCTAATTATGAGACAAAGAAGATGGCTCGAACTCCTAAAAGATTATGATTGTAAGATCATGTACCACCCAGGTAAGGCGAATGTAGTTGTCAATGCCTTGAGCAAGAAGAACCTCGAGTTAGTATCTTATATGATGGTTCATGAACACGAGTTGTTGGAGCAGTTTACGAACCTCAGTTTAGATGTAACCCCACCTGGTTTAGAGGGATTTGACATTATGGCTAGTTTGAGATTAGAGCTAGAGTTAATTTATTGTATTCGACAGGCTCAGTAGAGAAATCGACAGTGTATCGATTGGTTGAGTCAGATACAAACAGGTGTGGATACTGATTTTGAGCTGAGTACAGATGGATTATTAAAGTTCAGGGGTAGAGTATGTGTTCCCGATGATTCAGAGATCAGGAGGTTAATTTAACAGAGGCTCACTCATCAAAGTACATGATACATCTGGGGAGTACTAAGATGTATCAAAACCTTCAGAAAGTTTTTTAGTGGTCTGGAATGAAAAGAGACATTACGGAATATGTTGCTAGATGTCTCGTCTGTCAGCAAGTAAAGGTAGAGCATCAAAAGCTTGCAGGGTTATTGTAGCCTCTACCAATAGCGACATGGAAGTGGGAGCACATCACCATAGATTTTGTGATGGGATTAACGAGGACCCGTAGAGGTCATAAAGCCATTTGGGTTATTGTGGATCGGTTGACGAAGTCAGCCCATTTCTTGGCCATGAGGGCTACTGATACTCTGAGTCAGTTGGCGAACTTGTATGTTTAAGAGATAGTTCGGTTACATGATATACCAGTGAGCGTTGTTTCTGATCGGGATGCCCGTTTCACTTCCCATTTTTTGGAACATTTTCAGGAAGCGATGGGAACCGAACTGAGTTTTAGCACCGTTTTTCATCCTCAGACAGATGGTCAGTCAGAGATGACTATACAGACCTTGGAGGATATGTTGAGAGCGTGTGTGCTAGATTTAAGAGGCTCATGGGATAATCACCTACTATTACCGAGTTCGCCTATAATAACAGCTATCATGTGAGTATCGGGATGGCACCATATAAGGCACTGTATGGACGCAGATGTCGACCCCTTGTTGGATGGGAAGAGGTTGGTGACAGATAGATTTTTGCTCTCGATTTAGTGTAGTAGGCCTTTGAGAACGTCCAACTAATATGTGAAAGATTACAAACAGCTCAGAGCCGATAAAAGAGTTATGCTAACAGGAGACGAAGACCACTAGAGTTTGTTGTGGGTGAGTCAGTATTTTGAGAGTTTCTCCCTCAAAGGGGATTATGAGGTTTGGAAAGAAAGGAAAGTTGAGCCCTCGGTATATCAAACCCTTCGAGATTCTGAAGAGTGTGGGAAATAAGGCTTATAGGTTGGCGTTGCCACCAGACTTAGCAAGTGTTCATAACATATTCCACGTCTCTATGCTTCAAAAGTATTACCCGGACCCTGCACATGTGATAAGATATGAGCCATTAGAGCTCAATGAGAGTATGACGTATGTTGAAAAATTGGTTTGAATATTGGATAGGAAGGAGAAGGTGTTGAGGTCGAAGATGATTCCCTTAGTAAAAGTTCTTTGGCAATATCACACTCCGGAGGAAGCTACATGGGAGTTAGAAAGTATGATGCAAGAGAAGTACCCAGAGTTATTTTCAGAATAACTTGGTTCTAATTTGGAGAACCAAATTCCTAGAATGAGGGGAGGATTGTAAGACCCTTAAATTTATATGCAATGTATATGATTATTGGATGTACAGACAAGTCACATTACATATGAATTACAAGAAATAAATGTTTTTGAGTTCTAAGTGTGAATGGATTGATAAATGAGTGCTGAAGTGATTGAGTACGAGTTTAAATGAGAAATTTACAGCAAAAAGGGTGCAGGATGAATGCCAGTTCGATCCTATGCAAGGAGAGATCGATCTCATGGCTTGGAAAACACAATACCAAGCCTTCTGCAAGGGGGAGATCGATCCCTCACTCAAGCAGATCGATCTCCATTGGCCTCGGGTTGGACAAGATCGATCTCCTCTTAATGGCCAGATCAATCCCCTAAGCTCTCAGCCTGAAACAAATCAATCCTATTTCATGGTGCAGATCGATCTCATGCATCCAACAGATCGATCCCCTACCTGCAAAATGGTTGAAATCTTGAGGATTCAAGTAAGGCCAGATCGATCTCCACCTTATGCAGATCGATCTCCTAGTCCCATGTCTATAAAAGTGGAGCAGTTGGATCTACATTTTCATGGGAAAGAAGTGTATCCTTCCAATTTGAATCTTAAACCTAGCTTTCTCTCTCTAAAACTATCACATTTCCACAAAGATTTAAGAAAAAGCTATTAGAGTAAAGTTGTTCACTAGAAAGAGAAGAACAACATAAATTGGAATCAATACTTTATTGGTTGGATTGAAGAAGCAAATAAGTGTTCTCATTGGAGCAAGAAGAAAATCAAGCTAAGTGAGTTTCTAATACACCAACCCAAGTACATTTATCTAGTTATTGATTTTGGAGTTGATTGGTGTGTATATTAATGATTGAAAACTACCTAGAATGTAATGGAACAAGTATGACCTAGAATGAATCTAGTGTGAGAAAGTGTGATCTGGTTGAGTTGATGATAAATGGGGTATGCTAAGATGTTAGTGAAGTGATATGTAGGGTTTTAAGATGATAGAATGAAGCTACATTGTTAGATTGGCCAAGTCAAGTGAATAAGTATATGAGGTGCTTGACAAAATGCCATAGTGAAGTAAATGAGGGACTAGAGACGCCATGAGCATGATATCGATTTAATGTGAATCAATAGGCCTAATAGAGTTCAATAAACTCTCGAGAATTGATGAAATGATTAAAACGGACTTAAGAGGAAGTGACGCCTTATATGAGTTAATGAAAACTATAGGTCGAATCGACTATAGTAAATGCAAGAGTTATATTATATTGGACCAAATTGATGTCATATATGATTTTGTGCAGTCCCGAAGAGTTCGTTGGAGACGAATCGAACTACACAAATAAGAAGCTTTAAAGAAGAGGAAATCATTCAATGCGATTTTCAGGTAAGAGAATTTTGTGAGTATATAGAGATAGTTACTCGTATTTTGTGGGTGAATATAGGGCTTCTTAAAATGCATGATTATCTAGAAAAGTGATTGATGGTATATGTGAATGACTACAAGTATATATATGTACAAGATTTGGTTTTTGAAATGATTCTTACAAAGGGGATAGTAAGGCTAATAATTGCATAAATCGCATGTCTTGTCGTTTTTACGAAACATATCGCTTTGTTTTAAGTAAAATTGACAGATAAGCTGGCTAGTGCTTTTGTGATTTGTGAAATAGCACATGTGAGGTGCTAAATTTGGTTTTAAGAATGTTTTGTCGAAATAGAGCCGCCTATCGTACTTATACAAGTTAAATCATGCTGGAGCCTAACTCACACCATATTTTAAGTAAATAATGTCTTATAAGCCGTACTGGAGCTGATAGCTCGTACGTGGTTTCCATTGCTTTTATTATGCATAAATCTATACTAGAGCGATGCTCGTACGAGGATATTTGCTGATGATGCATGAAATCGTGCTAGAGCTTCGCTCGCACTGGATTTTCACACTGTGGTACATATGAGCCATGGGGCTGGTAAGATCCTTAAGCCCAACATCCTTAAGCCCATTGAGGCGAGGAGGCTCTGTTTGGTAGGGAGGCTCTCTTACATTGGTAAGATCCTTAACCCAACTGTCACAACCCTCAACTTACCAAAATCAGCGTAAATTTTTTTTTTTTTGTATTTTCATGCGTTGTTTATTAATCATCCTTACCTCGATCGTGATCAGCTACACACTCAACAGTTGAGCTATGTGCCAATGTCTACCTCATCCATCCATAACAATTTAATTTGCAACATAATTCCAAAAGTAAACACTTTTATAAATACATCAGAGTTATTGTTTACAAGTGTTTATATTATTTTACATCCCCAATTTTACATACAAAATGCTACTGTGCTACGTCTAGTTTAGATACAAAATAATTCAAGTGTGTATACCTTACGCGATGGGATACAGCAGATACCAAAAGGGAAAGCCTCCAGTCATGCTTAATCTATACTCAAAGCTTTATAAAGAGGGGAAAATAAGGGGGGTGAGCAAACCACACGCTCAGTAAGGCAATCATGAGAACAGGTAGATATTGCACTATCTATGTGATCGTGATGCCATGCTCAAAGCAAACTTTTCATCATTTTCTCAAAATATGAGTTCATGCTTGTGTTAATGGTATGTAAAGCATTCATGCTATTAAAATTCAGTGCACAATTCAATCCAAAGCATGGAATATCCATCATTCATATTTCACAAATAAGGCATGGAAAACACGTCATGTGTACGTGCACTTTAAAACCATTAACAAACCGTCATCTCAAAACAATCCAACACTTGTCAGGACTCAGCCCCTCCCTCAGACTGTCCCAACCCACAAATAATTTCAAACATGGATTTATTCACAAAACAATAGACATGTGAGATAGGCAATACAATAAGGGAAATATCCTTTAGGACTATGGCCATATTCTGTGATATCGGCTACACGGATTAGGTGTGCTGGGTATCACCATTATCTGTTTCCGCACGAGAGGTAGGTCACGTCTAACTTGTCGATCCATAGCAGATCTCGTCTGAAGATGACATATCACAATCTCAACACGATACAACGTGCTCCATACTACCTGCATGGTACAGCGTACTCCGTGGACCCAATCAACACATCATATCACGCCACATCTCAAAACGCACTTGTGAGCCTATTTAATCGGTATAACTTCTTGTCTACCCGAAACTCCTAATACGGCTATCAACATGTCAAAATATCAAAAATGCACACGCGAGCCTATTTAATCGGTGCGACACCTAGTCTACCCGAAGCTCCAAGCACGACAACAATAAGGTGGGCATCTAATGCGAGCTTTGCTCCAACACCATGCCAAAACCAGTTTAAAATCCATGTGAAAACTAGTGCGAGCTAAGCTCCAGCACTCATGCGTATAAAACACATCAAATCTCGTGCGAGTCATACTCTAGCACGCTTTCATTCTCACAAAAACCATGTAGGTGGCTCAATTTTTTGTAAAGTATGGTTAATAAACCAAAATAGCTCATTTCTTTTGCAATTCATTTCAAATGTTAGCCAACCTACCAATCACTTGTTAAAAAGCAATAAAACATGATTTTTTCAAAGCATTATGCCTTTGTTTTCATGCACATTTCTCAAAACCCCAACTCTTTACCCTTCAATCACCCAATATCATTTCCTAGTATCACATGCACTCTAGCAAAACATTTAAGTACCCAAATTGTGTGCAGATATCTCTAAGAGTCCACATAATTCCCTTACCTCAATTTACTTGAGTGTGACTTTCTCTTCCTCTTAGCTTCTTGTGCTCTTAGCTCGCCTGGCTATGGTGTATCCTCGGGAGCTATGATTTATTCATCAAACACTTGAGTTAACGTCTTTAACTCTTATTCAACTATGCATTTATCCAATACCTTAAATACACATTTTACCCCTTGTGGTAAATCTCACCATTTATCCCAAAATCAACACCTTCAAATCATACCCATAACACAATCATCATCTTAAGATAACTCATTCATCATTAATACTTCTACATTTCCCTTTTTCACACTAATCCCATTTCTAGGTTATAATCATTCTAATGCATTTTTGATAGTTTCTAACATTACTAAGCACTCCAAATCAACTCCAAACATCAATAGCTTAACAATGTACTTGAGTTAGTGCTTTAGAAACTTACCTCTTAGGATTTCCTTCTTGCTTCAAATAGAAATGCCCTTTGCTCCTTAAATCCAACAAATGGGGAAAATGCCTCCAAGCTAAGTTGTTCTTCTCTTCGATGTGAACAACTTTGCGTCTAATAGCCTTCCCTCAAATCTTCTTGAAAATGGTCAGATTTAGAGAGAAAAATCTAGGGTTTTGGTTGAAATATGGAAGAAATTGGTTGTTCTCGAAATCTGCAGATCCAGCTGCTCCTATTCATAGATTTAGCTTGATGAGATCGATCTGCTTTGGGTGGAGATCGATCTGGTCCTCTTAAAATCCCTCTTTTTCCACAGCATTTGAAGGTAGGAGATCGATCTGTCGAAGGTTGGAGATCGTTTTGTCTCAGGCAGTAGCATTAAGGTGATCGATCTGGCTTGGGAGGAGATCGATCTGCTTTAACCCGAGAGCTTAAGGAAATCGATCTGTTTCATTAAGGATCGAACTGCATTTTACAGAATGTTTAGGAGATCGATCTGGCCTCTATTGGAGATCAATTGCACTGTTCCATTACTCAAATAAAAGCATTTTTTCTCTTTCAGATCGATCTCTCATCCTATGAGCTCGATCTGACCTTTATATTTCCAGGTTTTACTGCAGTTTTTTGCAGGTACTTACACCAAAATAACTTTAATTTAATGCCATAGTCATTTTCTCATCCGATCATCTTTGAGACTTGAAAATGGCATCCATTCCTACTTTATTCCTATTAAAACTTGTGTGAAATCTTTGTATATCCAAGGGTACATCATATAGACCAAATGGAAGTGCATAACTTATGCAATCCTCCTTCCATTTTACCACACTACTCATTTTTCATTCTACTCCCATTCTTCACATGTTCAAGTCCATTTCCTCATATTCATACATAAGGCAACTTATACGTACAATCATAACTCTTATTACATGTGTGTACATTAAACTTATAGACTTACATTACATATACTTCACATTATAAATATATCACCATACTTATGAATTCATTTACATATATATATATATATATATAAGGTTAAACCAATACGGGGTCTCTCATTCTCCCCCACTTAGAAAATTTGGTCCTCCAAATTGGATCCAATTATTCTGTGAATAACTAGGGATACTTCTCCCGCATCAAACTCTCCAATTCCCATGTGGCCTCTTCCACAGTGTGATGTTACCAAAGAACTTTCACCAAAGGAATTATCCTTGTCCTCAACACCTTCTTATTCTATCTAATATCCGAACTGGCTTTTCAACGTATGTTATACCCTCATTGAGTTCCAATGGTTCATATCTTATCCCATGCGCCAGGTCCGAGTGATACTTCTGTAACATGGATACGTGGAAGACGTTATGCACACTTGCCAACTCTGGTGGCAATGCCAACCTATAAGCCTTATCTCCCACATTATCAAGTATCTCAAATGGCCCTATATATCGAGGGCTCAACTTTCCCTTCTTCCCGAATCTCATAATTCCCTTCGAGGGAGAAACTTTCAAAAACACTGACTCACTTACCTCAAACTCTAATGGTCTCCATCTCCTGTCAGTATAACTCTTTTGCCGGCTCTGAGCTGTCCGTAATCTCTCACATATCAATTAGACGTCCTAAGATGCCTGCTGCACTAAGTCTGGAGCAAAAATCTGTCTGTCACCAACCTCTTCCCATCCAATAGGGGAACGAAATCTACGCCCATACAATGCCTCATATGGTGCCATCCCAATACTCGCATGAAAACTGTTATTATAGGCAAACTCTGCGAGTGGTAAATAGTCATCCCAAGAGCCTCCAAAATCCAATGCACACGCTCTCAACATATCCTTCAGGGTCTGTATAGTCCTCTCTGACTAACCATCTGTCTGAGGATGAAACGTGGTGCTAAAACTCAACTGGGTCCCCATCGCTTCCTGAAAACGTTCCCAAAAGTGGGAAGTGAAGCGGGCATCCCTACCAAAAACAACGCTCACTGGAATTCCATGTAGCCTCACTATCTCGCGTACATACAAGTTCGCTAACTGGCTCAGAGTATCGATAGCTCTCATAGCTAGAAAATGGGTTGATTTCGTCAACCGATCCACAATTATCCATATGGCATCATGACCTCTCCGGGTCCTTGGTAATCCCATCACAAAATCCATGGTGACATGCTCCCACTTCCATGTAGGTATTGGTAGAGGCTGTAATAACCCTGCAGGCTTCTGATGCTCTACTTTCACTTGCTGACAAATGAGACACTTAGCAACATATTCATCAATGTGTTTTTTCATCCCAAACCACCAATAAACCTTTCGAAGGTTTTGATACATCTTGGTACTTCCTGGATGTATTGTATACCTCGTTGAGTGCACAGATGTCTCTAAGAGTCCACAGAATTCCCTTACCTCAATTTCCTTAAGTGTAACTCTCTCTTCCTCGTAGCTTCTTGCGCTCTTGGCTTGCCTTGCTCCGGTGTATCCTTGAGTTAACGCCTTTAACTCTTATTCAACTATGCACTTATCCAATACCTTAAATACACATTTTACCCCTCGTGGTAAATCTCACCATTTATCCCAAAATCAACACCTCCAAATCATACCCACAACACAATCATCATCTTAAGATAACTCATTCATCATTAATACTTCTACATTTCCCTTTTTCACACTAATCCCATTTCTAGGTTATAATGATTCCAATGCATTTTTTATAGTTTCTAACATTACTAAGCACTCCAAATCAACTCCAAACATCAATAGCTTAACAATGTACTTGAGTTGGTGCTTTAGAGACTCACCTATTAGTATTTCCTTCTTACTCCAAATAGAAATGCCCTTTGCTCCTTAAATCCAACAAATGGGGAAAATTCCTTCAAGCTAAGTTGTTCTTTTCTTCGATGTGAACAACTTTGCGTCTAATAGCCTTCCCTCAAATCTTCTTAAAAATAGTCGGATTTAGAGAGAAAAATCTAGGTTTTAGGTTGAAAGATGGAAGAAATTTGTTGTTCTCGAAATCTGCAAATCCAACTGCTCCTATTTATAGATTTAGCTTGATGAGATCGATCTACTTTGGGTGGAGATTGATCTGCTCCTCTTAAAATCTCTCTTTTTCCACGACATTTGAAGGTAGGAGATCGATCTGTCGAAGGCATTAGCATTAATGAGATTGATTTAGCTTGGGAGGAGATCGATCTGCTCCAACCCGAGAGCTTAAGGAAATCGATTTGTTTCATTAAGGATCGATCAGCATTTTACAAAATGTTTAGGAGATTGATCTGGCTCCATTGGAGATCGATTTGCACTGTTCCGTTACTCAAATAAGAGCATTTTTGCTCTTCTAGATCGATCTCTCATCCTATGAGATCGATCTGGCCTTCATATTTCCAGGTTTTACTATAGTTTTCTGTAGGTACTTACACCAAAACAACTTTAATTTATTGCTATAGTCATTTTCTCATCTGATCATCTTTGAGACTTGAAAATGGCATCCATTCCTACTTTATACCTATTAAAACTTGTGTGAAATCTTTGTATATCCAAGGGTACATCATATAGACCAAATGGAAGTGCATAACTTATGCAATCCTACTTCCATTTTACCACACTACTCATTTTCCATTCTACTCCCATTCTTCACAGGTTCAAGTCCATTTCCTCATATTCATACATAATACAACTTATACGTACAATCACAACTCTTATTACATGTGTGTACATTAAACTTATGGACTTACATTGCATATACTTCACATTACAAATATATCACCGTACTTATGAATTCATTTACATATATATACAAGGTTAAACCTATATAGGGTCTCACACCAACATCCTTAAGCTCATTGAGGCGGGGAGGCTCTGTTCGGCAGGGAGGCTCTCTTACATTAACGCGAAATGCTCCCACGTGCGCTTGAGACTGTGTAGGTTTCACATGGCATAGGGTAGATAAGTCCTATGGAAGGCGCCCCCAACCATGATATGGATCCGTGGAATACATTGTACCATGTAAATCACATGGAGTATGTTGTATCGTATGGTTGTGACATTGATTTGAAAGTCTGGATAAGAACTAACCCTCCTTCGTTCTAGCATGATACCCCGCACACCGGGATCCATGTGATCTGGGGTGATTATGACATAGTTGGCCGACATAGTCTTCGATATATATAGTGACCACCTGTCTTACATGATATCACATAGTTTTCTATATTAAATATGAATTATGTTGTCCAGGGTAGACCCGAGGGAGGGGTCGAACCTTGTGGTATATTTTAAAGGAACAATGTATGATGTTCATGAGTTTTGATAATATTTTGATAGTATGTTACACTTTAAGGGAATGATTTATGATCAGTGATGAAATCGATAAACATTTACTATAATGAGCATGAGAGGTTTTCACATGATGATTTCCATGTTTAAATGCTCATTTCCATGTTTTCAGTACATGATCTATATATATACATGTGGCATAGTTTTATTATTTCCTCATGCTCTGAATATAAATGAATTATGCCATGACATTATAAGCTTGTAGATAGTGTAGTTATCTACCATGCTTGCATTATTGCCTTACTGAGTGTGTGGTTGCTCATCCTTTCAATTTCCCCCTCTACAGAGCGTGCGCAGTAGCCTTGTGAAGGACTGGGGCATTACATTTTGGATATCCGTTGCTCTCCATCGCCAAGAGGTATACACACAGGGATTCTTTTTGTATCTAAACATGTAATAGCACAGTATTCATTTTGAATTGTAATACGGGGGATGTAAATGTTAAAAAACATGTGAAGCATAAGTATATGATTTAAACTGTCAAATGTATGCTTTTAATTTATCGAAAAATGTATGAAAATGGTAATTGTTACTGACTCACAACCCAACTGTATTTATGAGGATTGTTCACGACCGGGCAAGATAAAGGTTAAAGCAAAAAATTTATAGTGATTTTTAGATGAAAAGGATAAAAAGGGTCGTGACATTTCTATCTCATTCGTTCAACCCTCTGAATCATTGAATTCTTAAGTATATTGAAAAACAAAGGCTTAAACTCCAGAAACTGCCCCCAGTCTATTAAGTTCACAGTCATACCATGTAAGTTTTCCAATTTAATTTTCTAGTCTTCCATTACAATTGGATTCTTGACTGCAGTATGTAATAGCATATTATCTTCCAAAATTAGCTCAATTTTTTTTGAGTCACACCTCAATCATTATCATTATCGTTGTGTCACTATCACTTGATCAAACGATGTTGTCATTGCTTCCATGTCCCGCTCAAATCTTACGAAACAGACTCCAAATTTTCCAATGAAACTATAAAGTGTACACTCAGACGAGGGTTCACTACACCTCTCGGGCCTATCTCTACGGCCTCGAGGAATGGTTCATTTCCATCTGCCAATATGGCTGTAATACTAATCAGTCATATTATCAATTTCCCTTCATTCACTGACATAATTTTCAATAAAACACAGCCAGGTATACCCGTTTGTATCTAATTAATGTACAGTAACGATAGGGATGTGAACTTTCTAAGTCTTTTTCACTTTTAATATCGACTTGTATCATGCCAACCTTACTCTCATACCAACTTCTGTAACGACCCGAATTATACACAATTTGGTTGGGCTACAAGTCGATATTAGGTCAGAACAATAACTTAATCTGATTAATTTTCTTTCTTAGTAACAAATTTTAAACAAAATCTATATTCACATTTCCCAGACACATCTTGTATGCATTAATGTACTTACAAAAATTTTAGATACAAAAGAATTGTTTAAACCTGGGTATACCTTCGATGCAGATATATACTATGCGAAATTATAACTGTGCAAAATGCCTTACTAACGGAAGCTATCCAAACTATAGTGGGGCACTGTGGAGGAAAGTAAGAGGGTGAGCTCAACATGCTCAGTAAGAAAAAACCCATAGCAGGTAGATAAATACACTACCTAAGATATATATATATGTACTTGCCAAAAATCTGGAAACATTTACATAGAGTACATAAATAGTTCGACAATTTTCACAAATTCTAAAAACATATTTCAGAACAGAACATATATCGATAATGAAGTTAGCTATTGTGGTAAATACATAAATTTCAGAGGTTCCAGTAGCAAAATAAACAAATTTCCAAATATATTAGTTCATACAGATAATTTTTTTAAAAAATATTTCAAATATACGAGACAAGGCAGACATGTTATATCAAATATCAGAAATGACTATTGGCCAATTTCAGTGACTCCGGGCAATTCACGGGCCAGGTGTGCTGAGATGTCAATCACTGTGGGAGTGGTCAGCTACCCAAATGGCTCACAGATCAGAATGTTCGAAGACCAGAAATAGAATCTGAAACACAATACATCGTACTCGTGAACCACAGATACAAAAACAAATACAGATACAGATACAGAACACACAAAAATGCAGCATGATCTCACCAACACTTTTGTCTCAAAATCAGTGCGAGACGGATCGTATGACACACAGTCAGTACGCGCTCAAGCACATATCATCAGAATAGCTTTATAAGCAAATCATTTCATCTCAAATCACATATAAATTCAATTGTTTCATGAAATTGTTTAAAACAGGTTGACTAGTTTAGATAAAATCTCATAAAACAGTCTATGAAAATTTAAAATTCAGGATTTTTGATTTTTAAATCGAATTCCAGCTACATCAGAATCTATGCAAACCATTTAAATTCATTCAGTAAAATTAGGTTGTTCAACTAGGATAAAATCTCTAATTTTCAGAGTCATAAAATTCGACCTAGATTTTTTGATAATTTCGAACTGCAAAATTCAACCTAAGAATTTTATATCTATAAATACACAAAAATTACGTATATTTATCTCTAGTAGCAACGAGAATTTTCCTTACCTCGGAGCCTGTTCTTAGTCCTCGATTGCCTGAGTGATGCGAGTCGACGGGTCTGGCCTGCTCGATTAATTTCCCTAAAATTTCGTATCAGTATTTTTGAAAGTTTGAATTGATATCTTTTACCGTCTTTTCCCTGGGATTTTCCCAAACTCTTTGCGCCTTCTTCTCTATTCCAAATATATATATATAATCTTAAATATATATACTTGAAAATACCTCTTACTTCTTCTTTTTTTTCTTTTTCTTTTTTTTTTCGAATCTTCCCGCCAACTCCTTATTTGTTTCTTCTTCTTCTTTTTCCAATATCACCCGAGGACATTGTTTCATGACTCTCTTCACCTCTCGGTGTTACCTCACTCGTCTCCTTCTCTTCCACTTTGTTCGGCGTTGGTGGCCTTCCATTCACTCCATCTCTGGTGGTTTCCAACTACCTGTTCACCTTTGCTCCTCGCAGCCTCCTCCCTCTTCTCAGTCGCACTCTGGTTTCCAGCTTCGATCCTACTCTCCTTCCTTCTGTCCTATGTGCTTCTCGAATTTTCAACACCCTTCAAGCCACTTTGCTACACGTCTCATGCTTTACCGCGTTTCCAGCTCTCAGCCCTCGAGTCTCTTCCCTACTACCTCACCATTTGCTTCAGCTTTTTCACCTCTATTTTTGGGTTTCTTCCTGTTTCTAGCAACTCTACAAGTTTTTGCCACACGTCTCTCTGCCGCAACCATCCTTCACCAAAATTTCTACTGTAGTTTTCCAACCTCCTTCCAATTGGTTTATGATCATCCTCCTTCCCCCTCGTGCTTGTCCTACTGCCACGCTCTGCTTTACCTTCGGTTTTCTTTCCTCAGTTCCACTACACTGTCATGTTCCACCCTCCTTTCCTTGCTACAGTTTTCCTTCACTTTTTTTTCCTTGTTTTATCTTGGGTTCTATAACCCTCTTTCACCTACGTCTCTATTGTCTCTTCTAGTCTTCTATACCAACTCATATATATATATATATATAAATACAATATTGGGAGTTGTCATTTCCTGTTTTCTATTGTTGTTGTTGTTGTTGTTGTTGTTGTTGTTGTTGTTGTTGTTGTTGTTGTTGTTGTTGTTATTATTATTATTATGATTATTATTATTATTATTATTATTATTATTATTATTATTTTGTTATTTCTCGAGTGTCCCTTCTTTCTCTTCGTTTCCAGGTCGTTCACCAACCGCTCCCATCTTACTTTCCTTCCAGTTCGATTTTAGATTACCATCGTTCTGCACGTTTTCTTCCTTCCCTACCTACATGTTTTCTTCCTTTCCTACGGTACACAACCTTTTATCTATATATATATATATATATATATTAAATACCTTCATTCTTGGTTTTTCTCTTGCCATTCTTACTTCTCTTTCTCTTCACTGTCATGCCTGCCAACTTCAGACCACCATCTTCACATTTTCTCTTTTCTTTTTTTGGTTTCCTTTCCTGCCATGACCATCATCCTAGCTTATTATATATTTTAGTTTTTTTCCACAACTGAGCACTAACCCAAATCTCACCTAATTTGCTTTGAATACTACTACATTGTTAGTATTAAGGCTAGTCGTCATCATCCCTTTCTTTTCCTTTCTCCACTGACAACCATCCTCTATCACCATGTCACTTCCCTTTTCATGTTTCCATTGTATATTCATACATTTTTTTTCTTAGTGACTCACTCAATATGTTATATATGGATATATATATATATATGTATATATATATATATGTATATTTGTACATTTACATATATATATATATATTTATACCTAAATACTGGACTAGAAGGATAAATGAATATTATATATATATATATGTATATCTATATATTTAATAAATTTTCCATATAGTATGTATAAAAATGGATTTAGTATAGTATTTGTACTTATATCTCATATAGATATTTCACTAGCTTATATAAATTTTATTTCTATTCACTATAGTTATTTATTGTTAGCATACAGGGTTTATTTGATTATTTCCTCCAAGTCTTCATGTCTAAAATTACAAATCTAATTATCCTCCGTAACCACTTATTTTAATCTTATTTGTTTAAATTATTATTTATTGCAATAACTCAATTCGTGAAAAATTTACAGAGTTTACATCCACCGATTTATTCCCCTGTGTCAAGTTCAAGAATTCTGTCTGTAGCCTTCTCTAGGCGATATCCGGAATGTATTGTCTCCAAAAAGCATCAAGGAAGATGTCCTATGAAATCACCTGATGTCTAGCCCTTAAGATCAGTCGGGTAGACTTCCACAAATGCTCGGCCTCTCCTTCCAACATTAAGGCAGCGAAGGCTACTTTCTCCATGGTCGAACACCGGAAGAACCCATATAACTTTTTCATTCTATTAATCTAGTCCTCTGTTATTACAGGGTTCTTAACCCCACTGAATGATAGTGGCTTTAGCTTCTAAAATTGTCTCAGTCTATCCAACTCGCAATCATACCGCATCTCATCACTACTCTATTATGGGGCTACTGGCGCCGGTGATTGTGGACAGGTGGGGTCTATGGCAATGTAGTAGGTGGAGAAGTAGAAGGTTCTTTTGTCGGTGGCATGAGTGCTATCTGAGCAGGCACTAGTGTATTAGGGGCAGCTGTCGGAGTTGTCGGTGTAACCTGGGCAGTCGTTCCCGGTACGTTATCTAACCTCGTCATTACTTGCCCAATCAATTTCATTATCAATTCCTTGCCACGTTTCAAACTAGTGATTCAGGCTTTGGAACCTTCAGTAGGATATGTGCAATCCGTTCAAATGGGGAACCATCCCATCTCTCAGGCCTATCCTCATAGCCTCGGGATGGCGAGCTCCCTCATTTGCTGGGTTGACTGCGAGATCTACCAGCCATAATTAACTGTTTTCCCTATATTCAGTAACAAAATTTTTAGTAAAACGCAGCCAAGTATACTCAAACGTATCTAAACAATGTACAGTAATGTTTGGGGATGTAGACTTTTCTAACTTTTTCTAACTCCTAATATTGACTCATATCATGCCAACCTGGCTATGATACCAACTTCTGTGACGACCCGATTTACGTATAATTTGGTTGGGCTACGAGTCGTTTCTAGATTAGTACAGTAAATTTTCTTATTGTTTATATGCAAACATAATATAAAATTAACATCCTAGATTAAAATCAGAAGGATATTTTTCAATTATTCAGAATTATCATTCAATTACAAAATAACTACATTTACATCCCTAGATATATTTCATAAACATTACTGTACTTACAAATGTAGATACGAAAGAATGCCTATTATGGGTATACCTTTAACGTAGAAGAATACTCCACGAAAATATGATTGTGCAAAAGAAATCCTATTTACAAAAGCGGTCTCAACTACTGATGAGACTCTGTGGAGGAAAGTAAGTGGTGAGCTCAACGTGCTCAGTAAGAAAAATAATGTGATAGGTAGATAAATACACTAACTACATGTGCATAAGAGGTTTATCAAGCGAAAAATACCAAGCCTTTGGCATGTAGTAAAAATCAAAGTCGGGAAAACAATAACGGTATCAGTCTTAGTAGAGCAAACATTATGCTGAATTCATCATGAGTTCTAAAATATTTACACAATAGGATATAATAATTTCCATATGATAATATAGTTCATGTAGTCAGTTCAGTAAAACAAATAGGCGAGATAAGGCAGTGCATGTTATTGACAGTATGACAATTAGCCAATGTCGGGACTCCGAGCATCACTGATCAGGTGTGCTAGGATGTCAATCGCTGTGGGAGTTGTCAGCTACCCAACCGGCTCATAGTACAATATGTCAAAAGCCAAAAACATGGTACAACGTACTCACATGTGTGTCGCACAATACATCTTACTCCATGGACCATAATAACAGTAACAGTAACAGTGTAGCATGTCTTAATTAAGTCCCTTGTCTCCAATAAGTGCGAACCAGATAGCAGCACATAGTCGGCACGTAGATCAAGCACATTTATCCGATACAGATTGATAAGCAGCTCATTTTTATTAAGCAATTCTGAACTCACTTCAGTATATAACACAATTTAAAAAGAGCTGATTCATCATTTTTCGGTTAAAATCCCAGCATGCAGTAGGTGGCAATTAAAACTAGGGATTTTCAATTTAAAATAATAATTTAGGTAGTATCAGTGTCTATATAAATAAATTAAATTTTATCGATAAGGTTAGGTCATTTAACTAAGGCTAAAATTCTATAATTTTCATAGCTATGAAATTGGCCTAGAATATATATCTACAGTTCAATGGAAAATACGTGTAAATATCTCTAGCAGCTAACAAAATTTTCCTTACCCCTGTGAATGCTGGTGATTTCCTTTAAGCCTCGATATGTGGGTCAATCAGTCTGTTATTGTAAGTTCACTTCCTCCGGGGCTGTAATATATTATCAATTCATTTTAATCAGTCACTGCAGTCTTAATACCACTCCAATATATGACATTTTAAAATATTGGATTTGATTTATCTAATTTAGACCATTTCACTACGAAATAGGTTAGGCAATACTCTAAATTTACTATTGCATTTTCCTATATATCTATATATATATATATTACCATAGTTTCATAACTATTTTCTAACTACATTATCACCCCTTGTTCTCTAACCAAGGAATCGAGCACCTCTTTGGCCTCACATTTCTGCTTCAGTTCCGATGTTTTCTGGCTTCCTCTACACCGGCTTCCACTTCAGATGAAGTGGATGGCCATTGGTCCTTGCCGAGAGAAACAACCTGCAACTCCCCTATCTCCCTTCCTCTATTGATTCGGCACACCAGCACCCTGCTTCAGTTCTGTTTTCTGCTTCTGTTTTACGCTTTAACTTCTCGAATTTGCTTCAATTATCTTTTACTCACTATTGCTATGTTCTTTCCATTCTCCTTAATCTTGAGAGGCACCAACTCTCAACACACTACAGCAACATCACGTACCTCTCTCTCACTGCCTCAATGTTTTTTGCCTCTTCGATGACACTTCCATGGCCTAAAGGAACAACCCTTGTTTTAGCTAAGAGAGGTCTCCCTACTGCTACTGCTCTAGCACTCGTATAGTCCCTAACTAAGGCCCAGCAGCCTTCAGTTCTCCACGATCTTTTTCTCTCTTCTGCTCTCATCGTTCCCTTGTTTCCTTGGTTTGATTTCTTCCTCTTTTGCTACTGCCTCCAACCTTTTATATTTCTTTCTCTCATCACTGCTCCTCCCTTCAGCAGGTCTTTATCTAATGTTTCACTTCTCCTTGCAAGCTCTCTTCCTCACTCTTTCTACCAATCCTTACTCGAGTCTCTCATCCTTTGCTTCTTGTTTTCTAGCCAGGTTGTCTACTGACCTCCCTCTTTGTTTCCTATCTTTGTATTCTCGGTCAATCTCATCTATTTCCAATAAACAACACGCTTTCTTCTCTTCTTGTCATTTCCTTCCCTAATTCCATTATCAACTACTCTTATAACATTTCCTTCATGCTCTCGTTTTCTTCTCATACTTACTCACTCGGTCAGACCTCATTTCCAGTAGCTAACTTAATTGACTTCAGCCTCATTTTTCACTGCTTCATTTCTACCTAAACGGTACAGGTATAATAAACACCACATGCCACTACACTCCTCTGCATTATTTCACGTTTCCATCCCCATTTCGATTTGACATCCTTGCTGTTGCAGTTCACTTCCCATGTCTTTAGTTAACATCTTTCTCAACTGCTACAACATTTTGTTCTTTTCTTCATTTTGTTTCAGGCCATCATAGTCCCTCAGTCTCATGTCTTTTTCCTCTCGATTATTTAGCTTCTGCGGTTCCTCTTTCTCTTTCGGTTGCTTCAGCTAAATCATTCCATTTTTATTATTCTACTTTATTTGTACACCATCTATTTTCCTTTGGCAGCTGATGCTTTATCCTTTACTGCTCCTTGTCACCTCATTTTCAGCCTCTAACGTGCTTTGATTTTTCTCCTTCCTTTTGTCAAACTTCAACTCTGACGTTCCCTTATTTCCTTCGCTGCTTGCTTCAGTAAGTATTAATGTCATACTCATTGCCATGCCAACCTTCAGTCAATTTCATTTCCTTTCACTGCCAAGTTTTTCAGGCCTTTCCCTCCTTTCTTTCTACTGTCTTTTGTTTCCTATAACTTATACATATATTTGTTTTAGTCCTATGCTTCTTATTCTACATGTTAACTTCCACTTCATCATGTTTGTTTTCACCTAACCATCAGCGTAATTAGCACTTCATCACGCTTTCTTCTCATTCTCTGTGATGCGAACTACTATCGTGCACGAATATCACGATTTTCTAATATTGGCATTTAAATACTTGGCTATATGTGAGACCCCGTATATATATAATTGTTTATAGGTACATAGAAATGTAAATGAGAATCATAAGTAGGATAATATACTTGTAATGTGAAGTATATGTGATGTAAGTCCATAAGTTTACTGTACACAGTTGTAATAAGAGTGGTGATTGTACGTACAAGTTACATTATATGTAAATATGAAGAAATGGACTTAAATATGTGAAGAATGTGAGTGGAATGGTATATGAGTGGTATGGTAAAATGGAAGGAAGATTGCATAAGTTGTGCACTTCCATTTGGTTTATATCATGTACCTTTGGGTATACAAAGATTCTACACAACTTTTAAAGTGTATGAAGGGTGAATGGATGTCATTTTCAAGTCTTAAAGATAAATGGATGAGGAAATGACTATGGCAGTAAATTAAGGATGTTTTGGTGTAAGTTTCTGCGGGAAACTGTAGTAAAATCTGAAAATAGGAAGGCCAAATCGATCTCATAGGATGAGAGATCGATCTGGAAGAGCCAAAATGCTCTTATTTTAAGCTATGGAATAGGATAGATCGATCTCCAAGGGAGCCAGATCGATCTCCTAACACCAGATCGATCTCCTAGGGAGCCAGATATATCTCCTAACACATTCTGTAAAATACAGATCGATCCTTAATGAAACAGATCGATCTCCTTAGCTCTCGGGTTGGAAGCAGATCGATCTCCCCTAAGACCAGATCGATCTCCTTAACCTTCTATTTAAAGCAGATCGATCTCAAGCCTCGACAGATCGATCTCCCGCCTTCAAAATGTCATGGAAAAGAGGGATTTTAAGAGTACAAGATCGATCTCTACCCATTGCAAATCGATCTCATCAAGCTGAATCTATAAACAGGAGTAATTGAAATCTGCAAATCACAAAAATAACCATTCCCTCTCTATTCCAAACCCAAAACCTAGATTTTACTCTCTAAATCTGATCATTCTCAAGAAGATTTAAAGAAAGGCTATTAGACGCAAAATTGTTCTCATCGAAGAGAAGAACAACTTAGCTTGGAGGCATTTTCCTCATTTGTTGGATTTGAAGAACAAGGTGCATTTCTATTTGGAGCAAAGAGGAAATCCAAAGAGGTGACTTTCTAATGAAATACTCAAGTACATTGTTAAGCTATTGATGTTTGGGGTTGATTGGAGTGCTTAGTATTGTTAGAAACTATCTAAAATGCGTTAGAATGACTATGACCTAGAAATGGTCTAGAGTGAGAAAGTGGAATGTATTGAGGTTAATGAGGAATGGGATATCTTGAGGTGATAATGGTGTTATAAGTATGATTTAAGATGTTGTTAGTGAATAAATAGTAAGATTTACCAAAAGGGGTAAAATGTGGATTAAGGCATTGGTAAATGCATAGATGAATTATATTTACTAGTGAAATCAAAATACGAGTTAAGAGCGTTAACTCAAGTGTTTGATGAATGAATCGTAGCTCTCGAGAATACACCGGAGCAAGGCGAGCCAAGAGCGCAAGAAACTAAGAGGATGAGAGTCCACTCAAGTAAATCGAGGTAAGGGAATTTTATGGACTCTTAGAGATATCTGTGCGAAATTTGGGTGCTTAAATGTTTTGCTAAAATGCATGAGATATTAGGAAATGATATTGGGTGATTGAAGGGTAAAAAGTTGGGTGTTTGAGAAATGTGCATGAAAATAAAAGCATAATACCTTGGAAAATCATGTTTTATTGGTTTTTAGCAAATAATTAGTAGGTTGGCTAACATTTGAAATGTTTTGCAAAAGAAACGAGTTGTTTCGATTTGTCAACCATACTTTGCAAAGAATTAAGCCACCTATATGGTTTTCATGGGGATAAAAGCATGCTCGAGTATGACTCGCACGAGATTTGATGTGTTTTATGCGCATTAGTGCTAGAGCTTAGCTCGCACTAGTTTTTACATGGATTTTTATACTGGTTTTGGCATGGTGTTGGAGCATACCTCGCATTAGACGCCCACCTTATTTGTGTCGTACTTAGAGCTTCGGGTATACTGGGTGTCGTACCGATTAAATAGGCTCGTACGTGTATTTGTGATATTTTGACATGTTGATAGCCATGTTAGGAGATTCGGGTAGATAAGAGGTCATACCGATTAAATAGGCTCGCACGTTCATTTTGAGATGTGGTGTGATATGATGTGTTGATGTGGGTACACGGAGTACGTTGTACCGTGCAGGTAGCATTGAGTACGTTGTACCGTGTTGAGATGTGATATGTCATCTTCGGACGAGATCTGCTATGGACCGACGGGCAGGATTTAACCCACCTCCCATGTGGAAGCAGATAGTGGTGATATCCCACACACTTGATCCGTGTAGCCAGTATGTCACGACCCAAATTACCTAAAAATCAGAGTAAATTTTTTACTTTTTCATTTATTATTTAATTCTTACCTTTCTCTCATCGTGACCATCCTACAACACAGTTGGGCTACGATTCGGTGTTAGTCACCTCTCACCTATTTACCATTCCATTTCCATATTCACATTCATATATCAGAGTTTACTATTCTTTGACTTTAAATAAATACATACCCAATGGTATTTATAACTCTACATCCCCGGCATCATATCCGTTTACAGTACTATGCATTACATATTTAGATACAAAGCTATACAAATGTGTATACCTGTCTCTCGATGGGAAGCAACGGATACCAAGCATGCAAGTCCTCAGCTGCTCAATAACTATTGCAAGTGCTCTGAAAAGATGGGAAGATAAGGGGGGTGAGCAAACCACCCGCTCAATAAGCCAATTATGTAAGTAAGTAGATAGCTCTACTATCTACATGCTCATAATGCCATGCCCTTAAATCCATTTCTTTTCATTAAATTCATCAAGTACAAAGTCATGCAAACATCAATGACTTAGTTTATAAAACTATTCGTGCATATATAAATCATACTACTTATGCATCAAAGCATTTTATGTGACATCATTAAATCATAATAAGCATGAATTTAATTAAGATCATGCAGTCTTTCATGTCATGTAAGACAAATCATGGATTTCAAATGAAAGCATGGAAAACATCATCATGCTACTGCATTTAAATCAATTCATTTAAAATTCATTATAAAACTTCGGTTATAAAACCACCCTTCTTTCAGGGTCACAAATCATAAAATCATGAAATCATAAAATTGTCAAATCGGAGGCTTGACCCCTCCTTCGGGTCTACCTTGGTCTAACAGACCACAAGTTATATCATGTGAGACAAACAGCTGATTATATCAGTAACTTCGAGGACTATGGCCATATCCTAGTGATCCCTAGCAACACGGTACCTAGTGTGCGGGGTATCACACCTGAAACGGGAGGTGGGTCGTCCTACCCACTAGAACAACATAACACCAGGATTGCGAGGGCAAGGCTTATTGCCTCGTGGCTAATGCCACTCCACTCCAACAATCCCCACGGTACAGCATACTCCGCGTGACATACACGGTACAACGTACTCCGTGAACCCAAGCTCAATCAGGGGTGCCTGTAATAGGTCTTATCCACCCATATCATCTCTGTCTCAGAATGCGCGTGTGAGCATATCATCTCACTGTGACACACAGCCTACAGGAGGCTCCAACACGGCTATATGCATGTCATATAAATCCTTGTGCGAGCAAAGCTCTAGCACGACTCCATGCATATTCATGATATCAGAAAATCTCATGCGAGCGAAGCTCTAACACGGTTTCATAGAAATCAATGAAATCTGCGTATGAGCAGCACTCCAGTACGACTTAAATTGATTATAATTTCTAGTAAAATCCACGTACGAGCAATGCTCTAGTACGGATATGTATAAAAACTCAGTGAAAACCTCGTACGAGAAAAACTCCAGTACGATATTCAAATGAATTATAAAAACCATATAAAACTTTGTGTGAGCAACGGTCCAGCACAAATGAATGCTCAAGTAAATCAAATCTCGTGCGAGTTACACTCCAGCACGACTTTATGCATAATTAAATCAAATCTCGTGCGAGTTACACTCCAGCACGGCTTTATGCAATATCAAATCAAAACTAGATGCGAGCTAGGCTCCAGCATCTCTCATGCATGTCAAATCATTAAAACTAGTGCGAGCAATCGGTCCAGCACCATTTTATGCATACCACATCAAAACAAATCAAAACATGTCAAAACAGAGTGCGAGCTAGGCTCCAGCAGCTCTCATTTCACAATAATAAAAATCAGTGCGAGCACCATGCTCTAGCACATTTCATGCATATGATGTCACACAAGTCGGTGCGAACAACCGCTCAAGCACATTTATGCCCATTCACAAACGCAGATATAGTGCGAACTACGTGTCAGCACTATCTGTTTCCATATAAACTTGATAGTTGGCCTATTTTCCAAAGAAATTCCATTTAAAAATGAATAACACCTACATAGTGTTATCTTGTGAAATTTATGCAGTTTCTGGCCAATCTATCGATTTGCTTTAATTACAATCAATGAAATTCTTTAACTCAAAAAATTCCTTAAATCATACATTTCATGCATGTCATGCTTTCACCAACCTTAGGTGAACTTCCCTCAATAGGGGTAAAATAGTCATTTCACCTATTTCGATCCTTAAAATCATTTAAACCACTTTTAGGATCATTATACATAATCAAGGTATACATACATATTCAGTGTATAGAAAAACTATTAAAATACGCGTAGCTACCTCTAGCTACTCACACAGTTCCCTTACCTCATTTTTTTATACAGTCTGACCTTTCCATTGATATCTCGTCACGCAGTCTGATTTGCTCCGAATCCAATCTTCGGAACTACGGATACACATTCATCAGGTCAAATACAGTACAATTTAATGTATTTCATATTTTTTGGGATTAATTTAAATCATTGGGCCCGTTTACCCATATTGGGCCCGATTGCACCATAATGGGCCTTAATCGGCCTTAAGCCCGTTTACGACACTTTATCGAGCCCTATTGGGCTCATTGAGCCCATC
This sequence comes from Firmiana major, assembly GCA_033439115.1. Classification (NCBI taxonomy): domain Eukaryota; kingdom Viridiplantae; phylum Streptophyta; class Magnoliopsida; order Malvales; family Malvaceae; genus Firmiana; species Firmiana major. Next base: position 17,904,429 of record CM065903.1, on the reverse strand, counting down.
AGTAATTTATTTAGCCTCGTTCTAAATTCTCAGATATCTCAATTTAGTATTTACGACAATTTATCCAATTTTCTAGAATTAAATTCATTTATGCAAAAAATTAAATCTGAAATTCATCAACACGCATAACGATGCAAAATTGTCGTAAATAAGGGTTACTTACCCGTGATTCCATGATCGTACACAAATCGAGGCTGTCTCGAGCTCTCGGTTGATGCCAATTGTCGAGTTACACAATTAAATATATTTTCGGGTAAACTTTCAATCGATTATTTATCAAATTAAATATTTCAAAAATTAAATCGGTCAATTCGACCGCTTACCGACTTACCTGAAGCTCGATTACATCACTGGAATTTTCTCCAATTTTTCCTCTTTTTCTTTTTCCCTTTTTCTTCTTTTTTTCCTTCTCTTTTTGGCTGAACCGGTTCGGTCCGGTTCAACCCGGTTCAGACCATCGGTTCACTTCGGTTCGGCCGGTTCTCTGCCGATTTTCACCGCCAATGACTCCGCTGGGTCGTCCGTACCTCGGATCTGGGGTTAGTTTTGCCCAACGTCGCCGGAAAGTGGTCGGTCCGACCCTTCTCCTTTCCGCCATCGGCAACTTCTCTCTTTCTCTCTGTTTCCGGCGCTAGCCACCGTTCTACCGGCCAAGGCTGCCACCAATCGAACCGCCGGTGCCTGGGGAACTCTCGGCTGGTGGTGGCCGGCCTCGAATCGGCTCTGGTCGCCGGGAAAAGCCTTTCTCCCTCTCAATTCTCTTTTCGCCTCGATTTCTCTCGTCGTTCCTCTATCTTCACCGTCGATCGCAGCATGGGTCGACGTCGGCTAGGCTTCCTTCGCCTGGGCTACCGTTGCCGATCGCCGGTGATGGTGAGGCACCTTTAGTTGCCTCGATTTTCTGCAGAAATCGCGTTTCGCGATTTTCTACTCTTTTTTTTTTAGATTTCAATTATTTTATTTTTTAATTTATTTATCTTTTTTATTTATTATTATTTTATTATTATTTTATTTTTAATAATATTTTAATCAATTAAAATATTATTAAAATCCAAAAATATCTAAAAAAATACTATTTTATTCATTTAATCCGTAAATGAATTTCTCAGTCTGGTTTTACCTTTTCGGTATATTTTTCGATTATTTTCGGGATTATTTTTCGATACGAAAATTTTGATTTATTCCAATAAATTCATATCTTGATCAATTTAACCCAAAATTTAATTATTTCTTCGTTATTGATCAAGATTTCTCAATCCCATATTTTTAATTAAATTTTCTTATCCCGATTAATATCGAATTTTGGTCTTTTGACCGTTTTACCCTTGCACGTGTTCGGGAATACCATTTCAGTCCTTTTGCATTTTTAAATGCACTTGAAAATATCGGGTCTTACAATCTCCCCCACTTAAGAAATTTGGTCCTCCAAATTAGAACCAAGGCAAATGAGTCCATAAACAACTCCGGGTACATCTATCGTATCATATACTATCATCCTCAAGTGACTTTCTCCGGAGTGTAATACTACCATCATACTTAACTCGGGAGATCATCTTAAACCTCAACACTTTCTCCTTCCGTCTAATACCCGAATCAATTCTCCAATCATACGTTATACTTTCATTGAGCTAAACTGTTGAAGCTCATAGCGGATCACATATGTTGGGTCCGGAAAATATTTCTGAAGCATCATAAGATAGGACACATAGTGGATGCCTGTCTATTCAAGTGGTAACGCCAACCTACAAGCCTTGTCTCCCACTTGTCCAATCTCTTTCTGAATCTCGTTACGTCCTTATGCTCTTAGGACAAGTAACTATCAACAATAATGATTCACCCTCGGTGAATTTCCAATGGTTTCTGTCTCTTGTCAGCATAGCTTTTCTGTATGCTCTGAGGTGTTCTTAATCTCTCACAAAGCAAGTAAACATCCTCAAAGGTTTGTCTTACAAATTCGGGAACAATTTTCTATCTATCACCCACTCTTCTTATCCAAATTAGGGAACAACTCCCTACGGCCATACACTACCTCATAATAAATGTTATCCCAATACTCAAGTGACAACTGTCATCACTGGCGAATTTGATTAGTAGCAACTGATCATCCCAAGAGCTCATAAAATCAATGGCACACGCTCTCATCACATCCTCCAGAACCTGTACAGTCCTCTCTAACTGACCATCTATCTGAGGATGGAAGCTGTGCTAACACACAATCGAGTTCCTCTAGCTTCCTGAAAACGTTCCCAAAAGTGGGAAGTGAAGCGGGAATCCCTATCTGATACCTTGCTCACTGGAACGCTACACAATGTTTCAAAATATTCCTTACACATAAATCCGCCTACACACTCAGAGTATCTAAGGATTTCCATAGTCAGAAGGTAGGTAAACTTAATCAATCTATCGACTATCACCCAGATAGCCTCGTGATTCATTTGGGTCCTCTATAACCCATCACAATATTCATGGTAACTTGTTCCCATTTTCGTGTCAATATAGGTAGAGGCTGCAATAACCCTGCAACTTCTTTTACTCTACCTTAATCTATTGATATACGAGACACTTCTCCACAATCTCTACAATATCACCTTTCATACCTGACTACCAATACCTTTTTCAGAGATTTCGATATATTTATTATTTCCTGGATGCACTGTATATCCCGAAGAGTGAGCTTCTGATAATAACACTATCTCATCAACTGTGGTCCTGGGGAGCACTTATACTATGTCTGAACCTCTGTAAGTTATCATCACTCAATGTGAACTCTGTCACTATACCCTTCTGAATCTGACCCACACTATCGACATCATGCCGATCATCACGCTAAGCCTGGCAAATTCGGTCACACAAATTCGGTTTTAATCTCAGGCTAGCAGTCATACAATCACTGTCATCATTAGAACAGATCACATCACTACTGAGGTTCACAACTGCTCTAGCAGCTCTCGCTCCCTGACCATTATATGTGATACCATCCCGAGGCTCTTTCTATTCAAGGCATCAGCCATTACATTAGCCTTTCCTGGGTGGTACAATATTCACAATCATAATCCTTAGAAGCTCTAACCCCTATGGTTATCTCATATTCTGCGCTTTCTGTGAAAACAGATACTCGGGGCTTTTATGATCAGTGCATACCCAAAATTTCTTACCATTTAAGTGGCGGCGCCATACTTTTAATGTAAATGCTACGACTGCCAACTCTAAATCATGGGTCGGATAGTTTCCTCATGGTCCTTGAACTAACTGGATCCATAAACGACTATCTTCCCATTTTACATCAACACACAGCCCAATCTTATTTTGAGGTATCCATACATACTGAAACCTCTTGAGCTGTTGGTTATGGTGAGATTACTTACGGTGGTCAGTTTATTACTTCAATATACCAAAACTCACCGAAGCTACTTTCATACTTATCATCCTACTCGTATGAAATCTTTTTCCAAACGAGACATCTCAACTGAGCAGCCAATTTCGAGAAACTCTCAACACCTCGTCTGTAAGACAGTTTCCAATTGCTACTCATCCTCTTCCCTAGACTTCGAATACATCGAAATGTCATCGTTAAAGATGATAACCAATCGGTCCAGGTAAGCTTTAAATACCTTTTCGTAGTTGAGTTTCACTAAATATTTCTTTCACTCATATCCTTGACCTTTATACGCATAAACGTATAATGTCATTTCGAAATCGCTTCCGTTCGAGATACTAACCCGCGTCATTTCTTTTTTCTTATAGTAACGGCTTTTATAAAATTTTAATTTTTTTAAACTTTCATGATTAATCAAATTTTGTATCTCTTTATCATACCAGTAAAGGTACCCAAATTTTAAATGCATATATAGCGACTGTCGATTTCAATTTATTGGTTATTTGTGCGCTTCTAGACGTTATCAAATCTTCAAGTAGGGAAGTTTTTTAAAATACCTTTATTAACCCTTTTGACTTGATCACAATCACTTTACATATCAGTCTATGTGGTCACAATTCATATTCACTACATATCGCTTAATCCAATTTACTTTACATATCAAAGATATCCTTACCTTGCATACATATCTTATTCCAATATGTCTTGTATACAGGATCTATCACATCTCGAAGCTTATCTCCTTTCATATATCACTTATAACAAACTCTTTCATTACTTGTTAAACTTACAAAACATTTTTCAGTGATGCTTTCAACTTACAATCTCTATACCCATATTCAGTTAGCGAAAATCAGCTAACTATCATCATCTTGCCTAAGGGTACAGGCTTCACATCTTTCACTAACTTATAAGCAACTGAAGGCGGTATGAATAAATGCGTGGCACCAGGATCAATTAAAATAATTATTTCATTATTCACAACTAGTGTGGTATCTTCCACCACATCAGATGAAACATCAATAATGTCCTGGTCCAAGGCATACACTCACCCTCGTCCAACATCTTATTTTCGTAGTAACTACCACATATCTTTCACTGCTCACACTGCTACACTGTTATACGGCTACGGAGCAGGTCGGGGTCCTCAAATCACAATACCCCTGAAAATACTGTATTTGGATACACTGGGGCCTTACCAATCATCTTACCCCGTGATTCAACAGCTCTAAGCTTTTACCAAACTACCTTTTTCCCGTTCTGACATCTCTGTCATTCTTTATTCTCTTTTTGTCTCTATTTCGGCCCTCACTACCTTTCCCAATCTCAGAGGCGTGCAACTTATAATCTTATTCATACAACTATAATCGACGCACTGCCTCGGTATAGGTAGTGATATCTGACGGGCTAATCTGACTCTAATTGACAATCTGAGTCCTTTTCATGAACTTTCAGACATCTCGACTCTCACTATTCATAGTATCGGAGTCACATCTGCCCAGGAATATAAATTGAGTTTCATACTCGCAATAAACATGTTCCTCTGGGTCAGAGTAAAGAATTTCATCTTTAGTTTCCTTAAAACAATATCCAGGATATTCTGTCACCGGAATATATCTAGAATTATTTTCCATGTCCATTCTGGATGTCTAACTCTTAAGATGGGTCGAGTGGACTTCCACCAATGCTCCAACTCGCCCTCAAATCTCATTCATACCCTGAGCAATTAGCTCGCAAAATATTCTCCACACTCCGCTCCAGCCTCGCGAAGCGTGTCTCAATACTGTCTGATCTCTCTGTTAGACTCTGTCCGATCTCTTTGTCGGACTCTATAGGGCATGCTCAATACCGGCCTCCACGTCAATCTAATCTCGAGTCTCATGTGGCGACTCAGTACTACTCTCGGGCCTACCTCAATGGCCTCGAGCTCGTGTACTCGCCTCTCAACCATAGCGACTATCATTTAATGAGTCTATTCTTGCATTCAGAAACCAAATTCTTAGCAGCACTTCATCTCGATATACACAATTGTATCTAAATAATGCACAATACGTTAGGGATGTAAACTTCCTTAACCACTAACACCGACTCATATCAGGCCAACTCAAGCTCTGATACCATTAAACCTTGTCACGACCCAAATTACCTAAAAATCAGAGTAAATTTTTCGCTTTTTCATTTATTATTTAATTCTTACCTTTCTCTCATCATGACCATCCTACAACATAGCTAGGCTATGATTCGGTGTAAGTCACCTCTCACCTATTTACCATTCCATTTCCATATTCACATTCATATATCAGAGTTTACTATTCTTTGACTTTAAATAAATACAGACCCAATGGTATTTATAACTCTACATCCCCGACATCATATCCGTTTATAGTACTGTGCATTACATATTTAGATACAAAACTATATAAATGTGTATACCTGTCTCTCGATGGGAAGCAGTGGATACCAAGCAAGCAAGTCCTCAGCTGCTCAATAACTATTGCAAGTACTCTAAAAAGATGGGAAGATAAGGGGGTGAGCAAACCACACGCTCAGTAAGGCAATTATGCAAGTAAGTAGATAGCTCCACTATCTACATGCTCATAATGTCATGCCCTTAAATCCATTTCTTTTCATTAAAATCATCAAGCACAAAGTCATGCAAACATCAATGACTTAGTTTATAAAACTGTTCGTGCATATATAAATCATACTACTTATGCATCAAAGCATTTTGTGTGACATCATTAAATCATGATAAGCATGAATTTAATCAAGATCATGCAGTCTTTCATGTCATGTAAGACAAATCATGGATTTCAAATGAAAGCATGGAAAACATCATCATGCTACTGCATTTAAATCAATTCATTTAAAATTCATTAAAAAACTTCAGTTATAAAACCACCCTTCTTTCAGTGTCACAAATCATAAAATCATGAAATCATAAAATTGTCAAATCGAGGGCCTGACCCCTCCTTCGGGTCTACCCTGATCTAACAGACCACAAGTTATATCATGTGAGACAAACAGCTGATTGTATTAGTAACATCGAGGACTATGGCCATATCCTAGTGATCCCTGGCAACACGGTACCTAGTGTACGGGGTATCACACCTGAAACGGGAGGTGGGTCGTCCTACCCGCCAGAACAGCATAACACCAGGATTGCAAGGGCAAGGATTGCTTCCTCATGGCTAATGCCACTCCACTCCAACAATCCCCACGGTACAGCATACTCCGCGTGACATACACGATACAACGTACTCCGTGAACCCAATCTCAATCAGGGGTGCCTGTAATAGGTCTTATCCACTCATATCATCTCTGTCTCAGAATGCACGTGTGAGCATATCATCTCACTATGACACACAGTCTACAGGAGGCTCCAACATGGCTATATGCATGTCATATAAATCCCTGTGTGAGCGAAGCTCTAGCACGGCTCTATGCATATTCATGATATCAAAAAATCTCGTGCGAGCGAAGCTCTAGCACGGTTTCATAGAAATCAATGAAATCTGCATACGAGCAGCGCTCCAGTACGACTTAAACTGATTATAATTTCTAGTAAAATCCACGTACAAGCAATTCTCTAATACGGATATGTATAAAAACTCAGTGAAAACCTCATACGAGAAAAACTTCAGTACGATATTCAAATGAATTATAAAAACCATATAAAACTTTGTGCGAGCAACGCTCCAACACAAATGAATGCTCAAGTAAATCAAATCTCGTGCGAGTTACACTCCAGCACGACTTTATGTAATATCAAATCAAAACTAGATGCGAGCTAGGCTCCAGCATCTCTCATGCATGTCAAATCATTAAAACTAGTGCGAGCAATCGCTCCAGCACCATTTTATGCATACCACGTCAAAACAAATCAAAACATGTCAAAACAAAGAGCTAGGCTCCAGCAGCTCTCATTTCACAATAATAAAAATCAGTGCGAGCACCATGCTCTAGCACATTTCATGCATATGATGTCACACAAGTCAGTGCGAGCAACCGCTCAAGCACATTTATGCCCATTCACAAACGCAAATATAGTGCGAACTATGTGTCAGCACTATCTATTTCCATATAAACTTCATAGTTGGCCTATTTTCCAAAGAAATTCCATTTAAAAATGAATAACACCTACGTAGTGTTATCTTGTAAAATTTATGCAGTTTCTGGCCAATCTATCGATTTGCTTTGATTACAATCAATAAAATTCTTTAACTCGAAAAATTCCTTAAATCATGCATTTCATGCATGTTTTCATGCATGTCATGCTTTCACCATCCTTAGGTGAACTTCCCTCAATAGGGGTAAAATAGTCATTTCACCTATTTCGATCCTTAAAATCATTTAAACCACTTTTAAGATCATTATACATAATCAAGGTATACATACATATTCAGTGTACAGAAAAACTATTAAAATACACGTAGCTACCTCTAGCTACTCACACAATTCCCTTACCTCATTTTTCTGTACAGTCTGACCTTTCCATTGATATCTCGTCACATAGTCCGATTTGCTCTGAATCCAATCTCCGGAACTGCGGATACACATTCATCAGGTCAAATACAATACAATTTAATGTATTTCATATTTTCTGGACTTAATTTAAATCATTGGGCTTGTTTACCCATATTGGGCCCGATTGCACCATAATAGGCCTTAATCGGCCTTAAGCCCGTTTACCACACTTTATCGAGACCTATTGGGCTCATTGGGCCCATCAGTAATTTATTTAGCCTCGTTCTAAATTCTCAGATATCTCAATATAGTATTTACGACAATTTATCCAATTTTCCTGAATTAAATTCATTTATGCGGAAAATTAAATCTGAAATTCATCAACACGCATAACGATGCAAAATTATCGTAAATAAGGGTTACTTACCCGTGATTCCATGATCGTACACAAATCGAGGCTGTCTCGAGCTCTCGGTTGATGCCAATTGTCGAGCTACATAATTAAATATATTTTCGGGTAAACTTTCAGTCGATTATTTATCAAATTAAATATTTTAAAAATTAAATCGGTCAATTCGACCGCTTACCAACTTACCCGAAGCTCGATTGCATCACTAGAATTTTCTCCAATTTTCCTCTTTTTCTTTTTTCCTTTTTCTTCTTTTTTCCTTCTCTTTTTGGCTGAACCGGTTCGGTCCGGTTCAACCCGGTTCAGACCGCCGATTCACTCCGGTTCGGTCGGTTCAGTGGATTGCCGGTCGGTTCTCTGTCGATTTCCACCGCCAGTGACTCCGTTGAGTCGTCTGCACCTCGGATCTGGGGTTAGTTTCGCCCAAGGTCGCCGAAAGTGGCCGGTTCGGCCCTTCTCCTTTCCGCCGTTGGCAACTTCTCTCTTTCTCTCCGTTTTCGTCACTGGCCGTCGTTCTACCGGCCAAGGCTGCCACCAATCGAACCGCCGGCACCTGGGGAACGCTCAGCTGGTGGTGGTCGGCCTCGAATCGGCGCTGGTCACCGGGAAAAGCCTTTCTCCCTCTCGGTTATCTTTTCGCCTTGGTTTCTCTCGTCGTTCCTCTGTCTTCAACGTCAATCGCAGCCTGGGTCGACGTCGGCTGGGCTTCCTTCGCCTGGGCTGTCGTTGCCAATCGCCGGTGATGGTGAGGCACCTTCGGTTGCCTCGATTTTCTGCAGAAATCGCGTTTCGCGATTTTCTGCCTTTTTTTTTTTAGATTTCAATTATTTTATTTTTTTAATTTATTTATCTTTTTTATTTATTATTATTTTTATTATTATTTTATTTTAATAATATTTTAATCAATTAAAATATTATTAAAATCTAAAAATATATAAAAAAAAACTATTTTATTCATTTAATCCGTAAATGAATTTCTCAGTCCGGTTTTACCTTTTCGTTATATTTTTTGATTATTTTCGAGATTATTTCCGATACGAAAATTTCAATTTATTCCAATAAATTCATATCTTGATCAATTTAACCCGAAATTTAATTATTTCTTCGTTATTGATCAAGATTTCTCAATCCCATATTTTTAATTAAATTTTCTTGTCCCGATTAATATCGAATTTTGGTCTTTTGACCGTTTTACCCTTGCACATGTTCGGGAATACCATTTCAGTCCTTTTACATTTTTAAATGCACTCGAAAATATCGGGTCTTACACAATATCATAGGTTATGGCCATAGTCCTAGAGGTTATTCCCTTATTGAATTGCCTATCTCACATGCCTATAGCTTTGAGAATAAATCCATGTTGAAATGTTTTGTGGGTCAGGATAGTCCGAGGGAGGGACCAAATCCTGACTAGAGTTCAAGTGTTTTGAGTTGAAAGTATGTTAATTATTTTTTAAAGTGCACTGATGCATGATGTTTAATGCCATGCTTTACTTGTGAAATATGCATGATGATTAATGCCATGCCTTACTTATGAAATATACATGATGATTAATGCCATGCTTTGAATGGGATTTCGTGCACTAAATTTTTAATAGCATGAATTGGAGGAATTAAGGAAACAGCTGCAAGAATTGCTGGAGAAGGGGTTCATCAGGCCGAGCGTCTCACTTTGGGGAGCACTGGTTCTGTTTGTAAGGAAGAAGGATGGGAGCCTCCGACTGTGTATAGATTACCGGTTGTTGAATAAGGTCACCATCAAGAATAAGTATCCCCTTCCACGCATCGATGACATGTTGGATCAGCTTAAGGGAGTGCAGGTTTTTTCCAAGATAGATCTAAGATTTGGGTACCATCAGTTGAAGATACAAAGAGGAGATGTACCCAAGATAGCTTTTCGCACCCGGTATGGACATTATGAGTTTATGGTTATGCCATTCAGGTTGACGAATGCTCCTGTAGCTTTTATGTCATTGATGAATAAGGTATTCCACCAGTATTTGGATCGATTTATGATCGTGTTTATTGATGATATACTGGTGTACTCAAGATCTAGAGATGAGCATGAAAGGCATTTAAGGATAGTACTACAAACCCTTTAAGAGAAGAAGTTGTATGCTAAACTCAGTAAGTGCGACTTTTGGTTGGAACAGATCTCTTTTCTAGGTCACATAGTATCGAAAGATGGAGTGTCAGTGGATCTATCAAAGATCGAGGCAGTCGGGCAATGGCAGAGACCCCAGATAGTGACAGAGATCAGAAGTTTCCTGGATTTAGCTTGGTATTATCGAAGGTTTGTATAGGGATTCTCAAGGTTAGCTACTCTTTTGACACGTCTCACGAGAAAAAATATGGAGTTTATTTGGGACGATAAGTGTGAGGAAAGCTTTGAGGAGTTGAAAAAGAAATTAACCACAACTTTGATCCTCACCATTCCTACTAGCTCAGGAGGTTTCTCGATCTATGCGAATGCTTCACACCAAGGACTGGGCTGTGTATTGATGCAGGATGGGAAGGTAGTAGCCTATGGATAAAGACAGCTGAAGGACCATGAGAGGAACTACCCGACCCATGATTTAGAGTTAGCGATCGTAGTGTTTGCGTTGAAAATATGGCGCCAATACCTCTATGGTGAGAGATTTCAGATATACACAGATCATAAGAGCCTTAAGTACTTATTCTCACAGAAAGAGTTAAACATGAGACAGAGGAGATGGCTCGAGCTGTTAAAGGATTATGATTGTGAAATCCTATACCACCCGGGTAAAATAAATGTGGTTGCTGATGCATTGAGTAGGAAGCACCTCGGGATGGTATCATTTATGATGATCAGGGAACACGAGCAGTTGGAACAGTTCATGAACCTCAGTCTGGATATGACCCTACCCATTGCTGATGATGGTGTTATGGTAGCTAGCCTGTAGTTGGAATCGGATATGGTAGATCGAATCTGACAGGCTCAACGAGTTGATAAGCGGTGCAGTGATATTGTCAGGCAGATACAGAGGGGTACAGAGACGAACTTTGAGTTGAGTTCAAATGGATTGTTAAGATTCAGAGGTAGGATATGTGTTCCTGATGATGCAGAGATCAGAAGGTTAATCTTGACAGAGGCTCACTCATCAAAGTATACGATACATCCAGGAAGTACTAAGATGTATCAAAACCTTCGAAAGGTTTATTGGTGGTCTGGGATGAAAAAGCATATTGCTGAATATGTAGCTAAGTGTCTCATTTGTCAGCAGTGAAGGTAGAGCATCAGAAGCCTGCAGGGTTATTACAGCATCTACCGATATCGACATGGAAGTGGGAGCACGTCACCATGGATTTTGTGATGGGATTATCGAGGACCCGCAGAGATCATGATGCCATATGGGTGATTGTGGATCGGTTGACAAAATCAACCCATTTTCTAGCTATGAGAGCTATCGATACTCAGAGCCAGTTAGCGAACTTGTATCTGCACGAGATAGTGAGGCTACATGGAATTCCAGTGAGCGTTGTTTCTAATAGGGATGCCCTCTTCACTTCCTACTTCTGGAAACGTTTTCAAGAAGCGATGGGGACCTAGTTAAGTTTTAGTACCACGTTTCATCCTCAGACAGATGGCCAGTCAGAGAGGACTATACAGACCCTAGAGGATATGTTGAGAGTGTGTGCATTGGATTTTGAAGGCTCCTAGGATGACCATTTGCCACTCGTAGAGTTCGCCTATAATAACAGTTTTCATGCGAGTATCAAAATGGCACCATATGAGGCATTGTATGGCCTAGATGTCATTCCCCTATTGGATGGGAAGAGGTTGGTGACTGATAGATTTTTCTTCTGAACTTGGTTAGATAAGCCTCTGAGGATGTCTAGTTCATTTATGAGAGGTTACGGATAGCTCAGAGCGAGCAAAAGAGTTATGCTGACAAGAGACAGAGACCACTAGAGTTTGATGTGGGTGAATAAGTATTTTTGAAAGTTTCTCCTTCGAAGGAATTATGAGATTTGGTAAGAAGGGCAAGTTGAGCCCTAGATACATTGGACCCTTAGAAATTTTGGAGAGAGTGGGAGACAAGGCTTATAGGTTGGCATTACCACCGAAATTGGAAAGTGTTCACAACGTCTTTCACGTATCCATGTTGCAAAAGTATCACCCAGACCCGGCACATATGATAAGGTATGAGCCTTTTAAGCTCAATGAAATCATAACATACATTGAGAAGTCGGTTCAGATACTGGATAGAAAAGATAAAGTGTTGAGGACAAAGACAATTCCCTTGGTGAAAGTCCTTTGGCAACATCACACTATGGAAGAAGACACATGGGAATTGGAGAGTTTGATGCGGGAGAAGTATCTCGAGTTGTTCACGGATTGAATTGGTTCTAATTTAGAGGACTAAATTTTCTAAGTAGGGGAGAATGTGAGAACCCGTATATGTATAATTGTATATATGTACATAAAAATGTAAATGAGAATCATAAGCAGGGTGATATACTTGTAATGTGAAGTATATGTGATGTAAGTCCATAAGTTTAATGTACACACTTGTAATAAGAGTGGTGATTGTATGTACAAGTTACATTATATATGAATATGAAGAAATGGACTTAAATATGTGAACAATATGAGTGGAATGGAATATGAGTGGTATGGTAAAATGAAAGGAAGATTGCATAAGTTGTGCACTTCCATTTGGTTTATATCATGTACCTTTGGGTATACAAAGATTCTACACAAGTTTTAAAGTGTATGAAGTGTGAATGGATGCCATTTTCAAGTCTTAAAGGTAAATGGATGAGGAAATGACTATGGCAGCAAATTAAGGATGTTTTGGTGTAAGTTTCTGCAGGAAACTGCAGTAAAATTTGGAAATGGGAAGGCCATATCGATCTCATAGGATGAGAGATCGATCTAGAAGAGCCAAAATGATCTTATTTTGAGTTATGGAACAGTACAGATCGATCTCCAAGGGAGTTAGATCGATCTCCTAACACATTCTGTAAAATGCAGATCGATCATTAATGGAACAGATCAATCTCCTTAGCTCTCGGGTTGGAAGCAGATCAATCTCCTCTAAGACCAGATCGATCTCCTTAACCTTCTATTTGAAGCAGATCGATCTCAAGCCTCGACAAATCGATCTCCTGCCTTCAAAATGTCATAGAAAAGAGAGATTTTAAGAGGACCAGATCGATCTCTACCCATTGCAGATCGAGATCGATCTCATCAAGCTGAATCTATAAATAGGAGCATTTGAAATTTGTAAATCATGAAAATAACCATTCCCTCTCTATTCCAAACCCAAAACTTAGATTTTACTCTCTAAATCTGACCATTCTCAAGAAGATTTGAAGAAAGGCTATTAGACGCAAAGTTGTTCTCATCGAAGAGAAAAACAACTTAGCTTGGAGGCATTTTCCTCATTTGTTGGATTTGAGGAACAAGGTGCATTTCTATTTGGAGCAAAGAGGAAATCAAAAGAGGTGAGTTTCTAATGAAATACTCAAGTACATTGTTAAGGTATTGATGTTTGGGGTTGATTGGAGTGCTTAGTATTGTTAGAAACTATCTAAAATGCATTGGAAAGACTATGACCTAGAAATGGTCTAGAGTGAGAAAGTGGAATGTATTGAGGTTAATGAGGAATGGGATATCTTGAGGTGATAATGGTGTTATAAGTATGATTTAAGATGTTGTTAGTGAATAAATGGTGAGATTTACCAAAATGGGTAAAATGTGGATTAAGGCATTGGTAAATGCATAGATGAATTATATTTACTAGTGAAATCAAAATGCGAGTTAAGAGCGTTAACTCAAGTGTTTGATGAATGAATCGCAGCTCCCGAGGATACACCGGAGCAAGGCAAGCCAAGAGCGCAAGAAACTAAGAGGAGGAGAGTTACACTCAAGTAAATCGAGGTAAGGGAATTCTGTGGACTCTTAGAGATATCTATGCGCAATTTGGGAGCTTAAATGTTTTGCTAGAATGCATGAGATATTAAGAAATGATATTGGGTGATTGGAGGGTAAAAAGTTGGGTGTTTGAGAAATGTGCATGAAAATAAAAGCATAATACTTTGGAAAATCATGTTTTATTGCTTTTTAGCAAATAATTGGTAGGTTGGCTAACATTTGAAATGTTTTGCAAAAGAAACGAGTTGTTTCAATTTTTTTACCATACTTTGCAAAGAATTGAGCCACCTACATGGTTTTCGTGAGGATGAAAGCGTGCTCGAGTATGACTCGCACGAGATTTGATGTGTTTTATGGGCATGAGTGCTAGAGCTTAGCTCGTACTAGTTTTCACCTGGATTTTTATACTGGTTTTGGCATGGTGTTGGAGCATAGCTCGCATTAGATGCCCACCTTATTTGTGTCATGCTTGAAGCTTCAGGTAGACTGGGTGTCACACTGATTAAATAGGCTCGCACGTCCATTTGTGATATTTTGACATGTTGATAGTCGTGTTAGGAGCTTCGGGTAGACAAGAGGTCGTACCGATTAAATATGCTCACATGTACGTTTTGAGATGTGGCGTGATATGATATGTTGATGTGAGTCCATGGAGTACGTTGTACCGTGCAGGTAGCATGGAGTACGTTGTACCGTGTTGAGATGTGATATACCGTCTTCGGACGAGATCTGCTATGGACCGATGGGCAAGATTTGACCCACCTGATCTATGTAGCCGGTATCACAGGTTATAGCCATAGTCCTAGAGGTTATTTCCCTTATTGAATTGCCTATCTCACATGTCTATTGCTTTAAGAATAAATCCATGTTTGAAATGTTTTGTGGGTTAGGAAAGTCCGAGGGAGGGACCAAATCCTAACTAGAGTTGAAGTGTTTTGATATGAAAGTATGTTAATTATTTTTTAAAGTGCACTGATTCATGATGTTTAATGTCATGCTTTACTTGTGAAATATGCATGATGATTAATATCATGCCTTACTTATGAAATATGCATGATGGTTAATGCCATGCTTTGAATGGGATTTCGTGCACTAAATTTTTAATAGCATGAATTAGAGGAATTAAGGAAACAGCTGCAAGAATTGCTGGAGAAGGGCTTCATCAGGCCGAGTGTCTCACCTTGGGGAGCACCAGTTCTGTTTGTAAAGAAGAATGATGGGAGCCTTCGATAGTTTATAGATTACTGGTTGTTGAATAAGGCCTCCATCAAGAATAAGTATCCCCTTTCACGCATCGATGACTTGTTGGATCAGCTTAAGGGAGTGCAAGTCTTTTCCAAGATAGATCTGAGATCTGAGTACCATGAGTTCAAGATACAGAGTGGAGATGTACCCAAAATAGTTTTTTGCACCCGGTATGGACATTATGAGATTATGGTTATGTCATTCGGGTTGACGAATGCTCCCATAGCTTTTATGTCATTGATGAATGAGGTATTCCACCAGTATTTGGATCGATTTGTGATTGTATTTATTGATAATATACTGGTGTACTCAAGATCTAGAGAAGAGCATGAAAGGCATTTAAGGATAGTGCTACGGTAAACCCTCCGAGAGAAGAAGTTGTACGCTAAACTCAGTAAGTGCGACTTTTGGTTGGAACGGACCTCTTTTCTAGGTCACATAGTATTGAAGGATGGAGTGTCAGTGGTGCAATGGCAGAGACCCCAGATAGTGACAGAGATCAAAAGTTTCCTGGGTTTAGCTGAGTATTACCGAAGGTTTGTAGAGGGATTCTCAAGGTTAGCTGCTCCTTTGGCACATCTCACGAGAAAAAATGTGGGGTTTGTTTGGGACGATAAGTGTGAGGAAAGCTTTGAGGAGTTGAAAAAGAGATTAACCACAGCTCTGATCCTCACCATTCCTACCAGCTCAGGAGGTTTCTCGATGTATGTGGACGCTTCACACCAAGGACTGGGCTGTGTATTGATGCAGGATGGGAAGCTAGTAGCCTATGGATCAAGACAGTTGAAGGACCATGAGAGGAACCACCCGACCCACGATTTAGTGTTGGCGACCATAGTGTTTACATTGAAAATATGGCACCAATACCTCTATGGTGAGAGATTTCAGATTTACACAGATCATAAGAGCCTTAAGTACTTGTTCTTGCAGAAAGAGTTGAACATGATACAGAGGAGATTGCTCGAGCTGTTAAAGGATTATGATTGTGAAATCCTGTACCACCCGGGTAAAATAAATGTGGTTGCTGATGCATTGAGTAGGAAGCACCTCGGGATGGTATCATTTATGATGATCAGGGAACACGAGCTGTTGGAATAGTTTATGAACCTCAGTCTGGATGTGACCCCGCCCATTGCTGATGATGGTTTTATGGTAGCTAGCCTACGGTTGGAATCGGATCTGGTAGATCGAATTCGACAAGCTTAACGAGTTGATCAGCGGTGCAGTGATATTATCGGGCAGATATAGAGGGGTACAGAGATGGACTTTGAGTTGAGTTCAAATAGATTGTTGAGGTTCAGAGGTAGGATATGTGGTCCTGATGATGCATAGATCAGAAGGTTGATCTTGACAGAGGCTCACTCATCGAAGTATACGATACATCCAGGAAGTACTAAGATGTATCAAAATCTTCGAAAGGTTTATTGGTGGTCTGGGATGAAAAAGCACATTGCTGAATATGTAGCTAAGTGTCTCGTTTGTCAGCAGGTGAAGGTAGAGCATCAAAAGCCTACAGGGTTATTGCAGCCTCTACCGAAACCGACATGGAAGTGGGAGCACGTCACCATGGATTTTGTGATGGGATTACCGAGGACCCGCAAAGGTCATGATGCCATATGGGTGATTGTGTATCGATTGACGAAATCAACCCATTTTCTAGCTATGAGAGCTACCGATACTCAAAGACAGTTAGCGAACTTGTATGTGCGCGAGATAGTGAGGCTACATGGAATTCCAGTGAGCATTGTTTCTGATAGGGATGCTCGCTTCACTTCCCACTTCTGGGAACGTTTTCAAGAAGCGATGGGGTCCCAGTTGAGTTTTAACACCGCGTTTCATCCTCAGACAGATGGTCAGTTAGAGAGGACTATACAGACCCTGAAGGATATGTTGAGAGAGTGTGCATTGGATTTTGAAGGCTCCTAGATGACCATTTACCACTCGCAGAGTTCGCCTATAATAACAATTTTCATGCGAGTATCGAGATGGCACCATATGAGGCATTGTATGGGCGTAGATGTCGTTCCCTTATTAGATGGGAAGAGGTTGGTGACAGACAGATATTTCTTTTGGACTTGGTTAGACAAGCCTCTGAGGATGTCCTGTTCATTTACGAGAGGTTACGGATAGCTTAGAGCAAGCAAAAGAGTTATGCTGATAAGAGACAGAGACCACTAGAGTTTGATATGGGTGAGTCGGTGTTTTTGAAAGTTTCTCCTTCGAAGGGAATTATGAGATTTGGTAAGAAGGACAAGCTGAGCCCTAGATACATTGGACCCTTTGAAATTTTAGAGAGAGTGGGAGACAAGACTTATAGGTTGGCATTGCCACCGAAATTGGAAAGTGTTCACAACGTCTTCCTCATATCCATGTTGGGGAAGTATCACCCGAACCCGGCACATGTGATAAGGTATGAGCCTTTGGAGCTTAATGAAAGCATGACGCACGTTAAGAAGTCGGTTTAGATACTAGATAGAAAAGATAACGTGTTGAGGACAAAGATAATTCCTTTGGAGAAAGTCCTTTGGCAATATCACACTGTGGAAAAAGCCACATGGGAATTGGAGAGTTTGATGTGGGAGAAGTATCCCGTGTTATTCACGGCTTGAATTGGTTCTAATTTGGAGGACCAAATTTTCTAAGTAGGGGAGAATGTGAGACCCCGTATATGTATAATTGTATATAGGTACATAGAAATGTAAATAAGAATCATAAGTAGGGTGATATACTTGTAATGTGAAGTATATGTGATGTAAATCCATAAGTTTAATGTACACAGTTGTAATAAGAGTGGTGATTGTACGTACAAGTTACATTATATATAAATATGAAGAAATGGACTTAAATATGTGAAGAATGTGAGTGGAATGGAATATGAGTGGTATGGTAAAATGGAAGGAAGATTGCATAAGTTGTGCACTTCCATTTGGTTTATATCATGTACCTTTGGGTATACAAAGATTCTACACAAGTTTTAAAGTGTATGAAGTGTGAATGGATGCCATTTTTAAGTCTTAAAGGTAAATGGATGAGGAAATGACTATGGCAGCAAATTAAGGATGTTTTAGTGTAAGTTTCTACAGGAAACTGCAGCAAAATCTGGAAATGAGAAGGCCAGATTGATCTCATAGGATGAGTGATCGATCTGGAAGAGCCAAAATGCTCTTATTTTGAGCTATGGAATAGGACAGGTCGATCTCCAAGGGAGCCAAATTGATCTCCTAACACATTCTGTAAAATACAGATCGATCCTGAATGGAACAGATCGATCTCCTTAGCTTTCGAGTTGGAAGCAGATCGATCTCCTCTAAGATCAGATCGATCTCCTTAACCTTCTATTTAAAGCAGATTGATCTCAAGCATCGACAGATTGATCTCCTTCCTTTAAAATGTCATGGAAATAAGAGATTTTAAGAGGACCAGATCGATCTCTACCCATTGCAGATCGATCTCATCAAGCTGAATCTATAAACAGGAGCATTTGAAATTTGCAAATCACGAAAATAACCATTCCCTCTCTATTCCAAACCCAAAACCTAGATTTTACTCTCTAAATTTGACCATTCTCAAGAAGATTTGAAGAAAGGCTATTAGACGCAAAGTTGTTCTCATCGAAGTGAAGAACAACTTAGCTTGGAGGCATTTTCCTCATTTGTTGGATTTGAAGAACAAGTTGCATTTCTATTTGGAGCAAAGAGGAAATCCAAAGAAGTGAGTTTCTAATGAAATACTCAAGTACATTGTTAAGTTATTGATGTTTGGGGTTGATTCGAGTGCTTAGTATTGTTAGAAACTATCTAAAATGCATTGGAATGACTATAACCTATAAATGGTCTAGAGTGAGAAAGTGGAATGTATTGAGGTTAATGAGGAATGGGATATCTTGAGGTGATAATGGTGTTATAAGTATGATTTAAGATGTTGTTAGTGAATAAATGGTGAGATTTACCAAAAGGGGTAAACTGTGGATTAAGGCATTGGTAAATGCATAGATGAATTATATTTACTAGTGAAGTCAAAATGCGAGTTAAGAGCATTAACTCAAGTGTTTGATGAATGAATCGCAGCTCCCGAGGATACACCGGAGCAAGGCGAACCAAAAGCGCAAGAAACTAAGAGGAGGAGAGTCGCACTCAAGTAAATCGAGGTAAGGAAATTCTGTGAACTCTTAGAGATATCTGTGCGCAATTTGGGCGTTTAAATGTTTTGCTAGAATGCATGAGATATTAGGAAATGATATTGGGTGATTGAAAGGTAAAAAGTTAGGTGTTTGAGAAATGTGCATGAAAATAAAAACATAATACTTTGGAAAATCATGTTTTATTGCTTTTTAGCAAATAGTTGGTAGGTTGGCTAACATTTGAAATGTTTTGCAAAAGAAACAAGTTGTTTCGGTTTGTTAACCATACTTTGCAAAGAATTGAGCCACCTACATGGTTTTCGTGAGGATGAAAGCGTGCTCGAGTATGACTCGCACGAGATTTGATGTGTTTTATGCGCATGAGTGCTAGTGCTTAGCTCTCACTAATTTTCACATGGATTTTTATACTGGTTTTGGCATGGTGTTGGAGCATAGTTTGCATTAGATGCCCACCTTATTAGTGTCATGCTTGGAGCTTCGGGTAGATTGGGTGTCGCACCAATTAAATAGGCTCGCATGTGCATTTGTGATATTTTGACATGTTGATAGCCATGTTAGGAGCTTCAGGTAGACAAGAGGTCGTACCGATTAAATATGCTCACATGTGCGTTTTGAGATGTGGCGTGATATGATGTATTGATGTGGGTCCACAGAGTACGTTGTACCGTGCAGGTAGCATAGAGTACGTTGTACCGTGTTCAGATGTGATATACCGTCTTTGGACGAGATCTGCTATGGATCGACGGGCAGGATTTGACCCACCTCCCTTGTGGAAGTAGATAGCGGTGATATCCCGCACACCTGATCCGTGTAGCCGGTATCACAGGTTATGGCCATAGTCCTAGAGGTTATTTCCCTTATTGAATTGTCTATCTCACATGTCTATTACTTTGAGAATAAATCCATGTTTGAAATGTTTTGTGGGTCAGGATAGTCTGAGGGAGGGACCAAATCCTGACTAAAGTTGAAGTGTTTTGAGATGAAAGTATGTTAATGGTTTTTTAAAGTGTACTGATGCATGATGTTTAATGTCATGCTTTACTTGTGAAATATGCATGATGATTAATGTCATGCCTTACTTATGAAATATGCATGATGGTTAATGCCATGCTTTGAATGGGATTTCGTGCACTAAATTTTTAATAGCATAAATTGCTTTACATACCATTAACACAATCATACACTCATGTTTTGAGATATAATGATAATCTAAATGCTTTTGAGCATGGCATCACGATCACGTAGATAGTGCAGTATCTACATGTTCACATGATTGCCTTTCTGAGCGTGTGGTTTGCTCACCCCCTTATTTTCTCCCTCTCTACAGAGCTTTAAGTATAGACTATGGGCGACTGGAGGCTTATCCCTTTTGGTATCTGCTACATCCCATCGCTAAAGGTATACACACTTGAATTATTTTGTATCTAAACTAGACATAGCACAATAGCATATTGTATGTAAACATTGGGGATGTAAAGCAAATGTAAACACTTGTAAACAGTAACTCTGATGTATTTATAAAAGTGTTTACTTTTGAAATTAAATTGTTATGGATGGATGAGGTAGACATTGACACACAGCCTAACTGTTGAGTGTGTAGCTGATCACGATCGAGGTAAGGATGATTAATAAACAACGTATGAAAATGCGAAAAAATTTGTACATATTTCGAAAAGTTGAGGGTCGTCACATGTGAGATCTGAGAATTTCAGACATATTTTGTTGATGTAATAATAATTTAAAGTGTAAATTATTGAACTAGATGAATTGTGGGAATTATAAATGGAGATTTATATGTTAAGTGTGTAAAATAAGCATGAAGTATGAGGACAGATCGATCTGGGAGAAGGAGAGATCGATCTGGTGAGTTAAAAATGACAAGGAAAGAGGAATTTGAGAAGCAGATCGATCTCTAATGGAAGAGATCGATCTCCAAATGATTCTGTTTGAGAAAATCGATCTCATGAGGAAGAGATCGATCTCCAAATGATTCTGTTTGGGAGAAGATCGATCTCCTTAGGAGCAGATCGATCTCATAAAGCCATGAAGAGATCGATCTCACCCCTCGACAGATCGATCTCCTAGGCATAAAATTGCCCAGATCGTCCCCAAATTTCAAACGCAGATCGATCTCATCAAGAGGCAGATCGATCTCCTAACTCCAGTCTATATAAGGAACCCGTGTTTTTCTCCTACAATTTCACTTTCTCTCTCTTCCAACCCCCATTTTTCCAAAAACCTAACTTTCTCACTCATCCAAATCCCCCATTTTCGGCCGAATCAGCTGTTGTGGCAAGAAGGAAAGTTGTTCCTCATCAAAAGGAAAACAACATACTTGGAAATCGAAAGACGGATCGAATCGAGGCAAGAGATAAGCTCTCCACAAGCTTTGGGTAATTTCTAAACTTCGATCCTTCCATTTGAGATGATTTTGATGTTATTGGTGGTTGTCATTGTGTTGAAATAGTTGAGAAAGGATTAGGGATTGATGAAATTGCAATGTAGTTGGAGTAATGTAGATATTTGGTAATTTTGAGAATTTGTGCTATAAATGGAAATATAGACAATGTGATGAATTAGCATAGATAAATGGCATGAGAAATGTAGGACGTTGAGATATTGTGAATGAGGTTGTAGTTTAGGGTTGAGTTACGAGAATAAAGAGATTTGAGGAGTTATGAGCAATTATGCTCGATTTTGAGAATTGAGGTTTATGAGATAATTGAGTATTGATGTTTTAACATCGTTTGGACAGCTCGGGAGTTCCAGAGTGAAATGCGAGACTAGTCCGTGATACGGGGGAAACGATTGCACTATACGAGGTGCAAAGAGGTAAGGGAAAATCTAAACCATTTGTGTATGTGATTTGTAAACTATTTTAGCATGAATTGTGGTTTATAAAACAAGCATGTTGAGATTTAATTGCACACGATTTTATAGCCGGTTGGAGCCCAATGTTTTTATGAGTTTATAACTGGGCTCTACGTTAAGGCAATATTGAGATTTGAGAAATGTGTGCGTGTGCTTTGCCGTTGGAACTCGGTTTTATTACGTTTTTTGTTGAGTATAAAACGATTTCAAATGAGTTTTATGAGAGAAAAACCATTACGAGTTCTACGTGAAGGCAAACTAGTCTTATGTGATAAGACTTAGGTGTGTAGTTGTGAGTACACACCGGGCATTGCTCTGGTAGCATGTAAGCCCGATTTCTTCTCCGTTCTGGTAACGTTGAGAAACCCTATTCTGTGGCTATGCCACGCGAGAAATTAAATCAGTGGCTTTGCCACGTGTGTTTTGTGGCTATGCCACGCGAGAATTTATGAGATTGATGAACGAGGTGTTCAGAGACTATCTAGATAAATTTGTGATAGTCTTTATTGATGATATCCTGGTATACTCTCGGTCGTATGAGGAGCATGCACAGCATTTGTGGTTAGTACTTCAGATACTCCGAGATAGGCAATTATACGGAAAGCTTAGTAAGTGTGAGTTTTGGTTGAACCGGATAGCTTTCCTTGGTCATATAGTCTCAGAGGAAGGGGTATCAGTGGACCCAAGCAAGGTGGAGGCTGTGCTTAATTGGGAGAGACCAAAGACAGTTACTGAGGTACGAAGCTTCCTTGGTTTGGCAGGGTATTACAGAAGATTTGTGGAAGGATTTTCAAGGATTGTCGCCCCTTTAACTAAGCTCACGCGCAAAGAGACTCCATTTATATGGACTGATCAATGTGAGCTCAGTTTTTAGGAATTAAAGAGGAGATTGACAGCGGCACCTGTGTTAACTATTCCTGAGGATTTTCGGTGTATAGTGATGCATCTCATCAAAGATTGGGGTGTGTGCTTATGCAACACGGAAGAGTGGTCGCATATGGATCGCGACAGCTGAAAGACCATGAGCGGAATTACCCCACGCATGATTTGGAGTTAGCCGCTGTGGTATTTGCTTTGAAGATCTGGCGACACTACTTGTATGGGGAAAGATTCCAGATTTTCACTGATCACAAGAGTTTGAGATATCTCTTTGATCAGAAAGAGTTAAACATGAGGCAAAGGAGATGGATGGAACTCCTTAAGGATTATGACTGCGAGATTCTATATCATCCGGGTAAGGCGAATGTGGTTGCTGATGCCCTGAGCAGGAAGAGTATGATATCTGCTATGATGATCAGGGAATGGGATTTGTTAGAGCAGTTCGCCGAACTTCGGATCAGAGTTAAAGAGGTAGAGACTGGATTTTTGGCTAGCCTGCGGATAGAGCCCAAGATCATGGATCAGATTAGAACTGGGCAGCGCAGTGATCAGAGATTTATAGATATGGCTAGCCAAGCTGAGCAGAGTTTGCAGTCGGATCTCACCATCAGTGAGGATGGATTATTGAGGTTCAGAGGACAAATTTGTGTACCGAACGATGATACCCTAAAGAGACAGATACTGAGAGAATCCCACTGCACTCGATTCACCATGCACCCAGGGAGTACTAAGATGTACCGAGACTTGAGAAAGGTGTATTGGTGGAGTGGTATGAAGCGAGACGTGGCAGAGTATGTGGCCAGGTGTTTAGTATGCCAGCAAGTGAAAGCTGAGCATCGGAACCCGGAGGACTACTACAGCCTTTACCTGTACCTACATGGAAATGGGAGCATGTCACTATGGACTTTATTATGGGTTTACCGAGGACCAAAAGAGGTCGTGACGCAATATGGGTCATTGTGGATAGATTGACCAAGAGTGCCCACTTCCTTGCCATCAAGAGCACAGATACTGTGGATGCCTTAGCTGAACTGTATGTCAGCGAGATAGCTAGATTACATGGGGCTCCAGTGAGTATTACTTCTGATAGAGATTCCCGGTTTACTTTCAGATTTTGGACCCAGTTTCAGGAGTCCATGGGATCTCGATTGAGTTTTAGTACCGCCTATCATCCTCAGACAGATGGTCAGTCAGAGAGGACTATTCAGACCCTGGAGGATATGTTGAGGGCGTGTACGATGGATTTTAAGGGATCATGGGATGATCACCTGCCCCTAGCAGAGTTTGCATACAATAACAGCTATCATGCGAGTATTGGAATGGCACCTTTTGAGGCTCTATATGGTAGGAGGTGTAGATCCCCTGTAGCTTGGGAAGAAGTCGGTGACAGAAAGATAAATGCCTCCGAGCTTGTTGAGCAAGCCGTACAGAGTGTGAAACTCATATGTGAGAGGTTACGGGCTGCATAAAGTAGACAGAAAAGCTACACGGATGTGCGTAGACGGCCACTCGAGTTTGAGGTTGGTGATGCAGTATTTCTGAAAATATCACCAAGTAAGGGTATCATGCGATTTGGGAAGAAAGGGAAATTGAGTCCTCGATACATAGGACCATTCGAGATTCTTGAGAGAGTGGGAGAGGTAGCTTACAGATTAGCATTACCCCCACAAATGTCCGGAATACACAATGTTTTTCATGTGTCTATGTTTAGGAAGTACCACCCGGACCCTTCTCATGTCATAGAGTATGACGAGATGGACATTCAAAAGGATATGAGCTATACTGAGGAACCCGTCTGGATTCTCGATAGAAAGGAGAAGGTACTGAGAACCAAGAGCATCCCATTAGTGAAATTTTGTGGAAACATCACTCAATGGAAGAGGCAACGTGGGAACTAGAGAGTCTCATGAAGGAGAAATACCCCCAGCTATTTGACTAGTTGATTTGAATTTGGAGGACCAAATTCTTTTTAAGGTGGGGAGGATGTGAGATCTGAGAATTTCAGACATATTTTGTTGATGTAATAATAATTTAAAGTGTAAATTATTGAACTAGATGAATTGTGGGAATTATAAATGGAGATTTATATGTTAAGTGTGTAAAATAAGCATGAAGTATGAGGACAGATCGATCTGGGAGAAGGAGAGATCGATCTGGTGAGTTAAAAATGACGAGGAAAGAGGAATTTGAGGAGCAGATCGATCTCTAATGGAAGAGATCGATCTCCAAATGATTCTGTTTGAGAAAGGATCGATCTCATGAGGAAGAGATCGATCTCCAAATGATTCTGTTTGGGAGAAGATCGATCTCCTTAGGAGCAGATCGATCTCATAAAGCCATGAAGAGATCGATCTCACCCCTCGACAGATCGATCTCCTAGGCATAAAATTGCCCAGATCGTCCCCAAATTTCAAACGCAGATCGATCTCATCAAGAGGCAGATCGATCTCCTACCTCCAGCCTATATAAGGAACCCATGTTTTTCTCCTACAATTTCACTTTCTCTCTCTTCCAACCCCCATTTTTCCGAAAACCTAACTTTCTCACTCATCCAAATCCCCCATTTTCGGCCGAATCAGCTGTTGTGGCAAGAAGGAAAGTTGTTCCTCATCAAAAGGAGAACAACATACTTGGAAATCGAAAGACGGATCGAATCGAGGCAAGAGATAAGCTCTCCACAAGCTTTGGGTAATTTCTAAACTTCGATCCTTCCATTTGAGATGATTTTGATGTTATTGGTGGTTGTCATTGTGTTGAAATAGTTGAGAAAGGATTAGGGATTGATGAAATTGCAATGTAGTTGGAGTAATGTAGATATTTGGTAATTTTGAGAATTTGTGCTATAAATGGAAATATAGACAATGTGATGAATTAGCATAGATAAATGGCATGAGAAATGTAGGACGTTGAGATATTGTGAATGAGGTTGTAGTTTAGGGTTGAGTTACGAGAATAAAGAGATTTGAGGAGTTATGAGCAATTATGCTCGATTTTGAGAATTGAGGTTTATGAGATAATTGAGTATTGATGTTTTAACATCGTTTGGACAGCTCGGGAGTTCCAGAGTGAAATGCGAGACTAGTCCGTGATACGGGGGAAACGATTGCACTATACGAGGTGCAAAGAGGTAAGGGAAAATCTAAACCATTTGTGTATGTGATTTGTAAACTATTTTAGCATGAATTGTGGTTTATAAAACAAGCATGTTGAGATTTAATTGCACACGATTTTATAGCCGGTTGGAGCCCAATGTTTTTATGAGTTTATAACTGGGCTCTACATTAAGGCAATATTGAGATTTGAGAAATGTGTGCGTGTACTTTGCCGGTTGGAACTCGGTTTTATTACGTTTTTTGTTGAGTATAAAACGATTTCAAATGAGTTTTATGAGAGAAAAACCATTACGAGTTCTACGTGAAGGCAAACTAGTCTTATGTGATAAGACTTAGGTGTGTAGTTGTGAGTACACACCGGGCATTGCTCTGGTAGCATGTAAGCCCGATTTCTTCTCCGTTCTGGTAACGTTGAGAAACCCTATTCTGTGGCTATGCCACGCGAGAAATTAAATCAGTGGCTTTGCCACGTGTGTTTTGTGGCTATGCCACGCGAGAATTTAAATCAGTGGCTTTGCCACGTGTGTTTTGTGGCTATGCCACGCGAGAATTTACAACAGTGGCTATGCCACGTGTGTTTAGTGGCTGTGCCACGTGCATTACTATTTCAGTGATTTTATCACGTATTTGAGAAAGCGTTTATCGCATTGTTTTCACATGCTTTGTTATTGCTCTAGAGTGAGCCCTTTTACTTCATGTTTTCACATGACTTGAGACATGAGAATGTCGTTTTGAGTACTTTCATGCTATGGTTTTCAAATGAGTTTCACATACAAATAAACATTGTGTGATGTGCATTTTGGTTTATGAAATGAGTTCCTCACCCCCCTTACTGAGCGATTTAGAAGCTCACCCTGTTTTCTTTTCCCCCCAGAGTTCTTCAAGTGAAAAAGGATCTCCCTGCGACGTACGGAGTAGTGGCTAGTGGAGGACTTGAGCTCCAGGCCATATATTGTATTTTGAGGTATCTTTTATCTTTTCATGTACCCAGACTATTATTGTAATTGCAGACACTTGATGTATAACATTATACGGGATGTATTAGGATTAATTAACTTGAGATGGATTAATGTATTTGGTATGATATATAAATCCTATTGATGAGATCCTGAGGCATGATAATTATGATGATGTATGACACTGCACAGGAATGCACCTTTAATTGTGAATTAACGAGTAAAAAGTTTTAAATTAGCCCTATTTTCCGCATCTTCGGGGCGTGACAGAGTTTTCTTGGTATCAGAGCTTAGGGTGTCTAGTACTGTCAGTGTCGATTAAGTGAAATAGAATACATCCCAAGTGTCTGTAATAGTCTGGTCATGAACTGAAATTGAGGATTGAGATTTCAATCGATTGTGATATGTACGCGCAGGAGACGAGTTGAGATAGAGAATGAGTAAACGACGAGGTCTTTCGAGGAGGCAGCAGAGTCCCCTCAGCCACCTGTCCCACAACCAGAGAGTCCTAACTCTCGATTTAATCGGATTTAGACCGATGTGAGGCAAGGTTTTGAGCAGATGGCAGTGTTATTCGCGTAACACTTTGGAGTTAATGCCTCGGATACTACCCCTACACCACCACAAGGACCTCCCATACCCCCAGTGCCTCCCGTCACCCAGCCTGAGGATAGAAGTATGGTCCGACTAAAGGATTTTCTGAAGATGAATCCACCCGTATTTAAGGGAAAGAAGGATCCTACAGAGGCTGAGGAGTGGCTGACAGAGTTAAGGATTATATTTGATTTCCTGGGGTGCACCGATGCTGAGAGGGTCAGTATGAGTGCCTATATGCTGAAGGGGAGAGCTCGAGATTGGTGGGGTACTACCCAGGGTATTCTGATGTCCCACATGATGTGATTGGTTGGGAAGAGTTCCAAACAGTCTTTAGGACCCAATATGTACCACGAGCCGCCCAGAGAAAGAAACAAGCTGAGTTTTTGAGTTTGGTACAGGGTGACATGTCTGTGGATGACTATGAGAGCCAATTCACAGCGCTATTGAGATATGACCCAGAGACCTTCAAGAGTGAAGAGCTCCGCACAGAGAAGTTTATGTATGGGTTGAAGCCCGTCATCAGAGATAGATTGATAGGGCTATGTATTACTGAGTTTGGAGATGCTCTGAGACGAGCACAAGAGATTGAAAGAGGAATTGAGATGGTACAATCCCAAAATGAGCTCAGAGCAGTGAATAGAGATAAGGGCAAGAGGCCAGCACTTTTCCAAACAGAGGCTCGGAGAGGTTCCTTCAGAAGAGGAAGGATTGAGGTACAGAAGGGCAGAT
This sequence comes from Firmiana major, assembly GCA_033439115.1. NCBI lineage: Eukaryota > Viridiplantae > Streptophyta > Magnoliopsida > Malvales > Malvaceae > Firmiana > Firmiana major. Next base: position 17,875,744 of record CM065903.1, on the reverse strand, counting down.
TAGAGAGACCCAGAGGTTACCCTAATATTAGAGAGACCCCTCGAGATGTCAGGTCTGAGACAAGGTTTTGCAGAGATTGTGGCCGAATGCATGAGGGAAGTTGTACTGGGTCGATCCATGGATGTTTTAGATGTGGTGACATGGGTCACAGAGTGAAGGACTGTCCCCAACCTCAGATACCACATGCTCCGGAGCCCACTAGACAACAGCCTCAGAGAGTGGATCCCCGGAGACGGGCCACTGCGGCAGAGAAAGGGAAGAAACCTGTGGCACAGGGACGTGTATTTGCCCTGGATAAGGAGACCGCAGACACTTCGGCAGAAACTATAAGAGGTACACTCTCTGTCTGTAATCGTAAGGCTCATGTGTTGATTGATTCAGGATCCACGCATTCGTTTATTTCTGAGCATTTTGCATGTAGATTAAACTTGAAGTTTGAACCTCTAGAATACATACTACATGTAAATACCCCTATGCGTGAATCTCAGAGAACTGAGTTAATCTGTAGAGGATGTGAAATAAAGGTGGGAGATAGAGTGATGTTAGCAGATCTAATCATGTTGAATATACATGGGTTTGATGTAATTCTGGGGATGGATTGGTTGGCAACCAATCGAGTGAGTTTAGACTGCTACACTAAGATTGTAACTTTCTCCCTACCTAAACCTTACAGTGTACGGTTGAGATGTTGAGGAAATGATTATGTGGATTTCTAGTAAGTAATTTGAGAATTTTAATATGATTTTGGAGAATATTAAATATGATTGTTCATGTGAAGGTTATGAGACACTCATCTCAGACGATGAGCGGGAACATCCGAGGATTGAGGATATACCTGTGGTGTGTGAATTTCTGGATGTTTTCCCAGATGAATTGCCAAGTTTACCACCAGAGAGAGAGCTGGAGTTTACCATTGATTTGGTACCAGATACTCAGCCGATCTCTAAACCTCCTTACAGGATGGCATTAGTGGAACTCGAGGAATTGAAGAGACAACTACAGGAGTTATTGGATCAATGGTTTATTAGACCCAGTGTTTCGCCGTGGGGAGCGCCAATACTATTTGTTAAGAAGAAGGATGGTAGTCTCAGATTATGTGTAGACTACTGGTTGTTGAATAAAGCCACGGTGAAGAACAAATACCCACTACCCAGGATTGATGATCTACTTGATCAGCTGAGAGGGGCATCAGTCTTTTCTAAGATTGATTTGAGATCGGGCTATCACCAATTGAGGATCAAGGAAGAAGATATTCCAAAGACGGCCTTCAGGACAAGGTATGGCCATTACGAATTCCTGGTGATGTCCTTTGGATTGACGAACGCCCCTGCAGCATTTATGAGATTGATGAACGAGGTGTTCAGAGACTATCTAGATAAATTTGTGATAGTCTTTATTGATGATATCCTGGTATACTCTCGGTCGTATGAGGAGCATGCACAGCATTTGTGGTTAGTACTTCAGATACTCCGAGATAGGCAATTATACGGAAAGCTTAGTAAGTGTGAGTTTTGGTTGAACCGGATAGCTTTCCTTGGTCATATAGTCTCAGAGGAAGGGGTATCAGTGGACCCAAGCAAGGTGGAGGCTGTGCTTAATTGGGAGAGACCGAAGACAGTTACTGAGGTACGAAGCTTCCTTGGTTTGGCAGGGTATTACAGAAGATTTGTGGAAGGATTTTCAAGGATTGTCGCCCCTTTAACTAAGCTCACGTGCAAAGAGACTCCATTTATATGGACTGATCAATGTGAGCTCAGTTTTTAGGAATTAAAGAGGAGATTGACAGCGGCACCTGTGTTAACTATTCCTGAGGATTTTCGGTGTATAGTGATGCATCTCATCAAAGATTGGGGTGTGTGCTTATGCAACACGGAAGAGTGGTCGCATATGGATCGCGACAGCTGAAAGACCATGAGCGGAATTACCCCACGCATGATTTGGAGTTAGCCGCTGTGGTATTTGCTTTGAAGATCTGGCGACACTACTTGTATGGGGAAAGATTCCAGATTTTCACTGATCACAAGAGTTTGAGATATCTCTTTGATCAGAAAGAGTTAAACATGAGGCAAAGGAGATGGATGGAACTCCTTAAGGATTATGACTGCGAGATTCTATATCATCCGGGTAAGGCGAATGTGGTTGCTGATGCCCTGAGCAGGAAGAGTATGATATCTGCTATGATGATCAGGGAATGGGATTTGTTAGAGCAGTTCGCCGAACTTCGGATCAGAGTTAAAGAGGTAGAGACTGGATTTTTGGCTAGCCTGCGGATAGAGCCCAAGATCATGGATCAGATTAGAACTGGGCAGCGCAGTGATCAGAGATTTATAGATATGGCTAGCCAAGCTGAGCAGAGTTTGCAGTCGGATCTCACCATCAGTGAGGATGGATTATTGAGGTTCAGAGGACGAATTTGTGTACCGAACGATGATACCCTAAAGAGACAGATACTGAGAGAATCCCACTGCTCGCGATACACCATGCACCCAGGGAGTACTAAGATGTACCGAGACTTGAGAAAGGTGTATTGGTGGAGTGGTATGAAGCGAGACGTGGCAGAGTATGTGGCCAGGTGTTTAGTATGCCAGCAAGTGAAAGCTGAGCATCGGAACCCGGAGGACTACTACAGCCTTTACCTGTACCTACATGGAAATGGGAGCATGTCACTATGGACTTTATTATGGGTTTACCGAGGACCAAAAGAGGTCGTGACGCGATATGGGTCATTGTGGATAGATTGACCAAGAGTGCCCACTTCCTTGCCATCAAGAGCACAGATACTGTGGATGCCTTAGCTGAACTGTATGTCAGCGAGATAGCTAGATTACATGGGGCTCCAGTGAGTATTACTTCTGATAGAGATTCCCGGTTTACTTTCAGATTTTAGACCCAGTTTCAGGAGTCCATGGGATCTCGATTGAGTTTTAGTACCGCCTATCATCCTCAGACAGATGGTCAGTCAGAGAGGACTATTCAGACCCTGGAGGATATGTTGAGGGCGTGTACGATGGATTTTAAGGGATCATGGGATGATCACCTGCCCCTAGCAGAGTTTGCATACAATAACAGCTATCATTCGAGTATTGGAATGGCACCTTTTGAGGCTCTATATGGTAGGAGGTGTAGATCCCCTGTAGCTTGGGAAGAAGTCGGTGACAGAAAGATAAATGCCTCCGAGCTTGTTGAGCAAGCCGTACAGAGTGTGAAACTCATATGTGAGAGGTTACGGGCTGCATAAAGTAGACAGAAAAGCTACACGGATGTGCGTAGACGGCCACTCGAGTTTGAGGTTGGTGATGCAGTATTTCTGAAAATATCACCAAGTAAGGGTATCATGCGATTTGGGAAGAAAGGGAAATTGAGTCCTCGATACATAGGACCATTCGAGATTCTTGAGAGAGTGGGAGAGGTAGCTTACAGATTAGCATTACCCCCACAAATGTCCGGAATACACAATGTTTTTCATGTGTCTATGTTGAGGAAGTACCACCCGGACCCTTCTCATGTCATAGAGTATGACGAGATGGACATTCAAAAGGATATGAGCTATACTGAGGAACCCGTCTGGATTCTCGATAGAAAGGAGAAGGTACTGAGAACCAAGAGCATCCCATTAGTGAAAGTTTTGTGGAAACATCACTCAATGGAAGAGGCAACGTGGGAACTAGAGAGTCTCATGAAGGAGAAATACCCCCAGCTATTTGACTAGTTGATTTGAATTTGGAGGACCAAATTCTTTTTAAGGTGGGGAGGATGTGAGATCTGAGAATTTCAGACATATTTTGTTGATGTAATAATAATTTAAAGTGTAAATTATTGAACTAGATGAATTGTGGGAATTATAAATGGAGATTTATATGTTAAGTGTGTAAAATAAGCATGAAGTATGAGGACAGATCGATCTGGGAGAAGGAGAGATCGATCTGGTGAGTTAAAAATGACGAGGAAAGAGGAATTTGAGGAGCAGATCGATCTCTAATGGAAGAGATCGATCTCCAAATGATTCTGTTTGAGAAAGGATCGATCTCATGAGGAAGAGATCGATCTCCAAATGATTCTGTTTGGGAGAAGATCGATCTCCTTAGGAGCAGATCGATCTCATAAAGCCATGAAGAGATCGATCTCACCCCTCGACAGATCGATCTCCTAGGCATAAAATTGCCCAGATCGTCCCCAAATTTCAAACGCAGATCGATCTCATCAAGAGGCAGATCGATCTCCTACCTCCAGTCTATATAAGGAACCCATGTTTTTCTCCTACAATTTCACTTTCTCTCTCTTCCAACCCCCATTTTTCCGAAAACCTAACTTTCTCACTCATCCAAATCCCCCATTTTCGGCCGAATCAGCTGTTGTGGCAAGAAGGAAAGTTGTTCCTCATCAAAAGGAGAACAACATACTTGGAAATCGAAAGACGGATCGAATCGAGGCAAGAGATAAGCTCTCCACAAGCTTTGGGTAATTTCTAAACTTCGATCCTTCCATTTGAGATGATTTTGATGTTATTGGTGGTTGTCATTGTGTTGAAATAGTTGAGAAAGGATTAGGGATTGATGAAATTGCAATGTAGTTGGAGTAATGTAGATATTTGGTAATTTTGAGAATTTGTGCTATAAATGGAAATATAGACAATGTGATGAATTAGCATAGATAAATGGCATGAGAAATGTAGGACGTTGAGATATTGTGAATGAGGTTGTAGTTTAGGGTTGAGTTACGAGAATAAAGAGATTTGAGGAGTTATGAGCAATTATGCTCGATTTTGAGAATTTAGGTTTATGAGATAATTGAGTATTGATGTTTTAACATCGTTTGGACAGCTCGGGAGTTCCAGAGTGAAATGCGAGACTAGTCCGTGATACGGGGGAAACGATTGCACTATACGAGGTGCAAAGAGGTAAGGGAAAATCTAAACCATTTGTGTATGTGATTTGTAAACTATTTTAGCATGAATTGTGGTTTATAAAACAAGCATGTTGAGATTTAATTGCACACGATTTTATAGCCGGTTGGAGCCCAATGTTTTTATGAGTTTATAACTGGGCTCTACGTTAAGGCAATATTGAGATTTGAGAAATGTGTGCGTGTACTTTGCCGGTTGGAACTCGGTTTTATTACATTTTTTGTTGAGTATAAAACGATTTCAAATGAGTTTTATGAGAGAAAAACCATTACGAGTTCTACGTGAAGGCAAACTAGTCTTATGTGATAAGACTTAGGTGTGTAGTTGTGAGTACACACCGGGCATTGCTCTGGTAGCATGTAAGCCCGATTTCTTCTCCGTTCTGGTAACGTTGAGAAACCCTATTCTGTGGCTATGCCACGCGAGAAATTAAATCAGTGGCTTTGCCACGTGTGTTTTGTGGCTATGCCACGCGAGAATTTAAATCAGTGGCTTTGCCACGTGTGTTTTGTGGCTATGCCACGCGAGAATTTACAACAGTGGCTATGCCACGTGTGTTTAGTGGCTGTGCCCGTGCATTACTATTTCAGTGATTTTATCACGTATTTGAGAAAGCGTTTATCGCATTGTTTTCACATGCTTTGTTATTGCTCTAGAGTGAGCCCTTTTACTTCATGTTTTCACATGACTTGAGACATGAGAATGTCGTTTTGAGTACTTTCATGCTATGGTTTTCAAATGAGTTTCACATACAAATAAACATTGTGTGATGTGCATTTTGGTTTATGAAATGAGTTCCTCACCCCCCTTACTGAGCGATTTAGAAGCTCACCCTGTTTTCTTTTCCCCCCAGAGTTCTTCAAGTGAAAAAGGATCTCCCTGCGACGTACGGAGTAGTGGCTAGTGGAGGACTTGAGCTCCAGGCCATATATTGTATTTTGAGGTATCTTTTATCTTTTCATGTACCCAGACTATTATTGTAATTGCAGACACTTGATGTATAACATTATACGGGATGTATTAGGATTAATTAACTTGAGATGGATTAATGTATTTGGTATGATATATAAATCCTATTGATGAGATCCTGAGGCATGATAATTATGATGATGTATGACACTGCACAGGAATGCACCTTTAATTGTGAATTAACGAGTAAAAAGTTTTAAATTAGCCCTATTTTCCGTATATTCGGGGCGTGACATGACACTATATACCGAGTATTACATCAAACCGTAAATAAAAAATAACCCTCTTACGTTCCCAACATCATCATTAAAAAAAATGTAGTAATAACTTCAAGGTTTGCTGCAAATGCCACTTTCCTTAAGACTTATTTCACTTTTAACAATTACGACATGCAACAATGATTATTGAAATAGTCTCAAAATACAACGAGGTCAACTTGTTTGAAGTCACCTTTCTAAAATTAAACCACTAAACACCCTTGACAAATATGAAAATATATTTCACCTAACCATAAAAATATGAAAATATCTTGTCCTAGCCACCATCTTTTGTTGTAAAACAATATCTAAGAGACTTGTTTTTTTATTTTAAGAGTAGAGAATATAAGAATAATCAAATTTATCAAGTGTATTCGAGTGTTTTAGAAATGAACAATGGCTTTTTTTATTTATAGATATTTCTTATAAGAGATGTGATTATTAATCATGTAACATACTCATTCATTTGTATTGTTTAATTTAATAAACATTTTTTCCAAAACAATCACAACTTATCAAAACCAATGGTTATATCTGTCATGACCTAATACTACCAAAATCAGTACAAATTTTTCACTTTTGGAAAATCTTTCTTACCTCATCGTGACAAATCCCTCTAAATATGTCGGGCTGTGAATCAATATCGATATATCATTCTAACCATTTAAGAAATATCACACGTAAACATACATACTGATATCATTTATCATATAATAGAGTGGTCGATATGTTTTATACATCACATGATTCTATATTTACATCCCCAAATATTCCCTTCATATACAAGACTATGCTGTAAGCATACTAATACAAAATTTTGTACGTAGTGTATACCTGACAGTCGATAAGAATCACAGATAATCAGTATGCTGTCTACTCTCTACACCCGTTATCTCTATGGTGGAAACATTGAAAGTGGGTGAAAAATGAAAGGGTGAGCTCCACATGCTCAGCAAGGCAATAATACAAACTGGTAGATAGTTATACTATCTACATGCTGATAAGAAATAAGGATATATGTGAGCATGAGGTGAAAACAATGATATGCCATATATATAATATCATCTGTTCTAAAACAGGAAATCGGCATATAAAACATGGAATAATTCTCATGGGAAAACATCTCATGCTCAAATAGATCGATACGTTTTAAAACACCCTATATGGGTCAAAATATGATACACTCAACAAATCAAAATTCATTCCAACAAAATTCTTTATTTTCAAATTTTCGTTATAAAATCACCCTTCTCACAAGGTTACAAATCAATGAAAGTTTCATAAAATCCCTCCATGGGAACAATCCAAACTCAATTGAAATCATAAGAAAATCGGGGCCTAACCCCTCCCTCGGGTCTACCCTGGTCTATCAAGACCAATAGTTATATCATGTGAGACATGTAAGTGACTATATCGGTAATATCCAGGACTATGGCCATAACCTCATGATCCCTGGCACACGGATCCTAGTGTGCGGGGTGTCACACTTGAAACGGGAGGTGGGTCGATCCCACCCGCCAGAACAGCATAATATCAAGATTGCGATGGCAAGACTTGCTGTCTCGTGGCTAACGCCACTCCACTCTAACAATCCCCACGGTACAATGTACTCCGCGTGACATACACGGTACAACGTACTCCGTGAACCCAAGCTCAATCAGGGGTGCCTGTAATAGGTCTTATCCACCCATGTCAAGTATGTCTCGGTATGCACGTGTGAGCAAATCATCTCACTGTGACACACAGTCTACATGAGGCTCCAACACGGCTATATGCATGTCATATAAATTCCTGTGTGAGCAAAGCTCTAGCTTGGCTCATGCATATTCATGATATCTGAAAACCTCGTGCGATCGAAGCTCTAACACGGTTTCATAGAAATTAATAAAATCTGCGTACGAGCAGCGCTCCAGTACAACTTAAATTTATTATAAATTTAATTCAAATCCACGTACGAGCATTGCTCCAGTACGGATAAGTATTAAAACTCAGTGAAAACCTCGTACGAGAAAAACTCCAGTACAATAGTCATATGAAATAAATCTATAAAATAGTGCGAGCAAGGCTCCAGCACTCTGTGTATGAGTTAAAATATAAAATCCAGTGCGAGCAGTGCTCAAGCACGGTTACAACTCATATAACACTGATAGGTGGCTCAATGTTATCAAAACATGTTAAATAAATATCAATTGGCACCTAACCTGTGCCTTTTCACTTAAAACATGAAAATAATAGCCAACCTATCCATAATTTGCTTAAATTAAAGCAATATCATCATGAAAACATTAAAATCATGAATTTCATGCAATTTCATAGCCTTACTACCCTTTTTAAAATTTTCCTAATTGAGGGCAAACTAGTCATTTGTCACTATTTCCATATTTCTTCACAAAAATTATTATTCTGTTTAGGGTAGCCTAATGAATTTAACGTAATGTAAATCCCCTCGAAACTACGTACAGCTACCTCTAAGTGCTCATAAAATTCCCTTACCTGGAATCACGCACAAGTTTATCCTGACTCGACCGTACCAGGTCTCTCAGTCCAATTCGCTCGTCTATGGAGCTGCATATAACCACATATGGGTTCAGTTCAAATATACTGATCAGTATTTCACTCTTACTGATCAAATCTAAAGCTTTGGGTCTGTTTTACTCTATTGGGCCCGATTGCACTTTAATGGGCCTCGACCCCTTTTTCAGCCCGTTTCCACTTTTAAATCCCTTCTTCGGGTTTACTGGCCTCATTTGGCTTATCAATAATCATCGGGCTTCGTTCCAAACTTATTGGATAGCCCGGATATTATTTACGATAATTACTTTGAAATTTCGAATAAAATTCCTTTTATGCAGAATTAATCTGTAAAATTCGTAAAATAATCTTAACTCTGCATTTAAGGACTCAAATTATCGTAATTAAAATGTAATTACCCAATATAATGTGGGGTATGAAAATCGAAGCTAAATCAGCTTTCGTTTGGGCTCTGTAGTAACACTGCACAATTATATAAATTCGGGTCATTTTTCAATAAAATAATATTAAATTGAATTCCCGAGATTTATCTGCAGGTCAATCCCGACCCTCGGTCACTTACCCGAATATCGAGTCATACCCGGGTACACTTTCTTTCTTTTTTTCCCCTTTTCTTTCCTTTCTTTTTCCTTTTCTTTTTCTTTTTCTTTTTCTTTTTTTTTTTTTTGGCAACGGTGCCGTTTTGGCCCGTTTGCCGTCGCCGGCAATCCTAACTGTCTCGTCGGCCGCCAATAGGCTCAAAAGAACTGCCTCGGCCAAGGGATCGTTCGGTTGGGTCGAATCAGAGCTGGGACACCGCCGTTCGCCGAAACCGACGCGTTTCTTCCTCGGATCTTCTGTCCATCGATTCGCCGGAAATCGGTGCCGTCGCGCACGTTACTGGAACCGTTGGGTTTGCCAGGCTTCGCTCTATCTTCTCCGACCGTTAGCTTAGCTCGTCAGACGCTGGTGGCTCATCGGGGGTCACGGGTTTCAATCGGGTTCTCTGGGTGCGTTTTCAGGTTCTTTTTTCTCTCTCCTCGATTCTGATTTTTCAGATTTTCGTTTTATTTATTTATTTATTATTATTATTATTACTATTTTAATACATTAAAATATATTAAAATAATCTAAATATCCCTAAAAATATCTAAAAAATTATTATTTAATTCATTTAATCAATAAATGAATTTATCAATCTATTTTCATCTTTCCGGTATATTTTTCAATTATTTTTGAGATAATTTTTCGAAAAATCTCAATAAATTCTGAATTAATTCCGATTAATTCCCATAAATTAATATCTAGATCAATCAGACTCGAACTTAAATATTTTCCTCGGTATTGATCCAGATTTCGCAAATTCTATATTTTAATGAAAATTACTTATCGAATTTATACCGAATTTTGGTCTTTTGACCATTTTACCCTTGCACGTGTTCGGGACCAAATTAAATCAACTTTCTTTCATAAATCCACAATCTTTTCCCTATTTTAAATTTCTTATTTTCAGTCAACTCGATTAAATTCCTTATTCGATTTTACATATGTTATTTCTTTTCATCTACTTTTATCAGATCCGAATCAACCATCTTATGAATCCATTAACATATAATAATGTCAGATAATATGGAAATCATAAGGAATATCATACAAAGATGCGGATCTCACAATCTCCCCCACTAAAAGAATTTAGTCCTCCAAATTAGAACCAAATCAATCGGTAAACAACTCCGGGTACTTCTCCTATATCATGCTCTCTAGCTCCCAGGTAGCTTCCTTTGGAGTGTGATACTGTCACTGAACCTTCACCAGGGAGATCGTCTTGGATCGCAATACCTTCTCCTTCCTATCCAAAATTCGAACCGATCTCTCAACATATGTCATACTGTCACTAAGCTCAACGGCTCATAGTGAATCACATGTGACGGATCCGGATGGTACTTCCAAAGCATAGAAATGTGGAAGACACTGTGTACACCTACCAACTCTGGTGGCAACGCCAATCTATAGGCCTTATCTCCCACTCGCTTCAGAATCTCAAAGGGTCCAATAAAACGAGGGCTCAATTTACCTTTCTTACCGAACCTCATGATACCCTTGGAAGGAGAAACTCTCAAAAACATCGACTCACCCTCTGCAAACTCTAGTGGTCTGCGTCTCCTGTCAGCGTAACTCTTCTGTCGACTCTGAGCTATCCACAAGCTATCGCATAGCAATCTGACATCCTCAATAGCCTGCTGAACCAAGTCAGGAGCAAATAACTATCTGTCACCAACCTCTTCCCATCCAATAGGGGAACGACATCTACGCCCATACAGTGCCTCATACGGTGCCATCCCGATACTCGAGTGATAACTGTTATTGAAGGCGAACTCGGCTAATGGCAAATGATCATCACAGGAGCCTTCAAAATCCAGCACACATGCTCTCAACATATCCTCCAGAGTCTGTATAGTCCTCTTTGACTGACCATCTATCTGAGTATGGAAAGCAGTGCTAAATCTCAACTGGGTCCCCAACGCTTCCTGAAAGTGTTCCCAAAAATGGAAAGTGAAGCAGGCATCCCTATCAGAAACAATGCTCACTGGAATGCCATGTAGCCTGACAATCTCTCGAACATATAATTTCACCAACGTACTCTAAGCATTGACACGCCCTAAAGGTAATGTCCGCAAGTGCACGGGTCGTACAAGTAATAATGGGATTTGAGTCCCGAGTTATTATCCCACAGAGAAGTTGACTAACCTAATTAAGTACCGGTTAATCTTACCCTAAGTATATTCTAGCAAATTATAAGATTAAGGTTGAGTGATCTACATAGTTAGAATAAAAAATACTAAAAGCAATAAAATAATAAAAACTAAATAAAACCGAGCAAAATTACTTACAGTGCTCCACGCAATTAAAATAAAAAACCTACAAAAGAAATTAAAACAGTTAAAGCTAATTAACGCAATTAACATAAAATGCAAGTATGAAAATAACAAAGCAAGATTAATTAAACTACAATTGAATTAACCTAAAATGCAATTAAAACTAAACTGAAACTTAATGAAAATAACATCCTAGGAAATTAATAAAACAACTATAAAACTACATGTCTAAAATATTAACTCTAAACTAATCCTAACTATATCTAATTACTAATTTAACAATAAATTTTAACTAATGCATGTAACAAATTTAATCTAACTTAACTAATACATGATAAAAATAAAAATGAGCTAAGGACATAATTAAATCTACTTCATGAACTAATCAAGCAAAATGGGTTATTGTGCATAAGGTAAATGCCAAACAAGCCTTAAGCAAATTTTAACCATCAAAATAATCCCTCATTTACTGTTCACGTGTCTTTGTTTATTTTCCACTTCCAGGTTGTGCTCGGTTTGTCCTCTGGTCCAAGCTTTTGCCTGTTGTTCGGCCTCTATGCTCGGTCTGCTATCTGTCCTGTTGTCTGCTGCTCCAGTTCTGCAATCGACTACTGTTTCAAGCTGCCCCAGGTGCTCCAGACTACTCTTGGTTGTCCTGTTGCCTCAACTCCTGCAATTTCCAGCTCTCGCTCCTGCATTGTCCGTTTCTGCTTCTGTCATGCTGCTACAGGCCTTCTCGATCTGCTGTCTCCACTAGGCATGCTGCACTAAGACTTCTGTCCAGGTTCTGCTTCAGCTATTCATGCTACGCACCTCTTACCCAGCGAACGTGGACTGCTATTCTGCACTGCGTTTCTCTTGCCTTGCACTAACTTCTATTTAGCGCCTCCTGCATAGCACCAGCAACCTTGCATTGCTTGAACGTCCCTGCCTTGTACTGCTATACCTCATTACTGCAAGCTCATATGTTGCACACTGGACACAACAGCCTACACATCCTGCACATCTTCAACCCGAGCGGCACTCCGTAATAGATTCTGCCAGCAAGCTCTTAAACAGAGCATAACAGAGTCATCTATTGGACACTCCCCACTGCACTCGTAAAAATCAGTCCTCAACTAGCTGACTAGTCTAAATGGATCAAAGAAAAGTTTTTGGAAAACAATACAGCAACTGGCATGGCCTACGTAACTTAAGAAACAAATACAATAAAAAAAATTAAATTTGAAAGCTATCACTGAAATACAAACACAAAACAAACGGGACAGCTAACATCCTCGGGTTGCTTCACATGTAGCCTCTAATGCTGTGATTCCACATTGCCATTGATGTGGACAAATGCTAAGCATCAATCCACATCAAAGCATCAAAACCACAAAGCATAGATGAAGGAGAAATTATGTCACCCGAATGCACAAAGAGAGCTCAAACTGAGAGCTAAAAAAAATATTTAAGATTGCTTCAACTAAAAACATAAATAAAGTATGAAACCGAGAACACAAAGATAAGGAAATGAGATCAAATGCTGTAAGAGATAATATTAGCAACTAGGATTAAACTTTTTCATTTTAAAGAAATAAAATAAAGCTTGTAAATTGTAACAATGGTGGCTAACTAAGAACTAATGGGAAATGCTTGAAAATGAAAAACAAAATAAAATCTAACAATAGAGCTTTTAAAATAAAACTTTAATCTATTCTAAAAACTAAAACTACTCCTAAATTACATTACATTACACTACTCCTACTCCTAAAATTAACTAGTTTTTCAATTGCCGTCCATGTCTTACTTATACACACAAAAAGGGTAAAATTGTAATTTCTACATCCTAGATGAGTTGGCATTTTTTGGCCACTTGTCTTCACACCATTGGTTCCTTGAAAAGATATTTCCATGTCATCGGTCTTCTTGTCCAATTGGATGTGCTAGGTGGCATGACTCGTGTTGTCCGCATGACTCAATCTCGATTTTAGCCCAATTCCGGTCCATTTTCTACCGAAATATTTAAAATTCATCCGGATTTAATTTATCTACAAACATGAGAATTTTAATTAAATAAAGGGGATAATTAACAAAATGAATTGGGGATTTAAATAATTAATTAGGAAATTAAGCACAAATAATTCTAAAAATATAGAATTATCACACCCCCAAACTTGAGTTTTTACTTGTCCTCAAGCAAAACAAAATGATTATAGAAATGATAAGTACAAAACACAATAATTTTCCCAATATCATCCTCAAAGAAAAAGTACAGACTATGAAATCAAATACTCATAATTACAAGTTCAGCACTTAGAATTATTCAATTATAAGTCCTAACCCAAATTGGACTCCTCGAGAGTGTGTGAAAAATGTCTAAGTCACTTCACAGTACATTATCTAGATCAGATTATGCAACACAGTGAATGCAAAGTCAATGACATGTGATCATTCCCATAAGTTTTCTTTTCACTTCTCTCTCCACTAATGTAGTCACACTTAACTAAAGATCAATAGGACTTCATTAAGCTTGTAATGTAAGGCTGAGGTTAAGGTATGATAAAGTCGATTTAGGTTTAATTACCCCTTAACATTCATTACTTCTAGGATCTATAATGTAAGAGCTCTAATTATTTCCCCCAAACTTATTTCTTTTGCTAAACATTTTTTTTTAATTTTCTTCTTTCTTCTTTTCTTTTTCTTTTTCTCTTTTTTTTTTTGAAATACATACTCCTTCACTATCACTTAATACTCATATAGCTCGCAATATATCCCAATGATTTTTCATGCTTTTGGGGTAAGGGATAGGAACAAAGTATTTAAGCTAAGAAAAATAATGCAGGTATATTTACAGAGAAAAGCTTATTTGGCTTAAATGGGTGACTAGGGGTAGAATATGTACAAGGAAGGCTAGAAAGGCTCAAACGATCCAAAGTGTGATCTAATATTTCACCTCGAGATTCGATCAAGCAAATTCTAGAATATGATGCACAAAATCAACTGAACAAATGCAATCCTATGTCCACATAAGCTTTCTCTAAATAAATATACAGTTTCATGACATGACATGTGCATAAAATGAGGAAATCACAATCAGAATCAAGATAAATTCAAGAACTCAACTTCATGCTTTTCCTATAATCATGCTTCTCAATCAATCAAAGTCATACTAAATCATGGGGTCATATCATCGGAATATGGAAAAACTACATGCTAAGCACTAAATCATCCCAAAATCAAACAATTTAAGCTCATGTTATCGAAAAAATTTTGAAAATTCTTTCTCAGATTTTCGAAAAAAATTTGAAAATTTTTCCAATTTTTCCAAAATAGCTCAAGTGATATCCCCTCCCCCAAACTTAAAATGCACAGTGTCCTCAATGTGCAAATAATATAAGAATTTAAGCTCAAGAATAGAGTACTCCCCTTTCTGATGATGATGAACAACTGAAGCTTGATTGAAAGCATAATACTCAAAAATAAACCTACAACAAAGATAAAGAAAGACACAACAGAAAAGAAAAACAAAAACGAACTATATACAAAGTGAAAATAAAAACACAACCACTTCAAATGCAGCTGAAGAAGACAACACTCAGCAGCAGGGCGAAGAGTGGGAGGATTAGCCAAAATGGTGACAGAATGTTAACAGTTAAATCCTCCTGAGCCCTATCTACTTCCCTCTTTCTTTCAGATCTTATGTGCTTAGGCTTTATATTCTCCTCAATCTCCATCTTAAAACATTCTTGAGAGTCATCAGGGAGCTTCAAAGGTTTGAAAACATTACACTTTACTTCCTGATCTTGGACTCTCATCGTTAACTCCCCCTTCTGTACATCAATTACTGTTCTACCAGTAGCTAGGAAATGTCTGCCTAGTATAATAGGGACTTCCCTATCTTCCTCCATATCCAAGACAATAAAATCCGTAAGGAAAATAAACTTGTCCACCTTTGCTAACACGTCCTCAATGACCCCCTTCGGAACAGAATGTTAATAGTTAAATCCTCCTGAGCCCTATCTACTTCCCTCCTTCTTTTATATCTTATGTGCTTAAGCCTTATATTCTCCTCAATCTCCATCTTAAAACATTCTTGAGAGTCATCAGGGAGCTTCAAAGGTTTGAAAACATTAAACTTTACTTCCTGATCTTAGACTCTCATCATTAACTCCCGCTTCTGTACATTAATTACTGTTCTACCAATAGCTAGGAAAGGTCTGCCTAGTATAATGGGGACTTCCTTATCTTCCTCCATATCCAAGACAATAAAATTCGCAGGAAAAATAAACTTGTCCACCTTTACTAACACATCCTCAATGACCTCCTTCAGATATTTAATTGATCGATTAGCCAACTGGAGGGTCACTGTGGTGGGCTTGGCATCCCTTATTCCTAACTTTTGATAGATTGACAATGGCATTAAATTTATACTAGCTCCTAAATCATATAGGGCTTTACCAAAGAATAAATTTCCAATGGTGTAGGGTATGATAAAACTCTCGGGATCCTTGAGCTTGGGGGGTAATCTTCTTTGGATAATGGCACTACATTCTTCAGTTAAGGCCACCGTTTCATAGTCTTTCAGTCTTCTCTTCCTCGAGAGGATATCCTTTAGATACTTCACATAACTTGGCATTTTCTCTAAAGCATCTGTATTGATGTGAAGCTTCTTAAAAACCTCAAGGAATTTAGCAAATTGTCGTTCTAGCTTTTGATCTTTAAACCTCTGAGGAAAAGGTACTGGTAGTCTAACTAGAGGCAATGTAGTGGGAACCTGTGTAGAATCAGAGGACGAAGAAGGCAATGAAGAAGAAGAAGGCATAGATGAAGAAGCGCCTAGCTTTGTTTCCTTGGTAGCCCGATCTTTAGCTTCTTGCTCTTTCTGAGCTACTTCTTTAGAACTTACGAATTCTTCAACTATGTGTTGTTCAGGTTGGGACTTAACTTGTGGCTCCTCTAGCTCTCTACCACTCCTAAGGGTGATAGATCTAATATGTTCCTTACCCTCCCTTTGCTTAACAGGATTAACTTCAGTATTACTAGGAAGGGTCCTTTAGGGACGTTGGCTAAGAGCACTAGCTATTTGTCCCACCTGAACCTCTAAGTTCTTAATTGAAGCAGCTTGATTTTGCAGGATCGTTGAGAACATCTCCTCTAATGTAGGCTTCTTCTCAGCTGTTGGTGCATGGTAGAGTTGGGGCTGCATAAATGGTGGTGGTGGTGGTGGTGGTGGTGGTGGTTGATGGAAGTGAGGTGGATGATGTTGAAATTGAGGTGGATGGGGATGATGAGGTGGATGAAATGGTAATTGCGGCTGTGGTGGTACATGAATCGGTGGAGCTTGAAAACTAGGGTGTTCTACAAGTCTAGAGTTAGAAGGTTGCCCTTGGTTTTGGCTCCATGAAAAGTTAGGATGGTTCCCCCACCCTGGATTGTAGGTGTTTGAAAAAGGGTTGTTCTGTTGCGTTTGAGAAGCGGCAACATACTGAACCGATTCTAAGTTGAGCGGACACCTATCTACAGAGTGGGTACCACTACACAGCTCGCAGGAAAGAAAAGGACTTTGAACAGAATAAATTGAATTAGGACTGGTGGGAGGATTATGTTGGGTACTGAGCGACTCTACCTTCTTCGTAAGATTAGCGATTTGAGAGGTCAGGGTAGACAGCATGTCGAGCTCATAAAGACCCATCGACTTCTTTGGCAATTGCCTCTCCGAGGACCATAGATAGTTGTTAGCCGCCATCTTTTCTAACAACTCGTAAGTTTCCTCCTCTGTTTTACACATTAGCGCTCCACCCGCCGCAGCGTCAACAATGGTCCTATTTGGGCTTGTAAGTCCATTGTAGAAGGTCTGGACTTGCAACCACAAAGGTAGGCCATGGTGAGGGCACTTCCTAAGAAACTCCTTATATCGTTCCCATGCTTCGTAAAGAGATTCAGAGTCGTACTGAGCAAAGGAAGATATATTACTACGGAGTTGGGCCATTTTAGAGGGAGGGAAAAACTTAGATAGAAATTGATGGGCTAACTCATCCCATCTAGAAATAGATCCTGGAGGCAAGGAGGTCAACCACTGTCTCGCCCTATCCCTAAGTGAGAAGGGGAATAATCTAAGCCTAAGCGCATCATCAGATAATCTATTATGTTTAAACGTGTTGCACAAGTCCAAGAATTGCCCAAGGTGAGCATGTGGGTCATCATGTGGAAGCCCACTGAACTGTAGAGAAGTTTGGATCATCTGGAGGATGGAAAGCTTAATTTTAAAATTGTTTGCATGGACAGCTGGTGGCCTAATGCCGGTATAATAACCTCCAATAGTCGGCATTGCATAATCTCCAACGGTCTTAATTTCCCTATTTTCTGTCATCGTGTTTTGCAACGGAGCTATAAATTTCCTAGAGTCCTTTCGAATTTTCCTAAGGTTCTTTCAATTTCAGGATCTAGAGGAAAGCTATCTTAACTCCTGGCTCTACGCATGCAAACATCGAAAAGTCCTTGGAAAATTTTTTTAATTTTTAAATTTTCTTTTATTTTAATTTTTCAATTAACTAATCTAGATTGAACTTCTAAATATTTACAAGCTAGAATTACACCTAAGCATAATTTCACCGATATTAACTAATGGCTAATTAAGACTTCCCCAGCAACGGCGCCAAAAACTTGACACGCCCTAAAGGTAATGTCCACAAATGCACGGGTCGTACAAGTAATAATGGGATTTGAGTCCCGAGTTATCGTCTCACAGAGAAGTTGACTAGCATAATTAAGTACCGGTTAATCTTACCCTAAGTATATTCTAGCAAATTATGAGATTAAGGTTGAGTGATATACATAGTTAGAATTAAAAATACTGAAAGCAATAAAATAATAAAAACTAAATAAAACCGAGCAAAATTACTTACAGTGCTCCACGCAATTAAAATAAAAAACCTACAAAAGCAATTAAAACAGTTAAAGCTAATTAACGCAATTAACATAAAATGCAAGTATGAAAATAACAAAGCAAGATTAATTAAACTACAATTGAACTAACCTAAAATGCAATTAAACTACTTAATCAAAATGCAATTAAAACAAAACTGAAACTTAATGAAAATAACATCCTAGGAAATTAATAAAATAACTATAAAACTACATGTCTAAAATATTAACTCTAAACTAATCCTAACTATATCTATTTACTAATTTAACAATAAAATTTAACTAATGCATGTAACAAATTTAATCTAACTTAACTAATGCATGATAAAAATAAAAATGAGCTAAGGACATAATTAAATCTACTTCATGAACTAATCAAGCAAAATGGGTTATTGTGCATAAGGTAAATGCTAAATAAGCCTTAAGCAAATTTAAACCATCAAAACAATCCCTCCATTTACTGTTCACGTGTCTTTGTTTATTTTCCATTTCCAGGTTGTGCTCGGTTTGTCCTCTGGTCCAAGCTTTTTCCTGTTGTTCGGCCTTTATGCTCGGTCTGCTATGTGTCCTGCTGTCTGCTGCTCCAGTTCTGCAATTGACTGATGTTTCATGCTGCCCCAGGTGCTCTAGACTGCTCTCGGTTGTCTTGTTGCCTTAACTCCTGCAATTTCCAGCTCTCGCTCCTGCATTATCCGTTTCTGCTTCTGTCATGCTGCTACAGGCCTTCTCGGTCTGCTGTCTCCACTCGGCATGCTGCACTAAGACTTATGGCCAGGTTCTGTTTCAGCTATTCGTGCTACGCACCTCTTGCCCAGCGAACGTGGACTGCTATTCTACATTGCGTTTCCTCTTGCCTTGCACTAACTTCTGTTCAGCGCCTCCTGCATAGCACCAGCAACCTTGCATTGCTTGAACGTCCCTGCCTTGTACTGCTATACCTCATTACTGCAAGCTCATATGTTGCACACTGGACACAGCAGCCTACACATCCTGCACATCTTCAACCCGAGTGGCACTCCGTAATAGATTCTGCCCCCAAGCTCTTAAACAGAGCATAACAGAGTCATCTATTGGACACTTCCCACTGCACTCGTAAAAATCAGTCCTCAACTAGCTGGCTAGTCTAAATGGATCAAGGAAAAGTTTTTGGAAAACAATACAGCAACTGGCATGGCCTACGTAACTTAAAAAACAAATACAGTAAAAAATTTAAATTTGAAAGTTATCACTGAAATACAAACACAAAACAAACGGGTCAGCTAACATCCTCGGGTTGCTTCACATGTAGCCTCTAATGCTGTGATTCCACATTGCCATTAATGTGGACAAATACTAAGCATCAATCCACATCAAAGCATCAAAACCACAAAGCATAGATGAAGGAGAAATTATGTCACCCGAATGCACAAAGAGAGCTCAAATCGAGAGCTAAAAAAAAAATATTTAAGATTACTTCAACTAAAAACATAAACAAAGTATGAAATCGAGAACACAAAGACAAGGAAATGAGATCAAATGCTGTAAGAGATAATATTAGCAACTAGGATTAAACTTTTTCATTTTAAAGAAATAAAATAAAGCTTGTAAATTGTAACAATGGTGGCTAACTAAGAACTAACGGGAAATGCTTGAAAATGAAAAACAAAATAAAATCTAACAATAGAGCTTTTAAAATAAAACTTTAATCTATTCTAAAAACTAAAACTACTACTAAATTACATTACATTACACTACTCCTACTCCTAAAATTAACTAGTTTTTCAATTGCCATCCATGTCTTACTTATACACACAAAAAGGGTAAAATTGTAATTTCTACATCCTAGATGAGTTGGCATTTTTGGCCACTTGTCTTCACACCATTGGCTCCTTGAAAAGATATTTCCATGTCATCGGTCTTCTTGTCCAATTAGATGTGCTAGGTAGCATGATTCGTGTTGTCCACGTGGCTTAATCTCGATTTTAGCCCAATTCCGATCCATTTTCTATCGAAATATTCAAAATTCATCCGGATTTAATTTATCTGCAAACATGAGAATTTTAATTAAATAAAGGGGATAATTAACAAAATGAATTGGGGATTTAAATAATTAATTAGAAAATTAAGCACAAATAATTCTAAAAAGATAGAATTATCAAGCATCTGTAGCTCTCATAGCTAAGAAATGGGCAGACTTCGTCAATCTATCCACAATCACCCAGATGGCATCGTGACCTCTGCGGGTCCTCGGTAATCCCATCACAAAATCCATGGTGACATGCTCCCACTTCCATGTCGGTATCGGTAGAGGCTGTAATAATCTTGTAGGCTTCTGATGCTCTACCTTTACCTGCTGACAGACGAGACATCTCTCCACATACTCTGATATGTCTCTCTTCATCCCAGATCACCAATAACTCTCCGGAGATTCTGATACATCTTCATACTCCCCGGATGTACTGTATACCTCGCTAAGTGAGCCTCTAATAAAATCATCCTCCTGATCTTAGGATCCTCGGGAACACATATCCTACCTCGAAACCTCAGTAATCCATCAGTACTCAATACAAAATTTGTATATGCACCTGTTTGTACCTGACTCATCAACTGAATACATCTCTGATCACTCTGCTGAGCCTGCCGGATACGATCAATCAACTATGGCTCCAACCTCAGGCTCGCAATGATCTCAACTTTGTCAATCTCAGAGGGTGCTATGCCCAAACTGAGGCTCGCGAACTGCTCTAACAGGTCATATTCCTGAACCATCATAAATGATACCAACCCTAGGCTCTTCCTACTCAAAGCATTAGCAACTACATTAGCCTTACCCAGGTGGTATAATATCTCGCAATCATAATCCTTCAGGAGCTCGAGCCATCTCCTTTATCTCATGTTCAGCTCCTTCTGCGAGAATAAATACTTCAGACTCTTATGGTTTGTAAAAATCTGAAACTGCTCACCATATAAGTAATGGTGTCATATCTTCAGTGCAAACACTGTGGCCGCCAACTCCAAATCATGGGTCGGATAGTTCCTCTCGTGATCTTTCAGCTATCTACATCCACAGGCAACTACCCTCCCATCCTGCATCAATACACAGCCCAGCCCATGATGCGACGCATCTATATATACCAAGAAACCTCCTGAGCTGGCAGGTATGGTGAGAACCGGAGCAGTGGTCAACCGACGCTTTAGCTCTTGAAAACTCCTCTCATAGGTATCATCCCACACAAACTCAACATCCTTCCGTATGAGACGTGTCAACGGAGCAGCTAATCTTGAGAAGCCCTCAACAAATCTCCTATAGTATCCTGCCAAACCCAAAAAACTTTGAATCTTTGTAACTGTCCTAGGCCTCTCCCACTGAACAACTGCCTCTATCTTGGATGGGTCCACTGACACCCCATCCCTCGATACCACATGGCCCAAAAAAAAATCTGCTCCAACCAGAAGTCACACTTATTGAGTTTGGCATACAACTGTCTCTCTCTAAGGGTCTGTAGCACTATCCTCAAGTGCTGCTCGTGGTCCTCCCTGGATCTGGAGTATACCAAAATATCATCGATAAACACAATAACAAACTGATCCAAGTATGGCTTGAACACATTCTTCATCAAAGCCATAAATGTTGTGGGGGCATTAGTCAACTCGAATGGCATAACCAAAAACTCATAATGACCATAACGGGACCTAAATGCTGTCTTAGGCACATCCTCCCTCCGTATCCTCAGCTGATGATACCCAGACCTCAGATCAATCTTAGAAAAGACCTGTGCTCCCCGAAGCTGATCCAACAAATCATCAATACATGGAAGGGGATACTTATTCTTAATGGTAGCCTTATTCAACAATCTGTAATCCATACATAATCGGAGGCTGCCATCTTTCTTCCTCACAAACAAGATCGGAGCTCCCTAAGGTGATACGCTCGGTCTCACAAACCCCTTCTTAAGCAAATCTTGTAACTGCTTCCTCAACTCCTCCAACTCAATCGGAGCCATCCTATACGGTGGTCTCAAAATCGATTCTGTACCAGGTACTAAATCTATCCCAAACTCCATCTCTCTGGCTGGTGATAATCCTGGTAAATCGTCTGGAAAGACATCAGGAAACTCCCTAACCACTGGAATATCTCTCAAATCCGATCGTACCTAGTTCATATCAACCACAATGCGATGAATCCTTCAAAATATATACATCGTAAAATCAACAAAAATTCATTACTCCATTTAGAATAACCACTGATTGCATTACTTATCAAGGAAATTTTACAACACATCTTTTGGGGTATTAAACATTAACGTCTTAGAAAAGTAATCTAACACAACACGATTGGCAGCCAACCAATCCATTCCTAGTATGACATCGAAGTCCCTCATATACATCACAATAAGGTCAGCTGACATTTCTTTTTCCTCGACTTTTAACTTACGGTCCCTGACTACATACTCTACTAGCTATCTAGTGTTTATGGGGTAAGTATTAACAATTTACTACTCAGAGGGGTAAACGTTACATACTTAGACAATTTATATGCAAATGAAGGTGATACGAATGAATGCATGGCACCAGGATCAATCAAAACATTTGCTTCAAATCAAAGATCAGGATGGTACCTTTCACCACATCAGACGACTGATATGCCGTATCCTAGTCCAAAGCATGAACGCGCCCTGTACCCATCACTTGCTTCCCATTCTCTTCGACAGTAGCTCTCCTCCTCTGAGCAGGAACCTGAACTGGAGCTCTCTTTGGCTCCTTGCCCTTCTGCGGGGCAGTGTCCTATCTCTCGGGCAATCTCTAACCACATACCCTGGCCTCCCACAATGATAACATACTACAGTAGTAGCTATAGGCACTGGACAAGGTCTGGTACCATGATATCTGCCACATCGCCTATATCGATCAGCAGTAGGGTGTGGTTCTCCAATTATAATGCCTCTAACTAGTGGTAAAGCCGGATGAACAGAGGGTCTATCTGTCCTCTCCTGAACCTCCTCAATCTTCGACCTCTTATCAGAGAGTTGTACCCCTCTCCTGAAAAATCTCTCTCTAGGGTCTCTTTCGATCTCTGTCTCGACTCCTACTAAACTTTTCTGTCTTGGACACGTTCCGCTCATAATCCTGCTCATACAGCTGAGCTCTATGTACTGCCTCCTCATAAGTCGAAACATCAAAGGGAGCCAACCGAGATCTAATGGCTGGTCTCAGTCCATCTATAAACTTCTGGACCTTCCAATCCTCACTGCTCATCGTCTCTAAATCATATCTCCCTAAAGAAATGAATCGAGTCTCATACTCATCAATAGACTGGTTCCTCTGAACCAAACTCATAAACTCCATCCTCAACTTTTGTTGTGCAATAACGGGAACATACTGCCTCCTAAAGGCATCCAAAAATATCTCCCATGTGACCTCAGCATGTCGAGCTCTCAAAATCGGCTAGGTAGATCTCCACCAATGCTCTGCCGCTCCCTGAAATACAAATACTGCAAAAGCAACCCTCTCAGTAGTAGTGCACCTGAAAAGCCTATATAGCTTCTCCATCTGATACACCCAATCCTCAGCTACTACTAAGTCCTTCCTCCCATGGAAGACTGGAGGTCTAGACTTCTGAAAATGTCTAAATCTATCAAGGTCACACTCATAACCAGCATCCTGAGCTGGCTGGGGTCTCACTGCCTCTGCAGCCTGAGCCTGAACCTCGGGTAACTCCGCTGCCTGTGTCGGTATCTCGGGATCAGCTGCTGCCTGCCCCACTGGATCTCGCCTATCTCTACCCCTGAACGCTGCCTGTTGCGCTACAATCTCAGTCAGGCTCTTAATACTCCGCTCAAGTCTAGTGAAGCGTTCCTCAGTTTCATCTGGTCTCACAACAGTACCCTCGGGTACCTGACCAGTCTGTACACCATCACCACAGCCTTCAGGCCTGCCCCTACGGCCTCTAGCACGTGTACTAGCCCCTCTACCACTGCGGGTGATCGACATAGTGTAAATCCCGTAATCAAATTTCATTTGTTAATTTAATTCTCATCTAGTATACACTTGACATCTCATACAGCACAGTACTCAGGGGATGTAATTTTCCTTAACGACCACTATCGACTCTTATCCGACCAACTCTAACTCTTAATTGTATACTTATCGATACTGATTCATGTCTGGTCAACCTCCGCTCTGATACCAATTTTACTGTTACGACCCAATACTACCAAAATCAGTACAAATTTTTTACTTTTGAAAAATCTTTCTTACCTCATCATGACAAATCCCTCTGAATAGGTCAGGCTGTGAATCAATATCGATATATCATTCTAACCATTGAAGAAATATCTCACATAAACATACATACTAATATCATTTATCATATAATAGAGTGGTCGGTATGTTTTATACATCACATGATTCTATATTTATATCCCCAAATATTCCCTTCATATACAATACTGTGTTGTAAGCATACTAACACAAAATTTTGTACGTGGTGTATACCTGACAGTCGATGGGAATCACAGATAATCAGCTATGTTGTCTACTCTCTACACCTGCTATCTCTATGGTAGAAACACTGAAATTGGGTGAAAAATGAAAGGGTGAGCTCCACATGCTCAGTAAGGTAATAATACAAACGGGTAGATATCTATACTATCTACATGCTGACAAGAAATCAGGATATATGCGAGCATGAGGTAAAAACAATGATACGCCATATAGATAATATCATTTGTTCTAAAATAGGAAATCGGCATATAAAACATGGAATAAGTCTCATGTGAATACATCTCATGCTCAAATGGATCAATACGTTTTAAAACACCATATCTGGGTCAAAATATGATACACTCAACAAATCAAAATCCATTCCAACAAAATTCTTTATTTTCAAATTTTTGTTATAAAATCACCCTTCACACAAGGTTACAAATCAATGAAAGTTTCATAAAATCCTTCCATGGGAACAATCAAAACTCAATTGAAATCATAAGAAAATCGGGGCCTGACCCCTCCCTCGGGTCTACCCCGGTCTATCAAGACCAATAGTTATATCATGTGAGACATGTAAGCGACTATATCAGTAATATCTAGGACTATGGCCATAACCTCATGATCCTTGGCACACAGATCCTAGTGTACGGGGTGTCACACCTGAAACGAAAGGTAGGTCAGTCCTACCCGCTAGAACAGCATAATATCAGGATTACGAGGGCAAGACTTGCTGTCTCGTGGCTAATGCCACTCCACTCCAATAATCCCCACGGTACAACGTACTCCGCGTGACATACACGGTACAATGTACTCCGTGAACCCAAGCTCAATCAGGGGTGCCTGTAATAGGTTTTATCCACCCATGTCAAGTATGTCTCAGTATGCACATGTGAGCATATTATCTCACTGTGACACACAGTCTACAAGAGGTTCCAACACGTCCATATGCATGTCATATAAATTCCTGTACAAGCGAAGCTCTAGCACGGCTCCATGCATATTCATGATATCTGAAAACCTCGTGCGAGCGAAGCTCTAGCACAGTTTCATAGAAATTAATAAAATCTGCGTACGAGCAACGCTCCAGTACGAGTTAAACTGATTATAAATTTAATTCAAATCCACGTACGAGCATTGCTCCAGTACAAATAGGTATTAAAACTCAATGAAAACCTCGTACGAGAAAAACTCCAGTACGGTAGTCATATGAAATAAATCTGTAAAATAGTGTGAGCAAAGCTCCAACACTCTGTGTATGAGTTAAAATATAAAATTCAGTACGAGCAGTGCTCAAGCACGGTTACAACTCATATAACACTAATAGGTGGCTCAATTTTATCAAAACATGTTAAATAAATATCAATTGGCACCTAACCTGTGCCTTTTCACTTAAAACATGAAAATAATAAACAACCTATCCATAAATTGCTTGAATTAAAGCAATATCATCATGAAAACATTAAAATCATGAATTTCATGCAATTTCATAGCCTTACTACCCTTTTTAAAATTTTCCTAACTGGGGGCAAAATAGTCATTTGCCACTATTTCAATATTTTTCCACAAAAATTATTATTCTGTTTTCGGGTAGCATAATGAATTTAATGTATTGTAAATCCCCTCGAAACTACGTACAGCTACCTCTAAGTGCTCATAAAATTCCCTTACCTGGAATCACGCGCGAGTTTATCCCGACTCGGTTGTACCAGGTCTCTTAGTCCAATTCGCTCGTCTACGGAGCTGCATATAACCACGTATGGGTTCAGTTCAAATATACTGATCAGTATTTCACTCTTACTGATCAAATCTAAAGCTCTAGGCATGTTTTACTCTATTGGGCCCGATTGCACTTTAATGGGCATCGACCCTTTTTTCAGCCCGTTTCCACTTTTAAATCCCTTCTTTGGGTTTACTGGGCTCATTTGGCTTATCAATAATCACCGGGCTTCGTTCCAAACTCATTGGATAGCCTGGATACTATTTATGATAATTACTTTGAAATTTCGAATAAAATTCCTTTTATGTAGAATTAATCCGTAAAATAATCTTAACTCTGCATTTAAGGACTCAAATTATCGTAATTAAAATATACTTACCCAATATGATGTAGGGTACAAAAATCGGAGCTAAATCGGCTCTCGTTCGGGCTTTGTAGTAACACTGCACAATTATATAAATCCAAGTCATTTTTTAATAAAATAATATTAAATTGAATTCTCAGGATTTATCTGCAGGTCAATCCCGACCCTCGATCACTTACCCGAATTTCGAGTCTTCCTCGAGTACACTTTCTTTCTTTTTTTTCCCTTTTCTTTCCTTTCTTTTTCCTTTTCCTTTTCTTTTTCTTTTTCTTTTTCTTTTTCTTTTTCTTTTTCTTTGGCTATGGTGCCGTTTTGGCCCGTTTGCCGTCGCCGGCAATCCCGGCCGTCTCGTCGACCGCCAGTGGGCTCAAAAGAACCGCCTCGGCCAGGGGATCGTTCGGCTGGGTTGAATCAGAGCTGGGATACCGCCATTCGTCAAAATCGACGCGCTTCTTCCTCGGATCTTCTGTCCATCAACTCGCCGAAAATCGATGCCGTCGCCGTGCGTTACCGGTACCGTTGGGTTCGCCGGGCTTCGCTCTATCTTCTCCGACCATTAGCTTGGATCGTCGGGCGCCGGTGGCTCGTCGGGGGTCATGGGTTTCAATCGGGTTCTCTGGGTGCATTTTCGGGTTTCGTTTTCTCTCTCCCCGATTCTGATTTTTCATATTTTTCTTTTTTTATTAATTTATTTATTATTATTTTAATACATTAAAATATATTAAAATAATCCAAATATCCCTAAAAATATCTCAAAAATTATTATTTAATTCATTTAATCAATAAATGAATTTATCAGTCTATGTTCGTCTTTTCGGTATATTTTTCGATTATTTTCGGGATAATTTTTTGAATTAAAAATCTCGATAAATTCTGAATTAATTCCGATTAATTTCCATAAATTAATATCTAGATCAATCGGACTCGAATTTAAATATTTTCCTCTGTATTGATCCAGATTTCGCAAATTTCATATTTTAATGAAAATTACTTATCGAATTTATACTGAATTTTGATCTTTTGACCATTTTACCCTTGCACGTGTTCGGGACCAAATTAAATCAACTTTCTTTCATAAATCCACAATCTTTTCCCTATTTTAAATTTCTTATTTTCAATCAACTCGATTAAATTCCTTATTCGATTTTACGTGCGTTATTTCGTTTCATCTACTTTTCTTATATCCGAATCAACTATCTTATGAATCCATTAACATATAATAATGTCATACAATATGAAAATCATAAGGAATATCATACAAAGATGCAGATCTCACAATATCTCTTGGCCGTTCAAAAGTGAAAAAATATCCTCTGAATGAGTAGATACCTCTTCAAAGAAGAAGTAATGATTTAAAAGTTACAATTAACTTTTGTACTAGTTCTTATTCCATTGATTAAATATCCCTTTAATCAATCATCTTCCACTTTATTTTGAATTTTTCTATAGAGACCCCATTAAGGGTTAAATTTTAAGGTAATTGGTCAGGGTATGGTTGGTTAGGAGTGATAATCAAATCAAAACAACTTAGGTTTTGTGTGATTATTAAAAATGACTTTTGGTTTTTACATTTTTTTGTGTTTGTTGGCAAAAAATATATTGGTCAACGAAAAATGACTTCTTGGTAAACAAAAAATTGGGTCATTTTTCTAAAAGTTATCGCATGCTTTTGAAAAAAGGAAGTCATTTTTAGAAAATCGTTGTCTATATGTGAAATTGCTTACCAAGTTCTTGAATATAATTATACTAAAGTTAGACTTTGGATATGATTTTTTAAATCTTGATTTAATTTAACCCTACATAAAACATTATTACATTAATAAATATTTTTATTTAATTAAATTAAAATTTTCAATATTAAAATATTAACATTAAAAATATTTCAATATTTTAAGTTTAAATATTTTATTTTGTAGATTATTAATCTTAATTTTTTTAATATTAAAATAATAAATAACATTATATTATTTTAATAATAAATATTAATTTAATAAATAATAAATTTATTATTTTAATAATTAATATTTTTAATCATTTCTTAATATTTTAATTTAAGATATAATGTTTTTATAGTATATTTACAAATATTTTATACTAATATTTTATTAATGAATATATATATATATATATAATACTTTTATTATGATTTTAATAATAAAAAATTTTAGTATAAATAGAATTATTTTAATAATATAAATATTTTTCATATTTCAAAAATAAAATTAATATATCATTAATATTATATATACTAAAATAGTAATATTACTTTAAATATTTTAAAAATATTAATATATATAATAAGAAATAGTTTTCTTTTAAATGTTTAATATTATATATATAATTAAATAGTATTTTCAAAAATATAATCATTTTTATATTAATTTATTAAAAAATCAATAATAAATAAATTTTACTATTTTAATTGTTATGCTAATATATTTGGAGAAGAAAACAGATTTTCCAAAACAACAACTAAATAATAGGAAATATATTTTTGACTCATCTAAACAACGAAAAACTTTAATTTTCCATAGAATGTAAATATTTTTAAAAAATTATATTTTGAAAGTCATTTTCAATAAACCAAACATAGTTTTAATGTTAAGTTCAAGCTCCAATTGATTGAAAACTCAAAACTTAACGTTTGACTTACATTTAAATAAGCTTAATTTTTGAAATTCGAACTTGATTCAAAAAATATTTGAATGGTTCAAATATGACTCGATAGACTTAATTTATGATATTTCAAATATATTTATGAGAATAAAATGATAAATCAATAATTAAATATTAAAAATATTTATTAAAAAAATTAAATATCCTTGCAAATCACTTAATCCAAAAATTAAAATACTCAAATTCAATTCATTACTCGAATAATTTAAATTTGAACTTATTCAAATATAAACTGTAAGGCTCGTACCTTCCTATGTATCCCTTATGATTCCATAAAGTATACACTTGTTACATGTAATACGAATCATAAGAGATGTAGGGTCCGTGAATTCGATGTACACACTTGTTATACGATTTCGTGACGTACACACAAGTTACGTTATATATGAATAATAAGAAATGAACATTTTCATGCTCTAAGTGGGATTAGAATGCAAAATGAGTATGGAAGTAATCGAATGTGAAATTACCTTTGAAAATCTGGGAAAATTGCAGTTGGAATGCTGCAGATGAAGGGCAGATCGATCTCATTGCAAGGGGAGATCAATCTCATTGCCTTGAAATGCGATGCCAAAGCATTCTGCAAAAGGGAGATCAATCCATCATATAAAGCAGATCGATCTCCAATTGTTATGCCTAACAAGGATCAATCTCATTCCCAAAGACAGATCGATCTCTAAAGGATTATGGCTAGCAAAGATCGATATCTTCACCAAGCCAGATCGATCTCTAAAGCATTTCGCCAGGCAGAGATAGATCCTATCCCTTGAGCAAATCGATCCCATCCAAAGAGGCAAATTGATCCCCTAGCCTGCATATCTAATTTTGAAGGAATTCAAACAAAGGGAGATCGATCTCTACCCTTGGAGATCGATCTCATAATGTGAATTTTGTAAAAAGCCCAACAATTCATGACTTCTTCCTGAGACATTGGAAAACCTTTCCATTTTAAGTAAAATAACCTAGTTTCTCACTCTAGAATACCACCCTTTCTAAAAAGATTGGAGGAAAAGATATTTGAGCAAAGTTGTTGCTTAAGAGGAGGAGAACAACATAATCAAAAACTAGAAGTTGAGTTGATCGATTGAAGGAGAAAAATGATTTTTCCCAAATTTGGCAAAAAGGGAGAAAAGTAAAGCTAGGTAAGATTTCAATACACCAACTTCAAGTATGTTAATCTAGACATTC
The DNA here is from genome assembly GCA_033439115.1 of Firmiana major. Lineage (NCBI taxonomy): Eukaryota > Viridiplantae > Streptophyta > Magnoliopsida > Malvales > Malvaceae > Firmiana > Firmiana major. Next base: position 17,844,909 of record CM065903.1, on the reverse strand, counting down.
CTATGAGTTGATTTTTGTATGAAATGTTGGCTAAAAACATCCATGAACAAGCTTAATCTTCCATGACCAAGAATGGGCTTAGTGTGAGAAAGTGAGAGAAAGTTGCTTAGGCATGGAGTTGATAATGATTTATGCATGAATAGATGTCATTGAGCATGTATAAATGATTATAAGATGGTTTTGTGAACTTAGTTAGTGGGATTGGATAAAGTTATGAAATGTACACCCAAGGTGTTTGAGAAAAATGCATGAATGAATGGATTAAACTAAGGTTATTAGATGTTTATTTAATACCGAAGAAACTCAGTTTATAGCCAAGATAAGTGAAAAATCGAGAGAATAGAGGAAGTAATTAAATAAGGGTCTGAATGACCCTATTTTAGCTTTTGTATGAATAGAAGAGTGAAGTAGTGGTATAATGTGTATTTATTGATGGTTTGACGTATAATTTAGGCAGCTCGAGACACGTTAAATCAAAGCTAGTCCGAAAACCCGAGACTATTGCACCCCTAAGGTGCAAGAGGTAAGGGATGCAACTGTTTTTGTGCATATGTATTCTTTATCGATGAAAATGCTTTGGTAGCATGAAAACATTTTATTAATGAGCATATTGTAAGACCCGATATTTTTAACGTAAGAGAAAAAGGGAATAAATAAAAATTTTCGAGTGCATTTAAAAATGCAAAAGGATTGAAATGGTATTCCCGAACACGTGCAAGGGCAAAACGATCAAAAGTCCAAAATTTGGTATTAATCGGGACAAGAAAATTTAATTAAAAATATGAGATTTGAGAATCTTGATCAATAACGAAGAAATAATTAAATTTCGAATTAAATTAATCAAGATATGAATTTATTGGAATAAACTGGAATTTTAGTATCGAAAAATAATCCCGAAAATAATCGAAAAATATACCGAAAAGGTAAAATTGAACTGATAAATTCATTTACGGAACAAATGAATAAAATAATAATTATTTTAGGTATTTTTAGATTTTAATAATATTTTAATTGATTAAAATATTATTAAAAATAAAATAATAATAAAAATCAATAATAAAAAAATAAAATAATAATTAAAAAAACACAAAAAATCGCGTTTTGCGATTTTCTAAAGGAAACCGAAGCAGCCGAATAAGGGAGCCACCGACGGAGCCACCGGCGAGGGACCCAGGCGAGGTGGCCGAAGCCATCGGCCAGCCGAGCCATCGTCGGCGTTGGTGGAGGCCAAAGGAGGCAACGATCGACAGTGAAAGAGGTCAAAAACGGAGAAGCCGAGAGAGAAAGGAGCATTCCCGGTGATCGGAGCCGATTCGGCCCCGGCCACCGCCACCCGAAGGTAGCCCACGACAAGGTCGGCCGATCAGCAGCTGAATCGGCCGGTGGGGCTGCGGCTAACGTCGAAAAATGGCAAGAAACAGAAATGGGTACCGACGCCGAGGGAGAAGGGCCGGACAGGCCACTTTTCGGCGACCTTGGACGAAACCAACCCCAGATCCGAGATGCGGACGACCCAGCGGAGCCACTGGCGACGAAAACCGATGGAGAACCGGTCGGCGAGCCACTGAACCGGTCAAACCGGACAGAACCGGTGATCTGAACCAGGTTGAACCAAACCGGACCGAACCGGGTTAAACCGAATTGGACCGAACCGGTTCAGCCAAAAAGAAAAGGAAAAAAGGAAGAAAAAGGGAAAAAGAAAAAAGAGAAAAAATTGGGGAAAATTCAAGTGATGCAATCGAGCTTCAGGTAAGTCGGTAAGAGGTCGAATTGACCGATTTAAATTTTAGAATATTTAATTTAATTAATATTCGACTGAAAATTTACCCGAAAAAATATTAAATTGTGTAGCTCGACAATTCACATCAACCGAAAGCTCGAGACAGTCTCGATTTGTGTATTATCATGGAATCTCGGGTAAGTAACCCTTATTTACGAAAATTTTACGTCGATATGCGTGTTAGAATTTACCGCATAAATTACGGATTTAATTTCTGCATGAAATGAATTAAATTCTAAAAATTGGATAAATTATCGTAAATATTAAATTGAGATATCCGAGAATTTAGAACGAGGCTAAATAAATACTGCTGGGCCCAATGAGCCCAATAGGCCTCGATAAAGTGTGGTAAACGGGCTTAGGCCGATAAAGGCCCATTATGGTGCAATCGAGTCCAATATGAGTAAACGGGCCCAATGATTTAAATTAAGCCCAGAAAATTGTGAAATACAATTAATTGTATTGTATTTGACCTTATGAATGTGTATCCGCAGTTTCGAAGATTGGATTCGGAGCAAATCGGACTGCTCGACGAGTCATCAGTGGAAAGGTCAGACTGTACAGAAAAATGAGGTAAGGGAATTGTGTGAGTAGCTAGAGGTAGCTACGCATATTTTAATAGTTTTTCTGTACACTGAATATGTATGTATACCCTAATTATGTATAAATGTCCTAAAAATGGTTTTAAGATTTTAAGGACTCGAAATAGGTAAAAGTCTATTTTACGCCTATTGAGGGAAGTTCACCTAAGGATGGTGAAAGCATGACATGCATGAAATGCATGATTTAAGGAAATTTTGGAATTAAGAATTTTATTGGTTTTAATCAAAGCAAATTGATAGATTAGCCAATAATTGCATGAATTTCACATGATAACACTACTTAAGTGTTATTTACATTTAAATGGAAATTTCTTTGGAAAATAGGCCAACTATCGAGTTTATATGGAAACAGATAGTGCCGACATGTAGTTCGCACTATATCTGCATTTGTAATGTGCATAAATGTGCTTGAGCAGTTGCTCGCACCGATTTGTGTGACATCATATGCATAAAATGTGCTAGAGCGGTTGCTCGCACTGATTTTATGATTTGATATGCATGAGAGCTGTTGGAGCTTAGCTCGCACTCTGTTTTGACATGTTTTGACATGTTTTGATTTGTTTTGACGTGGTATGCATAAAATGGTGCTGGAGCGATTGCTCGCACTAGTTTTAATGATTTAACATGCATGAGAGATGCTGGAGCTTAGCTCGCATCCTGTTTTGATATGTTATTGCATAAAAGTCGTGCTGGAGTGTAACTCGCACGAGATTTGATTTAATTATGCATAAAGTTGTGTTGGAGTGTAACTCGCACGAGATTTGATTTACTTGAGCATTCATTTGTGCTGGAGCGTTGCTCGCACAAAGTTTTATATGATTTTATAATTCATTTTCAAGTCGTACTGGAGTTTTTCTCGTACAAGGTTTTCACTGAGTTTTTATACATATCCGTACTAGAGCATTGCTCGTACGTGGATTTTACTTGAATCTATAATTATTTTAAGTCGTACTGGAGTGCTGCTCGTACGTAAATTTCATTGATTTCTATGAAACCGTGCTAGAGCTTCGCTCGCACAGGGATTTATATTACATGCATATAGCCGTGTTGGAGCCTCCTGTAGACTGTGCGTCACAGTGAAATGATATGCTCACACATGCATATTGAGAAAGAGATGATATGGGTGGATAAGACCTATTACAAGCACCCCTGACTGAGCTTGGGTTCACAGAGTACGTTGTACCGTGTATGTCACGCGGAGTATGCTGTACCGTGGGGATTTTTGGAGTGGAGTGGCATTAGCCACGAGGCAACAAGCCTTGCCCTCGCAATCCTGGTGTTATGCTATTCTGGGGGGTAGGACGACCCACCTCCCGTTTCAGGTGTGATACCCCACACACTAGGTACCATGTTGCCAGGGATCACTAGGATATGGCCATAGTCCTCGATGTTACTGATAAAATCAGCTGATTGTCTCACATGATATAACTATTGGTCGATAGACCAGGGTAGACCCGAAGGAGGGGTCAGGCCCCCGATTTTATGATTTTATACTGTGATTGCTAGATTTCAGATGATTTTATGATATGTGACCCTAAAAGAAGGGTGGTTTTATAACCGAAGTTTTATAATGGAAGTTTTATAATGAATTTTAACGAATTATTTTATGAGTTTGAAATGGAATTATGAGATTGTTTTATGAGTTGATTGACCCGGAAGGGTTAGTTTTTACTGCAATTTTAATGAATTGATTTAAATGTAGTAGCATGTGAAGTTTTCCATGTTTTCATTTGAAATCCATGATTTGTCTTGCATGACATGAAAGACTGCATGATCTTGATTAAATTCATACTTATTATGATTTAATGATGTCACATAAAATGCTTTGATGCATAAGTAATATGATTTATATATGCACGAACAGTTTTATAAACTAAGTCATTGATGTTTGCAGGACTTTGTGCTTGATGATTTAATGAAAAGAAATGGATTTAAGGGCATGGCATTATGAGCATGTAGATAGTGGAGCTATCTACTTACTTGCATAATTACTTTACTGAGCGTGTGGTTTGCTCACCCCCTTATTTTCCCATCTTTTCAGAGCACTTACAATAGTTATTGAGCGGCTGAGGACTTGCATGCTTGATATCCGCTGCTTCCCATCGAGAGACAGGTATACACATATAGTTTTGTATCTAAATATGTAATGCACAGTACTGCAAATGGATATGATGTCGGGGATGTTGAGTTATAAATACCAATGTGTAAGTGTTTAATCAAAGTCAAATGATAGTAAACTCTAATATATGAATGTGATTATGGAAATGAAATGGTAAATAGGTGAGAGGTGACTAACACTGAATCATAGCCCAACTGTGTTGTAGGATGGTTACGATGAGAGAAATGTAAGAATTAAATAATAAATGAAAAAGCGAAAAATTTACTCTGATTTTTAGGTAATTTGGGTCGTGACAAGTTTTTGGTATCAGAGCTTGAGTTGGCCTGATATGAGTCGATTTTAGTGGTTAAGAAAGTTTACATCCCCATGTACTGTGCATTGTTTAGATACAATTGTGTATATCGAGATGGAAGTGTAGCTAAGAATTTGGTTTTGAATGCAAGAATAGACTCATTAACTGATAGCCGCTATGGTTAAGAGGCAAGTACATGAGCTCGAGGCCGTAGAGGTAGGCCCGACAGTTGTACTGAGTTGCCACATGAGACTCGAGATGAGATTGACGTGGAGGCTTATGTTGAGCATGCCCCACAAAGTCCGACAGAGAGATCGGACAGAGTCCGACAGAGAGATCAAACAATATTGAGACACGCTTCGCGAGGTTGGAGCGGAGTGAGGAGAATATTTTGAGAGCTAATTGCTCAGAGTATGTATGGTATTTAAGGGTGAGTCGAAACATTGATGGAAGTCCGCTCGACCCATCTTAAGAATTAGATATCCATAATGGACATGGAAAATAATTCTATATGTATTCCGGTAACAGAATATCCCGGACATTTAAAAGAAATGACAGATAAAATTCTTTACTCTGACCCAGAGGAATATGTTGATTTACGAGTATGAAACTCAGTTATATTTCTGGGCAGATATGACTCGGACACGATGAACAATGAGAGTCGAGATGTCTGAAAGTTCATGGAAGGGCTCAGATTGTCAATTAGAGTCCGATTGGGGCATTAGATATCACTACCTATGCCGAGGTAGTGTGCAGACTCAGTTATGTGAATAAGATCATGAGTTGCACACCTTTGAGATTGAGAAAGGTAGTGAGGGTCGAAATTGAGACAAAAAGAGAATAAAGAATGACAAAGATGTCAGGATGGGAAAAGGTAGTTTGGTAAAAGATTAGAGTTGATAAATCATGGGGTAAGTTGATTGATAAACCCCAGTATATCTAATTTCAATACTTACGAGGGGTATTGTGATTTGAGGACCCCGACCTGCTCCGTAATAGTGAGAGCAGTGTAGTAGTATAGTAGTGTAACAGAGTAGCAGTGTAAGCAGTGTAAGATGTGTAGTAGTTACCACAGAAATAAGATGTTGGACGAGGGTGAGTGTATGCCTTGGACCAAGACACTATTGATGTTTCATCTGATGTGGTGGAAGATACCACACTGGTAGTGAATAATGAAATAAAGTAATTATTTTAATTGATCCTGGTGCCACGCATTTATTCATACCGCCTTCAGTTGCTTATAAGTTAGTGAAAGATGTGAAGCCTGTACCCTTAAGCAAGATGATGATGGTTAGCTGATTTTCACTAACTGAATATAGGTATAGTGATTGTAAGTTGAAAATAGGGGTGAAAACATCACTAAAAAGTGTACTGTAAGTTTGACAAGTAATGAAAGAGTTTGACATAAGTAATATATGGAATGAGATAAGCTTTGAGATGTGATAGATCCTGCATACGAGATATATTGGAATAAGAGGCGTATGCAAGGTAAGAATATCTTTCATATGTAAAGTAATTTTAGTCAAGTCTGAGGATTAATAAAGGTATTTCAAAATACTTCTCTGCTTGAAGACTTGACAGCGTCTAGAAAACGCAGACATAACCTATAAATTGAAATCGACAATCGTAATGTATATACATTTAAAATTTGGGCACCTTTACTGGTAGAATTTGATTAATCATGAAGGTTTAAAAAAAATTAAAAAAATTAAAATTTTAGAAAAGCCGTTAATATAAGAAAAAAGGAAATGACGCGGGTTAGTATCTCGAACGAAAGCTATTTCGATATGACATGATACGTTTATGCGTACATAGGTCAAGGATATGAGTGATTGAAATATTGAGTTGAACTCAACTACGATAAGGTATTTAAACCTTACCTGGACCAATTGGTTGTCATCTTGAGCGATGATATTTTGATGCATTCGAAGTCCAGAGAAGAGCTTGAGTAGTAATTGGAAACTGTCTTACAGACGAGGTGTTGTGAGTTTCTCAATGAGCTACTCAGTTGACACGTTTCGTTTGGAAAAAGATTTCATATGAGTGGTATGATAAGTATGTAAATGGCTTCGGTGAGTTTTGGTATATTGAAGTAATGAACTGACCACCGTATGTATTCTCACCATGACTAACAGCTCCAAAGGTTTCAGTGTATATGGATACCTCAAAATTATGAGTGAGCTGTGTATTGATGTAGAATGGGAAAATAGTCGTTTATGGATCCAATTAGTTCAAGGATCATAAGAGAAACTATCTGATCTATGATTTAGAGTTGGCAACCGTAGCGTTTACACTTAAGGTATGATGCTACCACTTAAATGGTAAGAAATTTCAGATATGCACTGATCGTAAAAGCCCCGAGTATCTGTTTTCACAGAAAGCGCAAAATATAAGATAACCAAGAGGGTTAGAGCTTCTAAGGATTATGATTGTGAACATTGTACCACCCAAGAAAGGCTAATGTAATGGTTAATGCCTTGAACTGAAAGAGCCTCGGGATGATATTACATATGATAGTCAGGGATCGTGAGCTACTAGAGCAGTTATGAGCCTCAGTAGTGATGTGATCCCTTCTGATGATGACGGTGATTTTATGACAGCTAGCCTAAGGTTAGAATCGGATTTGTGTAACCAAATTTGCCAGGCTTAGCGTGATGATCGGCATGGTGTCGATAGTGTGGGTCAGATTCAGATGGGTATAGTAACAGAGTTCACAGTGAGTAATGATGACTTGCAGAGGTTCAGAGACAGTATAAGTGCTCCCTAGGACCACAGTTGATGAGATAGTGTTATTGTCAGAAGCTCACTCTTTGGGATATACAGTGCATCCGGGAAGTAATAAATGTATCGAAAATTCTGAAAAAGTGTATTGGTGGTCAGATATGATAAGAGACATTGTAGAGATTGTAGCAAAGGGTCTCGTATGTCAACAGATTAAGGTAGAGCACTAGAAATCTGTAAGATTATTGCAGCCTCTACCTATAATGACATGGAAATGGGAACAAGTTATCATGAATATTGTGATGGATTATAGAAGACCCAGAGGAATCACGAGACTATCTGAGGGATAACCGATAGATTGATTAAGTCTACCCACCTTCTAGTTATGAAAATCCCCAGATACTCTAAGTGTGTAGGCGGATTCATGTGTATGGAAGATTGTGAAATAGTATGTAGCGTTCCAGGGAGCATGGTATCAGATAGGGATTCCCGCTTCACTTTCTTCTTCTGGGAATATGTTTCAGGAAGCTGTGGGAACCCGATTGTGTGTTAGCACAGCTTTCCATCCTCGGATCGATGGTCAGTCAAAGAGGACTGTACAGGTTCTGGAGGATGTGATGAGAACGTGTGCCATTGATTTTATAAGCTCCTGGGATGATCAGTTGTTAATAATAGAATTCACCAATAATTATAGTTGTCACTCGAGTATCAGGATGAGATTATATGAGGCATTGTATGGCCGTAGGGAGTTGTTTCCCGACTTGGATAGGAAGAAGTGGGTGACAGATAGAGAATTGTTCCCAAATTGGTAAGACAAGCCTCTGAGGATGTTCAGTTGATTATGAGAGATTAAGAACACCTCAGAGCAGACAGAAAAGCTATGCTGACAAGAGATGAGAAACCATTGGAAATTCACCGAGGGTGAATTAGTATTGTTGGCAGTTACTTGTCTTAAGGACGTAACGAGATTCAGATAGATATTGGATGAAGTGGAAGGTAAGACCTGTAAGTTGGCGTTACCACTTGAATTAACAGGCATCCACAATGTGTCCTATCTTTTGATACTTCAGAAATAATATCCGGACTCAGCATATGTGATTGGATATGAGCTCCAACAACTTAGCTCAATGAAAGTATAACGTATGATTGGAAAATCAATTCGGGTATTAGATGGAAAGAGAAAATATTGAGGTTTAAGATGATCTCCCTAGTTAAGTATGATGGTAGTATTATACTCCGGAGAAAGTCACTTGAGGATGACAGTATATGATACGATAGATGTACCCGGAGTTATTTATTGACTCATATGACTTGGTTCTAATTTGGAGGACCAAATTTCTTAAGTGGGAGAGATTGTAAGACCCGATATTTTTAACGTAAAAGCAAAAGGGAATAAATAAAAATTTTCGAGTACATTTAAAAATGCAAAAGGATTGAAATGATATTCCCGAACACGTGCAAGGGCAAAACGGTCAAAAGACCAAAATTTGGTATTAATCGGGATAAGAAAATTTAATTAAAAATATGGGATTTGAGAATCTTGATCAATAACGAAGAAATAATTAAATTTCAGATTAAATTAATCAAGATATAAATTTATTGGAATAAACTGAAATTTTAGTATCGAAAAATAATCCCGAAAATAATCGAAAAATATACCGGAAAGGCAAAATTGAACTGATAAATTCATTTACGGAATAAATGAATAAAATAATAATTTTTTTAGATATTTTTAGATTTTAATAATATTTTAATTGATTAAAATATTATTAAAAATAAAATAATAATAAAAATCAATAAAAAAATAAAATAATAATTAAAAAAACACAGAAAATCGCGTTTTGCTATTTTCTGAAGGAAACCGAAGCAGCCAAACAAGGGAGCCACCGACGGAGCCACCAGCGAGGGACCCAAGCGAGGTGGCCGAAGCCATCGGCCAGCCGAGCCATCGCGGGCGTTGGTGGAGGCCAAAGGAGGCAGTGATCGGCAATGAAAGAGGTCGAAAACGGAGAAGCCGAGAGAGAAATGAGCATTCCCGGTGATCGGAGCCGATTCGGGCCCGGCCACCACCACCCGAAGGTAGCCCACGCCAAGGTTGGCCGATCAACGGCTGAATCGGCCGGTGGGGCAGCGGCTAACGCTGGAAAACGACAAGAAATATAAATGGGTACCGACGCCGAGGGAGAAGGGCCAGACGGGCCACTTTCCGGAGACCTTGGGCGAAACCAACCCCAAATCCGAGATGCGAACGACCCAGTCGAGCCACTGGTGATGAAAATCGACGAAGAACCGGTCGACGAGCCACTGAGCCGACCGAACCGGACTGAATCGATGGTCTGAATCGGGTTGAACCGAACCAGACCGAACCGGTTCATCCAAAAAGAAAAGGAAAAAATGAAGAAAAAGGGAAAAAGAAAAAAGAGGAAAAATTGGGGAAATTTCAGTGATGCAATCGAGCTTTGGGTAAGTCGGTAAGCAGTCGAATTGATCGATTTAAATTTTGGAATATTTAATTTAATTAATATTCGACTGAAAATTTACCCGAAAAAAATATTAAATTGTGTAGCTCGACAATTAACATCAACAGAGAGCTCGAGATAGTCTCGATTTTTGTATTATCATGGAATCTCGGGTAAGTAACCCTTATTTACGATAATTTTACGTCGATATGCCTGTTAGAATTTATCGCATAAATTACGGATTTAATTTTCGCATGAAATGAATTAAATTCTAAAAATTGGATAAATTGTCGTAAATATTAAATTGAGATATCCGAGAATTTAGAACGAGGCTAAATAAATACTGCTGGGCCCAATGAGCCCAATAGGCCTCGATAAAGTGTGGTAAATGGGCTTAAGGCCGATAAAGGCCCATTATGGTGCAATCGGGGCCAATATGAGTAAACGGGCCCAATGATTTAAATTAAGCCTAGAAAATTGTGAAATACAATTAATTGTATTGTATTTGACCTGATGAATGTGTATCCGTAGTTTCGAAGATTGGATTCGGAGCAAATCGGACTGCGCGACGAGTCATCAGTGGAAAGGTCAGACTGTACAGAAAAATGAGGTAAGGGAATTGTGTGAGTAGCTAGAGGTAGCTACGCGTATTTTAATAGTTTTTCTGTACACTGAATATGTATGTATACCCTAATTATGTATAAAGGTCCTAAAAATGGTTTTAAGGTTTTAAGGACTCGGAATAGGTAAAAGTCTATTTTACCCCTATTGAGGGAAGTTCACCTAAGGATGGTGAAAGCATGACATGCATGAAATGCATGATTTAAGGAAATTTTGAATTAAGAATTTTATTGGTTTTAATCAAAGCAAATCGATAGATTGACCAATAATTGCATGAATTTCACATGATAACACTACGTAAGTGTTATTTACATTTAAATGGAAATTGTTTTGGAAAATAGGCCAACTATCAAGTTTATATGGAAACAGATAGTGCTGACACATAGTTCACACTATATCTGCGTTTGTGAATATGCATAAATGTGCTTGATCGGTTGCTCGCACCGATTTGTGTGACATCATATGCATAAAATGTGCTAGAGCGGTTGCTCGCACTGATTTTATGATTTGATATGCATGAGAGCTACTGGAGCCTAGCTCGCACTCTGTTTTGACATGTTTTGATTTGTTTTGACGTGGTATGCATAAAATGGTGCTGGAGCGATTGCTCGTACTAGTTTTAATGATTTAACATGCATGAGAGATGCTAGAGCTTAGCTCGCATCCTGTTTTGATATCTTATGGCATAAAAGCCATGCTGGAGTGTAACTCGCACGAGATTTGATTTACTTGAGCATTCATTTGTGCTGGAGCGTTGCTCGCACAAAGTTTTATATGATTTTATAATTCATTTTAAAGTCGTACTGGAGTTTTTCTCGTACGAGGTTTTCACTGAGTTTTTATACATATCCGTACTAGAGCATTGCTCGTACGTGGATTTTACTTGAATCTATAATTATTTTAAGTCGTACTAGAGCGCTGCTCGTACGCAGATTTCATTGATTTCTATGAAACCATGCTAGAGCTTCGCTCGCACAAGATTTTCAGATATCATGAATATGCATGGAGCCGTGCTAGAGCTTCGCTCGCACAGGGATTTATATTACATGCATATAGCCGTGTTGGAGCCTCCTGTAGACTGTGTGTCACAGTGAAATGATATGTTCACACGTGCATATTGAGACAAAGATGATATGGGTGGATAAGACCTATTACAAGCACCCCTGACTGAGCTTGGGTTCACGGAGTATATTGTACCGTGTATGTCACGCGGAGTACGCTGTACCGTCGGGATTGTTGGAGTGGAGTGGCATTAGCCATGAGGCAGCAAGCCTTGCCCTCGCAATCCTGGTGTTATACTGTTCTGGTGGGCAGGACGACCCACCTCCCGTTTCAGGTGTGATACCCCGCACATTAGGTACCGTGTTGCCAGGGATCACTAGGATATGGCCATAGTCCTCGATGTTACTGATAAAATCAGCTGATTTTCTCACATGATATAACTATTGGTCGATAGACCAGTGTAGACCCGAAGGAGGGGTCAGGCCCCCGATTTTATGATTTTATACTGTGATTGCTAGATTTCAGATGATTTTATGATATGTGACCCTGAAAGAAGGGTGGTTTTATAATCGAAGTTTTATAATGAATTTTAACGAATTGTTTTATGAGTTTGAAATGGAATTATGAGATTGTTTTATGAGTTGATTGACCCGAAAAGGTTAGTTTTTACTGCAGTTTTAATGAATTGATTTAAATGCAGTAGCATGTGAAGTTTTCCATGCTTTCATTTGAAATCCATGATTTGTCTTACATGACATGAAAGACTGCATGATCTTGATTAAATTCATGCTTATTATGATTTAATGATGTCCTATAAAATGCTTTGATGCATAAGTAGTATGATTTATATATGCACGAACAGTTTTATAAACTAAGTCATTGATGTTTGCATGACTTTGTGCTTGATGATTTAATGAAAAGAAATAGATTTAAGGGCATGGCATTATGAGCATGTAGATTGTGGAGCTATCTACTTACTTGCATAATTGCCTTACTGAGCGTGTGGTTTGCTCACCCCCTTATTTTTCCATCTTTTCAGAGCACTTACAATAGTTATTGAGCAGCTGAGGACTTGCATGCTTGATATCTGCTACTTCCCATCGAGAGACAGGTATACACATTTGTATAGTTTTGTATCTAAATATGTAATGCACAGTACTGTAAATGGATATGATGTCGGGGAAGTAGAGTTATAAATATCAATGTGTAAGTGTTTAATCAAAGTCAAATAATAGTAAACTCTGATATATGAATGTGATTATGGAAATGAAATGGTAAATAGGTGAGAGGTGACTAACACTGAATCATAGCCCAACTGTGTTGTAGGATGGTCACGATGAGAGAAAGGTAAGAATTAAATAATAAATGAAAAAGCGAAAAATTTACTCTGATTTTTAGGTAAATTGGGTCGTGACACATATGTGTTTAACTTGAGATTTCTTACTTGAGTGCATGTTTTGCCGGTTTGAGTTCGATTTTGTGATTTGAATGTTTTGCGAACAAATATAGTTTATAATTGAATGAGATTTATAACGCAAAACTAATATGATCTCTACATGAAAACAAAACTATTTTCAGCATAATAATGGCACATTTTTAAGGTTAAGGACTCGTCATGATATCTGCACATCGATACCTCCGTTTTGGTAACGTGAGATGCCTTTGTTTTGGTAATGTGAGATGCCTCTATTTTGGTAACGTGAGATGCCTCCGTTTTAGTAGTGTGAGATGCCTCTGTTTTGGTAATGTGAGATGCCTCTGTTTTGGTAGTGTGGGATGCCTCCGTTTTGGTAACATGAGATACCTCTGCTTTGGTAGTGTGAGATACCTCCGTTTTGGTAATGTGAGATGCCTCTGCTTTGGTTGTGTGAGATGCCTCCGCTTTAGTAGTGTGAGATGCCTCCGTTTTGGTAATGGGAGATGATTCCCTCGTTTGAGGATGCCCTCGTTGAGGATGATGCGATGTGATGATTGTTTTCATGACATTTATATTATGCCTAGTCTCCATAACTGTTTTAAGATAATGATGCTTTGATGAATTATGATTTTAATCACGCATTTACAATTATGTGAATTTATTACACTTATGCTTTGATGATGATTTCGAAATCTCATATGTACTCCTTACTAAGCTACTTGAAAGCTCACCCCCTTTCTTTCCTCATCAAAAGATTATTTACAGTAAGCACAAGTACATGTTGCGTACGTGACATAGGCTGGTGGACGAGGCTCTCCCCATGCTATTGCTTGTACACTCGTAAGGTATAATTCAATTCATTTTGTATCCAAACAATTATGTAATGCAGACACTTATTTTTAAGTAACGTTGGGATGTAATCAGAATGATATATGTATATAAATTAGATAAGTGGGTTTATTTTGATACCATGTTATTTGATTAAGTAAATGTTGATGTTGAGAGATCCTTAGATTGTTGGTTAATAAGATAGGTATGAGCTTAACTGACACGGTACATGTATGCACCTCGAGTAGGTAGTTTAATTTTAAGAAAAATTTTAAATTAGCCCTATTTCCTGTGCTTCCAGGCTGTACCAGATTTGGTGGTATCAAAACAAAGGGTGTCTAGTACTGTCAGTGTCGATTAATTGGAAATAGATTACATCCTAAGTGTCTGTACTTGTCTGGTTATGAATTGAATGTAACGGTTAAAATTATAACAAAGTTTAATGTATACGCGCAGGTACGTAAGAGTTAAGATATGAGGGGGAAACGAGGCCGTCCCCGGAGGTAGGCATAGCCACATCCACCACTTGCCCCACAGCCAGAGAGTCCTAACTCTCGAATTAATCGGTTGGAGCAGGATGTACGACAGGGGTTTGAGCAAGTGGCAGCGCTATTAGCGTAGCATTTCGGGGCTAATGCCTCAGGTAACACATCTACGCCGGCTCCTACACCTACACCACCACATGATCCGCCCCCACCTCCTATACAGACTAACCTGGTACCACCCGCCACTCAGCCTTCGATACAGACCAGGCCCGATGATAGAGATTTGGGCTGGTTAAAGGGGTGAATGGTCCAGCAGAGGCAGAGGAGTGGTTGATAGAGATGAGGATAATGTTAGATTTTTTTTAGGGTGCACTAATGCGGAGAGGGTTATTATGAGCACCTACATGCTTAAGGAACGAGCATGATGTTGGTGGAGTAGCACCTAGAGTATATTGACTGCCAGTCATCTAGTGATCAGCTGGAAAACTTTTCAGTCAGCCTTCAGGACCTAGTATATCCTTCGTGCTACCCAGAGGAAAATATAAGCAGATTTTTTGAATTTAGTACAGGGCAGTGGCAGAGTTGATGAATATGAGAACCGGTTTACCACTTTGTTGAGATATGATCCAGAGATTGTCAATGACAAGAAGCACCGTACAGAGCGATTTGTATATGGGATGAGACCAGTCATTCGAGATAGATTGATGGGGCTCTATATTACTGAGTTTAATGATGCACTGAGAGGGCACAAGAAGTTGAGAGGGGACTAGAGTTAATACAGTCCCAGTCTGAGTCCCGGGTGATAATCAGGGATAAGGGTAAGAGACCTGCAACTTCCCACACCGACTTCAGGAGGGGTTCTTTTAAGAGACAAATGATCGAGGGACCTAAAAGGAGGGTTGATAGACCCGTGGTTCCTCTCATTACTATGAAGACCCCTTGAGGTGCCAGACCCGACACTAAGATCTGCAAAGACTGTGGTCAGCCGTATGAGGGTACTTGTTTTCGGATACTACGAGGATGTTTTAGATACAGGGACATGGGTTACAGGGTGAAGGACTGCCCACAGCCACAGAGACCACATCCTCAACAGCCTCCTCGATAGCAGCCTTAGAGAGTGATCCCCCAGAGACAGGCCACAGCTGCTAATAGGGAAAGAAGCCTGTCACAGAGGGGCACGTATTTACTTTGGATAAGGAGACTGCAGACACTTTGTCCGAGGCTATACGAGGTACACTTCTTGTTTGTAATCATAAGGCTCATGTGTTGTTTAACCCAGGGTCCACGCATTCTCTTATTTCAGTACACTTGCATGTAAATTGAACTTAGAGCCTGAACCCCTAGCTCATATTTTACATGTAAGTACACCCATGCATGAGTCGCAGAGGACTGATATGGTATGTAGAAAGTGTGAGATTAAGGTGGGAGATAAGGTAATGTTAGCAGACCTAACTTTATTAAATATGTGTGGTTTTGATGTGATTCTATGAATGGATTGGTTAGCGGCCAATCGCATGAGTCTAGACTAGGAATATAAATGTGTGAAATTTATTGTGAAGAATCTTAAGGTATAATTATGATTTTCGAAAAACACTGATTAAATTATTGATGTGAAGGTTACATCGCACTTATCTCCGATATCAGTCGGGAACATTCTAGGATAGAGGACATACTTGTAGTATGTGAGTTTTCGGATGTTTTCCCAGATGAGTTGTCGGGTTTACCACTAGAGAGAGAGCTGGAGTTCACTATCGATTTAGTGTCAGATACCTAGTCGATCTCTAAACCTCCCTATAGGATGGAATTGGTTGAATTGGAGGAGTCAAAGAAACAGTTTCAAGAGCTGCTTGACCAGGGTTTTATTAAACCCAGTATGTCACCATGGGGAGCCCCGATTTTATTTGTGAGGAAAAAATATGGTAATCTCAGATTGTGCATAGATTATAGACTATTGAACAAGGCTACGGTGAAGAACAAATACTCCCTACCAAGGATAGATGACTTGTCTGATCAGCTGAGAGGGGCTTCTGTCTTTTCTAGGATTGACTTAAGATCGGGCTATCACCAGTTAAGAATCAGGAAAAAGGATATTCTGAAAACGACCTTCAGAACTAGATATGGCCATTACGAATTCTTAGTGATGCCCTTTGGTTTGATGAATGCCCTTGCTACTTTCATGAGTTTGATGAATGAAGTATTTCGAGACTATCTAGATCAGTTTGTGATAGTCTTTATTGATGATATCCTTATATATTCTCGGTCCTAAGAGGAACACGCACATCATTTGAGGATTGTGTTTCAGCTACTCTGAGACAAGCAGTTGTATGGAAAGCTTAGTAAAAGTGAGTTTTGGCTAAATCGGATAGCTTTCCTTGGTCAAATTGTATCTAAGGACGGGGTGTCAGTTGATCCGTCCAAGGTAGAAGCTATACTTAATTGGGAGAGACCGATGACAGTTACAGAGATTTGGAGTATTTTGGGACTTGCAGGGTGTTACAAGAGGTTTATTGAGGGATTCTCTTAGATTGCAGCCTCTTCGACTAAGCTTACACGCAAGGATGTTCCATTTATATGGTCGGATCAGTGTGAGTAAAGTTTCCAAGAGCTTAAAAGGAGATTGACTACAGCACTCATTTTAACGATTTCGAGTGGATCTGGAGGCTTCGCAGTGTATAGTGATGCTTCCCATCAGGGTTTGGGGTGCGTACTCATGCAGCACGGAAGAGTAGTTGCTTATGGATCACGTCAGTTGAAGGACCATAAGCAGAACTACCCTACGCATGATTTGGAGTTAGCTGCATTGGTGTTTGTATTGAAGATATAACAGCATTACCTATATGAGGAAAGGTTTCAAATCTTCACTGACCATAAAAGTCTAAAGTATGTCTTCGACCAGAATGAGCTTAATATGAGACAAAGACGATGGATGAAGCTTCTTAAGGACAATGACTCTGAGATTTTATATCATCCGGGAAAGGCGAACGTAGTTGTTGATGCCCTAAGCAAAAAGAGCATGGTTTCTGTTATGATGATCAGGGAATGAGATTTATTAAAACAATTCATCGGACTCAGGATCAGAGTTGAGGAAGCAAAGGTCGGATTTATGACTAGCCTACGGATAGAACCCAGTATTATGGATCAGATTAAAACCGAACAGAGAAGTCATCAAAAGCTACTTGATTTGGTTAGCCAAGTTGAAAAGACCTTGCAGTCAAAATTTTCGGTCAATGATAATGGATTGTTGAGGTTTAAGGGTCGTATTTGTGTCCCGAGCAATGATACCTTGAAACAATAAATTTTGAGGGAGTCTCACTGTTCCTGTTACACCATGCACCCAGGTAGTACTAAGATGTACGAAGACCTGCATAAGGTATATTGGCGGAGTGGTATGAAACGGGAAATGGTAGAATTTGTGGCCAAGTGTTTGGTGTGTCAACAGGTAAAGGCTGAGCATCAGAAGCCCGAAGGATTACTTAAGTCCTTGCTAGTACCTAAGTGGAAATGAGAGCATATCACCATAGACTTTATCATGGGATTACCGAGGACCTGGAGAGGTAATGATGCAATTTTGGTGATAGTAGATAGATTAAGTAAGAGTGTTCACTTCCTTGCCATCAAGAGCACGAATGCTTTAAGTGCCTTAGCAAAGTTATATGTTAGAGAGATAGCTCGATTACATGGGGCCCCAGTGAGTATTACATCTGATAGAGATTTCAGGTTTACTTCCAGATTTTGGACTCATTTTCAAGAAGTCATGGGATCTCGGTTGAATTTTAGTACCGCCTATCATCCTTAGACTGATGGTCAGTCCGAGCGGACTATACAGACCTTGGAAGATATGTTAAGGGCATGTACGATGGACTTTAAGGGATCATGGGATGATCACCTGCTCCTTGTTGAGTTTGCTTATAACAATAGTAATCATGCGAGTATTGGTATGACACCTTATGAGGCTCTGTATGGTAGGGGGTGTAGATGTCACGACCCAAAAATCAGAGTAAATTTTTTTATTTTTCTTTCATATTTAATTCTTACCTTCCTCTCATCGTGACCATCCTACCAACAGTTGGGTTATGATTCGGTGTTAGTCCCTTCACACTACTTATCATCCCATTTCCATGTTACATTAACAATTTCATTTACATAACCTTACATCCCCAACGTCCTATACATTTACAGTACTGTGCATTTACATATTTATATACAAAAACCATACAAGTGCATATACCTTTTCTCAATGATGGGAAGCAGCGGATACCAAGAATGCAAGTCATCATCAGCTCACTATCTACTACAAGTGCTCTGAAAAGAGGGAAAAATAAGGGGGTGAGCAACCACACGCTCAGTAAGGTAATTATGCAAGTAAGTAGATAGCTCCACTATCTACATGCTCATAATGTCATGCCCTTAAATCCATTTCTTTTCGTTTAAAGCTCATGCATGAAATCATGCACACATCAATGCCATAGTTTATAAAAGTTGTTCGTGCTTATGGAAATCATGCAACTTATGCCTCAATGGCATCTCATGTAAAATCATACAACGCATGAATTAAATCAAAATCGTGCATTTGCAATTAAAGCATGGATAACCTCCTCATGCTAAAACATTTCATTTCATGAATTAAACAAGCATGGAAAATACATTATGCTGAGTTTCTACAAAACCGTAGAAAACATTTGTGACGCTCGAAAGCGCGAAAAACATGGCAAATTTAAACTTTTATTTACATTAATACACATTTATGGGTGCATTCCTATACAGTGTCATGCATCATCATCATCATCATCATCGCCATATATATATACGTTATAAAACTTAAACCTCAGGATCTCATCATCAAGCATTCAGAAATCATATCATGTCCATTTCTCAACTTAGTATTAATTAATCCTAATACATCCCATACGTCATTGTACATCAAGTGTCTGTAAATACACATTAGTCTGGGTACATGAAATGTAAATTATACCTTTAATACAAATATATGGCCTGGAGCTCAAATCTTCCACTAGCCACTACTCCGTACGTAGCAGGAAATTCTCCTCACTTGAAGAAATCTGGAGGGAAGATAAAACAGGGTCAGCTTCTAAATCGCTCAGTAAGAGGATAAGGGATTCATTAATAAGAAAATGATTTGCACAGCACAATCATTTTGTTTTACATGATAAACTCAATAAACTCAGTGGAAAATGTAGCATGAATAGTTAAACATCATCTCAAAACTCATGTAAAAACATTATAATAAATGGCTCAATTCAAGTTTACAAGCATGTAGAAATCAAGATGCGATAATGGCTTTTCTCTTTAAAACGTGATAAAAATCATTGAATAGTAATGCACGTGGCACGACCACTTAATAAAATCTGCACATGGCACAGCCACCAAACACACGTGGCACAACCACTAATTTAGATTCGCACGTGACACAGCCACCAAATACACGTGGTGCAGCCACTGATTAGGATTCACATGTGGCACAGCCACCAAATACACGTGGTACAGCAATTGATTAGGATTCACACGTGGCACAACCACTGATTAGGATTCACATGTGGTAGGTAACCAACGCTACCAGAGTAGGGCTCATCTCACGTTACCAGAATAGAAGAATATCGGACTTACATGCTAATAGAGCAATGCCTCGTGTGTATTCAAAATGACACACCTAAGTCTCAATCAATAGCCATTATCATAAAAATCGTTTTGCCTTCACGTAAAGCTCATAATGGTTTTTTCTCATAAAACTCATTTCAAACCGTTTTGCACTCAATACAAAACATGTTAAAACCGAGCTTCAACTGGAAAAACCGCACACACATTTCTCAAATCTCAGTACGCCTTAACGTAGGGCCTAAAACACTACATTTTAAACACAAAATGGTTATAAAACGTTTTCACATATAGTTTACAACTCATAAAAGTTGGGCCCCAACCGGCTATAAAATCGTGTGCAATTCTCATTCACAACACATAAAACATGCTTGTTTTCTCAATCGAAAATCATGCTACAATATTATCACAAAACACATACACAATGAGTTTAGTTTTCCCTTACCTCTTTGCACATTGTATATTGCAATCGTTCCCCCGTATCACGGACTAGCCTCGCATTCCACTCTGGAACTCTCGAGCTGTCCAAACGATGTTAAAAACATCAATATCTCAACTCAATTTCATTATCGAGCATACATTTGCTCATATTTCTCACTAACACCTAAATCTCTCAATTCTCATAACTCTATCACCATTCATAATCCCATCCACTACATTTCCAATCCTACATTTATTGTGCACAAAAATCGATGTCAATAGTCATCTCATTACCTCAATTTCAATTTATAGCCCAAAACTCCCAAAATTACCACAAATCGCATAACAACATCTCTACTCCAACGAAATCATAGTTTCATCAATCCCAAATCATTTTCCAACTATTTCATCACAATGTCCATGTCCACAATCACTAAAGATTACTTCTAAATTAAGGATTGAAGTTTAGAGATTACCCAAACTTGTGGAGTGCTCAACTCACACCTCGATTTGATTCGTCTTTCAGTTTCCAAGTATGTTGTTCTCCTTTGGATGATGAACAACTCTCCCTCTTACCACAACCTTCGATTTAGACGAAAATGAGGACTTTGGAAGAGAGAGAAAGCTAGGGTTCGGCTGAAATGGAGGTTGGAAGAGAGAGAAAAGATGAAATGTAGGAAAACACAGGGGTCTTTATATAGGTCGAGGGTAGGAGATCGATCAGTCTCTTGATGAGATTGATCTGCATTTGAATTTGAGGACGATTTGGGGTAATTTTATGCATAGGAGATCGATCTGTCGTGGGGTGAGATCGATCTCTTAATGGCTTTATGAGATCGATCTGCTCCAATTATGAGATCGATCTCTAGTTTACAGAATGCTTCATAAGATCGATCTGCTCCTTGAGGAGATCGATCTTCTCCTTAACAGAAACATTTTGAGATCGATTCCTTCCTCATGAGATCGATCTCTTCATTACAGAATCACAAGAAGATCGATCCTCTTCCATTGGAGATCGATCTGCTCGCTTAAATTCCTCCTTCCTTGTCATTTTTGACCTACCAGATCGATCCTCTCTTTTCCAAGATCGATCTGGCCCTATAGTTTCACACTTTAACATAAAATCTCATTCCATACCACCTCAATATATGAATACATCATATTTAGTTCAATTAATTACACTTCATGTTCTCATTACATAATTTGATATGTGTAAAATTCTCAGATCTCACAACATTTTAATTCATTTCATGAATCCACATCCATCACACTCATCAGGACTCAACCCCTCCCTCGGGTGATCCTGATCCACATAAAATCATTTATTTCCAAGCATTTTCGAAAACATTGAAAATTCCATTTATTCATAACAAAACCAATATCATTAGTCAAGATCTAACCCTCCCTCGGGTGGTCCAAACTCACACAAAATTCACGCATTCTCAAGCTTTCAAAACATCAGATAGTAACATACGAGACTAGGTAATATATATATCAATATCTCAGGTAAATAACCAGGAGTATGGCTATATACTTGTGATCTCACTGCTACACGGATCCTGTGTGCGGGGTCTTACCACTATTGGGAACCGCCCGGGAGGTGGGTCAGTTCATCCCGTCGGTCTTGCCCGATATCTCGCATCCGAAGATGCCACTCGCATCCAAAGATGCCACATAATCAATCCCAGCACGGTACAGCGTACTCCATGCTACTTGCACTGTACAACGTACTCCGTGGACCCACATCTCATATTAATAATCATGCCTGTCTCAAAACGCACGTGCTAGCATATTTAATCGATGTGACACATAGTCTACCCGACGCTCCAAGCACGGCTCATCGCATGTCTCATAAAATTAGTGCGAGCGATGCTCCATTACTCTCATAAAATCAAGAAAAATCTCGTGCGAGCAAAGCTCCAGCATGCGTTTGATAAAATCTCATAAGATCTAGTGCGAGCTAAGCTCCAGCACTCTGTCAAAATCATGTAAAACTAGTGTGAGCTAAGCTCCAGCACTATGTCATAAAAATCAAGTGAAAATCTAGTGCAAGTTAGACTCTAGCACCCTGTCACGAAAATCATATGAAAATCTGGTGCGAGTTAGACTCCAGTACCTATGCATGTAAAACTCTAGTGCGAGCGCTTACTCCAATACTAATGCATGCATCACACAAATCAAAACTCGTGCGAGCTAAGCTCTAGGACCTCTCACGCATGTCAAATCATTAAAACTAGTGTAAGCAATCGCTCCAACACCTTTTTATGCATATCAAGTCAAAACAGGGTGCAAGCTAGGCTCCAGCACCTCTCATCCATTTCACAATAATAAAAATCAGTGCGAGCAACCGCTCTAGCACATTTCATGCATATGATGTCACACAAATCAGTGCGAGCAACCACTCCAGCACCATTATGCACACTCACAAACTCAGATATAGTACGAGGAAATGCTCCAGCACCATCTGTTTCCATATAAACTTGATAGTTGGCCCATTTTCCAAAGAATTTCATTTAAATTCTAAATAACACTTACGTAGTGTGAAATTTATGCAAATACTGGCCAATCTACCAATTTGTTTTGCTAAAAGGTCACGAAAATTTCTCAAATCATGCATTTCATGCATGTTATGCTTTCACCATCCTTAGGTGAATTTCCCTCAGTAGGGGTAAAATAATCTTTTACCTATACCGAGTCCTTAAAATTTTTAATGCATTTCTAGGACCTTTATACATTTTCAATGTATAAAAAGCTATTAAAAATACACGTAGCTACCTCTAGCTACTCGCAAAATTCTCTTACCTCATTTTTCTGTACAGTCTGACCTTTTCACTGATATCTCGTCACACAGTCCAATTTGCTCCAAATCCAATCTCCGGAGCTGCGTATAATTATTTATCGGGTCAGAAATCATTCATTTAACTTTATTTCATCATTTCTGAGCTTAATTCAAAGTATTGGGCCCGTTTATAATCTTGGGCCCGATTGCATTTAATGGGCCTTAATCTGCCTTAAGCCCATTTTTCACTTACTATTCACATTATCGAGGCCTATTGGGCTTATTGGACCCATCAGTATTTATTGTGCCTCGTTCTAAACTCTCGGATAGCTCAATTAATTATTTATGACAATTTATGTCAAATTTCAAAATTTAATTCATTTTATACGGAATTAATCCATAATTTATGCGAAAATTTTCTAACACGCATAACTATGCAAATTGCCATAAATAAGGGTTACTTACCCGAGATTCCATGATAGTACACAAATCGAGGCTGACTCGAGCTCTCGTTTGACGTCAATTGTCGAGCTACACAGTTACATATTTTTTCGGGTCAATTTTCAGTCGAATATTAATCATATTAAATATTTCAAAATTTAAATCGATCAATTTCAACCGCTTATCGACTTACCCGTAACTCGATTGCATCACCAAAATTTTTCCCAATTTGTCATTTTTTTCCCTTTTTCTCTTTCCTTTTCTTCTTTTCTGGCTAAATCGGTTCAGACTGGTCCGGTTCAGCCCGGTTCAGTCCGGTCCAATTTTCTTCTTCTCCGTTTGAAACTTCGTCAACCGGTTCTTCACCGGCTAGAGTCTCCAGCAGTTTCGTCTGGCTGTCCGATGCACGGATCTGGTGTCGGTTTCGCCAGGACTGGCTAGAAAGTGGTCGGTCCGGCCTCTTCTCCCTTCGGCCTCGCTACCATTTTCTCCCCTCCGCCGTTGACGGCACTGTCGATCGTTTTACCGGTCGAACCACCCACCAATCAGTCTGTCTTCACCTCAGGAACCTTCGGCTAGTGGTGGGTAGGGCTGATCGGCGCCGGTGGCCGCTGAATTTCCTTTTTTTTCTCGGTTTCCTTTTCTTTTTTTCGTCACCGATCGAGGCTTCTCCGAGCATGTTGGTGTCGACGTTGGTTCGACTGCCTCATTGCCTCTCATCCGAGCCCTCTCCCTCGCCGGCAGCCTCCTCCGTTCGTTGGAGGAGAAGGCTGCTGCCTTCGCAGGTTTTGGGGTCGCCCGACTATCGCGCGATCACAATTTCTCTTTTTTTTAATTATTATATTTATAATTTATTTTATTATTATTTTAATCATTAAAATACATTAAAAAATCCAAAAATATCTTTAAAAATATTATTTTATTCATTTAATTAATAAATGAATTTATGAGTCTTATTTTTTCTTTTCAGTATATTTTTTTCAATATTTTCGGGATAATTTTTTTATGTGAAAATTTTGATTAATTTCAATAAATTCATATCTTGATCAATTGGACTCGAAATTCAATATTTTCCTCGTTATTGATCAAGATTTCTCAATTCCCTATTTTTAATGAAATTTTCTAATCGAATTTATACTGAATTTTGGTATTTTAATCGTTTTACCCTTATATACGTTCAGGACCAATTTAGACCGACTTTCCTTCTTGGACCCACTATAATTTCTCATTTAAAATCCGTATATCTATCCAGACAATTCAAATCTCATAAATTAAATTTAAAATTTCTTAAATGTCCGTTTTCGGATTTTACGTACGTTCGACTATTCCATTCATATTTATATGATCAAAATCATTCGTCTTATGATTTCATTAACATATAACAATATCCATACAATGTGTGAATCATAAGGAAATACGATGAAAATCGGGCCTTACATAATCTCCCCCACTTAAAAAATTTGGTCCTCCAAATTAAAACCAAGTTAGTTTGTAAATCACTCCGGATACTTCACACATATCATACTCTTACTCTCCAGCTCCCATTTAAATTCCTCCGAAGTGTAATACTACCGAAGGACTTTTATTTAGGGAGATCATCTTAAACCTCAACACCTTCTCTTTCCTATTTAATACCTGAATCTCATTATACATTTAGAAAGAGAAACTTCCAAATACACTGATTCACACTCGATGAATCCTCACGATCCCCATCTCTTGTCAGCATAACTTTTCTATCTGTTCTGAGGTGTTCTCATTCTCTCACAATCAGCTGAACACCCTCAGAGGCTTATTATACTAGATCATGAGCAATTTTTCTCTCTGTCACCAACTTCTTTCTATCCATTCGAAAAAGCAACCCTTACAGCCAAACAATACTTCACACAATGCCATATCGATACTCGAGTGATAACTATCGCTATGGACAATTTAGCTAATAACAAATGATCATTCCAGGAGCTTCTAATATCAATTACACACGTTCTCATCATATCCTCCACAACCCGTACAGTCCTCTCTGACTGACCATCTGTCTGAGGACGAAACGTTGTGCTCACACTCAATTGGGTTCTCATGGCTTCCTGAAACATGTTCCCAAAAGTGGAAAGTGAAGCGAAAATCTCTATCTGGTACCATGCACCCTGGAACGCTACATGATGTTCCACAATCTCCCTTACACATAAATTCGCCAACGCACTCAGAGTATCTGGGGATTTCCATAGCCAGAAGGTGGGTAGACTTAGTCAATCTATCGACTATCACCCAGATAGCCTCGTGATTCCTCTGGTCCTTTATAACCCATCACGATATCTGTGGTAACTTGCTCCAATTTCCATGTCGATATAGGTAGAGGCTGCAATAACCCTGCAAACTTCTATTGCTCTACCTTAATCTGCTGACATACGAGACACTTCTCCACAATCTCTACAATGTCTCTTTTCATATTTGACCACCAATACCCTTTTCAGAGATTTCGATATATTTATTACTTCTCGGATGCATTGTTTATCCCGAAGAGTGAGCTTCTGATAATAACACTATCTCATCAACTGAGGTCATGGGGAGCACTTATACTATCTCTGAACCTTAGTAAGCCATCATCATTCACTGTGAACTCTGTCATCGTACCCTTCTGAATCTGACCTACACTATCGACACCCTATCGATCATCACGCTAAGCCTGTCGAATCCGGTCACTCAAATTCGGTTCTAATATCAGTCTAGCTGTCACACAATCACTGTCATTATCAGAAGGGATCATATCACTACTGAAGCTCACAACTGCTCTAGCAGCTCATGCTCCTTGACCCTCATCTGTGATACCATCCCAAGGCTCTTTCTGCTCAAGACATCAGCCATTACATTCGCCTTTCTTGGGTGGTATAATTTCCACAATCATAATCCTTCAGAAGCTCTAACCCTCTATGTTATCTCATATTCTACTCTTTCTGTGAAAACAGATACTCGGGGCTTTTATGATTAGTGCATACCTGAAATTTCTCACCATGTACATAGTAGTGCCATATACTCAGTACAAACACTACCGCTGCCAACTTTAAATCATGGGTCGGATAGTTTCTTTCATGATCCTTGAGTTGTCTGGATCCATAATCTACTATCTTCCCATTTTGCATCAATACACAATCCACTCATTAATTTGAAGTATCCATATACACTGCGAAACCTCTTGAGCTATTGGGTATAGTGAAAATAATTACGGTGGTCAGTTCATACTTCAATACACCAAAACTCACCGAAGCTACTTTCATATTTATCATCCCACTTGTATGTAATCTTTTTCCGAACGAGATGTGTCAACTGAGCAGCCCATTTCGAGAAACTCTCAACAATTCATATGTAAAATAGCTTCAGTTGATGATCATACTCTTCCCTAGACTTCGAATACATCAAAATATCATCGCTAAAGATGACCACAAATTAGTCCAGGTAAAGTTTAAATACCTTGTTCATCAATGCCCTAACAGTTACGAAAATCATTTTGGGCACATTCACATTTTGAATTCTTAACGGATGTTACCCAAAGTTCAAATCGATCTCTAAAAAGATCTAATGAACTTTTATCCAATCACTCCTATAATTGCTTCTTTAGTCCTTCCAGTTCCACTAATACCATTTTATACCGTGGTTAGGATATCGGCTTCGTACCAGGTACCAAATCAATACAAAACTCCATTCTTTTAACGAGTGGCAACCCTAGTAGATTATCCAAGATGATATCAGGAAACTCCCTGACCATAAGGATATCTGTTAACTCCAGATGTGCCTTATCCATACCAACCACACAAGTGAGAAAACATTCCCATCATTACTCATTCTGTGAGTACAATCATTTACTCCTTTAATTTCAATCGCTACACCTCTTTTCATTACTTGTCAAAACTTACAGTATGCTTTTCAAGGGTAACCATATCACTATCTTAGGATAGAAATCTGAACAGCATAGCTTGCAGCCGACCAATTTATTCTCAAATATTACTTCAAAATTATTCATATTTCATCGAATAAAATCGGCTGACTTATACTTCTTCCCCCCGTTTTTGACTTATAATTTATTCATAATTATTCTGTTAATTAACCCTCCTTCATTGGGGTACTAACTATCAGCATTGTTCCCAAGGGTGTATGCATTCACGTCTTTCACTAATATGCAAATGAGGGCGGTATGAATAAATGCATG
The DNA here is from genome assembly GCA_033439115.1 of Firmiana major. NCBI lineage: Eukaryota > Viridiplantae > Streptophyta > Magnoliopsida > Malvales > Malvaceae > Firmiana > Firmiana major. The sequence continues at coordinate 17,817,132 of CM065903.1, read as the reverse complement.
GCACCTGGATCAATTAAGATAGTTGCTTCATTATTCACAATCAAGGTGGTACCCTCTACCACATTAAATGAAACATCAATAGTGTCCTGGTCCAAGGCTTACACTCGCCATCGTCCAACATCTTATTTTCGTGGTAACTACCACATATCCAACCCTGCTCAGTAGCAGGTCGGGGTCCTCCAATCACAATACCCCTCAAAAGTGCTGCAATTGGATACACTGGGACCTTACCAATCATCTTACCCCATGACTCATCAACTCTAATCTCTTACTAAACTACATTTTTCTCATTCTGACATCTCTGTCATCCTCTATTCTCTTTCTGTCTCTATTTCAGCCCTTACTACCTTTCCCAATCTCAGAGGCATGTAAATCATGATCTTATTCACACAATTGTAGTCTGCACACTACCTTGGCATAGGTAGTGATATCTAACGGGGCCAATCGGACTCGAATTGACAATCTGAGCCCTTCCATGAACTTTCAGACATCTCGACTCTCACTGTTCATAATGTCAGGGTCATACCTGCCCAGGAATATAAACTGAGTTTTATACTCGTCAATCAACTAGTTCCTTTGGGTCAGAGTAAGGAACTTTATATGTAATTTCCTTTAAGCAGTGTCTTGGATATTCTGTCATCGGAATACATCCAAAATTATCTCACATGTCAGCTTTGGATGTCTAACTCTTAAGATGGGTCAAGCGGACTTCCCCCAATGCTCCGACTCGCCCTCAAATCCCATGAATACTCTAAGCAAATAGGTCCCAAAATATTCTACACACTTCACTCCAACCTCGTGAAGCATGTCTCAATACTGTCTGATCTCTCTGTCGGACTCTGTGGGGCATACTCAATACCAATCACCACTTCAATCTTATCCTGAGTCTCGAGCACATGTACTCTCGCCCCTCTACCATAGTGGCTATCAGTTATAATAAATAGATTCTTGCATTCTAAACCAAATTTTAAGCTGCAATTTCATCTCGATATACACAATTGTATCTAAGCAAAGTACAGGACATGGGGATGTAAATTTCCTTAACCACTAGCACCGACACATATTAGGCCAACTCAGCTCTGTACCACCATTTGTCACGACCTAAAAATCATAGTAAATTTTTTGTTTTTCTTTCATATTTAATTCTTACCTTCCTCTCATCGTGACCATCCTACCAACAGTTGGGCTATGATTCGGTGTTAGTCCATTCACACTACTTATCATTCCATTTTCATGTTACATTCACAATTTCATTTACATAACCTTACATCCCCGACGTCCTATACGTTTACAGTACTGTGCATTTACATATTTAGATACAAAAACCATACAAGTGTGTATACCTTTTCTCGATGATGGGAAGCAGGGGATACCAAGAATGCAAGTCCTATCTACTGCGAGTGCTTTGAAAAGAGGGAAAAATAAGGGAGGTGAGCAACCACACACTCAGTAAGGCAATTATGCACATAAGTAGATAGCTCCACTATCTACATGCTCATAATATCATGCCCTTAAATCCATTTCTTTTCATTTAAAGCTCATGCACACATCAATGCCATAGTTTATAAAAGTTGTTCATGCTTATGGAAATCATGCAACTCATGCCTCAATGGCATCTCATGTAAAATCATACAACGCATGAATTAAATCAAAATCGTGCATTTGCAATTAAAGCATGGATAACCTCCTCATGCTAAAACATTTCATTTTATGAATTAAACAAGCATGGAAAATACATCATACTGAGTTTCTACAAAATCGTAGAAAACATTTTAATTCATTTCATGAATCCACATCCATCACACTCATCAGGACTCAACCCCTCCCTCAGGTGATCCTGATCCACATAAAATCATTTATTTTCAAGAATTTTCGAAAACATTGAAAATTCCATTTATTCATAACAAAACCAATATCATCAGTCAGGATCCAACCCCTCCCTCGGGTGGTCCAAACTCACACAAAATCCACGCATTCTCAAGCTTTCAAAACATCAGATAGTAACATGCGAGTCTAGGCAATATATATATATATATATATATATATATATATATATCAATATCTTAGGCAAATAACCAGGAGTATGGCCATATACTCATGATCCCACTGCTACACGGATCTTGTGTGCGGGGTCTCACTACTATCGAGAATCGCTCGGGAGGTGAGTCAGTCCATCCCATCGGTCCTGCTCGATATCTCGCATCCTAAGATGCCACTCGCATCCGAAGAATCCACATAATCAATCCTAGCACGGTACAGTGTACTCCATGCTACTTGCACGGTACAATGTACTCCGTGGACCCACATCTCATATCAATAATAGTACCTATCTCAAAATGCACGTACGAGCATATTTAATCAGCGTGACACACAGTCTACCCGACGCTCCAAGCACGGCTCATCGCATGTCTCATAAAATTAGTGCGAACGATGCTCCAGCACTCTCACAAAATTAAGAAAAATCTCGTGCGAGCAAAGCTCCAGCACGCGTTTCATAAAATCTCATAAGATCTAGTACGAGCTAAGCTCCAGCACTCTGTCAAAATCATCTAAAACTAGTGCGAGCTAGGCTCCAGCAGTGTGTCATAAAAATTAAGTGAAAATCTGGTACGAGTTAGACTCCAGCACCTATGCATGTAAAACTCTAGTGCGAGCCCTTGCTCCAGCACTAATGCACGCATCACATAAATCAAAACTCGTGCGAGCTAAGCTCTAGCACCTCTCATGCATGTCAAATCATTAAAACTAGTGCGAGCAATCGCTTAAGCACCTTTTTATGCATATCAAGTCAAAGCAGGGTGCAAGCTAGGCTCCAACACCTCTCATGCATTTCACAATAATAAAAATCAGTGCGAGATACCGCTCTAGCACATTTCATGCATATGATGTCACACAAATCGGTGCGAGAAACCGCTCCAGCACCATTATGCACACTCACAAACTCAGATATAGTGCGAGGAAATGCTTTAACACCATCTGTTTCCATATAAACTTGATAGTTGGCCCATTTTCCAAAGAATTTCATTTAAATTCTAAATAACACTTACGTAGTGTTATCTTGTAAAATTTATGCAAATGCTGGCCAATCTACCAATTTGCTTTGCTAAAAGGTCACAAAAATTTCTCAAATCATGCATTTCATGCATGTCATACTTTCACCATCTTTAGGTGAATTTTCCCCTATAGGGGTAAAACAGTCTTTTACCTATCTCGAGTCCTTAAAATTTTCAATGCATTTCTAGGACCTTTACACATTTTCAATCTATACAAAAGCTATTAAAAATACGCGTAGCTACCTCTAGCTACTCGCAAAATTCCCTTACCTCATTTTTCTATATAGTCTGACATTTTCACTGATGTCTCGTCACGCAGTCCGATTTGTTCCCAATCCAATCTCCGGAGCTGCGTATAATTATTTATCGGGTCAGAAATCATTCAATGAACTTTATTTCATCATTTCTGAGTTTAATTCAAAGTATTGGGCTCGTTTACAATCTTGAGCCCGATTGCACCTTAATAGGCCTTAATCGGCCTTAAGCCCATTTTCCACTTACTATTCACATTATGGAGGCCTATTGGGCTCATTGGGCCCATCAGTATTTATTGTGTCTCGTTCTAAACTCTCGGATAACTCAATTAATTATTTACGACAATTTATCTCAAATTTCAGAATTTAATTCATTTTATACGGAATTAATCCGTAATTTATGTGAAAATTTTCTAACACGCATAACTATGAAAATTGTCATAAATAAGGGTTACTTACCCGAGATTCCATGATAGTACACAAATCGAGGCTGACTCGAGCTCTCGTTTGACGTCAATTGTCGAGCTACACAATTACATATTTTTTTCGGGTCAATTTTCAGTCGAATATTAATCATATTAAATATTCTGAAATTTAAATCGGTTAATTTCAACCGCTTACTGACTTACCCGTAGCTTGATTGCATCACCAAAATTTTCTCCAATTTTTTCTCTTTTTCTTTTTCCCTTTTTTCTTTCTTTTTCTTCTTTTCTGGCTGAGCCAGTTCAGCCCGGTTCAGACTGGTCCGGTTCAGTCTGGTCCGATTTTCTTCTTCGCCATTCGGAGCTTCGTCAACCGGTTCTTCACCGACTTCCATCTCCAGCAGGTCCGTCTAGCTGTCCGATGCACGGATCTGGTGTCGGTTTCGCCAGGACTGGCTGAAAAGTGGCCGGTCCGGCCTCTTCTCCCTTTGGCCTCGCTACCATTTTCTCCCCTCCGCCGTTGACGGTGCTGCCGATCGTTTCATCGGTCGATCCACCCACCAATCGGTCTGTCTTCGCCTCAGGAACCTTCGACTGGTGGTGGTCGGGGCTGATCGGCGCCGGTGGCCGCTGAATTTCCTTTTTTTCTCAGTTTCCTTTTCTCTTTTTCGTTGCCGATCGTGGCTTCTCCAGGCATGTCGGTGCCAGCGTTGGTTCGGCTGCCTCATCACCTCTCATTTCGAGCCCTCTCCCTCGCCGGAAGCTTCCTTCGTTCGTCGGAGGAGAAGGCTACTACTGCCTTCGCTGGTTTTGGGGTTGCGCAATCCCAATTTCTCTTTTTTTTATTATATTTATAATTTATTTTATTATTATTTTAAGCATTAAAATGCATTAAATAAAACCCAAAAATATCTTAAAAAATCTTATTTTATTCATTTAATCAATAAATGAATTTATGAGTCTTATTTTATCTTTCCAATATATTTTTTTTCAATATTTTCAGGATAATTTTCTGATGTGAAAATTCTGATTAATTCCAATAAATTCATATCTTGATCAATTGGACTCGAAATTCAATATTTTCCTCCTTATTGATCAAGATTTCTCAATTCCCTATTTTTAATGAAATTTTCTTATTGAATTTATACCGAATTTTGATCTTTTGACCGTTTTACCTTTCTACACGTTTGGGACCAATTTAGACCGACTTTCCTTCTTGGACCCACTATAATTTCTCATTTAAAATTCGTATCTCTGTCCAAACAATTCAAATCTCATAAATTAAATTTAAAATTCCTTTAATGTTCGTTTTCAGATTTTACGTACGTTCGACTATTCCATTCATATTTATATGATCAAAATCACTCGTCTTATGATTCCATTAACATATAACAATATCCATACAATGTGTGAATCATAAGGAAATACGATAAAAATTGAGTCTTACAGTAGATCCCCTATAGCTTGGGAAGAAGTGGGTGGTAGGAAGGTAATTGCTCCTGACCTAGTTGAACAGACAGTTCAAAATGTAAAGATTATTTGTGACAGATTACAAGCTGCTCAGAGTTGACAGAAGAGTTACGCAGATGTGCGTAGACGGCCACTCGAGTTTCAGGTTAGAGATTCTGTATTCCTCAAGGTATCTCCAAGTAAGGGTATCATGCGCTTCGAGGAAAAAAAGGAAAGCTGAGTCCCGTTTTATTGGTCTATTTGAGGTATTAGAGAGAGTGGGAGATATTGCTTATTTGCCCCCACAGCTTTCCATGATTCATAATGTCTTCCACGTCTCGATGTTGAGGAAGTATAATCTGGATCCCTCCCATGTCATCGAGTTTGAAGCATTAGATATCCAAGGAGACATGAGCTATGTAGAAGTACCTGTCCGGATTCTCGATAGAAGAGAAAAAGTACTTCGGACAAAGAGAATCTCGTTGGTAAAGGTTCTCTGGAAGCACCACTCAACAGAAGAGACAACTTGGAAACTAGAGAGCATGATGAAAGAGAAGTACCCTCAACTTTTTGAGGAATGACTTGATTCTAATTTGGAGGACCAAATTTCTTTAAGAAGGGGAGGAATGTAAGGCCTGTACCTTCTTATGTATCCCTTATGATTTCATAAAGTATACACTTGTTACATGTAATACAAATCATGAGAGATGTAGGGTCCTTGAATTCGATGTACACACTTGTTATACGATTTCGTGATGTACACACAAGTTATGTTATATATGAATAATAAGAAATGAACATTTTCATGCTCTAAGTGGGATTAGAATGAAAAATGAGTATAAAAGTAATCGAATGTGAAGTTACCTTTAGAAATCTGGGAAAATTGCAGCTGGAATGCTGCAGATGAAGGGCATATCAATATCATTGCAAGGGGAGATCTATCTCATTGCCTTGAAATGTGATGCCAAAGCATTCTACAAAAGGGAGATTGATCCCTCATTCAAAGCAGATCGATCTCCAATTGCCTCTGTCTAACAAGGATCAATCTCATTCCCAAAGACAGATCGATCTCTAAAAGATTTTGGCTAGCAAAGATCGATCTCTAAAGCCTTCTGCCAGGCAGAGATCGATCCTATCGCTTGAGCAGATCGATCCCATCCAAAGAGGCAGATCGATCCCCTTGCCTGCATATCGAATTTTGAAGGAGTTCAAATAAGGGGAGATCGATCTCTACCCTTGGAGATCGATCTTATAATGTGAATTCTATAAAAAGCCCGACAATTTGTGCCTTCTTCCTCAGACATTGAAAAACCTTTCCATTTTAAGTAAAGTAACCTAATTTATCACTCTAGAATACCACCTTTTTCCAAAAACGATTGGAGGTAAAGCTATTTGAGCAAAGTTGTTGCTTAAGAGGAGGAGAACAACATAATCGAAAACTAGAAGTTGAGTTAATTGATTGAAGAAGAAAAAAGATTTTTTCCAAATTTGGCAAAAAGGGAGAAAAGTCAAGCTATGTAAAATTTCAATACACCAACTTCAAGTATGTTAATCTAGACATTCCTATGAGTTGATTTGTGTATGAAATGTTGGCTTAAAACATCCATGAACATGTTTAATCTTCCATGATCTAGAATGGGCTTAGTGTGAGAAAGTGAGAGAAAGTTGTTTAGGCATGGAGTTGATAATGATTTAAGCATGAATAAATGTTATTGAGCATGTATAAATGATTATAAGATGGTTTTGTGAACGTAGTTAGTGGGATTGGATAAAGTTATGAAATGTACGCCCAAGGTGTTTGAGAAAAATGCATGAACGAATGGATTAAACTAAGGTTATTAGATGTTTATTTAATACCGAAGAAACTCAGTTTATAGCCAGGACAAGTGAAAAACCGAGAGAATAGAGGAAGTAATCAAATAAGGGTTCAAATGACCCTATTTTAGCTTTGTATGAATAGAAGAGTGAAGTAGTGGTATAATGTGTATTTATTGATGGTTTGACGTATAATTTGGGCAGTTTGGGAATTTGACACGTGAATTGAAGCTAGTCTGAAAACCTGAGACTATTGCACCCCCCAAGGTGCAAGAGGTAAGGGATGCAACCATCTTTGTGCATATGTATTCTTTACCAATAAAAATGCTTTGGTAACATGAAAACATTTTATTAATGAGCATATGTTTTGAGAAAAGCGTTTAACTTGAGATTTCTTACTCAAGTGCATGTTTTGCCGGTTTGAGCTAGGTTTCGTGATTTGAATGTTTTGCGAACAAATATACTTTATAATTAAATGAGATTTATAAAGCAAAACTAATATGAGCTCTACGTGAAAGCGAAACTATTTTCAGCATAATAATGACATGTTTTTTAGGCTAAGGACTCGTCATGATATCTGCACATCGATACCTCCGTTTTGGTAACATGAGATGCCTTCATTTTGGTAACGTGATATGTCTCCGCTTTGGTAGTGTGAGATGTCTCCGCTTTGATAGTGTGAGATGCCTCCATTTTGGTAATATGAGATGTCATCGTTTTGGTGACGTGAGATGCCTCCACTTTGGTAGTGTGAGATGCCTCCGTTTTGGTAACGTGAGATGCCTCCGCTTTGGTAGTGGGAGATGCCTTCGCTTTGGTAACGTGAGATGCCTCTGTTTTGGTAACGTGAGATGTCTCCATTTTGATAACGGGAGATGATTCCATCGTTTGAGGATACCCTCGTTGAAGATGATGTGATGTGATGACTGTTTTCATGCCATTTATATTATGCCTAGTCTCCATAACTGTTTAGAGATAATGATGATTTGATGAATTGTGATTTTAATCACGTATTTACAATTATGTGAATTATGTCATTATTACACTTATGCTTTAATGATGATTTCGAAATCTCATATGCACTCCTTACTGAGCTAGTTGAAAGCTCACCCCCATTTCTTTCCTCCCCAACAGATTATTTACAGTAAGCGCAAGTACCCGTTGCGTACGTGACATAGGTTGGTGGACGATGCTCTCCCCAGGCTATTGCTTGTACACGCATAAAGTATAATTCAATTCATTTTGTATTCGGACAATTATGTAATGCAAACACTTATTTTTAAGTAACGTTGGGATGTAATCAGAATGGTATATATATATATATATATATATATATATATATATATATATAAAAATTAGAAAAGTGAGTTTATTTTGATACCATGTTAGTTGATTAAGTAAATGTTGATGTTGAGAGATCCTTGGATTGTTGGTTAATGAGATAAGTATGAGATTAACTAACACGGTACATGAATGCACCTTGAGTAGGTAGTTTAATTTTAAGAAAATTTTTAAATGAGTCTTATTTTTCGTACTTCCGAGACTGTCACATAAACAAAACAAAATTTAATAATTATCGAATTAAACTCAAATATTCCAAAAAAAAAAATGAAATTTACATCTTTTTACTTAATTTTAAAACACAATGCTTTCTCCTCGTCATAATCCCTCTCTAAGGCTCCTTTTAGTTCATTGAAAATTATTTTTGGAAAATGTTTTCTGAAAAATGTTTACATTTTCTAAAAAACTAAAGATTTTTTGTTGTTTTGATGAGTTAATAAAAAATATTTTTGTTGTTTAATTGTATTTTGGAAATCTATTTTTTTTCAAGTGACATTAACATAATTAATAAAATATTAAAAATTATTAATCATTTATTAATTTTAACAAATAATTATATTTTGAAAATAATATTTAATATTAAGATATTATATTATTAAAAATTTAAAAGAAAACTATTTATTATCATGTTAATATTTTTAAAAAATTTTTGAAGTAATATTGGTATTTTAATATATATATATATATATATATAAATATATTAAATATATTAATATTTATTTTTATACTATTAAAATAATTATATTTTTATGCTAAAAGTATTATTTATTTATTAATATAAAAATATTTGTAAATAAAATATGAAAATATTATATCTTAAATTAAAATATTAATAAATTATAAAAATAATAAATATATTATTTTTTAAATTAGCATTTACTATTTATTATTAAAATAATAATATAATATTGTTTATTATTGAAATATTAATATTGAAAGATTTTAATGTTTATATTTTAATATTTAAAATTTTGAATCTAATTAAGAAAAATTATTTTTATTAATATAATAATATTTTATGTATTGTTAAATTAAATTAAAATTTAAAACATAATATTCAATTTTTAATTTAAATATAATTATTCTGATAAATTTAATAAATAATTTTAAATATAAATAATTATTTTTTTGAAAAAATAATTTTTTTAAGCATAAAATAATTTTTAAAAAATACTTAACATCATTAACCAATCAAATTTTTACAAACAAAACATAAAAAATATAAAAAAAAATTTGAAAATTATTTCATGTGAATCAAAGCTTAATTATATAATTTTTCTCTACTAATCAAATAAAGCCACGTGAGCATTAAAAATCTTCCATATATATATATATATATATATATATATATATATATATATATATATATATGAAGACAGAAAGAGAAGGGCGAAAATCGACGCACTTCGATCGTTGACGCAAAAGAGGAAAGCTTAACAGAGAAAAAGTGCATTTTGATGAGGGATTTAATTAAATGGGTGAGGAGCTGAGTATCTGAAAGCTTCAGCTGTTACGCAACAAGGACGACGCTTTACTCGATTAGCGGTGCGTCTTTATTAATTTACTGGTTATGGCTGACTCATCGTCGTCTTTATCGTCATCCAAGGATGACCTGATTCAGCTCATCAAGCGCCTGGGAACTTATCTCGCCCTCAAGATGTCTAACGTCTTCTCGATCTCTCTCCAGAAATTGGTTCTTTCCTTTCTCTGCTTTCTCTCATAAATTTTCTCGTCTTTCTTTTTTAGCGGATCTGGCGCGTTTTTTCGTTGCTGATAAACGAATCTTTTTTTTTCTAATTTAAAATGATTATAGCGGAATATTGGTTTGGTAATTGATGTTAATTTGGTCATACTAATTTTTGGCTGGGAAATTAACTACTGGAAATAACTATAATACTGGAGAAATTAATCTCATTGAAGATTTGAATTTCTCATATTTAAGATGAATTATCATTCCAATTTACTATATGATAATGGTTGCTGACTAGAAATGGTGTTAATTCGTCTCAATTATTACTTCTTTTTAACCTAATTATTTTTGAGCTATAGTTCTTAATAAAGAGTAAAAATTGCCATATTGAGTTGAAAACCATCTCAAATCTGTAGTACTGCTATGATTAATCTCCTCTGCGATTGGTATAATGCACCGCAACAGAAATTTGGTGAAAAATGATGGTTGTAAGAAGGCATGCCCCATTTTCATTAAGAAATAAAGGGTTTTTTTTGTTCTCTGAGGGGATGGGGTGCAAGGACTAAGGTGCCAGGCGTGCAGAACATCTAATATTTTCATCGTCTTTTTCTTTTCAACCTATACAAAACTATTATGTTGTTTTGGTGGTGTAACTGAAATGTGGAACGTGTTCATTGATGATTTGTATGATTCTTACGACGTCCATATTGGCATCAGGATCCACGATCTGTTGGGGCTATTGCAGGGCTTGCTGTTGCAATTATCTTTACCTATAGGTTGACGAGATCACCTGCAGCGCCTCCAAGAAGACAACCGAAACGTCAACCTCCTAGAACTAGTAGCTCTGCTATCAGTACCCAGTCAAATGCAACATTGATGCCTTCTGGAGTTTGTGCATCTTCAGAGGATATAAGAGCACAAAATGTTGTTGATGAGTTCTTCCAGCCAGTGAAGGTATGCATTTGCCTCTTTCTCCTACATTTTAATCTGTTTATTATTATTATTTATTAGCTTGTTTTTCTTTTTGTAACTTGTATCTCTCTTTTCCTTCTTTTGCAGCCAACATTGGGGCAAATAGTTAGGCAGAAATTAAGTGAAGGTAGAAAGGTAACTTACTCCATAATTTAGTAAGTAAAATATTTGGTGTTTATCTTATTTTGTGTCTGTTGTTTCTGGAATTAGTATTCTTAGATGTAGTAATCATACTCCTTTACTAATAATTAAACTGATGCTCACGAAAGAGGGGAAAAGGTTCTACTTGTAGAAAAGGTTCTACTAATAATTGTGTGTACCCTTTCATTCTTAACATGATTGTAGGTGTCACTTTAAGTTAGGTTTGCTTGAAAAAATTTGGTTTATGTGCTTGTTGTTAGGTAAACTAGCCTTGCTAACTGCACAGCTTTTATGAGCCCTCATAGAACCCTTGGATCCTCTGAGGAGTTTTCTCTTCTTACTATTGGGTTTTATGGGAGTCTTGTTGCTGTCAATTGTTTAAATGGCCTGATCACCTTATTTGGTTTGTTTGTTGGATTCTTTATCAGAATAAATTGCTAAAGTAATTGTCAAAATAATACCAAAATCCAGTTTATTCAATAGAATCTCTACTTTCAACCTTTGTGTTTGTCAATATCTTAGCTGAATTGCTATCACTGTTTCTTTCCTTTGTAAATTTAACTTCTACAAATCTGCCTATACCTTGAATGGGCACCCAAGTCTTAGATGACATGGCTTGGATATCACTGAGAGCCATTACCTGGCATTTGTCATAACAAGTTGCTAGTAGTGTAGAACAAATAACCCATAATAACAATGTTCATTAATTGTCTGAAGTCAATTGTCAGCTGCACTTCTACTAGTGGCAGAATCCGATGATTTGGTTCTGGTACTATTACTTGAGTCTGTACATTTGAATACATGGGCCATCCACCATAGTTAATTAGCTTCTCACTTAAGTACTAGTAACTCAACAGAATTTTTCCAGAAGCAACATAACCTCTTAGTTTAACTCCCAGGTTTTCAAGTTTAATTCTGATTGTAACTTTTTAATTTTGGGGACATGTTGGTATTTAATTTTTATGCTGCTTTATAAGCCATTGGTCGAAGCCTTTTTCTGGTCTCCTCTAACTTTAATGCTTTGTTAACTTATTCTTGTAGGTAACATGCCGTTTGCTTGGAGTGATCCTTGAGGAAAGCAGTCCAGAGGAGCTGCAGGTGGGGAATCTTTCCTGTGAGCTTTGTATTAGTAACTGTTATCTGCAAATAATTGATTTGATTCCTTTCATTCTGGATAGAAACAAGCAACTGTAAAGTCTTCTGTGTTGGATGTGCTATTGGAGATTACCAAATATTGTGATCTTTATCTCATGGAGAGAGTTATTGATGATGAAAGCGAAGTGAGTTCCAACTTTGTTCTGTAGTATTAGTTCATGCTTATTTGTCAATGCTATATATTTTCCTTAAATGTATTTGATGGTATATTAGGTGTTTCAAGGTTCTAATGGGCATATTCTTTTAATTACAAGCAAAACTCCAAACTTTTTTTTTTTTTTTGTGTTGGATGTGTAATATTCCTCCACATTTGTTTTGTGTATTAAGCTACTTGCATATTGTGACTGACATTTTGAAGTGTTTGTCTTCAGAAAAATGTTCTTCTGGCGTTGGAAAATGCAGGGATTTTCACCTCTGGTGGTTTGGTAAAGGACAAGGTATGTAATTGTGATAATTGTGATTGTACGGAATTTTGCTTAGATATGTCAAATTGAAATGATCCTCCAGTCAGGGGCATTGTGTCTGGACTGTGAAATCTGGTGCCTGCTATAAAATATTAGAATGTAAATTGGTTGATTATTCTTACTTTTCAAATTTCAGAATATTGATGTTATATTCTCTTGGTTTTTTTTTTCATATATTAAATATTTACTTTGCCTGAAATGAATCTGCAGGTTCTCTTTTGTAGCACAGAGAATGGACGGATATCTTTTGTTCGGCAGCTAGAACCGGATTGGCATATCGACACAGATCCCGAAATAGTTTCTCAGTTAGCTGTATAATTTCATCACTTGCCTCAATCTTCAAGATAGTTCTTTCACAGCTGCACTTAAAATATTTTGATATCAGATTCAAAGCCATATTCTCTTCACAATGACTATGTTCTGATATTAGATTCTGTAGTCATATTCTTGTCAGACTGCTTATGTGCTGATATTAGATTCTGAAGTCATTTTCTAGTCACAATGCCTATGGTTGTGAGATTTTTTTTTTTTTCTTTGCAGAGGTTCATCAAATATCAGCTTCATGTTTCTCCTGTCAGACCTGAACGGACTGCGGTTAATGTCTTCAGTTCTCCTTCATTGGAACACTTCTTTGAATGCAGTTGACACTTGAATTGGTAAAAAGATGCAGATATGTTTTAATGTTGTTCTTTACTCCCCTTTGGTCTTTATGTGCAACCTTTTACAGCCGATGTTTTGTTTATTCGGGCACCTCTGTGCTGATGACTGCTTTAGGATAAGAAAGAAGATTTATTTGTTTGAAATTTGTGAAATAGGGTTCACATTTGAACGCTTATGAACTGGAGAAAATTAATGTTTGTAATTTACATCAGTGTAAGGATAAGCAATGATAAAAAATAATTTTGTTGTTCCACCGAGTTTGGAATACTCGGTGATTTCAGTCTTTCAGTCTTTTGTACTTCTAATATGGTCTGCCTTAGGGTTATTTATTTCTTCAATCTATATATATATATATATATATATATATATATATATATATATATATATTGGGTGTGGGAGCATCGCATGAAAGCAGCTTTAAATGTTAATCTCGTGGCGTTCGGTTTTGGTTTCAGACGGGCTCTTTTGCTTTGTGAATTTTAGCTGAGCACTACTTTGCTCATCCGCTTCGAAGCATTGATAGTTGAGAAAAGAAAACTACAGATTGTTTTCATGCATATCCTTGGAATGGTTCCTAAATTATTATTATTATTATTATTGTTATTATTTGTTTAATCGATTGATTCTGTGACAAGCTGCTGCAATAAGATATTAAAAACATTCGCGGATATCTAATTACAAAATATCAAGATGAAGACCAATGGCCGTGTTTGTTTATTTGTGTTCTCACTAATTATAATTAATTCTACGTGAATAACTACCATAGGGGTCGGAAAACCGGAAATTACAAAAAAATTTACGACTTTTATTGCAGAAGAAATCAGGAGCTTGCCTTTTATAATTTTAATTTTTGGAAGAATCAGATTTGAGATGTTTAACGAAATTACATTGTGAAAATTTTAATAATATTTATTTAATGAATTTTTTACAGTTTTATTTTATTTTTTTAATTATTAATAAAATTATTAAGTTTAGTATTTTATTTTAATTAAATTATAATATTTATCATTAATATATTTGTTTTGCTCAATTTTTATATTAATTTCAGTTTTGTTTTTTTATTAGCAAAAGTTTTTTCATTCTATTTACTTATTTTAAAAATTTTTAATTTAATTTAATAATTTTTAATTATTTTAGTTTTATTGAAACTATATAAAATTCTATTAAATAGTATTTAATGTTCTATCATTATTTTTAACTAAATTTTTTAAATATTTTTTAAGAGCATTTTTAGAACAGTTATAATCAAACATTATTTTTTATATAAACTCTTTTCAGACCAAACAAACTCTTGCCCTGAAAATCACACTTATATATATGGGATAATCCATATATATATATATATATATATATATATATATATATATATATATAAAGCCAAAATTTAAGGTTAAAAGAAAATCATTTGAGTGTTGTAATTTTAATTAGGTACAATTTTACATTAAGTTTTGATTCAACAATTTTAATAATTTTTAAACTCGAACAAATTTAATAGTCTTGAGCCTTCTTGATGACAGCACCTGCGTTTGGATCAAAGGTAGATGAAGTTGCAAAGTTAATTGCTGCGTTCATCTATTCAAAATTTGGTCTATCTACTTCCTCATTAAAAAAGTGATGATTCAACGGAAAGTTTTACGATAGGATCTTACTTTATTTTATATTTAGTTTATATTAAAAGTAGTATGAATATATGAAAATGAGTATAAAATTAGTGTCCGTAATATAATTATATTATAATACATAAATTAAATATAAATTGACATAAACATATATTAAAAAATGTAAATACGTTAAAATAAATAATAAATATATATAAATAAACTTAAATTTAATGTCGATAAATATAAAATAAGTTAACAATTAAAATTTGATTCAATAATTTTTACCTATTTTTTAAAAAAATTAACTTTATGATTCAAGTTTTTCTTTTTCACTGCACCTTTATATAAAAAAAGGACATAAAATAAATTAATTTTACCTTCAATAAATATAAACATATAAAAATAAGTAAAAATAAATTTAAAATAAATATAAAATAGATTGATATTATAGTAAAATCTGTAGAGATCCCCTAATAATTTTAAAATTTTGGATGGAAGGAAGATAAAATATAAAAACCAATTTTAAGTGTCTCTAGTGACATAAAATTTAGTGATTTTTGGGCTGCATTGAGCTAGATCTTGAATCTAGCTCGTTAAGTTATTACTGAATTTTTTTTCTCTCTTTTTGACATGCTACATTTGAACAATTTTATCTTGTGGATATTCATGTTAGCAATCAAAATTCAATGATCCTGATTTTGGCAGAAAAAATGAAAGGTAGCAAATGCTTTGTATTTAACGTTATTTATATAAAAAAAATATACTTTCATTTTCCCATTCATAACTATAATTCTTTAGGATTTTATATTCGATATACTAGTAATATATAAATTTTATTTATTGTAAATGAATTATTGCATGTCATATTTAATTCATAAATTTTAAAAAAAATTATTAAATTCTTTAATTAATGAGATATTATGATATAAAATATGATACTGCGTAAGATTTATACATCAACAATTAAGAGTGTTCATATATATCGATTTTAATTGAATTTAATTTGATTACTTGATTGGATCAATAAATTATTTTAATTTGTTAATAAAAACAATTTTGTAATAATTTAAATTTTCATTAATTTGATTTGAAAATTAAATTAATTGAAATGTAAAAAATTTAAAAATGAAATTAAAAATATATAATTTTTATTTTAACGTTGTTATAGTTTACATTAATATTTTGATATTTGATTGGTCGATGATATTATTTAATTTGTTTTAAATATGGATAATAAAAATTACAAGAAATTAATTAATTGAATAGAAAAGGTATTATTCAAATCAACCAAAAAACAAAAAAAAAAATAGTAGGGACACAGTAGCACCGATTTCGTACCGCCGTCAAAGATAAGTCCCTTACCTCACTTTGTTTTTCCCTGCGCTGGGTTTTATGGTGCGGAGTGCAGCAGAACATAGCAATGGAACCCATTTGCCCGATCGATCAACGCTGCTCTGATCAAATCGCCGCTCTTCTCCACCCTCCCTCTCCTCTCCTTGTCCAGGCAGGCACTCTCTCTTTTCTCTTCTTTTTCATTATCGCTTTCCTTCTTGTCTTCTACCTTATTCAGCCCTCTCCGATTCTCTACTTTATCAAACGCAGGAGTATTTCGAGCAGCTTCTCTCGAAACGGCAATGCCATGGCGTCAAAGTGAAACAAAACAGCGAATTTGGAAAAGGTACAACTCTATTTTCCATTAATTACTGTATATTACATTTGTATGAAGTTATAATTGAGTAATTTGTTCCATAGCTGTGTTTGCCGAAACGGACTTTGAAGAAGAACAACTTATTTTTAAGGACCAAATGCTCGTCGGTGCCCAGCATCCTTCTAACAAGGTCATTTGATATATTAGTTATACTTTTTTTTCTTTAATTCGTTTTTAATGGCTTACTCTTTTTCCTTCTTTTGCCAAATTTGCAGATTGACTGTTTAGTTTGCAGTTATTGTTTCAAATTTATCGGTTCAATAGAGCAACAAATCGGACGAAAACTGTATCTGAAAACACTAGGAGTTGGAATTTCTCCACATAATGGATGTTTAAACAATTCATCTGATGAAGACCAAGACAATCTCAATGATTCCGAAAATGGGGCTTTTAGCAGTTCCAGTGCTACGATTCTTTTGCCTCCTATGGCTGTGGAATCGTTAATGAATGGTGAATTGCCATTGCCTTACTCCTACAAGTTTCCCTTGCCTCCTGTCGTTTCATGCCCCGGGGGATGTGAAGAAGCTTTCTATTGTAGGTGAGCTAAAGTTGCCATTTTTGTTATGTGACTAACATTTTTAAACTTTTTAATCTGACACCTTTTATTTTATTTTATTTTATTTTTAAATGATGTAGCAAAGCTTGCGCGGAGGCTGATTGGGAGTCGTTTCATTCTCTACTTTGTACTGGGGAGAAATCAGAGTCTCTTTCTAGAAAGGCACTTCTAAAGTTCATACAACATGCCAATGGTAAATCTTTGATATCGTACTTATTAATGTTAAGACGCTTAAATTTCTTTTTTTCCTTAGGAACTTCCCATTTCCTTATGTTATTTCTTACCTTGGTTATCCGCATTCCTTTTTATAACTTATTTTCTTCTTCTCTTTAACTTTCTCAGAAACAAATGACATTTTCCTCCTTGCTGCCAAGGTACAAAAGCAGTTAACTTCTCCATTTTATTTTTAGGTTTGGTATGCATCATTCATGCGTGATTTATTTCTTTCATTGGACTTTGGAATACAAAGTAGGGTGCTTGAGCATCTTCGGAAATATTTCCTTGGATTTCATTTTTCAGGCAATTTCTTTCACCGTTTTAAGGTATTGGAAGTTGAAGGCATCTCATCTAGGAGAAAAGGAGAAGACTGCATCAAGTATATTAGGAACTTCTGATCTATCCATACTTTTGGAGGCATGGAAGCCAATATCAATTGGACATAAGAGAAGGTAAACATCTTTGACATCACTTTCCTATATGACAACTAGGAATAGATTCTGGCTGATTTTGATACCTTGATTTATAATATCAGGAATAGATCTCCACAGCTAGGTTTCTAAATTTTTGCGAATGAAACTCTCTGATGAATATCTGTTAACTAGAGCTTGGCAAATGTTAAGTTACATTATGCATTGTTATTTAGCCTGTTTCCCACTTTTTGAATATCTTAATTCTTTATATTTGCATGTCTGGAAATAAAAATATAGTGTTGGACTGGAAGGCATTTTGATTCTTTTTACTTAAAGAGGATTACTGACTTTTTCTTCCCATAGGTGGTGGGACTGTATTGCATTGCCAGATGACATTGATGCATCTGATGAAGTTACATTTAGGAGGCAAATACGGGAGCTTGCATTCACAGTAAGATTTCCTTATATAGATTGTGCATGCAACATGCAAAGAGAAGGCAGATTTAGTAGTCTTTTTAATTATATCTGCTCTTTAAAGTCATATCTTGACAGGTTATTTTGAACATTTTCAGTCGCTTCAGCTCCTCAAGGAAGCCATTTTTGACGAGGAATGTGAACCGTGTATCCTGTCCATTGGCTTCTATGCAACTGGTGTAGTTATTTTCTAAGTAATGTTGCTCTTAATGAAAGTTTAGTCCTTAACCTTACCTAGTATTCTCCCTGGAAATCTATGGGCATATTATCGGCATGTTTGAGCTCAATAATCTGTAAGGTCCATTACACCCGTTTTACTTTTTCGTATTGCAGAGTTTGTCCATTGTAAGAGTGATAGTGGCAATTGCATGAGTTAGTCTTGGAAGTAAGCTTGCAATTATGCTTCATAACATGGATCATTTGGCATGTAATCATGTTTGTAATTTGCTTGAGGTTTTCAAGTAGTGATTAGGAGTTCCATCTGTACAGTGATCTGGTTGTAGCATCTCCAGTGGAAGATTACTTTTTGTTCATCGATGATCTTCCATATCCGGAAAAGGTTTGAAGACATGCCCTTTTGATTGCCTAATAATTTTCTTTGGATAATGAATATCTGGCGCCATTTTCTTTGTCATTCATGGTAGCAAGAAGCTGAGAAAATTACACAATCATATCTAGAAGCTCTTGGTGATGACTATTCCATTTGTTGCCAAGGTATAACCCTCTGTAAGATACTAAGTAAGGACTTCCAGTTTCTTATGCTCCCCCTTTATGTTGATAGCATCCATTTTTAGTTGAATTCTACTGTTCCTTGATGCATGCAACTATCTCGATCATACAGTGGATACTTATCCCTTCCTATTTGTAGAAATTTCTGCATTACATATTATTTATTTCTGCCATGCATCTGTAGTCATTTAGTGATTAATTGTTCTTCCTATAAATTTTCTTTAGGTACTGCATTTTTTCCTTTGCAAAGTTGCATGAACCATTCTTGTTGTCCCAATGCAAAAGCATTCAAAAGAGAAGAGGTACGTTCATGCTATAATAATAATATATAGATAAGTAGATGGTGCTTATTCTTGTTCTTATTCCTAGTCAACATATGGGTTAGTTTATCATTCTTTATGCAAACATGAGCAATATTTTCTTTCAAGCATCATAGTTGTAGCTTTTGCGAATTATGTGGATAATGTCCAAAGATGTTGTTTCATGTAATTTCCTTTTTTTTTCCAGAGTGTTTGTTTCCATTTTTTTGGTTCCTTTTAGGTATGAAATAGTTTCATTCATTGGTCTCCCTGTCTTCATTTATTCTCCCAATTCCAGGACAGAGATGGCCAAGCAACAATTATTGCCCTCAGGCCCATTTGCAAGGGAGAGGAGGTAAAGATTCCCTTCTCATCTTGTTAATTAAGAGCTAGCTTTAAAATCTTTATGAGAACCTGAATGACATGAATTGCATTTTCAGGTGACCATTTCATACATAGATGAGGACCTTTCATTCGAAGAGAGGCAAGCATTACTTGCAGATTACGGTTTTAGATGCAGGTGTGCCAGGTGTTTGGATCAAGAACCTGAACCCTAGTCAACATGTTGCCAAAATGCCAATGAATTGGTTGTTTCATAGCATCACAAAACAGACTGTAAACATGGCTGTGAGAATTACTAAATGTTAGTACAAGACGGCATCGATGGAGGTGGTCCTCTTTGGATTGATACGTCATTAGAATGCAGATTCATTTGCCTGCTCAGAGGTCAACTAGAGCCATATTTTCAGATCAGTTTTTCTCCTTTTCCTTTAATTTATTTAATTTAACATGCAAGTATTGAAGGTACTAGGTTCTATCTTGATTTTTCTTCTTCCATCCATTAATTCTTCAGTGTGTGATATTAGTTTTAATGCCAAGTCAAAGAAACAGTTTTTTCCCAGTGATGCCATAAACGTTTGTCATAGCATAACAGGCTTAATGGTGGATCATGATCGGTTGTAGAATGGTTTTTTGAACTTGTTTAAGAATGTATGCTAACAGCAATCGCAGATATCGTAAGCAAAGAGACGCAAGAAAAAGAGATTAGGGAGATGGGATTTAGAAAATGATGCGTGATAGTGTCAGTTCTAGCATTCAATCTGTTACAATGATGCTTTGTTTATTCAATGACAAGGCGAACATCAGATACTATGCCCTAGCGATTGGTTTTTCCAGATTAGCATTTGGTTTTTCCAGATGATTGATAGCTGTACGTGATGTAAGCCCCAAGTACTACGATCACCAAAACTGAGACCCCAATATTAATCAGCAACTGCCGATCTTCAGAATCGTCCGTGGCAAGCCTCTTTACTTTCTTCATTATGGTGTCCATACCTTTCATTTCCTTGGCTTTTTCAAGGAAGTTGCCAGTGCTACCACCTTTCTTGGGCTTCTCAGCCCTATCAAATTTCTGTTCCTTTTCCGAAATCTTTGGAATGTTGGTTTCAGACATGGTGGAATCTTTAGTCTTGCCGCTTTCCACTTCTTTGACCTGATTCTTTAACCCAGCTTTACTTTCAGCCTCTTTCTCAACAATTTCAGCAGCAGAGCCTACAGTCATTTCTTGGGTTTGCTTTGTGGCAGTTGCAATGGGAGCAACTTCCGTTTGTGTTTCTTCTTGTTGCTTTGATGGCTGCAAAGCCTCAGCCTTCGTCTGAGCTTTTGGAGGAGTTGTTGCCATTGGTGCATTAGGCTGAGGAATGGGGGTTTGAGGAGACTGTAATGTTTGGTCTCCTTGTTTTTCAAAACCAGAGGTTGAAGCAGCTTCGGGAGGAGTATCTTTTTTTTGGTCCTTTAGGGGCTTATGCTCGCTGATGGCTTTGGGTGGTGTGGTTTCTTTGACAGAAGCGATTTGAGCAGTTGTCTGTTTTGGCATTGTGATGGTAAGAACACCATTTCTAAAACTACCCTGAATTTTTTCAACGATGCAATTTCGTGGAACAGGGAAAGACTGATTGAAACGGCTTCGTCTGTTCTTCTCGAGTGCTCCTTCTCCCTGCACTTTAATCGTACGGGAGGACTCAACATAGGTGACGTTTAATTGCTCCTTCGAGAAACCTGTTGAAATGAGAAGAAAAATAGACAAATAAATTGTCAGGGAAATTTGTTTCTCTACATACAAACTATTTCATACAAGAGAACATGTAAATAACAAACCTGGAAGATGAATAAGTAGAATATTTTCTCCTTGCTCTTCCCTTTGTTTGCATTGGGGTACGAAATCCTCGTAACTGATAGCAGATACATTGGGTCGTGATCTCCCAGCCATGTTTCTTGTTTGGCTACTAATAGTATTAAGGAACTGATGCTTTGAGATGGATATCTGATTCTTCGCATATGATTTTTGCGTATTTATATTATACGACATTAGCATAGCACCATATTTCTTAATAGCGACACTATTCTATGCTTTCGCGGCCGTTTTGGTTTTGCGATGTTATACGGACTTCAATTTCCTTTCTTTGTCTAACGTCTTACTTCCATTACAAATAAAGTACCAAGTTCCTTGTTTGCCCCAACATTTAATACTACGAATCATATTAATTCCGACGCTTTGAAACAGGTTTCCACCAAAAGTTATACTCAATCCAATTTTTAATAGCCGAAAGCATTTGTTTTAACTTCAATAAATTATCAAATGTGAAATCATACAGTTAGACAACAATCCTTTGTACATCTTTTTTTTTTTTTTTTTTTGAGTAGAGATACCATATTTTGCAACCTAATCCTATATTAGTATTATTATTATTATTATTATTATTATTATTATTATATGGTATATTGGTGTACTTTTATGCAAAAGTGCCATGCCATGCCATGCCATCCCATCTCATGAAAAAATTGGATAAAATAAACAACAAATCCCAGCTTTAACATAAACCCGAAACTCGAATATATGAGGTTCCACCGACTCTGAAATGAAAACCAAGTACCAAAGATAGCAAAATAGTATACATTTACAGGCACAGCAACCAATTCATATACCATGATCAAAGGATATCCACATGCACCATCTCTTCCTCTGCTCCGTCAATATCTACCTTCTCATCGCTACCCTCGTACTGCATGCCCCCCAAACAAAAACAAACAGCATCATTTAAGGTTCTTGATGAAAATGATCAACTGTCTGCCAAAATATAAACTAACCTGTGAGTAACCGTTTGGGATGATTGGCGGAGGCAGAGGAAGTAAAAATGGCAAGCCTGACGATGCCTGGACCTTCTCCTCCTCTTCAGTTTCCAATAATTCATCATTGTTGTCATCAGCATGAGCAGCCATGCTTGTCGATGGCAATGAAACACCAGCATGTGCACCCTTCAACTGCAAATTTACAAGGGGTCAATAATTTACAAGAATAGGTGCCCATTATTTCTACTCTGCTCCCCGGTCATCCGCACATCAGCAGACTTGTAGTGATGTATAGTATTATAAACTGTTTAAGCTGAAAAGAATTACTTTCAAGAAATAGATGTTCCAAAACAAATCTAGGAAAATTAAATCCTCCTAGTTAGAGGGAGAAGTTGAAGCTTTTTAAGAATAAAAGATATTATTCTCACCAAGTTATCTTGGAAAGAAAACAGTAAGTATTCCTGCCAAAAACTAGTCACAAATTACCTACAAAAACAAGTTATCAAATATGACCTCACATGGTTTAATTCGACTGTCTTCCTCTCTTTCAGCAACTTTTTTCACATTCTTATCATTAATCCTTCTTCATGTTCTTCATATACAAGAGCAATATTAGATTTATAACTCTTGCATCAGCATTAGACAGGTTTAAACTGCATAATTAAGCACTGCATCTAAGAAGACACCTTTTCAAAAAATTAAAAAAGGAAAATAGAAGCTTGAGAATTCCATGCCAGACTGCCACATACATAGATAAAGAGCTGAATAGGAAAATAGAACCTTACAGTAGTAAATGTGCTAACTGAAACTTTCTTTCCTTTCCTCAGCTTCTCACTATTTGTGAAAGGCACAGCTTCACTCTTTCCATTTCTTTGTGACCCATTTTCCTCGTCTAAATTTGATTGAGTAGGTTGTTCACTCCACCTAGACCGCTTTCCCAGTCGTATAGTTTCTGCCTGACATCCTTTACCTTAGATTAAAACAGCAAAAGAACAACACTTAATTGATCAGCATAAAAGACAACCATACAAACATAACACGCAACAGAGAATTAATCGGGAAAGTAAATGAATTTTGAGAAAGCATGTTACTACTCTATAGTAAAAGATATAGGAAAACCATCAAGTTCTACTTTACTTTGTAAAATGTCCTAGGATTTTGATTCCAACATCTTAGGAAACTAACTTCAGAAAGAAAAAAATGACACAATGCATTGCTAAGGCAACAGGTACACAGCTGGTAAATTTGTTGTAACCAATTCAATGATCCAATGATAACACAGAATGATAGATTGCTTTCAACTATCAACAGGTTAACTGATGCTCTTCTTTACATCAATAACCATATCAAGAAAATAGGAAAGTCGTGCTATAAATGTGTGTGCAAAATGATTATACACAGCTCTATCAGATTGAACATTGACTGCCAGAAAATAATCAGTTAGAATAGACAACCCAGTATAAAAAGAACATTGAGCCTAGCACGCATAAGCAGTGTTCTGTAACTTTTATAATAGGCAGATACTTCAAAATGCATTGCTCAAAACAACTTAAAAGGCTTCAGCTTTAGGGCAAAATAGTAATAATAATGAGTTTATCCTACTATTTACAGGCCATGCATCATTTAAGTCACTTAGAGTTCTACATGCATGTCTTCCAGTTCCATATCTTCCATGAAGGATATTTAAAAGGTCAGCAGTCAGCTCAGAGTAAGCTTCTGATAACATCCGATAACATCCCATTTATCTCAATTAAGAATGAGACCTACAGGCTACAAGCAAAAGTTACACAACTTTGATATACGGGGAAATAATTAAGAAAATATACATTGCAGGGATTAAGAAGAAATTCATTTTTTGTAGATTCTAAATGTTCTACACAACATTATATGCAGAAATATCAACAAAGTACCATGAGAAATGGGCCCTTCAGTGATGTCCTGATTGGCACACAGCCTTTTCTTGCTCAGAGAAGAATTACCCCTTCTCTCGCTCTGTGGATAGGATGTATGAAAGCCATTGGTCTCGCCATCACTTACAATGTTGATGTTGGAATTCTCTTCATCACCACTGGTTACAGAAATATTTAAGCCAAGCTGTTCTCCCAACTTCTGCAGTCGAGCTTGAGATCTACAAATTTATATGAAGGAAATATCAAAACAATTATGCTAAACATCTCAAATAATGATGATGATATAAAGTAAAAGCTTGCCTCTTCAGTTCATCTTCTATCTGTGAGCAACGATTATGTGCTTTCACAAACTTCTTGATTCTTGAAGTAATCCTGAATATTTTAGAAATTCACATAAAATGGCTAAGAGAGGAATCATCCTTCCACAAGGAACAGTTAAGCATGGCATGTCTCTATCAGCAGTCTTGATTACCTTTTACATTCCTCTTTCTCTTTTTCTAATTGAGAATCAAGCTCAACAATTTGAGAAGTAAGAGTATCAGCTTCTTGAACTTTCTCCTCCACAATGATCTGTGGTAAAAAATCAAAGCATCAAATTATACAACTAATTCAATTTCAAAAGTTCCAAAGTTATAAAATAATGAGCGATTCAGAGGGATGACAAAAGTCATTATCATATCAATAACAAGAATTAACATTACAAATGATCCTATGGACAACATTACATGGCTTAGCAGCTCAACCTGACTAGCTGGAGATGGCACCTGAAATAATTAATAATCAAGAAGCCAAGAATACTATTCTAGTTGCCTTTTCTTGGTCAACTGTACCCACTTCTTTCTCTTTGATTCGAATGTTTATGAAACACATTGAAGATTCTCAATAACAACAAATCAATACATACAGCAATCCATGTAATCATGTTCATAAGTTAGGCTTAACAACTTGAAATGCTATACAAAGTTCAACTAAATTACTCTTGAGGAGGTCATGTACCAATTAAAACTAAGATAAAACAAAACAAACATTAACAAATAGAGTTCTAGCAATTTTAAACTACACTTTGTTAATTTTCAATCTAATAGGATGAGCCACAGCCCAAGTGGCAAAGGGAGATGCGGGAACTTGAGGCCAATTATTTAATTAAAAAAAGGATAAAGAAAAACAAACAAGCAAAATAAAAAATGATTGCTTTGACCCTGCAGTTTTCAGATTGAAAATTACAGGCCATAGATGAATCATGTCCCTCATGGAACAAATAATAAGAGTTTCCCACCCCAAAGCCAAGATGACTAATATGTTGGCAAGTTAGAACAAAAAGGTAAAAGCAATGAGAGACAAAGCAATCTGCATTCACAATATGAAGGGGTATGCACATTCACGATAACATATGAAGGGATATGCACATTCACATCCATGCATACAATTGAGCATCTGTCCCACATGCTTACAAGGATGTATCCATACTCATGACTGGAACCAAAAAAGCATAAGCAGTTAGGTAAAGATTAACTGACCTCTAATTCGTGCTTGTGGTGAATAAGTGTGTTAATACCCGAGCGTACTTCTTTCAACTGCAAATAGTCAATATATAAATTAATAAAAAAAGGGGGGATGTCAAATGATTGGATGGTGGAGGGAAAAAAACATTTAGACCAAAATCTTCAAACCTGATCCTCAAGAATACTTTTGGGAGTAGGAGATATGTTTC
Organism: Firmiana major; assembly: GCA_033439115.1. Lineage (NCBI taxonomy): Eukaryota > Viridiplantae > Streptophyta > Magnoliopsida > Malvales > Malvaceae > Firmiana > Firmiana major. The sequence continues at coordinate 17,790,970 of CM065903.1, read as the reverse complement.
TCCCTTCCATACCCAGATCTTCAATCTCATTTGAAAATGTCAAATTTTCAGAAAAATCACTTTTTCTGTCCATGCATTCTTTCTTCTTTTGATTTCTGCCACTCAAAAGGAGAGTACAGCATGTTCAACTGACTTACATGCAAAGAAGAAGATGACAACCATATAAAAGCAAATGAGTCGTGAATAAGACCCCAAACACCGACACTTTAGTTTAAAAAACATCTTCTTACCTTCCTAAGGTTTGGTAAAAAATGCATTAGCACCCCAAAGCCCATAGGTCTAATTTACTGAGTTAATTTAAATGAAAAGACAATTGTATTCTTTGTTAATTACTAATTACTTATTTCTCTGTTTTTTTTTTTTTTCATTCTTTCTTTTACCAAAGTCATTTTTAACAACAAAATAATGAAAATTTAATTAGTTTTAAAATTATCTTTAATTATTATTAAATTAAATTCTAATTACATTGTATTCTAATTTGAGTACAAGTTAAATATTTAAAATTACTTTTAGTTCAATTATATATTAACTTTGAGATTAATTCGTTAAATTTTCCTTACCTAATATAAATTAATTGCCATTACTTGAAAAAGGTTTTAATGATAAAGAAATTGATTAGAACAAAAAAAATTTAAAACAGAAAAAAAGAAAAAGAGAACAAAAATTTTACTCTAAAGTCTTTAATTATAGAAATCCAACCATATTCCCTTCCGCCGGACAAGGAGTGGAACACTATATACGGGCTTATAATCGTCCCTCAATTTAAAATTTGAATAAAAAAACACCCTGAATCTCAAAGGGCTCCATCCAACTAGATGGTGCAGTTTTAAATATTCAACTCACATTTTCCCCCTTTAAGAACATTATCTAACCACTAAAAATACATTCAACCAGCTATAATCACCCACAATTCACTCCTTAGATGGCAGATTTAAAATTATGTAACATGGTCCAGGAAACGCAACCCCTCCAGACCAAGGAAACACAAAATGAGAACCAATTAAAATAAATAAATACAACTAACCAGCAGGAATTTAGGCTAATTGAATGAAACCCAGAGCTACCAATGGTAAGAGCCATATATATACCGATGACGGCATATGATTTCACATTATAAGCTTTAGGCACAGCAGCCAAAATAAGAGAATCAAGTATGTGTTGCAAAGAATGAAACAACATCCCCCTAGACCCTATCTACAGCTACTCCCAGACTCAAAACCCCTTCACTTTTTCAATAAAAAAATTGCCATGATAAATAAAGCAAGGTAAGTAAACTAACCCAATAAAACCAACCAAAACATAATAACAGACAACTTTCCGAAAAGGCAACTCCCAAAGTGGTTTAAATCATATCAGATACCATAAGGATAAGTGTTAAATTACCTCTTTTTGCCAATGGACCTCAAAGGACTATATCCTGCAATTTTAATTTCCATAGAACATATCAAACTCAACCAGAGAGGAAAGACAAGAAAGAAGACAAAATTGGAAAACTAAAAAAAGAGAATCAGCAAACAAACCATAATCAGATATAGCTACCTTCACAAATTTTTCAGAACTAATCAAACCAACAAGATAAGACTTATCAAATTCATCTCACTTCCATCACGTGTAAGCCAAATAAGAAGTAAATGTGGACAAGGGAAAGCAAAGGAGCAACATAGCAAAGAGAAAATATGCTATGAGGATAAAATCTCACACCTCGTAATGTCCGTCGGTCTCCCGCATCTCTTCCTGGAGAATACTTTCGCTCTGGAGACAACCTTCTGTCAAGCTTATCCCTCAAGTCACCATCTCTATAACTCCCTTTACCTGGCGATGATTAAGAAATTAGTATTGGCAACACAAACCACTTGGGAAAATTAAATGGTTTCAATTATGACAAGCACAACCCAAACAACTGACGTTAAGCTTACCATCACAGGGAAAAATATGAGAAACATTACAAAGAATAATAATACTGCCTTCTTGCCAGTTTCAAAGGGAGAGAAAAAACAGTGTCCTCAGATATGAATAGAAAAGGGAAACCTGTATTGGAGCCTATATCATTGAGATAACTGTCGAATAATAGGACTGGAAAAAAGATAGTCAGCAATGTCCTATCCCATAGTCAGCATAGTCCTATCCCATCTGATTGTTGAGCAATAAGAAATATAAGCATTCTGAATAGAATGCTAACGATAGATTTCTCTTTGAAGCCATATATATGACATAATAGTAATTTGTCAGATATGCAATGGAAATATGTCTATTCTGAAAGTGTCCCGATAAATTTGCTTTCTTTCTCCATGCAAGAAATATCTTCACAATGTCATTGAAGGAGACGCAAAGAATCATGTAAACACCACATGCTCCAGCAATATACAAACTGCAGAAGTTATGACAAATGATAGTTGACAGTTGCACATCAAATCTGCTTCGCATCTCACTACTTTGTAAGAACACATGTTCCAAGAAAACCTAATACAGAACCTTCATGAATGCTGCGTTGTTTCAAGGATGCAAAATGACAAAGCAAGATATGCCTGAGCAGGAAAAATACCAAAACCCGCTCTAAGATTTACCAACCAGCACAATCCCTTCTGAAGAAAGACAATACTAACCCTGTTAGTGGAAGCTTAAATTAAGCTAAAACAGCCAGGTTGCTGCAAATTAAGTCTCTAGAAGATGCCTAATTTTAAGTTAAAAACTTTCTCAATAACTTTGGGATCCCACTCATGTATATATACCAAGTGGATCAGACTTGTGCAGAATCAAATATTCCTTACAAAAAATAGGCAGCCAAGCCCATGAGAATTTTAAATGAGTAAGCCAACAGCCATTAAACATATGAACACTTAATAATAACATTAAAAAAAAAAAAAAAAAAAGCATTAGACAAAAGTAACACAAAATCAAGCAGTCCTGTCTTTCCAATGTGATAGCTTCAAACCTACTGTCAACAAACGTTGAAAGGAACGACTCGGTTCACTTTCAGGGAAACTCAAAAAACAGAATTTTGTTCAGTAATATATAGTATACTCATCATTAACTTCATCTTCATAGAGCTCCAGATATCTCATTGCATATTAACTACATGTGCTGATGAGAAGTATCTTGTCCACAAAGACATTAAACTTTTTAAATTCAGCATAAAAATATTGCAAAAGTGTGATTACCATACAATATTTCCCAACAAAAACTAAAATTCAGTAAGAAAATTGACTATTAACAAATATGAACATCTAGCTTCCCTATCACGTTCCATTTCCATTCTCTCTAAGTTATCCATAAACTTACTTTGAAATTGAAAGCTAAAAAGAAATAGTAAGATTTTAAAAGGTCTTCACACAGGCATTTATAACAAGAACCAAAAAAATAAATAAATAAAATAAAATTCGAAAGGAAATTAAACTATTGCCACTAAGGATATATTAACTTAATAAATAAAATACTACAGAAAGGGGGAAAGGATCAAATTATTGCTGAAAAGTGAAACAAAGCTATTACCACCGTAAGAACCGGAAAAAGGCCGGAGCTCAGCATCACCGTGTGCAAAGGAGCAACTCTGGCGCGAACAGTGTCCTCTCTGATACAATACACACAGTTTCGTTTTGAAAAGCTTCCTTTCCACCATTTCGAATTTGTACGAGATACGACAATATTTAAACAGACGATCCAAGATGCCGAAGGACCGCGAATCTTTCACATGGAGAGGCGAGAATGCAAATAGAGTACAAAATTAGGTGGACTTTTTCCTAATTATTAAAGATTATAAGCAGCGTGAAATTGAAGCGACCGTCGTAATTCCTGCAAAATAAGTAATAAAAAATCGTTAGTTGAATAAAATGGCCGTGTAGAAAAATATGGAATTAATTTAGTAACGATAAAACATCACTACTACTTGTCAAAATAGTGTAATAAATGGAAATTTTCTCACTCTCTTTCCATCTTTTCTAGGGTTTAACTTTTAATCTAAACACCAAAAATATGGTTGAAGGTGAGGCAGGCTGCGAAGCTGTAAAGAAGATAAACCCTAGGAGAGAGAGCGGGAGAGAGAGGAACCTTGGACGAGGCAGGAACCTTGAACTTGAACCTGGCTTTGCTTACTGACCGGCAGACTAGGTGGAGAAGCCTCGGGACTGGGCGGGTTTTCTTATGGAAGGAAAACATGCCCAATGTACTATTTTGTATAGCCCGCAATTTTTAGGCTGAAGGCCCATCTCCTTAAATTACTAATAAATTTGGTAATTCGGATTAAAGTTTTGGAAAAAAAATTAAAAATTTGTTTTTGTATTTAACTTGACAGGATAACACTATAATTTTCAAGTGTTCAACACAAAATAAATATAACATAAACATATAAATGATCAGATCTAATTTTTAGAATCATTACTGCATGACAAAGTGCAAATATAATTTTTTTTTTGGTCAAAATGATCAAAATTTAAATTTAATCTATTTTATTATTTTAATTACATGGTTTTGAATCTTATATCTTAATTAATTTTAAACTTGTGAACAGAGTATATTTATAGATTAATAAATTTCATATGCAATATGAGTTTTTAAGTTAATGAACAACTCAAAGTTTTTAATTTGATTTTTATATTTTAATATAATAAAATAATATATATTAGATATAGTTATGCAATTATCATCAAATTTAAAGGAAGCTCATGGTGTAAATTATTGGATCTAGGTAATCTCTAAACAAAGTCAAACAAGTTTGTTTGTTCAAAGGAATTGAAAATTTCATCACAATAAAATCAATCTCATATGCAAAATTTATTTTATCGAAGAATATTTGCACGAGTTTTTGTTGGGGAGAAGAAGTGATAAATGATTTCTAAGTTTGTTTATATATATATATATATATATATATATATATATGTTTCAGTTTACTTGATGATTTAATGCATTTCACATATGGAAAAGAAAACACAAATAAAATAATAATTAGTAACATACTAACTTGATTAAACTTTCAACTATAATCTAAGCTATATAACTTCATAATAAAGATAGTCCTAATAAATTTATACATACTTATTTCAATAATTTTTTTATTTTCAAACTTATTATCTAAGTGATGCAATTATTGAAAGTTCAGTATTTCATGTCTTATGATTATAATTTCTCATGATTATAATTTAATTGCCCTCATCTTGAACACATTATATTTATGAAATTTTCGAATATCTTTTGAATTTTATAGTGTCCAATATTTTAAATCACAACTATAAGCATCATTCAATTAAATTGATCTTTTGATTAGGAGACTAATTACTTAGTATCATTCTTGGCCAAAAAAAATTACATTTTATCATCGTATTTGTCGTCATTGTTTAGGGTACTGATTAGGAACCAAAATTATAAAAAAGAAATAAAAAAAATAATGAGTACTCATTTTAATGACTCATAACGTGTAGTTAAAGATTACAGCTATTAGAACGCGGCTTTCTTGGATTTACAAGGGCAAATAACTAGTATTTATCCAACACTTAAATTCTTGGATTCTCAATTATCATATTTATTTATGAAGAATATGCAATTTGTGCAAGAAGAACAGACGTCTAATTGTTCAGCTCGTCAGTTGCTTACTAAATGTCAAGCACGCTTGAAGTAGTAAAAGAGAAGCATTTGATAAGACTGTACAAAATCACACGTCTTCTCGGGCTTTCACTTGCTGCATTCACCACCAAACAAAATTAATAAGGTCATATTTTTCAGAGTTGCAATTTTATTTTCATTATTTTATAGGAGATTAGTTCTAATCAATAGAAGTTTTAATTAATAGGAGTATTAGTTCAATAATAACTAGGAGTTTTAATCTTTGTAAACTATGATTATGGTTACATTTTTTAAAATTTCTAATTTTCTTCATATTTATTTTTTAAATTAAAATAATTATTATCAAAGCTTTTATTTCAATAGATTGAAGTAAGTTACATGAACTAAACTCACATTAAGTCGTCAATATAAATTTTTTTCTCTACTCATTCTTATTCAATGCAATGTGTTCTTCCAATTCTAGAGCTACTATTATTTTTAAATGATTTCCTTGGTCTTCTTCTAGTTTTGATTCTTTTTCTAGCATTCATAGCTTCCACTTTCTTACTTTCCTAATTGAAGCATCCATAAATCGATATTGTAAGTATCTAAATCAATGTAAATGACTTTCACTCATCTTGTCTTTAATAATTACTACTTCAACTTTTTTACGAATATCTTTATTTATCATTCTATCATTTCTTATATATATGTGCATCCACTACAACATTTGCATTTATGCTCCATTCATCTTAGTTGCAAAATATCTTTTTAATCACTTGTTCATTTCTTCTCCTATTGTTTCAATTTCATGTTTCAGTTTTTTTTAAAAAAAAATTATTTTAAGTTTTATTAAAGGGTTTTAAAATTCATTAAAAGACTTATAAAAAAGAAAAAGAGATTAATTGAAAAAAGAAAAGGAAAAATAAAAAAGGAGCTTGGAAAAATTTAAAAAAAATAAAAGAAATGGAGAAGAGAGAATAGGATAAGATAGGGTCTCACGCGACCATCCCAATACTCTTTTTTTCTTTTTGAAAATTAATAGCATGGATTTATGATTTAAGTTTGTAAGTATATTTTTTGCTTAGCCTTGCTTGATGTATGTTGCACAAATAACTTAAAAAAGTTTTTAGCCATTTTAATGTGATTTGAAGCACACATTTTATACTTGTATTAATTTTTGCGTTTAGCCCCTAAAACCTGCATGCACATTCAGGTTCATGTCATCCGTAATACTAAAAATTGCGAGTGAGCATTGTTCAGTCGTTGGTAAGGGGCACCTGTAAGGAATTAGGAAACATTGGAAGCAACCTATTTCGATAGATGATCTTATGACAATTCCTTCGCAGAACTGACAGTTTCAACCAGTAAAATTTTCATATCCCTGGGCATCGTTGCTGCCGGGGTGGCTACATTTCGACCGTCTGTCTCGCAAGGAGGAAATAATTCAAGACTAGCATTTTGATTGAGTAAAATTCTAAGATTGCTATCTTTGTAGATATTGGTGAAAGAAGGATTTGCAAGCTTCCTCGTTAAACATGATGGAACTTGTTGTAGTACTAAATAACAATGATTAAATGATACTGATGTGGTCTTCTCTGTTGTCTTCTCTACGTGTCTTGAAGATTCTGCATCAGGCCAGGAAAGGTCAGGGAGGCGTAGGGATCTGTCCCTGCACGCGCACTCTGATATTTAAGTCAGAAAGCTGTTTAAGCATAATCTTAATTAGCCAAATAAAGTTTAGGGTTTTTTTATCATACCTGGGATATTTATAGATATTTTTGGAGTTAGGTCGGGCTTTATATTTTTTCAGGGCTCATGAATATTTTGGGCCTAAAACTGTATGGTTTTGGGCGGTACGGATCTGAGGCTCAGGCGCGCATTTAGGCAGCGACAGAGTTACTAGATACTCTGTCGCGGATCTCAGAGTCTGCCGCTGTTCAAATGAGTACATAGGTGCGACAGAAGTTCGAAGACCTCTGTCGCAGACTTGGGCGCAGAGTTCTACCACGACTCAGTCTACCGCTATAGCTCTACCGCTATACTGAGGATGCAGAGTCTGTGGCAGGTATACTCTACCGCAAAGGTCTACCACCTCTCTACCGCTAGACTTAGGGCACTGAGGTCTATCGGGGCATAGTCTGCCACAAAACCTCTGCGCTAGACTCAAGGGCGCAGAGGTCTGTCGCAATGTACACTCTGTCGCCGATAGACTCTGTCGCTGTTGACTTTGTCGCCATATTTCAGTGTTCGCCAAGTGGCATATGTTTCGTGGTGCTTATAATCTGACACGTGGCTGTCCTCTGTTGGTTAATGTTTGTCTATGTGGACTTTGATGTGTATGACCTCTATTAATTGCTCCCCACTCTTTCGTAAGGAACTTCCGTAGGAAAGAGTATAATAATCGGTTTGTTTTTCTAGTATAATTCATTAAAGACGCGACACATGTTTGAATCACTGTGCACGCGGGAAGCTTTAGTCATCTCAATCACGGATATATATGTGTCAAGGTTACTGTACATGCGTGAGACTTGAGCCGCGGTATGTATATATAAGGGTCAGAGATTGCCAAATAGTCGAGAAATTCTCTCGATGTGCTCTGTCGCAGCTCTACTGTCATTCTGTCACAACTCTACTGTCACTTTGTTGCACAAATCTCGCAACTCTCTCGCAAACACTGTCGCCTCGTTCTCGCACACTCTGCCACAGAACTCTGTCGCAACACTCTGGTGCTTGGAACCGTTACTCTATCGCCAAACTCTGTCACGAGTCTGCGATCATCCCTATTGTTTTTTGGTGTAACATTGTCTCAACATTAGTTAAAAACTCTGTCACATCTTCTGCGTACTCTATCACATCCCTGTTATTCTTTGCAGTCTTTTTTGATTCTAGAATGGCTAGTCACGGTGTGGGGAAGCAATAGAGTTAGGAGTTAGATCGACTATAAAAGAGGCTGACCTTCAAGATCTTAGGTGTAGGTTTCCATTGCCCGAATGGTGTACTTATAGGCTTCCAGATCCTTAAGAGAGTAATATACATGGTGTGTCCAATGAGGTAGTCATTTATAGAGCATCCTTAGAGTTAGGATTCCGATTTCCCATTTCTGATTTCGGGGTTTCTTTTCTCAGAAAGTATAGGATTGTGCTTGGGTAGTTACATCCTCACGCTTGGATGCAGTTAATTGGTTTTACCATGCATTGCCAATTAAAGGTGTTTCTCCTTCTTTTCCTTTATTTTGTTCTTTTTTCAGGCTCCGGGGTAGCCCTGGTTTAGTTCCTTATTCCCTTCAACGGGTGTATAAGCCTGGGTTTGAAAATAGGTTATTTGAAAAACCTGCAAATTAACTCCACGGATTCGAGTCGGAGTGGCTTATTGTGGAAACACTTGAGGGCCTTGACTTCCCCACTCGTTGGGGAACCCGGCGCGAAGTCCCTAAGGGTCCCTAGATCGCTACACTTAGGAGACAATTGTCTTCAGATATCAATAAACTATTAGTTGTCAACCCGATTAATCTTAATATTCTTTTAACAAATGAAAATTTGGTGTCCGCCGGTTGGAGTGTGGGTTTCGTTCCTGTTGTCGGCCCCTCTGTTCCTCCCTCAAATCTTCCATCATCTATTCCTTCCTCAAATCTTCCATCATCTGTTCCTTTCGAGTTGAACCCTGAACTTTTAAGGTCGCAAGGGGATATAAGGAGCACAAATAGAGAATCCAGCTCTGATAGTGAACCCCTAGTCGATGTGAGCGATTGGGAAGGGTTTGGTTCAACTTTTATGGTCCTTCCGGATGATGACATGTTAAACATAAAGTCTCCTCAGGAGCATCTTGATTCTCCTGATGGTAACTTTTCATGCTTTTCAATTCATCATTGTCAATTCTGACTACGTTTTTGACAATTTCTTTGGTTTTTTCTTTTTTGTAGAAATGAGCCACTTTAGACGTTCTTTGGCACGTCAAGGGGTGGAAGAAGGTTCGTTTAGTGATCCTACTAGAAAGAGACCTCGCCTGATAGATGTTGTTCCCAGTCAGGCACCAGTCCCACCTCCATTGCCCCGAGCTCGGACCCCGCCTCCTTCCAGACAAGAGACGTCCCCTCCTACTAAATATAGGGATCTTTATCGGGATAGAAAGAAGGCTCCTTCCTCTTTAAGGAGAGCTTTCGGTTCCTCGACACAGTCTCGGTCTGAAAAGCGTGCTAAGTGTAATATAATCTCGTCTCAGCGAAAGAATCGGAGGCTGTCGTGCTCAAATGAAACACTACTGCAAGTGCACAGGTCAGTTTTCGAGTATAGAGTAAATATAAGTATCGTCCCACAGGGAATTGTGCCTATTGCAAATCACTGTAATCAACAACCTTGAACTTTATTTAGAAAAAGTAATTTATAATGGTTAAGATCCTAATTACTATTCTAACTATTAATTACGGAACAAATTACTTAAAACAAATAACAATTATTACGAATGAAAATATCAATGGCAAAATATTCCTAGAACTCGATTTCACCTAACTAGGGTTCATACAATTCCTTTGATCAATTGTTCTTTTGATTTCAATTTGTTTATAACCGAAACTATTTCTTGTTTATCTCTCCCGAGTCTTAAACAGTCATACTCAAATTACCTAATCCTAACCTCCCGATTCAGAATTAAATAATAGAGTTCATTAAGCGATGGTAAGCCGTTTCTCTATGGCTCATAAGAATTGTCAACCTCCCGATTCAACAATGTCCTATGTTAATCTACCATTGTGCATATAAATAATCCCCTCTCCCGAGTGCCGGATTCCTATACTAATTCATCCAATTGGTGGCCAATCAACTAGAGCATTAAGAACAAGTAGATTAAATAAACATAACTGAGATCATCCAAATAATATCACAAAATAATTGCAATCTGCCCAAAGTTGGCTACATCGATTCTAGGAAAAAGAAGTTTAGTTCTTAGACATCATGATAAACATCCAATAATTCCAAATCATCATCCCCAGAATAAACATTGACTGAAAAAGATGTAAAAGATGGAGTTTCTATGGAGCTAAATCAATCCTTAAGCCTTCTGCCGCAGCCTCCTTCGATATTCTGATAAAAAGACTATTTATAAGGTTCCCAGGCACTAAAACGCGGAATGCCACGTGAAAAAACAGGGTTGCCCTAATCAGACTGCTATGCTGCGACAATGATATTGATTCCCCAGATCTGCTCTGCATTGTCTAGTTTCTTCTATTGCTGCAGCATAAGTCACGATCAGCATCCTGCAATTTCACTTCTTCACAGAATCATCAAAATCAGCTCAAAAAACTTTAACTTCTCCATATTGTTCTTTTTCCTGCACAAATGCACAAAACACATAAAACATACCTAATATAGCAAAGAACAAATCAAATAACTAAGTAAAAAGGGTTCTAAACATATATAAATTTCAGTGCTAACAAATACCCCCAAACTTAGAAATTTGCTTATCCTCAAGCAAACATATACTAGAAACAAAATAATTAAAGACTCTCAACCATACTCAGCTCACATACTTGTCATACTAAATTGAGATTTTCCTCAAGAATTCACAAGGTTCTCAGCTTAAGATAAATTTCAGATTTATATTGTTCAAGTCAATCAAAGCAAACCAATCCCCCTTCACTCTTCACTTTCCACTTATGTGTGTGTGTACAATCATTTATTCAAATTTATGCACTCAAATGTTAATGCGAAACCTAAATGGAAATTAAACACAAGACTTCATATGCTTGATTTAACTACTACTCTCCACTAATAAAGACTCCTGCATAACCAAGAATCAAAAGGACTTTCAAAGGTTGTAATGTAAGGCTCGGGTTTTAGGTGGGATAAAGGATATAATATGAAGTTTAATCCACCTAAAACACTGTAATCACCTTTGGATTTAATTTGTTTTGAGCTCATGAATTACTATCCAACCTTACTCATTCTCGAGTTTGATTTTATGAATTTTTTTTTTACTGTGTCACACTCCAGAATTTTATTTTCCACTACTCGAAACTACATATGACACTAGATTTTCAGCAAGACCCGAGAACAAACCCTTGTTTGTAACATTCAAGTTCTCAAACCAATAATTTACAAACCACCTTGTTTTCTTTTGAGCTCCTCCCTTAATCCAAAAATTTTGATTGATAGTGCTTTAAGTAAGGGACGAAAAAAATAGGATAATCAAACAATTAGGCTATGGCTTGTAATATGGTTATATAACAACAAAATGAAAAAATTTGGCTCAAAGGGTTTTCCAAGGGATTAATATAATTGGGTAGGCTTGAAAGGCTCAATCTCAAAACAAAAAAATTGCCTAGATCATTTTCCTAATCATGCATGGTCTATCAATTTCGCCTCAAGTAATAACTAATCAAGTTCTAAAGTCTTTTTAGTTTCACATATCAACACAGTAAGTACATAAACTGAATATGATTGGTGCATAGTTTGAGTGAAAAGATTCAAGTGAAGCTTTCTATCCACATTCCAATATTCAAACAATAAAAATCATCCATTTAAACTAAATTTGATCAATTTCTTGCAAAATCCATCTTTGGCCACAATCTAGAAAACTAATCTATGAAACTGAGTATAATTGCACACAAACAATAAAAAGAAACACATAAAAAGAAATTGAAACAGGCACATAAAACATAACAAAACATGAAAAACAAAGCATGAAAAACATAACAGCAGGCATGAAAAACATAGCAGCATGAAAAACATAGCAGCATGACACAGAGCACAACAGAGCACAACCAATAACTCCCCCAAACTTAAAATATTCATTGTCCTCAATGAATTGGAAAAAGTAGTAAAGAGGACTTTCCTGGGGTAGTCTCAACTGTCTGAATCCTCCTTTGAGCCATCTTCAGCATCAGCTTCCTCCCGGGCATCTGCTTCTATGTCATCATCAGCAGAAGGACACCATTGTGGCGGCATAGGGAATATCACCTCTCCCGCACGACCCTTCATATTTAGGTAGTCGACTAATGATTTATGGTAGGAGGCAACATATGCACAAAAAGTCCGATAGTCTCGGTCATTATTGCGCATCTCCATCCGCAACTCCTTAATCTCGTTTAGCACAGCTGTAATGGAGTCGCAAGTGGTGGAAGGTGCAACAGATGGACCAGCAGAAGTTTGTGGTGGGGCAGTAGGAGGAGCAACTTCTCTCTGAGTCAGAGGTACCCAAGGATTTCTGAAAGTGATTGCAGATTTTCTAGCCAGTCGTGGTTCAGGCTCAGTCCAATATACGCCGTATTTCTTGCAAAGTCCACAAACTAATGAAAGGTGAGGTAATCCCCTTCTATTTTCCTTCCGTATAAATTCTTGCATGGACCGAAAGATAATGGCTCCAAAATCAACAATCTTGCCAGTCAGAATACAGTAAAGGAGAGCAGCTCTATCGACATCAACACTGCTTTTATGAGTTGTAGGCATTATTCGTGAGCAAATGAAATCATACCATTCATGTAGACCATATTGAAGTCGATTGGAAGGGAATGCCATAGATTTAGTTTCTGGCCTCTTCTGCCAATGGGTGTGAGGTACTGTAAGTTCGTTAATAACTCGGTACAGCTCATCAGCATCAGTGTGGAGAGCTGCAACATAACGGTGATATTCATCCTGCACCCCTTGCGGAAGGTCCAGGTACAGATTAATGGCGTTGGCGTTGTAAGGAACAAGAATACCCCTGACTTCAGATATCGAATGGGTACTCTCCATTGCATTGACATAAAATTCTCGGACTACATCAAGAATGGCATCTTCAGGTTGTCCTGCTAATTTCAGCAACCCGAAATCTCTCAAAAACTCATGATACATGTCCTAACCACCAATATCAGTTCGGAAACTCCTTTCGATAATTATATTTTTGCCCATAATTTTCTTGAAATTTTTTGCGGCTTAGTTGTTGACAAATCTAGAGGAATCATAAGTAGTTATGACTGGCTCTGCCCTCTGGGGAGATGGGGCTATACTTTCAGTCTCTATAATCGAACTCTCTAGGTTTCGTTTTGCTCGGGTTTTGGGTGCCATGGCCAATGGAAGCTTAATGTTGACAAGAATAGTGTTCAGCTGGCCCCAATCAGACAAGCACACAAACTAATCCCAAAAATTTTGCGTCACAACTAGAATTTCTCAAACAACAATCGACCAAACCGAGAAGAGCTTCAAAATCTAAGTTGCAGAAACCAAAAAGAAATCCGCTGAAAATCGAATACGATCAAAGAAAGTAGTAGAGTACCCAGAATGAAATCACATAAGCTCAAGTTGGACCACTCTGTGTCTTTATCACAATCGGACAAGAAAATGCTTTCTGCTTCCCCCAAGGGTTTCGAGACCACTAAGATTTCGAACCCACAAAATTTTGTTGGCCAGACTACTAAATCAGCAGAGAACAACAGGATCGGAAGAAAGAAAAATAATGGGTGTGGGGTAATCGGTGTACTTCCAAGGGAACAAGGTAAAAGTGCAGAATTAGAAAAAGAGAGTCTGAGTAAGAAAATGTTTCGGCCGCCCTTTTTCAAATAAATTTGGTAGGGTTCTTTGGCTTTACCGAATAGTGAGTGGGCTTCCGTCTTCCAATAGGACACAGACATGTTGATCCCATTCACCTCACTATTGTAGACATTTGTTTCTTATTTTGACAGAATTTCTTTTCTCCCTCTTGCTGATTTTCTTTTCCTATGCAAACATTATTCGGCCATCACTTCTTCAATTGAAGAGTTTAGTCTCCCAGCTTAGTTACTAGTCACATCTCTCTTCACTTCCTTTCTTGAAAATCATTTTCGTTTCTTTGCTGTTCTGTTGGTCTACATTGAAGCTACTAAGCCTTTGTAAAATTTTTCTTGTTCTTTCACCTGATCACGCACTCATGCATTCTTGTTGGTAGGATCATGATAATTATTCTTCCAAACTGTGCTCTTCTAATATGCCTGAAAATAAAAGTAAAATTCAAACTAATAAAATAAAAAGAAAAACAAACTACTAAAATCAAAGAAAATAAAACGAGATGAAAAACTAAGAATCTAAAAAAAATCAATTGGGTTGCCTCTCAAAAGCGCTGAATTTCAAGTCTTCAGCCGGACTGCTTCCAGTCTCCTTAATTCGGTTCACCAAGGGGAATGCTATCTAATTTATACACTCCCTCTCCATAATAATGCTTTATACGCTGCCCATTGACCTTGAACAAGCTTCCATCTGATTTTTTCAATTCAATTGCTCCATATGGGAAAACTTGGTTTATTTCAAATGGTCCTGACCACCTTGACTTCAATTTGCCAGGAAACAATTTAAGCCTCGAATTATACAATAGAACTTGCTGTCCAGGACTGAATTCTCTTCTCATTATCATCTTGTCATGCCATCTTTTGGTCCTGTCCTTGTAAATTCTTGCATTGTTATAGGACTTATTTCTCAGCTCATCAAGCTCATTCAATTGGAGTGACCGATTTTCTCCAGCCTTGTTATAGTCAAAATTTAGCTTCTTAATGACCCAAAAAGCTCAGTGCTCAAGCTTTACAGGTAGATGACATGCCTTACCAAATACCAACCTATAGGGAGACATTCCAATTGGAGTCTTATAGGCTGTCTTGTATGCCTAAAGTGCGTCATCTAACTTGTTAGCCCAGTCTTTTCTATTCAGGTGGACAGTCTTCTCTAATATCAACTTCACTTCTCGGTTTAAAATTTCAGCTTGGCCATTTGCCTGCGGATGATAACCGAGAGCTACTTTATGTAGAATTCCATATTTTGACATCAAACCATTGAAGATTTTGTTACAAAAATGAGTGCCTTCATCACTCAAAATGGCTCTTGGGGTACCGAATCTTGTCAATATATTCTTGTGCAGAAACCGAATTACCACTTTTGCATCATTTGCTGGTGTTGCTATTGCCTCAACCCACTTAGAGACATAATCAACAGTAAGGAGAATGTACAGCTTCCTAAAAGATGGAGGAAACGGTCCCATAAAATCTATACCCCATACATCAAAGATTTCCACTTCTAAAATATTTGTCAAAGGTAATTCATGCCTTCTTGAGATGTTTCCAACCCTTTGACATCTGTCACACATTTTTACAAATATGTGACTATCTTTAAACACACTAGGCCAATAGAAACCTGACTGCAGCACCTTTGCTGCTGTACGTTCTGCACCAAAATGTCCTTCATATGCTGTAGCATGGCAGTGGAGCAGAATTTTCTGAGCTTCATCTTCCGACACACATCGTCTTATAATCTGGTCTGGACACTTCTTAAACAGCAGAGGATCATCCCAAAAATATGAGTTGACATCATGGAAGAATTTCTTCCTCTGTTGGTATGTTAAACCACTTGGCATTAGTCCTCTTGCTAAGTAATTCACTATGTCTGCGAACCAAGGTAGATTTTCATCAATCTTGATAATTGTCTCATCTGGAAATTTCTCTTGAATAGGCTGTTCTTGCTGAATTTCAGATTGCTCCAATCTAGATAAATGATCAGCTATAACATTATCAGATCCTTTTTTATCCCTGATTTCAAAATCAAATTCTTGTAAAAGCAAGATCCATCTAATAAGTCTGGGTTTGGCGTCCTTTTTTGCAAATAGATAACGAATAGCTGCATGATCCATATAGACAATGACCTTGCTTCCAATTAGATATGGTCTGAACTTGTCAAATGCATGTACAACTGCAAACATCTCCTTCTCTGTTGTTGTATAATTTTTTTGAGCATAATCTAAGGTCCTGCTTGAATAATAAATAGCCCGAAAAATCTTGTCTCTCTTCTGTCCAAGGATAGCTCCAATTGTAAAATCACTCGCGTCGCACATCAGTTCAAATGGTTCTGTCCAATCCAGTGTGATCATAATAGGTGCAGAAATAAGCTCCTTCTTGATCTTTTCAAATGCCTACAAGCAAAAATCATCAAAGACAAAGTCAGCATCTTTTTCCAATAAATGACATAAAGGTTTTGAGATTTTTGAAAAGTCCCTGATAAATCTACGATAGAATCCTGCATGTCCCAAAAAGCTCCTCACGGCTTTAATTGATTTTGAAGGAGGAAGCTTTTCAATAGCAGCGACTTTAGCTCTATCCACCTCAATGCCGTGAGCTGAAATTTTGTGTCCAAGGACGATCCCTTCTTACACCATAAAATAACACTTCTCCTAATTTAAGACAAGATTTGTCTCTTCACATCTCTGCAAAACAAGTGCCAAATTAGATAAACATTGGTCAAAAGTCCTATCAAATACCGAGAAGTCATCCATGAAGACTTCCATTATCTCTTCAACCATGTCAGCGAAAATTGACATCATGCATCTCTGGAAGGTTGCTGGGGCGTTACACAACCCGAAAGGCATCCTTCTATATGCGAAAGTTCCATATGGGCAAGCGAATGTTGTTTTCTCTTGATCTTCTGGGGCTATTGCAATCTGGTTATAGCCCGAGTAACCATCTAAAAAGCAATAATAACTATGTCCGGCTAGTCTATCTAACATTTGGTCGATGAAAGGAAGTGGGAAGTGGTCTTTCTTAGTAGCTTTGTTCAGCTTCCTATAATCGATGTAAACTCTCCATCCCGTTACAGTTCTGGTGGATATGATTTCATCGTTTGTGTCACGAACTATTGTCATTCCACCCTTTTTAGGTACAACCTGTGACTTGTCAATCTTCTCCTTAGTTGTTGTAGTCGTACTTTCTAATGGATTGGCTTCCAAAGTAACAACACAACTTTTAATTTCATCAGTTAGTAATTCATCAACTAAATTAGAAACTGAATTTACCAGAGATTGAGCTATAGGATTAGTTGGTGCTTCCTTTGTTTCAACTTCTCTTACACAACTCTGCACTACTTCAATCAACTTACATGTTTCTGGCTCATCAACAAATTTCATCGCCTTATAGATGTTGAACATAACAGATTCATCATTCATCCTCAGGGTTAATTGCCCTCTCTGAACATCTATTTGTGCTTTCCCAATGGTAAGGAATGGTCTCCCAAGTATAAGTGGAATTTCTATGTCCTCTTCATAATCTAAGACTACAAAATCGGCAGGAAAAATTAACTTATCAACCTTAACAAGTACATCTTCTATTATACCTCTGGGATAAGTAATCGATCTATCCGCTAATTGCAGTGTTATGTGGTCGGCTTTACCTCTCCAAGACCTAGGCTCCTGAAAATAGATAAAGGCATTAAATTTATGCTAGCACCTAAATCACACAATGCCTTACCCACTTTCGATCCTCCAATCTCGCATGGAATAGTAAAGCTT
The DNA here is from genome assembly GCA_033439115.1 of Firmiana major. Classification (NCBI taxonomy): domain Eukaryota; kingdom Viridiplantae; phylum Streptophyta; class Magnoliopsida; order Malvales; family Malvaceae; genus Firmiana; species Firmiana major. The sequence goes on along the minus strand of CM065903.1, from coordinate 17,773,171 downwards.
CCAGGGTCTTTCAATTTTTACGGTAACTTCTACTGCAAAATTGCACTGCATTCTTCTGTCAAGTTGATAGTTTCATAATCTTCAAGTTTTCGTTTCTTTGACAACACTTCTTTCATGAACTTTGCATAATGCGGCATCTGCTGCAGAGTATCAACTAACGGAATGTTAATATGTAATTTCTTAAATATATCAAGAAATTTCTTAAACTCAGATTCAATCTTCCTTTTGTACAAAACTTGAGGATAAGGAATAGATGGTTTTAACAAAGGAGGATTATCAGGAAAAAGTTTACTAAAGGGTTTAGAATTAACTCCCTATTTTACTGTTTCTGATTCTGCATCCTTTGTCATAACAGGTTCAGTCTGCTTCTTTTTCATCTCAGTTATTGGTGCAGTTCCTTCTTTCTCTGCTACCTTCGATGGCTCATATGTGTTCCCACTTCTCAAAGATATAGCATTGTAGTGTTCCTTCGGATTGAGCACTGTGTCACTTGGAAACTTACCTCTTTCATTTACAGAACTGACAGCTGCAGCTAGCTGTCCCAAAGTGGTCTCAACAGACTTCATCTGTGCACCAAGACTGGTATTCATCTCTGACATTTTAGCTTCCACGTTGTCTAATCGCGCATCAGTTTTACTAAATCTTGTTCTAGTTTCAACCATGAACTCCTCAAATTCGTTCATTTTAACTCCACCATAACCTTGGAAATTCCCTTGGTTATTGAATCCTGTATTGCTGTTACTTGCTGCTGGTGGGTTTAGAACGTTTTTAGAGTTACCATAAGATAGATTCTCATGGTTTCTCATGGTTTCTGAATCCTGGCTGGTAGTAGTTAGGAACTTGATTTCCATGAAAACCAAAGTTACGATTATTAACATAATTCACCTGCTCCAAATCTGTCCCCATCAAGTTAGGATTTGTGCTATCATGATGAATCATAGCTTGCGGCCCTTGTATACCCATTGAAGAAATTTGTGTTGAAATCTGCTCAAGTCTTGCAAGGATAGTTGTCTGCGTATCTAACTCATGCATACCTGCTACTCTTCTGACATTAGCTCTTTCACCTGGCCATTGGCTGCTGTTTATAGCCATCTCTTCAATTAACTGCATAGCTTGATCAGGTGTCTTAGACCACAGTAAACCTCCTGCTGAAGCATCCACAGTAGCTCGTGTCTGCGGAGTCATGCCTCTGTAGAAAACTTGTATCTGGTTTCCTTCATCATATCCATGCTGAGGGCATCTACGCAATAACTCTTTAAATCGCTCTCATGCCTCATGTAATAGTTCTTGATCCAACTGTGTGAACTGGATAATTTCTAATCTCATCTGCATTGTCTTTCCTGGTGGGAAGTACTTTGCTAAGAATTTTTGTGCCATCACTGCCCATGTCGGAATGCTTCCTGCTGACAAATTTTGATACCAGCTCAGGGCTTTATCCCGAAGAGAAAATGGAAACAATCTCAGTCGAATAGCATTATCAGGGGCTCCATTAATCTTAATGGTGCTGCAAATCTGCATAAAACTTGTCAAATGTATGTTAGGATCCTCTAAGGCCAAACCTGCAAATTGATTTTGCATAACCATATTGATCAATGCTGGCATCAACTCAAAGTTATTACAGTTTACAGGAACCTCTCTTATAGTAGCAAAATTTTGATTCACAACTGGGGTAAAGTAATCACGTATAGCTCGCTGCTGCTGATTTTCCTCTGCCATGATTAAATTTCTGTCTTTCTCTTCAAATCTGTTCTGTTGAATTTGCCTGATGGTTCTCTCAATTTCTGGATGTAACTCTTCTTTTATGTCTGTATTTCCACTTCTGCGGGTTTTTACCATTCACCTAAAATCAAAATTTGTAGAGAGTAAATTAAAACAAAAATAAAAATCTAAACTAAAGTAAAGGCTATTGAGAAATAGTGTTAACGAAAAATGAAACAACAATTCCCCAGCAACGACGCCAGAAAACTTGTCGTGCTCAAATGAAACACTACTGCAAGTGCACAGGTCAGTTTTCGAGTATAGAGTAAATATAAGTATCGTCCCACAGGGAATTGTGCCTATCGCAAATCACTGTAATCAACAATCTTGAACTTTATTTAGAAAAAGTAATTTATAATGGTTAAGATCCTAATTACTATTCTAACTATTAATTACGGAACAAATTACTTAAAACAAATCACAATTATTACTAATGAAAATATCAATGGCAAAATATTCCTAGAACTCGATTTCACCTAACTAGGGTTCATACAATTCCTTTGATCAATTGTTCTTTTGATTTCAATTTGTTTATAACCGAAACTATTTCTTGTTTATCTATCCCGAGTTTTAAACAGTCATACTCAAATTACCTAATCCTAACCTCCCGATTCAGAATTAAATAATAGAGTTCATTAAGCGATGGTAATCCGTTTCTCTATGGCTCATAAGAATTGTCAACCTCCCGATTCAACAATGTCCTATGTTAATCTACCCTTGTGCATATAAATAATCCCCTCTCCGGAGTGCCGGATTCCTATACTAATTCATCCAATTGGTGGCCAATCAACTAGAGCATTAAGAACAAGTAGATTAAATAAACATAACTGAGATCATCCAAATAATATCACAAAATAATTGCAATCTGCCCAAAGTTGGCTACATCGATTCTAGGAAAAAGAAGTTTAGTTCCTAGACATCATGATAAACATCCAATAATTCCAAATCATCATCCCCAGAATAAACATTGACTGAAAAAGATGTAAAAGATGGAGTTTCTATGGAGCTAAATCAATCCTTAAGCCTTCTGTCGCAGCCTCCTTCGATATTTTGATAAAAAGACTATTTATAAGGTTCCCAGGCACTAAAACGCGAAATGCCACGTGAAAAAACAGGGTTGCCCTAATCAGACTGCTATGCTGCGACAATGATATTGATTCCCCAGATCTGCTCTGCATTGTCCAGTTTCTTCTATTGCTGCAGTATAAGTCACAATTAGCATCCTGCAATCTCACTTCTTGACAGAATCATCAGAATCAGCTCCAAAAACTTTAACTTCTCCATATAGTTCTTTTTCTTGCACAAATGCACAAAACACATAAAACATACCTAATATAGCAAAGAACAAATAAAATAACTAAGTAAAAAGGGTTCTAAACATATATAAATTTCAGTGCTAACAGAGGCGTTTGTACATTGAACCGGCAATGGGGAAGAGGCCAATTCTTCTTAAGATTTGTCCCGTCGACGAGAGGTCCTATCCTGTAGACGGCGGCTTCATAATGAGGGGTCGGAGTTCCGGGTGTACCTGAGAATACGTGACAATGATACCTTAGATACTCCCGGGTGGCTTCTCGGTTGAGTTAGGCCACCATTTTTCCAAGGGACGAACACCGATTATTCAAAAATTTTTCCAAAGGGGAAGACTTGGCTGACGTGAAAGCACTGAGGGTAATTTTCAGATTCTTTTTCATTTTATTTCTCTCTGTTTTACTTTGAGTTTGACTTTTTGTGTTTGTTTTCAGCTTGCTCAGAGGATCGTAGCCAATAATGCCCAACACCGAGCCTATCGAGAGCGAACTGATAAAGAGCTTCAGGAGTTAAGGGACAGAGTTATGGAGTTGTCGAACACTGTCAACCAATTATCTGGGCTACCCGGCGTGGTATGGAATTTAGAGGATCAACTCTCAAAAGCTCTTCAGGATTTGAATCATGTCAAAGGGGATCTCACTGTCGAGACGGCTAGGTCTAGTAAACTTAATGAAGACCTTCAACAAGCACAAGCCGAGCTGGATAGTATGCAGTCTAAGTATGAATCCTTAATAGATCGCAATCAAGAGCTGGAACAATACATCACTGAACTAGAGAGTCGGGTCACTCATTCTCTTAATCAAGTTGAGATTGATAGTATCAGGGTGAAAGTTGTGAAGGAGTACCGTCTTTCTAAAGATTGCTTGAGGCGAAAAGAGGATTTTTCAGTGCCATATGTGAAATATGGTTTTTACCTTACTAGATCTTGGTTGGAGAAGCATAGGGAAGGTGAAGAGTTCCCTGAGCTTTAATATACGCATGAAGTAATGTTATTTGAAGCTCCTAATTGGACTAAATATGAACCAGAGGCTGAGCCCCCTGATGAGTTTTTTAAGAAGACTACGCGAGATGATCTTGAGAACCTGATCGGTCCTTGGCAGCCTGTGAGTCCAGATAACGTTCCTGAGTCTATTGGTGCCCTTGATGACTTGGATGGAGAGGACTCGTCGTTGCCCGATCCCCCGCCTCAAGAACATACGAATGTGGTTTGATTTCTTTTTTCTTTCTTTAAATATTCCATCGTTGCAAAGACTTTTGAATTTATGAATAAAGTTTGTCTTTTTCTATTCCATATTGTTTATGAATGTTATTTATTTCACTTTTGGTATTATCACTTATTTATCTGTGTATGCTTTCCAAATTCCTAGCAGCAAGACTTATACCTTTTATGTAAACATACCTTTTTCTAATGCCTGACCACCATGACGCGAGTGCGTCTTCGGTTCTTACGGCTAATACGTTTCCATCGCCTGGCCACAGTGACGCTATTGCACCTCAGGCTCTTACGACTTATTTGTGCCTGACCACAGTGACGCTATTGCGCCTCAGGCTCTTACGACTTCTTCATCTATAACGCCTGGCCACAATGACGCTATTGCGCCTCAGGCTCGTACGGCTCGTCTGTCTTTTTACGCCTGGCCATAGTGACATTATTGTGCCTCAAGCTCTTACGGCTCGTTTGTCTTTTTACGCCTAGCCACAGTGACACTATTGCGCCTCAGGCTCTTACGACTCGTCTTGTCTTTTTACGCTTGGCCACAGTGATGCTATTTCGCCTCAGGCTCTTACGGCTCGTCTGTCTTTTTACGCCTGACCACAGTGACGCTATTGCACCTCAAGCTCTTACGACTCGTCTGTCTTTTTACGCCTGGCCATAGTGACGCTATTGCGCCTCAGGCTCTTACGGCTCGTTTGTCTTTTTACACCTGGCCACAGTGACGCTATTGCGCCTCAGGCTCTTACGGCTTACCTATTTTTTGTCACAAGATTTATATTCATAAAAGTCGAAGATATAATAGAAAAATGGAGAAATAATTTGCATAATGATCAGATAATAGTATCATGTGACAGTGCAAACAAATAATAATGCGAGAATAGAAAAATCAAGAAAGAAGACATAACGGTTAATTCCAATACAATTTCAAATGATTTGAGTTCCATGTCTTTCCTATTTTCTTCCCTCGCAGAGTTTCTAGGATGCAGGTGTTGGGCCCAATCCTTCGTCTGATTCGATATGGACTTTCCCAATTGGATCTGAACTTTTCGTCTTCTCTCAAGGCATTGGTGATGTGTGACTTCCTAAGCATCAAATCTCCCTCGAATATCGGTCTATCTTTTACCCGACTGTTGTAGTAGTTGGCCACCCTTTGATGGTAGGATGCCAATCAGATAGTTGTAACCTCTCTATGCTCATCAAGCAGAACCAAGTTTTCCCTTAGCCCTTGTGAATTCTGTTCTTCCACCAAAGGTACTACCTTGGATGATAGTGCTCCAATTTTCATGGGGATTAATGCTTCAATGCCGTATACAAGGCTAAACAACGTTTCTCCAGTTGATACACAACTAGTAGTATGATATGCCCATAAGATACTAGGCAACTCGTCCACCTATGCTCCCTTAGCTTTATCCAGTCTGGTCTTCAGCCCATGAAGGATGGTTCGATTGTTGACTTCGGCCTACCTGTTAGCTTGAGGATATGATACAGAAGAAATCTGTAGCTGAATGTCAAGGCGCTTACAGAACTCACGAAAAGCGTCACAATCATACTTTTTTTTGTGGTCAGCATTTAAGATACGTGGGATCCCAAACCGACAGATAATAGCTTTCCACACCATTGTTTCAACTTTCTTTTCTGTGATTGTAGCTAAGGTTCTACCTCAATCCATTTTGTAAAGTAATCGGTAGCTACCAATAGAAACTTTCTTTGACCCGTAGCTAATGGGAAGGGCCCTAGAATGTCTAACTCCCATTGTGTAAAAGGAGTTGGTTGTACCGTACTCTGGAATGGAGCTATTGGGGCCGTTGTTATCGGTGCAAACCTTTGGCACTTGTCACACCTGCGGGCTTTATCCATTGCATCTTTTTTCAACGTCGGCCAATAAAATCCCAATCGCAATATCTTAGAGGCAAGGGCTCTAGCTCCCAAGTGCTCACCACAAATACCTTCATGTACCTCAGCTAGGACATAGTTTGCTTGTTCTGGTCCCAGGCACTTTAACAAAGGCGATGAATACCCCCATTTGTACAGTTCCCCGTTTATCAGTGTGAATTTTGCCCCTTGCATCTTTAAACGACGAGCCTCTTCCTTATCTTGCGGGAGCGTACCTTTAGTGAGATACTGTTTGAATGGGGTTCTCCAATCGTCCCTCACTTCAATGCCACACACTTCGACTTCTTCAATGCTAGGCCACTCAAGTCTCTCCACCTTCACTATTCTTCCTTCGGTCTCATTAGAAGAAGCTAATTTAGACAATGAATCTGCATGTGTGTTTTCAGACCGATTAATTTGTATCAACTGGAAGTTTTCGAAAGTTTGAGCCAGAGATTGGACTTTCTTTAGATAAGGGACTGGCATTGGCTCTCGGATCTCATATTGTCCATTGAATTGGTTTACCACCAATTGAGAATCACTATGCACCACTAGGTGGTGAACTTGCAACTTCTCTGCCAGCTTCATTCCAACAACCAAAGCCTCATACTCTGCTATAATGTTTGAACTAGGGAACCCAAACCGCCAAGAATATTCTAAGGATCTCCCTTCTGGTGATATCAAGACTCTACCGGCCCCACTACCATTTGCACTTGATGCTCCGTCAACATACAGTAACCACGACTGAGTTTCTTTTTCAATGTTGCCCCTTGGGCTAGTACATTCTACTATAAAATCTGCTAAAGCTTGGCCTTTGATAGCCTGCCTGGGCTGAAACGTGATATCATACTCTCCAAGTTCCACTGCCCATTTCACCAATCTCCCTGAATGTTCAGGCTTCTGAAGGATTTGCCTTAACGGTTGATCTGTCAGGATAGAAATGGAGTGCGCCTGAAAATAAGGATGCAATTTGCAAAAGGCCATCGTAAAGGCCATTGCTAGCTTTTCGGCTAGTGGATAACGGGTATCCGAGTCTAGCAGTACCTTACTCACAAAGTATATGGGATGATCCACTATTTCATCTTTCTTCAGTAGTACCGCACTGACGGCGAATCCACCGACTCCCAAGTACATATACAACTGTTCTCCTTTCAAAGGCCTTGTTAATAAAGGTAACTGCTTCAAATATTCTTTCAAGTCTTTAAAAGCTCTTTGACAATCGTCTGTCCACTCGAAATTCCTTCCGTCCGATAGAGTTTTGAAGAACGGCAAGCTCCTTTCTGCAGATTTTGACGAGAAATGGTTCAGAGCTGCTATTCTGCCTGCCAATCTTTGGACTTCTCTCACTGTGGTTGGTGGCTTCATATCTATAATCGCCTGTACCTTTTCAGGGTTTGCCTCAATACCCCTGTTGGTGATCATGAACCCCAAGAACTTCCCTGACCTAACTCTGAATGAGCATTTGTTGGGATTTAGCTTTATACTGAATTCCCTCGACACATCAAACACCCTGGACATTTGATGAGCGTGAGACTCTCCTGCTCAGCTCTTGATAATCATATCATCCACATAAGCTTCCATAGTGTTTCCCAGAAGATCTTTGAATACTTTCTTCACCATTCACTGATATGTAGCTCTATCGTTCTTTAAACCGAATGGCATTATCCGATAACAGTATGTTCCATCGTCGGTTATAAAATAAGTCTTCTCTTCATCTTTGACACTCCCTAAAGGTATGGTCCGCAAGTGCACGAGTTGTACAAGTAGTAATGGGATTTGAGTCCCAAGTTATCGTCCCTCAGAGAAGTTGGTTAGCCTAATTAACTACTCTAAGTATATTCTAGCAAATTATGGAGTTTTAGTGTGGGTGATCTACTAAGTTTAAAATTAAAATTACTGGAAAGTAATAAAATAATAAGAACTAAATAAAACCGAGCAAAATTTACTTACAGTGCTTCGAGCAATTAAAAGCAAAAACCTATAAAAATAATTAAAACAGTTAAAAATTCATTAACGCAATTAAAATAAAGTGCAAATATGAAAAATAACAAAACAAGACAAATTAAACTACAATTAAACTAACCTACAATAAAATATGCATGTAATTAAACTAATCAATAAAAATGCAAATTAAAGGAAACTAAAACTTAATGAAAATAAAATCCTAGGAAATTAAGAAAATAACTATAAAACTATATATCTAAAATACTAATTCTAAATTACTCCAACTATATCTAATTACTAGTTTAACAATAGTATCTAACTAATGCATGTAACAAATTTAATCTAACTTAATTCTCAATGTAACCCTTAAAACACCTAGCTAACTTTAAATCCTAGAACATAAAATATAAAATTAACTATTAACTAAAAATTAAGACTAAAAATTAAATTAACAAATTAAAACACTAGAACTAATCTAAATTGACAACTAACTACTATCCTAAACTAACAACTAATCAAAATAATAAAAATGCATTAAACAAAGAAGTAAGGTGGCCAAACAAGGCCTTAGTCGGATTTGCAATATGGTTAACTGTGCAAGTTTGCATTTCGAGTACAGTTTGCATTGCGTGTACAGTTTGCATTTCAATCTTCTGCAACCTCCATTCCTTACACAACTCCAAACGTTGTCCTACCCTTACCGCTGCTGCCCCTAGTACCATCCTTGTTGCAGCACCGGTTCATCACCTGCTTCACGTTCATGTTTCTGCAACTTTCAATCCTACTGGCAGCAAGTTGATAGCCTCGGTTTCAGCTCTCCAACTTCATGTGTTGTCCTCTGCCCAACCGTGCCTTCCACTAGTGCACGTCCTAACTATCTGCGTCAGGTGCTGCTCCAACTTCATGTGTTATTCTCTACCCAACTGTTAGCAGTAACGTGCTCATGCATCCTCAGTTCGACAGCAACCCTCACACGTCCTACTCCTGCATTGTTGCTGCTCCATCATGCATTAACTGTCGAACAACACATCAATCCATTTCTTGCTATGCTCAACAAAGTAGATCAGCAAACATTATTGGAATACAGGTTACAGCAGTAAATGAAGAACACAAGAAAGCTTAAAATAACTGAAACTATAAACTAAACCAAATAAAGAAGATGAACAGTAATTAAATCATAAAGCAGAGGAGAACAGAGGAACGATTTTCTTCTTTGCTGTTGTTTGTCTACTGATGTGAGCAATCCAGCTGCTGCCTAAATTGATCCCGTTATGTCACCTACTACTGCCTATATAAATATTTAACATACCATCCAACAACAATTAAGCCAGCCAAGAAGACAAATGCAAGAGAAAACATAAATTGAATCAAGACATGAAAGTGGCGGGAACTTACACTCTAAATGCAGAATTAAAAAAAAACAAAAAGAATCCATGCAATGCAGAAAAATGACAATGAGACAAAGAAACATGATGCAAAAATATGAATTGTAAGATTGAAACCGAGAGGAAAATATAAAACAAACAAAACAACACTTGAAGTTACACTTTCAAACCTGTAGCTTCATCAATGTGAAAAAAATATCATCATCGGCTTGCTCTAATTCCAACCCTTAATGCCATGGTTCCAAATTACTTAAATGTAAAATAATGCCTAGCATTTTCCCACATTAAAGCACCAAAACCAAATAGCATATATGAGGGAAGAAGTAAGGAACCAAATGCACAAAGAAAACAACAAACTGAGAGTTACACTAGGAACATTATACTATGTAAAAAAAATAAAACTTGAAGAATAAAAGAGCTCATTATAACCAAACCGAGAAGAGCAAATGAAAATGATGTTGATTGCCATCAAATAGAAACTATCCAAGTTTAGAAAATGAAGAACATAAAAATGGAATGATTATTCAAAAATAAGGAAGGTGGCTAACAAAAATAAATTAACAATAGAGTAACGGGAAAGCTTAAAAACAATACAATGCTAACTTAAAATGACTCTAAAACTATTCTACCCAAACTTACACTAACTCCCTTTTTCAATTGCCATCCTTTCCTATTTATACACACACTAGGGGTAAAATTATAATTTTTTCATCTTAGATGAGCTGGCATTGTTTAGCCACTTGTCTTCATACCATTGGCTCCTTGAAAAAAAATAATTCCATGTCATCTGTCTTTTTGTCCAATTGGATGTGCTAGGCTCGTGTTGTCCGCGTGGTCCAATCTCTATTTTAGCCCAATTTCGATCCATTTTCTACTGAAATATTCAAAATTCATCTGGATTTGATTTATCTGCAAACATGATAATTTTAATTAAATAAAGAGGATAATTAACAAAAAAAATTGGGGATTTAAATAATTAATTAGGAAATTAAACACAAATAATTCTAAAAATATAGAATTATCACAGTCCCAAACTTGAGCTTTTACTTGTCCTCAAGCAAAACAAAATGATTGTAGGAATGACAAGTACAAAACACAATAATTTCCCCAATATCATTCTTAAAGAAAAAGTACAAACTATGATCTCAAACACTCACAATTACAAGTCCAACATTCAGAATCATTCAATCATAAGTCCTAACCCAAATTGGACTCCTCGTGAGTGTGTGAAAAATGTCAAAGTCACTTCATAGTACATTATCCAGATCAAATTATGCAAACACAGTGAATGCAAAGTCAATGACATGTGATCATTCCCATAAGTTTGCTTTTCACTTCTCTCTCCACTAATGTAGTCACACTTAATCAAAGATCAATAAGACTTCATTAAGCTTGTAATGTAAGGCTGGGGCTAAGGTATGATAAAGTCAATTTAGGTTTAATTACCCCTTAACATGCATTACTTCTAGGATCTTAATGTAAGAGCTCAAATCATTTCCCCCAAACTAATTTATTTCACTAAACTTTTTATTCTATTTTTGTATTTTTCTTCTTTCTTCTTTTCTTTTTCTTTTTTTTTTCATATTTTTTTTCAATACATACTCCTTCACTATCACTTAATACCCATAGCTCACAATATATCCCAATGACTTTTCATGCTTTTGGGGTAAGGGATAAGAACAAAGTATTTAAGCTACGAAAAAAATGAGCAGGAATATTTACAGAGAAAAGCTTATTTGGCCCAGATGGGTGACTAGGGCTAGAATATGTACAAAGAAGCCTAGAAAGGCTCAAACGATCCAAAGATGGCCTAAATCATCTCCCTAATCAAGTGTGATCTAATATTTCACCTCGAGATTAGATCAAACAAATTCTAGAATATGATGCATAAAATCAATTGAACATATGCAAACCTATGTCCACATAAGCTTTCTCTAAATAAATATACCAATTCATGACATGACATGTGCATAAGATGAGGCAATCACAATCAGAATTATGACAAATTCAAGAATTCAACTTCATACTTTTCCTATAATCATGCTTCTCAGTCAATTAAAGTCAGACTAAATCATGGGGTCATATCATTGGAATATGAGAAAACTACATGCTAAGCACTAAATCATCCCATAATCAAGCAATTTAAGCTCATATTATCGAAAAAAATTTGAAAATTCTTTCTCAGATTTTTGAAAAAATTTTAAAAATTTTTCCAATTTTTCACAAAATTGCTCAAGTGATATCCCCTCCCCCAAACTTAAAGTGCACATTGTCTTCAGTGTGCAGATAATGTAAGAATTTAAGCTCGGGAATAGAGTACTCCCCTATCTGATGATGATGAACAACTGAAGCTTGATTGAAAGTGTAATGCTAGAAAAGAAATCTGCAACATAAATAAAGAAAGAAACAACAGAGAAGAAAAGAACTGTACAAAGAGTGAAAAAGAAAAATGAAGCTAAGTAGTAGGATCAGAAGTAGGAGGGTCAACTAAAGTGGTCATAGAATGCTGACGATCAAATCCTCCCCCGAAATAATGTTTCAGTCTGCCCCCATTAACCTTAAAGGGTTGCTTCAGAGTCTCATCCATAATTTCAATGGCTCCATGTGGGAATACTTGTGTAATGGTAAAGGGTCCTGACTATCTAGACTTAAGCTTTCCTGGAAACAACTTCAAGCATGAATTAAATAATAGAACTTGTTGACCTGGCTCAAAGTGTCTCTCCTTGATTTTCCTATCATGCCATCGCTTAGTCTTTTCCTTGTAGAGCTTGGCATTCTCATATGCCTGTAACCTGAACTCATCTAACTGATTGAACTATAGCAGCCTCTTCTCTCTTGCTGCATCTAGGTTTTTAAAGGCCCAATAGGCCTTGTGCTCAAGCTCCACTGGTAAATGACAGGCCTTACCATAAACAAGCTGATAAGGGGACATTCCTAAAGGTGTCTTAAAGGCTGTCCTATAGGCCCAAAGTGTATCATCTAACCTAATGGACCAGTCCTTCCTACTTGGGTTCACTGTCTTTTCTAATATCCCCTTAATTTCCCTATTGGACAACTCTACTTGGCCACTCGTCTGTGGGTGATAAGCAGTAGCTACCTTATGTTTGACCCCATATTTTTTTAAAAGCCCATCAAAACTTAGATTGCAAAAGTGGGATCCTCTATTACTAATGATAGCCCTAGGTGTGGCAAATCTTGTGAAAATATTCTTCTTTAAAAACCATACCACTACCTTGGCATCATTAGTCGGTAAAGCCATTACTTCAACCCATTTTGACACATAGTCTACAACCATAAGAATATAGAGATTGCCATATGAAGGAACAAATGGTTTCATGAAATCAATACCCCAGACATCAAAGAGTTCTACTTCTAAAATATTAGTCAGAGGCATCTAATTTCTTTTGGAAATATTACCTACCCTTTAACATCTATCACATTTCAACACAATGTAGTGGGCATCCTTAAATAATGTGGGCCAGTAATATCCAGATTGCAAAACCTTGGCCGCTGTCCTCTCTTTTGCAAAGTGCCCTCCATAATAAGAAGAATGACAATGTCTTAGTATATCTTCTACTTCTTCCATGGGGACACACCTCTTTAAAATCTAGTCTTTACATTGCTTGTATAGGAAGGGTTCATCCCAAACATAATACTTAAAATCACTCAAAAACTTTTTCTTTTGCTGGGCAGTTAAATCAGGTGGCATCACATTGCTTACCAGATAATTCACAAAATCAGCGTACCAGGGCAATCTGGAGTGCCCGAAAGTAAATAACTGCTCATTAGGAAAGGACTCATTAATAGCTGTACCATCTTCTTTGAGTCCACTCTCCAATCTAGATAGATGGTCAGCAACCTGATTCTTCCTTCCTTTCCTATCCCTAATCTCCAAGTTAAACTCTTGTAGTAGGAGGATCTATCTAATCAGTCGAGGCTTTGCATCCTTATTGGAAACTAAGTACTTAATGACAGCATGATCAGTATAAACTATTACCTTAGTACCAATGAGATAGGAGCGAAACTTATCACAAGAAAATACTACAGCTAACAACTCCTTCTCGGTAGTAGCATAGTTTAATTGGGCCTCATTCAGAGTTTTGCTTGCATAGTAGATAGCATAAAAGACTCTTCCTTTTCTTTGTCCTAGTACAGTCTCAACAACATAATCACTTGCATCACACATAAGCTCAAAGGGTAAACTCCAATCCGAAGCTATGATTATAGGGACTGTAACTAATTTTTCCTTTAAGGTCTTAAATGCTCCTAAGCATCGTTCATCAAAGCAAAATGTAGTGTCTTTTTCCAGGAGATTACATAAAGGCTTAGATATCTGAGAAAAATCCTTAATAAACCTTCTGTAAAATCCCTCATGGCCCAGGAAACTTCTGATTCCTTTAACAGAGGTAGGGGGAGGTAACTTCTTAATGATTTTCACCTTAGCTTTATCCACTTCTATCCCCCCTACAGAAATTTTATGCCCAAGCACTATACCTTCTTTCACCATAAGTGGCTTTTCTCCCAATTAAGCACTAAATTCGTTTCTTCACACCTTCTTAATATTAATGCCAAATTATGCAGACATAAATCGAAGCTATCCCCAAATACTGAGAAATCATCCATGAAAACTTCAAGAAAATCCTCCACCATATCATGAAATATGGCCATCATGCAACGCTGGAATGTACCTGGTGCATTGAATAGGCCAAAAGGCATTCTTCTAAAAGCGAAGGTCCCATAAGGACAGGTGAAGGTAATCTTTTCTTAGTCTTCTGGGGTTATAGCTATCTGATTGTACCCAGAGTATCCGTCCAACAGACAATAAAATTGGTGACCAGCTAATCGATCTATCATTTGGTCAATGAAAGGCAAAGGGAAGTGGTATTTCCTGGTGGCCTTGTTGAGTTTCCTATAATCTATGCATACTCGCCAACCAGTGACGGTCCTAGTGGGGATGAGCTCTTTGTTCTCATTCTCGATCACTGTCATCTCTCCCTTTTTAGGGACACATTGTATTGGGCTCACCCAGGCACTGTTAGAAATGGGATAAATGATCCCTGCATCTAACCACTTAATGATCTCCTTCTTGACAACTTCTTTCATTACAGGGTTTAATCGACACTGGTGCTCTATGGATGACCTATACCCTTCCTCTAATAGTATCTTATGCACATAAATTGAGGGACTAATACCCTTAAGATCAGAGATAGCCCAGCCTATAGCCTTCTGATGCTCTCTTAAAACTTGTAGTAATTTCTCTTCCTGATCACTGGAGAGAGCAGCAGACACTATTACCGGTCGAGTGGAGGATTTACCTAAGTAAGCATACCTAAGATGTGAGGGTAAAGGTTTGAGCTCTAATGCTGGAGGATCACTAGTGGATAGAGAGATATTTGAAGTTGGAATAGATGAAGGGTCTAACATCTCGAATTGGGCAATTTCCTCAAAAGGAGTAACCTCTAATAATTGTAAAGCTTTATAGACCTCATCATCATCTTCACTGTATTCTTTAAGCTCAACAGATTTCACTAAGGAGGCTTCTAGAGGGTTCAAAGGATGAGTCTTAGCAAACTCCTCAGTGATGTCTTTATAGACTAAATCCATCTTAAAACAATCATGAGAGTCATCAGGGAATCTTAGAGATTTGAACACATGAAACTTAACTTCCTGATCTTGAACTCTCATTGTTAACTCCCCCTTTTATACATCTATTAAAGTTCTACCAGTTGCTAGGAATGGTCTGCCTAGTATAATGGGGATTTCCCTGTCTTCCTCTATGTCCAATACAATAAAATCCGTAGGGAAAATAAACTTGTCTACCTTTGCTAAGACATCTTCAATGACCTCCTTCGGATATTTAATTGATCAATCAGCCAACTGGAGGGTCACTGTAGTGGGCTTGGCGTCCCCTATTCCTAACTTCTGATAGATAGACAAAGGCATTAGATTTATACTAGCTCCTAAATCGCACAGGGCTCTACAAAAGAATAAATTTCTAATAGTGCATGGTATGGTAAAACTCTCGGGATCCTTGAGCTTGGGGGGTAACCTTCTCTGGATAATAGTGCTACATTCCTCCGTTAAGGCCATCGTCTCATAATCTTCCAATCTTCTTTTCCTAGAGAGGATGTCTTTCATAAACTTCACATAGCTTAGCATTTGCTCTAAGGCATCTGCAAAGGGAATGTTGATTTGAAGTTTCTTAAAAACCTCACGAAATTTTGCAAATTATTGGTCCAATTTTTTATTTTGAAACCTCTGAGGAAAAGGAACTGGTGGTCTTACCGGAGGAGATGTAGTGGAAACTTTTGTAGCATCAGAGGATAAAGAAGGTTGTGACACAGAAACAGGTAAATGTGAAGAAATGCCTGGCTTTGTTTCCTTTGCAGCTTGATCTTTTGATTCCTGCTCCTTCTGAGCTGCTTCATTAGAACCTATGGGTTTTTGAACTAAGGGCTTGTCAGGTCTGGACTTAACTAGTGGATCTACTAGCTCTCTGCCACTCCTAAGGATGATGTCTTTCACATGTTCTTTACCTTCCCTTTGCCTAACAGGATTGGCTTCAGTGTTACTTGGAAGGGTCCCTTGAGGACGTTGACTAAGAGCATTTGCTATTTATCCCACCTGAACCTTTAGGTTCTTAATTGAAGCTGCTTGATTTTGCAGGATTGTTGTGAACATTTCCTCAAGTGAGGGCTTCTTTTCAGCTGTTGATAAGTGCTGGGGTTGTGGTAGTGGTGGTGGTTGATGGAAGTGGGATGGGTGGGAATGATTAGGTGGATGATGTGGATACTGAGGTGGTGGGTGGTGAGGAAATTGATGCTGTGGTGGTACCTGAACCGGTGGAGCTTCAAAACTGGGGGGTCCTACTAGTCTAGAATTAGAGGTTTGCCTTTGGTTTTGGCTCCAAGAAAAGTTAGGATGGTTCCTCCATCCTGGATTATAGGTGTTTGAAAAAGGGTTGTTCTGTTGCTTAGGGGCAACGTACTGAATTGATTCTAAGTTAAGTGGACACCTATCTACAGCGTGGGTACCACTACACAGATCACAAGAGAGAAAAGGACTTTGGACAGAAAACACAGGGTTGGGATTGTTGGAAGGATTATGTTGGGTACTGAGCGACTCCACCTTCTTTGTAAGATTGGCGATTTGAAAGGTTAAGGTAGACAGCGTGTCGAGCTTATAAATACCCACCGATTTCTTTGGCAATTGCCTTTCTGAGGACTATTGATAGTTATTAGCAGCCATTTTGTCTAGCAGCTCATAAGCCTCCTCCTCTGTTTTGCACATCAAGGCTCCACTCGCAGCAGCATCCACTATGGTCTTATTTTGGCTTGTAAGTCTGTTGTAGAAGGTCTGAACTTGCAACCACAAAGGTAGGCCATGGTGAGGGCACTTCCTAAGAAGCTCCTTATATCGTTCCCATGCTTCGTAAAGAGATTCAGAGTTGTACTGAGCAAAGGAGGATATATCACCACGGAGTCTGGCCATTTTAGAGGGAGGGAAAAACTTGGCTAGAAATTGATGGGCTAACTCGTCCCATGTAGAAATGGATCCTGGAGGCAAGGAGGTCAACCAGTGTCTCGCCCTATCCCTAAGTGAGAAGGGGAATAGTCGAGTCTAAGCGCATCATCAGATAATCCATTGTGCTTGAACGTGTTGCACAAGTCCAGGAATTGCCCAAGGTGAGCATGTGGGTCATCGTGCTGAAGCCCACTGAATTGTAAAGAGGACTGGATCATCTGGAGGATGGAAGGCTTAATTTCAAAATTATTAGTAGGGACAGCTGGTGGCCTAATGTCGGTATAATATCCTTCAATCGTCGGCACCGCGTAATCTCCAACGATCATAATTTCTCTGCCATGGTGAATTGCAGTGGAGCTATTAATTTCTTAGAATCCTTTCGAATTTTTCTAAGAGTTCATTCAATTTCAGGATCTAGAGGAAAGCAATCAAAACTCTTGGCTCCACGCATGCAAATATCACAAAGTCTTTAAATTTTTTTTAAGTTTTTCAATTTTTCAATTTTTTTATTTTAATTTTTCAATTAACTAATCTAGATTAATCTTCTAAGTATTTACAACCTAAATATTTACAAGCTAGAATTACACCTAAGCATATAGTCCGCAAGTGCACAAGTCGTACAAGTAGTAATGGGATTTGAGTCCCGAGTTATCGTCCCTCAGAGAAGTTGGTTAGCCTAATATAATCTTACCCTAAGTATATTCTAGCAAATTATGGAGTCTTAGTATGGGTGATCTACTAAGTCTAAAATTAAAATTACTGAAAAGCAATAAAATAATAAGAACTAAATAAAACCGAGCAAAATTTACTTACAGTGCTCCGAGCAATTAAAAGCAAAAACCTACAAAAATAATTAAAACAGTTAAAAATTCATTAACGCAATTAAAATAAAGTGCAAATATGAAAAATAACAAAACAAGATAAATTAAACTACAATTAAACTAACCTACAATAAAATATGCATGTAATTAAACTGATCAATAAAAATGCAAATTAAACTAAACTAAAACTTAATGAAAATAAAATCATAGGAAATTAAGAAAATAACTATAAAACTATATATCTAAAATATTAATTCTAAATTACTCCTAATTATATCTAATTACTAACTTAATAATAGAATCTAACTAATGCATGTAACAAATTTAATCTAACTTAATTCTCAATGTAACCCTTAAAACACTTAGCTAACTTTAAATCCTAGAACATAAAATATAAAATTAACTATTAACTAAAATTAAGACTAAAAATTAAATTAACAAATTAAAACACTAGAACTAATCTAAATTGACAACTAACAACTATCTTAAACTAACAACTAATCAAAATAATAAAAATGCATTAAACATGAAATTAAACAAAGAAGTAAGGTGGCCAAACAAGGCCTTAGTCGGATTTGCAATATGGCTAACTGTGCAAGTTTGCATTTCGTGTACAGTTTGCATTGTGTGTACAGTTTGCATTTCAATCTTCTGCAACCTCCATTCCCTGCACAACTCCAAACGTTATCCTGCCTTTACCGCTGCTGCCCCTAGTACCATCCTTGCTGCAGCACCGGTTCATCACCTGCTTCATGTTCATGTTTTTGCAACTTTCAATCCTGCTGGCAGCAAGTTGATATCCGCGGTTTCAGCTCTCCAGCTTCATGTGTTGTCCTCTGCCCAACCGTGCCTTCCACCAGTGCACGTCCTAGCTATCTGCGTTAGGTGCTACTCCAGCTTCATGTGTTGTTCTTTGCCCAACCGTTAGCAGTAACGTGCTCATGCATCCTCAGTTCGACAGCAGCCCTCACACTTCTTGCTCCTGTATTGCTGCTGCTCCATCATGCATCAACTGCCGAACAGCATATCAATCCATTTCCTACTATGCTCAACAAAGTAGATCAGCAAACATTGTTGGAATACATGTTACAACAGTAAATGAAGAACACAAGAAAGCTTAAAATAACTGAAACTATAAACTAAACCAAATAAAGAAGATGAACAGTAATTAAATCATAAAGCAGAGGAGAACAGAGGAACGATTTTCTTCGTTGCTGTTGTTTGTCTACTGATGTGAGCAATCCAGCTGCTGCCTAAATTGATCCCGTTATGTCACCTACTACTGCCTATATAAATATTTAACATACCATCCAACAACAATTAAGCCAGCCAAGAAGATAAATGCAAGAGAAAACACAAATTGAATCAAGACATGAAAGTGGCGGGAACTTACACTCTAAATGCATAATTAAAAAAAAGACAAAATGAATCCATGCAATGCAAAAAAATGACAACGAGACAAAGAAACATGATGAAAAAATATGAATTGTAAGATTGAAACCGAGAGGAAATATATAAAATAAACAAAACAACACTTGAAGTTACACTCTCAAACCCGTAGCTTTATCAACGTGAAAAAAATATCATCATCGGCTTGCTCTAATTCCAGCCCTTAATGCCATGGTTCCAAATTGCTTAAATGTGAAATAATGCTTAGCATTTTCCCACATTAAAGCACCAAAACCAAATAACATATATGAGGGAAGAAGTAAGGAACCGAATGCACAAAGAAAACAACAAACTGAGAGTTACACTAGGAACATTATGCTATGTAAAAAAAATAAAACTTGAAGAATAAAAGAGCTTATTATAACCAAACCGAGAAGAGCAAATGAAAATGATGTTGATTGCCATCAAATAGAAATTATCCATGTCTAGAAAATGAAGAACATAAAAATGGAATGATTATTCAAAAATAAGGAAGGTGGCTAACAAAAATAAATTAACAATAGAGCAACGGGAAAGCTTAAAAACAATACAATGCTAACTTAAAATGACTCTAAAACTATTCTACCCAAACTTACACTAACTCCCTTTTTCAATTGCCATCCTTTCCTATTTATACACACACTAGGGGTAAAATTGTAATTTTTTCATTCTAGATGAGTTGGCATTGTTTGGCCACTTGTCTTCACACCATTGGCTCCTTGAAAAAAAATAATTTCATGTCATCTGTCTTTTTGTCCAATTGGATGTGCTAGGCTCGTGTTGTCCACGTGGTCCAATCTCGATTTTAACCCAATTTCGATCCATTTTCTACCGAAATATTTAAAATTCATCCGGATTTGATTTATCTACAAATATGATAATTTTGATTAAATAAAGGGGATAATTAACAAAATAAATTGGGGATTTAAATAATTAATTAGGAAATTAAGAACAAATAATTCTAAAAATATAGAATTATCAATCTTCTGGATGGAGCATAATTTGATGATACCCGGAGAAAGCATCTAAAAAACTGAGGAGTTCATACTCAGATGTTTCATCCATAAGCCTATCAATTCAGGGAAGAGGGTACGAATCTTTGGGGTAAGCTTTATTCAAATCAGTGAAATCCACACACATTCGCCATTTCCCATTGGATTTCTTCACCATTACTACATTGGCCAACCACTCAGGGTAGTAGACCTCTCTAATAAACCCTGCTTCCAAAAGTTTATTAACTTCTTCAGTGATCGCCTTTTGTCTTTCCGGAGTAAAATTTCTCTTCTTTTGTTTAACAGGCTTATGTCCGGGTGAAACATTAAGCCTATGGCAAATCACTTCTGGATTAATCCCGGGCATATCAGTCGAGGTCCAAGCAAAAACATCCGAGTTTCTGTGTAGGCATTTTGCTATCTCCCTTCTTGTTTGTTCATCGAGTTGAGTCCCTATGAACGCCCTTTTCTCTTCATCCCCCTTAACTAGCTCAATGGCTTCTGTTTCCTCAATAGGCCGAGGCTTAGGAGGGTCATTTATATACAATGTCTCCTTTCTCTGTACTCTTTTACAGGCAGTAAAGGCAATATAACACGTGCGAGCCCTTTTTTGATCTCCTTGTACTTTTTCGACTTCGTTGGGAGTAAGAACTTCATTAGTAAGTAGCAAGAAGATATCACCGCCCTCATATCATTTAATACAGGCCTTCACAAGATCATGTTGTAAGCAGTTGAGGTCGACCTTACAACCATGAATAATACCTATCGAGTCACATTCTTTAGGCTTTCCCCTAGAGTCACAAGTAACTCTATAGACCCGATGACCTTCACCTTCTCGCCTGTAAATCCATACAATGGCGTCATAACTGATCTTAATCTATCCTTGGATACATTCATTTTCTCAAAGCAATTCCAATAGATTAAGTTTACCGAACTTCCATTATCGACTAGGATTCTGCTCATTGGATGTTTTGCCACTACCGCTGATATCACCATTGGGTCATCATGAGGCATGACGATATCAACCCTGTCCGCTGGAGTGAACACAATAGGCTCTTCACCTGCCTTTTCCTCCATTACAGCATGAATTTGATACGCTTGTCTCGCGTAACTTTTACGGGAAGCAGAGGAACTTCCTGTCATCGATTCTCCCCCTGCAATAACATTTATAGCCGGGCCGGTGGGTTCATTATCCAGTCGGTTATCTCAAGGGTCAGGCCTAGCTACTTCATTTCTTGGCCTATTTCTCCCGTTATCATTATTTTATATATTCTACGGACGATCATTCCTTCGATCTCGTGGAGGATAACAGGGCCTTTCACTTCTCCACAGGAAGCGATTAATTTTTCCATCTCTAGCCAACCTCTCTAACTGATCCATTAGATCTCTACATCTTTCAGTAGGGTGACCATGAGCGGCATGAAATTCACAATAAGCATCAAGATTTCGACCTATATCTCCAATCTTCTTTTTAGGGAATTTCAACAGTCTAGTCCCCTCAATAGCGGCAAGTATTGCTGTGCGGGGCTCATTTAGTCTGATATAGTTTTTATACCTGAGTCTAGGAGCCTTGTCTAATCCAACGAGTCTCTAAGAGCTTCTTTCAGGTACATCTCTCTCTTTTTTTTCCTTCTCTTGCCTCTCGAGACTGTACCATCTTCATTACTTCTTCTTGAGCCACGTATTTATTTGCTCTAGCAAACAAATCAGAAAGTGTCGCTGGTTGATCAAGGGAGAGGGATTCTTGCAGCTTCTCAAATTTCATCCCTTGCAGTATTATAGCCATGGCTACTCCCACTGATAGATCTTTCACCTTTAAGGTTGCATCTCAAAAACAATCTACATAGTTCTTCAATGATTCTTTGTTCCCTTGTTTAAGGGTGAGAAGATAAGTAGCATCCTTCTTCTGCTGGCTGTTGATCATGAAGACTCTCAAAAATTCACTTCGTAATTGGTCTAAGGAGGAGATAGAACCCTTGTTTAACCCATCAAATCATTTTAACGCATGCCCCGATAGTGTGAGCGAGAAGGCTCTGCACATGATTTCATCTTCCCATATATGGAGCAACATGAGGGACTCAAACTCTGTATATGGTCATATGGGTCTGCTTTGTCAACATAAGTAGCCATAGAAGGCATCTTGAACTTCTTCGGTAATGGTTTATCCATAATCTCGGGACTGAAAGGAACTCTCCTTCTCTGACTGTTGTCGGAAGACACTAACTTCTTACTTTCTAAAATCCTCTCAACAACTTTCTTAACATTTTCTGACCCTTGAGTCGAGTGTGCTCCCATCTTTTCAGCACTAGAAGAGTCTGAGTAGTAAGCACCCCTTCTTCCTCTGTTCCAGATATTTTTCACACGGTCCGCTCCTCGGTTAAAGATCTCCTCGTCATTCACAGTTTCCATTCCTCTAGGAGCCAACACTGTATCTTTTCTTCCTGCATCTCCCATTCCGTAATTCGACCTTGTACCTTCGGAATAGTCTTAAGGGTTATGACTATTTTATCTCTGCCGCTCCCCAGATCAGTGATCTTCAAAGTCATGCTCCAATTCTGTGGCAGAAGTCCTGATCTCCACGACAGAGGTCTGTCGTCTGTACTCTGCGGTAGAGTTCTGCCTCCTTAACTCTTCTCTAGGGTAGTGTTCCTGAATCCATGCGGTAGGGTTGGACTTTGTCAAACCTGCGACAGTATTCATCTGTCTCAAACCTGCGACAGGGTTCACCTCTAGTAGCCCCGCGACAGGGCGCCTCCTCAGAGCCGCGACCTGGGTGTCCTCCAGACCTGTGGCAGGATTCATTCTCAGAGCTGCGGCAGTGTTCACCCTCAGACCTGCGGTAGGGTTGTCCTCCAGACCTGCGACAGAGTTCATCCTCAGAGCTGCGGCAGGGTTCACCCCCAGACCTGTGACAAGGTTATCCTCCAGACCTGCGACAGGGTTGTCCTCTAGACCTGCGACAGAGTTCATCCTCAGAGCTGGGGTAGGGCTTACCCTCAGACCTGCGGCAGGGTTGTCCTCCAGACCTGCGACAGAGTTCTGCATCAGGCCAACGACAGTATTCTGTCCCCAATCTCCTTGTCCGACATTCACCATTGTAGAGGGTTGACCTCTCTCAGAAGTCTACCTTGAGACGTTCTCTCCTACCATCTGCTGCACTTCTGGAGGCAAGCTAAATTGCAGCAGAACATTTTTGAAGAAATTCACCATAGCCCTCAACGCTGTAGTGGTCTACTCATTCTGACGCTTCAAAGGCTCAAATTCATCAAGGGAAATAGTGGCAACTCTACCGCCTTCTCCATTCTGCTTTTGTCCTCTCTCCTGTCTGGCAGGAGGACTCACAGAATTCTCTTCTCCCAAATTTACTGCTGTTGTCGGACGTGTTCTCACCATTTTGATAAAGAATCTGACTTTTTATTCTGATTCCCACAGACGGCGCCAATTGTTGTAGTACTAAACAACAATGATTGAATGATGCTGATGTGGTCTTCTCTGCTGTCTTCTCCACATTTCTTGAAGATTCTGCATCAGGCTAGGAAAGGTCAGAGAGGCATAGGGATCTGTCCCTGCATGCGCACTCTGATGCTTAAGTCAGAAAGCTGTTTAAGCAGAATCTTAATTAGCCAAATAGAGCTTAGGGTTTTTGATCATACCTGAGGTATTTATAAATATTTTTGGAGTTAGGTCAGACTTTATATTTTTTCAGGGTTCATGAATATTTTGGGCCCAAAACCGTATGGTTTTGGGCGGTATGGATCTGAGGCCCACGCGCGCGTCTGGGTAGCGACAGAGTTACTAGATACTCTGTCGCGGATCTCGGAGTCTGCCGCTGTTCAGATGAGTACATAGGTGCGATAGAGGTTCAAAGACCTCTACCGTAGACTTGGGCGTAAAGTTCTACCGCGACTCACTCTGTCGCCATAGCTCTACCGCTATACTGAGGATGCAGAGTCTGTCACAGGTATACTCTACTGCAGAGGTCTATCGCCTCTCTGTCGCTAGACTTAGGGCAATAAGGTCTATTGTGGGGCATAGTTTGCCGCAAGACCTCTGCCGCTAGACTCAAGGGTGCAGAGGTCTGTTGCAATGCACACTCTGTCGCCGATAGACTCTGTCGCCGTTGACTCTGTCGCCATAGTCCAGTGTTAGCCACATGGCATATGTTTCGTGGTGCTTATAATCTGACCCGTGGCTGTCCTCTGTTGGCTAATATTTGTCTATGTGGACTTTGATGTGTATGACCTCTATCAGAACTAAAAAAACCATTTTCCTTCACTATTAAAATTGGGCTTAATTTTTTTAAATACTTTTTATTTTGCTTGAAATTACTTATTATTGAAAAAAATGTGTTGAAAGTAATTTTTATCATTTTGTATCCTTGTTTGTACATACAGAATTTGATTTTTAGTTTTTCAGTTTATTATTAGTACTTATTTCATTTTATTTTGGAAATGATTTATACTTTTAATTATGTAGTTTTTTATGTATTAATTTATTGTAGTCAAGTTTTTAAATTTCGTATATTGACGGTAAGAGAACTTTGAACTGTAACATAAAAAAATTAAAACAATTTTAAATGTGAAACTTGATTTTTTCTCATTTTATTTCTTATTTGGAAAAATTAAGAAGTAATTGAGAATTCAAAATAATGTTATGCATGCCCGAATCCACCGAAGCACTCGGGATTGTAGCATAGGACCCGACGACATGAAAATCGAGGTAAGGCTCTAAGTCCGAGAATTACTTAAGAATTACATGTATAAGCATGAAATGATGTGTAGAAGTGAAAACTAAGGTATTGGAAGTTGAAAAGTTAGTAAAACTCGGGTTTATGATAAATCGAGAAAAATGGCCTAGTAAAGGAAATAAATTCGGAATAAATTCTAAAAATTTTTGAAAATTATTTTGAGACCATAGAAAAATAGTATAAGGTATATTTAACATGGGGAATGAAAATCAAATGGAAATATGGAGGTTTCAGGGATTGAATTAATTTTTAAAGTCAACCGAAAACCTTAAGTCATTTTGCTCGGTAATGACCAAATCGCGCAAAATGAGCTCAATCGAAAAACTTTTCTTAAACAAGTGTGAGACCAAAATTTTCATGCTATTGTCCATTTTAAGATAAATCAAGAATTTTAAGACTTATTTAAATGTTTATACAGGGCCCAGAAAGATCGAGATGCCTGAGATAGTGGCACGAAGCCCGAGGCACGTGTTTCGAGGTAAGATCTCAAATTTAAGTACTTTTCAATAAATTATGATTTTAAGTATGTTATGTTAATTATAAAATGAAACTAATACATTAGAAGTTGAAAAGTTAGTAAAACTCGGGTTTACACTAAACCGAGCAAATGACCCTAGAAATAGAAATAAATTTCAAATAAATTTTAGAAATTCACAAAAATTATTTTGAGGCTATAGGAAATTATTATAAGGCATAATTTATATGAGTAATGAAAATTGAGTGGAGATATGGAGGTTTCGATGATCAAATGAATTTTTAAAGTAAATCGAAAACCTTAAGTTACATTGTTCGATAATGGTCAAGTTGTACAAAATGGGCCCAATCGGGAAACTTTTATTAAACAAGTGTGCTCCAAATTTTTATGAGAGATACTAGAGACATAATATCACACTTGAGAAGTGGAAATTTGAAAGAAAATGGGCCAAAACTATTTTTCATGGATTTTCTAAAACTGACAAGTGGGCTGCCCTAACCCAGTGAACTGGATACCCATCAGGAAAAGCCAAATTTAGACCCATCTACAGATCGTATTTAAACCATGACTTTTGGAACATAAAAATAGACTTATATACCTTTCATAAGGTTCTGAAAACACCCCAAAAGAACCTCCCACGCGCCCTCACCTCCTTCTCGCAATTTCCGCAGGCGTTACTGTACCTCTCTCCATTTCTTGAATTTTTTTCAACCCCTTTCCAAACCGAATTATACTCCAACAAATAAGGATGAAATCTTAACATTTCATTTTTCTATAGCATATAAAAAATCTAGCAATAAAGAAGTTCATTTACTAGGTGAAAACTTAGAGAGAAGAAGAGGGACAGAATATGCCCTATTCCGAGGTGAGAGAAAGTTTGATTTTTTAAAGTTTTTGGTTGGTTTTTCTTGTAGTTTTTTTATGATTCTAAGCTATATACATGTTGAATTACAGCTTAGGATTTGTTTGGAAGATCAAAAACTTGGTCAACTTTGGTCAAAGGTGAGAGAAACTTGATGGATGATGAAGATGATGAGATATGTTTATGTTTGATGATTTTTAAGGATTTTTAGTTAAGTAGAATTTAAAGAAATAATTTATATGGAAGTGTGTAGTTCTGATCAGCATGCTTAAGTTGTGGAAATGATGAATTTTGGATGAATTCAAGGTTGTTAACAGTTAAATTTATACCGAAAAGGTCCGGTTTATAGCTTAGTTTAGTGAAAAATCGAACGGTGTGAGAATTGGTAAGAATTGGATTGATAAAGTGTGGATTATGGATGTGAATGAGTATGTAGGTTATTAAGATAGTGAATGTGAAGTTAGAATAATTAAATTGGATAAAATAGCTTAAACCGACACTTAAATCGGTAAAACCGAAAAATAGGAAAAGTTGACAAAAAGGTTAAAATTGATCAATTCTTAAGAAGATAAATACATATTTAGGTATGTTGAGATGAAATCAAACAATATTTGATAATTTGGTATCATTTTGGGCAGTTCAGGAATTCGACACATAAAACGAGGCAAACTCGAACTCCGACAAAGTAACGCTGTTTTAGCTCCGGTGAGGAAGGGATGCAGTTTAAAATAATACTAACCTCCTATATCTATTTATTGTTCATAAATGACTTGAAAATCATAGAAAGAAATCTGTTTGAAAACCATACTTTCTCGGTTTAAGTTCGAAAGGAATAATAAACCGTTTTTAGATACTGAAATCATGGTTTTCACTTATTATGTATAAATAAAATAGATATACATATTTTGTATGAATTATGACATGATTTGATGCTTAAAGTTTCCATATGAAAGTAAGTAAGTAAGTAAGTATGAAAGAAAGGATTTTGAGACGACAGACTACTATTAGTATATGCTGAGTGCATAATCATGTCTGCTACTTGTGGTGTCCTGACTCCGCCACACGTAGTATTAGTTTAGATTCACCAGTGTAGTGCCTATTCCGCTTTAGTGGTGTTGTTTTCCACTACACATGGTGTCTATTTTCGAAGTATCTTGTGACTGCATGGTGTGTGCCATTGGTGCTCGTGCCCTAGCTGTGTGCTAGTGTGATTGAGATACTATATTAGAACCGTTGTACGACCTTGATCCAGTTTACAGCCCTTACCATAGGCATAGGTATTATTACTTCTATGGAGGATGTGATATGTTGCATGATAACTATGTTGAAATAGCCTAGTCTCCATGTTTTGATGTATAATGTTTTAATGAAGAAAGTATGTATGATGTTTTAGTATATGAAAGTACGTACAACGTTTTGATGAAGTATGATGTATTTTAAAGTAAGCATGTAAAATGGTTTCCTAAGTATGTATGTACGGAAGTATGTTTATTCTGGTTTTCTAATTGTTTTTAAATGGTTAGAATTGTTTTAAATGCATACCTTACTGAGCTTTTCCCATAAGCTCACCCATTCTCATCTCCCATTTCAAAGTACCTGCAGTAAGATTATTCAACTATTTACAAGTACGTAAGTAGCTGGTGGATTCAGTGCCTCTCAAACTACTTTCAGTACTCGCTCAGGTATATCATCGTATATTTATTCCCATACATGTCTATTGTATAGATACTGGATTGTATATAAATACTTTTGAGATGTAATCAGTTGTTTTATGGATTATTATGTAAACATTTTGGAAAGTGAATGAAATGCTGGTGATAGTGAGTATGGATATGGAAGTTGTAGTAATAAAAAAGTAGAGTTGAAAGTAATAAGTTTAAGAAATAAAATCAATTGCCTTGCGAATATAAACTGCGTTTACCTGCAGGGGGATAGGATATATTATAAAAGGTTATGCTGCCGAAATTTTTGGCAAAATTAAATGGTTAAAAGAATAAGTAAAGAAAGGAACGAAGTAACCTACATTATACAAGAATGCAACCTAAGTAGAAAAATAAGATTTAAAGGAAAAAGTTAGCCCCTACTTCCGCGCTTCTAGGGCGTTACAGTTAACGTGATATCAGAGTAATGATTTTCTAGTACTGTCAGTGTCGGTATTTAATGTGTGATTACATCCTAAGTATCTGTACTTATCTGGTTATAAATTGTATATACCTGTTATAGCTATAGCTAAAAATTATTGGTATCGGTGCAAGTAATACATAATCAGTTACCATGAGTGGTAGAAGAGGTCGCTCAAGGAGGCAATGCTGGCCACCTTTACCCCCTCCCCCTCAGCCATAGAGTCCCGATTCCCAGATGAAGAGAGTGGAGCAGAGTGTTCAGGGTATGAGAGAGGGGCTCAATGCCCTCACAGCTATGCTTGCCCAGCAGTTTGGGGCACATGCTTTAGATACCGGTGCTACTACGCCCGCACCTCCTCCTCCGCCTCCTCCTCCTCCTCCACAGGCCCCTCAGGCACTTTCGGTAGTTCAGCCTTAGGTACAGATTGGGGTAAATGATAGAGATAAGGTTGGAATGAAAGACTTTCTGAAGATGCACCCTCCAGAGTTTAAGGGTGTGAAGTAACCAGTACGGGCTGAGGAATGGTTGGCAGACTTGGAAAGATATTTGAGTGTTTAGAGTGTACAGATGCAGATAGAGTTAGAATAGTAACCTATATGTTGACTGGACAGGCTGGTATTTGGTGGAGAACCACCAGAACACATTTGAGGTCCCGACACCCAGAGATTACCTGGGAGACTTTCCTAATTGCTTTCAGGATTCAGTATGTACCGCCTGCTGCCTAGCAGAGAATACAGACAGAGTTTTTAGAGTTATCACAGGGCAGCATGATTGTTGATGAATATGAGAATAAATTTTCTACTCTTATGCGGTATGACCCGGAGATAGTCAAAGATGAGTAGCGTCGCATACAGAGGTTTCTGTCCGGGTTGTGACCAGCCATTCAGGACAAAATCCTTGGTTTTCGTATTACAGAATTCAGTGATGCACTAGAGCGTGCTCAGGATATTGAGAGAGGCCTCGATGTTACTCAGGCTCAGTACAGATTTCGGAGGAAGTCAAAGGGTAAAGGTAAAAGAGTAGAGATCTCTAGATCAGAACCGATGAGGGGTCAACCGAAGAGATTGAATTGGTGAGTCTCCTGTAAGGGCTGATAGGCCTAGTACTACTACTATTACCCTTGTAACCACTCGGAGTAATCTATTACCTATGAGAAGTTGTAAGGATTGTGGTAAGATGCACAGTGTGCCATGTTACTGGCGAGCGGGTGCCTATTTTGGTTGTGGACAGAGGGGACATCTGATTAAGGATTATCCATCATTATCGACCCACAACCCTGAGATCAGCCACCCTTACATCCTGAGAGACAGATACAGGCTACGTAGAGGCAAGCCCCCCAAAGGGCGAGTCTTCGCGCTTGATCAGGAGACAGCGGATACCTCATCCGATGTTATCAAAGGTAATCTTCTTGCATGTAATCATTAAGCTAATGTTTTGTTTGATCCTGGATCTACACACTCGTTCATTTCACCTCAATTTGTAAGATATCTGCATGTAAAATTTGAACCCCTAGATTTTGTATGTCATATTAGTACTCCCATGCATGAGACACAAATAACTGATAGAGTGTGTAGGAATTGTGAAATCAAGGTGGGAGATAGGGTAATGAATGCAGATCTAATCTTACTAAATATGCTTAGTTTTGATGTAATATTAGGAATGGACTGGTTAGCCTCTAATAAAGTAAGTTTAGATTGCTATAATAAGACTGTAACCTTCTCCCTACTTGATAAATTTGAAGTATGTTTTGCAGTTAAGAAATGAAACATATGATGCTTTGAAATATGAAATTCCATGAACTCTTTTGATGTTTTATTGTTGATGAAGGTTATATAGCCTCTGTTTCGGATACGAGCCGGGAACATCCAAGTATACAGGATATACCAGTTGTTTGTGAGTTTTCGGATGTATTTTCTGATGAGCTACCGAGGTTACCACCGGAGAGAGATATGAAGTTTTCTATTGACTTAGTACCAGATATCCAGCCAATCTTTAAGACTCCCTATAGAATGGCACCAGTTGAATTAGAGGAGCTGAAGAAGCAGTTGCAGGAATTGCTGGACAAGGGTTTTAGTAGATCTAGTGTGTCACCTTGGGGAGCTCCAATTTTGTTTATGCGAAAGAAGGATTGTAGCCTCCGGTTATGTATAGATTACCAATTATTGAATAAGGTTATGGTAAAAAAAAGTACCCCCTGCCCAAAATCGATGATTTATTTGATCAGTTGAGAGGGGCTTTAATATTCTCGAAGATTGATCTGTGGTCTGGCTATCACCAATTGAGAATCAGAAAGGAAGATATGGCCAAAACAACATTCAGAACCAGATATGGTTACTATGTGTTTTTGGTGATGCCCTTTGGCCTGACCAATACCCCTACTGCTTTCATGAGTCTGATGAATGAAGTATTTTAGGATTATCTGGACCGATTTGTGATTGTCTTTATTGATGATATATGGGTTTACTCTAAGTCCCGGGAGGAACATGAGCAGCATTTGAGGACAGTGCTCCAGACTCTTTGGGAGAAACAGTTGTAAGGGAAACTAAGTAAATGTGAATTTTAGCTGGAGCAGATAGCTTTCCTCGGTCACATTATATCCAAGGATGGGGTGTCAGTTGATTCGTCTAAGGTTGAGGCAGTACTCAAATGGGAACAGCTGAGGACTATAACAGAGATTCAAAGTTTTCTGGGATTAACGGGGTACTACTAGAGATTTGTAGAGGGTTTCTCCAGAATAGCAGCTTCACTGACTAAGCTCACGCGTAAAGGAGTTCCTTTTGTTTGGTCAGAAGCATGTGAGTAGAGTTTCTAGGAGCTCAAACGGAGATTAACTACCGCACCTGTCCTGACTATTCCGAGTGGTTTGGGAGGATTCACGGTATACTGTGATGCTTCTCACCAGGTTTTGTGATATGACTGATACAGAATGGTCGAGTTATAGCTTACGGTTCTAGACAATTGAAAAACCATGAGCGAAACTATTCCACCCATTATCTGGATTAGCTGCTGTGGTATTTGCTTTGAAGATTTGGCAGCACTACCTGTATGGTGAGAAATTTTAGATCTTCACTGACCATAAGAGTTTAAAGTATATATTAGATCAGAAGGAGCTTAACATGAGACAGAGACGGTGGTTAGAGCTCCTTAAGAATTATGACTACGAGATTGTGTATCATCTAGGTAAAGCGAACGTGGTGGCAGATGCTCTCAATAGGAAGGGTATAGTGTCACATATGATGGTCAGAGAATAGGAGCTATTGGAACAGTTCGTTGGACTCCAGATTAATGTTGAAGAAACAGAGGTTGGATTTAGGGTTATCCTGCGAATTAAGCCCAGCATCTTAGATTAGATCAGAATGGGGCAAAGAAATGATTAGAGGTTACTTGATATGGTTAACCAAGCAGAGCAAGCTTCGCAGTCAGATTTTATGGTCAGTGATGATGAGTTGTTGAGGTTCAAGGGCCGAATCTGTGTTCTGAGCGATAATGCCATGAGACAGCTGATTTTGAGAGAGTCTCACTGCTCCCGCTACACTATGCACCCAGCCGGTACCAAGATGTATCATGATCTGCGGAAGGTGTATTGGCGGGTTGGTATGAAGCGAGATGTAGCAAAATTTGTGGCGAGATGCTTGGTATGTTAGCAGGTTAAGATTAAGCATCAGAAACCCACAGGATTTCTTAAGCCCTTGCCAGTGCCTACGTGAAAATGAGAGCACATTACGATGGCTTTTATTATGGGGTTACCCCAGACTCGAAGAGGTCATGATGCAATCTGGGTAATAGTTAATAGATTGACTAAGAGTGCCCATTTTCTCGTCATTAAGAGTGCATATTCTTTGAGTGCCTTGGCAGATCTATATTTTAGAGAGGTAGCTCGTTTACATGGGGCTCCCGTGAGCATTACGTCTGATATGGATTCCGGGTTTACCTCCAGATTTTAGACACATTTTTAGGAAGCTATGAGATCTCAGTTGAATCTCAACACCACCTATCATCCTCAGACTGACGGTCAGTCCGAGCGAACTATTTAGGCCTTGGAGGATATGTTGAGGATGTGTGTAATGGATTTTAAGGGTTCATGGGATGACCATTTGCCACTTGTAGAGTTTGCATATAATAACATCTACCATACTAGTATCGAGATGGTACCTTATGAAGCTCTTTATGGCAGGAGATGTAGGTCCCCAATTGCTTGGGAAGAAGTGGGTGATTAAATGATTATGGCTCCTGATTATTTAGTGGAATAGGCAGCGAAGGGTGTTCAGATTATTTGTGATAGACTCCAGGTAGCTCAGAGTCGGCAGAAGAGTTACGCAGATGTGCGTAGACAACCACTGGAGTTTCAGGTTAGGGACTCTATGTTTCTAAAGGCCTCTCCGAGCAAGGGCATCATGCATTTTGGAAAGAAAGAGAAGTTGAGTCCTCACTTCATCGGTCCGTTTGAGATACTTGAGAGAGTGAGAGATGTTGCTTACCGGTTAGCTTTACCTCTACAGCTTTCTGGGATACATAACGTCTTCCACGTCTCAATGTTGAGGAGATATAATCCGGATCCCTCCCATGTCATTGAATAAGAAGCTTTGGACATCCAGAGAGATATGAGCTATGTAGAAGAACCTATCCGGATACTAGACAGGAAGGAAATGGTACTACGGACGAAGAAGATCTCATTTGTAAAGGTTCTCTGGCAGCACCACTCCATGGAAGAAGTAACGTGGGAACTAGAAAGTCTTATGAGGGAGAAGTACCCTTGGTTGTTTGATGGACCGAGTTGAATTTGGAGGACCAAATTCCTAAAAAGGTCGGGAGGAATGTGAGACCCGAATTTTCATGCTATTGTTCATTTTAAAATAAATCGAGAAGTTTAAGACTTGTGTAAATGTTTATACAGGGCCGAGAAAGATCGAGATGCTTGGGATAGTTGCACGAAGCCCGAGACACGTGTTTCGAGGTAAGATCTTGAATTTAAGTACTTTTTAATAAATTATGATTTTAAGTATGTTATGTTGATTAGAAAGTGAAACTAATACATTAGAATTTGAAAAGTTAGTAAAACTCGGGTTTACACAAAACCGAGCAAATGACCCTAGAAATAGAAATAAATTTGAAATAAATTCTAGAAATTCACAAAAATTATTCTGAGGCTATAGAAAATTATTATAAGGTATAATTTATATGAGGAATGAAAATTGAGTGGAGATATGGAGGTTTCGGTGATCAAATGAATTTTTAAAGTAAACCGAAAACTTTAAGTTACATTGTTCGGTAATGACTAAGTTTTACAAAATGGTCCCAATCGGGAAAATTTTCTTAAACACGGGTGCTCCAAATTTTAATGAGAGATACTAGAGACATAGTAGCACACTTGAGAAATGGAAATTTGGAAGAAAATTGGCCAAAACTATTTTTCATGGATTTTCTAAAACTGACCAGTGGGCTGCCCCAATCTAGTGAACTGGATACCCATAAGGAAAAGCCCAATTTAAACCCATCTACAGATCGTATTTGGACCTAGACTTTTTAACATAAAACTAGGCTTATATACCTTTCAGACGGCTCTGAAAACACCCCAAAAGAACCTCCCACGTGCCCTCAGCTCCCTCTCAAAATTTTCGCAACCGTTACTGTACCTCTCCCTTTCTTGAATTTGTTCGACCCCTTTCCAAACCGAATGACACTCTGAAAAAGAAGGGTGAAATCTTCCCCTTTCAGTCGTCTATAGCATATGAAAAAAAATCCAATCATAAAGAAGTTCATTTACTAGGTGAAAACTTAGAGAGAAGAACATGGGCAGAATCTACCTTGTTCCGAGGTGAGAGAAAGTTTGATTTTTTAAAGTTTTTGGTTGGTTTTTCTTGTAGTTTTTGATGATTCTAAGCTATATACATGTTGAATTACAGCTAAGGATTTGTTTGGGAGATCAAAAACTTGGTCAACTTCGGTCAAAGGTGAGAGAAACTTGATGGATGATGAAAATGATGAGATATGTTTATGTTTGATGATTTTTAAGGATTTTTAGTTAAGTAGAATTTTAAAAAATAATTTATATGGAAGTGTGTAGTTCTGATCAACATGCTTAAGTTGTGGAAATGATAAATTTTGGATGAATTCAAGGTTGTTAACAGTTAAATTTATACCGAAAATGTCCGGTTTATAACTTGGTTTAGTGAAAAATCGAAAGGTGTGAGAATTGGATTGAAAAAGTGTGGATTATGGATGTGAATGAGTATGTAGGTTATTAAGATAGTGAATGTGAAGTTAGAATAATTAAATTGGATAAAATAGCTTAAACCGGCACTTAAATCGGTAAAATCGAGAAAATAGAAAAAGCTGACAAAAAGGTTAAAATTGGTCAATTCTTAAGAAGATAAATACATATTTAGATATATTGAGATGAAATAAAATAATATTTGATGATTTGGTATCATTTTGGGCAGCACAAGAATCTGACACGTAAAACAAGGCAAACCTGGACCCCGACAAAGTAACACTGTTTTATCTCCGGTGAGGTAAGGGATGCAATTTAAAATAACACTAACCTCCTATATCTATTTATTGTTCACAAATGTCACACCCCGATTTTCGGGTGCCTTTTATCCATACATACACTACTACAGTTGGGCTGTGAGACGATGCAATTACTAAAATTTCATAAATTTTATAACGAAAATATTTAAGACTTTAATTCACACTCCCAAGTGTGTGTAGATATACAAAAATCAATTGTATAATAATATCTTTACATAACATCCCCCATACCACTGTTTACATTCTCGATTTATAACTTGTGCGATACAATATATTAGATACAAAATACTTGTGTGTATACACATCTTATACCTTTGCAACTGGTGGGAGCTGTCCAACACAAAATGAGATCCAGAGACCACTGCACTGTCCTACTTCTCAGTATCTGGAGGGGAAAAGTAGTGGGTTGAGCAAACCATAGCTCAGTAAGGAAATGGATGCTAACAGGTAGATACTATACTATCTACATAGCCCATGCATGCATAAACAAAACCATGTTTCAATGTAAATGGAAATATTGCTAGAAAATGCATTCAAACATTCATTTCTCATATAAGCATTTTCATGAAAACATGTATACGATATTCCCATTTGAAAACATGTCAAAACAATGCTATCATAGCACGAGCATTCAAATCAAGAGATTTATCAAATCATAAACTCTCTTTGCTTTTCTCAAATCATTTCTTTTCATCAAAACTATTTCTTTTCTGAGTTTCTCAATTTCTTGTATCTTTGAGACAGGCATGGAATTTTTGGCAATCTAATATCTATGACATATGGCCATAGTCAGTGATCCCAGGCCTCACTGATCAGGTGTGCACAGGGCATCACTTCGCCTGAAGGGGGATGGGTCAGTCCTACCCTCCGGCTCATCTCAATCAACCTTATCTCCTCATGTACTCACGGTATAAGGTACACCATGTGTCATCTACGCGATACTTGTACTCGCGTGCACCCATCACGGTACATAGTATACCAACGGACAACTACACAGTTTTACGTATAACCGTGGACCCAAGTCCATCTACCAACTCCAATGGAGTTTTCATCCTGAACCATGTCTCATATACCAGGCGAGCAATCAGCATGACACACAGTCATCACAAGTCTCCAACGCGGTACGATTTATTGTTAAGGCCCAGCCTGTTCCAAGGCTGTCGGCTGGCATCCCCTTGGGTCCCAGACCCTCAGGTTTACCTCAACTCAGTAAAAATAGGTGCGAGCAATGCTCCAGCACTTTTCTTAAAACCATCATGAGAGTTAAACTCCAGCACGGCACATCAAAAGCATATAAACATGTGTGAGCTAACATTCCAGCACATTATCATTATAAAACCACGTGCGAGTCATGCTCCAGCACGATTTATCAAAACATGCAGACGTATGCAAGTGAAACTCTAGCATAGTCAAAGTCATTAAAACGGTGTAAGCTAGAGCTCCAACACCAATCTCATCTCAAATCTGATAGGTGACTATTTTCTCTTTTAAAAACTCAAAACATGTATATTTACGTAGCATGCTGTCCCATGCTAAACATGTAAAATTAGCCAGCCTACCTATCATCATTTCTCAATCTCAAAATCAGTATATGGATGAGAAAACATCAATACATCATACATAGATGTAAAATCATTAAAAACATGCATGTTAGGCTAATTTCCTTCCCACATCCCACTTTCACAAATTATATCATAATACATTTCTATTCATATTTGGTTTAATAGCTACACATAGTATCTCTAGAGTCATAACTATTCAAATAGCGATAAAAATACGTACGAATATCTCTATCGCTAACAAACAGTCCCTTACCTCGAATCGCGTTCGTATTACCTCTGTCACGTTTGCTCCGTTCGCGATCCGGGTTAGTTGTGTCTCACGTGTTCCGAGCTACATGTATAAATTACCAAGTTATTTCTTTTCCCTTGACTAAACATACACATTTCACTCTTCCACTAATATCTTTTATCATCTCTTAAGCTTCACATTACATTTCCATTGATTTCCCCTCATAAACTCCTCTTAACATTACTCACTAATCTCTTCACTCATCATTCCTAATAATGTTTCACATATAATTCAACCCATTAAATGCCTAGAAATTCATATTTAGAAGTTTGAAAGTTGAAGAGCTTACCCTTTTTACTTAGTCAAACTTGTGGTAGCCACAACTCCTTCTCTTGATCACACCAATGTGTGATTTTCGGGTATGTTGTTCTCATTGTTTCAAGGAACAACTTTACCTTCTTGAGCTTCTTCCAAAATTGACCGAAATGTAGTGATTTTTAGAGTGAGAAAGCTTGGGTCTTGAGAAAAAATGGCAAATGAGGTTTGGTGGGAGGGAAAATCTGAGTTTTCAATCCAATCCCGTGCCCCTTTTTATAGATGCAGGCATATGAGACCGATCTGGTACTTGTAGAGATCGATCTCTTCAAGGTTTGGTAGTCCTTTTTACCAAACACAACCACTACCAGATCGATCTTCTCCCTTGATGAGATCGATCTGTCGAAGGCCAATTTTTCTCTTGGAGATCGATCTCCCCCATGTAGGAGATCGATCTGCTCTTTACAGAACCCTTAAGGAGATCGATCTGTCAAGTCTCGAGATCGATCTGTCTCAAATAGAGAGTTAAGGATATCGATTCGCTTGTCTTAAGAATCGATCTTCTCATTACAGAATGCTTAGCAGATCAATCTGGCTCCCTTGGAGATCGATCTGCACTGCTCCATTACTCAAATAAGAGCATTTTTGGCTCTTCTAGATCGATCTCTCATCCTATGAGATCGATCTGTCATTCATATTTCCAGATTTTACAGTAGTTTTCTTGAGCAACTTCACTCAAAACATCCTTAATTTGCTACCATAGTCATTTTCTCATTCATCCACCTTTGAGACTTGGAAATGACTTTCATTCATACTTTATACACATTAAAACTTGTGTGTAATCCTTGTATAACCAAATGTATACAATATATGACCAAATGGAAACATAAAGATTTGCACCACTTGTGCAATTTCATTCCATTTTACTCCACTACTCATATCCAATTCCTCTCACATTTATCATATATCAAAGTCCATTACAAGTAAAATCACAACTCTTATTACAAGTGCGTACATTAAACTTATGGACTTACATCACATATACTTCACATTACAAGTATATCCCTATACTTATGATTTCATTTACATATATGTACAAGGTTAAACCTATATGGGGTCTCACAATAAATGATTTGAAAATAGTAGAAAGAAATCTGTTTAAAAACCATACTTTCTTGGTTTAAGTCCAAAAGGAATAATAAATCGTTTTTAGATACTGAAATCATGGTTTTCACTTATTTTGTATAAATAAAATAGATATACATATTTTGTATGAATTATGACATGATTTGATGATTAAAGTTTCCATATGAAAGTAAGTAAGAAAGTATGAAAGTAAGGATTTTGAGACGACATGCTACTATTAGTATATGATGAGTGCATAATCATGCCTGCTACTTATGGTGTCCTGGCTTTGCCACACGTAGTATTAGTTTAGATTCACCAGTGTAGTGCCTATTCCGCCTTAGTGGTGTTGTTTTCCACTACATGTGGTGTCTATTTTTGAAGTATTGTGTGATTGCACGGTGTGTGCCACTGGTGCCCGTGCCCTAGCCGTGTGCTAGTGTGATTGAGATACTATATTAGAACCGTTGTACGACCCTGATCCAGTCTACAGCCCTTACCATGGCCATAAGTATTATTACCTCTACGGAGGATGTGATATGTTGCATGATAACTATGTTGAAATAGCCTAATCTCCATGTTTTGATGTATAATGTTTTAACGAAGAAAGTATGCATGATGTTTTAGTATATGAAAGTACGTACAACGTTTTGATAAAGTATGCTGTATTTTAAAGTAAGCATGTAAAATGGTTTCCTAAGTATGTATGTACGGAAGTATGTTTATTCTGATTTTCTAATTGTTTTTAAATGGTTAGAATTGTTTTAAATGCATACCTTACTGAGCTTTTCCCAGAAGCTCACCCATTCTCATCTCCCATTTCAGAGTACTTGTAGTGAGGTTATTCAACTATTTACAAGTACGTGAGTAGCTGGTGGATTCAGTGCCTCCTAAACTACTTTCAGTACTCGCTCAGGTATATCATCAGATATTTATTCCCAGATATGTAATTGTACAGATACTGGATTGTATATAAATACTTTTGGGATGTAATCAGTTGTTTTATGGATTATTATGTAAACGTTTTGGAAAGTGAATGAAATGCTGATAATACTTGTTGAGTTAATGTATTTTAAAATGACAAAACAAGTTAATTCAATAATGTTAAGATGATATACAAACATGTTTAGATGTTATTAGTACCAGAACTTAGAGTTCTGCTGATGAGAGATCGATCTGGGGTATGAGAGATCGATCTCCTGGGCTTTTACTTGATGAGAGATCGATCTCATGAAGTAAGAGATCGATCTGCCGAGCCTTAAAACGTTGTAAAGGGATTAAGGTAAAATAAGATCGATCTGCAAGGGTTAAGAGATCGATCTGGCTAAAGCTAGAGTTGAGAGATCGATCTGGTCTAGGAAGAGATCGATCTCCCTTAAAGAGCTTAAGACTATAGATCGATCTGAGAGATCGATCCACGATCAAACAGAGAACTTATGAGATCGATCTGGTAAGGAAGAGATCGATCTCCTCAAAGTCAGAGAGCTAAAGAAATCGATCTGTGTTGTTGAGAGATCGATCTCCTCTCTACGTGAGTGCATGATAGATCGATCTGAAGATCGATCTTGCTTCAAACAGAGAGTTAAGGAGATCGATCTGCCTATTCGACAGATCGATCTGCCTCATTACATTTAAACTAACAGATCGATCTGCTAACCTATGAGATCGATCTCCTTGTGTATTTGTGCTTCAATCTTGCAGGATTTATAACTAAGAGATCGATCTG
Source organism: Firmiana major (assembly GCA_033439115.1). Classification (NCBI taxonomy): domain Eukaryota; kingdom Viridiplantae; phylum Streptophyta; class Magnoliopsida; order Malvales; family Malvaceae; genus Firmiana; species Firmiana major. Next base: position 17,733,224 of record CM065903.1, on the reverse strand, counting down.
GCCAAGAAGGCAGATCGATCTGGCACTCTACTGGAGGTACCCAACGGCTAGTTTCTGCAAAAACACAACGGGAAGAATATCATTTAATGCTCCAACTACCCATCCTTCAGTATTTAGCCAAGCATTAAAGACAAAGAGAACAGAGACACTATTGCTGCATATTCCAAACATTCTCAAGCTTTAATTCTTTCATTCTTTGTGTCCCTATTGTTCATTCATTGAGAATCATTGTAAAAGCTTAAGTGCAAAATAGCTACACTTGTCCTACCACTTTAAAGCATTAAATTGTATTCAGTCTTATCTTAAAAGAGAAGAGGATTGTTCCTCAGTGAGAGTATATTGTAAGAGGCTGAATACTTTTTCTGTATTGCCAAAGGTAGTGAGGTTATTCCTTAACCTGTAAAAGGAAATTTGTAAGCTCTATTGAAAGAGAGAAAGAAAGCACTTGACAAGAAGGTCAAGGAGAAAGGACGTAGGCAAGAGTTTGGCCGAACCTCTATAAGTGACTGTGTTTGTTTCTCTTTCCTTCTCTTTGCATTAAATTGTTATATTGCACTGTTTTATTCATTATCATTTGTGTTTAAATTGTGATTAATTTAAAATCTGCCATAATTGTTAGAAAACCGATTCACCCCCCCTCTCGGTAGAGCCAACAATTGGTATCAGAGCTAGGACTCTTTAATCACGTAGGAACAACTTCCTAAGAGTTAGAAAACAATCAAATGGCTCTTAACAATGTAGCAACTAGTTTGATAGGAGAGGGGCACTCCACGGTTAGACCTCCCATGTTCAATGGTGAATATTATTCATATTGGAGGACTAGGATGATGCTATTCATTCAAGCAAATGACTATGAAGTATGGAGAATTATAGTTAAGGGACCTCAAATCCCTACAAAGAAAATAGAGGGAAGAGATATCCCCAAAGAAGAAGATGAATGAGATTCTAATGACATTAAATGTGCACAACTAAATGCTAAAGCTATGCACACATTATTTTGTGCTTTAGGTCCTAATGAATATAATAGAGTCTCCGGGTGTGATAATGCCAAGCAAATATGGGATAAATTGGCAATAACTCATGAGGGTACAACCCAAGTGAAGGAGACAAAAGTAGGTATGCTCACACATGATTATGAGCTTTTTAGGATGAAGGAAGGAGAATCGATTAGTGATATGTTCACTAGATTTACAGATGTAATTAATGGACTAAAGTCCTTAGGAAAAATATATTCTAACATTGAAATGGTAAAGAAAATTTTAAATAGCTTACCTAAAGCATGGGAAGCTAAAGTGACAGCAATAGAGGAATCTAAGGATCCACACACATTGTCCTTAGATGAATTAATAGGTTCCTTGCTAACTTATGAGATGAAGCTTAAAAGAAATGAAGAGCCACCCAAGAAAGTGGGAGTTGCTCTAAAATCCACTGCTGAAAAGGAGATTAAAAATGAGAGTGGCAGTGAGGAGGATATTGAGATGGCAATGTTTGCCAAAAGATTTAATAAATTCATGAGGATGAGAGCTGGTAATAGCAATAGGAGAAACAATAGGAGAGAACAAGAGGAAGTAGGTAGAAAAGACTATTGTGTGTTATGAATGTAAAAAACCTGGACACATAAAGTTTAACTGCCCTCTTCTCAAAAGATCTAATGATAGGTTTCATAAAAAGAAGGCAATGGTAGCAACATGGAGTGACAGTGACTGCTCCGATGATGAATCAAATGAGGACATTGCCAACCTATGCTTCATGGCAATTGATGATGATGAAAAGGTAACTTCTAATATCAATGAATACTCTTTTGATGAACTGCAAGATGCATTTGATGATTTAGCATTAGAGTATGAATCTATGAGCATGAAGTATAAAAAGTTAACATCTAAATTAAAAAGGGAAAATGAGATAATGTTAAAAGATAAATTGGAATGTGAGAAGAAACTAGAAATTGCAAATTTAGAAATTTGTAACCTTAAGGAGAAAAATAGCAATTTACATAACTCCTTTAATAGATTTCACATGGGGCAACAAAAGCTAGATAGCATGTTAGAAACCCAAAGGGCATTTTTTGACAAAAATGGCTTAGGGTATAATGCACAAAGTAGGGAGACCATCTCAAGAGTTTTATTGCTAGGAAGAGCATGAATAAACCTGCAATTACTTGTTCATATTGTAATAAGAAGGGACATAAGTCACATTATTGCAATATAAAGATGAGGAATCTTAAAGGAAAAATTGTAAAAAGGATATGGATTCCAAAAGAGGTAATTCATTCCAAGGACTGCAATGCATTAGCAAAATGGATCCCAATGGGATCAAGAATTTCATTTACTAACCTCCAAGGACCCAAGAGAATTTGGGTACCTAAGACTTGAGTGTGTTTATTTTTTGTTGTTGTAGGTGATTGAGCATAGCCACAAAGCTAAAACAAAAGAAGCTTGGTACTTAGATAGTGGATGCTCAAGGCACATGACGGGTGATAAAAGCCATTTCAATTCCTTCAAATCGAAAATTGGTGGAGAAGTCACTTTTGGGGACAACTCCAAAGGCCAAGTGGAAGGAAGTGGATCAATAGGTAATGATCATTTCTCTTTAGAAAAAGTATTACTTGTTAGGGGTCTAAAGCATAACTTACTAAGCATTAGTCAACTTTGTGACAAAGGTTACAAAGTAATTTTTGATTGCATGAAATGTAATGTTATAGATCCTAAGTCAAAAAAAATTCTCCTTCTAGGTCATAGGCAAGGTAACATATATATAGTCTACCTTAATGAACTCAAAAATGAAAACATATGCTTAATGGTAGACAACAAAAAGGAATCTTGGTTATGGCATAGAAGACTAGGTCATGCTAGCATGCATGTGCTATCCAAATTAGCTAGAAAGGATCTAGTTATAGGCTTACCCAAAATATCCTTTGATCATGAAGAAATATGTGAAGCTTGTGTTAAAGGAAAACACAAGAGAACAACTTTTAATCCTAAGAATAGTGTATCCACCACTAGTCCTCTTCAATTACTGCATTTAGACTTGTTTGGACCAACTAGAACCACTAGCCTAGGTGGGAAACACTATGGTTTTGTAATAGTTGATGATTACACTAGATACACTTGGGTGTTCTTTTTGAGAGTAAAAAATGAAGCCTTAGAGAAATTCATAGCTTACTCAAAGGTGACTCAAAATGAAAAAGGATATACAATAACAAGCATTAGAAGTGATCATGGCAAAGAATTTGAAAATATAGGATTTGATGAGTATTGCAATGATCAAGGAATTAGCCATAATTTTTCAGCCCCTAGGACACCACAACAAAATGGTGTAGTTGAGAGAAGAAATAGAACTTTGGAAGAGATGGCTAGGACCATGTTATGTGAAAATAACTTGCCAAAGTACTTTTGGGCTGAAGCTATAAACACATCATGTTATATAATTAATAGAGCTATGATAAGACCCATGCTAAAGAAAACTCCTTATGAGCTCTACAAAGGCAAGAAGCCTAACATTAGTTACTTCCATCCTTTTGGCTGCAAATGCTTTGTTCTAAATAATGGAAAAGATAACTTAGGAAAATTTGATGCCAAGAGTGATGAGGGAATATTTCTAGGATATTCATTGAATTCAAAGGCCTTTAGAATATATAACAAAAGAACATTAGTGGTTGAAGAGTCTATTCATGTTATATTTAATGAATCAAATAATATATCTAAAGATTCAACCAATGATGAAAATGTTGTAATATTTGATGAAGGCTTAGAAGATGACTTTCTAGAAAAACTTGACTTGAATAAAGAAGATGAAGAAGAAATAGAGGTTTTAGAAAGAGAGCCTAGAGCACCAAGAGAGTTAGGATATGTAAAAGATTGTGAAATAGTAGGAGATCCAACTCTTGGAGTTAGAACTAGATCATCCCTAAGGAATATGTGCCAATATATAGCCTTTGTATCTCAAATTGAACCTAGGAATGTCAATGAAGCCTTAGAAGACAATAATTGGTTCCTAGCAATGCAAGAAGAACTAAATCAATTTGAGAGAAGCAAAGTATGGAAACTAGTTCCTAGGCCTAGTGATCACTCAATAATTGGAACTAAATGGATATTCAAGAACAAGATGGATGAAAATAGTGTGATCGTAAGGAATAAGGCTAGGCTAGTTGCTCAAGGCTATAGACAAGAGGAAGGCATAGACTATGATGAAACATATGCACCGGTAGCTAGATTAGAGGCAATAAGAATGTTACTTGCCTTTGCATGTTATAAAGATTTCAAGTTATATCAAATGGATGTAAAGAGTGCATTCTTGAATGGTTTCATTAATAAAGAAGTCTATGTAGAGCAACCTCCCGGATTTGAAAATCATGAATTTCCTGAACATGTTTTCAAATTATCTAAGGCACTTTATGGGTTAAAACAAGCTCCTAGAGCTTGGTATGAAAGGTTGTCAAAGTTCTTAATAGAAAAAGGGTTCTCAAGAGGAAAGGTAGACACCACATTATTCATAAAAATTAAAAATAAGGACTTACTAGTTGTACAAGTATATGTAGATGATATTATTTTTGGTTCAACTAATGAGTCTTTATGCCAAGAATTTGCTAAGATCATGCAAGGAGAATTTGAGATGAGCATGATGGGAGAACTCACATTCTTCTTGGGACTTCAAGTGAAGCAAACAAAGGATGGAACATTCATCAATCAAGCAAAGTACACCAAGGACTTGCTCAAGAGATTTGGGATGGACAATTGCAAATCTCAAGCCACTCCAATGGGCACCAACATCAAGCTTGACAAAGATGAAAGTGGTAAGTGTGTAGACACTAAACTCTATAGGTCTATGATTGGTTCTTTGCTTTATTTAACTGCTAGTAGACCAGATATATTGTTTAGTGTGTGCCTTTGTGCTAGATTTCAATCATCTCCTAGGGAATCACATCTATTGGCAACTAAGAGAATCTTTAGATACCTCAAAGATACTCCTTCACTAGGACTTTGGTACCCCAAGGACTCTACTTTTGCCCTTCATGCATTTTCAGATGCTGATTTTGGAGGCTGCAAAATAGATAGGAAAAGTACTTCAGGTACTTGCCAATTCTTAGGAAATAGGTTAATTTCTTGGTTCTCCAAGAAGCAAAACAGTGTAGCTCAGTCCACAACTGAAGCTGAGTATATAGCAGCTGGTAGTTGTAGTGCTCAAGTGTTGTGGATTAAACAACAAATGAGAGATTATGGTATTGACATGAAACAAGTGTCTATTAAATGTGATAATACCAGTGCCATTAATCTGTCTAAGAATCCCATACAACACTCCAGAACCAAGCACATAGAAATTAGACATCACTTTCTTAGAGACCATGTACAAAAAGGGGATATAATTTTAGAGTACATTGACACTCTACATCAAATAGCTGATATATTCACCAAACCCCTTGATAGAGATAGATTTTGTATCCTTAGAGGTGAATTAGGACTCATGGATAAGCCTTAGGATTTTTTGTGTTTCAAAAATCTTGGTTTCAAATTGATTTTAAATGAGTTTTTGCAAAGATTTTCTGGCAAAGAGGATGAGAGATCGATCTCCTTGCAATATAGATCGATCTCTCCAACAAGCCTAAATCATCAAGGTTAAGCTAAGCAGATCGATCTTCTAACCATAAGATCGATCTCCTTACATCTCTGTTTAAAGGCAGATCGATCTGTCCACACGACAGATCGATCTCTTCAAGCTTCCGCATTCTACAGATCGATCTTTTCATTTGGCAGATCGATCTGCCTCAGCCTCTGTTAAACGACAGATCGATCTGTGTGTAACAGATCGATCTCCTTAAGCCTCTGTTTGCGACCAGATCGATCTGACCTTACGACAGATCGATCTTTCTTGGCTTTCTAGAAATGACAGATCGATCTGTCGCCTCGACAGATCGATCTCCTGTGTCCTGCAGTATAAAATCTCACAAAAATCCCCCAATTCTCACAAAACCTAAAATTTCAAATTCTCAAATTCCCTCGCACCATCACCTTCGAATCCTTCTCAGATCGATCTTCGTACGGTCATTCCTGCATCCTAGTGTCGTATTCTGGTATTTTAACCCACATCTCTTACAAATTTCTCAAAAATTTTCTCTGATTTGTGTTGTTATTCATTCTAGGGCAACCCGAGGTACTGTTTCATTGCTTTTCTCTCTGTTGAATTTGTTTAGGCGAATTTAGAATCTAGAATCATGCTTAGGAAGTCAGTAGCAAACAAACCCCCTAGAACCACAGGAGAGGCAGGTTCCTCATCCCAACCCACTCCTTCCGCTTCCATCGCTTCTTTCAATAGGTGTTTTAAAACACCTGCAAAAAGGAAGCGATACGAAGAGTAATTCTCAACCATGCCAATTAAGCATTAGCGGACTATAGATTTTTCTTTCCTTAATCGCATTGATTTTCCATATGTGTCAAAATTTGAGGAATTTGGTTGGATGTCTTTTTTGAAAATAAACACTCCCGTACCTCAAAATCTCGTTCGTGCATTCTTTTCCAATGCCGAACTCAATTACGATCCCATTGATTCCTGTCAAATCCTTGGTTTCACAACGTTTGTCATGGGACGATCAATTGCCGTAACCCCTGAAATTTTAGCCCAAGCCTTCGACATACGTGACGAAGGTTTGACAAACGAAGATGAAGAGGTTCCCTTAGAGTTTGATATTCCCGGGGATAAGGCAAGTGAACTTTCGATGCATCCCCGACTACTCCATCTCATCATCTCGTGGAACCTTCGTCCGTTTGGTACTCGACACTCAACTATTCGGAGGCTAGATAGGTTTTGGATTCATCATATCCATACCACCAGTCAAAAACCCAACCTAGTTCACTTCATCTTCCAAGACTGGTTAAAAATAGTCCGAGGCCAAGCGACAACGATAGTGTTTCCTCAACCGTTGGCATACTTTCTTCAACGCCTCAAGATAGACAGCAGTTGCGAAACCGGAGAACTGCCCTCTCCCAAGAGCGTCCTCAACATCGGGACTCTCCATCACATGGGATACTACAAAGATATTCGAGGCAATTGGACAAAAAAGAGGGATCAGCAACCTGCAGAGGCTATGGAGGAGGACCCCACTGCTGAGCCAGTGCATCCACCTGCAGCACCAGTTCCGGAACCATCGGCTCTGCCCACTGCACCAACATCGTCCCCTGCTGACTTGGAGATGCTCATGACGATGATGAATGACCTCAGTCAGCAGATGAATGACGGCTTTGCCACTCAGCGGCGTATGATCGAGAACTTAACCCAAAGAGTGGATAAGATTCAAGAAGCTCAAGAGGCGATGTTCGATGAGGTCCAAGTCACACGCACGCACGTTGAGCATCTTGTGGATCGTGATTCTCACTCATCTTAGGCCATAGGTGTTTGTTGTAGTTTAGTTTCATCATGGTTGATCTTTAATGTTACTTGCACTACATTTGCTTGAATGAAATGTGATTTGACTGGATATTTGGTGAGTTAATGAAAATGTTAATTTTGAAATGCCATGAATCTTCTCTTTCGTGTGTGATTGATATAACAAAAAGGGGGAGAAGAAACATGTTGTGGTTATGTTAAATGTTTAAAAGAATGATTTAATTGAGGGGGAGCTATGATTTAAATTGAGGGGGAGTTAAGATTTAACTGAGGGGGAGTTAAGTCATTAACAAAGGTCAAAAGCTCACATAAAGGGGGAGTTTTGCAAAATCACTAAACATGTTTAAATTGATGAGTTTTGTCATATCAAAAAGGGGGAGATTGTTGAGTTAATGTATTTTGAAATGACAAAACAAGTTAATTCAATAATGTTAAGATGATATACAAACATGTTTAGATGTTATTAGTACCAGAACTTAGAGTTCTGCTGATGAGAGATCGATCTGGGGTATGAGAGATCGATCTCCTGGGCTTTGACTTGATGAGAGATCGATCTCATGAAGTAAGAGATCGATCTGCCGAGCCTTAAAACGTTGTAAAGGGATTAAGGTAAAATAAGATCGATCTGCAAGGGTTAAGAGATCGATCTGGCTAAAGCTAGAGTTGAGAGATCGATCTGGTCTAAGAAGAGATCGATCTCCCTTAAAGAGCTTAAGACTATAGATCGATCTGAGAGATCGATCCACGATCAAACAGAGAACTTATGAGATCGATCTGGTAAGGAAGAGATCGATCTCCTCAAAGTCAGAGAGCTAAAGAAATCGATCTGTGTTGTTGAGAGATCGATCTCCTCTCTACGTGAGTGCATGATAGATCGATCTGAAGATCGATCTTGCTTCAAACAGAGAGTTAAGGAGATCGATCTGCCTATTCGACAGATCGATCTGCCTCATTACATTTAAACTAACAGATCGATCTGCTAACCTATGAGATCGATCTCCTTGTGTATTTGTGCTTCAATCTTGCAGGATTTATAACTAAGAGATCGATCTGGCCAAGAAGGCAGATCGATCTGGCACTCTACTGGAGCACCCAACGGCTAGTTTCTGCAAAAACACAACGGGAAGAATAGCATTTAATGCTCCAACTACCCATCCTTCAGTATTTAACCAAGCATTGAAGACAAAGAGAACAGAGACACTATTGCTGCATATTCCAAACATTCTCAAGCTTTAATTCTTTCATTCTTTGTGTCCCTATTGTTCATTCATTGAGAATCATTGTAAAAGCTTAAGTGCAAAATAGCTACACTTGTCCTACCACTTTAAAGCATTAAATTGTATTCAGTCTTATCTTAAAAGAGAAGAGGATTGTTCCTCAGTGAGAGTATATTGTAAGAGGCTGAATACTTTTTCTGTATTGCCAAAGGTAGTGAGGTTATTCCTTAACCTGTAAAAGGAAATTTGTAAGCTCTATTGAAAGAGAGAAAGAAAGCACTTGACAAGAAGGTCAAGGAGAAAGGACGTAGGCAAGAGTTTGGCCGAACCTCTATAAGTGACTGTGTTTGTTTCTCTTTCCTTCTCTTTGCATTAAATTGTTATATTGCACTGTTTTATTCATTATCATTTGTGTTTAAATTGTGATTAATTTAAAATCTGCCATAATTGTTAGAAAACCGATTCACCCCCCCTCTCGGTAGAGCCAACAATACTGAGTATGGATATGGAAGTTGTAGTAATAAAAATGTAGAGTTGAAAGTAATAAGTTTAAGAAATAAAATCAACTGCCTTGCGAATATAAATTGCGTTTACCTGTAGGGGGATAGGATATATTATAAAAGGTTATCTTGTCGAAAGTTTTGGCAAAATTAAATGGTTAAAAGCATAAGTAAAGAAAGAAACGAAGTAATCTACACTGTACAAGAATGCAACTTAAGTAGAAAAATAAGATTTAAAGGAAAAAGTTAGCCCCTATTTCTGCGCTTTCAGGGCGTTATAACAAGTGACCCCCAAATTTTTATGAGACATATTAGGGACATATTATAACACTTGGGAAGTGAGAATTTGGAGGAAATTGGACTAGAAATAATTTTTATGAATTTTCCAAAATAGAACATGAATTTCCCATACTTCAAAAAATAGACCAACTAGTTGAATTTGCAAGTTTGAAGACCTTCTAGAAACCTTTTGACTCCCAAATTTTTTAGATATAAAGTCAACTTGATAAGCTTTCTGGAGAAGCAAAAATCAATCCCAACTGACTTGGAACCTGAAATCCCCAACCACCCAAAGTTACTGTACGCGTCACCCCTAATTTCAGATTGCGTGATTTTTCCAGCGACCTTCCGGCCACTTAAAGGTGACATCAAAAGGAAAAAGTCTTCCCCTTCAAGTCCTCTACAACATATATAAAATCCAATCACAAAGGAGTCCATTTATAGGTGAAAAACTAGAAAGAAGAATAGAGGCAGAATTTGCCTTGTTCTAAGGTGAGAGAAAGTTGGATTTTCGAAAGATTTTGGTTGGTTTTACTTGTAATTTTTTATGATTCTAAGCTATATATATATATATGTTGAATTACAGATCAGGATCAATTTGGAGGATCAAAAACATGGTTAACCTTGGTCAAAGTTGAGGTAAACTTGATGAATGATGATGAACTTGAGATATGTGGTTATTTAGTGTTTTTGAATTATTTTTAGTTAAGTGGAATTGAAAGAATTAATTTCTATGGATGAGAATAGTTTCGGCCAGCATAGGGATAGAGCGATTATAGTGAAATTTGGATGAATTTAGTGTTTTTAATAGTGAAAATTACACCGAAAAAGTCTGGTTTATAGCTTAGTGTAGTGAAAAATCGAAAAGTGTAAGAATTGGCAATTTGGCATATTGACAAGTATGATTTATGAACTTGAATGAATTTTGAGGTAGATGAAGTAATGAATTTGAAGTTAAGAGAACCAAATTAACTAATTTAACTTAAACCGACACTTAAATGGGTAAAACCGAGAAAATAGAAAAAGTTGACAAAAAGGTCAAAATTGGTCAACATTCATGAAACTAAACATGTGTTTGAATATGTTGAGATGCCATTAAGCATTATGTGATGATTTGGTATTTTTTTGGGCAGCTTGAGAAACCAACATGGGAATCGAGGCAATCACAAGACCCGGCAATTGTGCGCTGCCCCAAGGTCTACGAGGTAAGAGATGTGTTTTAAAGTAGTATTGATACTTCAAATGCCATGTTTGATATATGAAATCATTAAGTATTCTCGGATTTATAGAAAATGTATTCCCAAACCCAAAAAGTTACTATTCACTTTAAACCGAGAAAACCAAAGAACAAGCCCTATTTTCTAAGCTCTTTAATCTTACTTTTAGTACCTATGACATGTTTTGAAATACGGTTTGCTACGCAGAAATGATGCATATGTTAATGAAATGAAACAAAAAAGTAGTTTCTACGTGTTTACGGGTTGATAGGCCCGAAATATGCTTTAAAGGTTTTGTTTTGAGACTGAGGCCACATGTAGTCCACGCAATTTGTCATATGTGGCCCGTGTGGACTCTGGGCCTCCATGGTGCATGCTCTATGCCACTTGGTGTACGTTCAATCCCTTGTGGCGTATGCATAACTGCGTTGGGTATTTATGCCACTCGGTGCCTTATTTCCACCATTTGTTTAGGTGGCGTAGGGCGATGTACGATCCTGATCCATGACACGCCCAAAAGGTATATTTTCGCAAGTGCACGGGTCATACAAGTAATAATGGGATTTAAGTCTCGAGTTATCGTCCCACAGAGAAGTTGGTTAGCCTAATTAACTACCGGTTAATCTTACCCTAAGTATATTCTAGCAAATTATGAAATTTAAGTTGGTGATCTACTCAGGCTAATTAAATATACTGAAAACAAAAAACATTAAAAAATAAAGAAAGTAAATCTGAACTAAGATTTACTTACCGAGCTCCACGCAATTAAAAGCAAATACCTACGAAAATAATTAAAACAGTTAAAATTAATTAACGCAGTTAAAATAAAATGTAAATATGAAAATAAAGAACTAAAATTAAACCAAAATTTAAACAAACTTGAAATAAAAATGCATGTAATTAAACTAATAAAAATTGCAAATTAAACTAACCTAAAATCTAATAAAAATAGAAACCAAATTAAAAATGCATGAAAAACATTTAATCTAGATTAATTCTAAATGCCACTTATAAAACACTAAACTAAAATAAAATCCTAAAACATTTAATATAAAATTAACTACTACTAACTAAAAATTAACGCTACAAATTAAATTAACATGTAAAACAATAAAGCTAACCTACCATTACTTAATTAAATTACCTAAATGACAACTAAAAAGTATTAATCAATTTAATTCATTAAAGTAAAAACATGAAATAACACATTAATTGGCCAAACAAGGCCTTAAACAATTTAAATTAACAAAGAAATCCCTCCAAACACTATTCACGTGTCTTTCTACTTTCATGCTCATTCCAGGCTTTTACAGTTTTGGCAACTATCCCGCTGCTGCATTCTGCATGTTCGCCTGGTACAGACTGTACCCTGCTAGCTCTCGGTTCATGCTGCCTGGTCTGTTCTCGGTTCCAGGCTACTCTCAGTCTGCTAGCTCTCTGTTCTGGAATCTACTGCTACTCCAGGCAAGTCCGCTTCTGCTGTTTCTGCCCAAGTATGTCTCGGTTCCAGCGACTGGTGTGCTGCTCCAGGCATTCTCTATTCCAGGTCTGATGTGCCCTCGATTTGCTTGTGTCCAGCTACCAGGTCTTGCTTCTGCTGTATGCTACTCCAACTCAACACCTACTACCTCGCCCTAAGCACTCTAGGTTGTTCACGGTTAGTCCCCTGCTCTTGGTTTCTGCTGCGGCGCATCCTCGGCCTGACCAGCATGTCTCCTGCTCCTGGTTTTTCCAGTCATCAACGAACATAACAGTGAGCTTAGAAGCATAAATGAGCTACAATAAAAATGGCAGTAGGCATATTTAAGAAGACACCGTAAGAAAATAGATAGGAAGGAAGACAAGAAATGCAAACAAAAAAAGAACTTGAACCGAGTTTGAGAATGAAATGAAAGAAAGTTGAGAGCTATAAAGAAACTGTTGCAAGCTTGAAGAATGAACAACTATGCCTCTGCACCACTTGAAAAAAACACACTCATTAACAACAGCTTTGCAAAATTAAGTGAAGAAAGTGAACAGTGAATAATAAAGAAAACAGAGCAAAGCATAGAACTAATATGTGGCTCTCGGTTCTTTGCAACCCCACTATACTATAAACCAAAAAACATGATTTCAATAAAAGCATAGTAAACAAAAATAAGACAGTAACTTAGAGTGAAACCGAGAGGGAAAATGTGCAAACTACAAAAAAAAAAATCAACGTCCTTCATCTATGTGATTCCAGCAACTCGGGATGCTTCCTTCCTTTCTCCAACCAAGGTTCCACTTTGCCATTGATGTAGATAAATGCTAAGCATCTACCCACATCAAAGCATCAAAACCAAAAGGCATAAATAAAGGAAGAAATGGCTAACCGAATGCAAGATAAGTAACCGAGAGTAACTAAATCTACTAGTATTTCAAATGAAGAAGAAAAAAAACATAAGTAAGGTTTCTATGGAAAACTGAGACATACATTAGAAAAATAGGCTATGGAAATAAAACTTGGCAATTAGAAAACTCATGGTTACCAAACCGAGATCATGAAATTGAAAGTGCTTTTCCATTGAAAAGAAATTTTACAAAGATTAATGAAGAACATGAAATGAATAGTAAAACATTGAGAAAATTGACTAATGGGAAATGAGAAACTTAAGAACAAATAAAACCTAAGAATACCTTAAAACTATTCTACCCTAAAAATTACATCTACTCCTACTCCTAAATTACATTACTTCTACTCCTAAATTACATACTCTTTCAATTATCATCCTTTCCTATTTATAAACACACTAGGGGTAAAATTGTCATTTCTACATCTTTGATGAGTTGGCTTTTTTTGGCCATTTGTCTTCACACCATTGGCTCCTTGAAAAGATATTTCCATGTCATCGGTCTTCTTGTCCAATTAGATGTGCTAGGTGGCATGACTCGTGTTGTCCGCGTGGCTCAATCTCGATTTTAGCTCAATTCCGATCCATTTTCTACCAAAATATTCAAAATTCATCCGGATTTAATTTATCTGCAAACATGAGAATTTTAATTAAATAAAGGGGATAATTAACAAAATAAATTGGGAATTTAAATAATTAATTAGGAAATTAAGCACAAATAATTCTAAAAATATAGAATTATCACACCTCCAAACTTGAGCTTTTGCTTGTCCTCAAGCAAAACAAAATAATTGTAGGAATGACAAGTATAAAACACAATAATTTTCCCAATATCATCCTCAAAGAAAAAGTACAGACTATGAAATCAAAGACTCACAATTACAAGTCTAGCAGTTAGAATCATTCAATCATAAGTCCTAACCAAATTGGATTACTCGTGAGTGTGTGAAAAATGTCTAAGTCACTTCACAGTACATTATCCGGATCAGATTATGCAACACAGTGAATGCAAAGTCAATGACATGTGATCATTCCCATAAGTTTGCTTTTCACTTCTCTCTCCACTAATGTAGTCACACTTAACTAAAGATCAATAGGACTTCATTAAGCTTGTAATGTAAGGCTGGGGCTAAGGTATGATAAAGTCAATTTAGGTTTAATTACCCCTTAACATGCATTACTTCTAGGATCTTTAATGTAAGAGCTCTAATTTATTTCCCCCAAACTTATTTCTTTTGCTAAACATTTTTTTTTGAATTTTCTTCTTTTTTTTTGAAATACATACTCCTTCACTATCACTTAATACCCATATAGCTCACAATATATCCCAATGACTTTTCATGCTTTTGGGGTAAGGGATAGGAACAAAGTATTTAAGCTAAGGAAAATAACGCAGGTATATTTACAGAGAAAAGCTTATTTGGCCCAGATGGGTGACTAGGGGTAGAATATGTACAAGGAAGGCTAGAAAGGCTCAAACGATCCAAAGATGGCCTAAATCATCTCCCTAATCAAGTGTGATCTAATATTTCACATCGAGATCAGATCAAACAAATTCTAGAATATGATGCACAAAATCAACTGAACAAATGCAGTCCTATGTACACATAAGCTTTCTCTAAATAAATATACCGATTCATGACATGACATGTGCATAAGATGAGGAAATCACAATCAGAATCAAGATAAATTCAAGAACTCAACTTCATGCTTTTCCTATAATCATGCATCTCAGTCAATCAAAGTCAGACTAAATCATGGGGTCATGTCATTGGAATATGAGAAAACTACATGCTAAGCACTAGATCATCCCAAAATCAAATAATTTAAGCTTATATTATCGAAAAAATTTTAAAATTTTTTCCAATTTTTCACAAAATTGCTCAAGTGATATCCCCTCCCCCAAGCTTAAAGTGCACAATGTCTTCAGTGTGCAGATAATATAAGAATTTAAGCTCGAGAACAGAGTACTCCCCTTTCTGATGATGATGAACAGCTGAAGCTTGATTGAAAGCATAAAACTAGAAAATAAACCTGCAAAATAAACAAAGAAAGAAACAACCGAAAAGAAAAAGAAAAACGAACTATATACAAAGTGAAAAGAAAAACATAGCCACTTCAAATGCAGCTGAAGAAAACAACACTCAGCAGCAGGGCGAAGAGTAGGAGGGTCATCCAGAGTGGTGACAGAAGGTTGACAATTAACTCCTCTTTAGCTCTATCTTTTTCCCTTATTCTTTCAGATTTCCTATGCTTAAGCCTTATATTCTCCTCAATCTCCATCTTAAAACATTCTTGAGAGTCATCAGGGAGCTTCAAAGGTTTGAAAACATTAAACTTCACTTCCTGATCTAGGACTCTCATAGTTAACTCCCCCTTTTGTACATCAATTATTGTTCTACCAGTAGCTAGGAAAGGCCTACCTAGTATAATGGGGACTTCCCTGTCTTCCTCCATGTCCAAAATAATAAAATCTACAGGGAAAATAAACTTGTCCACCTTTACGAGGACATCCTCAATGACCCCCTTCAGATATTTAATTGATCAATAAGCTAACTAGAGGGTCACTGTGGTGGGCTTAGCATCCCCTATTCCTAACTTCTGGTAGATAGACAATGGCATTAAATTTATACTAGCTCCTAAATCACACAGGGCTCTACCAAAGAATAAATTTTCAATAGTGCATGGTATGGTAAAACTCCCGGGATCCTTGAGCTTAGGGGTTAATTTCCTCTGGATAATGGCACTACATTCCTCAGTTAAGGCCACCATCTCATAATCTTCCAGTCTTCTCTTTCTCGAGAGGATATCCTTTAGAAACTTCACATAACTTGGCATTTGATCTAAGGCATCTGCAAAAGGAATGTTGATGTGAAGCTTCTTAAAAACCTCCAGAAATGCTTCTTAAAAACCTCCAGAAATTTAGCAAATTATTGTTCCAATTTTTGATTTTAGAACCTCTGAGGAAAAGGTACTGGTGGTTTAACTAGAGGCAATGTAATGAGAACCTGTGTAGAATCAGAGGATGAGGAAGGCAATGAAGAAGAAGAAGAAGGTATAGATGAAGAAGCGCCTAGCTTTGTTTCTTTTGCAGCCCGATCCTGATGTTCCTACTCCTTATGAGCTGCCTCTTTAGAACTTAAGGGTTTATCAACTACGGGGCTGTTCAGGTGCAGACTTAACTTGTGGCTCATCTAGCTCTTTGCCACTCCTAAGGGTGATGGATCTAACATGTTCCTTACCCTCCCTTTGCTTAATAGGATTAACTTCAGTGTTACTAGGAAGGGTCGCTTGAGGACGTTGGCTAAGAGCACTAGCAATTTGTCCAACCTGAACTTCTAAGTTCTTAATTAAGGCAGCTTGATTTTGCAGGATAGTCGTGAACATTTCCTCAAGCGAGGGCTTCTTCTCAGCTGCTGGTGCATGGTAATGTTGGGGCTACACGGGTTATGGTGGTGGTGGTGGTGGTGATGGATGATATTGAAATTGAGGTGGGGATGGATGATGTGGTGGATGGTATGGAAATTGCGGCTGTGGTGGTGCCTGAACCGGTGGAGCTTGAAAACCAGGGAGTCCTACAGGTCTAAAGCTAGAAGTTTACCCTTAGTTTTGGCTTCAGGAGAAGTTAGGATGGTTCCTCCACCCTGGATTATAGGTGTTTGAAAAAGGGTTGTTCTGTTGCTTTTGAGAAGGGGAAACATACTGAACCGATTCTAAGTTGAGCGGACACCTATCTACAGAGTGGGTACCACTACACAGCTCACAGGAAAGAAAAGGACTTTAGACAGAATAAATCGGATTAGGACTGGTGGGAGGATTATGTTGGGTACTGAGCGACTATACCTTCTTTGTAAGATTAGCGATTTGAGAGGTCAAGGTAGACAGTGTGTCGAGCTCATAAATACCCGCCGGCTTCTTTGGCATTTGCCTCTCCGAGGACCATAGATAGTTGTTAGCCGCCATCTTTTCTAACAACTCGTAAGCTTCCTCCTCTGTTTTACACATTAGCGCTCCACCCGCCGCAGCGTCAACAATAGTCCTATTTGGGCTTGTAAATCCGTTGTAGAAGGTCTGGACTTGCAACCGCAAAGGTAGGCCATGGTGAGGGCACTTCCTAAGAAGCTCCTTATATTGTTCCCGTACTTCGTAAAGAGATTCAGAGTCGTACTAAGCAAAGGAAGATATATTACTACGGAGTTGGGCCATTTTAGAGGGAGGAAAAAACTTAGATAAAAATTGATGGGCTAACTCGTCCCATGTAGAAATGGATCCTGAAGGCAGGGAGGTTAACCAGTGTCTCGCCCTATCCCTAAGTGAGAAGGGGAATAATCTAAGCCTAAGCGCATCATCAGATAATCCATTATGTTTAAATGTGTTGCACAAGTCCAAGAATTACCCAAGGTGAGCATGTGGGTCATCGTGTGGAAGCCCACTGAACTGTAGAGAAGTTTGGATCATCTGGAGGATTGCGGGCTTAATTTCAAAGTTATTTGTAGGGACAGCTGGTGGCCTAATGCCGGAATAATATCCTCCAATTGTCGGCATCGCATAATTTCCAACAGTTCTAATTTTCCTATTTTCTGCCATGGTGAATTGCAGCGAGCTAATAATTTCCTAGAGTCCTTTCGAATTTTTCTAAGAGTGTGTTCGATTTCAGGATCTAGAGGAAAGCAATCAAAACTTTTGGCTCTACACGTGCAATCATCGAAAAGTCCTTAGAAATTTTTTTAAATTTTTAAAATTTTCAATTTTTTTAAAATTTTTTCAATTAACTAATCTAGAATAAACATTTACAACCTAAATATTTACAAGCTAGAATTACACCTAAGCATAATTTCATCGATATTAATTAACGACTAATTAAAACTTCCCCGACAACGATGCCAAAAACTTGACACGCCCAAAAGGTATATGTCCGTAAGTGCACGGATCGTATAAGTAATAATGGGATTTGAGTCCCGAGTTATCGTCCCACAGAGAAGTTGGTTAGCCTAATTAACTACCGGTTAATCTTACCCTAAGTATATTCTAGCAAATTATGAAATTTAAGTTGGTGATCTACTAAGGCTAATTAAACGTACTAAAAACAATAAACATTAAAAAATAAAGAAAATAAAACTGAACTAAGATTTACTTACCGAGCTCCACGCAATTAAAAGCAAATACCTACGAAAATAATTAAAAAAATTAAAATTAATTAACGCAGTTAAAATAAAATGCAAATATGAAAATAAAGAACTAAAATTAAACTAAAATTTAAACAAACTTGAAATAAAAATGCATGTAATTAAACTAATAAAAATTGCAAATTAAACTAACCTAAAATCTAATAAAAATAGAAACCAAATTAAAAATGCATGAAAAACATTTAATCTAGATTAATTCTAAATGCCACTTATAAAACATTAAACTAAAATAAAATCCTAAAACATTTAATATAAAATTAACTACTACTGACTAAAATTTAACACTACAAATTAAATTAACATGCAAAACAATAAAGCTAACCTACCATTACTTAATTAAATTACCTAAATGACAACTAACAAGTATTAATCAATTTAATTCATTAAAGTAAAAACATGAAATAACACATTAATTGGCCAAACAAGGCCTTAAACAATTTAAATTAACAAAGAAATCCCTCCAAACACTATTCACGTGTCTTTCTACTTTCATGCTCATTCCAGGCTTTCACGGTTTTAGCAACTATCCCGCTGCTGCATTCTACATGTTTGCCTGGTACAGACTGCACCCTGCTAGCTCTCGGTTCATGCTGCCTGGTCTGTTCTCGATTCCAGGCTACTCTTGGTCTGCTAGCTCTCGGTTCTGGAATTTACTGCTGCTCCAGGCAAGTCCGCTTCTGTTGTTTCTACCTTGGTATGTCTCGGTTCCAGCTACTGATGCGTTGCTCCAGGCATTCTCGATTCCAAGTGCTGATGTGCCCTCGATTTGCTTGTGTCCAGCTACCAGGTCCTACTTCTGCTGTATGCTACTCCAACTCAGCACCTATTGCCTCGCCCCAAGCACTCCAGGTTATTCACGATTAGTCCCCTGCTCCTGGCTTCTACTGCAGCGCATCCTCGGCCTGACCAGCATGTCTCCTGCTCCTAGATTTTCCAGTCATCAACGAACATAACAGTGAGCTTAGAAGCATAAATGAGCTACAATAAAAATGGCAGTAGGCATATTTAAGAAGACACCGTAAGCAAATAGATTGGAATGAAGACAAGAAATGCAAACAAAAAATAGAACTTGAACCGAGTTTGAGAATGAAATGAAAGAAAGTTGAGAGCTATAAAGAAACTGTTGCAAGCTTGAAGAACGAACAACTATGCCTGTGCACCACTTGAAAACAACACACTCATTAACAACAGCTTTGCAAAATTAAGTGAAGAAAGTGAACAGTGAATAACAAAGAAAACAGAGCAAAGCAGAGAACTAATATGTGGCTCTTGGTTCTTTGCAACCCCACTATACTATAAACCAGAAAACATGATTTCAATAAAAGCACAGTAAACAAAAATGAGACAATAACTTAGAGTGAAACCGAGAGGGAAAATGTGCAAACTACAAAAAAAAAATATCAACGTCCTTCATCTATGTGATTCCAGCAACTCGGGATGCTTCCTTCCTTTCTCCAACCAAGGTTCCACTTTGCCATTGATGTAGATAAATGCTAAGCATCTACCCACATCAAAGCATCAAAACCAAAAGGCATAAATAAAGGAAGAAATGGCTAACCAAATGCAAGATAAGTAACCGAGAGCAACTAAATCTACTAGTATTTCAAATGAAGAAGAAAAAAAAACATAAGTAAGGTTTCTATGGAAAACTGAGACATACATTAGAAAAATAGGCTATGGAAATAAAACTTGGCAATTAGAAAACTCATGGTTACCAAACCGAGATCATGAAATTGAAAGTGCTTTTCCATTGAAAAGAAATTTTACAAAGATTAATGAAGAACATGAAATGAATAGTAAAACATTGAGAAAATTGACTAACGGGAAAGGAGAAACTTAAGAACAAATAAAACCTAAGAATACCCTAAAACTATTCTACCTTAAAAATTACATCTACTCATACTCCTAAATTACATTGCTTCTACTCCTAAATTACATACTCTTTCAATTGTCATCCTTTCCTATTTATAAACACACTAGGGGTAAAATTGTCATTTCTATATCCTTGATGAGTTGGCATTTTTTTGGCCATTTGTCTTCACACCATTGGCTCATTGAAAAGATATTTCCATGTCATCGGTCTTCTTGTCCAATTGGATGTGCTAGGTGGCATGACTCGTGTTGTCCGCGTGGCTTAATCTTGATTTTAGCTCAATTTCGGTCCATTTTCTACCGAAATATTCAAAATTCATCCGGATTTAATTTATCTGCAAACACGAAAATTTTAATTAAATAAAAGGGATAATTAACAAAATAAATTAGGGATTTAAATAATTAATTAGGAAATTAAGCAGAAATAATTCTAAAAATATAGAATTATCAATCCAGTCTACAATTCCCTTACCATGGCCATAGGTATACTGTCTATGTGAACTATCTACGTGAAATTCCTACGTGAACTATCTACACCAGCATGACTTTTATTACTATGTGTATCTGCCTAGTCTCCATGAAATTATTCAGCATGATTTTAAAGAATGAGTATTAAGTTATGTGTTTTATATGTTACATGTTTTGAATTGATTTTTGAAATGAACTACGCGTTATATACTACGTGAAATGTAAACCTACGTGATATTTGCTACATGATTTATAAGCTACATGATTTATATGCTACGCGAATTACATGCTATGTGGTTTATAAGTTATATGATATTTGAAATTGAACTAAGCTACGTGATTTTAAAAGTTACATGTTATAATGTTTTACTTTTACATGTTTTATTGCTAATACTATTTTAAACACATGCCTTACTGGGCTTGAAGAGCTCACCCTTTCCTTTCTCTCTTCCAGATTATCTTAAATGATTCACCGGCTCTACTTGTCATACAATGGTCGTGGGTGAGTGGACCCGACCCCTTTTTTTAAGCTACTCTTGTACAAGAGAGGTATACTTTTACTTTACTGCTAGAATTTTTGTAAAACATAGATAGATGTTATACAGAACATTTGGGATGTAAGTTAAGTAAGAGTGAATGTAAATAAAGTTGTAAATATGCAGTTCGCATAATATTGTATATTCCAGAATGTTAAAGTATGTAAATGAAAATGGATGTACTATTGAATAAGAAAAGGATATTAAAATCAACTAGTTGAGATTATAAACTGCGTTTTGTACCTTGCAGGAAGGTTAGGTTAAAAATACGCCTTATGCTAGTGAAATGTTTACGAAATAAAAGGGTTAAGAAATCAGCACTGATAGGAATACAACTTAAGCAAAGGATTTAGAAAGTTAAAATTAGCCCATATTTCCACTTTTTCGGGGTGCATAGTTTACTTGGTATCAGAGCAAAAGTTGTCTAGTACTGACAATGTCGATTAGTGAGACTAGATTACATCCCAAATTGTCTATGCTTGTATGCGTGTAGGTAAACGATCACTGAACTATAAGTGGTAGAGGAGGCCATCCTCGGAGACAGACACAACCTCCTTCACCTCCTCCCCTCAGCCTAAGAGCCCTATTGCCAGAATAAGGAGGCTCGAAGAAGGCATGCAGAGTATGAGGGAAGGATTAAGTGCCCTTATTGCCATGTTTGCCCAACAGTTTGGGGAAAATACATCCGGTACCAGTGCTACCACTACACTTGCACCTACTCCTCCTCCCCCACCATAGGACCCTCTGGAAGTCTCAATTCCTCAGCCTATAGTCCCACAGATTAGATATGACAGAGATACGCAGAGGTTACGATACTTTATGAGAATGGATCCCCTAGAGTTCACAGGGGTGAAAGATCTGATCAAGGTCGAGGAATAGTTACTAGATCTCGATACAGTATTTTAGTATCTGGGGTGTACAAATGCGGAGAAAGTGACCATGACCAATTAAATGATGAGAGGTCAGACCAAGTTTTGGTGGAGGGCCATGCAAACAGCCTTAGCTGAGAATCTAGCAGATATTACATGAGATGCCTTCTTTGATGCATTCTGGGCCCAGTACATTTCACCCACAGCACGAAAGAAGATGCATATGAAGTTTTTTTAGTTTGGTTCAGGGGAGTTTGACCGTAGATGAGTATGAGAATCAGTTCACTATCCTATCAAGATATGACCTAAAAATCGTTAGGGATCCCGCACGTTAGACTGAGAGATTCCAAGTAGGGTTGAGATTAGGGATCCGGGATAGATTACTGAGATTTTGATTCACAGATTTTAAGGATGCCTTAGGGCGGGCTCAAAAAGTTGAAAGGGGCCTTGATGTGACATAAACCGAGCATGGGTACCAAAATAAGGGAAAAGACAAGGGAAAAAGAATAAAGGCATCCTGGATGGAATAGAGACGGGGTCAGCCTAAGAGGCAGAGAACAAAGGAGCCTCATACAGGGGCTGGGAAGCCCAAGACCCCCATGGATAGTGCTGACACTACTCGAGGCCCTGGCACCGAGTTACACAGATGTAAAAACTATGGAAAGTTACACTGTGGACCATGCCGCGTGACTATGAGTGCCTATTACAGATGTAGTGAGATAGGACACCTGATTAGGGATTGTCTATTGATGAGACCTCAAGAGCCTTGGGAGCAGCCAAGACAGACTGAGAGGCAAGTACAGATCCCATCGAGACAGGCCCCACAGAAGAGGGCCACAACTGTAGATAAGGGTAAGAAACCTATCTCACAAGGACACGTATATGCCAATGACAAGGAGACTGTTGATACTTCCTTCGATGCTATTAGAGGTAAACTCATTGTCTATAATTATGAAACACATGTATTATTTGACATAGGTTCCACCCATTCATTTATCTCCCTACAATTTGCATGTAAATTGCATCTAGAACCTGAGTCCTTAAATTACATGTTACATATAAGTACACCCATGCACGAATCACAAAAAACTGATATGATACGTAAAAATTATGAAATCACGGTAGGAGGTAGGAAATTGTTAGTAGATATAGTTTTATTGAATATGTATGAGTTTGATGTAATTTTGGACATGGATTGGCTAACCACCAATCGTGTAAGTCTAGATTGCTACACTAAGATCCTAACCTTCTCCTTACCTAAAAAGTTTGATGTATGTTTATTAATAAGAAATAAAGTGCATGGTGTTAAATTTTATGAAGTTATTGGATATTGAATTATTTGGAAATTGTTGATAGTATAAATTTTTGTAAAGGTTATTTTACCTTTATTTCAGATAATAGTCAGGAACCACCAAGTATCTAGAATGTTTCAGTTGTATGTGAGTTTTTCGATGTCTTTTCGGATGATTTGTCGAGGCTACCACCAGAGAGGGAAGTTGAGTTTGCAATTGACCTGGTGCCCGACACTTAGCCTATCTCCAAGCTACCTTATCGAATGACATTGGTTGAATTGGAGGAATTGAAAAAATAATTACAAGAATTGCTCGATAAGGGATTTATTAGGCCGAGTGTGTCTCCATGGAGTGCTCCGGTATTATTTGTTAGAAAGAAAGATGGCAGTTTTCGTCTGTGCATTGATTATAGACTATTGAATAAGGCAATGATAAAGAACAAGTACCCCCTGCCAAGAATAGATGACTTGTTTGATCAGTTAAGATGGGCTTCAGTGTTCTTTAAAATAGACTTGAGATTGGGCTATCATCAGTTGATAATTAAGGAGGCTGATGTACCGAAGATAACTTTTTGTACCCGATATGGGCATTATGAATTTTTTATGATGCCTTTTGGACTGACTAACGCCCCTGCAACCTTCATGAATTTGATGAATGATATTTTTTAAGAGTTTTTGGATAGGTTTGTGATTGTGTTCATTGATGATATACTAATCTATTCTAAGTCCCGAAAGGAGTACGAGCAGCATTTGAGGGTTATGCTCCAGACCCTTCGTGAGAAAAAATTGTATGAAAAATTCAGTAAATGAGCATTTTGGTTGGAACAAATTGCCTTCCTCAGACACATTGTATCTGAGGATGGGATGTCTGTTGATCCGTCTAAGGTAGATGCAGTATTGAAATGGGAGAGACTGAGGATAGTGACAGAGGTTCGTAATTTCCTGGGATTGACAGGGTACTATCAAAAATTTATGGAAGGATTTTCCTGGATTGCATCTCCACTGACTCAACTGGCCCGTAAGGATGCCCCATTTGAGTGGTCTGAGCAGTGTGAGCAGAGCTTCCAAGAGCTCAAATGTCGATTGACCACAAACTAGTCTTGACCATACCGAGTGGTTCAGAAGGATTTCTAGTTTACAGTGATGCCTCCTACCAGGATTTGGGCTGCGTGTTGATGCAAAATGGTAGAGTGGTTGCTTATGATTCTTGTTAGCTTAAGGACCATGAGCGTAACTATCCCATTCATGACTTGGAATTGGCCGCAGTAATTTTTGCATTGAAGATATGACAACATTACTTATATGGTGAAAGATTCCAAATTTTCACTGACCATAAGAGTCTCAAGTATAACTTTGATTAGAAGGAGCTTAATATGAGACAACGGAGATGGATAGAGCTCTTGAAAGATTATGACTGTGAGATTTTGTACCATCCAGGCAAGACAAATGTGGTAGTAGATGCCCTCAGTAGAAGGGTATGGTGTCCTAAATGATGATTAGAGAATGAGATTTGTCAGGAAAATTCACCGAGCTCAGAATCAATGTTGATGAAGTTGAGGATGGGTTTATGACTAGCCTACTGATTGAGCCTAGTATATTAGATCAGATCAGGTCAGGATAGAGGAATTGATCAGAAGCTACTGGACATGGTTAGCCAGGCTGAGGAGAGATCGCAGTCATACTTCTTGGTCAGTGATGATGGGTTGTTGAGATTTCGAGGTCGTATTTGTGTGCCACATGATGACACCTTGAGACGGAGCATTCTCAAAGAGTCCTATTATTCTCGGTTCACCATGCACCCAGGTAGTACTAAAATGTACTATGATCTTCGTAAGGTGTATTGGTGGATAGGGATGAACAAATATGTGGCATACTTCGTGGCTAGATGTTTAGTCTGCCAACGGATTAAAGTTGAGCACCAGAAGCCCGCAGGACTGCTTAAGTCATTATCGGTGCCTACCTACTATGAATTTTATTATGAGGTTACCGAGGACCCATAGGGGTCATGATGCAGTCTGGGTGATTGTGGATAGACTGACTAAGAGTGCCTAATTCCTTATGATTAAGAGCACTGATTCTCTGGATAAGCTAACAGATTTGTATGTCAGAAAGGTGGCACGATTACATGGAGCTCTTGTGAGCATTACTTCTGATAGAGATTCCTGGTTCACTTTAAAGTTTTGGACTCATTTCCAGGAAGCCATGAGATCTCAGCTGAATTTGAGCACTACCTACCATCCTCAGATTGACGGTTAGTCCGAGCGGACTATTCAGACCTTAGAGGATATGTTAAGGGCATGTGCATTGGACTTTAAGGGCTTATGGGATGATCATTTGCCTCTCGTAAAATTTGCCTATTATAACAGTTATCATGCTAGCATTGGGATGACTCCTTATGAAGCTCTATATGGTAGCCGATGTAGATCTCCTATAGCATTGGAAGAAATGGGTGATAGGAAAATACTTGCTCCCAAATTGGTTAAACAGACAGCTAGAGGTGTTCAGCTAATCTGTGATAGATTGAGGACGACATAGAGTAGACGAAGAGTTATACAGATGTGCGAAGATGTCTTCTAGAATTTCAAACTGGGGACTCTGTATTTGTAAAGGTGTCTCCGATGAAGGGTGTCAAACGTTTTGGAATAAAAGGGAAGCTTAGTCCTCGCTTCATTGGTCTATTTGAAATATTGGAGAAAGTGAGAGATGTTGCCTACCAACTTGTACTATCACCACAGTTGTCGGGAATACATGATGTCTTCCACGTTTCCATGTTGAGGAAGTATTATCCGGACCCTTCTCATGTCATTGAGTATGAACCGTTGGAGATTCAGGAAAACATAAGTTATGTTGAACAATCGATCCGGATCCTCGACAGAAAAGAGAAGGTACTTTGATCTAAGACGATTTTGTTGGTAAAGGTTCTTTGGCAACGCCACTCGACAGAAGAAGATACGTGGAAGCTAGAGAGCCACATGAGAGAGAAGTACCAGTAGTTATTCAATGAACCAGCCTAAATTCGGAAGACCGAATTATTAAAAGGTGGGGAGAAATGTGAAACTCAAATTTTTCCCACTTTATTTCTTATTTGGAAAAACTAAGAAGTAATTGAGAACTTGGAATAATGTTATGTAGACCTGAAACCACCGAAGCATTCGAGATTGTGGCATGGGCCCCGGCGGCACAAAAATTGAGGTAAGGTTCTAAGCCCAAGAATTACTTAAGAATTACATGTATAAGCATGAAATGATGTGTAGAAGTGAAAACTAAGGTATTGGAAGTGAAAAAGTTAGTAAAACTCGGGTTTACGATAAACCGAGAAAAAGGGCCTAGTAAATGAAATAAATTTGGAATAAATTCTGGAAATTCTCAAAAATTATTTCGAGACCATAGGAAATTAGTATAAGGCATATTTAACATGGGGAATGAAAATAAAATGGAAATATGGAGGTTTCGAGGATTGAATTAATTTTTAAAGTCAACTGAAAACCTTAAGCCATTTTGCTCGGTAATGACCAAATCGTGTAAAATGAGCTCAATCGGGGAACTTTTCTTAAATAAGTGACCCCCAAATTTTTATGAGACATAATAAGGACATAGTATAACACTTGAGAAGTGAGAATTTAGAGGAAATTGGACTAGAAATAATTTTTTGATTTTTTCAAAACAGAACACGAATTTCCCCGGCTTTAGAAAACATACCAACCAATAGAATTTGCAAGATTTGAAGACCTTATGGAAACCTTTTGACTCCCAACTTTTCTAGATATAACTTCAACTTAATAAGATTTATGGAGAAGTAAAAATTAACCCCAATCGACTTAGAACCTGAAAACCCCAGCCACCCAAAGTTGTCCTACGCGTCACCCATACTTTTAGATTGCGTGATTTTTTTGGGGCCTTTCAGCCACTTTCAGTTAACGATCAAAAGAGAAAATATTCCCCTTCAAGTCCTCTACAATATATAAGAAATCTAGCCACAATAGAGCTCATTTGCTAGGTGAAAAACTAGAAAGAAGAACAGAGGTAGTATCTGCCTTGTTCTGAGGTGAGAGAAAGTTAGATTTTTGAAAGATTTTGGATGGTTTTTCTTGTATTTTTTATGATTCTAAGCTATATATGTTGAATTACAGTTGAGGATTAATTTGTAGGATAAAAAACGTACTAACCTTGGTCAAAGTTGAGGTAAACTTGATGAATGATGATGAACTTGAGATATGTTGTTATTTGGTATTTTTGAATGATTTTTAGTTAAGTGGAATTGAAAGAATTAATTTATATGGATGAGAATAGTTTCAGCCAGCATAGGGTTATAGTGATAGTGGTGAAATTTGGATGAATTCGAGGTTTTTAACAGTTAAAATTACACCGAAAAAGTCTGGTTTATAGCTTAGTGTAGTGAAAAACTGAAAAGTGTAAGAATTGGCAATTTGGCATAGTGAAAAGTATGATTTATTAACTTAAATGAGTATTGAGGTAAATGAAATAATGAATTTGAAGTTAAGAGAACCAAATTGGCCAATTTAGCTTAAACTGCCACTTAAATCGGTAAAATCAAGAAAATAGAAAAAGTTGACAAAAACGTCAAAATTGGTCAACATTTATGAAACTAAACATGTGTTTGAATATGTTGAAATGCCATTAAGCATTATGTGATTATTTAGTATTGTTTTGTGCAGCTCAAGAAACCAACACACAAAACGAGGTAATCTTGAGACCCAGTGATTGTGCGTTGCTCCAAGGTCTACGCGGTAAGGGATGTGTTTTAAAGTAGTATTGGCACTTCAAATGCTATGTTTGATATATGAAATCATTAAGTATGCTTGAATTTATAGAAAATGTATTCTCGAACTCGAAAAGTTACTATTAACATTAAATTGGGAAAACTAAAGAACAAGCCCTATTTTCTGAGCTCCTTAACCGTACTTTTAGTACCTATGACATGTTTTGAAATATGGTTTGCTACGTGAAAATTAAATTTTATAAATGATGCATATGTTAATGAAATGAAACAAACAGTAGTTTCTATGAGTTTACTGGTTAATAGACCCAAAATATGCTTTAAAGGTTTTGTTTTGAGACTGATGCCACATGTAGTCTACGCGATTTTTCATGTGTGGCTCGTGTGGACTTTGGACCTCCGTGGTGTGTGTCGTATGCCTCTTGGTTTACATTCAATCCCTTGTGGCGTATGCATAACTGCGTTGGGTATTTGTGCCACTCGGTGTCACGACCCAAAAAATCAGAGTAAATTTTTCGTTTTTCTTTCATATTTAATTCTTACCTTCCTCTCATCGTGACTATCCTACCAACAGTTGTGCTATGATTCGGTGTTAGTCCCCTCACACTATTTACCATTCAATTTCCATGTTACATTTACACATTAGGATTTTTCTATCCTTTGACTTTAACTAAAACATCCACAATTGCATTTACATAACCTTACATCCCCGACATCATATACGTTTACAGTACTGTGCATTTACATATTTAGATATACAACTATACAAATATGTATACCTGACTCTCGATGGGAAGCAGCAGATACCAGGAATGCAAGTCCTCAGCCGTTCACAAACTACTACGAGTTCTCTGAAAAAGATGGATAATAAGGGGGTGAGCAAACCACCACTACAAGAAAATGGGGCAACAACGACGAAATTAGCGACGAAAATTCCGTTGCTAATTATCGAATTCCGTCGCAAATGAGCATTTGCGACGGAATTAGCGACAGACTATTCCGTTGCTAATTCTGTCGTTAAATATGAAGTCGCTGAAAGTATTCCGTCGCTGAGGGAAAATTTTCATCGGTAATTCCGTCGTAAATAATTTTCATCGTTGAAAACTTTTTCTGACGGAATTCCAACGCTGTTTTTTTCGTCGCTAAATAGAATCAGCGACGGATATAGTGCCGTTGGTAAAATCAATCAGGGACGGATATCCATCGCTAATAATATCCGTCGCTGAAACATATTAGAGACGGAACTCCATTGCTAATAAAATGCGTCGCTGACATGTTTCAACGACGGAATTCCGTCGCTAATTTTATTATTTGATTTAATTGAGTTTCCGTCGCTGAAACATATTCGCGACGGAGTTTCGTCGCTGAAATGTTTCAACGATAAAATTCCGTCGCTAATTTTATTATTTGATTTAATTAAGGTTTTCGTCGCAAAAATGTTTCAGCGACGGATGTCCGTCGCTAATTTATATTTTTATTTTGTTAATTAATTAAATTTTCCATTGCTAATAGGCTTTAGCGACGGATTTCCGTAGCTAATTTAACTATATATTTTTAATACTTTTTGTGCTTAAATTCGTGTACCTAAAATAATGTAACAGACCTGTAAAAATCGATAAAAACAAACATAAAATATATATCACAACTATATGTCAAAACTAACATCAACTATTAATTGAAATTCATCATCATATACAGTCCGATCAAATCATTATCACAAATATCATCCTGAATTCATAAGAAAATAAAATAAAATAAAATGTGTACTGTCACTGATTAGGGTGACCTCCAGATCCAGACGGTCTAGGTCCAGGTGCTCTTGTGTTATTGGCATTCATTGCCATCAAGTTCATCATCTGATCCATAAAATCAGACAACTTTCCTTCCAGATTATCAATCTTGTTTGAAATGACTCTGACGTCCTCTTTCACTTGTTGCACCTCTGAATTTGTGTCAGGAGTGCCCATCACACCAGGAGTAGGATAAGGAAAAGGACTATAAGCTGAATGAGATGCGCAAGAAGATTGGGTGGAACCAGAGGCAGATGCAATGTTTGTGCCAATTTGTAAATCAAGGCGATGTGGCCTAGTCCTAAATCCGTACGTATGTGTATGCGTACTCTCCATCCCTCCAATTACCTCACACCATGCAGCTCGATCAAAAGGAGGATGGGTGCTTATATCCTTGCCGTATTTTTGAGTCAATGAAGTAGCGTACTTTTCCTAAATGTAATTAGAAGAAGGATAATAAACAGTAAACTTTAATAACGAGAAAACCATATTAGAAGCCAATAGAATGCATTACGTACACTGACAGATTTGGACTTGTTGTCCACATAATCACCATCTCCACCTAAACGTCTATGCATCCGATCAAACAATTCCTTATATGTCGGTGCTCGACCTAGACGTTTCGCCTACATTATAAGATATGCAATTTTTCATAAAAAGATATGAAATTCGACT
The DNA here is from genome assembly GCA_033439115.1 of Firmiana major. Classification (NCBI taxonomy): domain Eukaryota; kingdom Viridiplantae; phylum Streptophyta; class Magnoliopsida; order Malvales; family Malvaceae; genus Firmiana; species Firmiana major. The sequence continues at coordinate 17,702,837 of CM065903.1, read as the reverse complement.
AATGAATAAAAATTACATTTAAATAAAAGTCAACAGTAAAATAAATAAAATTATTATTTGGACTTACCATCCTATATTCATGTACCGAAAAAGATACAGAACCACTTGTATGCTTTGTTATCGTTCCTTCTTTTTTCGTCAACCGATTTTGTTTTCCTTTTTTTAGCTTCGCCTCCCACCTTTCAGTCCCTCATTCATTCTCAATTAATTGATCCCATATTTGGACTGAAATCCACTTCGACTTGTTATACCCTTTACAGTCAGATATTTTATTTGTATTAAAATATTGCATTGCTTGTCTTCTCTCTAACTGTAGCAGGTCTCTAAAACGTGACTTGCATAAGTGCTCCCAAATTGTATAGACATTATTGGTTTGGTTAGCAAACCACCTGAACTTCTCCTGCAAAGAAAAACAAATGATAATTATCATTTCGATACGTTTATGACCAATTATCAAGTTATTACTTCAAAGTAATGTACTTGAAATTTATTCCACATCTGTGCTTTCACTTCATTTGGAACTGTTTTCCATGTTGGCTATGGTTCCGAGTAATGTTGTTTAATTAAATTGGATATAGTCCTCACACCCTTCAAGTCTTTAAAAGAACTGCCAATCAAAAAAGAAGATATTGCCAAATATTATACCATATTTAATATCATAGTTGTATGAAAATAAAACAAAAGTAGAAGCAATATACCTGTTACCAAGTGGCGTTAGGAATAACCTATGCTCTGGGTTTTGCGGTGTTTCAAGGCTTTGATTTGGGCCTCTTGTTCTTTTCCGACCACTACCACCACTCCCACTCCCACCCCCACTACCACCCGCAGTTTGTGTAGCCTCCTCAGTAGATATTCTTCGCCCGATTAATGGTTGTTCTACCGCTGATGGAGGAGCTAGAATGGCATCATCATCGTCGTCATCATCATCATCAGGAGCTGGATCAGGTCAACTCGAAGATGGATTTGGTTGGGCGAGAGGCTGAGAACGAGGCTGATTTGGACGGTGAGCTAAAGGTCGATCACGAGCCTGAGCATCAGACGGAGTAGGCTGCTGAGATTGAGGCTGAATGTCAACGTCAAGATTATAGTCAAACTCCAATCCAGGTAGAGGAGACTTGGACCTATATGATAGTTGTACTAACTTTTTCAATCTTCTCATCTGCAATACAGATAAAAAAAATTATCTTTAGAAATAAGTAAATGAAGTCCAATAATATTTATTTTACAATCAAATTTTAATTCTTACTGTTCATTATTGTAATCACTGTCATCTTCTCTATCATTATCAACTGTTTTATCATTCCATACTTCATCCTCCTCCTCTTCTTCTTCTTCTTCTTCTTCTTCTTCTTCTTCTTCTTCTTCTTCTTCTTCTTCTTCTTCTTCTTCTTCTTCTTCTTCTTCTTTTTCTTCTTCTTCTTCTTCTTCTTCTTCTTCTTCTTCCTCTTCTTCTTCTTCTTCTTCTTCTTCTTCTTCTTCCTCTTCTTCTTCTTCTTCTTCTTCTTCTTCTTCTTCTTCTTCTTCTTCTTCTTCCTCTTCCTCTTCTTCTTCTTCTTCTTCTTCTTCTTCTTCTTCTTCTTCTTCTTCTTCTTCTTCTTCTTCTTCTTCTTCTTCTTCTTCCTCTTCTTCTTCTTCTTCTTCTTCTTCTTCTGCAAATTGATTGACTTCTTCATATTTGCCACTACTATGAACAGTCGGGTTGTCCAATTCGTCATAATATGCAACTATTCTAGGGTTCAAAACTTCCACTTCTTGGTAAACTCCTTCGTTCAAATCTAGAATCTGTCCACCGTCATTTCGTCGAAGATTAAATCTACTTCGTGCCTTTGTTTTGAATACGGCCCACCAATGACGACGATCTTTTTTTGTAGAAGGATAAGGACTAAAGTACACTTGTTGGCTCTGTTCAGCTAATATAAAAGGTTCGTTATTGGCAAGTATAGATTTATGCTTGATATCAACAAGACCATGACGGGGATCAACATGAAGACCTCGTTCTGTATCAAACCAATGACACTTGAATAACACAACTTTATTCCCAATTCCAAAGTACTCTACTTCGATTATATCTGTCAGTATGCCATAAAAATCATGATCAATATCATTGTAGCAGCTGCCTTTGACACAAACACCACTGTTCATTGTTTTTCGAGATCGACCATAATCCAACGTATGAAACTTGAAACCATTTACAAAACAACCTTGATAACTCCTTATCATACGTCTAGGACCATGAGAAATCTCAATAATACGTGGATCTATTTGAGTGGCATGTTCAAATACCTGAAACCCCGCGAAACCTAGCATTAAAATTTTAAAAATTAAGTTCAAACTACTGATTATTCTATTTTTATAGTACTTACAAATTGTTTAAGCCATTTTGGAAAATGATCATGGCGTGCTTTCTCTAATTGTGCATCGCTGATATTCGAATGATCTCTTTTAATCATATCATCAAATGACCTACAATGACATTTGAAACTAAATAAGATAACTATATCAGCCATATTATTTAACATTAAACGATGAGTTAGATTTAGATAACTTACTCAATATAGGGGACTATTTCCTCACAATTCATTAACACGTATATACACGCAGCATTGTAGTCATCTTCCTCCAAGTATCGAGCATTATTTTTTGTTGGCCCAATTGGTCAACCTGGACGTCTAAAAATGGACAAACGTCCCATCGGATCGACATCTCCTCCATCATCATTACGTGGTGGACGGGTCAATCTTATTTGAACTTCAGGTTCAAAATACAAGGCATAAAAATTTCCAATCTCCTCCCTTATGTATGCCATACATATCGACCCTTCTGGATAAGCTGGATTTTTCATTTTCTTTTTTAAGTGATGCAAAAACCTGAAGTGAATATTGTAAGTAATAAAATTTTATTAACTTTTTCAGATAGAATATTGGGATGATAAATATTAGTATAACATTGAATAATAATTAACTATAAGTGATTACCTCTCAAAAGGATACATCCATCAATATTGAACTGGACCACCCACCATAGCCTCATAAGGCAAGTGGATTGGAAGATGCTCCATACAATCAAAAAATGAAGGGGGGAAAGATCTTCTCTAATTTGCAAATGGTTTGTACAATGTTCCTTTGCAAAACTTGCATGTGATCTACACGTATTTTCGGTGAGCATACATCTCTGAAAAAATGAGATAGCTCTGTGATTGCACCCCAAATTGGATTTGGGACAAAATCACGAATAACTATGGGAAGTAAGCACTACATAAAAATGTGACAGTTATGAGATTTCATTCCGTAGAACTTGCTTTCATCGACATTAACACACCGAGCTATATTTGATGCAAACCCATCAGGAAGCCTTAACTCTTTAACCCAAGCACATAGTCTTTTTTGCTCCTCCTTGCTTAGAGTGAATGAAGCTTTAGGCTTTAATGTTTTTCCATTATTGTTCACCAATTCTAATTCTTTTCTTTTGCAAATGAAGGCCATATCCATTCTTGCATTTGTATTATCTTTAGTTTTTCCCTTAACATCCATCAGGGTGTTAAACAAATTGTCAAAAACATTTTTCTCAATATGCATGACATCTAAATTGTGTCGAATAAGATTGATATGCCAATAAGGCAATTCCCAGAATATACTCTTCTTCACCCAATTATGAGATACCCCAAACCCTGGAGGTTTTTATGGACCACATTTTGTACCGTATGGTAAATCGTCGATGGCATCTAATTGTTGCAATACTTCTTCACCTGACAATCTCTGCACTGGAGGATCATGATCTACCCTTTTACTAAATTTGTCACGTTGCCTCCTGAAAGGATGATTAGGAGGCAAAAATTGACGATGACAATAGAAAAAGTAAGGCTTTCATCCAGACTGCAACCTAAAGGCCTTTGTACGTTCCATGCAATAAGGACAAGATAATCGACCATGGGTGCTCCACCCAGACAACATTCCATAAGCAGGGAAGTCATTAATCGTCCATAACAATACGGCCCTTAACATAAAATGCTGTTTTCTGTGAGCATCATAAGTCTCAACACCATATTCCCACAACACCTTTAACTCATCAATTAAAAGTCTCAAGAAAACATCAATGTTATGTGATGGAATTTTCCTTTCCGGAATTATCATATTGAGAAACCAATATGGTTGCTTCATGCACATCCATGGAGGTAAATTGTAAACAGCAAGCATTACTGGCCAACAAGAGTATGATCTTGATGCCGGGCCATAAGGACAAAATCCATCAGCACACAAACCAAGTCTTACATTCCGAGGATCAGCAGCAAACGATTGGTGAATACTATCAAATTTTTGCTATGCCTCCCCATCAATAGGATGATTGAGCACTCCGTTAGTATTTCGACTTTCAACATGCCATGTCATAAACTTAGCAGTTACTGATGACATAAAAAGCCTTTGCAACCTCGAAATTAATGGCAAATAATGTAAAACCTTATAAGGTATCTTTTTTCCTCGTCCACCAACTGTTGAGATATGTTTATATCGAGGTTGACCACATATTTGACAATACTCATCCTCTGCATATTCTTTATCAAACAACAAACAATTATTCTTGCATGCGTCTATTTTAACATAACTAAGACCCAATTTTTCTCGCTTCTTATTCATTTCATAGTTGGTTTGTGGCAAATTATCATATTCTGGTAACATAGGCTTCATAATCCCCAATAAACGATTGAAGCATGCTTCACTTATATTAAACTCTGACTTCCAGTTCAAAAGTTGTGAAACAGCCGATAATGTTGTGTGCATTGAACAACCAGGCCATAGTTGTTCTTCTGCATCATTCAATAGAGAATAGAAGAATGTAGTAGATGAATCTGGATGTTACTCCTCACTTCTTGAATTGTTCACAGAATTACCAATTACGTCATCATCCATTTGAAAAGCATCCGTAACCATTCTAACATATGGATTTTGTCCCTTAGGTCTCACCCCAGATAGTGGATCAACTGTTTCATTTATATTTTGCGATGGCTGTCCTTTTTCAATTTCTCTGTGTTGATATCAAGTGGTATACCCAACAACAAAACCTTTGTAATAAAGGTGTTTCCGCACCTTATCGACTTCCAAGAATTGTTTATTCATACATTTGCTACAAGGACATTTAATTCTATTTCCACTAACTACCTCAGGATGACAAAATGTAAAACTAATTAACTCTTCAACTCCATTCAAAAATTTATCTCTAATGAATCCATCTACATCTAATCGACAATACATCCAAGATCTATCCTTATCCATTTTTCACATAGAATACAGTATCTGAAAAAATAGAATAACAATTACACTCTATCACCAAATAATTTTTTCCAATTAAGTAAAATCTATTTAATTTGTAACATGCATATAAGAAAATTTAACATCTACAATAACAAAATAAATAACTGAAAAGGATAAATCCGTCCTTATTACAATATAAATCAAATTAGCTAACATACATATATTTAGGTTTAAATATTGGAACTGAATGTGTGGAGTATTTTATTTAAAGTCCTAAGTTTCCTTAGAAAATTCGGCAGCATAACGACTGTAATTTGTCTCTACCCAACCTACAAATAATACTATATAGCAGTCCAAATCATCAATACAAATCATGCATATTAAATCATCTCAACAACCTTAGTTATCCACAACTAACAATCATGCTTTCCAATCACATCAGCAACCACAATATCATAAAACAATTTTTGTATGAACAATAAATCATTAAAGTTATATTCATAATTTTAGCTAAAATAATTATAAATCAATTAAGAAAATGAAAATAATTTGACTCTTATCACATTGTTTTAATCATTTGACAGAAATTTGAACCCAAAAATTATGTCACCAATGTGTTCATATTTAGCCTACGCCAAACCAAATAATCACAACAACAATAATAATAATAACATTTATATAACAAATTTATTAGTTATAATTAATAAAAAAATTGATATCATAATAATTTTACCTTCAGAATGAACTTATTTGCTCTTGGCTTCTAGTTCAATATGGCTTCAAATCCTTTGTTTTTTGCTTGCTTTCATGCACGCATGTTACCTCTCTTCCTATGAAGGAGAGAAACAACATCATTTTGTTAAGGCATACATAGAGTTTTATTTTATTGATCAAATACTCAAAATCTTCAAATAATCCAAATTTAAACTACAAATTCAATTAAATATTCCAAATTTAAACAACAAATTCAATTAAATAAACAACAACTTCAAATAAACTATAACTAAATTTAATTTGCATATATAGGGTGTAATAAAATTTATCAAATTTAATAAAATAACTATAATTCACATAAGAATAACAATAACAAGATTTCAACTTTCAAATACAACAAACAACTTAAATATAAATTTCATTGATTCAAAAACTTAGACTATGTATAGTGAATATCAATTCAAGAAGAATTATTCACGAATTATCTCAAATTAGCAAGTGAATTTTCTACAGAACATGATCTAAAAAAATAAATAAGGAAAACACGTACCACACCAATGGAGATGAGACAGGTTCACTAAATGTCCATCATAGTACTCTAATTAATTCACAAATTAACTAAATATCTAATCCCGAATTCATAAGTTTTTTTTTTCTTTTTCAAAGATTAAGGCATTTTCCCCAATAATCTGAGTGTAGAGTATCCTACTTATCAAACTTACAACAAAGTCACTTATTTACAAGCATATCGAAACCACACGAAAAGAAGTCACCAAATTTGGTGAGACAGTGAGATTGAAGCCTGACTGAGACACCAAATTCGATACAAAAATGTATATATGTGTGTGAGTATGAAAATGGGAAAGGAAAAAATAAAATTGGGGGATAATATATGAATTCAAATCAAACAATTTTATCTTCTACTTTCAATTGTTAAGAAAAAATGTAATTTCAATTGAAAATCATAAAATTTTCACTTTCAAATGTTACTATATGCAAGTGTATGTCTTTACAGACACACACACACACACACACACACACACATATATATATATATATATAAAGTAAAAACAAATATTCCAATAGATTTTTTTCATATCATTATGTCTCTCTAAAAATCTTATTAATTTTTCCAAGTGAGAGGATATAACAGTAATGAAAGAAACAACCAGAAGCCTTATAAAAGTTGCGTACCTTCTAAACCTCAATCTATCACATTGAGCGTGAAAACTGCATTAGAAAAAAAATGTACACTACACAATGACTTGATTGTATACACACTACACAATGACTTGCATTTCCAAGAGACAGCTTAATAAAGGAATTGTGTAAAGGAAAAGAATTTTCATAACAAAACAATATAAATAACAACACATTTCTCTAATTTCCAACTGATTGGATAAAAGGTTAAGATTTATGAATAAGACAATGCTACAACATAAAGGATACCACCACAGCTCTGACAATATCACCAGGATGAAATTATAAATGCATATCCACTTTGTCAATTTCAGTTACTCTAACATCCTGTTGCCTATTAAAATATATACTTCTTCAGTCAATACATCCCCTTCGCAAAGTCTAGCCAGAATCAGAAGCACATAAATTCATTAACAGTCAAAATTCTCATGGACTCTATGCAAATTACAATTAATGGGCAAATTAAATGTTATGCTCTAAACCCAAGCACATAGTCTTTGGTGAAAAATTTCGAAGCCACCTTCCACACAACAATGTATATATGTAGGTGTGTGTGAGTAGGATACCTGCTGGATTGAAGTTACGATTTGGTGAAACATTTGGGGGAACGGGAGGAAGTCGCGATTTGGTGAAAATAATTTGCTGAATTCGCGATTTGAAGTCGGAAGGGAGTGGAGACCCATATGATGAAAGGAAACAGAAATGGGGGAACGGGAGTGGGCGTCGGTCGGTCTGGAACGGGATCCGGTCGCCGGTGGAACAGAGGCAAAGTGCAGAAGAAAATTGGGGAACCTGAATTCGATTCACGCCAGGGAGGGGGGAGATCATCAGCGGTGAGGAAGAGAGGGAGATCCAGACGGTCGGTGGAGCTGGGTTGTTACTGTCGGTGAAGACAAACGGCACAGAGGGAAGAGATCGGGGCTAGACAGGCGAGAATGTTTGAAGTAGAGGAGAAATCGGGTGAAGAGATTGGGTGACGAAGGGGGAGAAATTTGTGAACTTAAATAAAAAAAAGACTTCAGCGACGAAATTTCGTTGCTGAAACACTTCAGCGACGGAACTTCGCCGCTTACATCACTGACGGAAGTCCGTCGCTGAAATGTTTCAGCGACGAAAAAAAATTAAAAAAATTTGTAAAAAAAATGTATAAATCGGCGACGAAATTCCATCGTCGAAACATGTCAGCGACGGAATTCATCATCGACGGAAGTCCGTCGCTGCCATGTTTCAGCGACGAAAAAAAAATAAAAGAATTTGTAAAAAAAACGTTTGAATTGGCGACGAAATTCCGTCGTCGAAACATGTCAGCGACGGAATTCATCACTGACGGAAGTCCGTCGCTGACATGTTTCAGTGATGAAAAAAATAAAAGAATTTGTAAAAAAAAAAGGTTTGAATCGGCGATGGAATTCCGTCTTTGAAACATGTCAGCGACGAAATTCATCAACGACGGAAGTCCGTCGCTGACATGTTTCAGCGACGGAAAAAAAAAGAATTTGTAAAAAAAAGGTATGACTCGGCGACGAAATTCCGTCGCTGAAACATGTCAACGACGGAATTCATCACCACGGAAGTCCGTCACTGACATGTTTCGGCGACGAAAAAAAATTAAAAAAATTTGTAAAAAAAAGGTATGAATCGGTGACGGAATTCCGTCGCTGAATCTATCGAAAAATGTAAATTGTATATTTGAAACGTATAGCGACAGAATTTCGTCGCAAATTCGTCGCTAATTTATTTTTTTACCGATGGAATTATTCCATCGGTAAAATTTCGTCGCTGAAAGTATGTTTTCTTGTAGTGCACGCGCTCATTAAGGCAATCATGCAAGTAAGTAGATAGCTCCACTATCTACATGCTTATAATGCCATGCCCTTAAATCTATTTCTTTTCGTTTAAAGCTCAAGCACGAAATCATGCACACATCAATGCCATAGTTTATAAAAGCTGTTCATGCTTATGGAAATCATGCAACTCATGCCTCAATGGCATCTCATGTAAAATCATACAACGCATTTATTAAATCAAAATCATGCATTTGCAATTAAAGCATGGATAACCTCCTTATGCTAAAACATTTCATTTCATGAATTGTAAACAAGCATGGAAAATACATCATGTTGAGTTTCCACAAAATCGTAGAAAACATTTTAATTCATTTCATGAATCCACATCCATCACACTCATCAGGACTCAACCCTGCCTCGGGTGATCCTGATCCACATAAAATCATTTATTTCCAAGCATTTTCGAAAACATTGAAAATTTCATTTATTCACAACAAAACCAATATCATCAGTCAGGATCCAACCCCTCCCTCGGGTGGTCCAAACTCACACAAAATCCATGCATTCTCAAACTTTCAAAACATCAAATAGTAACATGCGAGGCTAGGCAATATATATATCAAAATCTCAGGCAAATAACCAAGACTATGACCATATCCTCGTGATCCCACAGCTACACGAATCCTGTGTGCGGGGTCTCACCACTATCGGGAACCACCTCGGGAGGTAGGTTAGTCCATCCCGTCGGTCCTACCCAATATCTCGCATTCGAAGATGCCACTCGTATCCGAAGATGCCACATAATCAATCCCCGCACGGTACAACGTACTCCATGCTACTTGCACGATACAACGTACTCCGTGGATCCACATCTCATATCAATAATCGTGCCTGTCTCAAAACGCACGTGCGAGCATATTTAATCGGCGTGACACACAGTCTACCCGACATTCCAAGCACGACTCTTCGTATGTCTCATAAAATCAGTGCGAGCGATGCTCCAACACTCTCATAAAATTAAGGAAAATCTCATGCGAGCAAAGCTTCAGCACGCATTTCATAAAATCTCATAAGATTTAGTGCGAGCTAAGCTCCAGCACTCTGTCAAAATCATGTAAAACTAGTGTAAGCTAGGCTCCAGCACTGTGTTATAAAAATCAAGTGAAAATTTGGTGCGAGTTAGACTCTAGCACCCTATCACGAAATCATATGAAAATCTGGTACGAGTTAGACTCCAGCACCTATGCATGTAAGACTCTAGTGCGAGCCTTTGCTCCAGCACTAATGCATGCATCACACAAATCAAAACTCGTGCGAGCTAAGCTCTAGCACGTCTCATGCATGTCAAATCATTAAAACTAGTGCAAGCAATCGCTCCAGTACCTTTTTATGCATATCATGACACACAAATCGGTGCGAGCAATCGCTCCAGCACCATTATACACATTCACAAACTCAGATATAGTGCGAACAAGGATCCAACACCATCTATTTCCATATAAACTTGATAGTTGGCCCTTTTTCCAAAGAAATTTCATTTAAATCTAAATAGCACTTACGTAGTGTTATTTTGTAAAATTTATGCAAATACTGGCAAATCTACCAATTTGCTTTGCTAAAAAGTCACGAAAATTTCTCAAATCATGCATTTCATGCATGTCATGCTTTCACCATCCTTAGGTGAATTTCCCTCAGTAAGGGTAAATTAATCTTTTACCTATTCCGAGTCCATAACATTTTTAATCCATTTCTAGGACCTTTATACATTTTTAGTGTATACAAAAGCTATTAAAAATACGCGTAGCTACCTCTAGCTACTCGTAAAACTCCCTTACCTCAATTTTATGTATAGTCTGACCTTTTTACTGATGTCTCGTCGCGCAGTCCAATTTGCTCCCAATCTAATCTCTGGAGCTGGGTATAATTATTTATCGGGTCAAAAATCATTCAATTAAATTTATTCATCATTTATGAGCTTAATTTAAAGTATTGGGCCCGATTACAATTTTGGGCCCGATTGCACCTTAATGGGCCTTAAGCTCATTTTTCACTTACTATTCACATTATCGAGGCCTATTGGGCTCATTGGGCCCATCAGTATTTATTGGGCCTCATTTTAAACTCTTGGATAGCTCAATTAATTATTTACGACAATTTATCTTAATTTCCAGAATTTAATTCATTTTATACGGAATTAATCCGTAATTTACGCGGTAAATTTCTAACACACATAATTATGCAAATTGTCGTAAATAAGGGTTACTTACCCGAGATTCCATGATAGTACACAAATCGAGGCTAACTCGAGCTCTCGTTTGACGTCAATTGTCGAGCTACACAATTACATATTTTTTCGATCAATTTTTAGTCGGATATTAATCAACTTAAATAGTCCAAAATTTAACTCGATCAATTTCGACCGCTTACTGATTTACGCGTAACTCGATTGCATCATTGGAAATTTTCTCTCATTTTCCTCTTTTTTCTTTTCCCTTTTTTCTTTTTCTTTTTTTCTTCTTTTCTTGCTGAACCAGTTCGATCCGGTTAAACTCGGTTCAGACCGGTTCGGTTCAGCCCGATTCAGTCCGGTCCGATTTTCTTCTTCGCCATTCGGAGCATCACCGATCGGTTCTTCGCTTGCTTCCATCTTCGGCAGGTCTGCAGGATTGTTTAATGCACGGATTTGGCCTCGGTTTCGCAAGGAATGGCCAAAAAGTGGCCGGTCCGGCCTCTTCTCCCTCTGGCGTCGCTACCCATTTCTTTCTCTCCTGATCGACGCCGTTTCTCGTCGATTTGAGCCTGGATCGGAGCCGCTGTTACCCCATCTGGCTGGTGGCGAGACACTTCCCCTTCCTCTGGCCTCCGATCGTCTTTCTCTCCTCTATTTCTCTCATCTCCTCTCGATTTCTCTCACTTTCTCACTCTTTCTATCGCCGGTCTTCCTTCCTTCTTCGTCTACTAGTGCCGGCGGTGGCCTCAGCTGCCCCTCTCGTCCGGCTTCTCCTCGATGACTCCGTCGGTGAGGCAGAAAGGGGAGGCCCTTGGCTTGCTTCCTCGTTTGCCTTTTGTTTCTTTCTTTTGTTTCAGAATCGTGATTTCGCGATTCTTTTTTTTTAAATTAATTAATTAATTATATTATTATTTTATTGAATAAAAAATTATATTTTTGACAAAATATCTACACTATTCCTTAAATTAATATATTTAATTAATTAAATATATTTTTATCTTCTTTAATTATTTTTTCGGTATAATTTTCCCGTGTTTCAAAATAGTGTCCCGAAATAAAATTTTGGTTAATTTCGATAAATTCATATCTTGATCAATTTCACCTGAAAATTAATTATTTCTCCTTTATTGATCAAGATCTCCTAAATTCATATTTTTAATAATAATTTCTTATCGAATTTATACCCAATGTTAGGTCTTTTAACCATTTTACCCTTCTACGTGTTCGGGACCAAACCAATCCAACTTCCCTTCACGAACCCTTTCTCATTTCATGTTTTAAATCCTTATCTCCAATCTGAATGGTCCGAATCTCCTTCATTTAATTTGTGACCATTTCAATCCTTCGTTTGATCTTTAAATGCATTCGAGAATTTTTATTTTGCATTTTTTATTCACGTACAACTCTTCTTATGATTCAATTTACATCCAACCATATTTACATCATATGAACCATAAGGAATTTCGATAAAAATTGAGTCTTACACTTGGTGCCTTATTTTTGCCATTTGTTTAAGTGGCGTAGGGCGTTGTACAACCCTGATCCAGTCTACAGTTCCCTTACCATGGCCATAGGTATACTGTCTACATGAACTATCTACACGAAATTCCTATGTGAACTATCTACGCGGACATGACTTTTATTACTAAGTGTCTCTGCCTAGTCTTTATGAAATTATTTAGCATGATTTTACAGAATGGGTATTAAGCTACGTGTTTTATATGTTACATGTTTTGAATTGATTTTTGAAATGAACTACGCGATATATGCTACGCGAAATGTAAACCTACGTGATATTTGCTACGTGATTTATAAGCTACGTGATTTCTATACTACGTGATTTATATGCTACGTGAATTACATGCTACGTGGTTTATAAGTTATATGATATTTGAAATTGAACTGAACTACATGATTTTAAAAGTTACATGTTATAATGTTTTTCTTTTACATGTTTTATTGCTAAGACTGCTTTAAACACATGTCTTACTGGGCTTGAAGAGCTCACCCCTTCCTTTCTCTCTTCCAGATTATCTTAAGTGATTCATCGACTTTACCTGTGGTATAGTGGTCATGGGCAAGTGGATCTGACCCCCTTTTTTTGAGCTACTCTTGTACAAGCGAGGTACACTTTTACTTTACTGCTAGACTTTTTGTAAAGCATAGAAAGACGTTGTACAGAACATTTGGGATGTAAGTTAAGTAAGAATGAACGTAAATAAAGTTGTAAATATGCAGTTCGCATAATATTGTATATTCCAGAATGTTAAAGTATGGAAATGAAAATGGATGTACTGTTGAGTAAAAAAAGGAAATTAAAATCAACTGGCTGCGATTATAAACGGCATTTTGTACCTTGTAGGAAGGTTATGTTAAAAATACGTCATTATGCTTGCGAAATTTTTACAAAATAAAAGGGTTAAGAAATCGGCACTGATAGGAATACAACTTAAGCAAAGGATTTAGAAAGTTAAAGTTAGCTCATATTTTTACGTTTCCGGGGCATTACATTAAAGCTGCTTATCTACCCCAATTTTATGCTAAACATATTGTTAGAATTAATGTTTAGAAAATTATTTGTTGTTGGAGCTTTTAGATTTTATTAGGGAAATTATATTAAAGAGTTATCATACATTTTATTAAAATGTATTTAAAATAATTAATAATGCAGTATAATAAATAAAAGTATAAATGATAAGAATTCAATTTTATATATGATTAAAAATTGCAATATAAATAATAAATTTTAAAATAAATTTTCGGTGCCAAACTTCTTCAATAGACATTGACAAAGTGGTAAGAAGTTAAATTTCAGTTGTAGCATGGGGAATTCTATGCTAAGGTCAAAATCTTTAATTTTATTGTAAAATTAACATAAAAACACATGATTAAATGTAAATTTAGTATCATTAGGCGTAAAATATATTAGAAGTATCATAAAAACACGAGAATAAATATAAACACATCTTATAGCAAAATTATCATATGTTTACATATTCAAAAAGAAGTTGTGCAAGTTAAAAGACAAGGGAATAAAAATATTTTGGTTAAGCTAGCTAAGATAGCACAAGAAGTGCCTATATGGGAAAACCTTTGTGTTTGTGGTGACCTTAATGGCCAGTGTCATGACCCAAATTACCTAAAAATCAGAGTAACTTTTTCGCTTTTTCATTTATTCATCCATGCCCCCGGTTTTCGCAAAAATTATTATTTCGTTTCTAGATACTTTAAGAAATTCTAGACCCTGTAAATCCCCTCAAAAATACGAATAGATATCTCTATGCACCTACAAAATTCCCTTGCCTGGAATTACGCCAAACTTATCCCGTCTCGATAATACCCGATCTCTCAGTCCAAATGCGCGACAACCAAGTCTACGGAACTGCATATAACCACATATTTTGGGTCAATTCACTTATCTTTATCAGTATGTCACATTCACTGATCAATCTAAAGTACTGGGCCCGTTTTACTTTATTGGGCCCAATTTCACCTTAATGGGCCTCGACCCATTTTTAGCCCGTTTATACTTATTAAATCCCTTCTTCGAGTTTATTGGGCTCATTCAGCTTACCAATAATTGTCGGGCTTCGTTCCAAACTCATTGGATAGCCGTATACTATTTACGGTAATTATGTTACAATTTTGAATAATATTCCTTTTTATACAGAATTAATCCGTAAATTTCGTAAAAAAAATCAAAACTCTATATTAAAGGACTCATATTATCATAATTAAAATATACTTACCCAATATGATGCGGGGTACGAAAATCGGAGCTCAATCGGCTCTCGTTCGGGCTCTGTCGTAAAACTGCACAATTAGGTAAATCCGGGTTGTTTTCCATATACATTATGGATGTCTAACTCTTAAGATGGGTCGAGCGGACTTCCACCAATGCTCCAACTCACCCTCAAATCTCATGCATACTCTGAGCAATTAGCTCGCAAAATATACTCCACACTCCGCTCCAACCTCACGAAGCGTGTCTCAATACTATCTGATCTCTTTGTCGATCTCTATGGGGCATGCTCAACATCAACCTCCACTTCAATCTTATCTTGAGTCTCATGTGGTGACTCAGTACGGCTCTCAGGCCTACCTCTACGGCCTCGAGCTCGTGTACTCGCCTCTCTACCATAGCGGCTATCAGTTAATGAGTCTATTCTTCCATTCAAAACCAAATTCTTAGCTGAAATTCCATCTCGATATACAGAATTGTATCTAACCAATGCACAGTACATGGGGATGTAAACTTCCTTAACCACTAACACTGACTCATATCAGGCCAACTTAAGCTCTGGTACCATTTCAATCCTTCATTGAATTTTTTTTCTCATTTCGTGTTTTAAATAAAATCGGGTCTTATAACCAGGTAGGTGCTAGTGGAGGGATTTGAAAGCGTACATGGAGATTTTAGTTCCGGTGTGAGAAATGAAGATAGAGATGTTATCTTAGATTTTGCTTTAGCTTATGACTTAACCCTAGTAAATACACTGTTTAGGAAGAGAGAATCCCATCTTATAACCTTTATGATTGGACTGAGCACGAGTTAGATAGACTTTTGTTTTACTAAAAGGAGGGATGATGTAGTTTTTAGGATGGCCAAGTTATTGCAAGTGAGAGTGTTATTCGCAACATAGACAGCTAGTCCTAGACATGAAAATCCATAAACAACATAAAAAAACCAACAAGAAGGAGCTACAAGGATTTAATGATGGAAGCAAAAAGAAAATTGTTATGCAATGTGTAGAAATAATTAGATCTAGAAATAAGACTGGACAATAGAGGAGAACGCAAAGACAATGTGGAATAAGATGGTAAAACACATTCGAGAGGTCGACAAGGAGACACTAAAGTATTAAATGGAAAAACACTGACTAGAAAGTATACAACATGGTTGACTGAATCAGTTAAAGAAGCTATAAAGACTAAGCGAGATTGTTACAAGACCTTAAAGACAAATAACATCGAAGAGAGTCTCACAAAATACAAGTTAGCTAGAAATGAGGCAAAAAAGGCGGTGCAAAAGTTAAAGCGAAGGTTATGAAAGAGATTTATAACAAGTTGGACATAAAGGAGGGAGAGAAAGATATATATAGATTGACGCAAGCAAGAGAGGGGAGGAGTCAAGACCTAAGAGTCGTGAAATGCATTAAGGATGAACACTAAATGTAAGACCCCGTATAGGTAAAATTGTAATGTGTGTAATTGGATCAAATAAATATGAATGGACTTGTAATGTAAAGTATGATTGATTTAGGTCCATGGATTCAATGTACATAATGATAGTATGATTTTGTAATGTACACACAAGTTCCATTTTGTATGAATATGGAGAAATGAGTTCTTACAAGTGATGAATGTGATTAGAACTCAAAATGAGTAGTGTGGTAAAATGGAATGAAGTTATGCTTCCATTTAGTTTGGAATGTGATACTTTTGGATATACAATGAATGCACACAAGTTTCAATGTGCATAAGGTATGAATGGATGTCATTTTCAAGTCATAAAGGTGGATGGATGAGAAAATGGTCATGGCAATAGATTAAGGATGTGTTGGTGTGAGTTGCAGCAAGGAAACTGCAGGAAATCTGGAAAGTATGAAGGCCAAATCGATCTCATAGGATGAGAGATCGATCTGGAAGAGCTAGAATGCTCTTATTTGGGCAATGGAATATAGCAAATCGATCTCCAATGGGGCCAGATCGATCTCCTAAGCATTCTGTAATGAAAAGATCGATCCTCAAGCACCCAAATCGATCTCCTTAGCTCTCTGTTTGGGAGCAGATCGATCTCATGCTTCGACAGATCGATCTCATGCTTAAAATTTCATAAAAATGAGAGATTTAAGGGGACCAGATCGATCTCGTCTTGGACCAGATCGATCTCCTCAAGCTATTTCTATATAAGGAGGGCTAAAAATCTAAAAATTTCGAGAAAAACACCAATCTTCCATTTCTAACCCAAAAACCTAACTTTCTCTCTCTAAAATCAGCCATTTCCTGTAAGATTTGAGGGGAGGCCATTAGACACTAAGTTGTTTATCTTGAGGAAGAGAACAACATAGTTGGAACCCAAAATCCCATTATGGGTATTGAAGGAGCTAAGGGCATTGACATTTGGAGCAAGAAGAAAAATCAGATTTGGTAAGATTTTAACACTCCAATCCAAATACATTGTCTATTTAATTGATTTTGGAGTTGTTTGGCATGAGTATGGATGGATGGAAACACCTAGGTTTTGTTAGAAACAAATGTAACCTAGAAAATGGAATGCCTCTAGTGTGAGAAAGTGTGATTTGGGGAGTTAGTGGTTTATGGGTTATGATAAGTTGTTAAATGAGTAATGTGGGTGATTTGGAATGGTTATGTGGAGTTATAATGTGGGTTTAAGTGAAATTGTGAAAATGAGTATGTATATGCTTGATAAAATGCCATAGTGAGGGAATTCATGAAATATGAACACTATGAGCTTAATGTCGATTTAATATCGATTTGGAATAAGTTAATAGGCCTAAGAAGATCCATAAACTCGAGTTATGGGTAAAGTAATGAAACAAGGCCATATAAGCGTTAATAGAGGCTATAGATTAAATTGACTATAGCAAGCACAAGGGTTGCATTATATGGATCGAATATAATGTGAAATATGATTGTGTGCAGTCCCGAAGAGTTCGTTGAAGATGAATCGAACCGTACGAGTAAGCAGCTTAAAGAAGTGGAATCATGCATCGCGATTCTAGGTAAGGGAATTCTGTAAGTATATAGAGGTAGCTGCTCGTATTTTGTGGGTGTATAGGGCTTTGGAAATGTGCATGAGTTTATAGAAATGTGTTTGAAGATGTATGGAAATTACTATAGGTATTTGGATGAGATTTGCTTGTTTGAAATGGTTATTGAAAAGGGATAGTAAGGCTAATAATTGCCTAAATCACGTGTTTTGAATGCTTTTACAAAACACAATGCTTTGATTTGAGCAAATAAAAGGATAGGCTGGCTAGTACTTGAATGATGTTGTGAAATAGCCCATGTGAGGCGCTAAGCATGTTTTGAGATGTTTTGAATGCATGTGAGCCGCCTATCGTGTGTATGTGATTTAATTCGCGTTAGAGCCTCGCTCACGCTGGATTTCTATGTTTTCACTTGTGTGAAATGTGCTGGAGCTTAGCTCGCACTTTGATTTGAATTGTGACGATGTTTTATAAACCGTACTGGAGCTTACACTCGTACGTGGATTTGAGTGGTTTTTCTTATGCATATAACCGTACTGGAGCTATGCTCGTACGTGGTTTTCTCCATATTTTTATGCATAAATGTCGTACTAGAGCATTGCTCGTACGAAGTGATTGGTTTTGATGCATGAATTCGCGCTAGAGCGTAGCTCGCGCTGGTTTTCACACTGTGGTATGTATGAGGCCGTGGTGAGAGATACGGATTGGTGTTCAGGGAACCCAACAGGCCTAACAGACCTCTTGAGTGGGGTGAGGGTGAGGGGTTAGGACCTGACATCATCCATTCAGGGAACCCAATAGGCCTAACAGACCTCTAGAGTGGGGTGAGGGCGAGGGGCTAGGACCTGAATCAGGGAACCCAACAGGGGCGAGCAAGGCCATGAGGGGCTAGGACCTGGTATTGAGGTTACTCCCACGCGCTCTTGAGACTATAAAGGTTACACTTGGTATGGGGTAGATAAGACCTATGGCAGGCACCCCTAACCTTTTTATGGGTCCGCGGAGTACGATGTATCGTGTATATCACATGGAGTACGATGTACCGCGTGGTGGTTACTTGAATTGAGAAAGTCTGGCGGAGAACTAACCCACCTTCGTACCAGCATGATACCCCACACACCAGGATCCGTGTGGTCTGGGATGATATGTGACAATTAGCTATCGTAGTCACTTGAGATATAGTAACCTGTCTCCTTGCTTGATTTACTTACTACCACATGATTTTAAATCTCTAAGTGTGATTTGTGATTGTTTAAGGTACACCCGAAGGAGGGGTCGAGCCTCGTGGAATTGATTTGTGAGATGAAAATGAGGTTGTGATTGTGAATTGATGTGATGAGATTGTATGTGTTTGAGAAAGAGTTTTATAACGTGGGTTTAAAAAGGAGGTTTCTTAATGAATTGCCCTTTTTATGAATTTAAATGAGATTGAGCATGAGATGATTTATACATGATGTTTTTACCATGTTTTATATGCCAATGTACATGATTTTGATACATGATATATATGTATACTCATATGGCATAGTTTTACTTCCTCATGCTCCTACCATAAACGATTTATGCATAACATTATTAGCATGTAGATAGAGTAGTTATCTACCATACTTGCATTATTGCCTTACTGAGCGTGTGGTTGCTCATCCCTCTCTATTTCCCCCTACAAAGCGTGCATAGTAACCTAGTGAGGATTGAGGCGTGGTATTTTGGACTCCGCTGCTTCTCCATCGCTTAGAGGTATAAACACAGTGATTCTTTTTGTATCTAAACAATGTAAAAGCACAGTATTCTTTTGAGTTGTAATTATGGGGGATGTAGATGTCAGTAAAACATGTTTTTTGTATAAGTACACGATTAAATGCAAATGTATGACATCGTTTTATTTAACTGAGAATGAATGAGATGTGGCGTTTATTATTGACTCACAGCCCAACAGTGTGTGGTGAGTTAGTTCACGATCGGGTAAGGTAACAGTAAAACGCAAAAAAAATCTTCAGTGATTTTCGGTTAAAAAGAATGGAATTGGGTCGTGACAGAGATTGGTGTCAGAGCTGTGTTGGCCTGATGTGAGTCATTAATAAAACGTAGGAAAGTACATCCCCATAGTATTGTGCTTTTGTTTAGATATAACTGTGTATACCGTGATGGATTGAGCTTAATGAATTATTATAATACAGGAAGTTAGGCACTATGCCAGTTACACGCAAAGGTAGAGGGGCGAGAGCACGTGCTAGATGCCGTAGAGGTAGGCCTGAGAGCCGTGCGGAGCCACAGATTGAGCAGGCTCCACAGAATCCTGCTGAGAGAGCAGAGGATACTGAGGATCGCTTCGCTAGGTTAGAGCGGAGTATTATGAATTTGGTGGAGATAGTCACGCAGACCTTGGGCGCCGGTGACAGACGAGGGCTCGCGGCACAGCCTACTACTGAACAGGCAGCTGCAGAGGCGAAGAGACCTCAGACTATAGAGACTGCTACTGCTACACCACCTCCAGTACAGGATATAGATTCTCCTATCGCTCCACAGCAGAGCAGTAGTGATTTGGGGTATGACTGCGACTTAAGCAAGTTGTGAGAGTTTCAAGCGCTGAAACCCCCAGTGTTTAGAGGGGTGAAGGACCTAGTGGTTACGGAGGATTGGGTGTATGAGATGGAGAAACTATATAGGTTTTTCTGATGCACTTCAGCTGAAAAGGTAGCCTTTGTCGTGTTTATGTTGAAAGGTGAGGCCGAGCATTGGTGGAGGTCCACCGAGGTTATTTTGAGGGCCAGACACTCTGAGATCTCGTGGGAGATATTTCTAGAGGCCTTCAGGAGACAGTATATCCCAGCCACCGCAGAGAGGAAATTACGGATGAAATTTATGAATTTGGTTCAAGGGAACCATACTGTGGACGAGTATGAGTCCAAGTTTATGTCCTTGGGGAGATATGACCCGGACACGATGGGCAGTGAGACCCGAAAGATACAGAAGTTCATGGATGGATTGAGATTGGCCATCCGGACTAAGGTAGCTCCCTTCGACATTATGACTTATGAGGAGGCTGTACATAAGGCTCAGTTGTGTGAGCAAGACTTTGAGCGAAATGCCTCCGAGCTTGGGAGAATCAGTGTTAGAAAGGACAGAGATCGGAAGAGATCCGGAAGGGATAGAGTGGCCAGGAAAGGAGGCCCAAGGTATTTTGAGAAGAGACCTAAGATCGAGGAGGTGCAGGAAAGAGCTGCTAGACCTTCCGTATACCCAGCCTTGACTGCACCGAGGGGTATAACTATTGGAGGACCACGACCTACCACGGATCAGTGTAGGAGATGTGGGAGATATCATGGGACTAGGCCATGTCAGATGGCCCATATTTCGTGTTTTAGGTGTGGGAGGCCAGGACATATATCGAGGTTCTACAATGAGATGATTGAGACTGCCTTACAGAAGGGTAAGGAGCCTGAGGGAGCTCCAGTTGAGACAACAACCCCGAGGAGGAGGGCTACAGCTGAGGAAAAAGGGAAACAAGCTGTGGGTGTGAGCAGAGGAAGGGTGCACGCACTGGACCAGGACACTGCAGACGCATCGACGGATGTGATTAAAGGTGCCATCCAAATCTTTGATTTAGAAGCATTGGTATTATTTGATCCTGGTGCCACGCATTCTTTCATATCACCTTCCTTTGCACATAAATTGTTGAAATATGTGAAACCAACATTGTTGGATAAAATGTTGATGATTTCCACACCCATGAATGATAGTCAATTGACTGAGCATGTATGTAGAGATTGTAAGTTAAAGATAGAGGGGAAGGAAATGATAGCTAATCTGATTTTATTGAATATGAATGATTTTGATGTAATTTTGGGAATGAATTGGTTGGCTACCAATCATGTTGTGATGGATTGTCATGCCAAAACATTGATGTTTTTAGGATTAGACAATCTTATTGTAAGCTTTGATGAAAAGAAATGATATGAAAATAGTATGTTTGTTGTAAATAAAGGAGTATGATTTTAAATGCATATTGCTTGAGAGATAAATTATTTGTTTATGATAAATGTTGAATGTGGAGTGATGGTTTATGTTACTAACGATGGAGAGGATAATATGAAGGGTTCATTGCATACGTGGTTGATATAGATGAGGCACGCCCGGAATTGAGGGACATTCCCGTGATTGCAGATTATTCTGATGTCTTTTCGGATGAATTACTAGGACTACCACCCGAAAGGGAAATGGAATTTTACGTAGTTAGTGCCTGATACAGAGCCGATATCGAAACCACCCTATAGAATGGCTCCAATAGAGTTAGAAGAGTTGAAGAAGCAGCTGTAAGAGTTACTTGAGAAGGGGTTTATAAGACCGAGTGTCTCACCTTGGGGAGCTCCGGTTCTATTTGTAAGGAAGAAGGATAGAAGCCTCCGACTATGTATAGACTACCGGTTGTTGAATAAGGCCACCATTAAGAACAAGTACCCCTTTCCAAGGATCGACGATTTGTTGGATCAGCTCCAGGGAGCCGAAGTGTTTTCTAAGATAGACCTGCGGTCAGGGTACCATCAGTTGAGGATCAGGAGTGGAGATGTACCCAAGACAGCATTTCGTACCCGTTATGGCCACTACGAGTTTTTAGTGATGCCATTCGGATTGACGAATGCTCCCGCAGCATTTATGGCACTGATGAATGATATATTCAAGCCATACCTGGACAAGTTTGTAATAGTGTTCATTGATGACATTTTGGTGTATTCCAAGTCCAGGGAAGATCATGAGGAGTACTTGAGGATAGTTCTGCAGACCCTCCAAGAGAGAGAATTGTATGCCAAACTCAGCAAGTGTAACTTTTGGTTGGAGCAAATCTCATTTCTGGGCCATGTTGTGTCGAAGGATGGGGTATCAGTAGATCCATCCAAGATAGAGGCAATCGTACAGTGGGAACAGCCCAAGACAGTTACTGAGATCAGAAATTTTCTAGGATTGGCAGGATATTATCGGAGATTTAGAGAGGGTTTCTCCAGACTACTGCTCCATTGACATGCCTCACGCGAAAAGATGTTAAATTTGTATGGGATGAGGCATGTGAGAGGAGTTTTGAGGAGCTTAAGCGTCGATTGACCACTGCTCCAGTTCTCACCATTCCTACCAGCTCAGGAGGATTCTCGGTGTATACGGATGCATCACACCAGGGACTGGGCTGTATGCTTATGCAGGATAGGAAGGTAGTTGCCTATGGATCTAGACAGTTGAAAGGTCATGAGAGAAACTACTCGACACATGATTTGGAGTTGGCGGCCGTGGTATTTTCTTTGAAAATGTGGCACCATTATCTCTATGGTGAGAGATTTCAGGTGTTCACAGATCGTAAGAGCCTTAAGTACCTGTTCTCGCAGAAAGAGCTGAATATGAGATAGAGGAGATGGCTCGAACTCCTGAAGGACTATGATTGTGAAATCATGTACCACCCGGGTAAGGTAAATGTAGTTGCCGATGCTTTGAGTAGAAAGAACCTTGGGTTGGTGTCATATATGATGGTATGGGAACATGAATTGTTAGAACACTTTGCGAACCTCAGTTTGGATGTAACCCCACCTGGTTCGGAGAGACTT
Organism: Firmiana major; assembly: GCA_033439115.1. Lineage (NCBI taxonomy): Eukaryota > Viridiplantae > Streptophyta > Magnoliopsida > Malvales > Malvaceae > Firmiana > Firmiana major. The sequence continues at coordinate 17,679,338 of CM065903.1, read as the reverse complement.
GAGATCATGGCTAGTTTGAGACTGGAGCCAGAGTTGATTGGCCGTATTCGGCAAGCCCAGTAGAGCGATCGACGATGCATCGATTAGCTGAGGCAGATACAGACAGGTGTGGGTAGTGATTTTGAGTAGAGTGCTGATGGGTTATTGAGGTTTAGAGGCAGAGTATGCGTTCCCAAGGATCCTGAGATCAGGAGAATGATTTTCTCAGAGGCTCACTCATCGAAGTATACAATACATCCGCGAAGTACCAAGATGTATCAAAACCTTCAGAAGGTTTATTGGTGGTCTGGAATGAAAAGAGACATTGCTGAATATGTCACTAAGTGCCTCGTTTGTCAGCAAGTGAAGGTAGAGCATCAGAAGCCTACAGAATTATTGCAGCCTTTACCGATATCGACATGGAAGTGAGAGTATGTCACCATGGATTTTGTGATGGGGTTACCGAGGACCCGCAAAGGTCATGATGCCATATGGGTTATTATGGATCGGTTAACTAAGTCCGCCCATTTCTTGGCTATGAGAGCTACCGATACACTGAGTCAATTGGCGAACCTATATATTCGAGAGATAGTATGGCTACATGGTGTACCAGTGAGCGTTGTTTCTGATAGGGATGCCCGCTTCACTTCCCATTTTTAGGAACATTTTCAGGAAGCGCTAGGGACCCGACTGAGTTTTAGCATCGCTTTTCATCCTCAGATAGATGGGCAGTCAGAGAGGACTATACAGACCCTCGAGGATATGTTGAGAGTGTGTGTACTGGATTTTAGAGGCTCCTGGGATGACCACCTGCAGTTAGCCGAGTTCGCTTATAATAATAGCTATCATGCGAGTATCGGGATGGCACCCTATGAGGCATTGTACGGGCGTAGATGTTGTTCCCCTATGGGATGGGAAGAGGTTGGTGACAGACAGATTTTTGCTCTGGACTTAGTGCAGCAGGCATCTGAGGACGTCCAGTTGATATGTGAGAGATTACGGATAGCTCAAAGTCGACAAAAGAGTTATGCTGACAAGAGACGAAGACCACTAGAGTTTGATGAGGGTGAGTCGGTATTTTTGAGAGTTTCACCATCGAAGGGTATTATGAGATTCGGTAAGAAGGGCAAGCTAAGCCCTAGATATATCGGACCCTTCGAGATTTTGGAGAGAGTGGGGGATAAGGCGTATAGGTTGGTATTGCCACCAGATTTGGCAAATGTCCACAACATCTTCCACGTCTCGATGCTTCAGAAGTATCACCCGGACCCGACACACGTGATAAGATATGAGCCGTTAGAGCTCAATAAAAGTATGACATATGTTGAGAAGCCGGTTCGGATATTGGATAGAAAAGAGAAAGTGTTGCGGAATAAGACAATTCCCTTGGTGAAAGTTCTATGGCAACATCACACGGTGGAAGAGGCCACATGGGAATTAGAGAACTTGATACGGGAGAAGTACCCCCAACTTTTTGAAGAGTGACTTGGTTCTAATTTGGAGGACCAAATTCCTTGAAGGAGGGGAGAATGTAAGACCCCAGATATGTAAAATTGTAATGTGTGTAATTGGATCAAATAAATATGAATGGACTTGTAATGTAAAGTATGATTGATTTAGGTCCATGGATTCAATGTACATAATGATAGTATGATTTTGTAATGTACACACAAGTTCCATTTTGTATGAATATGAAGAAATGAGTTCTTGCAAGTGATGAATGTGATTAGAACTCAAAATTAGTAGTGTGGTAAAATGGAATGAAGTTATGCTTCCATTTAGTTTGGAATGTGATACTTTTGGATATACAATGAATGCACACAAGTTTCAATGTGCATAAGGTATGAATGGATGCCATTTTCAAGTCATAAAGGTGGATGGATGAGAAAATGGTCATGGCAATAGATTAAGGATGTGTTGGTGTGAGTTGCAGCAAAGAAACTGTAGGAAATCTTGAAAGTATGAAGGCCAGATCAATCTCATAGGATGAGAGATCGATCTGGAAGAGCCATAATGCTCTTATTTAAGCAATGGAATAGAGCAGATCGATCTCCAATGGGGCCAGATCGATCTCCTAAGCATTCTGTAATGAAAAGATCGATCTCCTTAGCTTTCTGTTTGGGAGTAGATCGATCTCATGCTTCGACAGATCGATCTCATGCTTAAAATTTCATGAAAATAAGAGATTTAAGGGGACCAGATCGATCTCCTCTTGGACCAGATCGATCACCTCAAGCTATTTCTATATAAGGAGGGCTAAAAATCTGAAAATTTCGAGAAAAACACCAATCTTCCATTTCTAACCCAAAAACCTAACTTTCTCTCTTTAAAATCAGTCATTTCCTGTAAGATTTGAGGGGAGGCCATTAGACACTAAGTTGTTCATCTTGAGGAAGAGAACAACAAAGTTGGAACCCAAAATCCTATTGTGGGTATTGAAGGAGCTAAGGGCATTGACATTTGGAGCAAGAAGAAAAATCAGATTTGGTAAGATTCTAACACTCCAATCCAAATACATTGTCTATTTAATTGATTTTGGAGTTGTTTGGCATGAGTATGGATGGATGGAAACACCTAGGTTGTGTTAGAAACAAATGTAACCTAGAAAATGGAATGCCTCTAGTGTGAGAAAGTGTGATTTGGGGAGTTGGTGGTTTATGGGTTATGATAAGTTGTTAAATGAGTAATGTGGGTGATTTGGAATGGTTATGTGGAGTTATAATGTGGGTTTAAGTGAAATTGTGAAAATGAGTATGTATATGCTTGATAAAATGCCATAGTGAGGGAATTCATGAAATATGAACACTATGAGCTTAATGTCGATTTAATATCGATTTGGAATAAGTTAATAGGCCTAAGAAGATCCATAGACTCGAGTTATGGGTAAAGTAATGAAACGAGGCCATATAAGCGTTAATAGAGGCTATAGATTAAATTGACTATAGCAAGCACAAGGGTTGCATTATATGGATCGAATATAATGTGAAATATGATTATGTGCAGTCCCGAAGAGTTCGTTGAAGACGAATCGAACCGTACGAGTAAGCAGCTTAAGGAAGTAGAATCACGTATTGTGATTCCAGGTAAGGGAATTCTGTAAGTATATAGAGGTAGCTGCTCGTATTTTGTGGGTGCATAGGGCTTTGGAAATGTGCATGAGTTTATAGAAATGTGTTTGAAGATGTATGGAAATTACTATGGGTATTTGGATGAGATTTGCTTGTTTGAAATGGTTATTGAAAAGGGATAGTAAGGCTAATAATTGCCTAAATCACGTGTTTTGAATGCTTTTACAAAACACAATGCTTTGATTTGAGCAAATAAAAGGATAGGCTGGCTAGTACTTGAATGATGTTGTGAAATAGCCCATGTGAGGCGCTAAGCATGTTTTGAGATGTTTTGAATGCATGTGAGCCACCTATCGTGTGTATGTGATTTAATTCGCGCTAGAGCCTCGCTCGCGCTGGATTTCTATGTTTTCACTTGTGTGAAATGTGCTGGAGCTTAGCTCGCACTTTGATTTGAATTGTGATGATGTTTTATAAACCGTACTGGAGCTTACACTCGTACGTGGATTTGAGTGGTTTTTCTTATGCATATAATCGTACTGGAGCTATGCTCGTACGTGGTTTTCTCCATATTTTTATGCATAAATGTCATACTAGAGCGTTACTCGTACGAAGTGATTGGTTTTGATACATGAATTCGCGCTAGAGCGTAGCTCGCGCTGGTTTTCACACTGTGGTATGTATGAGGCCGTGGTGAGAGATACAGATTGGTGTTCAGGGAACCCAACTGGCCTAACAGACCTCTTGAGTGGGGTGAGGGTGAGGGGCTAGGACCTGACATCATCCATTCAGGGAACCCAACATGCCTAACAGACCTCTTGAGTGGGGTGAGGGTGAGGGGCTAGGACCTGAATCAGGGAACCCAATAGGGTCGAGCAAGGCCATGAGGGGCTAGGACCTGGTATTGAGGTTACTCCCATGCGCTCTTGAGACTATAAAGGTTACACTTGGTATGGGGTAGATAAGACCTATGGCAGGCACCCCCAACCTTGTTATGGGTCCGCGGAGTACGATGTACCGTGTATATCACTGGAGTACGATGTACCGCGTGGTGGTTTCTTGAATTGAGAAAGTCTGGCGGAGAACTAACCCACCTTCGTACCAGCATGATACCCCGCACACCGAGATCCATGTGGTCTGGGATGATATGTGATAATTGGCCATCGTAGTCACTTGGGATATAGTAACCTGTCTCCTTGCTTGATTTACTTACTACCACATGATTTTAAATCTCTAAGTGTGATTTGTGATTGTTTAAGGTAGACCCGAAGGAGGGGTCGAGCCTTGTGGAATTGATTTGGAAATGAAAATGAGGTTGTGATTGTGAATTGATGTGATAAGATTGTATGTGTTTGAGAAAGAGTTTTATGACGTGGGTTTAAAAATGAGGTTTCTTAATGAATTGCCCTTTTTATGAATTTAAATGAGATTGAGCATGAGATGATTTATACATGATGTTTTTACCATGTTTTATATGCCAATGTACATGATTTTGATACATGATATATATGTATACTCATATGGCATAGTTTTACTTCCTCATGCTCCTACCATAAACGATTTATGCATAACATTATTAGAATGTAGATAGAGTAGTTATCTACCATGCTTGCATTATTGCCTTACTGAGCATGTGGTTGCTCATCCCTCTCTATTTCCCCCTACAGAGCGTGCATAGTAGCCTAGTGAGGATTGAGGCGTGGTATTTTGGACTCTGTTGCATCTCCATCGCTTAGAGGTATAAACACAGTGATTCTTTTTGTATCTAAACAATGTAAAAGCATAGTATTCTTTTGAGTTGTAATTATGGGGGATGTAGATGTCAATAAAACATGTTTTTTGTGTAAGTACACGATTAAATGCAAATGTATGACATCGTTTAATTTAACTGAGAATGAATGAGATGTGGTGTTTATTATTGACTCACTGCCCAACAGTGTGTGGTGAGTTAGTTCACGACCGGGTAAGGTAACAGTAAAACGCGAAAAAAATCTTCAGTGATTTTTGGTTAAAAAGAATGGAATTGGGTCATAACACTAAAGAACTCCAATTAAGGACAATTATATTAAAGAAAGGTGGCGTGATTATTTTAATAAACTATTTAATGATAGACAAAGCCAGATTTTGGATAATATCTCGGTGCCTCCTGAGGATTTGAACAGACACTTTATACTTAGAATCAAAGATATAGAGGTAAATGAAGCACTAAAGAAGATGAAGAGAGTGAAAGCTGTTGGGTCGGATGACATTTTTATTAAAGTTTGGAAATGCCTTAAAGAGGTAGGAGTTAGGTGGTTGACAAATCTTTTCAATAAGATTTGACACACTAACAAGATGCCTGAGGAATGAAGAAAGAGTGCGTTGGTGCCTTTTGATAAGAGTAAGGGATATATTCAGAGTTGCTCTAACTATCAAGGTATAAAAGTAATGAGTCACACAATGCGATTATGGGAAAGTGTGATAAAACAAAGATTAAGAAAGATCATAAAGATATTGGAAAGTCAATTTGGTTTTATGCATAATCGATCAATTATGGAGGCAATACACTTGCTTAGACAACTTATGGAGCGTTCTTGACTATAAGATAAAGATGTTCATATGGTTTTTATAGACTCAGAGAAAACATATGATAAAGTACCTAAAGAGGTGTTATGGTGGTCTTGAATGAAGAAAAGAGTCCCCGTGAAATATATTGAAATAATTAAGAACATGTATAGAGATAAAAGGACACATGTGAGGACGTTGTAAGGGAAAACAAATGAATTTCTTATCATAGTAAGACTACATATGGGTTAACATTAAGCATATTCCTATTCGCTACAGTAATGGACAAGTCGACAAATTTCATCCCGAATAATGTACCTTAGTATATAATGTTTACATATGTGTGTGTTGAGACTAAAGTGGAGGTTAATGCGAAGTTAGAAGCGTGGAAACATATGTTAGAGTAAAAAAGATTCCAAACTAAGCAAAGTAAAGGTTAAATACATAAAATGCAAATTCAGCTCAAATAAATAGGAAGATAGAAACATAGTGATGCTAAATGGGTATAGATCGTAAGCATGTTCATTTTTTATATTTAAGGTCGATCGTACATATGAATGGAAAATTTGATAATGACTTGACCCATAGGACATAGGCTAGTTAAAGCAAGTAAAGAAGCGCTACAAATGTGTTGTGTAACAAAGGAATTCCCATATGGTTGAAAGGCAAGTTTTATAGGACAGTTGTTAGACCCACATTATTCTGTGGCAATAAATGTTGGGCAATTAAAAGATTACATACCCAGAAGATGAGTGTTGTAGAAATACAAATGTTGCAATGTATATGAGGATATACAAGAAAAAATAGAATGAGAAATGAGGAGATTCACAAAAATGTTGGTGTGATATCTTTTAAAGACAAGATTAGTGAAAGTCGTTTACGTTGATTTGGACATATACGATACAGACCTGTGAAATCTCTAGTTTAAAGAGTAGAGGTTACGAATGATGTAAAAAGGTTAAGGTTTAGGGAAGACCTAAAAAGACATAGAAGAAAGTCATATGATTCCAAAAAGATATGGCAGAACGAGAATTGGAATAATACATTATTTTAGATAGGAATGAGTAAGGAGGAGAATTCAAGTTGACACTTAGCGTGAAGTCATATATTAGTTCATAAAGCCTACCCAAATATTTGGGATAAATGTTTTAATGATGATCATGTGTTTACATCTATTGATTCTAATTGTACATTTATTTTCTTACGTTCACGATACTTCTAACATATTTTACGTCTACTAACACTAAATTTACACTTAATCATGTGTGTTTACATTGACCTTATAATAAAGTCAGAAATATTGACCTTATTGTAAAAATTCTTGTCATGGTGCTAAAAGTTAATGGATCTTAGAAAGTCCATGACTCCAAGAAATTGTAAAGAAAGTTTCTAATCAACCCAACAACCCAAGAGCCATTTATTGACAAAAAGTTTGATCCTTGTGAAAAAAAAAAAAAAACTCTACTTAAATCAGATCGTCTTATTTTATCTTTTTACACTAAACACTCTTTCAATGCAACTTGAATTTTTCTCACTTTCATCTCTCCTCGTTTTACTCGATATCCCCTTACTTTCCTTAATGTACTTCAAGCATGTCACGTCGTCCACCCGCACATGACTTAACAAAAACCACCATAAATGTTTTACATTTTTCTTACTTTTCTTTCTGTCATAACTCAACACCAAACCGTTTGGCTGTGATTCAATATTGGTCACCTCAACCACATTCATTCCATAACATGCATACAAGTCAATACAATTATCCATTGACTGTAAGTACTCTTTTCTTAAAAGTAAATTCATATACATTAATACAAATACTTGTACATATACATCCCCGACCGTACATTCATTTACATAACTGTGCTTTTACATTGTTTAGTACAAAACGTTCGAATATGTATACCTTGCATAAGATGGATATGCAACGGATGAAGGAAAACAATCCTCAGCTATGTCCAACTACTGTGAACGCTCTGTGGAGAGGAGGAAATAAAAAAAAGGGGTGAGCTCATAGCTCAGTAAGAAAATAAGGCAAGCAAGTAGATAACCATATTATCTACAAAATATAATACTCATGCCACTAAATCATTTCCTTTTCGACTCATATCTAAAGCATGTGTCTTTCTTGAAACATTTATGTAATATATACATATAGATACAAATCATCAGTTATGAACTAAAAACATACTGGTTTAATAATCTCAGCAGTTTATAAAAAACATTGTATTTCTCATGTAATTCATACAAATCACATTTTATCTTGCCGTTTCAATTAAATTAAAATAATATGGCATATCATCATGTTAAAAACATGGAAATCTGGGCCTCACCCATCCCTCGAGTTACCCTTATCACACACAAAGTCACATGTTTAGATTATAAAATCATGTGATAATTCATTCAAGAAATCTCAAGTGGATGAAATGAGATAGGCGACTACATGTTCTGAGATTATGATCATAACTCATTTTTCGTGATCCTAGGCTATACAGTACTCGATCTGCGGGGTCTCACATTTTCTGTAACGGGAGGTGGGTCAAATCCTCTACCGTCAGCTCACAACTCAATAACATCGTGTACTCATGGTACATCGTACTCCATGTGACATACACGGTACAAAGTACTCCATAGACCCAATCTCAAGGTCGGGGTGCTTGCCATAGGTCTTAGCCCTCATACCATGGATGTAAGACCCGTATTTCATGTGTAACTTTATGGATCCATAAGTGTGGTAATATACTTGTAATGTGAAGTACAGTTGATGTAAAGTCCATAAATGTAATGTACATACGTGTAATAAGAGTTTGTAATGTACATACAAGTTTCAATGAGTATGAGTATGAAGAAATGGACTTTTATAAGTGATGAATGTGATTGGAACTCAAAAAGAGAAGTGTGGTAAATTGAATGTAATTGCATGAATCTAAATATTTCCATTTAGTTTGGTATGGTATACCTTTGGCTATACAATGGATACACACAAGTTATAATGTGTATAAGGTATGGATGGATGCCATTTTTATGTCTAAAAGGTGGTTGGATGAGAAAATGACCATGGCAGCAAATTAAGGACATTTGGGTGTGTGTTGTTGCAGAAAAACTCCAGAAAATCTGAAAAGTATGAAGGCCAGATCGATCTCATAGGATGAGAGATCGATCTGGAAGAGTCAGAATGCTTTTATTTGAACAATGAAATAGAGCAAATCGATCTCCAATGGAGCTAGATCGATCTCTTGAACATTTTGTAAAATGCAGATCGATTAGAATGAAACAGATCGATCTCTGTTAAGGTACTGGAAAGAGCAGATCGATCTCCCTTATAGCTAGATCGATCTCCTTAAGTTCTCTGCCAAAAAGAGATCGATCTCCCCTACTCATCAGATCGATCTCATGCTTGAAAATGTCGTGAAAAGAGGAATTTAAGGGGACCAGATCGATCTCCCCTCTATGCAGATCGATCTCATCAAGTGATTTCTATAAAAGGAGTAGTGAAGTCTGCATTTTTTGGAGATTGAACAACACATTTCCAATTCCAACCCAAAACCTAACTTTCTCACTCCTAAATCTACCCATTTCCAGTAATATTTGAGAGGGAACTATTAGACACAAAGTTATTCATTTCAAAAAGAAGAACAATATAGTTTGGAACCAATGTCTCATTGTTTGTATTGAGGGAGCAAGGAGCATTTCCCATTTGGTGTAAAAGAGACTAGATTTGGTAAGTTTCTACTACTCCAATCCAAGTACATTGTTTATTTAATTGATTTTGGAGTAGATTTGCATGTGCATTGATGGTTGGAGATACCTAGGAGGTGATGGAACTAGTGTGTGACCTAGAAAATGGAATAAGTCTAGTGTGAGAAAGTGTAATTTGGATGAGTTGGTGATTTGTGGGAATTGTTAAGTTGTCATTTGAGTAATATGGATGATTTGAATTGGGTAAATGAAACTACATTGTGGGTTGAGTGGAATTGGGAAAATGAGCACATGTAGTGTTGATGGAAAAGCCATAGTGAGGAAATATATGGGATATGAACATTATGAGCTTAATATCGATTTAATACCGATTCATTATGAATAAATAAGCCTAAAGGAATCCATAGACTCGAGATATGAATAGAGAAATGAAATGGGGCCTTATAAGAGATGATAGAAGCTATAAAGTGAATTGACTATAGCAAAACCCAAAGGTTGCGTGTAATAGATTGAAACAATGCGGAATACGATTTTGTGCAGTTTTGGAGAGTCGTTGGAGACGCAATCAAACTACGCACACGTAAGCAGCTTTAAGGAAGTTGAATCACGCGTTGCGATTCCAGATAAGGGAATTCTGTAAGCATATAGAGGTAACTGCTCGTATTTCGTGGGAATATAGGGTGTTTATGAAATGCATGAATGTTTGAGTAATTGGTTGCGAGTGTTGGATGATTTGGTTTTATATGGATGTATAAAAAGGGATAGTAAGGCTAATAATAGCATAAATCACGTGTTTTGAATGTTTTCACAAAACATAATGCTTTGATTTAAGTAAATAAAAGGATAGGTTGGCTAGTGTTTTATTGATGTTATGGAATAGCACCTATGAGGTGCTAAACATGTTTATGATGTGTTTTGAATGCATACGAGCCGCCTATCAAGCCATGTGAATTAAATCGCGCTAGAGCCTTGCTTGCGCTAGATTTTGATGCTTTGACTTACATGAAAGTGTTGGAGCTTAGCTCGTACTTTGATTTGATTTGTGATGATATTTTATAAACCGTACTGGAGCTTCTGCTCGTAGGTGGATTTGAGTGGTTTTCTTACACATAGAACCGTACTGGAGCTATGCTCGTACGTGGTTTCTTTATGATATGATGCATGAGTCGTGCTAGAGCTTTGCTCACACAAGTTTGCACATTATGGTACTTATGAGGTCATGGAGGTTGGTAAGATCTTCAAGCCTTACATTCTTAAGCCAACATCCTTAAGCTCTGGAAGGGTGGGGAGGCTCTGTTAGGCAGGGAGGCTCTGTTCGGTGGGGAGGCTCTCTTACGGTAAAATCCTTAAGCTCTACATCCTTAAGCCAACATCCTTAAGCCCGAGGAGGCGGGGAGGCTCTGTTAGGCAGGGAGGCTCTGTTCGGTGGGGAGGCTCTATTATGGAAGGATCCTTAAGCCAACATCCTTAAGCCAGAGGAGGCGGAGAGGCTCTGTTCGATAGGAAGGCTCTCCTGCATGGGTACAGAAGGATCTTTAAGCCAACATCCTTAAGTCCTGGAGGGGTGGGGAGGCTCTATTTGGCAGGGAGGCTCTCCTACATTAGTACGACAAGTTCTTAGTATGGGGTAGATAAGACCTACGATTGGCACCCCCAACCACGATATGAGTCCACGGAGTACGCTGTACCATGTATATCACATGGAGTACGATGTACCGCGTAATGATTATGTGATGAGAAAGTTTGGCGAGGTAATATCCACCTTCGTGCCAGCACGATACCCCGCACACCTGGATACGTGTGGTTTGGGATGATTTATGATGTAGTTGGTCCACATAGTCACTTGGGATATAGTGACCTGGTCTTTTTATACATATGTGTGATTGTGATTGTTCAAGGTAGACCCGAGAGAGGGGTCGAGCCTTGTGGAATTTGAATTGTGATGTGGCAATGATGTTTGTGATTGAGAAAATGATTTGTGATGGGATTATATGTGTATGAGAAAGAGATCGGATTCAAAAGGATGTTTCATAAAAGAATTGTCATTTTCTTGAGATTTGAAAATCGACGAGCATGAGATGATTTGTACATGAGGATTTTGCCATGTTTTATATGTCGATTTCCATGATCTAAATACGTGATATATGTATACTCATATGGCATAGTTTTCATTCCTCATGCTCTTGATATAAATGATTTGTGCATAACACTATCAGCATGTAGATAGAGTAGTTATCTACCATGCTTGCATTATTGCCTTACTAAGCGTGTGGTTGCTCACCCCTCTCCATTTTTCCCCTCTTACAGAGCGTGCATAGTAGCCCAACGAGGACTGAGGCATTTTATTTTGGACATCTCTTGCTTCCATCGCTAAAAGGTATATACACAAGATTTTTTTTTGTATCTAAACAAATGTAAAAAGCACAGTAGTCTTTTGAGTTGTAAATTTTGGGGGATGTAGATGTCAGTAATCATATTTTGTATAAATGAATGATTGACATTCAAATGTTTGACATCACTGTTATTAACTGAAAATGGATATTGCGAGTGGATTATTATTGACTCACAGCCCAACAGTGTAGTGGTAAGTTTGTTCACGATCGACTAAGGTAATAGTAAAACGTAAAAAATTTATTGAGATTTTCGGTTAAAAAGAATGAAAAGGGTCGTGAAAGAGATTGGTATCAGAGCTGCGTTGGCTTGATGTGAGTCAGTAATAAGACATAGAAAAAGTACATCCCCATATTACTGTGCTTTTGTTTAGATATAACTATGTATACCGTGATGGATTGAGTTTAATAAGCGATTTTAATATAGGAAGTTAGGCATTATGCCAATTACGCGCCAAGGTAGAGGGGCGAGGGCACGTGCTAGAGGCCGTAGAGGTAGGCCTGAGAGCCGTGCAGAGCCACAAGCTGATCAAGCTCCACAGGACTCTACTGAGAGAGTATGAGATACAAAGGCATGCTTTGCTAGGATAGAGCGGAGTATTGAGAACCTGGTGGAGATAGTCACGCAGGCATTGGGTGCCGGTGATAGACGAGGTCTCACAGCATAGCCCACAATTGGAGAGGCAGTTGTAGAGGTGGACAGACCTCAGACTACAGAGACAGCTGCAGTTACGCCACCTCCAGTCTAGGATACAGCTTCTCCTATTGCTCCAAAGAATAGCGGTAGTGAGTTGGGTTATAACTGCGAGTTGAGCAGATTGCAAGAGTTCCAAGGGTTAAAACCCCCGGTGTTCGGAGGGGTGAAAGACCCAGTGGTTACGAAAGATTGGGTGTACGAGATGGAGAAACTATATAGGTTCTTCAGGTGCACTTCAGCTGAGAAGGTAGCATTTGCCGTGTTTGTGCTAAAAGGCAAGGCCGAACACTGGTGGAGATCCACCGAGACTGTTTTAAGGACCAAACACCTCGAGATCACTTGAGAGGTATTTTTGGAGGCCTTCAGGAGGCAATACATCGCAGCCACCGTACAGAGAAAATTACGGATGGAATTTATAAATCTGGTTCAAGGGAACCGAACTGTGGACGAGTATGAGTCTAAGTTTATGTCATTGGGGAGATATGACCCGGGCACGATGGGTAGTGAGGCCCGAAAGATTCAGAACTTCGTTGATGGATTGAGATTGGCCATCCGAACTAAGCTAGCCCCATTTGACATTCAGACTTTTAAGGAGGCGGTACATAAGGCTTTGTTATACGAGCAAGATTTTGAGCGGAATGCCTCCGAGCTTGGGAAGATTAGTATCAGAAGAGACAGAGACCGGAAGAGATCCGGGATGGATAGAGTGGCCAAGAGCGGAGGCCAGAGGTTTTTCTAGAAGAGACCTAAGATTGAGGAGGTGCATGAGAGAGCTGCTAGACCTCCCGTGTACTTGACTTTGACTGCACTGAGTTGTATAGCTATTAGAGGACCATGACCTACTACTGATCAGTGTAGGAGATGTGGGAGATACAATGGGACTAGACCATGTCAGATACCCCCTGTATCATCTTTTAGGTGTGGGAGGCCCGAACATATTTCGAGGTACTGTACTAAGATAGTTGAGACTGCCCCGCAGAAGGGCAATGAGCCAGAGAGAGCTCCAGTTGAGACAATTGCCCTGAGGAAGAGGGCTACAGCTGAGGAAAAAGGGAAGCAAACAGCGGGTGTGAGCAGAGGAAGAGTGCATGCACTGGATCAGGACACCGTAGATGCTTCGACGAATGTGATTAAAGGTACCATCCTAATCTTTGGTTTAGAAGCATTGGTATTATTTGATCCTGGTGCCACACACTCCTTCATATCAACTTATTTTGCGTATAAATTTTTGAAGCATGTGAAACTTACATTGTTGGATAAAATGATGATGATTTCCATACCCATGAATGATAGTCAATTAACTGAACATGTATATAGGGATTATGAGTTGATGATAGAGGGAAAAGAAATGACAGTCGATTTAATTTTATTAAATATGAATGATTTTGATTTAATTTTGGAATGGATTGGATGGCTACCAATCGAGTTGTGATGGATTGTCATGCAAAAACCTTGATGTTTCCTGAGATGGAAAACCAAGTTGTAAGATTTATAAAATGAAATGAAATCATATGATTATGATGAATGAAATAAGTATGATTTTAATTTATAATGTTTGAGAGATGAATTCACTGTTTATTTTGAATATTAATGTGACGACTCTGACACTAACGATGGAAAGAATGATGTGAAGGGTTCATTGCCTACGTGGTCGATATAAATGAGGCACACCCGAAATTGAGGGACATACCTGTGATTGCGAATTATCCTGATGTCTTTTCGGATGAATTACCAGGACTACCACCTGAAAGGGAAATGGAATTTTGCATAGAGTTAGTGCCTGGTACAGAGCTGATATCGAAACCACCATATAGAATGGCACTAATTGAGTTAGAAGAGCTGAAAAAACAGCTGCAAGAGTTGCTAGAGAAGGGATTTATAAGATCAAGTGTCTCACCTTGGGGAGCACCGGTATTGTTTGTAAGGAAGAAGGATGGAAGCCTCCAACTGTGTATAGATTATCAGTTGTTGAATAAAGCCACCATTAAGAACAAGTACCCCCTTCCACGTATAGATGATCTACTGGATCAGCTCCGAGGAGCCCAAGTGTTTTCAAAGATAAACTTGCGGTCAGGGTACCATCAGTTGAGGATCAGGAGTGGAGATGTACCCAAGATAGCATTTCGTACCCGTTACGGCCACTACGAGTTCTTGGTGATGCCATTCGAATTGACGAATGCCCCCGCAGCATTTATGGCATTGATGAATGATGTATTCAAGCCATACCTGGACAAGTTTGTGATAGTGTTCATTTATGACATATTGGTCTATTCCAAGTCCAGGGAAGATCATGAGGGGTATTTGAGGATAGTTCTGCAGACCTCCAAGAGAAAGAGTTATATGCCAAACTCAGCAAGTGTAACTTTTGGTTAGAGCAGATCTCATTTCTGGGTTATGTTGTGTCGAAGGATAGGGTATCAGTGGATCCATCCAAGATAGAGGCAATTATACAGTGGGAACAGCTCAAGACAGTTATTGAGATCAGAAGTTTTTTGGGATTGGCATGGTATTATCGAAGATTTATAAAGGGTTTCTCCAGACTAGTTGCTTTGGTGACACGTCTCACTAGGAAGAATGTTAAGTTTGTATGGGATGAGGCTTGTGAGAGGAGTTTTGAGGAGCTTAAGCGTCGATTGACCACTGCTCCAGTTCTCACCATTCTGACCAGCTCAGGAGGTTTCTTGGTGTATACGGATGCATCACACCAAGGACTAGGCTATGTTCTTTTATAGGATGGGAAGGTAGTTGCCTATGGATCTAGGCAGTTGAAAGATCATGAGAGGAACTACCCGACACATGATTTGGAATTGGCGGCCGTGGTGTTTGCTTTGAAAATGTGGCGCCACTATCTCTATGGTGAAAAATTTTAGGTGTTCACGATCATAAGAGCCTTAAGTACCTGTTCTCGCAGAAAGAGCTGAACATGAGACAGATGAGATGGATCGAACTCCTGAAGGACTATGAATGTGAAATCATGTACCACCCGGGTAAGGTAAATGTAGTTATCGATGCTTTGAGTAGGAAGAACCTTGGGTTGGTGTCTTCTATGATGGTACGGGAGCATGAATTTTTGAAACACTTTGTGAACCTCAGTTTGGATGTAACCCTACCTGGATCAGAGAGATTGGATATCATGGCTAGTATGAGATTAGAACTAGAGTTGATTGGCCGTATTCGGTAGGCCCAGCAGAGCGATCGATAGTGCATCGATTGGCTGAGGCAGATGCAGACAAGTGTGGGTATTGATTTTGAGCTGAGTACAGATGGCTTGTTGAGGTTCAGGGACAGAGTATGTGTGCCCGAGGATCCTGAGATCAGGAGGCTGATTTTATCAGAGGCTCACTCATCGAAGTATACGATACATTCGAGGAGTACTAAGATGTACCAAAACCTTCGGAAGGTATATTGGTGGTTTGGAATGAAAATAGACATTGCTAAATATGTCGCTAAGTGTCTCATTTGTCAGCAGGTGAATGTAGAGCATCAGAAGCCTACAGGATTATTGCAGCCTCTACCTATACCGACTTGGAAGTGGGAGCATGTCACTATGGATTTTGTGATGGGATTATTGAGGACCCGCAGAAGTCATGATGCCATATGGGTTATTGTGGACCGGTTGACTAAGTCCACCCATTTCTTGGCTATGAGAGCTACCGATAGACTGAGTCAGTTGGCGAACTTGTATATTCGAGAGATAGTATGGCTACATGGTGTTCCAATGAGCATTGTTTTTGATAGGGATGCCCACTTCACTTCCCATTTCTGGGAACATTTTCAGGAAGCGCTAGGGACTCGACTAAGTTTTAGCACCGCTTTTCATCCTCAGACAGATGGGCAGTCAGAGAGGACTATATAGACCCTAGAGGATATGTTGAGAGCATGTGTGCTGGATTTTGGAGGCTCTTAGGATAATTACCTGTAGTTAGCCGAGTTCGCCTATAATAATAGTTTTCATGCGAGTATCGGGATGGCACCCTATGAGGCACTGTATGGACGCAGGTGTCGATCCCCCATTGGATGGGAAGAGGTTGGTGACAGACGAATTTTTACTCCTGACTTATTGCAGCAGGCATCTGAGGACGTCCAATTGATATGCAAGAGATTACAGACAGCTTAGAGCCGATAAAAGAGTTATGCTGACAAGAGACGGAGACCACTAGAGTTTGGTGTGGGTGAGTCGGTATTCCTGAGAGTTTCACCTTCGAAGGGTATTATGAGATTTGGTAAGAAGGGCAAGCTAAACCCTAGATACATCGGACCCTTCGACATTTTGGAGAGTGTGGGAGACAAGGCGTATAGGTTGGCGTTACCACCAAACTTGGCAAATGTTCATAATGTCTTCCTCATCTCTATGCTTCGAAAGTATCACCCAGACCCGGCATATATGATAAGATATGAGTCGTTGGAGCTCAATGAGAGTATGACATATGTTGAGAAGCCGGTTTGGATATTGGACAAAAAAGAGAAAGTGTTACGGAATAAGACAATTCCCTTAGTGAAAGTTCTTTGGTAACATCACACGGTGGAAGATGCCACATGGGATTGAAGAACTTGATACGGGAGAAGTACCCCCAACTTTTTGAAGAGTAAATTGGTTCTAATTTGGAGGACCAAATTCCTTGAAGGAGGGGAGGATTGTAAGACCCGTATTTCATGTGTAACTTTATGGATTCATAAGTGTGGTAATGTACTTGAAATTAAAGTACAATTGATGTAAAGTCCATAAATGTAATATACATACGTGTAATAAGAGTTTGTAATGTACATACAAGTTTCATTAAGTATGAGTATGAAGAAATGGACTTTTATAAGTAATGAATGTGATTGAAACTAAAAAAGAGTAGTGTGTAAATGGAATATAATTGCATGAATCTAAATATTTCCATTTAGCTTGGTATGGTATACCTTTGGCTATACAATGGATACACACAAGTTCTAATGTGTATAAGGTATGGATGGATGTCATTTTTAAGTCTAAAAGGTGGTTGGATGAGAAATTGACCATGGCAGCAAATTAAGGACATTTGGGTGTGTGTTGCAGTAGAAAAATTGCAGAAAATCTGGAAAGTATGAAGGCCAGATCGATCTCATAGGATGAAAGATAGATCTGGAAGAGCCAGAATGCTCTTATTTGAACAATGGATAGATCAAATCGATCTCCAATGGAGCCAAATCGATCTCCTAAACATGCTGTAAAATACAGATCGATTCATAATGAAACAGATCAATCTCCGTTAAGCTAATGGAAAGAGTAGATCGATCTCCCTCATAGCCAGATCGATCTCCTTAAGTTCTCTGCCAAAGAGAGATCAATCTCCCCTACTCGAAAGATTGATCTCATGCTTGAAAATGCCGTGAAAAAGAGGAATATAAGGGGACCAGATCGATCTTCCTTCTATGCAGATCAATCTCATCAAGTGATTTCTATAAAAGGAGTAGTGAAATCTGCATTTTTCAGAGATTGAACAACACCTTTCCAATTCCAACCCAAAACCTAACTTTCTCACTCCTAAATCTACCCATTTCCAGTAAGATTTGAGAGGGAACTATTAGAAACAAAGTTGTTCATTTCAAAGAGAAGAACAACATAGTTTGGAACTAATGTCTCATTGTTTGTATTGAGGGAGCAAGGAGCATTTCCCATTTGGTGCAAAAGAGAAACTAGATTTGGTAAGTTTCTACTACTCCAATCCAAGTACATTGTTTATTTAATTGATTTTGGAGTAGATTTGCATGTTTATTGATGCTTGGAGATACCTAGGAGGTGATGGAACTGTGTGTGACCTAGAAAATGGAATAAGTCTAGTGTGAGAAAGTGTAATTTGGACGAGTTGGTGATTTGTGGGAATTGCTAAGTTGTCATTTGAGTAATATGGATGATTTGAATTGGGTGAATGAAACTACATTGTGGGTTGAGTGGAATTGGGAAAATGAGCACATGTAGTGTTGATGGAAAAGCCATAGTGAGGAAATAGATAGGATATGAACACTATGAGCTTAATATCGATTTAATACCAATTCATTATGAATAAATAGGCCTAAAGGAATCCATAGACTCGAGATATGAATAGAGAAATGAAATGGGGCCTTATAAGAGATGATAAAAGCTATAGAGTGAATTGACTATAGCAAAACCCAAAGGTTGCGTGTAATAGATTGAAATAATGCGGTATACGATTTTGTTCAGTTTTAGAGAGTCGTTGGAGACACAATCGAACTACGAACACGTAAGCAGCTTTAAGGAAGTGGAATCACGCATTGCGATTTCAGGTAAGAAAATTCTGTAAGTATATAGAGGTAGCTGCTCGTATTTTGTAGGAATATGGGGTGTTTATGAAATGCATGAATATTTGAGAAATTGGTTGTTTGGTATGCGGAAATGGTTGCGAGTGTTAGATGATTTGGTTTTATATGGATGTATAAAAAGGGATAGTAAGGCTAATAATTGCATAAATCACGTGTTTTGAATGTTTTCATAAAACACAATGCTTTGATTTGATCTAATAAAAGGATAGGTTGGCTAGTGTTTTATTGATGTTATGGAATAGCACCTGTGAGGTGCTAAACATGTTTGTGATGTGTTTTGAATGCATATGAGCCGCCTATCGATCCATGTGAATTAAATCACATTAGAGCCTCGCTCGCGCTAGATTTTGATGCTTTGACTTGCATGAAAGTGCTAGAGCTAAGCTCGCACTTTGATTTGATTTGTGATGATATTTTATAAACCGTACTGGAGCTTCTGCTCGTACGTGGATTTTGAGTGGTTTTCTTACGCATAGAACCGTACTAGAGCTATGCTCGTACATGGTTTCTTTATGATATGATGCATGGGTCGTGCTAGAGCTTTGCTCGTACAAGTTTGCACATTGTGGTACGTATGAGGCCATGGAGGTTGGTAAGATCCTCAAGCCTTACATCCTTAAGCCAACATCCTTAAGCTATGGAAGGGTGGGGAGGCTCTGTTAGGCAGGAAGGCTCTGTTCGGTGGGGAGGCTCTCTTATGGTAAGATCCTTAAGCTCTACATCCTTAAGCCTGAGGAGGCGGGAAGGCTCTGTTCGGTGGGGAGGCTCTCTTACGAAAGGATCTTTAAGCTAACATCCTTAGGCCAATAAGGCGGGGAGGCTTTGTTCGGTATAAAGGCTCTCCTACATGGGTACAAAAGGATCCTTAAGCTAACATCCTTAAGCCCTAGAGGGGTGGAGAGGCTCTGTTCGGCAGGGAGGCTCTCCTACATGAGTACGACAAGTTCTTGGTATGGGGTAGATAAGACCTACGACTAGTACCCCTAACCACGATATGAGTTCACGGAGTACGCTGTATCGTGTATATCACATGGAGTACGATGTACCGCATGATGATTATGTGATGAGAAAGCTTGGCGAGGGAATATCCACCTTCGTGCCAGCACGATACCCCGCACACCTGGATGCGTGTGGTCTAGGATGATTTATGATGTAGTTGGTCTACATAATCACTTGGGATATAGTAACCTGGTCTTTTTATACATATGTGTGATTGTGATTGTTCAAGGTAGACCCGAAGGAGGGGTCGAGCCTTGTGGGATTTGAATTATGAATTGGCAATGATGTTTGTGATTGAGAAAATGATTTGTGATGGGATTGTATGTGTAAGAGAAAGAGATGGGATTCAAAAGGATGTTTCATAAAAGAATTGCCATTTTCTTGAGATTTGAAAATCGACGAGCATGAGATGATTTGTACACGAAGATTTTGCCATGTTTTATATGCCAATTTCCATGATCTAAATACGTGATATATGTATACTCATATGGCATAGTTTTAATTCCTTATGCTTTTGATATAAATGATTTGTGCATAACACTATCAACATGTATATAGAGTAGTTATCTTCCATGCTTGCATTATTGCCTTACTGAGCGTGTGGTTGCTCATCCCTCTCCATTTTCCCCTCCTACAAAGCGTGCATAGTAGCCCAGCGAAGACTGAGGCATTTTATTTTGGACATCCGCTACTTCCATCGCTAAAAAGTATATACACAGGATTCTTTTTGTATCTAAACAAATGTAAAAAGCACATTAGTCTTTTGAGTTGTAAATTATAGGGGATGTAGATGTCAGTAATCATATTTTGTATAAATGAATAATTGATGTTCAAATGTATGACATCACAGTTATTAAATGAAAATGGATATTGCGAGTGGATTATTATTGACTCACAGCCCAACAGTGTAGTGGTAAGTTTGTTCACGACCGGGTAAGGTAACAGTAAAACGCGAAAAATTTATTGAGATTTTCAATTAAAAAGAATGAAAAGGGTCGTGACAATGGATAATAGTTTTTCCATAGCCCTCGGCCATATCTTAAAATCTTGAATGTGCGAGCATATAATTGGTGCAACACACAGTCAGCACAGGCTCCCAACACGACTGTTTCGTGCTCTCTCTTTTCAAAACTGGTACGTGCGAGTAAACTCCCCAACACGAACTCATGCATATGGTCATATAAAACTAGTTTGAGCTATGCTCCCAGCACTATGACATGTAAAACTGAGTATGAGCAATGCTCTAACACGCGCTATCATATATCAATCAATAAAACTGAGTACGAGCAATTCTCCAATACTCTATCATACATAAATCACAATAAAATCAAGTACGAGATATACTCAAGTACTATGTGATACATATCTTATAAAATCTAGTGCGAGTATCAGTCTAGCACCAATGGTTTTCACATAAACCCGATAGATGACTTATTTCAACTGAAATTTCACTTAATTAAATCAAATTAGCACTCAAATGTGCTGTTTTCGCATATACATGAAAACATTAGCCATTCTATCAATGCAACCATCAAAACTAGTCACAAACATGCTTCCTAAGTTTTTTACCCTTAAATTTTGGATAAAACCACAATTTACCTTATCGGTTCCTATCGCAACTTTTCTATACACAGAATTTCATATACAGTACAATAATCGAAATTCTATTCGAAATACGTGTAGCTACCTCTAGCTACTCACGAAATTCCCTTATCTCTGATCACGTCATGTGACCTCACTTCCTCGGTGCTACTTAACCTCGCAATCCGATCAGCTTCCCATATCAACTTCGAAGCTGTTAATAATCATTCACATCAGTATACCTTAATATACTTAGTTTTCACTTGCATAATCTAAATCAATGCATTTAGCCCTTTTTACACTCATTTGGCCTTGTTACATTTCATTGGACTTTACTCTTTCTTAAGTCTCTTTCGATTTTACAAATCATTTCTCAAGAACCTATTAGACTCATTCAAGTCTACTGATTCGAATCGAACAGGCGTAATCTCTTATATGCCTCAATTTCATCATTTTCTCCCATTATGGTATTTTACCATATATCTCAAATACCTATTTTCATTTCTCATCTATTCCAACTTATGTATTTCATAAAACTATCTTACAATCATACATACATCTTATTTCATCCTTAAATCCGTGCCTACTCAACTTTCTTATCATTTTCTCAAATTCCTGCCAATTTCTAGGTCATGGAGATTTCACATATTCAAGGTGTTTTCAGCAAATCAAACATACACCAATCAACTCACCAAGACACCTATATTAACATATATGAAGTTGGTGTATTGAATCTTACCTAACTTGATTTTTCCTCTTTTTGCCGAATTGGGGAAAATTCACTTTGCTCCTTCAATCCTTGATTCCAACTTCTAGTTTCAAACTATGTTGTTCTACTCTTTACTAGGAATAACTTTATTGAAATGTATCTCACTCAAAACTGCTTGAAAGGTGATGATTTTTGGAGTCAAAAAGTTAGGTTTTACTTTGGTTTCAATGGGGATTGGGTGCTCTCGGGAAAATGAAGTACAGAAGTCCAATATATATTAAATTGCCCTTGGAGATCGATCTCCTAATGGTGAGAGATCCATCTACCATGTGTTTATCTCTTTAGAATTCGATTTTTTATGCTTAGAAGATTGATCTGCTCTTTAGCATGGGATCGATCTGCTTTACAAAGAATCATATAGAGATCGATTTGGCCCTTGAATGAGATCGATATATTCTATCCAGAACCTATCCAAGATCTATCTGCTTTGAATAAGGGATCGATCTACTCCTCTTCTGCAGCAGTTCTACTGCAATTTTCCCAGAATTTCACTGTTGCATTCATATCCAATTTGCTTCATTACCCGTTTTGCATTTCATACACATTTGGAACTTAAAAACATGCATTCCTTATGATTTATATCAAATGTGACTTGTCCGTACAGTACAAAATCCTAAAGAGTACATATTAAATTACAGGCCTTACAATTCTCCCCTCCTTAAAGAAATTTGGTCCTCCAAATTAGAACCAAGTCAATCATCAAACAATTGCGGGTGTCTCTTTCCCATCAGACTCTCTATCTCCCAAGTAGCCTCCTCTGAAGTATGATGCTGCCAGAGAATCTTCACTAATCCGATGGTCTTGTTTCTCAAGACTTTCTCCTTTCTATCCAGTATCCGGATCGATTTCTCTACATATGTCAAGTCTTCCTTATGCTCCAATGGCTCATATCAAATCACATGGGTCGGATCTGGATGATACTTTCGAAGCATAAAAATGTGGAAGACATCATGCACTCCCGATAAGTCTAATGGCAAAGCCAACCTATATGCCTTATCTCCCACTCGATCAAGTATCTCAAAGGGTCCAATGTAGCGAGGACTCAGCTTGCGTCTCTTCCCGAATCTCGCTATAGCCTTGGAAGGAGAAACCTTCAGAAACACGGATTCACCAACTGCGAACTCAAGCGATCTTTGTCTCCTATCAGCATAGCTTTTCTGTCTACTTTGAGCTGTCCTCAATCTCTCAACAATCAATCGGACATCCTCAAAAGCCTGTGTAACCAATTCAGGAGCAAAAATCTTTCGGTCACCCACTTCTTCCCAACCGATAGGGGAACGACAACTACAGCCATATAAAGCCTCATACGGTGCCATCCCGATACTCGCATGATAACTATTGTTGTAGGCGAATTTGGCTAGTGGTAAATGATCATCCCAGGAGCCTCTAAAATCTGGTACACATGCTCTCAACATGTCCTCCAGAGTCTGTATAGTCCTATCTGACTAACCATCTGTTTGAAGATGAAAAGCGGTGCTCAAACTCAACTGGGTTCCCATGGCTTCTTGAAAATGTTCCCAAAAGTGGGAAGTGAAGCGGGAATCCTTATCCGAGACAATGCTCACTGGAACACCATGTAACCTCACTACATCGTGTACACATAACCCTGCCAATGCACTCAGAGTATCGGTAGCTCTCATAGCTAGAAAGTGGGCTGACTTCGTCAGTCTATCAACGATCACCCATATTACATCGTAATTCCTATGGGTCCTCGGTAAAGCCATCACGAAATCCATGGTGATATGCTCTTATTTCCATGTCGGTATAGGTAGAGGCTACAATAACCTTACAGGCTTCTGATGATCTACCTTCACCTGCTAACATATGAGACATCTTGCTACAAAATCTGCCACATCCTTCTTCATACCTATCCACTAGTACACCTTCTAGAGGTTTTGATACATCTTCTTACCCGCTGGATGTAACGTGTACCTCGACGAATGAGCTTCCGATAAAATCAATCTCCTAAGCTCTGGTTCCTTAGGAACACAAAATCTGCCTTTGAACCTCAGTAGTCCATCTGAACTTATCCCAAAATCATTCATTGTGCCACTCTGTATCTGACCAGTCATATCAATGCAATACGTATCAGTCTGCTGAGCCTGTCTGATCTTGTCTAACAGTTTCATTTCCAAGCGTAGACTAGCAATCATTTAGTCCGTATCCATGTCAGAAGGCACAACTCCTAAACTGAGACTAGCAAACTGCTCTAGAAACTCATGTTCTCTGACCATCATATACGATACCATCCCAAGGCTCTTCCTGCTCAAAGCATTAACTACAACATCCCAAGGCTCTTCCTGCTCAAAGCATTAACTACAACATTAGCCTTACCTGGATGATAAAGTATCTCACAATCATAGTCCTTCAGAAGCTATAGTCATCTTCTCTGTCTCATGTTCAATTCTTTCTGCAAGAACAGATACTTGAGGCTCTGGTGGTCGGAAAAAATCTGAAACTTTTTGCCATACAAGTAGTGGCACCATACCTTCAACGCAAACACTACTGCTACCAACTCCAAATCGTGGGTCGGATAGTTCTTCTCATGGTCCTTTAGCTGTCTGGATCCATAAGCAACTACCCTCCCGTCCTGCATCAATACACAGCCTAGTCCCTGATTCGAAGCATTGGTCTACATTGAAAATCCTTCTGAGCTGGTAGGGATAGTGAGAATCAGAGAGGTGGTCAATCGACGCTTCAACTCTTGAAAACTCCTCTCACAATCCTCATCCCATACAAATGCTACACTCTTCCGAGTGAGACGTGTCAACGGAGCAGCTAACTTCGAAAATCCCTCAACGAATCTCTGATAATATCCTACAAAACCTAGAAAACTCCTGATCTCGGTGATTGTCTTCGGCTCTTCCCATTGAACTACAGCCTCAATCTTGGATGGATCTGTGACATCCCCGGAAGCACGAAAAATAGGGCTAATTTAAATTTTTTTTCTTAGATTAACTTCTTACTCGAGTTGCAATCCTGTACAATGTCAGTTAATTTATTGCTATCTCATCAATCAATATCCCAAGGATCTCTCAACATCCATATTTATTTAATTAAATATCATGATATCAAAAAAGTCTACTTCTCCATTCATTTACTAATACCAATCTAATTACATCCCAATATCACTTAAATAGAAGTGTCTGTATTACATAATTGTCTGGGTTACAAAATGAATTGAATTATACCTCTAATGTGTATAAGCAATAGCCTGGGGAGAGTCTCGCCCACCAACCTATGTCATGTACGTAGCAGGTACTAACACTCACTGTAAGTAATCTGTGGGGGGAGGAAAATAGGGGGTGAGCTTTTAACTTCGCTCAGTAAGTCGCTCAGTAAGGAGTGCATATGAGCTTTAAAAATCATCATTTAAAGCATAAGTATAATAATGGCATAATTCACATGATTATAAATACGTGATTAAAATCACAGTTCATTAAACGTCTTTGTCTCATTTCACAAACACGTCATATCTCAAAATGATTATGGAGACTAGGCATAGTATAAAAAGTCATGAATGCAATCATCACATCATATCATATCATATCATCCTCAACGAGGGCATCTCAAGTTACCAAAACGGAGGCATCTCACGTTACCAAAACGGAGGTATCTCACGTTACCAAAATGGAGTCATGGTAAGACCAGAGCCTAGCAAAGCCTCGACGTCAACCGAAGTGTAAGTTTCATGATAAACCTTTTAGTCTTAAAAATACATGTCATTATTATGTAGAAAATAGCTTTTCCTTTACGTAGAGCTCATGCTAGTTTCGCTTATAAATCTCTTTTAAATAAAAAGACATATTTGCTCATATAACTAAAATCGCAAAACCGAGCTCAAACTGACAAAACATGCACTCAAGTGATAAATCTCAAATCAAACACTTTTCTCAATAAGTATGCTCATTTGTAAACTCATTTTATGCTACCAAAGCATTTTCATCCGTAAAGAAATACACATGCACAAAAGGTTGCATCCCCTACCTCAAATCACGTGCGAATCACTTTCATTTGCTTTCCAATGCTTGTGATCTGGCTTTATCGGCTCCAACTCAATCTTCAGGAGCTACAACCATTTGCTACTCACATTAGTGTATTTCAATATACTCAATTCTCATTTGCATGAATTTCAATTCAATGCATAGGGCCACTTTACACTAAATTTGGCCTTGTTACATCTTTTGGACCTTATATCCTCTTAGGTCCATTTCGGTTGTCCTATTCGTTCCTCGAGAGTCCTTTAGACTCCTCGAGTCTATCGATTCATATTGAATCGACATTACTCTCGCAATACCTCAAATTCATCATTTTCGTTCTCTATGGCATTTTATCAAACACTTCTTATACCCATTTTCAATCATAATCTAATCCAACCTATGGATTTCACAAAAGTGTTTTACAATCATCTATACATGCTTATCAACATCTCTATATACTCAAATCATCATTAACTCCAAGCCATTTAAACTTTCTCTCACTAAATCATTCTAGGTCATGGTTACTTAAGCATGTATATGATGAACATTTAAGCCAACAATGTATATACCAAATCAACTCCTCTAAATGTCTAGATTATCATACTAGAAGTTGGTGCAATGGAATCTTACCTAGCTTGACTTTTCTCTTGCCCAAAATTGGAAGACCTCTTGCTCATTCAATCCTTCAAGTTAAATGTTGATTCTAAGATATGTTGTTCTCCTCCTCACAATGAATAACTTTGCCCAATAGCCTTTTTCTCAAATCCTTTTGGAAAAGGGTGGTATTCTAGAGTGAGAAACTAGGTTTTCTTTGGTAAAAATGGAGGAGTTATGAATGTCTGAAGAAGGAAGAACTAATTGTCGGGCTTTTTATAGATTTTACATTATGAGATCGATATTTAAGGGGTGGAGATCGATCTCCCCTTGCTTAAACTCCTCAAAATTTTGATAATTGCAGGTAGGAGATCGATCTACCTATAGCATGAGATCGATCTGCTCAAGGGGATAGGATCGATCTGGTTTAGGTAGAAGGCTTTAGAGATCGATCTGTCATAGGGATGAGATCGATCTGCTCCTAGCCGAGACAAATTGAGATCGATCTGCCATAGGGATGAGATCGATCTCTTCTAGGTAAAGCCACTTTGGGATCGATCTCCTTGGGGAGAAGATCGATCTGCTCTTCATCAGGGGATCAATATGGCTTGAATAAGGATCGATCTTCTTACCTGAAAACCTTGGTGTTTTCATTTCGTAATGGCAAGATCGATCCTGTCACCTCATGAGATCGATCTGGCCTTCATCTATAGGCTTCCTACTACAGTTTTTCCTAAAATTTTCAAGGGAATTGTTGCATTCAATTACTTCACTACTCATTTAACATTTTATCCATACTTAGCACTTAAAAACATCCATTATTTGTGATTCATATGTAATGCAACTTGTCTGTACATTCTAAAATCATACACAATAAATAGGAATTTACAAGTCTTACAGGATCTACTGATACATCATCCCTTGACACAACGTGTCCCAAAAAATGAGATCTGTGACAACCAGAAATCACACTTACTGAGTTTAGCATATAACTTCTGCTCTCGTAAAGTCTGTAATACAATCTTGAGGTGCTTCTCAAGCTCTTCCTCAGATTTCGAGTATACTAATATAACAAACTGATCTAAATATGGCTTGAACACATCGTTTATCAAGGACATGAAAGGTGCAGGAGCATTCGTTAATCCGAATGGCATAACTAAGAACTCATAGTGGCCATATCGGGTCCTAAATGTTCTCTTGGGTACATTTCCCTTCCAAACTCTCAACTGATGATACCCAGACCTCAGATCAATCTTGGGAAAGACTTACGCTCCCCAGAGCTGATCCAACAAATCATCAATGCATGGAAGGGGATACCTATTCTTGATGGTTACCTTATTCAACAATCTATAATCTATACACAATCGGAGGCTTCCATCCTTCTTCTTCAAAAATAAAACCGGTGCTCCCCAAGGTGAAATACCTATCCAACAGCTCCTGTAATTGTCTCTTGAGCTCCTCCAGCTCAACTAAGGTCATGTGATACGGTGGTCTCAAAATAGGTTCAATACCATGCACCAAATCTATACAGAACTCTATCTCTCTGTCTGGTGGTAACCTTGGCAATTCATCCGAAAAGACATTTGAGAACTCACTAACCACGAGAATATCTGCCAACTCCAGATGTACCTTATCCGTATCAACCACGTACGTAATAAAACCTTCAAGATTTTCATTTCTCAGTCAACATAGTACATTATTTACTGTAACCATAACTATTACTTTCATTTCTTTTCATCAAACTTTACAACATATTTTCAGGGTTAGGAAACATAACTGTCTTAGCATAACAATCTAAAACAGCATGGTTTGCAGATAACCAATCCATTCCTAAGATTACATCAAAATCACTCATACTTAATAATATTAGATTGGTTATCATATCCTTTTCCCCTACTCTTAACTTGCAATCATTTAATACATACACCACTAGCTGACTGTTATCCATAGGCGTACTAATTAACATCTTCCTACTTAAAGGTGTATGCTCTACATGTTTTGCTAACTTACATGCAAATGAAGATGATAAAAATGAATGTGTGGCACCTGGATCAATTAAAACATGTGCTTCTAAATCATACATAAGGATATTACCTCTAATCACATCCGATGAAGCATCAACTATACCCTGGTCCAAGGTATGTACTCGCCCTCATACAATGACATGCTTCCCTTCTCCTCTATTATCGCTCTCCTCTTCGACACAGACATATCAGCTGGAACTCTCTCTGGCTCCTTGTCCTTTTGTGGGGTAATATCAGTAATCTCTAGGCAAACTCTCACCATGAGCCCTGGCTTCCCACATCTAAATCATAATCCATTAGAAATAGTATAAGGTCTACCTCCATGGAATCTACCACATCTACTACACTGCTCAATAGTAGGCCTCGGTCCTCTAATCACAACACCTCTAGTTGAAGCTATGGCCGAGTATGTAAGAGATCTAATAGTCTTCTCATGTACTTCCTCGATCCTTGGTCTCTTACCGAAGAATCTCCTCCCTCCTCGATATCTGAAACCTTTGGCACTCTCACTCATCGGCCTCTTCCTATCTTAGTCTCTACCCTTTCCAATTGTCATGAACTCAGAGACATTCCTCTCGTAATCTTACTCATAGAGTTACGCCCTGCGTACTGCCTCATTAAAGATAGAGATATCAAATGGAACTAGTTTAGACCATAATACTGGTCTCAGTCCATCAATGAATCTGTGGACCTTCCTGGTCTCACTACTCATGGTATCGGGGTCATACCTACCCAGAGATATAAATCGTGTCTCGTACACATCCACTGATTGAGTCCCCTGGCTCAACCCCAAGAATTCCATTTGCAGTTTCCTCTGCACTGTGTCCTAGACATACTACCTCCTGAAGGCATCCAAAAAGATATCCCAAGTGATCTCTGATTGTCGTGCTCTCAATACAACCCTGGTGGACTTCCACCAATACTCTGTTGATCCCTTCAGTAGGAATGCAGTAAACGCTACCATCTCGATCGTCGTACAATCGAAGAATCCATAACGTTTTTCCATCTCTCCCAGCCAATCCTCTGCAACCATGAGGTCTTTCACCCCTCTAAACGACGGTGGTCCAAGATTCTAGAATTGTCGTAGTCTATCAAGCTCACAATCATACCCCAAGGTACTACCGCCCTATCGTGAAGTAACATGAGAAGGCGTATCCTAAACTAGTGGGGGTGTAGGAGTATTTGTAGGTTGTGGCGTCTGAGCTGGTCGTGCAGGTGTACTAGGCGCAGCTGTTTCTCCAGGCATAGTCTCTACATCCTGTCCCTGTCTACCTAGCAAAGTCTGTGCCAGTAACTCCAATATAGTCTCAAGGCTAAGCTATAATCTCGTGAAACATGCCTCGATACTCTCTGATATCTGAGTGGGATATGCTGTCTCATCTCGAGTCTTAGGCCTACCTCTACGACCACGAGCCCTGCCCCTAGCCCCTCTACCACGGTTGGTATTAGCCATAATGGCTCACTTCCTGCATTCATAACCATTAATTAGGCTGACTCTCATCTCGTATACATAATTGTAACTGAACAAAACACAGTAATATGAGGACGTACAATTTCCTAATTACAAATACCGACTCACATCAAATCAACACTGCTCTGATACCATTCTGTCACGCCCTCCACCCACACATGACTTGCCAAAAATCACCACAATTTTTTTGCATTTTACTTACCTTTCCTTCTATCATAACTCAACACCAAACCGTTGGGCTATGATTCGTTATTAGTCACCTCAACCACATTCATTCCATAACATGCATACAAGTCAATACAATTATCCATTGACTGTAAGTACTCTTTTCTTAAAAGTAAATTCATATACATTAATACAAATACTTGTACATATACATCCCCGACCGTACATTCGTTTCCATAACTGTGCTTTTACATTGTTCAGTATAAAACGTTCGAATGTGTATACCTTGCGTAAGATGGATATGCAGCGGATGAAGGAAAACAATCCTCAGCCGTGTGCAACTATTGTGAAGGCTCTGTAGAGAGGAGGAAATTAAAAAAAAAAGGGTGAGCTCATAGCTCAGTAAGGAAATAAGGTAAGCAAGTAGATAACCACACTATCTACAAAATACAATGCTCATGCCACTAAATCATTTCCTTTTTGACTCATATCTAAAGCATGTGTCTTTCTTGAAACATTTATGCAATATATACATCAGTTATGAACTGAAAACATGCTGGTTTAATAATCTTAGAAGTTTATGCAAAACATTGTATTTCTCATGTAATTCATATAAATCACATTTTATCATGCCATTTCAATTAAATCAAAACAATATGGCATAACATGAAAATCTGGGCCTCACCCATCCCTCGAGTTACCCTTATCACACACAAAGTCGCATGTTCAGATTATAAAATCATGTGATACTTCATTCAAGAAATCTCAAGTGAATGAAATGATTAGGCGACTACATGTTCCAAGATTATGATCATAACTCATTTTTTCGTGATCTCAGACTACGCAGTACTCGGTGTACGGGGTCTCACATTTACTGTAACGGAAGGTGTGTCAAATCCTCTACCGTCAGCTCACAACTCAATAACATTGTGTACTCATGGTACATCATACTCCATGTGACATACACGGTACAAAGTACTCCATGGACCCAATCTCAAGGTCGGGGTGCCTGCCATAGGTCTTGCCATCATACCATGGATAATAGTGTTTCCATAGCCTTTGGTCATATCTCAAAATGTTGCACATGCAAGCATATAATCGGTGCGACACACAATCAGCACAGGCTCCTAACACGGCTGTTTCGTGCTCTCTCTTTTCAAAATTGGTACGTGCGAGTAAACTCCCAACACGAACTCATGCATATGGTCATATAAAACTAGTGTGAGCTATACTCTCAGCACTATGACATGTAAAACTAAGTATGAGCAATGCTCCAACACTCTATCATGCATCAATCAATAAAACTGAGTATGAGCAATGCTCCAATACTCTATCATGCATAAATCGCATTAAAATCAAGTACGAGATATACTCAAGCATTATGTGATGCATATCTTATAAAATCTAGTGCAAGTATTACTCTAGCACCAATGGTTTTCACACAAACCCGATAGATGGCTTATTTTAATTGAAATTTCACTCAATTAAATCAAATTAGCACTCAAATATGCTGTTTTCGCATATATATGAAAACATTAGCCATTCTATCAATGCAACTATCAAAACTAGTCACAAACATGTTTCCTAAGCTTTTTACCCTTAAATTTTGGATAAAATCACAATTTACCTTATCGGTTCCTATCACAAC
Organism: Firmiana major; assembly: GCA_033439115.1. Classification (NCBI taxonomy): domain Eukaryota; kingdom Viridiplantae; phylum Streptophyta; class Magnoliopsida; order Malvales; family Malvaceae; genus Firmiana; species Firmiana major. The sequence continues at coordinate 17,647,424 of CM065903.1, read as the reverse complement.
TTTTCTATACATGAAATTTCATATACAGTATAATAATCAAAATTCTATTAGAAATACGTGTAGCTACCTCTAGCTACTCATGAAATTTCCTTACCTCTGATCACGTCACGTGACCTCACTTCCTCGGTGGTGCTTAACCTCGCAGTCCGATCAGCTGCCAATATCAACTTCGAAGCTGTTAATAATCATTCACATCAATATACCTTAATATACTTAGTTTTCACTTGCATGAATCTAAATAAATGCATTTAGCTCTTTTTACACTCATTTGACCTTATTACATTTCATTGGACTTTACCCTTTCTTAAGTCCATTTCGATTTTACGAATCATTTCTCCAGAACTTATTAGACTCAGTCAAGTTTACTGACTCGAATCGAACTAACATTATCTCTCATATGCCTCAATTTCATCATTTTCTCCCATTATGGTATTTTACCATATATCTCAAATATCTATTTTCATTTCTCATCAGTTCCAATTTATGTATTTCATAAAACTATCTTACAATCATACATACATGCTTATTTCATCCTTAAATCTATTCCTACTCAACTTTCTCATCATTTTCTCAAATTCATGCCAATTTTTAGGTCATTAAGATTTTACATATTCAAGGTATTTTCAGCAAATTAAACATACACCAATCAACTCACCAAGACACCTATATTAACATATATGAGGTTGGTGTATTGAATCTTACCTAACTTGATTTTTCCCCTTTTTGCCAAATTGGGGAAAATTCACCTTGCTCGTTCAAACCTTTATTCCAACTTCTAGTTTTCAACTATGTTGTTCTACTCTTTACTAGGAACAACTTTGGTGAAATGAATCTCACTCAAAACTGCTTGAAAGTTGATGATTTTGGAGTCGAAAAGTTAGGTTTTCCTTTGGTTTTAATGGGGATTGAGTGCTCTCGAGAAAATAAAGTGCAGAAGTCCAGTTTATATAGAATTGCCCTTGGAGATCGATCTCCTAATGGTGAGAGATTGATCTGCCCTATGTTTATCTCTTCAGAATTTGACTTTTTATACTTAGGAAATCGATGTGCTCTTTAGCATGAGATCGATCTACTTTACACAGAATCATATAAAGATCGATCTGGTCCTTGAATGAGATCGATATGTTCTATCCAGAACCTATCCAAGATCGATCTGCTTTGAATAAGGGATCGATATACTCCTCTTCTGCAGCAGTTCTGTTGTAATTTTCCCAAAATTTCACTGTTACATTCATATCCAATTTGCTTCACTACCCATTTTGCATTTCATACACATTTAGAACTTAAAAACATTCATTCCTTATGATTTATATCAAATATGACTTATCCGTACATCACAAAATCATAAAGAGTACATATTAAATTACGGGCCTTACAAAGCATAAAAGGAAACCTTACTATCAATTCGATATTGTTACGCTTTATTCAACAATATCCGTTGATCTTGAAATGGAAGAAATGCAAAAGTTCACAAAGAGAGAAGAGAGAGAGAAATGGGAATTTTATTTATTTTCGTGCCAATGATTTTTTAGATCCTTCATCTTGCTTCTTTTTGCACTAGCAATAACGGTCTATTAATGTTAGTCATTATCTACCTTTGTAATTACTAAGTTAAAATCAAACCATTTCAACTAGCATAACTTCTTGCGTTTATTCCCATGCAAAAATTAAACGGAACGTAAAATAAAAATCTTCGTTCTCAAATACTCTTTTATCACAATTCTCCAACTACTTACAATTGTTTCCTCTTCTTACTTCACGAAAGAAAGCAAAGAGAGCGGTGGAAAAAGTTAAGGTGAATACTGTGAAAAAGATTTATTACAAGTTATACACAAATGAGGGAGAGAAAGAGATATATAAATTGTCACAAGCAAGAGAAACGAGGAGTCGAGACTTAAGAGTCGTGAAATGCATTAAGGATGAGCACCAAAGAACTCTGATTGAGGATAATTATATTAAAAAAAGGTGGTGTGATTATTTCAATAAACTATTTAATGATAGATAAAGCCAAATTTTGGATAATATCTTGGTGCCTTCTGAGGATTTGAATAAATACTTTATGCTTAGAATCAAAGATATAGAGGTAAATGATGTACAAAAGAAGATGAAGATAGTGAAAGTTGTTGGGTCTGATGACATTCCTATTAAAGTTTGGAAATGCCTTGGAAAGGTAGGAGTTAAGTGGTTGACAAATCTTTTTAATAAGATTCGACACACTAACAAGATGCCTGAGGAATGAAGAAAGAGTGTATTAGTACCTTTTTATAAGAGTAAGGGATATATTCAGAGTTGCTCCAACTATCAAGTTATAAAACTAATGAGTCACAGATGAAATTATGGGAAAGTGTGATTAAACAAAGATTAAGGAAGATTGTAAAAATATTAGAGAATCAATTTTGTTTTATGCCTAGCTGGTCAACTATGGAAGCAATACACTTGTTTGGAGAATTTGTGGAGCGTTCTTGACTATAAGATAAAGATGCTCATATGGTCTTTATAGACTTAGAGAAAGCATATGATAAAATGCCTAAGAAGATGTTATGGCGATCTTTAATGAAGAAAAGAGTCCCCATGAAATATATTAAAATAATTAAGAACATGTATGAGATGAAAGGACATATGTGAGGACGTTTCGAGGGAAGACAAATGAATTTCCAATCATAGTAGGACTACATATGGGTCAACATTAAGCACAGTCATGTTCGGTACAGTAATGGTCGAGCTGATAAAATTCATCCAAGATAATGTACCTTGGTGTATAATGTTTGAATATGATATTGTCTTTGTGCTGAGACTAGAGCGGGGTTTAATGTGAAGTTATAGAGTAAAGACTAAATACATGGAATGCAAATTCAGTTCAAATAAATAGGAAGATAGAAACACAGTAATGCTACATGGGGTGTAGATCCCTAGGCATGATCATTTTAGATATTTGGGGTCGATCGTATAGATGAATGGAGAAATTGATAGTGATCTGACCTATAGGATATAAGCTGGTTGAAGTAAGTGAAGAAGCGCTACAAATGCATTGTGTGACAAAGGAATTCCTATATGGTTGAAAGACAAGTTTTAAAGGATAGTTGTTAGACTTACATTGCTCTATGACAATAAATGTTGGGCAATTAAAAGATTGCATACCTAGAAAACCAGTGTAGTAAAAATGCGAATGTTGTGATGTATGTGAGGATATATGAGAAAAGATAAAGTAAGAAATGAGGACATTCGCAAAAATGTTATAGTGATATCTATCGAAGATAAGATGAGTGAAAGTCATTTACGTTGATTTAAAGACATATAATGTAGACCTGTGGAATCTTGAGTTAGAAGAGTAGAGGCTACAGATGATGAAAAAAGGGTTAAGGTTTAGGGAATACCTAAAAAGACTTGGAAGAAAATAATTCGGTTTCAGAAAGATATGACAGAATGAGAGTTTGAATAATACTTTACTTTAGATAAAAATGAGTGGATGAGGAAAATTCATGTTGATGACTTAGTGTGAGATCATATATTGATTCATATAGCCTACCTGAATATTGGGATAAATATTTTAATGATGATGATGATCATGTGCTTAAATCTATTGATTCTAATTTTACATTTATTTTCTTGCGTTCACGATACTTCTAACATATTTTACGTCTAATAATACTAAATTTATGTTTAATCATATATGTTAATAAGTCAAAAATATTAATATTATTGTAAATCATCTTGTCGTGGCGCTGAAAGTCATTGGATCTAAGAGAGCCCATAACTCTCAGACATTGTAAAGAAAGTTTCTATTCAACCTAACAACCCAATAGCCATTTGCTGACAAAAAGTTCGATCCTTGTGAAAAAGAAAAACTCTACTTAAATCAGATCATCGTCTTCTTTTTTCTTTTACACTAAACACTCTTTCAATGCAACTTGAACTTTTTCTCATTTTCATCTCTCCTAGTTTTACCCAACGTCCCTTTATTTTCCTTAATGTACTTCAAGCATAGAAGGAAACCTTACTATCAGTTCGATATTGCTACTCTTTATTCAATGCTATTCGTTGATCTTGAAATGAAAGAAGTGCAAAAGTTCAGAGAGAAAAGAGAGAGAAAAGGAAATTTTTTATTTTCGTGCCAATGATTTGTTAAATCCTTCATCTTGCTTCTTTTTGTACTAACAATAATGGTCTCTTGATGTCACGACCCAAATTACCTAAAAATCAGAGTAAATTTTTCTTTTTCGCTTTTTCATTTCCTTACTCGTCATGAACAGTTACACTACTAAACAGTTGGGCTATGATTCGGTGTTAGTCACCTCTCACCTATTTCCCATTCCATTTTCCTATTTCATTTACATATTAATTTATTTTAAATAAATACATCCCCAATATTACATCCATGTACAGTACTGTGCCTTTATATGTTCAGATACAAAAATTATACAAATGTGTATACCTGGTCTTGATAAGAAGCAGCGGATATGACTATTGTCGTTCTCTTCTACTGAATATACCCTGTGGGGTGGAAAATGAAAGGGTGAGCATAAACAGCTCAGTAAGGCAATAATGTAAGCAGGTAGATAACTATACTATTTACGTACTGATAATGTCATGATATAAAATCGTTTATATTTGGAGCATGAGGTATGACTAAAACGATGCCACATGTATGTATATATCATATAAGATAAATCATGAAATCGACATATAAAACAAACATGAAAAAATCATCATGTATGTCATCTCATGCTCGTCACATTTAAAACTTATTTGTTTCCTCGTAAACTCATCACGTTAAAACTCATTTGTTTCATCATTAAACAACCTCATCAAGGTCATACCCATCTCTCGAGAATACCTTGATTCATTTAAATCGCATCTCATTTAAAAACATAAATCGGGACATTACCCCTCCCTCGGGTTCGTCCTGGTCTATTCAGACCGTATGATATCATGTGAGGCATGTAGGTTACTGTATGAAAATCGAGGACTATGGCCATACTTTGTCCCTATGATCCCAGGCTACACGGATCTCGGTGTGCGGGGTATCACAACTGCAACGGGAGGTGGGGTCAAGTCCTACCCGCCAGAATATCAAGTAACATCATCGAGTCATCATGACTGCATGGTACAACGTACTCTGTGTGATATACACGGTACATCGTACTCCGTGGACCCATATCATAGTCTGGGGGTGCCTGCCGTAGGTCTTATCCACCCCAATACTATGTCGATAACCAACCCATGTCTCAAAGTATACGTGCGAGCATCTCAACTCTCTGCGACACACAGTCTACAGGAGGCTTCCGCACGACTATATGCATGTCAACTCATGTCTAGTGCGAGCGAAGCTCCAGCACCACGCTATGCACATCATGATATCTAAAATCTCGTGCGAGCGAAGCTCCAGCACGGTTTTGTGCACACACAAAGTTCTCATACGAGCAATGCTCCAGTATGGATTTTCATGAGAAATAAATCAGTAAACTTGAGTGTGAGAAAGACTCTAGCACTCTTTCTATTCATGTAAATACGATAGGTGGCTCAATCTTGATAAAACATCTTTTAAAATAGTAACCGGTACAAACCGGTACCCTTTCGTATAATTCATGAAATCAATAGCCAACCTATGTGTATATTTGCTTAAATCAAAGCAATACATTTATATAAAACATTAAAACAGGATAATCATGCAATTTATCTGCCTTACTACCCTTTTTATAAATTTTACTCCCAGGGGCAATATCATATTTTTCCTTTATTCACCTATGCCCCGGTTTTCGTAAAAATTATTATTTTGTTTTCTAGATACTTAAAGAAATTCTAGGCCCTTTAAATCCCCTCAATAAATACGTATAGAAATCTCTATACACCTACAAAATTCCCTTACCTCGATTTACGCGTAAACTTATCTCGTCTCGATAATATCCGATCTCTCAGTCCAACTGCACGTCAATCAAGTCTACGAAACTGCATATAACCACATAACTGAGGTCAATTCAATTATCTTTATCAGTATATCACCTTTACTGATCAAATCTAACGTACTGGGCCCGTTTTACTTTATTGGGCCCAATTGTACCTTAATGGGCCTCAACCCATTTTCAGCCCGTTTATACTTATTAAATCCCTTTTTCAGGTTTACTGGGCTCATTCAGCTTACCAATAATCATTGGGCTTCGTTCCAAACTTATTGGATAGCCCGTATACTATTTACGATAATTACTGTAAAATTCCAAATAATATTCCTTTTTATACAGAATTAATCCATAAATTCCGTAAAATAATCAAAACTCTGTATTAAAGGACTTATATTATCGTAATTAAAATATACTTACCCAATATGATGCGGGGTATGAAAATCGGAGCTTAATCGGCTCTCGTTCCGGCTTTGTTATAAAACTGCACAATTATATATTTAATCCCGGGTTACTTTTCGATTAAATATAATTTAAATAAATTTTTTAGAATTCAAATCGGTCACTTTTGACCTCTTACCGACTTACCCGAAGTCTGGTGTACCCCCGAAAATCTTCCCCTTTTTCCTGTTTTCTCTTTTTCTCCCTTTTTCCCTTCTTTCTTGGCTGAACCGGTTCAGTCCGATTCAAACCGGTTTAGATCAGCCCGGTTCACTCCGGTTCGATCGGTTCACGACCCTGCCAGTCGGTTCTTCACCGGCTTCTGCTGCCGTGGCTCCGCTGGGTTGTCCGATTCTCGGATCTGGCCACGTTTTTGTCCAAGGCCGCAGGAAAGTGGTCGGTCCGGCTGTTCTCCTTTTGTCGTCAGTGGTTCTCCCTCTTTCCGTCGATTCTGGCACCGTCTGTCAGTTTCGCCAGCTGTGACCACCACCGATCGCGTCGTCTGGGCCTCGAGAAGCCTCGGCTGGGGTCGATTGGGGCTAGATCGGCGCCGGTTGCCGTCGATCTCCTCTTCTCCCTTAGGTTCTCTCTCCTTTGATTTCGTCGGATTCCGACGTCGGTGGCCTGCACCGCCGGTACCAGGGAGGTCGTCGGCCTCTTCTCTTCCTTTTTCGACCCTCACTTGGCCGATTGGTCGTAGGACGATCGACGGTGGTCCGGGTCTTCCTCGGTTCCGTTTTTCCGTTCTCTCTTCTTTCTCTCTCCCCGATAACATTTTTTGATCTTTTTTTTTTTACAATTATTATTATTTTTATTTATTATTATTTATAATTTAGTTTATTATTATTATATTCATTATTTTATTATTATTTTGCCAAAAATATCTACCAAAATTATTATTTTATTCAAATTAATTAATTTAATTTTATTTAATTTATTTATTATATTTTTAACCCTTTTTTGGGTATAATTTCTTCGTATTTTCGGAATATTGTCCCGAGTGACTTTTCGGTATTTGTAAAAATTTTGGATCTTGATTAATTGGACTCGAAATTTAATTCTTTCTTCGTTATTGATCAAGTTTCTTAAATCCGTTATTTTTAATTAAATTTTCTTATCGAATTTATTTCGGTTTTCGATCTTTTGATCGTTTTGCCCTTGCACGTGTTCGGGATTAATTTAACCCGACTTCCCTTCACGAATTCTCATTCATTTTGTGTTTTTAAATAAATTTGGGTCTAACAAAATCTCCCCCACTTAAGCAATTTGGTCCTCCAAATTAGAACTAAGTTAGTTTGTAAATCATTCCGGTTATTTCACACATATCATACTCTTTAATTCCCATGTGACTTTTTCGGAGTGTACTACTACCAAAGGACTTTAATTAGGGAGATCATCTTAAACCTCAACATTTTCTCCTTCCATCTAATACCCGAATTGATTTTTCAATCATACGTTATACTTTCATTGAGCTAAGTTGTTGAAGTTCATATCTGATCATATACGCTGGGTCCGGATAATAATTTCAAAACATCATAAGATGGGACACATTGTCGATGCCTGCTAAATTAGGTGGTAACACCAACCTACAGGTATTATCTCCCACTTTGTCTAATCTTTTTTCGTATCTCATTACGTCCTTATGCTATGTCCTAAGAGCATGTAACTTTCAACAATACTAATTCACCCTCGGTGAATTTCAATGGTTTCTGTCTCTTGTCAACATAGCTTTTCTATATGCTCTAAGGTATTCTTAATCCTTCACAATTAACTGAACATCCTCAGAGGTTTGTCTTACCAATTCGGGAATAATTCTCTATCTGTTACCCACTTTTTCTTATCCAAATCGGGGAAACAACCCTTACGATTATACAATGCCTCATCTGAAGTCATCCCGATACTCAAGTACAACTGTCATTATTGGTGAATTCGATTAGTAACAACTGATCATCCCAGGAGCTTATCATATCAAGCACACACTCTCATCATATCCTCCAGAACCTGTATAGTCCTCTCTGACTGATCATCTGTCTGAGGATAGAAAGTTGTGCTAACACTCAGTTAGGTTCCTATAGCTTCCTGAAAATGTTCCCAGAAATGGGAAGTGAAGCGGGAATCCCTATCTGTACCATGCTCCCTGAAAAATACTTGGTGTTCCACAATTTCCCATACACATAAATTCGCCTACACACTCAGAGTATCTGGGGATTTCCTAACCAGAAGGTGGGTAGACTTAATCAATCCATCGACTATCACCCAGATAGCCTTATGATTCATCTCGGTCCTCTATAACCCATCGCGATATCTATGGTAACTTGTTCTCCTTTTTCGTGTCAATATAGGTAGAAATTACAAAAACCCTGCAACTTCTTTTGCTCTACCTTACTCTGCTGACATACGAGACACTTTTCCACAATCTCTACCATGTCTCTTTTCATATCTGACCACCAATACCCTTTTCTAAGATTTCGATATATTTATTACTTTTTGGATGCACTAAATATCCCGAAGAGTGAGCTTCTGACAATATTACTATCTCATCAACTGTGGTCTTGGGGAGCACTTATACTATCTCTGAACCTCAGTAAGCCATCATCTCTCTCTGTGAACTCTGTCACTATACCCATCTGAATCTGACCCACACTATCAACACCATGCCGATCATCACGCTAAGACTGTCAAATTCGGGCACTCTCATCCGATTCTAATATCAGGCTAGCTGTCACACAATCACTGTCATCATCAGAGGGAATCACATCACTACTGAGGCTTACAACTGCTCTAGCAGCTCACGCTCCCTGACCATCATATGTAATACCATCCCAAGGCTCTTTCTGCTCAAGGCATTAGCCATTACATTAGCCTTTCCTGGGTGGTACAATTTTCACAATCATAATCCCTCAGAAGCTCTAACCCTCTTTGTTCTCATATCCGACTCTTTCTGTGAAAACAGATACTCAGGGCTTTTATGATTAGTGCATACTTGAAATTTCTCACCATGTACATAGTAGTGTCATTTACTCGATACAACCATTATCGCTGTCAATTTTAAATCATGGACCGGATAGTCCTTTCATGATCCTTGAGTTGTCTGGATTCATAATTGACTATCTTCCCATTTTTGCATCAATACATAGCCCATTCATTATTTTGAGGTATCCATAGACTCATGAGAAACCTCTTAATCTGTTGGGTATGGTGAGAATAAATGCGGTGGTCAGTTTATTACTTTAGAACACCAAAACTCCTATCACGTCTATTATCCCATTCAAATATAACTTTTTCTAAGTTAGACGTGTCAATAAAGTAGTCCATTTCGAGAACTCTCAACAAACCATCTATAAAAGCAATTTTCAATTGTTGCTTATAATTTTTCCTGGACTGTAAATACACCCAAAATATCATCAATATGGATGATGACAAATCGGTCCAGGTAAAATTTAATTAACTTGTTGTAATTGACTTCCACTGAATACTTCAATTACTCATATCCTTGACCTATGTACGCATAAACGTATAATGTTCCTTTCGAAATCGCTTTCGTTCAAGCTACTAACCGTGTTATTTCCTTTTTTTTATATTAACGGATTTTATAAAATTTTAAATTTTTTTTAACCTTCTTAATTAATCGAATTCTATATTTCTTTATCGTACAAGTGAAGGTACCCTAATTTTAAATGTATATATTACGACTATCGCTTCCAATTTATAGGTTATGTGTATACTTTTTGACGCTGTCAAGTCTTCAAGCGGGGAGGTATTTTGAAATACCTTTATTAACCCTCAGACTTGACCACAATTACTTTACATATCAGTCCATGTGATCACAATTCATATTCATTACTAATTGCTTTAATCCCAATTTACTTCACGTATCACAGATATTCTTACCTTGCATACGCCTCTTATTCCAGTCTATCTCTTTTCGTATATCACTTATAACAAAACTCTGTCATTACTCATTCTGTGAGTACAATCATTTTCTCCTTTAATTTCAATTGCTGCACCCCTTTTATTACTTGTCAAAACTTACCGTAGACTTTTCAGGGGTAAAACAGCACTATCTTAGAATAGAAATCCGAACATCATAATATGCAGCCGACTAATTTATTCTCAAATATTACTTTAAATTATTCATAGTCCATTGAATAAAATCGGCTGACTTATACTTCTTCCCCCGTTTTCAACTTATAATCTCTTAATAATTATTTCGTTAGTTAACCCTCCTTCTATTGGGGTACTAACTATCAGCATTGTTTCCACGGATGTAGGCATTCACGTCTTTTACTAACTTATATACAAATGAAGGCGATATGACTAAATACGTGGCACTAAGATTAATTAAAATAATTACTTCACTATTCATAACTAGTGTGGTATCTTTCACCACATCATATGAAACATCAGAAATGTCCTGGTCCAAGGCATACACTCGCCTCCGTCCAATAGCCTACTTTCCTTTTTCTTTTCGACTGTGGCCTCCCTTTTTCAGTGCAGAGATATCAACAGAGTTTTCTCTGTCTTTTTGCTCTTCTGTGGGGCAGTCTCACCCAACTCTGAGTAATCATTAATTAAGTGGCCCCTCTTACCACACTTAACTCCTATTTTAGTCAATAAGGTGTAGGTGTAGGTGTAGGCCTTACTTCCGTGGTATCTACCACACATCGTACACTGTTTACACTACTACGCTGCTACACTGCTACACTGCTTTGCAGCAAGTCGGGGTCCTCCAATCACAATACCCCTCATAAGTATTGAAATTGGATATACTGGGCCTTACCAATCATCTTATCCCATAACTCATCAATTCTAATCTCTTACCAACTGGTCTTTTTCCCACTCTGACATCTTTGTCATTCTCAATTCTCTTCTGTCTCTATTTCGGCCCTTGCTACCTTTCCCAATCTCAGAGGCGTGCAACACATGATCTTCTTCATGCAACTGTATTCTGCGCACTGCTTTGACATAGGTAATGAGCCAATCGGACTCTAATCGATAATTTGAGACCTTTCATGAACTTTTGGGCTTTTCCGACTCTTACTGCCCATGGTATCAGGTTCACACCTGCCCAGAGATATAAATTGAGTTTCATGCTTATCAATCAACTAGTGTCTATGGGCAGTGTAAGAAATTTTATCTATAAATTCCTTTAAGCAATGTCCGGGATATTCTGTCATCGGAATACATCCAAAAATATTTTTCATGTCAGCTCTGGACATCTAACTTTTCAGATAGGTCGAGCGGACTTCCACCAATACTCTGCCTTGCCCTCCAACATAAACGTATTTAAAAGTCACCTTCTCAGTTGACATACACCGAATGAATCCATACAACTTCGCTATCTCATTTACTCAGTCCTCAGCAACTATTAATTTCTTTACTTTGCTATTTACCGGAGGGGTGTGAAAATCTCTATAGTTTGAGGCATCTGTTTAGGCTTTACCCTGCCTATCCTCAACTACTTGTATAAACTGAGTAAACAACTTTGAAATATTTTTTACACTCCACTCCATCCTCTCGGACCGTGTCTCAATACTGTTTGGTCTCTTTATAGGACCCTGTGGAGTATGCTCATCATCAGCCTCCACCTAACTTTCAATCTTGAGTCTCATGTGATGACTCATTCGATTCTCAGGCCGATCTCTATGGCCTCAAGCATGTGTACTCGCCCCTCTACCATAGCGGCCATCATTTATAAAAACTATATTCATGCATTCGAAACTAAATTCTTAGCTGCACCTCTATCTTGATATACACAATTGTATCTAAACAATGCACAGTACGTAGGGATGTAAATTTACTTAACCACTAACACCGACTCATATTAGGCCAACTCTGCTCTGATACCATCTTTTCTGTCACGACTCAAATTACCTAAAAATCAGAGTAAATTTTTCTTTTTCGCTTTTTCTTTTCCTTACTCGTCGTGAACAGTTACACTACTAAACAGTTGGGCTATGATTCGGTGTTAGTCACCTCTCACCTATTTCCCATTCCATTTTCCTATTTCATTTACATATCAATTTATTTTAAATAAATACATCCCCAATATTACATCCATGTACAGTACTATGCCTCTATATGTTCAGATACAAAAATTATACAAATGTGTATACCTGGTCTTGATAAGAAGCAGCGGATATGACTATTGTCGTTCTCTTCTACTGAATATACCCTGTGGGGTGGAAAATGAAAGGGTGAGCATAAACAGCTCAGTAAGGCAATAATGTAAGCAGGTAGATAACTATACTATCTACATGATGATAATGTCATGATATAAAATCATTTATATTTGGAGCATGAGGTATGACTAAAACGATGCCACATGTATGTATATATCATATAAGATAAATCATGAAATCGACATATAAAACAAACATGGAAAAATCATCATGTATGTCATCTCATGCTCGTCACATTTAAAACTTATTTGTTTCGTCATAAACTCATCACGTTAAAACTCATTTATTTCATCATTAAACAACCTCATCAAGGCCAAACCCATCTCTCGGGAATACCTTGATTCATTTAAATCGCATCTCATTTAAAAACATAAATCGAGACATTACCCCTCCCTCGGGTTCGTCCTGGTCTATTCAGACGTATGATATCATGTGAGGCATGTAGGTTACTGTATGAAAATCGAGGACTATGGCCATACTTTGTCCCTGTGATCCCAGGCTACACGGATCCCGGTGTGCGGGGTATCACAACTGCAACGGGAGGTGGGGTCAAGTCCTACCCGCCAGAATATCAAGTAACATCATCGAGTCATCATGACTGCACGGTACAGCGTACTCCATGTGACATACACGGTACATCGTACTTCGTGGACCCATATCATAGTCTGGGGGTACTTGCCGTAGGTCTTATCCACCTCAATACTATGTCGATAACCAACCCATGTCTCAAAGTATACGTGCGAGCATCTCAACTCTCTGTGAAACACAATCTACAGGAGGCTTCCGCACGACTATATGCATGTCAACTCACGTCTAGTGCGAGCGAAGCTCCAGCACCACGCTATGCATATCATGATATCTAAAATCTCGTGCGAACAAAGCTCTAGCACCATTTTGTGCACACATAAATTTCTCGTACGAGCAATGCTCCAGTACGGCTTTTCATGAGAAATAAATCAGTAAACTTGAGTACGAGAAAGAATCTAGCACTCTTTCTATTCATGTAAATATGATATGTGGCTCAATCTTGATAAAACATCTTTTAAAATAGTAACCGGTATAAACCGGTACCCTTTCGTATAATTCATGAAATCAATAGCCAACCTATGTGTATATTTGCTTAAATCAAAGCAATACATTTATATAAAACATTAAAACATGATAATCATGCAATTTATCTGCCTTACTACCCTTTTTATAAATTTTACTCCTAGGGGCAATATCATCTTTTTCCTTTATTCACCTATGCCCCGATTTTCGTAAAAATTATTATTTTGTTTTCTAGATACTTAAAGAAATTCTAGGCCCTTTAAATCCCCTTAATAAATACGTATAGAAATCTCTAAGCACCTACAAAATTTCCTTATGCACACACAAATTTCTCGTACGAGCAATGCTCAAGTACGGTTTTTCATGAGAAATAAATCAGTAAACTTGAGTACGAGAAAGAATCTAGCACTCTTTCTATTCATGTAAATATGATATGTGGCTCAATCTTGATAAAACATCTTTTAAAATAGTAATCGGTACAAACCGGTACCCTTTCGTATAATTCATGAAATCAATAGCCAACCTATGTGTATATTTGCTTAAATTAAAGCAATACATTTATATAAAACATTAAAACAGGATAATCATGCAATTTATCTGCCTTACTACCCTTTTTATAAATTTTACTCCTAGGGGCAATATCGTCTTTTTCCTTTATTCACCTATGCCTCGATTTTTGTAAAAATTATTATTTTGTTTTCTAGATACTTAAAGAAATTCTAGGCCCTTTAAATCCCCTCAATAAATACGTATAGAAATCTCTATGCACCTACAAAATTCCCTTACCTCGATTTACGCACAAACTTATCTCGTCTCGATAATATTCGATCTCTCAGTCCAACTGTGCGTCAATCAAGTCTACAAAACTGCATATAACCACATAACTGGGGTCAATTCAATTACCTTTATCAATATATCACCTTTACTGATCAAATCTAACGTACTGGGCCCGTTTTACTTTATTGGGCCCAATTGTACCTTAATGGGCCTCGACCCATTTTTAGCCCGTTTATACTTATTAAATCTCTTTTTCAGGTTTACTGGGCTCATTCAGCTTACCAATAGTCATCGGGCTTCGTTGCAAACTTATAGGATAGCCCGTATACTATTTACGATAATTACTGTAAAATTCCAAATAATATTTCTTTTTATACAGAATTAATCCATAAATTTCGTAAAATAATCGAAACTCTGTATTAAAGGACTTATATTATCATAATTAAAATATATTTACCCAATATGATGCGGGGTACAAAAATCGGAGCTCAATCGGCTCTCGTTTCGGCTTTATCGTAAAACTGCACAATTATATATTTAATCACGGGTTACTTTTTGATTAAATCTAATTTAAATAAATTTCTCAGAATTCAAATCGATCACTTTTGACCTCTTACCGACTTAGCCGAAGTCCGGTGTACCCCCGAAAATCTTCCTTTTTTCCTTTTTTCTCTTTTTCTCCCTTTTTCCCTTCTTTCTTGGCTGAACCGGTTTAGTCCGATTCAAACCGATTCAGACCGATCCGGTTCACTCTGGTTTGGTCGGTTCACAGCCCTGCCGATCGGTTCTCCGTCGGCTTCCGTCGCCAGTGGCTCCACTGGGTTGTCCGATTCTCGGATCTGGCCTCGTTTTTGTCCAAGGCCGTCGAAAAGTGGCCGGTCCGGCTGTTCTCCTTTCGTCGTCGGTGGTTCTCCCGCTTTTCGTCGATTCTGGCGTTGTCCGTCAGTTTCGCCAGCCGTGACCACCACCGATCTCGTCGTCTGGGCCTGGGGAAGCCTCGGCTGGGGTCGGTTGGGGCTAGATCGGCGCCGGCTGCCGCCGATCTCCTCTTCTCCCTCGGGTTCTCTCTCCTTCGATTTCGCTGGATTCCTGCGTCGGTGGGCTGCACCGCCGGTACCAGGGAGGTCGTCGGCCTCTTCTCTTCCTTTTTCGACCCTCACTTGGCCGATTGGTCACCGGACGATCAACGGTGGTCCGGGTCTTCCTCGGTTTCGTTTTTCCGTTCTCTCTTCTTTCTCTCTCCCCGATAACATTTTCTAATATTTTTTTTTACAATTATTATTATTTTTATTTATTATTATTTATAATTTAGTTTATTATTATTATATTCATTATTTTATTATTATTTTGTCAAAAATATCTACCGAAATTATTATTTTATTCAAATTAATTTATTTAATTTTATTTAATTTATTTATTATATTTTTAACCCTTTTTCGGGTATAATTTTTTTGTATTTTCGGGATATTGTCCCGAGTGACTTTTCGGTATTTTTAAAAATTCCGGATCTTGATCAATTGGACTCGAAATTTAATTATTTCTTCGTTATTAATCAAGTTTCTTAAATCCGTTATTTTTAATTAAATTTTCTTATCGAATTTATTCCGGTTTTCGATCTTTTGACCGTTTTGCCCTTGTACGTGTTCGGGATTAATTTAAACCGACTTCCCTTCACGAATTCTCATTCATTTTGTGTTTTTAAATAAATTTGGGTCTTACACTTCATGTTAGTCATTATCTACCTTTGTAATTATTAAATTAAAATAAAACCATTTCAACTAGCATAACTCTTCTTGCGCTTATTCCCATGCAAAAATTAAAAGGAAAGTAAAATAAAAACCTCTGTTCTCAGATACTCTTTTATCACAATTCTCCAATTGCTTTTCTTACTTCACAAAAATGCTCAAATGTCTCCTTGATGCATCAAAGTTTTAGTAAGATAAAAGAAAAATAAAAATCAAATCAATTTGCATGAAGAGAATGAATAATAGGTTTTGAGACTTAAATCTAGGATAGGAAGTAGAGAAGAAAAGAGAGAAGATAAATGAGAGAATAGACGAGATGGAAAATACGGAGGAATCTTTTTGAATTTTTGTTGATTGATGTTATCTGCATTAATATTTCTGTATTGATACAAGAAATAGAAGAAAGTTTTACAATCTTGTTCAGCCAAATGGGAAGGAAATGAAATTGACTTAATAGTTTTAGCTAAACTGACTAACTAACTAATGAACTAACAATCTCTAACTAATCTCTAATCCAACTTAATGTTTTAATCTAGTTTAGATATATTTATTTATTCATCCACTCATTAATCCTTCCCTTTCTGAACAACCTCCTTGAGGCCGAGAATCTTGCAACCTTTGTTTAAGTGGCGGAGCCACGTTTAAGCAAGAGGGGGCCATGGCTCCCCTTCCTACCCAAGACTTTTTAAGTTTTTACTTAAACATGTATATAATAGTATAATATTATAGGTTTTAATCCATTTGGCTGCTCCAAAAACTAAATATGTTCCCTTCCCATATAAATCCCAAGAAAAATAAACTCAATCTTTATAATTAGAAGAGTTAAAATTTTAAGATAAAAAAGATCAATTATCAAATTTCAATTAAATTTGCAAAGAGTATTAATATCGTTTTATACCATGAAAGGAATTATTTGATTTTAATTTTCATTAAATTATTTTATATAATTTATTTATTTAAACTTTGTACACTAGGTATATGTTAAAAAAATGTTTATTAGGAAATTTTATTATTATTACAGTCCTATAAAAATATTTTAACTCAGCTTAATTATTTGTTTTATATCCTAACTAAATACTATTATACAAAATATCACTTAAAATTCAAAAGAAATAATTAATTAACATAAATCAAGTTTTTTATCATTAATTTTTTAGATGAACTTATGATTGTAAGAAACGATTAAATTAAAGTGTATTTTCTTATGAATAGATTAATTAATATTATGTTGATTTTTTTATCTTTATTGAACTATTTAACCAAAAAAAATCAACAATGAAAATTGTTAATCAAGGTCTCGAAACGAAATGTTACGGATAATCTTTATTCTTTGTATTGAAATAAAATTTGTTGAAACTTTCAACTCAAATAATTTTCTCCTTACGAAAAATCATCATCCAGAGTTTTAAATAAAAATATTTGGCTTTCCTTCAGTTTTAATAGTTTTTTTTTTTTTTCATACTTCAATTTTTTATGAGTATGGTTTAAATTTATATATGAAATGTTACATTTCACATATAATTTTTTTATACTTTTGGCAAAATAATAATATGTTTGATGCTAAATAAAATTTTCAAGCCAATCACAGTTTTTATTGAAATACTTAAATTTTTATGTAAATATTTGGCCCCCTAAATTGAAATCCTAGCTCCACCATTGCTTTGTCGTAAATCATAAAGATACATTTAATTAGATGTACAATCCTGTTGCTAGGAGTTCTTCATTATCTTTCTTGATTGCATTTTGTTGGAGATAAGATTGTCCATATAATCTAACATGAATAACTATATCTTCTTCTTCTTTTTTTGTATAATTTTGTAGCCATTAGCCTCGTATGGTGGCAAGCATTTACGCTCTTTAAACAACATTACATACTTGTCCAAAGGTAGCAAGAGCACATTTATGGTGGAAATAGTTTTTTTTTTTTTTGGCAAAGTCCACATTCATGGATTTTCCTCCTTCGGTTTAATAACAAAAAAAAAAAAGTTTCATTAGATGGTCTTTTTCCACCTCATTGTATTCCTTAAATGTGTTTGAGGTAATTTGAGAAGGACTTGGCAATAAAGATTGATTTCTTGGGATTATTTTGAGTAGGGATAGGTAGTAAAAATGGTTATTTAGAGAGGTGGTGGGTTTTTGGTGTAGTGTTTTCAAGATTAATTCTTGAAGATGAGCCATTGCAAATGCTTTTTGAAGCTTTTGGCACAAAGATTTTAACGTTCTTGTGTATAAAGTTCTTCAGCTTATTCAAGAATAAATTGGTTGCATAACCCTTAAATAATTCTAGCTTTACCAAATATACTAAATGATCATGGTATTCAATAGTAGTACCTATTTGTTTAAGGCTTAGCAACTCTGTAATAGAGTCTCGTTTTTGCGAATTGGCCCTAAACTCTTTGAGAAACATCCATAGATTTTTCCATTCTTGTAAAGTATTGAGTTTCTAGGATTTCTACTATGGTTGAAGGTTCAAGATTTAATTGAGGTTATAGAAAAATCCTCTAATACCACTAATGATGCATATAATTTTCAAAAAGACTAAAGAGGAACAAGGATCAAATCAGGTTGCCTAAAGAGAAGGATGAACAAGCTTCAAGACTTGAATTCAATATAGCAAGCAAAGAAGAAAATAGAAAAGAAAAAAGAGATAATATAGAGGATAGAGAATAGGAAAGAATCTTTGTATATTTTCATTAAGTTAGGTATTTGTAATACAACTTCTTTATTTATACAAGAAGTAGAAGAAAGTTTTACAATCTCAATTGATGGTGGTCGTGTCACCAGAAACCACGTGTGCAACTATCCGCCCATCACGTGTCAAATCGGAACCGAGCCACGTGGCAGATTTGGCGACAGTGTGGCGCGGCAGACCTCCATCGCCCATATCGCGACATTGGTCTCTCGCACAGACCGCGGTATAGTCTCCCGCACAGTTCGCGGTAGAAGCCCCCGCTCAGCCTGCGGCACAGTCTCTCGCACAGACTGCGGTAGAGGTCTCCCGCACAGTCTGCTGTAGAGGGCTCCCGCACAAGCTGCGGCACAGTCTCCCGCACAGACTGCGGTAGAGGTCTCCCGCACAGTTCGTGGTAGAAGCCCCCGCTCAGCCTGCGACACAGTCTCCCGCACAGACTGCGATAGAGGTCTCCCGCACAGTCTGCGGTAGAGCTCCCTCGCCAGCTGCTTGAATTCGAGGCGCGACAGAGTGCTCTATGACTCTGTCGCGGCCCCGACGCGCGCCTGGGCCTCTGCTCGAACCGACTTGCAGAAACCTATAAATACCAGGTGAGCTCTCTGAGGAAAAAAAAAGGATTTTGATCCAAAATAGACAAAAACAGGGAGAAACACTTAAACCCTATGATTTAAGCAAGACTTTCTCCTTTTCTTACATACACCACCTCCCGATCACTGACTTGATCGTCGGAGTGCGCGTGCAGGGACAAATCCTTGCCCCCTCTGATTCCTGTTGTTTTTGCAGGATATACGAATAACACGTGGAGCAAATTGTATCGATTAACTTGATCGTCAACAGTACAATCAGACCACGTAGAAGGTGAAGCACTGTTGCTGTCAGGTAGGCAACATCAATTGGCGCCGTCTGTGGGAATCTCGACAAAAAGTCAGGTCCTCTATCGAAATGGTGAGGACACGCTCAACAGCAGAATTGACAGGAGGGCAGAACTCTGTAAGTCCCCCTGTCAGATCAGAACAGCGAAGAAGACACAGTGAAAGGGCTCAAGGGGAACCCTTAGTCTCCCTGGAGGAATTCGAGGCCCTAAAACGCAAAAATACGGAGGCTACCACAGCACTGAGAGCCATGGTGAACTTGTTCAGAGAAGCTCTCCCCCAATTCAGCTTACCCCATGAAGTGCAGCAGCTATTGGGGGAAAGCACACCGAGGCAGACCTATGAGAGAGGTCAGCCCTCCAGCCTGGTAAATCTTGGACAAGAGGCAGGAACGCCACGCAACGCTACTGCCGATCCAGTGAGACAGAGCTCACCCTCAGCTCCCAGGCGGCAGAGTTCTCCAGTGGCTCAGGTACGACAGAGTCTGCCCGCAGCTCCCCGGCGACAGAGTTCGCCAGAGACTCATAGGCGACACAGCTCACCCACATCTCCCATGCGTCAAACATCTCCTTTGTCCTATGGGCGGCAGAGTTCGCCGATTATGCGGCAGGGTCCTCCCGCAGCCCCTAGGCGGCAGAGTCTCCCTACCTGCCGCAACTCATCCCCCGTAGTGTTGGAACATGACCTAAGGGCACATAGAGTTTGGGAGCAACGGAGACAAGGAGATCTTAACCCACAAGAAGGTCCCGAGATATCAAGTCCCGTAGTGAGAGGTGCTGGAAGAGGCATTTACCAATCGGACTCTTCTAGACCAGAAGGGACAGGACCTTACTCAGCTCGAGGGTCAGAGGACGTGGAGAAGGTCGTCCAAAGGATCCTCGAGAAGAAAAAGCTAGTGTCTCCGAATGACGGACAAAGGAGGAGGATCCCATTCAGCCTGGAGATCATGAACAAACCTTTGCCGAAGAAGTTCAAAATGCCTTCTATGGCTACTTATACCGGCAAAGCTGATCCCTATGACCATATTCAGAGTTATGAATCCCTCATGCTGTTGCATGGATGGGAGGACGAAATTATGTGCAGAGCTTTTTCTCTCACATTGTCCGGACATGCTCTCAAGTGGTTCAACGGGTTGAGCGAAGGTTCAATCTCCTCTTTTGATGAGTTGAGAAATGAATTCCTCAAAGTCTTCATGATCCACAGCCAGAGGAAGAAAGACGCTACCTACTTACTCACGCTTAAACAAGGGAATAGAGAACCCTTGAAAAGCTTTGTAGATCGCTTCCGAGATGCAACCTTGGAAGTGGAAGATCTACCGGTAGGCGTAGCCTTGGCTGCAATGCTGCAAGGGACGAGCTCTGAGAAGCTACAAGAATCCCTCTCTCTCGATCAACCGATGACGATTTCTGACCTCTTTGCCAGGGCTAACAAGTATGTAGCTCAAGAAGAAGTGATGAGAATGATACAGCCCAGGGAGGCAAAGGAAGGAAAGAAAAGAGAGAGAGACGCATCCGAGAGAAGCTTCCCAAGACCCGTGAGAACTGACAAAGCCCCTAGGCTCAGGTATGAAGGTTATACCAAGTTAAACGAGCCTCGCACTGCAATACTGGCAGCCATCGAAGGGGCAGGATTATTGGAATTCCCCAAGAAGAAAATTAGAGACGTAGGACAAAACACTGAAGCCTACTGCGAATTCCATTGTGCTCACGGACACCCAACAGAGAGGTGCAAAGACTTAATGGACCAGTTGGAAAGGCTGGCCAGAGAAGGGAAGATCAACCGCTTCCTATGGAGGAGCGAGAGACCCCGTTATCCTTCGCGCGACCAAAGGAATGATCGTCCGCGGACGGGGGTAAATAATGATACCAGAAGGGATAGGCCTAGAAACGAAGTAATCAGGCCCATCCCCCGTGCTAATCCGCCAAACAACGAACCTACAGCTCCCGCGATAAATGTCATCGCAGGCGGGGACTCAGGTGCAGGAAGCTCCTCTACTTCCCGCAAAAGTTACGCTAGGCAAGCGTATCAGGTTAATGTGGTGATGGAGGAGCAGGCGGATGAAGAGCCCATCATGTTCACTCCGGCTGACAAAGGCGATATTGTCATGCCCCATGACGACCCCATGGTGATATCCACGGTAGTGGCCAAACACCCGGTGAGCAGGGTCCTGGTCGATAACGGGAGCTCAGTGAACCTGATCTATTGGAACTGCTTCGAAAAAATGAGCATATCCGAAGATAGGTTAAAGCCCGTTATGACGCCACTATATGGATCACGGGGGAGCGAGTGAAGGTTGCCGGGTCCATAGAGTTGCCTGTGACTCTCGGAGAGCACCCGAAGAATGTGACCCGGTAAGTATTGTTTATGGTGGTCAGGTCAACCTCTGCTGCCTATAACATGATTTTGGGCAGACCTGTGCTGAATGACATGAGGGCGGTAATATCCTCTTGCTATCTGTTGATAAGGTTTCCCACTCCCAACGGAGTCGGGCAAGTACGAAGAAACCAAAAGAGCGCCCGTACTTGTTATCTTGCTTCCACTGCCAACAAGGTAGTACAGAGGAAAGAAACCTTGTGCATAGACGATCCACCCAAACCTCAGCCGGTAGAGGAGACAGAACCCATTGAGCTAATCGAGGGAGACGGGGGAAAGAAGGCATACATCGGGACCCAACTAGGAGAACAACTAAAGAACGACATAGTCGAGTGCCTAAGGAGAAACTCGGATATCTTCGCCTGGAGCCCGACAGACATGCCCGGGATTAGTCCCGAAGTGATTTGCCATGAACTTAACATCATACCCGGACACAGACCCGTCAAACAGAAGAAGAGGAGTTTCACCCCGGAGCGACAAAAAGCAATCACTGAAGAAGTGAATAAACTCCTGGGCGCCGGATTCATCCGAGAGGTTTACTACCCTGAGTGGTTAGCCAACGTAGTGATGGTAAAGAAATCTAGCGGGAAGTGGCGAATGTGTGTGGATTTCACAAACCTGAACAAAGCCTGCCCTAAAGATTCATACCCCCTACCTCAGATAGACAGACTCGTAGACGATACATCCGGCTACGAATTCCTCAGTTTCTTGGATGCATTCTCCGGGTATCACCAAATCATGCTTCACCCAGAAGACGAAGAAAAGACTTCCTTTATAACCGACGACGGAACCTATTGCTATCGGGTAATACCGTTCGGTTTAAAGAACGCGGGAGCCACCTATCAAAGAATGGTGAGCAAAGTGTTCAAAGATCTTCTGGGAAATACCATGGAAGCCTACGTGGACGATATGATAATCAAAAGCCGCGTAGGAGAGTCTCATACTGATCAAATGTCCAAGGTATTTGAAGTATTGAGGAGATTCAACATGAAGCTAAACCCTGAAAAGTGCTCATTCGGGGTAAGATCAGGGAAGTTCTTAGGCTTCATGATCACTAACAGGGGCATTGAGGCAAATCCTGAGAAGGTACAGGCTGTCATTGACATGAGACCCCCAACCACCGTAAGAGAGGTCCAGAGATTGACAGGCAGGATAGCAGCTCTGAATCGCTTCTTGTCAAAATCAGCAGAAAAGAGCCTGTCGTTCTTCAAAACTCTACGGGGGGGGGGGGGGGGAAGAACTTCGAATGGACAGAAGATTGTCAAAAAGCCTTCGAAGACCTCAAGGAGTACTTGAAACAGCTGCCTTTGTTAACAAGGCCCCTGGAAGGAGAACAACTCTATATGTATTTGGGAGTCGGCAATTTCGCCGTCAGTGCGGTGCTACTGAAGAAAGATGAAAAGGTGCACCGTCCCATCTACTACATGAGTAAAGTGTTATTGGATCCAAAGACCCGCTATCCGCTGGCCGAAAAGCTAGCATTAACCCTTTTGATGGCCTCGCGAAAGTTGCGCCCGTATTTTTAAGCACACCCTATCACCGTCTTGACAGATCAACCGTTAAGACAGATCCTTCAGAAACCTGAACACTCAGGAAGGTTAGTGAAATGGGCAGTGGAGCTTGGGGGATACGAAATCACATTCCAACCACGGCAGGCTATCAAAGGTCAAGCTCTGGCCGACTTCATTGTAGAATGCACTATCCGAAGCGACAGCAATGAAGGGGAGGCTCACCCCTGGTTGCTGCATGTCGACGGGGCATCAAGTGCTAACGAAAGCGGAGCGGGTATAGTCCTGGTTTCACCCGAAGGAAAATCCCTTGAATACTCCCTACGGTTCGGATTCCCCAGTTCGAACAACATAGCGGAGTATGAAGCTCTGATAGCAGGGATGATGTTAGCGCATAAGCTACAGGTTCACCACTTGATAGCACACAGTGATTCTCAATTGGTGGTGAACCAATTCAGTAGAGAGTACGAGGTACGGGAGCCGATGCTGGTCCCTTACTTGAAGAAAGTCCAACTTCTGGCCCGAACTTTCAAAAACTTTCAGCTGATACAAATCAACCGGTCCGAAAACACACATGCTGATGCATTATCTAAGTTAGCCTCTTCCACCGAAACACGAGGCAGGACAGTGAAGGTGGAGAGACTCGAACGACCTAGTATTGAAGAGGTCGAAGTGTGTGACATTCAAGTGGGAGACGATTGAAGATCCCCATACAAACAGTATCTCACCGAAGGAACGCTCCCCCAAGATAAGGACGAGGCTCGTCACTTAAAAATACAAGGGGCGAAGTTCACACTTATCAATGAAGAACTGTACAAAAGGGGATATTCGTCACCTTTATTGAAATGTCTGGGATCGGAACAAGCAAGCTACGCTTTAGCTGAAGTGCATGAAGGAATATGCGGCGAACACTTAGGAGCAAGAGCTCTTGCTGCTAAAGTACTGCGATCGGGATTCTACTGGCCAACGTTGAAGAAAGATGCGATGGACCAGACCCGCAAATGTGACAAATGTCAGAGGTTTGCGCCCATCACAACAGCCCCAGTGACTCCCTCGCAAGGCACAGTACAGCCAATTCCTTTTGCACAGTGGGGATTAGACATCTTTGGACCTTTCCCATTAGCCACGGGCCAAAGAAAGTTCCTGCTAGTGGCTATCGATTACTTTACAAAGTGGATTGAAGCAGAGCCTTTAGCCACAATCACGGAAAAGAAAGTGGAGGCAATGGTGTGGAAAGACATTATTTGTCGATTTGGAATTCCCCGCATCCTTAATGCCGACCATGGAAAGAATTTGATTGCAACGCCTTCCGTGAATTTTGTAAGAGCCTCAACATTCAGCTAAGGATCTCCTCAGTGTCATATCCTCAAGCTAATGGACAGGCCGAAGTCAGTAATCGGACTATCCTCCATGGGCTGAAGACCAGGCTAGATAAAGCAAAAGGGGCATGGGTAGACGAATTGCCTAGTGTTTTATGGGCATATCGTACCACCAGTCGTGTGTCGACTAAAGAAACGCCATTCAGCCTTGTATACGGCGCAGAAGCACTAATCCCCGTAAAAATTGGAGCGCTATCACCAAGAGTGATACCCTTAGTAGAGGACGAAAATTCACAAGCTCTAAGGGAAGGCTTGGACCTACTCGATGAACATAGAGAAACTACGGCTATTCGATTGGCATCCTATCATCAAAGGGTGGCCAACTACTATAATAGCCAGGTGAGAGATAGGCTAATGTCTGAGGGAGATCTAGTGCTCAGAAAGTCGCAGATCACGAATGCCCTAAAGGAGGATGGGAAGTTCAGAGCCAACTGGGAAGGTCCCTACAGAATCAGATGCAAGATCGGACCCAACACCTGCGCTCTGGAAACTTTACAAGGGAAGAAGATAGGGAAAACGTGGAATTCAAACCACTTAAAGCTGTATTTGAATTAACCACTACATCTTCCTTCCCAAGCACTATTGTTTTACTTACACTGTCACCAGATGTCCTTACCTAACCGATATATGAATTATCTTTTTATTCTAAGTCAAAATCTCGTGACAGGATTCAAAACCGTGAGGGCTGCCCTTGGTTCGGGCCTTGCGAACGCAGGCTACCAACGGGCCAAACCCAAAGCGGACAATACAGGTTGAGTGGGTCAGACCCACAGTAGACCATTCAGACGAGCCGTAAGAGCCTGAGGCGCTATGCGTCACTGTGGCCAGGCGTAGTTCAGACGAGCCGTAAGAGCCTGAGGCGCTTTGCGTCACTGTGGCCAGGCGTAGTTCAGACGAGCCGTAAGAGCCTGAGGCGCTTTGCGTCACTGTGGCCAGGCGTAGTTCCACCGAGCCGTAAAAGCCTGAGGCGCTATGCGTCACTGTGGCCAGGCGTAGTTCAGACGAGCCGTAAGAGCCTGAGGCACTTTGCGTCACTGTGGCCAGGCGTAGTTCCACCGAGCCGTAAGAGCCTGAGGCGCTATGCGTCACTGTGGCCAGGCGTAGTTCAGACGAGCCGTAAGAGCCTGAGGCGCTTTGCGTCACTGTGGCCAGGCGTAGTTCCACCGAGCCGTAAGAGCCTGAGGCGCTATGCGTCACTGTGGCCAGGCGTAGTTCAATCGAGCCGTAAGAGCCTGAGGCGCTATGCGTCACTGTGGCCAGGCGTAGTTCAGACGAGCCATAAGAGCCTGAGGCGCTTTGCGTCACTGTGGCCAGGCGTAGTTCCACCGAGCGGTAAGAGCCTGAGGCGCTATGCGTCACTGTGGCCAGGCGTAGTTCAACCGAGCCGTAAGAGCCTGAGGTGCTATGCGTCACTGTGGCCAGGCGTAGCTCAACCGAGCCGTAAAAGCCTGAGACGCTATGCGTCACTGTAGCCAGGCGTAGTTCAATCGAGCCGTAAGAGCCTGAGGCGCTATGCCTCACTGTGGCCAGGCGTATACGCATCACTGTAAAACAGGTATATATACATCCACACAAGAGCCGTAAGAGCCTGAGACGCAATGCGTCACTGTGGCCAGGCATATACTCAAACGAGCCGTAAGAGCCTAAGACGCTACGCGTCACTGTGGCCAGGCATATACTCAAAAGAGCCGTGAGAGCTTGAGACGCGATGCGTCACTAAGGCCAGACATAAAACATTCAATTAACTATAAAGGCCTAAGACGCTACGCGTCACCGTGGCCAAGTAATCAAAATATCAAGGCTATAAAAACTAAAGACACATACATGTCGCAGTGATCAAGCCTTGAACAATTATACGTTCGCTAAAAAAATTCTCTCTGAAAGTTTACCTTTCTATCAAGAATTGGGGAGCATGCATAAATACATTCAAACGAATACATTCAACCAAAATAAACAGACAAAGAATGATAAATGACAATTAGAGAAGTAGTGCAATACAAGCATGAACAAAAATCTCAATTTCATTTCATTCAAGTGTCGGTACAAGCAGATCTTTAACAGATCTTTACAATTACATTTCGACAAAGGTACAAAGTTAAAACAAAAAACAAAGTACTTGAAATGAAATACAAAAAATAAAAAAGCAAAAATCCCTATCTACTCTCCGGGAGGAAGCTGGGGATCAGCTACAAAACCTTCACTTCCAAGGGACTGCTCGCCCTCCTTGCCGTCTAAATCAATGAGGGCTTCTATAGGCTCAGGAGCACCGTCCAGATCCGCGGGCTCCCAAGGACCAGCAAGGTTGACGAGGTCGTCCTAAGCAGTCCTCTTGAACAGCTCGTCCGTAGGCTCAGCCTCGGGCTCGTACTTGGTCCAATCAGGGGCCTCAAAGAGCATCGCCTCATGGGTGTATTGGAGCTCAGGAAACTCCTCTCCTTCCCTGTGTGCTTCTAGCCAAGATCGGGCCAGGTAGAACCCGTACTTAACGTAAGGGTTGGAGAAGTCTTCCTTCCGCCTCAAGCAATCTTTGGAGAGACGATACTCCTTTACGGCCTCGGCCCGTATGCTGTCAATCTCGGCCTGGGACAGTACAGGAGCAGCTTGGCCTTCCAACTCAGCAACATGCTGCTCGAGCTCTTGATTCCGAGTGAGCATAGATTTGTAGTTGGATTGCATACGGTCTAACTCAGAATGAGCCTCCTGCAGGTCCTCTTGGAGTTTACAAGACCGGGCCGTCTCCACCGTGAGATCCCCCTTCGCAAGACCGAGGTCTTGATGAGCCTTAGCAAGCTGCTCCTCCAAGCTTCGAACTAAATCCGAAAGAGAGGACAAGTTGTTAACCGTGTTCTGTAACTCCATAACTTTGTCCCTCAACTCCCGGATCTCTCTGTCGGCTCACTCCCAGTAAGCCCGATGTTGGGCATTATTTGCCACAGTTCGTTGAGCCAGCTGCGAAAAATGCAAAAATGTTAGATTTAAAGCATGCTGCAAAAAGCAATCAAAAAGAAGAGAAATCAGAAACTTACCCTCAACGCCTCGATATCGGCTAAGTCTTCCCCCTCGGGGTAGTTTCTGAATATCCTTGCCTCATCTCGAGGAAGGATAGTGGACCAGCTCAATCGGGAGGCCACCCCGGGAGTGTCCAAAATGTCGTTGTCATGAACCCCGGGGTAGACTCGGAATTCGTGGCCCCTCATAATATTTCCCCCGTCCACAGAATAGGGCCTCTCGTCGGCAGGACCTATCCTCGGTAATATCGGCCTGCTTCCCATCGAACCCTCGATGTACAGGCGCCTTCTATTCTTCCGCTGAGACGGAATGATATTGCATTCCGCGCGCTCCTCGGAGCGTGATCGCCCGGATGACCCGGAAGCCCCCGTGAAGAAGAGGCAACTCTCCCCCTATCACGAGAGAGATCTCTCTGTTCTGAAGAAGGGGGAGGCATCGCCTGTCTAGAAACAGGAGGGGTCCGAGCATGAGGTGGATGAGAGGGGACCGGTGCCTCACTTGGGACATCGTCAGCCAAACGATGCCTCTTCCTGGCAGGAGCGCTGGAAGGACCAGCCTCAGAAACCTGGCGACCTAATGATTGCCGAAAATGACTCATATCTGTAAAAAAAAAAAAAAAAAAGAAGATCAGTGGTCAATAAATTGATCAAAAATGAGAAGCAGCGGGAAAAAATAAAAGTTACCGTCAGGAGAGTCTAAGTGCTCCTGAAGGGACTCGATATTTATCCCCTCGTCGTTCGGGAGCACCATGAAAGTGGAGCCGAACCCTTCCCAACCAGCGAGATCGGCTAAGGGTTCGCTACCAGAGCTGGATTCCAGATTGGTGCCCTCTATATCCTCTTGCGGCCTAGGGGCTTCAGGATTCAACTCGGGAGAAGCCGAAGGCAGAGGAGCTGACGACGAAACAGAGGGTCCAGCAACAGGGACCGGACCCACACCCCAGCCAGCCGATATCAAATTTTCATTTGATAAAAGGGCGTCGAGGCTAAGGGGTTGAGGGACTAGCAGCTTATTAACGTCAGAAGATAGCTGCTCCCTAAGCGTGGCGATCCGAGGGCCCTTGGGAATTTCACGCCTGGTTCCCCAACGAGTGGGGATATCTAGGCCCTCGGGTAATCCCATCACCAGCCATTCAGTCTCAAAACCATGCAGCTTGTTAGCAGGTTTCTCAAACAGTCGGTTCTCAAAACCGGGCTGATACACCCGCTGAAGCGAGTAAGGCACCAAGCCGGGGCTCCCTCGAAGCCTAAAGAATACTTCTAAAAGAGGAAGAGATGGAGGGACGCCCCTTAAATGGCAGTGCACAGTGAATGCTACCAATTGCATCCATGCATGAGGATGCAGTTGCCCCGGGGATATCCTGTGCGTCCTAAGGAAGGAAGCCCCGAAGTTGGACAAGGGGAAGCGAAGTCCTAACTCCAAAGCTGCCCTAAAAACGACAGCCCCGTCGGACACACGACGTATGTCGCTCTCCTGAGGGGTTGGGAGCCTATAAGAGTATCCCTCAGGTAAAGGAAATCGGGATTCTAGGTCTTGGACGTCGGCTTCCTTTAAAGTCGACTTAACGCTTAGATCAATTTGTTTTCCTATACCATGGCCAGCCATTTTAGGAGTCTGTAAATCAAAAGAGTGGGACTGCAGACTATGAAATTACCTAAAATGAAGTAAAGGAGAGATTGGCGACAGAGTATGAAGAAGTTGCGGCAGAGTTGCGACACAGTGATGTGTACGCGACAGACTTGCGGCAGAGTGCAGTAGAGTGCGGCAGAGTTGCGAGAGAGTGTGCAGAGAAAATCGCGGCTGAGTGTCTTTTTGGGGGAGAACTCAATAGCGACAAGGACAGCAGGGGCCCAGTATATATAGCGGCTCGCCTGCGTCGACACACGCGCGGAGATCCGACCCGACCCGAGAAAATCTAGACCCAGATACTTCGCAGGAATGATTCCTGCCAAAGAGTGGGGAGCAATTGATGGTGGTCGTGTCACCAGAAACCACGTGTGCAACTATCCGCCCGCCACGTGTCAAATCGGAATTGAGCCACGTGGCAGATTTGGCGACAGTGTGGCGCGACAGACCTCCATCGCCCATATCACGACATTGGTCTCTCGCACAGACCGCGGCATAGTCTCCCGCACAGTTCGCGGTAGAAGCCCCCGCTCAGCCTGCGGCACAGTCTCCCGCACAGACTGCGGTAGAGGTCTCCCGCACAGTTCGCGGTAGAAGCTCCCGCTCAGCCTGCGGCACAGTCTCCCGCTCAACCTGCAGTAGAGGTCTCCCACACAGTCTGCGGTAGAGGGCTCCCGCACAAGCTGCGGCACAGTCTCCTGCACAGACTGCGGTAGAGGTCTCCCGCACAGTTCGCGGTAGAAGCCCCCGCTCAGCCTGCGGCACAGTCTCCCGTACAGACTGTGGTAGAGGTCTCCCGCACAGTCTGCGGTAGAGCTCCCTCGCTAGCTGCTTGTATTCGAGGCGCGACAGAGTGCTCTATGACTCTGTCGCGGCCCCGACGAGCGCCTGGGCCTCTGCTCGAACCGACTTGCAGAAACCTATAAATACCAGGTGAGCTCTCTGAGGAAAAAAAAAGGATTTTGATCCAAAATAGACAAAAACAGGGAGAAACACTTAAACCCTATGATTTAAGCAAGACTTTCTCCTTTTCTTACATACACCACCTCCCGATCACTGACTTGATCGTCGGAGTGCGCGTGCAGGGACAAATCCCTGCCCCCTCTGATTCCTGTTGTTTTTGCAGGATATACGAAGAACACGTGGAGCAAATTGTATCGATTAACTTGATCGTCAACAGTACAATCAGACCACGTAGAAGGTAAAGCACTGTTGCTGTCAGGTAGGCAACATCATCAATCAACCAAATGGAAACAGAAATGAAAATGACTTAATAGCTTCAGCTTAACTAACTGATTAACTAACAATCTCTAACTAATATTTAGTCCAGCATATTATTTTGATCTAATTTTGGTAGCTTCATTTATTCATCCACACATCATCTCCATCGTGACTCAAAGACCTTCTTTTAATATTTTCCCTATCCTCTTTAGTTGAACCTACTCTTTTTCCTGTCATCATGTCTGGTGACACTAAATCCTTCCCTTGCATCCTTAAAGAGGTCTCCATTCAACTATAAACGTGATGTGTGCGTCAAAAAGCGGTTGACCACAATGAAATAAGAATTAGGTGGTTCATGTTTGGGGACAAAGTCAATATTTTTTCGTTGACAATTTAGTCAAGGTTTTTTTTTTTTTCCTTTCAAAATATGACCACGAGAAATGGTGCTTTGTTGTAAGCGATCAAGAGGGTTATGAGTAGGCCTAATAATTCGTGTATCCGTGTTATGACACGATACAACACGAATTAAGACATGATATGAATTTATAAAATACGAATACGACACGAATTATAAAACGTGTCTGAAACACAAACATGAATACGACACGTATTTTATACGTATGACACGTGACATGACACAGTTAACACGTTATAATTATTCGTGTGACATAATACGCACGATACAACACGAATAGACACGACACAAATGACACGATTAAAAATAAAACATAATCAAAAAGGAAAAAATTATAATATTTATTGATTTACATCAATAATTTAATTTACATGCATTTAAATATTACTAACAAATATAACATAATAATAATTTTCAATTCATATCATCCATAATATTTATTTAAAATTACAAAATATGCAAACAAAATATAAAAAGTTAACATTAAGTCAACAAACATAATAGCCAACAAACATTTAAAAATTAAATTTGCAAATACCATAACTCAATACAATGCAAGTAACAATAATTCAAAAGGTTAACATAACTCAATAGGATTCAGTAAATTTATATTATGATTTAAATAATTTCTTATAAATTATAAACTTATATTATGATTTAAAATAAATCATATATATTAATATCTTATTCTTATCATAATAATTTGTATGTTAATATTATGTTATTATAATTTTTTATAATATGATAATTTATATAGAATAAAATATAAAATTTCTTACTATATTGTAAATTTATAATTATATAAAGTGTAAACTCGCATCATCATATCATGTGATATAGCATTAGTGTCAGTGATACAAAATAATTAATTATAAAATCTCTTCTATTACAATACAATATTTAGAATTTATACATTAAAACAAAATATTATGTATATATATATATATATATATATATATATATATATATATATATGCATTATAATATCATATATGTAAGAATTGTTAATTGTATCTTAACTTACAACAATTTTTTTCTAATTTCAATACTTTATTTTTAGAATTTAAAATTTTTATTATTTAAGTAATTTAATTTCATATTTAATTTATTAATTTATTTTTTTTACAATATTTATTAAAGTATTATTTCATTTTAAGATATAAATTAATTTTCATTCCATATTATTTCAATATAATATGGTAGTTTACTTGGTTAATGCTTAAAAAAAATCTTTTTGGTCAAGGTTCAACTCCTCCCACAAACATATATATTATTTTCGTGTTTTACACATGTATTCGTGTGACACGATTTAAGAAAACGTGTTTTCGTGTCTTACACATGTATTCGTGTGACACAATTTGAGAAAACGTGTTTCCGTGTCTTATACGTGTTTAGCCGTATCTGACACGGTTAAATACGAAAATTGTCGTGTCAAAATTCGTGTTGACACGGATAAACACGAAATACGAATTTTTCAAACACTTATACGATTTTTTCGTGTCGTGTCTACATTTGTCGGGTCTAGTTATGAGTAGGGATTTGAAGTACTTTTTGGACATGGCGTCTGACGGGGGAAGTTCGTTATCAATTACTTCTTGGGAAAGATTTTGGTAGGGTTTTGGAATCCTTCTTGATGAGGTATCCTTGCTTTCGTAGAAGTGATGCTAAGATTTGATCTTGTTTGATTGAATGTTAGTTTTGAAATACTTGAGTTTTTATGTGACTTTAAAAAACCGATGGTGGGTGTAGTTGCGGTAGTTACGAGGGTTGTTGTAGTTGGGAGAGACATGGTTTTTCTCATTCCCACATACAGTACCCATTGTTGATAACTTCAACTGTTGATGTAAAGCTTATTGGAAATCCTAGTTGCTAAAACAGGGTTACTAACCTACAAGACAATGATGGAAGTGAAAAAGAGCGTTGGAGTAGGGATTATGAAACGTGTTTCAAAGCTCAAACTAGTTAATGCCCAAAAAGCTAAGCTTAAAACAATGAAAAAGGTAGTGAAAGGATAAGAAAGAAAGGACTTTGGAAAAAAAAAAAAAAAAGGAGCTTGGTTATGGTATAATAATTGTGAGGTTAGTTTGATCCTTTTTCCCTTTCAAAAGCTCCTGCCCCTTACTTAATTTCTATGGCGTTGTCTGTCATGAGTGTTCCTTTCCATAGGATTCAAAATGTCAACCAAGTGGCTCATACGGCTGTCAAACTGCTGGTCATTAAATGAAGAATGTGTCGAACGTAATCTCTCAAGTGGTGCTAAAAGTGGGCAAAAAGGCCTTGGTTTGGAACGTTGTATTATTTGTGTCTTGCATGGTTTGCAGCCTAGTCTTTGTACTTCGGATTTAGGTTAGGAGACCCATAACCCATAAAAGTATATTCAAAAGAATATGAAAATATCTTAAAACATAGTAACCACGGAGCAATTATTATTTTTTCATTAGGCTTTGGGAAAAGGTCAAAAAAAAGTTATTTATCTGATAATTTGAAAGAAGCAGAGATAGTGATAACCATGGCATAGCCAAATTGCAAATGTGGGATTATCTAACCTAGTGAAATCTAAATTCGTTCATAATACATGAATTAATTTAAGATAAATTATTGATTGATTTCACGAAAAATAAAAATCGAAATAAATTGATTCCATTGAAATGAAAAATTAAGAATAAATATATAATATATAATAAAATAATTTAGGCTAAATGTAAACTTATTGAAAAATATAAAGAGATCACATAAATAGTAGTTAGAACTAGAAAAAATATTTGTATTGTTTATGCACTAGTTTTTTTTTCTAATATTAAAACTAGTTTTGATTTTTACCGATTGTGACTACATGTATCAAATTATTTTATGAAGTTATCAGTACAAGAGAAATTACAATCTTATTATAATATTACATATAAGAAATCAATGAATTACATCAAATACATAAACCAACCAAACAATAAACCGATATATTTAGATAAATCCAACATAAAGTTGGACCAAACTCACACATGATGAAACTTAAACCTATAACCTCTAGGTTCCAAGATATCCTCATTATCATCAAATCAAAACTTGGTAGTGTACAAAGAACATTTTCAACAATGAAAATATATAGTGAAAATTTTGTTATTAATCCAATAGGAGATAACTCAGTGAATAATTTGATTATATAGATTGAAAAATCCATTTCAAATTAATAATTATTTTCAAAATTATGAGACCTCTTCTGTAACAACCCAAATTTCACATATTTTGGTTGGACTACGAGTTGACATCAAATTAAAACCATAAATCTAACTACTTAATTTAATTTTCTCTTAGTAATAATTTAAACAAAACCAAAGATAAGTACTTCTCCAATTTAATCAGCATAATAATTTCTTCACAATATATTCACATTCCCTATACACGTTTCTTTATACATTACTGTACTTATAAAAATTTTAAATACAGGAACAAATGTCTATACTAGGTATACTTTTGCCACGAATGAGTACTTTGATGACGTATGGCTATGCTAATTTATTCATCTTACAGAAGCTGTCCCAGTTACTGATGGGGCTCTGTGGAGGAAAGTGAAGGGTGAGCTTAACGTGCTCAGTAAGAAAATTATATAAGCAATATACAACTACACTATCTACATGCTTATAATGCATGCCTTGATCAGTTATAAAACACTGTAAAACACTTGCATTTAATTTGATTCGATAATACTGAAAATTATTCACACTCAATGCACTTTTCTTTGAAAAACACTTCCAATAACAATCAATTTTCAATACGATACTGTTAACACTTGTAAAATATATGCATTTGATACAGTCGATACGATGAAACAACTTTATGTTTAATCAATGCAAATAAAACACTTGAATCTGTTTCCTTGAAACGTTTCATTCAATCAGTAAACAGTTCAATTCACTTTCAGTTCGTTTAATAAACAATTCAGTTCACTGGAGACTAGGCTGGGATTTAATCAATAACGATACAATGGACATATGACCATAGTTAGTGACCCCAAGCAATCACGGGCCAGGTGTACAAGTGTCACGACCCAAACTACCCAAAAATCAGAGTTAATTTTTCGCGTTTTGTTTATTTACTTAAATTCTTGCCTGTTCTCGAATCGTGACCACACTCCACTAACAAATTGGGCTGTGCGTCAATGCCAGTCCCACCATACATTTACCATAGTACTTATTTCTTCTCCAGTCATTTATAATTGTTTACATTATTTATACATCCCCTAAAGTTGCTTACAAACATGTTACTGTGCTATGCTTATGTAGATACAATATGTACAAGTGTATATACCTTATGTTGATGGGCAGCAGCGGATATCTGGAATGCAGTACTGAGTCGCCTCAACTTCAACTGGAGATTATCTGTGGGAGAAAATGAAATGGGTGAGCACATCAAGCTCAGTAAGGCAATCCTACGAACAAGTAGGTAACCATACTACCTACATGAACGTGGTGCCATGCATAAACCACCATTTCTCCACACATTTTAAACAGATGATATGAAAATTATGATGTTATGTAAATCGAATTTACACAAAAAATTCAACATGCAATTATTTTAAATCATTTCTTTCTCTTTAAAAAATTTTCCAATAAAGTCAGGACTCGACCCCTCCTTCGGGTGATCCTGACTCACACAAAATCATGAAAATCCGTTTACATCACATATGGGTTTAAAAAGCATGAAAATACCCATCATGCACATTTAATTAAAAACCCAGTTTAAATCATCGAAATCGTCGACATGCGAGACGAGGCAATATCTGTATAACGACAATAACCAGGACTGGCCATATGTGTCCTCGTTAGTCCCTCTAGCTTCACGGATCCCAGTGTGCGAGGTCTCACCCTGATCGGGAACCGCCCGGGAGGTGGGTCAATCCAACCCGTCAGTCTTATCCGATCTCACGCATCCGAAGATGCCGTATCCGAAGATACCCCGTATCAGAAGATACCGTATCCGAAGATACCCCGTATCACAAAGATACCGTATCCGAAGATACCCCACGGTACACCGTACTCCATGCTACTTGCACGGTACATCGTACTCCATGGACCCATATTACTCTAGGTACTCCAGCCCAAACGGCCTGCTTCCCACAGAGAGGTTTTGTTTCTCAATACTCATGCCACGTCTCAAAACGCACGTGCGAGCCTATTAAATCGGTGACACACAGTCTACCCGATGCTCCAAGCACGGCTCATCGCATGTTCTCATAAAATCAGTGCGAGCGATGCTCAGCACCTCATCAAATCAAGTAAAATCGGCAGAGCCCGCTTTACATCCCCACAAGGCCGCCAACCTCATCCCTCACTCTCACCCCACCTAAGAGGTCTTTTGAGCCTGTTGGGCCTTTTGGCTGACTCCAAGGGCAGACAGCGCTACTCCACAAATCCAGTAAATCTAGTGCGAGCTAAGCTCAGCACTCTGTATATAAATCACATGAAAATCTTATAAAATTTGGTGCGAGTTAAACTCCAGCACCCTGTCTCGAAAATCATGTAAAAATATGGTGCGAGTTAGACTCTAGCACCCTGTCACGAAAATCATGTAAAATCTGGTGCGAGTTAGACTCTAGCACCCATGCATGTAAAACTCTAGTGCGAGCTCTCGCTCCAGCACTAATGCATGCATAACACAAATCAAACATCGTGCGAGCTGAGCTCTAGCACGTCACATGTAAATAAAAACACGTAGGCGGCTCGGTTATCTCCAAATAGTCTTCACAGAAATTACATCGTTTAAGGTATGCAATGCTATGCATTTTTCTTTAAAAGTGAGCCAGCCTACTCATGCATGTGTTAAAATACCTCCAGAACGAGCAGGAACCTCTTGTCCTTGCTCCTCCCAATTTTTCCTAAATTTGTAAGTTCTACCCTTAACAAGGGTATTTTAGTAATTTACCCATTCGGGGCACTAAAATTATTAATTGACCTCTAGACCCTTCAGGTAATTTTGAAAGACTGCAGATGAACTTAAAATTGCGTAAAGTTACCTCTAGCAGTCCGCAGAATTCCCTTACCTTATTTTCCTGTCGAGTCTGACCTTTTCTTTTCCACTGTTGTCTCGTCGCGCAGTCCAATATGCTCCCAATCAAATGCCCGGAACTGCGTATTAATATTCCTCAGGTCAAATATTATACAATTTAATTGTATTTAATATTTTTTGGGCTTAATTTAAATCATTGGGCCCGTTTACCCCTATTGGGCCCGATTGCACCTTAATGGACCTTAATCGGCCTTAAGCCCGTTTTCCACTTAATTTTCACATTATCGAGGCCTATTGGGCTCATTGGACCCACCAATAATTTCTTGGGCCTCGTTCTAACTCTCGAATAGCTAAATTTATTATTTACGACAATTTACCTAAATTTCTATAATTTAATTCAATTTATGCGGAATTTAAATTCATATCACGCATAACGATGTAAATTGTCGTAAATAAGGGTCACTTACCCGAGATTCCATGCTAATCCGTAAATCGAGGCTATCTCGAGCTCTCGGTGGATGCCAATTGTCGAGCTACATAATTTCACAATTTTTCGGGTAAGTTTCCAGTCGAAAATTAATTAAATAAAATATTCCAAAATTTAAATCGGTCAATTCGACCGCTTATCGACTTACCCGAAGCTCGATTGCATCACTGGAATTTTTCCCAATTTTTTTCTCTTTTTCTTTTTCCCTTTTTCTTCCTTTTTTCTTCTCTTTTTGGCTGAACCGGTTCAGTCCGGTTCGGACCAGTTCAGACCCGCCGGTTCACCCCGGTTCACTCCGATTCACTCCGGTTCATCGCCTTACCGGCCGGTTCTCCGCCGGCTTCCATGTCACGCCCCGAATATGCGGAAAATAGGGCTAATTTAAAACTTTTTACTCGTTAATTCACAATTAAAGGTGCATTCCTGTGCAGTGTCATACATCATCATAATTATCATGCCTCAGGATCTCATCAATAGGATTTATATATCATACCAAATACATTAATCCATCTCAAGATAATTAATCCTAATACATCCCGTATAATGTTATACATCAAGTGTCTGCAATTACAATAATAGTCTGGGTACATGAAAAGATAAAATATACCTCAAGATACAATATATATGGCCTGGAGCTCGAATCCTCCACTAGCCACTACTCCGTACGTCGCAGGGAGATCCTTTTTCACTTGAAGAACTCTGGGGGGGAAAGGAAAACAGGGTGAGCTTCTAAATCGCTCAGTAAAGGGGGTAAGGAACTCATTTCATAAACCAAAATACACATCACAAAAGGTTTATTTGTATGTGAAACTCATTTGAAAACCATAGCATGAAAATACTCAAAATGACGTTCTCATGTCTCAAGTCATGTAAAAACATGAAGAAAAAGGCTCACTCTAGAGCAATAACAAAGCATGTGAAAATAGCGCGTTAAACGCTTTCTCAAATAACGTGATAAAATCACAGTAAAAATAATGCACGTGGCACAGCCACTAAACACGCGTGGCATAGCCACTGATTTAATTTCTCACGTGGCATAGCCACAAATCACGCGTGGCAAAGCCACTGATTTAATTTCTCAATTGGCATAGCCACAGAATAGGGTTTCTCAACGTGGCACAGCCACCAATGGGGTATAACGTGGCACAGCCACCAATGGGGTTTCTCAACGTGGCACAGCCACCAAGGGGGTATAACGTGGCACAGCCACCAATAGGGTTTCTCAACGTGGCACAGCCACCAAGGGGGTATAACGTGGCACAGCCACCAAGCATACGTGGCATAGCCACAGAATAGGTTAGTCTCACGTTACCAGAATGGAGAAGAAGTCGGGCTTACATGCTACCAGAGCAATGCCCAGTGTGTACTCACAACTACACACCTAAGTCTTATCACATAAGACTGATTTGCC
Source organism: Firmiana major (assembly GCA_033439115.1). NCBI lineage: Eukaryota > Viridiplantae > Streptophyta > Magnoliopsida > Malvales > Malvaceae > Firmiana > Firmiana major. The sequence continues at coordinate 17,608,342 of CM065903.1, read as the reverse complement.
TTCACATAGAACTCATGATGGTTTTTCTCTCATAAAACTCATTTGAAAATCGTTTTGTACTCAACACAAAACGTAATAAAACCGAGTTCCAACCGGCAAAGCACACGCACACATTTCTCAAATCTCAATATTGCCTTAACGTAGAGCCCAGTTATAAACTCATAAAAACATTGGGCTCCAACCGGCTATAAAATCGTGTACAATTTAATCTCAACACAAAACTCAACATGCTTGTTTTATAAATCACAATTCATGCTAAAATAGTTCACAATTCACATACACAAATGGTTTAGATTTCCCTTACCTCTTTGCACCTCGTATAGTGCAATCGTTTCCCCCGTATCACGGACTAGTCTCGCATTCCACTCTGGAACTCCCGAGCTGTCCAAACGATGTTAAAACATCAATACTCAATTATCTCATAAACCTCAATTCTCAAAATCGAGCATAATTGCTCATAACTCCTCAATATCTCTTTGTTCTCGTAACTCAACCCTAAACTACAACCTCATTCACAATAGCTCAACGTCCTATATTTCTCATGTTAAATCATCTACGCTAATTCACCACATTGTCTATATTCCCATTTATAGCACAAATTCTTAAAATTACCAAATATCTACATTACTCCAACTACATTGCAATTTCATCAATTCCCTAATCCTTTCTCAACTATTTCAACGCAATGACAACCACCAATAACATCAAAATCATCTCAAATATCAAGATCGAGGTTTAGAAATTACCCAAAGCTTGCGAGACGCACAACTCACGCCTCGATCCGATTCGTCCTTCGATTTCCAAGTATGTTATTCTCCCTTTGATGAGGAACAACTTTTCTTCTTGCCACAACAGCTGATTCGGCCGGAAATGGGGGATTTGGATGAGTGAGAAAGTTAGGTTTTCGGTAAAATGGGGGTTGGAAGAGAGAGAAAGTGAAATTGCAGGAGAAAACACGGGTTCCTTATTTAGACTGGAGGTAGGAGATCGATCTGCCTCTTGATGAGATCGATCTGCGTTTGAAATTTGGGGACGATCTGGGCAATTTTATGCCTAGGAGATCGATCTGTCGAGGGGTGAGATCGATCTCTTTATGGCTTTATGAGATCGATCTGCTCCTAAGGAGATCGATCTTCTCCCAAACAGAATCATTTGGAGATCGATCTCTTACTCATGAGATCGATCCTTTCTCAAACAGAATCATTTAGAGATCGATCTCTTCCATTGGAGATCGATCTGCTCCTCAAATTCTTCCTTCCTCGTCATTTTTAACTCACCAGATCGATCTCTCCTTCTCCCAGATCGATCTGTCCTCATACTTCATGCTTATTTTACACACTTAACATATAAATCTCCATTTATAATTCCCATAATTCACTTAGCTCAATAAATTACACTTCAAATTATTATTACATCAATAAAATATGCCTGAAATTCTCAGATCTCACATCCTCCCCACCTTAAAAAGAATTTGGTCCTCCAAATTCAACTCAACTAGTCAAATAGATGGGGCTATTTCTCCTTCATGAGACTCTCTAGTTCCCACGTTGCCTCTTCCATTGAGTGATGTCACCACAAGACTTTCACTAATGGGATGCTCTTGGTTCTCAGTACCTTCTCCTTTCTATCGAGAATCCGGACGGGTTCCTCTGTGTAGCTCATGTCCTCTTGAATGTCCATCTCGTCATACTCTATGACATGAGAAGGGTCCGGGTGGTACTTCCTCAACATAGATACATGAAAAACATTGTGTATTCCGGACATCTGTGGGGGTAATGCTAATCTTTAAGCTACCTCTCCCACTCTCTCAAGAATCTCGAATGGTCCTATGTATCGAGGACTCAATTTCCCTTTCTTCCCAAATCGCATGATACCCTTACTCGGTGATATTTTCAGAAATACTGCATCACCAACCTCAAACTCGAGTGGCCGTCTACGCACATCCGCGTAGCTTTTCTGTCTACTTTGTGCAGCCCGTAACCTCTCACATATGAGTTTCACACTCTGTACGGCTTGCTCAACAAGCTCGGGAGCATTTATTTTTCTGTCATCGACTTCTTCCCAAGCTACAGGGGATCTACACCTCCTACCATATAGAGCCTCAAAAGGTGCCATTCCAATACTCGCATGATAGCTGTTATTGTATGCAAACTCTGCTAGGGGCAAGTGATCATCCCATGATCCCTTAAAATCCATCGTACACGCCCTCAACATATCCTCCAGGGTCTGAATAGTCCTCTCTGACTGACCATCTGTCTGAGGATGATAGGCGGTACTAAACCTCAATCGAGATCCCATGGACTCCTGAAACTGGGTCCAAAATCTAGAAGTAAACCGGGAATCTCTATCAGAAGTAATACTCACTGGAGCCCCATGTAATCTAGCTATCTCGCTGACATACAGTTCAGCTAAGGCATCCACAGTATCTGTGCTCTTGATGGCAAGGAAGTGGGCACTCTTGGTCAATCTATCCACAATGACCCATATCGCGTCACGACCTCTTCGGGTCCTCGGTAAACCCATAATAAAGTCCATAGTGACATGCTCCCATTTCCATGTAGGTACAGGTAAAGGCTGTAGTAGTCCTCCGGGCTTTCGATGCTCAGCTTTCACTTGCTGGCATACTAAACACCTGGCCACATACTCTGCCACGTCTCGCTTCATACCACTCCACCAATACACCTTTCTCAAGTCTCGGTACATCTTAGTACTCCCCGGGTGCATGGTGTATCGCGTGCAGTGGGATTCTCTCAGTATCTGTCTCTTTACGGTATCATCGCCCGGTACACAAATCCGTCCTCTGAACCTCAATAATCCATCCTCACTGATGGTGAGATCCGACTGTGAACTCTGCTCAGCTTGGCTAACCATATCTATCAATCTCTGATCACTGCGCTGCCCAGTTCTAATCTGATCCATGATCCTGGGCTCTATCCGCAGGCTAGCCAAAAATCCAGTCTCTACCTCTTTAACTCTGATCAGAAGTTCGGTGAACTGCTCTAACAAATCCCATTCCCTGATCATCATAGCAGATATCATACTCTTCTTGCTCAGGGCATCAGCAACCACATTCGCCTTACCCGGATGATAAAGAATCTCGCAGTCATAATCCTTAAGGAGTTCCATCCATCTCCTTTGTCTCATGTTTAACTCTTTCTGATCAAAGAGATATCTCAAACTCTTATGATCAGTGAAGATCTGGAATCTTTCCCCATACAAGTAGTGTCGCCAGATCTTCAAAGCAAATACCACAGCGGCTAACTCCAAATCATGCGTGGGGTAATTCTGCTCATGGTCTTTCAGCTGTCGCGATCCATATGCGACCACTCTTCCGTGCTGCATCAGCACACACCCCAATCCTTGGTGAGATGCATCGCTATACACCGAAAATCCTCCTGATCCCTCAGGGATAGTTAACACAGGTGCCGCTGTCAATCTCCTCTTTAATTCCTGAAAACCGAGCTCACATTGATCGGTCCATATAAATGGAGTCTCTTTGCGCGTGAGTTTAGTCAAAGGAACAGCAATCCTTGAAAATCCTTCCACAAATCTCTTGTAATACCCTGCCAAACCAAGGAAACTTCACACCTCAGTAACTGTCTTCGGCCTCTCCCAATTAAGCACAGCCTCCACCTTGCTTGGGTCCACTGATACCCCTTCCTCTGAGACTATATGACCAAGGAAAGCTATCCGGTTCAGCCAAAACTCACACTTACTAAGCTTTCCGTATAATTGCTTATCTCGGAGTATCTGAAGTACTAACCACAAATGCTGTGCATGCTCCTCATACGACCGAGAGTACACCAGGATATCATCAATAAAGACTATCACAAATTTATCCAGATAGTCTCTGAACACCTCGTTCATCAATCTCATAAATGCTGCAGGGGCGTTTGTCAATCCAAAGGACATCACCAGAAATTCGTAATGGCCATACCTTGTCCTGAAGGCCGTCTTTGGAATATCTTCTTCCTTGATCCTCAATTGGTGATAGCCCGATCTCAAATCAATCTTAGAAAAGACTGATGCCCCTCTCAGCTGATCAAGTAGATCATCAATCCTGGGTAGTGGGTATTTGGTCTTCACCGTGGCTTTATTCAACAACCGGTAGTCTACACATAATCTGAGACTACCATCCTTCTTCTTAACAAATAGTACTGGCGCTCCCCACGGTAAAACACTGGGTCTAATAAACCCTTGATCCAATAACTCCTGTAGTTGTCTCTTCAATTCCTCGAGTTCCACTAATGCCATCCTGTAAGGAGGTTTAGAGATCGGCTGAGTATCTGGTACCAAATCAATGGTAAACTCCAGCTCTCTCTCTGGTGGTAAACCTGGCAATTCATCTGGGAAAACATCCAGAAATTCACACACCACAGGTATATCCTCAATCCTCGGATGTTCCCGCTCATCGTCTGAGATGAGTGTCTCATAACCTTCACATGAATAATCATATTTAATATTCTCCAAAATAATATCAAAATTCTCAAATTACTACTAGAATTCCACATATTTATTTTCTCAATATCTCAATCGTACACTATAAGGTTCAGGTAGGGAGAAAGTTACAATCTTAGTGTAGCAGTCTAAACTCACTCGATTGGTTGCCAACCAATCCATCCCCAGAATTACATCAAACCCATGTATATTCAACATGATTAGATCTGCTAACATCACTCTATCTCCCACCTTTATTTCACATCCTCTACAGATTAACTCAGTTCTCTGAGATTCACGCATAGGGGTATTTACATGTAGTATGTATTCTAGAGGTTCAAACTTCAAGTTTAATCTACATGCAAAATGCTCAGAAATAAAAGAATGCGTGGATCCTGAATCAATCAACACATGAGCCTTATGATTACATACAGAGAGTGTACCTCTTATAGTTTCTGCCGAAGTGTCTGCGGTTTCCTTATCCAGGGCAAACACACGTCCCTGTGCCACAGGTTTCTTCCCTTTCTCTGCCGCAGTGGCCCGTCTCCGGGGATCCACTCTCTGAAGCTATTGTCTAGTGGGCTCCAGAGCATGTGGTATCTGAGGTTGGGGACAGTCCTTCACCCTGTGACCCATGTCACCACATCTAAAACATCCACAGATCGACCCAGTACAACTTCCCTTATGCGATCGGCCACAGTCTCCACAAACCCTTATCTCCGGCCTGACATATCGAGGGGTCTCCTTGATAATAGGATAGGCTCTGGGTCTCTCCAATCTGTCCTTCTGTACCTCAATCGTTCCTCTTCTGAAGGAACCTCTCCGAGTCTCTGCTTGGAAAAGTGCTGGCCTCTTGCCCTTATCTCTATTCACTGCTCTGAGCTCATTCTGGGATTGTACCATCTCAATCCCTCTTTCAATCTCTTGTGCTCGTCTCAGAGCATCTCCAAACTCAGTAATACATAGCCCTATCAATATATCTCTGATGACGGGCTTCAACCCATACACAAACTTCTCTGTGCGGAGCTCTTCACTCTTGAAGGTCTCTGGGTCATATCTCAATAGCGCTGTGAATTGGCTCTCATAGTCATCCACAGACATGTCACTCTGTACCAAACTCAAAAACTCAGCTTGTTTCTTTCTCTGGGCGGCTCGTGGTACATATTGGGTCCTAAAGGCTGTCTGGAACTCTTCCCAACCAATCACATCCTGGCGAGACATCAGAATACCCTGGGTAGTACCCCACCAATCTCGAGCTCTCCCCTTCAGCATATAGGCACTCATACTGACCCTCTCAGCATCGGTGCATCCTAAAAAATCAAATATAACTCTCAATTCCGTCAACCACTCCTCAGCCTCTGTAGGATCCTTCTTTCACCTAAATGCGGGTGGATTCATCTTCAGAAAATCCTTTAGTCGGACCATACTTCTATCCTCAGGCTGGGTGACGGTAGGCACTGGGGGTATGGGAGGTCCTTGTGGTGGTGTAGGGGTAGTATCCGAGGCATTAACTCCAAAGTGTTGCACGAATAACACTGCCATATGCTCAAAACCTTGCCTCACATCGATCTCAATCCGATTAAATCGAGAGTTAGGACTCTCTGGTTGTGGGACAGGTGGCGGAGGGGACTCTACCTGCCTCCTCGAACGACCCCGTCGTTTACTCATTCTCTATCTCAACTCGTCTCCTGCGCGTACATATCAAAATTGATTGAAATCTCAATCCTCAATTTCAGTTCATGACCAGACTATTACAGACACTTGGGATGTATTCTATTTCACTTAACCGACACTGACAGTACTAGACACCCTAAGCTCTGATACCAAGAAAACTCTGTCACGCCCCGAATATGCGGAAAATAGGGCTAATTTAAAACTTTTTACTCGTTAATTCACAATTAAAGGTGCATTCCTGTGCAGTGTCATACATCATCATAATTATCATGCCTCAGGATCTCATCAATAGGATTTATTTATCATACCAAATACATTAATCCATCTCAAGATAATTAATCCTAATACATCCCGTATAATGTTATACATCAAGTGTCTGCAATTACAATAATAGTCTGGGTACATGAAAAGATAAAATATACCTCAAGATACAATATATATGGCCTGGAGCTCGAATCCTCCACTAGCCACTACTCCGTACGTCGCAGGGAGATCCTTTTTCACTTGAAGAACTCTGGGGGGGAAAGGAAAACAGGGTGAGCTTCTAAATCGCTCAGTAAAGGGGGTAAGGAACTCATTTCATAAACCAAAATACACATCACAAAAGGTTTATTTGTATGTGAAACTCATTTGAAAACCATAGCATGAAAATACTCAAAATGACATTCTCATGTCTCAAGTCATGTAAAAACATGAAGAAAAAGGCTCACTCTAGAGCAATAACAAAGCATGTGAAAATAGCGCGCTAAACGCTTTCTCAAATAACGTGATAAAATCACAGTAAAAATAATGCACGTGGCACAGCCACTAAACACGCGTGGCATAGCCACTGATTTAATTTCTCACGTGGCATAGCCACAAATCACGCGTGGCAAAGCCACTGATTTAATTTCTCGTGTGGCATAGCCACAGAATAGGGTTTCTCAACGTGGCACAGCAACCAATGGGGTATAACGTGGCACAGCCACCAATGGGGTTTCTCAACGTGGCACAACCACCAAGGGGGTATAACGTGGTACAGCCACCAATGGGGTTTCTCAACGTGGCACAGCCACCAAGGGGGTATAACGTGGCACAGCCACCAATGGGGTTTCTCAACGTGGCACAACCACCAATGGGGTATAACATGGCACAGCCACCAAGCATACATGGCATAGCCACAGAATAGGTTAGTCTCACGTTACCAGAACGGAGAAGAAGTCGAGCTTACATGCTACCAGAGCAATGCCCGGTGTGTACTCACAACTACACACCTAAGTCTTATCACATAAGACTGATTTGCCTTCACGTAGAACTCATGATGGTTTTTCTCTCATAAAACTCATTTGAAAATCGTTTTGTACTCAACACAAAACGTAATAAAACCGAGTTCCAACCGGCAAAGCACACGCACACATTTCTCAAATCTCAATATTGCCTTAACGTAGAGCCCAGTTATAAACTCATAAAAACATTGGGCTCCAACCGGCTATAAAATCGTGTGCAATTTAATCTCAACACAAAACTCAACATACTTGTTTTATAAATCACAATTCATGCTAAAATAGTTCACAATTCACATACACAAATGGTTTAGATTTCCCTTACCTCTTTGCACCTCGTATAGTGCAATCGTTTCCCCCGTATCACGGACTAGTCTCGCATTCCACTCTGGAACTCCCGAGCTGTCCAAACGATGTTAAAACATCAATACTCAATTATCTCATAAACCTCAATTCTCAAAATCGAGCATAATTGCTCATAACTCCTCAATATCTCTTTGTTCTCGTAACTCAACCCTAAACTACAACCTCATTCACAATAGCTCAACGTCCTATATTTCTCATGTTAAATCATCTACGCTAATTCACCACATTGTCTATATTCCCATTTATAGCACAAATTCTTAAAATTACCAAATATCTACATTACTCCAACTACATTGCAATTTCATCAATTCCCTAATCCTTTCTCAACTATTTCAACGCAATGACAACCACCAATAACATCAAAATCATCTCAAATATCAAGATCGAGGTTTAGAAATTACCCAAAGCTTGTGAGACGCACAACTCACGCCTCGATCCGATTCGTCCTTCGATTTCCAAGTATATTGTTCTCCCTTTGATGAGGAACAACTTTCCTTCTTGCCACAACAGCTGATTCGGCCGAAAATGGGGGATTTGGATGAGTGAGAAAGTTAGGTTTTCGGTAAAATGGGGGTTGGAAGAGAGAGAAAGTGAAATTGCAGGAGAAAACACGGGTTCCTTATATAGACTGGAGGTAGGAGATCGATCTGCCTCTTGATGAGATCGATCTGCGTTTGAAATTTGGGGACGATCTGGGCAATTTTATGCCTAGGAGATCGATCTGTCGAGGGGTGAGATCGATCTCTTTATGGCTTTATGAGATCGATCTGCTCCTAAGGAGATCGATCTTCTCCCAAACAGAATCATTTGGAGATCGATCTCTTACTCATGAGATCGATCCTTTCTCAAACAGAATCATTTAGAGATCGATCTCTTCCATTGGAGATCGATCTGCTCCTCAAATTCTTCCTTCCTCGTCATTTTTAACTCACCAGATCGATCTCTCCTTCTCCCAGATCGATCTGTCCTCATACTTCATGCTTATTTTACACACTTAACATATAAATCTCCATATATAATTCCCACAATTCACTTAGCTCAATAAATTACACTTCAAATTATTATTACATCAATAAAATATGCCTGAAATTCTCAGATCTCACATTCCACCGCCAGTGGCTCTGCAAGGTCGTTCGCAGCTCGAATTTGGCCTCAGCTTTGGTCGAGATCGCCGGAAGGTCACCGGTTCGGCCTGTTCTCTCTGGACCGTCGGTACCGTTTCCTTTTTTTGTCATTTCTGGCGTTTGCCGGCAGTTTCGTTAGTCGTTTTCGGTGTCAATCGGCTCGGCTGCACCTCAGGAAGCCTCGGTTGGGGTCGATCGGGCCTGAATCAGCGTCGATCGTCGGCGATTCCACTTCTTTCCCCGTCGGTTTCTCTCCCTCGATCCGTCGGATTCCGACTGTTTCGTCGGCCAATACCGATCTCAAAAGAACCGGCTCCTCCTCCTGAACTCGTCGGTACCCACCGTTCACGTCCAGTCATCGTGGATCGCCGGGATCAACCTCGTTTTCCCCGCGATCTTCTCTTTCTCCGTTTGCCGGACACGGCCATCGTCGGCGTGCGTCACCGGTGCCCAGAGCTTCGTCGGCCTCTCCTCTTCCTCCTCGGCCCTTCGTCGGAGTCGCTCGGTCGCCGGTGGCTATGGATCGATCGGCCACTCGCGGGTCTCCTTCTCCGTTTTCCATTCTTCTTCTCTCTCCCCGATAGTTTCAGATTTCTCTCTTTTTTTTTTAGATTTATTTATTATTTATCTTTTATTATTTTAATCATTCAAATACCTTAAAAATACCCAAATATCCCTTAAAATTATTATTTTATTTCAAATTAATTAATTTAATTTTATTTAATTTATTTATTATATTTTAACCCTTTTTCGGGTATAATTTCTTCGTATTTTCGGGATATTGTCCCGAATGACTTTTCGGTATATTTTTCAATTATTTTCGGGATTATTTTTTGGAACTAAAAATCTCGATTAATTCCCATAAATTAATATCTTGATCAATTTAACCCAAAATAAATTTATTTTACCTTTATTGACCAAGATTTCTCAAATCCATATTTTTAATTAAATTTCCTTATCGAATTATACCGACTTTCGGTCTTTTGACCATTTTGCCCTTACACGTGTTCGGGATTAATTTAACCCGACTTCCCTTCACGAATACTCATTCATTTCGTATTTTAATTAAATTCGGGTCTTACAACAAGGGTGTCATGCGCCTCAGGGGGATAGGTCAGTCCAGCCCGTCGGGCAATGAATACAATACAATCAATACGATACAATAGTCCGTAGACTTAATGCACAGTGCAGTGTACTCCATGTGCGTCCACATGGTACAACGAACTCTATGGACCCTGATACAATACAATATGACTGAGGGCACTGAGTAATCTCAAGGATTACCGCCTAACATTAATATCAACCATCACATTGTCTCAAAATTCAGTGCGAGCATGTCAGTGTAAGATCACAGAGTAATACATGACGGCTCCAGCATGGTTTTACTCATCAATCATTTAAAATTCAGTGCGAGCAATTCAGTGTGATATACAGTCTACACGAGGGCTCTGCACTATTTCATTCGAAAATCGGATAGGTAGTTCAATTCTTTCAAAAATAATATAAAAATCAATGTTCTGTATAAAAACAGTGCATAAACGATATGTGAGTGGAGACTTCCTGGGAGGTCACCCATCGTGGAATTTCTCCCACTCAAGCACGCTTAACTTCGTAAAACGTGTTATTTTATGCAGACAGTAGAAACAATAGCTAACCTATCCATATACCGTTGGAAACAGTATTCAACGATGAAAACACTAAAAACATGCAATTTATGCATATGGTACGATTCAGTCTATAGGTAGGGGTAATATGAGATTTTCTATCTCAGGTTTTTACTTAGATTTTTCATTATCTATTTTCTCTATGATATCTATTTAGCTACTGGAGATCATAAAAATGCGTATAATTATCTTTAATAGTTTACATAAATCCCTTATCTCGGTGTCTGTCCCCAGTCCTCGATGCTTTAGTGACTGGAGCCAGTAGATCCAGTCTACTTGTTAATTTTCCCGGAGCTATTTCCTTCGGATTTCCTAATTTTCAAAATCTCTATACTTCCTTTTCTATCTCCAATTATTTTTATTTATATATATATATACAATCTGTTACACACACACACACATACACACACATATATATATATAAATACTTTTTTTTAACCCTTTTCTTTCCCGCTAAAATTCTTTTCCTTTCTTCTTCTTCCTTTTCCTTCTTCACTGTTTCTCACTCGAGGATCTTGTTCCCGGTCTCCCCCATTCTTCTCGGCGCTGCTTCCTCCTCCATCACCATCATCACGTTTCGATCGTCACCTCGTTAACCTTCCCTCCAGCTTGTCGATTCTGACTTCCTTCGTCCTTTTAGCACTGCCCCTTCCTCTTTCATCCACATTTCTACAATGTGCCCTTCATTCTCCTCATCTACTTCATAACTGAACAGGCAGTACGATTTTATCTTTGCCTCCAACCCTTTATATTTTCTTTCTCTCGTCGCTACTCCTCAGTTCAGTGGGTCCTTATCTAACGTTTCACTTCTCCCTATAAGCTCTCTTCTTCACTCTTTTCTACCAACCTTCATTCAAGTCTCTCGTCCTCTGCTTCTCATTTTCTTGCCAGGCTGTCTACTAGCTTCTCTCTTTGTTTCCTACTCATCACCATCTCTTTCCCAATCTCGGTTTAGCTAACTTCTTCACATTAATACACGTTTTTCATCCAGCAGGTCACAGTCTCTTCTTCAAGTTTTCGATTTTGTTTTGAGCAACAACTCCCAGCTACTGCATTCGCGTAGCTCTATCCTCTGTAACACAATAACTTCATGCACTGGTTGGCGATCTGTTTCAAGGTTCAGCTATGTTTTCTGCTTATGTTTATGTTTCAGCTTTTCTACAGTCCTAAGCTGTTTCAGCTGCTGTGTTATTTTCTATTAAAATTTATCATATTGTTAGCTGGCCATACATCCTCTACCGCTCTTAATTATTTCGGTTCAGCCTCATTTAATTTTGCAGACCTCAACTGTAAGACTGAAATTTGTATTATTCCATTGTAAATATATCATTGTAAATGTACATTTGTGATATATTGATTTATAAAGAAGGAATGATACAATGTTAAGTTCATTTGAATTAAGAAAATAAACTTAAGTGCTTTAAATTGAGAAATAAGAGCTTCGGTGAGCTCGGGACAAACCGAATGACATTCGGCTAAACCGACTGAAAATATGGACTCAGAACGCTAAAATATAAGGAGTCCAAGACGGAAAATTAATCCGAATTTGTAAGACCCAGATATTACAGCACCTTGGAAATTTATCTTGGAAATATGAAAAAAATATATTTCTGGAGAAATAATAAAATATGATGTACATATATATGTTTGTAGAAACAAATTAAATAATATATATGTACATGTGAGTGTAAATATTAATGTATAAAATACATTGTGGTAATATAATATTATTATAATAATATAATATATTTGTTATATTATTATTATAATAATATTATAGTATGAGATCTTTTATAAATATATATATATATATATTTGTATTATATTATATTAAAGTATAATATAATATATATATATATATAATAAATAGAAAAAGGGAAAAAAGAAAAGAATTGAAAAAAAAAAGAAAGCATAAGCCGAAACCGAGAATTGTGCATAGTGGACTGAAAACTCGATTTCCCTTTTCCTTCCTCCGGTGAGCAACGGGCGGTGAAGGAACTCGAGGAAGAGACGTCGAGGGACGACCAACACCTAGGCAACCGCCGAATGCCGTCACGCGCCATGGAGCATCGAAAATAAGTAAATCGTCGAAGGAGAGGCCGAACGGGAGAGAAGAGAAAACAACGATCGACAGTGCTGATCTAGCCCCAACCAAGCCAACTGAAGGTCCCCCTGGTGAAGCCGCACCGATTGGTGGCAGAAACGGCCTGAGAATCGGCTAAAAACGTCGACAACATCGAAAGAGCTCCTGAACTGGTTCGGACTGGTTCATTGTGAAAATGGTTGAACCAGTCCGAACTGGTTCAGCCAAGAGTGAGAGAAAAAGGGAGAAAAATTTGATGATGCATCGGGTTAAGGCATCGGGCTAAGGATAAGCCGGTAAGCGATCGAAATTGACCGTTTTAATTTTTGGAATATTTATTTGAATTTATATTTGACCGAAATTGACCCAGTTCAAATATATAAATGTGTAGCGCGACAATAGGCGATGAACATGAGTTCAATCGAGCCTCGATTTATGTGCCATAATGAAATCTCGGGTAAGTAAATCTCCCTTACTATAACTTGTATAGTTATACGAGTTAAAAATTAATCGCATAAGTTGCGGATTTATTCCGAATGAAATGTTTTATGTTTTGGAATTGAAAATGAGTGTCGAAAATAATTGTATGGACTATTCGAAAAGGCTAGAAAAGGCTTACGATGACCTAATAAGTGTAAATCAGACAAATAAGCTAAATGGGCTTAGAATAGAGTTGGGCCCAATAAAGAGCAATAACACCAATAAGAGTAAACGAGCCCAATACTTTAAGTTAAATATACTAAAAGTGAGAAATACGTATATTGATGTAATTGGTAATTATCTGCAGCTCCCGAAGATATACACGAAGCCGGATAGATCGAATTACGCGAAGTGAGAAAACGAGGAAAATTACCTTTAGCGTGATTCGAGATATGGGAATTGTATGGGCTATAGAGATAGCTACACATATTTTCATCACCATTTATAGTCACTTAAAAATTGTGTACAGTCTAGATATGGGGATTCTAGATTTCTCCCGAGTAGGGGTAGAATTACCAAAATACCCCTAGCTATGACAAAAATTTAAAAACGTTTGAAAATGCATGAAATAACATATCTCACTATTTTTTAAGTGACAAAGTGATTTTATATGATTAAAATAGTAGACGGGCTTTGGATTTGACTAATTTCATTAAATTGCATATTTTCCTATGTGATGGGTGATTTGATGGGAAGTGGTCCCTCTCACTCTGTTTCGCGTCGTTTTGTGTGTTAAACTCGATTTTGGGGTACTGTTTCCACCAGAAATGAGTCGTCTATTGATGTTATATGTGAAATCGTGTTGGAACTTTGCTCGCATATGATTTATACAATTTATACATGACATGGTGCTGGAGCCTTGCTCGTACTGGATTTATAAGATTTATGCATGAAATAGTGCTGGAGCCTTGCTAGCAGTCGATTTTATATGATATGCATAATGTCATGCTTGAGTCGTCGTGTCTACTATTTGTTACATTGACCTTCTCGCATTGGATTTTGAGACATGCGACTATTGATGATCCAAGTTGGGGTGGTAAATTCTTATGGTAGGTACCCCAGACTTGTGATTTGGAAATCGAGGTCGATGAAGTACGTTGTACCATGTAAGTAACACGGAGTACGTTGTACCGTTGCTGAGATTCGTTGGACGACTGATTAACCGACAGGTAGCATTGGACCTCCTCCCGCGATAACGAGACACTTTTGAACACTTGGCCCGTGATGCTTGGGGTCTCCAACTATGGCCATTAGTCCGTTATACACTATGACATCCCTGCCTAGTCTCTGATGTTGTATGTTTGTATGTACCTGATGGTACCTGTGGGTGAATTGGGTTTCACTACACCGAATTAAAACTTATTTTATGCAATTGAGTGAATTTTGGTTTCACTACACTAAGCTGGGAACCTGTTTTGAATTTATACAGGGTAAACTTCTATGCATAGCGGTGAACACTATTGAATTTACTGTTTAGGTATAGTGTGTGAATCGGAAACAATTTTTACACTGATGTGTTTTATTCGTATATATATAGCGAAAGTTGCTATCTACTTTCAATTTGAATTTGTTTCCGAAAGAAATGATTTCTGCATAATGCATAGCATTTTATGCATGTAGATGGTGTGGTTATCTACTGCGTGCATACTTTCCTTATTGAGCGTGTTTGTTCCCCCCTTTACTTTCATCTCTCAACAGATTTTATTCTTTAGTCTGAGAGCGTCGCAGTAGATCTTGCATTTTCTAGTGTTCGTTGCCATTTTTGTTACACAGAGGTATACACTCTTGTAGTCTTTTGTATCTAAACATTTCATAGCACAATATTGTAAATGTATAAGTACCGGGGATGTAACGAATGTAAATGATTGTAAATTAATCTAAGTATAATTTCTTACCATGATAATATATCTCATGGTAACGAACCCAAAAAATAAGGAAAGAAATTGGATTAACATCGACTCATAGCCCAACTAATTGATGTGAGTGTAAGCGAAATGGGTTGTGATAAAAGTTGGTATCAGAGCAGAGTTGGTATGGTATGAGTCAGTGTTAATGATTAAGAAAGTTACATCCCCATGATACTGTGCATTGTTTAGATACAATTGTGTATACCGGGTTGTCATGTCACTAAGAGTTGTGTCAAATATAAAGGAATTTAATCAGGATGTCTGATAGATACTGCAGTATAGAGGAAGGCTCCCAATCTCGAGGGCATAGAGACAGGCCCGAGAGACATACAAAATCCTCTTCTGATTGTGTCTCACAGGATCTAGTAGAGACTATTGAAGCACGTATGGCGAGATTAAAGCATACAGTGGAGAGCTTGTCGCATTTGTTTGGTCAGGTAATGACGAGATTGGAGAATCTGTAGGGTATGGGAGGCCCAGCAGCAGCCTCTGCCACGCTTACACCACAGACCACTAGATCAATTGGTCATAGTCGTCCTGTACCGCCATTACCTCCACCTGTACAGCTTGAGGCTGCACCTCTACTTCTTCGATCTCTGGTACCACCAGCCCCAGTAGAGCCTTAGAGAGCTCCACAGAGGGGAGGTAATGAGGTAGGGTATGGTTGTAATTTAGACCGTTTGAGACTGTTCTAGAAACTGAGACCGCCATATTTTAGTGGGGTTAAAGATCCAGTAGTAGCAGAGGATTAGGTGAATAGGCTAGAGAAGTTGTTTAGATATTTCGAGTGTTCCCCGACAGAGAGAGTAGCCTTTGCTATGTTTATGCTAGAGGACGAGGAGGAACATTGGTGGAAGTTCGCCCAGCTTATTTTGAGGGTTCAGAATTAGATATTGATATTCTTGGATGCCTTCAGGAGGTAATATATTTTGGAGACGACTAGGAGACGGTTACAGATGGAGTTTTTCGATCTGACTCATGGTAATCGATCTGTGGACATGTATGAGTCTTGATTTACGTCTCTAGAGAGATATGATCCTGACATCAAAAGTAATGAAGATAAGAAGGTCAGGAAGTTTATAGATGGGTTGAGACCGTCTACCAGAACTAGACTAGCTCCTTTGGATATTTTGACTTACGAAGAGGTAGTGTGCAGAGCTTAGTTGTATGAGCAGGATTTCAAGAGGCAAGTCTCTGAGTTTGGTCAATTTAGGATAGGTGGTAAGGGTCGAGATAGAGGCAGGAAGAGAATAGGGGATGATAGAGTGATCTGAGAAGGAAAAAGTCCTTCTGGGAAATGACAGAGATTCGAGGAGTCGCGAAGTAAGGCCAGTAGACCCCCTGTATATCTCACTGTAGCTCCAACCATGGGTATTGTGATTGGTGAACCCCAACATATTACCAAGCTATGTAAGATCTGTGGGAGATATCATAGGGGTAGGCATTGTTATGTGACAGCCAGAGCTTGCCCCAGATGTGGTAAGACATGGCATCTGGTTAAAGATTGTCCGAAATTAGCTGAGATTACCCCACAAAAGGGCAAAGAGCCAGAGAAAGCTCCACCTAGTATTTTTACCCCGAGATGGAAGGCCACAGTCGAAAAGAAAGGGAAGCAGACTATTGGTCAAGGTAGAGTTTATGCAATAGATCAGGGCACTACAAATACTTCATCGGAGGTGCTTAAAGGTTTTATTGCATACGTGGTTGATACGGATAAGGCACACCCAAAATTGATCAACATCCCCGTGGTTAGGGAATTTCCTGATATCTTTTCGGGTGATTTACCAGAGTTGCCACCAAGCAGAGAGATAAAGTTCTGTATTGATATGGTACCCGGTATCGAACTAATATCTAAACCACCGTACCGTATGGCTCCAATGGAATTGAAGGAGCTTAAGAAGCAGTTATAAGAACTTTTGGATAAGGGGTTTATCAGACCGAGCGTCTAACCTTGGAATGCCCCAGTTCTAATTGTAAAGAAGAATAATGGAAGCTTTCGACTGTGCATTGACTATAGATTGTTGAATAAGGCTACCATCAAGAATAAGTACCACTTGCCACATATAGATGATCTGTTAGATCAGCTTCGGAGAGCACAAATTTTTTCAAGATCGATATAAAATCTAGGTACCATTAGTCGAGAATTCAAGCAAAGATGTTCCCAAGACAGCTTTTCACACCCGTAATGGTCATTATGAGTTCAAGGTTATGCCATTCGGGTTGACTAATACTCCCGCAGCTTTTATGGCTCTGATGAATGATTTATTCAAGCCATACCTAGATCGATTTGTTATCGTCTTTATCGATGACATTATGGTATATTCGAAATCCAAGGAAGATCATGAGTAGCATTTGAGGATTGTGTTACAGACCCTTCGTGAGAAGTAGTTATTTGCTAAACTCAGTAAGTGTGACTTTTGGTTGGAACATATTTTATTTCTGAGTCATGTTGTATCAAAAGACGAGTTGTCAGTGGACTCGTCTAAGATCGAAGCTGTAGTCCAGTGGGATAGGCCCAAGACAGTTATAGAGATCATGAGTTTTTTGGGTTTAGTTGGGTATTATAGAAGGTTCGTTGAGGGTTTCTCAAAATTGCCCGCTCCTCTAACTCGTCTCACTCGGAAGAATGTTGCATTTGAGTGGGATGATGCTTGTGAGAGAAGTTTTCAGGAGTTGAAACTTTGACTGACCACCACACCTATTCTCACTACACCGACCAACTCAGAAGGTTTCTCTATTTATACTGATGCTTCAGGATAAGGACTAGGCTATGTATTGATGCAGGATGGAAAGGTAGTTGCTTATGAATCCAGACAACTTAAGGACTATGAGAGGAACTATCCGACCCATGATTTAAAGTTGACGGCCATAGTGTTTTCACTGAAGATATGGTGCCGCTATTTGTACGCTGAGAAATTTCAGGTATACACTGATCATAAGAGCCTCAAATATCTGTTTTCATAGAAGGAATTAAATTTAGGGCAACGGAGATGGTTAGAGCTTCTGAAAGATTGTGACTGTGAGATCTTGTACCACCCGAGTAAGGCTAATGTGGTTTCTAATGCACTGAGCAAAAAGAGCATTGGGATGATATCTTATATGATGATCAGGGAACATGAGCTATTAGGGTAGTTTACGAGCCTCAACTTGGATGTGACCCCTTATGCTACTAGCGCCTATTGTGTGGTAGCTAGTTTGAGGTTGGAACCAAATTTGGTTGATCAGATCAAACAAGCTCAATGCGGTGATCGCTTATGTATCGATATGGCTAGTCAAATTCAAATGGGTATTGGTGCCGACTGAGAGTTGGGTACTAATGATTTACTAAGGTTCAGAGGCAGAGTATGTGTTCTCGATGATCCATAGTTGAGGAGACTCATTTTGGCAGAAGCTCACTTTTCAAGGTATACTTTGCATCCGGGGAGTACTAAGATGTAACAGAATCTCTAAAAAGTATCTTAGTGGTCAGGTATAAAGAAAAACATCGCTGAATTTGTTGCGAGATGTCTGGTATGCCAACAAGTTAAGGTAGAACATCAGAAACCTGCAGAGTTATTATAGCCTCTACCTATACCGACCTAAAAATTGGAGCACATCACCATGGATTTCATTATAGGTTTACCGAGGACCAAAAGGGACCATGATGCTATCTGGGTGATTGTGGATAGATCGATGAAGTCAGCTCAGTTCTTAGCTATGAAATTTGCAGATACTCTGAGTGCGTTGACGGATTTGTATATACGGGAGATTATAAGGCTACACGGTGCTTCAGTGAGCATTGTCTCTGATAGAGATTCCCACTTCACTTCCCATTTTTGGGAACACTTTTAGGAAGCCATAGGAACCTGATTGAGTTTTAGTAAAACTTTCCATCCTCAGACAGATGGTAAGTCATAGAGGACCATCCAAACTTTGGAGGATATGTTAAGAGCTTCTGCGATGAATTTTAAAGGCTCCTGGGATGATCATTTACCATTACCCGAATTCGCCTACCATAATAGTTACCACTCGAGTATTGGAATGGCACCGTATGAAGCATTGTATGGTCGCAGGTGTCGTTCTCCCATAGGTTGGGAAGAAATGGGTGATCGAAAGATGTTTGCTCCGATTTGGTGAAGCAAGCCTCTGAGGATGTCCAGTTGGTATATGAGAGGTTAAGAAAGCAGGCAGAAAAGCTAGGCTGACATAAGACGACGACCATTAGAATTTATGGTTGGTGAGTCAGTGTTCTTGAAGGTTTCCCCCTCTAAGGGTATTATAAGGTTTAGAAAGAATGGCAAGTTGAGTCCTCGTTAGATCGAGCCTTTTGAGATCTTAGACCGAGTGGGAGATAAGGCCTACAGGCTAGCTTTGCCACCTGAGCTGGCAAGCATTCATAATATCTTCCACGTATCGATGCTTCAGAAGTATCATTCAGATTCGACACATGTGATTGAGTATGAGCCTCTCAAGTTGAAAAAGGACATATCATATGTAGAGAAACCAATTTAGATTTTGGATAGGAAATAGATGGTGCTTCGGTTTAAGACGATCCCTCTAGTTAAGGTTCTCTAGCAGTACAACACTTCTGAGGAAGTTACGTGGGAATTGGAGAATCTGATGCGTGAGAGGTATCCACACTTATTCAAGGGCTAACTTTGTTCTAGTTTGGAGGACCAAATTTCTTAAGGGAGGAAGGAAATGTAAGACCTAAAATTTGTATTATTCCATTATAAATATATCATTCTAAATGTACATTTGTGATATATTGACTTATAAAGAATGAATTATACAATGTTAAGTTCATTTGAATTATGAAAATAAAGTTAAGTGTTTTAAATTGAGAAATAAGAGCTTCGGTGAGCTCGGGACAAACCGAATGAAATTCGACTAAACCGATTGAAAATATGTACTCAAAACGCTAAAATATAGGGAGTCCAAAAAGAAAAATTAGTCTGAATTTATAATACCCGAAAATTACCGCACCTTGAAAATTTATCTTAAAAATATGGAAAAAATATATTTATTGAGAAATAATAAAATAAGATGTACATATATCTATATATTTGTAGAAACAAATTAAATAATATATATGTACATGTAGGCGTAAATATTAATGTATAAAATACATTATGGTAATATAATATTATTATAATAATATAATATATTTGTTATATTATTATTATTATTATAATAATATTATAGTATGAGATATTGTATATATATATGTGTATTATATTATATTAAATTAATAATATATATATATATAATAAACAAAAAAAGGGAAAATAAGAAAAAAATTGAAAAAAAAAGAGAAAGCAGAAGTCGAAATCGAGAATCACGCACAGTGGACTGAAAACCCGATTTCCCTTTTCCTTCCTCCGACGAGCAATGGGTGACGAAGGAACGCGAGGAAGAGACTACGAGGGACGACCAATACGAACGTCGTCACGCGCCTGAAATAAGCAGATCGGGGAGGGAGAGGCCGAACAGGAGATAAGAGAAAACGACGATCACCGACGTCGATCTGTCCCCAACCAAGCCAACCGAAGGTCCCCCTGGTGAAGTCGCGTCGATTGGTGGCAGAAACGGCCTGAGAACCGACTGGAAACACCGACAACGACGAAAAAGTCCCTGAATCGGTTCGGATCAATTCAGTGTGAAAGCGGCTGAATCGGTCCGAACTGGTTCAGCCAGGAGAGAGAAAAAAGGGAGAAAATTTTGATGATGCATTGGGCTAAGGCAACGGGCTAAGGATAAGCCGGTAAGCGAACAAAATTGAAAGTTTTAATTTTTGAAATATTTATTTGAATTTATATTTGACCAAAATTGACCCTGTTCAAATATATAAATGTTTAGTGCAACAAT
This sequence comes from Firmiana major, assembly GCA_033439115.1. Classification (NCBI taxonomy): domain Eukaryota; kingdom Viridiplantae; phylum Streptophyta; class Magnoliopsida; order Malvales; family Malvaceae; genus Firmiana; species Firmiana major. Next base: position 17,587,498 of record CM065903.1, on the reverse strand, counting down.
CGGCAACGAACATGAGTTCAATCAAGCCTCGATTTACGTGTCATCACAGCATATCGGGTAAGTGAATCTCCCTTACTATAACTAGTATAGTTATACGAGTTAGAAATTAATCGTATAATTTTTAGATTTATTCCAAATGAAATGTTTTATGTTCTGGAATTGAAAACGACTGTTGAAAATAATTGTATGGACTATTCGAAAAGACTAGAAAAAGCTTACAACGGCCTAATAAGTGTAAATGGGCCTAATGAGTTAAATGAGTTTAGAATAGAGTTGGTCCCAATAAAGAGCAATAAGGCCCAATAAGAGTAAACGAGCCCAATACTTTAAGTTAAATATACTGGAAGTGAGAAAATAAGTATATAGATGTGATTGGTAACTATCTGCCACTCCCGAAGATATACACGGAGCCAGATAGATCGAATTACGCGAAGTGGAAAAATGAGGAAAAATACCTTCAGCGTGATTTGATGTAAGGGAACTTTGTGGGCTATGGAGATAGCTACACGTATTTTCATCGCCATCTACAGTCACTTAAAAATTGGTTAGAATCTAGATATGAGGATTCTAGATTTCTCCCGAGTATGAGTAAAATTATCAAAATACCCATAGTTATGATAAAAATTTGAAAACGTCTGAAAATGCACGAAATAGCATATTTCACTGTTTTCTTGGTGAAAAAAAATGATTTTACATGATTAAAATAGTATACGAGTTCTAGATTTGACTAATTGCATCTAATTGCATACTTTCCTGCGTGATGAGTGATTTGATGGGAAGTGATCCCTCGCACTTCGTTTCGCACCGTTTTGTGTGTTGAACTCGATTTTGGGGTACCGTTTCCACCAGAAATGAGTCGCCTATTGATTTTATATGTGAAATCGTGTTGGAGCCTTGCTCGCGTTTGATTTATACAATTTATACATGACATAGTGTTGGAGCCTTGCTCGCACTGGATTTATAAGATTTATGCATGAAATAGTGCTAGAGCCTTGCTCGCACTCGATTTTATATGATATACATAAAATCGTACTTGAGTCGTCGGGTCTACTGTGTGTTATGCTGACCTGCTCGTACTGGATTTTGAGACAAACGATGATTGATGATCCAAGTTGGAGTGGTAAGTTCTTATGGTAGGCACCCCTATACTTGTGATTTGGAAATCGAGGTCGACAGAGTATGTTGTACCGTGTAAGTAACGCGTGGTAGTTGTACCGTTATTGAGAGTCGTTGGACAACTGATTGACCTGTGGGTAGCATTTGACCCCCTCCCATCGTAACGAGACACTCTTGCACACCTGGCCCGTAATGCTTGGGATATCCGACTATGGCCATGAGTTGTGACATCCCTACCTGGTCTCTGATGTTGTTGGTTTGTATAAACCTAATGGTACCGTTGGGTGAATTGTGTTTCACTACACTGAGCTGGGAACTTGTTTCGATTTTATACAGGGTAAACTTCTATGCTTAGTGGTGAACACTATTGAATTTACTATTTTGGGTACAGTGTGTGAATCAAGAACAAGTTTTACACTAATGTGTTTTATCTATATATATAGCGAAGGTTGCTATCTACTTTTGTTTCCAATAGAAATGATTTCTGCATAATGCATAGCATTTTATGCATATAGATAGTGTGGTTATCTACTGCGTGCATACTTTCCTTATTTAGTGTATTTGCTCACCCCCTTTACTTTCCTCTCTCCGCAGATTTTATTCTGTAGTCTGACAGCGTCACGGTAGATCCTGCATTTCCTAGTGTCCGCTGCCATTTTTGTTACACAAAGGTATACACTCTTGTAGTCTTTTGTATCTATACATTTCTTAGCACAATATTGTGTATGTATAAGTATCGGGGATGTAACGAATGTAAATGATTGTAAATTAATCTAAGTATAATTTCTTACCATGATAGTATATCTCATGTGTACGAACCCAAAAAATAAGGAAAGAAATTGGATTAACATCGACTCATAACCCAACTAATTGATGTGAGTCAAGCGAATAGGGTCGCAACATCAACAACTACCTTTATATTATTTCATTTACATTTCTTGACTTCCCCATTTCCTAGGTTGCTGTAACTATATCATTTCATTCCTATTATATATATATATATATTATATTTCCTCTTACCGAGCATTATCATTCACCAACTCTAACTCTTCCCACATTTTCTATGCTGTCAAGACATCATCTTCATTCATTTCCTATTTCCTTTTCACCGAATGACCATCCTTTCTTTCTCTGACTTTTCCCTATATATATATATATATATATATATCTAAACAAATATATGCAGCCGATGGAGACAACTAAATTCCTATCATTTCTCGTTTCCCACAACTACAACATCATTTCTTCCCAACTGCTGCTGCAATTCTTCCATCCCTTACCCACGTTTCCTCCCTTGCTCGTTGTACACTTCCTTACCGAATGCGTCTACAGTTTCCTCCTTGTTTTTGTTCTTCCCTCTTCTGTTTCATGCTTGTCACACCCGTTTCCACATTTAAATCCTTATTATTCATCCACACCACACACATAACGGAGCAGACAACACACCGATGGTTGGGCATATGAGCTGATATTAACCTTACACACTTAAATATAAATCGTACATGATAATTGAATTTCTTTATTCATATATACATATATATAAATATATATTTACACACATACATCCCAGTAATTCTCTATATACTTAACTGTGCCTTACAAGTTTAGATACAAAATCAAAAGAGATGTATACCTTCATGCACAATGGAATGTGGGCTGTCAACTACTGAGGACTACTATAGCTGTCAAGACTTGGGCAACTCTGTGGACTAGAGGGGAGAAGGGTGAGCTATAACACGCTCAGTAAAAAATTATGCAAGCAAGTAGATAACTATACTACCTACAAGCGCATAAATTCATGTCATGCCAAGTCATGTCAAATCAAAACAAATTTATCAAAACACATACGTATCATACAAAACACATTGCGGATGCAAATCTCGAATTCAAACGAAATTCGAACACAAACCGAATATATTTTCACAAGCTAATCAAATCTAAAAACTCCAAAACTATATCAAAACATAAGTGGAGACAAAGCATAGCATACGAAAATAAATAGATGTATGGCCATAGTCACTGTACTCCATGCATCATGGGCCAGGTGTGCACGAATGTCCTCGGATGGTTGAGGGAAGAGGGGGTTCATCTCCCATAAGATAGCATATATCTCAGAAGTCCAAAGACTCCGAGTCACGGTACATCGTACTCCATGTGCGTCCATATGGTACATCGTACTCCGTGAACCCCAATATCTTACATTGGCGAGATTAGGATTACATATCCTCCGAGTCTTATCATCCCATCTCCAGCTACATCAATACTAAGTCTCATAAATGCACGTGCGATCATATCAATCAATGTGACACACAGTCTACACGAGGCTCTAACACGGTTTTATCAAATCACGTGTGAGGATTAGTGCAAGCTCACATAGCCTACACGACGTCTCCAAACACGGTTTTATGCATATTACAAAATTAAAATCTAGTGCGAGCAAAGCTCTAACACGTTATCATGCATAAAACATGTAGAGTTTAGTGCGAGCAAATCTCCAACATTGTGTCATGTGAAAACCGTATCAAATCTAGTACGAGCATGTCGGTGTATCACATAGTATGCACGATGACTCCAGCACGGTTTCACTCGAAAATCAGATAGGTGGCTAAATTCTATGGAAAACAGCTCTGAAATTAGAGTTTTGTACATAAAACAATGCAATATAGAAATGTGGGTGGAGACTTCTCAGGAGGTCACTCATCATGGAATTGCTCCCACCCAAGCACGCTTAACTTCGTAAAACGCGTTATTCTATGCAGACTATAAAAACATTAGCCAGCCTATCCATATATCACTAGAAAAGTTTTCCAAGCTCAAAACAATGAAAACATGAAAGTTATAAAATAATGTTTTTCCAATTCTTTTCGATGCAATTTACCCCATAGTAAGGGAAATATAGTCTTTTGCAAATACTAGACAATTTTCTTAGATTTTTCGGTATCTACATTCTCTAAAGTATCTAATCACATATTGAGATTTATAAAATTACGTATAGCTATCTCTAATAGCTAACATAAATCCCTTACTTGAAAATGTGTCGACTGCGAATTTTAATTCTTGATCTTTCAGGATGACGCAGTCTATTTGGCTCCGGACGTATCATCAGGAGCTGCAAATAATTATACATTATATCAATTCACATCGATATACTTATTTTTCACTTTTCTAAAATTAATTTAACATATTGGGCCCAATTTCCCTTTAATGGGCCTCACCCTAACATCGTGTCATCTTAAGCCTTTTTCTATTCTTTTGGGATCGTTCACTGTATCAGTTACAATCGTCGATTTTCAATTCCACACATACAACAATTTATATGAAATTAATCCGTAACTTATGTGATAAATTTCAAATTCAAATAAGATTAATTTCAATCACGTATAACTATACAAGTTATAGTATGTGAGGATCAATCACCTAAATTTTCTTGATGGCATGCAAATCGAGACTTACTCGAACTCGTGTTTGTTGCCTACCGCGCACTACACATTAATATATATTTAAACCGATCATTTCGGTCAAATATAAATTCAAACTAATTTTTCAAAAAATAAATCGATCAATTCCGACTGCTTATCGATCTACTGTTATGCCGGGTCAACACCGAATTTTCTTCCCGAAGATATTTGTCTCTCTCCTGCTGAACCGATTCAGACTGGTTTAGCCCCTCTTACACTAAACAGATCCGAACCGGTTCAGGGCTGATTTCGTTGTTGTCGGTGTTTTCGATCGGTTCTCGGGCGATTCGGACACCGTTCGACACACCTTAACCTGGGGAGCCTTCAGCTAGCTTGGCTCGGGCCAAATCGGTGCCGGTGTCGTGAATCTCTCTTTTCTCCCCACGGCCTCTCCCTCGCCGATCTGACTTTTTCGGCGGTGCTCAGGGCGTGTGATGGCATCCAGTTGCTTCTTGGTTGCCGGTCATCCCTCGTCGATCTCCTTTCGCAAGTTCTCGTCAGTCGTGGCTCGCCGGAGGAAGGAAATGGTGGTTTCGGGTTTCCTCCCCTGTGTCACGCGATTTCAACTTTCTTTCCTTCTTTTTTTTTCAAATTTCTATTATTTTTATTTTATTTTATATATATGTATATTATATTATTTTCTAACATAATCTAATATATATATAAATATCTCAAAAAAATACATATAATATTATGAAAGTATCTTAAAATTAAAATATTATTATAATAATATTCTATCCTCATAGTGTATTTTATACACTAATATTTACACACCCTTATACATATATTTTATTTAAATTATTTCTATAAAAATATATGTACGTTCTATTTTATTTTATTGCATTTATTTATTTCTCCAGAAATGTTTTTTTTTTATATTTTTGGGATAAATTGCCAAAATGGGGTAATTTTCGGGTTATCATTTTTAGACTAACTTCCCTTTTTGGACTCCCTATATTTTTACGTTCTGAGTCTATATTTTTAATCGGTTTAACCCAATTTCATTCGGTTTATTCTGAATTTACCCAAGCTCTTATTTTGGTATTGTAAAACTTATCAGCTTCCAATTACATCAGATGAACTTGAAATTGTATTATTTCTTCCTTATTGATCAATATATCACAATTACATATTCAACATGATATATTTTTAAAGAAATAACACAAAAATTTGGGTCTTACAATGCCTCATCTCCTCGTTTTCATAAGCTTCAGCGTTTCTTGTGCAGCCTTATCTGTCAATTGCCAATCCCCAATCCAATCTTCTTGGTTTGCTAGCCACCCGTCTCCTTTTGTTTCATGGTTCGACACTTGCTTCCTACCGTGTCCATCATTAGTTCTTTCCATCACCAACTGCAGCCTCTCACACTGCTATTTTCAGTATCCTACCTGCCTACATTTTTACCAAACCATCCAAGATGTCAGGCTATTTCCTTATACCCTTTGGTCACAAGGCTTCCACATTTTCCCTTTTTTTCCCCTGACTTCCCTTCCTAGTTCTTCGTCTTTTCTATCATCTCATCATCCCATATGATTTATTTTACCCCATGGCTCTCGTCTCGTACATATGTATGTATATATTTACTCTCATCTATGTATATATATATATATACACATATATATATACATATACATATGGACATTTATTCCTATATATATTTGTATATATACACACACACACATATATATATATATGTGTATATTTATATACCTTTGTACATACATATATATATATTTCTATACATTAATCTCAGGAATAATTAAATATTGCCTACCTATACATACATGTATGTCTATATACTTAATTGAATTATTCATGTAGTATAAAAATAAGGTTGGTCTAATATTTATACTTAAATTAATTCACCCATAATCACATATTTAATCTTAGTTGCCTAAATTATTATTTATAGACTACACCAAGTACTTTGAAAATTTATGGTATTTACATTCTCCCCACCATGAGAAATTTGGTCCCCTAATTTAAAAGTACATCAATCTTCAAATAATTGTGGGTACTTCTCTCACATTAAACTTTTCAATTCCCACGTGGTTTCCTCCGAAGTGTGATACTGCCACAAAACATTGACCATAGGAATTGTCTTAAACCGCAATGCCTTTTCTTTCCTATCCAGTATCCGAACTGGTTTCTCCACATACGTCATATCCTCCTTTAACATTAGCAGTTCATACTTAATCACATGTGTCGAATCCGGATGATACTTCTGAAGTATCGAGACATAGAAGACATTATGAATACTCGATAAATTAGACGATAACGCTAATCCATATGCTTTGTCTCCCACTCGGTCTAAGATCTCGAAAGGTCCAATATAGCGAGACTCAACTTTCCTTTTTTCCTGAATCTCATTATACCATTGGATGGAGAAACTTTCAAAAACAATGAATCTCCTACTGAAAATTCCAAGAGTCTGCGTCTTTGGTTAGCATAACTCTTTTGCCTACTCTAAGATGTTCTCAATCTCTCACAAATCTATTGTACATCCTCAAAAGCTTGCTTAGCCAAATCGGGAGCAAATATCTTTCTTTCACCCACTTCTACCCATCCAATTAGTGAACGACACATTCAACCGTACAACGCTTCATACGGTGTCATGCTGATACTTAAGTAGTAGCTGTTATCATATACGAATTCTGCTAACATTTGAGACATTCAGTCACAAGCTCAGTTATTTCTCTTATCGTACTTTATTACCAATATACCATTCGGAGGTTTTGATGCATCTCACTATTCTCTGGATACGAGTATATCTCATGAATGAGCCTCTGACGACATCAATTCCTTTAACTATAGATCATTGGGTACACAATTCTGCTTCTAAATCACAATAAATCATCACTGCCAATACCAAATCTGTTATAGTACCCTTTGGTATCTAACTAGCCATATCGATTCAATATTCATCATTACGCTGAACTTGTATGATTAGGTAAATCAAGTCTAGTTTCAACTCTCAGGCTAGCTACCATGTACAAATGTCAGTATCAGAAAGGGACTACATCCAATTTGAGGTTCACAGAATGTTCCAAGAGTTTGTATTTCCCAATCATTACATGAATATAACATCATCCTGAGATTTTTCTTACTCAAGGTGTCAGCTCTAGCCATTTTTTTTTTGTTAAACTTCTTTTGTAAAATTTAACATTTAAACTTTCATGATCGGTAGATTTCTATAGTTCTTCACTGCACAAGTAATGGTACCTTGTCTTCAAACGTAAATATTACGCCTGTAAGTTTCAATTTATGGGTTATGGATTAAAACACATCTAGACGCTGTCAAGTTTTTCAGGCAGAGAAGTATTTTAAAATAACTTTATTAACCATCAAACATGACCACATAAACTAATTATGGCCATAGGGGGTTCAAGATTTAATCCTAATCGAAAGTAGGATACCAAAATTTATCGAAATTCTCATTAATCCTTTGGACATAATTCATTCTCAGTTTATATCACTTGATTTCGAATCATTAAATATACTTAAAGTATTAATACATTGTGCACATCTCTCATTCCAAAATATAATATGTATTCAAAATTCATTACACTTCTAAACTTTTCTTGTTTCGTACATCAATTATAACGAAATCCTTTCCTTACTCAAATTAAGTCTTGCATTCGAAACATAAACACATACAAATTACAATCCTTAGATTTGAAACGTATTTCATGCTCCAAAGTCTCTTTATACCCCCCAAAACTTTGAATCTTCTTGATGGTTTTGGGTCTTTCCCACTGATTTATAACCTTTGTTTTGAGAGAATCCAATTGACACCCGTTTTTGACACAATGTGACCCAGAAGACTTCGGATCCCCTTAACAAGTAACGTCAGTACACTCCAAAGTGAATTACTTGGACTGATAATCCTCTTATCATAAAATTTCTGTAATTTGCTTCTTCAGCTCTTTAAATTTAATCGAAGTCATTCAGTATAGTGGTTGGAATATCAGTTCGGTACCAAATACTAAATTGATTTTCAAAACTTCATCTTTCTATCTGGTGGTAGCTTTAGTAGATCATCAGGATATTTGTCAAAAAAACTTCCTATATACAGGAATGTCTCATCATTACGGACATACCCTATCCTTATCAATCACATAAGCAGTGAAACCTTCAAGTTTTATTTATACTTTTAGTTTCGTAATTCATCCTTTCAGTTGCAGTGACTTTACTCTTTCACTTTCACTATTTCCTTGGTAGATCTTTTTTCTGTCACTCTTTTTACCTTTCCATTTTCTTATTAACCTCGAAAATATACATTTCACATCATCACAGTTACGCCTTGCGCACTGCTTCCTCAAAATAACATCAAATGGAGCTAACCTAGCTCGTTTAAGGATCCCCGTATCTCCTATGAATTTTTTGGATTTCCTTCAATTCACATCTCCACGTATCCAAATTATACTTCTTCCCAAACTATAAATTTAGTTTTATAGTCATTCTCAGACTTGTTACCTTATGTTCGATTCAATCATTTCATCTATAATTGCCATTATGCTGCGTCCGGGATGTGTTGCCATCTTAAGTCATCAAGAAATATATTTCATGCAACCTTCTAATGTCGAATCCTCATATTAGATAGAGGGAAACTTCCTTTAAAGTTTGACTTCCCATTTTTATTATCAATAATACAAAAGCTATCTTCTTTACAGTAGGGCTTTTTAAAAGTCCGTATAACTTCTTCAATTCTTTAGCATAAAGTTGCAAAAGTAACTTTCTCGGTAGAGTTACTTCAAAAAATTCATAGAGCTTCTCTACCTCATTTATCCAGTTTCCATTATAACTGGATTCCTACCCCAGTAAATAGTAGTGTACTATCTTTCGAAATTGTATGTCTTTCTCTAAGTCACAATCATACCTTATTCATCATTATTATTATTGTGCTGTTATCACTTGACCAATAATGTCACACCCCACTTCTGGGAACCCTTCTATCCATACATTCTCTACTACGGTTGGGCTGTGAGAAGATGCAATAACTAAAATTCATTCATTTACAGTGGAAGATTTAAATCTTTAATTCACACTGTGTAGATATACAAAATCAATTGTATAAATACCATGTGCTTACATATCATCCCCATAATACTGTTTACAATTCCAAGATATAACTGTGCGATACAATATATTAGATACAAAATACTCGTGTATACAAATCTTATACCTTTGTGGCTTGTGGGAGCTATTTGATACAAAAGACCTAGAGACCACCGCTCTCTTACTTCTCAGTACCTAGAGGGGGAAAATAGTGGGATGAGCAAACCACAGCTTAGTAAGGAAATGAATGCTAGCAGGTAGATATCGTACTACCTACATAGCCCATGCATGTATAAACCAAAACCATGTTTTCATTATAAATGGAATTATCATACAAAAAATGCATTTAAACATATTTTCTCAATAGCATTTTTGTGTAAATTAAATATATCAAGCTTTCATTTAAAACATGCTCGTAAATAGTGCCCTCACAACACAAATGTGAAATCAGAGATTTATCAAAAACACAAAATCTCTTTCTTCTCTTAATTCACTTTTTTTGCAAATCTCTTTCTTTTGTGAGATTATCTCTGTTTCTCGAATCTCTAAGACAGGCATGGAATTTTTGGCATTCAAATATCCACGACATATGGCCATAGTCAGTGATCCCAGGCCTCACTGATCAGGTGTGCACAGGGCAACACTTCGCCTGAAGGGGGATGGGTCAGTCCTGCCCTCCGGCTCATCTCAATCAACCTCATCTCCTCATATACTCACGGTAAGGATACGCCGTGTGTCATCTATGCGATACTCGTACTCACGTGCACCCAGCACGGTACATAATATACCAACGGACAACTACACTGTACTACGTACGACCGTGGACCCAAGTCCATACTCCAACTCCGATGGACTTTTCATCCTGAACCATGTCTCATATACCAGGCGAGCAAGCAGCGTGACACACAGTCATCGCAAGGCTCCAGCGCGGTACGATCTATCGTTAAGGCCCAGCCCATTCAAATGGCCGTCGGCTGGTATCCCCTTGGGTCCCAGACTCCCAGGTTTACCTCAACTCAATAAAACAGTTGCGAGCAAAGTTCCTGCACTTTCTCAAAACCATCGTGCGAGTTAAAACTCCAGCACGGTACATCAAAGGCATTAAAACGGGTGTGAGCTAGCGCTTCAGCACCAAATCTCATCTCAAAACTGATAGATGGCTATTTTCTCTTTTTAAAACTCAAAACATGTTTATTCATACAGCATGCCTCTTCATGCTAAAACATGTAAAATTAGCCAGCCTATCATCAACATTTCTCAATCCTCAGTATGAATATAAAATTGAGAAAAACATTAGAAACATGTATATCATGCTATTTCCTTACCCTATCCCATTTCTCAATACATATATACATCATAGTACTTTTCATGCTTCCATATCATTTCATAGAATTATAATATCGTACTAGTTCTAGCAATATATCTACGAAATTGCTGTAAAATACGCACGAACATCTCTATAGCTAACACACAGTCCCTTACCTCGCTTTACTTGTGTGCAACTATCCTCCTCTACGCTTCTCGAGTTCTCATCTCGACTTGCTCTGGCGTATCATCCGAAACTGAAATTCATCCATCAAATACTTGAGTTTACGTTTCTAACTCTTATTCAACTAAGCATTTATCCGATGCCTTAAATACACATTTTACCCCTTGTGGTAAATCTCATAATTTTATCCCAATATCAACATACCCAAACCATGCCCACAACATAATCATCCTCTCAAGATATCTCATTCATCATTAACACTTTTACATTCCACTTTCTCACACTAGACCATTTCTAAGTTATATTCATTTCATGCCATTCTAGGTAGTTCTACCCACAATGTGCACACCCAATTAACTTCATAATCATTAACTAGACCAATGTACTTGGATTTGTGCACTAGAACATACCTCCTTGGATTTCCTCTTTGCTCCAATTAGAAATGCCCTTTATTCCTTCAATCCGACAAATGGGGAAATGCCTCTAAACTATGTTGTTCTTCTCTTAGAAGTGAACAACTTTGTCTCTAATAGCTTTTCCTCAAATCTTACTAAAAATGGCTGGATTTAGGAGTGAGAAAGCTAGGTTTTTGAGTTGACGTGAAAAGAAATGGTTTATCCCGAAATCTGCAGATCCAACTGCTCCTATTTATAAATTTAACTTGATGAGATCGATCTTCCTTGGGTGGAGATCGATCTGGTCCTCTAAAAATCCCTATTTTCTAAGACATTTTAAAGGCAGGAGATCGATCTGTCAAGGCTTGAGATCGATCTGCTGTCGAACAGAAGCTTAAGGAGATCGATCTGGTCTTAGGGGAGATCGATCTGCTTCCAACCCGAGAGCTAAGGAGATCGATCTGATTCCCTTGGAGATCGATCTGCTCCATTCCATTACTCACATAAGAGCATTCTGGCTGTTCCAGATCGATCTGGCCTTCACATTTCCAGATTTCTTGCAGTTTTTCTGCAACAACTTCATTCAAAACTTTCTTAATTTACCTCCATAGTCCTTTCCTCATTCATCCCTCCCTGAGACTTAAAAATGCCATCCAATCACACTTAGCATGTATTAAAACTTGTGGGCAATCTTTGTATAACCAAATATACACGATATTGCCCGAATGGAAGTATACAACTTATGTAAATCTTTCCTTCCATTTTACCACACTACTCATATTCCATTTCATTCACATTCTTCTCGTGTTTAAGTTCATTTCTTCATACTCATTTATAATGCAACTTGTACGTATAATCACGATTCTTATTACAAGTGCGTACATTATCTTATGGACTTACATTGCATATACATCACATTACAAATGTATCATCATACTTATGATTTCATTTACATTTCTATGTTCCTATATACAGCTATACATATACGAGATCTCACAAACAATGTCATCATTATCTCTATGTCCTGCTCAAATCTTACGTAGCAGACTTCAAAATTTTTGGTTAAACTATGAGGTGCACATTCAGATGATGGTTCACTCTATCTCTTCACCTATCTCTACAACCTCGAGAAACAGTTCCTTTTCGTTTATTAGTATGGCTGTAATACCTACCAGCTATATCTATCGATTTTCCTTCATTCAATAACACAATTTCTCAATAAAACAGAACCATGTATACTCGTTTGTATCTAAACAATGTACAGTAATGCTGAGGATGTGAACTTTCCAAATTTTCTCTTACTTCTAATATCGACTCGTATAAAGACAACCTTACTCTGATACCAACTTTTGTAACGACCCAAATTTCACACATTTTGATTGGGCTGCGAGTCGATATTAGATTAAAACCATAAATCTGACTCAATTAAATTTTCTCTTAGTAATAATTTAAACAAAACCAAGGATAAATACTTCTCCAATTTAGTCAGCACAATAATTTCTTCACAAAATATTCACATTCCCCAGACACGTTTCTCTATACATTACTAACAAAAATTTTAGATACAAGAACAAATTTTTATACTGGGTATACCTTTACCATGGACGAGTACCTTGCTGACGTATGACTGTGCAAATTTATTCATCTTGCAGAAGCGGTCTTAGTTACTGATGAGGTTCTGTGGAGGGAAGTGACTGGTGAGCTTAACGTGCTCAATAAGAAAATTATGTAAGCAGCAGAAAATCATACTATCTACATGCTTATAATGCATGCCATGATCAGTTATAAAACACTGTAAAAAACGTGCATTTAATTTGATTCGATAATACTGAAAACTATTCACACTCGATACACTTTTCCTTGAAAAACACTTCCAATAATGATCCATTTTCAATAGATACTTTAACACTTGTAAAACATATGCATTTGATACAGTCGATACGATGAAACAATTTTTTGTTCAACCACTGCAAATAAAACACTTGAATCTGTTTCCTTAAAACGTTTCGTTCAATCAGTAAACAGTTTAATTCACTTTCAGTTCGTTTAATAAAAAATTCAGTTCACTAGAGACTAGGCTGAGATTCAATCAATAACGATACAGTGGACATATGGCCATAGTCAGTGACCCCAAGCAATCACGGGCCAGGTGTGCAAGGGTGTCATGCGCCTCAGGAAGGATGGGTCAATCCAGCCCGTCGACCAATCAATAGAATACAATCAATACGATACGATAGTCCGTAGACTCAACGCACGATACATCGTGCTCCATGTGCGTCTACACGGTACAGTGTACTCCATGGACCTTGATACAATACAATATGACTGAGGGCACCGAGTAATCACATGAATTTACCCCCCAACATCAATATCAACCATCACTTTGTCTCAAAATTCAGTGTGGGCAGGTCAGTGCACAGCAATACACAATGGCTCCAGCACAGTTTTACTCATAAATCATTTAAAATCCAGTGTAAGCAATTTAGTGTGACACAGTCTACACGAGGGTTCTAGCACTATTTCATTCGAAAATCAAATAGGTGGTTCAATTCTTTCGAAAATGATATAAAAATCAATGTTCTATATAAAAACAGTGCATAAACGATATGTGAGTGGAGACTTCCCGGGAGGTCACCTATCGTGGAATTTCTCTCACTCAAGCTCACTTAACTTCATAAAATGTGATATTTTATACAGACAGTAGAAACAATAGCCAACCTATCAATATACTGTTGGAAACAATATTCAACGATGAAAACCCTGAAAACATGCAATTTATGCGTTTATGATTTTCCAACACTTTATGGTACGATTCAGTCTATAGGTAAGGGTGATATGAGATTTTCTATCTCCAGGTTTTTACCTAGATTTTTCATTATCTATTTTCTCTATTGTATCTATTTAGCTACTGTAGATCATAAAAATACGTACAATTATCTCTAATAGCTTGCATAAATCTCTTACCTCGGTGTCTGTCCGTAGTCCTCGATGCCTTAGTGACTTGAGCCAGTGAGTCCGATCTACTCGGTTAATTTTTTCGGAGCTCTTTCCTTTGGATTTCCCAATTTTCAAAATCTCTTGCCTCATTTTCTTTCTTCAATTACTTATATATATATATATATATATATATATATATATATGTCTAAATACCTTTTTTAAAAACCTTTTTCCTTCCGGCCAAAATTCTTTTCCTTTCTTCTTCTTCTTCCTTTTCCTTCTTCACTGTTGCTCACCCGAGGATCCTGTTCCAGGTCTCCCTCATTCTTCTCGGCGCTGTTTCCTACTCCATCACCATCATCACATTTCAGTCGTCACCTCGTCAACCTTCCCTCCAGCCTGTCGACTCCGGCTTCCTTCTTCCTTTCGGCACTGCCCCTTCCTTCTTTCATCCATGTTTCTACACTGTGCCCTTCATTCTCCTCCTCTACTTCATAACTGAACAGGCAGTATGGTTCTTGTCTCTGCTTCCAACTCTTTATATTTTCTTTCTCTCGTCGCTACTCCTCAGTTCAGTGGGTCCTTATCTAATGTTTCACTTCTCCCGTAAGCTCTCTTCTTCAGTCTTTTCTACCAACCTTCACTCAAGTCTCTCGTCCTCTGCTTCTCGTTTTCTTGCCAGGTTGTCTACTGGCTTCTCTCTTTGTTTCCTGCTCATCACCATGTCTTTCCCAATCTCGGTTTGGCTACCTTCTTCACATTAATACACGTTTTCAGTCCATCAGGTCACGGTCTCTTCTTCAAGTTTTCATTTTTGTTTTGAGCAACAAGTCCCAGCTACTGCATTCGCGTAGCTCTATCCTCTGTTATATAATAGCTTCACGCACCGGTTGGCGATCTGATTCAAGGTTCGATTCTGTTTTCTGCTTATGTTTACATTTCAGCTTCTCTATAGTCCTAAGCTACTTCAGCTGCTGTGTTATTTTCTATCAAAATTTATCCTATTGTCAGCAGGCCATACGTCCTCTACTGCTCTTAATTATTTCGGTTCAGCCTCATTTAATTTTGCAGACCTCAACAACTGCCTTTATATTATTTCATTTGCATTTCTTCACTTCCCTATTTCCTAGGCCGTTGTAACCATATCATTTCATTCCTCTATATATATATATATATATATATGTATATATTTTTTTTTCCTCTTATTGAGCATTATCATTCACCAACTCTGACTCTTCCCACATTTTCTATGCTGTCAGGACATCACCTTTATTCATTTCTTATTTCCCTTTCACCGAATGGCCATCTTTTCTTTCTTTGACTTTTCCCTTAATATATATCTGAACAAATTTATGCAGCCAATGGAGACAACCAAATTCCTATCATTTCTCATTTCCCACAGCTATAACATCATTTCTTCTGAACTGCTGCTGCAGTTCTTCCATCTCTCACCCACGTTTCCTTCATTTTTTTGTTGTAGACTTCCTTACCGAATGCCTCTACTGTTCCTTCCTTGTTTCCATTCTTTCCTCTATTGTTTCACGCCTTAACTCCTCGTTTTCATAAGCTTCAGCGTTTCTTGTGCAACGTTACCTGTCAACTGCCAATCCCCAGTCCAATCTTCTCAGTTTGCTAGCCACTCATCTCCTTTTATTTCTTGGTTTAGCACTTGCTTCCTATTGTGGCCATCATCCGTTCTTTCCATTACCAACTGCAGCCTCTCACACTGCTGTTTTCAATATCCTACCTGCCTAGATTTCTACCTAACCATCTAAGATGTCAGGCTATTTCCTTATACCCTTTGGTCACAAGGCTTCCACGTTTTCCTTTTTCTTTTCCCGATTTTCCTTCCTGGTTCTTCTTCATTTATGTCATCTCATCATCCTATATGATTTATTTTACCCCATGGCTCTCGTCCCGTACATATGTATGTATATATTTACTCTCATATATATATATATATATATCTCGAGAATAATTAAATATTGCCTACCTATACATACATGTATGTCTATGTACTTAATCGAATTTTTCATGTAGTATAAAAATAAGGTTGATCTAATATTTATACTTAAATTAATTCACCCATAATCACATATTTAATCTTAGTTGCCTAAATTATTATTTGTAGACAACACCAAGTACCTTAAAAATTTACGATATTTACATCTTCATAATGGACGAGTTAACAAAATCAATCTAGGATAATGTGCCTTGGTGTATGATATTTGCAGATGATATTGTCTTATGTACTGAGACTATAGTGGAAGTTAATACTAAGTTAGAACTATGGAGATAGACATTAGAGTCATAAGGATTCAGATTAAGCAAAGCAAACACTGAATTCATAGAGTGTAAATTCAGTCTAAACAGAGAGGAAGATAGAAACATAGTGATGCTAGATGGGGTGGCGATCCCTAAGCAGGATCATTTTAGATATTTGGGGTCTATCATTCAAACAGATGAAAAGATTGATGGCGATGTGACCTATAGGATACAAGCTGATTGGAGGAAGTGGAGAAGCGGTACATGTGTGTTGTGTGACAGAGGAATTCTTATAGGGTTGAAAGGTAAGTTTTATTAAAGACAGTTATTAGACCTACATTTCTTTAGAGCAGTAAATGTTGGGCAATTAAAAGAGTGTATATACAGAAGATGTGTAGCGAATTTGTGATTACTACGATGGATGTGTGGATATACGAGAAAAGATAGAATAAGAATGATGACAATTGCAAAAAAGTTGGAGTAACACATATCAAAGACAAGATGAGTGAAAGTCATTCACATTGGTTTGGACACATACGACATAGACCTGTATATGCTCCAATTAGAAGAGTGGAGGCTACGAATGATGTGAAAAGGGTCAAGGTTAGGGGAAAATTAAAAAAAAAACTTGGAAGGAAGTAATCCGGAAAGATATGGCAGAACAAGAGTTGGAAGAACACATTGCATTAGATAGGAATGAGTGGAGGAGAAGAATTCATGCTAATGACTTAGCGTGAATTTGTATATTGGTTCATATAGCCTACCCCAAAATTGAGATAAAGGTTTTGATGATGATGATGATGGTGATAGAACTCTTCAGCAATTGTAAGAAGATAACTTTAGATTGAATTTTTTTTAATTACTATTTTCTATATAAATGGTCAAGTTCTTAAATTTACAAGTGATATTAGATAGTTGCTATATGTTTATTTAATAGTTAAATAGTCTATTATTTCTAAATTTATCTTAATTGATGTTAACTCTTCAATCTACTTGTGAAATTTAAAATTTCATTGTCATATATCTTATTATCCTTTTTTCCTTTTGCTATTTATACTCAATTTTTATAAAGACATTGTAATAGTTATTTAAAGATTTTATATGAAAAAAATTTATTTTCACATATTTATGTGTTTTAAAAGATAAGTTTAAGCTCCATTTTATACTTTTTTTTTTTAATTTTCATAAATTAAGAAATACGAAATTGTTGGGACTTTTCAGGTAGAAGTGTGTTACACAAACGAATGATATCAATGTAGAATTAAATCAAACACACAAGAGACAAATATTTAACGTGGTTTGGTCCAAGTGACTACATCCATAAATAAGAGGGAAAAATTCACTATAAACTATACAAATTACTAAGAGTACAAAACACCTTACAATAAAACCTAAGCCAGCCTTGAAACAAATCTAGTTTTTGCTTTATAGTGTCAACTAGGTTTTTTTTTTTTTTTTTTTTTTTAACTCTTCTTCATATCCCTACAAACCCATCTCACATATTGAGATTACATAGTTATTACACCTTTCTTTGTCTCTCAAGGTTCATTTTAAAGGTTAAGATCCACTCTATATTTATAAAGCTCAATTACTTTATCACCTAGAATTCTTATTCACTAAGATTTCTTACCTATGAAGAATATTTATCTTTGAATAAACTTACTATCAAGTAATTATTCAACCGATAGAATTTCACCAAAATCCAAACTGATTCTTATTAGAATTTGAGTCAATATCTAGCAATATCCACCAATATCTACCTTGACTCAAATTCCTTCAAAACATTGGCCTTCAAGAAATCCCAGTTACACAAAATCGAATCAATCCTAATTATTTTCAATTCACATAGCATGACCAATACCCGTGCATAGCTAAATCAACTCCACCTAGTTGACTTCAAAGACAAACATCGAGATAACCTCTCTTAGTAGGAATTTTCTCTCAGTATTGTCTTCATCTGGAGATTGTAAAGTTGACACCATCGAGATTTTTTTTTTCTTTACCAATCTCCTGTAGACAAAATAACCGCACTTTTTTCACATCAAGAACCTTACCATGAGTAATTTCCTTGGCAAATTAGTATTGTACTCCATATATTTTTAGAACTTGTGACACCACTCAAAAATTATGTACGGACCATTCACCTTATGTAAAAGTATAATATCACAAAAAAGTGTCAATACCTCTTGGAGTCGTGAGACAATGTCTGTCAAGACCCTTCCTTGACTTAAGCAAAACCACTATAAATTTTTCGCATTTTAACTTACCTTTCCTTTCATCAATGGTTGGGTTGTGATTCGATGTTAGCTTCCTCGCGTACCATATCATTCATTACCATACATACATGTCAATATATTATTTCTAACTGTAAACTTCTTTTATAATACATGTAAGATCATATAAAATCTAATACAAATATATTCCCCATAATATATATCGTATACATCATTGTGTTGCTTCTATGTTTAGATACATAACAGTACAAAATATGTATACCTATCGATCAATAGGAAATAGCAGCGGACAACAGGAATACTATCCTTCAAGCACACTCGCTCTACTGCTGATGCTCTGTAGAGAGGGAAAATAAAGGGGGATGAGCATACAACGCGTTCAGTAAGGAAATCAGGCAAGCAAGTAGACATCTACATTATCTACTCAAAATAATGCTATGCCTTGAAAACATCATTTCCTTTACTTATTTTAAAAGCATGTCTTTAAATATATATATATATATATATATATACTTGTACAGATTAAATCCCATGTACAGAAATCATGCTTTCGTTCTCAAATGTAGGCATGTAGTGCAAAATAATGCATCTTTATAATATCACAATGCCTTTAGATAAATCATTACATGTATATTTAAATCACAGTAAATATGACATTTAAATCATTCACAACAAAAAATCAGATTTCGACCCATCCCTAAGGTCTATCCGTATCATAAATAAATCAGTCAAGTGATATATCATGTAAGACTCTGTGGTGAAATGTAATAATATCCTGGACTATGGCCATATCCTATAATGGTGATCCCAGGCTACACAGAATCCTAGTGTGCGGGGCATCACTGCTGCAACGGGAGGGGGGTCAGTCCATCACAACCGCCAGCTATCAACTCCTCAACTCCACAACACCACACGGTATAGTGTACTCCATGCCACTCGCATGGTACAACGTACTCTGTCGACCTTACATCACAGTCAGGGTGCCTGCCATAGGTCTTAACCCTTAAACCATGGAATATACATACCACGTCTCTAAATCCACATGCGAACATCTCATAGTGTGACACGCAGTCTGTCACGCCCCGAAAGTGCGGAAAATAGGGCTAATTTAAAACTTTTTACTCATTAATTCTCAATTAAGAGTGCATTCCTGTGCAATGTCATACATTATCATATTTATCGTGCCTCAGGATCTCATCACTAGAAATTATATATCATATCGAATACATTAATCCATCTCAAGTTAATTCATCCTAATACATCCCATACAATGTTATACATCAAGTGTCTGCAATTACAGTAATTGTTTGGGTATATGAAAAGATAAAAGATACCTCAAAATACAATATATGGCCTGGAGCTCAAGTCCTCCACTAGCCACTACTCCGTACGTCGCAGGACAACCCTTTTCACTTGAAGAAATCTGGGGGGAAAGAAAACAGGGTGAGCTTCTAAATCGCTCAGTAAAGGGGGTAAGGGACTCATTTCATAAACCAAAATGCACATCACAAAATATTTATTTGTATGTGAAACTCATTAATCTCATTTGAAAACCATAGCATGAAAGTACTCAAAACGACATTCTCATGTCTCAAATCATGTGAAAACATGAAGTAAAAAGGCTCAGTCTAGAGCAATAACAAAGCATGTGAAAATAATGCGATAAACGCTTTCTCAATTAACGTGATAAAATCACTGTAAAAATAATGCACGTGGCAAAGCCACTAAACACACGTGGCATAGCCACAGATTTAAATTCACACGTGGCACAGCCACTAAACACACGTGGCATAGCCACTGATTTAAATTCATACGTGGCACAGCCACTAAACACACGTGGCATAGCCACTGATTTAAATTCACACGTGGCACAGCCACTAAACACACGTGGCATAGCCATAGGATAGGGTTTCACGTGGCAACGGCCACCAAATATACGTGGCATAGCCACTGGATGGGTGATCTCACGTGGCAACGGCCACCAATTAGGGTTTTCACGTCCACCAAATGGGGTTTCTCACGTGGCAACGGCCACCAAATAGGGTTTCTCACGTGGCAATGGCCACCAAATGGGGTTTCTCACGTGGCAACGGCCACCAAATGGGGTTCTCACGTGGCAACGGCCACCAAATGGGGCTCTCACGTGGCAACGGCCACCAAGTATACGTGGCATAGCTACAAAATGGGTTATTCTCACGTTACCAGGACGGAGAAGAATCGGGCTTACATGCTACCAGAGCAATGCCAGGTGTGTACTTAAAATTACACACCTAAGTCTTATCACACAAGTCTAGTTTGCCTTCACGTAGAACTCATAATGGTTTTTCTCTCATAAAACTCATTTGAAAATCGTTTTATACTCAACACAAAACATAATAAAATCGAGTTCCAACCGGTAAAGCACACACACATTTCTCAAATCTCGATATTACCTTAACGTAGAGCCCAATTCATTACTCACACAAATTAGACGGTTTATAAAGCAATTTCACACTCAGCTTATAAACACATAAAACAATGGGCTCCAACCAGCTATAAAAATCGTGTGCAATTATAGCTCAACACAACACTCAACATGCTTGTTTTATAAACCACAAATCATGCTATAATAGTTTACAAATCACATACACAAATGGTTTAGATTTTCCTTACCTCTTTGCACCTCGTATAGTGCAATCGTTTCCCCCGTATCACGGACTAGCCTCGCATTCCACTCTGGAACTCTCGAGCTGTCCAAACGATGATAAAACATCAATACTCAATTATCTCAATTATCTCATCAACCTCAATTCTAAAAAATCGAGCATAGTTGCTCATAACACCTCAAATCTCTTGATTCTCGTAACTCTATCCCAAACTACACTCTCATTCACAACATCTCAACGTTCTACATTTCTCATGCCAATTATCTATACTAATTCACCACATTGTCTAAATTTCTATTTATAGCTCAAATTCCCAAAATTGCTAAATATCATTATCACTCTAACCACATTGCAATTTCATCAATCCCTAATCATTTCTCAGCTATTTCAACACAATGACAACCACCATTATCATCAAAATCATCTCAAATATCAAGATCGAGGTTTAAAAATTACCCAAAGCTTGTGAGACTCACAACCCACGCCTCGATTCGATTCGTCCTTCGATTTCCAAGTATGTTGTTCTCCCTTTGATGAGGAACAACTTTCCTTCTTGCCACAACTTCTGATTTGACCGAAAATGGGTGCTTTGGATGAGTGAGAAAGCTAGGTTTCGATAAAAATGGGGGTTGGAAGAGAGAGAAAGTGAGATTACAGGAGAAAAATAGGGGTTCCTTATATAGGCTGAGGGTAGGAGATCGATCTGGCTCTTGATGAGATCGATCTGCATTTGAATTTTGGGGACGATTTGGGCAATTTTATGCCTAGGAGATCGATCTGTCGAGGGGTGAGATCGATCTCTTTATGGCTTTATGAGATCGATCTGCTTCTTGAGGAGATCGATCTTCTCCCAAACAGAATCATTTGGAGATCGATCTCTTCCTCATGAGATCGATCTTCTCTCAAACAGAATCATAAGGAGATCGATCCTCTTCCATTAGAGATCGATCTGCTCCTCAAATTCCTCCTTCCTTGTCATTTTTAACTCACCAGATCGATCTCTCCTTCTCCCAGATCGATCTGTCCTCATAACTTCACACTTATTTTAACACTTAACATATGAATCTCCAATTATCATTCCCACAATTCACTTAGCTCAATAAATTACACTTCAAATTCTTATTACATCATTAAAATATATCTAAAATTCTCAGATCTCACATCCTCCCCACCTTCAAAAGAATTTGGTCCTCCAAATTCAACTCAACTAGTTAAATAGATGGGGGTATTTCTCCTTCATGAGGTTCTCTAGTTCCCACGTTGCCTCTTCCCTTGAGTGATATTTCCACAAAACTTTCACTAATGGGATGCTCTTGGTTCTCAGTACCTTCTCCTTTCTATCGAGAATCCGGACGGGTTCCTCAGTATAGCTCATGTCCTCCTGTATGTCCATCTCGTCATACTCTATAACATGAGAAGGGTCCGGGTGGTACTTTCTCAACATAAACACATGAAAAACATTGTGTATTTCAGACATCTGTGGGGGTAATGCTAATCTGTAAGCTACCTCTCCCACTCTCTCAAGAATCTCGAATGGTCCTATGTATCGAGGACTCAATTTCCCTTTCTTCCCAAATCGCATGATACCCTTACTCGGTGATATTTTTAGAAATACTGCATCACCAACCTCAAACTCGAGTGGCCGTCTACGTACATCCGCGTAGCTTTTTTGTCTACTTTGTGCAGCCCGTAACCTCTCACATATGAGTTTCACACTATGTACGGGTTGCTCAACAAGCTCGGGAGCATTTATCTTTCTATCAGCGACTTCTTCCCAAGCTACAGGGGATCTACACCTCCTACCATATAGAGCCTCAAAGGGTGCCATTCCAATACTCTCATGATAGTTGTTATTGTATGCAAACTCTGCTAGGGGCAAGTGATCATCCCATGATCCCTTAAAATCCATCGTACACGCCCTCAACATATCCTCCAGGGTCTGAATAGTCCTCTCTGACTGACCATCTGTCTGAGGATGATAGGCGGTACTAAAACTCAATCGAGATCCCATGGACTCCTGAAACTGGGTCCAAAATCTAGAAGTAAATCGGGAATCTCTATCAGAAGTAATACTCACTGGAGCCCCATGTAATCTAGCTATCTCGCTGACATACAGCTCAGCTAAGGCATCCACAGTATCTGTGCTCTTGATGGCAAGGTCAGTCTATCCACTATAACCCATATAGCGTCACGACCTCTTCGGGTCCTCGGTAAACCCATAATAAAGTCTATAGTGACATGCTCCCATTTCCATGTAGGTACAGGTAAGGGCTGTAGTAATCCTCCGGGCTTCCGATGCTCAGCTTTCACTTGCTGGCATACTAAACACCTGGCCACATACTCTGCCACATCTCGCTTCATACCACTCCACCAATATACCTTTCTCAAGCCTCGGTACATCTTAGTACTCCCTGGGTGCATGGTGTATTCAGTATCTGTCTCTTCAGGGTATCATCGTTCGATACACAAATCCGGCCTCTGAATCTCAACAATCCATCCTCACTGACTGTGAGATCCGACTGCTAACTCTGTTCAGCTTGGCTAATCATATCTATCAATCTCTGATCACTGCACTGCCCAGTTCTAATCTGATCCATGATCCTGGGCTCTATTCGCAAGCTAGCCACAAATCCAGTCTCTATCTCTTTAACTCTGATCCGAAGTTCGGCAAACTGCTCCAGTAAATCCCATTCCCTGATCATCATAGCAGATATCATACTCTTCCTGCTCAGGGCATCAGCAATCACATTCGCCTTGCCCGGATGATATAGAATCTCGCAGTCATAAACCTTAAGGAGTTCCATCCATCTCCTTTGTCTCATGTTTAACTCTTTCTGATCAAAGAGATATCTCAAACTCTTGTGATCAGTGAAGATCTAGAATCTTTCCCCATATAAGTAGTGTCGCCAGATCTTCAAAGCAAACACCACAGCGGCTAACTCCAAATCATGCGTGGGGTAATTTCGCTCATGGTCTTTCAGCTGTCGCGATCCATATGCGACCACTCTTTCGTGCTGCATAAGTACACACCCCAATCCTTGATGAGATGCATCACTATACACTGAAAATCCTCCTGATCCCTCAGGAATAGTTAACACAGGTGCCGCGTCAGCCTCCTTTTTAATTCCTGAAAACTGAGCTCACATTGATCAGTCCATATAAATGGAGTCTCTTTGCGCGTGAGCTTAGTCAAAGGGGCGACAATCCGGGAAAATCCTTCCACAAATCTTCTGTAATACCCTGTCAAACCAAGGAAGCTTTGTACCTCAGTAACTGTCCTCGGTCTCTCCCAATTAAGCACAGCCTCCACCTTGCTTGGGTCCACTGATACTCCTTCCTCTGAGACTATATGACCAAGGAAAGCTATCCGATCCAGCCAAAACTCACACTTACTAAGCTTTCCATATAATTGCTTATCTCGGAGTATCTGTAGTACTAACCACAAATGCTGTGCATGCTCCTCATACGACTGAGAGTACACCAGGATATCATCAATAAAGACTATCACAAATTTATCTAGATAGTCTCTGAACAACTCGTTCATCAATCTCATAAACGCTGCGGGGCGTTCGTCAATCCAAAGGACATCACCAGAAATTCGTAATGGCCATACCTCGTCCTAAAGGCCGTCTTTGGAATATCTTCTTCCTTAATCCTCAATTGGTGATAGCCCGATCTCAAATCAATCTTAGAAAAGACTGATGCCCCTCTTAGCTGATCAAGTAGATCATCAATCCTGGGCAATGGGTATTTATTCTTCACCGTGGCTTTATTCAACAACCGATAGTCTACGCATAATCTGAGACTACCATCCTTCTTCTTGACAAATAAAATCGGTGCTCCCCACGGTGAAACGCTGGGCCTAATGAACCCTTGATCCAATAACTCCTGTAGTTGTTTCTTCAATTCCTCAAATTCCACTAATGCCATCTTGTAGGGAGGTTTAGAGATCGGCTGAGTATCTGGTACCAAATCAATGGTAAACTCCAGCTCTCTCTCTGGCAGTAAACCTGGCAATTCATCTGGGAAAACATCCAGAAATTCGCAAACCACAGGCATATCCTCAATCCTCGGATGTTCCCGCTCATCGTCTGAGATGAGTGTCTCATAACCTTCACATGAACAATCATATTTAATATTCTCCAAAATAATATTAAAATTCTCAGATTACTTACTAGAATTCCACATATTCATTTCCTCAATATCTCAATCGTACACTGTAAGGTTCAGGTAGGGAGAAAGTTACAACCTTAGTGTAGCAATCTAAGCTCACTTGATTGGCTGCCAACCAATCCATTCCCAAAATTACATCAAATCTATGTATATTCAACATGATTAGATCTGCTAACATCCCTCTATCTCCCACCTTTATCTCACATCCTCTACAGATTAACTCAGTTCTCTGGGATTCACGCATAGGGGTATTTACATGTAGTATATATTCTAGAGGTTCAAACTTCAAGTTTAATCTACATGTAAAGTGCTCAGAAACAAACGAATGCGTGGATCCTGAATCAATCAACACATGAGCCTTATGATTACAGACAGAGAGTGTACCTCTTATAGTTTCTGCAGAAGTGTCAGCGGTTTCCTTATCTAGGGCAAACACACGTCCCTGTGTAACAGGTCTCTTTCCTTTCTCTGCAGCAGTGGCCCGTCTTAGGGGATTCACTCTCTGAGGCTGTTGTCTAATGGGCTCCAAGACATGTGGTTTCTGAGGTTGAGGGCAATCCTTCACTATGTGACCCATGTCTTCAAATCTAAAACATCCATGGATCGACCCAGTACAACTTCCCTCATGCATTCGGCCACAATTTTTGCAAAACCTTGTCTCTGGCTTGACATCTTGAGGGGTCTCTCTAATGTTAGGGTACCCTCTGGGTCTCTCTAATCTGCCCTTCTGTACCTCAATCCTTCCTCTTCTGAAGGAACCTCTCCGAGCCTCTGTTTGGAAAAGTGCTGGCCTCTTGCCCTTATCTCTATTCACCGCTCTGAGCTCATTCTGGGATTGTACCATCTCAATTCCTCTTTCAATCTCCTGTGCTCGTCTCAGAGCATCTCCAAACTCAGTAATACATAGTTATATTAATCTATATCTAATGATGGGCTTCAATCCATACACAAATTTCTCTGTGCGGAGTTCTTCATTCTTAAAGGTCTCTGGATCATATCTCAATAGCACTGTGAATTGGCTCTCATAGTCATCCACAGACATGTCACCCTGTACCAAACTCAAAAACTCGGCCTGTTTCTTTCTCTGGGCGGTTCGTGGTACATATTGGGTCCTAAAGGCTGTCTGGAACTCTTCCCAACCAATCCCATCCTGGCGGGAAATCAGAATACCCTGGGTAGTACCCCACCAATCTTGAGCTCTCCCTTTCAACATATAGATACTCATACTGACCCTCTCAGCATCGGTGCACCCCAGATAATCAAATATAATTCTCAACTCCGTCAGCCACTCCTCAGCCTCTGTAGGATCCTTCTTTCCCCTAAACGCGAGTGGATTCATCTTCAGAAAATCCTTCAGTCGGACCATACTTCTATCATCAGGCTGAGTGAGGGGAGGTATTGGGGGTATGAGAGGTCCTTGTGGTGGTGTAGGAGCAATACCCGAGGCATTAACTCTAAAGTGTTGCGCGAATAACGCTGCCATCTGCTCAAAACCTTGCCTCACATCGGTCTCAATCCGATTAAATCGAGAGTTAGGACTCTCTGGTTGTGGGATAGGTGGCGGAGGGGACTCTGCCTGCCTCCTCGAACGACCTCGTCGTCCACTCATTCTCTATCTCAACTCGTCTCCTGCGCGTACATATCAGAATCGATTGAAATCTCAATCCTCAATTTCAGTTCATGACCAGACTATTACAGACACTTGGAATGTATTCTATTTCACTTAACCGACACTGACAGTACTAGACACCCTAAGCTCTGATACCAAGAAAACTCTGTCACGCCCCGGAAGTGCGGAAAATAGGGCTAATTTAAAACTTTTTACTCATTAATTCTCAATTAAGAGTGCATTCCTGTGCAGTGTCATACATTATCATATTTATCGTGCCTCAGGATCTCATCACTAGAAATTATATATCATATCGAATACATTAATCCATCTCAAGTTAATTAATCCTAATACATCCATACAATGTTATACATCAAGTGTCTGCAATTACAGTAATTATCTGGGTACATGAAAAGATAAAAGATACCTCAAAATACAATATATGGCCTGGAGCTCAAGTCCACCACTAGCCACTACTCCGTACGTCGCAGGACAACCCTTTTCACTTGAAGAAATCTGGGGGGAAAAGAAAACAGGGTGAGCTTCTAAATCGCTCAGTAAAGGGGGTAAGGGACTCATTTCATAAACCAAAATGCACATCACAAAATATTTATTTGTATGTGAAACTCATTAATCTCATTTGAAAACCATAGCATGAAAGTACTCAAAACGACATTCTCATGTCTCAAATCATGTGAAAACATGAAGTAAAAAGGCTCAGTCTAGAGCAATAACAAAGCATGTGAAAATAATGTGATAAATGCTTTCTCAATTAACGTGATAAAATCACTGTAAAAATAATGCACGTGGCACAGCCACTAAACACACGTGGCATAGCCACAGATTTAAATTCACACGTGGCACAGCCACTAAACCACTAAACACACGTGGCATAGCCACTGATTTAAATTCACACGTGGCACAGCCACTAAACACACGTGGCATAGCCACAAGATAGGGTTTCACGTGGCAACGGCCACCAAATATACGTGGCATAGCCACTAGATAGGTGATCTCACGTGGCAACAGCCACCAATTAGGGTTTTCACGTGGCAACGGCCACCAAATGGGGTTTCTCACGTGGCAACGGCCACCAAATAGGGTTTCTCACGTGGCAACGGCCACCAAATGGGGTTTCTCACGTGGCAATGGCCACCAAATGGGGTTCTCAAATGGCAACGACCACCAAATGGGGCTCTCACGTGGCAATGGCCACCAAGTATACGTGGCATAGCCACAAAATGGGTTATTCTCACGTTACCAGGACGGAGAAGAATCGGGCTTACATGCTACCAGAGCAATGCCCAGTGTGTACTCAAAATTACACACCTAAGTCTTATCACACAAGACTGGTTTGCCTTCACGTATAACTCATAATGGTTTTTCTCTCATAAAACTCATTTGAAAATCGGTTTGTACTCAACACAAAACATAATAAAATCGAGTTCCAACCGGCAAAGTACGCACACATTTCTCAAATCTCGATATTGCCTTAACGTAGAGCCCAATTCATTACTCACACAAATTCGACGGTTTATAAAGCAATTTCACACTCAGCTTATAAACGCATAAAATAATGGGCTCCAACTGGCTATAAAAACCGTGTGCAATTATAGCTCAACACAACACTCAACATGCTTGTTTTATAAACCACAAATCATGCTATAATAGTTTACAAATCACATACACAAATGGTTTAGATTTCCCTTACCTCTTTGCACCTCGTATAGTGCAATCATTTCCCCCGTATCACGGACTAGCCTCGCATTCCACTCTGGAACTCCCGAGATGTCCAAACGATGTTAAAACATCAATACTCAATTATCTCAATTATCTCATCAACCTCAATTCTCAAAAATCGAGCATAGTTGCTCATAACACCTCAAATCTCTTGATTCTCGTAACTCTACCCCAAACTACACTCTCATTCACAACATCTCAACGTTCTACATTTCTCATGCCAATTATCTATGCTAATTCACCACATTGTCTAAATTTCTATTTATAGCTCAAATTCCCAAAATTGCTAAATATCATTATCACTCTAACCACATTGCAATTTCATCAATCCCTAATCATTTCTCAGCTATTTCAACACAATGACAACCACCATTATCATCAAAATCATCTCAAATATCAAGATCGAGGTTTAAAAATTACCCAAAGCTTGTGAGACGCACAACCCACGCCTTGATTCAATTCGTCCTTCGATTTCCAAGTATATTGTTCTCCCTTTGATGAGGAACAACTTTCCTTCTTGCCACAACATCTGATTTGGCCAAAAATGGGTGCTTTGGATGAGTGAGAAAGTTAGGTTTCGGTAAAAATGGGGGTTGGAAGAGAGAGAAAGTGAGATTGCAGGAGAAAAATAGGGGTTCCTTATATAGGCTGAGAGTAGGAGATCGATCTGGCTCTTGATGAGATCGATCTGCATTTGAATTTTGGGGACGATTTGGGCAATTTTATGCCTAGGAGATCGATCTGTCGAGGGGTGAGATCGATCTCTTTATGGCTTTATGAGATCGATCTGCTCCTTGAGGAGATCGATCTTCTTCCAAACAGAATCATTTGGAGATCGATCTCTTCCTCATGAGATCGATCTTCTCTCAATCGATCCTCTTCCATTGGAGATCGATCTGCTCCTCAAATTCCTCCTTCCTTGTCATTTTTAACTCACCAGATCGATCTCTCCTTCTCCCAGATCGATCTGTCCTCATAACTTCACACTTATTTTAACACTTAACATATGAATCTCCAATTATCATTCCCACAATTCACTTAGCTCAATAAATTACACTTCAAATTCTTATTACATCATTAAAATATATCTAAAATTCTCAGATCTCACACAGTCTACACGAGGAAATCAAGCACGATTTTTTAACATGTCTTATATATCACATAAAATACAGTGCGCGCCTTTGAGCGCGACTCACTGTCGACACTCCGCTCAAACACTGTTTCACATCACAAACTCAAACTCTAGTGCGAGTAAAGCTCCAACAACTAGGTCAATGCTGTCAGACCCGAGTTTTTGATTTTATATGTAGCTTGTACCTTACGATTCCTATGTGTACGAACACTTTATTTCATAGTTGAATCATAAGAAGTGTATTTACTATCATGTAATCGACTAATTGAGAATTTAAAAATGCATGTAAGCTACATAACAACGAGATAAGGGTTAAAGTGATCCCTGAGCAAGTGCAGGGCTAAAACGATCAAATGACCAAAATTCGGTATAAATTTGATGAGAAAATTTCATTAAAAATATGAAATCGAGAAATCTTGATCAAAATCGAGGTAAATATTGAATTTCGAGTCCAATTGATCGAGATATGAATTTATTTAATATTTTCAAAATTTTCACCTTGAAAAACGAGCTTAAAAATAATGAAAAAATATACCGAAAAGGTAAAATCGGACTGATAAATTCATTTACGGACTAAATGAATTTAATATAAATTTTTGGGATATTTTGGGATTTTTAATATTATTTTAAGGATTAAAATAATATTAAAAATATATTATAAAAAAAACAAAATCTGAAATTTCAAACGTGGGGAGAGAGAAAGTTGAGAGAAACATAACAAAAATCGACGGAGAGGAAGAACTCATCGGACCAGCCACCACCGGCGACCCCAGCGGCCAGCGAACGGTCGAAAAAGGAAGAAGGCAACATCGCGACCTCCCAACCACCGGTAATGCGCCTCATCGGCGTCGAAAAAGGGAGATCGATGAGAGGGAAGGCCGCGGAGGAAAACGTGAAATTCAACGACCACTGGTGGTGCTAGGGTCCGATCGAGCCTAGCCGAATGATCCCCAGGCTGTGGCGCACCGAACGGCTGCTGCGGCACCCAGAGAATCGGTGGAACGACGCCGGGACGGCCAAAACATCCTTGAACCGATTGGCGGTTCAGGGAAGAACCTTCTAAACTGAACCGGACCAGACCGGTTCAGCCAAAGAGAAAAGGGGAAAAAGAGGAAAAAAAAAAGAAAGAAAAAGGAAAAGGAAAATTTTTGGGATTTCACCGGACTTCAGGTAAGTCGATACAAGGTCAAAAGTGATCGATTTAATTTTTGATACATTTATTTAAATTATATTTAATCGAAAATTGACCCGGAGTTAAATATACAAAATTGTGCAATTCGACGATTAATTCCGAACGGAAGCCCGATCGAACTTCGATTCGTGCACCATCGTACAATCTCGGGTAAGAAAAGCTCATTTACGACAATTTAAGTGATTTATGCGTATTTAAGATTTATTTTACGCATTTCAAATTTAATTCCGTAATTAGTTAATTATATTCAAAATTTTGAAATAAATGTCGTAAATCATATACGGGCTATCCAAAGAGCTTGGAATAAAGCCCAATGGGTATTGATAGGCCCAATGAGTCGATAGACCCTGATGAACGGGCTTAATACGGGTAAGGCCCAATTAAAGTGTTTAAAGCCCATTAAGAGTAAACAGGCCCATTTAAGTAAAATGAATTGTATTAAATGTGTAATACAGTAGGAAATGTGAATTAATCTAGTGAATGGTTAAATGCAGCTCCAGAGTCATATTGAGAGTTGACCGGACTGCCATATTAGAGTAGCACAGAGGAAGAGAGGTCACACTACGTGATCCGAGGTAGGGGACTCTTGCAAGTAGTTAGAGATATCTGTGCATATTTTCATTGGATTTTACATTCACTGAAATTGTTTGAGGGTCAGAGAAAATCGATAATATTATAAGGACTCGATATGGGTAAATTACGATTTTACCCCTAGTTAGGCAAAAAGTGAAATTTTGGGAAAAGTGGTAAAAAGAATGGAAATGATGTTTTGAATGGTTTTTACTGCTGTGTAGCAGAAGAGTAGGTGGATGGGCTAATGTTTTGAGGTCGATGTAAACTAAGCATACTTTATAGTGTTGATTTTAATGATTTTAAACATCCCTATTTTTAAAAAGTCATCTATCGAATTATGTGAAACAATCGTACTGGAGCACAACTCGCTCTTGATTTCAGATGTTTTTCACATACCTTAGTGCTGGAGGTTTACTCACACTGCATTTATTTGACATGCATTATAGAGTACTGGAGCATTGCTCGTACTCAGTTTTATGTGATTTGTGCATGATAGAGTGCTGGAGCGATTGACTCGTACTCAAGTTTTACATGAGATGCATGACAGAGTGCTGGAGCGTTGCTCGTGCTCGATTCTTCATGATTTGTACATGACATAGTACTTGAGCAATTTGCTCGTACTTGATTTGAAATGAGAACTATGCATGACCTAGTGCTGGAGGTTTACTCGCACTAGTGTTGATATTTGACACGCATATACAGTGTTTTGAGGCGGAGCGTTGACTGTGAGTCACACTCAAGACGCGTACTGTAGTTTTACGTGATTTATAGACATGTTAGAAAAATCGTGATGATTTCCTCCGTGTAGACTGAGTGTCACACTGTTGAGATGTTCTCACGTGGATTTAGAGACGTGGCATTTATTCCATAGTATGAGGGCTAAAACCTATGGCAGGCACCCCCACTATGATGTATTTCCATGGTATGAGCGGCTAAGACCTATGGCAGGCACCCCGACCATGATGTAGGGTCCACGAGTGTACGTTGTACCGTGCGTGTGGCATGGAGTACATTGTACCGTGTTTTATGTTGTGGAGTTGTGGAGGAGAGTTGTTGATAACTGGCGGTTGTGATGGAATGACCCCCTTCCCGTTACAGCAATGATAACCCGCACACTGAGTACTGTATTGCCTGTGATTTCACCACATGTTAGGATATGGCCATAGTCCGAAGATGCTCTCTTACAGTAAGATCCTTAAGCCTAACATCCTTAAGCCAGAGTGGGTGGGGAGGCTCTGTTCGGCAGGGAGGCTCTCTTACATAGTTCGGAGTTATTGCATTTAGCCACTGAGTCTCGCATGACATATCACATGTGTTTTACGATACGAGTAGACCTGAGGGATGGGTCGGATCCCGATTTGCTTTTGTTGTGATGAGAAATGCCATATTTACTGTGATTTGAATGTAAATGGCATATTTTATATAAAGGTATTCTTAAATGATTAAATATGCACTATTTTGCATGAATGCCTCTGATTGATAAACCAGCATGTGTTTAGTACATGGGATTTTAAATCTGTACTATATTATATATATTTTAAACATGCTTTTGAATTGAGAGAAGGAAAGGCAAAGCACTATTTTCAGTAGATAGTATGGATGTCTACTTGCTTGCCTAATTTCCTTATTGAGCGCGTTGATAGCTCATCCCATTCATTTTCCCCCCATCTCTACAGATTCTCGTCAGTAGATTGAGTCGGCTGAGGTATTGCATTCCGTTTGACCGCTGCCACTCCCCATCTAGCGAAAGGTATACACATGCGTACTCTCTTGTATTTGAACAATGTATAAACACAGTGATGTACACGTTTTAATATGGGGGATGTAATGATGTAATTATATTTAAGTATATGAATTTACTTATGATATGAATGTTATGTATGTATGATACGAAAATGAATGGTAATGTATGTATGGATGAGGAGACTAATGCCTATTCACAGCCCAACTGTTGAGAAGATAAAGGTAAGTAAAAAGTAAAAAAATTTATTGTGGTTTTTGGTAAGTTGGTGTGGGAGGAGGGCGTGACAGAGCAGTATCAGAGCTTAGTTGGTCTAATGTGTCTAGGCATTAGTAATTAGGAAAATGTACATCCCCATATCACTGTGTTTTGTTCAGTTACAATTGTGTATACAAGATGGGAGTTGGACAAATTAATGTTTGTGAATGCAGGAATTGAGCCATTATGGCTAATACCCGTCGTGGTAGAGGGGCGAGAGGTAGGGCTAGAGGTCGTGGAGGTAGGCCGACTAGCCAAGGTGATTCTTCGACTACCCATACACCCTCAGGTACTGCTGAGGTACCAGATACGACTGAAGCATGCTTCACGAGGATAGAGTGTAGCTTGGAGGTGATAGTAGGGCTATTGGCACAGACTTTGCCAGGTAGACAGAGGCAGGATGCAGAGACTGCGATAGGGGAGGCAGTTGCACCTGATACACCTGCGCAGCCTGTACAGATGCCACAGACTACTGATACTCCTACACCCCCACCAGTTCAGAGTGGTAGAGGATATAGGTGTGATTTGGATCGGTTGCGATAGTTCCAGAAGCTGGGACCTCCATCTTTTCGAGGGGTTAAGGACCGAGCTAGTGCAGAGGAGTGGATTTACGAGATGGAGAAGTTGTACGACTTCTTTGATTGTACGACTTCAGAGAGAGTCGCATTTACTGCGTTCCTACTGAAAGGAATGGCAGAGCATTGGTGGAAGTCCACCAGGTCGATATTGAGAGCCCAACATGCTGAGATCAGTTGGGAGATGTTTCTGGAGGCCTTCAGGAGGCAGTTTGTTCCTGATACAACGCAGCATAGACTGCATGCTGAGTTTTTGGGATTGAGCTAGGGGAGTCTCACAGTGGATGAGTACGAGACTAGATTTTTTACCCTGGGGAGATATGATCTCGATACCATGTACAGCGAGACCAAGAAGGTTCGCAGATTTGTTGACGGATTGAGATCGGTGTTACGGTCTAGATTGGTACCACTAGACATTGGTACATATGATGAGGCAGTGCGTAGGGCACAACTTTGTGAACAGGATTACAGAGAAATGCCTCTGAGTTTGGGAAGTTTAGTCGAAGCCGAGATAGATAGAGGAAGAGGTCGGCTAGAGATAGAGGGTTCAGTTATCGAGGAGGGAGGAGACTCTTCGGTAAGGGACCACGGATAGAGGAGGTGCGAGAGCGACCAGTTAGATCTCCTACATACCCAGCCATAGCTTCAGTGAAGGGCATTGTGATTAGAGGACCGAGGCCTACTACTGATCAGTGCAGCCGATGTGGTAGACATCATGGCGGTAGACCTTGTCCGTTGAGCCCTGTTGTGTGTTTTCGATGTGGGAAACAGGGGCATATTGCTAGAGAGTGCCTAGAGACATATGTGATTGCCCCACTGAAGGGCAGGGAGCATGATAGAGCTCGAGCTGGTACATCTGTTTAGAGAGGTAGAACGACAGCAGAGGAGAAGGGGAAGCAGGTGATGGGTCGAAGGTGAGTACATGCCTTGGACCAGGACGCAGCTGATGCTTCTACGGATGCGATTAGAGGTAACTTCCTGATTTATGATTTAGAAGCATATGTTTTAATTGATCCTGGTGCCACGCATTCATTTGTATCGCCATCATTTGCATGTAAGTTGAAAAAGCATGTAGAGCGTACTCCTTTAAAGATGATGATGTTGATTAGTACGCCTATGGATTCCAGTCAGCTAGTTGAGCATGTGTATAACGATTGTAAGTTAAGAGTAGGGGAAAAGGATATGACAGCCAATCTAATATTACTAAGTATGAGTGACTTTGATGTAATCTTAGGTAAGAATTGGTTATCTGCAAACCATGCTGTTTTAGATTGTTACACTAAGACAGTTAGCTACGAAAGTTGTTGTAAAGTTTGATCGGAAGAAATGAAAGTAATAGTTATGCTGTTAATAAATAAAATATTTTGCTGACTGAGAGATTAATTTCTGGAAGGTTTCATTGCGTACGTAGTGGATACAGATAAGGTATATCCAGAGTTGGTAGATATTTCTATGGTCAGTGAGTACCCAGATGTTTTCCCGGATGAGTTGCCAGGGTTACCACCAGACAGAGAGGTGGAGTTCTGTATAGATTTGGTGCCTGGTACTGAGCCTATTTGAGACCACCGTATCGCATAGCCTTAGTTAAGCTGGAGGAGCTCAAGAGATAGTCGCAGGAGCTGTTGGATAGGGGTTTTATCAGACCAAGTGTTTCATCGTGGGGAGCACCGGTTTTGTTTGTAAGGAAGAAGGATGGAAGCCTCCGATTGTGTATAGATTACAGATTGTTGAATAAGGCTACCATCAAGAATAGATATCCCCTTCCACGCATTGACGACTTACTGGATCAGCTTCGTGGAGTGCAGGTCTTTTCTAAGATTGATCTGAGGTCTGGGTATCATCAGTTGAGAGTCCGGAGTGGAGATATACCCAAGACGGTATTTAGGGATCGATATGGCCATTATGAGTTCCTAGTTATGCCATTCGGACTGACGAATGCTCCTACAGCTTTCATGGCTTTGATGAACGATGTGTTCAAGCCATATTTGGATCAGTTTGTTATCGTATTCATCGATGACATATTAGTGTATTCGAGATCCGAGGAGGAGCATGAGGAGCACCTCGGGATCGTATTGCAGACTCTACGAGAGCAGCAGTTGTATGCTAAACTCAGCAAGTGTGATTTTTGGTTGACAGAGATCTCGTATTTGGGACACATAGTGTCAAGGGATGGTGTATCAGTAGATCCATCCAAGATTGAGGCTGTAGTTCAGTGGGAACAGCCGAGGACAGTTATCGAGATCATGAGTTTTCTGGGTTTAGTAGGGTACTATCGAAGATTCATTGAGGGATTTTTGAAGTTGGCTGCTCTATTGACACGTCTCACTCGGAAGAGTGTTACATTCGTATGGGACGAGGATTATGAGAGGAGTTTTCAGGAGTTGAAGAGTCGATTGACCACTGCTCCGATTCTCACTATTCCTACCAGTTCAAGAGGATTTTCAGTATATACCGAAGCCTCGCATCAGGGACTGGACTGTGTTGATGCAGGATGGGAGGGTAGTTGCTTATGGATCCAGACAGCTGAAAGACCATGAGAAGAACTATCTGACCCACGATTTAGAGTTGGCAACAGTAGTGTTTGCGTTTAAAGTATGGCGCCACTACTTGTATGGCGAGAAGTTTCAGATTTTTACTGACCACAAGAGCCTCAAGTACCTGTTCTCACAGAAGGAGCTGAACATGAGACAGAGAAGTGGCTAGAGCTTCTGAAGGATTATGATTGTGAGATACTTTATCATTCGGGTAAGGCTAATGTTGTAGTAGATGCTTTGAGTAGGAAGAGTCTTGGGATGGTATCGTATATGATGGTCAGGGAGCACGAGCTGCTAGAGCAGTTTGCTAGCCTCAATTTGGGAGTTGTGCCTTCGAACATGGATGTGGATTGTATGATTGCGAGTCTACGCTTAGAGCCAGATCTGTTGGACAGGATCAGACAGGCTCAGCAGACTGATCCGTATTGCATCGATGTGATTGGTCAGATGCAGAGGGGCACAGTGATGGATTTTGAGTTGAGTTCTAATGGACTACTGAGGTTCAGAGGTAGATTGTGTGTTCCCGAGGACCTAGAGCTTCGAAGATTGATATTGTCGGAAGCTCATTCATCGAGGTACACATTGCATCTGAGGAGTGGCAAGATGTATCAGAACCTCCGAAAGGTGTACTGATGGTCAGGTCTGAAGAGAGATGTGGTAGATTTTATGGTGAGATGTCTCGTATGTTAGCAGGTGAAGGTAAAGCATCAGAGACCTGCAGGATTGTTGCAGCCTCTACCTATACCGACATGGAAATGAGAGCATATCACCATGGATTTCGTGATGGGTTTACCGAGGACTCGGAGGAATCACGATGCTATATGGGTGATGATTGATAGACTGACGAAATCAACCCACTTCCTAGCTATGAGAGCTATCGATACTCTGAGTACATTGGCAGGGTTGTATGTATGTCAGGTAGTGAGGTTGCATGGTGTTCCAGTGAGCATTGTCTCGGATAGGGACTCCCGCTTCACTTCCCACTTTTGGGAACATTTTCAGGAAGCCATGGGAACCTAATTGAGTTTGAGCACAGCTTTCCATCCTCAGACAGATGGTCAGTCAAAGAGATCGATACAGACTCTGGAGGATATGTTGAGAGCATGTGTGCTGGATTTTAGAGGCTCCTGGGATGATCATTTGCCACTAGCCGAGTTCGCCTACAACAACAGTTATCATTCGAGTATCGGGATGGCATCGTATGAGGTCTTGTATGGCCGTAGATGTCGTTCCCCTATTGGGTGGGAAGAAGTGGGTGATCGAAAGATTTTTGCTCCTGATATGGTTACACAGGCTTATGAGGATGTCCGGTTGATAGTTGAGAGATTGAGGACAGCTCAGAGTCGACAGAAGAGTTATGCTGACAGGAGACGTAGGCCACTTAAGTTCGCAGTTGGTGAGTCAGTGTTTCTGAAGGTTTCTCCTTCCAAGGGCATAGCGAGGTTTGGGAAGAGGGGTAAGCTAAGTCCTTGTTGCATTGGACCCTTTGAGATACTTGATCGAGTAGGAGATAAGGCCTATAGGTTGGTATTGCCACCAGATTTGTCAGGCGTGCATAACGTCTTCCACATTTCGATGCTTCAGAAGTATCACTCGGATCCAGCGCATGTGATTAGTTATGAGCCATTGGAGCTCAGTGAGGACATGTCATATGTTGAGAGGTCGATTCGGATACTGGATAGGAAGGAGAAGGTTTTGAGATCGAAAACTATCGGGTTAGTGAAGGTATTATGGCCGCATCATACTTCTGAGAAGGCTACTTGGGAGTTAGAGAGCTTGATGCGAGATAAGTACCCCCAGTTGTTTGAGGATTGATTTGGTTCTAATTTGGAGGACCAAATTCTTTTAGTTGGGGAGGATTGTCAAACCCAAGTTTTTGATTTTATATGTAGCTTGTACCTTATGATTCCTATGTGTACGAACACTTTATTTCATAGTTGAATCATAAGAAGAGTATTTACTATCATGCAATTGACTAATTGAGAATTTAAAATGCATGTAAGCTATATAACAACGAGATAAGGGTTAAAGTGATCTCCGAGCAAGTGCAGGGGTAAAACGGTCAAATGACCAAAATTCGGTATAAATCCGATGAGGAAATTTCATTAAAAATATGAAATCGAGAAATCTTGATCAAAATCGAGGTAAATATTGAATTTCGAGTCAAATTGATCGAGATATGAATTTATTTAATATTTTTAAAATTTTTATCTCGAAAAACGAGCTTAAAAATAATGGAAAAATATACCGAAAAGGTAAAATCGGACTGATAAATTCATTTACGGATTAAATGAATTTAATATAAATTTTTGAGATATTTTGGGACATTTTAGGATTTTTAATATTATTTTAATCCTTAAAATAATATTAAAAATATATTATAAAAAAAAAACAAAATCTGAAATTTGAAACGCGGGGAGAGAGAAAGTTGAGAGAAACAGAACCAAAATCGACGGAGAGGAAGAACTCTCTGGACCAGCCACCACCGGCGACCCTAGCGAACGGCCGAAAAGGAAGAAGGCAACAGCGTGACCTCCCAGCCACCAGTAACGCGCCTCACTGGCGTCGGAAAAGGGAGATCGACGAGAGGGAAGGCTCGGAGGAAAACGTGAAATCCGGCGGCCACTGGC
The DNA here is from genome assembly GCA_033439115.1 of Firmiana major. Lineage (NCBI taxonomy): Eukaryota > Viridiplantae > Streptophyta > Magnoliopsida > Malvales > Malvaceae > Firmiana > Firmiana major. Next base: position 17,547,744 of record CM065903.1, on the reverse strand, counting down.
GGTGTTAGGGTCCGATCGAGCCCAGCCGAACGATCCCTAGGCTGTGGCGCACCGAACAACTTTAGCGGCACCCGGAGAATCGGTCGGACGACGCCGGCACGGCCAAAACATCCCTGAACCGATCGGCGGTTCAGGGGAGAACCTTCTAAGCTGAACTGAACCGGACCTGTTCAGCTAAGGAGAAAAGGGGAAAAAGAGGAAAAAAAAGAAAGAGAAAGGAAAAGAAAAATTTTTGGGATTTCACCGGACTTCGGGTTAGTCGATACGAGGTCAAAAGTGATCGATTTAATTTTCGATACATTTATTTAAATTATATTTAATCGAAAATTGACCCGAAGTTAAATATACAAAATTGTGCAGTTCGACGATTAATTCCAAATGGAAGCCCGATCGAACTTCAATTCGCGCACCATCGCACAATCTCGGGTAAGAAAAGCTCATTTACGACAATTTAAGTTATTTATGCGTATTTAAGATTTATTTTACGCATTTTAGATTTAATTTGGCAATTAGTTAATTATATTCGAAATTTTGAAATAAATGTCGTAAATGATATACGGGCTATCCAAAGAGCTTAGAATAAAACCCAATGGGTATTGATAGGCCCAATGAGTCGATAGACCCTGATGAACGAGCTTAATACAGGTCAAGGCCCAATTAAAGTGTTTAAAGCCCATTAAGAGTAAACAGGCCCATTTAAGTGAAATGAACTGTATTAAATGTGTAATACAGTAGGAAACGTGAATTAATCCAGTGAATGGTTAAATGCAGCTCCAGAGTCATATTGACAGTTGACCGGACTTCCATATTAGAGCAACACAAAGGAAGAGAGGTCACACTACGTGATCCGAGGTAGGGGACTCTTGCAAGTAGTTAGAGATATCTGTGCATATTTTTGTTGGATTTTACATTCACTGAAATTATTTGAGGGTCAAAGAAAATCTATAATATTATAGGGACTCGATATAGGTAAATTACGATTTTACCCCTAGTTAGGCAAAAAGTGAAATTTTGGGAAAAGTGGTCAAAAGCATGGAAATGATGTTTTGAATGGTTTTTACTGCTGTGTAGCAGAAGAGTAGGTGGATGGGCTAATGTTTTTAGGTCGATGTAAACTAAGCACACTTTATAGTGCTGATTTTAATGATTTTAAACATCCCTATTTTTAAAAAGCCATCTACTGAATTATGTGGAAACAATCGTGTTGGAGCATAACTCGCACTTGATTTCAGATGTTTTTCACATACCTTAGTGCTGAAGGTTTACTTGCACTGCATTTATTTGACATGCATTATAGAGTACTGGAGCATTGCTCGTACTCAGTTTTATGTGATTTGTGCATGATAGAGTGCTGGAGCGATTGGCTTGTACTCGAGTTTTACATGAGATGCATGACAGAGTGCTGAAGCGTTGCTCGTACTCGATTCTTCATGATTTGTACATGACATAGTACTTGAGCGATTTGCGCGTACTTGATTTGAAATGAGAACTATGCATGACCTAGTGCTGGAGGTTTACTCGCACTAGTGTTGATATTTTGACATGCATATACAGTGTTTTGAGGCGAAGCGTTGATTGTAAGTCACACTCAAGACGCGCACTGTAGTTTTACGTGATATATAGACATGTTAGAAAAATAGTGACGATTTCCTCCGTGTAGACTGAGTGTCACACTGTTGAGATGTTCTCACGTGGATTTAGAGACGTGGCATTTATTCTATAGTATGAGAGCTAAGACCTATGGAAGGCACCCCCACTATGATGTATTTCCATGGTATGAGCAGTTAAGACCTATAGCAGGCACCCCGACCATGATGTAGGGTCCACAAGTGTACGTTGTACCGTGCGTGTGGCATGGAGTATATTGTACCATGTTTTGTGTTGTGGAGTTGTGGAGGAGAGTTGTTGATAACTGGCGGTTGTGATGGACTGACCCCCTCCCATTACAGCAGTGATAACCCGCACACCGAGTACTGTGTTGCCTGAGATTTCACCACATGTCAGGATATGGCCATAGTCCAGAGATGCTCTCTTACGGTAAGATCCTTAAGCCCAACATCCTTAAGCCAGAGTGGGCGGGGAGGCTCTGTTCGGCGGGGAGGCTCTCTTATATAGTCCAGAGTTATTGCATTTAGCCACTGAGTCTCGCATGATATATCACATGTGTTTTATGATACGGGTAGACCTGAGGGATGGGTCGGAACCCGATTTGTTTGTGTTGTGATGAGAAATGCCATATTTACTGTGCTTTGAATGTAAATGGCATATTTTATAAAAAGGCATTCTTAAATGATTAAATATGCACTGTTTACATGAATGCCTCTGATTGATAAACCAGCATGTGTTTCGTACTTGAGATTTTAAATCTATACTATATTATATATATTTTAAACATGCTTTTGAATTGAGAGAAGGAAAGGCAAAGCACTATTTTCAGTAGATAGTATGGATGTCTACTTGCTTGCTTGATTTCCTTACTGAGCGCGTTGATAGCTCATCCCATTCATTTTCCCCCCATCTCTACAGATTCTCGTCAGTAGATTGAGTCGGTTGAGGTATTGCATTTCTTTGGATCGTTGCCACTCCTCATCTAGCGAAAGTATACACATGCGTACTCTTTGTATCTGAACAATGTATAAACACAATGATGTACACGTTTTAATATGGGGGATGTAATGATGTAATTATATTTAAGTATATGAATTTACTTATGATATGAATGTCATGTATGTATGATATGAAAAAGAATGGTAAGGTATGTATGGATGAGCCCAACTGTTGAGGAGATAAAGGTAAGTAAAAAGTGAAAAAATTTATTGTGGTTTTTGGTAAGTCGCGTGTGGGAGGAGGGCGTGACAAATGCATAGTTCATGTTTCAAATCAAGTACGAACAATAGTTTCAGTTCCATGCTATGCACAAAACTCATCAAATCAAGATCGAGCAATAGCTCAAGTACTATGTCATGTATAAATCATAAAGAATCGAGTACGAGCAACGCTCTAGCACTCTGTCATGTATCTCATGTAAAATTCGAGTACGAGCTAATCGCTCCAGCACTCTCTCATGCATAAATCATATAAAACTTAGTACGAGTAATAACTCCAGCACTCTATCATGCATGTCATGGAAATCTAGTACGAATCATACGTCAGCACTAATATATGTGAAAAATATATGAAATCAAGTGCGAGCTATGCTCTAGCACGATTTATTCTCACATAATTCGATAGATGGCTTTTTAAAAAGGGATGATTTTCAAAATATCAAAATCAACACTATAAAGTGTGCTTAATTCACATCAACCTTAAAATCATTACCCAATCTACCTACTCTGTTGCTAAACAATAGCAAAAATAGTCAAAATGGTGGTTTCCATGCTTTTTACAACTTTTCAGAAAAGTTGACTTTTTTCCTAACTAATGATAAAATCGTAATTTGCCACTATCGGGTCACAATAATTATTATTCACTTTCTCTGACCCTCAGAGTTTTTAAGTGAATGTAAAAGCAGACAAAAATATGTGTAGATATCTTTAACTACTCACAAAAGTCCCTTACCTGCAATCACTCGAGAAATTTTACTTACTCAACGCTGCTCGATCTAGCAGTCCAATTCGTTCCTCCACTAATCTTTGGAGCTGCATATAATCATTTATCAGGTTAATTATATTTTTCCTACTGTATTTCACATTAAATACAATCTATTTCCCTTAATGGGCTTTAATAAACCTTAATGGGCCAAGCCCATTTTTATTTTACTATTCATTTTCGTTCGGTCTATTGGCCTTGTGGGGCCCACCAACTCTTATTGGGCTTATCCGAGACCCATTACATCACATTGGGCCTAAATTAATTGGGCTTGGCCCATTGGACCTCTCGGCCACATGCCATGGCCGAGAGCATCCCATGCTGTCGGTTACCCATGGCATGCCGTCCATGTCCATTTGTTTAGCCAATTCACTTAGGCATTTTCACAAACACTTGTGTTGAGTTAATGTATTTTGAAATGACAAAACAAGTTAATACAATAATGTTAAGATGGTATACAAACATGTTTAGAAGATATCAGGACCAGAACTTAGAGTTCTGCTGATGAGAGATCGATCTGAGGTGTGAGAGATCGATCTCCTGGGTTTATACTTGATGAGAGATCGATCTCATGATGGAAGAGATCGATCTGGCAAGCCTTAAAACGGTGTAAAGGGTTTAAGGTAAAAAGAGATCAATCTTCCAGGGTTAAGAGATCGATCTCCTCTAAGTCAGAGAACTTAGGAGATCGATCTGGTAAGGAAAAGATCGATCTGCTCAAAGTCAGTGAGCTTAAGAGATCGATCTGGTGTATTGAGAGATCGATCTTGCCTCAAACAGAGAGGATAGGAGATCGATCTGCCTATTCAACAGATCGATCTGCCTCTGCCTATTCAAACTAACAGATCGATCTGGTAATGTATGAGATCGATCTCCCTGTGTATTTGTGCTTTGTCATTGCAGGATTTAAAACTAGGAGATCGATCTGGCCAAGATAGGAGATCGATCTGTCTGACCACTGGAGGTTCCCAACGGCTATTTTCTTCAAATCTCAACGGGAAAAACTGCATTTAATGCTCCAACTACCCAACCTTCAGTATATAACCAAGCATTGAAGACAAAGAGAATAGAGAGACTATCACTGAACATTCCAAACATTCTCAAGCTTTAAATCTTTCATTCTTTGTGTCCCTATTGCTTATTGATTGTGATTTATTGTACAAGCTTAAGTACTACAAGCTTTGTTAGTCCTACCCACTGAAAAGCCTTATTCTGTATTCATCCACACCTTAAAAGAAAAGAGGATTATTCCTCAGTGAGAGTTATTGTAAAAGGGTGAATACATTTTCTGTATTGCTAAGAGTAGAGAGGTTATTCCTTAACCTGTAAAAGGAACTTTGTAAACTCTATTGAAAGAGAGAAAGAAACCACTTGACAAGAAGGTCAAGGAGAGAGGACGTAGGCAAGAGTTGGCCGAACCTCTATAAGTCGCTGTGTTTGTTTCTCTTTCCCTCTCTTTGCATTAAAATTGTTATATTGCACTGTTTTATTCATTATCATTTGTGTTTAAATTGCGATTAATTTAAAATCTGCCATAATTGTTAGAAAATCGATTCACCCCCCTCTCGGTAGAGCCAACAATTGGTATCAGAGCTAGGACTCTTTAATCACGTAGGAACAACTTCCTAAGAGTTAGAAAACGATCAAATGGCTCTTAACAATGTTGCAACTAGTTTGATAGGAGAGGGGCACTCCACGGTTAGACCTCCCATGTTCAATGGTGAACATTATTCATATTGGAGGATTAGGATGATGCTATTTATTCAAGCAAATGACTATGAAGTATGGAGAATTATAGTTAAGGGACCTCAAATCCCTACAAAGAAAATAGAGGGAAGAGATATTCCCAAAGAAGAAGATGAATGGGATTCTAATGACATTAAATGTGCACAGCTAAATGCTAAAGCTATGCACACATTATTTTGTGCTTTAGGTCCTAATGAATATAATAGAGTATCCGGGTGTGATAATGCCAAGCAAATATGGGATAAATTGGCAATAACTCATGAGGGTACAACCCAAGTGAAGGAGACAAAAGTAGGTATGCTCACACATGATTATGAGCTCTTTAGAATGAAGGAAGGAGAATCGATTAGTGATATGTTCACTAGATTTACAGACGTAATTAATGGACTAAAATCCTTAGGAAAAATATATTCTAACATTGAAATGGTAAAGAAAATTTTAAATAGCTTACCTAAGTCATGGGAAGCTAAGGTAACAGCAATAAAGGAATCTAAGGATCCACACACATTATCCTTAGATGAATTAATAGGTTCCTTGCTAACTTATGAGATGAAGCTTAAAAGAAATGAAGAGCCACCCAAGAAAGTGGGTGTTGCTCTAAAATCCACTGCTGAAAAGGAAATTAAAAATGAGAGTGGCAGTGAGGAGGATATTGAGATGGCAATGTTTGCCAAAAGATTTAATAAATTCATGAGGATGAGAACTAGTAATAGCAATAGGAGAAACAATAGGAGAGAACAAGAGGAAGTAGGTAGAAAAGACTCTATTGTGTGTTATGAATGTAAAAAACCTGGACACATAAAATTTAACTGCCCTCTCCTCAAAAGATCCAATGATAGGTTTCATAAAAAGAAGGCGATGGTAGCAACATGGAGTGACAGTGACTGCTCCGATGATAAATCAAATGAGGACATTGCCAACCTATGCTTCATGGCAATTGATGAGGATGAAAAGGTAACATCTAATATCAATGAATACTCTTTTGATGAACTGCAAGATGCATTTGATGATTTAGCATTAGAGTATGAATCTATGAGCATGAAGTATAAAAAGTTAATATCTAAATTAAAAAGGGAAAATGAGATAATGCTACAAGATAAATTGAAATGTGAGAAGAAACTAGAGATTGCAAATCTAGAAATTTGTGACCTTAAGGAGAAAAATAGCAATTTACATAACTCCTTTAATAGGTTTCACATGGGGCAACAAAAGCTAGATAGCATGTTAGAAACCCAAAGGGCATTTTTTGACAAAAATGGCTTAGGGTATAATGCACAAAGTAGGGAAACCCATCTTAAGAGTTTTATTGCTAGGAAGAGCATGAATAAACCTGCAATTACTTGTTCATATTGTAATAAGAAGGGACATAAGTCACATTATTGCAATATAAAGATGAGGAATCTTAAAAGAAAAATTGTAAAAAGGACATGGATTCCAAAAGAGGTAATTCATTCCAAGGACTGCAATGCATTAGCAAAATGGATCCCAATGGGATCAAGAATTTCATTTACTAACCTCCAAGGACCCAAGAGAATTTGGGTACCTAAGACTTGAGTGTGTTTATTTTTTTGTTATAGGTGATTGAGCATAGCCACAAAGCTAAAACAAAAGAAGCTTGGTACTTAGATAGTGGATGCTCAAGGCACATGACGGGTGATAAAAGCCATTTCAATTCCTTCAAATCGAAAATTGGTGGAGAAGTCACTTTTGGGGACAACTCCAAAGGCCAAGTGGAAGGGAGTGGCTCAATAGGTAATGATCATTTCTCTTTAGAAAAAGTATTACTTGTTAGGGGTCTAAAGCATAACTTGCTAAGCATTAGTCAACTTTGTGACAAAGATTACAAAGTAATTTTTGATTGCATGAAATGTAATGTTATAGATCCTAAGTCAAATAAAATTCTTCTTCTAGGTCATAGGCAAGGTAACATATATATAGTCTACCTTAATGAACTCAAAAACGAAAACATATGCTTAATGGTAGATAACAAAAAGGAATCTTGGTTATGGCATAGAAGACTAGGTCATGCTAGCATGCATGTGCTATCCAAATTAGCTAGAAAGGATCTAGTGATAGGCTTACCCAAAATATCCTTTGATCATGAAGAAATATGTGAAGCTTGTGTTAAAGGAAAACACAAGAGAACAACTTTTAAGCCTAAGAATAGTGTATCCACCACTAGGCCTCTTCAATTACTGCATTTAGACTTGTTTGGACCAACTAGAACCACCAGCCTAGGTGGGAAACACTATGGTTTTGTAATAGTTGATGATTACACTAGATACACTTGGGTGTTCTTTTTGAGAGTAAAAAATGAAGCCTTAGAGAAATTCATAACTTACTCAAAGGTGACTCAAAATGAAAAAGGATATACAATAACAAGCATTAGAAGTGATCATGGCAAAGAATTTGAAAATATAGGATTTGATGAGTATTGCAATGATCAAGGAATTAGCCATAATTTTTCAGCCCCTAGGACACCACAACAAAATGGTGTAGTTGAGAGAAGAAATAGAACTTTGGAAGAGATGGCTAGGACCATGTTATGTGAAAATAACTTGCCAAAGTACTTTTGGGCTGAAGCTATAAACACATCATGTTATATAATCAATAGAGCTATGATAAGACCCATGTTAAAGAAAACTCCTTATGAGCTCTACAAAGGTAAGAAGCCTAACATTAGTTACTTCCATCCTTTTGGCTGCAAATGCTTTGTTCTAAATAATGGAAAAGATAATTTAGGAAAATTTGATGCCAAAAGTGATGAGGGAATATTTCTAGGATATTCATTGAATTCAAAGGCTTATAGAATTTATAACAAAAGAACATTAATGGTTGAAGAATCTATTCATGTTGTATTTGATGAATCAAATAATATATCTAAAGATTCAACCAACAATGATGAAAATGTTGAGATATTTGATGAAGGCTTAGAAGATGACTTTCTAGAAAAGCTTGATTTGAATAAAGAAGATGAAGAAGAAATAGAAGTTTTAGAAAGAGAACCTAGAGCACCAAGAGAGTTAGGATATGTAAAAGATTGTGAAATAGTAGGAGATCCAACTCTTGGAGTTAGAACTAGATCATCCCTAAGGAATATGTGCCAATATATAGCCTTTGTATCTCAAATTGAACCTAGGAATGTCAATGAAGCCTTAGAAGACAATAATTGGTTCCTAGCAATGCAAGAAGAATTAAATCAATTTGAGAGAAGCAAAGTATGGAAACTAGTTCCTAGGCCTAGTGATCACTCAATAATTGGAACTAAATGGATATTCAAGAACAAGATGGATGAAAATAGTGTGATCGTAAGGAATAAGGCTAGGCTAGTTGCTCAAGGCTATAGACAAGAGGAAGGCATAGACTATGATGAAACATATGCACCGGTAGCTAGATTAGAGGCAATAAGAATGTTACTTGCCTTTGCATGTTATAAAGATTTCAAGTTATATCAAATGGATGTAAAGAGTGCATTCTTGAATGGTTTCATTAATGAAGAAGTCTATGTAGAGCAACCTCCCGAATTTGAAAATCATGAATTTCCTGAACATGTTTTCAAATTGTCTAAGGCACTTTATGGGTTAAAACAAGCTCCTAGAGCTTGGTATGAAAGGTTGTCAAAGTTCTTAATAGAAAAAGGATTCTCAAGAGGAAAGGTAGACACCACATTATTCATCAAAAATAAAAATAAGGACTTACTAGTTGTACAAGTATATGTAGATGATATAATTTTTGGTTCAACTAATGAGTCTTTATGTCAAGAGTTTGCTAAGATCATGTAAGGAGAATTTGAGATGAGCATGATGGGAGAACTCACATTCTTCTTGGGACTTCAAGTGAAGCAAACAAAGGATGGAACATTCATCAATCAAGCAAAGTACACCAAGGACTTACTCAAGAGATTTGGGATGGACAATTGCAAACCTCAAACTACTCCAATGGGCACCAACATCAAGCTTGACAAAGATGAAAGTGGTAAGTGTGTAGACACTAAACTCTATAGGTCTATGATTGGATCATTGCTTTATTTAACTGCAAGTAGACCAGATATATTGTTTAGTGTATGCCTGTGTGCTAGATTTCAATCCTCTCCTAGGGAATCACATCTATTGGCAACTAAGAGAATTTTTAGATACCTCAAAGATACTCCCTCACTAGGACTTTGGTATCCCAAAGACTCCACTTTTGCCCTTCATGCATTTTCAGATGCTGATTTTGGAGGATGCAAAATAGATAGGAAAAGTACTTCAGGTACTTGCCAATTCTTAGGAAATAGGTTAATTTCTTGGTTCTCCAAGAAACAAAACAGTGTAGCTCAGTCCACAACTGAAGCTGAATATATAGCAGCTGGTAGTTGTAGTGCTCAAGTGTTGTGGATTAAACAACAAATGAGAGATTATGGTATTGAAATGAAGCAAGTCTCAATTAAATGTGATAATACCAGTGCCATTAATCTGTCTAAGAATCCTATTCAACACTCCAGAACCAAGCACATAGAAATTAGACATCACTTTCTTAGAGACCATGTACAAAAAGGGGATATAATCTTAGAGTATATTGATACTACACATCAAATAGCTGATATATTCACCAAACCCCTTGATAGAGATAGGTTCTGTATCCTTAGAGGTGAATTAGGACTCATGAATATGCCTTAGGACTTTCATGTTGTAAAAATCTTGATTTCAAGTTGATTTTTAAAGAGTTTTTGCAAAAATTTTCTGGCAAAAAGGATGAGAGATCGATCTCCTTGAGATATAGATCGATCTCTATCCCTTAAACAAGCCTAAATTATCAAGGTTAAGCTAAGCAGATCGATCTTCTAACCATAAGATCGATCTCCTTACGTCTCTGTTTAAAGGCAGATCGATCTGTCCACACGACAGATCGATCTCATCAAGCTTCCGTATTCTACAGATCGATCTATGCATGTACCAGATCGATCTCCTTAAGCCTCTGTTTGTGACCAGATCGATCTGTCCCTACGACAGATCGATCTTTCTTCGCTTCTGGGAGTACCAGATCGATCTGTCGCCTCGACAGATCGATCTGCTATGACCTGGAGTATAAATAGCCGCGAAAAATTCCCAAATTTCACAAAACCTAAAATTCAAATTCTCCAATTCCCTCGCATCCTCTTCTTCAATTCCTCCTCAGATCGATCCTCGTACGGTCATCCTTGCATCCCAGTGTCATACTCTGGTATTTTAACCCACATCTCTTACTAATTTCTCAAAAATTTTCTCTGATTTGCGTTGATTCTCATTCTAGGGCAACCCTAGGTACTGTTTCATTGCTCTTATCATTTTTGAATCTGTTCAGTACTATTCTAGAGTCTAGAATAATGCCTAGGCTTAAGAGAGCAGGAACCAAACCACCTAGACCCAATGTAGAGGCAGGTTCCTCATCCCAACCCACTCCTTCCGCTTCCATCGCTTCTTTCAATAGGTGTTTTAAAACACCTGCAAAAAAGAAGCGATACGAAGAGTATTTCTCAACTATGCCAATCAAGCATTGGCGTCCTATCGATTTTTCCTTCCTCAACCGCATAGACTTTCCCTATTTATCGAAATTTGAGGAGTTCGGTTGGCTGAATTTCTTAAAAATCAACACACCTGTCCCTCCAAATCTCGTTCGCGCATTCTTTTCAAATGCCGAACTCGTTTATGACCCCGATGACACCTGCAAAATCCTTACCTTCAGAACCTTCGTCATGGGTCAATCAATTCTAATTGATTCTGAAGTTCTAGCCAAAGTATTTGATATACGCGATGAAGGTTTAACAAATGAGGATGAGGAAGTCCCCTTTGCGTTTGAACTCCCCGGGGACAAGGCGAGTAACCTTCCAATGCACCTTCGGTTACTCCACCTCATAATCTCGTGGAACCTCCGCCCTTTCGGTACTCGTCATTCTACCGTTAGGCGTCTAGATCGTTTTTGGCTCCATCACATTCACACCACAAGCCAAAAACCTAACCTCCCTCACTTTATATACGAGGATTGGCTGAAGATTGTGCGTGGCCAAGCTGCCACAATAGTTTTTCCACAACCAGTGGCTTATCTTCTCCACCGCCTTGGTATCAACTGCAGCAGCGAAACTGGCGAACTCCCATCTCCAAAAAGCGTGCTTAACATTGGGACCCTACATCATATGGGATACTACAAAGATTTCCGGGGAGAGTGGACAAAAAAGCAAGAACAGCAACCTGCTGAGGCTGAGGAGGACCCCACTGATGAACCAGCACACCAACCTGCTGCACCAGCTCAGGAATCATCGGCTCCGCCCACTGCACAAACATCGTCTCCTGCTGACTTGGAGCTGATCGTGAAGATGATAAGCGACCTCAGTCAGAGGATCGATGAAGGACATACCACTCAGCAGCGTATGTTTGCCGAATTGACTCAACGAGTGGATCACCTTCAAGACACTCAAAAGGCGATGTTCGACAAATTTCAAGAAACTCAAGAGGCAATGTTCGATGAACTTCAAGTGACGCGCACACACGTTGAGAATCTTTTGGACCGTGATCCTCCATCATCTTAGGCTTTAGGTGTATGGTTTAGTTATATCATTTCGCACTGTTCTTTGTACTGAATTTGCTTGAATGCAATATAAATTGATTGCTTATGAAAATGTGGCATTTTGTGAGTCAATATTGATTTTGAACTGCCATGGTTTTGACAATATTGCATTTTGTGAGTTAATGACCATGTGTGATTGATATGACAAAAAGGGGGAGAAGACACATAAGAAACATGATAAGAAACATGCATGTTGTTGTGTTTGTGTTCATAGTTTAAAAGGATGATAGGATTGAGGGGGAGTCAGGATGATTTAATTGAGGGGGAGCTAAGAGCTAGAGCTAACTAAGGGGGAGTTAAGATTTAACTAAGGATGAGTTAAATCTTTAACAAAGTCAAAAGCTCACAAAAAGGGGGAATTTTGCAAATTCACTAAACATGTTTATTGGATGAGTTTTGTCATATCAAAAAGGGGGAGATTGTTGAGTTAATGTATTTTGAAATGACAAAACAAGTTAATACAATAATGTTAAGATGGTATACAAACATGTTTAGAAGATATCAGGACCAGAACTTAGAGTTCTGCTGATGAGAGATCGATCTGAGGTGTGAGAGATCGATCTCCTGGGTTTATACTTGATGAGAGATCGATCTCATGATGGAAGAGATCGATCTGGCAAGCCTTAAAACGGTGTAAAGGGTTTAAGGTAAAAAGAGATCGATCTTCCAGGGTTAAGAGATCGATCTCCTCTAAGTCAGAGAACTTAGGAGATCGATCTGGTAAGGAAAAGATCGATCTGCTCAAAGTCAGTGAGCTTAAGAGATCGATCTTGTGTATTGAGAGATCGATCTTGCCTCAAACAGAGAGGATAGGAGATCGATCTGCCTATTCGACAGATCGATCTGCCTCTGCCTATTCAAACTAACAGATCGATCTGGTAATGTATGAGATCGATCTCCCTGTGTATTTGTGCTTTGTCATTGCAGGATTTAAAACTAGGAGATCGATCTGGCCAAGATAGGAGATCGATCTGTCTGACCACTGGAGGTTCCCAACGGCTATTTTCTTCAAATCTCAACGGGAAAAACTGCATTTAATGCTCCAACTACCCAACCTTCAGTATATAACCAAGCATTGAAGACAAAGAGAATAGAGAGACTATCACTGAACATTCCAAACATTCTCAAGCTTTAAATCTTTCATTCTTTGTGTCCCTATTGCTTATTGATTGTGATTTATTGTACAAGCTTAAGTACTACAAGCTTTGTTAGTCCTACCCACTGAAAAGCCTTATTCTGTATTCATCCACACCTTAAAAGAAAAGAGGATTGTTCCTCAGTGAGAGTTATTGTAAAAGGGTGAATACATTTTCTGTATTGCTAAGAGTAGAGAGGTTATTCCTTAACCTGTAAAAGGAACTTTGTAAACTCTATTGAAAGAGAGAAAGAAACCACTTGACAAGAAGGTCAAGGAGAGAGGACGTAGGCAAGAGTTGGCCGAACCTCTATAAGTCGCTGTGTTTGTTTCTCTTTCCCTCTCTTTGCATTAAAATTGTTATATTGCACTGTTTTATTCATTATCATTTGTGTTTAAATTGCGATTAATTTAAAATCTGCCATAATTGTTAGAAAACCGATTCACCCCCCCTCTCGGTAGAGCCAACAACTTGGTTAGCAATGTTCTTAAGCTTCACATAGTTCATTTAGGCATTTTATCAAACACCTTGATTGCTAACTAATTCATGTATCAATTAATCAAATTGATTAATTCTAATTATTCCATAATCATGAACATATGTATATTAACTCATTTATGCCTTAAAATCATATGGGCATTCATCAATATATCACTACTCACTCTCGTCCTAACCATGTTTGTAGTGATTTCATATGTTTCAATGCTTAAAACATATACCAATATACTTAAAATCATTCATACATTAACATATATGAATTTGAAAACTTGAAAATATACCTAGTATTTGTGTTCACACTGGGCCGAAACTTTGGGGCCTCACAGTTTTCACAATATGGCTTCTTGATGGCCCATTAACTTACCTATTTAGCGTTACTTTCCAGCAATTATAATTGACTTCCTAAGGTTTAGTTATGAGTCACCTAATGAGTCATCTAATGAGTCATAGTTAGCTTTAACTAAGGTTAGATATTTAATCCTAATGGGCCATACAATTGGGCCTCTCGGTTTGGGCTTTCTTAATGGGCTTTTGGGCTGAAATTTTTACTATACCTCATGCCTTTAATTGACCAAATATTCGGCCTATAAATTGGTCCAACAATTCGGTCTAAGGGACCCAAGAAATTCGATCTACATTTAGTATACCTTAATGGGCTTTAAAATCTTCATTTCGGCTCATTACGTTTTTATCCATTAAATTTATTTCAGAATCCTTCCAAATAAATTTTCCTTATTTTCGGGGATGATTATCTTGTATTTTGATCAAAAATATTTTTCCCCAAATTTTTCTCCACACTTAGGTTAATTTTTAACCATGATTAGTCAACTATGGTAAAAGTCCACTTTTCTTAACTATAGTTGACTTTTTCCTTAATCATCTACCACATTAACTTTTTCTCAAAAATTTGAAAGTGTCATAACTTATGTTTTACACTCTCTTCTTTACGTTTTAACCGTTTTCGGTAGGTAAATATGCCCGAAATACCTTAACTCGCTAAAAAGTCTATTTTACCCTTTTTAGCTTTTACTCTTATTTTCTGTGTTCGAGACTAAATCAAACTGACTTTCCTTCATGAGTTCTCTATATTTTCTCATTTTAAGTTCTTCGCTTTAGTAAAAATGATTCAGATCCACTCGGTTTAACCTGTGGCTCTTATAGCTCACATTAGGCTTTTATATAGCTTTTAAGCGTTAAAGCATTTCACTAACACTTAAATCGAGTAATTACTCTTCTTATGATTTAAATAACTTAATACATATCTGTACATATATAAATCATAAGGAACAAGCTACATAAAAATACAGGTCTGACAATCCTCCCCAACTAAGAAAATTTGGTCCTCTAAATTAGAACCAAGTCAGTTATCAAACAGATGGGGGTCCTTCTCTCGCATCAGACTCTCCAGCTCCTAAGTAGCCTCCTTTGAAGTATGATGTTGCCAGAGAACCTTCACTAATCTGATAGTCTTCGATCTCAATACCTTCTCCTTCCTATCCAGTATCGAAATCGGTCTCTCAACATATGACATGTCTTCACGGAGCTCCAAAAGCTCATAACTAATCACATGTGCCGGAACCGGGTGATACTTCGGAAGCATCGATGGAAGACATTATGGACACCTGATAAGTCTGGTGGCAATGCTAACCTATAGGCATTATCTCCCACTCGATTAAGTATCTCAAAGGGTCCAATATAACGAGGACTCAGCTTTCCTCTCTTCCCAAACCTCGCTATGCCCTTAGAAGGAGAAACTTTCAGGTACACGGATTCACCAACTGCAAACTCTAGTGGCATTTGTCTCTTGTCAGCGTAACTCTTCTATCTATTCTGAGCTATCCTCAATCTCTCTACAATCAAACGGACGTCCTCAAATGCTTGTGTAACCAAGTCAGGAGTGAAGATCTTACGCTCACCCACTTCTTCCTATCCAATAGGGGAATGACATCTACGACCATATAAAGCCTCATACGGTGCCATCCCGGTACTCGAATGATAACTGTTGTTGTAGGTGAACTTGGCTAGTGGTAAGTGGTCATCCTAGGAGCCTCTAAAATCTAGCACATATGCTCTCAACATGTTCTCCAGAGTCTGTATAGTCCTCTTTGACTGACCATCTGTCTGAGGATGGAAAGCGGTGCTCAAACTCAATTGGGTTCCCCTGGCTTCCTGAAAATGTTCCTAAAAGTGGAAAGTGAAGCCGGAATCCCTATCAGAGACTATGCTCACTGGTACACCATGTAACCTCACTACCTCGCGTACATACAACTCTGCTAATGTGCTTAGAGTATCGGTAGCTCTCATAGCTAGGAAGTGGGCTGACTTCGTCAATTTATCGATGATCACCCATATAACATCGTGATTCTTACGGGTCCTAGGTAAACCCATCACGAAATCCATAGTGATATGCTCTCATTTCCATGTCGGTATGGGTAAAGGCTGCAATAACCCTGCAGGTTTCTGATGCTCTACCTGCACTTGCTGACATACGAGACATTTCACCATAAAATCTACTACATCTCTCTTCATACCTGACCACCAGTACACCTTCTGAAGGTTCTGATACATCTTGTTACTCCTCGAATGTAACGTTTACCTTGACGAATGAGCTTCCGCCAATATCAATCTCCTGAGTCCTGGATCCTTGGGAACACACAATCTGCCTCTGAACCTCAGTAGTCCATCTGAACTCAACTCAAAATCAGTCACTGTGCCCCTCTGCATCTGACCACTCACATCCATGCAAAATGGATCAGTCTGCTGAGCCACTCTGATCCTGTCCAACAGATCCGGCTCTAAGCGTAGAGTAGCTATCACATAGCCTGTATCCATGTCAGAAGGCACAACTCCCAAACTGAGGCTAGTAAACTACTCTAGCAACTCATGTTCCCTAACCATCATATATGATACCATCCTTAGGCTCTTCCTACTCAAAGCATCCGCTCAACGTTAGCCTTACCTGGATAATAAAGTATCTCTCAATCGTAGTCCTTTAGAAGCTCTAGTCATCTTCTCTGTCTCATGTTCAATTCTTTTTGTGAGAATAGATACTTGAGGCTCTTGTGGTCGGTAAATATCTGGAACTTCTCACCATACAAGTAGTGACACCATACCTTTAACGTAAACATTACTGCTGCTAACTCCAAATCATGGGTCGGATAGTTCTTCTCGTGATCCTTCAGCTGTCTGGATCAATAAGCAACTACCTTCCCATCCTGCATCAATAAATAGCCCAGTCCCTGATGCGAAGCATTGGTATATACTGCAAATCCTCCTCAGCTGGTGGGGATAGTGAGAATCGGAGCGGTGGTCAATCGACGCTTCAGCTCCTGAAAGCTCTTCTCACAATCCTCGTTCCATACGAACGGTACACTCTTCTGAGTGAGATGTGTCAACGGAGTAGCTAACTTTAAAAATCTCTCAACGAATCTCTGATAGTATCCAGCTAAACCAAAAAAACTCCTAATCTCGATGACTGTCCTCTACTGTTCCCACTGAACTACAGCCTCTATCTTTGATGGATCGACTAATCGCCATCCTTCGATACAACATGTCCCAAAAATGAGATATGTGATAACCAAAAGTCACACTTACTGAGCTTAGCATATAATTTTTGTTCTTGTAGAGTCTGCAATACAATCCTAAGGTGCTCCTCATGCTCCTACTTGGTTCTCGAATACACCAATATGTCATCGATGAAGACGATAATAAACTGATCCAAATATGGCTTGAACACATTATTCATCAAAGCCATGAAAGTCGATAGAGTATTAGTCAATCCGAATGGTATAACCAAGAACTCATAATGGCCATATCGGGTACGAAATGCTGTCTTGGATACATCTTCACTCTGAACTCTCAACTGATGATACCCAGACCTCAGATCAATCTTGGAAAAGACTTGTGCTCCTTGAAGCTGATCTAACAAGTCGTCAATGCGTGGAAGGGGGTACGTATTCTTGATGGTGGCCTTATTCAATAATCGATAATCTATACACAATCGAAGGCACCCATCCTTCTTCCTTACGAATAAAATCGGTGCTCCCTAAGGTGAAACACTTAGTCTAACAGAACCCCTATCCAACAACTCCTGCAACTGTCTCATGAGCTCCTCCAGCTCAACTAAAGCCATGCGATATGGTGGTCTCGAAATAGGCTCCGTTCCAGGCACCAAATCTATACAGAACTCCATCTCTCTGTTTGGTGGTAATGCTGGCAACTCATCCAGAAAAACATCTGGGTATTCACTGACCACAGGAATATCTAACAACTCTGGATGCGCCTTATCCGTATCTACCACATATGCAATGAAGCCTTTATATGTTGAAGGTTTTCTAAGTCAGTAAATCATATCATAATCATAACTACTCCTTTCATTTATTTTCATTAAACTTTACAAAATATCTAGTAGGGTTAGGAAACATAACTGTTTTAGCATAACAATCTAAAACAACATGGTTTTTAGATAACCAATCCATTCCTAAGATTACATCAAAGTCACTTAAAATTAGTAATATTAGATTGCTTGTCATCTCCTTATTCCCTACTCTCAACTTGCAATCATTAAATACATACTCTACAATCTGACTACTATTCATAGGTGTACTAATCAACATCATCATACATAACGGTATACGTTCTACATGTCTTGCTAATTTACATGTAAATGAAGGTGATACAAAAGAATGCATGGCACCAGGATCAATTAAAACATATGCTTCAATATCAAAAATCAGGATGTTACCTTATATCACATCTGATGAAGCTTTAGCTGTGCCATGGTCCAAAGCATGTACGCGCCCTCAACCGATCACTTGCTTCCCCTTCTCTTTTGCTGTCGCTCTCCTCCTCAAAGCAGAAGGATCAACTGGAGCTCTCTCTGGCTCCCTGCCCTTCAATGGAGCAGTCTCAACCATCCAATATGCCCTGGTTTTTCACATCGAAAACACACTATAGGAGTCAGAGGACAAGGTCTACCTCGATGCTGTCTACCGCATCTACTGCACTGATCGGTAGTAGGTCTCTATCCTCCAATGAAAATACCCTATGCTGGAGCTATGGCTGGATAAGTAGGAGGTCTGGCAGGTCTCTCTCGTGCCTCTTCAATCCGCGGTCTCTTACCGAAGAGTCTCCTCCCTCCTCGATAACTGAAACCTTTATCTCTCGCCTGCCTCTTCCTCTGTATATCTCGACTCCAACTAAACTTCCCGAACTCGAAAGCATTCCTCTCATAATCCTACTCACACAGTTACGCCATGCGCACTGATTCCTCAAATGTGGCTATATCAAATGGGACCAATTTGGACCGCAGAACCGGTCTCAATCCATCGATGAACCTGTGGACCTTCCTGACCTCACTATACATGGTATCTGGGTCATATCTTCCCAAGGATAGGAATCTAGTCTCATACTCATCTATGGACAAACTCCACTGGTTCGGTCCCAAAAACTCAGCCTGTAGTTTCCGTTGTGTGGTATCAGAAACAAACTGCCTCCTAAGGGCATCCCGAAATATCTCCCAACTAATATCGGCATGTCGGGCTCTCAATATGGGTCTGGTGGACTTCCACCAATGCTCTACAGCTCCCTTCAGTAGGAACGCAGCAAATACGACTATCTCCGATGTCGTACACTCAAAGAATCCAAAAAGCTTCTCTATCTCACTAACCCATTTCTCAGTAGTTACTAGGTCCTTGACCCCACTAAAAAAGGGAGGTCTAAACTTCTGGAACTATCGCAACCGATCCAGATCACATCCGTACCCTAATCCACTGCTACCCGAAACTGGTGGGGATGTTGGAGTATCTGCAGTCCTCGGTGCATGAGCTGGCTGTGTAGGTGTATCAAGAGAAACTGCCTCCCCTGTAGCTGCCTCCTGTCCCTACCTACTTAGCATCGTCTGTGCAAATATCTCTACTATCGTCTCTAGACTACATTCTAATCTCGTAAAGCATGTCTCATCACACTCTGGTGCCTTAGTAGCACTTGAAGTCTCATGGGTAGGTAATGGCTCGGCAGTAGCTCGTCTCTCAAGCCTATCTTCATGGCCTCGAGCATTACCTCTCGTCCCTATACCACTACGAGTATTTTCCATATAGGCAAAGTTCCTGCATTCATAATCATGAATTAGTCCATCACCCATCTAGTATACACAATTGTATCTAAACACAGCACAGTACTATGGGGATGTACACTTTCTTATTTTCTAACATTGACTCACATCAGACCAACCTCTGCTCTGATACCATTCTGTCAAGACCCTTTCTTGACTTAACTAAAATCACTACAAATTTTTTGCATTTTAACTTACCTTTCATTTCATCAATGGTTGGGTTGTGATTCGATGTTAGCTTCCTCGCGTACCATATCATTCATTACCATACATACATGTCAATATATTATTTCTAACTGTAAACTTCTTTTATAATACATGTAAGATCATATAAAATCTAATACAAATACATTCCCCATAATATATATCGTATACATCACTGTGCTGTTTCTATGTTTAGATACATAACTGTACAAAATATGTATACATGTCAATCGATAGGAAATAGCAACAGACAACAGGAATACTATCCCTTAAGCACACTCGCTCTACTGCTGATGCTCTGTAGAGAGGGAAAATAAAGGGGGATGAGCATACAATGCGCTCAGTAAGGAAATCAGGCAAACAAGTAGACATCTACACTATCTACTCAAAATAATGCTATGTGCATATATATAGATATATATATATATATATATAGATATACATATATATATATATACTTGTCTTTAAATATATAGATATACATATATATATATATACTTGTACAAATTAAATCCCATGTACAGAAATCATATTTTCGTTCTCAAATATAGGCATGTAGTGCAAAATAATACGTCTTTATAATATCACAATACCTTTAGATAAATCATGCAATGTATATTTAAATCACAGTAAATATGGCATTTAAATCATTCACAACACAAAATCAGATTCTGACTCATCCCTCAGGTCTATCCGCATCATAAATAAATCAGTCAAGTGATATATCATGTGAGACTCTGTGGTGAAATGCAATAATATCATGGACTATGGCCATATCTTATAATGGTGATCCTAGGCTACACGAAATCCTAGTGTGTGGGGTAGCACTGCTGCAACGGAAGGGGGGTCAGTCAATCACAACCGCCAGCTATCAACTTCTTAACTCCACAACACCACACGGTACAGTGTACTCCATACCACTCACACGGTATAACATACTCTGTGGACCCTACATCACAATTGGTGTGCCTGCCATAGGTCTTTGCCCTCAAACCATGGAATATACATACCACGTCTCTAAATCCACATGCGAACATCTCATAGTGTGATACTCAGTCTACACAAGGAAATCAAGCACGATTTTTCAACATGTCTTATATATCACATAAAATACAGTGCGCGCCTTTGAGCGCGATTCACAGTCGACACTCTGCTTAAACACTGTTTCACATCACAAACTCAAACTCTAGTGCAAGTAAACCTCCAGCAACTAGGTCAATGCATAGTTCATGTTTCAAATCAAGTACGAACAATAGCTTCAGTACCATGCTATGCACAAAACTCATCAAATCAAGTACGAGCAACACTCTAGCACTCTATCATGTATCTCATGTAAAATTTGAGTACGAGTTAATCGCTCCAGCACTCTCTCATGCATAAATCATATAAAACTGAGTACGAGTAATAACTCCAACACTCTATCATGCATGTCATGGAAATCCAGTGCAAATCATATATCAGCACTAATATATGTGAAAAATATATAAAATCAAGTGCGAGCTGTGCTCTAGCACGATTTATTCTCATATAATTCAATAGATGGCTCTTTAAAAAAGGATGATTTTCAAAATATCAAAATTAGCATTATAAAGTGTACTTAATTCACATCAACCTTAAAATCATTACTCAATCTACCTACCATGTTGCTAAACAATAGCAAAAATAGTCAAAATGGTGGTTTCCATGCTTTTTTCAACTTTTCAAAAAAGTTGACTTTTTTCCTAACTAAGGGTAAAATCGTAATTTGTCACTATCAGGCCACAATAATTATTATTCACTTTCTCTGACCCTCAGAGTTTTTAAGTGAATGTAAAAAGCAGACGAAAATACGTGCAGGTATCTCTAACTACTCACAAAAGTCCCTTACCTGCAATCACTCGAGAAATTTTACTTACTCAACGCTGCTCGATCCAGCAGTCCAATTCCCTCCTCCACTAATCTCTGGAGTTGCATATAAGCATTTATCAGGTTAATTATCTTTTTCCTACTGTATTTCACATTAAATACAGTCTATTTCCCTTAATGGGCTTTAATAAATCATAATGGGCCTAACTATGCCTTAAGCCCATTTCCATTTTACTATTTATTTTCGTTGGGCTTATTGGGCTTGTGGGGCCCACCAACTCTTATTGGGCTTATCTGAGACCCATTACATCACATTGTCCCTAAATTAATTGGGCTTGGCCCATTGGACCTCTCGGCCACATGCCATGGCCGAGAGCATCCCATACTGTCGCTCACACCATGGCATGCCGTCCATGTCCATTTGTTTAGCCAATTCACTTAGGCATTTTCATAAACACTTGGTTAGTAATGTTCTTAAGCTTCACATAGTTCATTTAGGCATTTTATCAAATACCTTAATTGCCAACTAATTCATGTATCAATTAATCAAATTGATTAATTCTAACTATTCCATAATAATGAACATATGTAGATTAACTCATTTATGCCTTAAACTCATATGGGCATTCATCAATATATCACTACTCACTCTCGGCCTAACCATGTTCATAGTGATTTCATATGTTTTAATGCTTAAAACATATACCAATATACTTAAAATCATTCATACATTAACATATATGAATTTGAAAACTTGAAAATATACGTAGTATTTGTGTTCACACTTGGCCAAAACTTTGGAGCCTCACAGTTTGCACAATATGGCTTCTTGATAGCAAATTCCAACATATGTCACTCTCCTATCAATTTAGAACAACTTTCATGAAGAATGCAAGTTCCAAATATGCCTAATTTCTAGTGATTTCTTGTGAGAGAAAGCTTGGATGAATGTATTTCAATGGTTTCTTCTTCTAGCAGAGAATGGTATGGTGAAGATGACAAAAGTGTGGCTGATTTTATAAGCCATTAACTTAGCCATTTAGCCTTACTTTCCAGCCATTATAATTGACTTCCTAAGGTTTAGTTATGAGTGTCAGACCCGTATTTTATGTAGCATGTTCCTTATGATTCCTATGTGTATGAATACTCTATTATTATAGTTGAATCATAAGAAAGTATTTACTAGATTTAAAGAGTATGTGAAATGATTTAACACGCATAAGCTACACAAAAGCCTAATGTGAGCTATAAGAGTCACAGGCTAAACCGAGTGGATCTGAATCATTTTGACTGAAAATAAGAACTTAAAATGAGAAAATATAGAGAGCTTATGAAGGAAAGTCAGTTTGATTTAGTTTCGAACACAAAGAATGAGAGTAAAAGCTAAAAAGGGTAAAAATGGACCTTTTTAGCGAGTTAAAGTATTTAAGGTGTTTCGGATGTATTTATCTACCGAAAATGGCCAAAACGTAAAGACGAGAGTGTAAAACATAAGATATGACACTTTCAAAATTTTGAGAAAAAGTCAACTTCGTCAATGATTAAGGAAAAAGTCAATTATAGCTAAGAAAAGTGGACTTTTACCATAGTTGACTAACCATGGTTAGGAATTAAGCTAAGTATGGAGAAAAAATTAGGGAAAAATATTCTTGATTAGAATACAAGATAATCATCTCCAGAAGTAAGAACAATTTATTTGAAAGGATTCCAGATTTAATTTAATGGTTAAAAACGTAATGGGCCTAAAATGAAGATTTTAAAGGCCATTAAGGTATACTAAACGTAGATCAAAATTCTTAGGTCTCTTAGACCGAATTGTTGGACCGATTGATAGGCCAAATATTGAGACAATAAAAGGCCCGAGGTATAGTAAAAATTTCAGCTCAAAAGCCCATTAAGAAAGCCCAAACCGAGAGGCCCAATTGTAAAGCCCATTAGGTAAATATCTAACCATAGTTAAAGCTAACTATGACTCATTAGATGACTTATTAGGTGACTCATAACTAAACCTTAGGAAGTCAATTTTAATGGCTGAAAAGTAAGGCTTAATGGCTAAGTAAAGGGCTTATAAAATCAGCCACACCATTGTCATCTTCACCATACCATTCTCGGCTACACAAGGAAACCATTGAAATACATTTATCCAAGCTTTCTTTCACTAGAAATCACTAGGATTTAGGCATATTTGGAACTTGCATTCTTCTTGAAAGTTATTCCAAATTGAGAGGAGAGTAACATATGTTGGACTTGGCTATCAAGAAGCCATAGTGTGCAAACCGTGAGGCTCCAAAGTTTTGGCCAAGTGTGAACACAAATACTAGGTATATTTTCAAATCTTTCAAATTCATATATGTTAATGTATGAATGATTTTAAGTATGTTGGTATATGTTTTAAGCATTGAAACATATGAGATCACTATGATCATGGTTAGGCCGAGAGTGAGTAGTGAAATATTGATGAATGCCCATATGATATTAAGGCATAAATGAGTTAATGTACATGTGTTAATGATTATGGTATAGTTAGAATTAATCAATTTGATTAATTAATACATGTATTAAGTTGGCAATCAAGGTGTTTGAAAAAAATGCCTAAATGAACTATGTGATGCTTAAGAACATTGCCAACTAAGTGTTTGTGAAAATGCCTAAATGAATTGGCTAAGGAAATGGACATGGACGGCATGCCATGGTGTGACCGACGACATGGAGTGCTCTCGGCCATGGCATGTGGCCGAGAGGCCTAATGGGCCAAGCCCAATTATTTTAGACCCAATGTGATGTAATGGGTCTAGAACAAGCCCAATAAGAGTTGGTGGGCCTTACAAGCCTAATAGGCCCAATGAAAATGAATAGTAAAATGGAAATGGGCTTAAGGCATTGTTAGGCCCATTAAGGGAAATAGACTGTATTTAATGTGAAATACAGTAGGAAAAATATAATTAACCTGATAAATGGTTATATGCAGCTCCAGAGATTATTGGAGGAGCAAATCGGACTACTGGATCGAGCAGCGTTGAAAAAGTAAAATTTCTCGAGTGATTGCAGGTAAGGGACTTTTGTGAGCAGTTAGAGATACCTACACGTATTTTCGTCTGCTTTTATATTCACTTAAAAACTCTGAGGGTCAGAGAAAGTGAATAATAATTATTGTGACCCGATAGTGGCAAATTATGATTTTACCCTTAGTTAGGAAAAAAGTCAACTTTTGTGAAAGGTTGTAAAAAGCATGGAAGCCATCATTTTTAGTGTTTTACTGCTATTTAGCAGAAGAATAAATAGATGGGCTAATGATTTTAAGGTTGATATGAATTAAGCACACTTTATAGTGCTGATTTTGATGTTTTGAAAATCATCCATTTTTAAAGAGCCATCTATCGAATTATGTGAGAATAAATCGTGTTAGAGCACAGCTCGCACTTGATTTCATATATTTTTCCACATATATTAGTGCTGGATTGTGATTCGCACTAGATTTCCATGACATGCATGATAGAGTGCTGGAGTTATTACTCGTACTCAGTTTTATATGATTTATGCATGAGAGAGTGCTGGAGCGATTAGCTCGTACTCGAATTTCTCATGAGATGCATAACAGAGTGCTAGAGCATTACTCGTACTCGATTCTTCATGATTATACATGACATAGTACTTGAGTTATTTCTCGTACTTGATTTGATGAGTTTTGTGCATATCATGGTACTAGAGCTATTGCTCGTACTTGATTTGAAACATGAACTATGCATTGACCTAGTTGCTGGAGGTTTACTCGCACTAGAGTTGAGTTTGTGATGTGAAACAGTGTTTGAGTGGAGTGTCGATTATGAGTCGTCCTCAAAGGCGTGCACTGTAATTTATGTGATATAAAATACATGTTGAAAACCATGCTTGATTTCCTTGTGTAGACCGAGTGTCACACTCTGAGAGGTTCGCATGTGGATTTAGAGACGTGGTATGATATTCCATGGTTTGAGGGCTAAGACCTATGGCAGGCACCCCGACTATGATGTAGGGTCCACAGAGTACGTTGTATCGTGCGAATGGTATGGAGTACACTGTATCGTGTGGTGTTGTGGAGTTGAGGAGGATATAGCTGGCGGTTGTGATGGACTGACCCCTCTCCCGTTGCAGCAGTGATGCCCCACACACTAGGATTCCGTGTAGCCTAGGATCTCCATTATAGGATGTGGCCATAGTCCAGGATATTATTGCATTTCACCATTGAGTCTCACATGATATATCACCTGATTGACTGATTTATTTACGGATAGACCTGAGGGATGGGTCGGAATCCGATTATTGTGATGTTAATAATTTAAATGCCATATTTAATGTGATTTAAATATACATGGCACGATTTATCTAAAGGCATTGTGATATTATAAAGATGCATTATTTTGCACTATATGCCTACATTTAAGAAAGCAATCATGATTTATGTACATGGGATTTAATCTGTACAAGTATATATATATAAAGACATGATTTTAAAGTGAGTTAAGGAAATGATATTTTCGAGGCATAGCATTATTTTGAGTAGATAGTGTAGATGTCTACTTGCTTGCCTGATTTCCTTACTGAGCGCGTTATATGCTCACCCCCTTTCTTTTACATCTCTATACAGAGTATCAGCAGTAGAGTGAGAGCATTTGAGGGATAGTATTCCTGTTGTCCGCCGCTATTTCCTATCGATCGACAAGTATACATATTTTGTACGGTTATGTATCTAAACATAGAAACAACACAGTGATGTATACGATATATATTATGGGGAATATATTTGTATTAGCTTTTATATGATCTCACATGTATTATAAAAAAGAAGTTACAGTCAGTAACAGTATATTGACATGTATGTATGATAATGGATGATATGGTATGCGAGGAAGCTAACATCGAATCATAGCCTAACCATTGAAGAGAGGAAAGGTAAGTTAAAAATGCAAAAAATTTGTAGTGGTTTTTGGTTAAGTCATGGAGGGTCGTGACAATGAGTCACCTAATGAGTCATCAATGAGTCATAGTTAGCTTTAACTAAGGTTAGATATTTAATCCTAATGGGTCTTACAATTGGGCCCTCAGTTTGGGCTTTCTTAATGGGCTTTCGGGCTAAAATTTTTACTATACCTCAGCCTTTAATTGTCCAAATATTTGGCCTATCAATTGGTCCAACAATTCGGTCTAAGGGACCCAAGAAATTCGATCTACATTTAGTATACCTTAATGAGCTTTAAAATCTTCATTTCGGCCCATTATGTTTTTATCCATTAAATTTAATCTGGAATCCTTCCGAATAAATTTTTCTTATTTTCGGGGATGATTATCTTGTATTCTGACCAAAAATATTTTCCCCAAATTTTTCTCCATACTTAGGTTAATTTTTAACCATGGTTAGTCAACTATGGTAAAAGTCCAATTTTCTTAACTATAGTTGACTTTTTCCTTAATCATCTACCACGTTGACTTTTTCTCAAATATTTCAAAGTGTCATAACTTATGTTTTACACTCTCGTCTTTATGTTTTAACCGTTCCGGTAGGTAAATATGCCCGAAATACCTTAACTCGCTAAAAAGTCTGTTTTACCCTTTTTAGTTTTTACTCTTATTTTCTGTGTTCGGGACTAAATCAAACTGACTTTCCTTCATGAGTTCTCTATATTTTCTCATTTTAAGTTCTTCTCTTCAGTCAGAATGATTCAGATCCACTCGGTTTAACCTGTGGCTCTTATAGCTCACATTAGGCTTTTATGTAGCTTTTAAGTGTTAAACCATTTCACTAACACTTAAATCTAGTAATTACTCTTCCTATGATTTAAATAACTTAATACATGTTTGTACATATATAAATCATAAGGAACAAACTACATAAAAATACGGGTCTGACAATGTCTAAAATATTCAATGTGTTCCATTCTTATTACTCAATATACGCACTTGCTGACTTCAGATTTTTCACTAATTCTCATCCAAATCAAGAAATTTTTGAAGAACCACTAAATCAAATTAAGAATTACTCCACCTGCAATTGACACCTTATAGCAAATCTTCTTTTGCATGTCCTTGATCTCACGAATACAATTTGAAATAAAAAACCCAATATAAATTATAAATAATTAAAAAAGATGAAAATTGAGGAAAGAAAAATGATATAATTTTATTAAATGCAACAAAAAATAAAAATATAAGTAAAAAAAGATAATTACATTTTTCACTCATTAAATAACATTTTTGGTTGAACCATTGATGGTCGGAGAAGTAGTGCAGGGGAAAAAGAATTGTAAGTGTCACAGCTCGAAAGCGCGAAAAATATGGTTGATTTAAAATTTTTCTTAATATTAAACTTCCTACACGTAGTGTATTCTTGTACCGTGTCAGTTAATCTCATACATATTTCATCAATAAACAATCCAAGGATCTCTCAACATCAACGTCTACTTGATCAAATATCATGGTATCAAAAGAAATCCACTTTCCTACTTTATATACATATATCATTCTGATTGCATCCCAACGTTACTTAAATATAAGTGTCTGCATTACATTATTGTCTAGATACAAAATGAATTGAATTATACCTCTCGTATGTACAAGCAATAGCCCAGGGATAGTCTCATCCACCAACCTATGTCACATACGTAGCAGGTACTAGCACTCACTATAAATAATCTGTGGGGGAGGAAAAAGAAGAGGTGAGCTTCAACTAGCTCAATAAGGAGTGCATATGAGATTTCGAAATCATCATCAAAGAATAAGTGTAAGAATTACATAATTTCACACAATTACAAGGTGATTAAAAATCACAATTCATCAAAACATTCTTTATCTCAATTTCACAACACGTCATTTCTCAAAACAGTTATGGAGACTAGGCATAATATAAATGTCATGAAAGTAATCATCACATCGCATCACCCTCAACGAGGGCATCCTCAAAAGAGGGAACCATCACACGTTACCAAAACGGAGGCATCTCACGTTACCAAAACGGAGGCATCTCTCGTTACCAAAACGAAGGCATCTCACGCTACCAAAGCAGAGGCATCGATGTGCAAATATCATGACGAGTCCTTAGTCTTAAGAACATGCCATTATTATGCTGAAAATAGTTTCGCCTTCACGTAGAGCTCATATTAGTTTTGCTTTATAAATCTAATTCAATCATAAAGTATATTTGTTCGCAGAACACTCAAATCACGAAATCGAGCTCAAACCAGCGAAACATACACTCAAGTAAGAAATCTCAAGTTAAACGTTTTTCTCAAAACATATGCTCGTTTGTAAATTTATTTTATGCTACCAAAGCATTTTCATTAGTAAAGAAATACATATGCATAAAACAGTTACATCCCTTACCTCAAATCACGCTCGAATCACTTTCCTTTGATTTCCAATGCTCAGGATCCCGTTTTATTGGCTCCAATTTTATGTCCAAGAGCTGCAAGCATTTGCTACTCGCATTAGTATACTTTAATATACTCAATTCTCATTTGCATGAATTTTAATTCAATGCATTGGGTCATTTTACACCAAATTTGGCCTCGTTACATCTTTTGGACCTTATATTCTCTTAAGCCTATTTTGATTGTTCTAATCGTTTCTCGAGAGTCCTTTAGACTCATCAAGTCTACTAATTCATGTTGAACCGGCATTAACCTCACAATGTCTCAAATTCATAATTTCCCTCACTAAGGTAATTTATCAAATGCCTCTTATGTCTATTTTCAAACATCATCTAATCCAACATATGGATTTCACAAAAGCATCTTAGAATCACCTATACATACTTAATAACATCTCTACATGTTTAAATCATAATTAACTTGATGTCATTTCAACTTTCTCTCACTAAGCCCATATTAGGTCTTAATTACTTAAGCATGTACATGAACATTTCAGCCAACAATGTATATACACCAAATCAACTCATCTGAATGTCCAGATTAACATACTATAAGTTGGTGTATTCAAATCTTACCTAGCTTGGCTTTTCTCCTTTGTTGCAAATTTGGGGAAAATCCTTTTTCTCCTTCAATTGATCAACTCAACTTTTAGTTTTCGATTATGTTGTTCTCCTCCTCTTAAGCAACAACTTTGCTCAAATAGCTTTTCCTCACATCTTTTTGGAAAGGGTGGTATTCTAAAGTGAGAAACTAGGTTTTCTTTACTTAAAATGGAAAGGTTGGAATGTCTGAGGAAGAAGGCACGAATTGTCGGGCTTTTTATAGAATTCACATTATGAGATCCATCTCCAAGGGTGGAGATCGATCTCCCCTTATTTGAACTCCTTCAAATTTTGATATACAAGCTAGGGGATCGATCTGCCTCTTGGATGAGATCGATCTGCTCAAGGGATAGGATCGATCCTTGCTAGGTAGAGGCAATTGGGGATCGATCTGCTCATGGGATAGGATCGATCTTTGCCTGGTAGAAGGCTTTAGAGATCGATCTGGCTTGGTGATGTGACGCCTCGAAAGCGCGAAAAACAGGGCAAATTTAAAACTTTTTATTCATCAATTCATAATTAAGGGTGCATTCTTGTACAGTGTCATGCATCATCATACAAAATTTATAAATTTCACCTCAAGATCTCATCATCTCATAATTATATATTATACCATATCAATTACTCAATTCAAGGTTAATTAATCCTAATACATCTCATACATCTTTGTACATCAAGTGTCTGTAATTACAATATCAGTCTGGGTACATGAAATGATAAATTATACCTCAAAGTACAATATATGGCCTGGAGCTCAAGTCATCCACTAGCCACTACTCCATACGTCACAGAGAACACTCTCTTCACTTGAAGAAATCTGAGGGGAAGAGAAAACAGGGTGAGCTTCTAAATCGCCCAGTAAGGGGGTAAGAGACTCATTAATAAGAAAATGATTTGCACAGCACAATCATTTTATTTTATAGGTTAAACTCAGTGAAAAATGTAGCATGAATAATTAAAATATCACCTCAGCTCATTACTCAAAGCTTATGTAGAAACATGGTAATAAATGGCTCAAACCATGATTACAAACAGTTACAGGCATGTGGAACAAGCATGTATAAAACAGGATGCGATAATGGCATTCATAAAACGTGATAAAATCACCACATTAGTAATGCACGTGGCATAGCTATCAAACACAAACTCATGTGTAAAATGAGACTAGGCAATAAAACTCATATAAAAACTTGTCATGGCACATCAAAACGATTGAACTTGTCCCTTAGGAGGACATCCCCAATCGAGGGATTTCGTCGACAATAATATACCCATGGCCATGGTTCACTGTAGACTTGATCAGAGTCGTAAAGTCGACGGTCTTACATGCTATCAAAGTATGGCCCGGTCTTACATGCTATCAGAGCAATACCACCCAACGCTGCCTCGGAGCGGGGTCATCTCACGTTACCAGAACGGAGGAGTCGATCTTACGTGCTGCTAGAGAACGGTCCGGTCTTACATGCTACAAGGGTAAAGCCTGATGTGTATTCAACATGACACACCTAAGTCTCAGTAATAGCCATTATCAAATAAAATCGTTTTGCCTTTACATAGTGCTCATAATGGTTTTCTCATCAAATTCATCTCAAAAAATCTTTTTGTACTCAACACAAAACATGTCAAAACTAAGCTCAAACCGGCAAAACAACGCACACATTTCTCAAATCTCAATACGCCTTAACGTAGAACCCAAATCACATTTTCACTTTTTTAAACTCAAAACGGTTGTAAAATAATTTCACATTTAGTTTACAACTCATAAAAATTGGGTCCCAACCGGCTATAAAATCATGTGCAATAATGCATTCTCAACTCATAAAAACATGCTTGTTTTCTCAAATCACATTTCATGCTACAATGTTCAGCATAAAATCAAACACACACAAATGAGTTTAAGTTTTTCCCTTACCTCGTTGCACCTCGTATAGTGCAATCGTTTCCCCCAAATGACGAACTAGCCTCGCATTCCTCTCTGGAACTCTCGGGTTGTCCAAACGATGTAAAAACATCAAAATTCACCTCAATCACATCATCGAGCACATATTTGCTCACATTCTCATTAAATACTCAAATAACCCAATTCTCAAAATTCTATCATAACCCACACTCTCATTCATTACATCTCAAATCTTACATTTTTCATGTACAATCTCCATGCCCAATTCACCTCATTGCCTCAATTCCAAACTTATAGTCATAAATCCCAAAATTACCATAATTGCATAATATCATCTTTACTCCCACAAAATTACAATTTCATCAATCTCTAATCCTTTCCTAGCTATTTCATCACAATGCTTCCAGCCATAATCACCAAAATCACTTTAAAAATCCAAGATCGAAGTTTAGAAATTTACCCAAAACTTGCAGAGTGCTCTATTCAGACCTCGATTCAATTCGTCCTACGATTTCAAAGTATGTTACTCTCCTTTGGATGAGGAACAACTTTCCCTCTTGCCACAACCTTTGATTCAGACAAAAATGGGGGCTTTGGAAGAGAGAGAAAGCTAGGGCTTCGATTTCTTAAAGAGAGAAAAGATGAAATGCAGAAAAATGCAGGGGTTCTTTTATAGACGGAGGGTAGGAGATCGATCTGGTCCTTGATGAGATCGATCTCTTTTTGAATTTGGGAACGTTTTCGGGTAATTTTATGCCTAGGAGATCGATTTGTCGTGGGGTGAGATCGATCTGTTAATTGCTTCATGAGATCGATCTGCCCCAATTATGAGATCGATCTTTTGTTTACAGAATGCTTCATGAGATCGATCTGTGTTTACAGAATGCTTCATGAGATCGATCTGCTTGCCTATGAGATCGATCTGCCCATCAGTTCCTGCATACTTTCTGCATTCTGAAGCCATGAGATCGATCTCTCATCCTTAGAGATCGATCTGGCCTTCACAGATTGTACTGCTGCTGCATCAATTTGTAGAAAAATCAATGTAAAACTTCTCAAAATCTACCCCATAGTCCATATTTTAATCCATACACATTGAAGACTTAAAGACCTCGTCTTCTTATACTTCATCATATTTAAAACTTGTGTGTACATATACATATCATAATTACATACACAAAATTACAATTCTCATAAATAGGGTTTACAAAATTCACAGTTCTCACATACTCCCCACCTTTAAAGAATTTGGTCCTCCAAATTCAACTCGACTCATTAAACAAATGGGGGTATTTCTCCTTCATGAGATTTTCCAATTCCCAAGTTGCTTCTTCCATTGAGTGATGTTTCCACAAAACTTTCACTAATGGGATGTTTTTGGTTCTAAGTACGTTCTCTTTCCTATCAAGGATCTGGACGGGTTCCTTAGTGTAGCTCATGTCCTCTTGTATGTCCATCTCTTCATACTCTATGACATGAGAAGGGTCCGGGTGGTACTTCCTCAACATAAATACATGAAAGATGTTGTGTATTCCGGACATCTGTGGAGGTAATGCCAACCTGTAGGCTACCTCTCCCACTCTCTCAAGAATCTCGAATGGTCCGATGTATCGAGGATTCAATTTTCCTTTCTTTCCAAATCTCATGATACCCTTACTAGGTGATATCTTCAGAAATACTGCATCACCAACATCAAACTCGAGTGGCCATCTACGCACATCCGCGTAGCTTTCTATCTACTTTGTACTGCCCGTAATCTCTCACATATGAGTTTCACACTCTGTACAGCCTGTTCAACAAGTTCAGGAGCATTTATCTTTTTGTCACCCACTTCTTCCCACACTACAGGGGATCTACACCTCCTACCATATAGAGCCTCAAAAGGTGCCATTCCAATACTCGCATGATAGCCATTATTGTACGCAAACTCTACAGGGGCAGGTGATCATCCCATGATCCCTTAAAATCCATCATACACGCCCTCAACATATCCTCCAGGGTCTGAATAGTCCTCTTTGACTGACCATCTGTCTGAGGATGATAGACGGTACTAAACTCAATCGAGATCCCATGGACTCCTGAAACTAGGTCCAAAATCTAGAAGTAAATCGGGAATCTCTGTCGGAAGTAATACTTACTGGAGCCCCGTGTACTCTAGCTATCTCGCTGACATATAACTCAGCTAAGGCATCCACAGTATCTGTGCTCTTGATGGCAATGAAGTGGGCACTTTTCGTCAGTTTATCCACTATAACCCATATCGCATCACGACCTCTCCAAGTCTTCGATAAACCCATAATAAAGTCCATGGTGACATATTCCCATTTCCACGTAGACACAAGTAAAGGCTGCAATAATCCTTCGGGCTTTCGATGCTCAGCTTTCACTTACTAGCACACTAAACATCTGGCCATAAAATCTACCACGTCTCGCTTCATACCACTCAACCAGTACATCTTTCTCAAATCTCGTTACATCTTAGTACTCCCTAGGTGCATGGTGTATCAGAGCAGTAAGATTCTCTCAATGTCTGTCTCTTCAAGGTATCATCGTCCGGTACACAAATTCATCCTCTGAATCTCATCAATCCATCCTCACTGACTATGAGATCTGACTGCGAAGTCTACTCAGCTTGGCTAACCATATCAATCAACCTCTAAGCATCACGCTGCCCATTTCTAATCCGATCCATGATCCTGGGCTCTATTCGCAGGCTAGCCAGAAATCCAATCTCTACCTTTTTAACTTTGATCTGGAGTTCGACGAATTGCTCCAACAAATCCCATTCCCTGATCATCATAGTAGATATCATACTCTTCCTGCTCAGGGCATCAGCATCTACGTTCGTCTTTCTCGAATGGTACAAAATCTCGCAGTCATAATCCTTAAGGAGTTCCATCCTTCTCCTTTGTCTCATGTTTAACTCTTTCTGATCAAACAAATATCTCAAACTCTTGTGGTCATGAAGATCTGGAATCTTTCCCCATATAAGTAGTGCCACCAGATCTTCAAGGCAAATACCACAGCGGCTAACTCCAAATCATGCATGGGGTAATTTCGCTCATGTTCTTTCAGCTGTCGCTATCCATAGGCGACTACTCTTCCATACTACATGAGCACACACCCCAATCCTTGATGGGAAGCATCACTATACACTGAAAATCCCCCTAATCCCTCAGGGATAGTCAACACAGGTGCCGTTGTTAATCTCCTCTTTAATTCCTGAAAATTAAGCTCACATTAATCAGTCCATACGAACGGAGTCTCCTTACGCGTGAGCTTAGTCAAAGGAGTGACAATCCTAGAAAACCCCTCCACAAACCTTCTGTAATACCCTGCCAAACCAAGGAAACTTCGTATCTCGGTAAATGTCCTCGATCTTTCCCAATCAAGCACAGCCTCTATTTTAGTTGGATCAACTGATACTCCTTCTTATGAAACTATATGACCCAAGAAAGCTATCCGATCCAGCCAAAACTCACACTTATTAAGCTTTCCATATAATTGCTTATCTTGGAGTATCTGAAGTACTAACCACAAATGCTACGCATGCTCGTCAAAAGACCAAGAGTACACAAAGATATCATCAATAAAGACTATCACAAACTTATCTAGATAGTCTCTGAACACCTCGTTCATCAATCCAAAGGGCATCACTAGAAATTCATAATGGCCATACCTTGTCCTGAAGGCCGTGTTCAGAATATCTTCTTCCTTAATCCTCAATTTGTGATAGCCCGATCGTAAATCAATCGTAAATGAGACTGAAGCCCCTCTCAGCTGATCAAGTAAATCATCAATCCTGGGCAATAGGTATTTATTCTTCACCGTGGCTTTATTCAACAGTCGGTAGTCTATGCATAATCTGAGACTACCATCCTTCTTTCTCACGAATAACACTGGTGCTCCCAACAGTGAGACACTGGGTCTAATAAATCCTTGATCCAATAACTCCTGTAGTTGTTTCTTCAATTCCTTAAGTTCCACTAATACCATCCTATATGGAGGTCTAGAGATAGGTTGAGTATCTGGTACCAAATCAATGGTAAATTCCAGCTCTCTCTCTGGTGGTAAACCTGGCAACTCATCTGGGAAGACATCCGAAATTCACACACCACCGGTATATCCTCAATCCTCGGATGTTCTTGCTTATCATCTGAGATGAGTATCTCATAACCTTCACATGAATAATCATATTTAGTACTCTGAAAAGCAACATCAAAATTTCAATTTGCTTACACATTTACACACATTTATTTCCTCAATATTTTAAACGTACACTGTAAGGTTCAGGTAGGGAGAAAGTTACAATCTTAGTGTAGCAGTCTAAACTCACTTGATTGGTTGCCAACCAATCCATTCCCAAAATTACATCGAATCCATGTATATTTAGCATCGTTAGATCTGCTAACATCACTCTATCTCCCACATTTATTTCACACCCTCTACAGATTAAATCAGTTCTCTAGGACTCACGTATAGGGGTGTTTACATGTAGTACATACTCTAGAGGTTCAAACTTCAAATTTAATCTACATGCAAAATGCTCAGAAATAAACGAATACGCGGACCCTAATTCAATCAACACATGAGGCTTATGATTACAGACAAAGAGTGTACCTCTTATAGTTTCTACTGAAGTGTCTATTGTTTCCTTATCCAGAGCAAACACATGTCCCACTGTAACAGGCTTCTTTCCTTTCTCTGCAGCAGTGGCCCATCTTGGGGATTTACTCTCTAAGGCTGCTATCTAATAGGCTCCGGAGCATGTGGTCTCAGAGGTTGAGGGCAGTCTTTTACTTTGTGACCTATGTCTCCACATCTAAAGCATCCATGAATCAACCCAATACAACTTTCCTCATGCGATCGGCCATAATTTCTACAAACTCTTATCTCAGGCCTGACATCTCGAGGGGTCTCCCTAATGATGGGATAATTTTTAGGTCTCTCCAATCTGCCCTTCTGTACCTCAATCCCTCCTCTTCTGAAGGAACCTCTCCGAACATCTGTCTGGGAAATCCCTGGCCTTTTACCCTTATCCCAAGTCACTGGACTGAACTCATTCTGGGATTGTACAATTTCGATTCCCCTCTCAATCTCTTATGCTCGTCTCAGAGCATCTCCAAACTCAGTAATACATAGCCCTATCAATAAATCTCTAATGATGGGCTTCAATCCATACATAAATCTCTCTGTGCGGAGCTCTTCATTTTTGAAGGTCTTTGGATCATATCTCAATAGAGCGGTAAATTGACTCTCGTAATCGTTCACAGACATATCGCCCTGTACTAGATTCAAAAACTCTGCCTGCTTCCTTCTCTGAGTAGCTCGTGGTACATTTTGGGCTCTCAATGAGGTCTAAAACTCGTCCCAGCTAATCACATCTTAGCTGGACATCAGAATACCCTGGGTAGTAGCCCACAAATCTCGAGCTCTCCCTTTCAACATATAAGCGCCCATACTCACCCTCTCAGCATCAGTGCATCCCAAATAGTCAAATATGACTCTCAACTCAATCAGCCACTCCTCAGCCTCAACGGGATCCTTTTTCCCTTTAAACACAGGTGGATTCATTTTTAAAAATTCTTTCAGTCGAACCATACTTCTGTCATCAAGCTGGGTGAAGGGAGGTACTGGGTCCATCTGTACTGGGGGCACAGAAGGTCCTTGTGGTGGTGTAGGAGTAGTACCCGAGGCATTAACTCCAAAATGTTACGCGAATAACGCTATCATTTGCTCAAAACCTTGATGCACATCATTCTCAATTAGGTTAAATCGAGAGTTAGGACTCTCCGGTTGTGGGACAGGTGGCGGAGGTGGCTCTGCCTGCCTCTTCGAACGACCTCGTCATCCAATCATTCTCAATCTCAAAACGTTTCCTGTGCGTACACATCAAATTCGATTGAAATCTCAATCCTCAATTTCAGTTCATGACCAGACTTATTCAGACATTTAGGATGTATTCTATTTCACTTAATCGACACTGGCAGTACTAAACACCCTAGGCTCTAATACCAAGAAAACTCTGTGACGCCCTGAAAGCACGGAAAACAAGGTAAATTTAAAACTTTTTATGCATCAATTCACAATTAAGGGTGTATTCCTGTACAGTGTCATGCATCATCATACATAATTTATAATTTTCATCTCAGGATCTCATCATCTCATAATTATATATTATACCATATTCATAACTCAATTTAAGGTTAATCAATCCTAATACATCCCATACATCATTGTACATCAAGTGTATGTAATTACAATATCAGTCTGGGTACATGAAATGATAAATTATACCTCAAAGTACAATATATGGCCTGGAGCTCAAGTCCTCCACTAGCCACTACTCCGTACGTCGCAAAGAACACTCTCTTCACTTGAAGAAATCTGGGGAGAAGAGAAAACAGGGTGAGCTTCTAAATCTCTCAGTAAGAGGGTAAGGGACTTATTAATAAGAAAATAATTTACACAGCACAATCATTTTATTTTACATGCTAAACTCAGTGGAAAATGTAGCATGAATAATTAAAACATCACCTCAGCTCATTACTTAAAGCTCATGTAGAAACATGCTAATATATGGCTCAAACCATGATTACAAACAGTTACAAGCATGTAGAACAAGCATGTATAAAACAGGATGCGATAATGGCATTTTCTCATAAAACGTGATAAAGATCACCATATTAGTAATGCACGTGGCGCAGCCACCAAACACAAACTCATGTGTAAAACGAGACTAGGGAATAAAGCTCATATAAAAACTCGTCATGGCACATTAAAACGATTGAACTCGTCCCCTAGGTGGACATTCCCAATCGAGGGATTTCGTCGACAATAATACACCCATGGCCATGGTTCGCTGTAGACTTGATCAAAGTCGTACAGTCGACGGTCTTATATGCTATCAAAGCACGACCCGATCTTACATGCTATCAGAGCAATGCCACCCAACGCTGCCGCGGAGCGAGGTCATCTCACATTACCATAACGACGGAGTCGATTTTACGTGCTGCTAAAGCACGACCCGGTCTTACATGCTTCAAGAGCAAAGCCCGATGTGTATTCAACATAACACGCCTAAGTCTCAGTAATAGCCATTATCAAATAAAGCCATTTTGCCTTCACGTAGCGCTCATAATGGTTTTCTCATAAAATTCATCTCAAAAAATCGTTTTGTACTCAACACAAAACATGTCAAAACCAAGCTTAAATCGGCAAAACAACGCACACATTTCTAAAATCTCAATACGCCTTAACGTAGAACCCAAATCACATTTTCACTTTTTTAAACTCAAAACAGTTGTAAAACAATTTCACATTTAGTTTACAACTCATAAAAATTGGGCCCCAACCGGCTATAAAATCGTGTGCAATAACTGTAAGACCCGAAATTAAATCGTAAATTTTATGAGGTAGAAAAATGTTCACAAATTTAAAGGAACGGGATTCGGATAGGAGGTAAGAATTTAAAATGCGAAATGAGTGAGTATTCATGAAGGGAAGTCGGGCTAAATAAATCCCGAACACGTGTAAGGGCAAAACGGTCAAAAGATCGAAAGTCGGGATAAATTCGATAAGAAATTTAATTTAAAATAAGGATTTAAAATATCTTGATCAATAATGAGGAAATTATATAATTTTGAGTCAAATTGATCAAGATCTGAAATTTTTAGAAATATCGAAAAGTCACTTGGGACAATATCCCGAAAATACGGAGAAATTATACCCGAAAAATGGTTAAAATATAATAAATAAAATAAATTAAATTAAGTTAAATTATTTGGAATAAAATATTAATTTTGTAGATATTTTCAGATTTTTTTAGACTATTTTAATGAATATTTTAATAATAAAATAAATTGTTAAATAAAATAATAATTGTAAAAAAAAAAAGAGAGAAATCTGTAAAACGTCGGGGAGAGAGAAAGAAAAGGGAAAACGGAGAGGGGGACTGCGCGTGGCCGACCGACGAGCCACCACCGGCGACCTTTGACCTTCGACGAATGGCCGAGCAGCAAGAGGAGAGGCCGGCGAAGCTATTGGCGCCGGCGACGCGCGCTAAGGAGGCCGAAAATCGCCGAACGGAGGGAGAGAAGCCCGCGGGGAAAACGGAGTCGGTACCGACGATCCACGGCAGCTGGGGGCGAACGGCGGGTACCAGCGTGATCAGGAGGAGGAGCCGGTCCTTTTGAGACCAGTACCGGCCTGCGAAACCGCCGGAATCCGCCGGATCGAGAGGTGGCAGCCGCGAGGGAGAAGAGGTGATTCACCGGCGATGGCTGCGTTTCGACCCCAGTCGAGGCCCGATTCTGAATGCCCAGGTGTAGCCGAGCCGAACGGCACCGAGAACCGGCCGGACGGCGTCGAAATGAGCAAATGGGGATTGAACCGGTCGAACCGGCCTGAACCGGCCAAAACTGAATCGAACCGGATCGAGCTGAACCGGCGGTCTGAACCGGTCTGAACCGAACTGAACCGGTTCAGCCAAAAAGAGAGGAAAAAAGGAGAAAAAGAGGAAAAGGAAAAAAGGAAAGGATTTTCGGGGATACATCGGACTTCGGGTAAGTTAATACGAGGTCAAAAGTGACCGAATTGATTTTCGAGAAATTTATTTAAATTATATTTAATCGAAAAGTAACCCGAGATTAAATATAATAATTGTGCAGTTCGATAATAAAGCCCGAACGAGAGCCGATTGAGCTCCAATTTTCGTATTCCGCATCGTATCGGGTAAGTATAGTTTAATTTCGGCAATTAGAATCCTTTAATACAGAGTTTCGATTATTTTACAAAATTTATGGATTAATTCTGTATAAAAGGAATATTAATCGGATTTACAACGTAATTACCGTAAATGGTATACGGGCTATCCAATGAGTTTGGAACGAAGCCTGATAATTATCGGTAAGCTGAATAAGCCCAATAGGCCTCGATAGTGTAAAAAAAATTAAGTGGAAAACGGGCTTAAGGCCGATTAAGGCCCATTAAGGTGCAATCGGGCCCAATAGGGGTAAATGGGCCCAATGATTTAAATTAAGCCCAGAAAATAGGAAATACAATTAAATTGTATAATATCTGACCTGAGGAATATTGATACGCAGTTCCGGGCATTGGATTGAGAGTAGATCGGACTGCGCGACGTGACATCAGTGGAAAGGTCAGACTCGACGAGAATCGAGGTAAGGGAATTTTGTAGGTGCATAGAGATAATTATGCGTATTTTGAGAGGGGATTTACAGGGCTTAGAAATTTCTAAAGCATCTAGAAATAAAGTAATAATTTTTACGAAAATCGGGGCTTAGATAAATAAAGGAAAATGACTATTTTGCCCCCAGTTAGGAAAATTTCAAAAAGGGTAGTAAGGCTATGAAATTGCATGAATTTCATGATTTTAATGTTTTATATGATTATATTGCTTTGATTTAAGCAAATATACACATAGGTGGGCTGTTGATTTCGTGAATTTTACGAAAGGATACCGGTTTGTACCGGTTACTATTTTATAAGATGTTTTATTAAAAGTGAGCCACCTATCGTATTTACGTAACTAAAAGAGTGCTAGAGTCTTTCTCGCACTCAAGTTTACTGAATTATTTTTCATGAAAAGCCGTACTGGAGCATTGCTCGTACGAGAAATTTATGTGTGTACAAAAACCATGCTGAAGCTTCGCTCGCACGAGATTTTAGATATCATGATATGCATAGCGTGGTGCTGGAGCTCCGTAAGCCTGTGACCTGGTGTGGGGCGGGCAGCAGGATGCTCACATAAACGCACTAGACGCGAGTTGACATGTATATAGTCGTGCGGAAGCCTCCTGTAGACTGTGTGTCACAGAGAGTTGAGATGCTCGCACATATACTTTGAGACATGGGTTGGTTATCGACATAGTATTGGGCTGGATAAGACCTACGGCAGGCACCCCCAAACTATGACATGGGTCCACGGAGTACGATGTACCGTGTATGTCACACGGAGTACGCTGTACCATGCAGTCATGATGACTCTACGATGTTGCTCGATATTCTGGCGGGTAGGACTTGACCCCACCTCCCGTTGCAGTTGTGATACCCCGCACACCGGGATCCGTGTAGCATGGGATCACAGGGACATAGTATGGCCATAATCCTCGATTTTTCATACAGTAACCTACATGCCTCACATGATATCATACGGTCTGGATAGACCAGGACAAACCTGATGGAGGGGTAGTCCCGATTTATGTTTTTCAAAAGAGATTTGATTTGATGAATCAAGGTATTCCCGAGAGATGGGTTTGACCTTGATGAAGTTGTTTTATAATGAAACAAATGAGTTTTAAAGTGAGAGTTTATAATGAAATAAATGAGTTTTAAATGAGATGAATTTATGATGAAACAAATAAGTTTCAAAGTGATGAGTTTGTGATTAAACAAATGAGTTTTAATGTGACGAGCATGAGATGTCATACATGATGATTTTCCATGTGTGCTTTATATGTCGATTTCATGATTTCTTGTATATGATATATACATTCATGTGGCATTGTTTTAATCTTACCTCATGCTCCGAAAGTAAACGATTTTTACATCATGACATTATCAGCACGTAGATAGTATAGTTATCTACCTGCTTACATTATTGCCTTACTGAGCACGTTTCTCTCACCCTTTCATTTTTCACCCCACAGGGTACACTCAGTAGAAGAGAGCGACAATAGCTTCGCAATTCGGTTATCCGCTGCTTCTTATCAATATCAGGTATACACATTTGTATAATTTCGTATCTGAACATATAGATGCACAGTACTATATATGATGTAATATTGGGGATGTATTTTGTTTAAATAAATTGACATGTGAATGTGAATATGAAAATGGAATGGTAAATAGGTGAGAGGTTACTAACACCGAATCATAGCCCAACTGTTTAGTAGTGTAAAGGTTCACGACGAGTAAGGAAATGAAAAAGCGAAAAATTTGTAGGGATTTTTAGGTAATTTGGGTCGTGACAAATAAGATGGTATCAGAGCTGAGTTGGCCTGATATGAGTCGGTGTTAGTGGTTAAGTAAATTTACATCCCCATGTACTGTGCATTGTTTAGATACAATTGTGTATATCAAGATGAAAGTGCAGCTAAGAATTTAGTTTCAAATGCAAGAATATAGTTGTTATAACTGATAGCCGCTATGGTAGAGTGGCGAGTACACATGCTCGAGGCCGTAAAGATAGGCCTCAGAATCGAATGAGTCATGATATGAGACTCAAGATGAGATAGTGCACGAGGCAGAGGTCGTAGAGGTAGACCTGAGTCTGCTAAGTCGTGCTGAGTTGATTTGTGAGAATCAGGATGAAATTGAAATGGAGGCTAATGTTGAGCATGCCTCTCAGAGTCCGACAGAGTGATCGG
This sequence comes from Firmiana major, assembly GCA_033439115.1. Taxonomy (NCBI): domain Eukaryota; kingdom Viridiplantae; phylum Streptophyta; class Magnoliopsida; order Malvales; family Malvaceae; genus Firmiana; species Firmiana major. The sequence continues at coordinate 17,504,741 of CM065903.1, read as the reverse complement.
ATAGTATTAAGACACGCTTCGCGAGATTGGAGCGGAGTGTGAAGATTATTTTGAGGAGCTAATTGCTTAGATTATGAATGAGATACGAGGGCGCAGCGGAACATTGGTGGAAACCCGCTCGACCCATCTTAAGTGTTAAACGTCCATAGTTAAGATGAGAAATCTTATTGAATGTATTCCGGTGACAGGATATCCCGGACATGATCTAAAGGAAAAATTTCTTACACTGCCCAGGAATACTAAATTGATTATGAGTATGAAACTCAGTTATATTCTTTGACAGATATTACCTCGACACTATGAACAAGTGACAGTCGAGATGTCTAAAGTTCATGATAGGGCTCGACTTTTCAATTAGAGTTCGATTGGCCCGTGAGATTACTTATACCGAGGCAGTGCGCAGATTTACAGTTGGGTAAATAAGAATATGAATTGCACGCCTCTGAGATTGGGAAAGGTAATGAGGGCTGAAATAGAGACAGAAAAGAGACCAGTTGGTAAGAGATTAGAGTTGACGAGTTATGGAGTAAGATAATTGGTAAAGCCCAGTGCATCCAATTTTGGCACTCTTGAGGGGCATTGTGATTGGAAAATCCCGACCTGCTACGAAGTAGTGTAGCAGTGTAAGCAGAGTGAGCAGTGTAAGCAGTGTAGGATGTGTGGTAGATACCACGGAAGTAAGGTCTATACCTACACTGTATTGATGAAAATGGCCGTTAAGTGTGGTAAGACGGACCATTGATGTTGATTGCACATATTTGGGCGAGATTGCCCTCCCAGAAAAGTAAAGAGACAGAGAAAAACTTCGTTGGAATAGCTACAACGTAAAAAGGGAGGCCATAGCCGAAAAGAAAAAGGAAAGTAGGCTGTTGGACGAAGGCGAGAGGATGTCTTGGACCAGGACACTATTAATGTTTCATGGATGTGGTGTAAGATACCACACTTGTTATGAATAATGAAGCACATATGATCGTTAATCCTGGTGCCACACATTTATTCATACCGCCTTCATTCGCATATAAGTGAGTAAAAGGCATGAATGCCTACATCATTGGGCACAATACTGATAAAGGAGTACCCCAATAGAGGAGGATTAATAAACGGAATATGGATATAGAGATTTTAAGTTGAAAATAGGGTGAAAACATCACTGAAAAGTATACTGTAAGTGTTGACAAGTGATAAAAAGGGGTGCAACAGTTGAAATTAAAGGAGTAAAGGATTGTAACCACGGAATGAATAATGACAAGAGTTTTCTCATGATTGATACACTAAGGAGATAATCTTTGAGATATGTATACAAGATGTATTGGAGTAAGAGGCGTATGCTAGGTAGGAACATCTTTACGATATGAAGTCATTAGGATTGAAGCAATTAGTAGCGAATATAAATTTCGACCTCATGGACTGGTATATAAAGTAATTGTGGTTAAGTCTGAAGGTTAATAAAGGTATTTCAAAATACCTCCCCGCCTGAAGACTTGACAGCGTCTAAAAGTATATATATATAATCTATAACGTGAAATCCATCGTTGTAATAAATACCTTTAGCATTAGGATACCTTTACTAAGACGATAAGAATATTAAAATTCGACAAATCATAAGGTTAACATAGTAAAATTTAATAAGAGCCGTTAAGATAAGAAAAAGAAATGGCGCAGGTTAGTACCTGAAAACGTAAGTGATTTTGAAGGATCTTATATGCTTATGTGTAAATAAGTCAAGGATTGGATCGAGTTGAAATCATCATTTTCGATGATAGGTTGGGTGTAGTTAAAGTCTAAGGCAAATTATAAGCAACAATTGGAAGATTACTTTTACAAATGGGTTGTTGCGAGTTCTCAATATGGTTTACTTGGTTGACACGTTTAACTAAGAAAACGTGGTCTTGGAATGAGATGATAAGTGAGACGATAGATGCGACATGAATTTCGGGTAGTGAAGTATGAACTGACCACCGTGATTAATTTCAACATACCCAACAGCTCAAGAGGTTCTCAGTGAGTATGGATACCTCGAAATAATGAGGGAGCTGTATATTGATGTATAATGGGAAGATAGTCAATTTTGGAGTCAGACAACTCCTTGATCACGAAAGAAACTATCTGACCCATGATTTAAAAGATGACAGCAGTAGTACTTGTACCGAGGATAGGGTACTATTATGTACAGGGTGAGAAATTACGGATATGCACTGATCATAAAGTCTCAAGTATCTGTTTTCACAGAAAGAGGCGAATATGAGAAATACATAGTGGGTTAGAGCTTCTGAGAGATTTTGATTTGTGAAAATGTACCCCCGGGGAAAGGCTGATGCTTTGAACAGAAAGAGCATCGGGATTGTATTACATATGATGGTCAGGGAGCGTGAGCTGCTAGATGCAGTTGTGAGCCTCAGTATAGATGTGATCCCTTCTGATGATGACAGTGATTGTGTGACAGCTAGCCTGAGATTAAAACCGGATGAGAGTGCCCGGATTTGGCAGGCTTAGCGTGATGACCGACATGGTGTCTATGGTGTGGGTCAGATTCAGAAGGGTACAGTGACAGAGTTCACAGAGTATGATAATGATTTACAGAGGTTCAGAGACAGTATAAGTGCTCCCCAAGACCACAGTTGATGGGATAGTAATATTGTCAGAAGCTCACTCTTCGGGATATATAGTGCATACGAAAAGTAACGATTATATATATGAAAATCTCGAAAAGGGTATGGGTGGTCAGATGTGAAAAGAGATATTGTGGAGATTATGAAAAAGTGCCTAGTATGTCAGCAGAATAAGGTAGAGTATTAAAAGTCTGCAAAATTATTGTAGCCTCTACCTATATCGACACGGCAGGGATATGAGAGCAAGTCTCCATGAATGTCGTGATGGGTTACAGAGGACCCAGGTGAATTACGAGACTATTTGGATGATAGTCGATAGAGTAACTAAGTCTACCCACCTTCTGGTTATGAAATTCCCAGATACTCAAAGTGTATATGAGGATTTATGTGTAAGGAATATTGTGAAAACATTAAGTAGCGTTCCAGTGAGCATGGTATCATATAGGGATTCCCGCTTCACTTTCTATTTCAGGGAATATTTTCAGGAAGCTATGGGAACCCGACTGAGTATTAGCACAGCTTTCCATCCTCAAACAGATGGTCAGTCAGAGAGGACTGTACAAGTTCTGGAGGATCCGATGAAAGCGTGTGCCATTGATTTTATAAGCTCCTGGAATGATCAGTTGATTTCTAATTGAAGTCGCCAATAACGACAGTTGGCAGTTGAGTATTGGGATAACAAGATATGAAGCAGTGTATGGCTGTAGGGGTTGTTCCCCAAATTGGATAAGAAAAAGTGGGTGACAGATGGAATCATTTTTGACTTTGGATAATAAGTCTCTGAGGATGTTTAGTTAAGAGTGAGAGATTAAGAACACCTCGGAGCAGATAGAAAAGTATTGGAATTCACCCTTGGTGAATTAATATGGTTGAAATGTTTCTTGTTCTAAGAGAATAAGGACAAATCGAACTTTTGGAAGAAGGTAAATTGAGTTGTGCTGGATAGAATATTTTGAGAGATTGGACAAGTGGGAGATAAGACCTGTAGGTTGGTGTTATCACCTGAATTAACAGGCACCCACAATGTGTCTCAACTTTTTGATGCTTCGAAAATACTATCCAGATCCAGCATAGGTGATAGGATATGAGATCCTACAGTTCAGCTTAATACAAATATAAGTATATTGAAGAAGTTGATTCGGGCATTAAACAGGAAAGAGAAAGTATTGAGGTTTAAGATGATCTCCCTAATTAAAGTCCTTCGGTAGTAATACACTCCGGAGAAGGTCACATAAGAATTTAAGAGTATGATACGATCGATGTATCCGGACCTGTATATGGACTCTTATGAGTTGGTTTTAATTTGGAGGACCAAATTCCTTAAGTGGGGGAGATTTGTAAGACCCGAAATTAAATCGTAAATTTTATGAGGTAGAAAAAGGTTCACAAATTTAAAGGAACGGGATTCGGATAGGAGGTAAGAATTTAAAATGCGAAATGAGTGAGTATTCGTGAAGGGAAGTCGGGCTAAATAAATCCCGAACACGTGTAAGGGCAAAACGGTCAAAAGATCGAAAGTCGGGATAAATTCGATAAGAAATTTAATTTAAAATAAGGATTTAAAATATCTTAATCAATAATGAGGAAATTATATAATTTTGAGTCAAATTGATCAAGATCTGGAATTTTTAGAAATATCGAAAAGTCACTTGGGACAATATCCCGAAAATACAGAGAAATTATACCCGAAAAATGGTTAAAATATAATAAATAAAATAAATTAAATTAAGTTAAATTGTTTGGAATAAAATATTAATTTTGTAGATATTTTCAGATTTTTTTAGACTATTTTAATGAATATTTTAATAATAAAATAAATTGTTAAATAAAATAATAATTGTAAAAAAAAAAAAGAGAGAAATCTGTAAAACATCGGGGAGAGAGAAAGAAAAGGGAAAACGGAGAGGGGGACTGCGCGTGGCCGACCGACGAGCCACCACCGGCGACCTTTGACCTCCGACGAAGGGCAGAGCAGCAAGAGGAGAGGCCGGCGAAGCTATTGGCGCCGGCGACGCGCGCTAAGGAGGCCGAAAATCGCCGAACGGAGGGAGAGAAGCCCGCGTGGAAAACGGAGTCGGTATCGGCGATCCACGGCAGCTGGGGGCGAACGGCGGGTACCAGCGTGATCAGGAGGAGGAGCCGGTCCTTTTGAGACCAGTATCGGCCGGCGAAACCGCCGGAATCCATCGGATCGAGAGGTGGCAGCCGCGAGGGAGAAGAGGTGATTCACCGGCGATGGCTGCGTTTCGACCCCAGCCGAGGCCCGATTCTGAATGCCCAGGTGTAGCCGAGCCGAACGGCACCGAAATCGCACCGGGAACCGACCGGACGACGCCGGAATGAGCAAATGGGGATTGAACCAATCGAACCGGCCTGAACCGGCCAAAACTGAACCGAACCGGATCGAGCTGAACCGGCGGTCTGAACCGGTCTGAACCGGACTGAACCGATTCAGCCAAAAAGAGAGGAAAAAAGGAGAAAAAGAGGAAAAGGAAAAAGGGAAAGGATTTTCGGGGATACATCGGACTTTGGGTAAGTCAATACGAGGTCAAAAGTGACCGAATTGATTTTCGAGAAATTTATTTAAATTATATTTAATCGAAAAGTAACCCGAGATTAAATATAATAATTGTGCAGTTCGATAATAAAGCCCGAACGAGAGCCGATTGAGCTCCAATTTTCGTATTCCGCATCGTATCGGGTAAGTATAGTTTAATTTCGGCAATTAGAATCCTTTAATACAGAGTTTCGATTATTTTACGAAATTTATGGATTAATTCTGTATAAAAGGAATATTAATCGGATTTACAACGTAATTACCGTAAATGGTATACGGGCTATCCAATGAGTTTGGAACGAAGCCTGATAATTATCGGTAAGCTGAATAAGCCCAATAGGCCTCGATAGTGTAAAAAAAATTAAGTGGAAAATGGGCTTAAGGCCGATTAAGGCCCATTAAGGTGCAATCGGGCCCAATAGGGGTAAATGGGCCCAATGATTTAAATTAAGCCCAGAAAATAGGAAATACAATTAAATTGTATAATATCTGACCTGAGGAATATTGATACGCAGTTCCGGGCATTGGATTGAGAGTAGATCGGACTGCGCGACGTGACATCAGTGGAAAGGTCAGACTCGACGAGAATTGAGGTAAGGGAATTTTGTAGGTGCATAGAGATAATTATGCGTATTTTGAGAGGGGATTTATAGGGCTTAGAAATTTCTAAAGCATCTAGAAATAAAGTAATAATTTTTACGAAAATCGGGGCTTAGATAAATAAAGGAAAATGACTATTTTGCCCCCAGTTAGGAAAATTTCAAAAAGGGTAGTAAGGCTATGAAATTGCATGAATTTCATGATTTTAATGTTTTATATGATTATATTGCTTTGATTTAAGCAAATATACACATAGGTGGGCTGTTGATTTCGTGAATTTTACGAAAGGATACCGGTTTGTACCGGTTACTATTTTAAAAGATGTTTTATTAAAAGTGAGCCACCTATCGTATTTACGTAACTAAAAGAGTGCTAGAGTCTTTCTCGCACTCAAGTTTACTGAATTATTTTTCATGAAAAGCCGTACTGGAGCATTGCTCGTACGAGAAATTTGTGTGTGTACAAAAACCGTGCTGAAGCTTCGCTCGCACGAGATTTTAGATATCATGATATGCATAGCGTGGTGCTGGAGCTCCGTAAGCCTGTGACCTGGTGTGGGGCGGGCAGCAGGATGCTCACATAAACGCACTAGACGCGAGTTGACATGCATATAGTCGTGCGGAAGCCTCCTGTAGACTGTGTGTCACAGAGAGTTGAGATGCTCGCACATATACTTTGAGACATGGGTTGGTTATCGACATAGTATTGGGCTGGATAAGACCTACGGCAGGCACCCCCAGACTATGATATGGGTCCACGGAGTACGATGTACCGTGTATGTCACACGGAGTACGCTGTACCGTGCAGTCATGATGACTCTACGATGTTGCTCGATATTCTGGCGGGTAGGACTTGACCCCACCTCCCGTTGCAGTTGTGATACCCCGCACACCGGGATCTGTGTAGCATGGGATCACAGGGACATAGTATGGCCATAATCCTCGATTTTTCATACAGTAACCTACATGCCTCACATGATATCATACGGTCTGGATAGACCAGGACAAACCCGATGGAGGGGTAGTCCCGATTTATGTTTTTCAGAAGAGATTTGATTTGATGAATCAAGGTATTCCCGAGAGATGGGTTTGACCTTGATGAAGTTGTTTTATAATGAAACAAATGAGTTTTAAAGTGAGAGTTTATAATGAAATAAATGAGTTTTAAATGAGATGAATTTATGATGAAACAAATAAGTTTCAAAGTGATGAGTTTGTGATTAAACAAATGAGTTTTAATGTGACGAGCATGAGATGTCATACATGATGATTTTCCATGTGTGCTTTATATGTCGATTTCATGATTTCTTGTATATGATATATACATTCATGTGGCATTGTTTTAATCTTACCTCATGCGCCGAAAGTAAACGATTTTTACATCATGACATTATCAACACGTAGATAGTATAGTTATCTACCTGCTTACATTATTGCCTTACTGAGCACGTTTCGCTCACCCTTTCATTTTTCACCCCACAGGGTACACTCAGTAGAAGAGAGCGACAATAGCTTTGCAATTCGGTTATCCACTGCTTCTTATCAATATCAGGTATACACATTTGTATAATTTCGTATCTGAACATATAGATGCACAGTACTATATATGATGTAATATTGGGGATGTATTTTGTTTAAATAAATTGACATGTGAATGTGAATATGAAAATGGAATGGTAAATAGGTGAGAGGTTACTAACACCGAATCATAGCCCAACTGTTTAGTAGTGTAAAGGTTCACGACGAGTAAGGAAATGAAAAAGCGAAAAATTTGTAGGGATTTTTAGGTAATTTGGGCCGTGACAATAACTCATTCTCAATTGATAAAAACATACTTGTTTTCTCAAATCACATTTCATGCTACAATATTCATCACAAAATCACACACACACAAATGCGTTTAAGTTTTTTTCCTTACCTCGTTGCACCTCGTATAATGCAATCGTTTCCCCCAAATGACGGACTAGCCTCGCATTCCTCTCTGGAACTCCCGGGCTATACAAACGATGTAAAAACATCAAAATTCACCTCAATCATATAATCAAGCACATATTTGCTCACATTCTCGTTAAATACTCAAATGACCCAATTCTCATAATTCTATCACAACCCACACTCTCATTCATTACATCTCAAATCTTACATTTTTCATGTACAATCTCCATGCCAAATTCACCTCATTGCCTCAATTCCAAACTTATAGTCATAAATCCCAAAATTACCACAATTGCATAATATCATCTTTACTCTCACAAAATTACAATTTCATCAATCTCTAATCCTTTCCTAGCTATTTCATCACAATGCTTACAGCCATAATCACCAAAATCACTTTAAAAATCCAAGATCAAAGTTTAAAAATTTACCCAAAACTCGTGGAGTGCTCTATTCACACTTTGATTCGATTCGTCCTACAATTTCCAAGTATGTTGCTCTCCTTTGGATGAGGAAAAACTTTCCCTCTTGCCACAACCTTTGATTCGAATGAAAATGAGGGCTTAGGAAGAGAGAGAAAGCTAGGGCTTTGATTTCTTAGAGAGAGAAAAGTTGAAATGCAGGAAAATGTAGGGGTTTTTTTATAGACGGGGGGTAGGAGATCGATCTGGTCCTTGATGAGATCGATCTCTTTTTGAATTTGGGAACGTTTTGGGGTAATTTTATGCTTAGGAGATTGATCTGTCGTAGGGTGAGATTGATCTGTTAATTGCTTCATGAGATCGTTCTGCTCCAATTATGAGATCGTTCTTCTGTTTACAGAACGCTTCATGAGATCGATCTGCTCATTGAGGAGATCGATCTACTGTTTACAAAATGCTTCATGAGATCGATCTGCTTGCCTATGAGATCGATCTGCCTATCAGTTCCTGCATACTTTCTGCATTCTATAGCCATGAGATCGATCTCTCATCCTTAGATATCGATCTGGCCTTCACAGATTGTACTGCTGCTGCATCAATTTGCAGAAAACTCAATGTAAAACTTCTCAAAATCTACCCTATAGTTCACATTTTAATCCATACACATTGAAGACTTAAAAACCTCATCTTCTTATACTTCATCATATTTAAAACTTATGTGTACATATACATATCATAATTACATATACAAAATTACAATTCTCATAAATGGGGTATACAAAATTCACAGTTCTCACAGGTGAAGAGATCGATCTTTGCCAGCCAGAATCCGTCTGAGATCGATCTACTTGAATGAGGGATCAATCTCCCATTTGCAGGATGCTTTGGCATTGCACTTCAAGGCAATGAGACCGATCTCCCATTGCAATGAGATCGATCTGCCCTTCATCTGCAGTAATCCAGCTGTAATTGTCCCAGATTTTTTAAAGGACAACTTGCATTCATTTGTTTCACTACTCATTTTGCATTCTATTCACACTTAACGCTGAAAAAGGTCCATTTCTTATGATTCATATATAACGTTACTTGTGTGTACATCACAAAATCATATAACGAGTGTGTACTTTGAATTCACGGACCTTACATCTCTTATGATTCGTATTACATGTAACAAGTGTATACTTTATGGAATCATAAGGGATACATAGAAAGGTACGGGCCTTACATTCCTCCCCTCCTTAAAGAAATTTAGTCCTCTAAATTAAAACCAAGTTATTCCTCAAAAAGTAGAAGGTACTTCTCTTTAATCAGGCTCTCTAGTTTCTAAGTTGCATCTTCTGTTGAGTGATGCTTCCATAGAACCTTTACCAATAAGATTATCTTTGTCCGAAGTACCTTTTCTTTCCTGTCGAGGATCTGGACAGGTTCTTCTACATAGCTCATATCTCCTTGGATGTCTAATGCTTCATACTCGATGACATGGGAGGGATTCAGATTATACTTCCTCAACATCAAGATGTGGAAGACATTATGAATTGTGAAAAGCTGTGGGGGCAAAGCTAACCGGTAGGCGACATCTCCCACTCTCTCTAATACCTCAAATAGACTAATAAAATGGAGACTCAGCTTACCCTTCTTCCCGAAGCGCATGATACCTTTAATTGGAGACAGCTTAAGAAACACAAAATCTCTAGTTTGAAACTCAAGTGGACGTCTATGCACATCTGCGTAACTCTTCTGTCGACTCAGAGAAGTTCGTAACTGTCACAAATAACCTTTACATTCTGAACTGCTTGTTCAATGAGGTTGGGAGCAATTACCTTTCTGTCACCCACTTTTTCCCAAGCTATAGTGGATCTACTCCTCCTACCATACAGAGCCTCATAAGATGTCATACTAATACTCGTATGATAGCTATTGTTGTACGCAAACTCAGTAAGGGGCAGGTGATCATCACATGATCCCTTAAAGTCCATCATACACGCCCTTAACATATCCTCAAAGGTTTGTACAGTCCGCTCGGACTGACCATCAGTCTGAGGATGATAGGCGATACTAAAATTCAACCGAGATCCAATGGTTTCCTGAAAATGAGTCTAAAATGTAGAAGTAAACCTAGAATCCCTATCAGATGTAATACTCACTGGGGCCCCATGCAGTCGAGCTATCTCTCTGACATATAACTCTGCTAAGGCACTCAAAGTATCTGTGCTTTTGATGGTAAGGAAGTAGGCACTCTTAGTTAATCTGTCTAGTGTTACCCAGATTGCGTCATGACCTCTCTGGGTCCTCAATAATCCCATGATAAAGCCCATGGTGATATGCTCACATTTCCACTTAGGTACTGGCAAGGACTTAAGTAATCCTTCGGGCTTTTGATGCTCAGTTTTTACTTGTTGACACACCAAACACTTGGCCATAAATTCTACCACTTCCTGTTTCATACCACTCCACCAATACACCTTACGCAGGTCTTGATACATCTTAGTACTACATGGGTGCATGGTGTAACGGTAATAATGACACTCCCTCAAAATTTGCTGCTTCAAGGTATCATCGCTCGAGACACAAATACGGACCTTAAACCTTATCAATCCATCATCACTGACCACAAAATCTGACTACAAGGTCTTTTCAGCTTGGCTAACCAAATCCAGTAGCTTCTGATCACTTCTCTGTTCAATTCTAATTTGATCCATAATACCGACTCTATCCGTAGGCTAGCCATAAATTCAACCTTTGCTTCCTCAACTCTGATCCTGAGTCTGGTGAACTGTTCCAATAAACCCTATTCCTTGATCATCATGACAGAAACAATACTTTTCCTGCTCAGGGCATCAGCAATCACGTTCGCCTCCCCCGAATGGTATAAAATATCACAGTTGTAGTCCTTAAGGAGCTTCATACATCGTCTTTGCCTCATATTAAGTTCATTTTGGTCGAAAATATACTTCAGACTCTTATGGTCAGTGAAAATCTGAAACTTTTCCCCATACAGGTAATGTTGTCGTATCTTCAATGCAAACACCACTGCGGCTAACTCCAAATCATGCGTGGGGTAGTTTTGCTCATGGTCCTTCAGTTGGCGTGACCCATAAGCGACTACTCTTCCGTGTTGCATGAGTACGCACCCTAAACCCTGATGGCAAGCATACTATATACTGTGAAGCCTCCAGATCCATTCGGGATAGTTAAAATGGGTGTTGTAGTCAATCTTCTTTTAAGCTCTTGGAAACTTTGTTCACACTGATCCAACTATATAAACGAAATGTCCTTGCATTGAAGCTTAGTCAAAGGAGCCACAATCTCGGAGATTCCCTCAACAAACCTCCTGTAATACCCTACAAGTCTCAAAAAACTTCGGATCTCTGTAATTATCCTCGGTCTCTCCCAATTAAGTAGAACCTCTCCCTTGGACTGATCAACTGACACCCTATCCTTAAATACAGTGTGACCAAGGATAGCTATCTGATCCAGCCAAAACTCACTTTTACTGAGCTTTCCATACAACTGCTTGTCTCAGAGTATCTAAAGCACAATCCTCAGATGTTATGCGTGTTCCTCTTGGGACCGAGAATATAGAAGGATATCGTCAATGAAGACTATCACAAACTAATCTAGATAGTCTCGAAATACCTCATTCATCAAACTCATGAAAGCAATAGAGGCATTCGTCAAACCAAAGGGCATCACTAAGAATTCGTAGTGGTCATATCTAGTTCTGAAGGTCGTTTTTAGAATATCCTCTTTCTTGATTCTCAACTGGTGATAGCCCTATCTTAAGTCAATATTAGAAAAGATGAAAGCCCCTCTCAATTGATCAAACAAGTCGTCTATCCTTGGTAGGGAGTATTTTTTCTTCACCGTAGCCTTATTCAGTAGTCTGTAATCTACGCACAATCTGAGACTACCATTATTTTTCCTCACAAATAAAATTGAAGCTCCCTATGGTGACACACTAGGTCTAATAAAACCTTGTTAAAGCAGCTCTTGTAACTTTTTCTTTAACTCTTCCAATTCAACCAATGCCATCCTATAGGGAGATTTAGAGATTAGCGGGTATTTGGCACTAAATCGATAGTGAACTCCAACTCTCGCTCTGGTGGTAAGCCCGGTAACTCATCTGGGAACACATCCAGAAACTCACATACTACCGATATGTCCTCTATCCCCGAATGTTCCCGACTGATATTGGAGATAACTGCAATGTAACCTTCACATCAATAATTAAATCAGTTTTTTCTGGAAATCATAACTATACTTTAAGATTTCTCACAATAAATTTCACACATTTTCATTCCTTAACATTCAAACGTACATTAAATTTTTCAGGTAGGGAGAAAGTTACAATCTTAGTGTAGCAGTCTAGACTCACACGATTGGCTGCTAACCAATCCATCCCTAAAATCACATCAAAACCACGCATATTTAATAAAGCTAGATCTGCTAACATTACCTTATCTCTCACCTTAATCTCACACTTTCTACATACCACATCAGTCCTCTACGATTCACGCATGGGTGTACTTACATGTAAAATATGAGCTAGGGTTTAGACTCTAAATTCAATTTACATGCAAAGTGTACTAAAATAAAAGAATGTGTAGACCTTGGGTCAAATAACACATGAGCCTCATGATTACAGACACGAAGTGTACCTCGTATGCCTCAGATGAAGTGTTTATAGTCTCCTTATCCAAAGTAAACACACACCCTTCTATGATAGGCTTCTTTCCTTTATCAGTAGCTGTGGCCCATCTCTAGGGAATCACTCTTTGAGGCTGCTGTCAGTGAGATTCTTGAGGATTTGGTCTCTGTGGCTGCGAGTAGTCCTTCACCTTGTGACCCATGTCCCCGCATCTAAAACATCCTCGTAGTATCCGAAAACAAGTACCCTCATGCGACCGACCACAGTCTCTATAGATCTTAGTGTCAGGTCTGGCACCTCGAGGGGTTTCCATAGTAATAGGAGGAACCCTGGGTCTATCAACTCTCCCTTTAGGTCCCTCGATCATTGATCTCTTAAAAGAACCCCTCCTGAAGTCGGTGTGAGAAGCTGTAGGTCTCTTACCCTTATCCCTGATTATCACTCGGGACTTAGACTGAGACTGTATCAACTCTAATCCCCTCTAAACTTCCTGTGCCCGTCTCAAAGTATCATTAAACTTAGTAATGCAGAGCCCCATCAATCTATCTCGAATGGTTGGTCTCAGCCCATATACAAATCACTCTGTTCGGCGCTCTTCGTCCTTGACAATCTCCAGATCATATCTCAACAAAGCGGTGAACTGGTTTTCGTATTTGTCAACTATCATATTACCCTGTACTAAAATTATAAATCTGCTTGCATTTTCCTCTGGGCAGCGCGAGGGATATACTGCATCCTGAAGGCTAACTGAAAAGTTTCCCAACTGATCACTAAATGGCTGGCAGTCAATATACTCTGGGTGGTATTCCATCAACATCGCACTTGTTCCTTAAGCATGTAGGTACTCACACTAACCCTCTCTGCATCAGTGCACCCTAGAAAATCAAAGATTATCCTCATCTCTATCAACCACTCCTCCACCTCTGCTGAACCCTTCACCCCTTTAAATGTCGGTGGATTTATCTTAAGAAAGCTCTTCAACCGACCTATATCTCTATCATCAGGCTTGGTCTGTGCCGGAGGCTGAGTAGCGGGTGGCACTGGGTCATTCTATATAGGAGGTGGGGACGGATCATGTGGTGGTGTAGGTGTAGGAGCCAGGGTAGGTGTGGTACTTGAGGCATTAGCCTCGAAATGCTGCGCAAATAGCGCTGTCATCTGCTCAAACCCTTGTTGTGCATCCTGCTCCAAACAATTAATTTGAGAGTTAGGACTCTCTGGCTGTGGGGCAGGTGGTGGAGGTGGTTGTACCTACCTCCGGGGATGACCTCGTTTCCCCCTCATGTCTTAACTCTTACGTACCTGTGCGTATACATTAAACATCGGTTATAATTTTTAACCGTTATATTCAATTCATAACCAGATAATTAGAGACACTTGAGATGTAATATATTTCCAATTAATCGACACTGACAGTACTAAGCACCCTTCGCTCTGATACCACCAAATCTGTGACAGCCCGAAAGCGCGAAAAATAGGGTTGATTTAACATTTTTTAAAAAATTAAACTTCCTACTCGTGGTGTATTCCTGTATAGTGTCAGTTAATCTCATACCTATTTCATCAACAAACAATCCAAGAATCTCTCAACATCAACGTCTACTTGATCAAATAACATGGTATTAAAAGAAACTCACTTTCCTACTTTATATACATATATCATTCTCATTACATCCCAATGTTACTTAAATATAAGTGTTTGCATTACATCATTGTCTGGATACAAAATGAATTGAATTATACCTCTCCCGTGTACAAGAAATAGCCTAGGGAGAGTCTCGTCCACCAGCCTATGTCACATACGCAGTAGGTACTAGCACTCACTGTAAATAATCTGTAGGGGAGAAAAAAAAGGGGGTGAGCTTCAACTAGCTCAGTCAGGAGTGCAAATGAGATTTCAAAATCATCATCAAAGCATAAGTGTAAGAATGACATAATTTCACATAATTATAAACACATGATTAAAAATCACAATTCATCAAAACATTCTTTATCTCAATTTCACAACACACCATTTCTCAAAACAGTTATGGAGACTAGGCATAATATAAATGTCATGAAAGTAATCAGCACATTGCATTATCCTCAACGAGGGCATCCTCAAACGAGGGAACCATCTCACGTTACCAAAACGGAGGCATCTCACGTTACCGAAATGGAGGCATCTCTCGTTATCAAAACGGAGGCATCTCTCATTACCAAAACAGAGGCATCTCACGCTACCAAAGCGGAGGCATCGATATGTCGATATCATGACAAGTCCTTAGTCTAAAAAACATGCCATTATTGTGATAAAAATAGTTTCGCCTTCACGTAGAGCTCATATTAGTTTTGCTTTATAAATCTCATTCAATCATAAAGTATATTTGTTCGCAAAACATTCAAATCACGAAACCGAGCTCAACTCGATAAAACATGCACTCAAGTAAGAAATCTCAAGTTAAACGCTTTTCTCAAAACATATGCTCATTTGTAAAATTATTTTATGCTACCAATGCATTTTCATTAGTAAAGAAATACATATGCACAAAACGGTTGCATCCTTTACCTGAAATCACGCTCGAATCACTTTCCTTCGATTTTCGATGCTCGTGAGCCGATTTTATTGGCTCTAATTTTATCTCTAGGAGCTGCAAGCATTTGTTACTTGCATTAATATACTTTAATATACTCAATTCTCATTTGCATGAATTTCAATTCAATGCATTGGGCCATTTTACACCAAATTTGGCATCGTTACATCTTTTTGGACCTTATATTCTCTTAAGTCTATTTCGATTGTTCTAATCGTTTCTCGAGAGTTTTTTAGACTCATCAACTCTACTGATTCATGTTGAACCGACATTAACCTCATAATGTCTCAAATTCATCATTTCCCTCACTAAGGAAATTTATCAAATACCTCTTATGCTCATTTTTTATCATCATCTAATCCAACATATGGATTTCACAAAAGCATCTTAAAATCTATACATGTTTAATAACATCTCTACATGCTTAAATCAACATTAACTTGATGCCATTTCAACTTTCTCTCACTAAGCCCATATTAAGTCTTGATTACATAAGCATGTACATGAACATTTCAGCAAACAATGTATACACCAAATCAACTCATCTAAATATCTAGATTAACATACTAGAAGTCAGTGCATTGAAATCTTACCTAGCTTGGCTTTTCTTCTTTGTTGTAAATTTAGGGAAAATCATTTTTCTCTTTCAATCGATCAACTCAACTTCTAGTTTTCGATTATGTTATTCTCCTCCTCTTAAGCAACAACTTTGCTCAAACAGCTTTTCCTCAAATCCTTTTGGAAAGGGTGGTATTCTAGAGTGAGAAACTAGGTTTTCTTTACTTAAAATTGAAAGGTTGGAATGTTTGAGGAAGAAGGCATGAATTGTCGAGCTTTTTATACAATTCACATTATGAGATCAATCTCCAAGGGTGGAGATCGATCTCCCCTTATTTGAACTCCTTCAAAATTTGATATACAGGCTAAGGGATCGATCTGCCTCTTGGATGAGATCGATCTGCTCAAGGGATAAGATCGATCCTTGTTAGGCAGAGGCAATTGGAGATCGATCTGCTCATGGGATAGGATTGATCTTTGCCTGCAGAAGGCTTTAGATATCGATTTAGCTTAGTGAAGAGATTGATCTTTGTTAACCAAAATCCATCTGAGATCGATCTGCTTGAATATGGGATCGATCTCCCTTTTACAGGATGCTTTGGCATTGCACTTCAATGCAATGAGATCGATCTGCCCTTCATCTGTAGCATTCGAACTGCAATTTTCCCAGATTTTTCAAAGGATAACTTGCGTTCATTTGCTTCACTACTCATTTTGAATTCTATTCACACTTAGTACTTAAAAAGGTTCATTTCTTATGATTCATATATAACGTAACTTGTGTGTACATCACAAAATCATATAACGAGTGTGTACATTTAATTCACGTACCTTACAGATTTTATGATTCATATTACATGTAACAAGTGATAAGTTGTATATTAAACATATTAATTGTCATATTTTCCTATGATTTAAATTCTTTTATATGTTAATTTTTGGATTTGACTTATATTTTCTATTTTGTATTGTGGATGAAGGAAAATGGACAAAATAGACTAAAGTTACAATTTTTGATCAAGTCACAAAATCAGAAGAAATCTTGGTGTAAGACGTGGGCACGCCTAAGGCAGTCACAAGGACTGCAAGTCAAATATGTGAATTCAAGTTAAGATGTAAGACCCAATTTTTCTCGCATTTCCTTATGATTCACACATTGTATAGATATTGTTATATGTTAAGGGAATCATAAGACGGATGATTTTGATCATATAAATATGAATGAAGTAGTCGAACGTACGTAAAAATTTGAAAACGGACAGTTAAGCAATTTCAAATTAAATTTATGATATTTGAATTATCTGGACAGAGATACGAATTTTAAATGAGAAATTATAGTGGGTCCAAGAAGGAAAGTCGACCTAAATTGGTCCCGAACATATAGAAGGGTAAAACGATCAAAAGACCAAAATCTGCTATAAATTCGATGAGAAAATTTCATTAAAAAAATATGAAATTGAGAAATCTTGATCAATAAAGAGGAAAATATTTAATTTCGAGTCCAATTTAATCAATATATGAATTATTGGAATTAATCGAAATTTTCACCTCGAAAAATTATCCCGAAAATATTAGAAAAATATACCGAAAAGACAAAATAAGACAGATAAATTCATTTATTGATTAAATGAATAAAATATGAATTTTTGGAGATATTTTGAGATTTTTATTATATTTTAATTGATTAAAATACTAATAAAATAAATTAATAAAAAAGAGAAGAAATTGAAATCTGAAAACGCGAATTGTGAAAGGAGAAGAGAAAACAGAGAAGCCTAAAGACAAACAAGCCGAGGGAGAAGCCCGATGACCACCGGTGACCGACGAGTCTAGACGAGGGCCAACAAAGAGAGAGGATGACCGCGCAAACCCATCAGCACCGACGACCAGCACCGACGGCGCCTGAAACAGCCAGATCGGCGAAGTGAGGCCGAAAAGAGGATAAGGTAAATTCAACGGTCATCGACGTGATTTGACCCGATCCAAGGCCAATCGAGTGTTCTCCGGCCAGAGATGCGTCAAACAACTGTAGTGAGGCACCGAGAATCGGCCGAACGACTATATGCATGTCAACTCACGTCTAGTTAGAGCGAAGCTCCAGCACGATTTTTGTACATACATAAATTTCTCGTACGAGTAATGCTCCAGTACGAATTTTAATGAGTAATAAATCAGTAAACTTTAGTGCGAGTAAGACTCTAACACTCTTTTTATTCGTGTAAATATGATAGGTGGCTCAATCTTGATAAAACATCTTTTAAAATCGTAACCGATACAAACCGGTACTCTTTCGTATAATTCATGAAATCAACAGCCAACCTATGTGTAAATTTGCTTAACCAAAGCAATACATTCATATAAAACATCAAAACATTATAATCATGCAATTTATTTGCCTTACTACCTTTTTTGTAAATTTTACTCCCAATGGCAATATCGTCTTTTTTTCACCCATGCCCCCAGTTTTTGCAAAAATTATTATTTCATTTCTAGATACTTTAAGAAATTCTAAGCCCTGTAAATCCCCTCAAAATACGTATAGGTATCTCTATGCACCTATAAAATTCCCTTACTTGGAATCACTTGTAATCTTATCCCGTCTCGATAATACCCGATCTCTCAGTCCAATTATGCGCCAACCAAGTCTACAGAACTGCATATAACCACATATTTTGGGTCAATTCACTTATCTTTATCAGTATGTCACATTCACTGATCAATCTAAAGTACTGGGCCCGTTTTACTTTATTGGGCCCAATTACACCTTAATGGGCCTAGACTCATTTTCAGCCCATTTATACTTATTAAATCCCTTCTTCGGGTTTATTGGGCTCATTCAGCTTACCAATAATCATCGAGCTTCGTTCCAAGCTCATTGGATAGCCTGTATACTATTTACGGTAATTACGTTACAACTCTGAATAATATTCCTTTTTATACAGAATTAATCTGTAAATTCCGTAACATAATCGAAACTCTGTATTAAAGCATTCATATTATCATAATTAAAATATATTTACCCAATATGATGCGGGGTATAAAAATAGGAGCTCAATTGGCTCTCGTTCGGGTTTTGTCGAAAAACTGCACAATTAGGTAAATCCGGGTTATTTTCCATTAAATATACTATTAATTAAATTTTTGAAATTTACCCATAGGTCAATCTCGACCCTCGGTCAACTTACCCGAATCTCGAGTCATCCCCGATAATTTTTTTTCCTTTTTTCCTTTTTCTTTCTTTTCTTTTCTTTTCCTTTCCTTCCCTTTTTCCTTCCTTTTCCTTCCTTTTCCTTTCTTTTCCCTCCAGCCAAACGGTGCCGTTTTTTGCTTTTTGCTGTCGTCAGCGTTTTCGACGGTTTCGTCGGCCGATATCGGTCTCAAAAGGACCGCCTCTTCCTCTTGAACTCGTCGGTGGCCTCCGTTCGAGCCCAGCAGTTGTGGTTCGCCGGGAATCGGCCCGTTTCTCCTCGATTTTTCTTCGCCTCCGATCGACGGTTTTCGACCTCCTTACGGCGCATCTCCGGTGCCAAGAGCTTCGTCGACCTCTCCTCTTCCTCCTCGGGTCTTCGTCGGGGGTTGACGATCGCCGGTGGCTGGCCGTGGGTCTCGGTTCCTCGTGGGTCGCAGTTTGTTTTGTTTTTGGGTTTCCCGATTCCATATTTCAGTTCTTTACTATTATTATTATTATTATTTTTTTAATAAATTATTTTATTATTAAAATAATCATTAAAATATTCTAAAATATCTACAAAATCTATTATTTTATTCTAAATAAATTTATTTAATTTAATTTAATTTATTTATTATATTTTTAACTCTTTTTTCAGTATAATTTTCACGTATTTTCGGGATATTGTCCCGAATGAATTTTCGGTATTTATAAAAATTTCGGATCTTGATCAACTGGACTCGAAATTGTATAATTTCCTCATTATTGATCAAGATATCCTAAATCCTTATTTTTAATTAAAATTCTCTTATCGAATTTATACCGAATTTTGATCTTTTGACCATTTTACCCCTACACTTGTCTCGAAACCAATTTAACCCGATTTTTCTTCATACACCTACTATCTTTTCTTATTTTAAATTCGTATTTTTCGTCAACTTAATTTCGATCCCTTTCGTTTGACCTATGGTCATCTCAGCCCATATTTGGTTACTGCATACATTCACCGATATTTCGTTTTATTCTATTTGCAAATTTAATTCAGTCAAAGCTCTTCTTATGATTCAATTAATATGTGGAAGTGTACATCACATGAATCATAAGGAAATGTATCAATAAGTAATAAAAAGTGGGTCTTACAGGGGGAGGGTATTTAATTGTGACTCGACTGTTTGCTTTATTTTTCTTTCATTTTTGATAATTTTCATGAAAATTTTTCCAAATCCATAAAAAAATTGTTCCAAAAGATACATTAGTTATTGTTTGTGATCTCTTTGAATTTTAGATTTTTTCAATGCTTATCCTATGAGAAAAAAATTGATTTACTTATATGAAAAATGGTTTTAAATTTTCATTAATACACTATGATTAGTTACTTTTGATTCATTTGATGAAAAAGTGTATAGGATCTAGCACACATAACCCTTTTGGTGAGATTTGAGCCTATGAACATTTATTACATCATACTCTATTTCTTTGTTTGTTTGTCATGCATAGTCGACTATTCTAGAACTTGCTCCGTCATACATGTTTCAAACAACTCCTTTGATGAATATGATGCAGTTAATCAAATAAGGGCAATTAGATTAACCTTTTTTTCTTGACATTATACCATTTCTTTTCTAGCCTACCCTTGTTATTATTAACCCCTAGAAAAACCACTTTGAACCTGACCTTTTCTTTGGATTAAACCACATTACAAGCCATAATAAACCCTTTTTATTAACTTTTTCCTCTTTTTGAACCTTGAATTGAATAATCATATAGACTTATGCACATGAAACTTCAAAATATTTTTGGAAAGATTGCAACATGTTGAAAATTTAGTGTTCCAAGCTATTATTTCCATTGAGTTTGTAAGACCCGAAAATTATATCGTAATTTCTTATAAAGAATTGCAAATGGTGCCAAATAAAACAAAACGAGATTCAGACTGGAAATAAGGATTTAAAATGTGAAATGAGTGAGTATTCGTGAAGGGAAGTCGGGTTAAATAAATCCCGAACATGTGAAGGGCAAAACGGTCAAAAGATCGAAAGTTGGAATAAATTTGATAAGAAAATTTAATTAAAAATAATGGATTTGAGAATCTTGATCAATAACGAAGAAATAATTAAATTTCGAGTCCAATTGATCAAGATCCAAAATTTTTAGAAATACCAAAAAGTTACTCGGGACAATATCCCAAAAATATGAAGAAATTATACCCGAAAAATGGTTAAAAATATAATAAATAAATTAAATTAAATTAAATTAAATTGTTTGGAATAAAATAATATAATTGTAGATATTTTAGAATATTTTTGACTAAAATAATGAATATAATAATAATAAACTAATTTATAAATAATAATAAATAAAAATAATAAAAATTGAAAAAAAAAGAATCAGAAAACTGTCGGGGAGAGAGAAGGAAATGGGAAATCGAGGGAGACGACCCGCGCGTGGCCGACCGACCCACTGCCACCGGGCACCGATGGCTCCGACGAAGGGCCGAGGAGGAAGAGGAGAGGCCGACGAAGCTTTGGGCACCGACGACGCACACCAAGGATAGCCGAATCCGGCAAACGGAGGAGGAGAAATAGACGGGAGAAAGGAGCTCGATCCCGGTGATCCACGGCAGCTGGGCTCGAACGGTGGGTACCGATGTGATCGGGAAGAGAAGCCGGTTCTTTTAAGACCGGTACCGGCCGACGAAATCGTCGAAATTCATCGGATCGAGAGGTGACAGCCGCGGGGGAGAAGGAAAGATTTGTCGGCGATGGTGCTGTTTCAACAACCCACACCGAGGCCCGATTTTGAACTCCCAGGTGATGACGCGTTGAATGGAGCTAGAAACGACCCGAGAACCGGTCGAAAATACCATGAACGGCGGCGGGAAGGTCTGAACCGGTATGGACCGATTCAGCAAAGGGGTGAACCAGACTGAACCGACTGAACCGGACAGGTCCAAACCGGGTTTGAACCGGACTGAACCGGTTTAGCCAAGAAAGAAGGGAAAAAGGGAGAAAAAGAGAAAAAGGAAAAAGGAGAAGAATTTTTGGGGATACACTGGACTTCGGGTAAGTCGGTAAGAGGTCAAAAGTGACCGAATTGATTTTTGAGAAATTTATTTAAATTATATTTAATCAAAAAGTAACCCAGGATTAAATATATAATTGTGCAGTTGTACGACAAAGCCCGAACGAGAGCCAATTGAGCTCCGATTTTTGTATACCGCATCACATTGGGTAAGTATATTTTAATTTCGACAATTAGAGTCCTTTAATACAGAGTTTCAATTATTTTACAGAAATTACTGAATAATTCTGTATAAAAAGGAATATTATTCGAAATTTTACAGTAATTATCGTAAATAGTGTATGGGCTATCCAACGAGTTTGGAACGAACCCCGATGATTATTGGTAAGCTGAGTGAGCCCAGTAAACCCGAAGAAGGGATTTAATAAGTAAAAATGGGCTGAAAATGGGTCGAGGCCCATTAAAGTGCGATTGGACCCAATAAGAGTAAATTAGCCCAATTAGTTAAATCGACTATAGTAAACAAGAGAATTATATTTATTGGGTTAAATTGACGTGATAAATAATTATCTGCAGCCCCAGAGACTGGATTAGCAGCAAATCGGATCGGATGAGCCTCCGACAGTGGAATTTAGATATGCGCTCGACGAGAATCGAGGTAAGGGAATTTTGTAAGTGCATAGAGATACCTATACGTAATTTTGAGGGGAATTACAGGGTCTAGAATTACTTAAAGTATTTAGAAAAAGAAATGATAATTTTACGAAAATCGGGGCTTAGGTGAATAAAGAAAAAGATGATTTTACCCCTGATAGTAAAATTTACAAAAAGGGTAGTAAGGCATATAAATTGCATGATTTTCATGTTTTAATGCTTTATATGAATGTATTGCTTTGGTTTAAGCAAATTTACACATAGGTTGGCTGTTGATTTCTTGAATTATACGAAAGGATACCGGTTTGTACCGGTTACTATTTTAAAAGATATTTTATCAAGATTGAGCCACCTATCGTATTAACATGAATAAAAAGAGTTCTAGTCTTTATCGCACTCAAGTTTACTGATTTATTTCTCATGAAAAGTTGTACTGGAGCATTGCTCGTACGAGAAATTTATGTGTGCACAAAACCGTGCTGGAGCTTCGCTCACACGAGATTTTAGATATCATGATATGCATAGCGTGGTGCTGAAGCTTCGCTCGCACTAGACGTGAGTTGACATGCATATAGTCGTGCGGAAGCCTCCTGTAGACTGTGTGTCACAGAGAGTTGAGATGCTCGCACGTATACTTTGAAACATGGGTTGGTTATCGACATAGTATTGGGGTGGATAAAACCTACGGCAGGCACCCCCAGACTATGATATGGGTCCACGGAGTACGATGTACAGTGTATGTCACACGGAGTACGTTGTACCGTGCAGTCATGATGACTCGATGATGTTACTTGATGTTCTGGCGGGTAGGACTTGACCCCACCTCCCGTTGCAGTTGTGATACCCCGCATACCGGGATCCGTGTAGCCTGAGATCACAGGGACAAAGTATGGCTATAGTCCTCAATTTTCATACAGTAACCTACATGCCTCACATGATATCATACGGTCTGGATAGACTAAGACAAACCCGATGGAGGGGTAAGGTCCCAATTTATGTTTTTAAACGAAATGCGATTTAATGAATCAAGGTATTCCCGAGAGATGGGTTTAGCCTTGATGTGGTTGTTTTATAATGAAACAAATGAGTTTTAAAGTGATGAGTTTTGTGATTAAACAAATGAGTTTTAAAGTGATGAGTTTATGATGAAACTAATAAGTTTTAATGTGACGAGCATGAGATGTCATACATGATGATTTTTCCATGTGTGTTTTATATGTCAATTTCATGATTTCTCTTATACGATATATACATACATACATGTGGCATCGTTTTAGTCATTCCTCATGCTCAAAATATAAAGGATTTTATATCACGACATTATCAGCATGTAGATAGTATAGTTATCTACCTGCTTACATTATTGCCTTACTGAGCTGTTTATGCTCACCCTTTCATTTTCCACCCCACAGGGTACATTCAGTAGAAGAGAACGACAGTAGTCATATCCGCTGCTTATTATCAAGATCAGGTATACACATTGTATAATTTTTGTATCTGAACATATAGAGGCACAGTACTGTACATGGATGTAATATTGGGGATGTATTTATTTAAAAGAAATTGATATGTAAATGAAATATGAAAATTGAATGGTAAATAGGTGAGAGGTGACTAACACCGAATCATAGCCCAACTGTTTAGTAGTGTAACTGTTCACGACGGGTAAGAAAATTAAAAAGCGAAAAAATTTACTCTGATTTTTAGGTAATTTGGATCGTGACAGAGTTTTTCTCTTTCGAAAAAAAAAAGAAACGAAAAAGAAAAAAAGGGAAAATGAAATAAAAAAAAAGAAAAAATGATTAATAATAAAGAGAAAGAGAAGCGTAATTTTTATTACTTGGTTGTTAGTTTTGAAAATTATGCGATTAAAGAAGTCTTTTGAAATAATTGAGTTGAATTTTGTGTGAAAAATTTTGTATGATTCCTTCAATTTCTCTAACCTAAAAATCATTTTGTCATACTTTACCTAAGCCTGATACAACCCTTTTAGACCCTTAGATTTTTGCATCATAATTCATTCATTGGTGGAAGAGATCTGATGAATTTGCAAGCCTATTGTAAGAAATCTTCTATGCAATGACTTGAGAGTTTATTGATAAATATATACCCTAAACACTTTGAGTGTGATGAGTGAAATTCAATGCGAGGGTATTGGATCCTATGTATTTTATGAACTTAATTGAATCATTAAGGTGCTATTCATGTGTGTTATGAGAATTCGCCTTCAAAACTTGTGTTTTAATTCTTGAAAGGAATATGTTTTGGATGTGCATAGGAAGATGATGAAGGAATGATGAGAAGAGATTATGAATTTAGACTATTGTATGCTTGAGGAAAAGCAATGTTTAGGTGTGGGGAATTTGATAAGTTGTATTTTAAACATATTAATTGTCATATTTTCCCCTAATTTAAATTCTTTTATATGTTTAATTTTGGGATTTGACTTATATTTTCTATTTTGTATTGTGGATGAAGGAAAATGGACAAAATGGACTAAGGTTGAAATTTTTGATCAAGTCACAAAATCAGAAGAAATCTTGGTGTAAGACGTGGGCACGCCTAAGGCAGTGACAAGAACTACAAGTCAAATATGTGAATTCAAGTCAAGATCCATCCCTGTAGCTGAAGTTGACTTAAACGGTCAAAGATGGCAAGTGGAAGATTTTTATTATTAAGGAAGAGATATGCAATGACTGTCTTTAGCAAGTGTTGAAAAAGGAAAAAAGTTTAATTGTAATCAAACTCAATCAGAGAAATTTCCTTTGGAAACAGATTCTGGGGGTTAGGAGATTTAGTATTTATAGACTAAGAGTGGAAAGGGAGATCATCTTCATCATCATAAACACACAATTTTATATTTTTATTTTTCTTTAGTGTTTTTCTCTAAATTTATGACTTGTTAAGTTATTTAGTCCAGCCAAAGGATAATTAAAGTTTTGGGTTCTTCAACAATTGTGAGATCTAATTAGTTTTATTTTGTTCTTTTATATTTTTACTATTTATATATCTTTTGTGCTTGTTTAAATTATTGTTTTGATTGATTGTGCAAAAAGGGTCATTTGTTCAATTGTCATGATAATATATCACCAATTAGAAACCTGAATCTGTAATTGTTTAGTAATTCTAATATAAGTGGTAAATAACATAGTTGATTACAGAAAGGTTTTCAATTCTATGTTAAAAAGATAATATAATCTAGCTTAAATGAACCTACATGTGTGTTTGTTGGTTAGAATTGGTAGTCTCTCTAGTTTTTAATGCTCTTGGTAAATTAAATCTTAAGATCGTATCTAAGATTGTTTAACTGGCAAGAAAAATAATTAGAGATCGTATCCTGATTATCGAAAAAGTAAGGAAGGATAGATTGCTAGGTCGTACCAATAACCATAACCAATTTGAGAAGATTAAAAGAACTCATTTTTGCATCAATGATCAATTCCATGAACCCATTCTAAGATTATTCCTTTGGTTGGATGCTTTCATCATATTGATTTACTCCCAATATCTTACATAGCGATTTCCTTGCCTACATTTTAATTTTTCTTTTCATTTTCATTTTCATTTCCACAAATCCCCAATTATATTTTCTTTTTAAATCTTTTGCAGAAAAAAATAAATCTAACCAATCTCTTGGGAAATGACCTTACTCAACTATACTGCAGTTTTAATTTATTTTTGAGTAGGAATTATTGTTAGTCTCGATAGCCACCAACAAGTGTATACTTTATGGAATCATAAGAGATACATAGGAAGGTACGAGCCTTACAGTAAGAAAAAAGCTTAATACATAAATATACATTCAATGTTTACCATAAATGGAATTAAGCCCTACATTTTAATTACATGAAAATGTCACGACCCAATTTCTCAAAAATCATTACAAATTTTTGGCGAACTTACCACAGTTCACTTGTTGGACTGTGAGACAATATTCATCACTCAGTTTCATATATTATATATATGCATAACAGGCAATACTTTCGTCCCAAGCACAAACATCGCGGAAGCTTATAAAGTTACTATTTCATAATTAGAAACTCGTTTACATTGTGTTACATAGACATCCCCCATATAACGTGACTACATCACTATACACTATTATTCAAATACAAAAAGTACATGTGTGTATACCTCGATGCTGCCGGATAGTTGTGTGTAAAAGATCCCAGGATGGACGCAGCTTATACACTATACTGAAATGCTCTGTAGAGGGGGAAAAATAAAGAGATGAACACCACACACTCAGTAAGAATATATGAAAGCAGGTAGATAACCACACTATCTACGATGCTCATAATGCATGGTTTTATCATCTCGTAAAACAAATTCATTCACTTTTCAAAACACTTGCATTAATATATGAAAGCAGGTAGATAATCGTACTATCCAGGATGCTCAAAATGCATGGTTTATGCCAAAAAACCCATGACATTCACAAAACCATTATAGTAAAACACATAGCAATTTACTGTAAAAAATCGAATATCAAAACTCATTTAAGGTGCGTTTGGTTCGGGGGAAAAAAATTACCTTGGAAAACAAAATTACCTTTTATCCAGGAAAAAAATTTTAAGGGGTAAATTGTGAGATCTGAGAATTTCAGACATATTTTAATGATGTAATAAGAATTTGAAGTGTAATTTATTGAGCTAGATGAATTGTGGGAATTATAATTGGAGATTTATATGTTAAGTGTGTAAAATAAGCATGAAGTATGAGGACAGATTGATCTGGGAGAAGGAGAGATCGATCTGGTGAGTTAAAAATGACGAGGAAGGAAGAATTTGAGGAGCAGATCGATCTCCAATGGAAGAGATCGATCTCCAAATGATTCTGTTTGAGGAAGGATCGATCTCATGAGGAAGAGATCGATCTCCAAATGATTCTGTTTGGGAGAAGATCGATCTCCTTAGAAGCAGATCGATCTCATAAAGCCATAAAGAGATCGATCTCACCCCTCGACAGATCGATCTCCTAGGCATAAAATTGCCCAGATCGTCCCCAAATTTCAAACGCAGATCGATCTCATCAAGAGGCAGATCGATCTCCTACCTCCAGTCTATATAAGGGACCCGTGTTTTTCTCCTGCAAACTCACTTTCTCTCTCTTCCAACCCCCATTTTACCGAAAACCTAACTTTCTCACTCATCCAAATCCCCCATTTTTGGTCGAATCAGCTGTTCTGGCAAGAAGGAAAGTTGTTCCTCATCAAAGGGAGAACAACATACTTGGAAATCGAAGGACGAATCGGATCGAGGCGTGGGTTGTGCGTCTCACAAGCTTTGGGTAAATTCTAAACTTCGATCCTTCCATTTGAGATGATTTTGATGATATTGGTGGTTGTCATTGTGTTGAAATAGTTGAGAAAGGATTAGGGATTGATGAAATTGCAATGTAGTTGGAGTAATGTAGATATTTGGTAATTTTGAGAATTTGTGCTATAAATGGAAATGTAGACAATGTGATGAATTAGCATAGATAATTGGCATGAGAAATATAGGACGTTGAGCTATTGTGAATGAGGTTGTAGTTTAGGGTTGAGTTACGAGAATCGAGAGATTTGAGGAGTTATGAGCAATTATGCTCGATTTTGAGAATTGAGGTTTATGAGATAATTGAGTATTGATGTTTTAACATCGTTTGGATAGCTCGGGAGTTCCAGAGTGGAATGCTAGGCTAGTCCATGATACGGGGGAAACGATTGCACTATACGAAGTGCAAAGAGGTAAGGGAAATCTAAACCATTTGTGTATGTGAATTGTAAACTATTTTAGCATGAATTGTGGTTTATAAAACAAGCATGTTGGGTTTTGTGTTGAGATTTAATTGCACACGATTTTTATAGCCGGTTGGAGCCCAATGTTTTTATGAGTTTATAACTGGGCTCTACGTTAAGGCAATATTGAGATTTGAGAAATGTGTGCGTGTGCTGTGCCGGTTGGAACTCGGTTTTATTACGCTTTGTGTTGAGTACAAAACGATTTTCAAATGAGTTTTATGAGAGAAAAACCATTACGAGTTCTACGCGAAGGCAAACCAGTCTTATGTGATAAGACTTAGGTGTGTAGTTGTGAGTACACACCGGGCATTGCTCTGGTAGCATGTAAGCCCGATTTTTTCTCCGTTCTGGTAACGTGAGAATAACCCATTCAGTGGCTGTGCCATGTATACTTAGTGGCCGTTGCCACATTGAGAAACCCCATTGGTGGCTGTGCCACGTTATACCCCAAATTGGTGGCTGCGCCACGTTGAGAAACCCCATTGGTGGCTGTGCCACGTTATACCCCATTGGTGGCTGTGCCACGTTGAGAAACCCCATTGGTGGCTGTGCCATGTTATACCCCATTGGTGGCTGTGCCACGTTATACCCCAAATTGGTGGCTGCGCCACGTTGAGAAACCCTATTCTGTGGCTATGCCACATGAGAAATTAAATCAGTGGCTTTGCCACGTGTGTTTTGTGGCTATGCCACGCGAGATATTAAATCAGTGGCTTTGCCACGTGTGTTTTGTGGCTATGCCACGTGAGAAATTAAATCAGTGGCTATGCCACGTGTGTTTAGTGGCTGTGCCACGTGCATTATTTTTACTGTGATTTTATCACGTTATTTGAGAAAGCGTTTAACGCGTTATTTTCACATGCTTTGTTATTGCTCTAGAGTGAGCCTTTTACTTCATGTTTTTACATGATTTGAGATATGAGAATATCGTTTTGAGTACTTTCATGCTATGGTTTTCAAATGAGTTTCACATACAAATAATCCTTTTGTGATGTGTATTTTGGTTTATGAAATGAGTTCATTACCCCCTTTACTGAGCGATTTAGAAGCTCACCCTGTTTTCCTTTCCCCCCAGAGTTCTTTAAGTGAAAAAGGATCTCCCTGCGACGTATGGAGTAGTGGCTAGTGGAGGATTCGAGCTACAGGCCATATAAATTGTATCTTGAGGTATATTTTATCTTTTCATGTACCCAGACTATTATTGTAATTGCAGACACTTGATGTGTATCATTGTATGGAATGTATTATGATTAATTAACTTGAGATGGATTAATGTATTTGATATGATATATAAATCCTATTGATGAGATCCTGAGGCATAATAATTATGATGATGTATGACACTGCACAGGAATACACCTTTAATTGTGAATTAACGAGTAAAAAGTTTTAAATTAGCCCTATTTTCCGCATTTTCGGGGCGTGACAGAGTTTTCTTGGTATCAGAGCTTAGGGTGTCTAGTACTGTCAGTGTTGGTTAAGTGAAATAGAATACATCCCAAGTGTCTGTAATAGTCTGGTCATGAACTGAAATTGAGGATTGAGATTTCAATCAATTTTGATATGTACACGCAAGAGACGAGTTGAGATAGAGAATGAGTAAACGACGAGGTCGTTCGAGGAGGCAGGCAGAGTCCCCTCTGCCACCTGTCCCACAACCTGAGAGTCCTAACTCTTGATTTAATCGGATTGAGACCGATGTGAGGCAAGGTTTTGAGCAGATGGCAGCGTTATTTGCGCAACACTTTGGAGTTAATGCCTCGGATACTACCCCTACACCACCACAAGGACCTCCCATACCCCCAGTGCCTCCCGTCACTCAGCCTGAGGATAGAAGTATGGTCCGACTAAGGGATTTTCTGAAGATGAATCCACCCGCATTTAGGGGAAAGAAGGATCCTACAGAGGCTGAGGAGTGGTTGACGGAATTAAGAATTATATTTGATTTCCTGGGGTGCACCGATGCTGAGAGGGTCAGTATGAGTGCCTATATGCTGAAGGGGAGAGCTCGAGATTGGTGGGGTACTACCCAGGGTATTCTGATGTCCCACCATGATGTGATTAGTTGGGAAGAGTTCCAAACAGCCTTTAGGACCCAATATGTACCACGAGCCACCCAGAGAAAGAAACAAGCTGAGTTTTTGAGTTTGGTACAGGGTGACATGTCTGTGGATGACTATGAGAGCCAATTCACAGCGCTATTGAGATATGACCCAGAGACCTTCAAGAGTGAAGAGCTCCGCACAGAGAAGTTTGTGTATGGGTTGAAGCCTGTCATCAGAGATAGATTGATAGGGCTATGTATTACTGAGTTTGGAGATGCTTTGAGATGAGCACAAGAGATTGAAAGAGGGATTGAGATGGTACAATCCCAGAATGAGCTCAGAGCAGTGAATAGAGATAAGGGTAAGAGGCCAGCACTTTTCCAAGCAGAGACTCAGAGAGGTTCCTTCAGAAGATGAAGGATTGAGGTGCAGAAGGACAGATTGGAGAGACCCAGAGCCTATCCTATTATCAAGGAGACCCCTCGATATGTCAGGCCGGAGATAAGGGTTTGTAGAGACTGTGGTCGATCGCATGAAGGAAGTTGTACTGGGTCGATCCATGGATGTTTTAGATGTGGTGACATGGGTCACAGAGTGAAGGACTGTCCCTAACCTCAGATACCACATGCTCCGGAGCCCACTAGACAACAGCCTCAGAGAGTGGATCCCCGAAGACGGACCACTGCGGCAGAGAAAGGGAAGAAACCTGTGGCATAGGGACGTGTGTTTGCCCTGGATAAGGAAACCGCAGACACTTCGGCAGAAACTATAAGAGGTACGCTCTCTGTCTGTAATTATGAGGCTCATGTGTTGATTGATTCAGGATCCACGCATTCGTTTATTTCTGAGCATTTTGCATGTAGATTAAACTTGAAGTTTGAACCTCTAGAATACATACTACATGTAAATACCCCTATGCGTGAATCCCAGAGAACTGAGTTAATCTGTAGAGGATGTGAAATAAAGGTGGGAGATAGAGTGATGTTAGCAGATCTAATCATGTTGAATATACATGGGTTTGATATAATTCTGGGGATGGATTGGTTGGCAACCAATCGAGTGAGTTTAGACTGCTACACTAAGATTGTAACTTTCTCCCTACCTGAACCTTACAGTGTACAATTGAGATATTGAGGAAATGAATATGTGGAATTCTAGTAGTAATTTGAGAAATTTGATATTATTTTGGAGAATATTAAATATGATTATTCATGTGAAGGTTATGAGACACTCATCTCAGACGATGAGCGGGAACATCCGAGGATTGAGGATATACCTGTGGTGTGTGAATTTCTGGATGTTTTCCCAGATGAATTGCCAGGTTTACCACCAGAGAGAGAGCTGGAGTTTACGATTGATTTAGTACCAGATACTCAGTCGATCTCTAAACCTCCCTACAGAATGGCATTAGTGGAACTTGAGGAATTGAAGAGACAACTACAGGAGTTATTGGATCAAGGGTTTATTAGACCCAGTGTTTCGCCGTGGGGAGAGCCAGTACTATTTGTTAAGAAGAAGGATGGTAGTCTCAGATTATGTGTAGACTACCGATTGTTGAATAAAGCCACGGTGAAGAATAAATACCCATTGCCCAGGATTGATGATCTACTTGATCAGCTAAGAAGGGCATCAGTCTTTTCTAAGATTGATTTGAGATCGGGCTATCACCAATTGAGGATCAAGGAAGAAGATATTCCAAAGACGACCTTCAGGACAAGGTATGGCCATTACGAATTTATGGTGATGTCCTTTGGGTTGACGAACGCCCCTGCAGCATTTATGAGGTTGATGAATGAAGTATTTAGAGACTATCTAGATAAATTTGTGATAGTCTTTATTGATGATATCCTAGTATACTCTCGGTCGTATGAGGAGCATGCACAGCATTTGTGGTTAGTACTTCAGATACTCCGAGATAAGCAATTATACGGAAAGCTTAGTAAGTGTGAGTTTTGGCTGAACCGGATAGCTTTCCTTGGTCATATAGTCTCAGAGGAAGGAGTATCAGTGGACCCAAGCAAGGTGGAGGCTGTGCTTAATTGGGAGAGACCGAGGACAGTCACTGAGGTGCGAAGCTTCCTTAGTTTGGCAGGGTATTACAGAAGATTTGTGGAAGGATTTTCAAGGATTGCCGCCCCTTTGACTAAGCTCACGCGCAAAGAGACTCCATTTATATGGACTGATCAATGTGAGCTCAGTTTTCAGGAATTAAAGAGGACGTTGACAGCGGCACCTGTGTTAACTATTCCTAAGGGATCAGGAGGATTTTCGGTGTATAACGACGCATCTCACTAAGGATTAGGGTGTGTGCTTATGCAGCACGGGAGAGTGGTCGCATATGGATCGCAACAACTGAAAGACCATGAGCGGAATTACCCACGCATGATTTGGAGTTAGCCGCTGTGGTATTTGCTTTGAAGATCTGGCGACACTACTTATATGGGGAAAGATTCCAGATCTTCACTGATCACAAGAGTTTGAGATATCTCTTTGATCAGAAAGAGTTAAACATGAGACAAAGGAGATGGATGGAACTCCTTAAGGATTATGACTGCGAGATTCTATATCATCCGGGTAAGGCGAATGTAGTTGCTGATGCCCTGAGTAGGAAGAGTATGATGTCTGCTATAATGATCAGGGAATGGGATTTACTGGAGCAGTTCGCCGAACTTCGGATCAGAGTTAAAGAGGTAGAGACTGGATTTTTGGCTAGCCTGCGGATAGAGCCCAGGATCATGGATCAGATTAGAACTGGGCAGCGCAGTGATCAGAGATTGATAGATATGGTTAGCCAAGCTGAGCAGAGTTTGCAATCGGATCTCACCATCAGTGAGGATGGATTATTGAGGTTCAGAGGACGGATTTGTGTAGCGGACGATGATACCCTAAAGAGACAGATACTGAGAGAATCCCACTGCTCGTGATACACCATGCACCCAGGGAGTACTAAGATGTACCGAGACTTGAGAAAGGTGTATTGGTGGAGTGGTATGAAGCGAGACGTGGCAGAGTATGTGGCCAGGTGTTTAGTATGCCAGCAAGTGAAAGCTGAGCATCGGAAGCCCGGAGGACTACTACAGCCTTTACCTGTACCTACATGGAAATGAGAGCATGTCACTATGGACTTTATTATGGGTTTACCGAGGACCCGAAGAGGTCGTGACGCGATATGGGTCATTGTGGATAGATTGACCAAGAGTGCCCACTTCCTTGCCATCAAGAGCACAGATACTGTGGATGCCTTAGCTGAACTGTATGTCAGCGAGATAGCTAGATTACATGGGGCTCCAGTGAGTATTACTTCTGATAGAGATTCCCGATTTACTTCCAAATTCTGGACCCAATTTCAGGAGTCCATCGGATCTCGATTGAGTTTTAGTACCGCCTATCATCCTCAGACAGATGGTCAGTCAGAGAGGACTATTCAGACCCTGGAGGATATGTTGAGGGCGTGTACGATGGATTTTAAGGGATCATGGGATGATCACCTGCCCCTAGCAGAGTTTGCGTATAATAACAGCTATCATGCGAGTATTGGAATGACACCTTTTGAGGCTCTATATGGTAGGAGGTGTAGATCCCCTGTAGCTTGGGAAGAAGTCGGTGACAGAAAGATAAATGCTCCCGAGCTTGTTGAGCAAGCCGTATAGAGTGTAAAACTCATATGTGAGAGGTTACGGGCTGCACAAAGTAGACAGAAAAGCTACGCGGATGTGCGTAGACGGCCACTCGAGTTTGATGTTGGTGATGCAGTAATTCTGAGAGTATCACCGAGTAAGGGTATCGTGCTATTTGGGAAGAAAGGGAAATTGAGTCCTCGATACATAGGACCATTCGAGATTCTTGAGAGAGTGGGAGAGGTAGCCTACAGATTGGCATTACCCCCACAGATGTCCGGAATACACAACATTTTTCATATGTCTATGTTGAGGAAGTACCACCCGGACCCTTCTCATGTTATAGAGTATGATGAGATGGACATACAGGAGGACATGAGCTACACTGAGGAACCCGTCCGGATTCTCGATAGAAAGGAGAAGGTACTGAGAACCAAGAGCATCCCATTAGTGAAAGTTTTGTGGAAACATCACTCAAGGGAAGAGGCAACGTGGGAACTAGAGAGTCTCATGAAGGAGAAATACCCCCATCTATTTTGACTAGTTGAGTTGAATTTGGAGGACCAAATTCTTTTTAAGGTGGGGAGGATGTGAGATCTGAGAATTTCAGACATATTTTAATGATGTAATAAGAATTTGAAGTGTAATTTATTGAGCTAGATGAATTGTGGGAATTATAATTGGAGATTTATATGTTAAGTGTGTAAAATAAGCATGAAATATGAGGACAGATCGATCTGGGAGAAGGAGAGATCGATCTGGTGAGTTAAAAATGACAAGGAAGGAAGAATTTGAGGAGCAGATCGATCTCCAATGGAAGAGATCGATCTCCAAATGATTCTGTTTGAGGAAGGATCGATCTCATGAGGAAGAGATCGATCTCCAAATGATTCTGTTTGGGAGAAGATCGATCTCCTTAGGAGCAGATCTGTCTCATAAAGCCATAAAGAGATCGATCTCACCCCTCGACAGATCGATCTCCTAGGCATAAAATTGCCCAGATCATCCCCAAATTTCCAACGCAGATCGATCTCATCAAGAGGCAGATCGATCTCCTACCTCCAGTCTATTTAAGGGACCCGTGTTTTTCTCCTGCAAACTCACTTTCTCTCTCTTCCAACCCCCATTTTACCAAAAACCTAACTTTCTCACTCATCCAAATCCCCCATTTTCGGCCGAATCAGCTGTTGTGGCAAGAAGGAAAGTTGTTCCTCATCAAAGGGGGAACAACATACTTGGAAATCGAAGGACGAATCGGATCGAGGTGTGGGTTGTGCGTCTCACAAGCTTTGGGTAAATTCTAAACTTCGATCCTTCCATTTGAGATGATTTTGATGATATTGGTGGTTGTCATTGTGTTGAAATAGTTGAGAAAGGATTAGGGATTGATGAAATTGCAATGTAGTTGGAGTAATGTAGATATTTGGTAATTTTGAGAATTTGTGCTATAAATGGAAATGTAGACAATGTGATGAATTAGCATAGATAATTGGCATGAGAAATATAGGACGTTGAGCTATTGTGAATGAGGTTGCAGTTTAGGGTTGAGTTACGAGAATCGAGAGATTTGAGGAGTTATGAGCAATTATGCTCGATTTTGAGAATTGAGGTTTATGAGATAATTGAGTATTGATGTTTTAACATCGTTTGGACAGCTCGGGAGTTCCAGAGTGGAATGCGAGGCTAGTCCATGATACGGGGGAAACGATTGCACTATACGAAGTGCAAAGAGGTAAGGGAAATCTAAACCATTTGTGTATGTGAATTGTAAACTATTTTAGCATGAATTGTGGTTTATAAAACAAGCATGTTGGGTTTTGTGTTGAGATTTAATTGCACACGATTTTTATAGCCGGTTGGAGCCCAATGTTTTTATGAGTTTATAACTGGGCTCTACGTTAAGGCAATATTGAGATTTGAGAAATGTGTGCATGTGCTGTGCCGGTTGGAACTCTTATGTGATAAGACTTAGGTGTGTAGTTGTGTAGTTGTGAGTACACACCGGGCATTGCTCTAGTAGCATGTAAGCCCGATTTCTTCTCCGTTCTGGTAACGTGAGAATAACCCATTCAGTGGCTGTGCCACGTATACTTAGTGGCCGTTGCCACGTTGAGAAACCCCATTGGTGGCTGTGCCACGTTATACCCCAAATTGGTGGCTGCGCCACGTTGAGAAACCCCATTGGTGGCTGTGCCACGTTATACCCCATTGGTGGCTGTGCCACGTTGAGAAACCCCATTGGTGGCTGTGTCACGTTATACCCCATTGGTGGCTGTGCCACTTTATACCCCAAATTGGTGGCTGTGCCACATTGAGAAACCCTATTCTGTGGCTATGCCACGCGAGAAATTAAATCAGTGGCTTTGCCACGTGTGTTTTGTGGCTATGCCACGCGAGAAATGAAATCAGTGGCTTTGCCACGTGTGTTTTGTGGCTATGTCACGTGAGAAATTAAATCAGTGGCTATGCCACGTGTGTTTAGTGGCTGTGCCACGTGCATTATTTTTACTGTGATTTTATCACGTTATTTGAGAAAGCGTTTAACGCGTTATTTTCACATGCTTTGTTATTGCTCTAGAGTGAGCCTTTTACTTCATGTTTTTACATGATTTGAGATATGAGAATATCGTTTTGAGTACTTTCATGCTATGGTTTTCAAATGAGTTTCACATACAAATAATCCTTTTGTGATGTGTATTTTGGTTTATGAAATGAGTTCCTTACCCCCTTTACTGAGCGATTTAGAAGCTCATCCTGTTTTCCTTTCCCCCCAGAGTTCTTCAAGTGAAAAAGGATCTCCCTGCGACGTACGGAGTAGTGGCTAGTGGAGGATTCGAGCTCCAAGCCATATAAATTGTATCTTGAGGTATATTTTATCTTTTCATGTACCCAGACTATTATTGTAATTGCCGACACTTGATGTGTATCATTGTATGGAATGTATTAGGATTAATTAACTTGAGATGGATTAATGTATTTGATATGATATATAAATCCTATTGATGAGATCCTAAGGCATAATAATTATGATGATGTATGACACTGCACAGGAATGCACCTTTAATTGTGAATTAACGAGTAAAAAGTTTTAAATTAGCCATATTTTTCGCATTTTCGGGGCGTGACATAAATTCTAGGAAAAAAATTACTTTAGATCCAAAAAAAAAAAATTTTGACTCAGGTAATCTAAAAATACCTTAGGATTCGAAGGTAATCATTTTACCCCAGATTTTTCCAAAATTGAGCACTGTAGGTAAAATAAAATGACTGACAAAGGGGAAAATAATCGAACCAAACGGGGGAATCGAATGACGAAAAAAAAAATTACGGGGGAAAAAAAAATTCCCCCCAACCAAACGCCCCCTTAGAGTAAAATATTTCTATGTTCAATATGGAAGCTCACATTTAAATCATATTCTCGTTTCAAATGGTTTCATCATAGAAATCAAATCACAATTAGTTTCATCACCGAAACCAAAAAAACATGTGAGACTAGGCAAGGATCCACATAAATCCAAGGGACAATTGACCAAAGTCCAAGACCCATAAGCTATCACAGATCAGGTGTGTCAGGGTGTCTCTGAGTCCGAGGAGGGGATTAGTCTATCTATCGGCTCCTATCTAAGGACTATCACAAATCAGAGCAATGACATAGCATGCCCGAGTCCAAAGACGCAATCCTCACATCCCATAGTTGCACGGTACAGTGTACTCCATGTTGTCTACACGGTACGATGTACTTTGTGAACCACAGTACAATTACCACACAGTTGTAGGTGCCTGAGTCACAAGCTCACCACCCCAACCAAATAATTTATCAACCATAGCATGTCATCTCAGATCTAGTGCGAGCAAATCAGTGTGACACACAATCAACACGAGGGCTCCAGCACGATCTCAATCACAAATCACAACAGAATCTAGTGCGAGAAGTGCTCCAGCACGGTTTGTACATATGCCATACCAAAATGAAGTGCGAGCGGATCTGGATAAATCCACAAATCTTACCATAACTCTAGCATAATTTCACACACACAAAATAGATAGTTGGCTCTATTTTTCGTCGTAGTGGTACTCAAAACCGAGTACGATATACAAAACGGTACAAAACAGAGTGAGAGGGTAACATCTCATCAAATCACTCGTCAATCAAATCACTCTTTAGAAAAACGTGCAAGTTAATGCATACAGTCAAATCATGAGCCAGTCTATCATTTCAACTTTACAAAATCTCTTTTTCACAAAAAAAACATGGATTTCATGCACTTTATGCATTTTCAAAAATTCTTGGGTCTAAGGGTATTTTCGTAATTTTCTCATAATTGGGTACTATCCAAAAATTTCATATCCATACTCTATATGGAATTTAAGTGAATATAAACGACGATGAAAATACGTACAGCTATCTCTAAGAGCTCGCATGGATCCTTTACCTGGAATCCAGTCAAATACACTTTTTTACCTTTTTTCACTTTTCGTAAATCAATCTATCCGCCTCCGAATATATCTCATGGAGCTACAGATAGTTATCAATCACATTAATTAAGTCTGATAACTCATTTATCCTTTTCTATGCAGTCTATTTCATCAAATGGGCCAAATTGCTCTTATTGGGCCTCGTTGCCTCTTATTGAGCCCAACTCTATTTTAAGCTCATTTCGACTTTACTATTTATTTTGTCACGATCCATTAGGCTCCTTAGGCCCATTAAAAATTATTGGGTCATCCGTGGGGCCCATTAACACTTTCATCACGTTATTTTAAGTTTTTCTAATATAAAGCATTTTGTACAGAGTTAATCCGCAACTTATGCAATTAATTCCTAACTCGTATAACTATACAAGTTATAGCAAGTAAGATTCACTTACCCGAGTTTCCGTGATGGCTCGTCATTCGAGGCTTAATCGAACTCACGTTCGTCTCCAATTGTCTCGCTACACATTTATATATTTAACCCGGGTCAATTTCGGCCAAATATAATTTCAAATAAATTTTTCGAAAGTTAAATCGATCAAGTTCAACCGCTTACCAGCTTATCTGTAAACTCAAGGCATCATCGAATTTTTTCCAAATTTTTTTCTCTCTCCTCTTTCTCTCTCCTACTGAACCGGTTCAGACCGGTTCAGCCCTTTTCACACTAAACTGATTCGAATCGGTTCAGGGTTGATTTGGCCGTTGCTGGCACTGGTGACCGATTCCACAACCAATCGGCTCGGATTCACCTCTAGAGCCTTCTTTTGGCCTTGTCTTGGGTTGATCGACGTCGAATTTCGCTGAATTTCCCCTTCTCTCCCGCGGCTTCAATCTCTTCGATCTCCCGTTTTTCGGTGACACACAGCGCGTGGTGGTTGTCGAGCGTTACCTCGATGTCGGTCGTCCCTTTGCCAAGCACCCCTCGCGTCGTCCTCCTTTGGTTTGCCGCCGGTGAGGAAAATAGAAGGAGGTCAGTTTACCTCCTGTTCCTTGCGGGTTTCGTTTCCAGATTTCGTTTTTTTTTTTTTTTTACAATTCCTTTCTTTTGTTTTTTTATATATATATATATATATATTATATTTTTAATAAAATATAATATATATACAAAAAATATCTTTAGATTAAATATACATATAATATATTATATTATACCCTAATATAATATATTATATATATGTTATTGTAGAAAATACTATAAAATTTAATACACATTCATGTATGGAATCATCTTATAATTCTAATATTATAATAATAATAATAATAATAATAATAATAAAATACTACAACAAAATATTTTGTATTATTATAATAATATTTTATTATCATAATGTATAATTTATACATTAATATTCACACACCCATGTACATATATATTATTTGATTTATTTCGACAATTATATATGTACATCATATTCTCCTTCTATTTCTTCGTAAATATTTTTCCATATTCCAGAGGTAGAAAATTTCGGGTCTTCACAATAAATTCATATATTGATCAATTGGACTTAAAAATTTAATTATTTCTTATTTATTGATCAAGATTACACGAATCCATATTTATAATATCAATTTCTAAA
This sequence comes from Firmiana major, assembly GCA_033439115.1. Lineage (NCBI taxonomy): Eukaryota > Viridiplantae > Streptophyta > Magnoliopsida > Malvales > Malvaceae > Firmiana > Firmiana major. The sequence continues at coordinate 17,464,502 of CM065903.1, read as the reverse complement.
AGAAATGACATCGAATTTTTGAGTCTTACATTCCTCCTCACCTTAAGAAATTTGGTCCTCCAAATTAGAACCAAGTCAATTCTCGAATGGGTAAGGATATTTTCCTCGCATCAGGCCCTCTAATTCCCACATAACTTCCTCTGAAGTGTGGTACTGCCCGAGAATGTCACGACCCAAAACTACCCAAAAATCGGAATAAATTTTTCGCGTTTTATTATTTTCTTTCATGCTTACCTGTTCTCTGATCGTGACCACACTCCACTAACAATTGGGCTGTGCGTCAATGCCAGTCCCACCAAATTAATTCTTTCTCAGTCATTTATAAATGTTTACAATATTTATACATCCCCTAAAATTACTTACAAACATGTTACTGTGCTATACTTATTTAGATACAATATGTACAAGTGTATATACCTTAAATGATGGGCAGTAGCAGATATCCGGAATACAGTACTCAGTCGCCTCAACATCTACTGGAGATTATCTGTGTGAGAAAATGAAAGGGGTGAGCACATCAAGCTCAGTAAGACAATCCTACGAACAAGTAGGTAACCATACTACCTACATGAACGTGGTGCCATGTATAAACCACCCTTTCTCCACACATTTTAAAACTGATGCTATGGTTCATGATGTCATGTAAAACATGTTCGCACGGAAAATTCAACATGCAACTCTTTTTAAATCATTTCTTTCTCATTTAAAAATTTCACAATAAAGTCAGGACTCAACCCCTCCTTCGGGTGGTCCTGACTTACACAAAATCATGAAAATCAGTTTACATCACACATGGGTTTAAAAAGCATGAAAATAATCATCATGCACATTTAGTTTAAAACCCAGTTTCAATCATCGTCAAGATCATCAACATGCGAGACTAGGCAACATTTGTATATCGGTAATAACCAGGACTATGGCCATGTGTCCTCGGGAGTTCCTCTGCTACACGGATCCTAGTGTGTAGGTTCTCACCATGATTGGGAACCGCCCGAGAGGTGGGTCAGTCCATCTCGTCAGTCTTATCCGATCCCACGCATCCGAAGATGCTGTATCCAAAGATACCACGTATCCGAAGATACCACGCATCCGAAGATGCTACACGGTACATCGTACTCCATGCTACTTGCACAGTACATCGTACTCCGTGGACCTATATATCATACCTTGTCTCAGAACGCACGTGCGAGCCTATTTAATCGGTGACACACAGTCTACCCGATGCTCCAAGCACGGCTCATCGCATGTTCTCATAAAAAATCAGTGGGGGGTGCGAGCGATGCTCCAGCACTCTCGTCAATTCAAGTAAAACTAGTGCGAGCTAAGCTCTAGCACTCTCATCAAGTCATGTGAAAAATCTGGTGCGAGTTAGACTCTAGCACCCTGTCACGAAAATCATATAAAACTTGGTGCGAGTTAGACTCTAGCACCGTATCACGAAAATCATGAATATATATATAAAATCTAGAGCGAGTTGGACTCCAGCACCAATGCATGTAAAACTCTAGTGCGAGCTCTCACTCCTGCACTAATGCATGCATCACACAATTCAAAACATCGTGCGAGCTGAGCTCTAGCACGTCATATGTCAATAAAAACACGTAAGCGGCTCTGTTTCCTCAAAACAGTTTTCAAAACAATTTCATCGTTGAAACTATGAAATGCTGTGCATTTTTCTTTCAAGGTTAGCCAGCCTACTCATGCATGCATCAAAACACCTCCAGAACGAGCAGGAACCTCTGTTCTTGCTCCTCCCAATTTTTCCTAAAATTGTAAATTTTACCCTTAACAAGGGTTTTTTGGTAATTTATCCATTCGGGGCACTAAAATTATTAACTTACTTCTAGACCCTTCAGATAATTTAAAAAACTGCATATGACTTTGAAATTTCATAAAGTTACCTCTAGCAGTCCGTAGAATTCTCTTACCTTATTTTTCTGTAGAGTCTAACCTTTCTTTTTCCACTGCTGTCTCGTCACGCAGTCCGATCTGCTCCCAATCCAATGTCTGAAACTGCGTATAAATATTCCTCAGGTTAGATATCATACAATTTAATTGTATTTCCTATTTTCTGGGCTTAATTTAAATCATTGGGCCCATTTACCCCTATTGGGCCCGATTGCACCTTAATGGGCCTTAATCGGTCTTAAGCCCGTTTTTCACTTAATTTTCACATTATCGAGGCCTATTGGGCTCATTGGGCCCACCAACAATTTCTTGGGCCTCGTTCTAATTCTTGAATAGCCAAATTTATTATTTACGACAATTTATCTAAATTTTCATAATTTAATTTATTTTATGCGATAATTAAATTCGAAACACGCATACCAATGTAAATTATCGTAAATAAGGGTTACTTACCCGAGATTCCATGCTAGTACGCAAATCGAGGCTATCTCGAGCTCTCGTTGGATGCCAATTTTTGAGCTACACAATTTCATAAATTTTCAGGTAAATTTCCAGTCGAAAATTAATTAAATAAAATATTCCAAAATTTAAATCGGACAATTTCGACCGCTACTGACTTACCCGTAGCTCGATTACATCTCCGAGATTTTTCTCCAATTTTTGCTCTTTTTCTTTTTCCCTTTTTCTCCTTTTTTCCTTTCTTTCTTGGCTGAACCAGTTCGGTCCGGTTCAGACCCGGTTCGGACCCGTCGGTTCACCCCAGTTCACTCAGGTTTGGCCACATCAGGGCCTTACCGGTCGGTTCTCCGTCGGCTTCCGCCGCCAGTGACTCCGCTGGGCCGTCCGCAGCACAAATCTGCCATCGGTTTCATCCAAGGCCGTCGAAAAGTCACCGGTCCGGCTGTTCTCCTTTCGCCGTCGGTGGTTCTCCCTCTTTCCTCCATTTCTGGCGTCGTTCGTCGGTTTCGGCGACTGCCACTACCACCAATCTGCTCGTCTTGGCCTCAGGGACGTTCGGCTGGGGGTAGGGTTGGCCAGATCGACATCGTTCGCCGCCGGTCTTCACTTCTCTCCCTCGTCGATTTCTCCTTCCGTTTCCTCACTCACCGGCCGCGTTTCTCCTCCACTGCTGGTGCCGACGAGCTCGACTGCCCCTCTTCCAGCTTCCTGGTCACCGGAGGTCGTCGATGATGGAGACCGACGGCCTCGGTCAGCCCTCGCTCCGTTTTCCCTCATAAATCGCGAAACGCGATTTCCGATTTCTTTTTTTTAACTAATTCATTTATTTATTTATTTATTTTTATTTTATTATCATACTATTCATTAAAATACTCTACAATATTCCAAAATATCTACAACTTATATTATTTTATTCTAATTTAATTAATTTAATTTATTAAATACATTTTTCTCCATTTTTTTTGCATTATTCCTTCTTATTTTGGAGATATTGTTCCGAGTAACTTTTCGGTATTTCAAAAAATTTCGGATCTTGATCAATTTAACCCGAAATAAATTTATTTCACCTTTATTGACCAAGATTTCTCAATCCATTATTTTTAATAAATTTTTCCTTATCGAATTTACACCGGCTTTCGATCTTTTGACCATTTTACCCTTGCACGTGTTCGAAAATTCCATTTCAGTCCTTTTACATATTTAATTTCGTGTTTTAACTAAAATCGGGTCTTACATAATCTCCCTCACTTAAGGAATTTGGTCCTCTAAATTAGAACCAAGTCATATGAGTCCATAAACTACTCCGGTTACATCAATTGAATCATACTTTTTAATTCTCATGTGACATTTTTTCGGAGTGTAATACTTCTCAAGAACTTTAACTAGGGAGATCGTCTTAAACCTCAATACTTTCTCTTTCCTGTTTAATGCTCGAATCAACTTTTTCAATATACTTATATTTGCACTGAGCTGAACTGTTAGAGTTCATATCTGATCACCTATGCTGGATCTGGATAGTATTGCCGAAGTATCAAAAGATGGGACACATTGTGGATGCCTGTTTATTCAGGTGATAATGCCAACCTACAGGTCTTATCTCCCACTTGTCCAATCTCTCAAAAATTCCATTCAGCAAAACTCAATTTGCCTTCTTCTCGAGTCTCGTTATGTCCTTATTCCCTTAGGACAAATAAGTTCAACCATACTGATTCACCCTCGGTGAATTCAATGCTCTTTGTCTGCTCTGAGGTGTTCTTAATCTCTCACTCAACTGAAGATCCCCAGAGACTTATTATACTAATTCGAAAGAAATTTCTATCTGTCACCCACTTTTTCTTGTTTGAGTCGGGGAACAACCCCTACAGCCATACTCTGCCTCGTGATTCATCTGAGTCCTCTATAACCCATTACGAAATTCATGGAGACTTGCTCCCATTTTCGTGCCGTGTTGATATAGGTAGAGGCTGCAATAACTCTGCAGACTTTTAATACTCTACCTTATTCTGCTGACATACTAGACACTTTTCCACAATCTCTATCATGTCTCTTTTCATATTTGACCACCAATAACCTTTTTTAAGATTTCGATATATTTATTACTTCTCGGATGCACTGTATATCCCGAAGAGTGAGCTTCTGACAATAACTCTACCTCATCACTGTGGTCCTGGGGAGCACTTATACTGTATCTGAACCTCAGTAAGCCATCATCTCTCTCAGTGAACTCAGTCACTGTACCCCTCTGAATCTAACCCACACTATCGACACCAAGTCGATCATCATGCTAAGCCAGTCAAATTCGGGCACTCTCATCCGGTTCTAATCTCAGGCTAGCTGTCACACAATCACTGTCATCATCAGAGGAAATCACATCACTACTGAGGCTTACAACTGCTCTAGCAGCTCACGCTTCCTGACCATCATATGTAATACCATCCCGAGGCTCTTTCTGCTCAAGGCATCAGCCATCACATTAGCCTTTCCTGGGTGGTACAATTTTCCACAATCCATATCTCTCAGAAGCTCTAACCCACTATGTATTCTCATATTAGCCTCTTTTTGTGAAAACAGATACTTGAGGCTTTTATGATCAGTGCATACCCAAAATTTCTAACCATGTACATAATAGTACCATATCCTCAGTACAAGTACTACCGCTGTCAACTTTAAATCATGGGTCAGATAGTTTATTTCATGATCCTTAAGTCATCTGAATCCACAATCGACTATCTTCCCATTTTGCATCAATACACAACTCATTCATTATTTTGAGTTATTCATACAGATGGAGAACCTCTTGAGCTATTGCGTATGGTGAAAATAATCACGGTGGTCAGTTCATACTTCACTACACCAAAATTCATGTCACATCTATCATCTCACTTATCATCTCATTCAAATACCACGCTTTCTTAGTTAAACGTGTCAACAAAGTATACCCTTTTTCAGAATTCGCAACAACCATCTGTAAAAGCAATTTTTTTCAATTGTTGCTTATAATTTTTTTTCCTGGACTTTAACTACACCCAACATAACATCAATAAGGATGATGACAAATCGGTCCAGGTAAAGTTTAAATAACTCATTGTAGTTGAGCTCCATTACATATTTCAATCGCCTATATCCTTGACCTATGTACGCATAAACGTATAATATCACTTCAAAATTGCTCCCGTTCAAGGTACTAACCCGCGTCATTTCCTTTTTCTTATATTAACGATTTTTATTATATTTTTAATATTTTAACCTTCATAATTAATCAAATTTTATAATTCTTTATCGTACTAGTAAAAGTATCCAAATTTTAAATTTATATCTTACTACGATCGATTTCAAGTTATAGGTTATATATATATTTCTAGATACTGTCAAGTCTTCAGGCGGGGAGGTATTTTGAAATACCTTTATTAACCCTTAGACTTAACTGTAGGGACTAGTTATGGTTATATCCACCCTTATCCTTGGTTATAATTCATATTTACTACTTATCGCTTTAATCCAAATGTGAGACCCCGTATATGTATAAGGGTATATATGCACATAGAAGTGTGAATAGAGTTGTACTATGAATTCATGAGTGAAGTATATGTGATGTAAGTCTACAAGTAATGTACACACTTGTAATGAGAGTGATAATCGTACATACAAGTTTCATTATATATGAATGTGTAGTAATAGACTTAAACATGTGGAGAATGTGTGTAGAATGGATTTTGAATAGCTTGGTAAAATGGAAGTATAATTGCATAAGATGTGCATTTCCATTTTAGTTTACATTAAGTACCATTGGTCATACAAAGATCCTACACAAATTTTAATGTGTATGAAGTGAGGATGGATGTCATTTTCAAGTCTTAAAGATGAATGAATGTGGAAATGATCATGGTAGCAAATTAAGGATGTTTGGCAAGTGTTATTGCAGAGGAACTGCAGGAAATCTGGAAATTTTGAAGGGCAGATCGATCTCATGGGATGAGAGATCGATCTGGAAGAGCCAGAATGCTCTTATTTGGGCGAGAGAATAGAACAGATCGATCTCCAATGGACCAGATCGATCTCCAATGGACCAGATCGATCTCCTTAGCTCTCTGTTTGGGAGCAGATCGATCTCATGCTTCGACAGATCGATCTTAGGCTTAAAAATGTCGTGAAAAATAGGGATTTTAAGGGACCAGATCGATCTCCTCTTGGACCAGATTGATCTCCTCAAGCTATTTCTATATAAGGAGTGCTGGAAATCAGAAAATTTCGGGAAAAACACAAACTTTCCACTTTCAACCTAAAAACCTAACATTCTCTCTCAAAAATCAGCCATTTTCAGTGAGGTTTGAAGAGAGATCATTAGAGACAAAGTTGTTCCTATCAAAGAGAAGAACAACATAGTTGGAAAGCATTTTTCCATTGTTGGTATTGGAGGAGTTAAGGGCATTACCATTGGAGCAAGAAGAGAAATCAAATTTGGTAAGATTCTAACACTCCAACTATGGTACATTGTTTATTTAATTGATTTTGGAGTTGTTTGGCATGAGTATGGATGGTTAGAAACTATCTAGAATGCATTGGAATGATTGTGACCTAGAAATGGTTTAGTGTGAGAAAGTGAAATTGATGGAGATTAATGATGAATGAGATATGTAGAAATCATTAATAGTGATTGTGGTATGATTTTAAGATGTGGTTAGTGGATAAATTGTGAGGTTTACCTAAAAGAGGTAAAATGAGGGTTAAGGCATTTGTAAAATGCATAAGTAAATAATGTTGACTAGTGAAGTCAATTATGGGTTAAATACGTTAACTCAATCGATTTAATGAATGAATCGCAGCTTCGAAGAATACGCCGAGGCGAGTTGAGCCAAGAACGTGAGAAGCTAAAAGGAAAGGAGTCACACCAAGTAAATCAAGGTAAGGGAATTGTGTGGACTCTTAGAGATATTGTACGCAATTTGGGCGCATAAATGTTTTGCTAGAATGCATGAGATTAGGAAATGTTGTTGTTGGGTGATTGAAGGGTAAAAGTTGGGAGTTTGAGAAATGTGCATGAAAACAAAAGCATATTTCTTTGGAAATCATGTTTTATTGCTTTTTAGCAAATGATTGGTAGGTTGGCTAACGTTGAAATGATTTGCAAAAGAAATGGGTATGTTTTGGTTTTGTTAACCATATTTTGCAAGTTTTGAGCCATCTACATGATTTCGTGAGTATGAAAGAGTGCATGAGGCACTAGTTTTCACATGGATTTCATATTGTTTTGGCATTGTGCTTGAGTTTGTCTCGCACTGGATGCCCACCTTGCATGTTGCCGTGTTTGGAGCTTCGAGTAGACTTGGTGTCATATCGATTAAATAGGCTCACACGTGCATTGTTTTGAGACATGGCATGTTAAAACAACCTGATGAGCCCGAACGAGGGATAAGGGTTGGAGGAACAGCTGATGAGCCCGAACGAGGGATAAGGCTGGGGGTCCACGGAGTACGTTGTACCGTGCATGTAGCATGGAGTACGTTGTACCGTGTTGAGTTGTGAGGTGCCGTCTTCGGACTAGATCTGCTATGGATCGGCGGGTAGGATTTGACCCACCTCCCGTGTGGAAGCAGATGGTGGTGATATCCCGCACACCTGATCTGTGTAGCCGGTATCACAGGTTATGTACATAGGCCTTGAGGTTATTACCTATTGTTGAAACTGCCTATCTCACATGTCTAATGCTATTTGAGAATAAATCCATGTTTGAAGTGATTGTGGTCAGGAAAGCCCGAGGGATGGGCTGGGAACTGACGTTGAATTGATTTGTTAATGGTTTTAAAGTGCATGGATGCATGATGTTTAATGCCATGCTTTATTATGAAAATGCATGATGTTTAATGCCATGCTTTTATTGTGAATTATGCGTGATGATTTATACCATGCTTTGAGTTGAAATGTGCACTGAATTTTAATAGCATGAATGCTTTACATACCATTAACACAATCATACACTCATGTTTTGAGATAAACAATGAATTAAATGCTTTTGAGCATGACATCACGATCACGTAGATAGTGCAGTATCTACCTGTTCGCATGATTGCCTTACTGAGCGTGTGGTTTGCTCACCCCCCTTATTTTCCCCTCTCTACAGAGATTTGAGTATAGATTGGACGTGACTGGAGGCGTTCCCTTTTTGGTAATCCGCTGCATCCCATCGCTAAAGGTATACACACTTGGATTATTTTGTATCTAAACTAGACATAGCACAGTAGCATTTTGTATGTAACCACTGGGGATGTAAAACAATGTAAACACATGTAACAACTCTGATATATATACATTTATACAAGTGTTTACTCATAAATAATGTTTCAAATTGAATTGGTATGGTGGAGTGAGTTAGACGTCGACACACAGCCCAACTGTTAAGCGTGTGGTTGTTCACGATCGAGGAAGGATGATTAAGGATTGATGCATAAAAAAAAAAGAAAAAGAAAAATTTGTACGTATTTTGGTAAGCTGAGGGTAGTGACAGAAGTTGGTATCAGAGCTCGAGTTGGTCTGACGTGTGTCGTGTCTAAAATACTTAATAAGTGAAAAATTACATCCCCAAGTTACTGTGCTTGTTTAGATACAAATAGTGTATGTCGGTGGGTTGACTAAGTAATTGGTTGTGAATGTAGGGAACCGAGTAAGTATGCCTAATACCAGTCGCGGTAGAGGGATTAGAGCACAGGCTCGAGGCCGTAGAGGTAGGCCTGGGGGCCGTGTTGAGCCGAAAACACACAAGGCTCAGGAGGATGTTGAGGTGGAGGTCGACGTTGAGCACACTCCACAGGGTCCGGAGGAGAGGCCCGAGAGTACTGAGGCTCGCTTCGCGAGGATTGAGCGGAGCATTAAGATGATTTTGGAATTGGTCACTCAATCTTTACCTGGAGTTGGCGGTAGACAGAGTCCTGCTACACAGGGTGATGTCGAGCAGGCAGCAGCTCCCGAGGCACGGGCAAGGCAAGCCCAAGGACCTCAGACGACAGATACCCCACCCCCACAGGATGTGCCTACGCCGGTTGCTATGCCAGGCAGTAGAGGTTGGGGATATGGATGTGATTTGGATAGACTGCGGCAGTTCCAGAAGTTTGGACCGCCGTCTTTCAGTGGAGTAAAGGACCCAGTAGCGGCTGAGGATTGGATCAATGAGATCGAGAAATTATATTGGTTCTTTGAGTGCACTACTACCGAGATGGTAGCATTTGCCGCTTTTATGCTGAAGGGATCAGCAGAACATTGGTGGAAATCCACCAGGCCTATTTTGAGAGCCCGGCAAACTGAGATCAGCTGGGATGTGTTTCTAGAGGCCTTCCGGAGATAGTATGTTCCGGATACCGCCCAGCGAAAGCTAAAGATGGCATTTTTGGGACTGACCCAAGGGAGCAGGACTGTGGATAAGTATGAGACTGCTTTTATATCCCTGGGCAGGTATGATCCCAACACGATGGGTAACGAGGTCGAGAAGATCCAAAAGTTTATGGATGGATTGAGACCGGCTATCAGGTCTAGACTGGTTCCCCTAGATATACCGACCTATGAGGAGGCAGTGCGCAGGGCGCAACTATGTGAACAAGATGTTGATAGAATCGCCTCAGAATTTGGAAAGGTTGGTAAGATGAGGGACAAAGATAAGAAGAGACCTATGATGGATAGAGGCTTCAGCTATAAAGGAAGCAAGAGATTCTCTGGAAAGAGGCCGAGAACTGATGAGATCCGGGAAAGGACAGTTGACACTCCCATGTATCCGGCCATTGCTCCAGCTAAGGGAATCGTGATTGGAGGACCACGGCCACGGCCTACTACAGAACAGTGTGGCAAGTGTGGTAGGTACCATGGTACTCGACCATGTTATGGACCTCAGGTTGTATGCTTCAGATGTGGGAAGCCAGGGCACATAAGCAGAGATTGCCCCGAGATGACAGAGAGAGCCCCACAGAAGGGCAAGGAGCCAGAGAGAGCTCCAGTTGGTACAGCTGCTCCGAGGAGGAAGGCTACAGCTGAAGAAAAAGGGAAGCAAGCAGTGGGTGTAAGCAGAGGACGAGTGCACGCACTGGATCAGGATACTGCAGATCAGTCCTCAGATGTGGTAAAAGGTACCATCCAAATCTTTGATTTAGAAGCTTATGTACTGTTTGATCCTGGTGCCACGCATTCCTTTATTTCGCCATCCTTTGCATGTAAATTGTTGAAGCATGTAAAACCCACGCTGCTTGATAAGATGTTATTGATATCTACCCCTATGAATGATAGTCAGTTGACTGAGCATATATATAGGGATTGTAAAATGAAGATAGGAGGTAAAGAGATGGCAGCCGATTTAATTTTATTAAACATGAGTGATTTTGATGTGATCTTAGGAATGGATTGGTTGGCTGCCAATCATATAGTTATGGATTGTCATGCTAAAACCTTGATGTTTCCAAAGATAGACAATCTTGTAGTTAATTTTGTGAAATGAAATTAAAGAACATGATTTTTATAAGTGTGATGAGTATAATCTTGATACATGATGTATGAAAGATAAATTTGATTTCATTTATGTATGTGATGTGATGATTCATGATACTAATGGTGGAAAGAATAATGTGAAGGATTCATCGCTTTTATGATTGAGACGGATAAGGCATGTCCGGAATTGGAAGACATACCCGTGGTTAGGGAATTTCCAGATGTCTTTCCGGATGAGTTACCAGGGTTACCTCCAGATAGGGAGATGGAGTTTGGTATAGATTTGGCACCTGGTACAGAGCCGATGTCCAAGCCACCATATAGAATGGCTCAAGTTGAGTTAGAGGAGTTAAGGAAACAATTACAAGAGTTACTGGAGAAGGGGTTCATCAGGCCGAGCGTCTCACCTTGGGGAGCACCGGTTCTGTTTGTAAGGAAGAAGGATGGAAGACTTCGACTGTGTATAGACTACCGGTTGTTGAATAAGGCCACCATCAAGAATAAGTATCCCCTTCCACGCATCGATGATTTGTTGGATCAGCTTAAGGGAGCGCAGGTCTTTTCCAAGATAGATTTGAGATCAGGGTACCATCAGTTGAAGATACGAGGTGGAGATGTACCCAAGACAGCTTTTCGCACCCGGTATGGACATTATGAGTTCATGGTTATGCCATTCGGGTTGACGAATGCTCCCGCAGCTTTTATGTCCTTGATGAATGAGATATTCCACCAGTACTTGGATCGATTTGTTATTGTGTTTATTGATGATATACTGGTGTATTCAAGGTTTAGAGAGGAACAAGAGAGGCATTTAAGGATAGTGCTACAAACCCTCCGAGAGAAGAAGTTGTACGCTAAACTCAGTAAGTGGGACTTTTGGTTGGAACAGATCTCTTTTCTGGGTCACATAGTATCAAAGGATGGAGTATCAGTGGATCCATCTAAGATTGAGGCCGTAGTTCAGTGGCAGAGACCCCAGACAGTAACTGAGATCAGAAGTTTCCTGGGTTTAGCTGGGTATTATCGAAGGTTTGTAGAGGGATTTTCGAGGTTAGCTGCTCCATTGACACGTCTCACAAGGAAAAATGTAGAGTTTGTGTGGGACAAAAAGTGTGAAGACAGTTTTGAGGAGTTGAAAAGGAGATTAACTACAGCTCCAATACTCACCATTCCTACCAGCTCAGGAGGTTTCTCGGTGTATGCAGATGCTTCACACCTAGGACTGGGCTGTGTATTGATGCAGGATGGGAAGGTAGTAGCCTATGGATCAAGACAGTTAAAGGATCATGAGAGGAACTACCCGACCCATGACTTGGAGTTGGCAGCGGTGGTGTTTGCGCTGAAGATATGGCGCCACTACCTCTATGGTGAGAGATTTCAGATTTATACAGATCATAAGAGCCTTAAGTACCTGTTCTCACAGAAAGAGTTGAACATGAGACAGAGGAGATGGCTCGAGCTATTAAAGGATTATGATTGTGAAATCCTATACCACTCAGGTAAAGCAAATATGGTTGCTGATGCATTGAGTAGGAAGCATCTCGGGATGGTATCATTCATGATGATCAGGGAACACGAGCTGTTGGAACAGTTCATGGACCTCAGTTTGGATATGACCCCGCCTGACGCTGATAGTGGATTTATGATAGCTAGCCTGCAGTTGGAACCGGATCTGGTAGATCGAATCCGACAGGCTCAGCGAGTTGATCAGCAGTGTGGTGATCTTGTCGAGCAGATACAGAGGGGTATAGAGATGGACTTTGGGTTGAGTTCGGATGGATTGTTGAGGTTCAGAGGTAGGATATGTGTCCCTGATGACACAGAGATCAGAAGGTTGATCCTGATAGAGGCTCACTCATCGAAGTATACGATACATCCAGGGGGTACCAAAATGTATCAAAACCTTCGAAAGGTTTATTGGTGGTCGGAAATGAAAAAGCACATTGCTGAATATGTTGCTAAGTGTCTCGTTTGTCAGCAGGTGAAGGTAGAGCATCAGAAGCCTGCAGGGTTATTGCAGCCTCTACCGATACCGACATGGAAGTGGGAGCATGTCACCATGGATTTTGTGATGGGATTGCCGAGGACCCGGAGAGGTCATGATGCCATATGGGTGATTGTGGATCGGTTGACGAAATCAGCCCATTTTCTAGCTATGAGAGCTACCGATACTCTGAGCCAGTTAGCGAACCTATATGTGCGCGAGATAGTGAGGCTACATGGAATTCCAGTGAGCGTTGTTTCTGATAGGGATGCCCGCTTCACTTCCCACTTTTGGGAACATTTTCAGGAAGCGATGGGGACCCAGTTGAATTTTAGCACCGCGTTTCATCCTCAGACAGATGGTCAGTCAGAGAGGACTATACAGACCCTGGAGGACATGTTGAGAGCGTGTACATTGGATTTTGGAGGCTCCTGGGATGAGCATTTGCCACTCGCAGAGTTCGCGTATAATAACAGTTTTCATGCGAGTATCGGGATGGCACCATATGAGGCATTGTATGGGCGTAGATGCCGTTTCCCTATTGGATGGGAAGAGGTTGGTGACAGACAGATCTTTGCTCTCGACTTGGTTAGACAAGCCTCTGAGGACGTCCAATTGATATGTGAGAGGTTACGGACAGCTCAGAGCAGGCAAAAGAGTTATGCTGACAAGAGACGGAGACCACTAGAGTTTGAGGTGGGTGAGTCAGTGTTTCTGAAAGTTTCCCCTTCGAAGGGAATTACAAGATTTGGGAAGAAGGGAAAGTTGAGCCCTCGATATATAGGGCCATTTGAGATACTTGATAAGGTGGGAGACAAGGCTTATAGGTTGGCATTGCCACCAGAGTTGGCAAGTGTGCACAACGTCTTCCACGTATCCATGTTGAGGAAGTATCACCCGGACCCGGTACATGTGATAAGATATGAGCCTTTGGAGCTCAATGAGGGTATGACCTACGTTGAGAAGCCAGTTCGGGTATTAGATAGAAAGGAGAAAGTGCTGAGGACAAAGACAATTCCCTTGGTGAAGATACTTTGGCAACATCACACTGTGGAAGAAGCCACATGGGAATTGGAGAATTTGATGCGGGAGAGGTATCCTGAGTTGTTCACAGAATAATTGGTTCCAATTTGGAGGACCAAATTTTCTAAGTGGGGGAGAATGTGAGACCCCGTATATGTATAAAGGTATATATGCACATAGAAGTGTAAATAGAGTTGTACTATGAATTCATGAGTGAAGTATATGTGATGTAAGTCCACAAGTAATGTACACACTTGTAATGAGAGTGATAATCGTACATACAAGTTTCATTATATATGAATGTATAGTAATGGACTTAAACATGTGGAGAATGTGTGTAGAATGGATTTTGAATAGCTTGGTAAAATGGAAGTATAATTGCATAAGATGTGCATTTCCATTTTAGTTTACATTAAGTACCATTGGTCATACAAAGATCTTACACAAATTTTAATGTGTATGAAGTGAGGATGGATGTCATTTTCAAGTCTTAAAGATGAATGAATGTGGAAATGATCATGGTAGCAAATTAAGGATGTTTGGCAAGTGTTATTGCAGAGGAACTGCAGGAAATCTGGAAATTTTGAAGGGCAGATCGATCTCATGGGATGAGAGATCGATCTGGAAGAGCCAGAATGCTCTTATTTGGGCGAGAGAATAGAACAGATCGATCTCCAATGGACCAGATCGATCTCCTTAGCTCTCTGTTTGGGAGCAGATCGATCTCATGCTTCGACAGATCGATCTCAGGCTTAAAAATGCCGTGAAAAAGAGGGATTTTAAGGGACCAGATCGATCTCCTCTTGGACCAGATCGATCTCCTCAAGCTATTTCTATATAAGGAGTGCTGGAAATCAGAAAATTTCGGGAAAAACACAAACTTTCCACTTTCAACCCAAAAACCTAACATTCTCTCTCAAAAATCAGCCATTTTCAGTGAGGTTTGAAGAGAGATCATTAGAGACAAAGTTGTTCCTATCAAAGAGAAGAACAACATAGTTGGAAAGCATTTTCCCATTGTTGGTATTGGAGGAGTTAAGGGCATTGCCATTGGAGCAAGAAGAGAAATCAAATTTGGTAAGATTCTAACACTCCAACTATGGTACATTGTTTATTTAATTGATTTTGGAGTTGTTTGGCATGAGTATGGATGGTTAGAAACTATCTAGAATGCATTGGAATGATTGTGACCTAGAAATGGTTTAGTGTGAGAAAGTGAAATTGATGGAGATTAATGGTGAATGAGATATGTAGAAATCATTAATAGTGATTGTGGTATGATTTTAAGATGTGGTTAGTGGATAAATTGTGAGGTTTACCTAAAAGAGGTAAAATGAGGGTTAAGGCATTTGTAAAATGCATAAGTAAATAATGTTGACTAGTGAAGTCAATTATGGGTTAAATACGTTAACTCAATCGATTTAATGAATGAATCGCAGCTTCGGAGAATACGCCGAGGCGAGTTGAGCCAAGAACGTGAGAAGCTAAAAGGAAAGGAGTCACACCAAGTAAATCAAGGTAAGGGAATTGTGTGGACTCTTAGAGATATTGTGCACAATTTGGGCGCATAAATGTTTTGCTAAAATGCATGAGATTAGGAAATGTTGTTGTTGGGTGATTGAAGGGTAAAAGTTGGGAGTTTGAGAAATGTGCATGAAAACAAAAGCATATTTCTTTGGAAATCATGTTTTATTGCTTTTTAGCAAATGATTGGTAGGTTGGCTAACATTGAAATGATTTGCAAAAGAAATGGGTATGTTTTGGTTTTGTTAACCATATTTTGCAAGTTTTGAGCCATCTACATGATTTCGTGAGTATGAAAGAGTGCATGAGGCACTAGTTTTCACATGGATTTCATATTGTTTTGGCATTGTGCTTGAGTTTATCTCGCACTGGATGCCCACCTTGCATGTTGCCGTGTTTGGAGCTTCGAGTAGACTTGGTGTCATATCGATTAAATAGGCTCACACGTGCATTGTTTTGAGACATGGCATGTTAAAACAACCTGATGAGCCCGAACGAGGGATAAGGGTTGGAGATCCACCTGATGAGCCTGAACGAGGGATAAGGGTTGGAGGAACAGCTGATGAGCCCGAACGAGGGATAAGGCTGGGGGTCCACGGAGTACGTTGTATCGTGCATGTAGCATGGAGTACGTTGTACCGTGTTGAGTTGTGATGTGCCATCTTCGGACGAGATCTGCTATGGACTGACGGGTAGGATTTGACCCACCTCCCGTGTGGAAGCAGATGGTGGTGATATCCCGCACACCTGATCCGTGTAGCCGGTATCACAGGTTATGTACATAGGCCTTGAGGTTATTACCTATTGTTGAAACTGCCTATCTCACATGTCTAATGCTATTTGAGAATAAATCCATGTTTGAAGTGATTGTGGTCAGGAAAGCCCGAGGGATGGGCTGGGAACTGACGTTGAATTGATTTGTTAATGGTTTTAAAGTGCACGGATGCATGATGTTTAATGCCATGCTTTATTGTGAAAATGCATGATGTTTAATGCCATGCTTTTATTGTGAATTATGCGTGATGATTTATACCATGCTTTGAGTTGAAATGTGCACTGAATTTTAATAGCATGAATGCTTTACATACCATTAACACAATCATACACTCATGTTTTGAGATAAACAATGAATTAAATGCTTTTGAGCATGGCATCACGATCACGTAGATAGTGCAGTATCTAACTGTTCGCATGATTGCCTTACTGAGCGTGTGGTTTGCTCACCCCCCTTATTTTCCCCCTCTCTACAGAGATTTGAGTATAGATTGGACGTGACTGGAGGCGTTCCCTTTTTGGTAATCCGCTGCATCCCATCGCTAAAGGTATACACACTTGGATTATTTTGTATCTAAACTAGACATAGCACAGTAGCATTTTGTATGTAACCACTGGGGATGTAAAACAATGTAAACACATGTAACAACTCTGATATATATACATTTATACAAGTGTTTACTCATAAATAATGTTTCAAATTGAATTGGTATGGTGGAGTGAGTTAGACGTCGACACACAGCCCAACTGTTAAGCGTGTGGTTGTTCACGATCGAGGAAGGATGATTAAGGATTGATGCATAAAAAAAAAAAATTTATACGTATTTTGGTAAGCTGAGGGTCGTGACACCAAATTACTTCATATTTTAAGGGTATTCTTACCTAGCATACGCCTCTTACTCCAGTACATCTTGTATTTAGGATCAAGCATATCTCAAAGATTATCTCCTTAATGTATCAATTATAATGAAACTCTGTCATTATTCATTTTGTGAGTACCATCATTTGTTCCTTTAATTTCAACCGTTGCACCCCTTTTTATTACTTGTCAAAACTTACAGTATACTTTCAGGGGTAACCATATCACTATCTTAGGATAGAAATCCGAACATCATAATATGCAGCCGACTACTTTATTCTCAAATATTACTTTAAATTATTCATAGTCCATTAAATAAAACTGGCTGACTTATACTTCTTCCCCCGTTTTCAACTTAAAATCTCTTCATAATTATTCCGTTAGTTAACCTTCCTCTATTGGGGTACTCAATTTATCAACATTGTGCCCAAGAGTGTAGGCATTCATATCTTTTACTCACTTACATGCGAATGAAGGCGGTATGAAGAAGTACGTGGTACCAGGATTAATTAACACAATTACTTCTTTATTCATAAGCAGTGTGGTATCTTTCACCATATCCTATGAAACATCAGCACTGTCTTGGTCCAAGACATACACTCGCCTTCGTCTAACAGCCTACTTTCCTTTTCTCTTCGACTGTGGCCTCCCTTTTCGATGCAGCTATCTCAACAGGGTTTTCTCTATCTCTTTACCTTTCTGTGGGGTAATCTCGCCCAACTCCAAGCAATCATAATAAATGGTCCGTCTTACCACACTTAACGGCCATTTTCATCAATAATGTGTAGGTATAGGTCCTACTTCTGTGGTATTTACCACACATTCTACAGTGATCCATAGCAGATCGGGGTTCTCCAATCACAATACCCCTCAAAAGTGCTACAATCGGATAATTGTGGCCTTACCAATCATCTTACTGCATAACTCATCAAATTAGATCTTTTACCAATTACCTTTTTCCTGTTCTGACATTTCTGTCATTCTCAATTCTCTTTCTGTCTCTATTTTGGCCCTTACTACCTTTTCCAATCTCAAAGGCGTGCAACTCACAATCTTATTCACACCACTGTAGTTTACGCATTGCCTCGACATAGGTAATATCTCATAGGCTAATCGGACTCAAATCGACAATCTGAGCCCTTCCATAAACTTTTAGACATCTCGACTGTCACTGTTCATAGTGTCGAGGTAATATCTGCCCAATAATATAACTGAGTTTCATACTCATAATTCATACTTGTCAATAAATCAATTCCTTTTTAACAGTGTCCGAGATATTCTATCACCAGAATACATCCAAAAATATTTCGTATGTCAGCTCTGGATGTCTAACTCTTAAGTTGGGTCGAGCGGACTTCCATCAATGCTCCGACTCGCCCTCAAATCTTATGCATACTCTAAGCAATTTGCTCCCAAAATATTCTCCACACTCCACTCCAACCTCGCGAAGTGTGTCTCAATACTGTCCGATCTCTCTGTCGGACTCTGTGAGGCATGCTCAATATAAACCTCCATTTAATCTCATCCTGATTCTCATAGGTCAACTCAGCACGATTAGCAGGCTCAGGTCTACCTCTACGACCTCTGCCTCGTGCTCTACCTTCTTTATCGCGACTAATATTAGGCATTCTTGCATTCTCAACCATTTCTTAGTTAAAACCCATCTCGATATACACTATTGTATCTAACCAAGCACAGTAACACGGGGATGTAATTTCCTAATTACTGACACTGACACATATCAGACCAATTTCTACTCTGATACCACTTTTATATGTCACGACCCAAAACTACCCAAAAATTAGAGTAAATTTTTCGCGTTTTATTATTTTCTTTCATGCTTACCTGTTCTTTGATCATGACCACACTCCACTAACAATTGGGCTGTGCGTCAATGCCAGTCCCACCAAATTAATTCTTTCTCAGTCATTTATAAATGTTTACAATATTTATACATCCCCTAAAGTTACTTACAAACATGTTACTGTGCTATACTTATTTAGATACAATATGTACAAGTGTATATACCTTAAATGATGGGTAGCAGCGGATATCCGGAATGCAGTACTCAGTCGCCTCAACATCTACTGGAGATTATCTGTGTGAGAAAATGAAAGGGGTGAGCACATCAAGCTCAGTAAGGCAATCCTACGAACAAGTAGGTAACCATACTACCTACATGAACGTGGTGCCATGTATAAACCACCCTTTCTCCACACATTTTAAAGCTGATGCTATGATTCATGATGTCATGTAAAACACGTTCGCACGAAAAATTCAACATGCAACTCTTTTTAAATCATTTCTTTCTCATTTAAAAATTTCACAATAAAGTCAGGACTCAACCCCTCCTTCGGGTGGTCCTGACTCACACAAAACCATGAAAATCAGTTTACATCACACATGGGTTTAAAAAGCATGGAAATAATCATCATGCACATTTAGTTTAAAGCCCAGTTTCAATCATCGTCAAGATCATCAACATGCGAGACTAGGCAACATCTGTATATCGAAAATAACCAAGACTATGGCCATGTGTCCTCGGGAGTTCCTCTGCTACACGGATCCTAGTGTGCGGGTTCTCACCATGATCGGGAATTGCCCGAGAGGTGGGTCAGTCCATCTCGTCAATCTTATCCGATCCCACGTATCCGAAGATGCCGTATCCGAAGATACCACATATCCGAAGATACCACGCATCCGAAGATGCCACACGGTACATCGTACTCCATGTTACTTGCACGGTACATCGTACTCCGTGGACCCATATATAATACCTTGTCTCAGAACGCAAGTGCGAGCCTATTTAATCGGTGACACACAGTCTACCCGATGCTCTAAGCACGGCTCATCGCATGTTCTCATAAAAAATCAGTGGGGGGTGCGAGCGATGCTCCAGCACTCTCGTCAATTCAAGTAAAACTAGTGCGAGCTAAGCTCTAGCACTCTCATTAAGTCATATGAAAAATCTGGTGCGAGTTAGACTCTAGAACCCTGTCACGAAAATCATATAAAACCTGGTGCGAGTTAGACTCTAGCACCGTATCACGAAAATCATGAATATATATATATATATAAAATCTGGTGCGAGTTGGACTCCAGCACCAATGCATGTAAAACTCTAGTGCGAGCTCTCGCTCCTGCACTAATGCATGTATCACACTATTCAAAACATCGTGCGAGCTGAGCTCTAGCACGTCATATGTCAATAAAAACACGTAGGCGGCTCTGTTTCCTCAAAACAGTTTTCAAAACAATTTCATCGTTGAAACTATGAAATGCTGTGCATTTTTCTTTCAAGGTTAGCCAGCCTACTCATGCATGCATCAAAACACTTCCAGAATGAGCAGGAACCTCTTGTTCTTGCTCCTCCCATTTTTTCCTAAAATTGTAAAATTTACCCTTAACAAGGGTATTTTGGTAATTTATCCATTCGGGACACTAAAATTATTAACTTACTTCTAGACCCTTCAGATAATTTAAAAGACTGCATATGACTTTGAAATTTCGTAAAGTTACCTCTAGCAGTCCGTAGAATTCCCTTACCTTATTTTTCTGTAGAGTCTGACCTTTCTTTTTCCACTGCTGTCTCGTCACGCAGTCCGATCTGCTCCTAATCCAATGTTCGGAACTGTGTATAAATATTCCTCAGGTCAGATGTCATACAATTTAATTGTACTTCCTATTTTTTGGGCTTAATTTAAATCATTGGGCCCATTTACCCCTATTGGGCCCGATTGCACCTTAATGGGCCTTAATCGAAATTAAGCTCGTTTTTCACTTAATTTTCACATTATCGAGGCCTATTGGGCTCATTGGGCCCACCAATAATTTCTTGGGCCTCGTTCTAATTCTCGAATAGCTAAATTTATTATTTACGACAATTTATCTAAATTTCCATAATTTAATTTATTTTATGCGATAATTAAATCTGAAGCACGCATAACGATGTAAATTATCATAAATAAGGGTTACTTACCCGAGATTTCATGCTAGTACGCAAATCGAGGCTATCTCGAGCTCTCGTTGGATGCCAATTTTTGAGCTACACAATTTCATAAATTTTCGGGTAAATTTTCAGTAAAAACTTAATTAAATAAAATATTCCAAAATTTAAATCGGTCAATTTCGACCGCTACTGACTTACCCGTAGCTCGATTACATCGTCGAGATTTTTCTCCAATTTTTTCTCTTTTTCTTTTTCCCTTTTTCTCCTTTTTTCCTTTCTTTCTTGGCTGAACCGGTTCGGTCCGGTTCAGACCCGGTTCGGACCCGTCGGTTCACCCCGGTTCACTCCAATTCGACCGGTTCAGGGCCTTGCCGGCCAGTTCTCCGTCGGCTTCCACCGCCAGTGGCTCCGCTGGGCTATTTGCAGCACAAATCTGCCCTCGGTTTCATCCAAGGCCGCCAGAAGTCGCTGGTCCGGCTGTTCTCCTTTCGCCGTCTGTGGTTCTCCCTCTTTCCGCCGTTTTCGACGCCGTTCGCCGTTTTCGGCGACTGCCACCACCACCAATCTGCTCGTCTTGGCCTCAGGGACGTTCGGCTGGGGGTGGGGTTGGCCAGATCGACGTCGTTCGCCATCGTTCTTTGCTTCTCTCCCTCGTCGGTTTCTCCTTCTGTTTCCTCACTCACCGGTCGCGTTTCTCCTCCACTGTTGGTGCCAGCGAGCTCGA
Organism: Firmiana major; assembly: GCA_033439115.1. Lineage (NCBI taxonomy): Eukaryota > Viridiplantae > Streptophyta > Magnoliopsida > Malvales > Malvaceae > Firmiana > Firmiana major. Next base: position 17,442,835 of record CM065903.1, on the reverse strand, counting down.
CTGCCCCTCGTCCAGCTTCCTGGTCACCAGAGGTCGTCGGTGATGGAGACCGACGGCCTCGGTCAACCCTCGCTCTGTTTTCCCTCAAAAATCGTGAAACGCGATTTTCGATTTCTTTCTTTTTAACTAATTCATTTATTTATTTATTTATTTATTTATTTTTATTTTATTATCATACTATTCATTAAAATACTCTACAATATTCCAAAATATCTACAACTTATATTATTTTATTCTAATTTAATTAATTTAATTTAATTTAATTTATTAAATACATTTTTCTCCATTTTTTGCTTTATTCCTTCGTATTTTGGAGATATTGTTCCGGATAACTTTTTGGTATTTCAAAAAATTTCGAATCTTGATCAATTTAACCCGAAATAAATTTATTTCACCTTTATTGACCAAGATTTCTCAATCCATTATTTTTAATAAATTTTTCCTTATCGAATTTACACCGACTTTCGATCTTTTGACCATTTTACCCTTGCACGTGTTCGAAAATTTCATTTCAGTCCTTTTACATATTTAATTTCGTGTTTTAACTAAAATCGGGTCTTACAGAGAACCTTAACCAGAGAGATCGTCTTGGTCCGTAACACTTTCTCTTTCCTATCCAGTATCTGAATTGACGTCTCTATATACGACATATCATCTTTGAGCTCTAATGGCTCATACTAAATCACATGTGCCTGATCTAGATGATACTTCTGAATCATCATTATGTGGAAGACGTTATAACTGCTTGCTACCTTATGTGTCAAGGCTAGCCTACATGCATTATCTCCTACTCGCTCCAGTATCTCATTATCCCTTTTGAGGGAGAAATTTCAAAATACAGATTCACCCGCAGTGAATTCTAGAGGTTTATGCCTCGTGTTTGCATAGTTTTTTTTTTCTGCCAAGTCTGAGCTATCCTCAATTTATCACATATCAATTGGACATCCTTAGAGGCTTGTTTAACTAAATCGAGAGCAAACATCTTTCAGTCACCCACTTCTTCCCATCCAATAGGAGATCAACACCTATGGCCCTATAACGCTTCATACGGTGCCATCCCAATACTTGAGTGATAACTGTTGTTATAGGTGAATTCGGCTAATGGCAAATGATCTTTCCAGGAGCCTGTAAAATCCATTACACAAGCTCTCAACATATCTTCCAACGTCTAGGTGGTTCTCTCTCACTGACCATCAGGCTAAGGGTGGAAAGCTGTACTGAAACTCAATTGGGTTCCCATAGCTTCCTGAAAATGTTCCCAAAAGTGGGAAGTGAAGCGGGAATCCCTGTCAAACGCAATACACACTGAAACGCCATGTAGCCTCACAATTTTTCATACACAAATTCGCCAACGCACTCAGAGTATCCGTAGCTCTTCTAGCTAAGAAGTAAGCTGACTTCGTCAATCGATCCACAATCACCCAAATGGCATTATGGTTCTATTGGGTCCTCGGTAAACCCATGAGGAAATCCATGATGATGTGCTTTCATTTTCATGTCAGTATAGGTAGAGACTGCAATTATACCAGTAGGTTTCTGATACTCTACCTTAATCTGCTGACATACCAAACACTTGGCCACAACTCCGCCACATCCCTCTTTATCCCTGATAATACACTCTCTGGAGATTCTTATACATTTTATTACTCCCCAGATGTAATGTATATCTCGATGAATGAGCTTCAGTCAAAATCAATCTCTTTTTAGCTGTGGGTCATTGGGAACGCAAATTCGACCTCTGAATCTTAGTAGGCCATCATCACTAACGGTGCACCCAGTCACTCTACCCATTCGTAGACTATGCATATCAACACAGAAGCGATCAATACGCTGAGCTTGTCTGATTCGGTCTATCAAATTCGGATCCAATCTAAGACTAGCTATCACACAATATGCACTAGTGTCAGAAGGGTCTATATCCAGATGAGGCTAGTAAACTACTCTAACAGTTCTTGTTCCCTGACCATCATGTACGATACCATCCCGAGGCTCTTTCTGCTCAAGGCATCAGCGACTACATTCGCTTTACCCAGATGATAAAGTATCTCACAATCATAATCTTTTAGAAGCTCTACTCATCGTCTCTGCCTCATATTCAATTCTTTCTGTTAAAACAAATATTTCAAGCTTTTGTGATCAGTAATGTGAGACCCCGTATAAGTTTAACCTTGAACATATGTAAATGAATTCATAAGTATGATGATGTACTAGTAATGTGAAGCATATATGATGTAAATTTCATAAGTTAAATGTACACACTTGTAATGAGAGATGGTGATTGTACGTACAAGTTGTATTATGTAGGAATATGAAGAAATAGATTTAAACATGTGATGAACGTGAGTGGAATGGGAAATGAGTAGTGTAATAAATGGAATGAAGATTTGCATAAGTTATGCACTTCCATTTAGTTATATATTGTATATATTTGGTCATGCAAGGATTACACACAAGTTTTAATGTGTACAAAGTATGATTGGATGCCATTTTCAAGTCTCAAGGATGGATGAATGAGGAAATGACTATGGCAGTAAATTAAGGATGTTTTGAGTGAGGTTGCTGCAGAAAACTACAGTAAAATCTGGAAATATAAAGGTCAGATCGATCTCATAGGATGAGAGATCGATCTGGAAGAGCCAAAATGACCTTATTTTGAGTAATGAGATAAGACAGATCGATCTCCAATGGAGCCAGATCGATTTGCTAGACATTCTGTGAAGAGAAGATTGATTTTAAGGCAAGAGGATCGATCTCCTTAACTCTCTGTTTGAGAATAGATCGATCTCAAGACTTTACAGATCGATCTCCTTAAGGGCTCTGTAAAGAGCAGATCGATCTCCTACAAGGGGAAGATCGATCTCCAAGAGGAAAATTTACCTTCGACAGATCGATCTCATCAAGGGAGAAGATCGATTTGGGAGTGGTTATGTTAGGTGAAAAGGACTACCAAACGTGCAGAAATCGATCTCTACAAGGACCAGATCGATCTCATAAGCCTGCATCTATAAAAAGAGCATGAGATTGAGATGAAAACTCAGAACTCTTCCTCCACCAAACCTCACCTGTCATTTTCTCTCAAAAATCCAAGCTTTCTCAATCTAGAAATCACCACATTCCAGCCAGTTTTGGAAGAAGCTCAAGAAGGGAAAGTTGTTCCTTGGAGCAAAGAGAACAACATACCCAAAAATCTCACATTGGTGTGACCAAGAGAAGGAATTGTGGCTACCACAAGTTTGGCTAAGAAAAAGGGGTGAGCTCTTCAACCTTCAAGCTTTAAATAAGGATTCTAGACATTGTATGGGTTGAATGGTATACAAAATGTTGATAAGAGTGATTTGTAGTGATGAGTGAGTAATGTTAAAAGAAATTTAAGAAGAGGAAAATTTATGGAAAGCTTGAGAAATAGTTCAATGTGATAAGTGATACAATGAAAAAGTGATATCTGATTTAAAGGCTTGAAAGGTATAAATGGGAAAATAATTGACAATGAGGATATTTGGGAGAAAGAAAAGAAATGAATTAATGGTTATGTGTGTAGATTGGAAGAACATGAAACACGGCTAACCTGGATCACGAACGGAGCATACGTGACAAAGGAAATACGAGCGCGATTCGAGGTAAGGGACTGTGTGTTAGCTATAGAGATGTTCGTACGTATTTTACGACAATTTCGTAGATATATCGCTAGAATTAGTAAGATCCTACCATTCTATGAAATGATATGGAGCATGAAATGTATTATGATATATATGTATTGAGAAAATGGGATGGGGTAAGGAAATAGCATGATATGCATGTTTTCAATGTTTTTCTCAATTTTGAATTGATATTGGTGATTGAGAAATGATGATGATAGGTTGGCTAATTTTACATGTTTTAGCATGGAGAGGCATGCTGCATAAATAAACATGTTTTGAGTTTTTTTTTTTTAAAAAAAAGAGAAAAACAGCCACCTATTAGATTTGAGATGAGATTTGGTGTTGGAGCTCTAACTCACACCCGTTTTAATGATTTTGACTATGTGCTAGAGTGTTATCTCGCACATGTTTCTATTCTTCTGAGGTGTCATGCTGGAGTTTAACTCGCACGATGGTTTTGAGAAAGTGCTGGAGCTTTGCTCGCACCTGTTTTTAATGAGTTAAGGTAAACCTGGGGTTTCGGGACCCAAGGGGATGCCAGTCGACGGCCTTTGAACGGGCTGGGCCTTAATGATAAATCGTATCATGCTGGAGCCTTGCGATGACTATGTATCATGCGGAATTGCTCACTTGGTATATGAGACATGGTTTAGGATGAAAAGTCCATCGGAGTTGAAGTATGGACTTGGGTCCACGGTCGTACGTAGTACTGTGTAGTTGTCCATTGGTATACTATGTACCGTGCTGGATGCACGTGAGTACGAGTATCGCGTAGATGACACTGGCGTACCTTATACCGTGAGTATATGAGGAGATGAAGTTGATTGAGATGAGCTGGAGGGTAGGACTGACCTATCCCCCTTGAGGCGAAGTGATACCCTTTGCACACCTGATCAGTGAGGCATGGGATCACTGACTGTGGCCATATGTTGTGGATATTAGATTGTCAAAAATTTCATGCCTGTCTCAGAGATTTGAGAAAACAGAGACAACTCAGAAAAGAAAGAGATTTGAGGAAAAGATACGATCGAGAAAGTAAAGAGATTTTGTGTTTTGATAAATATCTGATTTAAACACTTGTGTCGTGAGGGCATTGTTTTATGAATCATGTTTTAAAATGGAAGCATGACATATATGATTTACATGAAACTGCAAATGAGAAATGTATGTTTAAATGCATTTTCGTTTAATATTTCCATTTATATCGAAAACATGGTTTTTGGTTTATACATGCATGGGCTATGTAGGTAGTACGATATCTACCTGCTAGCATTCATTTCCTTACTGAGCTGTGGTTTGCTCATCCCACTATTTTCCCCTCCAGATATTAAGAAGTAAGGCGGTGCGGTGGTCTCTGGATCTCTTTTTTGTGTTGGATAACTCCCACCAATCGTAAAGGTATAAGATTTGTATACACAAGAGTATTTTGTATCTATTATCTTGTATCGCACAATTATACCTAAGAAATGTAATAGTTTTATGGGGATGTTATGTAAAGATATTATTATACAAATAATTTTGTATATTTACACACCTAGGAGTGTGAATTAAATTTTAATATTTTCGTTGTAAATTCAAGGAACTTTAGTAATTGCATCACCTCACAGCCCAACCGTAGTAGAGTAAGTATGGATAAAGGGCACGGGGAAGTAGGGTGTGACAGATTTGGTATCAGAGCATGGTTGGTTTGATGTGAGTCGATGTTTAAGACTAAGAAACATACATCCCTAAGTTACTGTGCGATATTTAGATACAAATGTGTATACGGAGCTGGTGGTAAATAAAAAGTTTATTGTAAATGCAGGGAGTTATCAGGCTAGTGAGTCATGCCTGAGAGACACCGCAAGAGGGGAGAGAGCTCGAGAGCTCAAGGGCAGAATGACAGAACTGAGAGGCACAGTAGAACGTCCTCTAGTCATGAGCCCCAAGAACAGATAGAGGCTTCTGATCCTCGGATAGCCCGATTAGAGGAAGATATGCGCACGATGATGACCATGATGGGTCAGATCATGGCTAGGTTTGAGGGTACACCTAGTACAACGAGACATGCTGCACCAAATCCCCCAGCAGCTGCACTTGAACCTGAGAATGTTGCACCTGTACAACCTGAATCGGTTAGACAATGAGATCCACATATTCGACTAATACCTCCTTCAGTAGCCCCACAGCAGTATGATGAAGATGATTCGGGGTATGGTTATGACTGCAATATGGAGAGGTTGAGGCTTTTCATGGATTTCAAGCCTCATTCTTTTAGCAAAGTAAAGGATCCGGCAGTGGCTGAGGACTAGATAAGCCAGATGGAGAAGTTGTTTGACTTCTATAGATGTTCGGCTACGGAGAGAGTAGCGCTTGCGGCCTTTGTACTGAGAGGCGAAGCAGAGCACTGGTAGAAGTCCACCAGGCCTATGTTGAGAGCTCAGGGTATAGCTATCACATGAGATATGTTTTTGGGTGCTTTCAGAGAGCAATACATCTCAGATACCGCTCGACGTAGGTTGCAGATGGAATTTCTTAATCTGACTCAAGGGAATCAAACCGTAGATGAATACAAGTCACGATTCGCTTCATTGGGCCAATATGATCCGGACTCTATCAGGAGTGAAGCTATCAGGGTCCGTAGAATTGTGGATGGACTGAGGCCTTTGATTCGAGCTAAGTTGGCCCCATTTGATGTCGCTACGTACAGAGAGGCTGTGCGACGGGCCCAGTTATGTGAGCAGGATTATGACCTGCAGATTTTTAAGTTTAGTTGGGGTAAGGACAAGGGTCCGAGGAAGCTGGGAGATGGCAAGAGTGCCAAATTTGGTTGAAAATTCATGAGTAAGTATCGGAGAAAGGCAAATGAGTTCCAGAAAAATACTGCTAGACCTTTTATGTCTTCGACTCAGACACCAGCCAGGGGTCTAGTGATTGGTGGACCCCGACCAACTAAGGATCAGTGCAGAATATGCTGTCAATATCATAGTGGTAGGCTCTATCATCTTCAGAGTACACGATGCTTCAGATGTGGCAAGTTTGGACATTATGCAAAGGAATGTCCAGAGGCTGTTGAGATAGTTCCACAGATGGTAAGGAACCAGAGAGAGTTCCCACAGTTATACCTCCTGCAAGGAAGAGAGCCACGGCTGAAGAAAAAGGGAAACAAGTTGTGGGTCAAGGCAGGGTATTGCGATAGACTAGGCATCAGTAGATACCTCTTCTGAGGTAATAAAAGGTACAATCTTGATTTTCAATTTGAAGGTTATAGCTTTGTTTGATTTTGGTGCTACGCATTCCTTCATATCACCTATATGTGTATCAAAGTTAATAGGACTTGTAGAATCTACACACTTAAATAGGACATTATTAATAAGTACTCCAATTAGAGTTAGCCAATTGGCTGAACAAGTGTATAATGATTGTAAGGTGAAGGTAGGAGATAAGTGTACGACAGTTAACCTGATTTTGTTAAATATGCATGATATTTATGTAATCTTGGAAATGGATTGGTTAGCTACCAATCATGTTGTCTTAGACTGCAACGCTAAGTCTATTACATTCTCTCTACCCGAAGAATATGTTGTAAGATTTTAAGAGAAGAAATGAATTCTTGAATTTTGTAATAAGTAAAGTACATTGGTATAAATGACTTGAATGTTGTTTTGAAGGTTTTATTGCTTATGTGGTGGATTTTGACAAAACACATCTGGATATGGATGACATTCCAGTGGTTAAAGAATTCCCTGATATCTTTCCAGACAACCTACCGAGATTACCACCGAATAGAGAAATGGAATTTGGTATCGACTTGACACCTGGAACCGAGCCAATATCTAAGTCACCATATAGGATGGCTCCAGTTAAGCTAGAGGAATTAAGGAAGCAGTTGCAAGATATACTAGATAAGGGATTTATAAGACCGAGAGTCTCACCATGGGGAGCTCCGGTATTAATTGTGAATAAGAGATATGGGAGCCTTAGGTTGTGTATTGACTATAGGATGTTGAACAAAGATACCATCAAGAATAGATATCCCTTGCCGCTCATCGATGATTTATTGGATCAGTTTCGGGGAGCGCAGATCTTTTTCAAGATAGATCTAAGGTCTGGGTATCATCAATTGAAGATTCGAAAGGAGGATGTGCCCAAGACAGCTTTTTGTACCCGCTATGGTCATTACGAATTTCTAGTGATGCCTTTCAAGTTGACGAATGCGCCAGCAGCTTTTATGGCTTTAATGAATGAGATATTCAAGCTATACTTGGACTAGTTCGTGATCATTTTTATTGACGATATATTGGTGTATTCAAGGTCCAAGGAAGATCATGAGCAACACTTAAGGATTGTTTTGCAAACCCTCCGAGAGAGAAGGATGTATGCCAAACTGAGTAAATGTGACTTTTGGCTAGAGCAGATCTCTTTTCTGGGCCATGTTGTATGGAAGGATGGGGTGTCAGTAGATCCATCCAAGATTGAGGTCGTTGTTCAGTGGAAACAGCCTAGGACAATCACAGGATCAAAAACTTTCTGGGTTTGGCTGGTTACTACAAAATATTTGTAGAGGGTTTCTTTAGATTGGCTGCTCCGTTGACGCGACTTATGAGAAAGCACATGGGGTTCATATAGGATGAAGCATGTGAGAGGAGCTTTCAGGATCTTAAGCGCAGATTAACTACCGCACCAGTTCTTATCATCCCCAACAGTTCAGGAAACTATTCTGTTTATATAGATGCTTCGCATCAAGGACTAGGTTGTGTTTTGATGCAATATGGAAGGGTAGTAGCTTATGGATCTAGACAGCTAAAAGATCATGAGAAGCACATGTGTTCCTGAATTGCAAAAATTAGCAATTAAAGTGCTTAGTCAAACAACTTCTATATCAAATTGTGAAAGAAATTGGAGCACATTTAGCTATATACACATTAAGGCCAGAAATATATTAAAATATGAAAGACTTTAGAAGCTAGCATATACTTATTATAATATGAGCTAAGGATGAGACATCAAAAAAGAATGAGTCCTGATGAGATAAATGATAGTTTCAATCCTATTAGCCTTGATCATATTTTTGAAGATGAAGATCCACTTTTAGAATTGCTGCAAGAGAGAGAAAGACCTTTGTTAGATGGTCAAAATTTTGATTGGTTGCCTGCAGATAATTTTGATGATGAAATGAACTATAAACAGTCACATCAATCGGAAGAAAATGTACATCAGTCAAGTACAAATCCGACAGCAACTCAGAATGATGATGACGAGGGTTCAACTTCATCTGATGCTGGTGATGGTGGTGGTGATAGTGGTGGTGATGGTGGTGATCATGGTAGTAGTGTTGATTATAGTGGTGGTGCAAGAGAAAATAGGTCTTTCAATCCATTTGGAGCAGAATATGGGCTTAGTGCAACTAGTGGATTATTCATTGATATGTCAGATTATGAAATAAATTCATTTGTTAGATCTAGAGGGGATGGAAATCAAGATAGAGTTCGATCAAAGGGAAAAGCCAAAAAGCACCAACATGATACTTTTGGAGGCTCTTCGTCTAGAAGGTCAAGTTCTAGTAATGAATCATTTGGTACTCAAGGTTATTATCTATCGAGACCATCTTTACATTTTCAACCTCCTTACGGTTATTATCCCCCACCACAAGGTTATTATCCACCTCAACTATTTCCTAATTATCCTATGCCTTATTATCCTCATATGTATCCACCGCCACAAATGTATCCACCTCAACAAATGTATCCATCTCAAATGTATCCACCCTCGCAAATGTATCAAGAGCAAGGATATGGTTTGACTTTGGAACAGAGATCACAAAGATCAAATCAACATGGCTTTGAAAGTGAAAAGAGAGAATATGATCTTCCTCGTCATTTGACTATGTGGTAATATGTAAGATTTGAAATTTATATAATTTTTATAGCGGATTGAATTTAATATGTTTTTGTTCTGCTGATTATTAATTTTTGTAGAAATTTATATAGAAGAGAAAAAAAGAGAAATATTGACATAATTAATTTATATTAAAAAATGACAAAATTTTGGTGAAAGAATTCTTTAATATTTTAGATGAAAAATAGTTATATTAAGAATTAATTTAGTAATTATTGATCTCCATTTTTTACTTTTGTTATTTTTCAATTATTATAAGTAATTTTATTAAATTATAATGTTTTATTATAATCAAAAAATTATGACTAAATTTTTCAAAAAAATATTAGATTTAAGATATCATAAATTACTTTAAAAATTATAAAATAAGACTAATTACAATTATAATTGCAAATATTGCATTTTGGGATAAGTTGTGAGGAAAAAAAATCACGACCGCGATAGCCGTTATGACCGCGATGATTTTCGTTATACCCATAACCGCGAAAAACGCAATGCAACTGAAAACGAGATCGTGACCGCGTTTTAAATCCCTGCTTCAGCCAAGTCAGACCAGCCTTGAAATGGCACCACACAGTACCCTTGCCAAGCGCCCCTGCTTCCCTCCCTGGACCACCCCCGGATGGTCTTAAGAGCCTCTAATCTCACCCCTCTTCTCCTCGCCGAAACTTCCCTGAGTAACCAACAAAAAGCAACCAACTTCAGCCTCTTAAACACCTCAAACAACACTGACCTCAACCTTGAAAAAATACCACGTGAACCTCCCTTGGCCAGACCATTAACGCTCAGCCCTAAAACACCAGCGACGCTCCACCGTTCTTCGATTGTCACTTCATTCACAGCCCCTAGAAGTAGCTCTCTTGATCTGCGTTACTGCTTTAAGTTCTCGGTTCTTCACTCTCTCGCTTGGTCTTCTTCTTCACCTCCTTTTACAGCCCAAAACCAGCACCATTACACCACGGTTGTAGGCCGCCATGAACAGCCCTTAAGGCCACGGCACAGGCCAGCTCCACACGTCGCTGCTTCTGCTTCGGTTCTCGGCTTCAGCACACCTCCTGCCCTGTTTCTCTTCCTCGCACACTCTCTGTAAGACCCGAATTTAATTAAAATACGAAATGAATGAGTTTTCGTGAAAGGAAGTAGGGTTAAATTAATCCCGAATATGTGTAAGGACAAAATGGTCAAAAGACCAAAGGTCGGTATAATTTCGATAAGAAAAATTTAATTAAAATATGGATTTAAGAAATCTTGGTCAATAAAAGTGAAATAAATTTATTTTGGGTTAAATTGATCAAGATATTAATTTATTGGAATTAATCGGGATTAATCGGGATTTTTAGTTCGGAAGAATAATCCCGAAAATAATCGAAAAAAATACCGAAAAGCCACCCGGGACAATATCCCGAAAATACGGAGAAATTATACCCGAAAAAGAGGTTAAAATATAATAAATAAATTAAATAAAAATTTAAAATAATTGAATAAGAATAAAATAATAATTTTAAGAGATATTTTGGGTATTTATAGTATTTTAATGAATAGTAAAATAATTAAAATAAATAATAATAATAATAATAAAAATAATAAAACAAAAAAAAAGAATCTGAAACAAAAAAAAAGAAGGAAGAGAGAGAGAATGGGTCGGGGAGAGAGAAAGAGAAACGGAGCCGGAAAGGGGGAGAAGATCCGGCGATCCTTGATCGCCGACGACCACCGAGAAATGGAGAGGATAGGCCGGCGACCTCACTGGTACCGGCAGCATGCCTAACCGACGCCGAAGGAAGCCAATCGGAGGAGAGAAAGGCCGACGGGATTGAGAGGCTCGGTCCCGACGAACGGCAGCGATCCGGGCGGAACCGAGGTCCGATTTCGAGAGCCCAGGCGACGGCGGTGCTTTTGAGACCGATAGCACCCGGCGAAATGGCGGGAAACGCCGGTGATGGCCAAGAGGAGAAAACGGGTCCGGCGACCGAGGGAGAAGAGGCCGAACCGGCCGTGTTCCGATGAGCTTGACCCAAACCGAGGGCAGATTCGAGATGCGGACGACCTTGCGGAGCTGCTGGAGGTGGAAGCTGGCGGAGAACCGGCCGGCAAGGCAGTGAACCGACGGTGAACCGGTCGAACCGGGGTGAACCGACGGTCTGAACCGGTCCGAACCGGACTGAACCGGTCCAGCCAAAAAGAGAGGAAAAAAGGAAGAAAAAAGGGAAAAAGAAAAAGAGAAAAAGTTGGGGAAAATTTCAGTGATGCAATCGAGCTTCAGGTAAGTCAGTGAGTGATCGAATTGACCCGATTTAAATTTTGGAGTATTTAATTTAATTAATTTTGGGCTGAAAACTTACCCGAAAAAATTATGAAATTGTGTAACTCGACGATTGGCATCCACCGAGGGCTCGAGACAGCCTCGAATTTTGTACTAGCATGGAGTCTCGGGTAAGTGACCCTTATTTACGACAATTACCTCGTTATGCGTGATATTAATTTAAATTCCGCATAAATTGAATTAAATTATGAAAATTTAGATAATTGTCGTAAATAGTGAATTTAGCTATTCGAGAGATAGGATGAGGCCCAATAAATTATTGGTGGGCTCAATGAGCCCAATAGGCCTCGATAAACTGAAAATTAAGTGGGAAACGGGCTTAAGGTCGATTAAGGCCCATTAAGGTGCAATCGGGCCCAATAGGGGTAAATGGGCCCAATGATTTAAATTAAGCCCAGAAAAGATTAAATACAATTAAATTGTATGTTATCTGACCTGAGGAATATTGATATGCAGTTCCGGGCATTTGATTGGGAGCATAACGGACTGCGCGACGAGACGACAATGGAAAAGAAAAGGTCAGACTCGACAGGAAAATAAGGTAAGGGAATTCTGCGGACTGCTAGAGGTAAACTTTACGAAGTTTTAAATTCATTGCAGTCATTTAAAAATTTATCTGAAGGGTCTAGAGGTCGAAGAATAATTTTAGTGCCCCGTATGGGCAAAATTACTAAAATACCCTTGTTAAGGGTAAAGTTTACAAAGTTAGGAAAAAATTGGGAGGAGCAAGAACAAAAGGTTTCTGCTCATTCTGGAGGTGTTTTGATGCATGCATGAGTAGGCTGGCTCACCTTGAAAGAAAATGCACAGCATTGCATACTTTCAACATGATATTGTTTTGAAAACTGTTTTGAGGAAACAGAGCCACCTACGTGTTTTTATTGACATGTGACGTGCTAGAGCTCAGCTCGCACGATGTTGTCGATTTGTGTGATGCACGCATTAGTGCTAGAGCGAGAGCTCGCACTAGAGTTTTACATGCATAGGTGCTAGAGTACAACTCGCGCCAGATGTCATATGCTTTTTCGAGACAGGGTGCTAGAGTTTAACTCGCACCAGATTTTATAAAATTTTCATGTGGTTTATATACAGAGGGCTGAGCTTAGCTCGCACTAGTTTTACCGGATTTGTAGAGTAGCGCTGTCTACCCTTGGAGTCAGCCAAAAGGCCCAACAGGCTCAAGAGACCTCTTAGGTGGGGTGAGAGTGAGGGATGAGGTTGGCGGCCTTGTGGGGATGTAAAGCGGGCTCTGCCAGTTTTATTTGAGTTGATGAGAGTGCTGAGCATCGCTCGCACTGATTTTGTGAGAACATGCAATGAGCCGTGCTTGGAGCATCGGGTAGACTGTGTGTCACCGATTTAATAGGCTCACACGTGCGTTTTGAGACATGGCATGAGTATTGAGAAACAAACCTCTATGGGAAGCAGGCCAATTGGGCTGGAGTACCTAGAGATATTATATGGGTTCACGGAGTACGATGTACCGTGCAAGTAGCATGGAGTACGATGTACCATGTGATATCTTCGGATACGGCATCTCCGGATGCAGCATCTTCGGATGCCTGGGATCGGATAAGACTGACGGGATGGATTGACCCACCTCCTGGGCGGTTCCCGATCATGGTGAGAACCCACACACTAGGATCCGTGTAGCTGAGGAACTCCCGAGGACACATATGGCCATAGTCCTAGTTATTGCCGTTATACAGATATTGCCTCGTCTCGCATGTCGACGATTTCGATGATTTAAACTGGGTTTTTAATTAAATGTGCATGATAGTTATTTCCATGCTTTTCAAAACCATGTGTGAATGAAATCGATTTTCATGGTTTTGTGTGAGTCAGGATCACCCGCAGGAGGGGTCGAGTCCTGACTTTATTGTGAAAATTTTAATTGAGAAAGAAATGACTTGTAATAGTTGCATGTTGAATTTTCGTGCAAACTTGTTTTACATAACATCACAACATCATATCATTCTGTTTTAAATGTGTGGAGAAAGGGTGGTTTATGCATGGCACCACGTTCATGTAGGTAGTATGGTTACCTACTTATTCGTAGGATTGCCTTACTGAGCTTGATGTGCTCACCCCTTTCATTTTCTCCCACAGATGATCTCCAGTTGAAGTTGCGACGACTCAGTACTGCATTCCGGATATTCGCTGCTACCCATCGACATAAGGTATATATGCACTTGTACATATTGTATCTACATAAGCATAGCACAGTAACATGTTTGTAAGCAACTTTAGGGGATGTATAAATATTGTAAACAATTATAAATGACTGGAGAAGAAATAAGTTAGATGGTAATTGAATGGTGGGACTGGCATTGACGCACAGCCCAATTATTAGTGGAGTGTTGGTCACGATTCGAGGACAGGTAAGAATTTAAGTAAATAATAAAACGCGAAAAATTAACTCTGATTTTTGGGTAGTTTGGGTCGTGACATATAAAGGTGGTATCAGAGCAGAAATTGGTCTGATGTGTGTCAGTGTCAGTAATTAGGAAATTACATCCCCGTGTTACTGTGCTTAGTTAGATACAATAGTGTATATCGAGATGGGTTTTGACTAAGAAATGGTTGAGAATGCAGGAATGCTTAATATGAGTCGCGTTAGATGACATAGTGCACGACGCAGAGGTCGTAGAGGTAGACCTGAATCTGCTAAGTCGTGATGAGTTTGACTATGAGAATCATGATGAAATTGAAATGGAGGCTAATGTTGAGTATGCCCCACAGAGTCCGACAGAGTGATCGGACAGTATTGAGACACGCTTCGCGAGATTGGAGCGGAGTGTGGAGATTATTGTGAGGAGCTAATTGCTCAGATTATGAATAAGATCAGAGGGCGCAGCGGAGCATTGGTGGAAACCCGCTCGACCCATCTTAAGTGTTAAACATCCAAAGTTGACAAGAGAAATGTTTATGAATGTATTCCGGTGACAGGATATCCCGGACATGATTTAAAGGAAAAATTTCTTACATTGCCTAGGAATACTAAATTGATTATGAGTATGAAACTCAGTTATATTCTTTGGTAGATATTACCTCGACATTATGAACAAGTGACAGTAGAGATGTCTAAAAGTTCATGAAATGGCTCGACTTTTCAGTTAGAGTCTGATTAGCCCGTGAGATATTACTTATACCGAGGCAGTGGGCAGATTTACAGTTGGGTAAATAAGAACATGAATTGTACGCCTCTAAGGTAGTGAGGGCTGAAATAGAGACAGAAAAGAGAATCGAGAAATGACAAAGATGTTAAAAATGGGAAAATGGTAATTGGTAAAAGATTTAATTTGACGAGTCATGGACTAAGATAATTGGTAAGGCCCTAGTGCATTCAATTTTGACACTCTTGAGGGGCATTGTGATTGGAGGACCCCGACCTGCTACGAAGCAGAGTAGCAGTGTGATCACTGTAAGCAGTGCGGGATGTGTGGTGGATACCACGAAAAGAGGGTCTATATCACTGTATTGATGGAAAATGGCCGTTAAATGTGGTATGACGGACCATTGATTTTGATTGCACAGAATTGGGCGAAATCGTCCCACAGAAAAGTAAAGAGACAGAGAAAAACTTCATTGGTATAGCTGCAACGAAAAGGGAGACCATAGCCGAAAAGAAAAAGAAGAAAGTAGGCTGTTGGACGAAGGCGAGAGGATGTCTTGGACCAGGACGCTATTGATGTTGCATGGATGTGGTGTAAGATACCACACTTGTTATGAATAATGAAGTACATATGTTCATTGATCCTGGTGCCACATATTTATTTATACCGCCTTCATTCGCATATAAGTGAGTAAAAGGCATGAATGCCTACATTATTGGACACAATACTGATAAATGAGAACCCCAATAGAGGAAGATTAATTAACGAAATATGGATATAGAGATTTTAAGTGATAAAAAGGGGTGCAACAGTTGAAATTAAAGGAGTAAAGGATTGTACTCACGGAATGAATAATGACAAGAGTTTTGTCATGATTGGTATACGAAGGAGATGTGTTTTGATCCCAAATACAAGATGTATTGGAGTAAGAGATATATGCTAGGTAAGAACATCCTTACGATATGGAGTCATTAGGATTAAAGCAATTAGTAACGAATATAAATTGTGACCACAGAGACTGAGATATAACGTAGTTGTGGTTAAGTCTGAAGGTTATAAAGGTATTTCAAAATACCTCCCCGCCTGAAGACTTGACAGCGTCTAAAAGTATATATATATAACCTATAACATGAAATCGATCGTCGTAATAAATACCTTTAGCATTAGGATATCTTTACTAAGATGATAAGAATATTAAAAAATTCGACAAATTATAAAGTTTAACATAGAAAAATTTAATAAGAGCGGTTAAGATAAGAAAAGGAAATGACGCGGGTTAGTACCTTGAACGTAAGTGATTTTGAAGGATCTTATACGCTTATGCGTAAATAAATCAAGGATTGGACCGATTGGTAATCATTATTATCGAGGATATGTTGGGTGTAGTTAAAGTATAGGGCAAATTGTAAGCAACAATTAGAAATGGCTTTTACAAATGGGTTGCTGCGAATTCTAAAAGGATATACCTTGATGGCACGTTTAATTATGAAAACGTAGTCTTTGGATGAGATGATAAATAAAATGATGGATGTGACGTAAATTTCGGTGTAGTGAAGTTGAACTGACCACCGAGATTAATTTCACCATACCTAACAGCTCAAGAGGTTCTCAGTGAGTATGGATACCTCAAAATTATGATGGAGCTGTGTATTGATGTATAATGGGAAGATAGTCAATTTTGGAGTCAGACAACTCCTTGATCGTGAAATAAACTATCTGACCCATGATTTAAAGTTGGCAATAGTATTTGTACCGAGGATATGGTACTATTATGTACATGGTGAGAAATTATGGATATGCACTGATCATAAAGCCCGAGTATCTGTTTTCACAGAAAGAGACGAATATGAGAATGCATAGTGGGTTAGAGCTTCTGAGAGATTTTGATTGTGAAAATTGTACCACCCAAGAAAGGCTAATGTGATGGCTGATGCCTCGAGCAGAAAGAGCTTCGGGATGGTATTACATATGATGGTCAGGGAGCGTGAGCTGCTAGAGCAGTTGTGGACCTCAGTATTGATGTGATCCCTTCTGATGATGACAGTGATTGGTATGATTATGTGACAGCTAGCCTGATGATTAGAACCGGATGAGAGTGCTCGGATTTGACAGGCTTAGCGTGATGATCGACACGATGTCGATAGTTTGGGTCAGATTCAGAAGGGTACAGTGACAGAGTTCACAGAGTATGATAATGATTTACAGAGAGGTTCAGAGACCGTATGAGTGCTCCCCAGGACCACAGTTGATGAGATAGTAATTTTGTCAAAAGCTCACTCTTCGGGATATATAGTGCATACGGAAGTAAAGAATATATCGAAATCTCGAAAAGGGTATTGGTGGTCAGATATGAAAAGAGATATGGTAGAGATTGTGGAAAAGTGCCTAGTATGTTAGCAAAGTAAGGTATAGTATTAAAAGTCTGCAGAGTTATTGTAGCACCTACCTATATCGACATGGCACGGAAAAATGGGCGCAAGTCTCCATGAATGTCGTGATGGGTTACAGAGAACCCAGGTGAATTACGAGGCTATTTGGATGATAGTCGATAGAGTGACTAAGTCTACCCACCTTATGGTTATAAAATCCCCAAAATACTCAGAGTATATATGAGGATTTATGTATAAGGAAGATTGTGGAACATTATGTAGCGTTCCAGGGAGCATTGTATTATATAGGGATTCCCGCTTCACTTCTTACTTCAGGGAATATTTTTAGGAAGCTATGGGAACCCAACTGAGTATTAAGCACAGCTTTCCATCCTCAGACAGATGGTCAGTCAGAGAGGACTGTACAAGTTCTGGAGGATCCGATGAAAGCGTGTGCCATTGATTTTATAAGCTCCTGGAATGATCAGTTGATTTCTAATTGAAGTCGCCAATAATGACAATTGGCAATTGAGTATCGGGATAACAAGATATGAGACAGTGTATGGCTGTAGGGGTTGTTCCCCAAATTGGATAAGAAAAGTGGGTGACAGAACATAATTAATTTTGACTTTGGATAATAAGTCTCTGAGGATGTTTAATTAAGAGTGAGAGATTAAGAATTCCTCAGAGCAAATAGACAGGTATTAGAATTCACCCTTGGTGAATTAGTATGGTTGAAACATTTCTTGTCCTAAGAGAATAAGGACATAGCGAGCTTTTGGAAGAAGGTAAATTGAGTTTCGCTGGATTGAATATTTTGAGAGATTGGACAAGTGGGAGATAAGACCTGTAGGTTGGTGTTATCACCTGAATTAACAGGCACCCACAATGCGTCTCAGCTTTTGATGTTTCAGCAATACTATCCAGATCCATCATAGGTGATCGAATATGAACTCCAAAAGTTCAGTTTAATGAAAATATAAGTATATGGAAGAAGATGATTCGGGCATTAAACAGGAAAGAGAAAGTATGGAGGTTTAAGATGATCTCCCTAATTAAAGTCCTTTGGTAGTAATACACTCCGGAGAAGGTCACATAAGAATTTAAGAGTATGATACGATAGATATACCCGGAGTTGTATATGGACTCATATGACTTGGTTCTAATTTGGAGGACCAAATTCCTTAAGTGGCGGAGAGTTGTAAGACCCGAATTTAATTAAAATACGAAATGAATGAGTTTTCGTGAAAGGAAGTCGGGTTAAATTAATCCCGAATATGTGTAAGGACAAAATGGTCAAAAGACCAAAGGTCGGTATAATTTCGATAAGAAAAATTTAATTAAAATATGGATTTAAGAAATTTTGGTCAATAAAAGTGAAATAAATTTATTTTGGGTTAAATTGATCAAGATATTAATTTATTGAAATTAATCGGGATTAATCGGGATTTTAGTTCGAAAGAATAATCCCGAAAATAATCGAAAAATATATCGAAGAGTCACCCGGGACAATATCCCGAAAATACGGAGAAATTATACCCGAAAAAGAGGTTAAAATATAATAAATAAATTAAATAAAAATTTAAAATAATTGAATAAGAATAAAATAATAATTTTAAGAGATATTTTGGGTATTTATAGTATTTTAATGAATAGTAAAATAATTAAAATAAATAAAAATAATAATAATAAAAATAATAATAAAAAAAAGAATCTGAAACAAAAAAAAGAAGGAAGAGAGAGAGAATGGGTCGGGGAGAGAGAAAGAGAAACGGAGCCGAAAAGGGGGAGAAGATCCTGCGATCCTTGATCGCCGACGACCACCGGGAAATGGAGAGGAGAGGCCGGCGACCTCACTGGTACCGACAGCATGCCCAACCGACGTCGGAGGAAGCCGATCGGAGGAGAGAAAGGCCGACGGGATTGAGGGGCTCGGTCCCGGCGAACGGCGGGGATCCGGGCGGAACCGAGGTCCGATTTCGAGAGCCCAGGCGACGGCGATGCTTTTGAGACAGATAGGACCCGGCGAAACGGCGGGAAACGTCGGTGATAGCCAAGAGGAGAAAACGGGTCCGGCGGCCGAGGGAGAAGAGGCCGAACCGGCGGCGTTCCGGCGAGCTTGACCCAAATCGAGGGCAGATTCGAGATGCGGACGACCTTGCGGAGCTGCTGGCGGTGGAAGCCGACAGAGAACCGGCCGGCAAGGCAGTGAATCGGCGGTGAACCGATCGAACCGAGGTGAACCGGCGGTCTGAACCGGTCCGGACTGAACCGGTTCAGCCAAAAAGAGAGGAAAAAAGGAAGAAAAAAAGGAAAAAGAAAAAGAGAAAAAGTTGGGGAAAATTCCAGTGATGCAATCGAGCTTCGGGTAAGTCAGTGAGCGGTCAAATTGACCCGATTTAAATTTTGGAGTATTTAATTTAATTAATTTTGGGCTGAAAACTTACCCGAAAAAATTGTGGAATTATGTAACTCGACGATTGGCATCCACCGAGGGCTCGAGACAGCCTCGAATTTCGTACTAGCATGGAGTCTCGGGTAAGTGACCCTTATTTACGACAATTACCTCGTTATACGTGATATTGATTTAAATTCCGCATAAATTGAATTAAATTATGAAAATTTAGATAATTGTCGTAAATAGTGAATTTAGCTATTCGAGAGATAGGACGAGGCCCAATAAATTATTGGTGGGCCCAATGAGCCCAATAGGCCTCGATAAACTGAAAATTAAGTGGGAAACGGGCTTAAGGCCGATTAAGGCCCATTAAGGTGCAATCGGGCCCAATAGGGGTAAATGGGCCCAATGATTTAAATTATGCCCAGAAAAGATTAAATATAATTAAATTGTATGTTATCTGACCTGAGGAATATTGATACGCAGTTTCGGGCATTTGATTGGGAGCATAACGGACTGCGCAACGAGACGACAATGGAAAAGAAAAGGTCAGACTCGATAGGAAAATAAGGTAAGGGAATTCTGCAGACTGCTAGAGGTAAACTTTACGAAGTTTTAAATTCATTGCAGTCATTTAAAAATTTATCTGAAGGTTCTAGAGGTCGAAGACTAATTTTAGTGCCCCGTATGGACAAAATTACTAAAATACCCTTGTTAAGGGTAAAGTTTACAAAGTTAGGAAAAAATTAGGAGGAGCAAGAACAAAAGGTTTCTGCTCATTCTGGAGGTGTTTTGATGCATGCATGAGTAGGCTGGCTCACCTTGAAAGAAAATGCACAGCATTGCATACTTTCAACATGATATTGTTTTGAAAACTGTTTTGAGGAAACAGAGCCGCCTACGTGTTTTTATTGACATGTGACGTGCTAGAGCTCAGCTCGCACGATGTTGTCGATTTGTGTGATGCACGTATTAGTGCTAGAGCGAGAGCTCGCACTAGAGTTTTACATGCATAGGTGCTAGAGTACAACTCGCGCCAGATTTCATATGCTTTTTCGAGACAGGGTGCTAGAGTTTAACTCGCACCAGATTTTATAAAATTTTCATGTGGTTTATATACAGAGTGCTGAGCTTAGCTCGCACTAGTTTTACCGGATTTGTGGAGTAGCGCTGTCTACCCTTGGAGTCAGCCAAAAGGCCCAACAGGCTCAAGAGACCTCTTAGGTGGGGTGAGAGTGAGGGATGAGGTTGGCGGCCTTGTGGGGATGTAAAGCGGGCTCTGCCAGTTTTATTTGAGTTGATGAGAGTGCTGAGCATCGCTCGCACTGATTTTGTGAGAACATGCGATGAACCGTGCTTGGAGCATCGGGTAGACTGTGTGTCACCGATTTAATAGGCTCGCACGTGCGTTTTGAGACATGGCATGAGTATTGAGAAACAAACCTCTGTGGGAAGCAGGCCAATTGGGCTGGAGTACCTAGAGATATTATATGGGTTCACGAAGTATGATGTACCGTGCAAGTAGCATGGAGTACGATGTACCATGTGGTATCTTCGGATACGGTATCTCCGGATGCAGCATCTTCGGATGCCTGGGATTGGATAAGACTGACGGGATGGATTGACCCACCTCCTGGGCGGTTCCCGATCATGGTGAGAACCCGCACACTAGGATCCGTGTAGCTGAGGAACTCCCGAGGACACATATGGCCATAGTCCTAGTTATTGTCGTTATACAGATATTGCCTCGTCTCGCATGTCGACGATTTCGATGATTTAAACTGGGTTTTTAATTAAATGTGATAGTTATTTCCATGCTTTTCAAACCCATGTGTGAATGAAATCGATTTTCATGGTTTACAGAGTGCTGAGCTTAGCTCGCACTAGTTTTACCGGATTTGTGGAGTAGCGCTGTCTACCCTTGGAGTCAGCCAAAAGGCCCAACAGGCTCAAGAGACCTCTTAGGTGGGGTGAGAGTGAGGGATGAGGTTGGCGGCCTTGTGGGGATGTAAAGCGGGCTCTGCCAGTTTTATTTGAGTTGATGAGAGTGCTGAGCATTGCTCGCACTGATTTTGTGAGAACATGCGATGAGCCGTGCTTGGAGCATCGGGTAGACTGTGTGTCACCGATTTAATAGGCTCGCACGTGCGTTTTGAGACATGGCATGAGTATTGAGAAACAAACCTCTGTGGGAAGCAGGCCAATTGGGCTGGAGTACCTAGAGATATTATATGGGTTCACGGAGTACGATGTACCGTACAAGTAGCATGGAGTACGATGTACCGTGTGGTATCTTCGGATACGGCATCTCCGGATGCAGCATCTTCGGATGCCTGGGATTGGATAAGACTGACGGGATGGATTGACCCACCTCCTGGGCGGTTCCCGATCATGGTGAGAACCCGCACACTAGGATCCGTGTAGCTGAGGAACTCCCGAGGACACATATGGCCATAGTCCTAGTTATTGCCGTTATACAGATATTGCCTCGTCTCGCATGTCGACGATTTCGATGATTTAAACTGGATTTTTAATTAAATGTGCATGATAGTTATTTCCATGCTTTTCAAACCCATGTGTGAATGAAATCGATTTTCATGGTTTTGTGTGAGTCAGGATCACCCGCAGGAGGGGTCGAGTCCTGACTTTATTGTGAAAATTTTAATTGAGAAAGAAATGACTTGTAATAGTTGCATGTTGAATTTCCGTGCAAACTTGTTTTACATAACATCACAACATCATATCATTCTGTTTTAAATGTGTGGAGAAAGGGTGGTTTATGCATGGCACCACGTTCATGTAGGTAGTATGGTTACCTACTTGTTCGTAGGATTGCCTTACTGAGCTTGATGTGCTCACCCCTTTCATTTTCTCCCACAGATGATCTCCAGTTGAAGTTGCGACGACTCAGTACTGCATTTCGGATATCCGCTGCTACCCATCGACATAAGGTATATATACACTTGTACATATTGTATCTACATAAGCATAGCACAGTAACATGTTTGTAAGCAACTTTAGGGGATGTATAAATATTGTAAACAATTATAAATGACTAGAGAAGAAATAAGTTAGATGGTAATTGAATGGTGGGACTGGCATTGACGCACAGCCCAATTATTAGTGGAGTGTTGGTCACGATTCGAGGACAGGTAAGAATTTAAGTAAATAATAAAACGCGAAAAATTAACTCTGATTTTTGGGTAGTTTGGGTCGTGACACTCTCGCCCAACTTCAGTTTTTTTCTACTATTTCTTCTCTTCCTCACTGTTTTCAATGCATCCTTCTTAATCTCTCCCTCTTATTTATTTATTTATTTTGAATATGGGACAAGTGATGGAGTGGCTTGCTCATGGCAGACCATTATCAAATTTATTTTTTTAAATTTTATTACTATTATTTATTTATATATCTATGTATATTTATATAGATATATAAGAATGCATATTATTTATATATACATATATTATTTATATATCTATTATATTCATTTATTTTTTTAAATATTTATTTTATATTGATGTATATATATATATATATATATATATATACACATATTTATTTGTATAATTTATCAACTGTATATAAATTTTATTTGAATTACCCTTTAATCACTACATATATGTACGTACACATGCATGCATTACTAGGTGCATACATGTACATATTTATAGGATTACATTCTCTTTTCCTATCAATTTAATGTACATCACATATGCAGCATACGTGTACTTTTCACTTCATTCTCACCTACTTTTACATTTAAAAAAAAAATAAATCATTCTATAAATTTAAGTTAAGATCATGCATTTGAAATTCCAAATCTATGTAATCATATTCAATACATTTACAATTTATACATGGAATACATGATCGGTATAAGAAAGTTTTGGTTATAACAAAATTTCTTCTAAATCCCTAAGGTTTGCTCACCTAATTCAACTTTAATCCATTAGTATAAAAAATGAACATTCCACCTCAAATTTTTCTATTTCACAGGATAAGTATGTTCTTCCTTTAGTCAGCTATTAAATAAACTATTAAAAGCTTAAGTTTGAGATCATTTTGCTCCTGAATCATTTGGAATATTTTAAATACTTAAAATCAAACAAAAATGAAAAAGAAAATATCGAATAATTATTAAATTTTAAAAAGTTTGTTTTCTTTTGTACTTCTAATTTAATTTTTGTTTTATTTATTTATTTATTTATTTTCACTTCTAATTTATTTTTTATTTATTTAACTCTAATAAAAATGTAAATAACTTAATTTAAAATATCGTAACATAAAATTATTTATATTTAAAATTATTCAAAATTCTCTTTTAGTGGGATTTTTCATTGGTCTGTGGCTCATTGTACAGTAACGATGAGCCAAACGAGCCATTAGAAGAAATTAGAGAATAGAACACGAAGCAAAGAAAGGTACTTTGGTATATTTAGACCCTGTTTGAGATAGGCATAGTTTGGTATATATACGTACCTTACACCTTTTTAACTTTGCAATATTTGCTTTGAGATAAGTAGTTTGGTATATTTGATCCTATTTGATTCCAAAAGGGTCGACTGCAATGTAGGGTACAGTTATGTCTTTGGCAAATCAAGGATGTGGCATGGTGAGTGTTTCCACCAGCACTGGCTCAAGGAATCCAATGAGTCACATGTAATATCTACTATATGGCTCATTTGGTGTGGCGACAAAAGAGCAAAATAAAAGCTAATACATTGTGGGATGCAATTAGATTGCACTCACCATGTCATCGGGTGCAATCTTATTTCAAAGGGGGGAATAGAGGGGTAGAGTGCAATATTCAATTGGACTTTAAGGTGGACTTAAAAAATTACCCTTCTAATCTTTTTTTTAATAGGTTCTTTTGGTTAATTTTATTTATATTAACTTTAAAAATATTCTTTAAGTAGTAAAATATTTTTTAAATTATTTTTTTATGTATTTGACAGTAAAATTATTAATTGATATAAAAGATTTTATTAATTTTTAATTTATTAAAAAATTTATTTTCGCAGTAAAATAAGTTTATTATTTTCAACTATTTTTTAATTTTATAGATATAAATTTTATTAAATAATAAATTTTAATCTAATGCTCTTAATACTCATTTTCTTTTTTCTTACTACACTTACCTCACCATCAGAGTTGCGATTGTATCCAAACAATATAATTGTTATAGTATCCAGTTTTACCACTACAATAACTAATCTTACCAGAATCATTGTTTTTAATCTCATCGAACTTAGACTCATTTTCACTGTCCATCAAAATGAAGCTTTAAAAAACAATTTTATATTGAGGATCAGATAACAAACTAAACTATTTGATTTATATATAAATATATATAATTAAATCAAATATTCTGTGTCACGACCTCAATCCGTGACTTACCAAAACCACTACAAATTTTTCGCTTTTTACTTTACTTACATTTCTCTCCTCAACAATTGGGCTGTGATTCGATATTAGTCACTCACTCACATTCATTCACAATATACATAGAATTTAGTATTCTTTTCTATAACATAAACTGTTATACAATATTTGTACATATACATCCCGACCGTACAATTGTTTACATAACTATGCTTATACATTGTTCAGTACAAAATGTTCGAGTGTGTATACCTCTCGTAAGATGGATAGGCAGCAGATACAATGAATGCTATACCTCAGCCAGACTCAATCTACTACGGATGATCTGTAGAGAATGGAAAATAAAGGGAGATGAGCAAACAACGCGCTCAGTAAGAAAATCAGGCAAGCAAGTAGTCAAATCACAGTAAATATGGCAGTTCACAAAACATACAATCATCGGTTTTCGACCCATCTATCTTAGGTCTAACTGTATCATGAAAACAAGTGATATATCATGCAAGACTCGGTGGTTAAATGCGATACTCTCTTGGATTATGGTCATATCCTATAATGGTGAAATCCCAGGCAACACAGATCTCGATGTGCGGGTAATCACAGCTGCAACGGGAGGGGGTCAGTCCATCACAACCGCCAGCTATAAACTCCTCAACTCCACAACTCCACATAACACACGGTACAGTGTACTCCATGCCACTCGCACGGTACAACGTACACCCATGGACCCTCTCCTTATGGTTGGGATGCCTGCCATAGGTCTTAATCCTCACACCATGAAAATACATCATACTCGGGGTGCTTGCCACAAGTCTTAGCCCTCATACTATGAAAATAATGTCACGTCTCTAAATCCACGTGCGAACATCTCGATAGTACGACACTCAGTCTACACAAAGGAAATCGTCACGGTTTTGTTAACATGTCTTATATATCACGTAAAAATAACAGTGCGCGTCTTGAGTGTGACTCATAATCAACACTCCGCCTCTTAAACACTGTGTATGCATTTCAAAACATCAATACTAGTGCGAATAACCTCTAGCACTAGGTCAATGCATAATTCTCTTTTCAAATCAAGTACGAGTTATCACTCAAGTACTATATCATGTATAAGTCATGAAAATTCGAGTACGAGCAATGCTCCCAGTACTCTATCATGTAAAACTGAGTATGAGCAAAGTTTTCAATACTCTATATGCATTAATCACAAACTGAGTACGAGCAATGCTCCTAGTACTCTCACATGCATAAAATAGCATTAAAATCAAGCACAAGTATACACTCCAATGCTTTATGATGTACATCTCAAAATATAGTGCGAGTAGTCTCTAGCACTTATGGTTTTCACACAAAACCAGAGAGATGGCTTATTCAAATCACAACTCTCTCATTTCAAATCAAATTAGCACTTAAGTGTGCTGTTTTCGCATATACATGAAAACATTAGCCATTCTATCATGCAACTCAGGAATGAAGCGTTACAACATGCTTTTCAAGCTTTTTATCCTATTTTTGGATAAAATCACACTTTATCTCATTAATCTCTATCACACACATTAACCTATTCAGGGGAATTCATATAGCATAAAATATCGTATTTAAATACGTGTAGCCATCTCTAGCTACTCACGAAATTTCCTTACCTCGGATCACGTCAAGTGACCTCACTTCCTCGATTCTGCTCACTCTTGCAGTCCGATCAGCTTCCAATGTGATTTTCGAAGCTGTTATAAATATTGGCGTTAGTATATCACTATATACTCATTTCATTTGCCAAATATCTACATTCTACATAAATTTCATAACTTCTCCCAATATGGTATAAATCCACATTTTCACATAATTATCTTTATTTCTCTTTATTTCCAATTTATGCATTTCATAAGATTAACTCATAATCTTTCATACATGCATATTTCATCATCAAACTCATGTTAACACCATTTCCTCATCATTTCCTCATTTTCTCACCAATATCTAGGTCATGGTGATTTTTCATTCTCCTTTCATTTTCAACAATTCATATATACACCAATAACCTCCTCAACACATCTAGTTTAACATATATCAACTTGGTGCATTAAATCTTACCTAGCTGAAATTTCCTTCCTTTTCCACCAAAATGGTAAATCCTTCCTTGCTCCTTGAACTCTTGATTTCAATCCTTTATTTCTAAGTATGTTTATCTCTTCTTACTAAGAACAACTTTGCTTAATTGTATCTCACTCAAAACTGATCACAAACTGAAGTTTTCTAGTGTTTCTTGGCTAGGTTTAGGTTTGTTTCTCAAATAGAATAGTAACTCTCAGGAAATGAAGTGCAGAAGCCCAGTATTTATAGAACTGTCTTGATGAGATCGATCTGCTCTGCATTTTTCTTCTTGAAACTGACCTTTCCAGACCACATGAGATCGATCTACTCTTACATGAGATCAATTTGTTGTAAGTCAGTAGCTTAAGAGAATCGATCTGACCCTTCAGAGATCTATTCCTTCTTCACAGAATACTCAGCAGATCGATCTGGCCCTATTGGAGATCGATCTGACCTGTTCCATTGCTCGAATAAGAGCATTTTTGGCTCTTTAAGATCGATAGATCGATCTGACCTGTTCCATTGCTCGAATAAGAGCATTTTTGGCTCTTTAAGATCGATCTCTCATCCCATGAGATCGATCTCTCATTCATATTTTTCAGATTTTACTGCAGGTTTTTACAGTAATCACACACCAAACTTCACTTATTTTGTTGCCATAGTCATTTTCTCATCAATTACCTTTAAGGCTTGAAAATGACATCCATTCATACTTCATATACATTGAAAATTGAGTGCATTCATTGTATAGCCAAAGGTATACAATATAAACCCAAATGAAAGTATAAAACTCATTCCATTTTACTTAAGTACTCAAAACTCAAGATATTCCCATTTCACTCCTGGAAATATCCCTTTCACACATGTTTTATACTTATAAACTTGCATGTATTCATTCTATACACATTTACAAACTTCAAATATCCATTCTTCATAATTTACATTGAATGTGACTTGCTCATACGTCACAAGTCATAAAGATTGCATATACAAAATTGTGGATCTTACATTCTGTCACGAACCAAATCTATAAACACATGCATATGCAGAAGACTTTTCTTAAAAATCATACATTTTAGATTTGTTACTGGTTAGATTGTAAGACTTCTAACTTGGGTACCCTGGCACTAGTTAAATACCAAACCATTTTTATGTTAATGCGTAAAGTAGTTCACTTAGTTAAATTGGAGATCTATACATACATGTAAAAATATATTTCTAATAATTTTGGGATACTTTATAATTTAGTAATAAAAAAATTTGAATTATATGTATGTGTTCGGGTATAATTATTTAGGTAAATTGGAAATATATATTTATTTAAGTAAATTAGAAATTTAATTAGAAATATAAATAAATAAATAAATAAATTAATAAAAAAAAGAGGACAGGATCGCGCGACAGGGTTCTCCCTGTTGCGCGGCCCGAGCTATCTCCCTCCCCCCTCCATTTTTTTCCTCTCCCTCTCCCTGATTTTTTTCCCTCTACCGTCCACACCTCTTCACCGCCAATGATCGAACCGACACCCTGAACCGATAGCCTCCCTCTCCACCATGGACAGTTCCCATCCCCTCTCTCGAACAACTCAAAAACCTAGGAAACTCGAAACCCTTTCTCCCTCTGTTTCGTGCGTTGACGACCGAAGAGGACGTCGGCCATCCCCAAACTGCGAGCTCCGACGACGGTCGACACCCCTATTTCCCCTCTGACACAGTTCCCTTCCCCTCTGAAGCCAACAGTATCGAAAATCAATTTATCTATTTCTCCATTTTTGTACCAGTAGACTCCTAGGTAAAAACCAAAATTTTATCTAGCTAAATTCTTATGTAAATTGTATTATAGATGTATAATTGTTGTAAAAATTAATTTAAATTTGTGTTTTGAAGAATTTAGGAAAATTAGGGATTTTTAATTTGACAAAAAATTGGAGATTTTGATAATTAAATTAGAAACTGATATTTTGGATGAAATTTATGAATATGTTTAGGTTGAATTTACTGGTTAGCATGTTAAATTTCATCTATAGTTGAAATTTCAATGTAAACTTAAGTAATGGGTATTTAGCCACTTAGAGATAATTGGAGATAATTTATTTAGCTAGAATTTAAGGTTTAAATCAATAAATTGCAATGTGATTACTGTAGTTTTATGATTACATGATTAAAGACTTAAGCTATATAAGTGGGGATGTTAAGTTGTAGGTCTCGGCCATGATGAAAATAATAGAGGATTTCATGCTATATTGGGTTTTGGAGATTTAAAACTATAAAGTTATAATATAATCAGTATATAAATTTGGTGCATGTAGTTTTATGGAGGAATATTAGACTTGGATGTTGAAGATTTAGTATCGGCCAAACTAAAGAAAGGGATTTAGAAATTTAGTTGAAATTGACTGATTATTGAAGATTCTTTTCTGAAAATAATTAATGTATAAATGAGTTTATAATTTCATGTTAAGCTTGATGTAAATGAGGGATAAAATAAGACGGGAACCTAGCTAAAGGATTCGACCAACTAGGGGAGAATGAAAGGTTGAAATATGTTTGTGTGTTTATAGTGGATTGGCCGAATATGGATGTATGTTTAAGGATTTGTTTAAACGTAAAACCTTATGGAAAGGTTAAGATTTGAAATTTGCTATCATAATAATAAAGCACTTGGTGGTTTGTAACTGTTTTAAGTAAATTATAAACTGAAATAAGTAAGGAGACTGATCACCGAATGTTTTACATGTGGAAATGCAGCAACTGCCTCGTCGAGTGCCAAGGAAGCTTAGGTACATATATGCATGCCTAAGGCGATAAGGGTAATTGTTGCGCATCGGTTGCAGTAAGGGATTTATAGAATTTTTCACTAATAGGATACCTTAGGTTAAGTTAAAATTTTGCTAGGAACACTTAGGCTATTAATTTAGTTAGGATTTATTTTAAACTGGTTATCTAGCTTACCCGATTTTCACCAATATTATAACATTTGTTTGTAGTTACAAGCTTTACTCAAAATGATTTTATTGTTATATATAAGTAAATTGATTTTTAATGTCAAATAAAAATAGTTAAACCCAAATGAGTGCAAACGTTTCACTACCTGAATTTATCGTTTTGCGCATTTATGCATGATGTTACAAATTTGTTGCATGGGCTGTTTTGAATATGATTTGGGAAAGTGCAAGGTTTTAAGCGAATTGATGGTTGTATGTTTTGAAATGATATTGCACGTTTTAACAGTCAATGGTTTACTTTCCCTAAACTTTGGTTTTGAATTGAAGTGATTTCGTACTTATATTGTACACCCGTCGTGGTGGTTTATTTTTGAGAATGTTGACAATCCTCGAAAATACCTTTGTGGCAATCATGTCCTGTGAGAGCCACCTTTAGCACCGGTAGGAGGTTCTATGTAATTGCCTTACGGTGCCAAGTACTTCACGGGATGCTTGTGTGGCATCAAGATTATGGGTCGTGAGAGCCACTTCTAGCACCGGTAGAAGGTTCTATGTGATTGCCCTACGGTGCCAAGTGCTTCACGGAGATGCCTTTGTGGCATTGCAATTTTTAAGCTACCTACTACTGTAAACATTGATCTCGTCTTCAGTACCCTAGTCTAGACCTGATCAGTTTAGGATAGGGCAGTAATCACTATGACCATAGGTGTTTACATTGTGTAACTAGTTCCATGACGAGTTTTAGATTGCGCCACATCTCTCCTATTTGTATCGAATATTTAATATGAGATCATGTATGCGTTTGCTAGACTGTACTTGTTTTTAGCACGAATGTTATGCTACCAGATTTCAAGGTTTTCGTGTATTAAATTCTACACCAATGATTTATAAACGGTGGACTGTTAGCAAGCTTTGTGAAATCTTCAGTCTTAGGAAATGTGTTGATTTAACTTATTTTACTTTTTCGTGTTTAACCATTGATTTATAAAAGTTGTGCATCATCTCACAAAGTGCATGATTTACCTAAACTGAGAAACTATATACATCTGCTTACTTGGTTTTTTATTGGCCTCAGTTATACGATTTCCTTACTGAGCGTGTGGTTGCTCACCCCTTTTCTTTAGAACATTTCAGATTAACTTGTGGGTGAAGCGCTCGAAAAATTGCTAATTTCACGTTCTAAGTGCGTGGCTTTCGTGCTAAGGTATACGCAACTAGTGTAAAGTTTTTGCTTCAGACTTGTATGTACGCATGAATTTAAGTAATAATCATTTGGGATGTATTAGCTGAGTTTTAGAGTGTTGCTCATATACTAGGATCTATTTACTTAGTTAGGTAACACTTCGTAAATCGATTTAAAACTTTAGCGATTGGGCTATTATCAATTGTTAGTTACTTTGGATTATGTGATGTTAGTTGTGGATAGCTAGGGTTGTTGATATATATTTGCTTGCAAGATTGATAAATTGTGGATTTGTGATTGATGATTGAGGATATGGGCTGCATATTGTTCTTGTTTGTAGGTTGGGTTAAGTCAAATTGCAGCCGTTATGCTGCCTAAATTTTTAGAAAATTTTAGAACTTAAACAAAATACTCCACATATTAGTCTAAAAAGTTTTAAACTTATATCGGACACGGAACTACAAGAAAAAGATCCTAAAGAAATAATAATAAACACTATGCCAAGGTTAATTCACTTTAAAACGTTTCCGTCTATATATGCGCTTAGGGATAGTTATAGATGTCACAGGTCATGACATAGATATGCAGTAAACATAAATCTACTTAATACATTAATTCCCAAAATCAAAGTGCATGAACATAAGTATTTAAATTGAAATTGTAATCCAATTCGACACGTCTTACATCTCAACCGGAGTCTACTGAAAAATAGTACAAATGCGTATTAAATTCACCTTACACTGTAGATGGAAGAACTGTGTGAGTCTGAAGCTCCTTAAATGTAGCCTGTAAGCTACTTAAGCTAAAACATTTCAAAAAGGAAGTGACTTAATAGCCAAGCAACTAATACGAGCATACAAAATTAGTACTCTACATAGGCAAATAGGAGTTTAAAATAAATTACTATTTCTAAAATCGAGTTTGTTTATAAAACTATCATGACATATAATTTAAAACAAGTAATTAAAAAGGGCAAGTAATATTTGTAAAATAAAACAATTAAGTACTTATCATGATGGGAACATATGCATACATAAAAATGTAAGAAAATAAAAGATACACTTGCTTTGATCTATCTTGAAATACAGTTACAAAATCCCATCTCAATTGCCTGAAAACCAAAAAAAAATAAAATTCTATACAAAACATCGTCATATTCAATCCAGTAAAAGTGAGTAAGACTTGGTTTAGAGATCTCCTAGAACTACAGTGGTAGGTCATGAAACTTGTTATTGCACGGGTAACGGTCCTCATACCCTTATGGAGCGTATACATTCACTTCAATCACTTGTTTAGTGCTATTAATGTCATGCGGATACTCTACTAAGGTGTTCCCAATCCAGAATACAAAATTAGTAATATGTATACTACGACGGGTCCATATCCGAGCACTAAGATTAGGTACTTCACCACCGTCGATGCCTTGGACAATCCTCATCTCTATGGGTTTGAACCATAGATCAACCCGATGTTACTAGACAACCAATCCTCATACCATTTTGGGATATATCCCAATCATAGGTCGCAAGTTTCTACACAACTCTAATGGAGAGCTCAAATCACCAAAACAAAACACAATATCCTTGAAGGGATCCAAAGTTCACCAAAAAAAAAAAAAGAGATTTCAAAATCATAGCAAGGATTACAACTTTATACAAAACATATACAGAGGGTGAAATCAGAATGCATACATGACCCTAACATTTACATACAAAACATGCTCAAATCATTTAATCAAATCACAATTTTATCTAAATCAGGACGTAAGAATTTTACTTGATTTTTCACAAATAAAGGTTTGATAGTACTAATAAAATCGTTGAAACCTCGATTAGAGTACTTACTAACTCTTAGCTCGATTTAACAACTCACGAGATGGCAACTGGATCTGTGAGTAGTCACAATCAACGTGTATCTGCAAAAGTCAAACTTTGAATTTTTAACGATTAGATCAACAATTTCGTAATTTAACTTAACTTTAATGAGTTTCACAGTGTTCCTACTTAGTCAAACCCAATTTGACTTTTTGGTCAAAGTCAATCATCGATCAAAGTCAAACTTTTTTCGAGAGCCTACCTAAACCTTGTTTTCATCATTAGGACCCTCAAAACTTATTTCAAAGTTCAATTTACCTCAAGTCAACCCTTTTTCTAAAACTCAAACCATAAACAAAAAGTCAACCTTTTGACTTTTAGATCCAATTCTTCCTCGAATGGTCCCAAATAAATACTAACACCTTATTAGACTTAATTATATTTTTAATCCATAAAATCGAGTTTCGAACCTATTGGATTAGGGTTTAGCTGAACCTACTCTATCTAAACCCTAAATGCCCCAATTTACATTTTGAGACTTCCTAACTCCAAATTGCCTTATTTTGCATTTTTTTAGTATGTCTTGAACAATTTCTAAACAATGTTTAATGTCCCCAGTTCAGCATAATTTAATCACCTACTTATTTCTCAAATTTCCACTTTAATTCTTTAACATCGGAATGTCTAAATTCTTTATTCTTCCCATAAATTAATTAAGCAAAATTTTTATACAATACGTATAAGCTCAAATTCACCATGTTCTAAAATCCTAGACTATCAAACAACTCAAACCCTTAATGTAACATGCTTTGGCCAAATCCTTCAAGGTTTCACAATGTAAAATTTCCCCAATTTCACAAACTACATCATCACAATCTCATCATGTAACAACAATTCATCATATTCTCACCTTCTCTTACCAAATGGACTAAGATTTCTCCCTTGTCTAAGGATAGCCAAACCTATCAAGGATGACATTTCAAAATTTCCATTACACAAGCTTATACAAATCATAATTTACAAATTGAAATTGCAAAGGTTGAATTTCTTACCAAACTTCTCTTTATAGCTGAACACTTAGGACCCTTAGACACCTATTTCTCTGTTATTTTTCCAGCTTGCTTTCTTCCCTAAAACCCAAAATTTGCAAAGTAGAGCGAGTGCATAAGATGGAAGTCAAATGATGGTTTAGTGTGGTCATGTAAAATCGATTTGCATATAGATTTGGGTGAAGCTAGGGAGCAGTTGAACCCTTGTCTTCTTCTTTGGTGTTTATTGGGTTTTGAGTTCTGTTTCCAAGCATTACTCAAGGGGGTTGAAGGCTGAAGTCGGCAACTAGGTGACAAGCCAAAGTGATCAACTGTAGTAGCATTGGTATCTACATGGTTGACACTTGTCTTTGGCTAGTACCTCATGTGGAGGTGGGAGGGTAATTTCATACCGGTAACATGCATCATACTATTTGATTAGTAATTTGCAATATCTTAGGGCCATGCAACTAAATCCATCCTTAATAACTTTCAACTGATGCATTTATGTCTACTACTGCCACAACACAGCACATGACCAAATTTTGAAAAATTATTCATGCCAATCTATAAAGAATTAGGAGACAAGCCTTATCTAAAAAGATAATTGAATTAAATTTCTAATCAAACTGGAATCACCTCAATTAGAGTTCCCTAGCATGATAAATCTGTAACTCTTTGTAAACTGCTTACTTACAATGTTTCCTACACATAGGTTTACTTTCAAAATTCACTGAACCTAATCCATAATGAATTGGATCATGCATAATATATGGTT
Source organism: Firmiana major (assembly GCA_033439115.1). Taxonomy (NCBI): domain Eukaryota; kingdom Viridiplantae; phylum Streptophyta; class Magnoliopsida; order Malvales; family Malvaceae; genus Firmiana; species Firmiana major. Next base: position 17,407,891 of record CM065903.1, on the reverse strand, counting down.
AGAAAGGTATTTAAGTTTTCTTTCAAATCAATATTAAATCACCCTGATTGGAACTTCCTACTATAAATTGTGCAATTCCTTGCAAGTAGGTCGACTAAAGCTACACATAGGCTAACTTTGAAAAATTGTTGGAATTGACTCACAATGAATTAGAAGATGTGCTACATATGCCAAAAAATGTATATGAGTTAACTTTCAAATAAATTTTACGGTTCGTCAATTGGGTTCCTATGAAATCCTTGAAAATATACTACTCTACGTAAATGTATTTAATTGAAACTTGAGCTAATTTAGCATATTTTAATTTATTTTGGATAGATTTGGTGAAGTAGTGATGTCCCAATGCTTAGTGTCAAGTTTGGTGGAATTTTGGCATCAAGGGTAAAAAGGTAATTTTAATAGCCCGACGTTTATTTTATAAAGTCAGCTACGGGTTTGTGAATAAATATTGCTAGAAATTCAATTATTTGGAAAATAAGGAAAATAGAATAGTTAGGATTTATTTAATTAAGGTTTGAGATAGTAGGGGACACGAAAATTTCATTTAATGATTATGTCCAAAATAATCATTTGCATGAAATAGTAACTTTCCACTTACTATGTCTCTTGGTATTATTAACCATTATAATTAATATGGGATTCAATTTAATAAAAGCCAAATTACCAAGCCAACCATGGGGCCATTTCCAAATTGAATTAATAAGCTTAATTTAGTTCAAAACTCATCATTAATCTCATTAAACCCATTGTCTTCAACATTGCGACTTTTCTCTCTCATTCTCAGCAAATCTAAAGTAAAAGGCAGCCATTGTCATACCTTGAATCAAGCTTCAGTAAAGGGAAGAATCAAGGAGATTTCATGCTTTTTTAGGGAAACCGAAGGTTTAAATGTGAGGAGACTTAGACTTAAGCTTGCATGTAGGTTTCGGTAACTCTTGAGAGAAATTGAAACGTGAAGAGATTCAGGAACACTCTCGGCCATTAACAATTAAGGTGAGGATGAAGTTTTCTTTGGTTTTTAAGCATACAATCATATGTTTTCACTACTAAGTTGTTTACATGTGGATTAATAGCAAAGTTGGTGAAAATGGCGTGAAACCGAGAGCAAGATAGTCAAGGGAGCTCTCGACCATGGTAAATAGTAAGAGGATTAGCCATTTTCACGTTTTTCTAAACTTGAAAATTATGGGAATTACATGAAAAGGAGGTTAATGCATGTGTGTTTTGGTGAATGAATACCTTGGAACCGAAAGTGAGAAGGCTTGGAAACATTCAACCATTGTTGATTGAGTAAGATTAGTTAAGATTTTGGCATTAAATAAGCTTAGAAATCATGGATGAATTACTAAAGGGTGTTACATGTTAGTTTTGGCAAAGGGAGCTGTCACGACCCCTTTTCATCCTTTTCACTCGAAAATCACCATAAATTTTTTGCCTTTTCATTTCCTTTACCGGTCGTGAACAATTCTCAACAATAATAGTTGGGCTATGAGTTAGTATTAATCATCACTTACCATTCATCTTTCAATTAATCAAGAGTAAGCACATGCATTTAAAAGTTTAAGTTCTATACTTATACATGTTTGCTAACACTTACATCCCCCTATATTACAATTTAAAATGATTACTGTGCTATTACATGTTTAGATACAAAAAGAATTCATGTGTGTATACCTCTTGGCGATGGAGAGCAGCGGATATCCGGATACAACTCCTCAGTCTCTCACTAGACTATTGTGTGCGCTCTGTAGAGGGGGAAAATGATAGGGATGAGCAACCACACGCCCAGTAAGGTAATAATACAAGCATGGTAGATAACTACACTATCTACATGCTTATAATGTCATGGCACAAAGTCATTTATATCCAGAGCATGAGAAAATATTAAAACTATGCCACATGTATATACATATATCATGTACTGAAAACATGAAAATAGGCATGTAAACATGGAAAATCATCATGTAAAAACCTCCCATGCTCATCATAATAAAACTCATCATAAAAACCATTCCTCGGGGTTTAACATCAAATCAAAACTTAATAAGACTCATCACAAGTAATTTATCATCCATTTCAAAACATCCCACAAGGTTCGACCCCTCCCTCGGGTCTACCCTGGACAACATAAATCATACTCAGTATATAAAACCATGTGACATCATGTGAGACAGGTGGTCACTATATAATCGAGGACTCTGTTGACCGACTATGTCATTATCATCCTAGACCACACGAATCTCGGTTTGCGGGGCATCATGCTGGAACGGAGGTGGGTTAGTGTAAGACCTGATTTTTATCGTATTTTCTTATGATTCACACATTGTATGAATATTGTTATATATTAATGGAATTATAAGACGGATGATTTTGATCATATAAATATGAATGAAGTAGTCGAATGTACATAAAATTCGAAAACGGACAGTTAAGGAATTTTAAATTAAATTTATGAGATTTGAATTGTCCGAACAGAGATACAAATTTTAAATGAGAAATTATAGTGGGTCCAAGAAGGAAAGTCGACCTAAATTGGTCCCGAACGTGTAGAAGGGTAAAACGATCAAAAGACCAAAAATCCGAAACTTCAATAATAAATTTCATTAAAAATATGGATTTAGGAAATCTTGATCAATAAAGGAGATATTATTGAATTTCGAGTCCAATTGATCAAGATATGAATTTATTGGAATTAATCCAAATTTTCCCTTCGAAAAAGTATCTCGACAATATGGGAAAATATACCGAAAAGATAAAATAAGACTGATAAATTCATTAAATTGATTTAAGGAATAAAATATAATTTTTAAGATATTTTGGGGTATTTTATTATATTTTATTTTATTAAAATAAAATAAAATATAATAATAATAATATAAGTATATATAAAAAAAAGAGGAAATCTGAAAATCGCGAAACAGAAAAAGAAACTGAAGGAGAAACGAAGCAAAGACGCGACGCGAGGAAGACCGAGGGCACCGGCGACCCAACGGCCAGGTGAAGGGCTGAACAAGAAAGAGGACGACCGCGCGATCCCCCAGGTACCGACTACGCATGCCGAAATCCGACGGATCGAGGGAGAGAAGCCGCGGAGGGAGAAAAGAGGAACGGCGGCCACCGACGTGATTTGACCCGATCCAAGGCCGATCGAGTATTCCCCTATCTGAGACGAACCGAATGCGGCAGTAAGGCACCGGGAACCGGCTAGACGTCGTCGGAACAATAAAAAGGGACTGAACCGGTCGGCCGGTTCAGTGAGAAAGCTACGGTACTGAATCGGACCGGACCGGTTCAGCCAAGAAAGAAAAGAAAAGAAAAGAAAAAGAAAAAGGGAAAAAGAAAAGAGGAAAAAAATTGGGGAAAATTTTGGTGATACAATCGAGCTTCGAGTAAGTCGGTAAGAGGTCAAAAGTGACCGATTTGATTTTTGAAAAATTTATTTAAATTATATTTGATTGAAAAATAACTCAAAATTAAATATAAAATTGTGCAGTTCGACGATAAATTTCGAACGTGAGCCGATCGAACTCCGATTTACGCATCATCGCATAATTTCGAGTAAGTAAAGCTCATTTACAACAATTGTATGATTATTGCGCAATTGAAATTTATTTTACGGATTTCAGTTTTTTATTTTCGCAATAAAATTGTCACGCCCCGGAAACGCAGAAAATATGGCAAATTTAAAAACTTTTTACTCATCAATTCACAATTATGGGTGCATTCCTGTGCAGTGTCATACATCATCATATTTATCATACCTCAGGATCACATCATTAGATAGTATATATCATAACATATACATTACTCAATCTCAAGTTAATTAATCCTAATACATCCCATACAATGTTATACATCAAGTATCTGTAATTACATAATTGTCTGGGTCCATGAAAGATAAATGATACCTCAAAACACAATATATGGCATGGAGCTCAAGTTCTCCACTAGCCACTACTCCGTACGTCGCAGGGAAACCCTTTTCACTTGAAGAAATCTGGGGGGAAAGAAAACAGGGTGTGCTTCTAAATCGCTCAGTAAGGGGGTAAGGGACTCATTATATAAAGCCATAATGCACATCATAAAATATTTATTTGTATGTGAAACTCAGTATACTTATTTGAAAACCATAGCATGAAAGTTCTCAAAACAACATTCTCATATCTCAAAACCATGTGGAAACATGAAGTAAAAGGCTCAATATAGAGCAGTAACAAGCATGTGAAAATAATGCGATAATGGCTTTCTCAATAAACGTGATAAAATCATTGTAATAACAATACACGTGGCGCAGCCACCAAACACACGTGGCATAGCCACAGATTTAGATTCGCACGTGACACAACCACAGAATAGGGTTTCACATGGCAACGACCACCAAATATATGTGGCACAGCCACAGAATGGGGGATCTCACGTGGCCACCAAATATACGTGGCACAGCCACAGAATGGGGGATCTCAAGTGACAACGGCCACCAAATATACGTGGCACAGCCACAGAATGGGGAATCTCACGTGGCAACAGCCACCAAATAGGGTGTCTCACGTTACCAGAACGGAGAAGAATCGGGCTTACATGCTACCAGAGCAATGCCCGGTGTGTATTCAAAATTACACACCTAAGTCTTTATCAATAGCCATTATCATATAAAACTGGTTTGCCTTCACGTAGAACTCAAGTGGTTTTTTTCTCATAAAACTCATTTAAAACCGTTTTGTTCTCAACACAAAACATATTAAAACCGAGTCCCAACCGACAAAACACGCACACATTTCTCAAATCTCAATATCGCCTTAACGTAGAGCCCAATTCATTTCTCACACAAACTCAACGGTTTATAAAGCAGTTTCACGCGTAGCTTATAAACTCATAAAAACATTGGGCTCCAATCGGCTATAAAAATCGTGTGCATTCTCATCGAAACATAACACATCAAACATGCTTGTTTTATAAATCGTAAATCATGCTATAATAGTTCACAAATCACATACACAAATGGTTTAGTTTCCCTTACCTCTTTGCACCTCCTATAGTACAATTGTTTCCCTCTTGTCACGGACTAGTCTCACATTCCACTCTGGAACTCTCGAGCTGTCCAAACGATGTTAAAACATCAATACTCATCATCACAGTAACCTCAATTCTCAAAATCGTGCATAATTGCTCTTAACACCTCAAATCTCTCAATTCTCATAACTCTATTACAATCCACAATCTCATTCACAACATCTTAACATCCTACACTTCCCATGCCACAATATCTATGCTAATTCATCACATTGTCTAAATATCATCATCACTCCAACTACATTGTAATTTCATTAATCCCTAATCATTTTCCAGCCATTTCAACACAATGCCAACAACCATTATCACCAAAATCATCTCAAATATCAAGATCGAGGTTTAGAAATTACCCAAAACTTATGGAGAGCTTATCTCTTGCCTCGATTCAATCCGTCTTTCGATTTCCAAGTATGTTGTTCTCCCTTTGATGAGGAATAACTTTCCTTCTTGCCACAGTTGGACGAAAATGGGTGCTTTGGATGAGTGAGAAAGCTAGGGCTCAGGTGAAAATGGGGTTTTGAAGAGAGAGAAAATGAAATTGCAGGAGAAAGCAGGGGTTCCTTATATAGACGGAGGGTAGGAGATCGATCTGGCTCTTGATGAGATCGATCTGCATTTGAATTTGGGGACGATTTTGGGCAATTTTATGCCTAGGAGATCGATCTGTCGAGGGGTGAGATCGATCTCTTTGTGGCTTTATGAGATCGATCTGCTCCTTGAGGAGATCGATCTCCTCCCAAACAGAAACATTTGGAGATCGATCCCTTCCTCATGAGATCGATCTTCTCTCGAACAGAATCATAAGGAGATCGATCCTCTTCCATTAGAGATCGATCTGCTCACTTACTTTCCTCCTTCCTTGTCATTTTTAGCATACCAGATCGATCTCTCCTTCTCCAAGATCGATCTGACCTCATAGTTTCACACTTAGGTTAAACACTCAACATGTAAATCTCCAAATATAATTTCCACAGTCTACTACTTAGATTATTTCTCATTCATCACATATACATTTCACTTAGCTCAATAAATTACACTTCAAGTTCATATTACATAATTAAAATATGTCTAAAATTCTCAGATCTCACAAAAATATATTAAATTTGGATTTTTTAATAAATTGTTGTAAATGATATACGGTGTAACGACCCTTGACCTTGAAAATTCGGAGGAATTTTTTTTTTTGAACTTACCCACTTATTCCCTTATTCACTTAGGCTGTATTCCTGTTCAGTGTCAATCCTTAAAAATATCTCATTTAATTTATCCTTATACAGATTTCATCCCGACACATTATTTTCAATAGATGTCTGTGCATATACAAAAGGTAGTCTGGGGAGGCTCATATCCGCCAACCTACATCATCTACGTAGCATTTTATTAACTGTAATTCACTGTAAAAATCTGAGAGGTAGAGGGGTGAGCTTTTGGGGAAAAGCCCACTAAGGTAATACTCTTAAAGTAGTTCTGATATATAAAAACCTTTGAAATTGTTCATAGAACGAAACTTAATGTCATTCATAAATTGTCATTTCATGCATAATCGTCATAAAGCATGTGTCTTTAAAACAAATAACATGCTTAACCATTTTACAACTTTTCATAAATCATTTCGTAAACATATCATGCATATTTCATAATCATTTCATAAACATCTCATGCATATTTCATAATCATTTCATAAACATCTCATGCATGTTTCATAATCATTTCATAAACTCTTATTATAGTCGATTTTATAATTAAAATCGGGGAGACTAGGCTATAACTAAGTCATGCGATACGTGTCATTCTCCATTGGAGAGTCATCATACCTATGGCCATGGTAAGTGGGCTGTAGACTGGATCAGGGTCGTACAACCATTTCGTAAAATATCGGTAGTATCCATCTTACTTACTTTCACTAGCACCTAGCTAGGACACGGGCACCAAAGGAACTCTCCGTGTGGGCAACATAATTGCGTGCTGCGCGGGCACGAGATGCTACCGAAACATCATCATAAACCACCAGTAGCACGACATCTTCCACACAGGTCGAGTCAAGTGCTAAAGGGGCCTACGTACCGGCACCTCAAGTGATGGAGCCGGAACACCACGAGAAGTAGCCAAGCATGAAGCCTAAGTCTCAAAACATATTTTCCTTTTTTTCGTAAATACTTTTGAAAACGTCAAAAGTTCCATTTCAAAGCGTAAATATGGGTTTTCAAGCCATCATAAAACTTTCATGCATTTTCATAATTCGAAAGTTTATTTCATAAACACAGATGTTCTAGCGAACATTTTGTAAAACGAAATCATGTTTTGTAAACAGTTTCGCAAGTATGGACGCATTGATAAATCATTTCAAATCATATGCTCTTTCATAAAATCATTTCTCAGTGAAACAAGAATGCAATATCAAAACTAAGTTAAGTAATACCCCTTACCTCGATTTATCGGGTATCTCGAATTCGAACGGTGACGTCTCCTAGTACCTCCTTTAATCCCTTCTACAATCACCTACACCGAAATTGTAGACTTAGCACCCTATTCATGTGAATTGCGTTAAAATCGTAATTTATCTTTGCTACTGCGTGTGTACGTATTATGGTATATCCTTAGGCCGACACGCACGTTTATATATTTCTTCACTATTTATATATTTACTCCTACAAGTGTAAGACCCACTTTTATTATCTGTTGATGTATTTCCTTATGATTCACGCGATGTACACGTATATATATATATTCATCGAATCATAAGAAGAGCGTTGACTAATTTAAATTTGTGAAGCAAAATAAATTGGAATATCGGTGGACGTCGGAAATAATTAAATACGAGTCGAAATGACCACTGATCAAACGAAAATGATCAGAATGAAGTTAACTGAAAATACGAAAATTAAATAAGGAAATATGGTGGATGTATGAAGGAAAGTTAGGTTAATTTGGTTCCGAAACAAGTGTAAGGGTAAAACGGTCAAAAGATCGAAATTCGGGATAAATACGATAAGAGAAATTTAATTAAAAATAAGGAATTAGGATTTCTTGATCAATAATGGGGAATTTTATAATTTCGAGTCAAATTGATCAAGATCCGAAATTTTTAGAAATACCGAAAAGTCACTCGGGACGATATCCCGAAAATACGGAGGAATTATACCGGAAAAATAATTTAAAAACTAAATAAATTTAATTTAATTTAATTAAATTAAATTGGTGAATAAAATAAAATTTTTGGTAGATATTTCAGACTTTTTAGACTATTTTAATGATTAATTTAATAATAAAGTAAATAGTTAAATAATAATAATAAAAAAAAGCTGGAATCGGGAAAACCCGAAAACCAAAGAGAAACGGAACCCGTTGCTACCCGAGAGAGACCCACCGTCGAATCCCACCCACCGGCGACCGTTCGACGTCCGACGAAGCTTCCAGGAGCAAGAGCAGAGTCCGGCGAACCCATAGGCACCGGAGCCGAGCCGCGAGGTGGCCGGAGGAGCCCGATCCGTGCTCCGAAAATCCGAGGGAGAGAAGAGGTGATCGCCGGCGAACCACCACACCTGGGCCGGAAAGAAGGGTACCAGTGTGTTCAAGGGAGGAAGCCGGTCATTTTGGTACCGGTCTTGGCCGGTAAGACCGCCGGAACCGCCGGCGACGGCAAGAGGCAGTGAGGAGATCAAAAACGGTGCCGTTTTGCTGGAAGGAAAGGGAAGGAAAGGGAAGGAAAAGGAAGGAAAAGGGGAAAGAAAAGGAAAGAAAAGAAAGGAAAAGAAGGGAAAAAGAGAAAGAAAATTATCGGGGGACGACTCGAGGTTCGGGTAAGTTGACCGAGGGTCGATATTGACCTACGGGTGAATTCCGGAAATTCAATTTAATATTATTTTAATGGAAAATAATCCGGATTTACCTAATTATGCAGTTTTACGCCGGAGACCGAACGAGAGCCGATCGAGCTCTGATCTTCGTATCCCGCATCGTATCGGGTAAGTACGATTTAAATTCGGCATTAAGATTTCTTTAAATATCGATTTTTAAGTATTTTACGGAATTACGGATTAATTTCACATAGGAAGGAATATTAATTCGTAATTGTAATAAATTGCCGTAAAGGGTATACGGGCTATCCGATGAATTTGGAATGGAGCCCGATAATTATTAGAAAGCTGTATAAGCCCGGTATACCCGAAGAAGGGAATTAATGAATATAAAAAGGGCTAAAATGGGTCGAGGCCCAATAAGGTAGATAAGGCCCAATAGCTTAAAGTTGGTCAGTAAATGCGATATACTGATCAAGATAAGTGAATTAACCTCGATTTCGTGGTTATATGCAGTGACGTATCTTTGTTTGGCGCGCACTTGGACCGAGAGGTTCGGTAGCTTCGAGATAAGCTAAGTCTACGCGCGATTCCAGGTAAGGGAATTTTATGAGCACTTAGAGGTAGCTATACGTAATTTTAAGGGGATTTACAGTACGTTAAATTCATTAGGCTACCCAAAAACAAAATAATAATTTTTACGATAAAAATTTGGAAATAGTGAAAAATGACCATTTTGCCCCCAGTTAGGAAAATTTCAAAAAGGGTAGTAAGGCTATGAAATTGCATGAATTTCATGATTTTAATGCTTTATATGAATAGACTGCTGTGATTTAAGCAAATACGAACATAGGTTGGCTATTGCTTTATTGAATTATACGAAAGGGTACTGGTTTGTACCGGTTACTATTTTTAAAAGATGTTTTGCAAAGACTTAGCCACCTATCGTATTTATACAAGTAAAAAGGAGTGTTAGAGTCTTACTCGCACTCAAGTTTACCGAATTATTTTCATGAAAAGCCGTACTGGAGCATTGCTCGTACGAGAAATTTGTGTGTGCATAACACCGTGCTGAAGCTTCGCTCGCACGCGATTTTAGATATCATGATATGCATAGCGTGGTGTTGGAGCTTCGCTCACACTAGACGCGAGTTGACATGCATATAGTCGTGCAGAAGCTCTTGTAGACTGTGTGTCGTAGAGAGTTGAGATACTCGCACATAAACTTTGAGACATGGGTTGGTTATCGACATAGTATTGGGCTGGCTAAGACCTATGGCAGGCACCCCCAGACTATGATATGGGTTCACGGAGTACGATGTACCGTGTATGTCACACGGAGTACGCTGTACCGTGCAGTCATGATGACTACGATGTTACTCGATATTCTGGCGGGTAGGACTTGACCCCACCTCCCGTTGCAGTTGTGATGCCCCGCACGCCGGGATCCGTGTGCCTGGGATCACAGGGACATAGTATGGCCATAGTCCTCGTTTTTCATACAGTAACCTACATGCCTCACGTGATATCATACGGTCTAGATAGACCAGGACAAACCCGATGGAGGGGTAGTCCCGATTTATGCTTTTAAAAAGAGATCTGATTTTATGAATCAAGGTATTCCCGAGTGATGGGTTTAGCCTTGATGTGATGAGTTTTGATTTAAACAAATAAGTTTTTAAGGTGAAGGATTTACGATGAAACTAATAGATTTTGATGTGACGAGCATGAGATGTCATACATGAGGAATTTCCATGTTGATTTTATATGCAACTTCATGATTTCTTCTATACGATATACATTCATATGGCATCGTTTTAGTCATATCTCATGCTCCAAATATAAACGATTTTTATATCATACTATTATCAGCACGTAGATAGTATAGTTATCTACCTGCTTATATTATTGCCTTACTGAGCACGTTTCGCTCACCCTTTCATTTTCCACCCCACAGGGTACACTCAGTAGAAGAGAGCGACAATAGCTTCGCAATTCGGTTATCCGCTGCTTCTTATTAAGACCAGGTATACACATTTATATAATTTCGTATCTGAACATATAGATGCACAGTACTGTATATGATGTAATATTGGGGATGTATTTAGTTTAAATAAATTGATATGTAAATAAATTATGAAAATTGAATGATAAATAGGGAAGAGGTGACTAACACCGAATCATAGCCCAACTGTTAGTAGTGGAACTGTTCACGACGGGTAAGGAGTATAGAAAAAGCGAAAAAAATTTGTAGGGATTTTTAGGTAATTTGGGTCGTGACAAATTTAATGGTATCAGAGCTTAAGTTGGCCTGATATGAGTCGGTGTTAGTGGTTAAGTAAATTTACATCCCCATGTACTGTGCATTGTTTAGATACAATTGTGTATATCAAGATGGAACCGCAGCTAAGAATTTAGTTTCGATTGCAAGAATATAGTTGTTATAACTGATAGCCGCTATGGTAGAGTGGCGAGTACACATGCTAGAGGCCATAGAGATCGGCCTGAGAGTCGAATGAGTTGTCACATGAGACTCGAGATGAGAATGACGTGGAGGCTGATGTTGAGCATGCCCCACAGAGTCCGACAGAGAGATCGGACAGTATTGAGACACGCTTCGCGATGTTGGAGCGGAGTGTGGAGATTATTGTGAGGAGCAAATTGCTCAGATTATGTATGAGATCAGAGGACGCGTTCTGAGGGGAATTATCCCTGAATGAAACAAAGCCGTGCGGGCCTCGGCCCAAAGCGGACAATACGTTGGACTTGTGGCGTTGTTGGACCACCCGTTGTTAGACCACCATCGTTGTGCGTGGGCCCATGAGGGGTGGCCATGGCCGATGGCAGGGGTTGGCCGGGCAGGTGTTGGCCGTCACATAGTAGAAGATATTTCGGACTTGTTTACACAGTCTATTGCAGATAGTTGAGGATAGGCAGAGAAAAGCCTAAACAGATGCCTCAGACTAAAGAGATTTTCATACTTCTGGTATATAGCGAAGTAAAGAAACCAATACTTGTTGAGGACTGGGTGAATGAGATTGCAGAGATGTATGAATTCTTTCGGTGTATGTCGACTAAGGAAGTGACTTTTAAAATACATTTATGTTGGAGGGCGAGGCGGAGCATTGATGGAAGTCCGCTCGACCCATCTTAAGAGTTAAATATACAGAGCTAAGATGAGAAATATTCTGGATGTATTCCGGTGACAGAATATCCCGGACACTGTATAAAGAAAATTACAGATAGAGTTTCTTACACTGCCCATAGTCATGGGTTGATTGATGAGTACGAATCTCAAATACATCCCTGGGCAAGTATGAACTCGATATTATGGACAGTGAGAGTCGAAAAACCTAAAAGTTCATGTAAGAACTCGAATTTTCAATTAGAGTCCGATTGGCCCGTGAAATATTACCTATGCCGAGGCAGTGCGTAGATTTGCAGTTGGGTAAATAAGAACATGAATTGCACGCCTCTGAGATTGGGAAAGCTAGTGAGGGCCGAAATAGAGACGGAAGAGAATAGATGATGACGAAGATGTCAGAGCGGGAAAGAGACCAGTTGGTAAGAGATTAGATTTGACGAGTCATGGAGTAAGATAATTGGTAAGACCCCAGTGCAACCGATTTTGGCACTCTTGAGGGGTATTGTGATTTGAGGACTCTGACTTGCTACAGAGTAGTGTGGCAATGTAGCAGGGTAAGCAAGATAAGCAGTATAGCAGTGTAGCAGTGTAAGCACTGTAAGCAGTGGGAGATGAGTGGTGGATACCACGGAAGGCTACACTGTATTGATGAAAATGGCCGATAAGTGTGGTAAGACGGACCATTGATTTTTGATTGCTCAGAGTTGAGCGAGATTGCCCCACAGGAAAGTAAAGAGATAGAGAAAAACTTCGTTGGTACAGTTGCAACGAAAAAGGAGGCCATAGCCGAAAAAAAAAAAAAGGAAAGTAGGTTGTTGGACGAAGGCGAGAGGATGTCTTGGACCAGGACACTATTGATGTTTCATGGATGTGGTGTAAGATACCACACTTGTTAAGAATAATGAAGTACATATGTTCAGTGATCCTGGTGCCACATATTTATTCATACCGCCTTCATTCACATATAAGTGAGTAAAAGGGCATGAATGCCTACATCGTTGGGTATAATACTGATAAATGAGTACCCCAATAGAGGAGGATTAGTTAACGGAGTATGGATATAGAGAATTTTAAGTTTAAAACAGGGGTGTAACAACTGAAATTACAGGAGTAAAGGATTGTACTCATGAAATCAATAATGAAAGAGTTTCAATTAAAAAATTGATACACTAAGGAGATAATCTTTGAGATAAGATAGATTCTAAATACAAGATGTATTGGAGTAAGAGTGCGTATGCGAAGTAATTGAAGTTGAGCAATTAAGTAGCGAATACAAATTATAACCAAGGACAAAGATGGGTATAACCATAACCAGTAGTTGTGGTTAAGTTTGAAGGTTAATAAAGGTATTTCAAAATACCTCCCCGCCTGAAGACTTGACAGCGTCTAAAGATAAATATATATATATAACCTATAAAGTGAAATTGATCGTCGTAATAAATACTTTTAGCATTAGGATACCTTTAATAAGACGATAAGAATATTAAAATTCGACAAATTATAAAGGTTAACATAGTAAAATTTAATAGGAGCCGTTCAGATAAGAAAAGGAAATGGCGCAGGTTAGTACCTGAAAACGTAAGCGGTTGAGAAGGATCTTATACGCTTATGCGTAAATAAGTCAAGGATTAGATCGACTTGTAATCATCATTATCGATGATATGTTGGGTGTAGTTAAAGTCTAGGGCGATTTATAAGCAATAATGGGAAGATGATTTTTACAGATGGATTGCTGCGAGTTCTAAGAGGATATACCTTGTTGACACGTTTAACTAAGAAACGTGGTCTTGAATAAGATGATAAATAAGATGATAGATGTGACATGGATTTTGGTGTAGTGAAGTATGAACTGACCACCTTGATTAATTTCGCCATACCCAACAGCTCAAGAGGTTCCCAGTGAGTATAGATACCTCGAAATTATGATGGAGCTGTGTATTGATGTATAATGGGAAGATAGTCAATTTTGGAGACAAACAACTCTTTGATCATTAAATAAACTATCTGACCCATGATTTTAAGTTGGCAACGGTAGTATTTGTACCGAGGATATGGTACTATTATGTACATAGTGAGAAATTGTGGATATGCACTAATCATAAAGCCCGAGTATCTGTTTTCACAGAAAGGGGCGAATATGAAAATACATATTGGGTTAGAGCTTCTGAGAGATTTTGATTTATGAAAATTGTACCTCCCAGGAAAGGCTAATGTGATGACTGATGCCTTGAGCAGAAAGAGCCTCGGGATGGTACCACATATGATGGTCAGGGAGCGTGAGCTGCGAGATGCAGTTGTGAGCCTCAGTATAGATGTGATCCCTTCTGATGATGACAGTGATCGTGTGACAGTTAGCCTGATGATTAGAACCGGATGAGAGTGCCCGGATTTGCCAGGCTTAGCGTGATGATCGGCATGATGTCGATAGTGTGGGTCAGATTCAGAAGGGTACAGTGATAGAGTTCACAGTGGGTGATGATGAGTTACTGAGGATTCCGAGACAGTATGAGTGCTCCCCAGGACCACAGTTGATAAGATAGTAATATTGCCAGAAGCTCACTCTTTGGGATATACAGTGCATACGGAAAGTAAAGAAATATATCAAAATCGCAAAAATGGTATGGGTGGTCAGATGTGGAAAGAGATATTGGTGGAGCTTGTAGAAAAGTGCCTAGTGTGTCAGCAGAGTAAGGTAGAGTATTAAAAGTCTGCAGAGTTATTGCAGCACCTACCTATATCGACATGGCACGAAAATGGAAACAAGTCTCCATGAATTTTATGATGGGTTACAGAGGACCCAGGTAAATCAGGAGACTATTTGGATGATAGTCGTTAAGTTGACTAAGTCCACCCACCTTCTGGTTATGAAATCCCTAAATACTCAGAGTGTATATGAGGATTTATGGGTAAGTAAGATTGTGGAACATTAAGTAGCGTTCCAGTGAGCATGATATCATATAGGGATCCCCGCTTCACTTTCTACTTCAGAGAATATTTTTAGGAAACTATGGGAACCCGACTGAGTATTAGCACAGCTTTCCATCCTCAGACAGATGGTCAGTCAGAGAGGACTGTACAAGTTCTGGAGGATCCGATGAAAGCGTGTGCCATTGATTTTACAAGCTCCTGGAATGATCAGTGATTTCTAATTAAAGTCGCCAATAACGACAGTTGGCAGTCGAGTGTCGGGATAACAAGATATGAGGCAGAATATAGCTGTAGGGGTTGTTTCCCCAAATTGGATAAGAAAAGTGGGTGACAGAATAGAATTACTTTTAACCTTGGATAATAAGTCTTTGAGGATGTTTAGTTAAGGATGAGAGATTAAGAACACCTCAGAGCAGATAGACAAGTATTGGAATTCACCCTTGGTGAATTAGTATGATTGAAAGGTTTCTTGTCCTAAGAGAATAAGGACATAGCGAACTTTTGGAAGAAGGTAAATTGAGTTGCGCTGGATTGAATATTTTGAGAGATTGGACAAGTGGGAGATAAGACCTGTAGGTTGGTATTATCACCTGAATTAATAGGCACCCACAATGTGTCCCAGCTTTTGATGCTTCGGCAATACTATTCAGATCCAGCATAGGTGATAGGATATGAGATCCAACAGTTCAGCTTAATGCAAGTATAAGTATATTGAAGAAGTTAATTCGGGCATTAAACAGGAAAGAGAAAGTATTGAGGTTTAAGATGATCTCCCTAATTAAAGCCCTTTGGTAGTAATACAATCCGGAGAAGTCACTTGAGGATGACAGTAAATTATACGATAGATGTACCCGGAGTTGTACATGGACTCATATGACTTGGTTCTAATTTGGAGGAACAAATTCTTTTAGTGGGGGAGATTATGTAAGACCCACTTTTATTATCTGTTGATGTATTTCCTTATGATTCACGCGATGTACACGTATATATATATATTCATCGAATCATAAGAAGAGCGTTGACTAATTTAAATTTGTGAAGCAAAATAAATTGGAATATCGGTGGACGTCAGAAATAATTAAATACGAGTCGAAATGACCACTGATCAAACGAAAATGATCAGAATGAAGTTAACTGAAAATACGAAAATTAAATAAGGAAATATGGTGGATGTATGAAGGAAAGTTAGGTTAATTTGGTTTCGAAACAAGTGTAAGGGTAAAACGGTCAAAAGATCGAAATTCGGGATAAATACGATAAGAGAAATTTAATTAAAAATAAGGAATTAGGATTTCTTGATCAATAATGGGGAATTTTATAATTTCGAGTCAAATTGATCAAGATCCGAAATTTTTAGAAATACCGAAAAGTCACCCGGGACGATATCCCGAAAATACGGAGGAATTATACCGGAAAAATAATTTAAAAACTAAATAAATTTAATTTAATTAAATTAAATTAAATTGGTGAATAAAATAAAATTTTTGGTAGATATTTCAGAATTTTTAGACTATTTTAATGATTAATTTAATAATAAAGTAAATAGTTAAATAATAATAATAAATAAAAAAAAGCTGGAATCGGGAAAACCCGAAAACCAAAGAGAAACGGAACCCGTTGCTACCCGAGAGAGACCCACCGGCGACCGTTCGACGTCCGACGAAGCTTCCAGGAGCAAGAGCAGAGTCCGGCGAACCCATAGGCACCGGAACCGAGCCGCGAGGTGGCCGGAGGAGCCCGATCCGAGCTCCGAAAATCCGAGGGAGAGAAGAGGTGATCGCCGGCGAACCACCGCATCTGGGCCGGAAAGAAGGGTACCAGTGTGTTCAAGGGAGGAAGCCGGTCATTTTGGTACCGATCTTGGCCGGTAAGACCGCCGGAACCGCCGACGACGGCAAGAGGCAGTGAGGAGATCAAAAACGGTGCCGTTTTGCTGGAAGGAAAGGGAAGGAAAGGGAAGGAAAAGGAAGGAAAAGGGGAAAGAAAAGGAAAGAAAAGAAAGGAAAAGAAGGGAAAAAGAGAAAGAAAATTACCGGGGGACGACTCGAGGTTCGGGTAAGTTGACCGAGGGTCGATATTGACCTACGGGTGAATTCCGGAAATTCAATTTAATATTATTTTAATGAAAAATAATCCGAATTTACCTAATTATGCAGTTTTACGCCGGAGACCAAACGAGAGCCGATCGAGCTCTGATCTTCGTACCCCGCATCGTATCGGGTAAGTACGATTTAAATTCGGCATTAAGATTTCTTTAAATATCGATTTTTAAGTATTTTACGGAATTACGGATTAATTTCACATAGGAAGGAATATTAATTCGTAATTGTAATAAATTGCCGTAAAGGGTATACGGGCTATCCGATGAATTTGGAATGGAGCCCGATAATTATTAGAAAGCTGTATAAGCCCGGTATACCCGAAGAAGGGAATTAATGAATATAAAAAGGGCTAAAATGGGTCGAGGCCCAATAAGGTAGATAAGGCCCAATAGCTTAAAGTTGGTCAGTAAGTGCGATATACTGATCAAGATAAGTGAATTAACCTCGATTTCGTGGTTATATGCAGTGACGTATCTTTGTTTGGCGCGCACTTGGACCGAGAGGTTCGGTAGCTTCGAGATAAGCTAAGTCTACGCGCGATTCCAGGTAAGGGAATTTTATGAGCACTTAGAGGTAGCTATACGTAATTTTAAGGGGATTTACAGTACGTTAAATTCATTAGGCTACCCAAAAACAAAATAATAATTTTTACGATAAAAATTTGGAAATAGTGAAAAATGACCATTTTGCCCCCAGTTAGGAAAATTTCAAAAAGGGTAGTAAGGCTATGAAATTGCATGAATTTCATGATTTTAATGCTTTATATGAATAGACTGCTGTGATTTAAGCAAATACGAACATAGGTTGGCTATTGCTTTATTGAATTATACGAAAGGGTACTGGTTTGTACCGATTACTATTTTTAAAAGATGTTTTGCAAAGACTTAGCCACCTATCGTATTTATACAAGTAAAAAGGAGTGTTAGAGTCTTACTCGCACTCAAGTTTACCGAATTATTTTCATGAAAAGTCGTACTGGAGCATTGCTCGTACGAGAAATTTGTGTGTGCATAACACCGTGCTGAAGCTTCGCTCGCACGCGATTTTAGATATCATGATATGCATAGCATGGTGTTGGAGCTTCGCTCACACTAGACGCGAGTTGACATGCATATAGTCGTGCGGAAGCTCTTGTAGACTGTGTGTCGCAGAGAGTTGAGATACTCGCACGTAAACTTTGAGACATGGGTTGGTTATCGACATAGTATTGGGCTGGCTAAGACCTATGGCAGGCACCCCCAGACTATGATATGGGTTCACGGAGTACGATGTACAGTGTATGTCACACGGAGTACGTTGTACCGTGCAGTCATGATGACTACGATGTTACTCGATATTCTGGCGGGTAGGACTTGACCCCACCTCCCGTTGCAGTTGTGATGCCCCGCACGCCGGGATCCGTGTGCCTGGGATCACAGGGACATAGTATGGCCATAGTCCTCGTTTTTCATACAGTAACCTACATGCCTCACGTGATATCATACGGTCTAGATAGACCAGGACAAACCCGATGGAGGGGTAGTCCCGATTTATGCTTTTAAAAAGAGATCTGATTTTATGAATCAAGGTATTCCCGAGTGATGGGTTTAGCCTTGATGTGATGAGTTTTGATTTAAACAAATAAGTTTTTAAGGTGAAGGATTTACGATGAAACTAATAGATTTTGATGTGACGAGCATGAGATGTCATACATGAGGAATTTCCATGTTGATTTTATATGCAACTTCATGATTTCTTCTATACGATATACATTCATATGGCATCGTTTTATTCATATCTCATGCTCCAAATATAAACGATTTTTATATCATACTATTATCAGCACGTAGATAGTATAGTTATCTACCTGCTTATATTATTGCCTTACTGAGCACGTTTCGCTCACCCTTTCATTTTCCACCCCACAGGGTACACTCAGTAGAAGAGAGCGACAATAGCTTCGCAATTCGGTTATCCGCTGCTTCTTATTAAGATCAGGTATACACATTTATATAATTTCGTATCTGAACATATATATGCACAGTACTGTATATGATGTAATATTGGGGATGTATTTAGTTTAAATAAATTGATATGTAAATAAATTATGAAAATTGAATGATAAATAGGGAAGAGGTGACTAACACCGAATCATAGCCCAACTGTTAGTAGTGGAACTGTTCACGACGGGTAAGGAGTATAGAAAAAGCGAAAAAAAATTTGTAGGGATTTTTAGGTAATTTGGGTCGTGACAACAAGTATTAACATATACCTTGATTATATACATCCACCTGTATACACGCATAAATATATATTTATATATATATATATACACTCCTATATGTATATATATATATACTTTTATTGTTTTCATATTTTCCTATCTCATATATATATACGTTCTTTGTATATATATATACTTGCACACATTCACCTTTCATACCCCTCACATGTATATGCACCTAAATAAATAAATAAATAAATAAATAAATAAATATATATATTATCATTGTTTTCCATTTTTCCTTATCCCCTATGCATACTTTTTTTTGTACAAATACTAGCATACCCAATTCATTATATACACCTATTTGTACATGTACCTAAATAAATAAATATACATATATATATTTAAATAATTATTTTAAAAATTAAATTGGTTCCTTTGATCACTTACCGACTAACCCGGAGCTCGGTTGCATCACCGAATTTTTTTCCCATTTTTCCTTTTTTTTTTACTTTTTTTTCTTTTTTTTTGGCTGAACCGGTTCGGTCCGGTTCAGCCCGGTTCAGTCCCGGTCCAACTTTCTCCCTCGCCGTTTGGGGCTTTTCCGTCCGGTTCTCCGTCGGCTTCCACCTCCAGTTTGTCCGCGGGGTAGTCCGGTGCATGGATCTGGGGTCGGTTTTGCCAAAGCTCGTCGAAAAGTGGCCGGTCCGGCCTCTTCTCTCCTCCGACGTCAGTACCCAATCTCTTCCGCACCGTTCGGCGGCGTTTTAGGACGATCTGCGCCTGGATCGACGTCGCGGACGTCCCTCTCTGGCCGGTGGTGGGTCGCTCCTCCCCTCCTCGACCGTCGATCGTCTCCCTTTCCTCCCTTTTCTCTTTTCGGTTTCATTCTCTTCTTCCTTGATTCCTTTCGGGTTTCTCTCGTCGGCCTTCATTTCGTTGCCGGACTTCGTAGGGGTCGGCATCAGCAACTCCATCTCTTCCCTCCGGTCACCGCCTCCTCTCGTCGGCGGCCTCTGCTTCCCCGTCGCTGCTTCTCTTATTTTTCCATGGCAGAATCGCAATTCGCGATTCTGCCTTCTATTTCCTTTTTTCTTTGTTTTTTTTTTATAATTATTATTATATATATTAGATATTATTTATCATTTAGTTATTTATTTATATTTATTTATTATGTATTTTATTTATTTATTTATTCATTTATTATTTTTTTATTATATTATATTTTATTAAAATATAATATAATCTATAATATACCCAAAATATTTAAATATATATATTTAAATAAAATAAATATATATATTTATCTTATTTATTTTTCGGGTATTTTATTATTTTATTTATTTTATATCAGACTTACAATTTTATTTCCACTTGTACGTTTTTACGAACCAATTTACAGGGAAATTTCGGGGATTTACATTCTCCCCACCTTTAAAGAATTTGGTCCTCCAAATTCATCTTGGTCCTTTAGAATAGATTAGGGTACTTCTCTTTCATGAGGCTTTCTAGCTACCATATAGCTTCTTCAACCGAGTAGTGTTGCCAGAGAACCCTTACTAGAGGAATAGTTTTCAATCGAAGTACCTTTTTCCTTTCTGTCCAAAATCCGGATAGGTTGCTTAATGTAGCTCATATCCCCTTGAATGCTCAAAGGTTCATCTCAATGATCTGTGAGGGATCCAGATTATACTTACTTAGCATCTAAACGTGGAAGACATTATGTACCCCAAAAGCTGCGGTGGTAAGACCAAGTCCATAGGCTACGTCTCCCACTCTCTCTAGAATCTCAAATGAACCAAATGAAACGAGGACTCAGTTTCCATTTCTTTCTATAGCTCATGATACCCTTACTCGGTATATATTCAGAAACACGAAATCCCCAATCTGGAACTCAAGTGGCCGCTTATGCTTATCCGCATAACTCTTCTGCCTACTATGTGCGGCCTTATGTCTATCATAGATTATCCGAACACCTTCTGCTGCCTATTCGACCAAATCGGGAGCCAAAATCTCTTTGTCATCCACTTCTTCCCTTGCCACTGGAGACCTACAACTTCAATCATACAAGGTCTCATATGGTGTCATTCCGATGCTAGCATATTAGCTATTGTTATAAGCAAACTCTGTAAAACCCCGTTTCATTTCAGGCCATCAAAACACCCTTCATCGATTTTCTTTTGGTACATTTTGGTACTACCAGAGTGTAGAATGTACTTACTATTATGAGCTTCAGTCAAAATTAACTTCCATATGAAAGATCAACCACTTGTCAAATTAACAATGATCCCAAAGTTGCAACTTAAATCCAATCACACTTCGACTGTTCCCTCTAATATGTCATTCGAATATAATCATGAAAACCTCAAAGTTATTGTTCAGAACATTGTCTGGGATCAACATAATTTCTTGTTCATCAAATTTCTTAGAACAAAATTTTCAAATCATGTTAAGTAATTATATCCTCATAAAACTTTAAATCTGAATAATCATATCGACAAATTTTCCAGTCACATATAAACTATTGGATATTGATTTTCTTTTCTTTTTCACTGTATCAGAATATTTATCATTAGTTGACCATCATAAACTACGATCAAGATGAAATCTATATAACTGAAATTTGTAATAGACATAAGTTTTTTTCACCCTAAACAATTTCAAACATAAATCTATGAGTATCCAACTCATCTCTAATCTCAAACATTAATAGCTTTCAAGTCTCATAAATCAATTATGGATGACGATGAAACTCTTCGTAGAGTTTATAATATCATAATTTAAAATTTTCTATTAGTCAAATACACTATTAGCTCCAACTAAAAGTTAAAGCCTAGAAACAATAGGAAAGATCAATCGATAATTTCAATCATTATAACTCCAAATAATAAAATCCATATTAAGATCACAACTCCAAACACCAATCATATACATCACATAATCTCATTGATTCCTCAATCTTTGGAACCGTTATCACAATTTAATCACTTTTATCACTAACTAATTAATAGCACTCCATGTAAAAGTTTAGAGATTGTCCTGCAACGACTTGAATAATTTATCAATTCATATCCTCAAGTGGAGATACTTTTCTCTTGCTTTTACCAACCAAAATCACTTTGATTTATGCAATTATCCTCATTAAATGTAAAATTGTTTCCACCCAACAGAAAATCTTACAATATACGATGATAAATTTGTGCTAATGGTTTTCAATTATTGTCTCAAACCTACGTTCCCACATAGTATTTCTTTGCACTCAATATTGAACAATTAATCCATATTCCATAGTTCATACGATTTTGTTAAAATGAAATTCATTTCTTCATCTTCACAAGTAATGGTATCCTGACTTCTAACACGAATATGACGACTATCAATTTCAATTTATCCTTTAGTCACACTCATTCTCGGTTCATATCACTTGATTTGAATAATTAAATTTACCAGAAGTATTCATACATTGTATACATCTCTTGTCTATAGTATCACCTGTATTCAGAATCTATCACATTTCAAACTTGCCTCATTTCGTACATCAATTATATCAAAACTCTTTCCTTACTCCAATTAAGTCTCGCATTCGAAACATAAGCATGAGCCATTCACAATCTTTATACTCGATATGTAATTCATATTCCAAAGTCTCCTTATAACCCAAACCCCGAATCATCTTAACAGTTTTGGGTCACTGATTTATAATCCTTGTCTTGGGAATCCAATTAACACTCGTTCTTAACTAATCGTGACCAAGAAGACTCCGAGTCTCCTTAACAATTAATGCTAGTACACATCAAAGTGAACCACCTGGTCTGATAATCTCCTTTTCATGTAATCCTTATAGTTGTTTTCTCAGCATTTTAATTCAATCTTGTAAGCATACTTTTAGTTATGTGATTCATCTTTTCAGTTACAAGGATTTTACTCTATCACTCTCATTGCTTCCTTAGTACATTACTTTCCGATCATTCACTATACCTTGTCATTTTCTTAGTAATCTCGAGAGTATATATCTCATATTCTCATAGTTGCGCCTTACGCACTGCTCTCTCAAAATAACATCAAGTTGAGTTAACTTAGCTCGATTGAGGATCTCAGTACCTCCTATAAGTTTCCTAGACTTTCTCTGTTTCACATCTCTAGTTATCCAGATCATTCTTTTTCCACAGCTATAAATTTAATTTCATAATCATCCATAGACTTGTTACTTCCTATTCAATTGCAATCATTTCATTCATAATAGCCACTTTATTTCATCCGAAATGTGTTGCCGCCTAAGGGCCTTCGAAATATATCCCATGTAATTTTTTGATGTCGGCTCTCGGATTAAGTCGAGGAACCTCCCTCCGAGTTCGACTTTCTATCTCGATATTGATGCTGCAAGGGCTACTTTCTTTATAGTAGTACGCCCTGAAAATCCGTGTAGCTTCTCCAATCCTTTAACACAAAAGTTGCAAAAGCAACTTTCTCGGCAGAGTTTATCACGACCTGAAACTACCCAAAAATTAGAGTAAATTTTTTGCCTTTTTTTTTATACTTACCTTTGATCGTGACCAACCATAACTAATAATTGGGCTGTATGTCAGTGCCCACATCTTCTCCATGCATTTACAATTAGTGCACAATTTAATTTAAATATACATTCATATATTCTGCATTACATTTCTTCGATTTCATTACATAATTATACCCACTCTATATATCCCAGTGTCATACAAAATATAATACTGTGCTCATGTTATTTAGATACAAGAACCATATATATATATAGTGTATATACCTCAAAAGATAGGCAGCAGCGGACAACTAAAATGCCGTACCCAGTCGCCTCCCAATCTACTGGAAGCAATCTGTGTGAGAAAGTGAAAGGGGTGAGCACATCAAGCTCAGTAAGGCAATTCTACGAATAAGTAGATAACAATACAACCTACATGAACGTAGTGCCATGCATAAACTGCCCCTTCTCCACACATTTCCAAAACAGATGCTATGTTATGATGTCATGTAAAATACTCATATAAAATCCCAAAAAAAAAGAACATGAACACTTAACACGCATAGATTTTAAATCATTTATTTCTCGTTAAAATTTCATATAAGGTCAGGACTCGACCCTTCCCTCGGGTCACCCTAACTCACATAAAAATCCGTAAAATCGTGTTTTCTCGAAATCATCAATATCCGAAAACATAAATCTGCAAGATACGAGACTAGGCAATATCTATATATCGGTAATAACCAGGACTATGGCCATATGTGTCCTCGGGAGTTCCTCAGCTACACGGATCCTAGTGTGCGGGTTCTCACCACGATCGAGAACCGCCCGGGAGGTGGGTCAATCCATCCCGTCAGTCTTATCCAATCCTAGGCATCCGAAGATGCTGCATCCGAAGATGCCGTATCCGAAGATACCACACGGTACATCGTACTCCATGCTACTTGCACGGTACATCGTACTCCGTGAACCCATATCATGTCTCTATACTCATGCCATGTCTCAAGCGCACGTGCGAGCCTATTTAATCGGTGACACACAGTCTACCCGCTGCTCCAAGCACGGCTTATCGTATGATCTCTGAAAAGTAGTGCGAACGGTGCTCTAACACTGTCAGTAAATCAAGTAAAACTAGTGCGAGCTAAGCTCAAGCACTTTGTCACAAAAAATCGTATATAAAAATATGGTGCGAGTTAGACTCCGGCACCGTATCATGAAAATCATGTAAAACTCTAGTGCGAGCTCTCGCTCCAGCACTAATGAAATCATTGCACAATCAACACTCGTGCGAGCTGAGCTCTAGCACGTCACATTTATGAAAGATCACGTAGGCGGCTACATTTCTCAAATCGATTTCAACAAAAATCAACGTTTGTTGAAAATATGAAATGTTGTGCAATTTCATTTAAAAGTTAGCCAACCTACTCATGCATGTACCAAAATACTTCAAAAACAAGCAGGAACCCTTTGTTCTTGCTTCTTACACTTTTTCCTAAAATTTGGAATTTTACCCTTGACAAGGGTATTTTGGTAATTTGCCCATTCGGGGCCCTAAAATTTTTATCTCAAATCTAGACCCTTCGGACAATTTAAAGGAATGTAAATGGCGTCAAAAATTCGTAAAGCTATCTCTAGCAGTTCGTAAAATTCCCTTACCTGGAATCGCGCGCAGACTAAACCTGTCTCGATGATACCGAACCTCTCGGCCCAAATGCGCGCCAACCAATGTACGTAACTGCATATAACCACATAGTCGAGGTTAATTCAATTATCCTGATCAGTGTATTGCATTTACTGATCAACTTTAAGGTATTGGGCCTTATCTACCTTATTGGGCCTCGACCCATTTTAGCCCTTTTTATATTTATTAATTCCCTTCTTCGGGTATACCGGGCTTATACAGCTTTCTAATAATTATCGGGCTTCATTCCAAATTCATTGGATAGCCCGTATACCATTTATGGCAATTATATTACGACTCCGAATAATATTCCTTCCTACGCGAATTTAATCCATAATTCCGTAAAATAATTAAAACTCGATATTTAAAGAACTCTGATTACCGAAATTAAATTGTACTTACCCGATACGATGCGGGGTACGAAAATCAGAGCTCGATTGGCTCTCGTTCGGTCTCCGTCGTGAAGCTGCACAATTAGGTAAATCCGGATTATTTTCCATTAAAATAATATTAAATTAAATTTCTGGAATTTACCCGTAGGTCAATTTCGACCCTCGGTCAACTTACTCGAACCTCGAGTCGTCCCTGGTAAATTTCTTTCCTTTTCCCCCTTTTTTTCCTTTCTTTTCCTTCCTTTTCCTTTCTTTTCTTTTCCCCTTTCCTTCCTTTTCCCTCCTTTTCCTCCCCTTTCCTTTCGGCCAAACGGTGCCGTTTACTGCCTATTACCGTCGCCGGCGTTTCCGGCGGTCTCACCGGCCGAGACTGATCTCAAAAGAACCGGCTTCTTCCCCTGAGTGCGTCGGTGCCCTCCGTTTCAGCCCAGACACGGCGGTTCACCGGGAATCGGCTTGTTTCTCCGTCGATTTTCCTTAGCTCCGATCGGCCTGCTCCGGCCACCTGGCGGCGTGATTTCGGTACCCACGTGCTCGCCGGACTCCCCTCTTCCTCCTGGTAGCTTCGTCGAAGCTCGTCGGTTGCCGGTGTACTGGAATCGGCGGTGAAGGTTGCGGGTCGTTTTCGGTTTCTCTGGTTTCGGGTTTTTCCCAAGCCTTTCTCTCTCCTCTTTTTTTGTTTCAGATCTTTTTTTTATTTTTATTATTTTTATTATTATTATTTATTTATTTATTTATTTCACTATTCCTTAAAATACTCCTTAAACTCCAAAATATCTACACTTATATTATTTTTATTCTAATTTAATTTATTTAATTTAAATTTAATTTATTAAATATATTTATCTCTAAATTTTTGATATTATTTCTTCGCACTTTTCAAGATATTGTTCCGATAATTCTTCGTTATTTTTAAAATTTTCAAATCTTGATCAATTGACCCAAATTGTATAATTTCCTCATTATTGATCAAGATATCTTACATCCTTATTTAAATTAAAATTTTCTTATCGCCTTAATACCGGGTTTTAGTATTTTTACCATTTTACCCCTGCTCTTGTTTCGGAATCAATTTAACCTGACCTTCCTTCATACATCCCCCATATTTTCTTATTTAATTTTCGTATTTTCGGTTAACTTCATTCTGATCATTTTCGTTTGATCAGTGGTCATTTCGGCTCGTATTTAGTTACTTTCGACATCCATCGATATTCCATTTTATTTTGCTTCACAAATTTAATTAGTCAATGCTCTTCTTATGATTCGATGAATATATATGTGTACATCGCGTAAATCATAAGGAATATATCAACAATACATACAAAGTGGGTCTTACAGAGTTACTTCTAAAATTATCAAACCTGTCTCATTCATTCAACGCTCTGAATCGCTAAATTCTTAACCTTGTTGAAAAAAAACGGAGGCTTAAACTCTTGAAACTGCCCCTAGTCTATTAAGCTCATTGTCAAACTCTAAGAATCCATACAAGTTTTCAAATTTTCCATTACAATTGGATTCTTGACTCGAGTATGTAAAAGCATACTATCCTCCAAAGTCAGCTCGGTCTCCATCCGTTAGTGAACTTAAAGACATTTCTTAACTTCACTGCTCACAACGTTGGGTCACACCTTTCCAGGGATATAAATCATAATTCGTACTCATTGACAGATTGATTTCCCTATGCTAGACCCCTAAATTCCATTTGTAGTTTCCTTAATCTCATTCATTCAATTCTCTATAACTACTGGGTCCTTTATCCAATTTAACAATGGCGGTCTGCACTTCTGAAAATGCCTCATCTCATGTAGCTCCTACTCCTAACCCAAGTCATCATCATTCCGTTGTGGAGCTAAAGGAGTAGGCATATTATATTTGTAGTTCTGACACATCTCTACAGGCTGTGCGGGCATAACTAACGTAATCTGCCTATCTATTCATCCGTCTACACCATCACCTAACATAGCATGTGTCCCAATTTACCATAATATGTTCAATACTCCACTCAACCTTAGTAGTGTATCTCAATACCATTTGTCCTTTCCACAGGACCTGATGGAGCATGCTCAACATCAGTTTCAATCTCGGTATTATTTATGAGTCTCATATGATGACTCTGCATGATTCTCAGGCCTATCTCTGCGGCATCTAGCTCGTGATCTAATTCATCACGTAAACCCAATAATAAGTCTTAACTTAATTAGGTATACTTACTCTACAACCAGACAAGCACAGACATTTGGGATGTAATCATATCCTTATTATTGACACTGACAGTACTAGACAACCTTTGCTCTGATACCACCTTAAACTGTAACGACCCTTGACCTTGAAAATTCGGAGGAATTTTTTTTTTTGAACTTACCCACTTATTCCCTTATTCACTTAGGCTGTATTCCTATTCAGTGTCAATCCTTAAAAATATCTCATTTAATTTATCCTTATACAGATTTCATCCCGACACATTATTTTCAATAGATGTCTGTGCATATACAAAAGGTAGTCTGGGGAGGCTCATATCCGCCAACCTACGTCATCTACGCAGCATTTTATTAACTGTAATTCACTGCAAAAATCTGAGAGGTAGAGGGGTGAGCTTTTGGGGAAAAGCCCAGTAAGGTAATATTCTTAAAGCAGTTCTGATATATAAAAACATTTGAAATTGTTCATAGAACGAAACTTAATGTCATTCATAAATTGTCATTTCATGCATAATCGTCATAAAGCATGTGTGTCTTTAAAACAAATAACATGCTTAACCATTTTACAACTTTTCATAAATCATTTCGTAAACATATCATGCATATTTCATAATCATTTCATAAACATCTCATGCATATTTCATAATCATTTCATAAACATCTCATGCATGTTTCATAATCATTTCATAAACTCTCATTATAGTTGATTTTATAATTAAAATCGGGGAGACTAGGCTATAACTAAGTCATGCGATACGTGTCATTCTCCATTGGAGAGTCATCATACCTATGGCCATGGTAAGTGGGCTGTAGACTGGATCAGGGTCGTACAACCATTTCGTAAAATATCAGTAGTATCCATCTTACTTACTTTCACTAACACCTAGCTAGGACACGGGCACCAAAGGCACTCTCCGTGTGGGCAACATAATTGCATGCTGCGCGGGCACGAGATGCTACCGAAACATCATCATAAACCACCAGTAGCACGACATCTTCCACACAGGTCGAGTCAAGTGCTAAAGGGGCCTACGTACCGGCACCTCAAGTGATGGAGCCGGAACACCACGAGAAGTAGCCAAGCATGAAGCCTAAGTCTCAAAACATATTTTCCTTTTTTTCGTAAATACTTTTGAAAACGTCAAAAGTTCCATTTCAAAGCGTAAATATGGGTTTTCAAGCCATCATAAAACTTTCATGCATTTTCATAATTCGAAAGTTTATTTCATAAACACAGATGTTCTAGCGAACATTTTGTAAAACGAAATCATGTTTTGTAAACAGTTTCGCAAGTATGGACGCATTGATAAATCATTTCAAATCATATGCTCTTTCATAAAATCATTTCTCAGTGAAACAAGAATGCAATATCAGAACTAAGTTAAGTAATACCCCTTACCTCGATTTATCGGGTATCTCGAATTCGAACGGTGACGTCTCCTAGTACCTTCTTTAATCCCTTCTACAATCACCTACACCGAAATTGTAGACTTAGCACCCTATTCATGCGAATTGCGTTAAAATCGTAATTTATCTTTGCTACTGCGTGTGTACGTATTATGGTATATCCTTAGGCCGACACGCACGTTTATATATTTCTTCACTATTTATATATTTACTCCTACAAGTATTAACATATACCTTGATTATATACATCCACCTGTATACACGCATAAATATATATTTATATATATATACACTCCTATATGTATATATATATATACTTTTATTGTTTTCATATTTTCCTATCTCATATATATATACGTTCTTTGTATATACATATACTTGCACACATTCACCTTTCATACCCCTCACATGTATATGCACCTAAATAAATAAATAAATATATATATATTATCATTGTTTTCCATTTTTCCTTATCCCCTATGCATACTTTTTTTTGTACAAATACTAGCATACCCAATTCATTATATAGACCTATTTGTACATGTGCCTAAATAAATAAATATACATATATATATTTAAATAATTATTTTGAAAATTAAATTGGTTCCTTTGATCACTTACCGACTAACCCGGAGCTCGGTTGCATCACCGAATTTTTTTCCCATTTTTCCTTTTTTTTCCCTTTTTTTTGGCTGAACCGGTTCGGTCCGGTTCAGACCGGTCCGGTTCAGCCCGGTTCAGTCCCGGTCCAACTTTCTCCCTCACCGTTCGGGGCTTTTCCGTCCGGTTCTCCGTCGGCTTCCACCTCCAGCTTGTCCGCGGGGCAGTCCGGTGCATGGATCTGGGGTCGGTTTCGCCAAAGCTCGCCGGAAAGTGGCCGGTCCGGCCTCTTCTCTCCTCCGGCGTCAGTACCCAATCTCTTCCGCGCCGTTCGGCGGCGTTTCAGGCCGATTTGCGCCTGGATCGACGTCGCAGACGTACCTCTCTGGCCGGTGGTGGGTCGCTCCTCCCCTCCTCGGCAGTCGATCGTCTCCCTTTCCTCCCTTTTCTCTTTTCGGTTTCATTCTCTTCTTCCTTGATTCCTTTCGGGTTTCTCTCGCCGGCCTTCATTTCGTTGCCGGACTTCGTAGGGGTCGGCATCAGCAACCCCATCTCTTCCCTCCGGTCACCGCCTCCTCTCGCCGGCGGCCTCTGCTTCCCCGTCGCTGCTTCTCTTGTTTTTCCATGGCAGAATCGCAATTCGCGATTCTGCCTTCCATTTCCTTTTTTTTTTGTTTTTTTATAATTATTATTATATATATTAGATATTATTTATCATTTAGTTATTTATTTATATTTATTTATTATGTATTTTATTTATTTATTTATTCATTTATTATTTTTTTATTATATTATATTTTATTAAAATATAATATAATCTATAATATACCCAAAATATTTAAATATATATATTTAAATCAAATAAATAAATATATTTATCTTATTTATTTTTCGGGTATTTTATTATTTTATTTATTTTATATCAGACTTACAATTTTATTTCCACTTGTACGTTTTTACGAACCAATTTACAGGGAAATTTCGGGGATTTACATACGGGCTATCCAAAGAGTTTAGAACAAAACCCGATGAGTATTGATAAGCCAAATGAGCCCAATAGACCCGAAAAAGGGATTTAATAAGTGGAATCGGGCTAGAAATGGGTCGAGGCCCATTTATGTGCAATCGGGCCCAATAAAGTAAAATAGGCTCAGTGCTTTAGATTCGATCAGTAAGAGTGAAATATCGATAAGTATATTAGAACTGACCCAATACGTGGTTATATGCAGTCCGTAGACTTGGTTTAGAGCGAATTGGACTGAGAGACTTGGTACGGTCGAGAAAAGATAAGCTTTTGAAGAGATTCCAAGTAAGGGAACATTATGGACTGCTAGAGGTAACTTTACTCAATTTTAACCGCATTTACATTCTCTAAAATTGTCTGAATAGTCATATTTAAAAGAAGAATTTTGGTGATCGGATGGGCAAATGATCAAAATACCCTTATGAAGGGTAAAATTTCCAAAATTAGGAAAACTTGGGAGGAGCAGGAACAAGAGGTTCCTGCTTGTTTTTTAGGTGTTTTCACACGTGCATGAGTAGGCTGGCTAGCTTTTAAAATAAAAATGCACAGCATTACATATTTTCAACAATGTGAATTCTTTTGAAAATTGTTTTGAGATAACAGAGCTGCCTACGTGATTTTATGAAAGTGCAACAAGCTAGAGCTCAGCTCGCACGAGTTTTGATTTGTGTGATACATGCATTAGTGCTGGAGCAAGGACTCGCACTAGAGTTTTACATGCATAGGTGCTGGAGTTTAACTCACACTAGATTTTCATATGATTTTCATGTCAGGATGCTGGAGTCTAACTCGCACCAGATTTTCACTTGATTATTTATGACACAGTGTTGGAGCCTAGCTCGCACTAGTTTTACATGATTTTGACAGAGTGCTGGAGCTTAGCTCGCACTAGATCTTAAGAGATTTTATGAAACACGTACTGGAGCTTTGCTCGCACAAGATTTTCATTGATTTTATGAGAGTGCTGGAGCATTGCTCACACAGATTTTATGGGACATGCGATGAGCCGTGCTTGGAGTGTCGGGTAGACTGTGTGTCACATTGATTAAATATGCTTGCACGTCCGTTTTGAGACAGGCACAATTATTGATATGAGATATGGGTCCACGGAGTACGTTGTACCGTGCAAGTAGCATGGAGTACGCTGTACCATGCTGGGATTTATTATGTGGCATCTTCGAATGCGAGTGTCATCTTCGGATGCGAGTGTCATCTTCGGATGCGAGTTATCAAACAGGACTGATGAGATAGACTGACCCACTTCTCGAGGTAATTTCCGATAGTGGTGAGACCCCGCACACAGGATTCGTGTAGAAGAGGGATCACGAGGACATATGGCCATAGTCCTAAGATATATATATATATAGTGCCAAGTCTCGCATGTTGTTACTTGATGTTTTGAAAATCATGTTTTGTGAACTTTTGTGTGAGTTTGGATCACCCGAGGGAGGGATTGAATCCTGACTGAGATGTGATTTTGATGAGAATGAAACTGGGTTTTAAACTGAACTTGTATGACGTTATTTCCATGCTATTTAAACCCGTGTGATGTAAACTAGTTTTACATGACATTCATTGTGTCGCATGTTACTATTGCTTTGAAAAGCATTTGATTTCATGGTTTTGTGTGAGTCAGGAACACCTGAGGGAGGGGTTACGTCATGCTTGTGTTATGAAATTTTAACGAGAGTGAAATGATTTAAATGGATTTGCATGTTGACTTTTCCATACTCTTTGAAGTCAATATGTGAACTTGTTTTACATGACATCATGAATTGTAGCATCTATTTTGAAATGTGTGGAGAAAGGGTGGTTTATATACGGCACCACGTTCATGTAGGTAGTATGGTTACCTACTTGTTCGTCGGATTGCCTTACTGAGCTTGATGTACTCACCCCTTTCATTTTCCTACACAGATTTCTTCCAGTAGACATTTGAGGCAACAGAGTACTGCATTCCTGATATCTGCTGCTGCTCATCACTTGAGGTATATACACTTGTACATATTGTATCTAAATAAGAATAGCACAGTAACATGTTTGTAAGTAACTTTCGGGGATGTATAGAAATTGTAAACACTTGTAAATGAATGAGAAAGAATTAGTGAAAAACTCATGTGTTTACCTTTCTTTGATAAGGAATTAAGTTATATGGTGAATGAATGGTGGGACTGGCATTATCGCACAGCCCAATTGTTAGTGGAGTGTGGTCATGATCAAAGGACAGGTAAGTATGAAAGAAAAACGAAAAATTTACTCTGATTTTTGGGTCATGACAAATGGTGGTATCAAAGCGATATTGGTCTAATTGTGTCAGTAATTAGGAAATTACATCCTCGTGTTACTATGCTCGATTAGATATAATCGTGTATATTGAGATGGGTTTTAACTAAGAAATGGTGGAGAATGGGGGATTTGGGCATTATGTCGAACACCAGTCGTAGTAGAGGAGGTAGAGCACAAGGCAGAGGCCGTAGAAGTAGGCCTGAGCCTGCTAGTCATGCTGAGTTGGCCCATAAGACTCATGAGGAGGTTGAGGTGGAGACTGATGTTGAGTATACTCCACAAGGTCCTATAAAGAGACCATACAGTATTGAGACACGCTTCACGAGGATGAAGTGGAGAGTAGAAAATATTTTGGAGTTGTTTACTTAGTCTATGCAAGAAGTTGAGGATAGGCAGGGTAAAGCCTAAACAGATGCCTCAGACTATAGAAATTCCCACACCCCTCTGGTATTTAGCGAAGTAAAGAAACCAAAAGTTACTGAGGACTGGGTGAATAAGATAGCAAAGTTGTATGGATTCTTTCGGTGTATGTCGATCGAGAAAGTGACTTTTAAATATGTTTATGTTGGAGGGCGAGGCGGAGTATTGGTAGAAATTCGCTCGACCCATTTTAAGAGTTAGACATCCAGGACTGATATGGGAGAAAATTCTGGATGCACAGAGACAATATATATTTCGAACATTGTTCAGAGGAATTTACGGATAGAGTTCCTTACTCTGACCCAGAAGAAACTGGTAGACTGACGAGTATTTATGTCAGTTTATATCCCTGGACAGGTATGACCCCGACACTATGAACAATGAGAGTCGAAATTTTTGAAAGTTCATTGAAGGGCTCAGACCATTAATTAGAGTCCGATTGGCCCAATTAGATATCACTACATATGCCGAGGCAATGCGCAGACTACAGTTGTGTGAATAAGATTATGTGTTGCACACCTCTAAGATTGGGAAAGGTAGTACGGGCCGTAATAGAGAAAAAAATAGTGGATAACAGATATGCGAAAGCGGGAAAGAGGCGGTTTGGTAGGAAATTTAGTGTTAGTGAGTTATGAGGTAAGATGATTGGTAAGCCCCAGTGTATCCAGTTCCAACACTTACGAGGGGTATTGTGATTGGAGGACTTCGACCTGCTAATGGGCAGTGTTGGATGTGTGGTAGTTACCACGAAAATAGGCTGTTGAATGAGGGCGAGTGTATGCCTTAGACCATGACACTATTGATGCTTCATTTGATGTGGAGTAAGGTACCATCTTGATTGTTAATATTGAAGCAATTATTGTAATTGATATTGGTACTACACATTTATTTATATCATCGTCATTTTCATATAAGTTAGTGAAATATGTGAAGCCTATATCATTAGGCGAAATGCTGATAGTTAGCACCCCAATGAAGGATAGTCTGCTAATTGAATATGTCGGTAGAGATTATAAGTTGAAAGTGAGGGAAAGGAACATGCGGACCAATCTCATTCTATGAAATATGAGTATTTTGATGTAATATGAGGAATAAATTGATTGGCTGCAAACTATGTTGTTTAAATTGCTATTGTAAGATAGCGATGTTTCACCTTAGAAAAGTGTACAGTAAGTTTTAAAAAGTAATGAAAGAGTTTTGTTATAGTTTATATACGAAAGGAGATAAGCTTTGAAATGTGATAGATCCTGAATACAAGATATATTGGAATAAGATGTGTATGCAAGGTAAGAATATCTCTGATATGTGAAGTAATTTGGATTAAGTGATATATAGTGAATATGAATTGCGACCAATGATAAGGGGTGGATATATCCATAACCAGTCCATATGGTTAAGTCTGAGGGTTAATAAAGGTATTTCAAAATACCTCCCCGCCTGAAGACTTGACAGCGTCTAGAAGTACACATAACCTATAAATGGAAATCGACAATCGTAATATATACATTTAAAATTAGGATACCTTTACTTATATGATAAAGAAATATAGAATTCGATTAATTATGAAGGTTTAAAAATTAAAATTTTATAAAAGCCGTTAATATAAGAAAAAGGAAATGACGCGGGTTAGGATCTTGAACAGAAGCGATTTCGAAATGACATTATACGTTTATGCATACATAGGTCAAGGATATGGGTAATTGAAATATTTAGTGGAATTCAACTACAATGAGGTTCTTTTCTCATACTGACATTTGTTCTGTGGTAGTGAGCTTAAAAGTTGAAAACTAGACTTGATTTGTCGAATCGAACAGGATCAGCGTCAGAATATGTATTTCGTTCCACTATTGATGATCTATTGGATTAGCTGCGAAGAACGTAAATTTTTTTAGATCGATTGGAAGTCTGGGTTTTATCCGTTGAGAATTTGGAATGTGGATGTGCCCAAGACAATTCTTTGTACTCGTTAGGGCATTGATGAATGAGGTATTTAAACTTTACCTGGACCGATTTGTTATTATCCTTATTGATGATATTTTTGGTGTATTTAAAGTCCAGGAAAAATCATAAGAAACAATTGGAAATCATTTTTTTTTTTTTACAGATGATTTGTTGAGAGTTCTCAAAATGGACTACTGTTGACATGTTTAACTTAGAAAAAGTTGTATTTGAATGGGATGATAGACGTCACAAGAGTTAGTGTATTGAAGTATGAATTGACCACTGTAATTATTTTCACTATACCCAATAGCTCAAGAGGTTTCGCAGTGTATATGGATACCTCAAAATAATGAGTGGGCTATGTATTGATGCAAAATGGGAAGATAGTCGATTATGGATCAAGATAACTTAAGGATCATGAAAGAAACTATCCGAACCATGATTTAAAGTTGGCAGCGGTAGTGTTTGTACTGAGTATATGGCACTACTATGTACACGGTGAGAAATTTCGGATATGCACTGGTTATAAAAGCCCTGAGTATTTGTTTTCATAGAAAGAGTAGAATATGAGATAACATAGAGGGTTAGAGCTTCTGAAGGATTATGATTGTTAAAATTGTACCACCCAGAAAAGGCTAATGTAATGGTTGATGCCTAGAGCAGAAAGAGCCTTGGGATGGTATCATAGATGATGGTCAGAGAGCATGAGCTGCTAGAGCAGTTGTGAGCCTCAGTAATGATGTGATCCCTTTTGATGATGACAATGATTGTGTGACAGCTAGCCTAAGATTAGAACCGAATTTGAGTGACCAGATTTGACAGGCTTAGCATGATGATCGACAGGGTATCGATAGTGTAGGTCAGATTCAGAAGGGTACAGTGACAGAGTTCACAGTGAGTGATGATGGCTTACTAAGGTTCAGAGATAGTATAAGTGCTCCCCATGACCACAGTTAATGAGATAGTGTTATTGTCAGAAGCTCACTCTTCGGGATATACAGTGCATCCGAAAAGTAATAAATATATCGGAATCTCTGAAAAGGGTATTGGTGGTCAGATATGGAAAGAGACATTATAGAGATTGTGGAGAAGTGTCTCGTATGTCAGCAGATTAAGTTAGAGCTATAGAAGTTTGCAAGGTTATTGCAGCCTCTACCAATTCTGACATGGACGTGGGAGCAGGTTACCATGGATTTTGTGTCAGGTTACAGAGGACCGTAGGAATCACGAGGCTATTTGAGTGATGGTCGATAGATTGATTGAGTCTACCCACTTTCTGGTTTTGAAAGCCATAGATACTTTCAGTACGTGAGCATATTTATATAAGTAAGAAGATTGTGGAACAATA
Source organism: Firmiana major (assembly GCA_033439115.1). Classification (NCBI taxonomy): domain Eukaryota; kingdom Viridiplantae; phylum Streptophyta; class Magnoliopsida; order Malvales; family Malvaceae; genus Firmiana; species Firmiana major. The sequence continues at coordinate 17,370,851 of CM065903.1, read as the reverse complement.
GGTAGCATTCCAGGGAGTATTGTATCAGATAGGGATTCACGCTTCACTTCCCACTTCTGGGAACATGTTTCAAGAAGCCATGGGAATCCAATTGAGTGTGAACACAGGGTTTCATCCTCAGACAAATGGTCAGTCAGAGAAGACTGTACGGGTTCTTGAGGATATAATGAGAACATGTGCAATTGATGTTAGAAGCTCCTAGAATGCTCATTTGTTATCAGCTAAATTATCCACAGCGATAGTTATCACTCGAGTATCGATATGGCATTGTGTAAAGCATTGTTTAACCGTAAGGGTTGCTTTTCCGAATGGATAGAAAGAAGTGGGTGACAGATAGAAAATTGCTCCCGGTCTAGTATAATAAGCCTCTGAGCATGTTCAGTTGATTATGAGAGAATGAGAACACCTCAAAACAGATAGAAAAGCTATGCTGACAAGAGATGGGGATCGTGAGGATTCATCGAGTGTGAATCAATGTGTTTGGAAGTTTCTCTTTCTAAAGGTATAATGAGATTCGGGTACTAAACAGGAAGGAGAAGGTGTTAAGGTTTAAGATGATCTCCCTAATTAAAGTCTTTCGGCAGTATTACACTTTAGAGGAATTTAAATAGGAGCTGGAGAGTAAGAGTATGATATGTGTGAAGTATCCAGAGTGGTTTACAGACTAACTTGATTCTAATTTGGAGGACCAAACTTCTTAAGTGAGGGAGATTATGTAAGACCCAATTTTTATCGTATTTTCTTATGATTCACACATTGTATGCATATTGTTATACGTTAATGGAATCATAAGACGGATGATTTTGATCATATAAATATGAATGAAGTAGTCGAATGCACGTAAAATCTGAAAACGGACAGTTAAGGAATTTTAAATTAAATTTATGAGATTTGAATTGTCCGAACAGAGATACGAATTTTAAATGAGAAATTATAGTGGGTCCAAGAAGGAAAGTTGGCCTAAATTAGTCTCGAATGTGTAGAAGCGTAAAACAGTCAAAAGACAAAAAATCTGGTATAAATTCGATAAGAAAATTTCATTAAAAATATGGATTTAGGAAATCTTGATCAATAAAGGAGAAATTATAGAATTTCGAGTCTAATTGATCAAGATATGAATTTATTGGAATTAATCGAAATTTTCCCTTCGAAAAATTATCTCGAAAATATTAGAAAAATATACCGAAAAGATAAAATAAGACTGATAAATTCATTAAATTGATTTAAGGAATAAAATAAAATATAATATAATAATATAATAATAATATAAGTATATATAAAAAGAGGAAATCCGAAAATCGCGAAACAGAAAAAGAAACTGAAGGAGAAACAAAGCGAAGACGCGACCTGAGGAAGACCGAGAGCACCGGAGACACAGCGGCCAGGCGAAGGGCTGGAGAAGAAAGAGGACAACCGTACGATCCCCTAGGTACCAACGACACGTGCCGAAAACGCTGAAATCCGACGGATCGAGGGAGAGAAGCCGCGGAGGGAGAAGAGAGGAACGGCGGTCACCAGCGTGATTTGACCTGATCCAAGGCCGATCGAGTATTCCCCTGCCTGAAACGAGCCGAATGGTGGTAGTGAGGCACCGAGAATCGGTCGAACGACGTCGAAACGACAAAAAGGACTGAACTGGTTGGCCGGTTCAGTGAGAAAGCTACTGTGCTGAACCAGACCGGACCGGTTCAGCAAAGAAAGAAAAGAAAAGAAAAAGAAAAAGGGCAAAAGAAAAGAGGAAAAAAATTGGGGAAACTTTCGGTGATACAATCGAGTTTCGGATAAGTCGATAAGAGGTCAAAAGTGATCAATTTGATTTCTGAAAATTTTATTTAAATTATATTTGATCGAAAAATAACCCGAAATTAAATATAAAATTGTGCAGTTCGACAATAAATTTTGAACGTGAGCCGATCGAACTCCGATTTACGCACCATCGCATAATTTCGGGTAAGTAAAGCTCATTTACGACAATTGTATGATTATTGCGCAATTGAAATTTATTTTGCGGATTTCGGATTTATTTCCGCAACAAAATAGATTAAATTCAGATTTTTTAATAAATTGTTGTAAATGATATACGGGCTATCCAAAGGGTTTGGGACGAAGCTCGATGAGTATTGGTAAGCCAAATGAGCCCAATAGACCCAAAAAAGGGATTTAATAAGTGGAACCGGGCTAGAAATGGGTCGAGCCCCATTAATGTGCATCCGGGCCCAATAAAGTAAAATAGGCTCAGTGCTTTAGATTCGATCAGTAAAAGTGAAATACTGATAAGTATATTAGAACTGACCCAATACGTGGTTATATGCAGCTCTGTAAACTTGGTTTGGAGCGAATTGGACTGAGAGACTTGGTACGATCGAGAAAAGATAAGCTTGTAAAGAGATTCCAGGTAAGGGAGTTTTACGGACTGCTAGAGGTAACTATACGCAATTTCGACCACATTTACATTCTTTAAAATTGTCTGAAGAGTCTAGATTTAAAATAAGAATTTTGGTGTTCGGATGGGCAAATGACCAAAATACCCCTATGAAGGGTAAAATTTCCAAAATTAGGAAAAGTTGGGAGGAGTAGGAACAAGAGGTTCCTACTTGTTTTTGAGGTGTTTTGACACGTACATGAGTAGGCTGGCTAGCTTTTAAAATAAAAATGCACAGCCTTGCATATTTTCAACAATGTGAATTCTTTTGGAAATTGTTTTGAGATAACAGAGCCGCCTACATGATTTTATAAAAGTGCAACATGTTAGAGATCAACTCGTACAAGTTTTGATTTGTGTGATGCATGCATTAGTACTGGAGCATGGGCTCGCACTACAGTTTTACATGCATAGGTGCTAGAGTCTAACTCGCACCAGATTTTCATATGATTTTCGTGTCATGGTGTTGGAGTCTAACTCGCATTAGATTTTCACTTGATTATTTATGACACAGTGCTGGAGCCTAGGTCACACTAGTTTTACATGATTTTGATAGAGTGCTGGAGCTTAGCTTACACTAGATCTTATGAGATTTTATGAAACGCGTGCTAGAGCTTTGCTCGCACGAGATTTTCATTGATTTTATGAGAGTGCTGGAGCATCGCTCGCACTGATTTTATGGGACATGCGATGAGCCGTGCTTGGAGCGTCGGGTAGACTATGTCACGCCGATTAAATAAGCTCACGTGCATTTTGAGACAGGCACAATTATTGATATGAGATATGGGTCCACGGAATACGTTGTACCGTGCAAGTAGCATGGAGTACGTTGTACCGTGCTGGGATTGATTATATGGCATCTTCAGATGCGAGTGGCATATTTGGATGCAAGCTATTGGACAGGACCGACGAGATGAGCTGACCCACCTCCCGAGGTGATTCCCGATAGTGGTGAGATCCCGCACACAGGATCCATGTAGCAGAGGGATCACGAGGACATATGGTCATAGTCCTGATATATATATATATAGTGCCAAGTCTCGCATGTTGTTACTTGATGTTTTGAAAATCATATTTTGTGAACTTTTGTGTGAGTCTAGATCACCCGAGGAAGGGGTTGAATCCTGACTGAGATGTGATTTTGATGAAAATGAAACTGGGTTTTAAATTGAACTTGTATGACGTTATTTCCCTGCTATTTAAACCCATGCGTGATGTAAACTGGTTTTACATGACATTCATTGTGTCGCATGTTACTATTGCTTTGAAAAACATTTGATTTCATGATTTTGTGTGAGTTAGGAACACCCGAGGGAGGGGTTGCGTCCTGGCTGTGTTGTGAAATTTTAACGAGAATGAAATGATTTAAATGTATTTGCATGTTGAGTTTTCCATACTCTTTGAAATCCATATGTGAACTTGTTTTACATGACATCATGAATTGTAGCATCTATTTTGAAATGTGTGGAGAAAGGGTGGTTTATGCACAGCACCACGTTCATGTAGGTAGTATGGTTACCTACTTGTTCGTAAGATTGCCTTACTAAGCTTGATGTGCTCAACCCTTTCATTTTTCTACACAGATTTCTTCCAGTAGACATTTGAGGTGACTGAGTACTGCATTCCTGATATCCACTGAGGCCTATCACTTGAGGTATATACAGTTGTACATATTGTATCTAAATAAGAATAGCACAGTAACATGTTTGTAAGTAACTTTCGGGGATGTATAGACATTGTAAACACTTGTAAATGAATGGGAAAGAATTAATGAAAAACTCATGTGTTTACCTTTCCTTTAATAAGGAATTAAGTTATATGGTGAATGAATGGTGGGACTGGCATTAACGCACAGCCCAATTGTTAGTGGAGTGAGGTCACGATCAGAGGACAGGTAAGTATGAAAGAAAAACAAAAAATTTACTCTGATTTTTGGGTCATGACAGTTAGTCCTTCGCCTGACTTTCAAATCAGCATCATAACCTCATGGTACAATGTACTCTATGTGATATACATGGTACAACGTACTCCATGGACCCATATCATGGTTAGGGGTGCCTGTCCTAGGTCTTATCTACCCCATGCCATGTATAACCTACTCAGTCTCAAGTGCACGTGCGAGCATCTCATCCGTGTGACTAGCAGTCTACACGAGGCATCCATCACGTATCATGCGAGCATCTCATCCGTGTGACACAAAGTCTACATGAGGCATTCAGTACTACTCATTTCATATCATTATGTGAAAAGCCTAGTGCGAGCAAGCTCTAGCACAATTTCATGCATCATCATTAAATACCCTCGTAGAGCAACACTCTAGTACGATTTTATGCATAATAAGAAATGAGAAAATCACATATAAGCATAGCTCCAGTACGGTCATATGCATAAGGAAATCCATGGAAATCCACGTACGATTGAAAACTCCAGTATGGCTTATAAAGCATCACATAAATCTGATAGATGGCTCTATTTCAACAAAACACGTTCAAACCATAGTTAGCATCGAACTCATGCTATTTTACAAATTATGAAGTCAATAGTCATCCTATCCGTAGATTTGCTTAAACCAAAGCAATGAATTTCGTAAAAATATTAAAACATGATGTTTATGCAATTATTAGCCTTACTACCTCTTTTGTAATATTCATTTCCAAAACCAAAATCATCTATTTCTGAACTCGTTCGTGCAAACCATTATTTCTTTTCTAGGTAACCAACAGAATTTCAATACCTTATAATTACCCTCAAAATACGTGCAGCTACCTTTAGATACTTACAAAATTCTCTTACTTGGAATTGCGTCAAGTAATTCCACTTCCTTAAAACTACTTGATCATGCAGCCTGATTCGCTTCCAATGTAATCTCCGGAGTTGCACAATATTACTTATCACATCAATTTAACCCAATACAACACAATTCTCGCGTTTATTATATTCGATTCGACTTATTGGGTCATTAACACTTATAAGGCCTCACTTTCTCTTAAGTCCATTTTAATTGCTCTATTCATTTTCTCGAATCTATTGATTCACACTAAATCGGCATTAAGCTCCTAGTGCCTCTGGTTCATCAATTCCCTCACTATGGCAATTTATCAAACACCTCTTATGCCTATTTTCAATCATCATCTATTCCAACATATATATTTCAAAAAACCATCTTAGAATTATCTATTCATGCTTACTAACATCTCTACATGCTCAAATCATCATCAACTCCATGTCATTTTAATCTTTCTCTCACTAAACTCATTTTAGGTCATGGTTGTTTAAGCATGTATATAAACATTTTAGCCAACATTATAAACACGCATCAACTCATCAAAATGTCTATATTAACATATTAGAAGATGGTGTATAGAAATCTTACCTAGCTTGACCTTTTTTCTCTTTTTGCAAAAATGGCGAAAACCTATTTTCTCCTTCAGTCCAAGGTTTGAGCTTCCAATGTTTGACTATGTTGTTCACTTCCTTACTAGGAACAACTTTGCTCAAATAGCTTTTTCCTTAATCTTTTTGGAAGGTGAGGATATCCTAGAGTGAGAAAACTAGGTTGTTCTTAGTTAAAATTGAAGATTTGGAATTTTTTGGTAAGAAGGCTCGACAATCAGGCCCTTTTTTATAGTAATTGCATTATGAGATCGATCTCCAAGGGTGGAGATCGATCTCCCCTTGCTTAAATCCATTCAAAATTTGACAATGCAGGCTAGGGGATCGATCTACCTCTTGAATGAGATCGATCTGCTCAAAGGGATAGGATCGATCTCGACTAGGCAGAAAACTTCAGAGATCGATCTGGCCTTAGGAGGGGATCGATCTGACCTATCCAAAGGTAATAAGAGATCGATCTGCCTTATGGGAGGAGATCGATCTGGCCAAAACAGATGAGATCGATCTGCTTTGAGTGAGGGATCAATCTCCCTCTTCCAGAATGCCTGGTATTGTGTTTTCAAGCCATGAGATCGATCTTCCTTGCATGTAAGATCGATCTGGCATTGATCCTACAGCATTTCAGTTGTAATTTTTTAGATTTTTCAAAGTTAAACTCATATTCAACCAGTTCAATACCCAATTTGCATTTAATTCACACTTAACACTCAAAAGCATCCAATTCTTATGATTCATTTATTGTGTAATTTTTCTGTACATCACGAAAATCATAAGTTTACATAGAAATTTAAGGGCCTTACAAGAGGTTTGGAAATTGTAGAGGGAGAAGAACATTCAGTGTTGGCATCCTAGGTAAGGACTCTGTGGTTTCATAGCTTAGTTAATCTTAAATGCTAAAGATTTGACATTTATGATGTTTTGGAATAGCTTGAGGTTATAAAGTTGAGACTGAGGGAGACAAACGTTCTAAGCCCTCGACTATTTGGGGTTAAGATAAGAATCTAGTGGTTCCTAAACTTTTTTGGTTATTGAGTATCATTAAAAAAATGTATTAAATGAGTTTGTTGTTTGTAGTTGTGTAAGACCCGAATTTAATTAAAATACGAAATGAATTAGTGTTCGTGAAGGAAAGTTTGACTGAATTAATTTTCGAACACGTGTAAGGGCAAAATGGTCAAAAGACCGGAAGTCGGTATAAATTCGATGAGAAAAATTAATTTAAAATAATGGATTAAGAAATCTTGGTCAATAAAAGTGAAATAAAATTATTTCGGATTAAATTGATCAAGATATTAATTTATTGGAATTAATCGGGATTAATCGGGATTTTTAGTTCGGAAAAATAATCCTGAAAATAATCGAAAAATATACTGAAAAGTCACTCGGGACAATATCCCGAAAATACGGAGAAATTATACCCGAAAAAGGATTAAAATAAATTAAATTAAATTAAATTAAATAAATTAGAATAAAAATAATAATTTTGTATGATATTTTGGGGTGTTTTAATATATTATAAGGAATAGTAAAACAATTAAAATAAATAAAAATAAAATTAATAAAATTAATAAAAAAAAAGAAAAAAAAAAAGAAGAGAGAAATTGGAAAAAAACCATCGGGGAGAGAGAAAAATGAAGCAGAAAAACGGAGAAGAAGAAGCTGCCGCGCGTGGCCGACCGACCCACGGCCACCGGGCACCGACGGCCTCCGACGAGGGGCCGATTAGCAAGAGGAGAGGTCGGCGAATCCATCGGCGCTGGCGACGCGCCCCAAGGAGACCGAAAAACGGCGAACGGAGGAAGAAAAGCCACGGGGAAAAACGGAGTCGGTGCCGGCGATCCACGGCAGCTGGGGACGATCGGCGGGCACCGGTGTGACCGGGGAGAGGAGCCGGTCCTTTTGAGACCGGTATCGGCCGGCGAGACCACCGGAATCCGGTGGATCGAGGGAGAGAAGCCACGGAGGGAGAAGACAAATCCGGCGGCCACCGGCGAGATTCGGCCAACCCCGACCCCCAGCCGAAGACTCCCCAGGCCCAGACGGAGCGATTGGTGGAGGTGGCAGCCACCGAAACCGGCGGACGACGCCGAAAACAGAAAAGGAAGGAAATGGGTCCGAAGGCGAGGAGAGAAGAGGCCGGACCGGCGGCTTTTCGGCGGCCTTGGGCGAATCCGAGCCCAGATTCGAGGTGCGGACGGCCTTGCGGAGCGTTTGGCGGTGGAAGCCGGCGGAGAACCGGCCGGAAAAGGGGCGAACCGGCGGTGAACCGGTCGAACCGGGGTGAACCGGCGGTCTGAACCGGGTTGAACCGGTCTGAACCGGTTCAGCCAAGAAAGAAGGGAAAAAAAGAAGAAAAAGGGAAAAAGAAAAAGAGGAAAAAATTGGGAAAAATTTCTGTGATGCAATCGAGCTTCGGGTAAGTCGACAAGCGGTCAAAATGACCCGATTTAAATTTGGAATATTTTATTTAATTAATTTTGGGCTGAAAACTTACCCGGAAAAATTGTGGAATTGTGTAGCTCGACGATTGGAATCCATCGAGGGCTCGAGACAGCCTCAATTTACGGACTAGCATGGAATATCGGGTAAGTGACCCCTATTTACGACAATTACCTCGTATTGCGTGATATTGATTTAATTCCCGCAATTATTTGAATTAAATTATGGAAATTAGATAAATTGTCGTAAATAGTGAATTTAGTTATTCGAGAATTAGAACGAGGCCCGATAAATTATTGGTGGGCCCAATGAGCCCAATAGGCCTCGATAAGTGGGAATTTAGTGAAAAGCGGGCTTAAGGCCGATTAAGGCCCATTAAGGTGCAATCGGGCCCAATAAGGGTAAACGGGCCCAATGATTTAAATTAAGCCCAGAAAGTAATAGATACAATTAAATTGCATAATATCTGACCTGAGGAATGTTAATACGCAGTTCCGGGCATTGGATTGGGAGCATATCGGACTGCGCGACGAGATGACAATGGAAAAGAAAAAGGTCAGACTCGACGAGAATCGAGGTAAGGGAATTCTGCGGACTGCTAGAGGTAACAGTACGCAATTTTACATTCATATGCAGTCCTTTAAAACTAATTGAAGGGTCTAGAGGTCGAAAAACAATTTTAGTGCCCCGTATGGGTAAAATTACTAAAATACCCTTGCTAAGGGTAAAATTCTAAAAAATTTAGGAAATATTGGGAGGAGCAAGAACAAGAGGTTCCTGCTCGTTCTGGAGGTATTTCAACGCATGCATGAGTAGGCTGGCTCACCTTGAAAGAAAATGCATAGCATTGCATATCTTAACTGATGTGATTTCTGTGAAAACTATTTGGAAATAACCGAGCCGCCTACATGTTTTTATTTACATGTGACGTGCTAGAGCTCAACTCGCACGATGTTTGACTTGTGTGATGCATGCATTAGTGCTGGAGCGAGAGCTCGCACTAGAGTTTTACATGCATAGGTGCTAGAGTATAACTCGCACCAGATTTCACATGCTTTTGCGTGACATGGTGCTAGAGTCTAACTCGCACCAGATTTTACATGATTTTCATGACAGGGTGCGGGAGTTTAACTCGCACCAGATTTTATAAGATTTTCATACGATTTGTATATAGAGTGCTGAGCCTAGCTCGCACTAGTTTTACTGGATTTGTGGAGTAGCGCTGTCTGCCCTTGGAGTCAGCCAAAAGGCCCAACAGGCTCAATAGACCTTTTAAGTAGGGTGAGAGTGAGGGATGAGGTTGGCGGCCTTGTGGAGATGTAAAGCGGGCTCTGCCAAGTTTACTTGATTTGATGAGAGTGCTGAACATCGCTCGCACTGATTCTTAAGAGAACATACAATGAGCCGTGCTTGGAGCATCGGGTAGACTGTGTGTCACCGATTTAATAGGCTCGCACGTGCGTTTTGAGACATGGCAACGAGTATTGAGTTATGAAAACCTCTGTGGGAAGCAGGCCAATTGGGCTGGAGTACCTAGAGTGATATGGGTCCATGGAGTACGATGTACCGTGCAAGTAGCATGGAGTACGATGTACCGTGGGGTATCTTCGGATGCGGTATCTTTGTGATACAGAGTATCTTCGGATACGGTATCTTTGTGATATAGAGTATCTTCGGATACGGTATCTTTGTGATACGGGGTATCTTTGTGATACGGTATCTTCGTGATACGGGATATCTTCGGATACGGCATCGACGGATGCGTGAGATCGGATAAGACTGACGGGTTGGATTGACCCACCTCCCGAGCAGTTTCCGATCAGGGTGAGACCTCGCACACTGGGATCCGTGAAGCTAGAGGACTCACGAGGACATATTGGCCAATCCTGGTTATTACCGATATACAGTATTGCCTAGTCTCGTATCTTGTATATATATACGTATGTTTTCGATACCGATGCTTTTGAGAAATTCTATTTCCATGGTTTTGTGGGAGTCAGGATCACCCGAAGGAGGGGTCGAGTCCTGACTTCATTGTGAAATTTTTAAAGAGAAAGAAATGATTTAAAATAATTGCATGTTGAGTTTTCCGTGCAACTGGATTTACATAACATCACAACATCATATCATATGTTTTAAAATGTGTGGAGAAAGGGTGGTTTATGCATGGCACCACGTTCATGTAGGTAGTATGGTTACCTACTTGTTCGTAGGATTGCCTTACTGAGCTTGATGTGCTCACCCCTTTCATTTTCTCCCACAGATGATCTCCAGTTGAAGTTGAGGCGACTCAGTACTGCATTCCGGATATCCGCTGCTGCCCATCAACATAAGGTATATACACTTGTACTTATTGTATCTACATAAGCATAGCACAGTAACATGTTTGTAAGTAACTTTAGGGGATGTATAAATAATATAACAACTATAAATGACTGGAGAAGAAATAAGTACTGGGGTAGATGTATGGTGGGACTGGCATTGACGCACAGCCCAATTAGTAGTGGAGTGTTGGTCACGATTCGAGGACAGGTAAGAATTAAGTAAGAAAATAAACAAAAACGCGAAAAATTCACTCTGATTTTTGGATAGTTGGGTCGTGACAATTATTTTGGTATCAGAGCATAATTGGTCTGATGTGTGTCAGTGTCAGAAGTTAGGAAATTACATTCCCGTGTTACTGTGCTTAGTTAGATACAATAGTGTATATCGAGATGGGCTTGACTAAGAAATGGTTGAGAATGCAGGAATGCTTAACATGAGTCGCGAAAAATGAGATAGTGCACGAGGCAGAGGTCGTAGAGGTAGACCTGAGTCTGCTAAGTCGTGCTGAGTTTGACTTATGAGAACCAGTGTGAAATTGAAATGGAGGCTAATGTTGAAAATGCCTCACAGAGTCCGACAGAGTGATCGGACAGTATTGAGACACGCTTCGCGAGATTGGAGCGGAGTGTGGAGATTACTTGAGGAGCAAATTGGTCAGATCATGTATGAGATCAGAGGGCGCAGCGGAACAGTGGTGGAAACCCGCTCGACCCATCTTAAGAGTTGAGATGAGAAATATCTTGGACATATTCCGGTGACAGGATATCCCGGACATGATTTAAAGGACATTTCAGATTAAAGTCCTTATTCTGACCCAGAGGATTTGATTGATTGACGAGCAGGGGGACTCGATTATATTCTGGGTAGATATTACCTCGACACTATGAACAAGTGACAGTCGAGATGTCTAAAAGTTCATGAAAGGGATCGACTTTTCAATTAGAGTCTGATTGGCCCGTGAGATATTACCTATACCGAGGCAGTGCACAGATTTACAGTTGGGTAAGTGAGAATATAAATTGCACGCCTCTGAGATTGGGAAAGGTAATGAGGGCTGAAATAGAGACATAAAAGAAAATCGAGAAATGACAAAGATGTTAAAAATGGAAACTGGTAAGAGATTTAATTTGATGAGTTATGGGCTAAGATAATTGGTAAGGCCCCAGTGCATCTAATTTTGGGCACTCTTGTGGGCATTGTGATTGGAGGACCCCGACCTGCTACGAAGTAGTGTAGCAGTGTGAGCACTGAAAGCAGTGTGAGATGTGTGGTAGATACCACGGAAGGAGGGTCTATACCTACACTGTATTGATGAAAATGGCCGTTAAGTGTGGTAAGACGGACCATTGATTTTGATTACACAGAGTTGGGCGAGATCGCCCCACAGAAAAGTAAAGAGACAGAGAGGAAAACTTCGTTGGTATAGCTGCAATGAAAAGGGAAGCCGTAGCCAAAAAAAAAAAAAAGGAAAGTAGGCTGTTGGACGAAGGCGAGAGGATGTCTTGGACCAGGACACTGTTGATGTTTCATGGATGTGGTGTAAGATACCACACTTATTATGAATAATAACGAAGTACATATGTTCATTGATCCTGGTGCCACACATTTATTCATACCGCCTTCATTCGAATATAAGTGAGTAAAAGGCATGAATGCCTACATCATTGGACGATACTGATAAATGAGTACCCCAATAGAGGAGGATTAATTAACGGAATATAGATATAGAGGTTTTAAGTGACAAAAAGGGGTGCGACAGTTGAAATTTAAGGAGTAAAGGGATTGTACTCACAGAATGAATAAAGACAAGAGTTTCATTATAATTGATACACTAAGGAGAAAATCTTCGAGATAAGATAGATCCTAAAGACAAGATGTATTGGAGTAAGAGATGTATGCTAGGTAAGAACATCCTTACGATATGAAGTAATTGGGATTAAGCAATTAGTAAGGAATATAAATTATAACCAAGGACAAATATGGGTATAACCATAACCAGTAGTTGTGGTTAAGTCTGAAGGCTAATAAAGGTATTTCAAAATACCTCCCCGCCTGAAGACTTGACAGCGTCTAGATAAATATATATATCCTATAACGTGAAACCGATCATCGTAATAAATACCTTTAGCATTAGGATACCATTATTAAGACAATAAGAATATTAAAATTCGACAAATCCTAAAGATTATCATAGTAAAAATTTAATAAGAACCGTTGAGATAAGAAAAGGAAATGACGCAGGTTAGCACCTGAAAACGTAAGCGGTTGAGAAGGATCTTGTACGCTTTGCGTAAATAAGTCAAGGATTAGATCGAGTTGTAATCATCATTAACGGTAATATGCTGGGTGTAGTTAAAGTCTAGGGCGAATTATAAGCGACAACTGGGAAATTGCTTTTACAGATGGTTGCTGCTAGTTCTAAAGGATATACCTGGTTGACACGTTTAATTATGAAAACGTGGTCTTGGAATGGGATGATAACTAAGATGATAGACGTGACATGGATCTCGGTGTAGTAGAGTATGAATTGACCACCGTGATTAATTTCACCATACCCAACAGCTCAAGAGGTTCTCAGTGAGTATGGATACCTCAAAATTATGAAGGAGCTGTGTATTGATGTATAATGGGAAGATAGTCAAGTATGGAGTCAGACAACTCCTTGATCATGAAATAAACTATCTGACCCATGATTTAAAGTTGGCGACAGTATTTGTACCGAGGATATGGTACTATTATGTACATGGTGAGAAATTGTGGATATGCACTGATCATAAAGCCCGAGTATCTGTTTTCACAGAAAGAGGCGAATATGAGAATACATATTGGGTTAGAGCTTCTGAGAGATTTTGAATTATGAAAATTGTACCACCCAGGAAAGGCTAATGTGATGACTGATGTCTTGAGTAGAAAGAGCCTCGGGATGGTACCACACATGATGGTCAGGGAGCGTGAGCTGCGAGACGCAGTTGTGAACCTCAGTATTGATGTGATCCCTTCTGATGATGACAGTGATTGGTGTGATTATGTGACAGCTAGCCTGATGACTAGTACCGGATGAGAGTGCCCGGATTTGCCAGGCCTAGCGTGATGATCGACCGGATGTCGATAGTTTGGGTCAGATTCAGAAGGGTACAGTGATAGAGTTCACAGTGGGTGATGATGAGTTACTGAGAATTCAGAGACAGTATAAGTGCTCCCCAGGACCATAGTTGATGAGATAGTGATTATTATCAGAAGCTCACTCTTCGGGATATACAGTGCATACGGAAGGTAATAATAATATATTAAAAATCTTGAAAAGGGTATGGGTGGTCAGATATAAAAAGAGACATGATAGAGATTGTGAAAAAGTGCCTAGTGTGTCAACAGAGTAAGGTAGAGTATTAACAGTCTGCAGAGTTATTGCAGCACCTACCTATATCGACACGGCACGAAAAACGAGAGTAAGTCTCCATGAATGTCGTGATGGGTTATAGGGGACCCGGATAAATCAGGAGACTAGTTGGATGGTAGTCGATAGAGTGACTAAGTCCACCCACCTTCTAGTTATGAACTCCCCAGATACTCAGAGTGTGTATGAGGATTTATGTGTAAGGCAGTTTGTGGAACATTAAGTAGCGTTCCAGTGAGCATGGTAACATATAGGGATTCCCACTCCACTTCCTACCTCTGTGGATATTTAAGGAAGCTATGGGAACCTAACTGAGTATTAGCACAGCTTTCCCTCCTCAGACAGATGATCAGTCAGAGAGGACTGTATAAGTTCTGGAGGATCCGATGAAAGCTTGTGCCATTGATCTTATAAGCTCCTGGAATGATCAGTTGATTTCTAATTGAAGTTGCCAATAACGATAGTTGGCAGTTGAGTATCGGGATAATAAGATATGAGGCAGTGTATGGCTGTAGGGGTTGTTCCCCAAATTGGATAAGAAAAAGTGGGTGACAGATAGAATCATTCTGATTTTGGATAATAAGTCTCTGAGGATGTTTATTTAAGGTTGAGAGATTAAGAACACCTCAGAGCAGATAGACAAGTATTGAAATTCACCTTTGGTGAAGTAGTATGGTTGAAAGTTACTCGTCCTAAGAGAGTAAGGACATAGCGAACTTTTGGAAGAAGGTAAATTGAGTCGTGCTGGATGGAATATTTTGAGAGATTGGACAAGTGGGAGATAAGACCTGTAGGTTGTGGTTATCACTTGAATAAACAGGCACCCACAATGTGTCCCACTTTTGATGCTTCGGCAATACTATCCAGATCCAGCAGAGGTGACAGGATATGAACTCCAAAAGTTCAGTTTGAGGAAAATACAAGTATATTGAAGAAGTTGATTCGGGCATTAAACAGGAAAGAGAAAGTATTGGGGTTTAAGATAATCTCCCTAATTAAAGTCCTTTGGTAGTAATACACTCCGGAGAAGGTCGCATAAGAATTTAAGAGTATAATATGATCGATGTACCCGGAGTTGTATATGGACTCATATGAATTGGTTCTAATTTGGAGGACCAAATTCCTTAAGTGGGGGAGAGTTGTAAGACCCGAATTTAATTAAAATACGAAATGAATTAGTGTTCGTGAAGGAAAGTTTGACTGAATTAATTTCCGAACACGTGTAAGGGCAAAATGGTCAAAAGACCGGAAGTCGGTATAAATTCGATGAGAAAAATTAATTTAAAATAATGGATTAAGAAATCTTGGTCAATAAAAGTGAAATAAAATTATTTCGGATTAAATTGATCAAGATATTAATTTATTGGAATTAATCGGGATTAATCGGGATTTTTAGTTCGAAAAAATAATCCTGAAAATAATCGAAAAATATACTGAAAAGTCACTCGGGACAATATCCCGAAAATACGGGGAAATTATACCCGAAAAAGGATTAAAATAAATTAAATTAAATTAAATTAAATAAATTAGAATAAAAATAATAATTTTGTATGATATTTTGGGGTGTTTTAATATATTATAAGGAATAGTAAAACAATTAAAATAAATAAAAATAAAATTAATAAAATTAATAAAAAAAAAAAGAAAAAAAAAAGAAGAGAGAAATTGGAAAAAAACCATCGGGGAGAGAGAAAAATGAAGCAGAAAAACAGAGAAGAAGAAGCTGCCGCGCGTGGCCGACCGACCCACGGCCACTGGGCACCGACGGCCTCCGACGAGGGGCCGATTAGCAAGAGGAGAGGTCGGCGAATCCATCGGCGCTGGCGACGCGCCCCAAGGAGACCGGAAAACGGCGAACGGAGGAAGAAAAGCCACGGGGAAAAACGGAGTCGGTGCCGGCGATCCACGGCAGCTGGGGACGATCGGCGGGCACCGGTGTGACCGGGGAGAGGAGCCGGTCCTTTTGAGACCGGTATCGGCCAGCGAGACCACCGGAATCCGGTGGATCGAGGGAGAGAAGCCACGGAGGGAGAAGACGAATCCGGCGGCCACCGGCGAGATTCGGCCAACCCCGACCCCCAGCCGAAGACTCCCCAGGCCCAGACGGAGCGATTGGTGGCGGTGGCAGCCACCGAAACCGGCGGACGGCGCCGGAAACAGAAAAGGAAGGAAATGGGTCCGACGGCGAGGAGAGAAGAGGCCGGACCGGCGGCTTTTCGGCGGCCTTGGGCGAATCCGAGCCCAGATTCGAGGTGCGGACGGCCTTGCGGAGCGTTTGGCGGTGGAAGCCGGCGGAGAACCGGTCGGAAAAGGGGTGAACCGACGGTGAACCGGTCGAACCGGGGTGAACCGGCGATCTGAACCGGGTTGAACCGGTCTGAACCGGTTCAGCCAAGAAAGAAGGGAAAAAAAGAAGAAAAAGGGAAAAAGAAAAAGAGGAAAAAATTGGGAAAAATTTCTGTGATGCAATCGAGCTTCGGGTAAGTCGACAAGCGGTCAAAATGACCCGATTTAAATTTGGAATATTTTATTTAATTAATTTTGGGCTGAAAACTTACCCGGAAAAATTGTGGAATTGTGTAGCTCGACGATTGGAATCCATCGAGGGCTCGAGACAGCCTCAATTTACGGACTAGCATGGAATATCGGGTAAGTGACCCCTATTTACGACAATTACCTCGTATTGCGTGATATTGATTTAATTCCCGCAATTATTTGAATTAAATTATGGAAACTAGATAAATTGTCGTAAATAGTGAATTTAGTTATTCGAGAATTAGAACGAGGCCCGATAAATTATTGGTGGGCCCAATGAGCCCAATAGGCCTCGATAAGTGGGAATTTAGTGAAAAGCGGGCTTAAGGCCGATTAAGGCCCATTAAGGTGCAATCGGGCCCAATAAGGGTAAACGGGCCCAATGATTTAAATTAAGCCCAGAAAGTAATAGATACAATTAAATTGCATAATATCTGACCTGAGGAATGTTAATACGCAGTTCCGGGCATTGGATTGGGAGCATATCGGACTGCGCGACGAGATGACAATGGAAAAGAAAAAGGTCAGACTCGACGAGAATCGAGGTAAGGGAATTCTGCGGACTGCTAGAGGTAACAGTACACAATTTTACATTCATATGCAGTCCTTTAAAACTAATTGAAGGGTCTAGAGGTCGAAAAACAATTTTAGTGCCCCGTATGGGCAAAATTACTAAAATACCCTTGCTAAGGGTAAAATTCTAAAAAATTTAGGAAAAATTGGGAGGAGCAAGAACAAGAGGTTCCTGCTCGTTCTGGAGGTATTTCAACGCATGCATGAGTAGGCTGGCTCACCTTGAAAGAAAATGCATAGCATTGCATATCTTAACTGATGTGATTTCTGTGAAAACTATTTGGAAATAACCGAGCCGCCTACATGTTTTTATTTACATGTGACGTGCTAGAGCTCAACTCGCACGATGTTTGACTTGTGTGATGCATGCATTAGTGCTGGAGCGAGAGCTCGCACTAGAGTTTTACATGCATAGGTGCTAGAGTATAACTCGCACCAGATTTCACATGCTTTTGCGTGACATGGTGCTAGAGTCTAACTCGCACCAGATTTTACATGATTTTCATGACAGGGTGCGGGAGTTTAACTCGCACCAGATTTTATAAGATTTTCATACGATTTGTATATAGAGTGCTGAGCCTAGCTCGCACTAGTTCTACTGGATTTGTGGAGTAGCGCTGTCTGCCCTTGGAGTCAGCCAAAAGGCCCAACAGGCTCAATAGACCTCTTAAGTAGGGTGAGAGTGAGGGATGAGGTTGGCGGCCTTGTGGAGATGTAAAGCGGGCTCTGCCAAGTTTACTTGATTTGATGAGAGTGCTGAACATCGCTCGCACTGATTCTTAAGAGAACATACAATGAGCCGTGCTTGGAGCATCGGGTAGACTGTGTGTCACCGATTTAATAGGCTCGCACGTGCGTTTTGAGACATGGCAACGAGTATTGAGTTATGAAAACCTCTGTGGGAAGCAGGCCAATTGGGCTAGAGTACCTAGAGTGATATGGGTCCATGGAGTACGATGTACCGTGCAAGTAGCATGGAGTACGATGTACCGTGGGGTATCTTCGGATGCGGTATCTTTGTGATACAGAGTATCTTCGGATACGGTATCTTTGTGATACAGAGTATCTTCGGATACGGTATCTTTGTGATACGGGGTAACTTTGTGATACGGTATCTTCGTGATACGGGGTATCTTCGGATACGGCATCGACGGATGCGTGAGATCGGATAAGACTGACGGGTTGGATTGACCCACCTCCCGGGCAGTTCCCGATCAGGGTGAGACCTCGCACACTGGGATCCGTGAAGCTAGAGGACTCACGAGGACATATTGGCCAGTCCTGGTTATTACCGATATACAGTATTGCCTAGTCTCGTATCTTGTATATATATACGTATGTTTTCGATACCGATGCTTTTGAGAAATTCTATTTCCATAGTTTTGTGGGAGTCAGGATCACCCGAAGGAGGGGTCGAGTCCTGACTTCATTGTGAAATTTTTAAAGAGAAAGAAATGATTTAAAATAATTGCATGTTGAGTTTTCCGTGCAACTGGATTTACATAACATCACAACATCATATCATATGTTTTAAAATGTGTGGAGAAAGGGTGGTTTATGCATGGCACCACGTTCATGTAGGTAGTATGGTTACCTACTTGTTCGTAGGATTGCCTTACTGAGCTTGATGTGCTCACCCCTTTCATTTTCTCCCACAGATGATCTCCAGTTGAAGTTGAGGCGACTCAGTACTGCATTCCGGATATCCGCTGCTGCCCATCAACATAAGGTATATACACTTGTACTTATTGTATCTACATAAGCATAGCACAGTAACATGTTTGTAAGTAACTTTAGGGGATGTATAAATAATATAACAACTATAAATGACTGGAGAAGAAATAAGTACTGGGGTAGATGTATGGTGGGACTGGCATTGACGCACAGCCCAATTAGTAGTGGAGTGTTGGTCACGATTCGAGGACAGGTAAGAATTAAGTAAGAAAATAAACAAAAACGCGAAAAATTCACTCTGATTTTTGGATAGTTGGGTCGTGACAAGTTGCCATAGTGGTGGAAGGTGTGCAAGGGAAATCAAGTTTGATCAACCCACAGACTCTTGCGAATTGGTAAGAATTGTGGTAAACTTGGTTGAAGTAATAATTATATCATGTAGTAAGCTTGACATTTGTGCCTATTTATGAATTGGCATTATGATGACTATCGGTATAAATGAATTACCGATTATTGAGAATGAAATGTAATTGATGCTCAAGAAATTGAATGGTAATGATCTTGTATAGGTGATTTGTTTATGCTAAACTAGCACGCGTGGTAATTGGCAAGCTAATGAAGACTTTAAGTTTTATGAGATTGGTAAGTAATAGTGCTAATGGTTCATGTAATGGTGTGAAACATTTAGTTTTATCTTAAGCTAGTTTTAAATATTTTATTAGGTTGAAATTGGAGGTGTTTGACAACTACGGCTATCAACTAAATCATATTTGGAAAGAAACCGAACCTAGTTGATTGGTGATGAAGTTTACAAATGATTTAAAATTTTAATAGTTGACCTTTTGCTTGTTGATTAATTAGGAGACTTATTATTGTGCATTGTGGATTTTGTGTGGCTAGAGGCCAAAAGCTTTAGGAGAGTGTAAGTAGTTATACACTAGCTAACCTAGCATATTTTTGCTTTCGAAAATCTTGTTTTGGGTAATTAAGACTTTCGGCTTTTAAATGCTTGATTGATTTGATGTGGTTTGATGTTTATCTAATTTTGTATAAAATGCATACTTGCTTTATTAATCTGATTTTTATAACTAAATCGTTTATAATGATTTTGAGATATATCAATGTTTTATTGTATTAAAACAAATTAAGTACACCATACTTACTTAATAAATTTGTCTCTTCCCCATTGAAACTTGATTTTAGGATGTTAAACCTAATTAGATTGTGAGCTGTTTGAGGTGGTAAGGCCCTTCAGGATATACCATAGCTATTCCTGACGTAGTAGGGACATGTTACACCTACCCCGAGCTAGTAGGTATTAGTGACACCTGGCTCATGGACCAGTCATCTATGGGTAGGGCCTTATAATGAGATATGGAGTTTAAGCATTGATAGCTATAGTGCCAGTGGATGTATTGATTGTTTTATGCATGTTTTCATTGATTATAAATCATAAAGTATGTTTTACTATGATTGCTCGTGAAAGCTTTTCCCAAGCATGTAGATT
This sequence comes from Firmiana major, assembly GCA_033439115.1. NCBI lineage: Eukaryota > Viridiplantae > Streptophyta > Magnoliopsida > Malvales > Malvaceae > Firmiana > Firmiana major. The sequence continues at coordinate 17,350,589 of CM065903.1, read as the reverse complement.
TGCTAACTAATTGCATTTCTTTTAAGCTTTTGTATAATTGTTTACTAGGCATCTTAGCTCACCCCTTCTCTCTTTCCACAGATTAAGTCTCGAGGAGCCTGCTGACAGTTGCAGGCTTTATTTAGCCTTTAAGGCTTTTGAGGTATATAGACACACTTTCGTATCTTTTTGACACAATTTACATAGTATACTATTAGCTCAACCGATAGGGGGTGAATCGGTTTTTCTAGCAATTTACTAAATTTAAACTTTCTTAACTCAAATTGCACTTAACCAAATAAATAATAGCAATAAGCAATAGTGTAAATATGTAGTAAAATGAAGATAAAGAGGAAGAGTAGCAAACACAGTAATTTGTAGAGGTTCAGTCAAATCTCTTGCCTACGTCCTCTCTTCTTGACCTTCTTGTCATGGAGTCTCTTTCACTAATCAAGTTGATCTTTACAGCTTCCTTTTTCAAGGTTAGGGAATAACATCTCTACCCTTAGCCAATGAAGCTACCCAAACTCTTTTACAAAAGCTTTCACTCAGAGGAACACTTCCCCTCTTCTTTATAATAGAGAATGAATACAAACAAAGGTTTCCTCACAAGGTAGTTGATTAATTGAAATGAATTAAATACAGCTCAATCACTTTAGACACAAAGAATGTTTCTCAAGAATGTTCAGAGTTTTTCTGCCTTTTTTCTTCTTCTCTCCAATGTCTTTATGGCTTGTATTTATACACCCAATTGGTTGGTGAAGCATTTAATGCATTTTCTCCCATTAAAAACCTGCAAAAGTAGCTGTTGGATTTCTACAGAAGAAGTCCAAATCGATCTCATTTATCTGAGGAGATCGATCTCTTGGTTCCTGAACCTACAATACAACGAAACTTTACGAAGGGAAGATCGATCTCATTTATCGAGGGATCGGTCTTCTTGTTAGTTTTTATACAAGGGAGATCGATCTCTGCTTTGAAATATTGCTACCGCTTATAGGAGATCGATCTCATAACCCCATGAAATCGATCTTACAATGTCTCGATCTTGAGGAGATCGATCTCACAATACCTTGAGATCGATTTTGCAAAGCCTCTGCCTTAAGGAGATCGATCTCACCATTCCTTGAGATCGATCTTGCTAAGCCTCTGCCTTGAGGAGATCGATCTCACCATTCCTTGAGATCGATCTTGCAAGGCTTTTGCTTAAAGGAGATCGATCTGGACACTCTTAGACAGATTTCTTTAGCTTGATTTTCAGTTTCCCGCCAAAGTTTAGTTTCAAAAAGATTTGTTGATTTACAATATTTCTAAGTGAACGTTGATGCAATATGATTTCAAGATAATTACTTAGAAATAGTTTCTTACAAATGATTTGAAAATAAGTTCATTGAGATTAATGTTTTGTCATTTCAAAATACATCATTCAAAGTTAACATATACTTTTTGGGATGTAAACTAAAGTCTTTGGTTGATTTTGAGGATGATGTTGACCGTATATATTGAATTGCGACTGTAACTATCTTTGAATTACCTAGTATACATGCAGCCTTGAAGTATTCAGTGTTTTTGAGTGTTGATATGATTTTTTTATAGAGATGATGATGATGATGATCGGGATGTATTGTTGATGTCTCAAAGATAAACATAATGTATTAATTCGATGTTTGGTGTGACTACTCATCTCATGGTATATTTTTACATGAAACTGAATCGGATGATGATTTATTGTGCAATTATGGCGTGTTCATGTATTGTAGAGATCTCGGCCTCAAGTGGTTAATCGTGATTTTGATAATGATAAGTTTGTATTTGGCCGAGAAGTGAATAAGCTTAGTGTACAATTGAGTTAATGATTGATACGAGATAAATTTATGTATTCTTGTATTTTATGGTTGAATGATCTCGAATTGGATGTTTGTATGATACCTATGTGGTCTAAACTATTTATATTGATGTTATGCCTAAAAGAAATGGTAATAGATAAAGACACATTTATGTAAGTAGCATGGTGATTCTACAAGCTTATGGCCAATATAGCAAGTTAAATATAATCAAATTCTAAGATATTAAATTGATTCAATTAATCAGTGAATTAATCACTCACCCTGTTAGGACCTGAAAGGATAACTATTAAGTGAGTTAGTCAGAAAGAGACTAATCTAAAATTTGTCTCTTCAAATGTTCATTCTTAGGTACACATAACCTACCTATGAACCTCAATAATCCATCATCACTAATCATAAAGTCAAACCTCGTGCCTCTGCAAACGCCATACATAATAGAGCTAATCTTTGGATCTCATTGTTAAACCTCTCCAATCTGCTCAATAAGGCTTGGCCCAATACTTAAACTAGCCACAAAACCATTAGGAGTCACCACATCTATATTTAGATTCAAGTGCATAAAGTCCTCAAGTAGTTTCCACTCATACACCATCATATGTGACAAAACTCCTACATGTTTCCTGCTTAAAGCGTCAACCACCACATTAGCCTTACTGAGGGCTATAAAATCTCCAAATCATAATCCTTTAGAAACTTCATCCATCTCCTATGATGCATATTCAACTTTTTGGGAAAATAGGTACTTTAGTATTTTGTGATCAGTAAATACCTCAAACTTATCACTATAAAGGTAGTGGTGCCAAATTTTCAGAGTAAAGATGATGGTTACTAACTCTAAATCATGTATGGGGTAGTTCTCTCATGGCTCTCTAGTTGTCTAGAACCACGAACGACTACTCTACCATGTTGCATGAACACGCAACCTAATCCCTGATAGGAAGCATCATTATAGATGGTAAAACCACCACAGCCACTAAGAATGGTAAGGACAGGTGTTGATTTCAATCTCTTTTTTAAGAGTAGGAAACTATATTTAGAAGCATCATCCCACGCAAACGGTACATCTTTTCAGGTGAAGTGAGTTAACGGAGCAACAATCTTAAAGAGCCTCTCTACAAATCTCCGTTAGTAACCAGCCAACCTAAGAAAACTTTGGATCTCTGTTATAGTTATTGGTCTCTGCTAATTCATTATGGCTTCAATTTTGAATGGATACACCAAAACTTCTTCTCTACTAACCACATGTCCCAAAAAGGCAATTTTTTCTAACCAAAACTCACATTTACTGAACTTCGCATACAATTGTCTCTTAAATGATCAATATTAAAATCCATGAGAGATTAAGATGCTTAGTAACTGATACCTACTTAATATCACGAAACCGATTTCTTTAATATAGTGTTCTTATTTTATATTTAGTTGATTTAATTTCTAAAAACAAAACCTTATTTTCCTTTAATTCATGATTTCTTTAAGAGAACGTAATTTTTATAAATAATTTAATTTACTTCAATATATGTGGAATCAACCTTTATTTACCTTGACTACAAGTTAGGAGAAATAGAGAATTCAATTGGAGCATTAGGCATGCACCAGATCTAATTGGATATTAATATATTTTTCGTAATATCATTAATTAGACATTAAACTTTAATTTTTTCAGTAAACACTTACATATACAAAATTATATATATTATCGAAAATTTAACGTATAGCACAGAACAATTATAAAATAATCATACAATTTATCGACATGTAATCACTCATTATAGTAAATCACACAAAATAAATTATTACTTAACAAAATTAAGTTCCACACAAAATTGTGAAAATTGAACAAATATGATCTTCATTAATCATCATAATAATGGCTACCAGTCTTTGAGTTATGTACGTGACTTTAAAGTAGTTAATTCTTGCCTTTGCATATTTAATAGATTTTCTTTCTATCAATAATTTCTTTTAATAGATATAACATAAATAAAGATATTTAAAGTTAAACATAGCATGCAAGAACTTTAAAATAGGTTAACATTATTTATACTATATATATATATATATATATATAATGTTAAATTGCCACATAAACATTATAAAATAGTTAACATTATTTATATATTTAACGTTAAACTTAATTCACTTCCTAGTTAACGTCGATCATCATTAATCATCATGATTGATTATAACCATGATTACTATGATCAATGTCATAACTATCAATACCAATCATCATCACGCTATCAACTTTTGAACTCTATACAGTTTATACATAAACGTAACAATAAAAGACCAGTGGAAACTTATTAGATTTATGCAACTTACATTAATTAATATCTGACTAATTAATCGGTGCACAACAATTGGGATAATATCGACAGTACAGGTTTCATACAGAAGCCATAGTCGATAAGATTCATCCACAATTTAGTAAAATTCTATATAATGGCCAAAGAAATCAAAGAGGACATAAATCTTTTGCAAGAGCATATCCAGTTTAAAATAATTAGGCTTAGGATACCACATGTAAACTCTAATTATATAGATGAATTTATCATACCACACATTTCAAGATTTTCTAAAACTAGATATCTCATGATTTGACATAATATGATATATACCTCTTATCTGCTTGGGCATCAATGAAGAAAAAGATTTCATTATTGAAGTCCTTGTAGAAGTAAATAAGTTTGTCTCTCTTACATTGATTTTTTTTCTTTACGGTGTAGATGGAGAATCATACCTTTTAAGAGAAAAATGACATATTTGTATATCATTCAGTAACTACCACTTCCATCCATATGTGAATTGATGTGATTCCTAAAATTTAGGGATAATGGTTAATTTAAAATAAACTTCCATTATATTTTTAACGAGGCATTGATAAATATGATTTATCTTACACATGAGTGATATATACAAAACAATTTATTTTGAAAAGAAATGAAAAAGAAGGGAACAAGTAAAGAAGGAAAAAGTAGAGTCAAAATTGGGTGACGCATGAACACCTAAATTAAGTTTTCTTTCTTTGAAAATTTATCTATAAAAAGAAGGGGGAAAAAACAAAAAAGGAAAGGAAAACACAAGAAAAGAAAGACCAGTATTAGAATGCCTCAAGGACACCAGGATAAAAAAGATTAAAAAAAAAAAAGACCAGTGGGGATGCCATGTTGACACTCTCATTGGCCTCTTCATTTTAAGGATGTTTATTCGATTGATTCACTTAAATTCAAACTGAATTACTTAAAATAGAATAAACAAAATTAAGTTATTTATTTCCATTAACGAATCAAATTATTAATTTTTAAAATCTAACCAACCAATTTAATTTGGTTAATTTTTGGATTAATCAATAATAAAAAACATTTAAATTAAATTATATTTTAAACTCCTAATTCTTATATTTGAAATGAAGTAAATAAAATCATTCAGCAAAATATTTAAATACCAAAGTATCAAATTCTAACAACATAAAATTAGAAACATTATGAAGCTCCAAACATTAAGGGGTTGTTCGGAATTGTTATGTGTTTTGTATTTTATGTTTTTGAAAATTTTGTTTTTTTTTATTTTCATTTTATTTTCAAATTTTGAAATTTGAAATAAAAAATGTTCTGGATAAAATGTTTTTGTTGTCAAATTTCAATCATAGTCATCAGCGAAAAGTGGTGGTATGCGTTTTAAAATAAAAACTGGCCAGTTGCAAATTTAGATGAAAATGTCGATTTTTTATGTTTAAAACGAATATTGTAGCCGCACGAATGAATAGTAATCGTGCGGTAACAGTATCAAAATTGTTTCCAAGATTATGAAAACACCAATTCTGTGTTTTCATTATTTTCAAAATATTGTGTTTTGTTTCTAATATCTGGAAACAAAAACATACTTATTGAACAATTTTCTACTTCAGTTTTTTTAAAATATAGAAAACAAAATTATAAAACACAAAGTAAAAACAATCCCAAACAAACCCTAAACATATCATTGTGTTTAATGTATTTTTATTTTTATCTTTGGATTTTCATATTTTTAATTAAAAGTTCAATAAATTCAGTTTAAAAACTAAATTAACCAAAAATTAAAATTCCTTCAAAATCATTTTTGATAACTAATCGAAATTAATTGGACAATAGATCTGTTGTGACTGATAATAATAATAATAAATAAAAAGTGGCAAAAAAGAATAATTGGTATTAGATTCAAATTTAACCTCATCTACATGGTTGTAACATTATCAAGATAAAAATCAGAATATATATATAGATAAAAAAAAGAGAGTTTCAATCAGATACAAACTCATGTCTTTAAAAGCACAATCACCACCAACAAGCTAGGGGGGACAAGTATGATTTCTGAAACTAAGGCTCTCCATTTTTCTTTACAGAAACTCTGTCAAATTCTCTGTCTGACTTAAGCATCGGAGTGCTTACGCAGGGAAAACCCCCTGCGTCCCTTTGATTGTTCTTTTTCTGATAGAGCTGTCTATATCACGTGGCACAAAAATCAAGGCGATGACGTAAGCAATTTGTAATTGTTGTAACTAAGCAACAACAATTGACGCCGTCTATGAGAATTCGACCTTTTCTTTTGTTTTGATTTTTATATACTCTACTTTACATGCTCTGTTTTTTCCCTTCGATGGACTAATTTTTTGTGCAACAATAACCTCACGGTGAAGATGAACACTGCTTCTAAAGCGGCCACATGCTTATGATTCCTGCTTGTGGTAGTCTCCATTATTTATGCTAACTAAAGATAAGCCTCTTATGCAAGAGGCAGGCAAGATCCTTTTACTTGGTTTTGTAATTTTTACATGATATTATAAAACAGCATGAGACTAACAATTGCATAGGCACGGCATAGGTCATTTCTCCGAACAAGTGAGATATGAGCCAATCATGTAAAACTATGTGTATAAGTTTATTTAAATGGTAAGAATTCAATTATTTTCCTTGAGACAACGGGAAATTTGAGATTTTGACTGCTTTTATTTTGATAAGGAAGACACATTAGATTCCTCCAGTCATATTGTTGATGCAAATTTTGTGTTATCCTATCAGCTAATTTCTGTTATCTTGAGCCACGAAGTTCTTTCCGATTCATTTGAAATAGAAAGTTTGAGATTCTAAATACAAGAAAGAAACAAAAAGAGGAATATGAAAGGAGGAATATGCAATAGAGGCAAAATTTTCTAAAGTATATTTTTCTTTGACGTAAGAATATTAGATTTGTGTTGCATCTACTGTACAGGATGAATTCACATGATATTTGAGGCTATCTAATGGTTGAGTATGTTGAGAATATTGACTCTAACTTTGATCAGGCGCCTCAAGAGACCCTTAAGTCCTTCTTCAAAGTCTTGAATGCAAGACTGATTTTTGCAGTTCATTTTGAACATTCTCAATTTGCATGATGTCAAATTTTTTTGTTGCAAGGGATAGCAATGCCCAAAAGTGAAGGACAACAAGGTGTCTAGCACACTAACTATGACTGCTTGCGCCTCCTTAAGAGGCTAATAGTGGCTCCAGTCTCATTACAGACAGTGCTTTGTTTATTTTCCTTATGCTCCAAATCTTTTAGGGCCCTCAAGATTGCCTTTTTAGCTGCCTTCCTATAGGGCAGCCTTGGCGGTGGAGTACACATCCAAAAACCTAAGAGATCCATTCAACAACTCATCGACGTATTCTCTCTGCTTCTCTCAGGCTAAGATTTGCTGTGTGGGGAGCAGGTTAAGACTTGAAAATGTTGTTTGGAGGTTCCTAGTATCTTTTGCTGGAAGTTATCTGTCGTATGGTTATTCCATTGCATCCACACATGTTCAGAGTAAAGAGGATTCCCCTAGTTGTGGTCATGAATTATACAAAATATATATCCCTCAAACTGAACCAAATCTCTTTGGTCCTGCATTCATTAATGTTGAGAATCAGTCTGGATTATCAAATTTTATTCATTGGAGACAAGGAAGTTTGTTTTGAAATGAAGTCAATACAGCGGAAGTTTGATGCATCTCTTTTTCAGGGAGGATCAAAAGTTTCCTGCCTCCTTTCAGATTATTAACTGTTTTTTGCAGAGAGCAGATATTCATTTCTGCATATCATTGTTCGACAAAACCATTTTCCCTATATTTTCTGTAAAAAGGACATCAATTGCAACTCCTGGTGAAACGATCAGTACATGCAGGGGCAAGAGAAGAAGTGATTTTTCTGAGAGGTTGCTAAAAGTACTATGACTGGGTTATAGATAATAGTGTCAACTCAAAACCTGCTCGCTAGATTGGCAATTGTTGCTATCTTTTTTGGGAGTTCTACCTTGTCAACACCTAAATCTTCCTCAAAACTTCCTCGTAGAATTCGAAGGACCTTTACAGAATATAAAGTCCTAGTGTTCTTGGCCTTCATAGCAACCAGTTGCAAGGGAAAATCTCATTTCTTCCACAATATGCCACCTATCTGGATTACTCGAACAACGATTTCAGCTTTGTTTTACCAGTTGTCATCGGCGACTACCTCAATTTTTCTTATTTCTTCTCTCTCTCGGGTAATACATTTCAAGGGAGCATCCTCAAGTCGATATGCAACAGTACATATCTTCAAGTACTTGATCTATCTAATAATTCCCTGAGGGGGTCAATTCCTCAATGACTAACTCAACAGAGTTTGTCCTTTTGGGTGCTGAATTTAAGGATAAATAATCTGAATGGTGTTATTCATGATACATTCCCGCAAGAATGTGGGTTAAAAACTCTAGCTCTCAACCGAAACTTACAACAAGAAAAGCTACAAGGGCTTGAAGCGAAAAATGTGCGATGTAAGCCACGAAGACAATGTGCAAGAGCTTGAAGCGAAAAGTGCACGATGTAAGTTAAGTACTCAATCAAGGGCTTGAAGCGAAAAATGCGCGAGGTAAGCCACGCACCCAAATAAAGGGCTTGAAGCGAAAAATGCGCGAGGTAAGCTATGCACTCAAAGTAAGGGCTTGAAGCGAAAAATGCGCGAGGTAAGCCACGAAGACAAATGTGCGAGAGCTTGAAGCGAAAAATGCGCGATGTAAGCTAAGCACTCAATCAAGGGCTTGAAGCGAAAAATACGCGAGGTAAGCCACGAAGGCAATGTACGAGAGCTTGAAGCGAAAAATGCGCGATGTAAGCTAAGCACTCAATCAAAGGCTTGAAGCAAAAAATGCGCGAGGTAAGCCACGAAGACAATGTGCGAGAGCTTGAAAGGAAAAGTGTGCGATGTAAGCTAAGCACTCAATCAAAGGCTTGAAGCGAAAAATGCGCGAGGTAAGCCACGAAGACAATGTGCGAGAGCTTGAAGCGAAAAGTGCGCGATGTAAGCTAAGTACTCAATCAAGGGCTTGAAGCGAAAAATGCGCGAGGTAAGCCACGAAGACAATGTGCGAAAGCTTGAAGCGAAAAGTGCGCGATGTAAGCTAAGCACTCAATCAAGGGCTTGAAGCGAAAAATGCGCGAGGTAAGTCACAAAAAAAAAAGTGCAAAAGCTTGAAGCGAAAAGTGCGCGAGGTAAGCTATGCACTCAAAGTAAGGGCTTGATGCGCGAGATAAGCCACGCACTCAAACAAGGGCTTGAGAATTTGGTGTCAGAGTCTAGCTTGAGAATTTGACTTCAGAGTCTAACGTGAGGACTTGACCTGAGGCGACGATGTGAATAGATGTACTCTTTCGTAAGATTATACCTAGCGAAATAGTGGGGAGCAATTGTTGTGACTGATAATAATAATAATAATAATAATAATAAATAAAAAGTGGCAAAAAAGAGTAATTGGCGTTGGATTCAAGCTCAACCTCATCTACATGGTTGTAACATTATCAAGGTAAAAATCAGAATATATATAGATAAAGAAAGAGAGTTTCAATCAGATACGAACTCATGTCTTTAAAATCACAATCACCACCAACAAGCTAGGGGGGACAGGTATGATTTCTGAAACAAAGGCTCTCCATTTTTCTTTACAGAAACTTTGTTAAATTCTCTGTCTGACTTAAGCATCGGAGTGCTTACACAGGGAAAACCCCCTGCATCCATCTGATTGTTCTTTTTCTGATAGAGCTGTCTATATCACATGGCACAAAAATCAAGGCGACGACGTAAGCAATTTGTAATTGTTATAACTGAGCAACAACAAGATCGATTCGTCAAATTAAATCGATTTGATCGATTAATTGGGTATAAAATCGAAATATAAACCCCTGAGCATTTGGATAAAAAATATAAAAGAAAAAAAATGAAAGAATGTCCTTAACTTTGGATAAAAGAAATTAAAATGAGAAAAAGAACATAAAGAAGGAAAAACAAGAAGTAGGTCAAAATTTTAAAGAGCGAGCATTGAAAGTATCATGTGGACACCCTATTGCTCTCTCTTTTTCCCAAAAATTCTAATAACATTAAATTTAAAATATCATCCTATCTCTAAACATTAAACTATATTCAGGTTTCATGTATTTTAGTTTTCTCTTTGCTTTATTTAAATTTTGATTAAAACTTCAATTAATGTGGATTGAAAACTAAGTTAATAAAGAATCAAAATTTTGTAAACACCGTATTTTGCTTGGTACTTTTAGAAATCTTTTCATTTTTTGATTAAGTGACCTCGTTTTATTTTTGAACTTGTAAAGTTAAATTGAGACTTGGAAGTGCTTTAAATGTGTAATATGAGTTTAGGGAGAAAATTGGACTTTAATTGCATTTCGACCCAAACCCAATCTTCTTAGTTTATTGATTTTGATTGAATTCATTTTTAAGTATGTGAAAAAAAAATTAAAAAAAAAAGAAAAAAATAAGAGAGATAAAAGATTTTGAAAGAGATTGGAATTAAATTTGAATGATCTTGATTTTAAACTTTGAATTTTAATTATTTTCAATTAGAATTCTTATCTCATTTTTGCATATTAATTCGAGTTCATTCACGCTTTGGATGATCAACCTATAGTCTATTCCATTATTCACACATTAATCCTGTAATCTCCACCATCCCAAAAATCCTACCTAAGACACTGCCTTCATCACCAACCAAGGGGATTTCCTAGATTCTGCTCTTATCCCATTCCCTGCCACCATAAGACATCCGACTCTCTACCTAGAACATTACCTCAATCACCGAGGAAGCATTCTGCTAGAATGGGCTCTCTCCTACCCAAGACAGCTATTGCCAACCTCTCTTGGATCACAGCACCACTGAAAACCTGAGACCCACTAGCCATCACAGTTCACTCACTGCTCGACCATCAGCCACTACTCTAATTTTCAAAAAAAACCCAAGCATCAACAAAAGCCCCATCCTTCAACACAATTGAAAACCGAAACTAATTCCCAAGGAAATCAGCCAAACCTCAGTTAAAAAATGGGATATTAAAAATATATAATAAGAGTAAAATGGGATTTAAAAAATATATATATTAAGAGTTTATTATTTTTGTTATTTTACTTTCTGTTAAATGAGCTGAAATTTGTTACTCCAAAATTTATAAATAGACAGCCATGTACTCTTTTCAAAATATAGTGGGAAAATTCATTCTCTCCATCTTAAATATTTCCTTTGTTAATATGGTATCAGCTGATCTATTTTCTTCCGCTCTTTTTCCCGCTTTTTGAATTTTCATCCTCTTCATGGCTCGCAGGCAGCAGAACAACAACAATCGTTCTGTTGTTTCCTCTACTCCAGCTCCTATGGAGGATTCCGCCAGTCCTTTCTATCTCCATAACGGTGATCATCCTGGCTTGATCCTTGTTACTCATCCTCTAACTGGATCCAACTACAATTCTTGGAGCCGCGCCATGTTGATGGCTTTTACTGCTAAGCACAAAGTCAGTTTTGTCGATGGTAGTATCTCTCGTCCTTCTTCTGATGATCTTCTCTACAGTGCTTGGATGCGATGTAATAGCATGGTCATTTCGTGGATTCTTAATTCTGTCTCTTGTGATATTGCTGATAGTTTGATTCACATCACCACTGCTTCTGAAATTTGGCTTGATCTTCATGAGCGATTCCACCATGGTAATGGTCCTCGTATTTATCAGATTAAGAAACAGTTATCTACTTTTACCCAATGTTATCTTGATGTTACTGCTTACTACACTCAGTTGAAAATTTCTTGGGATGAACTCAAAGATTTTCAACCTATTCCCGCTTGTTCTTGTGGAGGTCTGCAGTCGTGGTTACATTTTCAACAGCAAGAGTATGTAATGCAATTTCTCATGGGGTTAAATGATTCCTATGCTCAAATTCGTGCTCAGATTCTTATGATGGAGCCTGTTCCTTCTATCACCAAAGTTTTTGCTCTTGTTGTTCAAGAGGAACGACAGAGAAGCATAATCACCGGTTCATTGCCCCCTGCAGAGAATTTTTCTGTCAATTCTTCTCATTCTATTGCAACTCCTGTTATTTCTTCTGGATCTAAGTTCAAACGTGATCGTCCCTTTTGCACACATTGCAAAATTGTCGGTCATACTAGAGAACGATGCTTCCAGCTTCATGGCTATCCCCCTAGATACAAGAATAAGTCTCGACCACACTTTTCTCAACCTCAAGCTCATCAAGCCTCTGCTTACATCATTGATTCCTCTGTCTCTTCAGCTGATCATTCACCATTATCCTCTCTCTCTCTCAAGATCAATGTCAACAACTATTAGCCATGCTCAATTCTCATATCCAGACTAGCTCCCCTTTGTCATCCAATTCAGATCCACCTTTTACTAGTTTCAATGGTATATTTTCTGTTTCTACTCCCACTCATCTTCATGATACTTCATGGGTGCTTGACATAGGAGCAACTCATCATGTTTGTTGTTTCTCTAACAAATTTACTTCGTCCACTATTATTTCTCATGCTTCTGTCACATTACCAACTGGCTCTTCTGTTCCTATTGTTAGTGTTGGATCAGTTACTTTATTTCCTGGTTTTACACTTCACAATGTTTTGCTTGTTCCTAGTTTTCATTTTAATCTCATTTCAATCAGTGCATTAATTTGTTAACTTTTTTTCAAATCATTGTGATATTCAGGACCTTGCACAGGCCAGGAAGATTGGGATGGGTAAACGACTTGGAAATTTATATGTCTTGGATTTACAAACACTTTGTCTCGTTTTCCAAGTGTATTTCATCTATTTGTAGCAATGTTCAAACTACAACTACTGACCTTTGGCACTATAGGCTAGGCCATCCTTCTACTGAGAAACTTCATGTTTTACAATCTGAATTGAACATTAATAAGACTTTTGATCTTTCTCATTGTTCAACTTGTCCTTTAGCTAAACAGCGTCGACTTCCATTTTCTTCTCTTAACAATCGAACTTCTTCTACATTTGATTTGATTCATTTAGACATTTGGGGTCCTTTTCAGCCTGTTTCTGTTGAAGGATATAAGTATTTTCTTACGATAGTTGATGATCATAGTCGTTATACTTGGATTTATTGTTTGAAAAATAAATCTGATGTAGTTACTATATTTCCTGATTTCTACACATTCATCCAAAACCAATTTCACAAGTCTATTAAATGTGTCCAATCTGATAATGCTCCTGAGTTAGCTTTTCCTGATTTTTTTCATGCTAAAGGCATTCTTTCCTATCATTCATGTGTTGATCGTCCTCAACAAAATTCAGTTGTAGAACGTAAGCATCAGCATCTTCTTAATGTTGCTAGGGCATTACATTTTCAGTCTAATCTTCCTTTAGTCTATTGGCCTAATTGCATTCATACCTCCGCCTATTTGATTAATCGCCTTCCTTCTCCTCTTCTGTCTAATAAGTCTCCTTTCTAATTACTATGGAACAAGCACCCTTCTTATATTCATCTTCGATCCTTTGGTTGCCTCTGCTATGCATCCACTCTTCCTAAAAATCGAACCAAATTTTCTCCTAGAGCTCTCACTGCTGTCTTCTTAGGTTATCCACCTGGTTACAAAGGCTACAAGTTGTTAGATCTATCCACTAATGCCATTTTCATTTCTCGGGATGTCATTTTTCATGAGCACCTTTATCCTTTTAAATCTCAACCAACCAATAATTTTTCTACTCTATTTTCTCCCATTGTACTTCCATATCACTCTCCTTCCCCTGAGTTTATTCCTACTTGTGATCAGTCTACCACTTCTTCTTCTACCCATACTGTTCCTTCTTCTCAATCTAGACCCCTCAGACATACTAAACCTCTTTCCTACCTACAAGACTATCATTGTTTTTCTTCTTCCTTTGCTCCTCCTTCAACATCTCATCCCCTTTCTACTGTCCTTACCTACAACAGAATCTCACCATCTCACAAAGCCTTTGTCTATGCTATCTCCTTCCACACCGAGCCCACCACCTATTCTGAGGTTATTCTTGTTCCAGCCTGGCAAGAAGCCATGCAAGCTGAGCTTCATGCTCTCGAACAAAATGGTACTTGGTCCATAGTCTCTTTACCTCCTGACGAACACCCTGTTGGTTGTAAATGGGTGTACAAACTCAAGTTTCATGCAGATGGCACTTTAGAAAGGCATAAGGCTCGACTTGTGGCAAAAAGGTATACATAGCAAGAAGGTATTGATTTTTTTGATACTTTCTCCCCTGTTGCCAAACTCAGTACTGTCAAAGCTGTTCTTGCATTAGCTGCTATTCATGGTTGGCTGCTTATTCAACTTGATGTAAATAATGCTTTTCTTCACGGTGAGCTTTTAGAGGAAGTTTATATGTCACTTCCCCAAGGATATCACCGTGAGGGGGAGAATTTGCCCACCAATCCTGTGTGTAAACTTCATAAATCTATATATGGTTTAAAGCAGGCTTCGAGATAGTGGTTCTCCAAGTTTTCTAGTGCTTTGATTGCTGTTGGATTCACTCAGTCGACTGCTAATAATTCTCTTTTTACCAGAATTCATGGCAATACATATTTACTTTTGGTATTATATGTTGATGATATTGTAATTGCCTCCAACAGTGAAGCACAGGTCACAGAGCTTAAGCAATTCTTAGATGCAAAGTTTAAGCTTAAGGATCTTGGAGTTCTAAAGTATTTCTTGGGTCTTGAAGTTGCTCGTTCCAGCGAAGGGATTTCTCTGTGTCAAAGATAATATGCCTTACAGATTCTTAAAGATGCTGGTTATCTGGGTTGTAAAACCAGAACAACTCCAATGGACCCAAACATTAAGCTGTCTTCAGATGAAGGTGCATTACTTGATGATCCTACTCGATATAGAAGATTAATTGGGAGGTTACTATATCTTACAGTTACCAGGCCTGACTTATCTTATTCAGTCAATCGGTTAAGTCAGTTTTTAGCTAAGCCAAGGGAACCTCATATGCAGGCTGCATATCGAATATTAGAATATGTTAAGAATATTGTAGGTCAAGGAGTTTTCTTCTCATCAGCATCTTCCATTCAGCTCAAAGCATTTGTTGATTCTGATTGGGCATCCTGCCCTGATAGTCGACGCTCCATTAGTGGCTTTTGTGTTTTCATTGGTGACTCATTGGTGTCTTGAAAATCCAAGAAGCAACACACGGTATCAAGATCCTCAGCAGAGGTAGAGTATAGGGCCATGGTAAATGCAACATGTGAGCTATTATGGTTTTTTTTCCCTCCTTAAAGAACTGCACATACCACATCTAAAGCCAGCTTTGCTATTCTGTGACAACCAAGCTACCCTCCACATTGCATCTAACCCAGTGTTCCATGAGCACACCAAACACATAGAAATAGATTGTCATTTGATGCGTGAAAATGTGATAAATGGACAGTTGAAGACTCTACACATCTCTTCCTAGCATCAACTTGCAGATATCCTTACAAAACCTTTGTTTTCTACTCTGTTCAGTACTCTACTTAGCAAGATGGGAGTACATAATATATACTCACCATCTTGAGGGGGAGTATTACGATAGTTGCAACAAATAACAGAGTTTGTTATTTTTGTTATTTTACTTTCTGTTAAATGAGCTGGAATTTGTTACTCCAGACTCTATAAATAGACAGCCATGTACTCTTTTCAAAATATAGTGGGAAAATTCATTCTCTCCATCTTAAATATTTCCTTTGTTAATACCTAACTACAAATCTTAAGTATAGGAGAAGAATAATAATTCCTTGGTATGAAGGAATTGACATTCCATGGAATGGTTGTTATTAGTTTAAAAAATGAACCACACAACGGAATTGGAAAAGTTTGTGTAATATGGGGGAACGAAATTGCAATCCCTCTCGACCAAACATGCTCTAGGAAAAAATAATAGTCCTGACTTTTATTTTTCATAATGAAAACATTCACCTTTAACTTATTTTTAAATTTCATGGACTCTTCCTTTGTAGATTTATTGTACTATTCTTCTTCCATCTCACTACAAGAAAAAGGGACAACAGCGACGGATTTAGCAACGAATTTTTCGTCGTTAATATTCCGTTGCAAATGAGTATTTGCGACGGAATTAGCGACGGAACTTTCTGTCGCTAATTTCGTCAGTAAATTTGAAGTCGCTGAAAGTTTTTCGTCGCTGAGAGAAAAAATCTGTCGTTAATTCCGTTACAAATTATTTTCGTCGTTGAAAATTTTTTTCGACGGAATTCCGACGTTATTTTTATTTTTCAATTAAGCAAACAATCCGTCGCTAAAAGGATTCAGCGACGAATTTTCGTCGCTAAATTATATATATATTTTTAAATTAATTAAATTTTTCGTCACTAAAAGGATTTAGCGATAGATTTTCGTCACTAATATATAAAATTTTGAATTAATTAAATTTTTCGTCACTGAAATGATTCAGCGACAAAAAATCCGTCACTAATTTATATATTTGAATTAATTAAGTTTTCCGTCGTCGACATGTTTCAGCGACGAATTTCCGTCGCTAATTTATATATTTATTTTATATTAATTAAAATTTTCGTCGCTAAAAGTATTCAATGACGGAATTCCGTAGCTAAATTATATATATTCATTAATTAATCTTCTAAGTAACCTGATGACATTGAGGATGCTAGCTTAGCCATCCATTTCTCATCTAATGAGCCGAGGGAGGAGAACTGCAGTAAGGCAAACATGAAAAATCCCATCAACAAAAGAAAAATCTAGACAATCACTTTCTTCTCTTAATCTATAGGGAAAGATTCATATAGAAGAAATGAAAGGTATGACTGGGTGCAGAACCACAGACAAAGACATATGATAGTAAATAAAGCTAAAGTCTAATAGCTAAATGAAATATCATTAAAGGCTGCCACCAAATCCCAAAGAGTACTGAGAATTAATATTCACCCTAACAGCATGACTCCAAATGACCAGAAGTCCAATTTTTTATCAGAAACTCTTTATCAAAAACACACTCCTGGAGAACAGTACGTGTAACGACCCTTGACCCTTAAAACTCGAGATAAATTTTTTTTTTTTAATTTAATTCACCCACTTATTCCCCAATTCACTTAGGTTGTATTCCTGTACAGTGTCGAAACATTTTCCTAATTCTTTTCTCGTGATTTATAATTGATTTTCATATTTTAACTTATATTGCCGATAGAAATTTCGGCAGCATAACGGCTTATATATAAGCCTACCCACCTGCAAATCAATTGTATTCCACAATCCTAGATATCCACAACTACCAAGCATACTTTCCAAATCCATCTCTACCACACAATGCATCTATTTCGATTTAATACTAGTAATCTCGAAATATAATCCCAAGGTAGTAATGTTTACATCGTTCCTTACAAAATTACATCCCAACTGATAATTCCAATATATGTTTGTGCATACAATTATGTCTGGTACAGGAATGTAAATGTATACCTTTCGCGTGTACAAAGTAGCTTAGGGTAGTTCTTCCCAGCAGCTTACGTCGTGTACGCGGCAGATAACGTCTATAGATTCACTGCAAATGATCTGAAGGTAGAGGGGTGAGCTTTTGGGGAAAAGCCCAGTAAGAGAATATTCTTAAAGCAGTTCTAATATATAAAAGCATTTGAAATTGTTCATAAAATGAAACTTAATGCAATACATAAACTTTCATTTCATGCGTACGCGTCATAAAGCATGCGAATATTTAAAACAAAACACATACTTAACCATTTTGTAACTTTTCATAAACCTTTCATGAACATTTCATAAATCATTTCGTAAACGTTTCATGAATAATTCATAGTCATTTCGTAAACATTTCATGCATATTTCATAATCATTTCATAAGCATTTCATGAATATTTCATAATCATTTCGTAAACATCTCATGCATGTTTCATAATCATTTCATAAAACTCTCATGCATATTTCGTAATCATTTCATAAACATCTCATCATAGTCGATTTTATAATTAAAATCGAGGAGACTAGGCTATAACTAAGTCATGCGATACGTGTCATTCTCCATTTGGAGAGTCATCATACCTATGGCCATGGTAAGGGGGCTGTAGAATGGATCAGATTCGTACAGCAATAATAATTATAAATAGGGGTAGTATCTTCTTATTTCTTATCATATACTAGCACATAGCTAGGGCACGGGCACCTGTGGCACTCACCATGCGGGGAACATTCATCTGTGCTGCGCGGGCACGAGATACTACCAAAACATTATCGTAAACCACCAGTAACACGACATCTTCCACAAAGGTTGAGTCAAGTGCTAAAGGGGCCAACGTACCGGCACCCCAAGTGGTGGAGCCGGAACACCACGAGAAGTAGCCAAGCATGAAGCCTAAGTCTCAAAACATATTTTCCTTTTTCGTAAATACTTTTGAAAACGTCAAAAGTTCCATTTCAAAGCGTAAATATGGGTTTTCAAGCCATCATAAAACTTTCAAGTATTTTCATAATTCGAAAGTTTATTTCATAAACATAGATGTTCTAGCGAACATTTTGTAAAACGAAATCATGTTTTGTAAACAGTTTCGCAAGTATGGACGCATTGATAAATCATTTTAAATCATATTCTCTTTCATAAAATCATTTCTCAATGAAATAAGAATGCAATATCAGAACTAAGTTAAGTAATACCCCTTACCTCGATTTATCGGGTATCTCGAATTCGAACGGTGACGTCTCCTAGTACCTCCTTTAATCCTTTCTACGATTCACCTACACCGAAATCGTTTACTTAGCATCTTATCCACACGAATTGTCCGAATTGCGTTAAAATTGTAACCTAGCGTCACTACTGCGTGTGTACGTATTATTGTATATCCTTAGGCCAACACGCACGTTTATATATTTATTCACTATTGATATATTTGCTCCTACAAGTATTAACATACACCATTATTATATACATCCACATGTATACACGCATAAAAATACATATTTATATATATATATACACTCCTATATGTATATATATAAATATACTTTTACTGTTTTCATGTTTCCTATCTCATATATATACATTCTTTGTATATACATATACTTGCACACATTCACCTTTCATACCCCCACAAGTATATGCACCTAAATAAATAAATATATATATTATCATTGTATTCCATTTTTCCTTATCACATATGCATATACACATTTTTTGTACAATTACTAGCATACTCAATTTATTATATAGACTTATTTGTACATGTACCTAAATAAATAAATATTCATTATATATATTTCTACTTCTCATCTTTCCAATTTCAAATTAACCTACAATAAACATGCTTGTATTTCAATTAATTCCTACAACATCATGCTTCCGTAATACAATTATACATACATTAAACTAAATAAAATTTGGGTTTTTACCTAGGAATTAACTGGTACAAGGACGAGGAATATCAACTGGGTATATTTTTTTTTTCTGGTATACTGCCACTGTAGATGTACTGTGGCGTCGGAACAGGATGGCCGGACGGGTAGGACAGGCGATGGGAGGTTGCCGGGCTCGGGTTCAGTGGAAGGCCGGAGTCAGTCTCCTCCGTTTGCTGCAAAACGCGAAACAGAGAAAAGACCTCTCTGTTTCCGTTTTCGTTTCCAGACGATGAAGAGGGAAAAAGGGGGAATGGTGGCCGGCAGTAGGAGGGGGAGGAAGCTCGGAGTCCGGGCAACGCAAGGCTGCAGACTATCTCAGTTTCAGTCGACCGGCGAACGAAATGGAGAGAGGAAGGGCTCGGGTTCGGCGAATGGCAAGGGAAAAGAAAGGAGAAAAGGGGGGTCGCCGATGGTCGGGGAGGAAAGGTCTGATCCGGTTGCCGGTGAGGGAAAAGGGGGAATCGGCAGGCGATCGGCCGGGGAGAGCTTGCCGGCGGTGAAGATTTCAGAAGAGAAACAGTGGGGGGGGTTTTCTAATTGGGATCGCGCGACAATCACGCGATCCCTTTTTTTTTTCTTTTTTTTTTGTTTAGTTTTTCTTTTTCTTTTTTTTCTTTTTTTTTAATTAATTTTTTATTTTTATTTTTATTTTTTTTATTTTTATCATATATATATTATTTATATATATCTATTTATATTTATATTTATATATATATATTTTATATTTTTATTGTATATGTTATATTTGTATTTTTATATATATATGTATATTTTTAATTATATTTTCATTCTTGAAAAATTACATCTATATATATATATATATATTTTTGTTTAATCTAAATATAGAAAATTTGAGGTGTTTACAGTACGCAGCTTCATGTGCCCCCACCTTTTCATATTGGAACCCGTATGATATCCAGGGACAGATGCAATTAGTCAAACCTGAAAATTATCAAATAGTTTAAATGTTCCCGCATAAGTAAAAGCTAGAAATAAAATAAGTTATATGAAATAACTTAAAATAAATTTATCTAAACAAATAAAATTATACCCTTGCATTGCTATAATCAAACTTCTTAAAGAATGTGGAATTGATGTTGAAGTTTCCCACAGCTGGTAAATTAGCAGTGAACTCAGGCCACTATAAATTTTACAAAAATGAAAGGCATCAATATAATCTTAACAAATAATACCCTGACGACTACCGAGCAATCTATTTGAACTTGCTTAGTGAGGCAAGCATATGAAAAGAATGATTGACAGTTTTAGCTATAATATCTAAGATTCGGTTCAAATTACATACGATTTGTATGAAAGGGAGAAAGTTTTAAAATCTCTGAGCAAATCATGAAAGTGTTTTTTCACAGGCAATTTAAAAGCAAATCCACAGAATGAGCTATATGGTACCTTCAATGCGTTGAGATAATCAATCAAGTTATTTTCAAATCCACATCCTTTCTTTAAGTTATTTTGATCTTTCTAAGGGAAGTCTTGCATCCATAAACCTTGAGTTTTATTATTCCAATCAACATATATCAAGTTTGCTGTATGAACAATAACTCTCACTCCTTGAGGATAGACAAGGAGCATTGCCTTCGAATGGTGTGTTCCAAATGAAATGGGTAATGGCAGCTTGTGCAGAATCCAATTGGAAGGCTTGCTTCTCTGTACAAGGAGTAGTAAATAATGTGAAATCTACAAGTTTTAACTAGAGCTTCCAAAGATAAAAGAGAATATCAGTAGCTATAATTGACCTTCATTTGATTCAGCCTGATATCTGACCAATCTCCTTCCCCATGAATAACCAATACATAGGGAATATTTGCAAGTCTTGGACATGCTACATAAGGCAAGGGCAGAAACTGATTGAGATGTACGAAAGCAGTGAAAACAGACAAGAAAAAATAAATCCTCATAATCAAACAACAAGAACTACCAAAATGTAATGGTAGATAAAAGAATAACAGACAACATAACCAAAGTCCTTACACTATGTTACTTGAGGAACAGAATAACATGGCATCATAAAATTAAAAGAATTCATCTAACAATAACCAATCAATATCTACCATGTAATTGGAGAGGACCACAAGAAGAACATCGCCCTAGGAAAGTTATAAACAATCAAAGAATCAAAAACTGCAAATTTACTAAGGTAGGCAGTAAAATAATAAGGTCATGCATAACTTGGATCTCTATTATTACCTGAATCAAATCCCCTATAGAAACAGAATTAGTATTTGCCCATGCCGGCAAGCCTTGAACTTTTAAGAGTCTAAATGTATGCGATAACTTATCATGGGAAACACGAAAATCACGAATAGCCTCAATACATTTCTCCTCTTTATTATTGTCTTTCTCCTTTGCCTACACAAATTTCAACCAAGCCGTCAAACATAAAGCTTTTAAACGAAATTCTTTTTTTTTTTTTTCAAATTTAATACCTTCAACTTGTTAACTGAGATTGCTTCATCTTCCAAACCTTGATTTCGCCTTCTCTTTGCAGTAAGTTTCTCTCTTTCTCTATAGCTGTTAGCTTCAGTAAAACTTCTATTCGCTTCACCGGTAGAAGATGATACGTATTTGAATTAGCTCTATAACATCACCATTACGAATCGCTGCATTTTCGCAGGAATTGAGCCTCTTTCTCAGCTCGCCGGACCTAGCAACCACTGGATTCGTTCCCTCCTACAAAATTCCACCACTTAACAATCTATTTAACAAAAGAGACAAAGGAAAAAAAATAAAACTACTAAAAAGGAATTAAATTTACAACGAATAAATCAACGGAGCCGTCAGGGGAGGTAGTTAAAGCAATATGCTTACGGCTGAGCCTCTTGTCAGAAATAGAAACATCATTGCGGCTGATGAAATTGGGGCTGTAATAGAGCGGAAGCTTAGGCAGTGAAGCATCTTCTTCAAGATTCTCATTTACAGGAACCAAGTATCCCAGCTGTTAACAAATAAATTGATTTCTGAGCTGTGAAAAAAAAAAGTTTTCTAAATCTTTTAAAGGGTACCGACCTGAGAGCGAGGCATGGTGAGGAAGTGGCGTTTGGTGCATGAAAGTGGAAATAAGTAAACGCTGAGAGTAGTAAGGCTTCAAAAATTTGTAAGGCAGAGAAAAAAGTTTTGATTTTAAGTCTCAATTGGAGTCGGGGAGGAATCGCGCACCGATAGGCGTTGTCGGATGCGATACGGCACTACGTTTTAATGACGTTTACACTTCCAGAGTTGAGCCGTAGTACACTGTAGTACTAGTACCGGTACTTTGTGCTAGAGGAGCTCGGTCGCGCGAACGAAAAAAAACAGAGGCAGGGCAATCGGGTTTTCTGGGTTTCGGGTGAGGCAGGGGAAAGAAAGGGAAACAATGTTGTTCATCCCGACAGTTCGTCATCGACAGTGAAGGGAGGAACGACCGGCGAACAGAGGCAGGGAAATCGAGGAGAAAGGGGTGCTCGAGAGGGAAAGCAAATGGGGTGCTCGGTGGTGAAACAAAAGGGGAAAACGGAGATCGGTCGGAGGAAAGGGATGTGCCGATGGTCACCGGGGATTCGTGATGGTCGGTAGAGGCAGGGAAAAGGGAAATCGGGGAGAGTGGTGTTTGGGAGGGAAAGAAATTGGGGGGAAAAGGGGAGGGTCAGGAGAGTGTTAAGTGCTGTGTGTTTTTTTTTTTAATTTAGAAAGGCTTCAGCGACGGAATTTCGTAGCTGAAGCCTTCAAGCGACAGAACAATTTAAATAAAAATTAAAAAAATAGAAAGGCTTCAGCGACGAAATTCCGTAGCTGAAGCCTTTCAGCGACGAAAAAATTATAAAAAAAATTAAGAAAAATTTGACTGGCTTCAGTGACAGAATTCCATAGCTGAAGCTTTTCAGCGACGAAAAAAATATAAAAAAATTAGAAAAAAATTGACAAGCTTCATCGACGGAATTCCGTAGCTGAAGACTTTCAGCGACGAAAAATTCAAGAAGGCTTCAGTGACGAAATTCCATAATTGAAACCTTTCAGCAACGAAAAAAATATAAAAAAAATGAGGAAAAATCGATAGCCTTTAGCGACGGAATTCCGTAGCTGAAGCCTTTCAGAGACGAAAAATTAAAAAAGACTTCAGCTACGAAATTCCGTAGCTGAAACCTTTCAGCGACGGAAAAAATATAAAAAAAATTAGAAAAAAATCGACAGCCTTCAACGATGGAATTCTGTAGCTGAAGACTTTCAGCGACGAAAAATTAAAAAAGTCTTTAGCGACGGAATTCCGTAGCTAAAGTTTTTGAGCGATGGAAAAAATATTAAAAAAATAGAAAAAAATCGACAGCCTTCAGCGACGGAATTTCGTAGCTGAAGACCTTCAGCGACGGAAAATTCAACAAGCCTTCAGCGACGGAATTCCGTTTCTGAAGCCTATCAGCGACAAAAAAAATATTATGAAAA
Source organism: Firmiana major (assembly GCA_033439115.1). NCBI lineage: Eukaryota > Viridiplantae > Streptophyta > Magnoliopsida > Malvales > Malvaceae > Firmiana > Firmiana major. The sequence continues at coordinate 17,326,614 of CM065903.1, read as the reverse complement.
ATTCGACAGGAATCAGCGACGAAATTTCGTAGCAAAATCCGTCGAAAAATATAAATAATATATTTGAAACCTATAGCGACGGAATTCCATCGCAAATCCGTCGCTAATTTATTTTTTTAGCGACGGAATAATTCCGTCGGTAAAATTTCGTTGTTGAAAGTATGTTTTCTTGTAGTGTCTCATATATTATAACATTTAAATCTCTTATATTTTTCATATTTCTTGTGATACTATATTCCTTATTTGAAGATTACATACAAGCTTTTCAAAGATACTTGACATTTTATTCAAAATGATTCTCTTGAAATTTTATCTATGATGATCTAAGTATATATAAATTATTAAGAAAATTTTGAATATATTTAAAATAAACATATTTGTTTCCGTATAATCCAATGCAACTAGAGGAGGCAAACGGGCGGGCTCGGGCAGGTTCGATTCGGGTTCTTTTCGGGCTCGGGCTTTTTCGAGTTCGGGTTTTTTCGAGTTCAGGCTTTTTCGGGTTCGGTTATTTTTGGGTTCGGGCTTTTTCGGGTTCGGGCTTCTTCTGGTTCGGGCTTTTTCGGGTTCGGTCTCGGTTCTAGTCAGGCGGGTTTAGCGGGCCGGCTTGAAATATTTTGAAATTTTATTAGTTATAATTTTTTTTTTAAATTTGAATGTGATAATTAATTTAATTTTTATATGATTTTATATTTTAATAAATATTTATATAAAAACAAATTTCTATATTTTAATATTTATTATTTGACAAAAATAATTTACTCTTGTTTAATTTCGTACAATATTTACTATAAAATAGTAGATATAATTATATTCATTAAATGTAAAAGAAAATATTACATATAGATATTATAGGAAGAAAAGTACCAATTAATATTATCATTTACCAAAAAAAGCTTAATATGAATAAATGGTCAATTAATTAGCTCTATTTTATTTCTAATTTGTTTTTTATTTCTACATAAATCATAATTAATACTATTACATTAAATATAATCGTTTACATTAATTAATCAAATGTCTCATTAAAAATTTAGAATGTTAAATTAAAAAAATTATATATTTTTAATATTTGATATAATTAAATCATATACAATTATACACTACCATATGAGTGATATTTTGTAGTTGATATAATATACTAAAAAAATATATTTATATAAAAAACTTTGTGAGCTTAAAAAAAAAGCATAATATAAATAATTATGAAATTAAAGTAGATAATTATGATTAAAATGATAAATTTTTAAATTTCAAACAGAAGTCACTAAAATTAGATTAATAAAAGTTTCATAATATTTTTTTATTTCCTCTGTTAGTTTGTTTTTAGTTTTACAGATTTCTTCCAACTTCTAGATGTTATCTTCTTCACTTCTTTTCTAAATGAATGTTTTGTTTATTTCTTTGGCCTTGGCCAAGAAAAATTGAAGAGCATAAAAAATCTTACTAGACTACAAATATAATCTATTTATAGAATAATTAAAATTGTTGATATGCTTTCAAAGAATAAGAAAAGAAAGGATATGATTTCATGATAAATTATTAAATTATTGTATAAAATGGAATAAAATGAATATTGCACGTTAATGTATATATATAATTAATTTAGTAATTTTCAAACAGAATTATCATATTATATAAAACATGGGTAAAAAATTAAGGCTTAATACCCAAATATGTCCTCAACGTTTACCAAAAAAATAGAATTAAGCCATTGACGTTTAATTGCATGGAAATAAGTCCTTTAAGTTTTATTTTGAGCAATTTAAACCTTAACGTTTCAAAAAAAAAACATAATTAAACTCATTTCCGTTAAATCCCAGAAATAGCCGTTAGTTATGAATACGTGGTATGCTGACGTGGAATATTTGTGCCACGTGGATTGTTAACGTGAAAATTGTTTTTTCACGTGTACAAATATTGCTGACATGGAATATTGGCCCCAAAATATTTTTTTTGGCTTAATATCCAAATATGCCTTCAACGTTTATCGAAAAATGGAATTAAGCCATTGACGTTTAATTGCATGGAATAAGTTCCTTAAGTTTTGTTTTGAGCAATTTAAACCTTAACGTTTCAAAAAAAATATAATTAAACCATTTTCTGTTAAATCCCAAAAACAGTCGTTAGTCAAATATATGTGGTATACTGACATGAAATATTTGTGCCACGTGGATTGTTGACGTGAAATTTTTTTTTCCACATATACAAATATCGCTGTCGTGAAATATTGGGCCCCAAAATGTTTTTTTTTCGAATTTCCTTTTTCCCATAATTAAATTTTTTTAATTTTTAATTTTTTATTTTTTTGCACAAATTATTTTTTTCATACTGTTATTTTTATTTTATAAAATTACATTTTTTCCTCAAAATATTTTTTTTTCAAAAATTACGTTTTCTCTCAAAATGTATTTTTTTAAATTTCATTTTTCCAAAATTACAATTTGTTTTGACATCGCATTTTGTTCAAAGTTACATTTTTTTTCCAAAATTACAAGTTTTCTACTGAAAACACCCAAAAATTAATACAAAAATAAAATTGAGAGAAGAAAAATACATAACTATACAAAATAATTCATCTCGAATACAACAATACAAATAAAAGACAACTAACATATTCATTGCAACAAAATTAAGCTCTAATAGCAACATATTCATTACAACTACAGTTTTAAGCTTAATTCTGCTCTGAATATGTTGTTATTATAGCTTCATTTTGTTGCAATGAATATTTTAGTTATCTTTTACTTCTATTGTTGTATTTGGGATGGATTATTTTGTACAATTATATATTTTTCTTCTCTCAATTTTATTTTTATATTAATTTTTGGGTTTTTCAGTAGAAAACTTATAATTTTGAAAAAAAATGTAACTTTGAACAAAAATACGATCTCTAAACAAATTGTAATTTTGAAAAAATGAAATTTAAAAAAATACATTTTAAGAGAAAATGTAATTTTTGAAAAAAAATATATATATTGAGGAAAAAATGTAATTTTATAAAATAAAAATAACAGTATGAAAAAAAGTAATTTGTCCAAAAAAATAAAAATTAAAAAAATGTAATTATGAAAAAAAGGAAATTCGAAAAAAAAACATTTTGGGGCCCAATATTTCACGTCAGCGATATTTTGTATACGTGAAAAAGAATTTTTCACGTGACACAAATATTTCACGTCAGTATGCCACATATATCTGACTAACGGCTGTTTTTGGGATTTAACAAAAAATGGTTTAATTATGTTTTTTTGAAACATTAAGGTTTAAATTGCTCAAAATAAAACTTAAGAAACTTGTTTCCATGCAATTAAACGTCGATGGCTTAATTCTATTTTTTGGTAAACGTTGAGGGCATATTTGGATATTAAGCTAAAAAAAACTTTTTTGTGCCCAATATTCCACGTCAGCAATTTTTGTACATGTGGAAAAAAATTTTCCACGTCAACAATCCACGTGGAACAAATATTTCACGTCAGCATGCCACGTATACATGACTAACAGCTGTTTCTGAGATTTAACGAAAAATGATTTAATTATGTTTTTTTGAAACGTTACGGTTTAAACTGCTCAAAATAAAACGTAAATGACTTATTTTCATGCAATTAAACGTTAAGGGCTTAATTCCATTTTTTGGTAAACGTTGAGGATATATTTGGGTATTAAACCAAAAATTAATTATTTATTATCAAAATAATTATTAAAATAAATATTTACTAATTAGTTATCATATATAAGTATAACAAATTATTAATTTTTAATAAATTAGTTACATAATTTAAATAAAAAAATTAATTTAAAATAATCATTTTTGCACAATCAAATAATGATGTATGTTTGTCTTGATCGCCACGTTGCATAATGCACAAGAAAAAATATCTATTGATATTATTCTAGTGGACTGGCATAGATATGAACCGATAAGGTAGGCAAATAAATAAATAATCATATATGCTTAACAAAATTATACCTAATTAATTGTTATCAATTCGTTTAAATTATACCTAATTAAAATTCTATAATTGTAGCTAAATTCTCAATTGATAGATGCAATTAGTTTAAGTTTGAAAAATTATTAAATATAATATAGGAGTTTAAATAAAATAGGTAAACCAAAAAGCTGATATAATTTAATCATAATGATTATAAGACAAAATATAATTAAAAGGATGAAATATGAATTAAAGAGGAAAAAAATTATAAAATTTAGTTATAAAATTTATACAAAAGACAAGACATGACAAAAACTTAAATTTCCTAGCTAGAAATAAATTTTGAAACATATAAATATTTATTGTTAATTTAATAACATATTTGTATAAATTTTTTGTCCAAAAGTTTAATATAAATTGCTTTAGTAACTTATTAAATTATTATTTTTTATATTAAGTAATCATTTTTTGAGTTTTAATTTACATTTGTTATTATAATTTCATATATGAACTTATTTTGTTATTGTAGGGATTTAGAAACTTCAATTCTAGATCTCTTTTATATAAATCAGAGTTAAATGTATATTTGAATGAACCAAGAGAAGATTATGAGATTCAAATTGATGTTCTTGATTATTGGAAGAAAAATCAATTTCGATACCATGTACTTTCACTTATGGCTAAGGATATATTGAGTATTCCAATTACCACAGTTACATCTAAATCAGCATTTAGTATGGGTGGTAGAGTTATCAACAAATGGCGAAATTGTCTCATAAAATATAATGCAAAAATTTTGATTACCACTCGTAATTGGCTGTATGGATATGATATAGATAAAGATGGTAAGATTTTAGTGTCATTATTATTTTATTAATTTTTTATTATTTAAATTCTTATATGATTATTTTTATATATTTGATTAGATGAAACAATGAGATTTGAAAGGAAAGTTGGATTAAATTGAACTAGTTGGTTTATGGAGGAGGATGAAGAGTTCTAATTGCAATGTATGTGATATTTTATTTCTTACCATTTATATTGTTAAAAAATTAAATTTTTTATTAAGAGTAATTATGATTGATTATTGCTTCATTAATCTTATTTGAAGACAGTGTCGCTCTTGGAGAGTTTGGTTGCTTCTTGCATTTACAATCTTTTCGAATATGTTATTGATCAAGCCGCTAGCGTTGAATGGAATGATCGTATTTTCCTGTTTTGTTCATCATGCAATGTATGACTAGGGATTGGTTTCTCCATGACTAGGTGGCGGTGTATGAGAATGATTGTATGTTTTCTATTTTGTTGGTTTTTGTAATGTTACATATCATAACTTTAAGTGTTTGATGTTTTCTTTACTGGTTTGTTTTTTACTATATTGGACTAATTTAGAACATAACAATCATTGACTTGTTAATGGCATGAGAATTTGGATGCAAACATATCATAGTTGAGTCTGAATCTTTTTTTTACACTTAAAAAGTTATTACAACCTTTAAAAGGGTATGATTCTGTAACGCCCCGGAAGCGCGGAAATAGGGGCTAACTTTTTCCTTTTAATATTATTTTTCTACTTAGGTTGCATTCCTGTACAGTGTAGGTTACTTCTTTTCTTTCTTTACTTATTCTTTTAACCATTTAATTTTTACCAAAAATTTCGGCAGCATAACCTTTTATAATATATCCTATCCCCCTGCAGGTAAACGCAGTTTATATTCGCAAGGCAGTTGATTTTATTTCTTAAACTTATTACTTTCAACTCTACATTTTTACTACTACATGTCACGACCCAAACTACCCAAAAATCAGAGTTAATTTTTCGCGTTTTATTATTTCCTTACTTAAATTCTTACCTGTCCTCGAATCGTGACCAACACTCCACTAATAATTGGGTTGTGCGTCAATGCCAGTCCCACCATACCATTACCATCTAACTTATTTATTCTCCAGTTATTTATAATTATTTACATTATTTATACATCCCCTAAAGTTACTTACAAACATGTTACTGTGCTATGCTTATGTAGATACAATATGTACAAGTGTATATACCTTATGTTGATGGGCAGCAGCGGATATCCGGAATGCAGTACTGAGTCGTTGCAACTTCAACTGGAGATTATCTGTGGGAGAAAATGAAAGGGGTGAGCACATCAAGCTCAGTAAGACAATCCTACGAACAAGTAGGTAACCATACTAACTACATGAACATGGTGCCATGCATAAACCACCCTTTCTCCACACATTTTAAAACAAATGATGTGAATTATGATGCTATGTAAATCGAGTTTGCATGAAAAATTCAACATGCAATTCATTTAAATCATTTCTTTCTCATTTAAAAATTTCACAATAAAGTTAGGACTCGACCCCTCCTTCGGGTGATCCTGACTCATACAAAACCATGAAAACGGTTTACATCACACGTGGGTTTGAAAAGCATGGAAATACCATCATGCAAATTTAATTTAAAAACCTAGTTTAAATCATCGAAATCGTCGACATGAGAGACGAGGCAATATCTGTATAACGGCAATAACCAGGACTGGCCAATGTGTCCTCGTGAGTCCCTCTAGCTTCACGGATCCCAGTGTGCGAGGTCTCACCCTGATCGGGAACCGCCCGGGAGGTGGGTCAATCCAACCCGTCAGTCTTATCCGATCTCGCGCATCCGAAGATGCCGTATCCGAAGATACCCCGTATCACAAAGATACCGTATCACAAAGATACTACACGGTACATCGTACTCCATGCTACTTGCACGGTACATCGTACTCCGTGGACCCACAGCCTTATCCCTCGTTCGGGCTCATCAGCTGGATCTCCAACCCTTATCCCTCGTTCGAGCTCATTAGGTGGATCTCTAACCCTTATCCCTCGTTCGGGCTCATCAGGTTGTTTCAACATGCCATGTCTCAAAACGCACGTGCGAGCCTATTTAATCGGTGACACACAGTCAACCCGATGCTCCAAGCACGGCTTATCGTATGATCTCTGAAAAGTAGTGCGAGCGGTGCTCTAACACTGTCAGTAAATCAAATAAAGCTAGTGCGAGCTAAGCTCAAGCACTCTGTCACGAAAATCGTGTATAAAATATGGTGCGAGTTAGACTCCAGCACCCTGTCATGAAAATCATGTAAAATCTGGTGCGAGTTAGACTCTAGCACCGTGTCACGAAAAAGCATATAAAATCTGGTGCGAGTTATACTCTAGCACCTATGCGTGTAAAACTCTAGTGCGAGCTCTCGCTCCAGCACTAGTGCATGCATCACACAAATCAAACATCGTGCGAGCTGAGCTCCAGCACGTCACATGTAAATAAAAACACGTAGGCGGCTCAGTTATCTCCAAACAATTTTTACAGAAATCACATCGTTTAAGATATGCAATGCTATGAATTTTTCTTTAAAAGTGAGCCAGCCTACTCATGCATGATGTTGAAATACCTCCAGAACGAGCAGGAACCTTTTGTTCTTGCTCCTCCCAATTTTTCCTAAATTTTTAGATTTTACCCTTAACGAGGGTATTTTAGTAATTTTGCCCATACGGGGCACTAAAATTATTCTTCGACCTCTAGACCCTCCAGATAAATTTTAAAGACTGCATATGAATTTAAAATTTCGTAGAGTTTACCTCTAGCAGTCCGTAGAATTCCCTTACCTGGAATCACGCGCAGACTACTCTTGTCTCGATGATACCGAACCTCTCGGCCCAAGTGCACGCCAACCAATGTACGTAACTGCATATAACCACATAATCGAGGTTAATTCAATTATCCCGATCAGTATATTTCATTTACTGATCAACTTGAAGCTATTGGGCCTTATCTACCTTATTGGGCCTCGGCCTATTTTAGCCCTTTTTATATTCATTAATTCCCTTCTTCGGGTATACCGAGCTTATACAGCTTTCTAATAATTATCGGGCTTCATTCCAATTTCATTGGATAGCCCGTATACCACTTACGGCAATTATATTGCAATTCCGAATAATATTCCTTCCTACGCGAAATTAATCCATAATTCCGTAAAATAATTAAAACTCGGTATTTAAAGAACTCTAATTGCCGAAATTAAATTGTACTTACCCGATACGATGCGGGGTACGAGAATCAGAGCTCAATCGGCTCTCGTTCGATCTCCGTCGTGAAGCTGCATAATTGGATAAATTCGAATTATTTTTCATTAAAATAATATTAAATTAAATTTCCGAAATTTACCCGTAGGTCAATTTCGACCCTCGGTCAACTTACCCGAACCTCGAGTCGTCCTCGGTAAATTTCTTTCCTTTTTCCCCTATTTCCTTCCTTTTCCTTCCTTTTCCTTTCTTTTCTTTTCCCTTTTCCTTCCTTTTCCTACCCTTTCCTTTCCTTTCCTTCCAGCCAAACGACACCGTTTATAGCCTTTTGCCGTCGCCGGCGTTTCCGGCGGTCTCACCAGCCGAGACCGGTCTCAAAAGAACCGGCTTCTTCCCCTGAGTGCGTCGGTGCCCTCCGTTTCAACCCAGACGCGGCAGTTCGTCGGGAATCACCTCGTTTCTCCCTCGGATTTTCGAAGCTCCGATCGATCTGCTCCGGCCACCTGGCGGCGCGATTCCGGTGCCCACGTGTTCGCCGGACTCTCCTCTTCCTCCTGGTACCTTCGTCGGACGCGGACGGTCGCCGGTGTGTGAGAATCGACGGTGAAGATCGCGGGTCACTGTTTCGATTTTGGTTTCTCGGGTTTTTTCCCGAGTTTCTCTCTCCTCCCTTTTTTTTCAGTTACTTTTTTTTTATTTTTATTATTATTATTATTTATTTTAATTATTTTACTATTCAATAAAATACTCCATAAAATCCCAAAATATCTACCTTATATTATTTTTATTCTACTTTAATTTATTTAATTTAAATTTAATTTATTAATTATATTTTTCTCTAAATTTCGATATTATTTCTTCGCGTTTTTCGAGATATAGTCCCGGTAATTTTTTCGGTATTTTTAAAATTTCCGAATCTTGATCAATTGACCCAAAATTTATAATTTCCTTATTGTCGATCAAGATCTCTTACATCCGAAATTTTTTAATTAAAATTTCCTTATTGTCCTAATACCAGGTTTTGGTATTTTACCATTTTACCCTTGCTCTTGTTTCGGAATCAATTTAACCTGACCTTCCTTCATACAACCACCATCTTTTCTTATTTAATTTTCGTATTTTAATTAAATTCGGGTCTTACAACTCTCTCCCACTTAAGGAATTTGGTCCTCCAAATTAGAACCAAGTCATATGAGTCCATATACAACTCCGGGTACGTCAATCGTATCATACTTTTTAATTCTTATGTGACCTTCTCCGAAGTGTATTACTACCAAAGGACTTTAATTAGGGAGATCATCTTAAACCTCAATACTTTCTCTTTCCTGTTTAATGCCCGAATCAACTTCTTCAATATATTTATATATTCATTAAACTGAACTGTTGGAGTTCATATCCAATTACCTATGTTGGATCTAGATAGTATTACCGAAGCATCAAAAGATGGAACACATCGTGGGTGCCTGCTTATTCAAGTGATAACACCAACCTACAGGTCTTATCTCCCACTTGTCCAATCTCTCAAAATATTCCATCCAACGCAACTCAATTTACCTTCTTCCAAAAGCTCGCTATGTCCTTATTCCCTTAGGACAAGTAACTTTCAACCATACTAATTCACCAAAGGTGAATTCCAATACTTGTCTATCTGCTCTGAGGTGTTCTTAATCTCTCACTCTTAACTAAACATCCTCAGAGACTTATTATCCAAAGTCGAAAATGATTCTATCTGTCACCCACTTTTTCTTATCCAATTTGGGGTACAACCCCTACAGCCATACACTCATATCTTGTTATCCCGATACTCAACTGCCAACTGTCGTTATTGGCAACTTCAATTAGAAATCAACTGATCATTCCAGGAGCTTACAAAATCAATGGCACACGCTTTCATCGGATCCTCCAGAACTTGTACAGTCCTCTCTGACTGACCATCTGTCTGAGGACGAATTGTAAGATCCGAATTTAATTAAAATACGAAAATTAAATAAGAAAAGATGGGGGGAAGTATGAAGGAAGGTCGGGTTAAATTAATCCCGAACACGTGTAAGGGCAAAATGGTCAAAGACCGAAAGCCGGTTAATTTCGATAAGGAAATTTAATTAAAAATATGGATTTAAGAAATCTTGGTCAATAAAAGTGAAATAAAATTATTTCGAATTAAATTGATCAAGATATTAATTTATGAAAATTAATCGGGATTAATCGAGATTTTTTGTTCGGAAAAATAATCTCGAAAATAATCGAAAAATATACCGAAAAGTCATCCGGGACAATATCCCGAAAATACGAAGAAATTATACCCGAAAAAGGATTAAAATAAATTAAATTAAATTAAAGAATTTAGAATTAAATAATAATTTTTGTAGATATTTTTGGGGTATTTAATATATTTTAATGAATAGTAAAATAATTAAAATAAATAAAAATAAAAATAATAAAACAAAAAAAAAATGAAAAAAAAAAAAAAGAGAGAAAGAGGATCGGGGAGAGAGAGAGAAACCGAAGCAGAGAAACGGAAAGGAAACGGAGCAGCCGACCGAGGGGCTGCCGGCGGCCAGGGACCCCGACGAGGAGCCGGCGAGGACGAGGACCGGTCGGCGAAGCCATTGCCACCGGCGGTGCAGCTTACCGACGCCGGAGGAAGCCGATCGGAGGAGGGAAAATACCGAGGAGAAATGGGCTGATTTCCGGCGATCTGCGACGGCTGGGCATCAACGGAGGCCACCGATGAGTTCAGGGGGAGGAGCCGGTCATTTTGAGACCGGTGGCAGCCGACGAGACGGCGGGAATCGCCGGCGACGGCCAAGAGGGGAAAACGGGTCCGACGGTCGAGAGAGAGAAGTGCCGGACCGGCGGCGTTCCGGCGAGCTTGACCCAAGCCGAGGCCAGATTCGTGATGCGGACGACCCAGCGGAGCGTTTGACGGTGGAAGCCGGCGGAGAACCGGCCGGCAAGGTGGCGAACCGGCGGTGAACCGGTCGAACAGGGTGAACCGGCGGTCTGAACCGGTCCGAACCGGACTGAACCGGTTCAGCCAAAAAGAGGAGAAAAAAGGGAGAAAAAGGGAAAAGGAAAAAAGAGAAAAAAATTGAGAAAAATTTTGGTGATGCAATCGAGCTTCGGGTAAGTCGATAAGCGGTCAAATTGATCCGATTTAAATTTGGAATATTTTATTTAATTAAATTTCGAACGAAAAGTTTACCCGAAAATGTAATTAATTGTGTAGCTCGACGATTGGCATCCACCGAGGGCTCGAGACAGTCTCGATTTATGGACTAGCATGGAATCTCGGGTAAGTGACCCCTATTTACGACAATTTTCTCGTTATGCGTGATATTGATTTAATTTTCGCATAAATTGAATTAAATTTTGGAAATTTAGATAATTGTCGTAAATAATAAATTTAGCAATTCGAGAGCTAGAACGAGGCCCAATAAATTATTAGTGGGCCCAATGAGCCCAATAGGCCTCGATAAAGTAAAAAATTAAGTGGAAAACGGGCTTAAGGCCAATTAAGGCCCATTAAGGTGCAATCGGGCCCAATAAGAGTAAATGGGCCCAACGATTTAAATTAAGCCCAGAAAGTATTAAATATGATTAAATTGCATAATATCTGACCTGAGGAAAATTAATACGCAGTTCCGGGCATTTGATTGGGAGCATAACGGACTGCGCGACGTGACATCAATGGAAAAGGTCAGACTCGAAGAGAATCGAGGTAAGGGAATTCTGCGGACTGCTAGAGGTAACTTTACGCAATTTCAAGTTCATTTGCAGTCCTTAAAATTTATCTGAAGGGTCTAGAGATCAATTACTAATTTTAGTGCCCCGAATAGGCAAATTACTAAAATACCCTTGCTAAGGGTAAAATTCTAAAAATTTAGGAAAAATTGGGAGGAGCAAGAACAAAAGGTTCCTGCTCATTCTGGAGGTATTTTGATGCATGCATGAGTAGGCTGGCTCACTTTTAAAGAAAAATGCATAGCATTGCATATCTTAATTGATGTGATTTCTGTGAAAACTATTTGGAAATAACCGAGCCGCCTACATGTTTTTATTTACATGTGACGTGCTAGAGCTCAGCTCGCACGATATTTGATTTGGGTGATGCATGCATTAGTGCTGGAGCGAGAGCTCGCACTAGAGTTTTACATGCATAGGTGCTAGAGTATAACTCGCACCAGATTTCACATGCTTTTGCGTGACACGGTGCTAGAGTCTAACTCGCACCAGATTTTACATGATTTTCATGACAGGGTGCGGGAGTTTAACTCGCACCAGATTTTATAAGATTTTCATACGATTTATATACAGAGTGCTGAGCCTAGCTCGCACTAGTTTTACTGGATTTGTTGACGTTGTTACACCACCCGTTGTTGGACCACCCGTTGTTGACCACCAACATTGTCGATGGGCCTAAGAAGGGTTGCCATGGCCGTTGGCAGGGGTTGGCCGGGCAAGGGTTGGCCGGGCAGGGGTTGGCCGTCACAATAGAATCACTCGCACTGATTTTTATGAGAACATGCGATGAGCCGTGCTTGGAGCATCGGGTAGACTGTGTGTCACCGATTAAATTAGCCCGCACGAGCGTTTTGAGACATGGCACGAGTATAGAGATATTATATGGGTCCACGGAGTACGATGTACCGTGCAAGTAGCATGGAGTACGATGTACCGTGTGGTATCTTCGTGATACGTTGGACTTGTTGACGTTGTTGGACCACCCGTTGTTAGACCACCATCGTTGTGCGTGGGCCCAAGAGGGGTGGCCATGGCCGATGGCAGGGGTTGGCCGGGCAGGGGTTGGCCATCACGATATTATACATTAGCATCTTCGGATGCATGAAATCGGATAAGACTGACGGGATGGATTGACCCACCCCCCGGGCGGTTCCCGATCATGGTGAGAACCCGCACACTAGGATCCGTGTAGCTGAGGAACTCCCGAGGACAGATATGGCCATAGTCCTAGTTATTTACCTATATACAGACGTTGCCTAGTCTCGCATGTTGATGACTTTTATGATGATTTAAACTGGATTTTAAATTAAATATGCATGACGGTATTTCCATGCTTTTCAAACCCATGCGTGAATGTAAACCGTTTTCATGGTTTTGTTTGAGTCAGGATCACCCGCAGGAGGGGTCGAGTCCTGACTTAATTGTGAAAATCTTTATTGAGAAAGAAATGATTTATAATAATTGCATGTTGATTTTCCGTGCAAATGTGTTTTACATTTCATCATAATGCATAGCATTGTTTTAAAATGTGTGGAGAAAGGGTGGTTTATGCATGGCACTACGTTCATGTAGGTAGTATGGTTACCTACTTGTTCGTAGGATTGCCTTACTGAGCTTGATGTGCTCACCCCTTTCATTTTCTCCCACAGATAATCTCCAGTTGAAGTTGCGACGACTCAGAACTGCATTCTGGATATCCGCTGCTGCCCATCAACATAAGGTATATACACTTGTACTTATTGTATCTACAAAAGCATAGCACAGTAATATGTTTGTAAGTAACTTTAGGGGATGTATAAATAATATAACAATTATAAATGACTGGAGAAGAAATAAGTACTAAGGTAGATGTATGGTGGGACTGGCATTGACGCACAGCCCAATTAGTAGTGGAGTGTTGGTCACGATTCGAGGACAGGTAAGAATTAAGTAAGAAAATAAACAAAAACGCGAAAAATTCACTCTGATTTTTGGATAGTTGGGTCGTGACACGAAAAGCTGTGCTAATACTCAGTCGGGTTCCCATAGCTTCCTAAAAAAGAATATTTCCTTAAGTAATAAGTGAAGCGGGAATCCCTATATGATACCATGCTCACTGGAACGTTACTTAGTGTTCCACAATCTTCCTTACACATAAATCCTCATATATACTCTGAGTATCTGGGGAGTTCATAACCAGAAGGTGGGTAGACTTAATTACTCTATCGACTATCATCCAAATAGCCTCGTAATTCACCTGGGTTCTCTGTAACCCATCATAAAATTCATGGAGACTTGCTCTCATTTTCTGTGCCGTGTCGATATAGGTAGGTGCTGCAATAACTCTGCAGACTTTTAATACTCTACCTTATTCTGTTGACATACTAGGCACTTTTTCACAACCTCTACCATGTCTCTCTCCACATCTGACCACCAATACCCTTTTCGAGATTTCAATATATAATTATTACTTTTCGTATGCACTGTATATCCCGAAGAGTGAGCTTCTGACAACATTACTATCTCATCAACTGTGGTCCTGGGGAGCACTCATACTATCTCGGAACCTCTGTAAATCATTATCATACTCTGTGAACTCTGTCACTGTACCCTTCTGAATCTGACCCAAACTATCGACATCGTGCCGATCCTCACGCTAAGCCTGTCAAATCCGGGCACTCTCATCCGGTTCTAATCTCAGGCTAGCTATCACATAATCATACCAATCACTGTCATCATCAGAAGGGATCATATCACTACCGAGGTTCACAACTGTTCTAGCAGCTCACGCTCCCTGACCATCATATGTAATACCATCTCGAGGCTCTTTAGACTCAAAGCATCAGCCATCATATTAGCCTTTCCTGGGTGGTATAATTTTCACAAATCAAAACCTCTCAGAAGCTCTAACCCACTGTGTATTCTCATATTCGCCTCTTTCTGTGAAAACAGATACTCGGGCTTTATGATCAGTGCATATCCAAAATTTCTCACCATGTACATAATAGTACCATATCCTTGGTACAAATACTGTTGTCAACTTTAAATCATGGGTCAGATAGTTTATTTCATGATCAAGGGGTTGTCTGGATCCACAATCGACTATCTTCCCATTATACATCAATACACAGCTCCCTCATAATTTTGAGGTATCCATACTCACTGAGAACCTCTTGAGCTGTTGGGTATGGTGAAAATAATCACGGTGGTCAGTTCATACTTCACTACACCGAAATTCATGCCACATCTATCATTTTATTTATTATCTCATTCCAAGACCACGTTTTCTTAGTTAAACGTGTCAACCAAGTAAATCCTTTTAGAACTCGCAGCAACCATCTGCAAAAGTAATTTCCCAATTATTGCTTATAAATCGCCCTAAACTTTAACTACATCCAACATATCATCGATACTGATGATTACGAATCGGTCCAATCCTTGGCTTATCTATGCGTAAGCGTATAAGATCCTTCAAAATCGCTTACGTCTTCAGGTACTAACCTGCGTCATTTCCTTTTCTTATCTTAACCGCTCTTATTAAATTTTTACTATGTTAACCTTTATGATTTGTCGAATTTTAATATTGTTTTCGTCTTAGTAGAGGTATCCTAATGCTAAAGGTATTTATTACATCGATCGATTTCACGTTATAGGTTATATATACATACTTTTAGACGCTGTCAAGTCTTCAGGCGGGGAGGCATTTTGAAATACCTTTATTAACCTTCAGACTTAACCACAACTACGTTATATCTCAGTCTATGTGGTTACAATTTATATTCGCTACTAATTGCTTAACCTCTAATGACTTCACATATTAAGGGTATTCCTTACCTAGCATGTCTCTTACTCCAATACATCTTGTATTTAGGATCTATCTTATCTCAAAGATTATCTCCTTTCGTATATTAATTATAATGAAACTCTTGTCATTATTCATTCCGTGAGTACCATCCTTTACTCCTTTAACTTCAACTGTCGCACCCCTTTTTATTACTTAAAATCTCTATATCCATATTCCGTTTATTAATCCTCCTCTATTGGGTACTCATTTATTAGTATTGTGCCCAATGATGTAGACATTCATGCCTTTTACTCACTTATATGCGAATGAAGGCGGTATGAATAAATGTGTGGTACCAGGATCAATGAACATATGTACTTCATTATTCATAACAAGTGTGGTATCTTACACCACATCCATGAAACATCAATAGTGTCCTGGTCCAAGACATCCTTTCGCCTTCGTCCAACAACCTACTTCCTTTTTTTCTTTTCGGCTATGGCCTCCCTTTTTGTTGCAGCTATACCAACAAAGTTTTTCTGTCTCTTTACTTTTCTGTGGGGCGATTTCGCCCAACTCTGTTCAAATCAAATCAATGGTCCGTCTTTACCACACTTAACGGCCATTTTCATCAATACCGTGTAGGTATAAACCCTCCTTCCGTGGTATCCACCACACATCTCACACTGCTTACAGTGCTTACACTGCTACACTGCTTCGTAGCAGGTCGGGGTCCTCCAATCACAATGCCCACAAGAGTGCCAAAATTAGATGCACTGGGGCCTTACCAATTATCTTACTCCATAACTCGTCAAATCAGATCTTTTACCAATTACCATTTCCCATTTTAACATCTCTGCCATTTCTCGATTCTCTTTTCTGTCTCTATTTCAGCCTTTACTACCTTTCCCAATCTCAGAGGCGTGCAATTCATATCCTTATTTACCCAACTGTAAATCTGTGCACTGCCTCGGTGTAGGCAATATCTCACGGCACTCTCATTGACAATCTGAGCCCTTTCATAAACTTTTAGACATCTCGACTGTCACTTGTTCATAATGTCGAGGTAATATCTGCCCAAAAGATACAACCGAGTTTCCATACTTGTCAATAAATCAAATTCACTGGGTCAGAGTAAGGACTTTTATCCATAATTTCCTTTAAATCATGTCCGGGATATCCTGTCATCGGAATACATCCAATAAGATTTCTCATCTTAGCTATGGATGTTTAACACTTAAGATGGGTCGAGCGGGTTTCCACCAATGTTCCGCTGCGCCCTCTGATCTTATTCTTAATCTGAGCAATTAGCTCCTCAAAATAATCTCCACACTTCGCTCCAACTTCGCGAAGCGTGTCTCAATACTGTCCGATCTCTCTGTCGGACTCTGTGAGGCCTTCTCAACATTAGCCTCTATTTCAATCTCATCCCGATTCTCATAAGTCAACTCAGCACGACTTAGCAGACTCAGGTCTACCTCTACGACCTCTGCCTCGTGCACTATCTCATCTAACGCGACTCATATTAGGCATTCCTGCATTCTCAACCATTTCTTAGTCAAACCCATCTCGATATACACTATTGTATCTAACTAAGCACAGTAACATGGGGATGTAATTTCTTAATTACTGACACTGACACACATCAGACCAATTGTTGCTCTGATACCATAATAATTGTCACGACCCAAACTACCCAAAGATCAGAGTTAATTTTTCGCGTTTTATTATTTCCTTACTTAAATTCTTACCTGTCCTCGAATCGTGACCAACACTCCACTAATAATTGGGCTGTGCGTCAATGCCAGTCCCACCATACCATTACCATCTAACTTATTTATTCTCCAGTTATTTATAATTATTTACATTATTTATACATCCCCTAAAGTTACTTACAAACATGTTACTGTGCTATGCTTATGTAGATACAATATGTACAAGTGTATATACCTTATGTTGATGGGCAGCAGCGGATATCCGGAATGCAGTACTGAGTCGTCGCAACTTCAACTGGAGATTATCTGTGGGAGAAAATGAAAGGGGTGAGCACATCAAGCTCAGTAAGGCAATCCTACGAACAAGTAGGTAACCATACTACCTACATGAACGTGGTGCCATGCATAAACCACCCTTTCTCCACACATTTTAAAACAAATGATGTAAATTATGATGCTATGTAAATCGAGTTTGCACGAAAAATTCAACATGCAATTCATTTAAATCATTTCTTTCTCATTTAAAAATTTCACAATAAAGTCAGGACTCGACCCCTCCTTCGGGTGATCCTGACTCACATAAAACCATGAAAACGGTTTACATCACACGTGGGTTTGAAAAGCATGGAAATACCATCATGCAAATTTAATTTAAAAACCTAGTTTAAATTATCGAAATCGTCGACATGAGAGACGAGGCAATATCTATATAACGGCAATAACCAGGACTGGCCAATGTGTCCTCGTGAGTCCCTCTAGCTTCACGGATCCCAGTGTACGAGGTCTCACCCTGATCGAGAACTGCCCGGGAGGTGGGTCAATCCAACCCGTCAGTCTTATCCGATCTCGCGCATCCGAAGATGCCGTATCCGAAGATACCCCGTATCACAAAGATACCATATCACAAAGATACTACACGGTACATCGTACTCCATGCTACTTGCACGGTACATCGTACTCCGTGGACCCACAGCCTTATCCCTCGTTCGGGCTCATCAGCTGGATCTCCAACCCTTATCCCTCGTTCGGGCTCATCAGGTTGTTTCAACATGCCATGTCTCAAAACGCACGTGCGAGCCTATTTAATCGGTGACACACAGTCAACCCGATGCTCTAAGCACGGCTTATCGTATGATCTCTGAAAAGTAGTGCGAGCGGTGCTCTAACACTGTCAGTAAATCAAATAAAGCTAGTGCGAGCTAAGCTCAAGCACTCTGTCACGAAAATCGTGTATAAAATATGGTGCGAGTTAGACTCCAGCACCCTGTCATGAAAATCATGTAAAATCTGGTGTGAGTTAGACTCTAGCACCGTGTCACGAAAAAGCATATAAAATCTGGTGCGAGTTATACTCTAGCACCTATGCGTGTAAAACTCTAGTGCGAGCTCTCGCTCCAGCACTAGTGCATGCATCACACAAATCAAACATCGTGCGAGCTGAGCTCCAGCACGTCACATGTAAATAAAAACACGTAGGCGGCTCAGTTATCTCCAAACAATTTTTACAGAAATCACATCGTTTAAGATATGCAATGCTATGCATTTTTCTGTAAAAGTGAGCCAGCCTACTCATGCATGATGTTGAAATACCTCCAGAACGAGCAGGAACCTTTTGTTCTTGCTCCTCCCAATTTTTCCTAAATTTTTATATTTTACCCTTAACAAGGGTATTTTAGTAATTTTACCCATACGGGGCACTAAAATTATTCTTCGACCTCTAGACCCTCCAGATAAATTTTAAAGACTGCATATGAATTTAAAATTTCGTAGAGTTTACCTCTAGCAGTCCGTAGAATTCCCTTACCTGGAATCGCGCGCAGACTACTCTTGTCTCGATGATACCGAACCTCTCGGCCCAAGTGCACGCCAACCAATGTACGTAACTGCATATAACCACATAATCGAGGTTAATTCAATTATCCCGATCAGTATATTGCATTTACTGATCAACTTGAAGCTATTGGGCCTTATCTACCTTATTGGGCCTCGGCCCATTTTAGCCCTTTTTATATTCATTAATTCCCTTCTTCGGGTATACCGAGCTTATACAGCTTTCTAATAATTATCGGGCTTCATTCCAATTTCATTGGATAGCCCGTATACCACTTACGACAATTATATTGCAATTCCGAATAATATTCCTTCCTACGCGAAATTAATCCATAATTCCGTAAAATAATTAAAACTCGGTATTTAAAGAACTCTAATTGTCGAAATTAAATTGTACTTACCCGATACGATGCGGGGTACGAGAATCAGAGCTCAATCGGCTCTCGTTCGATCTCCGTCATGAAGCTGCATAATTGGGTAAATTCGAATTACTTTTCATTAAAATAATATTAAATTAAATTTTCGAAATTTACCCGTAGGTTAATTTCGACCCTCGGTCAACTTACCCGAACCTCGAGTCGTCCCCGGTAAATTTCTTTCCTTTTTCCCCTTTTTCCTTCCTTTTCCTTCCTTTTCCTTTCTTTTCTTTTCCCTTTTCCTTCCTTTTCCTTCCCTTTCCTTTCCTTTCCTTCCAGCCAAACGACACCGTTTATAGCCTTTTGCCGTCGCCGGCGTTTCCGGCGGTCTCACCGGCCGAGACCGGTCTCAAAAGAACCGGCTTCTTCCCCTGAGTGCGTCGGTGCCCTCCGTTTCAACCCAGACGCGGCGGTTCGTCGGGAATCACCCCGTTTCTCCCTCGAATTTTCGAAGCTCCGATCGATCTGCTCCGGCCACCTGGCGGCGCGATTCCGGTGCCCACGTGTTCGCCGGACTCTCCTCTTCCTCCTGGTACCTTCGTCGGACGCGGACGGTCGCCGGTGTGTGAGAATGTAAGACCCGAATTTAATTAAAATACGAAAATTAAATAAGAAAAGATGGAGGAAGTATGAAGGAGGTCGGGTTAACTTAATCCCGAACACGTGTAAGGGCAAAATGGTCAAAAGACCGAAAGCCGGTATAATTTCGATAAAGAAATTTAATTAAAAATATAGATTTAAGAAATCTTGGTCAATAAAAGTGAAATAAAATTATTTTGGGTTAAATTGATCAAGATATTAATTTATGTGAAATTAATCGGGATTAATTGGAATTTTTAGTTCAGAAAAAAATAATCCCGAAAATAATTGAAAAATATACCGAAAAGTCACCCGGGACAATATCCCGAAAATACGGGGAAATTATACCCGAAAAAGAGGTTAAAATATAATAAATAAATTAAATAAAAAATTAAATTAATTAAATTAGAATAAAATAATAATTTTAAGGATATTTTAAGGGATATTTGGGTATTTTTAGTGTATTTTAATGATTATAATAATAATAATAATAATTGATAAAATAAACAAAAAAAAAGAAAGAAAGAAGCTGAAAAAAAAAGAAGAGAGAGAAGAAACCATCGGGGAGAGAGAAAGAAGCAGAGGCGAAAAACGAAGCCGGAAAGGGGGAGAAGACCGGCGAGCCGTCCGGCGGCCAACGGCCCGGCCAAGGGCCGGAAAAGAAAGCCGGACGCCCGGCGAGCAAGATGGCACCGGCAGCACGGCCAACCGACGCCGGAATCCGGCGGATCGGGGGAGAGAAGCCGCGGGAAAAGAGGAGGCCACCGGCGGCGAACGGCGGCGATCCGGCCGGAACCAAGGCCCGATTTGGAGAGCCCAGTCGACGGCGGTGCTTTTGGCACCGGTGGCAGCCGACGAGACGGCCGGAATCGGCGGCGACGGCCAAGAGGGGAAAACGGGTCCGATGGCCGAGAGGGAGAATTGCCGGACCGGCGGCGTTCCGGCGAGCTTGACCCAAGCCGAGGCCAGATTCGAGCTGCGGACAGCCTTGCGGAGCTACTGGCGGTGGAAGCCGGCGGAGAACCGGACGGAAAAGGGGTGAACCGGCGGTGAACCGGCCGAACCAGGGTGAACCGGCGGTCTGAACCGGTCCGAACCGGACTGAACCGGTTCAGCCAAAAAGAGGAGGAAAAAAAGAAAGAAAAAGGGAAAAAGAAAAAGAGGAAAAATTGGAGAAAATTTCTATGATGCAATTGAGATTCGGGTAAGTCGATAAGCGGTCAAATTGACCCGATTTAAATTTGGAATATTTTATTTAATTAATTTCCGACTAGAAACTTACCCGGAAAAATTGTGAAATTATGTAGCTCGACGATTGGCATCCACCGAGGGCTCGAGATAGCCTCGATTTGCAGATTAGCATGGAATCTCGGGTAAGTGACCCATATTTACGACAATTACCTCGTTATGCGTGATATTGATTTAATTTACGCATAAATTAAATTAATTTATGGAAATTTAGATAAATTGTCGTAAATATTAAATTTAGCTATTCAAGAATTAGAACGAGGCCCGATAAATTATTGGTGGGTCCAATGAGCCCAATAGGCCTCGATAAAGTAAAAATTAAGTGGAAAACGGGCTTAAGGCCGATTAAGGCCCATTAAGGTACAATCGGGCCCAATAGGGGTAAATGGGCCCAACGATTTAAATTAAGCCTAGAAAAGATTAAATACAATTAAATTGTATGTTATCTGACCTGAGGAATATTAATACGCAGTTTCGGGCATTGGATTGAAAGCATAACGGACTGCGCGACGAGACAACATTGGGAAAGAAAAGGTCAGACTCGACAGAAAATCGAGGTAAGGGAATTCTGCGGACTGCTAGAGGTAACAGTACGCAATTTTAAATTCATTGGCAGTCATTTAAAATATTCTGAAGGGTCTAGAGGTCGAATAATAATTTTAGTGCCCCGAATGGGCAAATTACTAAAATACCCTTGTTAAGGGTAAAATCTAAAAATTTAGGAAAAATTGGGAGGAGCAAGGACAAGAGGTTCCTGCTCGTTCTGGAGGTATTTCAACGCATGCATGAGTAGGCTGGCTCACTTTTAAAGAAAAGTGCATAGCATTGCATATCTTAATTGTTGTGATTTCTGTGAAAACTATTTGGAAATAACCGAGCCGCCTACATGTTTTTATTTACATGTGACGTGCTAGAGCTCAGCTCGCACGATGTTTGATTTGTGTGATGCATGCATTAGTGCTGGAGCGAGAGCTCGCACTAGAGTTTTACATGCATAGGTGCTAGAGTATAACTCGCACCAGATTTCACATGCTTTTGCGTGACACGGTGCTAGAGTCTAACTCGCACCCGATTTTATAAGATTTTCATACAATTTTTATACAGAGTGCTGAGCATAGCTCGCACTAGTTTTACTGGATTTGTGGAGTAGCGCTGTCTGCCCTTGGAGTCAGCCAAAAGGCCCAACAGGCTCAAAAGACCTCTTAAGTAGGGTGAGAGTGAGGGATGAGGTTGGCGGCCTTGTGGAGATGTAAAGCGGGCTCTGCCAAGTTTACTTGATTTGATGAGAGTGCTGAGCATCGCTCGCACTGATTTTTATGAGAACATACGATGAGCCGTGCTTGGAGCATCGGGTAGACTGTGTGTCACCGATTTAATAGGCTCGCACGTGCGTTTTGAGACATGGCAACGAGTATTGAGTTATGAAAACCTCTGTGGGAAGCAGGCCATTTGGGCTGGAGTACCTAGAGTGATATGGGTCCATGGAGTACGATGTACCGTGCAAGTAGCATGGAGTACGATGTACCGTGGGGTATCTTCGGATACGGTATCTTTGTGATACAGGGTATCTTCGGATACGGTATCTTTGTGATACGGGGTATCTTTGTGATACGGTATCTTTGTGATACGGGGTATCTTCGGATACGGCATCTTCGGATGCGTGAGATCGGATAAGACTGACGGGTTGGATTGACCCACCTCCCGGACAGTTCCCGATCAGGGTGAGACCTCGCACACTGGGATCCGTGAAGCTAGAGGGACTCACGAGGACATATTGGCCAGTCCTGGTTATTACCGATATACAGTATTGCCTAGTCTCGTATCTTGTATATATATATATATACGTATGTTTTCGATATCGATGCTTTTGAGAGACTCAATTTCCATGGTTTTGTATGAGTCAGGATCACCCGAAGGAGGGGTCGAGTCCTGACTTCATTGTGAAATTTTAAATGGGAAAGAAATGATTTAAAATGAATTGCATGTTGAATTTTCCGTGCAACTTGATTTACATAACATCATGACGCATATCATTTGTTTTAAAATGTGTGGAGAAATGGTGGTTTATGCATGGCACCACGTTCATGTAGGTAGTATGGTTACCTACTTGTTCGTAGGATTGCCTTACTGAGCTTGATGTGCTCACCCCTTTCATTTTCTCCCACAGATAATCTCCAGTTGAAGTCGCGACGACTCAGTACTGCATTCCGGATATCCGCTGCTGCCCATCAACATAAGGTATATATACACTTGTACATATTGTATCTACATAAGCATAGCACAGTAACATGTTTGTAAGTAACTTTAGGGGATGTATAAATAATGTAAACAATTATAAATAACTGGAGAATAAATAAGTTAGATGGAAATTGAATGGTGGGACTGGCATTGACGCACAGCCCAATTATTAGTGGAGTGTTGGTCTCGATTCGAGGACAGGTAAGAATTTAAGTAAATAATAAAACGCGAAAAATTAACTCTGATTTTTGGGTAGTTTGGGTCGTGACAGAGAATCGGCGGTGAAGATCGCGGGTCACTGTTTCGGTTTTGGTTTCTCGAGTTTTTTCCCGAGTTTCTCTCTCCTCCCTTTTTTTTCAGTTACTTTTTTTTATTATTTTTATTATTATTATTATTATTTATTTTAATTATTTTACTATTCAATAAAATACTCCATAAAATCTCAAAATATCTACCTTACATTATTTTTATTCTACTTTAATTTATTTAATTTAAATTTAATTTATTAATTATATTTTTCTCTAAATTTCGATATTATTTCTTCGCGTTTTTTGAGATATAGTCCCGGTAATTTTTTCGGTATTTTTAAAATTTCTGAATCTTGATCAATTGACCCAAAATTTATAATTTCCTTATTGCCGATCAAGATCTCTTACATCCGAAATTTTTTAATTAAAATTTCCTTATTGTCCTAATACCAGGTTTTGGCATTTTACCATTTTACCCTTGCTCTTGTTTCGGAATCAATTTAACCTAACCTTCCTTCATACAACCCCTATCTTTTCTTATTTAATTTTCGTATTTTAATTAAATTCGGGTCTTACACTACAACTTCCACATCCATGCTCAGTATCATCGACATTTCATCCACTTCCCAAAACGTTTACAAAATGATCCATAAAACAACTAATTACATCCCAAAAGTATTTATATACAATCTAGTATCTGTACAATATACATGTCTGGGAATAAATATCCGATGATATACCTGAGCTAGTACTGAAAGTAGTCTGGGAGGCACTGAATCCACCTACTACTCACGTACGTGTAAATGGCTGAATAATCTCACTACAGGTACTCTGAAATGGGAGAGGAGAAGGGGTGAGCTTCTGGGGAAAAGCTCAGTAAGGTATGCATTTAAAACAATTCTAACCATTTAAAAACAATTAGAAAATCAGAATAAACATACTTCCGTACATACATACTTAGAAAACCATTTTACATGCTTACTTTAAAATACATCATACTTCATCAAAACGTTGTACATACTTTCATATACTAAAACATCATACATACTTTCTTTGTTAAAATATTATACATCAAAACATGGAGACTAGGCTATTTCAACATAGTTATCATGCAACATATCATATCCTCAGTAGAGGTAATAATACCTATGGCCATGGTAAGGGCTGTAGACCGGATCAGGGTCGTACAGCGGTTTTAATATAATATCTCAATCACACTAGCACACAGCTAGGGCACGGGCACCAGTGGCACACACCGTGCAGTCACAAGATACTTCGAAAATAGACACCACGTGTAGTGAAAAAAAACAACACCACTAAGGCGGAATAGACACTACACTGGTGAATCTAAACTAATACTACGTGTGGCGGAGCCAGGGCACCACAAATAGCAAGCATGATTATGCACTCAGCATATACTAATAGTAGCCTGTCGTCTCAAAATCCTTACTTTCATACTTACTTACTTACTTTCATATGGAAACTTTAATCATCAAATCATGTCATAATTCATACAAAATATGTATATCTATTTTATTTATACAAAATAAGTGAAAACCATGATTTCAGTATCTAAAAACGGTTTATTATTCCTTTTGGACTTAAACAGAGAAAGTATGATTTTCAAACAGATTTCTTTCTACGATTTTCAAGTCATTTATAAACAATAAAGAGATATAGGAGGTTAGTACTATTTTAAATTGCATCCCTTACCTCAACGGAGCTAAAACAGCGTTACTCTGTCGGGATTCGGGTTTATCTCGTTTTGCGTGTCAAATTTTTGAGCTGCCCAAAATGATACCAAATTATCAAATATTGTTTGATTTCATCTCAACATATCCAAATATGTATTTATCTCCTTAAGAGCTGACCAAATTTGACCTTTTTGTCAACTTTTCCTAGTATTTTCGGTTTTACCGATTTAAGTGTCGGTTTAAGTTTACTTAACATATTTGACACCTTTAAATTCATCTTCAATACCTCTATATGGTGTCTTACATTCCAGCAACTCATTCAACTTCATACAAGACCTTAAAGTATCGATTCTTGCATTATTTCGATAATTCACCTAGTTAAACACTAAACCGAACCTTTACAGTATAATTTTAACTGTAAATTCATTTTAATTGCATCCATCTTCATCATTCCAGCAGCTAAATCATGCTGGCAGCAATTGAATTCAATCATATAATTCAATTCATCAACTTTCTTTCAATAAGAATTCATCAAAATTCACAAATTAACAACTTATCACATCATCATCACCATACCTCAACTTCTTCACTCCTTTGACCAAGTTTGACTTCGGTTTTAGGTCTCCAAATTGTCACTCAGCTATAATACAACATGTATAGAGCTTAGAATAATCAAAAACTATAAGAAAAACCAACTAAAACTTTCAAAAATCAAATTTTCTCTCACCTCGAAATAGGGCAGATTCTGCCCCTGTTCTTCTCTCTAAGTTTTCACCTAGTAAATGAAATCCTTTATAGCTGGATTTTTTATATGTTATATAGGGTTGAAAGGGTAATATTTAATTCTTCTTGGGCAAAGTCCAATTCGGCTTGTAAGGGGGTCGAAAAAATTCAATAAGGGGAGAGCTACAGTAACACCTGCGAAAATTTCTGGAGGGAGGTGAGATCGCGTGGGAGATGTTTTCTGGGTGTTTTCAGAGCCCTATGAAAGATAAATAAGTCTAGTTTTGTTTCCTAAAAGGCCAGGTTTAAATCAGATCTGTAGATGGGTCAAAATTGGGCTTTTCCTAATGGGTATCCAGTTCACTGGGTTGGGGCAGCCCACTGGTCAATTTTTGAAAATCCATGAAAAATAGTTCTGCCCCATTTTCTTCCAAATTTCCACTTCTCAAGTGTGATACTATATCTCTAATATCTCTCATAAAAATTTGGGGCCCACTTGTTTAAGAAATTTTTCCCGATTGGGCCCATTTTACACAACTTGGTCATTACCGAACAATGTAACTTAAGGTTTTCGGTTTACTTTAAAAATTCATTTGATCACCGAAACCTCAATATCTCCACTCAATTTTTATTCCTCATGTAAATTATACCTTATAATAATTTCCTATAGCCTCAGAATAATTTTTGTGAATTTGTAGAATTTATTTCGAATTTATTTCTATTTCTAGGCTCATTTACTCGGTTTAGTGTAAACCCGAGTTTTACAAATTTTTTTTTTAACTTCTAATGTATTAGTTTCACTTTCTAATCATCATAACATACCTAAAATCATACTTTATTAAAAAAATACTTAAATTCGAGATCTTACCTCGAAACATGTGCCTCGGGCTTCATGCCACTATCTCGGGCATCTCGATCTTTCTACGCCCTGTATAAACATTTACACAAGTTTTAAACTTCTCGATTGATCTTAAAATGAACAATAGCATGAAAATTCGGGTCTCACATTCCTCCCCACCTTTTTAAGAATTTGGTCCTCCAAATTCAGCTCGGTCCGTCAAACAACCGAGGGTACTTCTCCCTCATAAGACTCTCTAGTTCCCACGTTGCTTCTTCCATGGAGTGGTGCTTCCAGAGAATCTTTACCAATGGGATCTTCTTCGTTCGAAGTACCCTTTCCTTCCTGTCGAGTATCCGGATAGGTTCTTCTACATAACTCATATCTCCCTGGATGTCCAAAGCTTCATATTCAATGACATGGGAGGGATCCGGATTGTATCTCCTCAACATTGAGATGTGGAAGATGTTATGTATCCCAGAAAGCTGTGGAGGTAAAGCTAACCGGTAAGCAACATCTCCCACTCTCTCAAGTATCTCAAACGGACCGATGAAGCTAGGACTCAACTTCCCTTTCTTTCCAAAACGCATGATGCCCTTGCTCGGAGAGACCTTCAGAAACACAGAGTCCCCAACCTGAAACTCCAGTGGCCGTCTACGCACATCGGCGTAACTCTTCTGCCGACTTTGAGCAGCCCGAAGTCTGTCACAAATAATCTGAACACCTTTCATTGCCTGTTCCACTAAATCGGGAGCCATAATCTTCCGATCACCCACTTCTTCCCAAGCAACTGGGGATCTACATCTCCTACCATAAAGAGCTTTATAAGGTGCCATCCCGATACTAGTATGGTAGTTGTTATTTTATGCAAACTCTGCGAGGGGCAAATGGTCGTCCCATGAACCCTTAAAATCCATTACACACACCCTCAACATATCCTCCAAGGTCTGAATAGTCCGCTCGGACTGACCGTCAGTCTGAGGATGATAGGCGGTGCTAAGATTCAACTGAGATCCCATAGCTTCCTGAAAATGTGTCCAAAATCTGGAGGTAAACCTGGAATCTCTATCAGATATAATACTCACGGGAGCCTCATGTAAACGAGCTACCTCTCTGACATACAGTTCTGCCAAGGTACTCAAAGAATCTGTACTCTTAATGGCGAGGAAGTGGGCACTCTTAGTCAATCTGTCAACTATTACCCAGATTGCATCATGACCTCTTCGAGTCCGGGGTAACCCCATAATAAAATCCATCGTAATGTGCTCCCATTTCCACGTAGGCACTGGTAAGGGCTTAAGAAATCCTGCGGGCTTCTAATGCTCAATCTTAACCTGCTGACATACTAAGCATCTGGCCATAAATTCTGCTACATCCCGCTTCATACCAACCCACCAATACACCTTTCGCAGATCATGATGCATCTTGGTACTGTCAGGGTGCATGGTGTAGCGAGAGTAGTGAGACTCTTTTAAAATCTGCTATCTCAGGGCATCATCGCTCGGAACACAGATTCGGCCCTTGAACCTCAACAGCCCATCATCACTGACCATAAAATCTGACTGCAAAGCTTACTCTGCTTGGCTAACCATATCAAGTAACCTCTGATCATTTCTTTGCCCCATTCTGATCTGATCTAAGATGCTGGGCTCAATCCGCAGGCTAGCCATAAATCCAACCTCCACTTCTTCAACATTAATTTGGAGTCCGGTGAACTGTTCTAATAGCTCCCATTCTCTGACCATCATATGCAACACTATACCTTTCCTGCTGAGAGCATCTGCCACCACGTTCGCCTTACCCGGATGATACACAATCTCGCAGTCATAATCCTTAAGAAGCTCTAACCATCGTCTCTGTCTCATGTTAAGCTCCTTCTGATCAAATATATACTTCAAACTCTTATGGTCAGTGAAGATCTGAAATTTCTCACCATACAGGTAGTGCCGCCAAATCTTCAAAGCAAATACCACAGCGGCTAACTCCAAATCATGGGTGGGATAGTTTCGCTCATGGTCCTTTAATTGTCTAGAACCATAAGCTATAACTCGACCATTCTGCATCAGTACACATCCCAAACCCTGGTGAGATGCATCACAGTATACCGCGAATCCTCCCAAACCACTCGGAATAGTCAGGACAGGCGGGGTAGTTAATCTCCGTTTGAGCTCCTGAAAACTCTGCTCACATGCTTCTGACCATATAAAAGGAACTCCTTTACGCGTGAGCTTAGTCAGTGGAGCTGCTATTCTGGAGAATCCCTCTACAAATCTCCGGTAGTACCCTGCTAGCATCAGAAAACTCCAAATCTCTGTTATAGTCCTCGGCTGTTCCCATTTGAATACTGCCTCAACCTTAGACGGATCAACTGACACCCCATCCTTGGATATAATGTGGCCGAGGAAAGCTATCTGCTCCAGCCAAAATTCACATTTTCTCAATTTTCCAAACAACTGTTTCTCTCGAAGAGTCTGGAGCACTGTCCTCAAATGCTGCTCAAGTTCTTCTCAGGACTTAGAGTAAACCAATATGTCATAAATAAAGACAATCACAAATCGGTCTAAATAATCTCGAAATACTTCATTCATCAGACTCATGAAAGCAGCAGGGGCATTGGTCAGGCCAAAGGGCATCACCAAAAACTCATAGTGACCATATCTGGTTCTGAATGCTGTTTTGGCCACATCTTCTTTTCTGATTCTCAACTGGTGATAGCCGGACCTCAGATCAATCTTCGAGAATACTGAAGCCCCTCTCAACTGATCAAATAAATCATCGATCTGGGCAAAGGGTACTTGTTCTTTACCGTAGCCTTATTCAGCAATCGGTAATCTATGCATAACCGGAGGCTACCATCCTTCTTTCGCATAAACAAAACCGGAGCTCCCCAAGGTGACACACTGGGTCTAATAAAACCCTTGTCCAACAATTCTTGCAACTACTTCTTCAGCTCCTCTAACTCGACTGGTGCCATTCTATAGGGAGTCTTAGAGATTGGCTGGGTATCTGGTACTAAGTCAATAGAAAACTCCAGCTCTCTCTCCGGTGGTAACCCCGGTAGCTCATCAGGAAATACATCCAAAAACTCACAAACAACTGGTATATCCTGTATACTTAGATGTTCCCAACTCGTATCCGAAACAGAGGCTATATAACCTTCATCAACAATAAAACATCAAAACAATTCATGGAATTTCATATTTAATAACATCATATGTTTCATTTCTTAACTGCAAAACATACTTCAAATTTATCAGGTAGGGAGAAGGTTACAGTCTTAGTATAGCAGTCTAAACTTACTCTATTAGCGGCTAACCAGTCCATTCCTAATATTACATTAAAACCAAACATATTTAGTAATATTAGATCTGCATTCATTGCCCTGTCTCCCACCTTGATTTCACAGTTCCTACACACTCTATCAGTTATTTGTGTCTCATGCATGGGAGTACTAATATGACATACAAAATCTAGGGGTTCAGATTTTACATGCAGACATCTTGCAAACTGAGGTGTAATGAACGAGTGTGTGGATCCAGGATCAAACAAAACATTAGCTCGATGATTACAGACAAGAAGATTACCTCTGATAACATCAGATGAGGTATCCGCTGTCTCTTGATCCAGTGCGAAGACTCGCCCTCGAGTGACAGGTTTCTTACCCTTCTCTTTCGCTGTAGCCTGTCTCTGGGGGGTTGGCCTCTGTGCAGCATGTATCTGTCTCTCAAGAGGTGGGGTTGGCTGATCTCGGTGCTGTGGGGTCGACAATGATGGACAATCCTTAATCAGATGTCCCCTTTGTCCGCAACCAAAATAGGCACCCACTCACCAGTAACATGGCCCACTGTGCATCTTACCACAATCTTTACAAGTTCTCATAGGTAATAGATGACTCCGAGTGGTTACAGGAGTAACAGTAGTAGTCCCAGGCCTATCAACCCTCGTAAGAGCCTCACCAAGCTTCAGTCTCTTCGGTTGACCCCTCATCGATTCTGATCTAGAAATCTCTACTCTTTTACCTTTACCCTTTGACTTCCTTCGAAATCCGTACTGAGCCTGAGTAACATCGAGGCCTCTCTCAATATCCTGAGCACGCTCTAATGCATCATTGAATTCTGTAACACGTAAACCAAGGAGTCTGTCCCGAATGGCTGGTCGCAACCCAGACAGAAACCTCTACGTGCGACGCTGCTCATCTCTGACTGTCTCAGGGTCATAATGCATAAGAGTAGTAAATCTGTTCTCATATTCATCCACAGTCATGTTGCCATGTGATAACCCAAAAAACTCTTCCTGCATTCTCTGCTGGGCAGCAGGCGGTACATATTGACCCTTGAAAGCAGCTAGAAAAATCTCCCAGGTAATCTCTGAATGTTGGGACCTCAAATATGTTCTGGTAGTTCTCCACCAAATACCAGCCTGTTCAGTCAACATATAGGTCGCCATTCTAACTCTATCTACATCTGTACACTCTAAACACTCAAATATCCTTTCCAAGTCTGCCAGCCATTCCTCAGCCCGTACTGGTTCCTTTACACCCTTAAACTCTGGAGGGTGCATCTTCAGAAAGTCTTTCATTCCAACCTTATCTTTTTCCTTTACCCCAATCTGTACCTGAGGCTGAACTACCGTAGGTGCCTGAAGGGCCTGTGGAGGAGGAGGTGGAGGAGGAGGTGCGGGCGTAGTAGCACCGGTATCTGAACCGTGTGCCCCAAACTGCTGGCCAAGCATAGCTGTGAGGGCCTTAAGCCCCTCTCCTATGCCCTGAACACTCTGCTCCAATCTCCTCATCCGGGAATCGGGACTCTCTGGTTGAGGGGGAGGAGGTGAAGGGGATCGGTCTTACCTCCGAGGGTGACCTCTTTTACCACTCATGGTAACTGATTATGTATTACCTGCACCGGTACCAATAAATTTTAGCTATAGCTATAACAGGTATATACAATTTATAACCAGACAAGTACAGATACTTGGGATGTAATCACACATTAAATACCGACACTGTCAGTACTAGACAACCCTTGCTCTGATACCACGTTAACTGTAACGCCCCGGAAGCGCGGAAATAGGGGCTAACTTTTTCCTTTTAATATTATTTTTCTACTTAGGTTGCATTCCTGTACAGTGTAGGTTACTTCTTTTCTTTCTTTACTTATTCTTTTAACCATTTAATTTTTACCAAAAATTTCGGCAGCATAACCTTTTATAATATATCCTATCCCCCTGCAGGTAAACGCAGTTTATATTCGCAAGGCAGTTGATTTTATTTCTTAAACTTATTACTTTCAACTCTACATTTTTACTACTACAACTTCCACATCCATACTCAGTATCATCGACATTTCATCCACTTCCCAAAACGTTTACAAAATGATCCATAAAACAACTAATTACATCCCAAAAGTATTTATATACAATCCAATATCTATATAATATACATGTCTGGGAATAAATATCCGATGATATACCTGAGCTAGTACTGAAAGTAGTCTGGGAGGCACTGAATCCACCTACTACTCACGTACGTGTAAATGGCTGAATAATCTCACTGCAGGTACTCTGAAATGGGAGAGGAGAAGGGGTGAGCTTCTGGGGAAAAGCTCAGTAAGGTATGCATTTAAAACAATTCTAACCATTTAAAAACAATTAGAAAATCAGAATAAACATACTTCCGTACATACATACTTAGAAAACCATTTTACATGCTTACTTTAAAATACATCATACTTCATCAAAACGTTGTACATACTTTCATATACTAAAACATCATACATACTTTCTTTGTTAAAATATTATACATCAAAACATGGAGACTAGGCTATTTCAACATAGTTATCATGCAACATATCATATCCTCAGTAGAGGTAATAATACCTATGGCCATGGTAAGGGCTGTAGACCGAATCAGGGTCGTACAGCGGTTCTAATATAATATCTCAATCACACTAGCACACAGCTAGGGCACGGGCACCAGTGGCACACACCGTGCAGTCACAAGATACTTCAGAAATAGACACCACGTGTAGTGAAAAAAAAGACAACACCACTAAGGCGGAATAGACACTACACTGGTGAATCTAAACTAATACTACGTGTGGCGGAGCCAGGGCACCACAAATAGCAAGCATGATTATGCACTCAGCATATACTAAAAGTAGCCTGTCGTCTCAAAATCCTTACTTTCATACTTACTTACTTACTTTCATATGGAAACTTTAATCATCAAATCATGTCATAATTCATACAAAATATGTATATCTATTTTATTTATACAAAATAAGTGAAAACCATGATTTCAGTATCTAAAAACTGTTTATTATTCCTTTTGGACTTAAACAGAGAAAGTATGATTTTCAAACAGATTTCTTTCTACGATTTTCAAGTCATTTATAAACAATAAAGAGATATAGGAGGTTAGTACTATTTTAAATTGCATTCCTTACCTCAACGGAGCTAAAACAGCGTTACTCTGTCGGGATTCGGGTTACCTCGTTTTGCGTGTCAAAATTTTGAGCTGCCCAAAATGATACCAAATTATCAAATATTGTTTGATTTCATCTCAACATATCCAATATGTATTTATCTCCTTAAGAGCTGACCAAATTTGACCTTTTTGTCAACTTTTCCTAGTATTTTCGGTTTTACCAATTTAAGTGTCGGTTTAAGTTTACTTAACATATTTGACACCTTTAAATTCATCTTCAATACCTCTATATGGTGTCTTACATTCCAGCAACTCATTCAACTTCATACAAGACCTTAAAGTATCGATTCTTGCATTATTTCGATAATTCACCTAGTTAAACACTAAACCGAACCTTTACAGTATAATTTTAACTGTAAATTCATTTTAATTGCATCCATCTTCATCATTCCAGCAGCTAAATCATGCTGGCAGCAATTGAATTCAATCCTATAATTCAATTCATCAACTTTCTTTCAATAAGAATTCATCAAAATTCACAAATTAACAACTTATCACATCATCATCACCATACCTCAACTTCTTCACTCCTTTGACCAAGTTTGACTTCGGTTTTAGGTCTCAAAATTGTCACTCAGCTATAACACAACATGTATAGAGCTTAGAATCATCAAAAACTACAAGAAAAACCAACTAAAAACTTTCAAAAATCAAATTTTCTCTCACCTCGAAACAGGGCAGATTCTGCCCCTGTTCTTCTCTCTAAGTTTTCACCTAGTAAATGAAATCATTTATGGTTTTATTTTTTATATGTTATATAGGGTTGAAAGGGGAAGATTTCATCCTTCTTGGCCAAAGTCCAATTCGGCTTGTAAGGGGGTTGAAAAAATTCAAGAAGGGGAGAGCTACAGTAACGCCTGCGGAAATTTCTGGAGGGAGGGGAGATCACGTGGGAGATGTTTTCTGGGTGTTTTCAGAGTCCTGTGAAAGATAAATAAGTCTCGTTTTGTTTCCTAAAAGGCCAGGTTTAAATCAGATCTGTAGATGGGTCAAAATTGGGCTTTTCCTAATGGGTATCCAGTTCACTGGGTTGGGGCAGCCCACTGGTCAATTTTTGAAAATCCATGAAAAATAGTTCTGGCCGATTTTCTTCCAAATTTCCACTTCTCAAGTGTGATACTATATCTCTAATATCTCTCAAAAAAATTTGGGGCCCACTTGTTTAAGAAATTTTTCCCGATTGGGCCCATTTTACACAACTTGGTCATTACCAAACAATGTAACTTAAGGTTTTCGGTTTACTTTAAAAATTCATTTGATCACCGAAACCTTCATATCTCCACTCAATTTTTATTTCTTATGTAAATTATACCTTATAATAATTTCCTATAGCCTCAGAATAATTTTCGTGAATTTCTAGAATTTATTTCGAATTTATTTCTATTTCTAGGCTCATTTACTCAGTTTAGTGTAAACCCGAGTTTTACAAATTTTTTTTTTTAACTTCTAATGTATTAGTTTCACTTTCTAATCATCATAACATACCTAAAATCATACTTTATTAAAAAAATACTTAAATTCGAGATCTTACGTCGAAACATGTGCCTCGGGCTTCATGCCACTATCTCAGGCATCTCGATCTCTCTACGCCCTGTATAAACATTTACACAAGTTTTAAACTTCTCGATTGATCTTAAAATGAACAATAGCATGAAAATTCGGGTCTCACAGATTCCCTCTTTCAACTTTCAATTTTTATTTTTAGCATAATCACCATTTAAAAAAAATTACTATTCTTCTATTTACGAGTTATAGGTGTCACGACCCAAACTACCCAAAAATCAGAGTTAATTTTTCGCGTTTTGTTTATTTACTTAAATTCTTACCTGTTCTCGAATCGTGACCACTCCACTAATAATTGGGTTGTGCGTCAATGCCAGTCCCACCATTCAATTACCATCTAACTTATTTCTTCTCTAGTCATTTATAATTGTTTACATTAATTATACATCCCCTAAAGTTACTTACAAACATGTTACTGTGCTATGCTT
Source organism: Firmiana major (assembly GCA_033439115.1). Lineage (NCBI taxonomy): Eukaryota > Viridiplantae > Streptophyta > Magnoliopsida > Malvales > Malvaceae > Firmiana > Firmiana major. Next base: position 17,291,097 of record CM065903.1, on the reverse strand, counting down.
ATGTAGATACAATATGTACAAGTGTATATACCTTAAATGATGGGCAGCAGCGGACATCCGGAATGCAGTACTGAGTCACCTTAACTACAACTGGAGATTATCTGTGGGAGAAAATGAAAGGGGTGAGCACATCAAGCTCAGTAAGGCAATCCTACGAACAAGTAGGTAACCATACTACCTACATGAATGTGGTGCCATGCATAAACCACCCTTTCTCCACACATTTAAAACATATGATATGAAAGTTATGATGTTATGTAAATCGAGTTTGCACAGAAAATTCAACATGCAATTATTTCAAATTATTTCTTTCTCAATTAAAATTTTCACAATAAAGTCAGGACTCGACCCCTCCATCGGGTGATCCTGACTCACACAAAACCATGAAAATCAGTATACATCACACATGGGTTTAAAAAGCATGGAAATAACTATCATGCACATTTAATTAAAAGCCCAGTTTAAATCATTGAAATCGTCGACATGCGAGACGAGGCAATATCTGTATAACGGCAATAACCAGGACTGGCCATATGTGTCCTCGTGAGTCCCTCTAGCTTCACGGATCCCAGTGTGCGAGGTCTCACCCTGATCGGGAACCGCCAGGGAGGTGGGTCAATCTAGCTCGTCAGTCTTATCCGATCTCACGCATCCGAAGATGCCGTATCCGAAGATACCCCGTATCACAAAGATACTGTATCCGAAGATACCCCGTATCACAAAGATACCGTATCCGAAGATACCCCACGGTACATCGGACTCCATGCTACTTGCACGGTACATCGTACTCCATGGACCCATATCACTCTAGGTACTCCAGCCCAAATGGCCTGCTTCCCACAGAGAGGTTTTGTTTCTCAATACTCATGCCATGTCTCAAAACGCACGTGCGAGCCTATTAAATCGGTGACACACAGTCTACCCGATGCTCCAAGCACGGCTCATCGCATGTTCTCATAAAATCAGTGCGAGCGATGCTCAGCACTCTCATCAAATCAAGTAAAATCGGCAGAGCCCGCTTTACATCCCCACAAGGCCGCCAACCTCATCCCTCACTCTCACCCTACTTAAGAGGTCTTTTGAGCCTGTTGGGCCTTTTGGCTGACTCCAAGGGCAGACAGCGCTACTCCACAAATCCAGTAAACCTAGTGCGAGCTAAGCTCAGCACTCTGTATATAAATCACATGAAAATCTTATAAAATCTGGTGCGAGTTAAACTCCAGCACCCTGTCTCGAAAATCATGTAAAAATATGGTGCGAGTTAGACTCTAGCACCCTGTCACGAAAATCATGTAAAATCTGGTGCGAGTTAGACTCTAGCACCCATGCATGTAAAACTCTAGTGCGAGCTCTCGCTCCAGCACTAATGCATGCATAACACAAATCAAACATCGTGCGAGCTGAGCTCTAGCACGTAACATGTAAATAAGAACACGTAGGCGGCTCAGTTATCTCCAAATAGTTTTCACAGAAATTACATCGTTTAAGGTATGCAATGCTATGCATTTTTCTTTAAAAGCGAGCCAGCCTACTCATGCATGTATTAAAATACCTCCAGAACGAGTAGGAACCTCTTGTCCTTGCTCCTCCCAATTTTTCCTAAATTTGTAAGTTCTACCCTTAACAAGGGTATTTTAGTAATTTGCCCATTCGGGGCACTAAAATTATTAATTGACCTCTAGACCCTTTAGGTAATTTTTAAAGACTACAGATGAACTTAAAATTGCGTAAAGTTACCTCTAGCAGTCCGCAGAATTCCCTTACCTTATTTTCCTGTCGAGTCTGACCTTTTCTTTTCCACCGTTGTCTTGTCGCGCAATCCGATATGCTCTCAATCAAATCTTCGGAACTGCGTATAATTATTCCTCAGGTCAGATATTGTACAATTTAATTGTATTTTCTATTTTTTGGGCTTAATTTAAATCATTGGGCCCGTTTACCCCTATTGGGCCCGATTGCACCTTAATGGGCCTTAATCGGCCTTAAGCCCGTTTTCCACTTAATTTTCATTTTATCGAGGTCTATTGGGCTCATTGGGCCCACTAATAATTTATTGGGCCTCGTTCTAATTCTTGAATAACTAAATCGATTATTTACGACAATTTATCTAAATTTTCATAATTTAATTCAATTTATACGGAAATCAAATCAATACCACGCATAACGAGGTAATTATCGTAAATAAAGGTTACTTACTCGAGATTCCATGTTAGACCGCAAATCGAGGCTATCTCGAGCTCTCGTTGGATGCCAATTGTCGAGCTACATAATTTCACAATTTTTCGGGTAAGTTTCGAGTCGAAAATTAATTAAATAAAATATTCCAAAATTTAAATCAGTCAATTTGACCGCTTATCGACTTACCCGAAGCTCGATTGCATCGCTGAAATTTTCCCCAATTTTTTTCTCTTTTTTTCCCTTTTTCTCCCTTTTTTCCTCTCTTTTTGGCTGAACCGGTTCAGTCCGGTTCGGACCGGTTCACCCCGGTTCACTCCGGTTCGGCAGGTTCACCGCCTTGCCGGCAGGTTCTTCGCCGGCTTCCACCGCCAGTATCTCCGTTGGGTCGTCCGCATCACGAATCTGGGCTTGGTTCGCCTCGAGCTCGCCGAAAAATGGCCGGTCCGGCCTGTTCTCCTCCGGCCGTCGGGACCCATTTCTCCTCTTGGCCGTCGCCGACGATTCAGGCCGTTTCGCCAGCTGCTACCGGTCTCAAAATGACCGGCTCCTCCTCCTGAACTCATCGGTGGCCTCCGTTCACGTCCAGTCGCCGTGGATCGCCGGGACCGACTCGATTTCCCTCACGGCTTTCTCTTCCTCCATTCGACGTCCTCCGGCCACTACACGGTACGTCTCCGGTGCCATCTTGCTCGCCGACCTCCCCTCTTCCTCCTCGGCGCTTCGTCGGGCTTGATGATTGCCGGTGGTGGATTGTGGGTCGTCGGCTCTCGGCTTCCGTTTTCGTCTGTTTCATTTCCTCGCGTCTTTCGTTTTCGTTTTGTTTCTGTTTCCTCTTTCTTTTTTTTTCATTTATTTTATTAATTATTTTTATTATTATTTTAATCATTAAAATACATTAAAAATACCCAAATATCCCTTAAAATATCCTTAAAATTATTATTTAATTCTAAATTCATTTATTTAATTTTATTTAATTTATTTATTATATTTTAACCATTTTTCGGGTATAATTTCTCCGTATTTTTGAGATATTGTCCCGAATGACTTTTCGGTATATTTTTTTGATTATTTTCGAGATTATTTTTCCGAACTAAAAATTTCGATTAATCCCGATTAATTCCAATAAATTAATATCTTGATCAATTTAACCCAAAATAAATTTATTTCATCCTTATTGACCAAAATTTCTCAAATCCATATTTTTAATTAAATTTCCTTATCGAATTTACACCGGCTTTCGGTCTTTTGACCATTTTGCCCTTACACATGTTCGGGATTAATTTAACCCTACTTCCCTTCACGAATACTTATTCATTTCGTATTTTAAATAAATTCGGGTCTTACAAATCTCCCCCACGTAAGGAATTTGGTCCTCCAAATTAGAACCAATTCATATGAGTCTATAGACTACTCTGGGTACATCAATCGTAGCATACTTCTTTAATTCTTATGTAACCTTTTTCCGAAGTGTATTACTACCAAAAGAATTTAATTAGGGAGATCATCTTAAACCTTAATACTTTCTCTTTCCTGTTTAATGCCCGAATCAACTTATCAATATACTTATATTTTCATTAAACTGAACTTTTGGAGTTCATATTCGATTACCTATGCTGGATCTGGATAGTATTGCCGAAGCATCAAACACTAAAACACATTGTGGGTGCCTGTTAATTCAGGTGATAACACCAACCTACAGGTCTTATCTCCCACTTGTCCAATCTCTCAAAATATTCCATCCAGCGCAACTCAATTTACCTTCTTCCAAAAGTTCGCTATGTCCTTATTCTCTTAGGACAAGTAACTTTCAACCATACCAATTCACCAAGGGTGAATTCCAATACTTGTCTATCTGCTCTGAGGTGTTCTTAATCTCTCACTCTTAACTAAACATTCTCAGAGACTTATTATCCAAGGTCAAAAATAATTTTATCTGTCACCCACTTTTTCTTATCCAATTTGGGGAACAACCCCTACAGCCATACACGGCCTCATATCTTGTTATCCCGATACTCAACTGCCAACTGTCGTTATTGGCGACTTTAATTAGGAATCAATTGATCATTTCCAGGAGCTTATAAAATCAATGGCACACGCTTTCATCGGATCCTTCAGAACCTGTACAGTCCTCTCTGACTGACCATCTGTCTGAGGATGAAAAGCTGTGCTAATACTCAGTCGGGTTCCCATAGCTTCCTGAAAAATATTCCCTGAAGTAGAAAGTGAAGCGGGAATCCCTATATAATACAATGCTCACTGAAACGCTACATAATGTTCCACAATCTTCCTTATACATAAATCCTCATATACACTCTAAGTATTTGGGGATTTCATAACCAAAAGGTGGGTAGACTTAGTCAATTTGGCGACTATCATCCAAATAGCCTCGTAATTCACCTGGGTCCTCTGTAACCCATCACGACATTCATGGAGACTTGCTCTTATTTTTTGTGCCGTGTCGATATAGGTAGAGCTGCAATAACCTGCAGACTTTTAATACTCTACCTTATTCTGCTGACATACTAGGCACTTTTTCACAATCTCTACCATATCTCTTTTCATATCTGACCACCAATACCCTTTTTGAGATTTCAATATATTTTTACTTTCGTATGCACTGTATATCTCGAAGAGTGAGCTTCTGACAAATATTACTATCTCATCAACTGTGGTCCTGGGGAGCACTTATACTGTCTCTAAACCTCTGTAACTCATCATCACGCTCTGTGAACTCTATCACTGTACTCTTCTGAATCTGACCCAAACTATCGACATCCTGCCGATCATCACGCTAAGCCTGTCAAATCCGGGTACTCTCATCCGGTTCTAATCTCAGGCTAGCTGTCACACAATCACTGTCATCATCAGAAGGGATCACATCACTATTAAGACTCACAACTGCTCAAGCAGCTCACGCTCCCTGACCATCATAAGTGGTACCATCCCGAGACTCTTTATGCTCAAGGCATCAGTCATCACATTAGCCTTTCCTGCGTGGTACAATTTTCACAATCAAAATTTCTCAGAAGCTCTGACCCACTATGTATTCTCATATTCGCCTCTTTCTGTGAAAACAGATACTTGGGGCTTTATAATCAGTGCATACCCAAAATTTCTCATCATGTACATAATAGTACCATATCCTCGGTACAAATACTGTTGCCAACTTTAAATCATGGGTCAGATAGTTTATTTCATGATCAAGGAGTTGTCTGACTCCACAATTGACTATCTTCCCATTATACATCAATACACAGCTCTTTCATAACTTTGAGGTATCCATACTTACTGAGAACCTCTTGAGCTGTTGGGTATGATGAAATTAATCACGGTGGTCAGTTCATACTTCACTACACCGAAATTCATGTCACATCTATCATCTTATTTATCATCTCATTCAAAGATCACGTTTTTCTTAGTTCACGTGTCAACAAGGTATACCATTTTAGAGAATTCACAACAACCCAATTGTAAGAGCAATTTCCAATTGTTGCTTATAATTTGCCCTGGACTTTAACTACGCCCAACATATCATCGATAATGATGATTACAAATCGGTCCAATCCTTGACTTATTTACGCATAAGCGTATAAGATCCTGCAAAATCGCTTACGTTTTCAGGTACTGACCTGCGTCATTTTCTTTTCTTATCTTAACGGCTCTTATTAAATTTTACTATGTTAACTTTTATGATTTGTCAAATTTTAATATTCTTATCGTCTTAGTAAAGGTATCCTAATGCTAAAGGTATTTATTACGACGATCGATTTCACGTTATAGGTTATATATATACTTTTAGACGCTGTCAAGTCTTCAGGCGGGGAGGTATTTTGAAATACCTTTATTAACCTTCAGACTTAACCACAATTACTTCATATCATAAGGATGTTCTTACCTAGCATACGCCTCTTACTCCAATACATCTAGTATTTAAAATCACGCATATCTCAAAGATTATCTCCTTAGTGTATAAATTATAACGAAACTCCTTCATTATTCATTCCTCCTTTAATTTCAACTGTTACACCCCTTTTTATCACTTGTCAACACTTCCAGTATACTTTTCAGTACTATTTTCACCCATGTTTTCAACTTAAAATCTCTATATCCATATTCCGTTAATTAATCCTCCTCTATTGGGGTACTCATTTATCAGAATTGTCCCCAATGATGTAGGCATTCATGCCTTTTTACTCACTTATATGCGAATGAAGGTAGAATGAATAAATGTGTGGCACCAGGATCAATGAACATATGTACTTCATTATTCATAACAAGTGTGGTATCTTACACCACATCCATGAAACATCAATAGTGTCCTGGTCCAAGACATCCTCTCGCCTTCGTCCAACAGCCTACCTTCCTTTTTTTTCTTTTCGGCTATGGCCTGCCTTTTCGTCGCAGCTATACCAACGAAGTTTTTCTCTGTCTCTTTATTTTTCTGTGGGGCGATCTCGCCCAGCTCTGTGCAATTAAAATCAATGGTCCGTCTTACCACATTTAACGGCCATTTTCCATCAATACAGTGTAAGTATAGATCCTCCTTCCGTGGTATCCACCACACATTCTACAGTGATCACACTGCTACTCTGTTTCGTAGCAGGTCAGGGTCCTCCAATCACAATTCCCCCCAAGAGTGCCAAAATTGGATGCACTGGGGCCTTACCAATTATCTTACTCCATAACTCATCAAATTAATTCTTTTTACCAATTACCATTTTTCCATTTTAACATCTTTGTCATTTCTCGATTCTCTTTTCTGTCTCTATTTCAGCCCTCACTACCTTTCCCAATCTCAGAGGCGTGCAATTCATGTTCTTATTTACCCAACTGTAAATCTGCTCACTGCCTCGGTATAAGCAATATCTCACGAGCCAATCGGGCTCTAATTAAAAATCTGAGCCCTTCCATAAACTTTTAGACATCTCGACTGTCACTTGTTCATAGTGTCGAGGTAATATCTGTCCAAGAATATAACTGAGTCTCCATACTCATAAATCATACTCATCAATAAATCAATTCCTTTTAAATAGTGTCCGGGATATTCTGTCACCGGAATACATCCATAAACATTTCTCATCTTAGCTCTGGATATTTAACACTTAAGATGGGTCGAGCGAGTTTCCACCAATGCTCCGCTGCGCCCTCATATCTCATACATAATCTGAGCAATTTGCTCCTCACAATAATCTCCACACTCCGCTCTAATCTCGCGAAGCGTGTCTCAATACTATCCGATCTCTCTGTCGGACTCAGTGGGGCATGCTCAACATTAGCCCCCATTTCAATCTCATACTGATTCTCATAGTCAAACTCAGCACGACTTAGCAAACTCAGGTCTACCTCTATGACCTCTGCCTCGTGCACTTTCTCATCTAACGCAACTCATATTAGGCATTCCTGCATTCTCAACCATTTCTTAGTCAAAACCCATCTCGATATACACTATTGTATCTAACCAAGCACAGTAACACGGGGATGTAATTTTCTAATTACTGACACTGACACACATCAGACCAATTTCTGCTCTGATACCACCTTTATATGTCACGACCCAAACTACCCAAAAATCAGAGTTAATTTTTCGCGTTTTGTTTATTTACTTAAATTCTTACCTGTCCTCGAATCGTGACCACACTCCACTAATAATTGGGCTGTGCGTCAATGCCAGTCCCACCATTCAATTACCATCTAACTTATTTCTTCTCCAGTCATTTATAATTGTTTACATTAATTATACATCCCCTAAAGTTACTTACAAACATGTTACTGTGCTATGCTTATGTAGATACAATATGTACAAGTGTATATACCTTAAATGATGGGCAGCAGCGGACATCCGAAATGCAGTACTGAGTCGCCTTAACTACAACTGGAGATTATATGTGGGAGAAAATGAAAGGGGTGAGCACATCAAGCTCAGTAAGGCAATCCTACGACCAAGTAGGTAACCATACTACCTACATGAACGTGGTGCCATGTATAAACCACCCTTTCTCCACACATTTAAAACAGATGATATGAAAGTTATGATGTTATGTAAATCGAGTTTGCACAGAAAATTCAACATGCAATTATTTCAAATCATTTCTTTCTCAATTAAAATTTTCACAATAAAGTCAGGACTCGACCCCTCCTTCGGGTGATCCTAACTCACACAAAACCATGAAAATCGGTATACATCACACATGGGTTTAAAAAGCATGGAAATAACCATCATGCACATTTAATTAAAAACCAGTTTAAATCATCGAAATCGTCGACATGCGAGACGAGGCAATATCTGTGTAACGGCAATAACCAGGACTGGCCATATGTGTTCTCGTGAGTCCCTCTAGCTTCACGGATCCCAGTGTGCGAGGTCTCACCCTGATCGGGAATCGCCCGGGAGGTGGGTTAATCCAACCTATCAGTCTTATCCGATCTCACGCATCCGAAGATGCCATATCCGAAGATACCCCGTATCACAAAAATACCGTATCCGAAGATACCTCGTATCACAAAGATACCGTATCCGAAGATACCCCACGATACATCGTACTCCATGCTACTTGCACGGTACATCGTACTCCATGGACCCATATCACTCTAGGTACTCCAGCCCAAATAGCCTGCTTCCCACAGAGAGGTTTTGTTTCTCAATACTCATGCCATGTCTCAAAACGCACGTGCGAGCCTATTAAATCGGTGACACAGTCTACCCGATGCTCCAAGCACGGCTCATCGCATGTTCTCATAAAATCAGTGCGAGCGATGCTCAGCACTCTCATCAAATCAAGTAAAATCGGCAGAGCCCGCTTTACATCCCCACAAGGCCGCCAACCTCATCCCTCACTCTCACCCTACTTAAGAGGTCTTTTGAGCCTGTTGGGCCTTTTAGCTGACTCCAAGGGCAGACAGCGCTACTCCACAAATCCAGTAAACCTAGTGCGAGCTAAGCTCAGCACTCTGTATATAAATCACATGAAAATCTTATAAAATCTGATGCGAGTTAAACTCCAGCACCCTGTCTCAAAAATCATGTAAAAATATGGTGCGGTTAGACTCTAGCACTCTGTCACGAAAATCATGTAAAATCTGGTGCGAGTTAGACTCTAGCACCCATGCATGTAAAACTCTAGTGCGAGCTCTCGCTCCAGCACTAATGCATGCATAACACAAATCAAACATCGTGCAAGCTGAGCTCTAGCACGTCACATGTAAATAAGAACACGTAGGCGACTCAATTATCTCCAAATAGTTTTCACAGAAATTACATCGTTTAAGGTATGCAATGCTATGCATTTTTCTTTAAAAGCGAGCCAGTCTACTCATGCATGTGTTAAAATACCTCCAGAACGAGCAGGAACCTCTTGTCCTTGCTCCTCCCAATTTTTCCTAAATTTGTAAGTTCTACCCTTAATAAGGGTATTTTAGTAATTTACCCATTCGGGGCACTAAAATTATTAATTGACCTCTAGACCCTTCAGGTAATTTTTAAAGATTGCAGATGAACTTAAAATTGCGTAAAGTTACCTCTAGCAGTCCGCAGAATTCCCTTACCTTATTTTCCTGTCGAGTCTGACCTTTTCTTTTCCACTGTTGTCTCGTCGCGCAGTCCGATATGCTCTCAATCAAATCTCTGGAACTGCATATAATTATTCCTCAGGTCAGATATTGTACAATTTAATTGTATTTCCTATTTTCTGGCTTAATTTAAATCATTGGGCCCGTTTACCCCTATTGGGCCCGATTGCACCTTAATGGGCCTTAATCGGCCTTAAGCCCATTTTCCACTTAATTTCAACTTTATCGAGGCCTATTGGGCTCATTGGGCCCACTAATAATTTATTGGGCCTTGTTCTAATTCTTGAATAACTAAATCGATTATTTACGACAATTTATCTAAATTTTCATAATTTAATTCAATTTATGCGGAAATCAAATCAATACCACGCATAACGAGGTAATTATCATAAATAAGGGTTACTTACCCGAGATTCCATGCTAGACCACAAATCGAGGCTATCTCGAGCTCTCGTTGGATGCCAATTGTCGAGCTACATAATTTCACAATTTTTCGGGTAAGTTTCGAGTCGAAAATTAATTAAATAAAATATTCCAAAATTTAAATCGGTCAATTTGACCGCTTATCGACTTACCCGAAGCTCGATTGCATCGCTGAAATTTTCCCCAATTTTTTTCTCTTTTTTTCCCTTTTTCTCCCTTTTTTCCTCTCTTTTTGGCTGAACCGGTTCAGTCCGGTTCGGACCGGTTCACCCCGGTTCACTCCGGTTTGGCCGATTCACCGCCTTGCCGGCAGGTTCTCCGTCGGCTTCCACCGCCAGTATCTCCGTTGGGTCGTCCGCATCACGAATCTGGGCTTGGTTCGCCTCGAGCTCTCCGAAAAATGGCTGGTCCGGCCTGTTCTCCTCCGGCCGTCGGGACCCATTTCTCCTCTTGGCCGTCGCCGGCGATTCCGACCGTTTCGTCGGCTGCTACCAGTCTCAAAATGACCGGCTCCTCCTCCTGAACTCATCGGTGGCCTCCGTTCACGTCCAGTCGCCGTGGATCGCCGAGACCGACTCGATTTCCCTCACGACTTTCTCTTCCTCCGTTTGACGTCCTCCGGCCACTACACGGTACGTCTCCGATGCCATCTTGCTCGTCGACCTCCCCTCTTCCTCCTCGGCGCTTCGTTGGGCTTGATGATTGCCGGTGGTGGATTGTGGGTCATCGGCTCTCGGCTTCTGTTTTCGTCTGTTTCATTTCCTCGCGTCTTTCGTTTTCGTTTTGTTTCTGTTTCCTCTTTCTTTCTTTTTTCATTTATTTTATTAATTATTTTTATTTTTATTTTAATCATTAAAATACATTAAAAATACCCAAATATCCCTTAAAATATCCTTAAAATTATTATTTAATTCTAAATTCATTTATTTAATTTTATTTAATTTATTTATTATATTTTAACCATTTTTCGGGTATAATTTCTCCGTATTTTCGAGATATTGTCCCGAATGACTTTTCGGTATATTTTTTTTGATTATTTTCGAGATTATTTTTCCGAACTAAAAATTTCTATTAATCCCGATTAATTCCAATAAATTAATATCTTGATCAATTTAACCCAAAATAAATTTATTTCATCCTTATTGACCAAAATTTCTCAAATCCATATTTTTAATTAAATTTCCTTATCGAATTTACACCGGCTTTCTCTCTTTTGACCATTTTGCCCTTACACATGTTCGGGATTAATTTAACCCTACTTCCCTTCACGAATACTCAATCATTTCGTATTTTAAATAAATTCGGGTCTTACAATAGGAGTCAAAATTTAAATTCTAATTTTGTTAATAATGTATTCAATGTTTTATATGAAATATCAAATTTAAATAAATATTACAATTATATAATGATTTATATATATATATATTTGATTTATTATTGTATTGAAATTAAAATTTTAATATGAAATAAATATAATAAAATAGTATAATAATTGTTTTTATAATAAAATCAAATGTTATATTTAATAATATATTTATTATTTATTATTACAAATATAATAAGCATAATATTGAAAAATATTTGATATTGAATATTATATTGTATTTTAAAATAATTTTATTTAATAATGTCACGACCCAAAACTGCCCAAAAATCAGAGTAAATTTTTCGCGTTTTGTTATTTTCTTTCATGCTTACCTGTTCTCTGATCGTGACCACACTCCACTAACAATTGGGCTATGCGTCAATGCCAGTCCCACCATTCATTTACCATATAACTTAATTCTTTCTCAGTCATTTATAAGTGTTTACAATAATTATACATCCCCTAAAGTTACTTACAAACATGTTACTGTGTTATGCTTATTTAGATACAATATGAACAAGTGTATATACCTTAAATGATGGGCAGCAGCGGATATCCGGAATGTAGTACTCAGTCGCCTCAACATCTACTGGAGATTATCTATGTGAGAAAATGAAAGGGGTGAGCACAACAAGCTCAGTAAGGCAATCCAACGAACAAATAGGTAACCATACTACCTACATGAACGTGGTGCCATGCATAAACCACCCTTTCTCCACACATTTCAAAACTGATCCTATGATTCATGATGTCATGTAAAACACGTTCGCATGGAAAATTCAACATGCAACTCTTTTTAAATCATTTCTTCCTCATTTAAAAATTTCACAATAAAGTCAAGACTCAACCCCTCCTTCGGGTGGTCTTGACTCACACAAAAACCATGAAAATCAGTTTACATCACACATGGGTTTAAAAATTATGGAAATAATCATCATACACATTTAGTTTAAAACCCAGTTTCAATCATCGTCAAGATCATCAACATGCGAGACTAGGCAACATCTGTAAATCGGTAATTACCAGGACTATGGCCGTGTGTCCTCATGAGCCCCTCTGCTACACAGATCCTAGTGTGAGGGGTCTCACCCTGATCGGGAACCACCCGAGATGTGGCTCACTCCATCCCGTCGGTCTTATCTGACCCTACGCATCCGTAGATGCCACACGTATCCGAAGATACCACGCATCCGAAGATGCCACACGTATCCGAAGATACCACGCATCCGAAGATGCCACACGTATCCGAAGATACCATACATCCGAAGATGCCACACGTATCCGAAGATACCACGCATCCGAAGATGCCACACGGTACAGCGTACTCCATGCTACGTGCACGGTACATCGTACTCCGTGGACCCATATATCATACCCTGTCTCAAAACGCATGTGTGAGCCTATTTAATCGGTGACACACAGTCTACCCGATGCTCCAAGCACGGCTCATCGCATGTTTTCATAAAATCAGTGCGAGCGATGCTCAGCACTCTCATCAAATCATGTGGAAAATCTGGTGCGAGTTAGACTCTAGCACCGTGTCACGAAAATCATATATATATATATATAAAGAATCGGGTGCGAGTCGGACTCCAGCACCAATGCATGTAAAACTCTAGTGCGAGCTCTCGCTCCAGCACTAATGCATGCATCACACAAATTAAAACATCGTGCGAGCTGAGCTCTAGCACGTCACATGTCAATAAAAACACGTGGGCGGCTCTGTTTCCTTAAAACAGTTTTCACAACAATTTCATCATTGAAAATATGCAATGCTGTGCATTTTTCTTTCAAGGTTAGCCAGCCTACTCATGCATGCATCAAAACACCTCCAGAACGAGTAGGAACCTCTTGTTCTTGCTCCTCCCAATTTTTCCTAAAATTGTAAATTTTACCCTTAACAAGGGTATTTTGTTAATTTGCCCATTCGAGGCACTAAAATTATTAACTTACTTCTAGACCCTTCAGATAATTTAAAAGATTGCATATGACTTTGAAATTTCGTAAAGTTTACCTCTAGCAGTCCGTAGAATTCCCTTACTTATTTTTCTGTAGAGTCTGACCTTTCCTTTTTCGCTGCTGTCTCGTCACGCAGTCTGATCTGCTCCCAATCAAACCTCCGGAACTGCGTATGATTATTCCTCAGGTCAGATATTATAAAATTTAATTATATTTCTTATGTTCTGAGCCTAATTTAAATCATTGGACCCATTTACCCCTATTGGACCCGATTGCACCTTAATGGGTCTTAATCGACCTTAAGCCTGTTTTTCCACTTAATTTTCACATTATCGAGGCCTATTGGGCTTATTGGGCCCACCAACAATTTATTGGGCCTCGTTCTAACTCTCGAATAGCTCAATTTATTATTTACGACAATTTATCCGACTTTCCAAAATTTAATTTAATTAATACGGAAATTAAATCCGAAACACGTATAACGATGCAATTATCGTAAATAAGGGTTACTTACCCGAGATTTCATGCTAGTACGTAAATCAAGGCTATCTCGAGCTCTCGTTTGACGTCGATTGTCGAGCTACACAATTTCATAAATTTTCGGATAAATTTCCAGTCGAAAATTAATTAAATAATATATTTCAAAATTTAAATCTGTCAATTTCGACAGCTACTAAGTTATCAGTAGCTCGATTACATCGTCGGGATTTTTCTCCAATTTTTCCCCTTTTTTTCCCTTTTTCTCCTTTTTTCCTTTCTTTCTTGGTTGAACCGGTTCGGTCCGGTTTAGACCCGGTTCGAACCACCAGTTCACTCCGGTTCGGCCGGTTCAGGGCCTTGTCGGCTGGTTCTTCACCGGCTTCTGCAGCCAATGGCTTCGCTGGGTCGTCCGCAGCACGAATCTGCCCTCGGTTTCATCCAAGGCCGCCGGAAAGTCGACGCTCTGGCCTTTTCTCTCCACCGTCGGTACCCATTTCCTCTTTCCGCCGTTTTCGACGTTTGCCGACAGTTTCGCCGATCGTGGCCACCACCAATCGGCTCGTCTGCACCTCGGGGAAGTTCGGCGGTGGTCGGGTTGTCCAGATCGGCGCCGGTTGGCCACCGATCGAAGCATTCCTTCTCGCTGCTTCTTCTTCCGTTTTCAGCCTCCGCCGGCGTCGGTGTGGCGCGCCGCCGGTACCAGGGAGATCGTCGGCCTCTCCTCTTCTATTTTCGACGCTTCGCCTGGCCGTTAGTCGCCGGACGGTGGCCGACCGGTCTTCCTTGTTTTGGCTTCCGTTTTCCGTCTCTCTCCCCAATTTTCAATTCTCTCCCTTTTTTTTTCAATTCTTTTCTTTTCTTCTTTTTTTTTAACTAATTAGTTTATTACTTATTTATTTATTTTTATTATATTTTAATCATTAAAATATTCACAAATATTCTACAAATATCTACAAATTTCTTATTTTATTCTAAATTCATTTATTTAATTTTATTTAATTTATTTAATTTATTTTAACCCTTTTCGGTATATTTTTTGATTATTTTTGGGATAATTTTTTCGAATTTAAAATTCTGATTAATCCCAATTAATTTCAATAAATTGATATCTTGATCAATTTAACCCAGAATAAATTTATTTCACCTTTATTGACCAAGATTTCTCAATCCATTATTTTGTTTTGATAAATTTTTCTTATCGAATTTATACCGATTTTTGATCTTTTGACCATTTTGCCCTTCAACGTGTTCGAGAATTCTATTTCAATCCTTTTGCATTTTTAACTTTCATGTTTTAACTAAAATCGGGTCTTACATAATCTCCCCCACTTAAGGAATTTGGTCCTCCAAATTAGAACCAAGTCATATCAGTCCATATAGAACTCCGGGTACGTTTTCTCATATCATACTCTTTAATTCTTCTGTGACCTTTCCGGAGTGTATTACTACCAAAGGACTTTAATTAGGGATATTGTCTTAAACCTCAATACTTTCTCTTTCCTGTTTAATGCCCGAATCAACTTCTTCAATATACTTATATTTGCACTGAGCTGAATCTGTTGGAGTTCATATTCGATTACTTATGCTGGATCTGGATAGTATTGCTGAAGTATCAAATGATAGGACACATTGTGGATGCCTGTTTATTCAGGTGATAACGCCAACCTACAGGTCTTATCTCCCACTTGTCCAATCTCTCAAAAATTCCATTCAGCAAAACTCAATTTGCCTTCTTCCTGAGTCTCGTTATGTCGTTATTCCCTTAGGACAAATAACTTCAACAATACAGATCCACCCTCGGTGAATTCCAATGCTTTTTGTCTGCTCTAAGGTGTTCTTAATCTCTCACTCAACTGAACATCCTCAGAGACTTATTATACTAATTCGAAAGAAATTTCTATCTGTCGCCCACTTTTTCTTGTCTGAGTCGGGGAACAACCCCTACAGCCATACTCTGCCTCGTGATTCATCTGAGTCCTCTATAACCCATTACGAAATTCATGGAGACTTGCTCCCATTTTCGTGCCGTGTCGATATAGGTAGAGGCTGCAATAACTCTGCAGACTTTTAATACTCTACCTTATTCTGCTGACATACTAGGCACTTTTCCACAATCTCTACCATATCTCTTTTCACATCTGACCACCAATACCCTTTTCAGAGATTTCATATATGTAATCGTTACTTTCCGTATGCACTGTATATCCCGAAGAGTAAGCTTCTGACAATATTACTATCTCATCAACAGTGATCCTGAGGAGCACTTATACTGTCTCTGAACCTCTCTGTAAATCATCGACACTCTCTGTGAACTCTGTCACTGTACCCTTCTGAATTTGACCCAAACTATCGACACCATGCCGATCATCACGCTAAGCCTGTCAAATCCGGGCACTCTCATCCAGTTCTAGTCTCAGGCTAGCCGTCACACAATCGCTGTCATCATCAGAAGGGATCACATCACTACTGAGGCTCACAACTACTCAAGCAGCTCACGCTCCCTGACTATCATATGTAATATCATCCCGAGGCTCTTTCTGCTTAAGGCATCAGCCATCATATTAGCCTTTCTTGGGTGGTACAATTTTCCACAATCCAAATCTCTCAGAAGCTCTAACCCACTATGTATTCTCATATTCGCCTCTTTTTGTGAAAACAGATACTTGGGGTTTTATGATCAGTGCATATCTAAAATTTCTCACCATGTACATAATAGTACCATATCCTCAGTACAAGTACTACTGCTGTCAACTTTAAATCATGGGTCAGATAGTTTATTTTATGATCCTTGAGTTGTCTGGATCCACAATCGACTATCTTCCCCTTTTTGCATCAATACCTAGCTCATTCATGATTTCGAGGTATCCATACACACTGAGGAACCTCTTGAGCTGTTGGGTATTGTGAAAATAATCACGGTGGTCAGTTCATACTTCACTACACCGAAATCCCTATCACGTCTATCATCCCATTCAAATAGCACGTTTCTTAGTTAAACGTGTCAACAAAGTATACCATTTTTCAGAATTCACAACAACCATCTGTAAAAGCAAATTTCCAATTGTTGCTTATAATTTTCCTTGGACTTTAAATACACCTAGTATATCATCAATAAGGATGATGACCAATCGGTCCAGGTAAAGTTTAAATAACTCATTGTAGTTGAGCTCCACTACATATTTCAATCGCCCATATCCTTGACCTATGTACGCATAAGCGTATAATATCACTTTAAAATTGCTTCTGTTCACGATACTAACCCGTGTCATTTCTTTTTTCTTATATTAACGGCTTTTATTAAATTTTAATATTTTAACCTTCATAATTAATCGAATTTTATAGTTCTTTATCGTACTAGTAAAAGTATCCGATTTTAAATTTATATCTTACCACGATCGATTTCAAGTTATAGATTATATATATATATATTTCTAGACGCTGTCAAGTCTTCAGGCGGGGAGATATTTTGAAATACCTTTATTAACCCTTAGACTTAACCACAATTACTTTACATATCAGTCTTTGTGGTCACAATTCATATTCGCTACTATTCGCTTTAATCCTAATTACTTCACGTATCATAGATATTCTTACCTTACATACTCCTCTTATTCCAATACATCTTGTATTTAGGATCAAACATATCTTAAAGATTATCTCCTTAGTGTATCAATTATAACGAAACTCTGTCATTATTCATTCCGTGAGTACAATCATTTGTTCTTTTAATTTCAACCGTTGCACCCCTTTTTATTACTTGTCAAAACTTACAGTATACTTTTCAGGGGTAAAACAACACTATCTTAGGATAGAAATCCGAACATCATAATATGCAGTCGACTACTTTATTCTCAAATATTACTTTAAATTATTCATAGTCCATTTAATAAAATCGGCTGACTTATACTTCTTCTCCTGTTTTCAACTTAAAATCGCTTCATAATTATTCTGTTAGTTAACCTTCCTCTATTGGGATACTCATTTATCAGCATCGTGCCCAAGAGTGTAGGCATTCATGTCTTTTACTCACTTACATGCGAATAAAGGCGATATGAAGAAATACGTGGTACCAAGATCAACTGACACAATTACTTCTTTATTCATAAGCAGTGTGGTATCTTTCACCACATCCTGTGAAACATCAGTAA
The DNA here is from genome assembly GCA_033439115.1 of Firmiana major. Classification (NCBI taxonomy): domain Eukaryota; kingdom Viridiplantae; phylum Streptophyta; class Magnoliopsida; order Malvales; family Malvaceae; genus Firmiana; species Firmiana major. Next base: position 17,272,977 of record CM065903.1, on the reverse strand, counting down.
TGTCCTGGTCCAAAATATACACTCGCCTTCGTCTAACAGCCTACTTTCCTTTTCTCTTCGGTTGTGGCCTCCCTTTTCGATGCAGCTATCTCAACAGGGTTTTCTCTATCTCTTTACCTTTTTGTAAGGCAATCTCGCCCAACTCTGAGCAATCATAATAAATGGTCCGTCTTACCACACTTAACAGCCATTTTCACCAATAATATGTAAGTGTAAGCCCTACTTTCATGGTATTTACTACACATTCTACAGTGATCCATAGCAGATCGGGGTTCTCCAATCACAATACCCCTTGAAAGTGCTACAATCGGATAACTGTAGCCTTACCAATCATCTTAGCCCATATCTCATCAAATCAAATCTTTTACCAAACTACCCCTTTTTCTCGTTCTACCATCTCTATCATTCTCGATTCTCTTTCTGTCTCTATTTTGGCCCTTACTACCTTTCCCAATCTCAGAGGCGTGCAACTCACAATCTTATTCACACCACTGTAGTTTACGCATTGCCTCGACATATGTAATATCTCATGGGCCAATCGGACTCAAATCGACAATCTGAGCCCTTCCATAAACTTTTAGACATCTCAACTGTCACTGTTCATAGTGTATAGGTAATATCTGCCTAAGAATATAACTGAGTTTCATACTTATAATTCATACTTATCAATAAATCAATTCCTTTTAAACAGTGTTCGAGATATTCTATCACCAGAATACATCCAAAATATTTTGCATGTCAGCTCTGGATGTCTAACTCTTAAGTTGGGTCGAGCGGACTTCCATCGATACTCCGACTCACCCTCAAATCATATGCATACTCTGAGCAATTTACTCCTAAAATATTCTCCACACTTTGCTCCAACCTCGCGAAGCGTGTTTCAACACTGTCTGATCTCTTTGTCGGACTCTGTGAGGCATGCTCAACTTTAGCCTCTATTTCATTCTCATACTGATTCTCCTAGGTCAACACAACACGACTAGCAGGCTCAGGCCTACCTCTATGACCTCTGCCTCGTGCTCTACCTTCTCTATCTCGACTAATATTAGGTATTCCTGCATTCTCAACCATTTCTTAGTCAAAACCCATCTCGATATACACTATTGTATCTAACCAAGCACAGTAACACGTGGATGTAATTTTCTAATTACTGACACTGACACACATCAGATCAATTTCTGCTCTGATACCAGCTTTATATGTCACGACCCAAAACTACCCAAAAATCAGGTTAAATTTTTCGCGTTTTGTTATTTTCTTTCATGCTTACCTGTTCTCTGATCGTGACCACACTCCACTAACAATTGGGTTGTGCGTCAATGCCAGTCCCACCATTCATTTACCATATAACTTAATTCTTTCTCAGTCATTTATAAGTGTTTACAATAATTATACATCCCCTAAAGTTACTTACAAACATGTTACTGTGCTATGCTTATTTAGATACAATATGAACAAGTGTATATACCTTAAATGATGGGCAGCAGCGGATATTCGGAATGCAGTATTCAGTCGCCTCAACATCTACTGGAGATTATCTGTGTGAGAAAATGAAAGGGGTGAGCACAACAAGCTCAGTAAGGCAATCTAACGAACAAGTAGGTAACCATACTACCTACATGAACGTGGTGCCATGCATAAACCACCCTTTCTTCACACATTTCAAAACTGATGCTATGATTCATGATGTCATGTAAAATACGTTCGCATGAAAAATTCAACATGCAACTCTTTTTAAATAATTTCTTCCTCATTTAAAAATTTCACAATAAAGTCAAGACTCAACCCCTCCTTCGGGTGGTCTTGACTCACACAAAAATCATGAAAATCAGTTTACATCACACATGGGTTTAAAAAGCATGGAAATAATCATCATGCACATTTAGTTTAAAACCCAGTTTCAATCATCGTCAAGATCATCAACATGCGAGACTAGGCAACATCTGTATATCGGTAATAACCAAGACTATGGCCGTGTGTCCTCGTGAGCCCCTCTGCTACACGGATCTTAGTGTGCGGGGTCTCACCCTGATCGGGAACCGCCCGAGAGGTGGGTCACTCCATCCCGTCGGTCTTATCCGACCCTACGCATGTAAGACCCGAAATTAAATCGTAAATTTTTATGAGGGACAAAAATGGTCAAAAATTTAATTGAATGGGATTCTGATTGGAAATAAGGATTTAAAATGCGAAGTGAGTGAGTGTTCGTGAAAGGAAGTCGGGTTAAATTAATCCCGAACACGTGCAATGGTAAAATGGTCAAAAGATCGAAAGCCGGTATAAATTCGAGAAGAAAAATTTAATTAAAAATAATGGATTTGAGAATCTTGATCAATAACGAAGAAATAATTAAATTTCGGGTTAAATTGATCAAGATATGAATTTATGAGAATTAATCGGGATTAATCGAGATTTTTAAGTCGAAAAATCATTTTGAAAATAATCGAAAAATATACCGAAAAGTTATTCGGGACAATACCCCGAAAATACAGAGAAATTATACCCGAAAAAGGGTAAAAATATAATAAATAAATTAAATAAAATTGAATTAATTAATTTGGAATAAAATAATAATTTTAGGTAGATATTTTAGATTTTTAATATATTTTATTGATTAAATATTAATAAAATTAAATAATAAATAAATTAGTAAAAAAAATGAATCGGGGAGAGAGAGGGAGAAGGAAAACGGAAGCGACGACCGAGGAACATCACGATCGGCGATCGGTGGCTACCAGGCGAGGTCGGCGAAGGGAAGCCCGACGAGGGCCGAGCCACCACCGGCACCGTGGAGGCATCGACGGCGGCAAACAATGGCGAAAACCATGAAAAATCAAAACCGAGGAAGAAAAGAGGAATCGCTGGTGATCGGTGTCGATTCAGGCCCGACCGACCACAACCGAATGTTCCCCAGGCGTCGGTGAGCCGATTGGTGGCGGCCACGACCGGCGAAACTGTCGAAAAACGTCGAAAACGACGGAAAGAGGAAATGGGTACCGACGGCAGAGAGAACAGGTCGGACCGGCCACTTTTCGGCGACCTCGATCGAAGCCATCCCCAGATCTGAGATGCAGACGACCCAACGGAGCCACTGGCGACGGAAGCCAACGTAAAACCGACCGGCAAAGCCCTGAACCGGTTGAACCGGAGTGAACCGACGGTCCAAACCGGGTCTGAACCGGACCGAACAGGTTCAACAAAGAAAGAGAGGAAAAAAGGAGAAAAAGGAAAAAAGAAAAAGAGGAAAAATTGGAAACAAAATCTCGGTGATATAATCGAGCTACGGGTAAGTCATAGCGGTCGAAATTGACCGATTTGAATTTTGAAATAATTTATTTAATTAAATTTTGACTGAAAATTTACCCGGAGATTTATGAAATTGTGTAGCTCGATAATTGGTAACCAACGAGAGCTAGAGACAGCATCGATTTGCGTACTAGCATGGAATCTCAGGTAAGTAACCCTTATTTACGACAATTTGCATCGTTATGCGTGCTTCAGATTTTATTTTCGCATTTATTTAAATTAAATTTTGGAAAGTCGGATAAATTGTCGTAAATAATAAATTGAGCTATTCGAGAGTTAGAACGAGGCCCAATAAATTGTTGGAGGGCCCAATGAGCCCAATAGGCCTCGATAATGTGAAAATTAAGTGGAAAACGGGCTTAAGGCCGATTAAGGCCCATTAAGGCCCATTAAGATGCAATCGGGCCCAATAGGGGTAAACGGGCCCAATGATTTAAATTAAGCCCAGAAAATATTAAATACAATTAAGTTGTATAATATCTGACCTGAGGAATATTGATATGCAGTTCCGAGCATTTGATGGGGGAGCAAATCGGACTGCGTGACGTGACATCAGTGGAAAGGTCAGACTCGACAGAAAAATAAGGTAAAGGAATTCTGCGGACTGCTAGAGGTAACTTTACGAAATTTTAAGTTCAATTGCAGTCCTTTAAAAATTATCTGAAGGGTCTAGAGGTCAAATAATAAGTTTAGTGCCCCGAATGGGTAAATTACCAAAATACCTTTGTTAAGGGTAAAATTTACAAAATTAGGAAAAATTGGGAGGAGTAAGAACAAGAGGTTCCTGCTCGTTCTGGAGATGTTTTGATGCATGCATGAGTAGGCTGGCTAACCTTGAAAGAAAAATACACAGCATTTCATAGTTTCAACGATGAAATTATTTTGAAAACTGTTTCGAGGAAAATGAGTCGCCTACGTGTTTTTATTGACATGTGACGTGCTAGAGCTCATCTCGCAGGATATTTTGAGTTGTGTGATGCATGCATTAGTGCTGGAGCGAGAGCTCGCACTAGAGTTTTACATGCATTGGTGCTGGAGTCCAACTCGCACCAGATTATATATATATTCATGATTTTCGTGATACGATGCTAAGTCTAACTCGCACCAGGTTTTATATGATTTTCGTGACAGGGTACTAGAGTCTAACTCGCACCAGATTTTATATGATTTTCGTGACAGGGTGCTAGAGTGTAACTCGCACCAGATTTTCCACATGATTTGATAAGAGTGCTAGAGCTTAGCTCGCACTAGTTTTACTTGAATGACGAGAGTGCTGGAGCATCGCTCGCACCCCCATTGATTTTTATGAGAACATGCGATGAGCCGTGCTTGAAGCTTCGGGTAGACTGTGTGTCACCGATTAAATAGGCTCGCACATACGTTTTGAGACATGGCATGAGTATAGAGATATGATATAGGTCCACGAAGTACGATGTACCGTGCAAGTAGCATGGAGTACGATGTACCGTGTGGTATCTTCGGATACGGGGTATCTTCGGATACGGCATCTTCGAATGCGTGGGATCGGATAAGACTGACGGGTTGGATTGACCCACCTCTCGGGCGGTTCCCGATCAGGGTGAGACCCCGCACACTAGGATCCGTGTAGCAGAGGGGCTCATGAGGACACACGGCCATAGTCCTGGTTATTACCGATATACAGATGTTGCCTAGTCTCGCATGTTGATGATCTTGATGATGATTGAAACTGGGTTTTAAATCAAATGTGCATGATGATTATTTCCATGCTTTTTAAACCCATGTGTGATGTAAACTGATTTTCGTGATTTTGTGTGAGTCAGGACCACCCGAGGGATGGGTTGAGTCCTGGATTTGTTGTGAAATTTTAAATGAGAAAGAAATGATTTGAAATAGTTGCATGTTGAATTTTCCATGCAGACTTGTTTTACATGACATCATGAATCATTGCATCAGTTTTGAAATGTGTAGAGAAAGGGTGGTTTATGCATGGCACCACGTTCATGTAGGTAGTATGGTTACCTACTTGTTCGTAGGATTGCCTTACTGAGCTTGATGTGCTCACCCCTTTCATTTTCTCACACAGATAATCTCCAGTAGATGTTGAGGCGACTGAGTACTGCATTCCGGATATCCGCTGCTGCCCATCATTTAAGGTATATACACTTGTACATATTGTATCTAAATAAGCATAGCACTGTAACATGTTTGTAAGTGACTTTAGGGGATGTATAAATATTATAAACATTTATAAATGACTGAGAAAGAATTAATTTGGTGGGACTGGCATTGACGCACAGCCCAATTGTTAGTGGAGTGTGGTCACGATCAGAGAACAGGTAAGCATGAAAGAAAATAATAAAACGCAAAAAATTTACTCTGATTTTTGGGTAGTTTTGGGTCGTGACATATAAAGTATGGTATCAGAGCGTAATTGGTCTGATGTGTGTCAGTGTCAGTAATTAGGAATTACATCCCCGTGTTACTGTGCTTGGTTAGATACAATAGTGTATATCGAGATGGGTTTTAACTAAGAAATGGTTGAAAATGCAGGAATGCCTAATATGAGTCGCGTTAGATGAGATAGTGCACGAGGCAGAGGTCGTAGAGGTAGACCTGAGTCTGGTAGTCATGCTGAGTTGACCTGTGAGAATGAGGATGAAACTGAAATGGAGGCTAATGTTGAGCATGCCCCACTGAGTCCGACAGAGAGATCAGACAGTATTGAGACACGCTTCGTGAGGTTGGAGCGGAGTGTGGAGATTATTTTGAGGAGCTAATTGCTCAGATTATGAATGAGATTCGAGGGCGCAGCGAAGCATTGGTGGAAACCCGCTCGACCCATCTTAAGTGTTAAACATCCAGAGCTAAGATGAGAAATGTTTATGGATATATTCCGGTGACAGGATATCCTGGACATTGTTTAAAAGAAATGATAGATAAAAGTCCTTACTCTTACCCAGAGGATTTGATTTATTAATGAGTATGCTTATGAGTATGAAACTCAATTATATTCCCGGGCAGATATTACCTCGACACTATGAACAAGTGACAGTCGAGATGTCTAAAAGTTCATGAAATGACTCAACTTTTCAATTAGAGTCCGATTGGCCCGTGAGATATTACATATACCGAGGCAGTGCGCAGATTTACAGTTGGGTAAATAAGAACATGAATTGCACGCCTCTGAGATTGGGAAAGGTAGTGAGGGCTGAAATAGAGACAGAAAAGAGAATCGAGAAATGACAGAGATGTTAAAATGGGAAAATGGTAATTGGTAAAAGATTTAATTTGATGAATCATGGAGTAAGATAATTGATAAGGCCCCAGTGCATCCAATTTTGGCACTCTTGAGGGGCATTGTGATTGGAGGACCCCGACCTGCTACGAAGCAGTGTAGCAGTGTAAGCACTGTAAGCAGTGTGGGATGTGTGGTAGATACCACGGAAGGAGGGTCTATACCTACACTGTATTGATGAAAATGGCCGTTAAGTGTGGTAAGACGGACCATTGATTTTGTTTGCACAGGGTTGGGCGAGATCGCCCCACAGAAAAGTAAAGAGATAGAGAAAAACTTCGTTAGTATAGCTGCAACGAAAAGGGAGGCCATGGCCGAAGAGAAAAAGGAAAGTAGGCTGTTGGACGAAGGCGAGAGGATGTCTTGGACCAGGACACTATTGATGTTTCATGGATGTGGTGTAAGATACCACACTTGTTATGAATAATGAAGTACATATGTTTTTTGATCTTGGTGCCACACATTTATTCATACCGCCTTCATTCGCATATAAGTGAGTAAAAGGCATGAATGCCTACATCATTAGGCACAATACTGATAAATGAGTACCCCAATAGAGGAGGATTAATTAACAGAATATGGATATAGAGATTTTAAGTTGAAAACAGGGGTGAAAACATCACTGAAAAGTATACTGTAAGTGTTGACAAGTGATAAAAAGGGGTGCAACAGTTGAAATTAAAGGAGTAAAGGATTGTACTCACAGAATGAATAATGAAAGAGTTTTATCATGAGGGATATACGAAAGGAGATAATCTTTAAGATAAGATAGATCCTAAATACAAGATGTATTGGAGTAAGAGACATATGCTAGGTAAGGAATACCCTTAATATGCGAAGTAATTGGGATTAAGTGATAAGTAGGGAATATAAATTATAACCAAGGATAAAGATGGATATAACCATAACCAGTCTATGTGGTTAAGTCTGAAGATTAATAAAGATATTTCAAAATACCTCCCCACCTGAAGACTTGACAGCGTCTAAAAGTATATATATATATAACCTATAACGTGAAATCGATCATCGTAATAAATACCTTTAGCATTAGGATACCTTTACTAAGACGATAAGAATATTAAAATTCGACAAATCATAAAGGTTAACATAATTAAATTTAATAAGAGCCGTTAAGATAAGAAAAGGAAATGACGCAGGTTAGTACCTGAAAACGTAAGCGATTTTGAAGGATCTTATACGCTTATGCGTAAATAAGTCAAGGATATGGACGATTGAAATAAGTAGTGGAGCTCAATTACAATGAGTTATTTAAACTTTACCTGGACCGATTTGTAATCATCCTTATTGATGATATGTTGAGTGTAGTTAAAGTCTAGGGAAAATTATAAGCAACAATTGGAAAAATTGCTTTTACAGATGGTTGTTGCGAGTTCTAAAAAGGGTATATATTTTTTTTGTTGACACGTTTAACTAAGAAAACGTGGTCTTTGAATGAGATGATAAATAAGATGATAGATGTGACATGAATTTCGGTGTAGTGAAGTATGAACTGACCACCATGATTAATCTCACCATGCCCAACAGCTCAAGAGGTTCTCAGTGAGTATGGATACCTCAAAATAATGAAGGAGCTGTGTATTGATGTATAATGGGAAGATAGTCAATTATAGAGTCAGACAACTCCTTGATCATGAAATAAACTATCTGACTCATGATTTTAAGTTGGCAACGGTAGTATTTATACCGGGGATATGGTACTATTATGTACAGGGTGAGAAATTTTTGATATGTACTGATCATAAAGCCCCAAGTATCTATTTTTCACAGAAAGAGGCGAATATGAGAATACATAGTGGGTTAGAGCTTCTGAGAGATTTTGATTGTGAAAATTGTACCACCCAGGAAAAGCTAATGTAATGGCCGATGCCTCGAGTAAAAAGAGCCTCGGAATGGTACCCCATATGATGGTCAAGAAGCGTGAGCTGCTTAAGCTATTGTGGACCTCAGTAGTGATGTGATCCCTTCTGATGATGATAGTGATTATGTGACAGCTAGCCTGAGATTAGAATCGGATGAGCGTGCCCGGATTGCACAGGCTTAGCGTGATGATCGGCAGGGTGTCGATAGTTTGGGTCAGATTCAGAAGGGTACAGTGATAGAGTTCACAGAGTGTAATGATGATTTACAGAGGTTCCGAGACAGTATGAGTGCTCCCTAAGACCACAGTTGATGGGATAGTGATATTATCAGAAACTCACTTTTCGGGATATACAGTGCATATGGAAAGTAACGAATATATATATATATGAAATCTCTGAGAAGGGTATTGGTGGTCAGATATGAAAAGAGATATGGTAGAGATTGTGAAAAAGAGCCTAGTATGTCAGCAGAATAAGGTAGAGTATTAAAAGTCTGCAGGGTTATTGCAGCCTCTACCTATATTAACACGGCACGGGAAATGGGAGCAAGTCTCCATGAATGTCGTGATGGGTTACAGAGAACCCAGGTGAATTACGAGGCTATTTGGATGATAGTCGATAGAGTGACTAAGTCTACCCACCTTCTGGTTATGAAACCCCCAGATACTCTAAGTGCATAGGCGAAGTTATATATAAGGAAGGTTGTGGAACATTAAGTAGCGTTCCAGTGAGCATGGTATCATATAGGGATTCTCGCTTCACTTCCCACCTCTGAGGATATTTTTAGGAAGCTATGGGAACCCGACTGAGTATTAGCACAGCTTTTCATCCTCAGACAGATGGTCAGTCAGAGAGGAGTGTACAGGTTTCGAAGTATCCGATGAAAGCGTGTGCCCTTGATTTTTTATGCTCCTAGGATGATCAGTTATTACAAATCGAATTCGCCAATAGTGACAGTTGTCACTTGAGTATCGGGATAACAAGATATGAGGCAGTGTATGGCTGTAGGGGTTGTTCCCCAAATTGGATAAGAAAAAGTGGGTGACAGATAAAATTATTTTCGACTTTGGATAATAAGTCTCTGAGGATGTTTAGTTAAGGATGAGAGATTAAGAACACCTCAGAGCACATAGAAAAGTATTGAAATTCACCGAGGGTGAATTAATATGGTTGAAATGTTTCTTGTCCTAAGAGAATAAGGACATAGCGAACTTTTGGACGAAGGTAAATTGAGTTTCGCTGGATTGAATCTTTTGAGAGATTGGACAAGTGGAAGATAAGACCTGTAGGTGGCACTTCCACTTAAATAAGCAGGCACCCACAATGTGTCCCATCTTTTGATGCTTCGGAAATACAATCCAGATCCAGCATAGGTGATAGGATATGAGATCCAACAGTTCAGCTTAATGCAAATATAAGTATATTGAAAGTTGATTCGGGCATTAAATAGGAAAGAGAAAGTATTGAGGTTTAAGATGATCTCCTTAATTAAAGTCCTTTGGTAGTAATACACTCCGGAGAAAGTCACATAAGAATTTAAGAGTATGATACGATCGATGTACCCAGAGTTGTATATAGACTCATATGACTTGGTTCTAATTTGGAGGACCAAATTCCTTAAGTGGGGAGATTTGTAAGACCCGAAATTAAATCGTAAATTTTTATGAGGGATGAAAATGGTCAAAAATTTAACTGAATGAGATTTGGATTGGAAATAAGGATTTAAAATGCGAAGTGAGTGAGTGTTCGTGAAAGGAAGTCGGGTTAAATTAATCCCGAACACGTGTAAGGGCAAAATGGTCAAAAGATCGAAAGCCGGTATAAATTCGAGAAGAAAAATTTAATTAAAAATAACGGATTTGAGAATCTTGATCAATAACGAAGAAATAATTAAATTTCGGGTTAAATTGATCAAGATATGAATTTATGAGAATTAATCGGGATTAATCGGGATTTTTAAGTCGAAAAATCATTTCGAAAATAATCGAAAAATATACCGAAAAGTCATTCGAGACAATACCCCGAAAATACGGAGAAATTATAACCGAAAAAGGGTTAAGATATAATAAATAAATTAAATAAAATTAAATTAATTAATTTGAAATAAAATAATATTTTTTGGTAGATATTTTAGATTTTTAATATATTTTATTGATTAAAATATAAATAAAATTAAATAATAAAAAAACGAATCGCGGAGAGAGAGGGAGAAGGAAAACGGAAGCGGCCGACCGAGGAGCATCACGATCGACGATCGGTGGCGACCAGGCGAGGCCAACGAAGGGAAGCCCGACAAGGGCCGAGCCACCACCGGCACCGTGGAGGCATCGACGGCGGCAAACGACGGGGAAAACGAGGAAAAATCGAAATCGAGGAAGAAAAGAGGAATCGCCGGTGATCGGCGCCGATTCAGGCCCGACCGACCACAACCGAATGTTCCCCAGGCGTCGGTGAGCCGATTGGTGGCTGCCATGACCAGCGAAGCTGTCGAAAAACGTCGAAAACGACGGAAAGAGGAAATGGGTACCGACGACGGGGAGAACAGGCCGGACCGGCCACTTTCTGGCGACCTCGACCGAAGCCAACCCCAGATCTGAGATGCGGACGACCCAGCGGAGCCACTGGTGGCGGAAGCCAGAGGAGAATCGACCGGCAAGGCCCTGAACCGGCCGAACCGGAGTGAACCGGCGGTCCGAACCGGGTCTGAACCAGACCGAACCGGTTCAGCCAAGAAAGAGAGGAAAAAAATGAGAAAAAGGGAAAAAGAAAAAGAGGAAAAATTGGAAAAAAATCTCGGCGATATAATCGAGCTACGGGTAAGTCATAACGGTCAAAATTGACCGATTTGAATTTTGAAATATTTTATTTAATTAAATTTCGACTGGAAATTTACCCGAAGATTTATGAAATTGTGTAGCTTGATAATTGGTATCCAACGAGAGCTCGAGATAGCCTCGATTTGCGTACTAGCATGGAATCTCGGGTAAGTAACCATTATTTACGATAATTTGCATCGTTATGCGTGCTTCAGATTTTATTTTCGCATTTATTTAAATTAAATTTTGAAAAGTCAGATAAATTGTCGTAAATAATAAATTGAGCTATTCGAGAGTTAGAACGAGGCCCAATAAATTGTTGGAGGGCCCAATGAGCCCAATAAGCCTCGATAATGTGAAAATTAAGTGGAAAATGGGCTTAAGGCCGATTAAGGCCCATTAAGATGCAATCGGGCCCAATAGGGGTAAACGGGCCCAATGATTTAAATTAAGCCTAGAAAATATTAAATACAATTAAGTTGTATAATATCTGACCTGAGGAATATTGATACGCAGTTCTGGGCATTTGATGGGGGAGCAGATCGGACTGCGCGACGTGACATCAGTGGAAAGGTCAAACTCGACAGGAAAATAAGGTAAGGGAATTCTGCGGACTGCTAGAGATAACTTTATGAAATTTTAAGTTCAATTACAGTCCTTTAAAAATTATCTAAAGGGTCTAGAGGTCAAATAATAATTTTAGTGCCCCGAATGGGTAAATTACCAAAATACCCTTGTTAAGGGTAAAATTTATAAAATTAGGAAAAATTGGGAGGAGCAAGAACAAAAGGTTCCTGCTCGTTCTGGAGATGTTTTGATGCATGCATGAGTAGCGTGGCTAACCTTGAAAGAAAAATGCACAGCATTTCATAGTTTCAACGATGAAATTGTTTTGAAAACTGTTTTGAGGAAACAGAGCCGCCTACGTGTTTTTATTGACATGTGACATGCTAGAGCTCATCTCGCACAATATTTTGAGTTTTGTGATGCATGCATTAGTGCTGGAGCAAGAGCTCGCACTAGAATTTTACATGCATTGGTGCTGGAGTCCAACTCGCACCAGATTATATATATATATATATATTCATGATTTTCGTGATACGATGCTAAGTCTAACTCGCACCAGGTTTTAGATGATTTTCGTGACAGGGTGCTAGAGTCTAACCGCACCAGATTTTATATGATTTTCGTGACAGGGTGCTAGAGTGTAACTCGCACCAGATTTTTCACATGATTTGATAAGAGTGCTAGAGCTTAGCTCGCACTAGTTTTACTTGAATTGACGAGAGTGCTAGAGCATCGCTCGCACCCCCCATTGATTTTTATGAGAACATGCGATGAGCCGTGCTTGGAGCATCGGGTAGACTGTGTGTCACCGATTAAATAGGCTCGCACGTGCGTTTTGAGACATGGCATGAATAGAGAGATATGATATGGGTCCACGGAGTACGATGTACCGTGCAAGTAGCATGGAGTACGATGTACCGTGTGGTATCTTTGGATATGGGGTATCTTCGAATACGGGGTATCTTCGGATACGGCATCTTCAGATGCGTGGGATCGGATAAGACTGACAGGTTGGATTGACCCACCTCCCGGGCGGTTCCCGATCAGGGTGAGACCCCGCACACTAGGATCCGTGTAGCAGAGGGGCTCACGAGGACACACGGCCATAGTCCTGGTTATTACCGATATACAGATGTTGCATAGTCTCGCATGTTGATGATCTTGACGATGATTGAAACTGGGTTTTAAATCAAATGTGCATGATGATTATTTTCATGCTTTTTAAACCCATGTGTGATGTAAACTGATTTTCGTGATTTTGTGTGAGTCAGGACCACCCGAGGGATGGGTTGAGTCCTGGATTTGTTGTGAAATTTTAAATGAGAAAGAAATGATTTGAAATAGTTGCATGTTGAATTTTCCATGCAGACTTGTTTTACATGACATCATGAATCATTGCATCAGTTTTGAAATGTGTGGAGAAAGGGTGGTTTATGCATGGCACCACGTTCATGTAGGTAGTATGGTTACCTACTTGTTCGTAGGATTGTCTTACTGAGCTTGATGTGCTCACCCCTTTCATTTTCTCACACAGATAATCTCCAGTAGATGTTGAGGCGACTGAGTACTGCATTCCGGATATCCGCTGCTACCATCATTTAAGGTATATACACTTGTACATATTGTATCTAAATAAGCATAGCACAGTAACATGTTTGTAAGTGACTTTAGGGGATGTATAAATATTGTAAACATTTATAAATGACTGAGAAAGAATTAATTGGTGGGACTGGCATTGACGCACAGCCCAATTGTTAGTGGAGTGCTGTCACGATCAGAGAACAGGTAAGCATGAAAGAAAATAATAAAACGCGGAAAATTTACTCTGATTTTTGGGTAGTTTTGGGTCGTGACAATGCATCAGTAGATGCCACACGTATCCGAAGATACAACGCATTCGAAGATGCCACACGTATCTGAAGATACCACGCATCCGAAGATGCCACACGCATCCGAAGATGCCACACATATCCGAAGATACCACCCATCCGAAGATGCCACACGTATGCGAAGATACCACGCATCCGAAGATGCCACACGTATCCGAAGATACCACACATCCGAAGATGCCACACGTATCCGAAGATACCACGCATTCGAAGATGCCACACGTATCCGAAGATACCACGCATCCGAAGATGCCACACGGTACAGCGTACTCCATGCTACTTGCACGGTACATCGTACTCCGTGGACCCATATATCATACCCTGTCTTAGAACGCACGTGCGAGCCTATTTAATCAGTGACACACAGTCTACCCGATGCTCCAAGCACGGCTCATTGCATGTTTTCATAAAATCAGTGCGAGCGATGCTCAGCACTCTCATCAAATCATGTGGAAAATCTGGTGCGAGTTAGACTCTAGCACCCTGTCACGACCCAAAACTACCCAAAAATCAGAGTAAATTTTTCGCATTTTGTTATTTTCTTTCATGCTTACCTGTCCTCTGATCGTGACCACACTCCATTAACAATTGGGCTGTGCGTCAATGCCATCCCACCATTCATTTACCATATAACTTAATTCTTTCTCAGTCATTTATAAGTGTTTACAATATTTATACATCCCCTAAAGTTACTTACAAACATGTTATTGTGCTATGCTTATTTAGATACAATATATGCAAGTGTATATACCTTAAATGATGGGCAGCAGCGGATATCCGGAATACAGTACTCAGTCGCCTCAACATCTACTGGAGATTATCTGTGCTAGAAAATGAAAGGGGTGAGCACATCAAGCTCAGTAAGGCAATCCTACGAACAAGTAGGTAACCATACTACCTACATGAACGTGGTGCCATGTATAAACCACCCTTTCTCCACACATTTTAAAACTGATGCTATGATTCATGATGTCATGTAAAACACGTTCGCATGGAAAATTCAACATGCAACTCTTTTTAAATCTTTTCTTTCTCATTTAAAAATTTCACAATAAAGTCAGGACTCAACCCCTCCTTCGGGTGGTCCTGACTCACTCAAAACCATGAAAATCAGTTTACATCACACATGGGTTTAAAAAGCATGGAAATAATCATCATGCATATTTAGTTTAAAACCCAGTTTCAATCATCGTCAAGATCATCAACATGCGAGACTAGGCAACATCTGTATATCGGTAATAACCAGGACTATGGCCATGTGTCCTCAAGAGTTCCTCTGCTACACGAATCCTAGTGTGCGGGTTCTCACCATGATCGGGAACCGCCTGAGAGGTAGGTCAGTTCATCTCGTCAGTCTTATCCGATCCCACGCATCCGAAGATGCCGTATCCGAAGATACCACGTATCCGAAGATACCACACATCCGAAGATGCCACACGATACATCATACTCTATGCTACTTGCACGGTACATCGTACTCCGTGGACCCATATATCATACCTTATCTCAGAACGCACGTGCGAGCCTATTTAATTGGTGACACACAGTCTACCCGATGCTCCAAGCACAGCTCATCTCATGTTCTCATAAAAAATCAGTGGGGGGTGCGAGTGATGCTCCAGCACTCTCGTCAATTCAAGTAAAACTAGTGCGAGCTAAGCTCTAGCACTCTCATCAAGTCATGTGAAAAATCTGGTGCGAGTTAGACTCTAGCACCTTGTCATGAAAATCATATAAAACCTGGTGCGAGTTAGACTCTAGCACCGTATCACGAAAATCATGTATATATATATAAAATCTGGTGCGAGTTGGACTCCAGCACCAATGCATGTAAAACTCTAGCGCGAGCTCTCGCTCCTGCACTAATGCATGCATCACACAAATCAAAACATCGTGCGAGCTAAGCTCTAGCACGTCATATGTCAATAAAAACACGTAGGCGGCTCTGTTTCCTTAAAACAGTTTTCAAAACAACTTCATCGTTGAACCTATGAAATGCTGTGCATTTTTCTTTCAAGGTTAGCCAGCCTACTCATGCATGCATCAAAACACCTCCAGAACGAGCAGGAACCTTTTGTTCTTGCTCCTCCCAATTTTTCCTAAAATTGTAAATTTTACCCTTAACAAGGGTATTTTGGTAATTTGTCCATTCGGGGCACTAAAATTATTAACTTACTTCTAGACCCTTCAGATAATTTAAAAGACTGCATTCCCTTATTTTTTCGTAGAATTCCCTTACCTTATTTTTCTGTAGAGTCTGACCTTTCTTTTTCCATTGCTGTCTCGTCACGCAGTCCGATCTGCTCCCAATCCAATGTCCGAAACTGTGTATAAATATTCCTTAGGTCAAATATCATACAATTTAATTGTATTTCCTATTTTCTGGGCTTAATTTAAATCATTGGGCCCATGTACCTCTATTGGGCCCGATTGCACCTTAATCGGCCTTAATCGGCCTTAAGCCCGTGTTCCGCTTAATTTTCACATTATCGAGGCCTATTTGCTTATTGGGCCCACCAACAATTTCTTGGGCCTCGTTCTAATTCTCGAATAGCTAAATTTATTATTTACGATAATTTATCTAAATTTTCATAATTTAATTTATTTTATGCGATAATTAAATTCGAAGCACGCATAACGATGTATATTATCGTAAATAAGGGTTACTTACCCGAGATTCCATGCTAGTATGTAAATCGAGGCTATCTCGAGCTCTCGTTGGACGTCGATTGTCGAGCTACACAATTTCATAAATTTTCGGGTAAATTTCCAGTCGAAAATTAATTAAACAAAATATTTCAAAATTTAAATCGATCAATTTCGACCGCTACTGACTTACCCGTAGCTCGATTACATCGTCGGGATTTTTCTTCAATTTTTCCTCTTTTTCTTTTTCCCCTTTTTCTCCTTTTTTCCTTTCTTTCTTGGCTGAACCGATTCGGTCTGGTTCAGACCCGGTTCGAACCGTCGGTTCACTCCGGTTCGATCGGTTCAGGGCCTTGCCGATCGGTTCTCCGTCGGCTTCCGTCTCCAGTGGCTCCGCTGGGCCGTCCGCAGCATGAATCTGCCCTCGATTTCGTCCAAGGCCGCCGGAAAGTCATCGGTCCGGCCTCTTCTCTCCTGCCGTCGAAACCTATTTCTTCTTTTCGCCGTTTTCGACGTTTGCCGACAGTTTCGCCGGTCGTGGCCACCACCAATCGGCTCGTCTGCTCCTCGGGGACGTTCGGCTGGGGTGGAGTAGGCTAGATCGTCGCCGTTCGCCGCCGATCGGAGCTCTTTCTCCCGCGGTTTCTCTCCCCGATTCGTCGATCTCCGACAAGTTCCACGGCGCATCGTCGACGCTGTGAAGTTGCCCAGGGTCGGGCAGCCTTCGTCGGCCCTCGCCTAGGTCACTGGCCGCCGGTGGTCTCCTCGGTTTTGGCTTCCGTTTTTCGTTTCTCTCTCCCTGATTTTCGATTCTCTCCTTTTTTTTCAATTCTTCTCTTTTTTTTTTTAATTTTATCAATTATTTTTATTATTATTTTAATTAATAAAATACATTAAAATACCCAAATATCTCTTAAAATATCCTAAAAATTATTATTTAATTCTAAATTCATTTATTTAATTTTATTTAATTTATTTAGTTTATTTTAACCATTTTCGGTATATTTTCTCTGTATTTTCAAGATATTGTCCCGAGCGAAAATTTCGATTAATTTCCAGTAAATTCATATCTTGATCGATTTAACCCGAAATAAATTTATTTCTTCGTTATTGATCAAGATTTCTCAATCCCATATTTTTAATTAAATTTCCTTATCGAATTTACACCGGCTTTCGATCTTTTGACCATTTTGCCCTTCAACGTGTTCGAAAATTCCCTTTAAGTCCTTTTGCATTTTTTTAATTTCGTATTTTAACTAAAATCGGGTCTTACATAATCTCCCCCACTTAAGGAATTTGATCTTCCAAATTAGAACCAAGTCATATGAGTCCATATATAACTTCGGGTACGTTTTCTCATATCATACTCGTTAATTCTTCTGTGACCTTTCCGGAGTGTATTACTACCAAAGGACTTTAATTTGGGAGATCGTCTTAAACCTCAATACTTTCTCTTTCCTGTTTAATGCCCGAATCAACTTTTTCAATATACTTATATTTGCACTGAGCTGAACTGTTGGAGTTCATATCTGATCACCTATGCTGGATCTGGATAGTATTGCCGAAGTATCAAAAGATGGGACACATTGTGGATGCCTATTTATTCAGGTGATAATGCCAACCTACAGGTCTTATCTCCCACTTGTCCAATCTCTCAAAAATTCCATTCAGCAAAACTCAATTTGCCTTCTTCTCGAGTCTCGTTATGTCCTTATTCCCTTAGGACAAATAAGTTCAACCATACTGATTCACCCTTCAATGCTCTTTGTCTGCTCTGAGGTGTTCTTAATCTCTCACTCAACTGAACATCCCCAGAGACTTATTATACTAATTCGAAAGAAATTTCTATCTGTCACCCACTTTTTCTTGTCTGAGTCGGGGAACAACCCCTACAATCATACTCTGCCTCGTGATTCATCTGAGTCCTCTATAACCCATCACAAAATTCATGGAGACTTGCTCCCATTTTCGTGCCGTGTCGATATAAGTAGAGGCTGCAATAACTCTGCAGACTTTTAATACTCTACCTTATTCTGCTAACATACTAGGCACTTTTCCACAATCTCTACCATATCTCTTTTCACATCTGACCACCAATACCCTTTTCAGAGATTTTATATATATTCATTACTTTTCGTATGCACTGTATATCCCGAAGAGTAAGCTTCTGACAATATTACTATCTCATCAACTGTGCTCCTGGGGAGCACTTATACTGTCTCTGAACATCTCTGTAAATCATCAACACTCTCTGTGAACTCTGTCACTGTACCCTTCTGAATCTGACCTAAACCATCGACACCATGCCGATCATCACGCTAAACCCGTCAAATCCGGGCACTCTCATCCGGTTATAGTCTCAGGCTAGCTGTCACACAATCACTGTCATCATCAGAAGGGATCACATCACTACTGAGGCTCACAACTGCTCAAGCAGCTCTCGCTCCCTGACCATCATATGTAATACCATCCCGAGACTCTTTCTGCTCAAGGCATCAGCCATCACATTAGCCTTTCCTGGGTGGTACAATTTTCCACAATCCATATCTCTCAGAAGCTCTAACCCACTATGTATTCTCATATTCGCCTCTTTTTGTGAAAACAGATACTTGGGGCTTTATGATCAGTGCATACCCAAAATTTCTCACCATGTACATAATAGTACCATATCCTCAGTACAAGTACTACCGCTGCCAACCTTAAATCATGGGTCAGATAGTTTATTTTATGATCCTTGAGTCATCTGAATCCACAATCGACTATCTTCCCATTTTGCATCAATACACAGCTCATTTATTATTTTGAGTTATTTATACACACGGAGAACCTCTTGAGCTGTTGGGTATGGTGAAAATAATCACGGTGGTCAGTTCATACTTCATTACACCAAAACTCTTGTCACATCTATCATCCCACTTATCGTCTCATTCAAATACCACGCTTCTTAGTTAAACGTGTCAACAAAGTATACCCTTTTTAGAACATGCAGCAACCATCTGTAAAAGCAATTTTCCAATTGTTGCTTATAATTTTTTCTGGACTTTAAATACACCCAGCATATCATCAATAAGAATGATGACCAATCGGTCCAGGTAAAGTTTAAATAACTCATTGTAGTTGAGCTCCACTACATATTCCAATTGCCCATATCCTTGACCTATGTACGCATACGTGTATAATATCACTTCAAAATTGCTTCTGTTCACGATACTAACCTGCGTCATTTCATTTTTCTTATATTAACGGTTTTTATTAAATTTTGATATTTTAACTTTCATAATTAATCGAATTTTATATTTCTTTAGCGTACTAGTAGAAGTATCCAAATTTTAAATTTATATCTTACTACGATCGATTTCAAGTTATAGGTTATATATATTTCTAGACACTGTCAAGTCTTCAGGCGGGGAGGTATTTTGAAATACCTTTATTAACCCTTAGACTTAACCGCAGGGACTAGTTATTGTTATATCCACCCTTATCCTTGGTTATAATTCATATTTACTACTTATCGCTTTAATCCAAATTACTTCATATTTTAAGGGTATTCTTACCTAGCATACGCCTCTTACTCCAGTACATCTTGTATTTAGGATCAAGCATATCTCAAAGATTATCTCCTTAGTGTATCAATTATAACGAAACTCTGTCATTATTCATTTTGTGAGTACCATCATTTGCTCCTTTAATTTCAACCGTTGCACCCCTTTTTATTACTTGTCAAAACTTACAGTATACTTTTCAGGGGTAACCATATCACTATCTTAGGATAGAAATTCAAACATCATAATATGCAGCCGACTACTTTATTCTCAAATATTACTTTAAATTATTCATAGTCCATTAAATAAAATCGGCTGACTTATACTTCTTCCCCCGTTTTCAACTTAAAATCTCTTCATAATTATTCCGTTAGTTAACCTTCCTCTATTGGGGTACTCAATTTATCAACATTGTGCCCAAGAGTGTAGGAATTCATGTCTTTTACTCACCTATATGCGAATGAAATCGGTATGAAGAAATACGTGGTACCAGGATCAATTGACACAATTACTTCTTTATTCATAAGCAGTGTGGTATCTTTCACCACATCCTGTGAAACATCAGTAGTGTCCTGGTCCAAAATATACACTCGCCTTCGTCTAACAGCATACTTTCCTTTTCTCTTCGGTTGTGGCCTCCCTTTTTGATGCAGCTATTTCAACAGGTTTTCTCTATCTCTTTACCTTTCTGTGGGGCAATCTCGCCCAACTCTAAGCAATCATAATAAATGGTCCGTCTTACCACACTTAACGACCATTTTCATCAATAATATGTAGGTGTAGGTCCTACTTTCGTGGTACTTACCACACATTCTACAGTGATCCGTAGCAGATCAGGGTTCTCCAATCACAATACCCCTCAAAAGTGCTACAATCGGATAACTGTGGCCTTACCAATCATCTTACCAACTGGTCTTTTACCAATTACCTTTTTCCTGTTCTGACATTTCTGTCATTCTCGATTCTCTTTCTGTCTCTATTTCGGCCCTTACTACGTTTTCCCAATCTCAGAGGCATGCAACACTCGATCTTATTCACACAACTGTATTCTACGCACTGCCTCGGTATAGGTAATGATATCTAACGAGGCCAATCAGACTCTAATTGGCAATTTGAGCCATTTCGTAAACTTTTAGACATCTCGACTGTCACTGTTCATAGTGTCGAGGTAATATCTGCCCAATAATATAACTGAGTTTCATACTCATAATTCATACTTATCAATAAATCAATTCCTCTTAGGTCAGAGTAAGGATTTTATCTATCATTCCCTTTAAACAGTGTCTGAGATAATCTATCACCGAAATACATCCAAAAATATTTCGCATGTCAGCTCTGGATGTCAACTCTTAAGATAGGTCGAGCGGACTTCCATCAATGCTCCGTCTCGCCCTCAAATCTTATGCATACTCTGAGCAATTAGCTCCTAAAATATTCTCCACACTCCGGTCCAACCTCGCAAACCGTGTCTCAATACTGTCCGATCACTCTGTCGGACTCTGTGAGGCATGCTCAAAATTAGCCTCCATTTCAATCTCATACTGATTCTCATAGGTCAACTCAACACGATTAGCAGGCTCATGTCTACCTCTACGACCTCTGCCTCGTTCTCTACCTTCTCTATTGTGACATATATTAGGCATTCCTGCATCCTCAACCATTTCTTAATTAAAACCCATCTCGATATACACTATTGTATCTAACCAAGCACAGTAACACGGGGATGTAATTTCCTAATTACTGACACTGACACACATCAGACCAATTTCTGCTCTGATACCACATTTATATGTCACGACCCAAAACTACCTAAAAATCAGAGTAAATTTTTCACTTTTTGTTATTTTCTTTCATGCTTACCTGTCCTCTGATCGTGACCACACTCCACTAACAATTAGGTTGTGTGTCAATGCCAGTCTCACCATTCATTTACCATATAACTTAATTCTTTCTCAGTCATTTATAAGTGTTTACAATATTTATACATCCCCTAAAGTTACTTACAAACATGTTACTGTGCTATGCTTATTTAGATATAATATATGCAAGTGTATATACCTTAAATGATGGGCAGCAGCGGATATCCGGAATGCAGTACTCAGTCGCCTTAACATCTACTGGAGATTATCTGTGTGAGAAAATAAAAGGGGTGAGCACATCAAGCTCAGTAAGGCAATCCTACGAACAAGTAGGTAACCATACTACCTACATGAACGTGGTGCCATGTATAAACCACCCTTTCTCCACACATTTTAAAACTGATGCTATGATTCATGATGTCATGTAAAACACGTTCGCATGGAAAATTCAACATGCAACTCTTTTTAAATCTTTTCTTTCTCATTTAAAAATTTCACAATAAAGTCAGGACTCAACCCCTCCTTCGGGTGGTCCTGATTCACACAAAACCATGAAAATCAGTTTACATCACACATGGGTTTAAAAAGTATGGAAATAATAATCATGCACATTTAGTTTAAAACCCAGTTTCAATCATCGTCAAGATCATCAACATGCGAGACTAGGCAACATCTGTATATCGGTAATAACCAGGACTATGGCCATGTGTCCTCGGGAGTTCCTCTGCTACACGGATCCTAGTGTGCGGGTTCTCACCATGATCGGGAACTGCCCGAGAGGTGGGTCAGTCCATCTCGTCAGTCTTATCTGATCCCACGCATCTGAAGATGCCGTATCCGAAGATACCACACATCCGAAGATGCCACACGGTACATCGTACTCCATGCTACTTGCACGGTACATCGTACTCCGTGGACCCATATATCATACCTTGTCTCAGAACGCACGTGCGAGGCTATTTAATCGGTGACACACAGTCTACCCGATGCTCCAAGCACGGCTCATCGCATGTTCTCATAAAAAATCAGTGGGGGTGCGAGCGATGCTCCAGCACTCTCGTCAATTCAAGTAAAACTAGTGCGAGCTAAGCTCTAGCACTCTCATCAAGTCATGTGAAAAATCTGGTGTGAGTTAGACTCTAGCACCTTGTCACGAAAATCATATAAAACCTGGTGTGAGTTAGACTCTAGCACCGTATCACGAAAATCATGTATATATATAAAATCTGGTGCGAGTTGGACTCCAGCACCAATGCATGTAAAACTCTAGTGCGAGCTCTCGCTCCTGCACTAATGCATGCATCACACAAATCAAAACATCGTTCGAGCTGAGCTCTAGCACGTCACATGTCAATAAAAACACGTAGGCGGCTCTGTTTCCTTAAAACAGTTTTCACAACAATTTCATCGTTGAAACTATGAAATGCTGTGCATTTTTCTTTCAAGGTTAGCCAGCCTACTCATGCATGCATCAAAACACCTCCAGAACGAGCAGGAACCTCTTGTTCTTGCTCCTCCCAATTTTTCCTAAAATTGTAAATTTTACCCTTAACAAGGGTATTTTGGTAATTTGCCCATTCGGGGCACTAAAATTATTAACTTACTTCTAGACCCTTCAGATAATTTAAAAAACTGCATATGACTTTGAAATTTCGTAAAGTTACCTCTAGCAGTCCGTAGAATTCCCTTACCTTATTTTTCTGTAGAGTCTGACCTTTCTTTTTCTACTGCTGTCTCGTCACGCAATCTGATCTGCTCCCAATCCAATGTCTGGAACTGCGTATAAATATTCCTCAGGTCAGATATCATACAATTTAATTCTATTTCCTATTTTCTGGGCTTAATTTAAATCATTGGGCCTATTTACCCCTATTGAGCCCGATTGCACCTTAATAGGCCTTAATCGGCCTTAAGCCCGTTTTCCACTTAATTTTCACATTATCGAGGCCTATTGGGCTCATTGGGCCCACCAACAATTTCTTGGGCCTCGTTCGAATTCTCGAATAGCTAAATTTATTATTTACGACAATTTATCTAAATTTCCATAATTTAATTTATTTTATGCGATAATTAAATTCGAAGCACGCATAACGATGTAAATTATCGTAAATAAGGGTTACTTACTCGAGATTCCATGCTAGTACGTAAATCGAGGCTATCTCGAGCTCTCGTTGGACGTCGATTGTCGAGCTACACAATTTCATAAATTTCTGGGTAAATTTTCAGTCGAAAATTAATTAAATAAAATATTCCAAAATTTAAATCGGTCAATTTCGACCGCTACTGACTTACCTGTAGCTCGATTACATTGCCATGATTTTTCTCCAATTTTTTCTCTTTTTCTTTTTCCCTTTTTCTCCTTTTTTTCCTTTCTTTCTTGGCTGAACCGGTTCGGTCCGGTTCAGACCCGGTTCGAACCGCCGGTTCACTCCGGTTCCACCGGTTCAGGGCCTTACCGGCCTGTTCTCCGCCGGCTTTCACCGCCAGTGGCTCCGCTGGGTCGTCCGCAGCACGAATCTGCCCTCGATTTCGTCCAAGGCCGTCGAAAAGTCGTCGGTCCGGCCTGTTCTCTCCACCGTCGGTACCCATTTCCTCTTTCCGCTGTTTTCGGCGTTTGCCGGCAGTTTCGCCGGTCGTGGCCACCACCAATCGGCTCGTCTGCGCCTCGGGGACGTTCAGCTGGGGGTGGGGTCGGCTAGATCGGCGGCGTTCGCCGCCAATCGGAGCTCTTTCTCCCACGGCTTCTCTCCCCGATTCGCCGATCTCCAACGAGTTCCACTGCGCGTCATCGGCACTGTGAAGTCGCCCGGGGTCGAGCCGCCTTCGCCGGCCCTCGCCTGGGTCTCTGGCCGCAGGTGGCTCGCCGGTGGTCTCCTCGGTTTTGGCTTCCGTTTTTTGTTTCTCTCTCCCCGATTTTCGATTCTCTCCTTCTTTTTTTTCAATTCTTCTCTTCTTTTTTTTTTAATTTTATCAATTATTTTTATTATTATTTTAATTAATAAAATACATTTAAATACCCAAATATCTCTTAAAATATCCTAAAAATTATTATTTAATTCTAAATTCATTTATTTAATTTAATTTAATTTATTTAGTTTATTTTAACCATTTTCGATATATTTTCTCTGTATTTTCGGGATATTGTCCCGAGCAAAAATTTTGATTAATTTTCAGTAAATTCATATCTTGATCGATTTAACCCGAAATAAATTTATTTCTTCGTTATTGATTAAGATTTCTCAATCCCATATTTTTAATTAAATTTCCTTATCGAATTTACACCGACTTTCGATCTTTTGACCATTTTACCCTTCAACGTGTTCGAAAATTCCATTTCAGTTCTTTTGCATTTTTTAATTTCGTATTTTAACTAAAATCGGGTCTTACACACCCTGTCACGAAAATCATGTAAAATCTAGTGCGAGTTAGACTCTAGCACCGTGTCACGAAAATCATATATATATATATATAAAGAATCGGGTGCGAGCCGGACTCCAGCACCAATGCATGTAAAACTTTAGTGCGAGCTCTCGCTCCAGCACTAATGCATGCATCACACAAATCAAAACATCGTGCAAGCTGAGCTCTAGCACGTCACATGTCAATAAAAATACGTAGGCGGCTCTGTTTCCTTAAAACAGTTTTCACAACAATTTCATCATTGAAAATATGCAATGCTGTGCATTTTTCTTTCAAGATTAGCCAACCTACTCATGCATGCTTCAAAACACCTCCAGAACGAGTAGGAACCTCTTGTTTTTGCTCCTCCCAATTTTTCCTAAAATTGTAAATTTTACCCTTAACAAGGGTATTTTGGTAATTTACCCATTCAAGG
Organism: Firmiana major; assembly: GCA_033439115.1. Taxonomy (NCBI): domain Eukaryota; kingdom Viridiplantae; phylum Streptophyta; class Magnoliopsida; order Malvales; family Malvaceae; genus Firmiana; species Firmiana major. The sequence continues at coordinate 17,247,360 of CM065903.1, read as the reverse complement.
CACTAAAATTATTAACTTACTTCTAGACCCTTCAGATAATTTAAAAGACTGCATATGACTTTGAAATTTCGTAAAGTTTACCTCTAGCAGTCCGTAGAATTCCCTTACTTATTTTTCTATAAAGTCTGACCTTTCCTTTTTCACTGCTATCTCGTCACGCAGTCCGATCTGCTCCCAATCAAACCTCCGAAACTGCGTATGATTATTCCTCAGGTCAGATATTATACAATTTAATTGTATTTCCTATTTTCTGAGCTTAATTTAAATCATTGGGCCCATTTACCCCTATTGGGTCCGATTGCACCTTAATTGGTCTTAATCGACCTTAAGCCCGTTTTTCCACTTAATTTTTACATTATCGAGACCTATTGGGCTCATTGGGCCCACCAACAATTTATTGGGCCTCGTTCTAACTCTCGAATAGCTCAATTTATTATTTACGACAATTTATCAGACTTTCCAAAATTTAATTTAATTAATGCGAAAATTAAATCCGAAGCATGCATAACGATGCAATTGTCGTAAATAAGGGTTACTTACCCGAGATTCCATACTATTACACAAATCGAGGCTGTCTCGAGCTCTCGTTTGACATCGATTGTCGAGCTACACAATTTCATAAATTTTCGGGTAAATTTTCGGTCGAAAATTAATTAAATAATATATTCTAAAATTTAAATCGGTCAATTTCGACCGCTACTGACTTACCCATAACTCGATTACATCGTCGGGATTTTTCTCTAATTTTTTCTCTTTTTCTTTTTCCCTTTTTCTCCTTTTTTCCTTTCTTTCTTGGCTGAACCGATTCGGTCCGGTTCAGACCCGGTTCGAACCGTCGGTTCACTTCGGTTCGGCCGGTTCAGGGCCTTGCCGGCCTGTTCTCCGTCGGCTTCCGCCGCCAGTGGCTCCGCTGGGTCGTCCGCAGCACGAATCTGCCATCGGTTTCGTCCAAGGCCGCCGGAAAGTCGCCGGTCCGACCTGTTCTCTCCGCCGTCGGTACCCATTTCTTATTTCCCCCGTTTTTGGCTTTTGTCGGCAGTTTCGTCGGTCGTGGCCACCACCAATCGGCTCGTCTGCGCCTAGGGGACGTTCGGCGGTGGTCGGGTTGTCCAGATCGGCGCCGGTTGGCTGCCGATCGGAGCATTCCTTCCCGCGGCTTCTCCTTCTGTTTTCGGCCTCCTTCGGCGTCGGTGTGGCACGTCGCCAGTACCAGGGAGGTCGCCGGCCTCTCCTCTTCCATTTCCAGCCCTTCGCCTGGCCGTTGGTCGCCGGACGGTGGCCGACCGGTCTTTCTCGTTTTGGCTTCCGTTTTCCGTCTCTCTCCCCGATTTTCAATTCTCTCCCTTTTTTTTTCAATTCTTTTCTTTTCTTCTTTTTTTTTAACTAATTAATTAATTATTTATTTATTTATTTATTTTTATTATATTTTAATCATTAAAATATTCACAAATATTCTACAAATATCTACAAATTTCTTATTTTATTCTAAATTCATTTATTTAATTTATTTAATTTATTTTAACCCTTTTCGGTATATTTTTCGATTATTTTTGGGATAATTTTTTCGAATTAAAAATTCTGATTAATTCCGATTAATTCCAATAAATTGATATCTTGATCAATTTAACTCAGAATAAATTTATTTCACCTTTATTGACCAAGATTTCTCAATCCATTATTTTTTTTTATAAATTTTTCTTATCGAATTTATACCGATTTTCGATCTTTTGACCATTTTGCCCTTCAACGTGTTCGAGAATTCTATTTCAATCCTTTTGCATTTTTAACTTTCATGTTTTAACTAAAATCGGGTCTTACAAGTAATTGAATGTAAATATTTAATATTTATTTTGTTGATAATAAATTATTGATATAATTATGTAATGAATAAATAATGATTGTTTTAAAATTTTATAAATTTTAATTAGAAAAAGTGTATTATTATTTATTTATTTAATTATTTTTTAATATAATAATTATATAATTATAATTCGGGTTTTTCGGGTTATAAATTCGGACTTTCTCGAGTTTCGGATAGGGCCGGTTTCGGGTTCGGGTCGTATCGGGCTCGGATTATGTCGGGTTCGGATTTTTTCGGGCTCGGGCTTTTTCGGGCTCGGGTTTTATCTGGTTTGGGCTTTTTTTGAGTCGGACTTTTTTCCGACTCGAGCCTTTGACTTTTTGGTCAATTCGGTCCGATCTCGAGTACGATCTCGATCGGGCTCGGATGGGTTTTCGGGTTCGGACCAACTTTTGCCAGCTCTAAATGCAACAACTAATAACTAAAGCAATCATCTATAAAATTCAAAAAAGTAAATGAAACTTACCTAGTAATTAAATGAAAACCATTAACCTTCTTTTCTTGTGAGAAATATTCATTTATTTCTTTATATGATTGCTTTAAGTTTTCTTTTTCTTACTTATCTTCATTTGTGAACCATTTTGTCATATTTAAGTTCATAAAATTATTTTGATTTTTGAAAATTGGTAGTCATAATTTTTACAGCTAATCACTGTACATCCTTAATAACTATATTCATATTTTATTTTAGTTCATAACTTTTACAGCAAACAATGTTTAATAAACTTATTTTTACTTTGAAAAGAAAGGGAAGAGAACAGTATCACAAGTCGATATTTTTAAGAGTGTTTAAAATAAGTTTTGATATCTCTATTTATAAAGATTCAAACTAAAAATTATGACTTTACAACCAATTAATATTGTGATATTTCAATTTGAGTGCTGTAAGATTTTCTGGTGTTATACCTTTCTTTTCTTTTCTTTTTTTACGGTTAAGGCATCCCTAAATCTATTTGTATGTTCCTTGAGACTAATTCCTCTCCACAATCTTCCACATTGTTAAGAACGCACCGCACATCCGCCTAATGCATGATTCCGCTCAGACAGATTCATGATTAAATAGTTTTTTTTTCCAATTCTTTAATCAAAATGTCAATTAGGATAGACTTTTAATCAGATAAGCATATAAATTTATTAAATATAAAACTTGGGCACTCAATACTTATGATGTTTAAATAAATCCATAGCAGCCGTTGCAGTGTCGGTGATTCTCATAGTCTGTGGTTGCTACTTTCGGAGAAAGGCCAAGATAAAAGCAGCTGGTACGTAACTTACAGCTAAAATCAAATTTTAGCTTGTATGATTCTAAATCTCAACACATAAAAGCCAAGTCTTCGGTTGGCAAATTCTATTACCAACAAAAAGAACATGGCCTTTCAAAGATTAAGTACGGATGCACAAAAGATTCAAACTAAGGTTATGTCTTGTCCATATTCAGATGTTCATGACAATTATGAGAAAAACACGGAATCTCTCTTAATTGGACTTAATGCCTTTAAAGCTGCAACAAGAAACTTCTCTAATGAAAGTAAACTTGGACAGGGGTGGTTTCGGTCCGGTTTACAAGGATTTTTCTCAAGTATATTTACAGTTCATCATTTTTCTCTCCCTGAATTATTGAACAAGAAAGCATTGTTTACACCTTGAAGGAAAAGTGTGAAAAGGCTATCAAGCAACTCTGACAAGGTCTGAAAGAACTGAAAACGGAAGTAATGTTGGTTGCTCAACTGTTGCACCGCAACCTGGCAAAGCTGTTGGGCGACTATTTAGAAGAAGAAGAAGAGAAGCTTCTTGTATATGAATACCTGCCGAATGGAAGCTTGGACAAAATTTTATTTGGTACAAAATTATTTTACCTTACTGTTTTTTTATCCATTAATTTTTTTTTGGTGGTATATTTATGTTATGGCGAATTGTATTCTATGCTTTAATAATGAGAATTTGAAACTGGGATGAAATATATATATTAGAGCAGAAGGCCCAACTTGGAATACGAAAGAAGATACAAAGTTATTGTTTGGATTGCAAGGGGCTACTTTATCTGAATGGAGATTCACAGCTAAAGATTATTCACCGGGATTAGAGCCGACAAATGCTAGCCCAAGTTCGAAAATCTGTTCAAATTCACTTGTGTAAGACTCGAATTTAATTAAAAACACAAAATGAATGAGTATTCATGAAGGGAAGTCGGGTTAAATTAATCCTGAACACGTGCAAGAGCAAAACGGTCAAAAAATCGAAAGTCGAAATAAATTTGATAAGGTAATTTAATTAATAATAATGGATTTGAGAATCTTGATCAAAAACGAAGAAATAATTAAATTTCGGATTAAATTGATCAAGATATGAATTTACTGGAATTAATCGAAATTTTCGCTCGGGACAATATCCCAAAAAGACGGAGAAAATATACCGAAAAAATAAAAAAAATAGATTAAATAAATTAATTAGAATTAAATAATAATTTTCTTAGATATTTTTACCAAATAATATTATTTAATTGAATATAATAATAATAAAATAATAATAAATTAATTAATAAAAAAATGAAACTGAAAAAAAAAAGAGAAATCGCGTTTCGTGATTTTAGAGGAAAACAGAAACAGACAAGACCGAGGCAGTCGATCTCCATCACCGACGGCCTCCGGTGACCAAGACGGCAGATGAGATAGACAACCGAACCACCGGCGACCCCGTGCGAGCCACCACCGGCACCAACACCGTTGAAATCCGGTGAAATCGAGGGAGAGAGAACCCGAGGGAGAAAAAGGAGATCGGCGGCAACCGGCGCCGATCTAGCCTCAATCGACCCCAGCCGAGGCTTCCCCAGGCCCAGATGACGCGATGGGTGGTGGTCACGGCTGGTGAAACCGACGGACGACGTCGAAATCGACGGAAAGAGGGAGAACCACCGACGGCGAAAAGAGAACAGCCGGACCGGCCACTTTTCGGCGGCCTTAGACGAAAACGAGGCCAGATCCGAGAATCGGATAACCCAGCGGAGACACTGGCGATGGAAGCCGACGGAGAACCGGCCGGCGAGGCCCTGAACCGGTCGAACCGGAGTGAATCGGAGTGAACCGGACCGGTCTGAACCGGGTTGAACCAGGCTGAACCGGTTTAGCCAAGAAAGAAGGAAAAAAAAGAGAAAAAGGAAAAAGGGGAAGAATTTTTGGGGATACACCGGACTTCGGATAAGTCGAAACGAGGTCAAAATTGATCAATTTGAATTTCGAGAAATTTATTTAAATTATATTTAATCGAAAAGTAACTCGAAATTAAATATTAATTGTGCAGTTTTACGATAAAGCCCGAACGAGAGCCGATTGAGCTCCGATTTTCGTATCCTGCATCATATTGGGTAAGTACATTTTAATTCCGACAATTAGAGTCCTTTAATATAGAGTTTCGATTATTTTACGGAATTTATGGATTAATTCTGTATAAAAAGAAATATTTATCGAAATTACAACGTAATTACCGTAAATAGTATAAGGGCTATCCAATGAGTTTGGAATGAAGCCCGATGATTATTGGTAACCTGAATGAGCCCAGTAAAATCAAAGAAGGGATTTAAGAAGTATAAACGAGCTAAAAACGGGCTCGAGGCCCATTAAAGTGCAATTGGGCTCAATAAAGTAAAACGGGCCCAGTACGTTAGATTCGATTGGTAAATGTGATATACTAATAAAAATAAGTGAATTAACCCAAAATATGTGGTTATATGCAGTTTCGTAGATTTGGTTGACGGGCAGTTGGACTGAGAGATCGGATATTATCGAGACGAGATAAGTTCGTGCGTAAATCGAGGTAAGAGAATTGTGTAGGTGTATAGAGATTTCTATATGTATTTATTGAGGGGATTTACAGGGTTTAGAATTCCTTAAAGTATCTAGAAAAGAAATAATAATTTTTGCAAAAATCGGGGCTTAGGTGAATAAAGAAAAAGACGATTTTGCCCCTGAGAGTAAAATTTACAAAAAGGGTAGTAAGGCAAATAAATTGCATGATTTCATGTTTTTAATGTTTTATATGATTGTATTGCTCTGATTTAAGCAAATATGCACATAGGTTGGCTGTTGATTTCGTGAATTATACGAAAGGGTACCGGTTTGTACCGGTTACGATTTTAAAGATGTTTTATAAAGATTGAGCCACCTATCATATTTACACGAGTAAAAAGAGTGCTAGAGTCATACTCGCACTGAATATTTCCTGATTTATTACTCATGAAAAGTCGTACTGGAGCATTGCTCATACGAGAAATTTGTGTGTGCACAAAATCGTGCTGGAGCTTCGCTCGCACGAGATTTTAGATATCATGATATGCATAGCGTGGTGCTGGAGCTTCGCTCGCACTAGACGTGAGTTGACATGCATATAGTCGTGCGGAAGCCTCTTGTAGATTGTGTGTCACAGAGAGTTGAGATGCTCGCACGTATATTTTGAGACATGGGTTGGTTATCGACATAGTATTGGGGTGGATAAGACCTACGGCGGGCACCGCAGACTATGATATGGGTCCACGGAGTACGATGTACCGTGTATATCACACAGAGTACGTTGTACCGTGCAGTCATGATGACTCGATGATGTTACTTGATATTCTGACGGGTAGAACTTGACCCCACCTCCCGTTGCAGTTGTGATACCCCGCACACCGGGATCCGTGTAGCCTGGGATCACAGGGACAAAGTATGGTTATAGTCCTCGATTTTTCATACAGTAATCTACATGCCTCACATGATATCATACGGTCTGAATAGACCAGGATAAACCCAAGGGAGGGGTAATGTCCCGATTAATGTTTTCAAAAGAGATGTGATTTAATGAATCAAGGTATTCCCGAGAGATGGGTTTGACCTTGATGAAGTTGTTTTATGATGAAACAAATGAGTTTTAACGTGATGAGTTTATGATAAAACAAATAAGTTTTAAATGTGACGAGCATGAGATGACATACATGATGATTTTTCCATGTTTGTTTTATATGTCGATTTCAGGATTTCTCTTATATGATATATACATATATGTGGCATCGTTTTAGTTATACCTCATGCTCCCAATGTAAATGATTTTATATCATGACATTATCAGCACGTAGATAGTATAGTTATCTACCTGCTTACATTATTGCCTTACTGAGCTGTTTATGCTCACCTTTTCATTTTCCACCCCACAGGGTATATTCGATAGAAGAGAACGACAGTAGTCATATCCGCTGTTTCTTATCAAGACCAGGTATACACATTTGTATAATTTTTGTATCTGAACATATAGAGGCACAGTACTGTACATGGATGTAATATTGGGGATGTATTTATTTAAAATAAATTGATATGTAAATGAAATATGAAAATAGAATGGTAAATAGGTGAGAGGTGACTTACACCGAATCATAGCCCAACTGTTTAGTGGTGAAACTGTTCACGACGGATAAAAAAATTAAAAAACAAAAAATTTACTCTGATTTTTAGGTAATTTGGGTCGTGACAGAAAAGATGGTATCAGAGCAGAGTTGGCCTGATATGAGTCGGTGTTAGTGGTTAAGTAAATTTACATCCCCATGTACTATGCATTGTTTAGATACAATTGTGTATATCAAGATAGAAGTGCAGCTAAGAATTTAGTTTCGAATGCAATAATATAGTTTTTATAAATGATAGCTGCTATGGTAGAGGGGTGAGTATACATGCTCGAGGCCATAGAGATCGGCCTGAGAGTCGAATGAATCGTCACATAAGACTCAAGATGAGAGTGAGGTGGAGGCTGATAATGAGCATACTCCACAGGGTCCTATAAAGAGATCGAACAGTATTGAGAAAAGCTCCAGGAGGATGGAGTGGAGTGTAGAAAATATTTCGGAGTTGTTTACTCAGTCTATACAGGTAGTTGAGGATAGGCAGGTAAAGCCTAAACAGATGCCTCAGACTATAGAGATTTTCACACCCCTCCGGTATATAGCGAAGTAAAGAAACCAATAGTTGTTGAGGACTGGGTGAATGAGATAGCGTAGTTGTATGGATTTTTTGGTGTATATCGACTGAGAATGTGACTTTTAAATACGTTTATGTTGGAGGCGAGGCGGAGCATTGGTGGAAGTCCGCTCGAATTATCTGAAGAGTTAGATGTCCAAAGTTGACATGAGAAATATTTCTGAATGTATTCCGGTGACAGCATATCCCGGACATTGCTTAAAGGAATTTATAGATAAAATTTCTTACACTGACCCAAAGACACTGGTTGATTGACGAGTATGAATCTCAGTTTATATATCTGCCCAGATATTAACCCGACATTATGGGCAGTGAGAGTCGGAAAGCCCAAAAGTTCATGGAATGACTCAAATTGTCGATTAGAGTCTGATTGGCTCACTACCTATATCGAGGCAGTGCGCAAAATATAGTTGCGTGAATAAGATCATGTGTTGCACGCCTCTGAGATTAGAAAAGGTAGTAAGGGTCGAAATAGAGACAAAAGAGAATAGAGAATGACAGAGATGTCAGAGTGGGAAAGAGACCAATTGGTAAGAGATTAGAGCTGATGAGTCACGGGGTAAGATGATTGGTAAGGCCCCAGTATATCCAATTTAACACTTATTAGGGGTGTTGTGATTGGAGAACCCCAACCTGTTACGAAGCAGTGTAGCAGTGTAAGCAGTGTAGCAGTATAAGCAGTGTAGGATGTGTGCTAAATACCACGAAAGTAGGGCCTACACCCACACTTTATTGACTAAAATAGGCGTTAGGTGTGGTAAGACGGGTCAATTAATGATTTCTCAGAGTTGAGTAAGACTGCCCTACAAAAGAGCAAAGAGACAGAGAAAATCATGTTGATATCTCTGCACCGAAAAAGGGAGGCCACAGCCGAAGAGAAAGGGGAAAGTAGGTTGTTGGATGAGGGCGAGTGTATGCCTTGGATTAGGACATTACTGATGTTTCATATGATGTGGTGAAAGATACCACACTAGTTAAGAATAGTAAAGAAATTATTTTAATTAATCCTGGTGCCACGTATTTAGTCATACCGCCTTCATTTGTATATAAGTTAGTAAAAGACATGAATGCCTACACCTATGGGCACAATGTCGATAGTTAGTACCCCAATGAAGGAGGGTTAACTAATGAAATAATTATGAAGAGATTATAAGTTGAAAACGGGGGAAGAAGTATAAGTCAGCCGATTTTATTCAATGGACTATGAATAATTTGAAGTAATATTTGAGAATAAAATTGGTTGGCTGCAAATTATGGTGTTCAGAGTTCTACTCTAAGATAGTGTTGTTTTACCCCTGGAAAGTATATGGTAAGTTGTGACAAGTAATAAAAGGGGTGTAGCGATTGAAATTAAAGGAGTAAATGATTGTACTCACGGAATGAGTAATGATAGAGTTTGTTATAAGTGATATACGAAAGGAGATAAGCTTTTAGATGTGATAGATCCTGAATACAAAATCTATTGAAATAAGAGGTGTATGCAAGGTAAGAATATATATGATACGTGAAGTAATTTGGATCAAAGCAATTAGTAATGAATATGAATTGTGACCATATGGACTGATGTGTAAAGTAATTGTGGTCAAGTTTGAGGGTTAATAAAGGTATTTCAAAATACCTCCCCACCTAAAGACTTGACAGCGTCTAAAAGTGTACATAACCTATAAATTGAAATCGACAGTCGTAATATATACATTTAAAATTAGGGTACCTTTACTGATACGATAAGAAATATAGAATTCGATTAATCGTGAAGGTTTAATAAATTAATTAAAATTTTATAAAAGCCGTTAATATAAGAAAAAGGAAATGACGCGGGTTAATACCTTGAACGGGAGCAATTTTGAAGTGATACTACACGTTTATGCGTACATAGGTCAAGGAAATGAGTAATTGAAATATTCAATGGAACACAACTACGATGAGATATTTAAACTTTATCTGGACCGATTTGTTATCATCCATATTGATGATATTCTGGGTGCATTTACAGTCCAGGAAAAATTGTAAGCAATAATTGAAATTACTTTTATTGATGGTTTGTTGCGAGTTCTCAGAATGGACTACTTTATTGACACATTTAACTTAGAAAAGGTTGTATTTGAATGGAATGATAGACGTGACAGGGGTTTTGGGTGTACTGAAGTAATAAACTGACCACCGCATTTATTCTCACCATACCCAACAGATTAAGAGGTTTCACATGAGTCTATGGATACCTCAAAATAATAATGGGTTGTGTATTAATGCAAAAAGAGGAAGATAGTCAATTATGAATCCAAACAACTTAAGGATCATGAAAGGACTATCCGACCCATGATGTAAAGTTGACAGCGATAGTGGTTGTATTGAGTATATGACAATACTATGTACATGGTGAGAAATTTCAGGTATGCACTGATCATAAAAGCCCCGAGTATCTGTTTCACAGAAAGAGTCGGATATGAGAACAAAAAGAGTTAGAGCTTCTGAGGGATTATGATTGTGGAAATTGTACCACCCAGGAAAGGATAATGTAATGGCTAATGCCTTGAGCAGAAAGAGCCTTGGGATGGTATTACATATGATGGTCAGGGAGTGTGAGCTGCTAGAGCAGTTGTAAGCCTCAGTAGTGATGTGATCCCCTCTGATGATGACAGTGATTGTGAAACAGCTAGCCTGAGATTAGAACCAGATTTGAGTGCCCGAATTTGACAGGCTTAGCGTGATGATCGATTTGGTGTCGATAGTATGGATCAGATTCAGAAGGGTACAGTGATAGAGTTCACAGAGAGTGATGATGGTATTGAGGTTCAGAGATAGTATAAGTGCTCCCCAGGACCATAGTTGATGAGATAGTGATATTGTCAGAAGCTCACTCTTCGGGATATACAGTGCATCCGAGAACTAATAAATATATCAAAATATTAGAAAAGGGTATTGGTGGTCAGATATGAAAAGAGACATGGTAAAAATTATGGAAAAGTATCTCGTATATCAGCAGAGTAAGGTAGAGCAAAAGAAGTTACAGGGTTATTGCAATTTCTACCTATATTGACACAGAAATGAGAACAAGTTACCATGAATTTTGTGATGGGTTACAGAGGACCCCGATGAATCGTAAGGCTATCTGGGTGATAGTCGATGGATTGATTAAGTTTACCTACCTTCTGGTTAGGAAATCCCTAGATACTCTGAGTGTGAAGGCGGATTTATGTGTAAGGAAAATTGTAGAACACCAAGTATTTTTTTCAGTGAGCATTGTATCATATAGGGATTCCAGCTTTACTTCCCACTTCTGGGAATATTGTTGGAAGCTATTGGGAACCTAACTGAGTGTTAGCACAGCTTTCCGTCCTCAGACAGATGGTCAGTCAGAGAGGACTGTACAGGTTCTGGAGGATGTGATAAGAGCATGTGCCATTGAATTGATAAGCTCCTGGGATGATCAGTTGTTACTAATCGAATTCGCCAATAATGACAATTGTCACTTGAGTATCGGGATGACTTCAGATGAGGCATTGTATGGCCGTAAAGGTTGTTTCCCCGATTTGGATAAGAAAAAGTGGGTGACAAATAGAAAATTGTTCCCGAATTAGTAAGACAAACCTCTGAGGATGTTCAGTTAATTGTGAAGGATTAAGAACACCTCAGAGCAGACAGAAAAGCGATGCTGACAAGAGATAGAAACCATTGGAATTCACCGAGGGTGAATTACTATTGTAGGAAGTTATTGGTCCTAAGGACATAACGAGTTTCGGAAAGAAAGCAAATTGAATTTTGTTATATTGAATCCTTTGAGTGATGGACAAAGTGGGAGATAAGACCTATAGGTTGGCGTTACTACCTAAATAAACAGGCATCCACAATGTGTCCTATCTTATGATGCTTCGAGAATATTATCCGGACCCAACGTATGTGATCAGATATGAGCTTCAACAACTCAGCTCAATGAAAGTATAACGTATGATTGAAAACTTGATTCGGGTATTAAAACAGGAAGGTGAAAGTATTGAGGTTTATGATGATCTCCCTAATTAAAGTCATTTGGTAGTAGTACACTCTAGAAAAGTCACATGGGAATTAAAGATTATGATATGTGTGAAATATCCGGAATGAATTATAGACTAACTTGGTTCTAATTTGGAGGGCCAAATTTCTTAAGTGGGGGAGATTTTGTAAGACCCGAATTTAATTAAAAACACAAAATGAATAAGTATTCGTGAAGGGAAGTCGGGTTAAATTAATCCCGAACACGTGCAAGGGCAAAACGGTCAAAGATCGAAAGTCAGAATAAATTCGATAAGATAATTTAATTAAAATAATGGATTTGAGAATCTTGATCAAAAACGAAGAAATAATTAAATTTCGGATTAAATTGATCAAGATATGAATTTACTTGAATTAATCGAAATTTTCGCTTGGGACAATATCTCGAAAAGACAGAGAAAATATACCGAAAAAGTGAAAAAAAATAGATTAAATAAATTAAATAAATTAATTAGAATTAAATAATAATTTTCTTAGATATTTTTGCCAAATAATATTATTTAATTGAATATAATAATAATAAAATAATAATAAATTAATTAAAAAAATGAAACTGAAAAAAGGGAAATCGCGTTTCGCGATTTCAGAGGAAAACGAAAACAGACAAGACCGAGGCAGTCGGTCTCCATCACCGACTGCCTCCGATGACCAAGACGGCAGATGAGAGAGACAACCGAACCACCGGCACCAACAACGCTGAAATCCGATGAAATCAAGGGAGAGAGAACCCGACGGAGAAAAAGGAGATCGACGGCAACTGGCGTCGATCTAGCCCCAACCGACCCCAGTCAAGGCTTCCCCAAGCCCAGACGACGTGATCGGTGGTGGTCATGGCTGGCGAAACCGACGGACGGCGCTGGAATCAACGGAAAGAGGGAGAACCACCGACGGCGAAAGGAGAACAGCCGGACCGGCCACTTTCTGGCGGCCTTAGACGAAAACGAGGCCAGATCCGAGAATCGGACAACCCAGCGGAGACACTAGCGGCGAAAGCCGATGGAGAACTGGCTGGCGAGGCCCTAAACTAGCTGAACCGGAGTGAACCGGACTGAACCGGACCGGTCTGAATCGAGTTGAACCAGACTGAACCGGTTTAGCCATGAAAGAAGGAAAAAAAAAAGAGAAAAAGGAAAAAGGGGAAGAATTTTTGAGGATACACCGGACTTTGGGTAAGTCGATACGAGGTCAAAATTGACCGATTTGAATTCTGAAAAATTTATTTAAATTATATTTAATCGAAAAGTAACCCGGAATTAAATATTAATTGTGCAGTTTTACGACAAAGCCCGAACGAGAGCCGATTGAGCTCTGATTTTTGTATCCTGCATCATATTGGGTAAGTACATTTTAATTCCGACAATTAGAGTCCTTTAATATAGAGTTTCGATTATTTTACGGAATTTATGGATTAATTCTGTATAAAAAGAAATATTTATCGGAATTGCAACGTAATTATCGTAAATAGTATACGGGCTATCCAATGAGTTTGGAACGAAGCCCGATGATTATTGGTAACCTGAATGAGCCCAGTAAAATCAAAGAAGGGATTTAATAAGTATAAACGGACTAAAAACGGGCTCGAGGCCCATTAAAGTGCAATTGAGCTCAATAAAGTAAAACGGGCCCAGTACGTTAGATTCGATCGGTAAATGTGATATACTGATAAAAATAAGTGAATTAACCCAAAATATGTGGTTATATACAGTTTCGTAGATTTGGTTGATGCGCAGTTGGACTGAGAGATCGGATATTATCAAGACGAGATAAGTTCACACGTAAATCGAGGTAAGGGAATTTTATAGGTGTATAGAGATTTCATATGTATTTATTGAGGGGATTTACAGGGTTTAGAATTCCTTAAAGTATCTAGAAAAGAAATAATAATTTTTGCAAAAATCGGGGCTTTAGTGAATAAAAAAAAGATGATTTTGCCCCTGAGAGTAAAATGTACAAAAACGGTAGTAAGGTAGATAAATTGCATGATTTCATGTTTTTAATGTTTTATATGAATGTATTGCTTTGATTTAAGCAAATATGCACATAGGTTGGCTGTTGATTTCGTGAATTATACGAAAGGGTACCGGTTTGTACCGGTTACGATTTTAAAGATGTTTTATAAAGATTGAGCCACCTATCATATTTACACGAGTAAAAAGAGTGCTAGAGTCATACTCGCACTGAATATTTCCTGATTTATTACTCATGAAAAGTCGTACTGGAGCATTGCTCATACGAGAAATTTGTGTGTGCACAAAACCGTGCTGGAACTTCGCTAGCACGAGATTTTAGATATCATGATATGCATAGCGTGGTGCTGGAGCTTCGCTCGCACTAGACGTGAGTTGACATGCATATAGTCGTGCGGAAGCCTCTTGTAGATTGTGTGTCACAGAGAGTTGAGATGCTCGCACGTATATTTTGAGACATGGGTTGGTTATCGACATAGTATTGGGGTGGATAAGACCTACGGCGGGCACCCCCAGACTATGATATGGGTCCACGGAGTACGATGTACCGTGTATATCACACAGAGTACGTTGTACCGTGCAGTCATGATGACTCGATGATGTTACTTGATATTCTGACGGGTAGAACTTGACCCCACCTCTCGTTGCAGTTGTGATACCCCGCACACCGGGATCCGTGTAGCCTGGGATCACAGGGACAAAGTATGGTTATAGTCCTCAATTTTTCATACAGTAATCTACATGCCTCACATGATATCATACGGTCTGAATAGACCAGGACAAACCCAAGGGAGGGGTAATGTCCCGATTAATGTTTTCAAAAGAGATGTGATTTAATGAATCAAGGTATTCCCGAGAGATGGGTTTGACCTTGATAAAGTTGTTTTATGATGAAACAAATAAGTTTTAAATGTGACGAGCATGAGATGACATACATGATGATTTTTCCATGTTTGTTTTATATGTCGATTTCATGATTTCTCTTATATGATATATACATATATGTGGCATCATTTTAGTTATACCTCATGCTCCCAATGTAAATGATTTTTTATCATGACATTATCAGTACGTAGATAGTATAGTTATCTACCTGCTTACATTATTGCCTTACTGAGCTGTTTATGCTCACCCTTTCATTTTCCACCCCACAGGGTATATTCGATAGAAGAAAACGACAGTAGTCATATCCGCTGTTTCTTATCAAGACCAGGTATACACATTTGTATAATTTTTGTATCTGAACATATAGAGGCACAGTACTGTACATGGATGTAATATTGGGAATGTATTTATTTAAAATAAATTGATATGTAAATGAAATATGAAAATGGAATGGTAAATAGGTGAGAGGTGACTAACACCGAATCATAGCCCAACTGTTTAGTAGTGAAACTGTTCACGACGGATAAGAAAATTAAAAAGCAAAAAATTTACTCTGATTTTTAGGTAATTTGGGTCGTGACAACTTGAGATCGAATGTGAGACTAACTTAATTCGACCAAAAAGTTAAAGATTCAAATTCAAAAAAATTCAACCTGAAAAAGTTCAAATTCAAAAAATATTGAATCAGAAAAAGATCAAATTTAGAAAATCTCGAACTCAATATGGCCTAAATTCGACATAACTTAAACACGATACGATCCAAATCGAGACTGATTTGAAACCTGTAAAAAGTCGAATTTATAACATGAAAAATTCGAATTATTGCTATATGACTATTTATTAAAAAATAAAATAAATAAATAATTATACACTTTTTCTTATTAAAATTTATGAAATTTTAAAAATAATAATTATTTATTATACAATTATATCAATAATGTATTATCATTTATCAACAAAATAAGTTTTGAATATTTAAATTGAATTATTAAATAAAATTATTTTTAAACACGATATATACATGAATATCAAATAATTTTTAATATTATACTTATTTTATTTAAAATAATAAATAATAAATATAATTAAATATAACATTTGTTTTATTATAAAAACAATTATTATACTATTTTATTATATTTATTTCATATTAAAATTTTAATTTTAATACAATAATAAATCCAATATATATAAATCATTATATAATTGTGACATTTGTTTGAATTTGATATTTTGTACAAAAAATTAAGATCATTATTGACAAAAATTAAATTTAAATTATATAGAGTTTCAAATATATAAAAACATTAAATTTACTTGAAAATAAAAACATAATCTTAAAATTAAAATATATTATTTTTAAAATTAAAAGAAAAGTTAAATAACTAAATCAAACAATACAAGTACAACATTCAAAAGAAATATAATAAAATAAAAATGTTTTTCAATTCATAAATTTAATAATTAATTGTAAGACCCAAACTTGGCATTTTCCTTATGAATATATCATTGAAATCGTGTAAATACGATATATAAATCAATAAAGAAGGAATGATGTAATTACAAGTTCAATTTAATCAAGAAATAAAGCTAAGTGCTTTAAAGTACCGAAATAAGAACTTGGATAAATTCGAGACAAACCGAAAGAAATTAGGTCAAACATACTGCAAATATGGATTCAGGACGCGAAAATATAGGGAGTCCAAGAAGGGAAGTTAGTTCGAAAACGATAAACCAAAAATTTTCCCAATTTGGCAATTTACCCCGAAAATATCGAAAAAAATATATATTTTCGGAGAGATAAATAAATGTAAGAAAATAAAATAGGATGTGCATATATTTTTGTGGAATTAAATAAATAAAAAATATATGTACAAGGGTGTATAAACTATCGTGTATAAAATTCACTATGAGATTAAAATATTGTAATAATAATAATATTGGTTATTATTATTATTATTATATTTTAAATTTTTAAGATTATTTTAGTATTATTATAGGTATTTTGGTAGATATTTTGATATATATTATATTATATTGAATATAATATAATATATATATATATAAATAAAATAAAAAAATAAAAATAGAAAAAAAACAGAAAACGAAGAAAACAAAAAAAAAAAGGAAACAGAAGCCTGAAAACGTGAGGAACCGAGACCCCCAAACCGGATCCCTCTGCCTTCCACCTCCGGCGAGCCAACGACGGCGAGAGAGCGCGAGAGAGGGCGACGAAGGACGACCGCCAGCCCAGGGAGTCACCGAGCACCATCTCGCGTCGTCAAAGCTGCCAGAGAAAGCAAATCGACGAGGAGAGGCCACGGGGAGAAAAGGCGAGATTCGCCGGCATCGGCCCCGATTTAGGCTAAGCCCTGCCAGCCGAAGGTTACCCAGGTCGCGACGCGTCAAACGGTAGTGGAATCGCGTCGGGAACCAGCCTGCAGCGCCGACAACGGTAAAAGTCCACCTGAACCGGTTCGGATCGGTTCAGTGTAAAAGAGGCTGAACCAGTCCGAACCGGTTCAGCATGAGAGAGAAAGAGGAGAGAAAAAAACTTTTAGAAAAAAATTCAATGTTATCCCGACACAGCAGTAGACTGGTAAGTGGTTGAAAATCGGTCGATTTATTTTTTGGATAATTAATTTGAATTTATATTAGACCGGAATTAACCGTTTTAAATATATATTACTGTGTAGCGAAAAAAAAAGGTAGGCGACGTGTACGATTCGAGCGGATCTCAACTTACGTACAACCAAGGAAAGATTTGGCTTTCGAGATTACATCCAGAGCCAATTAGACTGTGTGATCCAGAGAGATCAAGAATAAAAATTTCGCAGTCGACTCATTTCGAGGTAAGGGATTTCGTAAGCTCTTAAAGATAGTTGTACGTATTTTATCGTCGTTTACGTACACCTAAATTTTCATATAGAGTATGAATATGAAATGTCTGGATAGTACCCAAATATGGAAAAATTACGAAAATGCCCCTAGATACGAAAATTATGAGAATGGCTGAAAGGGCATATTTTGATGTGTTTTGTATGAATAAGCATGTTTTTGTGAATAAGTGGTGATAGAATGGCTCTGAATTTGATTATCTGCATTAAATTGCATGTTTTCAGAAATAAAAAGTGTTTGATGAGTGATTTGATAGAAAATGTTTTCTCTCTCAAGTGAGTACTACCTTTCGTGGTTGAGGTTAGTTTGTACGTCCCTTATGTGCATCAAGCCATCTATCAGTTTTGAAATTAAAGTCGTGCTAGAGTGTTGCTCGCACTAGACTTTATATGATTTGTACATGACTACGTGCTAGAGCTTTGCTCGCACTAGTTTGTGATTTTGTGATATGCAAAAAAACCATGTTTGGAGACGTCGTGTAGGCTGTGTAAGCTTGCACTGATCCTTGCACGTGATTTGATAAGGCTGTGTTGGAGCCTCGTGTAGACTGTGTGTCACACTGATTGATATGCTCGCACGTCCATTTTGGGAGACTCAGTATTGATATAGCTGGAGATGGGATGATAAGACCCGTTGGACGGGCACTCCTAATCTCGTTGATTTTAGATATTGAGGTCCATGGAGTACAATGTACCGTGTGGATGCACATGGAGTACGACGTACCGTGTTGTTTGTTTGTGTCTGATGGGTAGACTGACCCCCTATCCTCAGCCATCCGGGGACATTCATGCACACCTGATCCGTGATTGCATGGAGTCCATGACTATGGTCATATGTCTATTCGTTTCCATATGCTCTGCTTTGTCTTCATACTTATATGATTTTTGATTTAAATTCCCAGATTTTGATTTATCTCCTATTTGATTTAAATCAGTTTTATGAGAACATGTGTTTTGAGAAATTCGTTTGTGATATGA
Organism: Firmiana major; assembly: GCA_033439115.1. Taxonomy (NCBI): domain Eukaryota; kingdom Viridiplantae; phylum Streptophyta; class Magnoliopsida; order Malvales; family Malvaceae; genus Firmiana; species Firmiana major. Next base: position 17,228,747 of record CM065903.1, on the reverse strand, counting down.
CATGGCTTTGAGAAAGCATACGTGTGTGGTTTGTGATTCAGTTGGAATTGAGAAAGTAAGGATTTTCTGCATGACATGCATGTAGGTAGTATAGTTATCTACCTGCTTGCATGATTTCTTACTGAGCGCGTTAGCTCACCCCTTTTTTCCTCCACTCCACAGAGTTACCCAAGTAGGGAGAGCTGCGGTTATTCCTGAAGCGATAGCTCACTTTTTGTAGAGCGCAAAGGTATACACTTATTTCGCTTTTGTATCTAAACTTGTAAGGCACAGTTAAGTATATTAAGAATTACGAGGATGTAAACGTAGGTATGTAAATACATATATAAATAAATAAATCAATTATCATGCACGGTTTATATTTAAGTGTGTAAGGTCAATATCAGCTCGTGTGCCCAACCATCTGTATGTTGTCTGCTCCGTTATGTGTGTATATGGGGGAATAATAAGAATTTAGAATGAATAATAATGATTTAAATGTGAAAACGGGGTGTGACAGAAGTTGGTATCAGAGCAAGGTTAGTCTAAATAAGAGTCGGTATAAGTCGTTAGGAAAGTTTACATCCCGTACCATGACAGAAGTTGTTTATTAGATTCAAAGATCCGGTAGCAGCAGAGAACTGGGTAAACATATTAGAGAAGTTGTATTGGTACTTTGAGTGTTCCCAGACCGAGAAGGTAGCCTTTGCTGCATTTGTGTTGAAAGGCGAAGCGAAATATTTATGGAAATTCGCCCAGCCTATATTGAAGACCCATAAACCAAATAGTGGCTTGAGGGATTTTCTCGATGCCTTTTTGGAGGCAATATGTTCCAGAGACTGCTCGAAGACGGCTACAGAGGGAATTTATTAGTCTAACTTACTGCAGCCAATCAGTGGACGAGTATGAGTCCCAGTTTACGTCTCTGGGAAGGTACGATTCTGACACCATGAGTAGTAAAGATAGAAAAGTCAGGAAGTTTATGGATGGGTTGATACTGTCCACTAGAGCTAGATTAGCTCCTTTGGATATTCTTTCTTATGAGGAGGCAGTGCACAAAGCTCAGTTGTGTGAACAGAATTCTGAACAACATGCCCCTGAATTTGGTAAGTTCAGTAAGGAAAGAAAGAGAACTGTAGAGTATAGAAGTTTAAGAGAAGGGAAGAGGTTGTTTAAGAAACAATCAAAGTTTGGGGAATTTCGGGGTAACATAGTGAAGCCCTCTATTCCGCCAGTTTCAACTCCGTCCAGAGGTATATGATTGGTGAACTCCGACCTACTATTGAGCCATGTAGAGTATGTGGGCAACCTCATGGTGGTAAGTGATGTTACCAAGCATCCGGAGCATGTTTTAGATGCGAAAAGACGGGCCACTTGAGGAGAGACTACCTAGAATCTGCAGTCCCTATTCCGTAGAGGTGAGAGGAGCCATAGTAAGCTCCTATTATACCCCCACCCCAGAGAAGGAAGGCCACAGCTGAAGAGAAAGAGAAGTAGACTGCTGGCCTGGGATATGTGTATGCATTGGATCAGGATACGACAGATGCTTCGTCTGATGTGGTTTGAGGTTTTATAGCGTACGTGGTCGATATGGATAAGGCACGTCCGGAGTTTATTGATATTCCAATAGTCAAGGAATTTACTGATGTCTTTCCGGATGATCTACCATGAGTGCCACCAAACAAAAAGATGGAGTTTTATATTGATCTGGCACCTGGTACTGAGCCTATATCGAGACCACCGTATAGAATGACACCAGTAAAGTTAGAAGAGCTAAAGAAGCAGTTACAGGAGCTACTGAATAAGGGGTTTATTAGACCGAGCGTGTCGACTTGGGGAACTCCAGTTCTATTTGTGAAGAAGAATGATGGAAGTCTCCGACTGTGCATTGATTATCGGTTGTTGAATAAGGCTACCATCAAGAATCAATACCCCTTGCCACGTATAGATGATCTATTGGATCAGTTCCGGGAAGCAAAGATCTTTTTCAAGATCGATTTGAGGTTTGGGTACCATCAGTTGAGAATCCAGAGAAAGGATGTACCCAAGATGGCTTTTCGTACCTGTTTTGACCATTATTAATTTCGGTGATGCCTTTCGGGTTGACTAATGCGCTTGCAACGTTTATAGCTCTGATGAACGATATGTTCAAGCCGTATTTAAATAGATTTGTTATCATTTTTTTTCGATGACATTTTGGTGTATTCGAAGTCCAGGAAAGATAATGAGCAGCACTTAAGGATTGTGTTACCAACCCTCCGAGAGAAGGAATTATATGCTAAACTCAGTAAGTATGACTTCTGGTTGGAACAAATATAAGTTCTGGGCTATGTGGTATCGAATGACGAGGTATCAGTGGATCCGTCCAAGATAGAAATTGTAGTCCAGTGGGACAGGCCTAAGATAGTTACTGAGATCTAGAGTTTTTTGAGTTTAGCTGGGTATTACAAGAGGTTTATAGAGAGTCTTCTTTTCAAAATTGGTTGCTCCTCTGAATTCGTCTCACTCGAAAGAATATGGCATCTGAATGGGATGATGCTTGTAAGAGAAGCTTTCAGGAGTTGAAACTTCATTTGACCATCGCATCTATTCTCACCATTCCGACCAGCTCAGGAGGTTTTTGTTTGTACACTAATGCCTCGAGACAGGGAATTGGCTGTGTATTGATACAGGATGGGAAGGTAGTTGCCTATGGATCCCGTCAGTTAAAGGACCACGAGAGGAACTACCCTAACCATGATCTAGAGTTAGCTGTTGTAGTGTTTGCACGCCACTATTTGTACGGTGAGAAATTTCAGGTGTATACCGATCATAAGAGCCTCAAGTACCTGTTTTCATAGAAGGAATTGAATATGAGGCAACGAAGATGGTTAGAGCTTCTGAGGGATTACGACTGTGAGATCTTATACCACCCGGGTAAGGCTAATGTGGCTGCTGATGCATTGAGCAGAAAGAGCCTTGGGATGGTATCTTATATTGTTGGCTCTACCGAGAGGGGGGTGAATCGATTTTCTAAGGTTAATGGCAAATTTAAATCAAAATCAAGTCTAATTGTAGATAATGAATAATCAATAAAATAAAATACAATGAATTGAAGGAAGATAAGGAAGAGAAATATCAAACACAGTAGTTTATAGAGGTTCGGTCAATCTCTTGCCTACGTCCTCTTTTTTTGACCTCCTTGTCAAGAGCTTTCTTTCACTCTTTCAATGAAAGTTACACACTCCCTTTTTCAGGTTAAGGAATAACCTCTCTACCCTTTTTACATAGAGATGGATTCACCCTTTTACAAAGTTTATCTTACTGAAGAACACTCCTCTTCTCTCTTAAAGTAAGGATGAATACAAGCTCAAGCTTTTTCTAATATAGGTAGGATAGATACAGCCTTATCTATTTCTCAAAAGTTTATACAATGAATGAAGATTGAAGACAAAAGGAATGTTGGAATTAAATTCTTGAGAATGTGCAGTAATGGTCTCTATATCCAGTGTCTTCAATGCTTGATCTTATACTAAAGGATTGGTAGTTGGAGCATTTAATGCTGTTATTCTCGTTGAGATTTTTGCAGAAAGAGCCGTTGGGAACCTCCAGTAGAATGCCAGATCGATCTCCAATCTTGACCAGATCGATCTCTTAGTTTAAATTCCTACAATGTCAAAGTAAATTGAAGCAAGGAGATCGATCTCATATATGTAGAGATCGATCTTACAATTTAAAAATGTTAGAGCAGATCGATCTGTTGAACAAGCAGATCGATCTTCCAATCTCTCTGTTTGAGGCAAGATCGATCTAAAGATCGATCTTTCAAGTATTCTCGTAGTGAGGAGATTGATCTTTAATCAACCCAGATCGATCTCTTTACCTTTCTGACTTTGAGGAGATCAATCTCTTCCTATACCAGATCGATCTCATGAACTCTCTGTTTGAGTACAGATCGATCTACAGATCGATCTACTGCCTTTACCCTTTGTTTTAGAGGAGATCGATCTCTTCCTAGACCAGATCGATCTCATCAACATCCTGTATTAGACAAATCGATCTTATAACCCTTATAGATCGATCTCAGCTTCTTCAATACCTTGTACAAGTTCAATCCTGTAGCAGATCGATCTATTGTCCTCATGAGATCGATCTCTCATACTAGAAAACCCAGGAGATCGATCTCTCATATCACCAGATCGATCTCTCATCCTCACGGACTTAGTTTCTAGTACTTGATAACCTCTAAACATGTTTTTACATCATCTTTATATTATTGAATTTACTTATTTTGTCATTTCAAAATATATTAACCCAACATATATGATGATCAGGGAACAGGAGTTACTAGCAGAGTTTGCAAGCCTCAGCTTATATGTGACCCCTTCTGATACTGAGGCCTATTGTGTGATAGCTAGTCTGAGGTTAAAACTAGAGTTGGTTGACCAGATTAGACAAGCTCAGCTAGTGGATTATGGCTAGTCAGATACAGATGGGTGCCGGTGCCAGCTGGGAGTTAAGCACTGATGGGTTACCGAGGTTCAGAGGTAGAATGTGTGTTCCCGATGATCCGCAGTTAAGGAAACTGATTTTAGCAGAAGCCTACTCTTTGAGGTATACCTTGTATCCAGGAAACAGTAAAATGTATAAGAAACTCCGAAAAGTTGTATTGGTGGTCAGGTATGAAGATGGACATCGTCGAGTATGTTACTAGATGTCTAGTATGCCAGTAGGTTACGGTAGAGTAACAGAAGTCTGCGGGGTTATTGTAGCCTATACCTATACCGACATGGAAATTAAAATGTCTCACCATGGATTTCATCATGGGTTTACCAAGGACTAGAAGAAACCATGATGCTATTTGGATGATCATTGATCGATTGACGAAGTCAGCCCACTTCATAGCTATGAAAGCTACGGATACTCTGAGTGCATTGGCGGATTTGTATGTACGAGAGGTTGTGAGGCTACATGGCATTCCAGTGAGCATAGTCTCTGATAGGGATTCCCGCTTCACATACCACTTTTTAGGACATTTTCAGGAAGCTATAGGAACCCAATTGAGTTTCAGTACAGCTTTCCATCCTCAAACAGATGGTCAGTCAGAGAGGACCATTCAGACTCTGAAGGATATGTTGATAGCTTGTGTGATAGACTTTAAAGGCTCCTGGGATGAGCATTTGTCATTAGTCGAATTCGCCTACAACAACAGTTATCACTCGAGTATTAGAATGACACCTTATGAAGCATTGTATAGTAGCAGGTATCGTTCTCCCATTGGATGGGAAGAGATGGGTGACCAAAAGATATTTGCTCTGATATGGTGAAACAAGCCTCTGAGGATGTTCAATTGATATGTGATAGATTGAGGACAACTCAGAGCAGACAGAAAAGCTATGTTGACACAAGGTGTAAACCTCTAGAATTCACTGTGGGTGAACCTGTATTTTGAGAGTTTCTCCCTCCAAGTGTATTATGAGGTTCAGAATGAGAGGTAAATTGAGTCCTCGCTATATCGGACCATTTGAGATCTTAAGACCGAGTGAGAGATAAGGCCTACAGGCTAGCGTGACCCCCGAGCTAGCAGACATCCATAATGTCTTTCACATCTTTATGTTTCGAAAATATCATCCGGATTTGGCACATGTAATTCAGTAAGAGCCATTGAAGCTCAAGGAAAATATGATGTATGTGAGAAGCCAATTTGGATATTAGATAGGAAGGAGAAAGTACTACGGTCTAAGATGATTCCTCTAGTCAAGGTTCTTTAGCAATACCATACCTCTAAGAAAGCTATGTGGAAATTAGAGAGCCTGATGCGTGAGAAGTATCTGCACCTATTCGAGAGCCGAGTTTTGGTTAATTTGGAGGACCAAATTTTTAAGTGGGGGAGAAAATGTAAGATCCGAACTTGGCATTTTCCTTACAAATATATCATTTAAATCATGTAAATATGATATATAAATCAATAAAGAAGGAATGATGCAATTACAAGTTCAATTTAATCAAGAAATAAAGCTAAGAGCTTTAAAGTACCGAAATAAGAACTTGGATAAATTTGGCACAAACCAAAAGAAATTAGGTCAAACAGACTGCAAATATGGATTCAGGACGCAAAAATATAGGGAGTCAAAGAAGGGAAGTTAGTTCGAAAATGATAAACCGAAAATTTTCCCAATTTGGCAATTTACCCCGAAAATATAAAAAAATATATTTTCGGAGAGATAAATAAATGTAAGAAAATAAAATAGGATGTGCATATATTTTTGTGGAATTAAATAAATAAAAAAATATATGTACACGGGTGTATAAATTATCGTGTATAAAATTCACTATGAGATTAAAATATTGTAATAATAATATTGGTTATTATTATTATTATTATTATTATTATTATTATTATTATTATTATTATATTTTAAAATTTTAAGATTATTTTAGTATTATTACAGGTATTTTGGTAGATATTTTGATATATATTATATTATATTGAATATAATATAATATATATATAAATAAAAGAAAAAAATAAAAATAGAAAAAAAACGAAAAAGGAAGAAAACAAAAAAAAAAGGAAACAGAAGCCTAAAAACGTGAGGAACCGAGACCCCTAAACCCGATCCCTCTGCCTTCCACCTCCGGCGAGCCAACCTCAGCGAGAGAGCACGAGAGAGGGGCAGCGAAGGACGACCGCTAGCCCAGGGAGTCACCGAGCACTATCACGCGCCGTCAGAGCTGTCGGAGAAGGCAAATCGGCGAGGAGAGGCCGCGGGGAGAAAAGGCGAGATTCGTCGGCATCGACCCCGATTTGGGCCGAGCCCTGCCAACCGAAGGTTACCCAGGCCGCGACGTGTCGAACGACAGTGGAATCACGTCGGGAACCGGCCTGCAGCGCCGGCAACGACAAAAGTCCACCTGAATCGGTTCGGACCGGTTCAGTGTGAAAGAGGTTGAACTAGTCCGAACCGGTTCAGCAGGAGAGAGAAAAAGGAGAGAAAAAAACTTTTGAAAAAAAATTCAGTGTTATCCCAGCACAGCAGTAGACTGGTAAGTGGTCGAAAATCGATCGATTTATTTTTTGGATAATTAATTTGAATTTATATTAGACCGAAATTAACCGATTTAAATATATATTACTGTGTAGCGAAAAAACGGTAGGCAACATGTACGATTGGAGCGGATCTCAACTTACCTATAACCAATGAAAGATTTGGCTTCCGAGATTACATCCGGAGCCAATTAGACTGCGTGATCTGGAGAGATCAAGAATAAAAATTTCGCAGTCGTCTCATTTCGAGGTAAGGGATTTCGTAAGCTCTTAGAGATAGCTGTACGTATTTTATCGTCGTTTATGTACACCTAAATTTTTGTATAGAGTATGAATATGAAATGTCTGGATAGTACCCAAATATGAAAAAATTACGAAAATGCCCCTAGGTACGAAAAATATGAAAATGGTCGAAATGGCATATTTTGATGTGTTTTGCATGAATAAGCATCTTTTGTGAATAAGTGGTGATAGAATGGCTCTGAATTTGATTATCTGCATTAAATTGCATGTTTTCAGAAATAAAAAGTGTTTGATGAGTGATTTGATAGAAAATGTTTTCTCTCACTCAAGTGGGTACTACCTTCCTTGGTTGAAGTTGGTTTGTACGCCCCTTATGTGCATTGAGCCATCTATCAGTTTTGAGATTAAAGTCGTGCTAGAGCGTTGCTCACACTAGACTTTGCATGATTTGTACATGTGACGCCCCGGAAGCGCGAAAAATAGGGCTAATTTAAAACTTTTTACTCATTAATTCACAATTAAGGGTGCATTCCTGTGCAGTGTCATACATCATCACAATTATCATGCCTCAGGATCTCATCATAATAAAGTATATATTGTATTATATACATTACTCAATTCCAAGTTAATTAATCCGAATACATCCCGTACATCATTGTACAATAAGTGTCTGTAAATATAACTCTTGTCTGGGTACATGAATATTAAATATCTACCTCAATGCACAAAATACGGCCTGGAGCTCAAGTCCTCCACTAGCCTCTAACCCGTACGTCGCAGATAACTCACTTCACTTGAAGCGATCTGGGGGGAAGAGAAAACAGGGTGAGCTTCCAAATCGCTCAGTAAGGGGGGTAAGGGAACTCAGTTATATAAACCATATCACACATCACAAATATGTATTTGTTTATGAAGCTCGTTTGAAATTGTAGCATGAAAGATTCTCGAAACATCATCATCTCATAACTCATAAATCATGTGAAAACATGAAAGGTAAAAAGGCTCAATATCGAGCACTGACAAGCATGTGTAAATATATGCGATAATGGCTATTCTCAAAATACGTGATAAAAATCACCTCAGTAAATAGCACGTGACAAGGTCACAAAACACAACTCATGTGTAAAACGAGACTAGGCAATAAAACTCAATTAAAACTCGTCATGGCACATCAAATGTGTAATCTCCTCTGGGTGCGCATCCTAGGCATCCTCGTATAGAGGGAACGTCGACAATATGGTCGTATGCATGGTATATTGGACTTATATGTTACCAGAACAAGGCCCGGTCTTACATGCTACCAGAGCAATGCCTCGCCTCATGCACACTATCACGTGGTCCCTGGGTCGGTTCCCAGGCAGCTCACTCTCTTGGTCTTACATGCTACCAAAGCAAGGCCACCCAGCGTTACCAGAACAGGGGTCATCTCTCGTTACCAAAACGGAGGCATCTCTCGTTACCAAAACGGAGGAATAACGGACTTACATGCTACCAGAGCAAGGCCTCCCAACGTTACCAAAGCGGAGGAATAATCGAACTTACATGTTACCAGAACAAGGCCTGTGGTCCCTGGGTCGGTTCCAAGGCGTCCCATGATAATTCTATATTTTTAGAATTATTTGTACTTAATTTCCTAAATAATTATTTAAATCCCCAATTTATTTTGTTAATTATCCCCTTTATTTAATTAAAATTCTCATTTTTGCAGTTAAATCAAATCCGGATGAGTTTTGAATATTTCGGTAGAAAATGGACCGGAATTGGGCTAAAATCGAGATTGAGCCACGCGGACAACACGAGTCATGCCACCTAACACATCCAATTGGACAAGAAAATCGATGACATGGAAATATCTTTTCAAGGAGCCAATGGTGTGAAGACAAGTGGCCAAAAAAAATGCCAACTCATCAAGGATGTGAAAATTACCATTTTGCCCCTAGTGTGCTTATAAATAGGAAGATGACAATTGAAAGGAATGTAATTTTTAGGAGTAGAGGTTAGTGTAATTGTAGGAGTAGGAGTAGTGTAGGAAGAGTAGATTTTAGAATTATTTTCCTTCCTAGTTTTTTTTATTTTCCCATTTGTTTTACTATGCATTTTCATGTTCTTAGTTAAGCTTTGTTAAATTTTATGTTTCAATGGATAATCAATCTTTTATTTTCATGCTCTCGGTTTTCCCTTAAGTATTGTTATATTTCCTTAGTTTCATTTCCATAACTTATTTTACTAATTCATTCTCGGTTTCATACTTTGTTCTTGTTTGAAGCAATCTTTTTATATTTTTTTCTAAGCTCTCGGTTTGAACATCTTTGGTGTAATCGGGTTGTATGAGTTATTCATTCAATCTTCTCCCCTTTGATTCTGATGCCTTGATGTGTGAGGTTGCAAAGCATTTACACACATCATGAGCAAAATGGAGTCTCGGCTGGAGAAGGAAGTGATGCCACCCGAGGATGATGATCAAGAATTCCCTGTTTTCTGCATTTGTTCATGTTTCTGCATATAGTTCATCTATTGCATTTCACTCTTCTCGGTTTGTTTATAGTTGCTTATCTCTGTATGTTCATGTCCTTCTGTTCATTTGCTTATTGTTGAGCAGTTTCCATTCACAGCATTAGAGCTTCACGAGTGATCGGGGAGAACATCACATTTCCTGCTCTGTTCTCCCCTGTCCTAAGCATGGTGGCAGTGGATATCCATGCATTGATAACGTCACAAGCAGGGGACTAACTGTGAGCAACCTAGCAGCAGGAACAGCAGCAGCGGACGTGCTGGCTAGCTGGGCAGGACAGCAGCTGGGAGTAGCCTGGAACCGAGGGGATCCCGTGACCTGCAACCAAAACAGAGCCGACCAGGACGTGCAGCAGTGGGCAAGACAACGCCTGGAGAAGGAAACGTGCACGGTTATGCATGGAGCTGGTAGTGGGCAGCAGGCTTGGACAGGACCGAGCAAAGCTGGAACCGAGACCTGGACAGCAGCTGGAAATGTGGAAGAGCAGGACCGTGCAGCAGAGCAGACCGAGAGAAGCTGCGTCACGCGTAGCACCTGGGCAGCGAATGGAAACGTGTAGATCATGCCTGGCAGCAGAAGCATGGGCAGAGAAGAAGGAGGTGCATGAAACCGAGGTAGAGTTGGTAGCCTGGCAGAACCGAAACCTGTGAGCAATCAGCTGGGCAGATCTCACCAACCCGAGCTTACCTGGAAAACCAAATTGCAAATGATGCTTGAACAGTGTTTTGGTGGGAAAGTTACTATTTGTTTAAAATCTTTAGGCCATGTTTGGTTGCTTATTTAGGGATTAATGCATTTTTCATATAGTTAGTGTTAGATTAGTTTTTAAGATTAGTTAGATGATGTAATTAGTTTAGTTAATAGTTTTAATTATGTATTTAGATGTAGTCAATCATGTTTAGTTAGTTAATTTAGATTTAATTAGTTTCTAAGTAATTTTAATCTAGCATTAGGAATAGTTTAATTTGCAATTAGTTTAATTACATGCATTTTTTAGGTTAGTTAGATTTTAGTTTAATTAATCATGTCTTTTCATTTATTTTGCATTTTATTTTAATTTGGTTAATTAGTTTTAATTGTTTTAATTTCTTTTGCAGGTTTTCGATTTTAAGTGCTTGGAGTTTTGTAAGTACTCTGAGCTCGGTTTTAGTTACTTATTTTATAGTTTTATTATTTTCTTGCTTTTGGTATTTTCAATTCTAGATTAGTTGATCACCTTTGAAAATTCATAAATTTGCTAGGATATACTTAGGATAATAGTAACCGGTAGTTAATTAGGCTAACAACTTCCCTGTGGGACGATATCTCGGGACTCAAAATCTCATTATTACTTGGACGACCCGTGCACTTGCGGTAGATACCCTTAGGGTCCCATCAAATTTTTGGCGCCATTGCCGGGGAAGTTTTAATTAGTCATTAATTAATATCGGTGAAATTATGCTTAGGTGTAATTCTAGCTTGTAAATATTTAGGTTGTAAATATTTAGAGCCTTAGCTTAGGTTAGTTAAATTTTCTCTTAATTAAAATCAAAAAAAAAATTCAAAAATTTAAAAAAATTTTAAAAAAATTTTTTAAGGACTTTTAGATGATTGCAAGCGTAGAGCCAGAAGTTTTGATTGTTTTCCTCTAGATCCTAAAATCAAACACACTCTTAGAAAAATTTAATAGGACTCGAGGAAATTATTAGCTCCGCTGCAATTCACCATGGCAGAAAATAGGAAAACTAGAACTGTTGGAGATTATGCGATGCCGACAATTGGAGAATATTATTCCGGCATTAGGCCACCAGCTGTCCATGCAAATAATTTTGAAATTAAGCCCGCAATCATCCAGATAATCCAAACATCTTTGCAGTTCAGTGGGCTTCCACATGATGACCCACATGCTCATCTCGGGCAATTCTTGGACTTATGCAACACCTTCAAGCACAATGGATTATCAGACGATGCACTTAGGCTTAGACTATTCCCTTTCTCACTTAGGGATAGGGTGAGACATTGGTTGACCTCTCTGCCTCCAGGATCCATTTCTACATGGGATGAGTTAGCCTACCAATTTTTAGCCAAATTCTTTCCTCCCTCTAAATTAGCCCAACTCCGTAGCAATATATCTTCCTTTGCCCAGTACGACTTTGAATCTCTTTATGAAGCATGGGAACGATATAAGGAGCTTCTTAGGAAGTGCCCTCACCATGGCCTACCGTTGTGGTTGCAAGTTCAGACCTTCTACCACGGACTTACAAGCCCAAATAGGACCATTGTTGACACTGCTGCGGGTGGAGCATTGATGTGCAAAACAGAGGAGGAGGCTTATGAGTTGCTAGAAAGGATGGTGACTAACAACTATCAATGGTCCTCGGAAAGGCAGATGCCAAGGAAATCGGCGGGTATGTACGAGCTTGACACACTGTCCACCTTGACCTCTCAGATTTCCAATCTTACAAAGAAGGTGGAGTCGCTCAGTACCCAATATAATCCTCCCAACAGTCCTAACCCTATATATTCTGTCCAAAGTCCTTTTCTTTCATGCGAGCTGTGTAGTGGTACCCACTCTGTAGATAGGTGTCCGCTCAACTTAGAGTCGGTTCAGTATGTTGCTCTCCCTACGCAACAGAACAACCCTTTTTCAAACACCTATAATTCAGGGTGGAGGAATCATCCTAACTTCTCCTGGAGCCAAAACCAAGGGCAAACTTCTAATTCCATATTTATAGAACCCCCTAGTTTTCAAGCTCCACAAGTTCAGGTACCACCACAGCAGCAATTTCCTTACCACCATCCACATCATCCATCCCCACCTCAATTTCAATATCACCCATCACCACCACCACCAGCATGTATGCAGCCCCAATTCTACCATGCACCAGCAGCTGAGAAGAAGCCTACATTAGAGGAGATGTTCACGACTATCCTGCAAGATCAAGCTGCTTCACTTAAGAACTTAGAAGTTCAGGTTGGATAAATAGCTAGTGCTCTTAGCCAACATCCTCAAGGGACCCTTCCTAGTAATACTGAAGTTAATCCTGATGAGCAAGGGGAGGGTAAGGAACAAGTTAGATCTATCACCCTTAGGAGTGGCAGAGAGCTAGAGGAGCCACAAGTTAAGTCCCAACCTGAACAGCACATAGTTGAAGAACACATAGGTTCTAACGAAGTAGCTCAGAAAGAGCAGGAACCTAAAGATCGGGCTGCCAAGGAAACAAAGCTAAGCGCTTCTTCATCTATACCTTCTTCGTATTCATTGCCTTCCTCGCCCTCTGATGCTACGAAGTTGACGATGAGAGTCCAAGATCAGGAAGTAAAGCTTAATGTTTTCAAACCTTTGAAGCTCCCTGATGACTCTCAAGAATGTTTTAAGATAGAGATTGAGGAGAACATAAAGCTTGACCATATAAAATCTGAAAGAAGGTAGGAAATAGATAGGGCTCAGGAGGAGTTAACTGTTAGTACCCTGTCACCACTTTGGATGACCCTCATACTCTTCGCCTTGCTGCTGAGTGTTGTCTTCTTCAGCTGCATTTGAAGGGGCTGTGTTTTTACTTTCACTTTGTATATAGTTCGTTTTTCTTTTTCTTTTCTATTGTGTCTTTCTTTGTTTGTGTTGCAGGCTTCTTTTCTCGTTTTATGCTTTCAATCAAAGCTTTGATTGTTCATCAACATCAGAAAAGGGGAGTACTCTATTCTTGAACTTTAAATTCGTATATTATCTGCACACTGAGGACACTGTGCACGTTAAGTTTGGGGGAGGGGATATCACTTGAGCAATTTTTTGAAAAATTGGAAAAATTTTTAAAATTTTTTTTCGAAAATCTGAGAAGGAATTTTCAAAATTTTTTCGATAAAATGAGCTTAAATTACTTGATTTTGGGATGATTGAGTGCTTAGCATGTAGTTTTCCCATATTCCGATGATATGACCCCATGAATTAGTATGACTTTGATTGACTTAGAAGCATGATTATAGGAAAAGCATGAAGTTGAGTTCTTGAATTTCTCTTAATTCTTATTGTGATTTTCTCATCTTATGCACATGTCATGTCATGAATCAGTATATTTATTTAGAGAAAGCTTATGTGTACATAGGATTGCATTTGTTTAGTTGATTTTGTGCATCATATTCTAGAATTTGTTTGATCTAATCTCGAGGCGAAATATTAGATCACACTTGATTAGGGAGATGATTTAGGCCATCTTTGGATCGTTTGAGCCTTTCTAGCCTTCCTTGTACATATTCTACCCCTAGTCACCCGTCTAGGCCAAATAAGCTTTTCTTTGTAAATACGCCTACTTAATTTTCGTAGCTTAAATACTTTTTCCTATCCCTTACCCCGAAAGCATGAAAAGTCATTGGATATATTGTGAGCTATATGGGTATTAAGTGATAGTGAAGGAGTATGTAAAAAAAAAAAATTAATTAAAAAAAAAAAGAGTTTAGCAAAAGAAATAAGTTTGGGGGAAATAATTAGAGCTCTTACACTAAAGATCTTAGAAGGTAATGCATGTTAAGGGGTAACTGAACCTAAATCGACTTTATCATACCTTAACCCCAGCCTGACATTACATGCTTAATGAAGTCCTAATGATCTTTAGTTAAGTGTGACTACATTAGTGGAGAGAGAAGTGAAAAACAAACTTATGGGAATGATCATATGTCATTGACTTTGCATTCACTGTGTTGCATAATCTGATCCGAGTAATATACTGAGAAGTGACTTAGACATTTTTCACACACTCACGAGGAGTCCAATTTAGGTTAGGACTTATGATTGAATAATTCTAAGTGCTGGACTTGTAATTGTGATTCTTTGATTTCATAGTCTATACTTTTTCTTTGAGGATAATATTGGGGAAATTATTGTGTTTTGTACTTATCATTCCTAAAATCATTTTGTTTTGCTTGAGGACAAGCAAAAGCTCAAGTTTGGGGGTGTGATAATTCTATATTTTTAGAATTATTTGTGCTTAATTTCCTAAATAATTATTTAAATCCCCAATTTATTTTGTTAATTATCCCCTTTATTTAATTAAAATTCTCATTTTTGCAGATAAATCAAATCCGGATGAGTTTTGAATATTTCGATAGAAAATGGACCGGAATTGGGCTAAAATCGAGATTGAGCCACGCGGACAACACGAGTCATGCCACCTAACACATCCAATTGGACAAGAAAACCGATGACATGGAAATATCTTTTCAAGGAGCCAATGGTGTGAAGACAAGTGGCCAAAAAAAATGCCAACTCATCAAGGATGTGAAAATTACCATTTTGCCCCTAGTGTGCTTATAAATAGGAAGATGACAATTGAAAGGAATGTAATTTTTAGGAGTAGAGGTTAGTGTAATTGTAGGAGTAGGAGTAGTGTAGGAAGAGTAGATTTTAGAATTATTTTCCTTCCTAGTTTTTTTTATTTTCCCATTTGTTTTACTATGCATTTTCATGTTCTTAGTTAAGCTTTGTTAAATTTTATGTTTCAATGGATAATCAATCTTTTATTTTCATGCTCTCGGTTTTCCCTTAAGTATTGTTATATTTCCTTAGTTTCATTTCCATAACTTATTTTACTAATTCATTCTCGGTTTCATACTTTGTTCTTGTTTGAAGTAATCTTTTTATATTTTTTTCTAAGCTCTCGGTTTGAACATCTTTGGTGTAATCGGGTTGTATGAGTTATTCATTCAATCTTCTCCCCTTTGATTCTGATGCCTTGATGTGTGAGGTTGCAAAGCATTTACACACATCATGAGCAAAATGGAGTCTCGGCTGGAGAAGGAAGTGATGCCACCCGAGGATGATGATCAAGAATTCCCTGTTTTCTGCATTTGTTCATGTTTCTGCATATAGT
The DNA here is from genome assembly GCA_033439115.1 of Firmiana major. NCBI lineage: Eukaryota > Viridiplantae > Streptophyta > Magnoliopsida > Malvales > Malvaceae > Firmiana > Firmiana major. The sequence continues at coordinate 17,213,143 of CM065903.1, read as the reverse complement.
TCATCTATTGCATTTCACTCTTCTCGGTTTGTTTATAGTTGCTTATCTCTGTATGTTCATGTCCTTCTATTCATTTGCTTATTGTTGAGCAGTTTCCATTCACAGCATTAGAGCTTCACGAGTGATCGGGGAGAACATCACATTTCCTGCTCTGTTCTCCCCTGTCCTAAGCATGGTGGCAGTGGATATCCATGCATTGATAACGTCACAAGCAGGGGACTAACTGTGAGCAACCTAGCAGCAGGAACAGCAGCAGCGGACGTGCTGGCTAGCTGGGCAGGACAGCAGCTGGGAGTAGCCTGGAACCGAGGGGATCCCGTGACCTGCAACCAAAACAGAGCCGACCAAGACGTGCAGCAGTGGGCAAGACAACGCCTGGAGAAGGAAACGTGCACGGTTATGCATGGAGCTGGTAGTGGGCAGCAGGCTTGGACAGGACCGAGCAAAGCTGGAACCGAGACCTGGACAGCAGCTGGAAATGTGGAAGAATGCAGGACCGTGCAGCAGAGCAGACCGAGAGAAGCTGCGTCACGCGTAGCACCTGGGCAGCGAATGGAAACGTGTAGATCATGCCTGGCAGCAGAAGCATGGGCAGAGAAGAATGAGGTGCATGAAACCGAGGTAGAGTTGGTAGCCTGGCAGAACCGAAACCCGTGAGCAATCAGCTGGGCAGATCTCACCAACCCGAGCTTACCTGGAAAACCAAATTGCAAATGATGCTTGAACAGTGTTTTGGTGGGAAAGTTACTATTTGTTTAAAATCTTTAGGCCATGTTTGGTTGCTTATTTAGGGATTAATGCATTTTTCATATAGTTAGTGTTAGATTAGTTTTTAAGATTAGTTAGATGATGTAATTAGTTTAGTTAATAGTTTTAATTATGTATTTAGATGTAGTCAATCATGTTTAGTTAGTTAATTTAGATTTAATTAGTTTCTAAGTAATTTTAATCTAGCATTAGGAATAGTTTAATTTGCAATTAGTTTAATTACATGCATTTTTTAGGTTAGTTAGATTTTAGTTTAATTAATCATGTCTTTTCATTTATTTTGCATTTTATTTTAATTTGGTTAATTAGTTTTAATTGTTTTAATTTCTTTTGCAGGTTTTCGATTTTAAGTGCTTGGAGTTTTGTAAGTACTCTGAGCTCGGTTTTAGTTACTTATTTTATAGTTTTATTATTTTCTTGCTTTTGGTATTTTCAATTCTAGATTAGTTGATCACCTTTGAAAATTCATAAATTTGCTAGGATATACTTAGGATAATAGTAACCGGTAGTTAATTAGGCTAACAACTTCCCTGTGGGACGATATCTCGGGACTCAAAATCCCATTATTACTTGGACGACCCGTGCACTTGCGGTAGATACCCTTAGGGTCCCATCCTCCCACTATATCGGTCTTCCATGCTACCAGAGCATGGCCCGATGTGTATTCAACATGACACGCCTAAGTCTCAATCATTAGCGATTATCTTATAAAACGTTATGCCTTCACGTAGAACTCATAATGGTTTTCTCTCATAAAACTCATTTAAAACATTTGTGTACTCAACACAAAACATATTAAAACCGAGTTCCAACCGGCAAAACACGCACACATTTTCTCAAATCTCAATATCGCCTTAACGTAGAGCCCAATTTACTTTTCACGCAACTCAAAGGTTTATAAAGCAATTTCACACTCAGCTTATAAACTCATAAAATAATGGGCTCCAACCGGCTATAAAAACCGTGTGTAATTATATCACAACACAACACTAAACATGCTTGTATTCTCAAATCATGGTTCATGCTACAATAATTCATCAAAACACATACACAAATGGTTTAGTTTTCCCTTACCTCTTTGCACCTGGTATAGTGCAATCGTTTCCCCCGTATCACGGACTAGCCTCGCATTCCGCTTTGGAACTCCTGAGCTGTCCAAACGATGTTTAAAACATCAATACTCATTATCACATCAACCTCAATTCTCAAAATCGAGCATAATTGCTCATAACTCCTCAAATTTCTCAATTCCCATAACTCCATCACAAACCACAATCTCGCTCACGACACCTCAACATTCTATATTTCCTATGCCACAATATCTATGCTAATACACCACATTGTCTAAATCTCCATTTATAGCTCAAAATTCCTAAATTTACCAAAGTTGCCAAATATCATCATCACTCCAACTACATTGTAATTTCATCAATCCCTAATCATTTTTCAGCTATTTCAACACAATGCCAATAACTATCACCACCAAAATCATCTCAAATATAAGGATCGAAGTTTAGAAATTACCCAAAACTTGTGGAGAGCTTATCTCTTGCCTCTATTCGATCCGTCTTTCGATTTCCAAGTATGTTGTTCTCCCTTGGGTGAGGAACAACTTTCCTTCTTGCCACAACTTCTGATTTGGACGGAAATGGGTGCTTTGGATGAGTGAGAAAGCTAGGGTTCGGTGAAAATGGGGGTTGGAAGAGAGAGAAAGTGAAATTGCAGGAGAAAGCAGGGATTCCTTTTATAGACTGAGGGTAGGAGATGATCTGGCTCTTGATGAGATCGATCTGCATTTGAATTTAAGGACGATTTGGGGTAATTTATGCCTAGGAGATCGATCTGTCGAGGGGTGAGATCGATCTCTTTATGGCTTTATGAGATCGATCTGCTCCTTGAGGAGATCGATCTTCTCCCAAACAGAAACATTTGGAGATCGATCTCTTCCTCATGAGATTGATCTTCTCTCAAACAGAATCATAAGGAGATCGATCCTCTTCCATTGGAGATCGATTTGCTCCTTAAATTACTCTTTCCTTGTCATTTTTAACTCACCAGATCGATCTCTCCTTCTCCCAGATCGATCTGTCCTCATAGCTTCACACTTATTTTAAACACTTAACATATAAATCTCCAATTATCATTCCCACAATTCACTTAGCTCAATAAATTATACTTCAAGTTCATATTACATAATTGAAATATGTCTGAAATTCTCAGATCTCACATCCTCCCCACCTTAAAAGAATTTGGTCCTCCAAATTCAACTCAACTAGTCAAATAGATGGGGGTATTTCTCCTTCATGAGATTCTCTAGTTCCCACGTTGCCTCTTCCATTGAGTGATGTTTCCACAAAACTTTCACTAATGGGATGCTCTTAGTTCTCAGTACCTTCTCCTTTCTATCGAGAATCCGGACGGGTTCCTCAGTGTAGCTCATGTCCTCCTGTATATCCATCTCGTCATACTCTATAACATGAGAAGTTTTCAGGTGGTACTTCCTCAACATAGACACATGAAAGACGTTGTGTATTCCGGACATCTGTGGGGGTAATGCCAATCTGTAGGCTACCTTTCCCACTCTCTCAAGAATCCCGAATGGTCCTATGTATCGAGGACTCAATTTTCCTTTCTTCCCAAATCGCACGATACCCTTACTCGGTGATACTTTCAAAAATACTGCATCATCAACATCAAACTCAAGTGGCCATCTACGCACATCCGCGTAGCTTTTCTGTCTACTCTGTGCAGCCCGTAGCCTCTCACATATGAGTTTCACACTCTGTACAGCTTGCTCAATAAGCTCGGGAGCATTTATCTTTCTGTCACCGACTTCTTCCCAAGCTACAGGGGATCTACACCTCCTACCATAGAGAGCCTCAAAAGGTGCCATTCCAATACTCGCATGATAGCTGTTATTGTATGCAAACTCTGCTAGGGGCAGGTGATCATCCCATGATCCCTTAAAATCCATCGTACACGCCCTCAACATATCCTCCAGGGTCTGAATAGTCCTCTATGAATGACCATCTGTCTGAGGATGATAGGCGGTACTAAAACTCAATCGAGATTCCATGGACTCCTGAAACTGGGTCCAAAATCTGGAAGTAAATCGGGAATCTCTATCAGAAGTAATACTCATTGGAGCCCCATGTAATCTAGCTATCTCGCTGACATACAGCTCAGCTAAGGCATCCACAGTATCTGTGCTCTTGATGGCAAGGAAGTGGGCACTCTTGGTCAGTCTATCCATTATAACCCATATAGCGTCACGATCTCTTCGGGTCCTCGGTAAACCTATAATAAAGTCCATAGTGACATGCTCCCATTTTCATGTAGGTACAGGTAAGGGCTATAGTAGTCCTTCGGGCTTCCGATACTCAGCTTTCACTTGCTGGCATACTAAACACCTAGCCACATACTCTGCCACGTCTTGCTTCATACCACTCCACTAATACACCTTTCTCAAGTCTCGGTACATCTTAGTACTCCCTGGGTGCATGGTGTATCGTGAGTAGTGGGATTCTCTCAGTATCTGTCTCTTCAGGGTATCATCGTCCGGTACACAAATCCGTCCTCTGAATCTCAATAATCCATCCTCACTGACTGTGAGATCCGACTACGAACTCTGTTCAGCTTGGCTAACCATATCTATCAACCTCTGATCACTACGCTGCCCAGTTCTAATCTGATCCATGATCCTGGGCTCTATCCGTAAGCTAGCCAAAAATCTAGTCTCTACCTCTTTAACTCTGATCCGAAGTTCGGCGAACTGCTCCAGTAAATCCTATTCCCTGATCATCATAGCAGATATCATACTCTTCCTGCTCAGGGTATCAGCAACTACATTCGCCTTACCTAGATGATATAGAATCTCGCAGTCATAATCCTTAAGGAGTTCCATCCATCTCCTTTGTCTCATGTTTAGCTCTTTCTGATCAAAGAGATATCTCAAACTCTTGTGATCAGTGAAGATCTGGAATCTTTCCCCATATAAGTAGTGTCGTCAGATCTTCAAAGCAAATGCCACAGCGGCTAACTCCAAATCATGCGTGGGGTAATTTCGCTCATGGTCTTTTAACTGTCGCGATCCATATGCGACCACTCTTCCGTGTTGCATAAGCACACACCCCAATCCTTGATGAGATGCATCACTATACACCGAAAATCCTCCTGATCTCTCAGGAATAGTTAACACAGGTGCCGCTGTCAATCTCCTTTTTAACTCCTGAAAACTGAGCTCACATTGATCAGTCCATATGAACAGAGTCTCCTTACACGTGAGTTTAGTCAAAGGAGCGGCAATCCTTGAAAATCCTTCCACAAATCTTCTGTAATACCCTGCCAAACCAAGGAAGCTTCGCACCTCAGTAACTGTCCTCGGTCTCTCCCAACTAAGCACAGCTGCTACTTTTCTTGGATCCACTGATACTCTTTTCTCTGAGACTATATGACCAAGGAAAGCTATCCGGTTCAGCCAAAACTCACACTTACTAAGCTTTCCATATAATTGCTTATCTCGGAGTATCTAAAGTACTAACCACAAATGCTGTGCATGCTCCTCATACGACCGAGAGTATACCGGGATATCATCAATAAAGACTATCACAAATTTATCTAGATAGTCTCTGAACACCTCGTTCATCAACCTCATAAATGCAGCAGGGGCGTTCGTCAATCCAAAGGACATCACCAGAAATTCATAATGGCCATACCTTGTCCTGAAGGCCGTCTTGGGAATATCTTCTTCCTTGATCCTCAATTGGTGATAGCCCGATCTCAAATCAATCTTAGAAAAGACTGAGGCCCCTCTTAGTTGATCAAGTAGATCATCAATCCTGGGCAGTGGGTATTTATTCTTCACCGTGGCTTTATTCAACAGCCGGTAGTCTACGCATAATCTGAGACTACCATCCTTCTTCTTGACAAATAAAATCGGTGCTCCCCACGGTGAAACACTGGGCCTAATGAACCCTTGATCCAATAACTCCTGTAGTTGTTTCTTCAATTCCTCAAGTTCCACTAATGCCATCCTGTAGGGAGGTTTAAAGATCGGCTGAGTATCTGGTACTAAATCAATGGTAAACTCCAGCTCTCTCTCTGGTGGCAAACCTGGCAGCTCATCTGGAAAAACATCCGGGAATTCACACACCACAGGTATATCCTCAATCCTCGGATGTTCCCGCTCATCGTCTGAGATGAGTGTTTCGTAACCTTCACATGAACAATCATATTTAATATTCTCAAAAATAATATTAAAATCCTCAAATTACTTACTAGAATTCCACATATTCATTTCCTCAATATCTCAACCGTACACTGTAAGGTTCAGGTAGGGAGAAAGTTACAATCTTAGTGTAGCAGTCTAAACTCACTCGATTGGTTGCCAACCAATCCATTCCCAGAATTACATCAAACTCATGTATATTCAACATGATTAGATCTGCTGACATCACTCTATCTCCCACCTTTATTTCACATCCTCTACAGATTAACTCAGTTCTTTGGGATTCACGCATAGGGGTATTTACATGTAGTACATACTCTAGAGGTTTAAACTTCAAATTTAAACTACATGCAAAATGCTCTGAAATAAACGAATGCGTGGATCCTGGATCTATCAACACATGAGCCTTATGATTATAGACAGAAAGTGTACCTCTTATAGTTTCTGCTGAAGTGTCCGCAGTTTCCTTATCCAGGGCAAACACACGTCCCTGTGCCATAGGTTTCTTCCCTTTCTCTGCAGCAGTGGCCCGTCTCTGGGGATTCACTTTCTGAGGCTGCTGTCTAGTAGGCTCCGGAGCATGTGGTATCTGAGGTTGAGGACAGTCCTTCACTCTGTGACTCATGTCACCACATCTACAACATCCACGGATCGACCCAGTACAACTTCCCTCATGCGATCGGCCACAGTCTCTACAAACCCTTATCTCCGACCTGCCATATCGAGGGGTCTCCTTGATAATAGGATAAGCTCTGGGTCTCTCCAATCTGTCCTTCTATATCTCAATCCTTCCTCTCCTGAAGGAACCTCTCCGAACATCTGCTTGAGACATCACTGGCCTCTTGCCTTTGTCCCTAATCACTGCTTCAAACTCATTCTGGGACTGTACAATTTCAATTCCCCTCTCAATCTCTTGTGCTTGTCTCAGAGCATCTCCAAACTCAGTAATACACAACCCAATCAATCGATCTCTGATGATGGGCTTCAATCCATACACAAATCTCTCTGTGCGAAGCTCTTCATTCTTGAAAGTCTCTGGATCATATCTCAGCAGAGCGGTAAATCGGCTCTCGTAATCATCTACAGACATGTCACCCTGTACCAAACTCAAAAACTCTGCTTGCATCCTTCTCTGGGTAGCTCGTGGTACATATTGGGCTCTAAAAGCTGTCTGAAACTTTTCCCAACCAATCACATCCTGGGGGAACATCAAAATACTCTGGGTAGTACCCCACCAATCTCGGGCTCTCCCTTTCAACATATAGGCACTCATACTGACCCTCTCAACATCGGTGCACCCCAGATAGTCGAATATAACTCTCAACTTCGTCAACCACTCCTCAGCCTCTGTAGGATCCTTCTTTCCCCTAAATGCAGGTGGATTCATTTTTAAAAAATCCTTCAGTCGGACCATACTTCTGTCATCAGGCTGAGTGACGGGAGGTATTGGGGGTATGGGAGGTCCTTGTGGGGGTGTAGGAGTAGTACCCGAGGCATTAACTCCAAAGTGTTGCGCGAATAACGCTGCCATCTGCTCAAAACCTTGCCTCACATCGGTCTCAATCCGATTAAATTGAGAGTTAGGACTCTCTGGTTGTGGGACAGGTGGCGGATGGGACTCTGCCTACCTCCTCGAACGACCTCGTCGTTTACTCATTCTCTATCTCAACTCGTCTCCTGCGCGTACATATCAAAATCGATTGAAATCTCAATCCTCAGATTCAGTTCATGACCAGACTATTACAGACACTTGGGATGTATTCTATTTCACTTAACCGACACTGACAGTACTAAACACCCTAAGCTCTGATACCAAGAAAACTCTGTGACGCCCCGAAAGCGCGAAAAATATGGCTAATTTAAAATTTTTTACTCATTAATTCACAATTAAGGGTGCATTCCTGTGCAGTGTCATACATCATCACAATTATCATGCCTCAGGATCTCATCATAATATAGTATATATATTGTATTATATACATTACTCAATTCCAAGTTAATTAATCCTAATACATCCCGTACATCATTGTACAATAAGTGTCTGTAAATATAACTCTAGTCTGGGTACATGAATATTAAATATCTACCTCAATGCACAAAATACAGCCTGGAGCTCAAGTCCTCCACTAGCCTCTAACCCGTACGTCGCAGGTAACTCACTTCACTTGAAGAGATCTGGGGGGAAGAGAAAACAGGGTGAGCTTCCAAATCGCTCAGTAAGGGGGGTAAGGGAACTCAGTTATATAAACCATATCACACATCACAAATATGTATTTATTTATGCAGCTCGTTTGAAATCATAGCATGAAAGATTCTCGAAACATCATCATCTCATAACTCATAAATCATGTGAAAACATGAAGGTAAAAAGGCTCAATATCGAGCACTCACAAGCATGTGTAAATATGTGCGATAATGGCTATTCTCAAAATACGTAATAAAAATCACCTCAGTAAATAGCACGTGACAAGGTCACAAAACACAACTCATGTGTAAAATGAGACTAGGCAATAAAACTCAATTAAAACTCGTCATGGCACATCAAATGTGTAATCTCCTCTGGGTACGCATCCCAAGCATCCTCGTATAGAGGGAACATCGACAATATGGTCGTATGCATGGTATATTGGACTTATATGTTACCAGAATAAGGCCCGGCCTTACATGCTACCAGAGCAATGCCTCGCCTCATGTACACTATCACGTGGTCCCTAGGTCGGTTCCCAGGCGGTTCACTCTCTCGGTCTTACATGCTACCAAAGCAAAGCCACCCAGCGTTACCAGAACGGGGGTCATCTCTCGTTACCAAAACGGAGGCATCTCTCGTTACCAAAACGGAGGAATAACGGACTTACATGCTACCAGAGCAAGGCCTCCTAACGCTACCAAAGCGGAGGAATAATCGGACTTACATGTTATCAGAACAAGGCCTGTGGTCCCTAGGTCGATTCCCGGGCGTCCCACTATATCGGTCTTACATGCTACCAGAGCAAGGCCCGATGTGTATTCAACATGACACGCCTAAGTCTCAATCATTAGCCATTATCTTATAAAACATTATGCCTTCACGTAGAACTCATAATGGTTTTCTCTCATAAAACTCATTTAAAACATTTGTGTACTCAACACAAAACATATTAAAATCGAGTTCCAACCGGTAAAACACGCATACATTTTCTCAAATCTCAATATCGCCTTAACGTAGAGCCCAATTTACTTTTCACGCAACTCAAAGGTTTATAAAGCAATTTCACACTCAGCTTATAAACTCATAAAATAATGGGCTCCAACCGGCTATAAAAATCGTGTGCAATTTTATCACAACACAACACCAAACATGCTTGTATTCTCAATTCATGGTTCATGCTACAATAATTCATCAAAACACATACACAAATGGTTTAATTTTCCCTTACCTCTTTGCACCTCGTATAGTGCAATCGTTTCCCACGTATCACGGACTAGCCTCACATTCCACTCTGAAACTCCGGAGCTGTCCAAACGATGTTAAAACATCAATACTCATTATCATATCAACCTCAATTCTCAAAATCGAGCATAATTGCTCATAACTCCTCAAATTTCTCAATTCTCATAACTCCATCACAAACCACAATCTCGCTCACGACACCTCAACATTCTATATTTCCTATGCCACAATATCTATGCTAATACACCACATTGTCTAAATCTCCATTTATAGCTCAAAATTCCTAAATTTACCAAAGTTGCCAAATATCATCATCACTCCAACTACATTGTAATTTCACAATCCCTAATCATTTTTCAGCTATTTCAACACAATGCCAACAACTATCACCACCAAAATCATCTCAAATATAAGGATCGAAGTTTAGAAATTACCCAAAACTTGTGGAGAGCTTATCTCTTGCCTCTATTCGATCCGTCTTTCGATTTCCAAGTATGTTGTTCTCCCTTGGGTGAGGAACAACTTTCCTTCTTGCCACAACTTTTGATTTGGACGGAAATGGGTGCTTTGGATGAGTGAGAAAGCTAGGGTTCGGTGAAAATGGGGGTTGAAAGAGAGAGAAAGTGAAATTGCAGGAGAAAGCAGGGATTCCTTATATAGACTGAGGGTAGGAGATCGATCTGGCTCTTGATGAGATCGATCTGCATTTGAATTTGGGGACGATTTGGGGAATTTATGCCTAGGAGATCGATCTGTCGAGGGGTGAGATCGATCTCTTTATGGCTTTATAAGATCGATCTGCTCCTTGAGGAGATCGATCTTCTCCCAAACAGAAACATTTTGAGATCGATCTTCTCTCAAACAGAATCATAAGGAGATCGATCATCTTCCATTGGAGATCGATCTGCTCCTTAAATTCCTCCTTCCTTGTCATTTTTAACTCACCAGATCGATCTGTCCTCATAGCTTCACACTTATTTTAAACACTTAACATATTAATCTCCAATTATCATTCCCACAATTCACTTAGCTCAATAAATTATACTTCAAGTTCATATTACATAATTGAAATATGTCTGAAATTCTCAGATCTCACAGTACATGACTACATGCTAGAGCTTTGCTCGCACTAGTTTGTGATTTTGTGATATGCAAAAAAACCATGTTTGGAGATGTCGTGTAGGCTGTGTAAGCTTGAACTGATCCTCGCACGTGATTTGATAAGGCCGTGTTGGAGCCTCGTGTAGACTGTGTGTCACACTGATTGATATGCTCGCACGTGCATTTTGGGAGACTCAGTATTGATATAGCTGGGGATGGGATGATAAGACTCGTTGGACGGGCACTCCTAATATCGCTGATTTCAGATATTGGGGTCCACGGAGTACAATATACCGTGTGGACGCACATGGAGTACGACGTACCGTGTTGTTTGTTTGTGTCTGATGGGTAGACTGACCCCCTATCCTCAGCCATCCGGGGACATTCATGCACCCCTGATCCGTGATTGCATAGAGTCCATGACTATGGCCATATGTCTATTCGTTTCCATATGCTCTGCTTTGTCTCCATACTTATATGATTTCTGATTTAAATTCTGAGATTTTGATTTATCTCCTATTTGATTTAAATCAGCTTTATGAGAACATGTGTTTTGAGAAATTCATTTGTGATATGACATGACTTTGAGAAAGCATACGTGTGTGGTTTTGTGATTCAGTTGGAATTGAGAAAGTAAGGATTTTCTGCATGACATGCATGTAGGTAGTATATTATCTACCTACTTGCGTGATTTCTTATTGAGCGCGTTAGCTCACCCCTTTTTTTCTCAACTCCACAGAGTTACCCAAGTAGGGAGAGCTGCGGTTATTCCTGAAGCGATAGCTCACTTTTTGTAGAACGCAAAGGTATACACTTATTTCGCTTTTGTATCTAAACTTGTAAGGCACAGTTAAGTATATTAAGAATTACGAGGATGTAAACGTACGTATGTAAATACATATATAAATAAATAAATCAATTATCATGTACAGTTTATATTTAAGTGTGTAAGGTCAATATCGGCTCGTGTGCCCAACCATCCGTATGTTGTCTGCTCCGTTATGTGTGTATATGGGGGAATAATAAGAATTTAGAATGAATAATAATGATTTAAATGTGGAAACGGGGTGTGACATTAATATCATAAGTTGTCTTTGTTATGTTCATTTAAAATAATTTATGTCTACTTAAAATAATTTTTTATAACTTATAAATTTATATATGATTTAAAAAAAATATTGTAATTTAAATAAATTTTATAAATTCATATTGTTATTATACAAGCCATTTAAAAAAATGTTTTATTATAATTTTCAAAACTACAAACTTAACTCCAAGTCTAAGTTTTCTAGTCCTATTATTAAACCATCAATTTATCACTGTCATCATATGATTTAAAATCAAGTATATAAAATAAATCATTATTATGCTTATTAATAATTAATAGCTTAAATAAAGTTATCTATGTTATATTTGTTTCAATTAATTTATGTGTACTTAAAATAATTTCTTATAAGTTATAAACTTATAATGTAATATGATTTAAAACAAATCATATATACTTTTTTAATTTAAATTAATTTTATAATTTGGTATTATACAAGTCATTTAGAAAAAAAATATTTTATTATAAATTTTAAAATTATAATCTTAGTTCCAAGATCAAGTTCAAGTCTCTTATCATAATCTTATCATCATTTGATTTAAAATTCAGTATACAAAATAAATCATTAATAAGTATATCTTATTCTTATCATAATATTACAATGTGGTAATTGATATAGAATAAACTATAAAATCTTTTAGTGTAAATTACAAAGTATCAATTCTTACCAATGACACAGTGTTAGTAATATAAGATAATTAATTAATTAATTAATTATATAATCAGTTACTATACAAACAAGATTTATATTTTATATATTATATTAAAATATTATATATATACATTAGTATTATAGTATCATATATGTAAATAATTGTCAATTGTATCTTACCTTACAATAATTTTTTCTTAATTTCAATAATTTATCTTCACAATTTAAAAAATTTATTATCTTAACAATAATTAACTATTTTAATTTTATATTTAATACTATTAAATATTTTTCTTGCAAAATTTATTAAAGTGTTTTAAAATATAAATTAATTTTTATAATATATTATATTAGTACAAAGTAATGGTTCACTTGGTAAGACACTTAGTTATTTATCTTTTTGGTCAAGATTCAATTCTCCATATTAATGGTTTTTTTTTTTTTTTTGTAAATGATAATTGGTACGTTTCATTTCATAATATCTATATATAATATATTTTGTAAATTGATGAATATAATTATATCTACTATTTTATAGAAAATATTTAGGAAATTAAAAAAGTAAATAATTTTTGTCAAATAATAAATTAAAATGTAGAAATTTGTATTTATATAAATATTTATTAAATTTTAAAATTTTATAAAAATTAAATTAATTTTTAAATTCAAAATTTAAAAAAATATTCATAACATATAAAATTTCAAATATAATTTGAAGTTAATGCATTAAACCTGTCCTACTTAAATCAGATCGAACACAAAAAAACTTTGTCCCAAAAAAGCTCGGACTCGAAAAAATCCAAACCTAAAAATAACTGAACCCGAAAAAACTCGAATCCGAAGACAACTCGAACAAACTCAAGGCAATACAAATCGGATTGCTAGAACATAGTAAGTTCACATTTATGTGTTAATTATGAAAATATTTCATACTTGAAGCCATCATAAGAAACCTAACAACCAGAGCAAAGCCTTCAATTTTTTTTAATATGTGTTTTTAATAAATCATTAGGTATTTTCATACTATATTAGGTATGAGATTAATTCTCGCTTGCAATTCGTAGTTGGCGTTTACCCAAAAAAATTAACCTAGTAAAAATTGAAATACAAAATTTCTCACTATGAATAATTTTTACATAAAAACTCGACGAGATCTTATAACTCTGAACCACTTCTGTAAATATTTTAATGTGTCTTTGCCATATTGGTTTTCATGATTTAACTTTGATAAACAAACTTTCAATTCTTTTTTCTATGTTGTGGGTATATGGCTCCAGAGTATCCTAGACACTTTTCAACCAAGTTTGACGTCTCTAGCTTTGGGTGTCTTGGTTCTGGAAATAGTAACAGGTCGAAAGAACTCTTTCTCTGGCAATTTAATAAATCTTCGAAGTCAGGAAAGTGCCTTGATGGGTATTGTCTATTTCTTTTGCCTACGTATGGTTTGATTGTTAAAACTGATTTGAGCTGGATGGGTTGAATTCTCACAGGCTTGGTTACATTGGACCAACGGAATGGCTCTAGAGCTGTTAGATCCAGTCCTGAGTGATCAGCGGCAAAGGTTAGAAATTTTGAAGTGTATCCATATTGGATTGTTATGTGTTCAGGAAGCTGCAGCTGGTAGACCTACAATGTCCGACATTATTATGATGCTTAGTAAACAGTCTATAACAGGTCCAGCCCCTTCACAACCAGTGTTTTTTTTGTCTCAAAAGAAAATTTTACAATCCTTTCAGCTAATGATTCCGTCTCATCCCAATCTGCAAATTTGATACAACGATCTGTAAATGAGATTACAATCAAAAAATTACATCCTCGCTGATGCTTAGCTTTTAGGTACAAAACATAATTTCAAATGTTTTCCCTTTTAAAAACTAATAGGAAATGTTTTTCTTTGCTGAGAAATATTACTACTGCAATTTGTGGGATTTAAGTTTCTTCTGATTTCGAACAGAGCCCAAGGTAAAATTTCTCACTGTCATATTTATAAATTTTACTTTTTTTTTTAATATAATATTTTTAATATTTATTTTATCATTTAACTCATCATCACCATTGCGATTAATTTTAAACACATTATTATTTAATATCAATCTCATTATTATAGTTATTTTCTTTCTTATCGAAACCAATTGTAACGTTCATCTTAAAAGAGTTCTCATCTCACCCTTTCCCGAAAGTGTTTGCCATTACTTGAGACAATTGAATTAAGGTTGAGAAAAGATAGATAACCTCACAAATTATTCAGCAGCGCTCTCGTTCAATCTGCAGAGCACTAAAAAAAGAGGTAAAATACTTTGCATAGACCTCATCGATAGCTAATATGAAAATTGTGCTGAAGGCATTTCATGATTAATGAAGCCAAATATCAAAATTTTTTAAATTTCCATGTGTATAGTAAGTTTTTGACTGATACTCGTTGTTAATTACAAATGAAAACAAAATCTTGCATATACAAGCTTACAGAAATGCCTTCAATTGAAACAGGTGAAATAGGCTAAGCCTCCCTCTCGTCCACTTTGCGAGGTTTTGACCACTCTTTTTCACTTCCTGTCCAAGTTCATTCACATGCAAATAGTTAACTCAACGGCCAATCTAAACTCTTACTGTCATTGCTTACAGTCCAGGCACCCTCACCAATCTCATCAAACAGTTGGCGCCAGCCCCAAGCTGTGTAGCCGAAGAAAAACCAGTACTTGCTGAGCGATTGATTTCCGGCCTTTAGCTCTCCAATATTAGCAACCGTGGCAAATTGGTCAAGAAAGTAGATGCCCGGAAGGACTTCTAGATACTGATTTTCACTAGCTCTCATAGTTAAAGCAACAAGGGGCATTCCACGTCTTAAAACTGGGCCTCCAAAAGAAAGAGGAGCCTCTTTCAGGAACCCAAAGCCTTCTTCAAGTTCATCCAGGGCGTCCCATCTGATTGGCTTGTTAAAAATCAAACCCTGAAATCCAGTGTCTTCGTCTGCTTTCACAATGATAATTCTAGACCTATCAAATGGGATGGCATTGAGAAGTTTATCGGTGGCTGTAAGGATGGAACCCACTACCACCTTAGAGGTGACTTCATGTGAACCACTTGATATGGGGGACCTGGACTTGCCTCCATTGTATTTAGCAACCTTTTTTGGGTTCTGGTTTTTCAATATAACTTCATGGAATTTGTCCTTTGCAGAAGGACCTTCCTCATGACCGGCAACTCCAAATGAATCCTTCAATAAATCCTGGTTTGTCCCTCCTCCTTCAGTGGTGGTCAATAATATTCCTTTACCAGAGAAACAAAAGTATGATTGATCTCTTAACCAGAAAAGGAAAGAAAGAGGAAAAAAAAAAAAACCTATTTCATAAACAAAGGATAATGTTCCACACCAGATGCTATCCTCTGTACGGTGACTAGAATTTTCATTTAGGGCAGTGACATAAGGATTTAACATGTGCATAGAAAAGCATATAATACTAGCAATCTAAAAGCACTAATAGCAAAACAAGCTCGAAACAGTTCAGTTTAATGCACAGGGATATAAAATGGGGGCCTAAAATTATTTTGGAGGAAAAAATAAATCATGGGGCAATGACATTTCCAAAATTAAGAAAACGGGTGTATTTATGACTACATTTGAACAGACAAGCAGAAAAATGCTTTTCACCAATGCGAGAGTAGGATTTACATACAAAGACCATTGCTAAAAGTGCTAGAAGAATCCTATCTTCATTCTCAATGACAAAATTGAGCTCCATGCTAATAAACTATTTTACAAGTATCTTACAGTGCATTTACTACGATTATTCCCCTTTGGGAAGAATGCAGGTGCTAAAACTGATGGTCTAACAATTGAAAAAAGAACATTCATCTTGAGGAGGCTAAGACAATCTACTAAGAAGACAGACAGAAGAAATACAACTAGAAATGAGGAACTTGCATTCAGTTACAGAGAGAATGAGTTTAGTGAAAATCTAACTCTAAGATAAATATGAAAACCAAATTACTTTTGTAGCCAAGAAACTTGGACAATATAGAGAGTCAGAATAAAGGAAATTAGAATATAAAGAAGCTACCAAATTTATACTAACAGGAAATGTTAAAAAAGAACAAAAGAGGGAGAGGAAGAGAGAAGGGGATGGAAGTGCATAAACAACAGTTAAAAGCAGAATGAAAACATCAAAATTTTTCAGTTTCCTTTTAAGATTTGTAAAGAAATGTAAATATAAATAAGGACACATAAGATGTTACCTTCCTCACTTGAGAGATGATGAGAATTACGTCCGTGATGAGCTATAAACTTGATTATATTAGCTACTGACATATCTCCTTCGTAAGAGACAGCCATTTCAGTTTCAGCTGGGAATAAAATGAGAGTAGGATAAACTTCCCTCTGCATAACCCAGGTTTATTGAAAGGAGAAAAAAGTAAGAAAGACTGCATAAATTATTGTTTTTCTGTTTCTTTTTACAAAAATAACTGTTTTTCTTTTGCTTATACAGATAAATTTCCTTCTATTCAAAATCACATATAATATTAATAGTCCGCAACTCTTGAATGGAAAGAACTTTAGCTAATTGCTAATCAAGGAAAAGGTAGATTAGGCGAGAATATGAAAAACTAGTAGGAAAAAGGACAGCATTGCATGTGGCAACAAGGATCTAAGAGAGATAAAAATGAATGCATTAATAGGTCTCAAAATATTTATCTTTTTGCACTTTCTTCAGCCACGGGTGCATCAATAAATCACTAGAATATCGAACTGGTGTTACATGAAAATAGGCATTGCCAAGGTAAAACACCTGAGCTCTAACCAGAGATCACTTGAAAGGCAAACCACAGACATAGCTAGTCAGGAGAGCTCAAATGGGACAGAATGAAATACGTTATAATTTCTCTCACTCTAGTTCCAGTGTACTTAAGGAATGGCTACAAGGGGTTGTCACACAGGGACGGTGATCTAATGAGGCTCGATATTTCTGGTTTTAGAATCAGACAGTTTCATTTTATAAAACTTTCAGAGATATCTTATTCTTTGTCATCAATATCAATAATCTGTACAAGAGGGAGCTTCCTTTTTTTTTTCAAAACATAATTTCTATCTTTTTCTCAACTCATCAATTTTTTTCTTTTTCACCCTCATGGTAAGTATGCCAAAATCTAGTTAAGTATAAAGTATAAAACATTTACTAGAGATCTGATGTTTTCTTTTAGCATCTTTTTTCCAGGCTATAAACCTCAGAAGTCAGAAGACTTGACCAAGGGATCATATCTGTTAAGTTCATAGCTTAATAAAATAATTTAATCATGAAATAGATTTCTCAAAAAGATTACCGTATATCACACAGAAATAAAAAATGGACATAAACAAACCTGGCTTACTGATTTTAGGATTATACTGCAGTCATTCAATGTGCAATCCATCAGGTAGAATAGCGGAAATTTCATATTATTCATAGAGTTGTCTGCCACAAATATAAAACTTGTCAATACAGAAATATTCAAGGAACATTTTTTTTTTTTCATTTTAACATTCTTTCTACCACAAACAACACAAAAGAAAAAAAAAAAGAAAAAATAAGTGAATCTCATACTCGATACTTCTAACGCACAAAACAGCATTTCATAGCCTAGCAGATAGCACATAGATCACTGATTTCCTCAATTTTATTTGCCAAGTAGACAAAACAGAGTAACTAGCGATTTGGCTGTTTATCCCCATGACTAGAAATAAAAAGAAAAACAAAATTTGTTGGATCAAAAAAGGCCTAGAGAAGCATGTTGCTCTCAACTACTAGAACTAGTTATCATAAGATTTTTCTGAACAGGACTGCTGCTCAAAACATAACACAAAACCAAGAAAAGAAAGGGGTAATCAATAAATAATCATATTCAAAGACTTAGTGAAATATAGCTCCCTTCCTTACACCCATTTACAAATCTACACAAAGAATGGTTCTCCAAGATATTAAGTCATTTGACTATTTCAGAAAAGTAATCCATAAAATTATAGGTCTCAAAATGACAATAAGGATTTAATAATGAGAAGTAATGTATAAATGTGAAAAGCACTTACCAGCATTAAACACTGCTTGCTCTTTCCCAGATCCACTCTTCAACATTTTCATATAACCACTAATGGCCCGATATACTTCAGAAACAACCAACTCCATTCTCTGGCAAAAGCCACACCAATTACTACTAAAAAGTACCACAACATCCTCATTGTGAGCGCGAGCAGCATTTCCACTGTTAGATTGGTTAGATCCAAAAACAAGCTTGGACAATGTATGCATCATAACTCGAGGGATGGGATCCATTTCGTGAAAATCCTGATTAACAAATGGCGGAGAAGTAGATTCCCTGGAGCTGTGAAGAATGGGTGCAGAGCGTTGATATGGAACAAGACTTCCATTAAGATATTCATGAAAAAACTTAGAAAGTGAAAAATAACTGAAAGCTGCCTCTTCTGGGTAGACATAGTGGTGCTGGGACCTAGGATCAACTAAAATCAATGATGGAACTTTAGACCTACCAGTCAAAGATCTAAGTAGTCGATAGTTATCATCACATAAGAAAAAAGAACCCTTAAATCCTTCAAACTGAAGCTCTTGTTCCCCTGACTTGTCTATCTCTGAAGATATTTTCTCTTTTGCCTTCAAATCCACAGCTATATCAAGCTTAAGACCATCCAAATTTTGGTCAGTTTCTATAGATATAAAATGTTTACTTTTATCTGAAGAAACTCCCTCAGCTTCATTGTAAGGAGAAGATTCAACACCAATTGACTTTGGTTTTTCCTCATGCAGCACGCCAGATTCACTTTCCATATGAGGTATACTGTTTGGATCAACAATTCCAATTAAAGGACCTTCCACGGATGGTGATGGTGAGACATCATTAGATTGACCTTCTGTTTTTGATGGTAATTCCTGGGCTGTTTTGATGTCAAGATCATCTGACAAAAGACGAAAGCCTAATTCTTTTGCAAGTGAGCTCAATTTTGCTTCCTTCTTTCTCTGAAGAATATATTCTAAGATCTCATGCAAAGATTTACCTTGTAAATCTGAAGCCAGATTATCTAGAGTGACATGCTTACCCTCATTTATAATCATGAATGACATCTTATCCTTTAACTTAATCTTCTGAGCAGTTTCAGGTAGTCTAAGACGTCCAGATGTACCCTTAAAAGCTAGGAGTGAGGACTTGTCTACATGGGCAGTATTTTGTGAACTCGTGCGATTCAACATCTGATAGTGAAGAGCTACTTCTCTAAAAGCATCAAGAGCTTCTCTACCTTTTCTTCTAGCTTCTAATGAGTCAGATAATCTATCCACAAAAAGGATTACAGATGGCTCATTTGCAGGTAAAGCAAGCTGAAGATCTTGACCATCAACTTCTAGCTGCATTGAATGGGGAGCATGTGAGAGATAGAAAGAGAAAGAGAAAGAGAAAGAGAAAAGAACCAATCAGGGACTTAAATATATATCCATACGAATTATGCAAAGAATGGCAGTTGAATTACCTCCCTCATGCACGAAAATGGATTCTGCCAAATGCATAAAAATTCTACCACTCTTGAACACAAAATTAACATTTCCCGCTTATAATTTAACAAATACTTAGTTAAAGAGCGTTCCATAATAACTAAAAAAAGAAGTTACAAACTGTTGCTTTATGTATTTTAACGGCCTACAATCAAACTGAGATTATTCTTTTCCCTTCAAGCAAAAACACCATTAAAAAAAAAAGGTCATAAACTCTGTTATTAACTTAAGAAGGCTTTTACCACAATCTTTTGGGGCACTGAGATGTAAACAAATCCATACCTCATGAACGACTGAATCGTCTGTCAGAAAAGAACTCTCGAGTTCATCCCCATCTTTAATAACTTTTGAACAACCCGGACATCCTTTGAAGTATAGCACTGCCATCCATGAATCAGTATCTTCAACACCGAGAGATGACATCAATGATCTATCAGAAACCAACCCAAATCTAAGCCTTTCAGGAGGCATTAAGAACTCTCTTCTAACAGCAATCAACTTCGAGAAAAATGAATCAAATTGCTTAAACTCTTTTAAGGTACAGCTCAATCCAAGACCAAGTCTAAAATTTTCACTATCCTGGGAAGAAACACTGTCATTTACCGAGCTAAACTCAGTAATCCAAGGAATTCCAGCAATCCCATTTTCAACACCACATTTCAGCTTCCCATCTTCCATTCCCTGAATTTCAAGAAAACAAACAAACAAACAAAAGTTTAAGTAACAATCTCCCAACCCAAATTTTTCTCTTCGTTAAATAATTTAATCTGGAAATGAGAGGTAATCAGAAACTAACAGCAACCTTAGGCGTCAAATCATTTCCAGTTCCATTATTCTTGACCTTAGCCAGTAAGTTAGGAGCCCAACCACAAAATTCCGTTAAAATTAAAGCTTTGTCAGTCGACTCGAGAAACACTTTCAAGTCCTCTTGAGAATTAAGCGGCTTTAAAGGAAGTTCTTCGGGCGAAGCTGATAGTGTATAAGGATAAATAGAGTTTAATATACTTCGAGCTCGAAGCTTTCCTCGGTATTTATAAGAAACGGAGCGGTCATAGTAAAATACCGTTAATCCATCCGAAGCACCATTCGAATCAGCCAACATTTTCTCCGTATTTCTATGAATAAGCATCAATTTTAAAGAGTCAAAATCCTTTGACTTATCGGTAACCAACCGGGAAACTTCCCTCATAAGGGACCGCGACTCGCCGCACCCTGTAAAAAAACCGTGATTAAAATTTTAAAAATATATATATTCGTAACCGTAAATCGTTTTTGTTAAAAAAAAATGATTTGATTAAATTTGAACGTTACATGGAACAGTGAAGAAAAGGAGGATGTGAGGGTGGAGACGGATCTGAGAAGAGAAATTTTGCTTGGTGAGGATCTGCCATTCTCCAACGCCGTCCGATGCGCAAACAACGGCTGATAGAGACGCGAGTAAAACGATCGAAATCGGGAGCTGAAACAACCGGTTCTTCATCGACAACAAGGTCACTGAGTGAACAAAACAAAGACGCTGCACTCTGTTTTTTGCGGCTTTCCCAGGTTGGGTAGGAGGAGGAGACCCCGGCAGTCCAGCTGCGGTTTCGGGTCAGATTATTATGACTCATACATAATGCGAAACCCAAATCTATTTGAAATGATAATTGGACCAGACTGGTCCAGTTTAAATGAATATATATATATATATATATATATATATATATATTAAAAAAATCAATTTTACTTATTTTCATATAAGAAAATTTTGAATGAATTATTATTACATATATTATCAGTTAAATTTTTTGATTTTATAAGTAAAATTAAAATAATAATACTTAACTCTTTAAAAATATTTAAAAAATAAATAAAAATTAAAATAAGTTATATGTCATCATTTTAATTCTACTTGTAGAATTAAAAACTTCACTAATAATATATGTAATAATAATCTATTTCAAATTTTGAAAAAAAATTATTAATATATGATATTTACTTCATTAAAAGGATTAAAATAATAATACATATTTTTTAAAAAAATATTAAGAAAATAAAAAATATATAAAATAGGATATGTATTATCATTTTAATCCAGCTGTGTATTAAATAATTTTTCAAAAAAAAATTGTCTATTTTTATTTTTGAAAGTTT
Source organism: Firmiana major (assembly GCA_033439115.1). Lineage (NCBI taxonomy): Eukaryota > Viridiplantae > Streptophyta > Magnoliopsida > Malvales > Malvaceae > Firmiana > Firmiana major. The sequence goes on along the minus strand of CM065903.1, from coordinate 17,191,198 downwards.
TAATTTTTTAATTTTTAAAATTTATATTTTAAAATTAAAAATTAATTAATTAATAAATGAAATTATTAGCGTATGTATCTTAATTGTTAGATTCTGAAGATAATATAAATTTTTTTTACTCTTCACAACACAAATTTTATTTTTTTAATTTAATACAAAAATATCCTTAATTGAAATTATCTAATTATTTATAGTTCTTTTTTTTTTTCTTTCTACTCTTACGCATAGGGGTTTTTGAAATTCCATATTTGCAATTTTTAAAAAATAATTAAAGAGGGGGGAGAAATGTGTTAAGGGAGATTGATGATTATACCTGGGGAGAATGGGTTAAATGGGGGAAAAAGGAGTTGTAATGATTTCAATGAGTAATTTTATTTTTTATTTATTTATTTAATTTTGTACTGTGGTTGTTTTAGTACCACAATTGTGAATAAAATTACTCCAAGATAATAGACATTTTTTTTTATCAAATGACAAGTTTTGATTTATCCAGTAACACGTTATCAATGTTGAGCTAGCATTTTGAACAACTTTTAATACAAATACTACATTAAAAAATATTTATATACAACAAGCTAAATATGATATCATCCCTATATATTATTAAGAATTCTGATTAAATTTTGTTACGGGCCAAATTCAATTATACCATTTTTTTAATAACAATTATATCAAGTTTTATGTTAATTAAGATAAAATAAAATGTTAGGAACATCAATAAAATTTGATGTAAAATTAAGTAAATATAGGAAAATTTTATAATATAATTATTTTTCATATGATTATTATTTAATACATTGTCAGTGAAACTTTTTTTGATTTAACAAGTAAGATTAAAATAATTATACATATCTCACTTTATTTATTATTTATTTCAAGTGAAATATGTGTCACCATTTTAATGTTACTTATAACGTCAAAAAAACTTATTTGACCGCGTATTAGATAACGATCCTTTCATAAATACTTAAATAAATTTATAAAAATATTGATTTAGATGGATAAGATTTCTATGACTCTATGATTAGGGATTTAACTTAGCATAACGAGCTTTTTGGCTCTTGAACTATAACAGAAAAATAATTTTGGTCATCTATCTTTTATTTTGGATAATTTAGCCACCTTTTAGTAAGTAAGAAAACAAAATTGCCAAGTATGCCAAGTCAAATCACCATATCATTCATCAAGTTATCAAAAAATCTGTCACGATAATATGACATAAAAAACTATGTGATAATAACATGATATATAATTTGACATAAGAAATTTGACATTATGTGTGACATAACATTTGACGTGATTTATTTAATAACGTGACATTTAATTTGACATAAGAAATTTGACTTTATGTGTGACATAACTGATAGAGGTCATACCCATCAAGTCCACGTAGACAAATATTGGCCAACAGAGGACTGTCACGTGTCAGATAGTAAGCACCAGGAAGCATGTGTCACGTGGCAAATACTGAATAGAGCGCGATAGAGTCCACCAAGCGACAGAGTCCACAAGCGACAGAGTCCATTGCGACAGAGTCCACTAGCGAGAGAGTTCACATGCGACAGAGTCCTACGACAAACCTCTTCACCCTTGAGCCCAACATCAGAGAGGCGGTAGACCTCTGCGGTAGAATACACTTACGACAGACTGTGTAGCGGCAGAGTATCTGCGGCAGAGTGAGATGCGGCAGAACTCTGTGCCAAGAGTGCAGCAGAGGTCTTCGAACCTCTGTCGCAACTTGAACTCATCCGCACAAAACAAACTCTGAGTCCACGACAGAGTATCCAGTAACTCTGTCGCAGTCCGGACGCGCGCCTAGGCCTCAGATCCTAATCGCCCCAAAACCCTGCAGTTTTGGGCCCAAAATGTTCGTAAGGCTTGGAAAAATATGAAGTCCAACCTAATTCCAAAAATATTTATAAATACCCCAAGTATGATCAAAAAACCCTAAGCTCTATTTGGCTTACAGAAACTCTGCTAAAAAGATTTTCTTTGTAACTTAAGCATCGGAGTGCGCGTGCAGGGACAGATTTCTGCTCCTCTCTGACTTTCACTGTTTTTGCCAAATATTCAAGACACGTGGAGAAGACCACATCAGCATCATTCAATCATTGTTGTTTGGTACAACAACAATTGGCGCCGTCCGTGGGAATCAGAATGAAAAGTTAGATTCTCTATCAAAATGGTAAGAATACGCTCGACAGCAGCAGCAAATCTGGGAGAAGAGAATTCTGTGAGTCCTCCTATCAGACCAGAGCGAGGATAAGAGCAGAATGAAGAGGGCGACAGAGTTGCCTCTATTTCCCTTGATGAATTTGAGGCTTTGAAGCGTCAGAATGAGGAGACTAAGACAGCATTGAGGGCTATGATGAATTTCTTCAAAAATGCTCTGCCGCAATTTAGCTTACCTCCAAAAGTGTAACAAATGGTAGGGGAAAACATCCCGAGGCAGACTTACAAGAGAGGTCAACCCCCTATAATGGTGAATGCTGGACAAGGAGATTGGGGATAGAATACTGCCGCTGGCCTGATTCCAAACTCTACCACAGGTTTGAAGGATAACCCTGTCGTAACTTTGAGAGTGAACTCTGCCGCGGGTCTGGAGAACAACCCTGCCACAGGTCCGAGGAGGCGCCCTGCGGCAGGGTTGCGGGAGGTGAACCTTACCGCAACTTTGAGAGTGAACTCTATCGTGGGTATGGAGAACAACCCTGTCGCAGGTCCGAGGAGGCGCCCTGCGACAGGGTTGCGAGAGGTGAACCATGCCGCAGGACTGAGGCGAATGAACACTGCCGCGAATCTTACCGAGCTCAACTTTCGCGCAGAGCACAAGCAGCAGAACTCTCCCGCAGAGTACAGGCGACAGAATTCTCCCGCAGAGCACAGGATTTCTACCGCAGAATTGGAGCATGACTTCGAAGATCACAGGCCTGGGGAGCGACAGAGACAGAATAGTCATGACCCCCGAGACTATTTTGAGGGTACCAGGTCGAATCACGGAATGGGAGGTGCTAGAAGAAAGGATACAGGATAGACCCCTAGAGGCCGGGAAACCTTGAACGAGGAGGAGATATTTAGCCGGGGAGCAGACCATGTGCAAAATCTTCGAAACAGGGGAGGAATGAGTGCTTACCACTCAGACTCTTCTAGTCCCGAAGAGAGGGGAGCATACTCGACTCGAGGGTCGAAAAATGTTGATAAGGTTGTCGAGAGGATTTTAGAAAGGAAGAAGTTAGTGTCTCCTGATGATAGTCAGAGAAGGAGAGTTCCTTTCAGTGCAGAGATTATGGACAAACCCTTACCGAAGAGGTTCAAGATGCCTTCTATGGCTACTTACGCCGACAAAGCAAACCCATACGACCATATATAGAGTTATGAGTCCCTCATGCTGCTCCATGGATGGGAAGATGAAATCATGTGCAGAGCCTTCTTGCTTACACTATCGGGGCATGCGCTAAAATGGTTTAACGGGTTAAGTGAGGGTTCTATATCATCCTTTGATCAGTTGCGAAGTGAATTTTTGAGAGCCTTCATGATCAATAGCCAAAGGAAGAAGGACGGTACTTATCTGCTTACCCTTAAACAAGGGAACAAAGAGCCATTGAAGAACTATGTAGATCGTTTTCGAGATGCAACCCTAAAGGTGAAAGATCTACTAGTAGGAGTAGCCATGGTTGCAATGCTACAGGGGACGAAATTTGAGAAGCTGCAAGAATCCCTCTCTCTTGATCAGCTAGCGACCCTTTCTGATTTATTTGCTAGAGTAAATAAATACGTGGCTCAAGAGGAAGTAATGAAGATGGTACAGTCCCAAGAGGCAAGGGAAGGAAGAAAAAAAAGAGAGAGATGTACATGAAAGAAGCTATTCAAGACCCATCAGATTAGACAAGGCTCCTAGACTCAAGTACAAAGGCTATACCAGATTTAATGAGCCTCGTGCCCCAATACTTGCAGTTATTGAGGGGACGGGACTTTTAGAATTCCCTAAAAAGAAGATTGGAGACATGAGTCGAAATCTTGATGCCTATTATGAATTTCATGCCGCTCATGGTCACCCCACTGAAAGATATAGAGATCTGATGGATCAGCTAGAGAGGTTGGCTAGAGAGGGGAAAATTAACCGCTTCCTGTGGAGAAGTGAAAGACCCCGTTATCCTCCGCGAGATCGAAGGAATGATCGTCCGCGAAATATACAAAATAATGATAACGAAAGAAATAGGCCAAGAAATGAGGTAGCTAGGCCTATCCCTCGAGATAACCGGCTGGATAACGAACCTACCGGCCCTGCAATAAATGTTATCGCAGGAGGAGAATCGATGGCAGGAAGTTCCTCTGCTTCCCGTAAAAGTTACGCATGACAAGCATATCAGATTCATACTGTAATGGAGGAGAAGGCAGATAAAGAACCCATTGTGTTCACTCCGGCAGACAGGGGTGATGTTATTGTGCCTCATGATGATCCCATGGTGATATCAACAGTAGTGGCGAAACATCCAGTGAGCAGAATCCTAGTCGATAATGGAAGTTCGGTGAACTTAATATATTAGAATTGCTTCGAGAAAATGAATGTATCCAAAGATAGATTAAGACTTGTTATGACACCGTTGTACGAATTTGCAGGTGAGAAGGTGAAGGTAGCCGGGTCTATAGAGTTGCCTGAGACTTTAGGGGAAAGTCCAAAGGATGTGACACGACAGGTATTGTTCATGGTTGTGAGGTCAACCTCAGCTGCTTACAATATGATCCTAGGGAGGCCTGTATTAAATGATATGAGGGCGGTGATATCTTTTTGTTACTTATTAATGAAGTTTCCTACTCCCAACGGAGTTGGTGTGAGATCTAAGAATTTTAAACATATTTTTAATTATGTAATATGAACTTGAAATGTAATTTATTGAGCTAAGTGAATTGTGGAAATTATATTTGGAGATTTATGTGTAAGTGCTTAACCAAGTGGGAAACTATGAGGTCAGATCGATCTTAGGGAAGAAAGATCGATTTGGTAAGCTAAAATTGACAAGGAAGGAGGAATGCAAGTGAGCAGATCGATCTCCAATGAAAGAGGATCAATCTCCTTATGATTCTGTTTGAGAGAAGATCGATCTCATAAGGAAGGGATCGATCTCCAAATGTTTCTGTTTGGGAGAAGATCGATCTCCTCAAGGAGCAGATCGATCTCATGTAGCCATTAAGAGATCGATCTCACCCCTCGACAGATCGATCTTTTAGGCATAAAATTACCCAAAATTGCCCTCAAATTCAAATGCAGATCGATCTCATCAAGTGCCAGATCGATCTCCTACCCTCCGTCTTTATAAGGAACCCCTGCTTTCTCCTGCAATTTCATTTTCTCTCTCTTCAAAACCCCATTTTCACCCAAGCCCTAGCTTTCTCACTCATCCAAAGCACCCATTTTCGTCCAAATCAGAGGTTGTGGCAAGAAGGAAAGTTGTTCCTCATCAAAGGGAGAACAACATACTTAGAAATCGGAAGACGGATTGAATCGAGGCAAGAGACAAGCTCTCCACAAGTTTTGGGTAATTTCTAAACCTCGATCTTGATATTTGAGATGATTTTGGTGATAATGGTTGTTGGTATTGAGTTGAAATAGTTGGAAAATGATTAAGGATTGATGAAATTACAATGTAGTTGGAGTGATGATGATATTTAGCAATTTTGGTAATTTTGAGAATTTTGAGTTATAAATGAAAATTTAGACAATGTGGTGAATTAGCATAGATATTGTGGCATAGGAAATGTAGAATGTTGAGGTGTTGTGAGCGAGATTGTGGTTTGTGATAGAGTTATGAGAATTGAGAAAATTTGAGGTGTTATGAGCAATTATGCTCGGTTTTGAGAATTGAGGTTACTGTGATGATGAGTATTGATGTTTTAACATCGTTTGGACAGCTCGGGAGTTCCAGAGTGGAATGCAAGGCTAGTCCATGATATGGGGAAAATAATTGCACTATACGAGGTGCAAAGAGGTAAGGGAAAACTAAACCATTTGTGTATGTGTTTTGATGAATTGTTTGTAGCATGAACCATGAATTGAGAATACAAGCATGTTTAGTGTTGTGTTGTGATATAATTGCACACGATTTTTATAGCTGGTTGAGCCCATTATTTTATGAGTTTATAAGCTGAGTGTGAAATTGCTTTATAAACCGTTGAGTTTGCGTGAAAAGTAAATTGGGCTCTACGTTAAGGCAATATTGAGATTTGAGAAAATGTGTGCGTGTTTTGTCGGTTGGAACTCGGTTTTAATATGTTTTGTGTTGAGTACGCAAATGTGTTAAATGAGCTTTATGAGAGAAAACCATAATGAGTTATACGTGAAGGCATAACGTTTTAAAAGATAATGGCTAATGATTGAGACTTAGGCGTGTCATGTTGAATAAACATCGGGCCTTGCTTTGGTAGCATGTAAGACCGATATAGTGGGACGCCTGGAAACCGACCCAGGGACCACAGGCCTTGTTCTGGTAACATGAAAGTCTGATTATTCCTCCGCTTTGGTAGCGTTGGGAGGCCTTGCTCTGGTAGCATGTAAGTCCGATTATTCCTCCGTTTTGGTAATGAGAGATGCCTCCGTTTTGGTAACGTAAGATGACCCCCGTTCTGGTAACGTTGGGTGACCTTGCTTTGGTAGCATGTAAGTCCGAGAGAGTGGGCCGCCTGGGAACCGACCCAGGGACCATGTGATAGTGTGCATGAGGCGAGGCATTGCTCTGGTAGCATGTAAGGTCGGGCCTTGTTCTGGTAACATATAAGTCCAATATACCATGCATACGACCATATTGTCGACGTTCCCCCTTACGAGGATGCCTGAGATGCGCACCCAGAGGAGATTACATATTTGATGTGCCATGACGAGTTTTATATGAGTTTTATTGCCTAGTCTCGTTTTACACATGAGTTGTGTTTTGTGACTTTGTCACGTGCTATTTACTAAGATGATTTTTATCACATAATTTGAGAAAAGCCATTATCGCATATATTTACACATGCTTGTGAATGCTCTCTATTGAGCCTTTTTAACTTCATGTTTTCACCTGATTTGTGAGCTATGAGATGATGATGTTTTGAGAACTTTCATGCTACGATTTCAAATAAGTTTCATAAACAAATACATATATGTGATGTGTGATATGGTTTATATAACTGAATTCCCTTACCCCCCCTTACTGAGCGATTTAGAAGCTCACCCTGTTTTCTCTTCCCCCAGATTGCTTCAAGTGAAGTGAGTTCCATGCGACGTACGAGTTAGAGGCTAGTGGAGGACTTGAGCTCCAAGCCGTATTTTGTGTATTGAGGTATATATTTAATATTCATGTATCCAGACTAGAGTTATATTTACAGACACTTATTGTACAATGATGTACGAGATGTATTAGGATTAATTAACTTGGAATTGAGTAATGTATATGATACGATATATACTATCTTATGATGAGATCCTGAGGTATGATAAGTATGATGATATATGACACTGCACAGGAATGCACCCTTAATTGTTAATTGATGAGTAAAAAATTTTAAATTAGCCCTATTTTTCGCGTTTTCGGGGCGTCACAGTTGGGCAAGTGTGAGGAGATCAAAAGAGGGCTCGTACTTGTTATATAGCTTCTACCGCCAACAAAGGAGTACAGAGAAATGAGACTTTGTGCATAGATGACCCTCCTAAGCCTCAACCTGTGGAGAAAACGGAAGTCATTGAGCTAGTCAAAGGGGATGGAGAGAAGAAGGCATTCATAGGAACTCAGTTGAATGAACAAACAAGAAGGGAGATAGCTGAATGCCTACAGAGAAACTCGGATGATTTCGCTTGGACCCCGGCTGATATGTCCGGGATTAATCCTGAAGTGATTTGTCATAAGCTTAATGTTTCACTCGGGCATAGGCCTATCAAGCAGAAGAAGAGGAATTTTACCCCGGAAAGACAGAAGGCGATCACTGAAGAAATCAATAAACTTTTAGAAGTCGGTTTTATTAGAGAGGTCTACTACCCTGAGTGGTTGGCCAATGTAGTAATGATGAAGAAATCCAATGGGAAATGGCAAATGTGTGTGGATTTCACTGATTTGAATAAAGCTTGCCCTAAAGATTCGTACCCTTTGCCTCGAATTGATAGGCTTGTGGATGAAACGTCCGGATATGAACTCCTCAGGTTTTTAGATGCTTTCTCTGGATATCATCAAATTATGCTCCACCCAGAAGATGAAGAGAAGACTTCTTTTATAACCGACGATGGAACATACTGTTATCGGGTAATGCCATTCGGTTTAAAGAACGCTGGAGCCACATATCAGCGAATGGTGAACAAAGTGTTCAAAGATCTTCTGTGAAATATTATGGAAGCCTATGTGGACGATATGATTATCAAGAGTAGAGCAGGAGAGTCTCACGCTCATCAGATGTCCAAGGTGTTCGATATGCTGAGGGAATTCAGTATAAAGCTAAATCCCAATAAATGCTCATTCGGAGTTAGATCGGGGAAGTTCTTGGGGTTCATGATCACTGACAGGGGTATTGAGGTAAATTTTAAAAAGGTACATGCAATTATAGACATGAAGCCACCAACCACAGTGAGAGATGTCTAAAGGTTGACAGGCGAATAGCAGCTCTGAACCACTTTTTGTCAAAGTCTGCAAAAAAGAGCTTACCATTCTTCAAAACTCTATGGGGCGAAAGGAATTTCGAGTGGACAGACGATTGTCAAAAAGTTTTTGAAGACTTAAAAGAATATTTGAAGCAGTTACCTTTGTTAACAAGACCTTTGGAAGGGGAACAACTGTATATGTACTTGGGAGTCGGTGAATTCGCCGTCAATGCGGTACTACTGAAGAAAGATGAAATAGTGTACCGTCCCATCTACTACGTGAGTAAAATACTACTAGACCCGGAGACCCGTTATCCGTTAGCTGAAAAGCTAGCACTGGCCCTTGTGATGGCCTCTCGTAAATTGCGCCCTTATTTTCAGGCACACTCCATTACTGTCTTGACAGATCAACAGTTAAGGCAATCCTTAAGAAGCCTGAACATTCAAGGAGATTGGTGAAATGAGCAGTGGAACTTGGAGAATATGATATCACATTTCAACCCAGGTAGGCTATTAATGGCCAAGCTTTAGTAGATTTTATAGTAGAATGTACTAGCCCGAGCGACAATATTGAAAAGGAGACTCAACTGTGGTTACTGTATGTTGATAGAGCGTTAAGTGCAAATGGTAGTGGGGCAGGTATAGTCTTAGTGTCGCCGAAAGGGAGATCCTTAGAATACTCTTTGCGATTTGGGTTCCCTAGTTCAAACAATATAGCAGAGTATGAGGCTCTGGTCCCTGAAATGAAACTGGCAGGGAGGTTGCAAGTTCACCACCTAGTGGCGCACAGTGATTCTCAATTGATGGTAAACCAGTTCAGTGGACAGTATGAGATTCGAGAGCCAATGATGGTCTATTATTTAAAGAAAGTCCAATTTCTAGCTCAGACTTTCAAAAATTTCTAGTTTATACAAATTAACCGGTCTGAAAACACACATTCAGATTCATTGTCCAAATTAGCTTCCTCCAATGAGACTGAAGGAAGAATGATAAAGGTGGAGAGACTTGAACGACCTAGCATTGAAGAAGTCAAAGTGTGTGGCATTGAAGTGGGTGACGATTGGAGAACCCCGTTCAAACGGTATCTCACTGAAGGTACGCTCTCGCAAGATAAGAAAGAGGCTCGTCGTTTAAGGGTACGAAGGGTAAAGTTCACACTGATAAACGGGGAACTGTACAAAAGGGGGTATTCATCACCTTTGTTAAATTGCCTGGGGCCAGAGCAAGCAGACTATGTTCTAGCTGAGGTACATGAAGGTATTTGTGGTGAGCACTTGGGAGCTAAAGCCTTTGCCGCTAAGATATTGCGATCGAGATTCTATTGGCCGACATTGAAAAAAGATACGATGGATAAAGCTCCCAGGTGGGACAAGTGTCAAAGGTTTGCACCGATAACAACGGCCCTAGTAACTCCGTTCCAGAGTACGGTACAACCAACTCCTTTTGCACAGTAGGGATTGGACATTCTAGGGCCCTTCCCATCAGCTGCGAGTCAAAGAAAGTTCTTATTGGTTGCTACCGATTACTTTACAAAATAGATTGAGGCAGAGCCTTTAGCTACAATCACAGAGAAGAAAGTTGAAGCGATGGTGTGGAAAGATATTATCTGCCAGTTTGGGATCCCGCGTATCTTAAATACTGACCACGGAAAGCAGTTTGATTGTGACGCCTTCCGTGAATTCTGTAAGCGCCTTGACATTTAGCTAAGGATTTCTTCTGTATCATATCCTCAAGCTAATGGGCAGGCCGAAGTCAGTAATCAAACTATCCTTCATGGGTTGAAGACCAGACTAGACAAAGCTAAGGGAGCATGGGTGGACGAGTTGCCTAGTGTCTTATGGGTGTATCGTACCACTAGTCGAGTATCAACTGGAGAAACGCCATTTAGCCTTGTATACGACACTGAAGCATTAATTCCCATAGAAATTGGAGCACTGTCATCCAGGGTAGTGCCTTTAGTGGAAGAAAAGAATTCACAAGGGCTAAGGGAAAACTTAGATCTGCTTGATGAGCATAAAGAAGCTGCAGCCATCCAACTGACATCCTATCATCAAAGGGTGGCCAACTACTACAACAATCGGGTAAAAGATAGATTGATGTCTGAGGGGGATTTGGTACTCAGAAAGTCACACATCACCAATGCCCTAAGGGAAGACGAAAAATTCAAAGCCAATTGGGAAGGTCCATATCGAATCAGACAAAGGATTGGGCCCAACACTTGCATCCTGGAAACTCTGTAAGGGAAGAAACTGAGAAAAACATGGAACTCAAACCATTTGAAATTGTATTTGAATTAATCATTATGTTTTCTTTCTTGATTCTTATATTCCTGCATTATTATCATTTGTTTGCACTGTCACAGAGATACTATTATCTGATCATTATGCAGACTATTTCTTTACTCTTCTATTATATCTCTGGCTTTTATAAATTTAATTCTTGTGACAGCAGACAGACGAGCCGTAAGAGCCTGAGGCACAATAACGTCCCTGTGGCCAGGCGTAAAAAATCAGATGAGCCATAAGAGCCTGAGGCGCAATAGCGTCACTGTGGCCAGGCGTAAAAAATCAGACGAGCCATAAGAGCCTGAGGCGCAATAGCGTCACTGTGGCCAGGCGTAAAAAATCAGACGAGCCGTAAGAACCTGAGGCGCAATAACGTCACTGTAGCCGAGCGTACAAACTCAGACGAGCCGTAAGAGCCTGAGGCGCAATAGCGTCACTGTGGCCGGGCGTACAAACTCAGACGAGCCGTAAGAGCCTGAGGCGCAATAGCGTCACTGTGGTCGGGCGTACAAAATCAGACGAGCCATAAGAGCCTAAGGCGCAATAGCGTCACTGTAGCCAAACGTAAAAAATCAGACGAGCTGTAAGAGCCTGAGGCGCAATAGCGCCACTGTGGCTAGGCGTTGCAGACGAAGAAGCCGCAAGAGTCTGAGACGCAATTGCGTCACTGTGGCCAGGCAATGGAAACGTATTGGCCGTAAGAACCGAAGACGCACTCGGGTCATGGTGGTGAGGCCTCAGAAAAAAGGTATGTTTACATATATAATTCTTTCTAAAAGTATATCTTTCTATCAAGAATTGGGGAGTGTATACAAACAAATAAACATACGAGTAAAACAAATAAATCAGAAAAGCGATAAATAGCGAAAGTTAACTAACAAAGCAATATGAAGCATGAACAGATAAACTTTAATTTATTTATTCAAGAAAATCTTTACAAGCATGAATAAGTTCAACAACAAAATATTCAAAAAGAAAAAAGAAAATAATTCAGTCCGCACAATCTGGTGGCTGGGGATCAAGCGCCGACGGACCCTCGCATTCTAAGGATTGTTGACCATATTCTCCATCCAGGTCGTCGAGGGTACCAATAGGTTCAGGAGCATCATCCAGGCTCACAGGCTCCCAAGGACCGGTCAGGTTTGTGAGATCATCTTGCGCAGTCCTCTTAAAAAGCTCATCAGGGGGTTCAGCCTCTAGTTCATACTTAGTCCAATCAAGAGCCTCAAATAGCATTGCTTCGCGCGTATATTAAAGCTCAGGGAATTCTTCGTCTTCCCTATGCTTCTCCAACTAGGATCTAGCAAGGTAAAAACCATATTTTACATATGGGTTCGAAAAATCCTCTTTTCGCCTCAAACAATCTCTAGAAAGACAGTACTCATTCACGGCTTCCGCCTTGATGCTATCAATCTCCACTTGATTAAGAGAGGGAGTGGCCCGACTTTCTAGTTTGGGGACGTATTGTTCTTGCTCCTGATTACGATCCATTAAGGACCCATATTTAGACTGCATACTGTCCAGTTCGGCTTGGGCCTATTGAAGATCTTCGTTGAGTTTGTTAGACCTAGCCGTCTCGACAGTAAGATCCCCATTGGCATGATTCAAATCCTGGAGCACTTTCGAGAGCTGATCTTCTAAGCTTCGCACCACGTCGAGGAGCCTGGATAAGTTGTTAACAGTGTTTGACAACTCCATGACTTTGTCCCTCAACTCCTGAATCTCTTTGTCAGCTCGCTCCCGATAGGCTCAGTGTTGAGCATTATTGGCCACAGTCCTCTGAGCAAACTAAAAAGAAACACAAAAAGTCAAACTCAAAGTACAGCAAAAAGAAATAAAATGAAAAAAGAATATGAAGATTACCCTCAGCGCTTCCACATCAGCTAAGTCTTCCCCTCTGAAAAATTCCTGAATATTCGAGCTTTGTCCCTCGGGAGAATAGTGACCCAACTCAACCGAGACGCCACCCCGGGAGTATTTAAGGTATCGTTGTCACGTACTCTCAGGTATACCCGAAACTCTGACCCCCTCATTATGAAACCACCGTCCACGGGATAGGATCTCTAGTCAATAGGACCTATCCTTGGGAGAATTGGCCTCATCCCCATTGACGGCTCAATGTACAAACGCCTCCAATTCTTTCGTTGAGATGAAATTATATTACATTCAACACGCTCTTCAGACCGAGACTGTCTAGAAGAATCGAAAGCTCTCCTTGAAGAGGAAGGAGCCTTCCCTCTATCTCGAGAAGGATCCCTTTGTTTAGCAGGAGGGGGCATCTCTTGTCTAGAAGGAGGCGGGGTCTAAGCCCGGGGCAATGGAGGTGGAATTGCTGCCTCACTGGGAACAATGTCGGTCAGACGAGGTCTTTTTCTAGCAGGATCGCTAGACAAACCTTCTTCCACCCCCTGGCGCGCCAAAGAACGTCTAAAATGACTCATTTCTATAAAAAAGAAAAAACCAATAAATGGTCAAAAACACGGCCAGAACTAACAAATGATAAATCGAAAAGCAGGAAAAGTTACCATCAGGAGAATCAAAATGCTCCTGAAGGGACTCTATGTTTAACATATCATCATCCGGAAGGACCGTGAAAGTCGAACCAAACCCTTTCCAATCACTTAGATCGGCTAGGGGTTCACTATTAGAGCTAGACTCTCTATTTGTGCTCCCTATATCCTCCTGCGACGTTAAAAGTTCAGGATTCAACTCAGAAGGAATCGATGATGGAAGATTCGAGGAAGGAACGGAGGGACCGACAACAGGAATGGGACCCACACCCCAACCGACAGACATCAAATTTTTGTTTGATAGAAGAACATCAAGATTAATAGGGTTATCAACTAATAATTTATTAATATCTAAAGCTAATTGTTCCCTGAGTGTAGAAATTTGGGGACTCTTTGGGATCTCACGTCGAGTTTCCCAACGAGTAGGGAAATCCAGGCCCCCAGGCGTCTCCACAATAAGCTACTCCGATTCGAATCCATGAAGCTTATTTGCAGATTTTTCGAATAACCTATTTTCAAATTCGTGCTTATACACCCGTTGAAGGGAATATGGAACTAAACCGAAGCTGCCGTGGAACCTAAAAAAAGTATCAAGTAAGGGAAGAGACGGAGAAACGCCCCTTAATTGGCAATACACAGTAAAACCAATTAATTGCATCCATGCATGAGGATGCAGTTGTCCGGGAGCAATCCTATGCGCCCTAAGAAAAGAAGCTCCAAAATCGAAAATTGGAAAACGGAGTCCTAGCTCCAAGGATGCTCTAAAAATAACTACCCCGTCAGACACACTACGTATGTCATTTTCTTGAGGGTTTGGAAGTCTATAGGAGTACCCATCGGGCAAAGGAAATCTAGACGTAAGATCCTGAATGTCAACTTCCTTCAAAGTCGATCTAACTCCTAGTTCTATACGCTTCCCTACACCATGACTAGCCATTTTGGACTTAAAAGAAAAATTACGAAGAAAAAGTAATTGGCAACAGAGTGTTACCTAACAATCAAAGGTACACTTGCAAAGCAACAGGAATGAAGGCAGACACTAGATAACAGTGTCAGAGTGTTTGTGACAGAGGTGCGATATTCGCGGTAGAGTTACGATAGAGTTGCAGAACAGTAATGATGTTTCGTGGTAGAGTCGCGACAGAGGTGCAGAACAGTAATGATGTTCGCGGTAGAGTAGCAACAGAGGTGCGGGACAGTAATAAATGTTTCGCGGTAGAGTTGCGACAGAGGTGCGGAACAGTAATGATGTTCGCGGTAGAGTTGCGATAGAGGGCTCGGAGAGTAAGCGACAGAGTGATCGTTATGCGAGAGAACTCAGCGAATGCGGCGATACTTGACACCTTATATAAGCGTGGCTGTAGTCAAACGTGCACAGTAACCTACACACTTGCGGCTGAATTGAATGAGCATCCCTCAGGAACAGTAAATTTAATGCGCTAAAAATAAAAATAAAAATAGAATATCATTGTTATACTCTTTCGTAGGAAACATTCCTACTAAAGAGAGGTGAGCAATTGATAAAGGTCATACCCATCAAGTCCACGTAGAAAATATTGGCCAACAGAGGACTGCCACGTGTCAGATACTAGCACCAGAAGCATGTGCCACATGGCAAACACTGAACGGAGAGCGATAAAGTCCACCAAGCGACAGAGTCCACAAGCGACAGAGTCCTCTGGCGACAGAGTCCATTGTGACAGAGTCCACTGGTGACAGAGTCCACATGCGACAGAGTCCTGTGATAGACTTCTTTGCCCTTGAGTCCAACATCAGAGAGGCGCTAGACCTCTACGGTAGAATACACTTACGACAGACTGTGTAGCGGTAGAGTATCTGCGGCAGAGTGAGATGCGGCAGAACTCTGTACCAAGAGTGCGGCAGAGGTCTTCGAACCTCTGTCGTAACTTGAACTCATCCGCACAGAACAAACTCTGAGTCCGTGACAGAGTATCCAGTAACTCTGTCGCAGCCCGGATGCCCGCCTGGGCCTCAGATCCTAATCGCCCCAAAACCTTATAGTTTTGGGCCCAAAATGTTCGTAAGGCCTGAAAAAATATGAAGCCCAACCTAATTCCAAAAATATCTATAAATACCCCAGGTATGATCAAAAAATCCTAAGCTCTATTTGGCCTACAGAAACTTTGCTAAAAAGATTTTCTTTCTAACTTAAGCATCGGAGTGCGCGTGCAGGGACATATCCCTGCGCCTCTCTGACTTTCACTGTTTTTGCAGAATATTCAAGACACGTGGAGAAGACCATATCAGCATCATTCAATCATTGTTGTTTGGTACAACAACAATAACATTTGACGTAATTTATTTAATAAGTGTTGTTAAAATATTGTTAAATTGATTCAAAATAAAAGATAAAGAGGTGAAATGATTAAAATAAAATACAAAGAATCCAAATGACTTTTTTTTTTGTATATTTTAAGGGTTAAAAGGTCATTTTCTCATTTAACTTCAAACTAATTTGATTTTTTAGATTTTATATAAATTGAAAAGAATGATTTCTGATATTCTTTTTTCTAGTTTAAAATTTTGGATTGGTCTACCTTTTAAAACTTTGATATTCTTAAAAATTGAATAATTAATCGAATAAAGTTATTTGATAAAAACAAAATTAAGAGGTCGTTTGGTATCATTGTCAATTTTGTGTTTTTATGTCTTTTGTTATTTTAATTTTGTTTTTATTTTGTTTTGTTTTGTTTCAAAAATTTGAAAACATAAAACATATTTGGTGAGCTAATGTTGTACAATTTTAAGAACTAATACCATAAAACATGTTTGACATCAAATAAGTTTTGAAACATAATTTTTTTAATTTCGTAATTTATTGATACTGAACATTAAATATTTTTATTAAAATTATATAATTTAATATATGATTAATAATGTGTATTTATTCTTAATTTTAATATATTACGAAAATTATTTCATTTGTTGTTTTATAAAATTTCTCTAAAAATTATGATTTTAAAAATTATATCAGATTTATTTCATACTCTATGTATCTACACACAATTAATATTTAAATTAAATACAACTAAATTTTAAGGATAATTAGTGAAGCTTTTTGACTCCACAAGAGCGTTTAGAATGATTACACATGTCTTATGCTTTTATTTTTTATTTTCTTAATATTTTTAAAGGACATGTGTAATCATCCTAACCTTTCTTGTGGGATCAAAAAACTCAACTAGTAGTGTATGGGATAATCATCCAAATTTTAATACTATATCCATAAAATTATATGAACACAATTAAAAATAAAAAAGTAAAATTAATTATACAAAATACAAAAAAAAAGAAGGTTTAAGTCATGATATAAATACAACAATCAATTACTTTTATATGTATTCCACAATTCAATAACAGTTTATTACAAACTTTATGCATATATTGTAATTGACTTGGTGTTACGTTAAACTCCACATGTTCTTGTGAATTACTAGCTCATGAAGTTTTTTCATTGATATCTGCTCCACACAACAAGTAATAACAATAAAACATTGCAAGTGTAAATTATACAGTGGCATTCCTTTTAAAATTAGAAATCGAGCCATTAGTACTCCAAAACATGGCTCGTTACAATTATGCAAATATGAGAGTTTGTAATTGAAAATCTCTTATGGGTCATGCAGTTGTCATCATATTCCTCTATAATCTATCAAACGATATCTTTCACCTCGATGAGGAGACAAAAAACCCGACATAATTGTATATCTAGAGTCTACAAGATAATATTTGCCTATGCAAAATAATAATAATAATTCTTCAAACAAAAACTAGAAGGTTTAAAAATGCTAGAAAGTAAGATTACCATGTGGAGGCATTGGAAAACCATTTTCAAGAATAGATACACATTCAACAAAAACTCTAGCATCATTTGCAGTTTTTTTCCATCTTGCCATCATATATGTAAATTGCATATCAAATGATCAAGCACACATAAGATTTATGCTGGTTCCATTTTCTTTCCATGATAAGGTATTTGTTGTTTAATAAGAACACATGCAGCTATGTGTGTTCCATCTATTGCACCAATGCAATTCTATTAAAAGAATATATATCACTAACTATTATAAATTTTGCTAGTGAGAAAAAGGTAATCAATTATATATACCTTAAAAAATGGATACTATCTTTGATCATATTGAACGTGAGGAGGAATTACATCGAATGATGGTCGAATTATAAGTTCTTTTCCAAGATGACATATGGCCTGTAGCACATTGTTAAAATGTCGACAAATAGTTTCTCCAAAATGTTGAAATCGTTTCGCAATTGTAAGGCCCGTGAATTTCTATGTAATCTTATGATTTCCATGATGTACAAACAAGTTACACAATAAATAAATCATAAGAATTGGATATTTTTTAGTGTTGAGTGTGAATGAAATGCAAAATGGGTATTGAAGTGATTGAATGAGGTTTAACTTTGAAAAATTTGGAAAATTACAGCCGAAATGTTGCAGAATGAAGGCCAAATCGATCTCATTACCTTGAAATACAATGCCAAGCATTCTGCAAGAGGAAGATCGATCCCCATCCAAAGAAGATCGATCTCTAGTTGCCTCTAGATAGGCCAAATCGATCTCTTCTTAAGGCCAGATCGATCTTTGAAGCCTTCTGCCTAGCCGAGATCTATCCCATCCCATGAACAAAGATCGATCATATCCATTTGAGCAGATCGATCTCGTGCAAATAGGCAGATCGATCTCATACAATAGCCAGATCGATCCCCTAACCTGCATTAATGAATTCTGGAGTTTAAACAAGGGCAGATCGATCTCTCACCTTAGGAGATCGATTTGGTGAAGCCAATTCTATAAAACTCGACAACTGAATCTTCATTTTCCATGAGACATCCTAAAAATCCTTCATTTTAACAATAACTTAGTTTTCTCACTCTAAAAATCATTGCTATCCAATCAGTTTTGAGAGAAGTTCCTTTGAGCAAAGTTGTTCCTAGTGAGGAAGTGAACAACGTAGTCAAAGATTGAAAGCTCAAACTTTAGATTGAAGGAGCAAAGATGTAAAACCTGTAATTTAATATGTACTCTTTATGATTTTGTGATGTACGAACAAGTCACAATTGATATAAATCATAAGGAATGAATGTTTTTAAGTTACAAATGGGTAAGAAATGCAAAACGGGTAGTGAAACAAATTAGATATAATGTAACAGTGAAATTCTGAGAAAATTGTAACAGAACTGCAGCAGAAGAGGAGCAGATCGATCCCTCATTCAATGCAGATCGATCTTGGATAGGTTTTGGATAGAACAGATCGATCTCATGCTAAAGATCAGATCGATCTCCTAAGCATAAAAAGTCAAATTCTGAAGAGATAAACACAAGGCAGATCGATCTCTCACCGTTAGGAGATCGATCTCCAAGGGCAATTCTATATATACATGACTCTGAAATTCATTTTTCCCAAAAGCAACAATTCCCATTGAAAACTAAAATAAAACCTAACATTTCTACTCCAAAAACCTTCATCTTTTAAGCAGTTTTGGAGTGAGATTCATTTAAGCAAAATTGTTCCTAGTAAAGAATAGAATAACATAGTTGGAAACTAGAAGTTGAAATCAAGGATTGAAAGAGCAAGGTGAATTTTTCCCAATTTGGCAAAAAAAAGAGAGGAAAAATCAAGCTAGGTAAGATTCAATACACCAACTTCATTTATGTTAATATAGGTATCTTGGTGAGTTGATTGGTGTATATTTTATTTGCTGAAAACACCTTGATCATGTTAAATATCCATAACCTAGAATTGGCAAGAAATTGAGAAAATGATGAGAAAGTTTAGTAGGCATGGATTTAAGGATGAAATAAACATGTATGTAAGATTGTAAGATAGTTGTATGAAATACATAAATTGGAATAGATGAGAAATGCAAATAAGTATATGAGATATATGGTGAAATACCATAGTGGGAGAAAATGATGAAATGGAGGCATATGGAGAACATACCGGTTTAATTCGAATTAATAGACTTGGACGAGTCTAACAGGTTCTCGAGAAATGAGTTGTAAAATCGAAAGTGACTTAAAATAGAGTAAAGTCCAATAAGTTGAAATAAGGCCAAATGAGTATAAAAAGGGCCTAAATGCATTGATTTATATTCATGCAAGTGAAAATTAAATATATTAAAGTATACTGATGTGAATGATTGTTAACAGCTTCAGAAGTTATATTGGAAGCTGATCGGACTGTGAGAGTGAGCAGCACCGAGGAAGTGAGGTTACGTGACGTGATCCGAGGTAAGGGAATTTCGTGAGTAGCTAGAGGTAGCTACATGTATTTTGAATAGAATTTCGATTATTATACTTTCTATAAAATTTCGTGTATAGAAAAGGTTTGGTAGGAATCGTTAATGGTCAAATTGTGGTTTTATCCAATGGAAGGGTAAAAAGCTTAGGAAGCATGTTTGTGACTAGTTTTGATAGTTGCATGGATAGAATGACTAATGTTTTCATGTATATGCAAAAATAACACATTTGAGTGCCAATTTGATTTGATTGAGTGAAATTTCAATTGAAATAAGTCATCTATCAATTTGTGTGAAAACCACCGTGTTAGAGCACAACTCGCACGAGATTTCAATGAGATATGTATCACATAGTACTTGAGTATATTCTCGTACTTGATTTAATGCGATTTATGCATGATAGAGTAGTGAGAGCATTGCTCGTACTCAGTTTTGTTGATTGATGCATGATAGAGTATTGGAGCATTGCTCATACTCAGTTTTACATGGCATAGTGTTGGGAGCATTGCTCGCACTAGATTTACATGACTTGTGCATGAGGTCATGGTGGGAGTTTACTCACACATACCGATTTTGAAAGAGAGAGCATGAAACAGCTGTGTTGGGAGCCTGTTCTGACTGTGTGTCGCACCGATTATATGCTCACACGTGCAACATTTTGAGATATGGTCGAGGGCTATCAAAAATATTATCCATAGTATGAGGGTTAAGACTTATGGCAAGCATCCCGACTATGAGGTATATCCATGGTATGAGGGCTAAGATCTATGGCAGGCACCTCGACCTTAAGATTGGGTTCATGGAGTACTTTGTACCGTGTCTGTCACATGGAGTATGATGTACCATGAGTACACGATGTTATTAAGTTGTGAGCTGACGGTAGAGGATTGACCCACCTCCCGTTACAGCAAATGTGAGACCCCGCACATCGAGTATTATGTAGTCTGGGATCACGAAAAATAAGTTATGATCATAATCTCGAAACATGTAGTCGTCTATCTCATTTCATTTATTTGAGATTTCTTGAATGAATTATCACATGATTTTATAATTTGAACATGTGATTTGTGTGTGATCGATGTCATCGATGACATATTGGTAAACTCGAAATCCAAGGAAGAGTATGAGAAGCACCTCAAGATTGTATTGTAGACCCTACGAGAGCAGAAGCTGTATGCTAAACTCAGTAAGTGTGACTTTTGGTTGGCACAGATCTCGTTTTTGGGACACGTTGTGTCGAGGGATGGTGTATCAGTATATCCATCTAAGATTGAGGCTGTAGGTCAGTGGGAACAGTCGAGGACAGTCACCTAGATCAGGAGTTTTTTGGGTTTAGCAGGGTATTATCGGAGATTCGTTGAGGGATTTTTGAAGTTGGCTACTCTGTTGACATATCTCACTAGGAAGGGTGTTGCATTCGTGTGGGACGATGATTGTGAGAGGAGTTTTCAGGAGCTAAAGCGTCGATTAACTATCGCTCCAATTCTCACTATCCCTACCAGCTTAAGAGGATTTTTAGTGTATACCGATACTTCGCATTAGGGACAGGGCTGTGTATTGATGCATGATGGGAGGGTAGTTGCTTATGGATCTAGATAGTTGAAGGACCATGGGAAGAACTATCCGACCCACGATTTGAAGTTAGCGACAATAGTGTTTGCATTGAAGGTATGACACCACTACTTGTATGGTGAGAAGTTTCAAATTTTTACCGACCATAAAAGCCTCAAGTATCTGTTCTTACAGAAGGAACTAAACATAAGACAGAAAAGATGGCTGGAGCTTCTGAAGCACTATGATTGTGAGATACTTTATCATCCGGGTAAGGCTAACATTGTAGCTGATGTGTTGAGCAGGAAGAGCCTTGGGATGATATCGTATATGATGGTCAGGGAACATGAGTTGCTAGAGTAGTTTGCTAGCCTTAGTTTGGGAGTTGTGCCTTCTGACATGGATACGGACTATGTGATTACTAGTCTACACTTGGAGTTGGATCTGTTGGACAGGATTAGACAGGCTCAGCAGACTGATCCATATTGCATTGATGTGAGTAGTCAGATACAGAAAGGCACAGTGACTGACTTTGAGATGAGTTCTGATGGACTATTGAGGTACAGCGGCAGATTGTATGTTCCCGAGGACCCAGAGCTCAGGAGATTGATATTGATGAAAGCTCATTCTTTGAGGTACATGTTACATCCAGAGGGTAACAAGATGTATCAAAACCTCCAGAAGGTATACTGGTGGTCGGGTATGAAGAGAGATGTGGCAAATTTTGTGGCGAGATGTCTTGTGTGTCAGCAGGTGAAGGTAGAGCATCAGAAGCCTGCAAGGTCATTGCAACCTCTACCTAAATTTTTCTAAGAGTGTATTCGATTTTAGAATCTAGAGGAAAGCAATCAAAACTTCTGGCTCTACGCTTGCAATCATCGAAAAGTCCTTAAATTTTTTTTTTTTAATTTTTGAATTTTTGAATTTTTTTTTTAATTAAGAGAAAATTTAACTAACCTAAGCTAAGGCTCTAAATATTTAAAACCTAAATATTTACAAGCTAGAATTACACCTAAGCATAATTTCATCGATATTAATTAACGACTAATTAAGACTTCCCCGGCAACGGCGCCAAAAACTTGACGAGCCCTAAGGGTAATACCGCAAGTGCACGGATCGTACAAGTAATAATGGGATTTTGAGTCCCGAGTTATCGTCCCTCAGAGAAGTTGGTTAGCCTAATTAACTATCGGTTAATCTTACCCTAAGTATATTCTAGCAAATTATGAAATTAAAGTGGGTGATCTACTAATCTAGAATTGAAAATACCGAAAGCAAATAAAATAAAGAAAATAAAAGAAATAAAATCGAGCTCAAAGTACTTACAATACTCCAAGCAATTGAAAACAACAAACCTACAGAAGAAAATCAAAACCGTTAAAATTTAACTAACGCAATTAAAATAAAATGCAATCATGAAAATAAAGCAATAAAATTAAACTACAATTAAACTAACCTAAAAATGCAATTAAACTACTTAATTAAAATGCATGAGTTTATCTAAATTAATTTTAAGCACTACCCCTAATACTAGAATAAAAATTACTTAGTACCCAAATTAAATCTAAGTTAAATTAATGCATTGAAATTAATCTAACTAAGCTAACTAATTAAATTGGAAATAAACTAACTAAAATGCATGAAAATGAGTTAATGCCATAATGCAAGAGCCAAACAAGGCCTTAAGAATTTAAATCATCCAACAACTCCCTCCAAAATACTATTCATCATTCATTTCTTCATTTTCGATTTCCAGGCCACGTTCTCGAGGTGGTTACTAGAGCTGTGTCCAGCTGTTCCAAGCTTGATCTGCTGCTGTCAGTTCTGACCAGACATGACTCCAACTAGCTCCAGGCTGCTCGAGGTTAGCTGGTTTTTTCCTTCTCGGTGGTGACCAACCAATGCTCCAGGTAAGGATCGGTTCTGCTGCCTGCTGCACCCTGCGTTCTCGGTTTGGCTACTGCTGGTTTGCTGCAACCGGTCCTGCAGTCTGCTGCTTCATACCCTTGGCTCTCGGTTCTGTCCTGCCTGGTATGCTCTCCATTCCAGGCTACTCCCAGCTGCTAGGTGCTATAGGCCTGTCGCGGTTCCAGACTTCCTGATAGCTCTCGATTCTGCAGTGTCCTCTGCTGTTGCTCACTGGTGTGTCTCGGTTCAGGCGGTGGTTACTGGTTTACTTCACAGTAGCAGCTGCACTCCATTCTAAAATCATCTTCAGCCTCCTCGATGCTGAACTTTGTGCTCAGCAACAATAAGAACAAAGCACAAAACCAGTTAGCACAAAGCTTATAAAAACAGTGAGCAATGACTGAAACAGGGCATAACAGAGTAAGAAATGAAACTAAGGGTGAACCATGCTCCACGGATTGCTTCTTGAGTTTCTACACCGAAGAGCTTACCCCATCTTCTTCATTAACCATTAACAAGTAGAAAGTAAACAAACAACTATGATGCTAAAATGAAATGCTGTAAACGGAATGGATTAAAGAAACATGATCAAAATGTAGTAAAAATGGAATCTATATTATCAAGAACCGAAACTTGAAAATCATACAACTAAGAAAGAAATACAGAAAAGAGAGAGCAAAAATAAAGAACATAGTGAAACAGAAGATTACAACCTAGAGGTAATTTATAAAACAAACAACATAACAAATGAAGTCACAATCTCAATCCCGTAGCATCATCAACGTGAATGAAACATCATCCTCGGACTACTCTAAATCCAGCTCTTCATGCCATGATTCCACATTGCTTGAATGTGAAATAATGCCTAGCATTTGCCCACATTCAAGCACCAAAACCAAACAGCAAAGAGGAAGGAATGAGTGCAGAACCGAATGCACAAAGATCTTACCCGAGAGCAACTAAGAAAAAAAAATGGAAGCTATGAAATGGAAATGAAATAAAAAGAGAAAATGTTTAAACAAAACCGAGAAGTATAAAGGAAGTAGATTGCCTTAAAATAAACTATTTTAGATTGGAAAATGAAGAACTTTTAATCAACTTGAATGTCTTGAATCAACAATAAAGCAAATAGTTTGCAAAACCGAGAAGAACATGGGAAAATCACTAATCATTCAACCAAATGTAAAGTTTTTACCAAACAAGAGAAGGAAAATGTTAAAACACAAGGAAAACTATTCGGAAGGCAACTTAGAACTTACCCTAAAAAGCTATTCTACCCTAAAAATTACATTCCTCTTCAATTTCCATGTTTTTCTATTTATACTAACACTAGGGGTAAAATGGTAATTTTCACATCATTGATGATTTGGCATTTTTTTGGCCACTTGTCTTCACACCATTGGCTCCTTGAAAAGATATGTCCATGTCATCAGTCTTCTTGTCCAATTGGATGTGCTCGGTTTGTCCGCGTGGCTCAATCTCGATTTTAGCACAATTTCGGTCCATTTTCTACCGAAATCTTCAAAATTCATCCGGATTTGATTTATCTGCAAACATAAGAATTTTAATTAAATAAAGGGGATAATTAACAAAATAAATTGGGGATTTAAATAAATAATTAGGAAATTAAGCACAAATAATTCTAAAAATATAGAATTATCACACCCCCAAACTTGAGCTTTTGCTTGTCCTCAAGCAAAACAAAATGATTGTAGGAATGACAAGTACAAAAACACAATAATTTCCCCAATATTATCCTCAAAGATAAAGTACAGACTATGAAATCAAAGATTTACAATTACAAGTCCAGCACTTAGAATTATTCAATCATAAGTCCTAACCCAAATTGGACTCCTCGTGAGTGTGTGAAAAATGTCAAAGTCACTTCTCAGTACATTATCCGGATCAGATTATGCAAACGCAGTGAATGCAAAGTCAGAGACATGTGATCATTCCATAAGTTTGCTTTTCACTTCTTTCTCCACTAATGTAGTTACACTTAACTAAAGATCATTAGGACTTCATTAAGCTTGTAATGTAAGGCTGATTAAGGTCTGATAAAGTCAATTTAGGTTTAATTACCCCTTAACATGCATTACTTCTAGGATCTTGATGTAAGAGCTCTAATTATTTCCCTAAAACTTATTTATTTTGCTAAACTTTTTTTTTTTTGAATTTTTCTTCTTTCTTCTCTTTTTTTTTCATCATTTTTCATTTTTTTTTTTTTACATACTCCTTCACTATCACTTAATACCCATATAGCTCACAATATATCCAATGACTTTTCATGCTTTCGGGGTAAGGGATAGGAAAAAGTATTAAAGCTAAGGAAACAAAAATAAGCATGTGTATTTACAGAGAAAAGCTTATTTGGCCCAGATGGGTGACTAGGGGTAGAATATGTACAAGGAAGGCTAGAAAGGCTCAAACGATCCAAAGATGGCCTAAATCATCTCCCTAATTAAGTGTGATCTAATATTTCGCCTCGAGATTAGATCAAACAAATTCTAGAATATGATGCACAAAATCAACTGAACAAATGCAATCCTATGTACACATAATCTTTCTCTAAATAAATATACAGATTCATGACATGACATGTGCATAAGATGAGGCAATCGCAATCAGAATCAAGACAAATTCAAGAACTCAACTTCATGCTTTTCCTATAATCATGCTTCTCATTCAATTAAAGTCAGACTAAATCATGGGGTCATATCATCGGAATATGAGAAAACTACATGCTAAGCGCTAAATCATCCCAAAATCAAGCAATTTAAGCTCATAATATCGAAAAAATTTTGAAAATTCCTTCTCAGATTTTCGAAAAAATTTTGAAAATTTTTTCAATTTTTTTTCACAAAATTGCTCAAGTGATATCCCCTCCCCCAAACTTAACGTGCACAGTGTCCTCAGTGTGCAGATAATATAAGAATTTAGAGCTCAAGAATAGAGTACTCCCCTTTTCTGATGTTGATGAACAATCGAAGCTTTGATTGAAAGCATAAAACGAGAAAAGAAACCTGCAACACAAACAAAGAAAGACACAATAGAAAAGAAAAAGAAAAACGAACTATATACAAAGTGAAAGTAAAAACACAGCCCCTTCAAATGCAGCTGAAGAAGACAACACTCAGCAGCAGGGCGAAGAGTAAGAGGATTAGCCAAAATGGTGACAGAATGTTAACAGTTAAATCCTCTAGAGCCCTATCTATTTCCCTCCTTCTTTCAGATTTTATATGGTCAAGCCTTATGTTCTCCTCAATCTCTATCTTAAAACATTCTCGAGAGTCATCAGGGATCTTCAAAGGTTTGAAAACATTAAACTTTACTTCCTGATCTTGGACTCTCATCGTCAACTTTGTAGCATCAGAGGGCGAGGAAGGCAATGAATAAGAAGAAGGTATAGATGAAGAAGCGCTTAGCTTTGTTTCCTTGGCAGCCCGATCTTTAGGTTCCTGCTCTTTCTGAGCTACTTTGTTAGAACTTACGAATTCTTCAACTATGTGCTGTTCAGGTTGGGACTTGACTTGTGGCTTATCTAGCTCTCTGCCACTCCTAAGGGTGATAGACCTAACATGTTCCTTACCCTCCCCTTGCTTATCAGGATTAACTTCAGTATTACTAGGAAGGGTCCCTTGAGGATGTTGGCTAAGAGCACTAGCTATTTGTCCCACCTGAACCTCTAAGTTCTTAATTGAAACAGCTTGATCTTGCAGGATAGTCGTGAACATCTCCTCTAATGTAGGCTTCTTCTCAGCTGCTGGTGTGTGATAGAATTGGGGCTGCATGAGTGGTGGTGGTGGTGCTTGTGGTGATGGATGATATTGAAATTGAGGTGAGGATGGATGATGTGGATGGTGTGGAAATTGCGGCTGTGGTGGTACCTGAACCGGTGGAGCTTGAAAACTAGGGGGTTCTATAGATCTAGAGTTAGAAGGTTGTCCTTGGTTTTGGCTCCAGGAGAAGTTATGATGGTTCCTCCACCCTGAGTTGTAGGTGTTTGAAAAATGGTTGTTTTGTTGCGTTTGAGAAGGGGCAACATACTGAACCGATTCTAAGTTGAGCGGACACCTATCTACAGAGTGGGTACCACTACACAGCTCGCAGGAAAGAAAAGGACTTTGGACAGAATATATAGGGTTAGGACTATTGGGAGGATTATGTTGGGTACTGAGTGACTCCACCTTCTTTGTAAGATTGGCTATCTGAGAAGTCAAGGTGGACATCGTGTAGAGCTCATAAATACCCGTCGGCTTCTTTGGCATTTGCCTCTCCGAGGACCATTGATAGTTGTTAGTCGCCATCCTTTCTAACAGCTCATCAGCCTCTTCCTCTGTTTTGCACATCAAGGCTCCACCCGCAGCAGTGTCAACAATGGTCCTATTTGGGCTTGTAAGTCCGTGGTAGAAGGTCTGAACTTGCAACCACAACGGTAGGCCATGGGGAGGGCACTTCCTAAGAAGCTCCTTATATCGTTCCCATGCCTCATAAAGAGATTCAAAATCGTACTGGGCAAAGGAAGATATATTGCTACGGAGTTGGGCTAATTTAGAGGGAGGAAAGAATTTGGCTAAAAATTGGTGGGCTAACTCATCCCATGTAGAAATGGATCCTGGAGGCAGAGAGGTCAACCAATGTCTCGCCCTATCCCTAAGTGAGAAAGGGAATAGTCTAAGCCTAAGTGCATCGTCTGATAATCCATTGTGCTTGAAGGTGTTGCATAAGTCCAAGAATTGCCCGAGATGAGCATGTGGGTCATCATGTGGAAGCCCACTGAACTGCAAAGATGTTTGGATTATCTGGATGATTGCGGGCTTAATTTCAAAATTATTTGCATGGACAGCTGGTGGCCTAATGCCGGAATAATATTCTCCAATCGTCGGCATTGCATAATCTCCGACTGTCTTAATTTTCCTATTTTCTGTCATGATGAATTGCAGCGGAGCTAATAATTTCCTCGAGTCCTATTAAATTTTTCTAAGAGTGTATTCGATTTTAGAATCTAGAGGAAAGCAATCAAAACTTCTGGCTCTACGCTTGCAATCATCGAAAAGTCCTTAAATTTTTTTTTTTTTAATTTTTGAATTTTTGATTTTTTTTTTTATTAAGAGAAAATTTAACTAACCTAAGCTAAGGCTCTAAATATTTACAACCTAAATATTTACAAGCTAGAATTACACCTAAGCATAATTTCACCGATATTAATTAACGACTAATTAAGACTTCCCCGGCAACGGCGCCAAAAACTTGACGAGCCCTAAGGGTAATACCGCAAGTGCACGGATCGTACAAGTAATAATGGGATTTTGAGTCCCGAGTTATCGTCCCTCAGAGAAGTTGGTTAGCCTAATTAACTATCGGTTAATCTTACCCTAAGTATATCCTAGCAAATTATGAAATTAAAGTGGGTGATCTACTAATCTAGAATTGAAAATACCGGAAGCAAATAAAATAAAGAAAATAAAAGAAATAAAACTGAGCTCAAAGTACTTACAATACTCCAAGCAATTGAAAACAACAAACCTACAGAAGAAAATCAAAACCGTTAAAATTTAACTAACGCAATTAAAATAAAATGCAATCATGAAAATAAAGCAATAAAATTAAACTACAATTAAACTAACCTAAAAATGCAATTAAACTACTTAATTAAAATGCATGAGTTTATCTAAATTAATTTTAAGCACTACCCCTAATACTAGAATAAAAATTACTTAGTACCCAAATTAAATCTAAGTTAAATTAATGCATTGAAATTAATCTAACTAAGCTAACTAATTAAATTGGAAATAAACTAACTAAAATGCATGAAAATGAGTTAATGCCATAATGCAAGAGCCAAACAAGACCTTAAGAATTTAAATCATCCAACAACTCCCTCCAAAATACTATTCATCATTCATTTCTTCATTTTCGATTTCCAGGTCACGGTCTCGGGGTGGTTACTAGAGCTGTGTCCAGCTGTTCCAAGCTTGATCTGCTGCTGTCAGTTCTGACCAGACATGACTCCAACTAGCTCCAGGCTGCTCGAGGTTAGCTGGTTTTTTCCTTCTCGGTGGTGACCAACCAATGCTCCAGGTAAGGATCGGTTCTGCTGCCTGCTGCACCCTGCGTTCTCGGTTTGGCTACTGCTGGTTTGCTGCAACCGGTCCTGCAGTCTGCTGCTTCATACCCTTGGCTCTCGGTTCTGTCCTGCCTGGTATGCTCTCCATTCCAGGCTACTCCCAGCTGCTAGGTGCTATAGGCCTGTCGCGGTTCCAGACTTCCTGATAGCTCTCGATTCTGCAGTGTCCTCTGCTGTTGCTCACTGGTGTGTCTCGGTTCAGGCGGTGGTTACTGGTTTACTTCACAGTAGCAGCTGCACTCCATTCTAAAATCATCCTCAGCCTCCTCGATGCTGAACTTTGTGCTCAGCAACAATAAGAACAAAGCACAAAACCAGTTAGCACAAAGCTTATAAAAACAGTGAGCAATGACTGAAACAGGGCATAACAGAGTAAGAAATGAAACTAAGGGTGAACCATGCTCCACGGATTGCTTCTTGAGTTTCTACACCGAAGAGCTTACCCCATCTTCTTCATTAACCATTAACAAGTAGAAAGTAAACAAACAACTATGATGCTAAAATGAAATGCTGTAAACGGAATGGATTAAAGAAACATGATCAAAATGTAGTAAAAATGGAATCTATATTATCAAGAACCGAAACTTGAAAATCATACAACTAAGAAAGAAATACAGAAAAGAGAGAGCAAAAATAAAGAACATAGTGAAACAGAAGATTACAACCTAGAGGTAATTTATAAAACAAACAACATAACAAATGAAGTCACAATCTCAATCCCGTAGCATCATCAACGTGAATGAAACATCATCCTCGGACTACTCTAAATCCAGCTCTTCATGCCATGATTCCACATTGCTTGAATGTGAAATAATGCCTAGCATTTGCCCACATTCAAGCACCAAAACCAAACAGCAAAGAGGAAGGAATGAGTGCAGAACCGAATGCACAAAGATCTTACCCGAGAGCAACTAAGAAAAAAAAATGGAAGCTATGAAATGGAAATGAAATAAAAAGAGAAAATGTTTAAACAAAACCGAGAAGTATAAAGGAAGTAGATTGCCTTAAAATAAACTATTTTAGATTGGAAAATGAAGAACTTTTAATCAACTTGAATGTCTTGAATCAACAATAAAGCAAATAGTTTGCAAAACCGAGAAGAACATGGGAAAATCACTAATCATTCAACCAAATGTAAAGTTTTTACCAAACAAGAGAAGGAAAATGTTAAAACACAAGGAAAACTATTCGGAAGGCAACTTAGAACTTACCCTAAAAAGCTATTCTACCCTAAAAATTACATTCCTCTTCAATTTCCATGTTTTTCTATTTATACTAACACTAGGGGTAAAATGGTAATTTTCACATCATTGATGATTTGGCATTTTTTTGGCCACTTGTCTTCACACCATTGGCTCCTTGAAAAGATATGTCCATGTCATCAGTCTTCTTGTCCAATTGGATGTGCTCGGTTTGTCCGCGTGGCTCAATCTCGATTTTAGCATAATTTCGGTCCATTTTCTACCAAAATCTTCAAAATTCATCCGGATTTGATTTATCTGCAAACATAAGAATTTTAATTAAATAAAGGGGATAATTAACAAAATAAATTGGGGATTTAAATAAATAATTAGGAAATTAAGCACAAATAATTCTAAAAATATAGAATTATCATGTGTCAGCAGGTGAAGGTAGAGCATCAGAAGTCTGCAAGGTCATTGCAACCTCTACCTATATCGACATGAAAATGGGAGCATATCACCATGGATTTCGTGATAGATTTACCGAGGACCTGGAGGAATCACGATGCAATATGGGTGATCGTTGATAGGCTGACAAAGTCAGCCCACTTTCTAGCTATGAGAGCTACTGATAGTCTGAGTTCATTGGGAGAGATGTATGTACACGAGGTAGTGAGGTTACATGGTGTTTCAGTGAGCATTGTCCCGGATAGGGATTCCCTCTTCACTTCCCACTTTTGGGAACAATTTCAAGAAGCCATGGGAACCCAGTTGAGTTTGAGCACTGCTTTCAATCCTCAGGCAGATGGTCAGTCAAAGAGAACTATACGGACTCTAGAGGATATGTTGAGAGCGTGTGTGCTAGATTTTAGAGGCTCTTAGGATGATCATTTACCACTAGCCGAATTCGCCTACAACAATAGTTATCATTCGATTATCAGGATGACATCGTATAAGGCTTTGTATGGCCTTAGATGTCGTTCCCCTATTGGTTGGGAAGAAGTGGGTGATCGAAAGATTTTTGCTCTTGACTTGGTTACACAGGTCTTTGAGGATGTCCGATTGATTATTGAGAGATTTAGGACAGCTCAGAGTAGACAGAAGAGCTATGCTGACAGGAGACAAAGACCACTTGAGTTCGCAGTGGGTGAGTCCATGTTTTTGAAGGTTGCTCCTTCTAAGGGTATAACGAGGTTCGAGAAGGATGGCAAGTTGAGTCCTCGCTACGTTGGACCCTTTGAGATACTTGATCGAGTGGGAGATAAGGTATATAGGTTAGCTTTACCATCGGATTTATCGGGAGTGCATAGTGTCTTCCACATTTTGATGCTTCAGAAGTATTATCCATTTCCAAACCATGTGATTCGATAAGAGCCATTGGAGCTCAAGGAAGACTTGACATATGTAGAGAAACCGATCCAGATACTGGATAGAAAGGAGAAAGTCTTGAGAAACAAGACCATCGGGTTAGTGAAGATTCTCTGGTAGCATCACACTTCAGAGGAGGCTACTTGGGAGCTATAGAGTCTGATGAAAGAGAGACACCCCTAGTTGTTTGAAGAGTAACTTGGTTCTAATTTGGAGAACCAAATTTCTTTAAGGAGGGAAGGATTGTAAAACCTGTAATTTAATATGTACTCTTTATGATTTTGTGATTTACAAACAAGTCACAATTGACATAAATCATAAGGAATGAATGTTTTTAAGTTGCAAATGTGTAAGAAATGCAAAACAAGTAGTGAAACAAATTATATATGAATGTAAGAGTGAAATTTTGGGAAAATTGCAGCAGAACTGTAGCAGAAGAGCAGATCGATCCCTCATTCAATGTAGATCGATCTTGGATAGGTTTTGGATAGAACGGATCGATCTCATACAAGGGCCAGATCGATCTCCATATGATTCTGTGTTAAGCAGATTGATCTTATGCTAAAGAGCAGGTCGATCTCATGCTAAAGAGCAGATCAATCTCCTAAGAATAAAAGTCGAATTCTGAAGAGATAAACATAGGGCAGATCGATCTCTCATTGTTAGGAGATCGATCTCCAAGGGTAATTCTATATATACATGACTCTGCACTTCATTTTTCCTGAGAGCAGTAATTCCCATTGAAAGCCAAAGTAAAACCTAACCTTTCTACTCCAAAACCTTCATATTTCAAGCAGTTTTGAGTAAGATTCATTTCAGCAAAGTTGTTTCTAAAAAAGAATAAAACAACATAGTTGGAAATTAGAAGTTAAATCAAGGATTGAAGGAGCAAGGTGAATTTTTCCCAATTTGGCAAAAAAAGGAGGAAAAATCAAGCTAGGTAAGATTCAATACACCAACTTCATATATGTTAATATAGGTATCGTGGTGAGTTGATTGGTGTATATTTGATTTGTTGAAAACACCTTGATCATGGTAAATATCCATAACCTAGAATTGGCATGAAATTGAGAAAATGATGAGAAAGTTTACATGGATTTAAGGATGAAATAAGCATGTATGTATGAAATATATAAATTGGAATAGATGAGAAATGCAAATAAGTTTATGAGATATATAGTGAAATACCATAGCGGGAGAAAATGATGAATTGGAGGCATAGGGAGAACATGCCGGTTTAATTCGAATTAGTAGACTTGGACGAGTCTAATAGGTTCTCGAGAAATGAGTTGTAAAATCGAAAGGGATTTAAAAGAGAGTAAAGTCCAATTAGTTGAAATGAGGCCAAATGAGTATAAAAAGGCCTAAATGCATTGATTTAGATTCATGCAAGTGAAAGCTAAGTATATTAAAGTGTACTGATGTGAATGATTGTTAACAGCTTCGAAAGTTATATTGGAAGCTGATCGGACTGCGAGTGAGCAACACCGAGGAAGTGAGGTCACGTGATTTGATCCGAAGTAAGAGAATTTCGTGAGTAGCTAGAGGTAGCTACACGTATTTTGAATAGAATTTCGATTATTATACTGTATATGAAATTTCGTGTATAGAAAAGGTTCGGTAGAAATCGATAATGGTCAAATTGTGGTTTTATCCAATTGAAGGGTAAAAAGCTTAGGAAACATGTTTGTGACTAGTTTTGATAGTTGCATGGATAGAATGACTAATGTTTTCATGTATATGCAAAAATAACACATTTGAGTGCCGATTTGATTTGATTGAGTGAAATTTCAATTGAAATAAGTCATCTATCGATTTGTGTGAAAACCACCGTGTTAGAGCACAGCTCGCATGAGATTTCAATGAGATATGCATCACATAGTACTTGAGTATATTCTTTTACTTAATTTTAATGTAATTTATGCATGATAGAGTATTGAGAGCATTGCTCGTACTCAATTTTATTGATTGATGCATGATAGAGTATTAGAGCATTGCTCATACTCAGGTTTACATGATATAGTGCTGGGAGCATTGCTCGCACTAGATTTATTGACTTGTGCATTAGGTCGTGTTGGGAGTTTGGTCACACGTACCAGTTTTGAAAGAGAGCATGAAACAACCGTGCTGGGAGCCTGTGCTGACTGTTTGTCACACCGATTATATGCTCACACGTGTAACATTTTGAGATATGGCTGAGGGCTATCAAAAATATTATCCATAGTATAAGGGCTAAGACTTATGGCAAGCACCCCGACTATGAGGTATATCCATGGTATGATGGCTAAGACATATGATAGGCATCCTGACCTTGAGATTGGGTCCATGGAGTACTTTGTACCTTAAATGTCACATGGAGTACGATGTACCGTGAGTACACGATGTTATTGAGTTGTGAGCTGACGGTAGAGGATTTACCACTCCGTTACAGCAAATGTGAAACCCCGCACATCGAATACTGTGTAGCCTGGGATCATGAAAAATGAGTTATGATCATAATCTCGAAACATGTAGTCGCCTATCTCGTTTCATTTACTTGAGATTTCTTGAATGAATTATCACATGATTTTATAATCTGAACATGTGATTTTGGGTGTGATAAGGGTAACCCTAGGGATGAGTGAGGCCCATATTTCCATGCTTTTAACATGATGATATGCCACATTGTTTTGATTTAATTGAAATGGCTTGATGAAATGTGATTTACATTAATTACATGAGAAATGCAATATTTTGCATAAACCAACATGTTTTCAGTTTGATAATTGAGGATTTATATCTATATGTATATATTGCATAAATGTTTCAAGAAAGACACATGCTTTAGATACGAGCGAAAAGGAAATGATTTAAAGGCATGATGATTGTATTTTGTAGATAGTGTAGTTATCTACTTGCTTGCCTTATTTCTTTACTGAGCTGTGAGTTCACCCCCTTTTTATTTTCACTCTCTACAGAGCATTCACAGTAGTTGGACACGGCTGAGGACTGGTATTTTTAGATCCGCTGCATACCCATCTTACGAATGGTATACACATTCATACGTTTTGTACTGAATAATGTAAAAGCACAGTTATATAAACGAATGTACGGTCAGGGATGTATATTTACAAGTATTTGTATTTAATACGTGAGTTACTTTTAATAAAAGATTACTTACAGTCAATAGAATATTTGTATTGACATGTGTGCATGTTATGAAATGAATGTGGTTGAGGTGACTAATATCGAATCACAACCCAACGGTTTGGTGTTGAGTTATGACAGAAGGAGAGGTAAGTAAAATGCAAAAAAATTGTGGTTATTTTGGTAGGTCACGGGAGGGGAGGTCGTGACAAAAGAGGTTTTCCCCCAATTTGGCAAAAAGAGAAAAAAAGTCAAGTTAGGTAAGATTTCTATACATCATCTTCTAGTATGTTAATGTAGACATTTTGATGAGTAGATTGGTGTATATAATGTTGACTGAAATGTTCATGTACATGCTTAAACAACCATGACCTAGAATGAGTTTAGTGAGAGAAAGTTGAAATGACATGGCGTTGATGATGGTTTAAACATGTAGAGATGTTAGTAAGCATGTATAGGTGATTTTAAGATAACTTTGTGAAATCCATAAGTTAGAATGGATGATGATTGAAAATGAGCAAAAGAGGTGTTTGATAAATTGCCATAGTGAAGGAAATGATGAACTAGAGGTATTATGAGCTTAATGCCGGTTTAGTGTGAATCAATAGGCCTAAAGAGTTCAATAGATCCTAGAGAAATGAATAGAGTTATCAAAATGGACTTAAGAGAAAGTGGGGCCTTATAAGCTTTAATGAACCCAATAAGTCGAATCGAATATAGTAAACGCGAGAATTGTGTTGTATTGCGTTAAATTGATGTGATAATTAATTTGTGCAGCTCCGGAGATTTCATTGGAAGTGAATCGAATTGCACAATCGAGCAGCTCTGAGGAAGTGGAATCACTCGACGCAATTCCAAGTAAGGGAATTTTGTGAGTATCTAGAGGTAGCTGCACATATTTTGAGGGTGTTTATAGGACTTTGTAATTGTTTGGTTACCTAGAAAAGGAATAATGGTTTGTGCGAACGATTTTGAATATTGATAAAAATGTGATTTTGGGTTTTTGCTCCTAGAAGCTAAATTCGTTCAAATATGGATAGTAAGGCTAATAATTGCATGAAATATCATGTTTTGATATTTTTATGAAACACATTGCTTTGATTTAAACGAAATTTATGGATAGGTTGGTTATTGACTTCATAATTTTTGAAATAGCACGAGTCAGGTGTTAATTGTGGTTTGAACGTGTTTTGTTGAAATAGAGCCACCTATAAGGTTTATGTGGGTTAAATCGTGCTGGAGCCTAGCTCGCACCATGTTTTGAGTTGTGATGTTTTATAAGCCTTACTGAAGTTTTTGCTCGTACGTGATTTTCTCATTATTTGTTATGCATAAAGTCATACTATAGCATTGCTCATACGAAGGTATTCACTGATGATACATGAAATCGAGCTAGAGCTTTGCTCGCACTGGACTTTTCACACTGTGATATCTAATGAGTTGCGCTGGATGCCTCGTGTAGACTTTGTGTCACACAGATGAGATGCTCGCACGAGCCGTGTTGGATGCCTCGAGTAGACTACTAGTCACACGGATGAGATGCTCTCACACGGATGAGGTAGATAAGACCTATGACAGATACCCCCAACCATGATATGGGTCCACAGAGTACGTTGTGCCGTGTATATCACATGGAGTACATTGTACCATGTGGTTATGATGTTGATTTGAAGGTCTTGTGTAAGATTAACCCACCTCCATTCCAGCATGATGCCCCGCATATCGGGATCCGTGTGGTCTGGATGATAATGACATAGTTGGCCAACAGAGTCCTCGATTTTATAGTGACCACCTGTCTCACATGATATCACATGGTTTTATATACTGAACATGATTTGTGTTATCCAGGGTAGACCCGAGGGAGGGGTCTAACATTGTGAGATGTTTTTAAAAGGATGATATGCTAACTGTTATGAGTCTTACTAAGTTTTGAATTTGATGTTAAACCCTGAGGAATGGTTTTTATGATGAGTTTTATTATGATGAGCATGAGAGGTTTTACATGATGATTTTCCTTGTTTACATGCCTACTTCCATGTCTTCTTTTCAGTACATGATATATGTATATACATGTGGCATAATTTTAATATTTCCTCATGCTTTGGATATAAATGATTTTTATGCCATGACATTATAAGCATGTAGATAGTGTAGTTATCTACCATGCTTGTATTATTGCCTTACTGAGCGTGTAGTTGTAAGACCCAATTTTTATTGAAATTCCTTATGATTCATATGATGTAAACATGGTGGGATGCAAATTGAATCATAAAAAGAGTTGTAAGTGAATGAAAAATGCAAATGGAATGAATAAAAATTCTCGAATACATTTAAAAGATCAAATGGAAGATTGAAATGGTCACCGATTAACTGAAAGGGATTCCGACCATTCGGAATGGAGATAAGGATTTAAAACACGAAATGAGAGAGGGTTCGTGAAGGGAAGTTGTGTTGATTTGGTCCCGAACACGTGCAAGGGTAAAACAGTCAAAAGATCGAAATCCGGTATAAATTTGATAAGAAAAAAATTTCATTAAAAATATGAAATTAAGAAATCTTGATCAATAATGAGGAACATATTGAATTTCGAGTCCAATTTATCAAGATATGAATTTATTAGAATTAATCGAAATTTTCACATCGAAAAATTATCCCGAAAATATTGAAAAAATATACCGAAAAGACGAAATAAGATAGATAAATTCATTTATGGATTAAATTAATAAAAGATAATTTTTTAATGATATTTTGGGATTTTTTATAATATTTTAATGAATATAATAATAATAATAAAATAAATTATAAATAATAAATAATAATAAAGAAAAAAAGAGAATAGTGTTGTGCGATCGCGCGAAACTGATCGCGCGACAGCCATCTTTGGCTTCCCCAAAAGACGGCGAACGGTGGCACGATGGAGGGCGAGGCGATCGGCGAAGCAAGGCCAGCACCGAGGGAGCCTCCATCGGCCAGCACGCTCACCCCAGCCACCGAAAATCGTGAGAACGGCGAGGGGGAGAAAGCAAAAATGGAAAAGAGAAATTGGCGGCCACTAGCGCCGATCTGGTCAACCCCACCCACAGCCGAACGTTCCCGAGGCAAAGACAAGCCGATTTATGGCAGAAATGGCCTGAGAAAAGGCGACCAGCACCGGCAACGGCGAGAAGGAGAAATGGTAGCGAGACCGAGGAGAGAAGAGGCCAGACCGCCCACTTTCAGACCACCGCTGGCGAAACCGAGGTCATATCCGTGCATCGGACAGTCCCGTGGACCTGCTGGAGATGAAAGCTGGTGAAAAACTGGCCGACGAAGCTCCGAACGACGAAGAAGAAAATCGAACCTGACTGAATTGGGCTAAATCGGATCGGTCTGAACCGGGCTGAACCAGACCGAACCAGTTCAACCAGAAAAGAAGAAAAAGAAAGAGAAAAAGGGAAAAAAGAAAAAGAGAAAAAATTTGAAGAAAATTCCAGTGATACAATCGAGCTACGGGTAAGCCGGTAGGCGATTAAAATTGATCGATTTAAATTTCAAAATATTTAATATGATTAATATTCGACTGAAAATTGACCCGAATATGTAATTGTGTAGCTCGACAATTGACGTCAAACGAGAGCTCGAGTCAGCCTCGATTTGTGTACTATCATGAATTCTCGGGTAAGTAACCCTTATTTACGACAATTTGCATAGTTATGCGTGTTAGAAAATTACCGCATAAATTATAGATTAATTTTATATAAAATGAATTAAATTCTAAAATTTGAGATAAATTGTCGTAAATAATTAACTGAGGTATCCGAGAGTTTAGAACGAGGCATAATAAATACTGATGGGCCCAATGAGCCCAATAGGCCTCGATAATGTGAATAGTAAGTGGAAAATGGGTTTAAGGCCGATTAAGGCCCATCAAGGTGCAATCGGGCCCAAGATTGTAAACAGGCCCAATGCTTTGAAATAAGCTCAAAAATGATGAAATAAAGTAAATTGAATGATTTCTGACCGATAAATAATTATACGCAGCTCCGGAGATTAGATTAGGAGTAAATCGGACTGCGTGACGAGACATCAGTGATAAGGTCAGACTGTACAAAAAAATGAGGTAAGGGAATTTTGCGAGTAGCTAGAGGTAGCTACACGTATTTTTAACAGCTTTTACATACACTGAAATTGTATAAAGATCCTAGAAATGGATTAAAAATTTTAAGGACCCGGAATGAGTAAAAGACTATTTACCCCTACTGAGGGAAAATTCACCTAAGGATGGTGAAAGCATGACATGCATGAAATGCATGATTTGAAATATTTTCATGAAATTTTAGCAAAGCAAATTGGTAGATTGGCCAGTAATTGCATAAATTTCACAAGATAACACTACGTAATTTGTATTTATAATTTAAATGAAATTCTTTGGAAAATAGGCCAACTATCAAGTTTATATGGAAACAAATGATGCTGGAACATTTCATCGCACTATATCTGAGTTTGTAACTGTGTATAATGGTGCTGGAGCTGTTGCTCGCATCGATTTGTGTGCATGATATGCATAAGAAGGTGTTGGAGCGTTTGCTCGCTCTAGTTTTAATGATTTGACATGCATGAGAGGTGCTAGAGCTTAGCTCGCATGAGTTTTGAATTGTGTGACACATGCATTAGTGCCGGAGCAGGGGCTCGCACTAGAGTTTTACATGCATGGGTGCTGGAGCCTAGCTCGCACCAGATTTTCACATGATTTTCGTGACAGGGTGCTGGAGCCTAGCTCGCACCAGATTTTCATGACAAGGTACTAGAGTTTAACTCGCACAAGATTTTTACTTGATTTTTATGACAGAGTGCTGGAGCCTAGCTTGCACTAATTTTACATGATTTTGACAGAGTACTAGAGCTTAGCTCGCACTAGATCTTATCAGATTTTATGAAACGCGTGCTGGAGA
The DNA here is from genome assembly GCA_033439115.1 of Firmiana major. Taxonomy (NCBI): domain Eukaryota; kingdom Viridiplantae; phylum Streptophyta; class Magnoliopsida; order Malvales; family Malvaceae; genus Firmiana; species Firmiana major. The sequence continues at coordinate 17,151,327 of CM065903.1, read as the reverse complement.
TTTGCTCGCACGAGATTTTCCTTGATTTTATGAGAGTGTTGGAGCATTGCTCGCACTGATTTTATGAGAGTGTTGGAGCATTGCTCGCACTGATTTTATGAGACATGCGATGAGCCGTGCTTGGAGCGTCGGGTAGACTGTGTGTTACGTCGATTAAATATGCTCGCACGTGCGTTTTGAGATAAGCACGATTATTAATATTAGATGTGGGTCCACAGAGCACGTTGTACCGTGCAAGTAGCATGGAGTAAGTTGTACCATGCTGGGATTGATTATGTGGCATCTTCGGATGCGAGTGGCATCTTCGAATGCGAGATATCGGACAGGACCGACGGGATGGACTGACCCACTCTCAGGGCGGTTCCCGATAGTGGTGAGACCCCGCACACAGGATCCGTGTAGCAGTGGGATCACGAGTATATGGCCATACTCCTGATTATTTGCCTGAGATATTGATATATATATTGCCTAGTCTCGCATGTTACTATATGATCTTTTGAAAGCTTGAGAATGCGTGTATTTTGTGTGAGTTTGGACCACCCGAGGGAGGGGTTGGATCCTGACTGATGATATTGGTTTTGTTGTGAATAAATGAAAATTTCAATGTTTTCAAAAATGCTTGGAAATAAATGATTTTATGTGGATCGGGATCACCCGAGGGAGGGGTTGAGTCCTGATGAGTGTGATGGATGTGGATTCATGAAATGAATTAAAATGTTTTCTACGGTTTTGTGGAAACTCAGCATAATGTATTTTCCTTGCTTGTTTATAATTCATGAAATGAAATGTTTTAGCATGAGGAGGTTATCCATGCTTTAATTGCAAATGCATGATTTTGATTTAATTCATGCGCTGTATGATTTTACATTGAGATGCCATTGAGGCATGAGTTGCATGATTTCCATAAGCACGAACAACTTTTATAAACTATGGCATTGATGTGTGCATGATTTCATGCTTGAGCTTTAAACGAAAAGAAATGGATTTAAGGGCATGACATTATGAGCATGTAGATAGTGAAGCTATCTATTTACTTGCATGATTGCCTTAACGAGCGCGTGGTTTGCTCACCCCCTTATTTTTCCCTCTTTTCAGAGCATTCGCAGTAGATTGTGAGTGGCTGATGACTTGCATTCTTGGTATCTGCTGCTTCCCATCATCGAGAAAAGGTATACACACTTGTATGGTTTTGTATCTAAATATGTAAATGCACAGTACTGTAAACGTATATGACGTCGGGGATGTAAGGTTATGTAAATGAAATTGTGATTGTGAGATGGAAATGGAATGGTAAGTAGTGTGAGGGAACAACATCAAATCATAGCCCAACTGTTTGTAGGATGGTCACGATGAGAGGAAGGTAAAAATTAAATATGAAAGAAAAAGAAAAATTTACTATGATTTTTGGGTCGTGATAGTGGTTGCTCATCCCTATCATTTCCCCCTCTACAAAACGCTCACAGTAGTCTAGTAAAGGACCGAGGAATTGTATCCAGATATCCGCTACTCTCCATTCCCAAGAGGTATACACACAGGAAATCTTTTGTATCTAAACGTGTAATAGCACAGTAATCATTTTGGATTATAATACGGGGGATGTAAGTGTTAGCAAACATGTATAATTATAGAACTTAAACTTTTAAATGTATGTGTTTGCCTTTGATTAATTGAAAGATGAATGGTAAATGATGATTAATATTGACTCATAACCCAACTGTTATTGATGAGAGTTGTTTACGACCGGGTGAGGAAATGAAAAAGCAAAAAAATTATGGTGATTTTTGATGAAAAGGATGAAAAGGGGTCGTGACAGCAATAACTTGACTCCATTCATTATGTGCCAAAGTAAATAAGAATATAGCAACTTGTTTTTCTATTGTCAAGTGCTTTGAGTTTTGTAATAATCCTCATTCTTTTAAAATATCCTAAAAATCGATAAACAATGATTTCATTCATAAGTCATCAAAACATCTACTTTCATTCCCGTAAAGAATTTCTTGAATAATGGCATGATTTGATAATTAAGGTGTTCTACAAGGTTGTTTAAGTAAGTGCCTATTATAATATTCTTCAACAACCATAATCAATAAAATATCTTCCACATCATTATCTTCATCTGTCACGCCCTCCTCCCACACGCGACTTTACCGAAAACCACAATAAATTTTTCACTTTTTACTTACCTTTATCTCCTTAATAGTTGGGCTGTGAATAGGCATCAGTCCTCTCATCCATACATATCTTACCATTCTTTCACGTATCATACATACATGATATTCATATCATAAGTGTATACCTTTATTCATATCACGCATGTGTATACCTTTGGCTAGATGGGGAGTGGCAGCGGATCAAAGGAATGCAATACCCTGGCCGACTCGATCTACTGACGAGAATCTGTAGAGATGGAGGAAAATGAATGGGATGAGCTATCAACGCGTTCAGTAAGGAAATCAGGCAAGCAAGTAGACATCCATACTATCTACTTGAAAATAGTGCTTTGCCTTTCCGTCTCTCAATTCAAAAGCATATTTAAAATATATATAATATAGTACAGATTTAAAATCCCATGTACTAAACACATGCTGGTTTATCAATCAGAGGCATTCATGCAAAACAGTGCATATTTAATCAATTAAGAATGCCTTTATATAAAATATGCCATTTACATTCAAAACACAGTAAATATGCCATTTCTCATCATAACACAAACAAATCAATCGGGTTCTGACCCATCCCTCAGGTCTACCGTATCATAAAACACATGTGATATATCATGCGAGACTCAGTGGCTAAATGCAATCTCTCCGGACTATGTAAGAGAGCCTCTCTGCCGAACAGAGCCTCCCCGCCCACTCTGGTTTAAGGATGTTGAGCTTAAGGATCTTACCGTAAGAGAGCATATCTGGACTATAGCCATATCCTAACATGTGGTGAAATCCCAGGCAACACAGTAACCGGTGTGCGGGTTATCACTGCTGTAACGGGAGGGGGATCAGTCCATCACAACCACCAGCTATCAACAACTCTCCTCCATAACTCCACAACACAAAACACGATACAATGTACTCCATGCCACATGCACGGTACAACGTACACCCGTGGACCCATACATCATGGTCGGGGTGCCTGCCATAGGTCTTAGCCTCTCATACCATGGAAATACATCATAGTCAGGGTGCCTGCCATAGGTCTTAGCCCTCATACTATGGAATCAATGCCACGTCTCTAAATCCACGTGAGAACATCACAACAGTGTGACACTCAGTCTACACGGAGGAAATCGTCACGATTTTTCTAACATGTATATATATATATCACGAAAAACTACAGTGCGCGTCTTGAGTGTGACACACAGTCAACGCTCCGGCTCAAAACACTGTATATGCATGTCAAAATATCAACACTAGTGCGAGTAAACCTCTAACACCAGGTCATGCATAGTTCTCATTACAGATCAAGTACGAGCAAATCGCTCAAGTAGGATGTCATGTACAAATCATGAAAAATCGAGTGCGAGCAACGCTCCAGCATTCTGTCATGCATCTCATGTAAAACTCGAGTACGAGCTAATCGCTCCAACACTCTATCATGCACAAATCACATAAAAACTGAGTACGAGCAACGCTCTAGTACTCTATCATGCATGTCAAATAAATGTAGTGCGAGTAAACCTCCAGCACTAATGTATGTGAAAAAATCTGAAATCAAGTGCGAGTTGTGCTCTAGCACGATTGTTTCCACATAATTTGGTAGATGGCTCTTTAAAAACAGGGATGTTAAAAATCATTAAAATCAACACTATAAGGTGTGCTAGTTTACATCGACCTCAAAACATTAGCCCATCCACCTACTCTTCTGCTACACAGCAGGAAAAACCACTCAAAACATCATTTCCATGCTTTTTGGAACTTTTTCCAAAATTTCACTTTTTGCCTAACTAGGGGTAAAATCGTAATTTATCCATATCGGGTCCCTATAATTATTATTGATTTTCTCTCACCCTCAAACAATTTTAGTGAATGTAAGATCTAACGAAAATATGCACAGATATCTCTAGCTACTTGCAAGAGTCCCCTACCTCGGATCACGTCCAGTGACCTCTCTTCCTCTGTGCTGCTCTAATCTGGCAGTCCGGTCAACTCTCAATATGACTCTGGAGTTGCATTTAATCATTCACCGAGTTAATTACACTTTTCCTATTGTATTACACATTTAATATAGTTCATTTCACTAAAATGGGCCCATTTACGCTTAATGGGCCTTAATCACGTTAATCGGGCCTTAATCCGTATTAAGCCCGTTCATCAAGGTCTATTGACTCATTGGGCTTATCAATACCCATTGGGCTTTATTCCAAGCTCTTTGGATAGCCCGTATATCATTTACGACATTTTATTCAATTTTTCGAATATAATTCACTAAATCTGAAATTTAATCCGAAATGCGTAAATTAAATCTTAAATACGCATAAATCACATAATTTGTCGTAAATGAGCTTTACTTACCCGAGATTGTGCGATGGTGCACAAATCGAAGTTCGATCGGGCTTCCGTTCGGAATTAATCATCGAACTGCATAATTTCGTATATTTAACTCCGGGTCAATTTCTGATTAAATATAATTTAAATAAATTTATCAGAAATTAAATTGGTCACTTTTGACCTCGTATCAACTTACCCGAAGTCCGGTGAAATCCCAAAAATTTTTCTTTCTTTTTTTTTCTCTTTTTCTCTCTCCTCCTTGGTTGAACCGGTCCGGTCCGGTTCAGCTTAGAAGGTTCTACCCTAAACCGCCGACCTGTTCAAGGATGATTTGGCCGTACCGGCGTCGTCCGACAGGTTCTGCGGGAGCTGCTGCCGCCATTCGATGCGCCACAGCCTGGGGATCGTTCGGCTGGGCTCGATCGGAGCCTAGCACCGCCAGTGGCCATCAGATTCCCTTATCTTCTCCGCGGCCTTCAACTCCGTCGATCTCCCTTTTCTGGCGCCGGTGAGGCGCATTACCGGTGGCTGGGAGGTCGCGGGGTGAGTGGCTTCCTTTTTCGGTAGCTGGCTCGACTGCTGGTCACCGGTGCTCGCCGTCCGGTGGTCTTCTCCTCGGGTTGGCTTCGTTTCTCTCTCCCCGATTCTTTCCAATTTCCAGATTTCGTTTTTCATTTTTTTCCTTTTATTTATAATAGATTTTTATTATTATTTTATTCTTAAAATAATAATAAAAATCCTAAAATATCCCAAATTTTTTTATTAAATTCATTTAGTCCGTAAATGAATTTATCAGTCCGATTTTACTTTTAGGATATATTTTTCCATTATTTTTAAGCTCGTTTTTCGAGACAAAAATTCTAAAAATATTAAATAAATTTATATCTCGATCAATTGGACTCGAAATTCAATATTTGCCCCGTTATTGATCAAGATTTCTCAATTTCATATTTTTTATGAAATTTTCTCATTGGATTTATACCGAATTTTGGTCATTTGACCGTTTTACCCCTGTACTTGCTCGAAAATCACTTTAACCCTTATCTCGCTATGATGTAGCTTACATGCATTTTTAATTTCTTAAATAGTCGATTGCATGTTAATAAATACTCTTCTTATGATTCAACTATGAAATAAAGTGTTCGTACACATAGGAATCATAAGGTACAAGCTACATAGGTAAATCGAAAACTCGGGTCTGACAATCCTCCCCAACTAAAAGAATTTGGTCCTCCAAATTAGAACCAAATCAATCATCAAACAACTGGGGGTGCTTCTCTTGCATCAAATTCTCTAACTCCCAAGTAGCCTCCTAGGAAGTGTGATGCTGCCATAAAACTTTCACTAACCCGATAGTCTTCGATCTCAAAACCTTCTCCTTCCTATCCAGTATCCGAATCGGCCTCTCAACATATGACATGTCATCACTGAGCTCCAAAGGCTCATAACTAATCACATGTGCTGGATCCGGGTGATACTTCCGAAGCATCGAGATGTGGAAGACGTTGTGCACGCCAGACAAATCTGGTGGCAATGCCAACCTATAGGCCTTATCTCCCACTCGATCGAGTATCTCAAAGGGTCCAATGTAGTGAGGACTCAACTTACCCCTCTTCCCAAACCTCGCTATACCCTTGGAAGCAGAAACCTTCAGAAACACGGACTCACCTACTGCGAACTCAAGTGGCCTACGTCTCTTGTCAGCATAACTCTTCTGTCGACTCTGAGCTGTCCTCAATCTCTCAACTATCAACCGGACATCCTCAGAAGCCTGTGTAACCAAATCAGGAGCAAAAATCTTTCGGTCACCCACTTCTTCCCATCCAATAGGGGAACGACATCTACGGCCATACAAGGCCTCATACGGTGCCATCCCGATACTCGAATGATAACTGTTGTTGTAGGCGAACTCGGCTAGTGGCAAATGATCATCCCAGGAGCCTCTAAAGTCTAGTACACATGCTCTCAACATGTCTTCCAGAGTCTGTATCATCCTCTCTGACTGACCATCTGTCTGAGGATGGAAAGCTGTGCTCAAACTCAACTGGGTTCCCATGGCTTCCTGAAAATGTTTCCAAAAGTGGGAAGTGAAGTGGGAATCCCTATCTGAAACAATGCTCACTGGAACACCATGCAACCTCACTACCTCGCGTACATACAACCCTGCCAACGTACTCAGAGTATCGATAGCTCTCATAGCTAGGAAGTGGGCTGACTTCGTCAGTCTATCAACGATCACCCATATAGCATCATGATTCCTCCAGGTTCTCGGTAAACCCATCATGAAATCCATGGTGATATGCTCCCATTTCCATGTCGGTATAAGTAGAGGCTGCAATAATCCTGCAGGTCTCTGATGCTCTACCTTCACCTGCTGACATATAAGACATCTCGCCACAAAATCTGCCACATCTCTCTTCATACCTGACCACCAGTACACCTTTCGAAGGTTCTAATACATCTTGCCACTCCCCGGATGCAACGTGTACCTCGATGAATGAGCTTTCGACAATATCAATCTCCTGAGCTTTGGGTCCTCGAGAACACACAATCTACCTCTGAACCTCAGTAGTCCATCAGGACTCAACTCAAAATCTATCACGGTGCCCCTCTGCATCTGACCAATCACATCGATGCACTGCAGATCTGCCTGCTGAGCCTGTCCAATAGATCTGGCTCTAAGCCTAGACTCGCAATCATACAATCCGCATCTCTGTCCGAAGGCACAACTCCCAAACTGAGGCTAGCAAACTGCTCTAGCAGCTCGTGCTCCCTGACCATCATATACGATGCCATCCCAAGGCTCTTCCTACTCAAAGCATCTGCTACAACATTAGCCTTACCCGGATGATAAAGTATCTCACAATCATAATCCTTCAGAAGCTCTAGCCATCTTCTCTGTCTCATGTTTAGCTCCTTCTGTGAGAACAGGTACTTGAGGTTCTTGTGGTCGATAAAAATTTGAAACTTTTCACCATACAAATGGTGGCGCCATACCTTCAACGCAAACACTACTGCTGTCAACTCTAAATCGTGGGTCGAATAGTTCTTCTCATGGTCCTTCAGCTGTCTGGATCAATAAGCAACTACCCTCCCATCCTGCATCAACACACAGCCCAGTCCCTGATGCGAAGCATCAGTATATACTGAAAATCCTCATGAGCTGGTAGGAATAGTGAGAATCGAAGCAGTGGTCAATCGACTCTTCAACTCCTGAAAACTCCTCTCACAATCCTTTTCCCACACGAATGCAACATTCTTCCAAGTGAGACATGTCAACGGAGCAGCTAACTTCGAAAATCCCTCAACGAATCTCTGATAGTACCTTACTAAACGCATAAAACTCTTGATCTCGGTAACTGTCCTCGACTGTTCCCACTGAACTACAGCCTCAATCTTGGATGGGTCTACTGACACAGCATTCCTCGACACTATGTGTCCCAAAAACGAGATCTGTGTCAACCAAAAATCACACTTGCTGAGTTTAACATACAACTGCTGCCCTCGTAGAGTCTGCAATACGATCCTGAGGTGCTCCTCATGCTCCTCCTCGGATCTCGAATACACTAATATGTCATCGATGAAAACGATAACAAACTGATCTAGATATGGCTTGAACACATCGTTCATCATAGCCATGAAAGCTGCGGGAGCATTCGTCAGTCTGAATGGCATAACTAGGAACTCATAGTGGCCATATCGAGTCCTAAATGCTGTCTTGGGTACATCTCCACTCCGAACTCTCAACTGATGATACCCAGACCTCAGATCAATCTTAGAAAAGACCTGCGCTCCCCGAAGCTGATCCAGTAAGTTGTCAATGCGTTGAAGGGGATATCTATTCTTGATGGTAGCCTTATTCAACAATCTGTATTCTATACACAATCGGAGGCTTCCATCCTTCTTCCTCACAAATAAAATCGGTGCTCCCCACGATGAAACACTCGGTCGAATGAAACCCCTATCCAACAACTCCTACAACTGTCTCTTGAGCTCCTCTAGCTCAACTAAGGCCATGCGATACGGTGGTCTCGAAATAGGCTCAGTACTAGGCACCAAATCTATACAGAACTCTATCTCTTTGTCTGGTGGTAATCCTGGCAACTCATCCGGGAAAACATCCGGGTACTCACTGACCACAGGAATATCTACCAACTCTGGATGTACCTTATCTGTATCCACTATGTACGCAATGAAACCTCTAATCACATCCGTAGAAGCATCAGCTGCGTCCTGGTCCAAGGCATGTACTCGTCCTCGACCCATCACCTGCTTCCCCTTCTCCTCTGCCGTCGCTCTACCTCTCTGAGTAGACGTACCAGCTGGAGCTCTATCATGCTCCCTGCCCTTCTGTGGGGCAATCACATATGTCTCTGGGCACTCTCTAGCAATATGCCCTTGTTTCCCACATCGAAAACACACAACAGGGCTCAACAGACAAGGTCTACCGCAATGATGTCTACCACATCGACTGCACTGATCAGTAGTAGGCCTCAATCCTCTAATCACAATGCCCTTCGTCGGAGCTATGGCCGGGTATGTAGGAGATCTAACTGGTCGCTCTCGCACCTCCTCTATCCGTGGTCCCTTATCGAAGAGTCTCCTCCCTCCTCGATAACTGAACCCTCTATCTCTAGCCAGCCTCTTCCTCTCTCTATCTCGACTCCGACTGAACTTCCGAAACTCAGAGGCATTTCTCTCGTAATCCTGCTCACAAAGCTGCACTCTGCGCATTACCTCATCATATGTACCAATGTCTAGTGGTACCAATCTAGACCGCAACACCGGTCTCAATCCGTCAACAAATCTGTGGACCTTCCTAGTCTCGCTGTACATGGTATCGAGATCATACCTCCCCAGGGCCAAAAATCTAGTCTCGTACTCATCCACTGTGAGACTCCCTTGGCTCAATCCTAAAAACTTGGCCTGCAGTCTACGCTGGGCTGATCAGGAACAAACTGCCTCTTGAAGGCCTCCAGAAACATCTCCCAACTGATCTCAGCATGTCGTGCTCTCAATATCGGTCTGGTGGACTTCCAACAATACTTTGTCGTTCCTTTCAGTATGAACGCAGCAAATGCGACTCTCTCTGAAGTCGTAAAATCAAGAAGTCGTACAACTTCTCCATCTCGCTAATCCACTCCTCTGCAGTAGCTGGGTCCTTGATCCCTCGAAAAGATGGAGGTCCACACTTCTGAAACTGTCGCAACCGATCCAAATCACACCCATATCCTCTACCACCCTGAACTGGTGGGGGTGTAGGAGTATCAATAGTCTGTGGCCTCTGTACAGGCTGCGCAGGTGTATCAGGTGCAACTGCCTCTCTAGTCGCAGTCTCTGCATCTTGTCTCTATCTACTTGGCAAAGTCTGTGCCAACAGCCCTACTATCGCCTCTAGGCTACGCTCTATCCTCTTGAAGCGTGCCTTGTGAAGCGTGCCTCAGTCGTATCTGGTACCTCAGCAGTACCTGGGGGTGTATGGGTAGTCGAAGACTCACCCTGGCTAGCCGACCTATCCCTGCGGCCTCCAGCCCTACCCCTCGTCCCTCTACCACTGCGGGTAATTGCCATAAAGGCTAGATTCCTGCATTCACAAACATTAATTTGTCTAACTCCCATATTGTATACACAATTGTAACTGAACAAAACACAGTGACATGAGGATGTACATTTTCCTAATTACTAACACCTATTCACATCAGACCAACTACGCTCTGAAACCATTCTGTCACGCCCTCCTCCCACACGCGACTTTACCGAAAACCACAATAAATTTTTCACTTTTTACTCACTTTTATCTCCCCAACAGTTGGGCTGTGAATAGGCATCAGTCCTCTCATCCATACATATCTTACCATTCTTTCACGTATCATACATACATGATATTCATATCATAAGTAAATTCATATACTTAATATAATTACATCATTACATTTACATCCCCAACATTAAAACCATGTACATCACTGTGTTTATGCATTGTTCAGATACAAAAGCGTACGCATGTGTATACCTTTCGCTAGATGGGGAGTGGCAGCGGATCAAAGGAATGCAATACCCTGGCCGACTCGATCTACTGACGAGAATCTGTAGAGATAGGGGAAAATGAATGGGAGAGCTATCAACACGCTCAGTAAGGAAATCAGGCAAGCAAGTAGACATCCATACTATCTACTTGAAAATAGTGCTTTACCTTTCCTTCTCTCAATTCAAAAGCATGTTTAAAATATATATAATATAGTACAGATTTAAAATCCCATGTACTAAACACATGATGGTTTATCAATCAGAGGCATTCATGCAAAACAATGCATATTTAATCAATTAAGAATGCCTTTATATAAAATATGTCATTTACATTCAAAACACAGTAAATATGGAATTTCTCATCACAACACAAACAAAGCAATCGTGTTCCGATCCATCCCTCAGGTCTACCCGTATCATAAAACACATGTGATATATCATGCGAGACTCAGTGGCTAAATGCAATCTCTCTGGACTATGTAAGAGAGCCTCCCTGCTGAACAGAGCCTCCCTGCTGAACAGAGCCTCCCCGTCCACTCCGGCTTAAGGATGTTGGGCTTAAGGATCTTACCGTAAGAGAGCATCTTCGGACTATGGCCATATCCTAACATGTGATGAAATCCCAGGCAACACAGTACTCGATATGTGGGTTATCACTGCTGTAATGGGAGGGGGGTCAGTCCATCACAACCGCCAGCTATCAACAACTCTCCTCTACAACTGCACAACACAAAACACAGTACAATGTACTCCATGCCACATGCATGGTACAACGTACACCCGTGGACCCATACATCATGGTCGGGGTGCCTGCCATAGGTCTTAGCCTCTCATACCATGGAAATACATCATAGTCGAGGTGCCTGCCATAGGTCTTAGCCCTCATACTATGGAATCAATGACACATCTCTAAATCCACGTGAGAACATCTCAACAGTGTGACACTCAGTCTACACGGAGGAAATCGTCACGATTTTTCTAGCATGTATATATATCACGAAAAACTACAGTGCGCGTCTTTAGTGTGACACACAGTCAACACTCCGCCTCAAAACACTGTATATGCATGTCAAAACATCAACACTAGTGCGAGTAAACCTCTAGCACCAGGTCATGCATAGTTCTCATTACAAATCAAGTACGAGCAAATCGCTCAAGTACGATGTCATGTACAAATCATGAAAAATCGAGTGCGAGTAATGCTCCAGCACTCTGTCATGCATCTCATGTAAAACTCGAGTACAAGCTAATCGCTCCAGCACTCTATCATGCACAAATCACATAAAAACTGAGTACGAGCAACGCTCTGGTACTCCATCATGCATGTCAAATAAATGTAGTGCGAGTAAACCTCCAGCACTAATGTATGTGAAAAACATCTGAAATCAAGTGCGAGTTGTGCTCTAGCACGATTGTTTCCACATAATTCGGTAGATGACTCTTTAAAAATGGAGATGTTAAAAATCATTAAAATCAACACTATAAGGTGTGCTAGTTTACATCGACCTCAAAACATTAGCCCATCCACCTACTCTTCTCCTACACAGTAGGAAAAACCACTCAAGACATCATTTCCATACTTTTTGGAACTTTTCCTAAAATTTCACTTTTTGCCTAACTAGGGGTAAAATCGTAATTTACCCAATCGGGTCCTTATAATTATTATAGATTTTCTCTTACCCTCAAACAATTTCAGTGAATGTCAGATCCAACGAAAATATGCACAGATATCTCTAGCTACTTGCAAGAGTCCCTTATCTCGGATCACGTCAAGTGACCTCTCTTTCTCTGTGCTGCTCTAATCTGGCAGTCTGGTCAACTCTCAATATGACTCTGGAGCTGCATTTAATCATTCATTGAGTTAATTACACTTTTCCTACTATATTACACATTTAATACAGTTCATTTCACTAAAATGGGCCCGTTTACGCTTAATGGGTCTTAATCACGTTAATCGGGCCTTAATCCGTATTAAGCCCGTTCATCAAGGTCTATTGACTCATTGGGCTTATCAATACCCATTGGGCTTTATTCCAAGCTCTTTGGATAGCCCATATATCATTTACGACATTTTATTCAATTTTTTGAATATAATTCACTAAATCTGAAATTTAATCCGAAATGCGTAAATTAAATCTTAAATACGCATAAATCACATAATTTGTCGTAAATGAGCTTTACTTTCTCTTTTTCTCTCTCCTCCTTGGCTGAACCGATCCGGTCTGGTTCAGTTTAGAAGGTTTTGCCCTGAACCGTCGACTGGTTCAGGGATGATTTGGCCGTACCGGCGTCGTCCGGCCGGTTCTGCGGGAGCTGCTGCCGCCGTTCGGTGCGCCACAGCCTGGGGATCGTTCGGCTGGGCTCGATCGGAGCCTAGCACCGTCGGTGGCCATCGGATTCCCTTCTCTTCTCCGCGGCCTTCAACTCCGTCGATCTCCCTTTTCTGGCAGCGGTGAGGCGTGTTACCCGTGGCTGGGAGGTCGCGGGGTGAGTGGCTTCCTTTCTGGTAGCTAGCTCGACTGCTGGTCGCCGGTGCTCGCCGTTCGATGGTCTTCTCCTCGGGTCGGCTTCGTTTCTCTCTCCCCGATTCTTTCCAATTTCCAGATTTCGTTTTTCATTTTTTTTCCTTTTATTTATAATAGAATTTTATTATTATTTTATTCTTAAAATAATAATAAAAATTCTAAAATATCCCAAAAATATCCCAAAATTTTCTATTAAATTCATTTATCAGTCTGATTTTACTTTTTCGATATATTTTTCCATTATTTTTAAGCTCGTTTTTCGAGACAAAAATTCTAAAAATATTAAATAAATTCATATCTCGATCAATTGGACTCGAAATTCAATATTTGCCCCGTTATTGATCAAGATTTCTCAATTTCATATTTTTTATGAAATTTCCTCATCGGATTTATACCGAATTTTGGTCATTTGACCGTTTTACCCCTGTACTTGCTCGAAAATCACTTTAACCCTTATCTCGCTATTATGTAGCTTACATGCATTTTTAATTTCTTAAATAGTCGATTGCATGTTAATAAATACTCTTCTTATGATTCAACTATGAAATAAAGTGTTCATACACATAGGAATCATAAGGTACAAGCTACATACGTAAATCAAAAACTCGAGTCTAACATCATCATCTACCTTTGTAAGTGATGCAATTTGGATTATCTTATTACGATCCATCACATAAATTTAATAAATTAATCATATAAGTGAACTAAACGATAAAAAAAAATCATATGCATATTAAAATTTCATAAAAGAAATCATATATGATTTTTAACTAAATGGTCAAATGCATATTAAAATAAAACTAAACTTTATTTTCCACTAAGAAAATGCATTTCAAGTAGCATATTCCACAAAAAACCTATAAAGAAAAAAGACAAACATAAACATATACGTCACAAATAAAAATCCAAGACAAAGTAATATGTTTTAGGATTGGAAAAAAAAAAAACATAACATTAAAAGCAAGTTGACTTTAAATTAAGAACCTAATCTTTCTTTCTTCCATCAATCATTTGAAGAAGTATTTCTCTCCACAATTCATTATCATGAAATTTCTCTACAAGCTTGTCATAAGCTGCATCATCAATACCACTAAGTTTGTCTAATGCTTCTAAACTCTACTTTCAGAATTTCCTTCTAGAAGATCTAAATTCAAAAATAGCTTCAGAATAACTGTCCCTAGCAGATCCCCTAAATGAGCGGAATGAGCTGAACCTACTAATAATCTATCCTATATATCGACATTTCCTTTAGAACTTTCAATAGTAGAGTTAAAGGCAGATTGCATTGCTATGGAGACATTGGATCTTTTCCCTTGGCGAATGATAAGGGTAGTATAATGTGTAAGCTTTCTAGTATTACTAGCTCTAGGATTAACATCGCCATCACCTTCTGCATCTTCCTCGAATTCTTTGTCTATTTCATAGGTTAGATTCACATCCTCCTCACCATTATCTGATGGACTAAGCATCAAAGGTTTTGCATTTGATCTAATGATAGAAGCATCTTCATAAATTACACACAATTTGTCATACATTGAACAACCCTTTTTTTGAAATCTCTTAGCCATCTTATGAACCTATATAAACAAATATATATATATATATATATATCATTAAAATGATAGTTAAAATATATAAATATTGCAATATTGAAATTAAGGAACTTAAATATATAGACGGTGCCATGTTTCCTCCATAAAATTTATCCTTTAGTAGCTTCATATGAAACTCTGGTCTCCTTTTAACAACTTCTTGAAACTATTATAATGAATTTTCAATTTATTAAACTTATTTCTCAATTGCAAATCAAGATAGTTGCACTTTGCTCTATTACTAAGGGTTTCTCGAATAAACTTCCATGATTCTTAACTAGATGTTGTTATAACTCTATTTCCCTGAATAATCTTTCCTCCATAATGTAAATAAAAATTTCTCTTTCTCGAATGTCCATATATTTTTATCATCATTTCTAAGTTCAACAAGATCATTTTCCTCACCCTTACTATCGATTATTTGCAAATTTGGATCACCACTTGCCATCTAAAAATACAAAGTTTTAACAACAAGATAGTTGTTAGTTTATTTAGGTATTAATTGTACTTCAATTTATTTAATTAAAATTTTCCATATGTACATGTCTTACTAATAAAAAAAATTACTGCAAATTCCCTAAAAAGCAAAGAATTTCAATCAATCATCAAATAAATCCAAACAACTTCATGTCCTATAGTTAAACATGATCTTGATGATTAAATATTTAGGAAATTAAGGGAAAACAATATATAATGCATTCATCATCCACATTATAGAAGATATAATAGTTTCATGATAGATGGTATACCTAGTTTATTTAATAATTTAATGTGGGTAATGATGGTATATTTTTACATATTTGGTAAGTTCTTATCATATTTTAATGTACAAATCAAAACGTTGGTTTTCACACAATGATTTTTACCAATTCTTATATGAAATACATAGTCATGAGAAATCAATTAATAAGATGATCAAGTTTCATAACCAAATAAGATAGTAGCTTTCTTTCAAACACAAGGAAACAAGAGAGAAAGGAGGGTGGAAATCGCAAAGAATATTACTATTTGATCTATATTGTTGCTTGAATAATATGCACTGTAAACACCATAAATTTCATGTACTTGGTTTTATCCATGAATAGCAATTCAATCATGGGAATTAAAGGTGCAATTCCTTAAGTTAAAGATTTAAATTAAATTGTATTGTTGCATTAAATAAAAAAATACATTAGCCCTAAGAATAAATAAATATGAGTATATGCATATATATATATGTATATCTATATATATGTAACAATGTATATACACATGTATATATATATATATTTATATATATATATATATATATATATATAAATGCATATACATCTACATGGCCGAGAGCTTCCATTAGTAGAATACGCATATAGGAAATATACATTAATAAGGGAAATAAAGCCAATCCCGAATGTTCTATTAGCTGTATGAAAAATAAATGTATGCATATGCAAGATGTTTCTAGGGAATGAGGGAAAAGGGAGAAAGAAGAAATGATGGTGATATTCCATTGGATAAAATATATATAATACATATATATATGTGTGTGTGTGTGTGAATGACCTGTAGCAAAGAACTGTACACAACCCCAAAAATGTGAGGGGAAACTCCTGCTACAACAGTAGCAATCAAATATAGATATGTGAATATTTAAGTATAATAAGAGGTACCGGCGTGTGATGGTTATAGGAAACAAAGCAAATATATATACATATATATATATATATGTATATAAATATGAAGCATGATGGCTCGGTTTACAGTAAAGGGGAAAGGTATAACTGAAGTTGACAGTGATAGGAGGATCGAAAACCCGACTCTAAAGTTGGCATGACAAAGGAAAATGATATAAATATATGTATTCATGCCAAGTAGCAGCAGAAGAAGATATATTAATATATATATATATATATATAAATAATAGGAAGATTGGTGATAAGTCATTATTTATGCACTTTATTTACCTTGTTTTCCTATGGTTTTGTACGAATTTTATACTTAATCTATGGATAATTGATCATTCTTGAATAATTGCAGGAATCCATGGAATTGATGAATTAAAGTATAATTTAGAAGGATTTTGAAACAAGGGAAATCATGTGGAAGAAGTGAGAAAAGATGAATACGAGCCAAGTTAGTGTTCGGTGCAGTCTTAGGTGAGACTCTCGCCAAGGATCCCTTCACTGTGCAGTTTTCAACTCAGGGCAGAGCCGGATGCAGCCTTAGGCGAGACTCTCGCCTAAGGGTCTTCTTGATGAGCTGACTTCAATTTGTTGGACAGAGACGGGTCAAGGCTTAGGCGAGACTCTTGCCTAAGCATCCAATACGATGATTTTCTCTCTCCTCTATAGATTTGACTTTTTCAATTACTTGGAAGACTTTTTATCGGATTATTATTTTAATTAAATGTAAGGACTTTAAATCTAACTAGGAGTAGGGCTTTTATCTCTATTTTTTAGTTATAAATAGGCTCTTGAAGATCTAGGTTAGGAGAGACTTTTGATTAAATATTCTCATACAAATATTTCACTGCTTTTACCCACTATTCATGGGTTGCTAAACTTTCTTTCCAATCTAAGGATAATTGAAGATTTGGTTTATAAGTTGTGAGATCTAATTGTTCTTATTTATTTTCTTTAATCTTTTCTATTCTTATAATTTTTGCACTTCATTATTATTATTATTTTGTGGTTGCTTCAAAAAGGCCTATTGATTCATTCATAAGGTAATATACATCGAATTGAAATATCTAAATCCGTTATTGTTTGGTTGTTTCAATAACAAGTGGTAAGTAACAAGATTAATTGCACTTCTGGTTTTTAGTCTTTGTTATGTGATTATAAGATCTGATTTAAATAAACCTACATGTGTGTTTGTTGATTAGAATTGGTAGTCTCTTTAGTGTTCAATGCTATTGGTAAATTAATGTCACGACCTAAAACTACCCAAAAATCAGAGTAAATTTTTCGCGTTTTGTTATTTTCTTTCATGCTTACCTGTCCTCTGATCGTGATCACACTTCACTAACTAATTGGGCTGTGCGTCAATGCCAGTCCCACCATTCATTTACCATATAACTTAATTCTTTCTCAGTCATTTATAAGTATTTACAATATTTATACATCCCCTAAAGTTACTTACAAACATGTTACTGTGCTATGCTTATTTAGATACAATATGTACAAGTGTATATACCTTAAATGATGGGTAGCAGTGGATATCCGAAATGCAGTACTGAGTCGCCTCAACTTCAACTGGAGATTATCTGTGTGAGAAAATGAAAGGGGTGAGCACATCAAGCTCATTAAGGCAATCCTACGAACAAGTAGGTAACCATACTACCTACATGAACGTGGTGCCGTGCATAAATGACCCTTTCTCCACACATTTTAAAATAGATGATATGAGTTATGATGTTATGTAAATCCATTCGCATGGTAAAATTCAACATGCAATTCTTTCAAATCATTTCTTTCTCATTTAAAAAAATTCACAATAAAGTCAGGACTCGACCCCTCCTTCGGGTGATCCGGACTCACACAAAATCATGAAAATTAGTTTACATCACACATGGGTTTAAAAAGCATGAAAATAATCATCATACACATTTAATTTAAAACCCGATTTGATCTCATCAAAATCAGCGACATGCGAGACTAGGTAACATCTGTATATCGGTAATAACCAGGACTATGGCCGTGTGTCCTCGTGAGCCCCTATATTACACGGATCCTAGTGTGCGGGGTCTCACCCTGATCGGGAACCGCTCGGGAGGTGGGTCAATCCAACCCGTCAGTCTTATCCGATCCCACGCATCCAAAGATGCCAACGTATCCGAAGATACCACGTATCACAAAGATACCAACGTGTCACAAAGATACCAACGTATCCGAAGATACCACGCATCCGAAGATGCCACACGTATCAGAAGATACCACGCATCCGAAGATGCCACACGTATCCGAAGATACCACGTATCCGAAGATACCACACATCCGAAGATGCCACACGTATCCGAAGATACCACGTATCCGAAGATACCACACGTATCCGAAGATACCACGTATCCGAAGATACCACGCATCCGAAGATGCCACACGGTACAGCGTACTCCATGCTACTTGCACGGTACAACGTACTCCATGGACCCATATCATATCTCAATACTCATGCCATGTCTCAAAATGCACGTGCGAGCCTATTTAATCGGTGACACACAGTCTACCCGATGCTCCAAGCACAGCTCGTCGCATGTTCTCATAAAGTCAGTGCGAGCGATGCTCAACACTCTCATCAAATCAAGTAAAACTAGTGCGTTTTAATTGTCAGAGCCCGCATTACATCCCCACAAGGCCGCCAACCTCATCCCTCACTCTCACCCAATTTAAGAGGTCTTTTGAGCCTGTTAGGCCTTTTGGCTGACTCCAAGGGCAGACAGCGCTACTCCACAAATCCAGTAAAACTAGTGCGAGCTAGGCTCTAGCACTCTATATATGAATCACATGAAAATCTTATAAAATCTGGTGCGAGTTAAACTCCAGCACCCTGTCTCGAAAAAACATGTGAAATCTGGTGCGAGTTATACTCTAGCACCTATGCATGTAAAACTCTAGTGCGAGCTCTCGCTCCAGCACTAATGCATGCATCACACAAATCAAACATCGTGCGAGCTGAGCTCTAGCACGTCACATATCAATAAAAACACGTAGGCGGCTCTGTTTCCTCAAAATAGTTTTCAAAACAATTATATCGTTGAAAGTATGCAATGCTGTGCATTTTCTTTCAAGGTTAGCCAGCCTACTCATGCATGCATTAAATGTCTCCAGAACGAGCAGAAACCTCTTGTTCTTGCTCCTCCCAATTTTTTCTAAATTGTAAATATTACCCTTAACAAGGGTATTTTGGTAATTTACCCATTCGGGGCACTAAAATTATTATTTGACCTCTAGACTCTTCAGATAATTTTTAAAGGACTGCAAATGACTTAAAATTTTGTAAAGTTACCTCTAGCAGTCCGCAGAATTTCCTTACCTTATTTTCCTGTCGAGTCTGACCTTTTCTTTTCCACTGTTGTCTCATCGCGCAGTCTGATATGCTCCCAAATCAAACCTCCGGAACTGCGTATAATTATTCCTCAGGTCAGATATCATACAATTTAATTGTATTTAATATTTTTTGGGCTTAATTTAAATCATTGGGCCCGTTTACCCCTATTGGTCCCGATTGCACCTTAATGGGCCTTAATCGACCTTAAGCCCGTTTTCCACTTAACTTTCACATTATCGAGGCCTATTGGGCTCATTGGACCCTCCAATAATTTATTGGGCCTCGTTCTAACTCTCGAATAACTAAATTTATTATTTACGACAAATTATCTAAATTTTCATAATTTAATTCAATTTATGCGGAATTTAAATTCATATCACGCATAACGATGTAAATTGTCATAAATAAGGGTTACTTACCCGAGATTCCATGCTAGTACGTAAATCGAGGCTATCTCGAGCTCTCGTTGGATGCCAATTGTCGAGCTACACAATTTCATGAATTTTCGGGTAAATTTCCAGTCGAATAATAATTAAATAAAATATTCTAAAATTCAAATCGGTCAATTTCGACCGCTTATCGACTTACCCGAAGCTCGATTGCATCACCGAGATTTTTTCCAATTTTTTCTCTTTTTCTTTTTCCCTTTTTCTCCTTTTTCCTCTCTTTCTTGGCTGAACCGGCTCAGTCCAGTTCAGACCGGTTCGGACCGTCGGTTCACCCCGGTTCACTCTGGTTCACTGTCTTGCCGGCCGGTTCTCAGCCGGTTTCCACCGCCAGTGGCTCCGTTGGGTCGTCCGCAGCACGAATCTGGCTTCAGCTTCGATCGAGGTCGCCGGAAGGTCGCCGGTCCGGCTCTTCTTTCTCGGCCGTCGGAACCCATTTCTTTCTCTTCATCGTCGCCGACGATTCCTGCCATTTCATCGGCTGCTACTGGTGCAGAAAGAACCGCCGTCGCCTGGGCTTTCAGAATCGGGCCTTAGTTCCGCCCGAATCGACGCCGTTTGCCGCCGGTGGCCATTTCTTCTCCCGCGGCTTCTCCTCCGTTTTTCGGCGTTCTCCAGCGTTCCCACGGCGCGTCGTCGTCGCTGATAGGTCGCCTGAGGTCGGGCCGCCTTCGTCGGCCCTCGCCTGGGGTCCTTGGCCATCGGTGTCGTCGGTCTTCCTCGGTCTGCTGCTTCCTCAGTTTCCTTTCCTTTCGCGTTTTCGTTTCTGTTTCTTTCCTTTTTTTTCCTGATTCTCTTTTTATTATTATTATTATTATAATTTATTTAATTATTACACTATTCATTAAAATAATCTACAATAATCCAAAATATTTACAACTTATATTATTTTATTCTAATTTAATTTAATTTATTTAATTTAATTTATTAAATACATTTTTCTCCAATTTTTGATATTATTCCTTCGTATTTTCGAGGTATTGCTCCGGGTAATTTTTCGGTATTTCTAAAAATTTCGGATCTTGATCAATTAGACTCAAAATTATATAATTTCCTCATTATTGATCAAGATATTCTAAATCCTTATTTTTAATTAAAATTTTCTTATCGAATTTATACCGACTTTCGGTCTTTTGACCATTTTGCCTTTGCACGTGTTCGGGATTAATTTAACCCGACTTCCCTTCACGAATACTCATTCATTTCGTATTTTAATTAAATTCGGGTCTTACAACTCTCCCCCACTTAAGGAATTTAGTCCTCCAAATTAGAACCAATTCATATGAGTCCATAGATTACTCCGGGTACATTAATCGTATCATACTTCTTTAATTCTCATGTGACCTTTTTCCGGAGTGTAACACTATCAAAGGACTTTAATTAGGGAGATCGTCTTAAACCTCAATACTTTCTCTTTCCTGTTTAATGCCGAATCAACTTCTTCAATATACTTATATTTGCATTAAGCTGAACTATTGGATCTCATATCCTATCACCTATGCTGGATCTGGATAGTATTTCTGAAGCATCAAAAGATGGGACACATTGTGGGTGCCTGCTTATTCAAGTGGAAATACCACCTATAGGTCTTATCTTCCACTTGTCCAATCTCTCAAAAGATTCAATCCAGCGAAACTCAATTTACCTTCTTCCAAAAGTTCGCTATGTCCTTATTCTCATAGGACAAGAAACATTTCAACCATACTAATTCACTCTCGGTGAATTCCAATACTTTTCTATCTGCTCTGAGGTGTTTTTAATCTCTCAACCTTAACTAAACATCCTCAGAGACTTATTATCCAAAGTCGAAAATAATTCTATCTGTCACCCACTTTTTCTCATCCAATTTGGGGAACAACCCCTACAGCCATACACTGCTTCATATCTTGTTATCCCGATACTCAAGTGGCAACTGTCACTATTGGCGAATTCGATTTGTAATAACTGATCATCCCAGGAGCATAAAAAATCAAGGGCACACGCTTTCATCATATCCTCCAGAACTTGTACAGTCCTCTCTGACTGACCATCTGTCTGAGGATGAAAAGCTGTGCTAATACTCAGCCGGGTTCCTATAGCTTCCTAAAAATATCCTCAGAGGTGAGAAGTGAAGCGGGAATCCCTATATGATACCATGCTCACTGGAACGCTACTTAATGTTCCACAATATTCCTTACACATAAATCCTCATATACACTCTGAGTATTTAGGGATTTCATAACCAAAATGTGGGTAGACTTAGTCAATCTATCGACTATCATCCAAATAGCCTCGTAATTCACCTGGGTTCTCTGTAACCCATCACGACATTCATGGAGACTTGCTCTCATTTTTTCGTGCCGTGTCGATATAGGTAGAGGCTGCAATAACTTTGCAGACTTTTAATACTCTACCTTACTCTGCTGACCTACTAGGAACTTTTCCACAATCTCTACCATATCTCTTTCCACATCTGACCACCAATACCCTTTTCAGAGATTTTTATATAAATATATTCGTTATTTTTCGTATGCACCGTATATCCCGAAGAGTGAGCTTCTGACAATATTATTATCTCATCAACTGTGGTCCTGGGGAGCACTTATACTGTCTCTGAACCTCTCTGTAAATCATCAACACTCGCTGTGAACTCTGTCACTGTACCCTTCTGAATCTGACCCAAACTATCGACAACATGCCGATCATCACGCTAAGCCTGTCAAATCCCTGGCACTCTCATCCGGTTCTAGTCTCAGACTAGCTGTCACACAATCACTGTCATCATCAGAAGGGATCACATCACTATTGAGGCTCACAACTGCTTTAGCTGCTCACGCTCCCTGACCATCATATGTGGTACCATCCCGAGGCTCTTTATACTCAAGGCATCAGCCCTTACATTAGCCTTTTCTGGGTGGTACAATTTTCACAATCAAAATCTCTCAGAAGCTCTAACCCACTATGTATTCTCATATTCGCCTCTTTCTGTGAAAAACAGATACTCGGGGCTTTATGATCAGTGCATATCCAAAATTTCTCACCCTGTACATAATAGTACCATATCCTCGGTACAAATGCTACCGTTGCCAACTTAAAATCATGAGTCAGATAGTTTATTTCATGATTAAGGAGTTGTCTGACTCCATAATTGACTATCATCCCATTATACATCAATACACAGCTCCTTCATAATTTTAAGGTATCCATACTCACTGAGAACCTCTTGAGCTGTTGGGTATGGTGAAATTAATCACGATGGTCAGTTCATACTTCACTACACCAAAATTCATGTCACGTCTATCATCTCACTTATCATCTCATTCAAATATCACGTTTTCATAGTTAAACGTGCCAACAAGGTATACCCTTTTTAGAACTTGTAGCAACCATCTGTAAAAGCAATTTTTCAATTGTTGCTTATAAATCGCCCTGGACTTTAACTACACCTAACATATCATCGATAATGATGATTACAAATCGGTCCAATCCTTGACTTATTTACGCATAAGCGTATAAGATCCTTCAAAATCGCTTACGTTTTTCAGGTACTAACCTGCGTCATTTCCTTTTCTTATCTTAAAGGTTCTTATTAAATTTTTACTATGATAACCTTTATGACTTGTCGAATTTTAATATTCTTATCGTCTTAGTAAAGGTATCCTAATGCTGAAGGTATTTATTACGACGATCGATTTAACGTTATAGGTTATATATACATACTTTTAGACGCTGTCAAGTCTTCAGGCGGGGAGGTATTTTGAAATACCTTTATTAATCTTCAGACTTAACCACAATTACTTTATATACCAGTCCATATGGTCACAATTTATATTTGCTACTAATTGCTTTAATCCTAATGACTTCATATCGTAAAGATGTTCTTACCTAGCATACGCCTCTTACTCCAGTACATCTTGTATTCAGAATCAAGCATATCTCAAAGATTATCTCCTTCGTATATCAATCATGACAAAACTCTTTCATTATTCATTCCATGAGTACAATCCTTTACTCCTTTAATTTCAACTGTTGCACCCCTTTTTATCACTTGTCAACACTTACAGTATACTTTTCAGTGATGTTTTCACCCCTGTTTTTAACTTAAAATCTCTATATCCATATTCCGTTAATTAATCCTCCTCTATTGGGGTACTCATTTATCAGTATTATGCCCAATGATGTAGGCATTCATGCTTTTTACTCACTTATATGCGAATGAAGGCGGTATGAATAAATGTGTGGCACCAGGATCAATGAACATATGTACTTCATTATTCATAACAAGTGTGGTATCTTACACCACATCCATGAAACATCAATAGTGTCCTGGTCCAAGACATCCTCTCGCCTTCGTCCAACAGCCTACTTTCCTTTTTCTCTTCGGCCATGACCTCCCTTTTCGTTGTAGCTATACCAACGAAGTTTTTTTTTCTCTGTCTCTTTACTTTTCTGTGGGGCGATCTCGCCCAACTTTGTGCAATCAAAATCAATGGCCCGTCTTACCACACTTAACGGCCATTTTCATCAATACAGTATAGGTATAGACCCTCCTTCCGTGGTATCCACCACACATTCTATAGTGATCACACTGCTACTCTGTTTCGTAGCAGGTCAGGGTCCTCCAATCATAATACCCCTCAAGAGTGCCAAAATTGGATGCACTGGGGCCTTACCAGTTATCTTACTCCATGACTCATCAAATTAAATCTTTTACCAATTACCATTTTCCCATTTTAACATCTTTGTCATTTCTCGATTCTCTTTTCTGTCTCTATTTCAGCCCTCACTACTTTTCCCAATCTCAGAGGCGTGCAATTCATGTTCTTATTTACCCGACTGTAAATCTGCGCACTGCCTCGGTATAGGTAATATCTCACGGGCCAATCGGACTCTAATTGAAAAGTTGAGCCATTTCATGAACTTTTAGACATCTCGACTGTCACTTGTTCATAGTTTCGAGGTAATATCTACCCAGGAATATAATTGAGTTTCATACTCATAAATCATACTCATCAATAAATCAAATCCTCTGGGTCAGAGTAAGGACTTTATCTATCATTCCTTTTAAACAGTGTCCGGGATAATTCTGTCACCGGAATACATCCATAAACATTTCTCATATTAACTCTTAAGATGGGTCGAGCGGACTTCCACCAATGCTCCGACTCGCCCTCAAATCCCATGCATACTCTGAGCAATTTGCTCCCAAAATATTCTCCACACTCCGCTCTAACCTCGCGAAGCGTGTCTCAATACTGTCCGATCACTCTGTCGGACTCTGAGAGGCAGGCTCAACATTAACCTCTATTTCAATCTCATCCTGATTCTCATATGTCAACTCAGCACGACTTAGCAGACTCAGGTCTACCTCTACGACCACGGCCTCGTGCACTATCTCATCTAACGCGACTCATATTAGGCATTCCTGCATTCTCAACCATTTCTTAGTCAAAACCCATCTCGATATACACTATTGTATCTAACTAAGCACAGTAACACGGGGATGTAATTTCCTAATTACTAACACTGACACACATCAGACCAATTGCGCTCTGATACCACCTTTATATGTCACGACCCAAAACTACCCAAAAATCAGAGTAAATTTTTCGCGTTTTGTTATTTTCTTTCATGCTTACCTGTCCTCTGATCGTGACCACACTCCACTAACTAATTGGGCTGTGCGTCAATGCCAGTCCCACCATTCATTTACCATATAACTTAATTTTTTTCAGTCATTTATAAGTATTTACAATATTTATACATCCCCTAAAGTTACTTACAAACATGTTACTGTGCTATGCTTATTTAGATACAATATGTACAAGTGTATATACCTTAAATGATGGGCAGCAGCGGATATCCGGAATGCAGAACTGAGTCGCGTCAACTTCAACTGGAGATTATCTGTGTGAGAAAATGAAAGGGGTGAGCACATCAAGCTCAGTAAGGCAATCCTACGAACAAGTAGGTAACCATACTACCTACATGAACGTGGTGCCGTGCATAAATCACCCTTTCTCCACACATTTTAAAATAGATGATATGAGTTATGATGTTATGTAAATCCATTCGCATGGCAAAATTCAACATGCAATTCTTTCAAATCATTTCTTTCTCATTTACAAAAATTCACAATAAAGTCAGGACTCGACCCCTCCTTCGGGTGATCCTGACTCACACAAAACCATGAAAATCAGTTTACATCACACATGGGTTTAAAAAGAATGGAAATAATCATCATGCACATTTAATTTAAAACCCGGTTTGATCTCATCAAAATCAGCGACATGCGAGACTAGGCAACATCTGTATATCGGTAATAACCAGGACTATGGCCGTGTGTCCTCGTGAGCCCCTCTGTTACACGGATCCTAGTGTGCGGGGTCTCACCCTGATCGGGAACCGCTCGGGAGGTGGGTCAATCCAACCCGTCAGTCTTATCTGATCCCACGCATCCAAAGATGCCAACGTATCCGAAGATACCACGTATCACAAAGATACCAACGTATCACAAAGATACCAACGTATCCGAAGATACCACGCATCCGAAGATGCCACACGTATCCGAAGATACCACGCATCCGAAGATGCCACACGTATCCAAAGATACCACATATCCGAAGATACCACGCATCCGAAGATGCCACACGTATCCGAAGATACCACGTATCCGAAGATACCACACGTATCCGAAGATACCACGCATCCGAAGATGCCACACGGTACAGTGTACTCCATGCTACTTGCACGGTACAACGTACTCCATGGACCCATATCATATCTCAATACTCATGCCATGTCTCAAAATGAACGTGCGAGCCTATTTAATCGGTGACACACAGTCTACCCGATGCTCCAAGCACGGCTCATCACATGTTCTCATAAAGTCAGTGCGAGCGATGCTCAACACTCTCATCAAATCAAGTAAAACTAGTGCGTTTTAATTGTCAGAGCCCGCATTACATCCCCACAAGGTCGCCAACCTCATCCCTCACTCTCACCCCACTTAAGAGGTCTTTTGAACCTGTTGGGCCTTTTGGCTGACTCCAAGGGCAGACAGCGCTACTCCACAAATCCAGTAAAACTAGTGTGAGCTAGGCTCTAGCACTCTATATATGAATCACATGAAAATCTTATAAAATCTGGTTCGAGTTAAACTCCAGCACCCTGTCTCGAAAAAGCATGTGAAATCTGGTGCGAGTTATACTCTAGCACCTATGCATGTAAAACTCTAGTGCGAGCTCTCGCTCCAGCACTAATGCATGCATCACACAAATCAAACATCATGCAAGCTGAGCTCTAGCACGTCACATATCAATAAAAACACGTAGGCGGCTCTGTTTCCTCAAAACAGTTTTCAAAACAATTATATCGTTAAAAGTATGCAATGCTGTGCATTTTCTTTCAAGGTTAGCCAGCCTACTCATGCATGCATTAAATGTCTCCAGAACGAGCAGAAACCTCTTGTTCTTGCTCCTCCCAATTTTTTCTAAATTGTAAATATTACCCTTAACAAGGGTATTTTGGTAATTTACCCATTCGGGACACTAACATTATTATTTGACCTCTAGACTCTTCAGATAATTTTTAAAGGACTGCAAATGACTTAAAATTTTGTAAAGTTACCTCTAGCAGTCCGCAGAATTCCCTTACCTTATTTTCCTGTCGAGTTTGACCTTTTCTTTTCCACTGTTGTCTCATCGCGCAGTCCGATATGCTCCCAAATCAAACCTCCGGAACTGCGTATAATTATGCCTCAGGTCAGATATCATACAATTTAATTGTATTTAATATTTTCTGGGCTTAATTTAAATCATTGGGCCCGTTTACCCCTATTGGGCCCGATTGCACCTTAATGGGCCTTAATCGACCTTAAGCCCGTTTTCCACTTAACTTTCACATTATCGAGGCCTATTGGGCTCATTGGACCCTCCAACAATTTATTGGGCCTCATTCTAACTCTCGAATAGCTAAATTTATTATTTACGACAATTTATCTAAATTTCCATAATTTAATTCAATTTATGCGAAATTTAAATTAATATCACGCATAACGATGTAAATTATCGTAAATAAGGGTTACTTACTCGAGATTCCATGTTAGTACATAAATCGAGGCTATCTCGAGCTCTCGTTGGATGCCAATTGTCGAGCTACACAATTTCATGAATTTTTGGGTAAATTTCCAGTCGAATAATAATTAAATAAAATATTCCAAAATTCAAATCGGTCAATTTCGACCGCTTATCGACTTACCCGAAGCTCGATTGCATCACCGAGATTTTTCTCCAATTTTTCCTCTTTTTCTTTTGCCCTTTTTCTCCTTTTTCCTCTCTTTCTTGGCTGAACCGGTTCAGTCCGGTTCAGACCGGTTCGGACCACCGGTTCACCCCGGTTCACTCCGGTTCACCGTCTTGCCGACCGATTCTCCGCTGATTTCCACCGCCAGTGGCTCCGTTGGGTCATCCGCAGCACGAATCTGGCCTCAGCTTTGATCGAGGTCGCCGGAAGGTCGTCGGTCCGGCTCTTCTCCCTCGGCCGTCGGAACCCATTTCTTTCTCTTCATCGTCGTCGGTGATTCCCACCGTTTCATCGGCTGCTACTGGTGCAGAAAGAACCGCCGTCGCCTGGGCTTTTAGAATCGGGCCTTAGTTCCGCCCGAATCTCCGCCGTTTGCCGCCGGTGGCCATTTCTTCTCCTGCGGCTTCTCCTCCATTTTTCGGCGTTCTCCGGCGTTCCCACGGAGCGTCGTCGCCGCTAATAGGTCGCCTGAGGTCGGGCCGCCTTCGCCAGCCCTCGCCTGGGGTCCCTGGCCGCCGGTGCCGTCGGTCTTCCTCGGTTTGTTGCTTCCTCAGTTTCCTTTCCTTTCGCGTTTTCGTTTCTGTTTTTTTTTCCTGATTCTCTTTTTTATTATTATTATTATTATTATTATTATTATTATTATTATAATTTATTTAATTATTACACTATTTATTAAAATAATCTACAATAATCCAAAATATCTACAACTTATATTATTTTAATTTAATTTAATTTAATTTATTTAATTTAATTTATTAAATACATTTTTCTCCAATTTTTGATATTATTCCTTCGTATTTTTGAGGTATTGCTCCGGGTAATTTTTCGGTATTTTTAAAAATTCCGGATCTTGATCAATTGGACTCAAAATTATATAATTTCCTCATTATTGATCAAGATATTCTAAATCCTTATTTTTAATTAAAATTTTCTTATCGAATTTATATCGGCTTTCGATCTTTTGACCATTTTGCCCTTGCACGTGTTCGGGATTAATTTAACCCGACTTCCCTTCACGAATACTCATTCATTTCGTATTTTAATTAAATTCGGGTCTTACAATTAAATCCTAAGATCGTATCTATGGTTGTTTATTGGTAATAGCAGCAATTAGAGAACGTTTCCTAATTGTCAAAGCAGTAAGAATAGATAGGTTGTTAGGTTGTACCAACAACCATAACCAGTTTAGTTAGGATTAAGGAAAATTATCTTGCGTCAATGATCAACTTATCGAACCAAATCTGAAAATTACTCTTTGGGTTGGATTTCTCAAATTATTGAATTCTTCTACTCAATTTTGTTTTCTTTCTATTAAGTTTTGTTATTTTAGTTAATTAATCTTTCAAACCCCTCTTGTTTTATTTTTCTTTTATTTGCAGAAAAGTAAATTGGAATTAATCAATCTCTCTTGGGACACGACCTTGCTCCCTATACTACTAATTAATTGTTTGAGCAAGTTATTTAATATTGTTGGTTTCGACAACCATCAATTTTTTGCGCCGTTGCCGAGGAGATTAAATTTAATTTGGATTTATTTTGATGCTTCGTTCTTCTCGTACAGGTGAATTAATTCCATACGATCCTGACATCAAGAAGACTGGGAGAAGACTTAGGAAAGAAGCTAGAAATCGCAAGCACGAAGAAAGCTCTACATCATCACCAAGATTGAATCTTACATTAGAACTTGAAGACTCATCAAGTGACTCTAAATTCGAGCAAGAGATGGACAACAATCAAGAGAGAACTCTTAGACAACTCATCGCTCTAGCTTTGGATCAACAACCATTATGTATTCAATATCCTGCTTTGCAAACAGAGTTCAAATTGAAATTCCACCTTCTTCCAAAGTTCCCTGGGTTGAAAAACGAAGATCCTTAGAAACATCTCAAGGAATTTCATGTGGTTTGCTCCAGCATGAAGCCACAAGCTGTTATGGAGGATCAAATCAAGCTTAGGGCCTTTCCATTCTCATTCGCAGATAGAGCTAAGGATTGGTTATTCTACCTTCCTCCAGGTTCGGTTACAACATGGACTGACATGGTAAGATGCTTTCTTGACAAATTTTTTCTAGCTTCTAGGGCTGTAAACATAAGAAAGGGAGATATGTGGAATCAAGCAAAGAGATACCGAAAATCTTCATGAGTATTGGGAAAGATTCAAGCAACTTTATACTAGCTGCCCACAACATGAGATTTCTGAACAACTACTCATCTAATACTTCTATGAAGGACTCTTGCCAATGGAAAGAAGAATGATGGATGCTGCTAGTGGAGGAGCAATAGTCAATAAAACCCCCACCGAAGCTAGGAATTTAATTTTCACCATGGCTACAAATTCTCAACAATTCGGGACTAGACAGGATGTGCCTAGAAGAGTGAATGAGGTGAGTACATCTTCAGTTGACAATCAAATTGCTAATCTAACCTCTATTGTGCAGCAACTTGCTTTAAGAGTGGGAAACATGCAACAAGCCAAGGTGTGTGAAATTTGAGCTAGTGGACATCCAACCGATATGTGTCCTACACTTCAAGAAGATTCACAAGAGAATGCTAATGCGGTTGGAGGATACCAAAGGCCTTCCCAAAGAAAATATGATCCCTATTCCAATACTTACAATCCAAGATGGAGGGATCATCCAAACTTCAATTATGGACAAAGGTTGCAATACCAAAACTACCAACCTAGGCAACCTCCTCAACAAATGTAGCAATCATCAAATTCAGGTACGTCTCTTGAAGAGGTTGTTAAATCCCTTGCTGCTAGTACTTAACAATTTCAACAGGAAATAAGGTCCAACCTTAAGGAATTAAAAGATCAAGTGAACCAACTAGCCGCATCAGTAAGCAAGCTAGAATCCCAAGAAAGATTGCCATCACAAACCATAGTCAACCCTAAGCAAAACGCAAATGCAATCACTTTGAGAAGCGAAACCAACTGAAAGAACCTCAAATCTGAACCAATAGCACAAGAGGTGAAGAAACGAAAAAAGGAGTTGAACCACCTCAACTTAAATCCGAAACGACCACTGAAGGGAGCATGAAGATACCAGCGATAATACCTTATTTTCCTCCAAAGTCAAAGTCCAACAAAAGAAGAGGAAGAGAAGGCAATTCTAGATACCTTCAGAAAAGTCGATGTAAATATTCCCTTAGTAGATGCTATCAAACGGTTCCAAAGTATGCCAAGTTTCTCAAGGAATTGTGCAACAATAAGAGGAAGCTTAAGGGAAATGAGTATGTGAACATGGGAGAGAATGTTTTTGCAATCCTCCAGAAAAAGTTACCACCCAAATGCAAGGATCCAGGTATGTTCACTATCCCATGTAAAATAGGCAATTTAAAGATCGAAAAAGCCATGCTAGATTTAGGAGTTTCAATTAATTTCATGCCACTATCTATTTACAAGTCTATGACTACGGGCAAATTGAAAAATACTGGTGTGATAATTCAATTAGCTGATAGATCTAATGTTTATCCCGAAGGGGTGTTAGAAGATGTTTTGGTGCAGGTTAATGATTTAATCTTTCCAGCAGAT
The DNA here is from genome assembly GCA_033439115.1 of Firmiana major. Classification (NCBI taxonomy): domain Eukaryota; kingdom Viridiplantae; phylum Streptophyta; class Magnoliopsida; order Malvales; family Malvaceae; genus Firmiana; species Firmiana major. The sequence continues at coordinate 17,119,411 of CM065903.1, read as the reverse complement.
TTTTATGTCTTAAACATGGAGGAAGATGATACATCTTTGATTTTATTGGGCAGAGCTTTTCTCAAAACCTCTAGAACAAAAATAGATGTTTATGATGGCACTCTTACTATGGAATTTGATGGTGAAGTTATAAAATTTAATATATATAATGCCATGAAATACCCTAGAGATATGTCTTCTGTTTTTGTTTTAGATATTATTGATCCTTTAACTGACATGTATTTAAACATTTGTGATGAGGATAAATTAAAAGTTGTTTTAAGTAGGCACCTCACGCTTGAGGATTCAAAGAGATTGGAGAAGAAGTTTGCATGGGAACCGAAATTATTGGAAATGGTCCAAGAGCTAGGATCACTACGCGCGATGAGGTTTGATGTTTCTCACATTCAATTGCCATTATCTCATACAAAACTTCTTCCTTCTATTGTGCAGGCACCAGATTTAGAATTGAAGACTCTTCTAGAACACCTCAAATATGTTTTCTTAGGTGATAGGGAAATACTTTCGGTGATCATCTCTAATAAACTATCTAATTTAGAAAAAGAGAAGTTGCTTAGAGTGCTCAAGGAATACAAGGAAGCTATCAGATGGACAATAGCAGACATCAAGGGAATAAGCCCAACAACTTGCATGCACAAGATCCTTATGGAAGAGGAATGTAAGCCTACTAGGCAAGCACAAAGAAGACTCAACCCACCAATGATGGAAGTAGTTAAGAAGGAGATTTTGAAACTACTTGATGCAGGTATGATCTATCTAATTTCGGATAGCAAATGGGTAAGTTCAGTCCAAGTGGTTCCAAAGAAAACGGGTATAACGGTTATACAAAACTCAGAAGGTGAGTTGGTAGCTACCCAAATTCAAAACGGGTGGCGAGTATGTATAGATTATAGGAAGTTGAATGCATCTACAAGAAAAGACCACTTCCCTCTTCCTTTTATTGATCAAATGCTTGAAAGATTGGCAGGTAAAACTCATTATTGTTGTCTTGATGGATATTCAGGTTTTCATCAAATTTCGGTGGCACCCGAAGATCAGGAAAAGACTACCTTTACATGTCCGTTTGGAACCTTTGCTTACAAGCGCATGCCCTTTGGTCTATGCAAAGCTTCAGCCACATTCCAGAGAAGTATGGTTAGTATATTTTCTGATTATGTAGAAGATATAATAGAAGTGTTCATGGATGATTTTACTGTTCATGGAAATACCTTTGATGAATGCTTAGCTAACCTCACTAAAATCCTCAATAGATGCATAGAAAGTAACCGTATTTTAAATTATGAAAAATGCCATTTTATGGTTGATCAAGGTATTATTCTAGGGCATATAGTATCTTCTAAGGGGATAGAAGTGGATAAGTCAAAAATAGAAGTGATAAAATCTTTGTCTTACCCCGCATCTGGCGGGAAGTTCGCTATTTTCTTAGACATGTAGGATTTTATAGGCGATTTATTAAGAAATTCTCCAAGATCACCCAACCCCTAGTCGACTACTACAAAAGAACGTAGCATTCGAATTTGATGAGACATGCAAGAAGGCATTTGACAAACTCAAAGACATGTTGACCACCACGCCGATCATCCAACCCCCAAATTGGAATCTACCGTTCGAAATCATGTGCGATGCAAGTAACTACGCAGTAGGAGCTGTACTTAGACAAAGAGAGGAGAGAATTTCACATGTCATCTACTTTGCCTCACGAACCCTTGATAGTGCACAATGCAACTATTCCACAATGAAAAAATAACTTCTAGCCATTATTTTTGCTTTAGAAAAATTTTGTTCTTATTTACTAGGAGCTAAATTGATTATTTATTCTGATCATGCAGCTCTCAAGTATATACTCTCAAAGAAAGAAGCAAAATCAAGACTCATCAGGTGGATGTTGTTGCTACAACAGTTCAATATAGAAATCAAGGATAAGAAGGGAGCCGAAAACCTGGTGGCTAATCACCTCAGTAGACTCATCACAAGTGAAGAACCTTCACCCCTTAGAGATGAATTTCCAGATGAGTATCTTTTTCCATTCATGAAACAAGACCATGGTATGCTGATATTGCTAACTTTTTAGCTACAAGAATTTTGCATAATGAATTATCTAGGTCTAAAAAAGATAAGATAAAAAGAGATGCTAAGTATTACGCTTGGGATGAACATTACTTATGGAAATATTATGCTGATCAAGTCATTAGAAGATGCGTGCCTGACCATGAAATCTCTTCTATCTTAAATTTTTGCCATTCATATGTATGTGGTGGACATTTCGATCCAAAGAGGACAGCATGCAAGGTACTTGAATGTGGATTATTTTGGCTAAATTTATTTCAAGATTCTTATATGTTTTGTAAAACTTGTGAGAAGTGCCAAAAAATAGGAAGTCTAGGACATAGAGATCAATTACCTTTAACACCTATTCTAATTTGTGAAAATTTTTATGTATGGGGTATTGACTTTGTGGGCCCTTTTCCTGTTTCTAATAATCATGTATATATCTTGCTTGATGTGGACTATGTTTCGAAATGGGTTGAAGCTAAGGCAACCAGAACTGACGATGCTAAAGTTGTTGTCAATTTTATCAAATCTACCATCTTTTCTAGGTTCGGGACACCGAGAGCAATAATAAGCGATGGAAGAATCCATTTTTGCAACAAGATGGTGGAAGCACTAATGAAGAAATATCATGTAACTCATAGAGTATCTACCGCCTATCATCCTCAAACAAATGGTCAAACCGAGGTATGAAATAGAGAAATCAAGTCCATCCTCAAAAAGACAGTGAATGTAAATAGAAAGAATTAGAGCACAAGACTTGAATTGCACTTTTGGCATATAGAACGGCTTACAAAACTCCCATAGGTATGTCTCCTTATCGCATTGTTTACGAAAAATCATGTCATCTTCCCGTAGAATTGGAGCACAAGGCCTATTGGGCAATCAAGCAGTGCAATATGAACTTGAATGAAGCCGGTGAAATGAGAAAGCTTCAATTGCAAGAACTGGAAGAGATCCGAAATGATGCATATGGAAATTCTAAGATTTACAAGGATAAGACAAAGGCCTTCCATGATCAAATGATCTCCAGGAAACAATTCTTTGTTGGTCAAAAAGTTATTCTTTTTAATTTTAGACTTAAGTTATTTCCTGGAAAATTACGCTCTAGATGGCTAGGGCCATTTGTTGTTACTAACATCTCTCCTCATGGTGCAGTTGAAATACAAAGTATGGATACGGGTAAGATTTTTAAGGTTAATGGTCATCTTTTGAAGCCATTTTATGAAGGGTTTCAAGTGCATGAGGTTGATCTAATTGATTTAGAGTATCCTAAGTACGAATGACAGGTAACAACGTCTAGCCAAAGACGTTAAAGAAAAGCGCTTGTTAGGAGGCAACCCAATTTTTATTATTATTTTATTTATTTATTTACTTATTTTCATGCATTTTTAAGTATATGTGTCAGTCTTTGGTTTATATAAAAAAAAGGTGAAAACAGAGACGGGTCGCACCTTAGGCGAGAGTCTCGCCTAAGGTGACCCCTTAAAAAAAAAGTGAAAACCAGAAACGAGCCGCACCTTAGGCGAGAGTCTCGCCTAAGGTGACCCTCGACCAAAAAAAAAAATTTAAAAGTTCGACCCTCTCTCTCGCTTTCTCCTATTTTCCTCTTCATCATTTTCCCCTATTTTCCCATTTCACCAAAAACTCAATCCCATATAAATCCTCTACCAAAAGCACAAAATTTCCCCATATTTCAACCCAAAAACACAAAACCCATTCCTATTTTCATATTGTAAGATCTCTCATTATCTAAGGTAAGCATTTCATACTCATTTTCTCTCATCTACCATGAATACGCAGAGGACAAAAACAAGTATGATGAGTAATTATTCTTTTCATATTTTGCTTTTGATTTTGAATTTATGAATAATGCTTTAAATTTTCATTTTTTTTATTTGTTCATGAATATATGTTCTTGGTATGATTTTAAAAAATTTCATAGTATGTACTAAGATGAATGATGAAGGGTAATGTGTGAATTAGGGTGATGAAATTGGATTGATTTATGCTAAGCAAGAGAGATATGTATTTATTGATCAATATTTTGTAGGAAATGAGTGGAAGCCAACCATCACCATCCCGTCAACAAAGGGCAAGAGTATCAAAGAAAAATGTGGTATTACCTAAGGCCAATCTACATGGTAACTTAGACTTCACTACAAAATCGAAAAGAAAAAGTATGACAATTTATGTGGTAAAACAATTGTATCAGGTAAGAGATACGATGACCCTACCTTGGAAATCTTAGGGATTCGAGAAAAAATTCATACTTATATTGACAACATAGGTTGGAGACCTTTCTTTGAAATTACTAGTCATGCTTATACTGAACTATGCAGGCAGTTTTACGCAACTTATAAGTACACTCCTCCGACGGAGTGCAACCTCAATACTCCCAAAGTAGTGAAGTTTAGGATCATGGGCAAGAGATTTGAGTTATTTATAACTCAATTTAATATTGCTTTGGGGCTTATTACCAATGAATTTGCTGAAAGTGAGGAATACCTTAGCACCTTTGTGATTATGATCTTGATTTTGATGCCATGCAATTTTATAGAAATGAATTGACAGGGAAACCTCACAAGTATTATGACCCCAATCACACCACTGATAGTGAATTTCAAGAGCCTGCTCAACAATACATGCATAGGCTTTTAGCCTATACTTTTTCTGGTAGAGTAGAAAATGCGGCTCTTTTACTAAGGCCGAGAGTTACTTTCTTTAGTGCATGTCAAAGGGTCTTAAAGTTAACTTAGGATATTGGTTGGCTTCCCAATTTAACAACGTAGGAGATTCTAAAAGGCCTTTGATTCTTGGTTCTCTGATTACTGCTTTAGTTGTTTATGAAGGTTTGTTAGATCCAAATGATACGTTACTTCAAGTGGCAGGGCAGATGCAACCACTAGACATCCGGTCATTAATTCACCAAAATCTTATAAGGTAGAATGACGATGGAACATACAGTTTCCAAGGTCCAAGACCTTATAAGAAGAGGGCCAGAATGATACTTCCACCTGTTCATGAATAAGAAGATAACGATGTGGGGGAGTCACATTAAGCCTCCGAACTACTCACCGATCTATGGAACCAAGTTTCACAATTGGCTTTTGATCAACACCAAATGCAGCAAAACCAATTCCGGATGGAGCAAAATCAATTGGCATTTTATGCACACATGGGCTTCAACCCACCTTTCCCACCACCGCCACCACCACAGTAAGCCATCATGGCTTTCGATGCTCAATAACTTCAGGGGAGTATTCTTTTTCCTTTATGTTTTTAATTTTTAAATATTGAGCATTTGTGACATTGGGGACAATGTCCCATCTAAGTGTGAGGGGTGTTTAGGAAGTTGATTTTATTTCTTATTTGTTTGATTTGATCAAATTTTTGTAAAACCTTATTCAAGATGATCTTAGTTCACTAGTGAGCATGTGTTCTTTCTTAATTGCCATCTATGAAATTTATGATCTTCTTATACTCATCCTCAAACTGAATTTATGATCTTCTTGTATGCAAAATTGTTTTGAATTTTCATCTTGATGCTTATGATTATTGAATTGAATGAACAAATGAATAGATTAGCACATTACACCCTTTTGAGATTTAAACCTAATGAGCATTCATTACATCATGCTCTTTATTCCTTTATGTGTGATTGAAATGCATAGTTAGTAATTCTAGAACTTTCCATGTTATACATGTCTATATCAACCACTTTGATGAATATGGTGCATTGATAAAAAATAAGAGCATTAGGATTAAACCATTTGAATTTTACCCTATTTTTCTTGTTAACCTAGCCTTTATTAGACCCTTAATGAACCCCCTTTGAGCTTTAAGTCTTTTCTTTGTTCTTAAACCACATTATAAGCCAATGAAATCCCTTTTCTTGTTTTTATCCAAACGTATTTTTGAACCTTGAATTAGAAATTATTTTAACTTAGATATAGGAGACTTGAATTCATTAGGAAAAATATTGTTTTGTATGACCCATACTTGTTAATGATCGATTCTTCCTAGATGAAAAGAAAGAAGATTTGAACCTTATAAAAAAAAAAGAAGAAGAAAGGAAAATGCACAACAAAAAGAGAAGGAAGAAAAGTAAGAAGAATGATTGAATTTCAAGTAAGTCTCCTATGTTTATGTTTGAATTGATTATTCCAATTCCCTTAAACCGAAATAGCCTTGACATACCTTACCCAAGCCTCATTACTCCCTTTTACGCTCTTGATTTATGTATCTTGTTCCATTGAAGGAGGAAAAGATGTGATTTAATAGCAAGCTTATGGTAAGAACTTTCTATGCATTGACTTGAGTGATCAAATGATAAGCCGAAACACTTTGAGTGTAACTAGTGAAACCTTTGTGAGGGTGCTACGATCTATGTGTTTTAAGTTTGATTTAATTATAATTATGTGTTATTGGTGAGAATTCACTTGAACTTAATATTTTTATGCATGCTAAAATGTTTTAGATGGGTTGAAGTTGAGCATAAATGAATGGAAGGTTATAAGTTTGAACTAATGTTTGCTTGAGGACAAGCAAGGTTTAAGTGTGGGGGTATATGATAAGTCATTATTTATGCACTTTATTTACCTTGTTTTCCTATGGTTTTGTATGAATTTTATACTTAATCTATGGATAATTGATCATTCTTGAATAATTGTACGAATCCATGGAATTGATGAATTAAAGGATGATTTAGAAGGATTTTGGAACAAGGGAAATCATGTGGAAGAAGTGAGAAATGATGAATGTGAGCCAGGTCAGTGTTGGGTGCAGCCTTAGGCGAGACTCTCGCCTAAGGATCCCTTCACTGTGCAGTTTTCAACTCAGGGCAGAGCCGGATGCAGCCTTAGGCGAGACTCTCGCCTAAGGGTTTTCTTGATGAGCTGACTTCAATTTGTTGGACAGAGACGGGTCAAGGCTTAGGTGAGACTCTCGCCTAAGCATCTAATACGACAATTTTCTCTCTCCTCTATAGATTTGACTTTTTCAATTACTTGGAAGACTTTTTATCGGATTATTATTTTAATTAAATGTAAGGACTTTAAGTCCAACTAAGAGTAGGGCTTTTATCTCTATTTTTTAGTTATAAATAGGCTCTTGAAGATCTAGGTTAGAAGAGACTTTTGATTAAATTTTCTCATACAAATATTTCACTGTTTTTACCCGATATTCATGGGTTGCTAAACTCTCTTTCCAATCTAAGGATAATTGAAGATTTGGTTTATAAGTTGTGAGATCTAATTGTTCTCATTTATTTTCTTTAATCTTTTCTATTCTTATAATTTATGCACTTCATTATTATTATTGTTTCGTGATTGCTTCAAAAAGGCCTATTGATTCATTCACAAGGTAATATACATCCAATTGAAATATCTGAATCCTTAATTGTTTGGTTGTTTCAATAACAAGTGGTAAGTAATAAGATTAATTGCACTTCTGATTTTTAGTCTTTGTTATGTGATTATAAGATCTGATTTAAATAAACCTACATGTGTGTTTGTTGATTAGAATTGGTAGTCTCTTTAGTGTTCAATGCTATTGGTAAATTAAATCCTAAGATCATATCTAGGGTTGTTTATTGGTAAGAGCAGCAATTAAAGAACGTTTCCTGATTGTCAAAGCAGTAAGAAGAGATAGGTTGTTAGGTCGTACCAACAACCATAACCAGTTTAGTTGGGATTAAGGAAAATTATCTTGCGTCAATGATCAACTTACCGAACCAAATCTGAAAATTACTCATTGGGTTGGATTTCTCAAATTATTGAATTCTTCTACTCAATTTTGTTTTCTTTCTATTAAGTTTTGTTATTTTAGTTAATCAATCTTTCAAACCTCTCTCGTTTTATTTTTCTTTTATTTGCAGAAAAGTAAATCGAAATTAATCAATCTCTCTTGGGACACGACCTCGCTCCTTATACTACTAATTAATTGTTTGAGCAAGTTATTTAATATTGTTGGTTTCGGCAACCATCAATTAGACACGGCAGGGGAAAGAAAACGAAAATGAAACCAACAGTTGGAATGTGTGAAGAGCTGGCCTCAACAATAGAGAATATTAAAGAAATATAAACATATATAAAGGTGAACTAGGAATGTTAGCTAAGGTAGGTAGAGTAGAAAGGTGTGTTGAATGGTGAGTGAAAGAAAACCACTGGAAATGAGGAGAAAGGCTGCTGAAGATAGGGTAAAACCGAAAGATAAAGACCTGGACTAAGGACATTATAGATGACAGTCAACCTGGAAATGTTTGGTGAATAATGCAATTTCATATTACTGAAAAACCAGCAGTAAAATGTCAGGCCATAGCAGAAAACATGAAAAAGGAAAGCAGAGAAGGCGTGCGAGAATATGATGTGGAGTTGTGAGGACCAGGGCCTACCCTCATCCCTCACTCTCACCCCACTTAAGAGGTCTTTTGAGCCTGTTGGGCCTTTTGGATCTGGTTTTTGCCTCACTCACCCGTATTGTCCACTTTGGGCCGAAGCCCGCACGACTTTGTTTCATTCGGGGTCATCCTTGCTTAAGGGCCTTTTCCCCTCAGAACGCGTCCCCAGATATTCGAACTAGGGACAACACCCTCAGTTCGTTTCTGCTAGTACCACGACTTTGTTTCATTCGGGGTCATCCTTGCTTAAGGGCCTTTTCCCCTCAGAACGCGTCCCCAGATATTCGAACTAGGGACAACACCCTCAGTTCGTCTCTGCTAGTACCAATGGTACTAGCAGAGACGAACTGAGGGTGTTGTCCCTAGTTCGAATATCTGGGGACGCGTTCTGAGGGGAAAAGGCCCTTAAGCAAGGATGACCCCGAATGAAACAAAGTCGTGCGGGCTTCGGCCCAAAGTGGACAATACGGGTGAGTGAGGCAAAAACCAGATCCAAAAGGCCCAACAGGCTCAAAAGACCTCTTAAGTGGGGTGAGAGTGAGGGATGAGGGTAGGCCCTGGTCCTCACAGGAGTAGACTGAGAAAAGAAACTGAAATCAGGGAGAAAGTTGAAGCAGGGACAGGTAACGAAGTAGACCAAAGAACAGACGAGTTGTTGAAGTCTAAAATGGACGAGGCATGATTGAAGGAGAGAAGGGAGCACTGAAACTTAAGACCTAAACAGAATGCAGGGGATGAGGAAAGTTTACTGAAAACTTTAAACTTCGTTACGTTAGCTACTAAAAACTACAGTAGCAGTTGAGAGTAGAGCAAATAGGTATAAGTTGGCAAGAAAATAAAAATATAAAAGGGCTAAAGGATCTTTTGATGGCTGATGGAGATAAGGAGAAAACTGAACAGGGGAGAGAACTAGTGAGGCAGTAAACATGAAACAGAAAAGAAGGAAGAATGAGGTTGAATGAATGGAAGAAAACTGAGAGTGGGAAAGGCATGATAATGAGCAAGAAACTAAGAGAAGAGAAGATGGAACAGGGGAGTTCCATCCTCTGTAATCAAAACAAAAGAGACAGAGAGACACGAGGGGGAATAAGCATGAGAACATGAGAGTGATTAGGAGAGAAAAACAAAATTGGAAACAAGGGTAGTGGAAGGGAACCAGAGTTGGCAGTGTTGGAAGGATGATGGTCGAGACATGAGGATGATGATAATGATAGCGAAATCAAGAAGAAATGGTGGAGAAAATGGCAACGTTGTGAAGATGAGGAAACGATGAACAGTGTCATCGGGTGACAATGAAGAAGAAAGGAAGAAGAAAAAGAAAAGAAAAGAAAGAAAGAAAGAAAAAAAGAAAAGCGCGCGAAAAGAAATTCAAAAAAAAAAAGAAGAAGAAGAAGAAGGGGGCTTTGAAAAAATTATTGAGAAAGAATTATTTTCGGTACTTTAGATCACGTCTCTGAAGTAAATAAACGATCAAGAATGGACTGACCGATTCTCGATATTGAAGACCACTAACAGACATCGAGGTAAGGAAAATTGTTGTGTGTTGTTAGTGATATCTACACATATTTTCTGTTGGACAGTAGATATAAATTCAAGGAAAATTTTACAGTAAGAAAAGTTATGTGTGCTGCTAGAGATAATTGCACGTATTTTCTGTCAAACCGTAGATAAAAATACTAGGTCTATTCTACAACTTTGAAAATTATAGATTTTTGGCCTTAGTTAAAACAGCTTAACCTTCCCGTTATAAATTTAATTTATTTACATAAATACTACTATAAGTTGAATTATTATCTTAAATCGAAAATCTCTAATTTAATTACCATAGACTGTTTATTGAGATTTTTAATCAAAAAAAGGGCGAATCGGCCTCTTTTTGATTTGTTTTATGTACTAAACTGAATTTTAAAAATTGATTTGATGAAAATGAATTGCTTACCGATAAAAATGTGCTTGAGCACGTGTTGATTGTGTGGCCTGACTTGCACTGATTTTGTGGCAAATGCGATGGTTAATCATGCTGCATTATTACTACTATTGTTACTATGGTCCACGGAGTACGATGTACCGTGTAACACGCATGTCAGTACGTTGTACCGTGCTATCGGTCTTCGAATATACTGTACTATGAGCTGTTTGGGTAGCTGATCACTCCCATGACGATTGACATCCTAGCACACCTGATCAATGATGCTCGGAGTCACCGACATTGACTAATTGTCATACTAATTACTGTTATAGCATGTTCCACCTTGTTTCGTCTATTTGACTTACTGAATTGACCATATGAACTGTATTATCGTATGAAACTATATTATTCTACTGCATAAAGAGACTGTAGGGGCCACCTCTTGAATCCTGCGGGAACAAAGTGTCACACAGTCGTCATAATAAAACGCTGTATAAAATTTTAAATACTATATTTATTACAGTACAATGTTATACTATTGATATTGTTATCGTTAATGATTTTTTACTCCGATTTTACTGAATTGTCAACGATTTTGTTATTTTCATTACAAGCCTATATAGATAGATAGTGTATTTATCTACCTGCCATGTAGTTTTTTTTTACTAACCACGTTGAGCTCACCGCTTATGTCACGACCCAAATTTCCTAAAAATCCCTACAAATTTTTCGCTTTTCATTTCCTTACCCGTCGTGAACAGATATACTACTAAACAGTTGGGCTATGATTCGGTGTTAGTCACCTCTCCCCTATTTACCATTCAATTTCCATATTTCATTTACATATCAATTTATTAAAAACTAAATACATCCCCAATATTACATCCATATACAGTACTGTGCATCTATATGTTCAGATACGAAATTATACAAATGTGTATACCTGGTCTTGCTAAGAAGCAGCGGATAACCGAGATGCGAGACTATTGTCGCTCTCTTTTACTGAATATACCCTGTGGGGTGGAAAATGAAAGGGTGAGTGAAACGTGCTCAGTTTGGCAATAATGTAAGTAGGTAGATAACTATACTATCTACGTGCTGATAATGTCATGATGTAAAAATCGTTTACTTTCGGAGCATGAGGTAAGATTAAAACAATGCCACATGTATGTATATATCATATACAAGAAATCATGAAATCGACATATCAAGCATACATGGAAAATTATCATGTATGACATCTCATGCTCGTCACATTAAAACTCATTTATTTCATCATAAACTCTTCACTTTAAAACTCATTTGTTTAATCACAAAACTCATCACTTTGAAACTTATTTGTTTCATCATAAATTCATCACATTTAAAACTCATTTGTTTCATTATAAAACAACTTCATCAAGGTCAAACCCATCTCTCGGGAATACCTTGATTCATCAAATCACATCTCTTTTAAAAACACAAATCGGGACTACCCCTCCATCGGGTTTGTCCTGGTCTATCCAGACCGTATGATATCATGTGAGGCATGTAGGTTACTGTATGAAAAATCGAGGACTATGGCCATACTATGTCCCTGTGATCCCAGGCTATACGGATCCCGGTGTGCGAGGCATCACAACTGCAACGGGAGGTGGGGTCAAGTCCTACCCGCCAGAATATCAAGTAACATCATAGAGTCATCATGACTGCACGGTACAGCGTACTCCATATGACATACACGGTACATCGTACTCCGTGGACCCATATCATAGTCTGGGGGTGCCTGCCGTAGGTCTTATCTACCCCAATACTATGTCGATAACCAACCCATGTCTCAAAGTATGCGTGCGAGCATCTCAACTCTCTGTGACACACAGTCTACAGGAGGCTTCCGCACGACTATATGCATGTCAACTCGCGTCTAGTGCGAGCGAAGCTCCAGCACCACGCTATGTATATCATGATATCTAAAATCTCGTGCGAGCGAAGCTCCAACACGGTTTTATGCACACACAAATTTCTCGTACGAGCAATGCTCCAGTACGACTTTTCATGAGAATAAATCAGTAAACTTGAGTGCGAGAAAGACTCTAGCACTCTTTTTATTCATGTAAATACGATAGGTTGCTCAATCTTGATAAAATATCTTTTAAAATCATAACCGGTACAAGCCGGTACCCTTTCGTAAAATTCATGAAATCAACAGCCAACCTATGTGCATATTTGCTTAAATCAAAGCAATATATTCATATAACACATTAAAAACACGAAATCATGAAATTTACCTGCCTTACTACCCTTTTTGTAAATTTTACTCCTAGGGGCAAAATCATCTTTTTCCTTTACTCACCTATGCCCCGATTTTCGTAAAATTATTATTATTTCATTACTAGATGCTTTAAGGAATTCTGAACCCTATAAATACCCTCAAAATACGTATAGGCATCTCTATGCACTTACAAAATTCCCTTACCTTATTTTTTTGTAGAGTCTGACCTTTCCTTTTTTCACTGTTGTCTCGTCGCGCAGTCCGATATGCTCCCAATCAAATGTCCAGAACTACGTAATAATATTCCTCAGGTCAGATATTATACAATTTAATTGTATTTAATATTTTCTGGGCTTAATTTAAATCATTGGGCCCGGTTACCCCTATTGGGCCCGATTGCACCTTAATGGGCCTTAATCGGCCTTAAGCCCGTTTTCCACTTAATTTTCACTTTATCGAGGTCTATTGGGTTCATTGAGCCCACCAACAATTTATTGGGCCTCGTTCTAACTCTCAATTAGCTCAATTTATTATTTACGACAATTTATTCGACTTTTCAAAATTTAATTTAATTTTATGCGATAATTAAATCCGAAGCACGCATAACGATGTAAATTATCGTAAATAAGGGTCACTTACTCGAGATTCCATGCTAGTCCGTAAATCGAGGCTGTCTCGAGCTCTCGTTGGATGCCAATTATCGAGCTACATAATTTCATAATTTTCGGGTAAATTTTCAGTCGAATAATAATTAAATAAAATATTCCAAAATTCAAATCGGTCAATTTTGACCGCTTATCGACTTACCCGAAGCTCGATTGCATCACTGAAATTTTTTCCAATTTTTTTCTCTTTTTCTTTTTCCCTTTTCTCCCTTTTTTTCTCTCTTTTTGGCTGAACAGGTTCAGTCTGGTTCAGACCGCCGGTTCAGCTCGGTCCGGTTCGGTTCAGTTTGGTCGGTTCAGTCCGGTTCGGCCGGTTCACCTGAGCATCCAAGATCGGGCCTCGGCTAGGGTCGAAACGCAGCCATCGCCGGCGAATTGTTTCCTTCTTCCCCGCGGCTGCCACCTCCCGATCCGACGGATTTCGACGGTTTCGCCGGCCAATACCGGTCTCAAAAAAACCGGCTCCTCTTCCCGATCTCGTCGGTGCCCGCCGTTCGAGCCCAGCTGTCGTGGATCGTCGGGACCGACGATGTTTTCCCCGCGGTCTTCTCTTCCTCCGTTCGCCGGACACGGCCATTGTCGGCGCGCGTCACCAGTGCCAATGGCTTCGCCGGCCGCTCCTCTTCCTGTTCGGTCCTTCGTCGGAGGGTGATGGTCGCCGGTGGTGGCTCGTCGGTCGGCCACGCGTAGGTCTCCTCAGTTTCTTTGTTATTTTCTCTCCCCCCGATAGTTTTTTTAGATTTCCCTCTTTTTTTTTTCAATTCATTAATTTAGTTTTATATATTTATTTATTTTTATTAATATTATTTAATTGATTAAATTAGTCTAAAATATTCAAAATATCTTTAAAAAATTATATTTTATTCATTTAGTCTATAAATTAATTTTTCGGTATTATTTCGGCTTCCCGGTATAATTTTCGATTATTTTTTGGGATTATTTTTCCAAACTAAAAATCCCGATTAATTCCCATAAATTAATATCTTGATCAATTTAACCCAAAATAAATTTATTTCATCCTTATTGACCAAAATTTCTCAAATCCATATTTTTAATTAAATTTCCTTATCGAAATTATACCGACTTTCGATCTTTTGACCATTTTGCCCTTAAACGTGTTCGGGATTAATTTAACCCGACTTCCCTTCACGAATACTCATTCATTTCGTATTTTAATTAAATTCGGGTCTTACACCTTACTTTCCTCCACAGAGCCTCATCAGTAGTTGGGACCGCTTTTATAAGTAGGATTCTTTGTACAGTCATAGTTTCGCAAATATTCTTTTGCGTCGAAGGTATACCTAGATTTAGATAGTCTTTTGTATCTAAAATTTTTGTAAGTACAGTAATGTATAGGAAGATATATCTGGGGAGTGTGAATAGTAATTTTTGTAAAGAACTATTATGATGATTAACTGGAAGGTACCTCTATTGGATGTGTTTAGATTGGTTACTAAGAATTGTAATTAAACTGTCAGATTTCACTGTTTGATCCAATATTAACTCGTAACCCAACCATATTGTACCATAAATTGGCTCATTACATGCACAATATTCAATGTACTACATGAGACGTTCAATTGCATGATGTTTTAAGAAAAAAAGATGTTTTTCTCTAAACTGCATTAAGATAGCTTTGTATTTTGGAATGGATGGTGTTACCTTACTTGTATATTCGGAATCATGACTTAGGAAAAATGTTTATTTATAATAGCATCAATTTATAAAGTTGTAGGGATATAAATCATTTGATTTAATGTAGGGCTGTCTTAGGTGTTTTAAGAAACGAGTACTTACATAAAATTGTGATAAACATGTTTTCAAAGCAGACAGAAATGATTTCCAATGTTATGTTGTTAACTGTGTAAATTTTCGAGTGTAGGAGATTTTATGAAAAACATGTTGTATTTTATGTTGCGATTTCCTGTAAATGATTTGTTTTTTAGATTAACACATTTGCATGCCTTTATGGTAGTCATGTTCCGTGAGAGTCATCTCTAGCACTGGTAAGATGTTTTGTGTAATTACCCTACGAATACCAAGTACTTCATGGCAATGTCTTCATGGTATTGGGTTATAGATCGTGAGAGCCATCTCTAGCACCGAAATGATGTTCTGTGTGATTGCCTTATGGATGCTAAGTACTTCATAATTATGCCTAGGTGGCATATATATGCACTTCTAGGTGAAGTTATAGCATACCATTTTTCTTACTACTGTTAGACCTTGATCTCATCTATAATACCTTAGTCTGGGACATATTAGTTAAGACAGGGCTATTAGACATTATGACCATAGGTTACCAAATTGTTATGACTAATTGTAACGATCTGAAAATCAATAGAAATTGGACTAAATTTCTTTCTTTTCCTTCCTTAGGTTTGTCAATGCCTAGTGTAGTTTCTAGTCACTTTGATTGATTCTATTTCATCAACTCGATTAATAATCTCCATTAGTCCATGTCTCATACAATTATGTGTGATGTGGTGTCACGACCCTCTTCCCGTGATTTAACTTACTATTATGTCACGCCCCGAAAATGCGAAAAATAGGGCTAATTTAAAACTTTTTTCTCATTAATTCACAATTAAGAGTGCATTCCTGTGCAGTGTCATACATCATCATAATTATCGTGCCTCAGGATCTCAACATAATATAACGTATATTGTACCGCATACAAATACTCAATTCCAAGTTAATTAATCCTAATACATCCCATATAATGTCATACATCAAGTGTCTATAATTACAATAATAGTCTGGGTACATGAAAAGATAAATATACCTCAAAGTACAAAATATATAGCCTGGAGCTCGAATCCTCCACTAGCCACTACTCCGTACGTCGCAGGGAAGTCCTTATTCACTTGAAGAACTCTGGGGGGAAAGAAAAACAGGGTGAGCTTCTAAATCGCTCAGTAAAGGGGGTAAGGAACTCATTTCATAAACCAAAATACACATCACAAAAGGTTTATTTGTATGTGAAACTCATTTGAAAACCGTAGCATGAAAATACTCAAAACGACACTCTCATGTGTCAAGTCATGTGAAAACATGAAGTAAAAAGGCTCACTTTAGAGCATTAACAAAGCATGTGAAAACAACGCGTTAAACGCTTTCTCAAATAACGTGGCATAGCCACTGATTTAAAATCACTCGTGGCATAGCCACAAAACACACGTGGCAAAGCCACTGATTTAATTTCTCGCGTGGCATAGCCACAAAACACACGTGGCAAAGCCACTGTTTTAAATTCTCACGTGGCATAGCCACAGATTAATTTCTCGCGTGGCATAGCCACAGAATAGGGTTTCTCAACGTGGCACAGCCACCAATTGGGGTATAACGTGGCACAGCCACCAATGGGGTTTCTCAACGTGGCACAGCCACCAATGGGGTTTCTCAACGTGGCACTGCCACCAAGGGGGTATAACGTGGCACAGCCACCAATGGGGTTTCTCAACGTGGCACAGCCACCAATGGGGTTTCTCAACGTGGCACAGCCACCAATAGGGTTTCTCAACGTGGCACTGCCACCAAGGGGGTATAACGTGGCACAGCCACCAATGGGGTATAACGTGGCACAGCCACCAATGGGGTATAACGTGGCACAACCACCGAATAGGTTATTCTCACGTTACCAGAACGGAGAAGAATTCGGGCTTACATGCTACCAGAGCAATGCCCGGTGTGTACTCACAACTACACACCTAAGTCTTATCACATAAGACAGGTTTGCCTTCACGTAGAACTCGTAATGGTTTTCTCTCATAAAACTCATTTGAAATCGTTTTGTACTCAACACAAAACGTAATAAAACCGAGTTCCAACTGGCAAGGCACACGTACACATTTCTCAAATCACAATATTGCCTTAACGTAGAGCCCAGTTATAAACTCATAAAACATTGGGCTCCAACCGGCTATAAAATCGTGTGCAATTTAATCTCATCACAAAACACTCAACATGCTTGTTTTAATAAACCACAAATCATGCTAAAACAGTTTGCAATTCACATACACAAATGGTTTAGATTTCCCTTACCTCTTTGCACCTCGTATAGTGCAATCGTTTCCCCCGTATCACGGACTAGCCTCGCATTCCACTCTGGAACTCCCGAGCTGTCCAAACGATGTTAAAACATCAATACTCAATTATCTCATAACCCTCAATTCTCAAAATCGAGCATAATTGCTCATAACACCTCAAATCTCTTGATTTCTCGTAACTCAACCCTAAACTACAACCTCATTCACAACATCTTAATGTCCTACATTCCTCATGCCAATTATCTAGGCTAATTCTCCACATTGTCTATATTTCCATTTATAGCTCAAAATTCCTAAAATTACCAAAATCGCTAAATATCATTATCACTCTATCCACATTGAAATTCATCAATCCCTAACCATTTCTCAACTATTTCAACACAATTACAACCACCAATAACATCAAAATCAGCTCAAATATCAAGATCGAGGTTTAGAAATTACCCAAAGCTTGTGAGACGCACAACTCACGCCTCGATCCGATTCGTCCTTTGATTTTCAAGTATGTTGTTCTCCCTTTGATGAGGAACAACTTTCCTTCTTACCACAACAGCTGATTCGGTCGGAAATGGGTGATTTGAATGAGTGAGAAAGCTAGGTTTTCGAAAAAATGGGGGTTGGAAGAGAGAGAAAGTGAAATTGCAGAGAAAACACGGGTTCCTTATATAGACTGGAGGTAGGAGATCGATCTGCCTCTTGATGAGATCGATCTGTGTTTGAATTTTGGGGACGATCTGGGCAATTTTATGCCTAGGAGATCGATCTGTCGAGGGGTGAGATCGATCTCTTTATGGCTTTATGAGATCGATCTGCTCCTGAAGAGATCGATCTTCTCCCCAAACAGAATCATTTGGAGATCGATCTCTTCCTCATGAGATCGATCCCTTCTCAAACAGATTCATAAGGAGATCGGTCTCTTCCATTAGAGATCGATCTGCTCCTCAAATTTCTCATTCCTTGTCGTTTATAACTCACCAGATCGATCTCTCCTTCTCCCAGATCAATCCGTCCTCATACTTCATGCTCATTTTACACACTTAACATATAAATCTCCAATTATAATTCCCACAATTCATCTAGTTCAATAATTTACACTTTAAATTATTATTACATCATTAAAATATGTCTGAAATTCTCAGATCTCACATCCTCCCCACCTTAAAAAGAATTTGGTCCTCCAAATTCAACTCAACTAGTCAAATAGATGGGGGTATTTCTCCTTCATGAGACTCTCTAGTTCCCACGTTGCCTCTTCCATTGAGTGATGTTTCCACAAAACTTTCACTAATGGGATGCTCTTGGTTCAGTACCTTCTCCTTTCTATCGAGAATCCAGACGGGTTTCTCAGTGTAGCTCATGTCCTCCTGTATGTCCATCTCATCATACTCTATAACATGAGAAGGGTCCGGGTGATATTTTCTCAACATAGACACATGAAAAACATTGTGTATTCCGGACATCTGTGGGGGTAATGCTAATCTGTAAGCTACCTCTCCCACTTTCTCAAGAATCTCAAATGGTCCTATGTATCGAGGACTCAATTTCCCTTTCTTCCCAAATCGCATGATACCCTTGCTCGGTGATACTCTCAGAAATACTGCATCACCAACATCAAACTCAAGTGGCCGTCTACGCGCATCCGCGTAGCTTTTCTGTCTACTTTGTGCAGCCCGTAACCTCTCACATATGAGTTTCACACTCTGTACAGCTCAACGAGCTCGGGGGCATTTATCTTTCTGTCACCGACTTCTTCCCAAGCTACAGGGGATCTACACCTCCTACCATATAGAGTCTCAAAAGGTGCCATTCCAATACTCGCATGATAGCTGTTATTGTACGCAAACTCTGCTAGGGGCAGGTGATCATCCCATGATCCCTTGAAATCCATCGTACACGCCCTCAACATATCCTCCAGGGTCTGAATAGTCCTCTCTGACTGACCATCTGTCTGAGGATGATAGGCGGTACTAAAACTCAATCGAGATCCCATGGACTCCTGAAACTGGGTCCAAAATCTGGAAGTAAACCGGGAATCTCTATCAGAAGTAATACTCACTGGAGCCCCATGTAATCTAGCTATCTCGCTGACATACAGTTCAGCTAAGGCATCCACAGTATCTGTGCTCTTGATGGCAAGGAAGTGGGCACTCTTGGTCAATCTATCCACAATGACCCATATCGCATCACGACCCCTTCGGGTCCTCGGTAAACCCATAATAAAGTCCATAGTGACATGCTCCCATTTCCATGTAGGTACAGGTAAGGGCTGTAGTAGTCCTCTTGGCTTCCGATGCTCAGCTTTCACTTGCTGGCATACTAAACACCTGGCCACATACTCTGCCACATCTCGCTTCATACCACTCCACCAATACACCTTTCTCAAGTCTCGGTACATCTTAGTACTCCTTGGGTGCATGGTGTATCGCGAGCAGTGGGATTCTCTCAGTATCTGTCTCTTCAGGGTATCATCATCCGGTACACAAATCCGTCCTCGAAACCTCAACAATCCATCCTCACTGATGGTGAGATCCGACTGCGAACTCTGCTCAGCTTGGCTAACCATGTCTATCAATCTCTGATCACTGCGCTGCCCAGTTCTAATCTGATCTATGATCCTGGGCTCTATCCGCAGGCTAGCCAAAAATCCAGTCTCTACCTCTTTAACTCTGATCCGAAGTTCGGCGAACTGCTCTAACAAATCCCATTCCCTGATCATCATAGCAGATATCATACTCTTCTTGCTCAGGGTATCAGCAACCACATTCGCCTTACCCGGATGATATAGAATCTCGCAGTCATAATCCTTAAGGAGTTCCATCCATCTCCTTTGTCTCATGTTTAACTCTTTCTGATCAAAGAGATATCTCAAACTCTTGTGATCAGTGAAGATCTGGAATCTTTCCCCATACAAGTAATGTCGCCAGATCTTCAAAGCAAATACCACAGCGGCTAACTCCAAATCATGCGTGGGGTAATTCCGCTCATGGTCCTTCAATTGTCGCTATCCGTATGCGACCACTCTTCCGTGCTGCATAAGCACACACCCCAATCCTTGGTGAGATGCATCACTATACACTGAGAATCCTCCTGATCCCTCAGGAATAGTTAACACAGGTGCCGCTGTCAATCTCCTCTTTAACTCTTGAAAACTGAGCTCACATTGATCAGTCCATATGAAAGGAGTCTCCTTACGCGTGAGCTTAGTCAAAGGAGCGGCAATCCTTGAAAATCCTTCCACAAATCTCCTGTAATACCCTGCCAAACCAAGGAAGCTTCGTACCTCAGTCACTGTCCTCGGTCTGTCCCAATTAAGCACAGCCTCTACCTTGCTCGGGTCCACTGATACTCCTTCCTCTGAGACTATATGCCCAAGGAAAGCTATCCGGTTCAGCCAAAACTCACACTTACTAAGCTTTCCGTACAATTGCTTATCTCGGAGTATCTGAAGTACTAACCACAAATGCTGTGCATGCTCCTCATACGACCGAGAGTACACCAGGATATCATCAATAAAGACTATCACAAACTTATCCAGATAGTCTCTGAACACCTCGTTCATCAATCTCATAAATGCTGCAGGGGCGTTCGTCAATCCAAAGGACATCACCAGAAATTCGTAATGGCCATACCTTGTCCTGAAGGCCGTCTTTGGAATATCTTCTTCCTTGATCCTCAATTGGTGATAGCCCGATCTCAAATCAATCTTAGAAAAGACTGATGCCCCTCTCAACTGATCAAGTAGATCATCAATCCTGGGCAGTGGGTATTTATTCTTCACCGTGGCTTTATTCAACAGCCGGTAGTCTACGCATAATCTGAGACTACCATCCTTCTTCTTAACACATAGTACTGGTGCTCCCCATGGCGAAACACTGGGTCTAATGAACCCTTGATCCAATAACTCCTATAGTTGTCTCTTAAATTCCTCAAGTTCCACTAATGCCATCCTGTAAGGAGGTTTAGAGATCGGCTGGGTATCTGGTACCAAATCAATGGTAAACTCCAGCTCTCTCTCTAGTGGTAAACCTGGCAATTCATCTGGGAAAACATCCAGAAATTCACACACCATAGGTATATCCTCAATCCTCGGATGTTCCCGCTCATCGTCCGAGATGAGTGTCTCATAACCTTCACATGAATAATTATATTTAATATTCTCCAAAACAATATCAAAATTCTCAAATTACTACTAGAATTCCACATATTCATTTTCTCAATATCTCAACCATACACTGTAAGGTTCAGGTAGGGAGAAAGTTACAATCTTAGTGTAGCAGTCTAAACTCACTCGATTGGTCGCCAACCAATCCATTCCCAGAATTACATCAAACCCATGTATATTCAACATGATTAGATCTGCTAACATCACTCTATCTCCCACCTTTATCTCACATCCTCTACATATTAACTCAGTTCTCTGGGATTCACGCATAGGGGTATTTACATGTAGTATATATTCTAGAGGTTCAAACTTCAAGTTTAATCTACATGCAAAATGCTCAGAAATAAACGAATGCGTGGATCCTGAATCAATCAACACATGAGCCTCATAATTACAGACAGAGAGTGTACCTCTTATAGTTTCTGCCGAAGCGTCTGCGGTCTCCTTATCCAGGGCAAACACTCGTCCCTGTGCCACAGGTTTCTTCCCTTTCTCTGCCGCAGTGGCCCGTCTCCGGGGATCCACTCTCTGAGGCTGTTGTCTAGTGGGCTCCGGAGCATGTGGTATCTAAGGTTGGGGACAGTCCTTCACTCTGTGACCCATGTCACCACATCTGAAACATCCATGGATCGACCCAGTACAACTTCCCTCATGCGATCGGCCACAGTCTCTACAAATCGTTATCTCCGGCCTGACATATCGTGGGGTCTCCTTGATAATAGGATAGGCTCTGGGTCTCTCTAATCTGTCCCTCTGCACCTCAATCCTTCCTCTTCTGAAGGAACCTCTCCGAGCCTCTGTTTGGAAAAGTGCTGGCCTCTTGCCCTTATCTCTATTCATCGCTCTGAGCTCATTATGGGATTGTACCATCTCAATCCCTCTTTCAATCTCTTGTGCTCGTCTCAGAGCATCTCCAAACTCAGTAATACACAGCCCTATCAATCTATCTCTGATGACGGGCTTCAACCCATACACAAACTTCTCTGTGCGGAGCTCTTCACTCTTGAAGGTCTCTGGGTCATATCTCAATAGCGCTGTGAATTGGCTCTCATAGTCATCCACAGACATGTCACCCTGTACCAAACTCAAAAACTCGGCTTGTTTCTTTCTCTGAGCGGCCCGTGGTACATATTGGGTCCTAAAAGCTGTCTGAAACTCTTCCCAACCAATCACACCATGGTGGGACATCAAAATACCCTGGGTAGTACCCCACCAATCTCGAGCTCTCCCCTTCAGCATATAGGTACTCATACTGACCCTCTCAGCATCGGTGCACCCCAGGATATCAAATATAATCCTTAACTCCATCAACCACTCCTCAGCCTCCGTAGGATCCTTCTTTCCCTTAAATGCGGGCGGATTAATCTTCAGAAAATCCCTTAGTCGGACCATGCTTCTATCCTCAGGCTGAGTGACGGGAGGCACTGGGGGTATGGGAGGTCCTTGTGGTGGTGTAGGGGTAGTATCCGAGGCATTAACTCTAAAGTGTTGCGCGAATAACGCTGCCATCTGCTCAAAATCTTGCCTCACATCGGTCTCAATCCGATTAAATCGAGAGTTAGGACTCTCTGGTTGTGGGATAGGTGGCGGAGGGGACTCTGCCTGCCTCCTCGAACGACCTCGTCGTTTACTCATTCTCTATCTCAACTCGTCTCCTGCGCGTACATATCAAAACCGATTGAAATCTCAATCCTCAATTTCAGTTCATGACCAGACTATTACAGACACTTGGGATGTATTCTATTTCACTTAACCGACACTGACAGTACTAGACACCCTAAGCTCTGATACCAAGAAAACTCTGTCACGCCCCGAAAATGCGAAAAATAGGGCTAATTTAAAACTTTTTTCTCATTAATTCACAATTAAGAGTGCATTCCTGTGCAGTGCCATACATCATCATAATTATCGTGCCTCAGGATCTCAACATAATATAACGTATATTGTACCGTATACAAATACTCAATTCCAAGTTAATTAATCCTAATACATCCCATATAATGTCATACATCAAGTGTCTGTAATTACAATAATAGTCTGGGTACATGAAAAGATAAATATACCTTAAAGTACAAAATATATAGCTTGGAGCTCGAATCCTCCACTAGCCACTACTCCGTACGTCGCAGGGAAGTCCTTATTCACTTGAAGAACTCTGGGGGGAAAGAAAAATAGGGTGAGCTTCTAAATCGCTCAGTAAAGGGGGTAAGGAACTCATTTCATAAACCAAAATACACATCACAAAAGGTTTATTTGTATGTGAAACTCATTTGAAAACCGTAGCATGAAAATACTCAAAACGACACTCTCATGTGTCAAGTCATGTGAAAACATGAAGTAAAAAGGCTCACTCTAGAGCATTAACAAAGCATGTGAAAACAACGCGTTAAACGCTTTCTCAAATAACGTGGCATAGCCACTGATTTAAAATCACTCGTGGCATAGCCACAAAACACACGTGGCAAAGCCACTGATTTAATTTCTCGCGTGGCATAGCCACAAAACACACGTGGCAAAGCCACTGTTTTAAATTCTCACGTGGCATAGCCACAGATTAATTTCTCGCGTGGCATAGCCACAGAATAGGGTTTCTCAACGTGGCACAGCCACCAATTGGGGTATAACGTGGCACAGCCACCAATGGGGTTTCTCAACGTGGCACTGCCACCAATGGGGTTTCTCAACGTGGCACTGCCACCAAGGGGGTATAACGTGGCACAGCCACCAATGGGGTTTCTCAACGTGGCACAGCCACCAATGGGGTTTCTCAACGTGGCACAGCCACCAATGGGGTATAACGTGGCACAGCCACCAATGGGGTATAACGTGGCACAGCCACCGAATAGGATATTCTCACGTTACCAGAATGGAGAAGAATTCGGGCTTACATGCTACCAGAGCAATGCCCGGTGTGTACTCACAACTACACACCCAAGTCTTATCACATAAGACAGGTTTGCCTTCACGTAGAACTCGTAATGGTTTTCTCTCATAAAACTCATTTGAAATCGTTTTGTACTCAACACAAAACGTAATAAAATCGAGTTCCAACCGGCAAGGCACACGCACACATTTCTCAAATCACAATATTGCCTTAACGTAGAGCCCAATTATAAACTCATAAAACATTGGGCTCCAACCGGCTATAAAATCGTGTGCAATTTAATCTCAACACAAAACACTCAACATGCTTGTTTTATAAACCACAAATCATGCTAAAACAGTTTGCAATTCACATACACAAATGGTTTAGATTTCCCTTACCTCTTTGCACCTCGTATAGTGCAATCGTTTCCCCCGTATCACGGACTAGCCTCGCATTCCACTCTGGAACTCCCGAGCTGTCCAAACGATGTTAAAACATCAATACTCAATTATCTCATAACCCTCAATTCTCAAAATCGAGCATAATTGCTCATAACACCTCAAATCTCTTGATTTCTCGTAACTCAACCCTAAACTACAACCTCATTCACAACATCTCAATGTCCTACATTCCTCATGCCAATTATCTAGGCTAATTCTCCACATTGTCTATATTTCCATTTATAGCTCAAAATTCCTAAAATTACCAAAATCGCTAAATATCATTATCACTCTATCCACATTGAAATTCATCAATCCCTAACCATTTCTCAACTATTTCAACACAATTACAACCACCAATAACATCAAAATCAGCTCAAATATCAAGATCGAGGTTTAGAAATTACCCAAAGCTTGTGAGACGCACAACTCACGCCTCGATCCGATTCGTCCTTTGATTTTCAAGTATGTTGTTCTCCCTTTAATGAGGAACAACTTTCCTTCTTACCACAACAGCTGATTCGGCCGGAAATGGGTGATTTGGATGAGTGAAAAAGCTAGGTTTTCGAAAAAATTGGGGTTGGAAGAGA
The DNA here is from genome assembly GCA_033439115.1 of Firmiana major. Taxonomy (NCBI): domain Eukaryota; kingdom Viridiplantae; phylum Streptophyta; class Magnoliopsida; order Malvales; family Malvaceae; genus Firmiana; species Firmiana major. The sequence continues at coordinate 17,094,030 of CM065903.1, read as the reverse complement.
GAGAAAGTGAAATTGCAGAGAAAACACGGGTTCCTTATATAGACTGGAGGTAGGAGATCGATCTGCCTCTTGATGAGATCGATCTGTGTTTGAATTTTGGGGACGATCTGGGTAATTTTATGCCTAGGAGATCGATCTGTCGAGGGGTGAGATCGATCTCTTTATGGCTTTATGAGATCGATCTGCTCCTGAAGAGATCGATCTTCTCCCCAAACAGAATCATTTGGAGATCGATCTCTTCCTCATGAGATCGATCCCTTCTCAAACAGATTCATAAGGAGATCGATCTCTTCCATTGGAGATCGATCTGCTCCTCAAATTTCTCATTCCTTGTCGTTTATAACTCACCAGATCGATCTCTCCTTCTCCCAGATCGATCTGTCCTCATACTTCATGCTCATTTTACACACTTAACATATAAATCTCCAATTATAATTCCCACAATTCATCTAGTTCAATAATTTACACTTTAAATTATTATTACATCATTAAAATATGTCTGAAATTCTCAGATCTCACATATTAATAGTTGGGCTGTGAGTTAACATCCATTTTCACATCTCATATATTCATAATTTAAAATTCATTGAATGAAATAGAAACTGTTCTTTTATATATATGCGGAAAAGTTTACATCAGTTTCTATTATATACATCCCTTTCGTACAAAAGATCACTAGATTGTGCATTAATTTATAGGATACAAAATTTTCTCATAAATGTATACCTCTGTATTGCTGAAAAACTAGAGAACATCGTAACAGGGACGACTGCAGTAGCTCACTACTACGTGGAATTTGTGGAGGAGGAAATAAGGGGGTGAGCTAACACGCTCAATAAGGAAAATATGAAAGCAAGTAGATAACTACACTATCTACATGCTCAAAATATAAACATTTATTTTCCTTATAAAACATATGCATTCTTTGAAAATAGCTTCCATCGATGCGAAACCATTAATTCGCTAGATGAGTATATGCATATACATCATCAATTCACACAGGTAAATCTTTCAAAACCACACAGCTTTATTTTTCATTTCACACAGGACACACTTATAAATCTCTTTACACATAGCAAATTACTTAGTAAATCAATTTACATGAGACATAGTATGGGATATCAAATCACCATGTATCACACAGCAGGGGGACATATGTCACCTCACACAGTAGTGACAAAATGTCATATCACACAGATAAAAGAACTTATGGCCATAGTCCGGATTCCAGGCAACATTGATCAGGTGTGCAGGAATCCCATGCTTGAGGAGGCGGATCAACCATCCCTTCAGCCCACACAGAATCACTAAGATATCATGGCACATCGTACTCCATGGCTAATGCTCACAGTACATCGTGCTCCCGCCGATCCTTATCACCCATTTCCATTGTCTCAAAATCGCGTGCGAGCAGGTCTGTGCAAGATCACTCAGCAATACACGACGGCTCCAGCACGGTTTTACTCATCACATAGCAAGCTTATAAAACCACGTGCTAGAAACTCGACATGAGATCACACAGTAATACCCGAGGCATCGAGCACGGTTTTGTCCTAACTCTTTAAATCAAGGGGGGTCACATGCGAGTATAATCAGAACAATATCACTTAGCAGTACTCGATGACTCTAACATGGTTCCCAAAATCTAGTACGAGCTCTCGAGTTGATCACACAGCTTCACTTAGCTCTAGCACATTTTTCTTTTCTCAAAAGTCCTTTTTAAAATGTTGCGCGAGCCAGGCTAGTAAATCTACCAATGCCACTTCGGCTCTAGCACAAGTTCACACAGAAAAGAAATAGATGACTCTATTCACTAAGTATGAGTGAGAGGGCAATCTCCCTTCAATCATTCGTTAAAAACTTTTCATGCAAATTACTAAAGCAAGAGCCAGTTTATTGTTTCTCTTTCTCAAAACACTTGCAAAACATCTATTCACAACAAGTACGTTGAAGTCATGCAATTCATGCATATAAGCTTATACTCATACTTAGTTTTCACATAGCTATATACTTATCTATATACTTATCGCATTTATTTGCACACAGCAGGTAAGAAACATACATATAGCTATCTCTAATAGCTCGTATAAATCCCTTACCTCAAATCACGCTCGAATCGCTTTCATTGGTTTCCAATGCTCGTGATCTGATCTTCTCGGCTCCAATTATGTCTCCAGGAGCTACAATGATTTACAATTCACATCAGTATACTTCAATATGCTTCATTTTCACTTGCATGAAGTTCAATTCAATGCATTGGGCTATTTTACACCAATTTAGCCTCGTTATGTCTTATTGGACTTTACTCTCTCTTAAGTCCATTTCGATCGTTCTATTCATTTCTCAAGAATCTATTAGACTCTTCGAGCTTACTGATTCATATTGAACCAACATAAATCTCACAATGCCTTAAGTTTATTTTCTCTCTCTATGGCATTTTATCAAACACCTCTTATGCCCATTTTCAATCATCATCCATTCCAACATATGGATTTCATAAAACTATCTTAAAATCATCTATGCAAGCTTAATAACATTTCTACATGTTTAAATCATCATTAACTCCATGCCATTTCAACTTTCTCTCACTAAGTCCATTCTAGGTCATGGTTGTTTAAGCATGTACATGAATATTTCAGCCAACATTATATACATCAAATCACTCATCAAAATGTCTAGATTAACATACTAGAAGATGGTGTATTGAAATCTTACCTAGCTTGACTTTTTCCTCTTTTTGCCTAATGTGGGGAAAAACCTATTTTCTCCTTCAATCCAAGGTTTGAGCTTCCAATCTTTGACTATGTTGTTCTCTTCCTCACTAGGAACAACTTTGCTCAAAGGAACTTCTCTCAAAATTGATTGGAAAGTGATGATTTTAGAGTGAGAAACTAGGTCACTTGTTAAAAATGGAGGAAATAAGTTGTTCTCGTGAAAATGCAGGTTCAGTCATTGAGTTTTTATAGGAAAAGCATTATGAGATCAATCTTCAAGGGTGGGAGATCGATCTACCCTTGTTTTAAACTCCTTCAGAATTCGACTTAGAGGTAGGAGATCGATATGCTTACTTGCATGAGATTGATCTTTGTTTATGGGCTGAGATCGATCTTGGCCAGGCAGAAGGATTCAGAGATTGATCTGGCCTTAATAAGAGATTGATCTAGCCTATCCAGAGGCAACTAGAGATCGATCTGCCTTATGGGTGTAGATCGATCTGGTCTAAGCAGAAGCAACTTGATATCGATCTGCTTGAGTGAGAGATCAATATCCCTCTTGCAGAATGCTTGGCATTGTGTTTCTAGGCCATGAGATCGATCTCCCCTTGCAATGAGATCGATCTGGCCTGTACTTGCAGCATATCAGCTAAAATCTTTCCCAGATTTTCAAAGTTAAACTCTCATTCAATTGCTTCCATAGTCATTTTGCATTTTAGTCACACTTAGGACCTAAAAACATCAATTTCTTATGATTCATATATATTGTAACTGGTCTGTACATTCCGAAATTATAAAACATTACATAGAAATTTACGGGTCTTACATGTGATCCCAAATAAATTCCAATCATGAATGTCATACATCCAATTAGTCACATTTAACACCATGCAATAAATTACTACAAAGAGTATTTTTTTATCATTGATTCATTTGTTACATCCCACTTCAATATATAGGTTATGATCGATATCTAATATAACCCATAGATCATAGTTGAGACCTATTATAGCTTGTGAGATCTAAGAATTTTAGACATATTTTAATTATGTAATATGAACTTGAAGTGTAATTTATTGAGCTAAGTGAAGTGTATATGTGATAAATGAGAAATAATCCAAGTAGTAAACTGTGGAAATTATATTTGGAGATTTACATGTTAATGTTTAACCTAAGTGTGAAACTATGAGGTCAGATCGATCTTGGAGAAGGAGAGATCGATCTAGTAAGCTAAAAATGACAAGGAAGGAGGAAAGTAAGTGAGCAGATCGATCTCCAATGGAAGATGATCGATCTCCTTATGATTCTGTTTGAGAGAAGATCGATCTCATGAGGAAAGGATTGATCTCAAAATGTTTCTGTTTGGAAGAAGATCGATCTCCTCAAGGAGCAGATCGATCTCATAAAGCCATTAAGAGATTGATCTCACCCTTTGACAGATCAATCTCCTAGGCATAAAATTGCCCAAAATCGTCCCCAAATTCAAATGCAGATCGATCTCATCAAGAACCAGATCGATCTCCTACCCTCCGTCTATATAAGAAACCCCTGCTTTCTCCTACAATTTCACTTTCTCTCTCTTCAAAACCCCATTTTCACCCGAGCCCTAGCTTTCTCACTCATCCAAAGCACCTATTTCCATCCAAATCAGAGGTTGTGGCAAGAAGGAAAGTTGTTCCTCATCGAAGGGAGAACAACATACTTAGAAATCGGAAGACGGATTGAATCGAGGCAAGAGATAAGCTCTCCACAAGTTTTGGGTAATTTCTAAACCTCGATCTTGATAGTTGAAATGATTTTGGTGATAATGGTTGTTGGCATTGTGTTGAAATAGCTGGAAAATGATTAGAGATCGATGAAATTACAATGTAGTTGGAGTGATGATGATAGTTAGCAATTTTGGTAATTTTGAGAATTTTGAGTTATAAATGAAAATTTAGACAATGTGGTGAATTAGCATAGATATTGTGGCATGGGAAGTGTAGGATGTTGAGATGTTGTGAATGAGATTGTGGATTGTGATAGAGTTCTGAGAATTGAGAGATTTGAGGTGTTATGAGCATTTATGCTCAATTTTGAGAATTGAGGTTACTGTGATGATGAGTATTGATGTTTTAACATCGTTTGGACAGCTCGAGAGTTCCAGAGTAGAATGCGAGACTAGTCCGTGACAAGGGGGAAATGATTGCACTATACGAGGTGCAAAGAGGTAAGGAAAACTAAACCATTTGTGTATGTGATTTGTGAACTATTATAGCATGATTTGCGATTTATAAAACAAGCATGTTTGATGTGTTGTGTTTTGATGAGAATGCATACGATCTTTATAGCCGGTTGGAGCCCAATGTTTTTATGAGTTTATAAGTTACGTGTGAAATCGCTTTATAAACCGTTGAGCTTGTGTGAGAAATGAATTAGGCTCTACGTTAAGGCAATATTGAGATTTGAGAAATGTGTGCGTGTTTTGCCGGTTAGAACTCGGTTTTAATATGTTTTGTGTTGAGTACAAAACGGTTTTAAATGAGTTTTACGAGAGAAAACCACTATGAGTTCTACGTGAAGGCAAACTAGTTTTATATGATAATGGCTATTGATAAAGACTTAGGTGTGAAATTTTGAGTACACACCGGGCATTACTCTGGTAGCATGTAAGTCTGATTCTTCTCCGTTCTGGTAACGTGAGATCCCCTATTCTGTGGCATGCCACATATATTTGGTGGCTGTGCTACAAGCGAACCCTATTCTGTGGCTGTGCCACGTATATTTGGTGGCTTTGCCACGTGAGAACCCTATTCTGTGGCTGTGCCACGTATATTTGGTGGCTTTGCCACGTGAGATCCCCTATTCTGTGGCTATGCCACGTATATTTGGTGGTTGTGCCACGAGCGAACCCTATTCTGTAGCTGTGCCACGTATATTTGGTGGCTTTGCCACGTGAGATCCCCTATTATGTGGCTGTGCCAAGAGCAAACCCTATTTTGCGGTTGTGCCACGTATATTTGGTGGCTTTGTCACGTGAGATCCCCTATTCTGTGGCTGTGCCACATGTGAATCTAAATCAGTGGCTGTGCCATGTGTGTTTGGTGGCTGCGCCACGTGCATTATTATTATAGTGATTTTATCACATTTATCGAGAAAGCCATTATCGTATTATTTTCACATGCTTGTTACTGCTCTATACTGAGCCTTTTACTTCATGTTTCCACATGGTTTTGAGATATGAGAATGTGGTTTTGAGAACTTTCATGCTATGGTTTTCAAATAATATACTGAGTTTCACATACAAATAAATATTTTATGATGTGCATTATGGTTTATATAATGAGTCCCTTACCCCCTTACTGAGCGATTTAGAAGCTCACCCTGTTTTCTTTCCCCCCTCAGATTTCTTCAAGTAAAAAGGGTTTCCCTGCGACGTACGGAATAGTGGCTAGTAGAGGACTTGAGCTCCAGGCCATATATTCTGTTTTGAGGTATCATTTATCTTTTCATGTACCCAGACAATTATGGTAATTATAGACACTTGATGTATAACCTTGTATGGGATGTATTAGGATTAATTAACTTAATATTGAGTAATGCATATGATATGATATATTATCTAATGATGAGATCCTGAGGTATGATAAGTATGACGATGTATGACACTGCACAAGAATACACCCTTAATTAGGATTTAATGAGTAAAAAGTTTTAAATTTGCCATATTTTCCGCGTTTTCGGGGCGTCACATAGCTGATCATTACATCCAAAAACAAATATACATAGATTGTACAATGGTTGTCTGAAATACAAACTAAAGATATACTTATGTATATATCTTTCAAAAGTAACAAGTAGGTGGCGGGAGGGCACTCTACAAGCTTGCTCACAATGAAACATTCTTAGTGTCTATTAAAGATAATTCGGGGAGAAGGAAGAGGGGATGAGCTTTTACCCAATAAATGTTACATGAAAAGGGGAAGGTACTTAAAACAATACAATTCAGAATCAAACATTCAATCGATCTTACAAACCAATGCAATACATTTCCAAATCAATGCAACACGTTTCCAAATCAATGCAATACATTTCCAAAACAATATAATCGATATCAATTCAAAGCATACTTTCAAACCAATCTTTGCAAAATGGGCTTATGTTATTTCTTCAAATCAATATGAAAACAGTTATCAATAGACTTTCAATATTAATGAGAAATTAGGCTAACATCCCAATAATAACATGCACAATACAATCATTCCACAAAACAACACAATCGTCTCATGAAGAGACACAATTATTCCATGAAGGAACACAATCATTTCAAAAAGAGACAATCATTCCACAAGGAAACATCCCAAGAAGGGAGAATGTAACCTATGGTCATGGTTAAGGGTCCTCAGTCCTACTAGATCAGCGAGTACTTGGAAGCTGTAGACTTGTCCAAGTCAAATAGCCAATAATGCAATACAATATGCATAAATGCCGAGAAAAAACATGTACAAAGGGCCTAAAGTCTCTAAAACAATTCAAAACTTTAATATGATACAATATAATCCATGATTGTCAATTTTAAAATCATAATCAATAATTTCAATAATCATACGTACAATAAGAGAATGAGTATCTCATGAAATTATGGTTTCAATGCAAATGGTTGGACAACCTCTAATGAAAACAATTCGGTTTTATTTAAAACAAATCAAGTAAATCTTTTTTCTTCGTTTTAAAACACTATAAACCATTTCATAAAACATGATTTCATGAAACAAAGGCAATTTATATTTAAGGAAGACTTTTAAGAAAACATTTTTCATTAAAAATCCTACAATGGGTTTATTCAAACGATTTTGTAAATCGATGCAATTTTCATAAAATAGAGGGTTGTCTCAATAGTTTCAATCGATACGGTACTCAAATCAATCTTCCGAAATTGTTTAAATTTGAACATATTAGTAAGCATAGTCATATCAAATATCTTTGACCGAACCATTATTATGGTTGGACCGAGATACGCATGTCTCTTACATGTGATCTCTTACCTCAATAACGATGTGGCGACCTCTAGTCTTTGTTACCAAGCTAGGCTAGGCAATGAATATAAATTGCCTAAGCTATCCTCTCTCCAATAATCCTCTTAGTTACAATACCATTACACATTAGTTTAATTATCATCTAACTTATTTAATTAGACTTCGATACCATACAAACAATTACTAACTTCATCATGTTAATCGTTTTCTCAAAGGTTTCCTAAGAAATTAAAAACACTCTTATATGCTTCATTCAATTTCCTCCAGTTTTCTATATTTATCTTATTCAATCATAGTCTCATTTATCATTATCCAATATCATACATTCACCTTATCTAAGGCTAGTTACTTAAGCCTTTAATCCCAAGTTACCATAGTGACCCAATGCACCCTTTAGTGATTAAACTACTTTCCTTTCAAATCAATAATACCAATATATTCATTTTTCAACTTACCCCAATATAATCCATCCTCTACGTAAACCTTAAAATCATTGAGAGCTAAAACCTTAAATCATTATTCCATAATTTTTTTTGTCAAAACTTACCTTAGCCAATCGATAGGTCAGAATACCAATAACAACATATATGTATCTTGGAATTTTAGAAAATCCTTACCTTATCAATTTGTAGAGAGAGAAACCCTAAAATGGCCAAAAAAGGTCTTTCACATTGCTTTGCATGAACTCAACAACAAAACAAACCCTAAAAACATCACATACATCAATTTTACAAAGATCCAAAACTTACTCTCTAGTTTACCTTCAATGGTTGAACTTCTTTCTAAGATTTCAACCTCCAAATGGTTTCCTTTAAACCCTAAATTGAGATAGATTGAATAAGATGATGAAAAGAATGCTTGTTTGAAGTATTATGAGCTATCTCTCTCTTTCTTTCTCTCTTTTCCTTTTTTATTTCCTCTCTTTTCTTTTCTTTTCTGTCTCTCTTAGGGTTTCCTCTATATTTTTTTCATAGTTTTCGTGTCTTTAAAACTCAATTTTAATGCTTCAGATGCTTAAGGGATCAGTCCCTTTATTGAGGGGATAAGTCATCTTCCTCAAAAATTGCTTTTCAGGACACATTCTGTCTTAAGGGGTTCAGTCCCCTTAGGGAGGGGATCGATCCCTCTGTGCCAGTACTGTTTCTTTTTTCATTATATTTCTAAGCGGGATCAATCTCTTACTCATTTACAGTTCATTTTTAGATCCTGTAAATTGGGGATCGATCTTTCTCCCTTAGGGGATCGATCCCTTCATTGGAAATATCATTATTTTGATCTTCAAACTCCAAAAAAACACCAAACTTAATCTCTTAATTTCTACCGACACTTATTCACTTCACAAATCATTCCACAATACATCCATAAACACATTTAAACCAACAAAAACTCATCCACAACATCTCATAAGATTCAAACATTTAACTTGTACTTAATACCTCACACACATGAACAATTCAACTAATATACTCATCTTAACTTTAATCACCATAAAGCATAGATTTACAAAGCATCCACAACTCTTACAAACATATCCAATAATCTCATATCATACATACATGTGCAAAAATCAACTTATTCCATATCGTACCAAGTTTATAAAATGAAAATTTGGGGTTTTACACTAGTTTTCATGACTTGATTATAGGGATATAAGCCACATCTCACTTATTGATGTTTGCGAACTATTGTATTTAAATTGAGATTTCATAAGTTTTTGCAAACATGCTTCTTCAGCTGTTGTTTGGTTATGCAATTTATTATAACCGTATATGATTTCATTAAATAACTAGATTTTATCTTAAATGAGTGATGAAATGTTTGTGGTTTATGTTCTTAAGTATAATTATATTCTAGGAGCATTGTTGTATGATTTTAGGATCTTACATGTGTACAATGTTATTGCATACTCATTCTATAGGTGAAGATGCCTTAATGATCTTTTAGAGTAGAGGATTTATGCAGATTAGAATAGTTAATAAGTGATAATATAATTTGATGTGTTGTTAGCTTGACTTTGTATTTATTCCTTACTAGGCATCTTTCAGTCACCCATTTCCCCCACATTTCAGATTTATCCTAGTAGACTAAAGAGTCCAGCTTTTGGTGAGCCATACGGGCTTTGTTGTCTTTCTCTCGACTTATTTTCGCTTTTGTACCAGCGAGGTATACGCAGGTTTATTTTAGTATCTATTTTAGAGATTGTATGTACGCACGATTATGTGTTTTGTGCACTTGAAATGTATTGCTAAGTAGTTGTAATAATAAACCTATGTAGATACTCTGTGGTGTGTACTAAGACCTTAAATCGGTGGTCGCAAGTTGAGAAAATGACTATGTTTAGATGATTTTATATGTTGTGATATGTCTTATAGTACTTAACTCGATAAAAAATTGATTATGTTGATATGGAATGGCAACTTAGTTGTACGAAATAGTGGTGTTAAGACAGAATTATCATATTGACTATAATTACGAGATTATGAATTAAGAAAGTTTTGTCATTAGAGTTGCCATGTTATTGTGTTTACCTTGCAGGAGGTTTAGACTAGTTATAAGCCGTTATTCAGTCGAATTTTCTAAGAAATCTATGACTCTTAGAATATAAATGTAATTTTAAGTAATGTGGTCGATATTTAGTCCGATTTCGATTAAGGTATATGATAACAAGTTATTAAGACATGAGTATGAAATCAATTGGCTAATAGTATTGAACTAGTTAAAGGTTACGATTAAAGTGTCTAGCATACCAAGTGCGACCGTAAATTGATGAAATCATACTAAAAATTAAATAGATCGATAATAAGTATCATAGCTATTAAAGGTTAGCTTTAGCCACTATACCAGACACGATGACAACATATGATCAACTAAGCCATATTAAAACACTAAAAGTAATTAAAGAGTTAGTCTGCATATCATGCTTTCTGCATAGTTCTGCTCTTAAGAGTAAGTCTCGAGGTTACGAGGTTACGGGTCATGACAATTGATGAAACTTGTATGTTTTTGTTTAATTTTATATTTTAATTTTATATAAAATTAAATATTAGAATAATTTTTTTCAAAGGTTTGGTTCGGGCTAACAAATGAGTTGTCAAAATATTAGTTGGTTAATAGGGTAGTTAAACGAGTTCGGGTAGTAAACATGTATTGTGAAAATTATTATGGTAGGGTTCGAATAGTAGATTTTAAAAAAATAATCGAGTAGTTATAAGGTTTGAGTTTTGTAGTTATTAATTGGGATTGAGGTTGGATACCTAAAAAATATTAGGTACCTGCCTCATTTACATTCCTACTTAGAACAACAAAAATTTCAAGGAGAAATTCTAAACAACAAAAATAAAATAGACACGGCCTATTTTAATGAAACTTTTTTAATACCAAAATACCCTTAATGAAAACTATCATTTTGCCCTTTTTGAAAAACTCAAAATTTGTTTTATTTACAAAGCTCTCAAAAGTGAATTTTTGAGAGTTTGGGCATGCTTCTGGAAGTGTATTTTTTAGAGCGAGTAGCATCTCTCGAAAATTCACTTATAGGAGGTTCATGAGCTCCCGAAATCGGGAGCTCACTTAGAGCTCTCGAATCAGGCATTTTAAAGCTTACGGTAGTCTCTTGCCGTGAACTACGAAAGGCCTGTGGCATGAGATTGCCAGAGAGCCTCAGATAGATTAACTCTAAACCTTGATTGCAACTCAAATCCAAAATTCATCCAATTTTTAAAAAAATAAATGAAATTAAACAATATAAGATGAGTTTATTGAATAATTTACCTGTCACGACCCAAACTACCCAAAAATCAGAGTTAATTTTTCGCGTTTTTTTTATTTTCTTTCATTCTTACCTGTCCTCGAATCGTGACCACACTCCACTAATAATTGGGCTGTGCGTCAATGCCAGTCCCACCATACATTTACCATATAACTTAATTCTTTCTCAGTCATTTATAAGATGTTTACATTATTTATACATCCCCTAAAGTTACTTACAAATATGTTACTGTGCTATGTTTATGTAGATACAATATGTACAAGTGTATATACCTTAAATGATGGGCAGCAGCGGACATCCGGAATGCAGTACTGAGTCGTCTCAACGTCTACTGGAGATTATCTGTGGGAGAAAATGAAAGGGGTGAGCACATCAAGCTCAGTAAGGCAATCCTACGAACAAGTAGGTAACCATACTACCTACATGAACGTGGCGCTATGCATAAACCACCCTTTCTCCACACACTTTAAAACAAATGATATGAGTTATGATGTTATGTAAAACACATTTGCACGGAAAATTCAACATGCAATTATATTCAAAATCATATCTTTCTCGTTTAAAATTACACAGTAAAGTCAGGACTCGACCACTCCTTCGGGTGATCCTGACTCACACAAAATCATGAAAATCCATTTACATCACATATGGGTTTAAAAAGCATGGAAATAACCATCATGCACATTTAATTAAAAACCCAGTTTAAATCATCGTCAAGATCATCAACATGCGAGACTAGGCAACATCTGTATATCGGCAATAACCAGGACTATGGCCATATGTGTCCTTGTAGCCCCTCTGCTACACGGATCCTAGTGTGCAGGGTCTCACCCTGATCGGGAACCGTCCGGGAGGTGGGTCACTCCATCTCGTCGGTCTTATCCGATCCCATGCATCCGAAGATGCCAACGTATCACAAAAATACCAACGTATCACAAAGATACCACACGGTACATCGTACTCCATGCTACTTGCACGGTACATCGTACTCCGTGGACCCCCAGCCTTATCCCTCGTTCGGGCTCATCAGCTGGACCTCCAACCCTTATCCCTCGTTCGGGCTCATCAGGTGGATCTCCAACCCTTATCCCTCGTTCGGGCTCATCAGGTTATTTCTCTAACCCTTATCCCTCGTTCGGGCTCATCAGGTTATTTTAACATGTCATATCTCAAAACGCACGTGCGGGCCTATTTAATCGGTGACACACAGTCTACCCGATGCTCCAAGCACGGCTTATCGCATGTTCTCATAATATCGGTGCGAGCAATGCTCAGCACTCTCATCAAATCAAGTAAAACTAGTGCGAGCTAGGCTCTAGCACTCTATATATAAATCACATGAAAATCTTATAAAATCTGGTGCGAGTTAAACTTCAACACCCTGTCACGAAAATCATGTAAAATCTAGTGCGAGTTAGACTCTAGCACCGTGTCACGAACAAGCATGTGAAATCTGGTGCGAGTTATACTCTAGCACCTATGCATGTAAAACTCTAGTGCGAGCTCTCGCTCCAGCACTAATGCATGCATCACACAAATCAAACATCGTGCGAGCTGAGCTCTAGCACGTCACATGTAAATAAAAACACGTAGGCGGCTTTGTTTCCTCAAAACAGTTTTCAAAACAACTATATCGTTGAAAGTATGCAATGCTGTACATTTTCTTTCAAGGTTAGCTAGCTTACTCATGCATGCGTCAAAACACCTCCAGAATGAGCAGGAACCTCTTGTTCTTGCTCCTCCCAATTTTTCCTAAATTTGTAAATTTTACCCTTAACAAGGGTATTTTGGTAATTTGCCCATTCGGGGCACTAAAATTATTATTTGACCTCTAGACCCTTCAGATAATTTTTAAAGACTGCATATGAACTTAAAATTGAGTAAAGTTTACCTCTAGCAGTCCGTAGAATTCCCTTACCTTATTTTCCTGTCGAGTCTGACCTTTCCACTGATGTCACGTCGCGCAGTCCGATCTGCTCTCAATCCAACCTCCGGAACTGCGTATAATTATTCCTCAGGTCAGATATTATACAACTTAATTGTATTTAATATTTTCTGAGCTTAATTTAAATCATTGGGCCCGTTTACCCCTATTGGACCCGATTGCACCTTAATGGGCCTTAATCGGCCTTAAGCCCGTTTTCCACTTAATTTTCACTTTATCGAGGCCTATTGGGCTCATTGGGCCCTCCAACAATTTATTGGGCCTCATTCTAACTCTCGAATAGCTAAATTTAATATTTACGACAATTTATCTAAATTTCCATAATTTAATTCAATTTATGCGGAATTTAAATTCATATCACGCATAACGATGTAAATTGTCGTAAATAAGGGTCACTTACCCGAGATTCCATGCTAGTTCGCAAATTGAGGCTATCTCGAGCTCTTGGTGGATGCCAATTATCGAGCTACACAATTCCATAATTTTTCGGGTAAGTTTTCAGCCCAAAATTAATTAAATTAAATATTTCAAAATTTAAATCGGGTCAATTTCAACCACTACTGACTTACCCGAAGCTCGATTGTATCACTGGAATTTTTTTCAATTTTTTCTCTTTTTCTTTTTCCCTTTTTCTCCCTTTTTTCCTCTCTTTTTGGCTGAACAGGTTCAGTCCGGTTCGGACCGGTTCAGACCCGCCGGTTCACCCCGGTTCACTCCGGTTCGGCCGGTTCACCGCCTTGCCGGTCGGTTCTCCGCCGGCTTCCACCGCCAGCATCTCCGTTGGGTCGTCCGCATCACGAATCTGGGCTTGGTTCGCCTCGAGCTCGCCGAAAAATGGCCGGTTCGGCCTGTTCTCCTCCGACCGTCGGGACCCATTTCTCCTCTTGGCCATCGCCGGCGATTCCGGCCGTTTCGCCGGCTGCTACCGGTCTCAAAATGACCGGCTCCTCCTCCTGAACTCATCGGTGGCCTCCGTTGATGCCGAGCCGCCGTGGATCGCCGGAAATCGGGCCGTTTCTCCTCGGTTCTTTCCCTCCTCTGATCGGCTTCCTCCTGCCACTGCACGGCGCGTCTCCGGTACCATCTTGCTCACCGGCCTCCTCTCTTCCTCGTCGGCTCCTCGTCGGGGGTCGTCGGTCGCCGGTGCGTCCTCAGGCTTTCTCGGTTTTCTCGGCTTCCGTTTTTTGTCTCCTTTCGCGTTTCTGATTCTTTTTTTTTCATTTCTTTAATTTATTTTATTTATTATTTATTTTTATTATTTATTTTTTTAAATTATTTTATTATCACTATTCATTAAAATATATTAAAATACCCAAAATATCTCCCAAAATTATTATTTAATTTTAAATTCATTTATTCAATTTTATTTAATTTATTTATTATATTTTAACCCTTTTTCGGGTATAATTTCTCCGTATTTTCGAGATATTGTCTCGAATGACTTTTCGATATATTTTTCGATTATTTTCGAGATTATTTTTTTTCGAACTAAAAATCCCGTTTTATTTTGATTAATTCCCATAAATTAATATCTTGATCAATTTAACCCAAAATAAATTTATTTCATCCTTATTGACCAAAATTTCTCAAATCCATATTTTAATTAAATTTTTGTCATCGAATTTATTCCAACTTTCGGTCTTTTGACCATTTTGCCCTTACACATGTTCGGGATTAATTTAACCCGACTTCCCTTCACGAATACTCATTCATTTCGTATTTTAATTAAATTTGGATCTTACATTACCTGAGATAATTTTAATTTTGAAAAGATTCGAAGAAAGATTGAAAATGAAGTGATTTGTAGAGAGATCGTAAGAGAGAGTTTTTGTGAAAAGTATAATGGGTTTTCTTATGGGTAGAATGAAAAGTGTAATTTTGGTATATAATATTTAGTTATAGATTATAATAAGTAAAAATTATAAGATGTAAATTGAAAATAAAGCCATGGTATGTTTAGTTTTAAACAAGTGCACACAGATGCACTCAAAACCAGATAATTACAACGATAATAAAAATATTTTTCTTATCGCACACGCTGGCGCGAATAAACAAAATCTGGTAACGTTAGCTTGAGAGCATGAATGAAGGCAACTCTCCTCTGTGACAATATTTTAGGCCTGCTTGCTTCTCCTTGTCTAGTGGCGGCGCCAAGACTTAGGTCATCTGGGGTTTTCACTACTGGCTATCTCTCCATCACAAGTAATCATCCTCCTTATTCTTTTTCTTCTCTGTCTAAATCCGCTACGATGCCGGACGTTGAGCCGCCGCAAATGGAGTGGCCTGCGAACAAAGTGAGGAACACCTTCATCAAGTTCTTCGAAGGCAAAAATCACGTCAATTGGAAGTCTAGCCCCGTCGTTCCTCATAATGATCCCACTCTCTTGTTCGCTAATGCTGGTACAGTTTTTTGCTTTTTCTTATTATATTGTTTGCTTTTAATTATTTTACTTTACAAATTCACTACATTTAGGTTAAAAATGTTTTGATTCTTTTTTTTTCTTGTTTTTTTTGTGATTGGACAGGTATGAACCAGTTCAAGCCGATCTTTTTGGGGACTGTGGATCCCAACACTGCTATGAGCAAGCTCACTAGGGCGTGCAACACTCAAAAATGTATTCGAGCAGGCGGGAAGCATAACGATCTTGATGATGTAGGAAAGGACACTTACCACCATACCTTTTTTGAGATGTTAGGAAATTGGTCTTTTGGGGATTATTTCAAGAAAGATGCAATTGAGTGGGCTTGGGAACTCCTCACTAAGGTATATCTATTTTGAATTTATTTGTTATTGACATTTCAAAGTATAATAGCCTCTAAACGTTTGTTTAGCATATCTTTTGGATAGGATTCTCTTGATATAGCTAATTTCTTTGTGATTTGGTTAGTACGGATTTATAATGCTGCGTGCAAATTGTTGTCTCGTGCAAATTACTTAGCTGCTTTTGGATTTTGCTTTTACATTTTTTTTATTTGTTTGTTGAACTACAGGTTTACAGTCTGCCTACAGATCGTATTTATGCCACTTACTTTGGCGGCGATGAAAAAGCTGGTCTTCCTCCTGATAATGAAGCTAAAGAAATATGGCTCAAGTTTCTACCCCCTGGACGTGTGCTGCCATTTGGTTGCAAAGTATGATCTTCCTCGAGCCTTTTGACTCTTTCCTGTTAAGTTTTGTAAAAAGGAGTTCCTTTTCATCTCTGTGTTTGTATACATGCATGTTCATGTGTTTCTTTTCTTCCTAAATTTTGAGCCATGAGAACTCTTAACAGTTTCTGCTATCTTCAGGGTATATTGGGAATCTTCCTCTACATCATTTTTGTTTTTTCATCTTTGTTGATAAACTATGCTAATCTTGGAAACCAAAGAAGTAGAGAAGGGGGTCTTCTTATGCTATTGTTCACTTATATACTTTGAAGCTTCTCCTGAAATTTTAATTTGAATGTGTTATACGCATTTCTTTTTGCATATGCATGCATTTGTGCTGTTTTGAATGTTATGATTGAGATCTAGTGCGATCTATTTATGTCATATTTGAAGAAAGAAATTATTAGACAGAAATAAAGTGTCGTTTACTTTTATAGTTGCATTGCATAAGATGAATTATGCATGAAAATCTTTATAGTTAACCGTATCTCCATGTGATTTATATTTAATTTGGTTTAGCTGCAACTTATTCTATATAGCTATTTTAACATATTACTATGATGTTCTGAAGTTTGGAATACATTTGAATGATAGAATTCCATGTTCTATCTAATCGGTTTTAATCTTTATGTTTTTCTAGGACAATTTCTGGGAGATGGGTGATACTGGTCCTTGTGGTCCTTGCACTGAAATCCATTATGATCGAGTAGGCAATCGCGATGCATCTTCATTGGTGAATAATGATGATCCATCATGTATTGAGATATGGAACCTTGTTTTTATTCAGGTGCACTTCGTTTATTATCTTATGGTTATCCTTTCACCATTTTTTAATTAACCTATCTAATATGCATCTAGCGCTTCACTCTTAAAAATTCAAAATTATCCCAGAATTCAGCCTGCCGACAAGTTTGTGTGTGCCTCTGTCGTGTTTCCTATGGGACAATATGGAGATTACTGTATCTTCCCTAACTATTTTTATGTTAGCATGTCTGTCATACCGGCCTTTTCTGGCAATTGACAGTTAGATTTCTGAAGATTTTTCACTACTGTATGCATTACTCTCATGCAGTTTAATAGGGAAAGTGATGGCTCTCTAAAACCACTCCCAGCAAAACATGTTGACACTGGAATGGGCTTTGAGAGATTGACTTCGGTACTCCAGAACAAGATGAGCAATTATGATACTGATGTGTTCTTGCCGATTTTTGATGTTATCCAACAGGTTAGAGGATGATGGCCATGGAGATTTTGTTTTTCTTTATTTAGCAGAGTTCATTTATATCTGTAAGTTTTTAAATGTATATTCACAAATGTGCCATTTAAAGGTTAATATTTGTTCATGTACTGCATGTTAGAGATGGTCTATCATTGATACTATGGTTTTCTTTATCTAAGTTCTATTTCTTTCTTGAAATCATAATTCTTTTTGTAAATGTTCCATAGGGAACAAAAAGGAGAAAGGCACAGCATAATTTCTCTATTCAATGATGTTCATCTATGCCAACACCGACATACACTTGCACTTGATGCTGCTGATTTATCTATAGAAATCAAGCTTTATGCTTATGAAGAATTAAGATACTTTTCTCGATCTTCACCAGCACTTTAATAGCTTCTATGCTTCTATTTTCCATTTCTGTTAGAGATTATATCCCTTAATTACTAGTCTGATCGCATATTGTAACACTTCATGTATTCTTAATTTTTTATTGAATTATTCTGTTAAATAAAGGACGTTCGAACTCTGAAGCTATTCAGAATGCCTTTTTTTTGGCAAGTTTAACTGAGTTGGAACAATTTGACTGGAATCTAGAATGAGGGTTGCGTGCTCTTTCATAGTGCTTTCTTTTAACAGGTCACAGGGGCACGTCCATATTCTGGAAAAGTTGGGCCAGATGATATTGACAAAGTTGATATGGCGTACCGGGTTGTCGCTGATCATATTAGAACTCTGTCATTTGCCATTTCTGATGGTGCTTCTCCAGGTAGATTTTGACATGAGATTTCTTGTTGAATGTTTAATTTTTCTGGTTAGATTAGGTGGTAGTCCATCTCTTAGTTGATTGTCCATTTAAAAAAAAAAGGAAACCTTTTGTCCTCATTGTTGTTGGGGAGGCTTTTGGATGTTATATCCATGCAGTGTAAAGCAGAGTGATTAGTAATTGGATTTGGATTATTATTATTATTTTTTCTTTGCATCTGCTATTAGCATATATGATGAGTGTGGAGACTGGGGGTTCCTTTTTGCCATCCTTTTTAGGCTGTGTCAACTTAAATTATCTTATCTTGTTAAGAGGTACTTTGAGAAAAGCTGCTGGGCTGTGGTGTTTGGTGATAATAAAACATATGAATTCTTGGAGTCATTTGACAACGATAAATCCTCTCTCAAGTTTGTATTTTATGATAGAGTTTTTATTTTTCTTCATTTTCATTATGCACTTTTTTCCTCGGGAATTTGATGAATTTCAGCTCTATTTCATTGTTTTATTTTTAAAAATCTTTTAAATGCTCAGCACCATTTGATAAACACCTTCTCAATTGCATCTAGTGGATGTGTTTTCAATTTAATTGGGGATGGGAAGTTTAGATTTTATTACATGAAGGAAGGATTTGTTATCATGTCTTTTTAGCGGAATTTCCCTTTGGAGGCACTTTCTCTAGTATTCCAAATGTGATTCATGATGTTTGTATATGATGGTTAGGCAATGAGGGACGTGAATATGTCTTAAGACGTATTCTTCGCCGTGCTGTTCGCTATGGCAGCGAGGTCTTAAAAGCTCCAGAGGGATTTTTCAGTAGGTCAGAACAGCCAATATGTTTCCTTTGTTTACTTTTGTTAACATTTGAAACCTATTATGCAATTTATTCCCCTCTTTAAATAATTAAAGCAATTTTTTCAGATATTAGCTTAACACTAGTGTCATTAACCTCTACATGGCTTTAATGAGTTATTAGTAATTATTGATTTGAATACAGGCTTGTAAGGATTGTGGTAGAAGTCATGGGTGATGTTTTTCCTGAGTTAAAGCAGCATGAGGCACGCATTAGGGACATAATTGCTGCAGAAGAAGCCAGTTTTGGGAAGACTTTGGTGAAGGTGAGCATGAATAGTTTCTTGGTCATTACTCTTTTGTGTCATAGAAATTAGTGGCCTCTGATGTGGAAGGGCAGTTTCTATCATAAAAATTGGTCAAAAAGGCAAAAGGAAAGACCTTTGACCCTAAACCCTTGCAAGTATGAAAAACATGTTTTGCTTTAAGTTGCTTTGGATAGTAAGTTAGCATTTTGTGTGTTTGTTTCACCCCTTATTTTCATTACTACTAATATTTAAAATTTTGAAGTTCATTCTAGTGCTCTTCTTCATTTCTTTTGTTCAGTGGTGTTACTAAATTGTTTTTAGATATGATCTTTCTGTAATTCTTAGTGTATTCCTTGCATGTTCAATGATAATCATGAAAAATTGTTAACTTATGTCAGGGAATCGAGAAATTTAAGAAGGCTGCTCAGGATGTTCATGGGAGGATATTAAGTGGGCAGGTAAATGCATTTCTAGTTATCTTTTTCTGTCATTGAGGACAACATTACTATCAATACATCATGCTGTCTCTATTTTTCTGCATTATGTTATTTTTACTTATGTTTGGCACTTGCAAGTGGTTTATAAGAAGCTTTTGCTAACTTTCTAAGATGGGCTTTAACCTTATTTTTACTTATACAATCTCCTCGAAGATTTCTATCAAATTTTGATGATACTGAATGCTTTGAGGAATTTGAAGTTTGATTTTGAAAGGCAAACCTATGCATTTTGGAAAATTTATGAACTTGCTTGTAGAAGCAGATGATACATACATGTGTATATGTAACACACACATGTATGTGTGTGGATAATACGTCTGAATTCTGAACTGCTTTTTGATTTATTCTAGCATAGTGCACCTGAAAGGAATGAATTTGGCTGTGTGGATCAGAGTTTTGACCTCCTTCCTATATAGCAGTTGCTAACTTACAGTTTTGATATGTCTCTTTCCCCTTTTTTTTTTTTTTTTTTTTTTTCAGGATGCATTTATCTTGTGGGACACATATGGGTTTCCTTTAGATTTAACTCAGGTAGACAGATGGACTTGGTTCTCTTTTTCTATATATTAACCAGCTTGCCTCTCTATCCTAACTGTCTTTATTGTTGCAGTTGATGGCAGAGGAAAGAGGTTTGACGGTAGATGTTGAGCGTTTCAATAATGCCATGGATGAGGCAAGGGAAAAGTCAAGGAGTGCCAGAAATAAGGTAATAAGTGTGTGGTTCATCTATTCGATCAATCCTTTATTAATAATCTGCTAGGGTTTTTTTCTTCTTTCCTTTTTTAGTGAATAAGTAAAATATACTAGGCATTTTTAGACGATATATTTATGACCTAAAAGGAAAACAATTGATGCATCAAGAATTTGAAAATAGGCAAAAGATGAAGGTATCTTAAGTTAAAGGAGAAATGTTCTCATAATCGAGGTTTTTCTATATATCATGCTAATAGAAGCATTTTGCAGCAAGCTGGTGGTGCTATTGTCATGGATGCTGATGCTACCTCTGTGCTGCATAGGAAGGGGGTGTCTACCACAGATGATTCCTTCAAATTCATTTGGTTCCAGGTCTGCGTGCATCTTTATTCAAGATGGAGCTTTAGTTAGATTGCCATTTAGTTTGTTTTATTATTTTTGCTAGTGAAAAATCGCTAGGTGTTGGCTATTGAGAGATACTTGTATTTCAACTGCATCATGCCTGTGTAGGGAGCAAATTTACTTTTCTATCTGATAAACTTCAAGATAATGTGAAAATTCTAGTGAAGATGGGAAAGGATGTTTTGACAATTTTATATTGGTATTTCAAAAGGTTTCATTCTTTGGTTGTTATACTTTCCTTTCAGTCTTAAAGGGATTCCTTATCTCCTCTTTGATGAATGAGAATATTAGAGCTAAATGATTTTTTATTGCTTATGATATGTTCCTCAAGTTACTCTTTTGCTCTAGAATTGAAAAATAACGAGTTCAGTTTGTAAGATTGTCTCCCTTTTCTACCCTTTTTAAGGGCCATTTGAACACAAAAATTTTCTTTGATGTCATCCAGTTTTTAAAAGTTCTTTACGTGTCACTATGTTAATGTGTAGGGACATCGCACTATTTAAGTAGTTAGATTGCCATCTTTCTTTCTATTAAGGGGGAGCCATGTACCATTTGTCTGCATCATCTGAACTTGGGGTTTCTTTGCTGAAGTTGACTGTTAGCAGTGGTCCTATGTGCCTTGAGGCTTAAAGACTTTGCTAGTCTATTTCTTTTTTTATTTTATTTTTCTCTTCTTGGTTGCATCTTGAAGTTTTCAATACGACTTTCTTTTATTTTTATTAGGAACTTTAGAAGTAAGTTATTCATTCCTATCCTTTTGATATAATGGAGTATTCCATGTGATGATTCTCACGTTTCCTGTTACTGTTTCAGGACCATGAAAGTGTAATAAAGGCCATCTACACCGGTTTGGAGTTTGTAGAGAGTGCCACCATTGACGATGATGTTGGTATAGTTTTAGAATCTACAAGTTTCTATGCTGAGCAAGGTGGTCAGGTATTTAACTTCAGTACATGAGAATTTTTATTTATATATTAGTTTATGTAACCCACCCTAGTATTGTGATAAAGCATCTGATGATGATGATGGTGACAATGACGTGAGAATTTTTATCCAAACAAAAATTTCATTTTACATTTTCAGTTTTGTATGAACCAGTGCAGTACTAGTAGGTGGGTTGCCTCAAATTTTAAAAAATTTGGTTATAGCATGAGCAAGAAAATTGTGATTTTAGGGCTTTATTGGTTGGGAAGGAACAAATAAAGTCTTATGATTGATTTAGGATGAAAAAGATTGAGTCTTGAGAGTTAAAGCACAATAAAAAGGAAAAAAATCAGCCTGCTGGCATGGCTATGGACGGTAAGTTAGGTTAAGGATTGAAATTTGGTCATTGCTTTGAGCAGGGATTGGTCCAATGTTTTATAGATGGCTATATTAGGTTTTACATGGAATTGTACTGGTTGTAGCTTTTTAAGTTGTTGCTTGAAAATATTAAAGAAGAAAGGAAACCATGATCCAGGCATCACATCTATGTTTTGCTAGCAATACTTTCACATATTGCATGTACATTTATTATATATGATTTTATCCTAAGCAATGAGTATATGTTATCCGAAATTGAACTACATGTTCCATCCATAAAGAAAGTGTGAAAATCAGAATATTGTATTGAGAAGAACTTATCAATGATAGAAAATCCCTTGGGATTATATACAACTGCTATAAGTAGTTAATAGGAAACTAAAAATCCACCTAAATCTAATCCCTATGATTTGGGGATTGCCTAACCTTAATTCTAGGAGTACAGGTATTTACATATTTTTTAAATTTAATACAGTTAACTTTTCCACACTCCTCCTTAAGTTGATGAATAGATATTTTCATTCCCAGCTTGAACACAATGGTTTGAAATGCTACATTACTTTGTCCTTTGTTAAGTATAGTCTATGTGTTTTGTTCAATCATGTTGCATGGGATTATGTGCTATGCTGATTGCTGATTTATTATCGCTATATAGTCTCATTGGTCCATGTCACTGGATCTTCAAGTCTTCTAAAATGATCTTCACCCACAATAGTTCACATATTCTTTGAGCCATTGCTCGAAATTCTGCCTCTGCACTAGATCTTGCCACCACATTTTGTCTTTTGCTTCTCCTGTCACAAGATTTCCTCCAAGAAAGGTACAATACCCAGAAGTGGATCTTCTATCAATTACAGACCCTGCCTAGTCAGCATTTCTGTAGGCCTCAAGTGCTAGCCTTGTTTTTCTTTTAAACAGGATCCCCTTTCCTGTAATTCCTTTAGGATACTACAATATTCTGTTGACTGCTTGTAAGTGAATTTCTTTCATGTATGAATTGATTAATCACTCCAACTTAAGTGATATTAGGCCTAATATGAGACAAGTTGATGAGTATTCCTATTAGGCATTGATACATTTCTGTATCTACATCAATATCCTCCTTTGCCTCTTTGAGCTTATGGTTGGGATCAATTGGTGTGCTTGCTGGTCTATATGCCAGCTTCCTTGTCTATTTGAGAAGATCTATGACATACTTCTGTTGAGAGATAAAGATACCCTTCTTGGAGTGTGCAACTTCAATTCCTAGTAAGTATTTCAACTTTCCAAGTTCTTTAATCTTAAACTCCTCGGCCAAGCATTGTTTTAGACACCGTTTCTACTTTTTATCATTTCTTGTCACGATGATATCATCAAAATACACTAAAAGAGTTGTGACCCCCTGAATCTGAATGCTTGATAAACAATATATGATCTCCTTGACTTTGTCTTTGTCCCATACCTATCATCACTTTGGCAAAGCTTCCAAACCATGCTCTTGGAGACTGCTAAGCCCATACGAGGCTTTCCTAACCTTACACACCTAGGGTTGGCTATGTTGTTTCCAAATCCAGGTGGGATCTCCATATAGATTTCTTCTTCGAGATCTCCATGTAGAAAAGCATTTTTTACATAAAACTACTGTAGATCCCAATCATAGTTTGCTGCTAATGATAACAAAATTCTGACAGTGTTCATTTTTGCAACTGGTGCGAATGTCTCCTGGTAATCCACTCCATACGTCTGAGTATATCCTTTAGTTACCAATCTCGCCTTGTACGTCTCCAGTGACCCATTTGCTCTAGATTTCACAATATAAACCCACTTACATCCCATAGGCCTTTTTTTCCGTTGGCAAGTTTTCCAACTCCTAGGACTAATTATTCTCTAGAGCCTCATTTTTGCATTCATAGCTTGTTTCCAATTTTCATTAGATAATGCCTCGGATAAAGTACTAGGAATAGGGATATTATTCAAGTTTACAAGAAATTCCTATGAGATGATGAGAGCTTTTCAAGTGAAACAACATGAGAGAGTGGATATAATGGTCTTTTGGTGCATTCCCTAGTTCCTTTCGTAATGGCAATAGGAATGTTAAGTTCCGACTTATTTTGTGAAGAGGAATTGTTACCTCATTCTCAAGACTTGGATCAGATTTTGAAGAGGAGTTAGAAATTGTTACTTCGTTCTCAAGACTTGGATAAGATTTTTGGACTTGCACAGTTTAGGAGCCAAGACTTTCCTTTTTTGAGTACATTTAACCTGTCATCCTATCATCAAGAGCAACCACGGGCACAAGTTCACTGTTTTGTGACTCAGGTGACACTGATTAGGGTACAGGTTCACTGTTTTGTGACTTAGGTGGCACTGATTGGGGCACGGGTTCACTGTTTTGTGACTTAGGTGACACTGATAGTTTGGAAGGAAGATCTATGAGAAAGAAATCCTTATCTTCCTTGATTGAACTCTCCCCCTGAAGATAAGGAGTGGTGAAGTAAGGTTCATTGTCATTGAAGGTGACATCTACTGTGACATAGAATTTCTTGGAGGGTGGATGATAACACTTATGCCCCTTTTGTGTTGATGAATACGCCACAAACATACACTTGATAGCTTTTAGATCTAGTTTTCCCCTGTTTTGACTGTGAACATGGACAAAGGACACACAACCAAGTATTCTTAGAGTAAGGTGATTTGTAGTGCTTAGGTTATGATAAATTTTGAGAGCATGCCCATGGGACTTTTGAAACCTAAGACTTTGGATGGTAGTTGGTTTATGAGATGTGTGGCTGTGAGAACGGCTTTTCGCCAATACGATTTAGTTACATTGTTTTGAAACAAAAAGGCTCGGGTTGAATCAAGTAGGTGACCATTTTTTCTTTTAGCAAGCTCATTTTGTTGTGAAGTTTGAACACAAGATGACTCATGAATTATCCATTCCTTTTGAAAATGAGTTCAAAACATGATTGAAATAGTCCTTAGCATTATCTGTTCTAAACCTTTTGATTTTAACTCCAAATTGATTTTGTACCATGGTATGAAAATTTGAGAGAACTGTACTGACGTTAGATTTGTGTTTGAACAGAAAGATCCAAGAAACTCTAGTACAGTCGTCAATAAATGGCACAAACCGCCTTGCTCCAAAAACATTAGGAATATTTGAAGGACCTCAAATATCACTTTGAACTAAATAGAAAGGAATTGAGCTTCTTTTGTAGCTAATGGGAAAATTTATGTGTTTGTGTTTTACTAACTGACACACGTCACAATGAAAACTTTCAATATCTTGATCTTTAAACAAGGTTGACATTAGCGTTTTGAGAGTTTGAAAGGATGGATGTTCAAGTCTACGATGATGAAGCCAAACCTTTTCTTTTTTGGATTGATGGTGTTCAGAAAGAAAGGACAAAGGTGATTTATTCTTGACAATATTCAAATTGTTGGGCGTCTTAAGGTAGTACAGCCCATTCCTTAGCATGTCCAATCATCTTCCCTGAATCTTGGTCCTGAAATACACTGTAAATAGAGTAAAAAATTACATTGCAACATGAATCTCGAGTAAGTTTTTGTACAGAGAGAAGAATGATAGACAATTTGGGGACATGAAGCACTTCTTTCAGTACGAGTGAAGGACTGATTTGGACATCTCCTATGCCAGCAATAGTAGTTAGTAAACCATCAGCTATGACAATTTTCTTATTGCTTGGACAGGGTTTGTAAGTTTTAAATTTTTGTGACTTATTGGTCATGTGATTAGTTGCTCTTGAATCCACAACCTAGGAATTGGCAAAGGTTCCATTTGAGACATTTAATCCAATGGAAATGGGAAATTCACTTAAACGAGCCAATAAGCATGTACCTAAGGGTTTTTCTAGGGATCTCAAAAGAGTTCTTAACTTCTCAATCTCATTTGGATTGAATCTCGTTGTAATGACAACTTCTGTTATCTCTGACGTAGTTATGGGACTAAAAACAAATGTTAAGGATGAAGAAAAGATTGGGGAGATGAACAAATACAAATGTTGGTGATGAAGGCTAGATGAAAAAATGGCTATAAAGGCCTTAACAAAAATCAGCGATGAAGGCTTGAGGAAGAAAAATATCAGCAATGAAGGCTGAAAAACAAACTGCAGAAAAACTCAACAATGAAGGTTGAAAAAAAACTGCAATAAAATCAGCAATGAAGGCTGAAAAAGTAACTGATTTCCAAGAAAAACCTAAAGCTCTTGATACCATGTGAAAAATCAGAATATTGTATTGAGAAGAACTTATCAATGATACAAAAACCCTTGGGATTATATAAAACTGCTGTAAGCAGTAAATGGGAAATTAAAAATCTGCCTAAATCTAATCCCTATGATTTGGAGATTGCCTAACCTTAATTTTAGGGATACAAATATTTACATATTTCTTAAATTTAATACAATCGACTTTTTCACAGAATGCAATGCGACAATTAATAGGATGGGAGTCAAATGATTGCTTTCCTTTGTTTTTCTTTCTTTATTCACCTAACATATTTTCTTCTGGATATAGATTTTTGATACAGGATCTCTTGATGGTTCCTTTGGTTCATTCCAAGTATGTAATGTTCAAATTTTTGGGGGTTTTGTACTTCATATTGGTTCCCTTTCTGAGGTTACTGGTAAATTCACTGTTGGTGATAAAGTAACTTGCAAGGTAAAACCATAAATTTTAAATTAGCTCTTTATTTTTAAGTATTAGTTATTTTATTTTTTTCATCTTTAAATTGAATTGCTTCTTTTCATTTGCAACTTTTTCATTATTCCAATCATTTCTGCAGGTTGACTATGATAGGCGTAGGTTGATTGCCCCTAACCATACTTGCACACATATGTTGAACTTTGCTCTCAGGGTACAACTTAATATGATGATGTTTATAACTCTCTACTCCTTTTTCTTATTGTTGTTATATTTCTTATTATTTTTCCTTGCTTCGCCTCCTCTTAATTTGGATGCAGGAAGTGCTTGGCAATCACGTTGACCAAAAGGGGTCCATTGTACTTCCTGAAAAATTGAGATTTGATTTTTCCCATGGTAATTAACTCAGGATGCATTTGATAAACCGTAGAAAATTAAAATTCTCAATGATTTAATTTTATCGATGCCTTTGATGGTTCATCTTTAGAAACCACTTAATGGAAGATTTTCATTGAAAAAGTGTTTAAAATCTTAAGTAACTATTAGCCACTTATATTGTTGTCAATCGATTTGATTTATGGAAATTTTTTTTGTTTTTATTTTTGTTTTTATTCTTTTACGTTATTCTCTTATTTGTTTCTTTTTAACTGTTACCAATTGAAAAATGTTTATAAAATCACATATGTCTTGTACGAAAGACTCAATAAAAAATTTACTCAACATTTAATTTTTAGTAGTATGCCAACTAATTTTTATATCATAAATTCAGTACTTAAAATTTTCAAAACTAGAACTCCAATTAATTTTTCGGTGTTGCTAAAATTTGATCTAATGTTATCAGATCCAAACAGAGATGGTGCTATCAATGCTGACCATTTGAGAAAAATTGAGTCTATTGTAAACGAGCAAATAATAGCTGAGTTAGATGTATATTCGAAGGAGGCAATGCTTGCTGAAGCCAAGCGTATCAATGGTTTGAGAGCTGTCTTTGGAGAAGTAAGCTTAAGCATTTTCTTCATTATGGCTATCTAGTTGGGCTTTGCACTTTCCTTCTAGAAGTTATGTTGTTTTATATTTCACTGCAGGTTTATCCTGATCCAGTTAGAGTAGTGGCAATTGGTCAAAAAGTGGAGGATCTCCTTGCTGATCCTGAAAACAAAGAATGGTCATCAATTTCAGCAGAACTATGTGGAGGTTAATTTCTTTTTTTGAATGAATTCAGCAGAAGCCTTTCTATGAATTTTGTGTTGAAGCTGACCTCAAGGATGTTTATAGGTACACACATAACAAATACACGGGAAGCGAAAGCATTTGCTCTTTTATCTGAGGAGGGAATTGCCAAAGGAGTTCGAAGGATAACTGCCGTCACTACTGAGAGTGCTTTGAAGGCAATGGAATTGGGTGACCTGCTTTTGCAGGAAGTCAATGATGCATCCAAGATGGAAGTAAGCTTGCTGGAGAAGGTTTGTTATACAAAACTAGCTAAACTGTTGTAGAGGTTAAAACACTTGGTCTCTCCTTTTCGAATCGATCAGAGGGTGATTTCGTACCATTTAAGAGGTTTATTATTATTATTATTATTATTTTATTATTATTATGTTAAACGGGAACATCATTGTACAAGTTATACAATATTTTCCTGCCATTTTTAAATTTTATTTTTCATCTTTACAGAAAGTGGCTTCTTTGAAAACTAGTGTGGATTCTGCATCAATTCCTGCTGCCAAGAAAGCAGATATTAGGGGCAAGATTGCACAAATTCAGGTATTGCAGCTGATCTAAATAAGACTCTGCAATGCAATCAAATTTAGTTATTTTCACCTCTGACTCTTCATTTTCTCTAATAATATGCATGTTAGACCCATATTAGATGCTTTAAAGTATAGATGTGGATATGAGAATATGACCTTGTAAATGCAAGGAAAGATTTACTGGGCTTGAATCAAACAAATAGTCATGTTTGATTCTAGAACCTGGTTTGAGCAACAATTCCTGATTTAATCTCCTTGTTTAGTTGTTTGTAATAATAAACCTTTTATTGGTGTCCTTTAACGCGTGTTATGGTCTTAGATCCTTTAGAATTGTTTTTTTAAATTTTTTTTTTTATCAGAACGAACTGAAAAAGGCACAAAAGAAGATTGCTGAACAGAATATGCAGAAAGCTGTCACAGTAGCAACTGAATTGGCTGAAGTTGCTGGCTCTGAGGGAAAGACCTTTTGTGTCTCCCGAATTGATGTTGGTTTGGATGCAGCTGCTCTTCGTGAAGCAGTTTCTAAAGTTATTCAGCAGAAGGTTTCTAACTGATTCCGATCGAATCTTTTTTCAATTAATTGAGGCTTTTATCAAAGCTTTTTTCACACATATTTGCTAAATGTTTCAATTTAACAAACAGAGAATGCCAGTTATGGTCTTCAGTATTGATGAAACCACAAACAAGGCTGTTGTTTATGCTGGTGTACCAGAGAAATCTGAACAGAGCAAGCTATTGGAAGTGTCAGAGTGGTTGACAAATGCGCTAGGGCCTCTAAAGGGGAGGTGTGGTAGAGGCAAGGGTGGTTTAGCTACGGGACAGGTTGGTAACTTTGTAGTTAAAATTCAGTTGCTGTGAGAAATGTTGTTCCTTTGACTCAAGATCCTTTTATTTCAGTCATGTTTGATTTGATTTCGCTTGCGGGAGC
This sequence comes from Firmiana major, assembly GCA_033439115.1. NCBI lineage: Eukaryota > Viridiplantae > Streptophyta > Magnoliopsida > Malvales > Malvaceae > Firmiana > Firmiana major. The sequence goes on along the minus strand of CM065903.1, from coordinate 17,064,144 downwards.
TATATGTTCGGTAATTTATGGAATGTATGTTTCATTTCAGGGAACGGATGCTTCACACATTAATGAGGCCATGGATTTGGCAACTTCATTTGCTTCGATGAAGTTGAGATGATAAATTTTTCTTAACTTTTTATCTCTGCCATTGAGGTATTGATGCTGTTAAACATTATCGAGACATTAAAGAGGAAAAGAAAGATTCAGGTTGTGGTAATGCAATTGCCAGAGCGAGCTACTGATTATTCAAGAACTGCTTCTGCAATATATTGTTCTTTCACCATACGGACGTTTGTTAACATTAGTCTCTAGTTTAATATTATTGATATACAGAAGAAAAATATGCAATTGATATCTTATTTAGTTACCATAATATTATTGTCCTTTTTCACCCAAACCGAGATGTTGGGGTAACAACGTCCCTCCTCTTTCTTCATATGCAATGAACTGCAGTTGCTATAAAATCTAATAATATTAGACATTAGATCTAATGAACCTGGCTTTGTCTAAAAGAACTCCGTTTTATGCTATCCTAGGCTTTTCTTGTATCCATCTTAAACGCTAATAATTCATAACGACCGGATGGTATGCATCAATTAATGGGCTAACAAAATATTATCACTAATCAGTCTCCAAGGTGTAAAGTCACCTTGTAATGGGGAGATGATTTCGGGCAACGTCTTTCTCAATCTACTAGCAAGAATCTTGAAAATGGGACATTACGAAGGCTAATTGGTCTCCAATCTGCAATCTTTTCAGGTTCTAGTTTTTCGGTGATAAGGTCAATGAAAGTGGCCTTAATCTCTAGAAGCGTAAATCTTGATACGAGGGTGGTCGCGTCTTAGCTACCTAGACGTGTAAATCGTAAATGTACAGGTCGCACAAGTAATAACGAGAATTAAGTTTCAGATTATCGTACTACAGAAAAATACAGTTAGCCTAACTAAGTAACATTTAATTTTATCCTAAGTATATTCTAGCAAATTATGAGAATTAAAAGAGTGATTTACAAAGTTTAATTTGAAAATACTGAAAAACAATAAAAACACTAAATTAAGACAAAATAGAGAAAAAATTACTCACAGAACTCTAAGCAGAATAAAAATGAGAATATGCAAAAAAGAGAAAACACTAAAACTCGAATTAATTAGTGAAAATAGACTAAAGATGCAAATAAAAGAAAATATAAACTAAAAATAAATAGATTAAAAATTGGAAAATCCTAATATGGAAATAAAATTTGTGTATGCTTAGTCTAATTAATAAAAATGCGAATTAATCTAACCTAAGGCCTAATGGAATAAAATTCTAATAAAAATCTAAGAAAATTCCTAAATATAACATTAAACCTAAATGCCTAAAATGGTGACCCTAAATTAAATATAACTCTAGATAATTACTAAATTAATAAAATGCCTAAATAAATAATAAAATATATTCTAAATGATGCACGAGAAATAAAAAATATTTTTGGGCTTTTAAAAATTTAAAATGAAAACTATCCTAAAAATGCATAAAATGATTCTTCCCCTAAACTAACTCTAAATGTAATACATAAGCACTACACTAATATTTTGCTAACATTAAAATCGTACTAGTATATACTTAAAACAATAAACAATTTCCTATAATAAAAATCAACTAAATCCTAAAAGTATGCATGAAAATAATAAAACTAAATTTCAATAGCATAAAAAACTAAAATTTAATCTAAACTAACATCTAAAGAAATTAAATCTACCAACCTTAAACATATGCAAATTAATTAAACTGTTAAAACATTATCTAAGCTAATTAAAAGATGTATAAAATTAAAATACTACTAAACTACTAGTATTAAACTATTACACTATTATAACTAAATTAACTAAACAGCAGTTGCCATGCATAACAATCCTGCTGCCACATTCCTGTTCTGCTCCACATTCCTGCACTGTACCATATTCCTGCAAACCAATCACGCCACCATGCAGCACAACAGCACAACTTTAGCTACGTACTCCATCTTTGTGTCTGTTCTTGTAAACACCACAAAATTTCTATATTGAATTAGACTATATAAAAATAAAAGAATATGTTTTAATGGAAGTGCGAATATTTGTTGTAAGGCTTGAGAAGTATGGGAGCCGAGAAGCCCGTGAATGACAGAGAGCTCGAAATACAAGAAGTGACGAAGCAAATGCAAGCATGGAGGGATTGAAAAATTTTGGTTCATTAGTTGAAAATTTTGATGTAAAAGCTATATTGTGGAACTATAAGGGGTGATGAGATCCCAAGAAATATTTCATTTTCGAAATAATGAAAATTTCATGAAAAACATGAATATTGTGTCATTGAATAATTTTATTGAATATATATATATATATATATATATATATATATATATATATAACAAATATATGTTATGTAATATATAGGTAGTAATAAATAAAACCAAACAACAAAACAACAAACAAACAAATCATAAGACAAAAAAAATGAAATGAATAAAACAAATAAATAGTATAGATAAATATTATATAATATATATATATATATATATATATATATATATATATTATATGTGGTGTACGGAATTGGCTTCAAAAAGAAGCCAATTGCCGCACCTGAACTATTTCAAAAAAAAAAAAAGAGAATTGAAAGAGGGGTACCCCTTATTGCTGGAGCGGGAAAGAAAGGAAAGTAAAAAAAAGAGAGGAGAGAAGGAGGCTGGGTCGGCCGAGAGAGGAAGAAATAAGAGAAAGGAAAGAAGAAAATGAAGGGAGAAGGAAGAAAAAAGGAAAGGGACCAAAGGGGTAAAGAGGAAAGAAAGGTTGGAGCGGAACCGAGGAAGACGAACTGAAGCAGAACCGAGACTGAAGCTAGAAGCAAAACCTCGAGGAAGAAGAGAGAAGCAGGACTGAGGTGTCAGAGCCCGCTTTACATCCCCACAAGGCCGCTATCCTCACCCTCACTACCTCACGGGTAGACTTTTGGGCCTGTTGGATAACTCCAAGGGCAGACAGCGCTACTCCACAACATCCACGTATTGTCCGCTTTGGCCCATTGGACCTCACGGCTTTGTTTCATTCGGGTACTCCAGCCCACTTGGCCTGCTTCCCCTCAGAACGCGTCCTCGGAGGCTCGAACTCGGGTCAACACCCTTGTTCTTGCACTCCTGATGCCATTGAGCCAAGATATGAATGTCATGTATGTATGATACGAAAAGAATGGTAAGGTATGCATGGATGAGGAGACTAATACCTATTCACAGCCCAACTGTTGAGGAAATAAAGGTAAGTAAAAAGTGAAAAATTTGTTGTGATTTTTTATAAAGTCGCGTGTGGGAGGAGGGCGTGACATGAGGTTGGAGCTGGAGCAGACCCGAGGGGAAAGAGAATTGGAGCAAGACCGTGAGCTGAAGAAAATTGAAGCAAAGACCAAGAATTTAAGGAAAACTGAAAACAGAACCAAGAGGGAAGTGAAGGCTGATCGTGGATCGTGAACAGTGGACAAGAAGGGAAGCTTTTGGGTGCTGTGGAGAGTTGCTTTAGAGGTGGTAATCGGTGGCTATGAAGTGCAAGATAGTGCCACAAAACAGAGTGGTCAATGGTGTGATTCAAGGCTGGAACAGAAGCAATAACGGCAGCTGAAGAAGAAAGAAAAGAACAGTGAGCAATAGCCGAGGAAGAAGGAAGGAAAAAATAGAAAAGAAAGAAGAAAAAGGAAAAGAAAAGAAAAAAAGGGAAAGAAAAGCTGGAAATTGGAAAAAAAAAAGAAGGTAAAATATATATATATATATATATATTTATAAATATATATAATGTACATGTATAAATATATGTTGGGATAGAAGCATGTAAATGTAAATTAAAATAGGTGTGAAATAAAAAGGGGAGGAATGAAAAATAGACAAAAAAATGTAATAATGAAAATAAATAATATATATATGTGTATATACTTATGTGTGTGTGCATATATATGTGTGTATATAATAAATGTGTGTGTTAGTATAAGTGCATACAAAAAGATATAAACACACGTGTTAGCCTAGGTATGTACAATTATACGCATACACGAAGTAGTAATGAATAAGGTTACGATTTTGACGCATTGTGGACAATTCGTACGAATAGGATACTAAGTATACAAATTTCGGTGTAAGAGAATCGTAGGAGTTAAGGGAGACACTTGAAGGCGTCATTACTCGAACTCGAAATATCCGATAAATCGAGGTAAGGGGTACCATTTAACTTAGTTGTGATAACGAATTCTTGTTTTATTGATAAAAAATTTTATGAAGCAACAATATATTTTGAAATGATTTATAATTGCTTTCATACTTGAGGAACTGTTTATGAAGCATGATTTAGTTTTAAGAAATATTCCTCGAGTACTTTCATGTTTATGAAATGAATTTTCCTAAAGTATGAAATGTATGGAAACTTTACATTGATTTATGATTCTATATTCATATTTTGAAAGAAACTTTGGACAATTTCAAAAGCATAAAAAAGGGAAAGGGGAAAAGAAATTTTTGAGATTATAGGCTTCATGCATGGTTACTTCTTGTGGTGTTCCGGCTCCACCACTTGAGTACCGGTACGTAGAGCACCTGTAGCACTTGACTCTACCTGTGTGGAAGATGTCTTGCTACTGGTGGTTTATGACGATGATGTTTTGGTAGTATATTGTGCGCGCGCAGCACGCATGTATGTTTCCCACATGGAGAGTGCCTTTGGTGCCCGTGTCCTAGCTAGGTGCTAGAGAAAGTAAGAAAGATAGATACTAACCATATTTTATGAAAGTGGTGTACGACCTTGATCCAGTCTACAGCCCCCTTATCATGGCCATAGGTATGATTGACTCTCTACGGAGAATGACACGTATCGCATGACTTAGTTATAGCCTAGTCTCTTCGATTTGATTATAAATGACGATTGTGATGAATGATTATGTTCTTTTATGAGATTTATGATAATTGGTTACGTACAGTTATGTTTTATGAAATGTTTATGAACAACGATGATTTTAAGAACTCATCCATGAATAATGAAAATTTATGAAATAGTTAAGTATGTTAGTTGTTTTAAAGAAACTCATGCTTTATAATTTTTATGTTGACTATGCATGAAACGACAATTTACATATCATGTTAAAGATTGGTTTTATGAACGATTTTACATGCTTTTACATATCAGAACTGCTTTAAACGTATCATCTTACTGGGCTTTTCCCTGAAAGCTCACCCCTCTACCTTTCAGACTATTTGCAGTGATCTGTAGACGTTACCTGCCGCGTACACGACGTAGGCTGATGGGAAAGAGCTACCCTAAGCTACTTTTTGTACACGTAGAAAAGGTATACAATTACATTCCTTTACCAGACACATTTTGTATGCACAAACATATTTTAGAAATATTTTGTTGGGATGTTATTTGTAAGAAAACAGATGTAAAGAATGCTACTTTTGGGGAATTTGTCTTAAGTGATTGGTCTCGATTGAAATGGATGTATTGGATTGATGATGTGGATTGGAAAAACATGTTTGGTAGTTGTGGATATCTATGACTGTTAAAAACAATTTGTTTGCAGGTGGGTAGGCTTATTTGTAAGCTATTATGCTGCCGAAATTTCTATCGGCCATATAAGTCAAAACGTGTAATTTAAATATAATTATGGATAAAGAAGTAGGAAAATGAATTGACACTAAACAAGAATACAACCTAAGTAAATAAGGGAATAAATAGGAATTTAAGTTAAAAAAAAAATTCTCCAAATTTTCAAGGGTCAAGGGTCGTTACAGTTCTGCACTGCACTGTACCACATTCCTACTAACATTCACTGCAATTGGTGCCATGCATCTGCTCCCCTGCCATGCACAGTTTCACCTTGCAGTAACCTGCAGTGAACCATGCAGTCCAGCACCTGTCCTTTGCTCCTGTTATGCACAGACCAGCACCGGTGATAGCACACACTGCAACACGTCTCTCCAATGTCCTTCTGTTTCAAGCAATCAGCCTTGCATGACCACGCAAGCAATAGCACAGGTGAAGATAGCCACGTTCGATGCTTCCAGCAAACTTTACAACAGCGCACAACCCAAACACACAAAGAAACTCTCAGCAGAATCAACAGTAAATAACAAGCAGAATGTGAAATAGCAACTGAAAGAAACTAAGCAGAACTGATGCAATGAGCCTATAAAAGAAACTATAGAATATGGAAAGATAAGACTTAAGATAAATCTAAAATTAATGAAAGCAGAAAATCGAAACTGAAAGTGCAAATGCAAAACTTGAAGACAAGGTAGAAAAGGAAACATGGGATAAAAACCGAGCTTTATCACACAGCTCAGCTTCTGCTCTTCACACTCACCACAACAGCTCATGACCAAAACACACAGCAGCCAGCAAGGACTCAACTCTGGCAGGAAGCTGCAGAACAGTACATGATACACGAAACTGAGCAGAAAAGAGGCAGCTAATGGCCCATCTCGCAACAACCTGCAACAGCAACTACTCCGCACTAGTGAAGCAACATAGGTCCAGCAACATCCATGTTTCCTCCAGTAGCTGAGAGACCTTCTACCACTTCTCCCTAGGATTAAGTTGTCAAGTACCCTTCGAAACAAATGAGCAAAGAGTGATTAAACAAAATAAACCAAAAAGAGCAAAACTAAACAAAATACCGAGAAAAACTTTTTTTTTTAAGTCACAAGAAATTAACAAGTTAATTGACTATCTAAGCTAAGGAAAGCAGTAGAAAAAAAACATGAATAAAAATGGTGAAGATGGAGCTGCTGTCACCAAGCTCCCTCTCGGTCAGCCACACATTGCCATGAACAGCAATGCAAAGGCAATGGACCAGCACAGAAGCAACACCGAAAACAAGACACATTTCGAGAAAAGAAAAAAAATAACGGGAAACCACGCAGGGAAGAAAAGAAAGGGAACCTAACCTATTAGCTATGAAAACAGAGCAGTAAAGAAAATAATAGTAAAAACGGAAATAAAGCTTTTCATTTAAGAAGTTTTAAAAATGTGCCAAAGCAAAATATTGAGAGCTATAAACTTCCCACCCCAAGAACAATGCTGGCTCCCTTCCTCCCAACGTGAAAAGCTCTTCCTAAAACATAAAAGAAATAAAAAAGAGCTTGAAAGAAAACCTAGCTGTCAACTAAAAAAAAAAAACGTTACCCTAAAAATTCTAAAAAACTATTCTCCAAAAAATGTCTCATCTTGTTCTATTTATACATATTAAAATGGGGGTACAAAAAGATTTTTTTATCCTAGATGAGTTGGTATTGTTTGGCCATTTGTCTTCACACTATTGGCTTTTAGAGATGATATTTGAGGTGCAATCGAGTCGAGCCGAGTCGATACAATGAGGTGCATGAGCTCGAGCTCGACTCAAAAACTTGGTGCTCGATACTCAACTCAAGCTCGATCGAGTCTTACTTTTTAAAGCTTGAGCTCAACTCGAGATCGAGTTTGAGTTACTCGAACTCGCTCGATTAGGCTCGATTATATAAGTTCGATTTTTTGCTCGAACTCGAGCTCACTCTTACACGCATTATATAAATATTATTATATAATAATATATATTATTAAAATATATAAAAGCTCGAGGCTCGATTAGGCTCGTGAGCTACTCGAGCCGGGTATCTAAATGCTCAAATTAGACTCGTTCGATAGCTCGAGTAGCTCGAACTCGACTCGATTAAAATCGAACCAAATTCGAGTTTTGCTCGAGTCGAGTCTAAGTAGCTTGCGAGTACTACTGTATCGCTTACACCCTTAGATGTGCAATGTGACATGGTTTGTGTCTTCCATGAGGTGGCCAATGTGTCCTTTGATCTTATCATTTAAAGGTGAATAAAATATGGACACTTGATGTCACATGTGTCAGAAGAATGGTGACTCATGCTACGAAATGGAAGTGTCCCAGTCTCCTTTTTAGCCAATTTTCAGTTCATTTTCTATTAAATGACTGAAATTCATCTGGATTTAATTTATCTGCAAATATGAGAATTTTAATTAAAATGAGGGGATAATAAATAAAATAATATGATGATTAAAATAATTAATTAAAAAATTAAATATAAATAATTCTATTTTAATAGAATTATCAGAGGGAACTTTTACAATAAATTTATAAATTTTGATCTTATTGTAAGGTCGGTGAGTAATAACATTTAGACAAGAAATAATCAATTTAAACTATTGATTAAATTTTAAAAGTAAAAAGAAGTTTTAACCTAATAACCTACTTTACTTGTTTTTGAGGTTATTATTATATTAATTATATTACCAATTTAACTTTATTATAATTTTTGTGTAAAAATATGATAATAAATATAAAATTAATGAGATTAATATAAGTACTTATCTTATGCCTTTATTTTTTTTTATAATTTTAGTAGTTTGATGCATATAAATTTTAAAATATGAAAATTTCTTCAAGAAAATTACTAATAAATAATAACTTTAGTAATAAGAAAATTTGAGAAATGTAAATCAATGTAAAAAAAACTCCCGTGGTGGTCTATGAAGCCAAATTATAGCTACAAAAACTAAAACACATAATCCAAAATCAAATAGACTATGGGAACAGGAAACGTGCAACTTTAAGCCACCACTGACAACTCAATATCAATTGGCTCAACTGCATCATCCTTGATACTAACTTCATGAGTTGTAAATACTTCAAAAGAAAACAAAAAGGTAAGTAAATAGCTCTGCTGCCTAATTGCTTGGTTATACCAAAACTATGTACAACTTCTTCTTCTTCTTCTTCTTCCTTTTTTATTATTATTATCAATTGAAGGGCAGTTGACTGCCGATCCAATTGAAGGGCTGCCATTTATAGGCCCTCGATTACCCCTTGTTAGCATGTATTTTGTTTAAATTTTTAACTTGAGCAGTTGAATATCATTATTGTGCATTCGACTCTTCATGTAAATAAAAGAAAATATAAAATAAAATTAGAGAAATTAATCGTAAAATTACTTATAGTAGTTGCAAAATTGATGTGAATCCGCGTATAAACACTAGAATAAAAATAACATTATGTCATTAAGTATAAAATTGATGAGAATCATCGTAAAATTAATTTTAATTAGAGTAAAAACACTATAAAAAATATAAAAAAATATAATAACTAACTATCAAATGTATAAATTTATCATAAAATTTATGACATTTAATGTAAAATTTATGAGATCCATTATAAAAGTTATGAGATTCATCGTAAAATTTATTAGATTTATCGTAAAATTTATGACATTTATCATAAAATTTATAAAATCTATCGTAAAATTTGTGAGATTTATAGTAAATTTTATAAGATTCATCATAAAATTTATTACATTTATAGTAAATTTTATGACATTTATCGTAAAATTAACAAGAATAAACGTAAAAATATTAGATTAAATAAAAAAGTATGATAACTAACTTTAAAATTGATGAGAAAAAGTGTAAAAACATTAAAATAAACATAAAAGATATGATAATTAATAGTAAAATCTATGAAATTCATTGTAAAATGAATGACAATAAGCATAAATACATTAGAATAAACATAAAAATATGATAACTAATCGAAAAAATTTATGAGATTTATCGTAAAATATTATGATAATAAATATAAAAGCATTAGAATAAACATAACAATTTTTATAATTAGTCGTAAAATTTTTAAGATTCACCGTAAAATGAATTATAATAAGCGTAAATACACTAGAATAAATATAAAAAAATATGATAATTAATGATTAAAATTTATGAAATTCACCATAAAATGAATGAGAATAAACGTAAAAACACTAAAAAAACCACAAAACTGTGATAATTACCCATAAAATTTTTGACAATAAATGTAAAAGCATTATAATAAACATAAAACCGTAATAATTAATTTTAAAATTGACAAGAATTAGCATAAAAACACAACAATAAGCGGAAAACTATAATAATTAACATTATAAATGATGATAATAAGCTTAAAACACTAGTATAAACATAAAATTATAATAATTAGGTGTAAAATTTATAAATTTCATCGTAAAAGTATTGTTACAAAACTTGCATCAAATTTACTTGACACAGATTGCTTTGATAAAAAGTCAACAATTACTAATAAATAACGTTCATTATTTAATAGACAGTAAAGTCCTATGACATTTGATTGTCATCAATTAAAATTATCTCGATAGAAGGCAGTTGATTAATACAAAATATTAGTCAACTGTCATTATTTTTATTATGTATTATAAAGTAAATATAATGAAATGTAGTGGATTGCTTTGAAAATAGCTATGAATTACCTTTATCATATCGAATAATCTAATGAAAAAAAAATTTAAAATCTAATATTTCATATAAATTGTTTTTATTTTTTTAAAGGAATAAAAATATAATTTTGATTATTTATGAATGGATAAAAATGTAATTTACAAATCTTGTTACTTTCTTAAATGGATAAAAAATATAATTTAAATTATATTTCATTAATGTAAAGTTTACCTGTTAACTTGTTAAACTATTATTTACATATTTTCTTAACTTTTATTATTTATTCAATTTTTCATGAGATATTCAATATCTTATAAGATCTTGTGACCATACAATAATGTCCATATTTTGTGACATTACTATGGATAAACCCTCCGATAAAACAACCTTTTAACAACAAGTAAAATCTCTTCACCAAAAAAGCGCCAATTCTCATGGAAGAATCTAGCAAGAAATCCATTAGGACTTGGAGGTTTGTTAAGATTGATTTGGAAAAGAGTTGTTCTACTTTTATCATCATTCGCTTCACATTCAAGAAAATCACATGCTAAATTAGATAATGTGACACCTAAAAATTTTTGTTTTATTATTTATTTGGAAGTTAGAAAATAATTAAGATACTCAGAATAATATTATATAGGCTTGAATGATCGAAGGGCTCGAAATAGTGGCATAGAGCTCGGGGCACGAAAATCGATATAAGATTTTAAATTCAAGAATTTTATCAAGGATTGCATGTATAGGTATGTTTTTGTAGTTAAAAGGTGAAACTAACGTATTGAAAGTGAAAAATTAAGAGAAAACTCGAGTTAGCGCTAAACCGAGCAATTGGACTTAAGAGAAATAAATTCGGAATAAATTCTATAAATTCATAAAAATTATTCTGAAGCCATAGGAAATTAGTATAAGGTATATTTGACTTGGGAAATGAAAATTGAGTGGAAATATTAAGGGCTCGTTAGTTAAATTAATTTTTAAAGTAAACTGAAAACCTTAAGCAATTTCAATCGGTAAAGACCAAAACGGGCAAAATGGGCTCAAACGAGAAACGTTTCTTAAACAAGTGGGGATCAAATTTTTATGAGACATACTAGAGACCTTATAGAACACCTAAAAAGTTGAAATTTGGGAGGAAATGGGCTGAAAATAATGTTTATGGATTTTATGGAAACAGGGCTGCTGGCATCCTAGGCCTAGTACCCTGCAAGCCTAACAAGAAATCCCATTTTGAATGGGTTGCCATAGGCCTTTTAATCTGAATTTTCTTTTTTATGAAATATAACTTAAAGATCTTTCTGGAAAGCAAAAATCACCCCAAACCAACCTGAAACTAGAGAGAACCACCCCCAACAAGTTGTCGCAGACATCCTCTATAGAATCCACTTGTATGATTTTTCTGCCACCTTCTGGCCACTTTTAGAGTTTAGTCAAGAAGAATAAAATCTTTCCCCTTAATTTCTATACAACATGTAAAAAATTCAGCCACAAAAAACTCATTTACTAGGTGAAACGTTAGTGAGAAGGACATGGGCCGAATCTGCCCTATTTCTAGGTAAGAAGAAAACTTAAATTTATGAGTTTTTGGTTAGTTTTTGAGATTGTTTTTGATGATTCTAAGTAGTATATATGTTAATATACAGCTGAGGGTAGTTTTTGAAGGCTTAATTTTAGGTCAAACTTGGTCAAACCCTAGGTAAAGTTGTTGGAAGTTGATGATGGCTAGATATGTTGATGTTTGATGTATTTGGATAGTTTTTAGTTAAGAAGAATTGGAAGAAAACTTGTCTAGGGGCATGTTTAATTTCGGCCAGCCTTGATAGGTTGAAGAAAAGATGAAATTTGGTTGAGTTTTATGTTGTGAAATGTTAGATTTATACTGAAAAGTTCGGTTTATAGCTCGGTTTAGCTGAAAACTGTGAAAGTGTGAAAATCAGATGATTTGGTATGTTGTGAGTTGTTAATTGGAGCTTGGAATAAATTTGTAAGACATTAGGTTAGTGAATTGAAATTAGAAGGAAAGAAACTATCAAAAATAGCTTAAACCGAGACTTTATCGGTAAAACCGCGAAAGTAGGGAAAATCGATAAAATGACCAAATCTAGTGAAGTTTTATGTAGGTTGAGGTATAATTAAGTATATTAAGATGAATTTGAATATCATTTGATGGATTTGAAATTATTTTTGGCAACTCGATACGTTGGCACGCAAAATGAGGCACACCTGGTACTGGACGTCGATAAAATGGCCAAATCTAGTGAAGTTTTATGTAGGTTGAGGTATAATTAAGTATATTAAGATGAATTTGAATATCATTTGATGGATTTGAAATTATTTTTGGCAGCTCGATACGTTGGCACGTAAAATGAGGCACACCCAGTACTGGACGATTTAGTGCTATCTCAGCCTCGGTCAGGTAAGGGATGCAATCTATTTTAGTAGCTAAATTTCGTACTTGCAAATAAATATTTATAGCATGGAAAACCTTTTATATAATAAGCACAAATTTTGAAATGACCTTAAGCCTGTATTTATTAGTTCGAGTGCATGTTTTACGTATAAATCGAAAGCTACTAATGTTTTGAATTAAGCATGTGTATGTATATGTATAATTCTGAAAATACGACTTTTGTAAGCTTTTGTACAAATAAATTTGAAAATAAATTTTGTAAATAATGATAAGTTGATTTCAAGACTATAGGCTTAAAGTGTGCGAGTCAGGGTAAACCTGGGGGTCAATTTAAAAGGACCTAAAGGAATTCTAGCCGACGGCCTATAAACGAGCTGAACCTTGACTATATGTGTCACGACCCAATTTCATTCTCTTTAACCGAAAATCACTGAAAATTTTTCGCGTTTTACCGTTACCTTACCCGGTCGTGAACTAACTTACCACCATACTGTTGGGCTGTGAGTCAATAATAAACATCACATCTCATTCATTCTCAGTTAAATAAAGCGATGTCATACATTTATAAGTTAATCATTAACTTACACAAGTTATGTTCACTGACATCTACATCCCCCATAATTACAACTCAAAAGACTACTGTGCTTTTACATTGTTTAGATACAAAAAGAATCCTGTGTATATACCTTTCGGCGATGGAAGCAGTAGATGTCCAAAACCACAATGCCTCAGTCCTCACTAGGTTACTATGCACGCTCTGTAGGAGGGGGAAAGTAGAGAGGGATGAGCAACCACATGCTCAGTAAGGCAATAATGCAAGCATGGTAGATAACTACTCTATCTACATGCTGATAGTGTTATGCATAAATCGTTTGTAATAAGAGCATGAGGAAGTAAACTATGCCATATGAGTATACATATATATATCATATCTCAAAATCATGTAAAATTGGCATATAAAACATGGTAAAAACATCATGTCTAAATCATCTCATGCTCAATCTCATTTAAATTCATAAAAAGGGCAATTCATTAAGAAACCTCCTTTTTAAACCCACGTCATAAAACTCTTTCTCAAACACATACAATCTCATCACATCAATTCACAATCATAACCTCATTTTCATTTCACAAATCAATTCCACGAGGCTCGACCCCTCCTTCGGGTCTACCTTAAACAATCACAAATCACACTTAGAGATTTAAAATCATGTGGTAGTAAGTAAATCAAGCAAGGAGATAGGTTACTATATCTCAAGTGACTACAATGGCCAATTGTCATCCCAGACCACACAGATCCCGGTGTGCGGGGTATCATGCTGGCACGAAGGTGGGTTAGTTCTCCGCTAGACTTTCTCAAATCAAGTAACCATTACACGGTACATCGTACTCTATGTGATATACACGGTACATCGTACTTCGCGGACCCATAACATGGTTGGGGGTGCCTGCTATAGGTCTTATCTACCCCATACCAAGTGTAACCTTTATAGTCTCAAGAGCGCGTGGGAGTAACCTCAATACCAGGTCCTAGCCCCTCATGGCCTTGCTTGCCCCTGTTGGGTTCCCTGATTCAGGTCCTAGCCCCTCACCCTCACTCCACTCAAGAGGTCTGTTAGGCCTGTTGGGTTCCCTGAATGGATGATGTCAGGTCCTAGCCCCTCACCCTCACCCCACTCAAGAGGTCTGTCAGGCCTGTTGGGTTCCCTGAACACTAATCCGTACCTCTCACCACGGCCTCATACATACCACAGTGTGAAAACCAGCGCGAGCTACGCTCTAGCACGAATTCATGCATCAAAACCAATCACTTCGTACGAGCAACGCTCTAGTACGGCATTTATGCATAAAATATGAAGAAACCACGTACGAGCATAGCTCCAGTATGGTTATATGCATAAGAAAAAAAAATCACTCAAATCCACATACGAGCGTAAGCTCCAGTATGGTTTATAAACATCATCCCAATTCAAATTCAAGTGCTAGCTAAGCTCCAGCACATTTCACACAAGTGAAAACATAGAAATCCAGCGCGAGCGAGACTCTAGTGCGAATTAAATCACATACACACGATAGGTGGCTCACATGCATTCAAAACATCTCAAAACATGCTTAGCGCCTCACATGGGCTATTTCGCAACATCATTCAAGTACTAGCCAGCCTATCCTTTTATTTGCTCAAATCAAAGTATTGTGTTTTGTAAAAGCATTCAAAACACGTGATTTATGCAATTATTAGCCTTACTATCCCTTTTCAATAACCATTTCAAACAAGCAAATCTCATCCAAATACCCATAGTAATTTCCATACATCTTTAAACACATTTCTATAAACTCATGCACATTTTCAAAGCCCTATACACCCACAAAATACGAGCAGCTACCTCTATATACTTACAGAACTCCCTTACCTGGAATCGTGATGTGTGATTCTGCTTTCTTAAGCTGCTTACTCGTACAGTTCGATTTGTCTCCACCGGACTCTTCGAAACTGCGTATAATCATATTCCACATTATATTCGATCCATATAACAGGACACCGTGCGTTCACTATAGTCGATTCGACCTATAGTTTCTATTAACGCTCATAAGGCCTTGTTTCATTATATTACCCATAACTCAAGTCTATGGATCTTCTTAGGCCTATTAACTTATTCCAAATCGATATTAAATCGACATTAAGCTCATAGTGTTCATATTTCATGAATTCCCTCACTATGGCATTTATCAAGCATTTACATACTCATTTTCATAATTTCACTTAAACCCACATTATAACTCCACATAACCATTCCAAATCACCCACATAACTCATTTAACAACTTATCATAACCAATAAACCACCAACTCCCCAAATCACACTTTCTTACACTAGAGGCATTCCATTTTCTAGGTTACATTTGTTTCTAACACAACCTAGGTGTTTCCATCCATCCATACTCATGCCAAATAACTCCAAAATCAATTAAATAGATAGTGTATTTGGATTGGAGTGTTAGAATCTTACAAAATCTGATTTTTCTTCTTACTCCAAATGTCAATGCCTTTAGCTCCTTCAATACCCACAATGGGATTTTGGGTTCCAACTATGTTGTTCTCTTCCTCAAGATAAACAACTTAGCGTCTAATGATTTCCCCTCAATTCTTGCTAAAAATGGCGGATTTAGAGAGAGAAAGTTAGGTTTTTGGGTTAGAAATGGAAGATTGCTGTTTTTCTCAAAATTTTCAGATTTTTAGCCCTCCTTATGTAGAAATAGCTTGAGGAGATCGATCTGGTCCAGGAGGAGATCGATCTGGTCCCCTTAAATCTCTCATTTTCATGAAATTTTAAGTATGAAATTGATCTGTCGAAGCATGAGATCGATCTGCTCCCAAACAGAGAGCTAAGGAGATCGATCTGGGTGCTTGAGGATCGATCTTTTCATTACAGAATGCTTATGAGATCGATCTGGCCCCATTGGAGATCGATCTGCTCTATTCCATTGCCCAAATAAGAGCATTCTGGCTCTTTCAGATCGATCTCTCATCCTATGAGATCGATCTGGCCTTCATACTTTCCAGATTTCCTGCAGTTTCCTTGCTGCAACTCACACCAACACATCCTTAATCTGTTGCCATGACCATTTTCTCATCCATCCACCTTTATAACTTGAAAATGGCATCCTTTCATACCTTATGCACATTGAAACTTGTGTGCATTCATTGTATGTCCAAAGGTATGCTATATAAAGCCAAATGGAAGCATTTATATTCATGCAACTTCCTTCCATTTACCACACTACTCATTTTGAGTTCCAATCACATCCATCACTTGCAAGAACTCATTTCTTCATATTCATACAAAATGGAACTTGTGTGTACATTACAAAATCATACTATCATTATGTACATTGAATCCATGGACTTACATCAATCATACTTTACATTACAAGTCCATTCACATTCATTACACATTACAACTATACTTATACGGGGTCTCACATTCTCCTCTCCTTCAAGGAATTTGGTCTTCCAAATTAGAACCAAGTCACCTTTCAAAAAGTTAGGGGTACTTCTCCCGTATCAAGTTCTCCAATTCCCATGTGGCCTCTTCCACCGTGTGATGTTGCCAAAGAACTTTCACCAAGGGAATTGTCTTATTTTGTAACACTTTCTCTTTTCTGTCCAATATCTGAACCGGCTTCTCAACATACGTCATACTCTCATTGAGCTCCAACGGCTCATATCTTATCACGTGTGCAGGGTCCGGGTGATACTTTCGAAGCATCGAGACGTGGAAGCCGTTGTGGACATTCGACAAGTCCGGTGGCAATGCCAACCTATACGCCTTATCTCCCACTCTCTCCAAAATCTCGAAGGGTCCGATGTATCTAGGGCTCAGCTTGCCCTTCTTACCGAATCTCATAATACCCTTCGATGGAGAAACTCTCAGAAATACCGACTCACCCTCATCAAACTCTAGTGGTCTCCGTCTCTTGTCAGCATAACTCTTTTGCCGGCTCTGAGCTGTCCGTAATCTCTCACATATCAACTGGACGTCCTCAGATGCCTGCTGCACTAAGTCCAGAGCAAAAATATGTCTGTCACCAACCTCTTCCCATCTAATAGGGGAACGGCATCTACGCCCATACAATGCCTCATAGGGTGCCATCCCGATACTTGCATGATAGCTATTATTATAAGCGAACTCGACTAACTGCAGGTGGTCATCCCAGGAGCCTCTAAAATCTAGCACACACGCTCTCAACATATCCTCCAGGGTCTGTATAGTCCTCTCTGACTGCCCATCTGTTTGAGGATGAAAAGCGGTGCTAAAACTCAGTCGGGTCCCCAGTGCTTCCTGAAAGTGTTCCCAAAAATGGGAAGTGAAGCGGGCATCCCTATCAGAAACAACGCTCACTGGTACACCATGTAGCCGTACTATCTCTCGAATATACAGGTTCGCCAACTGACTCAAAGTATCGGTAGCTCTCATAGCCAAGAAATGGGCGGACTTAGTCAATCGGTCCACAATAACCCAGATGGCATCATGACCTCTACGGGTTCTGGGCAACCCCATCACAAAATCCATGGTGACATGCTCCCACTTCCATGTCGGTATCGGTAGAGGCTGCAATAATCCTGTAGGCTTCTGATGCTCTACCTTCACTTGCTGACAAACGAGACACTTAGCGACATATTCAGCAATGTCTCTTTTCATTCTAGACCACCAATAAACCTTCCGAAGTTTTTGATAAATCTTGGTATTTCCTAGATGTATCGTATACTTCGATGAGTGAGCCTCTGATAAAATCATTCTCCTGATCTCAGGATCCTTAGGAACGCATACTCTGCCTCTGAACCTCAATAAGCCATCTGTACTCAGCTCAAAATCACTACCCACACCGGTCTGTATCTGCCTTAGCCAATCGATGCATCGTCGATCGCTCTGCTGGGCTTGCCGAATACGGCCAATCAACTCTGGCTCTAGTCTCAAACTAGCCATGATCTCAAGTCTCTCGGATCCAGGTGGGGTTACATCCAAACTGAGGTTCGTAAAGTGTTCTAACAATTCATGTTCCCGTACCATTATATATGACACAAACCCAAGGTTTTTTCTACTTAAAGCATCGGCAACTACATTTGCCCTACCCGGGTGGTACATGATTTCACAATCATAGTCCTTCAGGAGTTCGAGCCATCTCCTATGTCTCATATTCAGCTCTTTTTACGAGAACAGGTACTTAAGGCTCTTATAATCTGTGAACACCTGAAATTTCTCACCATAGAGATAGTGGCGCCATATTTTCAAAGCAAATACTACAGCCGCCAACTCCAAATCATGTGTCGGGTAGTTCCTCTCATGATCTTTTAACTGTCTAGATCCATAGGTAACTACCTTCCCATCCTGCATAAGCACACAGCCCAGTCCCTGGTGTGATGCATCCGTATACACTGAGAATCCTCCTGAGTTGGTAGGATTGGTGAGAACTGGAGCAGTCGTCAATCGACGCTTAAGCTCCTCAAAACTCCTCTCACATGCCTCATCCCATACAAACTTAACATCCTTACGCGTGAGGCGTGTCAATGGAGCAGCTAGTCTGGACAAACCCTCTATAAATCTCCGATAATATCCTGCCAATCCCAAAAAAACTTTTGATCTCAGTAACTATCTTGGGCTGTTCCCACTGTACAACTGCCTCTATCTTGGATGGATCTACTGATACCCCATCCTTCGACACAACATGGCCCAGAAATGAGATCTCCTCCAACCAAAAGTTACACTTGCTGAGTTTGGCATACAATTCTCTCTCTCGGAGGGTCTGTAGAACTATCATCAAGTGCTCCTCATGATCTTCCCTGGACTTGAAATACACCAAAATGTCATCAATGAACACTATTACAAACTTGTCCAGGTATGGCTTGAATATATCATTCATCAGTGCCATAAATGCTGCGGGAGCATTTGTCAATCCGAATGGCATCACCAAAAACTCGTAGTGGCCATAACGGGTACGAAATACTGTCTTGGGTACATCTCCACTCCTAATCCTCAACTGATGGTACCCTGACCGCAGGTCTATCTTAGAAAACACTTCAGCTCCCTGGAGCTGATCCAACAAATCATCGATTCTTGGAAGGGGGTACTTGTTCTTAATGGTGGCCTTATTCAACAACCGGTAATCTATACACAGTTGAAGGCTTCCATCCTTCTTCCTTACAAATAGAACTGGTGCTCCCCAAGGTGAGACACTCGGTCTTATAAACCCCTTCTCCAGCAACTCTTGCAGCTGCTTCTTCAGCTCTTCTAACTCTATCGGAGCCATTCTATAGGGTGGTTTCGATATCGGCTCTGTATCAGGCACTAACTCTATGCAAAATTTCATTTCCCTTTCGGGTGGTAGTCCTGGTAATTCATCGGAAAAGACATCAGAATAATCCGCAATCATGGGGATGTCCCTCAATTCCTGGTGTGCTTTATCTATATCAACCACGTATGCAATGAACCCTTCACATTATCCTCTCCATCGTTAGTAACATAAACCATCACTCCACATTCAACATTTATCATAAACAATAAATTTATCTCTCAAGCAATATGCATTTAAAATCATACTCCTTTATCTACAACAAACATACTATTTTCATATCATTTCTTTTCATCAAAATTTACAATAAGGTTGTCTAATCCTGAAAACATCAATGTCTTGGCATGACAATCCATCACAACACGATTGGTAGACAACCAATCCATTCCCAAAATTACATCAAAATCATTCATATTCAATAAAATCAGATTGGCTATCATTTCCTTCCCCTCTATCTTTAACTTACAATCTATACATACATGCTCAGTCAATTAATTATCATTCATGGGTGTGGAAATCATTAACATCTTATCCAACAATTTTGGTTTCACATACTTCAACAATTTATGTGCAAAGGAAGGTGATATGAAAGAATGCGTGGCACCAGGATCAAATAATACCAATGCTTCTAAATCAAAGATTCGGATGGTACCTTTAATCACATCCGTCGAAGCATCTGCGGTGTCCTGATCCAGTGCATGTACTCTTCCTCTGCTCACACCCACAGCCTGTTTCCCTTTCTCCTCAGCCGTAGCCCTCCTCCTCGGGGCTGCTGTCTCAACAGGAGCTCTCTCAGGCTCCTTGCCCTTTTGTGGGGCAGTCTCAATCATCTCATTACAGAACCTCGATATATGCCTCGACCACCCACATCTATAACACGAAACAGGGGGCATCTGACATGGCCTAGTCCCATGGTATCTGCCATATCTCCTACACTGATCAGTGGTAGGTCGTGGTCCTCCAATAGTCATACCCCTCGGCGCAGTCAAAGCCGGGTATACGGGAGGTCTAGCAGCTCTCTCCTGCACCTCCTCGATCTTAGGCTTTTTCTCAAAAAACCTTTGGCCACCTCTCTTAGCCATTCTTCCAAACCCGGATCTCTTCCGGTCTCTATCCTTTCTAACGCTGATTCTCCCAAGCTCGGAGGCATTCCGCTCAAAGTCTTGCTCACACAACTGAGCCTTATGTACAGCCTCCTCATAAGTCATAATGTCGAAGGGAGCTAGCTTAGTCCGGATGGCCAATCTCAATCCATCCATGAACTTCTGTATCTTTTGGGTCTCACTACCCATCGTGTCCGGGTCATATCTCCCCAAGGACATAAACTTGGACTCATACTCGTCCACAGTATGGTTCCCTCAACCAAATTCATAAATTCCATCCGCAGTTTTCTCTGTACGGTAGCTGGAATGTACTGTCTCTTGAAGGCCTCTAGAAATATCTCCCATGTAATCTCGGAGTGTCTGACCCTCAAAATAACCTCGTTGGACCTCCATCAATGCTCGGCCTCGCCTTTCAACATGAACACGGCAAAGGCTACCTTCTCAGCTGAAGTGCATCGAAAAAACTTATACAGTTTCTCAATTTCATACACCCAGTCCTCCGTAACCACTAGGTCCTTCACCCCTCTGAACACTGGGGGTTTCAGTGCTTGGAACTCTCTTAACCTGCTCAAATCGCAGTCATAACCCAAATCACTACCGCTCTGCTATGGAGCGATAAGAGAATTTGTATCCTGTACTGGAGGTGGTGTAACTGTAGCTGTCTCAGCAGTCTGAGGTCTCTCCGCCTCTGCAGCTGCCTGTTCGGTAGTAGGCTGTGCCGTGGGACCTCGTCTATCACCGGCACCTAAGGCCTGCGTGACTATCTCCACCAGGTTCTCAATACTCCGTTCTAACCTAGCGAAGCGAGCCTCAGTATCCTCTGCTCTCTCAGCAGAATTCTATGGAGCCTGCTCAGTCTGTGGCTCCGCAGGACACTCAGGCCTACCTCTATGACCTCTAGCATGTGCTTTCGCCCCTCTACCTTTGCGTGTAACTGGCATAGTGCCAACTTCCTATATTATAATAATTCATTAAGCTCAATCCATCACGGTATACACAGTTATATCTAAACTAAAGCACAGTACTATGGGGATGTACTTTCCTACGTTTTATTAATGACTCACATCAGGCCAACACAGCTCTGATACCAATCTCTGTCACGACCCAATTTCATTCTCTTTAATCGAAAATCACTGAAAATTTTTTGCGTTTTACCGTTACCTTACCCGGTCGTGAACTAACTTACCACCACACTGTTGGGCTGTGAATCAATAATAAACATCACATCTCATTCATTCTCAGTTAAATAAAGCGATGTCATACATTTATAAGTTAATCATTAACTTACACAAGTTATGTTCACTGACATCTACATCCCCCATAATTAGTGCTTTTACATTGTTTAGATACAAAAAGAATCCTGTGTATATACCTTTCGGCGATGGAAGCAACGGATGTCCAAAATCACAATGCCTCAGTCCTCACTGGGTTACTATGCACGCTCTGTAGGAGGGGAAAAGTAGAGAGGGATGAGCAACCACACGTTCAGTAAGGCAATAATGCAAGCATGGTAGATAACTACTCTATCTACATGCTGATAGTGTTATGCATAAATCGTTTGTAATAAGAGCATGAGGAAGTAAACTATGCCATATGAGTATACATATATATATCATGTCTCAAAATCATGTAAAATTGGTATATAAAACATGGTAAAAACATCATGTCTAAATCATCTCATGCTCAATCTCATTTAAATTCATAAAAAGGGCAATTCATTAAGAAACCTCCTTTTTAAACCCACGTCATAAAACTCTTTCTCAAACACATATAATCTCATCACATCAATTCACAATCACCTCATTTTCATTTCACAAATCAATTCCACGAGACTCGACCCCTCCTTCGGGTCTACCTTAAACAATCACAAATCACACTTAGAGATTTAAAATCATGTGGTAGTAAGTAAATCAAGCAAGGAGACAGGTTACTATATCTCAATTGACTACGATGGCCAATTGTCACATATCATCCTAGACCACTGGATCCCGGTGTGCGGGGTATCGTGCTGGCATGAAGGTGGGTTAGTTCTCCGCCAGACTTTCTCAAATCAAGTAACCACCATGCGGTACATCGTACTCCATGTGATATACACGGTACATCGTACTCGATGGACCCATAACATAGTTGGGGGTACCTGCCATAGGTCTTCTCTACCCCATACCAAGTGTAACCTTTATAGTCTCAAGAGCACGTGGGAGTAACCTCAATACCAGGTCCTAGCCCCTCATGGCCTTGCTTGTCCCTATTGGGTTCCCTGATTCAGGTCCTAGCCCCTCACCCTCACCCCACTCAAGAGGTCTGTTAGGCCTGTTGGGTTCCCTGAATGGATGATGTCAGGTCTTAGCCCCTCACTCTCACCCCACTCAAGAGGTCTGTCAGGCCTGCTGGGTTCCCTGAACACTAATCCGTACCTCTCACCACGGCCTCATACATACCACAGTGTGAAAACTAACGTGAGCTACGCTCTAGGACGAATTCATGCATCAAAACCAATCACTTCGTAAGAGCAACGCTCTAGTACGGCATTTATGCATAAAATATGAAGAAACCACGTACGAGCATAGCTCCAGTATGGTTATATGCATAAGAAAAAAAATCACTCAAATCCACATACGAGCGTAAGCTCCAGTATGGTTTATAAACATCATCCCAATTCAAATTCAAGTGCGAGCTAAGCTCTAGCACATTTCACACAAGTGAAAACATAGAAATCCAGCGCGAGTGAGACTCTAGTGCGAATTAAATCACATACACACGATAGGTGGCTCACATGCATTCAAAACATCTCAAAACATGCTTAGCGCCTCACATGGGCTATTTCACAACATCATTCAAGTACTAGCCAGCCTATCCTTTTATTTGCTCAAATCAAAGTATTGTGTTTTGTAAAAGCATTCAAAACACGTGATTTATGCAATTATTAGCCTTACTATCCCTTTTCAATAACCATTTTAAACAAGCAAATCTCATCCAAATACCCATAGTAATTTCCATACATCTTTAAACACATTTCTATAAACTCATGCACATTTCCAAAGCCCTATACACCCACAAAATACGAGCAGCTACCTCTATATACTTACAGAACTCCCTTACCTGGAATCGTGATGTGTGATTCCGCTTTCTTAAGCTGCTTACTCGTACGGTTCAATTTGTCTCCACCGGACTCTTTGAAACTGCGTATAATCATATTCCACATTATATTCGATCCATATAACAGGACACCGTGCGTTCACTATAGTCGATTCGACCTATAGTTTCTATTAACGCTCATAAGGCCTTGTTTCATTATATTACCCATAACTCAAGTCTATGGATCTTCTTAGGCCTATTAACTTATTCCAAATCGATATTAAATCGACATTAAGCTCATAGTATTCATATTTCATGAATTCCCTCACTATGGCATTTATCAAGCATTTACATTCTCATTTTCATAATTTCACTTAAACCCACATTATAACTCCACATAACCATTCCAAATCACCCACATTACTCATTTAACAACTTATCATAACCCATAAACCACCAACTCCCCAAATCACACTTTCTCACACTAGAGGCATTCCATTTTCTAGGTTACATTTGTTTCTAACACAACCTAGGTGTTTCCATCCATCCATACTCATGCCAAACAACTCCAAAATAAATTAAATAGACAATATATTTGGATTGGAGTGTTAGAATCTTACCAAATCTGATTTTTCTTCTTACTCCAAATGTCAATGCCCTTAGCTCATTCAATACCCACAATGGGATTTTGGGTTCCAACTATGTTGTTCTCTTCCTCAAGATGAACAACTTAGCGTCTAATGATCTCCCCTCAATTCTTACTGGAAATGGCTGATTTTAGAGAGAGAAAGTTAGGTTTTTGGGTTAAAAATGGAAGATTAGTGTTTTTCTCGAAATTTTCAGATTTTTAGCCCTTCTTATATAGAAATAGCTTGAGGAGATCGATTTGGTCCAAGAGGAGATCGATCTGGTCCCCTTAAATCTCTCATTTTCATGAAATTTTAAGCATGAGATTGATCTGTCGAAGCATGAGATCGATCTGCTCCCAAACAGAGAGCTAAGGAGATCGATCTGGGTGCTTGAGGATCAATCTTTTCATTACAGAATGCTTAGGAGATCGATCTGGCCCCATTGGAGATCGATCTGCTCTATTCCATTGCCCAAATAAGAGCATTCTGGCTCTTTCAGATCGATCTCTCATCCTATGAGATCGATCTGGCCTTCATACTTTCCAGATTTCCTGCAGTTTCCTTGCTGCAACTCACACCAGCATATCCTTAATCTGTTGCCATGGCTATTTTCTCATCCATCCACCTTTATAACTTGAAAATGACATCCATTCATACCTTATGCATATTGAAACTTGTGTGCATTCATTGTATGTCCAAAGGTATGCTATATAAAACCAAATGTAAGCATTTATATTCATGCAACTTCCTTCCATTTACCACACTACTCATTTTGAGTTCCAATCACATCCATCACTTGCAAGAACTCATTTCTTCATATTCATACAAAATGGAACTTGTGTGTACATTACAAAATCATACTATCATTATGTATATTGAATCCATGGACATACATTAATCATACTTTACATTACAAGTCCATTCACATTCATTACACATTATAACTATACATATACGGGGTCTCACAATATGATGCATATTTCTATGTGTCTATCATGTCGCCTTAGTGGCAGTATGTGTTTCTGCCTGTGTGGCGTTTATGTGATGTTGTACGACCCTGATCTAGTCTACAACCCTACCATGACCATAGGTATTATGTCCCCTCTTCGAAGGATGCCCTCTTTTGAGGATGAAGTAGTGATTACCCTTGTGATAGTCATAGTGAATGCCTAGTCTCCATATTTCGATTTTGTTATGATCTGTCTATTACCTATGTTTAACTATGTAAACATGAATTTTTCGGGATTTTGACGGAAGTAAGAAAAGTGTATGTATTATGTTTTGGTATGTAAATGTATATGATTTTGAGTAAGTGAATTTATATGATTTTTAACTGTTCGATTTGAAAATGGCATTTTGTTATTTAGTTTTATTATTTTTCTAAATGTTTTGAATATTATTATTATTATTTTATTGCACCTTACTGGGCTATTTGAAGCTCACACCCCTTTTTCCTCCTTTCTAGACTATTTACAGTAAGTACCTTCGTGCTTGCTGCGTACTCGATATAGGCTGGTGGACGAGACTCTCCCCAAGCTATCTCTTGTGCACATTAAGGTATATTTTAGTTGTATCCAGAGGTCTTGTATAATATAGATACTTCTATGTAAATGAGCATTTGGGATGTAATTACTTTTATGTTTTAATAGAAATGGAAGAGTAGGTAATTTCATGAGTTTACAATGTATGATAGTTTAAGAAATGAATGATAAGTCATGAACTGACACTGAACATGAATACACCTTAAGTAAAAGATTAAGTTATAAAAAAAAAATCGACCCTAAATTTCGCATTTCTGGGGCGTTACAATTTCTTGGTATTAGAGCCAAAATTATTTAGTACTGTCAGTGTCGGTCAGTCGGAGATAGATTACATCCCAAGTGTCTGTACTTGTCTGGTTATAAATTGAAAATATCTACTAAAGTTATGACCAAGTTTATTGTGTACGCGTAGGTACATTAAATATACACTTTGATCGGGAGACGAGGTCATCCCAAGAGGCAAGGACAGCCACCTCCACCACTTGCCCCACAGCCAGAGAGTCTAACTCTCGGATAAGTTGGTTAAAGAAGGATGTGAGGCAGGGATTTGACCAGATTACAGCATTGGTCGCTCAGCATTTCGGGGCTATTGGCTCTGGTACTGTACTGAACCCAACTCTTACACCCACACCAACACAGGATCCGCCCCCACCTCCTCTACAGACTATTCCAGTGTCTCTAGCCACTCAACCGTTGGTACAGACTAAGCTTGAGGACAGGGACATGGGCCAGTTGGGAGATTTTCTTAAGTTGAATCTGCTGTCTTTTCGGAGGTTAAGGACCCCGTTGAGGCAGATGAGTGGCTATCGGAGATGGAGACAACTTTTAACTATTTGGGGTGCACTAATGCAGAAAAAGGATAGCATGGGTGTATATATGCTTAAGGGACAGGCTCGACACTAATGGAAGGCCACCTAGAGACTACTGACTGCCAGCTACTTAGTAATCAGTTGGGATGCTTTTCAGTCAACTTTTCAGACCCAGTACGTCACACGTACTGCCCAAAAGAAGATGCAAACTGATTTTTTGAATTTAGTCAAGGGCAGTATGATAGTCGATGAGTACGAGAGCCAGTTTACTACTTTAATGAGATATGATCCCGAGACTGTTAGAGACGAAGAGCGCCAGACAAAGCGATTTTTATACAGATTGAGACCAGTCATTGGGGATAAAGTATTAGGGTTTCGTGTTACAGAATTTAAGGATGCTCTGGGTCATGCGCAAGAAATCGATAGGGGATTATATTTGACGCAGTCTCAGTAGGGGTCCCGAGTGAAGGCCAGAGATAAGGGTAAGAGGCTTGAGGCATCCCAAGCAGATTATTGGAGGGATCCACCTAAGAGGCAGAGGATCGAGGAGTCTAGGGCGAGGGTTGATCGACCCAAGATTCCTTTCAGAACTGCGGAGACCACCGACGCCCCAGGCCATGTGTTAAGATCTGTAAAGACTGTGGTCGACTGTATGAGGGTGTTTGCTTTTGGGTGATAGGCGGATGTTTTAAGTGGGGAGACACGGGCCACAGGGTTAAGGATTGCCCACATCTTCAAACGCCATAGCCCCAAGAGCCTCCATGACAACAGACTCAGAGATAGGCTCCCAAAGACGGGCCACTGCCATTGACAAGGGTAAGAAGCCTGTCGTAGAGGAGCGTGTGTTTGCTATTGATAAGGAGATTGCATACACTTCATCTGAAGCTATCTAAGGTACACTTATTTGTAACTATAAAGCACATATACTATTTGACCCTGGATCCACACATTCTTTTATTTCATCACAATTTGCACAAAAACTGCATTTAGAGCATGAACCTTTTGATCATAAACTGCATGTAAATACACCTTTGCGTGAGTTTCAAAGGACCGATAAGATATGTAGAAACTGTGAAATTAAGGTGGGAGACAGAGTAATATTAGCAGATCTAGTTTTGTTAAATATGTATGATTTTGATGTTATTCTATGCATGGATTGGCTAGCTGCCAATCGCGTAAGTCTAGACTACTATGCTAAAACTGTAACCATCTCCCTCCTAAAAAATTTAGTGTACGTTTGGATGATAAAAAGTAAATGGGTGAGGTTCAATGTATAAAATTTTATGATATAATGATGATTTTCTGTAATTACTGATGAAATTACTGATGTTAATGTTATATCGCACTCATCTCCGATACCAGTCGGGAAGATTGGAGGATAGAAGAAATAACAGTTGTGTGTGAATTTTTGGATATATTTTCAGATGAGTTGCCAGGCTTACCAATGGAGAGAGAGAGCTGGAGTTCACTATTAATTTAGTGCCAGATACCCAGCCAATCTCTAAACCTCCCTATATGATGGCACTGGTCAAATTAGAAGAATTGAAGAAACAGTTACAAGAGTTGCTTGATAAAGGTTTTATTAAACCTAGTCTGTTACCATGGGGAGCTCCGATTTTATTTGTTAAGAAGAAGGATGGTAGCCTCGATTGTGTATTGATTACAGATTATTGAACAAGGCTACGATGAAGAATAAATATCCCCTACCAAGAATAGATGATTTATTTGACCAGCTACGAGGGGTGTCAGTGTTTTCCAAGATTGATCTGAGGTCGAGCTATCATCAGTTGAGAATTTAGAGGGAGGATGTACCTAAGACAGCCTTTCAGACTAGATACAACCATTATGAGTTCTTAGTGATGCCATTTGGCCTAAGTAATACCCCTACTGCTTTTATGAATCTGATGAATGAGGTGTTTCAGAAGTATTTAGATCGGTTTGTAATAGTCTTCATTGATGACATTCTCATCTATTCTAAGTCCCGGGAGGCTCATGCGCAACATTTACGAATTGTGCTTCAGAAGCTCCGAGAGAAGCAGTTGTATGGAAAGTTTAGTAAATGTGAGTTCTTGTTAGATCAGATAGCTTTCATTGGTCATATCGTATCTAAAGATGGGGTATAGTTGATCCGTCTAAGATAGAGGCTATACTCAAGTGGGAGAGACTGAGGATAGTCACAGAGATTTAGAGTTTTCAGGGACTGATAGGGTATTACAGGAGGTTTGTTGATGGATTCTCCAGGATTGCAGCTCCTTTGACAAAGCTTACACGTAAAGATGTCCCGTTTGTATAGTCTGAACAGTTTGATCAGAGTTTCCAAGAGCTTAAGTAGATATTGACTTCAACACCCATTCTGACCATTCCGAGTGGGTTCGGAGGCTTCGCAGTTTACAGTGATTCTTCCCATCAGGGTTTGGGGTGCGTACTCATGCAGCATGTGAGGGTAGTCGCTTATGGTTCATGATAGCTTAAGGACCATGAGCGGAATTACCCCACGCATTGTAACGACCCTTGACCCTTGAAAATCGGGGGATTTTTTTTTGAATTTAATTTACCCACTTATTCCCTCATTCACTTAGGCTATATTCCTGTTCAGTGTCAATCCTTAAAAATATCTCATTTAATTTATCCTTAAACATATTTCATCCCGACACATTATTTTCAATAGATGTTTGTGCATACAAATAGTCTGGTAAAGAGATAAGAATGTAAACCTCATGCATATACAAAAGGTAGTCTGGGGAAGCTCATATCCGCCAGCCTACATCGTCTACACAGCATTTATTAGCTGTAATTCACTGCAAAAATCTGAGAGGTAGAGGGGTGAGCTTTTGGGAAAAAGCTCAGTAAGGTAATGCTCTTAAAGTAGTTCTGATATATAAAAACATTTGAAATTGTTCGTAGAACAAAACTTAATGCAATACATAAATTTTCATTTCATGCATAATCGTCATAAAGCATGCGTGTCTTTAAAACAAATCACATACTTAACCCTTTTACAACTTTTCATAAACCTTTCATCAACATTTCATAAATCATTTCGTAAACATTTCATGAATATTTTATAGTCATTTTGTAAACATTTCATGAATATTTCATAATAATTTCGTAAACTTTTCATGAATAATTCATAATCCTTTCGTAAACATTTCCTGGATATTTCATAATCATTTCGTAAACTTTTCATGAATAATTCATAATCATGAAAACACATATTCATTCATCATAGTCGATTTTCATAATCAAATCGAGGAGACTAGGCTATAACTAAGTCATGCGATACGTGTCATTCTCCGTACAGAGTTAAACATGATACCTATGGCCATGGTAAGTGGGGGGCTGTAGAATGGATCAGGTTCGTACAACAATAATAATTATAAACATGGGTAGTATCTTCTTTTTTCTTATCATATACTAGCACATAGCTAGGGCACGGGCACTTGTGGCACTCACCGTGCGGGAAACATTTATCCGTGCTGCGCGGGCACGAGATACTACCAAAACATCATCGTAAACCACCAGTAGCACGACATCTTCCACAAAGGTTGAGTCAATTGCTAAAGGGGCCAACGTACCGGCACCTCGGGTGGTGTAACCGGAACACCACAAGAAGTAACCATGCATGAAGCCTATAGTCTCAAAACAGAGTTTCCAAAATCTTTCTTGGGTTTTATAATTCATAAACTCATATCGAGTAATAACATTGAATTTCCTTGAAATCTGAATACTCCTTCATAAAACCGAAAGACTGTGGGGCACTTTGTTCCCGTAGGACTCAAGAGGTGGCCCCCACAATCCCCTTTCGAAAACAATTTCTTTTCTTAAATACTTTTGAAATTGTCGAAAGCTTCTTTAACAATATGGATATAAAAACACAAATAAATGTAAAACATCCATACGCTTCATACCTTAGGAAATTCATTTCACAATATGGAAAGTACTCGGGGAATATTTCGATAAATTAAAACATGCATCGTAAACAGTTTCACAAGTATGAAAGCATTGATAAATCACTTCAAATCATATGCTTTTTCATAAAATCATTTATCGGTGAAACAAGAATGCATTATCAGAACTAAGTTAAATAGTACCCCTTACCTCGATTTACCGGATATCCCGAATTCGAGTGGTGACGCCTCCTTGTATCTCCCTTAAATCCTTTTACGATTCTCCTACACCAAAAATTGTATTTCTCAGTATCCTATTTATCGAATTAATTACGATGCGGCAAAATCGTAACCTTGCTTACCCACGAAAAATACACTCGAAATTATACAATACATATAATTGTCTCTAAACTTTTATAAATTTATTACATTGATGTCTGTCCGTAATTCTTGATTAGTTCGACTCAGCGAGTCGACGGAACCGGTCTACTCGGATTATTTCTGTCGGCACCCATTTCCCTTGAGTTTCCAAATTCTTTGTGTCTATCCTCTATTCCAAATACATATATAATTATATATATATATATATATATATATATCCCCCTTTTTATTATTATTTATTTTCTTTCTTTTTTTTCCTCAGCTACTATTCATTCTTTTCTTTTCTCTTTTTTTTTTCTTTTCAAATCTTTTTCTTTTCTTTTCCCGCTATCCTTTTTTTTTCTTCTTTGGTTTTCCTTCTACGTTGACACTGTTCATGTCTTTCTTTCTCCCCTGTTTCCAAATTTTTGGCCTCGTTTCACCGTATCACCGGCTGCCATCTCTTCCTCCATCGTTCCTAGTTTCAGTCCGGCTTTGGTGACCTCCCCTCCATTCATTCCGTTACCAGCTCCCACGTCCGGCCTCCGCCATTCTTCACCTCTGCCTCCTCTCGGTTTCCCTGCTTCAACCCTTTGCCTCCAGTCCACCACAATCCTCTTGGTTTTCCAGCTTCTAGACACAGAAAGAAGTTCCTGCAGCCATGTTTTCCTCTGTTTCTCATTACTGCCATCACCTCCTTCATCCTGCTCTCTTTTACTGCCAACCGAAATAGAGTAGCAGTAAATCTGTAGACTGCGATGATCGACACAGCAGCACACGATTGTGGTGATGAAGGCTAATGACATTTTCAGGTTACAGCTAGCAGGATGGTGGTGGAAGTTCTTCTCCAACTTTTGTCTTCTAACAGAAACTTTTTCACATTCCTCCGAACTATCCCTCATTTCTATCTCATTTAACTCTCTCGTTTCACTCTCTGTTTCCAGTTTCTCTTTCTCATCTCCTAATTTATTCTTTCTTTTGTTCCTTGCCAGTTTCTCGGGCCACTCTTTCTCTCCGGTTCTACTTGAGTCACAATCGATTATGAAGAAGCCCTTCACTCCAGGGATTGCTCTCCGTCTCTCGGGGTTTTGCTGGTCTTCAGCAAACTATCTTAACTATTTCTTCCCCTCTCTCAATTGCCCGTTTCTCGCTTTTATGAATGTATGGGATTGCAGCAGAGAAGACGTGCTGGTGAGAGGTCGGTAGCGTGAGCGTGGAGAGGGAGCAGGGATGGGCTCGGCAGGAGCTTCCTTCTGTTTCTTGTCACTCTGATTTTATTCTTACTTTACTCAAATACAATATGGGAGCAGCAGACTGGGCTGAATTCTACCTGTTCCTACCCCTGCTCCAGATTTTTTTCTTTTCCTTCACGTTTCCTTTCATGTCTTTACCTTCCACTGACAGGAACATTACAATATATGTACTGTGTACATACATATTTCTTCATAATTTCACCCTTTCCTTCTCTGATTCCATTCCCTGCCGTGACATTTCCTCCCTCGTGTATTTATGTATATAACTTGTATATAATACTGATGAAAGATCTCGGCTCACATGTATGTATACTTATATATATACATACACTCGTATATATATATATATTTATATACATGGGTACATTTATTCTTATATATATATAATTATCTGTGTATAATTGTATACCCTTGTACATGTATTTTAATCTTGAGAAATAAATTAAACATTGCATATATATGTATATATAAATACATGTATGTCTACGTATTTGATTAAATTCTCCATGTATTTATACACATATCGTTCACATATGCTACCTATCTTCAGACTCCTATTCACACTGCATTTGTACACATAAATCTTGTATGCGTGTGTGTGTATATATATATCTACAACGGCACGTACAAATGTATATATATATATATATATATATATATATATATATATATATATGTATATATACATATGTATTCTCATCCATGTATTTCAAATAAATTCTCATTTATTTACTAACCAATTCTAGGTAATTATTTAATATTCCATCATGTATATATGTATATACATGTAAAAGAAAATTTGTAAATCAACCTCGTCTAAGTTTGAGTCTCTTGTATTAACATTAAGATATAATCTTGTTTGTTTTTTTTTTTTTTTTACTTGTTTATTTATTTACTCATTTAATTTATTTTATTAATAAATTTTAAGTAGTTATTTTATACTTCACCATGTATTATGTTCAAAACGTAATCAGCCTATTATTAGTACTTATCTAGTACGGAGGAATATACACATATTAATTCTAGTTCAAAGATTTTATTTTTACACCTCATAATTATTTATTCCTCAAATCAAAATATTTTAGTAATTTAGCCTCGTCCAAGTTTCTCATATTATAATTCAAATTAATTATCCACCAATAAGCGCATTCTCCATTATTATTTAAACCGAATACTTGAAAATTCGTGGGGTTTACATTCTCCCCACCTTAGGAAATTTGGTCCCCAAATTTAATATTACATTAGCCTTTAAACAATTGCGGGTATTTCTCTCATATATTAAACTTTCTAATTCCCGCGTAGTCTCTTCCAATTATATCTCTTATTGTCCCTTTCAATTATATCTCTTATTGTCCCTGATTGCCAATATATCTTCAGAGGATTTGATAAATTCTATTATTCTCCGAATGTAGGGTATGTCTCTGTAAATGAGTCTCTGGCAACATCAATTTCCTTTAACTATAGATCATTTGATATACAATTCTGTTTTTAAATCTCAACAAATTATCAGTTCCAATACTCAAGCTAATTGCAGCACACATCTGGGTCTGATTAGCTATATCAATTCAGTGTTTATCATTGCACTGAGTCTGCCCGATTCATTCAAATCAAGTCCAGTTTTCAACTCTCAGGCTCGCTACTACTATATAAGTATCAACATCAGAAAGGAACCATAACCAATTGAGATATTTCAATAATTCATATCCTTGACTAATATACGTAACGCTGTCCCGTAATCACTTCTGGTCAAAGCACTAACTCGAGTCATTCATCATTTTTTTTGTATTTGACAGCTTTTGTAAAATTTAATACTTAACCTTCATGATAAGTAGAATTTCATCATTCTTCACAGTACAAGTAATGGTATCCTGACTTCAAACACAAATATTTCGATTGTCATTTTCAATTTATCCCTTAGTCATACTCATTCTCTGTTCATATCACTTGATCAGAATAATTTAATTTACTAGAAGTATTTATACGTCATATACATCTCTCGTTCATAGTATCACCTGTATTCAAAATCTATCACATTTCAAACTTGCCTAATTTCGTACATCAATTATATTAGAACTCTTTCCTTATTCCAATTAAGTATCGCATTCGAAACATAAGCATGAGTAATTCACAATTTTTATACTTGATACGTAATTCATAGTCCCAAGTTTCCATATATCTCAAACTCTGAATTATCTTTAAGAGTTTTGGGTCTTTCCCCACTGATTTATAATCCTTGTCTTGGGAATTCAATTAACACCCGTTCTTAACATATCGTGACCAAAACAACTCCAGGTCTCCTTAACAATTAACGCCAGTACACATCATAGTGAATCACTTGGTCCGATAATCTGCTTTTCATGTAATCCTTATAATTGCTTCTTCAGCATTTTAATTCAATCCTATAAGCAGTGTGACCTTCACTTATACTTTTAGTTTTATAATTCACCTTTTCAGTTACAGTGACTTTACTCTATTACTTTCACTGCTTCCTTAGTACATCACTTTTTCTGTCACTTTTTTTTTTTTTTTACCTTTTCATTTTCTTAGTACCCTCAAAATATACATTTCATATCATCACAGTTGCGCCTTGCGCACTGCTTCCCCAAAATAACATTAAGTTGAGCTAACTTAGCTCGATTGAAGATCTCAGTACCTCCTATAAGTTTCATGGATTTTCTCTGTTTCACATCCCTACTTATCCGAATTATTCCTCTTCCATAGCTATCAATTTAATTTCATATTCATCCTCAGACTTGTTACTTTATGTTCGATTGCAATCATTTCTTCCATAATTGCCACTTAATTTCATCCGGAATGTGCTGCCGCCTAAGGGCCTTCGGAATATATATATCCCATGTAAATTTTTTTGGATGTCGGCTTTTGAATTAAATCGGGGAACTTCTCTCCGAGTTCGACTTTCCATCTCGATATTGATGCTACAAGGGCTACTTTCTTTATAGTAGCACACTTTGAAAATCCGTATAGCTTCTCCGATTCCTTAACACAGAAGTTGCAAGTACAACTTTCTCGGTAGAGTTACTTCTAAAATCATCAAGTTTTTCTACCTCATCCATCCAACACTCCGAATCACTGAATTCTTAACTTTGTTGAAAAACTGAGGCTTAAACTCTTGAAACTGCCCCCAGTCTATTAAGCTCACTTTCATACTCTAAGAATCCATGCAAGTTTTCCAATTTTCCATTACAATTGGATTCTTCACTCCAGTATGTAATAACATACTATCCTCCGAAGTCAGCTCAGTCTTTATCCGTTAGTGAACTTACAGACATTTCTTGACTTCACTGCCCATAACATTGGGTCATACATTTTCAAGGATATAATTCATAATTCATACTCATAGACAAATCAATTTCCTTGTGCTAGACCCATAAATTCCATTCATAGTTTCCTTAATCTCATTCATTTAGTTCTCTATAACTATCGGGTCCTTTATCCCATTTAACAATGGCAGTCTGAGGTTCTGAAACTGTCTTATCTAGTGTAGCTCCTACATCCTAACCCAAATCATCATCGCTCCGCTGTGCAGTTACAGGAGCAGACATATTTGTAATTCTGAAACATCTCTATAGGCTGTACAAGTGCATCGGAAGTAATCTGTCTATCAATTCTTTCGTCTACCCCATCACCTAACATATCCTGTGTCCTAATTTTTCATAATATGTTCAATACTCCACTCAGTCTTAGCAAATTGTATCTCAATATCATCTGTCCTTTCCACAAGACTTAATGGAGCATACTCAACATCAGTTTCAATCTCAGTAACATATTTGAGTCTTATATGATAACTCTGCATGATTCTCAAGCCTATCTCTGCGGCCTCTCGCTCGTGATTTAATTCATCACGTAAACCCAACATTAAGTCTTAACTTAATTAGGTATACTTACTCTACAACCAGACAGCATAGACATTTGTGATGTAATCATATCCTTATTATTGACACTGACAGTACTAGACAGCCTTTGCTCTGATACCACTTAATCTGTAACGACCCTTGACCCTTGAAAATCGGGGGATTTTTTTTTGAATTTAATTTACCCACTTATTCGCTCATTTACTTAGGCTGTATTCCTGTTCAGTATCAATCCTTAAAAATATCTCATTTAATTTATCCTTAAACATATTTCATCCCGACACAATATTTTCAATAGATGTCTGTGCATACAAATAGTCTGGTAAAGAGATAAGAATGTATACCCCACGCATATACAAAAGGTAGTCTGGGGAAGCTCATATCCGCTAGCCTACGTCGTCTATGCAGCATTTATTAGCTGTAATTCACTGCAAAAATCTGAGAGGTAGAGGGGTGAGCTTTTGGGGAAAAGCTCAGTAAGGTAATGCTCTTAAAGTAGTTCTGATATATAAAAACATTTGAAATTGTTCATGGAACGAAACTTAATGCAATACATAAATTTTCATTTCATGAATAATCGTCATAAAGCATGCGTGTCTTTAAAACAAATCACATACTTAACCCTTTTACAACTTTTCATAAACCTTTCATGAACATTTCATAAATCATTTCGTAAACATTTCATGAATATTTTATAGTCATTTCGTAAACATTTCATGAATATTTCATAATAATTTCGTAAACTTTTCATGAATAATTCATAATCATTTCGTAAACATTTCATGGATATTTCATAATCATTTCGTAAACTTTTCATGAATAATTCATAATCATGAAAACACATATTCATTCATCATAGTCGATTTTCATAATCAAATCGAGGAGACTAGGCTATAACTAAGTCATGTGATACGTGTCATTCTCC
Source organism: Firmiana major (assembly GCA_033439115.1). Lineage (NCBI taxonomy): Eukaryota > Viridiplantae > Streptophyta > Magnoliopsida > Malvales > Malvaceae > Firmiana > Firmiana major. The sequence goes on along the minus strand of CM065903.1, from coordinate 17,027,164 downwards.
GTAGAGAGTTAAACATGATACCAATGGCCATGGTAAGTGGGGGGCTGTAGAATGGATCAAGTTCGTACAACAATAATAATTATAAACATGGGTAGTATCTTCTTTTTTTCTTATCATATACTAGCACATAGCTAGGGCACATGCACCTGTGGCACTCACCGTGCGGGAAACATTCATCCGTGCTGCACGGGCATGAGATACTACCAAAACATCATCGTAAACCACCAGTAGCACGACATCTTCCGCAAAGGTTGAGTCAATTGCTAAAGGGACCAACGTAACGGCACCTCAGGTGGTGTAGCCGGAACACCACAAGAAGTAACCATGCATGAAGGCTATAGTCTCAAAACAGAGTTTCCAAAATCTTTCTTGGGTTTTATAATTCATAAACTCATATCGAGTAATAACATCGAATTTCCTAGAAATCTGAATACTCCTTCATAAAACCGAAAGACTGTGTGGCACTTTGTTCCCGTAGGACTCAAGAGGTGGCCCCCACAATCCCCTTTCGAAAATAATTTCTTTTCTTAAATACTTTTGAAATTGTCGAAAGCTTCTTTAACAATATGGATATAAAAACACAAATAAATGTAAAACATCCATACGCTTCATACCTTAGGAAATTCATTTCACAATATGGAAAGTACTCGGGGAATATTTCGATAAATTAAAACATGCATCGTAAACAGTTTCACAAGTATGAAAGCATTGATAAATCACTTCAAATCATATGCTTTTTCATAAAATCGTTTATCGGTGAAACAAGAATGCATTATCAGAACTAAGTTAAATAGTACCCCTTACCTCGATTTACCGGATATCCTGAATTCGAGTGGTGACGCCTCCTTGTATCTCCCTTAAATCCTTTTACGATTCTCCTACACCGAAAATTGTATTTCTTAGCATCCTATTTATTGAATTAAATACGATGCGACAAAATCGTAACCTTACTTACCCAGGGAAAATACACTCGAAATTATACAATACATACAATTGTCTCTAAACTTTTACAAATTTATTACCTTGATGTCTGTCCGTAATTCTTGATTACTTCGACTCAGCGAGTCGACGGATCCGGTCTACTCGGATTATTTCTGTCGGCGCCCATTTCCCTTGAGTTTCCAAATTCTTTGTGTCTATCCTCTATTCCAAATATATATATAATTATATATATATATATATCCCCATTTTTATTGTTATTTATTTTCTTTCTTTTTTTTTCCTCGGCTACTATTCATTCTTTTCTTTTCTTTTTTTTTTCTTTTCAAATATTTTTCTTTTCTTTTCTCGCCATCCTCTTTTTTTTTTCCTTCTTTGGTTTTCCTTCTACGTTGACACTGTTCATGTCTTTCTTTCTCCCCTGTTTCCAAATTTTTGGCCTCGTTTCACCGCATCACCGGCTGCCATCTCCTCCTCTATCGTTCCTGGTTTCAGTCCGGCTTTGGTGACCTCCCCTCCATTCATTCCGTTACCAGCTCCCACGTCCGGCCTCCGTCGTTCTTCACCACTGCCTCCTCTCGATTTCCCTGCTTCAGCCCTTTGCCTCCAGTCCACCACAATCCTCTCGGTTTTCCAGCTTCTAGACACAGAAAGAAGTTCCTGCAGCCATGTTTTCCTCTGTTTCTCATTACTGCCATCACCTCCTTCATCCTGCTCTCTTTTATTGCCAACCGAAATAGAGTAGCAGTAAATCTGAAGACTGCGATGATCGACACAGCAGCACACGATTGTGGTGATGAAGGCTAATGACATTTTCGGGTTACAGCTAGCAGGATGGTGGTGGAAGTTCTTATCCAACTTTTGTCTTCTAACAGAAACATTTTCACATTCCTCCGAACTATCCCTCATTTCTATCTCATTCAACTCTCTCGTTTCACTCTCTGTTTCCAGTTTCTCTTTCTCATCTCCTAATTTATTCTTTCTTTTGTTCCTTGCCAGTTTCTCAGGCCACTCTTTCTCTCTGGTTCTACTTGAGTCACAATCGGCTATGAAGAAGCCCTTCACTCTAGGGATTGCTCTCCGTCTCTCGGGGTTTTGCTGGTCTTCAACAAACTGTCTTAACTATTTCTTCCCCTCTCTCAATTGCCCGTTTCTCGCTTTTATGAATGTATGGGACTGCAGCAGAGAAGACGTGCTGGTGAGAGGTCGGTAGCGTGAGCGTGGAGAGGGAGCAGGGATGGGCTCGGTAGGAGCTTCCTTCTGTTTCCTGTCACTCTGATTTTATTCTTACTTTACTCAAATACAATATGGGAGCAGCAGACCGGGCTGAATTCTACTCGTTCCTACCCCTGCTCCATATTTTTTTCTTTTCCTTCACGTTTCCTTTCATGTCTTTACCTTCCACTGACAGGAACATTACAATATATGTACTGTGTACATACATATTTCTTCATACTTTCACCCTTTCCTTCTCTGATTCCATTCCCTGCCGTGACATTTCCTCCCTCGTGTATTTATGTATATAACTTGTATATAATACTGAAGAAAGCTCTCGGCTCACATGTATGTATACTTATAAATATACATACACTCGTATATATATATATATATATATATATATATATATATATATATATATATATTTATATACATGGGTACATTTATTCTTATATATATAGTTATCTGTGTATAATTGTATACCCTTGTACATGTATTTTAATCTTGAGAAATAAATTAAACATTGCATATATATTTATATATAAATACATGTATGTCTACGTATTTGATTAAATTCTCCATGTATTTATACACATATCGTTCACATATGCTACCTATCTTCAGACTCCTATTCACACTGCATTTGTACACATAAATCTTGTATGCGTGTATGTGTATATATATATCTACAACGGCACGTACAAATGTATATATATATATATATGTATATATACATATGTATTCTCATCCATGTATTTCAAATAAATTCTCATTTATTTACTAACCAATTCTAGGTAATTATCTAATATTCCATCATGTATATATGTATATACATGTAAAAGAAAATTTGTAAATCAACCTCGTCTAAGTCTGAGTCTCTCGTATTAACATTAAGATATAACCTTGTTTGTTTGTTTTTTTTATTTACTTGTTTATTTATTTACTCATTTAATTTATTTTATTAATAAATTTTAAGTAGTTATTTTATACTTCACCATGTATTATGTTCAAAACGTAATCGACCTATTATTAGTACTTATCTAGTACGGAGGAATACACACATATTAATTCTAGTTCAAAGATTTTATTTTTACACCTCATAATTATTTATTCCTCAAATCAAAATATTTTAGTAATTTAGCCTCGTCCAAGTTTCTCATATTATAATTCAAATTAATTATCCACCAATAAGCGCATTCTCCATTATTATTTAAACCGAATACTTGAAAATTCGTGGGGTTTACACGCATGATTTGAAATTAACAGTTGTGATGTTTGCTTTGAAGATATGGCGGCATTACTTATATGGAGAAAGGTTCTAGATTTTCACTGACCACAAGACTCTGAAGTACGTTTTTGATCAGAAGGAGCTTAATATGAGGCAGAGGTAATGGATGAAGCTCTTTAAGGATTATGACTGCGATATTTTTTTATCATCCGGGTAAGGCGAACATAGTTGCTAAAGCTCTGAGTAGGAAAAATATGGTTTCTGCTATGATGGTCAGAGAATGGGTTTTATTGGAACAGTTCACCGAACTCAGAATCAATGTTGACGAAGCAGAGATCGGGTTTATGACTAGCCTACGAATAGAGCCCAGTATCTTGAATCGGATAAGATCAGGGCAGAGGAATGACCAGAGGTTATTGGACATGGTTAGCCAAGCAAAACAGACCATGCAGTCAAATTTTTCGATCAGTGATGATGGGTTATTAAGGTTTAAGGGTTGTATCTATGTTCTGATCGATGATGCCCTGAAGCAGTAGATTGTGAGAAAGTCACACTTTTGTCGTTACACCATGCATCTAAGCAGTACTAAGATGTACTGTGATCTGCGCAAGGTGTATTGCTGGAGTGGTATGAAACGGGATGTGGCAAAATTTATGGCTAGATATTTGATCGATCAGCAAGTTAAAGTTAAGCACCAGAAGCCCGTAGGACTACTCAAGTCTTTACTCATGCCTACATGGAAATGTGAGCATATAGCAATGGATTTCATAATGGGTTTACTGAGGAACCAGAGAGGTCATGATACAATCTGGGTGATAGTTGACAAATTGACAAAGAGTGCCCACTTCCTAGCCATTAAGAGTATGGATTCTTTGAGTGTCTTGACCGAGCTATATGTCAGAGAAGTAGCTCGTTTGCATGGGGCTCTTGTGAGTATTACGTCTGATAGAGATTCTAAGTTCACTTCTAGATTTTAGACTCATTTTTAGGAAGCCATGAGATCTCAGCAGAATTTTAGTACCGCCTATCATCCTCAGACTAACGGTCAGTCCGATTGGACCATTCAAACTTTGGAGGATATGTTGAGGGCGTGTACATTGGACTTTAAGGGATCGTGGGATGATCATTTGTCCCTTGCGTAGTTTTCTTATAATAATAGCTATCATGCTAATATCGACATGGCACCTTATGAGGCTCCATATGGCAGAAGGTGTCGATCCCTTGTAGCTTGGAAGAAGTTGGCGATAGGAAAATATTTGCTCCCGATCTGGTTGAACAGGCAGCAAAGGGTGTCCAAATTATTTGTGACAAACTTTGGGCTACTTAGAGTCAACCGAAGAGCTATGCCGATGTGCGTAGACAGCCACTTGACTTTCAGGTTAGGGACTTTGTATTTCTTAAGGTATCTTCGAGCTAGGGTATCATGCGTTTCGGGAAAAAAAGAAAGTTGAGTCCTCATTTCATCGGTCCGTTCGAGATATTAGAGAGAGTGAGAGATATTGCCTACCGATTAGCTTTGTCCCCACAAATTTATGAGATACATAATGTCTTCCACGTCTCTATGTTGAGGAAATATAATTTGGATCCCTCCCATGTCATCGAGTATGAATCATTAGACATCCAGGGAGATATGAGTTATGTATAAGAACCTATCCGGATCCTTGATGTCCGCAAGTGCACGAGTCGTACAAGTAATAATGGGATTTGAGTCTCGAGTTATCGTCCCTCAGAGAAGTTGACTAACCTAATTAACTACCGGTTAATCTTACCCTAAGTATATTCTAGCGAATTATGAAATTGAAGGGGGTGATCTACTAAGGCTAATTAAAAGTACCGAAAATAATAAAACTATAAGATAAACTAAATAAAACCGAGCAAAATTACTTACAGTGCTCCACGCAATTAAAATCAAAAGCCTACAAAAGAAATTAAAACAGTTAAAACTGATTAACGCAAATAAAATGCAAATATGAAAATAGCAAAGTAAGATTAATTAAACTAAAATTAAACAACCTAAAGTAAAATGTGAATGTAATTAAACTAACTAAAAAAAAGCAATTTAAACTAACATAAAGTCTAATAAGATAAAAATCCACTTACCTAAAGAAATTCTTAAACTTAACTCTAACAAAATGCTAATAAAACAAAATCTAACTAATGTATGCAAACAAATTTAATCTAAATTAATTATAAATATTACTCATAAAATACTAAACTAGAAATTAAATCCTAACATGTATAAGCTAAAATTAACTATTTACTAAGACTTAAAACTAAGATTAAATTAACAACTTAAAACATTAAAATTAATCTACAATTATCAACTAACAACTATACTAAACTAACAACTAATGAAACAATCACCATAATAAAAATGCCATAGAAATTAAACTAAATAAAATAGAGGTGGCCAAACAAGGCCTTAACCACTTTAAATCAATCCCATGTCCCTCCATTAACTGCTCATGTTTTCATTTTGCTTCTTTTCCAGGAGATAGCCTCGGTCTGTCCAGGTGTGAATACTGCATGCTCTCGGGTGTGTCTTGTCCATGCCTCTCGTCCAAGTTTACTGCGTCAAGTGCTGCTGCGCTCGGCTACTGTCCTGCTACCTCTCCTCCATGCGTTGTCCAGGTCTGTTCCAGCTAAGGTTCTCGGTCTGCAGTATCCTTGTCTGCTTCATCATCTTTTAGCATCAACAAGAACTGACCAGCCGTATAAAAATCACTGCAGCAAGGTGTGAGTAAACTGCAGCTTCTGGAACCCGCACCTCAGAAGCACACTACTTCAGTAGCTATCTGATACCTCAACAGCCATAAATGTAGCACACATTCCAGGTAAAAAAAGAAACGGGAGCTGAACCCGAGCTTGATAATGCAAGCTTTACACCGATAACACTTCAGATGCAGCCAGTCACGGCTCTTCCAGCAGTTCAGTACTAACATAAGCAACCCGAAATGAACCTGCAACCAGACAACAAATCATTAAAGCAGAATAATCACATATAGACAATGAACAGTGCAAAGCTTTTGAAACAGGGCAAAACAGAGGAGAAAACTCCTGCTATTGTTTCTCATCACCGGCGCTGGCTCTTGCTTCAATTTGCAAATGAAATCTTAAATTGAAACTGAAAAGAATAATGAATTATGGAAACGCAAAATCCCTTGCTTCATGCCCGATTATCTTACTCAGTTCTGCTCTTCACCTTCTATCGGAATCATAATACCAAAACAATAAAAAAGAAATTTCAAACATAAAGGAGACCAACTGGACACACCGGTTTAATAAAGAAGAAATAACATAAAATAAAAAAAATTAAATCAACAAATGAGTAAAACAAAACCTGTGTAACCCGAGAGTAACTAAAGAATTCAAAACTTTTTGTAAAAATACAAATGGTTCTAAACAGTGATTTAACAACGGTGGTGATCGGAAAAGGAAAAACTTAAAAACAATAAAGTAAAGAAATTACCAAACCGAGAGGAACATGGAAACAATCACAGTTTATTAAACCAATGCAAAGTTTTAATAAAACAAGAGAAGAACAAAGACAGGAAACTGAATAGGAAGAACCCGAGAGGAATAATAACTTTTAATTAAAACTTAAAGAGTAAAATAACAATGAATGGGAACTGAATAAATCCTAGAAGAAAATGGATAACGGTGGCTGCTGTCACCAGCCGAAAACATAAAAGAAAGCCTATGGAAAATAAAACCTAAAATAAATGCTTAACCTAAAAAAAAAAAACTAAAAGCTACCTCTGATAATTCTATTTTTTATAGAATTATTTGTGCTTAAATTCCTAATTATTTATTTAATCCTCATATTATTTTATTAATAATTCCCTTTATTTAATTAAAATTCTTTAATGTGCAGATAAATTAAATTCGGATGAAACTCAGTCGTTTTAGATCAAATTGGGCTGAAAACGAGCTAAAGGAGACTGGACCACTTCCAATTTACAGACCAAGTCATCAGTCGTCTGGACACGCGTGATGCCAGGTGTCTGTATTTTATTTGCTCCGAAACGATAAGATCGAAGGACACCGTGCCAACCCTCTGGAAGACACACGCCGGGCCACATCGCACAGCTAATTGGACAAAAAGACTGATGACGTGAAAATATCTACTTTGCAGCAAATCAAATGAAGACAAGTGGCCAAATAATACCAACTCATCTAGGATGAAAATTTACCATTGTACCCCTATGTTTGTGTATAAATAGAACATGATGGCAATTGAAAAATCAAGTAAGAGTAGGAGGTAGCTAGGTTAGGAGTAGTGTAAAGTAATTTAGGAGTAGTTTTTAGAGTAGGCTAGGGTAGAATAGCTTTTAGATTAATTTTAAAGTTTTCTTAAAATTTCCGCATAGTTTTTTTCGTTTACAAATTGTTTTACTATTCATTCATTTTATGTTCTTCATTACAAGTTGTTAAATTTTATTTTCAATAGAAATTCAATCATCTTTTTCATGCTCTCGGTTATTTTCCATTACATGCTCTCGGTTATTTTCCAGGAAGCGTTACTTAGGCTTTCTTTTCTTCATTTGTTAAACCATTTCTTAGGTAGCTCTCGGTTAGACATTAAGAGGTGTATTCGGGTAACATCTTCATGCAATCCTCTGCCCTTTTGATTCTGTTGCCTTGATGTGGGAGGATGCAAAGCATTTGCCCACATCATGAGCAAAGTGGAATCCCGGTTGGAGAAAAGAATGAAGCTACCCGAGGATGTTGAGTTTCCTGTTTTCATTTTTTGAAGTTCTCGGACAAGCATATGCAGAGTTCAAATGTGCTAGCTGCTGTGTGTTTGGTTTATGATCTGTTGAGGTTGAGTGCTCTAGTAAAAGCAGTGACATTGCTGAAGCATCGGATGAGGATGCTGGTCTGCTGAGCTCGGCAGCAACAGTAGCTCGACAATGCTTTGCTCTGTTTTCTATTTTTGCATTGTTCATTGATGTTCCTTTGCTGATATTTAGCTTTAAATCTAGATTGGTTTCTCATTTCATGTTCTTATTGAATTAATCAGTTCCTAAGCTGTTGTTTTGTTCTCATCTCGTTTAGCAGAACATTTTCGGTGCTACAAGAACCAAGAACCGCGGAGGTCAGGCTGTTGCAGCATTAACTGCTGTGCATTCACAGTGAATATTGCACACTACTGCAGTTTGGTGTCCATGGTAGAAGATAAGTGGTGCTGAGGGAAGAACCGGGAGCAGGAGCAGCACAAATCAACACCTGGGCAGAGGATAAGCAGGAGCTAGCAGAATGAAAGAGCAGAATGCAGGACAGTGCTCGACAAGTTACCGCAGCGCCTAAATCGGGACAGAGTTGAGCAGTGAAGAGGACGTGTGCAAGACCAGCAGGGACAAGAACCTGGAGCAGCCCGAGAGCACGCCTGGAGCACCAGTGGACAGACCGCCCACAGACCGTACCTGGAGGAGAAGCGGACAGTAGGACGCAGCAGACAGCAAGGACAAACAAGCCAAGCCGTTACCTGGAAATGAAAAGCAGAAAAATGCCACGTGAACAGTAAAGGGAGGGAATGGTTTAAAATACTTGAGGCTTGTTTGGCATTTCACTTTAGCAATTAATTCATTTTTCATGTAATGTTAGTTTAGTTTAATTTCAATTTAATTTGTTAGCTTAGTTTAAAGTTGTTAATTAAATTGCATGTTAGTATTCTTGCATAGTAGTATAAAACTTAGTTTTAATTAGGATGATAGTTAATTAAGTGTTCATTTAGAATTAGATTAGGTGTAAATTTTATTTCATTAAATCTTAGGTTAGTTTAATTTGAATTTTAATTAAGTAGTTTAATTGCATTTTAGGTTTGTTAAAATTAGTTTAATTTATCTTGCTTTGTTATTTTCACAATTGCATTTTATTTTAATTGCGTTAATTTATTTTAATTGTTTTAATTTTCTTTTGTAGGTTATTTGCTTTTAATTGCTTAGAATGTTGTAAGTAAATTCTGCTCGGTTTCATTTCCTTTTGTTCTTATTATTTTATTGCTTTCCAGTATTAATTTTAATTAGCCTTAGTAGATCACCACTTTAAATTCATAATTTGCTAGGATATACTTAGGGTAAGATTAACCGGTAGTTAATTAGGCTAACAACTTCTCTGTGGGACGATAATTTCGGGACTCAAATCCCATTATTACTTGGATGATCCGTGCACTTGTGCATAATACCCTTAGGGCGTGACAACCTCCTAACCTAGGCTACCATCTTTTCAATTGACATCTTTTTCTATTTATACACACACTTAGGGGTACAATTGCAATATTTCCATCCTAGATGAGTTGGCATTGTTTGGCCACTTGTCTTCACACCATTGGCTCCTTGAAATAAATATTTCCATGTTATCTATCTTTTTGTCCAATTAAATGTGCTAGACTCGTGTTGTCCCCGTGGTCCAATCTTGATTTTAACCCAATTTCGGTCCATGTTCTACCGAAATATTCAAAACTCATCTGGATTTAATTTATCTGCAAACATGAGAATTTTAATTAAATAAAGGGAACAATTAACAAAATAAATTGGAGATTTAAATAATTAATTAGAAAATTAAGCACAAATAATTTTAAAAATATAGAATTATCACTTGACAAGAAAGAAAAGGTACTTCCTACGAAGAGAATTCCATTAGTAAAGGTTCTCTGATAGCACAATTCAATAGAAGAAGTAACATAGGAGCTCGAGAGCCTTATGAGAGAGAAGTACACTCGCTTATTTGACGGACCTGACTGAATTTGGAGGACCAAATTCCTAAAAGGTGGGGAGAAATGTGACACCCAAAAATTTCCGTTTTATTATTTATTTGGAAGTTAGAAAACAATTAAGATACTCAGAATAATATTATGCAGGCCAGAATAACTGAAGCGCTCAAAATAGTGGCATGGAGCTCGGGGCACGAAAATCGAGGTAAGATTTTAAACTCAAAAATTTCTCAAGGATTGCATGTATAGGTATGTTTTTGTAGTTAGAAGGTGAAACTAAGATATTGGAAGTGAAAAGGTTAGAGAAAACTCGAGTTAGCTTTAAACCAAGAAATTAGGCCCCATAAGAGAAATAAATTCGGAATAAATTCTATAAATTCATAAAAAATATTTTGAAGCCATAGGAAATTAGTATAAGGCATATTTGACTTGTGAAATGAAAATTGAGTGGAAATCTTGAGGGTTCCGTAGTTGAATTAATTTTAAAATAAATAGAAAACTTTAAGAAATTTCAATCGGTAAAGATTGAAACGAGCAAAATGGCTCAAACGAGAAAAGTTTCTCAAACAAGTGGGGCCCAAATATTTATGAGACATACTAGAGACCTTGTAGAACACCTGAGAAGTGGAAATTTAGGAAGAAATGGGTTGGAGATAATTTGTATGGATTTTATGGAAACAGGGCTGCTGGCTGCCCAGGCCTAGTACCCTGCAGGCCTAACAAGAAATCCCAATTTGAAGGGGTTCCCAAAGGCTTTCTAAGCTGAGTTTTTTTTTTTTGTATGAAAGATAACTTAAATACCTTTCTGGAAAGCAAAAGATCACCCCAAACTGACCTGAAATCAAAGAGAACCACCCCAACAAGTTACCGCAGACATTCTCTGTAGAATCCACTTATGTAATTTTTCGGCCACTGTCGGAGTTTGGTCAAAAGGATAAAATATTCCCTCTTAATTATTCTACAACATATAAAAAATTCAGCTCCAAACAAGTTCATTTGCTAGGTGAAAAGTTAGTGAGAAGGATAGGGGTCGAATCTGCCCTATTTCTGGGTAAGAAGAAAACTTAAATTTATGAGTTTTTGGTTGGTTTTTGAGATTGTTTTTATGATTATAAGTAGTATATATGTTGATCTACAACTGAGGGTCATTGTTGAAGGTTGAATTTTGGGTCAAACTTGGTCAAAACCGAGGTAAAATTGTTGGAAGTTGATGATGGCTAGATATGTTGATGTTTGATGAATTCAGATAGTTTTTACTTAAGTAGAATTGGAAGAAAACTTGTCTAAGGGTATGTTTAATTTCGACCACCCTTGATAGGAGGTTGAAGAAAACATGAAATTTGGTTGAGTTTGATGTTATGGAATGTTAGATTTATACCGAAAAGTTCGGTTTATAGCTCGGTTTAGTTGAAAACTGTGAAAGTGATCAGATGATTTGGTATGTTGTGAGTTGTTAATTGGAGCTTGGAATAAATTTTTAAGACATTAGGTTAGTGAATTGAAATTAGAAGGAAAGAAACTATCTAAAATAGCTTAAACCAAGACTTTATCGGTAAAACCGCGAAAGTAGGGAAAATCGGTAAAATGGCCGAATCTAGTGAAGCTTTACTTAGGTTGAGGTATAATTAAGTATATTAAGATGAATTTAATATCATTTGATGGCTTTGAAATTATTTTTAGCAGCCCGATACTTTGACACGTAAAATGAGACACACCCAGTACTGGGCAATTTAGTGCTGTCTCAGCCTCGGTCAGGTAAAGGATGCAATCTACTTTAGTAACGAAATTCCTTACCTGCAAATAAATATTTATAGCAAGGAAAACCTTTTATATAATAAGCACAAATTTCGAAATGACCTTAAGCTCGTATTTATTAGTTTGAGTGCATGATTTACGTATAAATCGAAAGTGTTGAGTTAATGTATTTTGAAATGACAAAACAAGTAAATTCAATAATATAAAAATGATATAAAAACATGTTTAGAGGTTATCAGTACCAGAACTTGAGTTTCTATAGATGAGAGATCGATCTGGGTTATGAGAGATCGATCTCCTGGGATTTCTTGGATGAGAGATCGATCTCATAAAGACATGAGATCGATCTGCTAAGCTTTGAACCTATACAAAGGTATTGAGGAAGAGTGAGATCGATCTATAAGGGTTATGAGATCGATCTGCCTAATACTGGAGTTGAGGAGATCGATCTGATCTAGGAAGAGATCGATCTCCTTTAAAGCAAAGACAGTAGATCGATCTGTAAGATCGATCTACACTCAAACAGAGAGCTTATGAGATTGATCTGGTAAGGAAGAGATCGATCTTCTCAAAGTCAGAGAGCTAAGGAGATCGATCTGGGTTATTGAGAGATCGATCTCCCCACTACGAGAATGCATGGCAGATCGATCTGTAGATCGATCTTGCCTCAAACAGAAAGATTGGAAGATCGATCTGCCTATTCGACAGATCGATCTCCCCTAACATTTTCAAATTAAGAAATCGATCTGCTCATATATGAGATCGATCTCCTTGTGTTATTTTGCTTTGATCTTGCAGGATTTATAACTAAGAGATCGATCTGGTCAAGATGGCAGATCGATCTGGCATTCTACTGGAGGTACCCAACGGCTAGTTCTGCAAAAATCTCAACGAGAAAAACAGCATTTAATGCTCCAACTACCAATCCTTCAGTATTTAACCAAGCATTAAAGACAATGAGAATAGAGACACTATTGCTGCACATTTCTTACATTCTCAAGAGTTTAATACTTTCATTCCTTGTGTCTTCATTCCTCATTTATTGAGTTTGTTATATAAGCTTAAGTGCAAAAGCTGTAATTGTCCTACCCACATTAAAAGCTTGATTTTGTATTCATCCTTACCTTAAGAGAGAAGAGAATTGTTCCTCAGTGAGATAAAAATTGTAAAAGGGTGAATACATCTTTGTATTGCAAAGGGTAGAGAGGTTATTCCTTAACCTGAAAAAGGAACATTGTAACTTCTGTTGAAGGAGAGAAAGAAAGCATTTGACAAGAAGGTCAAGGAGAGAGGACGTAGGCAAGAGATTGGCCGAACCTCTATAAACGATTTTGCTTGTTTCTCTCTTCCCTATCTTGCATTAAATTGTTTAATTTCATTGTATTGCTCATTATCATTTGCTGATTAAATTAGGATTAATTTAAAATTTTCCATTAACGTTAGAAAATCGATTAACCCCCCCTCTCGGTAGAGCCAACAATTGGTATCACATCTAGGACTCTTTAATCACATAGGAACAACTTCCTAAGAGTTAGAAACGATCAAATGGCTCACAACAATGTAGCAACTAGTTTGGTAGGAGAGGGGCACTCTACGGTTAGACCTCCTATGTTCAATGGAGAACATTATGCTTATTGGAAGACTAGGATGATGTTATTCATTCAAGCAAATGATTATGAGGTATGGAGGATTATAATTAAAGGACCTCAAATTCCTACAAAGAGAATAGAGGGAAGAGATATCCCTAAAGAAGAAGATGAATGGGATTCAAATGACATTAAATGTGCTTAGCTAAATGCTAAGGCTATGCACACATTATTTTGTGCCTTAGGTCCAAATGAATACAATAGGGTCTCTGGATGTGACAATGCCAAACAAATTTGGGACAAATTGGCAATAACTCATGAGGGTACAACCCAAGTAAAGGAGACTAAGGTAGGAATGCTCACACATGACTATGAGATTTTTAGGATGAAGGAAGGAGAATCAATTAGTGATATGTTCACTAGATTCACGGATGTAATTAATGGATTAAAGTCCTTAGGAAAAATTTACTCTAATATTGAAATGGTCAAGAAAATATTAAATAGCTTACCTAAATCATGTGAAGCTAAAGTGACTGCAATTGAGGAATCTAAGGATCCTCACACATTGTCTTTAGATGAATTAATAGGATCACTACTCACTTATGAGATGAAATTAAGAAGAAATGAAGAGCCACCCAAGAAAGTGGGAGTTGCTCTAAAATCCACTGCTCAAGAGGAGATTAAGAATGAGAGTGGTAGTGAAGAGGACCTTGAAATGGCAATGTTTTCCAAAAGATTTAACAAGTTCATGAGAATGAGAGCTAGTGGTAGTAATAGGAGAAACAATAAGAGAGATCAAGAAGAAGGAGGTAGAAAAGATTCAATTGGGTGCTATGAATGTAAAAAACCAGGACACATTAAGTTTAACTGCCCTCTTCTTAAAAGGTCCAATGATAGGTTCCACAAAAAGAAGGCAATGGTGGCAACATGGAGCGACAGTGACTGCTTCGATGATGACTCAAATGAGGACATTGCCAACTTGTGCTTCATGACTATTGAGGATGAAAAGGTAACTTCAAACCTCAATGAATATTTTTTTGATGAATTGCAAGATGCCTTTGATGATCTTGCATTAGAGTATGAATGCATGAGTATGAAATATAAAAAGATAATATCCAAATTGAGAAGAGAAAATGAGTTAATGCTAAGGGACAAATTAGAATGTGAAAAGAAACTAGAAATTTCAAATCTTGAAATTTGTGACCTTAAAGAGAAAAATGGCAATCTACATAATTCCTTTAATAGGTTCCACATGGGTCAACAAAAGTTAGATAGCATGCTAGAGACCCAAAGGGCATTCTTTGACAAAAATAGGTTAGGATATAATGCAAAAAGTAGAGAGACTCATCTTAAAAGCTTTGTTGCAAGAAATAGTATAAATAAACTCTCAACTTCTTGTTCATATTGTAAGAGAAAGGGACATGTATCACATAATTGCAATATAAATATGAGCTCTCTTAAAGGAAAAATAGTAAAAAGGATATGGATTCCAAAAGAAGTAATTCACTCAAAGGATGTTAATGCATTAGCAAAATGGATCCCAAAGGGATCAAGAATTGCATTCACTAACCTCAAAGGACCCAAGAGAATTTGGGTACCTAAGACTTGAGTTTGAATCTTTTTATAGGTGATTGAGCATGGCTACAAAGCTAAAACAAAGGAAGCATGGTACTTGGATAGTGGATGCTCAAGGTACATGACGGGAGATAGAAGCCACTTCAACTTTTTTAAATCAAAGGTTGGTGGAGAAGTCACATTTGAAGACAACTCCAAAGGCCAAGTTGAAGGAAGTGGCTCAATAGGTAATGACTATTTTTCATTAGAAAAAGTATTGCTTGTTAGGGGTCTAAAGCATAACTTACTAAGCATAAGTTAACTTTGTGACAAAGGTTACAAAGTAACTTTTGATTGTATGAAATGTCATGTTATAGATCCTAAGACAAATAGAGTTCTTTTCTTAGGCCATAGACAAGGTAATATATACATTGTCTATCTTAATGAACTTAAGAATGAAAACATATGCCTAATGGTAGATAATAAAAAGGAATCTAGGTTATGGCATAGAAGACTAGGCCATGCTAGCATGCATGTACTTTCTAAGTTAGTTAGAAAGGATCTAGTTATAGGATTGCCTAAAATGTCCTTTGATTATGAAAAAATATGTGAAGCATGTGTTAAAGGAAAACATAAAAGGACAACATTTAAGCCAAAGAATAGTGTATCCATCTCTAGGCCTCTTCAATTACTTCACTTAGATTTATTTGGACCAACTAGAACAACAAGCCTTGGTAGGAAACACTATGGATTTGTAATAGTTGATGATTACACTAGGTTCACTTGGGTGATCTTTTTGAGAGTAAAAAATGAAGCCTTAGAAAATTTCATAGCCTATACAAAAGTGACTCAAAATAAAAAGGGATACACAATAACTAGTATTAGAAGTGATCATGGCAAGGAATTTGAAAATATAGGAATTGATGAGTATTGCAATGATCAAGGAATTAGCCATAATTTTTCAGCCCCTAGGACACCACAACAAAATGGAGTAGTTGAGAGAAGAAATAGAACCTTGGAAGAAATGGCTAGAACCATGTTGTGTGAAAATAATTTACCAAAGTATTTTTGGGCTGAAGCTATAAACACAGCTTGCTATATAATTAATAGAGCTATGATTAGACCCATGCTAAAGAAAACTCCTTATGAGCTTTACAAGGATAAGAAGCCTAATATTAGTTACTTCCATCCTTTTGGCTGCAAATGTTTTGTCTTAAATAATGGTAAAGATAACCTAGGAAAATTTGATGCCAAGAGTGATGAGGGAATCTTTCTAGGGTACTCATTGAATTCAAAGCCTTATAGAGTATATAACAAAAGAACATTGATGGTTGAAGAATCTATTCATGTTATATTTGATGAGTCAAATGATGTATCTAAAGATTCAACCAATGATGAGGATGTTGGAATATTTGATGAAAACTTGAAGGAAATCCCAAACTTAGAAGATGATTTATTAGAAAAACTTGACTTAAATAAAGAAGATGAAGAAGAGATAGAGATATTAGAGAGAGAGTCTAGAGCACCAAGAGAGTTAGGATATGTAAAAGATTGTGAAATAGTAGGAGATCCAACTCTTGGAGTTAGAACTAGATCATTTCTAAGGAATATGTGTCAATATATAGCCTTTGTATCTCAAATAGAGCCTAGGAATGTCAATGAAGCTTTAGATGACAATAATTGGTTCCTAGCAATGCAAGAAGAATTAAATCAATTTGAGAGAAGCAAAGTATGGAAACTAGTTCCTAGGCCTAGTGATCACTCTATAATTGGAACTAAATGGATATTCAAGAACAAGATGGATGAAAATAGTGTGATCATAAGGAACAAGGCTAGGTTAGTTGCACAAGGATATAGACAAGAGGAAGGTATAGACTATGATGAAACCTATGCACCGGTAGCTAGATTAGAGGCAATAAGAATGTTACTTGCCTTTGCATGCTATAAAAACTTCAAGTTATATCAAATGGATGTAAAGAGTGCATTCTTAAATGGTTTCATTAATGAAGAAGTCTATGTTGAACAATCTCCCGGCTTTGAAAATCATGAATTTCCTGAACATGTTTTCAAATTATCTAAGGCACTCTATGGCTTGAACAAGCTCCTAGAGCTTGGTATGAAAGGTTGTCAAAATTCTTAATAGAAAAGGGATTTTCAAGAGGAAAAATGGATACCACCTTATTCATCAAAAATAAAAATAAAGATTTACTAGTTGTACAAGTGTATGTGGATGATATTATTTTTGGTTCAACTAATGAGTCTTTATGTCAAGAGTTTGCTAAGATCATGCAAGGAGAATTTGAAATGAGTATGATGGGAGAACTCACCTTCTTCTTGGGACTTCAAGTGAAGCAAACAAAAGATGGAACCTTCATCAATCAAGCAAAGTATACTAAGGATTTGCTCAAGCGATTTGGAATGGACAATTGCAAACCTCAAGCAACTCCAATGGAAACCAACATCAAGCTTGATAAAGATGAAAGTGGTAAGTGTGTAGACACTAAACTCTATAGGTCTATGATTGGCTCATTGCTCTATTTAACTACAAGTAGACCAGATATTTTGTTTAGTGTATGCCTTTGTGCTAGATTTCAATCCTCTCCTAGGGAATCACACTTATTAGCAACTAAAAGGATCTTTAGATACCCTAAGGACACTCCCTCTCTAGGACTTTGGTACCCCAAGGACTCTGCCTTTACACTTCATGCATTTTCAGATGCAGATTTTGGGGGATGCAAAATAGATAGGAAAAGTACTTCAGGTACCTGCCAATTCTTAGAAAATAGATTAATCTCTTGGTTCTCTAAGAAACAAAACAGTGTGGCTCAGTCCATAACTGAAGCTGAATACATAGCAGCAGGTAGTTGTAGTGCTCAAGTGTTGTGGATTAAACAACAAATGAAAGACTATGGTATTGACATGAAACAAGTCTCTATTAAATGTGACAATACCAGTGCTATCAACCTATCTAAAAATCCTATTCAACACTCTAGAACCAAGCACATTGAGATTAGGCATCATTTCCTTAGAGACCATGTGCAAAAAGGGGATATAATTCTAGAGTATATTGACACTTTACATCAAATAGCTGATATATTCACCAAACCCCTTGATAGAGATAGGTTTTGTATCCTTAGAGGTGAATTAGGACTCATGAACATCCCTTAAGATATATATATATATATGCTTCAAAATCTCGGTTTTAAGTTGGTTTTAAAACAGTTTTACAAAGATTTTTTTGGGCAACAAGCATGAGAGATCGATCTCCTATCTATATAGATCGATCTCCATACTTCCAACAAGCCTAAAGCATTAAGGTTAAGCTAAGCAGATCGATCTTCTATCCATAAGATCGATCTCCTTAAGCCTCTGTTTAACAGCAGATCGATCTGTGCATACGACAGATCGATCTCTTCAAGCCTCTGTATTCTGAAGATCGATCTATGCATTCGGCAGATCGATCTCCCTAAGCCTCTATCAAACAGCAGATCGATCTGTGCATACGACAGATCGATCTCCTTAAGCTTCTGTGTTTTGCAGATCGATCTTATGGAACCATAGATCAATCTCTTTGGGCTTCTGGAAATGACAAATCGATCTATCGTCTCGACAGATCGATCTCCTGTGCCCTGGACTATAAAAACTGGCGAAAAATCCCCAAATTTGAAATCCCCAAAACCTCAAATCCCTAACTTCCCTCGCACTTCCTCTCTCGATTCCTCCTCAGATCGATCTCGGTGCGGTCTTCGTCGCATCTCTCCTTCGTTTACTGGTATAGTAACCCACATTCCTTATTGTTTTCTCAAAAATTTCTTAAGATTTGTGTTAAATTTCACTCTAGGGCAAATCTAGTCACTGTTCCATTGATTTTTGTTTGTGAACCTATCTTAGAGTAATTCCCGTGTCTAATACCATGCCTAGATTTAAGAGAGCAGGCCAAAAACCTCTCCAATCTAATGTAAAACAAGGGTCATCTTCCCAATCCATTCCTCCCTCTTCAGTCGCTACCTTCAACAAGTGTTTTAAAACACCTGCGAAAAGGAAGCGATATGAAGAATATTTTTCCACCATGCCAATTAAACATTGGCGAACAATCGATTTCTCCTTCTTAAACCGCATCGATTTTCCCTATCTATCCAAATTTGAAGAATTTGGTTGGATGTCGTTCCTAAAAATCAATACTCTCGTACCTCCAAACATCGTTCAAGCATTCTTTTCCAATGCCGAACTCACCTATGATCCTAACGACACTTGTAAAATTCTCGGATTTACCACGTATGTCATGGGTAAATCCATTGCAATAGACACTGAAGTCCTAGCCCACGCTTTCAACATACGCGATGAAGGCTTGACAAACGAAGATGAGGAAGTCCCTTTGGAGTTTGATATTGCCGGGGATAAGGCGAGTGACCTCCCAATGCACCCACGGTTACTCCACCTCATCATATCTTGGAACCTTCGTCCATTCGGTACCCGTCACTCCACCGTTAGGCGGTTAGATAGGTTCTGGATTCACCACATTCACTCCACCAGTCATAAATCGAACCTCATCCACTTTATCTATCAAGACTGGTTGAAGATCGTACGCGGCCAAGCCACAACGATAGTGTTTCCCCAACCATTAGCGTACTTTCTCATACGACTCGGAGTGGACAGCAGCTACGAAACGTGTGAAATGCCCTCTCCAAAGAGCGTCCTCAACATCGGGTCACTCCACCACATGGGCTATTACAAGGACTTTCGGGGCGACTGGAAGAAGAAGAGGGAACAGCAGTCTGCTGCAGCTATGGAGGAAGATCCCTCCGATGAGCCTATGGATCCACCTGCTGCACCAACTATGGGTCCATCGTCCTCGACTCCTTAGCCCACTGCACCTGTTTCCTCAATCGCTGACATGGAGTCCATTGTGACAATGTTGAGTGCACTGAACAGAAAGATCGATGAGGGCTTTGCAAACCTTCATGCAACCTAGCAGCGGATGTTCGAGGAGCTGAACAGCAAAGTGGATGAAGGCTTTGCAAATCTTCATGAGACTCAGGATGCGATGTTTGATGAGCTTCAAGTCACTCGCACTCACGTTGAGGATCTCATGGATCGATTTCCTCCTCCACCATAGGACTTATTTGCTAGATCTAGTTTTGTTATATGTTTTCATTACTCGTTGTTGTTTGAACTGAATTTGCTTGAATGAGCTGCCCTCTGTGTTATTGAATGAGTTTTTAATGAAATGTTAATTTGAAATGACAGGAGTATTGTTTAGATTTCCTTCTTGCCATTGATATGACAAAAAAGGGGAGAAGAAATAATGTTAAGAAGACATGCGTTGGTTAAAACATGTTTAAATGACTTTAAGAATCATATCTAATGGTTTAAAAGGAATGATTAAAATGAGGGGGAGTTAAGAAAGTTTAGAGATCTAAAGCCAAAAGTAAGGGGGAGTTTACAAAAAGGGGGAGTTTGTGCAAACTGAAAATAGGCAACTAAACATGTTGATTGAATAGGTTTTATCATATCAAAAAGGGGGAGATTGTTGAGTTAATGTATTTTGAAATGACAAAACAAGTAAATTCAATAATATAAAAATGATATAAAAACATGTTTAGAGGTTATCAGTACCAGAACTTGAGTTTCTGTAGATGAGAGATCGATCTGGGTTATGAGAGATCGATCTCCTGGGATTTCTTGGATGAGAGATCGATCTCATAAAGACATGAGATCGATCTGCTAAGCTTTGAACCTATACAAAGGTATTGAGGAAGAGTGAGATCGATCTATAAGGGTTATGAGATCGATCTGCCTAATACTGGAGTTGAGGAGATCGATCTGATCTAGGAAGAGATCGATCTCCCTTAAAGCAAAGATAGTAGATCGATCTGTAAGATCGATCTACACTCAAACAGAGAGCTTATGAGATCGATCTGGTAAGGAAAAGATCGATCTTCTCAAAATCAGAGAGCTAAGGAGATCGATCTGGGTTATTGAGAGATCGATCCCCCCACTACGAGAATGCATGGCAGATCGATCTGTAGATAGACCTTGCCTCAAACAGAGAGATTGGAAGATTGATCTGCCTATTCGATAGATCGATCTCCCCTAACATTTTCAAATTAAGAGATCGATCTGCTCATATATGAGATCGATCTCCTTGTGTTATTTTGCTTTGATCTTGCAGGATTTATAACTAAGAGATCGATCTGGTCAAGATGGCAGATCGATCTGGCATTCTACTGGAGGTACCCAATGGCTAGTTCTGCAAAAATCTCAACAAGAAAAACAACATTTAATGCTCCAACTACCAATCCTTCAGTATTTAACCAAGCATTGAAGACAATGAGAATAGAGACACTATTGCTGCACATTTCTTACATTCTCAAGAGTTTAATACTTTCATTCCTTGTGTCTTCATTCCTCATTTATTGAGTTTGTTGTATAAGCTTAAGTGCAAAAGCTGTAATTGTCCTACCCACATTAAAAGCTTGATTTTGTATTCATCCTTACCTTAAGAGAGAAGAGGATTGTTCCTCAGTGAGATAAAAATTGTAAAAGGGTGAATACATCTTTGTATTGCAAAGGGTAGAGAGGTTATTCCTTAACCTGAAAAAGGAACATTGTAACTTCTGTTGAAGGAGAGAAAGAAAGCACTTGACAAGAAGGTCAATGAGAGAGGACGTAGGCAAGAGATTGGTCGAACCTCTATAAACGATTGTGCTTGTTTCTCTCTTCCCTATCTTGCATTAAATTGTTTAATTTCATTGTATTGCTCATTATCATTTGTTGATTAAATTAGGATTAATTTAAAATTTGCCATTAACATTAGAAAACCGATTTAATCCCCTCTCGGTAGAGCTAACAGAAAGCTACTAATGTTTTGAATTAGGCATGTGTATATATATGTATAATTTTGAAAATACGACTTTTGTAAACTTTTGTACAAATAAATTTGAAAATAAATTTTGTAAATAATGATAAGTTGATTTCGAGACTATAAGCTCAAAGTGTGTAAGTCAGGGTAAACTTGAGGGTCGATTTAAAAGGACCTAAGAGAATTCTAGCCGACGACCTATGAACAGGTTGAACTTTGACTATATCGTGCATATTTCTATGTGTCTGTCATGTCACCTTTGTGGCAGTATGTGTTTTCGCTTGTGTGGCATTTATGTGATGTTGTATAACCATGATCCAGTCTACAGCCCTACCATGGCCATATGTATTCTGTTCCCTCTTCGGAGGATGCCTTTTTTTGAGGATGAAGTAGTGATTACCCTCATGACTCTAATAGTGGATGCCTAGTCTCCATATTTCGATTTTGTTACGATCTGTCTATTCCCTATGTTTAACTATGTAAACATGAAATTTTCGAGATTTTGACGGAAGTAAGAAAAGTGTATGTATTATGTTTTGGTATGAAAAGTATATGATTTTGAGTATGTGAATTTATATAATTTTTAACCGTTCGATTTGAAAATGACATTTTGTTATTTAGTATTATTTTTTTAAAATGTTTTGAATATTGTTATTATTTTAACGCACTCCTTACTGGGCTATTTGAAGTTCATTCCCCTTTCTCCTCATTTCCAGACTATTTACAGTAAGTACCTCTGTGTCTGTTGCATACCCAATATAGGCTGGTGGACAAGACTCTCCCCAGGTTATCTGTTGTACACATTAAGGTATATTTAAGTTGTATCCAGACGTCTTGTATAGTACAGATACTTATATGTAAATGAGCATTTGAGGTGTAATTACTTTTATGTATATATAGAAATGGAAGAGTAGGTAATTTCATGATTTTACAACGTATGATAGTTTAAGAAATGTATGATAAGTCAGGAACTGGTACTGAATAGGATTACACCTTAAGTAAAAAATTAAGTTATAAAAAAAAATCGGCCTTAAATTTCGCGTTTCTAGGGCATTACAAATAAGCATCTAGAAACACTTTCCATAAGGCATTGATCCCTCGATTTTGAAGAAGTAAGAATGCCTTTGAAAAACTGGATAATATTACTTCTGACGTTCTCTTCACCATTAATCCAATTCTCAACATCATTTTTCAGCCAATTGATTTTGTTATGATTCATTCTAACAATAGTTGTTGCATGAAAAATCTGGTGTTTTAGTCTCCCTCATTGCCATTGAATTTTTTGTTTTTTCGCCACGTCATCTCTTCTCGTAAGTAAATTGCTTCGATTTTAATTTCAATATCTTTTTCCTCCATATTATCTCGAATATACTTTCTTTATAGTTCATTTATTTTGAGAATAAAGAACCAATTAAAACTCCGGCTTTCCCAAAATCTCTCTTAATCCATTGCTTGAAACTTTTGCATTTAATTCCAGTTTTCTATGAACATTGAACATTATTGATCCACTAACTTCAATATTCTAGCATTTGCTAACTTGATTTTTACATCATAGCCATATATTTTCAAATTTAAAATCCTTGATTTTTTTGGGTGCTAGCCAGGAATCAATCGTGAAACAATTGGGTTATGGTTTGAACTCACAGTTGGAAGATGAAAAATTTTTGCTTGATGGAACACACAATGCTATTTTGGGAATATTAAGGCTCTATTAAGTTTTTCCTGAACAACATTATCATAATTTTGATAATTAGGCCACGCGAAAGCAAGACTATTAAATGCCAAATCCAATAACTCCAATTCATTAATAAATAATAGACTTTTTCATTCAAGATCCAATTTTCATTAAAATTTATTGTACAAGCCATGAAGCTTTCCTATTTATATTAAGTCCCATCAAGTTATCCCAAAAAACTTCTCCTCTTTTCCTTAAAGAATGACAGTAGAAAAAGGTTATCCCAAGTCTCTCATTTTGGTGTGGGAATAATATTTTTAGTCCATTCACCAATTTTGACCTCAAACAAATTTCCTTATAATAAAATCATCCCTCCCTTACCTTTATTAACACCCACACAAAACAATGTTAACCACCCATTTTACCCTTTTCGGGTTGCAATTAATATTAGATAAAAATAGAAAATTTGTATGGCATTTTGACACTAGGTCATGCAAATAATGAACTATTAGGGGTTGTCCAATTCCTTGATAGTTCCAACATAAAATACACATGGTTGCCTTAGAAGTCCTAAAAGGGTGGCATCCTTGCCTTTTAGTAATAATTTTTTAACAGATATGTATGAATTTTTTTTTAACAAATACACTCCTCCTCAAAGAAAAATACATTAGATGGTTATCGTGGGAGCTTTACCATCTTGAGGTCACACACAACTCAGAGCTTTTTTATCCTTTCTTACCACATATGAAGGTCATTCTTTAAAGGTACATTTGATCCTTTTTATGGTTTTTCCTTGTCCTAAATCAGAATTACTCTTTGATCTTGTTTCCTTTTCCATTTTCTCCATCACTAAAAAACTCCTCTTTTTATATTAGAACTCCATTTTATTGAACCCACCAGTTCTTGAGTTATTCATCCTAAAACTTTTTTCCTATGATTTTTGAAGAAGTTTATTGTAAGACTCGAAATTTTTGTAGCTTATTCCTTATGATTCCTACATGTAAAAACCTTCTATTATGTTAGTTGAATCATAAAGAGAGTATTTACTAAAATGAAAATGCAAAGGAAGTATGAAAATGCATATAAGTCAAGTAAAGGCCAAATAAGGGCTATAAAAGTCACAGGCTAAACCGAATGGATTTAAATCATTCTGACTAAAGATGTGACGCCCCGGAAGCGCGAAAAATAGGGCAAATTTAAAACTTATTTTCATCAATACACAATTCTGGGTGCATTCTTGTGCAGAGTCAAGCATCATGATATATAAATTATAAAACTTTCACCACAGGATCTCATCATCTAAAATTCATATATCATACCAATATACATTCCTTAATACAAAGTTAATTAAACATACTACATCCCATACATCATTGTTCATCAAGTGTCTGTAAATACAAATTAGTCTGGATACATGAAATGTTAAATTATACCTCTAATACAATATACGGCCTGGAGCTCAAGTCCTCCACTAGCCACTACTCCGTACGTCACAGGAAAACTCTCTTCACTTGAAGAAATCTGGGGGGACATAAAAATAGGGTGAGCTTTTAAATCGCTCAGTAAAGGGGTAAGGGACTCATTAACAAAATAATGATTTGCACAGCACAATCAATTTGTTTTGCAAGTGAAACCCAATAAACTCAGTAGAACACGTACCATGAAATCATTAAACAATCATTCTCATCTCATTTCTTTAAAATCATGTAGAAACATGTGAGTAAATGGCTCAGTATGAAAACTATAGTTACAAGCATATGAAAATAAGGATGTGATAATGACTTTTCTCATAAAAATGTGATAGAAATCACTTCAGTAATAATGCACGTGGCACAGCCACCAAAACACAATCTCATGTGTAAAACGGAGACTAGGCAAATAAAAACTCAGATAAAAACATTCGTCATGGCACATCAATATAATCTCCTCTGGGTGCACATCCCAGGTATCCTCAAAAGAGGGAACGTCAACAATATGGTCGTGTACATGGTGTATTAGTCTTACGTGTTACCAGAATAAGACCCGAACTTACATGGTACCAGAGCAAGGCCTCTCCTCATGCACACTATCGGTCTTACATGCAACCAAAGCAAGGCCCAAACTTACATGCTACCAAAGCAAGGTCACCCAGCGCTACCAGAGTGGGGGTCATCTCACGTTACCAAAACAGAGGCATCTCTCGTTACTAAAACAGAGAAATATCGAACTTACATGCTACCAGAGCAAGGCCCGATGTGTTATCACATGACACACCTAAGTCTCCATAATAGCCATTATCATATAAAACCATTTTGCCTTCACGTAAAGCTCATAATGGTTTTTCTCATAAAACTCATCTGAAAATCATTTTGTACTCATCACAAAACATGTCAAAACTGAGCTCAAACCGGCAAAACCACGCACACATTTCTCAAATCTCAGTATGCCTTAAAGTAGAGCCCAAATCTCGTTTCACATTTTAAACTTAAGCGGTTTGTAAAACAATTTCACACTTTGTTTACAACTCATACAAATTGGGCCCCAACCGGTTATAAAACCGTGTGCAATAACTCAATCACAACTCATAAAACATACTTGTTTTCTCAAAATGTTTCATGCTACAATTATCATCATAAAATCACAAACACAATGAGTTTAAGTTTTCCCTTACCTCGTTGCACCTCGTATAGTGCAAACGTTTCCCCCTAACGACGGACTAGCCTTGCATTCCTCTCCGGAACTCCCGGGCTGTCCAAACGATGTAAAAATATCATCAATATACCATCACATTGTCTCTAATCTCAACATCGAGCATAATTGCACACATTCTCATTAAACATCTCAAATGACCTCACCAACCAATTTCTCATAATTTCTTAATATATCTACCAACCCTAATCATTTCCAGCTAATTCATCATCACCTCTACAACCACCATCGCAGAAATCTACTTCAAAATCAAAGATCAAAGTTTAGAAATTTACCCAAAACTTGTGGAGTGCTCAACCCACGCCTCAGTTTAAATCATCCTTCGATTTCCAAGTATGTTGTTCTCCTTACGATGAGGAACAACTTTCCTTCTTTCCACAACCTTTGATTTGAACGAAAATGGGTGTTTTGAAGGAGAGAGAAAGCTAGGGATTTCAGTTTTTTGGAGAGAGAAAAGATGAATTCTAAAAAAACACAAGGGTCTTTATATAGACGGAGGGCAGGAGATCGATCTGCATTTGAATTTGAGAATGTTTTGGGCACTTTTTATGCCTACCAGATCGATCTGTCGGGGGGGTAAGATTGATCTCATAATCTTGAGGAGATCGATCTACTCCTTGTAAGGAGATCGATCTACTATTTACAAAAATATTTTGAGATCGATCTACTCTTTACAGAAACATTTGGAGATCGATCTGCTTGCTTATGAGTTCAATCTTCCTATCAGTTCTTGTGTATTTCCTGCATTCTAGAGCCATGAGATCGATCTCTCATCCTTGGAGATCGATCTAACCTTCATAGATTGCACTGCTACTGCATCAATTTACAGAAAACTCAATTTAAAACTTCCCATAATCTACCACATAGTCCATATTTCAACCAATACACATTCAAGACTTAAAAATCTCATCTTCTTATACTTCATTATATTTAAAACTTGCGTGTACATCAACATATCATAATTACATGCACCAAATTACAATTCTCATAACTGGGGTACATAAAATTCACAGTTCTCACATTCTCCCCACCTTTAAAAAATTTGGTCATCCAAATTCAACTCTACTCGTCAAACAGATGGGGGTAGTTCTCCTTTATAAGGCTTTCCAATTCCCAAGTTGCCTCTTCTATTGAGTGCTGTTTCCATAAAATTTCACTAATGGAATACTTTTAGTTCGAAGCACCTTCTCTTTCCTATCAAGGATTCAGACGAGTTCTTCAGTATAGCTCATGCCCTCTTGTAGGTTCATCTTTTTATACTCTAAGACATGGGAAGGGTCCGGGTGGTACTTCCTCAACATAGATATATGGAAGACGTTGTGTATCCCAGACATCTGTGGGGGTAATGCCAACTTGTATGCTACTTCTCCCACTCTCTCAAGAATCTCGAATGGCCCAATGTATCGAGGACTCAACTTCTTTTTCTTTCCAAATCTCATGATACCCTTACTCGGTGATATCCTCAGAAATACTGTATTACCAACATTAAACTCGAGTGGCCATCTACACACATCCGCATAGCTTTTCTGTCTACTCTGTGCAGCCCGTAATCTCTCACATATAAGTTTCACACTCTGTACAGCCTGTTCAACAAGCTCGGGAGCATTTATCTTTCTGTCACCCACTTTTTCCCACGTTACAGGGGATCTACACCTCCTAGCATATAGAGCCTCAAAAGGTGTCATTCCAATACTCGCATGATAGCTATTATTGTACGTAAATTCTGCTAGGGGCAGGTGATCATCCCATGATCCCTTAAAATCCATCGTATACGCCCTTAACATATCCTCCAGGGTTTGAATAGTCCTCTCTGACTGACCATCTATCTAAGGATGATAGGCGGTACTAAAGCTCAGTCGAGATCCCATGGACTCCTGAAAATGGGTCTAAAATCTGGAGGTGAATCAGGAATCTCTGTCAGAAGTAATACTCACTAGAGCCCCATGTAATCTAGTTATCTCCCTGACATATAACTCAGTTAAGGCATCCACAGTATCTGTGCTCTTGATGGCCAGGAAGTAGGCACTTTTTGTCAGTCTATCCACTATGACCCATATAACGTCACGACCTCTTTGGGTCCTTGGTAAACCCATGGATTTTAATCCATGGTGACATGCTCTCATTTCCATGTTGGCACAGGCAAAGGCTGTAATAATCCTCCGGGCTTCTGATACTCAGCTTTCACTTGCTGACACACTAAACATTTAGCCACATAATCTGCCACGTCTTGCTTCATACCACTCCACCAGTACACCTTTCTCAAATCTCGGTACATCTTAGTACTCCCTAGGTGCATGGTGTATCGCGAGTAGTTGGATTCTCTCAATATCTGTCTCTTCAGGGTATCATTGTCTAGTACACAAATTCGTCATCTAAATCTTAACAAGCCATCCTCACTGACTATGAGATCCGACTGTGAAGTCTGCTCGACTTAGCTAACCATATCAACCAACCTCTGATCATCACGCTGCCCAGTTCTAATTCAATCCACAATCCTGGGCTCTATTCACAAGCTAGCCAAAAATCCAGTCTCTACCCCTTTCTAATCCAGAGTTCGACGAACTACTCTAATAAATCTCATTCCCTGATCATCATAGCAGATATCATACTCTTCCTACTTAGGGCATCAGCAACTACGTTCGCCTTCCCCGGATGGTATAAAATCTCGTAGTCATAATCCTTAAGGAGTTCCATCCATCTCCTTTGTCTCATATTTAACTCTTTATGATCAAACAGATACTTCAAACTCTTATGGTCTGTGAAGATCTGAAATCTTTCCCCATTTAAGTAGTGCCGCCAGATCTTTAAGGCAAATACCACAGCAGCTAACTCCAAATCATGCGTGGGGTAATTCCGCTCATGATCTTTCAACTGTCGTGATCCATAGGCGACCACTTTTCCATGCTGCATGAACACACACCCCAATCCTTGATGGGAAGCATCACTATATATTGAAAATCCTCCTGATCTCTTAGGGATAGTCAACATAGGTGCCACTGTTAATCTCCTCTTTAACTCCTGAAAATTAAGCTCACATTGATCAATCCATATGAACAGAGTCTCCTTGCGCGTGAGCTTGGTCAAAGGAGCAACAATCCTGAAAAATCCTTCCACATATCTTCTGTAATACCCTGCCAAACCAAGGAAACTTTGTACCACTGTAACTATCTTTAGTCTTTCCCAATTAAGCCCAGCCTCTACTTTAATTGGATCAACTGATACTCCCTCCGTTAAAACTATATGACCAAGGAAAGCTATCTGATCCAACCAAAACTCACACTTACTAAGCTTTCCATATAATTATTTTTCTCGGAGTATTTGAAGTACTAACCACAAGTGGTGCGCATATTCCTCGTAAGACCTAGAGTACACCAAGATATCATCAATAAAGACTATCACAAACTTATCTAGATAGTCCTTGAATACCTTATTCATTAATCTCATAAAGGCTGCAGAGGCGTTCGTTAATCCAAAGGGCATCACTAAAACTTCATAATGGCCATACATTGTCCTGAAGGCCGCTTTAGGAATAACTTCCTCCTTAATCCTCAATTGGTGATAGTCCGATCTTAAATCAATCTTACAGAAGATTGAGGCCTCTCTCAGCTGATCAAGCAGATCGTCAATCATCGGCAATGGATATTTATTCTTCACCGTGGCTTTATTCAATAATCAGTAGTCTATGCATAATCTGAGACTACCATCATTCTTTCTTACGAATACTACTGGTGCTCCCCACTGTAAGACACTGGGTCTAATAAATCTTGATTCAATAACTCCTGTAGTTGTTTCTTCAACTCCTCCAGTTCCACTAACGTCATCCTATATGGAGGTCTAGAGATAGACTGAGTATCTAGTACCAAATCAATGGTAAACTCCAACTCTCTTTGGTGGTAAATCGGGCAACTCATCTGGGAAGATATCCAAAAATTCACACATCACGGGTATATCCTCAATCCTCGGATGTTCTCGACTATCATCTGAAATGAGCGCTTCATAACCTTCACATTAAAAACAAACTTAATACTCTCAAAAGGTAACATCATAAATTTTCAAATTGCTGAAAAAAATTTCACACCTTTATTTCCTCAATATTTCAAACGTATACTGTAAGGTTCAGGTAGGGAGAAAGTCATTATCTTAGTGTAGCAGTCTAAACTCACTCGATTGGTTGCCAGTCAATCCATTCCCAAAAGTACATCGAACTCATTTATATTTAACATCATTAGATCTGCTAACATTACTCTATCTTTCACCTTTATTTCACATCCTCTACATATCATATCCATTCTCTAGGACTCACACATAGGGATATTTACATGTAGGATATACTCTAAAGGTTCAAACTTCAAATTTAAACTTCATGCAAAATGCTCAGAAATAAACAAATGTGTGGATCCCGGATCAAGAAACACATGAGCCATATGATTACAGACAGAGAGTGCACCTCTTATAGTTTTTGCAGAAGCGTTTGCTATTTCCTTATCCAGAGCAAACACATGTCCCACTGTGACGGGTTTCTTTCCTTTCTCTATAGCAGTGGCCCGCCTCAGGGGATTCACTCTCTGAGGTTGCTGTCTGGTAGGCTCCGAAGCATATGGTCTTTGAGGTTGAGGACAGTCTTTTACTATGTGACCCATGTCTCCACATCTAAAACATCCACGGATCAACCCAGTACAACTTCCCTCATGCGGTCGGCCACAGTCTCTACAAACCCTTATCTCAGGTCTGACATCTTAAAGGATCTCCCTAATGATGGGATAAGCTCTGGGTCTCTCCAATCCGCCCTTCTGTACCTAAATCCTTCCTCTTTTGAAGGAACCTCTCGGAACATCAGTCTGGAAAATCATTGGCCTCTTGCCCTTATCTCTAGTCATTGCTCTAAACTCATTTTGGGATTGTACCATTTCGATTCCCCTTTCAATCTCTTGTGCTCGTCTTAAAGCATCTCCAAACTCAGTAATACACAGCCCTATCAATCGATCTCTGATGATGGGCTTTAGTCCATATACAAATCTCTCGGTGCGGAGCTCTTCATCCTTAAAGGTCTTTGGATCATATTTTAACAAAGTGGTAAATCGACTCTCATAATCATCCACAGACATATCATCCTGTACCAGACTCGAAAACTCAGCCTGCATCCTTCTCTGGGCAGCTCGTGGTACATATTGGGCTCTAAAAACCTTCTGAAACTCTTCCCAGCTAATCACATCTTGTCGGGATATCAAAATACTCTAGGTAGTATCCCACCAATCTCAAGCTCTCCCTTTCAACATATAGGCACCCATACTGACCCTCTCAGCATCAGTGCATCCCAAATAGTCAAATATGACTCTCAACTCAGTAAGCCACTCCTCAGCCTCTACGGGATCCTTTCCCCCCTTGAATACGGATGGATTCATTTTCAAAAAGTCCCTCAGTCGGACCATATTTCTATCATCAGGCTGAGCGACGGGAGGCATCGGGTCCATCTGTATTGGGGGCATGAAAGGTCCTTGTTGTGCGAATAGCACTGCCATCTGTTTAAAACCCTGCCGCACATCTGTCTTAATCCAGTTAAACCGAGAGTTAGGACTCTCCAGTTGTGGGGCAGGTGGTGAAAGAGGCTCTGCCTGGCTTCTCGAATGACCTCGTCGTCCACTCACTTTCAATCTCAATACGTTCCAGCGCGTACACATGAAATTTGATTGAAATCTCAATCCTCAATTTCAGTTCATGACTAGACTTATACAGACACTTGGGATGTATTCTTTCACTTAACCGACATTGACAGTACTAAACACCCTAAGCTTTGATACCAAGAAAACTCTGTGACGCCTCAGAAGCACAGAAAATAGGGCAAATTTAAAACTTATTTACATCAATACACAATTCTGGGTGCATTCTTATGCAGTGTCATGCATCATGATATATAAATTATAAAACTTTCACCACAAGATCTCATCATCTAAAATTCATATATCATACCAATATACAATCCTCAATACAGAGTTAATTAATCCTACTACATCCCATACATCATTGTTCATCAAGTGTCTGTAAATACAACTTTAGTCTGGGTACATGAAATGTTAAATTATACCTCTTATACAATATACGGCCTGGAGCTCAAGTCCTCCACTAGCCACTACTTCGTACGTCGTAGGAAAACTCTCTTCACTTGAGAAATCTGGGGGGACATAAAAATAGGGTGAGCTTCTAAATCGCTCAGTAAGGGGGTAGGGGACTCATTAACAAAATAATGATTTGCACAGCACAATCATTTTGTTTTACAAGTGAAACCCAATAAACTCAGTAGAACACGTAGTATGAAATCATTAAACAATCATTCTCATCCCATTTTTCTAAAATCCTATAGAAACATGAGAGTAAATGGCTCAGTATGAAAACCATAGTTACAAGCATATGAAAATAAGGATGCGATAATGGCTTTTCTCATAAAAACGTGATAGAAATCACTTCAATAATAATGCACATGGCACAGCCACCAAAACACAATCTCATGTGTAAAACGGAGACTAGGCAAATAAAAACTCATATAAAAACATTCATCATGGCACATCAATATAATCTCCTCTGGGTGCGCATCCCAGGCATCCTCAAAAGAGGGAACGACAACAATATGGTCGTGTACATGGTGTATTGGTCTTACGTGTTACCAGAACAAGGCCCAGACTTACATGCTACCAGAGCAAGGCCTCTCCTCATGCACAGTATTGGTCTTACATGCTACCAAAGCAAGGCCCAGACTTACATGCTACCAAAGCAATGCCACCCAGCGCTATTAGATCGGGGGTCATCTCACGTTACCAGAATAGAGGCATCTCTCGTTATCAAAATGGAGGAATATTGGACTTACATGCTACCAAAGCAAGGCCCGATGTGTTATCACATGACACGCTTAAGTCTCCAAAATAGCCATTATCATATAAAACCGTTTTTCCTTCACGTAAAGCTCATAATGGTTTTTCTCATAAAACTTATCTGAAAATCATTTTGTACTCATCACAAAACATGTCAAAACTGAGCTCAAACCGGTAAAACCACGCACACATTTCTCAAATCTCAGTACGCCTTAATGTAGAGTCCAAACCCCGTTTCACATTTTAAACTCAAACGATTTGTAAAATAATTTCACACTTTGTTTACAACTCATAAAAATTAGGCCCCAACTGGCTATAAACCCATGTGCAATAACTCAATCACAACTCATAAAACATGCTTATTTTCTCAAAACGCTTCATGCTACAATTATCATCACAAAATCACAAACATAATGAGTTTAAGTTTTTCCTTACCTCGTTGCACCTCGTATAGTGCAATAGTTTTCCCCTAACGACAAACTAGCCTCGCATTCCTCTCCAAAACTCCCAGGCTGTCCAATCGATGTAAAAACACCATCAACATACCATCACATTGTCTCTAATCTCAACATCGAGCATAATTGCTCACATTCTCGTTAAACATCTCCAATGACCTCACCAACCAATTTCTCATAATTTCTCAATATATCTACCAACCCTAATCATTTCCAGCTAATTCATCATCACATCTACAGCCACCATCGCAGAATCTACTTCAAAATCAAAGATCAAAGCTTAGAAATTTACTCAAAACTTGTGGAGTGCTCAACCCACGCCTCAGCTTAAATCGTCCTTTGATTTCCAAGTATGTTGTTCTCCTTGCGATGAGGAACAACTTTTCTTCTTGCCACAACCTTTGATTCGAACGAAAATGGGTGTTTTAGAGGAGAGAGAAAGTTAGGGATTTTGATTTTTGGCAGAGAGAAAAGATGAATTCCAGAAAAACACAAAGGTCCTTATATAGACAGAGGGCAGGAGATCGACCTGCTTCCATTGGAGATCGATCTACATTTGAATTTGGGAACGTTTTGGGCACTTTTTATGCCTACCAGATCGATCTGTCGATGGGGTAAGATCGATCTCATAATCTTGAGGAGATCGATCTGCTCCTTATGAGGAGATCGATCTGCTATTTACAGAAACATTTTGAGATCGATTTGCTCCTATAGGAGATCGATCTACTCTTTACAGAAACATTTGAAGATTGATCTGCTTGCTTATGAGATCGATCTGCCTATCAGTTCTTGCGCATTTCCTACATTCTGGAGCCATGAGATTGATCTCTCATCCCTGGAGATCGATCTGACCTTCACAGATTGCACTGTTGCTGCATCAATTTGTAGAAAACTCAATGCAAAACTTCTCATAATCTACCCCATAGTCCATATTTCAACCCATACACATTCAAGACTTAAAAATCTCATCTTCTTATACTTCATTATATTTAAAACTTGTGTGTACATCAACATATCATAATTACATGCACCAAATTACAATTCTCATAACTGGGGTACATAAAATTCGCAGTTCTCACAGAAGATAAGAACTTAAAATGTCAAAATATAGAGGGTTCATTAAGGAAAGTCGGTTTGATTTGGTCTCGAACACATTGAAGTAAAGGAAAGACAAAAAATGGGCTAATAAGCTCGAAATGGTCCGTTTGAGGTGGTTTTGATACATTTACCTCCCGGAAGCAGCCAAAACACAGAGATGAGAGTGTAAACCATGGAAAATGACACTTTCAAATTTTTGAGTAAAAGTCAAACGTGGTCAATGATCAAGAAAAGTCAAATGTGGTCAATGGTCAAGAAAAGTCAAGGCTAGTTAAGAAATGTTAACTTTGACCATAAAGAACTAACCATGGTTAAATCTTAACCCAGTTAAGGTTTAAAAGTGGGAAAGATTTATTTTTAGTTAAAACACTCAATCTTCATTTCCTTAAGTATGGAAAATTAATTTAATCAAAATTCAAATTCAATTAAATGGGTAAAACTCGATGAGCCAACTGTGGAAATTTTATAGCCCATTAAAGTACAACAAGCATGTGCCGAATTGTTGGACCAATTGGTGGGCCCAATATGAAGTAAATTGAAGGCCCAAATTGTAGAAAACTTTTCAGTCCAAAAGCCCAAACTGAAGCCCCAAACCGAAACCCCAAACCGAAACCCCAAAGACAAGCCCATTAGTTAAATGGTTAAGGCCCAAAACTTAAGCCTAATTGGTATAAGCCCAATTCAAGGGCTGAAAAATAAGACTTAATGGCTAAGTATACTAAGTGAAAAATCAGCCAACACAACCCATCTTCTTCCTTAAGCTCTTGGTAATTAAGAGAAAACCATTAAAACACATAAGTTTAAGCTTTATCTCACTAGAAATCACTAACCCAGAGACATATTTGGAACATACAATCTGTATGAAAGTTGTTTCAAATTGAGAGAGGATTAACATACCTTGGAATTGGCTATCAAGGAGCCATATTGACAGAGAAAAAATTCATCAAAGTTTCGGCCAAGTGAGGAAAGACAAGCTAGGTGAGTTTTCAAGCTTCCAACTTCTAGTATGTTAATCTATGGATTATTCTAAGTTGATTGGTGTATGTTTTATGGATCAAAACACACAAAATCACCATGAATCCATGTTGGCTAAAAATGGGTATTTGTGTTTTGATGAATACCCATGTGATTTTAAGGCATGTATGGATTGGTATGTATGTGTACATGATTATGGCATAGTTAGTTTTAATCAATTTGATCAATTGGTTGTAGAATTGAAGATGACATATAAGGTGCTTGATAAAATGCCTCAATGAACATAAACTAAAGGCTTAAGGCATGCATAGGTAGTGTTTGATGAAATGCCTAAGTGAATGGTTAGTGAATTGGCCAAGGTTGGCATGATGGTAGCGTGACCGACGACATGGGCGACATGCATAGCTCTCGGCCACATGCCATGGTCGAGAGGCCAAATAGGCCAAGCCGAGGTGGTCTCGGCCCAATAAGGGTTCATGGGCCTCGAACTAAGCCTAATAAGAGCTAGTGGGCCCCACGAGACCAATAGGCATAGATGAAATAAATAGTAAAGTGAAATGGGCTTAAGATAGTGTTAGATCCATTAAGGTCCAATAAGAGAAAAAAAGGTCTATTAAGAGAAATAGACTGTATTTAAGGTGAAATACAGGTGAAAAAGTGTAATTAACCAAGTAAATAGTTATATGCAGCTCCAGAGATTATAGTAGAAGCGAATCGAACTATGAGATCGAGCAGCTTTGAGAAAGTGAAATTACTTGACGTGATTCCAAGTAAGGGAGTTTTGCAAGTAGTTAGAGATATCTGCGCATATTTTCATCTGCTTTTACATTTACTTAAAAATTATGAGGGTCAGAGAAGTGAATAAAATTTATAGCGACCCGATATGGTAAATTATGATTTTACCCCTATTTAGGGTAAAATTAGGAAAGCTAGAAAAAGTTGTAAAAAGCATGGAAAACATGTTTTTGAATGTTTTTAATGTTGTTTAGCATATGAGTAGATAGATTGGTCGATGTTTTCATGTTATATGCGAAAACAGCACAATATAGTGCCGATTTGATTTAATTGAGCGAATCTCTTTTAAATGAGCCATCTATCGAGCTGTGTGAAAACAAATCATGCTAGAGCATTGCTCGCACTGGATTTATATGTTTTTTACATAAATTAGTGTTGGAGTGTTACTCATACTAGATTTTAAGAGATGCATAACATAATACTAGAGCGTTGCTCGTACTTGATTTTAATGTGATTTATGCATGATAGAATACTGGAGTGATACTCTACTCAGTTTTACATGATTTAGATATGGCATAGTGCTGGAGCATCGCTCGCACTCGATTTTACATCATTGTACATGATATAGTGCTAGAGCATTGCTCGCACTAGATTTTATATGATTTGTGCATGAGGTCATGCTGAAGTTTACTCGCATATACTAGTTTTGAAAGAGATGACATGAAACAGCTGTGCTAGAGGCTCGTGCAGACTGTGTGTCACATGTATGAGATACTCGCAAGTGCATTTTGAGATATGGCATAGGACTATCGAAACTGAAATAGGGTCCATGAAGTACTTTGTACCGTGTATGGAACACTAAGTACGTTGTACCATGAGTATTTGTGTTGTGGAGTTGTGGAGTTATGGAGTTGTTAGCTAACAAGTAGGATTTGACCCACCTCCTGTTATAGTAGTGATGCCCCGCACACTGGGATCTGTCTAGCCTGAGATCACCGATATTGGGATATGATCATAGTCCTTGAAATTATACAAGTAGTCGCCAATCTCACCTGATATTTCTTACTTGATATGTCACATGATTTATACAAATTGGGTAGACCTGAGGGATGAGTTGAGTCTCAACATGTGACTTTGTATTTTTATATAACCATAAATCTTTATAAATCAGGTTAAATTCGAGGGATAGGTTGAACCCGAATTTCCATGTTTTGACATGATGAAATGCCATATTTTCTTATAATTTAATTGAAATGGCATGATATGATACGATTTATAAGCTTTACATGAGAGTGCAACATTTTTGCATGAATTATTGATGTTTATAAACGAGCATGATTTCAGTATACACGGATGAATGTGTACATACTTTGCATAAGTTTTACAGAGAAAGATACATGCTTTAGATGTGAAATGAAAAGAAATATTTTAAGGCATAGCATTATATTCATGTAGATAGTATGGTTATCTACTTGCTTACCTGATTTTCTTATTGAGCTAGTGAGCTCACCCCTTTCATTTCCCCCAGTCTACAGAGCATCTGCAGTAGCTAGAGTACGACTGATGACTTACATTCCTTTTTGTTCGCTGCATTTCCATTGAGTGAAAGGTATACATACACACGTACGATTTTGTATCTAAACGTATAACCGTACAGTGATGTAAACGAATGTAATACTGGGGATGTATTTGTATATAAATATATGTAAGCTCACTTATGACATAAATGTATTTACAATCAATAGATAGTTTATATTGACATGTATGCATGATATAGAATGGATGATATGGTAAGTAAAGGAGATGATACTAATACTGAATTACGCCCCAACGAATGTTTGAAATTGTCACAGAAGGAAAAGCAAGAAAAAGTAAAAAATCTGTAGTGATTTTTGGTAAATTAGGTCGTGACAGAATGGTATTAGAGTAGAGTTGATCTGATGTAAGTCGGTGTTAATGGTTAGGAAAGTTTACTTCCCCATATTAGTATGCGTTGTTTAGATACAAGTGTGTATTCTGAGATGAGAATTGACTAAATAATGGTTGTGAATGAAGGAATCGAGCCTATATGACTAAACCAGCCGTGGTAGAGGGGCGAGAGGTTGGGTTAGAGGCCGTAGAGGTAGGCTTGAGAACCGAGACGAGTATTCATCAGACCATACATCACCGAGTCTCGCTGAGGTACCAAAGAGTACTGAGGTACGCTTTACGAGGTTAGAGCGTAGCCTAGATACCATGATGGAGATGTTTACACAGGCTATGCATGAGAGGTAAGGTCTGGATGTAGGGGCTGCTCCTGGACAGGCAGCTGCTCCTGATACGCCTACACAACCTGCACAGACACTATAGCCTACAGATACTCCTACACCCCCATCAGTTCAGGGTACGTCTTCACCTGTTGACCCACAGCAGGTCAGTAGTGAATTGGGTTATAGTTATGAGTTTGGTCGATTACAACAGTTTCAAAAGTTTAAACCGTCATCATTTAGTGGGGTAAAGAACCCAGTCATTGCAGAGGATTGGATTGGGGAGATAGAGAAGCTGTACGGGTTTTTCCAGTGCACAACTTCTGAGATGGCCGCTTTTGCAGCGTTCATGCTGAAAGGAACGACAGAGCATTGATGGAAGTCCACCAGATTGATATTAAGAGCCCGACATATTGAGATTAGTAGGGAGATATTTTCGGATACTTTAGGAGGTAGTATGTTATAGACACAGCGCAACGGAAGCTGCAGATGGATTTTTTGGGGTTGATCCAGGGGAATGGATCACTGGATGAGTATGAGATGAGGTTTATGTCCCTAGGAAGGTATGAACCTGATACAATGATCAGTGAGACAAAAAATGTCGAAAGATTTATTGATGGATTGAGATTGACGCTATGGTCTAGATTGGTTCCACTTGATATCTATACGTACAAGGAAGCAGTGCGCAAGGCGCAACTCTATGAACAGGATTATGAGAGGAACGCTTCTGAGTTCCAGAAGGTTAGCAGGAGCAGATATAGAGATGGGAAGAGGCCGACGAGTGATAGAGGTATTGAGGAGGGAGGGGACTCTTCGGTAAGAGACCACAGATTGAAGAGATATGAAAGAAGACTGTTAGACCTCCTGTATACCCGACCATAGCTCCAGCTAGAGGCATTATTATTAGAGGACAGAGGCCTATGACCGAACAGTGTGGTAAATGTGGTAGATACTATGGCAGTAGATCTTGTTTGATGATTATCAAAATTTTCTTTAGATGTGGGAAGTTAGGGCATATCACGAGAACTTGCCTAGAGATGATTGAGCCGCCCCACAAAAGGGTAAGGAGCCAGAGAGAGCTCCAGTTGATGTTTCTGTTCCGAGGAGGAGAGCGATGGTAGAGGAGAAGAGGAAACAGGTGATTGGTCGAGGGCGAGTACATGCTTTGGACCAGGTCACTGCTGATGCTTCATCGAATATGATTAAAGGTACCATCTTGATTTTTAATCTTGAAGCATATGTATTATTTGATCATGGTGCCACGCATTCATTTGTATCACCTTCATTTGCATGTAAGTTATCAAAGTATGTAGAGCGTACGTTGTTGAGTAGAATGATGTTGATTAGTACGCTTATGAATAACAGTCAGCTAGTCGAGTATGTATTTAAAGACTGTAAGCTAAAAGTAGGGAAAAAGGATATGTCAGCCGATCTAATCTTGTTAAGTATGAGTGATTTTGATGTAATCTTAGGAATGGATTGGTTAGCTGCAAACAGAGCTGTTTTAGATTGTTATTCTATGATGGTTATGTTTCCTACCCTTATGAAATATGCTGTAAAGTTTACTGAAAAGAAATGAAACAGGTAGTTGCAGTAGTTAAAAAGATAAATTATTATGCTGACTGAATAATTAATATGTTGAAGGTTTCATTGCATACGTGGTTGATACGGATAAGGAGCATCCGGAGTTGGTAGATATCCCTATGGTAAAGGAGTTTCCAGATGTCTTTTTGGATGAACTGTCAGGGTTACCACTAGAAAGAGATGAAGTTCTGTATAGATTTGGTGCTTGGTACCAAGCCTATTTCGAAACCACCATACCGCATAGCCTTAGTTGAGTTGAAGGAGCTCAAGACGCAGTTGCAGGAACTGTTGGATAAAGGGTTCATAAGATCGAGTGTTTCACCTTGGGGAGCACTGATTTTATTTGTGAAAAAGAAGGATGGAAGCCTTCGATTGTGTATTTATTACAGATTGTTGAATAAGGCTGCTATCAAGAATAAGTATCCCCTTCCATGTATAGATGACTTGTTGGATTAGCTTTGGGGAGCGCAGGTCTTTCTTAAGATTGATCTGAGATCTGGGTATCATCAGTTGAGAGTTTGGAGTGAAGATGTACCCAAGATAACATTTCGAATCTGATATAGCCATTATGAGTTCTTAGTTATGCCATTCGAATTGATGAATGCTCTCGCAACTTTTAGTGCTTTGATGAATGATGTGTTCAAGCTATACTTAGATCAGTTTGTTATCGTTTTTATCGATGACATCTTAGTGTATTCGAAGTCTCGAAAAGAGCATGAGCAGCACCTGAAAATTGTTTTACAGACCCTCCGAGAGAAGGAGTTATATGCTAAACTAGGTAAGTGTGACTTTCGGCTAGAACAAATTTCGTTTCTAGGCCATGTTGTATCGAAGGATGGAGTGTCAGTAGATCCATCCAAGATAGAGGCTTTATTTCAGTGGGAACAGCCGAGGACAGTTACCGAGATCAGGAGTTTTTAGGTTTAGTTAGTTATTACTGGAGGTTCATTGAGGGATTTTTGAAGTTAGCTGCTCCGTTAACCCGTCTCTCTCGGAAGAATGTTGCATTCGTGTGGGACGATGATTGTGAGAAGAGTTTTCAGGAGTTGAAGCGTCGATTGACCTCCGCTCTGATTCTCACTATTCCTACCAGCTCAAGAGGTTTTTCAGTATATACCAATGTTTCGCATAAAAGACTGTGCTGTGTATTGATGGAGGATGGGAATATAGTTACTTATGGATCCAGAAAGCTGAAGGACCATGAGAAGGACTATCCAACCCATGATTTGGAGTTTGTAGCAGTAGTGTTTGTGTTGAAGATATGACGCCACTACTTATACGGTGAGAAGTTCGAGGTTTTTACTGACCACAAGAGCCTCAAGTATTTGTTCTCTCAGAAGGTATTGAACATGAGACAGAGAAGATAACTAGAGCTTTTAAAGGACTATGATTGTTAGATACTTTATCATCCGAGTAAGGCTAATATTGTAGCTGATGCTTTAAGCAGAAAGAGCCTTGGAATGGTATCGTATATGATGGTTAAGGAACACGAGTTGCTAGAGCAGTTTTCTAGCCTCAGTTTAGGTGTTGTGCCTTCTGATACAGATACGGACTGTGTGATAGCTAGCCTGAGGTTGGAACCAAATCTGTTGGACAAGATCAGACAGGCCAAGCAGAGTGATCCGTAATGCATTGATATGACTAGTCAGATGCAGACGGGCATATTGATCGAGTATGAGTTGAGTTCTAATAGACTAGTGAGGTTCAGAGGCAAGGTGTGTGTTCCCGAGGATTCAAAGCTTAGGAGATTGATTTTGTCGAAAGCTCATTCTTCGAGGTACACGTTACATCCGAAGAGTAACAAGATGTATCAGAATCTTTGGAAGTTGTATTGTTGGTCAGGTATGAAGAAGGATATGGCAGAGTATGTGGCGAGATGTCTCGTTTGTCAGCAAGTGAAGGTAGAGCATCAGAAGCAT
The DNA here is from genome assembly GCA_033439115.1 of Firmiana major. Lineage (NCBI taxonomy): Eukaryota > Viridiplantae > Streptophyta > Magnoliopsida > Malvales > Malvaceae > Firmiana > Firmiana major. Next base: position 16,985,069 of record CM065903.1, on the reverse strand, counting down.
GCAGGGTTATTGCAACCTCTACCTATACCGACATGAAAATGTGAGCATATCACCATGTATTTTGTGATGGGTTTATTGAAGACTCGTAAGAATCCCGATGCGATATAGGTGATCGTTGATAGACTGACAAAGTCAACCCACTTCCTAGCTATGAGTGCTACCGATACTCTGATTTTATTGGCAGAGTTGTATGTACACGAGGTAGTGACGTTACAAGGTGTTCCAGTGACTATTGTTTCGGATAGGGATTCTCGCTTCACTTCTCACTTTTTGGAACATTTTCAGGAAGCCATGGGAACCCAGTTGAGTTTGAGCACAGTTTTCCATCCTCAGATAGATGGTCAGTTAGAGAGGACTATACAAACTTTAGAGGATATGTTGAGAGCATGTGTACTAGATTGTAGAGGCTCTTAGGATAAGCCGAATTTGCCTACAACAACAGTTATCATTCGAGTATCGGGATGGCACCGTATGAGGCTTTGTATGGCCGTAGATGTTGTTCCCCTATTGGATGAGAAGAAGTGGGTGACCGAAAGATATTTTCTCCTAATTTGGTTATGAAAGCCTCTGAGGATGTTCGGTTGATATGTGAGAGATTGAGAACAGTTCAGAGCGAACAAAAGAGTTATGCTGACAAGAGACGAATGCCACTAGAGTTTACAATTGGTGAGTCAATATTTCTAAAAGTTTCTCATTCCAAGGGTATAATGAGATTCGGGAAGAGAGGTAAGCTGAGTCCTCAATACATTGGACCCTTTGAGATATTAGATCGAGTGAGAGATAAAGCCTATAGGTTGGCATTGCTACCGAACTTATCAGGTGTCCATAACGTCTTCCGCATTTCAATGCTTTGAAAGCATCACCCAGATTCGGTACATTTGATTCAGTATGAGCTGTTGGAGCTCAAGAAGAATATGTCATATGTGGAGAAATCGATTCGGATATTAGATAGGAAGGAGAAGGTATTGAGGTTGAAGAAGATATGGTTAGTTAAGATTCTCTTGTAGCACCACACTTCGGAGGAAGCTACGTGGGAGTTAGAGAGTTTGATGCGCAAGAAGCACCCCCAACTATTTGATGACTGACTTGGTTCTAATTTAGAGAACCAAATTTCTTAAGTTAGGGAGGATTGTAAGACCCGAAATTTTTATAACTTATTCCTTATGATTCCTAAATGTAAAAACATTCTATTACGTTAGTTGAATCATAAGAAGAGTATTTACTAAAAGAAAAATGCAAAGGAAGTAAGAGAATGCATATAAGTCAAGTAAAGGCCAAATATGGGTTATAAGAGCCACAAGCTAAACCGAATGGATTTAAATCTTTCTGACTGAAGATAAGAACTTAAAATGTCAAAATATAGAAGGTTCATAAAGGAAAATCGGTTTGATTTGGTCCCGAACACATCGAAGTAAAAGAAAGGCCAAAGGGGGCTAAACAAGCTTGAAATGGTCCGTTTGAGGTGGTTTTGATACATTCACCTCCCGAAAGAGACCAAAACATAGAGATGAGATTGTAAACCATGGAAAATGAAACTTTCAATTTTTTGAAAAAAAAGTTAAACGTGGTTAATGGTCAAGAAAAGTCAAGGCTAGTTAAGAAATGTTGACTTTGACCATAAAAAACTAACCATGGTTAAATTTTAACCCAAGTAAGTTTAAAAAGTGGGGAAGAATTATTTTTGGTTAAAACACTTCATCTCCTTAAGTATGGAAAACTAATTTAATAGAAATTCGAATTAAATTAAATGGGTAAAACTCGATGAGCCAACTATAGAAATTTTAAAGCCCAGAATTTTGTAGGCCCAATGGGCCAAATTGTTGGGCCAATTGGTGGACCCAATATGAATTAAATTGAAGGCCCAAATTGTAGAAACATTTTCAGCCCAAAGAAGGCTCAAAACTAAAGCCCAGTTGGTATAAGCCCAATTCAAGGGCTGAAAAATAAGACTTAATGGCTAAGCATACTAAGTGAAAAATCAGCCAACACAACCCATCTTCTTCCTTAAGCTCTCGGCAATCAAGAGGAAACCATTAAAACACATAAGTTCAAGATTTATCTCACTAGAAATCACTAACCTAGAGACATATTTAGAACATGCAATTTGCATGAAAATTGTTCCAAATTGAGAGAGGATTAACATACCTTGGAATTGGCTATCAAGGAGCCATATTGAGAGAGAGGAAATTCTTCAAAGTTTCGGCCAAGTGAGGAAAGACAAGCTAGGTGAGTTTTCAATCTTTTAACTTCTAGTATGTTAATCTATGAACTATTCTAAGTTGATTGGTGTATGTTTTATGGATCAAAACACACAAAATCACCATGAATCCATGTTGGCCGAAAATGGGTATTTGTGTTTTGATGAATACCCATGTGATTTTAAGGCATGTATGGATTGGTATGTATGTGTACATGATTATGGCATAGTTAGTTTTAATCAATTTGATTAAATGGTTGAAGAATTGAAGATGACATATAAGGTGTTTGATAAAATGCCTCAAGAACATAAACTAAAGGCTTAAGGCATGCATAGGTAGTGTTTGATGAAATGCCTAAGTGAATGGTTAGTGAATTGGCCAAGGTTGGCATGATGGTGGCGTGACCGACGACATGGGCGACATGCATGGCTCTCGGCCACATGCCATGGTCGAGAGGTCAAATAGGCCAAGCCGAGGTGGTCTCAACCCAATAAAGGTTCATGGGCCTCGAACCAAGCTAATAAGAGTTAGTGGGCCCCACGAGCCCAATAGGCCCATATCAAATGAATAGTAAAGTGAAACGGGCTTAAGATAGTGTCCGACTCATGCCGAATAAGTGAAAAAGGGGCTCATTAAGTGAAATAAATTATAATTAAGGTGAAATACATATGAAAAAGTGTAATTAACCAAATAAATGGTTATATACAGCTCTAGAGATTATAGTAGGAGCGAATCGGACTGCGAGATCGAGTAGCTTTAAGAAAGTGGAATAACTCGACGCGATTCCAGGTAAGAGAGTTTTGCGAGTTGTTAGATATATCTGCGTGTATTTTCATCTGCTTTTACATTCACTTAAAAAGTCTGAGGGTCAAAGAAAATGAATAAAATTTATAGCGACTCGTTATGAGTAAATTACAATTTTACCCCTATTAAGGGTAAAATTAGGAAAGTTAGAAAAAGTTGTAAAAAGCATAGAAAGCATGTTTTTGAATGTTTTTAATGTTGTTTAACAGATGCATAGATTTATTAGCTGATGTTTTCATGTTATATGCGAACGCATCACAATATAGTGCTGATTTGATTTAATTGAGTAAATCTCTTTTAAATGAGTCATCTATCGAGTTATGTGAAAACAAATCGTGCTGGAGCACTGCTCCCATTGGATTTATATGTTCTTAACATAAATTAGTGCTGAAGTGTTACTCGCACTAGATTTTAAGAGATGCATAACATTGTACTAGAACGATGCTTGTACTTGATTTTAATGTGATTTATGCATGATAGAGTACTTGAGTGATACTCGTACTCAGTTTTTCATGATTTAGATATGGTATAGTGCTAGAGTATCGCTTGCACTCGATTTTACATCATTGTACATGATATAGTGCTAGAGTATTGCTCGCACTCGATTTTATATGATTTGTGCATGAGGTCATGCTGGAGTTTACTCGCACGTACCAGTTTTAAAAGAGACGACATGAAACAGCTGTGCTGGAGGCCCGAGTAGACTGTGTGTCACACGTATGAGATACTCACACATGCATTTCGAGATATGGCATAGGACTATCGAAACTGAAATAGGGTCCATGGAGTACTTTGTATTGTGTATGGAACACGGAGTACGTTGTTCCGTGAGTATTTGTGTTGTGGAGTTATTAGCTAGCGGGTAGGATTTGACTCATCTCCCGTTACAGCAGTGATGCCCTATACACCGGGATCCGTGTAGTCTGGGATCACCTATATTGAGATATGATCATAGTCCTCGAAATTATACAAGTAGTCGCCAATCTCACCTAATATTTCTTACTTGATATGTCACATGATTTTATACAAATTGGGTAAACCCGAGGGATGGGTAGAGCCTCAACATGTGACTTTGTGTTTTTATATAACTATAAATGTTTATAAACTAGGGTAAATTCGAGGGATAAGTTGAACCCCGATTTTCATGTTTTAACATGATGAAATGCCATATTTTCTTATGATTTAATCGAAATGGCATGATATGATATGATTTATAAGCTTTACATGAGAATGCAACATTTTTGCATGAATTACTGATGTTTATAAACAAGCATGATTTCAGTATACATGGATGAATGTGTACATACTTTGCATAAGTTTTACAGAGAAAGATACATGTTTTAGATGTGAAATGAAAAAGGAATATTTTAAGGCATAACATTATATTTATGTAAATAGTGTGGTTATTTACTTTCTTACTTGATTTCCTTACTGAGTTAGTGAGCTCACCCCTTTCATTTCCCCCTCTCTACAGAGCATCCGCAGTAGCTAGAGTACGACTGATGACTTGCATTCCTTTTTGTCCGTTGCATTCCCATCAAGTGAAAGGTATACATACACACGTACGATCTTGTATCTGAACGTATAACCGTACAATGATGTAAACGAATGTAATACTGAGGATGTATTTGTATATAAATATATGTGAGCTCACTTATGACATAAAAGTATTTATAGTCAATAAATACTTTATATTAACATGTATGCATGATATAGAATGGATGATATGGTAAGTAAAGGAGATGATATTAATACCGAATCACAGACCAATGAATGTTTGAAATTGTTACATACGGAAATGTAAGAAAAAACAAAAAATTTGTAGTGATTTTTGGTAAATTAGGTCGTGACATTTATGGGGTGGGAGTTGTTTGAAAATAGTTGGTGGTGATTTCACTTGACTAGGATTATCTATTAGTACATTTCAATTCACACTAATTGCTTCATCTATCTACCTCTACTCCATAACTTCGCTATTTCTTGCTTGATCATCTTGGCACTCGTTCTCTAACTTTTTATTTTTTTGGTAATTGATCAAGAAATATCATTAATCCAAACAAAAAAGCATTAGATAGTAATAGGAAAGTAAATACATATTCCTATTTAAACTAAAGAGCTAAGGCCAGCTAAAGGATGTTTTTGTCCTTGCTGCTAGTTTGGCCATCTTCTCAATTTCTATTGTCAAAGGGTGCCTTGTTCTGGTGAAAAGAAACGTAATGTCATTTGCTATTATTCTGCGTAAGTCCTCTAGTGCCCGCTATAGTTTCCAATGGCTATACAGTTTTCCTTGAATAAGATTCTTCCATTTATTCTTTCTGTTATTACAAATGATGAATGTTACTCCCACTTCTTTTATCCTTATGATGACAAGTCGTAGAAGCAATAACCTTGCCAGTGGTTTGGATGGTACCCATATGCTTCTGCAAAGACAAAGCGTTTGGCCATTTGCATCCCTTAACATAGCAGTGATGCCCAACTAATCATTGTTTGATTCCTTATGGATATTGAGCAAAATAAACCATTATGTCGTTTCAAGAGGCTGGTGGCTAGGGTAATCTCCTTGGTCAGTGTTTACCCTGCCACCTCTAGAGTCTTCATTCTTAAGTTTATCATGGTAAGCTTGCTATATGTTTGATCACAAGGTCTTATAAGGGGAAAGGATTGTAAGAGGGCTAGATTTGGCTCCCTGGAAGATGCACGTGTTTTTATGTGTCCATATAGACCATATCATACTGAAAAAATAGACTATAGAATCTAAAGGCTTCCTCTTTGTCAATGTCCCTTATTGTTAGTGTCCGTTTGATCCATTTAACTGATGATTGGGCTGTACATGTTTGGTTCTCAGTGTTATGTCTGAAGTGAACCATGCTGCCTACGCTAATGTGCACTAAAGAAATAGATGGTCTATGGTTTACTCCTCTTTGTTGCATAAGGCATAGATTTCTGATACATCGACATTTCGTTTTCTGAGTTCTTTGCGAACCGGAAGGCCTTGGTTGCATATCGTCCATGTGAAGATGATCATTTTATAGGGTTTAAAGCAAAAGAGGGTATTAATAGGAATTATGTTTAGCGTGAACTTTATAAGAGTCAACCTTTCCCTTTGTGACATGCAACTGGCTTTCCATCCTGCTAATCTATCCTGGATTTTATCAAGTAGAGGCTGAAAGAAAGCTTTCTTTGAATTCTATTTGCTGAAATCAATACCCAGGTATTTCCCCAGGTTGTCAGTAGTCTTCAAACCTAAAATTCCCCTAAACCATCTTTTCCATTTTGTTTTGCAGTTAGGACTAAGGTAAAGTTCTGATTCTCTTAGTTTGGCTTTTATCTTGAAATAAAACAGAATTGATTAATTAGTCTCTTCAAAGTTCTACATACCTGGACATTGGCTCTAAAAAATTGGTAATAGTCGTCAACAAAATGAAGATGACTAATCGGGATTCCATTTATGCTAATTTTAATTCCTTGGATTCTTCCTGCTTGCCTTTTGTCCATCATAACATAGAGGAAAAAGGATCACCTTATTTAATTCCACTAGATAGCCAAAATGGCTTAGATGGTGCCCCATTAACAAGTACTTGGTAGCTAACAGTGTTAATGCATTTCCCAACTGAATAAATCCACTTATCTAAGAACCCCATTACTTCCATAACAATGCTGATGAATGACCAGTTTAGCCTATCATAAGCTTTATTCATGTCAATCTTAAGGGCATCCAAGAAGCCTTTCTCGTTTTTCCTTTCCCTTATGTGTTAAGAATCTCTCCCCTATCAAAATGTTATTTGATATGTTGCAACCTTTTAATGAAGGCATTTTGATAGGAGGAAATGATGTTATCCATGATTGGTTTCAACTTGCTCACCATGGTTTTCGCAATGATCATATAGGCTACGTTATAAAGACTAATTGGCCTACAGTTAATGACTTTTTCTAGGGACCTACCTTTTGGCACCAACTTTAAAAGGGTTTATTTAGATTTTTGAGCATGTGTCCTGAGTTGAGGAAAGACAAGGTAGAATCTAGTGTGAGTGGTCCTACAATGTGCCAGTATTATTGATAGAATAAACCTGGCTCTACGTCTATTCATGGTTCATTCATCAGCCCATTTGAAAGATTGCTATTTTCATTTCTTTTGTTAAGAAAGGCTGATTCAAGACTTTCTTCTGCTCTTCAATAAGTTTTGGAATACTAAGAGACCCCAAGTAAGCTCTTATGTCTTGTTTTCTAGCTGTGAGTATCAGACTGAAGAGGTCCCTAAAATGATTAAGAAAAGCTTCTTTGATCCCCTTTTGATTTTCTTCCCAAGAATTTCCTTCATCTAGAATTCGTGAGATCTTATTCCTAGTTCTCTTTCTAGTGAGCATGGTCTGATAAAACTTTTTTTTTCCTCGAACAATCCAATTAATTCTAGATTTTTGCATCCAAAATACTTGCTCTTGATTGGCCAATATTTCTAACTCCATACATTTTCTCTCTTCTGCATGAATCTTTTTTGTCAAGGTGGCTTTGGAGCTTGCTTAATTGTGAAACCAGAAGTTCTTTTCTTTTCTTTAAGTTTTTGAATACCTCAATATTCTAATTTTTCATATTATTTTTCGTTATTTTCAGTTTTTGTATTAGCATATATGCAGGTAAACCTCTTACCACGCTATGCCAGGAGTTACTGAAGATCTCCTTACATTGTGGATTTGTGATCCACATTGCTTCAAACTGGTATAGTCTTCTTCAAAATTCCTTCTGTTCCATGGTGATGGTGGTCTTACTATCACCGTCCACGTGTACCAGGATCAACGAATCAGAGATCGCCACGTGACAAACACAGGAGAAGCCACGTAGCTCCTACCGCGCCAGAGCCTCACGCGACAGAGTACCGTGATAGGCGACACAATATGGCGACAGATACTCCACCGTACCGGTCTGTGCCGCACAGTAGTCGCGACAGACTCCATCGCCTCTATTGCGACATAGGTCTCCCGCACATCCCGCGGTAGAGGTCTCTGGCACAGACCGCCGCATAGTCTCCCGCACATCATGCGGCATAGTCTCCCGCGCAGACCGCGGTAGAGGTCTCCCGCATAGCATGCGGCATAGTCTCCCGCACAGCATGCGGCATAGTCTCCCGCGCAGACCGTGGTAGAGGTCACCCTCAAGCTATTTCGCCCAAAGCGCGACAGAGTACTATATGACTCTGTCGCGGCCCAGACACGCGCCTGGGCCTCAGCTCGAACCGACCCAGAGAAACCTATAAATACCAGGTGAGCTCTCTGAAAGAAGGGATTCGATTCGATCCAAAAAGTACAAAAACAGGGAGAAACACTTAAACCCTTTGATTTAAGCAATACTTTCTCCTTTTCTTACATACACCAACTCCCGATCACTGACTTGATCGTCGGAGTGCGCGTGCAGGGACAAATCCCTGCCCCCTCTGATTCCTGTTGTTTTTGCAGGATATACGAAGAACACGTGGAGCAAATTGTATCGATTAATTTAATCGTCAACAGTACAATCAGACCACGTGGAAGGTAAAGCACTGTTGCTGTCAGGTAGGCAACATCACATGGTGTTAAGAATCATTGCTTTATGGTCCGATTACAAAACAAACAGGTTTGTAAATGAAGCTTTGTCAAACCATTGAAACCGCGATGAGTTAGTGAAAGCTCTATCCAATCTCTCTTATACTACCTCATCCCCTTCCTTATTATTTATCCAAGTGTTGTCCCTTAGCTGGTATCTTGAAAAGGTTATAAGAATTCAAGACATCGATAAGCATATTAGCTCCCTTAATGGTATGATTTTTAAATGAGACTTTATCTTCCGCATTGAACACCTGATTGAAATCCCCAACTAAGACCCAACATTCATCATCCCTAATCCTTAAGCTTAGTTCCTGTAACCTGTTCCATATTGTTTTTCTGTATTGCAATTTCGAGTGTCAATACATACAACTAAGCTAGAAGGAGTGAATGGAATTGGAAACATGAGCCAAAATGAAATGTTTCTCCTTAACCATAATTTTAACATCAATTTTATCCCCGCATACAACGAGAAGACCACCACTTTTTCCTCTACATGAAACCCCATTAGAATACCAAAAACCCCATTTTCTAGCCAATCGGTTCCCTTTTTCGATTGAAATTCTTGTTCCATAAAAAAGCAGAAGTTAAGCTTAGATTTTTGGATTAATTCTTAGCATTTTGAGAATGTCAGGGGTGCACTTAATCCGCTAACATTCCAGCTTAGGAGAATCATGGCGATTGTGGAAGCTGTTGTGGGACAGCTTGTTTGAACCCTCCTCATGATTCACCTTAGTCTTGTTAACTCTGAGTATCTTTTACCTTCAATGTCTGCAGAAGTTGACAACTTGTCTCTTGGAATCAGTTTCTTGATCACTCTCAATATCCTCTTCCCTCTTCTTTTATGTTCAGAAGATTGGTTGTGCACTTGGTGTTGTCTATATTATTGTTCTTCAGTACAATCTGTTGTAGTAATCTTTTCATCATGCAGTTGTACCTGTAGCTAGATTGCATGGAGTGGTTGCTCTATGTCCTCTTTCGAGTCAAACTCGATGCTTGTCTCAACATTGTTCCCCGGTTACGGATGCGTTTGGATTTCTTCTCTACTGACCCAGTTCTATATTGCTTGTTGGGGTTGGTTCGAGGTATCGTCAATCAATAGGGTATTATTCCCTGATTTTCTCACAAGGCTCATGTTTGGTTTATTCCATAAAGTAAAATTAACCTTTCCTACCCTTGTTGCCTCCTCAAAAATGCTTTCAATTTGCAAGCTAAACCCTGGTAGTGCCTGTCGTTCTATTTGTGTTTTTCTTCTCTCCCCCGTTGTACTGCTGTTAGGCATATCAAAATTTTCCTGTTGATTTTCAATTCTACCATTTGTAAAGAACAACTCACCTTTTGGTAAAAGCATCCACCTAAGGTAATTATCCTACGGTTGTTCCATCATATTCGAGCAATTGTTTCTCTGTAAGAGCTAATAATGATGTGCCATTTGATCAAACAATCCATCAATTTGTGTTTACTGACGCTCTTATTTACGTTCTGCCTCTATTTATAATGAGCCTTCCTAGGTAGGAGGATCCTCTGGAGTGATCGGTGTGATAAGATTTCCTCCTAATTATTGGTATTGGTATCCGTTCTCGATATGTATTTCAATGTGTGCAGCACTACATCCTGCATGTGAGAGTTGTCGTTAATAATTGTTGTTTACTGTTGGATCAATTTTGCATCAAACTTAGGTATCAGTTCCACTTCCTCCATCTCTCATCGAGCCTGACATGGTGTTGTTCATTTGGAAGATTTCTATCGTGGTTTTCCCTGAGAATTCCACAATAGTTGTTTTACGAGTGCCTCTATTGTGGAAGGCTCTAATGTTATTCCTGAAAAAAATGTCATGAAGATCGTATCCTGTGTTAAAACTAAAACGAACTGACATCTCCTTCATCTGTTCGATAACCATTCTTTCTATGTCCGGGTTCTAGTGTTGGCAAGTGGGTGGTATATGGCCTATGATCCTGGATCGAGCACATACTTTGCACACTCTTTCATGACAAAATTTGACCAAAGTCATGACACCATCATCGCTCCTTAGCATACAGCTTTCCACGAGAGGTTGCCATGGACATATCCAAACTCTGACCCGCATAAACCTAATGTCTCTTAGTGCCACGTTGTCCCAATCAGCAGTTGTTACTAGTCCTGCTATTTACCCTAATCTTCTTACCACGAATGGCCTCTAGTACTCAAATGGAAGTCCCTAAATTTACATCCATATTGAAATCTGCACTAAGTTTTTGATGTTTAGGACTGTGTTTGGCCTCTAATTATCAGCAAGGAGAAAGACACCACCATCAAGGGACCAAGGTCCGTCTTACCAAATGAAATGTAGGTCCTGTATATTCTCAAAATGCATAATATAGAAAATTTGGTCTCTTCTAACCACTATCACTCTACCTCTGAGTGGCCATGCTCTGTTAATGATACGTTGCAGATGAAATACCGAGAATCATCGATTGTCATGTTAGAAGCCTACTAAACAATTTTGCCTGAACAACCTACTCTGTTCAAGTTCTTCTGTGATAACTGGCATTATAAATCCTCATCTCACTCTAGTTCTTACTAGCGGTGATGGTTGCATCTCCACATGGGCATCATTTTGGTTAGTCTTATCATTGGAATTATCGCTTTTGCTACTTTCAGCCCAACTATATTCACATTGTGATCTAGTTTAGTTCACTTTAGGGTACGGATTGAACTGATTTTTGGAAACCTTTTTGCTAATAAACCTCTGTTTACCTTTCATTTGATCCACAACAGTAATAAAATAGGGGAATAGTGACTTGTTGTTTTCTCCCTTGAAATGATTCATTTCATGGATTTAGATTTTAGGGCAATGTAATTTTCCATATATTGGTGTGTAAGAACGATGAAGATGACTAGGTTGTGAGAACAATGAATATATGGTAATGATTGGCTAGGGGAAAGGGGAAAATCTTTGCTTGAGATTGGTATGAGGGAAAAGAAATGAGGATTCAAGGAAATAGAGGAGGGGGTGGAAATCGAAGTGTTTATGGGAAACAGGATTGAATGCAGCTGCACGGTTACTTCTGGAATGGGTGAAAGATTCAATGGTGATGTTGCCTACCTGACAGCAACAAGAATATACCTTTCACGTAGTCTGATTGCACTAACGACAAAAGGGTGACGTCGATGTAATTTGTTCCACGGGTTCTTCGTATATCCTGCAAAGACAACAGGAATCAGAGGGGGCAGGGATTTGTCCCTGCACGCGCACTCCGATGATTAAGTAACTAATCGGAGTTGTGAATGTATGAAGAAGAGAATGTATTGCTTAAATCAGAGAGTTTAAGGCTTTTCCCTTCTTTTTTGTTCTTTTTCTTTCTTTTTTTTTTTTCAGAGAGCTCACCTGGTATTTATAGGTTTCTCTGGGTCGGTTCGGGCTGAGGCCCAGGCGCGTGTCTGGGCCGCGACAGAGTCATATAGCACTCTGTCGCTCTTCGGGTAAAGCAGCTTGCGGGAGACCTCTACCGCGGGCTGTGCAGGAGAACTATGCCGCAGGCTGTGCGGGAGAACTATGCTGCAGGCTGTGAGGGAGACCTCTACCGCAGTCTGTGCGGGAGACTATGCCGCAGGCTGTGCGGGAGACTTCTACCGCAGTCTGTGCGGGAGACTATGCCACAGGCTGTGCGGGAGACCTCTACCGCAGTCTGTGCGGGAGACTATGCCGCAGGCTGCGTGGGAGACCAATATCGCGATATGGGCGATGGAGGTCTGCCGCGCTTGCTGTGCGGCACACCGCAAGGCGACAGACTCCTATCGTATCGAACACTCTGTCGCACTGCAAGGAACTGTGCCACGTGGCCACTCTGTCGCCAAATCTGCCATGTGGCTCGTTCTTGGTTTGACACGTGGCAGGCAAATAGTTACACACGTGGATTCTGGTGACACGACCACCATCAATTGCTCCCCACTCTTTGGTAGGAATCTTTCCTGCGAAAGAGTATCTGGGTCTGGACTTTTCTTGGGTCGGGTCGGATCTCCTCGCGTGTGTCGACGCAGGCGAGCCGCTATATATACTGGGCCCCTGCTGTCCTTGTCGCTATTGAGTTCTCCCGCAAAAAGACACTTAGCCGCAATTTTCTTTGGACACTCTCTCGTAACTCTGCCGCAACTCTGTCGCGTACACATCACTGTGTCGCAACACTGCCGCAGCTTCTTCATACTCTGTCACCAGTTCCTCCTTTTCTTCATTTTAGGTAATTTCATAGTCCGTAGTCCCACTCTTTTGATTTACGGACTCCTAAAATGGCTGGCCATGGTGTAGGAAAACAAATTGATTTAGGCGTTAAGTCGACTTTAAAGGAGGCCGACGTTCAAGACCTAGAATCCCGATTTCCTTTACCCGATGGATACTCTTATAGGCTCCCAACCCCTCAGGAGAGCGACATACGTCATGTGTCCGACGGGGCTGTCGTTTTTAGGGCAGCTTTGGAGTTAGGACTCCGCTTCCCATTATCCGACTTCGGGGCTTCCTTCCTTAGGACGCACAGGGTATCCCCGGGACAACTGCATCCTCATGCATGGATGCAATTGGTAGCATTCACCGTGCACTGCCATTTAAGGGGCGTCCCTCTGTCCCTTCCTCTTTTAGAAGTATTCTTTAGGCTTCGAGGGAGCCCCGACTTAGTGCCTTACTCGCTTCAGCGGGTGTACCAGCCCGATTTTGAGAACCGATTATTCGAGAAATCGGCTAACAAGCTTCATGGTTTCGAGACGAAATGGCTGGTCGTGGAAGTGCCCGAGGGCCTGGATTTCCCCATTCGTTGGGAGAATAGGTGTGAAATCCCCAAGGGTCCCCGGGTTGCCACACTTAGGGAGCAGTTGTCTTCTGACGTCAACAAACTGCTAGTCCCTCATCCCCTTAGCCTCGACACCCTTATATCAAATGAAAATTTGATATTAGCTGGCTGGGGTGTGGGTCCGGTCCCTGTTGTCGGACCCTCTGTTCCTTCGTCAAATCCTCTGCCTTCGGTTTCCCCCGAGTTAAATCCTGAAGCACCTAGGCCACAAGAGGATATAGGGAGTACCAACGTAGAGTCTAGTTCTGGCAGCGAACCCTTAGCCAACCTGACTGGCTGGGAAGGGTTCGGCTCTACTTTCATGGTGCTCCCGAATGACGACGCGATAAATATCGAGTCCCTTCAGGAGCATTTAGACTCTCCTGAAGGTAACCTTTCATTGTTTCCCGTTGCTTATCGTTTCTGATCAATTTTTGACCATTGATGTATTTTCTTTCTTTTTTGCAGATATGAGTCATTTCCGATGATCGTTGGGTCGCCAGGTCTCTGAGGCTGGTCCTTCCAGCGCTCCTACCAGGAAGAGGCGTCGTTTGGCCGACGATGTCCTAAGTGAGGCACCGGTCCCCTCTCAGCCACCTCATGCTCGGACCCCTCCTGTTTCTAGGCAGGCGATGCCTCCCCCTCCTTCGGAGCAGAGGATCTCTCTCGGGATAGGGGGAGAGTTGCCTCATCTTCATGGGGGGCTTCTTAGTCATCCGGGCGATCACGCTCCGAGGAGCGTGCGGAATGCAATATCATTTCGTCGCAGCGAAAGAATCGAAGGCACTTGTACATCGAAGGTTCGATGGGAAGCAGGCCAATACTGCCGAGGATAGGCCCTGCTGACGAGAGGTCCTACCCCGTGGACAGGGGGTTTATTATGAGAGGGGTCGAATTTCGAGTTTATCTCGGGGTCCACGACAACGATACTTTGGACATTCTCGGGGTGGCTTCTCGAATTAGTTGGTCTTCCATCCTTCCCCGGGATGAGGCGAGGATATTTCGAAATTACCCGGAGGGGGAGGACTTAGCCGACATGGAGGCATTGAAGGTAAGTTTCATACTCCTCTTCGTTTGACTCCTTTTTGCCACATTCTTTGAATCTAACTTTTTGCATTTCTTTGCAGCTGGCTCAACGAACTGTGGCCAACAATGCCCAGCACCGGGCTTATCGGGAACGTGCCGATAGGGAAATTCGGGAGTTAAAGGACCAAGTTATGGAGTTACAGAACACCGTCAACAACTTGTCTAAACTTTCGAATTTAGTTCGTAGCTTGGAGGAGCAGCTCGCTAAGGTTCACCAGGACCTGAGCCAGGCCAAGGGGGATCTTACTGTTGAGACGGCTCGGTCTAGCAGATTTTAAGAGGATCTTCGGGATGCCCACTCTGAGCTAGACTGTATGCAATCCAACTACGGATCTTTACTTGCTCGAAATCAGGAGCCCGAGCAGCGCGTTGCCGAGTTGGAAAGTCAGGCTGCTCCTACGCTGACCCAAGTGGAGATCAATAGCATACGGGCCGAGGCCGTGAAGGAATACAATCTCTCCAAGGATTGCTTGAGGCGGAAGGAAGATTTCTCCAACCCTTATGTGAAGTACGGGTTCTACTTGGCCCGGTCTTGGTTAGAAGTACATAGGGAAGGAGAGGAATTCCCCGAGCTCTAGTACACCAACGAGGCGATGCTATTTGAGGCCCCCGACTGGACTAAATATGAGCCTGAAGCCGAACCTGCAGACGAGTTATTCAGGAGGACCGCCTAAGATGACCTCGCCAACCTCACTGGTCCTTGGAAGCCCATGGATTTGGACGGTGCTCCCGAGCCTATCGAGGCTCTTATTGATTTAGACGGCGAGGAGGGTCAGCAGTCCTTGGGAAGTGATGGTCCGTCTGCAGCTGATCCCCAGCTTCCTCCCGAAGAGTAGATAGCTATTTTTGTTTTTTGTATTTCTTTTCAAGTACTTTGTTGTTTTTTATTTTAACTTTGTACTTTTGTTGAATGTAATCGTAAAGATCTGTTAAAGATCTGTTTGTAATGACTTTTGAATGAAATGAAATTGAGATTTTTGTTCATGCTTTGTATTGCACTACTTCTCTATTTATCATTTATCATTCTTTGTCTGTTTGTTTATTTTGCTTGAATGTATTCATTTGAATGTATTCGCGCTTGCTTGAATGTATTCGTTTGAATGTATTCGTGCATGCTCCCCAATTCTTGATAGAAAGGTATACTTTCAGAAAGAATTTTTTGTGTGAACGTATAATTGTTTAAGGCTTGATTACTGTGACGTGTATGCGTCTTTAGTTTTTATAGCCTTGATATTTTTATCGCCTGGCCACAGTGATGCATAGTGCCTCAGGCTCTTACGGCTCGGTTGAACTACGCCTGGCCACAGTGACGCATAGCGCCTCAGGCCCTTACGGCTCGTCTGAACTACGCCTGGCCACAGTGACGCATAGCTCCTCAGGCTCTTACGGCTCGTCTGAACTACGCCTGGCCACAGTGACGCATAGCGCCTCAGGCTCTTACGGCTTGTCTGAACTACGCCTGGCCACAGTGACGCATAGCGCCTCAGGCTCTTACGGCTCGGCTGAACTACGCCTGGCCACAGTGACGCATAGCGCCTCAAGCTCTTACGGCTCGGTTGAACTACGCCTGGCCACAGTGACGCATAGCGCCTCAGGCTCTTACGGCTCGTCTGAACTACGCTTGGCCACAGTGACGCATAGCGCCTCAGGCTCTTACGGCTTGGTTGAACTACGCCTGGCCACAGTGACGCATAGCGCCTCAGGCTCTTACGGCTCGGTTGAATACCTGTCACAAGATTTAGATGCATAGAAGTTGCAGATGTATAATAAAATGACATTCTGCGTGATGATTTGATAACAATATCTTGTGATGGTATAAACAAATGATAATACTGTTTGGGAAAGAAAATATAGCGATTAATTCAAATACAGCTTTAGGTGATTTGAATTCCATGTTTTTCCTATCTTCTTCCCTTGTAGAGTTTCCAGGACACAGGTGTTAGGTCCAATCTTGTATCTGATTCTGTAGGGACCTTCCCAATTGGCTCTGAATTTCCCATCCTCCTTCAGGGCATTCGTGATCTGCGACTTTCTGAGCAGTAGATCTCCCTCAAACATTGGCCTATCTCTCACCCGGCTATTGTAGTAGTTGGCCACCCTCTGATGATAGGATGCCAATCGAATAGCCGCGGTTTCTCT
This sequence comes from Firmiana major, assembly GCA_033439115.1. NCBI lineage: Eukaryota > Viridiplantae > Streptophyta > Magnoliopsida > Malvales > Malvaceae > Firmiana > Firmiana major. Next base: position 16,968,470 of record CM065903.1, on the reverse strand, counting down.
ATGTTCGTCGAGTAGGTCCAAGCCTTCCCTTAGAGCTTGTGAATTTTCTTCCTCTACTAAGGGTATCACTCTTGGTGATAACGCTCCAATTTTCACGGGGATCAGTGCTTCTGCGCCGTATACAAGGCTGAATGGCGTTTCTTTAGTCGACACACGACTGGTGGTACGATATGCCCATAAAACACTAGGCAATTCATCCACCCATGCCCTTTTTGCTTTGTCTAGCCTGGTCTTCAGCCCATGAAGGATAGTTCGATTACTGACTTCGACCTGTCCATTAGCTTGAGGATATGACACTGAGGAGATACTTAGCTGAATGTTGACGCTCTTACAAAATTCACGGAAGGCGTTGCAATCAAATTGCTTTCCATGGTCGGCATTTAAGATGCGGGAAATTCCGAATCGACAGATAATGTCTTTCCACACCATTGCCTCCACTTTCTTTTCCGTGATTGTGGCTAAAGGCTCTGCTTCAATCCACTTTGTAAAGTAATCGGTAGTCACTAATAGGAACTTTCTTTGACCCGTGGCCAATGGGAAAGGTCCAAGAATGTCCAATCCCCATTGCGCAAAAGGAATTGGCTGTACTGTGCCTTGAGAGGGAGTCACTGGGGCTGTTGTGATAGGCGCAAACCTCTGGCATTTGTCACACCTGCGGGTTTGGTCCATCGCATCTTTCTTCAACATTGGCCAGTAGAATCCCGATCGCAGTACTTTAACAGCAAGAGCTCTCGCTCCTAAGTGTTCGTCGTAAATTCCTTCATGCACTTCGACTAAAGCGTAGCTTGCTTGTTCCGGTCCCAGACATTTCAATAAGGGTGACGAATATCCCCTTTTGTACAGTTCTCCATTGATGAGTGTGAACTTCGCCTCTTGTATTTTTAAGTGACGAGCCTCGTCCTTATCTTGGGGGAACGTTCTTTCGGTGAGATACTGTTTGTATGGGGATCTCCAGTCCTCTCCCACTTGAATGTCACACACTTCGACCTCTTCAATACTAGGTCGTTCGAGCCTCTCCACCTTCACTATCCTTCCTCGTGTTTCGGTGGAAGAGGCTAACTTAGACAATGCATCAGCATGTGTGTTTTCGGACAGGTTGATTTGTATCAGCTAAAAGCTTTTGAAAGTCTAGGCCAGAAGTTGGACTTTCTTCAAGTAAGGGACCAGCATCGGTTCACGTACCTCGTACTCTCCGCTGAATTGGTTCACCACCAATTGAGAATCACTGTGTGCTATCAAGTGGTGAACCTGTAGCTTCTTCGCTAACATCATCCCTGCTATCAGAGCTTCATACTCCGCTATGTTGTTCGAACTGGGGAATCTGAACCGTAGGGAGTATTCAAGGGATTTTCCTTCGGGTGATACCAGGACTATACCCGCTCCGTTTCCGTTGGCACTTGATGCCCCGTCGACATGCAGCAACCATGGGTGAGCCTCCCCTTCACTGCTGTCGCTTGGGATAGTGCATTCTACGATGAAGTCGGCCAGAGCTTGACCTTTGATAGCCTGCCGTGGTTGGAATGTGATTTCGTATCCCCCAAGCTCCACTGCCCATTTCACTAACCTTCCTGAATGTTCAGGTTTCTGGAGGATCTGTCTTAACGGTTGATCTGTCAAGACAGTGATAGGGTGTGCTTGGAAATACGGGCGCAACTTTCGCGAGGCCATCAAAAGGGCTAATGCTAGCTTTTCGGCCAGCGGATAGCGGGTCTCTGGATCTAATAACACTTTACTCACATAGTAGATGGGACGGTGCACCATTTCATCTTTCTTCAGTAGCACCGCACTGACGGCGAAATCACCGATTCCCAAATACATATAGAGTTGTTCTCCTTCCAGGGGCCTTGTTAACAAAGGCCACTGTTTCAAGTATTCCTTAAGGTCTTCAAAGGCTTTTTGACAATCTTTCGTCCATTCGAAGTTCTTTCCCCTCCGTAGAGTTTTGAAGAACGGCAAGCTCCTTTCTGCTGATTTTGACAGGAAGCGATTCAGAGCTGCTATTCTGCCTATCAATCTCTGGACTTCTCTTACGGTGGTTGGGGGTTTCATGTCAATGACTGCCTGTACCTTTTCAGGATTCGCCTCAATGCCCCTGTTAGTGATCATGAAGCCCAAGAACTTCCCTGATCTTACCCCGAATGAGCACTTTTCAGGGTTTAGCTTCATGTTGAATCTCCTTAATACTTCGAATACCCTGGACATTTGATCAGTATGAGACTCTCCTACGCGGCTCTTGATTATCATATCGTCCACGTAGGCTTCCATGGTATTTCCCAGAAGATCTTTGAACACTTTGCTCACCATTCGTTGATAGGTGGCTCCCGCGTTCTTTAGACCGAACGGCATTACCCGATAGTAATAGGTTCCGTTATAGGTTATGAAGGAAGTCTTTTCTTTGTCTTCTGGGTGAAACATGATTTGGTGATACCCGGAGAAAGCATCCAAGAAACTGAGGAATTCGTAACCGGATGTTCGTCTACCAGTCTGTCTATCCGAGGTAGGGGGTATGAATCTTTAGGGCAGGCTTTGTTCAGATTGGTGAAATCCACAAACATTCGCCACTTCCCGCTAGATTTCTTTACCATCACTACGTTGGCCAACCACTCAGGGTAGTAGACCTCTCGGATGAATCCGGCGTCCAGGAGTTTACTCACTTCTTTAGTGATTGCTTTTTGTCGTTCCGGGGTGAAACTCCTCTTCTTTTGTTTGACAGGTCTGTGCCCGGGTATGACATTAAGCTCATGGCAGATCATTTTGAGACTGATTCCGGGCATGTCCGCCGGGCTCCAGGCGAAGACATCCGAGTTTCTTCTCAGGCACTCGACTATCTCATTCTTGAGTCGTTCGCCCAGTTGAGTCCCTATGAATGCCTTTTTTCCCTCATCCCCTTCTGTTAGTTCAATGGCCTCGGTTTCCTCTACAGGCTGAGGCTTGGGCGGATCGTCTATACATAAGGTTTCTTTCCTCTGTGCTACCTTGTTGGCAGTGGAAGCGAGATAACAAGTACGGGCACTCCTTTGGTTTCCTCGTACTTGCCCGACTCCGTTGGGAGTGGGAAACTTCATCAATAGATAGCAAGAGGATATCACTGCCCTCATGTCATTCAGCACAGGTCTGCCCAAAATCATGTTGTAGGCAGCGGAGGTTGACCTGACCACCATGAACAACACTTGTCGGGTCACGTTCTTCGGGTGCTCTCCGAGAGTCACAGGCAACTCTATGGACCCGACAACCTTCACTCGTTCGCCCGTGAATCCGTATAGTGGCGTCATAACGGGCTTTAGCCTATCTTCGGATATGCTCATTTTTTCGAAGCAGTTCCAATAGATTAGGTTTACTGAGCTCCCGTTATCGACCAGAACCCTGCTCACCGGGTGTTTGGCCACTACAGTGGATATCACCATGGGGTCATCATGGGGCATGACAATATCACCTTTGTCAGTCGGAGTGAACATGATGGGTTCTTCATCCGCCTATTCTTCCATCACAACGTTAACCTGATACGCTTGCCTAGCGTAACTTTTGCGGGAAGTAGAGGAGCTTCCCGTTATTGATTCCCCGCCTGCAATAACATTTATTGCGGGGGCTGTAGGTTCGTTGTTTGGCGGATTGACTCGGGGGATGGGCCCGATTACTTCGTTTCTGGGCCTATTCCTTCTGTTACCATCGTTTGGCCCAGTCCGCGGGTGATCATTCCTTTGGTCACGCGGAGGATAACGGGGTCTCTCGCTTCTCCACAGGAAGCGATTGATCTTCCCCTCTCTGGCCAGTCTTTTCAACTGGTCCATTAAATCTCTGCACCTCTCTGTTGGGTGACCGTGAGCACAATGGAATTCACAGTAGGCTTCGGGGTTTCGTCCTACATCTCCAATTTTCTTCTTGGGGAATTCCAATAATCCTGGCCCTTCGATAGCTGCCAGTATCGCAGTACGAGGCTCGTTCAACCTGGTATAGCCTTCATACCTAAGCCTAGGGGCTTTGTCTACTCTCACGGGTCTTGGGGAGCTTCTCTCGGGTGCATCTCTCTCTCTCTTCTTTCCTTCCTTTGCCTCCCTGGGCTGTATCATTTTCATCACTTCTTCTTGAGCTACATACTTGTTAGCCCTGGCAAAGAGGTCGAAAATTGTCATCGGTTGATCGAGAGAGAGGGATTCTTGTAGCTTTTCGGAGCTTGTCCCTTGCAGCATTGTAGCCAAGGCTACGCCTACCGGTAGATCTTTCACTTCCAAGGTTGCATCTCGGAAGCGGTCTACAAAGCTTTTCAAGGGTTATTTATTCCCTTGTTTAAGCGTGAGTAGGTAGGTAGCATCTTTCTTCCTCTGGCTGTGGATCATGAAGACTTTGAGGAATTCATTTCTCAACTCGTCAAAAGAGGAGATTGAACCTTCGCTCAACCCGTTGAACCACTTTAGAGCGTGCCCGGACAATGTGAGGGAAAAAGCTCTGCACATAATTTCGTCCTCCCACCCATGCAGCAGCATGAGGGACTCGTAACTCTGTATGTGGTCATAGGGGTCTGCTTTGCCGGTGTAAGTGGCCATGGAAGGCATTTTGAACTTCTTTGGCAAAGGTTTGTTCATGATCTCCAGGCTGAATGGGATCCTCCTCCTTTGGCCGTCATCTGGAGACACCAGTTTTTTCTTCTCGAGGATCCTTTGGACGACCTTCTCCACGTCCTCCGACCCTCGAGCTGAGCATGGCCTTGTCCCTTCGGGTCTAGAAGAGTCCGACTGATAAGCACCCCTTCCAGTACCTCCCATTCCGGGACTTGAGATTTCGAGACCTTCTCGTGGGTCTTGGCCTCTCTGTCTCCTCGCTCCCCAGCCCTATAGGCTCCTAGATCATGTTTCAACTCTACGGGAGATGAGCTGCGGCATATGGGGGAACTCTGCCTCCTATCGGCTAGAGGAGAAGTCAGCTGCCTGTCGGGTAAAGGAGAACTCTGCCGCCTATCAGCGGCGGGAGAGCACCGTCGCATATATGTTGCGGGATAGCTCTGCCGCATGTAGTCCCCGGGAGAGCTCTGCCGCACGGGTTCCGCAAAAGAACACTGTCGCCTGAAGTCGGCGGGTGAGCTCTGCCGCCATTGAGCCGTGGGCGAGCTCTGCCGCACATTTGGTGGGCTCTGTCGCCTATCGGCCAGTGGTGAACACTGCCGCCGTTGAGCTGCGAGCGAGTTTCGTGGTCTATCCGCTGGGGGAGACCTCTGCCTTGCTGGATCCGCAGTGGCATTATTTCGTGTTCCTGCCTCTTGTCCAGCGTTTACCAGGGTGGAGGGCTGACCTCTCTCGTAGGTCTGCCTAGGCGTGCTCTCCCCCACTAACTGCTGCACTTCATGGGGCAAGCTGAATTGGGGGAGAGCGTCTCTGAAGAAGCTCACCATAGCTTTCAACGCTGTCGTGGTCTCTTTATTTTTGCGCTTCAGGGTCTCAAATTCTTCTAGAGAAACCAAGGCTTCTCTGTCACCCCTTTCACTACGTCTTCATCTCTGCTCTGGTCTGACAGGGGGACTCACAGAATTCTGCCCTCCTGTCAACTCTGCTGTAGAGCGTGTTCTCACCATTTTGATAGAGAACCTGACTTTTTGTCAGATTTTCCACAAACAGCGCCAATTGATGTTGCCTACCTGACAGCAACAAGAATATACCTTTCACGTAGTCTGATTGCACTAACGACAAAAGGGTAACATCGATGCAATTTGTTCCACGGGTTCTTCGTATATCCTGCAAAAACAACAGGAATCAGAGGGAGCAGGGATTTGTCCCTGCACGCGCACTCCGATGATTAAGTAAGTAATCGGAGTTGTGAATGTATGAAGAAGAGAATGTATTGCTTAAATCAGAGAGTTTAAGGCTTTTCCCTTCTTTTTTGTTCTTTTTCTTTCTTTTTTTTTCAGAGAGCTCACCTGGTATTTATAGGTTTCTCTGGGTCGGTTTGGGCTGAGGCCCAGGCGCGTGTCTGGGCCGCGACAGAGTTATATAGCACTCTGTCGCGCTTCGGGTAAAGCAACTTGCGGGAGACCTCTACCGCGGGCTGTGCAGGAGAACTATGCCGCAGGCTGTGCGGGAGAACTATGCCACAGGCTGTGAGGGAGACCTCTACCGCAGTCTGTGCGGGAGACTATGCCGTAGGCTATGCGGGAGATTTCTACCGCAGTCTGTGCGGGAGACTATGCTGCAGGCTGTGCGGGAGACCTCTACCTCAGTCTGTGCGGGAGACTATGCCGCAGGCTCGCGGGAGACCAATGTCGCGATATGGGCGATGGAGGTCTGCCGCGCTTGCTGTGCGGCACACCGCAAGGCGACAGACTCCTATCGCATCGAACACTCTGTCGCACTGTAAGGAACTGTGCCACGTGGCCACTCTGTCTCCAAATCTGCCACGTGGCTCGTTCTTGGTTTGACACGTGGCAGGCGGATAGTTACACACGTGGATTCTAGTGACACGACCACCATCAAATGGCATAAAGGAGAAAGGATTTCGAGGTTGAGATAACGCTATCTGAATTGAGAGGAAGGATTCGCCAATCAATGAAAAGCTCTCGGACGAGAGGAATTTTTTTTTATGACTCCTTATTAACTCCTAACAAATCATATAGTTCACTTGTATCATGAGACCTCAAATTGAATCCCAAGCTGTTATCCAATTCACAATTTTCTCCTGAATGTACTTAGAATTAACTGGGCTTGGTTGTTGTAAAGCTCATCCTCCATCCATTATGAGAAAGTACCCAAATATCCAAAACATTTCTCATTTACTTGGTCCCCGAATTTGTATTCGCTTGCAATGTTGTCACATCCAACTATCCCTTGTCCCTTTTTTGTTCTAGAACCCATACCCAAGTTACTCTCTCTGTAGTGCGTGTATTTCAATCACTATTCCATCTTATTCTGCTTCATTTTTCGATTTTACTCATGACTTGAACATTATGCCTTTATTGCTTATTTGTATTGCTCAAGAAAATCCAATTTTCTAGATTCACTTGAGTGCGGCTTCTGTACGCTTCTTCATGACCAAGAACTCTAATAGGACTCCCACCATCTAGTTGCTATCCTATTCATTTACTCTTGCTTTTGTTTGCACTAGAATAAATTGCTTAGTTGAATGTAAGTATGGATCAGTCCTCTTCGGATGACCCAACCGTCAACATTTGTTGAAATTCATTCCAATAACCTTATGCTTTTTGTTGCATCATCCATCAACATGCCTGATAAATCCTCACTGGTAGCAAAATTTAATTCTAGGATCTTACCCAAACCAGATAATAATTCTATTTCCATTTAGTCCCAAACATGTACTCGTGGGTAGAGGATTTTCTATATTCACCTTTGCTCTTACTCTTAGTCTTGTCATTTGAAAAACATATTTTGCAACCATATCCACTTCCATAATATTCGTCAGAGGTTCCACAACCTTCATCACCACCTACTTGTTTGTTAGCTCGACCGGTAATCTTTTAGTTGTACACACATCTCCACCTTATTAAACGAGAAATTGTTTGTCACCATCCATGGTTCTTACTTTTTATAGCGAAAATAGACCATTATGAGGAAATTAAAGTCTTCCTTTTATTACCCTAATCATATCTTCCTTTTTTTTTTCAAATCTGAAAATCCATTTATGATAAGATCTTGGTATTATTTCCAATTCTTCCCACGTTTTCGAGTTTTGCTCTATTTCATCATTCATTTTTTTTCTAACTTAAGCTCCTTTTGTCTAAAAATCTGCCCACCAACATTCTGTCCCACCCTTTTTCCATTTGATACTTGGTTAAATCCAACTTATGAAAAAGCATCATGTATTTGTGAACTCTCACTTCTTGGTTGAACAGATTATAGAGTGACTCGATGTTTATCTGCAAATTTCTTCCTCTGTCCTATTTTTCCCATTTTTTTAAAGACTCATTTTTTTCTTTCCTTCTTCACTCATTGCTTTTTTTTTTTTTTTTGTTGACCACTAGTACTTCCAATAAAGCTAAAATCTTCTTAGCACTAAAAGAAATTGAATGACCAATTGAACTCTTAAAACCTACTTTGCATTTCAAGTGAATTGATCAGAGAAGTCATTTCTTGTCATAAAGTTCGCAAGCTTTTGAAAAAAAAAAAAAAAGACATATGAAAGGTTAAATCTTCATTAATGAAAAAGCTTAGTTGATGAGGAAAATTAGCTGTATTATTTTTGGGACATTAAGCAAATGAATCTAGCAAAAAAAATGAAGAAACTTTGAAGCCTCACGAAGCCACATCAGTCATTCTCTTTATATCCTTTTCATTGCAATCAACCTCAACCACGATTACAAATCCCGATTTTAGCAACCTATTCACTCGACTTTCCCATTTGTTTCTCAATTATGAAAATTCGCAACATCAATTCAATGTCTCCAAGGGATATCTGTCATTCCTCACAAATTTCAGACCTGGAATTGCTTGGATATCCACCTTTTCAAAAGTTGCAGACAGCTTGGGTAAACACGATCAACAATGTTGTAGTAGAGATAACAAAAATGTCGGTAGAGGTTCCACCGTGGATTGATGCTTATTTTTCAAGAGGAATTCAGCCTTATGCTAAGCTTGCTTGCCTTGACAAACCTATTAGAACATGTTTGCTCACTTGGCCTTGTATGTGGAAAGACTTTTTATTCTTATTCCTTTAATTTTTGCTCCTTTTGGTTTTAGAATTTGTTTGGAAGTTTGTTGGTTTGGCATTAAACTCTTATTTTTTATACGTCAATTAAATTGGCATCAACACTTAGGCATCGTCTTGATTTTAAGATGATGGCTTTATTTGGTTGCGGGGCTTTACTTTTAAGGGATGCTGGTTATTCCATCAATGGCCTTCTTGATCAGGATATTGATACTATGGTGACTTCATTTGTTTATACCTACTCTTTTTCTTTGCAATTTCACTTGTATTTTTCCATGTTGTAATCTTAATATGTCAAAGTTGTATATGATTAATAAAAATAGGAAATTGAAGGATCCTAATATTTGACAAAATGCACATAGTTTCCTTCTTATACACATTCTTGACATGTACCAGCTTAGTATTCTATAAGTGTGATTATCTGGAGCATTTTGCACAACGGTAGAGTGTACTAAGCTAAGACAAGTTTCCAGAGGTCGTTTAACACCATTTCAAGGGATTTGTTTTCTTGAGTTTCAACTATTTTTTGGTCTTAAAATTCTCTTTCGACTTAATAATTATAGGTTAGAGTTCTGTTCTTTCTTATGCTGTTGCTTCCAGGGATTTAAAACGCGGTCGCGGCTTCGTTTTCGGTTGCATTGCGTTTGTCACGGTTACGGATATAACAGAGACCATCGCGGTCATAACGGCTATCGCGGTCGTGATTTTTTTTTTTCGCACAACTTATCCCAAAATACAATATTTGCAATTATAATCATAATTAATCTTATTTTATAATTTTTAAAGTAATTTATGATATCTTAAATCTAATATTTTTGTGAAAAATTTAGTCATAATTTTTTTATTAGAATAAAACATTATAATTTAATAAAATTACTTATAATAATTGAAAAATAACAAAAGTAGAAAATGGAGATCAATAATTACTAAATTAATTCTTATTAATATAACTATTTTTCATCTAAAATATTAAAGAATTCTTTCACCAAATTTTTGTCATTTTTTAATATAAATTAATTATGTCAACATTTCTCTTTTTTTTTCTCTTCTATATGAATTTCTACAAAAATTAATAATCAACAGAATAAAAACATATTAAATTCAATCCGCTATAAAAATTATATATATTTCAAATCTTACATATTACCACATAGTCGAATGACGAGGAAGATCATGTTCTCCCTCTTCACTTTCAGAGCCACGTTGATTTGGTCTTTGTGATCTCTGTTCCAAAGTCAAATCATATCTTTGTTCTCGATACATTTGCAAGGGTGGATACATTTGTTGAGGTGGATACATTTGTTGAGGTGGATACATATGAGGATAATAAGGCATAGGATAATTAGGAAATGGTTGAGGTGGATAATAACCTTATGGTGGGGGATAATAACCGTAAGGAGGTTGAAAATGTAAAGATGGTCTCGATGGATAATGATCTTGAGTACCAAATGATTCATTAGTAGAACTTGACCTTCTAGACGAAGAGCCTCCAGAAGTATCATGTTGGTGCTTCTTGGCTTTTCCTTTTGATCGAGCTCTATCTTGACTTCCATCCCCACTAGATCTAAAAGATGGATTTACTCCATAATCTGATATATCAATGAATAATCCACCAGTTACAGCAAGCCCATATTCTCCTCTAAGTGGACTGAAAGGTCTATTTTCTCTTGCACCACCACTATAATCAGCACTACTACCATGATCACCACCATCACCACCACTATCACCATCACCACCACTATCACCACCACCATCACCAGCATCAGATGGAGTTGAATCCTCGTCATCATCATTCTGAGTTACTTTCGGATTTGTACTTGACTGATGTACGTTTTCTTCCGATTGATGTGACTGTTCATAGTTCATTTCATCATCAGAATTATCTGCAGGCAACCAATCAGAATTTTGACCATCTAACAAAGGTCTTTCTCTCTCTTGCAACCATTCTGAAAGTGGATCTTCGTCTTCAAATATATGATCAAGTCTAATATGATTGAAACTATCGTTTATCTCATCGGGACTCATTCTTTTTTGATGTCTCATCCTTAGCCTCATATTATAATAAGTATATACTAACTTCTGAAGTCTTTCATATTTCAATCTATTTATGGCCTTAGTGTATATATAGCTAAATGTGCTCCAATTTCTTTCACAATTTGATACAGAAGTTGTTTGACTAAGCACTTTAATTGTCAATTTTTGTAATTCAGGAACATATGTGCCATATATCATCCACCATTCAGCTGTATAAAATTATTTAAAATAAATTTAACATCCAAAATAATTAAATAATATTAAATAAATTTTAATAAATTAACTGTTTACCTGGATTCATTTGCTTCCAAGCTCTCTGTGCCTTAGGTGTACCGAACGTCTCATTTTTTTGTCGAAATAATATCAACTATATTGATAAAAAATATAATTTATCAAATAAATAAATACAAAAAGTAATTCTATTTCTAATACACAAAGTGAATTTTAGAGTATAAAACAGTATTAAACACTAACCTGGTTAATCATCCTGATTTGAGTATCCATAGAAGGTTCTAATCTTTCTATTACTGCTTTTGTCCATTGTAATGTTTCTCTTAACACACTTTCAGAATGCTCCACACCAAATTGAAATTGAGGATTAAGATAGTAACCTAAAAATAATTCAGAACAATATTATCTAAAAGTAATAAAAATAAATATATAACTAATTTAAACGTAATGATAAAATATAAAAATGTTTTTAATTATCATCCACATTTTTAGTCTACTTACCAGCTGAATGCAAGTCAGAATGCATGAAGATCCATTTGTTATCAATAATCTTTTCATAATCAGCAGAGTATCGACAATCTGCCTGAATTGCCCGTTTAGCTCTATCCACAGCCTCATAAATAAAGCCCATGGTTGGTTTCTTATCACTATCCACAAGTCGCAATACCTTTACCAAAGGCTCATAAACTTTTGTTATGTCACGTGCTTTTTGCCAAAATTCTTTTCCTAAAACAATTTTTTTGGCTTCATAGGCAGGCCCCGACTTTTGTTATCCCCATTTTGACTCTTTGAACTTCTATATATTCATGAATAAAATTTTAAAGTAATATAAATAAGATATCACAAAAAAATTGTTAGATTTAAAAACTAAAAAACAATTACTAAGTACTAACCTTTGAACTGAACATTTCTCTTAAACCTTGTTTGTGTTTTATTATCTCCTGTAGTTGAATGAAATAGGTGGCAAATCGGGTAAGACCAGGATGAAGTATTTGTCTTCCTTGAGTATATTTTTTCATTAAATCAACCGTCCATATGTGATTGTATATGAAACACGTCACTTTCTTCGCCTCGTCCAAAACTTTTTCCACACTTGACTTTTTGCCAATATCTTCAAGACATAAATCTAAGCAATGAGCTGAACAGGCCGTCCAGTACAGATGTTTCCTTTTTTCCATTAATTTTTTTCCAGCAGCCTTAAGTGCTGCCTCATTGTCAGTGACTATTTGGACAATGTATTCTTCTCCAATCTCTTCTACAGCATGATCCAATAGCTTGTAGTAAAATATAGTATCTCTAGTATGAGCACTAGAGACATCCACAGATTTTCAAAAAATGGTCCCTTTACTACAATAAACTAGAAAATTAATTATATGCATTTGGTTCAAACTGTTTGTCCAACCATCACACATCAGTGTAGCACCTAATTCACTCCAATGAACCTTTAATCAATTAACCCATTCTTTCACTTGTCTATACTCTGACTCCAAATACACATCAGAAATCTCATAAGGTGTTGGGAGTTTGACATGTTGCGCAATTTCTGCTGCTACAGAAACTAAATTGTGCAACCATGGAGAGTTTGCTAACTGAAAAGGGAGTCGATCATATATCAAAAATTTAGATACTGATTCACCTAATTTCTTTCTCAATGTCTTTAAAAAAGAATCATTTACTTTTGGTTGCTTTGCACTCTTGCTTCTAACCAATTCAGGTATGGCTCCCCTTAATGAAAATTTCGAATTAATTGGAAAGGATTTCTTTATTTTTTTATCAAAATAGTCACTAACTGAGCCGTGAGAGCTCCGTCCCTCTTCATAAGTATTACTGAAACCACCAGTTCTTTGCCTAAATTCTTGCCTCATATGCCATTCACGTTGTGATTGGACACTATCTCGCATATCTTGTCTTGTAGCATTCTCTTCGTCCATGAACCCTTCATAATCATAATCCTCTCTTCTTAATTGTGATAAGAATTCATCTCTTCTCCTTTTGTTATCAAATTTCTTTGATTTACTTTGTTGAAGGAGTTTCATCATACTTTCTCTAATAGTGCCTATTAATAATATAGTTAAGAAAAAGAAAAAATTAGTTGTACATGTTAATGTAATTTTATAATCTTAATTGAGAAATTAATAATAATATTTATAACTAACCGATAACGTTGGGGCATGGTGCGACATTGCCAGTCTTATGAGCAATATGCTTCTTGAAGCGTGTTATTCCTCCTTTTACAACTTTCCCACAAAGTTTACACGACACAATTCCTTTTGCATTTGGTACAGGTATTCCGAAATGCCAACCGATGTCATCACTCGGTGCGCCTTCTACTCCTTTACTTGGAAACTCCTCACGTGGTGGCATGCTTGATTTTTTCTATAAAATAAGTAATTATAAACATGAATAAAAAATATTATATTCTTCATACATAAATGAAAACTAAATTCAATTTATCAAAAAATAATTGAATTTGAACCATTAATTTTTTATATTTTACTATAATATTGTATTACATTAAAAATTTAATATTAATTGCTCACTATCAAAATTCAATATAAGTATTATTTTTCTCTTAAGTTATAATAATATTTAGTGCTATATTTTTAAATATTAATAACTTAAATTTGGCAATTAAAAAATCTACTGAAAAATTTATATTAACTATGTTAATTTTACCCAAATTGAGATAATTACTAAACATTTAAGCTAATTAGATAACATTTTGGTTATAATTATTAAATATTTACTAAAAAATTTATTAATTAAAACTAACTCCTTAAAAATTTGTATTAATTATACTAATTAAAAAATTAACTACTAAAAAACTATACTAATTTAAGCTAATTATTAAATATTTTTCAATTATTTATTAAATATTGACTTTAAAAATTATTAATTAATACTAATTCTTTAAAAATTTGTATTAATTATACTAATTAAAAAATTATACTAATTAAAAAATTAACTACTAAAAAATTATACTAATTTAAGCTAATTACAAAACATTTTGGTTATAATTATTAAATAATTAATAAAAAATTAATTAATTAAAACTAACTCCTTAAAAATTTGTATTAATTATACTAATTAAAAAATTAACTACTAAAAAACTATACTAATTTAAGCTAATTATTAAACATTTTTAATTATTTATTAAATATCGACTTTAAAAATTATTAATTAATACTAATTTTGTAAAAAAATTGTATTAATTAAAAAATTATACTAATTTAAAAATTAACTACTAACAAATTATATTAATTTAAACTAATTACTAAACATTTTTAAATAATTATTAAATATTTAATATAAAAATTATTAATTTATAATAATTAAAATAAATTATATTAATTAATTTTTTAATCTAACCTCCCTGTACCCCCCCCCCAAAACGCTCCAGATCTCTCCCCCAATCTCACTAATTTATAATAATTAAAAAAATTATATTAATTAATTTTTTTAATCTAACCTCCCTCCAGATTTTTTTCACAACCCCCCCCCCAATCTCACTAATTTATAATAATTAATAAAAATTATATTAATTAATTTTTTAATCTAACCTCCCTGCACAAAAAAAAAAAAAATCGCTCCAGATCCCAACCCCCCCGAGCTCCAGATCTTCCCCCCATTCCTCATCGTCTTCGATCCCAGCAGACCCAGAGGCCGCTAGAGCTAAACCATCCCCCCTCCCCCCTGTGAGATCTGAGAATTTCAGGCATATTTTATTGATGTAATAATAATTTGAAGTGTAATTTATTGAGCTAAGTGAATTGTGGGAATTATAAATGGAGATTTATATGTTAAGTGTGTAAAATAAGCATGAAGTATGAGGACAGATCGATGTGGGAGAAGGAGAGATCGATCTGGTGAGTTAAAAATGACGAGGAAGGAAGAATTTGAGGAGCAGATCGATCTCCAATGGAAGAGATCGATCTCTAAATGATTCTGTTTGAGAAAGGATCGATCTCATGAGTAAGAGATCGATCTCCAAATGATTCTGTTTGGGAGAAGATCGATCTCCTTAGGAGCAGATCGATCTGATAAAGCCATAAAGAGATCGATCTCACCCCTCGACAGATCGATCTCCTAGGCATAAAATTGCCCAGATCGTCCCCAAAATTCAAACGCAGATCGATCTCATCAAGAGGCAGATCGATCTCCTACCTCCAGTCTATATAAGGGACCCGTGTTTTTCTCCTGCAAACTCACTTTCTCTCTCTTCCAAACCCATTTTCATCGAAAACCTAACTTTCTCACTCATCCAAATCCCCCATTTTCGGCCGAATCAGCTGTTGTGGCAAGAAAGAAAGTTGTTCCTCATCAAGGGAGAACAACATACTTGGAAATCGAAGGACGAATCGGATCGAGGCGTGGGTTGTGCGTCTCACAAGCTTTGGGTAATTTCTAAACCTCGATCTTGATATTTGAGATGATTTTGATGTTATTGGTGGTTGTCATTGCGTTGAAATAGTTGAGAAAGGATTAGGGAATTGATGAAATTGCAATGTAGTTGGAGTAATGTAGATATTTGGTAATTTTAAGAATTTGTGCTATAAATGGGAACATAGACAACGTGGTGAATTAGCGTAGATGATTTAACATGAGAAATATAGGACGTTGAGCTATTGTGAATGAGGTTGTAGTTTAGGGTTGAGTTACGAGAACAAAGAGATATTGAGGAGTTATGAGCAATTATGCTCGATTTTGAGAATTGAGGTTTATGAGATAATTGAGTATTGATGTTTTAACATCGTTTGGACAGCTCGGGAGTTCCAGAGTGGAATGCGAGACTAGTCCGTGATACGGGGGAAACGATTGCACTATACGAGGTGCAAAGAGGTAAGGGAAATCTAAACCATTTGTGTATGTGAATTGTGAACTATTTTAGCATGAATTGTGATTTATAAAACAAGCATGTTGAGTTTTGTGTTGAGATTAAATTGCACACGATTTTATAGCCGGTTGGAGCCCAATGTTTTTATGAGTTTATAACTGGGCTCTACGTTAAGGCAATATTGAGATTTGAGAAATGTGTGCGTGTGCTTTGCCAGTTGGAACTCGATTTTATTACGTTTTGTGTTGAGTACAAAACGATTTTCAAATGAGTTTTATGAGAGAAAAACCATCATGAGTTCTACGTGAAGGCAAATCAGTCTTGTGTGATAAGATTTAGGTGTGTGGTTGTGAGTACACACTGGGCATTGCTCTGGTAGCATGTAAGCCCGACTTCTTCTCCGTTCTGGTAATGTGAGACTAACCTATTCTGTGGCTATGCCACGTATGCTTGGTGGCTGTGCCACGTTATACCCCCTTGGTGGCTGTGCCACGTTGAGAAACCCCATTGGTGGCTGTGCCACGTTATACCCCCTTGGTGGCTGTGCCACGTTGAGAAACCCCATTGGTGGCTGTGCCACGTTATACCCCATTGGTGGCTGTGCCACGTTATACCCCATTGGTGGCTGTGCCACGTTGAGAAACCCTATTCTGTGGCTATGCCACGCGAGAAATTAAACCAATGGCTTTGCCACGTGTGTTTTGTGGCTATGCCATGTGAGAAATTAAATCAGTGGCTATGCCACGTGTGTTTAGTGGCTGTGCCACGTGCATTATTTTTACTGTGATTTTATCACGTTATTTGAGAAAGCGTTTAACGCGTTATTTTCACATGCTTTGTTATTGCTCTAGGGTGAGCCTTTTACTTCATGTTTTCACATGATTTGAGATATGAGAATATCGTTTTGAGTACTTTCATGCTATGGTTTTCAAATGAGTTTCACATACAAATAAACATTTTGTGATGTGAATTTTGGTTTATGAAATGAGTTCCTTACCCCCTTTACTGAGCGATTTAGAAGCTCACCCTATTTTCCTTTCCCCCCAGAGTTCTTCAAGTGAAAAAGGATCTCCCTGCGACGTACGGAGTAGTGGCTAGTGGAGGATTCGAGCTCCAGGCCATATATATTGTATCTTGAGGTATATTTTATCTTTTCATGTACCCAGACTATTATTGTAATTGCAGACACTTGATGTATAACATTATATGGGATGTATTAGGATTAATTTACTTGGAATTGAGTAAGGTGTATAATACCGTATTTATTGTATCATGATGAGATCCTGAGGCATGATAATTATGATGATGTATGATACTGCACAGGAATGCACTCTTAATTGTGAATTAATGAGTAAAAAGTTTTAAATTTGTCCTATTTTCCGCATTTTCTGGGCGTGACAGAGTTTTCTTGGTATCAGAGCTTAGGGTGTCTAGTACTGTCAGTGTCGGTTAAGTGGAATAGAATACATCCCAAGTGTCTGTAATAGTCTGGTCATGAACTGAAATTGAGGATTGAGATTTCAATCAATTTTGATATGTACGCGCAGGAGACGAGTTGAGATAGAGAATGAGTAAACGACGAGGTCGTTCGAGGAGGCAGGCAGAGTCCCCTCCGCCACCTGTCCCACAACTAGAGAGTCCTAACTCTTGATTTAATCGGGTTGAGATAGATGTAAGGCAAGGTTTTGAGCAGATGGCAGCGTTATTCGCGCAACACTTTGGAGTTAATGCCTCGGATACTACCCCTACACCACCACAAGGACCTCCCATACCCCCCGTGCCTCTCGTCACCCAGCTTGAGGATAGAAGTATGGTCCGACTAAAGGATTTTCTGAAGATGAATCCACCCGCATTTAGGGGAAAGAAGGACCCTACAGAGGCTGAGGAGTGGTTGACGGAATTGAGAGTTATATTTGATTTTTTGGGGTGCACCGATGCTGAGAGGGTCAGTATGAGTGCCTATATGCTGAAGGGGAGAGCTCGAGATTGGTGGGGTACTACCTAGGGTATTCTGATGTCCCGTCAGGATGTGATTGGTTGGGAAGAGTTCCAGACAGCCTTTAGGACCCAATATGTACCACGAGCCGCCCAGAGAAAGAAACAAGCTGAGTTTTTGAGTTTGGTACAGGGTGACATGTCTGTGGATGACTATGAGAGCCAATTCACAGCGCTATTGAGATATGACCCAGAGACCTTCAAGAGTGAAGAGCTCCGCACAGAGAAGTTTGTGTATGGGTTGAAGCCTGTCATCAGAGATAGATTGATAGGGCTATGTATTACTGAGTTTAGAGATGCTCTGAGACGAGCACAAGAGATTGAAAGAGGAATTAAGATGGTACAATCCCAGAATGAGCTCAGAGCAGTGAATAGAGATAAGGGCAAGAGGCCAGCACTTTTCCCAGCAGAGACTCGGAGAGGTTCCGTCAGAAGAGGAAGGATTGAGGTACAGAAGGACAGATTGGAGAGACCCAGAGCCTATCCTATTATCAAGGAGACCCCTCGATATGTCAGGCCAGAGATAAGGGTTTGTGGAGACTGTGGCCGATCGCATGAGGGAAGTTGTACTGGGTCGATCCGTGGATGTTTTAGATGTGGTGACATGGGTCACAGGGTGAAGGACTGTCCCCAACCTAAGATACCACATGCTCCGGAGCCCACTAGACAACAGCCTCAGAGAGTGGATCCCCGGAGACGGGCCACTGCGGCAGAGAAAGGGAAGAAACCTGTGGCACAGGGACGTGTGTTTGCCCTGGATAAGGAGACCGCAGACACTTCGGTAGAAACTATAAGAGGTTATGAGACACTCATCTCAGACGATGAGCGGGAACATCCGAGGATAGAGGATATACCTGTGGTGTGTGAATTTCTGGATGTTTTCCCAGATGAATTGCCAGGTTTACCACCAGAGAGAGAGCTGGAGTTTACCATTGATTTGGTACCAGACACTCAGCCGATCTCTAAACCTCCCTACAGAATGGCATTAGTAGAACTTGAGGAATTGAAGAGACAACTACAGGAGTTATTGGATTAAGGGTTTATTAGACCCAGTGTTTCGCCGTGGGGAGCGCCAGTACTATTTGTTAAGAAGAAGGATGGTAGTCTCAGATTATGTGTAGACTACCGGTTGTTGAATAAAGCCACGGTGAAGAATAAATACCCATTGCCCAGGATTGATGATCTACTTGATCAGCTAAGAGGGGTATCAGTCTTTTCTAAGATTGATTTGAGATCGGGCTACCACCAATTGAGGATCAAGGAAGAAGATATTCCAAAGACGGCCTTCAGGACAAGGTATGGCCATTACGAATTTCTGGTGATGTCCTTTGGATTGACGAACGCCCCTGCAGCATTTATGAGATTGATGAACGAGGTGTTCAAAGACTATCTGGATAAATTTGTGATAGTCTTTATTGATGATATCCTGGTATACTCTCGGTCGTATGAGGAGCATGCACAACATTTGTGGTTAGTACTTCAGATACTCCGAGATAAGCAATTATACGGAAAGCTTAGTAAGTGTGAGTTTTTGCCGCTCCTTTGACTAAACTCACGCGCAAAGAGACTCCATTTATATGGACTGATCAATGTGAGCTCGGTTTTCAGGAATTAAAGAGGAGATTGACAGCGGCACCTGTGTTAACTATCCCTGAGGGATCAGGAGGATTTCGGTGTATAGCGATGCATCTCACCAAGGATTGGGTGTGTGCTGATGCAGCACGGAAGAGTGGTCGCATATGGATCGCGACAGCTGAAAGACCATGATTGGAATTACCCCACGCATGATTTGGAGTTAGCCGCTGTGGTATTTGCTTTGAAGATCTGGCGACACTACTTGTATGGGGAAAGATTCCAGATCTTCACTGATCACAAGAGTTTGAGATATCTCTTTGATCAGAAAGAGTTAAACATGAGACAAAGGAGATGGATGGAACTCCTTAAGGATTATGACTGCGAGATTCTTTATCATCCGGGTAAGGCGAATGTGGTTGCTGATGCCCTGAGCAGGAAGAGTATGATATCTGCTATGATGATCAGGGAATGGGATTTGTTAGAGCAGTTCGTCGAACTTCGGATCAGAGTTAAAGAGGTAGAGACTGGATTTTTGGCTAGCCTGCGGATACAGCCCAGGATCATGGATCAGATTAGAACTGGGTAGCGCAGTGATCAGAGATTGATAGATATGGTTAGCCAAGCTGAGCAGAGTTCGCAGTCGGATCTCACCATCAGTGAGGATGGATTATTGAGGTTCAAAGGATGGATTTGTGTACCGGGCGATGATACCCTAAAGAGACAGATACTGAGAGAATCCCACTGCTCGCGATACACCATGCACCCAGGGAGTACTAAGATGTACCGAGACTTGAGAAAGGTGTATTGGTGGAGTGGTATGAAGCGAGACGTGGCAGAGTATGTGGCCAGGTGTTTAGTATGCCAGCAAGTGAAAGCTGAGCATCGGAAGCTCGGAGGACTACTACAGCCTTTACATGTACCTACATGGAAATGGGAGCATGTCACTATGGACTTTATTATGGGTTTACCGAGGACCCGAAGAGGTCGTGACGCGATATGGGTCATTGTGGATAGATTGACCAAGAGTGCCCACTTCCTTGCCATCAAGAGCACAGATACTGTGGATGCCTTAGCTGAACTGTATGTCAGCGAGATAGCTAGATTACATGGAGCTCCAGTGAGTATTACTTCTGATAGAGATTCCCGGTTTACTTCCAGATTTTGGACCCAGTTTCAAGAGTCCATGGGATCTCGATTGAGTTTTAGTACCGCCTATCATCCTCAGACAGATGGTCAGTCAGAGAGGACTATTCAGACCCTGGAGGATATGTTGAGGGCGTGTACGATGGATTTTAAGGGATCATGGGATGATCACCTGCCCCTAGCAGAGTTTGTATACAATAACAGCTATCATGCGAGTATTGGAATGGCACCTTTCGAGGCTCTATATGGTAGGAGGTGTAGATCCTCTGTAGCTTGGGAAGAAGTCGGTGACAGAAAGATAAATGCTCCCGAGCTTGTTGAGCAAGCCGTACAGAGTGTGAAACTCATATGTGAGAGGTTACGGGCTGCACAAAGTAGACAGAAAAGCTACGCGGATGTGCGTAGACGGCCACTCGAGTTTGACGTTGGTGATGCGGTATTTCTGAAAGTATCACCGAGCAAGGGTATCATGCGATTTGGGAAAAAAGGGAAATTGAGTCCTCGATACATAGGACCATTCGAGATTCTTGAGAGAGTGGGTGAGGTAGCTTACAGATTAGCATTACCCCCACAGATGTCCGGAATACACAATGTTTTTCATGTATCTATGTTGAGGAAGTACCACCCGGACCCTTCTCATGTCATAGAGTATGACGAGATGGACATTCAAGAGGACATGAGCTACACAGAGGAACCCATCCGGATTCTCGATAGAAAGGAGAAGGTACTGAGAACCAAGAGTATCCCATTAGTGAAAGTCTTGTGGAAACATCACTCAATGGAAGAGGCAACGTGGGAACTAGAGAGTCTCATGAAGGAGAAATACCCCCATCTATTTGACTAGTTGAGTTGAATTTGGAGGACCAAATTCTTTTTAAGGTGGGGAGGATGTGAGATCTGAGAATTTCAGGCATATTTTATTGATGTAATAATAATTTGAAGTGTAATTTATTGAGCTAAGTGAATTGTGGGAATTATAAATGGAGATTTATATGTTAAGTGTGTAAAATAAGCATGAAGTATGAGGACAGATCGATCTGGGAGAAGGAGAGATCGATCTGGTGAGTTAAAAATGACGAGGAAGGAAGAATTTGAGGAGCAGATCGATCTCCAATGGAAGAGATCGATCTCTAAATGATTCTGTTTGAGAAAGGATCGATCTCATGAGTAAGAGATCGATCTCCAAATGATTCTGTTTGGGAGAAGATCGATCTCCTTAGGAGCAGATCGATCTGATAAAGCCATAAAGAGATCGATCTCACCCCTCGACAGATCGATCTCCTAGGCATAAAATTGCCCAGATCGTCCCCAAATTTCAAACGCAGATCGATCTCATCAAGAGGCAGATCGATCTCCTACCTCCAGTCTATATAAGGGACCCATGTTTTTCTCCTGCAAACTCACTTTCTCTCTCTTCCAAACCCATTTCCACCAAAAACCTAACTTTTTCACTCATCCAAATCCCCCATTTTCGGCCGAATTAGCTGTTGTGGAAAGAAGGAAAGTTATTCCTCATCCAAGGGAGAACAACATACTTGGAAATCGAAGGATGAATCGGATCGAGGCGTGGGTTGTGCGTCTCACAAGCTTTGGGTAATTTCTAAACCTCGATCTTAATATTTGAGATGATTTTGATGTTATTGGTGGTTGTCATTGCGTTGAAATAGTTGAGAAAGGATTAGGGAATTGATGAAATTGCAATGTAGTTGGAGTAATGTAGATATTTGGTAATTTTAAGAATTTGTGCTATAAATGGGAATATAGACAACGTGGTGAATTAGCGTAGATGATTTAACATGAGAAATATAAGACGTTGAGCTATTGTGAATGAGGTTGTAGTTTAGGGTTGAGTTACGAGAACAAAGAGATATTAAGGAGTTATGAGCAATTATGCTCGATTTTGAGAATTGAGGTTTATGAGATAATTGAGTATTGATGTTTTAACATCGTTTGGACAGCTCGGGAGTTCCAGAGTGGAATGCGAGACTAGTCCGTGATACGGGGGAAACGATTGCACTATACGAGGTGCAAAGAGGTAAAGGAAATCTAAACCATTTGTGTATGTGAATTGTGAACTATTTTAGCATGAATTGTGATTTATAAAACAAGCATGTTGAGTTTTGTGTTGAGATTAAATTGCACATGATTTTATAGCCGGTTGGAGCCCAATGTTTTTATGAGTTTATAACTGGGCTCTACGTTAAGGCAATATTGAGATTTGAGAAATGTGTGCGTGTGCTTTGCCGGTTGGAACTCGGTTTTATTACATTTTGTGTTGAGTACAAAACGATTTTCAAATGAGTTTTATGAGAGAAAAACCATCATGAGTTCTACGTGAAGGCAAATCAGTCTTGTGTGATAAGACTTAGGTGTGTAGTTGTGACTACACACTGGGCATTGCTCTGGTAGCATGTAAGCCCGACTTCTTCTCCGTTCTGGTAACGTGAGACTAACCTATTCTGTGGCTATGCCACGTATGCTTGGTGGCTGTGCCACGTTATACCCCCTTGGTGGCTGTGCCACGTTGAGAAACCCCATTGGTGGCTGTGCCACGTTATACCCCCTTGGTGGCTGTGCCACGTTTGGTGGCTGTGCCACGTTGAGAAACCCCATTGGTGGCTGTGCCACGTTATACCCCATTGGTGGCTGTGCCACGTTGAGAAACCCTATTCTGTGGCTATGCCACGCGAGAAATTAAACCAGTGGCTTTGCCACGTGTGTTTTGTGGCTATGCCACGTGAGAAATTAAATCAGTGGCTATGCCACGTGTGTTTAGTGGCTGTGCCACGTGCATTATTTTTACTGTGATTTTATCACGTTATTTGAGAAAGTGTTTAACGCGTTATTTTCACATACTTTGTTATTGCTCTAGGGTGAGCCTTTTACTTCATGTTTTCACATGATTTGAGATATGAGAATATCGTTTTGAGTACTTTCATGCTATGGTTTTCAAATGAGTTTCACATACAAATAAACATTTTGTGATGTGCATTTTGGTTTATGAAATGAGTTCCTTACCCCCTTTACTGAGCGATTTAGAAGCTCACCCTGTTTTCCTTTCCCCCCAGAGTTCTTCAAGTGAAAAAGGATCTCCCTGCGACGTACGGAGTAGTGACTAGTGGAGGATTCGAGCTCCAGGCCATATATATTGTATCTTGAGGTATATTTTATCTTTTCATGTACCCAGACTATTATTGTAATTGCAGACACTTGATTTATAACATTATATGGGATGTATTAGGATTAATTTACTTGGAATTGAGTAAGGTGTATAATACCGTATTTATTGTATCATGATGAGATCCTGAGGCATGATAATTATGATGATGTATGACACTGCACAGGAATGCACTCTTAATTGTGAATTAATGAGTAAAAAGTTTTAAATTTGCCCTATTTTTCGCATTTTCGGGGCGTGACACCCCCCAACATCCACCCACGCTCGAGATCTTTCCCACCCCCTCCCCCCCAACGCTCCAGATCTATTTTATTTCTCATCGTCTTCGGTCTTCTTTCTTTCAGCAGTTTCTGTTCCCACCAGACCCAGAGGCCGCCAGAGTAGAGCCAACAGATCCGGATCTGTTTAAAAGTTTACTGATTTTATTCTGGTTTGAAGAGTTTAGTGTTTACCTGACTATGTTGATGTTCTGTTCTGTATGTGGCTGCCTCTGTTTCGGATCTGTATGTGGCTGACTGTGTCTATGTGATCTGCTACTGACTGCCGTTAGCCTCTCTGTTTCTACTGTTGGTTGCTGATTTTTGCTGTATTTTTTCAGGATTGGCAGATTAGTTTTTTTTTTTATTTGGTTTGTTAATTTTTTTCTGTTGAGTCTGTTTTTATACACACTCAACAGAATGGAGAAAATGGGGTAACAGAGGATAGCGGCGATAACGGACCGTTATCGCCGCTATTCTCCGTTACCTCCCGCTACCTCCGTTTTTGACCCCGTTACGGGTGTGAAATTTTTTCACACCCGTTTTTTTCCAATTGCGGTGGCGGCTGGTGCCGCTACCGCTAAAAATCGGCCGCGACTCTACGTCGCGGCCGCTATTTCAAACACTGGTTGCTTCAGTTCTATTTAAATTATATAAACATTTGCAACTTTACTAAGGACCTTTCATGATTTTATATGAGATTTTCCATTCAGATAAAATTGGCGTACACTTAACCATATAAGTTCTGTTTTATATTATCTGAATTTTACTTTTTTCTTTTGAAAATTTGGCAAAGTTAATCTACCTGGTTGGTACAAGACTTTTGATTCATATAACTGATATTGCTTGACTATTTCTTACAGAATGTATTAGGGGCTTCATCATTGTTGTTAGTCTTATCTTATCCTCTCATGAAGAGATTTACTTTTAGGGTAATGATGTTTGTATATTCCTTTTTGCTTTCATATATCTAGTATTGTTTTTTCTTTACTTTTATTCATCTGGTCGATTTAACCCCAAACCTTCCTAGGTTTAATCTTCAACTAGGGAGCTTTATTAGATTGGTCAGCCATTAAAAGAAGTCTAGATGCTACCATTGTGTTCCCACTGTATTTTTTCAGAATATTATGGACTCTTGTTTATGATACAATATATGCACATCTCTTAAAACTATAAATATTTCATGTTTTTCTTTACAGCTTTTATTGGAGTAAAATCCTAGCTTGAAGTGGCTTGTTTTTCTTAAGTTTTAAGGGCTAGTATGGTTCTATTTAGTTACTAATTTTTCACATTTTAACTCTGCTTGAGGTTAGTAGGGTGACAAGTTTCTGATTACAATTAAGGCTGGTTTGTTTAAGATGTGGACTGATTTGTGGAGCTGACAATGACATTTTCATCCAATTTTTTTTTTTTATGTAAAATGAATGAAATTATAAATTGAAAGAAGAGATTTTTATGTATGGGTGCCAGTAGTTCACTTAATTTGTAAGTTTGTAAAACCTAAAAAGGTTACTTTATTTGTTAACAAAATCAACCCTGATTTTTTTTTTGGTTATGTTTTTGTAAGACCCAAATTTTTTTGATGTAGCTTATTCCTTATGATTCCTATATGTACGAACATTTTATTATGTTAGTTGAATCATAAGAAGAGTATTTACTTGATTGAAAGTGTAAGCAAAGTGATTAAACATACATAAGCTACATAACGGCCAAAGGAGAACCCTAAACCGAGAGGATCTAAATCATTTTGACTGAAGAGAAGAACTTAAAATGAGAAAATATAGAGAAGTTATGAAGGAAAGTCGGTTTGATTTGGTCTCGAACATATAGAACAAGAGTAAATGCCAAAAAGGGGCTAAATGAGTCCGAAATAGTCTGTTTGAGGTGTTTTAGACATCGCATCCCGGAAACGGCCAAAACATAAAGACGAGAGTATAAACCATAAGATATGACACTTTTGAAATTTTGAAAAAAGTCAAATATGGTCAATGGTCAAGAAAAATCAATGGTAGTTAAGAAAAGTGGACTTTGACCATAGTTGACTAACCATGGTTAAAATTTAACCTAAGTATGGTTAAAAAGTGGGGAAGAAATATTTTTGATTAAAACACAAGATATTCATCCCCGAAGTAAGGAAAATTGATTTAATCAAAATCTGGATTCAATTAAATTATAGGGTAAAACGCAATGGGCTAAAATTGGAAATTTTAAAGCCTATTAAGGTATAATAAGTGTGGGCTAAATTTCATAGGCCTATTAGGCCGAATTGTTGGGTTGATTTATAGGCCCAATATGAAGTCAATTGAAGGCCCAATATGTAGTAAAAATTTCAGCCCGAAAAGCCTAAAAGGAAGGCCCAAACCGAGAGGCCCAAAGTTAAAGCTCATTAGTTAAGTTAAAGCCCATTAGTAAATTAACTTAAAGCCTAAATTGGTAACTATGGTCCAAACCCATTCAAGCCCAAATTTAAGGCTGAATTTTATGACTTAGTGACTAAGTATTCAAGCCAAAAATCAGCCAACACATTAGGCTTCTTCATCCTTTCATTCTCAGCAAACCTAAGGAAACCATAACCAAAATAGTTTCAAGCTTTCTCTCACTAGAAATCACTAAGATAAAGACATAGTTAGAACTTGCAATCTTCATGGAAATTGTTCCAAATTAAGAGAGGATTAACATATCTTGGAATTGGCTACAAATGAGCCATATTGAGAGAGACAAATTTGAGGGAGGTCTCGGTTACAAGGGGAAGTGCAAGCTAGGTATATATTCAAGCTTCCAAATTCATATATGTTAATCTATGAATTATTCTAAGTTGATTGGTATATATTGTCTGCATTGAAACACATGAAATCACCATGAACATGGATTGATCAAAAATGGGTATTTGTAAATTGATGAATACCCATATGATTTTAAGGCATGAATAGGTTGGTATGCATGTGTTTATGATTATGGCATAGTTAGTTTTAATCAATTTGATCAATTGGTGGATGAATTGAAGTCGGCAATCAAGGTGTTTAATAAAATGCCTAAATGAACTAAGTTAAGGCTTAAGACATTGCCAACCAAGTGTTTGATAAAATGCCTAAGAGAGATTGGCTAGCAATTACCAAGGTTGGTGGGTGGTGTGGCGTGACCGACGACATGCATGGCTCTCGGCCACATGCCATAGCCGAGAAGGCCAATGGGCCTTACTGATGTGGTCTCAACCCAATAAGGTGTAATGGGCCTCGAACAAGCCCAATAAGAGTTGGTGGGTCTCACAAGCTTAATAGACCCAATTGAAATGAATAGTAAAATGAAAATGAGTTTAAGATAGTGTTATGCCCATTAAGGTTTATTAAGGTCCAACAAGAGTAAACAGACCCATTAAGTGAAATAGACTGTATTAAATGTGAAATACAATAGGAAAAGTATAATTAATCAAATAAATAGTTATATGTAGCTCCAGAGGTTATATTGGGAGCATATCGGACTGCGGTACCGAGCAGAGTTGAGAAAGTAATTTCGCTCGGAGTGATTACAGGTAAGGAGCTTTTGTGAGTAGTTAGAGATATTTGCATGTAGTTTCGTCTGCTTTTACAATCACCTAAAAAGTCAGAGGGTTGAGAAAGTGAATAAAACTTTAAGAGACCTAGAAAGGGTAAATTATGATTTTACCCATATTAAGGGTAAAAAGTCAACTTTTAGTAAAAGTCCTAAAAAACATAGAAAGTATGTTTTTACTTGTTTTTAATGCTGTTAGCATATGCATAGATAGATTGGCTGATGCTTTCATGTTAAATGTGACAACACTATATAGTGCCGATTTGATTTAATTGAGTGAAACTCTTTTAAATAAGCCATTTATCGAGTGGTGTGAAAACAAATTGTGCTGGAGCATTGCTCGCACTTAATTTTATATGTATTCTGCATAACAAAGTACTGGAGCTTTGCTCGTACTTGATTTTATATGATTGATGCATGATAGACTACTAGAGCATTGCTCGTACTCAGTTTTACAAGACATAGTACTGGAGCATTGCTCGCCCTAGATCTTTATGAATTGTGCATGAGATAGTGCTGGAGTTTACTCGTACATACCAGTTTTGAAAGAGATAGCCTGAAATAGCCGTGCTGGAGCCTTGTGCAGACTGTGTGTCGTGCCGATTATATGCTCGCACGTGCATTTTTAGATATGGCAGAGGGCTATCGAAACTATTATTGGGTCCATGGAGTACTTTGTACCGTGTATGACACACAGAGTATGTTGTACCATGTGTTCATGATGTTGTGGATATGTAAAGTTCTTGGCTGACGGTTGAGGATTTGACCCACCTCTCGTTACAGCAAGTGAGGCCCCGCACACCATGTACTGTGTAGCCTGTGATCACTGAAAAAAGGGATATGATCATAATCCTAGAACAACTAGTCGCCTATCTCACCTGATATTTCTTATTTGAATTGTCACATGATTTTATAAATTAGGTAGACCCAAAGGATAGGTTGAGCCTCGACATGTGACTTTGTGTGTTATAAAGGGTAAACCCGAGGGATGGGTGAAGCCCGGATTTCCATGTTTTTACATGATGAAATGCCATCTTTACTTTGATTTAATTGATATGGCAAAATGAAATGTGATTTACAGTATTTACATGAGAATGCAATATTTTGCATGAATTGCTAAGGCTATTAAACCAACATGTTTTCAGTATACACTGATGATTTGTATCTATATATACATATTTGCATAAATATTTAAAAGAAAGATACATGATTTAGATGTGAAGTGAAAAGGATATTTTTAAGGCAAAACTTTATATTTTGTAGATAATGTGGTTATCTACTTGCTTTCATGATTTCTTTACTAATCTAGTGAGCTCACCCCTTTCATTTTTCTCCTCTCTACAGAGCTTCCACAGTAGATAGAGTACTACTGAGGATTAGCATTCTTTTTGTTCGCTACATTCCCATCGAGCGAAAGGTATACATATCACATACGATTTTGTATTTGAACATATAAATAGCACAGTGATGTAAACGTATGTAATATTTGAGGATGTCTTGTATTTGTATAATATTACAGTGAATTCACTCATGGTACAAAAGTTAAATTACAGTAAATAGATAGTTATTATTGACATGTATGTATCGATATGAATGGTTGACATGGTATGTAAAGGTGAGGATACTAATACCGAATCACAGTCCAACTGTTAACGGTGGAATTATGACAGAAGAAAATGTAAGGTAAAAGCGACAAATTTGTAGTTGTTTTTGGTAAAAGTCGATTGTGACAGAATAGTATCAGAGCCGAGTTGGTTTGATGTGAATTTGTGCTGGTAGTTAGGAAAGTTTACATCCACATATTACTGTGCTGTGTTCAGTTACAAATGTGTATTCTGAGATGGGAAATGGACTAATTAATGGTTGTAAATGTAGGAATCGAGCTATTATGGCAAATACCAGCCTTGGTAGAGGGGCGAGAGGTAGACCTGGAAAATATAGACACGACACGAACACGATACAAAAAAATTGTGTTCATGTTTGAAAAATTCGTGTTTCATGTTTAGCTGTGTCGACATAAATTTTGACACGATAATTTTTGTGTTTAACCGTGTCAGACACGACTAAACTGTATAAGACACGAAAGCACATTTTCTTAAATCGTGTCACACCAATACATGGTTAGTACGTACATGACACGAGAAATACGTTGAAAAAAACCATGTCACACGAATACACGATACACGTGTAAGACACGAAAATAATATATATTTGTGGGAGGAGTTGAACTTTGACCAAAAAGATATTTTTCTAAGCATTTACCAAGATTGAAAATTAATAATAAAATATTTTTTTAATGAGTTGTATAATAATAATAAGAATTTAAATTAAATTATTGTTGTAAATCAATAAATATTACGATTTTTTTCATTTTTGATTATGTTTTAATTTTAACTGTTTCATTCGTGTTGTGTCTATTTTTTTCGTGTTTATCGTGTCATGTCGTGTCGTGTGACACAGATAATCATAACGTGTCAACCGTGTCGTGTCACGTGTCACACGTATAAAATACGTGTCGTGTTAGTGTTTATGTTTCAAACACGTTTTATAATTCGTGTCATTTCGTATTTCATAAATTCGTGTCGTGTCGTGTCATGACACGGAGACACGGATTGCCAGGTCTAGCGAGAGGTAGGGCTAGAGGCGATTGAGGTAGGCTTGAGAGCCGAGATGATTCTGAGTCTTCATGTGCCCCATGAGACTCTAGGTCCCACTAAGGTACCAGAGAGTATCGAAGCACGCTTTACGAGATTAGAGCGTAGTCTAGAGACGATGATGGAGATGTTCACATAAGTTAGACCTGGTAGGTAGGGCACAAATATAGAGGCTGATCCTGGACAGGGAGCTGCTCTAGATACGCCTGTATAGCCTGCACAGACACTACAGCCTACAGATACTCTTACACCTCCACCAGTTCTGGTTACACTCTCATGTTGACACGCAACAGGCTAGTGGTGGTTTAAGATACGGTTGTGAGCTGCATCATCTGCGCCAGTTCCAGAAGTTTAGACTCTATTATTTAGTGGGGTCAAGGACCTAGTGGTCGCAGAGGATTAGATTGGAGAGATAGAGAAGTTGTACAGATTTTTTTAGTGTACGACTTCTGAGATGGTTGTTTTCAGCGCCTTCATACTGAAAGGGAGCGGCTGAGCATTAGTGGAAGTCCACCAGAGTTATATTGAGAGCTCGACATACTGACAGCAGTTGGTATATTTTTTTGGATGCCATTAGGAGGCAGTACGTCCCAGATACAGTGCATCGAAAGCTACAGATGGATTTCTTGGGGTTAAGCCAGGGCAATCAGTCAGTGGATGAGTATGAGACACGATTCATGTCCCTGGGAAGGAATGACCCTGACACTATGATTAGTTAGCCAAGAAGGTATAAAGATTTGTAGACGGACTGAGACCGACATTACGATCGAGATTGGTTCCACTAGATATCTCTACTTATGAGGAGGCAGTGCGCAGGGCGTAACTCTGTGGGCAGGATTATGAGAGGAATGCATATGAGTTTAGGATAGTTAACCGGGGTAGAGATAGAGATAGGAAGAGACCAGCGAGTGACAGTGCTAGAGGTTTCAGTTATCGAGGAGGGAGGAGACTCTTCGGTAAGAGACCACAGATTGAAGAAGTCTGAGAGAAGATTGTTAGACCTCCTACATTTCTGACCATAGCTCTAGCTAGGGGCATTGTTATTGTAGGACAGAGGCCGACTACCGAGCAATGAGTTTTTTTGATAGATTCTATACATATTCATGTGGCATAGTTTTATCTTACCTCATGCTCCCGATGTAATTGATTTTTATATTATGGCATTATAACCACGTAGATAGTGTAGCTATATACCTACTTACAATCTTTCCTTACTGAGCAAGTTGTGCTCACCCTTTCACTTTCCATCTCTACAGAGCATCCATAGCGGTTGAGAGCGAGTGGAGACTTGCACTAACGGTGGAGACTTGCACTCACAGTTTTAACGTAGTAATGTAAATTAACTCAATTGGCAGCTAGCCAATCCATACGTAAAATAACATCAAAATCGTACATATTTAGTAATATTAAGTGTGCTATGAATTCCTTCTCTCCAACCTTTAGCTTATAATTCATGCATACCATATCAGTCATCTGAGATTATTTCATAGGAATACTTAAATGCAAAATATGACCTAGAGGTACAAGTTTTAAATTCATCTTATGAACACATGATGGCGACATAAATGAATGGGTAGAGCTAAGATCAAATAAATCAATGGCCTCAGGATCTAAGATCAATATCTTACCCTTAATAATCTTAGATGAAGTTTTTACAGTCTCCTAATTTACGGTAAACACACACCCTTGAGTGATCACCTTCTTTCCTTTCTCAGCTGTTATGGCCCTTCTCTAAGCTATAGGCCTATCAGTAGGCTTATCGATGGTCTCTTTTCGGACCTCTGGGCAAGCTTAGGTAGTGGATAATCTTTGATAAGATGACTAATCTAAATACAATTAAAACAACCGCCCATAGTCTTATAACAAGGTCGAGCACCATGATTCTTGCCACAACTTTTACATACTGTCAGTGTACCCTGAGTAGTCATGGCAATAGTAGTAGTGCAGGTAGTAGTATAAGGAGTAAGCTTAGTAGGCTTAGATCAAGACTTTGCAGTCCTTCATCTCTTATTAGAACTTTTCTACTGTAAATTATTACAACCAGTGGATCCCTTTCCCTTATCCTTACCTTTGGACTTATAGTGTGACTGGTGGTGCTCATAATTATGCTCTACCAACTGGGCCCTTCCAACAACCTCATCATAAGTAGTGATGTCGGATGGGACCTACTTAGACCAAGTAGATGGCCTCAACCCAGACATAAACCTCTCAACTTTTCTCTCATCACTTTAAAGAGTCTTTGCATCATATCAGCTCAAAGAAGTAAATCAAGCCTCGTACTGATTATTGGTCGAGGTCCTCCGAGTCAATGTCAAGAACTCTTCCTACATTTTCTTCTGTGCCGTTTATGGAATAAATTGATGGTAAAACGTAGATAAAAAGATACCTTAACTGATCTCAAGGTTACGGGCATCTAAAACTCTTTTGGTGGCCCTCCATCAAACTGCAACACACCCTTAAAGGTGAATATGACCAGTAATACTCTATTAACTGATGAGCTCTTCAAGTACTTAAATAATATCTTTACCTCGAAAAGCCAGTGATCAGCCATTATCGGGTCATTCTCTGCCTTAAAGGACGGTGGGTTAAATTTTGAAACTACCTAAGGTGGCTAAAATGTCTGTCATCACCATCACCAGCAGCAGGGGGCTGTAATGGATCCAATGGCTGGGCTGATGGTGGTGGTTGCTGAACCTAAATTTGAGGTAGGTCCTGAAGAAGATGTACAGGAGCTTGAACTAATGGAGGAGGAGATTAAGTGGCCTAGAAACCATTAGTGGTGTTAGTGCTAGCCATCTGCTGAGCCATGAAGGCGGTTATGTGGCAGTCAGTGTCTAAAGGCC
Source organism: Firmiana major (assembly GCA_033439115.1). NCBI lineage: Eukaryota > Viridiplantae > Streptophyta > Magnoliopsida > Malvales > Malvaceae > Firmiana > Firmiana major. The sequence continues at coordinate 16,935,534 of CM065903.1, read as the reverse complement.
CTACTCAAGACTAGAAATATGAGTTTTAGGGCTCTCGGGTGGTGAAGGAGGTGGTGCTTGAGAAGCCTGTTTATGTGATCTCCTGCATCTTCCACTAACTGTAGTCGGATAACCTATACAAATACAAAGATTCTTTTTCTTAGAACGTGTAGAAGTTCACAGTTTATATCCAGATATACACGAACTTTGGGATGTAAACCTATCTTAACTTATCTACACTAACTCATACTGGACAAACTCTGCTCTGATACCAACTTTGTCACGTATAGATTTTCTTAAAAGTTTTTAATAAATTTTTCATTTTTCCTTACTAAGGTTTACCTATGTCTAGTGTAGATTCTTAATTAGCAAATTATTTATCAAATCATAATTACTTAGGTCCCAAACATAGTGTATGCAGTGATCTTATTATATCTTTTCAACATAAGCTTAAACTTCACTTTGTAGCGTGAATATACATCATAAAGTCATTATTTTCCAAAATACTATGTGCATCACATCGTTTCTAATTGAGACAATAATTACCATCCAATACAACTCAACTCACTGCATTAGATATCTATTATATCCTATAATACATCTTAGAAATAATTACAGTGTTTACATGTCACAAACCGAAACTGTAAACTTTTCACTTATTTATTGCGGAAGTGTAGAAGTGAGTTTTTTTTTCTTTTCCATCATTGTTTGTGTTGTGAGTGCAGTTATAACTACCTAGCTTGGTTTAAGGTATGAACCTAAGGTCCCTGTCTAACTTCTTAATAACTTTTGTAATCATTTCTTAATTTAATACATATCCCAACACATATACTGTAAAGTAACTGTTTGATAGAATACAATTAAATAGTATAAGTAACTATATCGTTATGAGCCATGAAATCTCGAAGCATTTACTTCGAAGCTGATACCGATATCATTGTCAATGCAACTCTGGTCTAAACCTGTGATGGAAAGAAGAAGGGGTGAGCTTTGGGGAAAACTCAGTAAGTAAACCACACAAGCACAAAGGTAATAACCTACACGATATTGAATTTTTAATGCATATTTATCGTATTTCCATTCGATCATTCTTTCTTATTCCTTATCCGAATCACAATCGGATACTTATCATATTTTAAAACAGACATTATCTCAAACATACTTTGCAGTTCGAAAACTTATCGATGATCACTCTTCTCTTTGAGTTTTTGGATTAGACTGTTATCTAGACGCTGTCAAGTTTATCAGGCAAGGAAGTGTCATGACCTATTTTTCCCAAAAATCAATACAAAATATTCACTTTTTCATTTCTTTACCCGTCGTGAACAGTTTCACTACTAACAGTTGGGTTATGAGTCGACATTAGTCCCTCCTGTCATGTTACTTACCTTAACATCCATTTACATATCACATTTACATATTGGGATCTATTTTCCTTTGACTTTAACTAATTACATTCATAACTATATTTACATAGGTTTACATCTTCGATATTCCATCCATGTACAGTATTGTGCTTTTACATGGTCAGATACAATCACTATACAAGTGTGTATACCTTGTCTCGATGGGAAGCAGCGGACAACAGGAATGCAGTCTATACCCACTCTCAACTATTGTGGATGCTCTATAGGGGTGGAAAGTGAAAGGGTGAGCACAACTTGCTCAGTAAGGCAATAATGTAAGTAGGTAGATAACTACACTATCTACAAGCTTATAATGTCATCATATAAAAATCATTTATATCCAGAGCATGATGTATAATTAAAACTATGCCACATGTATATAAAAATATCACGCACTGAAAACATGAAAATAGGCATGTAAACATGGAAAATCATCATTCAATGTCTCATGCTCAACATATTGAGAACTCATCATAAAACAACCCTTCAAGGTTTAACACATTATTAAAAGTTAGTAAAACTCATCAACACATTATTAAAACCATATTTGGTTTTCAAATCACAAATTGAGGCGTAACCCCTCATTCGGGTCTACCCTGGTCCATCTAGACCGTATGATATCACATTAGGCATGTAGGTTACTATATAGAAAAAATCGAGGACTATGTCCCTGTGATCCCAGGCTACACGGATCCCAGTGTGCGGGGCATCACGGCTGCAACAGGAGGTGGGTCAGTCTTACCCTTCAGAATATCAAATCACCAATCTCATAGTCATGACTACACGTTACAACGTATTCTACGAACCCATATCACAGTTTGGGGCTACTTGCCATAGGTCTTCTCCACCCCACACCATGTTGATAACCAACCCATGTCTCAACATACACTTGCGAGCATATCATCTCACTGTGACATAGTCTATAGAAGGCTCCAGTAGGACTCTATAAATGTCACATCACGTCTAGTGCGAGCGAAGCTCTAACATGATACCATGCATATCATGATATCTAAATTCTCGTGCGAATGAAGCTCCAACACGATTTTATGCACATATAAAAATCCTCGTACGAGTAACGCTCCAATATGACTTTCATGCGAAACAAATCGGTGTAAATCATGTACGAGCAAAGCACTAGTACGATTTTTATTCACAATAAATCAATGTAAAATTACGTACGAGTAAGGCTCTGGTACGATCTAAACGTATTGTCTGCAAGTGCACGGGTCATACAAGTAATAATAAGATTTGAGTCCGGAGTTATCGTCCCACAGAGAAGTTGATCAGCCTAATTAACTATCGGTTAATCTTACCCTAAGTATATCCTAGCAAATTATGAAGTTTAGTGTGGGTGGTTTACTAAGTCTAAAAATTAAAAGTACTGAAAATAATAAAACTATAAAATAAAGAAAATTAAACAGAGCTAAAATTACCTACTGTCACGACCCAAATTACCTAAAAATTAGAGTAAATGTTTTGCTTTTTCATTTTCTTACCCGTCGTGAACAGTTACATTACTAAACAGTTGGGCTATGATTCAGTGTTAGTCACCTCTCACCTATTTACCATTCCATTTCATATTTCATTTACATATCAATTTATTTTAAATAAATACATCCCCAATATTACATATATATACAGTACTGTGCATCTATATGTTTAGATACAAAAATTATACAAATGTGTATACCTGATCTTGATAAAAAGCAGCGGATATGACTACTGTCGTTCTCTTCTACTGAATGTACCCTGTGGGGTGGAAAATAAAATGGTGAGCATAAACAGCTCAATAAGGCAATAATGTAAGCAGGTAGATAACTATACTATCTACGTGCTGATAATGTCATGATATAAAATTGTTTACATTTGGAGCATGAGATATGACTAAAACGATGCCACATGTATGTATATATCATATAAGAGAAATCATGAAATCCATAAATAAAACAAACATGAAAAAATCCTCATGTATGACATCTCATGCTCGTCACATTAAAACTTATTTTGTTTTATCATAAACTCATCACTTTAAAACTTATTTGTTTAATCATAAACTTATCACGTTAAAACTCATTTGTTTCATCATAAAACAGCTTCATCAAGGTCAAACCCATCTCTCGGGAATACCTTGATTCATTAAATCACATCTCTTTTAAAAACATAAATCGGGACATTACCCTTCCCTCAGGTTCGTCCTGGTCTATTCAGACCGTATGATATCATGTGAGGCATGTAGGTTATTTTATGAAAAATCAAGGACTATGGCCATACTTTATCCCTGTGATCCCAGGCTACACGGATCCCGGTGTGCGGGGTATCACAACTGCAACGGGAGGTGGGGTCAATTCCTACCCGCCAGAATAGCAAGTAACGTCATAGAGTCATCATGACTGCACGATACAGCGTACTCCGTGTGATATACACGGTACATCGTACTCCGTGGACCCATATCATAGTCTGGGGTGCCTGCCGTAGGTCTTACCCACCCCAATACTATGTCGATAACCAACCTATGTCTTAAAGTATACGTGCGAGCATCTCAACTCTCTGTGACACACAGTCTACAGGAGGCTTTCGCAAGACTATATGCATATCAACTCACGTCTAGTGCGAGCGAAGCTCCAGCACCACGCTATGCATATCATGATATCTAAAATCTCATGCGAGCGAAGCTCCAGCATGGTTTTGTGCACACACAAATTTCTCCTACGAGCAATGCTCCAGTACGGCTTTTCATGAGAAATAAATCAGTAAACTTGAGTGCGATAAAGACTCTAGCACTCTTTTTATTCATGTAAATACGATAGGTGGCTCAATCTTGATAAAATATCTTTTAAAATAGTAATCGGTACAAACCGGTATCCTTTCGTATAATTCAAGAAATCAACAGCCAAACTATGTGTAAATTTGCTTAAACCAAAGCAATACATTCATATAAAGCATCAAAACATGAAAATCATGCAATTTATCTGCCTTACTACCCTTTTTGTAAATTTTACTATCAGGGGCAAAATCATCTTTTTCTTTATTCACCTAAGCCCCGGTTTTCGTAAAATTATCATTTCATTTTCTAAATACCTTAAGTAATTCTAGACCCTGTAATTCCCCTCAAAATTATGTATAGGCATCTCTATGCACCTGCAAAATTCCCTTACCTCGATTCTCGTCGAGCGCGTATCTAAATTCCACTGTCGGAGGCTCGTCTGATCTAATTTGTTGCTAATCCAGTCTCTGGGGCTGTAGATAATTATTTATCATGTCAATTTAACTCAATAAATATAATTCTCCTGTTTACTACAGTCGATTTAACTAATTGGGCCAATTTACTCTTATTGGGCCCAATCGCACCTTAATGGATCTCGACCCATTTTCAGCCCGTTTTTACTTATTAAATCCTTTCTTCGGGTTTACTGGGCTCATTCAGCTTACCAATAATCATCGGGCTTCATTCCAAACTTATTGTATTGCCCGTATACTATTTACGATAATTACATTGTAAATCCGATTAATATTCCTTTTATACAGAATTAATCCGTAAATTCCGTAAAATAATCGAAACTCTATATTAAAGGACTCTAATTGTCGAAATTAAAATGTACTTACCCAATATGATGCGGGATACGAAAATCAGAGCTCAATCAGCTCTCGTTTGGGCTTTGTCGTACAACTGCACAATTATTATATTTAATCCCAGGTTAATTTTTGATCAAATATAATTTAAATAAATTTCCCAAAAATCAAATCGGTCACTTTTGACCTCTTATCGACTTGCCCAAAGTTCGGTGTATCCCCAAAAATTCTTTCCCTTTTTCCTTTTCCTCTTTTTTCTCCTTTTTTCCCTTCTTTCTTGGCTGAACCGGTTCAGTCCGGTTCAACCCGGTTCAGACCGATCCGATTCACTCCGGTTCACTCCGGTTCGACCTGTTCGGTGCCTTGCCGATCGGTTCTCTATCGGTTTCCGCTGCCAGCACCTTCGCAAGGTCGTTCGCAGCTCAGATCTGGTCTCGATTTCACACGAGGTTGTCGGAAAGTGGCCGGTCCGGCCTCTTCTCCTTTCCGTCGTCGGTGGCTTCCTCGTTTCTCGCCATTGCCGGAGCTGGCCGCCGTTTCCCCGACTGTTTTCACCCCCATTCGGCTCGGTATCACGTGGGGGTTCTTCGGTGGCCAGTGGTTGGGGCCGAATCGGCGTCGTTCGCCGAAAATTTCTCTTCTCTCCCCGTCGGTTTCTCTCCCTCAATTTCGCTGGATTCCGGCGCTGTTGGTGCCGGTGGTGGCTCGCACGGGTCGATCGCGTCTTGGTTGGGCTCCCTCGATGGATCCCAGTCACCGGTGACCCCCGTCCGCCGGTGGAGGCAGCCTCGGTTGCTTGCTTCCTTTCCAATCGCGATTTCCCCTCTTTTTTTTTATTTATTATTATTTATAAATTAGTTTATTATTAAAATATTCATTAAAATATTCAAATATATTCTAAAAATATCTACAATTATATTATTTTATTCCAAATAAATTAATTTAATTTAATTTAATTTAATTAATTTATTATATTTTTAATCATTTTTTCGGTATAATTTCTTTGTATTTTTGAGATATTGTCTCGAGTGACTTTTCGGTTAATTCCAGTAATTTCATATCTTGATCAATTTAACCCGAAATTTAATTATTTCTTCGTTATTGATCAAGATTTCTCAATACATATTTTTAATTAAATTTTCTTATCGAATTTATTTCGGCTTTTGGTCTTTTGACCGTTTTACCCTTGCACGTGTTCGGGATAAATTTAACCCGACTTCCCTTCACGAATACTCATTCATTTTGTGTTTTTAATTAAATTCGGGTCTTACAAAATCTCCCCCACTTAAGAAATTTGGTCCTCCAAATTAGAACCAAGTTAGTCTATAAATCACTCCGGATATTTCACACATATCATACTCTATAATTCCTTGTGACTTTTTCGGAGTATACTACTACCAAAGGACTTTAATTAGGGAGATCATCTTAAACTTCAACACGTTCTCCTTCCATCTAATCCCCGAATCGATTTTCCAATCATATGTTATACTTTCATTGAGCTAAACTGTTGAAGCTCGTACCTGATCACATACGTTGGATCCGAACAGTATTTTCGAAGCATCATAAGATAGGACACATTGTGGATGCCTGCTAATTCAGGTGGTAACGCCAACCTATAGGCCTTGTCTCCCACTTTGTCCAATCTCTTTCCGAATCTTGTTACGTCCTTAGGACCAATAACTTTCAACAATACTAATTCACCATCGGTGAATTCCAATGGTTTTTGTCTCTTGTCAGCATAGTTTGTCTATCTGCTCTGAGGTGTTCTTAATCCTCCATAATTAACTGAACATCCTCAGAGGTTTGTCTTACCAATTCGAGAATAATTTTCTATTTGTCACCCACTTCTTCTTATCCAAATCGGGGAAACAACCCTTACGGCCATACAATGCCTCATCTGAAGTCATCCCGATACTCAAGTGACAACTGATATTATTGGCGAATTTGATTAGTTACGACTGATCATCCCAGGAGCTTATAAGATAAATGGCACACGCTCTCATCATATTCTTCAGAACCTGTACAGTCCTCTCTGACTGACCATCTGTCTGAGGATTGAAAGCTGTACTAACACTAGGTCGGGTTCCCGTAGCTTCCTGAAAACGTTCCCAAAAATGGGAAGTGAAGCGGGAATCCCTATATGATACAATGCTCACTGGAAAAATACTTGGTGTTCCACAATTTTCCATACACATAAATCCGCCTACACACTCAGAGTATCTAGGATTTCCATAGCCAGAAGGTGGGTAGACTTAGTCAATCTATCGACTATCACCCAAATAGCCTTATGATTCATCGGGGTCCTCTGTAACCCATCACAAAATTCATGATAACTTGTTCCCATTTTCGTGTCAATATAGGTAGAGACTTCAATACCCTTGCAAACTTCTTTTGCTCTACCTTACTCTGCTGACATACGAGACACCTTTCCACAATCTCTACCATGTCTCTTTTCATATCTGACCACCAATACCCTTTTCTAAGATTTTGATATATTTATTACTTCTCGGATGCACTGGTTATCCCGAAGAGTGAGCTTCTGACAATAACTATCTCATCACTGTGGTCCTGGGGAGCACTTATACTGTCTCTGAACCTCAGTAAGCCATCATCTCTCTTTGTGAACTTTGTCACTGTACCCATCTAAATCTGACCCAAATTATCGACACCATGCTGATCATCACGCTAAGCCTATCAAATCCGGGCACTCTCATCCCGTTCTAGTCTCAGGCTAGCTGTCACACAATCACTGTCATCATCAGAAGGGATCACATCACTACTGAGGCTCACAACTGCTCTAGTAGCTCACGCTCCCTGACCATCATATGTAATACCATCCCGAGGCTCTTTCAATTCAAGGCATTAGCCATTTCATTAGCCTTTCCTGGGTGGTACAATTTTCCACAATCAAAATCTCTCAGAAGCTCTAACCCACTATGTATCCTCATATCCGACTCTTTTTGTGAAAACAGATACTCGAGACTTTTATGATCAGTGCATACCTGAAATTTCTCACCGTATACATAGTATTGTCATATACTCAATACCACTATCGCTGTCAACTTTAAATCATGGTCCGGATAGTCTTTTCATGATCCTTGAGTTGTTTGGATTCATAATCGATTATCTTCCCCTTTTACATCAATACACAGCTCATTCATTATTTTGAGGTATCCATAGACTCATGAGAAACCTCTTAATCTGTTGGGTATGGTGAGAATAAATGCAGTGGTCAGTTTATTACTTTAGTACACCAAAACTCCTGTCACGTCTATCATCCCATTCAAATACAACTTTTTCTAAGTTAAACGTGTCAATAAAGTAGTCCATTTCGAGAACTCTCCACAAATCATCAGTAAAAACAGCTTCATCAAGGTCAAACCCATCTCTCGGGAATACCTTGATTTATTAAATCACATCTCTTTTAAAACATAAATCGGGACATTACCCTTCCCTCAGGTTCGTCCTGGTCTATTCAGACCGTATGATATCATGTGAGGCATGTAGGTTCCTGTATGAAAAATCGAGGACTATGGCCATACTTTATCCCTGTGATCCCAGGCTACACGGATCCCGGTGTGTGGGGTATCACAACTGCAACGGGAGGTGGGGTCAATTTCTACCCGCCAGAATAGCAAGTAACGTCATAGAGTCATCATGGCTGCACGGTACAGCGTACTCCGTGTGACATACACGGTACATCGTACTCCGTGGACCCATATCATAGTCTGGGGGTGCCTGCCGTAGGTCTTACCCACCCCAATACTATGTCGATAACCAACCCATGTCTCAAAGTATACGTGAGAGCATTTCAACTCTCTGTGACACACAGTCTACAGGAGGCTTTCGCACGACTATATGCATGTCAACTCACGTCTAGTGCGAGCGAAGCTCCAGCACCACGTTATGCATATCGTGATATCTAAAATCTCGTGCGAGCGAAGCTCCAGCACGGTTTTGTGCACACACAAATTTCTCCTACGAGCAATGCTCCAGTACAGCTTTTCATGAGAAATAAATCAGTAAACTTGAGTGCGATAAAGACTCTAACACTCTTTTTATTCATGTAAATACGATAGGTGGCTCAATCTTGATAAAATATCTTTTAAAATAGTAACCGGTACAAACCGGTATCCTTTCGTATAATTCAAGAAATCAACAGCCAACCTATGTGTAAATTTGCTTAAACCAAAGCAATACATTCATATAAAGCATCAAAACATGAAAATCATGCAATTTATCTGCCTTACTACCCTTTTTTGTAAATTTTACTATCAGGGGCAAAATCATCTTTTTCTTTATTCACCTAAGCCCCGATTTTCGTAAAATTATCATTTCATTTTCTAAATACTTTAAGTAATTCTAGATCCTGTAATTCCCCTCAAAATTACGTATAGGCATCTCTATGCACCTACGAAATTCCCTTACCTCGATTCTCGTCGAGCGCGTATCTAAATTCCACTGTCGGAGGCTCGTCTGATCTGATTTGCTGCTAATCCAGTCTCTGGGGCTGTAGATAATTATTTATCATGTCAATTTAACTCAATAAATATAATTCTCCTGTTTACTACAGTCGATTTAACTAATTGGGCCAATTTACTCTTATTGGGCCCAATCGCACCTTAATGGGTCTCGACCCATTTTCAGCCCGTTTTTACTTATTAAATCCCTTCTTCGGGTTTACTGGGCTCATTCAGCTTACCAATAATCATCGGGCTTCATTCCAAACTTATTGGATAGCCCGTATACTATTTACGATAATTGCGTTGTAAATCCGATTAATATCCCTTTTATACAAAATTAATCCGTAAATTTCGTAAAATAATCGAAACTCTGTATTAAAGGACTCTAATTGTCGAAATTAAAATGTACTTACCCAATATGATTCGGGATATGAAAATCAGAGCTCAATCGGCTCTCGTTTACAACTACACAATTATTATATTTAATCCCGAGTTAATTTTCGATCAAATATAATTTAAATAAATTTTTCAAAAATCAAATCGGTCACTTTTGACCTCTTACCAACTTACCCGAAGTCCGGTGTATCCCCAAAAATTCTTTCCCTTTTCCCTTTTTCTCTTTTTTCTCCTTTTTTTCCCTTCTTTCTTGGCTGAACCAGTTCAGTCCGGTTCAACCCGGTTCAGACCGATCCAGTTCAATCCGGTTCGCTCCGAGTCGACCGGTTCGGTGCCTTACCGGTCGGTTCACTGCCGGCTTCCGCCCCCAGCAGCTCCGCAAGGTCGTCCGCAGCTCAGATCTGGTCTCGATTTCACACGAGGTCGTCGAAAAGTGGTCGGTTCGGCCTCTTCTCCTTTCCGGCATCGGTGTCTTCCTCGTTTCTCACCGTTGCCGACGCTGGCCGCCGTTTCCCAGGTTGTTTTTGCCCCCATTCGGCTCGGCATCACGTGGGGGTTCTTCGGTGGCCGGTGGTTGGGGCCGAATCGACGTTGTTCGTCGAAAAGTTCTCTTCTCTCCCCGTCGGTTTCTCTCCCTCAATTTCGCTGGATTCTGAAGCTGTTGGTGCCGGTGGTGGCTCGCACGGGTCGATCGCGTCTTGGTTGGGCTCCCTCGATGGATCCCAGTCGCCGGTGACCCCAGTCCGCCGGTGGAGGCAGCCTCGGTTGCCTGCTTCCTTTCCAATCGCGATTTCACGATTTCCCCTCTTTTTATTTATTTATTATTATTTATAAATTAGTTTATTATTAAAATATTCAAATATATTCTAAAAATATCTACAATTATATTATTTTATTCCAAATAATTTAATTTAATTTAATTTAATTTATTTATTATATTTTTAATCATTTTTTCGGTATAATTTTTTCGTATTTTCGAGATATTGTCCCGAGTGACTTTTCGGTTAATTTCAGTAATTTCATATCTTGATCAATTTAACCCGAAATTTAATTATTTCTTCGTTATTAATCAAGATTTCTCAATCCATATTTTTAATTAAATTTTCTTATCGAATTTATTTCGGCTTTCGATCTTTTGACCATTTTGCCCTTGCACGTGTTCGGGATAAATTTAACCCGACTTCCCTTCACGAATACTCATTCATTTTGTGTTTTTAATTAAATTCGGGTCTTAAACCTACAAAGCTCCAAGCAATAAAAAGCAAGAACCTACAAAAGAAAATTAAAACAGTTAAGATGAATTAACGCAATTAAAATAAAATGCAAATATGAAAATAAAGCAATAAAATTAATTAAACTAAAATTTAAACAAGCTTGAAATGCATGTAATTAAACAAATAAAAATTACAAATTAAACTAACCTAAAATCTAATAAAAATGAAAACTAAATTAAAAATGCATGAAACACATTTAATCTAAATTAACTCTAACTTCAACTCATAAAATACTAAACTAAAATAAGTCCTAAAACATATAATATAAAATTAAATACTAACTACAAAATTAAAACTAAAAATTAAATTAACATGCAAAGATATTAAACTAACCTACCATTAATTGATTGAAGTACCTAACTAACAACTAACAAGAATCAACAATTAAACTCATTAAGGTAGAACCATAAAATAACAGATGAACAGTGCACAATCGACCAAACAAGGCCTTAACCAACACGCCAGCCATGTGGCCCGATAAATAGTACTGTTTGTGTCTTCTTTAGCAAAATCCAGCTTTGCTCTCCATTTCCAGGTGATGGTTTTGTCCAGGTCTGCTGTCCTGGCACCAGCGCATGATTTGCTTCTGCTGTGTCCAAATGCTGCCTCAGCTGTTAGACCGTGCACTGTACTGACTATTGTGCTCGACTCCTCCATGCAGCAGATTATAGCTATCATTCTCTATTGTACAAATGTCGTGCACTGCCTTCAGCTGGGATCTACTGCACCTACTAACCTCTTCAAGTAACAACACGCAATAAAAAGCCAGCTTCCTTTATGCTTCAGCACCGGTAATCAATGCCTCAACTTTGCTTTTGCTACACAGCAACGTTGATGCCTTAACAGTAGCACGAAACAAACACTCAATCACTCTAAATTTCAACCACAGATAAATAGGTTGAACACATGAATAGCGTAACAGAAAAATAAAAGCTCTTGAGTGCAAATGATGATCACCTGGATAAATAGGAGTAAGAAAATCTATGCAGAGTCAAAAAGATAAAAATGGAATCACATGCAGCACACCAAAGTAAGAAGTAACAAATATTATTTAAAACAGTGAATGGTGAACAAAATAGGGCTGAACAGAGGATGATTTGTGGTTCTCGGTTCCTTGCAACCTTATAATTACAATGCTATAAACCAGAAAACATGCTTATAATAAAAGTTTAGGATAACAAACAACAATGAAAAAGGCAACTTAGAATGAAACTGAGAGGTAAGGCTGTGATGATCTGCGCTTCGAAAACCACGAGGCTGTCTACCAGCTACTGCTAGGCCTCGGGTAACTGCTATTTAGACCAGTAACCAGCGACACTTTCGTTTCTACCCATGTCACGACCCAAAACTACCCAAAAACCAGAGTAAATTTTTCGCGTTTTGTTATTTTCTTTCATGCTGACCTGTCCTCTGATCGTGACCACACTCCAATAACAAATTGGGTTGTGCGTCAATGCCAGTCCCACCATACATTTACCATATAACTTAATTCTTTCTCAGTCATTTATAAGTGTTTACAATATTTATACATCCCCTAAAGTTACTTACAAACATGTTACTGTACTATGCTTATTTAGATACAATATGTACAAGTGTGTATACCTTAAATGATGGGCAGCAGCGGATATCCGGAATGCAGTACTGAGTTACCTTAACTTCAACTGGAAATTATCTATGTGAGAAAATGAAAGGGGTGAGCACATCAAGCTCAGTAAGGCAATCCTACGAACAAGTAGGTAACCATACTACCTACATGAACGTGGTGCCATGCATAAACCACCCTTTCTCCACACATTTTAAAACAGATGATATGAGTTATGATGTTTGTAAATCCATTCGCATGGCAAAATTCAACATGCAATTATTTCAAATCATTTCTTTCTCGTTTAAAATTTCACAACAAGGCCAGGACTCAACCCATCCCTCGGGTGGTCCTGACTCACATAAAACTATAAAAAATCGATTTACATTCACACATGGGTTTGAAAAGCATGGAAATAATCATCATGCATGTTTGATTTTAAAAACCCAGTTTTAATCTCATCAAAGTCGTCAACATGCGAGACGAGGCAACATCTGTATAACGGTAATAACCAGGACTATGGCCATGTGTCCTCGGGAGTTCCTCTTCTACACGGATCCTAGTGTGTGGGTTCTCACCATGATCGGGAACCGCTCGGGAGGTGGGTCGATCCATCTCGTCGGTCTTATCCGATCCCATGCATCCGAAGATGCCGTATCCGAAGATACCACATGGTACATCGTACTCCATGCTACTTGCACAGTACATCGTACTCCGTGGACCCATATCATGTCTCTATACTCATGCCATGTCTCAAAATGCACGTGTGAGCCTATTTAATCGGTGCCACATAGTCTACCCGCTGCTCCAAGCACGGCTTATCGCATGTTCTCATAAAATCAGTGCGAGCGATGCTCAGCACTCTCATCAAATCAGGTAAAACTAGTGTGAGCTAAGCTCTAGCACTCTGTATGCAAACCATGTGAAAATCTGGTGCGAGTTAAACTCTAGCACCATGTCACGAAAATCATATAAAAAGAATCTGGTGCGAGTTGGACTCCAGCACCAATGCATGTAAAACTCTAGTGCGAGCTCTCGTTCCAGCACTAATGCATGCATCACACAAATCAAAACATCGTGCGAGCTAAGCTCTAGCACGTCACATGTCAATAAAAACACGTAGGCGGCTTTGTTTCCTCAAAACAGTTTTCAAAACAATTATATCGTTGAAAGTATGCAATGCTGTGCATTTTCTTTCAAGGTTAGCCAGCCTACCTATGCATGCCTTAAAAATGTCTCTAGAACGAGCAGAAACCTCTTGTTCTTGTTCCTCCCAATTTTTCTTAAATTTATAAATTTTACCCTTAACAAGGGTATTTTGGTAATTTACCCATTCGGGGCACTAAAATTATTATTTGACCTCTAGACCCTTCAGATAATTTTTAAAGGACTGCAAATGAACTTAAAATTTTGTAAAGTTACCTCTAGCAGTCCGCAGAATTCCCTTACCTTATTTTCCTGTCGAGTTTGACCTTTCCTCTGATGTCACGTCCCGCAGTCCGATCTGCTCCCAATCCGATGTCCGGAACTGCGTATAAATATTCCTCAGGTAAGATATTATACAATTTAATTGTATTTAATACTTTCTGGGCTTAATTTAAATCATTGGGCCCATTTATCCCTATTGGGCCCGATTGCACCTTAACGGGCCTTAATCAGCCTTAAGCCCGTTTTCCACTTAATTTTTACATTATCGAAGCCTATTGGGCTCATTGGGCCCACTAACAATTCCTTGGGCCTCATTCTAACTCTCGAATAGCTAAATTTATTATTTACGACAATTTATCTAAATTTCCAAAATTTAATTCAATTTATGCGGAATTTAAATTCATATCACGCATAACGATGCAAACTATCGTAAATAAGGGTTACTTACCCGAGATTCCATACTATTACATAAATCGAGGCTGTCTCCAGCTCTCGTTGGATGCCAATTGTCGAGCTATACAATTTCATAAATTTCCGGGTAAATTTTCGATCGAAAATTAATTAAATTGAATACTTCGAAATTTAAATCGAGTCAATTTCGACCACTACTGACTTACCCGTAGCTTGATTACATCGTCGGGATTTTTTTTCAATTTTTTCTCTTTTTCTTTTTCCCTTTTTCTCCTTTTTTCCTCTCTTTCTTGGCTGAAACGGCTCGGTCCGGTTCAGACTCGGTTCAGACCGTCGGTTCATCCGGTTCACTCCCGGTCCAACTTTCACCCCCGCCGTTCGGGGCTTTTTTGACCGGTTCTCTGCCGGCTTCCACCTAAAGCTTGTCCGCGGGGTAGTCCGATGCATGAATCTGGGGTCGGTTTCGCCAAAGCTTGCAGGAAAGTGGTCGGTTTGGCCTCTTCTCTCCTCTGGCGTCGGCACCCAATTTTTCCTCTTCCGATCGGTGCCGTTTCTGGCTGATCTGCGCCTAGATCGGCGTCGCAGACATTCCCCTTTGGCCTGCGGTGGGTCGCTCCTCCCCTCCTCGGCCGCCGGTCACCTCCTTTTCCTCTTTTTCTCTTTTTCTCTCTCGGTCTCTCTCTCCCTCTCTTTTCCCTCGCCGATCGCGTCCTCTTCTCCCTCTTCCGGCGTCGGCGAGGCTCGGTCGCCCCGTCTGGTCCGTTCGTCGGGCTCCGTCGGTGAGCAGATGGGCCTCCCTCGGTTGCTTCCTTCTGTTTTCCCTTGCAGAATCGCGAATCGCGATTCTGCTTTCTATTTCCCTTTCCTTTTTTTTATTTTTTTATTTTTATTTTTATTTTTTATTTTTTTATTATTTAATTTTATTATTATTTTAATCATTAAAAATACTATTATTTGTCAAAATATCTAAAAAAATATTAATTTATTCAATAAATCCCTAATTGAACTTATCAGTATTATTTCGACTTTTCGGTATATTTTTCGATTATTTTCGAGATTATTTTTCGAAGTAAAAATTTCGATTAATCCCGATTAATTCCAATAAATTGATATCTTGATCAATTTAACCCAGAATAAATTTATTTCACCTTTATTGACCAAGATTTCTCAATCCATTATTTTTAATTAAATTTTTCTCATCGAATTTATACCAACTTTCGATCTTTTGACCATTTTGCCCTTGTACGTGTTTGAGAATTCCATTTCCAATCCTTTTGCATTTTTAATTTTCGTGTTTTAACTAAAATCGGGTCTTACAACCTAGCCTTCACAACACTACAAAACAAAGAGGCCGAGACATACAAAAACATCACAAGAAAGACTCTACACAGCAAATAAAAAAGAACATAAGGAAACACACGGTAAATGTAAAGTGAGTGATTCGAAAACAACCAACTAAATGACCCGTAAGCAAATGGAAGCAATGGAGCAAGGAGAGAATGCTTAGCCACTATCACCAACTATATATTTTCTCTCACAATACTCGGCTGCCCAATTGAAATCATAAGTCTGAATCAAAATGGAAGAATGAAATCAACATACTAAGCAACCCGCGTATAACAACTATGAAAAAAAATTAAAACCTTTCATGAAAATCGAGAATAAAAATAAAGGATTGGAATTTTAACAAAACCAAGAAGAAGAGAAATGGAAATGGTAACTATTCATTAATGTAAAAAAAAAAAAGATAAATCAAAGAACTAGAAATGAACACAAGATTTTAACATGAATAGTAACCTAACTATGGTGGCTCACAAAAATTGAAAAGTAAAACAAACGGGAAAGTAAAAAATAGTAGAAAGGAAATAACTCTAAAAACTACTCTACCTATACTACTCCTACTCCTAAATTACTTCTATTCTAACCTAGGCTACATACATTTTCAATTGCTATCTTTTTCTATTTATATACACACTTAGGGGTATAATGATAATTTTTTCATCCTAGATGAGTTGGCATTGTTTGGCCACTTATCTTCATTTGATTTGCTGCAGAGTAGATATTTCCACGTTATCAGTCTTTTTGTCCAATTGGATGTACGATGTGGCCCGGCGTGTGTCTTCCAGAAGGTTCGCACGGTGTCCGTCGATCTTATCGTTTCGGAGCAAATAAAAATCGGACACCTGGCATCACGCGTGTCCAGGTGACTGGTGACTCGATCTGCAAATTGGAAGTGGTCCAGTCTCCTTTAGCCCATTTTCAGCCTAATTTCGACTGGTACGACTGAGTTTTATTCGAATTTAATTTATCTGCACATAAGAAAATTTTAATTAAATAAAGGGGATAATTAATAAAATAAATTGGGGATTAAATAAATAATTAGGAATTTAAGCACAAATAATTTTATTAAAAATAGAATTATCACACCCCCAAACTTTAGCTTTTGCTTGTCCTCATACAAAACAAAACAATTGTAGGAATGACAAGTACAAAACACTAAAATTTCCTCAGCATTATCCTCAAAGAAAAAGTACAGACTATGATATCAAAGACTCACAATTACAAGCCCAACATTCAGAATCATTCAATCATAAATCCTAACCCAAATTGGACTCCTCGTGTGTGTGTGAAAATGTCAAAGTCACTTCATAGTACATTATCCGGATCAGATTATGCAAACATAGTGAATGCAAAGTCAATGACATGTGATCATTCCCATAAGTTTTCTTTTCACTTATCTCTCCACTAATGTAGTCACACTTAACCAAAGATCAATAGGACTTCATTAAGCTTGTAATGTAAGGCTGGAGTTAAGGTATGATAAAGTCGATTTAGGTTTAATTACCCCTTAACATGCATTACTTCTAAGATCTTAATGTAAGAGCTCAAATTTATTTCCCCCAAACTTATTTCTTTTGCTAAACATTTTATTCTATTTTTGTATTTTTCTTCTTCTTCTTTCTTCTTCTTTTTCTTTTTCTTTTTTTTCTTCAGATTTTTTTTGAACCTTCACTATCACCAAATACCCATATGTACAAAGCTCACAATATATCCAAATGACTTTCCATGCTTTCGGGGTAAGGGATAGGAAAAAAGTACTTTAGGCAAAGGAAAATTATACAGATGTATTTACAGAGAAAAGCTTATTTGGCTCAGATGGGTGACTAGGGGTAAAATATGTACAGGGATGACTCGAAAGGCTCAAACGATCCAAAGATTGCCTAAATCATCTCCCTAATTAAGTGTGATCTAATATTTCTCCTCGAGATAAGATCAAACAAATTCTAGAATATGATGCACAAAATCAATTGAACAAATGCAATCCTAGGTCCACATAAGCTTTCTCTAAATAAATATACAAATTCATGACATGACATGTGCATAAAATGAGGAAATCACAATCAGAATCATGACAAATTCAAGAATTCAACTTCATGCTTTTCCTATAATCATGCTTCTTAGTCAATCAAAATCAAACTTAATCATGGGGTCATATAATCGAAATATGGGAAAACTACATGCTAAGCACTAAATCATCCCACAATCAAACAAGTTAAGCTCAGATTTTTGAAAAAAATTTCAATTTTACCTAAAATTGCTCAAGTGATATCCCCTCCCCTAAACTTGAAGTGCACAGTGTCCTCAATGTGCAGATAATATAAACATTGAAGTTCAGGAATAGAGTACTCCCCTTTCTGATGATGATGACGAATAATCGAAGCTTGATTGAAAGCATAATACTGTAAAGGAAATCTGTAAAATAAAGAAAGAAAGAAACAACAAAAAAGAAAACGAAAAAGAACTATATACAAAGTGAAAAGAAAAATTAAGCCATTTCAATGTAGCTAAAGAACACAACACTCAGCAGCAGGGCGAAGAGCAGGAGGATCAGCCTGAGTGGTGACAAAATATTAACAGTTAAATCCTCCTGAGCTCTATCTACTTCCCTCCTACTTTCAAATTTCTTATGCTCAAGCCTTATATCCTCTTCAATCTCCTTTTTAAAACACTCTTGGGAGTCATCAGGGAGCTTCAAAGGTTTGAAAACATTAAGCTTCACTTCTTGATCTAGGACTCTCATAGTCAACTCCCCCTTTTGTACATCAATTAAAGTCCTAGCTGTAGCAAGGAAAGGTCTTCCTAGTATAATGGGGACTTCCCTATCTTCCTCCATGTCCAATACAATAAAATCTGTAGGGAAAATAAATTTGTCCACCTTTACTAACACATCCTCAATGACCCCCTTTGGATATTTAATGGATTGATCTGCTAGCTGAAGGGTCACTATGGTAAGCTTGGCATCCCCTATTCCTAACTTTTGGTAGATAGACAAAGGCATTGGATTGATACCAGCTCCTAAATCACACAGGGCTCTACCAAAGAATAGATTTTCAATAGTGCAGGGTATGGTAAAACTCCAGTGATCCTTGAGCTTGAGGGTAATTTCCTTTGGATAATTGCATTACATTCCCCAGTTAAGGCCACCGTCTCATAATCTTCCAGTCTTCTCTTCCTCGAGAGGATATCCTTTAAAAACTTCACATAACTTAGCATTTGCTCTAAGGCATCTACAAAAGGAATGTTGATATGAAGCTTCTTCAAAACCTCAAGAAATTTAGCAAATTGTTGTTCTAGTTTTTTATTTTGGAACCTTTGAGGAAAAGGTATTGGTGGTCTAACTAGATGCAATGTAGTGGGAACCTATGTAGAATCAGAGGACGAGGAAGGCGGTGAAGAAGAAGAAGGTAAAGATGAAGAAATGCCTAGCTTTGTTTCATTTGCAGCCCGATCCTGATGTTCTTGCTCCTTCTGAGCTGCTTCGTTAGAACCTATGGGTTTATCAACTATGGGTTGTTCAGGTCCAGACTTAACTTGTGGCTCATCTAGCTCTCTGCCACTCCTAAGGGTGATGGATCTAACATATTCCTTACCATCCCTTTGCTTAACAAGATTAACTTCAGTGTTACTAGGAAAGGTCCCTTGAGGACGTTGGCTAAGAGCATTTGCTATTTGTCCCACTTGAACCTCTAAGTTCTTAATTAAAGCAACTTGATTTTGCAAGATTATTGAGAACATCTCCTCTAATGTAGGTTTCTTCCCAGCTGCTGGTGTGTGGTAATATTGGGGCTCCATAGGTTGTGGTGGTGGTGGTGGTGGTTGATGGAAGTGAAGTGGACGATGCTAAAATATAAATATTTTAATGCACTTAATGAGATTTTAAGTTTTTTTATAAATCGATTATTAAAACTCTTTGCTTAGCTTAAAGCAAATTCTTATCCTTATGCATGATTCATGCAAGGGAAACATATCTTAGGTCTTAATTCTTAAAGTTAGATCTCATTCATAAACTTAAATGGCATATTTAGGAAATAACAGAATTTTGATAAATTGAATTCAATTTCAATTTAAAAAAAAAAAACTCTTAATCGAAAATTGTGTGTTTTGAGACAACGATGTCTCATGCACACTCCCATATGTTCTTTTCAGTGCAAATAGTCAATCCAGCCTGCGAGACTAATCTAGACTACGTATATATGTACTCTACTCCATCAACCTCCTTGGATGATCAAATCTGCATTGACGAACCAAATTCTCATTAATATCCTTATTCTTATTTTTCCTATTTATACTTAATAAAATCCACACTTAAATGATTTATTTTCCTTATTCTTATTTAAAAATATATTTTGTAAGACCCGATTTTAATTAAAACACGAAATTTAAAATGCAAAAGGACTGAAATGGAATTTTCAAACACGTTGAAGGGCAAAATGGTCAAAAGATCGAAGGTCGGTATAAATTCGATGAGAAAATTTTAATTAAAATATGGATTTGAGAAATCTTGATCAATAAAGGAGAAATAATTAAATTTCAGGTTAAATTGATCAAGATCCAGAATTTTTAGAAATATCGAAAAGTCACTCGGGACAATATCCCGAAAATACGAAGAAATTATACCCGAAAAAGGGTTAAAAATATAATAAATAAATTAAATAAAATTAAATAAATTAATTTGAATAAAATAATAATTTTGGTAGGTATTTTTGGTATAATAATAATATAATAATGAATATTAATAATGATAAACTAAATTATAAATAATAATAAATAAAAATAATAATAATTGTAAAAAAAAAGATCAAAAAATGGATCGGAGAGAGAGAAATGGGAAAACGAAAGCCAAAACGAGGAAGACCGGTCGACCACCGTCCGGCAACCAACGGCCAGGTGAAGGGCCGAAAATGGAAGAGGAGAGGCCGACGACCTCCCTGGTACCGGCGACGTGCCAAACCGACGTCGGAGGAGGTCGAAAACGGAAGGAGAAGCCGCGGGAAGGAATACTCCGATTGGCGACGAACGGCACCGATCTGGCCGACCCCACCCCCAGTCGAACGTCCCCTAGGCCAAGACGAGCAGATTGGTGGTGGTGGCAGTCGCCGAAACCGACGAACGGCGCAGGAAACGGCAGAAATGGAAATGGGTTTCGACGACCGAGGGAGAACAGCCAGACCGGTGACTTTTCGGAGGCCTTGGACGAAACCGAGGGCAGATCTGAGATGCGGACGACCCAACGGAGCCACTGGCGACGGAAGCCGGTAGAGAACCGACTGGCAAGGCCCTGAACCGGTCGAACCGGAGTGAACCGGAGTGAACCGTCGGGTCCGAACCGGGTCTGAACCGGACCAAACCGATTCAGCCAATGAGGAAAGGAAAAAAAGGAGAAAAAAAGGGAAAAAGAAAAACAGGAAAAATTGGGAAAAAATCTCAGCGATGTAATCGAGCTACGGGTAAGTCAGTAGCGGTCGAAATTGACCGATTTAAATTTTGGAATATTTTATTTAATTAATTTTTGACTCAAAATTTACCCGAAAATTATGAAATTGTGTAGCTCGACAATTGGCATCCAACAAGAGCTCGAGATAGCCTCGATTTGCGTACTAGCATGGAATCTTAGGTAAATAACTTTTATTTACGACAATTTGCATCGTTATGCGTGCTACAGATTTAATTTCCGCATTAATTAAATTAAATTTTGGAAAGTCGGATAAATTGTCGTAAATAATAAATTGAACTATTTGAGAGTTAGAACGAGGCCCAATAAATTGTTGGTGGGCCCAATGAGCCCAATAGGCCTCGATAATGTGAAAATTAAGTGGAAAACGGGCTTAAGGCCGATTAAGGCCCATTAAGGTGCAATTGGGCCCAATAGGGGTAAATGGGCCCAATGATTTAAATAAAGCCCAAAAAATAGGAAATACAATTAAATTGTATGAGATCTGACCTGAGGAATAATTATACGCAGTTTCGGACATTGGATTGAGAGTAAATCGGACTGCGTGACGAGACAGCAGTGGAAAAGGAAAGGTCAGACTCTAAAAAAAATAAGGTAAGGGAATTCTACGGACTGCTAGAGGTAAACTTTACGAAATTTCAAAGTCATATGCAGTCTTTTAAATTATCTGAAGGGTCTAGAAGTAAATAAATAATTTTAGTGCCTCGAATGGGTAAATTTACCAAAATACCCTTGTTAAGGGTAAAATTTACAATTTTAGGAAAACTTGGGAGGAGTAAGAACAAGAGGTTCCTGCTCGTTCTGGAGGTGTTTTGATGCATGCATGAGTAGGCTGGCTAACCTTGAAAGAAAAATGCACAGCATTTCATAGTTTCAACGATGAAATTGTTTTGAAAACTATTTTGAGGAAACAGAGCCGCCTACGTGTTTTTATTGACATATTATGTGCTAGAGCTCAGCTCGCATGATATTTTGAGTTGTGTGATGCATGCATTAGTGCTGGAGCGAGAGCACGCACTAGAGTTTTTCATGCATTGGTGCTGGAGTCCAACTCGCACCAGATTTTATATATATATATATATATGATTTTCGTGACATGGTGCTAGAGTTTAACTCGCACCAAATTTTACATGATTTTCGTGACAGGGTGCTAGAGTCTAACTCGCACCAGATTTTCCACATGATTTGATGAGAGTGCTAGAGCTTAGCTCGCACTAGTTTTACTTGATTTGATGAGAGTGCTGAGCATCGCTCGCACTGATTTTATGAGAACATGCGATGAGCCGTGCTTGGAGCATCGGGTAGACTGTGTGTCACCGATTAAATAGGCCCGTACTTGCATTTTGAGACATGGCATGAGTATAGAGATATGAGATGGGTCCATGGTGTACGATGTACCATGCAAATAGCATGGAGTACGATGTACCGTGTGGCATCTTCGGATGTGTGGTATCTTTGGATACGTGGTATCTTCGGATACGGTATCTTCGGATGCGTGGGATCGGATAAGATTGACGAGATGGACTGACCCACCTCTCAGGCGATTCCTGATCATGGTGAGAACCCGCGCACTAGGATCCGTGTAGCAGAGGAACTCCCGAGGACACATGGCCATAGTCCTGGTTATTACCGATATACAGATGTTGCCTAGTCTCGCATGTTGATGATCTTGACGATGATTGAAACTAGGTTTTAAACTAAATTTGCATGATGCTATTTCCATGCTTTTTAAACCCATGTGTGATGTAAACTGATTTTTTGGGTTTTGTGTGAGTCAGGACCACCCGAAGGAGGGGTTAAGTCCCGACTTTATTGTGAAATTTTTTAATGAGAAAGAAATGATTTAAAAAGAATTGCATGTTAAATTTTCCATGCGAACGTGTTTTACATGACATCATGAATCATTGCATTAGTTTTAAAATGTGTGGAGAAATGGTGGTTTATACATGGCACCACGTTCATGTAGGTAGTATGGTTACCTACTTGTTCGTAGGATTGCCTTACTGAGCTTGATGTGCTCACCCCATTCATTTTCTCACAGAGATAATCTCCAGTAGATGTTGAGGTGACTGAGTACTGCATTTCGGATATCCGCTGCTGCCCATCATTTAAGGTATATACACTTGTACATATTCATCTAAATAAGTATAGGACAGTAACATGTTTGTAAGTAACTTTAGGGGATGTATAAATATTGTAAACATTTATAAATGACTGAGAAAGAATTAATTTGGTGGGACTGGCATTGACGCACAGCCCAATTGTTAGTGGAATGTGGTCACGATCAGAGAACAGGTAAGCATGAAAGAGAACAACAAAACGCGAAAAATTTACTCTGATTTTTAGGTAGTTTTGGGTCGTGACATATAAAGGTGGTATAAGAGCAGAAATTGGTCTGATGTGTGTCAGTGTCAGTAATTAGGAAATTACATCCCCGTGTTACTGTGCTTGGTTAGATACAATAGTGTATATCGAGATGGGTTTTAATTAAGAAATGGTTGAGAATGCAGGAATACCTAATATTAGTCACAATAGAGAAGGTAGAGCATGAGGCAGAGGTCGTAGGTAGACCTGAGCTTGTTAATCGTGCTAAGTTCACCTGTGAGATTCAGGATGTGATTGAAATAGAGGCTAATGTTGAGCATGCCTCATAGAGTCCGACAGAGTGATCGGACAGTATTGAGACACGCTTCGCGAGGTTAGAGCGAATTATGGAGAATATTTTAGGAGCTAATTGCTCAGAGTATGCATATGATTTGAGGGTGAGTCGGAGTATTGATGGAAGTCCGCTCGACCTAACTTAAGAGTTAGATATTCAGAGCTGACATGCGAAATATTTTGGATGTATTTCGGTGATAGAATATCCCGGACACTGTTTAAAGGGAATGATAGATAAAATCCTTACAATATCCCGGACACTGTTTAAAGGGAATGATAGATAAAATCCTTACTTTGACCCAGAAGAATTAATTTATTGATGAGTATGAATTATGAGTGTGAAACTTGGTTATATCCCTGGGCAGATATTACCTCGACACTATGAACAGTGACAGTCGAGATGTCTAAAAGTTTATGAAAGGGCTCAGATTGTCAATTAGAGTCTGATTGACCCCGTTAGATATCACTACCTATACCGAGGCAGTGCACAGAATATAATTGTGTGAATAAGATCAAGTGTTGCATGCCTCTAAGATTGGGAAAGGTAGTAAGGGCCGAAAGAGAGACAGAAAGAGAATCGAGAATGATAGAGATGGCAGAACGAGAAAAAAAGGTAGTTTGGTAAAAAATTTGATTTGATGAGTTATAGGCTAAGATGATTGGTAAGGCCACAATTATCTGATTGAGCACTTTTGAGGGGTATTGCGATTGGAGAACCCCGATCTGCTATGGATCACTGTAGAATGTGTGGTAAATACCACGAAAGTAGGACCTACACCTACATATTATTGATGAAAATGACCGTTAAGTGTGGTAAGATGGACCATTTATTATGATTACTCAAAGTTGGGTGAGATTGCCCCACAGAAAGGTAAAGAGATAGAGAAAACCCTATTGAGATAGCTGCATTGAAAAGGGAGGCCGCAGCCGAAGAGAAAAGGAAAGTAGGCTGTTGGACGAAGGAGAGTGTATGTCTTGGACCAGGACACTACTGATGTTTCACAGGATATGGTGAAAGATACCACACTACTTATGAATAAAGAAGTAATTGTGTTAATTTATCCTGGTACCACGTATTTCGTCATACCGCCTTCATTCGCATATAAGTGAGTAAAAGACATGAATGCCTACACTCTTGGGCACAATGCTGATAAATGAGTACCCCAATAGAGGAAGGTTAACTAACGGAATAATTATGGAGAGATTTTAAGTTGAAAACGGGGGAAAAAGTATAAGTCAGCCGATTTTATTCAATGGACTATGTATAATTTAAAGTAATATTTAAGAATAAAGTAGTCGGCTGCATATTAAGAAGTTCGGATTTGTATCCTAAGATAGTGATATGGTTACTCCTGAAAAGTATACTGTAAGTTTTGATAAGTACTAAAAAGGGGTGCAACGGTTCAAATTAAAGGAACAAATGATGGTACTCATGAAATGAATAATGATAGAGTTTCGTTATAATTGATATACGAAGGAGATATTCTTTAAGATATGTTTGATCCTAAATACAAGATGCACTAGAATAAGAGGAGTATGCCAGGTAAGAATACCCTTAAAATATAAAGTAATTGTGGTTAAGTCTAAGGGTTAATAAAGGTATTTCAAAATACCTCCCCGCCTGAAGACTTGACAGCGTCTAGAAATATATATAATCTATAACTTGAAATCGACCGTGGTAAGATATAAATTTAAAATTTGGATACTTTTACTAGTATGATAAAGAACTATAAAATTCGATTAATCATAAAGGTTAAAATATTAAAATTTAATAAAAGCCGTTAATATTAGAAAAAGGAAATGATGCGGGTTAGTATCGTGAACAGAAGCAATTTTGAAGTGATATTATACGCTTATGCATACATAGGTCAAGGATATGGGCGATTGAAATATGTAGTGGAGCTCAACTACAAAGAGTTATTTAAACTTTACTTGGACCGATTGGTCATCATCCTTATTGATGATATGCTGGGTGTATTTAAAGTCCAGGGAAAATTATAAGCAACAATTGGAAAATTGTTTTTACAGATGGTTGCTGCGAGTTCAAAAAAGGGTATACTTTATTGGCACATTTAACTAAGAAAGCGTGGTATTTGAATGAGATGATAAGTGAGATGATAGATGTGACATGAATTTCAGTGTAGTGAAGTATGAACTAACCACCGTGATTATTTTCACCATACCCAACAGCTCAAGAGGTTCTCCGTGTGTATGAATAACTCAAACTAATGAATGAGCTGTGTATTGATGCAAAATGGGAAGATAGTCGATTGTGGATTCAGATGACTCAAGGATCATGAAATAAACTATCTGACCCATGATTTAAAGTTGATAGCGGTAGTACTTATACTGAGGATATGGTACTATTATGTATATGGTGAGAAATTTTGGGTATGCACTGATCATAAAGCCCCAAGTATTTATTTGCACAGAAAGATGCGAATATGAGAATATATAGTGGGTTAGAGCTTCTAAGAGATTTTGATTGTGGAAAATTGTACCACCCAGGAAAGGCTAATGTGATGGCTGATGCCTTGAGCAGAAAGAGCCTCGGGATGGTATTACATATGATGGTCAGGGAGCGTGAGCTGCTAGAGCAGTTGTGAGCCTCAATAGTGATGTGATCCCTTCTGATGATGACAGTGATTGTGAGACAGCTAGCCTGAGACTAGAACCGGATGAGAGTGCCCGGATTTGACAGGCTTAACGTGATGATCGGCATGGTGTCGATGGTTTGGGTCAATTCAGAAGGGTACAGTGATGAAGTTCACAGAGAGTGTTGATGATTTACAGAGAGGTTCAGAGACAGTATAAGTGCTCCCCAGGACCACAGTTGATGAGATAGTGATATTATCAGAAGCTCACTCTTCGGGATATACAGTGCATACGGAAAGTAATGAATATATATATAAAATCTCTAAAAAGGGTATTGGTGGTCAGATGTGAAAAGAGATATGGTAGAGATTGTGAAAAAGTGCCTAGTATGTCAGCATAATAAGGTAGAGTATTAAAAGTCTGCAGAGTTATTGCAGCCTCTACCTATATCGACACGGCACGAAAATGAGAGCAAGTCTCTATGAATTTCGTGATGGGTTATAGAAGACTCGGATGAATCACGAGGCTATTTAGATGATAGTAGCTAAGTTGACTAAGTCTACCCACCTTCTGGTTATGAAATCCCCAGACACTCAAAGTGTGTATGAGGATTCAGGTATAAGGAAGATTGTGGAACATTATGTAGCGTTCCAGTGAGCATGGTATCATATAGGGATTCCCACTTCACTTCCCACCTCTGAGAATATTTTCAGGAAGCTACGGGAACCCGATTTAGTATTTGCACAGCTTTCCATCCTCAGACAGATGGTCAGTTAGAGAGGACTGTACAAGTTCTGGAGGATACAATGAAAGCGTGTGCCATTTATTTTATAAGCTCCTGGAATGATCAGTTATTACAAATTGAAGTCGCCAAAATTGACAGTTGGCACTTGAGTATCGGGATAACAAGATATGAGGCATAGTATGGCCGTAGGGGTCGTTTCCCCGACTTGGATAAGAAAAAGTGGGTAACAGATAGAAATTTCTTTCGAATTAGTATAATAAGTCTCGGAGGATGTTCAGTTGAGTGAGAGATTAAGAACACCTCAGAGCAGACCAAGAGCATTGAATTCACCGAGGGTGAATCGGTATGGTTGAACTTATTTGTCCTAAGGGAATAAGGACATAACGAGACTCGGGAAGAAGGCAAATTAAGTTTTGCTGAATGAAATTTTTGAGAGATTGGAGAAGTGGGAGATAAGACCTGTAGGTTAGTGTTATCACCTGAATAAACAGCCATCCACAATGTGTCCAATCTTTTGATACTTCGGCAATACTATCCAGATCTAGCATATGTAATCGAATATGAACTCCAATAGTTCAGCTCAGTGCAAATATAAGTATATTGAAAAAGTTGATTCGGGCATTAAACAGGGAAGAGAAAGTATTGAGGTTTAAGACAATCTCCCTAGTTAAAGTTCTTGAGAAGAAATACACTCCGGAAAGGTCACATGAGAATTAAAAAGTATGATACGATTGATGTACCCGGAGTAGTCTATGGACTCATATGACTTGGTTCTAATTTGGAGGACCAAATTCCTTAAGTGGGGGAGATTATGTAAGACCCGATTTTAATTAAAACACGAAATTTAAAATGCAAAAGGACTGAAATGAAATTTTTGAACACGTTGAAGGGCAAAATGGTCAAAAGATCGAAGGTCGGTATAAATTCGTTGAGAAAATTTTAATTAAAATATGGATTTGAGAAATCTTGATCAATAAAGGAGAAATAATTAAATTTCAGGTTAAATTGATCAAGATCCAGAATTTTTAAAAATATCAAAAAGTCACTCGGGACAATATCCCGAAAATACGAAGAAATTATACCCGAAAAAGGGTTAAAAATATAATAAATAAATTAAATAAAATTAAATAAATTAATTTGAATAAAATAATAATTTTGGTAGATATTTTTGGTATAATAATAACAATAATAAAATAATGAATATAATAATAATAAACTAAATTATAAATAATAATAATTGTAAAAAAAAAGATCAGAAAATGGATCGGGGAGAGAGAAATGGGAAAACGGAAGCCAAAACGAGGTACGGGTAAGTCAGTAGCGGTCGAAATTGACCGATTTAAATTTTGGAATATTTTATTTAATTAAATTTTTACTGAAAATTTACCCGAAAATTATGAAATTGTGTAGCTCGACAATTGGCGTCCAACGAGAGCTCGAGACAGCCTCGATTTGCGTACTAGCATGGAATCTTGGGTAAGTAACCTTTATTTACGACAATTTGCATCGTTATGCGTTCTACGGATTTAATTTCTGCATTAATTAAATTAAATTTTGGAAAGTCGGATAAATTGTCGTTAATAATAAATTGAACTATTCGAGAGTTAGAACGAGGCCCAATAAATTGTTGGTGGACCCAATGAGCCCAATAGGCCTCGATAATGTGAAAATTAAGTGGAAAACGAGCTTAAGGCCGATTAAGGCCCATTAAGGTGTAATCGGGCCCAATAGGGGGTAAATGGGCCCAATGATTTAAATTAATCCCAGAAAATAGGAAATACAATTAAATTGTATGATATCTGACCTGAGGAATAATTATACGCAGTTTCGGACATTGGATTGGGAGTAAATCGGACCGCGTTACTGTGCTTGGTTAGATACAATAGTGTATATCGAGATGGGTTTTAATTAAGAAATGGTTGAGAATACAGGAATACCTAATATTAGTCGTTATAGAGAAGGTAGAGCATGAGGCAGAGGTCGTAAAGGTAGACCTGAGCCTGTTAATCGTGCTAAGTTGACCTGTGAGAATCAGGATGTGATTGAAATAGAGGCTAATGTTGAGCATACCTCACAGAGTCCGACAGAGTGATCGGATAGTATTGAGACACGCTTCGCGAGGTTGGAGCGGAGTGTGGAGAATATTTTGGGAGCTAATTGCTCAGAGTATGCATATGATTTGAGGGCGAGTCGGAGTATCGATGGAAGTCCGCTCGACCCAACTTAAGACTTAGACATTCAGAGCTGACATGCGAAATATTTTGGATGTATTTCGGCGATAGAATATCCCGGACACTGTTTAAAGGGAATGATAGATAAAATCCTTACTCTGACCCAGAAGAATTAATTTATTGATGAGTATGAATTATGAGTATGAAACTTGGTTATATCCCTGGGCAGATATTACCTCGACACTATGAATAGTGACAGTCAAGATGTCTAAAAGTTTATGGAAGGGCTCAGATTGTCAATTAGAGTCTTGTTGGCTCTACCGAGAGGGGGGGTGAATCGGTTTTCTAACAATTATGGGAAATTAAAAATTAATCACAATTTAATCACAAATGATAATGAGCAATATAGTGCAATATAACAATTTAATGCAAAGTAAGGAAGAGAGAAACAAACACAGTCGTTTATAGAGGTTCGGCCAAACTCTTGCCTACGTCCTCTCTCCTTGACCTTCTTGTCAAGTGTTTTCTTTCTCTCTTTCAATAGAGCTTACACAGTTCCTTTTGCAGGTTAAGGAATAACCTCTCTACGCTTTAGCAATATAGAAATGTATTCACCCTTTTACAATGTCTCTCACTGAGGAACAATCCTCTTTTCTTTTTGGGTATAGATGAATACAGAATAAGGCTTTACAATGGGTAGTGCTAACAAAGCTTGTTGCACTTAAGCTTGTACAATAAATTTCAATTGATGAGCAATAGGGACACAAAGAATGAATGAATTAAAGCTTGAGAATGTTTGGAATGTTCAGCAATAGTGTCTCTGATTCTCTTTGTCTTCAATGCTTGGTTAAATACTGAAGGATTGGTAGTTGGAGCATTAAATGCTATTTTTCCCGTTGTGATTTGCAGAAACTAGCCGTTGGGTACCTCCAGTAGAGTGCCAGATCGATCTGCCATCTTGGCCAGATCGATCTCTTAGTTATAAATCCTGCAAGATTGAAGCACAAATACACAAGGAGATCGATCTCATAGGTTAGCAGATCGATCTGTTAGTTTAAAAATAATGAGGCAGATCGATCTGTCGAATAGGCAGATCGATCTCCTAATCTCTCTGTTTGAGGCAAGATCGATTTCCAGATCGATCTGCCATGCAATCTCGTAGAGAGGAGATCGATCTCTCAACAACACAGATCGATCTCTTTAGCTCTCTGACTTTGAGGAGATCGATCTCTTCCTTACCAGATCGATCTCATAAGTTCTCTGTTTGAGTGTGGATCGATCTCTCAGATCGATCTATAGTCTTAAGCTCTTAAGGGAGATCGATCTCTTCCTAGACCAGATCGATCTCTCAACTCTAGCTTTAGCCAGATCGATCTCTTAACCCTTGCAGATCGATCTCATTCTACCTAAGTCCCTTTGTAAAGGTTTAAGGCTTGCCAGATCGATCTCTTCCATTATGAGATCGATCTCTCATCAAGTAAAAACCCAGGATATCGATCTCTCATCAGCCAGATCGATCTCTCATCAGCAGAACTCTAAGTTCTGGTACTAATAACCTCTAAACATGTTTCTATATCAACTTAATATTATCGAATTAACTTGTTTTGTCATTTCAAAATACATTAACTCAACAATCTCCCCCTTTTTGATATGACAAAACATAAAACAAACATGTTTAGTGAATTTTTGCAAAATCTCCCCCTTTTTGTGAGCTCCCCCTTTCTTTTAGCTTTTTGGTTTTGTTACTTGCTTAACTCCCCCTCAATTTAATCATTCTTAGACACCTTTATGTATCTTAACACAATCACATGTTTCTTCTCCCCCTTTTTGTCATATCAAGATCACAAGAATAGAATACTCATCATTTCAAAATGAACTTTTTCATTAACACAACCAGTATCTTAAAATGACATTTCATTAACACAAGTCAAAAGATATTTCATTCAAGCAAATTCATCATAGATAACATCAAGTAGCTTAAAATACTATACTAAATCAAAACACCTAAGGCCTATTGTGAGGGAGGATCACGATCCAAAAGATTCTCAACATGCGTGCGTGTTACTTGGAGCTCATCGAACATCGCCTCTTGAGCCTCTTGAATCTTATCCACTCTTTGGTTTAAATATGCAAATTTGTCATCGATTTTTTGAGTGAGGTCACTCAGCATCTTCATAAAGATCTCCATTTCTCCCGGTGGGGCTGCCGGTGCAGTGGGCGGAGCCATTGAAGACGATGGTTCCGGAGCTGGTGCAGCAGATGGGTGCACTGGTTCATTGGTGGGGTCCTCCTCCATAGCCTCAGCAGGTTGTTGGTCCCTCTTTTTCGTCTACTCTCCCCGGAAGTCTTTGTAGTACCCCATATGATGGAGGGTCCCAATGTTAAGCACGCTCTTGGGAGAGGGGAGTTCGCCAGTCTCGCCGCTGCAGTCGATACCAAGGCGGTGGAGAAGATAAGCTACCGGTTGTGGAAAAACGATCGTGGTAGCTTGTCCACGCATAATCTTCAGCCAATCTTCGTATATAAAGTGAGGGAGGTTAGGTTTTTGGCTTGTGGTGTGAATGTGATGGAGCCAAAAACGATCTAAGCGCCTAACGGTAGAATGACGAGTACCGAAAGGGCAGAGGTTCCAAGAGATTATGAGGTGGAGTAACCGAGGATGCATCGGCAGGTCACTCGCCTTGTCCCCAGGGAGATCAAACTCCAAGGAGACTTCCTCATCCTCATTTGTTAAGCCTTCATCGCGTATATCAAACGCTTTGGCTAGAACTTCAGTGTCTATTATAATGGGTTTACCCATGACATATGTTTTGAAACCGACAATTTTGCAAGTGTCATTTGGGTCAAAAAGTAATTCGGCATTGGAAAAGAATGCACGAACTAGATTTGGAGGGACGGGAGTGTTGATTTTTAAGAAATTCATCCAACCAAATTCCTCAAACTTTGACACGTAAGGAAAATCTATACGATTGAGGAAGGAAAAATCGATAGTACGCCAATGCTTGATTGGCATGGTTGAGAAGTATTCCTCATATCGCTTTCTTTTTGCTGGTGTTTTAAAACACCGATTGAAGGAAGCGATAGGAGGTGGAGGAATGGGTTGTGATGAGGAACCGGCCTCTACAGTGGTCCTAGGGGGTTTGTGTCCTACTGTCTTATGCCTAGGCATGATTCTAGATTCTAAAGATGCGTTAAATAGATTCAAAAACAAGAAAAGGAATGAAACAGTACCTAGGTTTACCCTAGAATTAAAATGAACACAAATTGAAGAAAAATTTTGAGAAAATCAGTAAGAAATGTTGGTTACAATACCGGAATTTGACACCGAGACGCTAGGAGAACCGTACGGAGATCGATCTGAGGAGAAATCGACAGTGATGGTGCGAGGGAATTTGGGAATTTGAAAGTTAGGTTTTGTGAAATTTGGGAAATTTTCGCGAGTTTATATACTCCAGGGCACAGGAGATCGATCTGTCGAGGCGACAGATCGATCTGTCATTTCCAGAAAGCCAAGGGAGATCGATCTGTCGCATGAACAGATCGATCTGTTTGCAAACAGAGGCTTAAGGAGATCGATCTGTTATATGCACAGATCGATCTGTAGTGAAACCGAGACTTAGAGAGATCGATCTGCCAAATGCATGGATCGATCTTCAGAATACAGAAGCTTTGAAGAGATCGATCTGTCGTGTGGACAGATCGATCTACTCTTTAACAGAGGCGTAATGAGATCGATCTTATGGTTAGAAGATCGATCTGCTTAGCTTAACCTTGATGATTTAGGCTTGTTGGAAGTGAGGAGATCGATCTATATTGCAAGGAGATCGATCTCTCATCCTCATTGCCAGAAAATCTTTGCAAAAACTCTTTTAAAATCAACTTGAAACCAAGATTTTTAAAACACATAAGTCTTAAGAGATATTCATGAGTCCTAATTCACCTCTAAGGATACAAAACCTATCTCTATCAAGTGGTTTGGTGAAAATATCTGCTATTTGATGTAAAGTATCAATGTACTCTAAGATTATATCCCCTTTTTGTACATGATCTCTAAGGAAGTGATGTCTAATTTCTATGTGCTTTGTTCTGGAGTGTTGAATAGGATTCTTAGACAGATTAATGGAACTGGTATTATCACATTTGATAGTGACTTGCTTCATGTCAATACCATAATCTCTCATTTGTTGTTTAATCCACAACACTTGAGCACTACAACTACCAGCTGCTATATATTCAGCTTCAGTTGTGGACTGAGCCACACTGTTTTGTTTCTTGGAGAACCAAGAAATTAACCTATTTCCTAAGAATTGGCAAGTACCTGAAGTACTTTTCCTATCTATTTTGCATCCTCCAAAATCAGCATCTGAAAATGCATGAAGGGCAAAAGTGGAGTCCTTGGGGTACCAAAGTCCTAGTGAGGGAGTGTCTTTGAGGTATCTAAAGATTCTCTTAGTTGCCAATAGATGTGATTCCTTAGGAGAGGATTGAAATCTAGCACAAAGGCATACACTAAACAAAATATCTGGTCTACTTGCAGTTAAATAAAGCAATGAGCCTATCATAGACCTATAGAGTTTAGTGTCTACACACTTACCACTTTCATCTTTATCAAGCTTGATGTTGGTGCCCATTGGAGTGGCTTGAGGTTTGCAATTGTCCATTCCAAATCGCTTGAGCAAGTCCTTAGTATACTTTGCTTGATTGATGAAGGTTCCATCCTTTGTTTGCTTCACTTGAAGTCCCAAGAAGAATGTGAGTTCTCCCATCATGCTCATCTCAAATTCTCCTTGCATGATCTTAGCAAACTCTTGGCATAAAGACTCATTAGTTGAACCAAAAATAATATCATCTACATACACTTGTACAACTAATAAATCCTTATTTTTATTCTTAATGAATAAGGTGGTATCCACTTTTCCTCTTGAAAATCCCTTTTCTATTAAGAATTTTGACAACCTTTCATACCAAGCTCTAGGAGCTTGTTTTAACCCATAAAGTGCCTTTGATAATTTAAAAACATGTTCAGGAAATTTATGATTTTCAAATCCGGGAGGTTGCTCAACATATACTTCTTCATTAATAAAACCATTTAAGAATGCACTCTTTACATCCATTTGATATAACTTGAAGTTTTTATAACATGCAAAGGCAAGTAACATTCTTATTGCCTCTAATCTAGCTACCGGTGCATATGTTTCATCATAGTCTATGCCTTCCTCTTGTCTATAGCCTTGAGCAACTAGCCTAGCCTTATTCCTTGTGATCACACTATTTTCATCCATTTTGTTCTTGAATATCCATTTAGTTCCAATTATTGAGTGATCACTAGGCCTAGGAACTAGTTTCCATACTTTGCTTCTCTCAAATTGATTTAATTCTTCTTGCATTGCTAGGAACCAATTATTATCTTCTAAGGCTTCATTGACATTCCTAGGCTCAATTTGAGATACAAAGGCTATATATTGGCACATATTCCTTAGGGATGATCTAGTTCTAACTCCAAGAGTTGGATCTCCTACTATTTCACAATCTTTTACATATCCTAACTCTCTTGGTGCTCTAGGCTCTCTTTCTAAAACCTCTATATCTTCTTCATCTTCTTTATTCAAGTCAAGCTTTTCTAGAAAGTCATCTTCTAAGTTTTCATCAAATATTCCAACATTCTCATCATTGGCTAAATCTTTTGATATATTATTTGACTCATCAAATATAACATGAATAGACTCTTCAACCATTAATGTTCTTTTGTTATATATTCTATAAGCCTTTGAATTCAATGAATATCCTAGAAATATTCCCTCATCACTCTTGGCATCAAATTTTCCTAAATTATCTTTTCCATTATTTAGAACAAAGCATTTGCAGCCAAAAGGATGGAAGTAACTAATGTTAGGCTTCTTACCTTTGTAGAGCTCATAGGGAGTTTTCTTTAGCATGGGTCTTATCATAGCTCTATTAATTATATAACATGATGTGTTTATAGCTTCAGCCCAAAAGTACTTTGGTAAGTTATTTTCACATAACATAGTTCTAGCCATCTCTTCCAAAGTTCTATTTCTTCTCTCAACTACACCATTTTGTTGTGGTGTCCTAGGGGCTGAAAAATTATGGCTAATTCCTTGATCATTGCAATACTCATCAAATCCTATATTTTCAAATTCTTTGCCATGATCACTTCTAATGCTTGTTATTGTGTATCCTTTTTCATTTTGAGTCACCTTTGAGTAGGCTATAAATTTCTCTAAGGCTTCATTTTTTACTCTCAAAAAGAACACCCAAGTGTACCTAGTGTAATCATCAACTATTACAAATCCATAGTGTTTCCCACCTAGGCTAGTGGTTCTAGTTGGTCCAAATAAGTCTAAATGCAGTAATTGAAGAGGCCTAGTGGTGGATACACTATTCTTAGGCTTAAAAGTTGTCCTCTTGTGTTTTCCTTTAACACAAGCTTCACATATTTCTTCATGATCAAAAGGTATTTTGGGTAAGCCTATTACTAGATCCTTTCTAGCTAACTTGGATAGCACACTCATGCTAGCATGGCCTAGTCTTCTATGCCATAACCAAGATTCCTTTTTGTTGTCTACCATTAAGCATATGTTTTCATTTTTGAGTTCATTAAGATAGACAATATATATGTTACCTTGCCTATGACCTAGAAAAAGAATTTTATTTGACTTAGGGTCTATAACATTACACTTCATGCAATCAAAAATTACTTTGTAACCTTTGTCACAAAGTTGACTAATGCTTAGCAAGTTATGCTTAAGACCCCTAACAAGTAATACTTTTTCTAAAGAGAAATGATCATTACCTATTGAGCCACTTCCTTCCACTTGGCCTTTGGAGTTGTCCCCAAAAGTGACTTCTCCACCAATTTTTGATTTGAAAGAATTGAAATGGCTTTTATCACCCGTCATGTGCCTTGAGCATCCACTATCTAAGTACCAAGCATCTTTTGTTTTAGCTTTGTGGCCATGCTCAATTACCTACAAAAAATCAAACTCAAGTCTTAGGTACCCAAATTTTTTTGGGTCCTTGGAGGTTAGTAAATGCAATTCTTGATCCCATTGGGATCCATTTTGCTAATGCATTACAGTCCTTGGAATGAATTACCTCTTTTGGAATCCATATCCTTTTTACTCTTTTTCCTTTAAGATTCCTCATCTTTATATTGCAATAATGTGGCTTATGTCCCTTTCTATTACAATATGAGCAAGTAATTGCAGGTTTATTCATGCTCTTCCTCGCAATAAAACTCTTAAGATGGGTCTCCCTACTTTGTGCATTATATCCTAAGCCATTTTTGTCAAAAAATGCCCTTTGGGTTTCTAGCATGCTATCTAGCTTTTGTTGCCCCATGTGAAATCTATTAAAGGAGTTATGTAGATTGTTATTTTTCTCCTTAAGGTCACAAGTTTCTAGATTTGAAATCTCTAGTTTCTTTTCACATTCTAATTTATCTTTTAACATTATCTCATTTTCCTTTTTTAATTTAGATATTAACTTTTTATACTTCATGCTCATACATTCATACTGTAATGCAAGATCATCAAATGCATCTTGCAATTCATCAAATGAGTATTCATTGAGATTAGAGGTTACCTTTTCATCATCATCAATAGCCATGAAGCATAAGTTGGCAATGTCCTCATTTGATTCATCATCGGAGCAGTCGCTGTCGCTCCATGTTGCCACCATTGCCTTCTTTTTATGGAACCTATCATTTGACCTTTTAAGAAGAGGGCAGTTAAATTTTATGTGTCCAGGTTTTTTACATTCATAACATACAATAGAGTCTTTTCTACCTACTTCCTCTTGTTCTCTCCTATTGTTTCTCCTACTACTAGCTTTCATCCTCATGAACTTATTAAATCTTTTGGCAAACATTGCCATCTCAATATCCTCCTCACTACCACTCTCATTTTTAATCTCCTCTTGAGCAGTGGATTTTAGAGCAACTCCCACTTTCTTGGGTGGCTCTTCATTTCTTTTAAGTTTCATCTCATAAGTGAGCAAAGATCCTATCAATTCATCTAGGCACAATGTGTGAGGATCCTTAGATTCCTCAATTGCCGTCACTTTAGCTTCCCATGATTTAGGTAAGCTATTTAAAATTTTCTTTACCATTTCAATATTAGAATAAATTTTTCCTAGGGATTTTAAGCCATTAATTACATCAGTGAATCTTGTGAACATATCACTAATTGATTCTCCTTCCTTCATCCTAAAAAGCTCATAGTCATGTGTGAGCATACCTACTTTTGTCTCCTTCACTTGGGTTGTACCCTCATGAGTTATTGCCAATTTATCCCATATTTGCTTGGCATTATCACACCCGGAGACTCTATTGTATTCATTAGGACCTAAAGCACAAAATAATGTGTGCATAGCTTTAGCATTTAGCTGTGCACATTTAATGTCATTAGAATCCCATTCATCTTCTTCTTTGGGGATATCTCTTCCCTCTATTCTCTTTGTAGGGATTTGAGGTCCCTTAACTATTATTCTCCACACTTCATAATCATTTGCTTAAATGAATAACATCATCCTAGTCCTCCAATACGAATAATGTTCACCATTGAACATGGGAGGTCTAACCGTAGAGTGCCCCTCTCCTACCAAACTAGTTGCTACATTGTTAAGAGCCATTTGATCGTTTCTAACTCTTAGGAAGTTGTTCCTATGTGATTAAAGAGTCCTAGCTCTGATACCAATTGTTGGCTCTACTGAGAGGGGGGGTGAATCGGTTTTCTAACAATTATGGGAAATTAAAAATTAATCACAATTTAATCACAAATGATAATGAGCAATATAGTGTAATATAACAATTTAATGCAAAGTAGGGAAGAGAGAAACAAACACAATCGTTTATAGAGGTTCGGCCAAACTCTTGCCTACGTCCTCTCTCCTTGACCTTCTTGTCAAGTATTTTCTTTCTCTCTTTCAATAGAGCTTACACAGTTCCTTTTGCAGGTTAAGGAATAACCTCTCTACGCTTTAGCAATACAGAAATGTATTCACCCTTTTACAATGTCTCTCACTGAGGAACAATCCTCTTTTCTTTTTGGGTATAGATGAATACAGAATAAGGCTTTACAATGGGTACTGCTAACAAAGCTTGTTGCACTTAAGCTTGTACAATAAATTTCAATTGATGAGCAAGAGGGACACAAAGAATGAATGAATTAAAGCTTGAGAATGTTTAGAATGTTCAGCAATAGTGTCTCTGATTCTCTTTGTCTTCAATGCTTGGTTAAATACT
Organism: Firmiana major; assembly: GCA_033439115.1. NCBI lineage: Eukaryota > Viridiplantae > Streptophyta > Magnoliopsida > Malvales > Malvaceae > Firmiana > Firmiana major. Next base: position 16,896,798 of record CM065903.1, on the reverse strand, counting down.
GAAGGATTGGTAGTTGAAGCATTAAATGCTATTTTTCCCATTGTGATTTGCAGAAACTAGCCGTTGGGTACCTCCAGTAGAGTGCCAGATCGATCTGCCATCTTGGCCAGATCGATCTCTTAGTTATAAATCCTGCAAGATTGAAGCACAAATACACAAGGAGATCGATCTCATAGGTTAGCAGATCGATCTGTTAGTTTAAAAATAATGAGGCAGATCGATCTGTCGAATAGGCAGATCGATCTCCTAATCTCTCTGTTTGAGGCAAGATCGATTTCCAGATCGATCTGCCATGCAATCTCGTAGAGAGGAGATCGATCTCTCCACAACACAGATCGATCTCTTTAGCTCTCTGACTTTGAGGAGATCGATCTCTTCCTTACCAGATCGATCTCATAAGTTCTCTGTTTGAGTGTGGATCGATCTCTCAGATCGATCTATAGTCTTAAGCTCTTAAGGGAGATCGATCTCTTCCTAGACCAGATCGATCTCTCAACTCTAGCTTTAGCCAGATCGATCTCTTAACCCTTGCAGATCGATCTCATTCTACCAAGTCCCTTTGTAAAGGTTTAAGGCTTGCCAGATCGATCTCTTCCATTATGAGATCGATCTCTCATCAAGTAAAAACCCAGGAGATCGATCTCTCATCAGCCAGATCGATCTCTCATCAGCAGAACTCTAAGTTCTGGTACTAATAACCTCTAAGCATGTTTCTATATCAACTTAATATTATCGAATTAACTTGTTTTGTCATTTCAAAATACATTAACTCAACAAGTCTGATTGGCCCCGTTAGATATCACTACCTATACCGAGGCAGTGCATAGAATATAGTTGTGTGAATAAGATCGAGTGTTGCACGCCTCTAAGATTGGGAAAGGTAGTAAGGGCCAAAAGAGAGACAGAAAGAGAATCGAGAATGATAGAGATGGCAGAACGAGAAAAAAAGGTAGTTTGGTAAAAGATTTGATTTGATGAGTTATGGGCTAAGATGATTGGTAAGGACACAATTATCCGATTGAGCACTTTTGAAGGGTATTACGATTGGAGAACCCCGATTTTCTATGGATCACTGTAGAATGTGTGGTAAATACCACAGAAGTAGGACCTACTCCTACATATTCTTGATGAAAATGACCGTTAATTGTGGTAAGACGGACCATTTATTATGATTGCTCAGAGTTGGGCGAGATTGCCCTACAGAAAGGTAAAGAGATGGAGAAAACCCTGTTGATATAGCTGCATCGAAAAGGGAGGCCGCAGCTGAAGAGAAAAGGAAAGTAGGCTGTTGGACGAAGGCGAGCGTATGTCTTGGACCAGGACACTACTGATGTTTCACAGGATATGGTGAAAGATACCACACTACTTATGAATAAAGAAGTAATTGTGTTAATTTATCCTAGTACCATGTATTTCTTCATACCACCTTCATTCGCATATAAGTGAGTAAAAGACATGAATGCCTACACTCTTGGGCACAATGCTGATAAATGAGTACCCCAATAGAGGAAGGTTAACTAACGGAATAATTATGAAGAGATTTTAAGTTGAAAACGGGGGAAAAAGTATAAGTCAGCCGATTTTATTCAATGGACTATGTATAATTTAAAGTAATATTTGAGAATAAAGTAGTCGGCTGCATATTAAGAAGTTTGGATTTCTATCCTAAGATAGTGATATAGTTACCCCTGAAAAGTATATTGTAAGTTTTGATAAGTACTAAAAAGGGGTGCAACGGTTGAAATTAAAGGAACAAATGATGGTACTCACGAAATGAATAATGACAGAGTTTCGTTATAATTGATATACGAAGGAGATATTCTTTAAGATATGTTTGATCCTAAATACAAGATGTACTGGAATAAGAGGAGTATGCTAGGTAAGAATACCCTTAAAATATAAAGTAATTGTGGTTAAGTCTAAGGGTTAATAAAGGTATTTCAAAATACCTCCCCGCCTGAAGACTTGATAGCGTCTAGAAATATATATAATCTATAACTTGAAATCGACCGTGGTAAGATATAAATTTAAAATTTGGATACTTTTACTAGTACAATAAAGAACTATAAAATTCGATTAATCATAAAGGTTAAAATATTAAAATTTAATAAAAGCCGTTAATATAAGAAAAAGGAAATAACGCGGGTTAGTATCGTGAACAGAAGCAATTTTGAAGTGATATTATACGCTTATGCGTACATAGGTCAAGGATATGGGCGATTGAAATATGAAGTGGAGCTGAACTACAAAGAGTTATTTAAACTTTTCCTGGACCGATTGGTCATCATCCGTATTGATGGTATGCTGGTTGTATTTAAAGTCCAGGGGAAATTATAAGCAACAATTGGAAAATTGTTTTTACAAATGGTTGCTACGAGTTCAAAAAATGGTATACTTTGTTAGCACGTTTAACTAAGAAAGCGTGGTATTTGAATGAGATGATAAGTGAGATGATAGATGTGACATGAATTTTGGTGTAGTGAAGTATGAACTGACCACCGTGATTATTTCCACCATACCCAACAGCTCAAGAGGTTCTCCGTGTGTATGAATAACTCAAAATAATGAATGAGCTGTGTATTGATGCAAAATGGGAAGATAGTCGATTGTGGATTCAGATGACTCAAGGATCATGAAATAAACTATCTGACCCATGATTTAAAGTTAGCAGCGGTAGTACTTGTACTGAGGATATGGTACTATTATGTATATAGTGAGAAATTTTGGTATGCACTGATCATAAAGCCCCAAGTATTTGTTTTCACAGAAAGATGTGAATATGAGAATATATAGTGGGTTAGAGTTTCTGAGAGATTTTGATTGTGAAAAATTGTACCACCCAGGAAAGGCTAATGTAATGGCTGATGCCTTGAGCAGAAAGAGCCTCGGGATGGTATTACATATGATGGTCAGGGAGCGTGAGCTGCTAGAGCAGTTGTGAGCCTCAATAGTGATGTGATCCCTTCTGATGATGACAGTGATTGTTAGACAGCTAGCCTGAGACTAGAACCGGATGAGAGTGCCCGGATTTGTACAGGCTTAGCGTGATGATCGGCATGGTGTCGATGGTTTCGGTCAGATTCAGAAGGGTACAGTGACGAAGTTCATAGAGAGTGTTGATGATTTACAGAGAGGTTCAGAGACAGTATAATTGCTCCCCAGGACCACAGTTGATGAGATAGTGATATTATCAGAAGCTCACTCTTCGGGATATACAGTGCATATGGAAATTAATGAATATATATATATAAAATCTCTGAAAAGGGTATTGGTGGTCAGATGTGAAAAGAGATATGGTAGAGATTGTGGAAAAGTGCCTAGTATGTCAGTAGAATAAGGTAGAGTATTAAAAGTCTGCAGAGTTATTGCAGCCTCTACCTATATCGACACGGCACGAAAATGAGAGCAAGTCTCCATGAGTTTTGTGATGGGTTATAGAAGACTCAGATGAATCATGAGGCTATTTAGATGATAGTCGCTAAGTTGACGAAGTCTACCCACCTTCTGGTTATGAAATCCCCAGATACTCAAAGTGTGTATGAGGATTCAGGTATAAGGAAGATTGTGGAACATTATGTAGCGTTCCAGTGGGCATGGTATCATATAGGGATTCCTACTTCACTTCCCACCTCTGAGAATATTTTCAGGAAGCTACGGGAACCCGATTTAGTATTTGCATAGCTTTCCATCCTCAGACAGATGGTCAGTTAGAGAGGACTATACAGGTTCTGGAGGATACAATGAAAGCGTGTGACATTGATTTTATAAGCTCCTGGAATGATCAGTTATTACAAATTGAAGTCACCAATAATGACAGTTGGCACTTGAGTATCAGGATAACAAGATATGAGGCATAGTATGGCCGTAGGGGTTGTTTCCCCGACTTGGATAAGAAAAAGTGGGTAACAGATAGAAATTTCTTCCGAATTAGTATAATAAGTCTCGAAGGATGTTCAGTTGAGTGAGAGATTAAGAACAACTCAGAGCAGACAAAGAGCATTGAATTCACCGAGGGTGAATCGGTATGGTTGAACTTATTTGTCCTAAGGGAATAAGGACATAATGAGACTCGGGAAGAAGGAAAATTAAGTTTTGCAGAATGAAATTTTTGAGAGATTGGACAAGTGGGAGATAAGACCTATAGGTTGGCGTTATCACCTAAATAAACAGGCATCCACAATGTGTCCCATCTTTTGATACTTCGGCAATACTATCCAGATCTAGCATATGTAATCGAATATGAACTCCAATAGTTCTGCTCAGTGCAAATATAAGTATATTGAAAAAATTGATTCGGGCATTAAACAGGGAAGAGAAAGTATTGAGGTTTAAGACAATCTCCCTAGTTAAAGTTCTTGAGAAGAAATACACTCCGGAAAGGTCACATGAGAATTAAAAAGTATGATACGATTGATGTACCCGGAGTAGTCTATGGACTCATATGACTTGATTCTAATTTGGAGGACCAAATTCCTTAAGTGGGGGAGATTATGTAAGACCCGATTTTAATTAAAACACGAAATTTAAAATGCAAAAGGACTGAAATGGAATTTTTGAACACGTTGAAGGGCAAAATGGTCAAAAGACCGAAGGTCGGTATAAATTCGATGAGAAAATTTTAATTAAAATATGGATTTGAGAAATCTTGATCAATAAAGGAGAAATAATTAAATTTCAGGTTAAATGGATCAAGATCCAGAATTTTTAGAAATATCGAAAAGTCACTCGGGACAATATCCCGAAAATATGAAGAAATTATACCCGAAAAAGGGTTAAAATATAATAAATAAATTAAATAAAATTAAATAAATTAATTTGAATAAAATAATAATTTTGGTAGATATTTTTGGTATAATAATAACAATAATAAAATAATGAATATAATAATAATAAACTAAATTATAAATAATAATAATTGTAAAAAAAAAAAGATCAGAAAATGGATCGGGGAGAGAGAAATGGGAAAACGGAAGCCAAAACAAGGAAGACCGGTCGGCCACCGTCCGACAACCAATGGCCAGGTGAAGTGCCGAAAATGGAAGAGGAGAGGCCGACGACCTCCCTGGTACCGGCGACGTGCCAAACCGACGCCGGAGGAGGCCGAAAACGAAAGGAGAAGCCGTGGGAAGGAATACTCCGATCGGTAGCGAACGGCGCCGATCTGGCCGACCCAACCCCCAGCCGAACGTCCCCGAGGCCAAGACGAGCTGATTGGTGGTGGTGGTAGTCGCCGAAACCACCGAACGGTGCCGAAAACGGTAGAAATGGAAATGGGTTCCGACGGTCGAGGGAGAACAGCCGGACCGGCAACTTTTCGGCGGCCTTGGACGAAACTGAGGGCAAATCTGAGATGCGGATGACCCAGCGGAGCCACTGGCGAAGGAAGCTGGCGGAGAACCGGTCTGCAAGGCCCTGAACCGGTCGAACCGGAGTGAACCGGCGGGTCCGAATTGGGTCTGAACCAGACCGAACCGGTTCAGCCAATGAGGAAAGGAAACAAAAGGAAAAAAGAAAAAGAGGAAAAATTGGGAAAAGATCCCGACGATGTAATCGAGCTATGGGTAAGTAAGTAGCGTTTGAAATTGACCGATTTAAATTTTGGAATATTTTATTTAATTAATTTTCGAGTGAAAATTTACCCTAAAATTATGAAATTGTGTAGCTCAACAATTGTCATCCAATGAGAGCTCGAGACAGCCTCGATTTGCGTACTAGCATGGAATCTCGAGTAAGTAACCTTTATTTACGACAATTTGCATCGTTATGTGTGCTACGAATTTAATTTTCGCATTAATTAAATTAAATTTTAGAAAGTCGGATAAATTGTCGTAAATAATAAATTGAACTATTCAAGAGTTAGAACGAGGCCCAATAAATTATTGGTGGGCCCAATGAGCCCAATAGGCCTCGATAATGTGAAAATTAAGTGGAAAATGAGCTTAAGGCCGATTAAGTCCCATTAAGGTGCAATCGGGCTCAATAGGGGTAAATGGACCCAATGATTTAAATTAAGCCTAGAAAATAGGAAATACAATTAAATTGTATGATATCTGACCTGAGAAATAATTATACGTAGTTTCGGACATTAGATTGGGAGTAAATCGGACTGCGTGACGAGACAGCAGTGGAAAAGGAAAGGTCAGACTCTAAAAAAAATAAGGTAAGGGAATTCTACAGACTGCTAGAGGTAAACTTTCTGAAATTTCAAAGTCATATGCAGTCTTTTAAATTATTTGAAGGGTCTAGAAGTAAATAAATAATTTTAGTGCCCCGAATGGGCAAATTTACCAAAATACCCTTATTAAGGGTAAAATTTACAATTTTAGGAAAAATTGGGAGGAGCAAGAACAAGAGGTTCCTGCTCATTCTGGAGGTGTTTTGATGCATGCATGAGTAGGCTGGCTAACCTTGAAAGAAAAATGCCCGGCATTTCATAGTTTTAACGATGAAATTGTTTTGAAAACTGTTTTGAGGAAACTGAGCCGCCTACGTGTTTTTATTGATATATGACGTGCTAGAGCTCAGCTCGCACGATATTTTGAGTTGTGTGATACATGCATTAGTGCTGGAGCGAGAGCTCGCACTAGAGTTTTTCAGGCATTGGTGCTGGAGTCCAACTCGCACCAGATTTTATATATATTTATATATGATTTTCGTGTCACGGTGCTAGAGTTTAACTCGCACCAAATTTTACATGATTTTCGTGACAGGGTGCTAGAGTCTAACTCGCACCAGATTTTTCACATGATTTGATGAGAGTGCTAGAGCTTAGCTCGCACTAGTTTTACTTGATTTGATGAGAGTGCTGAGCATCGCTCGCACTGATTTTATGAGAACATGCGAGGAGTCGTGCTTGGAGCATCGGGTAGACTGTGTGTCACCGATTAAATAGGCCCGCACGTGCGTTTTGAGACATGTTATGATTATAGAGATATGATATGGGTCCACGGAGTACGATGTACCGTGCAAGTAGAATGGAGTACGATGTACCATGTGGCATCTTCGGATGTGTGGTATCTTTGGATGCGTGGTATCTTCGGATACGGCATCTTCGGATGCATGGGATCGGATAAGACTGACGAGATGGACTGACCCACCTCTCGGGCGGTTCTCGATCATGGTGAGAACCCGCACACTAGGATCCATGTAGCAGAGGAACTCCTGAGGACACATGGCAATAGTCCTGGTTATTACCGATATACAGATGTTGCCTAGTCTCGCATGTTGATGATCTTGACGATGATTGAAACTGGGTTTTAAACTAAATTTGTAGGATGCTATTTCCATGCTTTTTAAACCCATGTGTGATGTAAACTGATTTTCAGGGTTTTGTGTGAGTCAGGACCACCCGAAGGAGGGGTTAAGTCCTGACTTTATTGTGAAATTTTTTAATGAGAAGGAAATGATTTAAAAAGAATTGCATGTTGAATTTTCCATGTGAACGTGTTTTACATGACATCATGAATCATTGCATCAGTTTTAAAATGTGTGGAGAAAAGGTGGTTAATACATGGCACCACGTTCATGTAGGTAGTATGGTTACCTACTTGTTCGTAGGATTGCCTTACTGAGCTAGATGTGCTCACCCCTTTCATTTTCTCACACAGATAATCTCCAATAGATGTTGAGGCGACTGAGTACTGCATTCCGGATATCCGCTGCTGCCCATCATTTAAGGTATATACACTTGTACATATTGTATCTAAATAAGTATAGCACAGTAACATGTTTGTAAGTAACTTTAGGGGATGTATAAATATTGTAAACATTTATAAATGACTGAGAAAGAATTAATTTGGTGGGACTGGCATTGACGCACAGCCCAATTGTTAGTGGAGTGTGGTCACGATCAGAGAACAGGTAAGCATGAAAGAAAATAACCAAACGCGAAAAATTTACTCTGATTTTTGGGTAGTTTTGGGTCGTGACATATTTCCAAAATATATTTTCCATAACTCATCCTTTTTCCTTAACATAAGCTTATATAGCTTAACTTTCATAATTTAATTCCTTAGTTTTCTTAACCTGTCAATTGGACTATAAAACTTAATTTCTATTATACTTCATCCTTAACTTTATAATTGATTTAATTTCACTAAATTAAGTCTCCATATCCACATAATTCCCATCACATAGTCCAAGTCTTCAAAAGTTCTTATTTAAGCTTTCAAATACATCATTTTGCTTAAAAAATAATCTATTTGATTTTCAGCCCAACATTAACCTTAACATAACGTTATTTAACTTAATACATCATCATAACCCTAAATTAAGGTCATTAACCCTAAAATGAACATGGTGGCAGAATACCCTTAAGGAAGCCTATCCATGATCTTCACTTCATACTAACGCTAAAACATCACCACTTTACATATCTTAAACCTTGTAATTAATCAACATGTTAAACCCCAAATGGGCATCATCCTAACCCTAAATGTCCATCTTGGTTGACACCCTAAACAACCTTATCTTCATGCCATTTCACAAGCCACAAGTTCAAGCCACATTCAAGCATGCCAAATAAAGCAACTTAAACACAAAAATGAAAAACCAAAGCCTATTACCCTTCCATTGCTCTTAGACCATGTCAAACCACCTCCTTCCTTTGGATTTTTGCTGTAAATGATAACCCAAAATCAGCCTTAAAACCTTACAATTAGTCATGCTTAGCAATCTTAGAAAAAAAACCACAAAACTCAACTTACCAAGTGCAAGATAGTACTGTGACCTATTCTTCTTGGCCAAAAATCACCTCGAAAAGAGAGGCTTTCTAGTAGTAAAAATGATCTCAAAAGACCTTAATCAAAGCAAGTCAGTTGGGTGTAAAAAAAATCCACAAGAAACTGCTACAAAGGACATGTCGGGTTTGAAGGATTTTTAGACTTTGGCTATTTCGCTTTGGTTCTTGGCTAGAAAAATGAGGGGCATGGAATCACAAAGTAGTTGAGAATTAGCCCTTAAATCATTGGGTAATGTTGGATCATATGCAACAGGGTTAGGAAAACTTGTATGCTGTTTTAGGCAATTTTTTTTCTTAGCTTTGCCATTCAATTTTCACCATGATTTCTAGGTAAAGTTGCTCCATATTAAGTTTACTTTAAGCCTAAATTAACCAAAAATTTTAATATAATCAATTTCCCTATGATTTAGGTGCATTTCTTAGCCTAGCTCACTTATGTCCCATGGTTTTGAGCCTTCAGTTAATAAATTAATTTTGGCCACCTAATCAACCCTTTTTAATCACTTTAAAATTTTATTTAATCACTTAATTGACTTGATTACTCATATATTTTTCCTGGTTTTAAACAAATTTCCTTTGAACATTATTTGGCAAAGTTTATGCACTTAAACTACAAGAGTGCATCCTAAAATGCTTAGCCATTTGAAAGCTTGAAATTCAACCCTTAATTATACTTAAACATATCACTTTTCTTTCTTAATAACTTTTTAAATCTTATAGGTGCAATGCACTTTAATATGGTCATTTCTTGGATAGCATAAAATTAGCATTTTCCATGCTTAAGCATTATTCCCTAAGGTAGCTCTCAATTTCCCACCTTGTTAGCTTAAATACTTAGTCATTCTTATCATTTTTCTCATAACCCGTAAACATGCATTTGAAATCATATAATTTCCTTCTCATACTATACTTCCATAGATAATACAATACATCAAATCATTTCCTATCCGTACTAATAGATAAAATCAAACATGGGTAATCATTTAGGTTGCTCTACACATCTTATACCCCGAACTCACCTTTGCTCCTCATGCATACAGATTCGGCCCTGAAATCATTTGAATAAAATATCACATTAATTTCTTAAGTTATATTAGGGAAAGAAAATAGAAATTGAGGGTTTTCACACAAACAAAAAGCAAACTAAAATAAAATTTGAGCTAATTAGTTAACCAATTTTTCATATTAAGTATTTTTTTGTAAAAAGTAATTAGTATTTTTTCATAATATCTATTTTACAATTGATGAATATAATTATATCTACTATTTTATAGCAAAAATTATCTAAAATAAGAAAAAAATAAATAATTTTTGTCAAAAATTAAATATTAAAATGTAGAAATTTACATTTATATAAATATTTATTAAAATTTAAAATTATATGAAAATTAAATTAATTACATTTAAAATTAAAAAAAAGTTCATAACTTGCAAAAATTTTAAGTAATTTGAATTCGACTTGCTAATCATGCCCGAATTGAATTGGTATCGAACTCAAAACTGGACTAAACCGTAAAAAATCTAAACTCGAAAAAGCTCGAACCTCAAAATGTTCGAATCTTAAAATGACTAAACCCGAAAAAATCTGAACTCGAAAAAGCCTAAACCTAAAAAAATTCAAACCCGAAAAAAGCCCTAACATGAAGACAACGTGATCTGAACCTACCAAACTGACCCGTTTGCCACTTTTGCACACTATTATTGGAACCAAAGTAATATTGAATCGATAAATAAATTGGCTATGTAATAATTTGCATTGGACATAGGCAAACCTAAGTGAAGAAAAAATTTATTCAAAATTTTTTAAGAAATCAGTACGTGAAATAATTGGTATCAAAGTAGTGCTTGTCTAGTACGAGAGAGTGTAGATAAGTTAAGTTAGGTTTACATCCTAAAGTTTATGCATGTCTGGATATAAATTGTGAATTTTTGTTTTCTCTAAGCTAACAATTTTCGTTTCTGTATAGTTTATCTTCCTACGATGAGTGGAAGACGTGGGAGACCACGATGGCAGGCACTCTAGGCACCACTTTCTCCACCACCCAAGAGCCTTAATACCCATATTACTCGACTCAAGTAGGGCCTTTAGAAATTGACTGCCAGTCTAACGACCTTTATGGCACGACACATGCTAGCACCGACATCACTAATGGTCACCAGGCCACTCCCCCCTTCTCCAGTAGTTCAAGCTTCTGTACCTCCTCGTCACAACCCACCTGAACCTCATGTTCAGCAGCCACCACGACTACTGGCTTAGCCTAAGTTTCATAGCAGCCACCTGCCACTGGTGATAGTGATGATAGATATTTGAGCCACCTCAGGTAGTTTTCAGAAGTTTAATCTATTGTCATTCAAAAGGGAGAAGAACCCGATAGTGGTAGATAATTGGCTTCTCGAGGTATAGAAGTTATTTGAGTACTTAAAGAGCCCATCAGTTGAGATAGTGGTATTAGCCATATTTACTTCTACTGGTGATGCTGCAGTTTGGTGAAGGGCCACCAAGAGAGTTTTGGATGCTCATCACACTAAGATCACTTGGGACATTTTCAAGTCTGCTTTCCATCATCAGTTTACTCCATAAACTGCCTCGAAGAAAATAAAAGCAGTGTAAGACCCGTATTTTCAGTTGTAAACTTATGAATTCATAAGTAATATACATGTACATGCTATGTGAAACATAAATGATATAAAGTCTACAAATTCAATGTACACACTTGTAATATGAGTTGTGATGTTCGTACAAGTTTCATTATGTATGAATATGAAGAAATGAGCTTTTCTAAGTAATGAATGTGAATGGAATGCGAAATCGGTAGTGTGGTAAAATGGAATGAAGTTGCATGAGTTCTATACATCCATTTAGTTTTGTATTGTATACCTTTGGTTATACAATGAATGCACACAATTTTGAATGTGTATAAAGTACGAATGGATGTCATTTTCAAGTCTTAAAGATGGTTGGATGAGAAAATGACTATGACAGCAAAATTAAAGATGTTTTGTGTGAATTACTATAGAAAATTGTAGTAAAAATATGGAAAATATGAATGCTAGATCGATATCATTGAAGGAAAGATTAATCTAGAACAGCCAAAAATACTCTTATTCGAGCAATGGAACATGGCAGATCCATTTCCAAAGGGGGCCAGATCGATCTGATAAGCATTCTGTGTGGAAGGAATTGATTTCCTTAGCTCTCGACCAAGAGTTGATCGATCTCATCCTTGTGCCAGATCGATCAGTTTAGCTCTCTGCTTGGAGAAGATTGATCCCATCACTTAGAGAAGAACAATCTCATGAAATCCAATGCACTAAAAAGTAAGGCGACAAAGAAGGAGAGATCGATCCTCTTGCCATGCGGATCAATCTCCTAGTGAAATTTCTATATAAGAAATGAGATTTTAGGATGAAAAGAATAGTAACCCAAAACCTCTTAACTTTGCGTAAGTGTTCAAACCATTTTTCTAGACAAACCACCCTTTCTAGCCAGAAGTAACAGATGTTTCCTTCTACGAAGTTGTTCGTTAACTAGAGGAGAGCAACATAGTTGGAAATGAGACCTCGATACAATAGATCAAAGGTGTTAATTGATATAAAGATATTTTGGACCAAGTGGGAAGAAAAACAAACTAGGTAAGCTTTCAGGTTAATAAATTTTAGTATGTTAATCTCGCTGCTGCTATGAACCTATTAATATACGGGAAGATAGCTAGAAGTGACTATAACATGAAAAGTCACTAAGGACCTATGTTAGGTTAAAGAGGAAATAAGAGAATAAAATGGTGTTTTGATGATTCGAGATAATAGAAATGATAAATGATACGTTTGATGTGTATCTGCAGTGTCCAGAGAGATAGATGGAGCTATAGACGTAAATGGTGACATATGAAGCAGTGTGAGACTAAGAGATACACTGCAAGATCAAGGTAAAGGACTTATGTAAGCTATAGAGATAGCTATACGTATGTTTTCTTATCTGCTGTGTGTAAATGTATGTGTTAGTATATAGATATCGATATATCTAGAGGAAAACTACGTCTGGAAATAAGTAGATGGTATGAGTTGTATGACTTCTATGTTTGTTGTAAAAAGAGGTTTTTCAAACATTTTGAGAAAGAATGATAATAGACAGGCTCCGGTTTTAGCCAATTGTATGAAATGTGTATAAAGAGTGATTAAAGGGAGTTTACCCTCTGACTCGTACTCAGTGAAAGAAGCAATTCTATTTCTTTTCTATGTGAAATGGTGATTAGAGCGTGAGTGGCAACGGTAATTTGACCAGCCTCGCTCGCACACTATTTTCAAAGGAATTTCAAGAAAACAAAAGAGTGCTTGATTCCTCGACGGTATTGTGTGTTCCACTCGAGAGCTCCCACCTAATTTGAGACAATAAAAATTGGTGATAAGGATCCACGGGAGCACGATATACCGTGAGCGTTAGCTATGGGGTACAATGTGTTGTGACTATCTGTGTGATATCTGTGTGAGCTGAAGGGATGGTTGATCCACCTCCCCAAGCATAGGCGTCCCGCACACTTGATCAGTGTAGCCTGGAATCCGACTATGGCCATAAGTCTTTATGTATCTGAGTGTTACGATATTGTCACTATTGTGTCAGATGACAGATATCCTCCTTTGTTGTGTGTCTGGAGATGGGATGACCCATGATTATGTCTCAATATGTATTGATGTACAAAGTAGAAAGCATTTTCTATATATGAGCTGTGTGAATAGATTTTGTTATGTGAAACTATGTGTTACTGTATGAAAAGTGATTTCAAGTGTGTCTGAGTGAATTTAAACCCTAATGGTTTTGTATGATGAACTGTGTGAATATGCATATACCAATATAGCGAATTAATGATTTCATAGTGATAAAAGTTGTTTTAACGAACATGCATATTGTTTTATAAGGAAAATGATATAAATGTATTTTAGCATATAGATAGTGTAGTTATCTACCTGCTTGCACATTTTCCTTACTGAGCGTGTTATGCTCACCCCCTTATTTCCTCCTCCACAGATACTAGCAGTAGTAAGTACTGCAGTCATCTCTGCTAAGGTGCTCTCTAGTTCTCCAGCAGTACAGAGAGGTATACACTTGTGTTGAGAAAAAAATTTGTAACCTGTAAATTAATGCACAGTCTAGTGATACTATATATAAAAGGGATGTATAGTTAATAGGAACTGATGTAAACGCTTTCGTATGCTTATAAAAGTCCAGTTTCTATTCTATTTCAATTAAATGAATGTATTTGAGATGTGGATTAGATGTTGACTCACAGCCTAACTGTAAGTCACAAGGTAAAGGTCATAGACTGGTATTGAGGGTCTTGACCATGACAGAATGGTATCAGAGCTGAGTTGGTATGATGTGAGTCATATCTACAGTTAGGAAATTATACATCCCTAAGGTACTATGCATTACTAGGATATAAATGTGTATACCAAGCTGGAAATTATGACTGAGACACTTATTATGAGTATGCAGGATGTCTGATAGATGATATACTCGTAGAGGAGAGAGTTCACACTCTCAGGGGCATAGAAATGAGCTCGAGAGGCGTTGTGGGTCTAGTTCTCGTAGAGATCCACTATAACTTAGTGAGGCTGTTGAGGCCCGTATAACGCAGTTACAGCGTAATGTAGACACAGTGGTGCAGATGTTTACACAGGCAATGGCCAGAATGGAGGGTAGACATGAAAACCCTATTGTTCAGGCTGTAGCACCTAAGAGAGAAGAGCCTGCACAGCCTGCAACGAGACCTCGAGATGTAGAAGTAGAGATACTTGTACCTCCCCCAGTTCAGGACATTCCCCCACTAGTTCAGGATCCTGTAGTTCTACAACAGGTTGGTGGAGAGGGAATCTATGATTGTGACCTGGGTAGACTGAGAGAATTCTATAAGTTCGAACCACCTTCGTTTAATGGGGTGAAAAACCGAGTGTCAGCTGAGCGTTGGATACGTAGTATAGAGAAGCTATATAGATTTTTTCATTGCTCTGACACAGGGAAGGTCACCTTTACTGCTTTTGTGTTAAAGGATGAAGCTGAGCATTAGTGGATGGCTACACAGCCGATGTTGAGTGCACAGCACCCGGTTGTGACATGGGACATATTCCTAGATGCCTTCAGGAGGCAATACATTCCAGCTACTACTCAGAGAAAGATGCAGTTGGAATTTATGACATTGACTCAGGGGAACCGGACAGTGAATGAGTATGAGTCTGGATTTACATCCCTAGGCAGATATGATACAGTTACGATGAGCCTTAAGGATAGAAAGGTTCAAAATTTTCTTAAGGGACTGAGACCTTCCATCTGAGCTCGACTATCTCCGTTAGACATTACCACTTACAATGAGGTAGTACGTAGAGCTCAGCTCTGTGAGCAATATTTTGAGTTGCATGCCTCAGAGTTGAGTAAGAGTGGTAAGGGTAAAGATAAAGACTAAAAGAGGTCGGTTGATGATAGAGGGTTTCGAAAGGGTTGAAGTTTATTCAGTAAGGGACCTAAGCTTGAGGAGATGCAATAGGGGCATGTGAAGCCTCCAGTTCATCCAGCATCAAGGGGCGTTGTTATTGGTGGACCCAGACCGACCACCGAACAATG
The DNA here is from genome assembly GCA_033439115.1 of Firmiana major. Taxonomy (NCBI): domain Eukaryota; kingdom Viridiplantae; phylum Streptophyta; class Magnoliopsida; order Malvales; family Malvaceae; genus Firmiana; species Firmiana major. The sequence goes on along the minus strand of CM065903.1, from coordinate 16,881,445 downwards.
TTGGATGTGTGGTAGATATCATAGGGGTAGACCATGCCTTATGATGAGATTATGCTATAAATGTCATAAAGTAGGGCACATAGCTCGTGAATACCTAGAGTTGGTTGATGCAGCCCCATAGAAAGGCAAAGAGCCAGAGAAGGTTACAGTTGAGACAACTACACCTAAGAGGAAAGCCACAGCTGAAGAGAAAGGAAAGCAAGTTGTTAGTCATGGGTGAGTGTTTGCTTTGGACCAGGCTTCTGCAGAGACTTCTAAGGATGTGATTAGAGGTACCATCCTAGTCTTTTAATTTTGAAGCATTAGCATTGATTGATCCTGGTGCCATGCATTCATTCATATCGCCTTCTTTTGCATGTAAATTGATTGAACATGTAATACCTAAACCTCTAGGTAGAATTTTACTTATAAGCACTCCACTTAGAGATAATGTAATGACAAAGTATGTCTGTAATGGTTGTAAGCTAAAAGTAGGGGAAAATGAGATGTTAGCTAATCTCATTCTATTAAACATGAAAGACCTTGATGTAATATTAGGGATGGATTGGTTAGCTGCAAACCAAGTCGTCTTAGACTATTATGCTAAGACAATAATATTTCCTACCCCTGAAAAGTATATTGTAAGCTTTGCAAAGTAATGAAAGAAGTAGTAAATTATGTCTAAAGACAGATGATTTTACTAATTAAATATCATTGTGATGTGTTGAAGGTTTTATAGCCTATGTGGTTAATTTGGATAAGGAGTATCCGGATATGGTTGACATCCTTATGGTTAGAGAATTCCCTGATGTCTTTTCGAAAGAATTACCAGGATTACGACCAGATAGGGAGATGGAATTCTGTATTGATTTGGTGTCTAAAACTGAACCAATATCCAAACCATTGTATCGAATGGCTCCAGTGGAATTGGAAGAGCTAAAGAAACAATTACAAGAGTTGTTGGACAAGGGATTCATCAGACCGAGTGTATCACCTTGGGGAGCACCAGTTTTGTTTGTAAGGAAGAAAGATGGGAGTCTCCGACTGTGTATAGACTACCAATTGTTGAACAAGGCTACCATCAAGAATAAATATCCCCTTACACGGATTGATGATCTATTGGATCATTTGCAGGGAGCACAGGTCTTTTCAAAGATTGATATGAGGTCTGGGTATCATCAGTTGAGGGTTCAGAGTGGAGATGTACCCAAAACAGCATTTTGGACTCAGTATGGCCATTATGATTTTGTGGTTATGCCATTTGGGTTGATGAATGCTCCTGTAGCGTTTATGGTTTTAATGAATGATGTATTCAAGCCACACCTGGACAGATTTGTGACTGTTTTTATAGATGACATACTGGCATACTCGAAGTCCAGGGAAGAGCATGCACATCATTTAAGAATAGTATTGCAGACCCTCTAGGATCAGGAGTTGTATGCTAAACTGAACAAGTGTGATTTCTTGCTGAGTGAAATATCATTTTTGGGTCATGTAGTCTCGAGAGACGGTGTATCAGTTGATCCGTCTAAGATAGAAATTGTGGTATAGTGGGATAGACCCAAGACAGTTATTGAGATCCAAAGTTTCCTGGGTTTAGCAGGTTATTACGGATGATTTATCGAGGGATTCCCTAAGCTGGCTGGTCCATTGACATGTATTACTCGAAAAAATGTGGTATTCGAGTGGGATGATAAATGTGAGAAAATTTTATGTGAGCTAAAGAACAGACTGACCACCGCACCTATTCTCACCATACCCACCAGTTCAGGAGGTTATTTAGTGTATACAGATGCCGCTGGACAGAGACTGGGTTGTGTGTTGATGCAAGACAGGAAGGTAGTAGCCTATGGATCCAGACACCTTAAGGACCATGAGAGGAACTACCCGACCCATGATTTAGAGTTGGCAGTCGTGGTATTTGCATTGAAAATATGGTGCCACTACTTTACGGTGAGAAATTTCATGTGTACACAGATCATAAGAGCCTCAAATATCTGTTTTCAAAAAAGGAGTTGAATATGAGGCAGAGACGATGGATAGAGCTTCTGAAAGATTATGTGTCACGACCCAAATTACCTAAAAATCACTACAAATTTTTCATTTGTTATTTAATTCTTACCTTTCTCTGATCGTGACCATCTTACCAACAGTTGGGCTATGATTTGGTGTTAGTCCCCTCTCACCTATTTACCATCCCATTTCCATATTCACATTCACACATCAGGATTTACTATCCTTTAACTTTAACTAAATCCATTCACAGTGGTATTTACATAACCTTACATCCCCAACATCATATCTGTTTACAGTACTGTGCAATTACATGTTCAGATACAAAACTATACAAATGTGTATACCTGTCACTCGATGGGACGCAGCGGATACCAAAGATGCAAGTCCTCAGCTGCGCTCAAAGTACTGAAAGTACTCTGTAGAGGAGGAAAATAAGGGGGTGAGCAACCACACGCTCAGTAAGGTAATTATGCAAGTAAGTAGATAGATCCACTATCTACATGCTCATAATGCCATGCCCTTAAATCCATTTCTTTTTGTTTAATTCTCACACACGAAATCATGCATACATCAATGCCATCGTTTATAAAAACTATTCATGCACATTAAAATCATACAACTCATGCATCAATAGCATTTTATGTAAAATCATAATTTGCATGGAGTAAATCAAGATCATGCATTATTTCATGCCATGTTAAATAAATCATGAGAGACAATTCTTTTCATGAATTTGTAATTAAAGCATGGAAAACTCCTCATGCTACTGCATTTAAATCACTTCATTAAAGCTCAGTATAAAATAACCCCTCCGGGTTAATCATCTCATAAATCAATCTCAAACTCATTAAAAATTCATTATAAAAAATTCTGTTATAAAATCACCCTTCTTTTAGGGTCACAGTCATAAAATCCTCTGAAAAATCTAGCATCATAGAAAAAAATCACATCTTAGAGAAAATCACAAAATCGGGGGCCTGACCCCTCCCTCGGGTCTACCCTGGTTTATCGAGACCAAAAGTTATATCATGTGAGACATGTAGGTGACTATATCAGTAACATCGAGGAATATGGCCATATCCTAGTGATCCCTGGCTACACGATACCTAGTGTGCGGGGCATCACACCTAAAACGAGAGGTGGGTTAGTCCTGCCACCAGAATAACATAAATACCACGATTGTGAGGGCAAGGCTTACAGCTTCGTGGCTAATGCCACTTCACTCCAACGATCCCTATGAGACAACGTACTCCGCATGACATACATAGTATAACGTACTCTGTGAACACAAATCATAGTCAGGGGGTACATGCCGTAGTTCTTATCCACCCAATCTATGTCTCAGCATGCACGTATGGGCATATCATCTCACTATGACACATAGTCTACAGGAGGCTCCAACACGACTATATGCATGTCATATAAATCCCTGTGCGAGCAAAGCTCTAGCACGGCTCTATGCATATTCATGATATCTGAAAACCTCGTACGAGCGAAGCTCTAGCACAGTTTTATAAAAATCAATAAAATCTGCATACAAACAGCACTCCAGTACAACTTTAAAAGAGTTATAAATCCATATAAAATCACGTGCAAGCAAGCTTCAGCACCATTTTATGCATAAAATCCATCAAAACCTTGTGTGAGCAATGCTCCAGCATGGTATCATGCATAAATCATTCAAAACTTCATTCGATTAATGCTCCAACACGAATGAATGCTCAAGTAAATCAAAACTTCGTGCGAGCAATGCTCCAGCACGGTTTCATGCATAAATAAATCAAATCTTATGCGAGTTACACTCCTGCATGGCTTTTATGCAATTAAATCGATTAAATCACGTATGAACAAGGCTCTAGTATGGCTTTTATGCAATTATTGTATCAAGACAGGATGCGAGCTAAGCGCCAGCACCTCTCATGCATGTCAAATCATTAAAACTGGTGCAAGCAATCGCTCTAGTACCTTTTTATGCATATCAAGTCAAAACAGGGTGCGAGCTAGGCTCTAACACCTCTCATGCATTTCACAATAGTAAAAATAAGTGCGAGCAACCGGTCTAGCACATTTTATGCACATGATGTCACATAAATCGGTGCGAGCAACCGCCCCAGCACCTTTTATACACACTCACAAACTCAGATATAGTGCGAGCAATGCTCCAGCACTATCTGATTCCATTAAACTTGATAGTTGGCCCATTTTACAAAGAAATTTCATTTAAATTCAAATAACACATACGTAGTGTTATCTTATGAAATTTATGCAAATATTGGCCAATCTACCAATTTGCTTTACTAAAAGTTCACAAAAATCATCCAAATCATGCATTTAATGCATGTCATGCTTTCACCATCCTTAGGTGAATTTCTCTCAGTAGGGGTAAAATAGTCTTTTAACTAACCCGGGTCCTTAAAATTTTTAATCCATTTCTAGGACCTTTATACATTTTCAGTGTATACAAAAGCTATTAAAAATACGCGTAGCTACCTCTAGCTACTCACAAAATTCCCTTACCTCAATTTACTCTGTACAGTTTGACTTTTCCCAACGCTACTGATCACCTGATCCGTTTAGCTCCCAATATGTTCTCCGGAGCTGCAAATAATCATTTATCGGGTTAAATACAAACATGTTTATCCATATTTCACTTTTACTAGGCTTAATTTAAATCATTAGGCCCGTTTACCCCTATTGGGCTCGATTGTACTTTAATGGGCCTTCATCGGCTTTAAGCCCGTTTTCCACTTACTATTCACATTATCGAGGCCTATTGTGCTCATTGGGCCCATCAATATTTATTGGGTCTCGTTCTAAACTCTTGGATAGCTCAATTAATTATTTACGACAATTTATCTTAAATTTCTGAATTTAATTCATTTTATACGGAATTAATCCGTAATTTATGGGGTAAATTTTTAACACGCATAACTACGCAAATTGTCGTAAATAAGGGTTACTTACCCGAGATTCCATGATAGTACGTAAATTGAGGTTGACTCGAGCTCTCGTTTGACATCAATTGTCGAGCTACACAATTACATATTTTTTTGAGTCAATTTTCAGTCGAATATTAATCAAATTAAATATTTCAAAATTTAACTCGATCAATTTCGACAGCTTACCGATTTACCCGTAGCTCAATTGCATCACTGGAATTTTTCTCCCATTTTTCTTATTTTTATTTTCCTTCTCGTTTTTTCCTTTTATTTTTTCTTTTTCTTTTTATTGGATGAATCGGTCCGGTCCGGTTCAGCACAGTTTCACTGAACCGGTCTGTACTGGTTCAGTCGTTCCTTCACCGTCTGCAACATTTCCAGTCGGTTCTCGGCTCCCGCTTACCACCGCATGGCTCGTCTCTGGCTAGGGAACCTTCGACTAGCCTTGGATCAGATCGAACGTAACTCAGGCTGTCGGATTTTTCCCTTCTCTCCTCGGTAACTTCCCTCTCTGATCTGTCGATTTCGACGTCGTCGGCGAGCGTGCTGGCGCTTGGTGGCTCTCTCGGTGTCGGGCTTCCTTCGTCAGCCCTTGCCTACCATTCTCTCTTGCCGGTGGCTCGTTGGTGAGGGAAATCGATTCCCTCAGTTTCGGTTGCCTTCCTCTTTCTAGAAATTACGATTTTTGCTTTTTTTTTCAATTTCCTATTTATTTATTTATTTATAATTATTTTAATTGAATAAAATAAAATATTTTTTCCAAAATATCCCAAAAATATTATATTTTATTCATTTAACCAATTAATGTATTTTTATTTGTCTGATTTTATCTTTTTGGTATATTTTTTCAATATTTTCGAGATAATTTCCCGAGGTGAAAATTCTGATTAATTCAAATAAATTCATATCTTGATCAATTGGACTCTAAATTCAATATTTTCCTCGTTATTGATCAAAATTTCTTAATTCCATATTTTCTTAATGAAAATTTCTTATTGAATTTATACCAGATTTCGATCTTTTGACCGTTTTACCCTTCAACATGTTCGGGACCAAACCAATCTAACTTCCCTTCACGAACCCTTTCTCATTTCGTGTTTTAAATTCTTATCTCCAATCAGAATGGTCCAAATCCCATTCGTTTCGTCTGTGGCTATTTCAATCTTCATTTGACCTTTAAATGCATTTCAGGAATTTTTATTCATTCCATTTGTATTTTTCATTCACGTAAAACTCTACTTATGATTCAATTTGCATAATACCATGTTTACATCATGTGAATCATAAGGAAATACGATAAAAATTGGGTCTTACATTATGAGTGTGAGATATTGTACCATCTAGGAAAGGCTAATGTTGTGGAAGATGCCTTAAGTAGAAAAAGCCTCGGAACGGTGTCGCACATGATGGTCAGGGAATATGAGCTGCTCAAACAGTTTGCTCACCTCAGCTTGGATATAAACCCTCTTGATGTTGACAGAGACTATGTGATAGCTAGCTTATGAGTGGAACTGGATTTGATTGATCGGATACGCTAGGTTTAACGTGCCGATCTACTGTGTGAGGATCGTGCGAGTTAGAGTCGAAGGGGTGATGCGGTCGATTTCTTTATGAGTGATGATGGCATACTGAGGTTTAGAGGTAAGACTTGTATTCCTGATAACCTAGAGTTAAAGAGATTGATTTTGATAGAAACTCATTCATCAAGATATACATTGCATCCAAGAGGTAATAAGATGTACCAGAACCTCCGAAAAGTGTATTGGTGGTCAGGAATGAAAAGAGATATCGTAGAGTTTGTGGCAAGATGTCTGATATGTCAGCAAGTGAAGGTAAAGCATTAGAAGCCTGCACAGTTATTGTAGCCTCTACCAGTATTGACTTGGAAATGAGAGCATGTCACCATGGATTTCATCATGGGATTGCCAAGGACTAAGAGGAACCATGATGCTCTCTGGCTAGTGGTTGACAGATTGACGAAATCGACCTACTTTCTAGCTATGAAAGCTACAGATACTTTGAGTAGCTTAGTATAGTTGTATGTATGGGAGATAGTAAGGTTACATGGTATACCAGTGAGCATCGCATCGGATAGGTATTCCCGTTTCACTTCTCATTTTTTGGAACAATTTCAGGAAGCTGTGAGAACCCGATTGAGTTTTAGTACTATTTTTCACCCTCAAACTGATGGTCAATCAGAGAGAACCATCCAGACGTTAGAGGATATGTTGAGAGCAAGTGTTATGGATTTTAAAGGCTCCTGGGATGATCACCTACTGTCAGTCAAATTTGCATACAACAATAGTTACCACTTGACTATTGGGATGGCACCATATAGGGCCTTGTATGGTAGAAGGTGTCAATCCCTAATTGGTTGGGAAGAAGTCGGTGAGCGAAAAATGTTTGCTCCTGACTTGGTATAGTAAGCATCTGAAGTTGTTTAGTTGATATGTGCAAGATTGAGAATAGATCAGAACTGGCAGAAACTCTACGCTGACATAAGACGCAAGGCACTAGAGTTCATTGTGGGTGACTCAGTTTTCTTAAAAGTCTCTTCCTCGAAAGGGGTTATGAGGTTCGGTAAGAAGGGTAAGTTGAGCCCTCGTTATATCCAAGTTATGTGATTCGGTACGAGCCATTAGAGCTCAAAGATGATTTATCTTATGTAGAGAAACTGATCCGAATACTGGATAGGAAAGAGAAAGTGTTATGGAATAAGACGATTCCACTTGTTAAGGTTCTATGGCAACACCATAACTCTAAAGAAGCGACTTGGGAGTAGAGAACTTGATAAGGGAAAAGTACCCCCGACTTTTTCAGGATTAACTTAGTTCTAATTTGGATGACCAAATTCGTTTAAGGAGGGGAGGAATGTAAGACCCGTATTTTCAGTTGTAACCTTATGAATTCATAAGTAATATAAATGTACAATCTATGTGAAGCATAAATGATGTAAAGTCCACAAATTCAATGTACACACTTGTAATATGAGTTGTGATGTACGTACAAGTTTCATTATGTATGAATATGCAAAAATAGGCTTTTCTAAGTGATGAATGTGAATGGAATGCAAAATGGGTAGTGTGGTAAAATGGAATGAAGTTGCATGAGTTCTATACTTCTATTTAGTTTTGTATGTATACCTTTGGTTATACAATGAATGTACATAAGTTTGAATGTGTATAAATTATGAATGGATGTATTTTCATGTCTTAAAGATGGTTGGATGAGAAAATGACTATGGCAGCAAAATTAAAGATGTTTTGTGTGAGTTACTGCTGAAAACTGCAGTAAAAATCTGGAAAATATGAATGCCAGATCGATCTCATTAAGGAAAGATCGATCTGGAAGAGCCAAAAATGCTCTTATTCAAGCAATGGAACAAGCCAGATCGATCTCCAAAGGGGGCAGATCGATCTGATAAGTATTTTGTGTGGAAGGAATCGATTTCCTGAGGTCTTGGCTAAGAGCAGATCGATCTCATCCTTGTACCATGTCGATCTGTTTAGCTCTCTGCCTGGAGAAGATCGATCCCATCACTTAGAGTAGATTGATCTCGTGAAATCCAATGCATTGAAAAGTAAGGTGGCGAAGAAGGAGAGATCGATCCTCTTACCATATGGATCGATCTGCTAGTGAAATTTCTATATAAGAAACGGGATTTTAGGCTGAAAAACATAGTAACCTAAAACCTCTCAACTTTGCTTAAGTCTTCAAACCCTTTTCCTAGACAAACCACCCTTTCTAGCCAGAAGTAAGAGACGTTTCCTTCTACGAAGTTGTTCATTAGCTAGAGGAGAGCAACATAGTTGGAAACGAGACCTGAATATAATAGATTGAAGGTGTTGATCGATATAAAGAGATTTTGGACCAAGTGGCAAGAAAAGCAAACTATGTAAGCTTTTAGGCTACTAAATTTTAGTATGTTAATCTAGCTACTGCTATAAACCTATTGATATACGGGAAGATAGCTAGAAGTGACTATAACATGAAAAGTCACTAAGGACCTATGTTAGGTCAAAGAGAAAATAAGAGAATAAAATGGTGTTTTGATGATTTGAGATAATAAAAATGATAAATAATACGTTTGATGTGTATTTGCAGCGTTCAGAGAGACAGACGGAGCTGTAGACATAAATGGTGACATGTGAAGCAGTGTGAGACTAAGAGATACATTGCAAGATCAAGGTAAGGGGCTTATGTAAGCTATAGAGATAGCTATACGTATGTTTTCCTATCTGTTGTGTGTAAATGTATGTGTTAGTGTATAGATATCGATATATCTAGAAGAAAACTACGTATGGAAATAACTCAATGGTATGAGTTGTATGACTTCTATGTTTGTTGGAAAAAGAGGTTTTTCAAACGTTTTGAGAAAGAATAATAATAGACAGGCTCTGATTTTAGCTAATTGTATGAAATGTGTATAAAGAGTGATTGAAGGGAGTTTACCCTCTCACTCATACTCAGTGAAAGGAGCAATTCTATTTCTTTTCTATGTGAAATGGTGATTAGAGAGTGAGTGGCAACGATAAATTGACCAGCCTCGCTCGCACACTATTTTTAAAGGAATTTCAAGAAAACAAAAGAGTGTTTGATGCCTCGACAGTATTGTGTATTCCACTCGAGAGCTCGCACGTGATTTGAGACAATGAAAATTGGTGATAAGGATCCACGGGAGCACGATATACCGTGAGTGTCAGCCATAGGGTACGATGTGTCATGACTATCTGTGTCATATCTATGTGAGATGAAGGGATGGTTGATCCGCCTCCCCAAGCGTAGGGTTCCCACACACCTGATCAGTGTAGCCTAGAATCCAATTATGGCCATAAGTCTTTATGTATCTGAGAGATACGATATTGTCACTACTGTGTGAGGTAACAAATATCCTCATTTGTTGTGTGTCTGGAGATGGGATGTGATAAGTCATTATTTATGCACTTAATTTACCTTGTTTTCTTATGGTTTTGTATGAATTTTATACTAAATCTATGGATAATTAATCATTCTTGAATAATTGTAGGAATTCATGGAATTGATGAATAAAAGGATGATTTAGAAGGATTTTAGAACAAGGGAAATCATGTGGAAGAAATGAGAAATGATGAATGGGAGCCAAGTTTGTGCTAGGTGCAGCCTAAGGCGAGACTCTCGCCTAAGGATCTTTTCACTGTGCAGTTTTCTTCCAAGGGCAGAACCGGATGCAGCCTTAGGCGAGACTCTCGCCTAAGGGTCTTCTTAACGAGCCGACTTCAAATTGTTGGAGAGAGACGGGTCAAGGCTTAGGCGAGACTCTCGCCTAAGCATCCAATTACGATGATTTTCTCTCTCCTCCATAGATTTGACTTTTTCAATTACTTGGAAGACTTTTTATTGGATTATTATCTTAATTAAATGTAAGGACTTTAAGTCCAACTTGGAGTAGGACTCTTATCTCTATTTTTTTAGTTATAAATAGGCTTTTGAAGATCTAGGTTAGGAGACTTTTGATTAGATTTTCTGATACAAATATTTTCACTGCTTTTACCCAATATTCATGGGTTGCTAAACTCTCTTTCCAATTTAAGGATAATTGAAGATTTGGTTTATAAGTTGTGAGATCTAATTGTTCTTATTTATTTTCTTTAATCTTTTCTATTCTTATAATTTCTGCACTTCATTATTATTATTGTTTTGTGATTGCTTCAAAAAGGCCTATTGATTCATTCACAAGGTAATATACATCCAATTGAAATATCTGAATCTATAATTGTTTGGTTGTTTCAATAACAAGTGGTAAGTAACAAGATTAATTGCACTTCTGGTTTTTAGTCTTTGTTATGTGATTATAAGATCTGATTTAAATAAACCTACATGAGTGTTTGTTGATTAGAATTGGTAATCTCTTTAGTGTTCAAAGTTATTGGTAAATTAAATCCTAAGATTGTATCTAGGGTTGTTTATTGGTAAGAGTAGCAATTAGAGAACGTTTCCTGATTGTCAAAGTAGTAAGAAGAGATAGGTTATTAGGTCGTACCAACAACCATAACCAGTTTAGTTGGGATTAAGAAAAAATTATCTTACGTCAATGATCAACTTACCGAACCAAATCTGAAAATTACTCCTTGGGTTGGATTTCTCAAATTATTGAATTCTTCTATTCAATTTTGTTTTCTTCCTATTAAGTGTTGTTATTTTAGTTAATCAATCTTTCAAACCCCTCTTGTTTTATTTTTATTTTATTTGCAGAAAAGTAAATTAGAATTAATCAATCTTTCTTGGGACACGACCTTGCTCCCTATACTACTAATTAATTGTTTGAGCAAGTTATTTAATATTGTTGGTTTCGACAACCATCAGGATGACCCATGATTATGTCTCAATATGTATTGATGTGCAAAGTAAAAAGCATTTTCTATGTATGAGCTATGTGAATAGATTTTGTTATGTGAAACTATATGTTACTGTGTGAAAAATGATTTCAAGTGTGTCTGTGTGAAGTTAAACCCCAGTGGTTTTGTATGATGAACTGTGTGAATATGCATATACCCATCTAGCGAATTAATGATTTCACAGTGATGAAAGTTGTTTTAACGAACATGTATATTGTTTTATAAGGGAAATGATATAAATGTATTTTAGCATATAGATAATGTAGTTATCTACCTGCTTGCACATTTTCCTTACTGAGCGTGTTATGCTCACCCCCTTATTTTCTCCTCCACAGATACTACGCAGTAGTGAGTACTACAGTCGTCCCTACTAAGGTGTTCTCCAGTTCTCTAGTAGTACAGAGAGGTATACACTTGTGTTGAGAAAAATTTTGTATCCTGTAAATTAATGCACAGTCTAGTGATATTATATACAAAGGGATGTATAGTTAATAGGAACCGATGTAAACGCTTCCGCATATTTATAAAAGTCCAGTTTCTATTCTATTTCAATTAAATGAATGTATATGAGATGTGGATTGGATGTTGACAGGCAAAGTTATTGTCACTGACTCAAGTGACCCAGACTCTTAATCAGTATGAGGCTTGGTTTATTACATTGAGTAGTTATGAGGGGTGACTCTCTAAAAAAGGAGAGGAAAGTTGATAATTTATGTCTAGGTTGAAGCCATCTACACGATCTAAGTTGGTCCCTTTTAATACTACTACTTTTGTTGAAGCCGTCAGGAGGGCCCAGTTGATAGAGCATGATTATGAGCTATACCAGTCAAATTATAAGTCTAGGGTAAAGATAAGAGAAAGGGATCCTCTGAGCGTAAAAGTTCTCAGTAGAGTATTTTTGCTAAGAGACAGAGGATGGTCGAGTCTCGATTTAAGGTTGCTAAGGCTGCTAAGCCTACTCTTGCTACTACTCTACTACTAACACTCGCACCATTACTACTGTTGCTGCTACGACCGCTCAAGGTACACAGACTGTGTATAGGAGTTGTGGTAAGAACCATGGTACCAGGCCCTGTTATAAGATTATAAGTGGATGTTTTAATTGTGGTCAGCTGAATCACCTCATTTGAGACTACCTATTACCTAAGCCCACCTAAGGACCAGCCAAGCGACTAGCTGAGAAGCTTTCTAAGAGGCTCGCAGCTCAAAAGAGGGCCATTACAGCTAAGAAAGGAAAAAAGGTTGTCACTTAAGGGCATGTGTTTGCCCTGGATCAAGAGACTACAGAGACATCATTTGAGACTATTAAGGGTAAGATATTGGCCTTTAACCTTAAGGTTTTAGTTTTATTTGATCTTGGCTCTACTCATTCTCTTATATCACCAGCATGTGTTCATGAGTTGCATTTATAGCCTATACCTCTAGGTCACATTCTGCTTATAAGTACTTTTAGAAAAGAGACTCAGATGACTGATATGGTGCCACACCCCGACTCCGGGTGCCCTTCGTCCATTCATATACCACTTACGGTTGGGCTGTGAGCCGATGTAATTACAAATCTCATACATTTATAGTCGAAATATTTGAAACTTTAAATTACACACTCTCAGGCATGTGTGTAGATATACAAAATCTATTGTATATAAAAAAATCTTTACATAACATCCCCATACAATTTTTCTCATTTTCAATGTATGAATGTCGATACAATATGATAGATACAAAATGCTTTTATATATACAATTCTTATACCTTAGAAACTGGTAGGAGCTGACCAATAAACAATAAATTTGGAGACCACTGCATTGTTCTACTTTTCAGTATCTGGAGGGGGAAAACAGTGGGATGAGCAAACCACAACTCAGTAAGGAAAAGGATACTAACAGGTAGATATTGTACTATCTACGTAGCCCATGCATGATTAACAAAATCATTTTTCATTATAAATGAAAATATCAATGGAAAATGCATTTAAACATTCTTCTCTCATAGGCTTTTTCGTAAAAACCAATGCTTAATATTACCATTTAGAAATATGTCATAAAACAGTGTGATCACAACACAAGCATTTAAATAAACATATTTATCAAATCATATTATTTCTTTCCTCTTTAACAAAACATTTCTTTTCATCAATTTCTCTTATCTCTGAGATAGGTAGGGAACTTTATGCAAACAAATATCCACGACATATGGCCATAGTCAGTGATCCCAGGCCTCATTGAGGTGTGCACAGGGCATCACTCGCCTAAAGGGGGATGGGTCAGTCCTACCCTTCGACTCATCTCAATTATCATCATCATCTTCCTTATCATATCACATATACTCACGGTACAACGTACTTCATGTGTCATCTAAACTATAATCGTACCCACATACACAAAGCATTGTACATAGTATTCCTCGGACAACTGCGCGGTACAGCGTACGCTCGTGGACCTAGTCCATCCACCCTACAACAATAGACTCATCATCCTAACCCATGTCTCATATACTAGGCGAGCAGAATCAGCGTGACACACAATCTCCGCAAGGCTCCAGCGTGGTATTTCTTAGTGCGAGCAACTGCTTTTGGCACTGTATCATCTCAAAAATGATTGTACGAGTTAGGCTCCAGCATATTATCATAATCATAAAACAACGTTCGAGCTACGCTCTAGCACGATTTATCAAATTATGAAAACATGTGCGAGTAAAATCTCCAGCATTGTCAAAATCATAAAGAGCAGGTGTGAGTTAAGGCTCTAACACCTTTTTATATTTCAAATCGGTAGATGTCTATTTTCTCAAAAGAAAACTCAAATAATGTTTATTGACATAGCATGCCGATCCAAGCAAACTTATAAAACTAGCCAACCTATCCTTCATCATCTCTCAGTCACAATAACGACATATATTTGTAAAAACATTAAAACATGCATGTCATGCTGTTTTCCTTCCCATATCCCATTTTCACAATTTATACCATAATACATTTCACACTTTCATATCACTTCATAGCTTAATAGCTAAACATAATATCACTAGCGTCATAACTACTAAAATCTTTGCAAAATACGTACGAATATCTCTATCATTAACATACAATCCCTTTCCTCGAATCGCTCTCATAACTCGTTCGTCTCGTATGCTCCGTTCGCGATCCGAGCTAATCGTGTTCCAACGTATTCTAATCTACACATATAAATCATTTAGTCATTTTCCTTTTTTCTTCTTCTAAACATTCACATTGTCATTTACTTGCCTACTCATGCTTCTCAAGCTTTTTATCATATTTCACCTTAATATTTCTTTGTAAATTCATCTAAGATCATTCACTCAACACCACCAATACCATAGTACTCTAAGATCATTACAATGGCAAACTCAATCTATCTCTTTTCTAGGTACATTTTAGATTAAATGAGTTCTACACATCTTAGACATTTTTTACTAACACAATATGCATTCATCAACTCCTAAAATCACCTAAAACATCATGCTTGGAGTTAAAGGTTTTAAAGACTTACCAAGCATGCTCTTTTCTCTAGACCAAACTTGTGGGATGCTTAACTCTTTTCCTTGAGCAATCCAATTTTAGATTTTTGGATATATTATTCTCCTCACTTTAAAGAACAATTTTGCCTCTTTAAGCTTCCTCTAAATCTACTGGGAATATAGTGTTCTCTTATGATGCCCTGGAAGCGCGAATAACATGGCAAATTTAAAACTTATTCACATCCATACACAATTCTAGGTGCATTCCTGTGCAGTGTCATACATCATCATATATATATATTATAAAACATTCACCTCAGGATCTCATCATCTAATATTTATATATCATACCATATACATTCCTCAATATAGAGTTGATTAATTCTAATACATCCCATACATCATTGTTCATCGAGTGTCTGTAAATACAACTTTAGTCTGGGTACATGAAATGTTGAAGTATACCTCAAAATACAATATACGACTTGGAGCTTAAGTCCTCCACTAGCCACTATTCCATACTTTGCAAGGATCTCTCCTAACTTAAAGAAATCTGTGGATATTAAAAATAGGGTGAGCTTCTAAATCGCTCAGTAAGGGGGTAAAGGACTCATTCACAAAATCATCAATTACACAGCACAATCAATTTATTTTGTCGGGAAAACTCAATAAGCTCAATTGAAAACGTAGCATGAAATCATTATAACCTCCTTATCATCTCATTTCTCTAAGATCATGCAAAAACATGAGAGTAAATGGCTCAGTACAGAAACCATAGTTACAAGTATGTGGAAATTAGGATGGGATAATGGCTTTTCTCGTAAAAATGTGATAGAAATCACCTCAGTAGTAATGCACGGGGCAAAGCCACAAAACAAAATATGAGGTATATAAAAGGATGGAGACTAGGCAATTAAAACTCAGATAAAAACATCCGTCATGGCATATCAAAATAATCTCCTCTGGGTACGTATCCCGGGCATCCTTAAAGAGGGAACGTCGACAATATGGTCGTGTACATGGTATAATTGTCTTACGTGTTACCAGAACAAGGCCCGAACTTACATGCTACCAGAGCAAGGCCTCTCCTCATGCACACTATCAGTCTTACATGCTAGCAAAGCAAGGCTTCTCCTTATGCACACTATCGGTCTTACATGCTACCAAAGCAAGGCCCAGACTTACATGCTACCAAAGCAAGGCCCGGACTTACATGCTACCAAAGCAAGGCCCGGACAACGCTACCAGAGCAGGGGTCATCTCACGTTACTAGAACAGAGACATCTCTCACGACCATAGCGGAGGAATATCGGACTTACATGCTACCAGAGCAAGACCTGATGTGCTATCACATGACACACCTAAGTCTCAGTGACAACCATTATCATATAAATTCGTGGTGCCTTCACGTAGAGCTCATAATGGTTTCACTCATAAAACTTATCTGAAAACCTTTTTGTACTCATTATAAAACATGTCAAACTGAGCTCAAACTGGTAAAACCACGCACACATTTCTCAAATCACAATACACCTTAATGTACAGCCCAAATCCCTTTTCACTTTTAAACTCAAACAGTTTGTAACATAATTTCACACTTTGTTTACAACTCATAAGAATTGGGCCCCAACCGGCTTTAAAATCGTGTGCAATAAATCAATCATAACTCGTAAAAACATGCTTGTTTCTAAAAAATATTTCATGCTACAAATATCATCACAAATCAACCCTAACCATTTTTAGCCAGTTCATCACAACATCTACAGCCACAATCGCAGAAATCTACATCTAAATTAAGGATTAAAGCTTATAAATTTACCCAAAGCTTATGGAGTACTCAATTTACACCCCAGCTCAAATCGTCCTTCGATTTCCAAGTATGTTGTTCCCCTTTTTATGAGGAACAACTTTGCCTCTTGCTACAACCTCTGATTTGAATAGAAATGGGTGTTATGGCAGAGAGAGAAAGCTAGGGATTCAGCCAAAATGGGGGTTTTCAATTTTTGGAGAGAGAAAAGATAATTCGAGCAAAAACACAAGGGTCCTTATATAGGTATAAGTTAGGAGATTGATCTGCTCTTGGGTAAAGATCGATCTGCCTTTGAATCGGGAACGTTTTAGGAAATTTTTATGCCTACTAGATCGATCTCATAATCTGGAGGAGATCGATCTACTCCTTGTGAGGAGATCGATCTACTTTTTATAGAAACATTTGGAGATCGATCTGCTCCTATAGGAGATCGATCCCTTTAGGGCAGAATCACAAGGAGAACGATTTGCTCATTTAGATTTTTTATTCCTCGTCACTTTGGCCTACCAGATCGATCCCCTCTTCTCCAAGATCGATCTGGCCTCATAGTTTCACACTATGGTTACACACTAGGCATAAAATCTCCATATATAATTGTCATAATTTACTCCATTGATTATTTCTCATTCAATACATATTCATCACTTAGAAATTTTCATTCCTTACCACTTCAATTTATGAGTACATCACATTTAGCTCAATTAATTACACTTCATGTTCACATTACATAATTAGATATGTATAGAATTCTCAGGTCTCACATCCTCCCCAGTTTTAAAGAATTTGGTCCTCCAAATTCAACTCGACTCGTCAAACAGATGAAGGCACTTCTCCTTCATGAGGCTTTCTAATTTCTAGGTTGCCTCTTCCATTGAGTGATGCTTCCATAAAATTTTCACTAATGGGATACTTTTAGTTTGATGTACCTTCTCTTTCCTATCAAGGATTCGGACGGGTTCTTCAATGTAGCTCATGTCCTCTTGTATGTTCATCTCTTCATATTCTATGGCATCAGAAAGGTCTGAGTGGTACTTCCTTAACATAAATACATGTAAGACGTTGTGTATTCCAGACATCTGTAGGGGTAATGCTAACCTGTATGCCACTTATCCCACTCTCAAGAATCTCGAATGGTCCAATGTATCGAGGACTCAATTTCCCTTTCTTTCCAAATCTCATGATACCCTTACTCAGTGATACTTTCAGAAATACTGCATCACTAACATTAAACTCGAGTGGCCATCTACGTACATCCGCGTAGCTTTTCAGTCTACTCTGTGTAGCCCGTAATTTGTCACATATAAGTTTCACACTTAGTACAGCCTGTTCAACAAGCTCTAGAGCATTTATCTTTCTGTCACCCACTTCTTCCCACGCTACAGGGGATCTACACCTCTTACCATATAGAGCCTTAAAAGGTGCAATTCTAATACTCACATGATAGCTATTATTGTACGTAAACTCTGCTATGAGCAGGTGATCATCCCATGATCGCTTAAAATCTATCGTACATGCCCTCAACATATCCTCCAGGAACTGAATAGTTCTTTCTAACTGACCATCTATCTGAGGATGATAGGCTATACTAAAACTTAATCGAGATCCCATGGACTCCTGAAAATGGGTCCAAAATTTGGAAGTAAATCGAGAATCTCTGTCAGAAGTAATACTCATTGGAGCCCCATGTAATCTAGCTATCTCGTTGACATATAATTCAGCTAAGGCATCCAAAGTATCTGTGCTCTTGATGGTAAGGAAGTGGGCACTTTTTGTCAGTCTATCCACTATGACCCATATAGCGTCACGACCTCTTCGGGTCCTCGGTAAACCCATAATAAAGTCTATAGTGACATTCTCCAATTTCAATGTAGGCACAGGTAAAGATTGTAATAATCCCCCAGGCTTCAGATGCTCAGCCTTCACTTGCTGGCACACTAAACATCTGGTCACATAATCTACAACGTCTCACTTCATACCACTCCACTAGTATACCTTTCTCAAATCTCGGTACATCTTAGTACTCCTTAGGTGAATAGTGTATCACGAGCAATGGGATTCTCTCAGTATCTATTTCTTCAGGGTATCGTCATCTGGTACACAAATTCATCCTCTGAATCTCAACAATCCATCCTCACTAACTATGAGATCCGACTACGAAGTCTACTCGGCTTGGCTAAGCATATCAATCAACCTCTGATCATCACGCTGTCTAGTTCTAATCCAATCCATGATCCTAGGCTCTATTCACAGGCAAGCCAGAAATCCAGTCTCTATTTTTTTAACTCTGATCTGGAGTTCGACGAACTGCTCCAATAAATCCCATTCCCTGATCATCATTGCAGATATCATACTCTTTCTGCTCAGAGCATCAGAAACTACGTTCGCCTTCCTTGGATGGTATAGAATCTCACAGTCATAATCCTTAAAGAGTTCCATCCATCTCTTTTTGTCTCATATTTAACTCTTTCTGATCAAACAGATACCTCAAACTCTTATGGTCAGTGAAGATATGGAATCTTTCCCCATATAAGTAGTGCCGCCAAATTTTCAAGGTAAATACCACAGCGGCTAACTCCAAATCTTGCGTGGAGTAATTCCACTTATGATCTTTCAACTGTCGCGATCCATAGGCGACCACTCTTCCATGCTGCATGAGCACACACCCCAATCCTTGATGGGAAACATCACTATACATTGAAAATCCACCTGATCCCTCAGGGATAGTCAACACAGGTGCCGCTGTTAATCTTATCTTTAATTCTTGAAAATTAAGTTCACATTGATCAGTCCATATGAACGGAATCTCCTGCGCATGAGCTTGGTCAAAGGAACGGCAATCCTGGAAAATCCCTCAACAAATCTTCTGTAATACCCTACCAAACCAAGGAAACTCCGTACCTCTGTAATTGTCCTCGGTCTTTCCCAATTAAGTATAGCTTCCACTAATTGGATCAATGGATACTCCTTCCTCTGAAAATATATGTCCAAGGAAATCTATCTGATCTAGCCAAAACTCACACTTACTAAGCTTTCCATATAATTGCTTATCTCGGAGTATCTGAAGTACTAACCATAATTGTTGTGCGTGCTCCTCATAAGACTGAGAGTACACCAAGATATCATTAATAAAGACTATCACAAACTTATCTAGATAGTCTCTGAACACCTCATTCATGATCTCATAAAGGCTGCAGGGGTGTTCGTCAATCTAAATGGCATCACTAGAAATTCGTAAAGGCCATACTTGGTCTTAAAGGCTGTCTTCAGAATATCTTCCTCCTTAATCATCAATTGGTGATAGCCCGGTCTTAAATCAATCTTAGAGAAGATTGAGGCCCCTCTCAGCTGATCAAGCAGATCATCAATCCTTGGAAATGGGTATTTATTCTTCACCGTGGCTTTATTCAATAGTCGGTAGTCTATGCATAATCTGAGACTACCATTCTTCTTCCTTACAAATAACATTGGTGCTCCCCACAGTGAGACACTGGGTCTAATAAATCCCTAATTCAATAACTCCTGTAGTTATTTCTTTAATTCTTCTAGTTCCACTAATGCCATCCTATACGAAGGTCTAGAGATAGGCTGAGTATTTGGTCCCAAATTGATGGTAAACTCCAGCTCTCTCTCTGGTGGTAAACGGGGCAACTCATTTGGGAAGACATCCAGAAATTCACACACCACGGGTATTTCCTCAATCCTCGAATGTTCATGGTTATCATCTGAGATGAGCATTTCATAACCTTCACATGAAAAACAAAATTAATACTCTCGAAAGGTAACATCATAAATTTCAAATTGTTTACAAAAAAATTCACACCTTTATTTCCTCAACATTTCAAATGTACACAGTAAGGTTCAGGTAGGGAGAAAGTTATAATCTTAATGTAGCAGTCTAAACTCACTCGATTGGTTGCCAGCTAATCCATTCCCAAAATTACATCAAACCCATGGATATTTAACATCATTAAATCTGCTAACATTACTCTATCTCCCAGCTTTATTTCACATCCTCTACATATCATATCCGTTCTTTGGGACTCATGCATAGGGGTATTTACATGTAGGATATACTCTAAAGTTTCAAATTTCAAATTTAACCTATATGCAAAATGCTAAAAAATAAACGAATGCATGGACCTCAGATCAATCAATACATAAGCCTTATGATTACAGACAGAGAGTGTACCTCTTATAGTTTCTGCAGAAATGTTATTGTTTCCTTATCCAGAGTAAACACACATCCCACTGTGACGGGCTTCTTTCCTTTATCTGCTATAGTGGCCGATCTCGGGGGATTCATTCTCTGAGGCTACTGTCTGGTAGGCTCCGAAGCATGTGGTCTCTGAGGTTGAGGATAGTCTTTTACTCTGTGACCCATGTCTCCACATCTAAAACACCAACGGATCAACCTAGTACAACTTCCCTCATACGATTGGCTACAGTCTCTACAAACCCTTATCTCAAATCTGACATGTTGAGGGGTCTCCCTAATGATGGGATAAGCTCTGGGTTTGTCCAATCTGCCCTTTTGTACCTTAATCTTTCCTCTTTTGAAGGAACCTCTCTGAATATCTGTCTGGGAATAGTTAGTCTCTTGCCCTTATCCCTAGTCACTGCTCTAAACTCATTCTGGGATTGTACAAATTCGATTCCCCTCTCAATCTCTTATGCTCGTCTCAAAGCATCTCCAAACTCAGTAATACACAACCTAATCAATTGATCTCTGATGATAGGCTTTAGTCCATATACAAATCTCTCGGTGTGGAGCTCTTCATCTTAAAGGTCTTTGGATCATATCTCAATAGAGTGGTAAATCGACTCTCGAAATAATCCACAGACATATCACCTTATACCAGACTCAAAAACTCAGCTTGCATCCTTCTTAGGGCAGCTCGTGGTACATATTGGGCTCTAAAGACTGTCTGAAACTCTTTCCAGCTAATCACATCCTGGTGGGACATCAGAATACTCTATATAGTACCCACCGATCTCGAGCTCTCCCTTTCAACATATAAGCACCCATATTGACCCTCTTAGCATCAGTGCATCCTAAATAGTCAAATATGACTCTCAACTCAATTAGCCACTCCTCAGCCTCTACGGGATCCTTTTTCCCCTTGAATGCGGGTAGATTCATTTTTAAAAAGTCCCTCAGTCGGATCATACTTCTGTCATTAGGCTGAGTGGCGGGAGGCACCGGGTCCATCTGTATTGGGTGCGTATGAGGTCCTTGTGGTGGTGTAAGAGTGGTACCTGAGGCATTAACTCCATAATTTTGCGGGAATGGCCCTACCATCAGCTCAAAACCTTGCCGTACATCTTACTCAACAGGGTTAATTTGAGAGTTAGGACTCTCTAGTTGTGGGGCAGGTGGCGGAGGTGGACCTGCCTGCCTCCTCGAACGACCTCGTCATCCACTTATTCTCTACCTTAATATCTTCATGTGCATACACATGAAACTTGATTGAAATCTCAATCCTTAATTTCAATTCATGATCAGACTTATACAGACACTTGGGATGTATCCTATTTCACTAGACCGGCACTGGTCGTACTAAACACCCTAGGCTCTAATACCAAATAAACTCTGTGACGCCCCGGAGGCATGAAAAACAAGGCAAATTTAAAACTTATTCACGTCCATACACAAGTCTAGGTGCATTCCTATGCAGTGTCATACATCATCATATATATATATTATAAAACGTTCACCACAAGATCTTGTCATCTAATATTTATATATCATACCATATACATTCCTCAATATAGAGTTGCTTAATTCTAATACATCTTATACATCATTGTTCATCGAGTGTCTGTAAATACAATTTTAGTCTGGGTACATCAAATGTTGAAGTATACCTCAAAATACAATATACGGCTTGGAGCTCAAGTCCTCCACTAGCCACTATTCCGTATGTCGTAGGGATCTCTCTTCACTTGACGAGATCTGGGGGATATTAAAAATATGGTGAGCTTCTAAATTGCTCAGTAAGGGGGGTAAGGGACTCATTCACAAAATCATCAATTACACAACACAATCATTTTGTTTTGTAGGCGAAACTCAATAAGCTCAATCGAAAGCGTAGCATGAAATCATTAAAACGTCCTTATCATCTCATTTCTCTAAGATCATGCAAAAACATGCGAATAAATGGCTCAGTAAAAAAATCATAGTTACAAGCATGTGGACATTAGGATGCGATAATGGCTTTTCTCGTAAAAATGTGATAGAAATCACCTCAGTAGTAATGCATAGGGTAAAGCTATAAAACAAAATCTCATGTATATAAAAAGATGGAGACTAGGCAATTAGAACTCAGATAAAAACATACATCATGGCACATCAAAATAATCTCCTTTGGGTGCTCATCCCAGGCATCCTTAAAGAGGGAACGTCGACAATATGGTCGTTTACATGGTATATTGATCTTCCGTGTTACCAGAATAAAGCCCAGACTTACATGCTACCAGAGCAAGGCCTCTCCTCATGCACACTATCGGTCTTACATGCTACCAAAGTAAGGCCTCTCCTCATGCACACTATCGGTCTTACATGCTACCAAAGCAAGGCCACCCAACGCTACCAGAGCGGGGGTCATCTCACATTACCAGAACAGAGGCATCTCTCGCTACCAAAGTGGAGGAATATCATACTTACATGCTACCAGAGCAAGGCCCGATGTGCTATCACATGACACGCCTAAGTATCAGTAATAACCATTATCATATAAAATCGTCGTGCCTTCACGTAGAGCTCATAATGGTTTCTCTCATAAAACTTATCTAAAAACCTTTTTGTACTCATTACAAAACATGTCAAAATCGAGCTAAAATCGATAAAACTACGCACACATTTCTCAAATCTCATTACACCTTAATGTACAGCCCAAATCCCTTTTCACTTTTAAACGCAAAACAGTTTGTAACAGAATTTCACACTTTGCTTATAACTCATAATAATTGGGCCTCAACCGGCTATAAAATCGTATGCAATAAATCAATCATAACTCGTAAAAACTTGCTTATTTCTTAAAAACATTTCATGCTACAAATATCATCATAAATTGCATACACAATTGAGTTTAGGTTTTCCCTTACCTCGTTACACCTCGTATAGTGCAATCGTTTCCTTCGAACGACGGACTAACCTCGCATTCCTCTTTGGAACTCCTGGGCTGTCCCAACGATGTAAAAACATCATCAACACATCATCACATTGTCTCAAATCTCAACATCGAGCATAATTTCTCACATTCTCATAAAACATCTCAAGCAACCTCATTACACTCTAAAAGTCACAATAGCTTCTCCATCCAAATTCTCATAATATCGCAGTACCTCAATAATTCTATCAACCCTATTCCTTTTTTAGCCAATTCATCATAACATCTACAACCACAATCATAGAAATCTACTTCTAAATCAATGATTAAAGCTTAGAAATTTACCCAAAGCTTATGGAGTGCTCAATTTACGCCTCAACTCAAATCGTCATTCGATTTCCAAGTATGTTATTCCCTTTTTATGAGGAACAACTTTCCCTCTTGCCACAACCACTGATTTGAACGAAAATGGGTGTTTTAGAGGAGAGAGAAAGCTAGGGATTCGGCCAAAATAAGGGTTTTCAATTTTTGAAGAGAGAAAAGATGAATTTCAATAAAAAACACAAGGGTCCTTATATAGGTAGAAGGCATAAGATCGATCTATTCTTACATAGAGATCAATCTGCCTTTGAATTGGGAACGTTTTAGGATATTTTTATGCCTACCACATCGATCTATCATGAAGGCAAGATCGATCTCATAATCTTGAGGAGATCGATCTGCTCCTTGTGAGGAGATCAATCTACTTTTTACAAAAATATTTAAAGGTCGATCTGCTCCTATAGGAGATCAATCCCTTTAAGGCAGAATCATAAGGAGATCGATTTGGTCGTTTAGATTTTTCATTCCTTGTCACTTTGGCCTACCAAATCGATCCTCTCTTCTCCAAGATCAATCTGGCCTTATAGTTTCACACTATAATTGCACACTTGGCATAAAATCTCCATATATAATTGCCATAATTTACTCCATTGATTATTTCTTATTCAATACTCATTCATCACTTAGAAATTTTCATTCCTTACCACTTCAATTTATGAGTACATCACATTTAGCTCAATCAATTACACTTCATGTTCATATTACATAATTAGATGTGTATAGAATTCTCTGGTCTCACATCTCTAGAGTGAGAAAGCTTGGTTTTGGGTGAAAATGGTGAGTGTAAGAGTGCTTAGGAAAGAGGGAAACGTATTCCAGTTCCAAAAGTCTTATTTCTTGTATAGACAAAGCCTAGGAGATCGATCTGGTGCTTGGTGGAGATCAATCTGCTTGTGGTTCAACTACTCCAACCACTCAGATTACTTGCTACAAGATCGATCTGTTAGTAAAGGGGAGATCGATCTGTTTCAACCAGAGACATTTGGAGATCGATCTATTCCTTGTGAGAGATTGATTTCTTCAAGACAGATGCTTAAGAAGATCGATCAGCCTTGTTATGAGATCGATCTACCATATTCTAATTGAACTGATACTTGACATTCCCTGAGAAGGAATCGATCTCTCCTTCATGGGAGATCGATCTGTTCTTCCCGTGCATCCTCATTACTGCAGTTTTCTACAGATTTCCAATGTGTAACTCATCCTTATTTAACCTAATACCTCATTTTACATTCCGTACACAACCAACTTATAATAGTATCCATTCCATATAATTCATAGGTCGCAAAACTTGTGCACACAACTGGAAATCATGGATAGTACATTAAATTTCATAATCCCTATATCCTTCATTATCTATACACCCGTAACAATGTGTATATACATCATAGCCTCATAAGAAATACGTGTAAAACTACGAGCATTACATTTCTCCCCTCCTTAGAAAATTTGGCCCTCCAAATTGAGTCATGTTTATTCTTAAAAAAGTTAGGGATATTTCTCCTTCATCAGGTCCTCTAACTCCCAGGTGGCTTCCTCTGATGTATGATGCTGCCACAGGACCTTAACCAATGAAATCAATTTGTTTCGCAACACCTTTTCTTTTCTATCCAATATCCTTATCGGTTTCTCTATATATGACATATTCTCCTTGAGCTCCAATGGCTCATAGCTAATTACATGTACTGGATCCGGATGGTACTTTCGGAGCATGGAAACATGGAAGACATTGTAGACCTCTGCTAGCTCAGGTGGTAAGGCTAGTCTATGTGCTCTATCTCTCACTCTATCGAAAATCTCAAAGAGATCGATGTAACGAGGATTTAGTTTTCCTCTCTTCTCGAACCTTATTATTCCTTTAGAAGAAGATACTTTCAAAAATACAAACTCAACCACAGTGAACTCAAGTGGCCTTTGTCTCCTGCCAGCATAGCTCTTTTGTAGACTCTGAGCTGTTCACAACCTCTCACATATTATTTGAACAACCTCTGAGGCTTATCTAACCAAATCGGGAGGGAGCAACTGTCTGTCACCAACCTCTTCCCAACCAATAGGTGATCGACATCTACGACCATATAGTGCCTCATAGGGGGCATACCAATACTTGAGTGATAACTGTTGTTGTAGGCGAACTCAATCAATGGCAAGTGAACGTCCCATGAGCCTCTAAAATCCAGCACATAGGCTCTCAACATATCCTCCAAGGTCTATATAGTCCTCTCTGATGATGGAAAGCAGTGCTAAAGCTCAATTGGGTCCCTATTGCTTCCTAAAAATGTTCCAAAAAATGGGAAGTGAAGTGGGCATCCCTATCAGAAATAAAACTCACTGGGACTCCATGCAGTCTCACTATTTTTCGTGCATACAAGTTCGCCAATGCACTTAAAGTATATGTAGATCTCATAGCTAAAAAGTTTATCGATTTTGTTAACCAATCTACTACAACCCAAATAGCATCATGGTTCTTACGAGTTCTCGGTAATCCCATCACAAAATCCATGGTGACGTACTCCCACTTCCATCTCGGTATCGGTAGAGGTCGCAATAATCCTCCAGGTTTTTAATGCTCTACCTTAACCTACTGACAGATGAGACATCTAGTAACATACTCAGCTTTATCTATTTTCATTCTAGACCACCAATATACTTTTCAGAGATTTTGATACATTTTACTGCTCCTTGGATGTACTTTGTATCTTGATGAGTGAGCCTTTGATAAAATCAATTTCCTAAGCTCTGAATCCTTAGGGACACATATTCTGCTTCTGAACCTTAGTATTCCATCTGAACTGAATACAAAATCAGTACCCTTACCTTTTTCAAATTTGGCTAATCACGTTAATACACTATTGATCATTCCACTAAGCTTGCCAGATTCTCTCAATCAACTGCGGTTCTAATCTCAAGCTGGCTATAATCCCATGACTGCCAATCTCAGGTGGGGTCATATCCAAGCTAAGGTTCGTGAATTGTTCCAACAACTTGTGCTCCTTAACTGTCACGACCCGAATTACCTAAAAATCAGAGTAAATTTTTCGTTTTTTCATTTATTATTTAATTCTTAACTTTCTCTCGTCGTGACCATCCTACAACACAGTTGGGCTATGATTCGGTGTTAGTCACCTCACACTATTTAACATTTCATTCCCATAATCATATATCAGAGTCTACTATCCTTTTGACTTTAAATAAACACATACCAAATGGTATTTACATGACTCTACATCCCCGACATCATATCCATTTACAGTACTGTGCATTACATATTTAGATACAAAATCATACAAATGTGTATACCTGTCTCTCGATGGGAAGCAGCAAGCAGCGGATATTAAGCATGCAAGTCCTCAGCCGCTCAATAACTATTTCAAGTGCTCTGAAAAGATGGGAAAATAAGGGGGTGAGCAAACCACACGCTCAGTAAGGCAATTATGCAAGTAAGTAGATAGCTCCACTATCTACATGCTCATAATGCCATGCCCTTAAATCCATTTCTTTTCATTAAAATCATCAAGCACAAAGTCATGCATATTCAATGCCATAGTTCATCCAAAACTATTTGTGCATATATAAATCATGTAACTCATGCATTCAAAGCATTTTATGTGACATCATTAAATCATATTAAGCATGAATTTAATCAAGATCATGCAATCTTTCATACCATGTAAGACAAAACATGGATTTCAAATGAAAGCATGGAAAAACACATCATGCCTCTGCATTTAAATCAATTCATTTAAAACGCAGTATAACCCCTCTAGGTCAATCATCTCAAAACTCATAAAACAATTCGTTATATTTCATTATAAAACTTGAGTTATAAAACCACCCTTCTTTCAGGGTCACATATCATAAAATCATCTGAAATCATCAAATCATCAAATCGGGGGCCTGACCCCTCCTTCGGGTCTACCCTGGTCTAACAGACCACAAGTTATATCATGTGAGACAATAAGGTAATTATCAGTAACATCGAGGACTATGGCCATATCCTAGTGATCCCTGGCAACACGGTACCTAGTGTGCGGGGTATCACACCTGAAACGGGAGGTGGGTCGTCCTACCCGCCAGAACAGCATAACACCAGGATTGCGAGGGCAAGGCTTGCTGCCTCGTGGCTAATGCCACTCCACTCCAACAATCCCCACGGTACAGCGTACTCCGCGTGACATACACGATACAAAGTACTCCGTGAACCCAAGCTCAGTCAGGGGTGCCTGTAATAGGTCTTATCCACCCATATCATCTGTCTCAGAATGCACGTGTGAGCATATCATCTCACTGTGACACACAGTCTACAGGAGGCTCCAACACGGCTATATGCATGTAATATAAATCCCTGTGCGAGCGAAACTCAAGCACGGCTCCATGCATATTCATGATATCTGAAAATCTCGTGCGAGCGAAGCTCTAGCACGGTTTCATAAAAATCAGTGAAATCTGCGTACGAGCAGCGCTCCAGTACGACTTAAACTGATTATAATTTCATGTAAATTCCACGTACGAGCAACGCTCTAGTACGGATATGTATATAAATTCAGTGAAAACCTCGTACGAGAAAAACTCCAGTACGGCATTCAAATGAATTATGAAAACCATATAAAACTTTGTGCGAGCAACGCTCCAGCACAAATGAATGCTCAAGTAAATCAAATCTCGTGCGAGTTATACTCCAGCACGGCTTTATGCATAACTAAATCAAATCTCGTGCGAGTTTCACTCCAGCACGGCTTTTATGCATAATTAAATCAAAACAGGATGCGAGCTAAGCTCCAGCATCTCTCATGCATGTCAAATCATTAAAAGTAGTGCGAGTAATCGCTCCAGCACTATTTTATGCATACCACGTCAAAACAAATCAAAACATGTCAAAACATGTCAAAACAGAGTGCGAGCTAGGCTCCAGCAGCTCTCATTTCACAATATTAAAAATCAGTGCGAGCACCATGCTCTAGCACATTTCATGCATATGATGTCACAAGTCGGTGCGAGCAACTGCTCAAGCACATTTATGCACATTCACAAACGCAGATATAGTGCGAACTACGTGTCGGCACTATCTGTTTCCATATAAACTTGATAGTTGGCCGTTTTCCAAAGAAATTTCCATTTAATTATTAATAACACCTACGTAGTGTTATTTTGTGAAATTAAACAATTTCTGGCCAATCTATTGCTTTGCTTTGATTAAAACCAATAAAATTTCTTAATCATCAAAAATCCTTAAATCATGCATTTCATGCATGTCATGCTTTCACCATCCTTAGGTGAACTTCCCTCAATAGGGGTAAAATAGACATTTCACCTATTTCGATCCTTAAAATCATTCAAACCATTTTTAGGATCATTATACAATATCCATGTATACATACATACTCAGTGTACAGAAAAACTATTAAAATATGCGTAGCTACCTCTAGCTACTCACACAATTCCCTTACCTCATTTTTCTGTACAGTCTGACCTTTCCCACTGATGTCTTGTCACGCAGTCCGATTTGCTCCGAATCCAAATCAAATCTCCGGAACTGCGGATACACATTCATCAGGTCAAATACAATACAATTTAATGTATTTCATAATTTTCTGGGCTTAATTTTAAATCATTGGGCCCGTTTCTCATATTGGGCCCGATTGCACCTTAATGGGCCTTAATCGACCTTAAGCCCTTTTACCACACTTTATCGAGGCCTATTGGGCTCATTGGACCCATCAATATTTATTTAGCCTCGTTCTAAATTCTCAGATAGCTTATGAATTATTTACGACAATTTATCCCAATTTCTAGAATTTAATTCATTTATGCGGAAATTAAATCCGTAATTCATGAGTTAAATGTCAATCACGCATAACGATATAAAATTGTCGTAAATAAGGGTCACTTACCCGTTATTCCATGATCATACACAAATCGAGGCTGTCTCGAGCTCTCAATGGATGCCAATTGTCGAGCTACACAATTAAATATATTTTCGGGTAAACTTCCAGTCGGAATTAATTAAATTAAATATTCAGAAAATTAAATCGGTCAATTTGACCGCTTACCGACTTACCCGAAGCTCGATTGCATCACTGGAATTTTCCCCAATTTTTTCTCTTTTTCTTTTTCCCTTTTTTTTCCTTTTTTCCCTCTCTTTTTGGCTGAACCGGTCCGGTCCGGTTCAACCCGGTTCGGACCGCCGGTTCGGTCTGGTCCGGTTCGGTCGGTTCTGTCCGGTTCGGCCGGTCCAATCTCCCTTTGGTCGTGCCGGCGCCGTCCGGCCGGTTCCCGGCATGATTCCGGTGCCAATCGGCGCGCAATCGTCTGGGCTCCCTAAATCGGGCCTCGGCTGGGGTCGAATCAGCCCCATCGCCGGCGAATCGGGCTTCTCTCCCCCGCGGCTTCTCCTCCGTTTCCGGCGATTTTCGCCGTTCTCGGCGCGCGTCTGGGTTGCTGGAGGTTCGCCCGAGTTCGGGCTTCCTTTTCCGGTGGGTA
Source organism: Firmiana major (assembly GCA_033439115.1). NCBI lineage: Eukaryota > Viridiplantae > Streptophyta > Magnoliopsida > Malvales > Malvaceae > Firmiana > Firmiana major. Next base: position 16,850,883 of record CM065903.1, on the reverse strand, counting down.
TCGAACCTCCTCGGTCGCCGGTGGTGGCTCTGCCGGCGATCTCTCTTCCTCGGGTCTTCCTTCGCGTTTTGCTTCTGTTTCGTTTTCTGACTTTCGTTTCGTTTTCCAGATTCGTTTCTTTTTTTTTTTTTTTTTACAATTTCATTTATTTATTTATAATTTATTTTTAATAATATTTTATTCATTAAAATATTATTAAAATTACAAAATATCCCAAAATATTATAAAAAATTTCTATTTAATTCATAAATTAATTTCTCAGTCCGGTTTTACCTTTCCGGTATATTTTTCGATTATTTTCGGGATTATTTTTCGATGCGAAAATCCCGATTTATTCCAATAAATTCATATCTTGATCAATTTAACCCGAAATTTAATTATTTCTTCGTCATTGATCAAGATTTCTCAATCTCATATTTTTAATTAAATTTTCTTGTCCCGATTAATATCGAATTTTGGTCTTTCGACCATTTTACCCTTGCACGTATTCGAGAATGTCATTTAAGTCCTTTTGCATTTTTAAATGCACTAAAAATATCGGGTCTTACAATCTCCCCCACTTAAGAAATTTGGTCCTCCAAATTAGAACCAAGTCAAATGAGTCCATACCCAACTCCGGTACATCTATCGTATCATATACTGTCATCCTCAAGTGACTTTCTCCGGAGTATAATTCTACCAATATACTTAACTAAGGAGATCATCTTAACCCTCAACACTTTCTCTTTCCATTTTTAATAACCAACTCGATTTCATACATTACTCTTTCATTGAGCTAAAATGTTGGAGTTCATATCCGATCACATATATCGGATTCGGATATTATTTTCGAAACATCTTAAGATAAAACACATAGTGGATGCCTGTTTATTCAAGTAGTAATGTCAACTTACAGGTCTTATCTCCCACTTGTCCAATCTCTCTCTATCCGAATCTCGTTATGTCCTTAAGACAAGTAACTGCCAATAATACTAATTCACCCTCGGTGAATTCCAATAGTTTCTGTCTCTTGTCAGCATAGTTTCCTATCTGCTCTGAGGTGTTCTTAATCTCTCTCAAATCAACTGAACATACTCAGAGGTTTGTCTTACTAATTCGGGAACAATTTTCTATCTGTCACCCACTTCTCTTATCAAAGTCAGGGAACAACTCCCTACGGCCATACTAAGCCTCATATAATCTCATCCCGATACTCAAGTAACAACTGTCATCACTGGCGAATTTGATTAGTAGCAACTGATCATCCCAGGAGCTCATAAAATCAATGGCACACGCTCTCATCACATCCTCCAGAACCTGTACAGTCCTCTCTGACTGACCATCTGTCTGAGGGTGGAAGCTGTGCTAACACACAATCAGGGTCCCATAGCTTCCAAAAACAATATTCCCAGAACTGGGAAGTGAAGCGGGAATCCCCATCTGATATCATGCTCCCTGGAACGCTACATATTGTTCCACAATTTTTCCATACACATAAATCCGCCTACACACTCAGAGTATCTGGGGATTTCATAACCAGAAGGTGGGTAACTGAATCAATCTATCAACTATCACCTAGATAGCCTCGAGATTCATTCGGGTCCTCTGTAACCCATACGAAATCCATGGTAACTTGTTCCCATTTCCGTGTCAATATAGGTAGAGGCTGCAATAACCCTGCAACTTCTTTTACTCTACCTTACTCTGCTGACATACGAGACACTTTTCCGCAATTCTCTACAATATCTCTTTTCATATCTGACCACCAATACCCTTTTCAGAGATTCAAATATATTTATTATTTCTCGGATGCACTGTATATCCCGAAGAGTGAGCTTCTGACAATACTACTATCTCATCTACTGTGGTCATGGGGAGCACTTATACTTTCTCTGAACCTCTGTAAGTCATCATCATACACTGTGAACTCTGTCACTACACCCTTCTGAATCTAACTCACACTATCGACACCATGCCGATTATCACGCTAAGCCTGGCAAATCCGGTCACACAAATCCGGTTCTATCCTCAGGCTAGCTGTCATAAAATCACCGTCATCATCAGGAGGGATCACATCACTACTGAGGTTCACAACTGCTCTAGCAGCTCACGCTCCCTGACCATCACATGTAATACCATCCCGAGGCTCTTTCTGCTCAAAGCATCAGCCATTACATTAGCCTTTCCTGGGTGGTACAATGTTCACACTCATAATCCTTAGAAGCTCTAACCCTCATGGTTATCTCATTTTCTACTCTTTCTGTGAAAACAGATACTTGGGGCTTTTACAATCAGTGCATACCCGAAATTTCTTACCATTTAAGTGGCGACGCCATATTTTAATGTAAACGCTACGGCTGCCAACTCTAAATCATGGGTCGGATAGTTTCTCTTATGGTCCTTGAATTATTTGGATCCATAAACGACTATCTTCCCATTTTACATCAATACACAGCCCAATCCTTATTTTGGTATCCATTCACACTGAAACCTCTTGAGCTGTTAGTCATGGTGAGAATACTTACGGTGGTCAGTTCATTACTCCAATATACCAAAACTCACCGAAGCTATTTTCATATATATCATAACACTCGTATGAAATCTTTTTCCAAACGAGACGTGTCAACTGAGCAGCCCATTTCAAGAAACTCATAACACCTTGTTTGTAAGACAGTTTCCTGTTGCTACTCATACTCTTCCCTGGACTTCGAATACATCATAATATCATCATTAAAAACGATAACCAATCGGTCCAGGTAAGCTTTAAATACCATATCATAGTTGAGTTCCACTCATTATTCAATCACCAATATCCTTGACCTATGTACGCATAAATGTATAAAGTCGTTTTGAAATAGCTTCTGGTCAAGCTACTAACCCGCGTCATTTCCTTTTTTCTTATAGTAACGGATTTTATAAAATTTTAATTTTTAAACTTTCATGATTAATTAAGTTCTTTATTTCTTTATCGTACCAGCAAAGGTACCCAAATTTTAATGTATATATTATGACCGTCGAATTCAATCTATAGATTATGCGTGCGTTTCTAGACGCTGTCAAATCTTCAGGCAGGGAAGTATTTTGAAATACCTTTATTAACCCTCAGATTTGACCACATCGACTGGGTGTAGATATATCTACCCTTTATCTTGGTCGCAATCCATATACACTACATATTGCTTAATCCAAATTACTTTGCATATCAATGATATCCTTACCTTGCATATGCCTTTTATTCCAATTTATCTCGTATGCAGGATCTATCACATCTCCAATCTTATCTCCTTTAATATTTACTTATAGCAAACTCTTTCCTTACTTGTCAAGTTACAATACACTTTTCAGTGATATTTTCACTCCTATTTTCAACTTACAATCCCTATACTCATATTCAGTTAGTGAAAATCAACTAACTATCATCCTCTTGCCTAAGGGTACAGGCTTCACATTTTTCACTAACTTATAAGCAACTGAAGGCGGTATGAATAAATGCGTGGCACCAGGATCAATTAAAATAATTATTTCATTATTCACAACCAGTGTGGTATCTTCCACCACATCCAATGAAATATCAGTAGTGTCCTGGTCCAAGGCATACACTCGCCCTCGTCCAACATCTTATTTTCGTGATAACTACCACACATCTTACACTGTTCACACTGCTACTCTGTTATACTGTTTACAATGCTCCGTAGCAGGTTGCGGTCCTCAAATCATAATACCCCTCAATAGTGTTAAAATTAGATATACTGGGGTTTATCAATCAACTTACCCCGTGATTTATCAGCTCTAAGCTTTTTACCAATTACCTTTTCTTGTTCTGACATCTTTGTCATTCTCTATTCTCTTTTTGTCTAAATTTCGACCCTCACTACCTTTCTCAATCTCAGAGGCATGCAACTCGTGATCTTATTCATACAACTATAGTCTGCGCACTGCCTCGGCATAGGTAGTGATATCAAACGGGCTAATCGGACTCTAATTGACAATCTGAGTCCTTCCATAAACTTTCAGACATCTTGACTCTCACTGTTCATCATGTTCGAGTCACATCTGCCCAGGAATATAAACTGAGTTTCATACTCATTAATTAACCAATTCCTCTGGGTCAGAGTAAATAATATCATCTGTAATTTTCTTTAAAACAATATCCGGGATATTCTGTCATCGGAATACATATATAATTTTTTTCCATGTCCATTCTGGACGTCTAACTCTTCAAATGGGTCGAGCGAACTTCAATTAATGCTCCAACTCGCCCTCAAATATCATACATATTCTGAGTAATTAGCTCTCAAAATATTCTCCCCCTTCGCTCCAACCTTGCGAAGCGTATCTCAATACTGTCCGATCTCTCTGTCAGACTCTATCCGATCTCTCTATCGGACTCTGTGGGGCATGATCAACCAGCCTCCACGTCAATCTCATCTCAAGTCTCATGTGGCGACTCAGTACAACTCATGGGCCTACCTCAACGGCCTTGAGCTCGTGTACTCGCCTCTCAACCATAGCGGCTATCAGTCAATGAGTCTATTCTTGCATTTAAAACCAAATTCTTAGCTGCACTTCCATCTCGATATACACAATTGTATCTAAATAATGCACAGTACATGGGGATGTAAACTTTCTTAACCACTAACACCGACTCATATCAGGCCAACTCAAGCTCTGATACCACTAAACCTGTCACGACCCGAATTACCTAAAAATCAGAGTAAATTTTTCGTTTTTTCATTTATTATTTAATTCTTAACTTTCTCTCGTCGTGACCATCCTACAACACAGTTGGGCTATGATTCGGTGTTAGTCACCTCACACTATTTAACATTTCATTCCCATAATCATATATCAGAGTCTACTATCCTTTTGACTTTAAATAAACACATACCAAATGGTATTTACATGACTCTACATCCCCGACATCATATCCATTTACAGTACTGTGCATTACATATTTAGATACAAAATCATACAAATGTGTATACCTGTCTCTCGATGGGAAGCAGCAAGCAGCGGATATTAAGCATGCAAGTCCTCAGCCGCTCAATAACTATTTCAAGTGCTCTGAAAAGATGGGAAAATAAGGGGGTGAGCAAACCACACGCTCAGTAAGGCAATTATGCAAGTAAGTAGATAGCTCCACTATCTACATGCTCATAATGCCATGCCCTTAAATCCATTTCTTTTCATTAAAATCATCAAGCACAAAGTCATGCATATTCAATGCCATAGTTCATCCAAAACTATTTGTGCATATATAAATCATGTAACTCATGCATTCAAAGCATTTTATGTGACATCATTAAATCATATTAAGCATGAATTTAATCAAGATCATGCAATCTTTCATACCATGTAAGACAAAACATGGATTTCAAATGAAAGCATGGAAAAACACATCATGCCTCTGCATTTAAATCAATTCATTTAAAACGCAGTATAAAATAACCCCTCTAGGTCAATCATCTCAAAACTCATAAAACAATTCGTTATATTTCATTATAAAACTTGAGTTATAAAACCACCCTTCTTTCAGGGTCAAATATCATAAAATCATCTGAAATCATCAAATCATCAAATCGGGGGCCTGACCCCTCCTTCGGGTCTACCCTGGTCTAACAGACCACAAGTTATATCATGTGAGACAATAAGGTAATTATCAGTAACATCGAGGACTATGGCCATATCCTAGTGATCCCTGGCAACACGGTACCTAGTGTGCGGGGTATCACACCTGAAACGGGAGGTGGGTCGTCCTACCCGCCAGAACAGCATAACACCAGGATTGCGAGGGCAAGGCTTGCTGCCTCGTGGCTAATGGCACTCCACTCCAACAATCCCCACGGTACAGCGTACTCCGCGTGACATACACGGTACAAAGTACTCCGTGAACCCAAGCTCAGTCAGGGGTGCCTGTAATAGGTCTTATCCACCCATATCATCTGTCTCAGAATGCACGTGTGAGCATATCATCTCACTGTGACACACAGTCTACAGGAGGCTCCAACACGGCTATATGCATGTAATATAAATCCCTGTGCGAGCGAAACTCAAGCACGGCTCCATGCATATTCATGATATCTGAAAATCTCGTGCGAGCGAAGCTCTAGCACGGTTTCATAAAAATCAGTGAAATCTGCATACGAGCAGCGCTCCAGTACGACTTAAACTGATTATAATTTCATGTAAATTCCACGTACGAGCAACGCTCTAGTACGGATATGTATATAAATTCAGTGAAAACCTCGTACGAGAAAAACTCCAGTACGGCATTCAAATGAATTATGAAAACCATATAAAACTTTGTGCGAGCAACGCTCCAGCACAAATGAATGCTCAAGTAAATCAAATCTCGTGCGAGTTATACTCCAGCACGGCTTTATGCATAACTAAATCAAATCTCGTGCGAGTTTCACTCCAGCACGGCTTTTATGCATAATTAAATCAAAACAGGATGCGAGCTAAGCTCCAGCATCTCTCATGCATGTCAAATCATTAAAAGTAGTGCGAGTAATCGCTCCAGCACTATTTTATGCATACCACGTCAAAACAAATCAAAACATGTCAAAACATGTCAAAACAGAGTGCGAGCTAGGCTCCAGCAGCTCTCATTTCACAATATTAAAAATCAGTGCGAGCACCATGCTCTAGCACATTTCATGCATATGATGTCACAAGTCGGTGCGAGCAACTGCTCAAGCACATTTATGCACATTCACAAACGCAGATATAGTGCGAACTACGTGTCGGCACTATCTGTTTCCATATAAACTTGATAGTTGGCCGTTTTCCAAAGAAATTTCCATTTAATTATTAATAACACCTACGTAGTGTTATTTTGTGAAATTAAACAATTTCTGGCCAATCTATTGCTTTGCTTTGATTAAAACCAATAAAATTTCTTAATCATCAAAAATCCTTAAATCATGCATTTCATGCATGTCATGCTTTCACCATCCTTAGGTGAACTTCCCTCAATAGGGGTAAAATAGACATTTCACCTATTTCGATCCTTAAAATCATTCAAACCATTTTTAGGATCATTATACAATATCCATGTATACATACATACTCAGTGTACAGAAAAACTATTAAAATATGCGTAGCTACCTCTAGCTACTCACACAATTCCCTTACCTCATTTTTCTGTACAGTCTGACCTTTCCCACTGATGTCTTGTCACGCAGTCCGATTTGCTCCGAATCCAAATCAAATCTCCGGAACTGCGGATACACATTCATCAGGTCAAATACAATACAATTTAATGTATTTCATAATTTTCTGGGCTTAATTTTAAATCATTGGGCCCGTTTCTCATATTGGGCCCGATTGCACCTTAATGGGCCTTAATCGACCTTAAGCCCTTTTACCACACTTTATCGAGGCCTATTGGGCTCATTGGACCCATCAATATTTATTTAGCCTCGTTCTAAATTCTCAGATAGCTTATGAATTATTTACGACAATTTATCCCAATTTCTAGAATTTAATTCATTTATGCGGAAATTAAATCCGTAATTCATGCGTTAAATGTCAATCACGCATAACGATATAAAATTGTCGTAAATAAGGGTCACTTACCCGTTATTCCATGATCATACACAAATCGAGGCTGTCTCGAGCTCTCAATGGATGCCAATTGTCGAGCTACACAATTAAATATATTTTCGGGTAAACTTCCAGTCGGAATTAATTAAATTAAATATTCAGAAAATTAAATCGGTCAATTTGACCGCTTACCGACTTACCCGAAGCTCGATTGCATCACTGGAATTTTCCCCAATTTTTTCTCTTTTTCTTTTTCCCTTTTTTTTCCTTTTTTCCCTCTCTTTTTGGCTGAACCGGTCCGGTCCGGTTCAACCCGGTTCGGACCGCCGGTTCGGTCTGGTCCGGTTCGGCCGGTTCTGTCCGGTTCGGCCGGTCCAATCTCCCTTTGGTCGTGCCGGCGCCGTCCGGCCGGTTCCCGGCATGATTCCGGTGCCAATCGGCGCGCAATCGTCTGGGCTCCCTAAATCGGGCCTCGGCTGGGGTCGAATCAGCCCCATCGCCGGCGAATCGGGCTTCTCTCCCCCGCGGCTTCTCCTCCGTTTCCGGCGAGTTTCGCCGTTCTCGGCGCGCGTCTGGGTTGCTGGAGGTTCGCCCGAGTTCGGGCTTCCTTTTCCGGTGGGTATCGAACCTCCTCGGTCGCCGGTGGTGGCTCTGCCGGCGATCTCTCTTCCTCGGGTCTTCCTTCGCGTTTTGCTTCTGTTTCGTTTCGTTTTCCAGATTCGTTTCTTTTTTTTTTTTTTTTTTTTTTTTTTACAATTTCATTTATTTATTTATAATTTATTTTTAATAATATTTTATTCATTAAAATATTATTAAAATTACAAAATATCCCAAAATATTATAAAAAATTTCTATTTAATTCATAAATTAATTTCTCAGTCCGGTTTTACCTTTCCGGTATATTTTTCGATTATTTTCGGGATTATTTTTCGATGCGAAAATCCCGATTTATTCCAATAAATTCATATCTTGATCAATTTAACCCGAAATTTAATTATTTCTTCGTCATTGATCAAGATTTCTCAATCTCATATTTTTAATTAAATTTTCTTGTCCCGATTAATATCGAATTTTGGTCTTTCGACCATTTTGCCCTTGCACGTATTCGGGAATGTCATTTAAGTCCTTTTGCATTTTTAAATGCACTAAAAATATCGGGTCTTACATTAACCATCATATATGATATCAATCCGAGACTCTTTTTGCTCAATGCATTAGCAACCACATTTACCTTCCTTGGATGGTACAAAATCTCATAATCATAGTCTTCGAGGAGTTCTAACCACTTTTTCTGTCTCATATTTAACTCTTTCTATGAGAACAGATACTTAAGACTCTTGTGATCTATAAAGATCTGAAATCTCTCACCATATAAGTAGTGGCGCCATATCTTCAATGCAAATACTATGACCGCCAACTCTAAATCGTAAGTAGGATAGTTCTTCTCATGATCTTTCAGCTATATGGATCCATAAGCAACTACCCTTCCATTCTACATCCAAACACAGCCCAGTCCTTGGTGTGAAGCATCTGTGTAAACAGAAAAGTGTCCGAGCTATTAGGAATGGTGAGAACTGGCGCGGTGGTTAATCTGTGCTTAAGTTCCTGAAAACTCCTCTCACATGCTTCATCCCACGTAAACTCTACATTCTTCCTCATAAGATGTGTCAACAGAGCAGCCAATCTAGAGAAACCCTCTACAAATCTCTAGTAGTAACCTACCAAACCTAGAAAACTTCTGATCTCTGTGACTGTCCTGGGCTGTTCCCACTGAACAATAGCCTTGATCTTGGATGGATCACTGACACCCCATCCTTCGATACAACATGGCCTAGAAAGGAAATCTGCTTTAGCCAAAAGTCACATTTATTATGTTTAGCATACAACTTCCTCTCTCGGAGGGTTTGCAGAACAATCCTTAAGTGCTGCTCGTGATCTTCCCTGGATCTGGAATAAACCAATATATCATCGATGAATATTATCATAAATTGATTAAAGTATGGCTTGAATACATCATTCATTAGAGCCATAAAAGCTGCTGGCGTATTTGTCAACCCGAAAGGCATCACCAGGAATTCGTAATGACCATAGCGGGTGTGGAAAGCTGTCTTGGACACATCTTCCTTCTAAATCTTCAATTGATGGTACCCAGACCTCAAATCTATTTTGGAAATGATCCGTGCTCCCTGAAGTTGATCCAACAAATCATCAATGCTTGGTAAGGGGTACTTATTCTTGATCGTAGCCTTGTTCAACAACCGATAGTCTATACATAACCTAAGGCCCCCATCTCTCTTCTTCACAAACAATATCGGGGCTCCCCATGGTGAGACGCTCGGTTGTATAAACACCTTATCTAGCATATCTTACAACTGCTTCCTTAATTCCTCTAGCTCGATTGGAGCCATCCTATATGGTGGCTTGGATATTGACTCTGTTCCAGGTGTTAATTCTATACAAAATTCCATTTCTCTATCTGGTGGCAATCCGGGTAGGTCGTCTAGAAAGACATCAGGAAATTCTCTAACCACTAGAATTTCATCTATATACAGATGTGTTTTGTTCAAATCCACCACATAAGCAATAAAACATTCAAAATAACATTTACATCATTTATGTACCAATGCACTTTACTTGCTACAAAATCAGGAATTCATTACTTCTCATAACATCTTACAATAAATTTCTCGGGTAGAGAAAATGTGACAGACTTAGAGTGGGAACCTAAGACAGTATGATTGGTAGCTAACCAATCCATTCCCAAGATTACATTAAGGTCATACATATTCAACAAAATCAGATTAGCTATCGTGCACTTATCTCCTACCCTCACTTTACAATCTTTATATACTTATTCAGCTAATTGACTAACTCTTATTGGAGTACTTATTAATAAAGTCCTATTTAAGTACGTGGGTTTTACAAAACCTATTAACTTTGATGCATATGCAGGCGATATAAAAGAATGCGTAGCACCATAATCAAATAAAGTTATAGCTTCCAAATCGAAAATCAGAATTGTACATTTTATCACCTCAGAAGAGGTATCTGCTGATGCCTGGTCTATCGCATATACCCTACCTTGACCCACAACTTGCTTCCCTTTTTCTTCAACCGTGGCTCTTTTCCTTGCAGGAGGTGTAACTATAGGTACTTTCTCTGGCTCCTTGCCCTTCTGCAGAACTACCTCTACTGCTTCTGGATAATCCTTTGGATAGTGCCCAAACCTACCACATCTGAAGCATCGTGTACCTTGAAAATGACAGGGCCTGCTACCATGATATTGACCACATACTCTGCACAGATCATTAGTCCACCGGGATCCACCAATAACTATACCCCTGGCTGGTGTTGGAGTCGGATGCATAAAAGGTCTAGCAGTAATCTTCTGTGACTCATCTGTCTCTCTCCGACGCTTATAGCATATCTCCGACCAAATCTGGCACGCTTGCCATCTCTCAATTTCCTTGGACCCTTCTCTTTACCCCAACTGAACTCTGAAATATATAGGTCATAGTCCTGCTCACACAACTGGGCTTATCGTACAGCTTCTCTATATGTAACAACATTAAACGGGGCTAGTTTAGCTCTAATCAAAGGCTTTTTTTTATCTATCAACAAATCTACGGACCCTAATAGCTTCACTCCTGATAAAGTCCAGATCATACCAACCCAATGATGTGAATTGTAACACGTACTCATCCACTGTTCAGTTCCCTTGAGTCAGATTAAAAAATTATATTTGTAATCTATATCGAGTAATATTCGAGATATATTATTCTTTAAAAGCTCCTAAAAACATATTCCATGTGATCGCTGTACCCTGAGTTTCCAACATAAGCCTAGTGGACTTCCACCAGTGCTCAGCTTTGCCTTTTAATACAAAGGTAGCAAGCGCTACTCTTTCTGTAGCCGAACATCTACAAAAATCAAACAACTTCTCCATTTGACTAATCCAATTCTTAGCCACTGTCAGATCCTTTATCCTACTAAAAGAAAGAGGCTTAAAGTCTATAAAATGCCTCAACCTCTCCATATCACAGTCATAACCATACCTCAAATCATCATCATCACATTGCTGCAGGGCCGATAGAGGAGGACCTGGCCGAATAGGGGGAACTCGTAGTCTATCTAGTTCAGGTTGTGCAGGTGTAGCATTCTCAAGTTCAGGTGCAGCTGTTGGGGGATTTGGTGCAGCTTATCCTGTTGTACTCGATATACCCTCCAACCTAGACATGACCTGACCCATCATGGTCATCATCGTACGCATATCTTCCTCTAATCTGGCTACCCGAGAATCGTGAGTTTCTTTCTGATCATAGGGTTTATGACTAGAGGACGATCTACTATGCCTCTTAGTCCTATCATTTCGCCTCTGAGCTCGCGAGCTCTCTCCCCTCTTGCAGTGTCTCTCAGGCATAACTCACAAGCCTGTTGACTTTCTTGCATTTATAATAAACTCTTAAATCACTACCAGCTCCATATACATATTTGTATCTAGTATTACACAATAACTTGGGGATGTACATTTCCTTAGTCCTAAACATCGACTCACATCAGACCAACCATGCTCTGATTCCAAATTTGTCACATCCCAACCCCGGGTACCCTTAATCCATACATATACCACTTACGGTTGGCCTGTGAGCTGATGTAATTACAAATCTTATACATTTATAGTGGAAATATTTGAAACTTTAAATCACACACTCCCAAGCATGTGTGTAGATATACAAAATCTGTTGTATATATAAAATATCTTTGCATAACATCCCTATACAATTTTTCTCATTTTCAATGTATGACTATGCGATACAATGCGATAGATAAAAAATGCTTTTGTATATACAATTCTCATACCTTAGCAACTAGTAGGAGCTGACCAACACAGAATAGATCTGCAGACCACCGCACTATTCTACTTCTCAGTATCTGGAAGGGGAAAACTAGTGGGATGAGCAAATCACAGCACAATAAGGAAAAGAATGCTAACAGGTAGATACTGTACTATCTACGTAGCCCATGCATGATTAACAAAATCATCTTTCATTATAAAAGAAAATATCAATGGAAAATGGATTTAAACATTCTTCTCTCACAGGCTTTTTCGTAAAAACCAATGTTCGATATTACCATGTAGAAATATGTCATAAAGCAGTGCTATCACAACACAAGCATTTAAATCAAGATATTTATCAAATCACATTATTTCTTTCCTTTTTTCACAAACCATTTCTTTTCATCAATTTCTCTTATCTCTGAGACAAGCAGGGAACTTTAGGTAAACAAATATCCATGACATATGGCCATAGTCAGTGATCCCAAGCCTCACTGATCAGGTGTGCACAGGGCATCACTCGCCTGAAGGGGGATGGTTCAGTCCTACCCTTCGGCTCATCTCAATCATCATCATCATCATCTTCCTCTTCATATCACATATATTCACGGTACAATGTACTCCATGTGTCATCTACATGATACTCGTACCTGCATGCACACAACACGATACATAGTATTCCCTAGACAACTACACTGTACAATGTATGACCATGGACCAGATCCATCCACCCTACAATGACAGACTCATCATCCTATCCCATGTGTCATATACCAGGCGAGTAGAATCAGCTTGACACATAGTCTCCGCAAGACTCGAGTGTGGTATTTCTAAGTGCGAGCAACTGCTTCTGGCACTGTATCAGCTCAAAAATCATTGTGTGAGCTAGGCTCCAGCACATTATCATAATCATAAAACCATGCACGAGCTACACTCCATCACGGTTTATCAAATTAAGAAAACATATGCGAGTAAAATCTCCAACATTGTCAAAATCATAAAGAGCAAGTGTGAGCTAATGCTCCAACACCTTTCTATTTTTCAAATCGGATAGATGGCTATTTTCTCAAAAGAAAACTTAAATCATGTTTATTGACATAGCGTGTCGATCCATGCAAAACATGTAAAACTAGCCAATCTATCCTTTGTCATCTTTCAGTCACAATAACGACATATAGTTGTAAAAACATTAAAACATGCATGTCATGCTGTTTTCCTTCCCACATCCCATTTTCACAATTTATACCATAATACATTTCACACTCATATCACTTCATAGCTCAATAGCTAAACATAATATCATTAGTGTCATAACTACTAAAATCGCTATAAAATACGAATGAATATCTCTATTGTTAACATACAATCCCTTACCTTGAATCACTCTCGTAACTCCTTCGTCTCGTTTGCTCCGTTCGCAATCTGGGTTAATCTGTTCCAACATATTCCAATCTACACGTATAAATCATTAAATCATTTTCCTTTTTCTTCTTCTAAACATTCACATTGTCATTTACTTACCTACTCATGCTTCTCAAGCGTTTTATCATATTTCACCTAAATATTTCTTTGTAAATTCATCTAAGATCATTCACTCAACACCACCCATACCATAGTACTCCAAGATCATTACAATGGCAAACTCAATCTATCTCTTTTCTAGGTACATTTTAGATTATGTGAGTTCTACACATCTTAGCCATTTTCTACTAACATAATATACATTCATCAACTCCTAAAATCACCTAAAACATCATGCTTGGAGTTGAGGGTTTTAAAGACTTACCAAGCTTGCTCCTTTCTCTAGACCAAACTTATGGGATGCTTAACTCTTTTCCTTGAGCAATCCAATTCTAGATTTTTAGATATGTTATTCTCCTCACTTCAAAGAATAATTTTACCTCTTTAAACTTCCTCCAAATCTGCTGGGAATACAGTGTTCTTTAGAGTGAGAAAGTTTGGTTTTAGGTGAAAATGGTAAGTGTTGGAGTGTTTAAGAAAGAGGAAAACGTGTTCCTATTCCAAAAGCCGTGTTTCTTATATAGAGAAAGCCTAGGAGATCGACCTGATGCTTGTGGAGATCGATCTGCTTGTGGCTCAACTACACCAACCACTCAGATTACTTGTTACAAGATCGATCTGTTAGTAAAAGGGAGATTGATCTATTAGTGAAGGGGAGATTGATCTGTTTCGACTAGAGACATTCAGAGATCGATCTATTCCTTGTGAGAGATCGATTGCTTTGAGACAAAGGCTTAAGGAGATCGATTTCTTTTGTTATGAGATTGATCTGCCCTGTTCCAATTGAACTGATACTTGACATTTCTTGAGAGGGGATCAATCTCTCCTTCATGAGAGATAGACCTGCTTTTACCCTACATCCTCATTATTGCAGTTTTCTACAAATTTCCAATGTGTAACTCATCCTTATTTGCCTAATACCTCATTTTACATTCCGTACACAACCAACTTATAATAGTATCCATTCCATATAATTCATAGGCAGTAAAACTTGTGCACACAACTTGAAATCATGGATAGTACATTAAATTTCATAATCCCTACATCCTTCATTATCTATACACCCGTAACAATGTGCATATACATCATAGACTCATAAGAAATATGTGTAAAATTACGAGCATTACATATGGTATGTATGAATTTTTAGTTAAGAGTAGGAAAGAAGAAGTTCATAGCACATTTAGTATTACTTAATATTCATGATTTTGATTTCATTTTGGGTATGGATTGGCTAGCTTCCAATCGAGTTAGTTTGGATTGCTACACTAAGACTGTAACCTTGTCCTTACCTGAACCATATGTTGTACGTTTTGATAAGTAAGGAATGAAATGTTATGTTATGTTAAGTTTTATTTGTAAGACTAATTATGTTTAATGTTATGAAGGATTTATCACATATGTTGAGGACACTATGAGGGGATCTTTGGATATTTATGATATCCTTGTGGTTAAAGAGTTCCCTGATGTGTTTTCGAATGAGTTGTCCGGGTTACCTCTGGATAGAGTGATCGAGTTTGCCATCGATTTGGCCCTTGATAATCAGCTAATATCTAAGCCTCCCTACCCTATGGCATTAGTGAAATTAGAGGAGCTTAAGAGGCAGCTTCAAGATTTATTAGATAAGGGTTCATCTAGCCTAATGTCTTACCTTAGGGTTCTCAAGTTTTATTTGTTCGAAATAAGGATGGTAGTTTACGACTATTTATTGATTACAAACTGCTTAATAAGGCCACTATTAAGAATAAATATCCCTCAAAGATTGATAATTTGTTTGACCAGTTAGAAGGTGCTTAGATGTTCTCTACGGTTCATCTTCGATCTGGGTATCATCAGTTGAAGATTAGGAGAGAATACCTAAGACAACTTTTAAGACTCAATATGGCCATTAAGAGTTCCTGGAGATGCCATTAAGGTTGAGTAATGCCCCCATAACCTTTATGAATTTGATGAACGAGGTCTTTAAGTCTCATCTAGATCGATTTATGATTATATTTATTGATGATATCTTGGTGTATTCACGGTTTAGAGAAGAGCATAAGCATCACTTGAGGATTGTGCTTCAAACCTTCAGAGATAAACAATTGCAAGCTAAGCTAGATAAGTACGATTTTTGGCTTGAGCAGATCTCTTTTCTAGGTCACATTATGACTAAGGATGGCGTTTTAGTTGATCCGTCCAAGATAGAGGCCATAGTTCATGGGAAAGGTTAAGGACAATTACCAAGATCTGTAGCTTTTAAGGTGTGACTGGGTATTATAGACGATTTGTTAAAGGATTTCCTAGACTTACTGCTCTATCGACATGCCTTACATGCATGGATATAAATTTTGTGTGGTGTCACGACCCTCAACTTACCAAAAATCAGCCAAATATTTCGATTTTCATACATTATTTATTATTCGTCCTTACCTTACCTCGATTGTGATCAGCTACACTCTCAAACTGTTGGGTTGTGTGTCAATGTCTACCTCATCCAACCATATTAATTTAATTTGCAATATAGTTTATAAGTAAACACCAGTATAAATAAATCAGAGTATTGTTTACATGTGTTTACATTGCTTTACATCCTCAATAGTTACATACAAAATGCTACTATGCTATCGAAAGTTTAGATACAAAATTACATCAGTGTGTATACCTTAAGCGATGGGATGCAGTGGATACCAAAAGTGAAAGCCTCCAGTCGCTCTCAGTCTATACTCAAATCTTTGTAGAGAGGGGGAAATAAGGGGGGAGCAAACCACATGCTCAGTAAGGCAATCATGCGAACAGGTAGATACTGCACTACCTGCGTGATCGTGATGCCATGCTCAAAACCACATAACTTTCATTCAAATCTCAAAGCATTATTTCGTGCTTGTGTTAATGGCATTTAAGGCAATTCATGCTTTTTAAATCAGTGCACAAATCGAATTTATAGCATGGCATTAATCATCATGCATATTTCATAAATAGAGCATGGAAAATCATCATGCATCAGCTCACTTTAAAACCATTAAGATCCTTTCTCATCTCAAATAATTCAACACTGGTCAGGATTCAGCCCCTCCCTTGGATTGTCCTGACCCATAAAACATTTCAAACATGGATTTATTTCATATATAATAGACATGTGAGATAGGCAATATATAATAAGGGAAATCTCCTCGAGGACTATGGCCATATCCTGTGATCCCAGGCTACACTAATCAGGTGTGCAGGGTATCACCACTATCTGCTTCCACACGGGAGGTGGGTCATGTCCAGCCCACCGGTCCATAGCAGATCTCATCTGAAGATGGCATATTACAATCTAAACACGATACAACGTACTCCATGCTACCTGCATGGTACAACGTACTTTGTGGACACATATCAACACATCATACCACGCCACATCTCAAAATGCACATGCGAGACTATTTAATCAGTACGACTTCTTGTCTACCCAAAGCTCCTAGCAGGGCTATTAACATGTCAATTCTAAAAAATGCACGTGCAACCCTATTTAATCAATGCAACACCCAGTCTACCCGAAGCTCCTAGCATGGTAAACAAGTATGGTGGGCATCTAATGCCAGTTATGCTCTAGTACTATGCCAAAACCAGTAAAGACTCTGTGTGAGCTCAACTCAAGCACAACATCATGAAAATCCATGTGAAAACTAGTGCGAGCTACGCTCTAGCACTCATGTGTATGAAAGCGCATCAAATCTCGTGCAAGTTATACTCTAGCACGCTTTCATTCTTACGAAATCCATATAGGTGTCTCAATTCTTTGCAAAACATGGTTATCAACCAAATCAAATCATTTCTTTTGCAAATCATTTCAAATGTTAGCCAACCTACCAATCATTTGCTAAAAAGCAACAAAACAAGGTTTTCAAAGCATCATGCTTTCATTTTCATACACTTTTCTCAAAACCCAACTCTTTGCCCTTCTATCACCTAATATCATTTCCTAGTATCACACGCATCTAGCAAAACATTTATGCACCCAAATTGCGCACATATATCTCTAAGAGTCCACACAATTCCCTTACCTCGATTTACTCGGGGTGCGACTCTTTTTCTTTAACTTACCGCGCTCTTGGCTCAACTTGCTCCAATGTTTCCTCGGGAGCTGCAATTCATTCAGTAAATGCTCGAGTTAGTGTTGCTAACTCTCATTTAACTATGCATTCTACCCAATGCCTTAAATGTTCATTTACCCCTTTTTGGGTAAGTCACACAATTCATTCTGTAGCACCATCTAAAATCCCTAAACACAACACCATTATCACCTAAGGATATCATATGCAACATTTATTCCACTACATTTCTCTTTCTCGTACTAACCCATTTCTAGGTTATAATCATTGCATGGCATTCTAAGTAGTTTCTACCATTGCTAAGCACATCAATCAACTCTAAAATCAATAACTTAAACAATGTACTTAAGTTAGTGATTTAGAAACTCACATAAATTGATTTCCCCCTTGCTCAAAATGTAAATGCACATTTGCTCCTTTAATCCCACAAATAGGGGAATGCCTCCAAGCTATGTTGTTCTTCTACTTGATGTGGACAACTTTGCGTCTAATAGCCTTCCCTCAAATCTTACTGAAAATTGGATGATTTAGAGAGAGAAAACTCAGTTTTTAGGTTGATAAATGAAAAGGGAATGGTTGTTCTCGTGAAATGAAGATTTTAACTCCTCATATTTATAGATTTAGCTTGATGAGATCTAACTCTCGAGACAAGAGATCGATCAGGTCCCCTTAAAATCCCTCTTTTCCATGACATTTTGAAGGCATGAGATCGATCTGTCGAAACCTTCAGATCGATCTATCTCAGATAGTAGCTTAAGGAGATCGATCTGGTCGTAGGGGAGATCGATCTGCTCCAACCCGATAGCTAAGGAAATCAATCTGTTTCATTAAGGATCGATCTGTAGTTTATAGAATGTTTAGGAGATTGATCTGGATCCAATGGAGATCGATCTGCCCTATTCCATTGCTCGAATGAGAGCATTTTTTACTCTTCCAGATCGATCTCTCATACTATGAGATCGATCTGACCTTCATATTTTCCTGATTTTCTGTAGTTTTTCTGTAACAACTCACACCCAAAAATCCTTAATTTGCTGCCATGGTCATTTTCTCATCTGATCACCTTTGAGTCTTGAAAATGACATCCATTCATACTTCATACACTTTTAAATGCAAATCATCATTCCATTTACCACACTACTTATATTCCATTTCACTCACATTCGTCATATAAAAAAGTCTTTTTCTTCATATTCATACTTATTGGAACTTTTATGTACATCACAATCTCTTATTACAAGTGTGTACATTTAATTTATGGACTTTACATCACTTATACTTCACATTACAAGTACATCACCATTTACATATATATATATATATATATATATACAAAGTTATACTTATATGGGGTCTCATATTCTCCCCCTCTTAGAAAATTTGGTCCTCCAAATTGGAACCAATCATTCTGTGAATAATTCGGGGTACCTCTCCCGCATCAAACTCTCTAATTCCCATGTGGCCTCTACCACCGCGTGATGTTGCCAAAGAACTTTCACTAAGGGAATTGTCTTTGACCTCAACACTTTCTATTTTCTATCCAATATCCAAACCAGTTTGTCAATGTACATCATACTTTCATTGAGCTCTAAAGGCTTATACCTTATCACATGCGTCGGGTCCGGGTGATACTTCCGTAACATGGATATGTGGAAGACGTTATGTACACTTGCCAACTCTGGTGGCAATGCCAACCTATAAGCCTTATCTCCCACCTTATCAAGTATCTCAAATGGCCCTATATACCGAGGGCCCAACTTTTCCTTCTTCTTGAATCTCATAATTCCCTTCGAGGGAGAAACTTTCAAAAACACTGACTCACCCACATCAAATTCTAGTCTGTCTCTTGTCAGCATAGCTCTTTTGCCTGCTCTGGGCTATCCGTAACCTCTCACAAATCAACTAGATATCCTTAAAGGCTTGTCTAACTAAGTCAGGAGTAAATATTTGTCTGTCACCAACCTCTTCCCATCCAATAGGGGAACGACATCTATGCCCATACAATGCCTCATATGGTGCCATCCCGATACTCGCATGACAACTATTATTATAGGTAAACTCTGCGAGTGGCAAATGGTCATCCTAGGAGCCTCCAAAATTCAATGCACACGTTCTCAACATATCCTCAAGGGTTTGTATAGTCCTCTCTGATTGACCATTTATCTGAGGATGAAATGAGGTGATAAAACTCAACGGGGTCCCCATCGCTTCCTGGAAATGTTCCCAGAAGTGGGAAGTGAAGCGGAATCCCTATCAGAAACAACGTTCATTGGAATTCCATGTAGCCTTACTATCTCACGCACATACATGTTCGCTAACTGGCTCAGAGTATCGGTAGCCTCATAGCTAGAAAATGGGCTCACTTTGTCAACCGATCCACAATCACCCATATGGTATCATGACCTCTATAGGTCCTCGACAATTTCATCACAAAATCCATGGTGATATCCTCCCACTTCCAAGTCGGTATCGGTAGAGGCTGTAATAATCCCGTAGGCTTCTGATGCTCTACCTTCACCTGCTGACAAACGAGACACTTAGCGACATATTCAATAATGTCTTTCTTTATCCCAGACTGCCAATAAACCTTTTGAAGGTTTTGATACATCTTAGTACTCCCTGGATGTATCGTATACCTTGATGAGTGAGCCTCTGTCAAGATTAACTTATTCATCTTTGGATCATCGGGAATACATATCCTACCCCTGAACCTCATCAATCCATCGATACTCAATTCAAGGTCTGACTCTGTACCCCTCTGTATCTGCCCGACAATATCATTGCACTGCTGATCAACTCAATGAGCCTGTCAGATTCGATCTACCAGATTCGGTTCCAACTGCAGGCTAGCTATCATAACTCCACTATCAGCGTCAGGCGAGCTCATATCCAAACTGAGGTTTGTGAACTGTTCCAACAGTTCGTGTTCCCTGATCATCATGAATGACACCAACCTGAAATGTTTTCTACTCAATGCATCAGCAACTACATTTACCTTCCCCGGGTGGTACAAGATCTCACAATCATAATCCTTTAAAAGCTCGAGCCATCTCCTCTGTCTCATGTTCAACTATTTCTGTGAGAACAGGTACTTAAGGCTCTTATGATCTGTGTAAATCTGAAATCTCTCATAATAGAGATAGTGGCGCCATATTTTCAATGCAAACACTACAGCCACCAACTTTAAATCATGGGTCGGGTAGTTCCTCTCATGAACCTTCAACTATCTTGATCCATAGGCAGCCTTCCCATCCTGCATCAATACACAGCTAAATCCTTGGTGCGAAGCATCTGTATATACCGAGAAACCTCTTGAGCTGGTAGGAATGGTGAGAATCAAAGCTGTGGTTAATCTCCTTTTTAACTTTTGCAAGCTCTCATCACATCTATCGTCCCACACAAACTCCATATTTATTCTCGTGAAACGTGTCAACGGAGCAGGTAATCTTAAGAATCCCTCCAGAAACTATCGATAATATCCAGTTAAACCCAGGAAACTTCTGATCTCTGTCATTATCTGGGGTCTCTGCCACTGTATCACTGCCTCAATCTTGAATGGATCCATTAACACACCATCCTTTGATACTATATAACCCAGAAAAGAGATTTGGTCCAACCAAAAGTTGCACTTGCTAAGTTTAGCGTACAACGTCTTCTCTCGGAGGGTCTTAGCACTATCCTTAGGTGTCGTTCATGCTCCTCTCTAGATCTTGAGTACACCAGTATATCATCAATAAACACAATAACAAATCGATTTAAATACTGGTGAAACACCTCATTCATCAATAACATAAAAGTTACGGGAGCATTCGTCAACCCGAATGGCATGACCATAAATTCATAATGTCCATACCTATTGTGAAAAGCTGTCTTGGGTACCCAAATCTTCAACTTATGGTACCCAAATCTCAGATCTATCTTGGAAAAGACCTGCGCTCCCCTAAGCTGATCCAACAAGTCATCGATGCGTGGAAGAGGATACTTATTCTTAATGGTGGCCTTATTTAACAACTTGTAGTCTATACACAGTTGGAGGCATCCATCCTCCTTCCTTACAAACAAAACCAGTGCTCCCAAAGGTGAGATGCTCGACCTGGTGAACCCCTTCTCCAGCAACTCTTGCAACTACTTCCTTAATTCTTCCAACTCAACTTGAGCCATTCTGTACGGTGGCTTGGATATCAGCTCTGTACCAGGTGCTAAGTCTATACCAAATTCCATCTCTCTATCTGGAGGTAACCCTGGTAATTCATCCGGGAAGACATCTGGAAATTCCCTGACCACTGAGATGTCTATCAACTTTAGACGTTCCTTATTCGCCTCAATCCCATAAGCAATGAACCCTTCATTATCTTTTCCATCATTAGTTACAAAATTCATCACATAACATGCAAAATTGATAAACAGATTCATCTCTCAAGCATTATGAATTTAAATCATACTCTTCTCACTTATAAAGATCATGTCATTTCATTTCTTTTTATCAAAGTTTACAATAAGATTGTCCAATCCTAAAAACATCAAGGTTCTAACACGACAATCCATAATCACATAATTTACAGCCAGCCAATTCATTCTTAGGATTACATCAAAATCACTCATATTTAATAAAATTAAATCGGTTGTCATTTCCCTACCTCCTATCCTCATTTTACAATTTCTATATACATGCTCAGTCAATTGACTATCATTCATAAGGGTAGATATCATCAACATCTTATCTAGTAGTGTGGGTTTTACATGCTTCAACAATTTACAAGCAAAGAATGGCGACATAAAGGAATACGTGGCACCAGGATCAAACAGTACAAATGCTTTTAAATCAAAGATTTGGATGGTACCTTTAACCACATCTGTAGAGTGATCCGCAGTGTCCTGGTCCAGTGCGTGCACTCGTCCTTTACTCAAGCCCACTGCTTGCTTCCCCTTTTCCTCAGCTGTATCCCTCATCTTCAGAGCAGCTGTCCCAACTAGAGCTCTCTCTGGCTCCCTGCCCTTTTATGAGGCTCTCTCTGTCAACTCTGGGTAATCCCCGATTATGTGCCATGGTTTTTCACATCTAAAGCATACAGCAGGAGGTCTATAGCATGGTCGAGTACAATGGTACCTGCCACACTTACTGCACTACTTTGTCGTAGGTCGTGGCCCTCCAATCATGATTCCCTTAGTTCGAGCTATGGCTGGATACATGGGAGGATTAACTGTCCTCTGCCAAATCTCCTCGATCCTTGGTCTCTTCCTAGCAAACCTTGTGCTTCCCTTATAACTGAAGCCTCTATCCAGCACTGGTCTCTTCTTATCTTTATCGCTTACTTTACCAACCTTTCCAAACTCAAAGGCGATTCTATGAATGTCCTGCTCACATAATTACACCCTGCGCACTACCTCCTCGTAGGTTGGTATATCCAAGGGAACTAATCTTAACCTGATGGTTGGCCTCCATCCATCCACAAACTTCTGGATCTTCTCGACCTCATTACCCATCGCGTTGGGATCATATCTGCCAAGGGAGATAAAAGTCGTCTCATACTCATCCATAGTCCTGCTCCCTTGGGTCAGTCCCAAAAATGCCATCTTCATCTTTCGCTGTGCGGTATCCAGAACATACTATCTCCAAAAAGCCTCCAAAAATACATCCCAGCTAATCTCTGTATGTCAGGCTCTCAAAATAGGCCTGATGGATTTGCACCAATGTTCTATTGATCCCTTTAGTATGAAAGCGATAAACGCTACCATCTCGGTAGTAGTACACTCGAAGAACCCATATAACTTCTTGATTTCGTTTATCCAATCCTTTGCAGCTATTGGGTCCTTAACTCCACTGAAAGATGGCAGTCCAAACTTTTGGAACTGCCACAGTCTATCCAAATCACATCCTTAACCCCAGCCTCTATTAGTCTGTGGTGTAGCAACAGGTATAGACATATCCTGTGTAGGTGGGGTATCTGTCGTTTGAGGTCTCTGGGCTGGTCACGCCCGTCCCCCGGGACCTGCCACCTACTCAACATCACCCTCTGTAGCGGGACTCTGTCTGCCCCCAACTCCAAGCAATGATTGAGCGGCTAACTCCAATATCATCTGTATACTTCGCTCAATCCTTGCAAAACGTGCCTTAGTACTCTCGAGTCTCTCCTCTGGACCCTGTGGAACATGCTCAACCTTAGCCTCCACCTCAATATCATCCTGAGCCTCGTGTGTTTTCGACTCTGCACTACCCCAGGCCTTCCTCTACGGCCTCGAGCTTGCGCTCTCGTCCCTCTACCGCGACTGGTGTTAGGCAGTATTCTCAATTCCCTACATACACAACAATTTCTTAGTAAACCTATCGACTCACACACAATTTGTATCTAAATAAGCACAGTAACATGGAGATGTAATTTTTCAACTTATTAAGTATTTTAGACATCGACACACGTCAGACCAACTCAGCTCTGATACCAACTTCTGTCACGACCCTCAACTTACAATAAATCAACGCGAATTTTTTGCTTTTCATACATTATTTATTATTCGTCCTTACCTTACCTCGATCGTGATCAGCTACACTCTCAAACCGTTAGGTTGTGTGTCAATGTCTACCTCATCCAACGATAATAATTTAATCTGCAATATAGTTTATAAGTAAATACTAGTATAAATAAATCAGAGTGTTGTTTACATGTGTTTACATTGCTTTACATCCCCAATAGTTACATACAAAATGCTACTATGCTATCGAAAGTTTAGATACAAAATTACATCAGTGTGTAGACCTTAAGCGATGGGATGCAGTAGATACTGATAATTCTATTTTTAATAGAATTATTTGTGATTAATTTCCTAATTATTTATTGAATCCCCATATTATTTTATTAATAATCCTCTTTATTTAATTAAAATTCTTTAATGTGCAGATAAATTAAATTCGGATGAAAACTCAGTTGTTTCAGTCAACATTGGGCTGAAAATGGGCTAAAGGAGGCTGGACCACTTCCAATTTGCAGACCAAGTCATCAAGTTGTCTGGACATGCGTGATGCCAGGTGTCCGTATTTTATTCGCTTCGAAACGATAAGATCGACGGACACCATGCCAACCCTCTAGAAGACACACGTCGGGCCACATCGCACAACCAATTGGATAAAAAGACTGATGACGTGGAAATATCTACTCCGTAACAAATCAAAGGAAGACAAGTGACCAAACAATGCCAACTCATCTAGGATGGAAAAATTACCATTATACCCCTAAGTGTGTATATAAATAGAATATGATGGCAATTGAAAAAATTAAGTAGGGTAGGAAGTAGGAGTAGGGTCAGTAGAGTAGTTTAGGGTAGGAGTAGTGTAGAGTAATTTAGGAGTAATGTAATTTAGGGTAGAGTAGCTTTTAGGTTAATTTTTAAAGCTTTCTTTAAATTTTCAAATAGTTTTTTTTCCAACAATCAATTTTACTGTTCATGGCAACTTTCTTAATGTTTTTATGAAGTTTTTCATTCTCTTGCTCGTTTATTTGTATTTCACATTATCAAAGATTGTTTCCTTTGCATTTGATTCAATGAAAGTTAATGGAAAGTAATTGCCTATCTTTTTCTAACTCTCAGTTTTCCTTAACTGTTTATGTTTTTGTTTTGATCAATCTTTATTTTTTTTTCTTGTTCTCGATTTACTTTCTTGGTGTATTCGGGTAGCCACTTCTTCCTTTGTTTATGCCTTTTGGTTTTGTTGCTTTGATGTGGGTTAACGCATAGCATTTATCCACATCGATGGCAAAGTGGAACCTCGGTTGGAGAAAGGAATGAAGCAACCCAAGCTACTGGATTCATGTTGATGTTTTTAGTTGTAGTTTTCACATATTTCCTCTCAATTTTAATCTCATGTTTTACTATGGTTTCTTGTTCTTTCTTTTCTTTATTTCATTCTTAATTGCATGCACTTCATATCTCAGTTCCTGACTACATTTAGAGTAGTTACTTCCAATTGCACTTCATATCTCGGTTCCTGACTACATTTAGAGTAGTTACTTCCAATTTTTGTTTAATGCATTATCTTTTATTCTTTAATCCATTTCATTTATTGCCTAATCATTTCAGCATGAGTGTTGTTAGTCCATTCGTTGTTTGCTGGTGGATAGTGAGAAGGATGCATCAAGCTATTCGGTGTAGAGTTTGATGTCACAGTTGGCTGTAGCAGTGAGACACGGGTTGATTTCCAACACTAGCATTAGTAAAGAATCTTCTCTATTCTCCCCTGTTTTAAGTTTTTTCTCTACTGTTCATCTTCATTTACTATTTTAGCTGCTGGTTTTTAATGTTTTATCATTACATTCCTTGTCTTTAACTCACCATTTAATGATTTCTACATGTTTAAGTTCCTTTATTTGATGATCGGTGCTGCTGAAGAATGTTGGATTGTTGCCACTCCAGTCCCGTTGTGTAAGACCCCGTATATGTATAATGGTAATGTGTGTAATTGGATCAAATAATATGAATGGACTTGTAATGTAAAGTATGATTGATGTAAGTCCATGGATTCAATGTATGTATGTGTAATATGAATTGTAACGTACATATAAGTTTCATTGAGTATGAATATGAAGAAATGAATTCTTACAAGTGATGGATGTGATTGAAACTCAAGATGAGTAGTGTGGTAAAATGGAATGGAGTTATGCTTCCATTTGGTTTCATGTAGCAGACCTTTGGACATACAATGAATGCACATAAGTTTCAATGTGCATAAGGTATGAATGGATGCCATTTTCAAGTTATAAAGGTGGATGGATGAGAAAATGGCCATGGAAATAGATTAAGGATGTATTGGTATGAGTTGCAGCAAGGAAACTACAGGAAATCTCGGGAAAAACACTAATCTTTCACTTTCAACCCAAAAAACCTAACTTTCCCTCTCTAAAATCAGCCATTTCTAGCAAGAATTAAATAGAGACCATTAGAGGCAAAGTTGTTCCTATTAAAGAGAAGAACAACATAGTGTGAAGGCATTTTTCCATTGTTGGTATTGAAGGAGTTAAGGGCATTGCCATTTGGAGCAAGAAAAGAAATCATATTTGGTAAGATTCTAACACTCCAATCCAAATACATTGTCTATTTAATTGATTTTGGAGTTGTTTGGCATGACTATTGATGGATAAATTATCTAGGGATGTGGTGGAATTGGTGTAACCTAGAAAACCTAGAATGGGTATGATGTGAGAATATATGGGTTGAATGAGTTTATGATTTATGGGCATGCTAAAGTTGTTAGTGAGGTAATGCTTATGATTTTAGATGGTTAAATGAGATTACATTGTGAGTTTGGAGGAATTGTGAAAATGGGTATGTATATGATTGATAAATGCCATAGTGAGGGGATTCATGAAATATGAACACTATGAGCTTTATGTCGATTTGATATCGATTTTGAATAATATAATAGGTCTAAGAAGATCCATAGACTCGAGCTATGGGTAAAGTAATGAAATGAGGCCAAATAAGCCTTAATAGAGGCTATAGATTATATTGGATATAGCAAGCACAAGGGTTGCATTATATGGATCGAATATAATGCGGGATACGATTTTGTGCAGTCCCGAAGAGTTCGTTGAAGACGAATTGAACCGTACGAGTAAGCAGCTTAAGGAAGTGGAATCACGCATCGCGATTCCAGGTAAGGGAATTTTGTGTGTGTATAGAGATAGCTGCTCGTACTTTGAACTTGTGGGTGAATATTGGGTGTCTTATGAAATGCATGGTTGCTTAAATAAATGATTGATGGTATTCGTGAATGATGATGAGTATATGCGTGGTTTTGGATTTGAAGTGGATTTTATGAAATGGGATAGTAAGGCTAATAATTGCATAAATATAATGTTTTGATGCTTTTCAAAACGAAATTGCTTGGTTTTAAGCAAGCTTGTAGATGGGTCGGCTAGTATTGTATTGTGGTGGTGGAAAAGCATTTGTGAGTGCTAAACCTGATTTTCGGGATTGTTTTATTGTGTATGAGCCGCCTATCGTATTTGTATGACATAAATCGAGCTAGAGCCTCGCTCGCGCTGGATTTCTATGTTTTCATTTGTATGAAACGTGCTGGAGCCTAGCTCGCACCTTGATTGGAAATTATGTTGATGTTTATAAACCGGAGCTTTTGCTCGTACGTGGCTTTTGAGTGGTTGTCTTATGAGTATAACCGTACTAGAGCTATGCTCGTACGCGTCTCCTTACGAGAGGATGCATGAGTCATGCTAGAGATTTGCTCGCACAAGTTTGCACATTGTGATAAGCATAAGGTTGTGAAAGTTGGTAAGATCCTTAAGCCTTACATCCTTAAGCCTTACATCCTTAAGCTAACATCCTTAAGCCCAAAGAGGCGGGGAGGCTCTGTTAGGCGGGGAGGCTCTGTTTGGCGGGGAGGCTCTGTTCGGCGGGGAGGCTCTCTTACGGTGGGATCCTTAAGCCAACATCCTTAAGCCCAAAGAGGCGGGGAGGCTCTGTTAGGCAGGGAGGCTCTCCTACATGGGTACAGTAAGATCCTTAAGCCATACATCCTTAAGCCAACATCCTTAAGTCCAAAGAGGCAGGGAGGCTCTGTTAGGCGGGGAGGCTCTCTTACGGAAGGATCCTTAAGCCCTACATCCTTAAGCTAACATCCTTAAGCCAACATCCTTAAGCCCAAAGAGGTGGGGAGGCTCTGTTAGGCGGGGAGGCTCTGTTAAGCGGGGAGGCTCTGTTAGGCAGGGAGGCTCTCCTTCACGGAATATGGAAAACTCTTGGTATGGGGTAGATAAGACCTAGGAATGGCACCCGCAATCACGATATGAGTCTGCGGAGTACGATGTACCATGTATATCACATGGAGTACGATGTACCGCATGATGGTTATGTGATGAGAAAGTCTGGCGAGGGATAATCCATCTTCGTGCCAGCATGATACCTAGCACACCTGGATGAGTGTGGTCTGGGATGATTTATGATGTAATGGTTCACATAGGCACTTTTGATATAGTGACCTAGATTTATACACATGCGTGAATTGTGGAATGAAAATGTGGTTGTGATTGTGAGTTGATTTGGTGGTGTTTATGATGTTGGTATAAAAAGGAGGTTTCTTAATGAATTGCCCTTTTATGAATTTAAATGAGATTGAGCATGAGATGATTTATACATGATGTTTTTACCATGTTTTATATGCCAACGCACATGATTTTAATACATGATATATATGTATACTCATATGGCATAGTTTTATTCCTCATGCTCCTACTATAATGATTTATGCATAACACTATCAGCATGTAGATAGAGTGGTTATCTACCATGCTTGCATTATTGCCTTACTGAGTGTGTGGCTGCTCATTCCACTCTATTTTTCCCCCTACAGAGCGTGCATAGTAGCCCAGTAAGGACTGAGGCCTGGTATTTTGGACTCCGCTGCATCTCCATTGCTAAGAGGTATATACACAGTGATTCTTTTTGTATCTAAACAATGTAAAAGCACAGTATTCTTTTGAGTTGTAATTATGGGGGATGTAGATGTTAGTAAAACATGTATTCGTATAAGTACACGATTAAATGCACATGTATGACATCGTTTTAATTAATTGAGAATGAATGAGACTTGGTGTTTATTATTAACTCACAGCCCAACAGTGTGTGGTGAGTTTAGTTCACGACCGGGTAAGGTAACAGTAAAATGCGAAAAATTTTCAGTGATTTTCGATTAAAGAGAATGGAATTCGATCGTGACACGTTGATCTCGGATATTGTTAGCCTGAAACCGAGGAGCTAAGCTGGATCGTGAAGCATTGGCTAGAAGTTGTTGTAAAGTTCATGGCCTGTGCAAGAAGAATGTGCATGCTGCAGGGATGAAGGCTGTTGCATGAGTAGAGGCTAAATTGAAAACAGGCAGTGTACAGAGGACCTTATTTACTGCAGCACCAGTTGAGGACAGATCGTGAAGAGGCTCGTACGAGGCTGGGAGCAAGAGCAAAACCAGAGTACCTGATACAGACCTGGACAGAATGGTAGCAACGCAGCAAGCAGATTTGTACAGCACTAGGACGGCAACACTAGCAGCCTGGAGCAGCAGGTCACATGTACTGAATCAAGAGCATGTATGGAGCACCTAGAGGCAGAACCAAAATTGGAGAAGGACGTGTACAGTGACAGATTAGGGACCACTTGGCTGGCATTTGTGTTTAAGGCCACGTTTGGCCACCTTCCTTTTGTTTAGCTTAATGTTTATTGCATTTTTATTATTTTGATTATGATCATTAGTTGTTAGTTTAGGATAGTTATTAATTGATAATGGTAGGTTAAATCTAATGTGTTAGTTTGTCCATTTAATTTTTAGTCTTAATTTTCTAGTTAGTAGTTAATTTTATATTCTATGTTTTAGGGCTTTATTTTAGTTTAGTATTTTATGAGTTGCATTTAGAGTTAATTTAGATTAAATGTGTTTCATGCATTTTTAATTTAGTTTTCCTTTTTATTAGATTTTAGGTTAGTTTAATTTGCAATTTTTATTAGTTTAATTACATGCATTTTTGTTTTAAGATTGTTTAAATTTTAGTTTAATTAATTTTATTACTTTATTTTCATATTTGCATTTTAGTTTAATTACGTTAATTAACCATTAACATGCTTTCTCATCAGTGCACTTTAAAACATGAAAAATCATTATGCATCAGTGCACTTTAAAACCATTAACATGCTTTCTCATCTCAAACAATTCAACACTGGTCAGGATTCAGCCCCTCCCTCGAACTGTCTTGACCCATAAAACATTTCAAACATAAATTTATTTCATAAATAATAGACATGTGAGATAGGCAATATATAATAAGGGTAATCTCCTCGAGGACTATGGCCATATCCTATGATCCCAGGCTACACTGATCAGGTGTCCGGGTTATCACCACTATCTGCTTCCACAGGGAGGTGGGTCACGTCTAGCCCATCGGTCCATAGTAGATCTCATCCGAAGATGGTATAATACAATCTCAACATGGTACAACGTTCTTCATTCTACCTGCACGGTAAATCGTACTCTGTGGACCCATATCAACACATCATACCACGCCCCATCTAAAAAATGCACATGCGAGCCTATTTAATCGATACGACTTCTTGTCTACCCGAAGCTCCTAGCACGGCTATCAACATGTCAATTGTAAAAAATGCACGTGCGAGCCTATTTAATCGGTGTGACACCTAATCTACCCAAAGCTCTTAGCACTGCAAACAAGTATGGTGGGCATCTAATGCGAGCTATGCTCCAGCACTATGCCAAAACCAGTAAAGAGTCTGTACGAGCTCAACTCAAGCACAACATCATGAAAATCCATGCGAAAACTAGTGCGAGCTACGCTCTAGCACTCATGCATATGAAAACACATCAAATCTCGTGCGAGTTATACTATAACACGCTTTCATTCTTACGAAATCCATGTAGGTGGCTCAATTCTTTTCAAAACATGGTTATCAACCAAATCAAATCATTTCAAATGTTAGCCAACCTACCAATCATTTGCTAAAAAGCAACAAAACAAGGTTTTGAAAGCATCATGCTTTTATTTTCATGCACTTTTCTCAAAACCCAACTTTTTACCCTTCAATCACCCATTATCATTTCCTAGTATCACATGCATTCTAGCAAAACATTTAAGCTCCCAAATTGCGCACAGATATCTTGAAGAGTCGACATAATTCCCTTACCTCGATTTACTCGGGGTGCGACTCTTTTCCTTTACGATTATCGCGCTCTTAGCTCTACTTGCTTTGGTGTATCCTTGGGAGCTATAATTCATTCATCAAACGCTTGAGTTAGTGTCGCTAACACTCATTTAACTATGCATTCTACCCAATGCCTTAAATGTTTATTTTACCCCTTTTTGGGTAAGTCTCACAATTCATTCCATAACACCATCTTAAATCCATACCCACAACACCATTATCACCAAAAGATATCCTATTTATCATTTATTCCACTACATTTCACTTTCTCACACTAACCCATTTCTAGTTCATAATCATTCCAGGGCATTCTAAGTAGTTTCTACCATTACTAAGCACACCAATCAACTCCAAAATCAATAGCTTAAATAATGTACTTAAGTTAGTACTTTAGAAACTCACCTAAATTGATTTCCCCCTTGCTCCAAATGGAAATGCACCTTTCCTCATTCAATCCCACAAATAGGCGAATGCCTCCAAGCTATGTTGTTCTTCTCCTTGATGTGAACAACTTTGTGTCTAATAGCCTTCCCTCAAATCTTATTGAAAATGGGATGATTTAAAGAGAGAAAACTAGGTTTTTAGGTTAAAAAATGAAAAGGGAATGGTTGTTCTCGTGAAATGCATATTTTAACTGCTCCTATTTATAGATTTAGTTTGATGACATCGATCTGTCGAGACATGATATCGATCTGGTCCCCTTAAAATCCCTCTTTTCCATGACATTTTGAAGGCATGAGATCGATCTGTCGAAGCCTTCAGATCGATTTATCTCAAATAGTAGCTTAAGGAGATCGATCTGGTCTTAGGGGAGATCGATCTGCTCCTAGGGGAGATCGATCTGCTCCAACCTGAGAGCTAAGGAAATCGATCTGTTTCATTAAGGATCGATCTGGATTTTACAAAAATGTTTAGGAGATCAATCTGGATCCAATGGAGATCGATCTGCCCTATTCCATTGCTCGAATAAGAGCATTTTTTGCTCTTTCAGATCGATCTCTCATACTATGAGATCGATCTGACCTTTATATTTTCTAGATTTTCTCCAGTTTTTCTGCAGCAACTCACACCCAAACATCCTTAATTTGCTGCCATGGTCATTTTCTCACACGATCACCTTTGAGACTTGAAAATGGCATCCATTCATACTTCATACACTTTAAAACTTGTGTAAATGCTTTGTATAACCAAAGGTACATAATATAAACTAAATGTGTTGAGTTAATGTATTTTAAAATGATAAAACAAGTTAATTCGATAATATTAAGTTGATATAGAAACATGTTTAGAGGTTATTAGTACCAGAACTTAGAGTTCTGCTGATGAGAGATCGATCTAGCTGATGAGAGATCGATCTTTTGGGTTTTTACTTGATGAGAGATCGATCTCATAATGGAAGAGATCGATCTGGCAAGCCTTAAACCTTTACAAAGGGACTTAGGTAGAATGAGATCGATCTGCAAGGGTTAAGAGATCGATCTGGCTAAAGCTAGAGTTGAGAGATCGATCTGGTCTACGAAGAGATCGATCTCCCTTAAGAGCTTAAGACTATAGATCGATCTGAGAGATCGATCCACACTCAAACAGAGAACTTATGAGATCGATCTGGTAAGGAAGAGATCGATCTCCTCAAAGTCAGAGAGCTAAAGAGATCGATCTGTGTTGTTGAGAGATCGATCTCCTCTCTACGAGATTGCATGGCAGATCGATCTGGAAATCGATCTTGCCTCAAACAGAGAGATTAGGAGATCGATCTGCCTATTCGACAGATCGATCTGCCTCATTATTTTTAAACTAACAGATCGATCTGCTAACCTATGAGATCGATCTCCTTGTGTATTTGTGCTTCAATCTTGCAGGATTTATAACTAAGAGATCGATCTGGCCAAGATGGCAGATCGATCTGGCACTCTACTGGAGGTACCCAACGGCTAGTTTCTGCAAATCACAACAGGAAAAATAGCATTTAATGCTCCAACTACCAATCCTTCAGTATTTAACCAAGCATTGAAGACAAAGAGAATCAGAGACACTATTGCTGAACATTCCAAACATTCTCAAGCTTTAATTCATTCATTCTTTGTGTCCCTATTGCTCATCAATTGAAATTTATTGTACAAGCTGAAGTGCAACAAGCTTTGTTAGCACTACCCATTGTAAAGCCTTATTCTGTATTCATCCATACCCAAAAAGAAAAGAGGATTGTTCCTCAGTGAGAGACATTGTAAAAAGGGTGAATACATTTCTGTATTGCTAAGGGTAAAGAGGTTATTCCTTAACCTGTAAAAGGAATATTGTAAGCTCTATTGAAAGAGAGAAAGAAAGCACTTGACAAGAAGGTCAAGGAGAGAGGACGTAGGCAAGAGTTTGGCCGAACCTCTATAAACGATTGTGTTTGTTTCTCCCTTCCCTACTTTGCATTAAATTGTTATATTGCACTATATTGCTCATTATCATTTGTGATTAAATTGTGATTAATTTTTAATTTGCCATAATTGTTAGAAAACCGATTCACCCCCCCTCTCGGTAGAGCCAACAATTGGTATCAGAGTTAGGACTCTTTAATCACATAGGAACAACTTCCTAAGAGTTAGAAACGATCAAATGGCTCTTAACAATGTAGCAACTAGTTTGGTAGGAGAGGGGCACTCTACGGTTAGACCTCCCATGTTCAATGGTGAACATTATTCATATTGGAGGACTAGGATGATGTTATTCATTCAACCAAATGATTATGAAGTGTGGAGAATTATAGTTAAGGGACCTCAAATCCCTACAAAGAGAATAGAGGGAAGAGATATCCCCAAAGAAGAAGATGAATGGGATTCTAATGACATTAAATGTGCACAGCTAAATGCTAAAGCTATGCACACATTATTTTGTGCTTTAGGTCCTAATGAATACAATAGAGTCTCCAGGTGCAATAATGCCAAGCAAATATGGGATAAATTGGCAATAACTCATGAGGGTACAACCCAAGTGAAGGAGACAAAAGTAGGTATGCTCACACATGACTATGAGCTTTTTAGGATGAAGGAAGGAGAATCAATTAGTGATATGTTCACTAGATTCACAGATGTAATTAATGGATTAAAATCTTTAGGAAAAATATATTCTAATATTGAAATGGTAAAGAAAATTTTAAATAGCTTACCTAAATCATGGGAAGCTAAAGTGACGGCAATTGAGGAATCTAAGGATCCTCACACATTGTGCCTAGATGAATTGATAGGATCTTTGCTCACTTATGAGATGAAACTTAAAAGAAATGAAGAGCCACCCAAGAAAGTGGGAGTTGCTCTAAAATCCACTGCTCAAGAGGAGATTAAAAATGAGAGTGGCAGTGAGGAGGATATTGAGATGGCAATGTTTGCCAAAAGATTTAATAAGTTCATGAGGATGAAAGCTAGTAGTAGTAATAGGAGAAACAATAGGAGAGAACAAGAGGAAGTAGGTAGAAAAGACTCTATTGTGTGTTATGAATGTAAAAAACCTGGACACATAAAATTTAACTGCCCTCTTCTTAAAAGGTCAAATGATAGGTTCCATAAAAAGAAGGCAATGGTGGCAACATGGAGCGACAGCGACTGCTCCGATGATGAATCAAATGAGGACATTGCCAACTTATGCTTCATGGCTATTGATGATGATGAAAAGGTAACCTCTAATCTCAATGAATACTCATTTGATGAATTGCAAGATGCATTTGATGATCTTGCATTAGAGTATGAATGTATGAGGATGAAGTATAAAAAGTTAATATCTAAATTAAAAAAGGAAAATGAGATAATGTTAAAAGATAAATTAGAATGTGAAAAGAAACTAGAGATTTCAAATCTAGAAATTTGTGACCTTAAGGAGAAAAATAACAATCTGCATAACTCCTTTAATAGATTTCACATGGGGCAACAAAAGCTAGATAGCATGCTAGAAACCCAAAGGGCATTTTTTGACAAAAATGGCTTAGGATATAATGCAGAAACTAGGGAGACCCATCTTAAGAGTTTTATTGCTAGGAAGAGCATGAATAAACCTGCAGTTACTTGTTCATATTGTAATAGAAAGGGAC
Organism: Firmiana major; assembly: GCA_033439115.1. NCBI lineage: Eukaryota > Viridiplantae > Streptophyta > Magnoliopsida > Malvales > Malvaceae > Firmiana > Firmiana major. The sequence continues at coordinate 16,815,143 of CM065903.1, read as the reverse complement.
ATAAGTCACATTATTGCAATATAAAGATGAGGAATCTTAAAGGAAAAAGAGTAAAAAGGATATGGATTCCAAAAGAGGTAATTCATTCCAAGGACTGTAATGCATTAGCAAAATGGATCCCAATGGGATCAAGAATTGCATTTACTAACCTCCAAGGACCCAAGAAAATTTGGGTACCTAAGACTTGAGTTTGATTTTTTGTAGGTAATTGAGCATGGCCACAAAGCTAAAACAAAAGATGCTTGGTACTTAGATAGTGGATGCTCAAGGCACATGACGGGTGATAAAAGCCATTTCAATTCTTTCAAATCAAAAATTAGTGGAGAAGTCACTTTTGGGGACAACTCCAAAGGCCAAGTGGAAGGAAGTGGCTCAATAGGTAATGATCATTTCTCTTTAGAAAAAGTATTACTTGTTAGGGGTCTTAAGCATAACTTGCTAAGCATTAGTCAACTTTGTGACAAAGGTTACAAAGTAATTTTTGATTGCATGAAGTGTAATGTTATAGATCCTAAGTCAAATAAAATTCTTTTTCTAGGTCATAGGCAAGGTAACATATATATTGTCTATCTTAATGAACTCAAAAATGAAAACATATGCTTAATGGTAGACAACAAAAAGGAATCTTGGTTATGGCATAGAAGACTAGGCCATGCTAGCATGAGTGTGCTATCCAAGTTAGCTAGAAAGGATCTAGTAATAGGCTTACCCAAAATACCTTTTGATCATGAAGAAATATGTGAAGCTTGTGTTAAAGGAAAACACAAGAGGACAACTTTTAAGCCTAAGAATAGTGTATCCACCACTAGGCCTCTTCAATTACTGCATTTAGACTTATTTGGACCAACTAGAACCACTAGCTTAGGTGGGAAACACTATGGATTTGTAATAGTTGATGATTACACTAGGTACACTTGGGTGTTCTTTTTGAGAGTAAAAAATGAAGCCTTAGAGAAATTTATAGCCTACTCAAAGGTGACTCAAAATGAAAAAGGATATACAATAACTAGCATTAGAAGTGATCATGGCAAAGAATTTGAAAATATAGGATTTGATGAGTATTGCAATGATCAAGGAATTAGCCATAATTTTTCAGCCCCTAGGACACCACAACAAAATGGTGTAGTTGAGAGAAGAAATAGAACTTTGGAAGAAATGGCTAGAACTATGTTATGTGAAAATAACTTACCAAAGTACTTTTGGGTTGAAGCTATAAACACATCATGTTATATAATTAATAGAGCTATGATAAGACCCATGCTAAAGAAAACTCCCTATGAGCTCTACAAAGGTAAGAAGCCTAACATTAGTTACTTCCATCCTTTTGGCTGCAAATGTTTTGTTCTAAATAATGGGAAAGATAATTTGGGAAAATTTGATGCCAAGAGTGATGAGGGAATATTCCTAGGATACTCATTGAATTCAAAGGCTTATAGAATATATAACAAAAGAACATTAATGGTTGAAGAGTCTATTCATGTTATATTTGATGAGTCAAATAATATATCAAAAGATTCAGCCAATGATGAAAATGTTGGAATATTTGATGAAGGCTTAGAAGATGACTTTCTAGAAAAGCTTGACTTGAATAAAGAAGATGAAGAAGAAATAGAGGTTTTAGAAAGAGAACCTAGAGCACCAAGAGAGTTAGGATATGTAAAAGATTGTGAAATAGTAGGAGATCCAACTCTTGGAGTTAGAACTAGATCATCCCTAAGGAATATGTGCCAATATATAGCCTTTGTATCTCAAATTGAGCCTAGGAATGTCAATGAAGCCTTAGAAGACAATAATTGGTTCCTAGCAATGCAAGAAGAATTAAATCAATTTGAGAGAAGCAAAGTATGGAAACTAGTTCCTAGGCCTAGTGATCACTCAATAATTGGAACTAAATGGATATTCAAGAACAAAATGGATGAAAATAGTGTGATCACAAGGAATAAGGCTAGGCTAGTTGCTCAAGGCTATAGACAAGAGGAAGGCATAGACTATGATGAAACATATGCACCGGTAGCTAGATTAGAGGCAATAAGAATGTTACTTGCCTTTGCATGTTATAAAAACTTCAAGTTATATCAAATGGATGTAAAGAGTGCATTCTTAAATGGTTTTATTAATGAAGAAGTATATGTTGAGCAACCTCCCGGATTTGAAAATCATGAATTTCCTGAACATGTTTTTAAATTATCAAAGGCACTTTATGGGTTAAAACAAGCTCCTAGAGCTTGGTATGAAAGGTTGTCAAAATTCTTAATAGAAAAGGGATTTTCAAGAGGAAAAGTGGATACCACCTTGTTCATTAAGAATAAAAATAAGGATTTATTAGTTGTACAAGTGTATGTAGATGATATTATTTTTGGTTCAACTAATGAGTCTTTATGCCAAGAGTTTGCTAAGATCATGCAAGGAGAATTTGAGATGAGCATGATGGGAGAACTCACATTCTTCTTGGGACTTCAACTGAAGCAAACAAAGGATGGAACCTTCATCAATCAAGCAAAGTATACCAAGGACTTGCTCAAGTGATTTGGAATGGACAATTTCAAACCTCAAGCCACTCCAATAGGCACCAACATCAAGCTTGATAAAGATGAAAGTGGTAAGTGTGTAGACACTAAACTCTATAGGTCTATGATAGGCTCATTGCTTTATTTAACTGCAAGTAGACCAGATATTTTGTTTAGTGTATGCCTTTGTGCTAGATTTCAATCCTCTCCTAAGGAATCACATCTATTGGCAACTAAGAGAATCTTTAGATACCTCAAAGACACTCCCTCACTAGGACTTTGGTACCCCAAGGACTCCACTTTTGCCCTTCATGCATTTTCAGATGCTGATTTTGGAGGATGCAAAATAGATAGAAAAAGTACTTCAGGTACTTGCCAATTCTTAGGAAATAGGTTAATTTCTTGGTTCTCCAAGAAACAAAACAGTGTGGCTCAGTCCACAACTGAAGCTGAATATATAGCAGCTGGTAGTTGTAGTGCTCAAGTGTTGTGGATTAAACAACAAATGAGAGATTATGGTATTGACATGAAGCAAGTCACTATTAAATGTGATAATACCAGTGCCATTAATCTGTCTAAGAATCCTATTCAACACTCCAGAACCAAGCACATAGAAATTAGACATCACTTCCTTAGAGACCATGTACAAAAAGGGGATATAATTTTAGAGTACATTGGCACTCTACATCAAATAGCTGATATATTCACCAAACCCCTTGATAGAGATAGGTTCTGTATCCTTAGAGGTGAATTAGGACTCATGGATATGCCTTAGGACTTTCATGTTTTAAAAATCTTGGTTTCAAGTTGATTTTAAAAGAGTTTTTGCAAAGATTTTCTGGCAATGAGGATGAGAGATTGATCTCCTTGCAATATAGATCGATCTCCATACCTCCAACAAGCCTAAATCATCAAGGTTAAGCTAAGCAGATCGATCTTCTAACCATAAGATCGATCTCCTTACGTCTCTGTTTAAAGGAAGATCGATCTGTCAACACGACAGATCGATCTCTTCAAGCTTCCGCATTCTGCAGATCGATCTTTGCATTGGGCAGATCGATCTGCCTAAGCCTCTGTTAAACGACAGATCGATCTGTGTGTAGCAGATCGATCTCCTTAAGCCTCTGTTTGTGACCAGATCGATCTGGCCTTACGACAGATCGATCTCTATTGGATTCTGGAAATGACAGATCGATCTGTCGCCTCGACAGATCGATCTCCTGTGCCCTGGAGTATAAATACCCGCGTAAAATTCCCAAAATTCACAAACCCAATTTTCAAAATTCCCAAATTTCCCTCGCATCCTTTCCTTCGATTCCTCCTCAGATCGATCTCCGTACGGACCTCCTTGAGTCTTGGTGTCAAATTCCGGTATAGTAACCAACATTCCTTACTGATTTTCTCAAAATTTTTCTTCAATTTGTGTTCATTTTAATTCTAGGGCAAACCTAGGTACTGTTTCATTGCTTTTCTCATTGTTGAATCTGTTTAGCGCAAATCTAGAGTCTAGAATAATGCCTAGGCTTAAGAAAGTAGGAGTCAAACCTCCTAGAACCACTGTAGAGGCAGGTTCCTCATCACAACCCGTTCCTCCACCTCCTATCGCTTCCTTCAATCGGTGTTTTAAAACACCAGCAAAAAGAAAGCGATATGAGGAATACTTCTCAACCATGCCAATCAAGCATTGGCGTACTATCGATTTTTCCTTCCTCAATCGTATAGATTTTCCTTACGTGTCAAAGTTTGAGGAATTTGGTTGGATGAATTTCTTAAAAATCAACACTCCCGTCCCTCCAAATCTAGTTCGTGCATTCTTTTCCAATGCCGAACTCATTTTTGACCCAAATGACACTTGCAAAATTGTCGGTTTCAAAACATATGTCATGGGTAAAACCATTCCTGTCGATACCGATATCTTAGCTCAAACCTTTCACATGAAAAATGAAGGTTTGACGAATGAGGATGAGGAAGTCTCCTTAGAGTTTAATCTCCCTGGAGACAAGGCGAGTGACCTCCCGATGCACCTTCAGTTACTCCACCTCATAATTTCGTGGAACCTCCGCCCTTTCGGTACTCGTCATTCTACCGTTAGGCGCTTAGATCGCTTTTGGCTCCATCACATTCACACCACAAGCCAAAAACCTAACCTTCCTCACTTTATATACGAAGATTGGCTGAAGATTGTGCGTGGACAAGCTACCACGATCGTTTTTCCACAACCGGTAGCTTATCTTCTCCACCGCCTTGGTATCGACTGCAGCAGCGAGACTGGCGAACTCCCCTCTCCCAAGAGCGTACTTAACATTGGGTCCCTTCATCATATGGGATATTACAAAGACTTCCGGGGAGATTGGAAGAAAAAGAGGGACCAGCAGCCAGCTGAAGCCATGGAGGAAGACCTCTCCAATGAGCCAGTGGCCCCATCTGCTGCACCAGCTCCGGAACCATCGTCCTCAATGGCTCCGCCCACTGCACCGGTAGCCCCACCGGGAGAAATGGAGATCTTTATAAAGATGCTGAGTGACCTCACTCAAAAAATCGTTGACGGATTTGCATATTTAAACCAAAGAGTGGATAAGATTCAAGAGGCTCAAGAGGCGATGTTCGATGAGCTCCAAGTAACACGCACGCATGTTGAGAATCTTTTGGATTGTGATCCTCCCTCACAATAGGCCTTAGGTGTTTTGATTTAGTATAGTTACAACATTTCAAGCTACTTGATGTTATCTATGATGAATTTGCTTGAATGAAATATCTTTTGACTTGTGTTAATGAAATGTCATTTTAAGATACTGGTTGTGTTAATGAAAAAGTTCATTTTGAAATGATGAGTATTCTATTCTTGTGATCTTGATATGACAAAAAGGGGGAGAAGAAACATGTGATTGTGTTAAGATACATAAAGGTGTCTAAGAATGATTAAATTGAGGGGGAGTTAAGCAAGTAACAAAACTAAAAAGCTAAAAGAAAGGGGGAGCTCACAAAAAGGGGGAGATTTTACAAAAATTCACTAAACATGTTTGTTTTATGTTTTGTCATATCAAAAAGGGGGAGATTGTTGAGTTAATGTATTTTGAAATGACAAAACAAGTTAATTCGATAATATTAAGTTGATATAGAAACATGTTTAGAGGTTATTAGTACCAGAACTTAGAGTTCTGCTGATGAGAGATCGATCTGGCTGATGAGAGATCGATCTCCTGGGTTTTTACTTGATGAGAGATCGATCTCATAATGGAAGAGATCGATCTGGCAAGCCTTAAACCTTTACAAAGGGACTTAGGTAGAATGAGATCGATCTACAAGGGTTAAGAGATCGATCTGGCTAAAGCTAGAGTTGAGAGATCGATCTGGTCTAGGAAGAGATCGATCTCCCTTAAGAGCTTAAGACTATAGATCGATCTGAGTGATCGATCCACACTCAAACAGAGAACTTATGAGATCGATCTGGTAAGGAAGAGATCGATCTCCTCAAAGTCAGAGAGCTAAAGAGATCGATCTGTGTTGTTGAGAGATCGATCTCCTCTCTACGAGATTGCATGGCAGATCGATCTGGAAATCGATCTTGCCTCAAACAGAGAGATTAGGAGATTGATCTGCCTATTCGGCAGATCGATCTGCCTCATTATTTTTAAACTAACAGATCGATCTGCTAACCTATGAGATCGATCTCCTTGTGTATTTGTGCTTCAATCTTGCAAGATTTATAACTAAGAGATCGATCTGGCCAAGATGGCAGATCGATCTGGCACTCTACTGGAGGTACCCAATGGCTAGTTTCTGTAAATCACAACGGGAAAAATAGCATTTAATGCTCCAACTACCAATCCTTCAGTATTTAACCAAGCATTGAAGACAAAGAGAATCAGAGACACTATTGCTGAACATTCCAAACATTCTCAAGCTTTAATTCATTCATTCTTTGTGTCCCTATTGCTCATCAATTGAAATTTATTGTACAAGCTGAAGTGCAACAAGCTTTGTTAGTACTACCCATTGTAAAGCCTTATTCTGTATTCATCCATTCCCAAAAAGAAAAGAGGATTGTTCCTCAGTGAGAGACACTGTAAAAAGGGTGAATTCATTTCTGTATTGCTAAGGGTAGAGAGGTTATTCCTTAACCTGTAAAAGAAATATTGTAAGCTCTATTGAAAGAGAGAAAGAAAGCACTTGACAAGAAGGTCAAGGAGAGAGGACGTAGGCAAGAGTTTGGCCGAACCTCTATAAACGATTGTGTTTGTTTCTCTCTTCCCTACTTTGCATTAAATTGTTATATTGCACTATATTGCTCATTATCATTTGTGATTAAATTGTGATTAATTTTTAATTTGCCATAATTGTTAGAAAATCGATTCACCCCCCTTCTCGGTAGAGCCAACAAAATGAAAGTGCATACTCATGCAAATCATCATTCCATTTACCACACTACTCATATTCCATTCCACTCACATTTGTCACATACGAAATTCCATTTCTTCATATTCATACTTATTGGAACTTGTATGTACATCACAATCTCTTATTATAAGTGTGTACATTTAATTTATGGACTTTACATCACTTATACTTCAGATTACAAGTATATCACCATTTACATATATATACAAAGTTATATTTATATGGGGTCTCACACGTGGCCTGATGCGTTTGAGTAGAACTTCTAAGAATTGAAGCGTCTGTTGCCTTTAACATCGATCCTTACCATTCTGAACAGTTTTGGGGGCTTCTCTATGTACAATAATGCTTCCTTGTTGCTTTGGGTTGTGTGTTTATACAGCACGGTCAGGTAGTTGCTTATAGTTCCCACCAGTTGAAAAATTATGGAAGGAACTACCTCACCGATGATTTAAAGTTGGCCGTTATAGTATTTTCTTTGAAGATATGACGAAATTATCTTTAGAGAGAATGATATCAAGTGTTTACAAATTATAAAAGTTTAAAGTAAATCTTCTCTCAATGAGAATTGAATATGAGACAGAAGAGATTGATGAAGCTCCTTAAGGATTATGATTATGGGATCTTGTACAACCTGGGTAAAGCTACTATTATAGCTGATGCGCTGAGTAGGAAGTACTTGGGTGTGGTCTCTTATATGATGGTCATAAAGTATGAGCTCTTAGAGCAGTTTGATGATTTGAGTTTGAATGTCACTCCTTCTAAGACTGGTAAGGATTTGATTACTATTTTAAGAGTTGAGCCTGATCTGATGCATCAGATTCGATTAGCTCACAAGGAGGATTAGTTTTGCATTAAGATAGTTGATCTGATGCAGCAGGAACTGGAACTTTGATTTGATCTTGGTAGTGATGGTTTGTTGAGGTACAGAGGCTGTATTGTAGTTCCTGATGAGCAGTCTTTAAGGAGACTGATTCTAGAGAAGTCTCACATTTCATGGTACACTTTGGACCCTAAGAATAATAAGATGTATCATGGATTGTCCAAAGTGTACTGGTGGCATGAGATGAAATGGGACACTGCAGATTTTGTGGCTAGATGTCTCGTGTGTCAACGGGTTAAGGTAAAGCATCAAAAACCCAAAGGACTACTTAATCCTCCATCTGAACCTACTTGGTAATGGAAGCACATGACTATAGATTTTACTATGGGATTGCTAAGGACTCGTGGGAATAAAGATGCTATTTAGGTCATAATCGATAGATTGACTAAGTTGGTACACTTCCTGGCCATGAAATTTACAGATACTCTGAGTGATTTGGCTGATTTATTTATTTGAGACATTGTCAGGCTACCTGGTACACTAGTAAGCATTACTTCTGATAGAGATTTCAGGCTCACTTTTCATTTTTGGAGGCATTTTCAGGAAGCTATGGGATCTTAATAGAGTTTTATCACTGCACTTCATCTCCATACAGATGGTTAGTCAGAGAGGACCATTCAGACCTAGAGGATATGTTGCGAGCTTGTGTACTGGACATTAAGGGCTCCTAGGATGATCATTTTTCATTAGTCGGGTTTGTATATAATAATAACTATCACTCCAGTATTGGTATGACACCATATGAGGCACTTTATGTGAAGAGATATAGATCTTCTATTAGTTAGGAAGAGATTGGTGATAGAAAGGTATTTATTCCCCAATTAGTTAAGTAGGCTATTGATAGTGTCCGATTGATATGTGATAGACTTGAGGCTGCTCAAAGCCTATAGAAAAGCTTTACTGAAACTCAGAGGTGGGACTTATACTTCCTTGTGGGGGATTATATGTTTCTAAAAGTTTCTTCATCCAATGGAATCATGAGATTAGGTATGAAAGGAAAGCTAAGTCCTTGGTTTATTAGGCAGATTAAGATTTTGGATAGAATAGGAGACGTGGCTTACCGATTGGCACTTCCTTCATAGTTATCAGGGGTACACAATGTTTTTATGTCTCCATGCTTCACAAGTAACACCCGAATCCCTCTCATGTGATAGAGTATAAGCCTTTAAAGATTGGAGATGATCTCAATTATGACTAGAGGTCGATCCGAATACTTGACAAGAAAGAAAAGACATTGAGGTCTAAGTCCATTCCTTTAATCAAGGTTCTTTAGCAGTATCATTCTTCTTAGGAGGCTACCTAGGAGTTAGAGATCTTGATGAAGGATAAGTACTCACACCTGTTCAATTAGCCCGATTTAATTTAGATGATCAAATTTCCTAAGGTGAGAAGAATGTGAGAACCCTAAATTTTGATTTTTCCTTCTCTAGTTAATTTAAGAAATTAATATGATCTTTTACTTGGATGATTTTAGGGACCAGCCTATAGCTTTGTGGAGCAAGGAATTAAGCTCAAGATTATGGTTAAGTAACCTGAATATTCTCTGTGTATGACTTTATGTATGTATTGAATAACAATGAATTTATATTTGTATTAAATAAGGAAGTATGAACTGAGAATGCATTTGGATGAATGGAAATGAATGTTTAAGGTTACAGATAAAGAGAAAAAGAGTAACTAAGTTATTTAAGCTAATAAGGTAGAAGTTTGAGAGCTTAGCTTGAAGAATGATGTTTAAGCATGCAAAATGCCAACTTCATGCCATCCAAAGAATGACCATCTTAAGGTAAATTGAGCCTACAAGGTTTATGAGAAATGAAGAAAGAAAAATGGTATGATTAAGTTAGATTAAAGGTTGGATTAAAGCTAGCAAATCAGCCACGCATTTTAGGAGCACGCTTGGAGTTTAAAGGCATAAACATAGCCAAATAAAGATCAAGGGAATTTGAGATTTAACCAAGAAAAATATATGATGTAACTAAGTTAGTTAAGAGATGAAATGAAGTTTTAAAGTAATTAGATAAGGTTGATCAAGTGGCCAAAGTAAATTTACAAAGAAAGAGGCCAAAACCATAGAGTTCATGTGTACTAGGCAAATAAATGCACTTAAATGGTATGGAAATTATTCATATTAAAATTTAGGGTTAAGTTAGTCTTAAAGTAGACTTAAAATGGTACAAGTCTGCTAAAATCATGGTTAAAAACTAATTGGAAGATTATGAAATAAATTAATCAAAATAGTATGCAATCTACCTACCTTTGACAGCAGCTGATCAAACATTACCCCATGATTTGATGGGCTATTTTCAATTTAAATCATGATTTAATCTGACCAAGGACTTTAGACTCATTATATATTATGTTTATACTTAATTTAAGGTCCATGTTCCCTATCTTTCCCAACCAAGAAATAAGAGAAAACAACCTCAAAGTTTCAAACCCTTTATCCCAATGCGTCCCTATAGCGGTCTTCTTTATTTTTTTAGTACCAAAACAACCTTGTTTGGTTTAGGTCATTGTGTCAGACCCGTATTTTATGTAGCCTGTTCCTTATGATTCTTATGTGTATGAACACTCTATTATTATAGTTGAATCATAAGAAGAGTATTTACTAGATTTAAAGAGTATGTGAAATGATTTAACACGCATAAGCTACATAAAAGCCTAATGTGAGCTATAAGAGTCACAGGCTAAACCGAGTGGATCTGAATCATTCTTACTAAAAATAAGAACTTAAAATGAGAAAATATAGAGAGCTTATGAAGGAAAGTCAGTTTGATTTAGTTCCGAACACAAAGAACGAGAGTAAAAGCTAAAAAGGGTAAAATGGACCTTTTTAGGGAGTTAAAGTATTTAAGGTGTTTCAGGTGTATTTATCTACCGAAAATGGCCAAAACGTAAAGATGAGAGTGTAAAACATAAGATATGACACTTTCAAAAATTGTAAGAAAAAGTTAACTTGATCAATGATTAAGGAAAAAGTCAACTATAGTTAAGAAAAGTGAACTTTTACCATAGTTGACTAACCATGGTTAGGAATTAACCTAAGTATGGAAAAAAATTGGGGAAAAATATTATTGGTCAGAATACAAGATAATCATCCCCGAAAGTAAGGAAAATTTATTCGGAAGGATTTCGAATTTAATTTAATGGTTAAAAACGTAATGGGCATAAAGTGTAGATTTTAAAGCCCATTAAGGTATACTAAACGTAGACCGAAATTCTTAGGTCCCTTAGACAGAATTGTTGGACCGATTGATAGGCCAAATATTGAGACAATAAAAGGCCCAAGGTATAGTAAAAATTTCAGCCATAAAGCCCATTAAGAAAGCCCAAATCGAGTGGCCCAATTGTAAAGCCCATTAGGTAAATATCTAACCATAGTTAAAGCTAACTATGACTCATTAGATGACTCATTAGGTGACTCATAACTAAACCTTAGGAAGTCAATTTTAATGGCTGAAAAGTAAGGCTTAATGGATAAGTAAATGGCTTATAAAATCAGCCACACCATTGTCATCTTCACCATACCATTCTCGGCTACACAAGAAAACCATTGAAATACATTTATCCAAGCTTTCTCTCACTAGAAATCAATAGGATTTAGGCATATTTGGAACTTACATTTGATAATTCTATATTTTTAGAATTATTTGTGCTTAATTTCCTAATTAATTATTTAAATCCCCAATTTATTTTGTTAATTATCCCCTTTATTTAATTAAAATTCTCATGTTTGCAGACAAATTAAATTCGGATGAATTTTGAATATTTCGGTAGAAAATGGACTGAAATTGAGCTAAAATCGAGATTGAACCACGCGGACAACACGAGCCTAGCACATCCAATTGGACAAAAAGACAGATGACAAGGAAATATTATTTTTCAAGGAGCCAATGGTGTGAAGACAAGTGGCCAAACAATGCCAACTCATCTAGGATAAGAAAATTACAATTGTACCCCTAAGTGTGCATTTAAATAGAAATGATGGCAATTGGAAAAATGGGTGTAAATTAGGGTATTGTAGCTTTTAGGTTAATTTTAAAGCTTTCTTTAAATTTTCGAATAGCTTTTTTTTTAAACATTTTTTACTGTTCATGGCAATCAATTTCCTTTCCTTATTTTCGGTTTTGTTAAGCTTCCATTTCCTTAATTTCATGCTCGGGTTATTCTGAAAAGTTTAATTTTTTTTATGGTAGTTGCTCTCGGGTTGCTTCCTGTTTATAGATGTTTTTGTTTTGTTATTACTCAATCATGCTCTCGGTTTGTTCATCCGTCAGAATCACCCTTTGTTCTTCAATGTTCATTCGAGCTAATCAGTTTCATCCGTCACTACCTTTGATTCTGATGCTTTGATGTGGTTTTAATGCCCAGTATTATTTTCACATCAATGGTAATGTGGGATCACAGCAGTAGGAGGAGGAATCGAGGCAACCCGAGAAGACTAGTTTTCTAAGTTTGTGTGATTTACGGGTAGTTTTGGTTAATTTTTCAGTGTTAATCTTCACTTAGTTCTTTTAGTTTTTAAGCTTTTATCTAGCAATGCACTGTTATTTAATTCTCCTGGTTTCATTTTTCTTTGTTTGCATTGCACAGAAGCTACTCTTTACTGCTTAATAATGCTATCTACCATTACTTTCCACTGCATTCACCCTTCGCGGTTTTGTTTTTTTTATTTGCTTATCTTTACATGTTTGTGTTCTTCTTGTCTTTTGCTTGTTGGTATTAATGAGAAGTAAGAAGCATTGTCGTGTGGTGATGAGTAGAAGAGTGTGTTCGTAGGTGCAGTAGAGAGCATCCATAAACATCCTCTGTTGTGCTTTGTTTTCAGTTATTGACACTGTTCATTTTGGTTATTTTTCTAGGCTGCATTTCTCCATTAATTACTGGTGTTTCAGATTTGGTTAGTGATCTATTTATATGGTATCATATGCTGATAGGAATGGTGAATAGCTGCTATACTATAATGACAGCATAAGCAGGAGACAGCAGCAGGCCGAGAAATGTGTATGTAAGGCTGGTGTCAAGAGCAGAACTTGATGCAGCAGTAGGCTGGAGCAGCAGACAGAGACGAACAGTACTGAACCGAGCAGCACCTGCAGCAAAGAGCAGTGCATCACTTGCAGGACGAGCAGCAACGGCAGAAGTAAACCTCGCCTGGACAGCAGCTGATGAAGACAACAGGCCTAGAACCAAGAACACACTTGGAAATGACAATGAACTTGGAATGACAATGAACAATGCACAGTGCACATGCTCGGGACCACTTTATGAATTCTAAACAAGGCTGCGTTTGGCAGCATCTTATTATCTCATTTAAACTTCATGTTTTTATGTTAATGGGTTAATGTTTTAATTGTTAGTTTAGGTATAGTTTTAAATCAAATTGTAGGCTAGTTTCTTTGTTTGGTACTTTAATTGTTAGTTTTAATTTTGATAATAGTTGATTTTTTTAATATGATTTAGGGCTTAGTGTTAATGTAGAATTTATTAGTTGCATTTAGAATTAATTTAGATTAATGTGTTTTATGCATTTTTAATTTAGTTTTCATTTTTATTAGATTTTAGGTTAGTTTAATTTGCAATTTTTATTAGTTTAATTATGCATTTTTATTTTAAGTTTGTTTAAATTTTAGTTTAATTAATCTTGTTTCTTTATTTTCATTTTTTGCTTTTTAATTGCGTTAATTAATTTTAACTGTTTTAATTATTTTCCTAGGTATTTGCTTTTAATAGTGTGAAGCTCGGTAAGTAAATCTCAGCTTGGTTTTAATTTTCTTTATTTTATAGTTGGTATTATTTTCAATACTTTAATTTTATCCATGTAGACCACCCATCAGAACTTCATAATTTTCTAGGATATACTTAGGGTAAGATTAACCGGTAGTTAATTAGGCTGATCAACTTCTCTGTGGGACGATAACTCGGGACTCAAATCTCACTATTACTTGTATGACCCGTGCACTTGCGGATAATACGTTTAGGGCGTACCAAGTTTTTGGCACCGTTGCCGGGGAAGTTTTAATTAGTCGTTAATTGTATCGGTGAAATTATGCTCAGGTGTAATTCTAGCTTGTAAATATTTAGGGTGTAAATATTTAGAAGTTTAATTTAGATTAGTGAATTGAAAAAAAAAACTTAAAAAAAATTTCTAAGGACTTTCTGATGTTTGCATGCATAGACCCAGGAGTTTTGATTACTTTCCTCTAGATCCTGAAATTGAACGCACTCTTAGGAAAATTCGAAAGGACTCTAGGAAATTTATAGCTCAGCTGTAAAACACGATGGCAGAAAATAGAAAAATTAGGACCATTGGAGATTACGCAGTGCTGACTATTGGAGGTTATTATACCGGCATTAGGCCACCAGCTGTCCCTGCTAACAATTTTGAAATTAAGCCTGCAATCCTTCAAATGATCCAGACTTCTTTACAGTTTAGTGGGCTTCCACACGATGACCCACATGCTCACCTTGGGCAATTCCTGGACTTGTGCAACACGTTCAAATACAATGGATTATCTGATGATGCACTTAGGCTTAGATTATTCCCCTTCTCACTTAGGGATAGGGGCTGACACTGGTTAACCTCTTTGCCTCCAGGATCAATTTCTACATGGGACGAGTTAGCCCATCAATTTCTATCTAAGTTTTTCCCTCCCTCTAAAATGGCCCAACTCCGTAGTAACATATCTTCATTTGCCCAATTTGATTCGAAAACTCTTTACGAAGCATGGGAACGATATAAGGAGCTTCTTAGGAAGTGCCCTCACCATGGCCTACCTTTGTGGTTGCAAGTCCAGTCCTTCTACAACGGACTTACAAGCCAAAATAGGACCATTGTTGATGCTGCTACGGGTGGAGCCCTGATGTGCAAAACAGAGGAGAAAGCTTACGAGTTGTTAGAAAAGATGGCTGCTAACATCTATCTATGGTCCTTGAAGAGGCAATTACCTAAGAAGCCAGCGGGTATTTATGAGCTCTACACGCTGTCTACCTTGATCTCTCAAATCGCAAATCTTACGAAGAAGGTAGAGTAGCTCAGTACCCATCATAATCCTTCTACCAGTCCTTATTCGATTTGTTCTGTCCAAAGTCTTTTTCTTTCCTACAAGCTGTGTAGTGGTACCCATTCTGTAGATAGGTGTCCGCTTAACTTAGAATCGGTTTAATATGTTGCCCCTTCTCAAACGTAACAGAACAACCCTTTTTCAAACACCTATAATCCAGGGTGGAGGAACCATCCTAACTTCCCCTGGAGCCAAAACCAATGGCAAACTTCTAGCTCTAGACCTGTAGGACTCCTTGGTTTTCAAGCTCCACCGGTTCAGGTACCACCACAACTGCAATTTCCATACCATCCACCACATCATCCATCCCCACCTCAATTTCAATATCATTCATCACTACCACTACCACCACTACAACCTATGCAGCCCCAACATTACCACACACCAACAGCTGAGAAGAAGCCTACATTAGAGGAGATGTTCTCAATGATCCTGAAAAATTAAGTAGCTTCAAGTAAGAACTTAGAGGATCAGGTGAGACAAATAGCAAATGCTTTTAGCCAACGTCCTCAAGGGACCCTTCCTAGTAACACTGAAGCTAATCCTGTTAGGCAAAGGGAGGGTAAAGAACATGTGAAAGCCATTAACCTTAGGAGCGACAGAGAGCTAGATGATGATCCACAAGTTAAGTCCCAACCTGAACAGCACATAGTTGAATAATCCTTAAGTTCTAACGAGGCAGCTCAGAAAGAGTAGGAACCTAAAGATCAGGCTGCAAAAGAATCAAAGATAGGCGCTTCTTCATCTTTACCTTCTTCTACTTCAATGCCTTCCTCGTCCTCTGTTGCTATACATGCTTCCATTACATCCCCTCCGGTTAGACCACCAGTACCTTTTCCTGAGGTTTCAGAATCAAAAACTAGATCTACAATTTGCTAAATTTCTTGAGGTTTTTAAGAAACTTCACATCAACATTCCTTTCACAGATGCCTTAGAGAAAATGCCAAGTTATGTGAACTTTCTAACGGATATCCTATCTAGGAAAAGAAGATTGGAAGATTATGAGACGGTGGCTTTAACTGAGGAATGTAGTACAATTATTCAAAGAAAATTACCCTCTAAGCTCAAGGATCCTAGGAGTTTTACCATACCATGCA
The DNA here is from genome assembly GCA_033439115.1 of Firmiana major. Taxonomy (NCBI): domain Eukaryota; kingdom Viridiplantae; phylum Streptophyta; class Magnoliopsida; order Malvales; family Malvaceae; genus Firmiana; species Firmiana major. The sequence continues at coordinate 16,799,194 of CM065903.1, read as the reverse complement.
CTATTGGAAATATGTTCTTTGGTAGAGTCTTGTGTGATTTAGGAGCTAGTATCAATCTAATGCCTTTGTCTATCTATCAGAAGTTAGGAATAGACGATGTCAAGCCCACTACAGTGACCTTTCAGCTAGCAGATCGATCCATTAAATATCCAAAGGGGGTCATTGAGGATGTGTTAGTAAAGGTGGACAAATTTGTTTTCCATGCGGATTTTATTGTTCTAGACATGGAGGAAGACAGGGTAGTCCCCATTATACTAGGCAGACCTTTCCTAGTGATTGGTAGAACCTTAATTGATGTACAGAAAAGGGAATTAACTATGAGAGTCCTAGATCAGGAAGTGAAATTTAATGTTTTCAAACCTTTAAAGTTCCTTGATGACTCTTAAAACTATTTTAGGATGGAGGACATAAGGCTTGACCATATAATATCTGAGAGAAAGAAGGAAGTAGATAGGGCTCAGGAGGATTTAACTGTTAACATTTTGTCACCACTTTGGCTGATCCTCTTACTCTTCGCCCTGCTGCTGAGTGTTGTGTTCTTTAGCTGCATTTGAAGTGGCTGTATTCTTCTTTTCACTTTTTATATAGTTCTTTTTCTTTTTTCTTTTTCGTTGTTTCTTTCTTTGTTTATTTTATAGGTTTCCTTACTAGTGTTATGTTTTCAATCAAGCTTCGATTGTTCATCATCATCAGAAAGGGGAGTACTCTATTCTTGAACTTCAATTCTTATATTATCTGCACACTGAGGACACTATGCACTCTAAGTTTGGGGGAGGGGATATCACTTGAGCAATTTTGGACAAAATTGAAAAGGGGGTAGCCTAGGTTAGAATAGAAGTAATTTAGGAGTAGATGTAATTTTAGGGTAGAATAGCTTTTAGGTTAATTTCCAAGCTTTCTTTGTTTTAATTTCCGAATAGTTTCTTTGAATTTGAAAATTTTCTTCTCTTGTTTTGTTAAAACTTTACATTGGTTTAATGAACAGTGATTTTTCCATGTTCTTCTCAGTTTGTAATTTCTTTGCTTTATTGTTGATTTAATGCACTTATGTTGAATGGAGGGGAGGCTCGGGTGACAAAGCAACACTCCATAATGTTTATTTTTTTAGTTTGAATTGATGAACAGTAAGGAGGGGAAGGAGATGCCAGTGACTGTGGTTATCTTCTTCAAGTATTTCACTGTATTAGTTCATTAGATTTTCAGTTTTGCATTAGTTGTGTTTTGAGTTTCTTTTGTTTTCCCTAGAACTCTTCTTTTATGTTATAAAGTAACTTAAATATTTAGTTTAGATTAGTTTAGAAATTCAAAGCATTAAGTTATGAAGAAATTTTACTCTTATTAAATTTTTAAGATTATAATTCCAGGCCACGATTGCCATTGCCCAGCTGTAGGAATCGGGGTTGAGCAAAACTCCGACGGGAGTGACTGCGTGAAGGTGGTAAGACACGGGTTGGACAAGTGAGGTTGCTGGGCTTTGCTAAACAGAAGCTGGAATTCACTATAGTAGTGAACTGGGATCAACAGTCTTCCTCTGTTCTGCTCTGCTTTTAAATCCTTCTACTGTTCATCATTAAGTTGCTATGATTTTATACTATCCTCTTGTTTACTATTACAGGTGGGGGGATGCAGGCTAAAGCAAAGCTGATGCGTGAGGGAGATCAAAGCAGAAGCCATTTGCGCGGGTAGTGGGGACCGGTTACAGCAGTTTCCTTACTTCATTCCAGTCCCGTGCTACAATCTTCATTTATCATTTGGGTTCTCAGTCGCATATTGTTGGGCATTTCGTTGGTACATTTGTCAATTGAATGAACCGTGGCATGGCTGGTATGTTGTAGTACAGGAGGCTGGATTGTTTGTGCTTCATTCTGCTGGCTGTGTTGCAAGGCACGAAGCTAAACCAGGACAACGATACTCAACAGAACCGAGAGTAGTGCAGCAGAACATGTGTCAGGACCCCATTCTCAATCCATGACTTTAACCAAAATCAATACAAATTTTTCGCATTTTTAAGTTACCTTTCCTCTCTTCAATGGTTGGGCTGTGATTCGATGTCAGACTCCTTGCTTACTATAATATCCATTATCATACATACATGTCAATATACTATTACTGACTTTAACTGAGATTATATAAAATCTAATAGAAATACATTCCCCATAATATATATCGTATACATCATTGTGCTATTTCTATGTTTAGATACATAACCGTACAAAATTTGTATACCTGACGATCGATAGGAACTAGCACTGGACTCAGGAATACTATCCCTCGATAGCTTTCGCTCTACTGATGTTCTGTAGAGAGATGTAAAGAAAGGGGGTGAGCATACAACGCGCTCAGTAAGGAAATCAGGCAAGCAAGTAGATATCTACACTATCTACTCAAAATAATGCTATGCCTTGAAAACATTATTTCCTTTACTCACTTTAAAAGCATGTCTTTAAATATAATATATATACTTGTACAGATTAAATCCCATGTACAAAAATCATGCTTTCTTTCTCAAATGTAGGCATGTAGTGCAAAATAATGCATCGTATATAAATCATGCCTTTATGTAAATCATGCCATGTATATTTAAATCACAATAAATATGGCATTAAATAATTCACAACACAAAATCGGAGTCCGACCCATCCCTCAGCTCTGTCTGCAATTTAAATCAGTCAATCAATGTGATATATCATGTGAGACTCTGTGGTGAAATGCAAATAGTATCCTGGACTATAATCATATCCGACATGTGATCCCAAGCAACACAGTACTCGGTGTGCGGGGCATCACTGCTGCAACAGGAGGATGGTCAGTCCATTACAATCGTCAGCTATACACAACACAAGGTACAACGTACTCCCATGCCCCGGGCACGGTACAAAGTACACCCGTGGACCCTACATCACAGTCAGGGTGCCTGCCATAAGTCTTAGCCCTCAAACCATGGAATATCTGTAAGACTCGATTTTATTGTAAGAGCAAACGGGAATGAATAGAAATTTACGAGTGCATTTAAAAAATGCAAAAGGACTGAAATTGAATTTCTGAACACGTTGAAGGGTAAAATGGTCAAAAGATTAAAAATCGGTATAAATTCGATAAGAAAAATTTATTAAAAATAATGGATTAAGAAATCTTGGTCAATAAAGGTGAAATAAATTTATTCTGGGTTAAATTGATCAAGATATCAATTTATTGGAATTAATCGGGATTAACCAGAATTTTTAATTTGAAAAATCATTTCGAAAATAATCGAAAAATATACCGAAAAGACGAAAATAGACTGATAAATTCATTTATTGAATAAAGGAATTAAATAATAATTTTTTGAATATTTTAAGTGATATTTGGGTATTTTTAATGTATTTTATTAATTAAAATAATAATAAATTAATTAATTGAAAAAAAGAAGAGAAGAATTGAAAAAAAAAGGAACTGAAACAGAATCGCGTCTCGCGATTCTGTAAACGGAAAGGGAAAACGAAGAACCCAGCCCCATCTCCGTCGGCCTCACCACTGGACAGCACCAGAAAGCTGACCAGGCGAGGCAGTCGAGCCTGTCGGCACCGGCAGCAAACGGCGAAAGGAACCCAGAAAAATGAAAACCGAAAAGAGAAAAGGAAACTGCCACCAACTGGCGTCGATCTGGACAACCCGACCACCGCCGAACATCCCTGAGGCACAAACGAGCCGATTGGTGGCAGCCACGACCAGCGAAACTGCCGGCAAACGCCAAAAACGGCGGAAAAAGGAAATGGGTACCGACGGTGGAGAGAACAGGCCAGACCGGCGACTTTTCGGTGGCCTTGGATGAAACCGAGGGCAGATTTGTGCTGCGGATGGCCCAACGGAGCCACTGGCAGTGGAAGCCGACAGAGAACCGGCCGGCAAGGCACTGAACCGGTCGAACCGGAGCAAACCGGCAGTCAGAACTGGTTCAGCCAAGAAAGAAAGGAAAAAAGGAGAAAAAGGGGAAAAAGAAAAAGAGGAAAAATCCCGACGATGTAATCGAGCTACGGGTAAGTCAGTAGGGGTCAAAATTGACCGATTTAAATTTTGGAATATTTTATTTACTTAATTTTTGACTAGAAATTTACCCGAAAATTTATGAAATTGTGTAGCTCGACAATTGGCATCCAACGAGAGCTTGAGATAGCCTCGATTTACGTACTAGCATGGAATCTCAGGTAAGTAACCCTTATTTACGATAATTTACATCGTTATGCGTGCTTCAGATTTAATTATCGCATAAAATAAATTAAATTATGGAAATTTAGATAAATTATCGTAAATAATAAATTGAGCTATTCGAGAGTTAGAACGAGGCCCAAGAAATTATTGGTGGGCCCAATGAGCCTAATAGGCCTCGATAATGTGAAAATTAATTGGAAAACGGGCTTAAGGCCGATTAAGGCCCATTAATGTGCAATCGGACCCAATAGGGGTAAATGGGCCCAATGATTTAAATTAAGCCCAGAAAATAGGAAATACAATTAAATTGTATGATATCTGACCTGAAGAATATTTATACACAGTTTCGGATATTGGATTGGGAGCAGATCGGACTGCGTGATGAGACAGCAGTGGAAAAGGAAAGGTAAGACTCTACAGAAAAATAAGGTAAGGGAATTCTACGGACTGCTAGAGGTAAACTTTACAAAATTTCAAAGTCATATGCAGTCTTTTAAATTATCTGAAGGGTCTAGATTTGAGATAAAAATTTTAGGGCCTCTGATGGGTAAATTACCAAAATACCCTCGTCAAGGGAAAAATTTTCAAATTTTAGGAAAAAGTGTAAGGAGCAAGAACAAAGGGTTCCTGCTCGTTTTTGAAGTATTTTGATACATGCATGAGTAGGCCGGCTAACTCTTAAATGAAATTGCGCAGCATTTCATATTTTCAACAAATGTTGATTTTCGTTGCAATTGATTTGAGAAATGTAGCCGCCTACGTGACTTTTCAGAAATGTGACGTGCTAGAGCTCAGCTCGCATTTGTTTTGATTTGTCCAATGCTTACATTAGTGCTGGAGCGAGAGCTCGCACTAGAGTGTTACATGATTTTCATGACACGGTGCCGGAGTCTAACTCGCACCATATTTTTATATATATGATTTTCGTGACAGAGTGCTAGAGCTTAGCTTGCACTAGTTTTACTTGATTTTATGAGAGTGCTGGAGCACCGCTCGCACTATTTTTCTGAGATCATACGATGAGCCTTGCTTAGAGCGACGGGTGACTGTGTGTCACACCGATTAAATAGGCTCGCACGTGCGTTTGGAGACATGGCATGAGTATGCAGATATGATATGGGTCCACGGAGTACGTTGTACCGTGCAAGTAGCATGGAGTACGCTGTACTGTGTGGCATCTTCAGATGCGTGGTATCTTTGGATACGTGTGGCATCTTCGGATGCGTGGTATCTTCGAATACATGTGGCATCTACGGATGCTTAGGGTCAGATAAGATCGACGGGATGGAGTGACCCACCTCCCAAGCGGTTCCCAATCGTAGTGAGACCCCGCACACTAGGATCCGTGCAGCAGAGGGACTCTCAAGGACACATGGCCATAGTCCTGGTTATTACCGATATACAGATGTTACCTAGTCTCACATGTTGACGATTTTGATGAGATCAAAACTGGGTTTTAAATCAAATGTGTATGATGATTATTTCCATGCTTTTTAAACCCATGTGTGATGTAAACTGATTTTCATGGTTTTGTTTGAGTTAGGACCACCCGAAGGAGGGGTTGAGTCCTGACTTTATTGTGAAATTTTTAAATGAGGAAGAAATTATTTAAAAAGAGTTGCATGTTGAATTTTCCATGCGAACGTGTTTTACATGACATCATTAATCATAGCATCGGTTTTAAAATGTGTGGAGAAAGGGTGGTTTATACATGGCACCAGGTTCATGTAGGTAGTATGGTTACCTACTTGTTCGTAAGATTACCTTACTGAGCTTGATGTGCTCACCCCTTTCATTTTCTCACACAGATAATCTCCAGTAGATGTTGAGGTGACTGAGTACTGTATTCCGGATATCCGTTGCTGCCCATCACTTAAGGTATATACACTTGTATATATTGTATCTAAATAACCATAGCATAGTAACATGTTTGTAAGTGACTTTAGGGGATGTATAAATATTGTAAACACTTATAAATGACTGAGAAAGAATTAAGTTATATGGAAAATGAATGGTAGGACTGGCATTGACGCACAGCTTAATTTGTTAGTGGAGTGTGGTCATGATCAGAGGACAGGTAAGCATGAAAGAAAATAACAAAACGTAAAAAATTTACTCTTATTTTTGGGTAGTTTTAGGTCGTGACATATAAAGGTGGTATCAGAGCCAAAATTGGTCTGATGTGTGTCAGTGTCAGTAATTAGGAAATTACATCCCCGTGTTACTGTGCTTGGTTAGATACAATAGTGTATATCGAGATGGGTTTTAACTAAGAAATGGTTGAGAATGCAGGAATACCTAATATTAGTCGCGATAGAAGAGGTAGAGCACCAGGCAGAGGCCGTAAAGGTAGGCCTGAGCCTGCTAGTCATGCTGTGTTGACTTAGGAAAATCAGTATGAGATTGAAATAGAGGCTAATGTTGAGCATGCCTCACAGAGTCCGACAGAGTGATCAGACAGTATTGAGACACGCTTCGCGGGTTGGAGCGGAGTGTGGAGAATATTTTGGGAGCTAATTGCTCAGAGTATGCATGGGATTTGAGGGCGAGATGAAGCATTGGTGGAAGTCCGCTCGACCCATCTTAAGAGTTGACATGAGAAATATTTTGATGTATTCCGGTGACAGAATATTTCGGACACTATTTAAAGGAAATTTCAAGGAAAATTTCTTACACTGCCCAGGGACACTGGTTGATTGACGAGTATGAATCTCAGTTAATAAATCTGCCCAGGTATTACTTTGACATTATGGCCAGTGAGCGTCGAAAAGCCCAAAAGTTCATGGAAGGGCTCAAATTGTCAATTAGAGTCCGATTGGCCCCGTTAGGTATCACTACCTATATCGAGGCAGTACGCAGAATACAGTTGTGTGAATAAGATCGAGTGTTGCACGCCTCTGAGATTGGGAAAGGTAGTAAGTGTCAAAATAGAGACAGAAAGAGAATTGAGAATGACAGAAATGTCAAAACGAGAAAAAGGTAATTGGTAAAAGATTTGATTTGATGAGTTATGGGCTAAGATGATTGGTAAGGCCACAGTTATCCGATTGTAGCACTTTTTAGGGGTATTGTGATTGGAGAACCCCGATCTACTACAGATCACTGTAGAATGTGTGGTAAATACCATGGAAGTAGGACCTACACCTACATATTATTGATGAAAATGGTCGTTAAGTGTGGTCAGACGGACCATTTATTATGATTGCTCAGAGTTTGGCGAGATTGCCCCAAAGAAAGGTAAAGAGATAGAGAAAACCCTATTGAGATTGCTGCATCAAAAAATGGAGGCCACAGCCGAAGAGAAAAGGAAAGTAGGCTGTTGGACGAAGGCGAGTGTATGTCTTGGACCAGGACACTACTGATGTTTCACAGGATGTGGTGAAAGATACCACACTGCTTATGAATAAAGAAGTAATTGTGTTAATTAATCCCGGTACCACGTATTTCTTCATACCGACTGCATTCGCATGTAAGTGAGTAAAAGAATTGAATGTCTACACTCTTGGGCACAGTGCTGATAAATGAGTACCCCAATAGAGGAAGGTTAACTAACGAAATAATTTTGAAGAGATTTTAAATTGAAAACGGGGGAAGAAGTGTAAGTCAGCCGATTTTATTCAATGGATTATGAATAATTTAAAGTAATAATTGAGAATAAAGTAGTCGGCTGCATATTATGATGTTCGGATTTCTATCCTAAGATAGTGCTGTTTTACCCCTGAAAAGTATACTGTAAGTTTTGATAAGTACTAAAAATGGGTGCAACGGTTAAAATTAAAGGAGCAAATAATGGTACTCACGAAATGAATAATGACATAGTTTCGTTATAATTGATATACGAAGGATATACTCTTTAAGATATGTTTGATCCTAAATACAAGACGTACTGGAGTAAGAGGCGTATGCTAGGTAAGAATACCCTTAAAATATGAAGTAATTTGGATTAAAGCGATAAGTAGTAAATATGAATTATAACCAAGGATAAGGGTGGATATAACCATAACTAGTCCCTGTGGTTAAGTCTAAGGGTTAATAAAGGTATTTCAAAATACCTCCCCGCCTGAAGACTTGACAACGTCTAAAAATATATATATATAATCTATAACTTGAAATCGACCGTGGTAAGATATAAATTTAAAATTTGGATACTTTTACTAGTACGATAAAGAATTATAAAATTCGATTAATTATGAAGGTTAAAATATTAAAATTTAATAAAAGTCGTTAATGGGTTAGTACCTTGAACGGGAGCAACTTTTAAGTGATACTACACGCTTATGCATACATAGGTCAAGGATATAGGCGATTGAAATACGTAGTGGAGCTTAACTACAATGAGTTATTTAAATTTTACCTAGACCGATTTATCATCATCCTTATTGATGATATGTTGGGTGTAGTTAAAGTCCAGGGAAAATTATAAGCAACAATTGGAAATTTGATTTTACAGATGGTTGTTGCAAGTTCTAAAAAGGGTATACTTTGTTGACACGTTTAACTAAGAAGCGTGGTATTTAAAGTGAGATGATAGATGTGACATAAATTTCGGTGTAGTGAAGTATGAACTGACCACCGTGATTATTTTCACCATACCCAATAGCTCAAGAGGTTTCTCAGTGTGTATGGATACATCAAAATCATGAATGAGCTAGGTATTGATGCAAAAAGGGAAGATAGTTGATTGTGGATCCAGACAACTCAAAGATCATAAAATAAACTATCTGACCCATGATTTAAAGTTGGTAGCGGTAGTACTTGTACTGAGGATATGTACTATTATGTACATGGTGAGAAATTTTGGGTATGCACTGATCATAAAGCCCCAAGTATCTGTTTTCACAAAAAGATGCGAATATGAGAATACATAGTGGGTTAGAGCTTTTGAGAGATTTGGATTGTGGAAAATTGTACCACCCAGGAAAGGCTAATGTGATGGCTGATGCCTTGAGCAGAAAGAGCCTCGGGATGGTATTACATATGATGGTCAGGGAGCGTGAGCTGCTAGAGCAGTTGTGAGCCTCAGTAGTGATGTGATCCCTTCTGATGATGACAGTAATTGTGTGACAGCTAGCCTGAGACTAGAACCAGATGAAAGTACCCGGATTTGACAGGTTTAGCGAGATGATCGGCATGGTGTCGATAGTTTGGGTGAGATTCAGAAGGGTACAGTGACAGAGTTCACAGAGAGTGTCGATGATTTACAGAGAGGTTCAGAGACAGTATAAGTGCTCCCCAGGACCACAGTTGATGAGACAGTAATATTGTCAAAAGCTTACTCTTCGAGATATACAGTGCATATGGAAAGTAATAAAAATATATGAAATCTCTGAAAAGGGTATTGGTGGTCAGATGTGAAAAGAGATATGGTAGAGATTGTGGAAAAGTACCTAGTATGTCAGTAGAATAAGGTAGAGTATTAAAAGCCTGCAGAGTTATTGCAGCCTCTACCTATATCGACACGGCACAAAAATGAGAGCAAGTCTCCATGAATTTCGTGATGGGTTATAGAGGACTCGGATGAGTCACGAGGCTATTTAGATGATAGTCGCTAAGTTGACTAAGTCTACCCACCTTCTGGTTATGAAATCCCTAGATACTCAAAGTGTGTATGAGGATTCAGGTATAAGGAAGATTGTGGAACATTATGTAGCATTCCAGTGAGTATGGTATCATATAGGGATTCCTGCTTCACTTCCCACCTCTGAGAATATTTTTCAAGAAGCTACGAGAACCCGATTTCATATTTGCACAGCTTTCTATCCTCAGACAGATGGTCAATTAGAGAGGACTGTATAGGTTCTGGAAGATACGATGAAAGCGTGTGCCATTGATTTTATAAGCTCCTGGGATGATCAGTTATTACAAATTGGATCTGTCAATAACGACAGTTGTCACTTGAGTATCGAGATAACAAGATATGCGGCATAGTATGGCCGTAGGGGTTGTTTTCCCGACTCAGACAAGAAAAAGTGGGTGACAGATAGAAATTTCTTTCGAATTAGTATAATAAGTCTCTGAGGATGTTCAGTTGAGTGAGAGATTAAGAACACCTCAGAGCAGACAAAAAACATTGGAATTCACCGAGGGTGAGTCTGTATTGTTAAAGTTATTTATCCTAAGGAATAAGGACATAACGAGACTCGGGAAGAAGGCAAATTGAGTTTTGCTGAATGGAATTTTTGAAAGATTGAATAAGTGGGAGATAAGACTCTTTTAATACTTCGGCAATACTATCCAGATCCAGCATAGGTGATCGGATATGAACTCCAACAGTTCAGCTCAGTGCAAATATAAGTATATTGAAAAAGTTGATTTGGGCATTAAACAGGAAAGAGAAAGTATTGAGGCTTAAGACGATCTCCCTAATTAAAGTCCTTTGGTAGTATTACACTCAGGAAAAAGGTCACATGAGAATTAAAAAGTATGATACAATTGATGTACCCAGAGTAGTTTATGGACTCATATGACTTGGTTCTAATTTGGAGGACCAAATTCCTTAAGTGGGGGAGATTATGTAAGACCCAATTTTATTGTAAGAGCAAAAGGGAATGAATATAAATTTACGAGTGCATTTAAAAAATGCAAAAGGACTGAAATGGAATTTCTGAACACGTTGAAGGGTAAAATGGTCAAAAGATCAAAAATCCGTATAAATTCGATAATAAAAATTTATTAAAAATAATGGATTGAGAAATCTTGGTCAATAAAGGTGAAATGAATTTATTCTGGGTTAAATTGATCAAGATATCAATTTATTGGAATTAATCGGGATTAATCAGAATTTTTAATTCGAAAAATCATTCCGAAAATAATCGAAAAATATACCGAAAAGACGAAAATAGACTGATAAATTCATTTATTAAATAAAGGAATTAAATAATAATTTTTAGGATATTTTAAGAGATATTTGGGTATTTTTAATGTATTTTATTAATTAAAATAATAATAAATTAATTAATTAAAAAAAAGAAGGGAAGAATTGAAAAAAAAAAACTGAAACAAAATCGCGTCTCACGATTCTGTAAACGGAAAGGGAAAACGAGGAACCCAGCCCCGTCTCCGTCGTCTTCACCACCGGACAGCACCAGAAAGCTGATCAGGCGAGGCAGTCGAGCCCGTCGGCACCGGCAGCTGAGGAGAACGGCGGTGAACGGCGAAAGGAACCCAGAAAAATGAAAACCAAAAAGACAAAAGGAAACGACAGCCAACTGACGTCGATCTGGACAACCCGACCACCACCGAACGTCCCCAAGGCGTAGACGAGCCGATTGGTGGCGGCCACGACCGGTAAAACTGTCGGCAAACTCCGAAAACGGCTGAAAGAGGAAATGGGTACCGACGGTGGAGAGAACAGGCCGAACCGGTGACTTTTCAGTGGCCTTTGACGAAACCGAGGGCAGATTCGTGCTGCGGATGGCCCAGCGGAGCCATTTGCGACGGAAGCCGACGGAGAACGGCAAGGCACTGAATAGATCGAACCGGAGCGAACCGACTGTCCGAACTGGGTTAAACCGGACCGAACCGGTTCAGCCAAGAAAGAAAGGAAAAATGAGAAAAAGGGGAAAAAGAAAAAGAGAAAAAATTGAGGAAAAATCCCGACGATGTAATCGAGCTACGGGTAAGTCAGTAGCGGTCGAAATTGATCGATTTAAATTTTGGAATATTTTATTTAATTAATTTTCGACTGAAAATTTACTCGAAAATTTATGAAATTGTGTAGCTTGACAATTGGCATCCAACGAGAGCTCGAGATAGCCTCGATTTGTGTACTAGCATAGAATCTCGAGTAAGTAACCTTTATTTACGATAATTTACATCGTTATGCGTGCTTCGAATTTAATTATCGCATAAAATAAATTAAATTATGGAAATTTAGATAAATTGTCGTAAATAATAAATTGAGCTATTCGAGAGTTAGAACGAGGCCCAAGAAATTGTTGGTGGGCCCAATGAGCCCAATGAGCCCAATAGGCCTCGATAATGTGAAAATTAAGTGGAAAATGGGCTTAAGGCCGATTAAGGCCGATTAAGGTGCAATTGGGCCCAATAGGGGTAAATGGGCCCAATGATTTAAATTAAGCCCAGAAAATAGGAAATACAATTAAATTGTATGATATCTGACCTGAAGAATATTTATACGCAGTTCCAGATATTGGATTGGGAGCAGATCGGACTGCGTGACGAGACAGCAGTGGAAAAGGAAAGGTTAGACTCTACAGAAAAATAAGGTAAGCGAATTCTACGGACTGCTAGAGGTAAACTTTACTAAATTTCAAAGTCATATGCAGTCTTTTAAATTATCTGAAGGGTCTAGATTTGAGATAAAAATTTTAGGGCCCCGAATGGGCAAATTATCAAAATACCCTCATCAAGGGAAAAATTTTCAAATTTTAAGAAAAAGTGTAAGGAGCAAGAACAAAGGGTTCCTGCTCGTTTTTGAAGTATTTTGATACATGCATGAGTAGGCCGGCTAACTCTTAAATGAAATTGCACAGCATTTCATATTTTCAACAAATGTTGATTTTCGTTGAAATCGATTTGAGAAATGTAGCCGCCTACGTGACTTTTCAGAAATGTGATGTGCTAGAGCTCAGCTCGCACGAGTTTTGATTTGTGCAATGTAAGACCCGAATTTAATTAAAAACACAAAATGAATGAGTATTCGTGAAGGGAAGTCGAGTTAAATTAATCTCGAACACGCGAAGGGCAAAACAGTCAAAAGATCGAAAGTCAGAATAAATTCGATAAGAAAATTTAATTAAAAATAATGGATTTGAGAATCTTGATCAATAACGAAGAAATAATTAAATTTCGAGTCCAATTGATCAAGATCCGAAATTTTTAGAAATATCGAAAAGTCACTCGGTACAATATCCCAAAAATACGAAGAAATTATACCGAAAAAATGATTAAAAATATAATAAATAAATTAAATTAAATTTATTTATTTGGAATAAATTAATAGATTTTGTAGATATTTTAGAATATATTTGAATATTTTAATGAATATAATAATAATAAACTAATTTATAAATAAGAATAAATAAAAATAAAATAAATCAAAAAAAGAAGAAGAGAAATCTGAAAATGTTATTGGGGAGAGAGAAGAAGAAAGGAAACCAAGGAGACTGCGCGTGGCCCGACCGACCCACGGCCACCGGCGACCGGTGGCTCCGATGAACAACCAAGGAGAAAGAGGAGAGGCCGACGAAGCTCTAGGCACCGGAGACGTGCCGTCAGGAAGCCGAAAAACGCCGATCGGAGGAGAGGAAAAAATCGAGGAGAAATGGGACGATTCCCGGTGAACCACGACGACTAGGCTTGAACGGAGGCTACCGACGACTTCAGGGGGATGAGCCGGTTCTTTTGAGACCGGTATTGGCCGGTGAAACCGCCGAAATCTGACGGATCGAGGGAGAGAAGGCCGAGAGGGAGAAGAGAGGAATGGCGGCCACCGGTGGTGATTCGACCCTGATCGAGGCCAGTCGAAGGTTGGCGGGCCAAAGACGAGTCGAATGGCACCAGAAACGAGCCGAGAACCGGTCGAAAACACCGTGAATGGCGACGGGAAGGTCTGAACCGGTACGGACCTGTTCAGTAAAGAGGTGAACCAGACTGAACCGGCTGAACCAGACTGGTCTGAACCGGGTTGAACCGGACTGAACCGGTTTAGCCAAGAAAGAAGGGAAAAAAGGAGAAAAAGAGAAAAAAGAAAAAGGAAAAGAATTTTCAGGGATATACCGAACTTCGGATAAGTCGATACGAGGTTAAAAGTGATCGATTTAATTTTTGAGAAATTTATTTAAATTATATTTGATCAAAAAGTAACCCGGGATTAAATATATAATAGTGCAGTTATAAGACAAAGCCCGAACGAGAGCTGATTGAGCTCCGATTTTCATATCCCGCATCATATTGGGTAAGTATATTTTAATTACGATAATATAAGTCCTTTAATATAGAGTTTCGATTATTTTACGGAATCTATGGATTAATTCTGTATAAAAAAGGCATATTAATCGGAATTGCAATGTAATTACTGTAAATAGTATATGGGCTATCCAATAAGTTTGGAACGGAGCCCGATAATTATTGATAAGTTAAATGAGCCCAGTAAACCCGAAGAAGGGATTTAATAAGTAAAAACGGGCTGAAAATGGGTCGAGGCCCATTAAGGTGCGATTAGGCCCAATAAGAGTAAATTGGCCCAATTAGTTAAATCGACTATAGTAAACAGGAGAATTATATTTATTGGGTTAAATTGACGTGATAAATAATTATCTGCAGTCCCAGAGACTGGATTAGCAGCAAATCGGATCGGACGAGCCTCCGACAGTAGAAATTAGATACGCGCTCGACGAGAATCGAGGTAAGGGAATTTCGTAGGTGCATAGAGATGCCTATACGTATTTATTGAGGGGATTTAAAGGGCCTAGAATTTCTTTAAGTATCTAGAAAATGAAATAATAATTTTTATGAAAACCGAGGCTTAGATGAATAAAGAAAAAAGATGATTTTGCCCCTGGGAGTAAAATTTATAAAAAGGGTAGTAAGGCAGATAAATTGCATGATTATCCTGTTTTAATGTTTTATATAAATGTATTTCTTTTATTTAAGCAAATATACACATAGGTTGGCTATTGATTTCATGAATTATACGAAAGGGTATCGGTTTGGACCGGTTACTATTTTAAAAGATGTTTTTATAAAGATTGAGCCACCTATCGTATTTTCATGAATAAAAAGAGTGCTAGAGTCTTACTCGCACTCAAGTTCACTGATTTATTTCTCATAAAAAGCCGTACTGGAGCATTGCTCCTACGAGAAATTTGTGTGTGCACAAAAACGTGCTGGAGCTTCGCTCGCACCAGATTTTAGATATCATGATATGCATAGCGTGGTGCTGGAGCTTTGCTCACACTAGACGTGAGTTGACATGCATATAGTTGTGCGAAAGCCTCCTGTAGACTCTGTGTCACAGAGAGTTGAGATGCTTGCACGTATACTTTGAGACATGGGTTGGTTATCGACATAGTATTGGGGTGGATAAGACCTACGGCAGGCACCCCCAGACTATGATATGGGTTCACGGAGTACGATGTATCGTGTATGTCACACGGAGTACGCTGTACCTTGCAGTCATGATGACTCTATGATGTTACTTGCTATTCTGGCGGGTAGGAATTGACCCCACCTCCCGTTGCAGTTGTGATGCCCCGCACACCGAGATCCGTGTAGCCTGGGATCACAGGGACAAAGTATGGCCATAGTCCTCGATTTTTCATACAGTAACCTACATGCCTCACATGATATCATACGGTCTGAATAGACCAGGACGAACCCGAGGGAGGGGTAATGTCCCGATTAATGTTTTCAAAAGAGATGTGATTTAATGAATCAAGGTATTCTCGAGAGATGGGTTTGACCTTGATGAAGCTGTTTTATGATGAAACAAATGAGTTTTAACGTGAAGAGTTTATGATTAAACAAATAAGTTTTAAAGTGATGAGTTTTATGATGAAACAAAATAAGTTTTAATGTGACGAGCATGAGAAGTCATACATGATGATTTTCCATCTTTGATTTATATGTCGATTTCATGATTTCTCTTATATGATATATACATACATGTGACATCGTTTTAGTCATACCTCATGCTCTAAATATAAACGATTTTTATATCACGACATTATCAGCATGTAGATAGTATAGTTATCTACCTGCTTACATTATTGCCTTACTGAGCTGTTTATGCTCACCCTTTCATTTTCCACCCCACAGGGTATATTCAGTAGAAGAGAACGATAGTAGTCATATCCGCTGCTTCTTATCAAGACCAGGTATACACATTTGTATAATTTTCGTATCTGAACATATAGAAGCACAGTACTGTACATGGATGTAATATTGGGGATGTATTTAGTTTAAAATAAATTGATATGTCAATGAAATATGAAAATGGAATGGTAAATAGGTGAGAGGTGACTAACACCAAATCATAGCCCAACTGTTTAGTAGTGTAACTGTTCACGACAGGTAAGGAAATTAAAAAGCGAAAAATTTACTCTGATTTTTAGGTAATTTGGGTCGTGACATGCAATGCTTACATTATTGCTGGAGCGAGAGCTCGCACTAGAGTTTTACATGATTTTCATGACATGGTGCCGGAGTCTAACTCGGACCATATTTTTATATATATGATTTTTGTGACAGAGTGCTAGAGCTTAGCTCGCACTAGTTTTACTTGATTTTATGATAGTGCTGGAGCACCGCTCGCACTATTTTTCTGAGATCATACGATGAGCCATGCTTGGAGCGGCAGGTGACTGTGTGCCACACCGATTAAATAGGCTCGCACATGCGTTTGGAGACATGGCATGAGTATACAGATATGATATGGGTCCACAAAGTACGTTGTACAGTGCAAGTAGCATGGAGTACGCTGTACCGTGTGTCATCTTCGGATGCGTGGTATCTTCGGATACGTGTGGCATCTTCGGATGCGTGGTATCTTCGGATACGTGTGGCATCTTCGGGTGCATGGTATCTTCGGATACGTGTGGCATCTACAGATGCGTAGGGTCAGATAAGACCGACGGGATGGAGTGACCCACCTCCCGGGCGGTTTCTGATCGTAGTGAGACCCCGCACACTAGGATCCGTGTAGCAGAGGGACTCTCGAGGACACATGGCCATAGTCCTGGTTATTACCGATATACAGATGTTGCCTAGTCTCACATGTTGACGATTTTGATGAGATCAAAATTGGGTTTTAAATCAAATGTGCATGATGATTATTTCCATGCTTTTTAAACCCATGTGTGATGTAAACTAATTTTCATGGTTTTGTGTGAGTCAGGACCACCCGAAGGAGGGGTTGAGTCCTGACTTTATTGTGAAATTTTTAAATGAGGAAGAAATGATTTAAAAAGAGTTGCATGTTGAATTTTCCATGCGAACGTGTTTTGCATGACATCATGAATCATAGCATCAGTTTTAAAATGTATAGAGAAAGGGTGGTTTATACATGGCACCACGTTCATGTAGGTAGTATGGTTACCTACTTGTTCGTAGGATTGCCTTACTGAGCTTGATGTGCTCACCCCTTTCATTTTCTCACACAGATAATCTCCAGTAGATGTTGAGGCGACTGAGTACTGCATTCCGGATATCCTCTGCTGCCCATCACTTAAGGTATATACACTTGTATATATTGTATCTAAATAAGCATAGCACAGTAACATGTTTGTAAGTGACTTTAGGGGATGTATAAATATTGTAAACACTTATAAATGACTGAGAAAGAATTAAGTTATATGGTAAATGAATGGTGGGACTGGCATTGACGCACAACTCAATTTGTTAGTGGAGTGTGGTCACGATCAGAGGACAGGTAAGCATGAAAGAAAATAACAAAACGCGAAAAATTTACTCTGATTTTTGGGTAGTTTTGGGTCGTGACAATATCATACCACGTCTATATTACCCTCATGCGGATATCCTTTCTAGCTGTAACACACAGTCACACAAGGACTCTGGCATGGGTTTTAACATGTATTATATATCACATATAGTGTGCGCCTTGAGTGTGACTCACAGTCGACACTTTGCTCAAACACTGTTTCACATCACAAACTCAACTCTAGTGCGAGTAAACCTCCAGCAACTAGGTCAATGCATAGTTCATGTATTAAATCAAGTACGAGCAATAGCTCCAGTACCATGCTATGAATAATATCATTAAATCAAGTACGAAATAGCTCCAGTACTATGTCATGTATAAACCATGAAGAATCGAGTACGAGCAACGCTCCAGTACTCTATCATGTATCTCATGTAAAAATCGAGTACGAGCTAATCGCTCCAGCACTCTGTCATGCATATTTTATATAAAACTGAGTACGAGTAAGAATTCCAGTACTCTATCATGCATGTCATGGAAATCTAGTGCAAATCAAAATCCAGCACTAATGTATGTGGAAAATATATGAAATCTCGTGCGAGCTATGCTCTAGCACGATTCATTCTCACATAATATGATAGATGGCTCTTTAAAAAGGGATGTTTTACAAAATATTAAAATCAGCATTATAAAGCTGCTTAATTCACATCAACCTTAAAATCATTAGCCCATCTATTTATTTTCATGCTAAACAACAGTTAAACACTCACAATAGTAGTTTCCATGCTTTTTGCAACTTTTCACAAAAGTTGACTTTTTGATTAACTAGGGGCAAAATCGTAATTTGCCATTATCGGGTCGCAATAATTATTATTCACTTTCTCTGACCCTCAGAGTTTTTAAGTGAACGTAAAAGCAGACAAAAATACGTGTAGGTATCTCTAACTACTCACAAAAGTCCCTTACCTACAATCACTCGAGAAATTTCACTTTCTCTGCGCTGCTCGTTTTAGCAGTCCGATTTGCTCCTCCAATACTCTCTGGAGCTGCATATAACCATTAATCAGGTTAATTACACTTTTCCTACTGTATTTCACATTAAATACAGTATATTTCCCTTAATGGGCCTTGAAAATCCTTAATGGGCCTAACTATACCTTAAGCCCATTTTTATTTTACTATTTATTTTTGTTGGGCCTATTGGGCTTGTGGGGCCCACTAACTCTTATTGGGCTTGTTCTAGGCCCATTACATCATATTGGACCTAAAATATTTGGGCTTGGCCCATTGGGCCTCTCGGCCACATGCCATGGTCGAGAGCTATCCATGCCTCGATTTCACCATGGCATGCCATCAATGCCTATTTGTCTAGCCAATTTACTTAGGCATTTTCACAAACACTTGGTAGGCAACATTACTAACCATCATATAGTTCATTTAAGCATTTTATCAAACACCTTGATTGCCAACTAATTACATGTATTAATTAATCAAATTGATTAATTCTAATTACACCATAATTATTAACACATGTACATTAATCCATTTATGCCTTAAAATCATATGGACATAAATCATTATCCCATTACTCACTCTCGGCCTAACCAACTTCATGGTGATTTAATATGTTTCAATACTTAAAACATATACCAACATACTTAAAATCATTCATACATTAACATATATGAAATTGAAAATTAGAAAATATACCAATTGTTGTGTTTACCCTTTAGCCGAATCTTTGAAGGCTCTTGGTTTGCACTATATGGCTCCTTGATAGCCAATTCCAACATATGTCACTCTCCTTTCAATTTGGAACAACTTCCATGAAGGATGCAAGTTCCAAATATGCCTAATTCCTAGTGATTTCTTGTGAGAGAAAGCTTGGAAAATATGTTTCGATGGTTTTTTCTTCTAGCCGAATTTGGTGTGATGAAGATGACAATGGTGTGGCTGAATTTATAAGCCACATACTTAGCCATTAAGCTTTACTTTTCAGCCATTAAGCTTGACTTTCCAAGCCTTAGCCATGAGTCACCTTATGAGTCACCTTATGAGTCATGGTTAGCTTTAACTATGGTTAGATATTTATCTCATGGGCTTTCCATTTGGGCTTCTCGGTTTGGGCTTTCTTAATGGGCTTTTGGGCTGAAATTTTTACTATGTCTCGGGCCTTTAATTGTCTCATAATTTGGCCAATCAATTGGTCCCACAATTCGGTCTAAAGGACCTAAGAATTTCGATATACGTTTAGTATACCTTAATGGGTTTTAAAATTTTCACCTTAGGCCCATTACGTTTTTAACCATTAAATTTATTCCGAAATCCTTCCAAATAAATTTTTCTTACTTTCGGGGATGATTATCTTGTATTCTGGCCAAGAATATTTTTCCCCAAATTTTTCTCCACACTTAGGTTAAATTTTTAACCATGATTAGTCAACTATGGTAAAAGTTCACTTTCTTAACTATAGTTGACTTTTCCTTAACCATTGACCAAGTTGACTTTTTCTCAAAATTTTGAAAGTGCCATATCTTATGTCTTACACTCTCGTCTTTATGTTTCAACCGTTCCTGGTGGATAATTTCACCCGAAACACCTTATCTCGTCAAAAAGGTCCATTTTACCCTTTTTAGCCTTTACTCTAGTTTTCTATGTTCGGGATTAAATCAAGCTGACTTTCCTTCATGAGCTCTCTATGCTATCTTATTTTAGTTCTTATTTTCAGTTAGGATGATTTAGATTCACTCGGTTTAGCCTGTGATGCTTATAGTCCACATTAGGCTTTTTATGTAGCTTTTGAGTGTTAAATCATTTGACTAACACTTTAAGTCTAGTAAATACTCTTCTTATGATTCAACTATAATAACAGAGTATTCATACACATAGGAATCATAAGGTACAAGCTACAAAAATTCGGGTCTGACAACATGTCTGCTATAATTTAGCTTCCTATATAGCAGAGTGCAGGAACTTATCTAGGCAGCACCTGGCCAAGCCGAGAATTACGCCTATACTTTATTGGACCATGCAGGAATGGATGCAGAAGCAACACAAGGCAGAGAATGGAGTGTGCTCTGAGTAGGTAGGACAGTAGCTGAGAGCAACAGTAGGGACAAACCGGATGTAGCAGAGAGTACCTGGGCATACCGTGAGTACCTAGAGCAACCAAGACAGATTTGGAGCAGAAGACAAAACTGTGCAGTGCTAGGACAGCAAACCAAGCAAACCGTGAGCAGCAACACCTGGAAATGGAGAACAAAGCAAATTTGTTGATGAAGACATGAACAGTACTATTAATCGGGACCACTTGCTGGGCAGAATCAGTTAAGGCCTTGTTTGGCCAATTAATTTGTTATTTCAAGCTTTTAGTTGTTTTAATCTTTATTTAGTAGTTAGTTTTTATTAATTGGTAGGTTAGTTTTTTATCTTTGCATGTTAGTTTGTCAATTTAATTTTTAGTTTTAATTTTTTAGTTAGTAGTTAATTTCATATTATATGTGTTAGGACTTTATTTTAGTTTAGTTGCAATTTAGATTAAATGTGTTTCATGCATTTTTAATTTAGTTTTCATTTTTATTAGATTTTAGGGTAGTTTAATTTGTAATTTTTATTAGTTTAATTACATGCATTTTTATTTTATGTTTGTTTAAATTTTAGTTTAATTAATTTTATTGCTTTATTTACATAATTGCATTTTATTTGCGTTAATTAATTTTAATTGTTTTAATTATTTTCGTAGGTATTTGCTTTTAATTGCGTGAAGCTCGGTAAGTAAATCTTAGCTCGTTTTAATTTTCTTTATTTTATAGTTGGTATTATTTTCAGTACTTTAATTTTAGCCATGTAGACCACCCATAAGAACTTCATAGTTTGTTAGGATATACTTAGGGTAAGATTAACCGGTAGTTAATTAGGCTGATCAACTTCTCTGTGGGACGATAACTCGGGACTCAAATCTCATTATTACTTGTACGACCCGTGCTCTTGCGGACAATACGTTCAGGGTGTACCAACATTCTTCATGAAAGTTGTTCCAAATTGAGAGGAGAGTGACATATGTTGGAATTGGCTATTAAGAAGCCATAGTGTGCAAGCCGTGAGCTCTAAAGTTTCGACCAAGTGTGAACATAAATACTAGGTATATTTCAAGCTTTCAAATTCATATATGTTAATGTATGAATGATTTTAAGTATATTGGTATATGTTTTAAGCTTTGAAACATATGAAATCACTATGATCATGGTTAGGCCGAGAGTGAGTAGTGAAATATTGATGAATGCCCATGTGATATTAAGGCATAAATTAGTTAATGTACATGTGTTAATGATTATGGTATAGTTAGAATTAATTAATTTGATTAATTAATACATGTATTAAGTTGGCAATCAAGGTGTTTGATAAAATGCATAAATGAACTATGTGATGCTTAAGAACATTGCCAACCAAGTGTTTGTGAAAATGCCTAAGTGAATTAGCTAAGGAAATGGATATAGACGACATGCCATGGTGTGACCGAAGGCATGGAGTGCTCTCGGCCATGGCATGTGGCCGAGAGGTCCAATGGGCCAAGCCTAATTATTTTAGGCCTAATGTGATGTAATGAGTCTAGGACAAGCCCAATAAGAATTTGTAGGCTCCACAAGCCCAATAGGCCCAACGAAAATGAATAGTAAAATGGAAATAGGCTTAAGGCATAGTTAGGCACATTAAGGTTTATTACAGCCCATTAAGGGAAATAGACTGTATTTAATGTGAAATACAATAGGAAAAATATAATTAACCTGATAAATGGTTATATGCAGCTCCAGAGATTATTGGAGGAGCAAATCAGACTGCTGGATCGAGCAGCCTTGAGAAAGTAAAATTTCTCGAGTGATTGCAGGTAACGGACTTTTATGAGTAGTTACAGATACCTGCACATATTTTCGTCTGCTTTTACATTGACTTAAAAACTCTGAGGGTCAAAGAAAGTGAATAATAATTATTGTGACCCGATAGTGGCAAATTACGATTTTACCCATAGTTAGGAAAAATGTCAACTTTTGTGAAAAGTTGTAAAAAGTATGGAAACCATCATTTTGAGTGTTTTACTGCTGTTTAGCAGAAGAATAAATAGATGGGCTAATGATTTTAAGGTTGATGTGAATTAAGCACACTTTATAGTGCTAATTTTGATGGTTTGAAAATCATCCCTTTTTAAAGAGCCATCTATCGAATTATGTGAGAATAAATTGTGCTAGAGCACAGCTCACACTTGATTTCGTATATTTTTCACATATATTAGTGCTGGATTGTGATTCACACTAGATTTTCATGACATGCATGATAGAGTGCTGGAGTTATTACTCGTACTCAGTTTTATGTGATTTATGCACGATAGAGTGCTGGAGCAATTAGCTCGTACTCGAATTTTACATGAGATACATGACATAGTATTTGAGCTATTGCTCGTACTTGATTTGATGATTTTGTGCATAGCATGGTACTGGAGCAATTGCTCGTACTTGATTTGAAACATAAACTATGCATTGACCTAGTTGCTAGAGGTTTACTCGCACTAGAGTTGAGTTTGTGATGTGAAATCGTGTTTGAGCGAAGTGTCGACTATGAGTCGCGCTCAAAGGCGCACACTATAATTTATTTGATATATAATACATGTTGAAAACCATGCTTGATTTCCTCGTGTAGACTGAGTGTCACACTATGAGAGGTTCGGATGTGGATTTAGAGACGTGGTATGATATTCCATGGTTTGAGGGCTAAGACCTATGGCAGGCACCTCGACTGTGATATAGGGTCCACAGAGTACGTTGTATCATGCGAGTGGCATGGAGGACACTATACCGTGTAGTGTTGTGGAGTTGAGGAGGATATAGCTGGCAGTTGTGATGGACTGACCCCCCTCCCGTTGCAGCAGTGATGCCCCACACACTAGGATTCCGTGTAGCCTGGGATCACCATTATAGGATGTGGCCATAGTCCAGGATATTATTGTATTTCACCACAGAGTCTCACATGATATATCACCTGATTGACTGATTTATTTACGGATAGACCTGAGGGATGGGTCGAAATCCAATTTTTGTGATGTGAATAATTTAAATGCCATATTTAATGTGATTTAAATATACATGGTAGGATTTATCTAAAGGCATTGTGATATTATAAAGATGCATTATTTTGCACTACATGCCTACATTTGAGAAAGCAAGCATGATTTCTGTACATAGGATTTAATCTGTACAAGTATATATATATATATATTTAAAGACATTCTTTTAAAGTGAGTTAAGGAAATGATATTTTCGAGGCATAGCATTATTTTGAGTAGATAGTGTAGATGTCTACTTGCTTGCTTGATTTCCTTACTGAGCACGTTGTATGCTCACCCCCTTTCTTTTACATCTCTTTACAGAGCATCAGCAGTAGAGTGAGAGCATTTGAGGGATAGTATTCCTGTTGTCCACTGTTATTGCCTAACGATCAATAGGTATACATATTTTATATGATTATGTATCTAAACATAGAAACAACACAGTGATGTATACGATATATATTATGGGGAATGTATTTGTATTAGCTTTTATATGATCTCACATGTATTATAAAAAGAAGTTACAGTCAGTAACAGTATATTGACATGTATGTATAATAATGGACGATATGGTATGCGAGGAAGCTAACATTGAATCACAGCCCAACCATTGAAGAGAGGAGAAGTAAGTTAAAATTGCGAAAAAATTGTAGTAGTTTTTTGTTAAGTCATGGAGGGTCGTGACACATTGAGATTGATTGTAGCCTTCTAAATGTACTTCAACATATATTTTTGGTGGAAATCAAGAAGGCCATCTAAAAGGTGTTTTCTGGCCTAGAAGAACAGGGTACGAAAACTGCCTTCTAACTAGGTAAGCCAATTTTTGAGGATATGTTTCTAAGGTTGCTTTGCTTGATAAATAGTGATGTTTTTAAGCTGATTTTGGTGTTAAATTACAGCTATGAACTTGAGGGAGAGAGGTTTTTCAAGGTTGGTCTAAGATTAAAGATGGTTAGGGAAATTTATTTGATTGAAGATGGATGTTAACTTGCTTGATTTAGCATGCTTTAATGTTGTTTGATTTGTGGTTTATGGAATGACAAGCTAATGAGACCATTTAGGGTTTCGACCATGAGATAATTTTTGGGTTAAAAATATGGTAATTTGGGGTTTATTATGTTGGAGACATTATAAGGTTTAAGTAGGTTGATTCATGATAATTTGGTGATGACATGAACTGATAAACCAAGTATTGGCTTATTTAGGGTTTCAGTCACCCTGGAGTTTTAAGGTTCGTCAATTTAATTTTAGGGTTATGGAGAAGTGTTAAGCTAAATAAGACTATGTTGAGATGATTTTTAGGGTTAAAGATTAAAAAAATAATTACGAGGCTAAGTTATGTAATGGAAGCTTAAGTAAATGAATTTGTAAGAATTAGATAATGTAATGAAACTTATATGGATATGGAGATTAATTTAGTGAAATTAAATAAATTATGATTTTAGAGGTGAATTATGATGAAGATTAACTATTATGGGCCAATCAACGACGTTAAGGGATTATGGAAAGTAAGCTCTATAAGCATTATGTTTAAGGAAAAAGAATAAACTATGGAAAATATAATTGGTAACATATATTTTCAAATAAGGAAAAAGAAATAAATTATTCAGTATTGAATTTATTAAGTATGCTGAAGGAGAAATAAAGAATAAGGAAATTAATTAAGTAATTGGTTCGGTAATGCAGATAAGACCATCAAGAGAGAGTAATGGAATAGGCTATATTTATGCATAGTCAAAAGCAGTCTTGGAGTTCGATCGACTATCTATACTTCAAATTTAGGTAAGGGACATGTGCACGAGACATCCTTGTCTAAAAAATACACGATTTTCATTTAAACGTTTTTAATTTAAATTAAGTGAAATTTTTTGAAATTTCTTTAGCTTTTTTAGTATGCCTTTTAAGTTTATGAATCAAGACCAAAGTTTACGATTTAAGACCTAAGTTTATGTTCTTTCTCCCTGAACCATACATAAGCATAAGCAATTATTTTAAGCTAAGCTATAAGCTTAAGGATTCGATTTATAAGAAAATAAAAAATCCCACTAAATGCATTAAAATATTTATCTTAATAAATTGCATTATTTTAATTAAAACTTGCATAAAATGAGCTTTTATTCGATTTCAGATAAATTAATTTAATGATTTGATTTCTCTACTCAGTTTTAACATTATTTTCTTAATGGGATTATCAGAACACAATTATGAATTAAGCTACAAATTAAGGGATGATGATCCCGATTTTTAAGTTTTATGCTATAAATAAGTATAAGTTCATTAGGGATAATAATCTCAGCTTTATGAATTATGATATAAGTGAGTATGGCCTTAAGGGGATGACAAATCCCCAAGAAATATGCTTTTATGATATGTTTTTAAAGCTATAGGCTTCCCTAGTACATGCACAGTTGGCAGCGCACAGCCGACCCCTATGTTACTAGGTATATGTATTGCCACTATGATTATGTTAAGCTAAGTGGCTGTTAAACTTAGACACGTCTCCAGCCTTCTCAGTATTTGTGACACCCAAAAATTTCCATTTTATTATTTATTTGGAAGTTAGAAAACAATTAAGATATTCAGAATAATATTATGCAGGCCTGGAATGATCGAAGCGCTTAGAATAGTGGCACGAAGCTCAGGGCACAAAAATCGAGGTAAGGTTTTAAATTCAAGAATTTCTTAAGGATTGTACGTATAGGTATGTTTTAGTACTTAGAAGGTGAAACTAAGGTATTTGAAGTGAAAATGTTAGTAAAAAAGTGTAAGACCCGAATTATATCGTAATTTCGTATGAAGGATTGAAATGGACCTAAATTAAACGAACGGGATTCGGACTGAAGATAAGGTTTTAAAACATGAAATGCGTGAGTGTTCATGAAGGGAAGTTGGATTGGTTTGGTCCCAAACCTGTAAAAGGGTAAAACGATCAAAAGACAGAAATTCGGTATTAATGGTGACAAGAAAATTTTATTAAAACTATGGAATTGAGAAATCATGATCAATAACGAAGAAATAAATAAATTTCAAGTTAAATTGATCAAGATATAAATTTATTGGAACACATCAAAATTTTCACCTCGAAAAATATCCCGAAAATATTGAAAAAATATACCGGAAAGACGAATTAAGACTGATAAATTCATTTAATTAGTTAAATGAATAAAATATAATTTTTTAAGATATTTTAAGATATTTAATAATATTTTAATGATTAAACAATTAATTAAATAAATTAATAAATTAATTAATAAATAAATAAAAGAAAAAAAAGAAAATGAAACTGGAAAAACGCAAAAGAGGAAAACGGAAGCCGAGCTTCCCTTCTGCGGCACTGACGGAGACGATTGGCGGCGAGCCCAAGTGAGGAGCCGATGGAGGAGAGGCAGTCGAGCCACCATTGGCACCAAAGACACGAAGGAAGCGACAAACAACGACAGACGAAAGGAGAGAGAGAGACCCAAGGGAGAAAAGAGATTTCGCTGGCGTTGACGTCGATCTAGGCCCGACCACCGCCAGTCGAAGGATCCTCAGGTGAAGACCGACCGATCGGTGGCTGAAACGGCCAGTGGAATGGCCAGCAACGCCGTCAACGACGAGAAAGGAAAATGGGTACCGACGTGAAAGGGAGAAGAGTCGGACCGGTCACTTTTCGGCCAGCCATGGCGAAATCGAGGCCAGATCTGTGCATCAGACGACCTCGCGGAGCTGCTGGAGACGGAAGCCGATGAAGAATCGGCCGGCGAAGCCCCAAATCGATCGAACCAGACTAAACCGGTTGAACCAGACTGGTCTGAACCGGGTTGAATCGAACCGAACCGATTCAACCAAGAAAGAGAGGAAAAAGGGATAAAAAGGAAGAAAAAGAGAAAAAGGAAAAAGGGAAAGAATTTTTGGTGATACACCGGACTTCAGGTAAGTCGATAAGAGGTCAAAAGTGATCGATTTGATTTTCGAGAAATTTATTTAAATTATATTTAATCAAAAATTAACTTGCAATTAAATATAAAATTGTGCAGTTCAATGATAAATCGTGTACGTGAGCCCGATCGAACTTCGATTTGCACACCATCGCATAATCTCGGATAAGTAAAGCTCATTTACAACAATTTATGTAATTATTCGCGTATTAAAGATTTATTTTATGAATTACAGATTAAATTTCGCATTTAGTGAATTATATTGGGATATTTGAATCAATTGTCGTAAATGATATATGGGCTATCCAAAGCGTTTGGAACGAAGTCTGATGAGTAGTGGTGAGCCAAATGAGCCCAATAGACCCGAAGAAGGGATTTAATAAGTGGAAACGGGCTGAAAATGGGTCGAGGCCCATTAAGATGCAATTGGGCCCAATAAAGTAAAACAGGCCTAGTCGAGGCCCATACTAGAGGTAGTATGGTTGACTGCTTCGATAGTTTTAGGAACCAAGTGACGGAGACTAGCTCCATTTTGTTCTTCTTATTTTTGTTTCCAGCAAAGTTGTGTGATATAGGCTGGGGTTAGTTGAAGCTTACAGAGGCTGTGTAACCAATTCTGGTGTGTCTGTTGCTATGGTTACTATCACAGGCGCCTGAAGTGGTAAATGAAGGAGCAACAGTAAGGACTGACCTGAAGCAGCTGCTGTATGTGTTATGCTCCAATGACCAGTGCATAGCTGATGCAGAGCATCGATTCTGGTGGATGTGTGCAGGACTGGCAGGGAACATGGTAGCAGCTAGCTAGTAGCAGGAGTCGGGCACAACAACTTGCAGAGCGCGGCATGGCAGAGCCTAGTACAAGGACAGAGGCTGGTGCGAGGTAATAGGTGCTGAGCCGGTGCTGCGCAAGCATGGGGTACTGGATTGTAGTAGCAGTGATAGTAAGGCAAGTGAGGACAGCAGCTAGTGCAGAGCAGAGAATGAATAAGCATGCACAGTACAGTGCACGAGACAGGCTGGCCGAACAGCAGGACGCAGCGGACTAGAGGACAAATCGAACCAAATGCCTAGACCAGAGGGCAAAGCCGAGCCATACCCGAATACCTGGAAAAGAAACAAAATGTGAAAGACACGTGAATAGTAAAGGGAGGGAGAATTATATGGTTTAAAATGTTAAGGCCTTGTTTGGCATTCATCTCTAGTTAATTAATCCATTTCCATGCATGTGTTAGTTGTTAGTTATTTAGTTTAATCAATTATAATGCTAGGTTAGTTTAAATCTTTTTTGTATGTGAATTTAATTTGTAGTGTTAATGTTTAGTTAGTAGTTAATTTTATATTAAATGTTTTAAGATTTTAATTTAGTTTAGTGCTTTATAAGTGGCATTTAGAATTAATCTAGATTATATGTTTTTCATGCATTTTTAATTAGATTTTAGGTTAGTTCAATTTGCAATTTTTATTAGTTTAATTACATACATTTTTAGGTTAGTATAATTTTAGTTTAATTAATCTTGTTTTGTTATTTCCATATTTGCATTTTATTTTAATTACGTTAATTAGCTTTAACTGTTTTAATTTCTTTTGTAGGTATTTTAATTGCGTGGAGCACTATAAGTAATTTTGTTCGGTTTTATTTTATAGTTTTTATTGCTTTCAGTATTTTTAATTCTAGCTATGTAGATCACTCCCTTTAATTTCATAATTTGCTAGGATATACTTAGGGTAAGATTAATCGGTAGTTAATTAGGATAGTCAACTTCTCTGTGGGACGATAACTCGGGACTCAAATCTCATTATTACTTGTACGACTCGTGCACTTGCGGATATACCCTTTGGGCCCATCATACACTTGTACATATTGTATCTAAGTAAGAATAACATAGTAACATGTTTGTAAGTAACTTTCGGGGATGTATAGATATTGTAAACACTTGAAAATGAATGGGAAAGAATTAATGAAAAACTCATGTGTTTACCTTTCCTTAAATAAGGAATTAAGTTATATGGTAAATGAATGGTGGAACTGACATTGACGCACAGCCCAATTGTTAGTGGAGTATGGTCACGATCAAAGGACAAGTAAGTATGAAAGAAAAAATGAAAAATTTACTCTGATTTTTTAGTAGTTTTTGGTCGTGACAAATGGTGGTATCACAGCGAAATTGCTCTGATGTGTGTCAGTGTCAGTAATTAGGAAAGTACATCCCCGTGTTACTGTGCTTGGTTAGATACAATATTGTATATCGAGATGGGTTTTAACTCAAAAATGATTGAGAATGTAGGAGTATAGGCATTTTTCCTTATATTAGTCGCGGTAGATGAGGTAGAGCACGAGGCAGAGGTCGTAGAGGTAGGCCTGAACCTGCTAGTCATGCTAAGTCGACCTATGAGAACCAGGATGAGATTAAAATAGAGGCTGATGTTGAACATGCCCCACCGAGGCTGACAGAGAGATCAGACAGTATTGAGACACGCTTCGCGAAGTTGGAGCGGAGTGTGGAGAATATTTTGGGAGCTAATTGCTCAGAGTATGCATGGGATTTGAAGGCGAGTGGGAGCATTGGTAGAAGTCCACTCGACCCATCTTAAGAGTTAGACATCCAGAATTGACATGAGAAATATTTCTGGATGTATTCCGGTGATAGAATATCTCGAACACTGCTTAAAGGAAATTACAAGTAAAATTCCTTACACTGACCCACAGGCACTGGTTGATTGATGAGTATGAAACTCAATTTATATCCTTGGGAAGGTATTACCCTAACACTATAGGCAGTGAGAGTCGAAAAGCCCAAAAGTTCATGGAATGGCTCAAATTGTCAATTTGAGTCTGATTGGCCCTGTTAGATATCACTACCTATGTCGAGGCAGTGCGAAGACTACAGTTGTGTGAATAAGATCATGTGTTGCACACCTCTGAGATTGGGAAAGGTAGTAAGGGCTGGAATAGAGACAAAAAATAATAGAGAATGACAGAGATGTCAGAATGGGAAAAAGGTAGTTTGGTAAGAGATTAGAGTTGATGAATCACGAAGTAAGATGATTGGTAAGGCCCCAGTGTATCCAATTTCAGCACTTTTGAAGGGTATTGTGATTGGAGGACCCCGACCTGCTATGGAGTAGTGTAGGATGTGTGGTAGATACCATGGAAGTAGGGCCTACACCTATACTTTATTGACTAAAATAGGTGTTAGTGTGGTAAGACGAGCCATTTATATAATGATTGCTCAGAGTTAGGTGAGACTGCTCCACAGAAGGGCAAAGAGACAGAGAAAACCCTATTAATATCTCTGCACCGAAAAGGGAGGCCACAATAAAAAAGAAAGGGAAAGTAGGCTGTTGGATGAAGGCGAGTGTATGCCTTGGACCAGGATACTACCGATGTTCCATATGATGTCGTGAAAGATACCACACTGGTTATGAATAATGAAGTAATTATTTTAATTGATCCTAGTGCCACGCATTTAGTCATACCGCCTTCATTTGTGTATAAGTTAGTAAAAGACATGAATGCCTATAACCTTGGGCATAATGCTGATAGTTAGTACCCCAATGGAGGAGGGTTAACTAACGAAATAATTATGAAGAGATTATAAGTTGAAAACGGGGGAAGAAGTATAAGTCAGCCGATTTTATTCAATGGAATATGAATAATTTGAAGTAATATTTGAGAATAAATTAGTCGGCTGCAAACTATGCTGTTCAGATTTCTATCCTAAGATAGTGATATGGTTACCCCTGAAAAGTATACTGTAAGTTTTAACAAGTAATAAAAGGGGTGTAGCGATTGAAATTAAAGAAGTAAATGATTGAACTCATGGAATGAGTAATGACAAAGTTTGTTATAAGTGATATATGAAAGGAGATAAGCTTTGAGATGTGATAGATCCCGAATACAAGATATATTGGAATAAGAGGCGTATGTAAGGTAAGAATATCTTTGATATGTGAAGTAATTTGGATTAAGCGATATGTAGTGAATATGAATTGTGACCAAGGATAAGGGGGGATATATCCATAACCAGTCCATGTGGTCAAGTATGAGGGTTAATAAAGGTATTTCAAAATACCTCCCCACCTGAAGACTTGACAACGTCTAGAAGTACACATAACCTATAAATTGAAATCGACAGTCATAATATATACATTTAAAATTAGGGTACCTTTACTGGTACGATAAAGAAATATAGAATTCGAGTAATCATGAAAGTTTAAAAATTAAAATTTTATAAAAGCTGTTAATATAAGAAAAATGAAATGACGCAAGTTAGTATCATGAACGGAAGCGATTTTGAAATGACATTATACGTTTATACGTACATAGGTCAAGGATATGGGTGATTGAAATATTTAGTGGAACTCAACTATAATGATGTATTTAAACTTTACCTGGACTGATTTGTCATCCTTATTGATGATATTTTGGATGTATTTAAAGTCCAGGGAAAATTATAAGCAACAATTGAAAATTGTTTTTACAGATGGCTTGTTGAGAGTTCTTGAATTGGACTACTTTGTTGACACGTTTAACTAAGAAAAAGTGGTATTGAATGGGATAATAGACGTGACAGGAGTTTTGGTGTATTGAAGTATGAACTGACCACCGCATTTATTCTCACCATACCCAACAGCTCAAGAGGTTTCAGTGTATATGGATACCTCAAAATAATGAATGGGCTGTGTATTGATGCAAAATGGGAAGATAGTCGATTATGGATCCAGACAACTCAAGGATCATGAAAGAAACTATTTGACCCATGATTTAGAGATTGGCAGCCGTAGCGTTTACATTGAAGGTATGACACCACCACTTATACGGTGAGAAATTTTACGTATGCACTGATCATAAAAGCCCCGAGTATCTGTTTTCACAGAAAGAGTAGAATATGAGATAACATAGAAGGTTAGAGCTTCTGAAGGATTATGATTATGGAAATTGTACCACCCAAGAAAGGCTAATGTAATGGCTAATGTCTTGAGCAAAAAGAGCCTCGGGATGGTATTACATATGATGGTCAGGGAGCGTGAGCTGCTAGAGCAGTTGTGAGCCTCAGTAGTGATGTGATCCCTTCTAATGATGACAGTGATTGTGTGACAACTAGCCTGAGATTAGAACCGAATTTGAGTGATCAAATTTGATAGGCTTAGCGTGATGATCGGCATGGTGTCGATAGTGATGGTCAGATTCATATGGGTACAGTGACAGAGTTCACAGAGAGTGATGATGGCTTACTGAGGTTTAGAGACAGTATAATTGTTCCTCAGGACCACAGTGATGAAATAATGTTATTGTTAGAAGCTCACTCTTCAGGATATACAGTGCATTCGAGAAGTAATATATATTGAAATCTTAAAAAAGGGTATAGGTGGCCAGATATGAAAAGAGATATTGTAGAGATTGTGGAGAAGTATCTCGTATGTCAACAGAGTAAGGTAGAGCAATAGAAGTTTGTAAGGTTATTGCAACCTCTACCTATATCGACACAAAAAATGGGAGCAAGTTACCATGAATTTTGTGATGGGTTACAAAGGACTCAAATGAATCACGAGGCTATCTAGGTGATAGTCGATAGATTGACTAAGTCTACCCACCTTCTGGTTATGAAATCCCCAGATACTCTAAGTGTGTAGGCGGATATATGTGTAAGGAAGCTTGTGGAACACCATGTATTTTTCAGTGAGCATTATATCATATAGGGATTCCCGCTTTACTTCCCACTTCAGGGAATATTTTTCAAGAAGCTATGGGAACCCGACTGAGTGTTAGCACAACTTTTCATCCTCAGACAGATAGTCAGTCAGAGGGGACTGTACAGGTTCTGGAGGATATGATAAGAGTGTGTGCATTGATTTTATGAGCTCCTAGGATGATTAGTTACTGCTAATTGAATTCGTTAATAGTGATAGTTATCACCTGAGTATCGGATAACCTTATATGAGGCATTGTATGGTCGTCGGGGTTATTCCCCGACTTGGATAAGAAGAAGTGGGTGACAGATATAGAATTGCTCCTGAATTGGTAAGACAAACCTATGAGGATGTTCAGTTGATTTTGTGAGAGATTAAGAACACCTCCGAGCAGGCAGAAAAGCTATGCTGACAAGAGACAGAAAAGCATTGGAATTCAACAAGGGTGAATCAGTATTGTTGGAAGTTACATGCCCTTAGAACCTAACGAGATTCGGAAAGAAGGCAAATTGAGGTCTGTTAGATTGAATCCTTTGAGAGATTGGACAAAGTGGGAGATAAGGCCTATAGGTTGGCGTTACCACCTGAGTTAGTAGGCATCCATGATGTGTCCCATCTTTTGATGTTTCAGAAACACTATCCGGACCCAGCATCTATGATCAGATATGAGCTGTTGGAGCTCAATGAAAGTATAATGTTTGTTGAAAACTTGATACGGGTGTTAGACAGAATGAGAAAGTGTTGAGGTTTAAGACGATCTCCCTAGTTAAGTCCTTTGGTAGTAGTACACTCCAGAAAAAGTCACATGGGAATTAAAGAATATGATGCGATATATGTAACCGGAGTTGTTTATGGACCCATTTGACTTGGTTCTAATTTGGACGACCAAATTTCTTAAGTGGGGAGATTATGCAAAACCCGAATTATATCGTAATTTCGTATGAAGGATTGAAATGATCCCAAATTAAACGAACGAGATTCGGACTGGAGATAAGGATTTAAAACACGAAATGCGTGAGTGTTCGTGAAGGGAAGTTGGATGGTTTGGTCCTGAACGTGTTGAAGGGTAAAACGGTCAAAAGATAGAAATTCGGTATTAATAGTGACAAGAAAATTTTATTAAAAATATGGGATTGAGAAATCTTGATCAATAATGAAGAAATAAATAAATTTTAGGTTAAATTGATCAAGATATAAATTTATTTGAATACATTGAAATTTTCACCTCGAAAAATATCCTGAAAATATTGGAAAAATATACCGAAAAGACAAATTAAGACTGATAAATTCATTTAATTGGTTAAATGAATAAAATATAAAATTTTAAGATATTTTTGGATTTTTAATAATATTTTAATGATTAAACAATTAATTAAATAAATTGATAAATAAATATATAAAAAGAAAGAAAACGAAACTAGAAAACGCAAATGAAGAAAACGGAAGTCGAGCTTCCCTTCTGCGGCATCGACGGAGACGATCGGCGGCGAGCCCAGGCGAGGAGCCGCTGGGGGAGAGGCAGCCGAGCCACCACTGGCACCAGCGACTCGAAGGAAGTGGCAAACGGCGACCGACGAAAGGAGAGAGAGAGAACCAGGAGGAGAAAAGAGATTTCGTCGACGTTGACGCTGATCTAGGCCTGACCACTGCCAGTCGAAGGATCCTCATCCGAAGACCGACCGATCGGTGGCTGAATTAGCCAGTGGAATGGCCGGCAGCGCCGTCAATGGTGAGAAAGGAAAATGGGTACCGACGCGGAAGGGAAAAGAGCCAGACCGGCCACTTTCTGGCCATCCATGGCAAAATCGAGGCCAGATCTGTGCACTGGAGGACCCCTCATAGCTGTCGGAGATGGAAGCCGATGAAGAACCGGTCGACGAAGCCCTGAACCGGTCAACGAAGCCCCGAATCGATCGAACCGGACTAAATCGGCTGAACTGGATCGGTCTGAACAGGGTTGAATCGGACCGAACCGCTTTAGCCAAGAAAGAGAGGGAAAGAGGAGAAAAAAGAAGGAAAAGAGAAAAAAGAAAAAAAGGGGAAGAATTTTTGGGGATACACCGAACTTCGAGTAAGTCGGTAAGAGGTCAAAAGTGATCGATTTGATTTTCAGAAAATTTATTTAAATTATATTTGATCAAAAATTAACCCAAAATTAAATATAAAATTGTGCAGTTTCACGATAAATCGTGTACGTGAGCCCGATCGAACTTCGATTTGCGCACCATTGCATAATCTTAGGTATTAATAGTGACAAGAAAATTTTATTAAAAATATGGGATTGAGAAATCTTGATCAATAATGAAGAAATAAATAAATTTCAGGTTAAATTGATCAAGATATAAATTTATTTGAATACATTGAAATTTTCACCTCGAAAAATATCCTGAAAATATTGGAAAAATATACCGAAAAGACGAATTAAGACTGATAAATTCATTTAATTGGTTAAATGAATAAAATATAAAATTTTAAGATATTTTTGGATTTTTAATAATATTTTAATGATTAAACAATTAATTAAATAAATTGATAAATAAATATATAAAAAGAAAGAAAACGAAACTGGAAAACGCAAATGAAGAAAACGGAAGTCGAGCTTCCCTTCTGCGGCATCGACGGAGACGATCGGCGGTGAGCCCAGGCGAGGAGCCGCTGGGGGAGAGGCAGCCGAGCCACCACTGGCACCAGCGACTCGAAGGAAGTGGCAAATGGCGACCGACGAAAGGAGAGAGACAGAACCAGGAGGAGAAAAGAGATTTCGTCGACGTTGACGCTGATCTAGGCCTGACCACTGCCAGTCGAAGGATCCTCATCCGAAGACCGACCGATCGGTGGCTGAATCAGCCAGTGGAATGGCCGGCAGCGCTGTCAATGGTGAGAAAGGAAAATGGGTACCGACGCGGAAGGGAAAAGAGCCAGACCGGCCACTTTCTGGCCATCCATGGCAAAATCGAGGCCAGATCTGTGCACTGGAGGACCCCGCATAGCTGTCGGAGATGGAAGTCGATGAAGAACCGGTCGACGAAGCCCTGAACCGGTCAACGAAGCCCCGAATCGATCGAACCGGACTAAATCGACTGAACTGGATCGGTCTGAACAGGGTTGAATCGGACCAAACCGCTTTAGCCAAGAAAGAGAGGGAAAAGGGAGAAAAAAGAAGGAAAAGAGAAAAAAGAAAAAAAGGGGAAGAATTTTTGGGGATACATCGAACTTCGAGTAAGTCGGTAAGAGGTCAAAAGTGATCGATTTGATTTTCAGAAAATTTATTTAAATTATATTTGATCAAAAATTAACCCAAAATTAAATATAAAATTGTGCAGTTTCACGATAAATCGTGTACGTGAGCCCGATCGAACTTCGATTTGCGCACCATTGCATAATCTTAGGTAAGTAAAGCTCATTTACAAAAATTTATGTAATTATTCGTGTATTAAAGATTTATTTTATGAATTACGGATTAAATTCCGCATTTAGTGAATTATATTGGGATTTTTGAGTCAATTGTCGTAAATGATATACGGGCTATCCAAAGAGTTTGGAACGAAGCACGATGAGTAGTGGTGAGCCAAATGAGCCCAATAGACCCCGAAGGGATTTAATAAGTGGAAATGGGCTGAAAATGGGTTGAGGTCCATTAAGATGCAATCCGGCCCAATAAAGTAAAACGGGCCCAGTGTTTTAGATTCGATCAGTATAAGTGAAATACTAATAAATATATTAGAACTGACCCAAAATACGTGGTTATATGCAGCTCTGTAGACTTGGTTTGGAGCGAATTGGACTGAGAGACCTGGCACGGTCAAGACAAGATAAGCTCACGCGTGATTCCAAGTAAGGGAATTTTATGGACTGCTAGAGGTAGCTTTAAGCAATTTCAACTTCATTTGCAGTCTCTTAAATTGTCTTAAGGGTCTAGATTTAAGATAAAAATTTTAGTGCCCTAGATGGGTAAATTACCAAAATACCCTTATGAAGGGTAAAATTTCCAAATTTAGAAAAAGTTGGAAGGAGCAAGAACAAGGGGCCCTTGCTTGTTCTTGAGGTGTTTTGACACATGCATGGGTAGGCTGGCTAACTTTTAAATAAAATGCACAGCATTGCATAACTTTAATCAATGTTGATTTTCTCTGAAATTGATTTGAGAAATGTAGTCGTCTACGTGATTTTCTAGAAATGTGACGTGCTAGAGCTCAGCTCGCACGAGTTTGATTTGTGTGATGCATGCATTAGTGCTGGAGGAAGAGCTCGCACTAGAGTTTTACATGCATTGGTGCTGGAGTCTAACTCTCACCAGATTTTCATATGATTTTTGTGATAGGGTGATAGAGTCTAACTCGCACCAGATTTTCACTTGAATTGTTTTGACAGAGTGCTAGAGCCTAGCTCGCACTAGTTTTACATGATTTTGACAGAGTGCTAGAGCTTAGCTCGTACTAGATTTATGAGATTTTAAGAAGCGGATGTTAGAGCTTGGCTCGCACGAGATTTTCCTTGATTTTATGAGATTGCTGGAGCATCGCTTGCACTAGTTTTATGAGAACATGAGATGAGCTGTGCTTGGAGCATCGGGTAGACTATGTGTCACACCGATTAAATAGGGTCGCATGTGCGTTTTGAGATAGGGCATGAGTATGGATATGAGATATGGGTCCACGGAGTACGTTATACCGTGCAAGTAGCATGGAGTACGCTGTACGTGCTAGGATTGATTATGTGGCATCTTCGGATGTGTGGCATCGTCGGATGCGAGTGATTGAATAGGGTCGACAGGATTGACTAACCCACCTCCCGGGGCGGTCCCTGATCTTGGTGAGACCCCGCATACTAGGATCCATCTAGCAGTGGGATCACAAGGACATATGGTCATAGTCCTAGATATTTGCTCGAGGTATACACATGCTGCCTAGTCTCACATGTTGATGTTTTAAGGAACTCGTTTTGTGGATTTTTGTATGAGTCTGGATCAGCCGAGGGAGAGGTTAGATCCTAACTGAGATAAGATTTTGATGAGAATGAAACTAGGTTTTAAACTGAATTTACATGATGTTATTTCCATGCTATTTAAACCCATGAATGATGTAAACCGATTTTACATGACATTCATTCTATCGCATATTTCTGTTGCTGTTAAAAGTATTTGATTTCATGGTGTTGAGTGAGTCAAGAACACCCGAGGGATGGGCTGAGTCATGACTTTGTTGTGAAATTTTAATGTAAATGAAATGATTTAAAAGAGTTGCATGTTGAATTATCCATGCTCTTTGAAATCCACATGCGAACATGTTTTACATGATATCATGAATTATAGCATCTGTTTTGAAATGTGTGGAGAAAGGGTGGTTTATGCATAGCACCACGTTCATGTAGGTAGTATGGTTACCTACTTGTTCGTAGGATTGCTTTACTAAGCTTGATGTGCTCACCCCTTTCATTTTCCTACACAGATTTCCTCCAGTAGACTTTACGACGACTGAGTACTGCATTCCTGATATCCGCTGTTGCCCATCATTTTGAGGTATATATACTTGTACATATTGTATCTAAGTAAAAATAGCATAGTAACATGTTTGTAAGTAACTTTTGGGGATGTATAGATACTGTAAACACTTGAAAATGAATGGGAAAAAATAAATGAAAAACTCATGTGTTTATCTTTCCTTAAATAAGGAATTAAGTTATATGGTAAATGAGTGGTGGGACTGGCATTGACGCACAACCCAATTGTTAGTGGAGTGTGGTCATGATCAGAGGACAGGTAAGTATGAAAGAAAAAAACTATAACTTTACTCTGATTTTTGGGTGGATTTGGGTCGTGACAAAAAGTTACTGAAAACTCGAGTTAGCAATAAACCGAGCAATTGGGCCTAATAAGAGAAATAAATTTAGAATAAATTCAATAAATTCGTAAATAATTCTGATGTCATAAGAAATTAGTATAATTCACTTTGGGAAATGAAAATTAAGTGGAAATCTTAAGGTCTCGGTAGTTAAATTAATTTTTAAAGTAAACTGAAAACCTTAAGCTATTTCACTCAGTAATGACTAAATTAGGAAAAATGGGCTCAAACGGAAACATTTTCTTAAACAAGTGGGGCCCAAATTTTTAGGGGACATACTAGCGGCCTATTATAACACAAGAATGGTGGAAATTTGAAAGAAAATGTGCTGGAAATAGTTTTTGTGGAATTTATGGAAACATGGCAGTAGGCTGTCGTGGCCCAGAATTCTACTGACCCTACAAAATGGCTAAATTTGATGCCATTAAAGAAATTGTTTGACCCCCATACTTTCCAAAATAAAAATAGACCTTATACCCTTTCTGGAAAGGTATAGACCAACCAAACTGACTTAAGACCCGAAAGAACCACTTCCTCCTTTCTGTCGTATGCGTCTTCTTTAAGGGTTCATTTTACAATTTTTTCGGCCACCTTCCGACCACTTTTGGAGCTTTTCAAAGAAGGATAAAACCTTCCCCCTTAAGTCCTCTACAACATATAAAAATTCAGCCCCAAACAAGCTTATTTGCTAGGTGAAAAATTAGTGAGAAGGACAAATGGCCGAATCTGCCCTGTTTTTGGGTAAGAAGAAAACTTAAATCTATGAGTTTTTGGTTAGTTTTTGAGATTGTTTTTGATGATTCTAAGTACTATATATTTTGATCTACAGCTGAGGGTCATTTTTGAAGGCTGAATTTTGGGTCAAACTTGGTCAAACCCAAGGTAAAGTTGTTCAAAGTTGATGATGGCTAGATATGTTGATGTTTAATGAATTTGGATAGTTTTCGCTTAAGTAGAATTGGAAGAAAACTTGTCTAGGGGTATGTATAGTTTCAGCCAGCCTTGATAGGTTGTAGAAAATATGAAATTTGGTTGAGTTTGAAGTTTTGGAATGTTAGATTTATACTGAAAAGTTTGGTTTATAGCTCGA
Source organism: Firmiana major (assembly GCA_033439115.1). NCBI lineage: Eukaryota > Viridiplantae > Streptophyta > Magnoliopsida > Malvales > Malvaceae > Firmiana > Firmiana major. The sequence continues at coordinate 16,758,966 of CM065903.1, read as the reverse complement.
TTTAGCTTAAAACTGTGAAAGTGTGTTACTCTGATGATTTGGTATGTTGTGAGTTGTTAATTAGATCTTGGAATAAATGTGTAAGATATTAGGTTAATGAATTGAAGTTAGAAGGAAAGAAACTATCAAAATATCTTAAACCGAGAATTTATCAGTAAAATCGAGAAAGTAGGAAAAATCGACAAAATGGTTGAATCTAGTGAGTTTTAAGTAGGTTAAGGTATATTTAAGTATAGTAAGATGAATTTGAAAATCATTTGATGGAATTGAAATTAGTTTTGGCAGCATGAAACGTTGACATGTAAAACTAGGTAAACCTGATATTTAGCGAATTAGTGTTATCTCAGCCTCGGTCAAGTAAGGGATACAATATATTTTACGAACGATATTCCTTACCTACAAATAGATATTTTTAGCATGGAAAACCTTTATTATAATAAGCACGAATTTCAAAATGACCTTAAGCCCGTGTTTATTTAGCTCGAGTGTATGATTTTCATATAAATCGAAAGCTACGATTATTTATGTGTCAAGCATGTGTATATATATGTAAATTTCTAAAAGTACAACTCCTGTAATCTTTTGTATAAATAAATTTGAAAATAAATTCTGTAAATGTTGATAAGTTTGATTTTGAGACTATATGCTCAAAATGTGCGAGTTAGGGCAAACTTGGGGTCAATAAAAGAGACTCAAGGGAATTCTAGTCGATGGCCTATGAACGGGCTGGGCCATCACTATATTGTGCATATTTCTACGTGTCTGTCATGTTACCTTCGTGGCAGTATGTGTTTCCGCCTATGTGGCATTTCTATGACGTTGTACGACCCTGATCCAATCTACAGCCCTACCATGGCCATAGGTATTCTGTTCCCTCTTCGGAGGATGCCCTCTTTTGAGGATGAAGTGGTGATTATCCTCATGACAGTAATAGTGAATGCCTAGTCTTCATATTTCAATTTTGATACGATCCATCTATTACCTATGCTTAGTTATGTAAACAAGAAATTTTTGAGATTTGACGGAAGAAAGAAAAGTATATGAATTATTTTTGGTATAAAAAGGTATATGATTTTGAATATGTGAACTTATATGATTATTAACCATTCGATTTGAAAATGACACTTTGTTATCTAGTATTATTATTTTTCTAAATGTTTTGAATATTATTATTTTAATGCAGTCTGTACTAAGCTATTTGAAGCTCACTCCCATTTTTCCTCCTTTCTAGATTATTTATAGTAAGTACCTCCATGCCTGCTGTGTACCCGATATAGGTTGTGGACGAGACTCTCCCCAGGCTATCTCTTGTACTCATTAAGGTATATTTCAGTTGTATCCAAACGCCCTGTATAGTACAGGTACTTATATGTAAATGAGCATTTAAGATGTAATTACTTTTATGTATGTATGGAAATGGAAAAGTAGGTAATTTCATAAGTTTACAGCGTATGACAGTTTAAGAAATGAATGATAAGTCAGGAATTGGCACTGAAAAATAATACACCTTAAGAAAAAAGATTAAGTTATAAAAAAAAAAATCGACCCTAATTTTCGCATTTTCAGGGCGTTACAGTATTCACCTATCCAGTGGGACTGCGGACTTTAATCATGGCCATTAGATCACTTTCCATATTGGGACCAATGTTATGATTGCATGATACTGCACAGATGTATGCCTCATCTCACTTATACTATAACTATGTTTTATGATTATGTTTTATGATTATATTTTATGTAAGAAATGTTAAGTTATGAATTCATTATGATTATGCTTTTAAGGTAGGGATTTGTTATGATTTATGTCTTTAAGTATGATTAAGAAAGTAAGAATTTTAAGTAAGCTGTGAACTATGCTATGGTATGAACTATATTTTCGATAACTTTTACAGAAAGTTTTGATTAGTTTTAAATAAAAAATAATAAAAATGATTTGTTCTACATTCATTATGATGCATAACATGATTTTATAGTTTTCAAGCTTGCCCCTATTTCTACATTATTTTTAATTGGTGTACGTACCTTATTGGACATAAGCTCACCTCCTTCTTCTTTCCCTTCAGATTTCCTATAGTAGCTCGAGTATCATTTTGGAGTAGAGCATAGGAGGGTGTGTCTTTCACTTGCAGCTACTACTTTTGTTTTGAGGTATACCTATCCTCTTGCACAAATTATGTATATTATCTTCAAACATTTGTAATGCACAGTTTATGTACTTTATGTTGGCATGTAAACACTATAATATCTTAAGATGTATTATAGGCTATAATGGATATCTGATGCAGTAAGTTTAACTGTATTGGATGTCAATTATAGTCTCATTAAGGAATAATGTGGTACACATGATAATTTGGGATTTACGACTCCATGAAATATGTTTATACTATAAATTTAAGTTTAAGTTTAAGTGGAAAAGTAAATCAAAAAATTATGAAATGATATCATGAGATCACATCACACACTATGATTAGGAGTAAAGTAATATTGAATCGATAAATAAATTGGCTAAGTAAGAATCTACATTGGACAGAGGTAAACCTAAGTAAAGAAAAATGAAAAAAAAAATATTCAGAAATTTTAAGGAGCCCAAACAAAGCGAGAATTGGGCTGGATCCACTATAGGAAGAAATTCCAACACTATAAGCCAAAATAAGAAGACAATTTGTAGATTGTGTATACTTGCACGTATATACCATTTTAGGTCAACAAGTTTTTGAATGGTGATGAGCATTCTCGCCTGTCACACAGGCGACCCGGGTTTGATCCTCGGTAATGGTGCCAAAAACTTGTTGACCTTAAATGGTATCTAAGTTAAAGTATAAATGATCTACAAATAATACGAAAGTAAGACCAGATATCATTCCCACAAGAATTAGTTAGAATTGTTCTATCGAAGTACTAAAATTGTTTCACCCTAGATTATCCAAACTACCAAAATTTTCTAAAGCTAAATTAACTATTAAAACAAAAAAAAAAGTATAAAATAAAATGAAAGAGCATATAACTAAAATATCATCAATGAAATTGAAAAAACTAAATTTACTTTAATCTTAATGCATTTAAATTTAAATGCTATTATAATAAAAATAAAAATTACCTAAAAGCTATAACTTAAATTATACGACTTAATAACTAACTATTAAACTAAAAGGAAAAAAACCCTTGTAAAATATTCAACTAATAAACTACTTAACGTTGACATACAAAATTAATAAACTAATATAATATTTTAGTAAACTAACACAAAAACTTTAACTACAATATTCCCTGTACCCAAACTAAGTTGCCACTCCTCCACATCTTCACAGCCCACGTTCAGTTGCCACTCCAGCTCGTGTCTTGAAAATGTCGCAGCAGTAGGCAAGCGATGCAATAGCCATGTCCTGCTAGCATCATAGCCCAGCACCACCAACACTGCAGCAACTCCTACTTCTAGCTCTATTGGCCACCTCCTGCTGCCCGCTTCAGTCCATGCTTCGCCACCTCATGCTTCCACTGTCCAAAACAACAACTCTGCATTCCTCAGCAAGCGGTAACACCACCTTCGATAGAGCCAACACCGAAGCAAGAAACGCAACAAACGCAACGATGGATGAACCTGTTAAGTGTTGAAGAAGATGGCCCTTGTCACCAGCCAACTTCCCTACAGCAGTGTTAGCAACGACCCAAAGCGGTGCAGAAAACAGAGTGGTAATTTAGTGCAGAAAGCACAAAACGTGCAACCCTCAAAATAAAGAAAGCATTATGATTTAATGTAAACTTAAGTGAATTGTTTAAAACTAATCTAAAGAAATCTAAACAAAACCAAAGGAACATGGAAACTAAAAACAAACACAGTAAAAGAATTAGAAAAATGCTGAATCTAATAGGAGAAGCTACTGTCTCCAATTCTCCACTTAACGCATCTACAAGTCTCTAATGTGAAATAACAAAACATGAAACAATTCCTAAGCTAAGAAAATTGCAGCAGCAATTTGAAACATATGAAGAAAAACATTGAAGACAATGCTTCTTTCACTAGTCTCCTCCCATTTTGCGGTCTTCCTCTCTTCTTTTGTCTAAGGCACCTTTTTCTTTGCAATGTATAATTAGGTTGGGCTCTCCTTCGGTGTGTCTTTGTCCACATCTTTTTGGGCTCCTATTTGGTTTCCTTGTTAAAGCCCACTTCTTAAATGAGTGTGACTTGGGCTTACATAAGTAAAAGCCTAAACATATATGTGGTTTTGGTGCTATAAGGCTTAAGCGTTTTGCAAGGTTTAGAAAGATTTTGGATATGGGCATTGTTTATACATGGGTTTGGATAGGGTGTTAGTTGGGTTGGGATCTCATAGGAAAGGTTGTTTAGGGTCTTAAACACCAAAATTGATCATTTCTCTTGATTTTTGCACCAGTTGCTCGACTTTCTCATTCTTTCTTGAATTTCTTACATGTGAATAACAGTAAAATAAATAGGAAGGAAATTAAATAAAAATTCTACAATTATATCAAAATTCATGTAATAAAGTACCCTAAAATATGATAATAACGACTTATCGTACTAGAAGGTGTGAGTTGTCCATGGGCTGATGTGAAGTACTAATTGACACGGAAATATCTTCCAACAAAGGCCAGCAAGTGAAGACAAGTGGTAAGAAGTGCCAACTCATCCACCAAGTTTAAAGTCCTTTATACCCTTTATTTAAGTGACTATATAAGAAATGATCATTGTAGGTAATCTGGAAGATAGAAAGGAAAGGGGTGAGCTCTTCAAACCCAGTAAGACATGCGTTTAAAGCAGTCTTAGCAATAAAACATGGAAATCATGTAGCTTTTCAAATTAACATATACATGTATACAAGTTAAAATATTTATAATCTTATAAGCAAGATAAAACATGCTTGAAATTAAAGCTCCTAACATGCAAAAGTATAAACCATGCAGAAAATGAACCGCATAACCTATATACCTCATAGGATGCATCACATGAAATTCACGTAGGATAGAACACGTAGAATATTTTGTAAGTATAATCAAAGCTTTCATGTAGTTTATATCATGTAAAGTACTTGAAAACATCAGATCAAGTGTTCACATCGTATATATCACATAGCACGTAGCATATAAGCCATATGATTTATAAAATAGCAAATGGCGCGTGAAACACATAGTTAAACATTCTTTTCATGGACACTAGGCAATAACACGAAGCGTTTCATGTCATGTTCTCGTAGATGTTTCTCGAAGGAAATCTGCATCGATAATTCTCATAGACAGGGTATCTATGGCCATGGTAAGGGGGTTGTAGACTGGATCAAGGTCGTACAGTGCCCTACGCCACTTAATCAAATGGCAACAATAAGGCTCCAGTGGTTTAACTACTCGACGTGTGTAAACGTGCACCACAAGGGACGAAAAGTACACCAGGTGGTTTATAGCACAGACCACGGAGTTTCAGACCTCACACGAGCCATTCATGATAAGTTCTCGTAGATTTCATGTGGCCTCAGTCTCAAAACATAGCTTTTAAAGCATTTTTCGAGTCTATATCCTATATACTCGTAGAAAACAACACTTTTCTTTCATTTCGTAATCAAAATCATTTTCACGTAGACATTTACATTTTAAAGCATCTCATAGATCATGAAAAGTGTGAGCTCAAAAAACAAGGTTTCTCAATTTTAGGTGAATAGTAACCCTTTTTCGATTTTCGAGGGACTTTTTCATGGAAACATGTAAAACATGCATACTTAAGCATACATATATGTATATAAATATATATATATATATATAAAGGGTATTGGAAAACCAATACTACTTTAAAGTACCCCCTTTACCTCTTACACCTTAGATGATGCAAAACGTTGATTCTTGGGTTTGCCTCGATATGCGTGCCAATAACCTGAGCTGCCCAAACATGACCAATTCATAAAACAATGCTTAATAACATGTCAACATGTTCAAATGTGTGATTACTTTCCCTTTTGTTGACCAAGTTTGACGTTTTCGTTAACTTTGCCTGTTTTCTCAGTTTTTCCCATTTAAGTATCGATTTAAGCTATTTTGACTAATTTGGCACTTCCAACTTCAATTTCAATACTCTTATAGCCTACTTATTCATTCAAGCTCATAATTCACCCTAAACAACTTGCCAAATTGCCAAGTCTTACGATTTTTGATATTTAACTATAAACATTCTTGAATTAAATCAAAATTCATCATTTCAATAAGTTCCTTATGCTGGCAGCAACTACATCAATTCATACAAGTTAATTCATCCAATTCCATTTCACTAAAAATCATTTAAAAATACCAAACAAGAACATATCACATGTTCTTCATCATTCATTAATTTCTCTTACCTTTTGATCAAAGCAAATCACTCCACAAATACTCCAAATCAGTCCTCAACTGAAAATCATCAAATGTATATCTTAGATTCACTCAAAAACACAAGAAAAACCCAACAAAAATAATCAAAATCCAACATACACTTACCTATGAACATGATAGTTTCTATCTAGTAACTTCTCTCTAAGATTTACCTAGGTAAATGATTTTTTTTGTTGGATTTTTTATATGTTAGAGAGGACTCATAGGGGAAGATTTTATCCTTCTTGTCCGTTGCCTGATTCTAGCTGAAAGGTCACCAAAAAAATCCCTCAAAGTTGTCTATACAGTACCATTTCGGGAATGGACAAAGGAGGAAGACAAGGCTGGTTCTCTCGAGTTAGGAGATAAATCAGGTGATTCTAAAGGTATTGGTTAGTTTATTAAGTGAACTAATAATCTGGAGGAGATAAGAGCCATTGGATGAGAGGCGGGTAATCAAATCCAAGGGTTATCATGACTAGTCTGCTGACTTGGATTAGGCAGATTTTCTACCCTGTTTTGTAAAATTCCAAAAAATATTTCTAGTCTAATTTCTCACTTCTCTAATATTGTATTATGTCTCTAGTATCTCTTATAAAAATTTTGGGATCACTTGTTTAAGAAACATTCCCCGATTGAGCTCATTTTACTCGATTGGGTCAATACTGAGCAAAATGGCTTTAACCTTTCGGTTCACTTTAAAATTTCATTTAAACATCCAATCCTCCATATTTCCACTTGATTTTAATTTTCCAAGTAAATCATACCTTATACTAACTTTCCATGGCCTCAAAAAAATTTTATTGAATTGTTTATAATTTATTCTGATTTATTTCCTTAACTAGGCTCATTTTCTCGATTTAATGCAAAATCCAAGTTTAACTAACTTTTCACTTTGCAATGGCTTAGTTTTCATTCCTAGATGTCATTTCAAGCATGTTCATGAAATTTTGAATGAATTCTCGGGCTTAAGATCTTACCTCGATTTTCATGCCATCAGGCCGCACATTACAAACCAAGTGCTTGGATCGTCTTCGGGCTTCCATAACGTTATTCTGAGTTCTTAGTCACTTCTTAACATTTGAAATAACTAACATAGTGTGAAAATTTTGGGTTTCACATTTCTCCCCACCTTTTAAGAATTCGTTCCTCCGAATTCAAGCTGAACCATCAAATAACCGAGGGTACTTCTCCCTCATGTGGCTCTCTAGCTCCTATATGGCCTTCTCTATTCCGTGGTGTTGCCAAAGAACCTTTACTAGTGAGATAGTCTTAGATCGGAGCACTTTCTCCTTTCGATCGAGAATCTGGATCGGTTGCTTAATATAACTCATGTCCTCCTAAATCTCCAATGGTTCATATTCAATGACTTGAGAAGGGTGCGGATGGTACTTCCTTAACATGGAGATATGAAAGACATCATGTATTCCCAATAGCTGCGAAGGTAGTGCAAGCCTACAAGCCACATCTCCCACTTTTCCAATATCTCAAATGGACCAATGAATCGAGGACTTACTTTACCTTTCTTCCCAAAGAGCACGACACCCTTTACTGGAGACACCTTTATAAATACAGAGTCGCCAACTTAAAACTCTAGAGGATGCCTTCGCACATCTGCATAACTCTTCTGTCTACTTTGGGGCATCCTCAGTCTATCACATTTTAGCTACACACCTCTAGCTGCTTGTTCAACCAATCAGGAGCAACTATTTTTCTGTCACCCACTTCTTCCCAAGCAACCGGGGACCTACATCTCCTGCCATACAGAGCTTCATATGGTGCCATTCCAATGCTAGCATGATAACTGTTATTCTAGGAAAACTCTAAAAGAGGCAAGTGGTCATCCCATGAGACCTTAAAATCCAAGGCACATGTCATTAACATGTCCTCTAAGGTCTGAATAGTTTGTTTGGACTGATCGTCGGTCTGAAGATGGTAGTCGGTGCTCAAGTTCAGTCGAGACCTCAGATCCTCTTGAAATCGGGTTTAAAATCTAGAAGAAAAATGAGAATATCTGTCAAAAGTAATGCTCACAGGTGCCCCATGCAATCGTGCCACTTCTTTTACATACAAGTCTGCTAGCTTATTCTATGAGTCAGTGTTCTTACTGGGGAGGAAGTGAGCACTCTTAGTCAGCCTGTCTATAATCACCCAGACTGCATCATGACCCCTCTGTATCCTTAGTAATCCCATAATAAAATTCATAGTAATGTACTCCCATTTCCATGTAGGTATCGATAATGACTTAAGTAATCCCACAGGTCTCTGGTGCTCAACTTTAATCTGTTGGCAAACTAAACATCTAGCTACGAAGTCTGCCACATCTCTCTTCATCCCAGTCCACCAATACACCTTACGGAGATCATGGTACATCTTAGTACTACCTGGGTGCAAGGTGAAACGAGAACAATAGGACTCCTTCAGAATACTTTGTCTCAGGGTGTTATCATGTGGCACCCAAATATGGCCTTATTATCTCAACAAGCCATCATCACTAACCGAAAATTTTGACTGCGATCTCTCCTCGGCTTGGCTAACCATATCTAGTAACTTCTGATCATTCCTCTGCCCTGCTCTAATCTCGTCCAGTATAGTGGGCTCAATTCACAGGCTAGCCATGAATCCATTCTCAACCTCATCTACACTGACCTGAAGTTCGATAAACTGTCCCAACAAGTCCCATTCTCTAATCATCATATAAGAAACAATTCCTTTTATGCTAAGGGCATCTGCTACCACATTTGCCTTACCTGGATGGTACAGGATCTCATAGTCATAGTCTTTCAAGAGCTCTATCCATCTCCGTTGTTAAGCTCCTTTTGATCAAATATATACTTAAGGCTCTTATAGTCAATGAAGATTTGGAATTTCTCACCACATAGGTAGTGTCGCCATATCTTTAGTGCCAAAACCACTGCGGCTAACTCCAAATCATGAGTGGGGTAGTTACGCTCATGATCCTTCAACTGACGAGACCTATAAGCAACCACTCTACCATGCTGCATCAGCACACAACCTAAACCCTAGTGGGAGGCATCACTGTACACCACATATCCTCCAGAACCACTTAGGATGGCTAAGATTGGTGTCCTGGCCAACCGATGCTTAAGCTCTTAAAAAACCTTCTCATACTGATAAGACCATAAAAACAAAACATCCCTACGGGTCAATCTAGTCAATGGAGCTGCGATTCGAGAAAATCCCTTTACAAATCGTTAGTAGTACCTTGCAAATCCCAGGAAACTTCTAACCTTTATGACTGTCCTCAGTCTTTCCCTTCTCAACATTACATCGACCTTGGATGGATCAACAGACACCCCGTCCTTACATACAACATGCTTGAGGAAGGTGATATGTTCCAACCAAAATGCGCACTTACTTAACTTCACATACAGTTTCTTTTCACAGAGAGTCTGGAGCACAATTCTCAAGTGCTGCTCGAGCTCCTCTCGGGACCTGGAATAGATCAAAATGTCGTCAATGAATACAATCACGAATCTGTCTAAGTATTCTCAAAAGACATCATTCATGAGACTCATAAATACAGCAGAAACATAAGTCTGTCTGAAAGGCATCAGTAAAAACTCATAATGCATATATCGGGTCTGAAAAGCTATCTTCAGTATATCATCCTCCTTAATCCTAGTTGATAGTAACCCGACCTCAAATCTATCTTTAAAAACACTGAAGCCCCTTTGAGCTGATCAAACAAGTCATCTATTCTTAGCAGGGGATACTTTTTCTTAATCGTTGCTTTATTCAGGAGTCTGTAATTGATACATTGACGAAGACTGTCATCTTTCTTTCTAACGAAAAGTACCGAAGCACCACACGGTGACACACTCGGTCTTACAAACCCCTTATCAAACAACTATTATAATTATTTCTTTAGCTCCTCTAACTCAACCAGTGCCATTCGGTAAGGTGTCTTGGAGGTAGGTTGAGTATCATGTCCTAACTCAATTGCAAACTCAACTTCTCTCTCTGGTGGTAATCTCGGTAAATCATCCAAAAAAATCAGGAAACTCACATACAACCGGAACATCATGGATACATGGTGGTTCCCGACTGCCGTCAGAAATAAAAGCAACATGCTCTTCACAAAGTTTGATATCATCAGTCAATGTCAAACGTAACCATCTTATAATAACACAAAATTTAACACCATGCATTTTATTTCTTTTTAGCAAAGCATACATCAAACTTTTCAAGTAAGGAGAAAGTCAGAGTCTTGGTGTAGCAGTCTAGGCTTACACGATTGGCAGCTAGCCAACTCATGCCTAATATTACATTAAAATCCTTAATGTTTAACAAAACTATACCTGCTAACAATTTCTTATCTCCTACCATTATTTCACAATCTTTACATATCATGTTAGTCTTTTACGATACGTGCATAGGTGTGCTTATATGCAACATGTAATCTAGAGGCTCAGGTGTTCGGTGTAACTTACATGCAAATTATGGGGATATAAAGGAGTGTATGGAACCTGGATCAATTAATACATGTGCCTTATGATTACAGATAAAGAGTATACCTCAAATAGTATCAGTGGACATGTCAGTTGTCTCCATGTCCGTAGCATATACATGACCTTACGAGACAGGTTTCTTGCCCTTATTTACGACTGTAATTCTCTTTTATCGAGCTTGTCTCTATGGAGTCAGAGCCTGTCTCTCGGTCTGCTTAGCTTCCTCTCGAGGTTCTTGAGGTCTCATCAAGGGACAATCCCTAATCAAGTGTCTTACCTCTCTACATCTGTAGCAGGCAGCTATGGCAGTACAACAGAGTCCATAATATAACCTGCCACATCTCCTACATCTCGGTACCCCTATCTCAGGACCTCAGGTAGTATCAACAACACCATTGGGGTTCTTTGATTTACCGGCCCCTGTCTGAGGTCTCTCTACCCTATACATCTTGGGATGTTCCCGTCTCAAGTCATATCGTGAAGTCTCTATCCTCTTTCCCTTATCCTTGCCCATTTTTCTGAACCCATGATCTGTCTAAGTGACTTCTAGCCCTCCCTCAATTTCTTGGGCTCGTTTCAAAGCATCTTTAAAATCTATGATCCGTTGTCCCAATAACCTATCCCAGATCCCTTAACTCATTGGGTAGTGAAATGATTTTCATACTTATCTACGATCATACTCCTTTGAATCAGATTTAAAAACTCTGCCTATATCTTCTTTTGTGTAGTGAGCGAAATATACTAAGCTTGGAATGAGGTAAGGAAGGCATCCCATGTAATCTCTAATGGTTCCTCTGCCAATACAGTATGTGTAGCTCTCCACCAAAATTTGGATTGGCCTTTCATCATATAGCCAGCCATAGTAACTCTCTCCGTGTTTGTACACCCCAAAAACTGAAATATTGTATCCATCTCTATTATCCACTCCTCAGCTTTGACCGTATCCTTCATCTAAATTTCGGTGGATGCATACTCAAAAAGTCTCTCAGCCTTTATGTCTCTTTGTTATCCCTAGGTAGGCTGAGAGGCTAAGGCTGTTAGAGGGACCGATGGTGGAGGATTAGGTGCCGGTGTAGTAGCACCAGTACCAGGTGTAGTTGCCCCCAACTGCTGGGCAAACATAGCAGGAAGAGCGGTAAGTCCTTCCCTCATACTTTGCATGTCCACTTCTATCCTCCTCATTCGAGTGTTTTGGCTTTTGGGCTGAGGGGGAGAGGGTGGAGTGGGTTGCGCTTGTCTCCGTGGACGGCCCCGTCAACCTCTCATAGTTCAGTGATCAAATACCTGCACGTAACCCAAGAATTTAGTTGCACTTTAACAGATATATTTATTTTATTACCAGACAAGCTTAGACAATTTGGGATGTAATCTAATCTCCGGACTGACACTAACACTACTAGACAACTATTGCTCTGATACCATGTAAACTGTAACGCCCCGAAAGTATGAAAAACAAGCTATTTTTAAATTTTTATCCTTTTTATCTAAGTTGCATTCCTATCAATGTCATATACTTAACCTAATTTATTTATAAAAATTTCGACAGCATAACGACTGTCATTGGACCTAACCCTCCTGCAAAGTTTAAACACAGTTCATATTTGCAATCCAGGTGATTTTAGAATCCTTTCCCAACTCAATACCATCCTCATTCTCACTGCAATACACATAAAACATATAATATACATCAATGTGTAGATCACATGTTTACAATTGTGTTTACATCTATTTACACCTAATTACATCCCAAATATAAACTTACATCATTATTTATGCTTTAAAATAAGCATGGCATATAAAGTAAAGTAATACCTTGCTAATATTAAATAGTTTGGAAAGGGTCGAGTGCCTCGTCCACGACCACTGTAGATAATCTGGAAGATAGAAAGGAAGGGGGTGAGCTCTTCAAACCCAGTAAGACGTGTGTTTAAAGCAGTCTTAGCAATAAAACATTGAAATCACGTAGCTTTTCAAATTAACATATACATGTATACAAGTTAAAATATTTATAATCTTATAAGCAAGATAAAACATGCTTGAAATTAATGTTCGTAACATGCAAAAGTATAAACCATGCAGAAAATGAACCGTGTAACCTATATAGCTCATAGGACACATCACATGAAGGATAGAATACGTAGAATATTTTGTAAGTACAATCAAAGCTTTCATATAGTTTATATCACGTAAAGTACTTGAAAACACCATATCAAGTGTTCACAGAGCATATATCACGTAGCACATAGCATATAAACCATATAATTTATAAAATAGCACATGGCATATGAAACACATAGTTAACCATTCTTTTCATGGAGACTAGGCAATAACATGTAGCATTTCATGTCATGTTCTCGTAGATGTTTCCCGAAGGAAATCCGTGTAGATAATTTTCATAGACAGGGTAACTATGGCCATGGTAAGGGGGTTGTAGACTGGATCAGGGTCGTCCAACGCCCTACGTAACTTAATCAAATGGCAACAATAAGGCTCCGTGTGGTTTAACTACTCGACGTACTCAAACGTATGCCACAAGGGATGAAAAGTACACCAGGTGGTTTATCACATGGGCCATGGAGGTTTAGACCTCACACAAGCCATTCATTACAAGTTCTTGTAGATTTCATGTGGCCTCAGTCTCAAAACATAGCTTTTAAAGCATTTTTTGGGTCAATATCTCGTATACTCATAGAAAATAACACTGTTCTTTCATTTCATAAACAAAATCATTTTCATGTAGACATTTACATTTCAAAGCATCTCATAGATCATGAAAAGTGTGTTTGAAGAGCTCAAAAAATAAGATTTCTCGGTTTAAGGTGAATAGTAACCCTTTTTCGATTTTTAGGGGACTTTTTCATGGAAACATGTAAAAACATGCATACTTAAGCATACATACATACATATATATATATATATACATACATACATATATATATATATACATACATACATATATATATAAAGGGTATTGGAATACCACTACTACTTTAAAGTACACCTCTTACCTCTTAAACCCTAGATGGTGCAAAACGTCGATTCTCGGGTTTAGTTCGATATACGTGCCAATAACTCGATCTGCCTAACATGACCAATTTATCAAACAATACTTAATAACATGTCAACATGTTCAAATGTGTGATTACTTTTCCCTTTTGTTGACCAAGTTTGACTTTTCGTTAACTTTGCCTGTTTTCTCGATTTTTCCCGTTTAAGTATCGATTTAAGCTATTTTGACTAATTTGGCATTTCCAACTTCAATTTTAATACTCTTATAGCCTACTAATTCATTCAAGCTCATAATTCACTCTAAACAACTTGCCAAATTTCCAATTCTTACAATTTTTGATATTTCACCGGTTTAAGCTCTAAATCAAACTTTTTACAGTATAAATTTAAATGTAAAAATTCTTGAATTAAATCAAAATTCATCATTTCCATAACTTCCTCATGCTGGCAGCAACTACATCAATTCATACAAATTAATTCATCCAATTCCATTTCACTAAAAATCATTATAAAATACCAATCAAGAACATATCACATGTTCTTCATCATTCATCAATTTCTCTTACCTTTTGATCAAAACAAATCACTCTAAAAATACTCCAAATCAGTCCTCAACTGAAAATCATCAAATTTATATCTTATATTCACTCAAAAACACAAGAAAAACCCAACAAAAATTATCAAAAATCCAACTTATATTTACCCATGAACAGGACAGTTTCTATCCATCATCTTCTCTCTACGATTTCCCTAGGTAAATGAACTTGTTTTTGGTTGGATTTTTTATAAGTTAGAGAGACTCATAGGGAAAGATTTCTTCCTTCTTTTCTGTTGCCTGATTCTGGCCGAAAGGTTGTCAAAAAAATCTCTCAAAGTTAGTTGTGCAGTACCATTTTGGGAATGGACAAGAGAGAAAGACAAGGCTGGTTCTCTCGGGTTAGGAGGGCAAATCAAGTGATTCTAATGCATTGGTTATTTTAGTAAGTGAACTAATGATCTGGATTAGATGGGAGCCATTGGATGAGAGGAGGATAATTAAATCGAAGGGTTATCATGACTGGTTTGTTGACTTAGACTGGATAGAATTTCTACCTTGTTTGTAAAATCCCAAAAAATATTTCTAGTCCAATTTCTTCCAATTTCTCACTTCTTCAATAATCTATTATGTCTCTAGTATCTCTCATAAATATTTGGGGGTTACTTGTTTAAGAACATTTCCCTGATTGAGCTCATTTTACTCGATTCTGTCAATACCGAGCAAAATGGCTTTCACCTTTCGGTTCACTTTAAAAATTCATTTAAACATCCAAACCTCCATATTTCCACTTGATTCCAACTAAATCATACCTTATACTAACTTTCCATGGCCTCAAAAAAATTTTCTTGAATTCTTTATAATTTATTTTGATTTATTTCCTTAACTTGGCCCATTTTCCCGATTCAATGCAAAACCCGAATTTAACTAACTTTTTCTCTTTGCAATGACTTAGTTTTCATTCTTATATGTCATTTCAAGCATGTTTATGAAATTTTGAATGAATTCTGGGGCTTAGGACCTTGCCTCGATTTTCATGCCACCGGGCCCCACGTTACTAACCAAGTGCTTGGATCGTCTTCGGGCCTCCATAACGTTATTCCAACTTCTTAGTCACTTCTTAACATTCTAAATAACTAACATAGTGTGAAAATTTTATGTTTAACATTTCTCCCCACCTTTTAGGAATTCGGTCCTCCGAATTCAAGTTGGACCATCAAATAGTCGAGGGTACTTGTCCCTCATGTGGCTCTCTAGCTCCCATGTGGCTATCAAGCTCCTATGTGGCCTCGTCTATTATGTGGTGTTACCAAAGAACCTTTACTAGTGAGATTGTCTTAGATCACAGCACTTTCTCCTTTCGATCGAGAATCAGAATCGTTTGCTCAATATAACTCATGTCCTTTTGAATCTCCAATGGTTCATATTCAATAACATGAGAAGGGTTCGAATGGTACTTTATTAACATGGAGACATGAAAGACGTCATGTATTCCCAATAGCTGCGAAGGTAGTGCAAGTCTATAAGCCACGTCTCACACTTTTTCCAATATCTCAAATGGACCGATGAATTGAGGACTTAGTTTCCCTTTCTTCCCGTAGCGCATGGCACCCTTTACTGGAGACACCTTCACAAATACAAAGTCCCCAACTTGAAAATCTAGAGGACACCTCCGTACATCTGCATAACTCTTATGTCTACTTTGGGTCATCCTTAGTCTATCACAGATTAGCTGAACACCTTTAGCCACTTGTTCAACCAAATCGGGAGCAAGTACCTTTCTGTCACCCACTTCTTCCCATGCAACCGAGGACCTACATCTCCTGCCATACAGAGCTTCGTATGGTGTCCTTTAAGGTCTGAATAGTCCGCTTGGACTGACGATCGGTCTGAGGATGGTAGGTGGTGCTCAAGTTCAGTCGAGACCTCAAAGCCTCCTGAAATCGGGTCTTGAAGTAAAACGAGAATCTCTGTCAAAAGTAATACTCACAGGTGCCCCATGCAATCGTGCCACTTCTCTAACATATAAGTCTGCTAGCTTATCCAGTGAGTCGTGCTCTTGATGAGGAGGAAGGGAGCACTCTTAGTTAGCCAGTCTACAATCACCCAAACTGCATCAAGACCACTCCGTGTCCTTGATAATCCAATAATAAAATCCATGGTAATGTGTACCCACTTCCACGTAGGTATCAATAATGACTTAACCAGTCCCGCAGGTCTCTGGTGCTCAGCTTTAATCTACTGGCAAACTAAATATCTAGCTATGAATTCTACCACATCTCTCTTCATCCCAGTCCACAAATACACCTTACAGAGATCATGGTAGATCTTAGTACTACCTGCAGGCTAACCATGATTCCATTCTCAACCTTATCTACACCGACCCGAAGCTCGGCACACTGTCCCAACAAGTATCATTTTCTAATCATCATGTAGGAAACCATTCCTTTTCTACTATGGGCATCCGCTACCACATTTGCCTTACCTGGATGGTACAGGACCTCACAGTCATAGTCTTTCAAGAGCTCTATCCATCTTTGATGTCTCATATTAAGCTCTTTTTGATCAAATATATACTTAAGGCTCTTATGTTCAGTGAAGATATGGAATTTCTCACCATATAGGTAGTGCTGCCATATATTTAGTGCCAAAACCACTATGGCTAACTCTAAATCATGAGTGGGGTTATTGATAATTTTATATTTTTAGAATTATTTGTGCTTAATTTTCTAATTAATTATTTAAATCCCCAATTTATTTTGTTAATTATCCCCTTTATTTAATTAAAATTCTCATGTTAGTAGATAAATTAAATCCGGATGAATTTTGAATATTTCGGTAGAAAATAGATCGAAATTGAGCTAAAATTGAGATTGGACTACGAGGACAACACGAGCCTAGCACATCCAATTGGACAAAAACACAGATGACATGGAAATATTATTTTTCAATGAGCCAATGGTGTGAAGACAAGTGGCCAAACAATGCCAACTCATTTAGGATGAAAATAAATTACAATTGTACCCCTAAGTGTGTATATAAATAGAAAAAGATGGCAATTGAAAAGGGGGTAGCCTAGGTTAGAATAGAGGTAAATTAGGGTAGAATAGTTTTTAGGTTAATTTTAAAAGCTTTCTTTGCAATTTTCGAATAGTTCTTTTTTACAAGTTATTTTACTGTTCATTCCATTTTCTTTATGTTCTTCGTTAGTCTTGGATTTATTTTTCAATGAAAATCAATTTCATTTCATGTTCTCGGTTTGATAAAAACTAGTTCTTTATTGTTAAGTTCTATTTGCATAGTTGATTTCCTAGTTGATTTGCTCTCGGTTTCCCTTAAATATCTATGTTTTTGGGTTCATCAGTCTTTATTTTTTTTGTTCTTGCTCTCGGGTACTCATCTTGGTGTATTCGGTTAGCCATTTCTTCCTTTATTTATCCTTTTGGTTTTGATGCTTTGTTGTGGGTAGATGTTTAGCATTTATCTACATCAATGGCAAAGTGGAACCTTGGTTGAAGAAAGGAAGGAAGCATCCCGAGCTGCTAGAATCGTATGGATGAAGGACGTTGAGCTTTTTTTTAGTTGTAGTTTGCACATTTTCCATCTCGGTTTCATTCTAAGTTGACTGTTTCATTTTTGTTTGATGTCTTAAGCTTTTATTAAAATCATGTTTTCTGGTTTATAGTGTAGTGAGGTTGCAAAGAACCGAGAGCCACATATTAGTTCTTTGCTTTATTCTGTTTTCTTTGTTATTTCACTGTTCACTTTCTTCAGTTAATTTTGCAAAATTGTTTTTAATAAGTTTGTTGTTTTCAGGTGGTGTAGAGGCATAGTTGTTCATTCTTCAAGCTTTGCCTATTGCCACAGATGTCTCTTTTGTGACTGCTCCACAAATGAGGCAGAACCGGATTTTCTCTCCATTTCTATGTTGTGGTTGCAGCTAACGTTTTGGACAACCCGAGAGCAGTGCATCACCAACCGGACCTGGAATTGGAGAGAAAAGCTGGGCATGCAAGATGACAAGCGGTAACAACAGCTGGGCAGGACAGTGCAGCAGAACGAGCAGCAACGATAGAAGCAAACCACATCTGGACAGCAGCTGATGAAGACAGCAGGCCTTGAATCGAGAACACACCTGGAAATGAAATTATGCTAGAAAGACAATGAACAGTACCAAAAGTCGGGACCACTAAGCTGCAATTTCATTTAAGACTTCGTTTAGCCACCTTCCTTTTGTTTAGCTTAATGTTTATTGAATTTTTAGCATTTTGATTGTTTTCATTAGTGTTAATTAGGATAATGGTTAATTGATAGTTAAATTTAAAGTTTTAAGTTGTTAATTTAATCTTTAGTTTTATGTTTTAGTTAATAGTTAATTTTATGTTATATGTTTTAGGACTTAATTTTAGTTTAGTATTTTAAGAGTTGCATTTAGAATTAATTTAGATTAAATGTGTTTCATGCATTTTTAATTTAGTTTTCATTTTTATTAGATTTTAGGTTAGTTTAATTTGCAATTTTTATTAGTTTAATTACATGCATTTTTATTTTAAGTTTGTTTAAATTTTAGTTTAATTAATTTTATTGCTTTATTTTCATAATTGCATTTTATTTTAATTGTGTTAATTAGTTTTAACTATTTTAATTATTTTTGTAGGTTTTTTATTTTAATTGCATGGAGCACTGTAAGTAATTTTGCTCGGTTTTATTTTCTTTATTTTATAGTTTTATTATTTTCAGTACTATTAGCTTTGTAGATCACCCTTCAATTTTATAATTTGCTAGGATATACTTAGGGTAAGATTAACCAGTAGTTAGTTAGGCTGATCAACTTCTCTGTGGGACGATAACTCGGGACTCAAATCCCATTATTACTCGTACGACCCGTGCACTTGCAGACAATACCCTTTGGGCGTGTCAAGTTTTTGGCGCCGTTGCCGAGGAAGTTTTAATTAGTTGTTAATTAATATCGGTGAAATTATGCTTAGCTGTAATTCTAGCTTGTAAATATTTAGATCCTTAGTTTAGTTTAGTTTAGTTAATTTTCTCCATTTAATTAAAAAAAACTTTAAAAAAAATTCTAAGGACTTTTAGATGTTTGCATGCGTAGAGCCGGGAGTTATGATAGCTTTCCTCTAGATCCTGAAATTGAAAGAACGCTTAGGAAAATTCGAAAGATTCTAGGAAATTAATAGCTCCGCTGCAAAACATCATGGCAGAAAATAGGGAAATTAGAACCGTTGGAGATTATGCAATGCCGACGGTTGTTAGAAAAGATGGCGGCTAACAACTATTTATGGTCCTCGAAGAGGCAATTGCCAAAGAAGTCGGCGGGTATTTATGAGCTCGACACACTGTCTACCTTGACCTCTCAAATCGCTAATCTTATGAAGAAGGTAGAGTCGCTTAGTACCCAGCGTAATCCTTCTACCAGTCCTAATTCGATTTATTATGTCCAAAATCCTTTTCTTTCATGCGAGCTGTGTAGTGGTACCCACTCTGTAGATAGGTGTCCACTTAACTTAGAATTGGTTCAGTATGTTGCTCCACGTCAGAAGCAACAGAACAACCCCTTGTCAAACACCTATAATTTAGGGTGGAGGAACCATCTTAACTTCTCCTGGAGCCAAAACCAAGGGCAAACTTCTAACTCCATATCTGTAGGACACCCTAGTTTTCAAGCTCCACCGGTTTAGGTACCACCACAGCTGCAATTTCCATACCATCCACTACATCATCCATCCCCACCTCAATTTCAATATCATCCATCACCACCACCACCACCACCACAACCTCAGCACTTACCAACAGCTGAAAAGAAGCCCTCGCTTGAGGAAATGTTTACAACGATCCTGCAAAATCAAGCAGCTTTAATTAAGAACTTAGAGGTTCAGGTAGAACAAATAGCGAATGCTCTTAGTCAGCATCCTCAAGGGACCCTTCCTAGTAACACCGAATCCAATCTTGTTAGGCAAAGGGAGGGTAAGGAATATGTGCAAGCCATTACCCTTAGGAGCGACAAAGAGCTAGATGATGATCCACAAGTTAAGTCCCAACCTGAACAGCACATAGTTGAAGAATCTTTAAGTTCTAACGAAGCAGCTCTGAAAGAACAAGAATATCAGGATCAAGCTGCAAAAGAATCAAAGCTAGGTGCTTCTTCATCTATACCTTCTTCTACTTCACAGCCTTCCTCACCCTCTGATGCTACACAAGTTTCCACTACATCCCTTCCGGTTAGACCACCAGTACCTTTTCCTTAGAGGTTTCAAAACCAAAAGCTTGACCAATAATTTACCAAATTTCTTGAGGTTTTTAAGAAACTTCACATCAACATTCCTTTCGCAGATGCCTTAGAGCAAATGCAAGTTATGTGAAGTTTCTAAAGGATATCCTCTCGAGGAAGAGAAGACTGGAAGATTATGAGACAGTGACCTTAACTGAGGAATGTAGTGCCATTATCCAGAGAAAATTACCCCTCAAGCTCAAGGTTCCCGGGAGTTTTACCATACCCTGCACTATTGAAAATTTATTCTTTAGTAGAACCCTATGCGATTTAGGAGCTAGTATAAATTTGATGCCATTGTCTATCTATCAGAAGTTAGGAATAGGGGATATCAAGCCCACTACAGTGACCCTTCAGTTAGCATATTGATCCATTAAATATCCAAAGGGGGTCATTGAGGATGTGTTAGTAAAGGTGGACAAATTTGTTTTCCCTGCATATTTTATTGTTTTGGATATGGAGGAAGACAGGGAAGTCCCCATTATACTAGGTAGACCTTTCCTAGCGACTGGTAGAACCTTAATTGATGTACAAAAGGAGGAGTTAACTATGAGAGTCCTAGATCAGAGGGTGTAATTTAATGTTTTTAAACCTTTGAAGCTCCCTGATGACTCTCAAGAGTGTTTTAAGATGGAGATTAAGGAGAATATAAGGCTTAAGCACAAGAGATCTGAAAGAAGGAAGGAAGTAGATAGAGCTCAAGAGGATTTAACTGTTAACATTTTGTCACCACTCTGGATGACCCTCCTACTCTTCGCACTGCTGCTGAGTGTTGTCTTCTTTAGCTGCGTTTGAAGTGGCTGTGTTTTTATTTTCACTTTGTATATAGTTCATTTTTCTTTTTCTTTTCTGTTGTTTCTTTCTTTGTTTATTTTGCAGGTTTATTTTCTAGTTTTACGCTTTCAATCAAAGCTTCAGTTGTTCATCATCATCAGAAAGGGGAGTACTTTGTTCCTGAACTTCAATTCTTATATTATCTGCACACTGAGGACACTGTGCACTTTAAGTTTGGGGGAAGGGATATCACTTGAGTATTTTTCAAAAATTTGAGCAAAATTGAAAAAAATTTCAAAATGTTTTCGAAAATCTGAGCTTAAATTGTTTGATTTTGGGATGATTTAGTATTTAGCATTAGTTTTCCCATAGTCCAATGATATGACCCCATGATTAAGTCTGATTTTGATTTACTAAGAAGCATGATTATAGGAAAAGCATGAAGTTGAATTCTTGAATTTGTCTTGATTCTGATTGTGATTTCCTCATCTTACGCACATGTCATGTCATGAATATGTATATTTATTTAGAGAAAGCTTATGTGGACTTAGGATTGCATTTGTCTAGTTGATTTTGTGTATCATATTCTAGAATTTGTTTGATCTAATCTCGAGGTGAAATATTAGATCACACTTAATTAGGGAGATGATTTAGGCCATCTTTGGATCGTTTAAGCCTTTCGAGCCATCCCTGTATATACTTTATCCCTTGTCACCTATCTGGGCCAAATAAACCTTTCTCTGTAAATACACCTGCTTATAATTTTCCTTAGCTTAAATACTTTGTTCCTATCCCTTACCCCGAAAGCATGAAAGTCATTGGGATATATTTTGAGCTTTGTACATATGGGTATCTGGTGATAGTGAATGTTCAAAAAAAAAAAAGAAAAAAAAGAAGAAGAAAAATACAAAAATAGAATAAAACGTTTAGTGAAATAAATAAGTTTGGGGGAAATGATTTAAGCTCTTACATTAAGATCCTAGAAGTAATGCATGTTCAGGGGTAATTAAACCTAAATCGACTTTGTCATACCTTAACCCCAGCCTTACATTACAAGCTTAATGAAGTCCTATTAATCTTCGATTAAGTGTGACTACATTAGTGGAGAGAGAAGTGAAAATCAAACTTATGGGAAAGATCACATGTCATTAACTTTGCATTCACTGTGTTTGCATAATCTAATCCGGATAATGTACCGTGAAGTGGCTTTGACATTTTTCACACACTCACGAGGAGTCCAATTTGGGTTAGGACTTATGATTGAATAATTTTGAATGTTGGACTTGTAATTGTGAATCTTTAAGATCATATTCTGTACTTTTTCTTCGAGGATAATATTGGGGAAATTATTATGCTTAGTACTTGTCATTCCTACAATTATTTTGTTTTGCTTGAGGACAAGCAAAAACTCAAGTTTGGGGGTCTGATAATTTTATAATTTTAGAATTATTTGTGCTTAATTTCTAATTAATTTTTAAATCCCCAATTTATTTTATTAATTATCCCTTTTATTTAATTAAAATTCTCATGTTTGCAGATAAATTAAATCCGGATGAATTTTGAATATTTCGGTAGAAAATGGACCGAAATTGAGCTAAAATCGAGATTGGACCACGCGGACAACATGAGCCTTACACATCCAATTGGACAAAAAGATAGATGACATGGAAATATTATTTTTCAAGGAGCCAATGGTGTGAAGACAAGTGGCCAAACAATACCAACTCATTTAGGATGAAAGCAAACTACAATTGTACCCCTAAATGTGTATATAAATAGAAAAAGATGGCAATTGAAAAAGGGGGTAGCCTAGGTTAGAATAGAGCTAAATTAGGGTAGAATAGTTTTTAGGTTAATTTTAAAAGCTTTCTTTGCAATTTTTGAATAGTTTTTTTTTATAAGTTGTTTTACTGTTCATTCCATTTTCTTTATGTTCTTCGTTAGTCTTGGATTTATTTTTCAATGAAAATCAATTTCATTTCATGTTCTCGATTTGATAAAAACTAGTTCTTTATTGTTAAGTTCTATTTGCATAGTTGATTTTCTAGTTGATTTGCTCTCGGTTTCCCTTAAATATCTATGTTTTTGGGTTCATCAATCTTTTTTTTTTTTGGTTCTTGCTCTCGGGTACTCATCTTGGTGCATTCGGTTAGCCATTTCTTCCTTTATTTATGCCTTTTGCTTTTGATGCTTTGTTGTGGGTAGCTGTTTAGCATTTATCTACATCAATGGCAAAGTGGAACCCTGGTTGGAGAAAGGAAGGAAGCATCCTAAGCTGTTGCACATTTTCTAAGTTGACTGTTTCATTTTTGTTTGCTGTCCTAAGCTTTTATTAAAATCATGTTTTCTGGTTTATAGTATAGTGAGGTTGCAAAGAACCGAGAGCCACATATTAGTTCTTTGCTTTGCTCTGTTTTCTTTGTTATTTCATTGTTCACTTCCTTCAGTTAATTTTGTAAAACTGTTTTTAATAAGTTTGTTGTTTTCAGGTGGTGCAGAGGCATAGTCGTTCATTCTTCAAGCTTTGCCTGTTGCCACAGATGTCTCTTTTGTGACTGCTCCAAAAATAAGGCAGAACCCGATTTTCTCTCCATTTCTATGTTGTGGTTACAGCTAATGTTTTGGACAACCCGAGAGCAGTGCATCACCAGCCTCACCTGGAATTGGAGAGAAAAGTTGGGCATGCAAGATGACAAGCGATAACAACAGCTGGGCAGGACTGTGCAGTAGAATGAGCAGCAACGGCAGAAGCAAACCACATCTGGACAGCAGCTGATGAAGACAGCAGGCCTGGAACCCAGAACACACTTGGAAATGAAATTCTGCTGGAAAGACAATGAACAGTACCAAAAGTCAGGACCACTAAGCTGCAATTTCATTTAAGACTTTGTTTGGCCACTTTCCTTTTGTTTAGCTTAATGTTTATTGCATTTTTAGCATTTTGATTGTTTTCATTAGTGTTAGTTAGGATAGTGGTTAATTGATAGTAAAATTTAAGGTTTTAAGTTAATAATTTAATCTTTAGTTTTAAGTTTTAGTTAATAGTTAATTTTATGTTATATGTTTTAGGACTTAATTTTAGTTTAGTATTTTAAGAGTTGCATTTAGAATTAATTTAGATTAAATGTGTTTCATACATTTTTAATTTAGTTTTCATTTTTATTAGAATTTAGGTTAGTTTAATTTGCAATTTTTATTAGTTTAATTACATGCATTTTTATTTTAAGTTTGTTTAAATTTTAGTTTAATTAATTTTATTGCTTTATTTTCATAATTGCATTTTATTTTAATTGTGTTAATTAGTTTTAACTATTTTAATTATTTTTGTAGGTTTTTTATTTTAATTACGTGGAGCACTGTAAGTAATTTGCTCGGTTTTATTTTCTTTATTTTATAGTTTTATTATTTTTAGTACTGTTAGCTTTGTAGATCACCCTTCAATTTTATAATTTGCTAGGATATACTTAGGGTAAGATTAACCGGTAGTTAATTAGACTGATCAACTTCTTTGTGAGACGATAACTCGAGACTCAAATCCCATTATTACTTGTATGACCCGTGCACTTGCGGACAATACCCTTTGGGCGTGTTAGTTGTTACGCTCATGGTCCTTCAGATGACGGGACCCATAAGCAGCCACTCTACCATGCTGCATCAACACACAGCCCAAACCTTAGGGAAAGGCATCACTATACACCACATATCATCTAGAACCACTTAGGATGGCCAAGACTGGTGTCGTGGTCAACTGACACTTGAGCTCTTGAAAACTCTTCTTACACTAATCAGACCATACAAATGAAACATCCCTACGGGTCAATTTGTTCAATGGAGCTGCGATTTGAGAAAATCCCTGCACAAATCGTCAGTAGTACCTTGCTAATCCAAGGAAACTTCTAACCTATGTGACTGTCCTCGGTCTTTCCCATCTCAACACTGCATCGACCTTAGATTGATCAACAGACCCCCCGTCCTTAGATACAACATGCCCGGGGAAGGTGATCTATTCCAACCAGAATGCCCACTTACTTAATTTCCCATATAGTTTCTTTTCACAGAGAGTCTGGAGCACAGTTCTTAAGTGCTACTCGAGCTCCTCTCGGAACCTGGAATAGATCAAGAGGTCATCAATGAATACAATCATGAATCTATTTATGTATTCTTGAAAGACATCATTCATGAGACTCATAAATGCAGCAGGGTTATTAGTCTGTCCGAAGGGTATCTCCAAAAATGCATAGAGCCCAGATTGGGTCCAAAAACCTGTCTTTGGTATATCAACCTCCTTAATCCTTAGCTAATAGTAACCCAACCTCAAATCTATCTTTGAAAACACTGAAGGCCCTTTCAGCTGAACAAACAAGTCATCTATTCTTGGTAGGGGATACTTATTCTTAATCGTTGCCTTATTTAAGAGTCTGTAATCGATACATAGATGAAGATTGCCATCTTTCTTTCTAACAAAAAGTACTGGAGCACCAAACGGTGACACACTCGATCTTACAAACCCCTTATAAAGCAACTCTTGTAATTATTTATTCAGCTCCTATAACTCAACCAGTGCTATTCAGTAAGGTGGCTTGGAGATAGGTTAAGTATCAGGTGCTAACTCAATTGCAAACTCAACTTCTCTCTTTGGTGGTAACCCCAGTAAATCCTCCAAAAAAACATCGAGAAATACAGCTGGAACATCCTTAATACTTGGTGGTTCCCAACTGTCATCAGAAATAAAAGCAACATACTCTTCACAAAGTTGGATATCATCAGTCAATTTTGAACGTAACCATCTTATAATAACACAAAATTTAACACCATACAATTTATTTCTTTTTAGCAAAGCATACATCAAACTTTTTCGACAAGGAGAAAGTCAAAGTCTTGGTGTAGTAGACTAGGCTTACACAATTGGTAGCTAGCCAGCTCATGCCTAATATTACATCAAAATCCTTCATGTTTAACAAAACTATATTTGCTAACAATTTTTTATCTCCTACCATTATTTCACAATCTTTACATATCATGTCAGTCTTTTACGATACGTGCATAGGCGTGCTTATATGCAACATGTAATCTAGAGGCTCAGGTGTTTGGTGTAACTTAATGCAAATTGTGGGGATATAAAGGAGTGTGTGGAACCTGTATCAATTAATACATGTGCCTCATGATTACAGGAAAGGAGTGTACCTCAAATAGTATCAGTGGACGTGTCAGCTGTCTCCTTATCTATAACATATACATGACCCTACAAGACAGGTTTCTTGCCCTTATTTGCGGCTGTGGTTCTCTTCTGTGGGGCTTGTCTTTGTGGAGCCGGAGCCTATCTCTCGGTATGCTTAGGTTCTTCTCGAGGTTTTTGAGGTCTCATCAAAGGACAATCCCTAATCAAGTGTCTTACCTCTCCACATCCATAGCAGGCACCTATGGTAGTACGACAGAGTCCATAATGCAACCTGCCATATCTCTTGCATTGCGGTACCCCTATCTTAGGACCTCGGGTAGTATCAACAACACCACTGGGGGTCTTTGATTTACCAGCCCCTGTCTGAGGTCTCTCTACCCTCTGCTTATTGGGTTGTTCCTATCTCAAGTCATATCGAGAAGTCTCTATCCTCTTTCCCTTATCCTTGCCTATTTTGCTGAGCCCATGCTCAGTATGAGTCACATCTAGCCCTTTCTCAATCTCCTAGGCTCGTTCCAAAGCATCTTTAAAATCTATGACCCTAATAATTCTATTAAAATATAATTATTTGTGCTTAATTTCTTAATTAATTATTTTAATCCCCATATTATTTTATTAATCATCCCCTCAATTTAATTAAAATTCTCTTATGTGCAGGTAAATTAAATCTGGATGAATTTCAGTCGAATATAGGGTGAAAATGAGCTAAAAGGAGACAGACCACTACCATTTCACAGTATGAGTCACCATTTGTCTGGACATGTGTGATGCCAATTGTTCGTATTTTAATCACCTCGAAAAGATAAGATCAACGGATACCGTGCCCACCTTATGAAAGACACACGTCAGGCCACATCGCACAGCCAAATGGACTAGAAGACAAATGACGAGGAAATATCTTCTCTACAGCGAATGGAATAAAGCCAAGTGGCCAAATAATGCCAACTCATCTAGGATTGAAAATTACAACTGTACCCCCAATTTTGTGTATAAATAGAATATGACGAGCAATTGAAAAACCAAGCAGGTAGAGTAGAATAGAAGTAGGTAGAAGTAGAATTTTATGGTAGAAGTAATTTTAAGGCAAGTAGTTTAGAAAATAGTCTATTTTTATTTAGGTTGAAAGTTTTATTTCCTTAGTTTTCTTTAAACTTACCCGTTAGTCTTTATCAAGCATCCATTTATTAGCTTTGTTTATCACAACTTCAAATTTTGTTCTAAGAAAAGTTCTTTGTTTCCAGTTCATTTTCATTGCTGCTTATCAATCTCTCTTTATGTGAGAGTCCCCTTTACATCCCCACAAGGCCGCTATCCTCACCCTCACTACCTCACTGGTAGACTTTTGGGCCTGTTTGATAACTCCAAGGGCAGACAGCTTGGTCAATAAAGGTGAAATGAATTTATTTCAGGTTAAATTGATCAAGATATGAATTTATGAGAATTAATCGGAATTAATCAAGATTTTTACTTCGCAAAATAATCTCGAAAATAATCGAAAAATTTATCGAAAAATCATTCGGGACAAAATCCCGAAAATACGGAGCAATTATACCCGAAAAAGGGTTAAAATATAATAAATAAATTAAATAAAATTAAATTAATTAATTTAGAATAAAACAATAATTTTAAGGATATTTTAAGAGATATTTTGGTATTTTTAATATATTTTAATGATTAAAAAATAATAAAAATAAATAAATAAAAATAAATTAATTAATAAGTTAAAAAAAAGGAAATCTGAAAACGGGTCGGGGAGAGAGAAAGAGAAGCAGAGACGGAAAACGAAGCCAACCCGAGGAGAAGACCGACGAGCCGTCCGGCGACCAACGGCCAGGCGACCACCGAAAAAAGGAAGAGGAGCTTCAGGCGATCTCTCTGGTACCGGCAGCACGACCAACCGACGCCGAAATCCGGCGAATCGGGGAGAGAAAGAACGATGGGAGAGAAGGGATCGGTCTCGGCGATCCACGGCAGTTGGGCATGAGCGGGGGCCACCGTCGTGATCGGGAGGAGGAGTCGATCGTTTTGAGACCGGTAGCAACCGACGAAACGGTCAGAATCACCGGCGACGACCAAGACTCGAAATGGGTTCCGACGACCGAGAGGAGAACGGCCGGACCGGCGACTTTCGGCGGACTTGGGTGAAACCGACCCCAGATCTGAGATGCGAACGACCCAACTGAGCCACTGGCTGCGGAAGCCGACGGAGAACCTATAACGACCCTTGACCCTTGAAAATCGGAGAAATTTTTTTTTTTGAATTTAATTTACCCACTTACTCCCTAATTCACTTAGGTTGTATTCCTGTGCAGTGTCAAAGCATTTTCCTAATTCTTTTCTCGTAATTTACACACCATATCAGTCCAAGGCAAAGGCTCTCCCATGAGTGACAGGCTTCTTGCCTTTCTTTGCCGTGGTAGCCCGTCTTTGTGGAACTTGTCTCTGGAGAGCTTGCCTCTCAGGTTGTCGTGGTGGTTCTGGGGGTTGTGGAAACTCATTCAGTGGGCAATTCTTAATCATGTGCCCCTTCTGTCCACACCTAAAACAGCTCCCTGTGGACTAGTGACACACAATTCTATGAAATTTACCGCATCTAGTGCAAAATCTGTCGTACCGTTGGAAGCCTCTGGTAGTCTGTGGAGTAGGTACAGGAACTGTAGGCCTATCAATCCTAGCTTGAGACTCATCTGTCCTCTATCTCTTAGGTTGGCCCCTCTGAAGGTCCTGTCTCACAGACTCCGTTCGCTTACTCTTATCCCTATTCTTTCTCTTAAATGTTGGAGGCTTCATTTTCGGGAAATTCCTCATTCTACCGACATTCCTCTCCTCCCTCCGGGTCTATACAAGAGGCTGAGGCGCCATAGGTACTGGAGGAACTTGTAGAGAAGGAGGTAGTGGTGCTTGTAGAGGAATCGGCACCGGAGTAGGAAATGGTGTCGTGCCAACTGAATCGGAAACATTTGTCCCTAGATGTTGGGCAATCATGGCAGCTATCGACTCTAAACCTCGCTCGAGGCGCTGCTCCAACCGCTGTTCAAACTGAGCCATACGTGTATTGAGGCCCTCTAAGTGCGGTGGAGGAGGTAGAGGTAGCTGAACCCGCCTCCGAATACGTCCGCGTCTTCCACTCATCGTGCAATGATCTAATACCTACGCGTAATTCCAAAGATCAAGTCTTACATTCATTAGGTATACATTACCTACTACCAGACAAGCACAGACATTTGGGATGTAATTTAATCCTTTTTTTTACACTGACAGTACTAGACAACCTTCGCTCTAATACCACCTTAAACTGTAACGACCCTTGACCCTTGAAAATCGGAGAAAATTTTTTTTTTTAATTTAATTTACCCACTTACTCCCTAATTCACTTAGGTTGTATTCCTGTGCAGTGTCAAAGCATTTTCCTAATTCTTTTCTCGTAATTTATAATTGATTTTCATATTTTAACTTATATGGCCGATAGAAATTTCGGCAGCATAACGGCTTACATATAAGCCTACCCACCTGCAAATCAGTTGTATTCAACAATCCTAGATATCCACAACTACCAAGCATACTTTCCAATTCATCCTTACCACTTCAGACATCTATTTCAATTTAAAACCAGTCATCTCGAATATTATCCCAAAACAATAATGTTTACATCTTCCGTACAAAATTACATCCCAACTGATAACTTCGACACATGTCTGTGCATACGTTTATGTCTGGTACAGGAATGTAAATGTATACCTCTTGCGTGTACAAAATGTAGCCTAGGGTAGCTCTTCCCACCAACCTACGTCGTGTACGCGGCAGGTGGCGCCTATAGATTCACTGCAAAAGATCTGAAGGTAGAGGGGTGAGCTTTTGGGGAAAAGCCCAGTAAGATAGTACCTTTAAATTAATCCTGATATATATATGAAAAGCATGTAGAAATCATTTGTAAGATCATACTTTAAGTAAAAGGAAAAAAACTTAAATCATCACTTCATGCAATTCATCGCAAAAGTCATAAAGCATGCAAGTTCAAAGCAAGAATCATGCTCAACAATGCTATAAATTCTTTCGTAAGCTTTTCACATACATTGCATAATCATCTCGTTTTACTTTCGTAAACATGTCATAAACATTTTGTGAAACTTTCATGAAATATTTCATAATCACTTTGTAAACATTACATACACGTATTGGTTCATAACCAATCATTGAAATTCATAAGGCACATATTCGTTGCCACATTTATCATTCATAACTAATTCATGGAGACCAGGCTATAACTAAGTCATGAGACACGTGTCATTCTCCGTAGAGAGCTAAACATGTTACCTATGGCCATGGTAAGTGGCTGTAGACTGGATCAGGGTCGTACAGCTCTTTCATAAAACATGGGTAGTATCCATCTTACATACTTTCACTAGCACATAGCTAGGACACGGGCACCAATGGCACTCTCCGTGTGGGCAACATAATTGCGTGCTGCGTGGGCACGAGATACTACCAAAACATCATCATCATAAACCACAAGTAGCACGACATCTTCCACACAGGTAGGGTCAAGTGCTAAAAGGGCCAACGTACCGGCACCCCAAGTGGTGCAGCCGAAACACCACAAGAAGTAACCATGCATGAAGCCTATAGTCTCAAAACAGAATTTTCAAAATCTTTCTTAGGTTTTATAACCCATAAACTCATATCGAGTAATAAAATCGAATTCCTTGTAATCTAAAAACTCTTTCATAAAACCGAAAGACTGTGTGGCACTTTGTTCCCGTAGGACTCAAGAGGTGGCCCCCACAATCCCCTTTCGAAAACAATTACTTTTGTTAAATACTTTTCAAGTTGTCAAAGTTTCTTTAACAGTATGGATATAAAAACATAAATAAATGTAAAACATCCATACACTTCATACCTTAGGAATTCATTTCACAACATGGAAAATACTCGAAAAATATTTCGATAAATTAAAACATGCATCGTAAATAGTTTCACAAGTATAAAAGCATTGATAAATCACTTCAAATCATATGCTCTTTCATAAAATTATTTATAAGTGAAACAAGGATGCATTATCAGAACTAAATTAAATAATACCCCTTACCTCGATGTATCGGATATCTCACGTTCGCGAAACGACGCCTTCCAACACCTCCGTCAATTTCGTCTACGTTTTACCTACATCGAAGGTCGTTTACTTAGCTTCCTATACATGCGAGTCACTCGAAATACGTTAAAATCGTAACCTATTCGTTCCTCCTCGTGTGTACGTTTAACCGTGCGTACCTAGGCTATTCACATACGTATATATATTTTCCTTACCCTATATTATTTTTGTACGTACACACCTCGGTATACCTATTATTATATACAACTACATGTATATACTAGAGAGTATGTATATATATTCCTATATATGCATCATTATTTGTTTTCATTTCTTTCCTCATCACATGTATCCATCCCATGTATGTACATATATTAAAACAAATTCTTACCTTATACCTTCATTTGTATATACCTCCTAGTATATACACATCTCTCATACATTCCTTTATATGTACACCTAAGTAAATACTCAATATATGTATATCTATACTCATACATACCCACATGGATACATGCGTATATATATATATATATATCATTTTTACTTGTCTCCATTTATGTACCCTCACATAAATATACATATATATATATATACACATACATGCATTACCTCTCCCTTTATCCATTATTCATCACTACCCTTTTTTTTTTTACACCATTTAAATTTATACTAATCATGCTTATAATTCAATCTATATATATATATATACATGTAAATTAAATATGCATATATATACTTAAATCTTACCTTCTTTTCTTTTTTTTTTATCTTTTCTTTTCTCCTTTTCCTCTCGGTCAGCCCTTCTTCTTCCTCCCTTTCTCCTTCGGTTCCAGCCCCTTTCTCCCTCACGGTTTCCCCTTTTTGGTCTCGGTTACAGCTTCCATTCCCAGCTACAGTTCCTCTCGGGTTGCCCTGTTCTGCCTCACCGATCCTCCTCTATTCCAGTTCAGCTCTCGGTCCTGCCTCAATTTCCTT
This sequence comes from Firmiana major, assembly GCA_033439115.1. Classification (NCBI taxonomy): domain Eukaryota; kingdom Viridiplantae; phylum Streptophyta; class Magnoliopsida; order Malvales; family Malvaceae; genus Firmiana; species Firmiana major. Next base: position 16,726,296 of record CM065903.1, on the reverse strand, counting down.
CCTTCTCGATGCTGCTCCAATCGGAGGCTCTCGGTCAGCATTCAGCTTCAGCTCTCTCAGCTCTTTCCTCCTCTATTTTCTTTTCCTCACCTCACGATTTCCAGTACCCCCCTTCGGTTCCCCTGCTTTCTTCTTCTCCTTCCTGCTCTTCCCTTTCCTTTTTCTTCTTCCTCGGCAGGACAGCTCCCCCCTTCCTTCTTCCCCCTTCTCTTTTTGGCTCACTCTTCTCCCTCCTTTCCAATCCTCTCTCTCTCGGTCAGTCCCCCTTTCTTCTCTTCCTCTCTTCTCCTTTCCAGCCGATCGATTCTCTCTCTCTTTTCTTCTTCCTCTTTCCTACCTAGCTTCTCTTCTTCCCTTCTTCCCCGACCAGCTTTCCCCCTTTCGGTTTTCCTCTTCCCTTTTCTTCCTTCCCTTTCCTTCTTCTTCTTCCCCGGCAGGCCTCTCTTCCTTTCCTCCCTCTTTTCTTCTCCTCTTCTCCTCTTTCTCTCTTCCTTTTTTTTTCCCGCCCGAGCCTCCTCTGTTTTGTTTGATTTCCTTTCTAATTGCAACAGTGGCAGACGGAATTGGTTTTTCTAAACCAATTCCGTACATGCCATAATATATTTATATATATATTAGTTTAATATATATATATATTATATTAGTATGTAGGTATTATTTGTAATGTATTAGCATAGTTATTATCTCCTTTTTTTTTTGGCCCCATTTTATTTTAAATCTCTTATCCATTATTTATTTATCTATTTTTTTTATTTAATTATTATTATTATCATTTTTATTTCATTCATTTTATTTTATTTTTTTCTTTATTTTACACATATACATTAAACACTATACATTTACATAACATATATATATATATATATTTAACACATATATATATGTTATTACCTATCCATTTAATATGTTTTAGTATATATATATATATATATATATATATATATATATACACGTTATATATATATATACACGTTTTCTTGTATAATCTATCCCAGGGCATAATAATCATATCCTCTATAAAATTTTATTATTCCAAAATAAAATGTCATTGACGTTCCATCCTTCCTCGTAAATCTCGACATAAATTTTTACATCCAACCCTTGACTAATAAATCAACACTTTTCAATCCTTCCATGTTCGCCTTTGCTCCATCACATCTCGTGTCTCGGGTTCCCGGTCATCTTCGAGTCCTACAATGATCATGCACACTTCCATTAAAATTTATTATTTTTTTTGTATAATCTAACTAGAGATAGGAAATTTGCGGGGTTTACATTCTCCCTACCTTAAAAGAATTTGGTCCCCAAATTCATCCAAGTCCATCAGAATAGGTGTGGGTACTTTTCCTTCATAAGGCTCTCTAGCTCCCATGTAGCTTCCTCTATCGAATGGTGTTGCCAGAGAACCTTTACCAGAGGTATCGTCTTCGATCGAAGTACCTTCTCCTTTCTGTCCAATATCCGGATAGGTCGCTCAATGTAGCTCATGTCCTCTTGAATACTCAAAGGCTCATACTCAATGATATGTGAGGGATCCGGATTATACTTCCTTAACATCGAAACGTGGAAGACATTATGTACCCCGGAGAGTTGCGGCGGTAGGGCAAGTCTGTAGGCCACGTCTCCCACTCTCTCTAAAATCTTAAAAGGACCAATGAAGCGAGGACTTAGTTTCCCCTTCTTTCCAAAGCGCATTATACCCTTGCTCGGGGATACCTTAAGAAACACAGAGTCCCCAATCCGAAACTCAAGTGGCCGTCTATGCTTATCCGCATAACTCTTCTGCCTGCTCTGTGCGGTCTTAAGTCTATCACAGATTATCTGAACACCTTCTGCTGCCTGTTCTACCAACTCGGGAGCCAAGATCTTTCTGTCACCTACTTCTTCTCAAGCCACTGGAGACCTACATCTCCTACCATACAAGGCCTCATAAGGTGCCATTCCGATGCTAGCATGATAGCTGTTGTTATAAGCAAACTCTGCAAGAGGCAAGTGATCATCCCATGAGCCCTTGAACTCCAAAACGCACGCCCTCAGCATATCCTCTAAGGTCTGAATGGTCCTCTCGGACTGACCATCGGTCTGAGGATGATAGACTGTGCTCAAGTTAAGCTGAGATCCCATGGCTTCTTGAAAATGAGCCCAAAATCTAGAAGTGAATCGGGAATCTCTATCTGACGTAATGCTCACAGGTGCCCCATGTAGTCGAGCTATTTCTCTCACATACAACTCTGCTAAAGCACTCAAGGAGTCTGTATTTTTGATGGCTAGGAAGTGGGCACTCTTTGTCAGCCCATCTACAATTACCCATATGGCATCATGCCCCTTTCGGGTTCTTGGTAACCCCATAATAAAATCCATAGTAATGTGCTCCCATTTCCAAGTAAGAACTGGAAGAGACTTAAGTAGTCCTGCTGGTTTTTTTTTGTGTTCGATCTTAATCTGTTGGCAAATCAGACACTTGGCCACAAACTCAACTACATCTCTTTTCATACCAACCCACCAATACACTCTCCGTAAATCTTGGTACATCTTAGTGCTTCCCGGGTGCATGGTGTACCGAAAACAATGAAACTCTTTTAAGATCTTTTGCCTTAGGGCATCATCGTTTGAGACACTAACTTATCACAATTTCTCATTTATCCTTAATGAGATCTTATTCTTAATTTATATCACTTGATCCAAATCACTTCACATACCAGAAATATTCGTTCCTTACATACATCTCTTAATCCAATATGACTCGTATATTCAAGATTTATCTCATTTCAAACTTACCTCATTTCGTACATCAATTATATTAGAACTCTTTCCTCATCCCAATTAAGTCTCACATTCAAAACATAAAAATATAGAAGTTACAATATTTAGATTCAATATGTAATCCATATTCCAAAGTTTCCTTATATCTCAACTTTAAATCATCTTTAAGAGTTTTGGGTCTTTCCCTACTGATTTATAATCCATGTTTTGAGAATCCAATTAACACCCGTTCTTAACATATCGTGACCAAAACGACTCCGGGTCTCCTTAAAATCTAACACCGGTACACTCCAAAACGAATCACCTGATCCGATAATCTTTTTTTTTTCATGTAATCCTTATAATTATTCTCTCAGCATATCTAATCCAAGCAAGGTCACTCAGTACAGTGGTTTGAGTAATTAATTCGATACCACATGCTAAATCAATTCTAGAACTTCTCCTTTTTGTTTAGGGGTAACTTGATAAATCATTTCATCATGTCTCAGAAAACTTTCTCTGTTTGTAGGGATGTTTCTATACTCCGAACACTCCCTATCTATATCAATCATATAAGCAGTGCAACCTTTAGAGTCTTATTTATACCGTTAGTTCCCTGATTCATTCTTCTAGTAGAGTGTCTATGTTCTTTCATCGTCACTGTTTTTCTTTGTAGATCTCTTCTCTGTCATTCTCTTTATCTTTCTCTTTCTTAGTGACTTTAGAAATACATAATTCATATCATCATAATTGCGCCTCGCGCTCTGTTACCTCAAAGTAATTTCAAATGGAGTCATCTTAGCTTGACTAAATATCTCAATATCTCCTATGGGTTTCTGAACTTCCTTTATCTAACAGTTCTTGCAGATCCTTTTTCAATTCCTAAAGATCCACAAAGTTCATTCGACAAGGAGACTTCAAGATTGACTGTGTCTCTAGTGCCAAACCTATAGTGAATTTCAACTCTCTCTCCAGTGGTAGTCGGTAGTTCCTCAGAAAACATCCGAAAACTTGCATACCACAGATATGTCCTGAATACTTGGACATTCTCAACTAGTGTCGGAGATGAATGCAATATAACTTTCACATCAACACGTTCATCAAAACTTTCATTAATATTCAAAATCATACACTTCGTTCCTTAACTGTAAAACATACCTTAAACTTACTAGGTAAGGAGAAGGTTACAGTCTTAGAGTAGTAGGTCTAAACTCACACGGTTGGTGGCTAGCCAATCTATACCCAAAATTACATCACAGCCATACATGCTCAACAAAATTAGATCTGCTAATATGGTCCTATCTCCTACCTTGATTTCACAATCCTTACACACCATATCAGTCCAAGGCAAAGGCTCTCCCATGAGTGACAGGCTTCTTGCCTTTCTTTGCCGTGGTAGCCCGTCTTTGTGGAACTTGTCTCTGGAGAGCTTGCCTCTCAGGTTGTCGTGGTGGTTCTGGGGGTTGTGGAAACTCATTCAGTGGGCAATTCTTAATCATGTGCCCCTTCTGTCCACACCTAAAACAGCTCCCTGTGGACTAGTGACACACAATTCTATGAAATTTACCGCATCTAGTGCAAAATCTGTCGTACCGTTGGAAGCCTCTGGTAGTCTGTGGAGTAGGTACAGGAACTGTAGGCCTATCAATCCTAGCTTGAGACTCATCTGTCCTCTATCTCTTAGGTTGGCCCCTCTGAAGGTCCTGTCTCACAGACTCCGTTCGCTTACTCTTATCCCTATTCTTTCTCTTAAATGTTAGAGGCTTCATTTTCGAGAAATTCCTCATTCCACCGACATTCCTCTCCTCCCTCCGGGTCTATACAAGAGGCTGAGGCGCCATAGGTACTGGAGGAACTTGTAGAGAAGGAGGTAGTGGTGCTTGTAGAGGAATCGGCACCGGAGTAGGAAATGGTGTCGTGCCAACTGAATCGGAAACGTTTGTCCCTAGATGTTGGGCAATCATGGCAGCTATCGACTCTAAACCTCGCTCGAGGCGCTGCTCCAACCGCTGTTCAAACTGAGCCATACGTGTATTGAGGCCCTCTAAGTGCGGTGGAGGAGGTAGAGGTAGCTGAACCCGCCTCCGAATACGTCCGCGTCTTCCACTCATCGTGCAATGATCTAATACCTACGCGTAATTCCAAAGATCAAGTCTTACATTCATTAGGTATACATTACCTACTACCAGACAAGCACAGACATTTGGGATGTAATTTAATCCTTATTTTTGACACTAACAGTACTAGACAACCTTCGCTTTGATACCACCTTAAACTGTAACGACCCTTGACCCTTGAAAATCAGAGAAATTTTTTTTTTTTGAATTTAATTTACCCACTTACTCCCTAATTCACTTAGGTTGTATTGCTGTGCAGTGTCAAAGCATTTTCCTAATTCTTTTCTCGTAATTTATAATTGATTTTCATATTTTAACTTATATGGCCGATAGAAATTTCGGCAGCATAACGGCTTACATATAAGCCTACCCACCTGCAAATCAGTTGTATTCAACAATCCTAGATATCCACAACTACCAAGCATACTTTCCAATTCATCCTTACCACTTCAGACATCTATTTCAATTTAAAACCAGTCATCTCAAATATTATCCCAAAACAATAATGTTTACATCTTCCGTACAAAATTACATCCCAACTGATAACTTCGACACATGTCTGTGCATACGTTTATGTCTGGTACAGGAATGTAAATGTATACCTCTTGCGTGTACAAAATGTAGCCTAGGGTAGCTCTTCCCACCAGCCTACGTCGTGTACGCGGTAGGTGGCGCCTATAGATTCACTGCAAAAGATCTGAAGGTAGAGGGGTGAGCTTTTGGGGAAAAGCCCAGTAAGATAGTACCTTTAAATTAATCCTGATATATATATGAAAAGCATGTAGAAATCATTTGTAAGATCATACTTTAAGTAAAAGGAAAAAAACTTAAATCATCACTTCATGCAATTCATCGCAAAAGTCATAAAGCATGCAAGTTCAAAGCAAGAATCATGCTCAACAATGCTATAAATTCTTTCATAAGCTTTTCACATACATTGCATAATCATCTCGTTTTACTTTCGTAAACATGTCATAAACATTTTGTGAAACTTTCATGAAATATTTCATAATCACTTTGTAAACATTACATACACGTATTGGTTCATAACCAATCATTGAAATTCATAAGGCACATATTCGTTGCCACATTTATCATTCATAACTAATTCATGGAGACCAGGCTATAACTAAGTCATGCGACACGTGTCATTCTCCGTAGAGAGCTAAACATGTTACCTATGGCCATGGTAAGTGGTTGTAGACTGGATCAGGGGTACAGCTCTTTCATAAAACATAGGTAGTATCCATCTTACATACTTTCACTAGCACATAGCTAGGACACGGGCTCCAATGGCACTCTCCGTGTGGGCAACATAATTGCGTGCTGCGCGGGCACGAGATACTACCAAAACATCATCATCATAAACCACAAGTAGCACGACATCTTCCACACAGGTAGGGTCAAGTGCTAAAAGGGCCAACGTACCGGCACCCCAAGTGGTGCAGCCGGAACACCACAAGAAGTAACCATGCATGAAGCCTATAGTCTCAAAACAGAATTTTCAAAATCTTTCTTAGGTTTTATAACCCATAAACTCATATCGAGTAATAAAATCGAATTCCTTGTAATCTAAAAACTCTTTCATAAAACCGAAAGACTGTGTGGCACTTTGTTCCCGTAGGACTCAAGAGGTGGCCCCCACAATCCCCTTTCGAAAACAATTTCTTTTGTTAAATACTTTTCAAGTTGTCAAAGTTTCTTTAACAGTATGGATATAAAAAAATAAATAAATGTAAAACATCCATACACTTCATACCTTAGGAATTCATTTCACAACATGAAAAATACTCGAAAAATATTTCGATAAATTAAAACATGCATCGTAAATAGTTTCACAAGTATAAAAGCATTGATAAATCACTTCAAATCATATGCTCTTTCATAAAATTATTTATAAGTGAAACAAGGATGCATTATCAGAACTAAATTAAATAATACCCCTTACCTCGATGTATCGGATATCTCACGTTCGCGAAACGACGCCTTCCAACACCTCCGTCAATTTCGTCTACGTTTTACCTACATCGAAGGTCGTTTACTTAGCTTCCTATACATGCGAGTCACTCGAAATACGTTAAAATCGTAACCTATTCGTTCCTCCTCGTGTGTACGTTTAACCGTGCGTACCTAGGCTAGTCACGTACGTATATATATTTTCCTTACCCTATATTATTTTTGTATGTACACACCTCGGTATACCTATTATTATATACAACTACATGTATATACTAGAGAGTATGTATATATATTCCTATATATGCATCATTATTTGTTTTCATTTCTTTCCTCATCACATGTATCCATCCCATGTATGTACATATATTAAAACACATTCTTACCTTATACCTTCATTTGTATATACCTCCTAGTATATACACATCTCTCATACATTCCTTTATATGTACACCTAAGTAAATACTCAATATATGTATATGTATACTCATACATACCCACATGGATACATGCGTATATATATATATATATATCATTTTTACTTGTCTCCATTTATGTACCCTCACATAAATATACATATATATATATATATATACACATACATGCATTACCTCTCCCTTTATCCATTATTCATCACTACCCTTTTTTTTTACACCATTTAAATTTATACTAATCATGCTTATAATTCAATCTATATATATATACATGTAAATTAAATATGCATATATATACTTAAATCTTACCTTCTTTTCTTTTTTTTTATCTTTTCTTTTCTCCTTTTCCTCTCGGTCAGCCCTTCTTCTTCCTCCCTTTCTCCTTCGGTTCCAGCCCCTTTCTCCCTCACGGTTTCCCCTTCTTGGTCTCGGTTACAGCCTCCATTCCCAGCTACAGTTCCTCTCGGGTTGCCCTGTTCTGCCTCACCGATCCTCCTCTATTCCAGTTCAGCTCTCGGTCCTACCTCAATTTCCTTCCTTCTCGATGCTGCTCCAATCGGAGGCTCTCGGTCAGCATTCAGCTTCAGCTCTCTCAGCTCTTTCCTCCTCTGTTTTCTTTTCCTCACCTCACGATTTCCAGCACCCCCCTTCGGTTCCCCTGCTTTCTTCTTCTCCTTCCTGCTCTTCCCTTTCCTTTTTCTTCTTCCTCGGCAGGACAGCTCCCCCCTTCCTTCTTCCCCCTTCTCTTTTTGGCTCACTCTTCTCCCTGCTTTCCAATCCTCTCTCTCTCGGTCAGTCCCCCTTTCTTCTCTTCCTCTCTTCTCCTTTCCAGCCGATCGATTCTCTCTCTCTTTTCTTCTTCCTCTTTCCTACCTTGCTTCTCTTCTTCCCTTCTTCCCCGACCAGCTTTCCCCCTTTCGATTTTCCTCTTCCCTTTTCTTCCTTCCCTTTCCTTCTTCTTCTTCCTCGGCAGGCCTCTCTTCCTTTCCTCCCTCTTTTCTTCTCCTCTTCTCCTCTTTCTCTCTTCCTTTTTTTTTTCCCGCCCGAGCCTCCTCTGTTTTGTTTGATTTCCTTTCTAATTGCAACAGTGGCAGACGGAATTGGTTTTTCTAAACCAATTCCGTACATGCCATAATATATTTATATATATATTAGTTTAATATATATATATATTATATTAGTATGTAGGTATTATTTGTTATGTATTTGCATAGTTATTATATTCTTTTCTTTTTGTTCCCATTTTATTTTAAATGTCTTATACATTATTTATTTATCTATTATTTTTATTTAATTATTATTATTATTGATGGTGGTCCTACTATCACCGTCCACGTGTACCAGGATCATCGAATCAGAGATCGCCACGTGACAAACACAGGAGAAGCCACGTAGCTCCTACCACGCGACAGAGAAGCGTGATAGGCGACACAATATGGCGACAGATACTCTACCGCACAGGTCTGTGCCGCACAGGTCTGTGCCGCACAGTAGTCGCGACAGGCTCCATCGCCTCTATCGCGATAGAGGTCCCCCGCACAGCATACGGCATAGTCTCCCGCACAGACCGCGGTAGAGGTCCCCCGCAAAGCATGCTGCATAGTCTCCCACACAGCATGCGGCATAGTCTCCCGTACAAACCGCGGTAGAGGTCCCCCGCACAGCATGCTGCATAGTCTCCCGCACAGACCGCAGTAGAGGTCCCCCGCACCTATCGCGGTAGAGGTCTCCCGCACCTCACGCGATAGAGGACTCCCGCACCTCACGCGGTAGAAGTCTCCCGCTCAGCCTGCGGTAGAAGTCTCCCGCACAGCATGCGGCATAGTCTCCCGCACCGATCGCGGTAGAAGTCTCCCGCACAGACAGAGGTAGATGTCCCTCACCCAGCGTAGTGGCAGAGCAGCTCCCGCTTAGACAGCGGTAGAGGTCCCTCGCCCAGCGTAGCGGGAGAGGTCTCCCGCACCAATAGCGGTAGAGGTTCCATGCATACTCTGCCGCCAGACTACTTCCCTGCAAGTTGCATGGCCCGAGGCGCGACAGAGTGCTCTATAACTCTGTCGCGGCCCAGACACTTGCCTGGGTCTCAGCCCGAACCGCCTCAGGAACCTATAAATACCAGGTGAGCTCTCTGAAAAAAGGGGAGAGGGGATCGAAAAAAGAAAGAAAAAAAAGTAGAAATCAGAGGAAGAAGCACTTATACCCTCTGATTTAAGCAATACATTTTCTCCTTCTTATAAACACAACTCCTGATCACTGACTTGATCGTCGGAGTGCGCGTGCAGGGATAAATCCCTGCCCCCTCTGATTCCTGTTGTTTTTGCAGGATATACGAAGAACACGTGGAGCAAACTGTGACGATTGACTTAACCGTCAACAGTACAATCCGATCACGTGGAAAGCAAAGCACTGTTGCTGTCAGGTAAGCAACATCAATTGGCGCCGTCTGTGGGAATCTTGACAAAAAGCCAGATTCTCTATCAAAATGGTGAGAACACTCTCTACAGTAGAGGTGACAGGGGGGCAAAATCCTGTGAGTCCCCTTGTTAGATCAGAACAAAGACGAAGACACACTGAAAGGGGTCAGAGAGAAGCGGTGGTTTCTCTAGAGGAATTTGAGACCCTGAAGCGCAAAAATGAGGAGACTACAGCTGCATTGAAAGCCATGGTGAGCATCTTCAGAGATGCTCTCCCCCAACTGAGCTTACCTCATGAAGTGCAGCAGTTAGTGGGGGAAAGCACACCGAGGCAGACCTACGAGAGAGGTTAGCCCTCCACTTTGGTGAGTGCCGGACAAGGTGCAGGAACGCAAGACAATGCTACTGCCTACCCAGCAAGACAGAACTCACCCGCAGCTCAACAACGACAGAGGTCTCCTCTGGCCCCGAGGCGGCAGAGCTCGCCCGCATCCCCGCGACAGAGATCACCCGCGGCTCAACTGCGGCGTAGCTCACCTCTGCCCGATAGGCGGCAGAGTTCGCCAAACGAGCGGTAGAGCTCTCCCCTGGCTCAAAGGCGACAGAACTCCCCCGCCGACCACATGCGGCAGAGGTATCCCAGGTCAGATAGGCGACAACACTCTCCCACCGCCGCTAGGAGGCAGAGTTCGCCTTTGTCCGATGCGCGGCAGACTTCTCCTCTGTCGGCCAGGCGACAGAGTTCCCCTGCAGCCCCTGTGCGGCAGAGTTTCTCTACACTCCGCAGCTCTTCTCCTTTGGAGTTTGTACAGGAGTTAGGAGAATATAGGACTGGGGAGCAACGAAGACAAGGAGATTTTGACCCACAAGAAGGTCCCGAGATATCAAGTCCCGTAGTCAGAGGTACTGGAAGAGGTATTTACCAATCGGACTCTTCTAGATCGGAAGGGACAGGACCTTACTCATCTCGAGGGTCGGAGGACGTGGAGAAGGTCGTCCAAAGGATTCTCGAGAAGAAAAGGCTAGTGTCTCCGGATGACGGACAAAGGAGGAGGATCCCATTCAGTCCGGAGATCATGAACAAACCCTTACCGAAGAAGTTTAAAATGCCTTCTATGGCTACTTATACCGGCAAAGCGGATCCCTACGACCATATTTAGAGTTATGAATCCCTCATGCTGCTTCATGGATGGGAGGATGAAATCATGTGCAGAGCTTTTTCTCTCACATTGTCCGGGCACGCTCTGAAATGGTTTAACGGGCTGAGCGAAGGTTCAATCTCCTCTTTCGACGAGTTGAGAAATGAGTTCCTCAAAGTGTTCATGATTCACAGCCAGAGGAAGAAAGACGCTACCTACCTACTCACGCTTAAACAAGGAAATAGAGAATCCTTGAAGAGCTATGTAGATCGCTTCCGAGATGCAACCTTGGAGGTGGAAGATCTACCAGTAGGGGTAGCCTTGGCTGCGATGCTGCAAGGGACAAGCTCAGAGAAGCTGCAAGAATCCCTCTCTCTTGATCAACCTCTGACGATCTCCGATCTTTTTGCTAGGGCTGATAAATACGTGGCCCAAAAAGAGGTCATGAGAATGATACAGCCCAGGGAGGCTAAAGAAGGAAAGAAGAGAGAGAGGGACGCGCCTGAGAGAAGCTCCCAAAGACCCGTGAAAGTAGACAAAGCCCCCAGGCTCAGGTATGAAGGCTATACCAGACTGAACGAGCCTCGTACTGCAATACTGGCAGCAATTGAGGGGGCGGGACTACTGGAATTCCCCAAGAAGAAGATGGGAGATGTAGGCCAAAATCCTGAAGCCTACTGTGAATTCCATGGTGCTCACGGACACTCGACAGAGAGGTGTAAAGACTTGATGGACCAGTTAGAAAGACTGGCCAGAGAGGGCAAGATCAACCGCTTCCTATGGAGAAGCGAGAGACCCCGTTATCCTCCGCGTGACCAAAAGAAATGACCATCTGCGGACCGGGGCAAATAATAACAATAGACGGGATAGGCCAAGAAACGAAGCAGTTAAGCCTGCAATTCTCCGTGCTAATCCTCCAAACAAAGAGCCATAAGAGCCTGAGGCGCTATGCGTCACTGTGGCCAGGCGTAGTTCAACCGAGCCGTAAGAGCCTGAGACGCAAGGCGTCACTATGGCCAGGCGATAAAAATATCAAGGCTATAAAAACTAAAGACGCATACACGTCACAGTAATCAAGCCTTAAACAACTATACGCTCACACAAATACATTCAAAGACGCAAAAGAAAACTGTGAGGGCTGCCCTTGGTTTGGGCCCTGCGAACGCAGGCTGCCAACGGGCCAGACCCAAAGCGCCCTTGGTTCGGGCCCTGCGAACGCAGGCTGCCAACGGGCCAGACCCAAAGCGCCCTTGGTTCGGGCCCTGAGAACGCAGGCTGCCAACGGGCCAGACCCAAAGCGCCCTTGGTTCGGGCCCTACGAACGTAGGCTGCCAACGGGCCAGACCCAAAGTGCCCTTGGTTCGGGCCCTGCGAACGCAGGCTGCCAACGGGCTAGACCCAAAGCGGACAATTCGGTTACGTGGCCACTGGCTGAGCTAAGACCACAGCATACACGAATACATTCGAACATGCAATTAACCAAGCCGTAAGAGCCTGAGACGCTCTGCGTCACTGTGGCCAGGCGTACAATTAACTAAGCCGTAAGAGCCTGAGACGCTCTGCGTCACTGTGGCCAGGCGTACAATTAACCAAGCCGTAAGAGCCTGAGGCGCTATGCGTCACTGTGGCTAGGCATAAAAGATCTAATTAACCGAATCCTCTTTCGCAGGAAAAGTTCCCGCCAAAGAATGGGGAGCAATTGATGGTGGTCCTACTATCACCGTCCACGTGTACCAGGATCATCGAATCAGAGATCGCCACGTGACAAACACAGGAGAAGCCACGTAGCTCCTACCGCGCCAGAGCCTCACGCGACAGAGAAGCGTGATAGGCGACACAATATGGCGACAGATACTCTACCGCACAGGTCTGTGCCGCACAGGTCTGTGCCGCACAGTAGTCGCGACAGGCTCCATCGCCTCTATCGCGATAGAGGTCCCCCGCACAGCATGCGGCATAGTCTCCCGCACAGATAGCGGTAGAGGTTCCATGCATACTCTGCCGCCAGACTACTTCCCCGCAAGTTGCATGGCCCGAGGCGCGACAGAGTGCTCTATAACTCTGTCGCGGCCCAGACACGCGCCTGGGTCTCAGCCCGAACCGCCTTAGGAACCTATAAATACCAGGTGAGCTCTCTGAAAAAAGGGGAGAGGGGATCGAAAAAAGAAAGAAAAAAAAAGTAGAAATCAGAGGAAGAAGCACTTATACCCTCTGATTTAAGCAATACATTTTCTCCTTCTTATAAACACAACTCCTGATCATTGACTTGATCGTCGGAGTGCGCGTGCAGGGATAAATCCCTGCCCCCTCTGATTCCTGTTGTTTTTGCAGGATATACGAAGAATACGTGGAGCAAACTGTGACGATTGACTTAACCGTCAACAGTACAATCCGATCACGTGGAAAGCAAAGCACTGTTGCTGTCAGGTAGGCAACATCAATTATCATTTTTATTTCATTCATTTTATTTTATTTTTTTATTTATTTTACACATATACATTAAACACTATACATTTACATAACATATATATATATATTTAACACATATATATGTTATTACCTATCCATTTAATATGTTTTAGTATTTATATTTATATATATATATATATATATATATATACACGTTATATATATATATATACACGTTTTCTTGTATAATCTATCCCAGGGCATAGTCATCATATCCTCCATAAAATTTTATTATTCCAAAATAAAATGTCATTGACGTTCCATCGTTCCTCGTAAATCTCGACATAAATTTTTACATCCAACCCTTGACTAATAAGTCAACACTTTTCAATCCTTCCATGTTCGCCTTTGCTCCATCACATCTCGTGTCTCAGGTTCCCGGTCATCTTCGAGTCCTACAATGATCATGCACACTTCCATTAAAATTTATTATTTTTTTTTGTATAATCTAACTAGAGATAGGAAATTTACGGGGTTTACAGAACCGACCGGCAAGGTGGTGAACTGGAGCGAACCGGAGTGAACCGGGGTGAACCGACGGTCCGAACCGGTCTGAACCGGACTGAATCGGTTCAGCCAAAAAGAGAAGGAAAAAAAAGGAAGAAAAAGGGAAAAAGAAAAAGAGGAAAAAAATTTAGGGAAAATTCCAGTGATGCAATCGAGTTTCGGGTAAGTCGATAAGCGGTCGAATTGACCGATTTAAATTTTGAAATATTTTATTTAATTAATTTCTGACTGAAAATTTACCCAAAAATTCACGAAATTGTGTAGCTCGGTAATTGGCATCAATCGAGAGCTCGAGATAGCCTCAATTTACGTACTAGCATGGAATCTCGGGTAAGTAACATTATTTACGACAATTTACATCGTTATGCGTGATATGAATTTAAATTCCGCATAAATTGAATTAAATTATGAAAATTTGGATAAATTGTCGTAAATAATAAAGTTAGCTATTCGAGGGTTAAAACGAGACTCAATAAATTATTGGTGGGCCAATGAGCCCAATAGGCCTTGATAATGAGAAAATTAAGTGAAAAACGGGCTTAAGGCCGATTAAGGCCCATTAAAGTGCAAACGGGCCCAATGATTTAAATTAAGCACAGAAAATAGGAAATACAATTAAATTGTATGATATCTGACCTGAGGAATAATTATACGCAGTTTCGGACGTTGGATTGGGAGCAGATCGGACTGCGCGACGTTACATCAATGGAAAGGTCAGACTCGACAGGAAAATAAGGTAAGGAAATTCTGCGGACTGCTAGAGGTAACTTTACAAAATTTTAAGTTCATTTGTAGTCCTTTAAAAATTATCTGAAGGGTCTAGAGGTCAAATAATAATTTTAGTGCCCGAATGGGTAAATTACCAAAATACCCTTGTTAAGGGTAAAATTTACAAATTTAGGAAAAAAATTTGGAGGAGCAAGAACAAGAGGTTTCTGCTCGTTCTGGAGACATTTTAATGCATACATGAGTAGGCTGGCTAACCTTGAAAGAAAATGCACAGCATTGCATACTTTCAACGATATAATTGTTTTAAAAACTGTTTTGAGGAAACAGAGCCGCCTACGTGTTTTTATTGACATGTGACGTGCTAGAGCTCAGCTCGCACGATGTTTTGATTTGGGTGATGCATGCATTAGTGCTGGAGCAAGAGCTCGTACTAGAGTTTTACATGCATAGGTGCTGGAGTCCAACTCGCACCAGATTTTTATATATATATATATATGATTTTCGTGACAGGGTGCTGAGTCTAACTCACACCATATTTTTATAAGATTTTCGAGACAGGGTGCTGGAGTTTAACTCACACCAGATTTTATAAGATTTTCATGTGATTCATATATAGAGTGCTAGAGCCTAGCTCGCACTAGTTTTACTGGATTTGTTGAGAGTAGCACTGTCTGCCCTTGGAGTCAGCCAAAAGGCCCAACAGGCTCAAAAGACCTCTTAAGTGGGGTGAGAGTGAGGGATGAGGTTGGCGGCCTTGTGGGGATGTAATGCGGGCTCTGACAATTAAAACGCACTAATTTTACTTGATTTGATGAGAGTGCTGAGCATCGGTCGCACTAATTTTATGAGAACATGCGATGAGCCGTGCTTGGAGCATCGGGTAGACTTTGTGTCATCGATTAAATAGGCTCGCACGTGCGTTTTGAGACATGGCATGAGTATTGAGATATGATATAAGAAACAAAACCTCTCTGTGGGAAGCAGGCCATTTGGGCTGGAGTACCTAGAGCGATATGGGTCCATGGAGTACGATGTACCGTGCAAGTAGCATGGAGTACGATGTGCCGTGTGGTATCTTCGGATACGGTATCTTCGAATACGGGGTATCCTCGAATATGGCATCTTCGGATGCGTGGGATCAGATAAGACTGACGGGTTGGATTGACCCGCCTCCCGGGCGGTTCCCGATCAGGGTGAGACCCCGCACACTAGGATCCGTGTAGCAGAGGGGCTCACGAGGACACACGACCATAGTCCTGGTTATTACCGATATACAGATGCTGCCTAGTCTCGCATGTTGATGATCTTGACGATGATTGAAACTGGGTTTTTAAACTAAATTTGCATGATGCTATTTCCATGCTTTTCAAACCCACGTGTGAATTTAAATTGATTTTCATGGTTTTATGTGAGTCAGGACCACCCGAGGGATGGGTTGAGTCCTGGTCTTGTTGTGAAATTTTAAACGAGAAAGAAATGATTTGAAATAATTACATGTTGAATTTTGCCATGCGAATGGATTTACATAACATCATAACTCATATCATCTGTTTTAAAATGTGTGGAGAAAGGGTGGTATATGCATGGCACCACGTTCATGTAGGTAGTATGGTTACCTACTTGTTCGTAGGATTGCCTTACTGAGCTTGATGTGCTCACCCCTTTCATTTTCTCACACAGATAATCTCCAGTTGAAGTTGAGGCGACTCAGTACTGCATTCCGGATATCCGCTGCTGTCCATCATTTAAGGTATATACACTTGTACATATTGTATCTAAATAAGCATAGCACAGTAACATGTTTGTAAGTAACTTTAGGGGATGTATAAATATTTTAAACAATTATAAATGACTGGAGAAGAATTAAGTTATATGGTAAATGTATGGTGGGACTGGCATTGACGTACAGCCCAATTAGTTAGTGGAGTGTGGTCACGATCAGAGGACAGGTAAGCATGGAAGAAAATAACAAAACGCGAAAAATTTACTCTGATTTTTGGGTAGTTTTGGGTCGTGACATATAAAGGTGGTATCAGAGCGCAATTGGTCTGATGTGTGTCGGTGTCAGTAATTAGGAAATTACATCCCCGTGTTACTGTGCTTAGTTAGATACAATAGTGTATATCGAGATGGGCTTTAACTAAGAAATGGTTGAGAATGCAGGAATGCCTAATATGAGTCGCGCTAGATGAGATAGTGCACAAGGCAGAGGTCGTAGAGGTAGACCTGAGCCTGCTAAGTCGTGCTGAGTTGACCTATGAGAATCAGGATGAGATTGAAATAGAGGTTAATGTTGAGCCTGCCTGTCAGAGTCCGACAGAGTGATCGGACAGTATTGTGACACGCTTCGTGAGGTTGAAGCGGAGTGTGGAGAATATTTTGGGAGCAAATTGCTCAGAGTATGCATGGAATTTAAGGGCAAGTCGGAGCATTGGTGGAAGTCCGTTCGACCCATCTTAAGAGTTTATATGAGAAATGTTTATGGATGTATTCCGGTGACAAAATTATCCCGGACACTGTTTAAAGGGAATGATAGATAAAATCCTTACTCTGACCCAGAGAAATTGATTTATTGATGAGTATGATTTATGAGTATGAAACTCGATTATATTCTTGGGCAAATATTACCTCGACACTATGTACAAGTGACAGTCGAGATGTCTAAAAGTTCATGAAATGGCTCAACTTTTCAATTAGAGTCTGATTGGCCCATGAGATATTACTTATACCGAGGCAGTGCGCAGATTTACAATTGGGTAAATAAGAACATGAATTGCATGCCTCTGAGATTGGGAAAGGTAGTGAGGGCTGAAATAGAGACAGAAAAGAGAATCGAGAAATGACAAAGATATTAAAATGGAAAAATGGTAATTGGTAAAAGATTTAATTTGATGAGTCATGGAGTAAGATAATTGGTAAGGCCCCAGTGCATCCAATTTTGGCACTCTTGAGGAGCATTGTGATTGGAGGACCCCAACCTGCTACGAAGCAGTGTAAGTACTAGAAGCAGTGTAAAATGTGTGGTAGATACCACGAAAGGAGGGTCTATACTTACACTGTATTGATGAAAATGGCCATTAAGTGTGGTAAGACGGACCATTGATTTTGATTGCACAGAGTTGGGCGAGACCACCCCATAGAAAAGTAAAGAGACAGAGAAAAACTTCGTTGGTATAGCTGCAACGAAAAGCGAGGCCATAGCCGAAAAGAAAAAGGAAAGTAGGCTGTTGGACGAAGGCGAGAGGATGTCTTGGACTAGGACACTATTGATGTTTCATGGATGTGGTGTAAGATACCACACTTGTTATGAATAATGAAGTACATATGTTCATTGATCCTGGTGCCACACATTTATTCATACCGCCTTCATTCGTATATAAGTGAGTAAAAGGCATGAATGCCTACATCATTGGGCATAATACTGATAAATGAGTACCCCAATAGAGGAGGATTAATTAACGGAATATGGATATAGAGATTTTAAGTTGAAAACAGGGGTGAAAACATCACTGAAAAGTATACTGTAAGTGTTGACAAGTGATAAAAAGGGGTGCAACAGTTGAAATTAAAGGAGTAAAGGATTATACTCACGAAATGAATAATGAAAGAGTTTTGTCATGATTGATATACGAAGGAGATAATCTTTGAGATATGTTGATCCTAAATACAAGGTGTATTGGAGTAAGAGGCGTATGCAAGGTAAGAACATCCTTACGATATGAAGTCATTGAGATTAAAGCAATTAGTAGCAAATATAAATTGTGACCACAGGAACTGATATGTAAAGTAATTGTGGTTAAGTCTAAGGGTAAATAAAGATATTTCAAAATACCTCCCCGCCTGAAGACTTGACAGCGTATAAAAGTATATATATATATATAACCTATAACGTGAAATCGATCGTCGTAATAAATACCTTTAGCATTAGGATACCTTGACTAAGACGATAAGAATATTAAAATTCGACAAATAATAAAGGTTAACATAGTAAAAATTTAATAAGAGCCGTTAAGATAAGAAAAGGAAATGACGCAGGTTAGTACCTGAAAACGTAAGCGATTTTGAAGGATCTTATACGCTTATGCGTAAATAAGTCAAGGATATGGATGATTGAAATATGTAGTGGAGCTCAACTACAACGAGTTATTTAAACTTTACCTGGACCGATTTGTCATCATCCTTATTGATGATATGTTGGGTGTAGTTAAAGACCAGGGCAAATTATAAGCAACAATTGGAAAATGGCTTTTACAAATGGGTTGTTTCGAGTTCTCAATATGGTCTACTTGGTTGACACGTTTAACTATGAAAATGTGGTATTTGAATGAGATGATAAGTGAGATGATAGACGTGACAGGAGTTTTGGTGTAGTGAAGTATGAAGTGACCACCGTGATTATTTTCACCATACCCAATAGCTCAAGAGGTTTCTCAGTGAGTATGGATACCTCGAAATAATAAAGGAGCTGTGTATTGATGTAAAATGGAAAGATAGTCGATTGTGGATCCAGACAACTCAAGGATCATGAAATAAACTATCTGACCCATGATTTAAAGTTGGCAGCGATAGTATTTGTACTGAGTAGATGGCACTACTAGGTACACGATGAGGAATTGTGGATATGCACTGATCATAAAAGTCCCAAGAATCTATTTTCACAGAAAGAGGCGAATATGAGAATACAT
This sequence comes from Firmiana major, assembly GCA_033439115.1. Lineage (NCBI taxonomy): Eukaryota > Viridiplantae > Streptophyta > Magnoliopsida > Malvales > Malvaceae > Firmiana > Firmiana major. The sequence continues at coordinate 16,707,104 of CM065903.1, read as the reverse complement.
AGTGGGTTAGAGCTTCTGAGAGATTTTGATTGTGAAAATTATATCACCCAGGAAAGGCTAATCTGATGGCTGATGCCTTGAGTAGAAAGAGCCTCGGGATGGTACCACATATGATGGTCAGGGAGCGTGAGCTGCTTGAGCAGTTGTGAGCCTCAGTAGTGATGTGATCCCTTCTGATGATGACAGTGATTGTGTGATAGCTAGCCTGAGACTAGAACCGGATGAGAGTGCCCGGATTTGACAGGCTTAGCATGATGATCGGCATGGTGTCGATAGTATGGGTCAGATTCAAAGGGTACAGTGATAGAGTTCACAGAGAGTGATGATGGTACTGAGGTTCAGAGATAGTATAATAATGTAAGAACTCCCCAGGACCACAGTTAATGGGATAGTAATATTGTCAGAAGCTCACTCTTCGGGATATACGGTGCATACAGAAAGTAAAGAATGTATCAAAATCTCGAAAAGGGTATTGGTGGTCAGATGTGAAAAGAGATATGGTAGAGATTGTGAAAAAGTGCCTAGTATGTCAGCAGAATAAGGTAGAGTATTTAAAGTCTGTAGGGTTATTGCAGCCTCTACCTATATCGACACGGCACGAAAAATGAGAGCAAGTCTCCATGAATTTCGTGATGGGTTACAGAGGACCCAGGTGAATTACGAGGCTATTTGGATGATAGTCGATAAATTGACTAAGTCTACCCACCTTCTGGTTATGAAATCCCCAGATACTCAGAGTGTGTATGAGGATTCAGGTATAAAGTAGATTGTGGAACATTAAGTAGCGTTCCAATGAGCCTAATAGGCCTCGATAATGAGAAAATTAAGTGAAAAACGGGCTTAAGGCCGATTAAGGCCCATTAAGGTGCAAACGGGCCCAATGATTTAAATTAAGCCCAAAAAATAGGAAATACAATTAAATTGTATGATATCTGACCTGAGGAATAATTATACGCAATTTCGGATGTTGGATTGGGAGCAGATCGGACTGCGCGACGTGACATCAGTGGAAAGGTCAGACTCGATAGGAAAATAAGGTAAGGGAATTCTGCGGACTGCAAGAGGTAACTTTACGAAATTTTAAGTTCATTTGTAGTCCTTTAAAAATTATTTGAAGGGTCTAGAGGTCAAATAATAATTTTAGTGCCCGAATGGGTAAATTACCAAAACACCCTTGTTAAGGGTAAAATTTACAAATTTAGGAAAAAAATTGGGAGGAGCAAGAACAAGAGGTTTCTGCTCGTTCTGGAGACATTTTAATGCATGCATGAGTAGGCTGGCTAACCTTGAAAGAAAATGCACAGCATTGCATACTTTCAACGATATAATTGTTTTGAAAACTGTTTTGAGGAAACAGAGCCCCTACGTGTTTTTATTGACATGTGACGTGCTAGAGCTCAGCTCGCACGATGTTTTGATTTGGGTGATGCATGCATTAGTGCTGGAGCGAGAGCTCGCACTAGAGTTTTACATGCATAGGTGCTGGAGTCCAACTCGCACCAGATTTTTATATATATATATATATGATTTTCGTGACAGGGTGCTAGAGTCTAACTCACTCCATATTTTTATATGATTTTCGAGACAGGGTGCTGGAGTTTAACTCACGCCAGATTTTATAAGATTTTCATGTGATTCATATATAGAGTGCTAGAGCCTAGCTCGCACTAGTTTTACTGGATTTGTTGAGAGTAGCGCTGTCTGCCCTTGTAGTCAGCCAAAAGGCCCAACAGGCTCAAAAGACCTCTTAAGTGGGGTGAGAGTAAGGGATGAGGTTGGCAGCCTTGTGGGGATGTAATGCGGGCTCTGACAATTAAAACGCACTAATTTTACTTGATTTGATGAGAGTGCTGAGCATCGCTTGCACTAATTTTATGAGAACATGCGATGAGCCGTGCTTGGAGCATAGGGTAGACTGTGTGTCACCGATTAAATAGGCTCGCACGTGCGTTTTGAGACATGGCATGAGTATTGAGATATGATATAAGAAACAAAACCTCTCTGTGGGAAGTAGGCCATTTGGGCTGGAGTGCCTAGAGCGATATGGGTCCATGGAGTACGATGTACCGTGCAAGTAGCATGGAGTACGATGTACCGTGTGGTATCTTCAGATACGGGGTATCTTCGGATACGGTATCTTCGGATACTGGGTATCTTCAGATACGGCATCTTCGGATGCGTAGGATCGGATAAGTCTGACGGGTTGGATTGACCCACCTCCCGGGCGGTTCCCGATCAGGGTGAGACCCCGCACACTAGGATCTGTGTAGCAGAGGGGCTCACGAGGACACACAGCCATAGTCCTGGTTATTACCGATATACAAATGTTGCCTAGTCTCGCATGTTGATGATCTTGACGATGATTGAAACTGGATTTTTAAACTAAATTTGCATGATGCTATTTTCATGCTTTTCAAACCCACGTGTGAATGTAAATTGATTTTCATGGTTTTATGTGAGTCAGTACCACCCGAGGGATGGGTTGAGTCCTGGTCTTGTTGTGAAATTTTAAACGAGAAAGAAATGATTTGAAATAATTGCATGTTGAATTTTGCCATGCGAATGGATTTACATAACATCATAACTCATATCATCTGTTTTAAAATGTGTGGAGAAAGGGTAGTTTATGCATGGCACCACGTTCATGTAGGTAGTATGGTTACCTACTTGTTCGTAGGATTGCCTTACTGAGCTTGATGTGCTCACCCCTTTCATTTTCTCACACAGATAATCTCCAGTTGAAGTTGAGGCGACTCAGTACTGCATTCCGGATATCCGCTGCTGTCCATCATTTAAGGTATAGACACTTGTACATATTGTATCTAAATAAGCATAGGACAGTAACATGTTTGTAAGTAACTTTAAGGGATGTGTAAATATTGTAAACAATTATAAATGACTGGAGAAGAATTAAGTTATATGGTAAATGTATGGTGGGACTGGCATTGACGCACAGCCCAATTACTTAGTGGAGTGTGGTCACGATCAGAGGACAGGTAAGCATGAAAGAAAATAACAAAACGTGAAAAATTTACTCTGATTTTAGGGTAGTTTATGGTCGTGACACTTTAATATTGCCTTTTTACATAACCCGTTTACTATCTTTCATTTGTTATCTTATCTTTATTGTTTTCGTTTACTCTATTTTCAGTTGTTGTTTAAAGCATTCGAGATGCTTCGATCATCACTGCCAATACCATGTTCTGGTGTAGTATTGCAAGTTTAATACTGGGTATTGTTCCTGCATATTGGCACGGTGGAACCATGGTAGCTTGAGCAAAAAATGAAGCAAGGCGTGGTGGCTACTATTGTTGTTTCTTTTTCTTTTTTTTACTTCTCTGCTTCACGATGGAGGGCTGTTTCGGTTTAAGCTTTAGATATAAATTTTAATCATGTTTTGTTCTGCTTTAAGTTGAATTCAAAATTTTGCATTGTTGATCCTTTTGCATTATCTTCGTTGTTGCACTTTATGAGATCCTCTCTTCTCTGCATTTGTCGTATGAGGTCTCAGTTTCTACATTCCAGCCTCTAGTTTACTGTTTCATCTCAGTATTTTTCGTTGTTTGTTCATATGTTGCTTGCTGGTGGGTAGTGTAAAAGGTGTATTAGGTTGTAAAGGTGTAGAGCTTCACGAAGTAGTCGGCTGCTGCAGTGAGCAGTTTGTACTGCACAGGTTTATTCCTGGCAGCAAGATTAACATGAACTACATCCTCTGGTTAGCTCTGTTTTTGTGTCTTGCTACTGTTCACCATAGTTTTATTTTTCTTTTCTGCAATATTTCAATGTTATTGATGTTGTAGTACTGTCGGTGTTGGTTTGTTCCTTTATTGTTCATTTTTATTCTTCTAGTTAGTAAATGATTCCAAGTTTGTTTCCAGGTTGCTCTTGGTTCCAGGAATGTGCAAGCTGAAGCTGAAGCATGTACTGCTGTAGTGAACATTTTATGAGGTTACTCTCGGTTGCATGCTGCAACTGAAACACGCACAACAACAAGCTGTTATCTGCCCTGATTTTGTAGAGCATGGAGTTGATGAGCGCAGCAAGTACAAGCTGAAGGAGGAGTCGAAAGCAATGCAGGACATGGTGACAGAGGTATCCTTGTCGTTACTGAACATGCATTGCAAGATTGCCACCAACGGCTTCTGTTGATTACTGACTCCAAGCAGGAGCTGTGTGCGGGTTTTGTCGTAGGCTCTGTAAAACGTGCTGCCAAGAGGACTCTGCAAACTCAGGCGTCAGACAGCACCTGGAGCAGAACAAAAGTTGAAGCGTGCACAGTACAGCGCATAGGACTAATGCTGACTGGAGAGATTGTACAAAGGCCATGTTTGGCAGTTTTCATTTAATCTGCACAAATTATTTTTCATGTTTTATATTGTTGCTAAATAGTTTTATGCCTCTTATTGTTATTTGTTAGCTTAGGTAAAAATAGTTTTAAATTAATTTGTATGCCCATTAATTGTTTTTACCTATTAGTTTAAAATTTTAGGGTAGTGTTTATGTATTGCATTTAGAATTAAATTAGAAGTAAAATTATTTTATGCATTTTTAAGTTAGCTTTCATTTTAAACTCTAAAAATCCAAAAATATTTATTTCTCAAGCATCATTTAGATTTTATTATCACTTTGGCATTTTATTAAGTTAGTAATTAGCTATAGTTAGGATTAATTTAGGATCACTATTTTAGACATTTAGATTTAGAAATTGTCTTAAATTTTTAGAATTTTATTTCATTAGATTTTAGGATAGTTTAATTTGTATTTTTATTTTTGACAATTAGATTAATTGCATGCACATTTTATTTTTAGTTTTATTTCAGTTAATTTTTTTCTTTATTTTCATATTTGCATTCTAGTTTATTTGCACTAATTAATTTTAACTTTGTTATTTATCTTTTGTAGGTTACTGTTTTAAGTTGTTTGGAGCTCTGTAAGTAATTTTAAGCTCTGTTTTATCTTTTATTTTTTATTTTTCATTGTTTTTATTGTTTTCTAGTAATTTTACTTATACGACCCATGCACTTGCGGTTAACACGTCTAGGTCAATTAGAGTAGGCGTAGTTGTACCAAGTTTTTGGCGCCGTTGCTGAGGAAGACAATTAGCCATTAATTAATATTGGTGAAATTATGCTTAGGTATAATTCTAGTTTTGTAAATATTTAGAGCCTTAGTTTAGATTAGTTAAATTTTCTCTCTCTAATTAAAAAAAATTAAAAAATTAAAAAAATTTCCTCAGGACTCTTAGATGTTTACATGTGTAGAGCCAAGAGCTTTGATTGCTTTCCTTTAGATCCTGTAATTGAAAGAACACTTAGAAAAATCAAAAAGGATTCTAGGAAAATAGTAGCTCCACTGCAAAACACCATAGCTGAGAATAGAGAAATTAGGATTGTAGGAGATTATGTTGTCCCTACTATTGGAGGTTATTATACTGGCATTAGGCCACCAGCTATCTCAACTAACAACTTTGAAATTAAGCCTTCGATCCTCCAGATGATCCAAACTTTGCTACAGTTCAGTGGACTTCCCCATGATGACTAACATGCTCACCTAGGGCAATTTCTAGAGCTGTGCAACACTTTCAAGTCTAATGGATTCTCAGACGATGAACTTAGGCTTAGGCTATTTCCTTTCTCTCTTAGGGATAGAGCAAGACATTGGTTGACCTCTTTATCTCCTGGATCCATCACTACCTAGGACGAGTTAGCCCAACAATTTGTTGCTAAGTTTTTCCCTCCTTCGAAAATGGCTAAATTACGTAGTGACATATCTTCCTTTTCCCAATTCGACTCTAAGACCCTTTACGAGGCATGGGAACGTTATAAGGACCTTCTTAGGAAATGTCCTCATCATGGCCTGCCTTTATGGCTACAAGTCCAAACCTTCTACAACGGACTCACGAGCCAAAATAGGACAATAGTCGATGCTATTGCAGAAGGAGTGTTGATGTGTAAGACAAAGGAGGAAGCTTACGGTCTGTTAGAAAAGATGGTAGTTAACAATTACTAGGGGTCGTCGGAGAGGCAGTTGCCTAAGGAAGCTGCGAGTATCTATGAGTTAGACACACTGTCTACCTCGACTTCTCAAATAGCCAATCTTACGAAAAAGGTAGAGTCACTCGGTACCCAGCATAATTATGCTAATAGTCCTAATCCTGTTTTAGCTATCCAAAGTCCTTTTCTTTCATGCGATCTATGTGGTGGTACACACTCTGTAGATAGGTGTCCACTAAATTTAGAGTCTGTTCAGTATGTTGCCCCACCAAAAAAGTGACAAAACAACCCATTCTCGAACACCTACAATCCAAGGTGGAGGAATCATCCTAATTTTTCTTGGAGCCAAAATCAGGGGCAATTTTCTAATTCCATGTCACGTCCTCGTCCCACACGTGACCTACCAAAATCACCAACAACTTTTTCGCATTTTCACTTACCTTTCACCTTACCGACTGTTGGGCTGTGATTCGATATTAATCACACATTCACATTCATTCACAACATATATTAACCTTATCATTCTTTTCTATAACATAAATGTTGGCTCTACCGAGAGGGGGGTGAATCAGTTTTCTAAGGTTAATGAAAAATTTAAACTAAATTAAGTCTAATTGCAAATAATGAATAATCAATAAAATGTAATACAATAAATTGAAAGAAGATAAGGGAAGGAAATAGCAAACTCAGTAGTTTATAGAGGTTCAGCCAATCTATTGTCTACGTCCTCACTTTTTGACCTCCTTGTCAAGAGCTTTCTTTCACTCTTTCAATGAATGTTACACACTCTCTTTTACAGGTTGAGGAATAACCTCTCTACCCTTTTTACACAAAGATATATTCACCATTTACAAAGTTGACACACAGAGGAAGTCTCCTATTCTCTCTTAATTTGAGGATGAATATGAAGTGAAGCTTTAGTAGGATAAAAATACCTTTTTCACAAAGGCTTAAACAACAATATCAATAAATGAAGATTGAAGATAAATGGAATGTTGGAATGAAATTCTTGAGAATATATAGAACTTACAGCAATAGTCTCTCTAATCCCAGTGTCTTCAATGCTTGATTTTATACTGGAGGATTGGTAGTTTGAGCATTAAATGTTGTTTTTCCCGTTGAAGGTTTTGCAGAAAGAGCTGTTGGGAACCTCCAGTAGAGTGCCAGATCGATCTCCCATTTTGACCAGATCGATCTCTTAGTTTGATTTCTTGCGAAAACAAAGTAACTTGAAGCATGGAGATCGATCTCATATATGTAGAGATCGATCTTACAATTTGAAAATGTTAGTGCAAATCGATCTGTCGAACCAAAAGATCGATCTTCGAATCTCTCTATTTGAGGCAAGATCGATCTTCAGATCGATCTACCAAGTATTCTCGTAGCGAGGAGATCGATCTCTAATTAACCCAGATCGATCTCCTTAGCTCTCTGACTTTGAGGAGATCGATCTCTTCCTATACCAGATCGATCTCATGAACTCTCTGTTTGAGCATAGATCGATCTACAGATCGATCTACTGCCTTTACCCTTTGTTTTAGAGGAGATCGATCTCTTCCTAGACCAGATCGATCTCATAAACATCCTGTAATATACAGATCGATCTTATAACCCTTATAGATTGATCTCTTCTTCCTCAATACCTTGTACAGATCCTTTGAGAATTCAATCCTTTAGCAGATCGATCTCATATCCTAATGAGATCGATCTCTCATACTAGAAAACCCAGGAGATTGATCTGTCATCTCACCAGATCGATATCTCATCTTATCAGATTGATCTCTCATCCTTAAAGACTTAGTTTCTAGTACTGATAACCTCTAAACATGTTTTTAAATCATTTCTATATTATTGAATTTACTTGTTTTGTCATTTCAAAATATATTAACTCAATAATAAACTTATATACATTACTACAATTTGTACATTTACATATCGATCGTACTATTGTCTACATAGTTGTGCTTTTACATTGTTCAGTACAAAATGTCAAGTGTGTATACCTATCACAATTGGATAAGCAGCAGATCAAGGTCTACAAATTTCCAGCTGTGTCCACCTACTGTGGATGCTCTGAAAAGAGGGAAATAATAAAGGGGTAAGCAAACAACGCGCTCAGTAAGGAAATCAGGCAAGCAAGTAGATAACCGCACTATCTATAAAATATCATGCTCGTGCCTTGCAATCATTTCCTTATCCATTCGTATCTAAAGCATGCATCTCTCTTAAAGCTTTATGCAATATATATGTATGGATACAAAACATCTGTTATAAAATTGGAATTATGCTAGTTTAATAACCTCAGCATTTTATGCATAACACTGCTTTTCTCATTTATTTCATAAATCGTATGTAATTTCACACAAATCACATTTAACATGCCATTTAGTCAAATCAAATAATATGGCATTCAACATGTTTAAAAACATGAAAATCTAGGCCTCACCCATCCCTCAGGTTACCCTTTTCACAACTCACAAATTCACATGTTCAATTATAAAAACCATGTGATAGTTCATTCAAGAAATCTTAATTTACATTGCATGAAAGGAGATTATAGGCGACTATATGTTTTAAGTGTATGATCATAACTCATTTCTCTATGATCAGTGATCCCATGCTACACAGTACTCGGTGTACGAGGACTCCCATATGCTGTAACAGGAGGTGGGTCAGATCTCTACCATTAGCCACTACATCGGACCTGATCCCGAAGTACACCAGATCCCACTGGATCCCGCTCCCACTGCTAACCCATCCTCTCAAAGTGCATCAAGTACTCACGGTACAACGTACGCCATGTGTCATACATGGTACACAGTACTCTATGGACCCTATCTCAAGGTGGGATGCTTGCCATGAGTCTTAGTCCTCATACCTTGGATATACCTCATAGTCGGGATGCTTGCCATAAGTCTTAGTCTGCATACTATGGTTTCGATAGCCCTCAGCCATATCTCAAAATAATTGTACATGTGAGCATATATCAGTGCAACACACAGTCTGCACAGGCTCCCAACACGACTGTCTCATGCTCTTTTTATTAAAATCGGTACGTACAAGTAAACTCCCAGCATGACCATATCACAATAACACAAATCTAGTGCGAGCAATGCTTCCAGCACTATGTTATGTAAAAACTAGAGTATGAGCAAAGCTCCCAATACTCTATAATGTATCAATCACAAATATGAGTACGAGCAGTGCTCCTAGTACTCTAACATGCATAAAAACACATTAAGATGCAGTACGAGTATACACTCAAGTACTATGTGATGCATATCTCAAAATATAGTGAGAGTAATCTCTAACACTTATGGGTTTCACACAAAACCAGATAGATCGCTTATTTAAATCACAATTCACTCAAATAACTTAAATCTGCACTAAAATGTGTTGTTTTCGCATATACAAGAAAACATTAGCGAATCTATCATGCAACTCATGAAATTTAGTCATAACATGCTTCTAAGGCTTTTTATCCTATTTTTGAGATAAAATCACACTTTATCTCATTAGTCCTTATCACAACAACATGCCTATTCATGGGAATTCATATAGAGTATAATATCGAAACTCTATTTAAAATACGTGTAGCCATCTCTAGCTACTCACGAAATTCCCTTACCTCGGATCATGTCAAGTGACCTCACTTCCTCGGTTCTGCTCAATCTTGCAGTCCAATCAGCTCACAATATAAACTCCGGAGTTGCTATAACCATTTATTAGGTTAATATAATTTTTTCTACTATGTTATGCATTTAAAATAGTTAATATCTCTTAATGGGCCCGTTTACAGTTATTGGGCCTGAAACACTTTAATTGGGCCTAACTCTGTCTTAAGCCCATTTTCATTTTACTATTTATTTTCATTGGATCTAGTTGGCTTGTAGGGCCCACCAACTCTTATTGGGCTCATCCGAGGCCCATTACCTCTTATTTACGACAGTCGATTTTCAATTCCAAATGTAGTTAATCTGTAATTTTTTTGATTAATTTAACCAGTATAATCATATGAATGTAGTAAGTGAGATTCACTTACCTGATTTTCTGTGATGGCACATAAATCGATGCTCGATCAAACTCACATTCGTCGCCTATTGTCGCCCTACACATTTATATATTTAACCCAGTTCAATTTCAGTAAAATATAATTTCAATTAAATATTCTGAAACTTAAATTGGTAAATTTCGACTGCTTACCGGCTTATCCGTAATCCCGGGGTATCACCAAATTTTTTTCTCTTTTTTCCCTTTTTTTCTCTGTCTTCTTTCACTCTCTTTTTCGGCTGAACTAGTACGGACCGGTTCAGTCCCTCTTTTAACTGAACTGGTCTGGCCCGATTCAGTGTCGTTTTTGTCGTTGTCGATGTTGTCGACAGGTTCCCGGATCGATTCCACAGCCAATCGGCTTGGCTTCGCCTCTAGATGGTTCTTTTAGCCTCGTCTGGGATCGATCGGCGCCAGATTTCGCCGAATCTCCCCTTCTCAGCCGCGGCTTCAACCTCTCTGATCTCCTCGTCGTCGGTGATTCACAACGCGTGATGCCTGTCGAGCATTCCCTCTGTGCCGGTTGTCCCTTCGCCCAGTACCCCTCACGCTGTCCGCCTCTAGTTCGCCACCGGTGAAGAAAATCAAAGGAGAGTTAGTTTTCTCTGTTCCTCGCATGGGTTTCCAGTTTTCTGATTCAGTTTCTCTTTTACTATTATTATTATTACATATATATATTTATTATTTCTAATATAATGTAATATATATGTAGAAATATCTCATAATAAAGTACATATATTTAAGAAAATATCTTGTATTTTATAATATTATTTGTAATAATATTAATACTAAAACAAAGTATTTTATACCTTAATTTCCACATACATGTACATATAAAATTATTTAATTTATCTCGACAATTATATATGTACATCATATTTTATTTTTATTTCTCAGAAAATATTATTATTTATTATTATTATTTTTCGAAAATATTTTTCTTTATTTCCGAGACGTATTCTCAATATGAAAAATTTCAGTCTTCAAAATAAATTTGTATATTGATTGATTAGACCTAAAATTCAATTATTTCTTAAAAATTGACATCGAATTTTGGGTCTTACAATCCTCCCCTCCTTACAGAAATTTGGTCCTCCAAATTAGAACCAAGTTAGTCGCTAAACAATTTGGGATATCTCTCTCTCATTAGACTCTCTAGCTCTCAAATTGCTTCCTCTGAAGTGTAACGCTGCCAGAGAATCTTCACTAACCCAATAGTCTTATTCCTCATGACTTTCTCCTTCCTATCTAATATCCATATTTGTCACGCCCCGAAAACGAGGAAAATAGGGCAAATTTAAAAACTTTTTACTCATCAATTCACAATTAAGGGTGCATTCCTGTGCAGTGTCATACATCATCATATTTATCATACCTCAGGATCACATCATTAGATAGTATATATCATAACATATACATTACTCAATCTCAAGTTAATTAATCCTAATACATCCCATACAATGTTATACATCAAGTGTCTGTAATTACAATAATTGTTTGGGTACATGAAAAGATAAATGATACCTCAAAACACAATATATGGCCTGGAGCTCAAGTCCTCCACTAGCCACTACTCCGTACGTCGCAGGGAAACCCTTTTTCACTTGAAGAAATCTGGGGGGAAAGAAAACAGGGTGAGCTTTTAAATCGCTTAGTAAGGGGGTAAGGGACTCGTTATATAAACCATAATACACATCATAAAATATTTATTTGCACGTGAAACTCAGTATACTCATTTGAAAACTATAGCATGAAAGTTCTCAAAACAACATTCTCATATCTCACAATCATGTGGAAACATGAAGTAAAAGGCTCAGTATAGAGCAGTAACAAGCATGTGAAAACAATGCGATAATGGCTTTCTCAATAAACGTGATAAAATCACTGTAATAATAATGCAAGTGGCGCAGCCACCAAACACACGTGGCATAGCCACAGATTTAGATTCGCACGTGGCACAGCCACAGAATAGGGTTTCATGTGGCCACGGCCACCAAATATACGTGGCACAGCCACAAAATGGGAGATTTCACGTTACCAGAACGGAGAAGAATCGGGCTTACATGCTACCAGAGCAACGCCCGGTGTGTATTCAAAATTACACACCTAAGTCTTTATCAATAGCCATTATCATATAAAACTAGTTTGTCTTCACGTAGAACTCATAGTGGTTTCTTTCTCATAAAACTCATTTAAAATTGTTTTGTACTCAACACAAAACTTATTAAAATCGAGTCCCAACCTGCAAAACACGCACACATTTCTCAAATCTTGATATTGCCTTAACGTAGAGCCCAATTCATTTCTCACACAAACTCAACGGTTTATAAAGCTGTTTCACACGTAGCTTATAAACTCATAAAAACATTGGGCTCCAACCGGCTATAAAAATCGTGTGCATTCTCATCAAAAGACAACACATCAAACATGCTTGTTTTATAAATCGCAAATCATGCTATAATAGTTCACAAATCACATACACAAATGGTTTAGTTTCCCTTACCTCTTTGGACCTTGTATAGTGCAATTGTTTCTCCCTTGTCACGGACTAGTCTCGTATTCCACTCTGGAACTCTCGAGCTGTCCAAACGATGTTAAAACATCAATACTCATCATCACAGTAACCTCAATTCTCAAAATCGAGCATAATTGCTCATAACACCTCAAATCTCTCAATTCCGGTAACTCTATCACAATCCACAATCTCATCCACAACATCTCAACATTCTACACTTCCCATGCCACAATATCTATGCTAATTCACCACATTGTCTAAATTTCCATTTATAACTCAAAATTCCCAAAATTACCAAAATTGCTAAATATCATTATCACTCCAACTACATTGTAATTTCATCAATCCCTAATCATTTTTCAGCTACTTTAACACAATGCCAACAACCATTATCACCAAAATCATCTCAAATATCAAGATCGAGGTTTAGAAATTACCCAAAACTTGTGGAGAGCTTATCTCTTGCCTCAATTCAATCCGTCTTCCGATTTCCAAGTATGTTGTTATCCCTTTGATGATGAACAACTTTCCTTCCTGCCACAGCCTCTGATTTGGACTAAAATGGGTGCTTTGGATGAGTGAGAAAGCTAGGGCTCGGGTGAAAATGGGGTTTTGAAGAGAGAGAAAACAAAATAGCAGGAGATAGCAGGGGTTCCTTATATAGACGGAGGGTAGGAGATCGATCTGGCTCTTGATGAGATCGATCTGCATTTAAATTTGGGGACGATTTGGGGTAATTTTATGCCTAGGAGATCGATCTGTCGAGGGGTGAGATCGATCTCTTTATGGCTTTATGAGATCGATCTGCTCCTTGAGGAGATCGATCTTCTCCCAAACAGAAACATTTGGAGATCGATCCCTTCCTCATGAGATCGATCTTCTCTTAAACAGAATCATAAGGAGATCGATCCTCTTCCATTGGAGATCGATCTGCTCACTTACTTTCCTCCTTCCTTATCATTTTTAACTCACCAGATCAATCTCCTTCTCCAAGATCGATCTGACCTCATAGTTTCACACTTAGGTTAAACACTTAACATCATGTAAATCTCCAAATATAATTTCCACAGTCTACTACTTGGATTATTTCTCATTCATCACATATACATTTCACTTAGCTCAATAAATTACACTTCAAGTTCATATTACATAATTAAAATATGTCTAAAATTCTCAGATCTCACATCCTCCCCACCTTAAAAGAATTTGGTCCTCCAAATTCAACTCAACTAGTAAAATAGATGAGGGTATTTCTCCTTCATGAGATTCTCCAGTTCCCACGTTACCTCTTCCATTGAGTGATATTTCCACAAAACTTTCACTAATGGGATGCTCTTGGTTCTAATTACCTTCTTCTTTCTATTGAGAATTTGGATGGGTTCCTCAGTATAGCTCATGTCTTCTTGTATGTCTGTCTCGTCATACTCTATGACATGAGAAGGGTCCGGGTGGTACTTCCTCAACATAGACACATGAAAAACATTGTGTATTCCGGACATCTGTAGGGGTAATGCCAATCTGTAGGCTACCTCTCCCACTCTCTCAAGAATCTCGAATGGTCCTATGTATCGAGGACTCAATTTCCTTTCTTCCCAAATCGCATGATACCCTTACTCGGTGATGTTTTCAGAAATACTGCATCACCAACATCAAACTCGAGTGGCCATCTACGCATATCTGTGTAGCTTTTCTGTCTACTTTGTGAAGCCTGTAACCTCTCACATATGAGTTTTACACTCTGTACAGCTCGCTCAACAAGCTCAGGAGCATTTATCTTTCTATTACCGACCTCTTCCCAAGCTACAGGGGATCTACACCTCCTGCCATATAGAGCTTCAAAAGGTGCCATTCCAACACTCGCATGATAGCTGTTATTGTACCCAAACTCTGCTAGGGGCAGGTGATCATCCCATGATCCCTTAAAATCCATCGTACACGCCCTCAACATATCCTCTAGGGTCTGAATAGTCATTTCTGACTGACCATCTGTCTGAGGATGATAGGCGGTACTAAAACTCAATCGAGATCCCATAGACTCTTGAAACTGGGTCCAAAATCTGGAAGTAAATCAGGAATCTCTATCATAAGTAATACTCACTGGAGCCCCATGTAATCTAGCTATCTCGCTGACATACAGCTCAGCTAAGGCATCTACAGTATCTGTGCCCTTGATGGCAAGGAAGTGGGCACTCTTGGTCAATCTATCCACTATAACCCATATAGCGTCTCGACCTCTTCGGGTCCTCGGTAAACCCATAATAAAGTCCATAGTAACATGCTCCCATTTCCATATAGGTACAGGTAAAGGTTGTAGTAGTCCTTCAGGCTTCCGATGCTCAGCTTTCACTTGCTGGCATATTAAACATCTAGCCACATACTCTGCCACGTCTCACTTCATACCACTCCACTAGTACACCTTTCTCAAATCTCGGTACATCTTAGTACTCCCTGGGTGCATGGTGTATCGCGAGCAGTGAGATTCTCTCAGTATCTATCTCTTTAGTATCATCGTCCGGTACACAAATCCGTCCTCTGAATCTCAACAATCCATCCTCACTGACTGTGGATCCGACTGCGAACTTTGTTCAACTTGGCTAACCATATCTATCAACCTCTGATCATTGCGTTACCCAGTTCTAATCTGATCCATGATCCTGTGCTCTATTCGCAAGCTAGCCAAAAATCCAGTCTCTATCTCTTTAACTCTGATCTGGAGTTCGACGAACTGCTCCAGTAAATCTCGTTCCCTGATCATCATAGTAGATATCATACTCTTCCTGCTCAGGGCATCAGCAACTACATTCGCCTTACCCGGATGATATAGAATCTCGCAGTCATAATCCTTAAGGAGTTCCATCCATCTCCTTTGTCTCATGTTTAACTCTTTCTGATCAAAGAGTATCTCAAACTCTTGTGATCAGTGAAGATCTGGAATCTTTCTCCATATAAGTAGTGTCGCCAGATCTTCAAGGCAAATACCACGTGGCTAACTCCAGATCATGCGTGGGGTAATTTCGCTCATGGTCTTTCAATTGTCGTGATCCATATGCGACCACTCTTCCATGCTGCATAAGCACACACCCCAATCCTTGATGAGAAGCATCACTATATACCGAAAATCCCCCTGATTCCTCAGGGATAGTCAACACAGGTGCCGCTGTTAACCTCCTCTTTAATTCCTGAAAACTGAGCTCACATTAATCAGTCCATATAAATGGAGTCTCTTTGCGCGGAGCTTAGTCAAAGGGGCAGCAATCCTGGAAAATCCTTCCACAAACCTTCTGTAATATCCTACCAAACCAAGGAAGCTTCGTACCTCCGTAACTGTCCTCGATCTTTCCTAGTTAAGCACAGCCT
This sequence comes from Firmiana major, assembly GCA_033439115.1. Taxonomy (NCBI): domain Eukaryota; kingdom Viridiplantae; phylum Streptophyta; class Magnoliopsida; order Malvales; family Malvaceae; genus Firmiana; species Firmiana major. Next base: position 16,691,189 of record CM065903.1, on the reverse strand, counting down.
CCACTTTACTTGGATCCACTGATACTCCTTCCTCTGAGACTATATAACCAAGGAAAGCTATCTGATCCAGCCAAAACTCACACTTACTAAGCTTTCCATATAATTGTTTATCTCGGAGTATCTGAAGTACTAACCACAAATGTTGTGCATGCTCCTCATACGATCGAGAGTACACCAGGATATCATCAATAAAGACTATCACAAACTTATCTAGATAGTATCTGAACACCTCATTCATTAATCTCATAAATGCTGCAAGGGCGTTCGTCAATCCAAAGGACATCACCAGAAATTCATAATGGACCTCGTCCTGAAGGCCGTCTTTGGAATATCTTCTTCCTTGATCCACAATTGGTGATAGCCCAATCTCAAATCAATTTTAGAGAAGACTGAGGCCCCTCTCAGCTGATCTAGTAGATCATCAATCCTGGGCAGTGGGTATTTATTCTTCATCGTGGCTTTATTCAACAACCGGTAGTCTACGCATAATCTGAGACTACCATCCTTCTTCTTAACAAATAAAACTGGTGCTCCCCACGGTGAGACACTGGGTCTAATGAACCCTTGATCCAATAACTCCTGCAGTTGTTTTTTCAATTCCTCAAGTTCCACTAATGCCATCTTGTAGGGAGGTTTAGAGATCGGCTGAGTATCTAGTACCAAATCAATGGTAAACTCCAGCTCTCTCTGTGGTGGTAAACCTGGTAACTCCTCTGGGAAAACATCCAGAAATTCACACACCACAGGTATATCCTTAATCCTCAGATGTTCTTGATCATCATCTGAGATGAGTGTTTCATAACCTTCACATGAACAATCATATTTAATATTCTCCAAAATAATATTGAAATTCTTAAATTGTTTACAAAATTCCATATGTCTATTTACTCAATATCTCAAACGTACACTGTAAGGTTCAGGTAGGGAGAAAGTTACAATCTTAGTGTAGCAGTCTAAACTCGCTCGATTGGTTGCCAACCAATCCATTCCCAAAATTACATCAAACCCATGCATATTTAACATGATTAGATCTGCTAACATCACTCTATCTCCCACCTTTATCTCACATTCTCTACAAATTAACTCAGTTCTCTGGGATTCACGCATAGGGGTATTTACATGTAGTATATACTCTAGAGGTTCAAACTTCAAATTTAAACTACATGCAAAATGCTCTGAAATAAACGAATGCATGGATCCTGGATCAATTAACACCTGAGCCTTATAATCACAGATAGAGAGTGTACCTCTTATAGTTTCTGCAGAAGTGTCTGCAGTCTCCTTATCCAGGGCAAACACACGTCCCTGTGCCACAGGTTTCTTCCCTTTCTCTGCAGCAGTGGCCCGTCTCTGGGGGTTCACTCTTTGAGGCTGTTGTCTAGTGGGCTCCGGAACATGTGGTTTCTGAGGTTGAGGGCAGTCTTTCACCATGTGACCCATGTCTCCACATCTAAAACATCCATGGATCAACCCAGTATAACTTCCCTCATGTATTTGGCCACAATTTCTACAAACCCTTAGCTCAGGCCTGACATCTCGAGGGGTCTCCCTAATGTTAGGGTAACCTCTGGGTCTCTCTAATCTGCCTTTTTGCACCTCAATCCTTCCTCTTCTGAAGGAACCTCTCCGAGCATCTGTTTGGAAAATTGCTAGCCTCTTGCCCTTATCTCTATTCACCGCTCAGAGCTTGTTTTGGGATTGTACCATTTCAATTCCTCTTTCAATCTCTTGTGCTCGTCTCAGAGCATTTCTAAACTCAGTAACACATAGCCCTATCAATCTATCTCTGATGATGGGCTTCAATCCATACACAAACTTCTCTGTGCGGAGCTCTTCATTCTTGAAGGTCTCTGGGTCATATCTCAATAGCGCGGTGAATTGGCTCTCATAGTCATCCACAGACATATCACCCTGTACCAAACTCAAAAACTCGACCTGTTTCTTTCTCTAGGCAGCTCGGGGTACATATTGGGTCCTAGAGCCTGTCTGAAACTCTTCCCAACCAATCACATCATGGCGGGACATCAAAATACCCTGGGTGGTACCTCACCAATCTCGAGCTCTCCCGTTCAACATATAGATACTCATACTGACCCTCTCAGCATCGGTGCACCCCAGATAATCGAATATAACTCTCAACTCCGTCAACCACTCCTCAGCCTCTGTAGGATCCTTCTTTCCCCTAAATACGGTTGGATTCATCTTCAGAAAATCCTTCAGTCGGACCATACTTCTATCCTAAGGCTGAGCGACGGGAGGCACTGGGTCCATATGTACTGGGGGTATGGGAGGTCCTTGTGGTGGTGTAGGAGTAGTACCCGATGCATTAACTCCAGAGTGTTGCATGAATAGCGCTGCTATCTGCTTAAAACCTTGCCTCACATTGGTCTCAATCTAATTAAATCGAGAGTTAGGACTCTCTGATTGGGGGGCAGGTGGCGGAGGGGACTCTGCCTGCCTCCTCGAACGACCTCGTCATCCACTCATTCTCTATCTCAACTCGTCTCCTGCACGTACATATCAAAATCGATTGAAATCTCAATCCTCAAATTCAGTTCATGACCAGACTATTACAGACACTTGAGATGTATAATATTTCACTTAACCGACACTGACAGTACTAGACACCCTAAGCTCTGATACCAAGAAAGCTCTGTCACTCCTCGAAAACATGGAAAATAGGGCAAATTGAAAACCTTTTTACTCATCAATTCATAATTAATGGTGCATTCCTGTGCAGTGTCATACATCATCATATTTATCATACCTCAGGATCACATCATTAGATAGTATATATCATAACATATACATTACTCAATCTCAAGTTAATTAATCCTAATACATCCCATATAATGTTATACATCAAGTGTCTGTAATTACAATAATTGTCTGGGTACTTGAAAAGATAAATGATACCTCAAAACATAATATATGGCCTGGAGCTCAAGTCCTCTACTAGCCACTACTCCATACGTCGCAGGGAAACCCTTTTTCACTTGAAGAAATCTGGGGGAAAAGAAAACAGGGTGAGCTTCTAAATCGCTCAGTGAGGGGGTAAGGGACTCATTATATAAACCATAATACACATCATAAAATATTTATTTGCACGTGAAACTCAGTATACTCATTTGAAAACCATAGCATGAAAGTTCTCAAAACAACATTCTCATATCTCAAAATCATGTGGAAACATGAAGTAAAAGGCTCAGTATAGAGCAGTAACAAGCATGTGAAAATAATGCGATAATGGCTTTCTCAATAAATGTGATAAAATCACTATAATAATAATACACGTGGCGCAGCTATCAAACACACGTGGCATAGCCACAGACTTAGATTCGCACGTGGCACAGCCACAGAATAGGGTTTCACGTGGCAACGACCTCCAAATATACGTGGTACAGCCACAGAATGGAGGATCTCACGTGGCAACAGCCACCAAATATACGTGACACAGCCACAGAATGGGGGATCTCACATGGCAACAGCCACCAAATAAACGTGGCACAGCCACAGAATGGGGGATCTCACGTTACCAGAATGGAGAAGAATCGGGCTTACATGCTACCAGAGCAATGCCCAGTGTGTATTCAAAATTACACACCTAAGTCTTTATCAATAGCCATTATCATATAAGACTGGTTTGCCTTCACGTAGAACTCATAGTGGTTTCTTTCTTATAAAACTCATTTAAAACCATTTTGTACTCAACACAGAACATATTAAAACTGAGTCCCAACCGACAAAACACGTACACATTTCTCAAATCTCGATATTGCCTTAACGTAGAGCCCAATTCATTTCTCACACAAACTCAACGGTTTATAAAGCAGTTTCACACGTAGCTTATAAACTCATAAAAACATTGGGCTCCAACCGGCTATAAAAATCGTGTGCATTCTCATCAAAACACAACACATCAAACATGCTTGTTTAATAAATCGTAAATCATGCTATAATAGTTCACAAATCACATACACAAATGGTTTAGTTTCCCTTACCTCTTTGTACCTCGTATAGTGCAATTGTTTTCCCCTTGTCACGGACTAGTCTCGTATTCCACTCTGGAACTCCCGAGCTGTCCAAACGATGTTAAAACATCAATACTCATCATCACAGTAACCTCAATTCTCAAAATCGAGCATAATTGCTCATAACACCTCAAATCTCTCAATTCCCGTAACTCTATCACAATCCATAATCTCATTCACAACATCTCAACATTCTACACTTCCCATGCCACAATATCTATACTAATTCACCACATTGTCTAAATTTCCATTTATAGCTCAAAATTCCCAAAATTACCAAAATTGCTAAATATCATTATCACTCCAACTACATTGTAATTTCATCAATCCCTAATCATTTTCCAGCTACTTCAACACAATGCCAACAACCATTATCACCAAAATCATCTCAAATATCAAGATCGAGGTTTAGAAATTACCCAAAACTTGTGGAGAGCTTATCTCTTGCCTCGATTCAATCCGTCTTCCGATTTCCAAGTATGTTGTTCTCCCTTTGATGAGGAACAACTTTCCTTCTTGCAACAGCCTCTGATTTGGACGAAAATGGGTGCTTTGGATGAGTGAGAAAGCTAGGGCTCGGGTGAAAAAGGGGTTTTGAAGAGAGAGAAAATGAAATTGCAGGAGAAAGCAGGGGTTCCTTATATAGACGGAGGGTAGGAGATCGATCTGGCTCTTGATGAGATCGATCTGCAATTGAATTTGGGGATGATTTGTGGTAATTTTATGCCTAGGAGATCGATCTGTCGAGGGGTGAGATCGATCTCTTTATGGCTTTATGAGATCGATCTGCTCCTTGAGGAGATCGATCTTCTCCCAAACAGAAACACGTGGAGATCGATCCCTTCCTCATGAGATCAATCTTCTCTCAAATAGAATCATAAGGAGATCGATCCTCTTCCATTAGAGATCGATCTGTTCACTTACTTTCCTCCTTCCTTGTCATTTTTAACTCACCAGATCGATCTCTCCTTCTCCAAGATCGATCTGACGTCATAGTTTCACACTTAGGTTAAACACTTAACATGTAAATCTCCAAATATAATTTTCACAGTCTACTACTTGGATTATTTCTCATTCATCACATATACATTTCACTTAGCTCAATAAATTACACTTCAAGTTCATATTACATAATTAAAATATGTCTAAAATTCTCAGATCTCATAGTATTGGTTTTTTTACATATGTCAACTCATCTTTGAGTTCCAATGGCTTATACCAAATCACATGATTTGGATCTGGATGATACTTTCTCAACATCGAAATATGGAAGACATTGTGCACTCTCGACAATTTCGGTGGCAAAGCTAATCGATATGCCTTATCTCCTACTCGATCCAGTATCTCAAAAGAGTCCTATGTAGCGAGGACTCAACTTTCCTCTCTTCCCAAATCTTGCTATACCCTTTGAAGGAGAAACCTTCAGAAATACTACCTCACCAATTGTGAATTGAAGTAGTCTTCGTCTCTTGTCAACATAGCTCTTTTGTCTACTCTGAGCTGTCTTCAATCTCTCAACAATCACTCGGACATCCTCAGAGGCTTGTGTAACAAAGTCAAGAGCGAAAATCTTACGGTCACCCACTTCTTCCCATCCAATAGGGGAACGACATCTACGGCCATATAAAGCCTCATATGGTGCCATCTCGATACTCGAATGATAACTGTTGTTGTAGGTAAACTCGACTAGTGGCAAGTGATCATCCCAGGAGCCTCTAAAATCTAGCACACACGCTCTCAACATGTCCTCCAGAGTCTGTATAGTCCTCTCTGACTGACCGTCTATCTGAGGATAGAAAGTGGTGCTCAAACTCAACTGGGTTCCCATGGCTTCCTGAAAATGTTCCCAAAAGTGGGAAGTGAAGTGAAAATCCCAATCAGAGACAATACTCACTGGAACACCATGTAACCTCACTACCTTGCGTACATATAATTTTGCCAATGAACTTAGAGTATCAGTAGCTCTCATAGCTAGAAAGTGGGCTGACTTCGTCAGTCTATCAAATATCACCCATATAGCATCGTGATTCCTCCGGATCCTCGGTCAACCCACCATGAAATCCATGGTGATATGCTCCCATTTTCATGTTGGTATAGGCAGAGGTTGCAACAACCCTGCAGGTTTCTGATGCTCTACCTTCACTTGCTGACATACAAGACATTTTGCCACAAAATCCGTAACATCCTTTTTCATACCTGACCACCAATACACCTTTCAGAGGTTTTAATACATCTTATTACTCCCCGGATGTAGCATGTATCTCGACGAATGAGCTTCAGTCAAAATCAATCTCCTAAGCTCTATGTCCTCGAAACACACAATCTACCTCTAAGCCTCAGGAGTCCATCTAAACATATCTCAAAGTCAATCACTGTACTCTTTTGTATCTGACCAATCACACTAATTCAATACAGATCAGTCTACTAAGCATGTCTGATCCCCTCTAATAGATCCGGCTCTAAGCGTAGACTAGCAATCATAGAGTCCATATCCATGTTAGAAGGCACAACTCCCAAACTGAGGCTAGCAAACTGCTCAAGGCTCTAGCAACTCATATTCCCTGACCATCATGTACGATACCATCTCAAGGCTTTTCCTACTCAAAGCATCGGCTACAACGTTAGCCTTACTCGGATGATAAAGTATCTCGCAATCATAGTCCTTTAGAAGCTCTAACCATCTTCTCTGTCTCATGTTCAATTCCTTCTATAAGAATAGATACTTGAGGCTCTTGTGGTTGGTAAATATCTGAAATTTCTCTCCATACAAGTAGTGGCCCCATACCTTTAACGCAAACACTGTTGCTGCTAACTCTAAATCGTGGGTCAGATAGTTCTTCTTATGATCCTTCAGTTGTATGTATCCATAAGCAACTACCCTCCAATCCTGCATCAATACAAAGCCTAGTCCCTGATGCGAAGCATCTGTATACACTGAGAATCCTCCTGAGCTGGTAGGGATAGTGAGAATCGAAGCGGTGGTGTCAGGACCCCAGTTTCAATCCTCGACTTTATCCAAAAATCACTATAAATTTTTCGCATTTTAACTTACCTTTTCTCTCTTCACTGGTTGGGCTGTGATTCGATGTCAGAGTCTTCACTTACCATAATATTCATTCTCATACATACATGTCAATATATTAATTCTGACTGTAGTTGCTTTTATTATACATCTAATACAAATACATTCCCCAAACTATATAATGTATACATCACTGTGCTGTTTCTATGTTTAGATACACAACTGTACATAATAAGTATACCTGATGAATCGATAGGAACTAGCAGTGGACTCTGGGACACTCTCCCACGATAACTCTCGATCTACTGACGCTCTATAGAGAGATGTAAAGAAAAGGGGGTGAGCATAACGCGCTCAGTAAGGAAATCAGGCAAGCAAGTAGATATCCACACTATCTACTCAACATAGTGCTATGCCTTGAAAACATTATTTCCTTAACTCACTTTAAAAGCATGTCTTGAAATATAATATATATACTTGTACAGAATAAATCCCATGTACAGAAATCATGCTTTATTTCTCAAAAGTAGGCATGTAGTGCAACACAATGCATTTATATATAAATCATGCCTTTATGTAAATCATGCCATGTATATTTAAATCACATATAAATATGGCATCAAATGATTCACAACACAAATCGGAGTCCGACCCATCCCTCAGGTCTATCCGTAGTTTAAATCAGTAAATCAACTAAGGTGATATATCATGTAAGACTCTGTGGTATATGTAAATAGTATCCTGGATTATGATCATATCCGATGTGATCCCAAGCAACACAGTACTAGGTGTACGGGGCATCACCGCTGTAATGGGAGGGGGGTCAGTCCATCACAACCGCCAGCTATATCCTCCTCAACTCCATAACAACACATGGTACAGCGTACACCTCGTGCCACTCAGACACGGTATAAAGTACACCCGTGGACCCGTTCTCACGGCCAGAGTGCCTACCATAGGACATAGCTCTCACACCCGTGGAACATATCAACATCACAGTCAGGGTGCCTAACAGAGGTCTTAGCCCTCGCTCCTGTGGAAATATCATACCACGTCTATACCAACCTCATGCGGATATCCTCTCTAGCTATGACACACAGTCACGCAAGGTCTCAGGCATGGGTTTCAACATGTATTACATATCACATACAGTGTGCGTTTTGAGTGCGACTCACAGTCGTTACTCTGCTCAAACACTGTTTCACATCATAAAACTCAACTCTAGTGCGAGTAATCTCTAGCAACTAGGTCAATGCATAGTTTATGTATTAAATCAAGTACGAGCAATAGCTCCCAGTACTATGCTATGCACAATATCAAAATCAAGTACGAGCAATAGCTCCCAGTACTATGTCATGTATAAACCATGAAGAATCGAGTACGAGCCAATCGCTCTAGCACTCTGTCATGCATATATCATTTAAAGCTGAGTACGAGTAAAACTCCAGTACTCTATCATGCATGTTATGAAAATCTAGTGCGTATCAAATCCAGCACTAATATTATGTGGAAAACATATGAATCCCAGTGCGAGCTATGCTCTAGCACGATTCATTCTCACATAATATGATAGATGGCTATTTTAAAAAGGGATTGTTTATAAAACATCAAAATTAGCACTAAAAGTGTGCTTAAGTCATATCAACCTTAAAATTATTAGCCCATCTATTTATTTTCATGCTAATAGCATTTAAACACTCACAATAGTATTTTCCATGCTTTTTGCAACTTCTCACAAAAGTTGACTTTTTGACTAACTAGGGGCAAAATCGTAATTTGCCACTATCGGGTCGCAATAATTATTATTCACTTTCTCTGACCCTTAGAGTTTTTAAGTGAATGCAGAAGTAGTTGAAAATACGTGCAGGTATCTCTAACTACTCGCAAAAGTCCCTTACCTCGGATCACGTCAAGTGACCTCACTTCCTCGGTGCTGCTAATTCCCGCAGTCCGATCAGCTCTCGATGTAAACTCCGGGGCTGTAAATAACCATTCCTCAGGTTAATTATCATTTTCCTACTATATTACACATTACTACAGTTTAATTTCCCTTAATGGGCCTTAAAATCCTTAATGGGCCTAACTAGGCCTTAAGTCCATTTCCATTTTACTATTCACTTTTGTTGGGCCTATTGGGCTTGTGGGGCCCACCAACTCTTATTGGGCTTATCTTAGGCCCATTACACCCTATTGGGCCTAAAAATGTTGGGCTTGGCCCATTGGGCCTCTCGGCCACATGCCTTGGCCGAGAGCTTAGCCATTCTCGGTTTCCACCATGGCATGCCATACATGCCTATTTCCTAGCCATTTTCACTTAGGCATTTTCACATACACTTGGTAGGCAATATTACCAATCATCCTATTGTTCATTTAGGCATTTTATCAAACACCTTGGTTGCCAACAATTTACATGTATTAATCAATCAATTTGATTAATTCTAATTATACCATTAACATTAATACATGTGTACTAATCCATTTATGTCTTAAAATCAAATTGACATATTTCAATATCCCATTGATCACTCTCGGCCTAACCCTCTTAATGGTGATTTAATATGTTTCAATGCTTAAAACATATATCAACATACTTGAAATCATTCATACATTAACATATATGAAATTGGAAATTAGAAAATATACCAATTGTAGTGTTCTCCTTTTGGCCGAATCTTTGGAGGCTCTCGGTTTGCTCTCTATGGCTCCTTGATAGCCAAATCCAACATATGTTAATCTCCTCTCAATTTGGAACAACTTCCATGAAGAATGCAAGTTCCAGATATGACTAATTCCTAGTGATTTCTAGTGAGAGAAAGCTTGAATGGTTATGTTTCAATGGTGTTCTTCTCTAGCCGGAATTGTGTGATGAAGATGACCAAGGTGTGGCTGCATTTATAAGCCACTTACTTAGCCATTAAGCCTTACTTTTCAGCCACTATGCTTGACTTTCCAAATCTGAACCATGAGTCACCTTATGAGTCACCTTATGAGTCATAGTTAACTTTAACTATAGTTAGATATTTATCTCATGGGCTTTTCCAATTGGGCTTCTTGGTTTGGGCTTTCCTAATGGGCTTTCGGGCTGAAATTTTTACTATACCTCGGGCCTTTTATTGTCTAAAAATTTGGCCAATCAATTGGTCCAACAATTCCGTCTAAAGGACCTAACATTTTCGATATACATTTAGTATACCTTAATGGGCTTTAAAATTTTCACCTTAGGCCCATTACGTTTTTAACCATTAAATTTATTCCGGAATCCTTCCGAATAAATTTTCCTTACTTCCGGGGATGATTATCTTGTATTCTGGTCAAGAATATTTTTCCCCAAATTTTTCTCCACACTTAGGTTAATTTCTAACCTTGATTAGTCAACTATGGTAAAAGTCCACTTTTTTAACTATAGTTGACTTTTTCCTTAACCATTGACTAAGTTGACTTTTTCTTAAATTTTTGAAAGTGTTTTATATCATGTCTTACACTCTCTTCTTTATATTCCAACCGCTCTCGGTGGATAATTTCACCCAAAACTCTTTTTCTCACCGAAAAGGTCCATTTTACCCTTTTTAGCTTTTATTCTCGTTTTGTATGTTCGGGTCTAAATCAAGCTGACTTTCCTTCATGAGCTCTCTACGCTCTCTTATTTTAAGTTCTTATTTTTAGTCATAATGATTTAGAATGACTCGGTTTAGCCTGTGATACTCATTGCTCACATTAGGCATTTTATGTAGCTTTAGCGTGTTAATTTATTTCAATAACACTTTAAATCTTATAAATACTCTTCTTATGATTCAACCATAATTACATAGTGTTCATACACATAGGAATCATAAGGAAATAAGCTACAAAAAATCCGGGTCTGACAATCCTCCCCCACTCAGAAAATTTGGTCCTCCAAATTAGAACCAAGTCAGTCCTCAAATAGGTGAGGGTACTTCTCTCGCATCAGACTCTCTAGCTCCCAAGTAGCTTCCTCTGAAGTATGATGCTGCCAGAGAATCTTCAGTAATCCGATGGTCTTCGATCTCAATACCTTCTCCTTCCTATCCAATATCCGAATCGGTCTCTCTACATATGACAAGTCCTCTCGGAGCTCCAACGGCTCGTAACTAATCACATGTGACGGATCCGGGTGATACTTCCGAAGCATCGATATGTGGAAGACGTTGTGGACACCTGATAAGTCCGGTGGCAATGCCAACCTATACGCCTTATCTTCCACTCGATCAAGTATCTCAAAGGGTCCAATGTAGCGAGGACTTAGTTTCCCTCTCTTCCCAAATCTCGCTATGCCCTTGGAAGGAGAAACTCTCAAAAACACGGATTCACCAACTGCAAACTCTAGTGGCCTACGTCTCCTGTCAGCGTAACTCTTCTGTCTGCTCTGAGCTGTCCTCAGTCTCTCTACTATCAAGCGGACATCCTCAGATGCTTGCGTAACCAAGTCAGGAGCGAAAATCATACGGTCACCCACTTCTTCCCATCTAATAGGGGAACGACATCTACGGCCATTCAAAGCCTCATACGGTGCCATCCCGATACTCGAATGATGACTGTTGTTGTAAGAGAACTCGGCTAGTGGCAGGTGGTCATCCCAGGAGCCTCGATAGTCTAGCACACATGCTCTCAACATGTCCTCCAGAGTCTGTATAGTCCTCTCTGACTGACCATCTGTCTGAGGATGGAAAGCGGTGCTCAAACTCAACTGGGTTCCCATGGCTTCCTGAAAATGTCCCCAAAAGTGGGATGTGAAGCGGGAATCCCTATCTGAGACTATGCTCACTGGTACACCGTGTAACCTCACTACCTCGCGTACGTACAGTTCTGCTAACGAACTCAGAGTATCGGTAGCTCTCATAGCTAAGAAGTGGGCTGACTTCGTCAGTCTATCAACGATCACCCATATAGCATCGTGATTCCTGCGGGTCCTCGGTAAACCCATCACGAAATCCATGGTGATATGCTCCCATTTCCATGTCGGTATAGGTAGAGGCTGCAACAATCCTGCAGGTTTCTGATGCTCTACCTTCACCTGCTGACATACAAGACACTTTGCCACAAAGTCTGCCACATCTCTCTTCATGCTCGACCACCAGTATACCCTCCGGAGGTTCTGATACATCTTGTTACTCCCCGGATGCAACGTATACCTCGACGAATGAGCTTCCGCCAATATCAATCTCCTAAGTCCTGGATCCTCGGGAACACACAATCTGCCTCTGAACCTCAGTAGTCCATCAGAACTCATCTCAAAATCAGTCACGGTGCCTTTCTGCATCTGACTACTAACATCCATACAAAATGGGTCAGTCTGCTGAGCCACTCTGATCCTGTCCAACAGGTCCGGCTCCAAGCGTAGACTAGCTATCACATAGCCTGTATCCATGTCAGAAGGCACGACTCCCAAACTGAGGCTAGCAAACTGCTCTAGCAAATCATGCTCCCTAACCATCATATACGATACCATCCCCAGGCTCTTCCTGCTCAAGGCATCGGCTACAACGTTAGCCTTACCCGGATGATAAAGTATCTCGCAGTCGTAGTCCTTCAGAAGCTCTAGCCATCTTCTCTGTCTCATGTTCAGCTCCTTCTGCGAGAACAGATACTTAAGGCTCTTATGGTCGGTAAAGATCTGGAACTTCTCTCCATACAAGTAGTGGCGCCATACCTTCAACGCAAACACTACCGCTGCTAGTTCCAAATCATGGGTCGGATAGTTCTTCTCATGATCCTTCAGCTGTCTGGATCCGTAAGCAACTACCTTCCCGTCCTGCATCAATACACAGCCCAGTCCCTGATGCGAAGCATCGGTATATACTGCAAATCCTCCTGAGCTGGTAGGGATAGTGAGAATCGGAGCGGTGGTCAATCGACGCTTCAACTCCTCAAAGCTCTTCTCACAATCCTCATTCCATATGAACGGTGCACTCTTCCGAGTAAGACGTGTCAGTGGAGCAGCCAACTTCGAAAATCCCTCAACGAATCTCCGATAGTATCCAGCTAAACCCAGAAAACTCCTGATCTCGGTGACTATCCTCGGCTGTTCCCACTGAACTACAGCCTCTATCTTAGATGGATCAACTGATACACCATTTCTCGATACGACATGTCCCAAAAACGAGATCTGTGACAACCAAAAGTCACACTTGCTGAGCTTAGCATATAACTCATGCTCCCGTAACGTCTGCAACATGATCCTGAGGTGCTCCTCATGCTTAGTAATATTAGATTGGCTGTCATCTCCTTATCCCCTACTCTCAACTTGCAGTCATTATATACATATTCTACAACTTGACTACTATCCATAGGCGTACTGATTAACATCATCATACATAAATGTGTACTCTCTACATGTCTCTCTAATTTACATGCAAATGAAGGCGATACAAAAGAATGCGTGGCACCAGGATCAATTAAAACATATGCTTCAATATCATAAATCAGGATGTTACCTCGAATCACATCCGATGAAGCATCAGCTGTCCCCTGGTCCAAAGCATGTACTCGCCCTTGACCCATCACTTGTTTCCCCTTCTCCTCTGCCGTCGCTCTACCTCTCTGAGCAGACGTACCAGCTGGAGCTCTATCAAACTCCCTGTCCCTCTGTGGTGCAGTCGCATACGGAAATGGGCAATCTCTAACCAAATGCCCCTGTTTCCCACATCGGAAACATACTATAGCACCCTGTGAACACGGCCTATCTCCATGAAATCTGCCGCATCTTCTGCACTGATCCGCAGCAGGTCTCGGTCCTCCTATCATAATGCCCTTCGCTGGGGCTGCAGTCGGATAAGCAGGAGATCTAGCATATCTATCTCGTGTCCCCTCTATCCGTGATCTCTTACCGAAGGGTTTCTTCCCCCCTCGATAACTAAAATCTCTAGCCGGCCTCTTCTTCTGCAAGTCTTGGCTACGGCTAAACTTCCCAAACTCGGAAGCATTCCTCTCGTAGTCCTGCTCACATAGTTGCGCACTGCCTCCTCATAGGTCACTATGTCCAGCGGAACCAACTTGGACCGTAGCACCGGTCTCAACCCGTCGATAAATCTGTGGACCTTTCTGGTCTCACTATACATAGTATCCGAGTCGTATCTCCCTAGGGATAAGAATCGAGTCTCATACTCGTCCACTGATAAACTCCCCTGGTTGAGTCTTAAAAACTCTGCCTGTAACTTCCGCTGTGCGGTGTCAGGAATAAATTGCCTCCTAAAGGCCTCCCGAAATATATCCCAAGTGATATCTGTGTGTCGGGATCTCAATATAGGTCGGGTGGACTTCCACCAATGCTCTGCAGCTCCCTTCAGTAGGAACGTAGCAAACGCGACCATCTCCGGGGTCGTACACTCGAAGAATCCATAGAGCTTCTCTAGCACTGCCAACCACTCCTCCGCAGCTACGGGGTTCTTGACCCCACTAAATGATGGAGGTCTGAACTTCTGGAACTCCCTCAACCGATGCAAGTCACATCCATATCCTAATCCACTGCCACCCAAAATCGGTGGGGGTGTAGGAGTATCTACTGTCCTCTGTGCATCAGCTGTCTGCGTAGGTGTATCAGGGGCAACTGCCTCTCCTGTAGCAGCTCCTGCCTCCTGTCTCTGCCTACCTGGCATCGTCTGTGCCAGTATCTCTATAATAGTCTCGAGACCACGCTCAAATCTCGTGAAGCGCATCTCAGCACAATCGGGTGCCTCAGTAGCACCTGCAGTCTCATGCGTAGGTAATGGCCTGGCAGCGGCTCGTCCCTCGGGTCTCTCTCCCCGGCCTCGAGCCCTACCTCTCATACCTCTACCACTACGCGTATTTGCCATATAGGCAAAGTCCTTGCATTTATAATAATGAATTAGTCCATCTCCTATCCGGTATACACAGTAATATCTAAACACAGCACAGTACTATGGGGATGTATAATTTCCTACTTTCTAACACCGACTCACATCAGACCAACCTCTGCTCTGATACCATCCTGTCAGGACCCCAGTTTCAATCCTCGACTTTATCCAAAAATCACTATAAATTTTTCGCATTTTAACTTACCTTTTCTCTCTTCACTGGTTGGGCTGTGATTCGATGTCAGAGTCTTCACTTACCATAATATTCATTCTCATACATACATGTCAATATATTAATTCTGACTGTAGTTGCTTTTATTATACATCTAATACAAATACATTCCCCAAACTATATAATGTATACATCACTGTGCTGTTTCTATGTTTAGATACACAACTGTACATAATAAGTATACCTGATGAATCGATAGGAACTAGCAGTGGACTCTGGGACACTCTCCCACGATAACTCTCGATCTACTGACGCTCTGTAGAGAGATGTAAAGAAAAGGGGGTGAGCATAACGCGCTCAGTAAGGAAATCAGGCAAGCAAGTAGATATCCACACTATCTACTCAAAATAGTGCTATGCCTTGAAAACATTATTTCCTTAACTCACTTTAAAAGCATGTCTTGAAATATAATATATATACTTGTACAGAATAAATCCCATGTACAGAAATCATGCTTTATTTCTCAAAAGTAGGCATGTAGTGCAACACAATGCATTTATATATAAATCATGCCTTTATGTAAATCATGCCATGTATATTTAAATCACATATAAATATGGCATCAAATGATTCACAACACAAATCGGAGTCCGACCCATCCCTCAGGTCTGTCCGTAGTTTAAATCAGTAAATCAACTAAGGTGATATATCATGTAAGACTCTGTGGTATATGTAAATAGTATCCTGGATTATGATCATATCCGATGTGATCCCAAGCAACACAGTACTAGGTGTGCGGGGCATCACCGCTGTAACGGGAGGGGGGTCAGTCCATCACAACCGCCAGCTATATCCTCCTCAACTCCATAACAACACATGGTACAGCGTACACCTCGTGCCACTCAGACACGGTACAAAGTACACCCGTGGACCCGTTCTCACGGCCAGAGTGCCTACCATAGGACTTAGCTCTCACACCCGTGGAACATATCAACATCACAGTCAGGGTGCCTAACAGAGGTCTTAGCCCTCGCGCCTGTGGAAATATCATACCACGTCTATACCAACCTCATGCGGATATCCTCTCTAGCTATGACACACAGTCACGTAAGGTCTCAGGCATGGGTTTCAACATGTATTACATATCACATACAGTGTGCGTTTTGAGTGCGACTCACAGTCGTTACTCTGCTCAAACACTGTTTCACATCATAAAACTCAACTCTAGTGCGAGTAATCTCTAGCAACTAGGTCAATGCATAGTTTATGTATTAAATCAAGTACGAGCAATAGCTCCCAGTACTATGCTATGCACAATATCAAAATCAAGTACGAGCAATAGCTCCCAGTACTATGTCATGTATAAACCATGAAGAATCGAGTACGAGCCAATCGCTCTAGCACTCTATCATGCATATATCATTTAAAGCTGAGTACGAGTAAAACTCCAGTACTCTATCATGCATGTTATGAAAATCTAGTGCGTATCAAATCCAGCACTAATATTATGTGGAAAACATATGAATCCCAGTGCGAGCTATGCTCTAGCACGATTCATTCTCACATAATATGATAGATGGCTATTTTAAAAAGGGATTGTTTATAAAACATCAAAATCAGCACTAAAAGTGTGCTTAAGTCATATCAACCTTAAAATTATTAGCCCATCTATTTATTTTCATGCTAATAGCATTTAAACACTCACAATAGTATTTTCCATGCTTTTTGCAACTTCTCACAAAAGTTGACTTTTTGACTAACTAGGGGCAAAATCGTAATTTGCCACTATCGGGTCGCAATAATTATTATTCACTTTCTCTGACCCTCAGAGTTTTTAAGTGAATGCAGAAGCAGTTGAAAATACGTGCAGGTATCTCTAACTACTCGCAAAAGTCCCTTACCTCGGATCACGTCAAGTGACCTCACTTCCTCGGTGCTGCTAATTCCCGCAGTCCGATCAGCTCTCGATGTAAACTCCGGAGCTGTAAATAACCATTCCTCAGGTTAATTATCATTTTCCTACTGTATTACACATTAATACAGTTTAATTTCCCTTAATGGGCCTTAAAATCCTTAATGGGCCTAACTAGGCCTTAAGTCCATTTCCATTTTACTATTCACTTTTGTTGGGCCTATTGGGCTTGTGGGGCCCACCAACTCTTATTGGGCTTGTCTTAGGCCCATTACACCCTATTGGGCCTAAAAATATTGGGCTTGGCCCATTGGGCCTCTCGGCCACATGCCTTGGCCGAGAGCTTAGCCATTCTCGGTTTCCACCATGGCATGCCATACATGCCTATTTCCTAGCCATTTTCACTTAGGCATTTTCACATACACTTGGTAGGCAATATTACCAATCATCCTATTGTTCATTTAGGCATTTTATCAAACACCTTGGTTGCCAACAATTTACATGTATTAATCAATCAATTTGATTAATTCTAATTATACCATTAACATTAATACATGTGTACTAATCCATTTATGTCTTAAAATCAAATTGACATATTTCAATATCCCATTGATCACTCTCGGCCTAACCCTCTTAATGGTGATTTAATATGTTTCAATGCTTAAAACATATATCAACATACTTGAAATCATTCATACATTAACATATATGAAATTGGAAATTAGAAAATATACCAATTGTAGTGTTCTCCTTTTGGCCGAATCTTTGGAGGCTCTCGGTTTGCTCTCTATGGCTCCTTGATAGCCAAATCCAACATATGTTAATCTCCTCTCAATTTGGAACAACTTCCATGAAGAATGCAAGTTCCAAATATGACTAATTCCTAGTGATTTCTAGTGAGAGAAAGCTTGAATGGTTATGTTTCAATGGTGTTCTTCTCTAGCCGGAATTGTGTGATGAAGATGACCAAGGTGTGGCTGCATTTATAAGCCACTTACTTAGCCATTAAGCCTTACTTTTCAGCCACTATGCTTGACTTTCCAAATCTGAACCATGAGTCACCTTATGAGTCACCTTATGAGTCATAGTTAACTTTAACTATAGTTAGATATTTATCTCATGGGCTTTTCCAATTGGGCTTCTCGGTTTGGGCTTTCCTAATGGGCTTTCGGGCTGAAATTTTTACTATACCTCGGGCCTTTTATTGTCTCAAAATTTGGCCGATAAATTGGTCCAACAATTCCGTCTAAAGGACCTAACATTTTCGATATACATTTAGTATACCTTAATGGGCTTTAAAATTTTCACCTTAGGCCCATTACGTTTTTAACCATTAAATTTATTCCGAAATCCTTCCGAATAAATTTTCCTTACTTCCGGGGATGATTATCTTGTATTCTGGCCAAGAATATTTTTTCCCAAATTTTTCTCCACACTTAGGTTAATTTCTAACCTTGATTAGTCAACTATGGTAAAAGTCCACTTTTTTAACTATAGTTGACTTTTTCCTTAACCATTGACTAAGTTGACTTTTTCTTAAATTTTCGAAAGTGTTTTATATCATGTCTTACACTCTCTTCTTTATATTCCAACCGCTCTCGGTGGATAATTTCACCCAAAACTCTTTTTCTCACCGAAAAGGTCCATTTTACCCTTTTTAGCTTTTATTCTCGTTTTGTATGTTCGGGTCTAAATCAAGCTGACTTTCCTTCATGAGCTCTCTACTCTCTCTTATTTTAAGTTCTTATTTTCAGTCATAATGATTTAGAATGACTCGGTTTAGCCTGTGATACTCATTGCTCACATTAGGCATTTTATGTAGCTTTAGCGTGTTAATTTATTTCAATAACACTTTAAATCTTATAAATACTCTTCTTATGATTCAACCATAATTACATAGTGTTCATACAC
This sequence comes from Firmiana major, assembly GCA_033439115.1. NCBI lineage: Eukaryota > Viridiplantae > Streptophyta > Magnoliopsida > Malvales > Malvaceae > Firmiana > Firmiana major. The sequence goes on along the minus strand of CM065903.1, from coordinate 16,672,309 downwards.
ATAGGAATCATAAGGAAATAAGCTACAAAAAATCCGGGTCTGACAGGTGGTCAATCGACTCTTCAACTCTTGAAAATTCTTCTCACAATCCTCATTCCATACAAATGCTACACTCTTTGGACTGAAACATGTCAACGGAGCAGCTAACTTCGAAAATCCCTCAATGAATCTCCGATAGTATCATGCTAAACCCAGGAAACTCCTAATCTCAGTAATTATCCTCGGCTGTTCTCACTGTACTACAGCCTCAATCTTGGATGGATCTACTCATACACCATCCCTCGACACAACATGTCCTAAAAACGAGATCTGTGACAACCAAAAGTCACATTTGCTGAGTTTAGCCTATAACGTTTGCTCATCAAAGTCTGCAATACAATCCTGAGGTGCCTCTCATGCTCCTCCTCGGATCTCAAATATACCAATATGTCATCGATGAAACGATAACAAACTGATCCAAATATGGCTTGAACACTTCGTTCATCAAAGCCATGAAAGCTGTAGGAGCATTTATCAATCCGAATGACATAACCAAAAACTCATAATGGCCATATCGAGTCCTAAATGCTGTCTTGGGCACATCTCAACTTTGAACTCTCAGCTGATGATACCCAGACCTCAGATCAATCTTAGAAAAAACCTGCATTCCCCGAAGCTGATCTAATAAATCATTAATTCATGGAAGAGGATACCTATTCTTGATGGTTGCCTTATTCTTATCAACCACATATGTAATAAAACCTTCAACACATTCATTTCTCAGTCAGCATAGTATATTATCAATTACAATACTAACTACGACTTTCATTTCTTTCCATCAAACTTTACAACATATTTTTCAGGGTTAGGAAACATAACTGTCTTAGCATAACAATTTAAAATAGCATGGTTTAATGATAACCAATCCATTCTTAAGATTACATGAAAATCACTCATACTTAACAATATTAGATTGGCTATCATATCCTTTTCCCCTACTCTTAGCTTACAATCATTTAATACATATTCCACTAGCTGACTATTATCCATAGGTGTACTAATCAACATCATCATATTTAGAGGTGTACGCTCTACATGCTTAGCTAACTTACATGCAAATGAAGGCGATACAAATGAAAGTGTGGCACCAGGATCAATTAAAACATGTGCTTCCAAATCATAAATCATGATGTTACCTCTAATCACATCCGATGAAGCATCAGCTATCCCCTGGTCCAAGGCATGTACTCGCCCTCATCCCATGACTTGTTTCCCCTTCTCCTCTGCCGTCGCTCTCCTCCTCTGAGCAAGCATATCAATTGGAGCTCTCTTTGGCTCTTTACCCTTCTGTAGGACAATATCCATAACCTTTGGGTAAACTCTCGCCATGTGTCCTGGCTTCCCACATCTGAAGCACAACACACTACTAACCGGACATGGTCTACCTCCATTAAATCAACCACATCGACTACATTGATTAGTAGTAGGCCTCAGTCCTCCAATAACAACTCCTCTAGCTGGAGCTATGGCCGGGTATGCAAGGAATCTACCAGTCCTCTCCTGCACTTCCTCAATCTTTGGTCTCTTATCGAAGAGTCTCCTCCCTTCTTGATATCCAAAACTTTGAGCACTGTCACTCATCGGCCTCTTTCTATCTTTATTTTACCCCTGCTAATTATCCTGAACTCGGAGGCATTCCTCTCATAATCTTGCTCACAGAGTTGCGCCCTGCGCACTGCCTCATCATAGGTAGAGATGTCAAATGGAACCAATTTAGACCGTAATACTACTCTCAATCCATCTATGAATCTTCGGACCTTCCTAGTCTCATTATTCATGGTGTCAGGGTCATACCTTCCCAGAGATAAAAATCGGGTCTCATACTCATCTACTGAATAACTCCCCTGACTCAATCCCAATAATTCAGCCTACAGCCTCTGTTGAGCCGTATCTGGAATAAACTGCCTCCTAAAGGCATCCAGAAATATCTCCCAACTGATCTCTGTATGTCAGGATCTCAATATGGGTCAATGGACTTCTACTAATGCGTTACCGTCCCCTTCAGTAAGAACACAGCAAATGTAACCATCTTTGAAGTCGTACACTCAAAGAATCTGTACAACTTCTCTATCTCTCATATCCACTCCTTCGCCAACATTGGGTCTTTAATCCCATGAAAAGTTGGAGGTCCAAGCTTCTAGAATTGTCAGAGTCGTCTAGATCACAACCATACCCCAATCCACTACTACCTGCAACTGGTGGGGGTATAAGAGTATTACGTGCAACTGCCACTTTAGGCGCAGTCTCTGCATCCTGTCCTTGTCCTCCTGGCATAGTCTGTGCTAGTATCTCCACTATAGTCTCAAGGCGACGTTCTAATCTCTCGAAACGTGCCTCGGTACTCTCTGGTACCTCTGTAGGATTTATAGTCTCATCTCGGGTCTCTGGTCTACCTCTACGGCCTCGAGCCCTACCTTTAGTCCCTCTACCACGACGAGTAGTAACCATAATGGTTAAATCCCTGCATTTATAATCATTAATTAGTCTGATTTCCATCTTGTATACACAATTGTAACTGAACAAAGCACAGTACTATGGGGATGTATATTTTTCTAATTACTAATATCGACTCACATCAGACCAACCTGACTCTGATACCATTCTGTCATGACCTCCTCCCACACGTGACCTACCAAAATCACCAATAACTTTTTTACATTTTCACTTACATTCCACCTTACCGACTATTGGGGTGTGATTCGATATTAGTCACACATTCACATTCATTCAAAACATGTATTGACCTTATCATTCTTTTCTATAACATAAACTTGTATACATTACTATAATTTGTACATTTACATCCCGACCGTACTATCGTCTACATAGCTGTGCTTTTACATTGTTCAGTACAAAATGTCAAGTGTGTATACCTCTCACAAGATGGATAAGCAGCGGATCAAGGTCTACAAATCTCCAGCCGTGTCCACCTACTGTGGATGCTCTGAAAAGAGAGAAATAATAAGGGGGTGAGCAAACAACGCGTTCAGAAAGGAAATCAAGCAAACAAGTAGATAACCGCACTATCTACAAAATACCATGCTCATGCCTTGCAATCATTTCCTTATCCATTCGTATCTAAAGCATGCATCTCTCTCAAAGCTTTATGCAATATATATGTATAGATACAAAACATCAATTATAAAACTGGAATTATGCTGGTTTAATAACCTCAACATTTTATACATAAAACTACATTTCTCATGTATTTCATAAATCGTATGTAATTTCACACAAATCACATTGAACATGCCATTTAGTCAAATAAAATAATATGGCATTCAACATGTTTTAAAACATGAAACTCTGGGCTTCACCCATCCCTCAGGTTACCCTTTTTCACAACTCACAAATTCACATGTTCAATTATAAAAACCATGTGATAGTTCATTTAAGAAATCTCAATTTACATTGCATGAAAGGAGATTATAGGCGACTATATGTTTTGAGTGTATGATCATAACTCATTTCTCTGTGATCAGTGATCCCAGGCTACACAATACTTGGTGTGCGAGGACTCCCATATGTTGTAACAGGAGGTGGGTCAAATCTCTACCGTTAGCCACTACATCGGACCTGATCCCAAAGCACACCAGATCCTACTGGATCCCACTCCCACTGCTAACCAGTCCTCTCAAAGTACATCAAGTACTCACAGTACAACATACTCCATGTGTCATACACGGTACACAGTACTCCATAGACCCTATCTCAAGGTAGGATGCTCGCTATGAGCCTTAGTCCTCATACCTTGGATATACCTCATAGTCAGGATGCTTGCCATAAGTCTTAGTCCGCACACTATGGTTTCGATAACCCTCGGCTATATCTCAAAATAACTACACGTGTGAGCATATATCAGTGCGACACACAATCTACACAGGCTCCCAACACGACTATTTCATGCTCTTTCTTTTAAAATCGGTACGTGCGAGTAAACTCCCAGCATGACCTTATCACAATAACACAAATCTAGTGCGAGCAATGCTCCCAGCACTATGTTATGTAAAAACTCGAGTATGAGCAAAGCTTCCAATACTCTAAGATACATAAAAACGCATTAAGATGTAGTACAAGTATACACTCAAGTACTATGTGATGCATATCTCAAAATATAGTGAGAGTAATCTCTAACACTTATGGTTTTCACACAAAACCAGATAGATGGCTTATTTAAATCACAATTCACCCCAATAACTCAAATCTGCACTAAAATGTACTATTCTCAAATATACAAGAAAACATTAGCCAATCTATCATGCAACTCATGAAATTTAGTCACAACATGCTTCTAAGGTTTTTTATCCTATTTAGGATAAAATCACACTTTATCTCATTAGTCCTTATCACAACAACATGCCTATTCATCGAAATTCATAAAGAGTATAATATTGAAACTCTATTTAAAATACGTGTAGCCATCTCTAGCTACTCACAAAATTCTCTTACCTCGGATCACGTCAAGTGACATCACTTCCTTGGTGCTGCTTAATCTCGTAGTTCGATCAGCTCACAATATAAACTCTAGAGCTACATATAACCATTTATTAGGTTAATATCACTTTTCCTACTGTGTTACGCATTTAAGACATTTAATATCTCTTAATAGGCCCATTTACAGTTGTTGGGCCTTAAACACTTTAATTGGGCCTAACTCTATCTTAAGCCTCTACTATTTATTTCCATTGCATCTATTGGGCTTGTAAGGCCCACCAACTCTTATTGGGCTCATCCGAGGCCCATTACCTCTTATTTACGACAATCGATTTTCAATTCCAAATGTAGTTAATCCGTAATTTTTGTAATTAATTTAACAAGTATAATCATACGAATGTAGTAAGTGAGATTCACTTACCCAAGTTTTTGTGATGGCACGTAAATCGATGCTCGATCAAACTCACGTTCGTCGCCTATTGTCGCGCTGCACATTTATATATTTAATCCGGGTCAATTTTGATCAAATATAATTTCAATTAAATATTTTGAAACTTAAATCGGTAAATTTTGATCGCTTATCGGCTTATCCGTAATCCCGGGGTAATGTAGAAATATCTCATAATAAAATACATATATAAAAAAATATCTTGTATTTTATAATATTATTTGTAATAATATTAATACTAAAACAAAGTATTTTATACCTTAATTTCCACATACATGTACATATAAAATTATTTAATTTATCTCGACAATTATATATGTACATCATATCTTATTTTTATTTCTCCAAAAAATATTATTATTTATTATTATTATTTTCAGAAATATTTTTCTTTATTTTCGAGACGTATTTTTGATGTGGAAAATTTCAGTCTTCAAAATTAATTCGCATATTGATCGATTGGACCTAAAATTCAATTATTTCTTAAAAATTGACACCGAATTTCAGATCTTACATTCCAGACCGATGGGACCCCCGGGTTTTCAAGCTTCACCTATTCATGTACCACCACCACAACATTTTCCACCTTATCATTCTCATCACCCACCTCAATTTCAACATCATCCACCACCACCACCACCTATGCAGCCCCAACACTTACCTACACCAGCAGCTGCAGCTGAGAAGAAGGCCTCGCTTGAGGAGATGTTTATGACTATCCTGTAAAACCAAGCTACTTTAATTAAGAATTTAGAAGTTCATGTTAGACAACTAGCTAGTACTCTTAGCCAGGGTCCACAAGGGACCCTTCCTAGTATACCAAAGCTAACCCTGTTAGGCTAAGGAAGGGTAAGGAACATGTTAAAGCCATAACCCTTAGGAGCGGTAGAGAGCTAGATGATCCACATATTAAGTCCAGTCATGTTAAGCCCATAGTCGAAGAGCCCATAGGTTCTAAAGAGGCAATTCAGAACGAGCAGGAACAGAATGATCAGGCTGCTAAGGAAACAAAGTCAGGCGCTTCTTCATCTTTACCTTCTTCGTCACAACCTTCCTCTCCATCTGATGTTACACCTGCTACCACTACACTTCCTAGACAACCACTACCTTTTCCTCAGAGGTTCCAAGACCATAAGCTTGATTAGCAATTTGCTAAATTTCCTGAGGTTTGTAAGAAGCTTCACATTAACATTCCTTTCGCAAATGCTTTAGAGCAAATGCCTAGTTATGTGAAGTTCGTGAAGGATATCCTCTCGAGGAAAAGAAGAATAGAGGATTATGAGACAGTGGCACTTACTGAGGAGTGTAGTTCAATTATTCAGAGGAAATTACCCCCCAAGCTCAAAGATCCAGGTAGTTTTGCCCTACCTTGCACCATCGAAGATCTGTTCTTTGGTAGAGCCCTATGTAATCTAGGAGCTAGTATTAATCTTATGCCTTGGTCCATATACTAGAAGTTAGGAGTAGGGAATGCAAAGCCTACCACAGTGACCCTTTAATTAGTTGATAGATCTATTAAGTATCCAAAGGGAGTCATTGAGGATGTACTAGTTAAGGTGGACAAGTTTATTTTCCCTGCAGACTTTATTATGTTGGATATGGAAGAAGACAGGAAAGTCTCCATTATTTTAGGCAGACCTTTCTTAGCTACTGGTAGGACATTAATTGACGTGCAAAATGGGGAATTAACCATGAGATTCCTAAACCAGGAGGTGAGATTTAATGTTTTCAAACCTTTGAGGTTCCCTAATGACTATCAAGATTGTTTTAGGATGGAGGTTAAGGAAGATAGAATGCTTGAGCACAAGATATCTGAGAGAATGATGGAAGTAGATATAGCTAAGGAGGATTTAACTGTCAATATTCTATCACCTCTTCGGCTGACCCTCCTACTTCTAGCCCTGCTGCTGAGTGTCATTTTCTTCAGTTGCATTTGAAGTGGCTTTATTTTTCTTTTCACTTTTTGTATAGTTCTTTTTCTTTTTCTTTTCTGCTGTTTCTTTCTTTGTTTCTTTTGCAGATTACTTTTCTAGTATGTTCCAATCAAGCTTCAATTGTTCGTCATCATCATCAGATAGGGGAGTATTCTATTCTTGAGCTTCAATTCTTATATTAATTGCACACTGAGGAAACTGTGCACTTTAAGTTTGAGGGTAGGGATATCACTTAAGCATTTTTTAAAATTTTTGGGTAAAATTGGAAAATTGTTTCAAAAATTTTGAGCTTACATTGTTTGATTTTGGGATGATTTAGTGCTTAGCATGTAGTTTTCCCATATCCCGATGATATAACCCCATGATTTAGTCCGACTTTGATTGAATAAAAAGCATGATTATAGGAAAAGCATGAAGTTGAATTCTTAATTTTATCTTGATTATGATTGTGATTTCCTCATCTTATGCACATGTCATGTCACGAATCTGTATATTTATTTAGAGAAAGCTTATGTGGATATAGGATTGCGTTTGTTCAAGTGCTTTTGTGCATCATATTCTAGAATTTGTTTGATCTGATCTCGAGGTGAAATATTAGATCACAATTAATTAGGGAACTAATTTAGGTCATCTTTGGATTGTTTGAGCCTTTCTAGCCATCATTGTAAATATTTTACCCCTAGTCACCCATCTGGGCCAAATAAGCTTTTCTTTACAAATACACCTGCACATTTTTCCTTAGCTTAAACACTCTTTTCCTATCCCTTACACCAAGAGTGTGTAATGTCACTAGGATATATCTTAAGCTATGTACATATGGGTATAGGTGATAGTGAAATAGTAAAAAAAAAAAAAAGAACAAGAAAAATACAAAAATAGAATAAATGTTTAGCAAAGTAAATAAGTTTGGGGGAGCAAATTTTTAGCTCTTACATCAAAGATCCTAGAAGTAATGCATGTTGAGGGGTAATTAAACCTAAATTGAATTTATCATACCTTAACCCCAGCCTTACATTACAAGCTTAATGAAGTCCTATTAATCTTTGGTTAAGTGTGACTACATTAGTGGAGAGATAAGTGAAAAGCAAACTTATGGGAATGATCACTTGTCATTGATTTTGCATTCACTATGTTTGCATAATCTGATTCGGGTAATGTACAGTGAAGTGGCTTTGACATTTTCACACACATATGAGGAGTTCAATTTGGGCTAGGACTTATGATTGAATGATTCTGAGTGTTGGACTTATAATCATGAATCATTGATATCAGAGTTGGTACTTTTTCTTTGAGGATAATATTGGGGAAATCATTATGTTTAGTACTTGTCAGTTCCTACATGTATTTTGTTTTGCTTGAAGACAAGCAAAAGCTCAAGTTTGGTGGTATGATAATTCTATTAAAATAGAATTATTTATGCTTAATTTCTTAATTAATTATTTTAATCCCCATATTATTTTATTAATCATCCCCTCAATTTAATTAAAATTCTCCTATGTGCAAGTAAATTAAATCCGGATGAATCTCAATCGAAAACGGGCTGAAAACGGGGTAAAAGAAGACTGACTACTACCATTTCGCAATCTGAGTCACCATTCGTCTGGACACGTGTGATGCCGGGTGTTCATATTTTATTTGCCTCGAAAAGATAAGATCGACGGATATCGTGCGCACCTTCTGGAAGACACGTCGGGCCACATCGCACAGCCAAGTGGACTAGAAGACAAATGACAAGGAAATATCTTCTCTACAACGAATGGAATAAAGACAAGTGGCCAAACAATGTCAACTCATTTAGGATTGAAAATTACAATTGTACCCCCAATTTTGTGTATAAATTGAATATGATGAGCAATTGAAAAACTAAGTAGGTAGGGTAGAATGGAAGTAGGTAGAAATAGAATTTTAGGGTAGAAGTAATTTTAGGGTAAGTAGTTTAGAAAATAGTCTATTTTTATTTAGGTTGAAAGTTTTATTTCCTTAGTTTTCTTCAAACTTACCCGTTAGTCTTTATCAAGCATCCATTTATTAGCTACTGTTCATCTCAACTTCAAATTTTATTTTATGAAAAGTTCTTTGTTTCCAGTTCATTTTCATTGCTGCTTATCAATCTCTCTTTAATATTGCCTTTTTACATAACCCGTTTACTATCTTTCATTTGTTATCTTATCTTTATTGTTTTCATTTACTCTATTTTTGGTTGTAGTTTGAAGCATTTGGGATGCTTCGATCATCACTGCCAATACCATGTTCTGGTGTAGTATCGCAGGTTTAATACTGGGTATTGTTCCTGCAATACTGGCACGGTGGAACCATGGTAGCATGAGCAGAAAATGAAGCAAGGCGTGGTGGCTACTGTTACTGTTTTTTTTTTTTTTACTTCTCTGTTTCACGATGGAGGGCTATTTCGGTTTAAGCTTTAGATATAAATTTTATTCATGCTTTGTTCTATTTTAAGTTGAATTCAGAATTTTGCATTGTTGATCCTTTTGCATTATCTTCATTGTTGAACTTTATGGGATCCTCTTTTCTCTGCATTTGTCGTATGAGTTCTCAGTTTCTACATTCCAGCCTCTAGTTTGTATTAATTTTTTCTGCAACTGTTCATCTCAGTATTTTCATTGTTTGTTCATACGTTGCTTGCTGGTGGGTAGTAAAAAGGGTGTATTAAGCTGTTCGGTGTAGAGCTTCACGAAGCAGTCAGCTGCTGCAGTGAGTAGTTTGTAGTGCACGAGTTTATTCCTGGCAGCAAGATTAACATGAACTACATCCTCTGGTTTGCTCTGTTTTTGTGTCTTGTTACTGTTCACCATAGTTTTATTTTTCTTTTCTGGAATATTTCAATGTTGTTGATGCTATAATACTGTCGGTATTGGTTTATTCCTCTGCTGTTCATTTTTATTCTACTAGTTGGTTAATGATTCCAAGGTTGTTTCCAGGTTGCTCTCGGTTGCGGGAATGTGCAAGCTGAAGCTGAAGCATGTACTGCTGCAGTGAACATTTTGTTAGGTTGCTCTCGGTTGCATGCTGCAGCTGAAACACACACAATAGCAAACTGTTATCTACCCTGATTTTGTAGAGCATGGAGTTGATGAGCGCAACAGGTACCAGCTGAAGGAGGAGTCGAAAGAAATGCAGGACACGATGACAGAGGCATCATTGGCGTTACTGAACATGCATTGCGGGATAGCCACCAACGGCTTATGTTGATTACTGACTTGAAGCAAGAGTTGTGTGCGTGTTTTGCCGTAGGCTCTGTAAAACGTGCTGCCAAGAGGACTCTGCAAAATCAGGCGTCAGACAGTACCTAGAGCAGATCAGAAGATGAAGCGTGCACAATACAGTACACGGGACTAGTGCTGACTGGAGAGATTATACGAAGGCCAAGTTTGGTTGTTTTCATTTAATCTTCACAAATTATTTTTCATATTTTATATTGTTGCTAAATAGTTTTATGCCTCTTATTGTTATTTGTTAGCTTAGGTAAAAATAGTTTTAAACTAATTTGCATGTTCATTAATTGTTTTTGCCTATTACTTTAAAATTTTAGGGTAGAGTTTATGTATTGCATTTAGAATTAAATTAGGAGTAAACTTATTTTATGCATTTTTAAGTTAGTTTTCATTTTAAACTCTAAAAATCCAAAAATATTTATTTCTCAAGCATCATTTAGATTTTAGTATCACTTAGGCATTTTATTAAGTTAGTAATTAGCTATAGTTAGTATTAATTTAATATCACTATTTTAGACATTTAGATTTACAAATTGTCTTAAATTTTTACAATTTTATTTCATTAGATTTTAGGATAGTTTAATTTTTATTTTTATTTTTCATAATTAGATTAATTGCATTCATTTTTATTTTTGATAATTAGATTAATTGCATGCACATTTTATTTTTAGTTTTATTTCAGTTAATTTTGTTTCTTTATTTTCATAGTTGCATTCTAGTTTATTTGCACTAATTAATTTTAACTTTGTTATTTATCTTTTGTAGGTTACTGTTTTAAGTTGCTTGGAACTCTGTAAGTAATTTTAAGCTCTTTTTTGTTTATTTAATTTTAGTTTTCATTGTTTTTATTGTTTTCCAATAATTTTAATTTTAAACTTAGTAGATTACCTACTAAATTCTCATAATTTACTAGGATATACTTAGGGCAAGATTAATCTGTACTTAATTAGGCTAATTAGATTCTCTGTGGGACGATAATCTGGGACTCAAATCCCATTATTATTTGTACGACTCGTGCACTTATGGTTAACATGTCTAGGTCACTTAGAGTTGGTGTAGTTGTACCAAACTCATTGTCCCAATAACCTATCCCAGATCCCTGACCTCAACCTTGCCAATAATCTCTCGGTCTGGCGTACAGGATTTTTGACTATGTCTGGGTCATATCTCATCAGGGCAGTAAAACGGTTTTCATACTCATCTACTGTCATACTCCCCTGAATCAGATTCAAAAACTCCACCTGCATCTTATGGTTCCTCTGCCAATACAGTCTGTGCAGCTCTCCACCAGAATTTAGCCTGGCCTTTCATCATATAGGTAGCCATAGTAACTCTCTTTGTGTTAGGACACCCTATAAACTGAAATATTATATACATCTCTATTATCCACTCCTTAACTTTTACCAAATCCTTCGCCCCTCTGAATTCTGGTGGATGCATACTCAAAATGTCTCTTAGCCTCTGTGTCTCTCTGTCATCCCTAGGCAGTGGGACTGCAAGCAGAGGGGCTGGGGCTGCCGAAGGGACTGATGTTGGAGGATTAGGTGTGGGTGTAGTAGCACCAGTACCAGGTGTAGTTGCCCCAAACTACTGGCCAAACATAGCGGTAAGTGCTTCCCTCATACTTTGCATGCCCTCTTATATCCTCCTCATTTGAGTGTTCAGGCTTTCGGGCTGAGGGGGAGAGGGTGGAGTGGGCTACATCTTTCTCCATGGACGGCCCGTCAACCTCTTATAGTTCAGTGATCAGATACCTGCACATAACCCAAGAATTTACTCATACTTTAACAGATATACTTACTTTATTACTAGACAAGTATAAACAATTTGGGATGTGTTGAGTTAATTTATTTTGAAATGACAAAATAAGTTAATTCAATAGTATTAAGATGATATGAAAACATGTTTAGAGGTTATCAGTACCAGAACTTAGAGTTCTGCTGATGAGAGATCGATCTGGCTTATGAGAGATCGATCTCCTGGGTTTTTACTTGATGAGAGATCGATCTCATGAAGGTATGAGATCGATCTGCCAAGCCTTAAACCTTTACAAAGGGATTTAGGTAGAGTGAGATCGATCTGCAAGGGTTAAGAGATCGATCTGGCTAAAGCTAGAGTTGAGAGATCGATCTGGTCTAGGAAGAGATCGATCTCCCTTAAGAGCATAAGAATGTAGATCGATCTGGAAGATCGATCCACACTCAAACAGAGAACTTAAGAGATCGATCTCCTCAAAGTCAGAGAGCTAAGGAGATCGATCTGTGTTGTTGAGAGATCGATCTCCCTACTACGAGACTGCATGGCAGATCGATCTGTAGATCGATCTTGCCTCAAACAGAGAGATTAGGAGATCGATCTGCCTATTCGACAGATCGATCTCACCCATTATTTTCAAACTAACAGATCGATCTGCTAACCTATGAGATCGATCTCCTTGTGTATTTGTGCTTCAATCTTTCAGGATTTATAACTAAGAGATCGATCTGGCCAAGATGGCAGATCGATCTGGCACTCTACTGGAGGTACCCAACGGCTAGTTTTGCAAAATCTCAACGGGAAAAACAGCATTTAATGCTCCAACTACCAATCTTTCATTATTTCACCAAGCATTGAAGACAAAGAGAATTGACAGACCATTGCTGCACATTCCTAACACTCTCAAGCTTTTAATTCTTTCATTCCTTGTGTCTTCATAGCTCATTTTATTGAGATTCATTGTATAAGCTTAAGTGCAGAAACTGTATTTTGTCCTACACACTTTAAAGCTTCATTTTGTATTCAACCTTACCTTAAAAGAGAAGAGGATTGTTCCTCAGTAAGAGAAAATTGTAAAAAGGGTGAATACTTTTCTGTATTGCTAAGGGTAGAGAGGTTATTCCTTAACCTGTAAAAGGAACATTGTAACTCTGTTGAAAGAGGGAAAGAAAGCACTTGACAAGAAGGTCAAGGAGAGAGGACGTAGGTAAGAGTTGGCCGAACCTCTATAAATGACTGTGTTTGTTTCTCTCTTCCCTATCTTGCATTAAATTATTTAATTTTATTATATTGCTTACTTACATTTGCAAATTAAGATAGGATTAAATTAAAATTTGCTATCATCACTAGAAAATCGATTCACCCCCCCTCTCGGTAGAGCCAACAATTGGTATCAGAGCTAGGACTCTTTAATCACATAGGAACAACTTCCTAAGAGTTAAAAACGATCAAATGGCTCATAACAATGTAGCTACTAGTTTGGTAGGAGAGGGGCACTCTACGGTTAGACCTCCAATGTTTAATGGAGAGCATTATGCTTATTGGAAGACTAGGATGATGTTATTCATTCAAGCAAATGATTATGAAGTATGGAGAATTATAGTTAAAGGACCACAAATCCCTACAAAGAGAATAGAGGGAAGAGATATCCCTAAAGAAGAAGATGAATGGGACTCAAATGATATTAAGTGTGCTCAGCTAAATGCCAAAGCTATGCACACATTATTTTGTGCCTTAGGTCCTAATGAATACAATAGAGTCTCCGGGTGCGATAATGCCAAACAAATTTGGGACAAATTGGCAATAACTCATGAGGGTACAACCCAAGTGAAGGAGACAAAAGTAGGTATGCTCACACATGATTATGAGCTTTTTAGAATGAAGGAAGGAGAATCAATTAGTGATATGTTCACTAGATTCACAGATGTAATTAATGGATTAAAGTCTTTAGGAAAAATATATTCTAATATTGAAATGGTAAAGAAAATTTTAAATAGCTTACCTAAATCTTGGGAAGCTAAAGTGACTGCAATTGAGGAATCTAAGGATCCTCATACATTGTCCTTAGATGAATTGATAGGATCTTTGCTCACTTATGAGATGAAACTTAGAAGAAATGAAGAGCCACCCAAGAAAGTGGGAGTTGCTCTAAACTCTACTGCTCAAGAGGAGATTAAAAATGAGAGTGGTAGTGAAGAGGATCTTGAGATGGCAATGTTTGCCAAAAGATTTAACAAGTTCATGAGAATGTGAGCTAGTAGTAGCAATAGGAGAAACATTAAGAGAGACCAAGAAGAAGTAGGTAGAAAAGACTCTATTGTGTGTTATGAATGTAAAAAATCGGGACACATAAAATTTAACTGCCCTCTTCTTAAAAGGTCCAATGATAGGTTCCATAAAAAGAAGGCAATGGTGGCAACATGGAGCGACAGTGACTGCTCCGATGATGAATCAAATGAGGACATTGCCAACTTGTGCTTCATGGCCATTGAGGATGAAAAGGTAACTTCAAGCCTCAATGAATATTCTTTTGATGAATTGCAAGATGCATTTGATGATCTTGCATTAGAGTATGAATCTATGAGTATGAAATATAAAAAGATAATATCCAAATTGAGAAAAGAAAATGAAACATTGCAATTGGATAAATTAGAATGTGAAAGAAAATAGAGATTTCAAATCTAGAAATTTGTGACCTTAAAGAGAAAAATAGGAATCTACATAATTCATTTAATAGGTTCCACATGGGTCAACAAAAGTTAGATAGCATGCTAGAGACCCAAAGGGCATTCTTTGACAAAAATGGCTTAGGATATAATGCTAAGAGTAGGGAGACCTATCTTAAAAGTTTTATTGCTAGGAAGAGCATGAATAAACCTGCAACTACTTGTTCATATTGCAATAGAAAGGGACATGCATCACATAATTGTAATATAAAAATGAGGAATCTTAAAGGAAAAATAGTAAAAAGGATATGGATTCCAAAAGAAGTAATTCACTCAAAGGATGTTAATGCATTAGCAAAATGGATCCCAATGGGATCAAGAATTGCTTTTACTAACCTCAAAGGACCCAAGAAAATTTGGGTACCTAAGACTTTAGTTTGATTTTTTGTAGGTGATTGAGCATAGCCACAAAGTTAAAACAAAAGAAGCATGGTACTTAGATAGTGGATGCTCAAGGCACATGACGGGTGATAGAAGCCATTTCAATTCTTTCAAATCAAAAGTTAGTGGAGAAGTCACTTTTGGGGACAACTCCAAAGGCCAAGTTGAAGGAAGTGGCTCAATAGGTAATGATCATTTCTCTTTAGAAAAAGTATTACTTGTTAGAGGTTTAAAGCACAACTTACTAAGCATAAGTCAACTTTGTGACAAAGGTTACAAAGTAATTTTTGATTGCATGAAATGTAATGTTATAGATCCTAAGTCAAATAAAGTTCTTTTTCTAGGTCATAGACAAGGAAATATATATATTGTCTATCTTAATGAACTCAAAAATGAAAATATATGCTTAATGGTAGACAATAAAAAGGAATCTTGGTTATGGCATAGAAGACTAGGTCATGCTAGCATGAGTGTGCTATCTAAGCTAGCTAGAAAGGATCTAGTTATAGGTTTACCCAAGATATCCTTTGATCATGAAGAAGTATGTGAAGCTTGTGTTAAAGGAAAACACAAAAGGATAACATTTAAGCCTAAGAATATTGTATCCACCACTAGGTCTCTCCAATTACTTCACTTAGATTTATTTGGACCAACTAGAACAACTAGCCTAGGTGGGAAACACTATGGATTTGTAATAGTTGATGATTACACTAGGTACACATGGGTGTTCTTCTTAAGAGTAAAAAATGAAGCCTTAGAAAAATTCATAGCCTATACAAAAATTACTCAAAATGAGAAAGGATATACAATAACTAGTATTAGAAGTGATCATGGCAAAGAATTTGAAAATATAGGATTTGATGAGTATTGCAATGATCAAGGAATTAGCCATAATTTTTCAGCCCCTAGGACACCACAACAAAATGGTGTAATTGAGAGGAGAAATAGAACATTGGAAGAAATGGCTAGAACCATGTTATGTAAGAATAACTTACCAAAGTATTTTTGGGCTGAAGCTATAAACACATCATGTTATATAATTAATAGAGCTATGATTAGACCCATGCTAAAGAAGACTCCTTATGAGCTCTACAAAGGTAAGAAGCCTAACATTAGTTACTTCCATCCTTTTGGCTGCAAATGCTTTGTTCTAAATAATGGGAAAGATAATTTAGGAAAATTTGATGCCAAGAGTGATGAGGGAATATTCCTAGGATACTCATTGAATTCAAAGGCTTATAGAATTTATAACAAAAGAACATTAATGGTTGAAGAATCTATTCATGTTATATTTGATGAATCAAATAATGTATCTAAAGATTCAACCAATGATGAAAATGTTGGAATATTTGATGAAGGCTTAGAAGATGACTTTCTAGAAAAGCTTGACTTGAATAAAGAAGATGAAGAAGAAATAGAGATTTTAGAAAGAGAACCTAGAGCACCAAGAGAGTTAGGATATGTAAAAGATTGTGAAATAGTAGGAGATCCAACTCTTGGAGTTAGAACTAGATCATCACTAAGGAATATGTGCCAATATATAGCTTTTGTATCTCAAATAGAGCCTAGGAATGTCAATGAAGCCTTAGATGACAATAATTGGTTCCTAGCAATGCAAGAAGAATTAAATCAATTTGAGAGAAGCAAAGTATGGAAACTAGTTCCTAGACCTAGTGATCACTCTATAATTGGAACTAAATGGATATTCAAGAACAAGATGGATGAAAATAGTGTGATCATAAGGAATAAGGCTAGGCTAGTTGCTCAAGGCTATAGACAAGAGGAAGGCATAGACTATGATGAAACATATGCACCGGTAGCTAGATTAGTGTCACGCCCCGAATATGCGGAAAATAGGGCTAATTTAAAACTTTTTACTCGTTAATTCACAATTAAAGGTGCATTCCTGTGCAGTGTCATACATCATCATAATTATCATGCCTCAGGGTCTCATCAATAGGATTTATATATCATACCAAATACATTAATCCATCTCAAGTTAATTAATCCTAATACATCCCATATACTGTTATACATCAAGTGTCTGCAACTACAATAATAGTCTGGGTACATGAAAAGATAAAATATACCTCAAGATACAATTTATATGGCCTGGAGCTCGAATCCTCCACTAGCCACTACTCCGTACGTTGCAGGGAGATCCTTTTTCACTTGAAGAACTCTGGGGGAAAAGGAAAACAGGGTGAGCTTCTAAATCGCTCAGTAAAGGGGGTAAGGAACTCATTTCATAACCCAAAATGCACATCACACAATGTTTATTTGTATGTGAAACTCATTTGAAAACCATAGCGTGAAAATACTCAAAACGACATTCTCATGTCTCAAGTCATGTAAAAACATGAAGAAAAAGGCTCACTCTAGAGCAATAACAAAGCATGTGAAAATAACGCGTTAAACGCTTTCTCAAATAACGTGATAAAATCACAATAAAAATAATGCACGTGGCACAGCCACTAAACACACGTGGCATAGCCACTGATTTAATTTCTCGCGTGGCAAAGCCACAGAATAAGGTTTCTCAACGTGGCACAGCCACCAATGGGGGATAACGTGGCACAGCCACCAATGGGGTATAACGTGGCACAGCCACCAATGGGGTTTCTCAACGTGGCACAGCCACCAATGGGGTATAACGTGGCACAGCCACCAATGGGGTATAACGTGGCACAACCACCAATGGGGTATAACGTGGCACAGCCACCAATAGGGTCTCTCAACGTGGCTCAGCCACCAATGGGGTATAACGTGGCACAGCCACCAATGGGATATAACGTGGCACAGCCACCAATGGGGTTATTCTCACGTTACCAGAACAGAGAAGAAATCTGGCTTACATGCTACCAGAGCAATGCCCGGTGTGTACTCACAACTACACACCTAAGTCTTATCCCATAAGACTGGTTTACCTTCACGTAGAACTCATGATGGTTTTTCTCTCATAAAACTCATTTGAAAATCGTTTTGTACTCAACACAAAACGTAATAAAACCGAGTTCCAACCGGCAAAGCACACGCACACATTTCTCAAATCTTAATATTGCCTTAACGTAGAGCCCAGTTATAAACTCATAAAAACATTGGGCTCCAATCGGCTATAAAACCGTGTGCAATTTAATCTCAACACAAAACTCAACATGCTTGTTTTATAAATCACAATTCATGCTAAAATAGTTCACAATTCACATACACAAATGGTTTAGATTTCCCTTACCTCTTTGCACCTCGTATAGTGCAATCGTTTCCCCCGTATCACGGACTAGTCTCGCATTCCACTTTGGAACTCCCGAGCTGTCCAAACGATGTTAAAACATCAATACTCAATTATCTCATAAACCTCAATTCTCAAAATCGAGCATAATTGCTCATAACTCCTCAATATCTCTTTGTTCTCGTAACTCAACTCTAAACTACAACCTCATTCACAATAGCTCAACGTCCTATATTTCTCATGCCAATTATCTATGCTAATTCATCACATTGTCTACATTTCCATTTATAGCACAAATTCTCAAAATTACCAAATACCTACATTACTCCAACTACATTGCAATTTCATCAATCCCTAATCCTTTCTCAACTATTTCAACGCAATGACAACCACCAATAACATCAAAATCATCTCAAATATCAAGATCGAGGTTTAGAAATTACCCAAAGCTTGTGGAGAGCTTATCTCTTACCTCGATCCGATCCGTCTTTCGATTTCCAAGTATGTTGTTCTCCCTTTGATGAGGAACAACTTTCCTTCTTGCCACAACAGCTGATTCGGCCGAAAATGGAGGATTTGGATGAGTGAGAAAGTTAGGTTTTCGAAAAAATGGGGGTTGGAAGAGAGAGAAAGTGAAATTGCAGGAGAAAACACGGGTCCCTTATATAGACTGGAGGTAGGAGATCGATCTGCCTCTTGATGAGATCGATCTGCGTTTGAAATTTGGGGACGATCTGGGCAATTTTATGCCTAGGAGATCGATCTGTCGAGGGGTGAGATCGATCTCTTTATGGCTTTATGAGATCGATCTGCTCCTAAGGAGATCGATCTTCTCCCAAACAGAATCATTTGGAGATCGATCTCTTCCTCATGAGATCGATCCTTTCTCAAACAGAATCATTTAGAGATCGATCTCTTCCATTGGAGATCGATCTGCTCCTCAAATTCCTCTTTCCTCGTCATTTTTAACTCACCAGATCGATCTCTCCTTCTCCCAGATCGATCTGTCCTCATACTTCATGCTTATTTTACACACTTAACATATAAATCTCCATTTATAATTCCCACAATTCATCTAGTTCAATAATTTACACTTCAAATTATTATTACATCAATAAAATATGCCTGAAATTCTCAGATCTCACAATTAGAGGCAATAAGAATGTTACTTGCCTTTGCATGTTATAAAAACTTCAAGTTATATCAAATGGATGCAAAGAGTGCATTCTTAAATGGTTTCATTAATGAAGAAGTATATGTTGAGCAACCTCTCGGATTTGAAAATCATGAATTTTCTGAACATGTTTTTAAATTATCTAAGGCACTTTATGGGTTAAAACAAGCTCCTAGAGCTTGGTATGAAAGGTTGTCAAAATTCTTAATAGAAAAGGGATTTTCAAGAGGAAAAGTGGATACCACCTTATTCATTAAGAATAAAAATAAGGATTTACTAGTTGTACAAGTGTATGTAGATGACATTATTTTTGGTTCAACTAATGAGTCTTTATGCCAAGAGTTTGCTAAGATCATGCAAGGAGAATTTGAGATGAGCATGATGGGAGAACTCACATTCTTCTTGGGACTTCAAGTGAAGCAAACAAAGGATGGAACCTTCATCAATCAAGCAAAGTATACCAAGGACTTGCTCAAGCGATTTGGAATGGATAATTGCAAACCTCAAGCCACTCCAATGGGCATCAACATCAAGCTTGATAAAGATGAAAGAGGTAAGTGTGTAGACACTAAACTCTATAGGTCTATGATAGGCTCATTGCTTTATTTAACTGCAAGTAGACCAGATATTTTGTATAGTGTATGCCTTTGTGCTAGATTTCAATCCTCTCCTAGGGAATCACATTTATTGGCAACTAAGAGGATCTTTAGATACCTCAAAGACACTCCCTCACTAGGACTTTGGTACCCCAAAGACTCAACTTTTACCCTTCATGCATATTCAGATGCTGATTTTGGAGGATGCAAAATAGATAGGAAAAGTACTTCAGGTACTTGCCAATTCTTAGGAAATAGGTTAATTTCTTGGTTCTCTAAGAAACAAAACAGTGTGGCTCAGTCCACAACTGAAGCTGAATATATAGCAGCTGGTAGTTGTAGTGCTCAAGTGTTGTGGATTAAACAACAAATGAGAGATTATGGTATTGACATGAAGCAAGT
Source organism: Firmiana major (assembly GCA_033439115.1). Taxonomy (NCBI): domain Eukaryota; kingdom Viridiplantae; phylum Streptophyta; class Magnoliopsida; order Malvales; family Malvaceae; genus Firmiana; species Firmiana major. Next base: position 16,651,958 of record CM065903.1, on the reverse strand, counting down.
CTCAATTAAATGTGATAATACCAGTGCCATTAATCTATCTAAAAATCCTATCCAACACTCAAGAACCAAGCACATAGAAATTAGACATCACTTCCTTAGAGACCATGTACAAAAAGGGGATATAATTTTAGAGTACATTGACACTCTACATCAAATAGCTGATATATTCACCAAACCCCTTGATAGAGATAGGTTTTGTATCCTTAGAGGTGAATTAGGACTCATGAATATCCCTTAAGACTTTTGTGTTTCAAAAATCTTGGTTTCAAGTTGATTTTAAAAGAGTTTTTGCAAAGATTTTCTGGCAATAAGGATGAGAGATCGATCTCCTTGCAATATAGATCGATCTCCATACTTCCAACAAGTCTAAATCATCAAGGTTAAGCTAAGCAGATCGATCTTCTAACCATAAGATCGATCTCCTTATGTCTCTGTTAAAAGGCAGATCGATCTGTCCACACGACAGATTGATCTCTTCAAACTTTCGCATTCAGGAGATCGATCCATGCATTTGGCAGATCGATCTCTCTAAGCCTCTGTTAAACTGAAGATCGATCTGTGCATATACCAGATCGATCTCCTTAAGCCTCTGTTTGCGAACAGATCGATCTATCCATTCGACAGATCGATCTACTGTGCCCTGGAGTATAAAAACTCGTAAAAATTTCCCAAATTTCACAAAACCCAATCTTCAAATTCCGAAATTCCCTCGCATCTCCTCCTTCGATTCCTCCTCAGATCGATCTCCGTACGGTCCTCCTTACATCTCCGTGTCATTTTTCGGTATTGTAACCAACATTTCTTACTTTTTTCTCAAAAATTTTCTTAGATTTGTGTTCATTGTCTTTCTAGGGCAAAACTAGTTACTGTTTCATTGATTTTTTTTTCAATTGTGAATCTAGTTAGCACATCTCTCGAGTCTAGAATCATGCCTAGGCTTAAGACAGTAGGACATAAACCTCCTAGAACCAATGTAGAGGCTGGTTCATCTTCCCAACCCACTCCTTCCGCTTCCATTGCTTCCTTCAATAGGTGTTTTAAAACACCTGCAAAAAGGAAGCGATACGAAGAGTACTTCTCAACCATGCCAATTAAGCATTGGCGGACTATAGATTTTTCTTTCCTCAATCGCATTGATTTTCCATACGTGTCAAAATTTGAGGAATTTGGTTAGATGTCATTTTTGAAAATCAACACTCCCGTCCCTCCAAATCTCATTCGGGCATTCTTTTCCAATGCCGAACTCATCTTTGACCCTGATGACACTTGCAAAATTCATGGGTTCAAAACCTATGTCATGGGTAAGACCATTCCAATAGACCCCGATATCTTAGCTCAAGCCTTTCACATGCAAAATGAAGGTTTGACTAATGAGGATGAGGAAGTCTCCTTAGAGTTTGATCTCCCTGGGGACAAAGTGAGTGACCTACCGATGCACCTTCGGTTACTCCACCTCATAATTTCTTGGAATCTCCGTCCTTTCGGTACCCGTCATTCAACCGTTAGGCGATTAGATCGTTTCTGGCTCCATCACATTCACACCACAAACCAAAAACCCAACCTCATTCGTTTCATATATGAAGATTGGCTGAAGATCATGCGTGGGCAAGCTACCACAATCGTTTTTTCGCAACCATTAGCCTATCTTCTCCAACGAGTTGGCGTTGACTGCAGCTGCGAAACCGGAGAACTGCCCTCTCCCAAGAGCGTCCTCAACATCAGGACCCTCCATCATATGGGATATTACAAAGATTTTTGGGGCGATTGGAAGAAAAAGAGGGAACAGCAGCCTGCTGAAGCTATGGAGGAAGATCCCTCCACTGCGCCTGTGAACCCACCTGCCGCACCAGCTCAGGAACCATCATCCTCAACTGCTCCACCCACTGCACCACCATCCTCACCTGCTGGCATGGAGATCATTATGACAATGATTAGTGAACTCAACAGAAAAATCGATGAAGGCTTTGCATCTCAGCAGCGAATGTTCGAGGAATTACACCAAAGAGTGGATAAGGTTCAGGAGACTCAAGAGGCGATGTTTGATGAGCTGCAAGTCACACGCACGCACGTTGAGAATCTTTCGGATCGTGTTCCTCCCTCACCATAGGCCTTAGGTGTTTTGATTTAGTGTAGTTATATCATTTTAAGATACTTGATGTTATTTGTGATGAATTTGCTTGAATGAAATGTCGTTTGACTTGTTATTGGTTGTGTTAATGAAAATGTTCATTTTGAAATGCCATGAGTATTCTCTTTTCGTGTTATTGATATGACAAAAAAGGGGAGAAGAAAACATGTGTGTGGTTGTGGTAAACGTTTAAAAGAATGATTAAATTGAGGGGGAGTTAAGTCAGTAACAAAGTCAAAAGCTCACAAAAAGGGGGAGCTCACAAAAAGGGGGAGTTTTTGCAAATTCACTAAACATGTTTGTTTGAATAAGTTTTGTCATATCAAAAAGGGGGAGATTGTTGAGTTAATGTATTTTGAAATGACAAAACAAGTTAATTCAATAGTATTAAGATGATATGAAAACATGTTTAGAGGTTATCAGTACCAGAACTTAGAGTTCTGCTGATGAGAGATCGATCTGGCTTATGAGAGATCGATCTCCTGGGTTTTTACTTGATGAGAGATCGATCTCATGAAGGTATGAGATCGATCTGCCAAGCCTTAAACCTTTACAAAGGGATTTAGGTAGAGTGAGATCAATCTGCAAGGGTTAAGAGATCGATCTGGCTAAAGCTAGAGTTGAGAGATCGATCTGGTCTAGGAAGAGATCGATCTCCCTTAAGAGCATAAGAATGTAGATCTATCTGGAAGATCGATCCACACTCAAACAGAGAACTTAAGAGATCGATCTGGTAAGGAAGAGATCGATCTCCTCAAAGTCTGAGAGCTAAGGAGATCGATCTGTGTTGTTGAGAGATCGATCTCCCCACTACGAGACTGCATGGCAGATCGATCTGTAGATCGATCTTTCCTCAAACAGAGAGATTAGGAAATCGATCTGCCTATTCGACAGATCGATCTCACCCATTATTTTCAAACTAACAGATCGATCTGCTAACCTATGAGATCAATCTCCTTGTGTATTTGTGCTTCAATCTTGCAGGATTTATAACTAAGAGATCGATCTGGCCAAGATGGCAGATCGATCTGGCACTCTACTGTAGGTACCCAACGGCTAGTTCTGCAAAATCTCAACGGGAAAAATAGCATTTAATGCTCCAACTACCAATCCTTCAGTATTTAACCAAGCATTGAAGACAAAGAGAATTGACAGACCATTGCTGCACATTCCTAACACTCTCAAGCTTTTAATTCTTTCATTCCTTGTGTCTTCATAGCTCATTTTATTGAGATTCATTGTATAAGCTTAAGTGCAGAAACTGTATTTTGTCCTACCCACTTTAAAGCTTCATTTTGTATTCAACCTTACCTTAAAAGAGAAGAGGATTGTTCCTCAGTAAGAGAAAATTGTAAAAAGGGTGAATACTTTTCTGTATTGCTAAGGGTAGAGAGGTTATTCCTTAACCTGTAAAAGGAACATTGTAACTCTGTTGAAAGAGGGAAAGAAAGCACTTGACAAGAAGGTCAAGGAGAGAGGACGTAGGCAAGAGTTGGCCGAACCTCTATAAACGACTGTGTTTGTTTCTCTCTTCCCTATCTTGCATTAAATTGTTTAATTTTATTATATTGCTTACTTACATTTGCAAATTAAGATAGGATTAAATTAAAATTTGCTATCATCACTAGAAAACCGATTCAACCCCCCTCTCGGTAGAGCCAACAGGATGTAATCTAATCTCCGAACCTACAATGACAGTACTAGACAACTATTGCTTTGATACACTTAGGTTCACTTTAAAAATTCATTTAAACATCCAAACCTCCATATTTCCACTTGATTTTAGTTTTACAAGTAAATCTTACTTTATACTAACTTTCCATGGCCTCGAAAAAATTTTCTTGAATTTTTTTATAATTTATTCTGATTTATTTCCTTAACTAGGCTCATTTTCCCGATTCATTGCAAAACCTGAGTTTAACTAACTTTTTCACTTGAAATGGCTTAGTTTTAATTCCTAGACATCATTTCAAGCATGTTCATAAAATTTTGAATGAATTCTCGGACTTAGGACCTTACCTCGATTTTCATGCCACCAGGCCCCATGTTACTAACCGAGTGCTTGGATCGTCTTTGGGCCTCCATAACGTTATTCTAAGTTCTTAGTCAGTTCTTAACATTCCAAATAACTAACATAGTGTGAAAAATTTGGGTTTCACATCTCATTTAGCTCCATTTGTATTTTCTATTTTAGTTTTGATTTGCGTCACTTGGTGGGTTATTTTGGCTGCTTTTTTGCTTTAATTCATGCTTTATCTCATTAGGTAAGTCATTTAAAGGTCTTACATTTAGGAGTACATGTTTAGTTGATGTTTAATTAAATGCCATTGTTATTTTCATGCATGTTTTAGTTTACTGATCAGGTCTTAGGCTTTATTTCAAGGGATAATTGGATGCCATTTTCTGTGGCTTCATGTCATAATTAGGTGCATCTAAGTGTTGTTAGAATTAGTTATATATTAGTTAATTTTTAAATAGCAATAAATAAATTTTACACCATATTTTTCATTGCATTTTGCATGTATTTCCCTTACTTTAGGTGTGACTTCCAGTAGATTTTTAGCTTATGTTTTTGCGTACTTTAGGTATTGTTTCATTAGGTTTTAAAGCTACTAAGGTCACACATTTAGGGTTTAATGTTTAGGTGGTGTTTGATTTAATTCTTATAGTATTTCCTTTACATTTAGGATTTATTTTACATGAGCTTTTAATTTGTCCAACAACATTTTCACTACTATCACCATGTTTATCCATTGTTTTGGGTAGATTTTTTGTGTCTTAGGGTAATATTAATATAGGATATTAGTTAGGTAGAGTTTAATTAAGTTTCGATGTCATTTTCCTTAACATTTCCATGCATTAGTTTGCATTTACCTGTTTTCGATTCTTCGAATTTGTTTTAAGGTCATTTGAGTTGCGTTTTAAGTTTCCATGTGCATAACTTTAGGATTTAAAGATTGCATTTAGGGTTAATTGTATCTTAGGTTAATTTCATGTATTTTTAGCTTGCATTAAATTTTAATTCAAAAATCCAAAAACATGTTTCTTACCATACATTCATTAGCTTAGTCTTTAGTAGTTAATCATGCATTCTATTGCTTAAGCATTTAGTTTAAAGGTAGATATTAAATTTAGATGTTGTATTATAGAACATTTAGGGTTAAATTAGGCTTGGAGTTCATTTTAGGTATCTTTAGGATTTTCATGCATTAGTTTTCCATCCTTTGCATTTTTAGTAGTTTTAATTTTAATTTTTAAAAGAGTTTCATGAATTTTTATATTCATCACAGGATTTTAGTCATATTTTCATTATTTGCATTTTAGCCCTACTTTTTTAAGTATTTGCTTTTTTATCCTATTTCTTCACCAATTTTTCTTTTTGCACTTTTTTCTTTTGCAGTTTTTGTTTATTTGCATCCTCATCACTGTAAATATTTCTTATTAGCATTTTAATTTCATTTTCCTATTTTATAGTATTATTTTTATTTGTTATATTAGCCTTGTAGATCACTATTTCATAATTTGCTAAACCATACTTAAGGTGTTAATATTAGGTAATTAAGGTTAAGTGATCTCTGTAGGATGATAATTCGAGACTCAATTCCTATATTACTTGTGCAATCCGTGCACTTATGGTATACGTTTAGGATGCAACATATCTTAACGCTATGGGGTTTTTGTAGGTAGAAATTGTACAAGGATTAGACTCTCTTGGTTTTAAAGGCATCATACAATCAGTAAATTACCTGTTACACTTTGGAAAAGAGATTGATTTATTTGCACTCTTCACCTAAGAGAACATCTTAGCCACTAGTTGAGGCCTTGTAGATGTTCCTTCCAATCCTTATTTTGTTCTTATAGGTATTATTTTAGGGCTTGAAAACCTGTTACAAGAAGGGTTTTCTTTAAGTGATAATGATTGGGGCCAAGAAGAAGCATTCAAAAGCCCTTCGTGGCTATTCCTTTAGAGGAATCCTTGGCAAACATTAAATCTTTTTAAGAGTTCCTTGAGCCTTCTGATGGTATTTCTACACCTTTTGTCTTTCATGTGCGAAAATGCATTCCATTAGGTTATCCCTTCAAGAGGAAAGACTTTGAAAGCCCTTTTGGAACTCAAGCAATAGATCATCACCCTAGAAAACACCCAAGTTTGTGCTCCTCCTCTTTGCACAAAATGGCACATTCAGTTCTTCTTGATCCCCTAGCTGCATAAAGGGTAAGTCTATCGTTCACCAACAGCTAGTGATTGGTTTTGGTAAACATGAGGAACTAGAAGAGTTGCATAGCCAGAATCAAGCCGAGTGCAATATATCCATGCCCCATGAAAGACAAGAGGCAATTATTCGTGGTGTTGTCAAAAAGAGACATGTTTGTGCTCCCGAAATTTCTCCTTTTAATACTTATTCCTCTATGGTAGATGAGGGTGTAAACTCCATAAACTTTCTTGTACTCGGTCTAAAGCAAACAAATTTTGGGATTGGAAAGGAAAATCTTCAGTGGATGATTAAATCAAATCTAATTCTTGGATTCGAGAGAATTAGGCAAATTTAAACAAATAAAATATTTTATCATGAAGAATAAATAAGAACAAAAAATAGCCTGACCATAAATGGAGAGTAGCACCTACCCATATTAAAAATTTAATAGATTTCATGGTGTTATTATTTTTAGATTTCTATGAAATTTTAGTAAGGATTGACTTAATTTTAAGTTAACCCAAACTGCCATGCCTACATCAATCTGATTTGGCAATAAAGATAATAAACTTAGAACAACTATGGGCAGTGATGATGGTGAGCTAACATGGGACAAAAATAATAATAATAATAATAATAATAATAATAATAATAATAATAATAATAATAATATATAATGGATTGGCTTCCAATGAAGCTAATCTTGAGTTGGGTGAAGGTGAGTTGCAATTTACAACATGGTTTGGCTTCCAATGAAGCCAAACCCGAGAGTTCTCCTAGAGAGGAAAGGATGAAAGCCATGGTATTCAGTTAATAGGAAAAAAATGTGAAAGATGGAAGATGTGATGAAGTGAAAACTAATGGAAGTGATGACTGGCTACAACAGCAGTGAAGAGAGGAAACCGAAGCATGGAAACCCGCAACCATTGGGGGGAGCAAACACACGTATACATATGTTAAAAAAATAAAAGTAATAATATGATAAGAATAGGTGATATGAAAGGGGGATTGGAAAGTGGCAAAATAAGGCTGTGGAGAAGTCAAAATATGAAGGAAGTTGTTGAGAGGAAACATGCGGGGGGAAACGAAAGCTTGAACCACAAAGAGAAAAAAGATAGGAAAGGTCAAGGCAGGTGAGGTAGGACTTCTGCAGTGTGCAGTAGCAACAATGCTGGACCATGGCAGGAAACATGGGCACAGAAATGAAAGATCTATAGTAGCTATTGAGAAGAACTGATGGGAAATGTGACAAGGAGTCGAAGTAGATGAACGAAGGAAATAATTACCAAAGATAGAATTGAAACCGAGAGGAAAAACTATAAACTGAGGATAGTTACGATGGCCTATGAAACAGAAATCGTGCAGAGGAAAAATATGCATACATATCATGCAATACAAACTGTAACACAATAGGAAAACACACGAAATAAAAAGCTGTAAGAGGGGGTAAACCGAGAGTTGTAGTGAGGCATTTAGGACAAGAAATAAACCGACTAAAGTAGGGACAAACCTCGCTACTGGGGGGGATAAAGAAAGACTGGAAATGGCTGGTTAGTAGTAGCCGAACAGGCCTGAGTCGGTGCTGCTTTGGGGTGCATCCTCCGAGCTAAAAAATAAAGGTGATCCACGCCTGAAGCAGGAGAGGTGCCAACGGTGTACAGCAGTAGAGTTGGAAGCTGCGATAGGGACCATTTGATGCTAGAACAAAAGATTTCTCCAAGTACAAAAAGGGGCAGTCTTGGGTTGTGTTGGAGAGGAGAAGATGTGGGAATTAGGTGGGATCTTGTGAGATCTGAGAATTTTAGACACATTTTAATTATGTAATATGAACTTGAAGTGTAATTTATCGAGCTGAGTGAAATGTATAAGTAATGAATGAGAAATAATCAAAGTGGTGAATTGTGGAAATTATATTTGAAGATTTATATGTTAAGAGTTTAACCAAAGGGTGAAACCATGAGGTCAGATCGATCTTGGAGAAGAAAGATCGATCAGGTGGGCTAAAAATGACGAGAAATGAGGAATTTAAGCGAGCAGATCAATCTCCTTATGATTCTGTAATGAAAAGATCAATCTCGTGAGGAAGGAATCGATCTCAAAATGTTTCTGTTAAGGAGAGGATCGATCTCCTCAAGGAGCAGATCGATCTCATGAAGCATTCTGTAAACTATAGATCGATCTCGTAATTGGAGCAGATCGATCTCATAAAGCCATTGAGAGATCGATCTTACCCCACGACAGATCGATCTCCTAGGCATAAAATTACCCCAAATTGTCCCCAAATTCAAATGTAGATCGATCTCATCAAGAGCCAGATCGATCTCCTACCCTTCGTCTATAAAAGGACCCCTATGTTTTTTTGCATTTCATCTTTTCTCTCTCTTTCAAACCTCTATTTTAGCCGAACCCTAACTTTCTCTCTCTTTCAGATCGCCCATTTTTGTCCAAATCAAGAGTTGCGGCAAGAAGGAAAGTTGTTGCTCACCCAATGGAGAACAACATACTTGGAAATTGAACGACAAATTGAATCGAGGTGTGAGTTGAGCACTCCACAAGTTTGGGTAATTTTCTAAACCTCGATCTTTGATTTTGAAGTAATCTTTGGTGATTGTGTACATGGGCATTGTGCTGAAATATCTAGAAGATGATTAGAAATAGATGAAATTGTGATTTGGTTGGAGTAAAGGTGATATTATGCAATTTGTGGTAAATTGGGATTTTTGTCTATAAATTAGGAGTTTAGGCAACGAGGTGATTTTGGCATAGGTATTATACATGAGAAATGTAGAAGGTTGAGATGTAGTGGATGAGATTATGAATGGTGATAAAATCGTGAGAATTGAGTTGATTGAGATATTAATGAGAATATGAGCAAATGTGTGCTCAATAATGCAATCGAGTTGGGTTATTGATGTTTTTAACATCGTTTGGACAGCTCGGGAGTTCCAGAGTGGAATACGAGGCTAGTCCGTGATACGGGGAGCAATTGCACTATACGAGGTGCAAAGAGGTAAGGGAAAACTAAACCATTTGTGTATGTATTTTGATGAAATGTTTGTAGCATGAATCATGATTTGAGAATACAAGTATGTTTAGCGTTGTGTCGTGATATGAGTGCACAGGATTTTTATGGCCGGTTGGGGCCCATTGTTTTATGAGTTTATAAGCTAAGTGTAAAATCGCTTTATAAACCGTTGAGTTTGCGTGAAAAGTAACTTGGGCTCTACGTTAAGGTAATATTAAGATTTGAGAAAATATGTGCGTGTTTTACCGGTTGGAACTCGATTTTAATATATTTTGTGTTGAGTACATGAATGTTTTAAATGAGTTTTATGAGAGAAAACCATTATGAGTTCTACTGAAGGCAAAACGTTTTATAAGATAATGGCTAATGATTGAGATTTAGGCGTGTCATGTTGAACACACATCGGGCCTTGCTTGATAGGATGTAAGACCGAAATAGTGGGATGCCTGGGAACCGACCTAGGGACCACGGGCCTTGTTTTGGTAACATGTAAGTCCAATTATTCCTCCGTTTTGGTAGCGTTGGGAGGCCTTGCTTCGGTAGCATGTAAGACCGATATAGTGGGCCACCTGGGAACCGACCCAGTGACCACGTGAGATAGTGGGTCACCTGGGAACCGACCCAGGGACCACGTGATAGTGTGCATTAGGCGAGGCATTGCTCTGGTAGCATGTAAGGTTGGGCCTTATTCTGGTAACATATAAGTCCAATATACCATGCATACGACCATATTGTCGATGTTCGCTGTTACGAGTATGACCATATTATCCACGTTCCCTCTTACGAGGATGCCTGGGATGCGTACCTAGAGGAGATTATATATTTGATGTGCCATGATGAGTTTTATATGTGTTTTATTGCCTAGTCTCATTTTACACATGAGTTGTGTTTTGTGACTTTGTCACGTGCTATTTACTGAGGTGATTTTTATCACATATTTTGAGAAAAGCCATTATTGCATATATTTACACATGCTTGTGAATGCTCTATATTGAGCTTTTTACCTTCATGTTTTCACATGATTTATGAGCTATGAGATGATGATGTTTTGAGAACTTTCATGCTACGATTTCAGATGAGTATATTGAGTTTCATATACAAATACATATTTGTGATGTGTGATATTGTTTATATAACTGAGTTCCCTTACCCCCCTTACTGAGCGATTTAGAAACTCACCTTGTTTCCTCTCCCCCCCAGATTTCTTCAAGTGAAGTAAGTTCCTTGCGACGTACAGATTAGAGGCTAGTGGAGGACTTGAGGTCCATGCCATATTTTCTGTATTGAGGTATATATTTGACATTCATGTATCCAGACTAGAGTTATATTTACAGACACTTGTTGTAAAATGATGCATGAGATGTATTAGGATTAATTAACTCAGAATTGAGTAATGTATATGATATGATATATACTAATTTATGATGAGATCTTGAGGCATGATAAGTATGATAATGTATGACACTGCACAGGAATGCACCCTTAATTGTGATTTGATGAGTAAAAAATTTTAAATTTGCCCTATTTTTCGTGTTTTCGGGACGTCACAAAGTTTTCTTGGTATCAGAGCTTAGGGTGTCTAGTACTGTCAGTGTTGGTTAAGTGAAATAGAATACATCCCAAGTGTCTGTATAAGTCTAGTCATGAACTGAAATTGAGGATTGAGATTTCAATCGATTTTGTTATGTACGCGCAGGAGACGAGTTGAGATAGAGAATGAGAAAATGATGAGGTCGTTTGAGGAGGCAGGCAGAGCCACCTCCGTCACCTGCCCCACAACCAGAGAGTCCTAACTCTCGATTTAACCGAATTGAAACCGATGTGAGGCAGGGATTTGAGCAAATGGCAGTGCTATTCGCATAACATTTTGGAGTTAATGCCTCGGGTACTACTCCTACACCACCACAAGGACCTCCCGTGCCCCCAGTATAGATGGACCCAATGCCTCCCGTCACTCAGCTTGATGACTGAAGTATGGTCCGACTGAAGGACTTTTTGAAATTGAATCCACCCGCATTTAGGGGAAAAAAGGATCCTACAGAGGCTAAGGAGTGGCTGACGGAGTTGAGAGTTATATTTGACTATCTGGTGTGCACAGATGCTGAGAGGGTCAGTATGAGTGCTTATATGTTGAAAGGGAGAGCTCGAGATTGGTGGGGTACTACCCATGGTATCTTGATGTCCCACCAGAATGTGATTGGTTGAGAAGAGTTTCAGGCAGCTTTCAAAGCCCAATACGTACCACGAGCTTCCTAGAGAAGGAGGCAAGCAGAGTTTTTGAGTTTGGTACAGGGCGACATGTCTGTGGATGATTACGAGAGCCGATTTACCGCTCTGCTGAGATATGATTCAGAAACCTTCAAGAATGAAGAGCTCCCTACAGAGAGGTTTGTGTATGGATTGAAGAGGATCGATCTCCTTATGATTCTGTAATGAAAAGATCGATCTCATGAGGAAAGAATAGATCTCAAAATGTTTCTGTTAGGGAGAGGATCGATCTCCTCAAGGAGCAAATCGATCTCATGAAGCCATTGAGAGATCGATCTTACCCTACGACAGATCGATCTCCTAGGCATAAAACTACCCCAAATCGTCCCCAAATTCAAATGCAGATCGATCTCATCAAGAGTCAGATCGATCTCCTACCCTTCGTCTATAAAAGGACCCATGTGTTTTCTTGCATTTCATCTTTTCTCTCTCATTCAAACCTCCATTTTAGTCGAGCCCTAGCTTTCTCTCTCTTCCAGATCGCCCATTTCTATCCAAATCAAGAGTTACGACAAGAAGGAAAGTTGTTGCTCATCCAATGGAAAACAACATACTTGGAAATCGAACGACGAAACGAATCGAGGTGTGAGTTAAGCACTCCACAAGTTTGGGTAATTTTTTAAACCTCGTTCTTTGATTTTGAAGTCATCTTTGGTGATTGTGAACATGTGCATTGTGCTAAAATATCTAGGAGATGATTAGAAATAAATGAAATTATGATTTGGTTGGAGTAAAGGTGATATTATGCAATTTGTGGTAAATTGGGATTTGTGTCTATAAATTGGGAATTTAGGCAACAAGGTGATTTTGACATAGGTATTATGCATGAGAAATGTAGAAGGTTGAGATATAGTGGCTGAGATTATGAATGGTGATGAAATCGTGAGAATTGAGTTGATTGAGATATTAATGAGAATATGAGCAAATGTGTGCTCAATAACGCGATCGAGTTGGGTTATTGATGTTTTCAACATCGTTTGGATAGCTCGGGAGTTCCAGAGTGGAATGCGAGGCTAGTCCGTGATATGGGGAGCGATTGCACTATATGAGGTGTAAAGAGGTAAGGAAAAACTAAACCATTTGTGTATGTGTTTTGATGAAATGTTTGTAGCATGAATCATGATTTGAGAATACAAGCATGTTTGGCGTTGTGTCGTGATGAGTGCATATGGTTTTTATGGCCGGTTGGGGCCCATTGTTTTATGAGTTTATAAGCTAAGTGTAAAATCCTTTTATAAACCGTTGAGTTTGCGTGAAAAGTATCTTGGGCTCTACGTTAAGGCAATATTGAGATTTGAGAAAATGTGTGCGTGTTTTACCGGTTAGAACTCGGTTTTAATATGTTTTGTGTTGAGTACATGAATGTTTTAAATGAGTTTTATGAGAGAAAACCATTATGAGTTCTACGTGAAAGCAAAACGTTTTATAAGATAATGGCTAATGATTGAGACTTAGGCGTGTCATGTTGAACACACATCGGGCCTTGCTTGATAGCATGTAAGATAGAAATAGTGGGACGCCTGGGAACTGACCCAGGGACCATAGGCCTTGTTCTGGTAACATGTAAGTCCAATTATTCCTCCACTTTGGTAGCATTAGGAGGCCTTGCTTTGGTAGCATGTAAGACCGATATAGTGGGCTGCTTGGGAACCGACCCAGAGACCACGTGAGATAGTGGGCCGCCTGGGAACCGACCCAGGGACCACGTGATAGTGTGCATGAAGCGAGGCATTGCTCTGGTAGCATGTAAGGCCAGGCCTTGTTTTGGTAACATATAAGTCCAATATACCATGCATACGACCATATTATCGACGTTCCCTCTTACGAGGATGCCTGGGATGCATACCTAGAGGAGATTATATATTTGATGTGCCATGATGAGTTTTATATGTGTTTTATTGCCTAGTCTCGTTTTACACATGAGTTGTGTTTTGTGACTTTGTCACGTGCTATTTACTGAGGTGATTTTTATCACATATTTCGAGAAAAGCCATTATCGCATATATTTACTCATACTTGTGAATGCTCTATATTGAGCATTTTACCTTCATGTTTTCACATGATTTATGAGCTATGAGATGATGATGTTTTGAGAACTTTTATGCTACGATTTCAGATGAGTATACTGAGTTTCATATACAAATACATATTTGTGATGTGTGATATGGTTTATATAACTAAGTTCCCTTACCTCCCTTACTGAGCGATTTAGAAACTCACCCTGTTTTCTCTCCCCCCCAGATTTCTTCAAGTGAAGTGAGTTCTCTGCGACGTACAGATTAGAGGCTAGTGGAGGACTTGATGTCCAGGCCATATTTTCTGTATTGAGGTATATATTTGACATTCATGTATCCAGACTAGAGTTATATTTATAGACAGTTGTTGTAAAATGATGCACGGGATGTATTAGGATTAATTAACTCAGAATTGAGTAATGTATATGATATGATATATACTAATTTATGATGAGATCTTGAGGCATGATAAGTATGATAAAATATGACACTGCACAGGAATGCACCCTTAATTGTGATTTGATGAGTAAAAAGTTTTAAATATGCCCTATTTTTCGCGTTTCCGGGGCGTCATAGATCTGTAGTCATTTTTTAAAGCTAAAATGGCAAAGGAGGAATGAGGTTTCTGGATGTTGTGTGGACATGAACAAAAGCACCCTTGGAGACTCTCGATCTTAATGATGATGATGAAGACGGTGGCTGAAGTGTGGAGGAATGATAGGAGAGATAGTAACACCGAGAAGATGAGGAAGATGATGACCAGAGGGTGACGAACGAGGAAGAAAAAGAGTGAACAGTAATCAGCAAAGAAGCAGAAGAAGAAGAAGGAAAAAAAAAGAGGAAGAAAGGATTTGGCGTGAGAGGCAAGAAAATTCAAGAAAAAAAAAGAGAAAAAGAAAAAATGGTATATTTATATATATCTATATATGATAATATATATATATATATATATAGAAATATTGAAGATAGAATATTGTACACAAGAATTTGGGAAAATCTGAGGGAAAGACAGTCGAAAATATTTATCTGAAATTTCAGAGAAATAAACCGATCAGAGTAGTCTCGCTGACTCGCATTACTGAGGCATCGAGGACTACTGACAAGACACTGGGTAAGGAAAATTCTTGTGTACTGCTAGAGATAAATATACATAATTTCTTTGTGTTTGTAGATATGAATTTTAGGGTAAATTTCCTAGTTACCGAAATTATAGAAAACCTCAGGCCGATTTTATGCCTTGGAATTTAAGGAAAATTTTAAACTCCGTAGATCGGCCTAGCTACCAATATAGATTTACTTGGTTTATTTTGACAAGAATTTTGATAATTATTTTTATTGATTTTAGATCGAAGACCCCTAGATTTGATTTCTCTATACCGAGTACTGGAATTTTTAACCAAAAAATGGCTAGTCTGTCATTTTTGAATTGTTTTATGAAAAAACTGAATTTATATGTGATTTAAGGAAAAAATATCTGATTATAAAGAAATTCTGATGATATGTGCTTGAGCGCATACTTACTGTGTGTCGTATGGTCCGACTCGCACTGATTTTGAGACAAAGGCGTTGGTGAGATCATGCTACACTACTATCTATTTTGTTTCTGTTTCTATGGTCCATGAAGTGTGATGTACCGTGCAGCATACACTCGAGTACGATGTACCGTGTTTCTGATTCTAGTCTTCAGACATTCTGATTCTGTTCTGTGAGCCGTTAGGGTAACTGACCACTCCTACGATAATTGACATCTAAGGCACACCTGGCCCGTGATTGCCCGAAGTCACCAACATTGGCCAATTGTCATTCTGATATTTGATATAGCATATTCTGTCTTGTCTCATCTCTTTGATTTTCTGAACTGACCGTTTGAACGATATTGTCGATTTGATTTTACTAATTTGACCGTATGAATTGATTTGATCGTATGGAACTATGTTATTCTATTTGCATAAGGATACTATGTGGGCCACCTCTTGAATCCTACCGGAGCAAAGTGCCACACAATCGTCATAACAAAATGCAGTATAATATTTTTGAAATTCTGTATTTTTGAATTGAAATCGTCTACTCTATTGCTTAATGTTTTGGAATTCTATATTTATGACAATAAACTGATTACACTATCAATGTTGATTTTCGACTTCGATGTGTACTGTGATTTTGGAAATTGTTTATTCTGCTGATTGAAGTTCATGGATTTTTGTGTTTTACAACTGAAAACTGATTAAATTACCGAAGCTGTTCTGTTTTTTATTTTTGATTTTGATATTTTTGGATTTACCAAATTATCTATGCACCTTTATGAAAATTTTTTGGTCTTTGGCGAATATATATATATAGATATATATATATATAGATATATATATTAGGTATTGTATTTATCTACTTACTATGGGGTTTTTCTTATTGAGCATGTTAAGATCACCCCTTACTCTCCTCCACAGATTCACATCAGTAGCGGGATCGACTCTTTAAGTCAAAATATTTTGCATAGCCACACATCCGCAAGCATTTATCTGTGCTAAAGGTATACCCAGTATAGACCTTTGTTTCTGTATCTAAATTTTGAAAGTACAATAATGTATAGAGAAATGTGTTTGGGGAGTGTCAACATGAAAGAAAAATTATGATGATTAATCAAAAGGTATCTCTATTGGATTTTAGTTAAAATTTTGTGACCAAGAAATTAATTTCTTAAAATGATTTATTGTTCAAACCTATTATCCACTCGTAGCCCAACCAAAATGTGTGAAATTTGATTTGTTACAGAAGTTGGTATTAGAGTAAGGTTAACCTGATACGAGTCGATACTAGAAGAAAGAGAAATTTGGAAAGTTCACATCCCCAACATTACTGTACTTTGTTTAGATACAAACGGGTATACCTGATTGTGTTTTATTGAGAAATTGTGTCATTGACTGAAGGAAAACTAATAGATATGGTTGGTTGGTATTACAACCATACTAGTAGATGAAAAAGAAACTATTTTCTCAAGGCTGTAGAGATAGGCCGAGAGATATAGTGAATCCTCATCTGAATGTACACCTCATAGTTTAACCAAAAATTATGAAGTCTGCATCGTAAGATTTGAGTGGGGCATGAAAAAAATGATGATATTGTTTGGTCAAATGATAGCGACATAATAAGAATGATGATGGTTAAAGTATGACTGTGACTTAGAGAAAGACTGAGACAATTTCGGAAGATAGTATACTATTATATACTAGAGTCAAGAATTCCATTGTAATTGAAAACTGGATAAATGAATTGGAAAACTTATATGGATTCTTAAGGTATGACCGCGAACTTAATAAACTAAGGCAATTTCAGAAGTTGAAGCCTCCGTTTTTTATGGGGTTAAGAATTTACTGGTTTCAGAAGATTGGATAAATGAGATGGAAAAACTTTATGATTTTAGAAGTAACTCTACCAAGAAAGTTGCTTTTGCAATTTTGTACTAAAGAATTGGAGAAGTTATATAGACTTTTAAAGAGCCTTACTATAAAGAAGGTAGCTTTTGTATTATTGATATTAAAATAGGAAACCAAACCTTGGTGAAAGTTTCCCTGATTTATTCTGAGGATTCAATAATTAGAGAGTTATATGGGATATATTTTTGGGTGACTTTATACGGTAATACACCTCAGACACGACAAAACGGTAATTACAAAATGGTTGAATTGGACATAAGGTAACAATTCTGTGGAAGAATATGAAACTAAATTTATAGTTTTTGAATAAGTGTAATCTGAATAAGTGGAGATGTGAAATGAATGAAGTCCAAAAACACATAAAAGATACTGAGATCCTCAATCGAGCTAGGTTAGCTCTAATTGATGTTATTATTAGGAAGCAGTACGCAAGGCACAACTTTGTGGATAAGGCGCAACTGTGTGATTATGAGTGTATGTCTCTGAAATTACTAAGAAAAAGGAAAGGTAAAGAGAGTGACAAAAAAGAGACCTATTAAAGAAAGAATGATAATGATAGAGTAATGTCACTATAACTGGAAGAAAGAATTACGAAATGAACTGTATAATTAAAACTTGAAGGTTTCACTACTTACGTGATTGATAAGAATAAGGCGTAATCAGAATAAAGAGACATTCCTATAGATAGAGAATTTTTTGACATATGTCCAGATGATCTACCAGAGTTACTACTAGATGAAGTTTCAAAATTGATTTAGTACTTGGTGAAGAATTGATATTGCAACCACGATACTGAATGACTTCGATTGAATTAGAGGAGTTGAAGGAGCAATTACAGGGATTATATGATAAGGGGGGTTATCAGACCTAGTGATCCACTCTGGAGTGTATTGACGCTAATTGTTAAGCAGATCCGAAATCTTTTAGGCCACGTTGTATCAAGAACGGGTGTCAAATTGGATTCTTCTAGAATAAAGGTTATAAATCAGTGGGAAAGACCCAAAACTGTTAAGAAGATTCAGAGATTTTTACGTATACAAAGACTTTGGAATATAAAATACATTTCGGATCTAAGGATTGTAATTTGTATGTGCTTGTGTTTTCAATGCGAGACTTAATTTGAATAAAGAAGGGGTTTCGTTATAATTGATGTATGAAATGAGATAAGTTTTGAAATGTGATAAATTGTGAATGTAGATTTTTAATTTGGATAAAAGAAGTATACGATGTATGCTTCTAGTATATCAAATGATTCGGATCAAGTGATAGGAACTGAGAATGAATTGTGTCCAAAGGATAAATGAGAGTTACGATAAATTTGGGTATCCTACTTTCAATTGGGACTGAATCTTCAACCTCTATGTCCATAACTGGTTTATGTAGTCAGGTTTGATGGCTAATAAAGGTATTTCAAAATATCTATCTGCCTGAAAAACTTGACAATGTCTGGAAATATCCTAACCCATAATCCAAGAGAAAAGTGTATACAGATACCTCGAGACAGAGATTGGGTTACATAATGGTGTAGAAATGAAAGGTGACTGCTTATAGATCATTGCAATTAAAAGGTCATGAGAAGAATTACCTAAACCATGATTTGGAATTGGAAACTGTAATGTTGCATTTAGATATGGCGTCACTACTGGTATGATAAGAAATTATAGATTCTTACTGATCAAGAGAGTTTTAGATATTAATTTCACATAAGGAATTAAACATAAGACAAAGGAAATGACTGGGGTTAGTGCCTCGAGCAGAAGTAACCTCGAGATGGTGTTATATTTAGGTAATGATCAAGATATGCAAACTGTTGGAACGTTTTGTGAACCTCAAATTGGACGTGGTTCCTTTCTGGTACTGACATTCATTACATGGTAGCTAGCCAGAGAGTTGAAACTGGACTTGATTTATCAAATCTCCTTAAGGTATATTAGCGATCAGGTATGATAAGAGATATAACGGAATTTATGACTAAATCTCTCATATGTCAAGTTAAGGTAGAGTACCAGAAGCCCATGAGATTATTACTTTTACCCATGCCAATATGGAATTGAGAGCATGCGCCTAGGATTTTAAAGACTCTTGAAATGACCATTTACCATTAGCAGAGTCTGCATATGGTGACAGTTACCACTAAAGCATCGAAATGACATCGTATGAAGCATTGTATGGTAAAAGATGTCGTTCACCGATTTGGATGGGATGATGTGGGTGAAAGAAAGATATTTGCTACTTATTTGGTTAAGCCAGCTTTTGAGAACTTACAATTAATTTGTTAAAGCATTGAGGACAACTCAGAATAAGTAGAAAAAGTTATGCGGACTAATGACGAAGACCCTTAGAATTTTCAGTAGGAGATTCAATGTTTCTGAAAGTTTCACCTTCCAAGGGCATAATGAGACTTGTGAAGAAAGGAAAGCTAAGTCCCCGATATATTGGACCTTTTGAAATCTTAGACCTAGCAGGAGATAAAGCTTACAGATTGGCTTTACCTCCGAAATTATCAGGTATTCATAATGTCTTACACATTTCGATGCTACACAAGTACAATCCGGATCCACCACATGTGATTAAGTATGAACCACTGGAATTGAAAGGGGATATGACATATGTGGAGAAACCGATTCAGATCTTGGATAGGAAAGAAAAGGCATTGTGGTTTAAGACGATTCCTTGGGTCAAGGTTTTGTGGAAGTATCACACTTCGGAAGAGGTCACATAGGAATTGAAAAGTTTAATGTGCGAGAAGTACCCACAATTAATTAAGGATTAATGTACTTCTAAATTTGTAGACTAAATTTCTGAAGGTGGGGAGAATGTAAACTCCACAAAATTTCTTGTACTCGGTCTAAAGTGAATAAATTTCGAGATTAGAAAGGAAAATCTTCAGTGGATGATTAAATCAAATCTAATTCTTGGATTCGAGAGAATTAGGCAAATTTAAACAAATAAAATATTTTATCATGAAGAATAAATGAACATAAAAAATAGCTTGACCATAAGTGGAGAGTAGCACCTACCCATATTAAAAATTTAATAGATTTCATGGTGTTATTATATTTAGATTTCTATGAAATTTTAGTAAGGATTGACTTAATTTTAAGTTAACTAAAACTGCCACGCCTACATTAATCTAATTTGGCAATAAAGATAATAAACTTAGAACAGCTATGGGTGGTGATGATGGTGAGCTAGCAGGGGACAAAAAATATATATATATATATATATATAATGGATTGGCTTCCGCTGAAGCTAATCTCAAGAAGGGTGAAGGTGAGTTGCAATTTGCAACATGGTTTGGCTTCCAATGAAGCCAAACCCGAGAGTTCACATGGAGAGGAAAGGATGAAAGCCATGGTATTCTGTGAATGGGAAAAGAAATGTGAAGGATGGAAGACATAATGGAGTGAAAACTAATGGAAGTGATGGCTGGCTACAACAGCAGTGAAGAGAGGAAACTGAAGCATGAAAACCTGCAGCCATAGGGTGGAGCAAACACATATATACATATGTTAATAATAATAATAATAATAATAATAATAATAATAATAATAATAATAATAATAATAATATGATAAGAATAGGTGAAGTGAAAGGGGGACTGGAATGTGGCAGAATAAGGGTGTGGAGAAGTCAAAATATGAAGGAAGTTGTTGAGAGGAAACGTGTAGGGTGAAACGAAAGCCTAAACCACAAAGAGAAAAAAGAGAGGAAAGGTTGAGGTAGGTGTGGTAGGACTTCTACAGTGAGCAGTGGCAACAATGCTAGACCAAGGCAAGAAACGTGGGTAAGGAAATGAACGACCTAAAGTAGCAATTGAGAAGAACAGATGGAAAATGTGACAAGGAGTCGAAGCAAATGAACAAAGGAAATAATTACCGAATATAGAATTGAAACAGAGAGGAAAAGCTATAAACTGAGGACAATTATGAGGGCCTGAAAACAGAAACCGTGAAGTGCAAAAATATGCATACATATCATGCCATACAAACTGTAACACAGTAGGAAAAGACACAAAATAAGAAGCTATAAGAGAGGGTAAATCGAGAGTTGTATTGAGGCATTTAGGACAGAAGAAATAAATCGAGTGAAATAGGGACAAACCTCGTTGTTAGTGGGATAAAGAAAGATTGGAAATGACTTGTTAGTAGTGGCCGAACAAGCCTGAGTTGATGCTGGTTTGAGGTGCATCCTCCGGGCTGAAAAACAGAGGTGATCCACGCCTGAAGCAAGAGAGGTGCCAACGGTGTACAGGAGCAGAGCTGTGAGCTGCGATAGGGACCATTTGATATTGGAACGAAGGATTTCTCCAGGTGCAAAAAAGGGCGGTCTTGGGTTTTGTCGGAACGGAGAAGACATGGAAATTAGGTGGGATTTGTAGACATTTTTCAAAGCTGAAATGTCAAGGGAGGAATGAGACTTGTGGATGTTGTCTGGACATGAACAGAAGTACCTTTGAAGACTCGAGATTTTAAGGATGGTGATGAAGATGGTAGCTAAAGTGTGGTGGAATGATAGGAGAGATAGCAACGCCGAGAAGGCAAGGAAGATGATGACTAAAGGGTGATGAGCGAGGAAGAAAAAGTGTAAACAGTAATCAGCAAAGAAGAAGTGTAAGACCCAATTTTTATCGTATTTCCTTATGATTCACATGATGTAAACATGATATTATGTAAATTGAATCATAAGAAGAGTTGTACATCAATGAAAAATGCAAATGGAATGAATAAAAATTCCCGAATGCATTTAAAGATCAAATGAAGGGTAAAATGGTCAAAAGACTAAAATTCAGTATTAATTTAACAAGAAAATTTCATTATAAATATGGATTTGAGAAATCTTGATCAATAACGACGAAAATATTGAATTTCGAGTCCAATTGATCAAGATATGAATTTATTGAAATTAATCGAAATTTTCACATCGGGAAAATTATCCCGAAAATATTGAAAAAATATACCGAAAAGATGAAATAAGACTGATAAATTCATTTATTGATTAAATGAATAAAATAATATTTTTGAAGATATTTTTAGATTTTTAATGTATTTTAAATTGAATAAAATAATAAAAAAGAAAAAAAACAAAGAGCAGAATCGCGAAATCACGATTTTGCAAAGAAACAAAGGAAACAAAAGACCGAGGGAGACCGAGTTTCCCCTCTGCCTCACCGACAGAGGCCACCGGCGAGGAGACCCAGGCGAGCGGCTGAAGGGAGAGACAGTCAAGCCATCGCCGACGCTAGTAGAGGCTGAAAGAAGAGGCAATCAGCTGTCAAGAGAGAGAAAGAGAGAAACCAAGAGAGGAAAAGGAGATTCGGTGGTCACCGGCGCCGATTAGCCCCGACCACCACAAGTCGAGTGTTCTTTAGGTGAATATCGACCGATCGATGGCTGAATCGGCCAGTGAAACGTCGACAACATCGTCATCGGTGGCAGAAAGGAAACGACACCGACGCTAAAGGAAGAAGAGGTCGAATCGGCCACTTTCGGGCTAGTCTAGGTGAAACTGACCCCAGATTCATACATCGAACGACCCCGCGAATCTGCTGGAGATGGAAGACGACAAAGAACCGACCGACGATGCTTCGAACGGCGAAGGAGAAAATTGAATCGAACTGAATCGGACTGAACCGACTGAATCGAGCAGGTCTGAATCGGGCTGAACCGGACCTAACCGGTTCTGCCAGAAAAGAAGAAAAAGAAAGAGAAAAAGGGAAAAAGAAAAAGAAAAAAATTACAAAAAATTCTAGTGATGCAATCGAGCTAGGGTAAGCCGATAAGCGGTCGAAATTGATTGATTTAAATTTTGGAATATTTAATTTGATAAATATTCAACTGAAAATTTACCCAGAAAAATATGTAATTGTTTAGCTCGACAATTGGCGTCAAACGAGAGCGTAAGTCAGCCTCGATTTACGTACCATCATGGAATCTCGGGTAGGTAACTCTTATTTATAACAATTTGTATAATTATACGTGTTAGAAATTTACTACATAAATTACTGATTAATTCCGTATAAAATGAATTAAATTTTAGAATTTGAGATAAATTGTTGTAAATAATTAATTGAGCTATCCAAGAGTTTAGAATGAGGCCCAATAAATACTGATGAGCCCAATAGGCCTCGATGATGTGAATAGTAAGTGGAAAATGGGCTTAAGGCCGGCTAAGGCCCATTATGGTACAATCAGGCCTAATGGGCCCAATATGAGTAAACGAGCTCAATGATTTAAATTAAGCCTGGAAAATATGAAATACAATTAATTATATTGTATTTGACCTGATGAATATTTATACGCAGCTTCGGAGATTAGATTGGGAGTAAATCGAACTGCGTGACGAGACATCAGTGAAAAGGTCAGACTGCACAGAAAAATGAGGTAAGGAAATTTTTTGAGTAGTTAGAGGTAGCTATGCGTATTTTTAATAGCTTTTGTATACAGTGAAAATGTATAAAGATCCTAGAAATGGAATAAAAATTTTAGGGACTCGAGATAGGTAAAAGACTATTTTACCCCTATTGAGGGAATATTCACCTAAGGATGGTGAAAACATGACATGCATGAAATGCATGATTTGAAAGATTTCTGTGTATTTTTAGCAAAGTAAATTGGTAGATTAGCCAATATTTGCATAAATTTCACAAGATAACACTACGTAAGTGTTATTTAGATTTAAATGAAATTTCTTTGGAAATGGGCGAACGATCAAGTTTATATGGAAAACAGATGGTGCTGGAGCATTTCCTTGCACTAAATCTGAGTTTGTGAGTGTGCATAATGGTGCTGGAGCGGTTGCTCGCACTAATTTGTGTGACATCATATGCATGAAATGTGCTAGAGTGGCTCCTCGAACTGATTTTTACTATTGTGAAATGCATGAGAGGTGCTGGAGCCTAGCTCGCACCCTGTTTTGACTTGATATGCATAAAACGGTACTAAAGCGATTGCTCGCACTAGTTTTAATGATTGACATGCATGAGAGGTGTTGGAGCTTAGCCTGCATCCTGTTTTGATATGATAATTGCATAAAAGTCGTACTGGAGCTTTGCTCGTACGTGATTTAATCGATTTAATTGCATAAAAGCCGTGTTGGAGTGTAACTCTCACAAGATTTGATTTATTTATGCATGAAATCGTACTGGAGTGTTGCTTGCATGAAGTTTTGATTTACTTCAGTATTTATTCGTGCTGGAATATTTCTCACACGAAGTTTTGAATGATTTATGCATGATACCGTGTTTGAGCATTGCTCGCACGAGGCTTTGATGGATTTTATGCATAAAATCGTGCTGGACCTTGCTCGCACGTGATTTTATATAGATTTATAACTCTTTTAAAGTCGTACTGGGGTGCTACTCGTACGCAGATTTTACTGATTTTTATGAAAACGTGTTGGAGCTTCATTCATACAAGGTTTTCAGATATCATGAATATGCATGGAGCTATGTTGGAGCTTTGCTCGCACAGGGATTTATTTGACATGGATATAGGCGTGTTGGAGCCTCATGTAGACTGTGTGTCACAGTGAGATGATATGCCCACACGTGCATACTGAGACATAGGTTGGGTGGATAAGACCTACGACAGGCATCCCCTGACTATGATTTAGGTTCACGGAGTATGTTGTACCGTGTATGTCACGCAAAGTACGCTGTACCGTGGGGATTGTTTGAGTGGAGTGGCATTAGCCACGAGGCCGTAAACCTTGCCCTCACAATCCTGATATTTATGTTGTTCTGGCGGCAGGACTAACCCACCTCCCGTTTCAGGTGTGATGCCCCGCACACTAGGTACCGTGTAGCCAGAGATCACTAGGATATAGCCATAGTCCTCGATGTTACTGATATAGTCACCTACATGTCTCACATGATATAACTTTTGTTCTCGATAGACCAAGGTAGACCCGAGGGAGGGGCCAGGCCCTTGATTTTGTGATTTTCAATGAGATGTGATTTTCTACTATGATGATAGATTCTTCAGAGGATTTTATGGCATGTGACCCCAAAAGAAGGGAAATTTTATAACAGAAAATTTATAATGAATTTTTAATGAGTTTGAGATTGATTTATGAGATGATTGACCCGGAGGGGTTATTTTATACTGAGCTTTAATGAAGTGATTCAAATGCAGTAGCATGAGGAGTTTTCCATGCTTTAATTACAAATTCATGAAAAGAATTGTCTCTCATGATTTGTTTTACAAGGCATGAAATAATACATGATCTTGACTTACTTCATGCGAATTATGATTTTACATAAAATACTATTGATGCATGAGTTACATGATTTCTATATGCACGAATAGTTTTTATAAACTATGGCATTGATGTGTGCATGATTTCGTGCGTGAGATTTAAACGAAAAGAAATGGATTTAAGGACATGGAATTATGAGCATGTAGATAGTGGAGTTATCTACTTACTTGCATGATTGCATTACTGAGCCCGTGGTTTACTCATCACCTTATTATCCCTTTTTTCCAGAGCACTCGCAGTAGATAGTGAGCGGTGGAGGACTTGCAATCTTGGTATCCGCTGCATCCTATCGAGAGACAGGTATACACATTTGTATAGTTTTGTATGTGAACATGTAAATGCACAGTCTTGTAAACGGATATGATGTCGGGGATATAAGGTTATGTAAATACCACTGTGAATGAATTTAGTTAAAGTCAAAAGATAGTAAATCCTGATGTGTGAATGTGAATATGGAAATATGAAAATGGAATGGTAAATAGGTGAGATGGGACTAACACCGAATCATAGCCCAACTGTTGGTAAGATGGTCACTATAAGAGAAATGTAAGAATTAAATAATAAACGAAAACACGAAAAAATTTGTAGTGCTTTTTAAGTAATTTGGGTCGTGACAGTTTTTGGTATCAAAGCTAAGTTGGCCTGATATGAGTCGGTGTTAATGGTTAAAGAAGTTTGCATCCCCATGTACTGTGCATTGTTTAGATACAATTATGTATATCGAGATGAGATTGCAGATAAGAATTTGGTTTCAGATGCAAGAATATAGTCATTAACCGATAGCTGCTATAATAGAGTGGCGAGTACACGAGCTCGAGACCGTAGAGATAGGCCTGAGAGTCGTACTAAGTCGCCACATGAGACTCAAAAAGTTATTGAAGTGGAGGTTGATGTTGAGCATGCCCCACAGAGTCCAACAGAGAGATCGGACAGAGTTTGATAGAGAGATCGAATAGTATTGAGACAGGATTCGCGAGGTTGGAGCGGAGTGTGAAGAATATTTTGGGAGCTAATTGCTCTGAGTATGCATGAGATTTGAGGGTGAGTCAGAGCATTGGTGGAAGTTCGCTCGACCTATCTAAAGAGTTAGACATCTAAAATGGACATGGGAAATAATTCTAGATGTATTCCGGTGATAGAATATCTCAGACACTGCTTAAAGGAATTACAGATAAAATTCATTACTCTGACCCAGAGGAACTGGTTGATTGACGAGTATAAAACTCAGTTTATATTCTATGTAGGTATGACCCCGACACTATGAACATTGAGAGTCGGGATGTCTGAAGTTCATGAAAGGGCTCAGATTGTCAAATAGAGTCCGATTGGCCCCATTAGATATCACTACCTATGCTGAGGCAGTGCACAGACTACAGTTGTGTGAATAAGATCATGAGTTGCATGCCTCTTAGATTGGGAAAGGTAGTAAGGGCCGAAATAGAGACAGAAAGAGAATAGTGGATGACAGATGATAATTCTATATTTTTAGAATTATTTGTGCTTAATTTCCTACTTAATTATTTAAATTCCCAATTTATTTTGTTAATTATCCCCTTTATTTAATTAAAATTCTCATGTTTGCAGATAAATTAAATCCGGATGAATTTTGAATATTTCGGTAAAAATGGACCGAATTTGGACTAAAATCGAGATTGAGCCACGCGGACAACACGAGCCATGCCACCTAGCACATCTAATTGGACAAGAAGAATGGAAATATCTTTTCAAGGAGCCAATGGTGTGATGACAAGTGGCCAAAAAATGCCAACTCATCTATGATAGAAAATTACAATTTTACCCCTAGTGTGTTTATAAATAGAAAAAGATGGCAATTGAAGGGGGTGTAATTTTTAAGGTAGATTATCTTTTAGGTTATTTTCTAAGCTTCCTTTGTTAGGAATTTCCAAGTAGCTTTTTCTCAACAATCAATTTTACTATTCATGGCATGTTCTTAATGTTTTATGAAGTTTTTCATTTTTTCTTTGCTTGGTTACTTGTAGTTCATTGTATCAAAAGTATTTCTTTTGCATTTGAGTCAGTGAAAGTTAATGGAAAATGTTTGCCTCTCTTTTTCTCATTCTCAATTTTCTTCAACTATGATGGATTTTGTTAAAGCAAGTTTTATTTTTCTCATTCTCGGTTTATTATCTTCTTGAGTATTCAAGTGACAGTTTTTAATTTTCTTTTTCTTCATTCATTCTTCTCCATTTCAGTTCTGGTGCCTTGATGTGGATGGATGTTGAACATTGTTCCACATCAAGAGCAATGTGGAATCATGTTGGAAAAGAAATTGATGCAAACCGAGGGTGATGGATTCCCAGTTCATGTGCATTGGGTATTGTTAGCTTGGTTAATTTTTCAGTTGTCAATCTTCACTTAGTTCTTTTAGTTTTTGAACTTTTATCTAGTAATGCATTGTTATTTGATTTTCCTTGTGTCATTTGACTTTGTTTGCAATACACAGCAGCCATTATTTACTGCATATTCATGCTTGCTTCTGTTTCTATTTACTGCATTCTCCCTTCTCGGTTTCGTGTTTGTGCATCACTACATTTCCTTTTTTTTTCCTTTAGTTAGTTATTTATTTACATCTTGCTTATTGTTACTTATTGTCCCCATGCATCACAAAGCAGGGACTGAGCACACCATGGCAGTGATCGGAAATTACAATGCACTCTGTTATGCTCTGTTTTGAGTTTTTAATAGTGTTCACTTTCACTTTTCTTGTCATTTGTGTTTTATTTCATTGAGCCAATTCAGTTCTGCTATTAGCTTTGGATCCCATGAACTGAAGCTGGTGCATAGCAGTAACAAGACACTGAGGACAGTAGCTGAACTGGTGTCAAGAGTAGAGGTTGTACGAACCAGCAGCAGCTGAACCTGGAGCAGAAGCAGGCAGCAGGCGTACACTGATCTGGAGCATAAGTTTGCAGGACAAGCAGCAACGGCGAAAGCAAACCTCACTTGGACAGCAATTGATGAAGATAGCATGCCTAGAACCAAGAAGCAGAATGAGAGTAGCTAGAACCGAAACAGTTGCAGTAATACAAAGCAGAAGCTATCGACACGAACAGCAGTCTGGAGCAGAATGAGACCAGCTAAAGGGCCTATGTAGTTAGATGGCTAACCTAGAGCAGCCTGGAGCAAGTTGCAGTGTCAGTATTAAATGACAGACTGAGAATGGAGGCCGAACAGCTGGTGAAAGTCTGGACTAGAGGGCAAAACCGAGACCACCTAAAACCAGAAAATGAAGAAATGAAGGATGAACAGTGAATGGAGGGATATGGATTATTTAAATTCGTTAAGGCCTTGTTTGGCCATCTAAGTTTTTATTTCGTGCTTGTAGTTGTTTTAATTTTTAATTAGTTGTTAGTAATTGGTAGGTTAGTTTTAATAACTTTGCATATTGAGTTAATTTGTAGTGTCAATCTTTAGTTAGTAGTTGATTTCATATTATATGTTTAGGATTATATTTTGGTTTAGTAATTTATTAGTGGTATTTAGAATTAATTTAGATTTAATGTGTTTCATGCATTTTTAGTTTAGCCTTCATTTGTATTAGATTTCTAGTTTAGTTTAATTTGCATTTTTAGTAAATTAGCTTAATTGCATGCATATTTTATTTAAGGTTAGTTTAATTGTAGTTTAATTAATTTTATTTCTTTATTTTCATATTTGTATTTTATTTTAATTGCGTTAATTAGCTTTAACTATTTTAATTTCTTTTATAGGTTTTTTTTATTTTAATTGCGTGGAGCACTATAAGTAATTTTGCTTGGTTTTATTTAGTTATTTTTATTTTATTGCTTTCCAGTATTTTTAACTTTAGACTTAGTAGATCACCCACCTTAATCTCATAATTTGTTAGAATATACTTAGGGTAAAATTAAGCGGTAGTTAATTAGGCTAGTCAACTTCTCTGTGGGATGATAACTCGGGACTCAAATCCCGTTATTACTTGTATGACCCGTGCACTTGCAAACATATACCTTTTGGGCGTATCAAGTTTTTGGCGCCGTTGCCGGGGAAGTTTTAATTAGTCATTAATTAATATCGGTGAAACTATACTTAGGTGTAATTCTAGCCTGTAAATATTTAGGTTGTAAATATTTAGATCCTTAGTTTAAGTTAGTTAATTTTCTCATAATTAATTAAAATAAAAAATTTTGAAAAATTAAAAAACTTAAAAAATTTTTCTAAGGACTTTCTGATGTTTGCATGCGTAGAGCAAGGAGTTTTGATTGCTTTCCTCTAGATCCTAAAATCGAACGAACTCTTAGAAAACTTTGAAAGGATTCTAGGAAATTTATAGCTCCACAGCAAAACACGATGGCAGAGAATAGGGAAAGTAGGACCGTTGGAGATTATGCGGTGCCGACAGTTAAAGGATATTATACAGGCATTAGGCCACCAGCTGTCCCTGCTAATAATTTCGAAATTAAGCCGTCCATCCTCCAGATGATCCAGACCTCTGTACAGTTCAATGGGCTTCTGCATGATGACCCATATGCTCACCTTGAGCAATTCCTGGACTTGTGCAACATGTTCAAACACAATGGATTATCGGATGATGCGCTTAGACTTAGACTATTCCCCTTCTAACTTAGGGATAGGTGAGACACTGGTTGACCTCCCTGCCTCCAGGATCCATTTCTACATGTGACAAGTTAGCCCACCAAATTCTAGTCAAGTTTTTTCATCCCTCTAAAATGGCCAAACTCTATAGCGATATATCCTCCTTTGCCCAGTACGACTCTGAATCTCTTTATGAGGCATGGGAATGATATAAGGAGCTTCTTAGGAAGTGCCCTCACCATGGCCTACCTCTATGGCTGCAAGTCCAGACATTCTACAACGGACTTACACGCCAAAATTGGACCATAGTGGACGCTGCTTCGGGTGGAGCCTTGATGTGCAAAACAGAGAAGGAGGCTTATGAGCTGCTAGACAAGATGGCAGCTAACAACTATCAATGGTCCTCGAAAAGGCAATTGCCAAAGAAATCGGTGGGTATATATGAGCTCGACACGCTATCCACATTGACCTCTCAAATCGCCAATCTTACAAAGAAGGTGGAGTCGCTCAGTACCCAACCTAATCCTTCCAACAATCCTAACCCTGTGTTTTCTGTCCAAAGTCCTTTTCTCTTGTGTGATCTGTGTAATGGTACCCACACTGTGGATAGGTGTCCACTTAACCTAGAATCGGTTCAGTACGTTGCCCCTAAGCAACTGAACAACCCTTTTTCAAACACCTATAATTCAGGGCGGAGGAACCATCCTAACTTTTCTTGGAGCCAAAACCAAGGGCAAGCTTCTAATTCTAGACCAGTAGGACCCCCAGGTTTTCAAGCTCTACAGGTTTAGGTACCACTACAGCATCAATTTCATCACCACCCACCACCTTCGTATCCACATCATCTACCTACTCATTCCCATCCATCCCACTTCCATCAACCACCACCACCACAACCCCAGCATTTACTAGCAGCTGATATGAAACCCTCGCTTGAGGAAATGTTCACAATAATCTTGCAAAATCAAGCAGCTTCAATTAAGAATCTAGAGGTTCAGGTAGGACAAATAGCAAACGCTCATAGTCAACATCCTCAGGAGACCCTTCCTAGTAACACTGAAGCCAATCCTATTAGGCAAAGGGAGGGGAAGGAACTTGTGAAAGCCATCACCCTTAGGAGTGGCAGAGAGCTAGTAAGCCCACCAGTAAAGTCCAGACCTGATCAGCCCCTAGTTGAAAAGCCCATAGGTTCTAATGAAGCAGCTTAGAAGGAGCAGGAATTGAAAGATCAAGCTGCAAAGGAAACAAAGCTAGGCATTTCTTCAACTCTACCTGTTTCTTTGTCACAACCTCCTTTATCCTCTGATGCTACAAAAGTTTCCACTACATCACCTCCTGTTAGACCACCAGTCCCTTTTCCCTAGAGATTTCAAAATAAAAATCTGGACTAACAATTTGCAAAATTCCTTGAGATTTTTAAGAAACTTCATATCAACATTCCTTTCGCAGATGCTTTAGAGCAAATGCCAAGCTATGTGAAGTTTATGAAGGACATCCTCTTTAGGAAAAGAAGATTGGAAGATTACGAGATGGTGGCCTTAACGGAGGAATGTAGCGCCATTATCCAGAGGAGATTACCCTCTAAGCTCAAGGATCCCGAGAGTTTTACCATACCATGCACTATTGGCAATTTATTCTTTGGTAGAGCCCTGTGCGATTTAGGAGCTAGTATAAATTTGATGCCATTATCTATCTATCAAAAGTTAGGAATAGGGGATGCCAAGCCCACCACAGTGACCCTCCAGTTGGCTGATCGATCAATTAAATATCCGAAGTGTAAGACCCGAATTTAATTAAAATACGAAAATTAAATAAGAAAAGATGAGGGATGTATGAAGGAAGGTCAGGTTAAATTGATTTCGAAACAAGAGCAGGGGTAAAATGGTAAAAATACCAAAACCAGGTGTTAGGACGATAAGAAAATTTTAATTAAAAATACGGATGTAAAATGTCTTGATCGATAATAAGGAAATTATAAATTTTAGGTCGATTGATCAAGATTCGGAAATTTTAAAAATACCTGAAAAATTACCGGAACGATATCTCAAAAAACGCGAAAAAATAATATCGAAATTTAGAGAAAATATAATTAATAAATTAAATTTAAATTAAATAAATTAAAGTAGAATAAAAATAATATAAGGTAGATATTTTGGGATTTTATGGAGTATTTTATTGAATAGTAAAATAATTAAAATAAATAATAATAATAATAAAAATAATAAAAATGAAACAAAAAAAGGGAGAGGAGAGAGAAACTCGGGAAAAAAACCCGAGAAACCAAAACTGAAACAGTGACCCGCGACCTTCACCGCCGATTCTCGCACACCGGCGACCGACGAGCTTCGACAAGGCTACCAGGAGGAAGAGGGGAGTCCGGCGAGCACGTGGGTACCGGTATCACGCCGCCAGGTGGTCGGAGCATGCCGATCGGAGCTGAGGAAAACCACCGGAGAAACAAGTCGATTCCCGACGAACCGTCGCATCTGGGCTGAAACGGAGGGCACCGACGCACTCAGGGGAAGAAGTCGATTCTTTTGAGACCGGTCTCGGCCGGTGAGACAGCCGAAACCGCCGGTGAAGGCAATAGATAGTAAACGGTGCCGTTTGGCCGAAAGGAAAGGGAAGGAAAAGGAGGGAAAAGGAAGGAAAGGGGAAAAGAAAAGGAAGGAAAAGGAAAGAAAGGAAAGGAAAAAGGGGGGAGAAAAGGGAAGAAATTTACCTGGGACGACTCAAGGTTCGGGTAAGTTGACCGAGGGTCGAAATTGACCTACGGGTAAATTCTGGAAATTTAATTTAATATTATTTTAATGGAAAATAATCTGGATTTACCTAATTGTGCAGCTTCACGACGAAAACCGAACGAGAGCCGATCGAGCTCTGATTCTTGTACCCCGCATCGTATCGGGTAAGTACAATTTAATTTCGGCAATTAGAGTTCTTTAAATACCGAGTTTTAATTATTTTATGGAATTATGGATTAATTTCGTGTAGGAAGGGATATTATTCGGAATCGTAATATAATTGTCGTAAATGGTATACGGGCTATCCAATGAATTTGGAATGAAGCCCGATAATTATTAGAAAGCTGTATAAGCTCGGTATACCCGAAGAAGGGAATAAATGAATATAAAAAGGGCAAAAATGGGCCGAGGCCCAAAAAGGTAGATAAGGCCCAATACCTTAAAGTTGATCAGTAAATGCAATATACTGATCGGGATAATTGAATTAACCTCGATTATGTGGTTATATGCAGTTACGTACATTGGTTGGCGCGCACTTGGGCCGAGAGGTTCGGTATCATCGAGACAGGTGTAGTCTGCGCGCGATTCCAGGTAAGGGAATTCTACGGACTGCTAGAGGTAACTTTACGCAATTTTAAGTTCATTTGCAGTCTTTAAAAATTTATCTGAAGGGTTTAGAGGTCGAAGAATAATTTTAGTGCCCCGTATGGGTAAAATTACTGAAATACCCTTGTTAAGGGTAAATGTTTTCAACTTTAGGAAAAATTGGGAGAAGCAAGAACAAGAGGTTCTTACTCATTCTGGAGGTGTTTTGATGCATGCATTAGTAGGCCGGCTAACCTTGAAAGAAAATGCATAGCATTGCATACTTTCAACGTGAAATTGTTTTGAAAACTGTTTTGAGGAAAACAGAGCCGCCTACGTGTTTTATTGACATATGACGTGCTAGAGCTCAGCTCGCACGATATTTTCGATTTGTGTGATGCACGCATTAGTGCTGGAGCGAGAGCTCGCACTAGAGTTTTATATGCATGGTGCTAGAGTCTAACTCGCACCAGATTGCACATGCTTTTTCATGACACGGTGCTAGAGTCTAACTCGCACCAGATTTTATAAGATTTTCATGTGATTTATATACAAAGTGTTGAGCTTAGCTCGCACTAGATTTACTGGATTTGTGGGGTAGCGCTGTCTGCCCTTGGAGTCAGCCAAAAGGCCCAACAGGCTCAAAAGACCTCTTAGGTGGGGTGAGGGTGAGGGATGAGGTTGGCGGCCTTGTGGGGATGTAAAGCGGGCTCTGCCAGTTTTACTTGATTGATGAGAGTCTGAGCATCACTCGCACTGATTTTATGAGAACATGCGATGAGTCGTGCTTGGAGCATCGGGTAGACTGTGTGTCACCGATTAAATAGGCTCGCACGTGCGTTTTGAGACATGGCATGAGTATAGAGATATTATATGGGTTCACGGAGTACGATGTACCGTGCAAGTAGCATGGAGTACGATGTACCGTGTGGTATCTTCAGATACGGCATCTCCGGATGCAACATCTTCGGATGCCTGGGATCGGATAAGACTGACGGGATGGATTGACCCACCTCCTGGGCGGTTCCCGATCATGGTGAGAACCCGCACACTAGGATCCGTGTAGCTGAGGAACTCCCGAGGACACATATGGCCATAGTCCTGGTTATTGCCGTTATACAGATATTGTCTCGTCTCGCATGTCGACGATTTCGATGATTTAAACTGGGTTTTTAATTAAATGTACATGATGGTTATTTCCATGCTTTTTAAACCCATGTGTGATGCATACCGATTTTCATGGTTTTGTGTGAGTCAGGATCACCCGAAGGAGGGGTCGAGTCCTGACTTTATTGTGAAAATTTTAATTGAGAAAGAAATGATTTGAAATAATTGCATGTTGAATTTTCTGTGCAAACTCGATTTACATAACATCATAACTTTCATATCATTTGTTTTAAATGTGTGGAGAAAGGGTGGTTTATGCATGGCACCACGTTCATGTAGGTAGTATGGTTACCTACTCGTTCGTAGGATTGCCTTACTGAGCTTGATGTGCTCACCCTTTTCATTTTCTCCCACAGATAATCTCCAGTTGAAGTTGAGGCGACTCAGTACTGCATTCTGGATATCCGCTGCTGCCCATCAACATAAGGTATATACGCTTGTACATATTATATCTACATAAGTATAGCACAGTAACATGTTTGTAAGTAACCTTAGGGGATGTATAAGTAATGTAAATAATTATAAATGACTGGAGAAGAAATAAGTTAGATGGTAATTGAATGGTGGGACTGGCATTGACGCACAGCCCAATTATTAGTGGAGTGTGGTCACGATTCGAGGACAGGTAAGAAATTTAAGTAAGAAAATAATAAAATGCGAAAAATTAACTCTAATTTTTGGGTAGTTTGGGTCGTGACATATAAAGGTGGTATCAGAGCAACAATTGGGCTGATGTGTGTCAGTGTCAGTAATTAGAAAATTACATCCCCGTGTTACTGTGCTTAGTTAGATACAATAGTGTATATCGAGATGGGTTTTGACTAAGAAATGGTTGAGAATGCAGGAATGCCTAATATGAGTCGCGTTAGATGAGAAAGTGCACGAGGCAGAGGTCGTGGAGGTAGACCTGAGTCTGCTAAGTCGTGCTGAGTTTGACTATGAGAATCATGATGAAATTGAAATGGAGGCTAATGTTGAGCATGCTTCACAGAGTCCGACAGAGTGATCGGACAGTATTGAGACACGTTTCGCAAAGTTGGAGCGGAGTGTGGAGATTATTTTGAGGAGCTAATTGCTCAGATTATGAATAAGATCAAAGGGCGCAGCGGAACATTGGTGGAAACCCGCTCGACCCATCTTAAGTGTTAAACATCCATAGCTAAGATGAGAAATCTTATTGGATGTATTCCAGTGACAGGATATCCCGGACATGATTTAAAGGAAAAATTTCTTACACTGCCCAGGAATACTAAATTGATTATGAGTATGAAACTCAGTTATATTCTTTGGTAGATATTACCTCGACACTATGAACAAGTGACAGTCGAGATGTTTAAAAGTTTATGGAAATGGCTCAATTTTTCAATTTGAGTCCGAATTGGCCCGTGAGATATTACCTATACCGAGGCAGTGCGCAGATTTACAGTTGGGTAAATAAGAACATGAATTACACGCCTCTGAGATTGGGAAAGGTAGTGAGGGCTGAAATAGAGACAGAAAAGAGAATCGAGAAATGACAAAGATGTTAAAAATGGGAAAATGGTAATTGGTAAAAGATTTAATTTGACGAGTCATGGAGTAAGATAATTGGTAAGGCCCCAGTGCATCCAATTTTGGCAGTGTTGAGGGGCATTGTGATTGGAGGACCCCGACCTGCTATGAAGCAGAGTAGCAGTGTGATCATTGTAGATGTGTGGTGGATACCACGGAAGGAGGGTCTATATCTACAATGTATTGATGAAAATGGTCGTTAAGTGTGGTAAGATGGACCATTGATTTGATTACACAGAGTTGGGCGAGATCGCCCCACAGAAAAGTAAAGAGACAGAGAAAAACTTCATTGGTATAACTGCAACGAGAAGGGAGGCAATAGCCGAAAAGAAAAAGGAAAGTAAGTTGTTGGACGAAGGCGAGAGGATGTCTTGGACCAGGACACTATTGATGTTCCATGGATGTCGTGTAAGATACCACACATGTTACGAATAATGAAGTACATATGTTCATTGATCCTGGTGCCACACATTTATTCATACCGCCTTCATTCGCATATAAGTGAGTAAAAAGGCATGAATGCCTACATCATTGGGGACAATTCTGATAAATGAGAACCCCAATAGAGGAGGATTAATTAACGGAATATGGATATAGAGATTTTAAGTGACAAAAAGGGGTGCAATAGTTGAAATTAAAGGAGTAAAGGATTGTACTCACAGAATGAATAATGAAAGAGTTTTGTCATGATTGATATACGAAGGAGATAATCTTTAAGATATGTCGATTCTAAATACAAGATGTATTGGAGTAAGAGACATATGCTAGGTAAGAATATCTATGATACGTGAAGTAATTAGGATTAAAGCAATTAGTAGCGAATATAAATTGTGACCACATAGACTGAGATATAACGTAGTTGTGGTTAAGTCTGAAGGTTAATAAAGGTATTTCAAAATACCTCCCCGCCTGAAGACTTGACAGCGTCTAAAAGTATATATATATATATATATAACCTATAACGTGAAATCGATCGTTGTAATAAATACCTTTAGCGTTAGGATACCTTTACTAAGACGATAAGAATATTAAAATTCAACAAATCATTAAGGTTAACATAGTAAAATTTAATAAGAGTCGTTAAGATAAGAAAAGGAAATGACGCAGGTTAGTACCTGAAAACGTAAGCGATTTTGAAGGATCTTATACGCTTATGCGTAAATAAGTCAAGGATTGGACCGAATTGTAATCATCATTATCGATGATATGTTGGGTGTAGTTAAAGTCTAGGGCGATTTATAAACAACAATTGGAAAATTGCTTTTACAAATGGGTTGTTGCGACTTCTAAAAAGGGTATACCTTGTGACACGTTTAACTATGGAAAACGTGATCTTTGAATGAGATGATAAATAAGATGATAGATGTGACGTGAATTTCGGTGTAGTGAAGTATGAACTGACCACCGTGATTAAGTTCACCATACCCAACAGCTCAAGAGGTTTTCAATGAATATGGATACCTCAAAATTATGAAGGAGCTGTGTATTGATGTATAATGGGAAGATACCCATGATTTAAAATTGGCAACAGTATTTGTACCAAGGATATGGTACTATTAGGTACAGGGTGAGAAATTATGGATATGCACTGATCATAAAGCCCGAGTATCTGTTTTCACAGAAAGAGGCGAACATGAGAATACATAGTGGGTTAGAGCTTCTGAGAGATTTTGATTGTGGAAAATTGTACCACCCAGGAAAGGCTGATGCTTTGAGTAGAAAGAGCCTCAGGATGGTATTGCATATGATGGTCAGGGAGCGTGAGCTGCTTGAACAGTTATGAGCCTCAGTATTGATGTGATCCCTTCTGATGATGACAGTGATTGTGTGACAGCTAGCCTGATGACTAGAACCGGATGAGAGTTCTCGGATTTACCAGGCTTAGCGTGATGATCGGCATGGTGTCAATAGTATGGGTCAGATTCAGAAGGGTACAGTGACAGAGTTCACAGAGTATGATAATGATTTACAGAGAGGCTCAGAGACAGTATAAGTGCTCCCTAGGACCACAGTTGATGAGTTAGTAATATTGTCAGAAGCTCACTCTTCGGGATATACAGTGCATACGGAAGTAAAGAAATATATGAAATCTTTGAAAAAGGGTATTGGTGGTCAGATGTGAAAAGAGACATGGTAGAGATTGTAGAAAAGTGCCTAGTGTGTCAGCAGAGTAAGGTAGAGTATTAAAAGTCTGCAGAGTTATTGCAGCACCTACCTATATCGACACGGAGCGAAAATGGGAGCAAGTCTCCATGAATTTTATGATGGGTTACAGAGAACCCAAGTGAATTACGAGGCTATTTGGATGATAGTCGACAGATTTTCTAAGTCTACCCACCTTCTGGCTATGAACTCCCCAGATACTCAAAGTGTATATGAGGATTCAGGTATAAGGAAGATTGTGAAACATTAAGTAGCGTTCCAGTGAGCATGGTATCATATAGGGATTCCCGCTTCACTTTCGATTTCAGAGGATATTTTCAGGAAGCTATGGGAACCCGACTGAATATTTGCACAGCTTTCCATCCTCAGACAGATGGTCAGTCAGAGAGGACTGTACAAGTTCTGGAGGATCCGATGAAAACGTGTGCCCTTGATTTTTATAAGCTCCTAGAATGATCAGTTGATTTCTAATTGAATTCACCAATAGCGATAGTTGCCACTTGAGTATCGGGATAACAAGATATGAGTGTATGGCTGTAGGGGTTGTTCCCCAAATTGGATAAGAAAAAGTGGGTGACAGGTAGGAATTATTTTCGACTTTGGATGATAAGTCTCTGAGGATGTTTAGTTAAGGATGAGAGATTAAGAACACCTCAGAGCAGATAGACAAGTATTGGAATTCATCTTTGGTGAATTAGTATGGTTGAAAGTTACTTGTCCTAAGAGAATAAGGACATAGCGAGCTTCTGGAAGAAGGTAAATTGAGTTTCGCTGGATTGAATCTTTTGAGAGATTGGACAAGTGGGAGATAAGACCTGTAAGTTGGCGTTATCACCTGAATTAATAGGCACCCACAATGTGTTTCAGTTTTTGATGCTTCGGAAATACTATCCAGATCCAGCATAGGTGATAGGATATGAGATCCAACAGTTCAGCTCAGTGCAATGTAAGTATATTGAAGAAGTTAATTCGGGCATTAAATAGGAAAGAGAAAGTATCGAGGTTTAAGATGATCTCCCTAATTAAAGTCATTTGGTAGTAATACACTACGGAGAAAAGATCACATGAGAATTAAAGAAGTATGATACGATTGATGTACCCGGAGTTGTATATGGACTCATATGACTTGGTTCTAATTTGGAGGACCAAATTCTCTAAGTGGGGGAGAGTTGTAAGACCCGAATTTAATTAAAATACGAAAATTAAATAAGAAAAGATAAGGGATGTATGAAGGAAGGTCAGGTTAAATTGATTCCGAAACAAGAGCAGGGGTAAAATGGTAAAAATACCAAAACCCGGTGTTAGGACGATAAGAAAATTTTAATTAAAAATACGGATGTAAAATGTCTTGATCGATAATAAGGAAATTATAAAATTTGGGTCAATTGATCAAGAGTCGAAAATTTTAAAAATACCGGAAAAATTATCGGAACGATATCTCGAAAAACGCAAAGAAATAATATCAAAATTTAGAGAAAAATATAATTAATAAATTAAATTTAAATTAAATAAATTAAAGTAGAATAAAAATAATATAAGGTAGATATTTTGAGATTTTATGGAGTATTTTATTAAATAGTAAAATAATTAAAATAAATAATAATAATAATAAAAATAATAAAAATGAAACAAAAAAAAGGGAGAGGAGAGAGAAACTCGGGAAAAAAACCCGAGAAACCAAAACTGAAACAGTGACCCGCGACCTTCACCGCCGATTCTCGCACACCGGCGACCGACGAGCTTCGACGAGGCTACCAGGAGGAAGAGGGGAGTTCGGCCAGCACGTGGGTACCGGTATCACGCCGCCAGGTGGCCGGAGCAGGCCGAACGGAGCTGAGGAAAACTGCCGAAGAAACAAGCCGATTCCCGACGAACCGCCGCATCTGGGCTGAAACAGAGGGCACCGACGCACTCAGGGGAAGAAGCCGATTCTTTTGAGACCGGCCTCGACCGGTGAGACCGCCGAAACCACCGACGAAGGAAATAGACAGTAAACGGTGCCGTTTGGCCGAAAGGAAAGGGAAGGAAAAGGAGGGAAAAGGAAGGAAAGGGGAAAAGGAAAGAAAGGAAAAGGAAGGAAAAGGAAAGAAAGGAAAGGAAAATGGGGGGAGAAAAGGAAAGAAATTTACCGGGAACGACTCGAGGTTCAGGTAAGTTGACCGAGGGTCGAAATTGACCTACGGGTAAATTCTGAAAATTTAATTTAATATTATTTTAATGGAAAATAATCTGGATTTACCTAATTGTGCAGCTTCACGACGAAAACCGAACGAGAGCCGATCGAGCTCTGATTCTCGTACCCCGCATCGTATCGGGTAAGTACAATTTAATTTCGGCAATTAGAGTTCTTTAAATACCGAGTTTTAATTATTTTATGGAATTATGGATTAATTTCGCGTAGGAAGGGATATTATTCGGAATCGTAATATAATTGCCGTAAATGGTATACGGGCTATCCAATGAATTTGGAATGAAGCCCGATAATTATTAGAAAGCTGTATAAGCTCGGTATACCCGAAGAAGGGAATAAATGAATATAAAAAGGGCTAAAATGGGCCGAGGCCCAATAAGGTAGATAAGGCCCAATACCTTAAAGTTGATCAGTAAATGCAATATACTAATCGGGATAATTGAATTAACCTCGATTATGTGGTTATATGCAGTTACGTACATTGGTTGGCGCGCACTTGGGCCGAGAGGTTCGGTATCATCGAGACAGGTGTAGTCTGCGTGCGATTCCAGGTAAGGGAATTCTACAGACTGCTAGAGGTAACTTTACGCAATTTTAAGTTCATTTGCAGTCTTTAAAAATTTATCTGAAGGGTCTAGAGGTCGAAGAATAATTTTAGTGCCCCGTATGGGCAAAATTATTGAAATACCCTTGTTAAGGGTAAATGTTTCCAACTTTAGGAAAAATTAGGAGGAGCAAGAACAAGAGGTTCTTGCTCATTCTGGAGGTGTTTTGATGCATGCATTAGTAGGCCGGCTAACCTTGAAAGAAAATGCATAGCATTGCATACTTTCAACGTGAAATTGTTTTGAAAACTGTTTTGAGGAAAACAGAGCCGCCTACGTGTTTTATTGACATATGACGTGCTAGAGCTCAGCTCGCACGATATTTTCGATTTGTGTGATGCACGCATTAGTGCTGGAGCGAGAGCTCGCACTAGAGTTTTACATGCATGGTGCTAGAGTCTAACTCACACCAGATTTCACATGCTTTTTCGTGACACGGTGCTAGAGTCTAACTCGCACCAGATTTTATAAGATTTTCATATGATTTATATACAAAGTGTTGAGCTTAGCTCGCACTAGATTTACTGGATTTGTGGAGTAGCGCTGTCTGCCCTTGGAGTCAGCCAAAAGGCCCAACAGGCTCAAAAGACCTCTTAGGTAGGGTGAGAGTGAGGGATGAGGTTGGGGGCCTTGTGGGGATGTAAAGCGGGCTCTGCCAGTTTTACTTGATTGATGAGAGTGCTAAGTATCGCTCGCACTGATTTTATGAGAACATGTGATGAGCCGTGCTTGGAGCATCGGGTAGACTGTGTGTCACCGATTAAATAGGCCCGCACTTGCGTTTTGAGACATGGCATGAGTATAGAGATATTATATGGGTTCACGGAGTACGATGTACCGTGCAAGTAGCATGGAGTACGATGTACCGTGTGGTATCTTCAGATACGGCATCTCCGGATGCAGCATCTTCAGATGCCTGGGATCGGATAAGACTGACGGGATGGATTGACCCACCTCCTGGGCGGTTCCCGATCATGGTGAGAACCCGCACACTAGGATCCGTGTAGCTGAGGAACTCCCGAGGACACATATGGCCATAGTCCTGGTTATTGCCGTTATACAGATATTGCCTTGTCTCGCATGTCGACGATTTCGATGATTTAAACTGGGTTTTTAATTAAATGTGCATGATGGCTATTTCCATGCTTTTTAAACCCATGTGTGATGCATACCGATTTTCATGGTTTTGTGTGAGTCAGGATCACCCGAAGGAGGGGTCGAGTCCTGACTTTATTGTGAAAATTTTAATTGAGAAAGAAATGATTTGAAATAATTGCATGTTGAATTTTCTGTGCAAACTCGATTTACATAACATCATAACTTTCATATCATTCATTTTAAATGTGTGGAGAAAGGGTGGTTTATGCATGGCACCACGTTCATGTAGGTAGTATGGTTACCTACTTGTTCGTAGGATTGCCTTACTAAGCTTGATGTGCTCACCCTTTTCATTTTCTCCCACAGATAATCTCCAGTTGAAGTTGAGGCGACTCAGTACTACATTCTGGATATCCGCTGCTGCCCATCAACATAAGGTATATACACTTGTACATATTGTATCTACATAAGTATAGCACATTAACATGTTTGTAAGTAACCTTAGGGGATGTATAAGTAATGTAAACAATTATAAATGACAGGAGAAGAAATAAGTTAGATGGTAATTGAATGGTGGGACTGGCATTGACGTACAACCCAATTATTAGTGGAGTGTGGTCACGATTCAAGGACAGGTAAGAAATTTAAGTAAGAAAATAATAAAATGTGAAAAATTAACTCTAATTTTTGGGTAGTTTGGGTCGTGACACGAAGGGGGACATTTAGGATGTCTTAGTAAAATTGGATAAGTTTATATTCCCTGCAAATTTTATCGAGTTGAACATGGAGGAAGATAGGGAAGTCCTAATTATACTAGGCAGGCCATTCCTAGCGACTGGTAGAACTTTAATAGATGTACAAAAGGGGGAGTTAACAATGAGAGTTCAAGATCAAGAAGTCAAGTTTAATGTGCTCAAATCTCTAAGGTTTCCTAATGACTCTCATGATTGCTTTAGGGTGGATTTAGTGGATAAGGACATTACTGAGGAGTTTTCCAAGGCACATCCTTTAAACCCTTTAGAAGCCTCCTTAGTAAAATCTGTTGATCTTAGAGATTATAGTGAAGATGATGATGAGGTCTATGAGACTTTACAATTATTAGAGGTCACTCCTTTTGAGGAAACTGCCCAATTTGAGACACTAGACCCTTCATCTATTCCAGCTTCAAATATCTATCCATCCACCAGTGATCCTCCAGCATTAGAACTCAAACCTTTACCCTCAGACCTTAGGTATGCTTATTTAGGTGAATCCTCCACTCGACCGGTAATAGTGTCTGCTGCTCTCTCCAATGATCAGGAAGTAAAATTACTACAAGTTTTGAGAGAGCATCAGAAGGCTATAGGCTGGTCTATCTCTGACCTTAAGGGTATTAGTCCCTCTATTTGTATGCATAAGATACTATTGGAGGAAGGGTATAGGTCTCCCATAGAGCACCAGCGTCGATTGAACCTTGTAATGAAAGAAGTTGTCAAGAAGGAGATCATTAAGTGGTTAGATGCAGGGATCATATATCCCATTTCTGACAGTGCCTGGGTGAGCCTAGTATAATGTGTCCCTAAGAAGGGAGGGATGACAGTGATCGAGAATGAAAATAATGAGCTCATCCCCACTAGGACTGTCACTGGTTGGCGAGTATGTATGGACTATAGGAAACTCAACAAGGCCACCAGGAAAGGCCACTTCCCCTTGCCCTTCATTGACCAAATGTTAGATTGATTAGCTAG
Organism: Firmiana major; assembly: GCA_033439115.1. NCBI lineage: Eukaryota > Viridiplantae > Streptophyta > Magnoliopsida > Malvales > Malvaceae > Firmiana > Firmiana major. The sequence goes on along the minus strand of CM065903.1, from coordinate 16,608,230 downwards.
TCACGAATTTTATTATCTGTTGGATGGATATTTTGGGTACAATTAGATAGCTATAGCCCCAGAAGACTAAGAAAAGACTACCTTCACATGTCCTTATGGGACTTTTGCTATTAGAAAAATGCCTTTTGGCCTATGCAATGCACCTGCTACATTCCAGTGTTGCATGATGGCCATATTTCATGATATGGTGGAGGATTTTCTTGAGATTTTCATGGACGATTTCTCAGTATTTGGGGATAGCTTTGATTTATGTCTGCATAATTTAGCATTAGTATTGAGAAGGTGGGAAGAAGCGAATTTAGTGCTTAATTGGGAGAAATGTCATTTTATGATGAAAGAAGACATAGTGCTTGGGCACAAAATTTCTGTTGGGGGGATAGAAGTGGATAAAGCTAAGGTGGAAATCATTGAGAAGTTACCTCCCCCTACATCTGTTAAAGGAATCAAAAGTTTCCTGGGCCATGCAGGATTTTACAGAAGGTTCATTAAGGATTTTTCTCATATATCTAAGCCTTTATGTAATCTCCTGGAAAAAGACACTACATTTTGCTTTGATGAATAATACTGAGGAGCATTTAAGACTTTAAAGGAGAAATTAGTTACAGCCCCTATAATCATAGCTCCAGATTGGAGTTTACCATTTAAGCTTTTGTGTGATGCAAGTGATTATGCTGTTAGGGCTGTACTAGGACAAAGAAAAGGAAGAGTCTTTTATGCTATCTAAGATGCAAGCAAAACTCTAAATGAGGCCTAATTAAACTATGCTACTACCGAGAAGGAGTTGTTAGCCGTAGTATTTACTTTTGATAAGTTTCACTCCTATCTCATTAGCTAATGTAATAGTTTTTACTGATCATGCTGCCATTAAGTACTTAGTCTCCAAGAAGGATGCAAAGCCGAGGTTGATTAGATGGATTCTCCTACTACAAGAGTTTGATTTGGAGATTAGGGACAGGAAAGGTACAAAAAATAAGGTTGCTGACCATTTATCTAGATTAGAGAGTGGACTTAAAGAAGATGGTATAGCTATTAATGAGTCCTTTCCTGATGAGCAGCTATTTACTTTCGGGCACTCCAGATTGCCTTAGTACGCTGACTTTGTGAATTATCTGGTGAGCAAAGTGATGCCACCTGATTTGACTGCCCAGCAAAAGAAAAAGTTTTTGAGTGATGTCAAGTATTATGTTTGGGATGAACCCTTCCTGTACAAGCAATGTAAAGATCAAATTTTGAGAAGGTGTGTTCCCATGGAAGAAGTAGAGGATATACTTAGACATTATCACTCTTCTGATTATGGAGGGCATTTTGAAGGAGAGAGGACAGCGGCTAAGGTTTTGCAATCTAGATATTACTAGCCCACATTATTTAAGGATGCCCACTACTTTGTGCTGAAATGTGATAGATGTCAGAGGGTATGTAATATTTCCAAAAGAAATGAGATGCCTCTAACTAATATTTTAGAAGTAGAGCTCTTTGATGTCTGGGGTATTGATTTCATAGGAGCGTTTATTCCTTCATATGTATTTTACTAGTTGTGGACTATGTGTCAAAATGGGTTGAAGCAATGGCTTTACCAACTAATGATGCCAAGGTAGTAGTAAGGTTTTTAAAGAAGAACATTTTCACACGATTAGGCACACCTAGGGCTATCATTAGTGATGGAGGATCCCACTTTTGTAATCAAAGTTTTGATGGGCTATTAAAGAAATATGGGGTCAAGCATAAGGTAGCCACTGCTTATCACCCGCAGACAAGTGGCCAAGTAGAGTTGTCCAATAGGGAAATTAAGGGGATATTGGGGAAAACAGTGAACCCAAGTAGGAAGGATTGGTCCATTAGGTTAGATGATGCACTTTGGGCTTATAGGACAGCCTTCAAAACACCTTTAGGAATGTTCCCTTATTAGCTTGTTTATGGTAAAGCTTGTCATCTACTAGTAGAGCTTGAGCAAAAGGCCTACTGGGCCCTTAAGAATCTGAATTTCAACTTAGAGGCAGTAGGGGAGAAGAGGCTGCTACAGCTCAATCAGTTAGATGAGTTCCGGTTGCAGGCATATGAGAATGCCAAGCTCTACAATGAAAAGACTAAGCGATGGCATGATAAGAAAATTAAGGAGATACACTTCGAGCCAGGCCAGCAGGTTCTGTTGTTTAATTCATGCTTGAAGTTGTTTCCAGAAAATCTTAAGTCTAGGTGGTCAGGTCCCTTTACCATTACACAATTATTCCCACATGGAGCTATTAAAATTATGGATGAGACCCTGAATCAACCCTTTAAGGTTAATAGGGGCAGACTGAAACACTATTTTGGGGGAGGGTTTGATTGTCAGCATTTTGTGACCACTTTAGCTGACCCTCCTACTTTTGATCCTGCTACTTAGCTTCATTTTTCTTTTTGTACTGTTCTTTTCTTTTTTTTGTTGTTTCTTTCTTTATTTTGCAAATTGCTTTTGTAGACTTACCTTTTCAATCAAGCTTCAGTTGTTCATCATCATCAGAAAGGGGAGTACTCTGTTCTTGAGCTTAAATTCTTATATTATCTGCACACTGAGGACACTGTGCACTTTAAGTTTGGGGGAAGGGATATCACTTGAGCTATTTTTTGAAAAATTGGAAAAAATTTCAAAAGTTTTTCGAAAATCTGAGAAAGAATTTTCAAAATTTTTTCAAAAATCTGAGAAAGAATTTTAAAAATTTTTTCAATAATATGAGCTTAAATTGTTTGATTTTGGGATGATCTAGTGCTTAGCATGTAGTTTTCCCATATTCCGATGATATGACCCCATGATTTAGTCTGACTTTGATTGAATGAGAAGCATGATTATAGGAAAAGCATGAAGTGGAGTTCTTGAATTTGTCTTGATTCTGATTGTGATTTCCTCATTTTATGCACATATCATGTCATGAAACTGTATATTTATTTAGAGAAAGCTTATGTGGACCTAGGATTGCATTTGTTTAGTTGATTTTGTGTATCATATTCTAGAATTTGTTTGATCTGATCTCGAGGTGAAATATTATATCACACTTAATTAGGGAGATGATTTAGGTCATCTTTGGATCGTTTGAACCTTTTTTGCCTTCCTTGTACATATTCTACCCTTAGTCACCCATTTGGGCCAAATAAGCTTTTCTTTGTAAATACACCTGCATATTTTCCTTAGCTTAAATACTTTTTTCCTATCCCTTACCCCAAAAGCATGAAAAGTCATTGGGATATATTGTGAGCTATAAGTGATAGTGAAGGAGTATGTAAAAAAAATGAAAAAAAAGAAAAAAAAGAAAAAGAAAAGAAGAAAGAAGAAAATATAAAAATAGAATGAAGTAAATAAGTTTGGAGGAAATGATTTGAACTCTTACATTGAGATCCTAGAAGTAATGCATGTTAATGGGTAATTAAACCTAAATCGACTTTATCATACCTTAGCCCCAGCCTTACATTACAAGCCTAATGAAGTCCTAATGATCTTTAGTTAAGTGAGACTACATTAGTGGAGAGAGAAGTGATAAGCAAACTTATGGGAATGATCACATGTCATTGACTTTGCATATACTGTGTTTGCATAATCTGATCCAGATAATGTACTGGGAAGTGACTTAGACATTTTTCACACACTCACGAGGAGTCCAATTTGGGTTAGGACTTATGATTGAATAATTCTAAGTACTGGACTTGTAATTGTGAGTCTTTGATTTCATAGTCTGTACTTTTCTTTGAGGATGATATTGGGGAAATTATTGTGTTTTGTACTTGTCATTCTGACAATCATTTTGTTTTGCTTGAGGACAAGCAAAAGTTCAAGTTTTGGGGTGTGATAATTCTATATTTTTAGAATTATTTGTGCTTAATTTCTTAATTCATTATTTGAATCCCCAATTTATTTTGTTAATTATCCTCTTTATTTAATTAAAATTCTCATGTTTGCAGATAAATTAAATCCGGATGAATTTTGAATATTTCGATAGAAAATGGATCGAATTTGGACTAAAATCGAGATTGAGTCACGTGGACAACTGTCACGACCCAAACTACCCAAAAATCAGAGTTAATTTTTCGAGTTTTTTTTTATTTTCTTACTTTAATTCTTACCTGTCCTCGAATCGTGACCAACACTCCACTAGTAATTGGGCTGTGCGTCAATGCCAGTCCCACCATACATCTACCCCAGTACTTATTTCTTCTCCAGTCATTTATAATTGTTATATTATTTATACATCCCCTAAAGTTACTTACAAACATGTTACTGTGCTATGCTTATGTAGATACAATATGTACAAGTGTATATACCTTATGTTGATGGGCAGCAGCGGATATCCGGAATGCAGTACTGAGTCATCGCAACTTCAACTGGAGATCATCTGTGGGAGAAAATGAAAGGGGTGAGCACATCAAGCTTAGTAAGGCAATCCTACGAACAAGTAGGTAACTATACTACCTACATGAACGTGGTGCCATGCATAAACCACCCTTTCTCCACACATTTTAAAACAATGATATGCGCTATGATGTTATGTAAAACATATTTGCACGGAAAATCAACATGCAATTATTACAAATCCTTTCTTTCTCAATTAAAATTTTCACAATAAAGTCAGGACTCGACCCCTCCGGCGGGTGATCCTGACTCAAACAAAACCATGAAAACAGTTTACATTCACGTGGGTTTGAAAAGCATGGAAATACCCATCATGCACATTTAATTAAAAACCCAGTTTAAATCATCGAAATCGTCGACATGCGAGACGAGGCAATATTTGTATAACGGTAATAACCAGGACTGGCCAATATGTCCTCGTGAGTCCCTCTAGCTACACGGATCCCAGTGTGCGAGGTCTCACCCTGATCGGGAACTGCCCGGGAGGTGGGTCAATCCAACCCGTCAGTCTTATCCGATCTCACGCATCCGAAGATGCCGTATCCGAAGATACCCCGTATCACAAAGATACCGTATCACAAAGATACCCCGTATCACAAAGATACCGTATCACAAAGATACCCCGTATCACAAAGATACCGTATCCGAAGATACCCTGTATCACAAAGATACCGTATCCGAAGATACCCCACGGTACATCGTACTCCATGCTACTTGCACGGTACATCGTACTCCATGGACCCATATCACTCTAGGTACTCCAGCCCAAATGGCCTGCTTCCCACAGAGGTTTTCATAACTCAATACTCGTTGCCATGTCTCAAAACGCACGTGCAAGCCTATTAAGTCGGTGACACACAGTCTACCTGATGCTCCAAGCACGGCTCATCGTATGTTCTCATAAAAATCGGTGCGAGCGATGCTCAGCACTCTCATCGAATCAAATAAACTTGGCAGAGCCCGCTTTACATCTCCACAAGGCCGCCAACCTCATCCCTCACTCTCACCCTACTTAAGAGGTCTATTGAGCCTGTTGGGCCTTTTGGCTGACTCCAAGGGCAGACAGCGCTACTCCACAAATCCAGTAAAACTAGTGCGAGCTATGCTCAGCACTCTGTATATAAATCGTATGAAAATCTTATAAAGTCTGGTGCGAGTTAAACTTCCGCACCCTGTCATGAAGATCATGTAAAATCTGGTGCGAGTTAGACTCTAGCACCGTGTCACGCAAAAGTATGTGAAATCTGGTGCGAGTTATATTCTAGCACCTATGCATGTAAAACTCTAGTGCGAGCTCTCGCTCTAGCACTAATGCATGCATCACACAAATCAAACATCGTGCGAGCTGAGCTCTAGCACGTCACATGTAAATAAAAACATGTAGGCGGCTCGGTTATTTCCAAATAATTTTCACAGAAATCACAACAATTAAAATATGCAATGCTATGCATTTTTCTTTAAAAGTGAGCCAGCCTACTCATGCATGCGTTGAAATACCTCCAAAACGAGCAGGAACCTCTTGTTCTTGCTCCTCCCAATTTTTCCTAAATTTTTTAGATTTTACCCTTAACAAGGGTATTTTAGTAAGTTTGCCCATACGGGGTACTAAAATTGTTCTTCGACCTCTAGACCCTCCAGATAATTTTTAAATGACTGCCAATGAATTTAAAATTGCGTACTGTTACCTCTAGCAGTCCGCAGAATTCCCTTACCTCGATTCTCGTCGAGTCTGACCTTTTTCTTTTCCAATGTAGTCCCGTCGCGCAGTCCGATATGCTTCCAATCCAATGCCCGGAACTGCGTATTAACATTCCTCAGGTCAGATAACATATAATTTAATTGTACTTAATCTTTTCTGGGCTTAATTTAAATCGCTGGGCCCATTTACCCCTATTGGGCCCGATTGTACCTTAATGGGCCTTAATCGGCCTTAAGCCCGTTTACCACTTAATTTTCACTTTATCGAGGCCTATTGGGCTCATTGGGCCCACCAATAATTTATTGGGCCTCGTTCTAATTCTTGACTAGCTAAATCGATTATTTACGACAATTTATCTAAATTTCCATAACTCAATTCAATTTATGCGGAAATTAAATCAATATCACGTATAACGAGGTAATTGTCGTAAATAGGGGTCACTTACCCGAGATTCCATGCTAGTCCGCAAATCGAGGCTGTCTCGAGCCCTCGGTGGATGCCAATCGTCGAGCTACACAATTAATTACATTTTTCGGGTAAATTTCTAGTCGGAAATTAATTAAATAAAATATTCCGAAATTTAAATCGGTCAATTCGACCGCTTACCGACTTACCCGAAGCTCGATTGCATCACCGAAATTTTCCCCAATTTTTTCTCTTTTTCCTTTTTCCTTTTTCTTCCCTTTTTTCTCCTCTTTTTGGCTGAACCGGTCCGGTCCGGTTCAACCCGGTTCGGACCGCCGGTTCACCCCGGTTCGACCGGTTCACCGCCGGTTCACCCATTTTCCGGCCGGTTCTCCGCCGGCTTCCACCGCCAGTGGCTCCGCGAGGTTGTCCGCGTCTCAAATCTGCCCTCGGTTTCACTCAACGTCGCCGGAAGGTGGCCGGTCCGGCTGTTCTCCTCTTCGCCGTCAGACCCATTTTCTTCTCCCCCCGTTTCCGGCGCCGTCCGTCGGTTTCAGTGGCTGCCACCACCACCAATCTGCTCACCGTCACCTGGGCTTCCAAAATCGAGCCTTGGTGGGGCTCGAATCGCCGCCGTTCGCCGCCGATCGGAGAGTTCTTCCCGCGGCTTCTCCTCCCATTTTTCGCCGGATTCCGGCGTCCAAACGGTGCGTCTCCGGTGGCTGAAGGATCTCCTGGCGTCGGGCTTCCTTTCCGGGTAAGTGCCCTGGGACAAGGGTCGCCGGTGGTCGTCCGGCCTCTTCCCCCGACACAGCTTCCGTTTCTCTGCTTTTCTGTTTCTGTTTTCTTTCTTTCTCTCTCCCCGACCCCCTTTTTTTTTTTTTTTGTTTCAATTACTTTTTTTTTTCTTATTTTATCAATTTTATTATTTTTATTTTTATTTATTTTAATTATTTTACTATTCATTAAAATATATTAAATACCCCAAAACATCTACAAAATTATTATTTTATTCTAATTTAACTAATTTAATTTTATTTAATTTATTTAATTTATTTTTAATCCTTTTTCGGGTATAATTTCTCCGTATTTTCGGGATATTGTCCCGGATGACCTTTCGGCATATTTTTTGATTATTTTCGGGATTATTTTTTCGAACTAAAAATCCCGATTAATCCCGATTAATTTTCATAAATTAATATCTTGATCAATTTAATCCGAAATAATTTTATTTCACTTTTATTGACCAAGATTTCTTAATCCATTATTTTAAATTAATTTTTCTCATCGAATTTATACCGACTTCCGGTCTTTTGACCATTTTGCCCTTACACGTGTTCGGGAATTAATTCAGTCAAACTTTCCTTCACGAACACTAATTCATTTCGTATTTTAATTAAATTCGGGTCTTACAACTCTCCCCCACTTAAGGAATTTGGTCCTCCAAATTAGAACCAATTCATATGAGTCCATATACAACTCCGGGTACATCGATCATATTATACTCTTAAATTCTTATGCGACCTTCTCCGGAGTGTATTACTACCAAAGGACTTTAATTAGGGAGATTATCTTAAACCCCAATACTTTCTCTTTCCTGTTTAATGCCCGAATCAACTTCTTCAATATACTTGTATTTTCCTCAAACTGAACTTTTGGAGTTCATATCCTATCACCTCTGCTGGATCTGGATAGTAATACCGAAGCATCATAAGCTGGGACACATTGTGGGTGCCTGTTAATCCAAGTGATTAACAACAACCTACAGGTCTTATCTCCCACTTGTCCAATCTCTCAAGGATTCGATCCAGCTCAACTCAATTTACTTCTTCCAAAAGTTCCGCTATGTCCTTATTCTCTTAGGACGTGTAACTTTCAACCATAATAATTCACCAAGGGTGAATTCCAATATTTTTCTATCTGTTCTGAGGTGTTCTTAATCTCTCATCCTTAACTAAACATCCTCATAGACTTATTATCCCAAAATCAGAATGATTCTATCTGTCACCCACTTTTTTTTTTTTATCCAATTTGGGGAACAACCCCTACAGCCATACACTGTCTCATATCTTGTTATCCCGATACTCAATTGCCAATTATCGTTATTGGCGACTTCAATTTGAAATCAACTGATCATTCCAGGAGCTTATAAAATCAATGGCACACGCTTTCATCGGATCCTCCAGAACTTGTACAGTCCTCTCTGACTGACCATCTGTCTGAGGATGAAAAGCTGTGCTAATACTCAGTCGGGTTCCCATAGCTTCCTTAAATATCCACAGAGGTAGGAAGTGGAGCGGGAATCCCTATATGATACCATGCTCACTGGAACGCTACTTAATGTTCCACATCTACCTCACACATAAATCCTCATACGCACTATGAGTATCTGGGGAGTTCATAATCCAGAAGGTGGGTGAACTTAGTCAATTTGTCGGCTATCATCCAAATAGCCTCGTAATTCACCTGGGTTCTCTGTAACCCATCATGAAATTCATGGAGACTTGCTCTCATCTTTCGTGCCGTGTCAATATAGATAGGTGCTGCAATAACTCTACAGACTTTCTAATACTCTACCTTATTCTGCTGACATACTAGGCACTTTTCTACAATCTCCACCAATATCTCTTTTCACATCTGACCACCCATACCCTTTTCGAGATTTCGATATATTTCTTTACTTCCGTATGCACTGTATATCCCGAAGAGTGAGCTTCTGACAATATCACTATCTCATCAACTGTGGTCCTGGGGAGCACTTATACTGTCTCTGAATCCTCAATAACTCATCATCACCCACTGTGAACTCTATCACTGTACCCTTCTGAATCAGACCCAAACTATCGACATCCGGTCGATCATCACGCTAAGCCTGGCAAATCCGGGCACTCTCATCCGGTTCTAATCATCAGGCTAGCTGTCACATAATCATACTAATCACTGTCATCATCAGAAGGGATCACATCTATACTGAGGCTCACAACTGCATCTAGCAGCTCACGCTCCCTGACCATCATATGCAATACCATCCCAAGGCTCTTTCTACTCAAAGCATCAGCCTTTCCTGGGTGGTACAATTTTCACAATCAAAATCTCTCAGAAGCTCTAACCCAATATGTATATTCTCATGTTCGCCTCTTTCTGTAAAAACAGATACTCGGGCTTTATGATCAGTGCATATCTACAATTTCTCACCGTGTACATAATAGTACCATATCCTCGGTACAAATACTGTTGTCAACTTTAAATCATGGGTATCTTCTCATTATACATCAATACACAGCTCCATCATAACTTTGAGGTATCCATGCTCACTGAGAACCTCTTGAGCTGTTGGGTATGACGAAATTAATCACGGTGGTCAGTTCATACTTCATTACACCAAAATCCATGTCACATCTATCATCTTATTTATCATCTTATTCAAGACCACGTTTCTTAGTTAAACGTGTCAATAAGGTATATCCTCTTAGAACTCGCAGCAATCCATCTGTAAAAGTCATCTTCCAATTATTGCTTACAATCTGCCCTAGACTTTAACTACACCCAGCATATCACCGATAATGATGATTACAAGTCGATCTAATCCTTGACTTATTTACGCATAAGCGTATAAGATCCTTCTCAACCGCTTACGTTTTCAGGTACTAACCTGTGCCATTTCCTTTTCTTATCTTAACGGCTCTTATTAAATTTTTCTATGTTAGTCTTTATGATTTGTCGAATTTTTATACTCTTATCGTCTTAGTAATGATATCCTAATGCTAAAGATATTTATTACGATGATCGATTTTCCGTTATAGGTTATATATATATATTTAGACGCTGTCAAGTCTTCAGGCGGGGAGGTATTTTGAAATACCTTTATTAACCTTCAGACTTAACCACAACTACTGGTTATGGTTATACCCATCTTTATCCTTGGTTATAATTTGTATTCGCTACTAATTGTTTAACCTCAATTACTTCGCATATTAAGGGTATTCCTTATCTAGCATATATCTCTACTCCAATACATCTTGTACTTAGGATCTATCTTATCTCGAAGATCTTCTCCTTTGCGTATCAATTATAACGAAACTCTTGTCATTATTCATTTCGTGAGTACAATCCTTTTCTCCTTTAATTTCAACTGTTGCATCCCTTTTTATCACCTGTCAACACTTACAATATACTTTTCAGGGATGTTTTCACCCCTGTTTTCAACTTAAAATCTCCATAGCCATATTCCGTTAATTAATCCTCCTCTATTGGGGTACTCATTTATCAGTATTGCCCAATGATGTAGGCATTTATGCCTTTTACTCACTTATATGTGAATGAATGCGGTATGAATAAATATGTGGCACCAGGATCAATAAACATATGTACTTTATTATTCATAACAAGTGTGGTATCTCACACCACATCCATGAAACAACAATAGTGTCCTGGTCCAAGACATCCTCTCGCCTTCGTCCAACAACCTACTTTCCTTTTTCTTTTCGGCTAGGGCCTCTCTTTTCGTTGCGGCTATACCAACGAAGTTGTTCTGTCTCTTTACTTTTCTGTGGGACGATCCCGCCCAATTTCTGTGCAATCAAAATCAATGGTCCGTCATACCACATTTAACGGCCATTTTCATCTATACCGTGTAGGTATAAACCTTCCTTCCGTGGTATCCACCACACATCTCACACTGCTTACAGTGCTCACACTGCTACACTGCTTCGTAGCAGGTCGGGGTCCGCAAAATCACAATGCCCCTCCAGAGTGCCAAAATTGGATACGCTGGGGCCTTACCAATTATCTTACTCCATAACTCATCAAATTAAATCTCTTACCAGTTTCCATTTTTAACATCTTTGTCATTTCTCGATTCTCTTTTCTGTCTCTATTTCAGCCCTCATTACCTTTCTCAATCTCAGAGGCGTGCAATTCATGTTCTTATTTACCCAACTGTAAATCTGCGCACTGCCTCGGTATAGGTAATATCTCACGGGCCAACCGGATTCTAATTGAAAATCTGAGCCCTTCCATAAACTTTTAGACATCTCGACAGTCACCGTTCATTTGTCGAGGTAATAACTGCCCAGAATATAATCGAGTCTCGATACTCTTCAATAAATCAAATCCTCTGGGTCAGAGTATTGATTTTTTTATCCATAATTTCATTTAAACAAAGTCCGGGATAATTCTGTCACCGGAATACATCCAAGATATTTCTCATATCAGCTCTTAAGATGGGTCGAGCGGGTTTCCACCAATGCTCCGCTGCGCCCTCTGATCTCATGTATACTCTGAGCAGTTTGCTCCTCAAAATAATCTCCACACTCCGCTTCAATCTCGCGAAGCGTGTCTCAATACTGTCCGATTCACTCTGTCGGACTCTGTGAGGCATTCTCAACATTAGCCTCTATTTCAATTTCATCATGATTCTCATAGTCAAATTTAGCACGACTTAGCAGACTCAGGTCTACCTCCACGACCTCTGCCTCGTGCACTATCTCATCTGACGCGACTCATATTAGGCATTCCTGCATTCTCAACCATTTCTTAGTCAAGCCCATCTCGATATACACTATTGTATCTAACTAAGCACAGTAACACGGGGATGTAATTTCCTAACTTCTGACACTGACACACATCAGACCAATTATGCTCTGATACCAAAATAATTGTCACGACCCAAACTACCCAAAAATCAGAGTTAATTTTTCGCGTTTTTTATTATTTTCTTACTTTAATTCTTACCTGTCCTCGAATCGTGACCAACACTCCACTAGTAATTGGGCTGTGCGTCAATGCCAGTCCCACCATACATCTACCCCAGTACTTATTTCTTCTCCAGTCATTTATAATTGTTATATTATTTATACATCCCCTAAAGTTACTTACAAACATGTTACTGTGCTATGCTTATGTAGATACAATATGTACAAGTGTATATACCTTATGTTGATGGGCAGCAGCGGATATCCGGAATGCAGTACTGAGTCGTCGCAACTTCAACTGGAGATCATCTGTGGGAGAAAATGAAAGGGGTGAGCACATCAAGCTTAGTAAGGCAATCCTACGAACAAGTAGGTAACTATACTACCTACATGAACGTGGTGCCATGCATAAACCACCCTTTCTCCACACATTTTAAAACAATGATATGCGCTATGATGTTATGTAAAACATATTTGCACGGAAAATCAACATGCAATTATTACAAATCCTTTCTTTCTCAATTAAAATTTTCACAATAAAGTCAGGACTCGACCCCTCCGGCGGGTGATCCTGACTCAAACAAAACCATGAAAACGGTTTACATTCACGTGGGTTTGAAAAGCATGGAAATACCCATCATGCACATTTAATTAAAAACCCAGTTTAAATCATTGAAATCGTCGACATGCGAGACGAGGCAATATTTGTATAACGGTAATAACCAGGACTGGCCAATATGTCCTCGTGAGTCCCTCTAGCTACACGGATCCCAGTGTGCGAGGTCTCACCCTGATCGGGAACTGCCCGGGAGGTGGGTCAATCCAACCCGTCAGTCTTATCCGATCTCACGCATCCGAAGATGCCGTATCCGAAGATACCCCGTATCACAAAGATACCGTATCACAAAGATACCCCGTATCACAAAGATACCGTATCACAAAGATACCCCGTATCACAAAGATACCGTATCCGAAGATACCCTGTATCACAAAGATACCGTATCCGAAGATACCCCACGGTACATCGTACTCCATGCTACTTGCACGGTACATCGTACTCCATGGACCCATATCACTCTAGGTACTCCAGCCCAAATGGCCTGCTTCCCACAGAGGTTTTCATAACTCAATACTCGTTGCCATGTCTCAAAACGCACGTGCAAGCCTATTAAGTCGGTGACACACAGTCTACCTGATGTTCCAAGCACGGCTCATCGTATGTTCTCATAAAAATCGGTGCGAGCGATGCTCAGCACTCTCATCGAATCAAATAAACTTGGCAGAGCCCGCTTTACATCTCCACAAGGCCGCCAACCTCATCCCTCACTCTCACCCTACTTAAGAGGTCTATTGAGCCTGTTGGGCCTTTTGGCTGACTCCAAGGGCAGACAGCGCTACTCCACAAATCCAGTAAAACTAGTGCGAGCTATGCTCAGCACTCTGTATATAAATCGTATGAAAATCTTATAAAGTCTGGTGCGAGTTAAACTTCCGCACCCTGTCATGAAGATCATGTAAAATCTGGTGCGAGTTAGACTCTAGCACCGTGTCACGCAAAAGTATGTGAAATCTGGTGCGAGTTATATTCTAGCACCTATGCATGTAAAACTCTAGTGCGAGCTCTCGCTCTAGCACTAATGCATGCATCACACAAATCAAACATCGTGCGAGCTGAGCTCTAGCACGTCACATGTAAATAAAAACATGTAGGCGGCTCGGTTATTTCCAAATAATTTTCACAGAAATCACAACAATTAAAATATGCAATGCTATGCATTTTTCTTTAAAAGTGAGCCAGCCTACTCATGCATGCGTTGAAATACCTCCAAAACGAGCAGGAACCTCTTGTTCTTGCTCCTCCCAATTTTTCCTAAATTTTTTAGATTTTACCCTTAACAAGGGTATTTTAGTAAGTTTGCCCATACGGGGTACTAAAATTGTTCTTCGACCTCTAGACCCTCCAGATAATTTTTAAATGACTGCCAATGAATTTAAAATTGCGTACTGTTACCTCTAGCAGTCCGCAGAATTCCCTTACCTCGATTCTCGTCGAGTCTGACCTTTTTCTTTTCCAATGTAGTCCCGTCGCGCAGTCCGATATGCTTCCAATCCAATGCCCGGAACTGCGTATTAACATTCCTCAGGTCAGATAACATATAATTTAATTGTACTTAATCTTTTCTGGGCTTAATTTAAATCGCTGGGCCCATTTACCCCTATTGGGCCCGATTGTACCTTAATGGGCCTTAATCGGCCTTAAGCCCGTTTACCACTTAATTTTCACTTTATCGAGGCCTATTGGGCTCATTGGGCCCACCAATAATTTATTGGGCCTCGTTCTAATTCTTGACTAGCTAAATCGATTATTTACGACAATTTATCTAAATTTCCATAACTCAATTCAATTTATGCGGAAATTAAATCAATATCACGTATAACGAGGTAATTGTCGTAAATAGGGGTCACTTACCCGAGATTCCATGCTAGTCCGCAAATCGAGGCTATCTCGAGCCCTCGGTGGATGCCAATCGTCGAGCTACACAATTAATTACATTTTTTGGGTAAATTTCTAGTCGGAAATTAATTAAATAAAATATTCCGAAATTTAAATCGGTCAATTCGACCGCTTACCGACTTACCCGAAGCTCGATTGCATCACCGAAATTTTCCCCAATTTTTTCTCTTTTTCCTTTTTCCTTTTTCTTCCCTTTTTTCTCCTCTTTTTGGCTGAACCGGTCCGGTCCGGTTCAACCCGGTTCGGACCGCCGGTTCACCCCGGTTCGACCGGTTCACCGCCGGTTCACCCATTTTCCGGCCGGTTCTCCGCCGGCTTCCACCGCCAGTGGCTCCGCGAGGTTGTCCGCGTCTCAAATCTGCCCTCGGTTTCACTCAACGTCGCCGGAAGGTGGCCGGTCCGGCTGTTCTCCTCTTCGCCGTCAGACCCATTTTCTTCTCCCCCCGTTTTCGGCGCCGTCCGTCGGTTTCAGTGGCTGCCACCACCACCAATCTGCTCACCGTCACCTGGGCTTCCAAAATCGAGCCTTGGTGGGGCTCGAATCGCCGCCGTTCGCCGCCGATCGGAGAGTTCTTCCCGCGGCTTCTCCTCCCATTTTTCGCCGGATTCCGGCGTCCAAACGGTGCGTCTCCGGTGGCTGAAGGATCTCCTGGCGTCGGGCTTCCTTTCCGGGTAAGTGGCCTGGGACAAGGGTCGCCGGTGGTCGTCCGGCCTCTTCCCCCGACACAGCTTCCGTTTCTCTGCTTTTCTGTTTCTGTTTTCTTTCTTTCTCTCTCCCCGACCCCCTTTTTTTTTTTTGTTTCTATTTCTTTTTTTTTTTTTCTTATTTTATCAATTTTATTATTTTTATTTTTATTTATTTTAATTATTTTACTATTCATTAAAATATATTAAATACCCCAAAACATCTACAAAATTATTATTTTATTCTAATTTAACTAATTTAATTTTATTTAATTTATTTAATTTATTTTTAATCCTTTTTCGGGTATAATTTCTCCGTATTTTCGGGATATTGTCCCGGATGACCTTTCGGCATATTTTTTGATTATTTTCGGGATTATTTTTTCGAACTAAAAATCCCGATTAATCCCGATTAATTTTCATAAATTAATATCTTGATCAATTTAATCCGAAATAATTTTATTTCACTTTTATTGACCAAGATTTCTTAATCCATTATTTTAAATTAATTTTTCTCATCGAATTTATACCGACTTCCGGTCTTTTGACCATTTTGCCCTTACACGTGTTCGGGAATTAATTCAGTCAAACTTTCCTTCACGAACACTAATTCATTTCGTATTTTAATTAAATTCGGGTCTTACAACTCTCCCCCACTTAAGGAATTTGGTCCTCCAAATTAGAACCAATTCATATGAGTCCATATACAACTCCGGGTACATCGATCATATTATACTCTTAAATTCTTATGCGACCTTCTCCGGAGTGTATTACTACCAAAGGACTTTAATTAGGGAGATTATCTTAAACCCCAATACTTTCTCTTTCCTGTTTAATGCCCGAATCAACTTCTTCAATATACTTGTATTTTCCTCAAACTGAACTTTTGGAGTTCATATCCTATCACCTCTGCTGGATCTGGATAGTAATACCGAAGCATCATAAGCTGGGACACATTGTGGGTGCCTGTTAATCCAAGTGATTAACAACAACCTACAGGTCTTATCTCCCACTTGTCCAATCTCTCAAGGATTCGATCCAGCTCAACTCAATTTACTTCTTCCAAAAGTTCCGCTATGTCCTTATTCTCTTAGGACGTGTAACTTTCAACCATAATAATTCACCAAGGGTGAATTCCAATATTTTTCTATCTGTTCTGAGGTGTTCTTAATCTCTCATCCTTAACTAAACATCCTCATAGACTTATTATCCCAAAATCAGAATGATTCTATCTGTCACCCACTTTTTTTTTTTTATCCAATTTGGGGAACAACCCCTACAGCCATACACTGTCTCATATCTTGTTATCCCGATACTCAATTGCCAATTATCGTTATTGGCGACTTCAATTTGAAATCAACTGATCATTCCAGGAGCTTATAAAATCAATGGCACACGCTTTCATCGGATCCTCCAGAACTTGTACAGTCCTCTCTGACTGACCATCTGTCTGAGGATGAAAAGCTGTGCTAATACTCAGTCGGGTTCCCATAGCTTCCTTAAATATCCACAGAGGTAGGAAGTGGAGCGGGAATCCCTATATGATACCATGCTCACTGGAACGCTACTTAATGTTCCACATCTACCTCACACATAAATCCTCATACGCACTATGAGTATCTGGGGAGTTCATAATCCAGAAGGTGGGTGAACTTAGTCAATTTGTCGGCTATCATCCAAATAGCCTCGTAATTCACCTGGGTTCTCTGTAACCCATCATGAAATTCATGGAGACTTGCTCTCATCTTTCGTGCCGTGTCAATATAGATAGGTGCTGCAATAACTCTACAGACTTTTTAATACTCTACCTTATTCTGCTGACATACTAGGCACTTTTCTACAATCTCCACCAATATCTCTTTTCACATCTGACCACCCATACCCTTTTCGAGATTTCGATATATTTCTTTACTTCCGTATGCACTGTATATCCCGAAGAGTGAGCTTCTGACAATATCACTATCTCATCAACTGTGGTCCTGGGGAGCACTTATACTGTCTCTGAATCCTCAATAACTCATCATCACCCACTGTGAACTCTATCACTGTACCCTTCTGAATCAGACCCAAACTATCGACATCCGGTCGATCATCACGCTAAGCCTGGCAAATCCGGGCACTCTCATCCGGTTCTAATCATCAGGCTAGCTGTCACATAATCATACTAATCACTGTCATCATCAGAAGGGATCACACCTATACTGAGGCTCACAACTGCATCTAGCAGCTCACGCTCCCTGACCATCATATGCAATACCATCCCAAGGCTCTTTCTACTCAAAGCATCAGCCTTTCCTGGGTGGTACAATTTTCACAATCAAAATCTCTCAGAAGCTCTAACCCAATATGTATATTCTCATGTTCGCCTCTTTCTGTAAAAACAGATACTCGGGCTTTATGATCAGTGCATATCTACAATTTCTCACCGTGTACATAATAGTACCATATCCTCGGTACAAATACTGTTGTCAACTTTAAATCATGGGTATCTTCTCATTATACATCAATACACAGCTCCATCATAACTTTGAGGTATCCATGCTCACTGAGAACCTCTTGAGCTGTTGGGTATGACGAAATTAATCACGGTGGTCAGTTCATACTTCATTACACCAAAATCCATGTCACATCTATCATCTTATTTATCATCTTATTCAAGACCACGTTTCTTAGTTAAACGTGTCAATAAGGTATATCCTCTTAGAACTCGCAGCAATCCATCTGTAAAAGTCATCTTCCAATTATTGCTTACAATCTGCCCTAGACTTTAACTACACCCAGCATATCACCGATAATGATGATTACAAGTCGATCTAATCCTTGACTTATTTACGCATAAGCGTATAAGATCCTTCTCAACCGCTTACGTTTTCAGGTACTAACCTGCGCCATTTCCTTTTCTTATCTTAACGGCTCTTATTAAATTTTTCTATGTTAGTCTTTATGATTTGTCGAATTTTTATACTCTTATCGTCTTAGTAATGATATCCTAATGCTAAAGATATTTATTACGATGATCGATTTTCCGTTATAGGTTATATATATATATTTAGACACTGTCAAGTCTTCAGGCGGGGAGGTATTTTGAAATACCTTTATTAACCTTCAGACTTAACCACAACTACTGGTTATGGTTATACCCATCTTTATCCTTGGTTATAATTTGTATTCGCTACTAATTGTTTAACCTCAATTACTTCGCATATTAAGGGTATTCCTTATCTAGCATATATCTCTACTCCAATACATCTTGTACTTAGGATCTATCTTATCTCGAAGATCTTCTCCTTTGCGTATCAATTATAACGAAACTCTTGTCATTATTCATTTCGTGAGTACAATCCTTTTCTCCTTTAATTTCAACTGTTGCATCCCTTTTTATCACCTGTCAACACTTACAATATACTTTTCAGGGATGTTTTCACCCCTGTTTTCAACTTAAAATCTCCATAGCCATATTCCGTTAATTAATCCTCCTCTATTGGGGTACTCATTTATCAGTATTGCCCAATGATGTAGGCATTTATGCCTTTTACTCACTTATATGTGAATGAATGCGGTATGAATAAATATGTGGCACCAGGATCAATAAACATATGTACTTTATTATTCATAACAAGTGTGGTATCTCACACCACATCCATGAAACAACAATAGTGTCCTGGTCCAAGACATCCTCTCGCCTTCGTCCAACAACCTACTTTCCTTTTTCTTTTCGGCTAGGGCCTCTCTTTTCGTTGCGGCTATACCAACGAAGTTGTTCTGTCTCTTTACTTTTCTGTGGGACGATCCCGCCCAATTTCTGTGCAATCAAAATCAATGGTCCGTCATACCACATTTAACGGCCATTTTCATCTATACCGTGTAGGTATAAACCTTCCTTCTGTGGTATCCACCACACATCTCACACTGCTTACAGTGCTCACACTGCTACACTGCTTCGTAGCAGGTCGGGGTCCGCAAAATCACAATGCCCCTCCAGAGTGCCAAAATTGGATACGCTGGGGCCTTACCAATTATCTTACTCCATAACTCATCAAATTAAATCTCTTACCAGTTTCCATTTTTAACATCTTTGTCATTTCTCGATTCTCTTTTCTGTCTCTATTTCAGCCCTCATTACCTTTCTCAATCTCAGAGGCGTGCAATTCATGTTCTTATTTACCCAACTGTAAATCTGCGCACTGCCTCGGTATAGGTAATATCTCACGGGCCAACCGGATTCTAATTGAAAATCTGAGCCCTTCCATAAACTTTTAGACATCTCGACAGTCACCGTTCATTTGTCGAGGTAATAACTGCCCAGAATATAATCGAGTCTCGATACTCTTCAATAAATCAAATCCTCTGGGTCAGAGTATTGATTTTTTTATCCATAATTTCATTTAAACAAAGTCCGGGATAATTCTGTCACCGGAATACATCCAAGATATTTCTCATATCAGCTCTTAAGATGGGTCGAGCGGGTTTCCACCAATGCTCCGCTGCGCCCTCTGATCTCATGTATACTCTGAGCAGTTTGCTCCTCAAAATAATCTCCACACTCCGCTTCAATCTCGCGAAGCGTGTCTCAATACTGTCCGATTCACTCTGTCGGACTCTGTGAGGCATTCTCAACATTAGCCTCTATTTCAATTTCATCATGATTCTCATAGTCAAATTTAGCACGACTTAGCAGACTCAGGTCTACCTCCACGACCTCTGCCTCGTGCACTATCTCATCTGACGCGACTCATATTAGGCATTCCTGCATTCTCAACCATTTCTTAGTCAAGCCCATCTCGATATACACTATTGTATCTAACTAAGCACAGTAACACGGGGATGTAATTTCCTAACTTCTGACACTGACACACATCAGACCAATTATGCTCTGATACCAAAATAATTGTCACGACCCAAACTACCCAAAAATCAGAGTTAATTTTTCGCGTTTTTTATTATTTTCTTACTTTAATTCTTACCTGTCCTCGAATCGTGACCAACACTCCACTAGTAATTGGGCTGTGCGTCAATGCCAGTCCCACCATACATCTACCCCAGTACTTATTTCTTCTCCAGTCATTTATAATTGTTATATTATTTATACATCCCCTAAAGTTACTTACAAACATGTTACTGTGCTATGCTTATGTAGATACAATATGTACAAGTGTATATACCTTATGTTGATGGGCAGCAGCGGATATCCGGAATGCAGTACTGAGTCGTCGCAACTTCAACTGGAGATCATCTGTGGGAGAAAATGAAAGGGGTGAGCACATCAAGCTTAGTAAGGCAATCCTACGAACAAGTAGGTAACTATACTACCTACATGAACGTGGTGCCATGCATAAACCACCCTTTCTCCACACATTTTAAAACAATGATATGCGCTATGATGTTATGTAAAACATATTTGCACGGAAAATCAACATGCAATTATTACAAATCCTTTCTTTCTCAATTAAAATTTTCACAATAAAGTCAGGACTCGACCCCTCCGGCGGGTGATCCTGACTCAAACAAAACCATGAAAACGGTTTACATTCACGTGGGTTTGAAAAGCATGGAAATACCCATCATGCACATTTAATTAAAAACCCAGTTTAAATCATTGAAATCGTCGACATGCGAGACGAGGCAATATTTGTATAACGGTAATAACCAGGACTGGCCAATATGTCCTCGTGAGTCCCTCTAGCTACACGGATCCCAGTGTGCGAGGTCTCACCCTGATCGGGAACTGCCCGGGAGGTGGGTCAATCCAACCCGTCAGTCTTATCCGATCTCACGCATCCGAAGATGCCGTATCCGAAGATACCCCGTATCACAAAGATACCGTATCACAAAGATACCCCGTATCACAAAGATACCGTATCACAAAGATACCCCGTATCACAAAGATACCGTATCCGAAGATACCCTGTATCACAAAGATACCGTATCCGAAGATACCCCACGGTACATCGTACTCCATGCTACTTGCACGGTACATCGTACTCCATGGACCCATATCACTCTAGGTACTCCAGCCCAAATGGCCTGCTTCCCACAGAGGTTTTCATAACTCAATACTCGTTGCCATGTCTCAAAACGCACGTGCAAGCCTATTAAGTCGGTGACACACAGTCTACCTGATGTTCCAAGCACGGCTCATCGTATGTTCTCATAAAAATCGGTGCGAGCGATGCTCAGCACTCTCATCGAATCAAATAAACTTGGCAGAGCCCGCTTTACATCTCCACAAGGCCGCCAACCTCATCCCTCACTCTCACCCTACTTAAGAGGTCTATTGAGCCTGTTGGGCCTTTTGGCTGACTCCAAGGGCAGACAGCGCTACTCCACAAATCCAGTAAAACTAGTGCGAGCTATGCTCAGCACTCTGTATATAAATCGTATGAAAATCTTATAAAGTCTGGTGCGAGTTAAACTTCCGCACCCTGTCATGAAGATCATGTAAAATCTGGTGCGAGTTAGACTCTAGCACCGTGTCACGCAAAAGTATGTGAAATCTGGTGCGAGTTATATTCTAGCACCTATGCATGTAAAACTCTAGTGCGAGCTCTCGCTCTAGCACTAATGCATGCATCACACAAATCAAACATCGTGCGAGCTGAGCTCTAGCACGTCACATGTAAATAAAAACATGTAGGCGGCTCGGTTATTTCCAAATAATTTTCACAGAAATCACAACAATTAAAATATGCAATGCTATGCATTTTTCTTTAAAAGTGAGCCAGCCTACTCATGCATGCGTTGAAATACCTCCAGAACGAGCAGGAACCTCTTGTTCTTGCTCCTCCCAATTTTTCCTAAATTTTTTAGATTTTACCCTTAACAAGGGTATTTTAGTAAGTTTGCCCATACGGGGTACTAAAATTGTTCTTCGACCTCTAGACCCTCCAGATAATTTTTAAATGACTGCCAATGAATTTAAAATTGCGTACTGTTACCTCTAGCAGTCCGCAGAATTCCCTTACCTCGATTCTCGTCGAGTCTGACCTTTTTCTTTTCCAATGTAGTCCCGTCGCGCAGTCCGATATGCTTCCAATCCAATGCCCGGAACTGCGTATTAACATTCCTCAGGTCAGATAACATATAATTTAATTGTACTTAATCTTTTCTGGGCTTAATTTAAATCGCTGGGCCCATTTACCCCTATTGGGCCCGATTGTACCTTAATGGGCCTTAATCGGCCTTAAGCCCGTTTACCACTTAATTTTCACTTTATCGAGGCCTATTGGGCTCATTGGGCCCACCAATAATTTATTGGGCCTCGTTCTAATTCTTGACTAGCTAAATCGATTATTTACGACAATTTATCTAAATTTCCATAACTCAATTCAATTTATGCGGAAATTAAATCAATATCACGTATAACGAGGTAATTGTCGTAAATAGGGGTCACTTACCCGAGATTCCATGCTAGTCCGCAAATCGAGGCTGTCTCGAGCCCTCGGTGGATGCCAATCGTCGAGCTACACAATTAATTACATTTTTCGGGTAAATTTCTAGTCGGAAATTAATTAAATAAAATATTCCGAAATTTAAATCGGTCAATTCGACCGCTTACCGACTTACCCGAAGCTCGATTGCATCACCGAAATTTTCCCCAATTTTTTCTCTTTTTCCTTTTTCCTTTTTCTTCCCTTTTTTCTCCTCTTTTTGGCTGAACCGGTCCGGTCCGGTTCAACCCGGTTCGGACCGCCGGTTCACCCCGGTTCGACCGGTTCACCGCCGGTTCACCCATTTTCCGGCCGGTTCTCCGCCGGCTTCCACCGCCAGTGGCTCCGCGAGGTTGTCCGCGTCTCAAATCTGCCCTCGGTTTCACTCAACGTCGCCGGAAGGTGGCCGGTCCGGCTGTTCTCCTCTTCGCCGTCAGACCCATTTTCTTCTCCCCCCGTTTCCGGCGCCGTCCGTCGGTTTCAGTGGCTGCCACCACCACCAATCTGCTCACCGTCACCTGGGCTTCCAAAATCGAGCCTTGGTGGGGCTCGAATCGCCGCCGTTCGCCGCCGATCGGAGAGTTCTTCCCGCGGCTTCTCCTCCCATTTTTCGCCGGATTCCGGCGTCCAAACGGTGCGTCTCCGGTGGCTGAAGGATCTCCTGGCGTCGGGCTTCCTTTCCGGGTAAGTGGCCTGGGACAAGGGTCGCCGGTGGTCGTCCGGCCTCTTCCCCCGACACAGCTTCCGTTTCTCTGCTTTTCTGTTTCTGTTTTCTTTCTTTCTCTCTTCCCGACCCCCTTTTTTTTTTTGTTTCAATTACTTTTTTTTTTTCTTATTTTATCAATTTTATTATTTTTATTTTTATTTATTTTAATTATTTTACTATTCATTAAAATATATTAAATACCCCAAAACATCTACAAAATTATTATTTTATTCTAATTTAACTAATTTAATTTTATTTAATTTATTTAATTTATTTTTAATCCTTTTTCGGGTATAATTTCTCCGTATTTTCGGGATATTGTCCCGGGTGACCTTTCGGCATATTTTTTGATTATTTTCGGGATTATTTTTTCGAACTAAAAATCCCGATTAATCCCGATTAATTTTCATAAATTAATATCTTGATCAATTTAATCCGAAATAATTTTATTTCACTTTTATTGACCAAGATTTCTTAATCCATTATTTTAAATTAATTTTTCTCATCGAATTTATACCGACTTCCGGTCTTTTGACCATTTTGCCCTTACACGTGTTCGGGAATTAATTCAGTCAAACTTTCCTTCACGAACACTAATTCATTTCGTATTTTAATTAAATTCGGGTCTTACAACAACACGAGCCATGCCACCTAGCACATCCAATTGGACAAGAAGACCGATGACATGGAAATATCTCTTCAAGGAGCCAATGGTGTGATGACAAGTGGCCAAAAAAATGCCAACTCATCTAGGATAGAAAATTACAATTTTACCCCTAGTGTGTTTATAAATAGAAAAAGATGGCAATTGAAGGGTGATGTAATTTCTAGGGTAGATTATCTTTTAGGTTATTTTCTAAGCTTCCTTTGTTAGGAATTTTCGAGTAGCTTTTTCTTAACAATCAATTTTACTGTTCATGGCATGTTCTGAATGTTTTATGAAGTTTTTCATTTTTTCTTTGCTTGGTTACTTGTAGTTCATTGTATCAAAAGTATTTCTTTTGCATTTGAGTTAATGAAAGTTAATAGAAAATGTTTGCCTCTCTTTTTCTCATTCTCAATTTTCTTCAACTATGATTGTTTTTGTTAAAGCAAGTTTTATTTTTCTCATTCTCGATTTATTATCTTCTTGAGTATTCGGGTGATAGTTTTTAATTTTCTTTTTTTTTCATTCATTCTTCTCCATTTCGGTTCTGGTGCCTTGATGTGGATGGATGTTGAACATTGTTCCACATCAAGAGCAATGTGGAATCATGTTGGAAAAGAAATTGATGTAAACCGAGGGTAATGGATTCCCGGTTTATGTGCATTCGGGTATTGTTAGCTTGGTTAATTTTTCAGTTGTCAATCTTCACTTAGTTCTTTTAGTTTTTGAACTTTTATCTAGATTTTCCTTGTGTCATTTGACTTTGTTTGCAATACACAGCAGCCATTATTTACTGAATATTCATGCTTGCTTCCGTTTCTATTTACTGCATTCTCCCTTCTCGGTTTCGTGTTTGTGCATCACTACATTTCCAGTTTTTTTCCTTTAGTTAGTTATTTATTTACATCTTGCTTATTGTTACTTATTGTCCCCATGCATCACAGAGCAGGGACTGAGCACACCATGGCAGTGATCAAAAATTACAATGCACTCTATTATGCTCTGTTTTGAGTTTTTAATACTGTTCACTTTCACCTTTCTGGTCATTTGTGTATTATTTCATTGAGCCAAATCAGTTCTGCTATTAGCTTTGGATCCCACGAACTGAAGCTGGTGCATAGCAGTAGCAGGACACTGAGGACAGCAGCTGAACTGGTGTCAAGAGCAGAGGTTGCGCGAACCGGCAGCAGCTGAACCTGGAGCAGAAGCAGGCAGCAGGCGTGCACTGATCTGGAGCAGAAGTTTGCAGGACAAGCAGGAACGGCAGAAGCAAACCTCACCTAGACAGCAATTTATGAAGACAGCATGCCTAGAACCGAGAAGCAGAATGAGAGTAGCTGGAACCGAAACAGTTGCAGTAATGCAAAGCAGAAGCTATATACACGAACAGCAGTTTGGAGTAAGTTGCAGTGTTATTATTGCATGACAGACTGAGAATGGAGGCCGAACAGCTGGCAAAAGTCTGAACCAGAAGGCAAAATTGAGACCACCTGGAAACTAAAAAATGAAGAAATGAAGGATGAATAGTGAATGGAGGGATATGGATTATTTAAATTCATTAAGGCCTTATTTGGCCATCTAAGTTGTTATTTCATGCTTATAGTTGTTTTAATTTTTAATTAGTTGTTTGTAATTGGTAGGTTAGTTTTAATAACTTTGGATATTGAGTTAATTTGTAGTGTTAATCTTTAGTTAGTAGTTGATTTCATATTATATGTTTAGGATTATATTTTGGTTTAGTATTTTATTAGTGGTATTTAGAATTAATTTAGATTTAATGTGTTTCATGCATTTTTAGTTTAGCCTTCATTTGTATTAGATTTCTAGTTTAGTTTAATTTGCATTTTTAGTCAATTAGCTTAATTGCATGCTTATTTTATTTTAGGTTAGTTTAATTGTAGTTTAATTAATTTTATTTCTTTATTTTCATATTTGCATTTTATTTTAATTGCGTTAATTAGCTTTAACTATTTTAATTTCTTTTACAGGTTTTTTATTTTAATTGTGTGGAGCACTGTAAGTAATTTTGCTATGTTTTATTTAGTTATTTTTATTTTATTGCTTTCTAGTATTTTTAACTTTAGACTTAGTAGATCACCCACCTTAATCTCATAATTTGTTAGAATATACTTAGGGTAAAATTAACCGATAGTTAATTAGGTTAGTCAACTTCTCTGTGGGACGATAACTCGGGACTCAAATCCCATTATTACTTGTACGACCCGTGCACTTGCGGACATATACCTTTTGGGCGTATCAACAGAGATGTCAGAGTGGGAAAGAGACCATTTGGTAAGAGATTTAGAGCTGTCGAGTCATGGGGTAAAATAATTGGTAAGGCCTAGTGTATCCAATTTTAGCACTTTTGAGGGGTATTGTGATTGGAGGACCTCGACCTACTACGAAGCAGTGTAGGATATATGGTAGATGCCACGGAATTAGGCCCTACACCTTATTGACTAAAATAGGCATTAAGTTTGGCAATAGGGGCCATTTATTTAATGATTGGTCAGAGTTGGGTGAGACTGCCCCATAGAAGGGCAAAGAGGCAGAGAAAAACCTGTTGATATCTCTACACCGAAAAGGGAAGCCACAGCTGAAGAGAAAGGGAAAGTAGGCTGTTGGACAAGGGCGAGAGTATGCATTGGACTAGGACACTACTGATTTTTCATCTAATGTGATGGAAGATACCACACTGGTTGTGAATAATGAATTAATTATTTTTATTGATCCTGGTGCCACAAATTTATTCATACCGCCTTTAGTTGCTTATCTGTAATGACTGAACCTCACCTCATCCCTCACTCTCACCCCACTTAAGAGGTCTTTTGAGCCTGTTGGGCCTGATGGGTTGGTATACAGTCTTACTCAATGTATTGACCCTCATCCTTGCTTAAGGGCCTGTTGGGTTTTGTTTCATTCGGGGTCATCCTTGCTTAAGGGCCTTTTCCCCTCAGAACGCGTCCCCAGAGATTCGAACTAGGGACAACACCTTTTGTTCGTCTCTGCTGGTACCATTGAGCTCGATGGTACTAGCAGAGACGAACAAAGGGTGTTGTCCCTAGTTCGAATCTCTAGGGACGCGCCCTTAAGTAATGATGACCCCGAATGAAACAAAGCCGTGCGGGCTTCGACCCAAAGCGGACAATACGTGGAGGTTGTGGAGTAGCGCTGTCTGCCCTTGGAGTCAGCCCAAAAGGCCCAACAGGCTCAAAAGACCTCTTAAGTGGGGTGAGAGTGAGGGATGAGGGTGACGGCCTTGTGGAGATGTAAGGCGGGCTCTGACAATTAAAATGAGCGTTTTTGTAATGACTGAACCTCGCCTCATCCCTCACTCTCACCCCACTTAAGAGGTCTTTTGAGCATGTTGGGCCTGTTGGGTTGGTATACAGTCTTACTCAACGTATTGTCCCTCATCCTTACTGAAGGGCCTGTTGGGTTTTGTTTCATTCGGGGTCATCCTTGCTTAAGGGCCTTTTCCCCTCAGAACGCGTCCCCAGAGATTCAAACTAGGGACAACACCCTTTGTTCGTCTCTGCTGGTACCATCGAGCTCAATGGTACCAGCAGAGATGAACAAAGGGTGTTGTCCCTAGTTTGAATCTTTGGGGACTCGTTCTGAAGGGAAAAGGCCCTTAAGCAAGGATGACCCCGAATGAAACAAAACCCAACAAGCCCTTAAGCAAGGATGAGGGACAATACGTTGAATAAGACTGTATACCAACCTAACAGGCCCAACAGGCTCAAAAGACCTCTTATGTGAGGTGAGAGTGAGGGATGAGGCGAGGTTCAGTCATTACATTATCAGTTAGTGAAAGATGTGAAGTCTGTACCCTTAGGCAAGATGATGATAGTTAGGTGATTATCAATAACTGAATATGGGTATAGGAATTGTAAGTTGAAAATGGGGGAAGAAGTATAAGTCAGCCGATTTTATTTAATGGAATATGAATAATTTTGAAATAATATTTGAGAATAAATTGGTCGACTGCAAACTATGCTGTTTAGATTGCTATCCCAAGATAGTGATGTTTTCACCTGTGAAAAGTGTTCTGTAAGTTTGACACGAAATGAATTAGGTGTAGGGATTGTAATTAAAGGAGTGAATGATTGTACGGACGAGATGAGTAATAATGGGAATGTTTCATCGCTTGTGTGGTTGGTATGGATAAGGCACATTCGAAATTAATAGATATCCTAGTGGTCAAGGAGTTTCCTGATATCTTCCCGAATAATCTACCAAGGATACCATCAGATAAAGAGATAGAATTTTATATTGAGTTGGTACCTGGTACGGAGCCGATATCCTAACTACAGTATAAAATGGTATTAGTGGAACTGGAAGGACTAAAGAAACAATTATAGGAGTTATTGGATAAGCGATCCTCAGACCGAATGGGTAACTTGAGGAGTACTTACTCTGTTTGTGAAAAAGAGAATGGAAGCCTTTGACTATGTATTGAATTTTGATTGTCGAATGAGGCTAACATCAAGAATAAGTCGGAATGTGAATGTGCCCAAGATAATTTTCGTAACCGTTAGGCCATTGATGAACAAGGTATTTAAATTGTACCTGGACTGATTTGTGGTCATCCTTAGCAATGATATTTTGATGTATTTAAAGTCTAAGGAAGAGCATGAGCAGCAACTTAAAACTATTTTACAGATGAAATGTTAAGAGTTTTTCGAGATGGGCTGCTTAGTTGACACATCTCGATCGAAAAAAAGATTGCATACAAGTGGGATGATAAGTATGAAAGTAGCTTCGGTGAGTTTTGGTGTATTGAGGTATAAACTGACCACCGTAATTAATTTCACCATACCCAATAGCTCAAGAGGTTTCAGTGTGTATGGATACCTCAAAATAAGGAGTGGGTTGTGAATTGATGCAAAATGGTAAGATAGTCACTTATGGATCTAAACAACTCAAGGATCATGATAGAAACTATCCGACCCATGAATTAAAATTGGTAGCGGTAGTGTTTATACTGAGTATATGGCACTATTATGTACGCGGTGAGAAATATCGGGTATGCACTGATCAAAAAGCCTCGAGTACCAATTTTCACAGAAAGAGACGAATATGAGAACAAAGAGGGTTAGAGCTTCTGAGGGATTATGATCGTAAAGAATTGTACCACCCAGGAAAGGCTAATGTAAAGGCTGATGCCTTGAGCAAAAAAAGCATCGGGATGGTATCACATATGATGGACAGGGAGCATGAGCTGCTAGAGCAGTTGTGAGCCTCAGTAGTGATGTGATCCCTTCTGATGATGACAGTGATTGTGTGATAGCTACCCTAAGATTAGAACCGAATTTGAGTGACCAGATTTGATTGGCTTAGCGTGATGATCGACAGGGTGTCAATAGTGTGGGTCAGATTCAGATGGGTACAGTATGAGAGTTCACAGTGAATAATAATGGCTTACTGAGGTTCAAAGACAGTATAAGTGCTCCCCATGACCATAGTGATGAGATAGTGTTATTGTCAGAAGCTCACTCTTCCGTAGATACAGTGCATCCGGGAAGTAATAAATATATCAGAATCTCTCAAAAAGGGTATTGGTTGTCAGATATGAAAAGAGACATTGTAGAGATTGTGGAGAAGTGTCTCGTATGTCAGCAGATTAAGGTAGAGAAATAGACATTAGCAGGGTTATTGCAGACTCTACCTATATCGATATGGAAAATGGGAGCAAGTTACCATGGATATTGTGATGGGTTATAGAGGACCGTAGGAATCACAAGGCTATCTGGGTGATAGTCAATAGATTGACTAAGTCTACCCACCTTTTAGTTATGAAAACCCCAAATACTCTGATTGTGTAGGCGGATTTATGTGGACGAAAAATTGTGAAACATTATGTAGCGTCTCAGGGAGCATGATATCAAATAGGGATTCCCGTTTCACTTCCCACTTCTGGGGACATTTTTCAGGAAGCTATGGGAACCCGATTGAGTGTTAGTGTAGCTTTTCGTCCTTAGACAGATGGTCAGTCAAAGAGGACTGTACAAGTTCTAGAGGATAAGATGAGAGCATGTGTCTTTGATTTTATAAGCTCTTGGGATGATCAGTTGCTACTAATTGAATTCGCCAATAGCGACAGCTATCACTTAAGTATCGGGATAACATTATATGAGGCATTGTATGGCTGTAGGAGCTTTTCCCCGACTTAGATAGGAAGAAGTGAGTGACAGATAGAAAATTACTCCTGATTCGGTATAATAAGTCTTTGAGGGTGTTCTGTTGATTGTGAGAGATTAAGAACACCTCAGAGCAGACAGAAAAGCTATGCTGACAAGAGACGGAGACCGTTGAAGCTTAAAGAGAGTAGGTCGTATGTTGAAAAATTGATTCGACATTAAACAAGAAGGAGGAAGTGTTGAGGTTTAAAATGATCTCCCCAGTCAAGTCCGTTGGTAGTATGACACTCCGAAAAAAGTCACATGGGAATTAAAGAGTATGATGAGATAGACATACCCGGAGTTGTTTATGGGCCCATTTGACTTGGTTCTAATTTAGAGGACCAAATTTCTTAAGTGGGGGAGATTATGTAAGACCCGATTTTTATCATATTTCCTAATGATTCATGTGATGTAAACATGGTATTATGTAAATTGAATCATAAGAAGAGTTATACGTGAATGAAAAATGCAAATGGAATGAATAAAAATTTCCGAATGCATTTAAAGATCAAATAAAGGGTAAAATGGTCAAAAGACTTAAATTCGGTAATAATTTAACAAGAAAATTTCATTATAAATATGGATTTGAGAAATCTTGATCAATAACGACGAAAACATAGAATTTCGAGTCCATTTGATCAAGATATGAAATTATTGGAATTAATCAGAATTTTCACAGCGGGAAAATTATCCCGAAAATATTAGAAAAATATACTGGAAAGACGAAATAATACTGATAAATTCATTTATTGATTGAATGAATAAAATAATATTTTTAAAGATATTTTTGGATTTTTAATGCATTTTAAATTGAATAAAATAATAAAAAAGAAGAAAAAAGAAAGCAAAATCGCGAAATCATGATTTTGCAAAGAAACAAAGGAAACGGAAGACCAAGGGAGACCGAGTTTGTCAGACCTGGATTTTTTGTAGCTTATTTCCTTATGATTCCTATGTGTATGAACACTATGTAATTATGGTTGAATCATAAGAAGAGTATTTATTAGATTTAAAGTGTTATTGAAATGAATTAACACTCAAAAGCTACATAAAATGCCTAATGTGAACAATGAGTATCACAGGCTAAACCGAGTCATTCTAAATCATTCTGACTGAAAATAAGAACTAAAAATAAGAGGGCATAGTGAGCTCATGAAGGAAAGTCAGCTTGATTTAGACCCGAACATACAAAACGAGAGTAAAAGCTAAAAAGGGTAAAGTGGACCTTTTCGGTGAGAAAAGGAGTTTCGGGTGAAATTATCCACCGAGAGCGGTTGGGATATAAAGACGAGAGTGTAAGACATGATATATAACACTTTCGAAAATTTGAGAAAAAGTCAACTTAGTCAATGGTTAAGGAAAAAGTCAACTATAGTTAAGAAAGTGGACTTTTACCATAGTTGACTAATCAAGATTTGAAATTAACCTAAGTGTGGAGAAAATTATGGGGAAAAATATTCTTGGCTAGAATACAAGATAATCATCCCCGGAGGTAAGGAAAATTTATTCGGAAGGATTCCGAAATAAATTTAATGGTTAAAAACGTAATGGGCCTAAGGTGAAAATTTTAAAGCCCATTAAGGTATACTAAATGTATATCGAAAATGTTGGGTCCTTTAGACGGAATTGTTGGACCAATTGATCGGCCAAATTTTGAGACAATAAAAGGCCCGAGGTATAGTGAAAATTTCAGCCCGAAAGCCCATTAGGAAAGCCCAAACCGAGAAGCCCAATTGGAAAAGCCCATGAGATAAATATCTAACCATAGTTAAAGTTAACTATGACTCATAAGGTGACTCATAAGGTGACTCATGGTTCAGATTTGGAAAGTCAAGCATAGTGGCTGAAAAGTAAGGCTTAATGGCTAAGTAAGTGGCTTATAAATGCAGCCACACCATTGTCTTCTTCATCACACATTTTCGGCTAGAGAAGAACACCATTGAAACATAAACATTCAAGCTTTCTCTCACTAGAAATCACTAGGAATTAGTCATATTTGGAACTTGCATTCTTCATGGAAGTTGTTCCAAATTGAGAGGAGATTAACATATGTCGGATTTGGCTATCAAGGAGCCATAGAGAGCAAACCGAGAGCCTCCAAAGATTCGGCCAAAAGGAGAACACTACAATTGGTATATTTTCTAATTTCCAATTTCATATATGTTAATGTATGAATGATTTCAAGTATGTTAATATATGTTTTAAGCATTGAAACATATTAAATCACCATGAAGAGGGTTAGGCCGAGAGTGATCAATGGGATATTGAAATATGTCAATTTGATTTTAAGACATAAATGGATTAGTACACATGTATTAATGTTAATGGTATAATTAGAATTAATCAAATTGATTAATTAATACATGTAAATTGTTGGCAACCAAGGTGTTTGATAAAATGCCTAAATGAACAATAGGATGATTGGTAATATTGCCTACCAAGTGTATGTGAAAATGCCTAAGTGAAAATGGCTAGGAAATAGGCATGTATGGCATGCCATGGTGGAAACCGAGAATGGCTAAGCTTTCGGCCAAGGCATGTGGCCGAGAGGCCCAATGGGCCAAGCCCAATATTTTTAGGCCCAATAGGGTGTAATGGGCCTAAGACAAGCCCAATAAGAGTTGGTGGGCCCCACAAGCCCAATAGGCCCAACAAAAGTGAATAGTAAAATGGAAATGGGCTTAAGGCCTAGTTAAGGCCCATTAAGGATTTTAAGGCCCATTAAGGGAAAATTAAACTGTATTAATGTGTAATACAGTAGGAAAATGATAATTAACCTGAGGAATGGTTATTTACAGCTCCGGAGTTTACATCGAGAGTTGATCGGACTGCGAGATTTAGCAGCACCGAGGAAGTGAGGTCACGTGACGTGATCCGAGGTAAGGGACTTTTGCGAGTAGTTAGAGATACCTGCACGTATTTTCAACTGCTTCTGCATTCACTTAAAAACTCTGAGGGTCAGAGAAAGTGAATAATAATTATTGCGACCCGATAGTGGCAAATTACGATTTTGCCCCTAGTTAGTCAAAAAGTCAACTTTTGTGAGAAGTTGCAAAAAGCATGGAAAATACTATTGTGAGTGTTTAATTGCTATTAGCATGAAAATAAATAGATGGGCTAATGATTTTAAGGTTGGTATGACTTAAGCACACTTTTAGTGCTGATTTTACTATTTTGTAAACAATCCCTTTTTAAATAGCCATCTATCATATTATGTGAGAATGAATCTTGCTAGAGCACAGCTCGCACTGGGATTCATGTGTTTTTCCACATAATATTAGTGCTGGATTTGATACGCACTAGATTTTCATGACATGCATGATAGAGTACTGGAGTTTTACTCGTACTCAGCTTTGAATAATATATGCATGACAGAGTGCTAGAGCGTTGCTCGTACTCGATTTTTCATGGTTTATACATGACATAGTACTGGGAGCTATTGCTCGTACTTGATTTTGATATTGTGCATAGCATAGTGCTGGGAGCTATTGCTCGTACTTGATTTAATACATAAACTATGCATTGACCTAGTTGCTAGAGAGTGCTCGCACTAGAGTCGAGTTTTATGATGTGAAACAGTTTTGAGCGGAGTAAAGACTGTGAGTCGCACTCAAGACGCACACTGTATGTGATATGTAATACATGTTGAAACCCATGCTTGAGACCTTGCGTGACTGTGTGTCATAGCTAGAGAGGATATCCACATGAGGTTGGTATAGACGTGGTATGATATTTCCACAGGCACGAGGGCTAAGACCTATGTTAGGCACCCTGACTGTGATGTTGATGAGTTCCACGGGAGTGAGAGCTAAGTCCTATGGTAGGCACTCTGGTCGTGAGAACGGGTCCACGGGGGTACTTTGTATCGTGTCTGAGTGGCACAAGATACGCTGTACCGTGTGTTACGTAGCTGGCGGTTGACATTGGACTGACCATCCTCCCGT
Organism: Firmiana major; assembly: GCA_033439115.1. Taxonomy (NCBI): domain Eukaryota; kingdom Viridiplantae; phylum Streptophyta; class Magnoliopsida; order Malvales; family Malvaceae; genus Firmiana; species Firmiana major. The sequence goes on along the minus strand of CM065903.1, from coordinate 16,573,951 downwards.
TACAGCAGTGAGGCCCCGCACATCTAGATCTATGTGGCTTGGGATCACTTTCTTTTTGGATATGATCATAATCCAGGATACTATTTGCATAAACCACAGAGTCTCACATGTTATATCACATTGATTGACTTCTTTAAACTGCGGACAGACCTGAGGGATGGGTCGGACTCCGATTTGTGTTGTGAATCATTTGATGCCATATTTATATGTGATTTAAATATACATGGCGTAATTTACATAAAGGCATGATTTATATATAAATGCATTGTGTTACACTACATGCCTACTTTTGAGAAATAAAGCATGATTTCTGTACATGAGATTTATTCTGTACAAGTACATATATATTATATTTCAAGACATGCTTTTAAAGTAAGTAAGGAAATAAATGTTTTCAAGGCATAGCACTATTTTGAGTAGATAGTGTGGATATCTACTTGCTTGCCTGAATTCCTTACTGAGCGCGTTATGCTCACCCCCTTTTCTTTACATCTCTCTACAGAGCGTCAGTAGATCGAGAGTTATCACGGGAGAGTGTCCCAGAGTCCACTACTAGTTCCTATCGATTTATCAGGTATACTTATTATGTACAGTTGTGTATCTAAACATAGAAACAGCACAGTGATGTATACATTATATAGTTTGGGGAATGTATTTGTATTAGATGTATAATAAAAGCAACTACAGTCAGAATTAATATATTGACATGTATGTATGAGAATGAATATTATGGTAAGTGAAGACTCTGACATCGAATCACAGCCCAACCAGTGAAGAGAGAAAAGGTAAGTTAAAATGCGAAAAATTTATAGTGATTTTTGGATAAAGTCGAGGATTGAAACTGGGGTCCTGACAGGATGGTATCAGAGCCGAAGTTGGTCTGATGTGAGTCGGTGTTAGAAAGTAGGAAATTATACATCCCCATAGTACTGTGCTGTGTTTAGATATAACTGTGTATACCAGATAGGAAATGGACTAATTCACTATTATAAATGCAGGGACTTTGCCTGTATGGCAAATACGCGTAGTGGTAGAGGTATGAGAGGTAGGGCTCGAGGCCGGGGGGAGAGACCCGAGGGACGAGCCGCTGCCAGGCCATTACCTACGCATGAGACTGCAGGTGCTACTGAGGCACCCGAGTGTGCCGAGACGCTCTTCACGAGATTAGAGCGTGGTCTCGAGACTATTATTGAGATACTGGCACAGACGATGCCAGGTAGGCAGAGACAGGAGGCAGGAGCTGCTACTGGAGAGGCAGTTGCCCCTGATACACTTACGCAGACAGCTGATGCACAGAGGACAGTAGATACTCCTACACCCCCACCGGTTTCAGGTGGCAGTGGATTAGGATATGGATGTGACTTGCATCGGTTGAGGGAGTTCCAGAAGTTCAGACCTCCATCATTTAGTGGGGTCAAGAACCCCGTAGCTGCTGAGGAGTGCTTGGCAGAGCTAGAGAAGCTCTATGGATACTTCGAGTGCACGACCTCGGAGATGGTCGCGTTTGCTACGTTCCTACTAAAGGGAGCCGCAGAACATTGGTGGAAGTCCACCAGACCTATATTGAGATCCCGACATACGGATATCACTTGGGATATATTTCGGGAGGCCTTTAGGAGGCAGTTTATTCCTGACACCGCACAGCAGAAGTTACATGCAGAGTTTTTGAGACTCAACCAGGGGAGTTTATCGGTGGACGAGTATGAGACTCGATTCCTATCCCTAGGGAGATACGACCCGGATACTATGTATAGTGAGACCAGGAAGGTCCACAGATTTATCGACGGGTTGAGACCGGTGCTACGGTCCAAGTTGGTTCCGCTGGACATAGTGACCTATGAGGAGGCAGTACGCAGGGCGCAACTATGTGAGCAGGACTATGAGAGGAATGCTTTCGAGTTTGGGAAGTTTAGCCGTAGCCAAGACTTGCAGAAGAAGAGGCCGGCTAGAGATTTTAGTTATCGAGGGGGGAAGAAACCCTTCGGTAAGAGATCACGGATAGAGGGGACACGAGATAGATATGCTAGATCTCCTGCTTATCCGACTGCAGCCCCAGCGAAGGGCATTATGATAGGAGGACCGAGACCTGCTGCAGATCAGTGCAGAAGATGCGACAGATTCCATGGAGATTGGCCGTGTTCACAGGGTGCTATAGTATGTTTCCGATGTGGGAAACATGGGCATTTGGCTAGAGATTGCCCATTGTCGTATGCGACTGCACCACAGAGGGGCAGGGAGTTTGATAGAACCCCAGCTGGTACATCTACTCAGAGAGGTAGAGTCACGGCATAGGAGAAGGGGAAACAAGTGATGGGTCAAGGGCGAGTACATGCTTTGGACCAGGGAACAGCTGATGCTTCATCGGATGTGATTCGAGGTAACATCCTGATTTATGATATTGAAGCATATGTTTTAATTGATCCTGGTGCCACGCATTCTTTTGTATCGCCTTCATTTGCATGTAAATTAGAGAGACATGTAGAGCGTACACATTTATGTATGATGATGTTAATCAGTACGCCTATGGATAGTAGTCAAGTTGTAGAATATGTATATAATGACTGCAAGTTGAGAGTAGGGGATAAGGAGATGACAGCCAATCTAATATTACTAAGTATGAGCGACTTTGATATAATATTAGGAATGGATTGGCTATCTGCAAACCATGCTGTTTTAGACTGTTACGCTAAGACAGTTATGTTTCCTAACCCTACTAGATATGTTGTAAAGTTTAATAAAGATAAATGAAAGGAGTAGATATGATTATTACATGACTTCTGATTTAGAAAACCTTCAACATATCAAGGTTTCATTGCGTACGTGGTAGATATGGATAAGGCACATCCGGAGTTGGCAGATATCACTGTGGTCAGTGAGTACCCAGATGTTTTCCCGGATGAATTGCCAGGGTTACCACCAGACAGAGAGATGGAATTCTGTATATATCTGGTACCTGGTACGGAGCCTATTTCGAGACCACCTTATCGCATGGCCTTAGTTGAGCTGGAGGAGCTCAAGAGACAGTTACAGGAGCTGTTGGACAGGGGCTTTGTACGACCGAGTGTTTCACCTTGGGGAGCACCGGTTCTGTTTGTGAGGAAGAAGGATGGGAGCCTCTGATTGTGTATAGACTACCGATTGTTGAATAAGGCCACCATCAAGAATAGATATCCCCTTCCACGCATTGACGACTTGCTAGATCAGCTACAGGGAGCACAGGTCTTTTCCAAGATTGACCTAAGGTCTGGGTATCATCAGCTGAAGGTTCGGAGTGGAGATGTACCCAAGACAGCATTTCGTACCCGATATGGCCACTATGAGTTCTTGGTTATGCCATTCGGATTGACGAATGCTCCAGCTGCTTTCATGGCTTTGATGAACGATGTGTTCAAGCCATACTTGGACCAGTTTGTTATCGTCTTCATCGATGACATATTGTGTATTCGAGATCCAAGGAGGAGCATGAGGAGCACCTCAGGATCGTGTTGCAGACGTTACGGGAGCATGAGTTATATGCTAAGCTCAGCAAGTGTGACTTTTGGTTGTCACAGATCTCGTTTTTGGCACATGTCGTATCGAGAGATGGTGTATCAGTTGATCTATCTAAGATAGAGGCTGTAGTTCAGTGGGAACAGTCGAGGACAGTCACCAAGATCAGGAGTTTTCTGGGTTTAGCTGGATACTATCGGAGATTCGTTGAGGGATTTTCGAAGTTGGCTGCTCCGTTGACACGTCTTACTCGGAAGAGTGCACCGTTCATATGGAACGAGGATTGTGAGAAGAGCTTTGAGGAGTTGAAGCGTCGATTGACCACCGCTCCGATTCTCACTATCCCTACCAACTCAAGAGGATTTGCAGTATATACCGATGCTTCGCATCAGGGACTGGGCTGTGTATTGATGCAGGACGGGAAGGTAGTTGCTTACGGATCCAGACAGCTGAAGGATCATGAGAAGAACTATCCGACCCATGATTTGGAACTAGCAGCGGTAGTGTTTGCGTTGAAGGTATGGCGCCACTACTTGTATGGAGAGAAGTTCCAGATCTTTACCGACCATAAGAGCCTCAAGTATCTGTTCTCGCAAAAGGAGCTGAACATGAGACAGAGAAGATGGCTAGAGCTTCTGAAGGACTACGACTGCGAGATACTTTATCATCCGGGTAAGGCTAACGTTGTAGCCGATGCCTTGAGCAGGAAGAGCCTGGGGATGGTATCGTATATGATGGTTAAGGAGCATGATTTGCTAGAGCAGTTTGCCAGCCTCAGTTTGGGAGTCGTGCCTTCTGACATGGATACAGGCTATGTGATAGCTAGTCTACGCTTGGAGCCGAACCTGTTGGACAGGATCAGAGTGGCTCAGCAGACTGACCCATTTTGTATGGATGTTAGTAGTCAGATGCAGAAAGGCACCGTGACTGATTTTGAGATTAGTTCTGATGGACTACTGAGGTTCAGAGGCAGATTGTGTGTTCCCGAGGATCCAGGACTTAGGAGATTGATATTGGCGAAAGCTCATTCGTCGAGGTATACTTTGCATCCGGGGAGTAACAAGATGTATCAGAACCTCCGGAGGGTATACTGGTGGTCGGGCATGAAGAGAGATGTGGCAGACTTTGTGGCAAAGTGTCTTGTATGTCAGCAGGTGAAGGTAGAGCATCAGAAACCTGCAGGATTGTTGCAGCCTCTACCTATACCGACATGGAAATGGGAGCATATCACCATGGATTTCGTGATGGGTTTACCGAGGACCCGCAGGAATCACGATGCTATATGGGTGATCGTTGATAGACTGACGAAGTCAGCCCACTTCTTAGCTATGAGAGCTACCGATACTCTGAGTTCGTTAGCAGAACTGTACGTACGCGAGGTAGTGAGGTTACACGGTGTACCAGTGAGCATAGTCTCAGATAGGGATTCCCGCTTCACATCCCACTTTTGGGGACATTTTCAGGAAGCCATGGGAACCCAGTTGAGTTTGAGCACCGCTTTCCATCCTCAGACAGATGGTCAGTCAGAGAGGACTATACAGACTCTGGAGGACATGTTGAGAGCATGTGTGCTAGACTATCGAGGCTCCTGGGATGACCACCTGCCACTAGCCGAGTTCGCTTACAACAACAGTCATCATTCGAGTATCGGGATGGCACCGTATGAGGCTTTGTATGGCCGTAGATGTCGTTCCCCTATTGGATGGGAAGAAGTGGGTGACCGTATGATTTTCGCTCCTGACTTGGTTACGCAAACATCTGAGGATGTCCGCTTGATAGTAGAGAGACTGAGGACAGCTCAGAGCAGACAGAAGAGTTACGCTGACAGGAGACGTAGGCCACTAGAGTTTGCAGTTGGTGAATCCGTGTTTTTGAGAGTTTCTCCTTCCAAGGGCATAGCGAGATTTGGGAAGAGAGGGAAACTAAGTCCTCGCTACATTGGACCCTTTGAGATACTTGATCGAGTGGGAGATAAGGCGTATAGGTTGGCATTGCCACCGGACTTATCAGGTGTCCACAACGTCTTCCACATATCGATGCTTCGGAAGTATCACCCGGATCCGTCACATGTGATTAGTTACGAGCCTTTGGAGCTCCGAGAGGACTTGTCATATGTAGAGAGACCGATTCGGATATTGGATAGGAAGGAGAAGGTATTGATATCGAAGACCATCGGATTAGTGAAGATTCTCTGGCAGCATCATACTTCGGAGGAAGCTACTTGGGAGCTAGAGAGTCTGATGCGAGAGAAGTACCCTCACCTATTTGAGGACTGACTTGGTTCTAATTTGGAGGACCAAATTTTCTGAGTGGGGGAGGATTGTCTGTAAGACCCCGTATATGTAAAAGGGTAATATGTGTAATTGGATCAAATAATATGATTGGACTTGTGATGTAAAGTATGATTGATGTAAGTCCATGGATTCAATGTATGTATGCGTAATATAAATTGTAACGTACATACAAGTTTCATTGAGCATGAATACGAAGAAATGAGTTCTAGCAAGTGATGGATGTGATTGAGACTCAAAATGAGTAGTGTGGTAAAATGGAATGGAGTTATGCTTCCATTTGGTTTTATGTAGCATGCCTTTGAACATACAAAGAATGCACACAAGTTTCAATGTGCATAAGGTATGAATGGATGCCATTTTCAAGTTATAAAGGTGGATGGATGAGAAAATGGCCATGGCAATAGATTAAGGATGTGTTGGTATGAGTTGCAGCAATGAAACTGCAGGAAATCTGGAAAACATGAGGACCAGATCGATCTCATAGGATGAGAGATCGATCTGGAAGAGCCAGAATGCTCTTATTTGGGCGAAAGAATAGAGCAGATCGATCTCCAATAGAGCCAGATCGATCTGCCAAGCATTCTGTAGTGGAAAGATCGATCCTCAAGCACCCAGATCGATCTCCTTAGCTCTCTGTTTGGGACCAGATCGATCTCATGATTTGACAGATCGATCTCATGCTTCAACAGATCGATCTCATTGCTTCGACAGATCGATCTCAGGCTTAAAAATACCGTGAAAAAGAGGGATTTTAAGGGACCAGATTGATCTCCTCTTGGACCAGATCGATCTCCTAAAGTCATTCTATATAAGGAGAGCTGAAAAATCTGGAAATCTTGGAAAACACTTAACCTTACAATTTCAACCCAAAAACCTAACTTTCCCTCTCTAAAATCAGCCATTTTCAGTGAGATTTGAAGAGAGATCATTAGAGGCAAAGTTGTTCCTATCAAAGAGAAGAACAACATAGTGAGAGGGCATTTTCCCATTTTTGGAATTGAAGAAGTTAAGGGCATTACCATTGGAGCAAGAAGAGAAATCATATTGGTAAGATTCTAACACTCCAATCCAAATGCATTAGCTATTTAATTGATTTTGGAGTTGATTGATATGAGTATTGATGTATAAACTACCTAGAAGTAGTGGAATTGGTGTGACCTAGAAATCTAAAATGGGTATAATGTGAGGATATGTGGGATTGAATGAACTTATGGTTTATGGCATGCTAAAGTTGTCATTGGGGTAATGTTATGATTTTAGATGGTTAGATGGAATTACATGGTGGGTTGGAAGAATTGTGAAAATGGATATGCTTGATAAATGCCATAGTGAGGATTCATGGAATATGAACACTATAAGCTTAATGTCGATTTAATATCGATTTTGAATAAGTTAATAGGCCTAAGAAGATCCATAGACTCGAGCTATGGGTAAAGTGATGAAACTAGGCCATATAAGCGTTAATAGAGGCTATAGGTTAAATTGACTATAGCAAGCACAAGGGTTGCATTGTATGGATCGAATATAATGCGGGATACAATTTTGTGCAGTCCCGAAGAGTTCGTTGAAGACAAACCGAATCGTACGAGTAAGCAGCTTAAGGAAGTGGAACCACGCATCGCGATTCCAGGTAAGGGAATTTTGTAAGTATATAGAGGTAGCTGCTCGTATTTTGAACTCGTGGGTATATATAGGGCTTGGAAATATGCATGGACTTATAGAAATGTGTTTTGATAGTGTATGAGTATTTGTATGAGATTTGGTGGTTTGAGATGGTTATTGAAAAAGGGATAGTAAGGCTAATAATTGCATAAATCATGTGTTTTGAATGCATTTACAAAACACAATGCTTTGATTTGAGCAAATAAAAGGATAGGCTGGCTAGTACTTGAATGATGTTGTGAAATAGCCCATATGAGGCACTAAGCATATTATGAGATGTTTTGAATTCATGTGAGCCGCCTATCGCGTGTATGTGATTTAATTCGCGTTAGAGACTCACTCGCGCTGAATTCCTATGTTTTCACTTGTGTGAAACGTGCTCGAGCTTAGCTCGCACTTTGAATTTGAATTATGATAATGTTTATAAACCGTACTGGAGCTTACGCTCGTACGTGGATTTGAGTGATTTTCTTATGCATATAACTGTACTGGAGCTATGCTCGTACATGGTTTCTTCATATTTTATGCATAAATACCGTACCAGAGCGTTGCTGGTACGAAGTGATTGGTTTTGATGCATGAATTCGCGCTAGAGCGTAGCTCGCGCTGGTTTTCACACTGCGGTATGTATGAGGCCGTGGTGAGAGATACGGATTAACTCAGGGAACCCAACAGGCCTGACAGACCTCTTAGGTGGGGTGAGGGTGAGGGGCTAGGACCTGACATAATCCATCCAGGGAACCCAACAGGCCTGACAGACCTCTTAGGTGAGGTGAGGGTGAGGGGCTAGGACCTGGATCAGGGAACCCAACAGGGGCGAGCAAGGCCATGAGGGGCTAGGACCTGGTATTGAGGTTACTCCCACGCACTTTCGAGACTATAAAGGTTACACTTGGTATGGGGTAGATAAGACCTATGGCAGGCACCCCCAACCATGTTATGGGTCCGCGGAGTATGATGTACCGTGTATATCACATGGAGTACGATGTACCGCGTGGTGGTTACTTGATTTGAGAAAGTCTGGGGAAGAACTAACCCACCTTCGTGCCAGCATGATAACCCGCACACCGGAATCCGTGTGGTCTGGGATGATATGTGACTATTGGCCATCATAGTCACTTGAGATGTAGTAACCTGTCTCCTTGCTTGAATTACTTACTACCACATGATTTTAATCTCTAAGTGTGATTGTGATTGTTTAAGGTAGACCCGAAGGAGGGGTTGAGCCTCGTGGATTTGATTTGTGAAACGGAAATGAGGTTGTGATTGTGAGTTGATGTGATGTGATTGTATGTGATGAGAAAGAGTTTTATTACGTGAGTTTAAAAAGGAGGTTTCTTAATGAATTGCCCTTTTTATGAATTTAAATGAGATCGAGCATGAGATGATTTATACATGATGTTTTACCATGTCTTATATGCCAATTTTACATGACTTTGATACATGATATATATGTATACTCATATGGCATAGTTTTATTCCTCATGCTCCTATCATAAATGATTTATGCATAACACTATCAGCATGTAGATAGAGTAGTTATCTACCATGCTTGCATTATTGCCTTACTGAGCGTGTGGTTGCTCATCCCACTCTATTTTCCCCCCTACAGAGCATGCATAGTAGCCCAGTGAGGACTGAGGCGTATTATTTTGGACTCCGCTGCATCTCCATCGCTGAAAGGTATATACACAGTGATTCTTTTTGTATCTAAACAATGTAAAAGCACAGTATTCTTTTGAGTTGTACTTATGGGGGATGTAGATGTCAGTAAAACATGTATTCGTACAAATACACGATTAAATGCACATGTATGACATTGTTTTAATTAATTGAGAATGAATGAGATGTGGTGTTTATTATTGACTCACAGCCCAACAGTGTGTGGTGAGTTTAGTTCACGACCGGGTAAGGTAACAGTAAAACGAGAAAAATTTTCAGTGATTTTCGGTTAAAGAGAATGGAATTGGGTCGTGACAGAGATTGGTATCAGAGCTGTGTTGGCCTGATGTGAGTCATTAATAAAATGTAGGAAAGTACATCCCCATAGTACTGTGCTTTTGTTTAGATATAACTGTGTATACTGTGATGGATTGAGCTTAATGAATTATTATAATACAGGGAGTTAGGCACTATGCCAGTTACACGCAAAGGTAGAGGGGCGAGAGTACGTGCTAGAGGCCGTAGAGGTAGGCCTGAGAGCCGTGCGGAGCCACAGACTGAGCAGGCTCCACAGAACCCTGCTGAGAGAGCAGGTGATACTGAGGCTCGCTTCGCTAGATTAGAGCGGAGTATTGAGAGTCTGGTGGAGATAGTCACGCAGGCCTTGGGTGCCGGTGACAGACGAGGTCCCGCGGCACAGCCTACTACTGAACAGGCAGCTGCAGAGGCGAAGAGACCTCAGACTGCTGAGACAGCTACAGTTACACCACCTCCAGCCCAGGATACAGATTCTCCTATCGCTCCACAGCAGAGCGGTAGTGATGTGGGTTATGACTGCGACTTAAGCAGGTTACGAGAGTTTCAAGCGCTGAAACCCCAGTGTTTAGAGGGGTGAAGGACCCAGTGATTACGGAGGATTGGGTGTATGAGATGGAGAAACTGTATAGGTTTTTTCGATGCACTACAAGTGAGAAGGTTGCCTTTGCTGTGTTTATGCTGAAAGGCGAGGTCGAACATTGGTGGAGGTCCACCGAGGTTATTTTGAGGGCCAGACACTCTGAGATCTCGTGGGAGATATTTCTAGAGGCCTTCAGGAGACAGTATATTCCAGCTACCGCACAGAGGAAATTACGGATGGAATTTATGAACCTGGTTCAAGGGAACCGAACTGTGGACGAGTATGAGTCCAAGTTTATGTCATTGGGAAGATATGACCCTGACACGATGGGTAGTGAGACCCGAAAGATACAAAAGTTCATGGATGGATTGAGATTGGCCATCCGGACTAAGCTAGCTCCCTTCGATATTGTGACTTATGAGGAGGCTGTACATAAGGCTCGGTTATGTGAGCAAGACTTTGAGCGAAATGCCTCCGAGCTTGGGAGAGTCAGTGTTAGAAAGGACAGAGACCGGAAGAGATCCGGGTTTGGAAGAGTGGCCAAGAGAGGTGGCCAAAGGTTTTTCGAGAAGAGGCCTAAGATCGAGGAGGTGCAGGAGAGAGCTGCTAGACCTCCCGTATACCCAGCTTTGACTGCACCGAGGGGTATAACTATTGGAGGACCACGACCTACCACGGATCAGTGTAGGAGATGTGGGAGATATCATGGGACTAGACCATGTCAAGTGCCCCCTGTTTCTTGTTTTAGGTGTGGGAGGCCAGGACATATATTGAGGTTCTGCACTGAGATGATTGAGGTTGCCCCACAGAAGGGCAAGGAGCCAGAGGGAGCTCCAGTTGAGACAGCAGCCCCGAGGAGGAGGGCTACAGCTGAGGAGAAAGGGAAACAAGCTGCGGGTGTGAGCAGAGGAAGAGTACATGCACTGGATCAGGACACCGCAGATGCTTCGACAGATGTGATTAAAGGTACCATCCGAATCTTTGATTTAGAAGCATTGGTATTATTTGATCCTGGTGCCACGCATTCTTTCATATCACCTTCCTTTGCACATAAATTATTGAAATATGTGAAACCTGCATTGATGGATAAAATGTTGATGATTTCCACACCCATGAATGATAGTCAATTGACTGAGCATGTATGTAGAGATTGTAAGATAAAGATAGAGGGGAAGGAAATGATAGCCAATCTGATTTTATTGAATATGAATGATTTTAATGTAATTTTGGGAATGGATTGGTTGGCTACCAATCGTGTTGTGATGGATTGTCATGCCAAAACATTGATGTTTTCAGGACTAGACAATCTTATTGTAAATTTTGATGAAAGGAAATGATATGAAACTTGTATAATTGTGGTAAATAAAAGAGTATGATTTTAAATGCATCTTGCTGAGAGATAAATTATTTGTTTATGATAAATGTTGAATGTGGAGTGATGGTTTATGTTACTAACGATGGAGAGGATAATGTGAAGGGCTCATTGCCTATGTGGTCGATATGGATGAGGCACACCCGAAATTGAAGGACATACCTGTAATTACAGATTACCTTGATGTCTTTCCCGATGAATTACCAGGACTACCACCTGGAAGGGAAATAGAATTTTGCATTGAGTTAGTGCCTGGTACAGAGCCGATATCGAAACCACCCTATAGAATGGCTCCGATAGAGTTAGAAGAGCTGAAGAAACAGCTGCAAGAGTTGTTGGAGAAGGGGTTTATTAGACCGAGTGTCTCACCTTGGGGAGCACCGGTTCTATTTGTAAGGAAGAAGGATGGAAGCCTCCGACTATGTATAGATTACCGGTTGTTGAATAAGGCCACCATTAAGAACAAGTACCCCCTTCCAAGAATCGATGATTTGTTGGATCAGCTCCAGGGAGCCGAAGTATTTTCTAAGATAGATCTGCGGTCAGGGTATCATCAATTGAGAATCAGGAGTGGAGATATACCCAAAACAGCATTTCGTACCCGTTATGGTCAATACGAGTTTTTGGTGATGCCATTCGGACTGACGAATGCTCCCGCAGCATTTATGGCATTGATGAATGATATATTCAAGCCATACCTGGACAAGTTTGTGATAGTGTTTATCGATGATATTTTGGTGTATTCTAAGTCCAGGGAAGATCATGAGGAGCACTTGAGGATAGTTCTGCAGACCCTCCGAGAGAGAGAATTGTATGCCAAACTCAGCAAGTGTAACTTTTGGTTGGAACAGATCTCATTTCTGGGGCATGTTGTGTCAAAGGATGGGGTATCAGTGGATCCATCCAAGATAGAGGCAGTTGTGCAGTGGGAACAGCCCAAGACAGTTACTGAGATCAGAAGTTTCCTGGGATTGGCAGGATATTATCGGAGATTTGTAGAGGGTTTCTCCAGACTAGCTGCTCCGTTGACACGCCTCACGCGTAAGGATGTTAAGTTTGTGTGGGATGAGGCATGTGAGAGGAGTTTTGAGGAGCTTAAGCGTCGATTGACGACTGCTCCAGTTCTCACCATTCCTACCAGCTCAGGAGGATTCTCGGTGTATACGGATGCATCACACCAGGGACTGGGCTGTGTGCTTATGCAGGATGGGAAGGTAGTTGCCTATGGATCTAGACAGTTGAAAGATCATGAGAGGAACTACCCGACACATGATTTGGAGTTGGCGGCAGTAGTATTTGCTTTGAAAATATGGCGCCACTATCTCTATGGTGAGAAATTTCAGGTGTTCACAGATCATAAGAGCCTTAAGTACCTGTTCTCGCAGAAAGAGCTGAATATGAGACAGAGGAGATGGCTCGAACTCCTGAAAGACTATGATTGTGAAATCATGTACCACCCGGGTAAGGCAAATGTAGTTGCCGATGCTTTGAGTAGAAAGAACCTTGGGTTGGTATATTATATGATGGTACGGGAACATGAATTGTTAGAACACTTTGCGAACCTCAGTTTGGATGTAACCCCACCTGGATCTGAGAGACTTGAGATCATGGCTAGTTTGAGATTAGAGCCAGAGTTGATTGGCCGTATTCGGCAAGCCCAGCAGAGTGATCGACGGTGCATCGATTGGCTGAGGCAGGTACAGACAGGTGTGGGTATTGATTTTGAGCAGAGTAATGATGGTTTATTGAGGTTCAGAGGCAGAGTATGCGTTCCCAGGGATCCTGAGATCAGGAGAACGATTTTATCAGAGGCTCACTCATTGAAGTATACGATACATCCGGGAAGTACCAAGATGTATCAAAACCTTCGGAAGGTTTATTGGTGGTCTGGAATGAAGAGAGACATTGCTAAATATGTCGCTAAGTGTCTCGTTTGTCAGCAAGTGAAGGTAGAGCATCAGAAGCCTGCAGGATTATTGCAGCCTCTACCGATACCGACATGGAAGTGGGAGCATGTCACCATGGATTTTGTGATGGGGTTGCCGAGGACCCGTAGAGGTCATGATGCCATATGGGTTATTATGGACCGGTTGACTAAGTCCACCCATTTCTTGGCTATGAGAGCTACCGATACACTGAGTCAGTTGGCGAACCTGTATATTCGAGAGATAGTACGGCTACATGGTGTACCAGTGAGCATTGTTTCTGATAGGGATGCCCGCTTCACTTCCCATTTCTGGGAACATTTTCAGGAAGCGCTGGGGACCCGATTGAGTTTTAGCACCGCTTTTCATCCTCAGACAGATGGGCAGTCAGAGAGGACTATACAGACCCTCGAGGATATGTTGAGAGCGTGTGTGCTGGATTTTAGAGGCTCCTGGGATGACCACCTACAGTTAGCCGAGTTCGCTTATAATAATAGCTATCATGCTAGTATCGGGATGGCACCCTATGAGGCATTATACGGGCGTAGATGCCGTTCTCCCATTGGATGGGAAGAAGTTGGTGACAGACAGATTTTTGCTCCAGACTTAGTGCAGCAGGCATCTGAGGACGTCCACTTGATATGTGAGAGATTACGGACAGCTCAGAGCCGGCAAAAGAGTTATGCTGATAAGAGACGAAGACCACTGGAGTTTGATGAGGGTGAGTCGGTATTTCTGAGGGTATCACCATCGAAGGGTATTATGAGATTCGGTAAGAAGGGCAAGCTGAGCCCTAGATATATCAGACCCTTCGAGATTTTGGAGAGAGTGGGAGATAAGGCGTATAGATTGGCATTGCCACCGGACTTGGCAAATGTCCACAACGTCTTCCACGTCTCGATGCTTCGGAAGTATCACCCGGACCCGGCACACGTGATAAAATATGAGCCGTTGGAGCTCCATGAGAGTATGACGTATGTTGAGAAACCGTTTCTGATATTGGACAGGAAAGAGAGAGTGTTGCGAAATAAGACAATTCCCTTGGTGAAAGTGCTTTGGCAACACCACACGGCGGAAGAGGCCACGTGGGAATTGGAGAACTTGATACGGGAGAAGTATCCCCAACTGTTTGAAGAGTGACTTGGTTCTAATTTGGAGGACCAAATTCCTTGAAGGAGAGGAGAATGTAAGACCCCGTATATGTAAAAGGGTAATATGTATAATTGGATCAAATAATATGATTGGACTTGTGATGTAAAGTATGATTGATGTAAGTCCATGGATTCAATGTATGTATGCGTAATATAAATTGTAACGTACATACAAGTTTCATTGAGCATGAATACGAAGAAATGAGTTCTAGCAAGTGATGGATGTGATTGAGACTCAAAATGAGTAGTGTGGTAAAATGGAATGGAGTTATGCTTCCATTTGGTTTTATGTAGCATGCCTTTGAACATACAAAGAATGTACACAAGTTTCAATGTGCATAAGGTATGAATGGATGCCATTTTCAAGTTATAAAGGTGGATGGATGAGAAAATGGCCATGGCAATAGATTAAGGATGTGTTGGTATGAGTTGCAGCAATGAAACTGCAGGAAATCTGGAAAACATGAGGACCAGATCGATCTCATAGGATGAGCGATCGATCTGGAAGAGCCAGAATGCTCTTATTTGGGCGAAAGAATAGAGCAGATCGATCTTCAATGGAGCCAGATCGATCTGCCAAGCATTCTGTAGTGGAAAGATCGATCCTCAAGCACCCAGATTGATCTCCTTAGCTCTCTGTTTGGGACCAGATCGATCTCATGATTTGACAGATCGATCTCATGCTTCAACAGATCGATCTCATTGCTTCGACAGATCGATCTCAGGCTTAAAAATGCCGTGAAAAAGAGGGATTTTAAGGGACCAGATCGATCTCCTCTTGGACCAGATCGATCTCCTAAAGTCATTCTATATAAGGAGAGCTGAAAAATCTGGAAATCTCGAAAAACACTTAACCTTACAATTTCAACCCAAAAACCTAACTTTCCCTCTCTAAAATCAGCCATTTTCAGTGAGATTTGAAGAGAGATCATTAGAGGCAAAGTTGTTCCTATCAAAGAGAAGAACAACATAGTGAGAGGGCATTTTCCCATTTTTGGAATTGAAGAAGTTAAGGGCATTACCATTGGAGCAAGAAGAGAAATCATATTGGTAAGATTCTAACACTCCAATCCAAATGCATTAGCTATTTAATTGATTTTAGAGTTGATTGATATGAGTATTGATGTATAAACTACCTAGGAATGTAGTGGAATTGGTGTGACCTAGAAATCTAAAATGGGTATAATGTGAGGATATGTGGGATTGAATGAACTTATGGTTTATGGCATGCTAAAGTTGTGATTGGGGTAATGTTATGATTTTAGATGGTTAGATGGAATTACATGGTGGGTTGGAAGAATTGTGAAAATGGATATGCTTGATAAATGCCATAGTGAGGATTCATGGAATATGAACACTATAAGCTTAGTGTCGATTTAATATCGATTTTGAATAAGTTAATAGGCCTAAGAAGATCCATAGACTCGAGCTATGGGTAAAGTGATGAAACTAGGCCATATAAGCGTTAATAGAGGCTATAGGTTAAATTGACTATAGCAAGCACAAGGGTTGCATTGTATGGATCGAATATAATGCGGGATACGATTTTGTGCAGTCCCAAAGAGTTTGTTGAATACGAACCGAATCGTACGAGTAAGCAGCTTAAGGAAGTGGAACCACGCATCGCGATTCCAGGTAAGGGAATTTTGTAAGTATATAGAGGTAGCTGCTCGTATTTTGAACTCGTGGGTATATATAGGGCTTTGGAAATATGCATGGACTTATAGAAATGTGTTTTGATAGTGTATGAGTATTTGTATGAGATTTGGTGGTTTGAGATGGTTATTGAAAAAGGGATAGTAAGGCTAATAATTGCATAAATCATGTGTTTTGAATGCATTTACAAAACACAATGCTTTGATTTGAGCAAATAAAAGGATAGGCTGGCTAGTACTTGAATGATGTTGTGAAATAGCCCATATGAGGCACTAAGCATATTATGAGATGTTTTGAATTCATGTGAGCCGCCTATCGCGTGTATGTGATTTAATTCGCGTTAGAGACTCACTCGCGCTGAATTCCTATGTTTTCACTTGTGTGAAACGTGCTTGAGCTTAGCTCGCACTTTGAATTTGAATTGTGATAATGTTTATAAACCGTACTGGAGCTTACGCTCGTACGTGGATTTGAGTGATTTTCTTATGCATATAACTGTACTGGAGCTATGCTCGTACATGGTTTCTTCATATTTTATGCATAAATGCCGTACCAGAGCGTTGCTCGTACGAAGTGATTGGTTTTGATGCATAAATTCGCGCTAGAGCGTAGCTCGCGCTGGTTTTCACACTGTGGTATGTATGAGGCCGTGGTGAGAGATACGGATTAACTCAGGGAACCCAACAGGCCTGACAGACCTCTTAGGTGGGGTGAGGGTGAGGGGCTAGGACCTGACATAATCCATCCAGGGAACCTAACAGGCCTGACAGACCTCTTAGGTGAGGTGAGGGTGAGGGGCTAGGACCTAGATCAGGGAACCCAACAGGGGCGAGCAAGGCCATGAGGGGCTAGGACCTGGTATTGAGGTTACTCCCACGCGCTTTCGAGACTATAAAGGTTACACTTGGTATGGGGTAGATAAGACCTATGACAGGCACCCCCAACCATGTTATGGGTCCGCGGAGTACGATGTACCGTGTATATCACATGGAGTACGATGTACCGCGTGGTGGTTACTTGATTTGAGAAAGTCTGGCGAAGAACTAACCCACCTTCGTGCCAGCATGATACACCGCACACCGGAATCCGTGTGGTCTGGGATGATATGTGACGATTGGCCATCATAGTCACTTGAGATGTAGTAACCTGTCTCCTTGCTTGAATTACTTACTACCACATGATTTTAATCTCTAAGTGTGATTGTGATTGTTTAAGGTAGACCCGAAGGAGGGGTCGAGCCTCGTGGATTTGATTTGTGAAACGAAAATGAGGTTGTGATTGTGAGTTGATGTGATGTGATTGTATGTGATGAGAAAGAGTTTTATTACGTGAATTTAAAAATGAGGTTTCTTAATGAATTGCCCTTTTTATGAATTTAAATGAGATCGAGCATGAGATGATTTATACATGATGTTTTACCATGTCTTATATGCCAATTTTACATGACTTTGATACATGATATATATGTATACTCATATGGCATAGTTTTATTCCTCATGCTCCTATCATAAATGATTTATGCATAACACTATCAGCATGTAGATAGAGTAGTTATCTACCATGCTTGCATTATTGCCTTACTGAGCGTGTGGTTGCTCATCCCACTCTATTTTCCCCCCTACAGAGCGTGCATAGTAGCCCAGTGAGGACTGAGGCGTATTATTTTGGACTCCGCTGCATCTCCATCGCTGAAAGGTATATACACAGTGATTCTTTTTGTATCTAAACAATGTAAAAGCACAGTATTCTTTTGTGTTGTACTTATGGGGGATGTAGATGTCAGTAAAACATGTATTCGTACAAATACACGATTAAATGCACATGTATGACATTGTTTTAATTAATTGAGAATGAATGAGATGTGGTGTTTATTATTGACTCACAGCCCAACAGTGTGTGGTGAGTTTAGTTCACGACCGGGTAAGGTAACAGTAAAACGCGAAAAATTTTCAATGATTTTCGGTTAAAGAGAATGGAATTGGGTCTTGATATTGTCAGACCCGGATTTTTTGTAGCTTATTTCCTTATGATTCCTATGTGTATGAACACTATGTAATTATGGTTGAATCATAAGAAGAGTATTTATTAGATTTAAAGTGTTATTGAAATGAATTAACACTCAAAAGCTACATAAAATGCCTAATGTGAACAATGAGTATCACAGGCTAAACCGAGTCATTCTAAATCATTCTGACTGAAAATAAGAACTAAAAATAAGAGGGCATAGTGAGCTCATGAAGGAAAGTCAACTTGATTTAGACCCGAACATACAAAACGAGAGTAAAAGCTAAAAAGGGTAAAGTGGACCTTTTCGGTGAGAAAAGGAGTTTCGGGAGAAATTATCCACCGAGAGCTGTTGGGATATAAAGACGAGAGTGTAAGACATGATATATAACACTTTCGAAAATTTGAGAAAAAGTCAACTTAGTCAATGGTTAAGGAAAAAGTCAACTATAGTTAAGAAAGTGGACTTTTACCATAGTTGACTAATCAAGATTTGAAATTAACCTAAGTGTGGAGAAAATTATGGGGAAAAATATTCTTGGCTAGAATACAAGATAATCATCCCCGGAGGTAAGGAAAATTTATTCGGAAGGATTCCGAAATAAATTTAATGGTTAAAAACGTAATGGGCCTAAGGTGAAAATTTTAAAGCCCATTAAGGTATACTAAATGTATATCGAAAATGTTGGGTCCTTTAGACGGAATTGTTGGACCAATTGATCAGCCAAATTTTGAGACAATAAAAGGCCCGAGGTATAGTGAAAATTTCAGCCCGAAAGCCCATTAGGAAAGCCCAAACCGAGAAGCCCAATTGGAAAAGCCCATGAGATAAATATCTAACCATAGTTAAAGTTAACTATGACTCATAAGGTGACTCATAAGGTGACTCATGGTTCAGATTTGGAAAGTCAAGCATAGTGGCTGAAAAGTAAGGCTTAATGGCTAAGTAAGTGGCTTATAAATGCAGCCACACCATTGTCTTCTTCATCACACATTTCCGGCTAGAGAAGAACACCATTGAAACATAAACATTCAAGCTTTCTCTCACTAGAAATCACTAGGAATTAGTCATATTTGGAACTTGCATTCTTCATGGAAGTTGTTCCAAATTGAGAGGAGATTAACATATGTTGGATTTGGCTATCAAGGAGCCATAGAGAGCAAACCGAGAGCCTCCAAAGATTCGGCCAAAAGGAGAACACTACAATTGGTATATTTTCTAATTTCCAATTTCATATATGTTAATGTATGAATGATTTCAAGTATGTTAATATATGTTTTAAGCATTGAAACATATTAAATCACCATGAAGAGGGTTAGGCCGAGAGTGATCAATGGGATATTGAAATATGTCAATTTGATTTTAAGACATAAATGGATTAGTACACATGTATTAATGTTAATGGTATAATTAGAATTAATCAAATTGATTAATTAATACATGTAAATTGTTGGCAACCAAGGTGTTTGATAAAATGCCTAAATGAACAATAGGATGATTGGTAATATTGCCTACCAAGTGTATGTGAAAATGCCTAAGTGAAAATGGCTAGGAAATAGGCATGTATGGCATGCCATGGTGGAAACCGAGAATGGCTAAGCTTTCGGCCAAGGCATGTGGCCGAGAGGCCCAATGGGCCAAGCCCAATATTTTTAGGCCCAATAGGGTGTAATGGGCCTAAGACAAGCCCAATAAGAGTTGGTGGGCCCCACAAGCCCAATAGGCCCAACAAAAGTGAATAGTAAAATAGAAATGGGCTTAAGGCCTAGTTAAGGCCCATTAAGGATTTTAAGGCCCATTAAGGGAAAATTAAACTGTATTAATGTGTAATACAGTAGGAAAATGATAATTAACCTGAGGAATGGTTATTTACAGCTCCGGAGTTTACATCGAGAGTTGATCGGACTGCGGGATTTAGCAGCACCGAGGAAGTGAGGTCACGTGACGTGATCCGAGGTAAGGGACTTTTGCGAGTAGTTAGAGATACCTGCACGTATTTTCAACTGCTTCTGCATTCACTTAAAAACTCTGAGGGTCAGAGAAAGTGAATAATAATTATTGCGACCCGATAGTGGCAAATTACGATTTTGCCCCTAGTTAGTCAAAAAGTCAACTTTTGTGAGAAGTTGCAAAAAGCATGGAAAATACTATTGTGAGTGTTTAATTGCTATTAGCATGAAAATAAATAGATGGGCTAATGATTTTAAGGTTGGTATGACTTAAGCACACTTTTAGTGCTGATTTTACTATTTTGTAAACAATCCCTTTTTAAATAGCCATCTATCATATTATGTGAGAATGAATCGTGCTAGAGCACAGCTCGCACTGGGATTCATGTGTTTTTCCACATAATATTAGTGCTGGATTTGATACGCACTAGATTTTCATGACATGCATGATAGAGTACTGGAGTTTTACTCGTACTCAGCTTTGAATAATATATGCATGACAGAGTGCTAGAGCGTTGCTTGTACTCGATTTTTCATGGTTTATACATGACATAGTACTGGGAGCTATTGCTCGTACTTGATTTTGATATTGTGCATAGCATAGTGCTGGGAGCTATTGCTCGTACTTGATTTAATACATAAACTATGCATTGACCTAGTTGCTAGAGAGTGCTCGCACTAGAGTCGAGTTTTATGATGTGAAACAGTGTTGAGCGGAGTAACGACTGTGAGTCGCACTCAAGACGCACACTGTATGTGATATGTAATACATGTTGAAACCCATGCTTGAGACCTTGCGTGACTGTGTGTCATAGCTAGAGAGGATATCCGCATGAGGTTGGTATAGACGTGGTATGATATTTCCACAGGCACGAGGGCTAAGACCTATGTTAGGCACCCTGACTGTGATGTTGATGAGTTCCACGGGAGTGAGAGCTAAGTCCTATGGTAGGCACTCTGGCCGTGAGAACGGGTCCACGGGGGTACTTTGTATCGTGTCTGAGTGGCACGAGGTACGCTGTACCGTGTGTTACGTAGCTGGCGGTTGACATTGGACTGACCATCCTCCCGTTACAGCAGTGAGGCCCCGCACATCTAGATCTATGTGGCTTGGGATCACTTTCTTTTCGGATATGATCATAATCTAGGATACTATTTGCATAAACCACAGAGTCTCACATGTTATATCACATTGATTGACTTCTTTAAACTGCGGACAGACCTGAGGGATGGGTCGGACTCCGATTTGTGTTGTGAATCATTTGATGCCATATTTATATGTGATTTAAATATACATGGCATAATTTACATAAAGGCATGATTTATATATAAATGCATTGTGTTGCACTACATGCCTACTTTTGAGAAATAAAGCATGATTTCTGTACATGAGATTTATTCTATACAAGTACATATATATTATATTTCAAGACATGCTTTTAAAGTAAGTAAGGAAATAAATGTTTTCAAGGCATAGCACTATTTTGAGTAGATAGTGTGGATATCTACTTGCTTGCCTGAATTCCTTACTGAGCGCGTTATGCTCACCCCCTTTTCTTTACATCTCTCTACAGAGCGTCAGTAGATCGAGAGTTATCACGGGAGAGTGTCCCAGAGTCCACTACTAGTTCCTATCGATTTATCAGGTATACTTATTATGTACAGTTGTGTATCTAAACATAGAAACAGCACAGTGATGTATACATTATATAGTTTGGGGAATGTATTTGTATTAGATGTATAATAAAAGCAACTACAGTCAGAATTAATATATTGACATGTATGTATGAGAATGAATATTATGGTAAGTGAAGACTCTGACATCGAATCACAGCCCAACCAGTGAAGAGAGAAAAGGTAAGTTAAAATGCGAAAAATTTATAGTGATTTTTGGATAAAGTCGAGGATTGAAACTGGGGTCCTGACAGAGTTTCCCCTCTGCCTCACGACGGAGGCCACCAGCGAGGAGACCCAAGCGAGCGGCTAGAGGGAGAGATAGTCGAGCCATCGCCGGTGCTGGTAGAGGCTGAAGGAAGCGGCGATCAGCTGTCAAGAGAGAGAAAGAGACAAATCGAGAGAGGAAAAGGAGATTTGGTGGTCACCGACGTCGATTAGCCCTGACCACCACCAGCCGAGTGTTCTCCAGGTGAATACCGATCGATCGGTGGCTGAATCGGCCAGTGGAACACCGGCAACGTCGTCAATGATGACAAAAAGGAAACGGCACCGACACTAAAGGGAGAAGAGGCCAAACCGGCCACTTTCTGGTCGGTCTAGGTGAAGCCGACACCAGATCCATGCACCGGACGACCCCGCGGATGTACTAGAGACGAAAGACGGTGAAGAACCGACCGATGATGCTCCGAACTGCGAAGGAGAAAACTGAACTAGACTGAATCGGACTAAACCGGCTGAACCGAACAGGCCTGAATCAGGCTGAACCAGACCGAACCAGTTCAGCCAGAAAAGAAGAAAAAGAAAGAGAAAAAGAGAAAAAGAAAAAGGGAAAAAAATTGGGGAAAATTTCAGTGATACAATCGAGCTACGGGTAAGCCGGTAAGCGGTCAAAATTGACTGATTTAAATTTCAGAATATTTAATTTGATAAATATTCGACTGAAAATTTACCCAGAAAAATATGTAATTGTTTAGCTCGACAATTGGCTTCAAACGAGAGCTCAAGTCAGCCTCGATTTGCATACCATCACGGAATCCTAGGTAGGTAGCTCTGATTTACGATAATTTGTATAGTTATTCGTGTTAGAAATTTACTGCATAAATTATGGATTAATTCCGTATAAAATGAATTAAATTCTGAAATTTGAGATAAATTGTCGTAAATAATTAATTGAGCTATCCAAGAGTTTAAAACGAGGCCCAATAAATACTGATGAGCCCAATGAGCCCAATAGGCCTCGATGATGTGAATAGTAAGTGGAAAATGGGCTTAAGGCCGATTAAGCCCCATTATGGTACAATCGGGCCTAATGGGCCCAATATGAGTAAACGAGCTCAATAATTTAAATTAAGCCCAGAAAATATGAAATACAATTAATTATATTGTATTTAACCTAATGAATATTTATACGCAGTTTCGGAGACTAGATTGGGAGTAAATCGGACTGCGTGACGAGACATCAGTGGAAAGGTTAGACTGTACAGAAAAATGAGGTAAGGGAATTTTGTGAGTAGATAGAGGTATCTACGCATTTTTATAATAACCTTTGTATACACTGAAAATGTATAAAGATCCTAGAAATGGAATAAAAATTTTAAGGACTCGAGATAGGTAAAAGACTATTTTACCCTTACTAAGGGAAAATTCACCTAAGGATGGTGAAAATATGACATGCATGAAATGCTCAATTTGAAATATTTCTGTTTATTTTTAGCAAAGTAAATTGGTAGGTTGGCCAGTATTTGCATAAATTTCACAAGATAACACTACGTAAGTGTTATTTAGATTTAAATGAAATTTCTTTGAAAAATGGGCTAACTATCAAGTTTATATGGAAAACAGATGGTGCTGGAGCATTTCCTTGCACTATATCTGAGTTTGTGAGTGTGCATAATGGTGCTGGAGCGGTTGCTTGCACTGATTTGTGTGACATCATATGCATGAAATGTGCTAGAGTGGTTGCTCGAACTGATTTTTACTATTGTGAAATGCATGAGAGGTGTTGGAGCCTAGCTCGCACCTTGTTTTGACTTGATATGAATAAAAAGGTACTTGAGCGATTGCTCGCACTAGTTTTAATGATTTGACATGCATGAGAGGTGCTGGAGCTTAGCTCACATCCTGTTTTGATATGATAATTGCATAAAAGTCATACTGGAGCTTTGCTCGTACGTGATTTAATCGATTTAATTGAATAAAAGTCATCCTGGAGTGTAACTCACATGAGATTTGATTTATTTATGCATAAAACTGTACTGGAGCATTGCTCGCACGAAGTTTTGATTTACTTTATCATTTATTCGTGCTGGAACATTTCTCACATGAAGTTTTGAATGATTTATGCATGATACTGTGTTTTAGCATTGCTCGCACGAGGCTTTGATGGATTTTATGCATAAAACTGTGCTAGACCTTGCTTGCACGTGATTTTATATAGATTTATAACTATTTTAAAGTCGTATTGGAGTGCTACTCGTATGCAGATTTTACTGATTTTTATGAAAACATGTTAGAGCTTCACTCGCACGAGGTTTTCAGATATCATGAATATGCATGGAGTTGTACGGGAGCTTTGCTCGCACAAGGATTTATTTAACATGCATATAGGGGTGTTGGAACCTCTGATAGATTATGTGTCACAATGAGATGATATGCCCACACGTGCATACTGAGACATAGGTTGGGTGGATAAGACCTACGGCAGGTACCCCTTGACTATGATTTGGGTTCACGGAGTACATTGTACCATGTATGTCACGCAGAGTACGTTGTACCGTGGGGATTGTTGGAGTGGAGTGGCATTAGCCACGAGGCGGTAAGCCTTGCCCTCACAATCCTGATATTTATGTTGTTCTGGCGGCAGGACTGACCCACCTCCCGTTTCAGGTGTGATGCCCCGCACAGTAGGTACTATGTAGTCAGGGATCACTAGGATATAGCCATAGTCCTCGATCTTACTGATATAGTCACCTACATGTCTCACATGATATAACTTTTGGTCTCGATTGACCAGGGTAGACCCAAGGGAGGGATCAGGCCCCCGATTTTGTGATTTTCACTGAGATGTGATTTTCTACTACGATGATAGATTCTTCAGAGGATTTTATGGCATGTGACCCTAAAAGAAGGGAAATTTTATAACAAAAATTTTATAATGAATTTTTAATGAGTTTGAGATTGATTTATGAGATGATTGACCCGGAGGGGTTATTTTATACTGAGCTTTAATGAAGTGATTTAAATGCAGTAGCATTAGGAGTTTTCCATGCTTTAATTACAAATTCATGAAAAGAATTGTCTCTCATGATCATGACATGAAATAATACATGATCTTGACTTACTTCATGCGAATTATGATTTTACATAAAATGCTATTGATGCATGAGTTGCATGATTTCTATATGCACGAATAGTTTTTATAAAATATGGCATTAATGTGTGCATGATTTCGTGTGTGAGATTTAAACGAAAACAAATGGATTTAAGGACATGGAATTATGAGCGTATAGATAGTAGAGCTATCTACTTACTTACATGATTGCATTACTTAGCGCGTGGTTTGCTCATCCCCTTATTATTCCTTTTTTCAGAGCACTCGCAGTAGTTAGCGAGCGGCTGAGGACTTGCATTCTTAGTATCCGCTGCGTCCCAACGAGAGATAGGTATACACATTTGTATAGTTTTGTATGTGAACATGTAAATGCACAGTACTGTAAACGGATATGATGTCGGGGATATAAGGTTATGTAAATACCATTGTGAATGAATTTAGTTAAGGTCAAAGGATAGTAAATCCTGATGTGTGAATGTGAATATAGAAATATGAAAATGGAATGGTAAATAATTGAGATGGGACTACCACTGAATCATAGCCCAACTATTGGTAAGATGGTCACGATAAGAGAAAGGTAAGAATTAAATAATAAACGAAAAAATTAAAAGAAAAATTGTAGTGCATTTTAGGTAATTTGGGCTGTGACAGTTTTTGGTATCAAAGCTAAGTTGGCCTGATATGAGTCGATGTTAATGGTTAAGGAAGTTTACATCCCCATGTGCTGTGCATTGTTTAGATACAATTGTGTATATCGAGATGAGATTGCAGACAAGAATTTGGTTTTAGATGCAAGAATATAGTCATTAACTGATAGCCACTATTGTAGAGTGGCGAGTACACGAGCTCGAGACTGTAGAGATAGGCCTGAGAGTCGTACTGAGTCGCCACATGAGACTCAAAAAGCTGTTGAAGTGGTGCCTGATGTTATGCATACCCCACAGAGTCCAACAGAGAGATCGAACAGAGTCCGATAGAGAGATCGGACAGTATTGAGACATGATTCGCGAGGTTGGAGCGGAGTGTGGAGAATATTTTGGGAGCTAATTGCTCAGAGTATGCATGAGATTTGAGGGCAAGTCAGAGCATTGGTGGAAGTCCGCTCGACCCATCTAAAGAGTTAGACATCCAAAATGGACATGGGAAATAATTCTAGACGTATTCCGGTGACAGAATATCCCAGACACTACTTAAAGGAATTACAGATAAAATTCATTAATCTGACCTAGAGGAACTGGTTGATTGACGAGTATAAAACTCAGTTTATATTCCTAGGCAGGTATGACCCCGACACTATGAACAGTGAGAGTCGGGATGTCTGAAAGTTCATGAAAGGGCTCAGATTGTCAATTAGAGTCTGATTGGTCCCATTAGATACCGTACCTATGTCGAGGCAGTGCGCAGACTACAGTTGTGTGAATAAGATCATGAGTTGCATGCCTCTTAGATTAGGAAAGGTAGTAAGGGTCGAAATAGAGACAAAGAGAATAGTGGATGACAAAGATGTCAGAGCGAGAAAGAGACCATTTGGTAAGAGATTTAGAGCTATCGAGTCATGGGGTAAAATAATTGGTAAGGCCCAGTGTATCCAATTTCAGCACTTTTGAGGGGTATTGTGATTGGAGGACCCTGACCTGCTACGAAGCAGTGAAGGATGTGTGGTAGATACCACGGAAATAGGCCCTACACCTTATTGACTAAAATATGCATTAAGTGTGGTAAGATGGGCCATTTATTTAATGATTGCTTAGAGTTGGGTGAGACTGCCCCACAGAAGGGCAAAGAGACAGAGAAAACCCTGCTGATATCTCTACACCGAAAAGGGAAGCCACAGCCGAAGAGAAAGGGAAAGTAGGCTGTTGGACAAGGGCGAGAGTATGCCTTGGACCAAGAAACTACTGATGTTTCATCTAATGTGGTGGAAGATACCACACTGGTTGTGAATAATGAATTAATTATTTTCATTGATCCTGGTGCCACGAATTTCTTCATACTGCCTTCAGTTGCTTATAAGTTAGTGAAAGATGTGAAACATGTACCCTTAGGCAAGATGATGATAGTTAGCTGATTATCACTAACTGAATATGGGTATAGGGATTGTAAGTTGAAAACGGGGGAAGAAGTATAAGTCAACCGATTTTATTTAATGGAATATGAATAATTTTGAAATAATATTTGAGAATAAATTGGTCGGCTGCAAACTATGTTGTTTAGATTGCTATCCCAAAATAGTGATGTTTTCACCCGTGAAAAGTGTACTGTAAGTTTGACACGAAATGAAAGAGGTGTAGCGATTGTAATTAAAGGAGTGAATGATTGTACGGACGAGATGAGTAACGATGGGAATGTTTCATTGCTTGTGTGGTTAGTATGTATAAGGTACATCCGAAATTAACAGATATCCTTGTGGTCAAGGAGTTTCCTCATATCTTCCCGGATAATCTACCAGGGCTACCATCAGATAAAGAGATAGAATTTTATATTGAGTTGGTACCTGGTATGGAGCCGATATCCTAACCACGATATAAAATAGTATTAGTGGAACTGGAAGGACTAAAGAAACAATTACAGGAGTTATTGGATAAGCGTTCCTCAGACCAATGTGTAACTTGAGGAGTACTTATTCTGTTTGTGAAAAAGAGAATGGAAGCCTCTGACTATGTATTGAATTTTGATTGTCGAACGAGGCTAACATCAAGACTAAGTGTTTTCTCCCACTGTAGATGATTTATTGGATTAGCTGTGAAAAGAGCATATCATTTTAGAGATCGATTTGAAGTCTGGGTAACATCCATTAATAATTTGGAATGTGAATGTGCCCAAGATGATTTTCGTAACCGATGGGCCATTAATGAATATGGTATTTAAACTGTACCTGGACTGATTTGTAGTCATCCTTAGCGATGATATTTTGATGTATTCGAAGTCCAAAGAAGAGTATGAGCAGCAACTGAAAACTATTTTACAGATGAAATGTTGAGAGTTTTTCGAAATGAGCTGCTTAGTTGACACATCTCGATCGAAAAAAGATTGCATATGAGTGGGATGATAAGTATGAAAGTATCTTCAGTGAGTTTTGATGTATTGAGGTATAAACTGACCATCGTAATTAATTTCACCATACCCAATAGCTCAAGAGGTTTCAGTGTGTATGGATACCTCAAAATAAGGAGTGGGTTGTGTATTGAAGTAAAATGGGAAGATAGTCACTTATGGATCTAAACAACTCAAGGATCATGACAAAAACTATCCAACCCATAAATTAAAATTGGCAGTGGTAGCGTTTGTACTGAGTATATGGCACTACTATGTACGCGGTGAGAAATATCGGGTATACACTGATCAAAAAACCCCAAGTACCAGTTTTCACAGAAAGAGTCGAATATGAGAATAAAGAGGGTTAGAGCTTCTGAGGGATTGTGATTGTAAAAAATTGTACCACCCAGGAAAGGCTAATGTAAAGGCTGATGCCTTGAGCAGAAAAAGCCTCAGGATGGTATCACATATGATGGACAGGGAGCATGAGCTGCTAGAGCAGTTGTGAGCCTCAGTAGTGATGTGATCCCTTCTGATGATGATAGTGATTGTGTGACAGCTACCCTGAGAGTAGAACCAGATTTGAGTGATCGAATTTGACAGGCTTAGCGTGATGATCGGTAGGGTGTCGATAGTACGGGTCAGATTCAGATGGGTACAGTGAGAGAGTTCATAGTCAATAATAATGGCTTACTAAGGTTCAGAGACAGTATAAGTGTTCCCCATGACCATAGTGATGAGATAGTGTTATTGTCAGAAGCTCACTCTTCAGTATATATAGTGCATCCGAGAAGTAATAAATATATCAAAATCTTTGAAAAAGGGTATTGGTGGTTAGATATGAAAAGAGACATTGTAGAGATTGTGGTGAAGTGTCTCGTATGTCAGCAGATTAAGGTAGGGAAATAGACGTTAACAGGGTTATTGCAGCCTCTACCTATATCGATACGAAAATGGGAGCAAGTTATCATGGATATTATGATGGGTTATAGAGGACCGCAGGAATCACAAGGCTATCTGGGCGATAGTCAATAGATTGACTAAGTCTCCCCACCTTCTGGTTATGAAATCCCCAGATACTCTGAGTGTGTAGGCAGATTTATGTGTACGAAAAATTGTGAAACATTATGTAGCGTCTCAGGGAGCATGATATCAAATAGGGATTCCCGCTTCACTTCTCACTTCTGGGAACATTTTTCAGGAAGCTATAGGAGCCTGATTGAGTGTTAGCGTAGCTTTCCGTCCTCAGATAGATGGTCAGTCAAAGAGGACTGTACAGGTTCTGGAGGATATGATGAGAGCATGTGTCTTTGATTTTATAAGCTCTTAGGATGATCAGTTGCTACTAATTGAATTCGCCAATAGCGACAGTTATGACTTGAGTATCGAGATAACATTATATGAGGCATTGTATGGCCGTAAGAGTTGTTCCCCGACTTAGATAGGAAGAAGTGAGTGACAGACAGAAAATTGCTCTCAATTCGGTATAATAAGTCTTTGAGGGTGTTCTGTTGATTGTGAGAGATTAAGAACACCTCAGAGCAGAGAGAAAAGCTATTCTGACAAGAGACAGAGAGCGTTGAAGCTCAAAGAGAAGGTCGTATGTTGAAAAATCGATTCGGGCATTAAACAGGAAGGAGGAAGTGTTGAGGTTTAAGGTAATCTCCCTAGTCAAGTCCGTTGGTAGTATGACACTCCGAAAAAAGTCAAATGGGAATTAAAGAGTATGATGCGATAGACAGAGTTGTTTATGGACCCATTTGACTTGGTTTTAATTTCGAGGACCATATTTCTTAAGTGGGGGAGATTATGTAAGACTCGATTTTTATCGTATTTCCTTATGATTCACGTGATGTAAACATGGTGTTATGTAAATTGAATCATAAGAAGAGTTGTACGTGAATGAAAAATGCAAATGGAATGAATAAAAATTCCTGAATGCATTTAAAGATCAAATAAAGGGTAAATCGATCAAAAGACTGAAATTCGGTATTAATTTAACAAGAAAATTTCATTATAAATATGGATTTGAGAAATCTTGATCAAAAACGACGAAAATATAGAATTATCCCGAAAATATTGGAAAAATATACCGGAAAGACGAATTAAGGCTGATAAATTCATTTATTGATTAAATGAATAAAATAATATTTTTAAAGGTATTTTTGGATTTTTAATGTATTTTAAATTGAATAAAATAATAAAAAAGAAAAAAAAAGAATCGTGAAATCGCAATTTTGCAAAGAACCAAAGGAAACAGAAGACCGAGGGAGATCGTGTTTCCCCTCTGCCTCACTGACGGAGGTCACCAGCGAGGACACCCAGGTGAGCGGCTAAAGGGAGAGACAGCCGAGCCATCGCCGATGCTGGTAGAGGCTGAAGGAAGCGGCGATCAGCTATCAAGAGAGAGAAAGAGAGAAACCGAGAGAGGAAAAGGAGATTCGGCGGTCATCGACGCCAATTAGCCCCAACCACCACCAGCTGAGCGTTCTCCAGGTGAATACTGACCAATCGGTGGCTAAATCCGCCAGTGGAACGGTCGGCAGCGCTGTCAACGGCGACAAAAAGGAAAAGGCATCGACATCGAAGGGAGAAGAGGCCAGACTAGCGACTTTTCGACCAGTCTAGGTGAAACCGACACCAGATCCATGCACTGGACTACCCCGCGGATCTGCAAGTGACGAAAGTCGACGAAGAACTGGTCGACGATGCTCCGAATGGCAAAGGAGAAAACGGAACCGGACAGAACTGGCTGAACCGAACTAGTCTGAACTAGGCTGAACCGGACCGAACCGGTTCAGCCAGAAAAGAAGAAAAAGAAAGAGGAAAAAGGAAAAAGAAAAAGAGAAAAAATTAGGAAAAATTCCAATGATGCAATCGAGCTACGGGTAAGTCGGTAAGGGGTCAAAATTGACCGATTTAAATTTCAGAATATTTAATTTGATAAATATTCGACTGAAAATTTACCTAGAAAAATATGTAATTGTGTAGCTCGACAATTGACGTCAAACGAGAGCTCAAGTCAGCCTCGATTTGCGTACCATCATGGAATCTTGGGTAAGTATCCCTTATTTATGATAATTTGTATAGTTATGCGTGTTAGAAATTGTAAGACCCGATTTTATCGTATTTTCTTATGATTCACACATTTTATGGAGATTGTTATATGTTAATGGAATCATAAGACGAATGATTTTGATCATATAATTATGAATGAGGTAGTCGAACATATGTTAAATCCGAAAATGGACAATTAAGGAATTTCAAATTAAATTTATAAGATTTGGATTGTCCGGATAGAGATACAAATTTTAAATAAGAGATTATAGTGGGTCCAAGAAGGAAAGTAGGTCTAAATTGGTCTCAAACATGTAGAAGGGTAAAACGGTCAAAAGACTGAAAGTCGGTGTAAATGCGTTAAAAAAATTTCATTAAAAATATGGAATGGAGAAATCTTGATCAATAACGAAGAAATAATTAAATTTTGAGTCTAACTGATCAAGATATGAATTTATTGGAATTAATCTAAATTTTCACTCGGGATAATATCCCGAAAATACGTAGAAAATATACCAGGAAAGTGGAAAAATAGGTTAAATAAATTAAATTAATTAATTATATAATAAAATACATAATTATTAGATATTTTGGTAAAATGTAATATTTTAATGAATAAATAATAAAATAATAAAATAATAAATTATAAGAATAAAATAAAATAAGATAAAAAGGAAGAGAAATCGCGAACGATTTCTGGAAAACGATTAGGCGAGACCAAGGGAGTCGATCTCCATCACCGACAACCTCCGGTGACCAGGAAGCCAGACGAGAGGGGCAGCCGAGCTCGCCGGCACCGACAGCTAATGGAGAAACAGCGATCGACAAGAGAGAAAAATAGGAAAGAGAGAGAAAGCGAAAATCGAGACGATCGGGGGCCGGAGGAGGGGGAAGTACCTCGCCACCGGCCAGAGGGAGTGACCACGACGTCAATCCAGGCACGGATCGTGAGAAACGTCGTCAACGGTAGCAGAAAAGAAATGGGTATTGACACCAGGGGAGAAGATGCCAGACCGGTCACTTTTCGGCCACCGTTAGTGAAACCGAGGCCAGATTCGTGAATCAGACTGCCCCGCGGAGCTGCTGAAGGCGGAAGCCGACGAAGAACTGACAGGCAGAGCTCCAAACGGTGAAGAAGAAAACTAAACCGAACCAAACTGGGCTGAACCAGACCGAACCAGTTCAGCCAAGAAAGAGAGGGAAAAAAAGGAGAAAAAGAAAGAAAAAGAGAAAAGGGAAAAAAAAGACAAGATTTTTGGGGATACACCGGACTTTGTGTAAGTCGATAAGGGGTCAAAAGTGACCAATTTGATTTTCAAAAAATTTATTTAAATTATATTTGATCAAAAATTAACTCGGAATTAAATATAAAATTATGCAGTTCGACAATAACTTCCGAACGTGAGACGATCGAACTTCGATTTACACACCATCGCATAATCTCGGGTAAGTAAAGCTCATTTATGACAATTTATGTGATTATCGCGTATTAAAGATTTATTTTACGAATTATGGATTAAATTCCGCATTTAGTGAATTATATTGGGATTTTTGAATTAACTGTCGTAAATGATATACAGGCTATCCAAAGAGTTTGGAACGAAGCCCGATGAGTATTGGTAAGCCAAATTGGCCCAATAGACCCGAAGAATGGATTTAATAAATGGAAATGGGTCGAGGCCCATTAAGATGCAATCGGGCTCAATAAAGTAAAACGGGCCCAGTGTTTTAGATTCGATCAGTATAAGTGAAATACTGATAAGTATATTAGAACTAACCCAAATACATGGTTATATGCAACTCCGTAGACTTGGTTTGGAGCGAATTTGGACTGTGAGATCTGGTATTATCGAGACGGGATAAGTTTGCGCGTGATTCCAAGTAAGGGAATTTTACGGACTGCTAGAGGTAACTTTACTTAATTTCAACTTCATTTGCAGTCTCTTAAAATGTCTGAAGGGTCTAGATTTCAGATAAAAATTTTAGTGGCTCGGATGGGTAAATGACCAAAATACCCTTGTGAAGGGTAAAATTTCCAAAATTAAGAAAAGTTGGGGGGGGCAAGAATTAGAGGTTCTTGCTTGTTTTTGAGGTGGTTTGACACATGCATGGGTAGGCTGGCTACCTTTTAAATAAAATGCACAGCATTGCATAACTTTAATCAATGTTGATTTTCTCTGAAATTGATTTGAGAAATGTAGCCGCCTACGTGATTTTCTAGAAATGTGACGTGCTAGAGCTCAGCTCGCACACGTTTTGATTTGTGTGATGCATGCATTAGTGCTGGAGAAAGAGCTCGCACTAGAGTCTTACATGCATTGGTGCTAGAGTCTAAATCGTACTAGATTTTCATATGATTTTCGTTACAGGGTGCTAAAGTCTAACTCGCACCAGATTTTCACTTAAATTGTTATGACAGAGTGCTGGAGCCTAGCTCGCACTAGTTTTACATGATTTTGACAGAGTGCTGGAGCTTAGCTCGCACTAATCTTGTCAGATTTTATAAAATGCGTGTTGGAGCTTGGCTCACACGAGATTTTCCTTGATTTTATGAGAGTACTGGAGCATCGTTCGCACTGGTTTTACGAGAATATGCGATGAGCTGTGCTTGGAGCGTCGGGTAGACTGTGTGTCATGTCGATTAAATAGGCTTGCACGTGCGTTTTGAGATAGGGCATGAGTATGGATATGATATATGGGTCCACGGAGTATGTTGTACCATGCAAGTAGCATAAAGTACGATGTACCGTGCTGGGATTGATTATATGGCATCTTCAGATGCGTGGCATCTTCGGATTCGAGTGGCATCTTCGGATACGAGTGATCGGACAGGGCCGACGGGATGGACTGACCCACCTCTTGAGGCGGTCCTCGATCGTGGTGAGACCCCGCACACTAGGATTCGTGTAGCAGTGGGATCACGAGGACATATGACCATAATCCTAGTTATTTGCCCGAGATATATACATATATTTCCTAGTCTCGCATGTTGATGTTTTGAGAAACTCGTTTTGTGGATTTTTTTGTGAGTCTAGATCACCCAAGGGAACGGTTAGATCCTGACTGAGATAAGATTTTGATGAGAGTGAAACTGGGTTTTAAACTGAATTTACATGATGTTATTTCCAT
Source organism: Firmiana major (assembly GCA_033439115.1). NCBI lineage: Eukaryota > Viridiplantae > Streptophyta > Magnoliopsida > Malvales > Malvaceae > Firmiana > Firmiana major. Next base: position 16,539,658 of record CM065903.1, on the reverse strand, counting down.
TTTATTTAAACCCATGAGCAATGTAAACTGGTTTTACATGACATTCATTGTATCGCATGTTATTATTGCTTTGAAAAGCATTTAACTTCATGATTTTGTGCGAGTCATGAAACACCCGAGGGATGGGTTGAGTCCTAGCTTTGTTGTGAAATTTTAACGAGAATAAAAGGCTTTAAATGGATTTGCATGTTGAGTTTTTCATGCTATTTGAAATCCATATTTGAACTTGTTTTACATGACATCATTAATTGTCGCAACTGTTTTGAATGTGTAGAGAAAGGGTGGTTTATGCATGGTACCACGCTCATGTAGGTAGTATGGTTACCTACTTGTTCGTAGGATTGCCTTACTGAGCTTGATGTGCTCACCCCTTTCATTTTCTCACACAGATCAACTCTAGTAGACTTTGAGGTGACTAAGTACTGCACTCCTGATATCCGCTGCTGCCCATCATTTTAAGATATATACACTTGTACATATTGTATATAAATAAGAATAGCACAGTAACATGTTGGTAAATAACTTTCGGGGATGTATAGACACTATAAACAATTGTAAATGAATGGGAAAGAATTAGTGAAAAACGCATGTGTTTACCTTTCATTTAATAAGAAATTAAGTTACATGATGATTGAATGGTGGGACTGACATTGACGCACAACCCAATTATTAATGGAATGTGGTCACGATCAGAGGACAGGTAAGTATGAAAGAAAAATGAAAAATTTACTCTGATTTTTGGGTCGTGACAGAAATTTACCGCATAAATTACGGATTAATTCCGTATAAAATGAATTAAATTCTAGAATTTGAGATAAATTGTCGTAAATAATTAATTGAGCTATCCAAGAGTTTAGAACGAGGCCCAATAAATACTGATGGGCCCAATGAGCCCAATAGGCCTCGATGATGTGAATAGTAAGTGAAAAATGGGCTTAAGGCTGGTTAAGGTCCATTATGGTACAATCGGGCCCTATATGGGTGTTGAGTTAATATATTTTGAAATGACAAAACAAGTAAATTCAATAATATAAGAATGATATAAAGACATGTTTAGAGGTTATCAGTACCAGAACTTAGAGTTCTGTTGATGAGAGATCGATCTGGCTTATGAGAGATCGATCTCCTGGGTTTTTACTTAATGAGAGATCGATCTCATGAAGAAATGAGATCGATCTGCCAAGCCTTGAACCTTTACAAAGGTTTTAAGGAAGAATGAGATCGATCTGCAAGGGTTAAGAGATCGATCTGGCTAAAGCTAGAGTTGAGAGATCGATCTGGTCTAGGAAGAGATCGATCTCCCTTAAAAGCATAAGACTGTAGATCGATCTGAAAGATCGATCCACACTCAAACAGAGAACTTATGAGATCGATCTGGTAAGGAAGAGATCGATCTCCTCAAAGTCAGAGAGCTAAGGAGATCGATCTGAGAAATTGAGAGATCGATCTCCTCACTACGAAACTGCATGGCAGATCGATCTGTAGATTGATCTTGCCTTAAACAGAGAGATCATGAGATCGATCTGCCTATTCAACAAATCGATCTCCCCTATTATTTTCAAACTAATAGATCGATCTGCTAACCTATGAGATCGATCTCCCTGTGCTATTGTGCTTTGATCTTGCAGGATTTATAACTAAGAGATCGATCTGGCCAAGAAGGCAGATCGATCTGGCACACTACTGGAGGTACCCAACGGCTAGTTCTGCAAAATCTCAACGGGAAAAACAGCATTTAATGCTCCAACTACCAATCCTTCAGTATTTAACCAAGCATTGAAGACAAAGAGAATAGAGACATTATTGCTGCACATTCCTAACATTCTCAAGCTTTGAATACTTCCATTCCTTGTGTCTTCATCATTCATTTATTGAGATTTATTGTGTAAGCTTAAGTGCAGAAGCTGTATTTGTCCTACCCACTTTAAAGCTTCATTTTGTATTCAACCTTACCTTAAAAGAGAAGAGGATTGTTCCTCAGTGAGAGAGAATTGTAAGAGGGTGAATACATTTTTACATTGTAAAGGGTAGAAAGGTTATTCCTTAACCTGTAAAAGGGACATTGTAAACTTCTGTTGAAGGAGAGTAAGAAAGCACTTGACAAGAAGGTCAAGGAGAGAGGACGTAGGCAAGAGTTTGGCCGAACCTCTATAAACTATTGTGTTTGTTTCTCTCTTCCCTATCTTGCATTAAATTATTTAATTTTATTATATTGCTTACTTTCATTTGCAAATTAAAATAGGATTAAGTTAAAATTTGCTATTAACGTTAGAAAATCGATTCACCCCCCCTCTCGGTAGAGCCAACAATTGGTATCAGAGCTAGGACTCTTTAATCACATAGGAACAACTTCCTAAGAGTTAGAAACGATCAAATGGCTCATAACAATGTAGCTACTAGTTTGGTAGGAGAGGGGCACTCTACGGTTAGACCTCCAATGTTTAATGGAGAGCATTATGCTTATTGGAAGACTAGGATGATGTTATTCATTCAAGCAAATGATTATGAAGTATGGAGAATTATAATTAAAGGACCTCAAATCCATACAAAGAGAATAGAGGGAAGAGATATTCCTAAGGAAGAAGATGAATGGGATTCAAATGATATTAAATGTGCTCAACTAAATGCTAAAGCTATGCACACATTATTTTGTGCCTTAGGTCCTAATGAATATAATAGAGTCTCCGGGTGTGATAATGCCAAACAAATATGGGACAAATTGGTAATAACTCATGATGGTACAACCCAAGTGAAGGAGACAAAGGTAGGTATGCTCACACATGACTATGAGCTTTTTAGGATGAAGGAAGGAGAATCAATTAGTGATATGTTCACTAGATTCACAGATGTAATTAATGGATTAAAGTCTTTAGGAAAAATATATTCTAATATTGAAATGGTAAAGAAAATCTTAAATAGCTTACCTAAATCATGGGAAGCTAAAGTGACTGCAATTGAGGAATCTAAGGATCCTCACACATTATCTTTAGATGAATTAATAGGATCTCTACTCACTTATGAGATGAAATTAAAAAGAAATGAAGAGCCACCCAAGAAAGTGGGAGTTGCTCTAAAATCTACTGCTCAATAGGAGATTAAAATGAGAGTGGTAGTGAAGAGGATCTTGAGATGGCAATGTTTGCCAAAAGATTTAACAAGTTCACGAGGATGAGAGCTAGTGGTAGTAATAGGAGAAACAATAAGAGAGATCAAGAAGAAGTAGGTAGAAAAGACTCTATTGTGTGTTATGAATATAAAAAACTGGGACACATAAAATTTAACTGCCCTCTTCTTAAAAGGTCCAATGATAGGTTCCATAAAAAGAAGGCAATGGTGGCAACATGGAGCGACAGTGACTGCTCCGATGATGAATCAAATGAGGACATTGCCAACTTGTGCTTCATGGCTATTGAGGATGAAAAGGTAACTTCAAGCCTCAATGAATATTCTTTTGATGAATTGCAAGATGCATTTGATGATCTTGCATTAGAGTATGAATCTATGAGTATGAAATATAAAAAGATAATATCCAAATTGAGAAAAGAAAATGAGATATTGCAATTGGATAAATTAGAATGTGAAAAGAAACTAGAGATTTCAAATCTAGAAATTTGTGACCTTAAAGAGAAAAATAGCAATCTACATAATTCATTTAATAGGTTCCACATGGGTCAACAAAAGTTAGATAGCATGCTAGAGACCCAAAGGGCATTCTTTGACAAAAATGGCTTAGGATATAATGCTAAGAGTAGGGAGACCCATCTTAAAATTTTTATTGCTAGGAAGAGCATGAATAAACCTGCAATTACTTGTTCATATTGCAATAGAAAGGGACATGCATCACATAACTGTAATATAAAAATGAGAACTCTAAAAGGAAAAATAGTAAAAAGGATATGGATTCCAAAAGAAGTAATTCACTCCAAGGATTGTAATGCATTAGCAAAATGGATCCCAAAGGGATCAAAAATTGCATTCACTAACCTCAAAGGACCCAAGAAAATTTGGGTACCTAAGACTTGAGTTTGATTTCTTGTAGGTGATTGAGCATAGCCACAAAGCTAAAACAAAAGAAGCATGGTATTTAGATAGTGGATGCTCAAGGCACATGACGGGTGATAGAAGCCACTTCAATTCTTTCTAATCAAAAGTTGGTGGAGAAGTCACTTTTGGGGACAACTCCAAAGGCCAAGTTGAAGGAAGTGGCTCAATAGGTAATGATCATTTCTCTTTAGAAAAAGTATTACTTGTTAGGGGTTTAAAGCACAACTTACTAAGCATAAGTCAACTTTGTGACAAAGGTTACAAAGTAATTTTTGATTGCATGAAATGTAATGTTATAGATCCTAAGTCAAATAAAGTTCTTTTTCTAGGTCATAGACAAGGAAATATATATATTGTCTATCTTAATGAACTCAAAAATGAAAATATATGCTTAATGGTAGACAATAAAAAGGAATCTTGGTTATGACATAGAAGACTAGGTCATGCTAGCATGAGTGTGCTATCTAAGTTAGCTAGAAAGGATCTAGTTATAGGTTTACCCAAGATATCCTTTGATCATGAAGAAGTATGTGAAGCTTGTGTTAAAGGAAAACACAAAAGGACAACATTTAAGCCTAAGAATATTGTATCCACCACTAGGCCTCTCCAATTACTTCACTTAGATTTATTTGGACCAACTAGAACAACTAGCCTAGGTGGGAAACACTATGGATTTGTAATAGTTGATGATTACACTAGGTACACATGGGTGTTCTTCTTAAGAGTAAAAAATGAAGCCTTAGAAAAATTCATAGCCTATACAAAAATTACTCAAAATGAAAAAGGATATACAATAACTAGTATTAGAAGTGATCATGGCAAAGAATTTGAAAATATAGGATTTGATGAGTATTGCAATGATCAAGGAATTAGCCATAATTTTTCAGCCCCTAGGACACCACAACAAAATGGTGTAGTTGAGAGAAGAAATAGAACATTGGAAGAAATGGCTAGAACTATGTTATGTGAGAATAACTTACCAAAGTATTTTTGGGCTGAAGCTATAAACACATCATGTTATATAATTAATAGAGCTATGATTAGACCCATGCTAAAGAAAACTCCTTATGAGCTCTACAAAGGTAAAAAGCCTAACATTAGTTACTTCCACCCTTTTGGATGCAAATGTTTTGTTCTAAATAATGGGAAAGATAATTTAGGAAAATTTGATGCCAAGAGTGATGAGGGAATATTCCTAGGATACTCATTGAATTCAAAGGCTTATAGAATTTATAACAAAAGAACATTAATGGTTGAAGAATCTATTCATGTTATATTTGATGAATCAAATAATGTATCTAAAGATTCAACCAATGATGAGAATGTTGGAATATTTGACGAAAACTTGGAGGATATCCCAAACCTAGAAGATGACTTATTAGAAAAACTTAACTTGAATAAAGAAGATGAAGATGAGATAGAGATAATAGAGAGAGAATCTAGAGCACCAAGAGAGTTAGGATATGTAAAGGATTGTGAAATAGTAGGAGATCCAACTCTTGGAGTTAGAACTAGATCATCTCTAAGGAATATGTGCCAATATATAGCCTTTGTATCTCAAATAGAGCCTAGGAATGTCAATGAAGCCTTAGATGACAATAATTGGTTCCTAGCAATGCAAGAAGAATTAAATTAATTTGAGAGAAGCAAAGTATGGAAACTAGTTCCTAGGCCTAGTGATCACTCTATAATTGGAACTAAATGGATATTCAAGAACAAGATGGATGAAAATAGTGTGATCATAAGGAATAAGGCTAGGCTAGTTGCACAAGGATATAGACAAGAGGAAGGCATAGACTATGATGAAACATATACACCGGTAGCTAGATTAGAGGCAATAAGAATGTTACTTGCCTTTGCATGTTATAAAAACTTCAAGTTGTATCAAATGGATGTGAAGAGTGCATTCCTAAATGGTTTCATTAATGAAGAAGTTTATGTTGAGCAACCTCCCGGATTTGAAAATCATGAATTTCCTGAACATGTTTTTAAATTATCTAAGGCACTCTATGGATTGAAACAAGCTCCTAGAGCTTGGTATGAAAGGTTGTCAAAATTCTTAATAGAAAAGGGATTTTCAAGAGGAAAAGTGGATACCACTTTGTTCATTAAGAATAAAAATAAGGATTTACTAGTTGTACAAGTGTATGTAGATGATATTATTTTTGGTTCAACTAATGAGTCTTTATGCCAAGAGTTTGCTAAGATCATGCAAGGAGAATTTGAGATGAGCATGATAGGAGAACTCACATTCTTCTTGGGACTTCAAGTGAAGCAAACAAAGGATGGAACCTTCATCAATCAAGCAAAGTATACTAAGGACTTGCTCAAGCGATTTGGAATGGACAACTGCAAACCTCAAGCCACTCCAATGGGCACTAACATCAAGCTTGATAAAGATGAAAGTGGTAAGTGTGTAGACACTAAACTCTATAGGTCTATGATAGGTTCATTGCTTTATTTAACTGCAAGTAGACCAGATATTTTGTTTAGTGTATGCCTTTGTGCTAGATTTCAATCCTCTCCTAGGGAATCACATCTATTAGCAACTAAGAGGATCTTTAGATACCTCAAAGACACTCCCTCACTAGGACTTTGGTACCCCAAAGACTCAACTTTTACCCTTCATGCATTTTCAGATGCAGATTTTGGAGGATGTAAAATAGATAGGAAAAGTACTTCAGGTACTTGCCAATTCTTAGGAAATAGATTAATTTCTTGGTTCTCTAAGAAACAAAACAGTGTGGCTCAGTCCACCACTGAAGCTGAATATATAGCAGTTGGTAGTTGTAGTGCTCAAGTGTTGTGGATTAAACAACAAATGAAAGATTATGGTATTGACATGAAGCAAGTATCTATTAAATGTGATAATACCAGTGCCATTAATCTGTCTAAAAATCCTATCCAACACTCCAGAACCAAGCACATAGAGATTAAACATCATTTCCTTAGAGACCATGTTCAAAAAGGGGATATAATTTTAGAGTACATTGACACTTTACACGAAATAGCTGATATATTCACCAAACCTCTTGATAGAGATAGGTTTTGCATCCTTAGAGGTGAATTAGGACTCATGAATATCCCTTAAGACTTTGTATTTCAAAAAATCTTGGTTTCAAGTTGATTTTAAAAGAGTTTTTGCAAAGATTTTCTGGCAACGAGGATGAGAGATCGATATCCTTGCAATATAGATCGATCTCCATACTTCCAACAAGCCTAAATCATTAAGGTTAAACTAAGAAGATCGATCTTCTAACCATAAGATCGATCTTCTTACGTCTCTGTTAAAGAGCAGATCGATCTGTCCATACGACAGATCAATCTCTTCAAGCTTCTGTATTTCGAAGATCGATCTATGCATTTGGCAGATCGATCTCTCTAAGCCTCTGTTAAACTGAAGATCGATCTGTGCATGTGACAGATCGATCTCCTTAAGCCTCTGTTTGCTAACAGATCGATCTGTTCATGCGACAGATCGATCTCTATTGGCTTCTAGAAATGACGACAGATCGATCTCCTGTGCCCTGGACTATAAAAACTCGCAAAAATCCCCAAATTTCAAAACCCAATCTTCCAAATTCCGAAATTCCCTCGTACCTCCTCTTTCGATTCCTCTTCAGATCGATCTCGGTACGGCCTTCATTGCATCTCCGTGTCATTTCCTGATATAGTAACCAACATTTCTCGTTGTTTTCTCAAAAATTTCCTTAGATTTGTGTTCAATTTCATTCTAGGGCAAAACTAGTTACTGTTTCATTGATTTTTCGCTTGTGAATCTGTATTAGCTTAATTCTCGTGTCTAGAACCATGCCTAGGCTTAAGACAGTAGGACAAAAACCTCCCCGAACCAATGTAGCATCCGGGTCATCTTCCCAACCCATTCCTTCCGCTTCCATCACTACCTTCAACCGGTGTTTTAAAACACCTGCGAAGAGAAAGCGATACGAAGAATATTTTTCAACCATGCCAATTAAACATTGGCGTACAATCGATTTCTCTTTTCTCAACCGAATTGATTTTCCATACTTGTCAAAATTTGAGGAGTTTGGTTGGCTGTCGTTTCTGAAAATAAACACTCCCGTACCTCCAAATATCGTTCGTGCATTCTTTTCCAATGCCGAACTCAATTACGACCCTATCGATTCCTGTCAAATTCTTGGTTTCACAACGTATGTCATGGGAAGGTCAATTGTCGTAACCACTGAAATTTTAGCCGAAGCCTTTGACATACGCGATGAAGGTTTAACGAACGAAGATGAGGAGGTTCCCTTGGAGTTTGACATTCTCGGGGATAAGGCGAGTGAACTCCCAATGCATCCCCGGCTACTCCACCTCCTCATCTCGTGGAACCTTCGTCCGTTTGGTACCCGACATTCGATTGTTAGGAGGTTAGATAGGTTTTGGATTCACCATATTCATTCCACTAGTCAAAAACCTAACCTAGTTCACTTTATCTTCTAAGACTGGTTAAAGATTGTACGAGGCCAAGCCACGATGATCGTGTTTCCTCAACCATTGGCGTACTTTCTTCAACGGCTCAAGATAGATAGCAGCTGCCAAAACCGGTGAACTACCCTCTCCCAAGAGCGCCCTCAACATCGGGACCCTCCATCACATGGGATACTTCAAAGATATCCAGGGCAACTGGAAGAAGAAGAGGGACCAGCAGCCTACTGAAGCTATGGAGGAAGACCCCTCCGATGAGCCTGTGGACCCACCTGCTGCATCGGCTACGGGACCATCATCCTCGATTCTCGAGACCACTGCACCTGCATCCTCACCTGCTGACATGGAGATCCTTATGAAGATGTTAAGTGAACTCAACCGAAAAATCGATGAAGGCTTTGTATCTTTGAACCGAAGAGTGGATGAGGTTCATGAGGCTCAGGAGGCGATGTTTGATGAGCTTCAAGTCACGCGCACTCATGTTGAGGATCTCATGGATCGCGTTCCTCCTCCACCTTAGGATCTAGTTGCTCGATTTAGTTTAGTTATATGTTTTGTTTCTGCTACTTGTTTCTATTTTGATATGCATTTGCTTGAAATGAACTGCCATTTGTCTATTGACTAAGTTTTAATGAAAATGTTCATTTTGAAATGACATGAATTTTCTTTCTTGCTTATTGATATGACAAAAAGGGGGAGAAGAAAAGAAAACATGTGACTGTGGTCAAAATGCATAAAACGTTTTAAGAAGGTTTTTAAAACGAATGGTTAAAATAAGGGGAGTTAAGATAGTAACAAAGTTAAAAGCTAAAAGAAAGGGGGAGCTCACAAAAAGGGGGAGCTTTTGCAAAATAACTAAACATGTTGATTGAATAAGTTTTGTCTTATCAAAAAGGGGGAGATTGTTGAGTTAATATATTTTGAAATGACAAAACAAGTAAATTCAATAATATAAGAATGATATAAAGACATGTTTAGAGGTTATTAGTACCAGAACTTAGAGTTCTGTTGATGAGAGATCGATCTGGCTTATGAGAGATCGATCTCCTGGGTTTTTACTTGATGAGAGATCGATCTCATGAAGAAATGAGATCGATCTGCCAAGCCTTAAACCTTTACAAAGGTTTTAAGGAAGAATGAGATCGATCTGCAAGGGTTAAGAGATCGATCTGGCTAAAGCTAGAGTTGAGAGATCGATCTGGTCTAGGAAGAGATCGATCTCCCTTAAAAGCATAAGACTGTAGATCGATCTGAAAGATCGATCCACACTCAAACAGAGAACTTATGAGATCGATCTGGTAAGGAAGAGATCGATCTCCTCAAAGTCAGAGAGCTAAGGAGATCGATCTGAGAAATTGAGAGATCGATCTCCCCACTACGAAACTGCATGGCAGATTGATCTGTAGATAGATCTTGCCTTAAACAGAGAGATCATGAGATCGATCTGCCTATTCGACAGATCGATCTCCCCTATTATTTTCAAACTAACAGATCGATCTGCTAACCTATGAGATCGATCTCCTTGTGCTATTGTGCTTTGATCTTGCAGGATTTATAACTAAAAGATCGATCTGGGCAAGAAGGCAGATCGATCTGGCACACTACTGGAGGTACCCAACGGCTAGTTCTGCAAAATCTCAAAGGGAAAAACAGCATTTAATGCTCCAACTACCAATCCTTCAGTATTTAACCAAGCATTGAAGACAAAGAGAATAGAGACATTATTGCTTCATATTCCTAACATTCTCAAGCTTTGAATACTTCCATTCCTTGTGTCTTCATCATTCATTTATTGAGATTTATTGTGTAAGCTTAAGTGCAGAAGCTGTATTTGTCCTACCCACTTTAAAGCTTCATTTTGTATTCAACCTTGCCTTAAAAGAGAAGAGGATTGTTCCTCAGTGAGAGAGAATTGTAAGAGGGTGAATACATTTTTACATTGTAAAGGGTAGAGAGGTTATTCCTTAACCTGTAAAAGGGACATTGTAAACTTCTGTTGAAGGAGAGTAAGAAAGCACTTGACAAGAAGGTCAAGAAGAGAGGACGTAGGCAAGAGTTTGGTCGAACCTCTATAAACGATTGTGTTTGTTTCTCTCTTCCCTATCTTGCATTAAATTGTTTAATTTTATTATACTGCTTACTTTCATTTGCAAATTAAAGTAGGATTAAGTTAAAATTTGCTATTAACGTTAGAAAACCGATTCACCCCCCCTCTCGGTAGAGCCAACAATGGGTAAACGACCTCTCTGATTTAAATTAAACCTAGAAAATATAAAATACAATTAATTATATTGTATTTGACTTGATGAATATTTATACGCAGTTTCAGAGATTGGATTGGAAGTAAATTGGACTACGTGACGAGACATCAGTGGAAAGGTCAAACTATACAAAAAAATGAGGTAAGGGAATTTTGTGGGTAGCTAGAGGTAGCTACGCATATTTTTAATAGCTATTGTATACATTGAAAATGTATAAAGATCTTAGAAATGGATTAAAAATTTTAGGGACCCGAGATAGGTAAAAGACTATTTTACCCTTACTGAGGGAAAATTCACCTAAGGATGGTGAAAACATGACACGCATGAAATGCACGATTTGGAAGATTTTCGTGAATTTTTAGCAAAATAAATTGGCAAATTGGCCAGTATTTGCAGAAATTTCACAAGATAACACTACGTAAGTGTTATTTAGATTTAAATGAATTTTTTTTGGAAAATGGGCCAACTATCAAGTTTATATGGAAAACAGATGGTGCAGGAGCATTTCCTCGCAATATATCTGAGTTTGTGAGTGTGCATAATGGTGCTGGAGCGGTTGCTCGCACTGATTTGTGTGACATCATATGCATGAAATGTGCTAGAGCGGTTGCTCGCACTGTTTTTTACTATTGTGAAATGCATGAGAGGTCTTGGAGCCTAGCTCGCACCATGTTTTGACTTGATATGCATAAAAAGGTACTAGAGCGATTGCTCGCACTAGCTCACATCTTGTTTTGATATGATAATTGCGTAAAAGTTGTACTGAAGCCTTGCTCGTACGTGATTTAATTGATTTAATTGCATAAAAGTCGTGCTGGAGTGTAACTCGCATGAGATTTGATTTATTTATGCATGAAACCATACTGGAGCATTGCTAGCATGAAGTTTTGATTTACTTGAGCATTTATTCGTGCTGGAACATTTCTCACTCGAAGTTTTGAATGATTTATGCATGATACCGTGCTGGAGCATTGCTCGCACGAGGTTTTGATGGATTTTATGCATAAAACCATGCTGGACCTTGCTCGAACGTGATTTTATATGGATTTATAACTTTTTTAAAGTCGTACTGGAGTGCTGCTCGTATGCAGATTTTGCTGATTTTTATGAAAACATGTTGGAGCTTCACTCGCACGAACTTTTCAGATATCATAAATATGCATGGAGCCATACTGGAGCTTTACATAGGGATTTACTTAACATGCATATAGTCGTGTTGGAGCCTCCTATAGACTGTGTCTCACAGTAAGATGATATGCCCACACGTGCATACTGAGACATAGGTTGGGTGGATAAAACCTACGACAGACACCCCCTGACTATGGTTTGGGTTCACGGAGTACGTTGTACCATGTATGTCACGCGAGTACGCTGTACCATGGAGATTGTTGGAGTGGATTGGCATTATCCACAAGGCTGTAAGCCTTGCCCTCACAATCCTGGTATTTATGTTGTTCTGGCAGCAGGACTGACCCACCTCCCGTTTCAGGTGTGATGCCTCGCACACTAGGTACCGTGTAGCCAGGGATCACTAAGATATGGCCATAGTCCTCGATGTTACTGATATAGTCACCTACATGTCTCACATGATATAACTTTTGGTCTCGATAGACCAGGGTAGACCCGATGGAGGGGTTAGGCCCCCGATTTTGTGATTTTCACTGAGATGTGATTTTCTACTATGATGATAGATTCTTCAGAGGATTTTATGACATGTGACCCTAAAAGAAGGGAAATTTTATAATAGAATTTTTATAATGAATTTTTAATGAGTTTGAGATTGATTTATGAGATGATTGACCCGGAGGGGTTATTTTATACTGAGCTTTAATGAAGTGATTTAAATGCAGTAGCATAAGGGGTTTTGCATGCTTTAATTACAAAATCATGAAAAGAATTGTCTCTCATGATTTGTTTTACATGGCATGAAATAATACATGATCTTGATTTACTTCATGCAAATTATGATTTTACATAAATTGCTATTGATGCATGAGTTGCATGATCTCTATATGCACGAATAGTTTTTATAAACTATGGCATTGATGTGTGCATGATTTCGTGTGTGAGATTTAAATGAAAAGAAATGGATCTAAGGACATGGCATTATGAGCATGTAGATAGTGGAGCTATCTACTTACTTGCATGATTCTCTTACTGAGCGCGTGGTTTGCTCACCCCTTTATTATCCCTTTTTTTCAAAGCACTCGCAGTAGTTAGTGAGCAGTTGAGGACATGCATTCTTAGTATCCGCTGCGTCCCATCGAGAGACAGGTATACACATTTGTATAGTCTTGTATCTGAACATGTAAATGCACAGTACTATAAACGGATATGATGTCGGGGATGTAAGGTTATGTAAATACCACTGTGAATGAATTTAGTTAAAGTCAAAGGATAGTAAATCCTTATGTGTGAATGTGAATATGGAAATATGAAAATGGAATGGTAAATAGGTGAGATGGAACTAACACCGAATCGTAGCCCAACTATTGGTAGGATGGTCACGATAAGAGAAAGGTAAGAATTAAATAATAAACGAAAAAACCAAAAAATTTGTAGTGATTTTTAGGTAATTTGGGTCGTGACAAGAAGAAGAAGAACGAAAAGAAAGAGGAAGAAAGGATTTGGCGCGAAAGATAGGAAAAAAAAAAGACAAAAAGAAAAAGGGAAAAAGGGTATATTTATATATATGTATATATATGATAATATATATATATATATATATAGAAATATTGAAGATAGAATAGTGTACACAAGAATTTGGGAAAATCCGAGGGAAAGACAGTTGAAAATATTTATCCAAAATTTCAGAGAAATAAACCGATCAGAGCAGACCCACTAACTCGCATCACTGAGGCATCAAGGACTACCGACAAGACATCGAGGTAAGAAAAATTCTCGCGTACTGCTAGAGATAAATATACGTAATTTCTCTATGTTTGTAGATATAAATTTTAGGGTAAATTTCCTAGTTACCGAAATTATAGAAAGCCCCAGGAAGATTTTATGCCTTAGAATTTAAGGAAAATTGTAAACTCCGTAGATCGGCCCAACAACTGATATAGATTTACTTGGTTTATCTAGACAAAAATCTTGGTAATTATAATTATTGATTTTAGATTAAAAAAAAGCCCTAGATTTAATTTCTCTGTACCGAGTACTAGAATTTTTAACCGAAAAATGTCTAGTCAGCCCATTTTGAATTGTTTTTGTGAAACAAAAAGAATTTATATGTGATTTAAGGACAAACAATCTGATTATAAAGAAATTCTGATGATATATGCTTGAGCACATACTGACTGCATGTTATATAGTCCGACATGCACTGATTTTAAGACAAAAGCGTTGGTGAGATCATGCTGCACTACTATCTGTTCTGTTTCTATTTCTATGGTCCACGGATTACGATGTACTGTGTTTCTGATTCTAATCTTCAGACATTCTGATTCTATTCTGTGAGCTGTTGGGGTAACTGATCACTCTCACGGTAATTGACCTCCCGGTACACCTAGCCCGTGATTACTCGGAGTCTTCGACATTAGCCAATTGTCATTCTGATATCTGATATGGCATGTTCTGCCTTGTGTCACCTGTTTGATTTTCTGAACTGGCCGTTTGAATGATATCATCTATTTAATTTTTTGAACTGATTTGAACGATATCGTCTATTTGATTTTAGTGATTTGACTGTATGAATTGATTTGACTGTGTAGAATTGTGTTATTCTATTTGCATAAAGAAACTATGGGGGCCGCCTCTTGAATCCTACGAGAGCAAAGTGTCATACAGTCATCATAACAAAATACTGTATAATGTTTTTGAAATTTCGTATTTTTGAATGGAAATCGTCTACTCTACTGCTTAATGTTTTGGAATTTTATATTTAAGACAGTAAACTGATTACACTGTCAATGTTGATTTCAAACTCTAATGTGTATTGTGATTTTTGGAAACTGTTTATTCTGCTGATTAAAGTTCTGGGATTTTTGTGTTTTACTACCGAAAACTAATTGCATTACCTAAGCTGTTCTATTTCTGATTTTTGATTTTGATATTTTTGGATTTGCCAAATTATCTGTATACCTTTATGAAAATTTTCTAGTTTTTGGCAAATATATATATATATATATATTAGGTAGTGTATTTATCTACCTGTTTTGGAGTTTTTCTTACTGAGCATGTTAAGCTCATCCCTTACTCTCCTCCACAGATTCACATCAGTAACGGGATCGACTTTTTAAGTCGAAAAATTTTGCCCAGCCACACATCAGCAAGCATTCATCTGCGCTAAAGGAATATACAGTATAGACATTTGTTTCTGTATCTAAATTTTGTAAGTACAATAATGTATAGAGAAATGTGTTTGGGGAATGTGAACATGAAAGAAAAAATATGATGTGTGACAGCCCGGAAGTGCGAAA
This sequence comes from Firmiana major, assembly GCA_033439115.1. NCBI lineage: Eukaryota > Viridiplantae > Streptophyta > Magnoliopsida > Malvales > Malvaceae > Firmiana > Firmiana major. The sequence continues at coordinate 16,524,480 of CM065903.1, read as the reverse complement.
AATATGGCTAATTTAATTTTTTTCTTAAAACAAAACTAACAACTCTGGGTGTATTCCTGTACAATGTCATGTGCTCACTTACGTTTTAACACAAGTCATTATACCCAAGATCATACAACACATACTTAATGAAATCAATTACATAATATCCCAAAAAGAATCAACCCGTAAGTCTCAAATCATTTCTTCCATATCAACCTAATTACATCCCAAAATACTCATCACAAATGTCTGTATTACAACATTGTCTAGATACAAAATGAACTGAATTATACCTTAAGAGTGTACAAGCGATAGCCTTGGGAGATCTTATCCACCAGCCTATATCACGTACACGGCAGGCTCTATCTCGCTTACTTCAAGTAATCTAGAGGGGGGAGGAAAAAAGGGTGAGCTCTCAAAACGCTCAGTAAAGAGAATAAGGGAAATTATAAAAATCATCATCACAAACACAATATGATGGAAATATTGAGCATGCAAATCGTTATGGAAATAACTGTGTAAACAATGGCATCAGTACATCTCACGTGATAAAATCACAAATCACATTACATTAATTCTCAATGCGTGATATAAATCGCAGTTGTAAAATCACATCATCATCACAGAAATCGAGACTAGGCATTTGTAAAACTCATATGAAATTAACGTCACGGAACATTACAACGATTGAATTCGTCCCCTAGGCGAACATCCCCAATCGAGGGATTTCGTCGTCGTTCCCCTATTGGTTGGGAAGAAATGGGTGATAGAAAGATTTTTGCTCCTGATTTGGTTACACAGTCTTCTGAGGATGTCCAATTGTTAGTCGAGAGATTGAGGACAGCTCAGAGTCAACAAAAGAGTTATGCTGACAGGAGACGAACACCACTTGAATTCGCAGTTGGTGAGTCAGTATTTCTGAAGGTTTCTCCTTCTAAAGGTCTAACGAGATTTGGGAAGAGAGGTAATCTAAGTCCTCGCTACATTGGACCCTTTGAGATACTTGATCGAGTGGGAGATAAGGCATACAGATTAGCTTTGCCACTAAATTTTATCGGGAGTGCATAATGTCTTCCACATTTCGATGCTGAGGAAGTACCATCCAGATCCAAATCATGTGATTCGGTATGAGCCATTAGAGCTCACAGATGATTTGACATATATAGAGAAACTGATCCGAATCTTGGATAGAAAGGAGAAAGTCTGGAGGAATAAGACCATTAGGTTAGTAAAGATTCTCTGGCAGCATCACACTTCAGAGGAAGCTACTTGGGCGGTAGAGAGTTTAATGTAAGAGAGATATCCCCAATTGTTTAAAGACTAACTTGGTTCTAATTTGGAAAACCAAATTCTTTTAAGGAGGGGAGGATTGTAAAACCCTTAAATTTCTAAGTACATATATGTACATGATGTAAAGTCCATAGATTAAATGTACACACTTGTAATATGAGTTGGTGATGTACGTACAAGTTACGTTATGTATGAATAATAAGAAATGGACTTTAGTATGTGATGAATGGGAATATATGGAAAATTGAGTAGTGTGGTAAAATGGATTTAAGTATGCATAAGTTGCATGAGTTTTATACTCCATTTGGTGATACATTGTATACCTTTGGTTATACAATGAATACACACAAGTTTCAATGTATATAAGGTATGAATGGAAGTCATTTTCAAGCCTTAAGTGTGGATGAATGATAAAATGACCATGGTAGAAAAATATATGAAGTTTGGTGTGTGTTTACTGCAGAAAACTGTAGTAAACTCTGGAAATATGAATGAGAGATCGATCTTAAAGAGCCAAAAATGCTTAAATTCGAGTAATAGAATAGGGACAGATTGATCTCATTGGAGAGCAGATCGATCTACTGGACATTCTGTGTTAAAGGAATCGATCTTTGAAGGACCAGATCGATGTCCTTAAGCTACTGACTTGGAGAAGATCGATCTTATGCAAGAGAATATCATCTCCTTAAGGTTCTAAGTTGAAATAGATCGATCTCATGCTTGGGAGCATATCGATCTCATGAAGTCTGGAAGGTCGGTTTCAAAAGGAAAAATGTAGAGCAGTCGATCTCCTAGGGTAGAAGATTAATCTCCTTAAGACAATTCTATAAATACTGGACTTCTGCATTTCATTTTCCCGAGAGCTACTATTCTACTTAGAAACTAAAGTGAAACCTAGCTAAGAAACATTAGCAAACTTCAGTTTGTGATCAGTTTTGAGTGAGGTATAAGAGGGTAAAGTTGTTCTTAGCAAAGAGTAGAACAACATACTTGGAAACAAGAGATTAAAATCAAGAGTTGAAAGAGCAAGGAGGATTTTACCATCTTTGTGAAAAACGAAGGAAAGTACAACTAGGTAAGATTCAATACACCACTTTGATATATGTTAAACTAGGTGTATTGATGAGTTGATTGGTATATATATGAAATGTTGGAAATGAAAGAATCATGAAAATTGAGCATGACCTAGTTTTGGCATGAAAGTGAGAAAATAATGAGGAAATGATGTTAACATTGATTAAATGATAGAATATGCATGTATGAAAGATTATGAGTTAATCTTATGAAATGCATATATCGGAAATAAGGAGTGATGAATATAGTTATATGAAAATATGGTATAATCCCATATTATGAGAAAATGGTGTAATGATGTGTTAAGTTGATATTGATAAATGAGATGAGTATATTATGGTATACTAATGTGAATAAATAATAACAGCTTCGAAAATCATTGTGGAAGCTGCTCGGACTGCGAAAGTGAGTTGCACCGAGGAAGAGAGGTCACTTGACGTGATCCGAGGTAAGGGAATTTCATGAGTAGCTAGAGATGGCTACACGTATTTTACATAGAGTTTTGATATTATACTTTATATGAATTCCCATGAATAGGCCTAATGGTGATAGAGTCAAATGAGATAAAGTGTAGTTTTATCCAAAAATATGATAAAAACCTGAGAAGCATGTTGTGACCCAAAATGCATGAGTTGCATGATAGAATGGAAAATGTTTTCACGTATATGCGAAAACTGCACCTTTAAGTGCTAATTTGATTTGAAATGAAAGAGTTGTGATTTGAATAAGCCATATATCTGGTTTTCTGTGAAAACCATAAGTGCTAGAGAATATTCACACTATAATTTGAGATATGTATCACATAGTACTGGAGGACTCGTACTATATTTTAATGTTATTTTATGCATGTTAGAGTACTGGGAGCATTGCTCGTACTCAGTTTGTGATTGATGCATATAGAGTATTGGGAGCTATACTCATACTCAGCTTTACATGATAGAGTACTGGGAGCATTGCTCGTACTCGGCTTTTCATGATTTATACATGATATCGTCCTAAAGTGATAGCTCGTACTTGATTTGAAATGAGAAATATGCATTGACCTAATGCTAGAGGTTACTCGCACTAGTGTTTGATATTTTGAGATGCATACACAGTGTTTAAGAGGTGAAGTGTTGATTGAGAGTCACACTGAAGATGCGCATTATTGTTTTTACGTGATATATATCAAACATGTTAGCAAAACCGTGACGATTTCCTCCATGTAGACTGAGTGTCACACAGTTGAGATGTTCGCACGTGGATTTAGAGACGTGGCATTATTTCCATAGTATGAGGGATAAGACTTATGGCAAGCACCCTGACTTTGATGTATTTCCGTGGTATGAGGACTAAGACCTATGGCTGGCATCCCGACCATGAGGAGAAGGTCCATGGGTGTACGTTATACCGTGCAAGTGGCATGGAGTACACTGTACCGTGTGGTGGCGTTGTGGAGTTGAGGAGTATATAGCTGGCGGTTGTGATGGACTGACCCCCCTCCCGTTACAGCAGTGATACCCGCACACTGAGATCTGTGTTGCTTGGTATATCACATTAGGATATGGCCATAGTCCAGGTGTCACGACCTAAATTACCTAAAAATCAGAGTAAATTTTTCGCTTTTTAATTTCCTTACCCGTCGTGAACAGTTACACTACTAAACAGTTAGGCTATGATTCGGTGTTAGTCACCTCTCACCTATTTACCATTCCATTTTCATATTTCATTTACATATCAATTTATTTTAAATAAATACATCCCCAATATTACATCCATGTACAGTACTGTGCCTCTATATGTTCAGATAGAAAAATTATACAAATGTGTATACCTGGTCTTGATAAGAAGCAGCGGATATGACTACTGTCGTTCTCTTCTACTGAATATACCATGTGGGGTGGAAAATGAAAGGGTGAGCATCAACAGCTCAGTAAGGCAATAATGTAAGCAGGTAGATAACTATACTATCTACGTGCTGATAATATCATGATATAAATCGTTTATATTTGGAGCATGAGGTAAGACTAAAACGATGTCACATGTATGTATATATCATATAAAGAAATCATGAAATTGACATAATTCAAACATGAAAAAATATCATGTATGACATCTCATGCTCGTCACATTAAAACTTATTTGTTTCATCATAAACCTTTCACTTTAAAACTTATTTGTTTAATCATAAACTTATCACGTTAAAAACTTATTTGTTTCATCATAAAACAATCACATCAAGGCTAAACCCACCACTTGGGAATACCTTATTCATTAAATCACATCTCTTTTAAAAAAATAAATCGGGACATTACCCCTCCTTCGGGTTTGTCCTGGTCTATCCAGACCGTATGATATCATGTGAGGCATGTAGGTTACTGTATGAAAATCAAGGACTATGGCCATACTTTGTCCCTGTGATCCCAGGCTACACGGATCCCGGTGTGCGGGGCATCACAACTGCAACGGGAGGTGGGGTTAAATCCTACCCGTCAGAATATCAAGTAACATCATCGAGTCATCATGACTGCACGGTACAGCGTACTCTGTGTGACATACACAGTACATCGTACTCCGTGGACCCATATCATAGTCTGGGGGTGCCTGCCGTAGGTCTTATCCACCCCAATACTATGTCGATAACCAACCCATGTCTCAAAGTATACATGCGAGCATCTCAACTCTCTGCGACACACAGTCTATAGGAGGCTTCCACACGACTATATGCATGTCAACTCACGTCTAGTGCGAGCGAAGCTCCAGCACCACGCTATGCATATCATGATATCTAAAATCTCGTGCGAGCGAAGCTCCAGCACGATCTTGTGCACACACAAATTTCTCGTAGGAGCAATGCTCCAGTACGGCTTTTCATGAGAAATAAATTAGTAAACTTGAGTGCGAGAAAGACTCTAGCACTCTTTTTATTCATGTAAATACGATAGGTGGCTCAATCTTGATAAAACATCTTTTAAAATAGTAACTGGTACAAACCAGTACCTTTCGTATAATTCATGAAATCAATAGCCAACCTACGTGTATATTTGCTTAAATCAAAGCAATACATTTATATAAAATATTAAAACAGGATAATCATGCAATTTATCTGCCTTACTACCCTTTTTATAAATTTTACTCCCAGTGTCAAAATCATCTTTTTCTTTATTTATCTAAGCCCCTGTTTTCGTAAAAATTATTATTTCGTTTCTAGATACTTTAAGGAATTCTAAGCCCTTTAAATCCCCTCAATAAATACGTATAGAAATCTCTATGCACCTACAAAATTCTCTTACCTCGATTTACGCGTAAACTTATCTCGTCTCGATAATATCCGATCTCTCAGTCCAACTGCGTGTCAACCAAATCTACGAAACTGCATATAACCACATATTTTGGGTTAATTCACTTATTTTTATCAGTATATCATATTTACTGATCGAATCTAACGTACTGGGCCCATTTTACTTTATTGGGCCTGATTGCACTTTAATGGGCCTCGGACCCATTTTGAGCCTGTTTCTACTAATTAAATTCCTTCTTCGAGTTTACCGGGCTCATTCAGCTTATCAATAATCATCGGGCTTCGTTCCAAACTCATTGGATAGCCCGTATACTATTTACAGTAATTACGTTGCAATTCCGATAAATATTCCTTTTTATACAGAATAAATCCATAAATTCCATAAAATAATCGAAACTCTGTATTAAAGGACTCTAATTGTCGAAATTAAAATATACTTACCCAATGTGATGCGGGGTACGAAAATCAGAGCTCAATCGGCTCTTGTTTGGGCTTTGTCGTAAAACTGCACAATTATATATTTAATTTCAGGTTACTTTTCGATTAAATATAATTTAAATAAATTTTTCAAAATTCAAATCGGTCACTTTTGACATCTTATCGACTTACCCGAAGTCCGGTGTATCCCCAAAAATTCTTTCCCTTTTTCCTTTTTCTCTTTTTCTCCCTTTTTCCCTTCTTTCTTGGCTGAACCGGTTCAGTCCGGTTCAAACCCGGTTCAGACTGTTGGTTCACTCCGGTTCGGCCAATTTAGTACCTTGTCGGCCGGTTCTCTACCGGCTTCTGCCGCCAGTGGCTCCGTTGGGCCATCCGCAGCACGAATCTGCCCTCGGTTTCGTCCAAATCCGCCAAAAAGTCTCTGGTCCGGCCTATTCTCTCCACCGTCGGTACCCATTTCCTCTTTCAGCTGTTTCTGATGCCGTCCGCCGATTTCGCCGGCCGTGGCCACCACCAATCTGCTCGGCATCACGTTGGGAGCCTTCAAAGGTCGGTGGTTATGTCACGACCCAAACTACCCGAAAATCAGAGTTAATTTTTCGCGTTTTATTATTTTCTTACTTAAATTCTTACCTGTCTTCTGATCGTGACCACACTCCACTAACAAATTGGGCTGTGCATCAATGCCAGTCCTACCATTCATTTACCATATAACTTAATTCCTTCTCAGTCATTTATAAGATGTTTACATTATTTATACATCCCCTAAAGTTACTTACAAACATGTTACTGTGCTATGCTTATGTAGATACAATATGTACAAGTGTATATACCTTAACTGATGGGCAGCAGCGACATCCGGAATGCAGTACTGAGTCGCCTCAACTTCAACTAGAGATTATCTGTGGGAGAAAATGGAAGGGGTGAGCACATCAAGCTCAGTAAGGCAATCCTACGAACAAGTAGGTAACCATACTACCTATATGAACGTGGTGCCATGTATAAACCACCCTTTCTCCACACATTTTAAAACAAATTATATGAGTTATGATGTTAGGTAAATCAAGTTTGCACGAAAAATTCAACATGCAATTATATTCAAAATCATATCTTTCTCGTTTAAAATTTTACAGTAAAGTCAGGACTCGACCCATCCTTCGGGTGATCCTGACTCACACAAAATCATGAAAATTCGTTTACATCACATATGGGTTTAAAAGCATGGAAATAACCATCATGCATATTTAGTTTAAAAACCCAGTTTGATTTCATCAAAATCGTCGACATGCGAAACGAGGCAATATCTGTATAACGGCAATAACCAGGACTGGCCATATGTGTCCTCGTGAGTCCCTCTAGCTTCACGGATCCCAGTGTGTGAGGTCTCACCCTGATTGGGAAACGCCCGGGAGGTGGGTCAATCCAACCCGTCAGTCTTATTCGATCTCACGCATCCGAAGATGCCGTATCCGAAGATACCCCGTATCACAAAGATACCGTACCGAAGATACCCAGTATCATAAAGATACCGTATCCGAAGATACCCCACGGTACATCGTACTCCATGCTACTTGCACGGTACATCGTACTCCATGGACCCATATCACTCTAGGTACTCCAGCCCAAATGGCCTGCTTCCCACAGAGAGGTTTTGTTTCTCAATACTTATGCCACGTCTCAAAATGCATGTGCGAGCCTATTTAATCGGTGACACACAGTCTACCCGATGCTCCAAGCACGGCTCATCGTATGATCTCTGAAAAGTAGTGCAAGCGGTGCTCTAACACTGTATATATGAATCACATGAAAATCTTATAAAATCTGGTGTGAGTTAAACTCCAGCACCCTGTCATGAAAATCATGTAAAATCTGGTGCGAGTTAGACTCTAGCACCGTGTCAAGAAAAAGCATATGAAATCTGGTGCGAGTTATACTCTAGCACCTATGCATGTAAAACTCTAGTGCGAGCTCTCGCTCCAGCACTAATGCATGCATCACACAAATCAAACATCGTGCGAGCTGAGCTCTAGCACGTCACATGTAAATAAAAACATGTAGGCGGCTCGGTTATCTCCAAATAGTTTTCACAGAAATTACATCGTTTAAGGTATGCAATGCTATGCATTTTTCTTTAAAAGTGAGCCAGCCTACTCATGCATGTGTTAAAATACCTCCAGAACGAGCAGGAACCTCTTGTCCTTGCTCCTCCCAATTTTTCCTAAATTTGTAAGTTCTACCCTTAACAAGGGTATTTTAGTAATTTGCCCATTCGGGGCACTAAAATTATTAATTGACCTGTAGACCCTTCAGGTAATTTTTAAAGACTGCAGATGAACTTAAAATTGCGTAAAGTTACCTCTAGCAGTCCGTAGAATTCCCTTACCTTATTTTCCTGTCGAGTCTGACCTTTTCTTTTCCATTGTTGTCTCGTCGCGCAGTCCGATATGCTCCCAATCAAATGTCCGAAACTGCGTATAATTATTCCTCAGGTCAGATATTATACAATTTAATTGTATTTTCTATTTTCTGGGCTTCATTTAAATCATTGGGCCCATTTACCCCTATTGGGCCCGTTTGCACCTTAATGGGCCTTAATCGGCCTTAAGCCCGTTTTCCACTTAATTTTCACATTATCGAGGCCAATTGGACTCATTGGGCCCACTAATAATTTATTGGGCCTCGTTCTAATTCTTGAATAACTAAATCGATTATTTACGACAATTTATCTAAATTTCCATAATTTAATTCAATTTATGCGGAAATCAAATCAATATCACGCATAACGAGGTAATTATCGTAAATAAGGGTCACTTACCGGAGATTCCATGCTAGTATAAAATTCGAGGCTGTCTCAAGCTGTCGTTGGATGCCAATCGTCGAGCTACACAATTCCATAATTTTTCGGGTAAGTTTTCGGCCCAAAATTAATTAAATTAAATACTCCAAAATTTAAATCGGTCAATTTGACCGCTTATCGACTTACCCGAAGCTCGATTGCATCACTGAAATTTTCTCCAATTTTTCCTCTTTTTCTTTTTCCCCTTTTTCTCCTTTTTTTCCCTCTCTTTTTGGCTGAACCGGTTCAGTCCGATTCGGACCGGTTCAGACCAGCCGGTTCACCCCGGTTCACTCCGGTTAGGCCGGTTCACCGCCTTGCCGTCCGGTTCTCCGCCGGCTTCCACCGCCAGCATCTCCGTTGGGTCGTTCGCATCGCGAATCTGGGCTTGGTTCGCTTGGAGCTCGTCGAAAAATGGCCGGTCTGACCTGTTCTCCTCTGGCCGTCGGGACCCATTTCTCCTCTTGGCCGTCGTCGGCGATTTCGGCCGTCTCGTCGGCATCCAATGGCCTCAACAGAACCGTCTCGGCCTGGGATCGTTTTGCGGGGTCGGATCGGAGCCAAGACGCCGCTGTTCGTCGGGACCGACTCGATTTTCCCCTCGACTTTCCGTCCTTCGATTCGTCAAAAATTGTGGCTGTCGGCGCACGTCGCTGGTACCGTTGGAACCGCCGGGCTTCGCTTTAGCTTCTCCGACCGTCAGCTAGGATCATCGGTCGTCGGTGGCTCGTCGGCTTCCTCGATTTTTGGCAGTCGGGTTTCGGGTTCCGTTTTTCTCAGTTTTCAGTTTTCTTTCTCTCTCCCCGATACCCAGTTTCCCCTTTTTGTTTTTTTTAATTCTTTAATTTAGTTTTATATATTTATTTATTTTTATTAATATTATTTAATTGATTAAATTAGTCTAAAATATTCAAAATATCTTAAAAAATTATATTTTATTCATTTAGTCTATAAATTAATTTCTCGGTTTTATTTCGGCTTCCCGATATAATTTTCGATTATTTTTCGGGATTATTTTTCTGAACTAAAAATCTCAGTTAATTCCCATAAATTAATATCTTTATCAATTTAACCCAAAATAAATTTATTTCATCCTTATTGACCAAAATTTCTCAAATCCATATTTTTAAATTAAATTTCCTTATCGAAATTATACCGACTTTTGGTCTTTTGACCATTTTGCCCTTACACGTGTTCGGGATTAATTTAACCCGACTTCCCTTCATGAATACTCATTCATTTCGTATTTTAATTAAATTCAGGTCTTACATGTTGGGGTTAAATCGGCGCCGGTGGTCGCCAATCGGAGCTCTTTCTCCCACGGCTTCTCTCCCTGATTTGCCGATCTCCGACGAGTTCCACGGCGCGTCGCCGGCGCTGTGCAGTAGCCCGGGGTCGAGCTACCTTCGCCGGCCCTCGCCTGGGTCTCTGGCGGCCGGTGGCTCGCCGGTGGTCTCCTCGGTTCCTTCTTCTATTTTTCGTTTCTCTCCTCTTTCTCTCTCCCCAAATTTTCGATTTCTCTCTCTTTTTTTTTACAATTATTATTATTTTTATTTATTATTATTTATAATTTAGTTTATTATTATTATATTCATTATTTTATTATTATTTTACCAAAAATATCTACCAAAATTATTATTTTATTCAAATTAATTTATTTAATTTATTTATTATATTTCTAACCCTTTTTTGGGTATAATTTCTCCGTATTTTCGGGATATTGTCCCGAGTGACTTTTTGGTATTTCTAAAATTTTCGGATTCTTGATCAATTGGACTCGAAATTTAATTATTTCTTCGTTATTGATCAAGATTCTCAAATCCATTATTTTTTTAATTAAATTTTCTTATCGAATTTATTCCGACTTTCGATCTTTGACCGTTTTGCCCTTGCACGTGTTCGGGATAAATTTAACCCGACTTCCCTTCACGAATACTCATTCATTTTGTGTTTTTAATTTAATTCGGGTCTTACACCAAGAGAGTATTGCATTTAGCCACTGAGTCTCACATGTTATATCATTTGTTTTCATGACACGGTTAGACCTGAGAGAGATAGGTCAGAAACCGATGATTGTGTTGTGTTGTGAACTGCCATATTTACTGTGATTTAAATGTAAATGGCATGATTGAGATAAAGGCATTTCGAGTTTCATAAAGATGCATTGTTTTGCACAAATGCCTACATTTGATAACTCAGCATGATTTTAAGTACATGGAATTTATTCTGTACTATTATTATTATATCATTTTGATACATGCTTTAAGACGAGAGAAGGAAAGGCAAAGCCTTATTTTCAGTAGATAGTGTGGTTGTCTACTTGTTTGCCTGATTTCCTTACTGAGCACGTTATTTGCTCATCCCCCTTTATTTTCCACTCTCTTCAGATCATTCGCAGTAGATTGAGTCCGGCTGAGGTATAACATTCATTGTATCCGCTGCGTATCCATCTTATGAGAGGTATACACATTCGAACATTTTGTACTGAACAATGTATAAGCACAATTATGTAACCAATTGTACGGTTGGGATGTATATATACAAATATTGTATAACAGTTTATGTTATCGAAAAGAATACTAAATTCTATGTATATTGTGAATGAATGTGAGTGAGTGACTAATATCGAATCACAGCCCAACAATTGAGGAGAGAAATGTAAGTAAAGTAAAAAGCGAAAAATTTGTAGTGGTTTTGGTAAGTCACGGATTGAGGTCGTGACAAACACAATCACAATTCACATCAAATACATTTCTTAGAATCCCTTATGCAATTTCTTAGAACATGGAGTTTCCTCTGTTTTAACCTTATTTCAAATATTAATTCATTTACATCCTGAAACACGATAACTAACTTTCACAAACATACATTAACATAATACACATCTCATCCTATGCACTAGTGAGAAAAACTGTTTGAAAATAAACACATTTATACAATATAAATTTATACCAATATGAGCTGTGAAATCTTTGAAGTATTAACCTCGAAGCTGATACTAATGACGATACCACTGCACCTCTAGTTTGAATCTGTGGTGAAAAATAGAGGGGGTGAGCTTGGGGAGCTCAGTAAGTAAACCACAAAAGCATAGAGGTAATAAACATATAAGATACTGAATCACAATGCATTTCATAACCTTATTTATTTCATTTCACATATTTCTAATAATCTGTTATTCGTCTCTCATTTTTGAATTTCGATAACTTATAACCTTCTCAGTTTTCTATACAACGTTTTTTATAGACGTTGTCAATTTCATTTTAAGGTATTCATCAGAAGGTCATTTTGAAGTACCTTATTTTCCTTTTTAACCAGACCACAAAACTTTAATTTGGTAGACAAATATGTATCATATCACATCCATATCACTCATATTCATATCTTATCTTACTCATAAATCTTGATAATCGTATCTTATTCTTATAGTTCGTCTCTGTCTGAAGCTAGATATCACTAATGCTAGTGACGTTGTCAAAGTCATCCAGAGGAGAGAATACTTTGAAGTACCTTGATTTTCCTTTTGACTTAACCATTGAACATAAATTCTGACATTCTGATTCTCAAATCCTGACCTTCTGATTCTCAATCCTAACATTCGAACATGATGATGCACGTCATGTCATGAATGCTCGATTTGTTAAAATGATTTTGAAAGCTTATTTCTTATAAACTAATTTCTAAAAACTAAAACCTAATATCTGAAACTAATTTCTGATTTACTGGAAACGAAAAACTTAAAACATTTAATTGATAATTGAAATTGAAAATTTATAATGATACTGAAATTGAAAACTTATACTGATACCGAAAACTAAAACTTATATTGATACTAAAATCAGAAAGTTATAAAATACTGAAAACTGAAACTTATACTGATAATTGAAAACTGATAACTTATACATATACTGAAAACTGATAATTAATACTAAAAACTGATAATTGTAATTTAAAATTGAAACTGATAACTGATACTGAAAACTTAAAGCTGATAACAGATATCAAAAACTGAAGATGGATAACTGATATAAAACATGCATATAGGTAGGCTCTTTCTGATTACCAATAAAAGCGGTCATCACTATAGCTATCAGTGGAACTTATTACCCTGAAAACTTGGGTTTTACCTTGGCCAAAGGTCTTGATTTCGATCCACGGCGATTAACCATGACCTGATACTTGCCACGACTTGTGTCAGGTAAGCGTATGTGCCATTTCAAAGTAGAATACTTGGGCTATTTCCATAATTACTTTATTGGCAATAACATAAAGCTACTAGAGTACCCATATGCTCTAAAATAATCTGAAAACGTGTTTTGAAATTTGAAAGGGAACAGATATGTATATAGAAAAATAAGCTTAATCCAAAAATAGTAACTTACCATAACTTTTAAAACACACTTTAAAACATAACAGACCTTAGAGGTGACTTACACAATGTAGCACTTAGTCCCGTAGGCTTTAGAAGTAATTCACACTGTGTAGGACTTAGCTCCGTAGGTTTGAAAAGTATCATTAAGCAGTAAAAGCAAATCTGAAAGCATATTTTGAAATATGATAATCACTGTGGATAAAAGCGAAGTAAGCTTAAATCTAAAAATAGTAATATATGCAAATTGAGCATATGTTTTATAATCTTTCAAAACATAACAAAAGTTAGATTTTAAAATTTTTATTTTCTGCAGTTAAATTCATGCAAGCTAGAAATCTCATAAATGACATGCTATGCATAATGATGATGATCATCATCATCATCAGAGCCTTTATCCCAATACTGGGGTAGGCTATATGAACTAATATATGAACTCATGCCAAGTCATCAGCATGAATTCTCCTCCACTCAATCCTATCTAATGCAATGTGTTCTCCTAACTCTCGTTTCGTCATATCTTCTTGGATTACTTCTTTCTAAGTCTTTTTTGGTCTTCCTCCTAGCTTTGACAATTTTTACATCATTCATAGCCTCCACTCTTCTAACCAGAGCGTCCACAATTCTACGTCGTATGTGTTCGAACTAAAGGAAAGAACTTTCACTCATCTTGTCTTTGATAGGTATCACTCCAACCTTTTTGTGAATGTCCTCATTTCTCATTCTATCTTTTCTCGTATATCCACACATCCATAGTAACATTCGCATTTTTGCTACACTTATATTCTATGTATGCAATCCTTTAGTTTCTTAACATTCACTGCCATAGAGTAATTGGTTTAACAATTATCTTGTAAAACTTGTCTTTCAACCCTAAAAGCATTTTTTTGTCACACAACATCCTTGTAACACTTCTCCACTTGCTCTAACCAGCATGTATCCTATGGGTTACATCACCATCAATCTCTCCATCCATCTGTACTATTGACCCCAAATATCTAAAATGATCTTGCTTAGGGATCGCACCCCATCTAGCATCACTATATTTTTAACTTCCTCTTTGTCTAAACTAAATTTACACTTCATGTATTCAATCTTTCTGCTTAGTCTAAATCCTCTTGACTCTAACATCTGTCTCTATAATTTTAACTTGGTATTAACCTCTACTCTAATTTTAGCATATAGGACAATATCATCTGTAAATATTATACGCCAAGGTACATTATTCTAGATGGATTTTGTCAGCTCATCCATTACTGTAGCAAACAAAAATGGACTTAACGCTATCCCTTGATATGGTCTTATTGTGATATGGAATTTACTTGTTTTCCTTTCATACATCCTCACATGTGTCCTCCTATCTTCATACATGTCCTTAATTATTTCAATTTCACAGGAACTTTTTTCTTCATTAAAAACAACCATAACACCCCCTAGGCATTTTATTATATGTTTTCTTTAAGTTTATAAAGACCATAAGAACATCTTTCTCTTATACTCGAGAACGCTTCACAAGCTGTCTAAGTAAGTGTATTGCTTCCATAGTTGATCTGTCAAGCATAAAATTAAACTAATTCTCTGATATCTCTACAGTCTTCCTTAATCTTCATTCTATCACTCTTTCCTATAATTTCATCATGTGACTCATTAGTTTTATGCCTCGATAATTGGAGCAACTTTGAATATCTCCTTTATTCTTTCAAAAAGGTACTAACGCATACTTTCTTCATTCTTTAGGCATCTCACTAGTGCATCAAATCTTATTAAAAAGATTTGTCAACCACTTAACTCCAACCTCTACAAGTCATTTTCAAACTTCAATAGGAGTGTCATCATGTCCAATAGTTTTCCCCGTTTTCATCCTCTTTAACTTCTCATTTAACTTTATCTCTCTAATTCTGCGCATAAAGTATCAGTTCAAATCCTCAAGAGGAACCAAGATATAGTCCACAATTTAGCTTTGCATCTCATTAAATAGTTTGTTGAAATAATCAAACCATATTTTTTAATATTATTGTCCTTAATTAGAGTCCTTTGGTGCTCATCATTGATACATTTTACAACTCTTAAATCCCTACTCTTTCTCTCTCTTACTTGTGTCAATCTATATATCTCTTTTTCTTCCTCTTTTATGTCTAACTTGTTATAAATCTCTTACATAACATTTGCTTTTGCTTCTGCCACTGCCCTCTTTGCCTCTTTCTTAGCTAACTTGTATTTTGTGAAACTCTCTTTTGCATTATTTGTCTGTCTTCAAAGCCTTGCAACAATCTCTCTTAGTTTTTATAGTTTCCTTCACTTATTCAATCAACCATGTTGCATCCTTTCAAGTTATGTGAGAACTGTAAATTTTATTTACCCCAGTTATGAGAATTATAATTCGGTGTATGTTACTGTGATATGTTGATGTACACGAAAGTTTTAATTATAATGAAGTACAAGACGATGAGGTTTTTAAGTATTGAATGTGTACAGACTGAAATATGGATTATAAGGTAGATTATGGGAAGTTTACATTTGAGTTTTTTACAATTTGGTGCAGCAGCAGTGCAATCTGTGAAGGCCAGATCGATCTCTAAGGATGAGAGATCGATCTCAAGGCTCCAGAATGTAGGAAATGTGCAAGAACTGATGAGCAGATCGATCTTATAAGCAAGCAGATCGATCTCCAAATGCTTCTGTAAAATGCAGATCGATCTCCTACAAGAGCAGATCGATCTCGTGAAGCATTCTGTAAACAGAAGATCAATCTTCTCAAGGAACAGATCGATCTCATAAAGCCATTAAGGGATCGATCTCACCCCATGATAGATCGATCTCCTAGGTAAAAAATTACCCAAAAAATGTTCTCAAATTCAAACGCAGATCGATCTCATCAAGGACCAAATCGATCTCTTACTCTCCGTCTATAAAAGGACCCCTGCGTTTTTCCTACATCTCAAATTTTCTCTCTCCAGAAACCTCCATTTTAGACGAGCCCTAGCTTTCTCCATCTTCCAAAACACCCATTTTTGTTCAAATCAAAGGTTGTGGCAAGAAGGAAATTTGTTTCTCATCCAAAGGAGAACAACATACTTGGAAATGGAAGAACGGATTGAATCGAGGTGTGAATAGAGCACTCCACAAG
Source organism: Firmiana major (assembly GCA_033439115.1). Classification (NCBI taxonomy): domain Eukaryota; kingdom Viridiplantae; phylum Streptophyta; class Magnoliopsida; order Malvales; family Malvaceae; genus Firmiana; species Firmiana major. The sequence continues at coordinate 16,508,084 of CM065903.1, read as the reverse complement.
TTTGGGTAAATTCTAAACTTTGATCTTGGATTTTAAAGTGATTTTTGGTAATTATGGTTGTTGGCATTGTAATGAATTATCTAGAATATGATTAGAGATTGATGAAATTATGATTTTGTTGGAGTAAGGATAACGTAGACAATTTGTGGTAATTTAGGATTTTTGACTAATAAATTTGGAATTGAGGCAATGGGGTGAATTTAGCGTAGAATATTGTATGAGAAATTGTGATAGAATTATGAGCATTGGGCTATTGGAGAGGTTAATGAGAAATATGAGCAAATATGTGCTCAATGAGGTGATTGAGATAAATTACTAATGTTTTAATATTGTTTAGACAGCTCAGGAGTTTCAGAGTAGAATACAAGGCTAGTCCGTGATACGGAGGAACAATTGCACTATACAAGGTGCAAAGAGGTAAGAGAAAACTTAAACTCATTTGTGTATGCGATTTTATGATGATAATAGTAGCATGAAATGTGATTTGAGAAAACAAGCATGTTTTATGAGTTTGTGAATGAGTATTGCACACGAATTTATAGCCGGTTGGGGCCCAATTTTTATTGAGTTGAAAACAAATGTGAAATTATTTTACAACGGTTTTGAGTTTAAAACGTGAAAAGAGATTTGGGCTCTATGTTAAGGCGTACTAAGATTTGAGAAATGTGTGTGTGGTTTTACCGGTTTGAGCTCGATTTTGACATGTTTTGTGTTGAGTACAAATCGATTTTTGAGATGAGTTTTATGAGAAAAAATCATTATGAGTTCTACGTGAAGGCAAAACAATTTTATATGATAATGGCTAGTACTGAGACTTCGGCGTGTCATGTTTAATACACATTGGACCTTGCTCTGATAGCAAGTAAATTCAGGCCTTATTCTGGTAGCGTGTAAGTCTAATATTCCTCTGTCTTGGTAACGATAGATGCCTCCGTTTTGGTAACGAGAGATGCCTCTGTTTTGGTAACGTGAGATGACCCCCGTTCTGGTAACGTTGGGTGGCCTTGCTTTGGTAGCATGTAAGTCCGGGCCTTACTTTGGTAACATGTAAGACCGATAGTGTGCATGAGGAGAGGCTTTGCTCGGGTAGCATGTAAGGTCCGGCCTTGTTCTGGTAACGCTTAAGTCCAATATACCATGCACACACTCATATTGTCAACGTTCCCTCTTTTGAGGATGCCTGGGATGCGCATCCAGAGGAGAATTATATTGATATGCCATGACGAATTTTATATGAGTTTTATTTGCCTAGTTTCATTTTACACATGAGTTTATGTTTTGTGGTTGTACCACGTGCATTCTTTTGAGGTGATTTTTATCACGATTTAATGAGAAAAGCCATTATCGAATTTTGATTTCCACATGCTTGTGACTATGATTTGTACTGAGTTATGTACTCTCATGCTTTTACATGATTTTAGAGAACGAGATGAGAATGATATTTTAATGGTTCATGCTACGTTTTTAATTGAGTTTTCAACTACGAGATAAAATGATTGTGTTGTTCAAATCATTATTTTATTAATGAGTCCCTTACCCCCTTACTGAGCAATTTAGAAGCTCGCCCTGTTTTATCTTCCCCCCCCCCCCTCGATTTCTTCAAGTGAAAAGAGTTTTCCTGCAACGTACGGAGTAATGGCTAGTGGAAGACTTGAGCTCCAGGCCACATATTGTACTTTGAGGTATAATTTTTCATTTCATATACCTAGACTAATATTGTATTTATAGACACTTGATGAACAGTGATGTATGAGATGTATTAGGATTAATTAACCTTGATTTGATTAATGTATATGGTATGATATATAATTATGAGATGATGAGATCCTGAAGTGATAGTTATAAATTATGTATAATGATGCATGACACTGCACAGGAATGCACCCTTAATTGTGAATGGATGAATAAAAAGTTTTAAATTTGCCATATTTTACGCGCTTCCGGGGCATCACAAGTGAGTACTTTTTTGTTTGATACTCCTAATATCTCTTTGCCCACCTTTGAAATGTGTTTTTCCATTTTGTTCCACATTGTATTCGGGTTCTCCTCTATTGTCCAGTATTCTTTCTGGGTCTAACTATTTCTACATGTTGTATGACACTCTTCTTTTAGCTTCCTCTATCAAATCCTTATAGCTCTTTCTTGTTGGTTCGTACAATGTCGTTTATGAATTTTTATGTTTAGGACTAGCAGGCTATGTTGCGCGATAACATTCTCCCTTAGGATAACTTTGTAGTCCAGACAACTCCGTCTATCATTCTCCTAGTAAAAAAGAAGCCTATATGACTTGCGTTCAATCCACTCTTAAAGGTTATAAGGTAGGGTTTGTCACGACCCAATACTACTAAAATCAGTACAAATTTTTCGCTTTTGAAAAATCTTTCTTACCTCCTCGTGACATATTCCTCTAAACAGGTCGTGCTGTGAATCAATATCGATATACCATTCAAACTATTAAGAAATATCACACGTAAACATACGTACTGATATCATTAATCATATAATAGAGTGGTCGGTATGTTTATACATCAAATAATTCTATATTTACATCCCCAAATATTCTTTCATATACAATACTGTGCTGTAACCATATTAATACAAAATTCTGTACGTGGTGTATACCTGACAGTCGATGGGAAACAAAGATATCAGCTATGCCGTCTACTCTCTACACCCGCTATCTCTATGGTGGAAATACTGAAAGTGGGTGGAAAATGAAAGGGTGAACTCCACATGCTCAGTAAGGCAATAATACAAACGGGTAGATAGCTATACTATCTACATGCTGATAAGAAAATCAGGATATATGTGAGCATGAGGTAAAAACAATGATATGCCATATATATAATATCATCTGTTCTAAAACAGGAAATCGGCATATTAAAACATGGAATAATCCTTATGTGAAAACATCTCATGCTCAATGAAACAACACGTTTTAAAATACCCCATCTGGGTCAAAATACGATACACTCACAAATCAAAATCAATTTCAGCAAAATTCTTTATTTTGAAATCTCCGTTATAAAACACCCTTCTCACAGGGTTACAAATCAATGAAAGTCTCAAAAAATCCCTCCATGAGAATAATCAAATCTCAATTGAAATCATAAGAAAATCGGGGCCTGACCCCTCCCTCGGGTCTACCCTGATCTATCAAGACCAATAGTTATATCATGTGAGACATGTAAACGACTATATCGGTAATATCCAGGACTATGGCCATAACCTCGTGATCCCTGGCACACGGATCCTAGTGTGCGGGGTATCACACCTGAAACGGGAGGTGGGTCATCCTACCCGCCAAAACAGCATAATATCAGGATTGCGAGGGCAAGACTTGCTGTCTCGTGGCTAATGCCACTCCACTCCAACAATCCCCACGGTACAACGTACTCCGCGTGATATACACGGTACATCGTACTCCGTGAACCCAAGCTCAATCAGGGGTGCCTGTAATAGGTCTTATCCACCCATGTCAAGTATGTCTCAATATACACGTGTGAGCATATCATCTCACTATGACACACAGTCAACAGGAGGCTCCAACACGGCTATATGCATGTCATATAAATTCCTGTGCGAGCGAAACTCTAGCACGACTCCATGCATATTCATGATATCTGAAAACCTCGTGCGAGCGAAGCTCTAGCACGGTTTCATAGAAATCAATTAAAATCTGCGTACGAGCAGCGCTCCAGTACGACTTAAACTGATTATAAATCCAATTCAAATCCACGTACGAGCATTGCTCCAGTACGGATAAGTATTAAAACTCAGTGAAAACCTCGTACGAGAAAAACTCCAGTACGGTAGTCATATAAAACAAATCTGTAAAATAGTGCGAGCAAGGCTCCAGCACTCTGAGTATGAGTTAAAAATATAAAATCCAGTGCGAGCAGTGCTCAAGCACGGTTACAACTCATATAACATTGATAGGTGGCTCAATATTATCAAAACATGTTAAAAAAATATCAACTGGCACCTAACCTGTGCCTTTTCACTTAAAACATGTAAATAATAGCCAACCTATCCATAAATTGCTTGAATTAAAGCAATATCATCATGAAAACATTAAAATCATGAAATTCATGCAATTTCATAGCCTTACTACCCTCTTTGAAATTTTCCTAACTGGAGGCAAAATAGTTATTTTCCACTATCTCCATATTTTTCCGCAAAAATTATTATTCTGTTTTCGGGTAGCCTATTGAATTTAACGTAATGTAAATCCCCTCAAAATTACGTACAGCTACCTCTAAGTGTTCATAAAATTCCCTTACCTGGAATCACGCGCGAGCTTATCCTGACTCGATCGTACCAAGTTTCTCAGTCCAATTCGCTCGTCTACGGAGCTGCATATAACCACATATGGGTTCAGTTCAATATACAGATCAGTATTTCACTCTTACTGATCGAATCTAAAGCTCTGGGCTCTTTTTTACTCTATTGGGCCCAATTGCACTTTAATGGGCCTCGAACCCCTTTTTTCAGCCTGTTTCCATTTTTAAATCCCTTCTTCGGGTTTACTAGGCTCATTTGATTTATCAATAATCATCGGGCTTCATTCCAAACTCAGTGGATAGCCCGGATACTGTTTACAATAATTACTTTGAAATTTCGAATAAAATTCCTTTTATGCAGAATTAATTTGTAATTTCCGTAAAATAATCGAAACTCTGCATTAAAGGACTCATATTATCGTAATTAAAATGTACTTACCCAATATGGTGCGGGGTACAAAAATCGGAGCTAAATCGATTCTCGTTCGGGCTCTGTAGTGACACTGCACAATTATTTAAATCCGGGTCATTTTCTATCAATAAAATATTAAATTGAATTCTCAGGATTTATCCGCAGGTCAATCTCGACCCTAGGTCACTTACCTGAATTTTCGAGTCGTCCCCGGGTATACTTTCTTCCCTTTTTTTCTTTTCTTTTTCTTTTTCCTTTTCTTTTTCTTTTTCTTTTCTTTTTTTCTTTTCCCAACTACGGTGCCGTTTTGGGCATTTCACTGTCGCCGACGTTTCCGACCGTCTCGCCGGCAGCCAGTGGGTTCAAAAGAACCGTCTCGGCCAGGGGAGTGCTCGGCTGGCCTGAATCGAAGCTGGGGTGCCGCCGTTCACTGGGACCGACGTGTTTTCTCCTCGGGACTTTCGGCCTTCGATTCGCCTGAAATAGCTGCCGTCGGCGCTCGTCACCGGTACCTTCGGAATCGTCGGGCGTCGCTCTACCTTTTCCGACCTTCGCCTGGGCTCAACGGCCGCCGGTGGCTCGTCAGAGGTATCGGGTTCAGACGGGTCGACGATGGGTTCGTTTCTCAGGTTTCTTCTCTCTCCCCGATTCGTTTTTTTCAGATTTTCTGTTTTTTAATTTATTTAATAATTGATTTATTATTATTTTAATACATTTAAATATATTAAAATAATCTAAATATCCCAAAAAAATCTTTAAAAAATATTATTAAATTCATTTAATCAATAAATGAATTTATCAGTGTATTTTTGTCTTTCTCGGTATATTTTTCGATTCTTTTCAGGATAATTTTTTTTTCGAATTAAAAATCCCGATTAATTCCAAATTAATTCCCGTAAATTTCAATAAATTAATATCTAGATCAATCGGCTTCGAATTTAATTATTTTCCTCGATATTGATCCAGATTTCACAAATTCCATAATTTTAACGAAATTTACTTATCGATTTCATACCGAATTTTGGTCTTTTGACCATGTTACCCTTGTACGTGTCCGAGACCAAATTGAATCGACTTTCTTTCATCAATCCACAATCTTTTTCCTATTTTCAATTTTTCATTTTCAGTCAACTCGATTTAATTCCTTAGACAAACTTGTTGCTTCTTCATTTTCTCGATTTATCCTTATTCGATTTTACATACATTTATTTCGTTTCATCCACATTTATCTAATCCGAATCAACCATCTTATGAATCCATTAACATATACTAATGTAATACAATATGGAAATCATAAGGAATATCATATAAAAATTGCGGATCTCACAATCTCCCCCACTAAAAGAATTTGGTCCTCCAAATTAGAACCAAATCAATCAGTAAACAACTCCGGGTACTTCTCCTGTATCATGCTCTCTAGCTTCTAGGTAGCTTCCTCCGGAGTGTGATACTGCCACGAACCTTCACCAGGGAGATCGTCTTGGATCGCGATACCTTCTCCTTCCTATCCAAAATCCGAACTGGTCTCTCAACATATGTTATATTGTCACTGAGCTCTAACGGCTCGTAGTGAATCACGTGTGACGGATCTGGATGGTACTTTCGAAGCATAGAAATGTGGAAGACACTGTGTACACCTGCCAACTCTGGTGGCAATGCCAATATATAGGCCTTATCTCCCACTCGCTCCAGAATATCAAAGGGTCCAATAAAACGAGGGCTCAGTTTACCTTTCTTACCGAACCTCATGATACCCTTGGAAGGAGAAACTCTCAAAAACACCGACTCACCCTCTGCAAACTCTAGTGGTCTGCGTCTCCTGTCAGCGTAACTCTTCTGTCGGCTCTGAGCTGTCTGCAATTTATCGCATATCAACCTGACATCCTCAGTAGCCTGCTGTACCAAGTCAGGAGCAAATAACAGTCTGTCACCAATCTCTTCCCATCCAATAGGGGAACGGCATCTGCGACTATACAGTGCCTCATACGGTGCCATCCCGATACTCGAGTGATGACTGTTATTGTAGGTGAACTCGGCTAATGGCAAATGATCATCCCAAGAGCCTCCAAAATCCAGCACACACGCTCTCAACATATCCTCCAGAGTCTGTATAGTCCTCTCTAACTGACCATCTGTCTGATGATGGAAAGCGGTGCTAAATCTCAACTGGGTCCCCAACGCTTCCTAAAAATGTTTCCAAAAATGGGAAGTGAAGCGGGCATCCCTATCAGAAACAACGCTCATTGGAACGCCATGTAGCCTGACAATCTCTCGAACATATAAGTTCGCCAACGTACTCAGAGCATCTGTAGCTCTCATAGCTAAGAAATGGGCAGACTTCGTCAGTCTATCCACAATCACCCAGATGGCATCATGACCTCTGCAGGTCCTCGGTAATCCCATCACAAAATCCATGGTGACATGCTCCCACTTCCATGTCGGTATCGGTAGAGGCTGCAATAATCCTGCAGGCTTCTGATGCTCTACCTTTACCTGCTGACAGACGAGACATTTCGCAACATACTCTGCTATGTCTCTCTTCATCCCAGACCACCAATAAACTCTCCGGAGATTCTGATACATCTTCGTACTCCCCGGATTTACTGTATACCTCACTGAGTGAGCCTCTGATAAAATCATCCTCCTGATCTCAGGATCCTCGGGAACACATATCCTACCGCGGAACCTCAGTAATCCATCGGTACTCAATACAAAATCTGTATCGGCACCTGCCTGTACCTACCTCATCAACTGAATACATCCCTGATCACTCTGCTGAGCCTGCCGGATACGATCAATCAACTCTGGCTCCAATCTCAAGCTCGCAATGATCTCAACTCTGTTAATCTTAGGGGGTGCTATGTCCAAACTGAGGCTCGCGAACTGCTCTAACAAATCATGTTCCTGAACCATCATAAATGATACCAACCCTAGGCTCTTCCTGCTCAAAGCATCAGCAACTACATTAGCCTTTCCCAGGTGGTATAATATCTCGCAATCATAATCCTTCAGGAGCTCGAGCCATCTCCTCTGTCTCATGTTCAGCTCTTTCTGCGAGAATAAATACTTTAGACTCTTATAGTCTGTAAAAATCTAAAACTATTCACCATATAAGTAATGGCGCCATATCTTCAGTGCAAACACTATGGCCGCCAACTCCAAATCGTGGGTCGAATAGTTCCTCTCGTGATCTTTCAGCTGTCTAGATCCATAGGCAACTACCCTCCCATCCTGCATCAATACACAGCCCAGTCCCAGATGCGATGCATCTGTATATACTAAGAAACCTCCTGAGCTGGTAGGTATGGTGAGAACTGGAGTAGTGGTCAATCGACGCTTCAGCTCCTGAAAACTCCTCTCACAGGCATCATCCCACACAAACTCAACATCCTTTCGTGTGAGACGTGTCAACGGAGAAGCTAATCTGGAGAAACCCTCTACAAATCTCCTGTAGTATCCTGCCAAACCCAGAAAACTTCGAATCTCTGTGACTGTCTTGGGTTGCTCCCACTGAACAACTGCCTCTATCTTGGATGGGTCCACTGACACTCCATCCCTCGATACTACATGGCCCAAAAAAGAAATCTGCTCCAACCAGAAGTCACACTTACTGAGTTTGGCATACAACTCTCTCTCTCTGAGGGTCTATAACACTATCCTCAAGTGCTGCTCGTGGTCCTCCCTGGATCTAGAGTATACCAAAATATCATCGATAAACACAATTACAAACCGATCCAGGTATGGCTTGAACACATCGTTCATCAAAGCCATGAATGCTGCGGGGGCATTAGTCAACCCGAATGGCATAACCAAAAACTCATAATGAATCCTCTCTCCGTATCCTCAGCTGATGATACCCAGACCTCAGATCAATCTTAAAAAAGACCTGTGCTCCCCGAAGCTGATCCAACAGATCATCAATGCGTGGAAGGGGATACTTATTCTTAATGGTAGCCTTATTCAACAATCTGTAATCTATACACAATCGGAGGCTGCCATCCTTCTTCCTCACAAATAAGACCGGAGCTCCCCAAGGTGATACGCTCGGTCTCACAAACCCCTTCTCAAGCAAATCCTGTAACTGCTTCCTCAGCTCCTCCAACTCAATCGAAGCCATCCTATACGGTGGTCTCGAAATCGGTTCTGTACCAGGTACTAAATCTATCCCAAACTCCATCTCTCTGGCTAGAGGTAATCCTGGTAATCGTCTGGAAAGACGTCAGGAAACTCCCTAACCACTGGAATATCTCTCAAATCCGATCGTACCTTATCCGTATCAACCACATATGCGATGAATCCTTCAAAACATAAATCATAAAATCAGCAAAATTTATTGTTCCATTTAGAACAACACTGATTTCATTATTTTCAGGGAAATTTTACAGCATATCTTTCGGGGATATTGAACGTTAACGTCTTAGAAAAACAATCTAACACAACTCGATTGGCAGCCAACCAATCCATACCTAATATGACATCGAAGTCCCTCATATACATCACAATAAGGTCGGCTGACATTTCTTTTTCCCCGACTTTCAACTTACAGTCCCTGACTACATACTCTACTAACTAACTTGTGTTTATGGGGGTAAGTATTAACAATTTACTACTCAGAGGAATAGACTTTACATACTTAGACAATTTACATGCAAATGAAGGCGATACGAATGAATGCGTGGCACCAAGATCAATCAAAACATATGCTTCTAAATCAAAGATCAGGATGGTACCTTTCACCACATCAGACGATTGATCTGCCGTATCCTGGTCCAAAGCATGAACTCGCCCTGTACCCATCACTTGCTTCCCTTTCTCTTCTGTAGTAGCTCTCCTCCTCTGAGCAGGAACTTGAATTGGAGCTCTCTCCGACTCCTTGCCCTTCTGTGGGGCAGTGTCTAGTCTCTCTGGGCAATCTCTCATCACATGCCCTGGCCTCCTACATCGATAACATACTACAGTAGTAGCTATAGGCACTGGACAAGGTCTGGTACCATGATATCTGTCATATCGCCTACATCGATCGGTAGTAGGGCATGGTCCTCCAATGACAATGCCTCTAGCTGGTGGTAAAGTCGGATGAACAGGGGGTCTATCTGTACTCTCCTGAACCTCCTCAATCTTCGGCCTCTTACCAGAGAGCCGTACCCCTCTCCTGAAAAATCTATCTCTCCCGGGTCTCTTTCTGTCTCTGTCTCGACTCCTACTAAACTTTCCTGTCTCAGAGACGTTTCGCTCATAATCCTGCTCACACAGCTGAGCTCTATGTACTGCCTCCTCATAAGTTGAAACATCAAAGGGAACCAACCAAGATCTGATGGTTGGTCTCAGTCCATCTATAAACTTCTGGACCTTCCGATCCTCACTGCCCATCGTCTCCAAATCATATCTCCCAAACGAGATGAATTGAGTCTCATACTCATCAATAGACTGGTTCCCCTAAACCAAACTCAAAAACTCCATCCTCAACTTTCGCTGTGCAGTAGCGGGAACATACTGCCTCCTAAAGGCATCCAAAAATATCTCCCATGTGACCTCAGCATGTCGAGCTCTTAATATCGGCTCGGTAGATCTCCACCAATGCTCTGCCACTCCCTGAAATAAAAATACGGCAAAAGCAACCCTCTCAGTAGTAGTGCACCTGAAAAGCCTATATAGCTTCTCCATCTGATACACCCAATCCTCAACTACTACTGGGTCCTTCCTCCCATGGAAGACTGGAGGTCTAAACTTCTAAAAATGTCTAAATCTATCCAGGTCACACTCATATGTAGCATCCTGAGCTGGCTGGGGTCTCACTGCCTCTGCAGCCTGAGCCTGAACCTCGGGTAACTCTGCGGCCTGTGCCGGCATCTCGGGATCAGGCGCTACCTGTCCCGCCGGATCTCGCCTATCTCTAGCCACGAGCACTGCCTGCTGCGCTACAATCTCAGCCAGGCTCTCAATAATCCGCTCAAGTCTAGCGAAGCGTGCCTCAGTCTCATCTGGTCTCATAGCAGTACCCTCGGGTACCTGACCAGTCTGTATACCATCACCACGTTCTCTAGGCCTGCCCCTACGGCCTCTAGCATGTGTACTAGCCCCACTACCACTGCGGGTGACCGGCATAATGTAAATCATGTATTCCAAATTCATTTGTTAATTTAATTCCCATCTAGTATACACTTTGACATCGCATACAGCACAATACTAGGGGGGATGTAATTTTCCTTAACGACCACTATCGACTCTTATCCGACCAACTCTAACTCATAATTGATAACTTATCGATACTGATTCACGTCTGGCTAACCTCCGCTCTGATACCACTTTATCTGTCACGACCCAATACTACCAAAATCAGTACAAATTTTTCACTTTTAAAAAATCTTTCTTACCTCCTCGTGACATATTCCTCTAAACAGGTCGGGCTGTGAATCAATATCGATATACCATTCAAACCATTAAGAAATATCACACGTAAACATACGTACTGATATCATTAATCATATAATAGAGTGGTCGGTATGTTTATACATCAATTAATTCTATATTTACATCCCCAAATATTCTTTCATATACAATACTGTGCTGTAAACATATTAATACAAAATTCTGTACGTGGTGTATACCTGACAGTCGATGGGAAACAAAGATATCAGCTATGCCGTCTACTCTCTACACCCGCTATCTCTATGGTGGAAATACTGAAAGTGGGTGGAAAATGAAAGGGTGAGCTCCACATACTCAGTAAGGCAATAATACAAACGGGTAGATAGCTATACTATCTACATGCTGATAAGAAAATCAGGATATATGTGAGCATCAGGTAAAAACAATGATATGCCATATATAATATCATCTGTTCTAAAACAGGAAATCGGCATATTAAAACATGGAATAATCCTCATGTGAAAACTCTCATGCTCAATGAAACAACACGTTTTAAAATACCCCATCTGGGTCAAAATACGATACACTCACAAATCAAAATCAATTTCAGCAAAATTCTTTATTTTCAAATCTCCGTTATAAAACACCCTTCTCACAAGGTTACAAATCAATGAAAGTCTCATAAAATCCCTCTATGAGAATAATCAAATCTCAATTGAAATCATAAGAAAATCGGGGCCTGACCCCTCCCTCGGGTCTAACCTGGTCTATCAAGACCAATAGTTATATCATGTGAGACATGTAAACGACTATATCGGTAATATCCCAGACTATGGCCATAACCTCGTGATCCCTGGCACACGGATCCTAGTGTGCGGGGTATCACACCTGAAACGGGAGGTGGGTCATCCTACCCGCCAGAACAGCATAATATCAGGATTGCGAGGGCAAGACTTGCTGTCTCGTGGCTAATGCCACTCCACTCCAACAATCCCCACGGTACAGCGTACTCCGCGTGATATACACAGTACATCGTACTCCGTGAACCCAAGCTCAATCAGGGGTGCCTGTAATAGGTCTTATCCACCCATGTCAAGTATGACTCAGTATGCACGTGTGAGCATATCATCTCACTGTGACACACAGTCAACAGGAGGTTCCAACACGGCTATATGCATGTCATATAAATTCCTGTGCCAGCGAAGCTCCAGCACGGCTCCATGCATATTCATGATATCTGAAAACCTCGTGCGAGCGAAGCTCTAGCACGGTTTCATAGAAATCAATTAAAATTTACGTACGAGCAGCGCTCCAGTACGACTTAAACTGATTATAAATCCAATTCAAATCCACGTACGAGCATTGCTCCAGTACGGATAAGTATTAAAACTCAGTGAAAACCTCGTACGAGAAAAACTCCAGTACGGTATTCATATAAAACAAATCTGTAAAATAGTGCGAGCAAGGCTCCAGCACTCTGAGTATGAGTTAAAATATAAAATCCAGTGCGAGCAGTGCTCAAGCACGGTTACAACTCATATAACATTGATAGGTGGCTCAATATTATCAAAACATGTTAAAAAAATATCAACTGGCACCTAACCTGTGCCTTTTCACTTAAAACATGTAAATAATAGCCAACCTATCCATTAATTGCTTGAATTAAAGCAATATCATCATGAAAACATTAAAATCATGAAATTCATGCAATTTCATTGCCTTACTACCATCTTTGAAATTTTCCTAACTGGGGGTAAAATAGTCATTTTTCACTATTTCCATATTTTTCCGCAAAAATTATTATTCTGTTTTTGGGTAGCCTATTGAATTTAACGTAATGTAAATCCCCTCAAAATTACGTACAGCTACCTCTAAGTGTTCATAAAATTCCCTTACCTGGAATCACTCGCGAGCTTATCCCGACTCGATCGTACCAAGTTTCTCAGTCCAATTCGCTCGTCTACGGAGCTGCATATAACCACATATGGGTTCAGTTCAATATAAATATCAGTATTTCACTCTTACTGATCGAATCTAAAGCTCTGGGCTCGTTTTTACTCTATTGGGCCCAATTGCACTTTAATGGGCCTCGAACCCCTTTTTTCAGCCCGTTTCCATTTTTAAATCCCTTCTTCGGGTTTACTGGGCTCATTTGATTTATCAATAATCATCGGGCTTCGTTCCAAATTCAGTGGATAGCCCGGATACTGTTTACGATAATTACTTTGAAATTTTGAATAAAATTCTTTTTATGCAGAATTAATTCGTAATTTCCGTAAAATAATCGAAACTCTGCATTAAAGGACTCATATTATCGTAATTAAAATGTACTTACCCAATATGGTGTGGGGTATGAAAATCGGAGCTAAATCGACTCTCGTTCGGGCTCTGTAGTGACACTGCACAATTATTTAAATCCGGGTCATTTTCCATCAATAAAATATTAAATTGAATTCTCGGGATTTATCCGCAGGTCAATCTCGACCCTCGGTCACTTACCCGAATTTTTGAGTCGTCCCCGGGTACCCTTTCTTCCTTTTTTTTTCTTTTTCTTTTTCCTTTTCTTTTTCTTTTTCTTTTCTTTTTTTTTCTTTTCTCAACTACGGTGCCGTTTTGGGCATTTCATCGTCGCCGGCGTTTTCGGCCGTCTCGCCGGCAGCCAGTGGGTTCAAAAGAACTGTCTCGGCCAGGGGAGTGCTCGACTGGCCTGAATCGGAGCTGGGGTGCCGCCGTTCACCGGGACCGACGCGTTTTCTCCTCAGGACTTTCGGCCTTCGATTCGCCGAAAATAGCTGCCGTCGGCGCGCGTCACCGGTACCTTTGGAATCGTCGGGCGTCGCTCTACCTTTTTCGACCTTCGCCTGGGCTCAACGGCTGCCGGTGGCTCGTCAGAGGTATCGGGTTCAGACGGGTCGACGATGGGTTCGTTTCTCAGGTTTCTTCTCTCTCCCCGATTCGTTTTTTTTCAGATTTTCCGTTTTTTTAATTTATTTAATAATTGATTTATTATTATTTTAATACATTAAAATATATTAAAATAATCCAAATATCCCAAAAAAATCTTTAAAAAAATATTATTAAATTCATTTAATCAATAAATGAATTTATCAGTGTATTTTCGTCTTTTTCGGTATATTTTTCGATTCTTTTCGGGATAATTTTTTTTCGAATTAAAAATCCCGATTAATTCCAAATTAATTCCCGTAAATTTCAATAAATTAATATCTAGATCAATCGGCCTCAAATTTGATTATTTTCCTCGATATTGATCCAGATTTCACAAATTCCATAATTTTAACGAAACTTACTTATCGATTTCATACCGAATTTTGGTCTTTTGACCATTTTACCCTTGTACGTGTCCGGGATCAAATTGAATCGACTTTCTTTCATCAATCCACAATCATTTTCCTATTTTCAATTTTTCATTTTCAGTCAACTCGATTTAATTCCTTAGACAAACTTGTTGCTTCTTCATTTTCTCGATTTATCTTTATTCGATTTTACGTACATTTATTTCGTTTCATCCACATTTATCTAATCCGAATCAACCATCTTATGAATCCATTAACATATGCTAATGTCATACAATATGAAAATCATAAGGAATATCATACAAAAATTGCGGATCTCACAGGGTTCTCTCTTTCAAAATAGTGTATTCACTAGGATAGGTCATAAGATAAAGCAAAATCCAAGATTACATCTCAATCTATTTCTTACACTGTAACTAAAACCTCATGTACACTTTCAAAACCCTCTCTATTAGCACCTACATAGCCATTAAGGTCACCACCGATACAAATGTTTTCTTCTATAGGCACTTTTTATACTAGTTGATCTAAATCCTCCCAAAACTGTCTTTTACTAACATTAGCAAGTCCTATCTATGGTACATATGCAATAATAACATTCAAAACGTCTCCTTCTAGAGCTAGTTTAACCAAAATAATTATATCCTATTGTCTCTTAACTTGTACAACATCCTTTTGATATTCTTTGTCTATGATGATACCTACACCATTTTCGTCTCCATCTTTCCCAATATACCAAAGCTTATACTGCCAAGGTGCTATCTCTTTGGCCTTTTTCCCAACCCATTTGGTTTCTTGGAGAAACAAGATATTAATCGTCCTCCTGCACATAATCTCATAAATCTCCACTAACTTACTATTAAGCATATTTATATTCCAAGATCCTAACATAAGTTTATGATTATGGACTAACTTCTTTACCTACCCTTATCCATTATAGTATAGGAACCTCTGCCTATTAGGCACCACATCCAGGCGTCGATATACGACATGCTTACCTAACCTTATAACTTATAGTTGCTATGAAATTTCTATTCTTATAACTTAAAATAGTTAGAAATTCATGCAACATAATCGGGCTATACAGGCTCATTACCCAACCCTACATGAAGATCACATAATTGCAATAATCCTCAATCAACTATATCTACTTACACAACTCTTATTGAAATCGATCACATGTACTTATCATACTTATAGTCCTCAAATATTATTTAATTTGGTTCTAAGACCCAATTTATCCCATATGACGCTACCTTTATCTATAGAATTTAACTTATACATTATAATGCTACTTTACATCCCGATCGTCAATTATCAATTCGATATTCTTATCCACATTCAGTTAGTAATCTTTTCACTTATACCTATTGTTCTTATAGGCCTTATTCGTTGGTCGATTGTAATCTTATCACATGGCATATCAATCCATAATTATTACCATTAATTCCATATAGTTATATCACTTATATTCCTTGAACATTATTCGATTTCTGCTCTAGACCCAAATTATTTAGTATGATGCAACTTCGCATCTTATGGACAATTTACTTATAACTTATGATGCTACCTTGCATCCAAAATGGTAATTACTAATCCGAAATTAACTGGTAATTCTTTCATTTATACTTATAAGAATTTTGTTACCTTTTAGGATATTGGCTTGCATCACATAGGTTTAACTTACCCCAAATGCTATACCTATTGTATTCTGTTATAGTCTACTTACTTTTATACTTCTAATAGGTCTTATCCAGTAGATTTAACATTTTCATACTCAAATTTATTACTTATGAATTTAAATTATAGCTTATGTAAGTTAATTACATAATATGTTATAACTATTGTAGCAAGTAAAATTTACTTACCTTGTATGCTATACACGTTATAGCCTGCGTGATTTACTTACCCGGTTTACAGATTCGAGCTTAGCACATGCGTACACCAAGTTTGGATAATTCACATTTATCTTATCGTCGTGCTAGACGTTTACATATTAAAATTGAGTTAATATCGATCGAATATAAATTTTAATTAATTTTTTTGAAAAATATTAAATCGATCTGCCTCTTTACTAATTTTTCCTTAAACGGGGCATATGAAGCTTCCTCTTTTTTTCTTTTTTTTCCATTCTTTTACTTTTTTTCTTTTTCCTTTTTCTTTTCTTTTTTTCCCCTTTTCTTACCTGAATCAATTCGAACATGTTCCATTCCTTTTTCTATTTGCTGAACCGATCCAGATCGATTCGGCTTTGCACTCCAATTCGGCCCTTGAAGGATCAGTTCACGGCCTGATCTTCCTTCAGTCGCGTCAGGCGGCCTTGTGAAGCCTCTGGTGTCAATGGTAGCAACGAATTGACGTCGGCGAGGCCCCTTTCTTTTTATTCTCTCTTTCGCCTCCCTCTCCCCTATCTACCCCTGCCACCGTTGGATCTATCTCTGATTAACAGCTGCCTTTTGCCTCACTGCTGAAGCCAGTACGAGCTGCCTCTCCCTCAATTGGCCCTTCCTTTCTCTCTGGGGCGCGTCTCTTGTCAATTCTCTTTGTCTTTCGTCTCTGTTTCATTTTGAGACAGAGGAGAAAAGATAATCTTTTTAATATCTTTTATCTTTATCTTTATTTACGTATATTTATATATATAAATATCTATAAATAATAAACATAATATATATACATTTATATTTATATTTTATATATAGTTGTATATATATTTATATATTTCTACATATACATATATTTACTTTTACTTAATAAATATACTTTCACCTCCTTTGATATATATTATCCCATTTACTTGAGATTAATTGCCAAAAGTGAAAAATTTCGAGTTATTACAAATAATGATATTAAATATAAGAAAAATAAAAAATAAAAAATACAAGATGGATATCATTAAATTGGTAAAAATATATAGATATTATTAATAATATGACAAGAATAAAATATATATTATGTTTAAATAAAGAGTAAATTACACAATTACATCATGTGGATAGGGGCGGGTTAAATACGGCCCTTGATGTTTAAAATTTAATTCTTAATTATCTTGAGATTTTTTTCATTTCACTTTACCTAGCCGTTGGGTTTTCAAAATACAACAAAATTTTCATCTCTTTCTCCTCTTTCTACTCCTTAAACTAGTTTTGCTTTAAGAAAAACTCCAAAATTTTCTAGATCTATATCCAAAGTCACGACCTTAAACTTTCAAAAACGCTAATTTCGACGCTTAAAAATCAATTCTCTTTCATATGTTGTTCTGTTCTTCATAGCCAATATTTCCTCCTAGTTTCAAGTCCAAAAACCATATAAAGAGCCTTAAAATGAAAATTAAGAACAATTTTTTGGCCATTTTTCTCGGTTTTTGGGTTTTTTAGTTATATATATATATATATATATATATATATATATATATATACACTTTAAATTGCTTGCTTCTTCAAGATTTTGAACCTTTTAAGTGGGTAGCATTTTTTTGAGTTTAGAGAGAAATATGTTTTCTTGTTTTAGAAAGAGAAAAAATGATTAAACTATTGAAGAAGTCAGAAAAAAAGAAATAAATAAATAAAAAATTTAAAGATAAGAGAAAAAAATAACAGCTTGGAGCAAAGTGAAACAAAAATAAATATCTGGGTGATTAAGTGTCAAATTTTAAACATTAAAGGCCACATTTAATCCATCTCTAGCCACATTGTATTTTTATGTAATTTACCTTTAAATAAAATAGTACTTTTTTTATTTTTGTATTTAATTGTGGATCATGTGTGATAAAGCAAGAGTAGTTTTAGAGAAATTTTGAAAAACCACCTATTTAGATGGATTTTCAATATTTGGGTTGATTTTCAAGACTCTTGATCCAAAGTCACGACCTTAAACTTTCAAAAACGCTAATTTCGTCGCTTAAAAATCAATTCTTTTTCATATGTTGTTCTGTTCTTCATAGCCAATATTTCCTCCTAGTTTCAAGCCCAAAAACCATAAAAAGAGCCTTAAAATGAAAATTAAGAAAAATTTCTTGGCCATTTTTCTCGGTTTTTGGGTTTTTTAGTTATATATATATATATACTTTAAATTGCTAGCTTCTTAAAGATTTTGAACCTACTAAGTGGGTAGCAATTTTTTGAGTTTAGAGAGAAATATGTTTTCTTGTTTTAGAAAGAGAAAAAATGATTAAACTATTGAAGAAGTCAGGAAAAAAGAAATAAATAAATAAATAATTTAAAGATAACAGAAAAAAAATAATAATTTGGAGCAAAGTGAAACAAAAATAAATATGTGATTAAGTGTCAAATTTTAAACATTAAAAGCCATATTTAATCCATCTCTAGCCACATTGTATTTTTATGTAATTTACCTTTAAATAAAATAGTACTTTTTTTATTTTTGTATTTAATTGTGGATCATATGTGATAAAGCAAGAGTAGTTTTAGAGAAATTTTGAAAAACCACCTATTTAGATGGATTTTTAATATTTGGGTTGATTTTCAAGACTCTTGAAATTCATTTGAAATTTTAAAATTCTTCAAATATTTTTGACAAACAAAGAAATTGAAATTTGAATTTTTTTGAAATGAATTACCTTTTTAAAATCTCTCATCTAAAGACACCATTAATGTTTTTATTTTTTTGTATTTTAATAATAAACCAAACAAATAAAAAATATTTAAAAAATAATATTCAGAAATATCTTTCCTTCTGTTTGAGTTTAAAAATAAAAATGAAAAATGAGATCAGGATTATATTGTTCTGATGAATGAAAAATAAAAAAATAAAAAAAAATTATCTTAGCCTTAGCAGATTTCTTTTCTTTTTCTTTATAAAGTGAGATAAATAAAAAATATAAACCGAAGAGGATAAAGATCAATTTAAATTGAACCGATCCTGAACCTCATCACGTTTTTCAAAATTTGTGCTATAAATACCAAGCAACAAGAAACAACAAACACGAAGAGGAAACACTAATAAAGAAAAAAAATTATAGACTGAACTATTATAGAAATTAGAGAGCAATCAAATACACTGCTACCGAGAGAAGCTGACCACCATAACAGCAACTGATCGAGCAAGGCAGTACCGGCAGCAGGACTTCCAAAACGCAGCTTTCCCCCAGTAAGTAGAAGAATTCACGTGGGAGATCTTCTCCAAGTCAGATTCAACCCACTATTAAGACTAAGTCTGTTGCAGTTCATTATTAATTCTCAGCAATCACTACACAGTCATTACTGGTAGTCCAACACACGCTTTTGCTGCTCCAATTGCAACTTGCACCGAAGCCTGATCAGCTTACTTTTAGCCCACCATCAATTCCGGCCCGTTGCACCAGTGGATCGTGACGTGACCAGCTCCAAGGCTCAGCTATAAAACACGACTAATATTGCCCGTTTCTTTCTGGGCTAGCGAATGGTGCGCATTCCTTCGCATCCTTTCTACCTTCTTTTGCTTTAATTTATTTACCGATTAGTTTGGGTGGTGTGTCAGCTTTATGATAAGTATAGTGGTTAGGGTATATAATATATAATAAATGATGTTGTGAGCAAGAAACGTGTAAGTGATAATAATAATAAAAGTAAACGATTAGAACAATAATAATAGGTAAAAAGAACAAGATAGGCACTACGTTATGAAATAATAATAATAATAATAATAATAATAATAATAATAATAAGTAACGAATCATTATCTATTAAACTTTTGGAAATAATTAAAAGGCTTCCGATAATGAAACTCTAAAATGTCAAGAATGATTAACATTTAAGAATTTTTATATGAAAATGTTTTCATGAAGTTTGTCAGAATGATAAGAAATATTCATGAGAGATTTCAATACTAAAATTAAATTTCTTTTAGAAAATATTATAACATTATAATTATAATTATAATTATAATTTTTTTAGAATAAATTGAAATTATCTCAATAATGAAATTCAAAGTGTCATGATAATTGACATTTTTGAAATTATTAGGTAAGAATGATTTCTTTAGATTTCGTCAGAATTATGGAAAATCTAAAGGTAATTGTTTAATGCTTATAATTGAGATTTATTCTCAAAGAATAAAATAAAATAAATAAATAATAATTATAACAATAATAAAATTTAGGAGAATTAAGAAAAAAAAAAATTAAAAAGCAATATTAGAGATAAAATAATAATTTTAGAAAAGTGTTTAACAATTTCGATGACGGAACCTCTCCAAAAAGACAAATGGCTCTTGAGGTGAGCGAAAAATCCTTAAGGATTCCATCAGAATGATGGAGAACACTTAAAAATTCTCCCAATATCTAAATAATAAACCTAATAAAGACCATTAAATTAAAACTTTTAAAAAATCACAAAATTAATTAGTATCATCTAAGATGGGCGTCATACATGTGTTAATCCTTCCCTATACGTAATCAAACTCCCGAACCATAATACTTTATAAGTATACCAGTGCTTTATCCTTAGTTAAAATAGGTGACCAATCTACCTAGAAAAGAGATTAGTGACAACTCCATGTATTTAATGTCTAACAACCTAGGTTTAGGAAACGTTATAACATAAAGCTAAAAAAGTGATTATAACAAATGCACCCTATTGAATGACGTATTTATCAATCCAAGCCACATATATATATATATATATATATATATATATATATATATATATATATATATATTAATTATAGAAGATCTTTGGATGTCAAACCAAAACCTCAATTTTGCAACTTTAGTAAAGAATTTAGAGAAAGAATATGTGAAGATAAGGGCAACAAGGATTGCAACCTCTCAATTAGCCCTAGTCTTTGTAATGGAAAACATAAAATTCACGAAACTCCATGGTTGCCTTATTTAGTTATAGGATTATTATAAAAAAATTATGTATCTATTCTAGTCACTAGAAAAATAGTTTTTAAGAAGTAGATTACTTTTATTCAAGCAATATGAAAATAGTTTATGTAAACATTTGTGTACATATATGTAACAACCCGATTTACACACATTTTGGTTAGGCTATAAGTTGACGATGGATCAGCATAGTGAATTTTCGATACACATATGTTTCAAGATAAATAAAATTAAATAGAAATTTGTGAAAGTACTTTTCAATTAAACAGTGCTATAGTTCTTTTTCTAAATATTCATGTCCACATTTTCCCCAGACTCATATTTCGTTTTGCATTATTGTACTTATAAAATTTAGACACAAAATAACTGTCTAAGCTAGGTATACCTTTTTACAAAGGAGAATACTTCTCTGACGTATAGCTACGCAATATAACCTACCTACAAGACGATCTCCACTACTGACGAGGCTCTATGGAGTAAAGTAAAAGGGTGACCTTAACATGCTCAGTAAAAAACTATGGAGTAAAGTAAAGAGGTGACCTTAACATGCTCAGTAAAAAAACATCAAGCGACAGGTAGATAAATACACTATCTATCTATATGGGCTTGAAACAAATATAACATAGATGTATACATTTCAGTAAAAATACTATTGAAAACATCATCGGTATCATGGAAATCGTACTGCAAAACATTATTTAAAATCATATACAGTAAATGAAACAATATCACACAGTATATCATTTCATTTAATTAGTTCAGAAATTTAAATGTACGAGACAAGGCGGAATATGCATCATCAGAAATCACTAGGACAATTGGCCAATGTCAGTAACTCCGGCAATCACTGATCAGGTGTGTCGGGATGTCAGTTGTCGTGGGAGAGGTCAGCTACCCGAACGGCTCACACAGTACACTATATCCAATACCAGTAACACAGTACAACATACTCACATGCGTATGGCACGGTACATTGTACTCCTTGGACCACAGTAACATTCACAGTTCAGTATAATTCACCGTCGCCTTTTTTTTACCTCAAAATCGTGAGCGAGCGTATCAATGCAAGATCACATAGCAATACACGACGAACTAGTACGGTTTTACTATCGATGACATATTAAATGACGTGCGAGTAGGTCAGTGCAAAATCACACCAGCAATACACGACAGACTAGCACAGTTTTAACATCGATAACGCTTTAGATCACGTGCGAGCAAGTCCGTACAAGATCACACAGTAATACGCGATAGTTAGCACGGTTTTCGATCAAAACCAATTTATAAACAGTCCATTTTATCCAAACAGTTTCTAAACCTAGATTCAGTATATAAAAACAATTTGGAAAGGGTTGTCTTGCCCTTTTTCAGCTAAAAATCACAAGGCACAGTCTTTGGGTAACAAATCTGAAATTTTAGATTTTAAATAATAATTAAAACTACTCTGATATTTATGTAAATAAGCTAAATAATACTATACCGAAAACCAGGCTGATTTTCAGAGTTTTAATTTTTTTCCTAAATTTCAGAGCGGTAAATTTGGCCTAGGGTTTTCTATGGTTCTGGTGCCTAGGAATTTCATCCTAAAATTCATAGTCACAAACGCCTAGAGTTTATATGCAATTTTGTTTTGTAGCTTACGGAGATTTTTCTACAGTAAAAATATTGCCTAAATTCATATCTACAAATCACCAGAAAATAACTGCACAACAGAATTTTCCTTACAGTAAAATATTCCATAAAATTCATATCTACAAATCATCCGAAAATACGTGTAAACATCTCTAATAGCTCCTATAATTTTTTTTTACCTCGGTGTCTGTTCATAGTCCTTAATGCCACTGCATCGGGAGTTAGTAGGTCTGGTCCACTCGGTTAATTTTCCTCGAAATTTCTTTTTCCCAGATTTCCTAAATTTAAAAGTCTCTATGCCTATTTCTCTATCTCAAATATTTTTTTATAAATATATAAAAATATTTTCCCTCTTTTTTTTCCTTTTCTCTCCTTTCAAATTTTTCTCGCCATTTCTTTTCTTCTTCTTCCTCCTTCGCTGGTCGCCCTGTTCACTCCTTCCTCGTCGTCAGTCCCCCTTGTTTGTCTTCACCCACATTTTTGGTGTTGCCACACCTCTCCTCCATCACCCCATCATCTCCGGTCTCACCTGCTCCCGTGATTTTTCCACCGTCACCGTCTCTCCCTTTTTCTCCTCTCTCAGTTGCAACAAATCCGGCCAAGCCTCTGTTTTCAGTTTCCCTTTCTTTCTTCACCAGTCCTGCTCTCCTCTACATTTCTACTCCCATCCTCCACCGTCTCGGTCTATCACCTTCCCTTTCACCTCACCACTTTACAGCCTCATGCCCCCCTCCCATGTTTCCCTCTGTTTTCCTTCTCTTTACTGTTTCAGCTTCATTTTTTATATTTCTGGTTGGCAGAGGTGTGAAGGGTGCAGGGTTGGTGAGCAGGGGATGCAGGACTAGGTGTGCAGGGGTCTGGTGTGGGGCAGTATCCTGGTGTACGTAGGACTAGATGGTACAGGGCCTAGTGCGCGCAGGATCACAGTGCAAACTAATGCTAGTGTGCAGGCTGGTGCTGGCGTGCAAGCGCTGGCGTGGTGTGGAGGCTAGTGCGCAGGGGGTGCAGAACTGGGTGTGCAGGGGTCTGACGCACTTTGCAGGCTGGACGTAGGACTGGGTGCGCTGGACGGGTGCGTGCAGTGAGTTCAAGTATGACAATCGAGCTCAGATAATCAAGTCTAATTAAGCGAGCTTGAGTAGCTCGATTTTGAACTTGATTCAAGCTCGAACTTGAAAATTAAGGCTTGATCGAGCTCAAGCCGAGTAAGAAGTGAGTTTTCAAGTCGAGCTCAGGCCGTATCGACTTACTCAGCTTGATTACACCCCTAGTGTCAACCTAAGGCTAGTTTTAGTATTGTGTTGTTTATTGATAAAGTAGAACCCCTATAAATTAATCCCCTCGAATTTATAATCTCTCTAAATTAATAAAAAATTATGGTCTCAAATCGAGCCAATAGAAAAACTAAATAAAATCCTCTATTGTAATAATTAATAATTTATTTTGAAATTTATTGTAAAATTTCAGTCCCAATTATCGCATAGATTAATAATTTGATAAAAAGTACAAAATATATTACATAATATTCAAAACTAGAAAGCACTCAAAGATGTTAATTTGAAAAAGACTACCATATTGATAATTTTTTATTCCAAGATTTATAAGATATAAAATATATTACTAAATATATTTGCAAGGAGATTTTTATGAAACTAAAGGTTATAAAGTTATTAAAGAGATTTAAAAAATGTGAAACTTAAACAGATGCATTTCTTAAGACAATAACAATTTATAAGGTAAAACCATTTAAATTAATAACCCTTCTAAATTAATAATCAATGATGCCTAAGAATATTAATTAGAGAAGTTCTACTATATATTCTGTTGTATACGCTGGTGATGTATTTTATGATTTGCAGATACTTTTATTCTTATTTCGTGTTAATGTATAACTTGTAGCAGGCAAATTTTTCTTGTTTCCATCAAATTCTAGATTTAACTTCATCCTAATACCTATATCCCTAAGACTCATCCTAGGTAACAATCCATCATTTGTTTTCCCAAAGATGTCAAAGAGTGTGCGATGATATTCTCATAACAATTCTTCTCTATATGTATAACAACTAAGCAATGTCTTACATATAAGCTCTTCCAATATTTAAGGTTGAAGAATATCGACCTTTTCTTTGAAATATTTAACGCAGCATTCTCAGTGTCTTTCTTTGAAACCTTCATCTTTTTTTCCCATGGAAAACTTCTTCCCCTCAAATTTCAACAGAATTTCTTCTCCACTTAACAGTTTGGGTGTCATCTCTAACTTCTATTTAACATTAAATGTAATTTTTTGTTTCCTATAAGGATTATACATTGGTAAAAACATTTTGGGGCTTATAAATGGCATCTTTCTACTATGTTTCGGCCTTTGTGACAAGCATAATAACCTTTGACAACATAACCACACGTCACCATACGTAAGGAAATCGTTAATTATCCAAAGCAACATGGTTTTTAAAGTAAATGTCAATCATACATGGCCATGATTCGCAGTAGATTTGATCAGAGTCGTACAGTTGTAGGTCTTACATGCTATCAAAGCAAAGCCACCCATCGCTATCAGAGCGGGGTCATCTCACGTTACCAGAATGGAGGCATTGGTTTTATATGCAACTAGAGCACGGCCTGATCTTACATGCTACCAAAGCAAAGTCCGATATGCATCGCATGACAAGCCATAGTCTCAGTAAACATCATATTGCCTTCACGTAGAGCTCTTAGTGTTTATCACAAAACTCATTTTGGTTATAACACATTGTATTCACATTTACACAAAACTCATCGAAATCGAGCTCAAACCGGCAAAACACTCACACAGTAAAAAATACCATAATTGTATATAATCATTTTACCTTCACGTAGAGCTCATAGTGGTTATCACAAAACCCATTTTGGTTATAAACCACATGTGTTCACAATTTCACAAATCACATAAAAAATCAAGCTCAAACCGGTAAAACACTCACACATTCATTAACATATCAAATCATCTCGTTTCTCATAAACATGCTCATTTCATTAAACCTTTTTCATGCTATTAAAACGTTTTCACTCATTCGAAAACTCATAAGCACAAATGGTTTTGTTTCCCTTACCTTTTGCAGCTTGAGTGGTACAATATCCTTGGGTTCTCAGACTAGCCTCGTTTCCCACGTCGAATTCTCGAGCTGTCTACACACATCATTAACCCATCAATATACCTCATTTTGTCACGACCCAAAACTACACAAAAATCAGAGTAAATTTTTCGCGTTTTGTTATTTTCTTTCATGCTTACCTGTCCTCTGATCGTGACCACACTCCACTAACAATTGGGCTGTGCGTCAATGCCAGTCCCACCATTCATTTACCATATAACTTAATTCTTTCTCAGTCATTTATAAGTGTTTACAATATTTATACATCCCCTAAAGTTACTTACAAACATGTTACTGTGCTATGCTTATTTAGATACAATATATACAAGTATATATACCTTAAATGATGGGCAGTAGTGGATATCCGAAATGCAGTACTCAGTCGCCTCAACATTTACTGGAGATTATTTGTGTGAGAAAATGAAAGGGGTGAGCACATCAAGCTCAGTAAGGCAATCCTACGAATAAGTCGGTAACCATACTACCTACATGAACGTGGTGCCATGTATAAACCACCCTTTCTCCACACATTTTAAAACTGATGCTATGATTTATGATGTCATGTAAAACACGTTCGCATGGAAAATTCAACATGCAACTCTTTTTAAATCTCTTCTTTCTCATTTAAAAATTTCACAATAAAGTCAGGACTCAACCCCTCATTCGGGTGGTCCTGACTCACACAAAACCATGAAAATCAGCTTACATCACACATGGGTTTAAAAAGCATGGAAATAATCATCATGCACATTTAGTTTAAAACCAAGTTTCAATCATCGTCAAGATCATCAACATGTGAGACTAGGCAACATCTGTATATCGGTAATAACCAGGACTATGGCCATGTGTCCTCGGGAGTTCCTCTGCTACACGGATCCTAGTATATGGGTTCTCACCATGATCGGGAACCGTCCGAGAGGTGGGTCAATCCATCTCGTCAGTCTTATCCGATCCCACGCATCCAAAGATGCCGTATCCAAAGATACCACGTATCCGAAGATACCACGCATCCGAAGATGCCACACGGCACATCGTACTCCATGCTACTTGCACGGTAGATCATACTCCGTGGGCCCATATATTATACCTTGTCTCAGAACGCACGTGCGAGCCTATTTAATCGGTGACACACAGTCTACCCAATGCTCCAAACACGGCTGATCGCATGTTCTCATAAAAAATCAGTGGGGGGTGCAAGCGATGCTCCAGCACTCTCGTCAATTCAAGTAAAACTAGTGTGAGCTAAGCTCTATGCACTCTCATCAAGTCATGTGAAAAATCTGGTGCGAGTTAGACTCTAGCACCCTGTCACAAAAATCATATAAAACCTGGTACGAGTTAGACTCTAGCACCGTATCACGAAAATCATGAATATATATATATATATAAAATCTGGTGCGAGTTGGACTCCAGCAGGAATGCATGTAAAACTCTAGTGCGAGCTCTCACTCCTGCACTAATGCATGCATCACACAATTCAAAACATCGTGCGAGCTGAGCTCTAGCATGTCATATGTCAATAAAAACATGTAGGCGGCTCTGTTTCCTCAAAACAGTTTTCAAAACAATTTCATCGTTGAAACTATGAAATGCTGTGCATTTTTCTTTCAAGGTTAGCCAACCTACTCATGCATGCATCAAAACACCTCCAGAACGAGTAGGAACCTCTTGTTCTTACTCCTCCCAATTTTTCTTAAAATTGTAAATTTTACCCTTAACAAGGGTATTTTGGTAATTTACCCATTCGGGGCACTAAAATTATTAACTTACTTCTAGACCCTTCAGATAATTTAAAAGACTGCATATGACTTTGAAATTTCATAAAGTTACCTCTAGCAGTCCGTAGAATTCCCTTACCTTATTTTTCTGTAGAGTCTGACCTTTCTTTTTCCACTATTGTCTCGTCACGCAGTCCGGTCTGCTCCCAATCCAATGTTCGAAACTGCGTATAAATATTCCTTAGGTCAGATATCATACAATTTAATTGTATTTCCTATTTTCTGGGCTTAATTTAAATCATTGGGCCCATTTACCCCTATTGGGCCCTATTGCACCTTAATGGGCCTTAATCGACCTTAAGCCGTTTTTCGCTTAATTTTCACATTATCGAGGCCTATTGGGCTCATTGGGCCCACCAACAATTTCTTAGGCCTTGTTCTAATTCTCGAATAGCTAAATTTATTATTTACGACAATTTATCTAAATTTTCATAATTTAATTTATTTTATGCGATAATTAAATTCGAAGCACGAATAAGATGTAAATTGTCGTAAATAAGGGTTACTTACTCGAGATTCCTTGCTAGTACGCAAATCGAGGCTATCTTGAGCTCTCGTTGGATGCAAATTTTCGAGCTACACAATTTCATAAATTTTTGGGTAAATTTTCAGTCGAAAATTAATTAAATAAAATATTCCAAAATTTAAATCGGTCAATTTCGACCGCTACTGACTTACCCGTAGCTCGATTACATCGCCGAGATTTTTCTCCAATTTTTCATCTTTTTCTTTTTCCCTTTTTCTCCTTTTTTCCTTTCTTTCTTGGCTAAACCGGTTTGGTTCGGTTCAGACCCGGTTCGGACCCGTCGGTTCACCCCGGTTCACTCCGGTTCGGTCGGTTCAGGGCCTTGCCGGCCGGTTCTCCGTCGGCTTCCACCGCCAGTGGCTCCGCTAGGCCTCCGCAGCACAAATCTGCCCTCGGTTTCATCCAAGGCCGCCGAAAAGTCGTCGGTCCGGCAGTTCTCCTTTCACTGTCGGTGGTTCTCCCTCTTTCCGCCGTTTTCTCCGTCGTTCGTCGGTTTCGGCGACTGCCACCACCACCAATCTGCTCGTCTTGGCCTCGGGGACGTTCGGCTCGGGGTGGGGTTGGCCAGATCGACGCCGTTTGCCGCCGTTCTTCGCTTCTCTCCCTCGTCGGTTTCTCCTTCCGTTTCCTCACTCACTGACCGTGTTTCTCCTCCACTGCTGGTGCCGGCATGCTCGACTGCCCTCGTCCAGCTTCCTGGTCACCGGAGGTCGTCGATGATGGAGACCGACGGCCTCGGTCAGCCCTCGCTCTGTTTTCCCTTAGAAATCGTGAAACACGATTTCCGATTTCTTTTTTTTTAACTAATTCATTTATTTATTTATTTATTTTTATTTTATTATCATACTATTCATTAAAATACTCTACAATATTCCAAAATATCTACAACTTATATTATTTTATTCTAATTTAATTAATTTAATTTAATTTAATTTATTAAATACATTTTTCTCCTTTTTTTTGCATTATTCCTTCGTATTTTAGAGATATTGTTTCGGGTAACTTTTCGGTATTTTAAAAAATTTCGGATCTTGATCAATTTAACCCGAAATAAGTTTATTTCACCTTTATTGACCAAGATTTCTCAATCCATTATTTTTAATAAATTTTTCCTTATCGAATTTACACCGGCTTTCGGTCTTTTGACCATTTTGCCCTTGCACGTGTTCGAAAATTCTATTTCAGTCCTTTTACATATTTAATTTCGTGTTTTAACTAAAATCGGGTCTTACACATTTTCAATTTACGTCTCTTTCTCTTACTCATTCTAACTCAACATTATCTGAAACCTCTTTCTACATCTTTATCAACATTTTAGTTAACTCATAACCATCACAAGATACCCATATCTCATTTTTCATCCATATTCATTGTTTGTTTTCCCTCATAACTTAGATATTTCTAACCAAATATATGTATATGTGCATTTATTCACAAATATACCTAATGATAATGCTTAAACTAAGGATCTTGTGAGCTTACCTAGCGTTTCCTCTCTTGACCAAGTTGTAGAACGCTTGTCTCTTCCCTTTGCTCAAGCCCACCTTTGATTTTCTAGTATGTTGTTCTCCTTGCCAAGAGGAACAACTTTGTCTCTTTCCCCTTTGTCTAATTTCGTCTAGAATAGGGTGAATCTTAGAGAGAGAAAGCTTAGTTTGGGTGAAAATGGTGAAGGTTTGGGTTTTGCAGGTGAGAGGGCTCAGTTTCCAGGCAAAACTCTCGTGTTCCTTATATAGACAGGGCTTATGAGATCGATCTGGTATTGAAGGAGATCGATCTCTGCTTCATTTCAACTGCTCCATCTGCTCTATTAACAACTACAAGATCGATCTGGTTGAGGTGAAGATCGATCTGTTCTTCTAAGAGGAGATCAATTTGGCATTGAATTGGGGATCGATCTCTTCCCGACAGAGAGTTAAGGAGATCGATCTGCCCTTGTGACAGGATCGATCCTTGCTAGATAAAGGCATTAGGAGATTAATCGTCTTCCTTATGAGATTGATCTGCCTATATGCATTAGCACGTTTTTCTGCATTCTGGAGCTATAGGATCTATCTCTCATCCTTGGCGATCAATCTGGTCTTCACAGATTCTGTTGCTGCTGCATCAATTGCAGGGAACTCAATGTAAAAGTCACCATAATCTACTCAGTAGGCCATATTTCAATCTATACACATTTAAGACTTAAAAACTTTATTTCCTTATACTTCATTAAATTTAAAACTTGCGTGTACATCAACATATCATAATTACATTAACCAAATTACAATTCTCACTCAACAAATCTCATAAAATTTATAGTTCTCACATCCTCCCCACCTTAAGAAAATTTGGTCCTCCAAATTCAACTCGACCCGTTAAATAGCTAAGGGTACTTCTCCCTCATAAGGCTCTCTAGTTCCCAAGTTGCTTCCTCCATTAAGTGGCGTTTCTAGAGAACATTAACCAATGAAATCCTTTTCGTATGAAGTACATTTTCCTTCATGTCAAGTATTTGGATGGGTTCTTCCACATAACTCATATCCTCCTGAATATCCAATGCTTCATACTCAATGACATGGGAGGGGTTCGAATTGTATTCCTTAACATGGATATGTGAAAAACATTGTGTATCTCGGAGAACTGCGAAGGTAAGGCCAGTTGGTAGGCAACGTCTCCCACTCTCTCCAAAATCTCAAACGGTCTTATATATCAAGGACTTAATTTCCTTTTCTTCCCAAAACGCATGATACCCTTACTGGGAGATATTTTAAGGAACATAGAATCTCTAAATTAAAACTCCAGTGGCCGTGTACCCACATCTGTGTAACTCTTCTGTCGGTTCTGAGCAACCCGTAACCTATCACAAATGATTTTCACATTCTGAACTGCTTGTTCAACTAGTTCGAAAGACTTTCCTATCACCCACTTCTTCACACGCTATAGGGGATCTACACCTCCTACCATACAAAGCCTCATAAGGTGCCATACCAATACTCGCATGATAGCTATTGTTGTATGCAAACTCAGTAAGGGGCAGGTGATCATCCCATGATCCCTTAAAGTCCATCATACGCGCCCTCAACATGTCCTCCAAGGTCTGTATAGTCCGCTCAGACTGACCATCAGTCTGAGGATGATAGGCAGTACTGAAATTCAACTGAGATCCCATGGCCTCCTAAAAATGAGTTTAAAACTTGGAGGTGAACCGGGAATCTCTATCAGAGGTAACACTCATTGGAGCCCCATGTAGTTTAGTTATCTTTCTAACATATAGCTCACCTAATGTACTCAATGTATCTGTGCTCTTAATGGAAAGGAAGTGGGCACTCTTAGTTAATCTATCAACTATCACCCATATTGCATCATGACCTCTTCAGGTCCTTGATAATCCTATGATAAAGTCCATGGTGATATGCTCCCATTTCCATGTAGGCATAGACAAAGGTTTAAGCAATCCTTCGGGCTTCTGGTGCTCAGCTTTCACTTGTTAGCATACTAAACATCTGGCCACATATTCTGCCACGTCTCACTTCATACCACTCCACCAATACACCCCTCTTAAATCTTGGTACATCTTGGTACTTCCCGAGTGCATGGTGTATCGCGAGCAATGAGACTCTCTCAGTATTTGTTGCTTCAGGGTATCATTGTTCGGAACACAAATTTGACCCTTAAACCTCAATAACCCATCATCACTGATCATGAAATCTGACTGCGAGGTCTGTTCAGCTTGGCTAACCATATCCAATAGCATTAGATCATTTCTCTGCCCTGTTCTAATCTGATCCATAATACTGGGCTCTATCCATAGGCTAGCTATAAATCTGACCTCTACTTCCTCAACTCTGATCTTGCGTCCAGCGAAATGTTCCAACAAATCCCATTCTTTGATCATCATATCAGATATCATACTCTTCCTGCTCAAGGCATCAGCCACCGTTTGCCTTCCCCGGATGGTATAGTATCTCGTAATCATAATCTTTAAGGAGTTCCATCCATCTCCTTTGTCTCATATTTAACTCTTTCTGGTCAAATATATATCTCAGGCTCTTGTGATCAGTAAATATTTGGAACCTTTCCCCATATAAGTAATGTTGCCAAATCTTCAATGCAAACACCACTACGGCTAACTCCAAATCATGTGTGGGGTAGTTCCGCTCATGATCTTTCAGCTGTCGTGAACCATAAATGACTATTCTTCCATGTTGCATGAGCACACACCCCAATCCTTGTTGAGAGGCATCACTGTACACTGCGAAGCCTCTAGGTCCATTTGGAATAATCAACACAAGTGCCATTGTTAATCTCCTCTTTAACTCTTGGAAACTCTGCTCACACTTCTCAAACCATACAAAAGGAGTCTCCTTATATGTGAGTTTAGTTAAAAGAGCGGCAATCCTGAAAAATCCTTCAACAAACCTTCTGTAATACCGTGCCAACCCTAGGAAACTCTGAATATCTATAACTGTCCTCGGTCTCTCCTAATTAAGTACAGCTTCTATCTTAGACGGATCAACTGACACCCCGTCTTTAGATACAATATGACCAAGGAAAGGTATTTGGTCTAGCCAAAACTCACTCTTGTTGATCTTTCCATAAAGCTGCTTATCCCGAGTACTTGCAACAGAATCCTCAAATGCTGTGCATGTTCCTCATAAGATCGAGAATACACAAGGATATCATAAATGAAGACTATCACAAACTGATCTAGATAGTCTCTAAAAACCACGTTCATCAAACTCATAAAAGTAGCAAGGGCGTTCGTCAAACCAAAGGGCATCACTAAGAACTCGTAGTGGCCACACCTAGTTCTAAGGGCCATCTTCGAAATATCCTATTTCCTAATTCTTAACTGGTGATAGCCCGATCTTAGGTCAACCTTAGAAAAGATAGAAGCCCCTCTCAGCTGGTCAAACAAATCATCTATCCTTGGCAAGGGGTACTTATTCTTCACCATAGCTTTGTTCAGTAATCTGTAGTCTATACATAGTCTCAGGCTACCATCCTTCTTCTTTACAAATAACATCGGAGCTCCCCATGGTGACAAACTACGTCTAATAAAACTCTGGTCAAGTAGTTCTCGCAACTGTTTATTTAACTCTTCCAATTCGACCAACGCCATTCTATAGGGAGGTTTAGAGATCAGTTGAGTGTCAGGAACTAAATCGATAGTGAACTCCAGCTCTCTCTTCGGTGGTAAGCCAGGCAATTCATCTGAGAATACATCCAAAAACTCACATACAATCGGTTTGTCCTCTATCCTCGGATGTTCTCGACTCATATCAAAAATTAGTGTGATGTAACCTTCACATTAATAATTCAATCAGTATTTATAGCAATATAATCATCTCTTAACATTTCATAATAAACTTCACACGTCTTTATTCTTTAATCATTGAAACATATACTAAACTTTTTAGGCAGAGAGAAAGTTAAAGTCTTAGTGTAGCAGTCTAGACTCACACAATTGGCCGCTAGCCAATCCATCCCTAAAATCACATCGAAAACCACACATGTTTAACATCACTAGATCTGCTAACATCACCTTATCTCCCACCTTGATCTCACAAATCTTGCACAACCTATCTGTCCTCTAGGACTCACGTATGGGGGTATTTACATGCAGAATATAATCTAAGGATTCATACTTCAAACTCAATTTAAATGCAAATTGTACATCAATAAAAGAATGCGTGGATCCCGAATCATGTAACACATAAGGCTTATGATTACAGACAAGAAGTGTACCTTGTATGGTTTCAGACGAAGTGTTGGCAGTCTCTTTATCCAAAGCGAACACTCATCCTTCTGTGATTGGCTTCTTGCCCTTATCAGCAGCAGGAGCCCGTATCTAGGGAACCGTCCTCTTTGGCTGCTTTCTAGGAGGCTTTAGAGAATGTGGCTTCTGTGGTTATGGGTAATACCTCACTTTGTGACCCATGTCCTCGCATCTGTAGCATCCTTATATAATTTTAGGACAAGTTCCCTCATGTGATCTGCGACAATCTCTGTAGACTCTAACCTCTGGTTTGACACCTCGAGGGATCTCCTTAATAATGAGAGGAATCCTGGGTCTGTCAACTCTTTCCCTCTGTCCCTCAAACTATCTTCTCTTAAAAGAACCCCTCTGAAGGTCTACATGGGAAGTCACAGTTCTCTTACCCTTATCTCCAGTTAAAATTTTGGACTCAGTCTGAGACTGTACTAACTCTAGTCCCTTATCCACTTTTTATGCTCGTCTCAGAGCATCCTTGAACTCAGTGATACAGAGCCCTATCAACCGGTCCCTAATGATGGGTCTCAAACCATATACAAATCGCTCTGTACGAAGCTTTTCATCCTTAAGAGTCTTCAGATCATACTTCAGTAGGGTGGTGAATCGGCTCTCATAATCATCAACCGACATATTGCCCTGAGCTAAATTTAGAAATTCAGCTTGCTTCCTCCTCTAGGCAGCTCTTGGCACATACTAGGTTCTAAATGTCAATTGAAACATCTCCCAACTAATCACCTCATGGCTAGTTACCAATATACTCTGAGTAATGCTCCACCGATCTCGGGTTTGTCCCTTTAACATATAAGCACCCATAATGATTCTTTCAGCATCGATGCATCCTAAATAGTCCAAAATGACTCATACCTCTGTCAGCCACTCCAGAGCCTCTACGGGATCTTTCACCCTACTAAATACCGGTGGGTTCATCTTCAAAAAGTCCCTCAATCGACCGTTATCTCTATCATCAAGTTAGGTTTGTACCGCAGGCTGTGTGGCAGGAGGCACTGGGTCAGTTTGTGGTGGGGGTGCAGGTGGTCCCTGTGGCGGTGGAGGAGTCGATATCGATGTGGAACCCGAGGCATTAGCCCCAAAATGCTGTGCGAATGGCACTGCCATCTGTTCAAATTCCTGGCGCACATAGTGCTCTAGGCGATTCATTCGAGAGTTAAGACTCTCCGGCTGTGGTTCAGGTGCCAGAGGTGGCTGCACTACCTCCCTGAACGTCCTCTTCTCCCCCTCATATTCTATCTCTTGCGTGCCTGCGCGTATTCATTAAATATCGATCATAATTTTACTCGTTAAATTTAATTCATTGCCAGACAATACAGACACTTGGGATGTAATCTATTTCAAATTTAGTCGACATTGACAGTACTAGACACCCTTTTCTCTGATACCAAGAAAAAATTTGTGACAGCCCGGAAGTGTGTAAAATATAGCTAATTTAAATTTTTCCTTAAAACAAAACTAACAACTCTGGGTGTATTCATGTACAGTGTCATGTGCTCACTTACATTTTAACACAAGTCGTTATACCTAAGATCATACAACTCATACTTAATGAAATCAATTACATAATATCCCAAAAAGAATCAACCCGTAAGTCTCAAATCATTTCTTCCATACCAACCTAATTTCATCCCAAAATACTCATCACAAATGTCTATATTACAACATTGTCTGGATACAAAATGAACTGAATTATACCTTAAGCATGTACAAGCGATAGCCTGGGGAGATCTTATCCACCAGCCTATATCACGTATGCGGCAGGCTCTATCTCACTTACTTCAAGTAATCTGGAGGGGGGAGGAAAAAAAGGGTGAGCTCTCAAAACAGTCAGTAAGGAGGATAAGGGAAATTATAAAAATCATCATCACAAACACAATATGATAGAAATATTGAGCATGCAAATCGTTATGGAAATAACTGTGTAAACAATGGCATCGGTACATCTCACGTGATAAAATCACAAATCACATTACATCAATTCTCAATGCGTGATATAAATCGCAGTTGTAAAATCACATCATTATCAAAGAAATTGAGACTAGGCATTTGTAAAACTCATATGAAATCAACGTCATGGCACATCATAACGATTGAATTTGTCCCCTAGGCAGACATCCCCAATTGAGGGATTTCATCGATAATAATACTCATACATAGCCATGATTTGCTGTAGACTTGATTAGAGTCGTACAGTAATCAGTCTTACATTCTATCAAAGCAAGGTCTGGCCTTACATGCTATCAAAGAAAAGCCACCCATCGCTATTAGAGCGGGGTCATCTCACGTTACCAGAACGGAGGCGTCGGTCTTACATGCTACTAGAGCACGGCCCGGCCTTACATGCTACTAGAGCAAAGCCCGATGAGCATCTCATAAC
The DNA here is from genome assembly GCA_033439115.1 of Firmiana major. Classification (NCBI taxonomy): domain Eukaryota; kingdom Viridiplantae; phylum Streptophyta; class Magnoliopsida; order Malvales; family Malvaceae; genus Firmiana; species Firmiana major. The sequence continues at coordinate 16,471,669 of CM065903.1, read as the reverse complement.
AAGCTATAGTCTCAGTAAACATCGTTTTGCCTTCACGTAGAGCCCTTAGTGGTTATCACAAAACCTATTTTGGTTATAACACATTGTATTCACATTTACACAAAAGTCATCGAAATTGAGCTCAGGCCGACAAAACACTCACACATTAAAAAACATGCCATTGTTATATATAAATCGTTTTACCTTCACGTAGAGCTCATGGTGGTTATCACAAAACCCATTTTGGTTATAAACCACATGTGTTCACAATTTTACAAATCACATCAAAAAATCGAGTTCAAACAGGTAAAACATTCATACATTCATCAACACATCAAATCATCTTGTTTCTTATAAACATGCTCATTTCATTAAACCTTTTTCATGCTATTAAAATGTTTTCATTCATTCGAAAACTCATAACCACAAATGGTTTTATTTCCCTTACCTCTTGCACCTTGAGTGGTACAATATCCTCAAGTTCTCAGACTAGCCTCGTTTCTCGCGTCGAATTCTTGAGCTATCCACACACATCATTAACCCATCAATATACCTCATTTTAAATTTAAGTCTCTTTCTCTTACTCATTCTAACTTAACATTATCTCAAAACTCTTTCTACATCTTTATCAACATTTTAGTTAACTCGTAACCATCACAAGATACCCATATCTCATTTTTCATCCATACCCATTGTTTGTTTTCCCTCATAACTTAGATATTTCTAACCAAATATATGTATATGTGCATTTATTCACAAATATACCCAATGATAATGCTTAAACCAGGGATCTTGTGAGCTTACCTAGCTTTTCCTCTCTTGACCAAGTTGTAGAACGTATGTCTCTTCCCTTTGCTCGAGCCCACCTTTGATTTTCTAGTATGTTGTTCTCCTTGCCAAGAGGAACAACTTTGTCTCTTGCCCCTTTGTCTAATTTCATTTAGAATAGGGTGAATCTTAGAGAGAGAAAGCTTAGTTTGGGTAAAAATGGTGAAGGTTTGGGTTTTGCAGGTGAGAGGGCTTAATTTCCAGGAAAAACTCTCGTGTTCCTTATATAGACAGGGCTTATGAGATTGATTTGGTATTGAAGGAGATCGATCTCTGCTTCATTTCAACTGCTCCATCTGCTCTATTAACAACTACAAGATCGATTTGGTTGAGGTGAAGATCGATCTGTTCTTCTAAGAGGAGATCAATTTAGCATTGAATTGGGGATCGATCTCTTCCAGGTAGAGAGTTAAGGAGATCGATCTACCATTGTGACAAGATCGATCCTTGTTAGACAAAGGCATTAAGAGATCGATCGTCTTCCTTATGAGATCGATCTGCCTATATGCATTTGCACTTTTTTATGCATTTTGGAGTTATGGGATCGATCTCTCATCCTTGGAGATCGATCTGGCCTTCACAGATTCTGCTGCTGCTACATCAATTGCAGGAAACTCAATGTAAAAGTCACCATAATCTACTCAGTAGGCCATATTTCAATCCATACACATTTAAGACTTAAAAACTTCATCTCCGTATACTTCATTAAATTTAAAACTTGCGTGTACATCAACATATCATAATTACATTCACTTAATTACAATTCTCACTTAGAAAATCTCATAAAATTTACAGTTTTCACATGATGATTAATCGAATGGTATCTTTATTGGATTTTAGTTAAAATTTTTTGACCAAGAATTAATTTATTAGACTGATTTATTGTTCGGACCAATTATCGACTCGTAACCCAACTAAAATGTGTGAAATTTGGGTTGTTACAGGGGGAGAGCCGTCACAGGTAGGATATTTTGGTTTACCTAAGGTTAATGATAACGACTACATAGAAGACTCGAGGTTGCTTCCTGTTTAGGCTGGTCCACCATTCCTCTTAGAAATGAGGTTGGGTTATTTAGTAGCTCCTTGGAAAGTGAAGACCAAGCTGATAAGAAAATCATGAAGGTAAATTTCTCAGCTTACATTTAAAATTTTATTTATGCATGTTTTACAACAAGTTTGACTTTGTTCATTCAAAGGTCGTACGAAGTGTAATCACCTACAATGCTTTGCATTGAGCATAAAACGTATGCTGAGAGAGTTTTTCAACAATTGTGTGAGGAAAAGGCTGAGTGGTTCACCAGAAAGAAAAAATGGAGCCAACTCCTGAAATAGGTTGACAATCTGAGGAAACATAAAGGGAAGTTAAATCTAGAGCTGATTAGGCTCAAAGCTGAACTGGATACAAAAAAGGTCAAAGATAATTTTACTAGAGCACTACATATAAGCATTCGCTTCCACTACGGTTTAGCTGAAAACTATCCAGTTCGAGTATAACAATCTTCTTGCAAAGAATAAAGCTCTTGTTAATAGAAATCAAGAGCTAAAGAGCGTAATCACTGATTTGAATAGATAACCATAACCTTCTTTCAATAGGGGTGCATATCTAGAGAATATCACTAGCCCTTGGAAGCCTCACCAATAGACCAAAGTAATCATGTCACGACCCTCAATCTATCAAAAATACACTACAAATTTTTTATTTTTCGTTTATTATTTGATCAATTTCTTATTGTTTGTTCTTTACCTTTACTTTACTTGATCGTGAACAGCTACACCACCAACAGTTGGGTTGTGTATCGATGTCAATCTCAACCAATCAAATCATTTCAATTTACAAATAATTTAAACGTAAACACTTGTATTTCTAAATCAGAGTTACTGTTTACATGTGTTTACAATTCTTTACGTCCCCAAAAGTTACATTCAAAATATTATTATGCTTTGGCATGTCTAAATACAAAAACTATACAAATGTGTATACCATGTGTGATGGGATGCGGCAGACACAAAAATCCAATCCTCAGTCGCTCTTTATCTACTGAAAGTGCTTTGTAGAGGGGGAAAATAGGGGGTGAGCAAACCACGTGCTCAGTAAGGCAATCATACGAGCAGGTAGATAACTCTACTATCTACGTGATCGTTATGCCATGCATAAACCAAGCATTTACTTGTCATACTCTAAAACATCAGTTTATGCTCGTGTTCTTGATTTATAAAGTAATTCATGCTATTTTAATCAGTGCACAATTCTTAAGCAAAGCATGGAAAATCATCATGCACAAGTAGTAATTAAAGCATGGAAAATCATCATGTGAGGTGCACTTAAAAACAATTCTTACTCAACACAACTCAAAATAAAATCACCATTCATCAAGATTCATCCCCTCTTTGGACTGTCCTGACCCACAAAACCATTTTAAAACATGGATCTGTCATAAATCAATTGACATGTGAGATAGGAAAATAATAATAAGGGAAATAACTAGGACTATGGCCATATCCTCTGTGATCCCAAGCTACATGGATCCTAGTGTGCGGGGTATCACCACTATCTGCTTCCGCACGGGAGGTGGGCTACGTCTAACCCGTTGGTCCATAGTAGAATATCCATCGTCCGAAGACGGTATATATAATATCCATACACGGTACAACGTACTCCATGCTATATGCATGGTACAACATACTTCGTAGACCTATATCATCACAACGTATATCCTGCCACATCTCAATATGCACGTGCAAGCCTATTTAATCGAAGTGGCACACAGCCTAACCTAAGCTCATAGCAAGGCTCCCAACATGTCGTAAAACCACATGCGAGTAGTCTTTAGCACGAAAATAAGTATATAGTAGACATCTAGTGCGAGAAACACTCCAACACAGTGTCAAAACCTAGGTGAAAGCTGGTGCGAGCTAGACTCCAGCACTCATGCATGTAAAACTCTAGTGCGAGCTATGCTCCAACAGTATATTGTAAAATCCATGTGAAAACTAGTGCGAGCTAGGCTCTAACACTCATGTATGTAAAAACATATCAAATCTCATGCGAGCAGCGCTCTAGCACACTTTGTTTCCACAAAACTCATGTAGGTGGCTAATTTATTTGTAAAGCATGGTTATTAAAACCAAATCAAACTATTTTCTTGCAAAGCATTTAAATGCTAACCAACCTACCAATCCACATTCTAAAAAAGTTAGTAAAAGGATTCAAAACATCATGATTCTTGTTTTTCATAAACTTTTCCCAAATCCCAATATTCTTTGTCTTTCAAACATTTAATTCCTTTCCTATAACTCATAAACATTCTAGAAAACCCTTATGCACCCGAAAGCGCGTACAGATACCTTTAGGGGCCAACACGATTCCCTTACCTCAACTCTCTGAGAAGCAACTCCTTCTTCCTTTCCCACTTTTTGTGATCGAGCTCAATTTACTCCAGATCTATTCTCGGGAGTTGCACACATTCATTATCACATGAGTTAATTACAAATAACTCATATTCTAACTTGATCCTAGTCAACATATCTTATTGAGCCTAATTATCTTCTTAAGTAGATTTCAATTACACTTATCATTTCACCTAGGCCCATTGAGCTCCTTAGGCTTGTTATCACTCATTAGACCAAATTCTAGGTCCATCAGCCTTATTAAATCGATTAAATTCAAGTTTGGACTATAATCACCTTCGGCCATGCATGAGGGGTGAGACCCCATATATGTATGACATTATTATATATTAATGGAATTATAAGACAGATGATTTTAGACCATGCAAATGTTAATGAATTGGAAATGAGAATGAATGAGTATCGTGGATGCACGTAAAGGTTAAATAAGGGCTGAAGTGGCCACAAACTAAACAAATAGAACTTGAAACATCTGAAGTGGAGATAAGGACTTAAAACATGAGATGATAAACCATGGATTTCAAATTTGTGTATCCCTTCTAATTCCCAAGCAATACACATAAGTTCTATAACACGAAACTTGTAGGAAATGAGCCTTTCCATGCTCGAAGTGTGAATAGATTTTAAAATGACTAGTGAGGCAATTGAACGCAAGTTCTCCCTTGGAAAATTTAGAAAAATACAACAGGAAATACTCCAAACAAAGGCCAGATCGATCCCTTATTCAAGGCAGATCGATCCGTTGTTCAAGCAGAACAATTTCAAGTGATTTTGCCAAGGCCAGATCGATCTCCCCAAAGAGCAGATCGATCTGTATTTGCCTCTACCTTGCAGAGATCGATCCCCTCTTGAGTACAAATCGATCTCCATTTGATTTTGCCAAGCTAAGATCGATATCTCCCTATGAGCAGATCGATCTCCTCAATCCTCTGCTAAGAAAGGATCGATCCCTCACTCTAAGAGTAGAACGATCCCATCCTTTCATCCTGGAACAATCCGATAGCTAAAAACTAAGGGAAGATCAATCTCCTACCCAAGCAGATCGATCTCTCCACTCTCAATCTATAAATACCTGACGATAAGACTTCATTCTTCAGCAAATCAAACATTTTCTCTCCATTTTGACCAAAATATCAAACTTTCTCTCTCTAAAATACCTTTAATTCCAAAAAGAATTGGGAAAAAGCCATTAGAGCCAAAGTTGTTCATTTTGAAGAGGAGAACAACATACCTTGAAAACAAAACTCAACTAGTTGGATTAAAGGAGCAAGAGTATCTTCCAAGTTTGGACAAGGGAAAAGTCAAGCTAGGTGAGTTCTTGATACGTCAACTCTAAATAAGTATAATAAGATATTGTTAGGAGTAGATTGGTGTGTATATCATTGGTTGAAAACACCTAGAATGTGATGAATCAAGCATAACCTAGAATAGGTTTGGTGTGAGAAGATATCATATGGTTGAGTTGATGATAAATAGGTTATATTAAGGTGTTAGGGATGTTATACCAATGATTTTGAGATTGGGTTGTGAAAGTGAATTATGGGATTGGTCAAAGTGATAAAATGTGCATGAATGAATGGAGGAACTAAGGTTTAAGCATGAAAAACAAGCTTAATACCATAAGGTCCGATAAGATGATTTGATAGTAATGAAGTGATTTCTGAATACTTGAAGTTCCAGAGACCAGGTTCGGAGCAAATTGGATTGGATGAGCTTTTAGCGGTAGAACTTGTACTACGCTCGACGTAATTCAAGGTAAGGGGGTTTTGTAAGTGCCTAGAGGTGACTATTCATATTTTGAGGGGATTTATAGGGCGCCAATTTTACCTATTATCTAATAATGCATAAAGAATTTTTATGGTAGGTTCTAAAAATAAGGAAGGAAATATAAGTTTTACTTTGGTAGGAAATTTTATGAAAGGGGTAGTAAGGATTAAAAAATGCATGGATTTCCATGAATTTAATGTTTTTACCAAAATAAAATGCTTTGATTTATACTAATAGTGCTGGAGCTCTGCTCATACTAGTTTTATTAGTTTACTGTGCAAGAAAGTCGTACTGGAGCTTTACTCGTACGACGATCTGACATGTTTTATAGAACTGTATTGTAGACTCTTGTAGACTGTGTGTCATAATGAGATGATGTAACGCACGTGCGTTTTGAGACATGAGATGGTTATCGGCATGGTATAGGGTAGCTAAGACCTATGGCAGGCTCCCCCAAACCATGGTGGGGCTAAGTCCTATGGCAGGCTACCCAGAGAAACAGTCATGTGGGCTAAGACCTATGACAGGCACCCATGACAATAATGTGGGCTAAGACTTATGGCAAGCACCCTCAGGTCGTGTGGGTCGACGGAGTACATTGTACCGTGTATGTCACATGGAGTACGTTGTGCCGTGTAGTCTTGATAACTAGTTGGTTGAGTTGTTGCACGAGTAGGGCTGACCTCACCTCTCATTGCAGTTATGATGCCTCACATGTCGGGATTCGCGTAGCCTAAGATCACAGGGATTTTATACATGGCCATTATTCCCAATTTATTTCGAAATGTAACCTACATGCCTCACTTACTATTATGTTTTATTGATAGACTTGGGTAGACCCGAAGTAGGGGTGACACCCATGATTTGGTTTTTATAAAGGAAATGTGATTTTATGCATAGGGTATTCCCTAAGGGTGGGATTAGATTTTATTTAAATAAATGGAAATGAGTTTTGATATGATGAGCATGATATAATTTATATGTTGATTTCTCATTTATTATCATGCCTAATTTTATGAATGTTTCATGTACTATATACATATTCGTGTGGCATGGTTTTGATTTACCTCATGCTTAAGATTAAATGATTTTGATATCATCTCATTATAAGCACGTAGATAATGTAGTTGTCTACCTGCTTATATTATTTCCTTACTAAGCGTGTAATTGCTCACCCTTTCATTTTCCATCCCTACAGAGCTTCCATAGTGGTTGAGAGTGAGCAGAGACTTGCACTCCCAGTGTCCACTGCTACCCATCGTTGAGAGGTATACACATTAATGTCATTTTGTATCTAAACAAGTACAACACAACAATATTTTTGGAAATGTAAATATGGGGGATGTAAACATTTGTAAACATATATTAATTAATGAAGTTAATGTAAGTAATTTAAGTGTTTACAGATATCGTATATATATGTTATGTAATATCGCGTTTGGTGAGAGGTAACTAGCTCTGAATCATAGCTCCACTGTTTAGTGTGGAAACTATTCACGATAGGGTAAATTAAATGAATAAATGTGAAAAATTTGTAGTGATTTTTGGATGAAAAGGGTCATGATAGAGATTGGTATCAGAGAGAAGTTGATATGATATGAGTCGAAGTTAGTAATAAGAATATTTACATCCCCTTATTGCTGTACTTGGTTTAAATATAAATGTGTATATTTGATGGGTTATACTAATAAATAACTATGGATGTAGGAATTTAGGAATCATGCCTATCACACGTAATGGTAGAGGGTTGAGGGCACGTGCTAGGGGCCATAGAGGGATGTGCAGAACCACAGATTGAGCCGATCCCATAGGAGCCTACTGAGAGGCCAGGGGATATTGAGGCACGCTTCGCTAGGTTAGAGTGAAGTTTAGAGACTATTATGGAGCTTATCGCTCAGACTGTGCAGGGAGCTGGAGGGAGACAGGGCCCAGCTACCCAAGTTACTGATGTTGGACCGACAGTTGCTACTGATACGCCTAAACAGCGAGTGCAGATGCCATAAGCAGTAGATACACCCCACCAGTTCAGGATACATCATCACCTGTTGCTCCATAGCAGAGTAGCAGAGTGTGTAGTTATGGTTGTGATTTGGAGAGATTACGGTAATTTAAAAAATTTAGACCACTGTCATTTAGTGGGGTGAAGGACCCACTGGTTGTTGAGGATTGGGTAAGCGAGATTGAGAAGTTATATGGGTTCTTTAAGTGCACCACTATAGAAATGGTTGCTTTCGTCGCATTCATGTTGAAAGGTGCGGCTGAGCATTAGTGAAAGTCCACCAAACTGATTTTGAGAGCCTGACACACTAAGATCACATGGAAGGTGTTTTTGGAGGCCTTCCAAAGGCAGTATGTTCTGGACACTACTCAGAGGAAGTTATAGATAGATTTTATTGGGTTGACTTAGGGGAATAGATTTGTAGATGAGTATGATACGAGGTTTATATCCCTGACAAGGTATGACCCCGATACGATGAGTAGTTAGACAAGGAAGGTCAAAAAGTTCATTGATGGATTGAGGCCATTCGTCAGATCCAGATTGGTCCCATTCGATATCCCGACTTATGAGGAAGCTGTACACAGGGCACAGCTATGTGAGCAAGACATTGAGCGTAATGCCTCCGAGTTTTGGAAGGTCAGTAGAGGTAAAGACAGAGACCAAAAGAGATCCAAAACTGATAACCTGGTCAGGAGAGGAGGTCAAATAATGTTGGATAAGAGACCTCAGATTGAGGAGGTACAGGAGAGGACGGTGAAGCCTTAAGTATATCAAGCCTTAGCACCGCCATCGAGAGGTGTAGTTATTGGGGGGACACGGCTGACTACTGAGTAGTATAGGAGATGCGATAGATATCATGGTAACAGGCCCTATTCGATGTCTTGGGTAATGTGCTATCGTTGTGGGATGCCAGGGCATTTTGTATGGGATTGCCCTGAGATGATGGAGACTACCCCACAGAAGGGTAAAGAGTCAGAAAGAGCTCTTGTCGAGCCTTCTACTCCAAAGAGGAAAGCCACGACAGCAGAGAAAGGGAAGCAGGTTATCGGCAAAGGGCAAGTGCATGCACTAGATTAGGACACAGCAAATGCATCAGTGGATGTGATTAAAGGTAATATCTGAATCTTTGACTTAGAAGCATTTGTGTTATTTGATCCTGGTGCCACGCATTCTTTCATATCACCTTTATTTGCATGTAAGTTGTCCAAATATATTAAGCCTACATCATTTGATAGAATGTTAATGATTTCTATGCCCATGAATGACAGTCAACTGACTGAGTATGTGTATATGGATTGTAAGCTGAAGGTAGGGGGAAAGAGATGGCAGCCGATCTTATTCTGTTGAATATGAATGATTTTGATGTAATTTTTGGAATGGATTGGTTGGCTGCAAATCGTGTTGTTTTAGATTATTTTTCTAAGACGGTAACATTTTTAAGGGTAGATAGTGTTGTCGTAAGCTTCTCGAAAAATAATGTAATGTAAAAAAATTCTTTGAAAGTAATGGAAGTAGTAGTGTTTATTATAAGTAAAATGGATAAATCTCTGCATTGGAATTAATGAGTCTAACTATAAGGATGAATCATGTTACTAACGGTGGAAATAATTATGTGAAGGGTTCATTGCATACATGGTTAATACAGATAAAGCCTGTCCGAAATTGAGAGACATTCCAGTAGTTGCACAATTTCCTTATGTCTTTTCTGATGATCTACCAAGACTACCACCGAATCATGAAATGGAGTTTTATATAGAGTTGGTACCTGGTACAGAACCGATATCTCTACCACCGTATAGGATGGCTCCGATCGATTTGGAAGAGCTGAAGAACCAGTTGCAGGAGTTGCTAGAGAAGGGGTTTATTAGACCGAGCGTCTCACCATGGGGAGCTCTAGTTTTGTTTGCGAAGAAGAATGATGGAAGCCTCCGACTGTGTATAGACTGTCGATGGTTAAATAAGGCTACAATTAAGAACAAGTATCCCCTTCCACGCATTGATGATCTGTTGGATCAGCTCCGAGCAGCCCAAGTCTTTTTAAGGATAGATCTGTGGTCAGGGTACCATCAGTTGAGGATACAGAGTGGAGATGTACCCAAGATGACATTTCTTACCCATTATAGCCACTATGAGTTCTTGGTTATGCCATTCGGATTGACGAATGCCCCTCCAACATTTATGGCATTGATGAACGATGTATTCAAGCCATACCTGGACCAATTTGTGATTGTGTTTATCGATGACATATTGGTTTATTCAAAGTACAAGGAAGATCATGAGCAGCATTTGAGGATAGTTCTATAGACCCTATGAGAGAAGGAGTTATATGCCAAACTCAGTAACTGTAACTTTTGGTTGGAGCAGATCTCATTTTTGGGCTATATTGTGTCGAAGGATGGGGTTTCAGTAGATCCATCTAAGATCGAGGCAGTTATTCGGTGGGGATAGCTCAACATAGTTACTCAGATCATAAGTTTTCTAGGATTGGCAGGTTATTATCAGAGATTTATTGAGGGTTTCTCTAGACTAGTTACTCCATTGACACGTCTCACGCGAAAGGGTGTTGAGTTTGTGTGGGATGAGGCATGTGAGAGAAGTTTTCAGGAGCTTAAGCGTCAATTGACCACAGCTCCGATACTCACCATTCCTACCAGCTCAGGAGGTTTCTCTGTATATACAGATGCATCACACCAAGGACTGGGCTGTGTATTGATGCAAGATGGAAAGGTAGTCGCCTATGGATCTAGACAGTTAAGGGAGCATGGGAGGAACTACCTGACCCAAAATTTGGAGTTGGCAGCCGTGGTGTTCGCTTTGAAAATATGGCGCCACTACCTATATTGTTAGAAATTTTACATATTCGTGGACCACAAGAGCTTCAAGTATCTATTTTCGCAGAAGGAGATGAATATGAGACAGAGAAGATGGCTCGAGCTTCTGAAAATTACGATTGTGAAATCATGTACCACCCGGGTAAGGCCAATGTAGTTAATGATGCCTTGAACAAGAAGAACCTCAGGTTGGTGTCATATATAATGATTAGGGAACACGAGTTGTTGGAACAGTTTGCGAGCCTTAGTTTGGATGTGACTCCACTTGATGCTGATAGTGTCACGACCCAAATTTCCTAAAAATCCCTTCAAATTTTTCGCTTTTCATTTCCTTACCCGTCGTGAACAGATATACTACTAAACAGTTGGGCTATGATTCAGTGTTAGTCACCTCTCCCCTATTTACCATTCAATTTCCATATTTCATTTACATATCAATTTATTTAAAACTAAATACATCCCCAATATTACATCCATATACAGTACTGTGCATCTATATGTTCAGATATGAAATTATACAAATGTGTATACCTGGTCTTGCTAAGAAGCAGCGGATAACCGAGATGCGAGACTATTGTAGCTCTCTTCTACTGAATATACCCTGTGGGGTGGAAAATGAAAGGGTGAGTGAAACGTGCTCAGTAAGGCAATAATGTAAGCAGGTAGATAACTATACTATCTACGTGCTGATAATGTCATGATGTAAAAATCGTTTACTTTCGGAGCATGAGGTAAGATTAAAACAATGCCACATGTATGTATATATCATATACAAGAAATCATGAAATCGACATATAAAGCACATATGGAAAATCATCATGTATGACATCTCATGCTCGTCACATTAAAACTTATTTATTTCATCATAAACTCTTCACTTTAAAACTCATTTGTTTAGTCACAAAACTCATCACTTTGAAACTTATATGTTTCATCATAAATTCATCACATTTAAAACTCATTTATTTCATCATAAACTCTCACTTTAAAACTCATTTGTTTCATTATAAAACAACTTCATCGAGGTCAAACCCATCTCTCGGGAATACCTTGATTCATCAAATCACATCTATTTTAAAAACATAAATCGGGACTACCCTTCCATCGGGTTTGTCCTGGTCTATCCAGACCGTATGATATCATGTGAGGCATGTAGGTTACTGTATGAAAAATCGAGGACTATGGCCATACTATGTCCCTGTGATCCCAGGCTACACGGATCCTGGTGTGCGGGGCATCACAACTGCAACGGGAGGTGGGGTCAAGTCCTACCCGCCAAAATATCAAGTAACAACATAGAGTCATCATGACTGCACGTACAGCGTACTCCGTGTGACATACACGGTACATCGTACTCCATGGACCCATATCATAGTCTGGGGGTGCCTGCCGTAGGTCTTATCCACCCCAATACTATGTCGATAACCAACCCATGTCTCAAAGTATGCGTGCGAGCATCTCAACTCTCTGTGACACACAGTCTACAGGAGGCTTCCGCACGACTATATGCATGTCAACTCACGTCTAGTGCGAGCGAAGCTCCAGCACCACGCTATGCATATCATGATATCTAAAATCTCGTGCGAGCGAAGCTCCAGCACGATTTTGTGCACACACAAATTTCTCGTACGAGCAATGCTCCAGTACGGCTTTTCATGAGAAATAAATCAGTAAACTTGAGTGCGAGTAAGACTCTAGCACTCTTTTTACTCGTGTAAATATGATAGGTGGCTCAATTTTAATAAAACATCTTTGAAAATAGTAACCGGTACAAACCGGTACTCTTTCGTATATTTCACGAAATCAATACCCAACCTATGTGCATATTTGCTTAAATCAAAGCAATATAATCATATAAAGCATTAAAAACATGCAATCATGCAATTTATCTGCCTTCTACCCTTTTTGTAAATTTTACTCCCAGGGGCAAAATTGTCATTTTTCCTTTATTCACCTATGCCCCGGTTTTCGCAAAATTATTTTCTCATTTCTAGATAGTTTAATAAATTCTAGACCCTGTAAATCCCCTCAAAAATACGTATAGGTATCTCTATATACCTACAAAATTCTCTTACCTGGAATCGCGTGCAGACTTAACCTGCCTCGATGATACCGAATCTCTCAGCCCAAATGTGCGCCAACCAAAGGTACGTAACTGCATATAACCATACAGTTGAGGTCAATTCAATTATCTTGATCAGTATATCGCATTTACTGATCAACTTTAAGGTATTGGGCCCTATCTACCTTATTTGGTCTCGGCCCATTTAGCCCTTTTTATATTTATTAATTCCCTTCTTCGGGTATACCGGGCTTATGCAGCTTACTAATAATTATCGAGCTTCGATCCAAATTCATTGGATAGCCCGTATACCATTTACGGCAATTTATTACAACTCCGAATTAATATTCCTTTCTATGCGAAATTAATCCATAATTCCCTAAATTAATTAAAACTCGGTATTTAAAGAACTCTGATTGCCAAAATTAAACTGTACTTACCCGATACAATGCGTGTTACGAAAATCAGAGCTCGATTGGCTCTCGTTCGATCTCTGTCGTAAAGCTGCACAATTAGGTAAATTCGGATTATTTTTCATTAAAATAATATTAAATTAAATTTCCGAAATTTACCCGTAGGTCAATTTTGACCCTCGGTCAACTTACCCAAATCTCGAGTCGTCCCCGATAATTTCTTTCCTTTTTCCCCTTTTTCCTTTCTTTTCTTTCCTTTTCCTTCCTTTTCCTTTCTTTTCTTTCCTCTTTCCTTTCTTTTCCCTCCTTTTCCTTCCTTTTCCTTTCGGCCAAACGGTGCCGTTTACTGCCAATTGCCATCGTCGGCGTTTTCGGCGGTCTCACCGGCCAAGACCGGTCTCAAAAGAACCGGCTTCTTCCCCTGAGTGCGTCGGTAGCCTCCGTTCCAGCCCAGACGCGGTGGTTTGCTGGAAATCAGCTCGTTTCTCCGTCGATCTTCCTTCGCTCCGATCGGCCTGCTCCGGCCACCTGGCGGCGTGATTCCGGTGCCCACGTGCTCGCCAGTCTCTCCTCTTCCTCCTGGTAGCTTCGTCGGAGCCTGTCGGTCGCCGGTGTGCTGAAATCGACGGTCGGTTCTCACGGGTAGCAGTCGGGTTGCGTTTTTCTTGTTTTCGGGTTTTCTCGATTTTCAGGCTTTTTTTTTTTTTTTGGTTTCAGATTTTTTTTTGATTATTATTATTTAACCATTTGTTTTATTATTAAAATATTCATTAAAATATTCAAATATATTCTAAAAATATCTAGAACTATATTATTTTATTCCAAACAATTTAATTTAATTTAATTTAATTTAATTTTATTTTGTTTTTAATCATTTTTTGGTATAATTTCTCCGTATTTTCGGGATATTGTCCCGAATGACTTTTCGGTATTTCTAAAAATTTTGAATCTTGATCAATTGGACTCGAAATTGTATAATTCCTCATTATTGATCAAGATATCCTAAATCCTTATTTTTAATTAAATTTTCTTATCGAATTAATACCGAATTTTGGTATTTTTATCATTTACCCCAACTTCCCTTCACGAATACTCATTCATTTCGTATTTTGATTCCTTATTTCCAATCCGAATCCCATTCAGTTAAATTTTTTATCATTTTCATCCCTCATAAAAATTTACGATTTAATTTCGGGTCTTACAAATCTCCCCCACTTAAGGAATTTGGTCCTCCAAATTAGAACCAAGTCATATGAGTCCATATACAACTCCGGGTACATCGATCGTATCATACTCTTAAATTCTTATATGACCTTCTCCGGAGTGTATTACTACCAAAGGATTTTAATTAGGGAGATCATCTTAAACCTCAATACTTTCTCTTTCCTGTTTAATGCCCGAATCAACTTTTTCAATATACTTGTATTTTCATTAAACTGAACTTTTGAAATTCATATTCGATCACCTATGCTGGATCCGGATAGTATTTTTGAAGCATCAAAAGCTGGGACACATTGTGGGTGCCTGTTAATTCAAGTGATAACGCCAACCTACAGGTCTTATCTCCCACTTGTCCAATCTCTCAAAATATTCAATCCAGCGAAACTCAACTTACCTTCTTCCAGAAGCTCGCTATGTCCTTATTCTCTTAGGACAAGTAACTTTCAACCATACTAATTCACCCTCGGTGAACTCCAATTCTTTCTGTCTGCTCTGAGGTGTTCTTAATCTCTCTCTTCTCAACTAAACATCCTCAGAGACTTATTATCCAAAGTTAAAAATAATTTCGACCTGTCACCCACTTTTTCTTATCCAATTTAGGGAACAACCCCTACAGCCATACACTGACTCATATCTTGTTATCCCGATACTCAACTGCCAATTGTCATTATTGGCGACTTCAATTTGTGACAACTGATCATTCCAGGAGCTTATAAAATCAAAGGCACACGCTTTCATCGGATCCTCCAGAACCTGTACAGTCCTCTCTGACTGACCATCTGTCTGAGGATGAAAAGTTGTGCTAATACTCAGTCGGGTTCCCATAGCTTCCTAAAAAATATTCCCCGAAATGTGAAGTGAAGCGGGAATCCCTATATGATACCATGCTCACTGGAACGCTACTTAATGTTCCACAGTCTTCCTTATACATAAATCCTCATACACACTCTGAGTATCTGGGGATTTCATAACCAGAAGGTGGGTAGACTTAGTCACTCTATCGACTATCATCTAAATAGCCTCGTAATTCACTTGGGTCCTCTGTAACCCATCACGAAATTTATGGAGACTTGCTCTCATTTTCTGTGCCAAGTCGATATAGGTAGAGACTGCAATAACTCTGCAGACTTTTAATACTCTACCTTATTCTGCTGACATACTAGGCACTTTTCCACAATTTCTACCATATCTCTTTTCACATCTGACCACCAATACCCTTTTCGAGATTTCAATATATTCTTTACTTCCGTATGCACTGTATATCCCGAAGAGTGAGCTTCTGACAATATTACTATCCCATCAACTGTGGTCCTGGGGAGCACTCATATTGTCTCTGAACCTCTCTGTAAATCATCAACACTCGCTGTGAACTCTGTTACTGTACCCTTCTGAATCTGACCCAAACTATCGACATCATGCCGATCATCACGTTAAGCCTGGAAAATTCTGGCACTCTCATCCGGTTCTAATCATCAGGCTAGCTGTCACACAATCACTATCATCATCAGAAGGGATCACATCACTACTGAGGCTCACAACTGCTTTAACAGCTCACGCTCCCTGACCATCATATGTGGTACCATCCTGAGGCTCTTTCTGCTCAAGGCATCAGTCATCACATTAGCCTTTCCTGGGTGGTACAATTTTCACAAATTAAAATCTCTCAGAAGCTCTAACCCACTATGTATTCTCATATTCACCTCTTTCTGTGAAAACAGATACTTGGGCTTTATGATCAGTGCATACCCAAAATTTCTCACCTTGTACATAATAGTACCATATCATCGGTACAAATACTGTTGCCAACTTTAAATCATGGGTCAGATAGTTTATTTCATGATCAAGGAGTTGTCTGACTCCATACTTGACTATCTTCCCATTTTGCATCAATACACAGCTCATTCATAATTTTGAGGTATCCATACTCACTAAGAACCTCTTGAGCTGTTGGGTATAGTGAAATTAATCACGGTAGTCAGTTCATACTTCACTACACCAAAAATCATGTCACATCTATCATCTTATTTATCATCTCATTCAAGACCACGTTTTCTTAGTTAAACGTGCCAACAAAGTATACCCTTTTTAGAACTCACAGCAACCATCTGTAAGGGCAATTTTCCAATTGTTATTTATAAGTTGCCCTAGACTTTAACTACACTCAACCTATCATCAATAATGATGATTACAAATCGGTCCAATCCTTGACTTATTTACGCATAAGTGTATAAGATCCTTCAAAATCGCTTACGTTTTCAGGTACTAACCTGCGTCATTTCCTTTTCTTATCTTAACGGCTCTTATTAAATTTTACTATGTTAACCTTTATGATTTGTCGAATTTTAATATTCTTATCGTCTTAGTAAAGGTATCCTAATGCTGAAGATATTTATTACGACGATCGATTTCACGTTATAGGTTATAAATATATACTTTTAGACGCTGTCAAGTCTTCAGGCGGGGAGGTATTTTGAAATACCTTTATTAACCCTCAGACTTAACCACAATTACTTTACGTATCGGTCCATGTGGTCACAATTTATATTCACGACTTATCGCTTAATCCCAATTACTTCTCATATTAAAGGTATTCCTTACCTAGCATATGTCTCTTACTCAAATACATCTTATATTCAGAATCAAGCATATCTCAGAGATTATCTCCTTAGTGTATCAATTATAACGAAACTCTTGTCATTATTCATTTCCGTGAATACAATCCTTTACTCCTTTAATTTCAACTGTTGCACCCATTTTGTCACTTAAAATCTCTATATCCATATTTCGTTAAATAATCCTCATCTATTGGGGTACTCATTTATTAGTATTGTGCCCAATAATGTAGGCATTCATGCCTTTTACTCACTTATATGCAAATGAAGGCGGTATGAATAAATGTGTGGCACCAGGATCAATAAACATATGTACTTCATTATTCATAACAAGTGTGGTATCTTACACCACATCCATGAAACATCAATAATGTCCTGGTCCAAGACATCCTCTCGCCTTCGTCCAACAGCCTATTTTCTTTTTTTCTTTTCGGCTATGGCCTCCCTTTTCGTTGCAGCTATACCAACGAAGTTTTTCTCTGTCTCTTTACTTCTCTGTGGGGCGATCTCGCCCAACTCTATGCAATCAAAATCAATGGTCCGTCTTACCACACTTAACGGCCATTTTCATCAATACAGTGTAGGTATAGACCCTCCTTGTGTGGTATCTACCACACATCCTACACTGCTTACATTGTTACACTGCTCCGTAGCAGGTCGAGGTCCTACAATCACAATGCCCCTCAAGAGTGCCAAAATTAGATGCACTGGGGCCTTACCAATTATTTTACTCCATGACTCATCAAATTAAATCTTTTACCGATTACCATTTTCCCATTTTAACATCTTTGTCATTTCTCGATTCTCTTTTCTGTCTCTATTTCAGCCCTCGCTACCTTTCCCAATTTCAGAGACGTGCAACACATGATATTATTCACACAACTATATTCTGCGCACTGCCTCGACATAGGTAATGAGCCAATCGGACTCTAATCGACAATTTGAGTCATTTCATGAACTTTTAGGCTTCCCAACTCTCACTGCCCACAATATCGGGTTCATACTTGCCCAGGGATATAATCTGAGATTCATACTCATCAATCAACCAATGACTATGGGCAGTGTAAGAAATTTTACCTGTAATTTCCCCTTAAGTAGTGTCCGAAATATTTCGTCACCAAAATACATCCAGAAACATTTCTCATGTTGGTTCTGGACGTCTAACTCTTCAGATGGGTCGAGCGGACTTCCACCCATGTTCCGCCTCGTCTCCAAAATAAAAGTATTTAAAAGTCACTTTCTCAGTCGACATACACCGAAAAATCCATAGCACTTCGCTATCTCATACACCCAGTCCTCAACAACTATTAATTTCTTTACTTCGCTATATATCGGAGGGGTGTGGGAATCTCTATAGTCTGAGGCATTAGTTTAGGCTTTACTCTGCCTATTCTCAACTACATGCATAGGTTGAGTAAACAACTCCAACATATTTTCTACACTCCACTCCATCCTCTCGGAGCGTGTCTCAATACTGTTTGGTCTCTTCATAGGACCCTGTGGAGTGTGCTCAACATCAGCCTCCACCTCACTCTCATCTCGAGTCTCATGTGACGACTCATTCGACTCTCAGGCCTATCTCTACGGCCTCGAGCATGTGTACTCGCCACTCTACCATAGCGGCTATTAGTTATAAAAGTATATTCTTGCATTCGAAACTAAATTCTTAGCTGCTGTTCCATCTTGATATACACAATTGTATCTAAACAATGCACAGTACATGGGGATATAAATTTACTTAACCACTAACACCGACTCATATCAGGCCAACTTAGGCTCTGATACCATCTTTTGTCACGACCCAAATTTCCTAAAAATCCCTACAAATTTTTCACTTTTCATTTCCTTACCCGTCGTGAACAGATATACTACTAAACAGTTGGGCTATGATTCGGTGTTAGTCACCTCTCCCCTATTTACCATTCAATTTCCATATTTCATTTACATATCAATCTATTTAAAACTAAATACATCCCCAATATTACATCCATATACAGTACTGTGCATCTATATGTTCAGATACGAAATTATACAAATGTGTATACCCGATCTTGGTAAGAAGCAGCGGATAACCGAGATGCGAGACTATTGTCGCTCTCTTCTACTGAATATACCCTGTGGGGTGGAAAATGAAAGGGTGAGTGAAACGTGCTCAGTAAGGCAATAATGTAAGCAGGTAGATAACTATACTATCTACGTGCTGATAATGTCATGATGTAAAAATCGTTTACTTTCGGAGCATGAGGTAAGATTAAAATAATGCCACATGTATGTATATATCATATACAAGAAATCATGAAATCGACATATAAAGCACACATGGAAAATCATCATGTATGACATCTCATGCTCGTCACATTAAAACTTATTTATTTCATCATAAACTCTTCACTTTAAAACTCATTTGTTTAGTCACAAAACTCATCACTTTGAAACTTATATGTTTCATCATAAATTCATCACATTTAAAACTCATTTATTTCATCATAAACTATCACTTTAAAACTCATTTGTTTCATTATAAAACAACTTCATCGAGGTCAACACCCATCTCTCGGGAATACCTTGATTCATCAAATCACATCTCTTTTAAAAACATAAATCGGGACTACCCCTCCATCGGGTTTGTCCTGGTCTATCCAGACCGTATGATATCATGTGAGGCATGTAGGTTACTGTATGAAAAATCGAGGACTATGGCCATACTATGTCCCTGTGATCCCAGGCTACACGGATCCCGGTGTGCGGGGCATCACAACTGCAACGGGAGGTGGGGTCAAGTCCTACCCGCCAGAATATCAAGTAACATCATAGAGTCATCATGACTGCATGGTACAACGTACTCCGTGTGACATACACGGTACATCGTACTTCGTGGACCCATATCATAGTCTGGGGGTGCCTGCCGTAGGTCTTATCCACCCCAATACTATGTCGATAACCAACCCATGTCTCAAAGTATGCGTGCGAGCATCTCAACTCTCTGTGACACACAGTCTACAGGAGGCTTCCGCACGACTATATGCATGTCAACTCACGTCTAGTGCGAGCGAAGCTCCAGCACCACGCTATGCATATCATGATATCTAAAATCTCGTGCGAGCGAAGCTCCAGCACGATTTTGTGCACACACAAATTTCTAGTACGAGTAATGCTCCGGTACGGCTTTTCATGAGAAATAAATTAGTAAACTTGAGTGCGAGTAAGACTCTAGCACTCTTTTTACTCGTGTAAATATGATAGGTGGCTCAATTTTAATAAAACATCTTTGAAAATAGTAACCGGTACAAACCGGTACCCTTTTGTATATTTCACGAAATCAATAGCCAACCTATGTGCATATTTGCTTAAATCAAAGCAATATAATCATATAAAGCATTAAAAACATGAAATCATGCAATTTATCTGCCTTACTACCCTTTTTGTAAATTTTACTACCAGGGGCAAAATTGTCATTTTCCTTTATTCACCTATGCCCCGATTTTCGTAAAATTATTTTCTCGTTTCTAGATAGTTTAATAAATTCTAGACCCTGTAAATCCCCTAAAAAATACGTATAGGTATCTCTATATACCTACAAAATTCCCTTACCTGGAATCGCGTGCAGACTGAACCTGCCTCGATGATACCGAATCTCTCAGCCCAAATGTGCGCCAACCAAAGGTACGTAACTACATATAACCATACAGTTGAGGTCAATTCAATTATCTTGATCAGTATATCGCATTTACTGATCAACTTTAAGGTATTGGGCCCTATCTACCTTATTTGGTCTCGGCCCCTTTTAGCCCTTTTTATATTTATTAATTCCCTTCTTCGGGTATACCGGGCTTATGCAGCTTACTAATAATTATCGGGCTTCGATCCAAATTTATTGGATAGCCCGTATACCATTTACGGCAATTTATTACAACTCCGAATTAATATTCCTTTCTATGCGAAATTAATCCATAATTCCTTAAATTAATTAAAACTCGGTATTTAAAGAACTCTGATTGCCAAAATTAAACTGTACTTACCCGATACAATGCGGGTTACGAAAATCAGAGCTCGATTGGCTCTCGTTCGATCTCTGTCGTAAAGCTGCATAATTAGGTAAATCCGGATTATTTTTCATTAAAATAATATTAAATTAAATTTTTGAAATTTACCCGTAGGTCAATTTTGACCCTCGGTCAACTTACCCGAATCTCGAGTCGTCCCCGGTAATTTCTTTCCTTTTTCCCCTTTTTCCTTTCTTTTCCTTTCTTTTCTTTCCTCTTTCCTTTCTTTTCCCTCATTTTCCTTCCCTTTCCTTTCGGCCAAACGGTGCCGTTTATTGCCAATTGCCGTCGTCGGCGTTTCCGGCTGTCTCACCAGCCAAGATCGGTCTCAAAAGAACCGGCTTCTTCCCCTGAGTGCGTCGGTAGCCTCCGTTCCAGCCAAGACGCGGTGGTTTGCTGGAAATCAGCTCGTTTCTCCGTCGGTCTTCCTTCGCTCCGATCGGCCTGCTCCGGCCACCTGGCCGCGTGATTCCGGTGCCCACGTGCTCGCCAGTCTCTCCTCTTCCTCCTGGTAGCTTCGTCGGAGCCTGTCGGTCGCCGGTGTGCTGAAATCGGTGGTCGGTTCTCACGGGTAGCAGTCGGGTTGCGTTTTTCTTGTTTTTCGGGTTTTCCCGATTTTCAGGCTTTTTTTTTTTCAGATTTTTTTTTTATTATTATTATTTAACCATTTTTTTATTATTAAAATATTCATTAAAATATTCAAATATATTCTAAAATATCTACAACTATATTATTTTATTCCAAACAATTTAATTTAATTTAATTTTATTTTGTTTTTAATCATTTTTTTGGTATAATTTCTCCATATTTTCGGGATATTGTCCCGAATGACTTTTCGGTATTTCTAAAAATTTCGGATCTTGATCAATTGGACTCGAAATTGTATAATTCCTCATTATTGATCAAGATATCCTAAATCCTTATTTTTAATTAAATTTTCTTATCGAATTAATACCGAATTTTGGTATTTTTATCATTTTGCCCTTGCACGTGTTCGGAATTAATTATTAAATCAAGCACATGGTTTGCTTTCCTCTAACCTTAACCCTTCCATTCATTCATGCATTTTTACAAACACTAAATATGCACATTATATAACCTCATCCTATTCCATAAACTTATTTCACAAAACCATCTCAAAATCAGGCATATAACATTATTAACACCTTAGTATAATCCATTTATCATTAAATCAACGATATCATATTTTCTCACACTAAACTCATTATAGGTCATGCTTGATTTATCATATTCTAGGTAGTTTCTACCAACAATTCATACACCAATCTACTCAAAACAACATCTAGATAAATATACTTAGAGTTGGTGTATTGGAAACTCACTTAGCTTAATTTTCCTCTTATCCGAAATAAGAAGACTCATTTGCTCCTTCAATCCAACAAATTAAATGTTGGCTCCAAGTTATGTTGTTCTCCTCCTCACAATGAATAATAGCTTTTTCTCAAATCTTTTTGGAAGGGGGTGTATTCTAGAGTGAGAAAGCTTGGTCTTTTTGGTTAAAAATGGAGGAATGTGTTGATTTAGTGAAGAAGGGGATTTGGTCATCGGGTTTTTATAGAGCAGGGTTGGTGAGATCGATCTCTTAGGGTAAGAGATCGATCTTCCCTTGGTTAAGCTATCAAAATATTCAGTTTGTAAGCGAGAGATCGATATGCTCTTTGGGGAGAGATCGATCTTTGCTAGGCAGAAGAAACTGGAGATCGATCTGTTTCATAGGGAGATCGATATGCTCTTTGGGAAGGGATCGATCCTTGCTAGGCAACTAGAGATTGATCAGCTCATGGGGAGAGATCGATCTGCTCTAAGCAGAAGCAAATTGATATCGATCTGCTCATAGGGAGATCGATCTGCACCTAGGAAGGGATCGATCTATGCCTTACAGAATCATATGGGGCTTGAATGAATGATCGATCTGCTTTGAATAAGAGATCGATTTGACCTTCATCTGGACCATTTCTGCTGCATTTTTCCCAGCTTTTTCAAAGGTAAACTCATATATCATTGCTCTAATACTCATTTTGCATTCTAATCCCATTTAGAGCATGGAAAGGTTCATTTCTTATGATTCACATTCAATGTGTCTGGTGTGTATTGCTTGGAATCATAAAAAGGCACTTAGAATTCACAATTCCTTATATTATCATTTTGTGTTTTTAAGTCTTTATATTTGGTCTGATTGTTTGAGCTCCATTCGTTTAGTCTGTGGCCACTTCAGCCCGTATTTAACCTTTACATGGTTTCATGGATGTTCATTCATTCTCTTTGCAACTTCATTCAATCCAGAATCTCTTCTTATGATTCAATTTAACATATGGAAATGTATTACATCATATGAATCATAAGGAATACATCACCAAAAGTGGGTCTTACAAATCAAGGCCCTAACTGGCTTGGACGGGGATGATTTAAATGCCTCAAATGCTCATCTTTCACAAATTAAGCCCTCAACTCTATCATTGCAGAAGTTGCTATGCCTCATAATGTACGTGTTTAGGTGGCTACAAGTATAAACATGTTCCATATTATCGAGGCCTTTCTTGAGATTACAAGTCTTTCAACTCCCAGAACAACCAATCTTTCAACTTCTGCCAATCTCACTACAACTGAAGATCCTCCAATGGCTAAGTAGTTTTAGTTGTATTTTTCTTTTTCAAATTATATAGCCTTTCTTTTGTAAAAGATAATAATTGTAATATATACATATGCTTACCAGTGTTTATATTAAAGCATCCCGTTTTTGTACGATTTGATATTAAGACTGCTTTAAACGCAGGTCTTACTGGGCTTGAAGAGCCCACCCCTTTCTCTACTCTTACAAACTATTTGCAGTGATCACTATCTATGCCTACCGTGTAATTGTAGCAGGCTGGTGGAGTCGATACTCACCCCAAGCTACCTCCCATACATGATAAGGTATACTTTTACTTTTATTTCCAGACATCTTGTATAGCATAGACAATTGATGTAAAGAATATTTTGGGATGTAATCTAGCAAGTATGGATTTAAAGTTGTAAACGTATAGTTTATAGAATAAATGTACTTTCAGGGGTATTACAGAAGTCACTATAAATTATGAAATAAAATTAAAAGTAACTGTTGCGGGATATAAACTATGTTTTAAACTTTGCAGGGAGATAAGTTTATAAATAAGTCGCTATGCTGGCAAAATTTCATAAATGAAAAGGTAAAGAATCAGCACTGATGGGAATGCAACTTAATTAAGAACGTAAGAGAAAGAAAAATTAACTTATATTTCCACGTTTCTAAGGCGTGACATTGGTGCTCTTGTTAGGATTCTTCATCGACTCTTAGTGAAGACAACAACAAATATCTCGCTCTTAACATTTAGATTTGGTAAAGATGGTAAAGAGAAAACGATTGATTCTTGATGACCTATAGTTTGAGGGTGATAGCAGCGATGTGTCAGCATGTGTTATAGAGAGTGCTCTGGCTATGACTTGTAATAGTGTGCTATTCTATGATGCACGTAATGGGAGGAGGAAATGGAGAGTACTGCAAAGTCAAGTGGTCGTGCTAGTTATTGGAGAAGTATAATTGATACTTGTAACTATAAAGGTTTATAAAATGAATTAAGCTTAGAGGATAGTTTTGCTGATAATGACTCTATAGCCATCATAGTGGAGAATGTTGTCATTGGCGGTGAGTGTGGTGATACTAGAAAAAATGAGGAAGTAGATAGTGAAAGAGTTGGTGGTAGTAGCGATGAAGTTAAGGTTAGAGTTGGAGTTGGTGAAGCAAATCAAACCTTCCTTGGTAAGAAGGGTCGATGAAGCCATGGTGAGGAAGGTCATGTTGACCTTGGCGAAGCAGGTCAAGGCAACCATGGCGAGGAAGGTCAAATTGGCCTTACCGAAAAAGGTCAGGCCAATTTTGGCAAAGAGTGTGGAATAGTATTAGGGAGAGGAATCTCGTCACTTTGCCTCATTTGTTCCCAAAGGCAGTTGAACATTGG
Source organism: Firmiana major (assembly GCA_033439115.1). Taxonomy (NCBI): domain Eukaryota; kingdom Viridiplantae; phylum Streptophyta; class Magnoliopsida; order Malvales; family Malvaceae; genus Firmiana; species Firmiana major. The sequence goes on along the minus strand of CM065903.1, from coordinate 16,446,511 downwards.
ATGATTCACCAAACACTATGAAAATAAATGCCATAAGAAATTTCCTAGATAAGTTAAAGTGACAATTGGATGGAAATATATAAATTGCACATTCGCCTTCTTTAGATCGTCGGGCGAGTATAGTTTAAGACAATGAAGCATGCTTTTATGCATTTCAGTTTAGAGTAGGGTTCCACCTACCCCTCCACCTTGTTTTCGCCATATGTTTGGGCGGTTGGGGTTTGCTGCCTTACAGTTAGTTGGCAATTGATAACTCTATGAAAATAAAGTTATTTTGTGCTTAATTTTCTTAATTAATTAATTAATCCCCTTATTAGTTTATTAATTATCCTTTCATTTTGATTAAATTCCTCATGTTTTGCAAATAAATAAATTTCATATGATTTTCAGCCATTTCAGTAGAAAATAAACTTAAAATGGGCTAAAAAGGAGATTGGTCCACTTAAAGTCAAGAGAGAGGTGAAATTTAATCGTGTAGCATCATTCATAATCTCTCTCTTTCCTTGACACCTAGGATGCTAAGTGTTCATCTCTTATTCATTCTTGAATGATTAAAACAAATGACACTTTGACCAACACATGGAAGACACATGCTCTTGCCACCTTTCATGCTTAAGTGGACAAGAAGACAAAGTAAGGTGCTAGAAGAAAGAGAGATGTCCATAGTTGTTTGGAAACTTTGATGATATAGAAATATCTCATTTGAAGAACTAAGGACATGAATACAAGTGGCCAACCATTGCCAACTCATCTAGGATAGGAAATACCTTTATTAGCCTTTTATTAAGTGATTATATAAATAAAATATGAGGAAGAAGAGAGGGTCAACTACTAGGCTTCCTTTAGGGTAGTTTTATGTTTCCTTTTATGTTTATTTAATGTTCTTTGAGTTAGAAAAGGTAGCCACCAATTCTCTATTGAAGCTTTCTTTCCTTTTCCTTTGTTTTACAACTTTACAACCATTTTAATGCAAGTATTTGTTTCTTTTCTTTGGCTTTAATGTTTATTTTTATTTCTAGTGCTTCAATATTCTTCTTCATCTTCTTTTTCTCTTCACATTGATATTGATTGAGTTTTTTGAGGATAGAGGATTGAAAGGTTGCAAAACTACCTTTATAGCTCTTGTTCTTGTTCTTGGGCTTGATCTGCATTTGTTTTCTTTGAATTTTTTATTATTTTTTCTACTTTTTTTTTAGTGTTTATAAATTTTTATTTACTTTTTTATAAGTCTTTTTTTATGTTATATTTTTGTTTTTAATGTTTTGATATATGAAAAAAATACAAAAAATGGTTTAAGGTAAAAAACTTGCATTAGGCATTACTTGCTTCATATCTATCTCAAGATAGGCATTAGTTATGGGATTTTTTCTGTTAGACCCGTGTTTTCGATTTACGTATGTAGCTTGTACCTTATGATTCCTATGTGTACGAATACTATATTTACATAGTTGAATCATAAGAAGAGTATTTAAAAACATGCAATCGACTATAAAAGAATTTAAAAATGCATGTAAGCTACATAACAGCGAGATAAGGGTTAAAGTGATTCCCGAGCAAATGCAGGGGTAAAACGATCAATTGATTGAAATTCGATGATAAAATTTCATTAAAAATATGAAAATGATAAATCTTGATAAAAAACGAGGAGAATATGGAATTTCAAGTCCAATTGATCAAGATATGAATTTATTTGATATTTTCAGAATTTTCACCTCGAAAAACTATCTCGAAAATAGTGAAAAATATATCGGAAAGACAACATTGGATTGATAAATTCTTTTACGGATTAAATGAATTTCATATGATTTTTTAGATATTTTGGGAATTTTTAATATTATTTTAATGATTAAAATAATATTAAAATCATTTATAAATATAAAAAAAAAAGAAACAAAGAAATCAGAAAATTTAGAAATCTGAAGAGAGTTTCGGGGAGAGAGAAAACAAAGAAATTGAAAAAGAGGAAACCAAAACCACGAAGACCGACGAGGAAGAGATTCACCGGACGGCCACCATCCGACGGCCAGCAGCCAGGCCAGAGGTCGAAAAAGAAAGAGGGGAACCTCGCGACCTCTTAGCCACCGAAAACATGCTCCACCGGCACCGGAAAGGGGAGATCGACGAGGTTGAAGCCGCGGAGGAAGAGAGAGGAATCCGACGGCCATCGGAGGTGATTAGCTCTGATCGAGGCCAGCCGAGAAGTCCCCAGGCTGTGGCGCGCCGAACGGCGGTAGTGAGACGTCGGGAACTCACCGGACGACGTCGGCACGACTAAAAAAAGCTCTGAACCGGTCGACGATTCAGTAAAGAAGCTTCTGCGCTGAACCGGACCAGATCGGTTCAGCCAAAGAGAAAAAAGAGAAAAAAGAGGAAAAAGAAAGAAACAGGAAAATTTTTGGGATTACATCGAACTTCGGGTAAGTCGATACGAGGTCAAAAGCGACCGATTTGATATTCGATAAATTTATTTAAATTATATTTAATCCAAAATTGACCCGGAGTTAAATATAAAAAATTGTGCATTTCGACGATAAATTTTGAACGAAAGCCTGATCGAACTTCGATTTGCGTACCATCGCATAATCTCAGGTAAGTAAAGCTCATTTACGACATTTATGTGATTATTGTGTATTTAAGATTTATTTTACGCATTTCAGATTAAATTTTGCATTTAGTGAATTACATTCAAAATTTCGAATTAACTGTCATAAATGATATACGGGCTATCTAATTAGCTTGGAATAAAGCCCAATAGGCATTGATAGGCCCAACGACTCGATAGACCCCTGATGAAGGGAAATAATACGTGGAAAACGGGCTTAATACAGATGAAGGCCCAATTAAAGTATTTAGGCCCATTTAGAGTAAACGGGCACAATTAAGTGAAATGAACTGTATTAAATGTATAATACAGTAGGAAACGTGAAATTAATCCAGTGAATGGTTAAATGCATCTCCAGAGTCATATTAAGAGTGACCAGACTGCGAGGTTTGGATAGCACAGAGGAAGAGAGGTCACACTACGTGATCCGAGGTAGGGGACTCTTGCAAGTAGTTAGAGATATCTGTACATATTTTTGTTGGATTTTACATTCAATGAAATTGTTTGAGGGTCAGAGAAAATCGATAATATTATAGGGACTCGATATGGGTAAATTACGATTTTACCCCTAGTTAGGTAAAAAAGTCAAATTTTGGGAAAAGTTGTAAAAAACATGGAAATGATGTTTTGAGTGGTTTTTACTGTCGTGTCGCAGAAGAATAGGTGGATGGGCTAATGTTTTGAGGTCGTTGTAAACTAAGCACACTTTATAGTGCTGATTTTAGTGATTTTAAACATCCCTGTTTTTAAAGAGCCATCTACCGAATTATGTGGAAACAATCGTGTTAGAGCACAGCTCGCACTTGATTTCAGATGTTTTTCACATACATTAGTGCTGGAGGTTTACTCGCACTACATTTATTTAACATGTATGATAGAGTACTAAAGCATTGCTCGTACTCAGTTTTATGTGATTTGTGCATGATAGAGTGCTGGAGCGATTAGCTTGTACTCGAGTTTACATGAGATGCATGACAGAGTGCTGGAGCATTGCTTGTACTCAATTCTTCATGATTTGTACATGACATAGTACTTGAGCGATTTGCTCGTACTTAATTTGAATGAGAACTATGCATGACCTAGTGCTGGAGGTTTACTCTCACTAGTGTTGATATTTTGACATGCATATACAATGTTTTGAGGCAGAGCGTTGACTGTGAGTCACACTCAAGACACGCACTGTATTTTACATGATATATAGACATGTTAGAAAAATCGTGATGATTTCCTCCGTGTAGACTGAGTGTCACACTATTGAGATGTTCTCACATGGATTTAGAGACGTGGCATTTATTCCATAGTATGAGGGCTAAGACCTATGGTAGGCACCCCAACTATGATGTATTTGCTTGGTATGAGAGGCTAAGACCTATGGCAGGCACCCCGACCATGATGTATGGTCCATGGGTGTACGTTGTACCGTGCGTGTGGCATGGAGTACACTATACCATGTTGTAGAGGAGAGTGTTGATAGCTGGCGGTTGTGATGGAATGACCCCCCTCCCGTTACAGCAGTGATAACTAGCACACCGAGTGCTGTGTTGCCTGGGATTTCACCATGTTAGGATATGGCCATAGTCCGGAGTTATTGCATTTAGCCACTGAGTCTCACATTATATATCACATGTGTTTCAATGATACGGGTAGACCTGAGGGATGGGTCGAAACTCGATTTGTTTGTGTTGTGATGAGAAATGCCATATTTACTGTGTTTTGAATGTAAATGGCATATTTTATATAAAGGTATTCTTGAATGATTAAATATGCACTGTTTTGCATGAATGCCTCTGATTGATAAACCAGCATGTGTGTAGTACATGGGATTTTAAGCTATACTATATTATATATATTTTGAAACATGCTTTTAAATTGAGAGAAGAAAAGGTAAAGCACTATTTTCAGTAGATAGTATGGATGTGTACTTGCTTGCCTGATTTCCTAACTGAACGCGTTGATAGCTCATCCCATTCATTTTCTCCCATCTCTACAAATTCTCGTCAGTAGATCGAGTCGGCCAGGGTATTGCATTCCTTTGATCCACTGCCACTCCCCATCTAACGGAAGGTATATACAAGCGCACTCTTTTGTAGCTGAATAATGCATAAACACAGTGATGTACACGGTTTTAATGTTGGGGATGTAAATGTAATGATGTAATTATATTAAGTATATGAATTTACTTATGATATGAATATCATGTGTGTATGATACGTGAAAGAATGGTAAGATATGTATGGATGAGAAGACCGATGCCTATTCACAACCCAACTGTTGAGGAGAGAAAGGTAAGTAAAAAGTGAAAAAATTTATTGTGGTTTTTGGGGCGTGACAGAATGGTATCGGAGCGTAGTTGGTCTGATGTGTCTAGGAATTAGTAATTAGAAAAATGTACATCCCCATATCACCGTGTTTGGTTCAGTTACAATTGTGTATACAAGATGGGAAGTTGACAAATTAATGTTTGTGAATGCAGGAAACTAGCCATTATGGCAATTACCAGCCGCGGTAGAGGGGCGAGAGGTAGGGTTGGAGGCTGTAGAGGTAGGCCAACTAGCCAGGGTGAGTCTTCGACTGCCCATACACCCTTAAGTACTACTGAGGTACCAGATACTATTGAGGCATGCTTCACGAGGATAGAGCTTAGCCTGGAGGTGATATTAGGGTTGTTGGCATAGACTTTTTCAGGTAGACAGAGGTAGGATGCAGCGACTGGGACAAAGGAGGCAGTTGCACCTGATACACCTGCACAACCTGTACAGAGACCACAAACTACTGATACTCCTACACCCCCACTAGTTCAAGGTAGTAGTGGATTGGGATATGGGTGTGATTTAGATCGACTGCGACAGTTATAGAAGCTTAGACCTCCATCTTTTTGAGGGGTCAAGGACCCAGCTAGTGCAGAGGAGTGGATTAGCAAGATGGAGAAGTTGTACGACTTCTTTGATTGTACGACTTCAGAGAGAGTTGTATTTGCTGCGTTCCTACTGAAGGGAATAGTAGAGTATTGGTGAAAGTCCACTAGGTCGATATTGAGAGCTCGACATGCTGAGATCAGTTGGGAGCTATTTTTGGATGCCTTTAGGAGGCAGTTTGTTCCAGATACGGTGCAGCGTAGACTGCAGGCCAAGTTTTTGGGATTGAGCCAGGGGAGTCTCACAGTGGATGAGTACGAGACTAGATTTTTGGCCCTGGGGAGATATGATCCCGATACCATGTATAGCGAGACCAGAAAGGTCCACAGATTTGTTGACAGATTGAGATCGATGTTGCGGTCTAGATTGGTACCATTGGATATTGTTCCATATGATGAGGCAGTGTGCAGAGCGCAGCTTTGTGAGCAGGACTACGAGAGGAATGCCTTTGAGTTTGGGAAGTTTAGTTAGAGTCGAGATAGAGAGAGGAAGAGGTCGGTTAGAGATAGAGGGTTTAGTTATCGAGAAGGGAAGAGACTCTTCAGTATGGGACCACGGATAGAGGAGGTGCGAGAGCGACCAGTTAGACCTCCTACATACCCGACCATAGCTTCGACGAAGGGCATTGTGATTAGAGGATCGAGGCCTACTACTGATCAGTGTAGCCGATGTGGTAGACATCATGGCCGTAGACCTTATCCATTGAGCCCTGTTGTATGTTTTCGATGTGGGAAACAAGGGTACATTGCTAGAGAGTGCCCAGAGACATTTGTGACTGCCCCACAGAAGGGCAGGGAGCTTGATAGAGCTCCAGCTGGTACGTTTGCTCAGAGAGGTAGAGCGATGGCAGAGGAGAAGGGAAAGCAGGTGATGGGTCAAGGGCGTGTACGTGCCTTGGACCAGGACACAGCTGATGCTTCTACATATGTGATTTGAGGTTTCATTGCGTATGTGGTGGATACGGATAGGGTGCATCCGAAGTTGGTACATATTCTTGTGGTTAGTGAGTACCCAGATGTTTACCCGGATAAGTTGCCAAGGTTACCACCAGATAAAGAGATGAAGTTCTATATAGATTTGGTGCCTGGTACTGAGCCTATTTTGAGACCACCGTATCGTATGGCCTTAGTTGAGCTAGAGGAGCTCAAGAGACAGTTGTAGGAGCTGTTGGATAGGGGTTTCATTCGACCGAGTGTTTCATCGTGGGGAGCACCGGCTTTGTTTGTGAGGAAGAAGGATGGAAGCCTCCGATTGTGTATAGACTACAGATTGTTGAATAAGGCTACCATCAAGAATAGATATCCCCTTCCAAGCATTGACGACTTACTGGATCAGCTTCAGGGAGCGCAGGTCTTTTCTAAGATTGATCTGAGGTCTGGGTATCATCAGTTGAGAGTCCGGAGTGGAGATATACCCAAGACGGCATTTAGGACCCGATATGGTCACTATGAGTTCCTAATTATGCCATTCGGACTGACGAATGCTCCTGCAGCTTTCATGGCTTTGATGAATGATGTGTTCAAGCCATATCTAGATCAGTTTGTTATCGTATTGATCGATGACATATTGGTGTATTCGAGGTCCGAGGAGGAGCATGAGCAGCACCTCAGGATAATATTGTAGACTCTACGAGGGCAGCAGTTCTATGCTAAACTCAGCAAGTGTGATTTTTGGTTGACAGAGATCTCGTTTTTGGGACATGTAGTGTCGCGGGATGGTGTGTCAGTAAACCCATCCAAGATTGAGGCTGTAGTTCAGTGGGAACAGCCGAGGATAGTTACCGAGATCAGGAGTTTTTTGGGTTTAGGAGGGTACTATCGGAGATTCATTGAGGGATTTTTGAATTGGCTGCTTCGTTGACACATCTCACTCGAAAGAGTGTTGCATTCGTGTGGGATGAGGATTGTAAGAGGAGTTTTCAGGAGCTGAAGAGTCGATTGACCACCGCTCCGATTCTCACTATTCCTACCAGCTCAGAAGGATTTTCAGTATTTACTGATGCTTCGCATTAGGGATTGGGCTATGTATTGAAGCAGGATGGGAGGGTAGTTACTTATGGATTTAGACAGCTGAAGGACCATGAGAAGAACTATCCGACCCATGATTTAGAGTTGGCAGCAGTAGTGTTTGCATTGAAGGTATAGCGCCATTACTTGTATGGTGAGAAGTATCAGATTTTTATAGACCACAAGAGCCTCAAGTACCTGTTCTCACAGAAGGAGCTGAACATTAGACAGAGAAGATGGCTAGAGCTTCTGAAGGATTATGATTGTGAGATACTTTATCATCTGGGTAAGGCTAATGTTGTAGCAAATGCTTTAAGTAGGAAGAGCCTTAGGATGGTATCGTATATGATGATCAGGGAGCACGAGCTGCTAGAGCAGTTTGCTAGCCTCAGTTTAGGAGTTGTGCCTTCGGACATGGATACAGATTGTATGATTACGAGTCTACGCTTAGAGCCAGATCTGTTGGACAGGATTGACAGGCTCAGCAGACTGATCCGTATTGCATCGATGTGAATGGTCAGATGTAGAGGGGCACAGTGATTGATTTTGAGTTGAGTTCTAATGGACTACTGAGGTTTAGAGGTAGATTATGTGTTTCCGAGGACCCAGAGCTAAGGAGATTGATATTGTCAGAAGCTCATTCATCGAGGTACACGTTGCATCTGAGGAGTGGCAAGATGTATCAAAACCTCCGAAAGGTGTACTAGTGGTCAAGTATGAAGAGAGATGAGGAGGATTTTGTGGCGTGATGTCTTATATGTCAACAGGTGAAGGTAGAGTATCGAGACTTGTAAGGTTATTGCAGCCTCTACCTATACCGACATGGAAATGGGAGCATATCACTATGGATTTCATGATGGGTTTACCGAGGACCCAAAGGAATCATGATGCTATATGGGTGATCATTGATAGACTGATAAAATCAGCCCACTTCCTAGCTCTGAGAGCTATCGATACTTTGAGTACGTTGGCAGGGTTCTATATAAGCGAGGTAGTGAGGTTGCATCGTGTTCCAGTGAGCATTGTATCAGATAGGGATTCCCGCTTCACTTCCCACTTTTGGGAACATTTTTAAGAAGCCATGGGAACCCAGTTGAGTTTGAGCACCGCTTTCCATCCTCAGTTAGATGGTCAATCAGAGAGGACTATACAGACTCTGAAGGATATGTTGAGAGCATGTGTGCTAGATTTTAGAGGCTCTTGGGATGACCACTTGCCACTAGCCGAGTTCGTCTATAACAACAGTTATCATTCGAGTATCGGGATGGCACCATATGAGGCCTTGTATGGCCATAGATGTTGTTCCCCTATTGGGTGGGAAGAAGTGGGTGACCGAAAGATTTTTGCTCCTGATATGGTTACACAGGCTTCTGAGGATGTTCGGTTGATGTGAGATCTGAGGATTTCAAACATATTTTAATTATGTAATATGAACTTGAAGTATAATTTATTGAGCTAAGTGAATTGGGGAATGATAATTGGAGATTTATATGTTAAGTGTTTAAAATAAGTATGAAGCTATGAGGATAGATCGATCTGGGAGAAGGAGAGATCGATTTGGTGAGTTAAAAATGACAAGGAAGGAGGAATTTAAGGAGCAGATCGATCTCCAATGGAAGAGGATCGATCTCCTTATGATTCTGTTTGAGAGAAGATCGATCTCATGAGGAAGAGATCGATCTCCAAATGTTTCTGTTTGGGAGAAGATCGATCTCCCCAAGACGCAGATCGATCTCATAAAGCCATAAAGAGATCGATCTCACCCCTCGACAGATCGATCTCTTAGGCATAAATTACCCCAAATCGTCCCCAAATTCAAATGCAGATCGATCTCATCAAGAGCCAGATTGATCTCCTACCCTCAGTCTATATAAGGAATCATTGCTTTCTCCTGCAATTTCACTTTCTCTCTCTTCCAACCCCCATTTTCACCGAACCCTAGCTTTCTCACTCATCCAAAGCACTCATTTTCGTCTAAATAAGAAGTTGTGGCAAGAAGGAAAGTTGTTCCTCACCCAAGGGAGAACAACATACTTGGAAATCGAAAGACGGATCGAATCGAGGCAAGAGATAAGCTCTCCACTAGTTTTGGGTAATTTCTAAACTTCGATCCTTATATTTGAGATGATTTCGGTAATGATAGTTGTTGGCATTGTGTTGAAATATCTGAAAAATGATTAGGGATTGATGAAATTACAATGTAATTGGAGTGATGATGATATTTAGCAACTTTGGTAAATTTAGGAATTTTGAGCTATAAATGGAGATTTAGACAATGTGGTGTTTTAGTATAGATATTGTGGCATAGGAAATATAGAATGTTGAGGTGTTGGGAGCGAGATTGTGGTTTGTTATGGAGTTATGAGAATTGAGAAATTTGAGGAGTTATGAGCAATTATGCTCGATTTAGAGAATTGAGGTTGATGTGATAATAAGTATTAATGTTTTAACATCGTTTGGACAGCTCAGGAGTTCTAAAGTGGAATGCGAGGCTAGTCCGTGATACGGGGGAAACGATTGCACTATACGAGGTGCAAAGAGGTAATGGAAAACTAAACCATTTGTGTATGTGTTTTGATGAATAGTTATAGCATGAACCATGATTTGAGAATACAAGCATGTTTGGTGTTGTTTTGTGATATAATTGAACACGATTTTTATAGCCGATTGGAGCCCATTATTTTATGAGTTTATAAGCTGAGTGTGAAATTGCTTTATAAACATTTGAGTTTGCATGAAAAGTAAATTGGGCTCTACGTTAAGGCGATATTGAAATTTGAGAAAATGTGTGCGTGTTTTACCGGTTGGAACTCGGTTTTAATATGTTTTGTGTTGAGTACACAAATGTTTTAAATGAGTTTCACGAGAGAAAACCATTATGAGTTCTACGTTAAGGCATAACGTTTTATAAGATAATGGCTAATGATTGAGACTTAGGCGTGTCATGTTGAATACACATCGGGCCTTACTCTGGTAGCATGTAAGACCGATATAGTGGGACGCTTGGGAACCGACCCAGGGACCACAGGCCTTGTTCTGGTAACATGTAAGTCCGATTATTCCTCCGCTTTGGTAGCGTTGGGAGGCCTTGCTCTGGTAGCATGTAAGTCCGATATTCCTCTGTTTTGGTAACGAGAGATGCCTCCGTTTTGGTAATGTGAGATGACCCCCGTTCTGGTAACATTGGGTGGCCTTGCTTTGGTAGCATGTAAGACCGAGAGAGTGGGCCGCTTGGGAACTGACCCAGGGACTACGTAATAGTGTGCATGAGGCGAGGCATTGCTCGGGTAGCATGTAAGGCTGGGCCTTGTTCTGGTAACATATAAGTCCAATATACCATGCATACGACCATATTGTCGACGTTCCCTCTATACGAGGATGCCTGGGATGTGCACCTAGAGGAGATTACATATTTGATGTACCATGACGAGTTTTAATTGAGTTTTATTACCTAGTCTCGTTTTACACATGAGTTGTGTTTTGTGAGCTTGTCACGTGCTATTTACTGAGGTGATTTTTATCACGTATTTTGAGAACAGCCATTATCGCATATATTTACACATGCTTGTGAGTGCTCGATATTGAGCCTTTTTACCTTCATGTTTTCACATGATTTATGAGTTATGAGATGATGATGCTTTGAGAATCTTTCATGCTACGATTTCAAATGAGCTTCATAAACAAATACATATTTGTGATGTGTGATATGGTTTATATAACTGAGTTCTCTTACCCCCCTTACTGGGATATTTGGAAGCTCACCCTGTTTTCTCTTCCCCCCAGATCGCTTCAAGTGAAGTGAGTTCCCTGCGACGTACGGGTTAGAGGCTAGTGCACGACTTGAGCTCCAGGCCGTATTTTGTGTACTGAGGTAGATATTTACTATTCATATACCCAGACTAGAGTTATATTTACAGACACTTATTGTACAGTGATGTATGGGATGTATTAGGATTAATTAACTTGAAATTGAGTAATGTATATAATACAATATATACTATATTATGATGAGATCCTAAGGCATGATAATTATGATGATGTATGACACTGCACAGGAATGCACCCTTAATTGTGAACTAATGAGTAAAAAGTTTTAAATTAGCCCTATTTTCGGCGCTTTCGGGGCGTCACAGTTGATAGTTAAGAGATTGAGTACAGCTCAGAGTCGACAGAAGAGTTATGCTGACAAGAGACGTAGGCCACTTGAGTTCGATGTTGGTAAGTCAGTGTTTCTGAAGGTTTCTCCTTCCAAGGGTATAGCGAGGTTTGGGAAGAGGGGTAAGCTGAGTCCTCGCTACATTGGACCTTTTGAGATACTTGATCGAGTGGGAGATAAAACCTATAGGTTGGCATTGCCACCAGATTTGTCAGGCGTGCATAACGTCTTCCACATTTCGATGCTTCGAAAGTATCAACCAGATCTGGTGCATGTGATTAATTATGAGCCATTGGAGCTCAGTGAGGACATATCATATGTTGAGAGGTCGATTCGGATACTGGATAGGAAGGAGAAGGTTTTGAGGTCGAAGACTATCGGGTTAGTGAAGGTTTTATGGCAGTATCACACTTCCAAGGAGACTACTTGGGAGTTAGAGAGTTTGATATGAGAGAAGCACCCCCAGTTGTTTGATGATTGATTTGGTTCTAATTTGGAGGACCAAATTCATTTAGTTGGGGAGGATTGTCAAACCCGTGTTTTCGATTTACGTATGTAGCTTGTACCTTATGATTCCTATGTGTACAAACACTATATTTACATAGTTGAATCATAAGAAGAGTATTTACTATCATGCAATCGACTATTAAAGAATTTAAAAATGCATGTAAGCTACATAACCGCGAGATAAGGGTTAAAGTGATTCCCGAGCAAGTGTAGGGGTAAAACGGTCAATTGATCGAAATCGGATATAAATTCGATGAGAAAATTTCATTAAAAATATGAAAATGAGAAATCTTGATAAAAAACGAGGAGAATATGGAATTTCAAGACCAATTGATCAAGATATGAATTTATTTGATATTTTCAGAATTTTCACCTCGAAAAACGATCTCGAAAATAGTGGAAAAATATATCGAAAAGATAAAATCAGATTGATAAATTCATTTACAGATTAAATGAATTTAATATGATTTTTTTTAGATAATTTGGGAATTTTTAATATTATTTTAATGATTAAAATAATATTAAAATCATTTATAAATATAAAAAAAAAGAAATCAGAAAATTTGGAAATCTGAAGAGAGTTTCGGGCAGAGAGAAAACAAAGAAATTGAAAAAGAGGAAACCAAAACCGTGAAGACCGACAAGGAAGAGATTGACCGGACGACCACCATCCGGCGACCAGTAGCCAGGACAGAGGCTGAAAAAGGAAGAGGGGAACCCCGCGCTCCCGGCGACCAGTAGCCAGGCCAGTAGCCACCGGAAACGAGCTCCACTGGCGCCGAAAATGGGAGATCGACGAGGTTGAAGCCGCAGAGGAAGAGAGAGGAATCCGACGGCCACCGACAGTGATTGGCTCTGATCGAGGCGAACCGAGAGGTCCCCAGGCTGTGGCACGTCGAACGGCGATGGTGAGAGGTCGGGAACTGACCGAACGACGCTGGCACGACCAAAAGAAGCCCTGAACCCGTCGGTGGTTCATTAAAGAAGCTTCCGCGCTGAACCGGACCGGACCGGTTCAACCAAAGAGAAAAAGGAGAAAAAAGAGGAAAAAGAAAGAAAAAGAAAAAGGAAAATTTTTGGGATTACACCGAACTTCGGGTAAGTCGATACGAGGTTAAAAATGATCGATTTGATTTTTGATAAATTTATTTAAATTATATTTAATCAAAAATTGACTCGGAGTTAAATATACAAAATTATACAGTTCGACGATAAATTTCGAATGGAAGCCCGATCGAACTTCGATTTACGTACCATCACATAATCTCGGGTAAGTAAAGCTCATTTACGACATTTATGTGATTATTGCGTATTTAAGATTTATTTTACACATTTCGGATTAAATTCCGTATTTAGTGAATTTCATTTGGAATTTCAAATTAACTGTCGTAAATGATACACGGGCTATCCAATGAGCTTGGAATAAAGCCCAATGGATATTGATAGGTCCAATGAGTCGAGAGACCCTAATGAAGGGAAATAATATGTGTAAAACAGGCTTAATACGGATTAAGACCCAATTAAAGTATCTAGGCCCATTTAGAGTAAATGGGAACAATTAAGTGAAATGAACTGTATTAAATGTATAATACAGTAGGAAACGTGAAATTAATCCAGTGAATGGTTAAATGCAGCTCCAGAGTCATATTGAGAGTGATCGAACTGCGAGGTTTGGACAGCATAGAGGAAGAGAGGTCACATTACGTGATCCGAGGTAGGGGACTCTTGCAAGTAGTTAGAGATATCTGTGCATATTTTCATTGGATTTTACATTCATTGAAATTGTTTGAGGGTCATAGAAAATCGATAATATTATAGGGACCCGATATGGGTAAATTATGATTTTGCCCTTAGTTGGCAAAAAATTTAAATTTTGGGAAAAGTTGTAAAAAGCATGGAAATGATGTTTTGAGTGGTTTTTACTATCGTGTAGCAAAAGAGTAGGTGGATGGGCTAATGTTTTGAGGTTGATGTAAACTAAACACACTTTATAGTGCTGATTTTAGTGATTTTAAACATCCCTATTTTTAAAGAGCCATCTATCGAATTATGTGGAAGCAATCGTGCTAGAGCACAGCTCGCACTTGATTTCAGATGTTTTTCATATACATTAGTGCTGGAGGTTTACTCGCCCTACATTTATTTGACATGCATGATAGAGTACTGGAGCATTGCTCGTACTTAGTTTTATGTGATTTGTGCATGATAGAGTGCTGGAGCGATTAGCTCGTACTCGAGTTTACATGAGATGCATGACAGAGTGCTGGAGCGTTGCTTGTACTCGATTCATCATGATTTGTACATGACATAGTACTTGAGCGATTTGCTCGTACTTGATTTGAATTAGAACTATGCATGACCTAGTGCTGGAGGTTTACTCACACTAGTGTTGATATTTAACATGCATATACAGTGTTTTCAGGCGGAGCGTTGACTGTGAGTCACACTCAAGACACGCACTATATTTTACGTGATATATAGACATGTTAGAAAAATCGTGACGATTTCCTCCGTGTAGACTGAGTGTCATACTGTTGAGATGTTCTCACGTGGATTTAGAGACGTGGCATTTATTCCATAGTATGAGGGCTAAGACCTATGGTAGGCATGTATTTGTATGGTATGAGAGGCTAAGACCTATGGCTGGCACCCCAACCATGTGTAGGGTCCACGGGTGTACGTTGTACAGTGCGTGTGGCATGGAGTACATTCTACCGTGTTGTGTTGTGGAGTTGTGGAGGACAGTGTTGATAGTTGGCGGTTGTGATGGACAGATCCCCCTCCTGTTACAGCAGTGATAACCTGCACACCGAGTACTGTGTTGCCTGGGATTTCACCATGTTAGGATATGGCCATAGTCTGGAGTAATTGCATTTAGCCACTGAGTCTTGCATGATATATCACATGTGTTTTTATGATACGGGTAGACCTGAGGGATAGGTCGAAACTCGATTTGTTTGTGTTGTGATTAGAAATGCCATATTTACTGTGTTTTGAATGTAAATGGCATATTTTATATAAAGGCATTCTTAAATGATTAAATATGCACTATTTTGCATGAATGCCTCTGATTGATAAACCAGCATGTGTTTAGTACATGGGATTTTAATCTGTACTATATTATATATTTTGAAACATGCTTTTAAATTGAGAGAAGGAAAGGCAAAGCACTATTTTTAGTAGATAGTATGGATGTCTACTTGCTTGCCTGATTTCCTTACTGAACGCCTTGATAGCTCATCCCATTCATTTTTCCCCCATCTCTGCAGATTCTCGTTAGTAGATCGAGTTGGCTAGGGTATTGCATTCCTTTGATCTGTTGCCACTCCCCATCTAGCGAAAGGTATATACAAGCGCACTCTTTTGTAGCTGAACAATGCATAAACACAGTGATGTACACGGTTTTAATGTTGGGGATGTAAATGTAATGATGTAATTATATTAAGTATATGAATTTACTTATGATATGAATATCATGTATGTATGATATCTGAAAGAATGGTAAGATATGTATGGATGAGAGGACTGATGCCTATTCACAGCCCAACTGTTGAGTTGAGAAAGGTAAGTAAAAAGTGAAAAAATTTATTGTGGTTTTTGGTAAGTCGCGTGTGAGAGGAGGGCGTGATAGAATTGTTTTTGCAGTATTTTAAGCTTTAGTTAGTCACCTTAGGATCTTAGGTAGTAATTTAGATTAGGTTTTAGGGTTAGTGCATTAACTTTACTTTTTTTATTGAACTGAGTTTGTAGAATATTTGCATTTATTCAGTTATTGGTTTGCATTCTTTTAGAACATATTTAAGTCATATTAGATCACACTTAAGGCATATAATTATTAGAAAAATTTTAGATTAAGTTTTCATGCATTTTTAGTGGTTAAATCATTTTTACATTTCATTAGCACAAAACAGTAGGTTAGGCATCTTAGTGGCTACGTTTAGGGATCTGTTTCGATTAGCTTTTAGGGGCCTTTAGGGTGTTTTAAGATTTTTAAATATCATTCATATAGTTAACTTAATTTAGAATGCATGAGGTGAATTTTTAGGAAGTTGTAATACCCGTAAATTTCTATGTAATGTATATGATCATTTAATGTACAGATAAGTTACATTACATATGACTTACAAGAAATAAATGTTTTTAAGTTCTAAGTGTGAATGGATTGATAAATGAGTGTTGAAGTGATTGAGTATGAGCTTAGATGAAAAATTTACAGCAAAAAGGGTGCAGGATGAAGGCCAAATCGATCCCATGCAAGGAAAGATCGATCTCATGGCCTGGAAAACACAATGCCAAGCATTCTGCAAGAGGGAAATCGATCCCTTACTCAAGCAGATCGATCTCCATTGGTCTTGAGTTGGACCAGATCGATCTCCTCCTAATAGCCAGATCGATCTCTTAAGGTCTCTGCATGAAACAAATTGAACTTATGCAACACGGTAGATCGATCTCATGCAGCAAACAGATCGATCCCCTACCTGCAAAATGTTAGGAAACTGAGGAATTCAAGCAAGGCCAGATCGATCTCCACCCTATGCAGATCGATCTCATCAAGCCATTCTTATAAAAATGGAGTAGTTGGATCTGCATTTTTCGGGAACAAACTTCATTCTTCCATTTTCAACCTTAAACCTACCTTTCTCACTCTAAAATCATCCCATGTTCATAAAGATTTGAGGAAAGATCATTAGAGCAAAGTTGTTCATTTTAAAAAGAAGGGCATCATAGCTTGGAATCAATACCCCATTAGTTGGGTTGAAGGAGCAAGGAGTGTTCTTATTTGGAGCAAGAAGAAAATCAAGCTACGTGAGTTTCTAATGCACTAACCCAAGTACATTTATCTAGTTATTGATTTTGAGTTGATTGACATGTATATTAATAATTGAAACTACCTAAAATGTATTGGAACAAGTATAACCTAGAATGAATCTAGTGTGAGAAAGTGTGATATGGTTGAGTTAATGATAAGTGGGGCATGTTAAGGTGTTAGGCAAGTGATATGTAGGGTTTTAAGATGATAGAATGAAGCTACATGGTTAGATTGGCCAAGTTAAGTGAATAAGTATATGAGGTGCTTGACAAAATGCCATAGTGGAGTAAATGAGGGACTAGAGACGCCATGAGCATGATATCAATTTAAGGTGAATCAATAGGCCTAATGGAGTTCAATAAACTCTCGAGAATTAATGAAGCAATTAAAACGGAATTAAGGGGAAGTGAGGCCTTATACGAGTAATGAAAACTATAAGTCGAATCGACTATAGTAAACGCAAGAGCTTTATTTCATTGAATTTAAAATTAATGTGAAATGTAATCTTGTACAGTCCTAGAGAGTTCGTTGGAGGCGAATCAAACTGCACAAACGAGCAGCTCTAAGGAATTGGAATCACTTGACGCGATTTTCAGGTAAAGGAATTTTGTGAGTATATAGAGATAGCTGCTCGTACTTTGTGGGTGAATATAGGGCTTCGTAAAATGCATGGTTATTTAGAAAAGTGATTGATGGTATATGTGAATGACTACAAGTATATATGTATATGATTTGGTTTTGAAGTGATTCTTATAAAAGGGATAGTAAGGCTAATAATTGCATAATCACATGACTTGACATTTTTATGAAATGTATTGCTTTATTTTAAGCAAAATTTACAATTAGGCTGGCTAGTGATTTCATTATTTGTGAAATAGCACAAGCGAGGTGCCGACTTTGGTTTTGAGAAGGTTTTATCGAAATAGAGCCACTTATCGTACTAGTATAAGTTAAATCATGCTAGAGCTTTGCTCGTACTTGATTTTGATGTTTTAAATATGCATGAAACGTGCTGCAGCCTAGCTCGCACCATATTTTAAGTCAATATGTTTTGTAAGTTGTACTGGAGCTGTTAGCTTGTACGTGAGTTTTCCTTGACTTACTTATGCATATAATCGTACTGGAGCTATGCTCGTACATTATTTTTCCATTATTTATCATGCATAAAACCATACTGGAGCGTTGCTCGTACGAGGATATTTGCTGATGATGCATGAAATCGTGTTAGAGCTCCGCTTGCATTGGGTTTTCACACTGTGGTATGTATGAGCAGTGGAGTTGGTAAGATCCTTAAGCCCAACATCCTTAAGCCCGTTGGGGCGGGGAGGCTCTATTAGGCGGGGAGGCTCTGTTAGGCGAGGAGGCTCTCTTACATTAAAACGAAATCGGTAGGATCTTTAAGCCCAAAATCTTTAAGTCCGCTGGGGCAGAGAGGCTCTGTTCGACGGGGAGGCTCCCTTACATGATAACAAAATGCTCTCACGTGCACTTGAGACTGTTTAGGTTACACATGGCATGGGGTAGATAAGTCCTATGACAGGCACCCCCAACCATGATATGGGTCCACGGAGTACGTTGTACCGTGTAGATCACATGGAGTACATTGTACCGCGTGGTTATGACACTGATTTGAAAGTTTGGCATAGGACTAACCCACTTCATTCCAGCATGATACCCCGCACACCGAGATCCGTGTGGTCTAGGATTATTATGACATAGTTGGCCAACATAGTCCTTGATATAAATAGTGACTACCTGTCTCACATGATATCACATGGTTTGAATACTGAGTATGATTTGGTGCTGTCCAAGGTAGACCCGAGGGAGCTGTTGAGCCTTGTGGGATTGTGTTTAAAGAGATGGTTTTTGGCTAATTATGATGAATTTTGACGTGTTTTGGGAAAGTGATAAATCCTAAGGGACGTTTTATGATGAATTTCCATATTATGAAGAGTTTTTAATGATGATGAGCATGAGAGGTTTTACATGATGATTTTTCATGTTTTTAACATGCCTAATTCCATGTTTTCAATACATGATATATGTATATACATGAGGCATAGTTTTGATGTTTCCTCATGCTCTAGATGCTAATGATTTTATGCATGACACTATAAGCATGTGATAGTATAGTTATCTACCATGCTTGCATTATTGCCTTACTGAGCATGTGATTGCTCATCCCTTCATTTCCCCCTCTACAGAGCGCACATAGTAGCCCAGTGAGGACTGAGGCGTTGTATTGGGGCATCCGCTGCTCTCCATCGCCGAGAGGTATACACACTGAGATTTTTTTTTGTATCTAAACATGTAAAGGCACAGTAACCATTTTGAATTGTAATATGGGGGATGTAAATGTTAGAAAACAAGTCGTGTATAGCGTATGACTTAACTTTCAAATGTATGACATTGCCTTTGATTAATTGGAAATGGATGGTAAATGATGATTATTATTGACTCACAGTCCAACTGTTATTTGCGAGGGTTGTTCACGACCGGGTAAGCTAACGGTTAAAGTTGAAATATTTATAGTGATTTTTAGACGAAATGGTTAAAAAGGGTCGTGACAGAAGTATTTAGGGTTTTTTTATTATTATTTTTCTTAGTTGGAATATGTTAAATAGTGCAGAGTTCAGGTTTGCTGAGTTATGTGGGCTGTTTCGGTATGGTTTAGGTGTTTTTTAAGGTGTTTTAAAGCATCATTAGGTTATATACATAGTCATTTAAGGTTAGAAAAAATTTAGTGAATTTAGGTGAAGTTAATTAATGTTTTAATTATGTACTAATTGATGATTTTCACGATGGTAATGCCTTAATTTAGCATTTAAGTTTGCATCTAGGTTAGTATACAGTTAGAGACCATTTCAAACATAATTAGGTTAGTTTTTATTGAAATTTCCAAAATTTCAAAAATATTTTAAATCTCATGCTTCATTTAGATCATATTATTTATTTATGCATTTCATTACTTTAGTTTTTATTTAGAGAGAGGTATAATTCAGGTTTACAATGTAAGGCATTGTAGGGTTAAGGTTTCCATTTAGGATTTTTGGTATTTTTATTTAGTATTTTCTTCTTTCACACATTAGTTTAAGATATTTTGCATTTTGTTTCATTTAATTAGTATGTATTCATGCATTTTTAATTTGATATTAGGATTTTCTAGATTTATTTCCATTATTTACATTTTAGGCCCATATTTTCTTATATTTACATTTCTGGTCCATTTTTATTTCTAAATCTAATTTTATTATTTTTCTTTTATCGATTATTTTGTTATATTATTTGGAGCTATGTAAGTGTTTCTGCTCTACTTTATTTTTTATTTTCTAGTATTTTCATTATAAACCTGGTAGATCACACTTAAAAATTATTCATAATTGGTTAAGATATACTTAGGGTAAGATAATCTAGTACTTAGTTAGGCTTAATGTCTTATCTATGGGACGATAATCTTGGACTCAAATCCCTTTATTACTTGTGCGATCTGTGCGCTTGTGGCATAGACGTGTAGGACGCATCAAGTTTTTGGCGCCATTGACGGGGATGACACTGAGTCGTTAGCCTATATCGGTGAAATTATGCTTAAGTATACTTCTAGTTTTGTACATAGTAGGGTTCTAAATATTTAGAGCCTTTACCTGGGTTAGTAGAATTTCTCTTTCCTATAAAAAAATAAAAAATTTCTAAAATATCTTTAAAGGCTTCTTAATATCAGTATATCTAGAGCTAAGAGCTTTGATTGCTTTCCTTTAGATCATGAGATAGAAAGAACACATAGGAAAATTAGAAAATACTCTAGGAAAATAGTTGCTCCGCTGCAAGACATGATGGTCGAAAACAGAGAGATCAAGACCATAGGAGATTATGCAGTCCTGATCATAGGAGGGTATTATACTGGTATCAGGCTACCAACTATTCCATCCAACAACTTTGAAATTAAACCTGCAATCATCTAGATGATCCAAACCTCTCTTTAGTTTAGTGAATTTTTCCCCATGATGACCCATATACTTACTTAGGGAGCTTTTTAGAACTATGCAATAGTTTTAAGCATAATGGCTTATAGATGATGCACTTAGGCTTAGGCTATTCCTTTTCTTACTTAGGGATAGAGCTAAACATTGGCTGACTGCTTTACCCATTGATTCCATCTTTGCATGGGATGAATTGGCCATTAGTTCTCAACCAAGTTTTTTCCTCCTAAAATGGCCAAATTTCGTAGTGAAATATCCTCATTCTCTCAATTCAACTTTAAGCCCCTTTACGAGGCATGGAAATACAATGACCTTTTTAGGAAGTGTCCTCATCATGGCTTACCCTAATGGTTACAAGTCCAGACCTTCTATAGTTTACGCACCAGTCATAATATGTAAAACCCGATTTTATCGTAAGAGCAAAAGAGAATAAATAGAAATTTTTGAATGCATTTAAAAATACAAAAGGACTAAAATGGTATTCTCGAACGCGTGCAAGGGTAAAACGATCAACAGATCAAAATTTGGTATTAATCGGGACACAAAAATTTAATTAAAAATATGGGATTGAGAAATCTTGATCAATAATGAAGAAATAATTAAATTTCGTGTTAAATTGATCAAGATATGAATTTATTGGAATAAAATTAAATTTTCGTATCGAAAAAATAATCCCAAAAATAATCGAAAATTATACCGAAAAGGTAAAATCGGACTGAGAAATTCATTTATGGATTAAATGAATAAAATAAGAATTTTTTTAGATATTTTGATAAAATAATAATATAATATTGATTAAAATAATAATAAAAATATATTATAAATAAAATAAGTTAAAAAAAGGAAAGAAGAAACGAAATCTGGAAAACGAAACAGAAAGCAAAAGGGAGAAACGAAGCCGCAAACGAGGGATTCGGTTTCCCTTCGTCCGGCAAGCCACCAGCGAGGCAGAGGTACGGGTAATGACCGGGAGAGGAGCCCGACCACCGGGAGACCCACCAGCGACGACGACGCGC
This sequence comes from Firmiana major, assembly GCA_033439115.1. NCBI lineage: Eukaryota > Viridiplantae > Streptophyta > Magnoliopsida > Malvales > Malvaceae > Firmiana > Firmiana major. The sequence goes on along the minus strand of CM065903.1, from coordinate 16,424,522 downwards.
CGTGAAGTCACCAAAATTGACAGATTGGAAGAGGAAATGCCGCGAGAGAGATACCTCGATTCGCTAGCGATGGCGTCAATTTGGTCCAAGTCGAGGCCCGATTTTGGAAGCCCAGGTCGTGATGCGCATATTGGTGCTGGAATCACGCCGAGAACCGGCCGGATGGCGACGAAAGGATCAAATGTTGCCTGAACCGACCGAACCAGACTGAACCGATCGAACCGAACCGAGCTGAACCGGTAGTTTGAACCGGGTTGAACCTGACCAAACCGGTTCAGACAAGAAGAAGAGGAAAAAAGGAAGAAAAAGGGAAAAATAAAAAGAGAAAAAATTGGAGAAAATTCCAGTGATGCAATCGAGCTATGGGTAAGTCGGTAAGCAGTCGAATTGACCGATTTAAATTTTGAAATATTTAATTTGATAAATAATCGACTGAAAGTTTACCCAAAAAATATTAAATTGTGTAGCTCGACGATTGACATCAACCGAGAGCTCGAGTGTGAGATCTGAGAATTTTAGATATATTTTAATGATGTAATAAGAATTTGAAGTGTAATTTATTGAACTAAGTGAATTGTGGGAATGATAATTGGAGATTTATATGTTAAATGTTTAAAATAAGTAAGAAGTATGAGGACAGATCAATCTGGGAGAAGGAGAGATCGATCTGGTGAGTTAAAAATGACGAGGAAGGAGGGATTTGAGGAGCAGATCGATCTCCAATGGAAGAGGATCGATCTCATGAGGAAGAGATCGATCTCCAAATGATTCTGTTTGGGAGAAGATCGATCTCCTTAGGAGCAGATCGATCTCATAAAGCCATAAAGAGATCGATCTCACCCCTCGACAGATCGATCTCCTAGGCATAAAATTGCCCAGATCGTCCCCAAAATTCAAACGCAGATCGATCTCACCCCTCAACAGATCGATCTCCTACCCTCAGCCTATATAAGGAACCCCTGTTTTTCTCCTGCAAATTCACTTTCTCTCTCTTTCAACCCCATTTCCACCGAAAACCTAACTTTCTCACTCATCCAAAACACCTATTTCCGGCCAAATCAAGAGTTGTGGCAAGAAGGAAAGTTGTTCCTCATCAAAGGGAGAACAACATACTTGGAAATCGAAGGACGAATCGGATCGAGGCGTGGGTTGTGCGTCTCACAAGCTTTAGGTAATTTTTAAACCTCGATCTTGATATTTGAGATGATTTTGATGATATTGGTGGTTGTCATTGTGTTGAAATAGCTGAGAAATGATTAAGGATTGATGAAATTGCAATGTGGTTGGAGTGATAATGATATTTAGCAATTTTGGTAATTTTAGGAATTTTGAGCTATAAATGGAAATTTAGACAATGTGGTGAATTAGCATAGATAATTGGAATTTGAAATGTAGAACGTTGAGATGTTGTGAATGAGAGTGTAGTTTAGGATAGAGTTGCGAAAATCAAGGGATTTGAGGTGTTATGAGCAATTATGCTCGATTTTGAGAATTGAGGTTGATGTGATAATTGAGTATTGATGTTTTAACATTGTTTGGACAGCTCGGGAGTTCCAGAGTGGAATACGAGGCTAGTCTGTGATATGGGGGAAACGATTGCACTATACGAGGTGCAAAGAGGTAAGGGAAATCTAAACCATTTGTGTATGTGATTTGTAAACTATTATAGCATGATTTGTGGTTTATAAAACAAGCATGTTGAGTGTTGTGTTGAGATTTAATTGCACACGGTTTTTATAGCCGGTTGGAGCCCATAATTTTATGAGTTTATAAGCTGAGTGTGAAATTGCTTTATAAACCGTTGAATTTTGTGTGAGTAATGAATTGGGCTCTACGTTAAGGCAATATCGAGATTTGAGAAATGTGTGTGTGTTTTGCCAGTTGGAACTCGGTTTTATTACGTTTTGTGTTGAGTACAAAACGGTTTTCAATTGAGTTTTATGAGTGAAAAACCCCTATGAGTTCTACGTGAAGGCAAACCAGTCTTATGTGATAAGACTTAGGTGTGTAGTGGTGAGTACACACCGGGCATTACTCTGGTAGCATGTAAGCCCGATTTCTTCTCCGTTCTGGTAACGTGAGAATAACCTATTCTGTGGCTATGCCACGTATACTTGGTGGCCGTTGCCACGTGAGAAACCCCATTGGTGGCCGTTGCCACGTGATACCCCATTGGTGGCCATTGCCACGTGAAACCCCATTGGTGGCCGTTGCCACGTGAAACCCCATTGGTGGCTGTTGCCACGTGATACCCCATTGGTGGCCGTTGCCACGTGATACCCTATTGGTGGCCGTTGCCACGTGATACCCCATTTGGTGGCCGTTGCCACGTGAGAAACCCAATTTGGTGTCCGTTGCCACGTGAAACCCTATTCTGTGGCTATGCCACGTGTGAATTTAAATCAGTGGCTATGCCACGTGTGTTTAGTGGCTATGCCACGAGTGAATTTAAATCAGTGGCCATGCCACGTGTGAATTTAAATCAGTAGCTATGCCACGTGTGTTTAGTGGCTATGCCACGCGCATTACTATTTCAGTGATTTTATTCATGTGCATTGAGAAAGCGTTTATCGTATTATTTTCACATGCTTTGTTATTGCTCTAGAGTGAGCCTTTTTACTTCATGTTTTCACATGACTTGAGACATGAGAATGTCGTTTTGAGTACTTTCATGCTATGGTTTTCAAATGAGTTTCACATACAAATAAACGCTTTGTGATGTGCATTTTGGTTTATGAAATGAGTTCCTTACCCCCTTTACTGAGCGATTTAGAAGCTCACCCTGTTTCCTTTTCCCCCCCAGATTTCTTCAAGTGAAAAGGGTTTCCCTGTGACGTACAGAGTAGTGGCTAGTGGAGGACTTGAGCTCCAGGCCATATATTGTATTTTAAGGTATCTTTTATCTTTTCATGTACCCAGACAATTACTGTAATTGCAGACACTTGATGTATAACATTATATGGGATGTATTAGGATTAATTAACTTAAGATGGATTAATGTATTTGATATGATATATAAATTCTATTGATGAGATTCTGAGGAATGATAATTATGATGATGTATGACACTGCACAGGAATGCACCGTTAATTGTGAATTAACGAGTAAAAAGTTTTAAATTAGCCCTATTTTCTGCATTTTCGTGGCGTGACAGAGTTTTCTTGGTATCAGAGCTTAGGGTGTCTAGTACTGTCAGTGTCGGTTAAGTGAAATAGAATACATCCCAAGTGTCTGTAATAGTCTGGTCATGAACTGAAATTGAGGATTGAGATTTCAATCAATTTTGATATGTACGCGCAGGAGACGAGTTGAGATAGAGAATGCGTAAACGACGAGGTCGTTCGAGGAGGCAGGCAGAGTCCCTTGCGCCACCTGTCCCACAACCAGAGAGTCCTAACTCTCGATTTAATCAGATTGAGACCGATGTGATGCAAGGTTTTGAGTAGATGGCAGCGTTATTCGCGCAACACTTTGGAGTTAATGCCTCGGATACTACCCCTACACCACCACAAGGACCTCCCATACCCCCAGTGCCTCCCATCACTCAGCCTGAGGACAGAAGTATGGTCCGACTAAAGGATTTTCTGAAGATGAATCCACCCGCATTTAAGGGAAAGAAGGATCCTACAGAGGCTGAGGAGTGGTTGACGGAATTGAGAGTTATATTTGATTTTCTGGGGTACACCGATGCTGAGAGGGTCAGTATGAGTGCTTATATGCTGAAGGGGAGAGCTCAAGATTGGTGGGGTACTACCCAGGGTATTTTGATGTCCCGCCAGGATGTGATTGGTTGGGAAGAGTTCCAGACAACCTTTAGGACCAAATATGTACCACGAGCCGCCCAGAGAAAGAAACAGGCCGAGTTTTTAAGTTTGGTACAGGGTGACATGTCTGTGGATGACTATGAGAGCCAATTCACAGCGCTATTGAGATATGACCCAGAGACCTTCAAGAGTGAAGAGCTCCGCACAGAGAAGTTTGTGTATGGGTTGAAGCCTGTCATCAGAGATAGATTGATAGGGCTATGTATTACAGAGTTTGGAGATGCTCTGAGACGAGCACAAGAAATTGAAAGAGGAATTGAAATGGTACAATCCCAGAATGAGCTCAGAGCGGTGAATAGAGATAAGGGCAAGAGGCCAGCACTTTTCCAAACGGAGGCTCGGAGAGGTTCCTTCAGAAGAGGAAGGATTGAGGTGCAAAAGGGCAGATTAGAGAGACCCAGAGGGTACCCTAACATTAGAGAGACCCCTCGAGATGTCAGGCCAGAGATAAGGTTTTGCAGGAATTGTGGCCGAATGCATGAGGGAAGTTGTACCGGGTCGATCCATGGATGTTTTAGATGTGGAGACATGGGTCACATGGTGAAGGATTGCCCTCAACCTCAGAAACCACATGGATTGGAGCCTACTAGACAACAGCCTCAGAGAGTGGATCCCCGGAGATGGGCCACTGCGGCAGAGAAAGGGAAGAAACCTGTGGCACAGGGATGTGTGTTTGCCCTGGATAAGGAGACTGCAGACACTTCGGCAGAAACTATAAGAGGTACACTCTCTGTCTGTGATCATAAGGCTCATGTGTTGATTGACTCAGGATCCACGCATTCCTTTATTTCTGAGCATTTTACATGTAGATTAAACTTGAAGTTTGAACCTCTAGAATATATACTACATGTAAATACCCCTATGCGTGAATCCCAGAGAACTGAGTTAATCTGTAGAGGATGTGAAATAAAGGTGGGAGATAGAGTGATGTTAGCAGATCTAATCATGTTGAATATACATGGGTTTGATGTAATTCTGGGGATGGATTGGTTGGCAACCAATCGAGTGGTTTAGACTGCTACACTAAGATTGTAACTTTCTCCCTACCTGAACCTTACAGTGTACGATTGAGATATTGAGGAAATGAATATGTGGAATTCTGGTAAGTAATTTGAGAATTTTAATATTATTTTGGAGAATATTAAATATGATTGTTCATGTGAAGGTATGAGACACTCATCTCAGACGATGAGCGGGAACATCCGAGGATTGAGGATATACCTGTGGTGTGTGAATTTCTGGATGTTTTCCCAGATGAATTGTCAGGTTTACCACCAGAGAGAGAGCTGGAGTTTACCATCGATTTGGTACTAGATACTCAGCCGATCTCTAAACCTCCCTACAGGATGGCATTGGTGGAACTTGAGGAATTGAAGAGATAACTACAGGAGTTACTGGATCAAGGGTTTATTAGACCCAGTATTTCGCCGTGGGGAGCGCCAGTACTATTTGTTAAGAAGAAGGATGGTAGTCTCAGATTATGTGTAGACTACCGGTTGTTGAATAAAGCCACGGTGAAGAATAAATACCCATTGCCCAGGATTGATGATCTACTGGATCAGCTAAAAGGGGCATCAGTCTTTTCTAAGATTGATTTGAGATCGGGCTATCACCAATTGAGGATCAAGGAAGAAGATATTCCAAAGACGGCCTTCAGGACGAGGTATGGCCATTACGAATTTCTGGTGATGTCCTTTGGATTGACGAACGCCCCTGCAGCATTTATGAGGTTGATGAATGAAGTGTTTAGAGACTATCTAGATAAATTTGTGATAGTCTTTATTGATGATATCCTGGTATACTCTCGGTCGTATGAGGAGCATGCACAGCATTTGTGGTTAGTACTTCCGATACTCCGAGATAAGCAATTGTACGGAAAGCTTAGTAAGTGTGAGTTTTGGTTGAACCGGATAGCTTTCCTTGGTCATATAGTCTCAGAGGAAGGGGTATCAGTGGACCCAAGCAAGGTGGAGGCTGTGCTTAATTGGGAGAGACCGAGGACAGTCACTGAGGTGTGAAGCTTCCTTAGTTTGGCAGGGTATTACAGAAGATTTGTGGAAGGATTTTCAAGGATTGCCGCCCCTTTGACTAAGCTCACGCGCAAAGAGACTCCATTTATATGGACTGATCAATGTGAGCTCAGTTTTCAGGAATTAAAGAGGAGGTTGACAGCGGCACCTGTGTTAACTATTCCTGAGGGATCAGGAGGATTTTCGGTGTATAGTGATGCATCTCATCAAGGATTGGGGTGTGTGCTTATGCAGCACGAAAGAGTGGTCGCATATGGATTGCGACAGCTGAAAGACCATGAGCGGAATTACCCCACGCATGATTTGGAGTTAGCCGCTGTGGTATTTGCTTTGAAGATCTGGCGACACTACTTATATGGGGAAAGATTCCAGATCTTCACTGATCACAAGAGTTTGAGATATTTCTTTAATCAGAAAGAGTTAAACATGAGACAATTGAGATGAATGGAACTCCTTAAGGATTATGACTACGAGATTCTATATCATCCGGGCAAGGCGAATGTGGTCGCTGATGCCCTTAGCAGGAAGAGTATGATATCTGCTATGATGATCAGGGAATGGGATTTGTTAGAGCAGTTCGTCGAACTTCGGATCAGAGTTAAAGAGGTAGAGACTGGATTTTTGGCTAGCCTGCGGATAGAGCCCAGGATCATGGATCAGATTAGAACTGGGCAGCGCAGTGATCAGAGATTGATAGATATGGTTAGCCAAGCTGAACAGTGTTCGCAGTCGGGTCTCACCATCAGTGAGGATGGATTATTGAGATTCAGAGGACGGATTTATGTACCGGACGATGATACCCTAAAAAGACAGATACTGAGAGAATCCCACTGCTCGCGATACACCATGCACCCAGGGAGTACTAAGATGTACCGAGACTTGAGAAAGGTGTACTGGTGGAGTGGTATGAAGCGAGACGTGGCAGAGTATGTGGCCAGGTGTTTAGTATGCCAGCAAGTGAAAGCTGAGCATCAGAAGCCCGGAGGACTACTACAGCCCTTACCTGTACCTACATGGAAATGGGAGCATGTCACTATGGACTTTATTATGGGTTTACCAAGGACCCGAAGAGGTCGTGACGCTATATGGGTTATAGTGGATAGACTGACCAAGAGTGCCCACTTCCTTGCCATAAAGAGCACAGATACTGTGGATGCCTTAGCTGAGTTGTATGTCAGCGAGATAGCTAGATTACATGAGGCTCCAGTGAGTATTACTTCTGATAGAGATTCCCGGTTTACTTCCAGATTTTGGACCCAGTTTCAGGAGTCCATGGGATCTTGATTGAGTTTCAGTACCGCCTATCATCCTCAGACAGATGGTCAGTCAGAGAGGACTATTCAGACCCTAGAGGATATGTTGAGGGCGTGTACGATGGATTTTAAGGGATCATGGGATGATCACCTGCCCCTAGCAGAGTTTGCATACAATAACAGCTATCATGCGATATTGGAATGGCACCTTTTGAGGCTCTATATGGTAGGAGGTGTAGATCCCCTGTAGCTTGGGAAGAAGTCGATGACATAAAGATAAATGCTCCCGAGCTTGTTGAGCAAGCTGTACAGAGTGTGAAACTCATATGTGAGAGGTTACGGGCTGCACAAAGTAGACAGAAAAGCTACGCGGATGTGCGTAGACGGCCACTCGAGTTTGAGGTTGGTGATGCAGTATTTCTGAAAATATCACCGAGTAAGGGTATCATGCGATTTGGGAAGAAAGGAAAATTGAGTCCTCGATACGTAGGACCATTCGAGATTCTTGAGAGAGTGGGAGAGGTAGCTTACAGATTAGCATTACCCCCACGGATGTCTAGAATACACAATGTTTTTCATGTGTCTATGTTGAGGAAGTACCACCCGGACCCTTCCCATGTCATAGAGTATGACGAGATGGACATTCAAGAGGACATGAGCTACACTGAGGAACTCGTCCGGATTCTCGATAGAAAGGAGAAGGTACTGAGAACCAAGAGCATCCCATTAGTGAAAGTTTTGTGGAAACATCACTCAATGGAAGAGGCAACGTGGGAACTAGAGAGTCTCATGAAGGAGAAATACCCCCATCTATTTGACTAGTTGAGTTGAATTTGGAGGACCAAATTCTTTTTAAGGTGGGGAGGATGTGAGATCTGAGAATTTTAGATATATTTTAATGATGTAATAAGAATTTGAAGTGTAATTTATTGAGCTAAGTGAATTGTGGGAATGATAATTGGAGATTTATATGTTAAATGTTTAAAATAAGTAAGAAGTATGAGGACAGATCGATCTGGGAGAAGGAGAGATCGATCTGGTGAGTTAAAAATGACGAGGAAGGAGGAATTCGAGGAGCAGATCGATCTCCAATGGAAGAGGATCGATCTCCTTATGATTCTGTTTGAGAGAAGATCGATCTCATGAGGAAGAGATCAATCTCCAAATGATTCTGTTTGGGAGAAGATCGATCTCCTTAGGAGCAGATCGATCTCATAAAGCCATAAAGAGATCGATCTCACCCCTCGACAGATCGATCTCCTAGGCATAAAATTGCCCAGATCGTCCCCAAAATTCAAACGCAGATCGATCTCACCCCTCGACAGATCGATCTCCTACCCTCAGCCTATATAAGGAACCCCTGTTTTTCTCCTGCAAACTCACTTTCTCTCTCTTTCAACCCCATTTCCACCGAAAACCTAACTTTCTCACTCATCCAAAACACCCATTTCTGGCCAAATCAAGAGTTGTGGCAAGAAGGAAAGTTGTTCCTCATCAAAGGGAGAACAACATACTTGGAAATCGAAGGACGAATCGGATCGAGGCGTGGGTTGTGAGTCTCACAAGCTTTGGGTAATTTTTAAACCTCGATCTTGATATTTGAGATGATTTTGATGATATTGGTGGTTGTCATTGTGTTGAAATAGCTGAGAAATGATTAAGGATTGATGAAATTACAATGTGGTTGGAGTGATAATGATATTTAGCAATTTTGGTAATTTTAGGAATTTTGAGCTATAAATGGAAATTTAGACAATGTGGTGAATTAGCATAGATAATTGGTATTAGAAATGTAGAACATTGAGATGTTGTGAATGAGAGTGCAGTTTAGAATAGAGTTACGAAAATCAAGGGATTTGAGGTGTTATGAGCAATTATGCTCGATTTTAAGAATTGAGGTTGATGTGATAATTGAGTATTGATGTTTTAACATCGTTTGGACAGCTCGAGAGTTCCAGAGTGGAATACGAGGCTAGTCCGTGATACGGGGGAAACGATTGCACTATACGAGGTGCAAAGAGGTAAGGGAAATCTAAACCATTTGTGTATGTGATTTGTAAACTATTATAGCATGATTTGTGGTTTATAAAACAAGCATGTTGAGTGTTGTGTTGAGATTTAATTGCACACGATTTTTATAGCCGGTTGGAGCCCATAATTTTATGAGTTTATAAGCTAAGTGTGAAATTGCTTTATAAACCGTTGAATTTTGTGTGAGTAATGAATTGGGCTCTACGTTAAGGCAATATCGAGATTTGAGAAATATGTACGTGTTTTGTCGGTTGGAACTCGGTTTTATTACGTTTTGTGTTGAGTACAAAACGGTTTTCAATTGAGTTTTATGAGTGAAAAACCCCTATGAGTTCTACGTGAAGGCAAACCAGTCTTATGTGATAAGACTTAGGTGTCTAGTGGTGAGTACACACCGGGTATTACTCTGGTAGCATGTAAGCCCGATTTCTTCTCCGTTCTGGTAACGTGAGAATAACCTATTCTGTGGCTACGCCACGTATACTTGGTGGCCGTTGCCACGTGAGAAACCCCATTGGTGGCCGTTGCCACGTGAAAAACCCCATTGGTGGCCGTTGCCACGTGATACCCCATTGGTGGCCGTTGCCACGTGAAACCCCATTGGTGGCCGTTGCCACGTGATACCCCATTGGTGGCCGTTGCCACGTGATACCCTATTGGTGGCCGTTGCCACGTGATACCCCATTTGGTGGCCGTTGCCATGTGAGAAACCCAATTTGGTGGCCATTGCCATGTGAAACCCTATTCTGTGGCTATGCCACGTGTGAATTTAAATCAGTGGCTATGCCACGTGTGTTTAGTGGCTATGCCACGAGTGAATTTAAATCAGTGGCCATGCCACGTGTGTTTAGTGGCTATGCCACGTGTGAATTTAAATCAGTGGCTATGCCACATGTGTTTATTGGCTGTGCCACGTGCATTACTATTTCAGTGATTTTATTCACGTGCATTGAGAAAGCGTTTATCGCATTATTTTCACATGCTTTGTTATTCCTCTAGAGTGAGCCTTTTTACTTCATGTTTTCACATGACTTGAGACATGAGAATGTCGTTTTGAGTACTTTCATGCTATGGTTTTCAAATGAGTTTCACATACAAATAAACATTTTGTGATGTGCATTTTGGTTTATGAAATGAGTTCCTTACCCCCTTTACTGAGCGATTTAGAAGCTCACCCTATTTCCTTTTCCCCCCCAGATTTCTTCAAGTGAAAGGGGTTTCCCTGCGACGTACGGAGTAGTGGCTAGTGGAGGACTTGAGCTCCAGGCCATATATTGTATTTTAAGGTATCTTTTATCTTTTCATGTACCCAGACAATTATTGTAATTGCAGACACTTGATGTATAACATTATATGGGATGTATTAGGATTAATTAACTTGAGATGGATTAATGTATTTGATATGATATATAAATTCTATTGATGAGATCGTGAGGAATGATAATTATGATGATGTATGACACTGCACAGGAATGCACCTTTAATTGTGAATTAACGAGTAAAAAGTTTTAAATTAGTCCTATTTTTCGCATTTTCGGGGCGTGACATCGAGACAGCCTCGATTTACGTACTATCATGGAATCACGGGTAAGTAACCCTTATTTACGACAATTTTGCATCGTTATGAGTGTTAGAATTTACCGCATAAATTACGGATTTAATTACCGCATGAAATGAATTAAATTTTAAAAATTTGAATAAATTGTCGTAAATACTAAATTGAGATATCCAAGAATTTAGAACGAGGCTAAATATTTACTGATGGGTCTAATGAGCCCAATAAGCCTCGATAATGTGAATAGTAAGTGAGAAAACGGGCTTAAGGCCGATTAAGGCCCATTATGGTACAATCGGGCCCAATATGTGTAAACGGGCCCAATGATTTAAATTAAGCCCAGAAAATATGAAATACAATTAAATTGTATTGTGTTTGACCTGATGAATGTGTATTCGCAGTTTTCGAGATTGGATTGGAAGCAAATCGGATTGCATGACGAGTCATTAGTGGAAAGGTCAGACTGTACAGAAAAATGAGGTAAGGGAATTGTGTGAGTAGCTAGAGGTAGCTACGCGTATTTTAATAGCTTTTGTATACACTGATTATGTATGTATACACGGTTATTGTATAAAGGTCCTGAAAGTGGTTTAAATGATTTTTAAGGACTCGAAATAGGTAAAAAAGACTATTTTACCCCTATTGAGGGAAGTTCACCTAAGGATGGTGAAAGCATGACATGCATGAAATGCATGATTTAAGGACTTTTATGATTTAAGGAATTTTCCGAATTAAGGAATTTTATTGGTTTTAATCAAAGCAAATCGATAGATTGGCCAGTAACTGCATAAATTTCACAAGATAACACTACGTAGGTGTTATTCATATTTAAAAGGAATTTCTTTGGAAAATGGGCCAACTATCAAGTTTATATGTAAACAGATAGTGCTGGCATATAGTTCACACTATATCTGCGTTTGTGAATGTGCATAAATGTGCTGGAGCGGTTGCTCGCACCGATTTGTGTGACATCATATGCATGAAATGTGCTAGAGCGGTTGCTCGCACTGATTTTATGATTTGAAATGCATGAGAAGTGCTGGAGTTTAGCTCGAACTTTGTTTTGACATGTTTTGACTGTTCTGACTTGTTTTGACTGAATATGCATAAAAAGGTGCTGGAGCGATTGCTCGCACTAGTTTTACTGATTTGATATGCAGGAGAGGTGCTGGAGAATAGCTCGCATCCAGTTTTGATATGATAATTGCATAAAGCCGTGCTGGAGTGTAACTCGCACGAGATTTTATTTAATTATGCATAAAGCCGTGTTGGAGTGTAACTCGCACGAGATTCGATTTACTTGAGCATTCATTTGTGCTGGAGCATTGCTCGCACAAAGTTTTATATGGTTTTTATAATTCATTTGAATGCCATACTGGAGTTTTTCTCGTACGAGGTTTTCATTGAGTTTTTATGCATATCCGTACTAGAGCATTGCTCGTACGTGTATTTTACTTGAAGTTATGAATATTTTAAGTCGTACTGAAGCGCTGCTCGTATGCAGATTTCATTGATTTCTATGAAACCGTGTTAGAGCTTCGCTTGCACGAGATTTTCTGATATCATGAATATGAATGGAGCCATGCTAGAGCTTCGCTCGCACAGGGAATTATATGACATGCATATAGCCGTGTTGGAGCCTCTTGTAGACTGTGTGTCACAGTGAGATGATATGCTCACACGTGCATAATGAGACAGAGATGATATGGGTGGATAAGACCTATTGCAGGCACCCCTGAGTGAGCTTGGGTTCACGGAGTACGTTGTAACGTGTATATCACGTGGAGTACGCTGTACCGTGGGGATTGTTGGAGTGGAGTGGCATTAGCCACGAGGCAAGAAGCCTTGCCCTCACAATCTTGGTGTTATACTGTTCTGGCGGGTAGGACGACCCACCTCCCGTTTCAGGTGTGATACCCCGCACACTAGGTACCATGTTCCCAGGGATCATAAGGTTATGGCCATAGTCACATGTTGTTACTAATAGTCACCTACTTGTCTCACATGATATAACTATTGGTCGATAGACCAGGGTAGACCCGAGGGAGGGGTTAGGCCCCCGATTTTATGATTTTTACTATGCTAATTTATGTTTTAAAGGATTTTATGACATGTGACGCTGAAAGAAGGGTGGTTTATAACCGAAGTTTCATAATGAATTGTTTTATGAGACGATTGACCCGAAAGGGTTAGTTTATACTGTAGTTTTAATGAAATGATTTAAATGCAGTAGCATGATGTTGTTTTCCATGCTTTTATTTCAAATTCATGATTTGTCTTACATGACATGAAAGAATGCATGATCTGGGTTTGTTTCATGCTTATTATGATTTAATGATGTCACATAAAATGCCTTTGATGCATGAATTATATGATTTCTATATGCACAAATAGTTTTGATAAACTATGGCATTGAAATATGCATGATTTTGTGCGTGAAATTTTAAATGAAAAGAAATGGATTTTAAGGGCATGGCATTATGAGCATGTAGATAGTGGAGCTATCTACTTACTTGCATAATTGCCTTACTGAGCATGTGGTTTGCTCACCCCCCTTATTTCCCCATCTTTTCAGAGCACTTGTAATAATTAGTAAGCGACTGAAGACTTGCATTTTGGGTATCTGCTGCTTCCCATCGAGAGACAGGTATACACATTTGAATAGTTTTGTATATAAATATGTAATGTACAGTACTGTAAACGGATATGATGTCGGGGATGTAGAGTTATAAATACCATTGTGTATGTATTTAATTAAAGTCAAGGGATAGTAAACTCTGATATATGAATGTGAATATGGAAATGGAATGGTAAATAGTGTGAGGTGACTAACATCGAATCATAGCCCAACTGTTTGTAGAATGGTCACGATGAGAGAAAGGTAAGAATTAAATAATAAATGAAAAAGCGAAAAATTTACTCTGATTTTTAGGTAATTTGGGTCGTGACATAATAGGATTATCGTCAACATTGTCGCTGGAGGAGCTTTAACATGCAAGATGGAGGAGGACACATAAAGTTTGTTCGATAAGATGGCAGCCAATAATTACCAATAGTCATCAGAGAGACAGTTGCCTAGGAAGGCTACCGAAATTTATGAGTTGGATGCGCTATCTACTTTGACCTCTTAAATTGAGAATCTTACAAAGAAGGTAGAGTCTCTTAGTACCCAGCTTAGTTTTACCCCTTCTCCTAGCCCTGTTTTAGTTGTCAAAAGCTGTTTTATCTCATTTATTATGTGTGGTGGTACACACTTTATTAACAAGTACCCCATAAACTTATAGTCTGTTCAATATGTTGCCTTATCTCAAAGGCAGCAGAACAATCTATATTTTAGCACCTACAATCCAAGGTGGGAGAATAACCTTAATTTCTTTTGGAGCTAAAATCAGGGGCAGTCATCTATTTCTAGACTTTTAAGACCCTTGATTTTCAGCTTCCACTTTCCCATGTGCCACCACTTTAGGAGCTTCCACATCATCAGTCTTATTAGTCTCATCAACCACATCATTTTCAGCATCCTTTGCCACCACCACAACTTGTAGCCCCAGCACATACCTACACCTACAACTGAAAAGAAACCTTCACTGGAGGAAATGTATACAACTATCCTGTAGAGTCAGGCTGCTTCCATTAAGAAATGGTAACGCCCTGGAAACGTGAAAATTATTGCCGATTTTTTTTTATATAACTTAATCATTTACTTAAGGTGTATTCCTGTTCAGTGCTTGTTCCTGACTTGTCATTCATTTCTTAAATTATAATACGTTGTAAACTCATGGAATTACCAACTATTCCATTTCCATATATATACATAAAAGTAATTACATCCCAAATGCTCATTTACATATAAGTATCTATACCATAGAGGACGTTTGGATACAACTGAAATATACCTTAATGTGTACAAGAGATAGCCTAGGGAGAGTCTCGTCCACCAGCTTATATCGAGTACACAACAAGCACGGAGGTACTTCTGTAAATAATCTGAAGAGGAGGAAAAATGGGAATGAGCTTCAAATAACCTAGTAAGGAGTGCATTAAAATAATAATAACATTCAAAATATTTAGAAAAATAATAATACAAGATAACAAAGTGCCATTTTCAAATCGAACGGTTAAAAATCATATAAGTCCACATACTCAAAGTCATATACCTTTTCATACCAAAACATAATTTATATACTTTTCTTACTTCCGTCAAAATCTCAAAAATTTCATGTTTACATAGTTAACATAAGTAATAAACGGATCATAACAAAATTGAAATATGGAGACTAGCCATTTACTATTACTGTCATTAGGTAATCACTACTTCATCCCCAAAAGAGGGCATCCTATGAAGAGGGAACAGAATGCCTATGGCCAAGGTAGGACTGTAGATTGGATCAGGGTCGTATAGCATCACATAAATGCCACACATACTGCTACGAAGGCAACATCACAGACACATAGAAATATGTACGATATAGTCAAGGCCCAGCCCGTTCATAGGTCGTCGGCTAGAATTCCCTTGAGTCCCTTTTTATCGACCCCTAAGTTTACCCTGACTCGCACATTTTGAGCTTATAGTTTCAAAATCAAACTTATTGTCATTTACAGAATTTATTTTCAAATTTATTTGTACAAAAGCATGCAGGAGTTGTATTTTCAGAAATTTACATATATGTATAAATTCAGAACACACAAATAATTGTAGCTTTCGATTTATACGAAAATCATTCACTCGAGCTAAATAAACACGAGCTTAAGGTCATTTTGAGATTCATGCTTGTTGTAATAAAGGTTTTTCAAGCTAAAAATATCTATTTGTAGGTAAGGAATATTGTTACTAAAATAGATTGCATCCCCTACCTGACCAAGGCTAAGAAACCATTGAATCGCTAAGTATCGAGTGTGCCTCGTTTTGCGAGCCAACACATTGGGTTGCCAAAAATAATTTCAATTCCATCAAATGATATTCAAATTCATTTTAATATAAACAAATATACCTTAACCAACTTAAAACTCACTAGATTCAGCCATTTTGCCAATTTTCCCTACTTTCTTGATTTTGCCAATAAAGTCTCGGTTTAAGCTATTTTCAATAGTTTCTCTCCTTCTAATTTCAATTCATTAACCTAATGTCTTACACATTTATTCCAAGCTCCAATTAAGATCTCACAACATACAAAATCATCTGATTTTCACACCTTCACAGTTTTCAGCTGAACCGAGCAATAAATTGAACTTTTCGGTATAAATCTATTATTCCACAACATCAAACTCAACTGAATTTCATCTTTTCTTCAACCGATAAAGGCTGGAAGAAACTATACATGCCCTTAGACAAGTTTTCTTCCAATTCCACTTAAGCAAGAACTATCCAAATTCATCAAACATCAACATATCTAGACATCATCAACTTCCAAGAACTTTACCTCGGGTTTAACCAAGTTTGACCTAAATTTAGCCTTAAAAAATGACCCTCAGTTGCATATCAACATATATACTACTTAGAATCATTAAAAAAATTCTCAAAAACCAACGAAGACTCATAAATTTAAGTTTTCTTCTTACCAAAAAACATGGCAGATTCAACCCCTGTCCTTCTCACTAATTTTTCACCTAGAAAATGAGCTTGTTTGAGGCTAAATGTTTTATATATTGTAAAGGACTTAACAGGGAAGGTTTTATCCTTCTTAGCTGAACTGAAAAAGTGGCTAAAAGGTGGCCAAAAAAATTGCATAATGAACCCATGAAGAAGACGCGTACGGTAGAAAGGAGGAAGTGGTTCTCTCGAGTCTTTAGTCGGTTGGGGTTGGTCTATACCTTTCCAAAAGGGGAATAAGGTCTATTTTTATTCTGGAAAGGATGGAGGTCAAAATATTTCTGTAAATTCATCCAATTTAGCCATTTTGTAGGGTCTGTGGAATTCTGGGCTAGGGTAGCCTGGAGCCCTGTTTTCATGAATTCCACAAAAATATTTTCAGCCCATTTTCTTCCAAATTTCAATCATTCATGTGTTATACTAGGTCTCTAGTATGTCCCCTAAAACGTTGGGCCCCACTTGCTTAAGAAACGTTTTCCGTTTGAGCTAATTTTTCCCGATTTAGTCACTACCGACTGAAATAACATAAGGTTTTCGGTTTACTTAAAAAATTACTTTAACTACCGAGAGCTCAATATTTTCACTCAATTTTCATTTCCCAAGTCTATTATAACTTATACTAATTTCCTATGGATTCGAAATAACTTTTATGAATCTATAGAATTTATTCTGAATTTATTTCTCTTATGCGGCCCAATTGCTCGGTTTAGCGCTAACTCGAGTTTTCACAAACTTTTTCACTTCTAATACCTTGGTTTCACCTTCTAACTACAAAAAATACCTATACATGCAATCCTTGAGGAATTCTTAAACATAAAATCTAACCTCAATATTCGTGCCCCAAGCTCCGTGCCACTATTCTGAGTGCTTCGGTCATTTCGGGCCTGCATAATATTATTTAGAGTATCTTAATGTTTTTCTATCTTCCAAATAAATATTAAAATGGAAAATTTTGGGTGTTACATTTCTCCCCACCTTTTAGGAATTTGGTCCTCCAAATTCAGCCAGGTCCGCCACATAAGCGATGATACTTCTCTCTCATAAAGCTCTCGAGCTCTTAAGTTGCTTCTTCTACTGAATGGTGCTGCCAGAGAACCTTTACTAATGGAATTCCCTTCATACGAAGTACCTTCTCTTTCTTGTAAAGAATATGGATAGGTTCTTCCACATAACTCATATCTCCCTAGATGTTTAATGCTCCATACTCGATGACATGTGAGGGATCTGGATTATACTTCCTTAACATAGAGACGTGGAAGACGTTATGTATCTCAGAAAGCTTTGAGGGTAAAGCTAACCGATAGGCAACATCTCAAATGCTTATTTACATATAAGTATCTGTACTATACAAGACATCTGGATACAACTAAAATATACCTTAATGTGTACAAGAGACAGCCTAAGGAAAGTCTCGTCCACCAGCCTATATCAGGTATGCAGTAGGCACGGAGGTACTTACTATAAATAATCTGGAGAGGTAGAAAAAGGGGAGTGAGCTTCAAACAGCCCAGTAAGGAGTGCATTAAAATAATAATAATGTTCAAAACATTTAAAAAAAATAATACTAGATAACAAAGTGCCATTTTCAAATCGAACGGTTAAAAATCATATAAGTTCACATACTCAAAATCATATACCTTTTCATACCAAAACATAATTCATATACTTTTCTTACTTCTGTTGAAATCCCAAAAATTTCATGTTTACGTAGTTAAGCATAGGTAATAGACGGATCTTAACAAAATTGAAATATGGAGACTAGGCATTCACTATTACTGTCATGAGGGTAATCACTACTTCATCCTCAAAAGAGGGCATCCTCCGAAGAGAGAACAGAATACTTATAACCATGGTAGGGCTGTAGACTGGATTAGGATCGTACAACGTCACATAAACGTCATACAAGCAGAAACACATACTACCACGAAGGCTACATGACAGACGCATAGAAATATGTACGATATAGTCAAGGCCCAGCTCGTTCATAGGCCGTCGGGTAGAAATCCCTTGGGTCCCATTTTGTTAACCCCTAAGTTTACCCTAACTCGCACATTTTGAGCCTATAGTCTTGAAATGAAACTTACTGTCATGTTTAAAATTTATTTTAAAATTTATCTGTACAAAAGCATGTAGGAGTTGTATTTTAAAAAATTTACATATATGTACACATGCTTAACATAGAAATAATCGCAGCTTTCAATTTATACGAAAATCATACACTCGAGCTAAATAAACACGGGCTTAAGGTCATTTTGAAATTCGTGCTTGTTGTAATAAAGGTTTTCCAGGCTAAAAATATCTATTTTTAGGTAAGGAATATCTTTACTAAAATAGATTGCATCCCTTACCTGACCGAGGCTGAGACAACACTTAATCACCAAGTATTAGGTGTGCCTCGTTTTGCGTACCAACATGTCGGGCTGCTAAAAATAATTTCAATTCCTTTAAATGTATTCAACTTCATCTTAATATACTTAAATATACCTTAACCTACATAAAATTCACTAGATTCGACCATTTTGCCTATTTTTCCTACTTTCTCTTATTTACAGATAAATTTTTGGTTTAAGCTATTTCGATAGTTTCTTTCCCTCTAATTTCAATTCATTAACCTAATGTCTTACACATTTATTCCAAGCTCTAATTAACAACTCAAGACATACCAAATCATTTGATTTTCATACTTTCATAGTTTTCAGCTAAACCGAGCTATAAATCGAACTTTTCGGTATAAATCTAACATTCCACAACATCAAACTCAATGAAATTTCATCTTTTCTTCAACCTATCAAGGTTGGCCGAAACTATACATAGCCCTAGACAAGTTTTCTTCCAATTCTACTAAAGCAAAAGCTATCCAAATTCATCAAACATCGACATATATAGCCATCATCAACTTCCAACAACTTTACCTTGGGTTTGACCAAGTTTGACCAAAAATTCATCCATCAACAATGACCCCCAGCTATAGATCAACATATGTACTACTTTGAATCATCTAAAACAATCTCAAAAACCAACCAAAAACTCATAAATTTAAGTTTTCTTCTTACCTAGGAACAGGGTAGATTCGACCCCTGTCCTTCTCACTAATTTTTCACCTAGTAAATGAGCCTGTTTGGGGCTAAATTGTTTATATGTTGTAGAGGAATTAAGGGGGAAGGTTTTATCCTTCTTGGTCGAACTCCAAACGTAGCCGAAAAGTGGCAAATAAATTGCACAATGAACCCATGAAGAATACGCGTATGGCAGAAAGGAGGAAGTGGTTCTCTCAGGTCTTAAGTCGTTTAGGGTTGGTCTATACCTTTCCAAAGAGGGCATAAGGTGTATTTTTATTCTGGAAATAATGGGAGTCAAAATATTTCTGTAAATTCATCAAATTTAGCAATTTTGTAGGGTCTGTGGAATCCTGGGCCAGAGCAGCCTAGTGCCTTATTTTCAAAAATTTCACAAAAAATATTCCAGCCCATTTTCTTCCAAATTTCCATCATTCATGTGTTATACTAGGTCTCTAGTATGTCCCCTAAAAATATGGGCCCCACGTGTTTAAGAAACGTTTCCCGTTTGAGCCTATTTTACCCGATTTAGTCATTACCGACTGAAATAACGTAAGGTTTTCGATTTATTTTAAAAATTACTTTAACTACCGAGACCTCAAGATTTCCACTCAGTTTTCATTTCCTAAGTCTATTATGCCTTATACTAATTTCCTATGGCTTCGAAATAATTTTTATGAATTTGTAGAATTTATTTCGAATTTATTTCTCTTATTGGGCCCAATTGCTCGATTTAGCGCTTACTCAAGTTTTCACTAACTTTTTCACTTCTAATACCTTAGTTTCACCTTCTGAATACAAAACATACATATACATGCAATCTTTAAGGAATTCTTAAACTTAAAAGCTTACCTCGATTTTTGTGCCCCGAGCCCCGTGCCACTATTTCAAGCGCTTCGATCATTTCGGGCCTGCGTAATATTATTCAGAATATCTTAATTATTTTTAAATTTCAAATAAATAATAAAATGGACATTTTTGGGTGTCACATTTCTCCCTACCTTTTAGGAATTTAGTCCTCCAAATTCAGCCAAGTTTGTCAAATAAGTGAGGGTACATCTCTCTCATAAGATTCTTGAGCTCCCAAGTTGCTTCTTCTGCTGAATGGTGCTGCCAAAGAACCTTTACTAATGAAATTCTCTTCGTACAAAGTACCTTCTCTTTCTTGTCAAGGATCCGAATAGGTTCTTCTACATAACTCATATCTCTCTAGATGTCTAATGCTCCATACTCGATGACATAGGAGGGATCCGAATTATACTTCCTTAACATAGAGACGTGTAAGACGTTATGTATCCGAGAAAGCTGTGGGGGTAAAGCTAACCGGTCGGTAACATCTCCCACTCTCTCTAATATCTCGAACGGACCGATGAAATGAGGACTCAACTTTTTTTTTCTCGAAATGCATGATACCCTTGCTCGGAGACACCTTAAGAAATACAGAGTCCCCAGCCTGAAAGTTAAATGGTCGTGTACGCACATTGGTGTAACTCTTTTGTAGACTCTTAGCAGCCTTAAGTTTGTCACAAATAATTTGGACACCCTTTCCTGCCTGTTCAACCAGCTCAGGAGCAAATATTTTCCTATCGCCCATTTCTTCGCAAGCTATAAGGGATTTGCATCTTCTGCCATATAAAGCCTCATAAGGTGCCACGTCGATACTAGCATGATAACTATTACTATAAGTAAACTCTACAATGGGTAAATGATCATCCCACGATCCCTTAAAGTCTAATGTACATGCCCTCAACATATCCTCTAAGGTCTGAATGGTCCGCTCAGACTGACCTTCAGTTTAAGGATGATAGGCAGTACTGAAATTCAGCTGAGATCCCATAGCTTCCTGAAAAATGGGTCCAAAATCTGTAAGTGAACCTGGAATCTCTATCAGACGTAATACTTACAAGAGCCCAATGTAAACGAGCTACTTCTCTGACATATAGCTAGGTCAAGGCACTCAAAGAATCCGTACTCTTAATGGCTAGGAAGTGGGCACTCTTCGTCAATATGTCAACTATCACCTAGATCACATCGTGACCTCTCCAGGTCCTCAGTAAACCCATAATGAAATCCATTGTTATATGCTTCCATTTCCACGTAAGCATAGGTAAAGTGAGTAGTCTTGGGGTCTTCTGGTGCTAAACTTTAACCTGCTGATAGATCAAACATCTGGCCATAAATTTTGTCACATCTCATTTCATACCACTCCACCAACACACCTTGTGCAGATAACGGTACATCTTAGTCCCACTTGGATGTATGGTGTAACAGGAACAATGGGACTCTCAAAATCTGCTGCTTCAGGGTACCATCACTCGAAATCATTTTTATGAATTTATAGAATTTATTCTAAATTTATAGAATATATTGGGCTCAATTGCTCGATTTAGTGCTAACTCAAGTTTTCACAAACTTTTTCACTTGTAATACCTTAGTTTCACCTTCTAACTACAAAACATACCTATAAATGCAATCTTTGAGGAATTCTTAGACTTGAAATCTTACCTCGATTTTCTTACCGCAAGCTCTTATTAATATTCTGAGCGCTTCGATCATTTTGGGCCTACATAATATTATTTTGAGTATCTTAATTATTTTATAACTTCCAAATAAATAATGGCATAGAAATTTTTGGGTGTCACAGAAACTAGATGTTTGTGTTAGATAGATAGCTAATGCTCCTAACTAGCATCCATAAGGGACCCTCCCTAGTAATACTACAACTAATCCTATTAGACAAAATGGGGGTAAGGAGCATGTTAAGGTAGGAGTGGTAGAGAGTTAGATGATCCACATGCCAAGTTTAGTCCTGCTAAGCTCAATGTGATAGAGCCCCAAGGTTTTAAAGAGGCAGCCCAAAAGGAGCAGGTACATGATGATCAGGCTTTAGAGAAGCTTAAGTAAAGCACCTCTTCATCTTCTTCTTTTTCTCATATCTTTCTTATTATTTTGTTAACCCTACACCTGTTAGCAGTACATAGCCTCCAGTTATGCGAATGATACCCTTTCCTCAAAAGTTTCGAAATCAGAAACTTAATCAGTAATTTGTTAAGTTTCTTGAGGTGTTTAAGAAGCTTCACATTAATATACCTTTTGCTAATGCTTTAGAGCAAGTGCCATGTTATGTGACATTTATAAGGATATCCTTTCGAGGAAGATGAGACTAAAGGATTACCAGACAGCGGGCACTTACTAAGGAGTATAGTGTCATCATTTAAAGGAAAATACCCTCTAAGCTTAATGATCCATGTAATTTTACCATACCTTGCACTATAGGAGACTAGTTCTTTGGTAGAGCCCTATGTGATCGAGGAACTAGTATTAACTTGATGCCTTAGTCCATATACCAGATACTAAGAATAAGAGCTATAAAGCCTACCACGATGACCCTTAGTTAGTTGATAGATCCATTAAGTACCTAAAGCGGATCATTTAGGATGTTTTAGTTAAAGTGGACAAGTTCACTTTCCCTGTAGATTTTATTATGTTGGACATAGAGAAAAATAAAGAAGTCCCTATCATTCTAGGTAGAGCCTTCTTAGCTACTGATAGGACTTTAATTAATGTGCAGAAGGGAGAATTAACCATGAGAGTCCAGGATCAGAAGCTAACTTTTAATGTTTTTAAATCTTTAAGGTTTCTTGATGACTCTCACGATTGTTCTAGGATTGACATAGTTGATAGAGGCATCATTGAGGAGTTCTTTATGAAACATCTGCTAAACCCTTTAGAGGGTTCTTTAGTAAAATCTATTGATATTAAAGAGTATAATGAGGATGATGATGTCTATGAGGCATTGCAATTGTTAGAGGTTTCTTTATTGATGGAGATAACCCAGTTCGATACTTTAGACACCTCATCTATTCTAGCATTAGATGTCTTTCCATCTATCAGTGATCCTTCAGCCTTGAAGCTTAAGCCTTTACCTTCACACCTTCGATGTGTTTATCTATGTGAGTCTTCCAATAAGCTAGCTATAGTGTCTGTTGCTTTCTTTATGATAGGGTGCATATTAAACATGTTAATTGCCATATTTTCCTATGATTTAGATTCTTTTATATGCTTAATTTTTGGATTTGACTTATGCTTTGTATTTTTTATTATTGGATGAAGGGATAAGAGAAAAATGGACTAAAGTTACAGATTTTGTTTGGTGCAAATCAAGTCTCAAAACTCGAAGATGTCGTGGTGTTAGGCATGGGCACCTTTAAGGCAGTGGCAAGAAATACAACTCAAATATGTGAATTTAAGTCAAGCTCAATCACCTATAACTAAATTTGACTTAACCAGTCTGAGGATGCCAAGTGGAGAATTTTAATTATTGATATATTAAAGAGGTGATGTGGCATGGCTTTCTTGGTCAAAAAGCAATTAATGATCAAGAAAGGAAAAAAGTGGACTTGTAATTAAACTCAGTCAGAGAAGTTTCTTTTGGAAAACAATTTTAGGGTTAGGTTATTAGAATATATATATAAGGCTAAGAGAGGGACACGACAATTATTCTATTTCTCTTTAGGCAATTGACGACTTTCGCTTATTCTATAGTGTTTTCCTCTCAACTCCATGGCTTGCTAAACTATTTAGTCTAGCTAAAGGATAATTAAAGATTTAGGTTCTTCAAGAATTGTGAGATCTAATTAGTTCTTACTTTGTTCTTTTATATCTTTACTATTTATATATCTTTTATGCTTGTTGAAATTATTATTTTGATTGATTATGCTATAGGGCTCATTGTTTAATTGTCAAGATAATATATCACCAATTAGAAACTTGAATCTGTAATTATTTGGGTATTCTAATATTAGTGGTAAATAACGTGATTGATTACAAAGATGGTTTTCAATTCTATGTTACAGGGATATATAATCTAGCTTAAATAAACCTACATATGTGTTTGTTGGTTAGAATTGGTAGTTTCTCTAGTGTTGAGTCAATATATTTTGAAATGACAAAACAAGTAAAATTCAATAATATTAAGATGGTATAAAAACATGTTTAGAGGTTATCAGTACCAGAACTTAGAGTTCTGTTGATGAGAGATCGATCTGGCTTATGAGAGATCGATCTCCTGGTCTGTACTTGATGAGAAATCGATCTCATGAAGAAATGAGATCGATCTGCCAAGCTTTGAACCTATACAAAGGTTTTAAGGAAGAGTGAGATCGATCTGCAAGGGTTAAGAGATCGATCTGCCTAAAACTAGAATTGAGGGATCGATCTGATCTAGGAAGAGATCGATCTCCTTTAAAAGCATAGACTGTAGATCAATCTGAAAGATCGATCCACACTGAAACAGAGAACTTATGAGATCGATCTGGTAAGGAAGAGATCGATCTCCTCTAAGTCAGAGAGCTAAGGAGATCGATCTGAGGTATTGAGAGATCGATCTCCCCACTACGAGATTGCATGGCAGATCGATCTAAAGATCGATCTTGCCTCAAACAGAGAGATCATGAGATCGATCTGTCTATTCGACAGATCGATCTCCCCTATCATTTTCAAATTAACAGATCGATCTGCTAACCTATGAGATCGATCTCCCTGTGTTATGATGCTTTGATCTTGCAGGATTTATAACTAAGAGATCGATCTGGCCAAGAAGGCAGATCGATCTGGCACACTACTGGAGCTACCCAACGGCTAGTTTCTGTAAAATCTCAACGGGAAAAACAGCATTTAATGCTCCAACTACCAATCCTTCAGTATTTAACTAAGCATTGAAGACAAAGAGGATACAGACATTATTGTTGCACATTTTCTACATTCTCAAGCTTTCAACACTTTCATTCCTTGTGTCTTCATTCCTCATTTATTGAGATTTATTGTATAAGCTTAAGTGCAAAAGCTGTATTTGTCCTACCTACATTAAAGCTTCATTTCTGTATTCATCCTTATCTTGAGAGAGAAAGAGGATTGTTCCTCAGTGAGATAAATTGTAAAAGGGTGAATACATTTTCATATTGCAAAGGGTAGAGAGGTTATTCCTTAACCTGTAAAAGGAACATTGTAACTTCTGTTGAAGGAGAGTAAGAAAGCACTTGACAAGAAGGTCAAGGAGAGAGGACGTAGGCAAGAGTTTGGCCGAACCTCTATAAACGATTGTGTTTGTTTCTCTCTTCCCTATCTTGCATTAAATTGTTCAATTTTATTATATTGCTTATTTTCATTTGCAAATTAAAATAGGATTAAATTAAAATTTGCTATTAACGTTAGAAAACCGATTCACCCCCCCTCTCGGTAGAGCCAACAATTGGTATCAGAGCTAGGACTCTTTAATCACATAGGAACAACTTCCTAAGAGTTAGAAACAATCAAATGGCTCACAACAATGTAGCAACTAGTTTGGTAGGAGAGGGGCATTCTACGGTTAGACCTCCTATGTTCAATGGGGAACATTATGCTTACTGGAAGACTAGGATGATGTTGTTCATTCAAGCAAATGACTATGAGGTGTGGAGGATCATAATTAAAGGACCTCAAATCCCTATAAAAAGAATAGAGGGAAGAGATATTCCTAAGGAAGAAGATGAATGGGATTCAAATGATATTAAATGTGCTCAGCTAAATGCTAAAGCTATGCACACATTATTTTGTGCCTTAGGTCCAAATGAATATAATAGAGTCTCCGGGTGTGATAATGCCAAACAAATATGGGATAAATTGGTAATAACTCATGAGGGTACAACCCAAGTGAAGGAGACAAAGGTAGGAATGCTCACACATGACTATGAGCTTTTTAGGATGAAGGAAGGAGAATCAATTAGTGATATGTTCACTGGATTCACAGATGTAATTAATGGACTAAAGTCCTTAGGAAAAATATATTCTAATATTGAAATGGTAAAGAAAATTTTAAATAGCTTACCTAAATCATGGGAAGCTAAAGTGACTACAATTGAGGAATCTAAGGATCCTCACACATTGTCTTTAGATGAATTAATAGGATCTCTACTCACTTATGAGATGAAATTAAAAAGAAATGAAGAGCCACCCAAGAAAGTGGGAGTTGCTCTAAAATCCACTGCTCAAGAGGAGATTAAGAATGAGAGTGGTAGTGAAGAGGACCTTGAGATGGCAATGTTTGCCAAAAGATTTAACAAGTTTATGAGGATGAGAGCTAGTGGTAGTAATAGGAGAAACAATAAGAGAGATCAAGAAGAAGTAGGTAGAAAAGACTCAATTGTGTGTTATGAATGTAAAAAACCAGGACACATAAAATTTAACTGCCCTCTTCTTAAAAGGTCCAATGACAGGTTCCATAAAAAGAAGGCAATGGTGGCAACTTGGAGCGATAGTGACTGCTCCGATGATGAATCAAATGAGGACATTGCCAACTTGTGCTTCATGGCTATTGAGGATGAAAAGGTAACTTCAAGCCTCAATGAATATTCTTTTGATGAATTGTGAGATGCCTTTGATGATCTTACATTAGAGTATGAATCTATGAGTATGAAATATAAAAAGATAATATCCAAATTGAGAAAAGAAAATGAGATAATGCAATTGGATAAATTAGAATGTGAAAAGAAACTAGAGATTTCAAATCTAAAAATTTGTGACCTTAAAGAGAAAAATAGCAATCTACATAATTCCTTTAATAGGTTCCAAATGGGTCAACAAAAGTTAGATAGCATGCTAGAGACCCAAAGGGCATTCTTTGACAAAAATGGCTTAGGATATAATGCAAAGAGTAGGGAGACCCACCTTAAAAGTTTTATTGGTAGGAAGAGCATGAATAAACCTGCAATTACTTGTTCATATTGCAATAGAAAGGGACATGAATCACATAATTGCAATATAAAGATGAGAACTCTAAAAGGAAAAATAGTAAAAAGGATATGGATTCCAAAAGAAGTAATTCTCTCTAAGGATTGTAATGCATTAGCAAAATGGATCCCAAAGGGATCAAGAATTGCATTCACTAACCTCAAAGGACCCAAGAAAATTTGGGTACCTAAGACTTGAGTTTAAATCTTCTTGTAGGTGATTGAGCATGGCCACACAGCTAAAACAAAGGAAGCATGGTACTTGGATAGTGGATGCTCAAGGCACATGATGGGAGATAGAAGGCACTTCAACTCTTTTAAATCAAAGGTTGGTGGAGAGGTCACTTTTGGGGACAACTCCAAAGGCCAAGTAGAAGGAAGTGGCTCAATAGGTAATAATTACTTCTCTTTAGAAAAAGTATTACTTGTTAGGGGTCTAAAGCACAACTTACTAAGTATAAGTCAACTTTGTGACAAAGGTTACAAAGTAATTTTTGATTGCATGAAATGTAATGTGATAGATCCTAAGTCTAACAAAGTTCTTTTTCTAGGTCATAGGCAAGGCAATATATATATATTGTATATCTTAATGAACTTAAAAATGAAAATATATGCCTAATGGTAGACAATAAAAAGGAATCTTGGTTATGGCATAGAAGACTAGGTCATGCTAGCATGCATGTGCTATCTAAGTTAGCTAGAAAGGATCTTGTTATAGGTTTACCCAAGCTATCCTTTGATCATGAAGAAATATGTGAAGCTTGTGTTAAAGGAAAACATTTAAGCCCAAGAATATTGTATCCACCACTAGGCCTCTTCAATTACTTCACTTAGATTTATTTGGACCAACTAGAACAACTAGCCTAGGTGGGAAACACTATGGTTTTGTAATAGTTGATGATTACACAAGGTTCACATGGGTGTTCTTTTTAAGAGTAAAAAATGAAGCCTTAGAAAAATTCATAGCTTATACAAAAATTACTCAAAATGAAAAAGGGTATACAATAACTAGCATTAGAAGTGATCATGGCAAGGAATTCGAAAACATGGGATTTGACGAGTATTGCAATGATCAAGGAATCAGTCATAACTTCTCAGCCCCTAGGACACCACAACAAAATGGAGTAGTTGAAAGAAGAAATAGAACCTTGGAAGAAATGGCTAGAACCATGTTGTGTGAGAATAATTTGCCAAAGTATTTTTGGGCTGAAGCTATAAACACATCTTGCTATATAATTAATAGAGCTATGTTAGACCCATGCTTAAGAAAACTCCTTATGAGCTCTACAAGGGTAAAAGGCCTAACATTAGTTACTTCCATCCCTTTGGCTGCAAATGTTTTATCTTAAATAATGGGAAAGATAATTTAGGAAAATTTGATGCCAAAAGTGATGAGGGAATCTTTCTAGGATATGCCTTGAATTCAAAGGCTTATAGAGTATACAACAAAAGAACATTGATGGTTGAAGAATCAATTCATGTTATATTTGATGAGTTAAATGATGTATCTAAAGATTCAACCAATAATGAGGATGTTGGGATATTTGATGAAAACTTGGAGGAAATTCCAAACTTAGAAGATGATTTATTAGAAAAACTTAACTTGAATAAAGAAGATGAAGAAGAAATAGAAATATTAGAGAGAGAGTCTAGAGCACCAAGAGAGTTAGGATATGTAAAAGATTATGAAATAGTAGGAGATCCAACTCTTGGAGTTAGAACTAGATCATCTCTAAGAAATTTGTGTCAATATATTGCCTTTGTATCTCAAATAGAACCTAGGAATGTCAATGAAGTTTTAGATGACAATAATTGGTTCTTAGCAATGCAAGAAGAATTAAATCAATTTGAGAGAAGCAAAGTATGGAAACTAGTTCCTAGGCCTAGTGATCACTCTATAATTGGAACTAAATGGATATTCAAGAACAAAATGGATGAAAATAGTGTGATCATAAGGAATAAGGCTAGGTTAGTTGCACAAGGCTATAGACAAGAAGAAGGTATAGATTATGATGAAACCTATGCACCGGTAGCTAGACTAGAGGCAATAAGAATGTTACTTGCCTTTGCATGTTATAAAAACTTCAAATTATATCAAATGGATATAAAAAGTGCATTTCTAAATGGTTTCATTAATGAAGAAGTCTATGTTGAGCAACCTCCTGGTTTTGAAAATCATGAATTTCCTGAACATGTTTTTAAATTATCTAAGGCACTCTATGGATTGAAACAAGCTCCTAGAGCTTGGTATGAAAGGTTGTCAAAATTCTTAATAGAAAAGGGATTTTCAAGAGGAAAAGTGGATACCACCTTATTCATCAAGAATAAAAATAAGGATTTACTAGTTGTTCAAGTCTATGTAGATGATATTATTTTTGGTTCAACTAATGAGTCCTTATGCCAAGAGTTTGCTAAGATCATGCAAGGAGAATTTGAAATGAGCATGATGGGAGAACTCACATTCTTCTTGGGACTTCAAGTGAAGCAAACAAAGGATGGAACCTTCATCAATCAAGCAAAGTATACTAAGGACTTACTCAAGTGATTTGGAATGGACAATTGCAAACCTCAAGCCACTCCAATGGGCAACAACATCAAGCTTGTAAAGATGAAAGTGGTAAGTGTGTAGACACTAAACTCTATAGGTCTATGATAGGTTCATTACTTTATTTAACTGCAAGTAGACCAGATATTTTGTTTAGTGTATGCCTTTGTGCTAGATTTCAATCCTCTCCTAGGGAATCACATCTATTAGCAACTAAGAGGATCTTTAGATACCTCAAAGACACTCCCTCACTAGGACTTTGGTACCCCAAAGACTCAACTTTTACCCTTCATGCATTTTCAGATGCAGATTTTGGAGGATGCAAAATAGATAGGAAAAGTACTTCAGGTACTTGCCAATTCTTAGGAAATAGACTAATCTCTTGGTTCTCTAAGAAACAAAACAGTGTGGCTCAGTCCACAACTGAAGCTTAATACATAGCAGCAGGTAGTTGTAGTGCTCAAGTGTTGTGGATTAAACAACAAATGAAAGATTATGGTATAGACATGAAACAAGTCTCTATTAAATGTGATAATACCAGTGCCATTAATCTATCTAAAAATCCTATTCAACACTCTAGAACCAAGCACATAGAAATTAGGCATCACTTCCTTAGAGACCATGTGCAAAAGGGGGATATAATTCTAGAGTATATTGATACTCTACATCAAATAGCTGATATATTCACCAAACCCCTTGATAGAGATAGGTTTTGCATTCTTATGGGTGAATTAGGACTTATGAATGCTCCCTAAGATGTTTGTACTTCAAAATCTTGATTTTAAATTGTCTTAAAAAGTGATTTTCAATGATTTTTCTGGGCAACAAGTATGAGAGATCGATCGCCTATTCATATAGATCGATCTCCATACCTCAAATAAGCCTAAATCATTAAGGTTAAGCTAAGCAGATCGATCTTCTAACCATAAGATTGATCTTCTTACGTCTCTGTTAAAAAGCAGATCGATCTGTCCATTCGACAGATCGATCTCTCCAAGCTTCTGTATTTCTGAAGATCGATCTATGCATTTGGCAGATCGATCTCTCTAAGCCTCTGTTAAACTGAAGATCGATCTGTGCATTTGGCAGATCGATCTCCTTAAACCTCTGCTTGCTAACAGATCAATCTGTTCATGCGACAGATCGATCTCCCTTGGCTTCTGGAAATGACAGATCGATCTGTCGTGTAAGACCCGAAATTAAATAGTAAATTTTATGAGGTAGAAAAATGTTCACAAATTAAAAGGAATGGAATTCTGATTGGAAATAAGAATTTGAACTGCGAAACGAATGAGTATTCGTGAAGGGAAGCCGGGTTAAATTTATCCCGAACACGTGTAAGGGTAAAACAGTCAAAAGATCGAAAGTCGGAATAAATTCGATAAGAAAATTTAATTAAAAATAATGGATTTGAGAATCTTGATCAATAATGAAGAAATAATACAATTTCGGGTTAAATTGATCAAGATCCAGAAATTTTAAAAATACCGAAGTCACTCGGGACAATGTCCCAAAAATACGGAGAAATTATACCCGAAAAGGGTAAAAATATAATAAATAAATTAAATAAAATTAAATAAATCTATTTGAAATAAAATATTAATTTTGCAGATATTTTTGAATATTTTTGACTATTTTTATGAATAAAATAATAATAAACTAATTTATAAATAATAATAAGAAAATAAATAAATTAAATAAAAAAAAAGGAAATCTGAAAAAGCTATCGGGGAGAGAGAAGATTGAATGAAAAACTGAGGAGACCTGCGCGTGGCCGACCGACGAGCCACCACCGGCGACCATCACCCTCCGACGAAGGACCGAACAGGAAGAGGAGCGGCCGACGAAGCCATTGGCACCGGTGAAGCGCGCCGACAATGGCCGTGTTCGGCGAACGGAGGAAGAGAAGACCGCGAGGAAAACGGAGATGATCCCGGCGATCCACGGCAGCTGAGGGCAAACGGCGGGCCCCGGCATGATCGGGAAGAGGAGCCGGTTCTTTTGAGACCGGTATTGGCTGGCGAAACCGCCGAAATCCGCCGGATCGGGAGGTGGCAGCCGCGGGGGAGAAGGAAAAATTCGTTGGCGATGGCTGCATTTCGACTCCAGCCGAGGCCCGATCTTGGATGCCCAGGTGCAGACGCGTCGAACGGCGGTGGTGAGGCACCGGGAACCGGCCGGACGGCGCCGGAATGAGCAAATGGGGATTGAACCGGCCAAACCGAACTGAACCGGCCAAACTGAACCGAACCGGATCGAGCTGAACCGACGGTCTGAACCGGACTGAATCGGTTCAGCCAAAAAGGGAAGGAAAAAGGAGAAAAAAGGAAAAAGAAAAAGAGAAAAAAATTGAAAAAACTTTCAGAGATGCAATCGAGCTTCGGGTAAGTCGATAAGCGGTCAAAATTGATCGATTTGAATTTTGGAATATTTTATTTAATTAATTTTCGACTGGAAAATTTACCCGAAAAATTATGAAATTATGTAGCTCGACAATTGGCATCCACCAAGAGCTCGAGAAAGCCTCGATTTGTGAACTAGCATGGAATCTCGGGTAAGTGACCCTTATTTACGATAATTTACATCGTTATGCGTGATATGAATTTAAATTTCGCATAAATTGAATTAAATTATGGAAATTTAGATAAATTGTCGTAAATAATAAATTTAGCTATTCGAGAGTTAGAACGAGGTCCAATAAATTGTTGGTGGGCTCAATGAGCCCAATAGGCCTCGATAATATGAAAATTAAGTGGAAAACGGGCTTAAGGCCGATTAAGGCCCATTAAGGTGCAATCGGGCCCAATAGGGGTAAATGGGCCCAATAGGGGTAAATGGAGCCCAGAAAATAGGAAATACAATTAAATTGTATAATATCTGACCTGAGGAATATTTATACGCAGTTTCGGAGGTTTGATTTGGGAGCATATCGGACTGCGTGACGAGACAACAGTGAAAAAGAAAAGGTCAGACTCTACAGGAAAATAAGGTAAGGGAATTTTGTAGGCGTATAGAGATTTCTATACGTATTTTGAGGGTATTTACAGGGCTTAGAAATTTCTTACAGCATCTAGAAATGAAATAATAATTTCTGTGAAAATCGGGACTTAGGTGAATAAAGAAAAAGACGATTTTGCCCCTGAGAGTAAAATTTACAAAAAGGGTGGTAAGGCATATAAATTACATGATTTTCATGCTTTGATATTTTATATGAATGTATTGCTTGGGTTTAAGCAAATTTACATATAGGTTGGCTGTTGATTTTATGAATTATACGAAAGGGTACCGGTTTGTACCGGTTACTATTTTAAAAGATGTTTTATTAAAAGTGAGCCACCTATCATATTTACACGAGTAAAAAGAGTGCTAGAGTCTTACTCGCACTCAAGTTTACTGATTTATTTCTTATGAAAAGCCGTACTGGAGTATTGCTCGTACGAGAAATTTGTGTGTGCACAAAACCGTGCTGGAGCTTCGCTCACACGAGATTTTAGATATCATGATATGCATAGCATGGTGCTGGGGCTTCGCTCGCACTAGACGCGAGTTGACATGCATATAGTCGTGCGGAAGCCTCCTGTAGACTGTGTGTCACAGAGAGTTGAGATGCTCGCACGCATACTTTGAGACATGGGTTGGTTATCGACATAGTATTGGGGTGGATAAGACCTACGGCAGGCACCCCCAGACTATGATATGGGTCCACAGAGTACGATGTACCGTGTATGTCACACGGAGTACGCTGTACCGTGCAGTCATGATGACTCTATGATGTTACTTGATATTCTGGCGGGTAGGATTTGACCCCACCTCCCGTTGCAGTTGTGATGCCCCGCACACCAGGATCCGTGTAGCCTGGGATCATAGGGACATGCTATGGCCATAGTCCTCGATTTTTCATACAGTAACCTACATGCCTCACATGATATCATACGGTCTGGATAGACCAGGACAAACCCGATGGAGGGGTAGTCCCGATTTATGTTTTTAAAAGAGATGTGATTTGATGAATCAAGGTATTCCCGAGAGATGGGTTTGACCTCGATGAAGTTGTTTTATAATGAAACAAATGAGTTTTAAAGTGAGAGTTTATGATGAAATAAATGAGTTTTAAATGTGATGAATTTATGATGAAACATATAAGTTTCAAAGTGATGAGTTGTGATTAAACAAATGAGTTTTAAAGTGAAGAGTTTATGATGAAATAAATAAGTTTTAATGTGACGAGCATGAGATGTCATACATGATGATTTTCCATGTGTGCTTTATATGTCGATTTCATGATTTCTTGTATATGATATATACATACATGTGGCATTGTTTTAATCTAACCTCATGCTCCGAAAGTAAACGATTTTTACATCATGACATTATCAGCATGTAGATAGTATAGTTATCTACCTGCTTACATTATTGCCTTACTGAGCACGTTTCGCTCACCCTTTCATTTTCCACCCCACAGGGTATATTCAGTAGAAGAGAGCGACAATAGTCTCGCATCTCGGTTATCCGCTGCTTCTTAGCAAGACCAGGTATACACATTTGTATAATTTCGTATCTGAACATATAGATGCACAGTACTGTATATGGATTTAATATTGGGGATGTATTTTGTTTAAATAAATTGATATGTGAATGTGAATATGAAAATGGAATGGTAAATAGGTGAGAGGTTACTAACAGCGAATCATAGCCCAACTGTTTAGTAGTGTAACTGTTCACGACGGGTGAGAAAATGAAAAAGCAAAAAATTTGTAGGGATTTTTAGGTAATTTGGGTCGTGACAATTTAATGGTATCATAGCCAGGTTGGCTTGATATGAGTCGGTGTTAGTGGTTAAGTAAATTTACATCCCCATGTACTGTGCATTGTTTAGATACAATTGTGTATATCAAGATGGAATTGCAGCTAAGAATTTTGTTTCCAATGCAAGAATATAGTTTTTATAACTGATAGCCGCTATGGTAGAGTGGCGAGTACACATGCTCGAGACCGTAGAGATCGGTCTGAGAATCAAATGAGTTGTCATATGAGACTCAAGATGAGCGTGAGGTGGAGGCTGATGATGAGCATACTCCACAGGGTCCTATAAAGAGACCAAACAGTATTGAGACACGCTCCAAGTGGATGGAGTGGAGTGTAGAAAATATTTCAGACTTGCTTACTCAGTCTATTGCAAGTAGTTGAGGATAGGCAGGGTGAAGCCTAAACAGATGCCTCAGACTATAGAGATTTTCACATCCCTCTGATATATAGGAAAGTAAAGAAACCAATAGTTACTGAGGACTGGGTGTATGAGATAGCGAAGTTGTATGAATTTTTCGATGTATGTTGACTCAGAAGTTGACTTTTAAATACGTTTATGTTAAAGAGTCGAGGCGAAATATTGGTGGAAGTCCGCTCAACCTACCTGAAGAGTTGAACATCCGGAGTCGACATGAGAAATATTTCTGGATGTATTCTGGTGACTGAATATTTCGGGCACTACTTAAAGGAATTTATTGATAAAGTTTCTTACACTACCCATAGTCATGGGTTGATTGATGAGTATGAATCTCAGATTACATCCCTGGGCAAGTATGAACCCGATATTGTGGACAGTGAGAGTCAAAAAGCTCAAAAGTTCATGGAAAGGGCTCAAATTGTCGATTAGAGTCCGATTGGCTCACTACCTATGTCGAGGCAGTGTGCAGAATACAGTTGCAATAATATCATGTGTTGCACGCCTTTGAGATTGGGAAAGGTAGTAATGGCCGAAATAGAGACAGAAAAGAGAATTGAGAAATGACAAAGATGTTAAAATGGGAAAATAGTAATTGGTAAAAGATTTAACTTGACGAGTCATGGAGTAAGATAATTGGTAAGGCCCCAGTGCATCCAATTTTGGCACTTTTGAGGGGCATTGTGATTGGAGGACCCCGACCTGCTACGAAGCAGTGTAGCAGTGTAAGCACTGTAAGCAGTGTGGGATGTGTGGTGGATACCACGGAAGGAGGGTTTATACCTACACTGTATTGATGAAAATGGCCGTTAAGTGTGATAAGACGGACCATTGATTTTGATTGCACAGAGTTGGGCAAGATCGCCCCACAGAAAAGTAAAGAGACAGAGAAAAACTTCGTTGGTATAGCTGCAACGAAAAGGGAGGCCATAGCCGAAAGGAAAAAAAGAAAATAGGCTGTTGGACGAAGGCGAGAGGATGTCTTGGACCAGGACATTATTGATGTTTCATGGATGTGGTGTAAGATACCACACTTGTTATGAATAATGAAGTACATATGTTTATTGATCCTGGTGCCACACATTTATTCATACCGCCTTCATTCGCATATAAGTGAGTAAAAGGCATGAATGCCTACATTATTGGTCACAATACTAATAAATGAGTACCCCAATAGAGGAGGATTATTTAACGAAATATGGATATAGAGATTTTAAGTGACAAAAGGGGTGCAACAGTTGAAATTAAAGGAGTAAAGAATTGTACTCACGGAATGAATAATGAAAGAGTTTTGTCATGAGAGATATACGAAAGGAGATAATCTTTAAGATAAGATATGCTTGATTATGAATACAAGATGTACTGGAGTAAGAGGCGTATGCAAGGTAAGAATATCTATGATACGTGAAGTAATTAGGATTAAAGCAATTAGTAGCAAATACGAATTGTGACCATATGGACTAATATATAAAGTATATGTGGTTAAGTCTGAAGGTTAATAAAGGTATTTCAAAATACCTCCCCGCCTAAAGACTTGACAGCGTCTAAAAGTATATATATAACCTATAACGTGAAATCGATCGTCGTAATAAATACCTTTAGCATTAGGATACC
Source organism: Firmiana major (assembly GCA_033439115.1). NCBI lineage: Eukaryota > Viridiplantae > Streptophyta > Magnoliopsida > Malvales > Malvaceae > Firmiana > Firmiana major. Next base: position 16,388,037 of record CM065903.1, on the reverse strand, counting down.
TTTACTAAGACGATAAGAATATTAAAATTCGACAAATCATAAAGGTTAACATAGTAAAATTTAATAAGAGCCGTTAAGATAAGAAAAGGAAATGACGCAGGTTAGTACCTGAAAACATAAGCGATTTTGAAGGATCTTATACGCTTATGCGTAAATAAGTCAAGGATGGGACCGATTTGTAATCATCATTATTGATGATATGTTGGTTGTAGTTAAAGTCCAGGATAAATTATAAGCAACAATTGGAAAAATGGCTTTTACAAATGTGTTGTTGCGAGTTCTCAATATGGTCTACTTGGTTGACACGTTTAACTATGAAAATATAGTCTTTGAATGAGATGATGGATGTGACATGAATTTCGGTGTAATGAAGTGTGAACTGACCACCGTGATTAATTTCACCATACCCAACAGCTCAAGAGGTTCACAGTGAGTAGGGATACCTCAAAATTATGAAGGAGCTGTGTATTGATGTATAATGGGAAGATAGTCAATTATGGAGTCAGACAACTCCTTGATCACGAAATAAACTATTTGACTCATGATTTTAAGCTGGCAGCGATAGTACTTGTACTGAGGATGTGGTACTACTAGGTACACGATGAGGAATTGTGGATATGCACTGATCCTAAAAGTTCAAAGTATCTGTTTTCACAGAAAGAGGCAAATATGAGAATACATAGTGGGTTAGAGCTTCTAAGAGATTTTGATTGTGAAAATTGTACCACCCAGGAAAGGCTAGTGTGACGGCTGATGCCTTGAGTATAAAAAGCCTCGGGATGGTACCACATATGATGGTCAAGGAGCGTGAGCTGCTAGAACAGTTGTGAGCCTCAGTAATGATGTGATCCCTTTTGATGATGATAGTGATTGTGTGACAGCTAGCCTGATGATTAGAACCGGATGAGAGTGCCCGGATTTGCCAGGCTTAGTGTGATGATTGGCATGGTGTCGATAGTGTGGGTCAGATTCAGAAGGAGACAGTGACAGAGTTCACAATGAGTGATGATGAGTTACTGAGGATTCCGAGACAGTATGAGTGCTCCCCAGGACCACAGTTGATGGGATAGTAATATTGTCAGAAGCTCACTCTTTGGGATATATAGTGCATATGGAAAGTAAAGAATATATATCAAAATCTCGAAAAAGGTATTGGTGGTCAGATGTGAAAAGAGACATGATAGAAATTGTGGAAAAGTGCCTAGTATGTCAGCAGAATAAGGTAGAGTATTAAAAGTCTGCAGAGTTATTGCAGTCTCTACCTATATCGACTTGGCACAGAAAATGAGAGCAAGTCTCCATAAATTTCGTGATGGGTTACAGAGGATTCAAGTGAAATACGAGGTTATTTGGATGATAGTCGCTAAAGTGACTAAGTCTACCCACCTTCTGGTTATGAAATCCCCAAATACTCAGAGTGTATATGAGGATTTATGTGTAAGAAAGATTGTGGAACATTAAGTAGCGTTCCAGTGAGCATGGTATCATATAGGGATTCCCGCTTCACTTCCCACCTCTGAGGATATTTTTAGGAAGCTATGGGAACCCGACTGAGTATTAGCACAGCTTTCCATCCTCAGACAGATGGTCAGTCAGAGAGGACTGTACAGGTTCTGGAGGATCCGATGAAAGCGTGTGCCCTTGATTTTTTATGCTCCTGAGATGATCAGTTATTACAATTGAAGTCGCCAATAGTGACAGTTGTGACTTGAGTATCGGGATAACAAGATATGAAGCAGTGTATGGCTATAGGGGTTGTTCCCTAAATTGGATAAGAAAAAGTGGGTGACAAATAGAATTATTTTCGACTTTGGATAGTAAGTCTCTGAGGATGTTTAGTTAAGGATGAGAGATTAAGAACACCTCAGAACAGATAGACAAGTATTGGAATTCACCTTTGGTGAATTAGTATGGTTGAAATATTTCTTGTCCTAAGAGAATAAGGACATAGCGAACTTTTGGAAGAAAGTAAATTGAGTTGCGCTGGATGGAATCTTTTGAGAGATTGGACAACTGGAAGATAAGACCTGTAGGTGGCATTTCTACTTGAATTAACAGGCACCCACAATGTGTCCCAGTTTTTGATGCTTCGGCAATACTATCCAGATCCAGCATAGGTGATCGAATATGAACTCCAAAAGTTCAGTTTAAGGAAAATATAAGTATATTGATAAGTTGATTCGGAAATTAAACAGGAAAGAGAAAGTATTGAGGTTTAAGAGGATCTCCCTAATTAAAGCCCTTTGGTAGTAATACACTCCGGAGAAGTCACTTGAGGATGATAGTATATGATACGATAGATGTACCCAGAGTTGTATCTGGACTCATATGACTTGGTTCTAATTTGGAGGACCAAATTCCTTAAGTGGGGGAGATTTGTAAGACCCGAAATTAAATCATAAATTTTATGAGGTAGAAAAATGTTCACAAATTTAAAGGAATGGAATTCGGATTGGAAATAAGAATTCGAACTGCGAAACAAATGAGTATTCGTGAAGGGAAGCCGGGTTAAATTTATCCCGAACACGTGTAAGGGTAAAACGGTCAAAAGATCGAAAGTCGGAATAAATTCGATAAGAAAATTTAATTAAAAATAATGGATTTGAGAATCTTGATCAATAATGAAGAAATAATACAATTTCGGGTTAAATTGATCAAGATCCAAAAATTTTAAAAATACCGAAGTCACTCGGGACAATGTCCCAAAAATACAGAGAAATTATACCCGAAAAAGGGTAAAAATATAATAAATAAATTAAATAAAATTAAATAAATCTATTTGAAATAAAATATTAATTTTGTAGATATTTTTGAATATTTTAATGAATAAAATAATAATAAACTAATTTATAAATAATAATAAAATAAATAAATAAATAAATTAAATAAGAAAAAAGGAAATCTGAAAAAACTATCGGGGAGAGAGAAGATTGAATGAAAAATCAAGGAGACCTGCGCGTGGCCGACCGACGAGCCACCACCGGTGACCATCACCCTCCGACGAAGGACCGAACAGGAAGAGGAGCGGCCGGCGAAGCCATTGGCACCGGTGACGCGCGCCGACAATGGCCGTGTCTGGCGAACGGAGGAAGAGTAGACCGCGAGGAAAACGGAGATGATCCTGGCGATCCACGGCAGCTGGGGGCGAACGGCGGGCACCGGCATGATCGGGAAGAGGAGCCGGTTCTTTTGAGACCGGTATTGGCAGGCGAAACCGCCAGAATCCTCCGGATCGGGAGGTGGCAGCCGCGAGGGAGAAGGAAAAATTCACCGGCGATGGCTGCATTTCGACTCCAGCCGAGGCCCGATCTTGGATGCCCAGGTGTAGACGCGTCGAACGGCGGTGGTGAGGCACCGGGAACCGACCGGACGGCGTCGGAATGAGCAAATGGGGATTGAACCGGCCGAACCGGACTGAACCGACCAAATTGAACCGAACCGGACCGAGCTGAACCGGTCTGAACCGGACTGAACCGGTTCAGCCAAAAAGAGAAGGAAAAAGGAGAAAAAGGGAAAAAGGAAAAGAGAAAAAAATTGGAAAAAATTTCAGTGATGCAATCGAGCTTCGGGTAAGTTGATAAGGGGTCAAAATTGATCGATTTGAATTTTGGAATATTTTATTTAATTAATTTTCGACTGTAAAATTTACCCGAAAAATTATGAAATTGTGTAGCTCGATAATTGGCATCCACCAAGAGCTCGAGACAGCCTCGATTTGCGGACTAGCATGGAATCTCGGGTAAGTGACCCTTATTTACGACAATTTACATCGTTATGCGTGATATGAATTTAAATTCCGCATAAATTGAATTAAATTATGGAAATTTAGATAAATTATCGTAAATAATAAATTTAGCTATTCGAGAGTTAGAACGAGGTCCAATAAATTGTTGGTGGGCTCAATGAGCCCAATAGGCCTCGATAATATGAAAATTAAGTGGAAAACGAGCTTAAGGCCGATTAAGGCCCATTAAGGTGCAATCGGGCCCAACAGGAGTAAATGGGCCCAATGATTTAAATTAAGCCCAGAAAATAGGAAATACAATTAAATTGTATAATATCTGACCTGAGGAATATTTATACGCAGTTCCGGAGTTTGATTTGGGAGCATATCGGACTGCGCGACAAGACAACAGTGAAAAAGGAAAGGTCAGACTCTACAGGAAAATAAGGGAAGGGAATTTTGTAGGCGTATAGAGATTTCTATACGTATTTTGAGGGTATTTACAGGGCTTAGAAATTTCTTACAGCATCTAGAAATGAAATAATAATTTCTGTGAAAATCGGGGCTTAGGTGAATAAAGAAAAAGATGATTTTTCCCCTGAGAGTAAAATTTACAAAAAGGGTGGTAAGGCATATAAATTACATGATTTTCATGCTTTGATATTTTATATGAATGTATTGCTTGGGTTTAAGCAAATTTACATATAGGTTGGCTGTTGATTTTATGAATTATACGAAAGGGTACCGGTTTGTACCGTTTACTATTTTAAAAGATGTTTTATTAAAAGTGAGCCACCTATCATATTTACACGAGTAAAAAGAGTGCTAGAGTCTTACTCGCACTCAAGTTTACTGATTTATTTCTTATGAAAAGCCGTACTGGAGCATTGCTCGTACGAGAAATTTGTGTGTGCACAAAACCGTACTGGAGCTTCGCTCGCACGAGATTTTAGATATCATGATATGCATAGCGTGGTGCTGGAGCTTCGCTCGCACTAGACGCGAGTTGACATGCATATAGTCGTGCGGAAGCCTCCTGTAGACTGTGTGTCACAGAGAGTTAAGATGCTCGCACGCATACTTTGAGACATGGGTTGGTTATCGACATAGTATTTGGGTGGATAAGACCTACGGCAGGCACCCCCAGACTATGATATGGGTCCACGGAGTACGATGTACCATGTATGTCACACGGAGTACGCTGTACCGTGCAGTCATGATGACTCTATGATGTTACTTGATATTCTGGAGGGTAGGATTTGACCCCACCTCCCGTTGCAGTTGTGATGCCCCGCACACCGGGATCCGTGTAGCCTGGGATCACAGGGACATACTATGGCCATAGTCCTCGATTTTTCATACAGTAACCTACATGCCTCACATGATATCATATGATCTGGATAGACCAGGACAAACCCGATAGAGGGGTAGTCCCGATTTATGTTTTTAAAAGAGATGTGATTTGATGAATCAAGGTATTCCCGAGAGATGGGTTTGACCTCGATGAAGTTGTTTTATAATGAAACAAATGAGTTTTAAAGTGAGAGTTTATGATGAAATAAATGAGTTTTAAATGTGATGAATTTATGATGAAACATATAAGTTTCAAAGTGATGAGTTGTGATTAAACAAATGAGTTTTAAAGTGAAGAGTTTATGATGAAATAAATAAGTTTTAACGTGACGAGCATGAGATGTCATACATGATGATTTTCCATGTGTGCTTTATATGTCGATTTTATGATTTCTTGTATATGATATATACATACATGTGGCATTGTTTTAATCTTACCTCATGCTCCGAAAGTAAACGATTTTTACATCATGACATTATCAGCACGTAGATAGTATAGTTATCTACCTGCTTACATTATTGCCTTACTGAGCACGTTTCGCTCACCCTTTCATTTTCCACCCCACAGGGTATATTCAGTAGAAGAGAGTGACAATAGTCTCGCATCTCGGTTATCCGCTGCTTCTTAGCAAGACCAGGTATACACATTTGTATAATTTCGTATCTGAACATATAGATGCACAGTACTATATATGGATTTCATATTGGGGATGTATTTTGTTTAAATAAATTGATATGTGAATGTGAATATGAAAATGGAATGGTAAATAGGGGAGAGGTTACTAACACTGAATCATAGCACAACTATTTAGTAGTGTAACTGTTCACGACGGGTGAGGAAACGAAAAAGCGAAAAATTTGTAGGGATTTTTAGGTAATTTGGGTCGTGACATGTCGTCCCGACAGATCGATCTCCTATGCCCTGGACTATAAATACTGGCGCAAAATCTCCAAATTTCAAAACCCCAAATCCTAAATCCCTAAAGCTCCTATCGCATCTTCCCTCTCGATTCATCCTCAGATCGATCTCAGTACGGTCTTCATTGCTTCTCTTCTTCGTTTACTGGTATAGTAACCCACATTTCTCATTGTTTTTTCAAAATTTTCTTAAGATTTGTGTTCTATTTCACTCTAGGACAAATCTAGTTACTGTTTCATTGATTTTGTGCTTGTGAACCTGTCTTAGAGTCAATATAGTATCTAGAACCATGCCTCGCCTTAAGAGAGCAGCCCTAAAACCTCACTGAACCAATGTAGAAACCGGATCATCCGCCCAATCCGTTCCTCCCTATTCTGTTGCTACCTTCAACAGGTGTTTTAAAACACCTGCGAAGAGAAAGCGATACGAAGAATACTTTTCAACCATGCCAATTAAACATTGGCGTACTATCGATTTCTCTTTCCTCAACCGAATTGATTTTCCATATTTGTCTAAATTTGAGGAGTTTGGTTGGATGCCCTTTCTGAAAATAAATACTCCCGTATCTCCAAATATCGTTCGTGCATTCTTTTCCAATGTCGAACTCAACTATGATCCTATCGACTCCTGTCAAATTCTTGGTTTCACAACGTATGTCATGGGAAGGTCCATTGTCGTAACCACTGAATTTTAGCCCAAGCCTTTGACATACGCGATGAAGGTTTGACGAACGAAGATGAGGAAGTTCCTTTAGAGTTTGACATTCCCGGGGATAAGGTGAGTGAACTCCCAATGCACCCCCGGCTACTTCATCTCATCATCTCGTGGAACCTTCGTCCGTTTGGTACCCGACATTCGACTGTTAGGAGGTTAGATAGGTTTTGGATTCACCATATTCATTCCACCAGTCAAAAACCCAACCTCGTCCACTTTATTTTTCAAGACTGGTTAAAAATTGTACGAGGCCAAGCCACGACGATCGTGTTTCCTCAACCAGTGGCATACTTCCTTCAATGGCTCAAGATAGATAGCAGCTGCGAAACCGGTGAACTGCCCTCTCCCAAGAGCGTCCTCAACATCGGGACCCTCCATCACATGGGATACTACAAAGATTTCTGGGGCGACTGGAAGAAGAAGAGGGAACAGCAGCCTGCTGAAGCTATGGAGGAAGACCCCTTCGATCAGCCTGTGGACCCACCTGCTGCACCGGCTACGGGTCCATCATCCTCGACTCCTCAGACCACTGTACATGCATCCTCACCTGCTGGCATGGAGATCATTATGAAGATGATGCGTGAACTCAACAGAAAAATCGATGAAGGCTTTGCATCTCAGCAGCGAATGTTTGAGGATTTGAACCGACGAGTGGATGAGGTTCATGAGGCTCAAGAGGCGATGTTTGATGAGCTTTAAGTCACTCGTACTCATGTTGAGGATCTCATGGATCGCGATCCTCCTCCACCATAGGATCTAGTTGCTCGATCTAGTTTAGTTATATGTTTTGTTTTTGCTACTTGTTGTTATTTTAACATGAATTTGCTTTAATGAACTGCCATTTGACTGTGTTTTAATGCCAATGTTAATTTTGAAATGCCATGAGTACTATTTTGTTTTCTTTCTCTTGATATGACAAAAAGGGGGAGAAGAAAACATGTGGTTGTGGTCAAGAGGCATAAAACGTTTTAAGAAGGTTTTTAAGAATCATCTCTAAACGGTTAAAAGAATGGTTAAAATGAGGGGGAGTTAAGATAGTAACAAAGTTAAAAGCTAAAAGAAAGGGGGAGCTCACAAAAAGGGGGAGTTATTGCAAATTAACTAAACATGTTGATTGAATAAGTTTTGTCATATCAAAAAGGGGGAGATTGTTGAGTCAATATATTTTGAAATGACAAAACAAGTAAAATTCAATAATATTAAGATGATATAAAAACATGTTTAGAGGTTATCAGTACCAGAACTTAGAGTTCTGTTGATGAGAGATCGATCTGGCTTATGAGAGATCGATCTCCTGGGTCTGTACTTGATGAGAAATCGATCTCATGAAGAAATGAGATCGATCTGCCAAGCTTTGAACCTATACAAAGGTTTTAAGGAAGAGTGAGATCGATCTGCAAGGGTTAAGAGATCGATCTGCCTAAAACTAGAATTGAGGGATCGATCTGATCTAGGAAGAGATCGATCTCCTTTAAAAGCATAGACTGTAGATCGATCTGAAAGATCGATCCACACTGAAATATAGAACTTATGAGATCGATCTGGTAAGGAAGAGATCGATCTCCTCTAAGTCACAGAGCTAAGGAGATCGATCTGAGGTATTGAGAGATCGATCTCCCCACTACGAGATTGCATGGCAGATCGATCTGAAGATCGATCTTGCCTCAAACAGAGAGATCATGAGATCGATCTGTCTATTCGACAGATCGATCTGCTAACCTATGAGATCGATCTCCTTGTGTTATTGTGCTTTGATCTTGCAGGATTTATAACTAAGAGATCGATCTGGCCAAGAAGGCAGATCGATCTGGCACACTACTGGAGGTACCCAACGGCTAGTTTCTGCAAAATCTCAACGGGAAAAACAGCATTTAATGCTCCAACTACCAATCCTTCAGTATTTAACCAAGCATTGAAGACAAAGAGGATACAGACATTATTGCTGCACATTTTCTACATTCTCAAGCTTTCAACACTTTCATTCCTTGTGTCTTCATTCCTCATTTATTGAGATTTATTGTATAAGCTTAAGTGCAAAAGCTGTATTTGTCCTACCTACATTAAAGCTTCATTTCTATATTCATCCTTATCTTGAGAGAGAAAGAGGATTATTCCTCAGTGAGATAAATTGTAAAAGGGTGAATACATTTTCATATTGCAAAGGGTAGAGAGGTTATTCCTTAACCTGTAAAAGGAACATTGTAACTTCTGTTGAAGGAGAGTAAGAAAGCACTTGACAAGAAGGTCAAGGAGAGAGGACGTAGGAAAGAGTTTGGCCGAACCTCTATAAACGATTGTGTTTGTTTCTCTCTTCCCTATCTTGCATTAAATTGTTCAATTTTATTATATTGCTTATTTTCATTTGCAAATTAAAATAGGATTAAATTAAAATTTGCTATTAACGTTAGAAAACCGATTCACCCCCCTCTCGGTAGAGCCAACATCTAGTTTTTAATATTGTTGGTAAATTAAATCTTAAGATCGTATCTAAGGCTGTTTACTGGTCGTATCCTAATTATCGAAGAGGTAAGGAGGGATAAGTTGTTAGGTCGTACCAATAACCACAACCAATTTGGTAAAAAATTATAAGAATCCATCTTTGTATCAATGATTAATTCTATGAATTCAATCTAAAATTGTTCCTACGGCTGGATGCTCCAACATATTGATTTTTTTTCATTCTTTTCATTTTTTGAGAAATAATTCTATCCACATACATTTTTCTTTTCATTCCTTTCATTTGTAGATAAATAAATCTAACCAATCTCTGTGGGAACAACCTTGCTCATCTATACTATAGTTTTAATTTATTTTTGAGCAAGAATTTAATTTGTTGGTCTTGACAACCACCAATTTTTGGCGCCGTTGTCGGGGATTGGTTTTAATTACATTTATTCAATGCCCTATTCTTCTCGTGTAGGTGATCTAGTCCCATACGATCTTGAGATTGAAAAGACAGCTAAGCAGAATAGGAAGGAAGCTAAACTCTGAAAGAATCTACATCTTCATCACTTGGATTGAATTTAGCACTTGACTGGCTGATTCATCTAGTAATTCTGAGACTGAAGAAATAATGGCTGAAGAAGAGCAAATTTTAAAGCAATTGGTTGCACCAGCTCTCAATCAACAACCCCTCTGCATTCAATACCTAACTTTGTAAGTAGATTTTGAATTAAAGTTGCGTTTGATCCATTTGCTTCCCAAGTTCCATGGCCTTAAGAATGAAGATCCTTACAAGCACTTGAAAGAATTTCATGTGGTATATTCAAGCCTGAAGCAACATAGAGTTACCAAAGAGTAAATCAAACTGCGAGCTTTTCCATTCTCATTAGCTGATAGAGCAAAAGATTGGCTATTTTATTTACCTCCTAGTTCTATAACCACATGGGCTGAGATGGATTTTTCCTAGATAAATTTTTCATTGTTTCAAGATATGTCAGCATTAGAAGAAAGATATGTGGAATCAAGCAGAAAGATACTGAAACTCTTCATGAATACTGAGAGAGGTTTAAGCGACTTTGTGTAAGTTGTCCTCAACATGGGATTTTCGAACAACTCTTGATTCAATACTTTTAAGAAGATTGTTACCCATGGAAAGAAGTATGATGGATGCAGCCAATGGAGGTGCTATAGTGAACCAGACTCCTAGAGAGGTTAGAGATTTGATTTTCACCATGGCTACTAACTTCTAGTAGTTTGGGTTTAGACAGGATATATCTCAGAGAAGAGTAAATGAGGTAAGTACATATTCTATTGAAAATCAAATAGCTAATCTAACATCTGTTGTTCAACAATTGGCTATAAGAATTAGAAATATGCCACAAGCTAAAGCTTGTGAAATTTTTGCTGCTACCGACCACCTAACTGACATGTGCCCCACACTTCAAGATGAACCTCATGAGCATGCTAATGTAGTTGGAGGATTTCTAGGTCCACCACAAAGGAAGTATGATCCATATTTAAATACTTATAACACAGGGTGGAGGGACCATCCCAACTTAAGCTATAGAGTGAAACCTCAATTTTAGAACTTCCAACATAGAAAGCCCGCTCTACAGGAACAACAACCATCTTCAAGTTCAAGTATGCCTCTTGAAGAAATTGTTAAATCACTAGCGACTAACACGCAATAATTTCAATAGGAGACCAAGACAATCATCAAGAAGTTAGAAGATCTAATGAGTCAGCTAGCAACTTCAATGAATATATTGGAATCTCAAGGAAAATTACCTTCACAGAAAGTTATCAACCCCAAACATAATGCCAATGCAATATCCTTGAGGAGTGGAGCCGAGTTGAAGGAGCCTAGCAAGATAACCAGAAAACACATTCTAGAGGAAGAAGATGAAAAGGAAGTTATTGTACCCCAGCCACAACTTAATCATCCTAAGGAACCTAATGGCACGCAACAAAAAGTTTTGGCACCAGTTCCTCATTTTTCCTTCTAGATCACTAAATCCAAGAGATAGAAGGAGGAAATGGAGATTTTTAACACCTTTTGCACGGTTGAGGTAAATATCCTTTTACTTGATACAATTAAATAGATACCTCGATATGCCAAGTTTCTCAAGGAGTTGTACACCAACAAAAGGAACTTGAAAAGTAACGAATTTGTAAGTATGGTTGAGAATGTTTCAGTTGTCCTCCAGAAAAAGTTACCTCCTAAATGCAAGGACCCAAGTATGTTTACTATCCCTAACAAGGTAGGTAATGTTAAAATTGAAAGAGCAATGTTAGATCTAGGAGCTTCAATTAATTTCATCCTTTCTCTATTTATAGATCTTTGAATGTTAGACCATTAAAAGAAACTGGTGTGATTATTCAGCTTGTCGATAGATCTAATTTTATCTTGATGGTAGTCTAGAGGATGTTTTAGTGCAAGTTAATAGATTGATTTTTCCTGCTAATTTTTATGTGCTTAATAAGGAGGAGGATGATTCATCTAAATCTTTAATTTTGTTAGGAAGAACTTTCTTAAAAACATCTAGAACTAAAATTGATATGCATGATGGTACACTCACAATGGAATTTGATGGTGAAGTTATTAAGTTTAATATTTATGATGCCATGAGATATCCTAGTGATGTGTCTTCTGTTTTTGTCATGGATGTTATTGAACCTCTAATAGAGGAAATTCTTACTTTGAGTGATGATGACAAGTTAAAGGTTGTACTTAACAGGAATTTAACTTTTAAAAGATTGCAAGAAATAATGAAGAAGTTTGAGTTGGATTTTGAATTGCAAGATACAATTCATGATTTAGAATCATTACAACCTGCAAGGTATGATGTTTCTTATGTTAAATTGCCTCATTCTCACACAAAACTTCTTCCTTCTATTGTGTAGGCACCGATTTTAGAGTTAAAATCATTTCCAGACCACTTGAAGTATGCCTTCTTAGGAGAAGAAGAGACTCTTCCAGTCATAATCTAAAAAAAAAAACTCTCTGCTTTAGAAGAAGAAAAGTTGATGAGAATTGATAGAGAGTATAAAAAAGCCATTGGTTGGACTATTGCAGATAACAAGGGATTGAGCCCTTTTACATGCATGCATAGGATATTATCGAAGGAAAGGTGCAAGCCTTCTAGATAAGCATAATATAGACTGAACCCACCTATGATGGAAGTGGTAAAGAAAGAAATCTTGAAACTTCTTGATGCAAATATGATCTATCCAATTTCATATAGTAATTGGGTAAGTCTTGTTCAAGTTGTTCCAAAGAAAACAAGTATAAAAGTGGTAGAAAGTCCTGATGGTGAGTTGGTAGCCACTCATGTTCAAAATGGGTTACGGGTATGTATAGATTATAAGAAGTTAATTGCATCAACTAGGAAAGATCATTTCCCACTTCCTTTTATTAATCACTCGTGTTCAAAATGGGTGACAGGTATGTATAGATTATAAAAAGTTAAATGCATCAACTAGGAAGAATCATTTCCCACTTCCTTTTATTGATCAAATGCTTGAATGATTAACGGGTTGATATCATTACTGTTATCTGGATGGTTATACAGGTTTTCATCAAATTCCAGTTGCATCTGAAGACCAAGAGAAAACTACCTTCACATACCTATTTGGTACTTTTGCATATCGACACATGCCATTTGGACTTGGCAATGCTCTTGCTACATTCCAAAGGTGTACGGTTAGTATATTCTCAGATTATGTAGAGAACATCATAGAGGTATTTGTGGATGATTTTATAGTTTATGGTGATTGTTTTGATGCATGTCTAACTAACCTTACAAAAGTTCTTAAAAGATGCATAGAAAAAAACCTTGTTATGAACCATGAAAAATGTCACTTTATGGTTAATCAAGGTATTATTCTAGGTCATGTTGTATCCTCTAAAGGAATTGAAGTTGATAAAGCTAAATTAGAAGTTATTAAATCTTTTCCTTACCCTGGAAATGTGCGGGAAGTTCGTTCTTTTTTTGGACATGTATGTGAACCCCATGTATGTATGACCCTATTATAGGTTAATGGAATCATAAGACGAATGATTTTTATCATATAAATGTGAATGAGACTACAAAGAGAATGCATGAATACTCGTGAATACATGTAATGACTAAATAAGGGCTGAAGTGGCCACAAATTAAATGAATGGAATTTAAACCCTTCATACAAGTTACATTATATATGAATCATAAGAATTGGATATTTTTAAGCTATAAGTATGGATGAAATGTAAAATGAGTAGTGAAGCAAGTGAATGCAAAGTTACCTTTGAAAATCTAAGAAAATTGCTGCTGGAATGCTGCAGAGCAATGGGAGATCGATCTCAGTGCAAGGGGAGATCGATCTCATTGTGCTCTAAATCCAGAACCAAAGTATTCTATAAAAGGGAGATCAATCCTTCATTTAAGCAGATCGATCTCAATATTTTTTTGCCTAGCAAAGATTGATCTCATCCCAAAAGACAGATCGATCTGTAAAGGATCCTAGCTAGCAAATTTTGATCTCTTCCCAAAGCCAGATCGATCTCTAAATCCTTCTGCCATGCAAGGATTGATCCCTTCCATGAGCATATCGATCCTACATCCTACAAACTGAATGCCGAGAGAGTTCAAAGCAGGGGAAGATTGATCTCTTACCCTTGGAGATCAATCTCATAATGCGATTTCTATAAAAAGGGCCGACAGTCGAGCCTTCTTCCCCAGAAATCCTAAAACCTCTCCATTTTAGCAAAACAACCTAGTTTTTTCACTCTAGGATATCCTTACCTTCCTACCAGATTTGAGAAAAGTCATTTGAGCATATTTGCTTCTTGTAAGGAGGAGAACAACATAGTTTGGAATCGACATTCAAGCTGTTAGATTGAATGAGCAAAAGAGTCTTCCAATTTCGGACAAGAGAAAAGACAAGCTAGGTGAGTTTTTGATACACCAATTTAAAGTATGTTTATCTAGACAATGTTATGGGCTATTTGGTGTATGTATTGTTGGTTGAAACTACCTAGAGTATGATGAATCCTCCATGACCTAAAATAGGTTTAATGTGAGAAAGTGAGGGAAAGTTAATTTGGCATGGAATTAATGATGATTTAAACATGTAGTGAGGTTATTATGCATGTCTACATGATTTTAAGGTAGTTTTGTGAAATTCATGTGTTGGAATAGATGATGAAATACCTTAGCGAAGGAAAATGATGAACTTAAGGCATTGTGAGCTTAATGCCAGCCTAATATGAATCATGAGACTTGATTAGTCTAATAGATTCTTGAGAAATGAATAGTACAATCGAAATGGACTTAAGAGAAAGTAAGGCTCAATAAGAGAAAAAGGGCCCCAACAAGTTAAATCGATTGTAGTGAAAGTGAAATACAGATAAATGAACTGTATTTGATGTGCTAAGTAATTTCGTGCAGCTCCGGAGATTTCATTTGGAGCGATTAGGATTGCGCGATCGAGCTGCTCCAAGGAAGTGGAATTACATGACGCAATTCCAGGTAAGAGAATTCTCTGAGTATCTAGAGGTAGCTACACGTCTTTTGAGGGTACTTATAGGGCATTGAATTTGCTTGGTTACCTAGAAAAGAAATAATGATTTGTGCGAACTATTTCGGGTATAGATGAAAAAGATGATTTTGTTTTGGAAGTAAATCTTACAAAAAGGGTAGTAAGGCTAATAAATTGCATGAATGTCATATTTTGATATCTTTATGAAATCGATTGCTTCGATTTAAGCAGAATTGATGGTTAGGTTGGTTATTTGATTTCATAACTTCATGAAATAGCACGAGTCATGTGCTAACTTTGGTTTTTGAGCGTGTTTTGTTGAAATAGAGCCCCCTATCAAAATTATATGAGTTTAATTATGCTGGAGCTTTTCTCGCACTGGTTTTTGATATTTTGACATGCATGAAATGTGCTCGAGATTAGCTCGCACCATATTTTGAGTTAAGATGCATGCAAGTCGTACTAGAGCTTTTGCTCGTACGTGGGATTACATTTATTTCTTATGCATATAACCGTACTGGAGCTATGCTCGTACATGATTTGACCATTGTCTATTTCACCTAAAGTCGTACTAGAGCGTTGCTCTATGAGGATTTTTATCGATTGTGCATGAAATCGTGCTAGAGCTTTGCTCACATTAGACTTTTCACGATGTGATATGTAATGAGTTGTGATGGATGCCTCATGTAGACTGTGTCAAACAGATAAGATGCTCGCATGAGCCATGCTGGATGCCTCATGTAGACTATTAGTTACACAGATGAGATGCTCGCATGTGCACTTAAGACTGAGTTAGTTATATATGGTATGGGGTACATAAAACCTACGGAAGGCACCCCCAACCGTTATATGGGTCCACGGAGTACGTTGTACTGTTATATCACATGGAGTACGTTGTACCATGTGGTGATGATGTTGATTTAAAGTCTAATGGGTAGGATTAACCCATCTCTCGTTACAACATGATACCCTACACATCGAGATCTGTGTGGTCTTAGATGATAATGACATAGTGCACCAATAGAGTCCTCGATTATATACAGTGACCCTCTGTCTCACATGATATCACATGGTTTTATATGCACTATATGCGATTTGTGTGTTATCCAAGGTAGACCCAAGGGAGGGGTCGAGCCTTGTGGGATGTTTTTAAAGGGATGATATGTTATTTGTGATGAGTTTTGCTATGTTTTGAGAAGGTGTTAAACCCTGAGGGATGCTTTTATGATGAGTTTTATTATGATGATCTTGAGAGGTTTTACATGATGATTTTTCCATGTGTTAACATGCCTATTTCCATGTTTTCAATACACGATATATGTATATATATATATGTGGCATAGTTTTAACATTGCCTCATGCTCTGGATATAAATGATTTTATGCCATGACATTATAAGCATGTAGATAGTGTAGTTATCTACCATGCTTGCATTATTGCCTTACAGAGCGTGTGGTTGCTCATCCCCTTCATTTCCCCCTATACAGAGTGTACACAGTAGTCTAGTGAGGGACTCAGGAGTTACATCTTGATATCTGCTACTCTCCATCACCAAGAGGTATACATATTAGAATCTTTTTGTATCTAAACATGTAATAGCACAGTAATCATTTTGGAATGTAGTATGGGGGATGTAAATGTTAGCAAACATGTATAGGTATAGAACTTAAATTATCAGATAAATGCGTTTGCTCTTGAATAATTAAAAGATGGATGGTAAAGGGTGACTAATATTGACTCATAGCCCAACTATTTAGTGGTAAGAATGTTCACGAGTAGGAAAGGAAATGAAAAAGCAAAAAAAAAAAAATTGTAAGGATTTTGGGTAAAAAGGTGTCGTGACAGAGATTTGTATCAGAGCTGAGTTGTCCTGATATGAGTCGGTATTAGTAGGTAGGAAAGTTACATCCCCATATTACTATGCTTTGTTTAGGTTAGCTAGATACCAAAGGGTACTATAATAGAATTGGTATCGGTAGTGATGATTTATTGAGATTTAGAAGCATAATTGTGTACCCAATGATCTATAGTTAAAGGAATTGATGTCGTCGAAAAAGCTCATTCATCGAGATTTACTTTATATCCAAAGAGTAGTAAGATGCATCAAAATCTCCAAAAGGTATATTGGTAATCAGATATGATAAGAGAAATGTCAGTAGGTTAAGGTAGAGTACCAGAAGCCTATGAGATTGTTGCAGCCTCTACCAATACCAACGAAATGGGAGTAAGTTACCATGGATTTCATTATGGGATTGCCAAGGACTCGTAGAAACCATGATGCAATTTGGGCAATAGTTGATGGATTAACGAAGTCCACCCACTTTCTGGCTATGAAGTCTACGGATACTTTGAGTACTCTAGCGGATTTATATGTGAGTGTGATGACCCCTTTTTACGAAAAATCACTACAAATTTTTCATTTTTTCCTTTCCTTTCCGGGTCGTGAACATTCTCACCACTAAATAGTTGGGCTATGAGTCAGTATTAGTCACCCTTTACCATCTACCATGTCATCTATCTTTTAATTTATTCAAAAGCAAACACATGTACTTTATAATTGAGGTTTTATACTTATACGTGTTTACTAATATTTACATCCCCCATATTACATTCCAAAATGATTATTGTGCTATTACATGTTTAGATACAAAATATTACCAAGGTGTATACCTTTCGATGATGGGAAGCAGAGGATACCAAGAATGCAAGTCCTCAGTCGCTCACTAACTACTGTGAGTACTCTATAAAAGGGGGGAAAAATGAAAGGGTGAGCAACCACACACTCAGTAAGGTAATCATGCGAGCAAGTAGATAACCACACTATCTACATGATCATGATGCCATGCATTAAATCATTCTCTTTCAAAATCATACTTAAATACAAGTTTCATGCATACTTTTATGCTAGATAAATCATTCGTATAAAACAATTCATTTCGTGAAATGGCAGTGAAAGCATGGAATTATACGTCATGTTATTTAAATCATTCTCATTATGTTAAAACATGCCATTTATTTCAAATCAACATCTGCCCCAAAATCCTCAAGACTCAACCCCAAAACCATAAAATCATGAAACCCTAAAATCAACTAATAAGTAACATGTGATTTCGCAAAGCAAGTGACATGCGAGACTAGGCAAGAATCATGGAAATAACTCTAGTAATATGGCCATATCCATTTGATCCCAGGCTACACAGATCCTAGTGTGTGGGGTATCACATAACATCTGAGGCTGCCCCAAAAGGTGGGTACTAAACATACCCGCCAGCCTATCAGATCACTAGTCCAAAGACTACACATCATATATCACGGCACAGTACAACATACTCCATGCTGTAAGCACGGTACATCATTCACCTCATGCCAATATCATCTCAATATCCAACACCATGTCTTGAAATGCATGTGTGAGCATGTTAAATTAGTGTGACACAGTCTACACAATACTCCCAGCACGACCTTATGCATGTTAGATAAAAATCTAGTGCGAGCAAAGCTCCTAACACTATGTCATGTATAAAATCATGTAAAAAAACTCGAGTGCAAGCCAAGCTTCTAGCACTTTGTCACATGCACAAATCATGTCAAATCTAGTGCGAGCAATGCTCTCAGCACGTTTTGTTTCCACATATACCATGTAGGTGGCTTAATTTTAAAGAATGGTTTTAAAACCAAAATCAGCACCTGCCACGTGCTATTTTATGTAAATTGATAAAACTTTAGCTAGCATACCTACCCATATCCTTGTTGAAAAGCATTACAATTCATCAAGAACACTCAGTTCTTGCTTTTCATGATTTTTTTCTAAAATTAAAATTTTACTCTTCACAGGGGCAAAATCGTCATTTACCCTTTCCAGTCGCAATAAATATTATTAACTTTAATAAAAAGCATCATTTCGTAGTAAAAACACTCAAAACATGCTATTAATGCCTATTCCAATACAATCCTAACTTTTTCAAAATTTCTCTTAGTAGGGGTAAAACGGTAATTTTTTCATGTCGGGTATCTACCGATAGTTTTTGTAAGACTCGAAATTATATCGTAATTTCTTATAAAAGATTGAAAATGGTGCCAAATAAAACGAAACGGGATTCAGACTAGAAATAAGGATTTAAAATGCAAAATGAATGAGCATTTGTGAAGGGAAGTCGGGTTAAATTAATCCCGAACGCGTGCAAGGGCAAAACGGTCAAAAGATCGAAAGTCGAAATAAATTCGATAAGAAAATTTAATTAAAAATAATGGATTTGAGAATCTTGATTAATAACGAAGAAATAATTAAATTTTGAGTCTAATTGATCAAGATCCGAAATTTTTAGAAATACCGAAAAGTCACTCGGGACAATATCCCAAAAATATGAAGAAATTATACTCGAAAAAGGGTTACAAATATAATAAATAAATTAAATAAAATTAAATAAATCTATTTGGAATAAAGAAATTAATTTTTGTAGATATTTATAATATTTTTGACTATTTTAATGAATAAAATAATAATAAATTAATTTATAAATAATAATAAATAAAAATAATAATAATTGTAAAAAAAAGAAAAAAAAAAAAGAAAAAAAAGGGAATCAGGAACCTTAGTCGGGGAGAGAGAAAAATAAGAAGGAAACTGAGGGAGGAGATCGCACGTGGCCCGACCGACCCACGGCCACCGGAGATCAGCGACTCCGACGAAGGGCCGAGCAGGAAGAGGAGAGGGCGGCGAAGCTTTGGGGACCGGTGACGCGCCGTCAGGAGGCCAAAAATCGCCGAACGGAGGAAGACAAAGCCGCGAGGAAAACGGGGTTGATTCCGGCGATCCACGGCAGCTGGGCGCGAACGGTGGGTACCGACAAGTTCAGGAGGTGGAGCCGGTTCTTTTGAGACCAGTATCGGCCAGCGAAACCACTGAAATTCGGCTGATCTAGAGGGAGAGTGCCGCGAAGGGAGAGGACGTATCCGACGGCCACCGGCGAGATTCGGCCAACCCCGACCCTAGCCGAACACTCCCCCAGTGCAGGCACACCGTTTCGCGCCAGAAACGAGTCGAGAACCGACCGAAAACGCCGTGAACGGTGGTGAGAAGGTCTGAACCGGTACGGACCGGTTCAGCAAAGGGGTGAACCGGACTGAACCGGTTGAACCGGATCGATCTGAACCGGGTTTAAACCAGACTGAACCGGTTCAGCCAAGAAAGAAGGGAAAAAATGAGAAAAAGAGAAAGTAAAAAGGGAAAGAATTTTCAGGGATACACCAGACTTCGGGTAAGTCGGTAAGAGGTCAAAAGTGACCAATTTGACTTTTGAGAAATTTATTTAAATTATATTTAATCGAAAAGTAACCCGGGATTAAATATATAATTGTGCAGTTGTACGACAAAGCCCGAACGAGAGTCGATTGAGCTTCGATTTTTGTATCCCGCATCAAATTGGGTAAGTACATTTTAATTTCGACAATTAGAATCCTTTAATACAGAGTTTAGATTTTTAGGGAATTATGGATTAATTTCGTATAAAAAGGGATATTAATCGAAATTACAACGTAATTATCGTAAATAGTGTACGGGCTATCCAATAAGTTTAGAACGAAGCCCGATGATTATTAGTAAGCTGAATGAGCCCAATAAACCTGAAGAAGGGATTTAAATAGTCAAAATGGGCTGAAAATGGGTCGAGGCCCATTAAGGTGCGATTAGGCCCAATAAGAGTAAATTGGCCCAATTAGTTAAATCGACTATAGTAAACAGGAGAATTATATTTATTGAGTTAAATTGACGTGATAAATAATTTTCTGCAGCCCCAGAGACTGGATTAGCAGCAAATCGGATCGGACAAGCCTCCGATAGTGGAATTTAGATACGCGCTCGACGAGAATCGAGGTAAGGGAATTTTGTAGGTGCATAGAGATGCCTATACGTATTTATTGAGGGGATTTAAAGGGCCTAGAATTTCTTTAAGTATCTAGAAAATGAAATAATAATTTTTACGAAAACCAGGGCTTAGGTGAATAAAGAAAAAGATGATTTTGCCCTTGATAGTAAAATTTACAAAAAGGGTAGTAAGGCAGATAAATTGCATGATTGTCATGTTTTGATGCTTTATATGAATATATTGCTTTGGTTTAAGCAAATTTACACATAGGTTGGCTGTTGATTTCTTGAATTATACGAAAGGATACCGGTTTGTATCGGTTACTATTTTAAAAGATATTTTATCAAGATTGAGCCACCTATCATATTTACATGAGTAAAAAGAGTGCTAGAGTCTTTCTCGCACTCAAGTTTACTGATTTATTTCTCATGGAAAGCCGTACTGGAGCATTGCTCGTACGAAAAATTTGTGTGTGCACAAAACCGTGCTGGAGCTTCGCTCGCACGAGATTTTAGATATCATGATATGCATAGCGTGGTGCTGGAGCTTCGCTCGTACTAGACGTGAGTTGACATGCATATAGTCGTGCGAAAGCCTCTTGTAGACTGTGTGTCACAGAGAGTTGAGATGCTCGCACGTATTCTTTGAGACATGGGTTGGTTATCGACATAGTATTGGGGTGGGTAAGACCTACGGAAGGCACCCCCAGACTATGATATGGGTCCACGGAGTACGATGTACCGTGTATGTCACACAGAGTACGCTGTACCGTGCAGTCATGATGACTCTATGATGTTACTTGCTATTCTGGAGGGTAGGAATTGACCTCACCTCCCGTTGCAGTTGTGATACCCCGCACATCAGGATCCGTGTAGCCTGGGATCACAGGGACAAAATATGGCCATAGTCCTCGATTTTTCATACAGTAACCTACATGCCTCACATGATATCATACGGTCTGAATAGACCAGGACAAACCCGAGGGAGGGGTAATGTCCTGATTTATGTTTTTAAAAGATATGTGATTTAATGAATCAAGGTATTCCCGAGAGATGGGTTTGACCTTGATGAAGCTGTTTTATGATAAAACAAATAAGTTTTAACGAGAAGAGTTTGAAATGAAACAGATAAGTTTTTGAGTGTTGAGTATATGATGAAACAAATAAGTTTTAAATGTGACAAGCATGAGATGACATACATGATAATTTTTCCATGTGTGTTTTATATGTCAATTTCATGATTTCTCTTATACAATATATACATACATGTGGCATCGTTTTAGTCATTCCTCATGCTCAAAATATAAAGGATTTTATATACGACATTATCAGCATGTAGATAGTATAGTTATCTACCTGCTTACATTATTGCCTTACTGAGCTGTTTATGCTCACCCTTTCATTTTCCACCCCACAGGCTACATTCAGTAGAAGAGAACGACAGTAGTCATATCCGTTACTTTTTATCAAAACCAGGTATACACATTTGTATAATTTTTGTATCTGAACATATAGAGGCACAGTACTGTATATGGATGTAATGTTGGGGATGTATTTATTTAAAATAAATTGATATGTAAATAAAATATGAAAATGGAATGGTAAATAGGTGAGAGGTGACTAACACCGAATCATAGCCCAACTGTTTAGTAGTGTAACTGTTCACGACGGGTAAGGAAATTAAAAAACGAAAAATTTACTCTGATTTTTAGGTAATTTGGGTCGTGACAATTTATGGTATCAGAGCAGAGTTGGCCTGATATGAGTCGGTGTTAGTGGTTAAGTAAATTTACATCCCCATGTACTGTGTATTGTTTAGATACAATTATGTATACCAAGGTAGAAGTGCAGCTAAGAATTTAGTTTCAAATGCAAGAATATAATTTTTATAAATGATAGCCGCTATGGTAGAGGGGCGAGTACACATGCTCGAGGCCATAGAGATTGGCCTGAGAATCGAATGAGTCGTAACATGAGACTCAAGATTAGAGTGAGGTGGAGGCTGATGTTGAGCATACTCCACAGGGTCCTATAAAGAGACCAAACAGTATTGAGACACACTCCAAGAGGATGGAGTGGAGTGTTGAAAATATTTCGAAGTTATTTATTCAATCTATGCAGGTGGTTGATGATAGGCAGGGTAAAGCCTAAACAGATGCCTCAGAGTATAGAGATTCTCACACCCCTCCAGTATTTAGTGAAGAAAAGAAACTAGTAGTTACTGAGGACTGGGTGAATAAGATAGTGAAGTTGTATGGATTCTTTCGGTGTATGTCGACTGAGAAAGTTATTTTTAACTGTGTTTATGTTAGAGGGCGAGGCGGAGCATTGGTGGGAGTCTACTCGACCCATCTGAAGAGTTAGATATTCATAGCCAGCATGAGAAATATTTTTGGATGTATTCCGGTGACAGAATATTTTAGACACTACTTAAAGGAAATTACAATTAAAATTTCTTACACTGACCCAGAGACACTAGTTTATTAATGAGTATGAAACTCAATATTATATCTCTGGGCAGGTGTGAACCTGATACCATGGGCAATGAGAGTCGGAAAGCCCAAAAGTTCATGAAAGGGCTCAAATTATCGATTAGAGTCCGATTGGTTCATTACCTATGTCGAGGCAGTACGCAGAATACAGTTGCATGAAGAAGATCATGTGTTGCACGCCTCTGAGATTGGGAAAGGTAGTAATGGCCGAAATAGATACAGAAGAAAATAGAGAATGACAGAGATGTCAGAGCGGGAAAGAGACCAGTTGGTAAGAGATTAGAGTTGATGAGTCACGGGGTAAGATAATTGGTAAGGCCCCAATATATCCAATTTAACACTTATGAGGGGTGTTATGATTGGAGAACCCTGACCTGTTACGAAGCAATGTAGCAGTGTAAGTAGAATTAATAGTGTAAGCAGTGTAGGATGTGTGGTAGATACCACGGAAGTAGGGCCTACACCTACACTTTATTAACTAAAATAGGCGTTAAGTGTGGTAAGATGGACCAATTATTTAATGATTGCTCAGAGTTGGGTAAAACTGTCCCACAGAAGAGCAAAGAGACAGAGAAAACCTTGTTGATATCTCTGCACCGAAAAGGGAGCCCACGGTCGAAGAGAAAGGGAAAGTAGGCTGTTGGATGAGGGGGAGTGTGTATGCCTTGGACCAGGACACTATTGATGTTTCATATAATATGGTGAAAGATACCACACTGGTTATGAATAGAGAAGTAATTATTTTAATTGATCCTGGTACCACGTATATATTTATACCGCCTTCATTTGTATATAAGTTAGTAAAAGACGTGAATGCCTACACCCATGATCACAATGCTGATAGTTAGTACCCCAACAAAGGAGGGTTAACTAACAAAATAATTATGAAGAAATTGTAAGTTGAAAATAGGGGTGAAAACATCACTGGAAAGTATACGGTAAGTTTTGATAACTAATAAAAAGGGGAGTAGCGATTGAAATTGAAGGAGCAAATGATTGTACTCACGAAATGAGTAATGACAGAGTTTGTTATAAGTGATATACGAAAAGAGATAAGTTTTAAGATGTGATAAATCCTAAATACAAGATAGACTGGAATAAGAGACGTATCTAAGGTAAGAATATCTGTGATACGTGAAGTAAATTGGGATTAAAGCAATTTGTAGCGAATATGAATTGTGACCACATGGACCGATACGTAAAGTAATTGTGGTCAAGTCTGAGGGTTAATAAATGTATTTCAAAATACCTCCCCGCCTGAAGACTTGACAGCGTCTAAAAGTATACACGTAACTTATAAATTGAAATCGATAGTTGTGATATATACATTAAAAAAAATTAGGGTACCTTTACTTGTACAATAAGAAATATAGAATTCGATTAATCAGGAAAGTTTAAAAAGTTAAAATTTTATAAAAATCCGTTAATATAAGAAAAAAGGAAACGACGCAGGTTAGTAGCTTGAACGAAAGCGATTTTGAAAGACATTTTACGTTTATGCGTACATAGGTCAAGGAAATGGGCAATTGAAATATTCAATAGGACTCAATTACGACAAGTTATTTAAATTTATCTGGACCTATTTATTATTATCCATATTGATGATATTCTGGGTGTATTTAAAGTCCAGGGAAAATTATAAGCAACAATTGAAAATTACTTTTATAGATGGTTTGTTGCGAGTTCTCAACATGGTCTACTTTATTGACAAGTTTAACTTAGAGAAAGTTGTATTTGAATGAGATGATAGACGTAACAAGAATTTTGGTGTATTGAAGTAATAAACTGACCACCGCATTTATTCTCACCATACCCAACAGATTAAGAGGTTTCTCATGAGTCTATGGATACCTCAAAATAATGAATGAGCTGTGTATTGATGTAAAAGGGGAAGATAATCGATTATGAATCTAGACAACTCAAGGATCATGAAAGGACTATCTGACCCATGATTTGAAGTTGACAGCGATAGTGGTATTGAGTATATGACAATGCTATGTATACGATGAGAAATTTCAGGTATGCACTGATCATAAAAGTCCCGAGTATCTGTTTTCACAGAAAGAGTCGGATATGAGAATACATAGTGGGTTAGAGCTTCTGAGAGATTTTAATTGTGGAAAATTGTACCACCCAGGAAAGGCCAATGTGATGGTTGATGCCTTGAGCAGAAAGAGCCTCGGGATGGTATTACATATGATGGTCAGGGAACGTGAGCTGCTAGAACAGTTGTAAGCCTCAGTGATTGTGTGACAGCTAGCCTGAGACTAGAAGCGGATGATAGTGCCCAGATTTGATAGGCTTAGCGTGATGATCGACATGGTGTCAATAGTGTGGGTCAGATTCAGAAGGGTACAGTGATAGAGTTCACAGAGTATGATAATGGTTACTGAGGTTCAGAGACAGTATAAGTGCTTCCTAGGACCACAGTGATGAGATGGAGTTATTATCAGAAGCTCACTCTTCGGGAGATACAGTGCATCCGAGAAGTAAGAAATATATCAAAATCTTAGAAAAGAGTATTGGTGGTCAGATATGAAAAGAGATATAGTGGAGATTGTGGAAAGGTGTCTCGTGTGTCAGCAGAATAACGTAGAGTATTAGAAGTCTGCAGGGTTAGTGCAGCATCTACCTATATATTGACACGACACAGAAAATGGGAGCAAGTCTCCATGGATATTATGAAGGGTTACAGAGGACCCGGATGAATCATAAGGCTATCCACCTTCTGGTTGACTAAGTCTACCCACCTTCTGGTTAGAAAATCCCTAGATACTCTGAGTGTGTAGGCAAATTTATGTGTATGGAAAATTGTGGAACACCAAGTATTTTCCAGTGAGCATGGTATCAGATAGGGATTCCTGCTTCATTTTCCACTTCTGGGAACGTTTTTTTTAGGAAGCTATTGGGAACCTAACTGAGTGTTAGCATAGCTTTCCATCCTCAGACAGATGGTTAGTCAGAGAGGACTGTACAAGTTTTGGAGGATATAATAAGAGCGTGTGCCATTTATCTGATAAGCTCTTGGGATGATCAGTCGTAACTAATCAAATTCACCAATAATGACAATTGTCACTCGAGTATCGGGATGACTTCAGATGAGACATTGTATGGTCGTAAGGGTTATTTCCCCGATTGGATAAGAAGAAGTGGGTGACAAATAGGAAATTGTTCTCGAATTGGTAAGACAAACCTCTGAGGATGTTCAGTTAATTATGGAGGATTAAGAACACCTCAGAGCAGATAGACAAACTATGCTGACAAGAGACAGAAACCATTGGAATTCACCGATGGTGAATTAGTATTGTTGGAAGTTATTGGTCCTAAGGGCGTAACAAGATTCAGAAAGAGATTGGACAAAGTGGGAGACAAGGCCTGTAGGTTGGCGTTACCACCTGAATTAGCAGGCATCCACAATGTGTCCTATCTTATCATGTTTTGAAAATACTGTCCGGATCCAACGTATGTGAAAATCGATTCAGGTATTAGATGGAAGGAGAAAGTGTTGAAGTTTAAGATGATCTCCCTAATTACAGTCCTTTGGTAGTATATTCCGAAAAAGTCACAAGGGAATTATAGAGTATGATATGTGTGAAATATCCGGAGTGATTTACAGACTAACTTTGTTCTAATTTGGAGGACCAAATTTCTTAAGTGGGGGAGATTATGTAAGACCCGAAATTATATTGTAATTTCTTATAAAAGATTGAAAATGGTGCAAACTAAAACGAAACGGGATTCAGACTAGAAACAAGGATTTAAAATGCGAAATGAATGAGCATTTGTGAAGGGAAGTTGGGTTAAATTAATCCCAAACGCGTGCAAGGGCAAAACGGTCAAAAGATCGAAAGTCGGAATAAATTCGATAAGAAAATTTAATTAAAAATAATGGATTTGATAATATTGATCAATAACGAAGAAATAATTAAATTTTGAGTCCAATTGATCAAGATCCGAAATTTTTAGAAATATCGAAAAGTCACTCGGGACAATATCCCGAAAATACGAAGAAATTATACCTGAAAAGGGTTAAAAATATAATAAATAAATTAAATAAAATTAAATAAATCTATTTGGAATAAAGAAATTAATTTTTGTAGATATTTTGAATATTTTTGACTATTTTAATGAATAAAATAATAATAAATTAATTTATAAATAATAATAAATAAAAATAATAATAATTGTAAAAAAAAGAAAAAAAAGAAAAAAAAGGGAATCAGGAACCTTAGTCGGGGAGAAAGAAAAATAAGAAGGAAACCGAGGGAGGAGATGGCGCGTGGCCCGACCGACCCACAGGCACCGGCGATCAGCGACTCCGACGAAGGGCCGAGCAGGAAGAGGAGAGGCCGACGAAGCTTTGGGTACCGGTGACGCGTCGTCAGGAGCCCGAAAATCGCCAAACGGAGGAAGACAAAGCCGCGAGGAAAACGGGGTTGATTCCGACGATCCACGGCAGCTGGGGGCGAACGGTGGGTACCGACGAGTTTAGGAGGTGGAGCCGGTTCTTTCGAGATCGGCATCGGCCAACGAAACCACCTGAATCTGACCGATCGAGAGGGAGAGTGCCGCGGAGGGAGAAGACGAATCCGGTGGCCACCGGTGAGATTCGGCCAACCTCGACCCCAGCCGAACACTCCCCCAATGCAGGCGCACCGTTTGGCGCCAGAAACGAGTCGAGAACCAACCGAAAACGCCGTGAACGGCGGTGGGAAGGCCTGAACCGGTACGGACCTGTTCGGCAAAGGGGTGAACCGGACTGAACCGGCTGAACCGGACCGGTCTGAACCGGGTTTGAACCGGACTGAACTCGTTCAGCCAAGAAAGAAGGGAAAAAAGGAGAAAAGGAGAAAAAGGAAAAAGGGAAAGAATTTTTGGGGATACACCGGATTTCAGGTAAGTCGGTAAGAGGTCAAAAGTGACCAATTTGACTTTCGAGAAATTTATTTAAATTATATTTAATCGAAAAGTAACTCGGGATTAAATATATAATTGTGCAGTTGTATGACAAAGCTCAAACGAGAGCCGATTGAGCTCCGATTTTCATATCCTGCATCATATTGGGTAAGTACATTTTAATTTCGATAATTAGAATCCTTTAATACAGAGTTTAGATTTTTACGAAATTATGGATTAATTTTGTATAAAAAGGGATATTAATCGGAATTACAACGTAATTATCGTAAATAGTGTACGGGCTATCCAATAAGTTTGGAACGAAGCCCGATGATTATTAGTAAGCTGAATGAGCCCAATAAACCTAAAGAAGGGATTTAAATAGTAAAAACGGGCTGAAAATGGGTCGAGGCCCATTAAGGTGCGATTGGGCCCAATAAGAGTAAATTGGCCCAATTAGTTAAATCGACTATAGTAAACAGGAGAATTATATTTATTGAGTTAAATTGACGTGATAAATAATTTTCTGCAGCCCCAGAGACTGGATTAGCAGCAAATCGGATCGGACGAGCCTCCGACAGTGGAATTTAGATACGCGCTCGACGAGAATCGAGGTAAGGGAATTTTGTAGGTGCATAGAGATGCCTATACGTATTTATTGAGGGGATTTAAAGGGCCTAGAATTTCTTTAAGTATCTAGAAAATGAAATAATAATTTTTACGAAAACCGAGGCTTAGGTGAATAAAGAAAAAGATGATTTTGCCCCTAATAGTAAAATTTACAAAAAGGGTAGTAAGGCAGATAAATTACATGATTTTCATTTTTTGATGCTTTATATGAATGTATTGCTTTGGTTTAAGCAAATTTACACATAGGTTGGCTGTTGATTTCTTGAATTATACGAAAGGATACCGGTTTGTACCGGTTACTATTTTAAAAGATATTTTATCAAGATTGAGCCACCTATCATATTTACATGAGTAAAAAGAGTGCTAGAGTCTTTCTCGCACTTAAGTTTACTGATTTATTTCTCATGGAAAGCCGTACTGGAGCATTGCTCGTACGAGAAATTTGTGTGTGCACAAAACCGTGCTGGAGTTTCGCTCGCACGAGATTTTAGATATCATGATATGCATAGTGTGGTGCTGGAGCTTCGCTCGCACTAGACGTGAGTTGACATGCATATAGTCGTGCAGAAGCCTCCTGTAGACTGTGTGTCACAGAGAGTTGAGATGCTCGCACGTATACTTTGAGACATGGGTTGGTTATCGACATAGTATTGGGGTGGGTAAGACCTACGGCAGACACCCCCAGACTATGATATGGGTCCACGGAGTACGATGTACCGTGTATGTCACACGGAGTACGCTGTACCGTGCAGTCATGATGACTCTATGATGTTACTTGCTATTCTGGCGGGTAGGAATTGACCCCACCTCCCATTGCAGTTGTGATACCTCGCACACCGGGATCCGTGTAGCCTGGGATCACAGGGACAAAATATGGCCATAGTCCTCGATTTTTCATACAGTAACCTACATGCCTCACATGATATCATACGGTCTGAATAGACCAGGACAAACCCGAGGGAGGGGTAATGTCCTGATTTATGTTTTTAAAAGAGACGTGATTTAATGAATCAAGGTATTCCCGAGAGATGGGTTTGACCTTGATGAAGCTGTTTTATGATAAAACAAATAAGTTTTAACGAGAAGAGTTTGAAATGAAACAGATAAGTTTTTGAGTGTTGGGTATATGATGAAACAAATAAGTTTTAAATGTGACGAGCATGAGATGACATACATGATGATTTTTCCATGTGTGTTTTATATGTCAATTTTATGATTTCTCTTATACAATATATACATACATGTCGCATCGTTTTAGTCATTCCTCATGCTCAAAATATAAAGGATTTTATATCACGACATTATCAGCATGTAGATAGTATAGTTATCTACCTGCTTACATTATTGCCTTACTGAGCTGTTTGTGCTCACCCTTTCATTTTCCACCCCACAGGGTACATTCAGTAGAAGAGAACGACAGTAGTCATATCCGTTGCTTTTTTATCAAAATCAGGTATACACATTTGTATAATTTTTGTATCTGAACATATAGAGGCATAGTACTGTATATGAATGTAATGTTGGGGATGTATTTATTTAAAATAAATTGATATGTAAATGAAATATGAAAATGGAATGGTAAATAGGTGAGAGGTGACTAACACCGAATCATAGCCCAACTGTTTAGTAGTGTAACTGTTCACGACGGGTAAGGAAATTAAAAAGCGAAAAATTTACTCTGATTTTTAGGTAATTTGGGTCGTGACAGTTTTCCATATTCGAAAATCCATATACAATTTAATTATTCAAAAGTCTACTCGAAAATACGTATAGCTACCTCTAGCTACTCACAAAATTCCCTTACGTCAATTTTTCTGTACAGTCTGACTTTTCTAAATGCTGAGATTTCTCTCAGTCCGAATTGCTCCTAATTAACTCTTTGGAGCTCTATCTAATTACTCATTAGATTACATACAATACTTCCATCTGTATTTCACTTTCAATGGGCTTAATTTAAACTATTGGGCCAATTTACTCTTATTGGGCCCTAGTTACCCCTTAATGGGCCTTACTCAGTCTTAATTTCATTTTCACTTACTATTCACTTCATCTGGGCCTATTGGGCTCATCAAGTCCATTAACACTTATTGGGCCTTTTCCTAGGCTCTTTCGATAGCTCATTTAGTCATTTACGACAATCGATTTTCAATTCTAATCATAAGGCATTTTATACGGAATTAATCTGCAACTTATGCAATGAATTTCTAACTCTTATAATTATATAAGTTGTCGTAAATGAGATTTACTTACCTGAGATTCTATTATAGCATGTAAATCGAGGCTGGTCCAAACTCTCGTTTGTCACCAATTGTCGCGCTACACGTTTGTGTAATTAAATCGGGTCAATTTCAATTAATTATAATTTTCAATAAATTTCTCAAAAATTAAGTCAATCAATTTTGTTCGCATACCAGCTTACCCTTAGCCCGATTGCATCACCGAATTTTTCTCCCCATTTTTCCTTTTTTTTCTTTTTGGTTGAACTGGTCCAGTTCGATTCAACACAGTTTCATTTCAACTAAACCGGTCCGAACCGGTTCATCACAATCTCTTCATTCGACGACTTTACCGATCGGTTCTTCGTCGGCTTCTATCTCCAACCGATTCGTCTGGCCATGCGAAGCATGGATCTGGTGGTGGCCAAGCCTCCGCTGGTTGAAATGTGGCCAGTTCGACCGTTTCATTCCTCGGCGTCACTACCGTTTTTTCTCTTTTTGCCGTTAAAGGTGCTGCCGGCCGTTTTACTGGCCTATTCAACCACCAATCGGTCCGTCTTTGCCTAAGTAACATTTAGTTAGTGGTGGTTCTGGCCAGATCGATGCCGAGCTCATCGGATTCCCTTTTCTCTCTCGGTTTCTCTCGGCCCTTCCTCTTTCTCCTTCAGTCGGTGTCGGCAGTCCTTCCCCCTCATGGTCAGGTTCTCTCTTTCTTCGGTAACCTCCTCGTTAGTCGGAGGAGAAGGCTAACACCTTCTTTGTTTTGGGGGTCGCACGACTCTGTCGCGGGATCCCAATTCTTTTTTTTTTTTGTCGATTTTTTTTTCAATTACTTTTTACTCACTTTTTTTTCAATTACTTTTTACTTACTTTTTTTTTCAATTATATATATATATAATATTATATTATATTATATTAAAATATAATATATTATATTATATAACCAATATCTTCACCCAAATATCCCAAATATATACATTTAAATCAATTAAATATATATATTTATCTTATTTTTCTCGGGGTATTTTTCCCATATTTTTGGGATAATTTCTCGAGGTGAAATTTCAAGTAATCGCAACAAATTTGTATCTTGATCAATTGAATCTGAAATTTAGTTATTTCTTCTTTATTGATTAAGATTTCCTAAATCCATGTTTAAAATATGATTTCTTAAGGAATTTACACCGAATTTCGAGCCTTACAATCCTCCCCACCTTAAGAAATTTGATCCTCCAAATTAGAACCAAGTCAATCCTCGAATAACTGGGGATGTTTCTCTCGCATCAGGCTCTCTAATTCCTACGTAGTTTCCTCCAAAGTGTGGTGCTACCAGAGAACCTTGACCAAAATGATTGTCTTCAACCGTAATACCTTCTCTTTCTTATCCAATATCTGAACCGGCTTCTCTACATATGACATATCCTCCCTGAGCTCCAACGGCTCATACTGAATCACATGTGCCGGATCCGGTGATACTTCTGAAGCATCAAAATGTGGAAGACATTGTGGACACCTGATAAGTCCGGTGGCAATGCCAACCTACAGGCCTTATCTCCTATTTTGTCTAATATTTAAAATGGGTCTAATACAACAAAACTCAATTTACCTTTTTCCTGAATCTCGTTATACCTTTAGAAGGAGAATTTCCAAAACCACTGTTTCACTCTTGGTGAATTCCAACTCAGCATAACATCTTTTTTTTGTCTGCTCTGAGGCATTCTTAATCTCTCACCTATCAATTGAACATCCTCAGAGACTTATCTTACCAGATCGGGAGCAAATATCTATCTATCACTCACTTCTCCCTTTCCAATTGGGGAACAACAACTATGGCCATACTATGCCTCACACAGTGCCATTTCAATACTAGAGTTATGACTGTTATTATTGGTGAATTCAATTAGTGGCTACTGATCATTCCAGGAGCCTCTAAAATCAATTTCACACTCTCTCATCATATCCTCCAGAACTTGTATAGTCCCCTCTGCTGACCATCTGTCTGAGGATGGAAAGTTGTGCTAACACTCAACTGGGTTCCCATGGCTTCCTGAAAAATGTTCCCAGAATTGAGAAATGAAGCAGGAATCCTTATCTGATACAATGTTCACTGGAAAGTTACAAGGTGTTCCACAATCTCCCTTACACATAAATCCACCCATGCACTCAGAGTATTAGTAGCTTTCATAGCTTGGAAGTAGGCAGACTTAGTCAATCTATTGACTATCACCCAAATAGCCTCGTGATTCCTACGAGTCCTTTGTAACCCATCACGAAATTAATGGTGACATGCTATCATCTTTGGGTCGATATATGTAGAGGCTGCAATAACCTTGCAGACTTCTGGTGCTCTACCTTACTCTGCTGACATACGAGATACTTTGCTACAACTCTACGATGTCTCTTTTCATGCCTGACCACCAATACCTTTTTTGAAGATTCTGGTACATTTTTATTACTCCCCTGATGCACTGTGTATGTGACGCCCCGAAAATGCAGAAAAAACGGGCTAATTTTTTTTTATATATCCTTTACTTAAGTTGTATTCCTATCAGTGCCAATTTCTTAATCTTTTATTAATGTACCGAGACGCAGTTTATAATCGTAACCAGTCAAATTCAATGTCTTTTCCTCTACTTATCAGTACGTCTATTCTCATTCCCACACTTTATATATCTAGAATATACAGTAAGGGTTAAACTGCGTTACTACTACTTTAGTTACATTCATATTTCTTATTTTACATCCCAAACATTATTACAACATTGTCTATGCTTTACAGGAAGTCTGGTAGATAAAGTAAAATATACCTTACTAGTACTGAGGATAGCCTGGAATGGCTGAGTCCGCCTGTCCACAACTATTATACGGCAAGTAAGGGTGACAATTTACTTATGCAAATCTGTGAGGTAAAAATAAAGGGGTGAGCTCTTCAAGCCCAGTAAGACATGCATTTAAGGCAGTCTTAGCATTAAATCATGTAAATGTAAAATATTGTGATATAAGCTTTATAAAATATCATGCATGTGAATATTTACCATAACATATTTAGTTTCGAAAGACAAGTCAAAGTACTTGTGATATCATAACTGGTAGCATGTAATTTATAAATCATGCATCTTATAAAACACGTATCATGTAAATCATGTAAAATATCCCGTAGGAAATCATTCACATAGCATATATCACGTAGCTCGTTTAAAGAGCAAATCAAGTCAGAGTACATAATATTTAAATCATAAAATTTAGTACTCTTTCTTTCAAATAATATTGATTCTTTTCATGGAGACTAGGCAGCATTTTTATTACAACAAGAGTCGTATTCATTTATGCATTTCACATAGGAAATTTGCATAGATGCTTCACTTATACTTAATACCGATGGCCATGGTAAGGGACTGTAGACTGGATCAGGGTCTTACAGAGCCCCTCGCCACTATACATATATTTCCTTTAACGGAGAGTGGCATAAACATCGCACCGAGTGGTACAAATACCCGACACAGTTCAACATGCATCACAAGGGACTAAACGTACACCAAGTGGTATGTGGCATTTTCCACGACGGTCCAGACCCCACACGGCAATTTAAGATAGCTCTCATAGCTTACACATAGCCTTAGTCTCAAAACATTTCTTTGAAATTATTTCTCGGGTCCATTCACCCATAAACTTTTAAATCATTTCTCGGGTCCGTACACTCATAAACTTTTAAATTATTTCTCGGGTTCGTACACCTGTAAATTCATAGAAATCATATTTTTAATCATATTTCAAGTCCGTTCACCCGTAAATTGATAGAAATAATGATTTAATCATATTTCGGGTCCATTCACTCATAAACTCATAGAAATCATATTTTTAATCATAATTCGGGTCCTTTCACCCGTAACTTGTAGAAATAATGAATTTTCATTTTCACATAACAAATTTCATTTAAAAACATTTCACAGATATCAAAAGTATATTTTGAAGAGCTCAAAAAATAGGGCTTTTCTTTCAGTTTTCTCGATTTTTGAGTGCATAGTAACTTTCTGAGTTCGAAGTTATTATTCGTAAAAAATAACATGCTCAATACATTTTTAAGCTGAAGTAAGGTATTTGAATACCAATACTACTTTAAATCACATCCCTTACCTCATAGATCGTAGGGCAATACAAACTTATCGGGTCTCGAGATTGCCTTGATTTGCGTGCTGAATTCCTGAACTGCCCAAAACGATATACATTCATCATATATTGATCAATTTCATCTTAACATACTCAA
Organism: Firmiana major; assembly: GCA_033439115.1. NCBI lineage: Eukaryota > Viridiplantae > Streptophyta > Magnoliopsida > Malvales > Malvaceae > Firmiana > Firmiana major. The sequence continues at coordinate 16,353,004 of CM065903.1, read as the reverse complement.
TTTTTATTTATCTTCTCGAAGTTTGACTAATTTTAACTTTTCGATCAACTTTTTCAGTTTTCTCGGTTTTACCGATTTAGTGCCGTTTTTGGCAAGTTTCGTTATTCTAATTTCACATTTCCTTACTTCATTAGCCTTATGACTCATTCAAGTTCATAAATCAAGCTAGCCATTTTGTAAAATTTTCAATTCTTTCATTTTTCGGTTTTACAATGAGTCAAACTATAAATCGGGCTTTCTTGGTATAAATTTAACCGTTAATAACCTTAGATCCATCAAATTTTTCACATAAACACATCAACACCTTGCTGTCTAGATCTCAAATCATTCTTAGAAGTTAAATCATTCAAGTCCACTTAACTAAAAATCTTTCAACAACACCAAATAACAACATATATGAACTTCATCATCATCCATCAACTTTACCTCGAGTTTGACCAAGGTTGACCACGTTTTTGATTCTTCAAATTGATCCTCAACTGTTATTTAACATGTATAGAGCTTATAATCATTAAAAACTACAAGAAAACTCAGCCAAAGAATCAAAAATTCCAAGTTCTTCACTTACCAAAAACAGGGCAGATCCGTCGACCGTTTTTGTTTTGCGTTGTTCACCTAATAAATGAACTTATTTGTGGCTGAATTTTTTATATGTTATATATGACTGGACAAGGAAGATTTTATCATTCTTGTCCAACACCTGAATCTGATCATAAGGTGGCCGGAAAAATCACACACCGAGGGAAAGGGGAGAACATCTACGGGAAGAAAGGGAGGGGGATATCTCTCGGCCTAGAAGTCCTTTCGGGTTGAAGTTTATGCCCACTGAAATATCCTTAAGTATACTTTCAGAATTGAAAAACTTGGCTCAAATTGAATACTAGAAGGTCTTCAAATTTGACAAACATGAGGTCTGGGTCGGCAGGCTGAAGGGGACAGATTTCTATCCTCTTCTAGAAGAATTCAAGAAAAATTATTCTAGTCCAATTTTCTCCAAATTTCCACTTATCAAGTGTTATAATATGTCTCTAGTATGTTTCATAAAAATTTGGGGGTCACTTGTTTAAGAAAAATTACCCGATTGAGCTCATTTTGCGTGATTTGGTCAATACCGAGCAAAATGACTTAAAGTTTTCAATTTATCTTAAAAATTAATTCAATCCCCAAAACCTCCATATTTCAACTTGATTTTGATTTCTCAAGTAAATTTCATCTTATATTAATTTTCTATGGCCTCGAAATAATTTTTGAGAATTTTTATAATTTATTCTGGATTTATTCTCTTTTCCGATCCCATTTGCTTGATTTAGTGCAACACCCGAACCTTACTAACTTTTTCACTTTCAATTCCTTAGTTTTCATTTCTAAACATCAATTCATACTCAAATATGTAATTCTTAAGAAATTCTTAGGCTTAAAGCCTTACCTCGATTTAAGTGCCAACGGGCCCCGCGACACTAACCCAAGTGTTTTAGTGGTTTCAGGCCTGCATAATATTATTCCGAGTTCTCAATTACTTTTTAGTTTACCAAATAAGAAATAAAGTGAGAAATATTTAGGTTTCATAGTATACCTCTACTAGTGAGCTTCTATTAATAACAATCTCATCAACTATGGGTCCTTGGGAACATTTATTCTGCCTCAGAACCTCAGTAAGCCATCATCACTCACTGCGAACTCTATCACTGTACCTCTCTGAATCTGACTCACACAATCGACACCCTATCGATCATCACACTAAACCTGTCAAATCTGGTCAATCCAATCTGATTCTAATCTTAGGCTAACTGTCTCTCTGTCAGCATCATAAGGGATCACATCTCTACTGAGGCTCACAAACTGCTCTAACAGCTTACGCTCCCTGACCATCATATGCAATACCATCCAGAGAGTCTTTCTGCTCAAGGCATCAGCCACTACATTCACCTTTCCCAGATGGTACAATATCTCACAATCTTAATCCTTCAGAAGCTCTAACCCTCTTTGTTATCTCATATTCAACTCTTTCTACGAAAATAAATACTGAGGCTTTTATTATCAGTGCATACCTGAAATTTCTCACCGTATAAGTAGTGGCGCCATTCCCTCAGTGCAACCACTATGACTACCAACTCTAAATCATGGGTCAAATAGTTCCTCTCATGGTCCCTGAACTGTCTGGATCCATGAGCGACTATCTTCCCATTTTGCATCCATACACAGTCCAATCCTTGTTTTGAGGTATCCATATACACTGAAAAACCTCATAAGCTATTAGGTATGATGAGAATAAGTGTGGTGGTCAGTTTATGTTTCAACACACCAAAACTCCTTTCACGTTTATCATGCCACTTAAATACAACCCTTTTTTTTTCAAATGAAATGTGTCAATGGAGTAGCCCATTTCGAGGAACTTTCAACACATCGTCTGTAAAACAGTTTTCAATTACTGGTTATGATCTTCCCTGGACTTCGAATACACTAAAATATCATCAATACGGATGATAACAATTCACTCCAGGTAAGGATTAAATACCTCATTCGTCAATGCTCTAATAGGTAAAAACAAGTTATCTTGGGTACATCCACATCCCAAATCCTCAACGAATGATACCCAGACTTCAGATCAACCTCAAAAAAGATTTGCGGTCTTCGAAGCTGATCCAATAGATTATCAATAATGGAAGGAAACACTTATTCTTGATGGTAGCCTCATTCGACAACCAATATTAAATTCATTGTTGGAGGCTTCATCTTTCTTTTTCAGAAATAAGACCGGTGCTCCTCGTGGTGAGACACTCGGTTTGAAGAATCCCTTATCCAATAACTCCTGTAATTGCTTCTTTAGTCCTTCTAGTTTGACTAGTGCCATTTAAAATAGGGTTTGGATATCGACTCAGTACCAAGTACCAAATTAATACAAAATTCTATTTTTTTGTCTGGTGGCAACCGTAGTAGATTATCAGAGAATATATGAAAAACTCTTTGACCATTAGGATATCTATCAACTCCAGATATGTCTTATCCATATCAACCACATAAGCGATGAAATCTTCTCATCATTATTCATTCTGTTAGTACAATCATTTACTCCTTTAATTACAACCATTACACCTTTCATTCCTTGTAAAAACATACAATACACTTTTTAGGAGTGGAAACATTACTATTTTAGAGTAGTAATATCAACCGCATAATTTGAAACTGACCCATCCATTCCCCATATTACACCATAATCATTCACATTTAATTGAATGAGAATGGCTAACGTATCCTTTTCCCCTACTTTCAACTCACAAATCTCTACATACATATTCATTAAGCTGACTCTCCCTCATTGGGGTGCTAACTATTAGCATTTTGCCTAAAGGTATAGGCTTCACATCTTTCAGTAACTTATATGCTAACGAAGGCGATTTGAATAAATGCTTGGCACCAGGGTCAGTTAAAATAATTGCTTTAATATTCATAATTTGGGTGGTACTTCCCACCATATCAGATGAAGCATCAATAGTGTCCTAATTCAAGGCATACACTCGCCCTCGACCAACAGCCTATTTCCCCTTCTCTTCAGCTGTGGCCTTCTTTTTCAATGCATAGGTATCAGCAGGGGCTGTCTCTGGCTCTTTGCCTTTCTGTGGGGCAATCTCATCCTGTTCTAGGCAATAATTGAATAGATTGCCCGTCTTACCTCTCTAAACGCATTTTTAGTCAATAAGATGATGGGCCTACTTCTGTGGTATCTACCTCACATCCTACACTGTTCAGTAGCATGTTAGGGTCCTCCAATCACAATACCCCTCGTAGGTGCTAGAACTTGATACATTAGGGTTTACTAATCATCTGAGCCCTTCCATGAACTTACGAACCTTTTGACTCTCCCTATTCATAGTGTCGAGGTCTGACCTGCCTAGGGATATAAACTGAGATTCATCCTCGTCAATCGATCTATCCCTCTAGGTTAGAGTAAGGAACTCCATCCGTAAATTCCTCTCAATAGTGTTAGGTGTGAGATCTAAGAATTTTAGACATATTTTTAATTATGTAATATAAACTTGAAGTGTAATTTATTGAGCTAAGTGAATTGTGGAAATTATATTTGGAGATTTATGTGTAAGTGCTTAACCAAGTGGGAAACTATGAGCTCAGATCGATCATAGGGAAGAAAGATTGATCTGGTAAGCTAAAATTGACAAGGAAGGAGGAATGCAAGTGAGCAGATCGATCTCCAATGGAAGAGGATCGATCTCCTTATGATTCTGTTTGAGAGAAGATCGATCTCATGAGGAAGGGATCGATCTCCAAATGTTTCTGTTTGGGAGAAGATCGATCTCCTCAAGGAGCAGATCGATCTCATGTAGCTATTAAGAGATCGATCTCACCCCTCGACAGATCGATCTCCTAGGCATAAAATTACCCAAAATCGCCCCCAAATTCAAATGCAAATCGATCTCATCAAGTGCCAGATCGATCTCCTACCCTCTGTCTATATAAGGACCCCTGCTTTCTCCTGTAATTTTATTTTCTCTCTCTTTAAAACCCCATTTTCATCCGAGCCCTAGCTTTCTCACTCATCCAAAGCACCCATTTTCGTCCAAATCAGAGGTTGTGGCAAGAAGGAAAGTTGTTCCTCATCAAAGGGAGAACAACATACTTGGAAATCGGAAGACGGATTGAATCGAGGCAAGAGATAAGCTCTCCACAAGTTTTGGGTAATTTTTAAACCTTGATCTTGATATTTGAGATGATTTTGGTGATAATGGTTGTTGGTATTGAGTTGAAATAGTTGGAAAATGATTAAGGATTGATGAAATTACAATGTAGTTGGAGTGATGATGATATTTAGCAATTTTGGTAATTTTGGGAATTTTGAGTTATAAATGGAAATTTAGACAATGTGGTGAATTAGCATAGATATTATGGCATAGGAAATGTAGAATGTTGAGGTGTTGTGAGAGAGATTGTGGTTTGTGATAGAGTTATGAGAATTGAGAAAATTTGAGGTGTTATGAGCAATTATGCTCGGTTTTGAGAATTGAGGTTACTGTAATGATGAGTATTGATGTTTTAACATCGTTTGGACAGCTCGGGAGTTTCAGAGTGGAATGCGAGGCTAATCCGTGATACGGGGGAAATAATTGCACTATACGAGGTGTAAAGAGGTAAGGGAAAACTAAACCATTTGTGTATGTGTTTTGATGAAATATTTGTAGCATGAACCATGAATTGAGAATACAAGCATGTTTAGTGTTGTGTTATGATATAATTGCACACGATTTTTATAGCTAATTGGAGCCCATTATTTTATGAGTTTATAAGCTGAATGTGACATTCCTTTATAAACCGTTGAGTTTACGTGAAAAGTGAATTGGGCTCTACGTTAAGGCAATATTGAGATTTGAGAAAATGTGTGCGTGTTTTAGCGGTGGGAACTCGGTTTTAATATGTTTTGTGTTAAGTACGCAAATGTGTTAAATGAGTTTTATGAGAGAAAACCATAATGAGTTCTACGTGAAGGCATAACGTTTTATAAGATAATGGTTAATGATTGAGACTTAGGCGTGTCATGTTGAATACACATCGGGTCTTGCTTTGGTAGCATGTAAGACCGATATAGTGGGACGCCTGGGAACTGACCCAGGGACCACAGGCCTTGTTCTGGTAACATGTAAGTCTGATTATTCCTCCGCTTTGGTAGCGTTGGGAGGCCTTGCTCTGGTAGCATGTAAGTCCGATTATTCCTCCGTTTTGGTAACGAGAGATGCCTCCGTTTTGGTAACGTGAGATGACCCCCGTTCTGGTAACGTTGGGTGGCCTTGCTTTGGTAGCATGTAAGTTTGAGAGAGTGGGCCGCCTGGGAACCGACCCAGGGACCATCTGATAGTGTGCATGAGGCGAGGCATTGCTCTGGTAGCATGTAAGGCCAGACCTTGTTCTGGTAACATATAAGTCCAATATACCATGCATACGACCATATTGTCGACGTTCCCTCTTACGAGGATGCCTGGGATGCGCACCCAGAGGAGATTACATATTTGATGTGCCATGACGAGTTTTATATGAGTTTTATTGCCTAGTCTCATTTTACACATGAGTTGTGTTTTGTGACTTTGTCACGTGCTATTTACTGAGGTGATTTTTATCGCATAATTTGAGAAAAGCCATTATCGCATATATTTACACATGCTTGTGAATACTCTATATTGAGCCTTTTTAACTTCATGTTTTCACTTGATTTGTGAGCTATGAGATGATGATGTTTTGAGAACTTTCATGCTACGATTTCAAATGAGTTTCATAAACAAATACATATATGTGATGTGTGATATGGTTTATATAATTGAATTCCCTTACCCCTCTTACTGAGCGATTTAGAAGCTCACCCTGTTTTCTCTTCCCCCAGATTGCTTCAATTGAAGTGAGTTCCCTGTGACGTACGAGTAAGAGGCTAGTGGAGGACTTGAGCTCCAAGCCGTATTTTGTGTATTGAGGTATATATTTAATATTCATGTATCCAGACTAGAGTTATATTTACAGACACTTATTGTACAATGATGTACGGGATGTATTAGGATTAATTAACTTGGAATTGAGTAATGTATATGATACGATATATACTATCTTATGATGAGATCCTGAGGTATGATAAGTATGATGATATATGACACTGCACAAGAATGCACCCTTAATTGCGAATTGATGAGTAAAAAGTTTTAAATTAGCCATATTTTCCGCGTTTCCGGGGCGTCACAGAGTTTTCTTGGTATCAGAGCTTAGGGTGTCTACTACTGTCAGTGTCAGTTAAGTGAAATAGAATACATCCCAAGTGTCTATATAAGTCTAGTCATGAATTGAATTTGAAGATTGAAATTTTAATTAATTTTGATATGTACGCGCAGGAGACGAGTTGAGATAGAGAATGAGTGGACGACGAGGTTGTTCGAGGAGGTAGGCAGAGTCCCCTCCGCCACCTGCCCCACAACCAGAGAGTCCTAACTCTCGATTTAATTGGATTGAAATCGATGTGAGGTAAGGTTTTGAGCAGATGGCAGCGCTATTCATGCAACATTTTAGAGTTAATGCCTCGGGTACTACTCCTACACCACCCCAAGGACCTCCCGTACCCCCAGTATTGATGGATCCAGTGCCTCCCGTCACTCAGCCTGACGACAGAAGTATGGTCCAACTAAAAGACTTTTTGAAAATGAATCCACCCGCATTTAAGGGTAAGAAGGATCCTACAGATGCTAAGGAGTGGTTGACGGAGTTGAGAGCTATATTCGATTATATGGGATGCACAGATACTGAAATTGTCAGTATGAGTACCTATATGTTAAAAGGGAGAGCTCGAGACTGATGGGGTACTACCCAGGGTATTTTGATGTCCTGTCAAGATGTGATTAGTTGGGAAGAGTTTCAGACAACCTTTAGAGCCCAATATGTACCACGAGCTACCCAGAGAAGGAGGCAAGCAGAGTTTTTGAGTTTGGTACAGGGTGACATGTCTGTGGATGATTACGAGAGCCGATTTACCATTCTGCTGAGATATGATCCAAAGACTTTCAAGAATGAAGAGCTCCGCACAAAGAGATTTGTGTATGGATTGAAGCCTATCATCAGAGATCGATTGATTGGGTTGTGTATTACTGAGTTTAGAGATGCTCTGAGACAAGCACAAGAGATTGAGAGGGGAATTAAAATTGTACAATCACAGAATGAGTTCAGAGCAGTGACTAGGGATAAGGGCAAGAGGCCAGCGATGTCTCAAGCAGATGTTCGGAGAGGTTCTTTTAGGAGAGGAAGGATTGAGGTACAAAATGGCAGATTGGAGAGACCCAGAGCTTATCAAATTATTAAGGAGACCCCTCGATATGGTAAGCCTGAGGTAAGGGTTTGTAGAGACTGTGGTCGATCGCATGAGGGAAGTTGTGCTGGGTCGATCTATGGATGTTTTAGATGTGGTGACATGGGTCACAGAGTGAAGGACTGTTCTCAACCTTAGATACAACATGCTCCGGAGCCTACTAGGCGTAGCCTCAGAGAGTGAATCCCCAGAGACTGGCTACTGCTGCATAGAAAGGGAAGAAACCTGTGGCATAGGGATGTGTGTTTGCCCTGGATAAGGAAACTGCGGACGCTTCAGCAGAAACTATAAGAGGTACACTCTCTGTCTAAAATCGTAAGGCTCATGTGTTGATAGATCCAGGATCCACGCATTCGTTTATTTCAGAGCATTTAACATGTAGTTTAAATTTGAGATTTAAACCTCTAGAGTATATACTACATGTAATTACCCTATGTGTGAATCCCAGAGGACTGAGTTAATCTGTAGAGGATGTGAAATAAAGGTGGGAGATAGAGTGATGTTAGCATATCTAATTATGTTGAATATACATGGGTTTGATGTAATTCTGGGGATGGATTGGTTGGCAACCAATCGAGTGAGTTTAGACTACTACACTAAGATTGTAACTTTCTCCCTACCTGAACCTTACAGTGTACGTTTGAAATATTGAGTAAATAGACGTATGGAATTTTGTAAGCAATCTGAGAATTTTAATATTATTTTGAGAGTATTAAATATGGTTATTCATGTGAAGGTTATGAAACACTCATCTCAGATGATAGGCAGGAACATCCGAGGATTGAAGATATACCTGTGGTGTGTGAATTTCTGGATGTTTTCCCTGATGAGTTGCCAGGTTTGCCACCAGAGAGAGAGCTGGAGTTTACCATTGATTTGGTACCAGATACTCAGCCGATCTCTTAACCTCCCTACAGGATGGCATTAGTGGAACTTGAGGAATTGAAGAAACAACTACAGGAGTTATTTGATCAGGGGTTCATTAGACCCAGTGTCTCACCGTGGGGAGCACCAGTTTTATTTGTTAAGAAGAAGGATGGTAGTCTCAGATTATGCGTAGACTACCATCTGTTGAATAAAGCCACAGTGAAGAATAAATACCCATTGCCCAGGATTGATGATCTACTTGATCAGCTTAGAGGGGTCTCAGTCTTTTCTAAGATTGATTTGAGATCAGGCTATCACCAATTGAGGATTAAAGAAAAAGATATTCCAAAGACGGCCTTCCGGAGAAGGTATGGCCATTATGAATTTCTAGTGATGTCCTTTGGATTGACGAACGCCCCTGCAGCATTTATGAGATTAATGAATGAGGTGTTCAAAGACTATCTAGATAAATTTGTGATAGTCTTTATTGATGATATCCTGGTATACTCTCGGTCATATGAGAAGCATGCACAGCATTTGTGGTTAGTACTTCAGATACTCTGAGATAAATAATTATATGGAAAGCTTAGTAAGTGTGAGTTTTGGGTGGATCAGATAGCTTTCCTTGGTCATATAGTCTCAGAGGAAGGAGTACCAGTGGATCCAAGTAACGTAGAAGCTGTGCTTAACTGGGAAAGACCGAGGACAGTTATAGAGCTGCGAAGCTTCCTTAGTTTAGCAGGGTATTACAGAAGATTTGTGGAAGGATTTTCTAGGATTGTCGCCCCTTTAACTAAGCTCACGCGAAAGGAAACTCTATTTATGTGGACTGATCAATGTGAGCTCAGTTTTCAGGAATTAAAGAGGAGGTTAACAGCGGCACCTGTGTTGACTATCCCTGAGGGATCAGGGGGATTTTCGGTATATAGTGATGCTTCTCATCAAGGATTGGGGTATGTGCTTATGCAGCATGGAAGAGTGGTCACATATGGATCATGACAGTTGAAAGACCATGAGCGAAATTACCCCAAGCATGATCTGGAGTTAGCCGCTGTGGTATTTGCCTTGAAGATCTGGCGACACTACTTATATGGAGATAGATTCTAGATCTTGACTGATCACAAGAGTTTGAGATATCTCTTTAATCAGAAAGAGTTAAACATGAGACAAAGGAGATGGATGGAACTTCTTAAGGATTATGACTGCGAGATTCTATATCATCTGGGTAAGGCGAATGCAGTTGCTGATGCCCTGATTAGGAAGAGTATGATATCTGCTATGATGATCAGGGAATGGGATTTACTGGAGCAGTTCGCTGAACTCCGGATCAGAGTTAAAGAGATAAAGATTGGATTTTTGGCTAGCTTACGGATATAGCCCAGGATCATGGATCAGATTAGAACTGGGCAGCGTAATGATCTGAGGTTTATAGATATGGTTAGCCAAGTAGACAGAGTTCGCAGTCAAATCTCGCAATCAGTGAGGATGGATTATTGAGGTTCAGAGGACGGATACTGAGAGAATCCCACTGTTCGCGATACACCATGCATCGAGGGAGTACTAAGATGTACTGAGATTTGAGAAAGGTGTACTGGTGGAGTGGTATGAAGTGAGACGTGGCAGAGAACGTGGCCAGATGATTAGTATGCCAGCAAGTGAAAGTTGAGCGTAGAAAGCCCGGAGGACTACTACAACCTTTACCTGTACCTACATAGAAATGAGAGCAAGTCACTATGGACTTTATTATGGGTTTACCAAGGACCCGAAGAGGTCGTGACGCTATATGGGTTATAGTGGATAGATTGACCAAGAGTGCCCACTTCCTTGCCATCAAGAGCACAGATACTGTGGATGCCTTAGCTGAGCCGTATGTCAGCGAGATAGCTAGATTACATGAGGCTCCAGTGAGAATTACTTCTAATAGAGATTCTCGGTTTACTTTTAGATTTTGGACCCAGTTTCAGGAGTCCATGGGATCTCGATTGAGTTTCAATACCTCCTATCATCCTCAGACAGATGGTCAGTCAGAGAGGACTATTTAGTCCTTGAAGGATATGTTGAGGGCGTGTACGATGGATTTTAAGGGATCATGGGATGATCACCTGGCCCTAACAGAGTTTGCGCACAATAACAACTATCATGTGAGTATTGGAATGGCACCTTTTGAGGCTCTATATGGTAGGAGGTGTAGATCCCCTGTAGCTTGGGAAAAAGTCGGTGACAGAAAGATAAATGCTCCTGAGCTTGTTGAGCAAGCTGTACAGAGTGTGAAACTCATATGTGAGAGGTTACGGGCTGCACAGAGTAGACAGAAAAGCTACTCAGATGTGCGTAAATGGCCAGTCGAGTTTGATGTTGGTGATGTAGTATTTTTGAAAATATCACCGACTAAGGGTATCATGCGATTTGGGAAGAAAGGAAAATTGAGTCCTCGATACATAGGACCATTCGAGATTCTTGAGAGAGTGGGAGAGGTAGCCTGCATATTGGCATTACCCCTGCGGATGTCCGGAATACACAATGTTTTTCATGTGTCTATGTTGAGGAAGTACCACCCAGACCCTTCTCATGTCATAGAGTATGACGAGATGGACATAAGGACATGAGCTATACTGAGGAACTCGTCCAAATTCTCGATAGAAAGGAGAAGGTACTGAGAACTAAGAGCATCCCATTAGTGAAAGTTTTGTGGAAACATCACTCAATGGAAGAGGCAACGTAGGAACTATAGAATCTCATGAAGGAGAAATACCCCCATCTATTTGACTAGTTAAGCTCAATTTGGAGGATCAAATTCTTTTAAGGTGGGGAGGATGTGAGATCTAAGAATTTTAGACATATTTTTAATTATGTAATATGAATATGAAGTGTAATTTATTGAGCTAAGTGAATTGTGGAAATTTTATTTGGAGATTTATGTGTAAGTGCTTAACCAAGTGGGAAACTATGAGGTCAGATCAATCTTAGGGAAGAAAGATCGATCTGGTAAGCTAAAATTGACAAGGAAGGAGGAACGCAAGTGAGCAGATCGATCTCCAATGGAAGAGGATCGATCTCCTTATGATTCTGTTTGAGAGAAGATCGATCTCATGAGGAAGGGATCGATCTCCAAATGTTTCTGTTTGGGAGAAGATTGATCTCCTCAAGGAGCAGATCGATCTCATGTAGCCATTAAGAGATCAATCTCACCCCTCGACAGATCGATCTCCTAGGCATAAAATTACCCAAAATCGCCCCCAAATTCAAATGCAAATCGATCTCATCAAGTGCCAGATCGATCTCCTACCCTCTGTCTATATAAGGAACCCCTGCTTTCTCCTGTAATTTTATTTTCTCTCTCTTCAAAACCCCATTTTCACCCGAGCCCTAGCTTTCTCACTCATCCAAAGCACCAATTTTCGTCCAAATCAGAGGTTGTGGCAAGAAGGAAAGTTGTTCCTCATCAAAGGGAGAACAACATACTTGGAAATCGAAAGACGGATTGAATCGAGGTAAGAGATATGCTCTCCACAAGTTTTGGGTAATTTCTAAACCTCGATCTTGATATTTGAGATGATTTTGGTGATAATGGTTGTTTGTATTGAGTTGAAATAGTTGGAAAATGATTAAGGATTGATGAAATTACAATGTAGTTGGAGTGATGATGATATTTAGCAATTTTGGTAATTTTGGGAATTTTGGGAATTTTGAGTTATAAATGGAAATTTAGATAATGTGGTGAATTAGCATAGATATTGTGGCATAGGAAATGTAGAATGTTGAGGTGTTGTGAGCGAGGTTATGGTTTGTGATAGAGTTATGAGAATTGAGAAAATTTAAGGTGTTATGAGCAATTATGCTTGGTTTTGAGAATTGAGGTTACTGTGATGATGAGTATTGATGCTTTAACATCGTTTGGACAGCTCGGGAGTTCCAGAGTGGAATGCAAGGCTAGTCCGTGATACGGGTGAAATAATTGCACTATACGAGGTGCAAAGAGGTAAGGGAAAACTATACCATTTGTGTATGTGTTTTGATGAATTGTTTGTAGCATAAACCATGAATTGAGAATACAAGCATCTTTAGTGTTGTGTTCTGATATAATTGCACACGGTTTTTACAGCCGGTTAAAGCCCATTATTTTATGAGTTTATAAGCTAAATGTGAAATTGCTTTATAAACCGTTGAGTTTGTGTGAAAAGTAAATTGGGCTCTACGTTAAGGTAATATTGAGATTTGAGAAAATGTGTGCGTGTTTTGCCGGTTGGAACTCGGTTTTAATATGTTTTATGTTGAGTACGCAAATGTGTTAAATGAGTTTTATGAGAGAAAACCATAATGAGTTCTACGTGAAGGCATAACGTTTTATAAGATAATGGCTAATGATTGAGACTTAGGCGTGTCATGTTGAATACACATCGGGCCTTGCTTTGGTAGCATGTAAGACCGATATAGTGGGACACCTGGGAACCGACCCAGGGACCACAGGCATTGTTCTGGTAACATGTAAGTCTGATTATTCCTCCGCTTTGGTAGCATTGGGAGGCCTTGCTCTGGTAGCATGTAAGTCCGATTATTCCTCCGTTTTGGTAACGAGAGATGCCTTCGTTTGGGTAACGTGAGATGACCCCCGATCTGGTAACGTCGGGTGGCCTTGCTTTGGTAGCATGTAAGTCCGAGAGAGTGGGCCGCCTAGGAACCGACCCAGGGACCACGTGATAGTGTGCATAAGGTGAGGCATTGCTCTGGTAGCATGTAAGGCCGGGCCTTGTTCTAGTAACATATAAGTCCAATATACCATGCATACGACCATATTGTCGACGTTCCCTCTTACGAGGATGCCTGGGATGTGCAACCGGAGGAGATTACGTATTTGATGTGCCATGACGAGTTTTACATGAGTTTTATTGCCTAGTCTCGTTTTACACATGAGTTGTGTTTTGTGACTTTGTCACGTGCTATTTACTGAGGTGATTTTTATCACATAATTTGAGAAAAGGCATTATCGCATATATTTACACATGCTTGTGAATTCTCTATATTGAGCTTTTTTAACTTCATGTTTTCAGTTGATTTGTGAGCTATGAGATGATGATGTTTTGAGAACTTTCATGCTACAATTTCAAATGAGTTTCATAAATAAATACATATAAGTGATGTGTGATATGGTTTATATAACTGAATTCCCTTACCCCCTTACTGAGCGATTTAGAAGCTCACCCTGTTTTCTCTTCCCCCAGATTACTTCAAGTGAAGTGAGTTCCCTGCGACGTACGAGTTAGAGGCTAGTGGAGGACTTGAGCTCCAAGCTTTATTTTGTGTATTGAGGTATATATTTAATATTCATGTGTCCAGACTAGAGTTGTATTTACATACACTTATTGTACAATGATGTACGGGATGTATTAGGATTAATTAACTTGGAATTGAGTAATGTATATGATACGATATATACTATCTTATGATGAGATCCTGAGGTATGATAAGTATGATGATGTATGACACTGCACAGGAATGCACCCTTAATTGCGAATTGATGAGTAAAAAGTTTTAAATTACCCATATTTTCCGCGTTTTCAGGGCGTCACAGAGTTTTCTTGGTATCAGAGCTTAGGGTGTCTAGTACTGTCAGTGTCGATTAAGTGAAATGGAATACATCCCAAGTGTCTGTATAAGTCTGGTCATGAATTGAATTTGAAGATTGAGATTTCAATCGATTTTGATATGTATGCATAGGAGACGAGTTGAGATTGAGAATGAGTGGACGACGAGGTTGTTCGAGGAGGTAGGCAGAGTCCCCTCCACCACCTGCCCCACAACCAGAGAGTCCTAACTATTGATTTAATCGGATTGAAATCGATGTGAGGTAAGGTTTTGAGCAGAGAGTCCTACTCTTACACCACCACAAGGACCTCCCGTACCCCCAATATAAATGGATCTAGTGCCTCCCATCACTCAGCCTTACGACAGAAGTATGGTCTAACTGAAGGACTTTTTGAAAATGAATCCACCCGCATTTAAGGGCAGGAAGGATCCTACAGAAGCTGAGGAGTGGTTAACGGAGTTGAGAGTTATATTCGATTATCTGGGATGCACAGATACTGAAAGGGTCAGTATGAGTGCCTATATGTTAAAAGGGAGAGCTCGAGACTGGTGGGGTACTACCCAGGGTATTTTGATATCCTGCCAGGATGTGATTGGTTGGGAAGAGTTCCAGACAACCTTTAGAGCCCAATAAGTACCACGAGCTGCCCTGAGAAGGATGCAAGCAGAGTTTTTGTTTGGTACAGGGTGACATGTCTGTGGATGATTACGAGAGCTGATTTGCCGCTCTGCTGAGATATGATCCAGAGACTTTCAAGAATGAAGAGCTCCGCACAGAGAGATTTGTGTATGGATTGAAGCCCATCATCAGAGATCGATTGATTGGGTTATGTATTACTGAGTTTGGAGATGCTCTGAGACAAGCACAAGAGATTGAGAGGGGAATTGAAATTGTACAATCACAGAATGAGTTCAGAGCAGTGACTAGGGACAAGGGCAAGAGGCCAGCGATGTCTTAAGCAGATGTTCGGAGAGGTTCATTCAGGAGAGGAAGGATTGAGGTACAGAAGGGCAGATTGGAGAGACCCAGAGCTTATCCAATTATTAAGGAGACCCCTCGATATGGTAAGCCTGAGGTAAGGGTTTGTAGAGACTGTGGTCGATCGCATGAGGGAAGTTATGCTGGGTCGATCCGTGGATGTTTTAGATGTGGTGACATGGGTCACAGAGTGAAGGACTGTCCTCAACCTCAAATACCACATGCTCCGGAGCCTACTAGACAGCAGCCTCAGAGAGTGAATCCCCAGAGACGGGCTACTGCTGCAGAGAAAGGGAAGAAACATGTGGCATAGGGACTTATGTTTGCCCTGGATAAGGAAACTGCGAACGCTTCAACAGAAACTATAAGAGGTACACTCTCTGTCTGTAATCGTAAGGCTCATGTGTTGATTGATCCAGGATCCAAGCATTCGTTTATTTCAGAGCACTTTGCATGTAGTTTAAATTTGAAATTTGAACCTCTAGGGTATATACTACATGTAAGTACCCCTATGTGTGAATCCCAGAGGACTGAGTTAATCTGTAGAGGATGTGAAATAAAGGTGGGAGATAGAGTGATGTTAGCATATCTAATCATGTTGAATATACATGGGTTTGATGTAATTCTAGGGATGGATTGGTTGGCAACCAATCGAGTGAGTTTAGACTGCTACACTAAGATTGTAACTTTCTCCCTACCTGAACCTTACAGTGTACGCTTGAAATATTGAGTAAATAGACGTATGGAATTTTGTAAGCAATCTGAGAATTTTAATATTATTTTGAGAGTATTAAATATGGTTGTTCATGTGAAGGTTATGAAACAGTCATCTCAAATGATAAGGAGGAACATCCAAGGATTGAGGATATACCTGTGGTGTGTGAATTTCTGGATGTTTTCTCAGATGAGTTGCCAGGTTTGCCACCAGAGAGAGCTAGAGTTTACCATTGATTTGGTACCAGATACTCAGCCGATCTCTAAACCTCCCTACAAGATGGCATTAGTGGAACTTGAGGAATTGAAGAAACAACTACAGGAGTTATTGGATCAAGGGTTCATTAGACCCAGTGTCTCACCGTGGGGAGAACCAGTTTTATTTGTTAAGAAGGGTGGTAGTCTCAGATTATGTGTAGACTACCGTCTGTTGAATAAAGCCACGGTGAAGAATAAATACCCATTGCCCAGGATTGATGATCTACTTGATCAGCTTAGAGGGGCCTCAGTCTTTTCTAAGATTAATTTGAGATCAGGCTATCACCAATTGAGGATTAAAGAAGAAGATATTCCAAAGACGGCCTCCAGGAGAAGGTAGGGCCATTATGAATTTCTAGTGATGTCCTTTGGATTGACGAACGCCCCTGCAGCGTTTATGAGATTAATGCACGAGGTGTTCAGAGACTATCTAGATAAATTTGTGATAGTCTTTATTAATGATATCCTGGTATACTCTCGGTCATATAAGGAGCATGCACAGCATTTGTGGTTAGTACTTCAGATACTCCGAGATGAACAATTATATGGAAAGCTTAGTAAGTGTGAGAGTTTTGGCTGGATCAGATAGCTTTCCTTGGTCATATAGTCTCAAAGGAAGGAGTATCAGTGGATCCAAGTAATGTAGAAGCTGTGCTTAACTGGGAAAGATCGAGGACAGTTACAGAGGTACGAAGCTTCCTTGGTTTAGCAGGGTATTATAGAAGATTTGTGGAAGGATTTTCTAGGATTGCCGCCCCTTTAACTAAGCTCACGCGCAAGGAAACTCCATTTATGTGGACTGATCAATGTGAGCTCAGTTTTCAGGAATTAAAGAGGAGGTTCACAACGGCACCTGTGTTGACTATCCTTGAGGGATCAGAGGGATTTTCGGTATAAAGTGATGCTTCTCATCAAGGATTGGGGTATGTGCTTATGCAGCATGGAAGAGTGGTCACATATGGATCACGATAGTTGAAAGACCATGAGTAGAATTACCCCACGCATGATCTGGAGTTAGCCGCTGTGGTATTTGCCTTGAAGATCTGGCGGCACTACTTATACGGACAAAGATTCCAGATCTTCACTGATCACAATAGTTTGAGATATTTCTTTGATCAGAAAGAGTTAAACCTGAGGCAAAGGAGATGGATAGAACTCCTTAAGGATTATGACTGCGAGATTCTATATCATCCGGGTAAGGCGAATGTAGTTGATGATGCCCTGAGCAGGAAGAGTATGATATCTGCTATGATGATCAGGGAATGGGATTTACTGGAGCAGTTCGCTGAACTCCGGATCAGAGTTAAAGAGATAAAGACTGGATTTTTGGCTAGCTTGCGGATAGAGCCCAGGATCATGGATCAGATTAGAACTGGGCAGCGCAATGATCTGAAGTTGATAGATATGGTTAGCCAAGCTGACAGAGTTCGCAGTCGAATCTCGCAATCAGTGAGGATGGATTATTGAGGTTCAGAGGACAAATTTGTGTACCGGATGATTATACCCTGAAGAGACAGATACTGAGAGAATCTCACTGCTCGCGATACACCATGCACCCAGGGAGTACTAAGCTGTACCGAGATTTGAGAAAGGTGTACTGGTGGAGTGGTATGAAGCGAGACATGGCAGAGTACGTGGCCAGATGCTTAGTATGCCAGCAAGTGAAAGCTGAGCATAGAAAGCCCGGAGGACTACTACAACCTTTACCTGTACCTACATGGAATTGAGAGCATGTCACTATGAACTTTATTATGGGTTTACCGAGGACCCGAAGAGGTCGTGACGCTATATGGGTTATAGTGGATAGATTGACCAAGAGTGCCCACTTCCTTGCCATCAAGAGCACAGATACTGTGGATGCCTTAGCTGAGCTGTATGTCAGTGAGATAGCTAGATTACATGGGGCTACAGTGAGAATTAATTCTGATAGAGATTCTCGGTTTACTTCCAGATTTTAGACCCAGTTTCAGGAGTCCATGGGATCTCGATTGAGTTTTAATACCTCCTATCATCCTCAGTCAGATGGTCAATCAGAGAGGACTATTTAGACCTTGGAGGATATGTTGAGGGTGTGTACGATGGATTTTAAGGGATCATGGGATGATCTCCTGGCCTTAGCAGAGTTTGCGTACAATAACAACTATCATGTGAGTATTGGAATGGCACCTTTTGAGGCTCTTTATGGTAGGAGGTGTAGATCCCCTGTAGCTTGGGAAGAAGTCGGTGACAGAAAGATAAATGCTCTTGAGCTTGTTAAGCAAGCCGTACAGAATGTGAAACTCATATGTGAGAGGTTACGAGCTACACAGAGTAGACAGAAAAGCTACTCAGATGTGCGTAGACGGCCATTCGAGTTTGATGTTGGTGATGTAGTATTTTTGAAAATATCACCGACTAAGGGTATCATGCGATTTGGAAAGAAAGGAAAATTGAGTCCTTGATACATAGGACCATTCGAGATTCTTGAGAGAGTGGGAGAGGTAGCCTACAGATTGGCATTACCCCCGCGGATGTCCGAAAAACACAATGTTTTTCATGTGTCTATGTTGAGGAGGTACCACCCGGACCCTTCTCATGTCATAGAGTATGACGAGATGGACATAAGGACATGAGCTATACTGAAGAACTCGTCCGGATTCTCGATAGAAAGGAGAAGGTACTGAGAACTAAGAGCATCCCATTAGTGAAAGTTTTGTGGAAACATCACTCAATGGAAGAGGCAATGTAGGAACTAGAGAATCTCATGAATGAGAAATACCCCCATCTATTTGACTAGTTGATTTCAATTTGGAGGACCAAATTCTTTTAAGGTGGGGAGGATGTGAGATCTAAGAATTTTAGACATATTTTTAATTATGTAATATGAACAAGATGTGTAATTTATTGAGCTAAGTGAATTGTGGAAATTATATTTGGAGGTTTATGTGTAAGTGCTTAACCAAGTGGGAAACTATGAGGTCAGATCAATCTTAGGGAAGAAAGATCGATCTGGTAAGCTAAAATTGACAAGGAAGGAGGAACGCAAGTGAGCAGATTGATCTCCAATGGAAGAGGATCGATCTCCTTATGATTCTGTTTGAGAGAAGATCGATCTCATGAGGAAGGGATCGATCTCTAAATGTTTCTGCTTGGGAGAAGATCGATCTCCTCAAGGAGCGATCGATCTCATGTAGCCATTAAGAGATCGATCTCACCCCTCGACAGATCGATCTCCCAGGCATAAAATTACCCAAAATCGACCCCAAATTCAAATGTAGATCGATTTTATCAAGTGCCAGATCGATCTCCTACCCTCTGTCGATATAAGGAACCCCTGCTTTCTCCTGCAATTTCATTTTCTCTCTCTTTAAAACCCCATTTTCACCCGAGCCCTAGCTTTCTCACTCATCCAAAGCACCCATTTCTGTCCAAGTCAGAGGTTGTGGCAAGAAGGAAAGTTGTTCCTCATCAAAGGGAGAATAACATACTTGGAAATCAGAAGACGTATTGAATCGAGGCAAGAGATAAGCTCTCCATAAGTTTTGGGTAATTTCTAAACCTCGATCTTGATATTTGAGATGATTTTGTTGATAATGGTTGTTGGTATTGAGTTGAAATAGTTGGGAAATGATTAAGGATTGATGAAATTACAATGTAGTTGGAGTGATGATGATATTTAGCAATTTTGGTAATTTTGGGAATTTTGAGTTATAAATGGAAATTTAGACAATGTTGTGAATTAGCATAGATATAGTGGCATAGGAAATGTAGAATGTTGAGGTGTTGTGAGCAAGATTGTGGCTTGTGATAGAGTTATGAGAATTGAGAAAATTTGAGGTGTTATGAGCAATTATGCTCGCTTTTGTGAATTGAGGTTACTGTGATGATGAGTATTGATGTTTTAACATCGTTTGGATAGCTCGGGAGTTCCATAGTGGAATGCGAGCTAGTCCGTGATACGGGGGAAATAATTGCACTATACGAGGTGCAAAGAGGTAAGGGAAAACTAAATCATTTGTGTATGTGTTTTGATGAATTGTTTGTAGCATGAACCATGAATTGAGAATACAAGCATGTTTAGTGTTGTGTTCTGATATAATTGCACACGGTTTTTACAACCGGTTAAAGCCCATTATTTTATGAGTTTATAAGCTAAATGTGAAATTGCTTTATAAACCGTTGAGTTTGCGTGAAAAGTAAATTGGGCTCTACGTTAAGGTAATATTGAGATTTGAGAAAATGTGTGCATGTTTTGCCGGTTGGAACTCGGTTTTAATATGTTTTGTGTTGAGTACACAAATGTTTTAAATGAGTTTTATGAGAGAAAACCATAATGAGTTCTACGTGAAGGCATAACGTTTTATAAGATAATGGCTAATGATTGAGACTTAGGCGTGTCATGTTGAATACACATCGGGCCTTGCTTTGGTAGCATGTAAGACCGATATAGTGGGACGCCTGGGAACCGACCCAGGGACCACAGGCCTTGTTCTGGTAACATGTAAGTCCGATTATTCCTCTGCTTTGGTAGCGTTGGGAGGCCTTGTGTCACGACCCAATTCCGTTCTCTTTAACCGAAAATCACTAAAAAATTTTCGCGTTTTACTGTTACCTTACCCGATCGTGAACTAACTCACCACACACTGTTGGGCTGTGAGTCAATAATAAACTCCACATCGCATTCATTCTCAGTTAAATAAAACGATGTCATACATTTGCATTTAATCTTGTACTTATACAAAAGCATGTTTTACTGACATCTACATCCCCCATAATTACAACTCAAAGAATAATGTGCTTTTACATTGTTTAGATACAAAAAGAATCACTGTGTATATACCTCTAAGCGATGGAGATGCAGCGGAGTCCAAAATACCATGCCTCAGTCCTCACTAGGCTACTATGCACGCTCTGTAGGGGGAAAATAGAGAGGGATGAGCAACCACATGCTCAGTAAGGCAATAATGCAAGCATGGTAGATAACTACTCTATCTACATGCTGATAGTGTTATGCATAAATCGTTCATAGTAGGAGCATGAGGAAGTAAAACTATGCCATGTGAGTATACATATATATCATGTATTAAAATCATGTACATTGGCATATAAAACATGGTAAAAACATCATGTATAAATCATCTCATGCTCAATCTCATTTAAATTTATAAAAAGGGCAATTCATTAAGAAACCTCCTTTTTAAACCAACATCATAAACCTCTTTCTCAACACATAAATACCACCAAATCAATTCAAAATCACTACCACATTTTCATTTCACAATTCACGCATGTGTATAAAAACTAGGTCACTATATCAAAAGTGCCTATGTGGACCACTACATCATAAATCATCCCAGACCACACGCATCCAGGTGTGCGGGGTATCATGCTGGCATGAAGATGGATTATCCCTCGCCAGACTTTCTCATCACATAACCATCATGCGGTACATCGTACTCCATGTGATATACACGGTACAGCGTACTCCGCAGACTCAAATCATGATTGGGGGTGCCATTCCTAGGTCTTACCTACCCCATACCAAGAGTTTTCCATATCCTTGAAGGAGAGCCTCCCTGCCGAACAGAGCCTCTCCGCCTAACAGAGCCTCCCTGCCTCCTCGGGCTTAAGGATGTTAGCTTAAGGATGTAGGGCTTAAGGATCCTTCCGTAAGAGAGCCTCCCCACCGAACAGAGCCTCCCCGCCTAACAGAGCCTCCCCGCCTCTTTGGGCTTAAGGATGTTGGCTTAAGGATGTAGGGCTTAAGGATCTTACCGTACCCATGTAGGAGAGCCTCCCTGCCTAACAGAGCCTCCCCGCCCCTCCAGGGCTTAAGGATGTTGGCTTAAGGATCCCACCATAAGAGAGCCTCCCCACCGAACAGAGCCTCCCCGCCTCTTTGGGCTTAAGGATGTTAGCTTAAGAATGTAGGGCTTAAGGATCTTACCAACTTTCACAACCTTATACGTATCACAATGTGCAAACTTGTACGAGCAAAGCTCTAGCACGACTCATGCATCCTCTCATAAAGAGACGCGTACAAGCATAGCTCTAGTACGGTTATTCTCATAAGACAAACCACTCAAAAGCCACGTACGAGCAGAAGCTCCAGTACGGTTTATAAACATCATCATAGTTTTCAAATCAAGGTGGGAGCTAAGCTCAAGCACGTATCACACAAGTGAAAACATAGAAATCCAGCGCGAGCGAGGCTCTAGCGCGATTTATGTCATGCAAATATGATAGGCGGCTCATACATAATCAAACAATCCCGGTAACCGGGTTTAGCACTTCACAAATGCTTTTCCACAACATCAATAAAACACTAGCCGACCCATCTACAAGCTTGCTTAAAACCAGGCAGTTCCGTTTTGAAAAACATCAAAACATTAGATTTATGCAATTATTAGCCTTACTATCCCATTTCTTTACAATACCATTTCAACCACCAAATCTCATACAATTATTCACAGCTATTTTCGCATACCAAACAACCAATTTCTCAAACGTTCATGCATTTCATAAACACCCTATAATCCCGCAAATTACGAGCAGCTACCTCTATGTACTTACAGAATTCCCTTACCTGGAATCGCGATGCGTGATTCCACTTCCTTAAAGCTGCTACTCGTACCACTCGATTCGTCTTCAACGAACTCTTCGGGACTGCACAAAATCGTATCCCGCATTATACTCGATCCATATAATATGACATCGTGCGCTCACTATAGTCAATTCGACCTATAGTTTTCTATTAACGCTTATGAGGCCTCGTTTCATTACTTTATCCAAAACTCGAATCTATGGATTCTTTTAGGCCTATTAACTCATTCCAAATCGATATTAAATCGATATCAAGCTCATAGTGTTCACATTTCATTGATTTCCTCACTATGGCATTTGTCAAGCATTTACATGCTCATTTTCATAATTTCACTTAAACCCACATTATAACTCCACATAACCATTCCAAATCACCCACATTACTCATCTAACAACTTATCATAACCTATAAACCACTAACTCCCCAAATCATACTTTCTCACACTAGAGGCATTCCATTTTCTAGGTTATATTAGTTTCTAACACAACCTAGGTGTTTCCATCCATACATACTCATGCCAAACAACTCCAAAATCAATTAAATAGACAATGTACTTAGATTGGAGTGTTAGAATCTTACCAAATATGATTTTTCTTCTTACTCCAAATGTCAATGCCCTTATCTCCTTCAATACCCACAATGGGATTTTGGGTTCCAACTATGTTGTTCTCTTCCTCAAGGTGAACAACTTAATGTCTAATGGTCTCCCCTCAATTCTTGCTGGAAATGGCTGATTTTAGAGAGAGAAAGTTAGGTTTTTAGGTTAGAAATGGAAGATTGGTGTTTTTCCCGAAATTTTCAAATTTTTAGCCCTCCTTATATAGAAATAGCTTGAGGAGATCGATCTTGTCCAAGAGGAGATCGATCTGGTCCCCTTAAATCTCTCATTTTCACAAAATTTTAAGCATGAGATCGATCTGTCGAAGCATGAGATCGATCTGGTCCCAAACAGAGAGCTAAGGAGATCGATCTGGGTGCTTGAGGATCGATCTTTTCATTACAGAATGCTTAGGAGATCGATCTGGCCCCATTGGAGATCGATTTGCTCTATTTCATTGCCCAAATAAGAGCATTTTGGCTCTTTCAGATCGATCTCTCATCTTATGAGATCGATCTGGCCTTCATGTTTTCCAGATTTCCTGCAGTTTCCTTGCTGCAACTCTTACTAACACATCCTTGATCTATTTCCATGGCCATTTTCTCATCCATCCACCTTTATAACTTGAAAATGGCATCCATTCACACCTTATGCACATTGAAACTTGTGTGCATTCATTGTATGTCCAAAGGTATGCTACATAAAACCAAATGGAAGCATTTATATTCATGCAACTTCCTTCCATTTACAACACCACCCATTTTGAGTTTCAATCACATCCATCACTTATAAGGACTCATTTCTTCATATTCAAACTCAATGGAACTTGTATGTATGTTACAAATCATATTACACATATATACATTGAATCTATGGACTTACATCGATCATACTTTACATTACAAGTCCATTCACATTCATTACACATTACAACTTTACATATACGGGGTCTCACATTCTCCCATCCTTCAAGGAATTTGGTCCTCCAAATTAGAACCAAGTCACTCTTCAAAAAGTTGGGGGTACTTCTCCCGTATCAGGTTCTCCAATTCCCATGTGGCTTCTTCCGCCGTGTGATGTTGCCAAAGGACTTTCACTAAGGGAATTGTCTTATTCCGCAACACTTTCTCTTTTCTATCCAATATCCGAACTGGCTTCTCAACATATGTCATACTCTCATTGAGCTCCAACGGCTCATATCTTAACACGTGTGCCGGGTCCGAGTGATACTTCCGAAGCATCGAGACGTGGAAGATGTTGTGGACATTTGC
Organism: Firmiana major; assembly: GCA_033439115.1. Taxonomy (NCBI): domain Eukaryota; kingdom Viridiplantae; phylum Streptophyta; class Magnoliopsida; order Malvales; family Malvaceae; genus Firmiana; species Firmiana major. Next base: position 16,328,308 of record CM065903.1, on the reverse strand, counting down.
CAAGTTCGGTGGCAATGCCAACCTATACGCCTTATCTCCCACTCTCTCCAAAATCTCGAAGGGTCCGATATATCTAGGGCTCAGCTTGCCCTTCTTACCAAATCTCATAATACCCTTCGATGGTGATACCCTCAGAAACATCGACTCACCCTCATCAAACTCCAGTGGTCTTCGTCTCTTGTCAGCATAACTCTTTTGCTAGCTCTGAGCTGTCCGTAATCTCTCACATATCAACTGGACGTCCTCAGATGCCTGCTGCACTAAGTCCAGAGCAAAAATCTGTCTGTCACCAATCTCTTCCCATCCAATGGGGGAACGGCATCTACATCCATACAATGCCTCATAGGGTGCCATCCCGATACTCGCATGATAGCTATTATTATAAGCGAACTCGGTTAACTGCAGGTGGTCATCCCAGGAGCCTCTAAAATCTAGCACACACGCTCTCAACATATCCTCGAGGGTCTGTATAGTCCTCTCTGACTGCCCATCTGTCTGAGGATGAAAATCGGTGCTAAAACTCAGTCGGGTTCCCAGCGCTTCCTGAAAATGTTCCCAAAAATGGGAAGTGAAGCGGGCATCCCTATCAGAAACAACGCTCACTGGTACACCATGTAGCCGTACTATCTCTCGAATATACAGGTTCGCCAACTGACTCAGTGTATCGGTAGCTCTCATAGCCAAGAAATGGGCGAACTTAGTCAACCGGTCCACAATAACCCATATGGCATCATGACCTCTGCGGGTCCTCGGCAACCCCATCACAAAATCCATGGTGACATGCTCCCACTTCCATGTCGGTATCGGTAGAGGCTGTAATAATCCTGCAGGCTTCTGATCCTCTACCTTCACTTGCTGACAAACGAGACACTTAGCGACATATTCAGCAATGTCTCTCTTCATTCCAGACCACCAATAAACCTTCCAAAGGTTTCGATACATCTTGGTACTTCCCGGATGTATCGTATACTTCGATGAGTGAGCCTCTGATAAAATCATTCTCCTGATCTCAGGATCCCTGGGAACGCATACTCTGCCTTTGAACCTCAATAACCCATCAGCACTTTGCTCAAAATCAATACCTACACCTGTCTGTATCTGCCTCAGCCAATCGATGCACCGTCGATCGCTCTGCTGGGCTCGTCGAATACTGCCAATCAACTCTGGCTCTAGTCTCAAACTAGCCATGATCTCAAGTCTCTCAGATCTAGGTGGGGTTACATCTAAACTGAGGTTCGCAAAGTGTTCTGATAATTCATGTTCCCGTACCATCATATAAGACACCAACCCAAGGTTCTTTCTACTCAAGGCATCGGCAACTACATTTGCCTTACCCGGGTGGTACATGATTTCACAATCATAGTCTTTCAGGAGTTCGAGCCATCTCCTCTGTCTCATATTCAGCTCTTTCTACGAGAACAGGTACTTAAGGCTCTTATGATCTGTGAACACCTGAAATTTCTCACCATAGAGATAGTGGCGCCATATTTTTAAAGCAAATACTATAGCCGCCAACTCCAAATCATGTGTCGGGTAGTTCCTCTTATGATCTTTCAACTGTCTAGATCCATAGGCAACTACCCTCCCATCCTGCATAAGCACACAGTCCAGTCCCTGGTGTGATGCATCTGTATACACCGAGAATCCTCCTGAGCTGGTAGGAATGGTGAGAACTGGAGCAGTCATCAATCGACGCTTAAGCTCCTCAACATGCCTCATCCCACACAAACTTAACATCTTTTCGCGTGAGGCGTGTCAATGATGCAGCTAGTCTGGAGAAACCCTCTACAAATATCCGATAATATCCTGCCAATGCCAGAAAACTACTGATCTCAGTTACTGTCTTGGGCTGTTCCCACTGTACAACTGCCTCTATCTTGGATGGATCCATCGATACCTCATCCTTTGACACAACATGCCGCACAAATGAGATCTGTTCTAACCAAAAGTTACACTTGCTGAGTTTGGCATACAATTCTCTCTCTCGGAGGGTCTACAAAACTATCCTCAAGTGCTCCTCATGATCTTCCCTGGACTTAGAATACACCAAAATGTCATCAATGAACACTATTACAAACTTGTCCAGGTATGGCTTGAATATATCATTCATCAATGCCATAAATGCTGCGGGAGCATTCGTCAATCCGAATGGCATCACCAAAAACTCGTAGTGGCCATAACGGGTAAGAAATGCTGTTTTGGGTACATCTCCACTCCTGATCCTCAACTGATGATACCCTGACCGCAGATCTATCTTAGAAAATACTTCGGCTCCCTGGAGCTGATCCAACAATCATCGATTCTTGGAAGGGGGTACTTATTCTTAATGGTGGCCTTATTCAACAACCGATAATCTATACACAGTCGGAGGCTTCCATCCTTCTTCCTTATAAATAGAACCGGTGCTCCCCAAGGTGAGACACTCGGTCTAATAAACCCCTTCTCCAGTAACTCTTGCAGCTGTTTCTTCAGCTCTTCCAATTCTATCGGAGCCATTCTATAGGGTGGTTTCGATATCGGCTCTGTACCAGGCACTAGCTCAATGCAAAATTCCATTTTCCTTTCAAGTGGTAGTCCTGGTAATTCATCCGGAAAGACATCAGGGTAATTCGTAATTACGGCTATGTCTCTCAATTTCAGGTGTGCCTCATCTATATCAACCACGTATGCAATGAACCCTTCACATTATCCTCTCCATCGTTAGTAACATAAACCATCACTCCACATTCAGCATTTATCATAAACAATAATTTATCTCTCAAGCAATATGCATTTAAAATCATACTCCTTTATTTACAACAAACATGCTATTTTCATATCATTTCTTTTCATCAAAATTTACAATAAGATTGTCTAATCCTGAAAACATCAATGTTTTGGTATGACAATCCATCACAACACGATTGGTAGCCAACCAATCCATTCCCAAAATTACATCAAAATCATTCATATTCAATAAAATCAGATTGGCTATCATTTCCTTCCCCTCTATCTTTAACTTACAATCTTTACATACATGCTCAGTTAATTGACTATCATTCATGGGTGTGGAAATCATTAACATTTTATCCAACAATGTTGGTTTCACATGCTTCCATAATTTATGTGCAAAGGAAGGTGATATGAAAGAATGCGTGGCACCAGGATCAAATAATACCAATGCTTCTAAATCAAAGATTCGGATGGTACCTTTAATCACATCCGTCGATGCGGCTGCAGTGTCCTGGTCCAGCGCGTGCACCCTTCCTCTGCTCACACCCACAGCCTGTTTCCCTTTTTCCTCAGCTGTAGTCCTCCTCCTCGGGGCTGCTGTCTCAACTGAAGCTCCCTCAGGCTCCTTGCCCTTCTGTGGGGCAATCTCCATCTTCTCAGGACAATGCTTAGCCATATGTCCTGGTCTCTCGCATCTAAAACACACCATAGGGGTCATCAGACAGGGCCTATTCCCATGAAATCTCCCACAACTCCTACACTGATCACTAGTAGGACGTGGTCCTCCAATAGTCATACCCCTCGGCGCAGTCAAGGCTGGGTATATGGGAGGTCTAGCAGCTCTCTCCTGCACCTCCTCAATCGTAGGCCTCTTCTCGAAAAATCTTTGGCCACCTCTCTTGGCCACTCTTCCAAACCTGGATCTCTTTCAGTCTTTGTCCTTCCTGACACTTATCCTCCCAAGCTCGGAGGCGTTTCGTTCAAAGTCTTGCTCACACAACTGAGCCTTATGTACAGCCTCCTCGTAAGTCAAAATGTCGAAGGGAGCTAGCTTAGTCCGGATGGCCAATCTCAATCCATCCATGAACTTCTGTATCTTTCGGGTCTCACTACCCATCGTGTCAGGGTCATATCTCCCCAATGACATAAACTTGGACTCATACTCGTCCACAGTATGGTTCCCCTGAACCAAATTCATAAATTCCATATGTAATTTCCTCTGTGCGGTAGCTGGAATATACTGTCTTCTGAAGGCCTCCAAGAATATCTCCCATGAAATCTCGGAGTGTCTAGCCCTCAAAATAGCTTCGGTGGATCTCTACCAGTGCTCTGCCTCGCCTTTCAACATAAACACGGTAAAGGCAACCTTCTCAGCTGAAGTGCATCGAAAAAACCTATATAGTTTCTCCATCTCATACACCCAATCCTCCGTAACCACTGGGTCCTTCACCCCTCTAAACACTGGGGGTTTCAGCGCTTGAAACTCTCGCAACCTGCTCAAGTCGCAGTCATAACCCAAATCACTACCGCTCTGCTGTGGAGCGATAGGAGAATCTGTATCCTGGGCTGGAGGTGGTGTAACTGTTGCTGTCTCAGCAGCATGATGTCTCTCCACCTCTGCAGCTGCCTGTTCAGTAGTAGGCTGTGCTGCGGGACCTCGTCTATCACCGGCGCCCAAGGCCTGCCTGACTTTCTCCACCAAATTCTCAATACTCCGCTCTAACCTAGCGAAGGGAGCCTCAGTATCCTCTGCTCTCCCAGCAGGGTTCTGTGGAGCCTATTCAGTCTGTGGCTCCCCACGGCTCTCAGGCCTACCTCTACGGCCTCTAGCATGTGCTCTCGCCCCTCTACCTTTGCGTGTAACTGGCATAGTGCCTAACTTCTTGTATTATAATAATTTATTAAGCTCAATCCATCATGATATACACAGTTATATCTAAACAAAAGCACAGTACTACGGGGATGTACTTTCCTACGTTTTATTAGTGACTCACATCAGGCCAACACAGCTCTGATACCAATCTCTGTCACGACCCAATTCCATTCTCTTTAACCGAAAATCACTAAAAAATTTTCGCATTTTACTGTTACCTTACCCGGTCGTGAACTAACTCACCACACACTGTTGGGTTATGAGTCAACAATAAACTCCACATCTCATTCATTCTCAGTTAAATAAAACGATGTCATACATTTGCATTTAATCTTGTACTTATACAAAAGCATGTTTTACTGACATCTACATCCCCCATAATTACAACTCAAAGAATATTGTGCTTTTACATTGTTTAGATACAAAAAGAATCACTGTGTATATACCTCTCAGCGATGGAGATGCAGCGGAGTCCAAAATACCATGCCTCAGTCCTCACTAGGCTACTATGCACGCTCTATAGGGGGGAAAATAGAGAGGGATGAGCAACCACATGCTCAGTAAGGCAATAATGCAAGCATGGTAGATAACTACTCTATCTACATGCTGATAGCGTTATGCATAAATCGTTCATAGTAGGAGCATGAGGAAGTAAAACTATGCCATGTGAGTATACATATATATCATGTATTAAAATCATGTACATTGGCATATAAAACATGGTAAAAACATCATGTATAAATCATCTCATGCTCAATCTCATTTAAATTTATAAAAAGGGCAATTCATTAAGAAACCTCCTTTTTAAACCAACATCATAAACCTCTTTCTCAACACATAAATACCACCAAATCAATTCAAAATCACAACCACATTTTCATTTCACAATTCACGCATGTGTATAAAAACTAGGTCACTATATCAAAAGTGCCTATGTGGACCACTACATCATAAATCATCCCAGACCACACGCATCCAGGTGTGCGGGGTATCATGCTAGCACGAAGATGGATTATCCCTCGTCAGACTTTCTCATCACATAACCATCATGCGGTACATCGTACTCCATGTGATATACACGGTACAGCGTACTCCGCAGACTCAAATCGTGATTGGGGGTGCCATTCCTAGGTCTTACCTACCCCATACCAAGAGTTTTCCATATCCGTGAAGGAGAGCCTCCCTGCCGAACAGAGCCTCCCCACCTAACAGAGCCTCCCTGCCTCCTCGGGCTTAAGGATGCTAGCTTAAGGATGTAGGGCTTAAGGATCCTTCCGTAAGAGAGCCTTCCCACCGAACAGAGACTCCCCGCCTAACAGAGCCTCCCCGCCTCTTTGGGCTTAAGGATGTTGGCTTAAGGATGTAGGGCTTAAGGATCTTACCGTACCCATGTAGGAGAGCCTCCCTGCCTAACAGAGCCTCCCCGCCCCTCCAGGGCTTAAGGATGTTGGCTTAAGGATCCCACCGTAAGAGAGCCTCCCCACCGAACAGAGCCTCCCTGCCTAACAGAGCCTCCCCGCCTCTTTGGGCTTAAGGATGTTAGCTTAAGGATGTAGGGCTTAAGGATCTTACCAACTTTCACAACCTCATATGTATCATAATGTGCAAACTTGTGCGAGCAAAGCTCTAGCACGACTCATGCATCCTCTCATAAAGAGACGCGTACGAGCATAGCTCTTGTACGGTTATACTCATAAGACAAACCACTTAAAAGCCACGTACGAGCAGAAGCTCCAGTACGGCTTATAAACATCATCATAGTTTCCAAATCAAGGTGCGAGCTAAGCTCAAGCACATATCACACAAGTGAAAACATAGAAATCCAGCGCGAGCGAGGCTCTAGCGCGATTTATGTCATGCAAATACGATAGGCGGCTCATACACAATCAAACAATCCCGGCAACCTGGTTTAGCACTTCACAAATGCTTTTCCACAACATCAACAAAACACTAGCCAGCCTATCTACAAGCTTGCTTAAAACCAAGCAGTTCTGTCACGCCCCGGAAGTGCGAAAAATAGGGCTAATTTAAAACTTTTTACTCATTAATTCTCAATTAAGAGTGCATTCCTTTGCAGTGTCATACATTATCATATTTATCGTGCCTCAGGATCTCATCACTAGAAATTATATATCATATCAAATACATTAATCCATCTCAAGTTAATTAATCCTAATACATCCCATACAATGTTATACATCAAGTGTCTGCAATTACAGTAATTGTCTGGGTACATGAAAAGATAAAAGATACCTCAAATACAATATATGGCCTGGAGCTCAAGTCCTCCACTAGCCACTACTTCGTACATCGCAGGAAACCCCTTTTTACTTGAAGAAATCTGGGGGGAAAGAAAACAGGGTGAGCTTCTAAATCGCTCAGTAAAGGGGGTAAGGGACTCATTTCATAAACCAAAATGCACATCACAAAATATTTATTTGTGTGTGAAACTCATTAATCTCATTTGAAAACCATAACATGAAAGTACTCAAAATGACATTCTCATGTCTCAAATCATGTGAAAACATGAAGAAAAAAGGCTTAGTCTAGAGCAATAACAAAGCATGTGAAAATAATGCGATAAACGCTTTCTCAATTAACGTGATAAAATCACTGTAATAATAATGCACGTGGCACAGCCACTAAACACACATGGCATAGCCACTGATTTAAATTCACACGTGGAACAGCCACTAAACACACGTGGCATAGCCACTGATTTAAATTCACACGTGGCATAGCCACTAAACACACGTGGCATAGCCACAGATAGGGTTTCACATGGCAACGGCCACCAATTATGGTTCTCACGTGGCAACGGCCACCAAATAGGGTTCTCACGTGGCAACGACCACCAAATAGGGTTCTCATTTGGCAACAGCCACCAAATAGGGTTTCTCACGTGGCAACGACCACCAAATAGGGTTCTCACGTGGCAACGGCCACCAAATGGGGTACTCACGTGGCAACGGCTACCAAATAGGGTTTTCACGTGGCAACGGCCACCAAATGGGGTTCTCACGTGGCAACGGCCACCAAGTATACGTGGCATAGCCACAGAATGGGTTATTCTCACGTTACCAGAACGGAGAAGAATCGAGCTTACATGCTACCAGAGCAATACCCGGTGTGTACTCAGAATTACACACCTAAGTCTTAATCACATAAGACTAGTTTGCCTTCACGTAGAACTCATAGTGGTTTTTCTCTCATAAAACTCATTTGAAAACCGTTTTGTACTCAACACAAAACATAATAAAATCGAGTTCCAACCGGCAAAGCACGCATACATTTCTCAAATCTCGATATTGCCTTAACGTAGAGCCCAATTCATTACTCACACAAAATTCAACAGTTTATAAAGAAATTTCACACTCAGCTTATACACTCATAAAATAATGGGCTGCAACCGGCTATAAAAATCGTGTGCAATTGTATCACAACACTCAACATGCTTGTTTTATAAATCACAATTCATGCTATATATAGTTCGCAAATCACATACACAAATGGTTTAGTTTCCCTTACCTCTTTGCACCTCGTATAGTGCAATCGTTTCCCCCGTATCACGGACTAGCCTCGCATTCCACTCTGGAACTCCCGAGCTGTCCAAGATGTTAAAACATCAATACTCAATTATCTCATCAGCCTCAATTCTCAAAATCGAGCATAATTGCTCATAACACCTCAAATCTCTTGATTCTCGTAACTCTACCCCAAACTACACTCTCATTCACGACATCTCAACGTTCTACATTTCTCATGCCAATTATCTATGCTAATTCACCACATTGTCTAAATTTCTATTTATAGCTCAAATTCGCAAAATTGCTAAATATCATTATCACTCCAACCACATTGCAATTTCATCAATCCCTAATCATTTCTCAGCTATTTCAACACAATGACAACCACCATTATCATCAAAATCATCTCAAATATCAAGATCGAGGTTTAGAAATTAGAAATTACCCAAAACTTGTGGAGAGCTTATCTCTTGCCTCGATTCGATCCGCCTTTCGATTTCCAAGTATGTTGTTCTCCCTTTGATGAGGAACAACTTTCCTTCTTGCCACAACTTCTGATTTGGCCAAAAATGGGTGTTTTGGAGGAGTGAGAAAGCTAGGTTTCGATGAAAATGAGGGTTGGAAGAGAGAGAAAGTGAGATTGCAGGAGAAAAACAGGGGTTCCTTATATAGGCTGAGGGTAGGAGATCGATCTGCCTCTTGATGAGATCGATCTGCATTTGAATTTTACGGACGATTTGGGTAATTTTATGCCTAGGAGATCGATCTGTCGAGGGGTGAGATCGATCTCTTTATGGCTTAATGAGATCGATATGCTCCTTGAGGAGATCGATCTTCTCCCAAACAGAATCATTTGGAGATCGATCTCTTCCTCATGAGATCGATCTTCTCTCAAACAGAATCATAAGGAGATCGATCCTCTTCCATTGGAGATCGATCTGCTCCTTAAATTCCTCCTTCCTCGTCATTTTTAACTCACCAGATCGATCTCTCCTTCTCCCAGATCGATCTGTCCTCATAGCTTCACACTTATTTTAAACACTTAGAATATAATTCTCCAATTATCATTCCCACAATTCACTTAGCTCAATAAATTACACTTCAAGTTCATATTACATCATTCAAATATATCTAAAATTCTCATATCTCACATCCTCCCCACCTTAAATAGAATTTGGTCCTCCAAATTCAACTCAACTAGTCAAATAGATGGGGGTATTTCTCCTTCATGAGATTCTCTAGTTCCCACGTTGCCTCCTCCATTAAGTGATGTTTCCACAAAACTTTCACTAATGGGATGTTCTTAGTTCTCAGTACCTTCTCTCTTCTATCGAGAATCTGGACGGGTTCCTCAGTGTAGCTCATATCCTCTATGACATGAGAAGGGTCCGGGTGGTACTTCCTCAACATAGACACATGAAAAACATTGTGTATTCCGGACATCTGTGGGGGTAATGCTAATCTGTAAGCTACCTCTCCCACTCTCTCAAGAATCTCGAATGGTCCTACGTATCGAGGACTCAATTTCCCTTTCTTCCCAATTCGCATGATACCCTTACTCGGTGATATTTTCAGAAATACTGCATCACCAACCTCAAACTCGAGTGGTCGTCTACGCACATCCGCGTAGCTTTTCTGTCTACTTTGTGTAACCCATAACCTCTCACGTATGAGTTTCACACTCTGTACGGCTTGCTCAACAAGCTCGGGAGCATTTATCTTTCTGTCACTGACTTCTTCCCAAGCTACAGGGGATCTACACCTCCTACCATATAGAGCCTCAAAAGGTGCCATACCAATACTCGCATGATAGCTGTTATTGTATACAAACTCTGCTAGGGGCAGGTGATCATCCCATGATCCCTTAAAATCCATCGTACACGCCCTCAACATATTCTCCAGGGTCTGAATAGTCCTCTCTGACTGACCATCTGTCTGAGGATGATAGGCGGTATTGAAACTCAATCGAGATCCCATAGACTCCTGAAACTGGGTCTAAACTCTGGAAGTAAATCGGGAATCTCTATCAGAAGTAATACTCACTGGAGCCCCATGTAATCTAGCTATCTTACTGACATACAGCTCAGCTAAGGCATCCATAGTATCTGTGCTCTTGATGGCAAGGAAGTGGGCACTCTTGGTCAATCTATCCACAATGACCCATATCGCGTCACGACCTCTTCGGGTCCTCGGTAAACCCATAATAAAGTCCATAGTGACATGCTCCCATTTCCATATAGGTATAGGTAAAGGCTGTAGTAGTCCTCCAGGCATTCGATGCTCAGCTTTCACTTGCTGGCATACTAAACACCTGGCCATATACTCTGCCACGTCTCGCTTCATACCACTCCACCAATACACCTTTCTTGAGTCTCGGTACATCTTAGTACTCCCTGGGTGCATGGTGTATCGTGAGTAGTGGGATTCTCTCAGTATCTGTCTCTTCAGGGTATCATCGTCCGGTACACAAATCCATCCTCTGAATCTCAACAATCCATCCTCACTGACTGTGAGATCCGACTGCGAACTCTGTTCAGCTTGGCTAATCATATCTATCAATCTCTGATCACTGCGCTGCCCAGTTCTAATCTGATCCATGATCCTGGGCTCTATTCGCAAGCTAGCCACAAATCCAGTCTCTATCTCTTTAACTCTGATCCGAAGTTCAGCAAACTGCTTCAGTAATTCCCATTCCCTGATCATCATAGCAGATATCATACTCTTCCTGCTTAGGGCATCAGCAACCACATTCGCCTTACCCGGATGATATAGAATCTCGCAGTCATAATCCTTAAGGAGTTCCATCCATCTCCTTTGTCTCATGTTTAACTCTTTCTGATCAAAGAGATATCTCAAACTCTTATGATCAGTGAAGATCTGGAATCTTTCCCCATATAAGTAGTGTCGCCAGATCTTCAAAGCAAATACCACAGCGGCTAACTCCAAATCATGCGTGGGGTAATTTCGCTCATGGTCTTTCAGCTGTCGCAATCCATATGCGACCACTCTTCCGTGCTGCATAAGCACACACCCCAATCCTTGATGAGATGCATCACTATACACCAAAAATCCTCCTGACCCCTCAGGAATAGTTAACACAGGTGCCGCTGTCAACCTCCTCTTTAATTCTTGAAAACTGAGCTCACATTGATCAGTCCATATAAATGGAGTCTCTTTGCGCGTGAGCTTAGTCAAAGGGGCGACAATCCGGGAAAATCCTTCCACAAATCTTCTGTAATACCCTGCCAAACCAAGGAAGCTTCGTACCTCAGTAACTGTCCTCGATCTCTCCCAATTAAGCACAGCCTCCACCTTGCTTGGGTCCACTGATACTCCTTCCTCTGAAACTATATGACCAAGGAAAGCTATCCGATCCAGCCAAAACTCACACTTACTAAGCTTTCCATATAATTGCTTATCTTGGAGTATCTGTAGTACTAACCACAAATGATGTGCATGCTCCTCATACGACTGAGAGTATACCAGGATATCATCAATAAAGACTATCACAAATTTATCTAGATAGTCTCTGAACACTTCGTTCATCAACCTCATAAATGCTGCAGGGGCGTTCGTCAATCAAAAGGACATCACCAGAAATTCATAATGGCCATACCTCATCCTGAAGGCCGTCTTTAGAATATCTTCTTCCTTGATCCTCAATTGGTGATAGCCCGATCTCAGATCAATCTTAGAAAACTGATACCCCTCTCAGCTGATCAAGTAGATCATCAATCCTGGGCAGTGGGTATTTATTCTTCACTGTGGCTTTATTCAACAATCGATAGTCTACGCATAATCTGAGACTACCATCCTTCTTCTTGACAAATAAAACCGGTGCTCCCCACGGTGAAACACTAGGCCTAATGAACCCTTGATCCAATAACTCCTGTAGTTGTTTCTTCAATTCCTCAAGTTCCACTAATGCCATCCTGTAGGGAGGTTTAGAGATCGGCTGAGTATCTGGTACCAAATCAATGGTAAACTCCAGCTCTCTCTCTGGTGGTAAACCTGGCAATTCATCTGGGAAAACATCTAGAAATTCACACACCACAGGTATATCCTCAATCCTCGGATGTTCCCGCTCATCGTCTGAGATGAGTGTCTCATAACCTTCACATGAACAATCATATTTAATATTCCCCACAATAATATCAAAATTCTCAAATTACTTACTAGAATTCCACATATTCATTTCCTCAATATCTCAATCGTACACTATAAGGTTCAGGTAGAGAGAAAGTTACAACCTTAGTGTAGCAATCTAAGCTCACTCGATTGGCTGCCAACCAATCCATTCCCAAAATTACATCAAATCCATGTATATTCAACATGATTAGATCTGCTAACATCCCTCTATCTCCCACCTTTATCTCACATCCTCTACAGATTAACTCAATTCTCTGGGATTCACGCATAGGAGTATTTACATGTAGTATATATTCTAGAGGTTCAAACTTCAAGTTTAATCTACATGCAAAATGCTCAGAAATAAACGAATGCGTGGACCCTGAATCAATCAACACATGAGCCTTATGATTACAGACAGAGAGTGTACCTCTTATAGTTTCTGCAGAAGTGTCAGCAGTCTCCTTATCTAGGGCAAACACACGTCCCTATGTAACAGGTCTCTTTCCTTTCTCTGCAGTAGTGGCCCATCTCGGGGGATTCACTCTCTGAGGCTGTTGTCTAGTGGGCTCCAAGACATGTGGTTTCTGAGGTTGAGGGCAATCCTTCACCATGTGACCCATGTCTCCACATCTAAAATATCATGGATCGACCCAGTACAACTTCCCTCATGCATTCGACCACAATTTCTGCAAAACCTTATCTCTGGACTGACATCTCGAGGGGTCTCTCTAATGTTAGGGTACCCTCTGGGTCTCTCTAATCTACCCTTCTGTACCTCAATCCTTCCTTTTCTGAAGGAACCTCTCCGAGCCTCTGTTTGGAAAAGTGCTAGCCTCTTGCCCTTATCTCTATTCACCGCTCTGAGCTCATTCTGGGATTGTACCATCTCGATTCCTCTTTCAATCTCTTGTGCTCGTCTCAGAGCATCTCCAAACTCAGAAATACAGAGCCCTATCAATCTATCTCTGATGACGGGCTTCAACCCATGCACAAACTTCTCTATGCGGAGCTCTTCACTCTTGAAGGTCTATGGGTCATATCTCAATAGCGTTGTGAATTGGCTCTCATAGTCATCCACAGACATGTCACCCTGTACCAAACTCAAAAACTCGGCCTGTTTCTTTCTCTGGGCGGCTCGTGGTACATATTGGGTCCTAAAGGCTGTCTGAAACTCTTCCCAACCAATCACATCCTGGTGGGACATCAGAATACCCTGGGTAGTACCCCACCAATCTCGAGCTCTCCCTTTCAACATATAGATACTCATACTGACCCTCTCAGCATCGGTGCACCCCAGATAATCAAATATAATTCTCAACACCGTCAGCCACTCCTCAGCCTCTGTAGGATCCTTCCTTCCCCTAAACGCGGGTGGATTCATCTTCAGAAAATCCTTTAGTCGGACCATACTTCTATCATCAGGCTGAGTGACAGGAGGAGCTGGGTCCATCTGTACTGGGAGTATGGGAGGTCCTTGTGGTGGTGTAGGAGTAGTACCCGAGGCATTAACTCCAAAGTGTTGCGTGAATAACTCTGCCATCTGCTCAAAACCTTACCTCACATCGATCTCAATCCGATTAAATCGAGAGTTAGGACTCTCTGGTTGTGGGACAGGTGGCGGAAGGGACTCTGCCTGCCTCCTCGAACGACCTCGTCGTCCACTCATTCTCTATCTTAACTCGTCTCCTGCGCGTACATATCAGAATCGATTGAAATCTCAATCCTCAATTTCAGTTCATGACCAGACTATTACAGACACTTGGGATGTATTCTATTTCACTTAACCGACACTGACAGTACTAGACACCCTAAGCTCTGATACCAAGAAAACTCTGTCACGCCCCGAAAGTGCGAAAAATAGGGCTAATTTAAAACTTTTTACTCATTAATTCTCAATTAAGAGTGCATTCCTGTGCAGTGTCATACATTATCATATTTATCGTGCCTCAGGATCTCATCACTAGAAATGATATATCATATCAAATACATTAATCCATCTCAAGTTAATTAATCCTAATACATCCCATACAATGTTATACATCAAGTGTCTGCAATTACAGTAATTGTCTGGGTACATGAAAAGATAAAAGATACCTCAAATACAATATATGGCCTGGAGCTCAAGTCCTCCACTAGCCACTACTCCATACGTCACAGGAAAACCCTTTTCACTTGAAGAAATCTGGGGGGAAAGAAAACAGGGTGAGCTTCTAAATCGCTTAGTAAAGGGGGTAAGGGACTCATTTCATAAACCAAAATGCACATCACAAAATATTTATTTGTGTGTGAAACTCATTAATCTCATTTGAAAACCATAACATGAAAGTACTCAAAATGACATTCTCATGTCTCAAATCATGTGAAAACATGAAGTAAAAAGGCTCAGTCTAGAGCAATAACAAAGCATGTGAAAATAATGCGATAAACGCTTTCTCAATTAACGTGATAAAATCACTGTAATAATAATGCACGTGGCACATCCACTAAACACACGTGGCATAGCCACTGATTTAAATTCACATGTGGCACAGCCACTAAACACACGTGGCATAGCCATTGATTTAAATTCACACGTGGCATAGCCACTAAACACACGTGGCATAGCCACTAAACACACGTGGCATAGCCACTGATTTAAATTCACACGTGGCACAGTCACAAGATAGGGTTTCATGTGGCAACGGCCACCAATTAGGGTTCTCACGTGGCAACGGCCACCAAATAGGGTTCTCACGTGGCAACGGCCACCAAATAGGGTTTCTCATGTGGCAACGGCCACCAAATAGGTTTCTCACGTGGCAACGGCCACCAAATGGGGTACTCACGTGGCAACGGCCACCAAATAGGGTTCTCACGTGGCAACGGCCACCAAATGGGGTTCTCACGTGGCAACGGGCACCAAGTATACGTGGCATAGCCACAGAATGGGTTATTCTCATGTTACCAGAACGGAGAAGAATCGGGCTTACATGCTACCAGAGCAATGCCCGGTGTGTACTCAGAATTACACACCTAAGTCTTAATCACATAAGACTAGTTTGCCTTCACGTAGAACTCATAGTGGTTTTTCTCTCATAAAACTCATTTGAAAACCGTTTTGTACTCAACACAAAACATAATAAAACCGAGTTCCAATCGGTAAAGCACGCACACATTTCTCAAATCTCGATATTGCCTTAACGTAGAGCCCAATTCATTACTCACACAAAATTTAGCGGTTTATAAAGCAATTTCACACTCAGCTTATAAACTCATAAAATAATGGGCTCCAACCGGTTATAAAAATCATGTGCAATTGTATCACAACACAACACTCAACATGCTTGTTTTATAAATCACAATTCATGTTATAATTGTTCCCAAATCACATACACAAATGGTTTAGTTTCCCTTACCTCTTTGCACCTCGTATAGTGCAATCGTTTCCCCCGTATCACGGACTAGCCTCGCATTCCACTCTGGAACTCCCGAGCTGTCCAAACGATGTTAAAACATCAATACTCAATTATCTCATCAACCTCAATTCTCAAAATCGAGCATAATTGCTCATAACACCTCAAATCTCTTGATTCTCGTAACTCTACCCCAAACTACACTCTCATTCATGACATCTCAACGTTCTACATTTCTCATGCCAATTATCTATGCTAATTCACCACATTGTCTAAATTTCTATTTATAACTCAAATTCCCAAAATTGCTAAATATCATTATCACTCCAACCACATTGCAATTTCATCAATCCCTAATCATTTCTAAGCTATTTCAACATAATGACAACCACCATTATCATCAAAATCATCTCAAATATCAAGATCGAGGTTTAGAAATTACCCAAAACTTGTGGAGAGCTTATCTCTTGCCTCGATTCGATTCGTCTTTCGATTTCCAAGTATGTTGTTCTCCCTTTGATGAGGAACAACTTTCCTTCTTGCCACAACTTCTGATTTGGCCAAAAATGGGTGCTTTGGAGGAGTGAGAAAGCTAGGTTTCGGTGAAAATGGGGGTTGGAAGAGAGAGAAAGTGAGATTGCAGGAGAAAAATAGGGGTTCCTTATATAGGCTAAGGGTAGGAGATCGATCTGCCTCTTGATGAGATCGATCTGCATTTAAATTTTGGGGACGATTTGGGCAATTTTATGCCTAGGAGATCGATCTGTCGAGGGGTGAGATCGATCTCTTTATGGCTTTATGAGATCGATCTGCTCCTTGAGGAGATCGATCTTCTCCCAAACAGAATCATTTGGAGATCGATCTCTTCCTCATGAGATCGATCTTCTCTCAAACAGAATCATAAGGAGATCGATCCTCTTCCATTGGAGATCGATCTGCTCCTCAAATTCCTCCTTCCTCGTCATTTTTAACTCACCAGATCGATCTCTCCTTCTCCCAGATCGATCTGTCCTCATAGCTTCACACTTATTTTAAACACTTAGAATATAATTCTCCAATTATCATTCCCACAATTCACTTAGCTCAATAAATTACACTTCAAGTTCATATTACATCATTCAAATATATCTAAAATTCTCAGATCTCACAAGTTTCGTTTTGAAAAACATCAAAACATTAGATTTATGCAATTATTAGCCTTACTATCCCATTTCTTTACAATACCATTTCAACCACCAAATCTCATACAATTATTCACAGCTATTTTCGCATACCAAACAACCAATTTCTCAAACGTTCATGCATTTCATAAACACCCTATAATCTCGCAAATTACGAGCAGCTACCTCTATGTACTTACAGAATTCCCTTACCTGGAATCGCGATGTGTGATTCCACTTCCTTAAAGTTGCTACTCGTACCACTCGATTCGTCTTCAACGAACTCTTTTGGACTGCACAAAATCGTATCCCGCATTATACTCGATCCATATAATATGACATCGTGCGTTCACTATAGTCAATTCGACCTATAGTTTTCTATTAACGCTTATGAGGCCTCGTTTCATTACTTTATCCAAAACTCGAATCTATGGATTCTTTTAGGCCTATTAACTTATTCCAAATCGATATTAAATCGATATCAAGCTCATAGTGTTCACATTTCATTGATTTCCTCACTATGGCATTTGTCAAGCATTTACATGCTCATTTTCATAATTTCACTTAAACTCACATTATAACTCCACATAACCATTCCAAATCACCCACATTACTCATCTAACAACTTATCATAACCTATAAACCACCAACTCCCCAAATCATACTTTCTCACACTAGAGGCATTCCATTTTCTAGGTTACATTAGTTTCTAACACAACCTAGGTGTTTCCATCCATACATACTCATGCTAAACAACTCCAAAATCAATTAAATAGACAATGTACTTGGATTGGAGTGTTAGAATCTTACCAAATATGATTTTTCTTCTTGCTCCAAATGTCAATGCCCTTATCTCCTTCAATACCCACAATGGGATTTTGGGTTCCAACTATGTTGTTCTCTTCCTCAAGGTGAACAACTTAATGTCTAATGGTCTCCCCTCAATTCTTGCTGGAAATGGCTAATTTTAGATAGAGAAAGTTAGGTTTTTGGGTTAAAAATGGAAGATTGGTGTTTTTCCCAAAATTTTCAAATTTTCAGCCCTCCTTAAATAGAAATAGCTTGAGGAGATCGATCTGGTCCAAGAGGAGATCGATCTGGTCCCCTTAAATATCTCATTTTCACGAAATTTTAAGCATGAGATCGATCAGTCGAAGCATGAGATCGATCTGGTCCCAAACAGATAGCTAAAGAGATCGATCTAGGTGCTTGAGGATCGATCTTTTCATTACAGAATGCTTAAGAGATCGATCTGGCCCCATTGGAGATCGATCTGCTCTATTTCATTGCCCAAATAAGAGCATTTTGGCTCTTCCAGATCGATCTCTCATCTTATGAGATCGATCTGGCCTTCATGTTTTCCAGATTTCCTGCAGTTTCCTTACTGCAACTCTTACTAACACATCCTTGATCTATTGCCATGGCCATTTTCTCATCCATCCACCTTTATAACTTGAAAATGGCATCCATTCACACCTTATGCACATTGAAACTTGTGTGCATTCATTGTATGTCCAAAGGTATGCTACATAAAACCAAATGGAAGCATTTATATTCATACAACTTCCTTCCATTTACCACACCACCCATTTTGAGTTTCAATCACATCCATCACTTATAAGGACTCATTTCTTCATATTCACACTCAATGGAAGTTATATGTACGTTACAAATCATATTACACATACATACATTGAATCCATGGACTTACATCGATCATACTTTACATTACAAGTCCATTCACATTCATTACACATTACAACTTTACATATATGGGGTCTCACACCTTACTCTAGTAGCATGTAAGTCCGATTATTCCTCCATTTTGGTAATGAGAGATGCCTCCATTTTGGTAACGTGAGATGACCCCCGTTCTGGTAATGTTGGGTGGCCTTGCTTTGGTAGCATGTAAGTCCGAGAGAGTGGGCCGCCTGGGAATCGACCCAGGGACCACGTGATTGTGTGCATGAGGCGAGGCATTGCTCTGGTAGCATGTAAGGTCGGGCCTTGTTCTGGTAACATATAAGTCCAATATACCATGCATACGACCATATTGTCGACGTTCCCTCTTACGAGGATGCTTGGGATGCGCACCTAGAGGAGATTACATATTTGATGTGCCATGATGAGTTTTATATGAGTTTTATTGCCTAGTCTTGTTTTACACATGAGTTGTGTTTTGTGACTTTGTCACGTGCTATTTACTGAGGTGATTTTTATCACATAATTTGAGAAAAGCCATTATCGCATATATTTACACATGCTTGTGAATGCTCTATATTGAGCCTTTTTAACTTCATGTTTTCACCTGATTTGTGAGCTATGCGATGATGATGTTTTGAGAACTTTCATGCTACGATTTCAAATGAGTTTCATAAACAAATACATATATGTGATGTGTGATATGATTTATATAACTGAATTCCCTTACCCCCCTTACTGAGCGATTTAGAAACTCACCCTGTTTTCTCTTCCCCCAGATTGCTTCAAGTGAAGTGAGTTCCCTGTGACGTACGAGTTAGAGGCAAGTGGAGGACTTGAGCTCCAGGCCGTATTTTGTGTATTGAGGTATATTTAATATTCATGTATCCAGACCAGAGTTATATTTACAGACACTTATTGTACAATGATGTACGAGATGTATTAGGATTAATTAACTTGGAATTGAGTAATGTATA
The DNA here is from genome assembly GCA_033439115.1 of Firmiana major. Lineage (NCBI taxonomy): Eukaryota > Viridiplantae > Streptophyta > Magnoliopsida > Malvales > Malvaceae > Firmiana > Firmiana major. The sequence continues at coordinate 16,308,835 of CM065903.1, read as the reverse complement.
TGATACGATATATACTATCTTATGATGAGATCCTGAGGTATGATAAGTATGATGATGTATGACACTGCACAGGAATGCACCCTTAATTGCGAATTGATGAGTAAAAAGTTATAAATTAGCCCTATTTTCCACGTTTCCGGGGCGTCACATTAGGAATATATTGTCTTTGTGCATCCAGAATTACCTCTTATGTCAGCTCTGGTTGTCTAACTCTTAAGATTGGTCAAGCGAACTTCCACCCATGTTTCGTCTCACCCTCCAGCATAAACGCATCAAAAGTCACTTTCTTGGTCGACATACACTGATAGAACCTCCGTACAACTTCGCTATCTCATTCATTTAGTCCTCAATAGCTATTGAGTTCTTTACCTTGCTAAATAGCGGTGGTCTAAACTTTTGAAATTGTCGTAATCTATCCAAATCACAAACATATCCCCATCCTCAGCTACCCTGCTTTAGAGCAACAGGAGATGCTGTATCTTGAAGTGGTGGGGTGTAGGTGTATCAGTAGCAACTGCCTATCTAGCATCAGTAGGCTGTCCGGTTGGACCTTGTCTATCGCTAGCCCCTAATGTAGCCTGTGTAACTATCTCAACGAGGCTCTCTATACTCCGTTCAATCCTAGCGAAGCGTGCTTCAGTATCCCTCAACCTCTCAATAGGCTCCTACGGGATCTGACTAGTCTGTGGCTCTGTACGACTCTCAGGCCTACCCCTATAGCCTCTAGTACATGAACTCGCCCCTCTACCATGGCTTTTAATAGGCATAATGCCTAAATTCTTGCATCTATAACCATTAATTAGTCTAATCCCATCTTGGTATACACAGTTATATCTAAACAAAGCACAATAATATGGGGATGTAACTTTTCTACTTACTAATACCGACTCATATCAGGTTCACTTAGCTCTAATACCACCTCTGTCATAACCCCTTTTTTACCAAAAATCACTACAAATTGCTTTTTCCTTTCCTTTCCAGGTTGTGAACATTCTCACCACCAAACAGTTGGGCTATGAGTTAGTATTAATCACCCTTTACCATCTACCATGCCATCTATCTTTTAATTTATTCAAAAGCAAACACGTATACTTTATAATTGAGGTTCTATACTTGTACATGTTTACCAATATTTACATCCCCCATATTACATTCCAAAATTATTCATGTGCTATTACATGTTTAGATAGGGGTGTAAAACGAGCCCAAGCTCGTGGGTTGGCCCGTGAAAACCGTGGGCTTTTAACGATCCGGTTCATTAATATATGGTCCGTTTAAAAACGGGCTTATACGGGCCAAGCCCAACGGGCAAGTGACATGCCCTAAATGTATTATCGCAAGTGCATGGGTTGTACAAGTAATAATAGGATTTTGAGTCCTGAGTTATCGTCCCTCAAAGAAGTTGACTAGCCTAATTAACTACCGATTAATCTTACTCTAAGTATATCCTAGTAAATTATGAAATTAAGGTGGGTGATCTACTAAGTCTAAAATTAAAGTTACTGAAAAGCAATAAAATAATAAAAACTAAATAAAACCGAGCAAAATTACACACAGTGCTCCACGCAATTAAAATAAAAAACATAAAAAAATAATTAAAACAGTTAAAACTACTTACCGCAATTAAAATAAAATGCAAGTATGGAAATAAAGAAATAAAATTAATTAATCTAAAATTTAAACAAACTTAAAATAAAAGTGCAAATTAACTAAACTAAAAATTAAAGAAGTAAAATCCTAGAAAAATTAAGAAAATAACAACAAGCCTAAATGTCTAAAATATTAACTCTAGACTAATCCAAACTATATCTAATTACTAATTTAACAATAAAATTTAACTAATGCATGTAACAAATTTAATCTAACTTAATTCGAAATGTAACACTTAAACACTTAGCTAAATTTAAATCCTAAAACATATATAATATAAAATTAACTTTTAACTAAAAATTAAACTAAAGATTAAATTAACAACTTAAAACATTAGTTCAAACCTACACTTATCAATTAACCACAATTCTAACTAACAACTAATGAAACAATAAAAAAAATGCAATAAACTTTGAATTAAACAAGTAAGGTGACATGGCCAAACATGGCCTTAAGTTTAAATCAACCAAGAGATCCCTCCATTCACTATTCATATCTTCGATATTGCTCATTTTCATTTCCAGCTGCTCTCGGTTTGTCCTCTGGTCCAAGCTGTTGTCTTCTGTTCTGCTTCCATTATTAGTCTATCATGCACTACTGAGTTAAATGCACACTACAACTTGCTCCAGGCTGCTCTAGCTTTCGCTGGTACCTTCCTACAACCTACAACAGCATTATTTCTAGCTAAGGAACCAGCAGCAGTGCTGTCTTGTCCAGCTTGTCGTCCAGCTGTACCCCGATTCTGTTGAAGGCTTCATTCCCGGTCTTCCTTGATCTAATGCTTCTGCTCCAAGTTGCTATCGGTTCTGTCCAGGTTGCTATCGGTTCTGTCCTGCTCCAGGCAGTGCTAACAGTTTGTCCAAGCTACTGCACAGGCCACTGTCCTCAAGCTGCTACAGCTGCTGTTCCTCGGTCTAATGCTTCTGCCACTAAACTGGAGATAGGTTCATGTCCGAGCATCATCACTTTTGCTGAACTGCTACTACCATATCTCTAAAACAAATAACAGTCACGAAAAAGTGAAAGAAAGATGTGAAAATGTATGGCTATGTCAAGCTGTCCTACAACTACAATAATGCTCTTACAAGACAACAATCCTTGATTATCTAAAGCTAAACTTGAAACAACAACAAAATAAGTAAACTATTAACAAACCAGCAGAATCAGCACTTTGAAAACATGAAAAAATGCACAATAGCCAGCAAAGCAAAAATGAACAGTATGTGGAGGAATACAACAGAGCACAATAAAGGCTAAAAATGAAGTAAACTTGCTGTCAAGAGTGAAACTCTACACCGAGCAATCATCTGCATTCTTTTCACAATCCAACAGCAAGTAATAATCAATAGTCAAACTGAAATAAAATGCAGTAAATGAAATTGATGCAAGACGTAAGGAAATGTAGTAAAAATGGAAGCTAAACTCTAAATGTAATAAAGAAATGAAACATAAAATGCATGCAAGTAAGAATGAAATAAAGAAACGAAAGAACAAGAAAACATAGCAAACTAAAAGATTGAAACCGGGATGAAATAACAGAAAACAAAACAACTGCTGAAATTACACACTCAAACCCGTAGCTTCATCAATGTGAAAAAATCATCATCATCGATTTACTCTATTCTAGCTCTTTAATGCCATGGTTCCACATTGCTTAAATGTGAAATAATGCTTAGCATTTGCCCACGTTAAAGCACCAAAACCAAATAGCATAGAGGAAGGAAGAAGTTAGGAACCGAATGCACAAAGAAAACAACCTGAGAGCAACTAAAGATAGGAAAAAATGGAAGCTATGTAATAAAGATGAAATAAAAGGAGAAAATGTCTTAAACAAACCGAGAAGCATAAAGAAATTTGATTACCATAAAATAAACTATTTAAGACTAGAAAATGAAGAACTTTCATTCAACTTGAGTGCATTGAATCAACAATAAAGCAAAGAGATTACAAAATGAGAAGAACATGGAAAAATCACTATTCATTAAACCAATTTAAAGTTTTAACAAAACAAGAGAAGAAAACTTTTAAATTCCAAGAACCTATTCGAAAATTCAAAACAAAGAAAGCTTAGAAATTAACCTAAAAAAACTATTCTACCCTAAAATTACATCTACTCCTACTCCTAAATTACATACATCTCTTTCAATTGCCATCCTTTCCTATTTATAAACACACTAGGGGTAAAATTGTAATTTTTTCCATCCTAGATGAGTTGGCATTTTTTTTGGCCATGTGTCTTCACACCATTGGCTCTTTGAAAAGGCATTTCCATGTCATTGGTCTTCTTGTCCAATTGGATGTGCTAGGTGGCATGGCTTGTGTTGTCCGCGTGGCTCAATCTCGATTTTAGCCCAATTTCGATCCATTTTCTACCGAAATATTCAAAATTCATCTGGATTTAATTTATCTGCAAACATGAGAATTTTAATTAGATAAAGGGGATAATTAACAAAATAAATTGGGGATTAAAATAATTAATTAGGAAATTAAGCATAAATAATTCTAAAAATATAGAATTATCACACCCCCAAACTTGAGCTTTTGCTTGTCCTCAAGCAAAACAAAATAGATGTAGGAATTACAAGTACAAAACATAATAATTTCCCCAATATTATCCTCAAAAATAAAGTACAGACTATGATCTTAAAGATTCATAATTACAAGTCAAACACTCAGAATTATTCAATCAAAAGTTCTAACCCAAATTGGACTCCTCGTGAGTGTGTGAAAAATGTCAAAGTCACTTCACAGTACATTATTCAGATTAGATTATGCAAACACAGTGAATGCAAAGTCAATGACATGTGATCATTCCCATAAATTTGCTTTTCACTTCTCTCTCCACTAATGTAGTCACACTTAACTAAAGATCAATAGGACTTCATTAAGCTTGTAATGTAAGGCTGGGGCTAAGGTATGATAAAGTCGATTTAGGTTTAATTACCCCTTAACATGCATTACTTCTAGGATATTAATGTAAGTGCTCAAATTTATTTCCCCCAAACTTATTTCTTTTACTAAACTTTTCTTTTTGTATTTTTCTTCTTTCTTCTTTTCTTTTTCTTTTTCTTTCTTTTTCATCATTTTTTTATATATATACTCTTTCACAATCACTTAATACCCATATAGCTCACAATCTATCCCAATGACTTTTCATGCTTTTGGGGTAAGGGATAGGAACAAAGTATTTAAGCTAAGGAAAATATCGCAGGTATATTTACAGAGAAAAACTTATTTGGCCCAGATAGGTGACTAGGGGTAGAATATGTACAAGCAAGGCTAGAAAGGATCAAACGATCCAAAGATGGCCTAAATCATCTCCCTAATCAAGTGTGATCTAATATTTCACCTCAAGATTAGATCAAACAAATTCTAGAATATGATGCACAAAATCAATTAAACAAATGCAATCCTATGTCCACATAAGCTTTCTCTAAATAAATATACAGATTCATGACATGACATGTGCATAAAATGAGGCAATCACAATCATAATTAAGACAAATTCAAGAATTTAACTTCATGCTTTTCCTATAATCATACTTCTCAATCAATCAAAGTCAAACTAAATCATGGGGTCATATCATCGAAATATGGGAAAACTACATGCCAATCACTAAATCATCACAAAATCAAACAATTTAATCTCATATTTTCGAAAATTTTTGATAATTTTTTCAATTTTGCCCAAATTTTTGAAAAGTGCTCAGGTGATATTCCCTCCCCTAAACTTAGAGTGCACAGTGTCCTAAGTGTGCAGATAATATAAGAATTGAAGTTCAGGAACAAAGTACTCCCCGTTCTGATGATTATGAACAATTAAAGCTTGATTAAAAGCTTAAAACTAGAAAATAAACCTGTAAAATAAACAAAGAAAGAAACAAGAGAAAAGAAAAAGAAAAATGAATTATATACAAAGTGCAAAGAAAAATACAGCCACTTCAAATGTAGCTGAAGAAAGCAACACTCAGCAGCAGGGCGAAGAGTAGGAGGGTCATCCAGAGTGGTGACAAAATGTTGACAATTAAATCCTCCTGAGCCCTATCTACCTCCCTTATTCTTTCAGATTTTATATGGTCAAGCCTTATGTCCTCCTCAATCTCCATCTTAAAACACTTTTGAGAGTCATCAGGGAGCTTTAAAGGTTTGAAAACATTAAACTTTACTTCCTAACCTTAGACTCTCATCGTTAACTCCCCTTTTTGCACATCAATTATCGTCCTACCAGTAGCTAGGAAAGGTCTGCCTAAAATAATGGGGACTTCCCTGTCTTCCTCCATATCTAGTACGATAAAATCTGCAGAGAAAATAAACTTGTCCACCGTTACTAAGACATCCTTAATGACCCCCTTTGGATATTTAATAGATCGATCCGCTAGCTGAAGGGTCACTATGGTGAGCTTGACATCACCTATTTCTAACTTATGATAGATAGACAATGGCATTAAATTTATACTAGCTCATAAATCACAGAGGGTTCTACCAAAGAATAAATTTCCAATAGTGCAGGCTGTGGTAAAACTCCCGAGATCTTTGAGTTTGGGGGGTAATCTCCTCTGGATAATGGCACTACATTCCTCAGTTAAGGCCACCGTCTCATAATCTTCCAGTTTTCTTTTCCTTAAGAGAATATCCGTCAGGAACTTCACATAACTTGGCATTTGCTCTAAGGCATCTGCAAAAGGAATGTTGATGTGAAGTTTCTTAAAAACCTTACGAAATTTAGCAAATTGTCGTTCCAGCTTTTGATCTTTGAATCTCTAAGGAAAAGGTACTGGTGGTCTAACTAGAGGCAATGTAGTGGGAACCTGTGTAGGATCAGAGGACGAGGAAGGCAATGAAGAAAAAGAATGTATAGATGAAGAAGTGCCTAGCTTGGATTCTTTTGCAGCTTGATCCTGATGCTCCTGCTCTTTCTAAGCTACTTCTTTAGAACTTACGAATTCTTCAACTATGTGTTGTTCAGGTTGGGACTAAACTTGTGGCTCCTCTAGCTCTTTGCCACTCCTAAGGATAATTCATTTTACATGTTCTTTACCCTCCCTTTGCCTAACTGGATTAGCTTCAATGTTACTGGGAAGGGTCTCTTGAGGACGTTGGCTAAGAGCACTAGCTATTTGTCCAACCTGAACTTCTAAGTTCATAATTGAGGCAGCTTGATTTTGCAGGATAGTCGTGAACATTTCCTCAAGCGAAGGCTTCTTCTCAGCTGCTGGTGTGTGGTGGTGGTGGTGGTTGATGGTAATGAGGTGGATGATGCTGAAAATGAGGTGGGGATGGTTGATGAGGTGGATGATATGGATATTGCGACTGTGGTGGTACATGAACCAGTGGAGCTTGAAAACTAGGGGGTCCTACAAGTCTAGAGCTAGAAGTTTGCCCTTAGTTTTGGCTCTAGGAGAAGTTAGGATGGTTCCTCCACCCTGGGTTGTATGTGTTTGACAAGGGATTGTTCTGTTGCTTCTGAAGTGGAGAAACATACTGAACCAATTCTAGGTTAAAGGGACACCTATCAACAGAGTGTGTACTACTACATAGATCGCATGAAGGGAAAGGACTTTGGACAGAATAAATCAGATTAGGACTGGTAGAAGATTATGTTGGGTACTGAGCGACTCTACCTTTTTCGTAAGATTAGCTATTTGAGAGGTCAAGGCAGACAGTGTGTCGAGCTCATAAATACCCGTCGACTTTTTTGGCAATTGCCTCTCTGAGGACCATAAATAGTTGTTAGCCACCATCTTGTCTAAAAGCTCGTAAGCTACCTCCTCTGTTTTGCACATTAGGGCTCCACCCGCAGCAGCGTCAACAATGGTCCTGTTTTAGCTTGTAAGTCCTTTGTAGAAGGTCTGGACTTGCAACCACAAAGGTAGGCTATGGTGAGGGCACTTCCTAAGAAGTTCCTTATATCGTTCCCATGCTTCGTAAAAAGATTCAGAGTCGTACTGGGCAAAGGAAGATATATAACTACGGAGTTGGGCCATTTTAGAGGGAGGGAAAAACTTAGATAGAAATTGATGGGCTAACTCGTCCCATGTAGAAATGGATCCTGGAGGCAGGGTGGTTAACCAGTGTCTCGTCCTATCCCTAAGTGAGAAGGGGAATAATCTATGCCTAAGCGCATCATCAGATATTCCATTATGTTTGAACGTGTTGCACAAGTCCAAGAATTGCCCAAGGTGAGCATGTGGGTCATCGTGTGGAAGCCCACTGAACTGTAAAGAGGTCTGGATCATCTGGAGGATAGAAGGCTTAATTTCGAAGTTGTTAGCAGGGACAGTTGGTGGCCTAATGCTGGTATAATAACCTCCAATAGTCGGCATTGCATAATCTCCAACGATCTTAATTTTCCCTATTTTCTGCCATGATGCTTTGCAGCGAAGCTATAAACTTCCTAGAATCCTTTCAAATTTTTCTAAGTGTTCGTTCAATTTCAGGATCTAGAGGAAAGCAATCAAAACTCCTGGCTCTACGCATGCAAACATCAGAAAGTCCTTAGAAAATTTTTTAAGTTTTTTTTTTTTTTCATTTTTCAAAATGTTTTTAAGTAATTATGAGAAAATTTACTAAACTAAACTAAGGATCTAAATATTTACAACCTAAATATTTACAGGCTATAATTACACCTAAATATAATTTCACCGATATTAATTAACGACTAATTAAAACTTCCCCGGCAACGCCGCCAAAAACTTGGTACGAACTAAATGTATTACCGCAAGTGCACGGGTCGTACAAGTAATAATGGGATTTTGAGTCCCGAGTTATCGTCCCTCAGAGAAGTTGACTAGCCTAATTAACTACCAGTTAATCTTACTCTAAGTATATCCTAACAAATTATGAAATTAAGGTGGGTGTTCTACTAAGTTTAAAATTAAAGTTACTGGAAAGCAATAAAATAATAAAAACTAAATAAAACTGAGCAAAATTACTCATAGTGCTCCACGCAATTAAAATAAAAAACCTACAAAAATAATTAAAACAGTTAAAGCTAATTACCGCAATTAAAATAAAATGCAAGTATGGAAATAAAGATATAAAATTAATTAAACTAAAATTTAAACAAACTTAAAATAAAAATGCAAATTAACTAAACTAAAAATTAAAGAAGTAAAATCCTAGAAAAATTAAGAAAATAAATACAAGCCTAAATGTCTAAAATATTAACTCTAGACTAATCCAAACTATATCTAATTACTAATTTAACAATAAAATTTAACTAATGCATGTAACAAATTTAATCTAACTTAATTCGAAATGTAACACTTAAACACTTAACTAAATTTAAATCCTAAAACATATATAATATAAAATTAACTTTTAACTAAAAATTAAACTAAAGATTAAATTAACAACTTAAAATAATAGTTCTAACCTACACTTATCAATTAACCACTATTCTAACTAACAACTAATGAAACAATAATAAAAATGCAATAAACTTTGAATTAAAGAAGTAAGGTGACATGGCCAAACATGGCCTTAAGTTTAAATCAACCAAGAGATCCCTCCATTCACTATTCATATCTTCGATATTGCTCATTTTCATTTCCACATGCTCTCAGTTTGTCCTCTGGTCCAAGCTGTTGTCTTCTGTTCTGCTTCCATTATCAGTCTGTCAGGCACTACTGAGTCAAATGCACACTGTAACTTGCTCCAAGCTACTCTAGCTTTCGCTGGTACCTTCCTACAACCTACGACAGCATTATTTCTAGCTAAGGAACCAGCAGCAGTGCTGTCTTGTCTAGCTTGTCGTCCAGCTGTACCCCGATTCTGTTGAAGGCTTCATTCCCAGTCTTCCTTGGTCTAATGCTTCTGCTCCAGGTTGCTATCGGTTCTGTCCTACTCCAGGCAGTGCTAAAGGTTTGTCCAGGCTACTACACAGGCCACTGTCCTTAAGCTGCTACAGCTGCTGTTCCTTGGTCTAATGCTTCTGCCACCAAACTGGAGATAGGTTCATGTCCGAGCATCATCCCTTTTGCGAAACTGCTACTACCATATCTCTAAAACAAATAATAGTCACGAAAAAGTGAAAGAAAGATGTGAAAATGTATGGCTATGTCAAGCTGTCCTACAACTACAATCATGCTCTTACAAGACAACAATCCTTGATTATCTAAAGCTAAACTTGAAACAACAAGAAACTAAGTAAACTATTAGTAAACCAGTAGAATCAGCACATTGAAAACATGAAAAAATGCACAAAATCTAGCAAAGCAGAAATGAATAGTATGTGGAGGAATACAACAGAGCACAATAGAGGCTAAAAATGAAGTAAACTTGCTTTCAAGAGTGAAACTCTACACCGAGCAATCATCTGCATTCTTTTCACAATCCAACAGCAAGTAACAATCAATAGTCAAATTGAAATAAAATGTAGTAAATGAAATTGATGCAAGACGTAAGGAAATGTAGTAAAAATGGAAGCTAAACTCTAAATGCAATAAAGAAATGAAACATAAAATGCATGCAAGTAAGAATGAAATAAAGAAACGAAAGAACAAGAAAACATAGCAAACTAGAAGATTGAAACCGGTATGAAATATATAAAACAAAAAATAAAACAACTGCTGAAATTACACACTCAAACCCGTAGCTTCATCAACGTGAAAAAATCATCATCATCGATTTACTCTATTCTAGCTCTTTAATGCCATGGTTCCACATTGCTTAAATGTGAAATAATGCTTAGCATTTGGCCACATTAAAGCACCAAAACCAAATAGCATAGAGGAAGGAAGAAGTGAGGAACCGAATGCACAAAGAAAACAACCTGAGAGCAACTAAAGATAGGAAAATGGAAGCTATGTAATAAAGATGAAATAAAAGGAGAAAATGTCTTAAACAAACCGAGAAGCATAAAGGAATTTGATTGCAATAAAATAAACTATTTAAGACTGGAAAATGAAGAACTTTCATTCCACTTGAGTGCATTGAATCAACAATAAAGCAAAGAGATTACGAAATCGAGAAGAACATGGAAAAATCACTATTCATTAAACCAATGTAAAGTTTTAACAAAACAAGAGAAGAAAACTTTTAAATTCCAAGAACCTATTCGAAAATTCAAAACAAAGAAAGCTTAGAAATTAACCTAAAAAAAACTATTCTACCCTAAAATTACATCTACTCCTACTCCTAAATTACATACGTCTCTTTCAATAGCCATCCTTTCCTATTTATAAACACACTAGGGGTAAAATTATAATTTTTTCCATCCTAGATGAGTTGGCATTTTTTTTGGCCACTTGTCTTCACACCATTGGCTCTTTGAAAAGATATTTCCATGTCATCGGTCTTCTTGTCCAATTGGATGTGCTAGGTGGCATGGCTTGTGTTGCCGCGTGGCTTAATCTCAATTTTAGCCCAATTCTGATCCATTTTCTACCGAAATATTCAAAATTCATCTGGATTTAATTTATCTGCAAACATGAGAATTTTAATTAAATAAAGGGGATAATTAACAAAATAAATTAGGGATTTAAATAATTAATTAGGAAATTAAGCATAAATAATTCTAAAAATATAGAATTATCACACCCTCAAACTTGAGCTTTTGTTTGTCCTCAAGCAAAACAAAATAGATATAGGAATTACAAGTACAAAACATAATAATTTACCCAATATTATCCTCAAAAATAAAGTACAGACTATGATCTTAAAGATTCATAATTACAAGTCAAACACTCAGAATCATTCAATCATAAGTCCTAACCCAAATTGGACTCCTCGTGAGAGTGTGAAAAATGTCAAAGTCACTTCACAGTACATTATTCGGATTAGATTATGCAAACACAGTGAATACAAAGTCAATGACATGTGATCACTCCCATAAGTTTGCTTTTCACTTCTCTCTCCATTAATGTAGTCACACTTAACTAAAGATCAATAGGACTTCATTAAGCCTGTAATGTAAGGCTGGGGCTAAGGTATGATAAAGTCGATTTAGGTTTAATTACCCCTTAACATGCATTACTTCTAGGATCTTAATGTAAGTGCTCAAATTTATTTCCCCCAAACTTATTTCTTTTGCTAAACTTTTCTTTTTGTATTTTTCTTCTTTCTTCTTTTCTTTTTCTTTTTCTTTCTTTTTCATCAATTTTTTTATATACATACTCTTTCACTATCACTTAATACCCATATAGCTCACTATATATCCCAATGACTTTTCATGCTTTTGGGGTAAGGGATAGGAACAAAGTATTTAAGCTAAGGAAAATAACGCAGGTATATTTACAGAGAAAAGCTTATTTGGCCCAGATAGGTGACTAGGGGTAGAATATGTACAAGGAAGGCTAGGAAGGATCAAACGATCAAAAGATGGCCTAAATCATCTCCCTAATCAAGTGTGATCTAATATTTCACCTCAAGAATAGATCAAACAAATTCTAGAATATGATGCACAAAATCAATTAAACAAATGCAATCCTATGTCCACATAAGCTTTCTCTAAATAAATATACAGATTCATGACATGACATGTGCATAAGATGAGGCAATCACAATCATAATTAAGACAAATTCAAGAATTTAACTTCATGCTTTTCCTATAATCATACTTCTCAGTCAATCAAGTCAAACTAAATCATGGGGTCATATCATCGGAATATGGGAAAACTACATGCCAATCACTAAATCATCCCAAAATCAAACAATTTAAGCTCATATTTTCGAAAACTTTTGAATTTTTTTTCAATTTTGCCCAAATTTTTGAAAAGTGCTCCAGTGATATTCCCTCCCCCAACCTTAGAGTGCACAGTGTCCTCAGTGTGCAGATAATATAAGAATTGAAGTTCAGGAACAAAGTACTCCCCTTTCCGATGATTATGAACAATTGAAGCTTGATTGAAAGCATAAAACTAGAAAAATAAACCTGCAAAATAAACAAAGAAAGAAACAAGAGAAAAGAAAAAGAAAAATGAATTATATACAAAGTGCAAAGAAAAATACAGCCACTTCAAATGTAGCTGAAGAAAGCAACACTCAGCAGAAGGGCGAAGAGTAGGAGGGTCATCCAGAGTGGTAGCAGAATGTTGATAATTAAATCCTCTTGAGCCCTATCTACTTCCCTCCTTCTTTCAGATTTTATATGGTCAAGCCTTATATCCTCCTCAATCTCCTTCTTAAAACACTCTTGAGAGTCATCAGGGAGCTTCAAAGGTTTGAAAACATTAAACTTTACTTCCTAACCTTAGACTCTCATCGTTAACTCCGCTTTTTGCACATCAATTATCGTCCTACCAGTAGCCAGGAAAGGTCAGCCTAAAATAATGGGGACTTCCCTGTCTTCCTCCATATCTAGTACGATAAAATTTGCAGGGAAAATAAACTTGTCCACCTTTACTAAGACATCCTCAATGACCCCCTTTTGATATTTAATGGATCGATCCGCTAGCTGAAGGGTCACTGTGGCGAGCTTGACTACCCCTATTCCTAACTTATGATAGATAGACAATGGCATTAAATTTATACTAGCTCATAAATCACAGAGGACTCTACCAAAGAATAAATTTCCAATAGTGCAGGGTATGGTAAAACTCCCGGGATCTTTGAGTTTGGGGCGTAATCTCCTCTGGATAATGGCACTACATTCCTCAGTTAAGACCACCGTCTCATAATCTTCCAGTTTTCTTTTCCTTGAGAGAATATCCTTCAGGAACTTCACATAACTTGGCCTTTGCTCTAAGGCATCTGCGAAAGGAATATTGATGTGAAGTTTCTTAAAAACCTTAAAAAATTTAGCAAATTATCGTTCCAGCTTTTGATATTTGAATCTCTGAGGAAAAGGTACTGGTGGTCTAACTAGAGGCAATGTAGTGGGAACCTGTGTAGGATTAGAGGACGAGGAAGGCAATAAAGAAGAAGAAGGTATAGATGAAGAAGTGCCTAGCTTGGATTCTTTTGCAGCTTGATCCTGATGTTCCTGCTCTTTCTGTGCTACTTCTTTAGAACTTATGAATTCTTCAACTATGTGTTGTTCATGTTGGGACTTAACTTGTGGCTCCTCTAGCTTTTTATCACTCCTAAGGATGATGGATTTTACATGTTCTTTACCCTCCCTTTGCTTAACTGGATTAGCTTTAGTGTTACTGGGAAGGGTCCCTTGAGGACGTTAGCTAAGAGCACTAGCTATTTCTCCAACCTGAACTTCTAAGTTCATAATTGAGGCAGCTTGATTTTACAGGATAGTCGTGAACATTTCCTCAAGCGAAGGCTTCTTCTCAGCTGCTGGTATGCGGTGGGGTTGTGGTGGTGGTGGTGGTTGATGGTAATGAGGTGGGGATGGTTGATGAGGTGGATGATATGGATATTGCGACTGTGATGGTACATGAACCAGTGGAGCTTGAAAACTAGGGGGTCCTACAAGTCTAGAGCTAGAAGTTTGCCCTTGGTTTTAGCTCTAGGAGAAGTTAGGATGGTTCCTCCACCCTGGGTTGTATATGTTTGACAAGGGATTGTTCTGTTGCTTCTGAAGTGGAGAAACATACTGAACCAATTCTAGGTTAAATGGACACCTATCCACAGAGTGTGTACCACTACATAGATCGCATGAAGGGAAAGGACTTTGGACAAAATAAATCGGATTAGGACTGGTAGAAGGATTATGCTGGGTACTGAGCGACTCTACCTTTTTTGTAAGATTAGCTATTTGAGAGGTCAAGGTAGACAGTGTGTCGAGCTCATAAATACCCGTCGACTTCTTCGGCAATTGCCTCTCCGAGGACCATAAATAGTTGTTAGCCACCATCTTGTCTAAAAGCTCGTAAGCTTCCTCCTCTGTTTTGCACATCAGGGCTCTACCTGCAGCAGCGTCAACAATGGTCCTATTTTGGCTTGTAAGTCCTTTGTAGAAGGTCTAGACTTACAACCACAAAAGTAGGCCATGGTGAGGGCACTTCCTAAGAAGTTCCTTATATCGTTCCCATGCTTCGTAAAGAGATTCAAAGTCGTACTGGGCAAAGGAAAATATATTACTACGGAGTTAGGCCATTTTAGAGGGAGGGAAAAACTTAGATAGAAATTGATGGGCTAACTCGTCCCATGTAGAAATGGATCCTGGAGGCAGGGAGGTTAACCAGTGTCTCGTCCTATCCCTAAGTGAGAAAGGGAATAATCTAAGCCTAAGCGCATCATCAGATAATCCATTATGTTTGAACGTGTTTCATAAGTCCAAGAATTGCCCAAGGTGAGCATATGGGTCATCGTGTGGAAGCCCACTGAACTGTAAAGAGGTCTGGATCATCTGGAGGATAGAAGGCTTAATTTCGAAATTGTTAGCAGGGACAGTTGGTGGCCTAATGCCAGTATAATAACCTCCAGCAGTAGGTATTGCATAATCTCCAACGGTCTTAATTTCCTTATTTTCTGTCATGATGCTTTGCAGCGAAGCTATAAACTTCCTAGAATCCTTTCAAATATTTCTAAGTGTCCGTTCAATTTCAGGATCTAGAGGAAAGCAATCAAAACTCCTGGCTCTACGCATGCAAATATCAGAAAGTCCTTAGAAATTTTTTTAAGTTTTTTTTCATTTTTCAAAATTTTTTTAATTAATTATGAGAAAATTAACTAAACTAAACTAAGGATCTAAATATTTACAACCTAAATATTTACAGGCTAGAATTACACCTAAATATAATTTCACCGATATTAATTAACGACTAATTAAAACTTCCACGGCAATGGCGCCAAAAACTTGGTACGAAGTAAACGTATTACCGCAAGTGCACGGGTCATACAAGTAATAATGGGATTTTGAGTCCCAAGTTATCGTCCCTCAGAGAAGTTGACTAGCCTAATTAACTACCGGTTAATCTTACTCTAAGTATATCTTAGCAAATTATGAAATTAAGGTGGGTGTTCTACTAAGTCTAAAATTAAAGTTACTGGAAAGCAATAAAATAATAAAAACTAAATAAAACCGAGTAAAATTACTCACAGTGCTCCACGCAATTAAAATAAAAAACCTACAAAAATAATTAAAACAGTTAAAGCTAATTAACCAATTAAAATAAAATGCAAGTATGGAAATAAAGAAATAAAATTAATTAAACTAAAATTTAAACAAACTTAAAATAAAAATGCAAATTAACTAAACGAAAAATTAAAGAAGTAAAATCCTAGAAAAATTAAGAAAATAACTACAAGCCTAAATGTCTAAGATATTAACTCTAGACTAATCCTAACTATATCTAATTACTAATTTAACAATAAAATTTAACTAATGCATGTAACAAATTTAATCTAACTTAATTCTAAATGTAACACTTAAACACTTAACTAAATTTAAATCCTAAAACATATATAATATAAAATTAACTTTTAACTAAAAATTAAACTAAAGATTAAATTAACAACTTAAAATATTAGTTCTAACCTACAGTTATCAATTAACCACTATTCTAACTAACAACTAATGAAACAATAATAAAAATGCAATAAACTTTGAATTAAACAAGTAAGGTGACATGGCCAAACATGGCCGTAAGTTTAAATCAACCAAGAGATCCCTCAATTCACTATTTATATCTTCGATATTGCTCATTTTCATTTCCAGCTGCTCTCGGTTTGTCCTCTGGTCCAAGCAGTTGTCTTCTGTACAGCTTCTATTCTCGGTCTGTCATGCACTACTGAGTCAGATGCACACTGCAACTTGCTCCAGGCTACTCTAACCAGCAGTAGTGCTGTCCTGTCCCACTTTTCGTCCAGCTGTACCCCGATTCTGTTGAAAGCTTCATTCCCAGTCTTCTTTGATCTAATGCTTCTGCTCCAGGTTGCTATCGGTTTTGTCCTGCTCCAGGCAGTGCTCACGATTTGTCTAGGCTATTGCACATGCCACTGTCCTCAAGCTGCTGCAGCTGCTGTTCCTCGGTCTAATGCTTCTGCCACCAAACTGGAGATAGGTTCATGTCCGAGCATCATCCCTTTTGCCAAACTGCTGCTACCCTATCTCTAAAACAAATAACAGTCACGAAAAAGTGAAAGAAAGATGTGAAAATGTATGGCTATGTCATGCTGTCCTACAACTACAATCATGCTCTTACAAGACAACAATCCTTGATTATCTAAAGCTAAACTTGAAACAACAAGAAACTAAGTAAACTATTAGCAAACTAGCAGAATCAGCACATTTAAAACATGAAAAAATGCACAATATCCAGCAAAACAGAAATGAACAGTATGTGGAGGAATAAAACAGAGAACAACAGAGGCTGAAAATGAAGTAAACTTGCTGTCAAGAGTGAAACTCTACACCGAGCAATCATCTGCATTCTTTTCACAATCCAACAGCAAGTAACAATCAATAATCAAACTGAAATAAAATGCAGTAAATGAAATTGATGTAAGACGTAAGGAAATGTAATAAAAATGGAAGCTAAACTCTAAATGCAATAAAGAAATGAAACATAAAATGCATTCAAATAAGAATGAAATAAAGAAACGAAAGAATAAAAAAACATAGCAAACTAGAAGATTGAAACCGGGATGAAATATATAAAACATAAAACAAAACAACTGCTGAAATTACGCACTCAAACCCGTAGCTTCATCAACGTGAAAAAATCATCATCATCGGTTTACTCTATTCCAGCTCTTTAATGCCATGGTTCCACATTGCTTAAATGTGAAATAATGTTTAGCATTTGCCCACATTAAAGCACCAAAACCAAATAGCATAGAGGAAGGAAGAAGTGAGGAACCGAATGCACAAAGAAAACAACCCGAGAGCAACTAAAGATAGGAAAATGGAAGCTATGTAATAGAGATCAAATAAAAGGAGAAAATGTCTTAACCAAACCGAGAAGCATAAAGGAATTTGATTGCCATAAAATAAACTATTTAAGACTGGAAAATAAAGAACTTTCATCCAACAAGAGTGCATTGAATCAACAATAAAGCAAAGAGATTGCAAAACTGAGAAGAACATGGAAAAATCACTATTCGTTAAACCAATGTAAAGTTTTAACAAAACAAGAGAAGAAAACTTTTAAATTCCAAGAACCTATTCAGAAATTCAAAGCAAAGAAAGCTTAGAAATTAACCTAGAAAAAACTATTCTACCCTAAAATTACATCTACTTCTATTCCTAAATTACATACATCTCTTTCAATTGCCATCCTTTCCTATTTATAAACACACTAAGGGTAAAATTGTAATTTTTCCATCCTAGATGAGTTGGCATTTTTTTTTTGGCCACTTGTCTTCACACCATTGGCTCCTTGAAAAGATATTTCCATGTCATCGATCTTCTTGTCCAATTGGATGTGCTAGGTGGCCTGGCTCGTGCTGTCCGCATGGCTTAATCTCAATTTTAGCCCAATTTCGGTCTATTTTCTATCGAAATATTCAAAATTCATCTGGATTTAATTTATCTGTAAACATGAGAATTTTAATTAAATAAAGGGGATAATTAACAAAATAAATTGGGGATTTAAATAATTAATTAGAAAATTAAGCACAAATAATTCTAAAAATATAGAATTATCAGCAAGTAATTTGTACGGGCCAGCCTGTATGGGTACGGGCTGACCGGCGGGCCACTCAACGCTAGGGCTACTAACCATTAACCTAAATCATTCTATTCTAAACAAACAAAATAAAGGCGGCAGAGCTGCTATGTTTTCTCAGAATATGCAAGTGTAATATGCAAGTGTATATAAGATTTCTGTTCTTCACCATAACCGTCATTGAGAATATCGTTGCCATCCTACCTGGTGCCTTCGGGAAATATCCACGTGGCGAGTCGATCATTATCAAATCCCACTCTGTTTCGTAATACTCATCAGGAAACCCTATCAAGGCAAGTCTACACTTCTCGTTGCCACGTAAGTACACTTTCAAAGGATAATAGTTCAGTTTCGACCGGTAATGCGATAGCAGATCGTCTGCTTCCTTGAGCTGCGTACGGTAGTTCACGACGTGCGCGTGGAGGCTTGGCATGACCTTGAGCACGGTCTGGACCCATTTGGGATCCTCTTCCAGGAAGTTGAAGGTTACAGAGATCTCCCGGATGTTTTGCTGCGGGACGATGCGTGATGTCATGGCGTAGTGGATGATGGCTTCGAGTTGGATCGTTATGGTAGAGTACTCAGCCATGACTTGGGATTTGCATTGGGCCATCGAACAAAGTAGACAATAATCAACTATTTTTATGAAGCTTCAGAAGTTTGGTTTTAGTTAGTGCAATTTTATCTGTTCACTGGTTTGCCTTTTATTTTCATGTTTTTGTAGTTTTGCAGTGTTTTATCTTTAGGCTATTGCAAAAAAATGCTTGTTTTGAACAAATATAGAGAAGCAGAAAAGGTAAAAAAGAGGCAGTAGATGAAAAGGTGCCATTTCTATGATGTTGTTCATGTTAACATTTAGGAAAGCTCCAATAACATACGAGTTGAGGAGTAAGTTTGTCTTAAAATTCTTTAACTTACACATTGAAGGCTCATTATTGAAAATTGAATAAGTGAAGTCCCCTTGATCTTACTACAGATATATATATGTTTGGCTTATCAGAACCTTTTATCTAGTAATTTGTCTCTGTTAAGAGAGTTTTTTCTTACAACTGTAGATCAAATCGGTAAATAACTATAATGCTTATGCTTGCTTGCTACTATTTACTGAATATGAATAATATCAGTGTTGTTAGCAATTGGTTTTGATAAGTCAATTTGATTTGTTGTTATGATAACATCAGGTTAATAATTTTGCATTGTAAGTTGCAAAAGCTGATAGAGTTAGTCTGTGATATAAATGGTTATAGTGTGTCTCAGTGATGAGCAGTCTTTTGTTGTCTTTGTCAAAAATTTTAATGACTTTTGATTGTTTACCAGTAGGCATGAAGGCTTTTTGGCTCGCATTTAGCTAGAGGTTTGGGTCTACAATTGCAATATTTGTAAGCGATTTTGTATTGGCTTGCGACATCATGAATATATTTTTTTTCAAAGCTCTTAATTTCAAAGAAAATATTTTATTTATTTATTGTTTGTTGTTTTATTTTTTTAATGTATTTATGATTTGTATTTAACTATCCAATTATTTGTTATCATACTATGATTTTCTAGATTTGTTAGCCAATTGTTTACATGTTAAATAGGACATTTTTATATCAATTTTTTCGTGTATCTATAAATTTGCAACCACAAATTTTTTTTAATGTATAAAACATATGTTATAATATTTTGTTTTTGTATATAATAAAAGTTTATCAGCCAAATTTGTTTATCATGAATGACAAAATAGTAAGAAAAAAAAGTAAAGTTAGAAAACCATTAATGTACAAAGTTTTTGTATAGGAAAGACATGAAAAGCAAACGCATATGGACTCCTCTTCTTATCAATACCATTGGAACTTTTTTTTTTTTGAGAATTTACTATGCAATTTATTTATTGCTTTTACCTTGTCTTTCCATAATGTGTTGTATATTTGTTTGCATTTATGTCACGCTTTTAACAGGAGCTTTTCCATGAACTTTTCTTAATCGAAATTGCTTATTTGTAAGACCCGAAATTAAATCGTAAATTTTATGAGGTAGAAAAATGTTCACAAATAAAATGAAACGGGATTTGGACAGGAGATCAGGATTTAAAATACAAAATGAATGAGTATTCGTGAAGGGAAGTCGGATTAAATAAATCCCGAACATGTGAAGGGCAAAACGATCAAAAGATCGAAAGCCGGAATAAATTCGATAAGAAAATTTAATTAAAAATAATGGATTTGAGAATCTTGATCAATAACGAAGAAATAATTAAATTTCGGGTTAAATTGATCAAGATATGAATTTACTGGAATTAATTGAAACTTTCGCTCGGGACAATATCCCAAAAATACGGAGAAATTATACCCGAAAAAGGGTTAAAATAAATTAAATAAAATTTATTTAGAATAAAAAATTAATTTTTGTAGATATTTTGAATATTTTGACTAAAATATTGAATAAAATATTAATAAAATTAAATAATAAATAAAAATTAAACTAATTGTAAAAAAAAAAGGCTTAGAATCGCGTTTTCGCGATTCTGAAGAAAGCAAACAGAGAACGAAACTGGGGTCGAGCTTCGCCGGCGATCGATGGCCGACGGTGACCGAGGAGGCAAGCCAGACGAGGACCGACCTACCCTCGGCACCGTGGAAGCACGAACGGTGGCGAACGGCGAAGGAAACGACGAGACCGAAACCGAGAGGGGGAGAGAAGAATCACCGGTGATCGGCGCGATTCTGGCCGACCCCGACCCCAGCCGAGGCTTCCTGAGGTGCAGACAAGCCGATTGGCAGCGACCCCGATCGGCGAAGCTGTCGAAAAATGTCGAAAACGGTGGAAGAAGAAATGGGTCCCGACGGCGGGAGGAGAACAGGCCGGACCGGCCATTTTTCGGCGAGCTCGAGGCGAACCAAGCCCAGATCTGAGATGCGGACAGCCTTGCGGAGCTGCTGGCGGTGGAAGCCGACAGAGAACTAGCCGGCAAGGAGGTGAACCGCTGGTGAACCGGTCGAACCGGGGTGAACCGACGGTCTGAACCGGTCTGAACCGGACTGAACCGGTTCAGCCAAAAAGAGAGGAAAAAATGGAGAAAAAGGGAAAAAGAAAAAGAGAAAAAAATTGGGAAAAATTTCAGTGATGCAATCGAGCTTCGGGTAAGTCGATAAGCGGTCAAAATTGACCGATTTGAATTTTGAAATATTTTATTTAATTAATTTTCGACTGGAAAATTTACCCGAAAAATTATGAAATATTGTAGCTCGACAATTGGCATCCAAAGAGAGCTCGAGACAGCTTCGATTTACGTACTAGCATGGAATCTCGGGTAAGTGACCCTTATTTATGACAATTTACATCGTTATGCGTGATATGAATTTAAATTCCGCATAAATTGAATTAAATTATGGAAAATTAGATAAATTGTCGTAAATAATAAACTTAGCTATTCGAGGGTTAGAACGAGGCCCAATAAATTGTTGGTGGGCCCAATGAGCCCAATAGGCCTCGATAAAGTGAAAATTAAGTGGAAAACGGGCTTAAGGCCGATTAAGGCCCATTAAGGTGCAATCGGGCCCAATAGGGGTAACCGGGCCCAATGATTTAAATTAAGCCCAGAAAATATTAAATACAATTAAATTGTATGATATCTGACCTGAGGAATATTATTACGCAGTTCCGGGCATTTGATTAGGAGCATATCGGACTGCGCGACGAGACAACAGTGAAAAAGGAAAGGTCAGACTCTACAGAAAAATAAGGTAAGGGAATTTTGTAGGCGTATAGAGATTTCTATACGTATTTTGAGGGTAATTAGAGGGCTTAGAAATTTCTTAAAGCATCTAGAAATGAAGTAATAATTTTTACGAAAACCGGGGCTTAGATAAATAAAGGAAAAAGATGATTTTGCCCCTAGGAGTAAAATTTACAAAAAGGGTAGTAAGGCAGGTAAATTGCATGATTTCATGTTTTTAATACTTTATATGAATATATTGCTTTGATTTAAGCAAATATGTACATAGGTGGGCTGTTGATTTCGTGAATTTTACGAAAGGGAACCGGTTTGTACCGGTTACGATCTGAAAAGATGTTTTATTAAAATTAAGCCACCTATTGTATTTACATGAATAAAAAGAGTGCTACAGTCTTACTCGCACTCAAGTTTACTGATTTATTCTCATGAAAAGCCGTACTGTAGCATTGCTCGTACGAGAAATTTGTGTATGCACAAAATCGTGCTGGAGTTTCGCTCGCACGAGATTTTAGATATCATGATATGCATAGCGTGGTGCTGGAGCTTCGCTCGCACTAGACGTGAGTTGACATGCATATAGTCGTGCGGAAGCCTCCTGTAGACTATGTGTCATAGAGAGTTGAGATGCTCACACGCATACTTTGAGACATGGGTTGGTTATCGACATAGTATTGGGGTGGATAAGACCTACGGCAGGCACCCCCAGACTATGATATGGGTCCACGGAGTACGATGTACCGTGTATGTCACACGGAGTACGCTGTACTATGCAGTCATGATGACTCTATGATGTTACTTGATATTCTGGCGGGTAGGACTTGACCCCACCTCCCGTTGCAGTTGTGATACCCCGCACACCGGGATCCATGTAGCATGGGATCATAGGGACATAGTATGGCCATAGTCCTCATTTTTTCATGCAATAACCTACATGCCTCACATGATATCATACGGTCTGGATAGACTAGGACAAACTCGATGGAGGGGTAGTCCCGATTTGTGTTTTTAAAAGAGATGTGATTTGATGAATCAAGGTATTCTCGAAAGATGAGTTTGACCTTGATGAAGTTGTTTTATAATGAAACAAATGAGTTTTAAATGTGATGAATTTATGATGAAACAAATAAGTTTCAAAGTGATGAGTTTTGTGATTAAACAAATGAGTTTTAAAGTGAAGAGTTTATGATGAAATAAATGAGTTTTAATGTGACGAGCATGAGATGTCATACATGATGATTTTCCATGTGTGCTTGATATGTCGATTTCATGATTTCTTGTATATGATATATACATACATGTGGCATTGTTTTAATCTTACCTCATGCTCCGAAAGTAAACGATTTTTACATCATGACATTATCAGCACGTAGATAGTATAGTTATCTACCTGCTTACATTATTGCCTTATTGAGCACGTTTCGCTCACCCTTTCATTTTCTACCCCACAGGGTATATTCAGTAGAAGAGAGCGACAATAGTCTCGCATCTCGGTTATCCGCTGCTTCTTAGCAAGACCAGGTATACACATTTGTATAATTTCGTATCTGAACATATAGATGCACAGTACTGTATATGGATGTAATATTGGGGATGTATTTAGTTTTAAATAAATTGATATGTAATTGAAATATGGAAATTGAATGGTAAATAAGGGAGAGGTGACTAACACCGAATCATAGCCCAACTGTTTAGTAGTATATCTGTTCACGACGGGTAAGGAAATGAAAAGCGAAAAATTTGTAGGGATTTTTAGGAAATTTGGGTCGTGACAAATTTAATGGTATCAGAGCAGAGTTGGCCTGATATGATATCGGTGTTAGTGGTTAAGTAAATTTATATCCCCATGTACTGTGCATTATTTAGATACAATTGTGTATATCAAGATGGAACAGCAGCTAAGAATTTAGTTTCGAATGCACGAATATACTTTTATAACTGATAGCCGCTATGGTAGAGTGGCGAGTACACATGCTCGAGGCCGTAGAGATCGGCTTGAGAATCGAATGAATCATGATATGAGACTCAAGATGAGATAGTGCACGAGGCAGAGGTCGTAGAGGTAGACCTGAGTCTGCTAAGTCGTGCTGAGTTGACCTGTGAGAATCAGGATGAAATTGAAATGGAGGCTAATGTTGAGCATGCCTCTCAGAGTCCGACAGAGTGATCGGATAGTATTGAGACACGCTTCGCGAGATTAGAGCGGAGTGTGAAGATTATTTTGAGGAGCTAATTGATCAGATTATGAATGAGATACGAGGGCGCAGTGAAACATTGGTGGAAACCCGCTCGACCCATCTTAAGTGTTAAACGTCCATAGCTAAGATGAGAAATCTTATTGGATGTATTCCGGTGACAGGATATCCCGGACATGATTTAAAGGAAAAATTTCTTACACTGCCCAGGAATACTAAATTGATTATGAGTATGAAACTCAGTTATATTCTTTGGCAGATATTACCTCGACACTATGAACAAGTGACAGTCGAGATGTCTAAAGTTTATGAAATGGCTCAACTTTTCAATTAGTGCCCGATTGGCCCGTGAGATATTACCTATACCGAGGCAGTGCGCAGATTTACACTTGGGTAAATAAGAATATGAATTGCACGCCTCTGAGATTGGGAAAGGTAGTGAGGGCTGAAATAGAGACAGAAAGAGAATCAAGAAATGACAGAGATGTTAAAATGGAAAAATGGTAATTGGTAAAAGATTAAATTTGACGAGTTATGGAGTAAGATAATTGGTAAGACCCCAGTGCATCCAATTTTGGCACTCTTGAGGGGCATTGTGATTGGAGGACCCTGACCTGCTACGAAGCGGTGTAGCAGTGTAAGTACTGTAAGCAGTGTGAGATGTGTGGTGGATACCACGGAAAGAGGGTCTATACCTACACGGTATTGATGAAAATGACCGTTAAGTGTGGTAAGACGGACCATTGATTTTGATTGCACAGAATTGGGTGAGATCGCCCCACAGAAAGGTAAAGAGACAGAAAAACTTCATTGGTATAGCTGCAACAAAAAGGGAGGTCACAGCCGAAGAGAAAAGGAAAGTAGGTTGTTGGACGAAGGCGAGAGGATGTCTTGGACCAGGACGCTATTGATGTTGCATGGATGTGGTGTAAGATACCACACTTGTTATGAATAATGAAGTACATATGTTCATTGATCCTGGTGCCACACAATTATTCATACCGCCTTCATTCGCATATAAGTGAGTAAAAGGCATGAATGCCTACATCATTGGGCACATACTGATAAATGAGCACCCCAATACAGGAGGATTAATTAACAGAATTTGGATATAGAGATTTTAAGTGATAAAAAGGGGTGCAATAGTTGAAATTAAAGGAGTAAAGGATTGTACCCACAGAATGAATAATGAAAGAGTTTTGTCATGATTGATATACGAAGGAGATAATCTTTAAGATATGTTGATTCTAAATACAAGATGTATTGGAGTAAGAGGCGTATGCTAGGTAAGAACATCTTTACGATATGAAGTAATTAGGATTAAAGCATTTTGTAGCGAATATAAATTGTGACCGCATGGACTGGTATATAAAGTAAATGTGGTTAAGTCTAAGGGTTAATAAAGGTATTTCAAAATACCTCCCCGCCTGAAGACTTTACAGCGTCTAAAAGTATATATTTATAACCTATAACGTGAAATCGATCGTCGTAATAAATACCTTCAGCATTAGGATACCTTTACTAAGACGATAAGAATATTAAAATTTGACAAATCATAAAGGTTAACATAGTAAAATTTAATAAGAGTCGTTAAGATAAGAAAAGGAAATGACGGAGGTTAGTACCTAAAAACGTAAGCGATTTTGTAGGATTTTATACGCTTATGCGTAAATAAGTCAAGGATTGACCTATTTGTAATCATCATTATCGATGATAGGTTGAGTGTAGTTAAAGTCCAGGGCAACTTATAAACAACAATTGGAAAATTGCCCTTACAGATGGTTGCTGCGAGTTCTAAAAAGGGTATACTTTGTTGACACGTTTAACTAAGAAAAATGTGATCTTTAAATAAGATGATAGATGTGACATGAATTTCGGTGTAGTGAAGTATGAACTGACCACCGTGATTAATTTCACCATACCCAACAGCTCAAGAGGTTCTCAGTGAGTATGGATACCTCAAAATAATGAATGAGCTGTGTATTGATGCAAAAAGGGAAGATAGTCGATTGTGGATCTAGACAACTCAAGGATCATGAAAGAAACTATCTGACCCATGATTTTAAGTTAGCAGCGATAGTACTTGTACTGAGGATATGGTACTACTAGGTACACAATGAGAAATTTTGGGTATGCACTGATCATAAAGCCCCGAGTATCTGTTTTTCACAGAAAGAGGCGAATATGAGAGTACATAGTGGGTTAGAGCTTCTGAGAGATTTTGATTGTGGAAAAAAATTGTACCACCCAGGAAAGGCTAATGTGATGGCTGATGCCTTGAGCAGAAAGAGCCTCGGGATGGTATTACATATGATGGTCAGGGAGCGTGAGCTGCTAGAGCAGTTGTGAGCCTCAGTATTGATGTGATCCCTTCTGATGATGACAATGATTGTGTGATAGCTAGCCTGAGATTAGAACCGGATGAGAGTGCCCGAATTTGCCAGGCTTAGCGTGATGATGGGCATGATGTCGATAGTTTGGGTCAAATTCAGAAGGGTACAGTGACAGAGTTCACAGCGAGTGTTGATGATTTACAGAGAGGTTCAGAGACAATATGAGTACTCCCCAGGACCACAGTTGATGGGATAGTAATATTGTCAGAAGCTCACTCTTCGGGATATACAGTGCATACGGAAGTAAAGAATATATTGAAATCTCGAAAAGGGTATTGGTGGTCAGATGTGAAAAGAGATATAGTAGAGATTGTGGAAAGGTGCCTAGTATGTCAGCAGAATAAGGTAGAGTATTAAAAGTCTGCAGAGTTATTGCAGCCTCTACCTATATCGACATGGCACGAAAATGGGAGCAAGTCTCCATGAATTTCGTGATGGGTTATAGAGGACTCAGATGAATCACGAGACTTTTATTTAGATGATAGTCGCTAAGTTGACTAAGTCTACCCACCTTCTGGTTATGAAATCTCCAGATACTCAGAGTGTATATGAGGATTTATGTGTAAGGAAGATTGTGGAACATTAAGTAGCGTTCCAGTGAGTATGGTATCATATAGGGATTCCCGCTTCACTTCTTACTTCAGAGAATATTTTTCAGGAAGTTATGGGAATCCGACTGAGCATTAGCACAGCTTTTCGTCCTCAGACAGATGGTCAGTCAGAGAGGACTGTACAAGTTCTGGAGGATATGATGAGAGTGTGTGCATTGACTTTATAAGCTCCTGGGATGATCAGTTGCTATAAATTGAAGTCGTCAATAACGACAGTTGGCACTTAAATATCGGGATAACAAGATATGAGGCAGTGTATGGCTATAGGGGTTGTTCCCCAAATTGGATAAGAAAAAGTGGGTGACAGATAGAATTATTTTCGACTTTGGATAATAAGTCTCTGAGGATGTCTAGTTAAGGATGAGAGATTGAGAACACCTCAGAGCAGATAGAAAAGTATTGGAATTCACCGAGAGTGAATTGGTATGGTTGAAAGTTACTTGTCCTAAGAGAATAAGGACATAGCGAGCTTTTGGAAGAAGGTAAATTGAGTAGCGCTGGATGGAATATTTTGAGAGATTGGACAAGTGGAAGATAAGACCTGTAGGTTGGTGTTATCACCTGAATTAACAGGCACCCACAATGTGTCTCAGCTTTTGATGTTTCGGAAATACTATCCAGATCCAGCATAGGTGATAGGATCTGAGATCCAACAGTTCAGCTTAATGAAAATATAAGTATATTGATAAGTTGATTCGGGCATTAAACAGGAAAGAGAAAATATTGAGATTTAAGATGATCTCCCTAATTAAAGTCCTTTGGTAGTAATACACTCCGGAGAAGGTCATATAAGAATTTAAGAGTATGATACGATCGATGTACCCAGAGTTGTATATGGACTCATATGACTTGGTTCTAATTTGGAGGACCAAATTCCTTAAGTGGGGGAGATTTGTAAGACCCGAAATTAAATCGTAAATTTTATGAGGTAGAAAAATGTTCACAAATAAAATGAAACGGGATTTGGACAGGAGATAAGGATTTAAAATACAAAATGAATGAGTATTCGTGAAGGGAAGTCGGATTAAATAAATCCCGAACACGTGAAGGGCAAAACGGTCAAAAGATCGAAAGCCGGAATAAATTCGATAAGAAAATTTAATTAAAAATAATGGATTTGAGAATCTTGATCAATAACGAAGAAATAATTAAATTTCGGGTTAAATTGATCAAGATATGAATTTATTGGAATTAATTGAAACTTTCGCTCGGGATAATATCCCGAAAATACGGAGAAATTATACCCGAAAAAGGGTTAAAATAAATTAAATAAATTAAATAAAATTTATTTAGAATAAAAAATTAATTTTTGTACATATTTTGAATATTTTGACTAAAATATTGAATAAAATATTAATAAAATTAAATAATAAATAAAAATTAAACTAATTGTAAAAAAAAAAAAAAAAGCTCAGAATCGCGTTTTCGCGATTCTAAAGAAAGCAAACAGAGAACGAAACCGGGGTCGAGCTTCGTCGGCGATCGATGGCCGACGGTGACCGAGGAGGCAAGCCAGACGAGGACCGACCTACCCCCGGCACCGTGGAAGCACGAACGGCGGCGAACGGCGAAGGAAACGGCGAGACCGAAACCGAGAGGGGGAGAGAAGAATTGCCGGCGATCGGCGAGGTTCTGGCCGACCCCGACCCCAGCCGAGGCTTCCTGAGGTGCAGACGAGCCGATTGGCAGCGGCCCTGATCGGCGAAGTTGCCGGAAAACACCGAAAACGGTGGAAGAAGAAAAGGGTCCCGGCGGCCGGAGGAGAACAGGCCGTACCGGCCATTTTTCGGCGAGCTCGAGGCGAACCAAGCCCAGATCTGAGATACGGACAGCCTTGCGGAGCTACTGGCGGTGGAAGCCGGCAGAGAACCGGCCGGCAAGGAGGTGAACCGGTGGTGAACCGGTCGAACCGGGGTGAACCGACGGTCTGAACCGGACTGAACCGGTTCAGCCAAAAAGAGAGGAAAAAAGGAGAAAAAGGGAAAAAGAAAAAGAGAAAAAAATTGGAGAAAATTCCAGTGACGCAATCGAGCTTCGGGTAAGTCGATAAGCGGTTAAAATTGATCGATTTGAATTTTGGAATATTTTATTTAATTAATTTTCGACTGAAAAATTTATCCAAAAAATTATGAAATTGTGTAACTCGACAATTGGCATCCAAAGAGAGCTCGAGACAGCTTCGATTTACGTACTAGCATGGAATCTCGGGTAAGTGACCCTTATTTACGACAATTTACATCGTTATGCGTGATATGAATTTAAATTCCGCATAAATTGAATTAAATTATGGAAAATTAGATAAATTGTCGTAAATAATAAACTTAGCTATTCGAGGGTTAGAACGAGACCCAATAAATTGTTGGTGGGCCCAATGAGCCCAATAGGCCTCGATAAAGTGAAAATTAAGTGAAAAACGGGCTTAAGGCCGATTAAGGCCCATTAAGGTGCAATCGGGCCCAATAGGGGTAACCGGGCCCAATGATTTAAATTAAGCCCAGAAAATATTAAATACAATTAAATTGTATAATATCTGACCTGAGGAATATTATTACGCAGTTCCGGGCATTTGATTGGGAGCATATCGGACTGCGCGACGAGACAACAGTGAAAAAGGAAAGGTCAGACTCTACAGAAAAATAAGGTAAGGGAATTTTGTAGGCGTATAGAGATTTCTATAAGTATTTTGAGGGTAATTACAGGGCTTAGAAATTTCTTAAAGCATCTAGAAATGAAGTAATAATTTTTACGAAAACCGGGGCTTAGATAAATAAAGGAAAAAGATGATTTTGCCCCTAGGAGTAAAATTTACAAAAAGGGTAGTAAGGCAGGTAAATTACATGATTTCATGTTTTTAATACTTTATATGAATATATTGCTTTGATTTAAGCAAATATGTACATAGGTGGGCTGTTGATTTCGTGAATTTTACGAAAGGGAATCGGTTTGTACCGGTTACGATCTTAAAAGATGTTTTATTAAAATTGAGCCACCTATTGTATTTACATGAATTAAAAAGAGTGCTAGAGTCTTACTCGCAGTCAAGTTTACTGATTTATTCTCATGAAAAGCCGTACTGGAGCATTGCTCGTACGAGAAATTTGTGTATGCACAAAATCGTGCTGGAGTTTCGCTCGCACGAGATTTTAGATATCATGATATGCATAGCGTGGTGCTGGAGCTTCGCTCGCACTAGACGTGAGTTGACATGCATATAGTCGTGCGGAAGCCTCCTGTAGACTGTGTGTCACAGAGAGTTGAGATGCTCGCACGCATACTTTGAGACATGGGTTGGTTATCGACATAGTATTGGGGTGGATAAGACCTACGGCAGGCACCCCCAGACTATGATATGGGTCCACGGAGTACGATGTACCGTGTATGTCACACGGAGTATGCTGTACCATGCAGTCATGATGACTCTATGATGTTACTTGATATTCTGGCGGGTAGGACTTGACCCCACCTCCCGTTGCAGTTGTGATACCCCGCACACCGGGATCCGTGTAGCATGGGATCACAGGGACATAGTATGGCCATAGTCCTCGATTTTTCATACAGTAACCTACATGCCTCACATGATATCATACGGTCTGGATAGACCAGGATAAACCGGATGGAGGGGTAGTCTCGATTTGTGTTTTTAAAAGAGATGTGATTTGATGAATCAAGGTATTCCCGAGAGATGAGTTTGACCTTGATGAAGTTGTTTTATAATGAAACAAATGAGTTTTAAATGTGATGAATTTATGATGAAACAAATAAGTTTCAAAGTGATGAGTTTTGTGATTAAACAAATGAGTTTTAAAGTGAAGAGTTTATGATGAAATAAATGAGTTTTAATGTGACGAGCATGAGATGTCATACATGATGATTTTCCATGTGTGCTTGATATGTCGATTTCATGATTTCTTGTATATGATATATACATACATGTGGCATTGTTTTAATCTTACCTCATGCTCCGAAAGTAAACGATTTTTACATCATGACATTATCAGCACGTAGATAGTATAGTTATCTACCTGCTTACATTATTGCCTTACTGAGCACGTTTCACTCACCCTTTCATTTTCCACCCCACAGGGTATATTCAGTAGAAGAGAGCGACAATAGTCTCGCATCTCGGTTATCCGCTGCTTCTTAGCAAGACCAGGTATACACATTTGTATAATTTCGTATCTGAACATATAGATGCACAGTACTGTATATGGATGTAATATTGGGGATGGATGTATTTAGTTTTAAATAAATTGATATGTAATTGAAATATGGAAATTGAATGGTAAATAGGGGAGAGGTGACTAACACCGAATCATAGCCCAACTGTTTAGTAGTATATCTGTTCACGACAGGTAAGGAAATGAAAAGCGAAAAATTTGTAGGGATTTTTAGGAAATTTGGGTCGTGACATTATTAAAAAACAAAATGCATGCAACAGTTTGGTATCCCATTGCACTAAAAAACTGTTAAAACAGACATCATGTTTTTTTCTTTTCCTTCTTCATATTGCCAAAAAAAAAATTATCATTTTCGTAATTGGTTTCGATAGGTCAATGTTATCTACTGAATTTGTTATGTCTTGGTTTAGTTTAGTTGATATAATTATGTTGACAGTGTCACGACCCAAACTACCCAAAAATCAGAGTTATTTTTTTCACGTTTTATTATTTTCTTACTTAAATTCTTACCTGTCCTCGAATCGTGACCAACACTCCACTAATAATTGGGCTGTGCGTCAATGCCAGTCCCACCATTCAATTACCATCTAACTTATTTATTCTCCAGTCATTTATAATTGTTTACATTATTTATACATCCCCTAAAGTTACTTACAAACATGTTACTGTGCTATGCTTATGTAGATACAATATGTACAAGTGTATATACCTTATGTTGATGGGCAGCAGCGGATATCCAGAATGCAGTACTGAGTCGTCGCAACTTCAACTGGAGATTATCTGTGGGAGAAAATGAAAGGGGTGAGCACATCAAGCTCAGTAAGGCAATCCTACGAACAAGTAGGTAACCATACTACCTACATGAACGTAGTGCCATGCATAAACCACCCTTTCTCCACACATTTTAAAACAAATTATATGCGTTATGATGTTATGTAAAACACATTTGCACGGAAAATCAACATGCAATTATTACAAATCATTTCTTTCTCAATTAAAATTTTCACAATAAAGTCAGGACTCGACCCCTCCTGCGGGTGATCCTGACTCACACAAAACCATGAAAACGGTTTGCATCACACGTGGGTTTGAAAAGCATGGAAATACCATCATGCAAATTTAGTTTAAAAACCCAGTTTAAATCATCGAAATCGTCGACATGCGAGACGAGGAAATATCTGTATAACAGCAATAACCAGGACTATGGCCATGTGTGTCCTCGGGAGTTCCTCAGCTACACGGATCCTAGTGTGCGGGTTCTCACCATGATCGGGAACCGCCCAGGAGGTGGGTCAATCCATCCTGTCAGTCTTATCCGATCCCAGGCATCCGAAGATGCTGCATCCGGAGATGCCGTATCCGAAGATACCACACGGTACACCGTACTCCATGCTACTAGCATGGTACATCGTACTCCGTGAACCCATATAATATCTCTATACTCATGCCATGTCTCAAAACGAACGTGCGAGCCTATTTAATCGGTGACACACAGTCTACCCGATGCTCCAAGCACGGCTCATCGCATGTTCTCATAAAATCAGTGCGAGCGATGCTCAGCACTCACATCTATCAATAAAACTGGCAGAGCCCGCTTTACATCCCCACAAGGCCGCCAACCTCATCCCTCACTCTCACCTCACCTAAGAGGTCTTTTGAGCCTGTTGGGCCTTTTGGCTGACTCCAAGGGCAGACAGCGCTACTCCACAAATCCGATAAAACTAGTGCAAGCTAAGCTCAGCACTCTGTATATAAACCACATGAAAATTTTATAAAATCTGGTGCGAGTTAAACTCTAGCACCCTGTCTCAAAAAAGCATATGAAATCTGGCGCGAGTTGTACTCTAGCACCTATGCATGTAAAACTCTAGTGCGAGCTCTCGCTCTAGCACTAATGCGTGCATCACACAAATCGACAACATCGTGCGAGCTGAGCTCTAGCACGTCACATGTCAATAAAAACACGTAGGCGGCTCTGTTTCCTCAAAACAGTTTTCAAAACAATATCATGTTGAAAGTATGCAATGCTGTGCATTTTCTTTCAAGGTGAGCCAGCCTACTCATGCATGCATCAAAACACCTCCAGAATGAGCAGAAACCTTTTGTTCTTGCTCCTCCCAATTTTTTCCTAACTTTGTAAATTTTACCCTTAACAAGGGTATTTTGGTAATTTTGCCCATACGGGGCACTAAAATTATTCTTCGACCTCTAGACCCTTCAGATAAATTTTTAAATGACTGCAATGAATTTAAAACTTCATAAAGTTTACCTCTAGCAGTCCGCAGAATTCCCTTACCTTATTTTCCTGTCGAGTCTGACCTTTTCTTTTCCACTGTTGTCTCGTCGCGCAGTCCGATATGCTTCCAATCCAATGTCCGGAACTGCGTAGTAATATTCCTCAGGTCAGATATTATACAATTTAATTGTATTTAATATTTTCTGGGCTTAATTTAAATCATTGTGCCCTTTTACCCCTTTTGGGCCCGATTGCATCTTAATGGGCCTTAATCGGCCTTAAGCCCGTTTACCACTTAATTTTCACTTTATCGAGGCCTATTGGGCTCATTGGGCCCACCAATAATTTATTGGGCCTCGTTCTAACTCTCGAATAGCTAAATTTAATATTTACGACAATTTATCTAAATTTTCCATAATTTAATTCAATTTATGCGGAAATTAAATCAATATCACGCATAACGAGGTAATTGTCGTAAATAGGGGTCACTTACCCGAGATTCCATGCTAATTCGCAAATCGAGGCTATCTCGAGCTCTCGTTGGATGCCAATTGTCGAGCTACACGATTCCATAATTTTTTCGGGTAAGTTTTCAGCCCAAAATTAATTAAATTAAATACTCCAAAATTTAAATCGGGTCAATTTGACTGCTTATCGACTTACCCGAAGCTCGATTGCATCACAGGAATTTTCTCCAATTTTTTCCTCTTTTTCTTTTTCCCTTTTTTCTCCTTTTTTCCCCTCTTTTTGGCTGAACCGGTTCAGTCCAGTTCGGACCGGTTCAGACCGTCGGTTCACCCCGGTTCGGCCGGTTCACCGCCAGTTCACTGCCTTGCCGACCAGTTCTCCACCGGCTTCCACCGCCAATCGCTCCGCTGGGTCGTCCGCATCACGAATCTGACCTCGGTTTGGGTCAAGCTCGTCGGAACGCCGCCGGTCCGGCTGTTCTCCCTCGGCCGTCGGACCCATTTCCTTTCCTCCGCCGTTTCCAGCGTTTGCCGGCAGTTTCGCCGGTCGGGGCTATCACCAATCGACTCACCGGTGCCTGGGGAAGCTTCGGTGGTGGTTGATCGGGCCTGAATCGGCGCCGATCGTCGAAAATCTCTCTCCCCCCTCGGTCTCGGTTTTTCGCCGTTTCGCTCCACCGTTCGCCGCCGTTCGCGTCTCCGTTAGGCCGGTGGTGGTCGGGCCTCGTCGGGCTTCCTTCGCCTGGGCCATCGGTGCGGTCCATCGGGTCACCGGTGATCCTCGGTTTGCCTGCTTCCGTTTTCGTCTCTGTTTTTCGCGATTTTGGTTCTTCAGATTTTCAGATTTTTTTTTAATTTTATTATTATTATTATTTATTTTAATTATTTTACTATTCATTAAAATACATTAAAATACCCAAAATATCTCTAAAAAATTATTATTTAATTCTAAATTCTTTAATTTAATTTAATTTATTTTATTTATTATATTTTAACCCCTTTTTTTTGGGTATAATTTCTCCGTATTTTCGGGATATTGTCCCGGGTGACCTTTCAGTATATTTTTTGATTATTTTCGGGATTATTTTTTTTGAACTAAAAATTCCAATTAATCCCGATTAATTCCAATAAATTAATATCTTGATCAATTTAACCCAAAATAAATTTATTTCACTTTTATTGACCAAGATTTCTTAAATCCATATTTTTAATTAAATTTTCTTATCGAAATTATACCGACCTTTGATCTTTTGACCGTTTTGCCCTTACACGTGTTCGGGATTAATTTAACCCGACTTCCTTCATACTTCCCCCATCTTTTCTTGTTTAATTTTCGTATTTTAATTAAATTCGGGTCTTACAACTCTCCCCCACTTAAAGAATTTGGTCCTCCAAATTAGAATCAAGTCATATGAGTCCATATACAACTCCGGGTACATCAACCGTATCATACTTCTTAAATTCTTATGTGACCTTCTCCGGAGTGTATTACTACCAAAGGACTTTAATTAGGGAGATCATCTTAAACCTCAATACTTTCTCTTTCCTGTTTAATGCCCAAATCAACTTATCAATATACTCATATTTTCATTAAACTGAACTTTTAGATTTCATATCCCATCACCTATGCTGGATCTGGATAGTATTTTCGAAGCATCAAAAGCTGAGACACATTGTGGGTGCCTATTAATTCAAGTGATAACATCAACCTACAGGTCTTATCTCCCACTTGTCCAATCTCTCAAAATATTCCATCCAGCGCAACTCAATTTACCTTATTCCAAAAGTTCGTTATGTCCCTATTCTCTTAGGACAAGAAATATTTCAACCATACTAATTCACTCTCGATGAATTCCAATGCTTGTCTATCTGCTCTGAGGTGTTCTTAATCTCTCATCCTTAACTAAACATCCTCAGAGACTTATTATCCAAAGTCGTAAATAATTCCATCTGTCACCCACTTTTTCTTTATCCAATTCGGGGAACAACCCCTACAGCCATACACTCATATCTTGTTATCCCGATACTCAACTGCCAACTGTCGTTATTGGCAACTTCAATTAGAAATCAACTGATCATTCCAAGAGCTTATAAAATCAATGGCACACGCTTTCATCGGATCCTCCAGAACTTGTACAGTCCTCTCTGACTGACCATCTGTCTGAGGATGGAAAGCTGTGCTAATACTCAGTCGAGTTCCCATAGCTTCCTGAAAATATCCTCAGAGGTAGGAAGTGAAGCGGGAATCCTTATCTGATACCATGCTCACTGGAACGCTACATAATGTTCCACAATCTTCCTTACACATAAATCCTCATATATACTCTGAGTATTTGGGGATTTCATAACCAAAAGGTGGGTAGACTTAGTCACTCTATCGACTATCATCCAAATAGCCTCGTAATTCACCAGGGTTCTCTGTAACCCATCATAAAATTCATGGAGACTTGCTCTCATTTTCGTGCTGTGTCGATATAGGTAGAGGCTGCAATAACTTTGTAGACTCTTAATACTCTACCTTATCCTGCTGACATACTAGGCACTTTTCCACAATCTCTACCATATCTCTTTTCATATCTGACCACCAATACCCTTTTCAGAGATTTCATATATTTTTATTACTTTTCGTATGCACTGTATATCCCGAAAAGTGAGCTTCTGACAGCATTACTATCTCATCAACTGTGGTCCTGGGGAGCACTTATACTGTCTCTGAACCTCTCTGTAAATCATAATCATACTCTGTGAACTCTGTCACTGTACCCTTCTGAATCTGACCCAAATTATCGACATCGTGCCGATCATCACGCTAAGCCTGTCAAATCTGGGCACTCTCATCCGGTCCTAATCTCAGGCTAGCTATCACATAATCATACCAATCACTGTCATCATCAGAAGGGATCACATCACTACCGAGGTTCACAACTGCTCTAGCAACTCACGCTCCCTGACCATCATATGTGGTACCATCCCAAGGCTCTTTCTACTCAAGACATCAGTCATCACATTAGCCTTTCCTGGGTGGTACAATTTTCACAATCAAAATCTCTCAGAAGCTCTAACCCATTATGTATTCTCATATTCACCTCTTTCTGTGAAAACAGATACTTGGGACTTTATGATCAGTGCATATCCACAATTTCTCACCATATACATAGTAGTACCATATCCTCGGTACAAATACTATCGTTGCCAACTTAAAATCATGGGTCAGATAGTTTATTTCATGATCAAGGAGTTGTCTGACTCCATAATTGACTATCTTCCCATTATACATCAATACACAGCTCCTTCATTATTTCGAGGTATCCATACTCACTGAGAACCTCTTGAGCTGTTGGGTATGGTGAAATTAATCACGGTGGTCAGTTCATATTTCACTACATCGAAATTTACGTCACATCCATCATTTTATTTATCATCTCATCCAAAGACTACGTTTTCATAATTAAACGTGCCATCAAGGTATATCCTTTTAGAATTCGCAGCAACCCATTTGTAAAAGCCATTTTCAATTATTGCTTACAATTTGCCCTAGACTTTAACTACACCCAACATATCATCGATAATGATGATTACAAATCGGTCCAATCCTTGGTTTATTTACGCATAAGCGCATAAAATCCTTTGAAATCGCTTACGCTTTCAGGTACTAACCTGCGTCATTTCCTTTTCTTATCTGAACGGCTCTTATTAAATTTTACTATGTTAAACTTTATGATTTGTCGAATTCTAATATTCTTATCGTCTTGGTAAAGGTATCCTAATCCTAAAGTTATCTATTACGACGATCGATTTCACGTTATGGATATATATATACTTTTAGACGCTGTCAAGTCTTCAGGCGGGGATCACACAAATCGACAACATCGTGCGAGCTGAGCTCTAGCACGTCACATGTCAATAAAAACACGTAGGCGGCTCTGTTTCCTCAAAACAGTTTTCAAAATAATATCATGTTGAAAGTATGCAATGCTGTGCATTTTCTTTCAAGGTGAGCCAGCCTACTCATGCATGCATCAAAACACCTCCAGAATGAGCAGAAACCTTTTGTTCTTGCTCCTCCCAATTTTTTCCTAACTTTGTAAATTTTACCCTTAACAAGGGTATTTTGGTAATGTTACCCATACGGGGCACTAAAATTATTCTTCGACCTCTAGACCCTTCAGATAAATTTTTAAATGACTGCAATGAATTTAAAACTTCGTAAAGTTTACCTCTAGCAGTCCGCAGAATTCCCTTACCTTATTTTCCTGTCGAGTCTGACCTTTTCTTTTCCATTGTTGTCTCGTCGCGCAGTCCGATATGCTTCCAATCCAATGTCCGAAACTGCGTAGTAATATTCCTCAGGTCAGATATTATACAATTTAATTGTATTTAATATTTTCTGGGCTTAATTTAAATCATTGGGCCCTTTTACCCCTTTTGGGCCCGATTGCACCTTAATGGGCCTTAATCGGCCTTAAGCCCGTTTACCACTTAATTTCCACTTTATCGAGGCCTATTGGGCTCATTGGGCCCACCAATAATTTATTGGGCCTCGTTCTTACTCTCGAATAGCTAAATTTAATATTTACGACAATTTATCTAAATTTTTCATAATTTAATTCAATTTATGCGGAAATTAAATCAATACATGCATAACGAGGTAATTATCGTAAATAGGGGTCACTTACCCGAGATTTCATGCTAATTCGCAAATCGAGGCTATCTCGAGCTCTCATTGGATGCCAATTGTCGAGCTACACAATTCCATAATTTTTTCGGGTAAGTTTTTAGCCCAAAATTAATTAAATTAAATACTCTAAAATTTAAATCGGGTCAATTTGACCGCTTATCGACTTACCCGAAGCTCGATTGCATCACAGAAATTTTCTCCAATTTTTTCCTCTTTTTCTTTTTCCCTTTTTTCTCCTTTTTTCCCCTCTTTTTGGCTGAACCGGTTCAGTCCGGTTCGGACCGGTTCAGACCGCCGGTTCACCCCGGTTCGGTCGGTTCATCGCCGGTTCACTACCTTGCCGACCGGTTCTCCACCGGCTTCCACCGCCAATCGCTCCGCTGGGTCGTCCGCATCACGAATCTGACCTCAGTTTGGGTCAAGCTCGCCGGAACGCCGCCGGTCCGGCTGTTCTCCCTCTGCCGTCGGACCCATTTCCTTTCCTCCGCCGTTTTCGGCGTTTGTCGGCAGTTTCGTCGGTCGGGGCTATCACCAATCGACTCACCGGTGCCTGGGGAAGCTTCGGTGGTGGTCGATCGGGCCTGAATCGACGCCGATCGCCGGAAATCTCTCTCCCCCCTCGGTCTCGATTTTTCGTCGTTTCGCTCCACCGTTCGCCGCCGTTCGCATCTCCGTTAGGCCGGTGGTGGTCGGGCCTCGTCGGGCTTCCTTCGCCTGGGCCGTCGGTGCCGTCCATCGGGTCGCTGGTGATCCTTGGTTTGCCTGCTTCCGTTTTCGTCTCTGTTTTTCGCGATTTTGGTTCTTCAGATTTTCAGATTTTTTTTTAATTTTATTATTATTATTATTATTTATTTTAATTATTTTACTATTCATTAAAATACATTAAAATACCCAAAATATCTCTCAAAAATTATTATTTAATTCTAAATTCTTTAATTTAATTTAATTTAATTTATTTATTATATTTTAACCCCTTTTTTTTCGGGTATAATTTCTCCGTATTTTCGGGATATTGTCCCGGGTGACCTTTCAATATATTTTTTGATTATTTTCGGGATTATTTTTTTTTTGAACTAAAAATTCCAATTAATCCCGATTAATTTCAATAAATTAATATCTTGATCAATTTAACCAAAAATAAATTTATTTCACTTTTATTGACCAAGATTTGTTAAATCCATATTTTTAATTAAATTTTCTTATCGAAATTATACCGACCTTTGATCTTTTGACCGTTTTGCCCTTACACGTGTTCAGGATTAATTTAACCCGACTTCCTTCATACTTCCCCCATCTTTTCTTATTTAATTTTCGTATTTTAATTAAATTCGGGTCTTACAGGCAGTGTTGTGTGTTACTTAAATGTTAATTGAGAATTTTTTTTTGGTGTGTTATCGACAGTGTTGGCATCTCATTCTCAAAATCAGACTCTACATAGTGATAACATTAAAGTTGCTACTGATACTGATAATGAGGATGGTGTTAATAAAGTTGAACATGAAGAATGTGAGGTTGGAATTGAAACTGAAATAACTGAAAATCAATCAAAAAGAGTTAGAAAGAATACTTCAGAAGTGTGGAAATTTTTTGAAAACTAGTTATCAATTTTAATGATAGTAAACCACGTACTAAATGTAAAGGGTGTGGGATAGTATATAAAGCGAGTCTTGGTCAATATGGAACTTCATCTCTAAGGTGTCATGTGCTTTCATGTAAAAAGATAACAGTTTTAAGGTAAAAAGATATGTCTCAAATGATAATTGCCTATCAAGGAAATGTGAGAAGTAGAAAAATTGATCAAAAAGTTTTTTCGAAAATTAGTAGCTAAGGCAATAGTAAAGCATGACCTCATTTTTTCATTTATTGAATATGATGGAGTTAGGGATACGTTGAAGTATTTAAACCCTAAGGTGAAATTTATTTATAGGATCACTGCTACCTCTGATGTTTAGAACCTTTACAAGGAAAATAAAAAGAAATTGAAAGAATGCTTGGCTCTAATTCAAGGTAGAATATGTCTCACTTATGATTTATGGACAGCTTACACTAATGATGGGTACCTTTGCTTAACTGCTCATTATGTTGATTTAGATTGGAAGCTAAGTAGTAAGATTCTTGCTTTTTGTGATATGCAACCTCCACATTCGGGATATGAATTATCTAAAACAGTAATGGAAATTTTAAATGATTGGGGGATAGACAAGAAAATTTTTTCCATTACTTTGGATAATGCCTCTGCTAATGATAACATATAACTCAATCTAAAAGATGTGTTTTGTTTGCAAGAGAGCTTATTATGGGATGGTGAATTTTTTTATGTTCGATGTTGTGCCCACATTTTAAATCTTATTGTTCAAGAAGGTTTGAAAGTAGCTTCTATTGCCAATGAAAAAATTAGAGAAAGTATTAAGTATGGGGTCAGATGCTAGAATGAAGAGTTTTGAAGAATGTGTAAAAAAGGTTTCAACTTTTTTAAATTCATATTTGGTTTTGGATGTCCCAACTAGATGGAACTCTACTTACTTGATGCTTGAGAGTGCTTTGAAATTTAAGCGTGCATTTTCTATGCTTGCATTAAATGATAGAAATTATAAGCATTTTCCATCAAGTGAAGAGTGGAAGAGGGGAGAGAAAATTTGTGAATTTTTGAAGCCATTCTATGAAATCACGAATATGATTTCAGGAACTAGTTATCCAACTGCCAACTTATATTTTTCTCAAGTTTGGAAAATTGAGATGCTTTTAATGGAGTACTTGGGCAGAGATGATGAGATGTTGCAAGGCATGGCTTTTAATATGAAGAAAAAATTTGACAAGTATTGGAGAAAGTATAATGTTCTACTTGCAATGGCAGTGGTTCTTGACCCTCGTGTGAAGTTTACAATGTTGAAACGATACTTTTGAAAATTGATCCTCAAGGTTTTCAAAAGAGGTTAGATGTGGTCAAAATGAAGTTATTTATGCTTTATGAAGAATATACAAAGAATGCTTCTAGCTCATCACATGGTCAAGGCCAAGGACAACAAAGCCAAACTTCACTTGCCTCTTCTATTCTAATGGATTCTATCTCCAATTCAGATGTAAGTATAAATAATAAACACATATATCTTAACTATTATATTCATCTTATTGTTAACTTCAATTTATCAATACTAACTTTTTATTTTTTTTATTTTTTTTGTTAATTGAATTTGCATAAAATGCATCAATATAGGTATGGATGGATTTGGTAGATGATGAAGATGATGTCCTAAGTTCCAAGTCCCAATTGGAAGTATATTTGGAGATGTCAAAACTTGATTTTTTCACTAATAAAGACTTAGATGTCTTGAATTGGTGGAAGGATCATAGTTTTAGATTTCCCATTTTGGCTAACATGGCTTGTGATTTGATGAGTATATAGATAACTACTGTGGCCTCCGAATCAGCCTTCAGCATTAGGGGACGCGTGCTAAACAATTATAGGAGTCGTCTTCTTCCTAAAAAGGTTCAAGCTCTCATTTGCACACGTAGTTGGCTACATGGTTTCATATCGAGTGGTAATTTATTTTTATTGAATAAATATTTTTTTTACAAAATAATGTTATTGTAGAAATTTAATAATTGAAATTTTTATTTTATAGGTTGGGAAGATGATGAGGAAAACAAAGATGAATTGGTGGAAGAATCAAATGATTCAAATCATTTGAATAATGAGATTAACTTACAAGTTTAATGTTGTTTGATGTGGAGTTTAATGGCTGCTTGTAGATTTTATGACTTTTAAACTTATTTACTACTCTTTATTTAATTATTTAGACCATAATATTATGTCATGTGTAGTTTGTATTTGTAATGGGAGTTTGTTTAATGGATATTATGTTTGTGGATTGTATTTGTATTGGGATTAATATAATAATATTTGTAGAACTATTTTCGCAATTTTATGACTTGCTTGCTTATGATATAATATATTGCTTATGCTAATATATATATATATATATATATATATATATATATATAATATGACAAACCCACAATTTGCTTTTATACATAATATATTGCTTTATATGACTAGCTTACAATTTAAAATTAAGTAGAGAACCCCAAATCATTTTGGTTTCTGCTTTAAACTTGTATAGAATATATTTGATCATGAATGAGCTAATATTCCTCTTGTTAAAAAAAATCCAAATTAAACTTTGTATTTTAGTCACAAATCTATGTGATTTGATTTTGTAAAATGTTTGCTTCATTCCCAAAGCAAAATAATCATTTAACAA
Organism: Firmiana major; assembly: GCA_033439115.1. Taxonomy (NCBI): domain Eukaryota; kingdom Viridiplantae; phylum Streptophyta; class Magnoliopsida; order Malvales; family Malvaceae; genus Firmiana; species Firmiana major. The sequence continues at coordinate 16,265,945 of CM065903.1, read as the reverse complement.
ATTAAAATTAGACTTATTTAAGTGTTTTGGCCCAATTCATTATTTTTTTAAAGCCTAATTCCTTATTTCCTAAAAAAAAGCTAAGTTAACCTGAGGGCCGATCCGACCCGCATTAGGGCCGGACCGGTCTCCACAAATTTGACTCGTTTAAATGTGGGCCTAAACGGGGTCAACCCATTTAAGCTCGTATCCATATTAATCTGCATCGGCCCGCACTGTTCGGTCTGTTTTACATGGATATGTTTACATACAAAATGATACCAAGGTGTATACCTTTCGATGATGGGAAGCAACGGATACCAAGAATGTAAGTCCTCAGCCGCTTACTAACTACTGTGAGTGCTTTGTAAAAGGGGAAAAATGAAAGCGTGAGCAACCACATGCTCAGTAAGGCAATCATGCTAGCAAGTAGATAACCACACTATCTATATGATCATGATGCCATGCATTAAATCATTCTCTTTCAAAATCATACTTAAATAAGAGTTTCATGCATACTTTTATGCTAGATAAAATCATTCGTATAAAGCAATTCATTTCGTTAAATGGCAGTTAAAGCATGGAATTATACGTCATGCTACTTAAATAATTCTCATTATGTCAAAACATGCCATTTATTTCAAATCAACATCCACCTTAAAATCATCTAGACTCAACCCCAAAACAATAAAATCATGAAATCCCAAAATCAAGAAATAAGTAACTTGTGATTTTGCAAAGCAAGTGATATGCGAGACTAGGAAAGAATCATGGTAATAACTCTAGGACTATGGCCATATCCATGTGATCCCAGGATACATGGATCCTAGTGTCCAAGGTATCACATCACATCTGAGGCTACCCCAAGAGGTGGGTACTAAACCTACCCGCTAACCTATCAGATCACTAGTCCGAAGACTACACATCATATATCACGGCACAATACAACGTACTCCATGTTGTAAGCACGGTACAACATTCACCCCATGCCAATGTTATCTTAATAGCTAACATCATGTCTCGAAATGCACGTGTTAGTATATTAAATTAATACGTCACACAGTCTACACAATACTCCCAACATGGCCTTATGCATGTCATATAAAAATCTACTACGAGCAAAACTCCCAGCACTATGTCATGTCACGACCCAAACTACCCAAAAATCAGAGTTAATGTTTCGCGTTTTATTATTTTTTTACTTAAATTCTTACTTGTCTTCTGATCGTGACCACACTCCACTAACAAATTGGGCTGTGCGTCAATGCCAGTCCCACCATTCAATTACCATCAACTTATTTCTTCTCCAGTCATTTATAATTGTTTACATTATTTATACATCCCCTAAAGTTACTTACAAACATGTTACTGTGCTATCTTTATGTAGATACAATATGTACAAGTGTATATACCTTATGTTGATGGGCAGCAGCGGATATCCAGAATGCAGTACTGAGTCGCCTCAACTTCAACTGGAGATTATCTGTGGGGGGAAATGAAAGGGGTGAGCACATCAAGCTCAGTAAGGCAATCCTACGAACAAGTAGGTAACCATACTACCTACATGAACGTGGTGCCATGCATAAACCACCCTTTCTCCACACATTTAAAACAGATGATATGAAAGTTATGATGTTATGTAAATCGAGTTTGCACAGAAAATTCAACATGCAATTATTTCAAATCATTTCTTTCTCAATTAAAATTTTCACAATAAAGTCAGGACTCGACCCCTCCTTCGGGTGATCCTGACTCACACAAAACCATGAAAATCGGTATACATACACATGGGTTTAAAAAGCATGGAAATAACCATCATGCACATTTAATTAAAAGCCCAGTTTAAATCATCGAAGTCATCGACATGCGAGACGAGGCAATATCTGTATAACGGCAATAACCAGGACTGGCCATATGTGTCCTCGTGAGTCCCTCTAGCTTCACGGATCCCAGTGTGCGAGATCTCACCCTGATTGGGAACGGCCCGGGAGGTGGGTCAATCTAACCCGTCAGTCTTATCCGATCTCATGCATCCGAAGATGCTGTATCCGAAGATACCTCGTATCATAAGATACCGTATCCGAAGATACCCCGTATCACAAAGATACCATATTCAAAGATACCCCACGGTACATCGTACTCCATGCTACTTGCACGGTACATCGTACTCCATGGACCCATATCACTCAAGGTACTCCAGCCAAAAGGCCCAACAGGCTCAAAAGACCTCTTAAGTGGGGGTGAGTGAGGCATGTGGTCACGACCCAAACTACCCAAAAATCAGAGTTAATTTTTCGTGTTTTATTATTTTCTTACTTAAATTCTTACCTGTCTTCTGATCGTGACCACACTCCATTAACAAATTGGGCTGTGCGTCAATGCCAGTCCCACCATTCAATTACCATCTAACTTATTTCTTCTCCAGTCATTTATAATTGTTTACATTATTTATACATCCCCTAAAGTTACTTACAAACATGTTACTGTGCTATGCTTATGTAGATACAATATGTACAAGTGTATATACCTTATGTTGATAGGCAGCAGCGGATATCCAGAATGCAGTACTGAGTCGCCTCAACTTCAACTGGAGATTATCTGTGGGAGAAAATGAAAGGGGTGAGCACATCAAGCTCAGTAAGGCAATCCTACGAACAAGTAGGTAACCATACTACCTACATGAACGTGGTGCCATGCATAAACCACCTTTCTCCACATATTTAAAACAGATGATATGAAAGTTATGATGTTATGTAAATCGAGTTTGCACAGAAAATTAACATGCAATTATTTCAAATCATTTCTTTCTCAATTAAAATTTTCACAATAAAGTCAGGACTCGACCCCTCCTTCGGGTGATCCTGACTCACACAAAACCATGAAAATCGGTATACATCACACATGGGTTTAAAAAGCATGGAAATAACCATCATGCACATTTAATTAAAAACTCAGTTTAAATCATCGAAGTCGTCGACATGCGAGACGAGGCAATATCTGTATAACGGCAATAACCAGGACTGGCCATATGTGTCTTCGTAAGTCCCTCTAGCTTCACGGATCCCAGTGTGCGAGGTCTCACCCTGATCGAGAACCACCCGGGAGGTGGGTCAATCCAACCCATCAGTCTTATCCGATCTCACGCATCCGAAGATGCCGTATCCGAAGATACCCCGTATCACAAAGATACCGTATCCAAAGATACCCCATGGTACATCGTACTCCATGCTACTTGCACGATACATCGTACTCCATGGACCCATATCACTCTAGGTACTCCAGCCCAAATGGCCTGCTTCCCACAGAGAGGTTTTGTTTCTCAATACTCATGCCATGTCTCAAAACGCACGTGCGAGCCTATTAAATCGGTGACACACAGTCTACCCGATGCTCCAAGCACTGCTCATCGCATGTTCTCATAAAATCAGTGCGAGCGATGCTCAGCACTCTCATCAAATCAAGTAAAATAGGCAGAGCCCGCTTTACATCCCTACAAGGCCGCCAACCTCATCCCTTACTCTTACCCCCCACTTAAGAGGTCTTTTGAGCCTGTTGGGCCTTTTGGCTGACTCCAAGGGCAGACAGCGCTACTCTCAATAAATCCAGTAAAACTAGTACGAGCTAGGCTCTAGCACTCTATATGTGAATCACATGAAAATCTTATAAAATCTGGTGCAAGTTAAACTCCAGCACCCTATCTCAAAAATCATGTAAAAATATGGTGCGAGTTAGACTCTAACACCCTGTCACGAAAATCATGTAAAATCTGGTGCGAGTTAGACTCTAGCACTCATGCATGTAAAACTCTAGTGCGAGCTCTCGCTCCAGCACTAATGCATGCATCACACAAATCAAACATCGTGCGAGCTGAGCTCTAGCACGTCACATGTAAATAAAAACACGTAGGAGGCTCGGTTATCTCCAAATAGTTTTCACAGAAATTACATCGTTTAAGGTATGCAATGCTATGCACTTTTCTTTAAAAGTGAGCCAGCCTACTCATCCATGTGTTAAAATACCTCCAGAACAAGCAGGAACCTCTTGTCCTTGCTCCTCCCAATTTTTCCTAAAGTTGGAAACATTTACCCTTAACAAGGGTATTTCGATAATTTTACCCATACGGGGCATTAAAATTATTCTTCAACCTCTTGACCCTCCAGAACATTTTTAAGGACTGCATATGAATTTAAAATTGCGTAAAGTTTACCTCTAGCAGTCCGTAGAATTCCCTTACCTTATTTTCCTGTCGAGTCTGACCTTTTCTTTTCCACTGTTGTCTCATCGTGTAGTTCGATATGCTCCCAATAAAATGTCCAGAACTGCGTATAATTATTCCTCAGGTCAGATATTATACAATTTAATTGCATTTTCTATTTTCTAGGCTTAATTTAAATCATTGGGCCTATTTACCCCTATTGGGCCCGTTTGCACCTTAATGGGCCTTAATCGGCCTTAAGCCCGTTTTCCACTTAATTTTCACTTTATCGAGGCCTATTGGGCTCACTGGGCCCACCAACAATTTATTGGGCCTTGTTCTAACTCTCGAATAACTAAATCGATTATTTACGACAATTTATCTAAATTTCCATAATTTAATTCAATTTATGCGGAATTTAAATTCACATCACGCATAACGATGTAAATTGTCGTAAATAAGGGTCACTTACCCGAGATTCCATGGTAGTTCGCAAATCGAGGCTATCTCGAGCTCTCGTTGGATGCCAATTGTCGAGCTACACAATTCCATAATTTTTCGGGTAAGTTTTTGGCCCAAAATTAATTAAATTAAATACTCTAAAATTTAAATCGGGTCAATTTCGACGACTACTGACTTACCCGTAGCTTGATTGCATCACTGGAATTTTTTCCAATTTTTTCTCTTTTTCTTTTTTCCTTTTTCTTCCTTTTTTCCTCTCTTTTTGGCTGAACCTGTTCAGTTTGGTTCGGACCGGTTCAGACCTGCCGGTTCACCCCGGTTTACTCCGATTCGGCCAGTTCACCACCGGTTCACTGCCTTGCCGACCGGTTCTCCATCGGCTTCCACCGCCAGTGGCTCCGCAAGGTCATCCGCATCTCGAATCTACCCTCGGTTTCGTCCAAGCCCGCCGGAAGGTCGCCGGTCCGACCGTTCTCTTTTCTGCCGTCGAAACCTATTTTTTCTTCCGCTGTTTTCGGCGTTTTCCAACACCAATCGGCTCACCGATGCCTGGGGAACGTTCGGTGGCCGTCGGTCGGGCCTGAATCGCGCCGGTCGCCGACGATTCTTCTTTTCTTCCTCGGTTTCGATTTTCGCTCCGTTCCTCGCCGTTTCGCAGTCGTTTCCCTCAGCTGCCGGTGCCAACGGGCTCGACTCCTTCGCCTGGTCGGCTTTTCGGTGGTGTCCGGTGCTGAGGCCGACGGGGCTGGGTCCTCAGGTTCGGCTCTGTTTTCGTTTTCGCTTCCTTTCTCTCTCCCCGATCCATTTTTCCAGTTTCACTTCTTTTTTTTTATTATTATTATAATTTATTTAATTATTTTACTATTCATTAAAATACTCCATAAAATCCAAAATATATACACTTATATTATTTTTATCCTAATTTAATTTATTTAATTTAAATATAATTTATTAAATATATTTTTCTCCAAATTTTTGATATTATTCCTTCGCGCTTTTCGAGATATCGTTCCGATAATTTTTTCGGTATTTTTAAAATTTTTGAATCTTGATCAATTGACCCAAAATTGTATAATTTCCTCATTATCGAACAAGATATCTTACATCCTTATTTTTAATTAAATTTCCTTATCGAAATTATACCGACCTTCGGTCTTTTGACCATTTTACCCTTGCACATGTTCGGGATTAATTTAACCCGACTTCCCTTCACGAATACTCATTCATTTCGTATTTTAAATAAATTCGGGTCTTACATGTCATGTATAAAATCATGTAAAACAAATCGAGTCTGTCACATGCACAAATCATGTCAAATCTCATGCGAGCAATGCTCTCAATACGTTTTGTTTCCACATATACCATGTAGGTGGCTCAATTTCAAAGAATGGTTTTAAAACTTAAATCTGCACCTGCCACGTTCTATTTTATGTAAATTGATAAAACTTCAGCCAGCCTACCCATATCCTTGTTGAAAAGCATTAAAATTCATCAAAAACACTCAGTTCTTGCTTTTCATGATTTTTTCTAAAATTGAAAATTTTACCCTTCACATGGGCAAAATCGTCATTTACCCTTTCGGGTCGCAATAAACATTATTAACTTTGTTAAAAGGCAGTATTTCATAGTAAAAACACTCAAAACATGTTATTTATTCCTATTCCAATACAATCCTAACTTTTCTAAAATTTCCCTTTGTGGGGCAAAACGATAATTTTTTCATGTCGAGTCTCTATCGATATTTTTTTCATATTTAGAAATCCATATATAGTTTAATTATTCAACAATCTACCTAAAAATTCGTATAGCTACATATAGCTACTCAAAAAATTCCCTTACCTCAATTTCTCTGTACAGTCTGACTTTTCCAAATGTCGAGATTTCGCTTAGTCCGATTTGCTCCCAATTAACTCTCTAGAGCTGCATATAATTATTTATCGGATTACATATAATACTTCCATCTGTATTTCACTTTCATTGGGCTTAATTTAAACTATTGGGCACATTTACTCTTATTGGGCCCCAATTACCCCTTAATGGGCCTTAATCTTAATTTCATTTTCACTTATTATTCACTTAATATGGGCCTATTGGGCTCATCAAGCCCATTAACACTTATTGGGCCTTTTCCTAAGCTCTTTGGATAGCTCATTTAGTCATTTACGACAATCGATTTTCAATTCTAATCATAAAGCATTTTATACGAAATTAATCTGCAACTTATGCGATGAATTTCTAACTCTTACAATTATACAAGTTGTCGTAAATGAGATTTACTTACCCGAGATTCTATTATAGCATGCAAATCGAGGTTGACCCAAACTCTCGTTTGTCACCAATTGTCACGCTACACGTTTGTGTAATTAAAACGGGTCAATTTCAATCAATTATAATTTCCAATAAATTTCACAAAAATTAAATTGGTCAATTTTGACCGCTTACCGGCTTACCCTTAGCCTGATTGCATTACCAGATTTTTCTCCCCATTTTTCCTCTTTTTCTTTTTGTCTGAACCGATCCGATCCATTTCCGGATAGTTTCATTTCAGCTGAATCGGTCCAAACTAGTTCAGCACAATCGCTGTTTTGTGACTTTATCGGTCGGTTCTTCACTGACTTTCGTCTCTAACAGGTTCGTTTGGCCATGCAAAGCATGGATTTGGTGGTGGCCATGCCTTCACTGGTCGAAAGGTCATCGGTTTGACCCTTTCTTTCCTCGGCGTCGGTGCCATTTTTTCTCTTTTCACCGTTAACGGTGCTGCCAACCATTTCACTGGCCGATTCAACCACCAATTGGTCCACCTTCGCCTGGGGAACGTTCGGTTTGTGGTAGTTCTGGCCAGATTGGCACCAAACTCGTCGGATTCCCTTTACTCTCTTGGTTTCTCTCGGCCCTTCCTCTTTCTCCTTCCACCGGTGTTTTTTGGTCGTTTTTCGCCTGGGTCGGCGTCTGTAGTCCTCCCCCTCTCGGTCAGGCTCTCTCTTTCTCTGGTAACCTCCTCCGTTCGTCGGAGGAGAAAGATGACTCATTTTTTATCATTTTTTTCTGAATTACTTTTTACTTACTTTTTTTTCAATTTTTTTTATATATATAATATAATATATTATATTATATTATATTATATTATATTTTATTATAATATATTATATTATATAACAAATATCTTCACCAAAATATCCCAAATATATATATTTAAATCAATTAAATATATATATATAAATATATCTTATTTTTCTCTGGGTATTTTTCCCATATTTCTGAGATAATTTCTCGAGGTGAAATTTCGTGTAATCGCAATAAATTATCTTGATCAATTAAACCTGAAATTCAGTTATTTCTTCTTTATTGGTCAAGATTTCCTAAATCCATGTTTAAAATAACGATTTCTTAAGGAATTTACACTGAATTTTGGGTCTTATAGTGAGAGATTGTAAGACTACATGGCGTACCAATGAGCATAGTATCTGACAGGGATTTTCGGTTCACCTCGTACTTCTAGGAGCATAATCAAGAAGCCATGGGAACCAAACTGAATTTTACCACAGTCTTTCATCCTCAAACAGATGGGCAACCAGAAAGAACTATTTAGACATTAGAGGATATGTTGGGAGCATGTGCTCAAGATATCGCTAGCGTAGTTTGCATATAATAACAGTTACCACTCAAGTATTGGGATGATACCGTACGAAGAGTTGTATGATTGAAGGTGTAGTTTGTTGATTGGATGGGAAGAAGTGGGTGAAAGAAAGATATTTGCTCCCGATTTGGTTAAGTGAGCTTCTGAGGATGTTCAGTTGATTTGCGAGAGGTTGAGAACAGCTCAGAGCAGGCAAAAGAGTTATGCTGACCAAAGACCCAGACCTTTGGAAATTTTAGTTGGAGTTCAGTATTTTTGAAAGTTTCTCCATCCAATGGCATAATGAAATGAGGGAAGAAAGGAAAGCCAAGTCCCCATTATATTGGGCCTTTCGAGATCTTAGACTGGGTGAGAGAAAGCTTACAGATTGGTGTTAACGTCGAGATTATCAAGTATTCATAATCTTTTCCACGTTTCGACGATTCACAAGTATCATCCGGATCCCACATATGTGATTAAGTTTGAGCAGTTGGATTTGAAGGAGGATATGACCTATGTGGAAAAGTCGATTCACATACTGGATAGGAAGGAGAAGGTACTGCAATCTAAGACAATTCCACTATTTAAAGTTCTGTGGTAGTACCACACATCGGAGGAGGTCACATGGGAATTAGAAAGCTTAATACGTGAGAGGTACCCACAGTTATTTGAGGATTGATGTACTTCTAAATTTATGGACCAAATTTCCTAAGGAAGGGAGAATGTAAACCCCAAGAAATTTCCTTGTACTCAGTTTTAAGTGGAAAAATTGGGATTAAATACGTGTTTTTTGAGGACAATTAAGTGAAATCGTATCATTGACATAAGAAGCTTGGGTAAATTAAATTAAAATAAAATATCCAATCTGGTAGTATAAATACAAAAAATTTACCATAATACCAAGCTATATAGTATTTAGTAATAGGTAAAAGTTTTAATAATAGAGAATGACTCCACTTATTCTGGAAACTCCGAAGTCATGGCTGCATTGGACTTTTAATTTACCGAATAATAGATTTTAATGCTGAATCCTATTAAAATTTATTAAATTATATGGCAGGGGGTGTGCCTCACACCAAACTGAAATTACCATGACCAATTAGTCTTATATATTTAGTTAGTGATAAAAGTGCTTCATGATGAAGAATGAGAAATAAGAGGTGATGAGTTTTGGGTCAATAGAGAAACATAAATTGAAGAAGACGTGGATTGGCTTCTAAAATGAAGCCAATCCCAATCCGAGCGTACAAGTTACTACAACTGTTGAAGGAAATAAGGAAAGATGAAGGTTGTGCTATCACCATTCGGCAACACACATACAAAAAGAATAGAAAATAATGGTCTAGATGTCGTGCAACAAAGTAAATGGGGAGTGTTGTGAATGTATTGTCCCATCAGCTGCTAGAATGCAAATTCTTTTGGGAAAGGAATAATGCTCAGTAATGAGAAAGCCAATAATATATATATATATATATGTAAATATATAATGTGAGAGGTGACTTACAATGGGAAAGGAAGTCAGAATCGAAAATGATGGCAAACGGTAGGGAGGAAGGTGTAAGACCCGATTTTAATTAAAACACAAAATGAAAAATGCAAAAGGATTGAAATGGTATTCCCGAACACGTGAAAGGTAAAACGGTCAAAAGATCGAAAGCTAGTATAAATTCGAGAAGAAAAATTTATCAAAAATATGGGATTGAGAAATCTTGATCAATGACGAAGAAATAATTAAATTTCGGGTTAAATTGATCAAGATATGAATTTATTTGAATAAACCAGAATTTTCACTTCGAAAAATAATTCTGAAAATAATCGAAAAATATACCAGAAAGACAAAATCGGATTGATAAATTTATTTATGGATTAAATGAATTTAATATGATTTTTTGGGATATTTTGAGATTTTTATTATTATTCTAATGATTAAAATAATTATAAAAATCAATTATAAAAAAAATAGAAATCTGAATTGAAAAACGCAGGGAGAGAGAAAAGAGAAACCAAAACCGACGCAGACCCAAGGAAGAGAAATTCGTTGGACGAGCCAGCACCGGCGACCAGCGGCTAAGCAAGCAGCCGAAAAAGGGAGAAGACATCGGCAGGAACCACCAGCGACAATGACGCGCCCCATCGGTGCCAGAAAGAGCATATCAGCGAAGAAATTACCGAAAAAATGAGAAGAGGAACGACCACCACGGGCGGTGATTTGGTCCGATCCGAGGCCAGCCGAGAGGTCCCCTGCCAAAGTCACGTAGAACAGCGGTGGTGAGACACCAGGAACCGATCGGAAGGCGCCAAAATGACCAAAGGAAGTTGAACCGGTCGACGGTTCAGTGAGGAAGCTTCTGCGCTGAACCGGACCGGACCGGTTCAGCCAAAAAGAAAAGGAAAAAAAAAAGAAGAAAAAAAAGAAAGAAAAAGAGGAAAAATTGGAGAAAAATCTCAGTGATGCAATCGAGTTACAGGTAAGTCGGTAAGCAGTCGAATTGATCGATTTAAATTTTGAAATATTTAATTTGATTAATATTCGACTGAAAATTTACTCGAAAAAATATTTAATTGTGTAACTCGACAATTGGCATCAATCGAGAGCTCGAGACAGCCTCGATTTACGTACTATCATGGAATCACGAGTAAGCAACCTTTATTTATGACAATTTTGCATCGTTATGCGTGTTAGAAGTTTACCGCATAAATTACGGATTTAATTTTCGCATAAAATGAATTAAATTCTGGGAATAGAGATAAATTGTCGTAAGTAATTAAATAAGCTATTTGAGAGTTTAGAATGAGGCTCAATAAATACTAATGGGCCCAGTGAGCCCAATTGGCCTCGATAATGTGAATAGTAAGTGGAAAAACTGGCTTAAGGCCCATTATGGTACAATCGGGCCCAATATGGGTAAACGAGCCCAATGATTTAAATTAAGCCCATAAAATATGAAATACAATTAATTATATTGTATTTGACCTGATGTATATTTATACGCAGTTCTGGAGATTTGATTAAGAGCAAATCGGACTGCATGATGAGACATCAGTGAGAGGTCAGACTGTACAGAAAAATGAGGTAAGGGAATTGTGTGAGTAGCTAGAGGTAGCTACGCGTATTTTAATAGTTTTTGTATAAACTGAATATGTATGTATACACAGAACATGTATAAAGGCCCTAGAAATAAATTAAAGATTTTAATGACCCAAAATAGATAAAAGACTATTTTACCCCTATTGAGGGAAATTCACCTAAGGATGGTGAAAGCATGACATGCATGAAGTGCATGATTTAAGTAATTTCTGATTTAAGGAATTTTCTTGGTTTTTAAGCAAAGCAAATTGATAAATTGGCCAGTAACTGTATAAATTTCACAATATAACACTACGTAAGTGTTATTAAGATTTAAATGAAAATTATTTGGAAAATGGGCCAACTATCAAGTTTAAATGGAAATAGATAGTGCTGGCGCATAGCTCGCACTATATCTAAGTTTGTGAGTGTGCATAAAACGCGCTTGAGCAGTTGCTCGCATCGACTTGTGTGACATCATATGCATGAAATGTGCTAGAGCGATTGCTCGCACTGATTTTTATTATTGAGAAATGCATGAGAGGTGTCGGAGCTTAGCTCGCACCCTATTTTGACTGTTTTGACTATTTTGACGGTTTTGACTATTTTGACGTGATATGCATAAAATAGTACTGGAGCGATTGCTCGCACTAGTTTTGATGATTTGACATGCATGAGAGGTGCTGGAGCTTAGTTCGCATCCTGTTTTGATATGATAATTACATAAAAGTCATGCTGGAGTGTAACTCATACGAGATTTGATTTATTTATGCATAAAGTCATGCTAGAGTGTAACTCGCACGAGATTTAATTTATTGATGCATAACACCGTGCTGGAGCTTGCTCGCACAAAGTTTTATATGGATTTATAACTCATTTTAAAGTCGTACTGGAGTGCTACTCGTACGCAGATTTTACTGATTTTTTTATGAAACCGTACTAGAGCTTCACTCGCACGAGATTTTTAGATATCATGAATATGCATGGAGCCGTGCTAGAGCTTTGCTCGCACAGGGATTTATATGACATGCATATAGCCATGTTGGAGCCTCCTATAGATTTTGTGTCACAGTGAGATGATATGCCACACGTGCATACTGAGACAGAGATGGTATGGGTGGATAAAACCTATTACAGGCACCCCTTGACTGAGATTGGGTTTACGGAGTACGATGTACCGTGCATATCACATGGAGTATGTTGTACCGTGGGGATGGTTGGAGTGAAGTGGTATTAGCCACGAGGCAGCAAGCCTTGCCCTCACAATCCTGATGTTATGTTGTTATGGCGGCAGGATTGACCCACCTCCATTTCAGGTGTGATACCCCGCACACTAGGTACCGTGTTGTCAGGGATCACTAGGTTATGGCCATAGTCCTCGTTGTTCATGATATAGTCACATACTTGTCTCACATGATATAATTTGTGGTCTCGATAGACCAGGGTAGACCCGAGGGAGAGGTCAGGCCCTCGATTTTGTGATATTTACTGAGATGTGTTTTTTAACAAAATTTTATAACGAATTGCTTTATGAGTTAGAAATTGAATCATGAGATGCTTAACCCATTTGGGTTATTTTATACTGCACTTTAAATAAAATGATTTAAATGCAGTAGCATGATGAGTTTTCCATGCTTTAATCATAAATTCTTGACAATGATTGTTTCTCATGATTTTTTTACATGGCATGATCTTGATTTACCTCATGCTAAGTATGATTTATATATGCACGAACAGTTTTATAAACTAAGTCATTGATGAAATACATGATTTTGTGTGTAGGCTTTTAATGAAAATAAATGGATTTAAGGGCATAGCATTATGAGCATGTAGATAGTGGAGCTATCTACTTACTTGCATAATTGCCTTACTGAGCGTGTGGTTTGCTCACCCCCTTATTTTCTCATCTTTTCAGAGCATTTGCAGTAGTTAGTGAGTGGCTGATGACTTGCATTTTTAGTATCCACTGCTTCCTATCGAGAGACAGGTATACACATTTGTATGGTTTTGTATCTAAATATGTAAATGCACAGTACTATAAACGTATGTAAGGTTATGTAAATACCATTGTGTATGTATTTAGTTAAAGTCAAAAGATAGTAAACTCTTATATGTGATTATGGAAATGATATGGTAAATAGGTGAGAGGTGACTAACACCAAATCATAGCCCAACTATTTATAAAATGGTCACGAAGACAAAAAGGTAAGAATTAAATAAAAAATGAAAAAGCAAAAAATTTATTTTGATTTTTAGGTAATTTGGGTCGTGCCAGAAGGAGTCGGTGGACTAAAGCATGTAGGAAGGAAATGATTGAGGATGCATAATTTTATGGGCTATACTCTAACCGAATTAAGTAGAGAAGGAATGTGAAAGTATGATGCTTGGCGAGATGGAGAAGTAACCAGAGAGTGTTTTTGCAACAAAAAATGGCGGCAATGAAACAGACAGAGAATGGAGGAGCAGTTGCAGGGCTGATCGAAAGGATAAAAACAATAACTACAACAGGTTGTCAATCAATTAATGATATACGAGCAAGAGTGTACCGAGAGGAGAAGCTGATAATGAGAAAATAAAATGAATAAGTAGAGGTGCCAGAGACGCAACAGAGAAAGGAAAACGAAAGACGCCTGCCAGAAAACTAGGCTGGGCCTTCTTCATGACTCAAATAGCAGCAGTGGTTATGGAGAACAGAGGGAGAAAGTAAATGTACAACAAAGATGAAACAGAGGAAATATTGCCCAAGATGAAAGTGAACCAGGAAGCAACAACAGAGAACTCTCGGGTGGCCGGGTAGCTTCAAGGGGAGCCTCATTGCTGGGGAAGGACTGAAAAATCAAAAATCGAGGCCTGGACGCGACCTTCTCGGAGATTGGTAACTGGCTGAAGTGGAGGCGAGAACAAGGGGAGGCGATAGCTAGACGCCTAGAAACAGAAGCAACAGAAGGGCATTGGAGCCGGGGAAGAGCTGAAAGGAAGATGATTAAGATGGTTGAAGAAACGGGGATGATGAAGGCGAAGTCAACCTCTTTTGAATTGTTTTATGAAATGAACTGAATTTATAAACGATTTAAAGGAAATGATTTGCTTATAAAGTTATTATGATGATATGTGCTTGAGCGCGTACTGACTGTGTGTCGTACGGTCCGACTCGCACTGAATTTGAGATAAAGGCGATGGTTAAATCATGCTGCATTTATGTTTGTTTCTATTTCTATGGTCCACGGAGTCCGATGTACTATGCGACACACACGTGAGTACGATGCATCGTGTATTCTGGTCATCAGATGTTTTGTGAGCCATTAGGGTAGCTGACCACTCCCACGGCAATTGACATCCCGACACATCTGATCAGTGAGGCCCGGAGTCACCGACATTGGCCAATAGTCATTTCTGAATTTTGATATAGCATGTTCTGCCTTGTCTCGTCTATTTGATTTTCTGAACTGATCGTATAAACGGTATCGTCTATTTAATTTTTTGAACTAACCGTATAAGCGGTATCATCTATTTAATTTTTTGAAATGATCGTATGAATTGTCTCATATATTTGATATACTGGATTTACCTGTATGAATTGTGTTATTTGGAAATCGTTTATTCTACTGCTTAAAGTTTTGGAATTTTATATTTACGACAGTAAACCAAATACACTATTATTCTTGATTCTGTTATCGATTTTCAACTCCGGTCTTTTAAATTTGACAAATTATCTCTATATTTTCGTGAAAATTCCTATTTGGACATATAAATATATAGGTAGTGTATTTATCTACCTATCGTGTGTTTTTCTTACTGAGCAAGTTGAGCTCACCCCTTACTTTCCTTCACAGAGCCTCATTAGTAGCAGAACCCACTTCGGTAAGTTGAATTATTTTGCACAGCCATACGTCAGCAAAGTATCCATTCGTGTTAAAGGTATACCCAGTATAGACATCTATTTTGTATCTAAATTTTGTAAGTACAGTATTGTATAGAGAAATGTGTCTGGGGAATGTGAACATGAATATTTTGTAAAAGAAAATTTTCACTGATTAAATTGGAAAGTATTACCGTTGTTTTTTGTAAATACCCAAAAAAATTTTTGTACTTGGTTTTATCTATGATTAACAAATTAATCATCGAGATTAAAGATTTCGTTCCATTAGTCAAGGATTTAAATTAAAATTATATTGACTTTAGGAATGAATACCTATGGGAAGTAGGAATAAAATTTTTATACATATAAGCTAGGAAGAATAGCCATATGAAGTATAAGTTCAAATACTAAATCAAATTAATTTTTATACATACTATAAAGGAAACTTATCAAGTACAAGGATATACGAATATGCATGAGTACATGTATGTGTAACAATTTCTTCAAATTAAGCATATGGGTATGTACATATTTACATATAGTATGAATATATATATATATATATTACTCTTATACGTGTATGGGAGCTTAACGTCTCCTTCAGTGAGGTATACATTTAGGAAACTTGGGGAAATGTAAAATTGAGGAAGGTAAGACAGTAACAAAAGAAAAGAAATAATAGTGACATTTCACCAAGTATATATATATATATATATATATATAAACAATACATAAGCGTGTGGTAATGGTAAATGAGGAGACCATAGCCTGTCCCGATTAGCCACAATTTCCACCCTTTGCATTGCTGGAAAACAGACTGAATGAGGGATGGATCAACTGAGGGATTTAGTCATTCAGTGAAGGTGAAATGATGAGAAGCGGTTGGGCATAAATTTGGAGCAAGAAAGAAAAAGAAAAGAAAACCAGAAACGAAGAGAAGAAACGTTGAGACTGATGGTGTTCGGTAAGGCAGATTGGTGTTGTCCCAACTTCTCGTTATGTATAATATATATTACATATCATGGGAGAAGGTTACAGCAAGAGAAGGAAAAAGGACGTCAGGAGAGTGCAGCAATGAAGGCAGGAAAATAGGGGGGAGGAAAGCATGCTAGAAAATCAAACAACACGAAGCAGAAACGTGATTGAATCAGAGAAAACGTGAGCAACATAAATATCTTTGAAGCATGCCAGGAAAGGAAATAGGAAGAAACTGCAATTGACGAGCGAGGGCCAAAACTGAAAACTGAAGCAGGAGACCAGAGAGAAGAGGCGGGAACAGAGAGCTCCCCCTCCCTAGAAACTGAAAACCAAAGCAGAGAGATGAAAAGTAGGAGGTAATGGCGATGAGAATGAGTGCATGAGAGGGAGATGCGGTTGAAGAGAAAGCAAGTAGAGGTTGGTATTTTACAGCCGATGCCATCGTTACAAGAGCTTTTCGAGAACAGACACAAATCATCGGATCACCTCTATGGAAGAACAAATTCGAGCGAGAGAGAGAGAAAGAGAGACTGAATGGACAAAAAAAGAGCAGAGCAAAAAAGGGTCTAGGTGGTCGAGAGCTCTCGGTTTGGTGTTGGGAAGAGAACTGAAGAAGGGAATAAGCTTATTGACGTTGTTAAGGACGATGACATTGGATTGAGAAACCAGAAGAGGGTGGATCGAGAACAAAGGAGAAACAGAGGGCTCGATACCCCTGTGAAACCGAAATGGAAACGAAAGAGGAAATGTGAAGCTGAGGTTGGTGAAGGGGACCTTCTTCGGTTTCCATACTGTACAGGAAACTTATGAATTCTTCTTTCATGCTCTAGTGTAGCAGAAACTCCCTTGGGAAAGTCGAGAATGGCTGAAACAATGGGATCCAGGAGTTAAAGCCTCTCGGGTTTCTTACAAAAGCGCTGGAGACAATGAAGAAGGACAAATCGGAGGCCCAGCCGAGAGGTAAAACCAACTGAACCGAGGTACCTTTATTCCATTTTCATTCTGTTAAAGTGAGCTTCGAGAAACAAGAAACAACGAGAAGAAAGGAAAGTGAAGGCAGCTCAGCTGAGGAAGAAGGGTTGGGAGAGGTTAAAGCCTCTCAGACTTTGTGGAAACTGATGCTAATGAGGTTGTGAGGTTTATTGAAGGGCTTGAATTTTAACATCAAACAGGAGCTTTCGGTTATGAAAGCTAAAGTCTATATTTGTGAATGAAAGTTAAGGCCTGAGTTTTGGTATTGTTATGGGAGCAGGGCAGTAGGAAACTCTTGGTCATTGACTAGAGTTTTCCAAAAGGTGTTGTAAGCAAGGAGATAGTAGCCAACTCAGGGGCTAAAGTAGTCAGTTGAGGCAAGGTGTAAGGAGGGTAAGCTATCCTTTGGTAAAAGATATATGATATATATCTAGAAGGCATTGAAAATAAAAATAAAATAAGATAATAATAAAGTGGAATAAAGATCTTTTAGTCAGATTATAATAAAAGAATGAGAAGGAACAATATTTGTTTGGGTTAATTATGCCTTGGTAAAATAAATATTTATGGTGAATTTTTATATGCATGGTGATATAGGAAACAAGGCAGAAAAAAATTGGGAAAAAAGAAGGAAAGGCTCCGGGGAAATTAATCGAGTAAACTTGACCCACTGACTCCAGTCACTAAGGCATTGAGGATTACGGGAGGACATCGAGGAAAGGAAAATTATGTGTGCTACTAGAGATAGATTCACGTATTTTTCTATGGATTTGTAGATATCGCATCCTAGGCAGAATATACAAGCATCAAAATTTTAGAAGGTATTATATTGATTTTATAGTACTGAAAATTATGGAAAACTTTAGTATCGATTGCTTGACCTATCTTCACTAAGATAAATTTAAGTCAATTTAGTTAAATAAATATCGATATAGTTTTAACTATTAATTTTAGAGCGATAGTCTCTAGTTTTAATGGCTCTGTATTGTGCAATGAATTTTAAACCGAAAAAGGGCAAGTTAGCCTCCTTCTGAAATGATTTATTTTCGAACTGAATTTTACAGCGATTTTAAAGTAAATAAATTGTTTATAAATTGACACTGGCAAAAGTGCTTGAGCACATGAAGACTGCGTGTCACACTGAATTGCTCGCACTAGATTTTAATATGATTTATGAGTGAAACCGAGCTGGAGTCATCGTGTATTGCTATGTGATCTTGCACTAACCTGCTCACACATGATTTTGAGTGAAACCGTGCTGGAGTCATCATGTATTGCTTTGTGATCTTATACTTGTCACGACCCTCAACTTACCAAAATACGTATAAATTTTTCGCATTTTCATGCATTATTTATCATTCATCCTTACCTCAATCGTGAACAGCAACTCTCCTTAATAGTTGGGTTGTGTGTCGACGTCTAACTCACTCCACCATACCAATTCAATTTGCATATTATTCATAAGTAAACACTTGTATAAATGCATATATATCAAAGTTGTTACATGTGTTTATATTGTTTTACATCCCCAATAGTTACATACAAATGCTACTGTGCTATCGTAAGTTTAGATACAAAATTTCAACAATGTGTATACCTTTAGCAATGGGATGCAGCGGATTACCAAAAGGGAACACCTCCAGTCACGATCACTCTATCCTCAAATCTCTGTAGAGAGGGGGAAAATAAGGGGGTGAGCAAACCAGACACTCAGTAAGGCAATCATACGAACATGTAGATACTGCACTATCTACGTGATCGTGATGCCATGCTCAAAAGCATTTAATTCATCATTTATCTCAAAACATGACTATATGATTATGTTAATGGTATGTAAAGCATTCATGCTATTAAAATCCAATGCACATTTCAACGCAAAGCATGGTATAAATCATCATGCATAATTCACAATAAAAGCATGGCATTACCCATCATGCATTTTTCTCAAATAGCATGACATTAACCATCATACATTTTCACAATAAAGCATGGCATTAAACATCATGCATCCGTGCACTTTAAAAACCATTAACAAATCAATCCAACACTGGTCAGGTCTCAGCCCATCCCTCGGACTTTCCTGACCCACAAATCATTTCAAACATGGATTTATTCTCAAAGCAATAGTCATGCGAGATAGGCAGTTCAACAATAGGTAATAACCTCAAGGTCTATGTACATAACCTGTGATACCGGCTACACGGATCAGGTGTGCGGGATATCACTACTATCTGCTTCCACATGGGAGGTGGGTCAAATCCTACCCGCCAGTCCATAGCAGATCTTGTCCGAAGACGGCACATCACAACTCAACACAGTACAACGTACTCCATGCTACATACACGGTACAACGTACTCCGTGGACCCAATCAACACATCATATCACGCCACATCTCAAATGCATGTGTGAGCCTATTTAATCGGTATGACCTCTTATCTACCTGAAGCTCCTAACACGGCTAATTAATCATGTCAAAACAATGCACGTGTGAGCCTATTTAATCGATGTGACACCCAATCTACTAGAAGCTCCAAACACGGCAACATGCAAGGTGTGCATCTAGTGCGAGACAAACTCCAAGTACAATGCCAAAACTAATATGAAATCCATGTGAAAACTAGTGCCTCTAGCACTCATGTGTATAAAACACGTCAAATCCCGTGCGAGTAGTACTCTAGCACGCTTTCATACTCACGAAAATGATGTAGGTGGCTCATTTCTTTACAAACTGTGGTTAACAAACCAAAACAACTCAACTCTTTTGTAAATCATTTCAAATATTACCAACCTACCAAATCATTTGCTAAAAAGCAATAAAACATGATTTTCAAGCAATATGCTTTTGTTTTCATGCACATTTCTCAAACTCCCAACTTTTACCCTTCAATCACCCAACATCATTTCCTATATCACATGCAATCTAACAAAGCATTTCATGTGCCCAAATTGCGCAGAGATATCTCTAAGAGTCCACACAATTCCCTTACCTCGATTTACTTGGTGTGACTCTTTTCCTCTTAGCTTCTCATGCTCTTGGCTGAACTCGCTACGGCGTATCCTCGAAAGCTGCGATTCATTCATCCAATCAATTGAGTTAATGTTTTTATCCCATAATTGACCTCACTAGTCAATACAATTCACTTATGCATTTTACCAATGCCTTAATCCACATTTTACCTCTTTTAGGTAAATCTCACAATTTATCCACTAATAACATCTTAAAATCATACCACAACACTATTATTAACTTCTACATATCTCATTCATCATTAATCTCCATATATTCCACTTTCTCACACTATACCATTTCTAGGTCATAATCATTCCAATGCATTTTAGATAGTTTCCAACCATCCATACTCATGCCAAACAACTCCAAAATCAATTAAATAGACAATGTACCATAGTTAGAGTGTTAGAATCTTACCAAGTTTGATTTCTCTTCTTGCTCCAAATGACATTACCCTTAGCTCCTTCAATACTAACAATGGGAAAATGCCTTCCAACTATGTTGTTCTTCTCTTTGATAGGAACAACTTTGCCTCTAATGGTCTCTCTTCAAATCTTACTAAAATGGCTGATTTTAGAGAGAGAAAGTTAGGTTTTTGGGTTGAAAATGGAAGAATGGCATTTTTTCCTGAATTTTTCAGATTTTCAACACTCTTTTTATAGAAATAGCTTGAGGAGATTGATCTAGTCCCCTTAAATCCCTCATTTTCATGGCATTTTAAGCATGAGATTGATCTGTCGAAGTATGAGATCGATTTGCTCCCAAACAGAGAGCTAAGGAGATCGATCGGGGTGCTTGAGGATCGATATTTTCATTACAGAATGCTTAGGAGATCGATCTGGCTCTATTGGAGATCGATCTGCTCTATTCCATTGCCCAAATAAAAGCATTATAGCTCTTCCAGATCGATCTCTCATCCCATGAGATCGATCTACCCTTCATAGTTTCCAGATTTTCTGCAGTTCTTCTGCAGCAACTCATACTCAAACATCCTTAATTTGCTACCATGATCATTTTCTCATTCATTCATCTTTGAGGCTTGACAATGACATCCATATATACCTTATTCCTATTAAAACTTATGTGGAATCCTTGTATAACCAAAAGTATATGATATAAACCAAATGGAAGTGCACAACTTATACAATTCTACTTCCATTTTACCACACTACTCATAATCCATTCTACTCACATTCTCCACATGTTTAAGTCATTTCTTTACATCATACATAATGTAACTTGTATGTACAATTACAACTCTTATTACAAGTGCGTACATTAACTTATGGACTTACATCACATATACTTCACTTATGAATTCATAGTACAACTCTATTTACATTTCTATGTACATATATACCATTAGACATATACGGGGTCTCACATTCTCCCCCACTTAGAAAATTTGGTCCTCTAAATTAGAACCAATTATTATGTGAACAACTCGGGATACTTCTCCCGCATCAAACTCTCCAATTCTGATGTGGCTTCTTCCACAGTGTGATGTTGCCAAAGAACCTTCACCAAAGGAATTGTCTTTATCCTCAACACCTTCTCTTTTCTGTCCAATACCCGAACTGGCTTCTCAATGTATGTCATACCCTCATTGAGCTCCAATGGCTCATATCTTATCACATGTGTCGGGTCTGGGTGGTACTTCCTCAACATGGATACGTGGAAGACGTTATGAACACTCGCCAACGCCGGTGGAAATATCAACCTATGAGCCTTATCTCCCACTCTCACCAAAATCTCGAAGGGTCCGATGTATCTAGGGCTCAGTTTGCCCTTCTTACCAAACCTCATAATACCCTTCGAAGGAGAAACTTTTAAGAACACTGACTCACCCACATCAAACTCTAGTGGTCTCCATCTCCTGTCAGCATAACTCTTTTGCCTGATCTGAGCTATCCGTAACCTTTCACATATCAATTGGACATCCTCGGATGCTTGTCTAACCAAGTTGGGAGTAAAGATCTGTCGTCACCAACCTCTTCCCATCCAATAGGGGAACGACATCTACGCTCATACAATGCCTCATATGGTGCCATCCCAATACTCGCATGAAAACTGTTATTACAGGCGAACTCTGTGAGTGGCAAATGGTCATCCCAAGTGCCTCCAAAATCCAATGTACATGCTCTCAACATATCCTCCAGGGTCTGTATAGTCCTCTCTGACTGACCATCTGTTTGAGGATGAAATGCGGTGCTAAAACTCAACTGGGTCCCCATCGCTTCCTGAAAACGTT
Source organism: Firmiana major (assembly GCA_033439115.1). Taxonomy (NCBI): domain Eukaryota; kingdom Viridiplantae; phylum Streptophyta; class Magnoliopsida; order Malvales; family Malvaceae; genus Firmiana; species Firmiana major. The sequence goes on along the minus strand of CM065903.1, from coordinate 16,243,555 downwards.
CCCAGAAGTGGAAAGTGAAGCGGGCATCCCTATCAAAAAAATGCTCTCTGGAATTTCGTGTAGCCTCATTATCTCGCCCACATATAGGTTCGCTGTGACGCCTCGGAAGCGCGAAAAATAGGGCTAATTTAAAACTTTTTACTCATTAATTCACAATTAAGGGTACATTCCTATGCAGTGTCATACATCATCATAATTATCATGACTCAGGATCTCATCATAATATAGTATATATTGTATTATATACATTACTCAATTCCAAGTTAAATAATCCTAATACATCCCGTACATCACTGTACAATAAGTGTCTGTAAATATAACTCTAGTCTGGGTACATGAATAGTAAATATCTACCTCAATACACAAAATACGACCTGGAGCTCAAGTCCTCCACTAGCCTCTAACCCGTACGTTGCAGGGAACTCACTTCACTTGAAGCGATCTGGGGGGGGGGAAAGAGAAAACAGGGTGAGCTTCCAAATCGCTCAGTAAGGGGGGTAAGGGAACTCAGTTATATAAACCATATCTCACATCACAAATATGTATTTGTTTATGAAGCTCATTTGAAATCGTACCATGAAAGATTCTCAAAACATCATCATCTCATAACTCATATATCATGTGAAAACATGAAGGTAAAAAGGCTCAATATCGAGCACTCACAAGCATGTGTAAATATATGCGATAATGGCTGTTCTCAAAATACGTGATAAAAATCGCCTTAGTAAATAGCACGTGACAAGGTCACGAAACACAACTCATGTGTAAAACGAGACTAGGCAATAAAACTCAATTAAAACTCGTCATGGCACATAAAATGTGTAATCTCCTCTGGGTGCGCATCCCAGGCATCCTCGTATAGAGGGAACGTCGGCAATATGGTCGTATGCATGGTATATTGGACTTATATGTTACCAGAACAAGGCCCGGCCTTACATGCGACCAGAGCAATGCCTCGCCTCATGCACACTATCACGTGGTCCCTGGGTCGGTTCCCAGGCGTCCCACTATATCGATCTTACATGCTACCAGAGCAAGGCCCGATGTGTATTCAACATGACACGCCTAAGTCTCAATCATTAGCCATTATCTTATAAAACGTTGTGCCTTCACGTAGAACTCATAATGGTTTTCTCTCGTAAATCTCATTTAAAACATTTGTGTACTCAACACAAAACATGTTAAAACCGAGTTCCAACCGACAAAACACGCACACATTTTCTCAAATCTTAATATCGCCTTAACGTGAGCCCAATTTACTTTTCACGCAACTCAAAGGGTTATAAAAAGCAATTTCACACTTAGCTTATAAACTCATAAAATAATGGGCTCCAACTGGCTATAAAAACCGTGTGCAATTATATCACAACACAACACCAAACATGCTTGTATTCTCAAATCATGGTTCATGCTACAACAATTCATCAAAACACATACACAAATGGTTTAGTTTTCCCTTAACTCTTTGGACCTCGTATAGTGCAATTGTTTCCCCCGTATCACGGACTAGCCTCGCATTCCACTCTGGAACTCCCGAGCTGTCCAAATGATGTTAAAACATCAATACTCATTATCACATCAACCTCAGTTCTCAAAATCGAGCATAATTGCTCACTACACCTCAAATTTCTCAATTCTCATAACTCCATCACAAACCACAATCTCACTCACAACACCTCAACATTCTATATTTCCTATGCCACAATATCTATGCTAATACACCACATTGTCTAAATCTCCATTTATAGCTCAAAATTCCTAAATTTACCAAAGTTACCAAATATCATCATCACTCCAACTACATTGTGATTTCATCAATCCCTAATCATTTTTCAGCTATTTCAACACAATGCCAACAACTATCATCACCAAAATCATCTCAAATATAATGATCGAAGTTTAGAAATTACCCAAAACTTGTGGAGAGCTTATCTCTTGCCTCGATTCAATCCGTCTTTCGATTTCCAAGTATGTTGTTCTCCCTTGGGCGAGGAACAACTTTCCTTCTTGCCACAACTTCTAGTTTGGACGAAAATAAGTGCTTTGGATGAGTGAGAAAGCTAGGGCTCAGCGAAAATGAGGGTTAGTAGAGAGAGAAAGTGAAATTGCAGGAGAAAACAGGGATTCCTTAAATAGACTGAGGGTAGGAGATCGATCTGGCTCGTGATGAGATAGATCTGCATTTGAATTTGGGGACGATTTGGGGTAATTTATGCCTAGGAGATCGATCTGTCGAGGGGTGAGATCGATCTCTTTATGGCTTTATGAGATCGATCTGCTCATTGAGGAGATCGATCTTCTCCCAAACAGAAACATTTGGAGATCGATCTCTTCCTCATGAGATCGATCTTCTCTCAAACAGAATCATAAGGAGATCGATCCTCTTCCATTGGAGATCGATCTGCTCCTTAAGTTCCTCCTTCCTTGTTATTTTTAACTCACCAGATAGATCTCTCCTTCTCCCAGATCGATCTGTCCTCATAACTTCATACTTATTTTAAACACTTAACATTTAAATCTCCAATTATCATTCCCCAATTCACTTAGCTCAACAAATTATACTTCAAGTTCATATTACATAATTAAAATATGTCTGAAATCCTCAGATCTCACATCCTCCCCACCTTAAAAGAATTTGGTCCTCCAAATTCAACTGAACTAGTCAAAGAGATGGGGGTATTTCTCCTTTATGAGGTTCTCTAGTTCCCACGTTGCCTCTTCCCTTGAGTGATGTTTCCACAAAACTTTCACTAATGGGATGCTCTTGGTTCTCAGTACCTTCTCCTTTCTATCGAGAAACCGGACGGGTTCCTCAGTGTAGCTCATGTCCTCCTGTATGTCCATCTTGTCATACTCTATAACATGAGAAGGGTCCGGGTGGTACTTCCTCAATATAGACACATGAAAGACGTTGTGTATTCCGGACATCTGTGGGGGTAATGCCAATCTGTAGGCTACCTCTCCCACTCTCTCAAGAATCTCGAATGGTCCTATGTATCGAGGACTCAATTTTCCTTTCTTTCCAAATCGCACGATACCCTTACTCAGTGATACTTTTAGAAATACTGCATCCCCAACATCAAACTCGAGTGGCTGTCTACGCACATCCGCGTAGCTTTTCTGTCTACCTTGTGTAACCCGTAGCCTCTCACATATGAGTTTTACACTCTATACAGCTTGCTCAACAAGCTCGGGAGCATTTATCTTTCTGTCACCGACTTCTTCCCAAGCTACAGGGGATCTACACCTCCTACCATATAGAGCCTCAAAGGGTGCCATTCCAATACTTGCATGATACTGTTATTGTACGCAAACTCTGCTAAGGGCAGGTGATCATCCCATGATCCCTTAAAATCCATCGTACACACCCTCAACATATCCTCCAGGGTCTGAATAGTCCTCTCCGACTGACCATTGGTCTGAGGATGATAGGCGGTACTAAAACTGAATCGAGATCCCATGGACTTCTGAAACTGGGTCCAAAATCTGGAAGTCAATCGGGAATCTCTATCAGAAGTAATACTCACTGGAGCCCCATGTAATCTAGCTATCTCGCTGACATACAGCTCAGTTAAGGCATCCACAGTATCTGTGCTCTTGATGGCAAGGAAGTGGGCACTCTTGGTCAATCTATCCACAATGACCCATATCGCATCACAACCTCTTCGGGTCCTCGGTAAACCCATAATAAAATCCATGGTGACATGCTCCCATTTCCATGTAGGTATAGGTAAGGGTTGTAGTAGTCCTCCAGGCTTCCGATGCTCAGCTTTCACTTGCTGGCATATTAAACACCTGGCCACATACTCTGCCATGTCTCACTTCATACCACTCTACCAGTACACCTTTCTCAAGTCTCGGTACATCTTAGTACTCCCAGGGTGCATGGTGTATCGCGAGCAGTGAGATTCTCTCAGTATCTGTCTCTTTAGGGTATCATCGTCCGGTACACAAATCCGTCCTCTGAATCTCAACAATCCATCCTCACTAACTGTGAGATCCGACTGCGAACTCTGTTCAGCTTGGCTAACCATATCTATCAACCTCTGATCACTACGCTGCCCAGTTCTAATCTGATCCATGATCCTGGGCTCTATCCGTAAGCTAGCCAAAAATCCGGTCTCTACCTCTTTAACTCTGATCCGAAGTTCGGTGAACTGCTCTAATAAATCCCATTCCCTGATCATCATAGCAGATATCATACTCTTCCTGCTCAGGGCATCAGCAACTACATTCGCCTTACCCGGATGATATAGAATCTCGCAGTCATAATCCTTAAGGAGTTCCATCCATCTCCTTTGTCTCATGTTTAACTCTTTCTGATCAAAGAGATATCTTAAACTCTTATGATCAGTGAAGATCTAGAATCTTTCCCCATATAAGTAGTGTCACCAGATCTTCAAAGCAAATGCCACAGCGACTAACTCCAAATCATGCGTGGGGTAATTCCGCTCATAGTCTTTCAACTGTCGCGATCCATATGCGACCACTCTTCCGTGCTGCATAAGCACACACCCCAATCCTTGATGAGATGCATCACTATACACCGAAAATCCTCCTGATCCCTTAGGAATAATTAACACAGGTGCCGCTGTCAATCTCCCTTTTAACTCCTGAAAACTGAACTCACATTGATCAGTCCATATGAACGGAGTCTCCTTACGTGTGAGTTTAGTCAAAGGAGCGGCAATCCTTGAAAATCCTTCCACAAATCTTTTGTAATACCCTGCCAAACCAAGGAAGCTTCGCACCTCAGTAACTGTCCTCGGTCTCTCCCAACTAAGCACAGCTGCTACTTTACTTGGATCCACTGATACTCCTTCCTCTGAGACTATATGACCAAGGAAAGCTATCTGGTTCAGCCAAAACTCACACTTACTAAGCTTTCCGTATAATTGCTTATCTCGGAGTATCTGAAGTACTAACCACAAATGCTGTGCATGCTCCTCATATGATCGAGAGTATACCAGGATATCATCAATAAAGACTATCACAAAGTTATCTAGATAGTCTCTGAACACTTCGTTCATCAACCTCATAAATGCAGCAGGGGCGTTCGTCAATCCAAAGGACATCACCAGAAATTCATAATGGCCATACCTTGTCCTGAAGGCCTTCTTGGGAATATCTACTTCCTTGATCCTCAATTGGTGACAGCCCGATCTAAAATCAATCTTAGAAAAGACTGAGGCCCCTCATAGTTGATCAAGTAGATCATCAATCCTGGGCAGTGGGTATTTATTCTTCACCGTGGCTTTATTCAACAGCCGGTAGTCTACACATAACCTGAGACTACCATCCTTCTTCTTGACAAATAAAATCGGTGCTCCCCATGCTGAAACACTAGGCCTAATGAACCCTTGGTCCAATAACTCCAATAGTTGTTTCTTCAATTCCTCAAGTTCCACTAATGCCATCCTGTAGGGAGGTTTAGAGATAGGCTGAGTATCTGGTACTAAATCAATGGTAAACTCTAGCTCTCTCTCTGGTGGCAAACTTGGCAGCTCATCTGGGAAAACATCCGGGAATTCACACACCACAGGTATATCTTCAATCCTCGGATGTTCCCGCTCATCGTCTGAGATGAGTGTCTCATAACCTTCACATGAACAATCATATTTAATATTCTCCAAAATAATATTAAAATTCTCAAATTACTTACTAGAATTCCACATATTCATTTCCTCAATATCTCAACCGTACAGTGTAAGGTTCAGGTAGGGAGAAAGTTACAATCGTAGTGTAGCAGTTTAAACTCACTCGATTGGTTGCCAACCAATCCATCCCCAGAATTACATCAAACCCGTGTATATTCAACATGATTAGATCTGCTAACATCACTCTATCTCCCACCTTTATTTCACATCCTCTACAGATTAACTCAGTTCTCTGGGATTCACGCATAGGGGTATTTACATGTAGTACATACTCTAGAGGTTCAAACTTCAAATTTAAACTACATGCAAAATACTCTGAAATAAACGAATGCGTGGATCCTGGATCTATCAACACATGAGCCTTATGATTACAGACAGAAAGTGTACCTCTTATAGTTTCTGCTGAATTGTCCGCAGTTTCCTTATCCAGGGCAAACACCCGTCCCTGTGCCACAGGTTTCTTCCCTTTCTCTGTAGCAGTGGCCCGTCTCTGGGGATTCACTTTCTTAGGCTGCTGTCTAGTAGGCTCCGGAGCATGTGGTATCTGAGGTTGAGGACAGTCCTTCACTCTGTGACCCATGTCACCACACCTAAAACATCCACGGATCGACCCAGTACAACTTCCCTCATGCGATCGACCACAGTCTCTATAAACCCTTATCTCCGGCCTGCCATATCGAGGGGTCTCCTTGATAATAGGATAAGCTTTGGGTCTCTCCAATCAGCCCGTCTGTACCTCAATCCTTCCTCTCCTGAAGGAACCTCTTCGAACATCTGTTTGAGACATCGCTGGCCTCTTGCCTTTGTCCCTAATCACTTCTCCAAACTCATTCTGGGACTGTACAATTTCAATTCCCCTCTCAATCTCTTGTGCTCGTCTCAGAGCATCTCCAAACTCAGTAATACACAACCCAATCAATCGATCTCTGATGATGGGCTTCAATCCATACACAAATCTCTCTATGCGGAGCTCTTCATTCTTGAAAGTCTCTGGATCATATCTCAGTAGAGTGGTAAATCGGCTCTCGTAATCATCTACAGACATGTCACCTTATACCAAACTCAAAAACTCTGCTTGCCTCCTTCTCTGGGCAGCTCGTGGTATATATTGGGCTTTAAAGGCTGTCTGGAACTCTTCCCAACCAATCACATCCTGGTGGGACATCAAAATACCCTGGGTAGTACCCCACCAATCTCGAGCTCTCCCTTTCAACATGTAGGCACTCATACTGACCCTCTCAGTATCGGTGCACCCCAGATAGTCGAATATAACTCTCAACTCCGTCAACCACTCCTCAGCCTCTGTAGGATCCTTCTTTCCCCTAAATGCAGGTGGATTCATTTTCAAAAAGTCCTTCAGTCGAACCATACTTTTGTCATCAGGCTGAGTGACGGGAGGCATTGGGGGTATGGGAGGTCCTTATGGTGGTGTAGGAGTAGTACCCGAGGCATTAACTCCAAAGTGTTGCGCGAATAACGCTGCCATCTGCTCAAAACCTTTCCTCACATCGGTCTCAATCCGATTAAATCGAGAGTTAGGACTCTCTGGTTGTGGGACAGGTGGCGGAGGGGACTCTGCCTACTTCCTCGAACGACCTCGTCGTTTACTCATTCTCTATCTCAACTCGTCTCCTGCGCGTACATATCAAAATCGATTGAAATCTCAATCCTCAGATTCAGTTCATGACCAGACTATTACAGACACTTGGGATGTATTATATTTCACTTAACCGACACTGACAGTACTAAACACCCTAAGCTCTGATACCAAGAAAACTCTGTGACGCCCCGAAAGCGCTGAAAATAGGGCTAATTTAAAACTTTTTGCTCATTAATTCACAATTAAGGGTACATTCCTGTGCAGTGTCATACATCATCATAATTATCATGCCTCAGGATCTCATCATAATATAGTATATATTGTATTATATACATTACTCAATTCCAAGTTAATTAATCCTAATACATCCCGTACATCACTGTACAATAAGTGTCTGTAAATATAACTCTAGCCTGGGTATATGAATAGTAAATATCTACCTCAGTACACAAAATACGGCCTGGAGCTCAAGTCCTCCACTAGCCTCTAACCCGTACGTCGCAGGGAACTCACTTCACTTGAAGCGATCTAGGGGGGAAAGAGAAAATAGGGTGAGCTTCCAAATCGTTCAGTAAGGGGGGTAAGGGAACTCAGTTATATAAACCATATCACACATCACAAATATGTATTTGTTTATGAAGCTCATTTGAAATCGTAGCATGAAAGATTCTCAAAACATCATAATCTCATAAGTCATAAATCATGTAAAAACATGAAGGTAAAAAGGCTCAATATCAAACACTCACAATCATGTGTAAATATATGTGATAATGGCTGTTTTCAAAATACGTGATAAAAATCACCTCAGTAAATAGCATGTGACAAGGTCACGAAACACAACTCATGTGTAAAATGGACTAGGCAATAAAACTCAATTAAAACTCGTCATGGCACATCAAATGTGTAATCTCCTTTGGGTGCGCATCCCAGGCATCCTCGTATAAAGGGAACGTCGACAATATGGTCGTATGCATGGTATATTGGACTTATATGTTACCAGAACAAGGCCCAGCCTTACATGCTACTAGAGCAATGCCTCGCCTCATGCACACTATCACGTGGTCCCTGGGTCAGTTCCCATGCGGCTTACTCTCTCGGTCTTACATGCTACTAAAGCAAGGCCACCCAGCGTTACCAAAACGGGGGTCATCCCACGTTACCAAAACGGAGGCATCTCTCGTTACCAAAACGGAGGAATATCAGACTTACATACTACCAGAGCAAGGCCTCCCAACGCTACCAAAGCGGAGGAATAATCGGACTTACATGTTACCAGAACAAGGTCTATAGTCCCTGGGTCGGTTCCCAAGCGTCCCACTATATCGGTCTTACATACTACCAGAGCAAGGCCCGATGTGTATTCAACATGACACGCCTAAGTCTCAATCATTAGGCATTATCTTATAAAACGTTGTGCCTTTACGTAGAACTCATAATGGTTTTCTCTCGTAAAACTCATTTAAAACATTTGTGTACTCAACATAAAATATGTTAAAATCGAGTTCCAACCGATAAAACACGCACACATTTTCTCAAATCTCAATATCGCCTTAACGTAGAGCCCAATTTACTTTTCACGCAACTCAAAGGTTTATAAAGCAATTTCACACTTAGCTTATAAACTCATAAAATAATGGGCTCCAACCGGCTATAAAAACCGTGTGCAATTATATCACAACACAACACCAAACATGCTTGTATTCTCAAATCATGGTTCATGCTACAACAATTCATCAAAACACATACACAAATGGTTTAGTTTTCCCTTACCTCTTTGCACCTCGTATAGTGCAATCGTTTTCCCCGTATCACGGACTAGCCTCGTATTCCACTCTGGAACTCCCGAGCTGTCCAAATGATGTTAAAACATCAATACTCATTATCACATCAACCTCAGTTCTCAAAATCGAGCATAATTGCTCACAACACCTCAAATTTCTCAATTCTCATAACTCCATCACAAACCACAATCTCGCTCACAACACCTCAACATTCTATATTTCCTATGCCACAATATCTATGCTAATACACCACATTGTCTAAATCTCCATTTATAGCTTAAAATTCCTAAATTTACCAAAGTTACCAAATATCATCATCACTCCAACTACATTGTAATTTCATCAATCCCTAATCATTTTTCAGCTATTTCAACACAATGCTAACAACTATCATCACCAAAATCATCTCAAATATAAGGATCGAAGTTTAGAAATTACCCAAAACTTGTGGAGAGCTTATCTCTTGCCTCGATTCGATCCGTCTTTCGATTTCCAAGTATGTTGTTCTCCCTTGGGTGAGGAACAACTTTCCTTCTTGCCACAACTTCTGGTTTGGACGAAAATGAGTGCTTTGGATGAGTGAGAAAGCTAGGGCTCGGCGAAAATGGGGGTTAAAAGAGAGAGAAAGTGAAATCGTAGGAGAAAGCAGGGATTTCTTATATAGACGGAGGGTAGGAGATCGATCTGGCTCGTGATGAGATCGATCTGCATTTGAATTTGGGGACGATTTGGGGTAATTTATGCTTAGGAGATCGATCTGTCGAAGGGTGAGATCGATCTCTTTATGGCTTTATGAGATCGATCTGCTCATTGAGGAGATCGATCTTCTCCCAAACAGAAACATTTGGAGATCGATCTCTTCCTCATAAGATCGATCTTCTCTCAAACAGAATCATAAGGAGATCGATCCTCTTCCATTGGAGATCGATCTGCTCCGTAAGTTCCTCCTTCCTTGTCATTTTTAAAACACCAGATCGATCTCTCCTTCTCCCAGATCGATCTGTCCTCATAATTTCATACTTATTTTAAATACTTAACATTTAAATCTCCAATTATCATTCCCCAATTCACTTAGCTCAATAAATTATACTTCAAGTTCATATTACATAATTAAAATATGTCTGAAATCCTCAGATCTCACATTCCCTAATTGGCTCAGAGTATCGGTAGCTCTCATAGCTAGAAAATGGGCTGATTTCATCAACCGATCCACAATCACCCATATGGCATCATGACCTCTCCAGGTCCTCGGCAATCCCATCACAAAATTCATGGTGACATGCTCCCACTTCCATGTCGGTATCGGTAGCGGCTGTAATAACCTTGCAGGCTTCTGATGCTCTACCTTCACCTGTTGACAAATGAGACACTTAGTAACATACTCAGCAATGTGTTTTTTCATCCCAGACCACCAATAAACCTTTTGAAGGTTTTGATACATCTTGGTACCCCCTAGATGTATCGTATACTTCGATGAGTGAGCCTCTGTTAAGATCAACCTTCTAATCTCTGCATCATCAGGAACACATATCCTACCTCTGAACCTTAACAACCCATCCGAACTCAACTCAAAGTCTGAGTCTATACCCCTCTGTATCTGCTCGACAATATCACTACACTGCTGATCAAATCGCTGAGCCTGTCGGATTCGATCTACCAGATTCGGTTCCAACTGTAGGGTAGCTATCATAAATCCACTATCAGCGTCAGGCGGGGTCATATCCAAACTGAGGTTCGTGAACTGTTCCAATAGCTCGTGTTCCCTGATCATCATAAATGATACCATCTCGAGATACTTCCTACTTAATGCATCAGCAACCATATTTGCTTTACCCGGGTGGTATAGGATTTCACAATCATAATCCTTTAATAGCTCGAGCCATCTCCTCTGTCTCATGTTCAACTCTTTTTGTGAGAACAGGTACTTAAGGCTCTTATGATCTGTATAAACCTGAAATATCTCACCATAGAAGTAGTGGCGCCATACCTTCAGCGCAAACACCACCGCTGCCAACTCCAGGTCATGGGTAGGGTAATTTCTCTCATGATCCTTCAACTGTCGTGATCCATATGCAACTACCTTCCCATCTTGCATCAATACGCAGCCTAGTCCTAGGTGTGAAGCATCCGTATACACCGAGAAATCTCCTGAGCTGGTAGGAATGGTGAGTATTGGAGCTGTAGTTAATCTCCTTTTTAACTCCTCAAAGCTTTCCTCACACTTATTGTCCCACACAATCTCTACATTTTTCCTCGTGAGACGTGTCAAAGGAGCAGCTAATCTCTAGAATCCCTCTACAAACCTTCGGTAATACCCAGCTAAACCTAAGAAACATCTGATCTCTTTCACTGTCTGGGGTCTCTGCCACTGAACTACTTCCTCAATCTTACATAGATCAACTGATACTCCATCCTTCGATACTATGTGACCCAGAAAAGAGATCTGTTCCAACCAAAAGTCGCACTTACTGAGTTTAGCATACAACTTCTTCTCTCGGAGGGTCTGTAGCACTATCCTTAGGTGCCTTTCATGCTCCTCTCTAGACCTTGAATACACCAGCTGATCATCAATAAACACAATAACAAATCGATCCAAGTACTGGTGGAATACCTCATTCATTAAAGACATAAAAGCTACAGGAGCATTCGTCAACCCAAATGGCATAACCATAAACTCATAATGTCCATACCGGGTGTGAAAAGTTGTCTTGGGTACATCTCCACCTCATATCTTCAACTGATGGTACCCTAATCTCAGATCTATCTTGGAAAAGACTTGCGCTCCCTTAAGCTGATCCAACAAATCATCGATGCGTGGAAGGGGTTATTTATTCTTGATGGTGGCCTTATTCAACAACCGATAATCTATACACAGTCGAAGGCTTCCATCTTTCTTCCTTACAAACAGAATCGGTGCTCCCCAAGGTGAGACACTCGGCCTGATGAACCCCTTCTCTAGCAACTCTTGCAGCTGTTTCCTTAGTTCTTCCAACTCAACTTGAGCCATTCTGTACGGTGGCTTAGATATCAGCTCTGTACCAGGTGTCAAGTCTATACCAAACTCTATCTCCCTATCTGGAGGTAACCCTGGTAACTCATCTGAAAAGACATCTGGAAACTCCTTAACCACTGGTATGTCTCCCAACTTCGGACGTGCCTTATCCGTCTCAATCACATAAGCGATAAACCCTTCACATTATTCTTTCCACCATTAGTAATCAGAAATCATCATATTTACACATAAAATTGATAAACAAATTTATCTTTCATATATCATTATCAAGATTGTACTCATCACACTTATAACAATCATGTTATTTAATTTCATTTCACAAAATTTACTACAAGATTGTCTATCTTTGGAAACATCAATGTTTTTGTATGACAATCCATAACAACATGATTTGCAGCCAGCCAATCCATCCCTAGGATAACATCAAAATCACCCATATTTAATAAAATTAAATCGACTGCCATCTCTTTACCTCCTATCTTCATCTTACAATCCCTATATACATGTTCAGTCAACTGACTATCATTCATAGGGGTAGATATCAACAACATCTTATCAAGCAGCATGGGTTTTACATGCTTCAACAATTTACATGCAAAGGATGGCGAAATAAAGGAATGCGTGGCACCAGGATCAAACAGTACATAAGCTTCTAAAGCAAAGATTTGGATAGTACCTTTTACCACATCCGGTGACTGATCTGCAGTGTCTTGGTCCAGTGCGTGCACTCATCCTCTGCTTACACCCACTGCTTGCTTCCCCTTTTCCTCGGCTATAGCCCTCCTCCTCGGAGTAGCTATACCAACTGGAGCTCTCTCTGGCTCCTTGCCCTTCTGTGGGGCTCTCTCTATCATTTCTGGGTAATCTCTGATTATGTGCCCTGACTTTCCACACTTGAAGCATACTACAGGAGATCCATAACATGGTCGAGTTCCATGGTACCTACTACACTTGCCACACTGTTCTGTAGTAGGCCGTGGTCCTCCAATCAAGATTCCCTTAGTTGGAGCAATGGCCGAATAGATGGGAGTATTAACTATCCTCTCTCGGATCTCCTCGATCCTCGACCTCTTTCCAGAGAATCTTTTGTTTCCCTTATAACTGAAGCCTCTATCCATCATTGGTCTTTTCTTATCTCTATCCCTCATCTTACTAACCTTTCCAAACTCTGAGGTGATTCTATCAACATCTTGTTCACACAATTACGCCATGTGTACTGCCTCCTCATAGGTCGGTATATCTAGAGGAACCAATATGGACCTGATGGTCGGTCTCAATCCATCCACAAACTTCTGGATTTTCTTGACCTCATTACTCATGGTGTTGGGATCATATCTGCTTAAGGATAAAAAAGTAGTCTCATACTCATCCACAGTCCTGCTCCCTTGGGTTAGTCCAAAAAATGCCATCTTTAACTTCGACTGTGCAATATCCGGGACATACTGTCTCCAGAAGGCCTCCAAAAATATATCCCAACTAATCTCAGTATGCTGGGCTCTCAAAATAGGCCGAGTGGACTTCCACCAATGTTCTGCTGATCCCTTAAGTATAAAAGAGACAAACGCTACCATCTCGATAGTAGTGCACTCAAAGAACCCATATATTTTCTCGATCTCATTGATCCAATCCTCAGCCGCTACTGGGTCCTTTACTCCACTGAAAGACGACAGTCCAAACTTTTGAAACTGCCGCAGTCTATCTAAATCACATCCATATCCCCAACCTCTACTGCCTGGCGTAGCAACCGGCATAGTCACATCTTGTGCAGGTGGCGTATCTGTAGTCTGAGGTCTCTGGGCTTCCCTTGCCCATGCTTTAGGAGCTCCCGCCTGCTCGGCATCACCCAGTGTAGCGGGACTCTGTCTACAGCCAACTCTAGATAAAGATTAGGTGACTAACTCCACAATCATCTCAATGCTTCGGTCAATCCTCGCGAAGCGAGACTTAGTACTCTCGGGCCTCTCCTCTGGACCCTGTAGAGCTTGCTCAACATCAGCCTCTACCTCAACATCATCCAGAGCCTCGTGTGTTTCTGGCTCAACATTACCCCCAGGCCTACCTCTACGGCCTCGAGCCTGCGCTCTCATCCCTCTACCGTGACTGGTATTAGGCATAACTACTCAATTCCCTACATTCACAACCAATTACTTAGTCAACCTATCGACACACACACAATTGTATCTAAACAAGCACAATAACATGGGGATGTAATTTTCCAACTTATTAAGTATTTTAGACACGACACACGTCAAACCAACTCAAGCTCTAATACCAACTTCTCTCACGACCCTTAACTTACCAAAATACGTATAAATTTTTTGCATTTTCATGCATCATTTATCATTCATCCTTACCTCAATCGTGAACAACAACTCTCCTCAATAGTTGGGTTGTGTGTCGACGTCTAACTCACTCCACCATACCAATTCAATTTGCATATTATTCATAAGTAAACACTTGTATAAATGTATATATATCAAAGTTGTTACATCCGTTTACATTGTTTTACATCCCCAATAGTTTCATACAAAATGCTACTGTGCTATCGTAAGTTTAGATACAAAATTTCAACAGTGTGTATACCTTTAGCAATGGGATGCAACGGATTACCAAAAGGGAACGCCTCCAGTCACGCTCACTCTATACTCAAATCTCTGTAGAGAGGGAGAAAATAAGGGGGTGAGCAAACCACACGCTTAGTAAGGCAATCATGCAAACAGGTAGATACTGCATTATCTACGTGATCGTGATGCCATGCTCAAAAGCATTTAATTCATCATTTATCTCAAAACATGAGTGTATGATTGTGTTAATGGTATGTAAAGCATTCATGCTATTAAAATCTAGTGCACATTTCAACACAAAGAATGGTATAAATCATCATGCATAATTCACAATAAAAGCATGGCATTACCCATATGCATTTTTCTCAAATAGCATGGCATTAACCATCATGCGTTTTCACAATAAAGCATGGAATTAAACATCATGCATTTTTCTCAAATAGCATGGCATAAACCATCATACATTTTCACAATAAAGCATGGCATTAAACATCATGCATCCGTGCACTTTAAAAACCATTAACAAATCAATCCAACACTGGTCAGGTCTGAGCCCATTTCTTGGACTTTCCTGACCCACAAATCATTTCAAACATGGATTTATTCTCAAAGCAGTAGACATGCGAGATAGGTAGTTCAACAATAGGTAATAACCTCAAGGTCTATGTACATAACCTGTGATACCGGCTACACGAATCAGGTGTGCGGGATATCACCACTATCTGTTTCTACACGGGAGGTGGGTCAAATCCTACCCGTCGATCCATAGCAGATCTCGTCCGAAGATGGCACATCACAACTCAACACAGTACAACGTACTCCATGCTACATACACGGTACAACGTACACTGTGGACCCAATTAACACATCATATCATGCCACATCTCAAACGCACGTGTGAGCCTATTTAATCGGTACGACCTCTTATCTACCCAAAGCTCCTAACACGGCTAATTAATCATGTCAAAACAATGCACGTGTGAGCCAATTTAATCGATGTGACACCCAATCTACTAGAATCTCCAAACACGGTAACATGCAAGGTGGGCATCTAATGCAAGACAAACTCCAAGCACAATGCCAAAACTAATATGAAATCCATGTGAAAACTAGTGCCTCTTGCACTCATATGTATAAAACACGTCAAATCTCGTGTAGTACTCTAGCACGCTTTCATACTCACGAAAACGATGTAGGTGGCTCATTTCTTTACAAAGTGTGGTTAACAAACCAAAACAACTCAACTCTTTTGCAAATCATTTCAAATATTAGCCAACCTACCAAAATATTTGCTAAAAAGCAATAAAACATGATTTTCAAGCAATATGCTTTTGTTTTCATGCACATTTCTCAAACTCCCAACTTTTACCCTTCAATCACCCAACATCATTTCCTATATCACATGCAATTTACCAAAGCATTTAATGCGCCCAAATTGCGCACAGATATCTCTAAGAGTCCACACAATTCTCTTACCTCGATTTACTTGGTGTGACTCTTTTCCTCTTAGCTTCTCATGCTATTGGCTGAACTCGCTCCGGTGTATCCTGAAAACCTGCGATTCATTCATCCAATCAATTGTTAATGTTTTTATCCCATAATTGACCTCACTAGTCAATACAATTCACTTATGCATTTTACCAATGCCTTAATCCACATTTTACCTCTTTTAGGTAAATCTCACAATTTATCCACTAATAACATCTTAAAATCATACCACAACACTATTATTAACTTCTACATATCTCATTCATCATTAATCTCCATATATTCCACTTTCTCACACTAGACCATTTCTAGGTCATAATCATTCCAATGCATTTTAGATAGTTTCCAACCATCCATACTCATGCCAAACAACTCCAAAATCAATTAAGCAGATAATGTACCATAGTGGGAGTGTTAGAACCTTACCAAGTTTGATTTCTCTTCTTGCTCCAAATGACAATGCCCTTAGCGCCTTTAATACCAATAATGGGAAAATGCCTTCCAATTGTGTTGTTCCTATCTTTGATAGGAACAACTTTACCTCTAATGGTCTCTCTTCAAATCTTACTGAAAATGGCTGATTTTAGAGAGAGAAAGTTAGATTTTTGGGTTGAAAATGAAAGAATGGTGTTTTTCTCGAAATTTTCAGATTTTCAACACTCCTTTTATAGAAATAGCTTGAGGAGATCGATCTGTACCAAGAGGAGATCAATCTGGTCCCCTTAAATCCCTCATTTTCATGGCATTTTAAGCATGAGATTGATCTGTCGAAGCATGAGATCGATCTGCTCCCAAACAGAGAGCTAAGGAGATCGATATGGGTGCTTGAGGATGATATTTTCATTACAGAATGCTTAGAAGATCGATCTGGCTCTATTGGAGATCTATCTGCTCTATTCCATTGCCCAAATAAAAGCATTCTAGCTCTTCCAGATCGATCTTTCATCCCATGAGATCGATCTGCCCTTTCATCCCATGAGATCGATCTGCCCTTCATAGTTTCAAGATTTTCTGCAGTTCTTCTGCAGTAACTCATACTCAAACATCCTTAATTTGCTACCATGATCATTTTCTCATTCATTCATCTTTGAGGCTTGACAATGACATCCATATATACCTTATTCCTATTGAAACTTATGTGGAATCCTTGTATAACCAAAAGTATATGATATAAACCAAATGGAAGTGCACAACTTATGCAATTCTACTTCCATTTTACCACACTACTCATAATCCATTATACTCACATTCTCCACATGTTTAAGTCTATTTCTTTACATTCATACATAATGTAACTTGTATGTACAATTACAACTCTTATTACAAGTGCGTACATTAACTTATGGACTTACATCACATATACTTCAGTTATGAATTCATAGTACAACTCTATTTACATTTCTATGTACATATATACCATTATACATATATGGGGTCTCACATTCTCCCCCACTTAGAAAATTTGGTCCTCCAAATTAGAACCAATTATTCTGTGAACAACTCGGGATACTTCTCCCGCATCAAACTCTCCAATTCCCATGTGGCTTCTTCCATAGTGTGATGTTGCCAAAGAACCTTCACCAAGGGAATTGTCTTTATCCTCAACACCTTCTATTTTCTGTCCAATACCCGAACTGGCTTCTCAATGTATGTCATACCCTCATTGAGCTCCAATGGCTCATATCTTATCACATATGCCGGGTCTGGATGGTACTTCCTCAACATGGATACGTGGAAGACATTATGAACACTTGCCAACTCCGGTGGCAATGCCAACCTATAAGCCTTGTCTCCCACTCTCTCTAAAATCTTGAAGGTTCTGATGTATCTAAGGCTCAGCTTGCCCTTCTTACCAAACCTCATAATACCCTTCGAAGGAGAAACTTTTAAGAACACTGACTCACCCACATCAAACTCTAGTGGTCTCCGTCTCCTGTCAGCATAACTCTTTTACCTGCTCTGAGCTGTCCGTAACCTCTCACATATCAATTGGACGTCCTCAGATGCCTATCTAACCAAGTCGGGAGAAAAGATCTGTCTGTCACCAACCTCTTCCCATCCAATAGGGGAACGACATCTACGCCCATACGATGCCTCATATGGTGCCATCTCGATACTCGCATGAAAACTGTTATTACAGGCGAACTCTGCGAGTGGCAAATGGTCATCCCAAGAGCCTCCTAAATCCAATGCACATGCTCTCAACATATCCTCCAGGGTTTGTATAGTCCTCTCTGACTGACCATCTGTCTGAGGATGAAATGCAGTGCTAAAACTCAATTGGGTCCCCATCGCTTCCTGAAAACGTTCCCAGAAGTGGAAAGTGAAGCGGGCATCCCTATCAAAAACAACGCTCTCTGGAATTCCATGTAGCCTCATTATCTCGCGCATATATAGGTTTGCTAATTGGCTCAGAGTATCGGTAGCTTTCATAGCTAGAAAATGGGCTAATTTCGTCAACCGAACCACAATCACCCATATGGCATCATGACCTCTCTAGGTCCTTGGTAATCCCAACACAAAATCCATGGTGACATGCTCCAACTTCCATATCGGTATCGATAGAGGCTGCAATAACCCTGTAGGCTTCTGATGCTCTACCTTCACCTGCTGACAAATGAGACACTTAGGAACATACTCAGCAATGTGCTTTTTCATCCCAGACCACCAATAAACCTTTCGAAGGTTTTGATACATCTTGGTACCCCCTAGATGTATCATATACTTCGATGAGTGAGCCTTTGTTAAGATCAACCTTCTGATCTCTGCATCATCAGGAACACATATCCTACCTCTGAACCTCAACAACCCATCCAAACTTAACTCAAAGTCTGAGTCTATACCCCTCTGTATCTGCCCGACAATATCACTACACTGCTGATCAACTCGCTGAGCCTGTCAGATTCGATCTACCAGATTCGGTTCCAACTGTAGGCTAGCTATCATAAATCCACTATCAGCGTCAGGTGGGATCATATCCAAACTGAGGTTCGTGAACTGTTCCAACAGCTCGGGTTCCCTGATCATCATAAATGATACCATCTCGAGATACTTCCTACTTAATGCATCAGCAACCACATTTGCTTTACCCGGGTGATATAGGATTTCACAATCATAATCCTTTAACAGCTCAAGCTATCTCCTCTATCTCATGTTCAACTCTTTCTGTGAGAACATGTACTTAAGGCTCTTATGATCTGTATAAACCTGAAATCTCTCACCATAGAGGTAGTGGCACCATATCTTCAACGCAAACACCACCGTTGCAAACTCCAGGTCATGGGAGGGTAGTTTCTCTCATGATCCTTTAATTGTCTTGATCCATATGTAACTACCTTTCCATCTTACATCAATACGCAGCCCAGTCCTAGGTGTGAAGCATCTGTATACACCGAGAAACCTCCTGAGCTGGTAGGAATGGTGAGTATTGGAGCTGTAGTTAATCTCCTTTTTAACTCCTCGAAGCTTTCCTCACACTTATCGCCCCACACAAACTCTATATTTTTCCTCGTGAGACGTGTCAAAGGAGCAGCTAATCTCGAGAATCCCTCTACAAACCTTCAGTAATACCTAGCTAAACCTAGGAAATATCTGATCTCTGTCACTGTCTGGGATCTCTGCCACTAAACTACGGCCTCAATCTTAGATGGATCCACTGATACTCCATCCTTCGATACTATGTGACCCAGAAAAGAGATCTGTTCCAACCAAAAGTTGCACTTACTGAGTTTAGTATACAACTTCTTCTCTCGGAGGGTCTATAGCACTATCCTTAGGTGCCTTTCATGCTCCTCTCTAGACCTTGAATACACCAGTTGATCATCACTAAATACAATAATAGATCAATCCAAGTACAGGTGGAATACCTCATTCATTAAAGACATAAAAGCTACGGGAGCATTCGTCAACCAGACTGGCATAACCATAAACTCATAATGTCCATACCAGGTGCGAAAAGTTGTCTTGAGTACATCTCCACCTCGTATCTTCAACCGATGGTACCCTAATCTCAGATCTATCTTGGAAGAGACCTGCGCTCCCTTAAGCTGATCCAACAAATCACCGATGCATGGAAGGTGATATTTATTCTTGATGGTGGCTTTATTCAACAACCGGTAATCTATACACAGTCGGAGGCTTCCATCCTTCTTCATTACAAACAGAACCGGTGCTCCCCAAGGTGAGAAACTCAGTCTGATGAACCCCTTCTCTAGCAACTCTTGCAGCTGTTTCCTTAGTTCTTCCAACTCAACTTGAGCCATTCTGTACGGTGGCTTAGATATCAACTCTGTACCAAGTGCCAAGTCTATACCAAACTCCATCTCCCTATATGGAGGTAACCCTGGTAACTCATCCGAAAAGACATCTGGAAACTCCTTAACCACTGGTATGTCTCCCAACTTCGGACGTGCCTTATCCGTCTCAATCACATAAGCGATAAACCCTTCACATTATTCTTTCCACCATTAGTAATCATAAATCATCATATTTACACACAAAATTGATAAACAAATTTATCTTTCATATATCATTATCAAGATTGTACTCATCACACTTATAACAATCATGTTCTTTAATTTCATTTCACAAAATTCACTACAAGATTGTCTATCTTTGGAAACATCAAAGTTTTTGTATGACAATCCATAACAACATGATTTGCAGCCAGCCAATCCATTCCTAGGATAACATCAAAATCACCCATATTTAATAAAATTAAATCGGCCGCCATCTCTTTACCTCCTATCTTCATCTTACAATCCCTATATACATGTTCAGTCAACTGACTATCATTCATAGGGGTAGATATCAACAATATCTTATCAAGCAGCTTGGGTTTTACGTGCTTCAACAATTTACATGCAAAGGATGACGAAATAAAGGAATACATGGCACTAGGATCAAACAGTACATAAGCTTCTAAATCAATGATTTGGATAGTACCTTTTACCACATCCGATGACTGATCTGCAGTGTCTTGGTCTAATGCGTGCACAAGTGCTCTGCTTACACCCACTGCTTGCTTCCCCTTTTCCTCAGCTATAGCCCTCCTCCTCGGAGTAGCTGTACCAACTGGAGCTCTCTCTGGCTCCTTGCCCTTCTGTGGGGCTCTCTCTATCATCTCTGGGTAATCTCTGATTATGTGCCCTGGCTTTCCACATCTGAAGCATACTACAGGAGATCCATAGCATGGTCGAGTTCCATGGTACCTACCACACTTACCACACTGTTCTGTAGTAGGCCGTGGTCCTCCAATCACGATTCCCTTAGATGGAGTAATGGCCGGATAGATGGGAGTATTAACCTTCCTCTCCCAGATCTCCTCGATCCTCGGCCTCTTTCCAAAGAATCTTTTACTTCCTTTATAATTGAAGCCTCTATCCATCATTGGTCTTTTCTTATCTCTGTCCCTCATCTTACTAACCTTTCCAAACTCTGAGGCGATTCTATCAACATCTTGTTCACACAATTGCGCCCTGCGCACTGCCTCCTCATAGGTCGGTATATCTAGAGGAACCAATATGGACCTGATGGTCGGTCTCAATCCATCCATAAACTTCTGGATTTTCTCGACCTCATTACTCATGGTGTTGGGATCATATCTACCCAGGGATATAAAAGTAGTCTCATACTCATCCACAGTCCTGCTCCCTTGGGTCAGTCCAAAAAATGTCATCTTTAGCTTCCGCTGTGTGGTATCCGGGACATACTGTCTCCGGAAGGCCTCTAAAAATATATCCCAGCATGCTGGGCTCTCAAAATAGGCCAGGTGGACTTCCACAAATGTTCTGTTGATCCCTTCAGTATAAAAGCGACAAACGCTACCATCTTAGTAGTAGTGCACTTAAAGAACCCATATAATTTCTCGATCTCATTGATCCAATCCTCAGCCGCTACTGGGTCCTTTACTCCATTGAAAGACGACGGTCCAAACTTTTGGAACTGCTGCAGTCTATCCAAATCACATCCATATTGCCAACCTCTATTGCCTAGCGTAGCAACCGGCGTAGGCACATCTTGTGCAGGTGGGGTATCTGTCGTCTGAGGTCTTTAGGCTTCCCTTGCTAATGCCTCAGGAGCTGCCACCTGCTCGGCATCACCCTGTGTAGTGGGACTCTGTCTACCGCCAACTCTAGATAAAGATTGGGTGACTAACTCCATAATCATCTCAATGCTTTGGTCAATCCTCACGAAACGAGACTCAGTACTCTCGGGCCTCTCCTCTAGACCCTGTGGAGCGTGCTCAACATCAGCCTCCACCTCAACATCATCCTGAGCCTCTTGTGTTTCTGGCTCAACAATACCCCCAGGCCTACCTCTACGGCCTTGAGCCTGCGCTCTCATCCCTCTACTGTGATTGGTATTAGGCATAATTACTCAATTCCCTACATTCACAACCAATTACTTAGTCAACCTATCGACACACACAATTGTATCTAAACAAGCACAGTAACATGGGGATGTAATTTTCCAACTTATTAAGTATTTTAGACACGACACACGTCAAACCAACTCGAGCTCTAATACCAACTTCTCTCACGACCCTTAACTTACCAAAATATGTAAAAACATTTCGCATTTTCATGCATCATTTATCATTCGTCCTTACCTCAATTGTTAACAGCAACTATTCTCAATAGTTGGGCTGTATGTCGATGTCTAACTCACTCCACCATACCAATTCAATTTGCATATTATTCATAAGTAAACACTTGTATAAATGTATATATATCAGAGTTGTTACATCTGTTTACATTGTTTTACATCCCCAATTGTTACATATAAAATACTACTGTGCTATCGTAAGTTTAGATACAAAATTTCAACAGTGTGTATACCTTTAGCAATGGGATGCAGCGAATTACCAAAAGGGAACGCCTCCAGTCATGCTCACTCTATACTCAAATCTCTATAGAGAGGGGGAAAATAAGGGGGTGAGCAAACCACATGCTCAGTAAGGCAATCATGCGAACAAGTAGATACTGCACTATATACGTGATCATGATGCCATGCTCAAAAGCATTTAATTCATAATTTACCTCAAAACATAAGTGTATGATTGTGTTAATGGTATGTAATGCATTCATGCTAATAAAATCCAATGCACATTTCAACGCAAAGCATGGTATAAATCATCATGCATAATTCATAATAAAAGCATGGCATTAGCCATCATGCATTTTTCTCAAATAGCATGGCATTAACCATCATGCATTTTCACAATAAAGCATGGCATTAAACATCATGCATTTTTCTCAAATAGCATGGCATTAACCATCATGCATTTTCACAATAAAGCGTGGCATTACACATCATGCATCCGTGCACTTTAAAAACCATTAACAAATCAATCCAACACTGGTCAGGTCTCAGCCCATTCCTTGGACTTTCCTGACCCACAAATCATATCAAACATGGATTTATTCTCAAAGCAATAGACATGCGAGATAGGCAGTTCAACAACAGGTAATAACCTCAAGGTCTATGTGCATAACCTGTGATACCGGCTACACGAATCAGGTGTGCGGGATATCACCACTATCTGCTTCCACACGGGAGGTGGGTCAAATCCTACCCGTCGGTCCATAGCAGATCTCGTCCAAAGACGGTACATCATAACTCAACACAGTACAACGTACTTCATGCTACATACACGGTACAACATACTCCGTGGACCCAATTAACACGTCATATCATGCCACATCTCAAATGCACGTGTGAGCATATTTAGTCGATACGACCTCTTATCTACCCGAAGCTCCTAACACGGCTAATTAATCATGTCAAAACAATGCACGTGTGAGCCTATTTAATCGATGTGACACTCAATCTACTCGAAGCTCCAAACACGATAACATGCAAGGTGGGCATCTAGTGCGAGACAAACTCCAAACACAATGCCAAAACTAATATGAAATCCATGTGAAAACTAGTGCCTCTAGCACTCATATGTATAAAACACGTCAAATCTCGTGCGAGTAGTACTCTAGCATGCTTTCATACTCACGAAAATGATGTAGGTGGCTCATTTCTTTGCAAAGTGTGGTTAACAAACCAAAACAACTCAACTCTTTTGCAAATCATTTCAAATATTAGCCAACCTACCAAATCATTTGCTAAAAAGCAATAAAACATGATTTTCAAGCAATATGCTTTTGTTTTCATGCACATTTCTCAAACTCCTAACTTTTACCCTTCAATCACCCAACATCATTTCCTATATCACATGCAATCTAGCAAATCATTTAATTCGCCCAAATTGTGCACAGATATCTCTAAAAGTCCACACAATTCCCTTGCCTCAATTTACTTGGTGTGACTCTTTTCCTCTTAGCTTCTCATGCTCTTGGCTGAACTCACTCCGGCGTATCCTCAAAAGTTACGATTCATTCATCCAATCAATGGAGTTAATGTTTTTATCCCATAATTGACCTCACTAGTCAATACAATTCACTTATGCATTTTACCAATGCCTTAATCCACATTTTACCTCTTTTAGGTAAATCTCACAATTTATCCACTAATAACATCTTAAAATCATACCACAACACTATTATTAACTTCTACATATCTCATTCATCATTAATCTCCATATATTCCACTTTCTCACACTAGACCATTTCTAGGTCATAATCATTCCATGCATTTTAGATAGTTTCCAACCATCCATACTCATGCCAAACAACTCCAAAATTAATTAAATAGACAATGTACCATAGTTAGAGTGTTAGAATCTTACCAAGTTTGATTTCTTTTCTTGCTCCAAATGACAATGCCCTTAGCTCCTTCAATACCAACAATGAGAAAATACCTTCCAACTATGTTGTTTTTCTCTTTGATAGGAACAACTTTGCCTCTAATGGTCTCTCTTCAAATCTTACTGAAAATGGTTGATTTTAGAGAGAGAAAGTTAGGTTTTTGGGTTGAAAATGAAAAAATGGTGTTTTTCTCAAAAATTTTAGATTTTCAACATTCCTTTTATTGAAATAGCTTGAGGAGATCGATCTGCACCAAGAGGAGATCGATCTGGTCTCCTTAAATCCCTCATTTTCATGGCATTTTAAGCATGAGATCGATCTATCGAAGCATGAGATCGATCTGCTCCTAAACAGAGAGCTAAGGAGATCGATATGGGTGCTTGAGGATCAATCTTTTCATTACAGAATGCTTAGGATATCGATTTGGCTCCATTGGAGATTGATCTGCTCTATTCCATTACCCAAATAGGAGCATTTTGGCTCTTCCAGATCGATCTCTCATCCCATGAGATTGATCCGCCCTTCATAGTTTTCAAATTTTTTGCAGTTCTTCTGCAGCAACTCATACTCAAACATCCTTAATTTGCTACCATGATCATTTTCTCATTCATTCATCTTTGAGGCCTAACAATGACATCCATACATACCTTATTCCTATTGAAACTTGTGTGGAATCCTTGTATAACCAAAAGCATATGATATAAACCAAATGGAAGTTCACAACTTATGCAATTCTACTTCCATTTTACCACACTACTCATAATCCATTCTACTCACATTCTCTACATGTTTAAGTCCATTTCTCTACATTCATACATAATGTAACTTGTATGTACAATTACAACTCTTATTACAAGTGCGTACATTAACTTATGGACTCACATCACATATACTTCACTTATGAATTCATAGTACAACTCTATTTACATTTCTATGTACATATACACCATTATACTTTTACGGGGTCTTACAGTACTGACTTGCTCGCATGTGATTTTGAGTGAAACCGTGTTGGAGTTGTCGTGTACTGCTATCTGATCCTGCACTGACCTGCTCGCACATGATTTTGAGGCAAAGGTAACACTTAACCATGCTATGTTGTTATCGTTATTGTACTGAATTGTTATTGTTACTGTGGTCCACAGAGTACGATGTACCATGCAACATGCATGTGATTACGATGTACTGTATTACTGGTCTTCGAACATAATGTACTGTGAGCTGTATGGGTAGCTGACCACTCTCGCGACGATTGACATCCCGGCACACCTGATCAATGATTGCCCGGAGTCACCGACATTGGCCAATTATCCTACTGATTACTATTATAGCATGTTCTGCCTTGTCTTATCTATTTGATTTACTGATTTGACTGTATGAACTGTTTTGACCGTATGAACTATATTATCGTATGGAACTGTGATATTGTATTGCATAATGACACTGTGGGGACCACCTCTTTAATCCTGCGGGAACAAAGTGTCACACGATCGTCAAAATAAATCACAGTAGATAGTTTTAGAACCTAAATTTATTACAGTACAAGGTTTATACTATCTCATCTATTTTCATTTATCAAATTGACTGTGTGAACTGTATTTTTTAAACGAAAATTATTTATTCTACTGCTTAAAGATTTGAAATTTTTTATTTACTGCAGTAAACTGATAATATTATCAATATCGGCAGTGTTTTCGATTTTCGCCTCTGATTTTATTGATTTGCCAAAATATCTGTATATTTTCATGAGAACTCCTAATTTGGCATATATGTATATATGTAGTGTATTTATCTACCTGCCACGTGTTTTTCTTACTGAGCATGTTAAGCTCACCACTTTACTTTCCTCTACAGAGTCTCATCAGTAACTGGGACTGCTTCTGTAAGATTAACTCATTTGCACAGCCATACGCCAACAAAGTATTCCATTGTGTTAAAGGTATACCTAGTATAGACATCTGTTTTTGTATCTAAATTTTGTAAGTACAGTAATGTATAGAGAAATATGATTGGGGAATGTGAACATGAAAAATTAATTATGATGATTAATCGAAAGGTATCTCTATTAGATTTTTAGTTTAAATTTGTGACCAAGAAATTAATTTATTAGACTAATTTATTATTCTGACTTATTATTGACTCGTAGCCCAACAAAATGTGTGAAATTTGGGTCATTACAGAAGTTGGTAACAGAGCAAGGTTAGCCTGATACGAGTTGATATTAGGAGTAAAAGAAAATTTAGAAAGTTCACATCCCTAACTTACTATACATTGTTTATATACAAATTGGTATATATGGTTGTGTTTTATTAAGAAATTGTGTCATTGAATGAAGGAAACTAATAGATATGGTTGGTAGGTATTACAACCATACAAGTAGACAAGAGGGAATCATTTCTTGAGGCCGTAGAAATAGGCTCGAGAGATAGAGCGAATCCTCATCTGAATGTACACCTCATAGTTTAAACAAAAATTTCGAAGTCCACTTCGTAAGATTTGAGCAGGGCATGAAGACAATGATGACATTATTGGTTAAGTGATAGCAACACAATAATAATGATGATGAATAAGTTATGATTGTGACTTAGAGAAAGACTGAGACAGTTTCGAAAGATAGTAAACTACTATTTACTGGGGTAGGAATCCAGTTACAATGGAAACTGGATAAATGAGATGGAGAAGCTCTATAGATTTTTCGAAGTAACTCTACCGAGAAAATTGCTTTTGCAGCTGTTATGCTAAAGAATTGGAGAAGTTATACGAATTTTAAGGAGTACTACTATTAGGAACATAGTTGTTGCAGCATTGATATTAAAATGGGAAGCCAAACCTTGGTAGAAGTTCCCCGATTTATTTTAAGGACCCAACATTAGAGGATTGCGTGAGATATATTTCTCGATGACTTTAGACGGCGATACACCTCAGACACGGCACAGTTGTAATTACAGAATGGTTAAATTAGACATAAGGTAACAAGTATGTGGATGAATATGAAACTAAATTTATAGTTTTTGAAAAAGTATAATCCGAATAAGTGGAGATGTGAAACAAAGGAAGTCCAGAAACTCATAGAAAATACTTGGATCCTCAATCGAGCTAGGTTAGCTCCATTGATGTTATTAATTACGAGGAAGCAGTGCACAAGACACAACTGTGTGGGTATGAGATGCATGTCTTCGAAGTACTAGAAAAGGAAAGGTAAAGAGCATGACTAAAAGAGATCATTTTACCGAAGGGCAGGGGTAATGAAATAGTAAAGTCATTGTAATTGGAAGAATGAATTACTAAACGAATTGTATAAATGAAACTTAAAGGTCTCACTATTTACATAATTGATAAGCATGACTGCTTACCTAATTGATAAGTGTGACTGGAATAAAGAGACATTCCTATAGACAGGGAGTTTTTTCGACGTATGTATGGATGATCTACTGGAGTTACCACTAGATAGAATATATGAAGTTTTGAAATTGATTTAGTACTTAGTACCGAATTGATATTATAACCTCCATACTGAATGGCTTCGATTGAATTAAAAGAGATGAAGAAGCGATTACAAGGATTATATTATAAGAGGATTATTGGACCGAGTGATCCACTTTGGAGTGTACTAGCATTACTTGTTAAGGAGATCCAGAGTCTTCTGGGTCACGTTGTATTAAGAACGAGTGTCAATTGGATTCTCTCAAAATAGAGGTTATAGATCAGTGGAAAAGACCCAAAACTGATAAGAAGATTCAGAGTTTTTAGGGTATAAGAGACTTTGGAATATGAATTACGTTTCAAAATTGAGGATTGTAATTTGTATGTGCTTATGTTTCGAATGCAAGACTTAATTTGAATAAGGAAAGGGTTTTGTCACAATTGATGTATGAAATAAGACAAGTTTCAAAGTGTTATAAATTTTAAATACAGGTTATAATTTGGATAAGAGATGTATATGATGTATGAATACTTCTAGCATATTAAATGGTTCAGAACAAGTGATATGAACTGAGAATAAATTGTGTCCAAAGGATAAATGAGAATTGCGAAAAACTTTGGAATCCTACTTTCAATTAGGACTGAATCTTGAACCCCCATGGCCATAATTAGTTTATGTGGTCAGGTTTGATGACTAATAAAGGTATTTCAAAATACCTCTCTACTTGAAAAACTTGACAGCGTCTAGAAGTATCCTAATCCACAACCCAAGAGGCAAGTGTATACAGGTACCTCGTGATAAGACTGGGCTGCTGTGAGATCCGCATCTTTGTATGACATTCCTTATGATTTCCAATTTGTATGAAATTATTATATGTTAATGGAATTATAAGATGGTTGATATGGACCTAATAAAATGTGGATGAAATAAAATAACGTACGTAAAATAGCATAAGGGAAAATCGGGAAAGTAGGTACCCAAAAATTTATTTAAAGGAATTTAATCATTCTGACTAAAGATAAGAACTTAAAATGTGAAAAGAGAGTGGGTTGATGAAGGAAAGTCAGTTTGATTTGGCCCCAAAAGTGGTGCTGTAGAGTAAAGTGCCAAAAAGGCCCAATTATGCCGTATTTTGAGTTTACGCGATTTTGTACTTTGGGGTTAAGGAGATGGACCCAAATTGATGGGAATAGATGTCATAAGAGTGAAGATATATATTTTGAAACAAGATGTGAAAGATGGATGGAAATTGGGATTTTAGTATAAGGAAAAAAGAAGAAAAGGAAAATACTTTAATTTAAGGCTTAAAATCAGGTAACGTGAATAACTGCAAAATTAAGCACAAGATGTGACCAAATTGGACATGGACAATTATGAAATACGTCAAGACATGTTTGAGGAATGTATATGAGAAATTTAATTGAAATTAACATGTTGGAATTTGGAAGAAAAACATAATGGGCCAAGAGATCATTTTAAAGCCATTCCGGATGTGTTCGGTTTAATCGGTTTGGGGGGACCAAATTGCCCAAAGGAGTGGGCCATTTTTATGAACCAAATATGAAGTAGACTTAAGAACCTACATGTGGTAAATATTTCAGCCCAAGGACCCAATGGGAAAGCCCAAACTGAGAGCCCATTAACCAAGCCCAATTCCATGCATGCCTTAAGGCCCATTTAAGGTATCCAAGCCGAAAACCCATGACCCAAACCCATAACCCATGGATTTTTTTAAGCCATAAGATTATTAAGGGTTAAATTTGATAATCCTAATTCAAAAAAAAAAAACTGAACAAAAGTAGGCATCTTCTTTATTTCTTCACAAACCGTGAGTTAAACACCATTGAAGACAAATTGTGCAAGCTTTCTCTCTCTAGAAAACCACTAGGTTAGAGATAGAATTGGACCAAACTTCCTTCAGAAAAGTTGCTCCAAATTTATTGAGGATTAACATATCCAAAAATCAGCACCTAAACAGCTGATTTGTGTCCCACGAAAATTGTGCAAAGTTTCAGCCAAAGTTAGAAAGGTAAGCTAGACATGTCTACAAACTTCCAACTTCTTGTATGTGTATGTGGGGATTTTTATAAGACTATTGGTATGATTGTTAATGGCTGAAACATTTGTTTTCATGGTGAACAAGGCATGGTTAAAAATGGGTATTTGATGATTCATTTATGTATGATGAATTTTAATGCATGGTTATGATGCTAAACATGTGTACATGATGTTTTCATGTTTGGTTTCATTCAATTTGGTGGATTAATGTGTCACGACCCAAATTACCTAAAAATCAGAGTAAATATTTCACTTTTTCATTTATTATTTAATTCTTACCTTTCTCTCATCGTGACTATCTTACAAACAGTTGGGCTATGATTCGGTGTTAGTCACCTCTCACCTATTTACCATTTCATTTTCATAATCACATTTACATATCAGAGTTTACTATCTTTTGATTTTAATTAAATACATTCATAATGGTATACATAACCCTACATCCCCGACATCATATTCGTTTACAGTACTGTGCATTACATATTTAGATACAAATGTGTATACCTGACTCTCGATGGGAAGCAGCGGATACCAAGAATGCAAGTCCTCAGTCGCTCAATAACTATTGTGAGTACTCTGAAAATATGGGAAAATAAGGGGGGTGAGCAAACCACATGCTCAGTAAAGCAATTATGCAAGTAAGTAGATAGCTCCACTATCTACATGTCCATAATGCCATGCCCTTAAAATCCATTTCTTTTCATTAAAATCTCAAGCACAAAATCATGTATTTCATCATGACTTAGTTTATAAAACTGTTCGTGCATATATAAATCATACTACTTAAGCATCAATAGCATTTTATGTGACATCATTAAATCATACTTAGCATAAATTAAATCAAAATCATGCATTATTTCATGCGATATAAAACAAATCATGAGATACAATCATTTCATGAATTTATCCTTAAAGCATGGAAAACACATCATGCTACTGCATTTAAATCATTTCATTAAAATTACAGTATAAACTAACTCTTCTGGGCCAATCATCTCATAAAACAATTCATTAAAATTCATTATAAAACTTTGATCATAAAATCACCCTTCTTTCAGGGTCACATGTCATAAAATCATAAAATTGGGGGCCTGACCCCTCCCTCAGGTCTACCGTGGTCTATCGACCAATAGTTATATCATGTGAGACAAGTAGGTGACTATCAGTAGCAACATAGGACTATGGTCATAACCTCGTGATCCCTGGTAACACGGTACCTAGTGTGCGGGGTATCACATCTAAAATGGGAAGTGGGTTGGTCCTACCCGCTAGAACAGCATAACATCAGGATTGCGAGGGCAAGGCTTGCAGCCTCATGGCTAATGCCACTCCACTCCAACAATCCCCACGGTACAGCGTACTCCGCATGACATACACAGTACAACGTACTCCGTGAACCCAAGCTCAGTCAAGGGTGCCTGCAATAGGTATTATCCACCCATATCATCTCTGTCTCAGTATGCACGTGTGAGTATATCATCTCACTGTGACACACAGTCTTCAAGAGGCTCCAACATGGCTATATGCATGTCATATAAATCCCTGTGCGAGTGAAGCTCTAGCACGGCTCCAAGCATATTCATGATATCTAAAAACCTCATGCGAGCGAAGCTCTAGCACGGTTTCATAAAAATCAGTAAAACTTGTGTACGAGTAGCACTCCAGTACGACTTTAAAATGAATGAGTTATAAATCCATATAAAACTTCGTGCGAGCAAGCTCCAGCACGGTGTTATGCATTAGTAAATCGAATCTCCTGCGAGTTACACTCCAGCACAGCTTTATGCATAATTAAATCAAATCTCGTGCGAGTTACACTCCAGCACGGCTTTATGCATAATTAAATCAAATCTTGTGCAAGTTATACTCTAGCACGGCTTTAAAATGAGTTATAAAACCATATAAAACTTCGTATGAGCAACGCTTCAGCTCGAGTGAATGCTCAAGTAAATCAAAATTTTGTACGAGCAATGCTCCAATACTGCTTTATGCATAAATACATCAAATCTCATGCGAGTTACACTCCAGCACGGCTTTTATGCAATATCATATCAAAACAGGATGCGAGCTAAGCTCCAGCACCTGTCATGCATGTCAAATCATTAAAACTAGTGTGAGCAATTGCTCCAGCACCTTTTTATGCATTTTAGTCAAAACAATCAAAACAGAGTGCGAGCTAAGCTCCAGCACTTCTCATGCATTCCACAAGGATAAAAATCAGTGTGAGCAATCACTCTAGCACATTTCATGCATATGATGTCACACAAGTCGGTGCGAGCAACCGCTCAAGCACATTTTATGCATATGATGTCACACAAGTCAGTACGAGCAACCGCTCAAGCACATTTATGCACATTCACAAACGCAGATATAGTATGAACTATATGCCACCACTATATGTTTTCATATAAACTTGATAGTTGGCCGTTTTCCAAAGAAATTTCATTTAAATATAAATAACACGTACGTAGTGTTATCTTGTGAAATTTATACAATTACTGGCCAATCTACTGATTTGCTTTGATTAAAACCAATCAAATCCTTTAATTCAGAAAATTCTTTAAATCATGCATGTCATGCTTTCACCATCCTTAGGTGAATTTCCCTCAATAGGGATAAAATAGCCTTTTATCTATTTCGGGTCCTTAAAATCTTTAAACCATTTTTAGGACCTTTATACATAATCAGGGTATACATACATATTCAAAGTACAGAAAAGCTATTAAAATACGCGTAGCTACCTCTAGCTACTCACACAATTCCCTTACCTTATTTTTCTGTACAGTCTGACCTTTTCCACTCATGTCTCGTCACGCAGTCCAATTTGCTTCCAATCCAATCTTCGAAACTACGGATAAATATTCATCAGGTTAAATACAAGATACTTAATTGTATTTCATATTTTCTGGGCTTAATTTTAAATCATTGGGCCCATTTACCCATATTAGGCCCGATTGTACCTTAATGGGCCTTAATCGGCCTTAAGCCCATTTTTCCACTTACTATTCACATTATCGAGGCCTACTGGGCTCACTGGACCCACCAATATTTATTGAGCCTCATTCTAAATTCTTGGAGATCAATTAAATAATTACAATAATTTATCCCAATTTCCAGAATTTAATTCATTTAATGCGAAAATTAAATTCGTAATTGATGCGGTAATTTTTAACATGCATAATGATGCAATATTGTCATAAATAAGGGTTACTTACCTGAGATTCCATGATAGTACGTAAATCGAGACTATCCTGAGCTCTCGGTTGACGCCAATTGTCGAGCTACACAATTTAATATTTTTTCGGATAAATTTTCAGTCGGATATTAATCAAATTAAATACTCCGAAATTTAAATCGGTCAATTCGATCGCTTACCGACTTACCCGTAGCTCGATTGCATCACTGGAAGTTTCTCCAATTTTTTCTCTTTTTCTTTTTCCCCTTTTTCTCTTTCTTTTCTTTTCTTTTTTTGGCTGAACCGGTTTGGTCTGGTTCAACCCGGTTCAGACCGTCGGTTGAGTTCGGCTCGATCGATTCAGTGCCTTGCCGATCTGTTCTCCGTCGATTTTTACCACCAGCAGCTCCACGGAGTCGTCCGCAGCTCAGATCTAGTCTTGATTTCGTCCAAGGTCGTCGAAAAGTGGCAGTACGGCCTCTTCTCTCCTCGCCGTCGGTGACCTTTTCTCTTTCTTGTCGTTGCCAGCGCTGGCCACCGTTCTACCGGCCAAGGTTGCCACCAATCACACCGTCTGCACCTGGGGAACCTTCACTGGTGGTGGCCGGGCTCGAATCGGTACCAGTCGTCGAAAAACTTCTTTTCTCCCTTTCGGTTTCTCTCTTCCTCGATTTCTCTCTCTTTCACCGTCGATCGTCACCTCCTTCGACCTCCACCAATGTCGACAAGGGCTTGACTGTCGATGGTTTCCTCTAGGTTTCACCGTCGGCCTCTAATCCTGATGGCTGAAGGGGGCTCAGTTTCCGTTTCTCTTCAAATCGCGTTTTTCGTGATTTTTCACTTTTTTTAATTTTATTTTATTTTTTATTTTTTATTTATTTTTAATATTATTTTAATCATTAAAATAATATTAAAATCCTAAAATATCTAAAAAAATTATCGTATGTTCTGATTGATCCTGGTGCCACGCATTCATTCGTATCGACTTCATTTGTATATAAATTGTTTAAGTATATAAAGCTTACCCCTATGAGGAGTAAATTGTTAATAATTACCCCCACAAACACTAGTCAGCTAGTAGAGTATGTATTCAGGGACTGTAAATTGAAAGTCAAGGAAAAAGAAATGTCAGTCGACTTTATTTTGATGTATATGAGGGACTTTGATGTAATACTAGGAATGGATTGGTTGGCTGCCAATTGTGTTGTGTTAGATTACTTTTCTAAGATGTTAACGTTTAATACCCCTGAAAGATGTATTGTAAAATTTCCCTGAAAAGTAATAAAATCAGTGGTCGTTCTAAATGGAGCAATGAATTTTACTGATTTTATGATTTATATTTTGAAGGATTCATCCCATATGTGGTTGATACGGACCAGGAATGTCTGGATTTGAGAGACATTCCTGTGGTTAGGGAGTTTCCTGATGTATTTCCAGACGATTTACCAGGATTACCACCAGCCAGAGAGATAGAGTTTGGGATAGATTTGGTACATGGTATTGAGCCGATTTCTAGACCACCGTATGGGATGGCTCCGGTTTAGTTGGAGGAGCTGAGAATGCAGTTACAGGATTTTCTTGAGAAGAGGTTTATTAGACTGAGCGTATCGCCTTGGGGAGCTCCGGTCTTGTTTGTGAGAAAGAAATATGGTAGACTCCGATTATGTATAGATTACAGATTGTTAAATAAGGCTACCATTAAGAATAAGTATCCCCTTACATGCATTGATGATTTGTTGGATCAGCTTCGGGGAGCACAGGTATTTTCTAAGATTGATCTGAAGTTCAGGTATCATCAGTTGAGGATACGGAAGGAGGATATGCCCAAGATAGCATTTAGGACCCGTTATGGTCATTATGAGTTTTTGGTTATGCCATTTAGGTTAACTAATGCTCCCGCAGCATTCATGGCTTTGATTAATGATGCGTTCAAGCCATACCTGGATCGATTTGTGATTGTGTTTATTGATGATATTTTGGTATACTCTAGATCCAAGGAGGACCACGAGCAGCACTTGAGAATAGTTCTGTAGACCTTTAGAGAGAGACAGTTGTATGCCAAACTCAGTAAATGTGACTTCTGGTTGGAGCATATTTCTTTTTTGGTCCATGTGGTATCGAGGGATTGGGTGTCAGTAGACCCATCCAAGATAGAGGCAGTTGTTCAGTAGGAGCGGCTCAAGACAGTCATAGAGATTCGTAGTTTTCTGGGTTCGCCAGGAGATTACAGGAGATTTGTTGAGGATTTCTCCTATCTAGCTGCTTCGTTAACACGTCTCACATGGAAGGATGTTGAGTTTGTGTGGGACGATGCCTGTGAGAGGAGTTTTCAGGAGCTGAAGCGTCAATTGACCACTGCTCTGATTCTCACCATTCCTACCAGCTCAAGAGGTTTCTCGGTATATACAAATGTATCGCATCAGGGACTAGGTTGTGTATTGATACAGGATGGGAAAGTAGTTGCCTATAGATCAAGACAGTTGAAAGACCACAAGAGGAACTGTCCGACCCATGATTTGGAGTTGGCGGCCATAGTGTTTGCACTGAAGATGTGGCGACATTACTTATATGGTGAGCAGTTTCAGATTTTTACAGACCATAAGAGTCTGAAGTATTTATTCTCGTAGAAAGAACTGAACATGAGACAGAGGAGATGGCTTGAGCTCCTGAAGGATTATGATTGTGAGATCTTATAGCACCCGGGTAAGGCTAATGTGGTTGCGGATGCGTTGAGTAGGAAGAACCTCGGGTTGGTAGCGGTCATGATGGTTCGAGAACATGAGTTGTTGGAGTAGTTCGCGAGCCTCAGTTTGGATGTATCACCACCTGAGATTGACAAAGTTGGGGTCATTGCGAGCCTGAGGTTAGAGCCGGAGTTAATTGATTGTATCTGGTAGGTTCAGCAGAGTGATCAACGATGTGTTGGTTGGATGAGTTAAGTACAGGCAGGTACGGACATAGAGTTTGGGTTGAGTACGGATGGATTACTGCGGTTACGGGGCAGGATATGTGTTCTCGAGGATTCTGAGATCAGGAGTATGATTTTATCAAAGGCTCACTCAGCGAGGTATAAGGTACATCCGGGGAGTACGAAGATGTATCAAAACCTCCAAAAAGTTTATTGGTGGTCTGGGATGAAGAGAGACATAGCAGAGTATGTCGCGAGATGTTTCGTCTATCAGCAAGTAAAGGTAGAGCATTAAAAGCCTACAGGATTATTGCAGCCTCTACTGATACCGACATGGAAGTGGGAGCATGTCACCATGGATTTTGTGATGGGATTACTGAGGACCCGCAGAGGTTGTTATGCCATCTGGGTGATTATGGATAGATTGACGAAGTCCGCCCATTTCTTAGTTATGAGAGCTACATATACTCTGAGTACGTTGGCGAACCTATATGTTTGAGAGATTGTCAGGCTATAAGGCGTTCTCGTGAGCATTGTTTCTGATAGGGATGCCCGCTTCATTTCCCATTTTTGGGAACATTTCCAGGAAACGTTGGGGACCTAGTTGAGATTTAGCACTGCCTTCCATCCTCAGACAGATGGTCAGTCAGAGAGGACCATACAGACTCTGGAGGATATGTTGAGAGCGTGTGTACTAGATTTTAGAGGCTCCTGGGATGATCATTTGCCATTAGCCAAGTTCACCTATAATAATAGTTATCACTCGAGTATCGGGATGGCACCATATGAGGTACTGTATGGTCGCAGATACCGTTCCCCTATTGGATGGGAAGAGATTAGTGACATGCAGGTATTTGCTCTTGACTTAGTTCAGCATGCCTCTGAGGATGTCAGATTGATATGCGATAGATTGCGAATAGCTCAGAGCCGACAGAAGAGTTATGCTGACAGGAGATGCAGACCACTAGAGTTTGATGTAGGTGAGTCTTTATTTTTAAGGGTTTCTCCTTCCAAGGGTATCACGAGGTTCGGTAAGAAAGGTAAAATGAGCCCTCGTTTTATTGGAGCCTTTGAGATTCTAGAGCGAGTGGGAGATAAGGCCTATAGATTAGCATTGCCACCAGAGTTGGCTGGAGTACACAATGTCTTCCACGTTTCTATGCTTTGGAAGTACTATCCAAATCCGTCACATGTGATCAGCTACTAGCCGTTGGAGCTCAGTGATAGTATGACATATGTTGAGAGACCGGTTCGGATATTGGATAGGAAGGAGAAGGTATTGCGGTCCAAGACGATCTCCCTAGTGAAGGTTCAGTGGTAGTATCACACTCTGGAGAAAGCTACATGGGAGCTAGAGAGCATGATATGGGAGAAGTACCCGGAGATGTTTACCGACTCATTTGGTTCTAATTTGGAGGATGAAATTCTTTTAGTGGGGAGATTGTGAGATCTGCATCTTTCTATGACATTCCTTATAATTTTCACTTTGTATGACATTATTATATGTGAATGGAATTATAAGATGGTTCATATGGACCTGATAAAATGTGGATGAAATAAAAAAACATACGTAAAATCGCATAAGGGTAAATCGGGAAAGTAGGTACCCAAAAATTTAGTTAAAAGAATTTAATTATTCTGATTGAAGATAAGAACTTAAAATGTGAAAAGAGAGTGGGTTGATGAAGGGAAGTAAGTTTGATTTGGCCCCGAAAGTGGTGCTGTAGAGTAAAGTGCCAAAAAGGCCCAATTATGCCCTATTTTGAGTTTACGCGATTTTGTACTTTGGGGTTAAGGAGATGGACCCAAATTGATGGGAATAGATGTCATAAGAGTGAAGATATATATTTTGAAACAAGATGTGAAAGATGGATGGAAACTGAGATTTTAGTATAAGGAAAAAAGAAAAGAAAAGGAAAATACTTTAATTTAAGGCTTAAAATCGGGTAATGTGAATAACTGCAAAATTAAGCATAAGATGTGACCAAATTGGACATGGAAACTTATGAAATATGTCAATACATGTTTGAGGAATGTATATGAGAAATTTAATTCAAATTAACATGTTGGAATTTGGAAGAAAAACATAATGGGCCAAGAGATCACCTTAAAGCCATTTCAGATGTGTTCGATTTAATCGGTTTGGGAAGACAGAATTGCCCAAAGGAGTGGGCCATTTTTATGAACCATATCTGAAGTATACTTAATACCCTACATGTGGTAAAAATTTCAGCCCAAGGACCCAATGGGAAAGCCCAAATCGAGAGCCCATTAAGTAAGCCCAATTCCATGCATGCCTTAAGGCCCATTTAAGGTATCCAAGCCAAAAACCCATAACCCAAACCCATAACCCATGGCTTTGTTTAACCCATCAGATTATTAAGGGTTAAATTTGATAATCCTGAGTCAAAAACCTGAACAACAGTCGGCATCTTATTCATTTCTACACAAACCGTGAGTTAAACACCATTGAAGACAAATTGTGCAAGCTTTCTCTTTCTAGAAAAATCGCTAGGTTAGAGATAGAATTGGACCAAAATTCCTTCAGTAAAGTTGCTCCAACTTTAGTGAGGATTAACATATCCAAAAATAAGCACCTGAACAGCTGATTTGAGTCCCACAAAAATTGTGCAAAGTTTCAGCCAAAGTGAGAAAGGTAAGCTAGACGTGTCTACAAGCTTCCAACTTCTAGTATGTGTATGTGGGGATTTTTATAAGACTATTAGTATGATTATTGAGGGCTGAAACAAATGTTTTCATGGTGAACAAGACATGTATGAAAATGGGTATTTGATGATTCATGTATGTATGATGAATTTTAATGCATGGTTATGATGCTAAACATGAGTACATGATTTTTTCATGGTTGGTTTCATTCAATTTGGTGGATTAATGGCTGAATAAAATTATGGCATCAAGGTGTTTGATAAAATGTGTGAGTGATTAAGGAATATAGACAAATTTCATGCATGCCAAATGTTTGATAAAATGCATGAAAGAAAGTTGGCATGAAAATGGCTAAGTAATGGCTAAGTTGGCGTGAATGGCTAAGGCATGGCAAGCATGGTGCTCGGCCACCATGCCATGGCCGAATGGGCCTAGCCCAAGTATATACAAGGCCCATTTAGATATATTTGAACACAGTACGAGGCCCAATAAGGGTCAACAAACCCGATAAACCTGATAAACCCCGAGAGTAAAAATTTGAAGGAAAAAGGGCTCGGGAAATTTATTCAGTATAATTTATTGATATTGGGTCTAGTAATTTAAATGAAATCCATTATGATAAAAATATGGAAATTAACCCGATAATGGTTACCTGCAGCTCCCGAGATTGGATTAAGAGCCGATCGGATGGGACGAGCTTCCACCAATTGAATTTGGAGTCGTTTGACATCTTTCGAGGTAAGGGAATTTTATAAGCATTTAGAGGTAGTTGTACATATTTTCGAGGTGATTTACAGTACGTTAAATTCATTAGACTACCCGAAACTAGAATAATAATTTTTGAGAAAAATGTGGAAATAGTGATAAATTACTGTTTTGCCCTTAGTTAAGAAAATTTCAAAAAGGGTGGTAAGGTTATGAAATTGCATGAATTTCATGAGATTGATATTTTATAATGATATTACTTTATTTTAAGCAATTTATGGATAGGTTGGCTATTATTTTCATGTTTTAAGCGAAACAACACATGTTAGGTGCAAATTGGGGTTGTTTGACATGTTTTGATGAAATTGAGCCGCCTACCAGTTTATATGAGTTTTTAATCGTGCTGGAGCATTGCTCGCACTAGATTTCATATTTAAACTCATACGCAGAGTGCAGGAGCTTTGCTCACACTATTTTATAGACTTATTTCATATGACTACCGTACTGGAGTTTTTTCTTATACGAGGCTTTCACTGAGTTTTTATACATATCTGTACTAGAGTATTTCTCATACATGGATTTCAAATTGGATTTATAATTATTTTAAGTCGTATTAGAGCGCTGCTCGTATGCAAATTTCATTGATTTCTATGAAACCATGCAGGAGCTTCGCTGGCATGAGTTTTTTTTATTTTAATTTTGATATCATGAATATGCATAGAGCCGTAATAGAGCTTCGCTCGCACAGGGGCTGATATGACATGCATATAGGCGTGTTAGAGCCTCCTGTAGACTATGTGTCACCGTGAGATGATATGCTCATGTCACGACCCAAAACTACCCAAAAATCAGAGTAAATTTTTCGCGTTTTGTTATTTTCTTTCATGCTTACCTGTCCTCTGATCGTGACCACACTCCACTAACAATTGGGTTTTGCGTCAATGCCAGTCCCACCATTCATTTACCATATAACTTAATTCTTTCTCAGTCATTTAAAAGTGTTTACAATATTTATACATCCCCTAAAGTTACTTACAAACAAGTTACTGTGCTATGCTTATTTAGATATAATATATACAAGTGTATATACCTTAAATGATGGGCAGCAGTGGATATCCGGAATGCAGTACTCAGTCGCCTCAACATCTACTGGAGATTATCTGTGTGAGAAAATGAAAGGGGTGAGCACATCAAGCTTAGTAAGGCAATCCTACGAATAAGTAGGTAACCATACTACCTACATGAACGTGGTGCCATGCATAAACCACCCTTTCTCCACACATTTCAAAACTGATGCTATGATTCATGATGTCATGTAAAACAAGTTTGCATGGAAAATTCAACATGAAACTATTTCAAATCATTTCTTTCTCATTTAAAATTTCAAAACAAATCCAAGACTCAACCCATCCCTCGGGTGGTCCTGACTCACACAAAACCATGAAAATTAGTTTACATCACACATGGGTTTAAAAAGCATGGAAATAATCATCATGCACATTTGATTTAAAAACCCAGTTTCAGTCTCGTCAAAATCATCAACATGCGAGACTAGGCAACATCTGTATATCGGTAATAACCAGGACTATGGCCATGTATCCTCGGGAGTCCCCTGCCTACACGGATCCTAGTGTGCGGGGTCTCACCACGATCGAGAACCGCCCAGGAGGTAGGTCAGTCCATCTCATCGGTCTTATCTGATCCCACACATCCGAAGATGCCACACGTATCCGAAGATACCACGCTTCTGAAGATGCCACACGGTACATCGTACTCCATGCTACTTGCACGATACATCGTACTTCGTGGACCCATATCATATCTTTATACTCATGCCATGTCTCAAAATGCACGTGCGAGCCTATTTAGTCGGTGACACACAGTCTACCCGATACTCTAAGCACGGCTCATCGCATGTTCTCATAAAAATCAGTGGGGGGTGCGAGCGATGCTCCAGCACTCTCGTCAATTCAAGTAAAACTAGTGCGAGCTAAGCTCTAGCACTCTCATCAAATCATGTGGAAAATCTGGTGCGAGTTAGACTCTAGCACCCTGTCACGAAAATCATGTAAAATCTGGTGCGAGTTAGACTCTAGCACCGTGTCACGAAAATCATATATATATATAAAATCTGGTGCGAGTTGGACTCCAGCACCAATGCATGTAAAACTCTAGTGCGAGCTCTCGCTCCAACACTAATTCATGCATCACACAAATCAAAACATCGTGCGAGCTGAGCTCTAGCGCGTCACATGTCAATAAAAACACGTAGGCGGCTCTGTTTCCTTAAAACAGTTTTCAAAACAATTTCATCATTGAAAATATGCAATGCTGTGCATTTTTCTTTCAAGGTTAGCCAGCCTACTCATGCATGCGTCAAAACATCTCCAGAACGAGCAGGAACCTCTTGTTCTTGCTCCTCCCAATTTTTCCTAAAATTGAAAATTTTACCCTTAACAAGGGTATTTTGGTAATTTGCCCATTCGAAGCACTAAAATTATTAACTTACTTCTAGACCCTTCAGATACTTTAAAAGACTGCATATGACTTTGAAATTTCGTAAAGTTACCTCTAGCAGTCCGTCGAATTCCCTTACCTTATTTTCCTGTAGAGTCTGACCTTTCCTTTTCCACTGCTGTCTCGTCACGCAGTCTGATCTGCTCCCAATAAAACCTCCGAAACGGCGTATAAATATTCCTCAGGTTAGATATTATACAATTTAATTGTATTTCCTATTTTCTGGGCTTAATTTAAATCATTGGGCCTATTTACCCCTATTAGGCCCGATTGCACCTTAATGAGCCTTAATCGGCCTTAAGCTCGTTTTTCACTTAATTTTCACATTATCGAGGCCTATTGGGCTCATTGGGCCCACCAACAATTTATTGGGCCTTGTTCTAACTCTCGAATAGCTCAATTTATTATTTACGACAATTTATCTGACTTTCCAAAATTTAATTTAATTAATGCGGAAATTAAATTCGAAGCACGCATAACGATGTAAATTATCGTAAATAAGGGTTACTTACCCGAGATTTCATTCTAGTACGCAAATCGAGGCTATCTCTGGCTCTCGTTTGACATCCATTGTCGAGCTACACAATCTCATAAATTTTCGGGTAAATTTTCAGTCGAATAATAATTAAATAAAATATTTCAAAATTCAAA
Organism: Firmiana major; assembly: GCA_033439115.1. Classification (NCBI taxonomy): domain Eukaryota; kingdom Viridiplantae; phylum Streptophyta; class Magnoliopsida; order Malvales; family Malvaceae; genus Firmiana; species Firmiana major. Next base: position 16,200,588 of record CM065903.1, on the reverse strand, counting down.
TCGATCAATTTCGACCACTTACCGACTTACCCGTAGCTCGATTACATCGTCGAGATTTTTCCTCAATTTTTTCTCTTTTTCTTTTTCCCTTTTTCTCCTTTTTCCTCTCTTTCTTGGCTGAACCGGTTTGGTCCGATTCAACCCGGTTCGGACCGCCGGTTCACTCCGGTTTGGTCAGTTCAGTGCCTTGCCGGCCGGTTCTTCGTCAGCTTCCACCGCCAGTGGCTCCGCTGGGCTATTCGCAGCACGAATCTGCCCTCGGTTTCATCCAAGGCAGCCGAAAAGTCACCGATCCGGCCTGTTCTCTCCACCGTCGGTACCCATTTCCTCTTTCTGCCATTTCCAGCGTTTGCCGACAGTTTTGTAGGTCGTGGACGCCACCAATTAGCTCGTATGCACCTCGGGGACATTCGGTTGTGGTCGGTCGGTGCCGAATCGTCGTCGGTCGTCGAGAATCGCCTTCTCTTCTCTTGGCCCTCGATTTATCTCCGTTTCGCTGCCTATCGCCGTCGTTTGTGCCTCCATGGTGCCGGTGGTGGCTGGCTGGCGCATAGGTCTCCTTCGCCTGGGCCGCCGGTGCCGTCCGTCTGGTCTTCAGCTTCCGTTTTGGCTTCTTTTTCATTTCTTCTTTCTCTCTCCCCGATCAATTTCTGATTCCTTTTTTTTCAATTCTTCTTTTTTTTTATAATTTTATTTTTAATCATTAAAATACTATTATTTTGTCAAAAATATCTACAAAAATTATTAATTTATTCAATTAATCCCTAATTGAATTTATCATTATTATTTCGACTTTTCGGTATATTGTTTGATTATTTTTGGGATAATTTTTTCGAGGTAAAAAATCTGATTAATTCCGATTAATTCTCATAAATTGATATATTGATCAGTTTAACCCAAAATAAATTTATTTCACCTTTATTGACTAAGATTTCTCAATCCATTATTTTTAATTAAATTTTTCTTCTCGAATTTATAACGGCTTTTGGTCTTTTGACCATTTTACCCTTGCACGTGTTCGGGAATTCCATTTCAGTCCTTTTGCATTTTTAAATGCACTCGTAAATTTCTATTCAATCCCCTTTGTTCTTATAATAAAATCGGGTCTTACAGCTCACACGTGCATACTGAGACATAATTGGTATGGGTGGACAAGACCTATTGTAGGCACCCCCTGACTGAGATTAGGTTCATGGAGTATGTTGTACCGTGTATATCACATGGAGTACGCCACACCGTGGGGATTGTTAGAGTGGAATGACATTAGCCACGAGGCAGCAAGCCTTGCCTTCGCAATCCTAATGTTATGCTGTTCTAGCGGGTAGGACTGACCCGCCTTCCGTTTCAGGTGTGATACCTCGTACACTAGGATCTGTGTATCCAGGGATCATGAGGATATGGCCATAGTCCTGGATATTACCGATATAGACACCTACATGTCTCACATGATATAACTTTTGGCCTTGATAGACCAGGGTAGACCTGAGGGAGGGGTCAGGCCCGGAACTTCTTATGAATTCAATTTAGATTTAATTTTCCCACGGAGGGATTTTATGAAACTTTTATGACTTGTAGCCCTGAGAGAAGGGTGATTTTATAACGAAATTTTATAACAAGTTATTTTGATGAATTGGATTAGATCTATTGAGTTTATCACATTTTTAACCCGAATGCGGTGTTTTAAATTGATTGATTTAGTTGAGCATGAGATGCTTTCACATGAGAATCATTTCATTTGTTAGACACCAATTTCTTGTTTTAGAACAGTTTATATATATATATATATATATATATATATGTATAGCATATCATTGCTTTTACCTCATGCTTACATATCCTGATTTTCTATCAGCATGTAGATAGTATAGCTATCTACCTGTTTATATTATTGCCTTATTGAGCATGTGGAGCTCACCCTTTCATTTTCCACCCCCTTTAAGAGCATCCACATTAGAGATAGCGGGTGTAGAGAGTAGACGGCATAGCTGAATATCCGCTGTTTCCCATCGACTGACAGGTATACACCATGTACAGATCGTTGTATCTATATGTCTAAAACACAGTATTGAATATATGGAACAATTGGGGATGTAAATGTATGTAAATTAATTATCAATATATGTAATTTGTGTGATGTATAAATATACCGACCACTCTATTTCATAATAAATGATATCAATATGTGTATATGCGTGTGTTTTCTTAATGGTTAAAAGGTGTATCGATATTGATTCACAGCCCGACTGGTTCAGAGGGAACTGTCACAAGGAGGTAAGAAAATAGTTGTAAAAGAGAAAATTTTGTACTAAAATTTTTATAAGAATTGGGTCGTGACAGCTGCGTATTAATATAGAATAGAAAGGCAACTGCCTATGGATCTTGGCAATTAAAAGATCACGAGAAGAATTACTTAACCCGTGATTTGAAATTGGCAACTGTAATGTTTGCATTGAAAATATGGTGTCACTACTGGTATAATGAGAAATTATAGATTCGTATTAATCATAAAAGTCTTGGATATTTATTTTCATAGAAGGAATTGAACATAAGATAAAGGAAATGACTAGGGTTAGTGCTTTGAGCAGAAGTGACTTTAGAATGGTGTTATATATAAATATAATGGTCAGGAAATGAGAATTGTTTGAACGTTCTGTGAACCACAAATTGGATGTGGTTCTTCTGATATTGATGTTTACTGTATGGTAGCTAACCTGAGATTTGAACATTAGACTTGATTTATCAAATCTTATAGGCTCAACGTAATGATAAATACTATATCGATATGGCTACTTATATACTAAAGGGTACTATAACAAATTTGGTATCGGCAGTGATGAATTATGGAGATTTAAAAGCAAAATTGTGTACCCAAAGATCTATAGTTAAAGGAATTGATGTCGTCAGAGGCTCATCCATAGAGACATACCTCGTATTCGGAGAGTACTAAGATGCATAAAAAATCTTCGAAAGGTATATTGGTAATCATGTGTGATAAGAGTAATAATTGAATTTGTGACTAAATGTCTCATATGTCAGTAGGTTAAGATAGAGTACCAGAACCCTACAGGATTATTACAACCTTTAGCTAAGCCAACATGGAATTGAGAGCATGCGCCAAAGATTTTAAAGGCTCTTGGAAGGACCATTTGCCAAGGACAGAGTGTAATGACCCTTAGCCCTTGAAAATCGAGAAATTGTTTTTTTTTAATTTAATTTACCCACTTATTCCCTTATTCACTTAGGTTGTATTCCTGTGCAGTGTCAAAACACTTTTCCTAATTCTTTACTCGTAATTATAATTAATTTCCATACTTTAGCTTATATGGCTGATAAAAATTTCGGCAGCATAATGGCTTATATATGAGCCTACCCAGCTGCAATTCAATTGTTTTCGACAATCCTAGATATCCATAACTACCAAGCATACTTTCCAAATTCATCTTTACCACTTAATACATCTATTTCGATTTAATACTAGCCATTTCAAAATATAATTCCCAAAATAATATTGTTTACATCATTTCCTTACAAAATTACATCCCAACAAATATTCCCAATATACGTGTCTGTGTGTACAGATATGTCTGGTACAGGAATGTAAATGTATACTTTTGCGTGTACAAAATGTAGCCTAGGGTAGCTCTTCCCACCAGCCTACGTTGTGTACGCGGCAGGTAGCGTCTATGGATTCACTACAAATGATCTGAAGGTAGAGGGGTGAGCTTTTGGGGAAAAGCCCAGTAAGATAATATTCTTAAAGCAGTTTTGATATATAAAAGCATTTGAAGTTGTTCATAGAATGAAACTTAATGCAATACATAAACTTCCATTTCATGCGTAATCGTAATAAAGCATGTGTGTCTTTAAAACAAATCACATACTTAACTGTTTTACAACTTTTCATAAACCTTTCATGAACATGTCATAAATCATTTCGTAAACAATTCATGAATATTTCGTAGTCATTTCGTAAACATTTCATGCATATTTCATAATCATTTCATAAACATTTCATGAATATTTCATAATCATTTCGTAAACATTTCATGAATAATTCATAATCATTTCATAAACATTTCATGAATAATTCATAATCATTTCGTAAACATTTCATGAATGATTTATAATCATTTCGTAATCATGAAAACACATTCATTCATCATAGTCGATTTTCATAATCAAATCGATGAGACTAGGCTATAACTAAGTCATGCAATACGTGTCATTCTCCTGGAGAGTCATCATACCTATGGCCATTGTAAGGGGAGCTGTAGACTGGATCAGGTTCGTACAACAATAATAATTATAAACCTGGGTAGTATCTTCTTATTTCTTATCATATACTAGCACATAGCTAGGGCACGGGCACCTGTGGCACTCACCGTGCGGGGAACATTCATGCGTGCTGCACGGGCACAAGATACTACCAAAACATCATCGTAAACCACCAGTAGCACGACATCTTCCACACAGGTTGAGTCAAGTGCTAAAGGAGCCAACGTACCGGCACCCCAAGTGGTGCAGCCGAAACACCACAAGAAGTAACCATGCATGAAGCCTATAGTCTCAAAACAGAGTTTTCAAAATCTTTCTTGGGTTTTATAATCCATAAACTCCTATCGAGTAATAAAATCAAATACCTTGTAATTTGAAAACTCTTTCATAAAACCGAAAGATTGTGTGGCACTTTGTTCTCGTAGGACTCAAGAGGTAGCCCCCACAATCCCCTTTCGAAAACAAATTTCTTTTCTTACATACTTTTGAAATTGTCAAAAGTTTCTTTAACAGTATGGATATAAAAATATAAATAAATGTAAAACATCCATGCACTTCATACCTTAGGAAATTCATTTCATAACATGGAAAATACTCGAGAACATTTCGATAAATTAAAACATGTATCATAAACAGTTTCACAAGTATGAAAGCATTGATAAATCATTTCAAATCATATGCTCTTTCATAAAATCATTTATCGGTGAAACAAAAATGCATTATCAGAACTAAGTTAAATAATACCCCTTACCTCGATTTATCGGGTATCTCAAATTCGAACGGTGACGCTTCCTAGTACCTCATTTAATCCCTTCTACAATCACCTACACCGAAATTGTATACTTAGCACCCTATTCATGCAAATTTGTCCGAATTGCATTAAAATCATAACCTATCGTTACTACTGCGTTTGTACGTATTATTGTATATACTTAGGTCAACACGCACGTTTATATATTTCTTTACTACTTATATATTTTGTACCGACAAGTATTAACATATACCTTTATTATATACATCCACATGTATATACGCATAAATATATATATATATATACTCCTATATGTATATATATATACTTTTATTGTTTTCATGTTTCCCTATCTCATATATATATATATATATACATTCTTTGTATATACATATACTAGCACACATTCATCTTATATACCCCCACATATATATGCACCTAAATATATATATATATATACACTCCTTTATATATATATATATTATCATTGTTTTCCATTTTTCCTTATCACATATGCATACATATTTTTTTGTACAAATACTAGCATACCCAATTCATTATATACACCTATATGTATATACCCAAATATATATATATTATTACTTGTTCCTATTATTCATCATCACATATATATATATATATACATATATATATATTTGTCTATTTCACATCTCTCCCATTTTTATTTTTATTTCACATCTAACTTAATTCACCTTATCATACTTATACACCATCACATATATATACATGTAAAATTAAATATACATATATACATATAGATTTTTACCTCTTTTCCCTTCATTTTCATTTCACCCACCTTAATACACACCAAGCCTATATCTCAAACATGTACACATATATATTCATACATGTATATATGTACATTAAATTTTCCTTTTCTCCCTTTTTTTTTCTTTTTTTCCAATCTACACTAACATGCTTATGTACACTACCACCTATGTATACATGTATATTAACAAGAAAATACATATATACATAAATATCTTACCTTCCTATTTTCTTTTTTCTTCTTTCTTTCCTTTTTTTTCTTTTCTTTTCTCCTCTCTCTCTCGGCCAGCCCTTCTTCTTCCTCTTCTTTCTTGATTTGCTTCAATCTCCAGCCCCTGCCTCCTTCTTCCTATCTCCCACCTCTCGGTTTCACTTCCTCCTTCGGTCTCCCTCTTTTTCTCCCTCGGTTAGCTGATGTTGTCTGCTTCACTGCCTCACGGTTTCTCCCTCAGTTCTCGGTTCCAGCCCCTTCCTTCAGCTCACGATTCCAGCTCCAAATTGGTCTCCTTCTCCCTCAGTTCTACCTCTCTTTAGCTCATGTCTTCTTCTTCAATTTCCCCTTTCTCTTTTTTTTTTCAGTCCCCCATCATTCTCATCTTCATTTGGTCTTCGTTCCAGCTTCAATTCTGTTCTGCTCCTTTCTCTTTTCAGTCTCGATTTTGGTCTGCTCCACGATTTCTCCTTCTTCTTCAATCTCCCCTGCACATCCTCGGTTCGAGCTCCATTTTAAGCCCTCTCCTCTTCTTCTTCTCCTCCCTTCCTTTCCTTTTTCTTATCCTCTCTTCCTTGGCCAACAGCCCCTCTATTTTCTTTTCTTCCTTTCTTTCTTCCTCCTTCGGCTGGACAGCTTCCCTTTTCTTTCTTTCCTTTCTCTCTCGGCAGGATCAGCTTCTTCTTCTCTCCCTTCCTTTCTCTTCTTTCTCTTCCTTTCTTTTCCTTCTCCTTCTTCTGCAGTTGACCGAGCTCTTCCTTCTCTTCTCCTCTTCTGTTTCCCGCCCAAGTCTCCTCTGTTTTGTTTCTTCTTTTTTTCTCTTCAATTTGAAACCATGGTAGATAGAATTGGCTTTTCTAAGCCAATTCCGTACATGTTAATTTTATATATATATATATATATATATATATATTGTATTAATATATATATTATATTAATATGTATTATATTAATATATATATATATATATATACATTACTTGTTTATTGTACATTTTTGTATCATTATTTTGTTTGTTTTGTATGGTTCCCATTTCATTTTTTTTTTGTCTTATGTTTTATTTGTTTATTTCTTTAATACTATATTTTAAATTCTATACACTAAATAATATATATATGCTATATATATTATTATTCTTTTATTTAAATGTCTAGTATATATGTATATATATATATATACATATTCACCTATGTATATATCTACATATATACAATTTCTTGTATAATTTATCCAAAGACATAATATCATGCCTTTCATGAAATTTTCCTTATTCCGAATATGAAATAGTATCGGAATTCCATCATTCTTCATAAATTCTCGATATAAGTGTTTACATCAACAATTTTCAATTAACAGATTAAAATTTTCTAATCCCTCCGTACTTGCATTCGCCTTATCACTTCTTGTATTTTCGGGTTCCCGGTTCTTCACGGGCTTCTCGATTCCTATAGTCCTCGAGTCCTACAACGAATATTCATACTTCCATTGTAAGACCCGAATTATATCGTAATTCATTATAAAGGATTAAAAATGGTCACAAATTTAAACGAATGGAATTAATCAGAATTTTCACTTCAAAAAATAATCTCGAAAATAATTAAAAAATATACCGAAAATGGTTAAAATATAATAAATAAATTAAATAAAATTAAATTAATTAATTTAAATAAAATAATAATTTTGGTAGATATTTTTGGTATAATAATAATAAAATAATGAATATAAAAATAATAAACTAAATTATAAATAATAATAAATAAAAATAATAATAATTGTAAAAAAAAGATCAAAAATGGAAAATCGGGGAGAGAGAAACAGGAGAGAAACGGAAAGAAAATGCAGTCAAACGAGGGAGCTCACCGGTGCGCCACCGACGGGATTGAGCGGCCAGCGAAGGTCGGCCAAGGAAGCCCGTCACCGGCGTGACCACCGACAGTCGCGACGCGCTCCCCAAGCCACCGAAAAAATCTGAAACCGGCGATTGGAAACCGCGAGGGAGAAAAGGAGATCGGCGGCGAACGGTGCCGATCTAGCCCTAACCGACCCCAGCCGAGGCTTCCCCAAGCCCAGACGACGCGATCGGTGGTGGTCGCAGCTGGCGAAACCGACGAACGGTGCTGAAAACGGTAGAAATGGAAATGGGTTCCGACGGTCGAGGGAGAACAGCCGGACCGAAGACTTTTCGACTGCCTTGGATGAAACCGAGGGCAGATTTGTGCTGCGGACGGCCCAGCGGAGCCACTGGCAGCTGAAGCCGGCGGAGAACCGGCCGACAAGGGACTGAACTGATCGAATCGAAGTGAATCGGAGTGAACCGACGAGTCCGAACCGGGTCTGAACCAGACCGAACCGGTTCAGCCAATGAGGAAAGGAAAAAAAAGGAGAAAAAAGGAAAAAAAGAGGAAAAATTGGGGAAAAATCCCGGCGATGTAATCGAGCTACGGGTAACTCAGTAGCGGTTGAAATTGACCGATTTAAATTTTGGAATATTTTATTTAATTAATTTTTGACTGAAAATTTACCCGAAAATTTATGAAATTGTGTAGCTCGACAATCGACGTAAACGAGAGCTCGAGACAGCATCGATTTAAGTACTAGCATGGAATCTCGAGTAAGTACATCTTATTTACGACAATTTACATCGTTATGCGTGCTTCAGATTTAATTATCGCATAAAATAAATTAAATTATGGAAATTTAGATAAATTGTCGTAAATAATAAATTGAGCTATTCGAGAGTTAGAACGAGGCTCAATAAATTGTTGGTGGGCCCAATGAGCCTAATAGGCCTCGATAATGTGAAAATTAAGTGGAAAATGGGCTTAAGGCCGATTAAGGCCCATTAAGGTGCAATCAGGCCCAATAGGGGTAAATGGGCCCAATGATTTAAATTAAGCCCAGAAAATAGGAAATACAATTAAATTGTATGATATCTGACTGAGAAATATTTATACGCAGTTTCGGATATTGGATTGGGAGCAGATCGGACTGCATGATAACACAGCACTGGGAAAGGAAAGGTTAGACTCTACAGAAAAATAAGGTAAGGGAATTCTACGGACTGCTAGAGGTAACTTTACGAAATTTCAAGTCATATGCAGTCTTTTAAATTATCTGAAGGGTCTAGAAGTAAATAAATAATTTTAGTGCCCCGAATGGGCAAATTACCAAAATACCCTTGTTAAGGGTAAAATTTACAATTTTAGGAAAAATTGGGAAGAGCAAGAACAAGAGGTTCCTGCTCGTTCTAGAGGTGTTTTGATGCATGCATGAGTAGGCTGGCTAACCTTCAAAGAAAAATGCACAGCATTACATATTTCAATGATGAAATTGTTGTGAAAACTGTTTTAAGGAAACAGAGCCGCCTACGTGTTTTTATTGATATGTGACGTGCTAGAGCTCAGCTCGCACGATATTTTGAGTTGTGTGATGCATGCATTAGTGCTGGAGCGAGAGCTCGCACTAGAGTTTTTCATGCATTGGTACTGGAGTCCAACTCGCACCAGATTTTATGTATATATATGATTTTCGTGACACGGTGCTAGAGTTTAACTCGCACCAGATTTTACATGATTTTTGTGACAGGGTGCTAGAGTCTAACTCGCACCAGATTTTTCACATGATTTGATGAGAGTGCTAGAGCTTAGCTCGCACTAGTTTTACTTGATTTGATGAGAGTGCTGAGCATCGCTCGCACTAATTTTATGAGAACATGCGATGAGCCGTGCTTAGAGTATCGGGTAGACTGTGTGTCACTGATTAAATAGGCTCGCACGTGCGTTTTGAGACATGGCATGAGTATAGAGATATGATATGGGTCCACGGAGTACGATGTACCGTGTAAGTAGCATGGGGTATGATGTACCATGTGGTATCTTCAGATACGGGGTATCTTCGGATACGGTATCTTCGGATACGGCATCTTCAGATGCGTGGGATTGGATAAGACTGACGGGTTGGATTGACCCACCTCCCGGGGGGTTCCCGATCAGGGTGAGACCCCGCACACTAGGATCCGTGTAGCAGAGGGGCTCACGAGGACACACGGCCATAGTCCTGGTTATTACCAATATACAGATGTTGCCTAGTCTCGCATGTTGATGATCTTGACGATGATTGAAACTGGGTTTTAAACTAAATTTGCATGATGCTATTTCCATTATTTTTAAATCCATGTGTGATGTAAACTAATTTTCATAGTTTTGTGTGAGTCAGGACCACCCGAATGAGGGGTTAAGTCCTAACTTTATTGTGAAATTTTTAAATGAGAAAGAAATGATTTAAAAAGAGTTGCATGTTAAATTTTCCATGCGAACGTGTTTTATATGACATCATGAATCATTGCATCAGTTTTGAAATGTGTGGAGAAAGGGTGGTTTATGCATGGCACCACGTTCATGTAGGTAGTATGGTTACCTACTTGTTCGTAGGATTGCCTTACTGAGCTTGATGTGATCACCCCTCTCATTTTCTCACACAGATAATCTCCAGTAGATGTCGAGGCGACTGAGTACTGTATTCCGGATATCCGCTGCTGCCCATCATTTAAGGTATATACACTTGTACATATTGTATCTAAATAAGTATAGCACAGTAACATGTTTGTAAGTAACTTTAGGGGATGTATAAATATTGTAAACATTTATAAATGACTGAGAAAAAATTAATTTGGTGGGACTGGCATTGACGCACAACCCAATTGTTAGTGGAGTGTGGTCACGATCAGAGAACAGGTAAGCATGAAAGAAAATAATAAAACGTGAAAAATTTCTCTGATTTTTGGGTAGTTTTGGGTCGTGACATATAAATGTGGTATCAGAGCAGAAATTGGTCTGATGTGTGTCAGTGTCAGTAATTAGGAAATTACATCCCCGTGTTACTGTGCTTGGTTAGATACAATAGTGTATATCGAGATGGGTTTTAATTAAGAAATGGTTGAGAATGCAGGAATGCCTAATATTAGTCGCGATAGAGAAGGTAGAGCATGAGGCAGAGGTCGTAGAGGTAAACCTGAGCCTGTTAATCGTGTTGAGTTGACTTGTGAGAATTAGGATGAGATTGAAATGGAGGTTTATATTGAGCATGCCTCACAGAGTCCGACAGAGTGATCGGACAGTACTGAGACACGATTCACGATGTTGGAACGGAGTGTGGAGAATATTTTGGGAGCTAATTGCTCAAAGTATGCATGGGATTTGAGGGCGAGACAGAGCATTGATGGAAGTCCGCTTGACCCATCTTAAGAGTTAACATGAGAAATATTTTGGATGTATTCCGGTGATAGAATATCCTGGACACTGTTTAAAGGAAATTATAAATAAAATTCCTTACTCTGACCAAGAGGAATTGATTTATTGATGAGTATGAATTATGAGTATGAAACTCAGTTATATTCTTGGGCAGATATTACCTCGACACTATGAACAGTGACAGTCGAGATGTCTAAGAGTTTATGGAAGGGCTCAGATTGTCGATTAGAGTCTGATTGGCCCGTGAGATATTACATATGTCGAGGCAGTGCGCAGAATACAATTGTGTGAATAAGATCGAGTGTTGCACGCCTCTGAGATTGGGAAAGGTAGTAAGGGCCAAAATAGAGACAGAAAGAGAATCGAGAATGATAGAGATGGCAGAACGAGGAAAAGGGGTAGTTTGGTAAAAGATCTAATTTGATGAGTTTTGCAGTAAGATGATTGGTAAGGCCACAGTTATCCGATTGTAACACTTTTGAGGGATATTGTGATTGCAGAACCCCGATATGCTACGGATCACTGTAGAATGTGTGGTAAATACCACGAAAGTAGGACCTACACTTACATATTATTGATGAAAATGGCTATTAAGTGTGGTAAGACGGACCATTTATCATGTTTGCTCAGAGTTGGGCGAGATTGCCCCACAGAAAGGTAAAGAGATAGAAAAACCCTGTTGAGATAGCTGCATCAAAAAGGGAGGCCACAGTCGAAGAGAAAAGGAAAGTAGGCTGTTGGACGAAGGCGAGTGTATGTCTTGGACCAAGACACTACTGATGTTTCACAGGATATGGTGAAAGATACCACACTGCTTATGAATAAAGAAGTAATTGTGTTAATTAATCCTGGTACCACGTACTTCTTCATACCGCCTTCATTCGTATGTAAGTGAGTAAAAGATATGAATGCCTACACTCTTGGGCACAATGTTGATAAATTGAATACCCCAATAGAGGAAGGTTAACTAACAGAATAATTATGAAGAGATTTTAAGTTGAAAACGGGGGAAGAAGTATAAGTCAGCCGATTTTATTTAATGGACTAAGAATAGTTTAAAGTAATATTTGAGAATAAAGTAATCGGCTGCATATTATGATGTTCGGATTTCTATCCTAAGATAGTGTTGTTTTACCCCTGAAAAGTATACTATAAGTTTTGACAAGAAATAAAAAGGGGTGCAACAGTTGAAATTAAAGGAGCAAATGATGGCACTCACGAAATGAATAATGACAGAGTTTCTTATAATTGATACGCTAAGGAGATAATCCTTGAGATATGCTTGATTCTAAATACAAGATGTACTGGAGTAAGAGGCATATGCTAGGTAAGAATATCTATGATACGTGAAGTAATTAGGATTAAAGCAATTAGTAGCGAATATGAATTATGACCATAGGGACTGATATGTAAAGTAATTGTGGTTAAGTCTAAAGGTTAATAAAGGTATTTCAAAATACCTCCCCACCTGAAGACTTGACAGCGTCTAGAAAAATATATATATAATCTATAACTTGAAATCGACCGTAGTAAGATATAAATTTAAAATTTGGATACTTTTACTAGTACGATAAAGAACTATAAAATTCGATTAATTATGAAGGTTAAAATATTAAAATTTAATAAAAGCCGTTAATATAAAAAAAAAAGGAAATGACACGGGTTAGTACCTTGAACGGGAGCAATTTTGAAGTGATTATACGCTTATGCATACATAGGTCAAGGATATGGGCGATTGAAATATGTAATGGAGCTCAACTACAACGAGTTATTTAAACTTTACCTAGACTGATTGGTCATCATCCTTATTGATGATAAATTAGGTGTATTTAAAGTCCAGGGAAAATTATAAGTAACAATTGGAAAATTGCTTCTACAGATGGTTGCTGCGAGTTGTAAAAAGGGTATACCTTGTTGGCACGTTTAACGATGAAGGCATGGTATTTGAATGAGATGATAAGTGGGATGATTGATATGACATGAATTTCGGTGTAGTGAAGTATGAACTGACCACCGTGATTATTTTCACCATACCCAACATGCTCAAGAGGTTCCTCAGTGTGTATGGATACCTCAAAATCATGAATGAGCTAGGTATTGATGCAAAAAGGGAAGATAGTCGATTGTGGATCCAGACAACTCTAGGATCATGAAATAAACTATCTGACCCATGATTTAAAGTTGGCAGCGGTAGTACTGGTATTGAGGATATGGTGCTATTATATACATGGTGAGAAATTTTTGGTATGCACTGATCATAAAGCCCCAAGTATCTGTTTTCACAGAAAGATGCGAATATGAGAATGTATAGTGGGTTAGAGCTTCTGAGAGATTTTGATTGTGGAAAAATGTATCACCCAGGAAAGGCTAATGTGATGGCTGATGCCTTGAGCAGAAAGAGCCTCGGGATGGTATTACATATGATGGTCAGGGAGCATGAGCTGCTAAAGCAGTTGTGAGCCTCAGTATTGATATGATCCCTTCTGATAATGACAGTGATTGTGTGACAGCTAGCCTCAGACTAGAACCGGATGAGAGTGCCCGAATTTGACAGGCTTAGCGTGAGGATCGACATGATGTCGATAGTTTGGGTCAGATTCAGAAGGGTACAGTGACAGAGTTCACAGAGAGTGTCGATGATTTACAGAGAGGTTCAGAGATAGTAATATTGTCAGAAGCTTACTCTTTGGGATATACAGTGCATACGAAAAGTAATAAAAATATATCAAAATCTCTAAAAAGGGTATTGGTGGTCAGATATGAAAAGAGATATGTAGAGATTGTGGAAAAGTGCCTAGTATGTCAGCAGAATAAGGTAGAGTATTAAAAGTCTGCAGAGTTATTGTAGTCTCTACCTATATCGACACGGCACGGAAATGGGAGCAAGTCTCCATGAATTTCGTAATGGGTTATAGAGGACTCAGATGAATCACGAGGATGATAAGTTGACTAAGTCTACCCACCTTCTGGTTATGAAGTCCTCAGATACTCAAAGTGTGTATGAGGATTCATGTATAAGGAAGATTGTGGAACATTATGTAGCGTTCCTGTGAGCATGGTATCATATAGGGATTCCCGCTTCACTTCCCACCTCTGAGAATATTTTCAGGAAGCTACGGGAACCCGATTTAGTATTTGCACAGCTTCTCATCCTCAGACAGATGGTCAGTTAGAGTGGACTGTACAGGTTCTGGAGGATACGATGAAAGTGTGTGCCATTGATTTTATAAGCTCCTGGGATGATCAGTTGTTACAAATTGAAGTCGCCAATAATGACAGTTGGCACTTGAGTATCGGAATAACAAGATATGAGGCATAGTATGGCCGTAGGGGTTGTTTCCCCGACTTGGATAAGAAAAAGTGGGTGACAGATAGAAATTTCTTTCGAATTAGTATAATAAGTCTCTGAGGATGTTCAGTTGAGTGAGAGATTAAGAACACCTCAGAGCATACAAAAAGCATTGGAATTCACCGAGGGTGAATCTGTATTATTGAAGTTATTTGTCCTAAGGGAATAAGGACATAACGAGACTCGGGAAGAAGGCAAATTAAGTTTTGCTGAATGAAATTTTTTAAAGATTGGACAAGTGGGAGATAAGACCTGTAGGTTGGCGTTATCACCTGAATAAACAGGCATCCACAATGTGTCCCATCTTTTGATACTTCGGTAATACTATCCAGATCTAGCATAGGTGATCAGATATGAACTCCAACAGATTCAACTCAGTACAAATTAAGTATATTGAAAAAAGTTGATTCGGGCATTAAACAGGAAAGAGAAAGTATTGAGGATTAAGACGATCTCCCTAATTAAAGTCCTTTGGTAGTATTACACTCCGGAAAAAGGTCACATGAGAATTAAAAAATATGATACGATTGAAGTAACGGAGTAGTTTATGGATTCATATGACTTGATTCTAATTTGGAGGACCAAATTCTTTAAGTGGGGGAGATTATGTAAGATTTGAATTATATCGTAATTCATTATAAAGGATTAAAAATGGTCACAAATTTAAATGAATGGAATTAATCGTGATTTTCACTTCGAAAAATAATCCCGAAAATAATCGAAAAATATACCGAAAATGGTTAAAATATAATAAATAAATTAAATAAAATTAAATAAATTAATTTGAATAAAATAATAATTTTGGTAGATATTTTTGGTATAATAATAATAAAATAATGAATATAATAATAATAAACTAAATTATAAATAATAATAAATAAAAATAATAATAATTATAAAAAAAGGATTAGAAATGGAAAATCGGGGAGAGAGAAACAGGAGAGAAACAGAAAGAAAATGCAGCCGAACGAGGGAGCTCACCGGTGCGCCACCGGCGGGACTGAGCGGCCAGCGAAGGTCGGCCAAGGAAGCCCGTCACCAGCGTGACCACCGGCAGTCGCGACGCGCTCCCAAAGCCACCGGAAAAACACGAAATCGGCGATTGGAAACCGCAAGGGAGAAAAGGAGATCGGCGGCGAACGGCGCCGATCTAGCCCCAACCGACCCCAGTCGAGGCTTCCCCAGGCCCAGACGACGCGATCGGTGGTGGTCACGACTGGCAAAACCGACGAACGGCTTCGAAAACGGCAGAAATGAAAATGGATTCTGACAGCCGAGGGAGAACAGTCGGACCGGCGACTTTCCGACGGCCTTGGATGAAACCGAGGGCAGATTTGTGCTGCGGACGGCCCAGCGGAGCCACTGACGGTGAAAGCCGACAGAGAACCGATCGGCAAGGGACTGAACGGGTCGAATCGGAGTGAACCGGCAAGTTCGAACCGGGTCTGGACAGGACCGAACCGGTTCAGCCAATGAGGAAAGGAAAAAAAGGAGAAAAAGGGAAAAAGAAAAAGGGAAAAAATTGGGGAAAAATCTCGGCGATGTAATCGAGCTACGAGTAAGTCAGTAGCGGTCGAAATTCATCGATTTAAATTTTGAAATATTTTATTTAATTAATTTTTGACTGAAAATTTATCCGAAAATTTATGAAATTGTGTAGCTCGACAATCGACGTCAAACGAGAGCTCGAGATAGCCTCTATTTATGTACTAGCATGGAATCTCCGGTAAGTAAATCTTATTTACGATAATTTACATCGTTATACGTGCTTCGAATTTAATTATCGCATAAAATAAATTAAATTATGGAAATTTAGATAAATTGTCGTAAATAATAAATTGAGCTATTCGAGAGTTAGAACGAGGTCCAATAAATTGTTGGTGGGCCCAATGAGCCCAATAGACCTCGATATGTGAAAATTAAGTGGAAAACGGGCTTAAGGCCGATTAAGGCCCATTAAGGTGCAATCGGGCCCAATAGGGGTAAATGGGCCCAATGATTTAAATTAAGCCCAGAAAATAGGAAATACAATTAAATTGTATGATATCTGACCTGAGGAATATTTATACGCAGTTTCGGATATTGGATTGGGAGCAGATCAGACTGCGTGAAGAGACAGCAGTGGGAAAGGAAAGGTCAAACTCTACAGAAAAATAAGGTAAGGGAATTCTACGGACTGCTAGAGGTAACTTTATGAAATTTCAAGTCATATGCAGTCTTTTAAATTATCTGAAGGGTCTAGAAGTAAATAAATAATTTTAGTGCCCTGAATGGGTAAATTACCAAAATACCCTTGTTAAGGGTAAAATTTACAATTTTAGGAAAAATTGGGAGGAGCAAGAATAAGAGGTTCCTGCTCATTCTGGAGGTGTTTTGATGCATGCATGAGTAGGCTGGCTAACCTTCAAAGAAAAATGCACAGCATTACATATTTTCAATGATGAAATTGTTGTGAAAACTGTTTTAAGGAAACAGAGCCACCTACGTGTTTTTATTGATATGTGACGTGCTAGAGCTCAGCTCGCACGATATTTTGAGTTGTGTGATGCATGCATTAGTGCTGGAGCGAGAGCTCGCACTAGAGTTTTTCATGCATTGGTGCTGGAGTCCAACTCGCACCAGATTTTATATATATATCATTTTCGTTACATGGTGCTAAAGTTTAAATCGCACTAGATTTTACATGATTTTCGTGACAGGGTGCTAGAGTTTAACTCGCACCAGATTTTCCACATTGATGAGAGTGCTAGAGCTTAGCTCGCACTAGTTTTACTTGATTTGATGAGAGTGCTGAGCATCGCTCGCACTGATTTTATGAGAACATGCGATGAGCCATGCTTAGAGCATCGGGAAGACTGTGTGTCACAGATTAAATAGGCCCGCACGTGCGTTTTGAGACATGGCATGAGTATAGAGATATGATATGGGTCCACGGAGTATGATGTACCGTGCAAGTAGCATGGGGTATGATGTACCATGTGGTATCTTCGGATACGGGGTATCTTCGGATACGACATCTTCGGATGCGTGGGATCGGATAAGACTGACGGGTTGGATTGACCCATCTCCCGGGCGATTCCCGATCAGGGTGAGACCCTGCACACTAGGATCCGTGTAGCAGAGGGGTCACGAGGACACATGGCCATAGTCTTGGTTATTACCGATATACAGATGTTGCCTAGTCTCGCATGTTGATGATCTTGACGATGATTGAAACTGGGTTTTAAACTAAATTTACATGATGCTATTTCCATGCTTTTTAAACCCATGTGTGATGTAAACTGATTTTCATGGTTTTGTGTGAGTCAGGACCACCCGAAGGAGGGGTTAAGTCCTGACTTTATTGTGAAATTTTTAAATGAGAAAGAAATGATTTAAAAAGAGTTGCATGTTGAATTTTCCATGCGAACCTGTTTTACATGACATCATGAATCATTGCATCAGTTTTGAAATGTGTGGAGAAATGGTGGTTTATGCATGGCACCACGTTCATGTAGGTAGTATGGTTACCTACTTGTTCGTAGGATTGCCTTACTGAGCTTGATGTGCTCACCCCTCTCATTTTCTCACACAGATAATCTCCAGTAGATGTTGAGGTGACTGAGTACTGCATTCCGGATATCCGCTGCTACCCATCATTTAAGGTATATACACTTGTACATATTGTATCTAAATAAGTATAGCACAGTAACATGTTTGTAAGTAACTTTAGGTGATGTATAAATATTGTAAACATTTATAAATGACTGAGAAAGAATTAATTTGGTGGGACTGGCATTGACGCACAACCCAATTGTTAGTGGAGTGTGGTCACGATCAGAGAACAGGTAAGCATGAAAGAAAATAATAAAACGCGAAAAATTTACTCTGATTTTTGGGTAGTTTTGGGTCGTTACATCCATTAATATATATTATTTTCATTTTTATATAATCTAATTAAACGTAGGAAATTTGTGGGGTTTACTCAGAGTTTTCATAAAGAAATAGTTACCACTCAAGCATCGGAATGGCACCATACGAAGTGTTGTATGGTCAAAGATGTCATTCAATGATTTGGATGGGAAGAAGTGGGTGAAAGAAATATTTTTGCTCCCGATCTAGTTAAGCAAGCTTTTAAGGATGCACACTTAAGTTGTGAGAGACCGAGAACAACTCAAGGTAGGCAACAGAGTTACACTGACCAAATATGAAGACCTTTGGAATTTTTGGTTGGAGATTCGATGTTTCTAAAAGTTTCTCCTTCCAAAGGCATAATGAGATTCGGAAAGAAGGAAAAGTTAAGTCCCTGTTATATTAGGCCTTTCGAAATCTTAGATCGAGTGGGAGACAAGGCTTACAGATTGGCATTATCGCTAGATTTATTGAGTATCCACAATGTCTTCTATGTTTTTGATGCTACGTAAGTACCATCTAGATCCCACACATGTGATTAAGTATGAACCACTGGGATTAAAAGAGGGTATGATATATGTGGAGAAATCGATTCGGATCTTGGACAGGAAAGAAAAGGCGTTGCAGCCTAAGACAATTCCTCTAGTTAAGGCTCTATGGCAGCACCATATCTTGGAGGAGGCCACGTGGGAATTGGAAAGTTTAATGCGAGAGAAGTACCCACAATTGTTTAAGGATTGAAGTACTTTTAAATTTGGAGACCAAATTTCCCGATGTGGGAAGAATGTAAATACCCTAAATTTTTTTTATGCTTGGTTTTATCCATGATTAACAAATAAATCATCGAGATTAAAGATTTCATTCCATTAGTCGAGGATTTAAATTAAAATTATATTGACTTTAGGAATGAATACCTATGGGAAGTAGGAATAAAATTTTTATACATATAAGCTCGGAAGAATAGCCATATGAAGTATAAGTGCAAATACTAAATCAAATTAATTTTTATACATACTATAAAAGAAACTTATCAAGTACAAGGATATACAAATATGCATGAGTACATATATGTGTAACAATTTCTTCAAATTAAGCATATGGGTATGTATATATTTACATAAAGGTATAAATCTATATATATACACACACACACGTGTATGGGAACCTAGCGTCTCCTTCAGTGAGGTATACATTTAGGAAACCTCGGGAAATGTAAAATTGAGGAAAGTAAGATAGTAACTGGAGAAAAGAAATGATAGTGACGTTTCACCAAATATATATATATATATATATATTTGCATATAAACAATACATATGCGTGTGGAAATGGTAAATGAGACCATAACCTATGCCGATCAACCAAAATTTCCACCCTGTGCACTGCTAGAAAAAAGACTAAATGAGGTATGAATCAGCTGAGGGATTTAGTCATTCAGTGAAGGTGAAATGGTGGGAAGTGGTTAGGCATAAATCTGGAACAAGAAAGAAAAAGAAAAGAAAACCAGAAAAGAAGAGAGGAAACGTGGAGACTGATGGTGTTCGGTAAGGCAGATTGGTGTTGTCCAAACTGCTCATTACATATAATATATACTACATATCATGGGAGAAGGTTACAACAAGAGAAGGAAAAAGGACATCAGGAGAGAGCAACAATATAGGTCGGAAAACATGGGGCAGGAAAACATGCTAGAAAATAGGACAACACGAAGCAAAAACGTGATTGAAGCAGAGAAAATGTGATCAACATAAATATCTCTGAAGCATGCCAGGAAAGGAAACAGGAAAGAACTACAATTGACGACCGAGATCCAAAACTGAAAACGAAAGCAGGAGACCAAAGAGAAGAGGTGGGAATAGAGAGCTCCCCCTCCTTGGAAACTAAAAACTAAAGTAGAGAGATGAAAGAGATGAGGTAATGGTGATGAGAGGGAGTGCATGAGAGGGAGATGTGGTTAAAGAGAAAGCAGCTAATGCCATCGTTGCAAGAGCTTTTCAAGAAGAGACACAAAGGGTCGGATTGCCTCTATAGCAAAACAAATTCGAGCGAGAGAGAGACTGAATTAACAAAAAAAAGAGCCGAGCAGAAATGGGTCCAGGTGGTTGAGAGCTCTCGGTTTGGTGTTGGGAAGAGAACTGAAGAAGGGGCTAAGCGTATTGACGCTGTTAAGGACAATGACGTTGGATTGAGAAACCAGAAGAGGGTGGATCAGGAACATATGAGAAACAGAGGGCTCGATACCTCTGTTAAACTAAAATTGAATCAAGAGAGGAAATGTGAAGCTGAGGTCGGTGAAGGGGACCCTCTTCAGTTTCCATGCTATATGGGAAACTTATGAATTCTTCTTTCTTGCTCTACTGTAGCAGAAACTCCCCTGGGAAAGTCGTGAATGTCTGAAACAATAGGATCCGGGAGTTAAAGCCTGTCAAGTTTCTGACAAAGGCGCTGGAGACAGTGAAGAAGAACAAATCAGAGGCCTAACCGAAAGGTAAAACCAATTGAACCGAGGCACCTTCCCTGGTGCAGTAACTAGGCAGTGGTGAGAGGAGAGAAACCTGCATGGGATTTTAGAAAAGGCACCACTCCCAGCTGATCCATTTTCATTCAGTTAAAGTGAGCTTCAAGAAACAAGGAACAGGGAAAAGGAAGGGCAGTAAAGGTAGCTCAGCTGAGGAAGAAGGGTTAGAAGAGGTTAAAGCCTCACAGACTTCGTGGAAACTAATGCAGATGAGGTTGTGAGGTTTATTGAAGGGCTGGAATTTTAACATCATACAGGAGCTTTCAGTTATGAAAGCTAAAGTAGAGCGCTGTTAATGAAAGTTAAGGGCTAAGTTTCGGTATTGTGGGGTCAAATCCTACCCGTCAGAATATTAAGTAACATCATCGAGTCATCATGACTGCACGGTACAGCGTACTCTGTGTGACATACACAGTACATCGTACTTCGTGGACCCATATCATAGTCTGGGGGTGTCTGCCATAGGTCTTACCCACCCCAATACTATGTCGATAACCAACCCATATCTCAAAGTATACATGCGAGCATATCAACTCTCTGCGACACATAGTCTACAGGAGGCTTCCGCAGGACTATATACATGTCAACTCACGTCTAGTGCGAGTGAAGCTCCAGCACCACGCTATGCATATCATGATATCTAAAATCTCGTGCGAGCGAAGCTCCAGCACGGTTTTGTGCACACATAAATTTTCTCGTACGAGCAATGCTCCAGTATGACTTTTTATGAGTAATAAATCAGTAAAATTTAGTGCGAGTAATACTCTAGCACTCTTTTTACTCACGTAAATATGATAGGTGGCTCAATCTTTATAAAACATCTTTTAAAATAGTAACTGGAACCCTTTCGTATAATTCATGAAATCAACAACCAACCTGTGTAAATTTGCTTAAACCAAAGCAATAAATTCATGTAAAACATTAAAACATGAAATCATGTAATTTATCTACCTTACTACCTTTTTTTGTAAATTTTACTCCCAGGGGCAATATTATCTTTTTCCTTTATTCACATGTGCCCCGGTTTTCACAAAAATTATAATTTCATTTTAAGATACTTTAAGAATTTCTAGGCCCTGTAAATCCCCTCAAAAATACGTATAGAAATCTCTATGCACCTACAAAATTCTCTTACCTCGATTCTCGTTGAGCGCGTATCTAAATTCCACTGTCGAAGGCTCATCCAATCCGATTTGCTGCTAATCCAATCTCTGGGGCTGCAGATAATTATTTATCATGTCAATTTAACCTAATAAATATAATTCTTGCGTTTATTATAGTCGATTTAACTAATTCGGTCAATTTACTCTTATTAGGCCCGATCGCACCTTAATGGGCATCAACCCATTTTCAGCCCGTTTCTACTTATTAAATCCCTTCTTTGGGTTTAGTAGTTCATTCAGCTTGCCTATAGTCATCAAGCTTCGTTCCAAACTCATTGGATAGCCCGTACACTATTTACGATAATTACGTTACAATTCCGAATAATATTCCTTTTTATACAGAATTAATCCATAAATTTCATAAAATAATCGAAACTCTGTATTAAAGGACTCATATTATTGTAATTAAAATATACTTACCCAATATGATGCGGGGTACGAAAATCGAAGCTCAATCGGCTCTCGTTCGGGCTTTGTCGTAAAACTGCACAATTATTATATTTAATTTCGGGTTAATTTTTGATTAAATATAATTTAAATAATTTTTTTTGAAAATCAAATCGGTCACTTTTGACCTCTTACTGACTTACCCGAAGTTCAGTGTATCCCCGAAAATTCTTCTCATTTTTCCTTTTTCTCTTTTTTTCCCTTCTTTCTTGGCTAAACCGTTTCGATCCGGTTCAGACCGATCCGGTTCAGCCGGTTCAGTCTGGTTCGATCGGTTCAAGCCCTCATCGACTGGTTCTCTATCGACTTTCGCTGCCAGCAGCTCCGCGAGGTCGTCCGCAGCTCGGATCTGGTCTCGATTTCATCCGAGGTCGTCGAAAAGTGGCCGGTCTGGTGTGTTCTCCCTTCGCCGTCGGTGGTTCTCCTTCCTTCCGCCGTTTTCGACGCAGTCTATCGGTTTCGCCGGCCGAGGCCACCACCAATCTACTCGTCTTGGCCTCGGGGACGTTCGACGGTGGTCGGGTGGGCCTAGATCGGCGCCGTTCGTCGAAAATCTCTCTCCCCCTCTCGATTTCTCTGTTTTCTCGATTTCGTCGAATTTCGACGCTGTTTATGGTGGTCTCGGTGCCTAGAAGGTCGCCGGTGGCTCGGTTGTGGCCGCCTCTTGCATAGCTCGCCGCCGGTCGCTCCTCTGGCTCGTCGACGGCTGTTTTCAATTTTTGGCATAATCGCGATTTCGCGATTCTGCGTTTTGCCTTTCTTCTTCTTTTTTTTTTACTTAATTATTTTATTTTTATTTATTATTATTTATAAATTAATTTATTATTATTATATTCATTATTTTAGTCAAAAATATTCTAAAATATCTACAAAATTAATTTTTTATTCTAAATAGATTTATTTAATTTAATTTATTTATTATATTTTTAACCCTTTTTCGGGTATAATTTCTCCGTATTTTCAGGATATTGTCTCGAGTGACTTTTCGGTATTTCTAAAAATTTCGGATCTTGATCAGTTGGACTCGAAATTTAATTATTTCTTCGTTATTGATCAAGATTCTCTAATCCATTATTTTTAATTAAATTTTCTTATCGAATTTATTCTGACTTTCGGTCTTTTGACCGTTTTGCCCTTCACGTGTTCGAGAATTCCATTTCAGTCCTTTTGCATTTTTAATTTCATGTTTTGAATCCTTATTTCCAGTCCGAATCCCATTCGTTTAATTTGGGACCATTTCAATCCTTCCTTTCACGAACATACTCATTCGTGTTTTAACTAAATTCGGGTCTTACATAAAAAATATATGATATATATCTAAGAGGCATTGAAAATAAATATAAAATAAGATAATAATAAAGTGGAATAAAGATCTCTTAGTCAGATTATAACAAAAGAACGAGAAGGAATAATATTTGTTTAGGTTAATTATGCCTTGGTAAAATAAATATTTATGGTGAATTTTTATGTGCATTGGTGATATAGGAAACGAAGCACACATAAAATTGGAAAAAGCGAAGGAAAGGGTTTCGAGGAAATTAACTGAGTAAATCGGATCCACTGACTCCAATCACTAAGGCATTGAGGACTATAGACAGAAATCAAGGTAAGAAAAATTATGTGTGCTGCTAGAGATAGATTCACGTATTTTTTGTGGATTTGTAGATATCGCATCCTAGGCAGAATATACAAGTATCGAAATTTTAGAAGGTATTATACCGATTTTATAGTACCGAAAATTATGGAAAACTTTAGTATTGATTGCTTGGCCTATCTTCACCAAGATAAATTTAAGTCAATTTAGTTAAATAAATATCGATATAGTTTTAGTTGTCGATTTTAGATCGATAGTCCCTAGTTTTAATGGCCCTGTATCGTGCTCTGAATTTTAAACCGAAAAAGGGCATGTTAGCCTCCATTTGAAATGATTTATTTCTGAAATGAATTTTACAGCGATTTTAAAGTAAATAAATTGTTTATAAATTGACATTGGCAAAAGTGCTTGATCGCGTGAAGACTGTCACACTGAATTGCTCACATTAGATTTTAATATGATTTATGAGTGAAACCGTGCTGTAGTCGTCGTATATTCCTGTGTGATCTTACACTGACCTGCTTGTACGTGATTTTGGGGCAAAGGCAACAGTTAACCATACTACATTGTTATCGTTATTGTACTGAACTGTTACTATTACTGTGGTCAACGGAGTACGATGTACCGTACAACACGTATGTGAGTACGATATACCGTGTTACTGGTCTTCAGACATTGTATTGTGAGTCGTTTGGGTACCTGACCACTCCCACGGTGATAGACATCTCGGCACACATGATCAGTGATTGTACGGAGTCACCGACATTGTCCAGTTGTCCTACTGATTACTTTTATAGCATGTTCCGCCTTGTTTCGTCTATTTGATTTATTGATTTGACTTTATGAACTGTTTTGACCGTCTGAACTGTATTACCGTATGAAACTGTGATATTCAATTGCATAAAGACACTATGTGGGTCACCTCTTGAATCCTGCGGAAATAAAGTGTCACACAGTCGTCAAAATAAAACGTAGTAGATAGTTTTAGAACATTAATTTATTACAGTACAAGGTTTACACTATCTCGTCTATTTTGATTTATCGAATTGACCATGTGAACTGTATTTTTGAAACAAAAATCATTTATTCTATTGCTTAAAGATTTGAAATTTTGTATTTATTGCAGTAAACTGATTATATTATCGATATCGAGATTGTTTTCGATTTTCGCCTCTGATTTTACTGATTTGCCAAAATATTTATATATTTTCATGAGAACTCTTAATTTGGCATAAATGTATATAGGTAGTGTATTTATCTACCTGCCACGTGTTTTTCTTACTGAGCACGTTAAGCTCACCCATTACTTTCCTCTATAGAGTCTCACCAGTAACTAGGACTGCTTCTGTAAGATGAACTAATTTGCACAATCATACGTCAACAAAGTATTCCACTGTCCTAAAGGTATACCTAGTATAGATATCTGTTTTTGTATCTAAATTTTGTAACTACAATACTGTATAAAGAAATGTGATTGGGGAATGTGAACATGAAATAACAATTATGATGATTAATCAAAAGGTATCTCTATTGGATTTTTAGTTTAAATTTGTGTCCAAGAAATTAATTTATTAGACTGATTTATTATTTTGACCTATTATCGACTCGTCGCCCAAACCAAAATTTGTGAAATTCGGGTCGTTGCATTTTTGTTGAAATCTGTTACTAAGAAATTAATTTGAACAGTCAGATTTATTGTTTTGATCTGCTATAAACTCGTAACCCAACCATTTTGTACGTAAATCGGGTCGTTACATGAGCTCATTCTTTATTTTTCCTCATAGAGTCTTATCAGTAGCTGTGATCGCTTTTGTAAGTAGGGTTCTTTGCACAACCATAGTTTCCCAGAGTATTTTTCTGCGTCAAAGGTATACCCAGATTAAGAATTCTTTTGTATCTAAAATTTTTGTAAGTACAGTAATGCATAGAAGAATATATCTGGGGAATGTGAACGGTGATAATTTTGTAAAAGAACAGACTTGCAGATTAATTGGAAAGTACCTTTATTAGTTTTTGTTCAAAATTGTTACTAAAAAAAATGTATTTATGTAGACGAATTCACAGTATTGATCCAGTATCGACTCGTAACCCAACCATATTGTACCGTAAAAAGGGTAGTTATAAAAATGATAACAAATTTCAGTTGTACATTAAGTATTTTTTCTATTTTTTATAGTTTTATATTTTTTTAATTTTATTTGTGGATATGATATATTTATTTATTTGTTTATGTTTACAGGTAAACTATAGAAGAAATGTTTAAAATTATAGAAGTGTTGTGGATGAATACATTCAAGAGGATGAGCCATTGAACTGTAACGACCCGAATTACACACAGTTTGGTTGGCCTATAAGTCGATATTAGGTCAGAACAATAAATCAGTCTGATTAATTTTATTTTTTAGTGGCAATTTTTAAACAAAATATATTCACATTCCCCAGACACATCTTGTATGCATTACTGTACTTACAAAAATTTTAGATACAAAAGAATTGTTTAAACCTGAGTATACCTTCGATGCAAAAATATATTCCGCGAAATCATAACTGTGAGGATTGCATTACTACTGGAAGCAATCCAAGCTACCAATGAGCTCTGTTGAGGAAAGAAAAAGGTGAGCTCAACATGCTCAGTAAGAAAAACCTCATAGCAGGTAGATAAATAAAATACAAAAATATATATTTTTATATTTGCCAAAACCGAAACATTTTTACAAAAGTATACAGATGAGTCGGTAATTTCTTAGATACCAGAGTCAGAATTCGAAAAACAGATTTAGTATCGGAAGTGTAATCTTTTACTGTGATAAATACAAAAAGTTTCAGAGCTTTCAGTAGCAAAATAAATATATTTCCAGAATATGCCGATCCATTCAGACAGTTTAGAAAATATTTCAAATAAACACAGAGGCAGTGCCAGTTCCGAATAATCAAAGTCGAAAAATTCATGGCAAATTCAGTATAAAAATGGAATTGAAATTAATACTGTTTATAAAACTTTAAAATAGCTTTTAAAGCGACAACTGTGTGGCACTTTGCTCTCACAGAATTCAAGAGGTGACCCCCACAATGTCCTTATAAAATAAAAAGAAACACAGTTCCACACAGTCAAACCAGTTCACACAAATCACATCGAAAAAATTCAAATAGACGAGACAAGGCAGACATGCTATATCAGGTATCAGAAATAACTATTGGCCAATGTCAGTGACTCTGGGCAATTCACAGACCAGGTGTGCTGGAATGTCAATCGCTGTGGGAGTGGTTAGTTACTCAAATGACTCACAGATCAGAATGTCCAAAGACCAGAAACAGAATCAGAAGCACGGTACATCGTACTAGTGGACCACAGATAGAGAAACAGATACAGAACAGACAGAAATGCAGCATAATCTCACCAACGCTTTTATCTCGAAAATTAGTGTTTGACGGACCGTACGACACACAGTCAATACGCGCTCAAGCACATATCATCATAATAGCTTTATAAGCAAATCATTTTACCTCAAATCACATATAAATTCAATTTTTTCATGAAACCGTTCAAAACAGGCTGACTAACCATTTTTCGGATAAAATCCCTGAAAAATAGTCTGTGGAAATTCAAAATTCGTGATTTTCGATATTTAAAACAGAATTCAAGCCACATCAGAATCTATGCAAACCATTTAAATTCAATCCGTAAAAATTAAGTTGTTCAACTAGGCTAAAATCTCTAATTTTTGGAGTCATAAAATTCGGCATAGATTTTTCGGTAATTTTAATATTGCGAAATTCAGCCTAAAATTTTATATCTACAAATATAAGAAAATTACGCATATTTATCTCTAGTAGCAACGAAAATTTTCCTTACCTCGGTGTCCTACCAAAAATCCTAAGTGTCTTAGCGGTGCAAGTCCACGATTTTGTGTTAATCAATTTGTTTCCCTGAAATTCTGAACCGATATTCCAACCATCTTTTCCTGGGTTTTTCTCCCAATTCCGTTGGGCCTTCTTTTTTACTCCTATATATATATATATATATATATATATATATATATATATATATATATATATATATAAAAGAATTTCCCTTTTTTTTCCTTCGTGCGGTTTAAACTTTTTCGCGTCTTTCTCTTCTTCCTCCTTCTTCGCTACTGTTCACTATCTTCGTCGATTTCCTTCCGTCCTTTTCTTTCTCTCGGCTATCGTCTCCTTCCTTCCCGCTCTGCTACCACCAATGTCGGTCTTCCATTCCGGTCTTTTTCCCCATACAACTCTCTTTCCTCCCCCCTCGTCACTGCCCTGTCTTCTACCTCTCCTGTCTCCTCCTCCGGCCACGCCTCACTCCAGCTCACCACTGCCGCTCGCCCTTGCCTCCGCCTCATGCCTCACCTTCTATTTAGCGCTGGAGTAAAGGCAAAATTTGCTTAACACTCTCCCTCACGTCAGCTGCAGTTTACAGATGGTAGAGTCCCCATGTTCTGCCCCTTTTTTTTTTATTTAGATTTGCTTGGGCTAATTCAGCTGCTGTTTATTTTCAAGGGTAGCAGCGTTGACCTCGCAGAACACTTCCAAACCGAGCCTTGATTCAGCCTTCATGTTTTCTACCTCAACAGCTCTTAACTATTGTCATCGTTTCCTTGCTTCTTCTATGCTCAGCCCCTAGAAATCTAGTTTTAGTATTAGATATATGTATATACTAACGTAAATATATTTCTTTCCTGTGCAGTGCAGTGGTTTATCACCAGGTGGCTTCTTTTCCTTCCCTTCCTTACCACTGAAAACCATCCTATCTTTAGCAGCCAACACTCACACACAACTGCAGCTCAGTAATCTTCTCTATATTCGATCTGAGCACCTCCCCACGTGGTCTGCTTCTTTTTCTACTGTAGCCATTTACCTATTTTAAATATGTATATATATAATTTTTTTTTTCCACCGAAAGGTTCAGGTTACTCCCCATCCTCCATTCCCTCGATCCCTTGTATTTGTCTCCTATTTCTCTGCTCCCACTCACTGGCTCGATCTATCCCATCCTCATCTTCAGTTTTTTTTCTCCTGCTCCCTCTGCATTTCTCTGTTTCTTGCCTTGATATATGTACTGGACACAGGGCAGAGGGAGTATGGTGAGCGATGGCGTGTGGAGGAAGAGAAAATGGGATTCAGTCCCCATTTATTTTCCTGTTTCCTGCTATTGTTTCTCTACACTTCTGCCTCCCCATCACTTCGGTTCAGCCTTCACACACGAACAGTGAACTATAAAAAACTTTCCTACTCCCTAGGCTATCAGGACATCACCAATTCATTTCCATTTCCTTACCTACCGTGGACATCATCCATGCTTATTTATACTTGTTTTCTTTCCTTTACCAACCGAAACTATCCTATCCTTAGTCATTTCATTCTCCATATATCCCATGCCAATTTCCTACTTTCCCTTAAAACATTTTCATAACTATAAGGATTCATATATTTCCTCATGTACATTTTTATATGAGTTCTTAGGCATTTAGAAGCATGTGTTCATTTATATATATATATATATATATATATATATATATATATATATATATATTTGTTCTTAGCATAAACAGGATTTATTTGATTATTTCCTCTAAGTCTCATGATGGAGAATATAATTTAATTTTTAATCATTGACTAAAGAAAACACATTTTTATTCCATTGGCTTATATGATATTCTTTGTTAAAACCATGTACATAAAATTTAGGGTGTTTATATTCTCCCCACCTTAGAAAATTTGGTCCCCAAATTTTTTGTCACATAAGTTCTCAAACAAGTGTAGGTATTTCTCTCGCATTAAGCTTTCTAATTCCCATGTGATCTCTTCCGAAGTGTGATACTGCCACAAAACCTTGACCAAAGGAATCGTCTCAGACCACAATCCATTTTCTTTCCTGTCTAAGTTCTGAATCGGTTTCTCCACAAATGTCATATCCTCCTTCAACTTTAGTAGTTCATACTTATTCACATATGTCAGATTCGGATGATATTTTCGTAGCATTGAAACGTGGAATACATTATGAATACTTGATAATTCTGACGGCAACGTCAATCTATTTGCTTTGTATCTCACTCGGTCTAAAATCTTGAAAGGTCCAACATATTAAGGACTCGATTTTCCTTTTTTTTTTTCCAAATCTTGTTATACCTTATCTTTAACCTACTGACATATGAGGCTTTTAGTCAGAATTTTAATTATATCTCTTATTGTACCTGATTACCAATACACTTTTCGATGATTTTGATGTGACTTAGTACTCTTCGGATATAGAGTATGTCACGACCTCATTCCGTGACTTACCAAAAACCACTATAAATTTTTCACTTTTTACTTTACTTACCTTTCTCTCCTCAACAGTTGGGCTGTGATTCGATATTAGTCACCCACTCACACTCATTCACAATATACATAGAATTTGATATTCTTTTCGATAACATAAACTATTATACAGCATTTGTACATATACATCCTGACCGTACAATTGTTTACATAACTGTGCTTTTACATTGTTCAGTACAAAATGTTCAAGTATGTATACCTCTCGTAAGATGGATAGGCAGCGGATACAATGAATGCTATACCTCAGTCGGACTCAATCTACTGCGGCTGATCTATAGAGAGTGAAAAATAAAAGGGGGATGAGCAAACAACGCGCTCAATAAGGAAATCAGGCAAGCAAGTAGACAACCTCACTATCTACTGAAAATAAAACTTTGCCTTTCTTTCTCTCATCTCAAAGCATGTATCAAAATGATATAATAATAGTACAGAATAAATTCCATGTACTTAAAATTGTGTTGAGTTATCAAATGTAGACATTCATGCAAAACAGTGCATATTTATAATTTCAGAATGCCTTTAAAGAAATCATTGCCATTTACATAAAAATCACATAAAATATGGTAGTTCAAATCACAACACAATCATCGGTTTCTGACCTATCTCTCTCAGGTCTAACTGTATTATGAAAATAAGTGATATATCATGCGAGTCTAAGTGGCTAAATGCAATACTCTCCTGGACTATGGCCATATTCTATAATGGTGAAATCCTAGGCAACACAGATCTCGGTGTGCGGGTTATCATTGCTGTAACGGGAGGGGGGTCAGTCCATCTGACACGCCCTAAATGTATTGTCCGCAAGTGCACGGGTCGTACAAGTAATAATGGGAATTGAGTCTTGAGTTATCGTCCCACGGACAAGTTGACTAGCCTAATTAAGTACCGGTTAATCTTACCCTAAGTATATCCTAGCAAATTATGAAGTTGCAATGGGTGGTCTACATGGCTAGAATTAAAATACTGAAAGTAATAAAATAATAAAACTATAAAATAAAGGAAATAAAATCGAGCAAAAATTACATATAAAGCTCCGAGTAATTAAAGGCAAGTACCTACAAAATAAAATTAAAACAGTTAAAAATTCATTAACACAATTAAAGTAAAAAGCAAAAATGAAAATAAAGAAACAAGATTAATAAAACTAAAATTAAAAAAAACAAAAATAACATATGCATGTAATTAAACTAATGAAAATTGCAAATTAAACTAACCTAAAATTTAATAAAAATGAAGACTAAATTAAAAATGTATAAAATGAGTTTAATCTAAATTAATTCTAATTGAAAAACCTATTACTAAATTTTACTAATGGCATAATTAAATCTAAATTCTAGACTAATCAATCAATTGAACTATGACTAATCATGCACATAAGAAATCAACTAACTAAGCTAACTAATAAAATTGAAGTTAATCTAACTAAAAATGCATGCAAAATGAATTAAACAACTACAAGGAGAAATTGCCAAACATGGCCTTATCAAATAATAAACAAAGTGGTCTTGATTTTTGCAAGTGCACTGTTGCACTATCTTCTTCAATAATTTTCATTTCCAGGTATTGCTCTCGGGTTGCTTGGTTTGCTGCAGGTCTATCCATTCACTGCTGTCTGCTGCTCCAGGCTCGGCATGCCTAGCTCACTCCCGCGTCTGTCCTCCATTGCAGTATCAGCAACTCTGCATTGACATGATCATTCACTGCGTCTTGCCCCTCCAGGTGTGTCCTACTCTCTCCAGCACTCTCAGTTCGTCCTCTGCGTTGTCTTACAGTAGCTACCTCTGGACCAGCTATCTGTATCCTTAGCAGCACACGCAATGCTCAGTACCTTGTGCACTCTACCAGTCACCTCTTCACACACCTATAGCAGTAATACCGCTGCTCAACTACCAGAAACTCTCGGCACCCGAGCTTGGTTACACGGCCTCTACAAACCATGTGTGCCTGACTCCCTGCTCTGCTTTAGGTGATCTCCAGTTACAAATGCTATTTTAAGGACAGGTTATGCAACCTCCTGCTGCTGCCTCTTACTTGTGCTGTTTGCCGATCCTAACCACTTGCTGCTATTGTCAGTAGACCAGTACAGCAGCTGTGCACTATTCCCATCAACATATGATACCATTTAAACAGAACACTAATCAAGTCTGAAACACCAGAAATTAATGGACAAATGCAGCCTAGAAAAATAACCAAAATGAAAGTGCCAATAACCAAAAACAGAGCACAACAGAGGATGACTGGAAGGCAAAAGAAAATCAGTTTCATTCATGCTTCCCGGAAGCTTGCAATACCGTCCTACTGCTTTGCTTCAGCACTGAACAATGGCCGCTTACCTTACTTCACACTTCCACAACAGAATGTATCCAAGACAGAATGAAAATAGAAGAACGAATCAGCACCACTGCCACCCGAACATAAAGCGAGAGAATGTAAAACAAAGATAAAAAAATCGGGATTAAGAAGATGGTAGAAAGAACCGAAACTACAATCTAGAAAATGAAGCTAAAAAAAAAAGTGCAAGGATTAAATCATAGATGCAATAACCATAGGGGAAAACAAAAAAAAAAAAACTCAAAACACAACTAATACAAAACCGAAATTTTAGAGAATTAATATAGTGAAATAGTTGAAGAAGATAACCACTTTCACCGGTGTCTTCTTCCCCTCTTTACTGTTCATCAACTCAAACAAAAAATAAATAAACACTATGGAATGTTGTTTTGTCACCCGAGCCTCCACTCCATTCAACATCAGATAAACAGAAGCAAAACAAGAAAAGAGCTTTAAAAAAAAATAAAGTAGCAAACCGAGAACACAGAGACAAGGAAATGAGAACAAATACAGTAAGAGATAATATTAGCAACTAGGATTAAACTTTTTCATTTTAAAGAAATGAAATAGAGCTTGTAAATTGTAACAATGGTGGCTAACTAAGAACTAACGGGAAATGCTTGAAAATGAAAACAAAATAAAATCTAACAATAAAACTTTAAACAACTTTAAAAACTAAAACTACTCCTAAATTACTCTACACTACTCCTACCCTAAAGCTACCCTAAATTCTACTTTCTACTTCCCTACTTCTACTTGATTTTTCAATTGCCATCATGTTCTATTTATACACAAACATAGGAGTACAATGGTAAATTTTCATCCTAGATGAATTGGCATTGTTTGGCCACTTGTCTTCATTTGATTTGCTGCAGAGTAGATATTTCCACGTCATCAGTCTTTTTGTCCAATTAGCTGTGCGATATGGCCCGGCGTGTCTCTTCCAGAGGGTTGGCACGGTGTCCTTCGATCTTATCGTTTCGGAGCAAATAAAATACGGACACCTGACATCAAGCGTGTCCAGACGACTGATGACTCGGTTTGCAAATTGGAAGTGGTCCAGTCTCCTTTAGCTCATTTTCAGCCCAATTTCATCTGAAACCACTGAATTTCATTCGGATTTAATTTATCTGCACATTAAAGAATTTTAATTAAATAAAAGGGATTATTAATAAAATAATATGGGGATTAAATAGATAATTAGGAATTTAAGCACAAATAATTCTAAACAAAATAAAAGTATCACACCCCCAAACTTGAGCTTTTGCTTGTCCTCAAACAAAATAAAATAATTGTAGGAATGATAAGTACAAAACATAATAATTTGCCCAACATTTCCTCAAAGAAAAAGTACAGACTATGAAATCAAAGAATCACAATTACAAGTCCAGCACTTAGAATTATTCAATCATAAGTCTCAACCCAAATTGGATCCCTCGTGTGTGTGTGAAAATGTCAAAGCCACTACTCAGTACATTACCCGGATCAGATTATGTAAACACAGTGAATGCAAAGTCAATGACATGCGATCATTCCCATAAGTTTGCTTTTCACTAATCTCTCCACTAATGTAGTCACACTCAATCAAAGATCAATAGGACTTTATTTAGCTTGTAATGTAAGGCTGAGGTTAAGGTATGATAAAGTCAATTTAGGTTTAATTACCCCTTAACATGCATTACTTTTAGGCTCTTAATGTAAAAGCTCAAATTTATTCCCCCAAACTTATTTATTTCACTAGACATTTTATTCTATTTTTGTATTTTTCTTTTTCTTTTTTTCTTCTTTTCTTTTTCTTTCATTTTCTTTTCCTTTTTTTTCAAAATTTTTTTTCGAATAAATACTCCTTCACTATCACTTAATACCCATATGTACAAAGTTCATAATATATCCCAATAAATTTTCATGCTTTCGGGGTAAGGGATAGGAACAAAGTATTTAAGCTAAGGAAAATTATAAGTAGGTGTATTTACAGAGAAAGGCTTATTTGGCCCAGATGGGTGACTAGGGATAAAGTATGTACAGGGATGGCTCGAAACGCTCAAACGATCCAAAGATGGCTTAAATCATCTCCCTAATTAAGTGTGATCTAATATTTCACCTTAAGATTAGATCAAACAAATTCTAGAATATGATACACAAAATCAACTGAACAAATGCAATCCTAGGTCCACATAAGCTTTCTCTAAATAAATATACAGATTTATGACATGACATGTGCGTAAGATGAGGAAATCACAATCAGAATCAAGATAAATTCAAGAATTCAACTTCATGCTTTTCCTATAATCATGCTTCTCAGTCAATCAAAATCATACTTAATCATGGGGTCATATCATTGGAATATGGGAAAACTACATGCTAAGCACTAAATCATCCCAAAATCAAACAGTTTAAGCTCAGATTTTCGAAAAAATTTTGAAAAAATTTTCAATTTTGCTTAAATTTTTGAAAAATACTCAAGTGATATCCTCTCCCCCAAACTTGAAGTGCACAGTGTCCTCAGTGTGCAGATAATATAAGAATTGAAGTTTAGGAACAGAGTACTCCCCTTTCTGATGATGATGATGAACAACCGAAGCTTGATTGAAAACATAAAACTAGAAAATAAACCTACAAAATAAACAAAGAAAGAAACAACAGAAAAGAAAAAGAAAAAGAACTATATACAATGTGAAAATAAAAACACAGCCACTTCAAATGTAGCTGAAGAAAACAACACTCAGCAGCAAGGCGAAGAGTAGGAGGGTCATCCAAAGTGTTGACAAGGTGCTGACAGTTAACTCCTCTTGAGCCCAATCTACTTCCTTTTTTCTCTCAGACATTATATGCTTAAGCCTTATATCCTTATTAATCTCCATTTTAAAACACTTTTGAGAGTCATCAGGGAGTTTCAAAGGTTTGAAAACATGAAATGTCACTTCCTAATCTAGGACTCTTATAGTCAACTCCCCCTTTTGCACATCAATTATCGTCCTACCAGTAGCTAGGAAAGGTCTGCCTAAAATAATGGGGACTTCCCTATCTTCCTCCATATCTAGTACAATAAAATCTGCAGGGAAAATAAACTTGTCCACCTTTACCAAGACATCCTCAATGACCCCCTTTGGATATTTAATGGATCGATCTGCTAGTTGAAGGGTCACTGTAGTGGGCTTGTCATCCTTTATTCCTAACTTCTGATAGATCGATAAAGGCATTAGATTGATACTAGCTCCTAAATCACACAGGGCTCTACCAAAGAATAGATTTCCAATAGTGCAGGGTATGGTAAAACTCCCGAGATCCTTGAGCTTATGGGGTAATTTCCTTTGGATAATTGCACTACATCCTCAGTTAAGGCCACTGTCTCATAATCGTCTAATCTCCTTTTCCTCGAGAGGATATCCTTTAGAAACTTCACATAACTTGCCATTTGCTCTAAAGCATCTGCGAAAGGAATGTTGATGTGAAGTTTCTTAAAAACCTCAAGAAATTTAGTGAATTGTTGTTCTAGTTTTTGATCTTGGAACCTCTTAGGAAAAGGTAATGGTGGTCTAACTAGAGGCAATGTAGTGGGAACCTGTGTAGAATTAGAGGGAGAGGAAGGCAATGAATAAGAAGACGGTATGGATGAAGAAGTGCCTAGCTTGGATTCATTTGCAGCCTGATCCTGATGTTCCCGCTCTTTCTGAGCTGCTTCTTTAGAACTTATGGATTCTTCAACTATGTGCTATTCAGGTTAGGACTTAACTTGTGGCTCATCTAGCTCTTTGCTGCTCCTAAGGGTGATGGGTCTTACATGTTCTTTACCCTCCCTTTGCCTATCAGGATTAACTTCAGTGTTACTAGGAAGGGTCCCTTGAGGATGTTTGCTAAGAGCACTAGCTATTTGTCCAACCTAAACTTCTAAGTTCTTAATTGAGGCAGCTTGATTTTGCAAGATAGTCGTGAACATTTCCTCAAGCGAGGGCTTCTTCTCAGCTGCTGGTTCTGGTGCAAGTATATGCAGTAGAAGTGGTGGTGGTGGTTGATGGAAGTGAGGTGGATGCTGTTGAAATTGAGGTGGGGATGGATGATGAGGCGGATGATATGGAATTTACGGTTGTGGTGGTACCTGAACCGATGAAGCTTGAAAACTAGGGGGTCCTACAGATATGGAATTAGAAGTTTGCCCTTGGTTTTGGCTCCAGGAGAAGTTAGGATGGTTCCTCCACCCTGAATTATAGGTGTTTGAAAAAGGGTTGTTCTGTTGCTTAGGAGGAGCAACATACTGAACCGATTCTAAGTTGAGCAGACACCTATCTACAGAATGGGTACCACTACACAGCTCACAGGAAAGAAAAAGACTTTGGACAGTATATATAGGGTTAGGACTAGTGGGAGGATTATGTTGGGTACTGAGCGACTCTACCTTCTTCGTAAGATTAGTGATTTGAGAGGTCAAGGTAGACCGTGTGTCGAGCTCATAAATACCCATCGGCTTCTTTGGCATTTACCTCTTCGAGACCATAAATAGTTGTTAGCTGCCATCTTGTCTAAAAGCTCGTAAGCTTCCTCCTCTATTTTGCACATCAGGGCTCCACCCGCAGCAGCGTCAGCAATAGTCCTATTTGGGCTTGTAAGTCCATTATAGAAGGTTTGGACTTGCAACCACAAAGGTAGGCCATGGTGAGGGCACTTCCTAAGAAGCTCCTTATATCATTCCCATGCTTCGTAAAGAGTTTCAGAGTCATACTGAGCAAAGGAAGATATACTACTACGGAGTTAGGCCATTTTAGAGTGTCAGGACCCGTTCTCAATCCATGACTTTAACCAAAATCACTACAAATTTTTCACATTTTTAACTTACCTTTCCTCTCTTCAATGGTTGGGCTGTGATTCGATGTCAGAATCCTCGCTTACCACATTATCTATTATCATACATACATGTCAATATACTGTTACTGACTGTAACTGCTTTTATAATACATGTGAGATTATGTAAAATCTAACACAAATACATTCCCCATAATATATATCATATACATCACTGTGCTGTTTCTATGTTTAGATATATAACCGTACAAGATCTGTATACCTGGCGGTCGATATGAACTAGCGATGGACTCAGGAATACTATCCCTCAATAGTTCTCGCTCTACTGCTGATGCTCTGTAGAGAGATGTAAAGAAAGCGGGGTGAGCATACAACGCGCTCAGTAAGGAAATCAGGCAAGTAAGTAGATATCTACACTATCTACTTAAAATAATGCTATGCCTTGAAAACATTATTTCCTTAACTCACTTTAAAAGCAGGTCTTTAAATATATATATATATGTATACTTGTACAGATTAAATCCCATGTACAAAAATCATGCTTTCTTTCTCAAATGTAGGCATGTAGTGTAAAACAATGCATCTTTATATAAATCATGCCTTTAGATAAATCATGCCATGTATATTTAAATCACAATAAATATGGCATTTAAATCATTCACAACACAAAATCGGAGTCCGACCCATCCCTCAGGTCTGTCCTCAATTTAAATCATTCAATCAATGTGATATATCATGTGAGACTCTATGGTGAAATGTAAATAGTATCCTGGACTATAATCATATCCGGCATGTGATCCCAAGCAACACAGTACTTGGTGTGCAGGGCATCACTGCTGCAACGGAAGGGGGGTCAGTCCATCACATCCGTCAGCTATATCCTCCTCAACTCCACAACAACACACGGTACAGTGTACTCCTATGCCCCAGGCACGGTACAAAGTACACCCGTGGACCCTACATCACAGTCGGGGTGCCTGCCATAGGTCTTAGCCCTCAAACCATGGAATATCATACCACATCTTTAATACCCTCATGCGGCTATCTTCTCACATAATGTGACACTCAGTCACACAAGGATACGGGCATGGGTTTGTAACATGTATTATATATCACATACAGTGCGCGCCTTTGAGTGCGACTCACAGTCGACACTCCGCTCAAACACTGTTTCACATCACAAACTCAACTCTAGTGCGAGTACACCTTGAGCAGCTAGGTTAATGCATAGTTCATGTATTAAATCAAGTACGAGCAATAGCTCCAGTACCATGCTATGCACAATATCATCAAATCAAGTACGAGCAATAGCTCCAGTACTATGTCATGCATAAATCATGAAGAATCGAGTACGAGCAATGCTCCAGCACTCTGTCATGCATCTCATGAAAAACTCGAGTACGAGCTAATCACTCCAGCACTCTGTCATGAATATATCATATAAAATCGAGTACGAGTAATAACTCCAGTACTCTATCATGCATGTCATAGAAATCTAGTGCGAATCAAAATCCAACACTAATTTATGTGGAAAATATATGAAATCCAGTGCGAGCTGTGCTCCAGCACGATTCATTCTCACAAAATATGATAGATGGCTCTTTAAAAAGGAATGATTTACAAAACATCAAAATCAGCACTATAAAGTGTGCTTAATTCACATCAACGTTAAAATCATTAGCCCATCTATTTATTCTCCAGCTAAATAGGAGTTAAACACTCAAAATAATGGTTTCCATGCTTTTTACAACTTTTCACAAAAGTTGACTTTTTGACTAACTAGTGGTAAAATTGTAATTTGTCACTATCGGGTTACAATAATTATTATTCACTTTCTCTGACCCTCAGAGTTTTTAAGTGAATGTAAAAGCAGACGAAAATACGTGCAGGTATCTCTAACTACTCACAAAAGTCCCTTACCTGCAATCACTCGAGAAATTTCACTTTCTCTGCGCTACTCGTTTCAGCAGTCCGATTTGCTTCTCCAATACTCTCTGGAGCTGCATATAACCATTTATTAGGTTAATTACACTTTTCCTACTGTATTTCACATTAAATACAGTCTATTTCCCTTAATGGGCCTTAATAATCCTTAATGAGCCTAATTATGCCTTAAGCCCATTTTCATTTTACTATTTATTTTCGTTGGGCCTATTGGGCTTGTGGGGCCCACCAACTCTTATTGGGCCTAAAATATTTGGGCTTGGCCCATAGGGCCTCTCGTCCACATCCCATGGCCGAGAGCTATCCATGCCATCGGTTATACCATGGCATGCCATCTATGCCTATTTCTTAGCCAATTCACTTAGGCATTTTCACAAACACTTGGTTGGCAACATTCCTAAACATCATATAGTTCATTTAGGCATTCTATCAAACACCTTGATTGCCAACTAATTACATGTATTAATTAATCAAATTGATTAATTCTAATTACACCAAAATCATTAACACATGTACATTAATCCATTTATGCGTTAAAATCATATGGACATATTCAATATCTCACTACTCACTCTCGGCCTAACCAACATCATAGTGATTTAATATGTTTCAATGCTTAAAACATATATCAATATACTTAAAATCATTCATACATTAACATATACGAAATTGAAAACTTGAAAATATACCAATTGTTGTGTTCACCCTTGGCCGAAACTTTGAAGGCTCACGGTTTGCACTCTATGGCTCCTTGATAGCCAATTCCAACATATGTCACTTTCCTTTCAATTTGGAACAACTTCCATGAAGGATGCAAGTTCCAATTATGCCTAATTCCTAGTGATTTCTAGTGAGAGAAAGCTTGGATAATTTGTTTCAATGGTTTCTTCTTCTAGCCGAATTTGGTGTGATGAAGATGACAATGGTGTGGCTGAATTTATAAGCCACTTACTTAGCCATTAAGCTTTACTTTCCAGCCATTAAGCTTGACTTTCCAAGCCTTAGCCATGAGTCACCTAATGAGTCACCTTATGAGTCATTGTTAGCTTTAACTATGGTTAGATATTTATCTCATGGGCTTTCCATTTGGGCTTCTCAGTTTGGGCTTTCTTAATGGGCTTTTGAGCTGAGATTTTTACTATACCTCAGCCTTTAATTGTCTTAATATTTGGCCAATCAATTGGTCCAACAATTCAGTCTAAAGGACCTAAGAATTTCGATATACGTTTAGTATACCTTAATGGGCTTTACAATTTTCACCTTAGGCCCATTACGTTTTTTACCATTAAATTAAATCTGGAATCTTTTCGAATAAATTTTCCTTACTTCCGGGGATGATTATCTTGTATTCTGACCAAGAATATTTTTTTCCAATTTTTTTCCACACTTAGGTTAATTTTTAACCATGATTAGTCAACTATGGTAAAAGTCCACTTTCTTAACTATAGTTGACTTTTTCCTTAACCATTGACCAAGTTGACTTTTTCTCCAAATTTCGAAAGTGTCATATCTTATATCTTACACTCTCGTCTTTATGTTTCAACCGTTCCCAGTGGATAATTTCACCCGAAACACCTTATCTCGCCAAAAAGGTCCATTTTACCCTTTTTAGCTTTTACTCTTGTTTTTTATGTTCAGGACTAAATCAAGATGACTTTCCTTCATGAGCTCTCTATGTTTTCTCATTTTAAGTTCTTATTTTTAGTCAGAATGATTTAGATTTACTCGGTTTAGCCTGTGACACTTATAGCTCACATTAGGCTTTTTATGTAGCTTTTGCATGTTAAAACATTTCACTAACACTTTAAGTCTAGTAAATAATCTTCTTATGATTCAACTATAATAACGGAGTGTTCATCCACATAGGAATCATAAGGTACAAGCTACAAAAATCTGGGTCTGACATAGAGGGAGGGAAAAACTTAGATAGAAATTGATGGGCTAACTCGTCCCATGTAGAAATGGATCCTGGAGGTAGGGAGGTTAACCAGTGTCTCGCCCTATCCCTAAGTGAGAAGGGGAATAATCTAAGCCTAAGCGCATCATCAGATAATCCATTATGTTTGAAGGTGTTGCATAAGCCCAGGAATTGCCCAAGGTGAGCATGTGGGTCATCGTGTGCAAGCCCATTGAACTGTAATGAAGTTTGGATCATCTGGAGGATGGACAGCTTTTGCATGGACAGCTGGTGGCCTAATGCCGGTATAATAACCTCCAATAGTCGGCATTGCATAATCTCCAACGGTCCTGATTTTCCTATTTTCTGCCATGATGAATTGCAGCGGAGCTAATAATTTTCCTAGAATCCTTTCGAATTTTTCTAAGAGTGTGTTCAATTTCAGGATCTAGAGGAAAGCAATCAAAACTTCTGGCTCTACGCATGCAATCATCAGAAAGTCCTTAAAATTTTATTTTTTTGATTTTAATTAAGAGAAAATTTAACTAACCTAAGCTAAGGCTCTAAATATTTACAACCTAAATATTTACAAGCTAGAATTACACCTAAGCATAATTTCACCGATATTAATTAATGACTAATTAAAACTTCCCCAGCAACGGCGCCAAAAACTTGACACGCCCTAAAGGTATTGTCCGCAAGTACACGGGTCGTACAAGTAATAATGGGATTTGAGTTCCGAGTTATCGTCCCACAGAGAAGTTGACTAGCCTAATTAAGTACCGGTTAATCTTACCCTAAGTATATCCTAGCAAATTATGAAGTTGCAATGGGTGGTCTACATGGCTAGAATTAAAATACTGAAAGCAATAAAATAATAAAACTATAAAATAAAGGAAATAAAATCGAGCAAAAATTACTTACAAAGCTCCGAGTTATTAAAGGCAAGTACCTACAAAAGAAAATTAAAACAGTTAAAAATTCATTAGAGTAATTAAAGTAAAAGGCAAAAATGAAAATAAAGAAACAAGATTAATTAAACTAAAATTAAACAAATCTAAGATAACATATGCATGTAATTAAACTAATGAAAATTGCAAATTAAACTAACCTAAAATTTAATAAAAATGAAGACTAAATTAAAAATGCATAAAATGAGTTTAATCTAAATTAATTCTAATTGAAAAAACCTATTACTAAAATTAACTAATGGCATAATTAAATCTAAATTCTAGACTAATCAATCAATTGAACTATGACTAATCATGCACATAAGAAATCAACTAACTAAGCTAACTAATAAAATTGAAGTTAATCTAACTAAAAATGCATGCAAAATGAATTAAACAACTACAAGGGGAAATTGCCAAACATGGCCTTATCAAATAATAAACAAACTGGTCCTGATTTTTGCAAGTGTACTGTTGCACTGTCTTCTTCGATAATTTTCATTTCCAGGTATTGCTCTCGGGTTGCTTGGTTTGCTGCAGGTCTATCCATTCACTGCTGTCTGCTGCTCCAGGCTCGGCATGCCCAGCTCACTCCCGCGACTGTCTTCCATTGCAGTATCAGCAACTCTGCCCTGACATGATCATTCACTGCGTCTTGCCCCTCCAGGTGTGTCCTGCTCTCTCCAGCACTCTCAGTTCATCCTCTGCGTTGTCTTACAGTAGCTTTCTCTGGACCAGCTATCTGTATCCTTAGCGGCACACGCAATGCTCAGTACCTTGTGCACTCTACCAGTCGCCTCTTCACACACCTATGGCAGTAATACCGCTGCTCAACTACCAGAAACTCTCGGCAGATTAGAAACGGAACAAAGAATAGAGACAAGGTCTAAACCCGAGCTTGGTTACACGGCCTCTACAAACCATGCGTACCTGACTCCCTGCTCTGCTTCAGGTGATCTCCAGTTACAAATGCCCCAGCCTGCTACGCAACACTAGCTGCTTTTTTAAGGACAGGTGATGCAACCTCCTGCTGCTGCCTCTTACTTGTGCTGTTTGCCGATCCTAACCACTTGCTACCATTATCAGTAGACCAGCACAGCAGAAGTGCACCATTCCTATCAGCATATGATACCATTTAAACAGAACACTAATCGAGTCTGAAACACCAAAAATTAATGGACAAATGCAGCCTAGAAAAATAACCAAAATGAACAGTGCCAATAACCGAAAACAGAGCACAACAAAGGATGACTGGAAGGCAAAAGAAAATCAGCTTCATTCATGCTTCCCGGAAGCTTGCAATACCGTCCTACTGCTTTGCTTCAGCACTGAACAATGGCCGATTCCCTTACTTCACACTTCCACAACAGAATGTATCCAGGACAGAATGAAAATAGATGAATGAATCAGCACCACTGCCACCCGAACATAAAGCGGGAGAATGTAACACAAAGATAAAAAAAATTGGGATTAAGAAGATGGTAGAAAGAACCGAAACTACAATCTAGAAAATGAAGCTAAAAAAAAAGTGTAAGGATTAAATCATAGATGCAATAACCATAGGGGAAAACAAAAGAAACTCAAAACACAACTAATGCAAAACCGAAATTTTAGAGAATTAATACAGTGAAATAGTTGAAGAAGATAACCACTGTCACTGGTGTCTTCTTCCCCTCTTTACTGCTCATCAACTCAAACAAAAAAAACTAAACACTATGGAATGTTGCTTTGTCACCCGAGCCTCCGCTCCATTCAACATCGGATAAACAGAAGCAAAACAAGAAAAGAGCTTTAAAAAAAAATTAAAGTAGCAAACCGAGAACACAAAGACAAGGAAATAAGAACAAATATAGTAAGAGATAATATTAGCAACTAGGATTAAACTTTTTCATTTTAAAGAAATAAAATAGAGCTTGTAAATTGTAACAATGGTGGCTAACTAAGAACTAACGGGAAATGCTTGAAAA
Organism: Firmiana major; assembly: GCA_033439115.1. Taxonomy (NCBI): domain Eukaryota; kingdom Viridiplantae; phylum Streptophyta; class Magnoliopsida; order Malvales; family Malvaceae; genus Firmiana; species Firmiana major. The sequence goes on along the minus strand of CM065903.1, from coordinate 16,156,122 downwards.
TGAAAACAAAATAAAATCTAACAATAAAACTTTAAACAACTTTAAAAACTAACACTACTCCTAAATTACTTACACTACTCCTACCCTAAAGCTACCCTAAATTCTACTTTCTACTTCCCTATTTCTACTTGATTTTTCAATTGCCATCATGTTCTATTTATACACAAACATATGGGTACAATGATAAATTTTCATCCTAGATGAGTTGGCATTGTTTGGCAACTTGTCTTCATTTGATTTGCTGCAGAGTAGATATTTCCACATCATCAGTCTTTTTGTCCAATTAGCACTGCGATGTGGCCTGACGTGTCTCTTGCAGAGGGTTGGCACGGTGTCCTTCGATCTTATCGTTTCAGAGCAAATAAAATACGGACACCTGACATCACGCGTGTCCAGACGACTGATGACTTGGTCTGTAAATTGGAAGTGGTCCAGTCTCCTTTAGCTCATTTTCAGCCCAATTTCGTCTGAAACGACTAAGTTTCATCCGGATTTAATTTATCTGCACATTAAAGAATTTTAATTAAATAAAGTTGATTATTAATAAAATAATATGAGGATTAAATAGATAATTAGGAATTTAAGCACAAATAATTCTAAAAAAAATAGAAGTATCACTATCACAACTGCCAACTATAAACTCCTCAACTCCACAACTCCACCGCACGGTACAGTGTACTTCATGCCACTCGCACGGTACAACGTACACCCATGGACCCTTTCCTCATGGTCGGGATGCCTGCTATAGGTCTTAGTCCTCACACCATGGAAATACATCATAGTCGGGGTGCTTGCTATAAGTCTTAGCCCTCATACTATGGAAATCAATTGCAACATCTCTAAATCCACGTGCGAACATCTCAACAGTGTCACACTCAGTCTACACGGAGGAAATCGTCACGGTTTTTCTCTAACATGTCTTATTTATCACATAAAAACTACAGTGCACGTCTTGAGTGTGACTCACAATCAACACTCCACCTCTTAAACACTGTGTATGCATTTTAAAATATGAAACACTAGTGCGAGTAACCTCTAGCACTAGGTTAATGCATAATTCTCTTTTCAAATCAAGTACGAGTTATTACTCAAGTACTATATCATGTATAAATCATGAAAACTGAGTACGAACAATGCTCTCAGTACTCTATCATGTAAAACTGAGTATGAGCAAAGATCTCAATACTCTATATGCATCAATCACAAACTGAGATAAGCAATGCTTCAAGTACTCTAACATGTATAAAATAGCATTAAAATATAGCACGAGTATATCCTCCAGTACTATGTGATGCATATCTCAAAATATAGTGCAAGTACTCTCTAGCACTTATGGTTTGCACATAAAACTAGATAGAAGGCTTATTCAAATCACATTTCACACAAGTAGATCAAATAAGCACTCAAACGTGTTGTTTTCGCATGTACATGAAAACATTAGCCATTCTATCATGCAGCTCATGAATGAAGGGTTAGAACATGCTTCTCAGGCTTTTCATCCGATTTTTGGATAAATTTACACTTTATCTCATTTGTCTCTATAACACATTAGGCCTATTCATGAGAATTCATATAGCATATAATATCAAAATGCTATTTAAATACATGTAGCAATCTCTAGCTACTCACGAAATTCCCTTACTTCGGATCACGTCAAGTGACCTCTCTTCCTCGATTCTGCTCGCTCTTGCAGTCCGATCAGCTTCCAAGGTAATTTCTGAAGCTGTTATAATTATGGGCATTAGTATATCACTATATACTCATTTCATTTGCCAAATTTCAATTTAATACATAGTTTTTCATCACTTTCTCCAAATATGGTATAAAATCCCATTTTCACTATAACTATATTTATTTCTCCTTATTTCAAACATATACATTTCATAAGATTAACTCATAATCTTTCATACATGCATATTCTATCATTAAATCAATGTTAACACCATTTCCTCGTCACTTTCTCACTTTCATGCCAAAACTAGGTCATGGTGATTTTTCAATATCAAAGTGTTTCCAACCAATGAAACATGCACTTATCAACTCTTCAATACACCTAGTTTAACATATATCAAAGTAGTGTATTAAATCTTACCTAGTTGAACTTTCCTTCCTAGTTCACCAAAACGGTAAAATCCTTCTTGCTCCTTCATCTCTTGATTTCAATCTCTTGTTTCCAAGTATGTTGTTCTCCTCTTTGCTAAGAACAACTTTGCTCACTTATATCTCACTCAAAACTGATCACAAATTGAAGTTTTCTAGTGTTTCTTGGCTAGGTTACACTTTTGCTTTTGAATGGAATAGTTTCTCTCGTACAAACTGAAGTTCAGAAGTCCAGTATTTATAGAATTGTTCTAGGAGATCGATCTGCTCTCCTATGAGATCGATCTGTCCTGCACTTTTTCCCCTCAAAACTGACCTTCCAGACCACATGAGATCGATCCTAGCATGAGATCGATCTGCTCTTTCATGAGATCAATCTGTTGCAAGTCAGTAGCTTAAGGAAATTGATCTGAACCTCTTGGGATAGATTTCTTCAACATAGAATGCTCAACAGATCGATCTAGCCCCATTGGAGATCGATCTGACCTGTTCCATCGCTCAATTAAGAGCATTTTTTGCTCTTTCAGATCGATCTCTCATCCCATGAGATCGATCGCTCATTTATATTTTCCAGATTTTACTGCTGTTTTATGCAGTAAACACACACCAGCTTCACTTATTTTACTGCCATAGTCATTTTCTCATCCAATTACCTTTAAGGCTAGAAAATGACATCCATTCATACCTTATACACATTAAAACTTGTGTGTATTCTTTATAGAACCAATGGTATACAATATATCCCAAATGAAAGTACAAAACTCATTCCATTTTACTTAACCACTCAAAACTCAAGATATTCCTATTTCACTCATGGAATTATCCCTTTTACACTTTTTCTATACTATAAACTTGCATGTATTCATACCATACACATTTACAAACTTCACATATACATTCCTCATGATTTTCATTATCTATGACTTATGCACACATCACAAGTCATAAAGGTTACATTTACGAATTTTGGGTCTTACAATCCTCCCCTCCTTAAAAGAATTTGGTCCTCCAAATTAGAACTAAGTTACTGGATAAACAAATAAGGGTATTTCTCTCGCATCAGACTCTTTAGCTCCCAAGTAGCTTCCTCTGAAGTATGATGCTGCCAGAGAATCTTCACTAACCCGATAGTCTTATTCCTCAAGACTTTCTCCTTTCTATCTAGTACCCAAATCGGTCTCTCTACATATGTCATATCATCTTTGAGCTTCAATGGCTAATACTGAATCATATGATTTGGATCTAGATGATACTTCCTCAGCATCGAAATATGGAAGACATTATGCACTCTCGATAAATCCAGTGACAAAGCTATTTTGTATGCCTTATCTCCCTCTCTATCCAGCATCTCAAAGGGTCTAATGTAGCGAAGACTCAACTTACCTCTCTTCCCAAATCTCGCTATACCCTTCGAAGGAGGAAGCTTCAGAAATACTGACTCACAAACTGCGAATTCAAGTGGTCTCATTCTTTTGTCAGCATAGTTCTATTGTCTACTCTGAGCTGTTCTCAATCTCTTAACAATCAAACGGATATCCTCAGAGGCTTGTGTAACAAAATCGAGAGCAAAAATTTTTCTGTCACCCATTTCTTCCTAACAGATCGGGGAACAACATCTACGGCCATACAAAGCCATATACAGTGTCATCCCGATACTCGAATGATAACTATTGTTGTAGGTGAACTCGGCTAGTGGCAAATGATCATCCTAAGAGCCTCTAAAATCCAGCACATACGCTTTCAACATATCCTATAGAGTTTGTATGGTCCTCTTTGACTGACCATCTGTCTAAGGATGATAAGTGGTGCTCAAACTCAACTAGGTTCCCATGGCTTCCTGAGAATGTTCCCAAAAGTGGGAAGTGAAGTGGGAATCCCTATCAGAGACAATGCTCATTGGAATACCATGTAATCTCACTACCTCACGTACATATAACCCTACCAATGTACTCAGAGTATCGGTAGCTCTCATAGCTAGAAAGTGGGCTGACTTCGTCAGTCTATCAACTATCACCCATAGAGCATCGTGATTCCTCTAGGTTCTCGGTAAGCCCATCACGAAGTCCATGGTGATATACTCCTATTTCCATGTCGGTATAGGTAGAAGCTGCAATAACCCTGCAGGTTTCTGATGCTCTACCTTTACTTGCTGACATACAAGACATTTTGTCATAAAATTCGTAACATCTTTCTTCAGACTTGACCACCAGTACACCTTTCGGAGGTTCTGGTACATCTTATTACTCCCCGGATGTAACGTGTACCTCGACGAATAAGCTTCCGACAATATCATCTCCTAAGCTCTGGGTCCTCGTGAACACACAATCTGCCTCTGAACCTCAGAAGTCCATCTGAACTTATCTCAAAGTTAGTCACTGTGTCTTTCTGTATCTAACCTCTCATGTCAATGTAATACGGATCAGTCTGCTGAGCCACTCTGATCCTCTCTAACAGATCAGGCTCCAAGCGTAGACTAGAAATCACACAGTCTGTATCCATGTCAAAAGGCACAACTCCCAAACTGAGGCTAGTAAACTGCTCTAGCAACTCATGTTCCCTGACTATCATGTATGATACCATCCCAAGGCCCTTCATGCTTAAAGCATCAGCTACAACATTAGCCTTACCCAGATGATAAAATATCTCACAATCATAATCCATTAGAAGCTCTAGCCATCTTCTCTGTCTCATGTTCAGTTCTTTCTGTGAGAACAGATATTAAAGCTCTTGTGGTCGGCAAATATCTGGAATTTCTCTCCATACAAGTAGTGGCGCTAAACTTTCAACGCAAACACTACTGCTGCTAACTCCAAATCATATGTCGGATAGTTCTTCTCATGATCCTTCAGCTGTCTGGATCCATAAGCAACTACCCTCCCATCCTGCATCAATACATTGCCCAGTCCTTGATGCGAAGCATCGGTATATACTAAAAATCCTCCTGAACTGGTAGGGATAATGAGAATTGGAGCAGTGGTCAATCGACTCTTCAACTCCTGAAAACTCTTCTCACAATCTTCATCCCATACAAATGTTATACCCTTCCGAGTGAGACGTGTTAATGGAGTAGCTAACTTCAAAAATCCTTCTACAAATCTCCATTAATATCCTGCTAAACCCAAGAAACTCCTGATCTTGGTAACTATCTTTGATTGTTCCCACTGAACTATAGCCTCAATCTTGGATGAATCCACTGATACACCTTCCTTTGACACTACATGTCTCAAAAATGAGATTTGTGACAACCAAAAATCACACTTGTTGAGTTTAGCATATAGCTTCTACTCTCGTAAATTCTGCAACACAATCCTGAGGTGCTCCTCATGTTCTTCATCAGACTTAGAGTATACCAAAATGTCATCAATGAAGACGATAACAAACTGATCCAAATATGGCTTGAACACATCATTTATCAGAGCCATGAAAGCTGCGGAAGCATTCCTTAATCTGAATGGCATAACCAAGAACTCATAATGGCCATATCGGGTCCTAAATGTTGTCTTGGGTACATCCTCTCTCCAAACTCTCAGCTGATGGTACCCAGACCTCAAATCAATCTTAGAGAAGACCTGCGCCCCCCAGAGCTGATCCAATAAATCATCAATTCGTGGAAGGGATATCTATTCTTGATGGTTACCTTATTTAACATCTGTAATCGATACACAATCGGAGACTCCCATCATTCTTCCTCATGAATAAAATCGGTGCTCCCTAAGACGAAACACTCGATCGGATAAAACCCCTGTCCAACCGCTCTTGTAACTATTTCTTGAAATAGGCTCAGTACCAAGCACCAAATCTATACAGAATTCCATCTCTCTGTTTGGTGGCAACCTTGGCAATTCATCTGGAAAGACATCTGAGAACTCACTAACGACAGGAATATCTTCCAACTCAAGATGTACCTTATCCGTATCAACCACGTATGCAATGAAACCTTCAACATATTCATTTCTCAGTAGCATAGTACATTATTAATCACAAATCATAACTACAACTTTTATTTCTTTACATCAAGCTTTACAACATATTTTTCAGGGTTAGGAAACATAACTGTCTTAACATAACAATCTAAAACAGCATGGTTTGACGATAACCATTCCATTCCTAAGATTACATAAAAATCATGCATGCTTAATAGTATTAGATTGGCTATCATGTCCTTTTTCCCTACTTTAACTTACAATCATTTAACACATACTCCACTAGCTGACTATTATCCATGGGTGTACTAATCAACATCATCCTATTCAAAGGTGTACGCTCTATATACTTTGCTAGTTTACATGCAAATGAAGGTGATAAAAATGAATGCATGGCACCAGGATCAATTAACACATTTTTTTCTAAATCATAAAATAAGATGTTACCTCTAATCACATCCGATGAAGCATCAGTTGTCCCCTGGTCCAAAGCATGCACTTCTCATCGTCCCATAACCTGCTTCCCCTTCTCTTCTGCTGTCGCTCTCCTTCTCAGAGCAGACATATCAGCTGGAGCTCTCTTTGGCTCCCTGCCCTTCTGTGTGATGGTCTCAACTATCTCTGGGTAAACTCTAGCTATATGCCCTGGTTTCCCACATCGAAAACACATAATAGGATTCATTGGACAAGGTCTACCACCATGGTACCTACCACATCTACTGCACTGATCAATAGTAGGCCTCAATTCTCTAATCATAATGCCTTTCACCGGAGCTAAAGTCGGGTATGTAGGAAATCTCACAATCTTTTCCTGTACTTTCTCGATCTTTGGTCTCTTACCGAAGAGTCTCCTCCCTCCTCGATATCTGAAACCTCCTCGATATCTCTGTCTCTACCTTTTTTGACTGATTTAAACTCTAAGACATTCCTCTCATAATCTTGTTCACAGAGTTGCGCCCTATACACAGCCTCATCGTAGGTAGAAATGTCGAATGGAATCAGTTTAGACCGCAATATTGGCCTCAATCCATTGATAAACCTGTGGACCTTCCTAGTCTCGATGTACATGGTATCGGGGTCATACCTTCTTAGGGCTAGAAATCTGGTCTCAAACTCATCCACTAAAAGACTCCCCTGGCTTAACCCCAAGAACTCAGCCTGCAGCCTTTGTTGTGCCGTATCTGGAACAAACTGCCTCCTGAAGGCATCTAGAAATAGCTCTTAACTAATCTCAGCATGTCGGGCTCTCAATATAGGCCTGGTGGACTTCCACCAATGCTCTGCCGTTCCCTTCAGTAGGAAAGCAGCTAATGCGACCCTCTCTAAAGTAGTGCACTCAAAGAACCTGTACAACTTCTCTATCTCTCTAATCCACTCCTCAACAACAATTGGGTCCTTTATCCCTCGAAAAGATGGTGGTCCAAGCTTTTGGAATTGTCGCAATCTATCTAAATCACACCTATATCTCAATCCACTACTATCCTGAACTAGTGGGGGTATATGAGTATCTGCAGCCTGTGGTTCTCAGGTGCAGGCTGTACAGGTGTGTCAGGTGCAATTGCCTCTCCTGTCGCAGTCTTTACATCCTGTCCCTGTCTACCTAGCCTAGTTTGTGCCAGTAACTCTACTATCATCTCTAGGCTACGCTCAATCCTCGTGAAGCATTCCTCCGCAGTCTGTGGTACCTCATTAGTACCCATATTCTCATCTCAGGTCTCTAGCCTACCTCTACGGCCTCGATCCCTACCTCTTGCCCCTCTACCACGGCTGGTATTAGCCATATAGACTAAATTTCTGCATTCATAATCCTTAATTAGTCTGATATCCATCTTGTATACATAATTGTAACTGAACAAAGCACAGTGCTATGGGGATGTATATTTTTTTAATTACCAATACCGACTCACATCAGACCAACTACACTCTGATACCATTCTATCACTACCTCATTTCGTGACTTACCAAAAACCACTGCAAATTTTTTGCTTTTTACTTTACTTTCCTTTCTCTCCTCAATAGTTGGGCTGTGATTCGATATTAGTCGCCCACTCACACTCATTCACAATATACATAGAATTTAGTATTCTTTTCGATAACATAAACTGTTATACAATATTTGTACATATACATCCCAACCGTACAATTGTTTACATAACTGTACTTATACATTGTTCAGTACAAAATGTTCGAGTGTGTATACCTCTCGTAAGATGGATAGACAACGAATACAATGAATGTTGTACCTCAGCCGGACTCAATCTACTGCGGATGATCTGTAGAGAGTGGAAAATAAAGGGGGATGAGCAAACAACGCGCTCAGTAAGGAAATCAGGCAAGCAAGTAGACAACCGCACTATCTACTGAAAATAAGGCTTTGCCTTTCCTTCTCTCATCTCAAAACATGTATCAAAATGATTTAATAATAGTACAAACTAAATTCCATGTACTTAAAATCGTGCTGAGTTATCAAATGTAGGCATTCATGCAAAATAGTGCATATTTATAATTTCGAAATGCCTTTATAGAAATCATTGCCATTTATATAAAAATCACATAAAATATGGTAGTTCACATCACAACACAATCATCGATTTCTGACCTATCTCCCTCAAGTCTAACCGTATTATGAAAATAAGTGATATATCATGCAAGACTCAGTGAAAAAATGCAATACTCTTCTGGACTATGGCCATATCCTATAATGGTAAAATCCCAGGCAACACAAATCTCGGTGTGCGGGTTATCATTGCTGTAATAGGAAAGGGGTCAGTCCATCACAACCGCCAGCTATAAACTCCTCAACTCCACAACGCCACCACAGGGTACAGTGTACTCCATGCCACTCGCACGGTACAATGTACTCCCGTGGACCCTCTCCTCATGGTCGGGATACCTGTCATAGGTCTTAGTCCTCACACCATGGAAATACATCATAGTCGGGGTGTTTGTCATAAGTCTTAGCCCTCATACTATGGAAATCAATTGTCACATCTTTAAATCCACGTGCGAACATCTCAACAGTGTCACACTCAGTCTACACGGAGGAAATCGTCACGATTTTTCTTTAACATGCCTTATTTATCACATAAAAACTACAGTGCGTGTCTTGAGTGTGACTCACAATCAATACTCCGCCTCTTAAACACTGTGTATGCATGTCGCGACCCAAATTTTCAAAAATCACTACAAATTTTTCGCGAACTTACCACATTTTAATTGTTGGGCTGTGAGTCAATATCCCTCACTCAGTTTCATATATTATATATATATGCATAACAGGCAATGCTTTCGTCCCAGGCACAAATATTCGCGGAAGCTCATAATTATAAACTCGTTTACATTGCCTAACATATACATCCCCCATATAACATGACTACATCACTGTACACTATTATTCAGATACAAAAGTATATGTGTGCATACCTCGATGCTGCTGGATAGCTGTGTATAAAAGATCGCAGGATGGATGCAGCTTATACACTCTACTGAAATGCTCTGTAGAGGTGGGAAAAATAATGGGATGAGCATAACGCGCTCAGTAAGAAATATATGAAAGCAGGTAGATAACCACACTATCTACGATGCTCATAATGCATGTTTTATCAACTCGTAAAACAAATGCATTTACTTTTCAAAACACTCTCATTAATTTATAAAGCAAGTAGATAATCAAACTATCCACGATGCTCATGATGCATGGTTTATGCCGAAAAACTCATGGCATTCACAAAACCATCATAGTAAAACACATAGCAATTTAATGCCAAAAATCGAATATCAAAACTCATTCAGAGTAAAATCTTTCTGTGTTCAGTATTGAAACTCACTTTAAAATCATATTCTCGTTTCAAACGGTTTCATCACAGAAATCAAATCACAATTAGTTTCATCATCGAAACCAATAAAATTAGGTGAGACTAGGCAGGGATTTCAACACAAATCCTAGGGAACATTTGGCCAAAGTCCGAGACCCACAAGCTATCACGGATCAGGTGTGCCAGGGTGTCTCTGAGTCCGAGGAGGGGATTAGTCTATCCATCGGCTCCTATCTAAGGACTATCACAAAACAGAGCAATGACAAAGCATGCCCGAGTCCAAAGACGCAATCCTCACATCCCATAGTTGCATGGTACAGTGTACTCCATGTTGTCTACATGGTACGACGTACTCCGTGAACCACAGTACAATTACCACATAGTTGTAGGTGCCTGAGTCAACAGCTCACCACCCTAACCAAATAAATTATCAACCATAGCCTGTCGTCTCAGATCTAGTGCGAGCAAGTTAGTGTGTGAGGTCCTGCCTACCACAGGCGACCTCTCTGGGCCCCTGCTGCGACAGCCTCCTACTCAAGTCGAGGGCTCCAGCACGATCTCAATCACAAATCACAACAGAATCCAGTGCGAGCAGTGCTCCAGCACGGTCTGTACAGATGAAATACCCAAAATCAAGTGGGAGCAGATCTGGATAAATTCACAGATCTCATCATAGCTCCAGCACGATTTCACACGCACAAAATAGACATCTGGCTCTATTTCCCACCACAGTGGTACTCAAAACCGAGTGCAATATGCAAAACGGTACAAAACAAAATGAGAGGGAAACATCCCATCAAATCACTTGTCAATCAAATCATTTTTTTAAAAAAACGTGCACGTTAATGCATACAGTCAAGTCATGAGCCAGTCTATCATTTTAGCTTAACAAAAATCTCTTTTTCACAGAGAAAACATGGATTGCATGCACTTTATGCATTTCTAAATTCCTGAGTCTAAGGGTATTTTCGTAATTTTCTCATATTTTGGTACTATCCAGAAATTTCATATCTATTCGCTATACGAAATTTAATTGACTGTAAACGACGATGAAAATACGTACAGCTATCTCTAATAGCTCCCATAGATCCCTTACCTCGGATCACGTAGTGTGACCTCTCTTCCTCTGTGCTGTCCAAATCTCGCAGTCCGGTCAACTCTCAATATGACTCTGGAGCTGTATTTAACCATTCACTGGATTAATTACACGTTTCCTACTGTATTACACATTTAATACAGTTCATTTCACTTAATTGGGCCCGTTTACTCTAAATGGGCCTAAATACTTTAATCGGGCCTTAATCCGTATTAAGCCCGTTTTCACGTATTATTTCCCTTCATCAGGGTCTATCGGCTCATTGGGCCTATCAATACCCATTGGGCTTCGTTCCAAACTCTTTGGATAGCCCGAATATCATTTACGACAGTTTATTCAAATTTTCGACTATAATTCACTAAATCCAAAATTTAATCCGGAATGCGTAAATTAAATCTTAAATACGCGTTAATCACTTAAATTGTCGTAAATGAGCGTTACTTACCCGATATTGTGCGATGATGCGCGAATCGAAGTTCGATCAGGCTTCCGTTCTGAATTAATCGTCGAACTGCACAATTTCGTATTTTTCATTTTCGGGCTAATTTTCGATTAAATATAATTCAAATAAATTTATCGAAAATTAAATCGGCCACTTTTGACCTCGTATCGACTTACCCGAAGTCCGATGAAAATTTTTTTTCTCTCTCTTCTTTCTCTCTCCTCCTGAACCGGTTCGGACCGGTTCAGTCCCTTTTCACACTGAACTGGTCCGAACCGGTTCAGTGGCCATTTCGCCGTTGCCGGCGCTGCAGGCCGATTCCCGACCCGATTCCACCGCCGTTCGACTGGGCTCGGGCTGGGGATGCTTCGGCTGGCTTGGCTCGGGCCAAATCGGAGCCAACGCCGGCGAATCTCCCTTCTCCCCTTTCGGTCACTCCGCCGGCGATCTCCTCACCGCCGGCGATCTACGGCGCGTGATGGTTCTGGAGGGGTCCCTCGGTGCCGGTCGTGGCTTCGCCCAACACCCCTCACGCCGTCGGCCTCTGTGTCGCCGCCGGTGAGAAACCAGGGGAATTAGGTTTGGGTGCTCCCCTGTTTCGCGATTTCGGTTCCCGCTTCCCTTTTTTTTTTTTCAATTCGTTTTCTGTTTTTTTTTTTAACAGATTTTTTTTTATATAATATATTTTTATTATTATTTTATTCTTAAAATAATAATAAAAATCCTAAAATATCCCAAAAATTCATATTAAATTCATTTAGTCCGCAAATGAATTTATCAGTCCGATTTTACCTTTTCAGTATATTTTTTCACTAGTTTTGGGCTCATTTTTCGAGACAATTTTGATAAATTCTGATAATTTATATCTTGATCAATTGGACTCGAAATTAAATTATTTCTTCGATTTTTGATCAAGATTACACTAATCCATATTTTTAATATCAATTTCTTAAAAATGACACCGAATTTTCGGGTCTTACATTCCTCCCCACCTTAAGAAATTTGGTCCTCCAAATTAGAACCAAGTCAATTCTCGAATAATTACGAATATTTCTCTCGCATCAGGCTCTCTAATTCCCACATAACTTCCTCTGAAGTGTGGTACTACCCGAAAATCTTGACCAGAGAGATCGTTCTGGTCCGTAACACTTTCTCTTTCCAATCCAATATCTGAATCGACTTCTCTACATATAACATTTCCTCTGTGAGCTCCAACGGCTCATACTGAATCGAATGTGTCTGATCCAGATGATACTTCCGAAGCATCAATATGTGGAATATGTTATGAATGCCTGCTAGTTCAGGTGTCAAGGCTAGCCTACAGGCCTTATTTCCCACTCGCTTCAGTATCTCATTATCCCTTTCGAGGGAAAAACTTTCAAGAATATTGATTCACCTACAGTGAATTCCAAAGGTTTATGCCTCATCTCAACGTAGCTTTTCTGCGTACTCTAAGCTGTCCTCAATTTCTCACATATAAATTGGACATCCTCAAAGGCTTGCTTCACTAAATCGGAAGCAAACATCTTTCGGTGACTCACTTCTTCTCATCCAATCGGAGATCGACACCTAAGACCATATAACGCCTCATACGGTGTCATCCCAATACTCGAGTGATAACTATTGTTATAGGCGAATTCAACTAATGGCAAATGGTCATCCCAGGAGTCTCTGAAATCCACACACAAGCTCTCAACATATCCTCCAAAGTCTGGATGGTTCTCTCACTGACCATCGGACTGAGAATGGAAAGCTGTACTGACACTCAATCGGGTTCCCATAGTTTCCTGGAAATGTTCCCAAAAATGGAAAGTGAAGCGGGAATCCCTGTCAGACACAATACTCACTGGAATACCATGTAGCCTCACAATTTCTCGTACACACAGATTCGCCAACACACTCAGAGTATCCGTAGCCTTCACAGCTAAGAAGTGAGCTGACTTCGTCAATCGATTGACAATTACCCAAATGGCATCATGGTTCCGTCGGGTCCTCGGTAACTCATGATGAAATCCATGGTGATGTGCTCTCATTTTCATATCGGTATAAGTAGAGGTTGCAATAATTTTGCATGTTTTTGATGCTCTACCTTAATATGCTGACATGTAAGGCACTTAACCACGAACTCTGCAGCATCTCTTTTCATGTCTGACCACTAATATTTTCTTCGAAGATTCTTATGCATCTTATTACTCCTCAGATACATTGTATACCTCGATGAATGAGCTTCTGTCAAATCAATTTCTTTAGCTGTGGGTCATCGGGAACGCAAATTCGACCTCTGAATCTCAGCAGGCCATCATCACTAACTGTGCACTCAGTCACTCTACCCATCTGTATCTGACTATACATATCAACACAGAAGCGATCAATACGCTGAGCTTGTCTGGTCCGGTCTATCAAATCCGGTTTCAATTTCAGACTTGCTATCACACAATATGCATTAGTATCAGAAGGGTCTATATCTAGACTGAGGCTAATAAACTGCTCTAACAGTTCATGTTCCCTGACCATCATGTACGATACCATCCTGAGGCTCTTTCTGCTCAAGGCATCAGCGACTATACTCGCTTTACCCGGATGATAAAGTATCTCACAATCATCGTCTTTCAGAAGCTCTACCCATCATCTTTGCCTCATATTCAATTCTTTCTGTTAAAAACATATATTTGAAGCTCTTATGATTAGTGAATTCTTGAAATTTCTCACCGTACAAATAATGGCACCATATCTTCAGTGCAAACACTACGGCTGCCAACTCCAAATCATGGGTCGGATAGTTCTTCTCAGGGTCCTTAAGTTGTCTGGATCCATAAGCAACTATCTTTCCGTTCTGCATCAATACACAGCCCAGTCCTTGTTTCGAGGTGTCTGTATATACAAAGAAACCTTCTGAGCTGGTCAGAATAGTGAAAATCGACGTAGTGGTCAATCACTACTTTAGTTTCTGAAAACTATTCTCACATGCATTGTCTCACTTAAATGCAACATTCTTTCGAGTGAGACGTGTCAATGAAGTAGCTAATTTCGAGAAATTTCTACAAATTGGCGGTAACATCCAGCCAAACCCAAAAATGATATCAGTTCCAACCAGAAATCACACTTACTGAGCTTCGTATATAGCTTCCTCTCTCTGAGGGTTTGTAGCACACTGCTTAGATGCTATTCATGCTCTTCCCTAGACTTCAATACACCAGAATGTCATCTATAAACACTATGACAAATAGATCCAAGTATGGATTGAACACTCCATTCATCAATACCATAAAAGCTGTATGAGCATTCGTTAGCTTGAAAGGCATAACCAAGAATTCATAATGTCCATAACGGTTATGAAAAACTGTCTTGGGTACATCTCCACTCCGGATTCTCAACTGATGGTACCCAGACCTCAGATCGATCTTGAAAAAGATCTGTGCTCCTTGAAGTTGATCCAATAGATCATCAATACATGGAAAAAGGTACTTGTTCTTAATGATCGCCTTATTCAACAACCGATAATCTATTCACAGTTGGAGGTTTTCATCCTTCTTTTCAGCTGTAGCCCTCCTCTTCGGGGCAGAAGTACTAGCTATATCATTCTCTGACTCTTTGACCTTCTGTGGGCTATCTCAACCAACTCTAGGCAATCCTTTATCATATGTCCCGTCTTGCCACATTTAAAATATGTTCCAATCAATACGTGGCATGACCTACTACCGTGGTATCTACCACATGCTCTACATTGATTTATAGTCGATCGGGGTCCTCCAATCACTATACCCCTAGCTGGAGTCGAGACTTGATACACCGGGGGCTTAATCATCCTACCCCGTGACTCATCGACTCTCGATCGTCTAACAAACGACCTCTTTCCACTCAGACACTACAGTCCTATGTTGATCTCTTCTGATCTCTATTATTGCCCTTCACGACTTTACCAAACTCAAGGACGTGCATCTCATAGTCTTACTCACACAACTAAGCTCTACGCACGATCTCCTCGTAAGTCGTGATGTCACATAGGGTTAATCTGACTCTGATGGAAGGTCTCAATCCTTCCATAAACTTGCGAACTTTTCGCATCTCACTGCTCATGGTATCGGGGTCATATTTTTCCAAGGATGTAAATCGAGACTCATACTCGTCTACCGATCTATTCCCCTGGATCAGACCAAAAAATTTCATCTGTAATCTCCGTTGAGCAGTGGCTGGGATGTACTGCCTCCTGAAGGCATCCAAAAAGATCTCCCAGTCAATCATTTGATATACATAGCTTTCATGATGGGTTAGGTGAATTTTCACCAATACTCTACTTCGCCTTCTAACATGAATGTAGCAAAGGCCACTCTTTCAGTGGTCGAACATCGAAGAAAACCAAATAGCTTCTCCAACTGGTTAATCCAATCATCTGCTACTAAAGGATTCTTGATCCCACTGAACGATGGAGGCTTGAGCTCCAAAACTGCCTCAATCGGTCAAGTTCACAATCATACCCTGAATCCTCTCCAGTTTGTCGTGGAACTACAGGTGGTACAGGGGTCTCATCAACACGTGACATAGGTACAGGCTATGTAGGCGCAGTGTCTCAAGAGCAGCTGTCGGCTCAGTATAAGTCATCTGAGCAGCCGGACCTTGCCTACTCTCTAACCTAGCCATAGTCAAGTTAGCCTGAGTGAACAACTTCATAAATGTGTTCCAACTCCGCTCTAATCTCGTAACACGAGCATCAATAGTCTCAGTGGACCTGATGGAACATAATCACATGATGATTCACAAGGTCTCACAGACCTATCACTGCGTCTCTCGAACCTCTCTCTATGGCCCCGAGAACGCGAACTCTCTCTACTCTGCGGCGATGTCTGTCAGACATCTCAATCGTCCCGCATACAAAAATCAATTTTTCAGTTTAACCACAGCTCGGTACACACAATTGTATCTAATAATGTACAGTGACATGGGGATGTATACTTTCTAATTACTGACACTGACTCACATCAGACCAACATTACTCTGATACCACTCCTGTCGCGACCCAAATTTTCAAAAATCACTACAAATTTTTCACGAACTTACCACATTTTAATTGTTGGGCTGTGAGTCAATATCCCTCACTCAGTTTCATATATTATATATATATGCATAACAGGCAATGCTTTCGTCCCAGGCACAAATATTCGCGGAAGCTCATAATTATAAACTCGTTTACATTGCCTAACATATACATCCCCCATATAACATGACTACATCACTGTACACTATTATTCAGATACAAAAGTATATGTGTGCATACCTCGATGCTGCTGGATAGCTGTGTATAAAAGATCGCAGGATGGATGCAGCTTATACACTCTACTGAAATGCTCTGTAGAGGTGGGAAAAATAATGGGATGAGCATAACGCGCTCAGTAAGAAATATATGAAAGCAGGTAGATAACCACACTATCTACGATGCTCATAATGCATGTTTTATCAACTCGTAAAACAAATGCATTTACTTTTCAAAACACTCTCATTAATTTATAAAGCAAGTAGATAATCAAACTATCCACGATGCTCATGATGCATGGTTTATGCCGAAAAACTCATGGCATTCACAAAACCATCATAGTAAAACACATAGCAATTTAATGCCAAAAACCGAATATCAAAACTCATTCAGAGTAAAATCTTTCTGTGTTCAGTATTGAAACTCACTTTAAAATCATATTCTCGTTTCAAACGGTTTCATCACAGAAATCAAATCACAATTAGTTTCATCACCGAAACCAATAAAATTAGGTGAGACTAGGCAGGGATTTCAACACAAATCCTAGGGAACATTTGGCCAAAGTCCGAGACCCACAAGCTATCACGGATCAGGTGTGCCAGGGTGTCTCTGAGTCCGAGGAGGGGATTAGTCTATCCATCGGCTCCTATCTAAGGACTATCACAAAACAGAGCAATGACAAAGCATGCCCGAGTCCAAAGACGCAATCCTCACATCCCATAGTTGCACGGTACGACGTACTCCGTGAACCACAGTACAATTACCACATAGTTGTAGGTGCCTGAGTCAACAGCTCACCACCCCAACCAAATAAATTATCAACCATAGCCTGTCGTCTCAGATCTAGTGCGAGCAAGTTAGTGTGTGAGGTCCTGCCTACCACAGGCGACCTCTCTGGGCCCCTGCTGCGACAGCCTCCTACTCAACTCGAGGGCTCCAGCACGATCTCAATCACAAATCACAACAGAATCCAGTGCGAGCAGTGCTCCAGCACGGTCTGTACAGATGAAATACCCAAAATCAAGTGGGAGCAGATCTGGATAAATTCACAGATCTTATCATAGCTCCAGCACGATTTCACACACACAAAATAGACATCTGGCTCTATTTCCTACCACAGTGGTACTCAAAACCGAGTGCAATATGCAAAACGGTACAAAACAAAATGAGAGGGAAACATCCCATCAAATCACTTGTCAATCAAATCATTTTTTTAAAAAAACGTGCAAGTTAATGCATACAGTCAAGTCATGAGCCAGTCTATCATTTTAGCTTCACAAAAATCTCTTTTTCACAGAGAAAACATGGATTGCATGCACTTTATGCATTTCTAAATTCCTGAGTCTAAGGGTATTTTCGTAATTTTCTCATATTTGGGTACTATCCAGAAATTTCATATCTATACGCTATACGAAATTTAATTAACTGTAAACGACGATGAAAATACGTACAGCTATCTCTAATAGCTCCCATAGATCCCTTACCTCGGATCACGTAGTGTGACCTCTCTTCCTCTGTGCTGTCCAAATCTCGCAGTCCGGTCAACTCTCAATATGACTCTGGAGCTGCATTTAACCATTCACTGGATTAATTACACGTTTCCTACTATATTACACATTTAATACAGTTCATTTCACTTAATTGGGCCCGTTTACTCTAAATGGGCCTAAATACTTTAATCGGGCCTTAATCCGTATTAAGCCCGTTTTCACGTATTATTTCCCTTCATCAGGGTCTATCGGCTCATTGGGCCTATCAATACCCATTGGGCTTCGTTCCAAACTCTTTGGATAGCCCGAATATCATTTACGACAGTTTATTCGAATTTTCGACTATAATTCACTAAATCCGAAATTTAATCCGGAATGCGTAAATTAAATCTTAAATACGCGTTAATCACATAAATTGTCGTAAATGAGCGTTACTTACCCGATATTGTGCGATGATGCTCGAATCGAAGTTCGATCAGGCTTCCGTTCGGAATTAATCGTCGAACTGCACAATTTCGTATTTTTCATTTTCGGGCTAATTTTCGATTAAATATAATTCAAATAAATTTATCGAAAATTAAATCGGCCACTTTTGACCTCGTATCGACTTACCCGAAGTCCGATGAAATTTTTTTTTCTCTCTCTTCTTTCTCTCCTCCTGAACCGGTTCGGACCGGTTCAGTCCCTTTTCACACTGAACCGGTCCGAACCGGTTCAGTGGCCATTTCGCCGTTGCCGGCGCTGCCGGCCGGTTCCCGACCCGATTCCACCGCCGTTCGACTGGGCTCGGGCTGGGGATGCTTCGGCTGGCTTGGCTCGGGCCAAATCGGAGCCAACGCCGGCGAATCTCCCTTCTCCCCTTTCGGTCACTCCGCCGGCGATCTCCTCACCGCCGGCGATCTACGGCGCGTGATGGTTCTGGAGGGGTCCCTCGGTGCCGGTCGTGGCTTCACCCAGCACCCCTCACGCCGTCGGCCTCTGTGTCGCCGCCGGTGAGAAACCAGGGGAATTCGGTTTGGGTGCTCCCCTGTTTCGCTATTTCGGTCCCCGCTTCCCTTTTTTTTTTTTTCAATTCGTTTTCTGTTTTTTTTTTTAACAGATTTTTTTTATATAATATATTTTTATTATTATTTTATTCTTAAAATAATAATAAAAATCCTAAAATATCCCAAAAATTCATATTAAATTCATTTAGTCCGCAAATGAATTTATCAGTCCGATTTTACCTTTTCAGTATATTTTTTCACTAGTTTTGGGCTCATTTTTCGAGACAATTTTGATAAATTCTGATAATTTATATCTTGATCAATTGGACTCAAAATTAAATTATTTCTTCGATTTTTGATCAAGATTACACTAATCCATATTTTTAATATCAATTTCTTAAAAATGACACCGAATTTTCGGGTCTTACAATGCATTTCAAAATATCAGACACTAGTGCAAGTAACCTCTAGCACTAGGTTAATGCATAATTCTCTTTTCAAATCAAGTACGAGTTATTACTCAAGTACTATATCATGTATAAAGCATGAAAACTGAGTACGAGCAATGCTCCCAGTACTCTATCTTGTAAAACTGAGTGTGAGCAAAACTCCCAATGCTCTATATGCATCAATAACAAACTGAGTACGGGCAATGCTCCTAGTACTCTAATATGCATAAAATAGCATTAAAATATAGAACGAGTATATCCTCCAGTACTATGTGATGCATATATCAAAATATAGTGCAAGTACTCTCTAGCAATTATGGTTTTCACACAAAACCATATAGAAGGCTTATTCAAATCACATTTCACACAAGTAGATCAAATAAGCACTCAAATGTGCTGTTTTTGCATGTACATGAAAACATTAGCCATTCTATCATGTAGCTCATGAATGAAGGGTTACAACATGCTTCTCAGGCTTTTTATCCTATTTTTGGATAAATTTACACTTTATCTCATTTGTCTCTATCACACATTAGGCCTATTCATGGGAATTCATATAGCATTTAATATCGAAATGCTATTTAGATACGTGTAGCAATCTCTAGTTACTCAAGAAATTTCCTTACTTCGGATCACGTCAAGTGACCTCTCGTCCTTGTTCTGCTTCCAAGGTAATTTTTGAAGCTGTTATAATTATTGGCATTAGTATATCACTATATACTCATTTCATTTGCCAAATTTCAATTTAATACATAGTTTTTCATCACTTTCTCCAAATATGGTATAAAATCCCATTTTCACTATAACTATATTTATTTCTCCTTATTTAAACATATGCATTTCATATATCAAAGTGGTGTATTAAATCTTACCTAGTTGAACTTTCCTTCCTTGTTCACTAAAACGGTAAAATCCTTCTTGCTCCTTCAACTCTTGATTTCAATCTCTTGTTTTCAAGTATGTTGTTCTCCTCTTTGATAGGAACAACTTTGCTCACTTATATCTCACTCAAAACTGATCACAAACTGAAGTTTTCTAGTGTTTCTTAGCTAGGTCACACTTTTGCTTTTGAATGGAATACTTTCTCTCGTGCAAACTGAAGTGCAGAAGTCCAGTATTTATAGAATTATTCTAGGAGATCGATCTGCTCTCCAATGAGATCGATCTACCCTGCACTTTTTCCTCTCAAAAATAACCTTTCAGACCACATGAGATCGATCTGCTCCTAATTTGAGATCGATCTACACAACACAGAACCTTAAGGAGATCGATCTGCTCTTTCATGAGATCGATCGGTTGCAAGTCAGTAGCATAAGGAAATAGATCTGACCCTCTTGGGATCGATTCCTTCAACGCAGAATGCTCAGCAGATCGATCTGGCCACATTAGAGATCGATCTGACCTATTCCATCGCTCAATTAAGAGCATTTTTTTCTCTTTCAGATCAATCTCTCATCCCATGAGATCGATCTCTCTTTCATATTTTCCATATTTTACTGTAGTTTTTTACAGTAAACACACACCAACTTCACTTATTTTGCTGCCATAGTCATTTTCTCATCCAATTACCTATAAGGCTTGAAAATGACATCCATTAATACCTTATACACATTAAAACTTGTGTGTATTCTTTGTATAACCAATGGTATACAATATATCCCAAGTGAAAGTATAAAACTCATTTCATTTTACTTAACCACTCAAGACTCAAGATATTCCTATTTCACTCATGGAATTATCCCTCTTACACTTGTTCTATACTATAAACTTACATGTATTCATTCCATACACATTTACAAACTTCACATATACTTTCCTCACGATTTTCATTATCTATGACTTATGTACACATCACAAGTCATAAAGGTTACATTTAAAAATTTTGGGTCTTACAAAGTATATCTCGATAAATAAGCCTCTGATTGTAATGACTGTGTGGCACTTTGCTCCCGTAGGATTCAAGAGGTGGCCCCCACAGTCTTACTCATACGTACTGTCCGTTTTGGAAGCCCTACAGGCCCCTCACGACTTTATCGAGGTAAATACCCCAATTCGCATCCTCACAGGTTCGAACCCAAGACCTTAAAGTCTCTGTTCTTACACAAATGATACCAATTGTTCTAGTAGAACAATTGGTATCATTTGTGTAAGAACAGAGACTTTAAGGTCTTGGGTTCGAACCTGTGAGGACGCGAATTGGGGTATTTACCTCGATAAAGTCGTGAGGGGCCTGTAGGGCTTCCAAAACGGACAGTACGTATGAGTAAGACTGTGGGGGCCACCTCTTGAATCCTACGGGAGCAAAGTGCCACACAGTCATTACAGTTAGAGCTGTACTTAATTTAGGGTCATTTTTAGAGTTAGTTAATTTCTTAGTTATATTTAGGAATTTCTTTAGGATTAATAAAATTTTTATTTTATTAGATTTTAGATTAGCTTAATTTGCATTTTTATTAAGTAGTTTAATTTCATGCATATTTTATTTTAGGCTTGTTTAATTTTAGCCTAATTTATTTTCTTTCTTTATTTTCATATCTATATCTTAGTTCAATTACGTTAATGAATTTAACTGTTTTAATTTTTTGTTGTAGGTTATTTGCTTCTAATTGCTTGGAGTTTTGAAAGTAATTTTTGCTATAATTTATTTTCTTTATTTTATAGTTTTATTATTTTTAGTACTTGTTTAATTTTTAGCCTTGTAGATAACCCATTAAGAATTCATAATTTGCTAGGATATACTTAGGGTAAGATTAACCGGTAGTTAATTAGGCTGATCAACTTCTCTGTGGGACGATAATTTGGGACTCAAATCCCATTATTACTTGTATGACCCGTGCACTTACAGATAATACGTTTAGCTCGTACCACAGAGAGACTTGACAGCGTCTAGAAGTAACCAAATCCCATAAATTGGAATTGACAAACGTAATATTCGTGTTGAAGTCAGGATACCATTACTTGTGCGGCAAATAATTATGGAATTCTACTGATCATGAAGGTTTAAATATTAAATTTCACAAAAGTAGTTTAACACAAGAAAAAAAGTGGCTAGAGTTGATGCCTTAAGTAGTAGTAACCTTGAGACGATGTTATATTTATGCATTGACCAGGAAATGCGAAATGTTGGAATGTTCTGTGAACCTCAAATTGGATGCAGTTCCACTAATAGTGATGATTTCTGTATGGTAGTTAACCTAAAATTTGAACACTAGACTTGATTGAATCGAATCGAATTGCTTCAGTGTAAAGATGAATACTGAATCGATATGGTTAGTTAGATACTAAAGGGTACTATAACAGATTCGGTATCTGTAGTCATGATTAATTGAGATTTAGAAACAGAATTGGGTACCCAATGATCTATAGTTAAAGAAATGGATGTCATCAGTGTAACGACTGTGTGGCACTTTGCTCCCACAGGATTCAAGAGGTGGCCCCCACAGTCTTACTCATACGTACTATCCGTTTTGGAAGCCCCACAGGCTCCTCACAGCTTTATCGAGGTATATACCCCAATTCGCGTCCTCAGAGGTTCGAACCCAAGACCTTAAAGTCTTTGTTCTTACACAAATGATACCAATTGTTTGCGGCACTTTGCAGCTGTAGGATTCAAGAGGTGGCCCCCACAGTCTTACTCATACGTACTGTCTGCTTTGGAAGCCCCACAGGCCCCCCACGGCTTTATCGAGGTAAATACCCCAATTCGCGTCCTCAGAGGTTCAAATCCAAGACCTTAAAGTCTTTGTTCTTACACAAATGATACCAATTGTTCCATCAATTGTGACTGGGGTGGTACATGAACTGGTGGAGCTTGAAAACTAGGGGGTCCTGCAGGTCTAGAGCTAGAAGTTTACCATTGGTTTTGGTTCTAGGAGAAGTTAGGATGGTTCCTTCACCCTGGATTATAGGTGTTTGAAAAAGGGTTGTTCTGTTGCTTAATGTGGGCAACGTACTGAACCTATTCTAAGTTAAGTGGACACCTATCTACAAAGTGGGTACCACTACACAGCTCGTAGGAAAGAAAAGGATTTTGGACAGAATAAACAGGATTAGGACTGGTAGACGGATTATGTTGGATACTGAGTGACTGTACCTTCTTTGTAAGATTAGCGATTTGAGAGGTCAAGGTAGACAGCGTGTCGAGCTCATAAATAGCTATCGACTTCTTTAGCAATTGCCTCTACGAGGATCATAGATAGTTGTTAGCAGCCATCTTGTCTAAGAGCTCGTAAGCTTCCTCATTTGTTTTACACATTAGCGCTCCACCTGCAGCAGCGTCAACAATGGTCTTATTTTGGCTTGTAAGTGCGTTGTAGAAGGTCTGGACTTGTAGCCACAAAGGTAGGCCATGGTGAGGGCACTTCCTAAGAAGCTCCTTATATCGTTCCCATGGTTCGTAAAGAGTTTTCGAATCGAACTGGGTAAAGGAAGATATATCACTATGGAGTTTGGCCATTTTAGAGGGAGGGAAAAACTTAGCTAGAAATTAATGGGCTAACTCATCCCATATAGAAATGGATCCTAGAGGCAAAGAGGTTAACCAGTGTCGCGCCCTATCCCTAAGTGAGAAGGGGAATAATCTAAGCCTAAACGCATCATCAGATAATCCATTATGCTTGAACATGTTGCAGAAGTCTAAGAATTGCCCGAGGTGAGCATGTGGGTCGTCATGAGAGAGCCAACTGAACTGCAATGAAGTCTTGATCATCTGGAGGATTGCAGGCTTAATTCCGAAGTTGCTTGCAGGGACAGTTGGTGGCCTAATGCCAGAATAATATCCTCCAATTGTCGGCACTGCATAATCTCCAACTGTCCTAATTTCCCTATTTTCTGCCATGATGCTTGCACCGGAGCTAATAATTTCCTAGAATCCTTTCAAATTTTTCTAAGTGTTCGTTCAATTTCAGGATCTAAAGGAAAGCAATCATAACTTCTGGCTCTACGCATGCAAACATCAAAAAGTCCTTAGAATTTTTTTTTTAAGTTTTCAAAATTTTCAATTTTTTTAATTAATTAATTATGAGAAAATTTAACTAACCTAAGAAAGGCTGTAAATATTTACAATCTAAATATTTACAAGCTAGAATTACACCTAAGCATAATTTCATCGATATTAATTAATGACTAATTAAAACTTCCCCGGCAACGGCGCCAAAAACTTGGTACGATCTAAACGTATTATCCACAAGTGCACGGGTCGTACAAGTAATAATGGGATTTGTGTCCCGAGTTATCATCACTCAGAGAAGTTGGTTAGCCTAATTAACTACCGGTTAATCTTACCCTCAGTATATTCTAGCAAATTATGAATTTAAGGTGGGTGATCTACTAAGTCTAAAATTAAAATTACTGAAAAGCAATAAAATAATAAGAACTAAATAAAACCGAGCAAAATTTACTTACAGTGCTCCAAGAAATTAAAGGCAAATAACCTACAAAAGAAAATTAAAATAGTTAAAACTAATTAACGCAATTAAAATGAAATGCAAATATGAAAATAAAGAAATAAAGTTAAACAAAAATTTAAACAAACTTAAAATAAAAATGCATGTAATTAAATTAATAAAAATTGTAAATTAAATTAACCTAAAATCTACTAAAAATGAAGACTAAATTAAAAATGCATGAAACACATTTACTCTAAATTAATTCTAAAGGTAACTCATAAAATACTAAACTAAAATAAAGTCCTAAAACATATAATATAAAATTAACTTTTAACTAAAAATTAAACTAAAGATTAAATTAACAACTTAAAACATTAGATCTAACCTACAATTAACAATTAACAACTATCCTAAACTACCAACTAATCAAAATAATAAAAATGCATTAAACATGAAATTAAACAAAGAAAATGACATGGCCAAACATGGCCTTAAGCTACTTTGCCAGGAGAGTGGTCTCGATAATTGCATTGTGCACTGTTCATGTTCTTCTCAATTTTTGGTTCTACCTCATTTCGTGTCCTGCTGCTCCCGATTTTGGTTATCTCCAGGTGCTGCTGTCCATCTCCTGCTCTGCAACTTCCACCAACTCTGGCTCAGTTCCGTGCACAGCTTTATTTCCTGCACTCAACACACAGTACGTTACCTTACTGCTCAGTAGCTTGCGTCCACGGCATGCACTACTTCAGCACTGTCCTCGGTCTAACCAGCATGCCCTCTGCTCCTTGCAATGTTCGGCTCCTGCTCCTGCTTCCTGTACACGACCTACTCTTTCTTCTTATTTTCTGTGGTAATGTCCAACTCTTGCTCTGTACTTGCTCTCGGTCTGTCCACGCCTACTACTCGCGTGTTCTGCATTTTAACGTTGCTAGCACCAGTACCATGGACCTGCTCCTGCTCCAAGTTTCTCTCGATTTTTCCAGGCCTGCTGTCTGCTGCATTCGTTCTGTCCATGCCTCTCGGTTTGTCCTCTGCTCCAGGTGCTGCTACCCATCTTCAGCTTGCCACTTAACGCTGATGCATTAACCTGAAATTTTAAAGGAGGCTAAACACTATAAAACCAGCATTAGAGAATTACTGTAACAAATTGGAATGCAGTAGCATAGCTATTTAACCAGTCCTTGTTGTCACGAGAAGCCAGCTCCTACTTAGTTCTCCACCCAGCATAAATCCTACCTCAACCCATGCCTCACACAATGCAGCAGAAAATAATAAGCAATGTAAAATACAAACAACACAAAGATGAATAGTAACATTACACTTAAATATAGCATAACAGAGTGTGATTGTTAATCCCTGATCACTTCCATGGTGCACTCAGCCTATGCTTTGCGAAGCATGGTGACAATAAGTGACAATAAGCAAGATGAAAACAAATAAATAAATAAATAAATAAATAAATAAATAAATAAATAAAAGAAAAATAGGAAATGTAGAGATGAACAAATGCAGAATCGAGAAGAGTGGATAAAATGCAGTAGAAAAATAATGGAAGCTAGTATCAACATGCAGTAAAGAGTAGAATCTGTGTAATGCAGATAAGGAAACAAGAACAAAACATTGCAAGGATAAAAGCATAAAACCGAAAAGAAAGCAGCAACATTAACAACAGAACATTAAAATAAGATTATCAATATCTGTACAACACAACAACGTGAATCCAGTAACTCGGGTTGCTTGATTCTTTTCTCCAACCGTGGTTCCACATTGCCATTGATGTGGACAAATGCTAAGCATCAACCCACATCAAAGCATCAAAACCAAAAGGCATAAATGAGTGAAGAAGTTTGATACACGAATGCACCAAGAGAGCAAACTAAGAGCAAAAAAAAAAAAATTAAAGGTTGATTCAACAAAACAAAAACATAAGATTTTAGGAAACCCGAGAGCTAGTGAAAGAGGTGAAAATATTTTCTATTAACTTTCATTTAATAAAATTCAAAGGAAATAATCTTTGATAATGTGAACTACAAAAAAAAATGAGCAAAGAAAGGAAAAAGTTCATAAAAAAATAAAGGAAGTTGCCATGAACAGTGAAATAAGAAAATGTTTGCTAAAAAAATACCATTCAGAAAAGCCTTAAAGGAAAAATAAAAATCTAAAGACACCCTAAAAAAACTATTCTACCCTAGACTACTTCCCCCTTTTTTCAATTGTCATCCTCTCCTATTTATACACATACTTAGGGGTACAATTGTAATTTTTTCATCCTAGATGAGTTGGCATTGTTTGGTCACTTGTCTTCACACCATTGGCTCATTGAAAAAAATATTTCCATGTCATATGTCTTCTTGTCCAATTGGATGTGCTAGGTGGTATGGCTCGTGTTGTCTGTGTGGTCCAATCTCGATTTTAGCCCAATTCCAGTTCATTTTCTAACGAAATTTTCCAAATTCATCCGGATTTAATTTATCTGCAAACATGAGAATTTTAATTAAATAAAGGGGATAATTAACAAAATAAATTGGGGATTTAAATAATTAATTAGGAAATTAAGCACAAATAATTCTAAAAAATATAGAATTATCACTCATCAAAGCAAAACACAGTGTCTTTCTCAAGGAGATTACATAAAGGCTTAGATATCTGAGAAAAATTCTTAATGAACCTTCTGTAAAATCTCGCATGACCCAAGAAACTTCAAATTCCTTTTACAGTGGTATGGGGAGGTAACTTATCAATAATTTCCACCTTAGTTTTATCCATTTCTATCCCCCTAGCAGAAATTTTGTGCCCTAACACTATACCCTCTTTTACCATAAAGTGGCATTTCTCCCAATTAAGCACTAATTTGTTTCTTCACACCTCTTCAGTACTAATGCCAAATTATGCAGACATAAATCGAAGCTATCCCCAAATACTGAGAAATCATCCATGAAAACCTCACGAAAATCCTCCACCATATCATGAAATATGGCCATCATGCAACGCTGGAAGGTAGCAGGTGCATTACATAGGCCAAAAGGCATTCTTCTAAAAGCAAAGGTCCCATAAGGACAGGTGAAGGTAGTCTTTTCTTAGTCTTCCAGAGCTATAGCTATCTGATTGTACCCAGAATATTCATCCAGC
The DNA here is from genome assembly GCA_033439115.1 of Firmiana major. Classification (NCBI taxonomy): domain Eukaryota; kingdom Viridiplantae; phylum Streptophyta; class Magnoliopsida; order Malvales; family Malvaceae; genus Firmiana; species Firmiana major. The sequence continues at coordinate 16,128,057 of CM065903.1, read as the reverse complement.
AAGCAATAAAATTCATGATCAGCTAATCGATATAACATTTGCTCAATGAAGGGCAAAGGGAAGTGGTCTTTCCTGGTGGCCTTGTTGAGTTTCCTATAATCCACGCATACTCACCAACCAATGACAGTCCTAGTGGGGATGAGCTCATTATTTTCATTCTCGATCACTGTCATCCCTCCCTTTTTAGGGACATATTGTACTGGGCTCACCTAGGCACTGTCAAAAATTGGATAGATGATCCCTGCATCTAACCACTTAATGATCTCCTTCTTGACAACTTCTTTCATTACAGGGTTCAATCGACGCTGGTGCTCTATGGATGACCTATACCCCTCCTCCAATAGTATCTTATGCATACAGATAGAGGGACTAATACCCTTAAGGTCAGAGATAGACCAGCCTATAACCTTCTAATACTCTCTTAACACTTGTAGTAATTTTGCTTCCTGATCACTGGAAAGAGCAGCAGATACTATTACCGGTCATGTGGAGAATTCACCTAAGTAAGCATACCTAAGGTGTGAGGGTAAAGGTTTGAGCTCTAATACTGGAGGATCACTGGTGGATGGAAAGATATTTGAAGCTGGAATAGATGAAGGGTCTAGAGTCTCAAATTGGGCAATTTCCTAAAAATGAGTGACCTCTAATAATTGTAAAGTCTCGTAGACCTCATCATCATCTTCACTGTATTCTCTAAGATCAACAGATTTCACTAAGGAGGCTTCTAAAGGATTTAAAGGATGTGTCTTGGAAAACTCCTCAGTGATGTCCTTATCCACTAAATCCATCCTAAAACAATCATGAGAGTCATTAGGGAACCTTAGAGATTTGAACACATTAAACTTGACTTCCTGATCTTGAACTCTCATTGTTAACTCCCCCTTTTGTACATCAATTAAAGTTCTACCAGTCACTAGGAATGGTTTGCCTAGTATAATGGGGACTTCCCTGTCTTCCTCCATGTCCAATACGATAAAATCCACAGGGAAAATAAACTTGTCCACCTTTACTAAGACATCCTCAATGACCCCTTTCGGATATTTAATTGATCGATCAGCCAACTGGAGGGTCATTGTCGTGGGCTTGGCATCCCCTATTCATAACTTCTGATAGATAGACAAAGGCATCAAATTTATACTAGCTCCTAAATCGCACAGGACTCTACCAAAGAATAAATTTCTAATAGTGCATGGTATGGTAAAACTCCCAAGATCCTTGGCTTGGGGGGTAATCTCCTCTGGATAATGGCACTGCATTCCTCAGTTAAAGCCACCGTCTCATAATCTTCCAATCTTCTTTTCCTAGAGAGGATGTCCTTCATAAACTTCACATAGCTTGGCATTTGCTCTAAGGCATCTGCGATGGGAATGTTGATGTGAAGTTTCTTAAAAACCTCAAGGAATTTTACAAATTATTGGTCTAATTTTTGATTTTGAAACCTCTTAGGAAAAGGAGCTGGTGGTCTAACCGAAGGAGATGTAGTGGAAACAATTGTAGCATCGGAGGACAAAGAATGTTGTGACAAAGAAACAGGTAGAGGTGAAGAAATGCCTGGCTTTGTTTCCTTTGCAACTTGATCTTTTGATTCCTGCTCCTTCTGAGCTGCTTCATTATAACCTATGGGTTTTTCAACTATGGCCTGGTCAGGTCTGGACTTAACTGGTGGATTTACTAACTCTCTGCCACTCCTAAGGGTGATGGCTTTCACATGTTCCTTACCCTCCCTTTGCCTAATAGGATTGGCTTCAGTGTTATTAGGAAGGGTCCCTTGAGGACGTTGACTAAGAGTGTTTGCTATTTGTCCAACCTGAACCTCTAGGTTCTTAATTAAAACTGCTTGATTATGCAAGATCGTTGTGAACATTTTCTCAAGCGAGGGCTTCTATTCAGCTGTTGATAAGTGCTAGGGTTTGGTGGTAGTGGTGGTTTATGGAAGTGGGATGGATGGCAATGATTAGGTGGATGATGTGGATACTGGGGTGGTGGTTGGTGAGGAAATTGATGCTGTGGTGGTACCTGAACCGGTGGGGCTTGTAAACCAGGGGGTCCTACTGGTCTAGAATTAGAAGTTTGCCCTTGGTTTTGGCTCCAAGAAAAGTTAGGATGGTTCCTCCACCCTGGATTATAGGTGTTTGAAAAAGGGTTGTTCTGTTGCTTAGGGGAGCAACGTACTGAACCAATTCTAAGTTAAGTGGACACCTATCAACAGAGTGGTTACCACTACACAGATCACAAGAGAGAAAAGGACTTTGGACAGAAAACACAGGGTTAAGATTGGTAGAAGGATTATGTTGGGTACTGAGCAACTCTACCTTCTTTGTAAGATTAGCGATTTGAGAGGTCAAGGTAGACAGCGTGTCAAGCTCATTAATACCAGTCGACTTCTTTGGCAATTGCCTCTTCGAGGACCATTGATAGTTGTTAGCAACCATCTTGTCTAATAGCTCATAAGCTTCCTCCTCTGTTTTGCACATCATGGCTCCACCTGCAGCAGTGTCCACGATGGTCCTATTTTGGCTTGTAAATTCGTTGTAGAAAGTTTGGACTTGTAGCCATAAAGGTAGGCCATGGTGAGGGCACTTCCTAAGAAGCTCCTTATATCATTCCCATGCTTCGTAAAAAGATTCAGAGTCGAACTGGGCAAAGGAAGATATATCACTACAGAGTCTGGCCATTTTAGAGGGAGGGAAAAACTTAGCTAGAAATTGGTGGGCTAACTGGTCCCATGTAGAAATGGATCCTGGAGGAAAGGAGGTTAACCATTGTCACGCCCTATCCCTAAGTGAAAAAGGGAATAATCTAAGCCTAAGCGCATCATCAGATAATCCATTATGCTTGAACGTGTTGCATAGGTCCAGGAATTGCCCGAGGTGAGCATGTGGGTCATCGTGCAGAAGCCCACTGAATTGCCAAGAGGTCTGGATCATTTGGAGGATGAAAGGCTTAATTTCAAAATTATTTGTAAGGACAGCTGGTGGCCTAATGCTGGTATAATATCCTCCAACCGTCGACATCGCATAATCTCCAACGGTCCTGATTTCCCTATTTTCTATCATGGTGTTTTGCAGCGGAGCTATAAATTTCCTAGAATCCTTTCAAATTTTCCTAAGAGTTCGTTCAATTTCAGGATCTAGAGGAAAGCAATCAAAACTCCTGGCTCTACGCATGTAAACATCAGAAAGTCGTTAGAATTTTTTTTTCAAGTTTCTTAATTTTTTTATTTTTTTAATTAATTATGAGAAAATTTAACTAACCTAAGTAAAGCTTTAAATATTTACAACCTAAATATTTACCAGCTAGAATTACACTTAAATATAATTTTACCATATTAATTAAGGACTAATTAAAACTTCCCCGACAACAGCGCCAAAAACTTGATACGAGCTAAACGTATTATCCGTAAGTGCACGGGTCGTACAAGTAATAATGAGATTTGAGTCCCAAATTATCGTCCCACATGTAAATGTAACAAGTGGCTCTCGGGTTTTGATTTCCTGTAAAACCAATTTCCATAGATCATGTTCATATGTACATGTATATAAGTTTATAGGTATACATATATATTTTGTATATATTTGTATATACCTCTTTATATGTATACACACCCAAATAGGTATATATATTTGGTCATACTTTTATGTATATATATCCACACACCTCAGTTCACATATTTTCATTGGGGTCCCTTGGATTAGCATATAAATATACCTATATATTCCCATATAGATTCGTATACCCTTGTACATGTGTTACCTATACCTTAATCGTGAAAGGTAAATATAACATGGCATTCGTATATACACACGTAGTATAGAACAAGGTTAGACTAATATTTATTATCAAATTAATTCATCTATATTCACACTTTTAATCTTAATTGTCCAATTTATTATTTATGGACAATTTCAAGTACATTGAAAATTTTACGGTATTTACATTCTCCCCACCTTAGAAACTTTGGTCCCCAAATTTAAGAGTACATTAGTCTTTAAACAGGTGTGGGTATTTCTTTCGCATTAAACTTTCTTATTCCTACGTGACTTTCTTTTTCTGAAGGTCGATACTGCCACAAAACTTTGATGAGAGGAATCGTCTTAAACTGCAATATCTTCTCTTTCCTATCCAGTATTTGAACTGATTTTCCATATACGTCATATCCTTTTACAATTCCAATGGTTCATACTTAATCATATGTGTCAGTTCCAGATGATATTTGTGTAGTATTGAAACGTGGGGGACATTACGAATACTTGATAAATTAGGCAATACCGCTAATCTATATGCTTTGTATCCCACTCATTCTATAATCTTGGGAGGTCTAATGTATCGAGCAATCGGTTTTCCTTTCTTTCCATATCTCGTTGTGCCCTATCTTAATCCTGCTAACATATAAGGCTCTTAGCCACAGTTTCAATAATATCTCTTATTGTCCTTGATTACCAATATATCTTCAGGAGATTTGATAAATCCTATTATTTCCCGAATGCGAGGTATATCTCTTTAAATGAGTCTCTGACGACATCAATTCCTTTAACTATAGATTCATTTATACATAATTTTGTTCTTAAATCTCAACAAATTATCGGTACCAATACTTAAGCTAGGTGCAGCACCTATCTGGGTCTGACGAACCACATCAATGTAGTATTTATCACTTTGCTATGCCTGTTTGATTCGATCAATCAAATCTAGTTGTAACTCTCAGGCTAGCCACCATGTAACGAATGTCAGTGTCAGGGAAAGACCACATTTAAGTCGAGGTCCACCAAAAATTCAATAACTCATGTCCTTGACCAATATACATAACGCCAGCCCAAAATCATTTCTACTCAAAACACTAACCCGAGTCATTCCTTTTTTTTCTTGAATTAAACGATCTTTGTAAAATTTAGTATTTAAACCTTCTTAATTTGTAGAATTCCATAATTCTTTACCGCACAAGTAATGGTATCCTGACTTCAAACGCGAATGTGACGATTGTCAATTTCAATTCATAGGTTATGGGGTAAGGTACTTCTAGACGCTGTCAAGTCTCTCAAGAGGGGAGGTACTTTGAAATACCTTTGTTAGCCATCAGACTTGACTACATAAACTGGTTATGGATATAGGGGTTCGAGGCTCGATCTCAATAAAGTGTAGGATACCAAAACTTATTGTAATTTCACATTTGTCCTTCGGACACAATCCATTCTCAATCCATATCACTTAATCCGAATTCATTTTACATATCAGAGATATTCTTAACTTGTATACACCTCTTATTCCAATATAACTTGCACCCAGAATTTATCACACTTCAACGCTTGTCTCATTTCATTTATCAATTATAACGAAATCATTTTCTTACTCAAATTGAGTCTCGTATTCAAAACGTAAGCATAAACAATTTACAATCCTTAAACTCGATACGTAATTCATATTCCAAAGTCTTCATATATCTCAAACTCTGAATCATCTTTAAGAGTTTTGGGTCTTTCCCACTGATCCATAATCTCTGTTTAGGGAGAATCCAATTAACTCTCACTTTTGGCATATCATGACCCAAAAGACTCCGAGTCTCCTTAAAATTAATGTCAGTACACTCCAAAGTGGATCACCTGGTCCGAAAATCTCATTTTCATGCAATTCTTGTAATTGTTTTCTCAGCATTTTTAATTCAATCAAAGCCACTGAGTGCAATGGTCTGAATAATTAATTCGATACCAGGTTCTAAATCAATTTCAAAACTTTACCTTTCAATTTAGTGGTAACTTTGATAGATCCTTCGAATACGTGTCAAAAATCCCTCCGTCTACTGGAGTGCCTTTTTACTTCGAACACGCCCTGACTTTATCAATCATGTAAGCAGTGTAACCTTCACTTATACTTTTAGTTTCGTAATTCATCTTTTTAGTTACAGTGACTTTACTTTATCACTCTCACTGCTTCCTTAGTACATCACTTTTCTGTCACTCTCTTTACCTTTTCATTTTCTTAGTAACCTCGAAATATATATTTTTTTCATATCGTCACAGTTGTGTCTTGCACACTGCTTCCTCAAAATAACATCCAATGGAGCAAATTTAGCTCGATTGAAGATCTTAGTACCTCCCACGAGTTTCTTGGACTTCATCCGTTTCACATCTCTACTTATCCAAATTATACTTCTTCCAAAACCATAAATTTAATTTCATATTCATCCACAGACTTGTTACTTTATGTTTGAATGCAATCATTTCATGCATAATCACCACTTTATTTCATCTGAAATGTGCTACCGTGCTATGGGCCTTCAGAATATATCCTATGTAATTTTTAATGTCGGCTCTTGGATTAAATCGGGGAACTTCCCTCTGAGTTTGACTTTCCATCTCGATACTGATGCTACAAGGGCTATTTTCTTGAAAATTCGTGTAGCTTCTCCAATTCTTTAACACAAAAGTTACAAAAGCAACTTTCACGGTAGAGTCACTTCTAAAATCAACAAGTTTTTATCTATCTCATCCATCGAACACTCTGAATCACTAAATTCTTAACCTTGTTGAAAAATGGTGGCTTAAACTCTTGAAACTGCCCCTAGTCTATTAACTATAAGAATCCATGCAAGTTTTTCAATTTAATTTTTTTTTTGTAGATCTCATTACAATTGGATTCTTGACTTCCCTGTTCATAATGTTGGGTCATACCTTTCCAGGGATATAAATCATAGTTCATACTCATTGACCGATCGATTTCCTTATGCTAAACCCGTAAATTCCATTCACAGTTTCCTTAATCTCATTCATATCGTTCTCTATAATTGCTGGGTCCTTTATCCCATTTAACAATGGCAGTCTGAACTTCTGAAACTGCCTCATCTCGTGTAGCTCCTACTCCTAACCCAAGTCATCATCATTCTACTGAGGAGCTACAAGAGCAGGCATATTTGTAGTTCATAAACATCTCTACAGGATGTGCAGGCGTATCATTTGCCATTAGTCAAGTTCGCCTATAATAATAGTTATCACTCGAGTATCGGGATGGCACCGTATGAGGCACTGTATGGTCGCAGATGTCATTCCCCTATTGGATGGGAAGAGATTGGTGACAGGCAGGTATTTGCTCCTGACTTGGTTCAGCAGGCCTCTGAGGATGTCAGATTGATATGCGATAAATTGCGGATAGCTCAAAGCCGACAGAAGAGTTATGCTGATAGGAGACGCAAACCACTAGAGTTTGATGTAAGTGAGTCTTTATTTTTGAGGGTTTCTCCTTCCAAGGGTATCACGAGGTTCGGTAAGAAAGGTAAACTGAGCCCTCGTTTTATTGGACCCTTTGAGATTCTGGAATGAGTGGAAGATAAGGCCTATTGATTAGCATTGCCACCAAAGTTGGCCAGAGTACATAATGTCTTTCACATTTCTATGCTTCGAAAGTACCATCTAGATCCGTCACATGTGATCAGCTACTAGCCGTTGGAGCTCAGTGATAGTATCACATATGTTGAGAGACCGATTCGGATATTGGATAGGAAGGAGAAGGTATTGTGGTCCAAGCCGATCTCCCTGGTGAAGGTTCAGTGGTTGTATCACACTCCGGAGAAAGCTACATGGGAGCTAGAGAGCATGATACTGGAGAAGTACCCGGAGATGTTTACCGACTTATTTGGTTCTAATTTGGAGGACCAAATTCTTTTAGTATGGGAGATTGTGAGATCCGCATCTTTGTATGACATTCCTTATGATTTCCACTTTGTATGACATTATTATATGTTAATGAAATTATAAGATGGTTGATATGGACCTGATAAAATGTGGATGAAATAAAAAAAATGTACGTAAAATCGCATAAGGGCAAATCGGGAAAGTAGATACCCAAAAATTTAGTTAAATGAATTTAATCATTCTGACTGAAGATAAGAACTTAAAATGTAAAAAGAGAGTGGGTTGATGAAGGGAATTAAGTTTGATTTGGCCTCGAAAGTGGTGTTGTAGAGTAAAGTGCCAAAAAGGCCCAATTATGCCCTATTTTGAGTTTACGCGATTTTGTACTTTGGGGTTAAGGAGATGGACCCAAATTGATGGGAATAGATTTCATAAGAGTGAAGATATATATTTTGAAACAAGATGTGAAAGATGGATGGAAATTGAGATTTTAGTATAAGGAAAAAAAAGAAAAGGAAAATACTTTAATTTAAGGCTTAAAATCAGGTAACGTGAATAACTGAGAAATTAAGCATAAGATGTGACCAAATTGGACATTGACACTTATGAAATATGTCAAGACATGTTTTAGGAATGTATATGAGAAATTTAATTGAAATTAACATGTTGGAATTTGGAAGAAAAACATAATGGGCCAAGAGCTCACTTTAAAGCCATTACGGATGTGTTCGATTTAATCGGTTTGGGGTTTTATGAACCAAATCTGAAGTATACTTAAGACCCTACATGTGGTAAGAATTTCAGCCCAAGGACCCAATGGGAAAGCCCAAACCGAGAGCCCATTAACCAAGCCCAATTCCATGCATGCCTTAGGGCCCAGTTAAGGTATCCAAGCCAAAAACCCATGACCCAAACCCATAACCCATGGATTTGTTTAACCCATCAGATTATTAAGGGTTAAATTTGATAATCGTAAGTCAAAAACCTGAACAAAAGTTGGCATCTTCTTCATTTCTTCACAAACCGTGAGTTAAACACCATTGAAGACAAATTGTGCAAGCTTTCTCTCTCTAGAAAAATCACTAGGTTAGAGATAGAATTGGACCAAACTTCCTTCAGTAAAGTTGCTCGAAATTTAGTGAGGATTAACATATCCAAAAATCAGCCCCTGAACATCTGATTTAAGTCCCACGAAATTGTGCAAAGTTTCAGCCAAAGTGAGAAAGGTTAGCTAGACGTGTCTCCAAGCTTCCAACTTCTAATATGTGTATGTGGGGATTTTTATAAGGCTATTGTATGATTATTGAGGGCTGAAACATATGTTTTCATGGTGAACAAGGCATGGATGAAAATGGGTATTTGATGATTCATGTATGTATAATTAATTTTAATGCATGGTTATGATGCTAAACATGTGTACATGATGTTTTCATGGTTGGTTTCATTCAATTTGGTGGATTAATGGCTGAATAAAATTATGGCTGAATAAAATTATGGCAGCAAGGTGTTTGATAAAATGTGTGAGTGAGTAAGGAAGATACACAATTTTCATGCATGCCAAATGTTTGATAAAATGTATGAAAGAAAGTTGGCATGAAAATGGCTAAGTAATGGTTAAGTTGGCGTGAATGGCTAAGGCATGGCAAGAATTGTGCTCGGCCACCATGCCATGGCCGAATGGCCTATTGGGCCTAGCCCAAATATATACAAGGCCCATTTAGATATATGTGAACACAGTACGAGACCCAATAAGGGTCAACGGACTCAATAAACCCGATAAACCCCGAGAGAGTAAAAATTTGAAGGAAAAAGGGCTCGGGAAATTTATTCAGTATAATTTATTGATATAGGGCCTAGTAATTTAAATAAAGTCCATTATGATAAAAATATGGAAATTAACCCGATAATGGTTACCTGCAGCTCCCGAGATTGGATTAAGAGCCGATCGGACGGGACGAGCTTCCACCAGTTGAATTTGGAGTCGTTCGACATCTTTCGAGGTAAGGGAATTTTATAAGCATTTAGAGGTAGTTGTACGTAATTTTGAGGTGATTTACTGTATGTTAAATTCATTAGGCTACCTGAAACCAGAATAATAATTTTTGAGAAAAATGTGGAAATAGTGATAAATTACCGTTTTGCCCTCAGTTAGGAAAATTTCAAAAAGGGTGGTAAGGTTATGAAATTGCATGAATTTCGTAAGTTTGATATTTTATAATGATATTACTTTATTTTAAGCAATTTATGGATAGGCTGACTATTATTTTCATGTTTTAAGCGAAACAGTACATGTTAGGTGTAAATTAGGGTTGTTTGACATGTTTTGATGAAATTGAGCCGCCTACCAGTTTATATGAGTTTTTAGTCGTGCTGGAGCACTGCTCGCACTGCATTTCATATTTTAACTCATTCGCAGAGTGCTGGAGCCTTGCTCACACTATTTTACAGACTTATTTCATATGACTACCGTACTGGAGTTTTTTCTCGTACGAGGCTTTCACTGAGTTTTTATACATATCCGTACTAGAGTATTTCTCGTACGTGGATTTTAAATTGGATTTATAATTATTTTAAGTCGTATTGGAGCGCTACTTGTACGCAAATTTTATTAATTTCTATGAAACCGTGTAGGAGCTTCGCTCGCACGAGTTTTTTTATTTATTTTGATATCATGAATATGCATGGAGCCGTGCTAGAGCTTCGCTCGCACAGGGACTGATATGACATGCATATAGGCGTGTTAGAGCCTCCTGTAGACTATGTGTCACAGTGAGATGATATGCTCACACGTGCATACTGAAACATAATTGGTATGGATGGACAAGACCTATTGCAGGCACCCCCTGACTGAGATTGGGTTCATGGAGTACGTTGTACCGTGTATATCACATGGAGTATGCTGCACCATGAGGATTGTTGGAGTGGAATGGCATTAGCCACGAGGCAGCAAGCCTTGCCCTCGCAATCCTAATATTATGCTGTTCTGGCAGGTAGGACTGACCCACCTCCCGTTTCAGGCGTGATACCTCGCACACTAAGATCTGTGTAGCCAGGGATCATGAGGATATGACCATAGTCTTGGATATTACTGATATAGTCACCTACATGTCTCACATGATATAACTTTTGGCCTTGATAGACCAGGGTAGACCCGAGAGAGAGGTCAGGCCCGGAACTTCTTATGAATTCAATTGAGATTTAATTTTCCCACGGAGGAATTTTATGAAACTTTTATGACTTGTAACCCTGAGAGAAGGGTGATTTTATAACAGAATTTTATAACAAGTTATTTTGGTGAATTGGATTAGATCCATTGAGTTTATCACATTTTTAACCCAGATGGGGTGTTTTAAATTGATTGATTCAGTTGAGCATGAGATGCTTTCACATGAGAATCATTTCATCTGTTAGACGCCAATTTCTTGTTTTAGAATAGTTGATATATATATATATATATGTACAGCATATCATTGCTTTTACCTCATGCTCACATATCCTGATTTTCTATCATCATGTAGATAGTATAGCTATCTACCTATTTATATTATTGCCTTACTGAGCATGTGGAGCTCACCCTTTCATTTTCCACCCCCTTTCATAGCATCCACATTAGAGATAACGGGTGTAGAGAGTAGACTGACAAGTATACACCATGTACAGATCGTTGTATCTATATGTCTAAAGTACAGTATTGAATATGATGGAACAATTGGGGATGTAAATGTATGTAAATTAATTGTCAATATATGTAATTCGTGTGATGTATAAATATATCGACCACTCTATTTCATAATAAATGATATCAATATGTGTATATGTGTGTGTTTTCTTAATGGTTAAAAAGTGTATCGATATTGATTCACAGCTCGACTGGTTTAGAGGGAACTGTCACAAGGAGGTAAGAAAATAGTTGTAAAAGCGAAAAACTTGTACTAAAATTTTTATAAGAATTGGGTCATGACAGCTGCGTATTAATATAGAATAGAAAGGCAATTGCCTATAGATCTTGGCAATTAAAAGATCACGAGAAGAATTAATTAACCCGTGATTTGAAATTGGCAACTGTAATGTTTGCATTGAAAATATGGCGTTACTACTGGTACAATGAGAAATTATAGATTCTTATTAATTATAAAAGTCTTGGATATTTATTTTCATAGAAGGAATTGAACATAAGACAAAGGAAATGACTAGGGTTAGTGCCTTGAGCAGAAGTGACTTCAGAATGGTGTTATATATAAATATAATGGTCAGGAAATGAGAATTGTTTGAACGTTCTGTGAACCACAAATTGGATGTGGTTCTTCTGATATTGATGTTTGTATGGTACCTAACCTGAGATTTGAACATTAGACTTGATTTATCAAATCTTATAGGCTCAACATAATGATAAATACTATATCGATATGGCTAGTTATATACTAAAGGGTACTCTAACAGATTTGGTATCGACAGTGATGAATTATTGAGATTTAAAAGCAAAATTGTGTACCCAAAGATCTATAGTTAAAGGAATTGATGTCGTCAGAGGCTCATCCATAGAGACATACCTCGTATTTGGAGAGTACTAAGATGCATAAAAAATCTTCGAAAGGTATATTGGTAATCAGGTGTGATAAGAGTAATAATTGAATTTGTGACTAAATGTTTCATATGTCAGCAGGTTAAGATAGAGTACCAGAACCCTACAGGATTATTACAACCTTTACCTAAGCCAACATGGATTTGAGATCATGCGCCCAAGATTTTAATGGCTTTTGGAAGGACCATTTGCCAAGGGCAGAGTTTCCGTAAAGAAATAGTTACCACTCAAGCATTGGAATAGCACCATACGAAGTGTTATATGGTCAAAGATGTCATTCAATGATTTAGATGGGAAGAAGTGGGTGAAAGAAATATTTTTGCTACCGATCTAGTAAAGCAAGCTTTTAAGGATGCACACTTAAGTTGTGAGAGACCGAGAGCAACTCAAGGTAGGCAAAAGAGTTACACTGACCAAAGATGAAGACCTTTGGAATTTTTGGTTGGAGATTCAATGTTTCTAAAAGTTTCTTCTTCCAAAGGCATAATGAGATTTGGAAAGAAGAGAAAGTTAAGTCCCTGTTATATTGGGCCTTTCGAAATCTTAGATCGAGTGGGAGACAAGGCTTACAGATTGGCGTTACCGCTAGATTTATTGAGTATCCACAATGTCTTCTATGTTTTGATACTACACAAGTACCATCTAGATCCCACACATGTGATTAAGTATGAACCACTGGGATTAAAAGAGGATATGACATATATGGAGAAACCGATTTGGATCTTAGACAGGAAAGAAAAGGCGTTACAGTCTAAGACAATTCATTTAGTTAAAGCTCTATGGCAGCACCATACCTCGGAGGAGGCCACGTGAGAATTGAAAAGTTTAATGCGAGAGAAGTACCCACAATTATTTAAGGACTGAAGTACTTTTAAATTTGGAGACCAAATTTCTCGAGGTGGGGAGAATGTAAATACTCTAAATTTTTTTTAAACTTGGTTTTATCCATTATTAACAAATAAATCATCGAGATTAAAGATTTCATTCCATTAGTCAAGGATTTAAATTAAAATTATATTGACTTTAGGAATGAATACCTATGGGAAGTAGGAATAAAATTTTTATACATATAAGCTAGGAAGAATAGCCATATGAAGTATAAGTGCAAATACTAAATCAAATTAATTTTTATACATACTATAAAAGAAACTTATCAAGTACAAGGATATACAAATATGCATGAGTACATATATGTGTAACAATTTCTTCAAATTAAGCATATGCACACACGTGTATGGGAACCTAACGTCTCCTTCAGTGAGGTATACATTTAGGAAACCTGGGGAAATGTAAAATTGAGGAAGGTAAGATAGTAACATGAGAAAAGAAATGATAGTGATGGTTCACCATATATATATATAAACAATACATAAGCATGTGGAAATGGTAAATGAGACCATAGCCTGTGCCGATTAACCAAAATTTACACCCTGTGCACTGCTAGAAAATAGACTGAATGAGGTATGAATCAACTAAGGGATTTAGTCATTCGGTGAAGGTGAAATGATGGGAAGTTGTTAGGCATAAATCTGGAACAAGAAAGAAAAAGAAAAGAAACCAGAAAGAAGAGAGGAAACGTGGAGACTGATGGTGTTCGGTAAGGCAGATTGGCGTTGTCCAAACTGCTCATTACATATAATATATACTACGTATCATGGGAGAAGGTTACAACAAGAGAAGGAAAAAGGACATCAGGAGAGAGCAACAATAGAGGTCGAAAAACATGGGGCAGGAAAGCATGCTAGAAAACAGGACAACACGAAGCAGAAACGTGATTGGAGCAGAGAAAACGTGATCAACATAAATATCTCTGAAGCATGCCAGGAAAGGAAACAAGAAGGAACTACAATTGACGACCGAGATCCAAAACTGAAAACGAAAGCAGGAGACCAGAGAGAAGAGGTGGGAACAGAGAGCTCCCCCTCCCTGGAAACTGAAAACTAAAGCAGAGAGATGAAAGAGATGAGGTAATGGCGATGAGAGGGAGTGCATGAGAGGGAGATGCGGTTAAAGAGAAAGCAGCTAATGCCATCGTTGCAAGAGCTTTTCAAGAAGAGACACAACGGGTCGGATTGCCTCTATAACAGAACAAATTTGAGCGAGAGAGAGACTGAATTGACAAAAAAAAAAGAGCCGAGCAGAAATGGGTCCAGGTGGTTGAGAGCTCTCGGTTTGGTGTTGGGAAAAGAACTGAAGAAGGGGATAAGCTTATTGACACTGCTAAGGACAATGACGTTGGATTGAGAAACCAGAAGAGGGTGGATCAGGAATGTTTGAGAAACAGAGGGCTCGATACCTCTGTGAGACCAAAATTGAAGGAAAAGAGGAAATGTGAAGCTGAGGTCGGTGAAGGGGACCCTCTTCAGTTTCCATGCTATATAGGAAACTTATGAATTCTTCTTTCTTGCTCTACTGTAGTAGAAACTCCCCTGGGAAAGTCGTGAATGTCTGAAACAATGGGATCCGGGAGTTAAAGCCTGTCGAGTTTCTGACAAAAGCGCTGGAGACAGTGAAGAAGAACAAATTAGAAGCCTAACCGAAAGGTAAAACCAATTGAACCGAGGCACCTTCCCTGGTGCAGTAACTAGGCAGTGGTGAGAGGAGAGAAACCTGCATGGGATTTTAGAAAAGGCACCACTCCAGCTGATCCATTTTCATTCAGTTAAAGTGAGCTTCGAGAAACAAGGAACAACGAGAAGGAAGGGCAGTGAAGGCAGCTCAGCTGAGGAAGAAGGGTTAGAAGAGGTTAAAGCCTCACAGACTTCGTGGAAACTAATGCAGATGAGGTCGTGAGGTTTATTGGAGGGCTGGAATTTTAACATCATACAGGAGCTTTCAGTTATGAAAGCTAAAGTAGAACGCTGTTAATGAAAGTTAAAGGCTAAGTTTCGGTATTGTTATGAGAGCAGGGTATTAGGAAACTCTTGGTCATTGACTATAGTTTTCCAAAAGGTGTTGTAAGCAAAGAGATAACAGCCAACTCATGGGCTAAAGTAGTCGGTTGCGGCAAGGTGTAAGGAAGGTAAGCTATCCTTTGGTACAACATATATGATATATATCTAAGAGGCATTGAAAATAAATATAAAATAAGATAATAATAAAGTGGAATAAAGATCTCTTAGTCAGATTATAATAAAAGAACGAGAAGGAATAATATTTGTTTGGGTTAATTATGCCTTGGTAAAATAAATATTTATGGTGAATTTTTATGTGCATTGGTGATATAGGAAATAAAGTACAGAGAAAATTGGAAAAAGCGAAGGAAAGGGTTTCGGGAAAATTAATTGAGTAAACCGGATTCATTGACTCCAATCACTAAGGCATTGAGGACTACGGATAGAAACCAAGGTAAGAAAAATTATGTGTGCTGCTAGAGATAGATTCACGTATTTTTTTGTGGATTTGTAGATATCGCATTCTAGGCAGAATATACAAGCATCGAAATTTTAGAAGGTATTATACCGATTTTATAGTACCGAAAATTATGGAAAACTTTAGTATCAATTGCTTGGCCTATCTTCTCCACGATAAATTTAAGTCAATTTAGTTAAATAAATATCAATATAGTTTTAGTTGTCGATTTTAGATCGATAGTCCCTAGTTTTAATGGCCCTGTATCGTACATTGAATTTTAAACTGAAAAAGGGCATGTTAGCCTCCATTTGAAATGATTTATTTCTGAAATGAATTTTACAGCAATTTTAAAGTAAATAAATTGTTTATAAATTGACATTGGCAAAAGTACTTGAGCGCGTGAAGACTGTATGTCACATTGAATTGCTCATATTAGATTTTAATATGATTTATGAGTGAAACCTTGCTGGAGTCTTCGTGTATTCCTGTGTAATCTTGCACTGACTTGCTTGTACGTGATTTTGGGGCAAAGGCAACAGTTAACCATGCTACATTGTTATCGTTATTGTACTGAATTGTTACTATTACTGTGGTCAACAGAGTACGATCTACCGTACAACACGCATGTGAGTACGATGTACCGTGTTACTGGTCTTCAGACATACGTTTGGGTAGCTGACCACTCCTACGGTGATTGATATCCCAGCACACTTGATTAGTGATTGTCCGGAGTCACCGACATTGGTCAGTTGTCCTACTAATTACTTTTATAGCATGTTCCGCCTTGTTTCGTCTATTTGATTTATTGATTTGACTTTATGAACTGTTTTGACCGTATGAACTGTATTACTGTATGGAACTGTGATATTCAATTGCATAAAGACACTATGGAGGTCACCTCTTGAATCCTGCGGGAACAAAGTGTCACACAGTCGTCAAAATAAAACGTAGTAGATAGTTTTAGAACTTTAATGTATTACAGTACAAGGTTTACACTATCTCGTCTATTTTGATTGTACGACACACAGTCAGTACGCGTTCAAGCACATATGATCATAATATCTTTATAAGCAAATCATTTTACCTCAAAATCACATATAAATTCAATTTTTTCATGAAACCGTTCAAAACAGGCTGATTAACTCTTTTTCGGATAAAATCCTTGAAAAATAGTCTGTGTAAATTCAAAATTTGTGATTTTCGATATTTAAAACAGAATTCAAGCCACATCAGAATCTATGCAAACCATTTAAATTCAATCCGTAAAAATTAAGTTATTCAACTAGGCTAAAATCTCTAATTTTTGGAGTCATAAAATTCGACATAGATTTTTCGATAATTTTGATACTACGAAATTAGGCCTAAAATTTTATATTTACAAATATATGAAAATTATGCATATTTATCTCTAGTAGCAACGAGAATTTTCCTTACCTCGGTGTCCTACCAAAAATCCTAAGTATCTTAGCAGTGCGAGTCAACGATTTTGTGTTAATCAATTTGTTTCCCTGAAATTCTGAACCGATATTTCGACCGTATTTTTCTGGATTTTTCTCCCAATTCCGTTGGGCCTTCTTTTTTACTCCATATATATATATATATATATATATATATATAAATATATATATATATAATTCGAAATATATATATATATAAAAATATATATAAGAATTTCCCTTTTTTTTCCTTCGCGCGGTTTAAACTTTTTCGCGTCTTTCTCTTCTTCTTCCTTCTTCGCTACTGTTTACTGTCTTCGCCGATTTCCTTCCGTCCTTTTCTTTCTCTCGGTTATCGTCTCCTTCCTTCCCGCTCTGCTACCACCAACATCGGTCTTCCATTTCGGTCTTTTTCCCCATACAGCTCGCTTTCCTCCCCCCTCGTCACTGCCCTGTTTTCTACCTCTCCTGTCTCCTCCTCCGGCCACGCCTCACTCCAACTCACCACTGCTGCTCGCCCTCCCCTCTGCCTCACGCCTCACCTTCTGTTTAGCGCTGGAGTAAAGGCAGAATTTGCTTAACACTCTCCCTCACGTCACCTGTGATTTACAGAGGGTGGAGCCCTCATGTTCTGCCCTTTTTTTAATTTAGATTTGCTTGGGCTAATTCAGCTGCTGTTTGTTTTCAAGGGTAGCAACGTTGACCTCGCAGAACACTTCCAAACCGAGCCTTGATTCGGCCTTCATGTTTTCTACCTCAACAGCTCTTAACTACTGTCATCGTTTCCTTGCTTCTTCTATGCTCAGCCCCTAGAAATCTAGTTTCAGTATTAGATATATGTATATACTTACGTAAATATATTTCTTTCCTGTGCAGTGCAGTGGTCTATCACCAGCTGGCTTCTTTTCCTTCCCTTCCTTCCCACTGAAAACCATCCTATCTTCAGCAGCCAACACTCACACACAACTGCAGCTCAGTACTCTTCTTTATATTCGATCTGAGCACCTCCCCACGTGGTCTGCTTCTTTTTCTACTGTAGCCATTTTCCTGTTTTAAATATGTATATATATAATTTTTTTCCACCGAATGGTTCAGGTTACTGGCCATCCTCCATTCCCTTGGTCCCTTGTCTTTGTCTCCGTGTTTCTCTGCTCCCACTCACTCTCTCGATCTGTCCCATCCTCATCTTCAGTTTTTTCTTCTCCTGCTCCCTCTACATTTCTCTGTTTCTTGCCTTGATATCTGTACAGGACACAGGGCAGAGGGAGCATGGTGAGCGATGGCGTGAGGAGGAAGAGAAATGGGATTCACTCCCCATTTATTTTCCTGTTTCCTGCTATTGTTTCTCTACACTTCTGCCTCCCCATCACTTCGGTTCAGCCTTCACACACGTACACTGTCAGACCCGGATTTTTGTAGCTTGTACCTTATGATTCCTATGTGTATGAACACTATGTAATAATAGTTGAATCATAAGAAGAGTATTTACTAAACTTAAAGTGTTCTTGGAAGGAATTAACACGCAAAAGCTACATAAAATGCCTAATGTGAGCGATGGGTATCACAGGCTAAACCGAATTATTCTAAATCATTCTGACTGAAAATAAGAACTTAAAATCAGAGAGCGTAGAGAGCTCATGAAAGAAAGTCAGCTTGATTTAGTCCCGAACATATAAAACGAAAGTAAAAACTAAAAAGGGTAAAATGGACCTTTTTGGCGAGAAAAGGAGTTTCGGGTGAAATTATCCACCGGGAGTGGTTGGAATATAAAGACGAGAGTGTAAGACATAAGATATGACACTCTCAAAATTTTAATAAAAAGTCAACATGGTCAATGGTTAAGGAAAAAGTCAACTATAGTTAAGAAAGTGGACTTTTACCATAGTTGACTAATAATGGTTAAAAATTAACCTAAGTATGGAGAAAAATTTGGGGAAAAATATTCTTAGCCAGAATACAAGATAATCATCCCCGAAAGTAAGGAAAATTTATTCGAAAGGATTCCGGATTAAATTTAATGGTTTAAAACGCAATGGGCCTAAGGTGAAAATTTTAAAGCCCATTAAGGTATACTAAACGTATATCGAAATTCTTAGGTCCTTTAGACCGAATTATTGGACCAAATGATCGGCCAAATTTTGAGACAATAAAAGGCCCGAGACATACTAAAAATTTCAGCCCGAAAGCCCATTAGAAAAGCCCAAACCGAGAAGCCCAATTGGAAAAGCCCATGAGATAAATATCTAACCATAGTTAAAGTTAACTATGACTCATAAGGTGACTCATAAGGTGACTCATGGCTAAGACTTGGAAAGTCAAGTATAATGGCTGGAAAGTAAAGCTTAATGGCTAAGTATATCGCTTATAAATGCAGCCACACCATTGTCATCTTCATCACACAAATTTCGGCTAGAAGAAAACACCATTGAAACATATTATACAAGCTTTCTCTCACTAGAAATCACTAGGAATTAGGCATATTTGGAACTTGCATTCTTCATGGAAGTTGTTCCAAATTGAAGGGAGATTGACATATGTTGGAATTGGCTATCAAGGAGCCATAGAGTGCAAACCGAGAGCCTCCAAAGTTTCGGCCAAAGGGTGAACACAACAATTGGTATATTTTCAAATTTCCAATTTCATATATGTTAATGTATGAATGATTTCAAGTATGTTGATATATGTTTTAAGCATTGAAACATATTAAATCACCATGAAATGGGTTAGGCCGAGAGTGATCAATGGGATATAAAATTATGTCAATATGATTTTTAAGACATAAATGGATTAGTGTACATGTATTAATGTTAATGGTGTAATTAGAATTAATCAAATTGATTAATTAATACATGTAATTTGTTGGCAATCAAGGTGTTTGTTAAATGCCTAAATGAACTATGTGACGATTGGTAATGTTGCTTGCCAAGTGTTTGTGAATATGCCTAAGTGAAAATGGCTAGATAATAGGCATGAATGGCATGCTATGGTGAAATCGAGACATGGGTAGCTATCGGCCATGGCATGTGGCCGAGAGGCCCAATGGGCCAAGCCCAATTATTTTAGGTCCAATAAGGTGTAATGGGCCTAGGACAAGCCCAATAAGAGTTGGTGGGCCCCACAAGCCCAATAGGCCCAACGAAAATGAGTAGTAAAATGAAAATGGACTTAAGGCCTAGTTAGGCCCATTAAGGATTTTTAAGGCCCATTAAGGGAAAATAGACTGTATTAATGTATAATACAGTAGGAAAAGTATGATTAACCTGAGGAATGGTTGTTTACAGCTTCGGAGTTTACATTGAGAGCTGATCGGACTGCGAGATTGAGCAGCACCGAGGAAGTGAGGTCACGTGACGTGATCCGAGGTAAGGGACTTTTGCGAGTAGTTAGAGATACTTGCACGTATTTTCGTCTGCTTTTACATTCACTTAAAAACTCTGAGGGTCAGAGAAAGTGAATAATAATTATTGCGACCCGATAGTGGCAAATTACGATTTTGCCCCTAGTTAGTCAAAAAGTCAACTTTTGTGAGAAGTTGCAAAAAGTATGAAAAATACTATTGTGAGTGTTTAATTGCCATTAGCATGAAAATAAATAGATGGGCTAATGATTTTAAGGTTGATGTGACTTAAGCACGCTTTATAGTGCTGATTTTAATGTTTTATAAACAATCCCTTTTAAATAGCCATCTATCATATTATGTGAGAATGAATCGTGCTAGAGCATAGCTCGCACTGGGATTCATATGTTTTCCACATACATTAGTGCTGGACTTTTATACGCACTAGATTTCCATGACATGCATGATAGAGTACTGGAGTTTTACTCGTACTCAGTTTTATATGATATATGCATGACACAGAGTGCTGGAGCGATTAGCTCGCACTCGAGTTTTACATGAGATGCATGACAGAGTGATGGAGCGTTGCTCGTACTCGATTCTTCATGGTTTATACATGACATAGTACTGGAGCTATTGTTCGTACTTGATTTGATATTGTGCATAGCATAGTACTGGGAGCTATTGCTCGTACTTGATTTAATAAATGAACTATGCATTGACCTAGTTGTTGGAGATTGCTCGCACTAGAGTTGAGTTTGTGATGTGAAACAGTGTTCGAGCGTAGTGTCGACTGTGTGTCGCACTTGAGGACGCATACTGTATGTGATATTATATACATGGTACCTATTCATGTCGCATTCTTGTGTGACTGAGTGTCACATTTTGAGAGGATGGCCAGCATGAGGGTATTTGTGAATGTGGTATAAATATTTCCATAGTTACGAGGGCTAAGTCCTATGGGAGGCACCCTGGCTGTGAGGGTCCACGGGTGTACTTTGTACCGTGTCTGAGTGGCACGAGGTGTACACTGTACCATGTGTTACGTATAGCTGACGGCTGTAGTGGACTGACCATCCTCCCGTTGCAGCAGTGATGCCCCGCACACCGAGTATTGTGTTGCTTGGGATCACTTTTCGGATATGATCATAGTCCAAGATACTATTTGCATAAACCACAGAGTCTTACATGATATATCACATTGATTGACTGATTTAAACTGTGGACAGACCTGAGGGATGGGTCGGACTCCGATTTTTTGTTGTGAATCATTTGATGCCATATTTATTGAGATTTAAATATACATGGCATGATTTACATAAAGGCATGATTTATATACGATGCATTGTTTTGCACTACATGCCTACATTTGAGAAAGAAAGCATGATTTTCTGTACATGGGATTTATTCTGTACAAGTATATATATTCTATTTCAAGACATGCTTTTTAAAGCGAGTAAAGGAAATAATGTTTCAAGGCATAGCATTATTTTGAGTAGATAGTGTTGATATCTACTTGCTTGCCTGATTTCCTTACTGAGCGCGTTGTATGCTTACCCCCCTTTCTTTACATCTCTCTACAAAGCGTCAGTAGAGCGAGAGCTATCGAGGGATAGTGTCCCAGAGTCCACTGCTAGTTCCTATCGTTCGCCAGGTATACCTATTATGTACAGTTGTGTATCTAAACATTGAAACAGCACAGTGATGTATACGTTATATGGGGAATGTATTTGTATGAGATTTTATATAATCTCACATGTATAATAAAAGCAGTTACAGTCAGTAATAATATATTGACATATATGATAATGGATGATGTGGTAAGTGAAGACTCTGACATCGAATCACAGCCCAACCATTGAAGAGAGGTAAGGTAAGTTAAAAATGCGAAAAATTTATAGTGGTTTTTGGTTAAAGTCAAGGATTTAGAATAGGTCCCGACAGAATGGTATCAGAGCAGGGGTTGGTCTGATGTGAGTCGGTGTTAGAAAATAGGAAAGTATACATCCCCATAGTACTATGCTGTGTTTAGATATAACTGTGTATACCGGATAGGAGATGGACTAATTCATTATTATGAATGAAGGAACTTTGCCTATATGGCAAATACGCGTAGTGGTAGAGGTATGAGAGGTAGGGCTCGAGGCAGGGGAGATAGACTCGAGGGACGAGCCGCTGCCGGACCATTACCTACGCATGAGACTCCAGGTGCTACTGAGGCACCCGAGTGTGCCGAGACGCGCTTCACGAGATTAGAGCGTGGTCTTGAGACTATTATTGAGATACTGGCACAGACAATGCCAGGTAGGCAGAGACAGGAGGCAGGAGCTGCTACAGGAGAGGCAGTTGCCCCTGATACACCTACGCAGACAGCTGATGCACAGAGGACTGTAGATACTCCTACACCCCCACCGATTTCGGGTGGTAGTGGATTAGGATATGGATGTGATCTGCATCGGTTGCGAGAATTCCAAAAGTTTAGACCTCCATCATTTAGTGGGGTTAAGGATCCAGTGGCTGCTGAGGAGTGGTTAGCAGAGCTGGAGAAGCTTTATGGATTTTTTGAGTGTACGACCTCGAAGATGGTCGCGTTTGCTGCGTTCCTACTGAAGGGAGCTGCAGAGCATTGGTGGAAGTCCACCCGACCTATATTGAGATCCCGACACACGGATATTAGTTGGGACATATTTCGGGAGGCCTTCAGAAGGCAGTTTGTTCCGGACACCGCATAGCGAAAACTACAGGCAAAATTTTTGGGACTACGCCAGGGGAGTCTATCTGTGGACGAGTATGAGACTCGATTCCTATCCCTAGGAAGATATGACCCGGATACCATGTACAGTGAGACCAGAAAGGTCCACAGGTTTATTGACGGGTTGAGACCGGTGCTACGGTCCAAGTTGGTCCCATTAGACATAGTGACCTATGAGGAAGCAGTGCGCAGGGCGCAATTATGTGAGCAGGATTATGACAGGAATGCTTTCGAGTTTGGGAAGTTTAGCCGTAGCTGAGATATACAGAAGAAGAGGCCGGCTAGAGATGTCAGTTATCGAGGAGTGAAGAAACTCTTCGGTAAGAGGTCACGAGTAGAGAAGGTACGAGAGAGATATGCTAGACCTCCTGCTTATACGACTGTAGCCCCAGCAAAGGGCATTGTCATAGGAGGACAGAGAACTGCTGCAGATCAGTGCAGAAGATGCGGTAGATCACATGGAGATAGACCATGTTCACAGGGTTCTATGGTATGTTTTCGATATGGGAAACAGGGGCACATGGCTAGAGAGTGCCCAGCGCCATTTGTGATTGCACCACAAAGGGGCAGGGAGTTTGATAGAACTCCAACTGGTACGTCTGCTCAGAGAGGTAGAGCGACGGCAGAGGAGAAGGGAAAACAAGTGATGGGTCAAGGGCGAGTACATGCTTTGGACCAGGGAACAGCTGATGCTTCATCGGATGTGATTCGAGGTAACACCCTGATTTATGATATTGAAGCATATGTTTTAATTGATCCTGGTGCCACGTATTCTTTTGTATCGCCTTCATTTGCAGGTAAATTAGCAAGACATGTAGAGCGTACACATTTATGTATGATGATGTTGATTAGTACGCCTATAAATAGTAGTCAAGTGGTAGAATATGTATTTAATGACTGCAAGTTGAGAGTAGGGGATAAGGAGATGACAGCCAATCTAATATTACTAAGTATGAGTGACTTTGATATAATATTAGGAATGGATTGGCTATCTACAAACCATGCTCTTTTAGATTGTTATGCTAAGACAGTTATGTTTCCTCACCCTACTAGATATGTTGTAAAGTTTAATAAGAATAAATGAAAGGAGTAGTTATGATTATTACATGGTTACTGATTTAGAAAACCTTCAACATATCAAGGTTTCATTGCGTACGTGGTAGATATGGATAAGGCACATCCGGAGTTGTCAGATATCACTGTGGTCAGTGAGTACCCAGATGTTTTCCCAGATGAATTGCCAGGGTTACCACCAGACAGAGAGATGGAGTTCTGTATAGATCTGGTACCTGGTACGGAGCCTATTTCGAGACCACCATATCGCATGGCCTTAGTTGAGCTGGAGGAGCTCAAGAGACAGTTGCAGGAGCTGTTGGATATGGGTTTTGTTCGACCGAGTGTTTCACCTTGGGGAGCACCGGTTTTGTTTGTGAGGAAGAAGGATGGGAGCCTCCGATTGTGTATAGACTACCGATTGTTGAATAAGGCTACCATCAAGAATAGATACCCCCTTCCACACATTGGCGACTTGTTAGATCAGCTTCAGGGAGCATAGGTCTTTTCCAAGATTGACCTGAGGTCTGGGTATCATCAGCTGAAGGTTCGGAGTGGAGATGTACCCAAGACAACATTTCGTACCCGGTATGGCCATTATGAGTTCTTGATCATGCCATTCGGATTGACGAATGCTCCAGCTGCTTTCATGGCTTTGATGAACGATGTGTTCAAGCCATATTTGGACCAGTTTGTTATCGTCTTCATCGATGACATATTGGTGTATTCGAGATCCAAGGAGGAGCATGAGGAGCACCTCAGGATCGTGCTGCAGACGTTACGGGAGCATGAGTTATATGCTAAGCTCAGTAAGCGTGACTTTTGGTTGTCACAGATCTCGTTTTTGGGACATGTTGTATCGAAAGATGGTGTATCAGTTGATCCATCTAAGATAGAGGCTGTAGTTCAGTGGGAACAGTCGAGGATAGTCACCGAGATCAGGAGTTTCCTGGGTTTAGCTGGATACTATCGGAGATTCGTTGAGAGATTTTCGAAGTTGGCTGCTCCGTTGACACGTCTTACTCGAAAGAGTGTAAAGTTCATATGGAATGAGGATTGTGAGAAGAGTTTTGAGGAGTTGAAGTGTCGATTGACTACCGCTCCAATTCTCACTATCCCTACCAGCTCAGGAGGATTTACAGTGCATACCGATGCTTCGCATCAGGGACTGGGCTGCGTTTTGATGCAGGATGGGAAGGTAGTTGCTTATGGATCCAGACAGTTGAAGGATCATGAGAAGAACTATCTGACCCATGATTTGGAGCTAGCTATAGTAGTGTTTGCGTTGAAGGTATGGCGCCACTACTTATATGGTGAGAAGTTCCAGATATTTACCGACCACAAGAGCCTCAAGTATCTGTTCTCACAGAAGGATCTGAACATGAGACAGAGAAGATGGCTAGAGCTTCTGAAGGACTACGATTGTGAGATACTTTATCATCCGGGTAAGGCTAACGTTGTAGCTGATGCCTTGAGCAGGAAGAGCCTGGGGATGGTATCGTATATGATGGTTAGGGAACATGATTTGCTAGAGCAGTTTGCTAGCCTCAGTTTGGGAGTCGTGCCTTCTGACATGGATACAGGCTATGTGATAGCTAGTCTACGCTTGGAGCCGGATCTGTTAGACAGGATCAGAGTAGCTCAGCAGACTGATCCATTTTGTATGGATGTGAGTAGTCAGATGCAGAAGGGCACCGTGACTGATTTTGAGTTGAGTTCTGATGGACTACTGAGGTTCAGAGGCAGATTGTGTGTTCCCGAGGATCCAGGACTTAGGAGATTGATATTGGCGGAAGCTCATTCGTCGAGGTATACGTTACATCCGGGGAGTAACAAGATGTATCAGAACCTCCGGAAGGTATACTGGTGGTTGGGTATGAAGAAAGATGTAGCAGACTTCGTGGCAAAGTGTCTCATATGTCAGCAGGTGAAGGTAGAGCATCAGAAACCTGCAGGATTATTGCAGCCTCTACCTATACCGACATGGAAATGGGAGCATATCACCATGGATTTCGTGATGGGTTTACCAAGGACCCGCAGGAATCACGATGCTATATGGGTGATCGTTGACAGACTGACGAAGTCAGCCCACTTCCTAGCTATGAGAGCGACTGATACTCTGAGTTCATTAGCAGAACTGTACGTACGCGAGGTAGTGAGGTTACACGGTGTACCAGTGAACATAGTCTCTGATAGGGATTCCCGCTTCACATCCCACTTTTGGGGACATTTTCAAGAAGCCATGGGAACCCAGTTGAGTTTGAGCACCGCTTTCCATCCTCAGACAGATGGTCAGTCAGAGAGGACCATACAGACTCTGGAGGACATATTGAGAGCATGTGTGCTAGACTATCGAGGCTCCTGGGATGACCACCTGCCACTAGCCGAGTTCGCCTACAACAGCAGTTATCATTCGAGTATCGGGATGGCACCGTATGAGGCTTTGTATGGCCGTAGATGTCATTCCCCTATTGGATGGGAAGAAGTGGGTGAACGTAAGATTTTTGCTCCTAACATGGTTACGCAAGCATCTGAGGACGTCCGCTTGATAGTAGAGAGACTGAGGACAGCTCAGAGCAGACAGAAAAGTTACACTGATAGGAGACGTAGGCCACTAGAGTTTGCAGTTGGTGAATCCGTGTTTTTGAGAGTTTCTCCTTCCAAGGGTATAGCGAGATTTGGGAAGAGAGGGAAACTAAATCCTCGCTATATTGGACCCTTTGAGATACTTGATCGAGTGGGAGATAAGGCGTATAGGTTGACATTGCCATCAGACTTATCAGGTGTCCACAACGTCTTCCACATATCGATGCTTCGGAAGTATCACCCGGATTCGTCACATGTGATTAGTTACGAGCCTTTGGAGCTCCGAGAGGACATGTCATATGTTGAGAGATCGATTCGGATATTAGATAGGAAGGAGAAGGTATTGAGATCGAAGACCATCGGATTAGTAAAGATTCTCTGGCAGCATCATACTTCAGAGGAAGCTACTTGGGAGCTAGAGAGTCTGATGCGAGAGAAGTACCCTCACCTATTTGAGGACTGACTTGGTTCTAATTTGGAGGACCAAATTTTCTGAGTGGGGGAGGATTGTCAGACCCAGATTTTTGTAGCTTGTACCTTATGATTCCTATGTGTATGAACACTATGTAATAATAGTTGAATCATAAGAAGAGTATTTACTAGACTTAAAGTGTTCTTGGAATGAATTAACACGCAAAAGCTACATAAAATGCCTAATGTGAGCGATGGGTATCACAGGCTAAACCGAGTTATTCTAAATCATTTTGACTGAAAATAAGAACTTAAAATTAGAGAGCGTAGAGAGCTCATGAAGGAAAGTCAGCTTGATTTAGTCCCGAACATATAAAACGAAAGTAAAAGCTAAAAAGGGTAAAATGGACCTTTTTGGCGAGAAAAGGAGTTTCGGGTGAAATTATCCACCGGGAGTGGTTGGAATATAAAGACGAGAGTGTAAGACATAAGATATGACACTCTCAAAATTTTAAGAAAAAGTCAACATGGTCAATGGTTAAGGAAAAAGTCAACTATAGTTAAGAAAGTGGACTTTTACCATAGTTGACTAATAATGGTTAAAAATTAACCTAAGTATGGAGAAAAATTTGGAGAAAAATATTCTTGGCCAGAATACAAGATAATCATCCCCGAAAGTAAGAAAAATTTATTCGGAAGGATTCCGGATTAAATTTAATGGTTAAAAACGTAATGGGCCTAAGGTGAAAATTTTAAAGCCCATTAAGGTATACTAAACGTATATCGAAATTCTTAGGTCCTTTAGACCGAATTGTTGGACCAATTGATCGGCCAAATTTTGAGACAATAAAAGGCCCGAGACATAGAAAAAATTTCAGCCCGAAAGTCCATTAGGAAAGCCCAAACCGAGAAGCCCAATTTGAAAAGCCCATGAGATAAATATCTAACCATAGTTAAAGTTAACTATGACTCATAAGGTGACTCATGGCTAAGACTTGGAAAGTCAAGTATAATGGCTGGAAAGTAAAGCTTAATGGCTAAGTATATGGCTTATAAATGCAGCCACACCATTGTCATCTTCATCACACAAATTTCGGCTAGAAGAAAACACCATTGAAACATATTATCCAAGCTTTCTCTCACTAGAAATCACTAGGAATTAGGCATATTTGGAACTTGCATTCTTCATGGAAGTTGTTCCAAATTGAAGGGAGATTGACATATGTTGGAATTGGCTATCAAGGAGCCATAGAGTGCAAACCGAGAGCCTCCAAAGTTTCGGCCAAAGGGTGAACACAACAATTGGTATATTTTCTAATTTCCAATTTCATATATGTTAATGTATGAATGATTTCAAGTATGTTGATATATGTTTTAAGCATTGAAACATATTAAATCACCATGAAATGGGTTAGGCCGAGAGTGATCAATGGGATATAAAATTATGTCAATATGATTTTTAAGACATAAATGGATTAGTGTACATGTATTAATGTTAATGGTGTAATTAGAATTAATCAAATTGATTAATTAATACATGTAATTTGTTGGCAATCAAGGTGTTTGATAAAATGCCTAAATGAACTATGTGATGATTGGTAATGTTGCCTGCCAAGTGTTTGTGAATATGCCTAAGTGAAAATGGCTAGATAATAGGCATGAATGGCATGCCATGGTGAAATCGAGACATGGGTAGCTATCGGCCATGGCATGTGGCCGAGAGGCCCAATGGGCCAAGCCCAATTATTTTAGGCCCAATAAGGTGTAATGGGCCTAGGACAAGCCCAATAAGAGTTGGTGGGCCCCACAAGCCCGATAGGCCCAATGAAAATGAGTAGTAAAATGAAAATGGACTTAAGGCCTAGTTAGGCCCATTAAGGATTTTTAAGGCCCATTAAGGGAAAATAGACTGTATTAATGTATAATACAGTAGGAAAAGTATAATTAACCTGAGGAATGGTTGTTTATAGCTCCGGAGTTTACATTGAGAGCTGATCGGACTGCGAGATTGAGCAGCACCGAGGAAGTGATGTCACGTGACGTGATCCGAGGTAAGGGACTTTTGCGAGTAGTTAGAGATACCTGCACGTATTTTCGTCTGCTTTTACATTCACTTAAAAACTCTGAGGGTCAGAGAAAGTGAATAATAATTATTGCGACCCGATAGTGGCAAATTACGATTTTGCCCCTAGTTAGTCAAAAAGTCAACTTTCGTGAGAAGTTGCAAAAAGCATGGAAAATACTATTGTGAGTGTTTAATTGCTATTAGCATAAAAATAAATAGATGGGCTAATGATTTTAAGGTTGATGTGACTTAAGCACGCTTTATAGTGCTGATTTTAATGTTTTATAAACAATCCCTTTTAAATAGCCATCTATCATATTATGTGAGAATGAATCGTGCTAGAGCATAGCTCGCACTGGGATTCATATGTTTTCCACATACATTAGTGCTGGATTTTTATACGCACTAGATTTCCATGACATGCATGATAGAGTACTGGAGGTTTACTCGTACTCAGTTTTATTTGATATATGTATGACACAGAGTGCTGGAGCGATTAGCTCGTACTCGAGTTTTACATGAGATGCATGATAGAGTGCTGGAGTGTTGCTCGTACTCGATTCTTCATGGTTTATACATGACATAGTACTGGAGCTATTGCTCGTACTTGATTTGATATTGTGCATAGCATAGTACTGGGAGCTATTGCTCGTACATGATTTAATACATGAACTATACATTGACCTAGTTGCTGGAGATTGCTCGCACTAGAGTTGAGTTTGTGATGTGAAACAGTGTTCGAGCGTAGTGTCGACTGTGTCTCGCACTCGAGGACGCACACTGTATGTGATATTATATACATGGTACCTATTCATGTCGCATTCTTGTGTGATTGAGTGTCACATTTTGAGAGGATGGCCAGCATGAGGGTATTTGTGAATGTGGTATAAATATTTCCATAGTTACGAGGGCTAAGTCCTATGGGAGGCACCTTGGCTGTGAGGGTCCACGGGTGTACTTTGTACCGTGTTTGAGTGGCACGAGGTGTACACTGTACCGTGTGTTACGTATAGCTGACGGCTGTAGTGGACTGACCATCCTCCCGTTGCAGCAGTGATGCCCCGAACACCGAGTACTGTGCTTCTTGGGATCACTTTTCGGATATGATCATAGTCCAAGATACTATTTGTATAAACCACAGAGTCTTACATGATATATCACATTGATTGACTGATTTAAACTGCGGACAGACCTGAGGGATGGGTCGGACTCCGATTTTTTGTTGTGAATCATTTGATGCCATATTTATTGTGATTTAAATATACATGGCATGATTTACATAAAGGCATGATTTATATACGATGCATTGTTTTGCACTACATGCCTACATTTGAGAAAGAAAGCATGATTTTCTGTACATGGGATTTATTCTGTACAAGTATATATATTATATTTCAAGACATGCTTTTTAAAGCGAGTAAAGGAAATAATGTTTTCAAGCATAGCATTATTTTGAGTAGATAGTGTTGATATCTACTTGCTTGCCTGATTTCCTTACTGAGCGCGTTGTATGCTCACCCCCTTTCTTTACATCTCTCTACAGAGCGTCAGTAGAGCGAGAGCTATCGAGGGATAGTGTCCCAGAGTCCACTGCTAGTTCCTATCGTTCGCCAGGTATACCTATTATGTACAGTTGTGTATCTAAACATAGAAACAGCACAGTGATGTATACGTTATATGGGGAATGTATTTATATGAGATTTTATATAATCTCACATGTATAATAAAAGCAGTTACAGTCAGTAATAATATATTGACATGTATGATAATGGATGATGTGGTAAGTGAAGACTCTGACATCGAATCACAGCCCAACCATTGAAGAGAGGTAAGGTAAGTTAAAAATGCGAAAAATTTATAGTGGTTTTTAGTTAAAGTCAAGGATTTAGAACGGGTCCTGACATACACTAAACTATAAAAAAAATTCCTACTCCCTAGGCTGTCAGGACATCACCAATTCATTTCCATTTCCTTACCTACCGTGGACATCATCCATGCTTATTTATACTTGTTTTCTTTCCTTTACCAACCGAAACTATCCTATCCTTAGTCATTTTGATTCTCCATATATCCCATGCCAATTTCCTACTTTCCCTTAAAACATTTTCATAACTATAAGGATTCATATATTTCCTCATGTACATTTTTATATGGAGTTCTTAGGCATTTAGAAGCATGTGTTCATTTATATATATATACATATGTATACGTATATTCCCATAGTTATTTGTTCTTAGTATAAAAAGGGTTTATTGGATTATTTCCTCCAAGTCTCATGATGGGGAATATAATTTAATTTTTAATCATTGACTAAAAAAACACATTTTTATTCCATTGGCTTATATGTTATTCTTTGTTAAAATCACGTACATAAAATTTAGGGTGTTTACATTCTCCCCACCTTAGGAAATTTGGTCTCCAAATTTTTTCTCACATAAGTTCTCAAACAAGTGTGGGTATTTCTCTCGCATTAAGCTTTCTAATTCCCATGTGGAATCTTCCAAAGTGTGATACTACCACAAAACCTTGACCAAAGGAATCGTCTTAGACTACAATTCATTTCTTTCCTGCCTAAGATCCGAATCGGTTTCTCCACAAATGTCATATCCTCCTTCAACTTTAGTGGTTCATACTTATTCACATATGTCAGATTCGGATGATATTTTCGTAGCATTAAAACGTGGAAGACATTATGAATACTTGAAAATTCTAACGACAACGCCAATCTATTTGCTTTGTATCTCGCTCGGTCTAAAATCTTGAAAGGTCCAATGTATCGAGGACTCGGTTTTCCCTTCTTTCCAAATCTTGTTATACCTTATCTTTAACCTACTGACATATGAGGCTTTTAGTCAGAATTTTAATTATATCTCTTATTGTACCTGATTACCAATACACTTTTCGAAGATTTTGATGTGACTTAGTACTCTTCAGATATAGAGTATGTCACGACCTCATTCCGTGACTTACCAAAAACCATTATGAATTTTTCGCTTTTTACTTTACTTACCTTTCTCTCCTCAACAGTTGGGCTGTGATTCGATATTAGTCACCCACTCATACTCATTCACAATATACATAAAATTTAGTATTCTTTTCGATAACATAAATTGTTATACAACATTTGTACATATACATCCTGACCATACAATTGTTTACATAACTGTGCTTTTACATTGTTTAGTACAAAATGTTCAAGTGTGTATACCTCTCGTAAGATGGATAGGCAGCAGATACAATGAATGCTATACCTCAGTCGGACTCAATCTACTGCGGCTGATCTGTAGAGAGTGGAAAATAAAGGGGGATGAGCAAACAACGCTCAGTAAGGAAATCAGGCAAGCAAGTAGACAGCCGCACTATCTACTGAAAATAAGGCTTTGCCTTTCCTTCTCTCATCTCAAAGCATGTATCACAATCATCGATTTTTGACCTATCTCTCTCAGGTCTAACCGTATTATGAAAATAAGTGATATATCATGCGAGACTCAGTGGCTAAATGCAATACTCTCTTGAACTATGACCATAGTGGCTAAATGCAATACTCTCTTGAACTATGATCATATCCTATAATGGTGAAATCTTAGGCAACACAGATCTCGATGTGCGGGTTATCACTGCTATAACAGGAGGGGGCAGTCCATCACAACCGCCAGCTATAAACTCCTCAACTCCACAACTCCATCGCACGGTACAGTGTACTCCATGCCACTCGCACGGTACAACGTACACCCGTGGACCCTTTCCTCATGGTTGGGATGCCTGCCATAGGTCTTAGTCCTCACACCATGGAAATACATCATAGTCGGGGTGCTTGCCATAAGTCTTAGCCCTCATACTATGAAAATCAATTGCCACATCTCTAAATCCACGTGCGAACATCTCAACAGTGTCACACTCAGTCTACACGGAGGAAATCGTCACGGTTTTTCTTTAACATGTCTTATTTATCACATAAAAACTACAGTGCACGTCTTGAGTGTGACTCACAATCAACACTCCGCCTCTTAAACACTGTGTATGCATTTTAAAATATCAAACACTAGTGCGATTAACCTCTAGCACTAGGTTAATGCATAATTCTCTTTTCAAATCAAGTACAAGTTATTACTCAAGTACTATATCATGTATAAATCATGAAAACTGAGTACGAGCAATGCTCTCAGTACTCTATCATGTAAAACTGAGTATGAGCAAAGCTCCCAATACTTTATATGCATCAATCACAAACTGAGTATAAGCAATGCTTCAAGTACTCTAACATGTATAAAATAGCATTAAAATATAGCACGAGTATATCCTCTAATACTATGTGATGCATATCTCAAAATATAGTGCGAGTACTCTCTAGCACTTATGGTTTTCATACAAAACCAAATAGAAGGCTTATTCAAATCACATTTCACACAAGTCGATCAAATAAGCACTCAAATGTGCTGTTTTCGCATGTACATGAAAACATTAGCCATTCTATCATGTAGCTCATGAATGAAGGGTTACAACATGCTTCTCAAGCTTTTTATCCTATTTTTGGATAAATTTACACTTTATCTCATTTGTCTCTATCACACATTAGGCCTATTCATGGGAATTCATGTAGCATATAATATGAAAATGCTATTTAAATACGTGTAACAATCTCTAGCTACTCACGAAATTCCTTTACCTCGGATCACATCAAGTGACTTCTCTTCCTCGGTTCTGCTCACTCTTGCAGTCCGATCAGCTTCCAAGTTAATTTCTGAAGCTGTTATAATTATAGGCATTAGTATATCACTATATACTCATTTCATTTGCCAAATTTCAATTTAATACATAGTTTTTCATCAGTTTCTCCAAATATGGTATAAAATCCCATTTTCACTATAACTATATTTATTTATCCTTATTTCAAACATATGCATTTCATAAGATTAACTCATAATCTTTCATACATGCATAATCTATCATTAAATCAATGTTAACACCATTTCCTCGTCACTTTCTCACTTTCATGCCAAAACTAGGTCATGGTGATTTTTCATTATCAAAGTGTTTCCAACCAATCAAACATGAACTTATCAACTCTCCAATACACCTAGTTTAACATATATCAAAGTGGTGTATTAAATCTTACCTAGTTGAACTTTCCTTCCTTGTTCACCAAAACGGTAAAATCCTTCTTGCTCCTTCAACTCTTGATTTCAATCTCTTGTTTTCAAGTATGTTGTTCTCCTCATTGCTAAGAACAACTTTGCTCACTTATATCTCACTCAAAACTGATCACAAACTGAAGTTTTCTAATGTTTCTTGGCTAGGTTACACTTTTTCTTTTGAATGGAATAGTTTCTCTCGTACAAACTGAAGTACAGAAGTCCAGTATTTATAGAATTGTTCTAGGAGATCGATATGCTCTTCAATGAGATCGATCTGTCATGCACTTTTTCCTCTCGAAATTGACCTTCCAGACCACATGAGATTGATCTGCTCCTAGCATGAGATCGATCTGCACAACACAAAACCTTAAGGAGATCGATATACTCTTTCATGAGATCGATCTGTTGCAAGTCAATAGCTTAAGGAAATCAATCTGACCCTCTTGGGATCGATTCCTTCAACACAGAATGCTCAGCATATCGATCTGGCCCTATTGGAGATCGATCTGACTTGTTCCATCGCTTAATTAAAAGCATTTTTGGCTATTTCAGATCGATCTATTATCCCATGAGATCGATCTCTCATTCATATTTTTCAGATTTTACTACAGTTTTCTACAGTAAACACACATCAACTTCACTTATTTTGTTGTCATAGTCATTTTCTCATCCAATTACCTTTAAGGCTTGAAAATGACATCCATTCATACCTTATACACATTAAAACTTATGTGTATTCTTTGTATAACCAATGGTATACAATATATCCCAAATGAAAGTATAAAACTCATTCCATTTTACTTAACCACTCAAAACTCAAGATATTCCTATTTCACTCATGGAATTATCCCTCTTACACTTGTTCTATACTATAAACTTGCATGTATTCATTCCATACACATTTACAAACTTCACATATACATTCCTCACGATTTTCAATATATATGACTTATGCACACATCACAAGTCATAAAGGTTACATTTACAAATTTCGGGTCTTACAATCCTCCCCTCTTTAAAAGAATTTGGTCCTCCAAATTAGAAATAAGTTACTCAACAAACAAATGGGGGTATTTTTGTCACATCAGACTCTCTAGCTCCCAAGTAGCTTCCTCTGAAGTATGATGCTGCCAGAGAATCTTCACTAACCCGATAGTCTTATTCCTCAAGACTTTCTCCTTTCTATCCAGTACCCGAATCGGTCTCTCTACATATGTCAGATCATATTTGAGCTCCAATGACTCATACCGAATCACATGATTTGGATCTGGATGATACTTCCTCAGCATCGAAATGTGGAAGACATTATGCACTCCCGACAAATCCGATGGCAAAGCTATTCTGTATGCCTTATCTCCCACTCTATCCAATATCTTAAAGGGTCCAATGTAGAGAGGACTTAACTTACCTCTCTTCCCAAATCTTGCTATACCATTCGAAGAAGAAACCTTCAGAAATACTGACTCAGAAACTGCAAATTCAAGTGGTCTCCATCTTTTGTCAACATAGTTCTTTTGTCTACTTTGAGCTGTCCTCAATCTCTCAACAATCAAATGGACATCCTCAGAGGCTTGTGTAACCAAATCGAGAGCAAAAATCTTTCTATCACCCACTTCTTCCTAACCGATCGGGGAACGACATCTACGACCATACAAAGCCTCATACGGTGCCATCCCGATACTCGCATGATAACTGTTGTTGTAGGTGAACTCGGCTAGTGGCAAATGATCATCTCAGGAGCCTCTAAAATCCAGCACATACGCTCAACATATCCTATAGAGTCTGTATGGTCCTCTTTGACTGACTATCTATCTGAGGATGATAAGCGGTGCTTAAACTCAACTAGGTTCCCATAGCTTCCTGAGAATGTTCCCAAAAGTGGGAAGTGAAGTGGGAATCCCTATCACAGACAATGCTCACTAGAATACCATGTAATCTCACTACTTCGTGTACATATAACCCTGCCAATGTACTCAGAGTATCGGTAGCTCTCATAGTTAGAAAGTGGGCTGACTTCATTAGTCTATCAACTATCACCTATAGAGTATCGTGATTCCTCTAGGTTCTCGGTAAACCCATCACGAAGTCCATGGTGATATGATCCCATTTCCATGTCGGTATAGGTAGAGGCTGCAATAACCCTGTAGGTTTTTTATGCTCTACCTTCACTTATTGACATACAAGACATTTTGCCATAAAATTCATAACATCTTTCTTCAGACTTGACCACCAATACACCTTCCGGAGGTTCTGGTACATCTTATTACTCCCTGGATGTAACGTCAACCTTGACGAATGAGCTTCCGACAATATCAATCTCCTAAGCTCTGGGTCCTCGAAAACACACAATCTGCCTCTGAACCTGAAAAGTCCATCTGAACTTATCTCAAAGTTAGTCACTGTGCCCTTCTGTATCTAACCTCTCATGTCAATGCAATACGGATCAGTCTGCTGAGCCACTTTGATCCTCTCTAACAGATCCGGCTCCAAGCATAGACTAGCAATCACACAGTTCGTATCCATGTCAGAAGGCACAACTCCCAAATTGAGGATAGCAAACTGCTCTAGCAACTCATGTTCCCTGACCATCATGTATGATACCATCCTGAGGCCCTTCATGCTTAAAGCATCAGCTACAACATTAGCCTTACCCGAATGATAAAGTATCTCACAATCATAATCCTTTAGAAGCTCTAGCCATCTTCTCTGTCTCATGTTTAGTTCGTTATGTGAGAACAGATACTTAAGGCTCTTGTGGTCGACAACTATATGGAATTTCTCTCCATACAACTAGTGGCGCCATACCTTCAACACAAACACTACTGCTACTAACTCCAAATCATAGGTCGGATAGTTCTTCTTATAATCCTTCAGCTATATGGATCCATAAGCAACTACCCTCCCATCCTGCATCAATACACAGCCCAGTCCTTGATGCGCAGCATCGGTATATACTAAAAATCCTCCTAAGCTAGTAGGGATAGTGAGAATTAGAATAGTGGTTAATCGACTCTTCAACTCCTGAAAACTCTTCGTACAATCTTCATCCCATACAAATGCTACACCTTTATGAGTGAGACGTGTTAATGGAGCAACTAACTTTGAAAATCCTTCTACAAATCTCCAATAATATCCTGCTAAACCCAAGAAACTCCTGATCTCGGTAACTATCTTTGGTTGTTCCCACTGAACTACAGCCTCAATCTTGGATGAATCCACTGATACACCCTCCTTTGACACTACATGTCCCAAAAATGAGATTTGTGACAACCAGAAATCACACTTGTTGAGTTTAGCATATAGCTTTTGCTCTCGTAAATTCTGCAACATAATCCTGAGGTGCTTCTCATGTTCTTCATCAGACTTAGAGTATACCAAAATGTCATAGATGAAGACGATAACAAACTGATCCAAATATGGCTTGAACACATCATTCATTAAAGCTATGAAAGCTACGGGAGCATTCCTTAATCTGAATGGCATAACCAAGAATTCATAATGGCCATATCGGGTCCTAAATGCTGTCTTGGGTACATCCTCTCTCCGAACTCTCAGCTGATGGTACCCAAACCTCAAATCAATCTTAGAGAAGACCTGCGCCCCCCAGAACTGATCCAACAAATCATCAATGCGTGGAAGGGGATATCTATTCTTAATGGTTGCCTTATTTAACAATCTGTAATCTATACACAATCGAAGACTCCCATCATTCTTCCTCACGAATAAAACTGGTGCTGCCTAAGGTGAAACACTCGGTCGGATAAAACCCCTGTCCAGCAGCTCTTGTAACTGTTTATTGAGCTCCTCTAGCTCCACTAAGGCCATGTGATACGGTGGTCTCGAAACAGGCTCAGTACCAGGTACCAAATCTATACAGAATTCCATCTCTCTATCTGGTGGCAACCTTGGCAATTCATCCGAAAAGACATCTGGGAACTCACTAACCACATGAATATCTTCCAACTGCGGATGTACCTTATCCGTATCAACGACGTATGCAATGAAACCTTCAACATATTCATTTCTCAGCGGCATAGTACATTATTAATCATAAATCATAACTACTACTTTTATTTCTTTACATCAAGCTTTACAACATATTTTTCAGGGTTAGGAAACATAACTGTCTTAACATAACAATCTAAAACAGCATGGCTTGACGATAGCCAATCCATTCCTAAGATTACATAAAAATCACTCATGCTTAACAGTATTAGATTGGCTATCATGTCCTTTTTCCCTACTTTAACTTACAATCATTTAACACATACTCCACTAGCTGACTATTATCCATGGGCATACTAATCAACATCATCATATTCAAAGGTGTACGCTCTATATACTTTGCTAGTTTACATGCAAATGAAGGTGATACAAATGAATGCGTGGCACCAAGATCAATTAACACATGTGCTTCTAAATCATAAATCAGGATGTTACCTCTAATCACATCTGATGAAGCATCAACTGTCCCTTGGTCTAAAGCATGCACTCGCCATCGTCCCATAACCTGCTTCCCCTTCTCTTCTGTTGTCGCTCTCCTTCTCAGAGCAGACGTATCAGTTGGAGCTCTCTCTGGCTCCCTGCCCTTCTGTGTGACAATCTCAACTATCTCTGGGCAAACTCTAGCAATATGCCCTAGTTTCCCACATCGAAAACACATAGTTCATCGGACAAGGTCTACCACCATAGTATCTACCACATCTACTGCACTGATCAGTAGTAGGCATCGGTTCTCCAATCATAATGCCCTTCACCAGAGCTATAGCCAGATATGTAGAAAATCTCACAATCTTTTCATGTACTTCCTCGATCTTTGGTCTCTTACCGAAGAGTCTCTTCCCTCCTCGATATCTGAAACCTCGAGCACGATCACTCACCGACCTCTTTCTATCTCTGTCTCTACCTTTTTTGACTGCTTTAAACTCTAAGACATTCTTCTCATAATCTTGTTCACAGAGTTGCGCCCTGTGCACAGCCTCATCATAGGTAGAAATGTCGAATGAAACCAGTTTAGACCGCAATACTGGCCTCAATCCATTGATAAACCTACAGACCTTCCTAGTCTCGCTGTACATGGTATTGGGGTCATACCTTCCTAGGGCTAAAAATCTAGTCTCATACTCATCTACTGAAAGACTCCCCTGGCTTAACCCCAAGAACTCGGCTTGCAGCCTCCGTTGTGTCGTATCTAGAACAAACTGCCTCCTGAAGGCATCCAAAAATAGCTCCCAACTAATCTCAGCATGTCGGGCTCTCAATATAGGCCTGGTGGACTTCCACAAATGCTCCGCTGTTCCCTTCAGTAGGAACGCAGCAAATGTGACCCTCTCTAAAGTCATGCACTCAAAGAATCCGTATAACTTCTCCATCTCTCTAATCCACTCCTCAACAATAACTGGGTCCTTGACCCCTCGTAAAGATGGTGGTCCAAGCTTTTGGAATTGTCACAATCTATCTAAATCACACCCGTATCTCAATCCACTACTATCATGAACTGGTGGGGGTATAAGAGTATCTGCAGCCTGTGGCATCTCAGGTGCAGGTTGTACAGGTGTGTTAGGTGCAACTGCCTCTCTCGTCGCACTCTCTACATCTTGTCCCTGTCTACCTAGCCTAGTTTGTGCCAGCAACTCTACTATCATCTCTAGGCTACGTTCAATCCTCGTGAAGCATGCCTCTACAGTCTATGGTACCTCATTAGTACCCATATTCTCATCTCGGGTCTCTGACCTACCTCTACGGCCTCGAGCCCTACCTCTCGCCCCTCTACCACGGCTGGTATTAGCCATATAGACTAAATTCCTGCATTCATAATCATTAATTAGTCTGATATCCATCTTGTATACACAATTGTAACTGAACAAAGCACAGTACTATGGGGATGTATATTTTTCTTAATTACTAATACTGACTCACATCAGACCAACTACACTTTGATACCATTCTATCACTACCTCATTTCATGACTTACCAAAAACCACTACAAATTTTTTGCTTTTTACTTTACTTACCTTTCTCTCATCAACAGTTAGGCTGTGATTCGATATTAGTCACCCACTCACACTCATTCATAATATACATGAATTTAGTATTCTTTTCAATAACATAAACTGTTATACAGTATTTATACATATACATCTCGACCGTCCAATTGTTTACATAACTGTACTTATACATTGTTCAGTACAAAATGTTCAAGTGTGTATACCTCTCGTAAGATGGATAGACAGCGGATACAATGAATGCTATACCTCAGCCGGACTCAATCTACTGCGGATGATCTGTAGAGAGTGAAAAATAAAAGGGATGAGCAAACAACGTGCTTAGTAAGGAAATCAGGCAAGTAAGTAGACAACCGCACTATCTATTGAAAATAAGGCTTTGCCTTTCCTTCTCTCATCTCAAAACATGTATCAAAATTATATAATAATAGTACATAATAAATTCTATGTACTTAAAATCGTGCTGAGTTATCAAATGTAGGCATTCATGCAAAACAGTGCATATTTATAATTTCAAAATGCCTTTATAGAAATCATGGCCAGTTACATAAAAAGCACATAAAATATGGCATTTCACATCATAACACAATCTTCGGTTTCTGACCTATCTCTCTCAGGTCTAACTATATTATGAAAATAAGTGATATATCATGCAAGACTCAGTGGCTAAATGCAATACTCTCTTGGACTATGGCCATATCCTATAATGGTGAAATCTCAGGCAACACAAATCTCGGTGTGCGGGTTATCACTGCTGTAACAGGAAGGGGGTCAGTCCATCACAATCGCCAGCTATAAACTCCTCAACTCCACAACTTCACCATACGGTATAGTGTACTCCATGCCACTCGCACGGTGCAACGTACTCCCGTGGACCCTCTCCTCATGGTCGGGATGCCTGCCATAGGTCTTAGTCCTCACACCATGGAAATACATCATTGTCGAGGTGCTTGCCATAAGTCTTAGCCCTCATACTATGAAAATCAATTGTCACATCTCTAAATCCATGTGCGAACATCTCAATAGTGTCACTCAGCCTACACGGAGGAAATCATCTCGATTTTTCTTTAACTTGTCTTATTTATCACATAAAAACTACAGTGCACATCTTGAGTGTGACTCACAATCAATACTCCGCCTCTTAAACACTGTGTATGCATTTCAAAATATCAAACACTAGTGCGAGTAACCTCTAGCACTAGGTTAATGCATAATTCTCTTTTCAAATCAATTACAAGTTATTACTCAAGTACTATATCATGTATAAATCATGAAAACTGAGTACGAGCAATGCTCCCAGTACTCTATCTTGTAAAACTTAGTGTGAGCAAAACTCTCAATACTCTATATGCATCAATCACAAAC
This sequence comes from Firmiana major, assembly GCA_033439115.1. NCBI lineage: Eukaryota > Viridiplantae > Streptophyta > Magnoliopsida > Malvales > Malvaceae > Firmiana > Firmiana major. Next base: position 16,086,354 of record CM065903.1, on the reverse strand, counting down.
TGAGTACGGGCAATGCTCCCACTACTCTAACATGTATAAAATAGCATTAAAATATAGAAAGAGTATATCCTCCAGTACTATGTGATGCATATCTCAAAATATAGTGCGAGTACTCTCTAGCACTTAAGGTTTTCACACAAAACCAGATAGAAGGCTTATTCAAATCACATTTCACACAAGTAGATCAAAAAAGCACTCAAATGTGCTATTTTTGCATGTACATGAAAACATTAGCTATTCTATCATGCAGCTCATGAATGAAGGGTTACAACATGCTTCTCAAGCTTTTTATCCTATTTTTGGATAAATTTACACTCTATCTCATTTGTCTCTATCACATATTAGGGCTACTAAAGGGAATTCAGATAGCATTTAATATCGAAATGCTATTTAGATACATGTAGCAATCTCTAGCTACTCATGAAATTCCCTTACCTCGGATCACGTCAAGTGACCTCTCTTCCTCGGTTCTGCTCGCTCTTGCAGTCCGATCAGCTTCCAAGGTAATTTCTGAAGCTGTTATAATTATGGGCATTAGTATATCACTATATACTCATTTCATTTGCCAAATTTCAATTTAATACATAGTTTTTCATCGCTTTCTCCAAATATGGTATAAAATCCCATTTTCACTATAACTATATTTATTTCTCCTTATTTAAAACATATGCATTTCATAAAATTAACTCATAATCTTTCATACATGCATATTCTATCATTAAATCAATGTTAACATCATTTCCTCATCACTTTCTCACTTTCATGCCAAAACTAGGTCATGGTGATTTTTCATTATCAAAGTGTTTCCAACCAATGACACATGCACTTATCAACTCTCCAATACACCTAGTTTAACATATATCAAGTGGTGTATTAAATCTTACCTAGTTGAAATTTCCTTCCTTGTTCACTAAAACGGTAAAATCCTTTTTGCTCCTTCAACTCTTGATTTTCAATCTCTTGTTTTCAAGTATGTTGTTCTCCTCTTTGCTAAGAACAACTTTGCTCACTTATATCTCACTCAAAACTGATCACAAACTGAAGTTTTCTAGTGTTTTTTGGCTAGGTTACACTTTTGCTTTTGAATGTAATAGTTTCTCTCGTGCAAACTATAGTACAGAAGTCCAGTATTTATAGAATTGTTCTAGGAGATAGATCTACTCTCCAATGAGATCGATCTGCCCTGCACTTTTTCCTCTCGAAACCGACCTTTCAGACCACATGAGATCGATATGCTCCTAGCATGAGATCGATCTGCACAACACAGAACCTTAAGGAGATCGATTTTCTCTTTCATGAGATTATCTGTTGGAAGTCAGTAGCTTAAGGAAATCGATCTGACCCTCTTAGGATCGATTCCTTCAACACAGAATGCTCAGCAGATCGATCTGGTCCCATTGGAGATCGATTTGACCTGTTCCGTCGCTTAATTAAGAGCATTTTTGGCTCTTTCAGATCGATCTCTCATCCCATGAGATCGATCTCTCATTCATAGTTTCCAGATTTTACTGCAGTTTTTTGCAGTAAACACACACCAACTTCACTTATTTTGCTGCCATAGTCATTTTCTCATCCAATTGCCTTTAAGGCTTGAAAATGACATCCATTCCTACCTTATACACATTAAAACTTATGTGTATTCTTTGTATAACCAATGGTATACAATATATCCCAAATGAAAGTATAAAACTCATTTCATTTTACTTAACCACTCAAGACTCAAGATATTCCCATTTCACTAATGGAATTATCCCTCTTACACTTGTTCTATACTATAAACTTGCATGTATTCATTCCATACACATTTACAAACTTCACATATACGTTCCTCACGATTTTCATTATCTGTGACTTGTGCACACATCACAAGTCATAAAGGTTACATTTACAAATTTTGGGTCTTACAGAGTATATCTCGATAAATAAGCCTTTGACGACATCCATTTCTTTAACTATAGATCATTGGGTACCCAATTCTGTTTCTAAATCTCAATTAATCATCACTGCAGATACCGAATCTGTTATAGTACCCTTTGGTATCTAACTAGCCATATCGATTCAGTATTCATCGTTACGCTGAAGCAATTCGATTCGATTCAATCAAGTCTAGTGTTCAAATCTTAGGTTAACTACCATACAGAAATCATTAGTATCAGTGGAACTGCATCCAATTTGAGGTTCACAGAACATTCCAACATTTCGCATTTCCTGGTCAATACATAAATATAACATCGTCTCGAGGTTACTTCTACTTAAGGTATCAACTCTAGCCATTTTTTTTTCTTGTGTTAAACTGCTTTTGTGAAATTTAATATTTAAACCTTCATGATCAGTAGAATTCCATAATTCTTTGCCGCACAATTAATGGTATCCTGACTTCAACGCGAATATTACGTCTGTCAATTCCAATTTATAGGATATGGTTACTTCTAGACGTTGTGAAGTCTCTCAGTGGTACGAGCTAAACGTATTATCCGCAAGTACACGGGTCGTACAAGTAATAATGGGATTTGAGTCCCGAATTATCGTCCCACAGAGAAGTTGATCAGTCTAATTAACTACCGGTTAATCTTACACTAAGTATATCCTAGCAAATTATGAATTCTTAATGGGTGATCTACAAGTCTAAAAATTAAACAAATACTGAAAATAATAAAACTACAAAATAAAGAAAATAAAATAGAGCAAAAATTATTTACAAAGCTCCAAACAATTAAAAGCAAATAACTTACAACAAAAAATTAAAACAGTTAAATTCATTAACGCAATTGAACTAAGATGCAAATATGAAAATAAAGAAACAAAATAAATTAGACTAAAATTAAACAAGTCTAAAATAAAATATGCATGAAATTAAACAACTTAATAAAAATGCAAATTAAGCTAATCTAAAATCTAATAAAATAAAAATTTTATTAATCCTAAAGAAATTCCCAAATATAACTAAGAAATTAACTAACTCTAAAAATGACCCTAAATTAATTATAGCTCTAACTAATCACTAACTTGTCTAAATAAGTAAATATTGCATGAGAATAATATTTTTGGATTTTTCAATTTTTGATAACTAAATTATGAACTACTTCTATCTCTAAATTAATTCTAAATGCAATTCATGAGTTTCTTAAAATAAAAATAAAATTACCAACCTAATGTATCAACTATTAACTTAATTAAGACTAATCACTAAATTAACAAATAACGAAAATCTATTTTACCTATCTTAACAAATAATGTAAAAAAAATAAATCACCAACATGCTTAACCCAATTTCAATAATAACCACTATGGCCAAACATGGCCTTAACAACCACTTCCAGCTGGCTGTCCCGTCCCGACTCATGCAATGTACTGTTTATCTTCTCCATTTCTAGATTTTGCCAGCTGCTGTCCAGCTTCCATTCCAGGTGCTGCTACTGCTTCTTAGTACTGTCTTTCACTGCTGTAGCTGCTCGTTCATCGGCATGACCAGCTCAACTTCCAGTCCAGTCCTCTACTGCTGTACCAGAAACATTATACCGAGCATGCTCAGTCACAACGTCTTGCTGCTCTGCATTGTGAGTCCCGGATTTCGGCTTGGCCCCTCTCTCTTGCATGCATTTTATAATTTTTGCAACAATCCACAACTACCCATGTAGTCCAGAGTATGCAACAGCACTCAGCAACACATAGCCGACACTCTCGGCAACTGGAGATGAGACAGAACACGATGACAGGGGCTGAATCCAATCTTGGTTGTACACACTCTCTACCCGTCAACTACACATAACAATATCTACACAACAGCTCATTAAAAGTGATGGAATTCAGCATTTAACGACTTGAAACTTAAAAAACAAAACTGGATTAAAACAGCACATGTAGAACATGAACAACACATTAAAATTAAAACAAAGACAAACAGAGGAAACGGGACGGCAGTAACAACACTCTCTACACCACTCAGCACTCAGAAATTGAATGTGTAAAAAGCTGACCGAGAAGATAAACAACACAAAAATAAACAAAAAAAAAAATGTAAAACGAAAATACAGGAATCATATGGCAAAATTAGCACCTGGTCAGTGAATAAATTCATACGACTAAGCAGAGAATGAAATGTAAGAACAAGTTATAAAATAGAGAAAAATTTGCTACTGGTCACTCAGCTTCCATTCACTATTCCAAATCAGCCTTAGAGCAATCTTGGACAGAATGTTAAAGCTCACCATCTGATAAATGCAGGATTAACTAAATACAAAAGATATTTGCAGGAACCAAAAATTAAAAAAAAAAAAAAATGGCTATCGGGATTGCGTTAGTGTCACTACCACCTTGGTTCCACCGAGCTTTTGATGTAGAAAAAATGCTTAACATTAAATCCATATCAAAGCATCAGAACATCTATGGTAATAATAGACAAGCTTTGTCACCCTAATGAACACAAATGAAGAACAAAGAATCATGGAACAGAAATAAACCAATCAAAAGCTATCAATAATGGGAAAAATAATGATTTTCATGTAACCCGAAAAAAAAGAGCTGGAGTTTTAACAAAACCAAACAGAAGAGAAATAGAAATGATAACTATTCATTAATGTAAAAATAACTAAGAACAATAATTAACAAAAGTTTTTCATGAAAAATAAGGAAATTGCTATGAATAGTAACTTAAAAATGGTGGCTAACGGAAAAGAAGGCTAAAAGAAATAAGGAAAATAAATCCTAAAATTAATTCTAACATTATTCTACCCTAGATTACCTACATCCCCTTTCAATTGCCATCATTTTTTATTTATATACACACTTAGGGCTACAATGGTAATTTTTTCATCCTAGATGAGTTGACATTGTTTGGCCACTTGTCTTCATTTTATTTGCTGCAGAGGAGATATTTCCACGTCACTTGTCGGTTTGTCCAGTTGGTTGAGCGATTTTGTAAGACCCGATTTTAATCAAACACAAAATGAGTGAGTGCTCGTGAAGGGAAGTCAGGTTAAATTAATCCCGAACACGTGCAAGGGCAAAATGGTCAAAATATCGAAATCTGGTATTAATTCGATGGGAAAAAATTTTTTATTTAAAATAATGGATTGAGAAATTTTGATCAATAACGAGGAAATAATTAAATTTCAGGTTAAATTGATCAAGATCCGAAATTTTTAGAAATACCGAAAAGTCATTCGGGACAATATCTCGAAAATACGGAGAAATTATACCGAAAAATGGTTAAAAATATAATAAATAAATTAAATAAATTTATTTGGAATAAAATAATAGATTTGTAGATATTTGTTGAATAATTTAGAATATTTTAATAATAAAATAAATTATAAATAATAATAATAATAATTAAAAAAAGAGAAAGAAAGATCGAAAACGCGAGAAAACGAAGGAAACAGAAGAAGGAACCGAGGAAGACCGACGAGCCACCACCGACGGGACGGAAGGGCCAACGAGGGCCGACGAAGGGCGACGAGCCTCGTGGGAACCACCAGGCGTCGGCACGTGCGCCGACAATGCCGAAGGAGGCCAAAAACGGAAGGAGAAGCCGCGGGAAGGAATGCTTCGATCGGCGGCCATCGGCGTCGATTCGAGCCCAACCAAGGCTCGATTTTGGAAGCCCAGGCGACGGTGCGCCGAATGGCATCGGAAGCAACCGTTGAAACGGCGGCTAATGCCGAAAAACGGCGGAAAGAGGAAATGGGTACTGACGGTGGAGAGAACAGGCCGGACCGACGACTTTCTGATGGCCATGGACGAAATCGAGGGCAGATTCGTGCTGTGGACGGCCCAGCAGAGCCACTGGCGGCGAAAGTCGGTGGAGAACCGACCGACAAGGCACTGAACCGATCGAATCGGAGTGAACCGACAGTCCGAACCGGGTTGAACCGGACCGAACCGGTTCAGCCAATGAGGAAAGAGAAAAAAAGAGAAAAAGGGAAAAAAGAAAAAGAGGAAAAAATTGAGAAAAATTTTCGGCGATGTAATCGAGCTACGGGTAAGTCAGTAGCGGTCGAAATTGATCGATTTAAATTTTGGAATATTTTATTTAATTAATTTTTAACTGAAAATTTACCCGAAAATTTATGAAATTGTGTAGCTCGACAATTGACATCCAACGAGAGCTCGAGACAGACTCAATTTACGCACTAGCATGAAATCTCGAGTAACCCTTATTTACGACAATTTACATCGTTATGCGTGCTTCGGATTTAATTATCGCATAAAATAAATTAAATTATGGAAATTTAGATAAATTGTTGTAAATAATAAATTGAGCTATTGGAGAGTTAGAACCAGGCCCAAGAAATTGTTGGTCGGCCCCATGAGCCCAATAGGCCTCGATAATGTGAAAATTAAGTGAAAAATGAGCTTAAGGCCGATTAAGGCTCATTAAGGTGCAATCGGGCCCAATAGGGGTAAATGGGCCCAATGATTTAAATTAAACCCAGAAAATAGGAAATAAAATTAAATTGTATGATATCTGACCTGAGGAATATTTATACGTAGTTCTGGACATTGGATTGGGAGCAGATCGAATTGCGTGACGAGACAACAGTGGAAAAGGAAAGGTCAGACTCTACAGAAAATAAGGTAAGGAAATTCTACGGACTGCTAGAGGTAACTTTACGAAACTTCAAAGTTCATATGCAGTCTTTTAAAGTATCTGAAGGGTCTAGAAGTAAGTTAATAATTTTAGTGCCCCGAATGGGCAAATTACCAAAATACCCTTGTTAAGGGTAAAATTTTCAATTTTAGGAAAAATTGAGAGGAGTAAGAACAAGAGGTTCCTGCTCGTTTTGGAGATGTTTTGACGCATGCATGAGTAGGCTGGCTAACCTTGAAAGAAAAATGCACAGCATTGCATATTTTCAACGAGAAAATTGTTTTGAAAACTATTTTGAGGAAACAGAGCCGCCTACGTGTTTTTATTGACATGTGACGTGCTAGAGCTCAGCTTGCACGATATTTTTATTTGGGTGATGCATGCATTAGTGCTGGAGCGAGAGCTCGCACTAGAGTTTTACATGCATTGATGCTGGAGTCAACTCGTACCTGATTTTACATGATTTTCGTGATACGGTGCTAGAGTCTAGCTCGCACCAGGTTTTACATGATTTTCGTGACAGGGTGCTAGAGTCTAACTCACACCATATTTTTATATGATTTTTGACACAGGGTGTTGGAGCTTCGCTCGCACCAGATTTTCACATGGTTTGCATACAGAGTGCTAGAGCTTAGCTCGCACTAGTTTTACTTGATTTGATGAGAGTGCTGAGCATCGCTTGCACTGATTTTATGAGAATATGCGATGAGTCATGCTTGGAGCGTCGGGTAGACTGTGTGTCATCGATTTAATAGGCTCGCACGTGCATTCTGAGACAGGGTATGATATATGGGTCCACGGAGTACAATGTACCGTGCAAGTAGCATGGAGTACGATGTACTGTGTGGCATCTTCGGATGCGTGGTATCTTCAGATACGTGTGGCATCTTCGGATACGTGGGATCGGATAAGACCGATGAGATAGACTGACCCACCTCCCGGGCGATTCCCGATCGTGGTGAGACCCCGCACATAGGATCCATGTAGGTAGAAGGACTCCCGAGGACACATGGCTATAGTCTTGGTTATTACCGATATACAGATGTTGCCTAGTCTCGCATGTTGATGATTTTAACGAGATTGAAACTGGGTTTTTAAATCAAATGTGCATGATGATTATTTCCATGCTTTTTAGACCCATGTGTGATGTAAACTGATTTTCATGGTTTTGTGTGAGTCAGGACCACCCGAGGGATGGGTTGAGTCCTGGATTTGTTGTGAAATTTTAAATGAGAAAGAAATGATTTGAAATAGTTGCATGTTGAATTTTCCATGCAAACTTGTTTTACATGACATCATGAATCATAGCAACAGTTTTAAAATGTGTGGAGAAAGGGTGGTTTATGCATGGCACCACGTTCATGTAGGTAGTATGGTTACCTACTTGTTCGTAGGATTGCCTTACTGAGCTTGATGTGCTCACCCCTTTCATTTTCTCACACAGATAATCTCCAGTAGATGTTGAGGTGACTGAGTACTGCATTCCGGATATCCACTGCTTCCCATCATTTAAGGTATATACACTTGTACATATTGTATCTAAATAAGCATAGCACAGTAACATGTTTCTAAGTAACTTTAGGGGATGTATAAATATTGTAAACATTTATAAATGACTGAGAAAGAATTAATTTGGTGGGACTGGCATTGACGCACAACCCAATTATTAGCGGAGTGTGGTCACGATCAGACGACAGGTAAGAATCTAAGAATAAACAAAAAGCGAAAAATTTACTCTGATTTTTGGGTAGTTTTGGGTCGTGACAGATGTAGCCCAGCGTGTGTCTTCCAGAAGGTTGGCATAATGTCCATCGATTTTATCGTTTCAGAGCAAATAAAATGCGGACACTTCGCATCACGCGTGTCCAGACGACTGATGACTCGGTCTGCAAATTAGAAGTGGTCCGATCTCCTTTAGCCCGTTTTCAACCCAATTTCAACTGAAACGATTGAGTTTCATCCGGATTTAATTTTCCTGCACATTAAAGAATTTTAATTAAATAAAGGGGATTATTAATAAAATAATATGGGGATTAAATAAATAATTAGGAATTTAGGCACAAAAAATTCTATTAAAAATAGAATTATCACACACCCAAACTTGAGATTTTACTTGTCCTCAAGCAAAACAGAATAATTGTAGGAATGATGAGTACTAGACATAATAATTTTCCCAATATTATCCTCAAAGAAAAAGTACAGATTATGATCTCAAAGACTCACAATTACAAGTCCAACATTTAGAATCATTCAATCATAAGTCCTAACCCAAATTGGACCCCTCGTGTATGTGTGAAAAATGTCAAAGCCACTTCACAATACATTACTCGGATCAGATTATGCTAACATAGTGAATGCAAAGTCAATGAGATGTGATCATTTATATAAGTTTGCTTTTCACTTCTCTCTCCACTAATGTAGTCACACTTAATCAAAGATCAATAGGACTTCATTAAGCTTGTAATGTAAGGCTGGAGCTAAGGTATGATAAAGTCAATTTAGGTTTAATTACCCCTTAACATGCATTACTTCTAGGATCTTTAATGTAAGAGCTCCAATTCATTTCCCCAAACTTATTTATTTCACTAGGCATTTTATTCTATTTTTGTTTTTTTTTCTTATTTTCTTTTTCTTTTATCACATTTTTTTAGCACTTTCACTATCACTAGATACCCATATGTACAAAGCTCACAATATATCCCAATGATTTTTCATGCTTTCGGGGTAAGGGTTAGGAAAAGACTGTTTAAGCTAAGGAAATTTATGTAGGTGTATTTACAGAGAAAAGCTTATTTGGCTCAGATGGGTGACTAGGGGTAAAATATGTAAAGGGGTGGCTAGAAAGGCTCAAACGATCTAAAGATGGCCTAAATCATCTCCCTAATTCAGAGTGATCTAATATTTTTCCTCGAGATCAGACAAACAAATTCTAGAATATGATGCATAAAATCAACTGAACAAATGCAATCCTATGTCCACATAAGCTTTCTCTAAACAAATATACAGATTTATGACATGACATGTGCATAAAATGAGGAAATCACAATCAGAATCAAGACAAACTCACGAATTCAACTTCATGCTTTTCCTATAATCATGCTTCTCAGTCAATCAAAGTCAGACTTAATCATGGGGTCATATCATCGGAATATGGGAAAATTACATGCTAAGCACTAAATCATCCTAAAATCAAACAATTTAAGCTCAGATTTTTGAAAAATTTCGAAATGTTTTTTTTTTCAATTTTGCCCAAATTTTAAAAAAATGCTTAAGTGATATCCCCTCCCCCAAACTTAAAGTGCACAGTGTCCTCAGTGTGTAGATAATATAAGAATTGAAGTTCAGGAACAAAGTACTCCCCTATCTGATAATAATGATGAACAATCGAAGCTTGATTGAAAACATAATATTGGAAAAGAAATCTGAAAAATAAGCAAAGAAAGAAACAGCAGAAAAGAAAAGAACTGTACAAATAGTGAAAAAGAAAAATGAAGCTAAGTAGCAGGATCAGAAGTAGGATGGTCAGCTAAAGTGGTCACAGAATGCTGACGATCAAACCCTCCCCAAAAATAATGTTTCAGTCTACCCCCATTAACCTTAAAGGGTTGCTTCAGGGTCTCATCCATAATTTCAATGGCTCCATGAGGGAATACTTGTGTAATGGTAAAGAGACCTGACCACCTAGACTTAAGCTTTCCTGGAAACAACTTCAAGCGTGAATTAAACAACAGAACTTGCTGGCCTGGCTCGAAGTGTCTCTCCTTAATTTTCTTATCATGCCATCGCTTAGTCTTTTCCTTGTAGAGCTTGGCATTCTCATATGCTTGCAACCTGAACTCATCTAACTAATTGAGTTGTAGCAGCCTCTTCTCCCCTGCTGCATCTAAGTTGAAATTCAGGTTCTTAAGGGCCCAATAGGCCTTGTGCTCAAGCTCTACTGGTAGATGACAGGCTTTACCATAAACAAGCTGATAAGGGGACATTCCTAAAGGTGTTTTGAAGGCTGTCCTATAGGCCCAAAGTGCATCATCTAACCTAATGAACCAGTCCTTCCTACTTAGGTTCATTGTCTTCTCTAATATCCCCTTAATTTTCGTATTGGACAACTCTACTTGGCCACTCGTCTGTGGGTGATAAGTAGTGGCTACCTTATGTTTGACTCCATATTTCTTTAATAGCCCATCAAAACTTCGATTGCAAAAGTGGGATCCTCCATCACTAATGATAGCTCTAGGTGTACCAAATCTTGTGAAAATATTCTTCTTTAAAAACCTTATCACCACCTTGGCATCATTAGTCGATAAAGCCATTGCTTCAACCCATTTCGACACATAGTCCACAACCACTAAAATATAGAGATTGCCATATGAAGATATAACTGGCCCCATGAAATCAATACCCTAAACATCAAAGAGTTCTACTTCTAAAATATTAGTTAGAGGCATCTCATTTCTTTTGGAAATATTACCTACCCTCTGACATCTATCACATTTCAGCACAAAGTAGTGGGCATCCTTAAATAACGTGGGCCAGTAATATCCAGATTGCAAAACCTTGGCCGTTATCCTCTCTCCTCCAAAGTGCCCTCCATAATCTGAAGAATGGCAATGTCTAAGTATATCCTCTACTTCTTCCATGGGAACACACCTTCTCAAAATATGATCTTTACATTGCTTGAACAGGAAGGGTTCATCCCAAACATAATACTTGGCATCACAAAAAAACGTTTTCTTTTGCTGGGCAGTCAAATTAGGTGGCATCACGTTGCTCACCAGATAATTCACAAAATCAGCGTACCAGGGCAATCTGGAGTGCCCAAAAGTAAATAGCTGCTCATCAGGAAAAGACTCACTAATAGCTATACCATCTTCTTTAAGTCCACTCTCTAATCTAGATAGATGGTCAGCAACCTGATTCTCTGTACCTTTCCTGTCCCTAATCTCCAAGTCAAACTCTTGTAATAGGAGGATCCATCGAATTAGCCTCAGCTTTGAATCCTTCTTGGAGACTAAATACTAAATGGCAGCATGATCAGTAAATACTACTACCTTAGTACCAATGATATAGGAGCGAAACTTATCAAAGGCAAATATTACAGCTAACAGTTCCTTCTCGGTAGTAGCATAGTTCATCTGGGCCTCATTCAGAGTTTTGCTTGCGTAATAGATAGCATAAAAGACTCTTCCTTTTCTTTGTCCTAGTATAGCCCCGGCAGCATAATCACTTGCGTCACACATAAGCTTAAAAGGTAAAGTCCAATCCGGAGCTATGATTATAGGGGTTGTAACTAATTTTTCCTTCAAAGTCTTAAATGCTTCTAAGCATCTCTCATTGGTACAATCTAAATGTATTATCCGCAAGTGCACGGGTCGTACAAGTAATAATGGGATTTGAGTCCCGAGTTATCGTCCCTCAGAGAAGTTGGTTAGCCTAATTAACTACCGGTTAATCTTACCCTAAGTATATTCTAGCAAATTATGAATTTAAGGTGGGTGATCTACTAAGTCTAAAATTAAAATTACTGGAAAGCAATAAAATAATAAGAACTAAATAAAATTGAGCAAAATTTACTTACAGTGCTCCAAGCAATTAAAGGCAAATAACAAACAAAAGAAAATTAAAATAGTTAAAACTAATTAATACAATTAAAATAAAATGCAAATATGAAAATAAAAAAATAAAGTTAAACTAAAATTTAAAATGGCTTAAAATGAAAATGCATATAATTAAACTAATAAAAATTGCAAATTAAATTAACCTAAAATCTACTAAAAATGAAGACTAAATTAAAAATGCATGAAATGCATTTAATCTAAATTAATTCTAAAGGTAACTCATAAAATACTAAACTAAAATAAAGTCCTAAAACAAATAATATAAAATTAACTTTTAACTAAAAATTAATCTAAAGATTATATTAACAACTTAAAACATTAGATCTAACCTACAATTAACAATTAACAACTATCCTAAAGTAACAACTAATCAAAATAATAAAAATGCATTAAACATGAAATTAAACAAAGAAAATGACATGGCCAAAGATGGCCTTAAGCTACTTTGCCAGGAGAATGGTCCCGATAATTGCACTGTGCACTGTTCATGTTCTTCTCAGTTTTTGGTTCTGCCTCCTTCTATGTCCTGCTGCTCTCGGTTTTGGTTGTCTCCATGTGCTGCTATCCATCTCATGCTCTGTAACTTCCACTAACTCTGCCTCGGTTCCGTGCACAGCTTCATTTCCTGCACTTAACACAAAGCATAACACCTTACTGCTCAGCAGCTTACATCTACGGCATGCACTGCTTCAGCACTGTCCTCGGCCTGACTAGCATGCCCTCTACTCCTTGCAATGTTCAGCTTTTGCTCCTGCTTCCTGTACACGACCTGCTCCTTCTTCTTCTTCTCCGTGGCAATGTCTAGCTCCTGCTCTGTACTTGCTCTTGGTCTGTCTATGCCTGCTGCTCGTGTGTTCTGCATTAATGTTTCCTAACTTCTGTATTATCGTTGCTGGCACCAACACCATGGACCTGCTCCTGCTCCAGGTTGCTCTCGATTTTTCCAGGCTTACTGTCTGCTGCATTTGGTCTGTCCATGCCTCTTGGTTTGTCCTCCACTCCAGGTGCTGCTACCCGTCTTCAGCTTGCCACTTAACGCTGATGCATTAACTTGAAATTTTAAAGGAGGCTAAACATTGTAAAACCAGCATTGGAGAATTACTGTAACAAATTGGAATGGAGCAGCATAGCTATTTAACCAGTCCTTGTTGTCACGAGAAGCCAGCTCCTACTTAGTTCTCCACCCAGCATAAATCCCACCTCAACCCTGCCTCACATAATGCAGTAAAAAAGAATAAGCAATGCAAAATACAAACAACACAAAGATGAACAGTAACATTGCACTAAAACAGAGCATAACAGAGTCTGATTGTTAATCCCTGATCACTGCCATGGTGCACTCAGCCTATGCTCTATGAAGCGTGGTAACAATAAGTAACAATAACCAAGATGAAAATAAATAAATAAATAAATAAATAAAAGTAAAACAGGAAATGTAGAGATAAACAAATGCAGAACCGAGAAGAGTGGATAAAATGCAGTAGAAAATAGTGGAAGCTAGTATCAACATGTAGTAAAGAGTAGAATCTGTGTAATGCAGACAATGAAACAAGAACAAAACATTGCAAGGATAAAGCATAAAATCGAAAAGAAAGCAGCAACATAGACAACAGAACATTAAAATAAGATTATCAATATCTGTACAGTACATCAACGTGAATCCAGTAACTCGGGTTACTTCATTCCTTTCTCCAACCGTGGTTCCACATTGCCATTGATGTGGACAAATGCTAAGCATCAACCCACATCAAAGCATCAAAACCAAAAGGCATAAATGAAGGAAGAAATTTGATACCCAAATGCACTAAGAGAGCAAACCGAGAGCAAAAAAATAAAAATAAATAAATGTTGATTTAATAAAACAAAAACATAAGCATTTTAGGAAACCCGAGAGCTAGTGAAAGAGGGGCAAATATTTTCTATTAATTTTCATTTAATCAAATTCAAAGGAAATAATCTTTGATAATGTGAACTACAAAAAAAAAAAAAAAGAGCAAAGAAAGGAAAAACTTAATAAAAAAAATTAAGTTGCCATGAACAGTGAAATAAGAAAACGTTTACTAAAAAAATACCATTCGGAAAAGCCTTAAAGGAAAATCAAAATCTAAAGACACCCTAAAAAAAAAAAAAAACTATTCTACCCTAAATTACTTCCCCTTTTTTTCAATTGCCATCATCTCCTATTTATACAGACACTTAGGGGTATAATTGTAATTTTTTCATCCTAGATGAGTTGGCATTGTTTGGCCACTTGTCTACACACCATTGGCACCTTGAAAAAAATATTTCCATGCCATCTGTCTTCTTGTCCAATTGGATGTGCTTGGTGGTATGGCTCGAGTTGTCCGTGTGGTCTAATCTTGATTTTAGCCCAATTCCAGTCCATTTTCTACCAAAAGTTTTCAAATTCGTCCAGATTTAATTTATTTGCAAACATGAGAATTTTAATTAAATAAAGGGGATAATTAACAAAATAAATTGGAGATTTAAATAATTAATTAGGAAATTAAGCACAAATAATTCTAAAAAATATAGAATTATCACACCCCCAAACTTGAGCTTTTTCTTGTCCTCAAGCAAAACAAAATAATTGAAGGAATGACAAGTACTAAATACAATAATTTCCCTAATATCATCCTCAAAGAAAAAGTACAAACTATGATCTCAAAGACTCACAATTACAAGTCCAACCTTCAGAATCATTCAATCATAAGTCCTAATCCAAATTGGACTCCTCGTGAGTGTGTGAAAAATGTCAAAGTCACTTCACAGTACATTACCTGGATCAGATTATGCAAACACAGTGAATGAAAAGTCAATGAAATGTGACCATTCCCATAAGTTTGCTTTTCACTTCTCTCTCCACTAATGTAGTCACACTTAATCAAAGATCAATAGGACTTCATTAAGCTTGTAATGTAAGGTTGGGGCTATGGTATGATAAAGTCGATTTAGGTTTAATTACCCCTTAACATGCATTACTTCTAGGATCTTCAATGTAAGAGCTCAAATTTATTTTCCCCAAACATATTTATTTCACTAAACTTTTTATTCTATTTTTGTATTTTTCTTCTTTCTTCTTTTCTTTTTCTTTTTCTTTCATTTTTTTTCATTTTTTTCTTTTCAATACATACTCCTTCACTATCACTTAATACCATATAGCTCGCAAGCTCGCAATACATCCTAATGACTTTTCATGCTTTTGGGGTAAGGGATAGGAACAGAGTATTTAAGATACGAAAAAATTTTGTCGGAATATTTACAGAGAAGAGCTTATTTGGCCCAGATGGGTGATTAGGGGTAGAATATATACAAGGAAGGCTAGAAAAGCTTAAACGATCCAAGGGTGATCTAATATTTCACCTTGAGATCAGATCAAACAAATTCTAGAATATGATGCACAAAATCAACTGAACAAATGCAATCCTATGTCTACATAAGCTTTCTCTAAATAAATATACAGAGTCATGATATGACATGTGCATAAGATGAGGCAATCACAATCAGAATTAAGACAAATTCAAGAATTCAACTTCATACTTTTCCTATAATCATGCTTCTCAGTTAATCAAAGTCAAACTAAATCATGGGGTCATATCATCAGAATATGGGAAAACTACATGCTAAGCACTAAATCATCCCAAAATCAAGCAATTTAAGCTCATATTATCGAAAAAAATTTGAAAATTCTTTCTCAGATTTTCAAAAAATTTTGAAATTTTTTTCAATTTTTCAGAAAATTACTTAAGTGATATCCCCTCCCCCAAAATTAAAGTGCACAGTGTCCTCAGTGTGCAGATAATATAAGAATTTAAGCTCAAGAACAGAGTACTCCCCTTTCTGATGATAATGAACAACTGAAACTTGATTGAAAGCATAATACTGGAAAAGAAATCTGCAACAAAACAAAGAAAGAAACAACAGAAAAGAAAAAGAAAAAGAAAAAGAACTATATACAAAGTGAAAAGAAAAACACGGCCACTTCAAATGCAGCTGAAGAAAACAACACTCAGCAGCAAGGCGAAGAGTAGGAGGGTCAGCCAAAGTGGTGACAGAATGTTAACAGTTAAATCCTCTAGAGCCCTATCTACTTCCCTCATTCTTTCAGATTTCTTGTGCTTAAGCCTTAAATCCTCCTTAACATCCATCTTAAAACACTCTTGAGAGCCATTAGGGAGAGTCAAAGGTTTGAAAACATGAAATATCACCTCCTGATCTAGGACTCTCATAGTTAACTCCCCATTTTGTGCATCAATTATGGTTCTATCAGCCGCTAGGAAAGGTCTGTCTAGTATAATGGAGACATCCCTGTCTTTTTCCATGTCCAACACGATAAAATCCACAGGGAAAATATATTTGTCCACCTTTACTAGCATGTCCTCAATGACCCCCTTCAGATATTTAATGGATCGATCAGCTAGCTGAAGGGTCACTATGGTGGGCTTGGTATCCCCTATTCCTAACTTCTGATAGATAGACAAAGGAATTAGATTGATGCTAGCTCCTAAATCACACAGGGCTCTACCAAAGAATAGATTTCCAATAGTGCAGGGTATGGTAAAACTCTCGGGATCCTTGAGCTTGGGGGGTAATTTCCTCTGGATAATGGCACTACATTCCTTAGTTAAGGTGTCACGACCCTCAACTTACCTAAAATACGTGTAAATTTTTTGCATTTTCATGCATCAATTATTAATCATCCTTCCTTGATCGTGAACAACCACACTCTCAACAGTTGGGCTGTGTGTCGACGTCTAACTCACTCCACCAGACCAATTCAATTTGAAACATTATTTATGAGTAAACACTTGTATAATTGTATATATATCAGAGTTGTTACATGTGTTTACAATGTTTTACATCCCCAGTAGTTACATACAAAATGCTACTGTGCTATATCTAGTTTAGATACAAAATAATCCAAGTGTGTATACCTTTAGCGATGGGATGCAGCGGATTACCAAAAGGGAAATGCCTCCAGTCACGCTCACTCTATACTCAAATCTCTGTAGAGAGGGGAAAATAAGGGGGGTGAGCAAACCACCGCTCAGTAAGGCAATCATGCGAACAGGTAGATACTGCACTATCTACGTGATCGAGATGCCATGCTCAAAAGCATTTCATTCATTACTTATCTCAAAACATGAGTGTATGATTGTGTTAATGGTACGTAAAGCATTCATGCTATTAAAATCAAGTGTACATTTCAACTCAAAGTATGGTATAAATCATCATGCATAATTCACAATAAAAGCATGGCATTACCCATCATGCATTTTCACAATAAAGCATGGCATTAAACATCATGCATCCGTGCACTTTAAAAACCATTAACAAATCAATTCATCACTGGTCAGGTCTCGGCCCATCCCTCGGACCTTCCTGACCCACAAATCATTTCAAACATGGATTTATTCTCAAATAGCAGTAGACATGTGAGATAGGCAGTTCAACAACAGGTAATAACCTCAAGGCCTATGTACATAACCTGTGATACCGACTACACGGATCAGGTGTGCGGGATATCACCACTATCTGCTTCCACACGGAAGGTGGGTCAAATCTTACCCGCTGGTCCATAGTAGATCTCGTCCGAAGACGGCACATCACAACTCAACACGGTACAATGTACCCCATGCTACATGCATGGTACAACGTACTCCGTGGACCCAATCAACACATCATATCACGCCACATCTCAAACGCACGTGTGAGCCTATTTAATCGGTACGACCTCTTGTCTACCTGAAGCTCCTAACACGGCTAATTAATCATGTCAAAACAATTTAATCGATGTGACACCCAGTCTACTCGAAGCTCTAAACACGGCAACATGCAAGGTGGGCATCCAGTGCGAGACAAACTCCAAGCACAATGCCAAAATAATTATGAAATCCATGTGAAAACTAGTGCCTCTTGCACTCATGTGTGTAAAACACGTCAAATCTCATGCTAGTCATACTCTAGCACGCTTTCATACTCACGAAATCATGTAAGTGGCTCAAAACTTTGCCAAGTATGGTTAACAAAACCAAAACACACTCATTTCTTTTGCAAATCATTTCAATGTTAGCCAACCTACCAAATCATTTGCTAAAAAGCAATAAAACATGATTTTCAGAGCAATATGCTTTTGCTTTCATGCACATTTTATCAAACTCCCAACTTTTGCCCTTCAATCACCCAACATCATTTCCTAATCTCATGCATTCTAGCAAAACATTTAAGCGCCCAAATTGCGCACAGATATCTCTAAGAGTCCACACAATTCCCTTACCTCGATTTACTTGGTGTGACTCCTTTCCTTTTAGCTTCTCACGCTCTTGGCTCAACTCGCCTCGGCGTATCCTCGGAAGCTGCGATTCATTCATTAAATCAATTGAGTTAACGTATTTAACCCATAATTGACCTCACTAGTCAATATTATTCACTTATGCATTTTACCAATGCCTTATTCCACATTTTACCTCTTTTAGGTAAATCTCACAATTTATCCACTAACCACATCTTAAAATCATACCACAACACTATTAATAACTTCTACATATCTCATTCATCATTAATCTCCATACAATTCCACTTTCTCACTCTAGACCATTTCTAGGTCATAATCTTTCCAATGCATTTTAGATAGTTTCTAACCATCCATACTCATGCCAAACAACTCCAAAATCAATTATATAAATAATGTACCATAGTTGGAGTATTAGAATCTTACCCAATTTGATTTCTCTTCTTGCTCCAAATAGTAATGCCCTTAACTCCTTCAATACCAACAATGGGAAAATGCTTTCCAACTATGTTGTTCTTCTCTTTGATAGGAACAACTTTGCCTCTAATGGTCTCTCTTCAAACCTCACTGAAAATGGCTGATTTTAGAGAGAGAAAGTTAGGTTTTTATGTTGAAAATGGAAGGTTAGTGTTTTTCCCAAAATTTTCTGATTTTCAGCACTCCTTATATAGAAATAGCTTGGGGAGATCGATCTAGTCCAAGAGGAGATCGATCTGGTCCCCTTAAATCCCTCTTTTTTTCATGGCATTTTAAGCATGAGATCGATCTGCTCCCAAACAGAGAGCTAAGGAGATCGATTTGGGTGCTTGGGGATCGATCTTTTCACTACAGAATGCTTAGGAGATCGATCTGGCTCCATTGGAGATCGATCTGCTCCACTCCATTGCCCAAATAAGAGCATTCTGGCTCTTCCAGATCGATCTCTCATCCTATGAGATTGATCTGCCCTTCACAATTTCTAGATTTTCTGCAGTTCTTCTGCAGTAACACTTACCAAACATCCTTAATTCGCTACCATGATCCTTTTCTCATCCATTCATTTTTGAGACTTGAAAATGGCATCCATCCTCACTTCATACACATTTAAAACTTGTGTAGAATCTTTGTATGACCAATGGTACTTAATATAAACAAAAATGGAAGTGCACATCTCATGCAATTCTACTTCCATTTTACCAAACTACTCATAATCCATTCTACACACATTCTCCACCTGTTTAAGTCCATTTCTTCACATTCATACTTGATGTAACTTGTATGTACAATTACCACTCTCATTACAAGTGTGTACATTAACTTATGGACTTACATCATATATACATCACTTAATTTACATTTCTATGTACATATATACTATTATACATACACGGGGTCTCACATTCTCCCCCACTTAGAAAATTTGGTCCTCCAAATTAGAACCAATTATTCTGTAAACAACTCGGGATACCTCTCCCGCATCAAACTCTCCAATTCCCATGTGGCTTCTTCCACAGTGTGATGTTGCGAAAGTATTTTCACCAAGGGAATCGTCTTTGTCCTCAACACTTTCTCTTTTCTGTCCAATACTCGAACTGGCTTCTCAACATATGTCATACCCTCGTTGAGCTCCAATGGCTCATACCTTATTACATGTGCCGGGTCCGGGTGATACTTCCTCAACATGGATACGTGGAAGACATTATGCACACTTGCCAACTCTGGTGGCAATGCCAATCTATAAGCCTTATCTCCCACCTTATCAAGTATCTCAAATGGCCCTATATATCGAGGGCTCAACTTTCCTTTCTTCCCAAATCTCATAATTCCCTTCGAAGGGGAAACTTTCAAAAACACTGACTCACCCACATCAAACTCTAGTGGTCTCCGTCTCTTGTCAGCATAACTCTTTTGCCTGTTCTGAGCTGTCCGTAACCTCTCACATATCAATTGGACGTCCTCAGAGGCTTGTCTAACCAAGTCGGGAGAAAAAATCTGTTTGTCACCAACCTCTTCCCATCCAATAGGGGAATGGCATCTACGCCCATATAGTACCTCATATGGTGCCATCCCGATACTCGCATGAAAACTGTTATTATATGCGAACTCTGCGAGTGGCAAATGGTCATCCCAGGAGCCTCCAAAATCCAATGCACATGCTCTCAACATATCCTCCAGGGTCTGTATAGTCCTCTCTGACTGACGATCTGTCTGAGGATGAAACGCGGTGCTAAAACTCAACTGGGTCCCCATCGCTTCCTGAAAACGTTCCCAGAAGTGGAAAGTGAAGCGAGCATCCTATCAGAAACAACGCTCACTGGAATTCCATGTAGCCTCACCAGCTCGCACACATATAAGTTCGCTAACTGGCTCAGAGTATCGGTAGCTCTCATAGCTAGAAAATGGGCTGATTTCGTCAACCGATCCACAATCACCCATATGGCATCATGACCTCTCCGGGTCCTCGGCAATCCCATCACAAAATCCATGGTGACATGCTCCCACTTCCATGTCGGTATCGGTAGAGGCTGCAATAACCCTGCAGGGTTCTGATGCTCTACCTTCGCCTGCTGACAAACGAGACACTTAGCAACATATTCAGCAATGTGCTTCTTCATTCCAGACCACCAATAAACTTTTCGAAGGTTTTGATACATCTTAGTACCCCCTGAATGTATTGTATACTTCGATGAGTGAGCCTCTATCAGGATCAACCTTCTGATCTCTGCGTCATCAGGAACACATATCCTACCTCTGAACCTCAACAATCCATCCGAACTCAACCCAAAGTCCATCTCTATACCCCTCTGTATCTGCCTGACAATATCACTACACTGCTGATCAACTCGCTGAGCCTGTTGGATTCGATCTACCAGATTCGGTTCCAACTGCAGGCTAGCTATCATAAATCCACTATCAGCGTCAGGCGGGGTCATATCCAAACTGAGGTTCATGAACTGTTCCAACAGCTCGTGTTCCCTGACCATCATGAATGATATCATCCCGAGATGCTTCCTACTCAATGCATCAACAACCATATTTGCTTTACCCGGGTGGTATAGGATTTCACAATCATAATCCTTTAACAGCTCGATCCATCTCCTCTATCTCATGTTCAACTCTTTCTGTGAGAATAGGTACTTAAGGCTCTTATGATCTGTATAAATCTGAAATCTCTCACCATAGAGGTAGTGGTGCCATATCTTCAGCGCAAATACTATCGCTGCCAACTCCAAGTCATGGGTCGGGTAGTTCCTCTCATGATCCTTTAACTGCCTTGATCCATAGGCTACTACCTTCCCATCCTGCATTAATACATAGCCCAGTCCCAGATGTGAAGCATCAGTATACACCGAGAAACCTCATAGGCTGGTAGGAATGGTGAGGATCGGAGATGTGGTTAATCTCCTTTTCAGCTCCTCAAAACTTTCTTCACACTTATCGTCCCACACAAACTCCACATTCTTTCTTGTGAGGCGTGTCAAAGGAGCAGCTAACCTCGAAAATCCCTCTACAAACCTCCGATAATATCCAGCTAAACCCAAAAAACTCCTGATCTCTGTCACTGTCTGGGGTCTCTGCCACTGAACTACGACCTCAATCTTAGATGGATCCACTGATACTCCATCCTTTGATACTATATGACCCAGAAAAGAGATCTGTTCCAACCAAAAGTCACACTTACTGAGTTTAGCGTATAACTTCTTCTCTCGAAAGGTCTATAGCACTATCCTTAGATGCCTCTCATGCTCCTCTCTAGACCTTGAATACACCAGTATATCATTAATAAACATGATCACAAATCGATCCAAATACTGGTGAAATACTTCATTCATCAACGACATAAAAGCTGTGGGAGCATTTGTCAACCCGAATGGCATAACCATAAACTCATAATGTCCATATCGGGTGCGAAAAGCTGTCTTGGGTACATCTCCACCTCGTATCTTCAACTAATGGTACCCTGATCTCAGATCTATCTTGGAAAAGACCTGCGCTCCCTTAAGCTGATCCAACAAGTCATCGATACGTGGAAGGGGATACTTATTCTTGATGGTGGCCTTATTCAACAACCGGTAATCTATACACAGTCGGAGGCTTCCATCCTTCTTCCTTACAAACAGAACCGGTGCTCCCCAAGGTGAGACGCTCGGTCTGATGAATCCCTTCTCCAGCAACTCTTGTAACTGTTTCCTTAACTCTTCCAACTCAACTTGAGCCATTCTGTATGGTGGCTTGGACATCGGCTCTGTACCAAGTGCCAAGTCTATACCAAACTCCATCTCCCTATCTGGAGGTAACCCTGGTAACTCATCCGGAAAGACATCTGAAAATTCCCTAACCACTGGTATGTCTTCCAATTTCGGACGTGCCTTATCCGTCTCAATCACAAAAGCGATGAATCCTTCACATTATTCTTTCCACCATTAGTATCATAAATCATCTTATCACATACATAAATGAAATCAAATTTATCTTTCATACATCATGTATCAAGATTGTACTCATCACACTTATAATAATCATGTTCTTTAATTTCATTTCACAAAATTAACTATAAGATTGTCTATCTTTGGAAACATCAAAGTTTTTGCATGACAATCCATAATAACATGATTGGCAGCCAACCAATCCATTCCTAGGATCACATCAAAATCACTCATATTTAATAAAATTAAATCGACTGCCATCTTTTTACCTCCTATCTTCATTTTACAATCCCTATATATATGCTCAGTCAACTGACTATCATTTATAGGGGTAGATATCAACAACATCTTATCAAGCAGTGTGGGTTTTACATGCTTCATCAATTTACATGCAAAGGATGGTGATACAAAAGAATGCGTGGCACCAGGATCAAACAGTACATAAGCTTCTAAATCAAAGATTTGGATGGTACCTTTTACCACATCCGATGACTGATCTGCAGTGTCCTGGTCCAATGCGTGCACTCGTCCTCTGCTTACACCCACTGCTTGCTTCCCCCTTTCCTCATCTGTAGCCCTCCTCCTCAGAACAGCTGTACCAATTGGAGCTCTCTCTGGCTCCTTGCCCTTCTGTGGGGCTCTCTCTATCATCTCTGGGCAATCTCTGATTATGTGCCCTGGCTTCCCACATCAAAAGCATACTACAGGAGATCCATAGTATGGTCGAGTTTCATGATACCTGCCACACTGTTCTGTAGTAGGCCGTGGCCCTCCAATCACGATTTCCTTAGCTGGAGCAATGGCCGGATACATGGGAGTATCAACTGTCCTCTCTCGGATCTCATCAATTCTCGGCCTCTTTCCAGAGAATCTCTTGCTTCCTTTATAGCTGAAGCCTCTATGTCACGACCCAAATTACCTAAAATCAGAGTAAATTTTTTTGCTTTTTAATTTTCTTACCCGTCGTGAACAGTTACACTACTAAACAGTTGGGCTATGATTCGGTGTTAATCACCTCTCACCTATTTACCATTCCATTTTCATAATTCATTTACATATCAATTTATTTAAACTAAATACATCCCCAATATTACATCCATGTACAGTACTGTGCATCTATATGTTTAGATACAAAATTGTACAAATGTGTAATACCTGATCTTGATAAGAAGCAGCGGATAACCGAGATGCGAGACTATTGTCACTCTCTTCTACTGAATATACCCTGTGGGGTGAAAAATGAAAGGGTGAGCGAAACGTGCTCAGTAAGGCAATAATGTAAGCAGGTAGATAACTATACTATCTACGTGCTGATAATGTCATGATGTAAAAATCGTTTACTTTCGGAGCATGAGGTAAGATTAAAACAATGCCACATGTATGTATATATCATATACAAGAAATTATGAAATCGACATATAAAGCACACATGAAAAATCATCATGTATGACATCTCATGCTCGTCAGATTAAAACTTATTTATTTCATCATAAACTCTTCACTTTAAAACTCATTTGTTTAATCACAACTCATCACTTTTAAACTTATATGTTTCATCATAAATTCATCACATTTAAAACTCATTTATTTCATCATAAACTCTCACTTTAAAACTCCTTTGTTTTATTATAAAACAACTTCATCGAGGTCAAACCCATCTCTCGGGAATACCTTGATTCATCAAATCACATCTCTTTTAAAAACATAAATCGGGACTACCCCTCCATCAGGTTTGTCCTGGCCTATCCAGACCGTATGATATCATGTGAGGCATGTAGGTTACTGTATGAAAAATCGAGGACTATGGCCATACTTTGTCCCTGTGATCCCAGGCTACACGGATCCCGGTGTGCGGGGCATCACAACTGCAATGGGAGGTGGGGTCAAGTCCTACCCGCCAGAATATCAAGTAACATCATAGAGTCATCATGACTGCACGGTACAGCATACTCCGTGTGACATACACGGTACATCGTACTCTGTGGACCCATATCATAGTCTGGGGGTACCTGCCGTAGGTCTTATCCAACCCAATACTATGTCGATAACCAACCCATGTCTCAAAGTATATGTGCGAGCATCTCAACTCTCTGTGACACACAGTCTACAATAGGCTTCTGCACGACTATATGCATGTTAACTCACGTATAGTGCGAGCGAAGCTCCAGCACCACGCTATGCATATCATGATATCTAAAATCTCGTGCGAGCAAAGCTTCAGCACGGTTTCGTGCACACACAAATTTCTCGTACGAGCAATGCTCCAGTACGGCTTTTCATGAAAAATAAATCAGTAAACTTGAGTGCCAGTAAGACTCTAGCACTCTTTTTACTCGTGTAAATATGATAGGTGGCTCACTTTTAATAAAACATCTTTTAAAATAGTAACCGATACAAACCGGTACCCTTTCGTATAATTCATAAAATCAACAGCCAACCTATATGTAAAATTTACTTAAACCCAAGCAATACATTCATATAAAATATTAAAGCATGAAAATCATGTAATTTATATGCCTTACCACCCTTTTTGTAAATTTTACTCTCAGGGGCAAAATCGTCTTTTTCTTTATTCACCTAAGCCCCGATTTTCACAGAAATTATTATTTCATTTCTAGATGCTGTAAGAAATTTCTAAGCCCTGTAAATACCCTCAAAATACGTATAGAAATCTCTATACGCCTACAAAATTCCCTTACCTTATTTTTCTGTAGAGTCTGACCTTTCCTTTTTCCACTGTTGTCTCGTCGCGCAGTCCGATATGCTCCCAATTAAACCTCCGGAGCTGCGTATAAATATTTCTCAGGTCAGATATTATACAATTTAATTATATTTCCTATTTTCTGGGCTTAATTTAAATCTTTGGGCCCATTTACCCCTATTGGGCCCGTTTGCACCTTAATGGGCCTTAATCGAGCTTAAGCCCATTTTCCACTTAATTTTCACTTTATCGAGGCCTATTGGGCTCATTGGACCCTCCAACAATTTATTGGGCCTCGTTCTAACTCTCGAATAGCTAAATTTAATATTTACGACAATTTATCTAAATTTCCATAATTTAATTCAATTTATACGGAATTTAAATTCATATCACGCATAACGATGTAAATTGTCGTAAATTAGGGTCACTTACCCGAGATTCCATGATAGTACGAAATTTGAGACTGTCTCGAGCTCTCGGTGGATGCCAATCGTCGAGCTACACAATTTCCATAATTTTCGGGTAAATTTCCAGTCGAATAATAATTAAATAAAATATTCCAAAATTCAAATCGGTTAATTTTGACTGCTTATCGACTTACCCGAAGCTCGATTGCATCACTGGAATTTTTTCCAATTTTTTTCTCTTTCTTTTTTCCTTTTTCTCCCTTTGTCCTCTCTTTTTGGCTGAACCGGTTCAGTCCGGGTCGGACCGGTTCAGACAGCCGGTTCACTCTGGTTCGACCGGTTCACCGCCTTGCCGGCCGGTTCTCCGCCGGCTTCCACCGCCAGTGGCTCCGCAAGGTCGTCCGCAGCACGAATCTACCCTCGGTTTCGGTCGAGGTCGCCAGAACACCGCCGGTCCGGCTCTTCTCCTCTTCGCCGTCGGTACCCATTTCTTTCCTCGCCGTTTTCGACGCCGTTCGTCGGTTTCTGTGGCTATTTCTGGTGCCATTCAGCGTACCGTCGTCTGGGCTTCCAGAATCGAGCCTTGGTGGGGCTCGAATCGGCGCCGTTCGCTGCCGATCGGAGTATTTTTGCTGCGACTTCTCTTTCCGTTTTCGGCCTCCTCCGGCGTCGGTGAGGCACGCCGTCGGTACCAGGGAGGTCGTCGGCCTCTCCTCTTCCATTTCTGACCTTCGCCTGGCCGATTGGATCGCCGGTGGTCGTCCGGCCTTCCCCCCCGATTTCGGCTTCATTTTTGTTCTTTGCTTCTCTTTCTCTCTCCCCGATATTTCCGTTTTCTGATTTTTTTTCTTTTTTTTTTCATTTATTTTATTAATTATTTTTATTATTATTATTTATTTTAATTATTACACTATTCATTAAAATACTCTATAAAAATTCAAAATATCCCTTAAAATATCTTTAAAATTATTATTTAATTCTAAATTAATTTATTTAATTATTTTAACCCTTTTTCGGGTATAATTTCTCTGTATTTTCGGGATATTGTCCCGAATGAATTTTCGGTATATTTTTTGATTATTTTCGGGATTATTTTTCCGAACTAAAAATCTCGATTAATTCCCATAAATTAATATCTTGATCAATTTAACCCAAAATAAATTTATTTCACCTTTATTGACCAAGATTTCTTAATCCGTTATTTTTAATTAAATTTCCTTATCGAATTATACCGACTTTCGATCTTTTGACCATTTTACCCTTACACGTGTTCGGGATTAATTTAACCCGACTTCCTTTCACGAACACTCATTCACTTCGTATTTTAATTAAATTCGGGTCTTACAACTCTCCCCCACTTAATGAATTTGGTCCTCCAAATTAGAACCAATTCATATGAGTCCATATACAACTCCGGGTACATCGATCGTGTCATACTCTTAAATTCTTATGTGACCTTCTCCGGAGTGTATTACTACCAAAGGACTTTAATTAGGGAGATCATCTTAAACCTCAATACTTTCTCTTACCTGTTTAATGCCCGAATCAACTTATTAATATGCTTATATTTTCATTAAACTGAACTTTTGGAGTTCATATTCGATTACCTATGCTGGATCTGGATAGTATTGCCGAAGCATCAAAAACTGAAACACATTGTGGGTGCCTGTTAATTTAGGTGATAACACCAACTTACAGGTCTTATCTCCCACTTGTCCAATCTCTCAAAATATTCCATCCAGCGCAACTCAATTTACCTTCTTTCAAAAGTTCGCTATGTCCTTATTCTCTTAGGACGAGTAACTTTCAACCATACTAATTCACCAAGGGTGAATTCCAATACTTTTCTATCTGCTCTGAGGTGTTCTTAATCTCTCATCCTTAACTAAACATCCTCAGAGACTTATTATCCAAGGTCGAAAATGATTCTATCTGTCACCCACTTTTTCTTATCAAATTTGGGGAACAACCCCTACAGCCATACACTGCCTCATATCTTGTTATCCCGATACTCAACTGCCAACTGTCGTTATTGGCGACTTCAATTTGTGACAACTGATCATTCCAGGAGCTTATAAAATCAAGGGCACACGCTTTCATCGTATCCTCCAGAACTTGTACAGTCCTCTTTGACTGACCATCTGTCTGAGGGCGGAAAGCTGTGCTAATACTCAGTTGGGTTCCCATAGCTTCCTAAAAAAAAAAAATCCCTTAAGTAAGAAGTGAAGCGGGAATCCCTATATGATACCATGCTCACTGGAAAGCTACTTAATGTTCCACAATCTTCCTTACACATAAATCCTCATATACACTCTGAGTATTTTGGGGATTTTATAACCATAAGGTGGGTAGACTTGGTCACTCTATCGACTATCATCCAAATAGTCTCGTAATTCACCTGGGTTCTTTGTAACCCATCACGACATTCATAGAGACTTGCTCTCATTTTTTGTGCCGTGTCTATATAGGTAGAGGCTGTAATAACTCTGCAGACTTTTAATACTCTACCGTATTTCTTTTCACATCTGACCACTAATACCCTTTACAGAGATTTCATATATATATATATTCATTACTTTTCGTATGCACTGTATATTCCGAAGAGTGAGCTTCTGACAATATCACTGTCCCATCAACTGTGGCCCTGGAGAGCACTTATACTGTCTCTGAACCTCTTTGTAAATCATTATCATACTCTGTGAACTCTGTCTCTGTACCCTTTTGAATCTGACCCAAACCATCGACATCATGCCGATCATCACGCTAAGCTTGTCAAATCCGGGCACTCTCATCCGGTTCTAGTCTCAGGCTAGCTGTCACACAATCACTGTCATCATTAGAAGGGATTACATCAATATTGAGGCTCATTACTGCTCTAGCAGCTCACGCTCCCTGACCATCATATGCGGTACCATCCCAAAGCTCTTTCTGCTCGAGGTATCAGCCATCACATTAGCCTTTCCTAGGTGGTACAATTTTTTACAATCAAAATCTCTCAGAAGCTCTAACCCACTATGTATTCTCATATTCGCCTCTTTCTGTGAAAACAGATACTCGGGGCTTTATGATCAGTGCATATCCACAATTCCTCATCGTGTACATAATAGTACCATATCCTCGGTACAAATACTACCGTTGCCAACTTTAAATCATGGGTCAGATAGTTTATTTCGTGATCAAGGAGTTGTCTGACTCCAAAATTGACTATCTTCCCATTATACATCAATACACAGCTCCTTCATTATTTCGAGGTATCCATACTCACTGAGAACCTCTTGAGCTATTGGGTATGGTGAAATTAATCATGGTGGTCAGTTCATACTTCATTACACTGAAATTCACGTCATATCTATCATCTCACTCAAAGACCACGTTTTCATAGTTAAACGTGTCAACAAGGTATACCCTTTTTAGAACTCGCAGCAACCATCTGTAAAAGCAATTTTCCAATTGTTGCTTATAATTTGCCCTAGACTTTAACTACACCAACATATCATCGATAATGATGATTACAAATCGGTCCTATCCTTTACTTATTTACGCATAAGCGTATAAGATCCTTCAAAATCGCTTACGTTTCCAAGTACTAACCTGCGTCATTTCCTTTCCTTATCTTAACGGCTCTTATTAAATTTTACTATGTTAACCTTTATGATTTGTCGAATTTTAATATTCTTATCGTCTTAGTAAAGGTATCCTAATGCTAAAGGTATTTATTACGACGATCGATTTCACGTTATAGGTTATATATATATACTTTTAGACGCTGTCAAGTCTTCAGGCGGGGAGGTATTTTGAAATACCTTTATTAACCTTCAGACTTAACCACTTATACTTTATATACCAGTCCATGTGGTTACAATTTGTATTCGCTACTAATTGCTTTAATCCTAATGACTTCATATCGTAAGGATGTTCTCACCTTGCATACGCCTCTTATTCCAATACATCTTGTATTCAGAATTAAGCATATCTCATCTTAAAGATTATATCCTTAGTGTATCTATTATAACGAAACTCTTGTCATTATTCATTTCGTGAGTACAATCCTTTACTCCTTTAATTTCAACTGTTGCACCCCTTTTTATCACTTGTCAACACTTACCGTATACTTTTCAGTGATGTTTTCACCCCTGTTTTCAACTTAAAATCTCATATCCATGTTCCGTTAATTTATCCTCCTCTATTGGGGTACTCATTTATCAGTATTGTGCCCAATGATTTAGGCATTCATGCCCTTTACTCACTTATATGCGAATGAAGGCGGTATGAATATATACATGGCACCAGGATCAATGAACATATATACTTCATTATTCATAACAAGTGTGGTATCTTACACCACATCCATGAAACATCAATAGTGTCTTGGTCCAAGACATCCTCTTGCCTTCGTCCAACAGCCTACTTTCCTTTTTCTTTTCTTTTCGGCTATTGCCTCCCTTTTCGTTGTAGCTATACCAACGAAGTTTTTCTGTCTCTTTACTTTTTTGTAAGGCGATCTCGCCCAACTCTGTGCAATCAAAATCAATGGTCCGTCTTACCACACTTAACGACCATTTTCATCAATACAGTGTAGGTATAGACCCTCCTTGCATAGTATCTACCACACATCCTACACTGCTACACTGCTTCGTAGCAGGTCGAGGTCCTCCAATCACAATGCCTTTCAAGAGTGCCAAAATTGGTTGCACTGGGGCCTTACCAATTATCTTACTCCAGGACTCATCAAATTAAATCTTTTACCAATTACCTTTTTCCCATTTTAACATCTTTGTCATTTCTCGATTCTCTTTTCTGTCTCTATTTCAGCCCTCACTACCTTTCCCAATCTCAGAGGCGTGCAATTCATGTTCTTATCTACCCAACTGTAAATCTGTGCATTGCCTCGATATAGGTAATATCTCACGGGCCAATCGGACTCAAATTGAAAAGTTGAGCCATTTCATGAACTTTTAGACATCTCGACTGTCACCTGTTCATAGTGTCGAGGTAATATCTGCCCAGGAATATAACCAAGTTTCATACTCATAAATCATACTCATCAATAAATCAAATCCTCTGGGTCAGAGTACGGACTTTTATCCATAATTTCCTTTAAATCATGTCCAGGATATCCTATCACCGGAATACATCCAAAAAATTTCTCATCTTAGCTCTGGATGTTTAACACTTAAGATGGGTCGAGTGGGTTTCAATCAATGCTCCGCTGCGCCCTCTGATCTTATGTCTACTCTGAGCAATTTGCTCCTCAAAATAATCTCTACACTCCGCTCCAACCTCACGAAGCGTGTCTCAATACTATCCGATCACTCTGTCGGACTCTGAGAGGTATGCTCAACATTAACCTCTATTTCAATCTCATCCCGATTCTCATGGGTCAACTCAGCACGACTTAGCAGACTCAGGTCTACCTCTACGACCTCTGCCTCGTGCACTATCTCATCTAACGCGACTCATATTAGGCATTCCTGCATTCTCGACCATTTCTTAGTCAAAACCCATCTCGATATACACTATTGTATCTAACCAAGCACAGTAACACGGGGATGTAATTTTTTAATTACTGACACTGATACACATCAGACCAATTGCTGCTCTGATACCACCTTTATATGTCACGACCCAAACTACCCAAAAATCAGAGTTAATTTTTTGCGTTTTGTTATTTTTATTACTTAAATTCTTACCTGTCTTTTGATCATGACCAAACTTCACTAATAATTGGGCTGTGCGTCAATGCCAGTCCCACCATTCAATTACCATCTAACTTATTTCTTCTCCAGTCATTTATAATTTTTTACATTAATTATACATCCCCTAAAGTTACTTACAAACATGTTACTGTGCTATGCTTATGTAGATACAATATGTACAAGTGTATATACCTTATGTCGATGGGCAGCAGCGGATATCCAGAATGCAGTACTGAGTCGCCTCAACTTCAATTGGAGATCATCTGTGGGAGAAAATGAAAGGGGTGAGCACATCAAGCTCAGTAAGGCAATCCTACGAATAAGTAGGTAACCATACTACCTACATGAACGTGGTGCCATGTATAAACCACCCTTTCTCCACACATTTTAAAACAAATTATATGAGTTATGATGTTATGTAAATCAAGTTTGCATGGAAAATTCAACATGCAATTATTTCAAATCATTTCTTTCTCATTTAAAAATTTCACAATAAGGTCAGGACTCGACCCCTCCTTCGGGTGATCCTGACTCACACAAAACCATGAAAGTCGGTTTACATCACACATGGGTTTAAAAAGCATGGAAATAGCATCATGCACATTTAATTTAAAAACCCAGTTTAAATCATCGAAATCGTCGACATGCGAGATGAGCCAATATCTGTATAACGGTAATAACCAGGACTGGCCATATGTGTCCTCGCGAGTCCCTCTAGCTTTACGGATCCCAGTGTACGAGGTCTCACCCTGATCGAAAATCGCCCGGGAGGTGGGTCAATCCAACCCGTCAGTCTTATCCGATCTCACATATCCGAAGATGCCGTATCCGAAGATACCCCGTATCACAAAGATACCGTATCCGAAGATACCTCGTATCATAAAGATACTGTATCTGAAGATACCTCACGGTACATCGTACTCCATGCTACTTGCACGGTACATCGTACTCCATGGACCCATATCACTCTAGGTACTCCAGCCCAAATGGCCTGCTTCCCACAGAGAAGTTTTGTTTCTCAATACTCATGCCACGTCTCAAAAAGCACGTGCAAGCCTATTAAATCTGTGACACACAGTCTACCCGATGCTCCAAGCACGGCTCATCGCATGTTCTCATAAAATCAGTGCGAGCGATGCTCAACACTCTCATCAAATCAAATAAAACTGGCAGAGCCCGCTTTACATCCCCACAAGGCCGCCAACCTCATCCCTCACTCTCACCCCACTTACAAGGTGTTTTGAACCTGTTGGGCCTTTTGATTGACTCCAAGGGCAGACAGCGCTACTCCACAAATCCAGTAAAACTAGTGCAAGCTAGGCTCTAGCATTCTATATGTGAATCACATGAAAATCTTATAAAATCGAGTGCGAGCTAAACTCCAGCACCCTGTCTCAAAAATCATGTAAAATTATGGTGCGGTTAAACTCTAGCACCCTGTCACGAAAATCATGTAAAATCTGGTGCGAGTTAGACTCTAGCACCCATGCATGTAAAACTCTAGTGCGAGCTCTCGCTCCAGCACTAATGCATGCATCACACAAATCAAACATCGTGCGAGCTGAGCTCTAGCACGTCACATGTAAATAAAAACACGTAGACGGCTCGGTTATCTCCAAATAGTTTTCACAGAAATTACATCGTTTAAGGTATGCAATGCTATGCATTTTTCCTTAAAAGTGAGCCAGCCTACTCATGCATGTGTTAAAATACCTCCAGAACGAGCAGGAACCTCTTGTCCTTGCTCCTCCCAATTTTTCCTAAAGTTGGAAACATTTACCCTTAACAAGGGTATTTCGGTAATTTTGCCCATACGGGGCACTAAAATTATTCTTCGACCTCTAGACCCTCCAGAACATTTTTAAAAGACTGTATATGAATTCAAAATTGCGTAAAGCTACCTCTAGTAGCCCGTAAAATTCCCTTACCTTATTTTTCTGTAGAGTCTGACCTTTCCTTTTTCCACTGTTGTCTCGTCGCGCAGTCCGATATGCTCCCAATTAAACCTCCGAAACTGCGTATAAATATTCCTCAGGTCAGATATTATACAATTTAATTATATTTCCTATTTTCTGGGCTTAATTTAAATCATTGGGCCCATTTACCCCTATTGGGCCCGTTTGCACCTTAATGGGCCTTAATCGTCCTTAAGCCCGTTTTCCACTTAATTTTCACTTTATCGAGGCCTATTGGGCTCATTGGACCCTCCAACAATTTATTGGGCCTCGTTCTAACTCTCGAATAGCTAAATTTAATATTTACGACAATTTATCTAAATTTCCATAATTTAATTCAATTTATACGGAATTTAAATTCATCACGCATAACGATTTAAATTGTCGTAAATAAGGGTCACTTACCCGAGATTCCATGATAGTACGAAATTTGAGGCTTTCTCAAGCTCTCGGTGGATGCCAATCGTCGAGCTACACAATTTCCATAATTTTCGGGTAAATTTCCAGTCGAATAATAATTAAATAAAATATTCCAAAATTCAAATCGGTCAATTTTGACTGCTTATCGACTTACCCGAAGCTCGATTGCATCACTGGAATTTTCCCCAATTTTTTCTCTTTCTTTTTTCCTTTTTCTCCCTTTTTTCCTCTCTTTTTGGCAGAACCGGTTCAGTCCGGTTCAGACCGGTTCAGACCGCCTGTTCACTCTGGTTCGACCGGTTCACCGCCTTGCCGGCCGGTTTTCCACCGGCTTCCACCGCCAGTGGCTCCGCAAGGTCGTCCGCAGCACGAATCTACCCTCGGTTTCGGTCGAGGTCACCGGAACACCGCCGGTCCGGCTCTTCTCCTCTTCGCCGTCGGTACCCATTTCTTTCCTCGCCGTTTTCGACGCCGTTCGTTGATTTCGGTGGCTGTTTCCAGTGCCATTCAGCGTACCGTCGTCTGGGCTTCCAGAATCGTGCCTTGGTGGGGCTCGAATCGGTGCCGTTTGTCGCCGATCGGAGTATTTTTCCCGTGACTTCTCTTTCCGTTTTCGGCCTCCTCCGGCGTCGGTGAGGCACGCCGCCGGTACCAGGGAGGTCGCCGACCTCTCCTCTTCCATTTTCGACCTTCGCCTGGCCGATTGGATCGCCGGTGGTCGTCCGGCCTTCCCCCCCGATTTCGGCTTCGTTTTTGTTCTCTGCTTCTCTTTCTCTCTCCCCGATATTTTCGTTTTCTGATTTTTTTCATTTATTTTATTAATTATTTTTATTATTATTATTTATTTTAATTATTACACTATTCATTAAAATACTCTATAAAAATCCAAAATATCCCTTAAAATATCCTTAAAATTATTATTTAATTCTAAATTAATTTATTTAATTTATTTAATTATTTTAACCCTTTTTCGGGTATAATTTCTCCGTATTTTTGGGATATTGTCCCGAATGACTTTTCGGTATATTTTTCGATTATTTTTGGGATTATTTTTCAAACTAAAAATCCCGATTAATTCCCATAAATTAATATCTTGATCAATTTAACCCAAAATAAATTTATTTCACCTTTATTGACCAAGATTTCTTAATCCGTTATTTTTAATTAAATTTCCTTATCGAATTATACCGACTTTCGATCTTTTGACCATTTTGCCCTTACACGTGTTCGGGATTAATTTAACCCGACTTCCTTTCACGAACACTCATTCACTTCGTATTTTAATTAAATTCGGGTCTTACACTCTATCCATCATAGGTATCTTCTTATCTCTGTCCCTCATCTTACCAACCTTTCCAAACTCTGAGGCGATTCTATCAACATCTTGTTCACATAATTGCGCCCTGCGCACTGCCTCCTCATAGGTCGGTATATCCAGAGGAACCAATCTCGACCTGATGGTTGGTCTCAATCCATCCACAAACTTTTGGATTTTCTTGACCTCATTACTCATCGTGTTGGGATCATATCTGCCCAGGGATATAAAAGCAATCTCATACTCATCCACAGTCCTGCTCCCTTGGGTCAGTCCCAAAAATGCCATCTTTAGCTTCCGCTGTGCGGTATCCGGGACATACTGTCTCTGGAAGGCCTCTAGAAACACATCCCAGCTGATCTCAGTATGCCGGGCTCTCAAAATAGGCCTGGTGGACTTCCACCAATGTTCTGCTGATCCCTTCAGCATAAAAGTGGCAAATGCTACCATCTCGGTAGTGGTGCACTCAAAGAACCCATATAATTTCTCGATTTCATTTATCCAATCCTCAGCCGCTACTGGGTCCTTTATTCCACTGAAAGACGGCGGTCCAAACTTCTGGAACTATCGCAGTCTATCCAAATCACATATATATCCCCAACCTCTACTGCCTGGCATAGCAACCGGTGTAAGCACATCCTGTGTGGGTGGGGTATTTATCGTTTGTGGCCTCTGGGCTTCCCTTGCCCGTGCCTCAGGAGCTGCCGCCTGCTCGGCATCAGCCTGTGTAGCGGGACTCTGTCTACCGCCAACTCCAGATAAAGATTGGGTGACCAACTCCACAATCATCTCAATGCTCCGCTAAATCCTCGCGAAGTGAGCCTCAGTACTCTCGGGTCTCTCCTCTGGACCCTGTGGAGCATGCTCAACATCGACCTCCACCTCAACATCTTCCTGAGCCTCGTGTGTTTTCGGCTCAACACGACCTCCAGGCCTACCTCTACGGCCTCGAGCCTGTGCTCTCATCCCTCTACCGCGACTGGTATTAGGCATACTTACTCAATTCCCTACATTCACAACCAATTACTTAGTCAACCCATCGACACACACAATTTGTATCTAAACAAGCACAGTAACTTGGAGATGTAATTTTCCACTTATTAAGTATTTTAGACACGACACACGTCAAACCAACTCGAGCTCTGATACCAACTTCTGTCACACCCTCAACTTACCCAAAATACATGTAAATTTTTTGCATTTTCATACATCAATTATTAATCATCCTTCCTTGATCGTGAACAACCACACTCTCAACAGTTGGGCTGTGTGTCGACGTCTAACTCACTCTACCATACCAATTCAATTTGAAACATTATTTATGAGTAAACACTTGTATAATTGTATATATATCAGAGTTGTTACATGTGTTTACAATGTTTTACATCCCCAGTAGTTACATACAAAATGCTACTGTGCTATGTCTAGTTTAGATACAAAATAATCCAAGTGTGTATACCTTTAGCAATGGGATGCAGCGGATTACCAAAAGGGAAATGCCTCCAGTCACGCTCACTCTATACTCAAATCTCTGTAGAGAGGGGGAAAATAAGGGGGGTGAGCAAACCACACGCTCAATAAGGCAATCATGCGAACAGGTAGATACTGCACTATCTATGTGATCGTGATGCCATGCTCAAAAGCATTTCATTCATTATTTATCTCAAAACATGAGTGTATGATTGTGTTAATGGTATGTAAAGCATTCATGCTATTAAAATCAAGTGCACATTTCAACTCAAAGCATGGTATAAATCATCATGCATAATTCACAATAAAAGCATGGAATTACCCATCATGCATTTTCACAATAAAGCATGGCATTAAACATCATGCATCCATGCACTTTAAAAACCATTAACAAATCAATTCATCACTGGTCAGGTCTCGGCCCATCCCTCGGACCTTCCTAACCCACAAATCATTTCAAACATGGATTTATTCTCAAATAGCAGTAGACATGTGAGATAGGCAGTTCAACAACAGGTAATAACCTCAAGGCCTATGTACATAACCTGTGATACCGGCTACACGGATCAGGTGTGCGGGATATCACCACTATCTGCTTCCACACGGGAGGTGGGTCAAATCCTACCCGTCGGTCCATAGCAGATCTCGTCCGAAGACGGCACATCACAACTCAACCCGGTACAATGTACCCCATGCTACATGCACAGTACAACGTACTCCGTGGACCCAATCAACACATCATATCACGCCACATCTCAAATGCACGTGTGAGCCTATTTAATCGGTATGACCTCTTGTCTACCCGAAACTCCTAACACGGCTAATTAATCATGTCAAAATAATGCACGTGTGAGCCTATTTAATCGATGTGACACCCAGTCTACTCGAAGCTCTAAACACGGCAACATGCAAGGTGGGCATCCAGTGCGAGACAAACTCCAAGCACAATGCCAAAACAATTATGAAATCCATGTGAAAACTAGTGCCTCTTGCACTCATGTGTGTAAAACACGTCAAATCTCATGCTAGTCATACTCTAGCACGCTTTCATACTCACGAAATCATGTAGGTGGCTCAAAACTTTGCAAAGTATGGTTAACAAAACCAAAACACACTCATTTCTTTTGCAAATCATTTCAATGTTAGCCAACCTACCAAATCATTTGCTAAAAAGCAATAAAACATGATTTTCAAAGCAATATCCTTTTGTTTTCATGCACATTTTATCAAACTCCCAACTTTTGCCCTTCAATCACCCAACATCATTTCCTAATCTCATGCATTCTAGCAAAATATTTAAGCGCCCAAATTATGCACAGATATCTCTAAGAGTCCACACAATTTCCTTACCTCGATTTACTTGGTGTGACTCCTTTCCTTTTAGCTTCTCACGCTCTTGGCTCAACTCGCCTCGGCGTATCCTCGGAAGCTATGATTCATTCATTAAATCAATTGAGTTAACGTATTTAACCCATAATTGACCTCACTAGTCAATATTATTCACTTATGCATTTTACCAATGCCTTATTCCACATTTTACCTCTTTTAGGTAAATCTCACAATTTATCCACTAACCACATCTTAAAATCATACCACAACACTATTAATAACTTCTACATATCTCATTCATCATTAATCTCCATACAATTCCACTTTCTCACTCTAGACCATTTCGAGGTCATAATCTTTCCAATGCATTTTAGATAGTTTCTAACCATCCATACTCATGCCAAACAACTCCAAAATCAATTATATAAACAATGTAACATAGTTGGAGTGTTAGAATCTTACCCAATTTGATTTCTCTTCTTGCTCCAAATGGTAATGCCTTTAACTCCTTCAATACCAACAATGGAAAAATGCTTTCCAACTATGTTGTTCTTCTCTTTGATAGGAACAACTTTGCCTCTAATGGTCTCTCTTCAAACCTCACTGAAAATGGCTGATTTTAGAGAGAGAAAGTTAGGTTTTTGGGTTGAAAGTGGAAGGTTAGTGTTTTTCCCGAAATTTTTTGATTTTCAGCACTCCTTATATAGAAATAGCTTGGGGAGATCGATCTGGTCCAAGAGGAGATCGATCTGGTCCCCTTAAATCCCTCTTTTTTTCACGGCATTTTAAGCATGACATCGATCTGTCGAAGCATGAGATCGATCTGCTCCCAAACAGAGAGCTAAGGAGATCGATCTGGGTGCTTGGGGATCGATCTTTTCACTACAGAATGCTTAGGAGATCGATCTGGCTCCATTGGAGATCGATCTGCTCCACTCCATTGCCCAAATAAGAGCATTCTGGCTCTTCCAGATCGATCTCTCATCCTATAAGATCGATCTGCCCTTCACAATTTCTAGATTTTCTGTAGTTCTTCTGCAGTAACACTTACCAAACATCCTTAATTCGCTACGATGATCCTTTTCTCATCCATTCATCTTTGAGACTTGAAAATGGCATCTATCCTCACTTCATACACATTTAAAACTTGTGTAGAATCTTTGTATGACTAATGGTACTTAATATAAAAAAAATGGAAGTGCACATCTCATGCAATTCTACTTCCATTTTACCAAACTACTCATAATCCATTCTACACACATTCTCCACTGTTTAAGTCCATTTCTTCACGTTCATACTTGATGTAACTTGTATGTACAATTACCACTCTCATTACAAGTGTGTACATTAACTTATGGACTTACATCATATATACATCACTTAATTTACATTTCTATGTACATATATACTATTATACATATACAAGGTCTCACATAAGGCCACTATCTCATAATCTTCCATTGTTCTTTTCCTAGAGAGGATGTCCTTCAAAAACTTCATATAACTTGGCATTTGCTCTAAAGCATCTGCGAAAGGAATGTTGATGTGAAGTTTCTTAAAAACCTCAAGAAATTTGGAGAATTGTTGGTTAAGCTTTTGGTTTTGAAACCTCTGAGGAAAAGGTACTGGTGGTCTAACTGGAACGGATGTGGTGGTAACATGTGTAGCATCAGAGAACGAGGAAGGCTGTGAAGTAGAAAAAGGTAAAGATGAAGAAGCGCCTAGCTTTGTTTCCTTTGCAGCCTAATCTTTAGGTTTCTGCTCTTTCTGAGCTGCCTCTTTAGAACTTATGAGTTCTTCAACTATGGGTTGTTCAGGTTTAGACTTAACTTGTGGTTCATCATCTAGCTCTCTACTGCTTCTAAGGGTGATGGATTTCACATGTTCTTTACCCTCCCTTTGCCTAACAGGATTAGCTTCAGTGTTACTGGGGAGGGTCCCTTGTGGACGCTGGTTAAGAGCACTAGCGATTTGTCTAACCTGAACTTCTAAGTTCTTAATTAAGGTAGCTTGATTTTGCAGGATAGTCATGAACATTTCCTTAAGCGAGGGTTTCTTCTCAGCTACTGGTGCATGGTAAAGTTGGGGCTACATAAGTGGTGGTGGTGGTGGTGATGTATGATGTTGACATTGTTGTGGGGGTGGTTGATGAGGTGGATGATATGGAAATTGCGACTGTGGTGGTACATGAACCGATGGAGCTTGAAAACTAGGGGGTCCTACAGGTCTAGAGCTAGAAGTTTGCCCTTGGTTTTGGCTCCAGGAGAAGTTAGGATGGTTCCTCCACCCTGGATTATAGGTGTTTGAAAAAGGATTGTTCTGTTGCTTAATGAGGGCAACGTACTGAACCTATTCTAAGTTAAGTGGACACCTATCTACAGAGTGTGTACCAATACACAACTCACAAGAAAGAAAAGGACTTTGGACAAAATAAATAGGATTAGGACTGGTAGACGGATTATGCTGGGTACTGAGCAACTCTACCTTCTTCGTAAGATTAGCGATTTGAGAGGTCCAGGTAGACAGCGT
This sequence comes from Firmiana major, assembly GCA_033439115.1. Taxonomy (NCBI): domain Eukaryota; kingdom Viridiplantae; phylum Streptophyta; class Magnoliopsida; order Malvales; family Malvaceae; genus Firmiana; species Firmiana major. The sequence continues at coordinate 16,045,630 of CM065903.1, read as the reverse complement.
GTCGAGCTCATAAATACCCACCGAATTCTTTGGCAATTGCCTCTCCGAGGACCATAGATAGTTGTTAGCATCCATCTTGTCTAAGAGCTCGTAAGCTTCCTCCTCTGTTTTACACATTAGTACTCCACCCACAGCAGCGTCAACAATGGTCCTATTTTGGCTTGTAAGTCCGTTGTAGAAGGTTTGGACTTGCAGCCACAAAGGTAGGCCATGGTGAGGGCACTTCCTAAGAAGCTCCTTATATCGTTCCCATGCTTCGTAAAAAGTTTTTGAATCGAACTGGGCAAAGGAAGATATATCACTACGGAGTCTGGCCATTTTAGAGGGAGGGAAAAACTTAGCTAGAATTTGATGGGCTAACTCGTCTCATGTAGAAATGGATCCTGGAGGCAAGGAGGTTAACCAGTGTCGCACCCTATCCCTAAGTGAGAAGGGGAATAATCTAAGCCTAAACGCATCATCAGATAATCCATTATGCTTGAATGTGTTACACAGGTCCAAAAATTGCCCGAGGTGAGCATGTGGGTCGTCATGAGAGATACCACTGTAAGACCCCGTATATGTATAATGGTAATGTGTGTAATTGGATCAAATAAATATGAATGGACTTGTAATGTAAAGTATGATTGATTTAGGTCCATGGATTCAATGTACGTATGTGTAATATGATTTGTAATGTACACACAAGTTCCATTTTGTATGAATATGAAGAAATGAGTTCTTGCAAGTACTGGATGTGATTAGAACTCAAAATGAGTCAAGTGGTAAATGGAAGGAAGTGGCATGAATATAAATGCTTCCATTTGGTTTTATATAGCATACCTTTGGACATACAATGAATGCACACAAGTTTCAATGTGCATAAGGTATGAATGGATGCCATTTTCAAGTTATAAAGGTGGATAGATGAGAAAATGGCCATGGCAATAGATCAAGGATGTGTTGGTATGAGTTGCAGCAAGGAAACTGCAAGAAATCTGGAAAGTATGAATGCCAAATCGATCTGGTCCCTTAAAATCCCTCTTTTCACGGCATTTTTAAGCCTGAGATCGATCTGTCGAAGCAATGAGATCGATCTGTTGAAGCATGAGATCGATCTGTCGAAGCATGAGATCGATCTGGTCCCAAACAAAGAGCTAAGGAGATCGATCTGGGTGCTTGAGGATCGATCTTTTCACTATAGAATGCTTGGCAGATCGATCTGGCTCCATTGGAGATCGATCTGCTCTATTCTTTCGCCCAAATAAGAGCATTCTGGCTCTTCCAGATCGATCTCTCATCCTATGAGATCGATCTGGACCTCATGTTTTTCAGATTTCCTGCAGTTTCATTGCTGCAACTCATACCAACACCTCCTTAATCTATTGCCATGGCCATTTTCTCATCCATCAACCTTTATAACTTGAAAATGGCATCCATTCATACCTTATGCACATTGAAACTTGTGTGCATTCATTGTATGTTCAAAGGTATGCTACATAAAACCAAATGGACGCATAATTCCATTCCATTTTACCACACTACTCATCTTGAGTCTCAATCACAACCATCACTTGCTAGAACTCATTTCTTCGTATTCATACTCAATGAAACTTGTATGTACGTTACAATTTGTATTACACATACATACATTGAATCCATGGACTTACATCAATCATACTTTACATTACAAGTCCATTCATATTATTATTGGATCCAATTACACACATTACCATTGTACATATACGGGGTCTTACATTCTCCCCTCCTTCAAGGAATTTGGTCCTCCAAATTAGAACCAAGTCACTCTTCAAACAGTTGGGGGTACTTCTCCCGTATCAAGTTCTCCAATTCCCATGTGGCCTCTTCCGCCGTGTGGTGTTGCCAAAGCACTTTCACCAAGGGAATTGTCTTATTCCAACACTTTCTCTTTTCTATCCAATATCCGAACCGGCTTCTCAACATACGTCATACTCTCATGAAGCTCCAACGGCTCATATCTTATCATGTGTGCCGGGTCCGAGTGATACTTCCGAAGCATCGAGACGTGGAAGACGTTGTGGACATTTGCCAAGTCCGGTGGCAATGCCAATCTATACGCCTTATCTCCCACTCTCTCCAAAATCTCGAAGGGTCCGATATATCTAGGGCTCAGCTTGCCCTTCTTACCAAATCTCATAATACCCTTCGATGGTGATACCCTCAGAAACACTGACTCACCCTCATCAAACTCCAGTGGTCTTCGTCTCTTGTCAGCATAACTCTTTTATCGGCTCTGAGCTGTCCGTAATCTCTCACATATCAACTGGACGTCCCCAGATGCCTACTGCACTAAGTCCGGAGCAAAAATATGTCTGTCACCAACCTCTTCCCATCCAATAGGGGAACGGCATCTACGCCCGTATAATGCCTCATAGGGTGCCATCCCGATACTAGCATGATAGCTATTATTATAAGCGAACTCGGCTAACTGTAGGTGGTCATCCCAGGAGCCTCTAAAATCCAGCACACACGCTCTCAACATATCCTCGAGGGTCTGTATAGTCCTCTCTTACTGCCCATCTGTCTGAGGATGAAAAGCGGTGCTAAAACTCAATCGGGTCCCCAGCGCTTCCTGAAAATGTTCCTAAAAATGGGAAGTGAAGCGGGCATCCCTATCAGAAACAACGCTCACTGGTACACCATGTAGCCGTACTATCTCTCGAATATACAGGTTCGCCAACTGACTCAGTGTATCGGTAGCTCTCATAGCCAAGAAATGGGCGGACTTAGTCAATCGGTCCACAATAACCCATATGGCATCATGACCTCTACGGGTCCTCGGCAACCCCATCACAAAATCCATGGTGACATGCTCCCACTTCCATGTTGGTATCGGTAGAGGCTGCAATAATCCTGCAGGCTTCTGATGCTCTGCCTTCACTTGCTGACAAACGAGACACTTAGCGACATATTTAGCAATGTCTCTCTTCATTCCAGACCACCAATAAACCTTCCGAAGGTTTTGATACATCTTGGTACTTCCTGGATGTATCGTATACTTCGATGAGTGAGCCTCTGATAAAATCATTCTCCTGATCTCAGGATCCCTGGGAACGCATACTCTGCCTCTGAACCTCAATAAGCCATCAGCACTCTGCTCAAAATCAATACCCACACCTGTCTGTATCTGCCTCAGCCAATCGATACACTGTCGATCGCTCTGCTAGGCTTGCCGAATACGGCCAATCAACTCTGGCTCTAGTCTCAAACTAGCCATGATCTCAAGTCTCTCAGATCCAGGTGGGGTTACATCCAAACTGAGGTTCGCAAAGTGTTCTAACAATTCATGTTCCCGTACCATCATATAAGACACCAACCCAAGGTTCTTTCTACTCAAAGCATCGGCAACTACATTTGCCTTACCCGGGTGGTACATGATTTCACAATCATAGTCTTTCAGGAGTTCGAGCCATCTCCTCTGTCTCATATTCAACTCTTTCTGCGAGAACAGGTACTTAAGGCTCTTATGATCTGTGAACACCTGAAACTTCTCACCATAGAGATAGTGGCGCCATATTTTCAATGCAAATACTACAGCCACCAACTCCAAATCATGTGTCGGGTAGTTCCTCTCATGATCTTTCAACTGTCTAGATCCATAGGCAACTACCTTCCCATCCTGCATAAGCACACAGCCCAGTCCCTGGTGTGATGCATCCGTATACACCGAGAATCCTCCTGAGCTGGTAGGAATGGTGAGAACTGGAGCAGTCGTCAATCGAAGCTTAAGCTCCTCAAAACTCCTCTCACATGCCTCATCCCACACAAACTTAACATCCTTACGCGTGAGGCGTGTCAACGGAGAAGCTAGTCTGGAGAAACCCTCTACAAATCTCCGATAATATCCTGCCAATCCCAGGAAACTTCTGATCTCAGTAACTGTCTTGGGCTGTTCCCACTGTACAACTGCCTCTATCTTGGATGGATCCACTGATACCCCATCCTTTGACACAACATGCCCTAGAAATGAGATCTGTTCCAACCAAAAGTTACACTTGCTGAGTTTGGCATATAATTCTCTCTCTCTCGGAGGGTCTGCAGAGCTATCCTCAAGTGCTCCTCATGATCTTCCCTGGACTTGGAATACACCAAAATATCATCGATAAACACTATCACAAACTTGTCCAGGTATGGCTTGAATATATCATTCATCAATGCCATAAATGCTGCGGGAGCATTCGTCAATCCGAATGGCATCACCAAAAACTCGTAGTGGCCATAACGGGTACGAAATGCTGTCTTGGGTACATCTCCACTCCTGATCCTCAACTAATGGTACCCTGACCGCAGATCTATCTTAGAAAATACTTCGGCTCCCTGGAGCTGATCCAACAAATCATCGATTCTTGGAAGGGGGTACTTATTCTTAATGGTGGCCTTATTCAACAACCGGTAATCTATACACAGTCGGAGGCTTCCATCCTTCTTCCTTACAAATAGAATTGGTGCTCCCCAAGGTGAGACACTCGGTCTAATAAACCCCTTCTCCAGCAGCTCTTGCAGCTATTTCTTCAGCTCTTCCAATTCTATCGGAGCCATTCTATAGGGTGGTTTCAATATCGGCTCTGTACCAGGCACTAACTCAATGCAAAATTCCATTTCCCTTTCAGGTGGCAGTCCTGGTAATTCATCCGGAAAGACATCAGGGTAATCCGTAATTACGGGTATGTCCTTCAATTCCGGGTGTGCCTCATCTATATCGACCACATAGGTAATGAACCCTTCACAATATCCTCTCCATCGTTAGTAACATAAACCATCACTCCACATTCAATATTTATCATGAACAATAAATTTAACTCTCAAGCAATATGAATTTAAAATCATACTCCTTTTATTTACAACAAACATGCTAGTTTCATATCATTTCTTTTTATCAAAGTTTACAATAAGATTGTCTAATCCTGAAAACATCAATGTTTTGGCATGACAATCCATCACAACACGATTGGTAGCCAACCAATCCATTCCCAAAATTACATCAAAATCATTCTTATTCAATAAAATCAGATTGGCTATCATTTCCTTCCCCTCTATCTTTATCTTACAATCTCTACATACATGCTCAGTCAATTGACTATCATTCATGGGTGTGGAAATCATCAACATTTTATCCATCAATGTTGGTTTCACATATTTCAACAATTTATGTGCAAAGGAAGGTGATATGAAAGAATGCGTGGCACCAGAATCAAATAATACCAATGCTTCTAAATCAAAGATTCGGATGGTACCTTTAATCACATCTGTCGAAGCATCTGCGGTGTCCTGATCCAGTGCATGTACTCTTCCTCTGGTCACACCCGCAGCTTGTTTCCCTTTCTCCTCAGCTGTAGCCCTCCTTCTCGGGGCTGCTGTCTCAACTGGAGCTCCCTCTAGCTCCTTGCCCTTCTGTGGGGCAACCTCAATCATCTCAGTGCAGAACCTCGATATATGTCCTGGCCTCCCACACCTAAAACAAGAAACAGGGGGCACCTGACATGGTCTAGTCCCATGATATCTCCCACATCTCCTACACTGATCCGTGGTAGGTCGTGGTCCTCCAATAGTTATACCCCTCGGTGCAGTCAAAGCTGGGTATACGGGAGGTCTAGCAGCTCTCTCCTGCACCTCCTCGATCTTAGGCCTCTTCTCGAAAAACCTTTGGCCACCTCTCTTGGCCACTCTTCCAAACCCGGATCTCTTCCGGTCTCTGTCCTTTCTAACACTGACTCTCCCAAGCTCGGAGCCATTTCGCTCAAAGTCTTGCTCACATAACTGAGCCTTATGTACAGCCTCCTCATAAGTCACAATATCGAAGGGAGCTAGCTTAGTCCGGATGGCCAATCTCAATCTATCCATGAACTTTTGTATCTTTCGGGTCTCACTACCCATCGTGTTAGGGTCATATCTTCCCAATGACATAAACTTGGACTCATACTCGTCCACAGTTTGGTTCCCTTGAACCAGGTTCATAAATTCCATCCGCAATTTCCTCTGTGCGGTAGCTGGAATATACTGTCTCCTGAAGGCCTCTAGAAATATCTCCCACGAGATCTCAGAGTGTCTGGCCCTCAAAATAACCTCGGTGGACCTCCACCAATGTTCGGCCTCGCCTTTCAACATAAACACGGCAAAGGCTACCTTTTCAGCTGAAGTACATCGGAAAAACCTATATAGTTTCTCCATCTCATACACCCAATCCTCCATAATCACTGGGTCCTTCACCCCTCTAAACACTGGGGGTTTCAGCGCTTGAAACTCTCACAACCTGCTAAAGTCGCAGTCATAACCCACATCACTACCGCTCTACTGTGGAGCGATAGGAGAAGCTGTATCCTGGGCTGGAGGTGGTGTAACTGTAGCTGTCTCAGCAGCATGAGGTCTCTCCGCCTCTGCAGCTGCCTGTTCAGTAGTAGGCTGTGCTGCGGGACCTCGTCTATCACCGGCACCCAATGCCTGCGTGACTATCTCCACCAAACTCTTGATATTCCGCTCTAACCTAGCTAAGCGAGCCTCGGTATCCTCTGCTCTCTCAGTAGGGTTCTGTGGAGCCTGCTCAGTTTGTGGCTCCGCACGGCTCTCAGGCCTACCTCTACGGCCTCTAGCACGTGCTCTCGCCCCTCTACCTTTGTGTGTAACTGGCATAGTGCCTAACTTCCTGTATTATAATAATTTATTAAGCTCTATCCATCACAGTATACACAGTTATATCTAAACAAAAGCACAGTACTATGGGGATGTACTTTCCTACATTTTATTAATGACTCACATCAGGCCAACGCAGCTCTGATACCAATCTCTGTCACGACCCAATTCCATTCTCTTTAACCGAAAATCACTGAAAATTTTTCGCGTTTTACTATTACCTTACCCGGTCGTGAACTAAACTCACCACACACTGTTGGGCTGTGAGTCAATAATAAACACCACATCTCATTTATTCTCAATTAATTAAAACGATGTCATACATGTCCATTTAATCGTGTACTTATACGAATACATGTTTTACTGACATCTACATCCCCCATAAGTACAACTCAAAAGAATACTGTGCTTTTACATTGTTTAGATACAAAAAGAATCACTGTGTATATACCTTTAAGCGATGGAGATGTAGCGGAGTCCAAAATACCACGCCTCAGTCCTCACTGGGCAACTATACACGCTCTATAGGGGGAAAAATAGAGTGGGATGAGCAACCACACGCTCAGTAAGGCAATAATGCAAGCATGGTAGATTACTACTCTATCTACATGCTGATAGTGTTATGCATAAATCATTTATAGTAGGAGAATGAGGAATAAAACTATGCCATATGAGTATACATATATATCATGTATCAAAGTCATGTAAAATTGGCATATAAAACATGGTAAAACATCATGTATAAATCATCTCATGCTCGATCTCATTTAAATTCATAAAAAGGGCAATTCATTAAGAAACCTCCTTTTTAAACCCACGTCATAAAACTCTTTCTCATCACATACAATCACATTTTCATTTCACAAATCAAATCCATGAGGCTCGACCCCTCCTTCGGGTCTACCTTAAACAATCACAAATCACACTTAGAGATTTAAAATCATGTGGTAGTAAGTAAATCATGCAAGGAGACAGGTTACTATATCTCAAGTGACTACGTTGGCCAATCGTCACATATCATCCCAGACCACACGGATTCCGGTGTGCGGGGTATGATGCTGGTACGAAGGTGGGTTAGTTCTCCGCCAGACTTTCTCAAATCAAGTAACCACCACGCGGTACATCGTACTCCACGGACCCATAACATGGTTGGGGGTGCCTGCCATAGGTCTTATCTACCCCATACCAAGTGTAACCTTTATAGTCTCGAAAGCGCGTGGGAGTAACCTCAATACCAGGTCCTAGCCCCTTATGGCCTTGCTCGCCCCTGTTGGGTTCCCTGATCTAGGTCCTAGCCCCTCACCCTCACCCCACCTAAGAGGTCTGTCAGGCCTGTTGGGTTCCCTGGATGGATTATGTCAGGTCCTAGCCCCTCACCCTCACCCCACCTAAGAGGTCTGTCAGGCCTGTTGGGTTCCCTGAGTTAATCTGTATCTCTCACCACGGCCTCATACATACCACAGTGTGAAAACCAGTACGCGCTACACTCTAGCGCGAATTCATGCATCAAAACCAATCACTTCGTACGAGCAACGCTCTGGTACGGCATTTATGCATAAAATATGAAGAAATCATTTACGAGCATAGCTCCAGTACAGTTATATGCAAAAGAAAAACCACTCAAATCCACGTACGAGCGTAAGCTCCAGTACGGTTTATAAACATCATCACAATTTAAATTCAAAGCGAGAGCTAAGCTCAAGCACGTTTCACACAAGTGAAAACATAGAAATCCAACGCGAGCGAAGCTCTAGCGCGATTTATGTCATACAAATGTGATAGGCGGCTCATATACAATTTATCAATCCCGGCAATTCGGGTTTAGCACTCACAAATGCTTTTCCACAACAACAGTACAATACTAGCCGACCTATCTACAAGCTTGCTTAAAACCAAGCAAATTCGTTTTGAAAAGCATCAAAACCTTAGATTTATGCAATTATTAGCCTTACTATCCCATTTCATAAAATCCACTTCAAATCCAAAACCACGCATATACTCATCATCATTCACGAATACCACCAACATTTATTTGAGCAATCATGCATTTCATAAAAACACCCGATATTCACCCACAAGTTTAAAGTACGAGCAGCTACCTCTATACACTCACAAAATTCCCTTACTTGGAATTGCGATGCGTGATTCCACTTCCTTAAGCTGCTTACTCGTACGGTTCGGTTCGTCTTCAACGAACTCTTCGGGACTGCACAAAATCGTATCCCGCATTATATTCGATCCATATATTGCAACCCTTGTGCTTGCTATAGTCAATTTAATCTATAGCCTCTATTAAAGCTTATTTGGCCTCGTTTCATTACTTTATCCATAACTCGAGTCTGTGGATCTTCTTAGGCCTATTAACTTATTCAAAATCGATATTAAATCGACATTAAGCTCATAGTGTTCATATTCCATGAATCCCCTCACTATGGCATTTTTCAATCATATACATACCCATTTCCACAATTCCTCCAAACTCACAATGTAATCTCATTTAACCATTTAAAATCATAAATATTACCCCAATAACAACTTTAGCATGCCATAAATCATAGGCTCTTTCAATCCCACATATCCTCACATTATACCCATTTTAGATTTCTAGGTTACACCGATTCCACTACATTCCTAGGTAGTTTATCCATCAATACTCATATAAATCAACTCCAAAATCAATTAAATAACTAATGCCTTTGGATTTGAGTGTTAGAATCTTACCAATATGATTTCTCTTCTTGCTCCAAATGGTAATGCCCTTAACTCCTTCAATTCCAAAAATGGGAAAATGCCCTCTCACTATGTTGTTATTCTCTTTGATAGGAACAACTTTGCCTCTAATGATCTCTCTCCAAATCTTACTGAAAATGGCTGATTTTAGAGAGGGAAAGTTAGGTTTTTGGGGTTGAGATTGTAAGGTTAAGTGTTTTTCTGAGATTTCCAGATTTTCAGCTCTCCTTATATAGAAATGACTTGAGGAGATCGATCTGGTCCAAGAGGAGATCGATCTGGTCCCTTAAAATCCCTCTTTTTCACGGCATTTTTAAGCCTGAGATCGATCTATCGAAGCAATGAGATCGATCTGTTGAAGCATAAGATCGATCTGGACTTCATGTTTTCCAGATTTCCTGCAGTTTCATTGCTGCAACTCATACCACCACCTCCTTAATCTATTGCCATGGCCATTTTCTCATCCATCCACCTTTATAACTTGAAAATGGCATCCATTCATACCTTATGCACATTGAAACTTGTGTGCATTCATTGTATGTTCAAAGGTATGCTACATAAAACCAAATGGACGCATAATTCCATTCCATTTTACCACACTACTCATCTTGAGTCTCAATCACAACCATCACTTGCTAGAACTCATTTCTTCATATTCATACTCAATGAAACTTGTATGTACGTTACAATTTGTATTACACATACATACATTGAATCCATGGACTTACATCAATCATACTTTACATTACAAGTCCATTCATATTATTATTGAATCCAATTACACACATTACCATTATACATATACGGGGTCTTACACAACCGCTTGTTCACCATCACCTTAGGTAACTATACCTTGCCTATCTAGGTAATGATTGGGCAATCAACTCCAAATCGCCTCTAAGCTCTGCTCTATCCTCATGAAGTGCGCCTCAGTATTTTCAGGTTGCTCTACCGGACCATGTGGAACATGCTCAACATTAGCCTTCATTTCTACCTTTTCATGAGTCTCATGTGGTATCGACTCAGCACGGCCCCTGGGCCTACCCCTACGACCTCTAGCTCGTGCTCCCGTCCCTCTACCACGGCGAGTATTAGGCATAGTGCCTAAATTCCTGCATTCAAAAACATCACATCTGAGGCTACCCCAGGAGGTGGGTACCAAACCTTCCTGCTAGCTAATCAGAACACTAGTCCGAAGACTACACATCATATATCACAGCATGGTACAACATACTTCATGTTGTAAGGACGGTACAATGTACACCCCATGCCCATGTCATCTCAATATCCAACGCCATGTCTCGAAATACACGTGCGAGCATATTAATTTAGTGTGACACACAGTCTACACAATGCTCCCAACACAGCCTTATGCATGTCATATAAAAATCTAGTGCGAGCAAAGCTCCCAGCATCATGTCATGCATAAAATCATGTAAAATCGAGTGCAAGCTAAGCTTTCAGCACCTTGTCACATGCACAAATCATGTCAAATCCCGTGCGAACAGTGCTCTCAACATGTTTCGTTTCCACTTATATCATGTAGGTGGCTCAATTTCAAAGAATGGTTTTTAAAACCAAAATCAGCACCTGCCACGTGCTATTTTATGTAAATTGATAAAAATTTTAGCCAACCTAACCATATCCTTGTTGAAAAGCATTAAAATTCATCAAGAACACTCAGTTCCTACTTTTCATGACTTTTTCTACAAGTGGAAATTTTTACCTTTCATAGGGGTAAAATTGTCATTTACCATCTCGGGTTGAAAGAAATATTATACAATTTTCTAAAAAGCAGTATTTCATAGTGAATACAGTTAAAACATGCTATTTATACATATTCCAGTCTAATCCTAACTTTTCTAAAATTTCCCTTAGTAGGGGTAAAACGATAATTTTTCTATGTCGGGTCTCTACTGATATTTTTTATATTCAAAATTTATATACAATTTAATTATTTAAAAATCTACCCAAAAATACGTATAGCTACCACTAGTTACTCACAAAATTCTCTTACCTTGTAGATCTTAGGGCAGCATAAAATTGTTGGTTCTTGGGATTACCTCTATGTGCGTGTCAAATTCCTGAGTTGCCCAAAATAATACCAATTCATCATATATTGATCAATTTCTTCTTAACATACTCAATTTTGATTTATCTTCTCAAAGTTTGACCAATTTTGACTTTTCGGTCAACTTTTTTAGTTTTCTCGGTTTTACCGATTTAGTGCTGTTTTTGAAAAATTTAATTATTCTAATTTCTCATTTGATTAATTCATTAACCTTATGACTCATTCAAGTTCATAAATCATGCTAGTCACTTTGCGAAATTTTTAATTCTTTCACTTTTCGATTTTACACTGTGTTAAGCTATAAATCGGGCTTTATCATTATAAATTTAACCGTTAACAACCTTAGATCCATCAAATTTTCACCACAAAAACATCAACACCTTGCTGTACAGAACTGTAATCATCAATAGAAATTAAATCATCCAATTCCACTTAACTAAAAACCTTCTAAAAATACCAAACAACAACATATATGAACTTTATCATCATCCATCAACTTTACCTTAGGTTTGACCAAGGTTGACCACGTTTTTTATTCTTCCAATTGATCCTAAACTGTAATTTAACATGTTTAAAACTTATAATCATCAAAAACTACAAGAACACTCAACCAAAAACTTTTAAAAATTGATTTCTTCACTTACCCGAAATAGGACAGTTCTGCCTCCCTATTTTCTTTCTCAAAGTTCATCTAGTAAATGGAATTATTTCAAGTTGATTGTTTTATATGTTATATAGGACTCAACGGGGAAGATCTCATCCTTCTTGTCTGGAGTCTAAAGATGGACGAAAGGGGGTCAAAAAATTCAAGAAATGTGAAGTATACAGTAACGTGTGCAGTGACTTACAGAGGGAGGTGAGGGCGCGTGAGAATGGATCTCTAGGTCTTCTTGGATGTTTCAAAAAGCCTGAAAAGTATATTTTTTAGCAAAAAAAATGGGGGCTCAATATGTTTTTGTATGGTCAACTTATGCATGAGTTTCTATTAGGTGGTCAGGTGGCTGGAACTGGACAGCTTACTGTTCTATTTTGTAAAATCTCCAAAAAATATTTCCAGTCCAATTTTCTCTAAATTCTATCTTCCCAAGTGTTATAATATGTCTCTAGTGTTGTCCATAAAACTTTTGGGGTCCCTTGTTTAAGAAACATTTCTCGATTGAGGCCATTTTGCACGATTTGGTCAATACCGAGCAAAATGGCTTAAAGTTTTCAATTTACCTAAAAAATTGATTTGATCCCTGAAACCTCCATATTTCCACTTGATTTTAATTTCTCAAATTAATTTCACCTTATATTAATTTTCTATGGTCTCAAAATAATTTTTGGGAATTTCTAGAATTAAATCTGAATTTATTTCAAATTTCGAGCCCATTTGCTCGGTTTAGTGCAAACCCGAGCCTTACTAACTTTTTCACTTCCAGAACCTCAGTTTTCACTTATAATCATTATTTCATGACCATATAAAAATTTTGAAGAAATTCTCGGGCTTAAGGTCTTACCTCGATTTTCATGCCAACGGGCCCCACAACGCTAACCCGAGTGTTTCGGTGGTTTCGAGCCTGCACAACATTATTTCGAGTTCTCAATTACTTCTTAGTTTTTCAAATAAGAAATAAAGTGGGAAAAATTTGGGTTTCACAACTTGTTTGCCATGTGATGTAATGACCCAGCCCAACCGGCCATGGCACCCATTTTGGGCCCACAACATCAACTGCTCTAGCATCGTTACTCATCTGTACTGTCCGATTTAGGTCTATTGACCTGCATGGTTTTATTATGGTTGAGCTAGGTCAAGTTAGCCTGGGGTTTGCCTCTCCACAATTCGCTTCCCCATCGTGGTTCGAACTTGGGACCCTTAAGTACCCAAGTCTTACCACTTTGGTACCCTTTGTTCTAATTGGATCAAATGGTACCAAAGTGGTAAGACTTCGGTACTTAAGGGTCCCAAGTTCAAACCATGATGGGAAGGCAAATTGTGGAGAGGCAAACCTCAGGCTAACTTGACCCTGGCTTACCCACTATAAAATCGTGTGGGTCAGTAAACCCAAAGCGGACAGTACGAATGAGTAACGATGTCATAGTAGTCAATGTTGTGGGCCCAAAATGGATGGCCATGGCCGGCTGGGCTAGGCCGTTTCATGTGAGTACAATCTTAAAATATTTCTAGGTCTTAAACTACCTAGCCTGGTTTAAGACTACGAACTTAAGGTCCCAATCTAACTTCTTATTCACTTTTGTAATTAATTCTTAATTTAATACACATCCTGACACATACACTGAAAGGTAACTGTCTGAAAAATACAATTAAACAGTGATAATACTATACCGATATGAGCTACAAGATCTCAAAGCATTTACTTTGAAGCCAATACTGATATCAATGCCAATGCATATTTGCTCTGAATCTATGATGGAAAGTAGAGCGAAGTGAGCTTTGAGAAAAGCTTATTAAGTAAACCACACAAACTTAGAGGTAATAACTTACACGATATGAATTTCTCATGCATGCTTACACATTTCCATTCGATCATTCTTTCTTATCATTTACCCAAAACTTGTCACATTTCGAAACATATCTTGTTCCAAAATATACTTTACAATCGAAACTTAACGGAAGTCACACTTCTCTTGGGTTTATGGACTAGGATATGTTCTAGATGTTGTCAAGTTTTTCAGGCAGAGAAGTATTTTGAAATTCCTTAATTAGCAATCAAACCTGACCACCCGAACTGAGTATACCCGTATGGGTTCAAAATCTGAAACATAGTGGAATGTAGAAAACCAAAGTTTAATCAAATCAAAGCTTGTAAGCTTTATCTCTCGAATTACTTACATCCACATTTGTTCTCAACCACAACAATTTTCTCAGATCGCATCTTATAATCTGAAAATAAATCAAATATCTATAATTGCCTAGCCCAGTCAACCATGGCCCACAACATCAATTGTTGTGACATCGTTACTCATCCGTATTGTCCACTTTAGGTCCACTAACCTGCATGATTTTATCGTGGGTGAGCTAGGTTCAAGTTAGCTGGAGGTTTGCATCTCCACAATTCGCGACCCCATCGGGTTTCATACCCAGGACCCTTAAGTCCATAGATTCTACACTCACGGTACCATTATGGATGAGTGTTAAATCTATGGACTTAAGGGTCCTAGGTTCAAAACCCAATGGGGACGCGAATTGTGGAGAGGCAAACCCTAAACTAACTTGACATTGGCTCGCCCACGATAAAATTGTGCGGGTCAATAGACCAAAAGTAAATAGTACAGATAAGTAACGATGTCACAGCAGTCGATGTTGTGGGTCCAAAATGGGTGGCCATGGCCGGTTGGGCTGGGCTGTTACAATAAATACTCCCAGAAGACATCATTCATTAAACTCATGAAAGCAGCAGGGGCATTAGTTAGAGCAAAGGACATCACCAAAAACTTGAAATGACCGTATCTGGTCTTGAAGGCTGTCTTTGACACATCCACCTCTCTGATCCTCAATTGGTGATAACTTGATGTCAAATCTATCTTAGAAAACACCGAAACCCCTCTAAACTGATCAAATAAATCATATATCCTTTGTAAGGGATACTTATTCTTTACTTTAGCCTTATTCAAAAGCAGGTAATCAATACATAAACGAAGTCTCTCATTTTTCTTTTTGACAAATAATACCGAAAAACCCCATGGAGATACACTCGGTCTAATAAACCCCAAGTCAAGAAACTTTTGCAACAGTTTCTTCAGTTTTTCTAATTCAAATAGTGTCATATGATAGGATGGTTTAGAGATGGGCTGAGTATCAAGCACCAAATCAATAGTAAACTCAAATTCCATTTCAGGTGGTAACCCCGGTAGTTCATCCGAAAAAATGTTAGGAAACTAACAATCTACTAGAACACCTTGTATACTCAGTGGTTCCTGACTATTATCAGAGACTAAAGCAATATAACCTTCACAAAAATCAAGGTCATCAGATATTTCAAACATGTAAACACCATATAGCTTCACAGAATAGAATATCACACATTTAATTTATTATTAACAAAGCATACAACAAATTTATCAGGTAAGAAGAAAGTCAAGGTTTTAATGTAGTAGTCTAGCCTTACACAATTGGTAGCTAGCTAATCCATGCCCAAGATTACATCGAAGCCATACAAATTTAACAAAACTAGATCTGCTAACATTATCCTATCTCCTACCTTGATTTCACAATTCTTACACACCATATCAGTCATCTGTGATTCATGCATGGGTGTACTTATGTGTAGCATGTGACCTAGAGGCTCAGGTTCTAGATGCAAATTGTATGCAAACTGTGGGGAGATTAAGAAGTGTGTAGAACTTGGGTTAAACAAAACATGTGCCTCATGATTACAAATAAGAAGTATACCTCTAATGCTCTCGGATGAGGTGTCGACGGTCTCCCTATCTAAGGCAAACATGCATCTCTAAGTAACAGGCTTTTTTCCCTTCTTTGCAGTTGTGGCCCATCTCTGTAGGGCCTATTTCTGGGGAGCCTATCTCTAAGGCTCTCTCAGTTGCTCTTGAGGCTTAAAAGGTCTCATTTAAGGGCAATCCTTGATCTAGTGGCTCTTATCTTCAAATTTGAAACAACCACTTATGACCTGATGGCACGACCCACCATGTGGCTTGCCATAATCCCGACACCATTGTAACTCAAGCTTGAAGCCTCCAACCCTCACCCGAGACTCATTTATCCACTGTCTCTTAGGTTGACCCCACCTCTGCTATGGTCTAAGGCTTCTGATCTCTTGCCCTTATCTTTACCCTTGCTTTGGGACCCATACTGCCCCTGAGTAATATCAAGACCCCTCTCGATCTCTTGAGCTCGCCTGAGGGCATCCTTAAACTCTGTAACCCGGAGCCTTAATAGCCTATCTCTGATCCCCGTTCTCAATCCAAACAAAAACCTCTCAGTATAATGCTTTGGATCTCTGACTGTCTCGAGGTCATATCTCATCAAAGTAGTGAACTTGTTCTCATACTCATCAATCGTCATACTACCCTAAATCGAATTTAGAAAATCCATCTGTTTCTTCTTCTGGGTAGTACACAGAACATATTGGGTTCTGAACATAGTCAGAAAGGCATCCCATGAAATATTTGACTGAATGTTTGTCAAAACTATTTGAGTAGATATCTACCAAAATTTAGCTTGGCCTCTAAACATGTAACTGGCCACAGTTACCCTATTGGTATCCGTGCACCTCAAATACTAAAATGTCGTCTCGATATCTAACAACCACTCTTTAGCCTTGACTTGATCCTTAACGCCTGTAAACTATAGGGGATTCATCTTGGGAAAGTGCCGTAATCTCTGAGTATCTCTGACCTCTCCTAGTTATGGGACTGGAGGCTGAGGAGTTGGGGGTGCCGACATAAACTTCGTAGCAAATATGGCATGGTGCACCAGTATCTAAGGTGTTTACCCTGAACTTCATAGCAAATATGGTAGTGAGTGTATTGAGTCCCTCTCTCATACTCTGTATACTCTGTTCAAGCCTATTTATTTTGGGATTCAAACTCTCTGGCTGAGGGAGAGTGGTTAAGGGGGTTATGCTAGCCTCTGTAAACGACTTCGCCTCTCGGACATGATTCGTGATCAATTATGTGCACGTAAACCAAGGTTTTAGTAATAACTTTAACAAATATATTCATTTTATAACTAGACAAATATAGACAGTTGGGATGTAATATAACTTCAACTAGTCGACACTGACAGTACTAGACAAATTTTGCTCTAATACCACGTAAACTGTAATGTCCCAAAGTTGCATTCTAGTTCAACCTTGATTGCTTAACCTTTCATTTCTTGATCTTTTTCATTTTAATGAAAATTTACCGGCATAACGGCTTATTCATGAACTTACCTCCCTGTAATATTTGAAAATATAATTTATAATCCCAAAGCAGTTGCTTTTAATCGCTTTTCACAATCAATAGTGATTTCCATAACATACATTCCATTCCATTTCCTTAATACCTCTGAATAACATTTTATTGTATAAACTCTAAGTTAACAAACTTTACATACACACTAATATAGATTACATCCCAAAATATCTTTTACATAAAAGTGTTTATGCGGTACAGGATGTCTGGTAATAAGAACAGGAGTATACCTTAATATGTACCAAAGGTAGCCTAGGGAGAGAGTCATATCCACCAGCCTACGTCGAATACATAACAGACACAGAAGGATCACTGTAAATAATATGTAAAAGTACATAAAGAAAGGTGAGCTTTTGAAAAGCCCAATAAGAAATGAATTTGAAACCGTCCTAGTATCAAAACATACGAAAAATTGGTTGCTTTTAAAATGCATTTCATCTTTAAATCACTTTCGGATACTTCTGTAAAAGCTTTTGAAGACAAACATATATTGAAACATGCTTAGCTTCGAAAAGCTAATCAAACACATTCGGATAACATGTATCATATATCACAACACTTATCATATTACTTTTAAAATCACACAGAATATCTTGGAGACTAGGCAGATCCACATAGCTAGCCTAGGTCATGATAACTCAACATCCGAAGAGGGAATCAAAAGAACAAATAGAGTACTGATGGCCATGGTAATGGAACTGTAGACTGGATTAGGGTCGTGCTGTACCCTATACCAGTAAGGTTCAAAACAAACATGCACGAAGTGGCGAAAACCATCCCATGAAGGACTAAGCGCCACAAAGGACCAAAACAAACATGCATGATGTGGCATAACGTGCATGAGGTTGGGAAAATCAAGCACCGAGTGGGCATAATATGCATGACGTGGTTAAACATACACCATAAAGGACCAAAACAAACATGCAAGATGTGGTGTAAGGCATGCACCACAAAGGACCAAGCTCCATACAGGCCATGCATGACAAGTGTCATAGACTACATGATGCCTTTGTCTCAAATCAAAGCTTACAAATCCCTTTTCAGGCTTATTTAACCATATACTAACAAAATCAAGCTTATATCGAATTTTCATTTTTTCGAAGCATATTAATAAAACACATTTTCACATCAAAATTTGCTTTTCCAAAACATTTTACAGATGCAAAGAATGTACACTCGGAGGTTTTGGAAACATTAGTTTTTCTCTCATTTTCGGTTTATGCGTAAATAGTACTTTTCTGAAATTGAACACATTTCACATCTTGGTCGCACTTCAAATCATGTTGGTAATAAAATTAACTAAGGAACAATATTTCCACTTTAAATTACATCCCTTACCTATTAAATCTCAAGGTAGTACAAAATTATTGGATATCGAGCTTACCTCGATTTGCATGCCAACACCTCGCACTGCCCAAGATAATTTTGAAACCATTAAATAGTACTCAAATTCATCTTAATATATTTAAACATGCACCAACTTATATAAACTTCATTAAACTTGGCCATTTTCGCCAACTTTGTTATTTACTCAATTTTACCGATAAACGTGTCATTTAGCTATTTCGATAACTTTTCATTTCTTAAACTTAGACTTATCAAAATAGCACTCCATTCATTCATTTTAGCCCATAACTTATGTTTTACAACTTACTTATATGTCACTTTTCCTCATTTCATATTGTTTAGTTAAATCGAGGCATATATCTAGCCTTTTCGATCTAGCTCATTCACTTCAATCTAAACTTACTCAATTCTTATACATGTTAAACAAAATTCATTTTAAGCCTTTCCATGATAACCCATAACATGCAAAAGTACAATTTTCATCATTTTCATCGTTTTCAACTTAATCGAGCTCAAACCGAGCTTTTTGGTAGTAAACTAACACCATAAACCATCAAATTCAACCAAATTTGAACTTTTCCATGCAAACCCTAGGCTAGTTACAACATAGTATTATCTTAGAAAACTTAATTCAAAATTCCACTTTAGCCAAAATCACATAAATCCAACGTATAACAATAAATATCAATTTCATCTTTTTCCAACAACTTTACCTTATGGTTGACCAACTTTGACCTGAAATTCATCCATCAAAAATCTACCTTAGCTATATATCCACAAGTATACAACTTAGAAACAATAAAAACAAACTTAAAAATCTTTCAAAAAATGAAGAAAATCACTTTCTCCCACCTTGGTGAATATGGCAGTTTTGCCAAGATTTCGTCTCACTAACTTTTCACTAGGCAAATGACCTTGGTTTTGTTTGAACTTTTAGTATGTTGTAGGGGACTTCCAGGTTTAAAATTGGTCATTTTGGCCAAACTCTAATTCTACTTGGAAGGTGGCCAAAAAAATCTCACAAAGTGAAACAGGGGAAGGACGCTTTGAAGGGTTCCAAAAGCAATTCCTTTTCGATTTCCTTGAGTTTCAAGGCATATGATACCTTTTTGGAAAGAGTATCGGGTCTACTTTCTTGGGTTAAAATCCAGCCACAAAGATTATCTTTAACCCATCCAA
Organism: Firmiana major; assembly: GCA_033439115.1. Taxonomy (NCBI): domain Eukaryota; kingdom Viridiplantae; phylum Streptophyta; class Magnoliopsida; order Malvales; family Malvaceae; genus Firmiana; species Firmiana major. Next base: position 16,025,739 of record CM065903.1, on the reverse strand, counting down.
ATTGGGCTTTTTCTTCAGTTTTGTAGAAACTGTGTAGGTTGTCTTGCATTCAAAACAATTCTAAGAATTATTTTTTCTCTTATTTGTGAAACTTGAATTATCATTATTATTATTATTTATCAGGAAACCAAAAAAAAAAATTAAAAGAATCATTTTGATGGTGGTACAGGGCCCGGAGCAATCAAAGGGTCGGATTTGTGGCACGAAACCCGAGGTGAGATACTAAATTTAAGTAATTCTTGAGAGTTATATGTATATAAGTATGATTTGATGGTTAGAAGGTAGAACTTAAGCTTTGGAAGTGAGAAAATTAGTGAAAACTCGAGTTACCATTAAATCGAGAAAATTGCTAAGAAAACTAAAATAAATTTAAAATAAATTTTCTAAATTAAAGAAAATTATTCTAAGGCCATAAGAAATTAGTATGAGGTATAGATAAGTGGGAGAATTAAATTTTGGAAGAATTATTGAGGTTTAGATACTTAAATAAATTTTTAAATAAAACCGAAAACCTTAAAGAATTTTTATCGGTAAAGACTAAATCAGATAAAATGAGCCCAAACAAAACCTTTTCCTGAAACAAGTGGATCCCAAATTTCATGGACAATAACTAGACACATATTAGAACACTTGAGAAGTTACCAAATAACAAAAATGGGTTGAAAAATATTTTTTATGGATTTTTCAATGTAGGCCACACTACAAGCCCAATTTTCTACATCTGCTAGGCCAAAAAGAAGGCCCAATTTGAAAGGGTTCTAGATCATATTTATGCTTGAAATTTTAATCCAAGATTTTACAGCCAATTTAGTACTTAAAATGGTATTATAGCCCCTATAACTCTCTAGAACTAGAGAGATATCCTCTTTAGAAGTTAGCCGCTGCAAAGAACAAGGGCCGAATCTACCCTTTTGTGCAAGGTGAGAGAAGGTGAATTTCTTAATTCTTTGATATATTTTCAAGCTTGATAAAGTTATTTCTAAACTATATACATGTTGTTTTATAGCTGAGAGTGATTTGTGGAGGAAGAAATTGAAGTCAAAGTTGGTCAACAATAAGGTAAAGTTGTTGGAAGAAGATGAGATGGATATATGTTAATGTTTGATGGATTTGTATGATTTTTACTAAAGTATAAATTTAAACTAAGTTTTCCATGGATAGCTAAGGTTTTGGCCAACCTTGATTGTGAATTAAAATGATGAAGTTTGGTGTGTTTTATGGTTATTATGGTGTTAGTTAGACTGAAAAGTTTAGTTTAAGCTTTTGTTTAACTGAATACTATGAAAACGATGAAATTGTGCAGGTAGATTTATTTTGAAATAGTGAGAATGACTTAGAGAAAAGAATAAGGAAAGGTGTAAATTAATAGAACTGAGTGTCCCTAGCAAGTTAGTTTAACCGAGAAGCTTGAGTTATACCTTCGGTTTAGTGAAAAATGATAAAACGGTGAAATTAAAGTTAATGTGAGCATTATGTAAATGATGGAAGATGAGGAATATAGTCACTCTAAATGGAATGAAACATGATAGAAATGAGTTTAAATCCAAAGAATATCACTAAACCGAGATAAAAAAAAATCGAGTTTATCAGCGAAAATCGGCTAAACAAAGAAAATTAATGAAAATCGATATGAAAAGGATGTTTTATTGGTAAAGTGATGTATGGATTCATATGAACTAATATTAAATACTAATAGTGGATGTTCGGATTTGTTATGGTAGCTTGAGGTGTGAACGCACATACCGAGGTGCACCCGATACTCGAAAGGTGCATGCTGCACAGTATACGCTAGGTAAGGATGTAATTTAAAGTAATAATGGCTTCCTTTACCTACTTATATTTTTTGAAATTTTTGATGTATGTATGAAGAATTAGCATGAAACTCAAACCTTTCAACATAAATTTTTGAAAGAAATGAAACCTCGATTTAACCCTGAACCTAAAACTTTACTGAAGCTTATATTCTTACTATGATGCATAAGTCTTTAAAATATTACTATTTTATAATTGAAATGTATGATTTAATGATTAAAGTTTTCCATATGATTTTTAGGTAAATATGTAAGCAAGTAAGAAAGTAAAATTTTTTTGAGACTAGAGGCTATCCCAATAGGGTATGTTGTGTGCATGTCATGCCCGCTACTTGTAGTGCCCGTCTCCACCACTTGTAGTACTTGTTTCGCCCGTGTAGTGCTCGTCTCCACCTTTATGGTGCTTTTCTCCACTACACGTGGTTCCTGTTTTATAGTATCTCGTGCCTGCGCAACACACATGTATGGTATGTTACCCGTGTAGTGAGTGCCACTGGTATCTGTGCCCTAGCTGTGTTAGTTTATTCCGATACTATGCATGTTTTGTTGTACAACTCTGATCCAGTCTATAATCCCTACCATGGCCATCAGTGTTTTATTCCCTCTACAGAGAATGATATCTTTGTTTTTGCATGATAGCTATACAGACGCAACCCAGTCTCCATGTTTTTCATGTATGAATGTTTTAAATTATGAAAACTAAGTAAGTAAGTAAGTAAGCTTTGTTAAAGTTAGTAAGTAAGTATGTATACCTTGTTAAAGTAAGTAAATATGTATGTTTTATTTCAAAATAAGTAAGTATTGATTTTGCTAAAGTAAGTGAGTAAGCATATATGATTTGGATAAAAGTAAGTATGAAATTTTTTGAATGCATGATAATCATGATTTTCAAGATGTTTTAGGGTTATCAGGATTATTTTAAATGTTTTCCTTACTGAGCTTTTTTCAGAAGTTCATCCCCCTATTTCTCCATTTGAAATTACCTGTAGTGATATTATTTTAGCTATTTGCGGAGTACTTGAGTTAGACTGGTAGATTTTGAACCTCCCCAGGTTATCTTTGGTACACGCTAAGGTATATTGTCTGATGTTTATTTCTAGACTTAGTATTGCACAGATACTTATTTGTAAACACTTTTGGGATGTAATCTATTGCTATGGATTTGTATATAAATGGTTTTGGAAGCAAATGAATGAATGAAATATTTTGATAAAATTAAGTATGGGAACTACTTGGTTAGTTGAGAAGTATGGTAAATCGAGAGATAATAAGTTTAAGAAAAATAAAAACAATTGCTTAAGGTTATGAACTGTAATCTTTTCTACTTACAGGGAGGTATGTTAAAGTATAAGAAGTCATGCTACCGAATTTAAAACAAACTTTAAACGATTAAAAGATTAAGCAAAGAAAAAAACAAAGTAACCAACACTTAGCCCCAAATTCTGCGCTTCTAGGGCATTATAGTCGACAGGTTAAATAAGTCGGCATATTCCTAGCTATTAAGACTATGGATTCTCTGAATGATAGCTGAATTGGTTATTCGAGAGATTTTTTGACTATATAGTACACCAGTGAGCATTTCTTCTGTCAGGGATTCTAGGTTCTCTTCCCTTTTTTGGGAACGTCATTAAGAAGCCATGGGGTGTCACTTGACTTTAAGTACAACTTTTTACCATCAGACAGATGGTCAGTTGAGATGACCATTTATATTCTGGAGGATATGTTAGGAGTCGATGTTTTGGATTTTAAGGGCTCTTGGGAGGATCATTTATTGTTAGCCAAGTTTGCTTATAATAAGAGCTATTACCCTAGTATTTGTATGGCACCCTATGAGGTTTTTTATGGGAGGAGATGTAGATCTTTGATAGGTTTGGAAGAGGTTGGAGATATGAAAATATTTGCTCATGTGTTAGTTGAGAAGGCTGCTGAGACTGTCCGATTGATATGTGATGAACTTAAGGCAGCTCGGAGCCGATAGAAAAACTATGCTACATTTAGAGGCGAGACTTAGAGTTCCCAGTGGGCGAGTCTGGATTTTTGAAACATTTGTGCCATCCAAACGGATTGTGAGGTTCGACAGGAAAGAGAAGGTGTTGAGGTATAAGTTTATTCCTTAAATCAAAGTTCTCTAGCAATATCATATTTTAGATGAGGCTACTTAGGAATCAAAGAGCTTAATGAAGGAGAAGTACCCATACCTATTTAATTTGTCACGACTCTCAATCCACCGAAAATCCACTACAAATTTTTCGTTTTTCATTTATTATTTAATCTATTTCTTATTGTTTGTTCTTTACCTTTACATTACCTGATCGTGAACAGCTACACCACCAACAGTTAGGCTGTGTATCGATGTCAATCTCATCCAATCATATCATTTTAATTTACAATTCATTTAAATGTAAACACTTGTATTTCTAAATCAGAGTTGTTGTTTACATGTGTTTACAATTCTTTACATCCCCCAAATGTTACATCAAAATATTACTGTGCTACGGCATGTCTAGATATAGAAACTATACAAATGTGTATACCTCATGTGATGGGATGCAGTGGACACCAAAATCCAATCCTTAGTCGCTCTCTATCTATTGTAAGTGCTTTGTAGAGGGGGAAAATAAGGGGGTGAGTAAACCACGGCTCGGTAAGGCAATCATGCGAGCAGGTAGATAACTGTACTATCTACGTGGTCGTGATGCCATGCTTAAATCACACATTTACTTGTCATACTCCAATACATATCAGTTCATGCTCGTGTTCATGATATGTAAAGCAGTTCATGCTATTCAAATCAGTTCACAATTCTTAAAACATAGCACGGAAAATCATCATGCATAAGTCAAATTCAAAGTATGGTAAATCATCATGCAAAGTGCACTTAAAAGCATTTCAAATCTCAACAAAAATCGACACAATATCATCATTCGTCAGGACTCAACCCCTTCCATGGACTATCTTAACCCACAAACTCATTTCAAATCATGGATTTATCATAAACATGGATTTATCATAAATAAACCAAGACATGTGAGATAGGCATATAATATTAATAAGGGTAATAACTAGGACTTTGGCCATATCCTCTGTGATCCCAGGCTACACGGATCCTAGTGTGCAGGATATCACCTCTATCTGCTTCCGGACGGGAGGTGGGTCATGTCCAACCCGTTGGTCCATAGCAGATTACTTATCGTCTGAAGACAGCATATATATAATATCACACACGATACAACATACTTCATGCTACTTACACGATACAACGAACTCCATGGACCCATATCATCACATCATATTACGCCACATCTCAATATGCACGTGCAAGCCTATTTAGTCGGCATGGTACACAGCCTACCTAAAGCTCCCAGCACGGCTCCCAATATGTCATAAAACCATGTTAGAGTAGTCTCAAGCACGTCAACAAATATAGTGGACATTTAGTGCGAGCAACGCTCCAGCCCATTATCAAAACTAGTATGAAAATCAATGCAAACTAGGTTCTAGCACAATATCATAAAAATCCATGTAAAACTAGTACGAGCTAGGCTCTAGCACTCATGCATTAAAAACTCTAGTGCAAGCTATGCTCCAGCACTAATACATGTGTAAACATGTCAAATCTCGTGGGAAGTTTTACATTGAGTTTTCTGCAAATTGATGCAGCAATAGTGCACTCTGTGAAGGCCAGATCAATCTCCAAGGATGAGAGATCGATCTCATGGCTCCAACATGCAGGAAATGTGCAAAAACTGATAGGCAGATCTATCATAAAGAAGATCGATCTCCTCAAGGAGCAGATCGATCTCATAAAGAATTCTGTAAATAGAAGATCGATCTCCTCAAGGAGCAGATCAATCTCATGAAGCAGTTAAGAGATCAATCTCACCCCACGATAGATCGATCTCCTAGGCATAAAATTGCCCCAAAACGTTACCAAATTCAAAGAGAGATCGATCTCATCAAGGACCAGATCGATCTCCTACATTCGGCCTATATAAGGACCCCTTTATTTTTCTAAAAATCGATCTCTCTCTCTCCTCAAATCACCATTTTCGAAAACCTAGCTTTCTCTCTCCTCTAAAACCCCTATTTCTGTCCGAATCTCATGCAGAGGCAAGAAGGAAAGTTGTTTCTCACCCAAAGGAGAACAACATACTTGGAAATTGAACGACGAATCGAATCGAGGTGTGAATAAAGCTCTCTAGAAGTTTTAGGTAAAATTTATAAGTTTTAATCTTTGATATTGAGGTGATTTTGGTGATTTTGACTATGGGTGTTGTGATAAAATAGCTAGGAAATGATTAGAGCTTATGAAATTATGATTTTGTTGGAGTGATGATGATATTATACAATTTGTGGTAATTTTGGGATTTTGGCTATAAATTGGAATTGAGGCAATAAGGTGATTTTGGCATGGATATTATGCATGAAAAATGTAGGATTCGAAATGTAGTGGATGAGAATGTAGATTATGATAGGAATATGAGAAAAATGAGGTTTATAGTATGTAATGAGAATATGAGCAAATATGTTCTCGATAATGTGAGAGAGATGAATTATTGATGTTTTAGCATCGTTTGGATAGCCCGAGAGTTTCAGAGAGGAATACGATGATAGTCCGCCATTTGGGGGAACGATTGCACTATACGAGGTGCAACGGGATAAGGGAAAACTTAAACTCATTTGTGTATGCGATTTTGTGATGATATTGTAGCATGTAATGTGATTTGAGAAGACAAGCATGTTTTTATGAGTTGTGAATGAGTTATTGCACACGGTTTTATATTCGGTTGGGGCCCAATTTTTATGAGTTGTAAACTAAATGTGAAATTTTTTTACAACCGTTTTGAGTTTAAAAAGTGAAAAGTGATTTGGGCTGTACGTTAAGGCGTACTGAGATTTGAGAAATGTGTGCGTGGTTTTGTCGATTTGAGCTCAGTTTTGACATGTTTTGTGTTGAGTACAAAATGGTTTTTGAGATGAATTTTATGAGAAAAACCATTATGAGCGCTACGTGAAGGCTGACACGCCCTGAAGGTATAGTCCACAAGTGCACGGGTCGTACAAGTAATAATTGTATCTGATTCCTGAGTTATCGTCCCACAGAGAAGTTGATCAGCCTAATTAACTACCGGTTAATCTTACCCTAAGTATATCCTAGCAAATTATGAAATTAAAGGGGGTGATCTAATAAGGCTAATTAAGAATATTGGAAAGCAATAAAATAATAAGAACTAAAGAAAATAAAACCGAGCAAAATTTACTTACAGTACTCCGCGCAATTAAAAGCAAATAACTTATAAAAGAAAATTAAAACAGTTAAAATGAATTAACGCAACTAAAATAAAATGCAAATATGAAAATAAAGCAATACAATTTAATTAAACAAACTTAAAATAAAAATGCATGAATTTAAACTAATGAAAATTGCAAATTAAACTAACCTAAAATCTAAAGAAAACTAAATTAAAAATTGCATGAAACACATTAAATCTAATTTAACTTTAAAATGCAACTCATAAAATACTAAACTAAAATCAAGTCCTAAAACATATAATATAAAATTAACTATTAACTAAGACTTAAAACTAAAGATTAAATTAACAACTTAAAATATTAAATTTAACTATCAATTAACCACTATCCTAACTAATACTAATAAAAACAATCAAAAATGCAATAAACATCAAATTGCAAAGAAGCAATAGCCAAACGTGGCCTTAGAAAACATCCAAACAAAGTGGTCCCGATAAGCTGGTACTGTTCATTGTCTTTCTAACTTTTGCATTTCTAGCATTCTCGGGTTGTCCTCTGATGCAGGTGTCCTCTGCACTCAGCTCTCGATTTTGCATGCGTCCTGCTGCTCCAGGTGTAAATAAATGCTGCTTCAGACATGGTCTTCAACACCAACCTTCCGTGACATGTGTTGGCCAGGTGTTGCTCCTGCTCCCACTGGTATCTAACTGCAATCGACAATCGACATTGTTTCTGGCTAAGAACCAGCAGCATTGCTGTCCCGTTTCGCTTGTCATCAAGTTGTACCATGAATCTATTGATGGCTTCATTCCCGATCTTCCTTGGTCTTCAACCTACTTCCAATCAACCTCAACCCGTGATAAGGAAAATGAAAATTATCAGTAAATAAAAGTTAGAATAGGGGAGAACAGAGAAGAAACAAATAACCATTCACTGCTACATTCACGGTTTAAGAGGCACCAATACTGAACATGAAGCAAAGCCAAATTACTGGTAATGTAACTTAGAAGAGAGGCTACTAATAAGTGAAGAAAATAAAAAATTAAACTGACAGAACAAACGATCTGAACTGAAGAAATAAATCTAAAAACGTTAACAGTAAGAATTGATGAAAAAGAGCATGAACTTTTTATCAACTGAGGTGTTTCTTCATTCACAAACAGCGGATCACAGTGAAGAAGATTAATCAAACATCAACCAAGACATTTCCAGTAGCCACGGTTTCATTCATTTCTCAATCAAACCGATATTGTTCCACCATTTTAATATTGCCAGTCAATACACAGATTAATCCCAACATATTAGATCGAAAATAATGAATCAGAACATCATGATCGACATTGATGATTAAAGCTTTGTAAATGATGTGGACTACAACCAAAAATAGATTAAAACTTCTAGCAAGAAAATGATTTGAACGTGTAAAGTAAACTAGATTGGTAAAGACAAATTCTAAGCAACCGAGACATATGAATTTAAAAATAAGAGATTTCCATAATCAACTCAATTGAATGGAACAGTAGCTAAAAAAATATGGAAGCTAGAAGAAAAAAAACTATTCGGCCAAAAAATGAAAAAGCCAGGAAAGTAGGACGTTTTAAAGTTTACCTTAAAAAAAAACTATTCTAGCCTAACTTACACACCTTTTTCCAATTGCCATCATTTTCTATTTATATACACACTTAGGGGTACAATTGTAATTTTTCCATCCTAGACGAGTTAGCATTGTTTGGCCACTTGTCTTCACACCATTGGCTCCTTGAAAAATAATATTTCCATGTCATCTGTCTTTTTGTCCAATTGGATGTGCTAGGCTCGTGTTGTTCGTGTGGTCCAATCTCGATTTTAGCTCATCTACAAACATGAGAATTTTAATTAAATAAAGGGGATAATTAACAAAATAAATTGGGGATTTAAATAATTAATTAGGAAATTAAGCACAAATAATTCTAAAAATATAGAATTATCAAAGGCAAAACGATTTTATATGATAATGGTTATTACTGAGACTTAGGCGTGTCATGTTGAATACACATCGGGCTTTGCTCTTGTAGCATGTAAGGCCGGGCCGTTCTCTACTAGCACGTAAGACCGACTTCTCCATTCTAGTAACACGAGATGACCCTGCTCCACGACAACGATGGGTGGCATTGTTTTGATAGCATGTAAGGCCAGGTCATGCTTTGATAGTATGTAAGACCGACAACTGTACGACTCTAATCAAGTTTACAGCGAGCCATGGCCATGGGTGTATTATTGTCGACGAAATCCCTCAATTGGGGATGTCCGCTTAGGGGACGAGTTCAATCGTTTTGATATGCCATGACGAGTTTTTATATGAGTTTTATTTGCCTAGTCTCGTTTTACACATGAGATTGTGTTTAGTGGCTGCGCCACGTGCATTACTATTTCGGCGGTTTTCATCATGTTATATGAGAAAGCCATTATCGCATCGTGTTTTATACATGCTTGTAATCATGGTTTGAGCCATGTATTATCATGTTTCTACAGGAGCTTTGAGAAATGAGTTGAGACGATGTTTTAATTATTCATGCTACACTTTTCTACTGAGTTTATTGGGTTTTCACCCACAAGATGAAATGATTGTACTGTGCAAATCATTATTTTGTTAATGAATCCCTTACCCCCTTACTGAGCGATTTAGAAGCTCACCCTGTTTTTCTATCCCCCTAGATTTCTTCAAGTGAAGAGAGTTTCCCTACGACGTACGGAGTAGTGGCTAGTGGAGGACTTGAGCTCCAGGACATATATTGTACTTTGAGGTATAATTTATCATTTCATGTACCCAGACTAATATTGTATTTACAGATACTTGATAAACAATGATATATGGGATGCATTAGGATTTATTAATTTGAAACTGAGGAATGTATATGGTGTGATATATATATATATATATATAAATTGGTTGATGAGATCCTGAGGTTAAAGTTTTATAACTTATATATATATATATGATGATGCATTACACTGCACATGAATGCACCTAGAATTGTGAAATAATGTAAATACATTTTAAATTTGCCTTGTTTTCCACGCTTCCGGGGCGTCACATAATTAGCCCGATTTAATTTAGAGGACCAAATTTTCTAAGGTAAGGAAGATGTGAGAACCCTAAATTTTTTATTTCCTTCCCTAAATTAATTTAAGAAATTAATGTGGCATTTTATTTGGATGATTTTAGGGTCGAGCTTATTGTCACGACCGTTTTTATCCATTTTGTCTAAAAGTTACTATAAATTTTTCGCATTAACCGTTAACGTACCCGGTCGTGAACATCCCTCACAAATACAGTTGGGCTGTGAGTCAATAATAATCACCATATCCATACATTTTCCAATTAATCAAAAACAATTCCATATATTTGAAAATTAAGTCATGTACTTATACATGACATGTTTACTAACATTAACATCCCCATGTTACATTTCAGAATAATTATTGTGCTATCACATGTTTAGATACAAAATGAATTCCTATGTGTATATCTCTGGGAGATGGACAGCAGCGGATATCCAACAATAATGCCTCAGTCCTTCACTAGGCTACTGTGCGCGCTCTGCAGATGGGGAAAATGAAGGGATGAGCAACCACATGCTCAGTAAGGCAATAATGCAAGTATGGTAGATAACTACACTATTTACATGCTGATAATGTCCTAGCATAAATCGTTTATATTCAAAGCATGAGGAAATAATAAGACTATGCCACATGTGTATACATATATCATGTAGTGAAAAACATGGAAATAGGCAAGTGACATGGAAAATCATCATGTGAAAACCTCTTATGCTCAATATCATTAAATCTCATCATAAAATGAAAGTTCATCACAAAACATTCTCTCAAAGTGCAACACTATCAAACATTAGCAAATCTCATCCACATCATCCATCATTCCTTTAAAACACACCACAGGGTTCAACCCCTCCCTTGGGTCTACCCTGGACAACACAAATCATCATAGGTATCTAAAACCATGTGATATCATGTGAGATAGGTGGTCACTATATGTATCAAAGACTATTTTGGCCAACTATGTCATAATCATCCCAGACCACACGCATCCCGGTGTGGAGGGTATCATGTTAGAACGAAGGTGGGTTTATCCTATGCCAGACTTTCAAATCAGCGTCACAACCACACGGTACAGCGTACTCTATGTGATATACTCGGTACAACATACTTTGTGGACCCATATCATGGTTGGGGGTGCCTGCTATAGGACTTATCTACCCCATGCCATGTATAACTTACATAGTCTCAAGTGCATATGAGAGCATTTCGTTTTCATGTAAGAGAGCCTCCCTAAGAAATAGAGCCTCCCCACCCCAACGGGCTTACGGATGTTGGGCTTAAGGATCCTACTGATTTCATTTTAATGTAAGAGAGCCTCCCTACCCCTACGGGTTTAAGGATCTTACCAACACCACGGCTCATATGTACCACAGTGTGAAAATCCAGTGCGCGCGAAGCTCTAGAACGATTTGATGCATCATCAGCAAATATCCTCGTACGAGCAACGCTCCAGTACGATTTTATGCATAACAAATAATGAAGAAATCACATATGAGCATAGCTCTAATACGGTTGTATGCACAAGTAAGTCAAGGAATCCCACATACGAGCTATCAGCTCCAGTACGGCTTAGAAAATATCGTAAAATCAAAATATGATGCGAGTTAGGCTCCAGCATGATTTAACTCATTTAAGTATGATAGGTGGCTCTTTTTCAACAAAACACTTTCAAAACAAAGGGTAGCACACCACTTGTGCTACTTCACAAATTATGAAATTACTAGCGTGCCTATCCTTTAATTTTGCTTAAACCAAAGCAAAGTATTTTGTAAAAACATCAAAACATGCGATTTATGCAATTATTAGCCTTACTATCCCCTTTTTAAGATACACTTCAAAAGCCAAATCATATACATATATACTTGTAGTCATTCACACATACCATCAATCAGTTTTCTAAATAACCATGCATTTTACAAAGCCCTATATTCACCAACAAGGTACGAGTAGCTATCTCTATATACTCACAAAATTCCCTTATCTGGAAATCGCGTCGATTGATTTCCTCTTCTTTAGAGCTGCTCGTTTGTGCAGTTCGATTCGCCTCCAACGAAATCTCTGAGACTGCACGAAATCATATATCACATCAATTTGGTCCAATATAATAGGACTCTTGCGTTTACTATAGTTGATTCGACCTATAGTTTTCATTAACACTTATGAGGCCTCACTTCCTCTTAAGTCCATTTTGATCGCTTTATTAATTTCTCGAGAGTCTATTGGACTCTTGTAGGCCTATTAATTCCCACTAAATCAGTGTTAAGCTCATAATGCCTCTAGTTCATCATTTACCTCGCTATGGCATTTTGTCAAACACCTATTCATTTAACTTGGCCAATCTAACAATGTAGCTTCATTCTATCATCTCGGAGTCATACACATCATCCTACTAACACTTTAATTCAGCCATTCATCAACAACTCAATCATATAACACTTTCTCACATTAGACTCATTCTAGGTCATACTTGTTCCATTACATTCTAGGTAGTTTCTATCATAAATTCATACACCCATCTACTTACAATCAGTAACTAGATAAATGTACTTGGGTTGGTGTATTAGAAACTCACCTAGCTTGATTTTCTTCTTGCTCCAATAAGAACACTCCTTTGCTCCCTCAATCCAACCACTGAAGTGTTGATTCCAAACTATGTTGTTCTTCTCTTTATAGTGAACAACTTTGCTCTAATAGTTTTTTTCTTAAATCTTTATAGAAATTTGATGGTGTTAGAGAGAGAAAGCTAGGTTTAAGGTTAAAAATGCAAGAATGAACTTGTTTCCCGTGAAAATGCAGATCCAACTGCTCCACTTTTATAGAAATGACACTAGGCGATCGATCTGCATAAGGTGGAGATCGATCTGGCCTTACTGGAATCCTCAAAATTTTGTCCATTTAGCAAGCACGAGATTGATCTGTTGGTGTATGAGATCGATCTATCGTGATGCATGAGATCCATCTGCACAATGGAATAAGATCGAGTTCTTTTAGACCGAGAGTTTAGGAGATCTATTTGGCCATTAAGAGGAGATCAATCTGTCTAACCCGAGGCCAATGGAGATCGGTTTGCTTGAGTGAGGGATCGATCTCCCTCTTATAGAATGCTTAGAATTGTTTTTTCCAGGCCACGAGATCGATCTCTCCTTGCATGGGATCGATTTGGCCTTCATCCTGCACCCTTTTTCCCTGTAATTTCCCATTTAAACTCATACTCAATCACTTCAACACTCATTTATCAATCCATTCACACTTAGAACTCAGAAACATTTATTTCTTATAATTCATATGTAATGTAACTTATCTGTACATCAAATAATCATATACATTACATAGAAATTTAAGGGTCTTACAATCCTCCCCTCCTTCATGGAATTTGGTCCTCCAAATTAGAACCAAGTTAATCTAAAAATAACTTTCGGTACTTCTCTTGCATCTTACTTTCTAACTCTCATGTAGCTTCCTCCGGAGTGTGATATTGCCAAAGAACTTTCACTAAGGGAATCGTCTTCGACCTCAGCACCTTCTCCTTCCTATCCAATATCCGAACCGATTTCTCAACATACGTCATACTCTCATTGAGCTCCAATGGCTCATATCTTATCACATGTGTCGGGTTTGAGTAATACTTCTGAAGCATAGAGACATGAAAGATGTTATGAACACTTGCTAAGTCTGGGGCAACGCCAACCTATAAGCCTTATCTCTCACTCTCTCCAGAGTCTCGAAGGGTTCGATATACTGAGGGCTCAACTTTCCCTTCTTACCAAACCTCATAATCCCTTTCGAAGGAGAAACTCTCAAAAATATTGACTCACCCACAGTAAACTCCAGTGGTCTCTTGTCAGCATAACTCATTTGTCAACTCTGAGCTATCTGTAATCTCTCACATATTAGTTGGACGTTCCTAGAGGCCTACTGTACTAAATCGAGAGCAAAAATCTGTCTATCACCAACCTCTTCCCATCCAATAGAGGATCCATATTGGCATCCATACATTGCCTCATATGGTGCCATTTTGATACTCACATGATAGCTGTTATTATAAGTGAACTTGGCTAATGGTAGGTGATTATCCTAGGAGCCTCCAAAATCCAGCACATACGCTCTCAACATATCCTCCTGGGTCTGTATAGTCCTCTCTGACTGACCATCTGTCTGAGGATGAAAAGCGGCGCTAAAACTCAGTTGTGTCCCCATCGCTTCCTAAAAATATTCCCAAAAATGGGAAGTAAAACGGGCATCCCGATCAAAAATGACGCTTATTGGTACACCGTGTAACCGAACTATCTCTCGAACATACAAGTTCGCCAATTGACTTGGAGTATCAGTAGCTCTCATGGCCAAGAAATGGGATGACTTCGTCAACCGATCCACAATAACCCAAATGGCATCATAACCTCTACGGGTCCTAGGTAAACCAATCACAAAATCCATGGTGACGTGTACTATTTCCATGTTGGTATTAGTAGAGGTTGCAATAACCCTGCAGGCTTCTGATGCTCTACCTTCACTTGTTGACAGACGAGACATCTAACGACATATTCAACAATGTCTCTTTTCATTCCAGACCACCAATAAACTTTTTGAAGGTTTTGATACATCTTAGTACTCTCCGGATGTATCATGTACTTCAATGAGTGAGATTCTGTTAGAATTAACCTCCTAATCTTTAAATCCTCGGGAACACATACTCTGCACCTGAACCTCAATAATCCATCTATACTCAGCTCAAAATCAGTACCCACACTTGTCTGTATCTGACTTAACCAATCGATACACTGTCGATCACTCTGTTGATCCTGTCGAATACGACAAATTAACTCTGCCTTCAATATCAAACTAGCCATAATATCCAATCTCTCTGAACCAAGTGGGGTTACATCCAGGTTTGCAAATTGCTCCAACAACTCGTGTTCCCAAACCATCATATAAGACACCAACCTGAGGTTCTTCCTGCTCAAGACATCGACAACTACATTCGCCTTACCCGGGTGGTACATGATCTCATAATCATAATCTTTCAGGAGTTCGAGCCATCTTCTCTGTCTCATATTTAACTCCTTCTATAAAAACAGGTACTTAAGGCTCTTATGATCTGTATATACCAAGAATTTCTCACCATAGAGATAGTGATGCCATATCTTCAATGCAAACACTACAGCCACTAATTCTAAATCATGGGTCGGGTAGTTCCTCTCATGATCCTTCAACTGTCTAGATCCATAGGCTACTACCTTCCCATCTTGCGTAAGTACACAACCCAGTCCTTGGTGTGATGCATCTGTATACATAGAGAAACCTCTTGAGTTGGTAGGAATGATGAGAATCGGAGCAGTGGTCAACGACACTTAAGCTCCTAAAAACTCCTCTCATTTGCTTCATCCCACACAAACTTAACATTTTTCTGCGTGAGGCGTGTCAATGGAGCAGCTAGCCTGGAGAAACCCTCAACAAATCTCCGATAATAACCTGCCAATCCCAAAAAACTTCTGATCTCAATAATTGTTTTGGGCTGTTCCCATTGTATATCTGCGTCAATCTTGGATAGATCCACTGATTCCCCATCCTTCGACATAACATGGCCCAGAAATGAGATCTGATCTAACCAAAAGTTACACTTGCTAAGTTTGGCATATAACTCCTTCTCTCGGAGGGTTTGCAAAACTATCCTCAAGTGCTCCTCATGATCTTCCCTGGACTTGGAATAAACCAAAATGTCATCAATAAACACAATCACAAACTTGTCTAGGTATGGCTTAAATACGTCAGTCATCAACGCCATAAATTCTATGGGGGCATTTGTCAATTCGAATGGCATAACCAAAAACTCGTCGTGGCCATAACGGGTACGAAATGCTGTCTTGGGTACATCTCCACTCCATATCTTCAACTGATGGTACGCAGATCGTAGATCTATCTTAGAAAAGACTTGTGCTCCCCGAAGTTGATCCAACAAATCATCAATGCGTGGAAGGGGGTACTTGTTCTTAATGGTGGCCTTATTCAACAACCGATAATCTATACACAGTCGAAGGCTTCCTTCTTTCTTCCTTACAAACAGAATCGGAGCTTTCCAAAGTGATACGCTTGGTCTAATAAACCCTTCTCTAGCAACTCTTGCAATTGCTTCCTTAACTCTTCCAACTCTATTAGGGCCATTCAATACGCTGGTTTAGATATCGGCTCTGTACCAAGTACTAACTCTATGCAAAACTCCATTTCCTTATCAGATGGTAGCCCTGATAATTTGTCCAAAAAGATATCAGGAAATTCTGCCATTACTGGAATGTCTCTCAATTTCGGATGTGCCTTATATGTGTCAACCATGTAGGCAATAAACCTTTCACATTATCCTTTCCATCGTTAGCAACATAAGTCATCACCTTAACATTCATAAATAATAAATAATTTCATCTCTCATATATGATGGATTAAAATTATACTATTTTCATTTATAATAGTCATTTTCTTTCATTTCTTTTTAACAAAACTTACAACAAGATTACCTATCTCTGGAAACATCAATGTCTTAGCATGACAATCCATAACAACACGATTTGCATCTAAGCAATCCTTTCCTAGGATTACATCAAAATCACTCATACTCAGCAAAATTAAATCGGCTGTCATTTCCTTTCCTCCTATCCTCAACTTACAACTCTTATACACATACTCAGTCAATTGACTATCATTCATAGGTGTGGAAATCATCAACATTTTATCTAACATTGTGGGTTTCAATGCTTCAACAATTTATGTGCAGAGGAAGATTATATGAAGGAATGCGTGGCACTAGGATCAAACAATACAAATGCTTCTAAATCAAAATTTTGGATGGTAACTTTAATCACATCTGTAGATGTGTTCGCTGTGTCCTGGTCCAGTGCGTGCACTCGCCCTTTGTCAATGCCAACAGCCTGTTTCCCTTTTTCCTCAGCTGTAGCCCTCCTCCTCGGAGCAGTTGTCTCAACTGGAGCTCTCTCTGGCTCCTTGCCCTTCAGTGGAGCAGTCTCAATCATCTCAGGGCAATGCCTAGCAATATGCCCTAGCTTCCCACATCTATAATACGAAATAGGAGTCGTCAGATAAGGCCTAGTTCTATGGAATCTGCCACATCTCCTACATTGTTCAATAGTAGGTCGTGGTCCTCCAATGATCATACCCCTCGGTGGAGCTAAAGCTGGATAAATAAGAGGCTTAGGAGCTCTCTCCTACACCTCCTCAATCTTTGGCATCCTCTTCGAACCACTCTATCAATCCTGGATCTCTTCTGGTCTCTGTCCTTTTGGCCACTAACCTTCCTAAGCTCGAAGCCATTTCATTTAAAGTCCTGTTCGCACAATTGTGCCTTGTGCACTGCCTCCTCGTAAGTATGAATGTCAAATGGAGCTAATTTAGTCCGGATGGCTAATCTCAACCCATCCATGAACTTTTGGACCTTTCGAGTCTCATTGTTCATCGTATCTCCCCAAAGACATGAACCTCAACTCATACTCATCCACAGAATGGTTCGCCTGAACCAAGTTAATGAACTCCATCCGTAATTTTCTTTGTGCGGTGGTCGAAATATATTGCCTCCTAAAGGCCTCCAAGAATATCTCTCATGTGATCTGGGAGTGTTGGGCCTTCAAGAATAGCTTCGGTGGATCTCCACCAGTGCTCTACCTCACCTTTCAGCATAAATACTACAAAGGCCACTTTCTCAGCTAATGTATATCTGAAGAACCTATACAATTTCTCCACCCCATACACCCAGTCCTCAGTAATAACCAAGTCCTTCACTCCTCTGAATATTGGAGGTTTCAACTCCTGAAAATGGCATAGCCTACTCAGTTCACAATTATACCCAAGGTCACTGTCGCTCGGCTATGGAGTGATAGGAGAAATGGTATCCTGTACTGGGGGTGTAATAGTCTCTGTAGCCTGAGGTCTCTCCACCCCTGCAGCTGCTTGTCCAGTCATAGCAGGCTACACTATGGGACCTTGTCTATCACCAGCACCCAATGCTTGTGTGACTATCTCAACGAAGCTCTCGATACTCCGCTCTATCCTAGTGAAGCATGCCTCAGTATCCCTTAGTCTCTTAGTAGGGTCCTGTGGAGCCTGGTTAGTTTGTGGCTCTGCACGGCTTTCGGGACTACCTCTACAACCTCTAGCGTGTGTACCTACCCCTCTTCCTCAACATGTAATAGGCATAATGTCTAACTTCTTGTATTCATAACTATTTATTAGTCTCATTCCATCTTGGTATACACAGTTATATCTAAACAAAAGCACAATAATATGGGGATGTAACTCTCCTACTTATTAGTATTGACTCACATCAGACCAACTCAGCTCTGATGCAAATCTTTGTCACGACCCTTTTTATCCATTTCATTTAAAAATCACTATAAATGTTTCGTGTTAACCGTTAACATACCTAGTCGTGAACATCCCTCACAAATACAGTTGGGCTGTGAGTCAGTAATAATCACCATTTCCATACATTTTCAATTAATCAAAAACAATTCCATTCATTTGAAAATTAAGTCGTGTAATTATACATGACATGTTTACTAACATTCACATCCCCCATATTACATTTCAAAATAATAACTGTGCTATCACATGTTTAGATACAAAAACATTCCTATGTGTATACCTCTGGGCGATGGAGAGCAGCGGATATCCAACAATAACGCCTCAATCCTTCACTAGGCTACTGTGTGCGCTCTGTAGATGGGGAAAATGAAGGGATGAGCAACCACACGCTTAGTAAGGCATGAGGAAATAATAAGACTATGCCACATGTATATACATATATCATGTACTGAAAAACATGGAAATAGGAAAGTGACATGGAAAATCATCATGTGAAAACCTCTCATGCTCAATATCATTAAATCTCATCATAAAATGAAAGTTCATCATAAAACATTCTCTCAAAGTGTAACACACTATCAAACGTTAGCAAATCTCATCCACATCATGCATCATTCCATTAAAACACACCACAGGGTTCGGCCCCTCCCTCGGGTTTACCCTGGATAACACAAATCATCATCAGTATCTAAAACCATGTGATATCATGTGAGATAGGTAGTCACTATATGTATCAAAGACTATGTTGGACAACTATGTCATAATCATCCCAGACCACAAGAATCTCGGTGTGCGGGTATTATGCTGGAACGAAGGAGGGTTAGTCCTACGCCAAACTTTCAAATCAACATTACAACCATGCCGTACAACTACTCCATGTGATCTACACGGTACAACGTACTCAGTGGACCCATATCATGGTTGGGGTTGCCTGCCATAGGAATTATCTACCCCATCCCATGTATAACCTACACAGTCTCAAGTGCACGTGAGAGCATATCGTTTTCATGTAAGAGAGCCTCCCCACTGAACAGAGCCTCCCCACCCTAATGGGCTTAAAGATGTTGGGCTTAAGGATCCTACCAATTTCGTTTTAATGTAAGAGAGCCTCCTCGCCTAATAGAGCCTCCTCACCCCTACGGGCTTAAGGATCTTACCAGTTCCACAGCTCATACGTACCACAGTGTGAAAATCCAGTACGAGCGAAGCTCTAACACGATTTCATTCATCATCAGCAAATATCATCGTACGAGCAACGCTCCAGTAAGGTTTTATGCACAACAAATAATGAAGAAATTACATACGAGTATAGCTCCAGTACGGTTGTATGCACAAGTAAGTCAATGAATCCCACATACGAGCTATCTGCTCCAGTACGACTTATAAAATATCGCAAATCAAAATATGGTACGAGCTAGGCTCCACCATGATTTAACTCATTTAAGTATGATAGGCGGCTATTTTACAACAAAACACTTTTAAAACCAAGGGTAGCACCTCACTTGTGCTACTTCATAATTTATGAAATTACTAGCCCACCTATCCTTTAATTTTGCTTAAACCAAAGCAAAGTGTTTCGTAAAAACATCAAAACATGCAATTTATACAATTATTAGCCTTACTATCTCCTTTTTAAGATACACTCCAAAAACCAAATCATATAAATATATACTTGTAGTCATTCACACATACCATGCATCAATTTTCTAAATAACCATGAATTTTACAAAGCCCTATATTCACCCACAAGGTACGAGTAGCTGTAACAACCCTTGACCCTTAAAAATTTGAGGGATTTCTTATTTTTTATTTTATTTTTGAACTTAAATTTCCCACATATTCCTTTATTTACTTAGGTTGTATTCCTGTTCAGTGTCAACTCATTTTCCTACTTCTTTATCCAGAATTATATTTAAATTTCATGTTTTGATTTATATGGCCGATAGAAATTTTGGCAGCATAACAGCTTATACATAAGCCTACCCACCTACAAACCAATTTGTTTTTAACAATCCTAGATATCCACAACTACCACACATGCTTTCCTAAATCCACATAACCAATCCAAAACATTCACTTCAAATCAAAACCAATTTCTTTAAGACAAATTCCCAAAAGTAATATCCTTTATATTTGTTTTCTTACAAATTACATCCAAACAAAATATTTCTAATATATGTCTGTGCATACAAAATGTGTCTGGTAAAGGAATGTAATTGTATACCTTTTTTGCGAGTACAAAAAGTAGCCTAGGGCAGCTCTTTCCCACCAACCTATGTCGTGTACGCGGCAGGTAGCGCCTATAGATCACTGCAAATAGTCTAAAAGGTAGAGGGGTAACCTTTCAGGAAAATCCCAGTAAGATAATACGTTTAAAGTAGTTCTGATATGTAAAAGCATGTACAATCATTCATAAAACCAATCTTTAAAAAGATATGTAAATTTTCATTTCATGCAGAGTCATCATAAAAATTATGAAGCATGAGTTCCTTTAAATCAAATAACATGCTTAACTATTTCATAAAATTTTCATCATTCATGGATGATATCTTAAAATCATCGTTATTCATAAACATTTCATAAAACATAATTGTTCGTAAACAATTGTCATAATCTCATAAAAGAAAACATAGTCTTTCATGAGCATCATCATCAAAATCATAACCATAATCATGGAGACTAGGCTATAACTATGTCATGCGATACGTGTCATTCTCCGTAGAGAGTCATCATACCTATGGCCATGGTAAGAGGACTGTAGACTGGATCAGGGTCGTACAACACTTTCATAAAAATATGTAAGGCACGGGCACCAAAGGCACTCTCCGTGTGGGAAACATTCATGCGTGCTGTGCGGGCATGAGATACTACCAAAACATCATCATCATAAACCACAAGTAGTAAGACATCTTCCACACAGGCAGAGTCAAGTGCTACAGGGGCCCTACGTACCGGCACTCAAGTGGTGGTGGAGTCGAAACACCATACGAAGTAGCCATGCATAAAGCCTATAGTCTCAAAAATTTCTTTTCCCCTTTCCCTTTTTTTTTATACTTTTAAACTTGCCAAAAGTTTCTTTCAAAATATGAATATAGAATTATAAACCATTGTAAAGCTTCCATGCATTTTCATACTTTAGGGAAATTCATTTCATAAACATAGATGTACTCGGGGAATATTTCTTAAAATGAAATCATATTTCGTAACCTGTTCCATAAGTATGAAAACAGTTATAAACCATTTCAAAATATAATGTTGCTTCATAAAATCTTTTTATCAATGAAATAAGGATTCATTATCAGAACTAAGTCAAATTGTACCCCTTACCTCGATTTATCAAAAATTCTAAGTTCGAGTAGTGACACCTCCAAGTGTCTCTCTTAACTCTTTCTACGATTCTCCTACACCGAAAGTTGTATACTTAGTATCCTATTCATCCGAATTGTCCTCAATGCGTCAAAATCGTAACCTTATTCGCTACTACTTCGTGTGTGCATATAATTGTACATACCTAGGCTAACACATGTGTGTTTATATATATATATATTTGTATGCACTTATACTAACACACACATTTATTATATATATATATATATACACATAAGTATATACACATATATGTATATATATATTATTTATTTTTATTATTCATTATTACATTTTTCTGTCTACTTCTCATTTCTCCCCTTTTTATTTTACACCTATTGTAACTTACACACACATGCATATACACAAAAACATATATATATGTACATTATATATATATTATTTTTTTATACCTTCTCTTTTTCTTTCTTTACTTTCTAACTTTTCTTCTTCTTCTTTTTTCTTTCTTTTCCCTTTTTCTTTTTCCTTTCTTTTTTCCTTTTTCTTCTTCCCTTTCTTCCTTCAGCTACTGCTCACTGGCTCACTGTTTTTCTTCCTCTCCACTGTTTATCGTTACATCATCCCTCTCCCCACCAAACTTTCCTCTAATTTAGCCTCCATCGTCATCTTAATCATCCTCATTCAGTCATCTTTTCTGCTTCACCAATTCCCTACTTCAGCCTTGATGTTGCTCTGTTTCAGGTCCTCAGCTTACTATAGTTTCCTTCTCGATTTGCTTTAGCTCTAACTTTGGTCTGCTTCAGCTTTCTTCCTCTCGATTCTGTTTTCAGCTTCAGCCTCGGTTCTGCTTCTTCCTTCAGCTCTCACTGCTACTTTATCCTTCGCTCTCGGTCTGCTTCTCCTTCACTCTTGGTCTGCTTCTCCTTCACTCTCGGTTCTACTTATCCTTCACTATGGGTGTGCTTCTCCTTCACTCTTGGTCATTCACTCCTTCAGCCTCTCGTTTTTGCTCTCATCCAGCCTCTTAATTTTTTATTCTCCTTCAGCCCCTCTCAGTTCTGCTCTCCCTGAGCCACTCGATTCGTTTGCTTCTCCTTCAGCCGGCCAGCCTCTCCTCTCTTCCTTTTTTTTCTTTCCTTCCCACTTCAGCAACAGAGGACATCTCTGTTTCTTTTGAAATGAACAAGGTGTGGGAATTAGCTTCTTTTTGAAGCCAATTTCGTACCCCACTTTATGTATATATTATTATTATTATATAAATGTTATTTATATTATTTATTTATTTTATTTATGTTTTAGTCATATACTTTGTTTTATTTGTTATTATGCATATATGTTGTTGTTTGTTTTGTTATTTAAAAATACATTTTCAATTTGACAAATACATATATATTTTTATTGTAATTATTTTTATCATTTTTAAATACATTTGCAATCTAACAAAAAAAACAGATATATTTTCTTATAATGTATTTCCATTTAATTTTATTGTTTAATTAATTACAAAAAATTTGGGTGTTTACATTCTCCCCACCTTTAAAGAATTTGGTTCTCCAAATTCATCCGGGTCCATCAAAATAGATGTGGGTACTTCTCCTTCATAAGGCTCTCTAGCTCCCATGTAGCTTCTTCAATCTAATGGTGTTACCAGAGACCCTTTACTAGTGGGATAGTCTTCGATCAAAGTACCATTTCTTTTCTATCCATAATTCGGATAGGTTGCTCAATGTAGCTCATATCCTCTTGAATACTCAAGCGCTCATACTCAATGATGTGTGAGGGATCCAGATTATGCTTCTTTAACATCGAAATGTGGAAGACATTATGTACCCCAAAAAGTTACGGGGGTAGGGCAAGTCTGAAGGCTACATCTCTGGCTCTCTTTAGAATCTCAAAAAGACCAATGAAGCGAGGGCTCAATTTCCCCTTCTTTCCAAAGTGCATAATACCCTTGCTCGAGCATACTTTCAGAAACACAGAGTCCCCAATCTGAAACTTAAGTGGCCGCCTATGCTTATCCCCATAATTCTTCTACCTACTTTGTGCGGCCTTAAGTCTATCATAAATTATCTGAACACCCTTTGCTGCCTGTTCTACCAAATTGGGAGCTAAGATCTTTCTGTCACCTACTTCTTCAAGCCACTGGAGACCTACATCTTCTATCATACAAAGCCTCATACGGTGTCATCCCGATGCTAGCATGATAGCTGTTGTTATAAGCAAACTCTACAAGAGGCAGATGATCATCCCATGAGCCCTTAAAGTACAAAACGAACGCCCTCAGCATATCTTCTAAGGTCTGAATGGTCCTCTCGGACTGACCATCAGTTTGGGGATGATAGGTTGTGCTCAGGTTAAGCTGAGATCCCATGGCTTCTTGGAAATGAGCCCAAAATCTGGAAGTGAATCAGGAATCTCTATCTGATGTAATGCTCATGAGAGCCCCATGCAACCGAGCTATCTCCTTCACACACAACTCTGCTAAAGTACTTAAGGAGTCTGTACTTTTGATGGCTATGAAATGGGCACTCTTAGTCAACCTATCTACAATCACTCGATTGCATAATACCCCTTTCAGGTCCTTGGTAAACCCATAATAAAGTCCATAGTAATGTGCTCCCATTTCTAGGTAGGCATTAGAAGAGACTTAAGTAACCCCGCTGGCTTTTGGTGTTCGATCTTAATTTGCTGACAAATCAGACACTTGGCCACAAACTCAGCTACATCTCTTTTCATATGACCCACCAATACATTTTCGGTAAATCACAGTACATCTTAGTGCTTCCCGGATGCATGGTGTACCGAGAACAATGAAACTCCTTTAAGATCCTTTGTCACAAGGCATTATTGTTTGGGACTCATATGCAGCCCCTAAACCTAAACAACCCGTCCTCACCAACCACAAAGTCTGACTGCATGTTCTGTTTTGCCTTACTAACCATGTCCAATAATTTTTGATCACCCCTCTATCCAGTTCTGATCTGATCTAGTATACTAGGTCCAGTATGCAAACTAGCTATGAACCCAACTTCCGTTGTTTCCACACTAACACTGAGCTTGGCAAACTGCTCTAACAACTCCCATTCTTTGATCATCATAGAAGAAATCATCCCCTTCCTGCTTAGAGCATCTGCCACTACATTTGCCTTGCCCGGATGATACAAAATCTCACAATCATAATCCTCGAGGAGCTCTATCCCTCGTCTCTGTCTCATATTCAACTCCTTCTGGTCAAAGATGTACTTCAAGCTCTTATGGTCAGTAAAAATCTGAAATCTTTCCCCATACAGAGAGTGCTGCCATATCTTTAAGGCAAAAACAAGCGTGGCTAACTCAAAATCATGGGTGGGGTAGTTCCTTTCATGATTCTTAAGTTGACGCAAACCATACGCGACTACTCTCCCATGATGCATAAGTACACACCTCAAGCCCTGGTATGATGCATCACTGTATACTGCATAACCTCTAGATTCACTAGAAATGGTCAAGACTGGGGCAGTGGTTAACATCTTCTTAAGTTCTTGAAAACACTGCTCACACAGATCAGTCCACTCAAATGGAACATCCTTGCAGATCAACTTAGTCAGTGGAGCGAAAATCTTGGAGAAACCTTCTACAAACCTCTTGTAGTATCCAGCCAGTCCCAAAAAACTCTAAATTTTGATAGCAGTTTTCAGCCTCTCCCATTTGAGTACTGCCTCAACCTTAGACGGATCCACTAACACCCCGTCCTTAGAAACAATATGGCCTAGAAATGCTATTTGCTCTAACTAAAACTCACACTTATCCAACTTCCCAAACTGCTTCTCTCTGAGAGTTTGAAGCACTACTCTCAAATACTGCTCATGTTCCTCTCGGGACTTTGAGTAGATCAGAATATCATTGATGAAAACTATGACAAACCGATCTAGATACTCTCGAAACACCTTATTCACCATGCTCATGAATGCAACTGGGCATTAGATAGACCAAAAGGCATCACGAGGAACTCATAGTGGCCATATCTCGTTTTGAAGGTTGTTTTTGAAACATCCTCCTTCCTAATCATCAATTGGTGATAGCCCGATCTCAAGTCAATTTTTTAGAACACTGTAACCCCTCCTAGCTAGTAAATAGATCATCTATCCTAGGCAAGGGATACTTGTTCTTGATTGTGGCCTTGTTCACCAGCCTATAGTCTATACATAACCTGAGACTACCATCCTTCTTCCGTATAAATAATACCGGAGCTCCCTACGGGGGTACACTTAGCCTAATGAACCCTTTGTCCAATAGTTCTTGCAGCTGCTTTTTCAATTCCTCAAGTTCAACAAGGGCCATCCGGTAAGGAGACTTCGAGATTAGCTGAGTCTTTGGTGCTAAATCTGTAGTGAATTCCAATTCTCTCTCTAGTGGTAGTCCTAGTAGTTCGTCAGGAAATACATTCGGGAACTTGTATACCACTGGTATGTCCTATATACTTGGATGTTCCTGGCTAGTATCAGAGATGAATGTAACATAACCTTCACATTAACACGTTCATCAGAAATTTTCATCAATAGTCAAAATCATGTAATTTATTCCATAACTGCAAAGCATACATCAAACTTATTAGGAAAGGAGAAGGTTACAATCTTAGTGTAGCAGTTTATACTTACGTGATTGGTGGCTAGCCAATCCATACCCAAAATTACATCAAAACTATACATGTTCAACAAGATTAGATTTGCTAATATGATCATATCTCCTACCTTGATTTCATAATTTCTACAAACTATATCAGTCTTTTGAGATTTCTACATGGGTGTGCTAATGTGTAACGTAAAATCTAGAGGTTCAGGCTTAATATGCAAATTACGTGTGAAATAGGGTGATATGAAAGAGTATGTGGAACCTGGATCAAATAGTACATGTGCCTTATGATTGGAAATTAAAAGCTTACCCCAAATTGTTTTAGTGGTAGCATCAGCAATCTCTCTGTCCAAGACAAAGACTCTCCCATGAGTGACAGGCTTCTTGCCTTTCTCTACTGTGGTAGCCTGTCTCTGTGGGACTTATCTCTAGGAAGTTTGCCTCTCAAGTTGTCGTGGTTGCTCTGAGGGTTGTGGAATCTGGTTCTATGGGTAATTCATTATCATGTGTCCCTTATGTCCATACCCAAAGAAGCTCCCTATGGGCATACGAAAAACACCACCATAGAGTTTCCCACACTCTTTACACAACTGCCTATAATGTTGCGGACCTCTAGCAATCTGGGGAGCAGGTACAGGAACTGTGGGTCTATCAACCCTAGTTCAAAACTCATCTATCCTCTACCTCTTGGGTTGGCCCCTCCGATAATCTTATCTCACAAACTCCGTCTTCCTAACCTTATCCTTTCTCTTTCCCTTAAAGCCATACTATATCTGTGTAACATTTAGGCACCTCTCAATCATCTGTGCTCTGCCCAAGGCATTCTTAAACTCAGTAATCCAAAACCCCAATAGTCGGTCTTAGATGGCTGGCCTTAACCCGATTAGAAACCTCTCAGTACGACGCTCTTCATTCTGAAACATCTCCAGGTCATACCTCATCATCATAGTAAACTTACTCTCCTACTCATCCACGGTCATACTGCCCTATACCAAATTCAAAAAGTTCATCGGCAACTTCTGCTGGGCAGCTCGTGCAACATATTGATCTCTGAAGGCTATCAAGAATGCATCTCAATTAATCATCTGATGTCACGACCCAAATTACCTAAAAATCAGAGTAAATTTTTCACTTTTTCATTTCCTTACCCGTCGTGAACAGTTACACTACTAAACAGTTGGGCTATGATTCGGTGTTAGTCACCTCTCACCTATTTACCTTTCCATTTTCATATTTCATTTACATATCAATTTATTTACAATAAATACATCCCCAAATATTAAATCCATATACAGTACTGTGCATCTATATGTTCAGATACAAAATTATACAAATGTGTATACCTGATCTTGATAAGAAGCAGCAGATAACCAAATTGCAAGACTATTGTCTATTTCATCTACTGAATATACCCTATGGGGTGGAAAATGAAAGGGTGAGTATAAACAGCTCAGTAAGGCAAAAATGTAAGCAGGTAGATAACTATACTATCTACATGCTGATAATGTCATGATATAAAATTGTTTACTTTTGGAGCATGAGGTAAGATTAAAACGATGTCACATGTATGTATATATCATATACAAGAAATCATGAAATCGACATATAATTCAAAGATGGAAAAATCATCATGTACGTCATCCCATGCTCGTCACATTTAAAACTTATTTGTTTCATCATAAACTCATCACGTTAAAACTCATTTGTTTTATCATAAAACAACCACATCAAGGCTAAACCCATCTCTCGGGAATACCTTGATTCATTGAATCACATCTCTTTTAAAAAACATAAATCGGGACGTTACCCCTCCCTCGGGTTTGTCCTGGTCTATCTAGACCGTATGATATCATGTTAGGCATGTAGGTTACTGTATGAAAATTGAGGACTATGGCCATACTTTGTTCCTATGATCCCAGGCTACACGGATCCCGGTGTGCGGGGCATCACAACTGTAACGGGAGGTGGGGTCAAATCCTACCCGCCAGAATATTAAGTAACATCATAGAGTCATCATGACTGCACGGTACAGCATACTCCGTGTGACATACACGGTACATCGTACTTCGTGGACCCATATCATAGTCTGGGGGTGCCTGCCGTAGGTCTTACCCACCCCAATACTATGTCGATAACTAACCCATGTCTCAAAGTATACGTGCGAGCATCTCAACTCTCTGTGACACACAGTCTACAGGAGGCTTCCGCATGACTATATGCATGTCAACTCACGTCTAGTGCGAGCAAAGCTCCAGCACCACGCTATGCATATCATGATATCTAAAATCTCGTGCGAGCGAAGCTCCAGCACGATTTTGTGCACACATAAATTTCTCGTACGAGCAATGCTCCAGTACGGCTTTTCATGTGAAATAAATCAGTAAACTTGGGTGCGAGAAAGACTCTAGCACTCTTTCTATTCATGTAAATACGATAGGTGGCTCAATCTTGATAAAACATCTTTTAAAATAGTAATCGATACAAACCGGTACCCTTTTGTATAATTCATGAAATCAATAGCCAACCTATGTGTATATTTGCTTAAATCAAAGCAATACATTTATATAAAACATTAAAATAGGATAATCATGCAATTTATCTGCCTTACTACCCTTTTTGTAAATTTTACTCCTAGGGGCAATATCGTCTTTTTTCTTTATTCACCTATGCCCCGATTTTTGTAAAAATTATAATTTCATTTCTATATACTTTAAGGATTTCTAAACCCTGTAAATCCCCTCAATAAATAAGTATAGAAATCTCTATACACCTACAAAATTCCCTTACCTCGATTTACGCGCAAACTTATCTCGTCTCGATAATACTCGATCTCTCGATCAAACTGCACGTTAACCAAGTCTACGAAACTACATATAATCACACATTTTGGGTCAATTCAATTATCTTTAACAGTATATCACATTTACTGATCGAATCTAACGTACTGGGCCCGTTTTAATTTATTGGGCCTAATTGTACCTTAATGGGCCTCGACCCATTTTCAACCCGTTTATACTATTTAAATCCTTTCTTCGGGTTTACTAGGCTCATTCAGATTACCAATAATCATCAAGCTTCGTTCCAAACTCATTGGATAGCCCGTATACTATTTACGGTAATTACGTTGCAATTTCGATAAATATTTCTTTTTATACAGAATCAATCCATAAATTTTGTAAAATAATCAAAACTCTGTATTAAAGGACTCTAATTGTCGGAATCAAAATGTACTTACCCAATATGATGCGGGATATTAAAATCGGAGCTCAAGCGGCTCTCGTTCCGGCTTTGTCGTAAAACTGCACAATTAATATTTAATTTCAGGTTACTTTTCGATTAAATGTAATTTAAATAAATTTCCCGAAATTCAAATCGGTCACTTTTGACCTCTTACTGACTTACCCGAAGTCCGATGTATCCTCAAAAATTCTTCCCCTTTTTCCTTTTTCTCCCTTTTTCCCTTCTTTTTGGCTGAACCGGTTCAGTCCGATTCAACCCGGTTCAGACCGGTCCGGTTCAACCGGTTCACCTCTTGCTGAATCGGTCCGTACCGGTTTAGACCTTCTCACCACCGTTCACGGCATTTTTGGTCGGTTCTTGGCTCATTTTTGGTGCCATTCGACTAGTCTTTGGTCGGGTAACCTTCGACTGGCCTCGATCGAGACCGAATCACCGTCGGTGGCCGTCGTTCCTCTCTTCTCCCTCTCGGCCTTCTCTCCCTCGATCCGTCAGATTTCGACGGTTTCGTCGGCCGATACCGGTCTCAAAAGAACCGGCTTCTCCTCCTGAACTCATCGGTACCCACCGTTCGAGTCCAGCTGTCGTGGATCACCGGGATCAACCCCGTTTTCCTCGCGGGCTTCTCTTCCTCCGTTTGGTGATTTTCGACCTCCTTGGCGCGCGTCGTCGGTGCCCAAAGCTTCGTCGGCCTCTCCTCTTCCTCCTCGGCTGTTCGTCGGAGTCGCTGATCGCCGGTGGGCTGGGATGGCTCGAGTCACGCACGGGCATCTTCCGTTTCTCGGGTTCTTCCCTATTTCCAAATTCAATCCTTTTTTTTTACTTAATTATTTTATTTTTATTTATTATTATTTATAAATTAGTTTATTATTATTATATTCAATTAAATATTATTATTTGGTAAAAATATCTAAAAATATTAATATTTTATTCTAAATTCATTTATTTAATTATATTTAATTTATTTATTATATTTTTAACCCTTTTTCGGGTATAATTTCTTCGTATTTTCGGGATATTGTCCCGAGCGAAAATTTTGATTAATTCCAGTAAATTCATATCTTGATCAATTTAATCCGAAATTTAATTATTTCTTCGTTATTGATCAAGATTCTCAAATCCATTATTTGTTTTTTTTAATTTTCTTATCGAATTTATTTCGGCTTTCGGTCTTTTGATCGTTTTGCCCTTGCACGTGTTCGGGATAAATTTAACCCGACTTCCCTTCACGAATACTCATTCATTTTGTGTTTTTAATTAAATTCGGGTCTTACAAAATCTCCCCCACTTAAGAAATTTGGTCCTCCAAATTGGAACCAAGTTTGTCTGTAAATCACTCCGGATATTTCACATATATCATACTCTTTAATTCCCTTGTGACTTTTTCGGAGTATACTACTACCAAAGGACTTTAATTAGGGAGATCATCTTAAACCTCAACACTACACTTTCTCCTTCCATCTAATACCCGAATTGATTTTCCAATCATACGTTAAACTTTCATTGAGCTGAGTTGTTGAAGCTCATATCTGATCACATACGTTGGGTCCGGACAGTATTTTCGAAGCATTATAAGATAGGACACATTGTGGATGCCTGCTAATTCAGGTAGTAACGCCAACCTATAGGTCTTATCTCCCACTTTGTCCAATCCCTTTTTGAATCTCGTCACGTCTTTATACTATGTCCTAAAGGCATGTAACTTCCAACAATATAAGTTCACCCTCGGTGAATTCCAATGGTTTCTGTCTCTTGTCAGCATAGCTTTTCTATCTGCTCTGAGGTGTTCTTAATCCTTCACAATTAACTGAACATCCTTAGAGGTTTGTCTTACCAATTAAGGAATAATTTTCTATCTGCCACCCATTTCTTCTTATCCAAATCAGGAAAACAACCCTTACGGTCATACTATACCTCATCTGAAGTTATCCCGATACTCAAGTGACAACTGTCTTTATTGACGAATTCGATTAGTAACAACTGATCATCCCAAGAGCTTATCATATCAAGCACACACTCTCATCATATCCTCTAGAACCTGTACAGTCCTCTCTGACTGACCATCTGTCTAAGGACAGAAAGCTGTGCTAACACTCAGTTAGGTTCCCAATAGCTTCCAACAATATTCCCAGAAGTGGGAAGTGAAACGGGAATCCCTATATGATACAATGCTCACTGAAAAAATACTTGGTGTTCTACAATTTTCCTTACACATAAATCCGCCTTCACACTCAGAGTATCTGGGGATTTCTAACCAGAATGTGGGTAGACTTAGTCAATTTATCGACTATCACCCAGATAGCCTTATGATTCATCCAGGTTCTCTATAACCCATCACAAAATTCATGGTAACTTGTTTCCATTTTCGTGTCAATATAGGTAGAAACTGTGATAACCCTGCAACTTCTTTTGCTCTACCTTAATCTGCTGACATACGAGATACTTTTCCACAATCTCTACCATGTCTCTTTTCATATCTGACCACCAATACCCTTTTCTAATATTTCGATATATTTATTACTTCTGTGAACTTTATCACTCAAATCCGGTTCTAATCTCAGGCTAGCTGTCAGACAATCACTGTCATCATCAGTGTGAATCACATCACTACTGAGGCTTACAACTGCTCTAGCAGCTCACGCTCCCTGACCATCATATGTAATACCATCTCGAGGCTCTTTCTGCTCAAGGCATTAGCCATTACAGTAGCCTTCCCTGGGTGGTACAATTTTCCACAATCATAATCCCTCAGAAGCTCTAACACACTTTGCTCTCATATCAGACTCTTTCTGTAAAAACAGATACTTGGGGCTTTTATGATCAGTGCATACGCAAAATTTCTAATAGTGTAAATAGTGGTGCGACATACTCAGTACAATCATTATCGCTGTCAACTTCATATTAAGGGCTGGATAGTCCTTTCTTGATCCTTGAGTTGTCTGGATTCATAATCGATTATCTTCTCCTTTTACATCAATACACAGCCCATTCATTATTTTGAGGTATCCATAAACTCATGAGAAACCTCTTAATCTGTTAGGTATGGTGAGAATAAATGCGGTGGTCAGTTTATTACTTCAATATACCAAAACTCCTGTTACGCCTATCATCCCATTCAAATACAACTTTCTCTAAGTTAAACGTGTCAATAAAGTAGACCATGTTGAGAACTCGCAACAAACCATCTATAAAAGCAATTTTCAATTGTTGCTTAGAATTTTCCCTGGACTTTAAATGCACCCCAAAATATCATCAATAAGGGTGATAACAAATCGGTCCAGGTAAAGTTTAAATAATTCATCGTAGTTGAATTCCATTGAATATTTCAATTACTCATTTCCTTGACCTATGTACCCATAAACGTAAAATGTTCTTTTCAAAATCGCTTCCGTTGAATCTACTAACCCTCGTCATTTCCTTTTTCTTATATTAATGGCTTTTATAAAATTTTAAATTTTTAAACTTTCCTGATTAATCGAATTCTATATTTCTTATTATACCAGTAAAGGTACCATAATTTTTAAATGTATATATTATGACTATCGATTTTAGTTTATAAGTTACGTGTATACTTTTAGACGCTGTCAAGTCTTCAGGAGGGGAGGTATTTTGAAATACCTTTATTAACCCTCAAACTTGACCACAATTACTTTACATATCAGTCCATGTGGTCACAATTCATATTCACTACCAATTGCTTTAATCCAAATTACTTCACGTATCATAGATATTCGTACCTTGCATACGCCTCTTATTCCAATGGATTTTGTATTCAGAATCTTTCACATCTAAAAGCTTATCTCGTTTCGTATTCACTTATAACAACTATGTCATTACTCATTCCATGAGTACAATCATTTTCTCCTTTAATATCAATCGCTACACCCCTTTTTATTACTTGTTAAAACTTACAGTATACTTTCCAGTGATCTTTTCACCCCTATTTTCAACTTACAATTTCTTCATAATTATTTCGTTAGTTAACCTCCCTTCGTTGGGATACTAACTATCAGCATTGTGCTCATGGGTATAGGAATTCACGTTTTTTACTAACTTATATACAAATGAAGGCGGTATGAATAAATATGTGGTACCAGGATCAATTAAAATAATTACTTCACTTTTCATAACCAGTGTGGTATCTTTCACCACACCATATGAAACATCGTAGTGTCCGGGTCCAAGGCATACACTCGCCCTCATCCAACAGCCTACTTTCCCTTTTCTTTTCGGCTGTGGCCTCCCTTTTTCGGTGCAAAGATACTAATAGGGTTTTCTCTATCTCTTTGCTCTTCTGTAGGGCAGTCTCACCCAACTCTAAGCAATCATTAATTAAGTGGTCCGTCTTACCACACTTAACGCCTATTTTAGTCAATAAAGTGTAGGTGTAGATCCTACTTCCATGGTATCCATCACACATCCTACACTGTTTACACCACTAACTCTGCTTACACTGCTACACTGCTTCGTAGCAGGTCGGGGTTCTCCAATCATAATACCCCTAATAAGTGTTAAATTGGATACACTGGGGCCTTACCAATAATCTTACCCCGTGACTCATCAACTCTAATCCCTTATCAACTGGTCTCCTTCCCGCTCTGACATCTCTATCATTCCCTATTCTCTTCTGTCTTTATTTCAGCCCTTACTACCTTTCCCAATCTCTGAGGCTTGCGACACATGATATTATTCACACAACTATATTTTGCGCACTACCTCGACATAGGTAGTGAGCCAATCGGACTCTAATCGACAAATTGAGTCATTCCATGAACTTTTGAGCGTTTTGACTCTCACTGCCCATAGTGTCTGGTTCACACCTGCCCAGAGATATAAATTGCGTTTCATACTCATCAATCAACCAGTGTCTCTGGGTCAGTGTAAGAAATATTACCTGTAATTTCCCTTTAAGCAATGTTCGGGATATTCTGTCACCAGAATACATCCAGAAATATTTTTCATGTCGACTTTGGACGTCTAACTCTTCAGATTGGTCGAGCGGACTTCCACCAATGCTCCACCTCGCCTCCAACATAACGTATTTTAAAAATCAGTTTCTTAATCGACATACACCCAGTCATCAGCAACTATTAGTTTCTGTACTTCGCTATATACTGGAGGGGTGTGAAAATCTTTATAGTTTGAGGCACCTGTTTAGGCTTTACTATGCCTATCCTCAACTACCAGCATAGATTGAATAAACAACTCCAAAATATTTTTTACACTCCACTCAATCCTCTCAGAGTGTGTCTCAATACTGTTTGGTCTCTTTATAGGACACTGTGGAGTATGCTCAACATTAGCATCCACCTCACTCTCCTCTCGAGTCTCATGTGACGACTCATGTGACGACTCATTCGACTCTCAGGCCGATCTCTACAGCGTCAAGCTCGTGTACTCGCCCCTCTACCATAGCGGCTATCAGTTATAAAAACTATATTCTTGCATTCGAAACTAAATTCTTAGCTGCACTTCTACCTTGATATACATAATTGTATCTAAACAATGCATAGTACATGGGGATGTAAATTTACTTAACCACTAACACCGACTCATATCAGGCCAACTCCGCTCTGATACCATCTTTTCTGTCACGACAAAAATTACCTAAAAATCAGAGTAAATTTTTCACTTTTTCATTTCCTTACCCGTCGTGAATAGTTACACTACTAAACAGTTGGGCTATGATTCAGTGTTAGTCACCTCTCACCTATTTACCTTTCCATTTTCATATTTCATTTACATATCAATTTATTTAAACTAAAAACATCCCCAATATTAAATCCATATACAGTATTGTGCATCTATATGTTCAGATACAAAATTATACAAATGTGTATACCTGATCTTGATAAGAAGCAGCAGATAACCAAATTGCAAGACTATTGTCTGTTTCTTCTACTGAATATACCCTGTGGAGTGGAAAATGAAAGGGTGGGCATAAACAGCTCAGTAAGGCAAAAATGTAAGCAGGTAGATAACTATACTATCTACATGCTGATAATGTCATGATATAAAATCGTTTACTTTTGGAGCATGTGGTAAGATTAAAACGATGTCACATGTATGTATATATCATATACAAGACGTCATGAAATCGACATATAATTCAAAGATGGAAAAATCATCATGTATGTCATCTCATGCTCGTCACATTTAAAACTTATTTGTTTCATCATAAACTCATCACGTTAAAACTCATTTGTTTTATCATAAAACAACCACATCAAGGCTAAACCCATCTCTCGGGAATACCTTGATTCATTGAATCACATCTCTTTTAAAAAACATAAATCAGGATATTACCCCTCCCTCGGGTTTGTCCTGGTCTATCTAGACCGTATGATATCATGTGAGGCATGTAGGTTACTGTATGAAAATCGAGGACTATGGCCATACTTTGTCCCTGTGATCCCAGGCTACAAGGATCCCGGTGTGCGGGGCATCACAACTACAACGGGAGATGGGGTCAAATCCTACCCGCCAGAATATCAAGTAACATCATAGAGTCATCATGACTGTATGGTACAACATACTCCGTGTGACATACACGGTACATCGTACTCCGTGGACCCATATCATAGTCTGGGGGTGCCTACCGTAGGTCTTATCCACCCCAATACTATGTCGATAACCAACCCATGTCTCAAAGTATACGTGCGAGCATCTCAACTCTCTGTGACACACAGTCTACAGGAGGCTTCCGCACGACTATATGCATGTCAACTCACGTCTAGTGCGAGCGAAGCTCCAGCACCACGCTATGCATATCATGATATCTAAAATCTCGTGTGAGCGAAGCTCCAGCACGGTTTTGTGCACACACAAATTTCTCGTACGAGCAATGCTCTAGTACGGCTTTTCATGAGAAATAAATCAGTAAACTTGAGTGCGAGAAAGACTCTAGCACTCTTTCTATTCATGTAAATACGATAGGTGGCTCAATCTTGATAAAACATCTTTTAAAATAGTAACCGGTACAAACCGGTACCCTTTTGTATAATTCTTGAAATCAATAGCCAATCTATGTGTATATTTGCTTAAATCAAAGCAATACATTTATATAAAACATTAAAACAAGATAATCATGCAATTTATCTGCCTTACAACCCTTTTTGTAAATTTTACTCCTAGGGGAAATATCGTCTTTTTCCTTTATTCACCTATGCCCCAATTTTTGTAAAAATTATAATTTCATTTCTATATACTTTAAGGAATTCTAAACCCTGTAAATCCCCTCAATAAATAGTATAGAAATCTCTATCACCTATAAAATTCTCTTACCTCGATTTATGTGCAAACTTATCTTGTCTCGATAATACTCGATCTCTCGATCCAACTGCGCGTTAACCAAGTCTACGGAACTGCATATAACCACATATTTTGGGTCAATTCAATTATCTTTATCAGTATATCACATTTACTGATCGAATCTAACGTACTGGGCCCGTTTTACTTTATTGGGCCCAATTGCACCTTAATGGGCCTCGACCCATTTTCAGCTCGTTTATACTATTTAAATCCTTTCTTCGGGTTTACTAGGCTCATTCAGATTACCAATAATCATCAGACTTCGTTCCAAACTCATTGGATAGCCCGTATACTATTTACGATAATTACGTTGCAATTCCGATAAATATTTCTTTTTATACAGAATTAATCCACAAATTCCGTAAAATAATCAAACTATGTATTAAAGGACTCTAATTGTCGAAATTAAAATGTACTTACCCAATATGATGCGGGATACGAAAATCAGAGGTCAATCGGCTCTCGTTCCTGCTTTGTCGTAAAACTGCACAATTAATATTTAATTTCGGGTTACTTTTCGATTAAATATAATTTAAATAAATTTTTTGAAATTCAAATCGGTCACTTTTGACCTCTTACCGACTTACCCGAAGTCCGGTGTATCCCTGAAAATTCTTCCCCTTTTTCCTTTTTCTCTTTTTCTCCTTTTTTCCATTCTTTCTTGGCTGAACCGGTTCAGTCCGGTTCAACCCGGTTCAGATCGGTCCGATTCAGTCGGTTCACCTCTTGCTGAACCGATCCGTACCGGTTCAGACCTTCTCGCTGTCGTTCACGGCGTTTTCGACCGGTTCTCGGCTCGTTTCTAGAGCCATTCGACTCGTCTTTGGCCGGGCAACCTTCGATTGGCCTCGATCGGGACCGAATCACAGTCGGTGGTCGCCGTTCCTCTCTTCTCCCTCTCAGCCTTCTCTCCCTCGATCCGTCGGATTCCAGCGGTTTCGTCGGTCGATACCGGTCTCAAAAGAACCGGCTCCTCCTCCTGAACTTGTCGGTACCCACTGTTCGCGCCCAGCTGCAGTGGATCGCCGGGATCAACCCCGTTTTCCTCGCGGGCTTCTCTTCCTCCGTTCGGCGATTTTCGACCTCCTTCGCGCGCGTCGTCGGTGCCCAAAGCTTCGTCGGCCTCTCCTCTTCCTCCTCGGTTGTTCGTCGGAGTCGCTGATCGCCGGTGGGCTAGGATGGCTCGGGTCACGCTCGGGCATCTTCCGTTTCTCGGGTTCTTCCTGATTTCCAAATTGAATCCTTTTTTTTACTTAATTTTTTTATTTTTATTTATTATTATTTATAAATTAGTTTATTATTATTATATTCAATTAAATATTATTATTTGGTAAAAATATCTAAAAATATTAATATTTTATTCTAAATTCATTTATTTAATTATATTTAATTTATTTGTTATATTTTTAACCCTTTTTCGGGTATAATTTCTTCGTATTTTCGAGATATTGTCCCGAGCGAAAATTTTGATTAATTCCAGTAAATTCATATCTGGATCAATCTAATCCGAAATTTAATTATTTCTTCGTTATTGATCAAGATTCTCAAATCCATTTTTTTTAAATTTTCTTATCGATTTTATTCTGGCTTTCGATCTTTTGACCGTTTTGCCCTTGCACGTGTTCGAGATAAATTTAACCCAACTTTCCTTCACGAATACTCATTCATTTTGTGTTTTTAATTAAATTCGGGTCTTACATCGGATGCTGGGCAGTCAAAAGGACCTTGGTGTTTCCCCACTGATACTCTGTTTGGCCTTTCAACATGTACGCCACCATAGAAACCTTCTCTACATCAGAACACCCCAGATAATCA
This sequence comes from Firmiana major, assembly GCA_033439115.1. Taxonomy (NCBI): domain Eukaryota; kingdom Viridiplantae; phylum Streptophyta; class Magnoliopsida; order Malvales; family Malvaceae; genus Firmiana; species Firmiana major. The sequence goes on along the minus strand of CM065903.1, from coordinate 15,986,911 downwards.
AAGATCTTCTCGAGGTCTACTAGCCACTCTTCATCCTCTACTGGATTCTTACCTCTCTTGAATGTTGTAGGCTTCATTTTTAGGAAGTCCCTGATCATACCAATATCCCTCTCTTCCATTCGAGTCTGTATAGGTTGTTGAGGCGCCATAGGTACTTGGGGTACATATGGAGGAGGAGGTGAAGGTAGTGCTTGTGGATGAGTCAGCATCAGAGTAGGGATTGGTGCTGTGCCAACTGAATCAGAGACGTTTGCCCCTAGGTGTTGGGTAACCATGGCAACTATCGATTCCAAGCCTCGCTCGAGACGCTGCTCTAAACACTACTCAAATCGTGCCATACGAGTATTGAGACTCTCTGGCTGCGGTGAAGGGGTTAGAGGTGGCTGAGCTTACCTCCAAGGGCATCCTCGTCTTCCACTCATTATGCACGTGATATAATACTTGCGCATAAAGCAAAGATCAAATCTTAACTTCATTAGGTATACATTACCTACAACCAGACAAGCACAGACATTTGGGATGTAATTTTATCCTTATTTTTGACACTGACAGTACTAGACAACCTTCGCTCTGATACCACCTTAAACTGTAACGACCCTTGACCCTTGAAAATTTGAGGGATTTTTTTTAACTTAAATTTTCCTCTTATTCTTTTATTTACTTAGGTTGTATTCCTATTCAGTGTCAACTCATTTTCCTACTTCTTTATCCAAAATTATATTTAAATTTCACGTTTTGATTTATATGGCCGATAGAAATTTCGGCAGCATAACGACTTATAGATAAGCATACCCACCTGCAAACCACTTTGTTTTTAACAATCCTAGATATCCACAACTACCAAACATGCTTTCCAAAGTCCACATCATCAATCCAAAACATTCACTTCAAATCAAAACCAATTACATTAAGACAAATTTCCAAAAAGTAATATCCTTTATATTTGTTTTCTTACAAATTACATCCCAACAAAATATTTCCAATATATGTCTGTGCATAGAAAATGTGTCTGGTAAAGCAATGTAATTGTATACCTTTTATGCGTGTACAAAAAGTAGCCTAGGGCAGCTCTTTCCCACCAGCCTATGTCGTGTATGCAACAGGTAGCGCCTATAGATCACTGTAAATAGTTTGAAATGTAGAAGGGTGAGCTTTTGAGAAAAAGACCAGTAAGATAATACGCTTAAAGTAGTTATGATATGTAAAAGCATGTAGAATCGTTCATAAAACCAATCTTTAAAAGGTTATGTAAATTTTCATTTCATGCATACTCATCATAAAAATTATGAAGCATGAGTTCCTTTAAATGAAATAACATGCTTAACTATTTCATAAAATTTTCATCATTCATGGATGATTTCTTAAAATCATCATTATTCATAAACATTTCATAAAACATAATTGTTCGTAAACAATTGTCATAATCTCATAAAAGAAAACATAGTCATTCATGAGCATCATCATCAAAATCATAACCATAATCATAATCATGGAGACTAGGCTATAAGTAAGTCATGTGATACGTGTCATTCTTCGTAGAGAGTCATCTACCTATGGCCATGGTAAGGGGGCTGTAGACTGGATCAGGGTCGTACAACACTTTCATAAAAATATGAGTAGTATCTATCTTTCTTACTTTCTCTAGCACCTAGCTAGGGCATGGGCACCAAAGGCACTCTCCGTGCTGGAAACATACATGCTGGCTGCATGGGCATGAGATACTACCAAAACATTATCATCATAAAGCACAAGTAGCAAGACATCTTCCACACAGGCAGAGTCAAGTGCTACAGGGGCCCTACTTACCGGCACTCAAGTGGTGGAGTCGAAACACCACAAGAAGTAGCCATGCATGAAGCCTATAGTCTCAAAATTTTCTTTTCCCCTTTCCCTTTTTTTTTTATACTTTTGAACTTGCCAAAAGTTTCTTTCAAAATATCAATATAGAATTATAAACCATGGTAAAGCTTCCATGCATTTTCATACTTTGGGGAAATTCATTTCATAAACATAGATGTACTCGGGGAATATTTCTTAAAATGAAATCATATTTCGTAACCTGTTCCATAAGTATGAAAACAGTTATAAATCATTTCGAAATATAATGTTGCTTCATAAAATCTTTTTATCAATGAAATAAGGATTCATTATCAAACTAAGTCAAATTGTACCCCTTACCTCGATATATCAAAAATTCTAAGTTCGAATAGTGACACCTCCAAGTGTCTCCCTTAACTCCTTCTACGATTCTCCTACACCGAAATTTGTATACTAGTATCCTATTCATCCGAATTATCCACAATGCGTCAAAATCGTAACCTTATTCGCTACTACTTCGTGTGTGCATAATTATACAAAATTCCCTTAATTGGAAATCGCGTCGAATGATTTCCTCCTCTTTAGAGTTGCCCGTTTGTGCAGTTTGATTCGCCTCAAATGAAATCTCCAAGACTGAACGAAATCATAGATCACATCAATTTGGTCCAATATAACACGACTCTTACATTTACTATAGTTGATTCGACTTATAGTTTTTATTAACACTTATGAGGCCTCACTTCTTCTTAACACCATTTTGATCGCTTTATTAATTTCTCGAGACTCTATTGGACTCTTGTAGGCATATTAATTCCCACTAAATCGATATTAAGCTCATAATGCCTCTAGTTCATCATTTACCTCGCTATGGATTTTGTCAAACACCTCATATACTTATTCATTTAACATGGCCAATCTAACAATGTAGCTTCATTCTATCATCTCGGAGTCATACACATCATCTTACTAACACTTTAACTCAGCCATTCATCACCAACTCAATCATATCACACTTTCTCACGCTAGACTCATTCTAGGTCATACTTGTTCCATTACATTCTAGGTAGTTTCTATCATTAATTCATACACCCATCTACTCACAATCAGTAACTAGATAAATGTACTTGGGTTAGTGTATTAGAAACTCACCTAGCTTGATTTTCTTCTTGCTCCAATAAGAACACTCCTTTGCTTCCTCAATCCAACCAATGAAGTGTTGATTCCAAGCTATGTTGTTCTTCTCTTTATAGTGAACAACTTTGCTCTAATAGCTTTTTCTTAAATCTTTATAGAAATGAGATGGTTTTAGAGAGAGAAAGCTAGGTTTAAGGTTGAAAATGGAAGAATGAACTTGTTTCCCGTGAAAATACAGATCCAACTGCTCCACGTTTATAGAAATGACACTAGAAGATCGATCTGCATAAGATGGAGATCAATATGGCCTTACTCGAATCCTTAGAATTTCATCCATTTAGCAAGCAGGAGATCGATCTGTTAATATTAATGAGATTAATTGGATCAATATCCATACTTTTTTGTATTGTATATAATGTATAAAAAAAATGTATACAAAAAATAGAAATTCAAATAAAACAAAAAATATAAAAATATTTGATTTATTTATATAATAATATATAGAATAAATAATTTATAATATATAAATAAATCAAATATTTAAATATAAATAAATTAAACCAAAAAAAGTTTACTTTTTTTTTCTTGATTTATTCTGCAAAGAGCTAACTCCTCCAATTTTATTCCTAATTGGAAGTTTCTACGACATAATAAACAGATCGTTGACCTTTGGAAAGAAAAGGGGAAAGCTTTTTCAATGTTCTTTGATTTCAAAAAAAATATATATATCAATCATGTAAAAAAGTAAAAAAGAAAACAAATAGGGAAAGCCGGCTATCGGAATCGAACCGATGAGCATCGAATTACAAATGCAATGCTCTAACCTTTGAGCTAAGCGGGCTCAAATAAGGTGTATGAGATCGATCTATCGTGATGCATGAGATCCATCCGCACAATGGAATAGGATCGATTTCTTTCAGGGCGAGAGTTTAGGAGATAGATATGGCCATTAAGAGGAGATTGAACTGGTCCAACCTGAGGCCAATAGAGATCGATCTGCTTAAGTGAGGGATCGATCTCCCTCTTGTAGAATGCTTGGCATTGTGTTTTCCAAGCCACGAGATCGATCTCTCCTTCCATGGGATCAATCTGGCCTTCATCCTGCACCCTTTTTGCTGTAATTTCCTATTTAAACTCATACTCAATCACTTCAACACTCATTTATCAACCTATTCACACTTAGAACTCAAAAACATTTATTTCTTGTAATTCATATGTAATGTAACTTGTATGTACATCAAATAATCATATACATTACATAGAAATGTAAGGGTCTTACAACAATAGCCTTGTGGAGCAAGGAATTAAGCTCGGGGTTTGAGATGGTTAAGTAACCTGAATATTCTCCCATATATGACTTTATGTATTAAGTAAGGATAAGTAACAATTTTATGTGTATTGACTAAGGAATTATGGTATGAAAATGCAAATCGGATGAATGGAAAACAATGTTTAAGGTTATGGATAAAAAGAATAAGAATAACTAAGTTACTTATGTTAATAAGGTAGGAAACTGAGAGCTACCATGAGGAATGATATTTAAGCATGCAAAATGCTAGCTTGATGCCATCCCATGAATGGAAAACTTGATGTACAATAAAGCCACATGGTTATAAGATTTATTAAGGAAGAAAAATGGGATGATTAAGCAAGATTAAGGGTTTAAGGGTTGATTTTAAGCTCATAAAATCAGCCAAGCATTTTAAGGCGTAATCTTAAGTTTAAGGGCTTAAACTTGGCAAAAAAGGAATTCATAAGAATTTGACATTAAATTATGATGAATATATGATGTAATGAAGTCAATTAAGTAATGAAAAGAAGTTTTAAAGTGAGCATTTAAGTTTGATTAAGTGGCCAAAATAAAATTGAAAAATTGAAGGCCAAACCATGGAGACCATTTGAGCTAGGCTAAGAAATGCCACCAAATTGGATAGAAATTATTCATAATAAAATTTGCCATTAATTTAAACTTAAAGTAGACTTAAGATGTGACAACTTTGCTCAGAAACCATGGCAAAAATTGATTGGAAGACTATGAAAAAGCTAAGTTGAAACAGTGTCAAGCTTACTTACCCCGGCCAGTAGCGTATCCAACATGGTTTCATGATTTAAAGGCTGAATACATTTTAAAATTTAATCATATCTGACCATGGACTTCAACCACCATATAAGCTATATTTATACTAAGATTATGGGTTCATGGGTTCATGTCTCCCTCATTTCTCAGGAAAAATCAGCAGAAAAAACACAAAGTCAAAAACTCCTTTATTTAGGTGTCTTCCTTAGGATCAGATAGGGGAATTTGTTTTGGGCACCAAAACAACCAAACTAGGTCTAGGTCCTTTGAGATCGATATCTGTCCCATGAGTTTACTAGAGCATATAAGAATTTTAGCTCAGTTAGAGTTCATCTAGATGATGAAAAAGGTTAAAAATCAAACTCGGACAGAAGTTGATTTCTATGTGAGGTATCCTAGACCAGTTGAGGAAGATGGATTCTTAGAAATAAATCTGTGAGAAACTGTACTTAGCTCTAGAAAGATAAAATGTTCCTTACTCATTCCTATACAATATCTAATTTTTTTTAGAAATTAAAAATGCTATTTGAGGGGTAAAACAGATGTTGGAAGTCAGAGGATAGAATCTATCTTGATGAGGGGTAAGGCTAAGTTTAAGTTTAATGTTTTTTGGTTTTTAAGCATGGTTGTTTGAGACGTTTTGAGACTGATTTTGGGTGTTAAATTACAGCTGAAATCTTGAAGAAAAGAAGTACTGGTCCAAGATCAAATTTGGGTAAGGAAATTTATTAGGCTTAAGTTGGGTATTTATTATTGATTTTTAGTATGCAAAATGTATGTTTGAATAGTGGTTTGTGAAATGGCATGATGATATGGCCATTTAAGGTTCGACCAAAAAAGGGAACTTTTAAGGTTAGGATATGGTAATTTGGGGTTTAATATGCTAATTGAATTGTACGACTTATGATTGTAAATTATGTTGATTTGAGGTAGGTTTGAAAGGAAAATAATGGATGATGCATTATTGTACTTTCGGCCAACACATGCAATTTGGGGTTAGAGATTTGAATTAAGGATTATGATAATGTTATAAGTTAAATAAGGTTATGTTAAGATTAGTTTTGGAGTTAAAAGTCAAAGGGAATTATTATAAGGCTAAGTGATATGATTATGGCTTGAGTAAAAAAATTAAGAAGACTTGGGCTATGTCAATGGATTTATGAGAATTATAAGGATTCAATTTAGAAAATTTAAATAAATTATGATATGAATGATGAATTATGATAGAGAACATGTCATGACCCTCAACTTATAAAAAATCAGTGTAAATTTTTCATTTTTCATACATTATTTAATATTCGTCCTTACCTTACCTCAATCGCGAGCAACTACCCTCTCAATAGTTGGGTTGTGTGTCAATGTCTACCTCATCCAACCATAATAATTTAATTTGCAATATAATTTATAAGTAAACACTTGTATAAATAAATCAGAGTGTTGTTTACATGTGTTACATTGCTTTAAATCCCCAATAGTTACATATAAAATGCTATTGTGCTATCAAAAGTTTAGATACAAAATTTCATCAATGTGTATACCTTATGCGATGGGATGCAGTGGATACCAAAAGGGAAAGCCTCCAGTCACTCTCAATCTATACTCAAAACTCTGTAGAGAGGGGAAAATAAAGAGGGGTGAGCAAACCACACACTCAGTAAGGTAATCATGCGAACAAGTAGATACTGCACTATCTACGTGATCGAGATGCCATGCTCAAAACCACACAATTCTCATTCACATCTCAAAGCATTATTTCATGTTTGTGTTAATGGCATGTAAAGCAAGTCATGTTATTTAAAACTCAGTGCACAAATTGAATTCAAAGCATGACATAAATCATCATGCATATTTCATAATCAAGGCATGGAATACCATCATGCGTAAGTGCACTCTAAAGCCATTTTCATAATTTCTCAAACAAATCATGCTTTCTCATCTCAATTAAATCAACACTCATCAGGTCTCAGCCCCTCCCTCGACTGTCTGACCCACAAAGCATTTCAAACATGGATTCATTTCATAAATAATAGACATGTGAGATAGGCAATATAATAAGGGAAATCTCCTCTAGGACTATGGCCATATCCTATGATCCTAAGCTACACTGATCAGGTGTGCGGGTTATCACCACTATCTGCTTCCACACGGGAGGTGGGTCATGTCCAGCCCATCGGTCTATAGCAGATTTAAAATCATCCAAAGACGGCATATCACAATCTCAACACGGTATAATATACTCTATCCTACCTTCATGGTACAATGTACTTCGAGAACCCATATCAACACTTCATACCACGCCACATCTACAAAATACACATGCGAGCCTATTTAATCGGTACGACATCCTATCTACCCAAAGCTCCTAGCACGGCTATCAACATGTCCATTCTCAAAAATGCACGTGCGAGCCTATTTAATTGGTGCGACACACAGCCTACCTGAAGCTGCTAGCACGGTAACAAGTATGGTGGGCATCTAATGCAAGCTATGCTCCAACATCATGCCAAAAGTAGTATAAAGTCTGTGCGAGCTCAACTCTAGCACAACATTATAAAAATCCATGTGAAAACTAGTGCGAGCTATGCTTTAGCACTCATGCGTATGAAAGCACATCAAATCTTGTGCGAGTCATACTCTAGCACGCTTTCATTCTCACGAAATCCATGTAGGTGGCTCAATTCTTTGCAAAACATGGTTATCAACCAAATCAAATCATTTCTTTTGCAAATCATTTCAATTGTTAGCCAACCTACCAATCACTTACTAAAAAGCAACAAAACAATATTTTCAAAGCATCATGCTTTTGTTTTCATGCACATTTCTCAAAACCTAACTCTTTGCCCTTCAATCACCCAATATCATTTCCTAGTATCACATGCACACTAGCAAAACATTTAAGTGCCCAAATTGCGCACAGATATCTCTAAGAGTCCACATAATTCCCTTACCTTGATTTACTCGGGGTGCGACTCTCTTCCTTTACGCTTCTTGCGCTCTTGGCTCAACTTGCTCCGATGTATGCTTAGGAGCTGTAATTCATTCATCAAGCGCTTGAGTCAGTGTTGCTAACTCTCATTCAACTATGCATTTTACCCAATGTCTTAAATATTAATTTTACCCCCTTTTGGGTAAGTCTCACAATTTATTCCATAACACCATCTTAAAATCATACCCACAATAACATTATCACCTTTAGATATCATATTCATCATTAATACCTCTACATTTCACTTTCTCACACTGACCCATTTCTAGGTTATAATCATTCCATTGCATTCTAGATAGTTTCTACCATTAATAAGAACACCAAATCACTTCAAAATCCATAACCACATAAATGTACTTAGATTCATGCACTAGAAACTCACCTCTTTGGATTTCCTTCTTGCTCCAAATGAAAATACTCTTAACTCCTTTAAGATAACAAATGGGTAATGCCTCCAAGCTATGTTGTTCTTCTCTTTGATGTGAACAACTTTGTATCTAATATCTTTCCCTCAAATCTTCTTGAAAATGGGTGGATTTAGAGAGAGAAAACTAGGTTTTAGGTTGAAAATGGTAGAGTGAGAGTGTTTCTCGAAATCTGTAGATCCAACTACTCCTATTTATAGATTTAGCTTGATGAGATCGATCTGACTTGGGTGGTTTCATAACATTTTGAAGGCAGGAGATTGATCTGTCGAGGGCTTCAGATCGATCCGTCTTAGGCAAAAAGTTGAGGAGATCGATCTAGCTAGGGAGGAGATCTATTTGCTCCAACCTGAGAGCTAAGGAAATCGATCTGCTTACCTTAAGAATCGATCCTCTCATTACAGAATGTTTAGCAGATCGATCTGGCTTCATTAGAGATCGATCTGCACTGTTCCTATTGCTCAAATAAGAGCATTTTGGCTATTCCAGATTGATTTCTCATCTTGTGAGATCGATCTAGCCTTCATATTTCCCAGATTTCATGTAGTTTTTCTACAGTAACTTTACCAAACAACCCTTAATCCATTGCCTTAGTCATTTTCTCATCTAGTCATCTTTAAAACTTGAAAATGACATCCATTCGTACCTTATACTTATTAAAACTTGTGTACAATCCTTATATAACCAAAGATATTTAATATAAACTAAATGAAGTGCACAACTCATGCAATCTTCATTCCATTTTACCACACCACTCATATTCCATTCCACCCACATTCATCACATATAAAAGTTCATTTCTTTATATTCATACTTAATGAAACTTGTATGTACTTGACAATCTCTTATTACAAGTGTGTACATTTAATTTATGGACTTTACATCACTTATGCTTCACCATACTTATGAAGTCATAATTACTTGAGCCAAAGTCATCCATATTATACTTCCATTTATACATATATACAATGTTATACATATACGGGGTCTCACATTCTCCCCCATTTAGAAAATTTGGTCCTCCAAATTGGAACCAATCACTCTGTGAACAACTCGGGGTACCTCTCTCGCATCAAACTCTCTAATTCCCATGTGACCTCTTCCACCGTGTGATGTTACCAAAGAACTTTTGCCAAAGGAATTGTCTTTGTCCTTAACACTTTCTCCTTTCTATCTAATATCTGAACCGGCTTCTCAATGTACGTCATGCTTTCATTGAGCTCCAAAGGCTCGTACCTTTTCACATGCACCGGGTTCGGGTGATACTTCCTTAACATGGATATGTGGAAGACATTATAAACACTTGCCAAGTCTGGTGGCAATGCCAACCTATAAGCCTTATCTCCCACTTTATCAAGTATCTCAAATAGCCATATATACCGAGGGCTCAAATTCCCCTTCTTCCCGAATCTTATAATCCCCTTCGAGGGAGAAACCTTTAAAAACACTGACTCACCCACATTAAACTCTAGTGGTCTCCGTCTCCTGATAGCATAACTCTTTTGTCATCTCTGAGTTGTCCGAAACCTCTCACAAATCAACTGGACATCCTCAGAGGCTTGTCTAACCAAGTCATGAGCAAAGATCTGTCTATCACAAACTTCTTCCCATCCAATAGGAGAATGACATCTATGCCGATACAATGCCTCATACGGTGCCATCTCGATACTCGTATGAAAACTGTTATTATAAGTAAACTCTATGAATCGTAAATGGTCTTCCTAGGAGCCTTCAAAATCCAATGCACACGCTCTCAACATATCCTCTAGGGTCGGTATAGTCCTCTCTGACTGACCATCTGTTTAAGGATGAAACGCAGAGCTAAAACTCAATTGGGTCCCCATCGCTTCTTGAAAATGTTCCCAGAAGTGGGAAGTGAAGTGGGCATCCCTATCAGAAATAATACTAACTAGCATTTCTTGTAGCTTCACTATCTCGCACACATACAAGTTCGCTAACTGACTCAGGGTATCGGTAGCTCTCATAGCAAGAAAATGGGCTAATTTCGTCAACCGATCCATAATCACCCATATGGCATCATGACCTCTGCGGGTCCTTGGTAATCCCATCACAAAATCCATGGTGACATACTCCCACTTTCATGTCAGTATGGGTAGAGGCTGCAATAATCCATTAGGCTTCTGATGCTCTACCTTCACCTGCTGACAGATGAGACACTTAGTGACATATTCAGCAATGTCTTTCTTCATCCAAGACCACCAATAAACCTTTTGAAGGTTTTGATACATCTTAGTACTCCTTGGATATATCGTATACCTCGATGAGTGAGCCTCTATCAAGATCAACTTTATGATCTCTGGATCATCAGGAACATATATCCTGCTTCTGAACCTCAACAATCCATCTGAACTCAATTCAAATTCTGTCTTTGTACCCCTCTATAACTGCCCGACAATATCACTGAATTGCTGATCAATTTGCTGAGCCTGTCTGATTCGATCTACCAGATCCAGTTCTAACTGCAGGTTAGCTATTATAAAACCAATATCGACGTCAGGTGGGGTCACATCCAAACTGAGGTTCATGAACTGTTCCAACAGCTCGTGTTCCCTGACCATCATGATTGACACCAACACGAGATGCTTTCTACTCAATGCATCAACAACCACATTTTCTTTACTTGGGTGGTACAGGATCTCACAATCATAATCCTTTAAAAGCTCGAGCCATCTCCTCTGTCCCATGTTCAACTCTTTTTGCGAGAACAGGTACTTAAGGCTCTTATGATTTGTATAAACCTGAAATCTCTCACCATAGAGATAGTGGCGCCATATTTTCAATGCAAACACTATGGTCGCCAACTTTAAATCGTGGGTCGGGTAGTTCCTCTCATGATCTTTCAAGTGTCTCAATCCATAGGCTACTACCTTCCCATCCTACATCAATACACAACCCAGTCCTTGGTGTGAAGCATCCGTATACACCGAGAAACCTCCTGAGCTGGTAGGAATGGTGAGAATCGAAGCTTTGGTTAATCTCCTTTTCAACTCCTGAAAACTTTCTTCACATTTATCGTCCTACATGAATTTAACATTCTTTCTCATGAGACATGTCAAAGGAGCAGCTAATCTCGAGAATCCCTCCATAAACCTTCGATAATATCCAGCTAAACTCAGGAAACTTCTGATCTTTGTCACTGTCTGGGGTCTCTGCCATTGTATCACTGTCTCAATCTTTGATGGATCCATTGACACACCATCCATCGATATAATATGACCCATAAAAGAGATCTGTTCCAACCAAAAGTCATACTTACAGAGTTTAGCATACAACTTCTTCTCTCGGAGGGTCTGTAGCATTATCCTTAGATGATGTTCATGTTCCTCTCTAGATCTTGAGTACACCAGTATATCATCAATAAATACAATAACAAATCGATCCAAATACAAGTGAAATACCTCATTCATCAATGACATAAAAGCTGCGGGAGCATTCGTCAACCCGAATGGCATAACCATAAACTCATAATGTCCATATCGGGTGCGAAAAGCTATCTTGGGTACATCTTCACTTCGTATCTTCAACTTATGGTACCTCGATCTCATATCTATCTTAGAAAATACTTGTGCTCCCTAAAGCTGATCCAATAAGTCATCGATGCGTGGAATAGGGTACTTATTTTTTATGGTGGCCTTATTTAACAACCCATAATCTATACACATTCGGAGGCTTTCATCCTTCTTCCTTACAAACAGAATCGGTGCTCCCCAAGGTGAGATGCTCGGCCTAATAAACTTCATCTCCAGTAACTCTTTCAACTGCTTCCTTAGTTCTTCCAACTCAATATGAGCCATTCTGTAAAGTGGCTTGGATATCGGCTCTGTACCAAGTGCTAAGTCTATACCAAATTCCATCTCTCTAATTGGAGGTAACCTTGGTAATTCATCCAGAAAGACATCTGGAAATTCCCTGACCATTGGAATGTCTATTAACTCCAGACGTGCCTTATCTGTCTCAATCACATAAGCAATGAACCCTTCACATTATCTTTTCCACCGTTAGTAACATAAACCATCACACCACATACACAATTGATAAACAAATTTAAATCATACTCTTCTATTTACATTAACATGTCTTTCATTTCATTTCACAAATCTTACAATAAGATTGTCTAATCATGAAGACATCAGGGTTCTAGCATAACAATCCATAACAACATGGTTTGCAGCCAGCCAATCCATTCCTAGGATTACATCAAAATCAATCATATTTAATAAGATTAAATCGGCTGCTATACTTCCTATCTTAATCTTGCAATCTATATATACATGTTCAATCAAATGACTATCATTCATAGGGGTAGATATCATCAACATCTTATCTAGCAGTGTGGGTTCTACATGCTTCAACAATTTACATGTAGAGGATGGTGATACAAAGGAATGCGTGGAACCATGATCAAACAATACAAATTCTTCTAAATCAAAGATTTAGATGGTACCTTTAACCACATCCGAAGACTGATCCACAATGTCTTGGTCCAGTGCGTGCACTAGTCCTTTGCTCATACCCACTACTTGTTTCCCCTTTTCCTCAATGGTAGCCCTCCTCCTCGAAGCAGCTACACCAATTGGAGCTCTCTCTTGCTCCCTGCCCTTCTGTGGGGCTCTCTTTGTCATCTCTGGGCAATCTCTAATTATGTGCTTTGGTTTCCCACATCTAAAGCATACTGCAGGAGGTCCGTAACATGGTCAAGCACCATGGTACCTGCCACACTTATCGCACTATTTTGGAGTAGGCTGTGGCCCTCAAATCATAATTCCCTTAGCTTGAGCAATGGCTGAATACATGGGAGTATTAACTGTCTTCTCCCAGATCTCCTCGATCCTCGACCTCTTTCCAGAAAACCTTTTATTTCCCTTATAACTGAAGCCTCTATCCAGCACTAGTCTCTTCTTATCTTTATCCCTCACTTTACCACTCTTTCCAAACTCTGAAGCGATTCGATCAATATCTTGTTCATACAATTGCACCCTATGCACTGCCTCCTCATAGGTTAGTATATCCAAGGGAACCAATCTGGACCTAATGGTTGATCTCAATCCATCTACGAGCTTTTGGATCTTCTCGACCTCATTACCCATCGTGTTAGGATCATATCTGCCCAATGAGATAAAGGTCGTCTCATACTCATCCACCGTCTTGCTCCCTTAGGTCAGTCCTAAAAATACCATCTTCATCTTTCGCTGTGCGATATCCGGAACATACTGTCTCTGGAAAGACTCTAAAAACACATCCCAACTGATCTCTGTATGTCGGGCTCTTAAAAAATGCATATGGACTTCTACCAGTGTTCAGTTGATCCCTTCAACATAAAAGTGGCAAATGCTACCATCTTGGTAGTAGTGCATTTGAAGAACCCATATAACTTCTCAATCTCATTTATCCAATCCTCTGCAGCTATTGGGTCCTTAACTCCACTGAAAGACAGTGGTCCAAACTTTTGGAACTGTTGCAGTCTATCCAAATCACATCTGTAACCCTAGCCTCTACTGCCTTGTGGTGTAGTAATAGGTGTAGGTATATCTTGTGCAGGTGGGGTATCTTTCGTCTGAGGTCTCTGAGCTGTTCGTGCCCGTGTCTCAGGAGCTGCTGCCTGTTCGACACCACTCTATGCAGCGGGACTTTGTCTGCCCTAAACTCCAGGTAACAATTGAGTGATAACTCCAAGATAATCTCTATGCTCCACTCAATCCTCGCCAAGTGTGCCTCGGTACCCTCGGGTCTCTCCTCTAAACCCTGTGGAGCATGCTCAACCTCAGCCTCCACCTCAATATCTTCCTAAGCCTCGTGTATTTTTGGCTTAACACTACCCACAGGCCTACCTCTACGACCTCTAGCTTGCGCTCTCGCCCCTCTACCGTGACTGGTATTAGGCATAATGCTCAATTCACTACATACACATCAATTTCTTAGTCAACCCATTGACACACACACAATTTATATCTAAACAAGCACAGTAACATGGGGATGTAAATTTCCAACTTATTAAGTATTCTAGACATCGACACATGTCAGACCAACTCAGCTCTGATACCAACTTCTATCACGACCCTCAACTTACCAAAAATCAACGTAAATTTTTCATTTTTCATACATTATTTATTATTCGTCCTTACCTTACCTCGATCATGATCAGCTATGTGAGACCTCGTATATGTATAATTGTATATATGTATACTGAAATGTAAATGGAGTTATACTATGAATTCATAAGTGAAGTATATGTGATGTAAGTCCATAAGTTAATGTACACACTTGTAATAAGAGTTGTGATTGTACGTACAAGTTACATTATATATGAATATTAAGAACATGTGAAGAATGGGAGTAAAATGGAAAATGAGTAGTGTGACAAATGGAAGAAAGGTTTCATAAGTTGTGCACTTTCATTTGGTTTATATTAAGTACCTTTGGTCATACAAAGATTCTACACAAGTTTTAATGTGTATGAAATATTAATGGATGCCATTTTCAAGTCTCAAAGATGATTGGATGAGAAAATGACCATGGCAGCAAATTAAGGATGTTTTGGTATATGTTTCTGCAGGAAACTGCAGCAAAATCTAGAAATTATGCAAGCCAGATCAATCTCAGAGGATGAGAGATCGATCTGGATGAGTCAAAATGCTTGTATTTGAGCAAAGGAATAGGGTAGATCGATCTCCTAAACATTTTGTAATGAAAAGATCGATCCTCAAGCATACAGATCGATCTCCTTAGCTCTCTGTTTGGAGCAGATCGATCTCAAGGTTCGATAGATCGATCTCATGCTTAAAATACCGTGGAAAAGAGAAATTTAAGGGGACCAGATTGATCTCCTCCATGTGTAGATCAATCTCCTAAAGCTATTTCTATAAAAAGGGCGTTGAAAATCTGTAGATTTCAGGATAAAACCATTTCCTTCCCTTTCCAACCCAAAACCTAGTTTTCTCTCTCTAAATCCAACCATTTTCAAGGAAATTTGAGGGAAGACTATTAGAGAAAAAGTTGTTCACATCAAATAGAAGAACAACATAGTTTGGAGGCATTTACCCATTTGTTTGATTGAAGGAACAAGGGTCATTTC
The DNA here is from genome assembly GCA_033439115.1 of Firmiana major. NCBI lineage: Eukaryota > Viridiplantae > Streptophyta > Magnoliopsida > Malvales > Malvaceae > Firmiana > Firmiana major. The sequence goes on along the minus strand of CM065903.1, from coordinate 15,971,378 downwards.
TATTTAGAGCAAAGAGGAAATCCAAAGAGGTGAGTTTCTAAAGCACCAAGTTAAGTACATTGTTAAGCTATTGATGTTTGGGGTTGATTGGGGTGCTTAGTATGGTTAGAAACTATCTAAAATGCATTGGAATGATTATGACCTATAAATGGTCTAGTGTAAGAAAGTGGAATGTATGGAGATTAACGAGAGATAGGATATCTAAAGGTGATAATAGTGTTATGGGTATGATTTTAAGATGTTGTTAGTGAATAAATTGTAAGATTTACCTAAACGGGGTAAAATGTGGATTAGGCATTGGTAAAATGCATAAATGAATTATATTAACTAGTAAGGTCAAATATGAGTTAACAACATTAACTCAATTGATTTGGATGAATGAATCACAGCTCCCAAGGATACACTGGAGCAAAGTAAGCCAAGAGCATAAGAAGCTAAGACGAAGAGAGTCACACTCAAGTAAATTGAGGTAAGGGAATTGTGTAGACTCTTAGAGATATCTATGGGCAATTTGGGCACTTAAATGCTTTGCTAGAATGCATGAGATGTTAGGAAACAAAATTGGGTGATTGAAAGGTAAAAGTTAGGTGTTTGAGAAATGTGCATGCAAACAAAAGCATAATGCTTTGAAAAATCATGTTTTATTGCTTCTTAGCAAATGATTTGTGAGACCCCGTATATGTAAAGTTGTGATGTGTAATGAATGTGAATGGACTTGTAATGTAAAGTATGATCGATGTAAGTCTATGGATTCAATGTATGTATGTGTAATATGATTTGTAACGTACATACAAGTTCCATTGAGTATGAATATGAAGAAACGAGTTTTTATGAGTGATGGATGTAATTAAAACTCAAAATGGGTAGTGTGGTAAATGGATGGAAGCTGCATGAATATAAATGCTTCCATTTAGTTATATATAGTATACCTTTGGACATATAATGAATGCACACAAGTTTCAATGTGCATAAGGTATGAATGGATGCCATTTTAAAGTTATAAAGGTGGATGGATGAGAAAATGGCCATGGCAACAGATTAAAGATGTGTTGGTGTGAGTTGTAGTAAGGAAACTGCAGAAAATCTGGAAAACATGAAGGCCAGATCGATCTCATAGGATGAGAGATCGATCTGGAAGAGCCAGAATGCTCTTATTTGGACAATGGAATAGAGCAGATCGATCTCTAATGGGGCCAGATCGATCTCCTAAGCATTCTGTAATGAAAAGATCGATCCTCAAGCACCCAGATCGATCTCCTTAGCTCTCTGTTTGGGACCAGATCGATATCATGCTTTGACAGATCGATCTCATGCTTCAACAGATCGATCTCATGCTTCAACAGATCGATCTCATGCTTAAAAATTTTGTGAAAATGAGAGATTTAAGGGGACCAGATCGATCTCCTCTTGGACCAGATCGATCTCCCCAAGCTATTTCTATATAAGGAGGGTTAAAAATCTGAAAATTTCGGGAAAAACACCAATCTTCCATTTCTAACCCAAAAAAAAAAACTAACTTTCTCTCTCTAAAATCAACCATTTCCAGCAAGAATTGAGGGGAGACCATTAGACATTAAGTTGTTCATCTTGAGGAAGAGAACAACATAGTTGAAACCCAAAATCCCATTGTGGGTATTGAAGGAGATAAGGGCATTGACATTTGGAGCAAGAAGAAAAATCATATTGGGTAAGATTCTAACACTCCAATCCAAGTACATTGTCTATTTAATTGATTTTGGAGTTGTTTGGCATGAGTATGTATGGATGGAAACACATAGGTTGTGTTAGAAACTAATGTAACCTAGAAAATGGAATGCCTCTAGTGTGAGAAAGTATGATTTGGGGAGTTGGTGGTTTATGGGTTATGATAAGTTGTTAAATGAGTAATGTGGGTGATTTGGAATGGTTATGTGGAGTAATAATATGGGTTTAAGTGAAATTGTGAAAATGAGTATGTATATGCTTGATAAAATGCCATAATGAGGGAATTCATGAAAATATGAACACTATGAGCTTAATGTCGATTTAATATCGATTCGGAATAAGGTAATAGGCCTAAGAAGATCCATAGACTCGAGTTATGGGTAAAGTAATGAAATGAAGCCATATAAGCGTTAATAGAGGCTATAGATTAAATTGACTATAGCAAGCACAAGGGTTGCATTATATGGATCGAATATAATGTGAAATATGATTGTGTGCAGTCTCAAAGAGTTGTTGAAGACAAATCAAACCGTACGAGTAAGCAGCTTAAGGAAGTGGAATCACGCATCGCGATTCCAGGTAAGGGAATTTTGTGAGTATATAGAGGTAGCTGCTTGTACTTTGAACTTGTGGGTGAATATTGGGTGTTTTACGAAGTGCATGGTTGCTAAAGTAAATGATTGATGGTATTCATGAATGAGAAAGAGTATATGTGTGATTTTTGGTTTTGAAAGTGGATTCTATGAAATAGGATAGTAAGGCTAATAATTGCATAAATCTAATGTCTTGATGTCTTTCAAAACGAAATTGCTTTGTTTTAAGCAAGCTTGTAGATGGGCCGGCTAGTGTTTTATTGATGTTGTGAAAAAGCATTGTGAAGTGCTAAACCCGGTTGTCGGGATTGTTCGATTGTGTATGAGCCGCCTATCGTATTTGCATGACATAAATCGCGCTAGAGCCTCGCTCGCGCTGGATTTCTATGTTTTCACTTGTGTGATACATGCTTGAGCTTAGCTCGCACTTTGATTTGAATTGTGATGATGTTTTATAAACCGTATTGGAGTTTACGCTCGTACTTGGATTTGAGTGGTTTTTCTTATGCATATAACCGTACTGGAGCTATGCTCGTACATGGTTTCTTCATATTTTTATGCATAAATGCCGTACTAGAGCGTTGCTCGTACGAAGTGATTGGTTTTGATGCATGAATTCGTGCTAGGGCATAGCTCGCACCGGTTTTCACACTGTGGTATGTATGAGGCCGTGGTGAGAGATACGGATTAACTCAGGGAACCCAACAGGCCTGACAAACCTCTTGAGTGGGGTGAGGGTGAGGGGCTAGGACCTGACATAATCCATTCAGGGAACCCAACAGGCCTAACAGACCTCTTGAGTGGGGTGAGGGTGAGGGGCTAGGACCTGAATCAGGGAACCCAATAGGGGCGGGCAAGGCCATGAGGGGTTAGGACCTGGTATTGAAGCTACTCCCACGCGCTCTTGAGACTATAAAGGTTACACTTGGTATGGGGTAGATAAGACCTATGACAGGCACCCCCAACCATGTTATGGGTTCGCGGAGTACGATGTACCGTGTATATCACGTGGAGTACGATGTACAGCGTGGTGGTTACTTGATTTGAGAAAGTCTGGCGGAGAACTAACCCACCTTCATACCAGTATGATACCCCGCACACCGGGATCCATGTGGTCTGGGATGATATGTGACGATTGGCCAACGTAGTCACTTGAGATATAGTAACCTCTCTCCTTGCTTGATTTACTTACTACCACATGATTTTAAATCCCTAAGTGTGATTTGTGATTGTTTAAGGTAGACCCGAAGGAGGGGTCGAGCCTCGTGGATTTGATTTGTGAATTGATGTGATGTGATTGTATGTGTTGAGAAAGAGTTTTATGACGTGGGTTTAAAAAGGAGGTTTCTTAATGAATTGCCCTTTTTATGAATTTAAATGAGATCGAGCATGAGATGATTTATACATGATGTTTTTACCATGTTTATATGCCAATGTACATGATTTTGATACATGATATATATGTATACTCATATGGCATAGTTTTACTTCCTCATGCTCCTACTATAAATGATTTATGCATAACACTATCAGCATGTAGATAGAGTAGTTATCTACCATGCTTGCATTGTTGCCTTACTGAGCGTGTGGTTGCTCATCCCTCTCTATTTCCCCCCTACAGAGCGTGCATAGTAGCCCAGTGAGGACTGAGGCGTGGTATTTTGGACTCCGCTGCATCTCCATCGCTTAGAGGTATATACACAGTGATTCTTTTTGTATCTAAACAATGTAAAAGCACAGTATTCTTTTGAGTTGTAATTATGGGGGATGTAGATGTCAGTAAAACATGCTTTTGTATAAGTACAAGATTAAATGCAAATGTATGACATCGTTTTATTTAACTGAGAATGAATGAGATGTGGAGTTTATTATTGACTCACAGCCCAACAGTGTGTGGTGAGTTAGTTCACGACTGGGTAAGGTAACAGTAAAACGCGAAAAAAATTTTAGTGATTTTCGGTTAAAGAGAATGGAATTGGGTTGTGACAGAGATTGGTATCAGAGCTGTGTTGGCCTGATGTGAGTCATTAATAAAACGTAGGAAAGTACATCCCCATAGTACTGTGCTTTTATTTAGATATAACTGTGTATATAGTGATGGATTGAGCTTAATGAATTATTATAATACAGGAAGTTAGGCACTATGCCAGTTACACGCAAAGGTAGAGGGGCGAGAGCACGTACTAGAGGCCGTAGAGGTAGGCCTGAGAGCCGTGCGGAGCCACAGACTGAGCAGGCTCCACCGAATCGTGCTGAGAGAGCAGAGGATACTGAGGCTCGCTTCGCTAGGTTAGAGCGGAGTATTGAGAATTTGGTGGAGATAGTCACACAGGCATTGGGTGCTGGTGATAGACGAGGTCCCGCGGCATAGCCTACTACTGAACAGGCAGCTGCAGAGGCGGGGAGACCTCAGACTGCTGAGACGGCTACAGTTACACCACCTCCAGCCCAGGATATAGCTTCTCCTATCGCTCCACAACAGAGTGGTAGTGATTTGGGTTATGACTGCGATTTGAGCAGGTTGCGAGAATTTCAAGCGCTGAAACCCCCAGTGTTCAGAGGGGTGAAGGACCCAGTGGTTACGGAGGATTGGGTGTATGAGATGGAGAAACTATATAGGTTTTTCCGATGCACCTCAGCTGAGAAGGTTGCCTTTACCGTGTTTATGCTGAAAGGCGAGGCAGAGCACTAGTGGAGATCCACCGAAGCTATTTTGAGGGCTAGACACTCCGAGATTTCATGGGAGATATTCTTGGAGGCCTTCAGAAGACAGTATATCCCAGCTACCGTACAGAGAAAATTGCGGATGGAATTTATGAATTTGGTTCAGGGGAACCGGACTGTGGACGAGTATGAGTCCAAGTTTATGTCCTTGGGGAGATATGACCCGGACACGATGGGTAGTGAGACCAGAAAGATACAGAAGTTCATGGATGGATTGAGATTGGCCATCCGGACTAAGCAAGCTCCCTTCGACATTTTGACTTATAAGGAGGCTGTACATAAGGCTCAGTTGTGTGAGCAAGACTTTGAGCGAAATGCCTCCGAGCTTGGGAGAATCAGTGTTAGAAAGGACAGAGACTGGAAGAGATCAGGGATGGATAGAGTGGCCAGGAAAAAAAGCCCAAGGTATTTTGAGAAGAGACCTAAGATCGAGGAGGTGCAGGAGAGAGCTGCTAGACCTCCCGTATACCCAGCCTTGACTGCACCGAGGGGTATAACTATTGGAGGACCACGACCTACCATGGATCAGTGTAGGAGATGTGGGAGATATGATGGGACTAGACCATGTCAGATGCCCCCTATTTCGTGTTTTAGGTGTGGGAGGCCAGGACATATATCGAGGTTCTGCACTGAGATAATTGAGGTTGCCCCACAGAAGGGCAAGGAGCCTGAGGGAGCTCCAGTTGAGACAGTAACCCCGAGGAGGAGGGCTACAGCTGAGGAGAAAGGGAAACAGGCTGCGGGTGTGAGCAGAGGAAGAGTACATGCACTGGACCAGGACACTGCAGACACATCGACGGATGTGATTAAAGGTACCATCCGAATCTTTGATTTAGAAGCATTGGTATTATTTGATCCTGGTGCCACGCATTCTTTCATATCACCTTCCTTCGCACATAAATTATTGAAGCATGTGAAACCAACATTGTTGGATAAGATGTTAATGATTTCCACACCCATGAATGATAGTCAATTGACTGAGCATGTATGTAGAGATTGTAAGTTAAAGATAGAGGAGAAGGAAATGATAGCCAATCTGATTTTATTGAATATGAATGATTTTGATGTAATTTTGGGAATAGATTGGTTGGCTACCAATCGTGTTGTGATGGATTGTCATGCCAAAACATTGATGTTTTCAGGATTAGACAATCTTATTGTGAATTTTGGTGAAAAGAAATGATATGAAACTTGTATAGTTGTTGTAAATAAAGGAGTATGATTTTAAATGCATATTGCTTAAGAGATAAATTATTGTTTATGATAAATATTGAATGTGGAGTGATAGGTTATGTTACTAACGATGGAGAGGATAATGTGAAGGGTTCATTGCATACGTGATCGATATAGATGAGGCACACCCGGAATTGAGGGACATACCCGTAATTGCGGATTACCCTGATGTCTTTCTGGATGAATTACCAGAACTACCACCTAAAAGGGAAATGGAATTCTACATAGAATTAGTGCCTGGTACAGAGCCGATATCGAAACCACCCTATAGAATGGCTCCGATAGAATTGGAAGAGCTGAAGAAACAGCTGCAAGAGTTGTTGGAGAAGGGGTTTATTAGACCGAGTGTCTCACCTTGGGGAGCACAGGTTCTATTTGTAAGGAAGAAGGATGGAAGCCTCCGACTGTGTATAGATTACTACTTGTTGAATAAGACCACCATTAAAAACAAGTACCCTCTTCCAAGAATCGATGATTTGTTGGATCAGCTCCAGGGAGCCGAAGTATTTTCTAAGATAGATCTGCGGTCAGGGTATCATCAGTTGAGGATCAGGAGTGGAGATGTACCCAAGACAGCCTTTCATACCCGTTATGGCCACTATGAGTTTTTGGTGATGCCATTCGGACTGACGAATGCTCCCGCAGCATTTATGGCGTTAATGAATGATGTGTTCAAGCCATACCTGGATAAGTTTGTGATAGTGTTTATCGATGACATTTTGGTTTATTCCAAGTCCAGGGAAGATCATGAGGAGCACTTGAGGATAGTTCTGCAGACCCTCCGAGAGAGAGAATTGTATGCCAAATTCAGCAAGTGTAACTTTTGGTTGGAACAGATCTCATTTCTGGGGCATGTTGTGTCAAAAGATGGGGTATCAGTGGATCCATCCAAGATAGAGGCAGTTATATAGTGGGAACAACCCAAGACAGTTACTGAGATCAGAAGTTTCCTGGGATTGGCAGGATATTATCGGAGATTTGTAGAGGGTTTCTCCAGACTAGCTACTCCATTGACACACCTCACGCGTAAGGATGTTAAGTTTACATGGGATGAGGCATGTGAGAGGAGTTTTGAGGAGCTTAAGCGTCGATTGATGACTGCTCCAGTTCTCACCATTCCTACCAGCTCAAGAGGATTCTCGGTGTATACGGATGCATCATACCAGGGACTGGGCTGTGTGCTTATGCAGGATAGGAAGGTAGTTGCCTATGGGTCTAGACAGTTGAAAGATCACGAGAGGAACTACCCGACACATGATTTGGAGTTGGCGGCTATAGTATTTGCTTTGAAAATATGGCGCCACTATCTCTTTGGTGAGAAATTTCAGGTGTTCACAGATCATAAGAGCCTTAAGTACCTGTTCTCATAGAAAGAGCTGAATATGAGACAGAGGAGATGGCTCGAACTCCTGAAAGACTATGATTGTGAAATCATGTACCACCCGGGTAAGGAAAATGTAGTTGCCGATGCTTTGAGTAGAAAGAACCTGGGGTTGGTGTCTTATATGATGGTACGGGAACATGAATTGTTAGAACACTTTGCGAACCTCAGTTTAGACGTAACCCCACCTGGATCTGAGAGACTTGAGATCATGGCTAGTGTGAGACTAGAACCAGAGTTGATTGGCCGTATTCAGCAAGCCCAGCAGAGCGATCGACGGTGTATCGATTGGCTGAGGCAGATACAGACAGGTGTGGGTATTGATTTTGAGCAGAGTGCTGATGGCTTATTGAGGTTCAGAGGTAGAGTATGCGTTCCCAGGGATCCTGAGATCAGGAGAACGATTTTATCAGAGGCTCACTCATCGAAGTATACGATACATCCGGGAAGTACCAAGATGTATCAAAAACTTCGAAAGGTTTATTTGTGGTCTGGAATGAAAAGAGACATTGCTGAATATGTCGCTAAGTGTCTCGTTTGTCAGCAAGTGAAGGTAGAACATCAGAAGCCTGCAGGATTATTGCAGCCTCTATCGATACCGACTTGGAAGTGGGAGCATGTCACCATGGATTTTGTGATGGGGTTACCGAGGACCCGTAGAGGTCATGATGCCATATGGGTTATTGTGGACCGGTTGACTAAGTCCGCCCATTTCTTAGCTATGAGAGCTACCGATACACTGAGTCAGTTGGCGAACCTGTATATTCGAGAGATAGTACGGCTACATGGTGTACCAGTGAGCGTTGTTTCTGATAGGGATGCCTGCTTCACTTCCCATTTTTGGGAACATTTTAGGAAGCGCTGGGGACCCGACTGAGTTTTAGCACCGCTTTTCATCCTCAGACAGATGGGCAGTCAGAGAGGACTATACAGACCCTCGAGGATATGTTGAGAGCATGTGTGCTGGATTTTAGAGGCTCCTGGGATGACCACCTGCAGTTAGCCGAGTTCGCTTATAATAATAGCTATCATGCTAGTATCGGGATGGCACCCTATGAGGCATTATACGGGCGTAGATGCCGTTCCCCTATTGGATGGGAGGAGGTTGGTGACAAACAGATTTTTGCTCCGGACTTAGTGCAGCAGGCATCTGAGGACGTCCAGTTGATATGTGAGAGATTACGGACAGCTCAGAGCCGGTAAAAGAGTTATGCGGATAAGAGACGAAGACCACTAGAGTTTGATGAGGGTGAGTTGGTGTTTCTGAGGGTATCACCATCGAAGGGTATTATGAGATTTGGTAAGAAGGGCAAGCTGAGCCCTAGATATATCGGACCCTTCGAGATTTTGGAGAGAATGGGAGATAAGGCGTATAGGTTGGCATTGCCACCGAACTTGGCAAATGTCCACAACGTCTTCCACGTCTCGATACCTCGAAAATACCACCCGGACCCGGCACACATGATAAGATATGAGTCGTTGGAGCTCCATGAGAGTATGACGTATGTTGAGAAGCCGGTTTGGATATTGGACAGAAAAGAGAAAGTGTTGCGGAATAAGACAATTCCCTTGGTGAAAGTTCTTTGGCAACATCACACGGTGGAAGAGGCCACGTGGGAATTGAAGAACTTGATACGGGAGAAGTACCCCCAACTTTTTGAAGAGTGACTTGGTTCTAATTTGGAGGACCAAATTCCACGAAGGAGGGGAGAATGTGAGACCCCGTATATGTAAAGTTGTGATGTGTAATGAATGTGAATGGACTTGTAATGTAAAGTATGATCGATGTAAGTCCATGGATTCAATGTATGTATGTGTAATATGATTTGTAACGTACATACAAGTTCCATTGAGTATGAATATGAAGAAATGAGTTTTTATGAGTGATGGATGTAATTGAAACTCAAAATGGGTAGTGTGGTAAATGGATGGAAGCTGCATGAATATAAATGCTTCCATTTGGTTATATATAGTATACCTTTGGACATATAATGAATGCACACAAGTTTCAATGTGCATAAGGTATGAATGGATGCCATTTTTAAGTTATAAAGGTGGATGGATGAGAAAATGGCCATGGCAACAGATTAAAGATGTGTTGGTGTGAGTTGCAGCAAGAAAACTGTAAAAAATCTGGAAAATATGAAGGCCAGATCGATCTCATAGGATGAGAGATCGATCTAGAAGAGCCAGAATGCTCTTATTTGGACAATGGAATAGAGCAGATCGATCTCCAATGGGGCCAGATCGATCTCCTAAGCATTCTGTAATGAAAAGATCGATTCTCAAGCACCCAGATCGATCTCCTTAGCTCTCTGTTTGGGACCAGATCGATCTCATGCTTCGACAGATCGATCTCATGCTTCAACAGATCGATCTCATGCTTCGACAGATCGATCTCATGCTTAAAAATTTCGTGAAAATGAGAGATTTAAGGGGACCAGATCGATCTCCTCTTGGACCAGATCGATCTCCCCAAGCTATTTCTATATAAGGAGGGTTGAAAATCTAAAAATTTTCGAGAAAAACACCAATCTTCCATTTCTAACCCAAAAAAAACCTAACTTTCTCTCTCTAAAATCAGCGAGGGGAGACCATTAGACATTAAGTTGTTCATCTTGAGGAAGAGAACAACATAGTTGAAACCCAAAATCCCATTGTGGGTATTGAAGGAGATAAGGGCATTGACATTTGGAGCAAGAAGAAAAATCATATTGGGTAAGATTCTAACACTCTAATCCAAGTACATTGTCTATTTAATTGATTTTGGGGTTGTTTGGCATGATTATGTATGGATGGAAAACACATAGGTTGTGTTAGAAACTAATGTAACCTAGAAAATGGAATGCCTCTAGTGTGAGAAAGTATGATTTGGGGAGTTGGTGGTTTATGGGTTATGATAAGTTGTTAAATGAGTAATGTGGGTGATTTGGAATGGTTATGTGGAGTAATAATATGGGTTTAAGTGAAATTGTGAAAATGAGTATGTATATGCTTGATAAAATGCCATAGTGAGGGAATTCATGAAAATATGAACACTATGAGCTTAATGTCGATTTAATATCGATTCAGAATAAGGTAATAGGCCTAAGAAGATCCATAGACTCAAGTTATGGGTAAAGTAATGAAACGAGGCCATATAAGCATTAATAGAGGCTATAGATTAAATTGACTATAGCAAGCACAAGGGTTGCATTATATGGATCGAATATAATGTGAAATATGATTGTGTGCCGTCTCAAAGAGTTGTTGAAGACGAATCAAACCGTACGAGTAAGCAGCTTAAGGAAGTGGAATCACGCATCGCGATTCCAGGTAAGGGAATTTTGTGAGTATATAGAGGTAGCTGCTCGTACTTTGAACTTGTGGGTGAATATTGGGTGTTTTACGAAGTGCATGGTTGCTAAAGTAAATGATTGATGGTATTCATGAATGAGAAAGAGTATATGTGTGATTTTTGGTTTTGGAAGTGGATTCTATGAAATGGGATAGTAAGGCTAATAATTGGATAAATCTAATGTCTTGATGTCTTTCAAAACGAAATTGCTTTGTTTTAAGCAAGCTTGTAGATGGGCCGACTAGTGTTTTATTGATGTTGTGGAAAAGCATTGTGAAGTGCTAAACCTGGTTGTCAGGATTGTTTGATTGTGTATGAGCCGCCTATCGTATTTGCATGACATAAATCGCGCTAGAGCCTCGCTCGCGCTGGATTTCTATGTTTTCACTTGTGTGATACGTGCTTGAGCTTAGCTCGCACTTTGATTTGAATTGTGATGATGTTTTATAAACCGTACTGGAGCTTACGCTCGTACTTGGATTTGAGTGGTTTTTCTTATACATATAACCGTACTGGAGCTATGCTTATACATGGTTTCTTCATATTTTTATGTATAAATTCCGTACTAGAGCGTTGCTCGTACGAAGTGATTGGTTTTGATGCATGAATTCGCGCTAGAGCATAGCTCGCGTCGGTTTTCACACAGTGGTATGTATGAGGCCGTGGTGAGAGATACGGATTAACTAAGGGAACCCAACAGGCCTGACAGACCTCTTGAGTGGGGTGAGGGTGAGGGGCTAGGACCTGACATAATACATTCAGGGAACCCAACAGGCCTAACAGACCTGTTAAGTGGGGTGAGGGTGAGGGGCTAGGACCTGAATCAGGGAACCCAACAGGGGCGGGCAAGGCCATGAGGGGCTAGGACCTGGTATTGAGGCTACTCCCACGCGCTCTTGAGACTATAAAGGTTACACTTAGTATGGGGTAGATAAGACCTATGGCAGCACCCCCAACCATGTTATGGGTCCACGGAGTACGATGTACCATGTATATCACATGGAGTACGATGTACCGCGTGGTGGTTACTTGATTTGAGAAAGTCTGGCGGAGAACTAACCCACCTTCGTACCAGCGTGATACCCTGCACACCGGGATCCGTGTGGTCTGGGATGATATGTGACGATTGGCCAACGTAGTCACTTGAGATATAGTAACCTGTCTCCTTGCTTAATTTACTTACTACCACATGATTTTAAATCTCTAAGTGTGATTTGTGATTGTTTAAGGTTGACCCGAAGGAGGGGTCGAGCCTCGTGGATTTGATTTGTGAATTGATGTGATGTGATTGTATGTGTTGAGAAAGAGTTTTATGACGTGGGTTTAAAAAGGAGGTTTCTTAATAAATTGTCCTTTTTATGAATTTAAATGAGATCGAGCATGAGATGATTTATACATGATGTTTTTACCATGTTTATATGCCAATGTACATGATTTTGATACATGATATATATGTATACTCATATGGCATAGTTTTACTTCCTCATGCTCCTACTATAAATGATTTATGCATAACACTATCAGCATGTAGATAGAGTAGTTATCTACCATGCTTGCATTATTGCCTTACTGAGCGTGTGGTTGCTCATCCCTCTCTATTTCCCCCCTACAGAGCGTGCATAGTAGCCCAGTGGGGACTGAGGCGTGGTATTTTGGACTCCGCTGCATCTCCATCGCTTAGAGGTATATACACAGTGATTCTTTTTGTATCTAAACAATGTAAAAGCACAGTATTCTTTTGAGTTATAATTATAGGGGATATAGATGTCAGTAAAACATACTTTTGTATAAGTACAAGATTAAATGCAAATGTATGACATCATTTTATTTAACTGAGAATGAATGAGATGTGGAGTTTATTATTGACTCACAGCCCAACAGTGTGTGGTGAGTTAGTTCACGACCGGGTAAGGTAACAGTAAAACGCGAAAAAAATTTTAGTGATTTTCGGTTAAAGAGAATGGAATTGGGTCGTGACATGATTGGTAGGTTGGCAAACATTTAAAATGAATTGCAAAAGAAATGAGTTGTTTTGGTTTGTTAACCACACTTTGCAAAGAAATGAGCCACCTACAGTGTTTTCGTGAGAATGAAAGCATGCTTGAGTATGACTCGCACCAGATTTGACGTGTTTTATACACTTGAGTGCTGGAGCTTAGCTCGCACTAGTTTTCACATGAATTTTTATACTGGTTTTGGCATGATGCTTAGAGCTTAGCTCGCACTAGATGCTCACCTTAATTGTTGTCGTGCTTGGAGCTTCGGGCAGACTGGGTGTCACACCGATTAAATAGGCTCGCACGTGCAGTTTGTGATTTTGACATGTTGATAGCCGTGTTAGGAGCTTCGAGTAGACAAGAGGTCGTACCGATTAAATCGGCTCACACGTGCGTTTTGAGATGTAGCATGATATGATGTGTTGATTGGTTCCACGGAGTACGTTGTACTGTGCATGTAGCCTGGGGTACGTTGTACCGTGTTGAGATTGTGATATGTCGTCTTTGGACGAGATCTGCTATGGACCGACGGGCTAGATTTGACACACCTCTTGTGTGGAAGCAAATAGTGGTGATTTCCCGTACACCTGATCTGTGTAGCCAGTATCACAAGTTATGGCCATAGACCTAGCGGTTATTACCTTTTATTGAATTACCTATCTCACATGTCTAATGCTTTGTGAATAAATCCATGTTTGAAATTATTTGTGGGTGTCAGGATAGTCCGAGGGAGGGGCTAAGACGTGATAAGTGTTGAATTGTTTTGAGATATCAATTGTTAATCGTTTAAAGTGCACCGAAGCATGATGATTAATGTCATGCTTTATTGTTAAAAAATGCATGATGGTTAATGCCATGCTTATTTGAGAAAAACGCATGATGGATAATGCCATGCTTTATTGTGAATTATGCATGATGATTTATACCATGCTTTGTATTGAATTGTGCACTGGATTTTAATAGCATGAAAGCTTTACATACCATTAGCACAATCATACACTCATGTTTTGAGATAAAGTGATGAAGTAAATGCTTTTGAGCATGGCATCACGATCACGTAGATACTGCAGTATCTACCTGTTCGCTTGATTGCCTTACTGAGCGTGTAGTTTGCTCACCTCGTTATTTTCCCCCTCTCTACAGAGATTTGAGTGTAGAGTGAGCGTGACTGGAGGCATTCCCTTTTGGTATCCGCTGCATCCCATCACGTAAGGTATACACACTATTGTAATTTTGTACCTAAACTTACGATAGCATAGTAGCATTTTGTATGTAACTATTGGGGATGTAAAACAATGTAAACACATGTAACAACTCTAATATATACATTTATACAAGTGTTTACTCATAAATAATATACAAATTGAATTGGTATGGTGGAGTGAGTTAAACGTCAACACACAGCCCAACTATTGAGGAGAGTTGCTGTTCACGATTGAGGTAGGGACGAATAATAAATTATGCATGAAAATACGAAATATTTATACTTATTTTGGGAAGTTGAGGGTCATGACAGAAGTTGGTATCAAAACTTCTGTTGGTTTGGTGTTTGTCGTGTCTAAAATACTTAATAAGTTGAAAAATTTTCATCCTCATGCTACTGTGCTTGTTTAGATACAGTTGTGTATGTGTCGATGGGTTGACTAAGTAATTGGTTGTGAATGTAAGGAATTAAGTAATTATGCCTAATACCAGTCACGGTAAAGGGGCGAGGGCGTAAGTTAGAGGCCCTAGAGGTAGGGCTGGGGTTCGTGTTAAGCCAGAAACACACGAGGCTGGAAGAGGTTGCAGAGGAGGCGGAGGTTGAGCACACTCCACAGGGTCCAGAGGAGAGACCCAAGAGTACTAAGGCTCACTTCGTGAGGATTGAGCAGAGCATTGAGATGATATTGGAGTTGGTCACCTAATCTTTACTTAGAGTTGGCAATAGATAGAGTCCCATTACTCAGGGTGATGCCGAGCAGGCGACAGTTCCTGAGGCATGGGCCCAGCCAGCCCAGAGACCTCAGACGACAGATACCTTGCTTGCACAAGATATGCCTACTCCTGTTGCTGTACCCGGCATTAAAGGTTGGGGTTAGGGTTTGGATAGACTGTGGTAGTTCCAGAAGTTTGGATCGCCGTCTTTCAGTGGAGTAAAGGACCCAGTAACTGCTGAGGATTGGATAAATGAGATCGAGAAGTTGTATGGGTTCTTTAAATGCACTACTACAGAGATGGTAGCGTTTGTCACTTTTATGCTGAAGGGATCAACAGAACATTGGTGGAAGTCCACCAGGCCTATTTTGAGAGCCCGGTATTCTGAGATCAGTTGGGATGTGTTTTTGGAAGCTTTTCGAAGACAGTACATTTCAGAAACCGCACAGCGAAAGATGAAAATGGCATTTTTGGGACTGACCCAAGGGAGTAGGACTATGGATGAGTACGAGATGGCCTTTATCTCCCTGGGCAGGTATGATCCCAACACTATGAGTAATGAGGTCGAAAAGATCCAAAAATTTGTAGATGGATTGAGACAAACCATCAGGTCTAGATTGGTTCCTCTGGATATATCAACCTGTGAGGAGGCAGTGCGCAGGGCGCAATTATACGAACAAGATGTTGATAGGATTGCCTCAGAGTTCGAAAAGGTTGGTAAGATGAGGAACAGAGATAAGAGAAGACCAGTGATGGATAGAGGCTTCAGTTATAAGGGAAGCAAGAGGTTTACTGGAAAAAGGCCGATGATCGAGGAGATCCGAGAGAGGACAGATAATACTCCTATGTATCCGACCATTGCTCCAGTTAAGGGAATTGTGATTAGAGGGCCACGGCCTATGACAGAGCAGTGCGGTAAGTGTGGTAGGTGACACTCCCTGAAGGTATTGTCCGTAAGTCCACGGGTCGTACAAGTAATAATGGGATTTGAGTCTCGAATTATCGTCCCACAGAGAAGATGACTAGCTTAATTAACTACCAGTTAATCTTACCCAAATATATTCTAGCAAATTATGAATTGATGATGGGTGGTCTACATGGCTAAAATTAAAAGTACTGAAAACAATAAACATAAAAAAAATAAAGAAAATAAAACCGAGCTAAAAATTACTTATAGAGCTCCACGCAATTAAAAGCAAATACCTACAAAAATAATTAAAACAGTTAAAATGAATTAACGCAACTAAAATAAAATGCAAATATGAAAATAAAGCAATAAAATTAATTAAACTAAAATTTAAACAAACTTAAAATAAAATGCATGTAATTAAACTAATGAAAATTGTGAATTAAACTAACCTAAAATCTAATAAAAATGAAAACTAAATTAAAAATGCATGAAACACGTTTAATCTAAATTAATTCTAAATGCAAAACCTTAATTCCTATTGTAAAAAGAAAATTAACTATTAATGAAATTAAACTAAGCCTTAAACTAATAAACTAAGAAAATATAACTAATAAGCAAATTGATTCAATACTCTAATTCTAACTAAGTTAATAAACTAAAGTAAAAGTAATAATAATTAATAGAAATGCTGGTAACTTTAATTGAAACAAATCCATAATGCCAAACATGGCCTTAACAAATTGCAAACACCAAAGTGGTCCCGATATGTGACACTGTACACGTTCTTCTCCATTCTTTTCTGCCCCAGGCGTGTCCTCTTTCTCTAGGTGATGCGAACGGTTATTAAGCAAGCTGATGACCGTTTCTAATTCTTGATGCTAGCGGTCCTGTCCAGCACTTGTATTGTCTGCTTTACCACCTTGCACAGCCTGTCCTTGCACTACAGTTTCACTTGCTGTACACTGTGCTGTGCTACCATTCTTAGTTTTGCCCAGCTCTCTGCTGCTTGTGCATTTTGCATTCTGGTTCTTTTGTCCTGCAACTATATGCATCCAGGTGCTGCTTCAACATCCAGGTCCTGCCCAGCCTGCACTACTTGGATTCAATCACCACGTTCTGCTACAGTAACATGTCATGCTGCTCTGCAATGCTCCCACATTCCTGCCCTCTGCTGTTCGGTTAATCAACTACTACAAATGTTCAAAAGTAAATTAAGAGAACCAACCAAGCAGTAAACCAAATAGCTAATCTAAAGACAATGAAACAATGCAGTAACTTAAAAAAAACCAGAGCATGAAATTGAAAGAGCTGGAAATCAACATAATAAACGAAAGAAAACAAATTGAGATAACAATAAATCAAAGCATGTGCTGCAAAGAAATTAAAAGAAATCTCTAATCTAAATATATAAACTAAGGCTTTCCAAAATCAAAATATAAACACTGAAAATGCATCTATAAACTACTAGAAGCTGAGCAACACAGCCCGCACTGCTCCTGAGTAAATGAAACTGATGAACAGTGCATTATCAATATAACAGGGCAGAGTAGAGCATGTTATTGTCTATCGAGAACTCAGCACAATGCCCAACTACAGCTCCTGTAAGGCCATATATCAACCCAGAAAACATTAGTCAAATCATGCCAAACTCAAATAGCAAAGAAATATAATTGAGCAGTTATGCAGAGCAGAGGAAGAACGTGGTTCCTGTTCACTAGAATAAATTGCTTGCTGGAACTTTCTCTAAGATAATACACAACTGTGATCATCAATGTAAGTTAACAAGAACAAAAATAGCACAAAGAAAGGAACTATAAAACACAGTAGTTGTTAGCTTTTGATTCACTGAGTCAGGCAACATCATCGGCTTAGCAAAGAATGCTTTACCAATCCCGCAACACAGTTGATAAAACATAGGAATAAAACAAAAGAAATGAAGCAAACCGAGAACTAAAGGCTAGGAATTGGAAGCTATGTAGAAGAGCTGAAATACAAGAAGAACGGATTTAAACAAAAACTAAGAAGCATAAAGAAATTTAATTGCCATAATGTAAAACTATTTAAGACTGGAAAATGTAGAACTTTCATTCAACTTGAGTGCATTGAATCAACAATAAAGCAAAGAGATTGCAAAACTGAGAAGAACATGGAAAAATCACTATTCATTAAACCAATGTAAAGTTTTAACAAAACAAGAGAAGAAATTTTTCAAATTCAAAGAAACTATTCGGAAATTAAAACAAAGAAAGCTTGAAAATTAACCTAAAAGCTATTCTACCCTAAAATTACATCTACTCCTACTCCTAAATTACTTCTATTCTAACCTAGGCTACCTCTAATTCCTAATTGATTTTTTCAATTGACATCATGTTCTATTTATACACAAACATAGGGGTACAATGGTAATTTTTCCATCCTAGATGAGTTGGCATTGTTTGGCCACTTCTTCATTTGATTTGCTATAAAGCAGATATTTCCACGTCATCAGTCTTTTTGTCCAATTGGTTCTACGTTGTGGCCCGACGTATGTCTTCCAGAGGGTTGGCATGGTGTCTTTCGATCTTATCGTTTCGGAGCAAATAAAATACGAACACCTGGCATCACGCGTGTCCAGATGACTGGTGACTCGATCTGCAAATTGGAAGTGGTCCTGTCTCCTTTAGGTCATTTTCAGCCCAATTTCAACTAAAATGACTGAGTTTCATCCGGATTTAATTTATCTGCACATTAAAGAATTTTAATTAAATAAGGGGATAATTAATAAAATAAATTGGGGATTTAAATAAATAATTAGAAAATTAAGCACAAATAATTCTATTAAAAATAGAATTATGAGTAGGTACCATGGTACTCGACCATGTTATAGACCTCAGGTAGTATGCTTCAGATGTGGGAAACCAAGGCACATAATCAGGAATTGCCCAGAGATGACAGAGAGAGCTCTAGTTGGGACAGTTGCTCCGAGGAGGAGGGCTACAGCTGAGGAAAAAGGGGAAGCAGGCAGTGGGTGTAAGCAAAGGATGAGCGCACGCATTGGACCAGGACACTATGGATCAGTCATCGGATGTGGTAAAAGGTACCATCCAAATCCTTGATTTAGAATTTTATGTACTGTTTGATCCTGGTGCCACGTATTATTTTGTATCACCATCCTTTGCATGTAAATTGTTGAAGTACGTAAAACCCACACTGCTTGATAAGATGCTGATGATATCTACCCCTATGAGTGCTAGTCAATTGACTGAGCATGTATATAGAGATAGTAAGATGAGGATAGGAGGTCAAGAAATGGCAGTCGATTTAATTTTATTAAACATGAGTGATTTTGATGTAATCTTAGGGATGGATTGGCTGGCTGTAAATCATGTTGTTATGGATTGTCATGCAAAAACTTTGATGTTTCCAACGATAGATAACCTTATAGTAAATTTTATGAAATGAAATTAAAGAACATGATTATGATAAGTGTGATGAGTACAATCTTGATACATGATGTATGAAAGATAAATCTGTTTATCAATCTTATGTATGAATATGATGATTTATGATTACTAATGGTGGAAAGAATAATATGAAGGGTTCATCGCTTATGTGATTGAGACGAATAAGGCACACTCGAAATTGGGAGACATACCAGTGGTTAATGAGTTTCCAGATGTCTTCCCGAATGAATTACCAGGGTTACCTCCAGATAGGGAGATGGAGTTTGGTATAGAGTTGGCACTTGGTACAGAGCCGATATCCAAGCCACCTTACAGAATAGCTCAAGCTGAGTTAGAAGAATTAAGGAAAAAGTTACAAGAGTTGCTAGAGCAGGGATTCATCAGGTCGAGCGTTTCACCTTGGGGAGCACCGATTCTGTTTGTAAGGAAGAAGGATTGAAGCCTCCGACTATGTATAGATTATCGATTGTTAAATAAGTCCACCATCAAGAATAAGTATCCCCTTCCACACATCGATGACTTGTTGGATCAACTTAAGGGAGCGCAGGTCTTTTCCAAGATAGATTTGAGATCAGGGTACCATCAGTTGAAGATACGAGGTGGAGATGTACCTAAGATTGCTTTTCGCACCCGGTATGAACATTATGAGTTTATGGTTATGCCATTCTGGTTGACGAATGCTCCCGCAGCTTTTATGTCATTGATGAATGAGGTATTCCACTAATATTTGGATTGATTTTTAATCGTGTTTATTGATGATATACTAGTGTACTCAAAGTCTAGAGAGGAGTATGAAAGGCATCTAAGGATAGTGCTGCAGACCCTCCGAGAGAAGAAGTTGTATGCTAAACTCAGAAAGTGCAAGTTTTGGTTGGAACAGATCTCTTTTTTGGGTCATATAGTATCAAAAGATGGAGTGTCAGTGGATCCATCTAAGATTAAGGCAATGATACAGTGGCAGAGACCCCAGATAGTGATAAAGATCAGAAGTTTCCTAGGTTTAGCTTGGTATTATCGATGGTTTGTGGAGGGATTCTTAAGGTTACTTGGTCTTTTGACACGTCTCACAAGAAAAAATGTGAAGTTTATGTGGGATGATAAGTGTGAGGAAAGTTTTGACAAGTTGAAAAGGAGATTAACCACAGCTCTGATCCTCACCATTCCTATCAGCTCAGGAGGTTTCTCGGTATATATAAATGCTTCACACCTAGGGCTGGGCTGCGTATTGATGTAAGATGGGAAGGTAGTATCCTATGGGTCTAGATAGTTGAAGGATCATGAGAGGAACTACCTGACCCATGACTTGGAGTTGGTAGTGGTGGTGTTTGCGCTGAAGATATGGCGCCACTACCTTTGTGGAGAGAAATTCTAAGTGTTTACGAACCACAAGAGCCTTAGATACCTGTTCTCGCAGAAAGAGTTAAACATGAGACAGAGGATATGGCTCGAACACTTAAAGGATTATGATTGTGAGATCCTATACCACCCGGGTAAAGCAAATGTGGTTGCTGATGCATTGAGTAGGAAGCATCTTAGGATGGTATCATTTATGACGATCAGGGAACACGAACTATTGGAACAGTTCATGAACCTCAGTTTGGATATGACCCTGCCCAGTACTAATGATGGTGTTATGGTAGCTAGCCTGTAGTTGGAACCGGATCTGGTAGATCGAATCCAACAGGCTCAGCGGATTGATCAGCAGTGTAGTGATATTGTTGGACAGATACAGAGGGGTATAGAGACTGATTTTGAGTTGAGTTCAGATGGATTGTTGAGGTTCAGAGGTAGGATATGTGTTCCTAATGAAGCAGAGATTAGAAGGTTGATCTTGACAGAGGCTCACTCATCGAAGTATACGATACATCCAGGGAGTATCAAGATGTATCAAAACCTTCGAAAGGTTTATTGGTGGTCTGGGATGAAAAAGCACATTGTTGAATATGTTGCTAAGTGTCTCATTTTTCAGCAGGTGAAGGTAGAGTACCAGAAGCCTGCAGGATTATTACAGCCTCTACCGATAACAACTTGGAAGTGGGAGCCTGTCACCATGGATTTTGTGATGGGATTGTCGAGGACCCGGATAGGTCATGATACCATATGGGTGATTGTGGATTGGTTGATGAAGTCAGCCCATTTTCTAGCTATGAGAGCTACTGATACTCTGAGCCAGTTAGCAAAGTTGTATGGGTGCGAGATAGTGAGGCTACATGGAATTCCAGTGAGCATTATTTCTGATAGGGATGCCCGCTTCACTGCCCACTTCTGGGAACATTTTTAGGAAGCAATGGGGACCCAGTTGAGTTTTAGCACTGCATTTTATCCTCAGACAGATGATCAGTCATAGATGACTATACAGACCCTGGAGGATATGTTGAGAGCGTGTGCATTGGATTTTAAGGGCTTCTGGGATAACCATTTGCCACTCGCAGAGTTCGCCTATAATAATAGTTTTCATGTGATTATCGAGATGGCACCATATGAGGTATTGTATGGGCATAGATGTCGTTCCCCTATGGATAGGAAGAGGTTAGTGACAGACAGATTTTTGCTCCTGACTTAGTGTAGCAGGCATCTAAAGATGTCCAATTGATATATGAGAGATTACAAACAGCTCAGAGCAGGCAAAAGAGTTATGCTGACAAGAGACGGAGACCATTTATCACGACCCAAATTACCTAAAAATCAGAGTAAATTTTTCGCTTTTTAATTTCTTTACACGTCGTGAACAGTTACACTACTAAACAATTAGGCTATGATTCGGTGTTAGTCACCTCTCACCTATTTACCATTCCATTTTCATATTTCATTTACATATCAATTTATTTTAAATAAATACATCCCCAATATTACATCCATGTACAGTACTGTGCCTCTATATGTTCAGATACAAAAATTATACAAATGTGTATACCTAGTCTTGATAAGAAGTAGCGGATATGACTACTGTCGTTCTCTTCTACTGAATATACCCTGTGGGGTGAAAAATGAAAGGGTGAGCGAAACTTGCTCTGTAAGACAATATAGTAAGCAGGTAGATAACTATACTATCTACTTGCTGATAATGTCATGATATAAAATCGTTTACTTTTGCGAGCATGAGGTATGACTAAAACGATGCCACATGTATGTATATATCATATAAGAGAAATCATGAAATCGACATATAAAATAGACATGAAAAAATCCTCATGTATAACATCTCATGCTCGTCACATTAAAACTTATTTGTTTTATCATAAACTCATCACTTTAAAACTTATTTGTTTAATCACAAAACAACTATATCAAGGTCAAACCCATCTCTCGGGAATACCTTAATTCATTAAATTGCATCTCATTTAAAAAAAAAAAACATAAATCGGGACATTACCCCTCCCTCAGGTTCATCCTGGTCTATTCAGACTGTATGATATCATGTGAGGCATGCAGGTTACAATATGAAAATCGAGGACTATGGCCATACTTTGTCCCTGTGATCTCAGGCTACATGGATCCCGGTGTGTGGGGCATCACAACTGCAATGGGAGGTGGGGTCAAGTCCTACCTACCAGAATATCAAGTAACATCATCGAGTCATCATAACTGCACGGTACAGCGTACTCCGTGTGACATACATGGTACATCGTACTTCGTAGACCCATATCATAGTCTGGGGGTGCCTGCTGTAGGTCTTATCCACCCCAATACTATGTCGATAACCAACCCATGTCTCAAAGTATACGTGCGAGCATCTCAACTCTCTGTG
The DNA here is from genome assembly GCA_033439115.1 of Firmiana major. Taxonomy (NCBI): domain Eukaryota; kingdom Viridiplantae; phylum Streptophyta; class Magnoliopsida; order Malvales; family Malvaceae; genus Firmiana; species Firmiana major. Next base: position 15,948,391 of record CM065903.1, on the reverse strand, counting down.
ACACACAGTCTACAGGAGGCTTCCGCACGACTATATTCATGTCAACTCACGTCTAGTGCGAGCGAAGCTCCAGCACCACGCTATGCATATCATGATATCTAAAATCTCGTGCAAGCGAAGCTCCAGCATAGTTTTGTACACACACAAATTTCTCATACGAGCAATGCTCCAGTACGGCTTTTCATGAGTAATAAATCAATAAAATTTAGTGCGAGTAAGACTCTAGCACTCTTTTTACTCGAATAAATATGATAGGTGGCTCAATCTTGATAAAACATCTTTTAAAATAGTAACCGGTCCAAACCGGTACCCTTTCGTATAAATGATGAAATCAACAGCCAACTTATGTGCATATTTGTTTAAATCAAAGCAATACATTCATATAAAATATTAAAATAGGATAATCATGCAATTTATTTGCCTTACTACCTTTTTTGTAAATTTTACTCCCAAGGGCAAAATCATCTTTTTCTTTATTCACCTAAGCCCAATTTTCGCAGAAATTATTAATTCATTTTCTAGATACTTAAAGAAATTCTAAGCCCTTTAAATCCCTTCAATAAATACGTATAGAAATCTCTATGCACCTACAAAATTCTCTTACCTCGATTTACGCGTAAACTTATCTCGTCTCGTTAATATCCGATCTCTCAGTCCAACTACGCGTCAACCAAGTCTACGAAACTGCATATAACCACATATTTTTGGTTAATTCACTTATTTTTATCAGTATATCATATTTATTGATCGAATCTATCGTACTGGGCTCATTTTACTTTATTTGGCCTAATTGCACTTTAATGGGCCTTGAGCCCGTTTTCAGCCCGTTTATACTATTTAAATCCCTTCTTCGGGTTTACTGGGTTCATTCAACTTATCAATAATCATCGGGCTTCGTTCCAAACTCATTGGATAGCCCGTATACTATTTACGGTAATTACGTTGCAATTCCGAGAAATATTCCTTTTTATATATAGTTAATCCATAAATTCTGTAAAATAATCGAAACTCTGTATTGAGGACTTTAATTGTCGAAATTAAAATATACTTACCCAATATGATGCGGGGTACAAAAATCGGAGCTCAATCGGCTCTTGTTCGGGCTTGTCGTACAACTGCACAATTATATATTTAATCCCAGGTTACTTTTTGATTAAATATAATTTAAATAAATTTCCCAGAATTCAAATCGGTCACTTTTGACCTCTTACCGAGTTACCCAAAGTCTGGTGTACCCACAAAAATTTTCCCATTTTTCCTTTTTCTCTTTTTCTTATTTTTTCCCTTCTTTCTTGGCTGAACCGGTTCGGTCCGGTTCAACCTAGTTCAGATCGGTCCGGTTCAGTCGGTTCAATCCAATTCACCTCTTTGCTGAATCGGTCCGTACCGGTTCAGACGTTCCTATCACGACCCAAACTATCCAAAAATCAGAATTAATTTTTTTACGTTTTATTATTTTCTTACTTAAGTTCTTACCTGTCTTCTGATCGTGACCGCACTCCACTAACAAATTGGGCTGTGCGTCAATGCCAGTCCCCCCATACATTTACCATATAACTTAACTCTTCTCCAGTCTTTTATAATTGTTTACATTATTTATACATCCCCTAAAGTAACTTACAAACATGTTACTGTGCTATGCTTATGTAGATACAATATGTACAAGTGTATATACCTTAAATGATGGGCAGCAGCGGACATCCGGAATGCAGTACTGAGTCGCCTCAACTTCAACTGGAGATTATCTGTGGGAGAAAATGAAAGGGGTAAGCACATCAAGCTCAGTAAGACAATCCTACGAACATGTAGGTAACCATACTACCTACATGAACGTGGTGCCATGTATAAACCACCCTTTCTCCACACATTTTAAAACAAATGATATGAATTATGATGTTATGTAAATCAAGTTTGCACGAAAAATTCAACATGCAATTATTACAAATCATTTATTTCTCAATTAAAATTTTCACAATAAAGTCAGGACTCGACCCCTCCTGCGGGTGATCCTGACTCACACAAAACCATGAAAATCGATTTACATTCACACATGGGTTTGAAAAGCATGGAAATACCATCATGCAAATTTAGTTTAAAACCCAATTTGATTTCATCAAAATCGACGACATGCGAGACTAGGCAACGTCTGTATATCGGCAAATAACCAGGACTATGGCCATATGAGTCCTCGGGAGTTCCTCAGCTACACGGATCCTAGTGTGCGGGTTCTCCCTATGATCGGGAACCGCTCGGGAGGTGGGTCAATCCATCTCGTCGGTCTTATCCGATCCCATGCATCCGAAGATGCCAACGTATCACAAAGATACCAACGTACCACAAAGATACCACACGGTACATCGTACTCCATGCTACTTGCACGGTACATCGTACTCCGTGGACCCCCAGCCTTATCCCTCGTTCGGGCTCATCAGCTGGTCCTCCAACCCTTATCCCTCGTTCGGGCTCATCAGGTGGATCTCCAACCCTTATCCCTCGTTCGGGCTCATCAGGTTGTTTCTCTAACCCTTATCCCTCGTTTGGGCTCATCAGGTTGTTTTAACATGCCATGTCTCAAAACGCACGTGCGGGCCTATTTAATCGGTGACACACAGTCTACCCGATGCTCCGAGCACGGCTCATCACATGTTCTTATAAAATCAGTGCGAGCAATGCTCAGCACTCTCATCAAATCAAGAAAATCTAGTGCGAGCTAAGCTCTAGCACTCTGTATGCAAATCGTATAAAAATCTGGTGCGAGCGAAGCTCTAACACCCTGTCTCAAAATCAGATAAAAATATGATGCGAGTTAGACTCTAGCACCCTGTCGCGAAAATCATATATATATATAAGAATCTGGTGCGAGTTGGACTCCAGCACCTATGCATGTAAAACTCTAGTGCGAGCTCTCGCTCCAGCACTAATGCGTGCATCACACAAATCGAAAATATCGTGCGAGCTAAGCTCTAGCACGTCACATGTCAATAAAACACGTAGGCGACTCTGTTTCCTCAAAACAGTGTTCAAAACAATTTCACGTTGAAAGTATGCAATGCTGTGCATTTTCTTTCAAGGTTAACCAGCCTACTAATGCATGCATCAAAACACCTCCAGGATGAGCAAGAACCTCTTGTTCTTGCTCCTCCCAACTTTTCCTAGATTTGTAAATTTTACCCTTAATAAGGGTATTTTGGTAATTTGCCCATTCGAGGCACTAAAATTATTAATTGACCTCTAGACCCTTCAGGTAATTTTTAAAGACTGCAAATGAACTTAAAATTGTGTAAAGTTACCTCTAGCAGTCCGTAGAATTCCCTTACCTTATTTTCCTGTCGAGTCTGACCTTTTCTTTTCCACTGTTGTCTCGTCGCGCAGTTCGATATGCTCCTAATCAAACCTCCGAAACTGCGTATAAATATTCCTCAGGTCAGATAACATACAATTTAATTGTATTTCCTATTTTATGGGCTTAATTTAAATCATTGGGCCATTTACCCCTATTGGGCCCGGTTGCACCTTAATGGGCCTTAATCGGCCTTAAGCCCGTTTTCCACTTAATTTTCACTTTATCGAGGCCTATTGGGCTCATTGGGCCCTCCAACAATTTATTGGGCCTCGTTCTAACTCTCGAATAGCTAAATTTAATATTTACGACAATTTATCTAAATTTTCATAATTTAATTCAATTTATGCCGAATTTAAATTCATATCACGCATAACGATGTAAATTGTAGTAAATAAGGGTCACTTACCCGAGATTCTATGATAGTACAAAATTCGAGGCTGTCTCGAGCTCTCGGTGGATGCCAATTGTCGAGCTACACAATTTCATGAATTTTCGGGTAAATTTCCAGTCGAATAATAATTAAATAAAATATTCCAAAATTCAAATCGATCAATTTTGACCGCTTATCGACTTACCCGAAGCTCGATTGCATCACTGAAATTTTCTCTAATTTTTCCTCTTTTTCTTTTTTCCTTTTTCTTCCTTTCTTTTCTTTCCTTTTCCTTCCTTTTCCTTTCTTTTCTTTCCTCTTTCCTTCCTTTTCCCTCCATTTCCTTCCCTTTCCTTTCGGCCAAACGGTGCCGTTTACTGCCAATTGCCATCGCCGACGTTTCCGGCGGTCTCACCAGCCAACACGGTCTCAAAAGAACCGGCTTCTTCCCCTGAGTGCGTCGGTAGCCTTCGTTCCAGCCCAGACGCGGTGATTCGCAGAGAATCGGTCCGTTTCTCCGTCGGTCTTCCTTCGCTCCGATCGGCCTGCTCCGGCCACCTGGCGGCGTGATTCCGGTGCCCACGTGCTCGCCGGACTCCCCTCTTCCTCCTGGTAGCTTCGTCGAAGCCCATCGGTCGCCGGTGTGTTGGAATCGGCGGTGAAGGATCGGGGGTCGTTTTCGGTTTCTCTTTCTCGGGTTTTTCGAGCTTTTCTCTCTCCTCTCTTTTTTTTTTGTTTCAGATTCCTTTTTATTATTATTATTATTATAATTTATTTAATTATTTTACTATTCATTAAAATACTCCATAAAATCCAAAATATCTACACTTATATTATTTTTATTCTAATTTAATTTATTTAATTTAAATTTAATTTATTAAATATATTTTTCTCCAAATTTTCGATATTATTCCTTCGCGCTTTTCGAGATATCGTTCCGATAATTTTTTCGGTATTTTTAAAATTTCTTAATCTTGATCAATTGACCAAAATTGTATAATTTCCTCATTATCGATCAAGATATCTTACATCCTTATTTTAAATTAAAATTTTCTTATCGCCTTAATACCGGGTTTTGGTATTTTTACCATTTTACCCCTGCTCTTGTTTTGAAAATCAATTTTAACTGACCTTCCATCATACATCCCCCATCTTTTTTTATTTAATTTTCGTATTTTAATTAAATTCGGGTCTTACAGTTCCCGCCGCCGTTCATGGCATTTTTGGCCGGTTCTCGGCTCGTTTCTGTCGTCAAACGGTGCGCTTGCACTGGGGGAGTGTTCAGCTAGGGTTGGGGTTGGCCGAATCACGCCACCGAATTCCTCTTCTCCCTCTGCGGCACTCTCCCTCTCGATCTGTCGGATTTCGGTGGTTTCGCCGACCGATACCGGTCTCAAAAGAACCGACTCATCCTCCCGATCACACCGGTGGCCTCCGTTCATGCCCAGCAGCCGTGGATCGCCAGAATCAACCTCATTTTCCTCGCGGTTTCTCTTCCTCCATTCAGTGATTTCTGACCTCCTGATGGCGCGTCTCCAGTGCCCAAAGCTTCGCCGGCCTCTCCTGTTCGTCCTCGGCCCTTCGTCGGAGGGTGATGATCGCCGGTGGACTGGGGTGGCTCGGGTCACGCGCAATCTCTTCCTCGGTTTCCATTTTCGAGTTTTTCCCGATTTCTCTTCTTCTTTTTTTGATTTATTTTATTTTTATTTATTATTATTTATAAATTAGTTTATTATATTATATTCATTATTTTAGTCAAAAATATTCTAAAATATCTACAAAATTATGTTTTTATTCAAAATAGATTTATTTAATTTTATTTAATTTATTTATTATATTTTTAACCATTTTTCGGGTATAATTTCTCCTTATTTTCGAGATATTGTCCCGAGTGACTTTTCGATATTTTTAAAAATTTCGGATCTTGATCAATTGGACTCGAAATTTAATTATTTCTTTGTTATTGATCAAGATTCTCAAATCCATTATTTTTAATTAAAATTTTTTATCGAATTTATTTTGACTTTTGATCTTTTGACCGTTTTGCCCTTCACGTGTTCGGGATTAATTTAACCCGACTTCCCTTCACGAATACTCACTCATTTCGTATTTTAAGTCCTTATCTCCTGTCCGAATCCCGTTTCATTTAATTTGGGACAATTTTCAATTCTTTATAAGAAATTACGATATAATTTTCGGGTCTTACATAATCTCCCCCACTTAAGAAATTTGGTCCTCCAAATTAGAACCAAGTAAGTCTGTAAATCACTCTGGATATTTCACACATATCATACTCTTTAACTCTTATGTGACTTTTTCGGAGTGTACTACTACCAAAGGACTTTAATTAGGGAGATCGTCTTAAATCTCAACACTTTCTCCTTCCATCTAATACCCAAATCGATTTTCCAATCATACGTTATACTTCCATTGAGCTTCAATAGCTCATATTCGTTCACATATATCGGGTTCGGATAATATTTCTGAAGCATCATAAGATAGGACACATTGTGGATGCCTGTTTATTTAGGTAGTAATGCCAACCTACAGGTCTTATCTCCCACTTTGTCCAATCTTCTCCGGATCTCGTTATGTCCTTATGCTATGTCCTAAGGGCATGTAACTTCTAATAATACTAATTCACCCTCGGTGAATTCCAATGGTTTCTGTCTCTTGTCAACATAGCTTTTCTATCTGCTCTGAGGTGTTCTTAATCCTTCACAATTAACTAAACATCCTCAGAGGTTTGTCTTACCAATTCGAGAACAATTCTCTATTTGTCACCCATTTTTTCTTATCCAAATCGAGGAAACAACCCTTACAGCTATACAATGCCTCATTTAAGGTCATCCCGATACTCAAGTGACAACTGTCATTATTAGCAAATTTGATTAGTAACAATTGATAATCCCAGGAGCTTATCAGATAAATGACACACGCTCTCATCATATCCTCCAGAACCTGTACAGTCGTCTTTGACTGACCATCTGTCTAAGGCTGGAAAGCTGTGCTAACACTCAGTCGGGTTCTCATAGCTTCCTGAAAAATATTCCCAGAAGTGAGAAGTGAAGAAGGAATCCCTATCTGATACAATGCTCACTGGAAAAATACTTGGTATTCCATAATTTTCCATACACATAAATCCGCCCACACACTCAGAGTATCTAGGAATTTCCTAACCAGAAGGTGGGTAGATTTAGTCAATCTATCGACTATCACCCAAAAACCCTTGTGATTCATCGGGGTCCTCTGTAACCCATCACGAAATTCATGGTAACTTGTTCCCATTTTTGTGTCGATATAGGAAGAAACTGCAATAACCCTGCAACTTCTTTTGTTCTACCTTGCTCTACTGACATACGAGACACTTTTTCCACAATCTTTACCATGTCTCCTTTCATATCTGACCATCAATACTCTTTTCTAAGATTTTGATATATTTATTACTTCTCGGATGCACTGTATCTCCTAAAGAGTGAGCTTCTGATAATAATTCTACCTCGTCAACTATGGTCCTAGGGAGCACTTATACTGTCTCTGAGCCTCAGTAAGCCATCATCTCTCTTTGTGAACTCTGTCACTATACCCATCTGAATCTGACTCACACTATTGACACCATGCCGATCATCATGCTAAGCCTGTCAAATCCGGTCACTCAAATCCGATTCTAATATCAGGCTAGCTGTCACACAATCACTGTCATCATCAAAGGGGATCACATCATTACTGAGGCTTACAAATGTTCTAGAAGCTCACGCTCCCTGACCATCATATGTAATACCATCTCGAGGCTCTTTTTGTTCAAGGCATTAGCCATTACATTAGCCTTTCCTGGGTGGTACAATTTTCACAATCATAATCCCTCAGAAGCTCTAATCCTCTTTATTCTCATATCCGACTCTTTCTGTGAAAACAGATACTCGGGGTTTTTATGATCAGTGCATGTCTGAAATTTCTCACCGTACACATAGTACTGTCATATACTCAATACAACCACTATCGCTGTCAACTTTAAATCATGGGTCGAATGGTCCTTTCATGATCCTTGAGTTGTCTGGATTCACAATCGACTATCTTCTCATTTTGCTTCAACACATAGCCCATTCATTATTTTGAGGTATCCATATATCTTGAGAAACCTCTTAATCTTTTGGGTATGGTGAGAATAATTGCGGTGGTTAGTTCATACTTCAATATACCAAAACTCCTATCACGTCTATCATCTCATTCAAATACAACTTTTTCTAAGTTAAACGTGTCATTAAAGTAGTCTATTCCGAGAACTCTCCACAAATCATCTGTAAAAATAATCTCCAATTGTTGCTTATGATTTCCCTGGACTTTAAATACACCCAAAATATCATCAATAAGGATGATAACAAATTAGTCCAGGTTAAGTTTAAATAACTCATCGTAGTTGAATTCCATTGAGTATTTCAATTACTCATTTCCTTGACCTATGTACGCATAAACGTAAAATGTCCTTCAAAATCGCTTTCGTTCAAGCTACTAACCTGCATCATTTCCTTTTTAACGGCTTTTATAAAATTTTAAATTTTTAAACTTTCCTGATTAATCGAATTTCTATATTTCTTATTGTACCAGTAAAGGTACCCTAATTTTAAATGTATATATTACGACTGTCACTTTCAATTTATAGGTTACGTATATTTTTAGACGCTGTCAAGTCTTCAGGCGGGGAGGTATTTTGAAATACCTTTATTAACCCTCAGACTTGACCATAATTACTTTATATATCAGTCCATGTGGTCACAATTCATATTCACTACTAATTGCTTTAATCCTAATTACTTCACGTATCACAGATATTCTTACCTTACATACGTCTCTTATTCCAGTCTATCTCTTTTCATATATCACTTATAACAAAACTCTGTTATTACTCATTCTGTGAGTACAATCATTTGCTCCTTTAATTTCAATCACTGCTCCCCTTTTATTAGTTGTTAAAACTTACAGTATACTTTCCAGGGGTAAAACAATACTGTCTTAGAATAGAACTCTGAACATCATAATTTGCAGCCGACTAATTTATTCTCGAATATTACTTCAAATTATTCATATTCCAATCGGTTGGTTTATACTTCTTCCCCCGTTTTCAACTTACAATTTCTTCATAATTATTTCGTTAGTTAACCCTCCTTCACTGGGGTACTAACTATCAGCATTGTGCCCATAGGTGTAGGCATTCACGTCTTTTACTAACTTATAAGCAACTAAAGACGGTATGACTTAATACGTGGCACCAGGATTGATTAAAATAATTATTTCTTTATTCATAACAAGTGTGGTATCTTTCACCACATCATATGAAACATCAATAATGTCCTGGTCCAAGGCATACACTCGCCTCCGTCCAATAGCCTACTTTCCTTTTCTCTTAGGTTGTGGTCTCTCTTTTCGGTGAGAGATACCAATAGGGTTTTCTCTATCTCTTTGCTCTTCTGTAGGTCAGTCTCACCTAACTTTGAGCAATCATTAATTAATTGGTCCGTCTTACCACACTTAACTCCTATTTTAGTCAATAAAGTGTAGGTGTAGACCCTACTTCCGTGGTATCTACCACACATCCTACACTGCTAACTTTGCTTACGTTGCTACACTACTTTGTAGCAAGTCAGGGTTCTCCAATCACAATACCCCTTATAAGTGTTGAATTGGATATACTGGGGCCTTACCAATCATCTTACCCCGTGACTCATCAACTCTAATCCCTTATCAATTGGTCTATTTCCCGCTCTGACATCTCTGTCATTCTCTATTCTCTTTTGTCTCTATTTCAGCCCTTACTATCTTTCCCAATCTCAGAGGCGTACAACACCTGATCTTGTTCACGCAACTGTAATCTACGCACTGCCTCGACATAGGTAATGAGCTAATCAGACTCTAATCGATAATTTGAGCCCTTTCATGAACTTTTGGGCTTTCCTACTCTCACTGCCCATGGTATCAGGTTCACACCTGTCCAGAGATATAAATTGAGTTTCATACTCATCAATCAACTAGTGCCTCTGGGTCAGTGTAAGAAATTTTACTGGTAATTTCCCTTAAGTAGAGTCCGAGATATTCTGTCAGCGGAATACATCCAAAAATATTTCTCATGTTGGCTCTGGACATCTAACTCTTCAAATGAGTTGAGCGGACTTTCACTAATGCTTTGTCTCGACTCCAACATAAACATATTTAAAAGTCACATTCTCAGTCGACATACACCGAAAGATTCTATAGTACTTCGCTATCTCATTCCCCCAGTCCTTAGTAACTATTGGTTTCTTTACTTCGCTAAATACCGTAGGGGTGTGAAAATCTCTATAGTCTGAGGCATCTGTTTAGGCTTTACCCTGCCTATCCTCAACAACATGCACAGACTGAGTAAACAACTCTAAAATATTTTCTACACTTCACTCCATCCTCTCAGAGCTGTCTCAATACTATTGGGTCTCTTTTTAGGACCCTGTAGAGTATGCTCATCATCAGCCTCCACCTCACTCTCATCTTGAGTCTGAAAATCTCTATAGTCTGAGGCATCTGTTTAGGCTTTACCCTGCCTATCCTCAACAACATGCATAGACTGAGTAAACAACTCTGAAATATTTTCTACACTTCACTCCATCCTCTCAGAGCTGTCTCAATACTATTAGATCTCTTAATAGGACCCTGTAGAGTATGCTCATAATCAGCCTCCACCTCACTCTCATCTTGAGTCTCATATGACAACTCATTCGACTCTCAGGCCTATCTCTACGGCCTCGAGCATGTGTAATCGCCCCTCTACCATAGCGACTATCAGTTATAAAACCTATATTCTTGCATTCGAAACTAAATTCTTAGCTACTGTTCCACCTTGATATACACAATTGTATCTAAACAATGCACAGTACATGGGATGTAAATTTACTTAACTACTAACATCGACTCATATCAGGCCAACTCTGCAATGATACCATCTTTTCTGTCACGACCCAAATTACCTAAAAATCAGAGTATATTTTTCGCTTTTTAATTTCTTTACCCGTCGTGAACAGTTACACTACTAAACAGTTGGGCTATGATTCGGTGTTAGTCACTTCTCACCTATTTACCATTCCATTTTCATATTTCATTTACATATCAATTTATTTTAAATAAATACATCCCCAATATTACATCCATGTACAGTACTGTGCCTCTATATATTCAGATACAAAAATTATACAAATGTGTATACCTGGTCTTGATAAGAAGCAGCGGATATGACTACTGTCGTTCTCTTCTACTGAATATACCCTGTGGGGTGAAAAATGAAAGGGTGAGCAAAACTTGCTCAGTAAGGCAATAATGTAAGCAGGTAGATAACTATACTATCTACGTACTGACAATGTCATGATATAAAATCGTTTACTTTTGGGAGCATGAGGTATGACTAAATTGATGCCACATGTATGTATATATCATATAAGAGAAATCATGAAATCGACATATAAAACAGACATGGAAAAATCCTCATGTATAACATCTCATGCTCGTCACATTAAAACTTATTTGTTTTATCATAAACTCATCACTTTAAAACTTATTTGTTTAATCAAAAAACAACCACATCAAGGTCAAACCCATCTCTCGGGAATACCTTAATTCAATAAATTGCATCTCATTTACAAAAAACATAAATCGGGACATTACCCCTCCCTCAGGTTCATCCTAGTCTATTCAGACCGTATGATATCATCTGAGGTATGTAGGTTACTTTATGAAAATCGAGGACTATGGCCATACTTTGTCCCTGTGATCCCAGGCTACACGGATCCCGGTGTACGATGCATCACAACTGCAACGGGAGGTGGGGTCAAGTCCTACCCGCCAGAATATCAAGTAACATCATCGAGTCATCATGACTGCATGGTACAACGTACTCCGTGTGACATACACGGTACATCATACTCCGTGGACCTATATCAGTCTGGTGGTGCCTGCCGTAGGTCTTATCCACCCCAATACTATGTCGATAACCAACCTATGTCTCAAAGTATACGTGCGAGCATCTCAACTCTCTGTGACACACAATCTACAGGAGGCTTCCGCATGACTATATGCATGTCAACTCACGTCTAGTGCGAACAAAGCTCCAGCACCACACTATGCATATCATGATATCTAAAATCTCGTGCGAGCGAAGCTCCAGCACGGTTTTGTGCACACATAAATTTCTCGTACGAACAATGCTCCAGTATGGCTTTTCATGAGTAATAAATTAATAAACTTTAGTGCGAGTAAGACTCTAGCACTCTTTTTACTCGAATAAATATGATAGGTGGCTCAATCTTGATAAAACATCTTTTAAAATAGTAACCGGTCCAAACCGGCACCCTTTCATATAAATCACGAAATCAATAGCCAACCTATGTGCATATTTGTTTAAATCAAAGCAATACATTCATATAAAATATTAAAACAAGATAATCATGCAATTTATCTGCCGTACTACCCTTTTTGTAAATTTTACTCCCAGGGGTAAAATCATCTTTTTCTTTATTCACCTAAGCCCCGATTTTCGCATAAATTATTAACTCATTTTCTAGATACTTAAAGAAATTTTAGGCCCTTTAAATCCCTTCAATAAATACGTATAGAAATCTCTATGCACCTATAAAATTATCTTATCTCGATTTACGTGTAAACTTATCTCGTCTCGTTAATATCCGATCTCGCAGTCCAACTGCACGTCAAACAAGTCTACGAAACTGCATATAATAACATATTTTGGGTTAATTCACTTATTTTTATCAGTATATCATATTTACTGATCGAATCTATCGTACTGGACCCATTTTACTTTATTGGGCCTAATTGCACTTTAATGGGCCTCGAGCCCGTTTTCAGCCCGTTTATACTATTTAAATCCTTTTTTCGGGTTTACTAGGCTCATTCAGCTTATCAATAATCATCGGGCTTCGTTCCAAACTCATTGGATAGCCCATATACTATTTACGGTGATTACGTTGCAATTTCGATAAATATTCCTTTTTATACAGAGTTAATCCATAAATTTCGTAAAATAATCGAAACTTTGTATTGAGGACTCTAATTGTCGAAATTAAAATATACTTACCCAATATGATGCGGGGTACGAAAATCAGAGCTCAATCGGCTCTTGTTCGGGCCTGTCATACAACTGCACAATTATATATTTAATCCCGGGTTACTTTTCGATTAAATATAATTTAATTAAATTTCTCAGAATTCAAATCGATCACTTTTGACCTCTTACCGACTTACCCGAAGTCCGATGTACCCTCGAAAATCTTTCCATTTTTCCTTTTTCTCCTTTTTTCCCTTCTTTCATGGCTGAACCGGTTCGGTCTGGTTCAACCCGGTTCAGATCGGTCACGTTCAAACCGGTCCGGTTCAGTCGGTTCAATCCAGTTCACCTCTTTGCTGATCGGTCCATACAGTTCAGACGTTCCCGCTGCCGTTCATGGCGTTTCCGATCGGTTCCCGCTACCGACTCATCCTCCCGATCACACCGATGGCCTCCGTTCACGCCCAGCAGCTGTGGATCGCCGGAATCAACCTCATTTTCCTTGCGGCTTTCTCTTCCTCCATTCGATGATTTTTGACCTCCTGACGGCGTGTCTCCGGTGCCCAAAGCTTCATCGGCCTCTCCTTTTCCTCCTCGACCCTTCGTCGAAGGGTAATGATCGCTGGTGGACTGGGGTGGCTCGGGTCACGCGCGATCTCCTCCTCGGTTTCCATTTTTGGGTTTTTCCCGATTTCTCTTTTTTTTAATTATTACTTATAAATTAGTTTATTATTATTATATTCATTATTTTAGTAAAAAATATTCTAAAATATCTACAAAATTAATTTTTTATTCCAAATAGATTTATTTAATTTTATTTAATTTATTTATTATATTTTTAACCATTTTTCGGGTATAATTTCTCCGTATTTTCAGGATATTGTCCCGAGTGACTTTTCGGTATTTTTAAAAATTTCGGATCTTGATCAATTGGACTCAAAATTTAATTATTTCTTCGTTATTGATCAAGATTCTCAAATCCATTATTTTTAATTAAATTTTTTTATCGAATTTATTTCAGCTTTCAGTTTTTTGACCGTTTTGCCCTTCACGTGTTCGGGATTAATTTAACCCGACTTCCCTTCACAAATACTAACTTATTTCGTATTTTAAATCCTTATCTCCTGTCCGAATCTCGTTTCATTTAATTTGGGACCATTTTCAATTCTTTATGAGAAATTACAATATAATTTTCGGGTTTTACACACTAGAGTTTTATGTGGGTGAGTTGGTGTTCTTGAAAGTTTCTCGTTCGAAGGGAATTATGAGATTTGGTAAGAAGGACAAGCTGAGCCCTAGATACATCGGACCCTTCGAGATTTTGGAGAGAGTGGGAGACAAGGCTTATAGGTTGGCATTGCCACTGGAGTTGGCAGGTGTTCACAACGTCTTCCACATATCCATGACCCGAACCCGACGCATGTAATAAGGTATGAGCCTTTGGAGCTCAATGAAAGCATGAAATATGTTGAGAAGTCGGTTCGGATACTGGATAGAAAAGATAAATTGTTGAGGACAAAGATAATTCCCTTGGTGAAGGTTCTTTGGCAACATCACATGATGGAAGAAGCCACATGGGAATTAGAGAGTTTGATGCGGGAGAAGTATCCCGAGTTGTTCACAGAATAATTGGTTCTAATTTGGAGGACCAAATTTTCTAAGTGGGCAAGAATGTGAGACCCCATATATGTATAATTGTATATATGTACATAGAAATGTAAATGGAGTTATACTATGAATTCATAAGTGAAGTATATGTGATGTAAGTCCATAAGTTAATGTACACACTTGTAATAAGAGTTGTGATCTTACGTACAAGTTACATTATATATGACTATGAAGAAATGGACTTAAACATGTGAAGAATGGGAGTAAAATGGAAAATGAGTAGTGTGACAAATGGAAGAAAGGTTTCATAAGTTGCGCACTTCTATTTGGTTTATATTAAGTACCTTTGGTCATACAAAGATTCTACACAAGTTTTAATGTGTATGAAGTATTAATGGATGCCATTTTCAAGTCTCAAAGATGATTGGATGAGAAAATGACCATGGCAGCAAATTAAAGATGTTTTGGTATAAGTTTCTATAAGAAACTGCAGCAAAATCTAAAAATTATGCAAGCCAGATCGATCTCATAGGATGAGAGATCGATCTGGATGAGCCAAAATGCTTGTATTTGAACAAAGGAATAGGGCTGATCGATCTCCAATGGGGCTAGATCGATCTCCTAAACATTCTATAATGAAAATATCAATCCTCAAGTATACAGATCGATCTCCTTAGCTCTCTGTTAGGAGCAGATTGATCTCAAGTTTCGACAGATCAATCTCATGCATAAAATACCGTGGAAAAGAGAAATTTAAGGGGATCGATCTCCTCCTTGTGTAGACCGATCTCCTAAACATTCTATAATGAAAATATCAATCCTGAAGCATACAAATCGATCTCCTTAGCTCTCTGTTAGGAGCAGATCGATCTAAAGCTTCGACAGATCGATCTCATGCTTAAAATGCCGTGGAAAAAAGGAATTTAAGGGGACCAAATCGATCTCCTCCTTGTGAAGATCGATCTCCTCGAGCTATTTCTATAAAAAGGGCATTGAAAATCTGCAGATTTTGGGACAAAACCATTTCCTTCCCTTTCCAACCCAAAACCTAGTTTTCTCTCTCTAAATCCAACCATTTTCAAGGAGATTTGAGGGAAGACTATTAGAGGCAAAGTTTTTCACATCAAAGAGAAGAACAACATAGTTTGGAGGCATTTACCCATTTGTTGGATTGAAGGAACAAGGGGCGTTTCTATTTGGAGCAAAGAGGAAATCCAAGGAGGTGAGTTTCTAAAGCACCAACTTAATTACATTATTAAGCTATTGATGTTCGGGGTTGTTTGCGGTGTTTAGCATGGTTAGAAACTATCTAAAATGCATTGGAATGATTATGACCTAGAAATGGTCTTGTGTGAGAAAGTGAAATGTATGGAGATTAATGAGAGATGGGATATCTAGAGGTGATAATAGTGTTATGGGTATGATTTTGAGATGTTGTCAGTGAATAAATTGTAAGATTTACCTAAAAGGGGAAAAATCTGGATTAAGGCATTGGTAAAATGCATAAATGAATTATATTGACTAGTGAGATCAAATATGAGTTAACAACATTAACTCAATTGATTTGGATGAATGAATCGCAGCTCCCAAGGATACACCGGAGCAAAACAAGCCAAGAGTACAAGAAGCTAAAAGAAAGAGAGTCACACTCAAGTAAATCGAGGTAAGGGAATTGTGTGGACTCTTAGAGATATCTGTGCGCAATTTGGGAACTTAAATGCTTTGCTAGAATGTATGAGATGTTAGGAAATAAAATTGGGTGATTGAAGGGAAAAAGTTAAGTGTTTGAGAAATGTGCATGAAAACAAAAGCATAATGCTTTGGAAAATCATGTTTTATTGCTTCTTAGCAAATGATTGGTAGGTTGGCTAACATTTGAAATGAATTGCAAAAGAAATGAGTTGTTTTAGTTTGTTAACCACACTTTGCAAAGAAATAAGCCACCTACATTGTTTTCGTGAGAATGAAAGCGTGATAGAGTATGACTCACACCAGATTTGATGTGTTTTATACACTTCAGTGCTGGAACTTAGCTCGCACAAGTTTTCACATGGATTCTTACACTGGTTTTGGCATGATGCTTGGAGTTTAGATCGCACTAGATGCCCACCTTAATTGTTGTAGTGCCTGGAGCTTCGGGTAGACTGGGTGTCGCACCGATTAAATAGGCTCGCACATGCAGTTTGTGATTTTGACAGTAGACAAGAGGTCATACCAATTGAATAGGCTCACACGTGCGCTTTGAGATGTGGGGTGATATGATGTGTTGATTAGGTCCACAGAGTACGTTGTATCGTGCATGTAGCATGGAGTACGTTGTACCGTGTTGAGATTGTGATATGTCGTCTTCGGACGATATATGCTATGGACCGACGGGCTGGATTTGACCCACCTCCCGTCTAGAAATAGATAGTGGTGATATCCCGCACACCTGATCCATGTAGCCGGTATCACAGGTTATGGCCATAGACCTAGAGGTTATTACCTTTTATTGAATTGCCTATCTCACATGTATAATGCTTTGTGAATAAATCCATGTTTGAAATGATTTGTGGGTCATGACAGTCCGAGGGAGGGGCTGAGACCTGATAAGTGTTGAATTGTTTTGAGATATCGATTGTTAATGGTTTAAAGTGCACCGAAGCATGATGATTAATGCCATGCTTTATTGTGAAAAAATCCATGATGGTTAATGCCATGCTTATTTGAGAAAAACGCATGATGGGTAATGCCATGCTTTATTGTGAATTATGCATGATGATTTATACCATGCTTTGAATTGAATTATACACTGGCTTTTAATAGCTGGAATGCTTTACATACCATTAACACAATCATACACTCATGTTTTAAGATAAAATGATGAACTAAATGCTTTTAAGCATGGCATCATGATCACGTAGATAGTGCAGTATCTACCTAGTCGCATGATTGTCTTACGAGCGTGTGGTTTGCTCACCCCCTTATTTTCCCCCTCTCTACAGAGATTTGAGTGTAGAGTGAGCGTGACTGTAGGCATTCCCTTTTGGTATCTGATGGGCCCTAAGGGCACTATCGCAAGTGCACGGGTCGTACAAGTAATAATGGGATTTTGAGTCCCGAGTTATCGTCCCTCAGAGAAGTTGGTTAGCCTAATTAACTATCGGTTAATCTTACCCTAAGTATATCCTAGCAAATTATGAAATTAAGGTGAGTGATCAACTAATCTAGGATTGAAAATACCGAAAACAATAAAATAATAAAACTATAAAATAAAGAAAATAAAACCGAGCTCAAAGTACTTACAATACTCCAAGCAATTGAAAACAACAAACCTACAAAAGAAAATTAAAACCGTTAAAATTAACTAACGCAATTAAAATAAAATGCAATCATGAAAATAAAGCAATAAAATTAAACTAAAATTAAACTAACCTAAAAATGCAATTAAACTACTTAATTAAAATGCATGAGTTTATCTAAATTAATTTTAAGCACTACCCCTAATACTAGAATAAAAATTACTTAGTACCCAAATTAAATCTAAGTTAAATTAATGCATTGAAATTAATCTAACTAAGCTAACTAATTAAATTGGAAATAAACTAACTAAAATGCATGAAAATGAGTTAAAGCCATAATGCAAGAGCCAAACAAGGCCTTAAGAATTTAAATCATCCAACAACTCCCTCCAAAATACTATTCATCATTCATTTCTTCATTTTCGATTTCCAGGTCACGGTCTCGGGGTGGTTGCTAGAGCTGTGTCCAGCTGTTCCAAGCTTGATCTGCTGCTGTCGGTTCTGACCAGACACTGCTCCAACTTACTCCAGGTTGCTCGAGGTTAGTCATTTAATCGTCACAGGCTCTCTAGCTGATCGCGTTTTGCTCCAGGCTGCTGTTCCTCGATAGCTTCTGCTTTGCTTCAGCCCAGCTGCTTCGGTTCCAGCTACTTCATTCTGCTTCTCGGTTCTAGGCCTGCTGTCTTCATCGAGTGCTATCCAGGCAAGGGTAGCTGCTGCTGTTGATCCTCTGCTAGTCCTGCCCGTATCTCAGCAACGCAGAACATACCAGTTCTCTGCCCAGCTAGCATACGTCCCTGCACATCATCTACCGCCCACATCCCGACTATGCATCTTCTCTGTTCCAGATTTGCTTGGAGCTGTCCGAGAGCTTCTGCCTCCAGCTGCTGTCCAGGTCTGCTCCAGCAAGCATGCACGTCCGCTGGTTCAAGTCTGCATTAAGGGTTCAGGGATGAAAACAGAGCATAACAGAGGAGAAGTCTCGGTTTCAGGTGTGCTGCTGTTTCGGATTGTTTGCTGCTAACCGTGAAGATTGATAGTTTAGCAACTGTGAAAGGATTGATGAAATCCAACCATGAAGGCTAACCGAGAACTTCAAACCAACGGCTAAAGAAAGATTGATGGTTTAGCAAGTAAGGAAAATAAAACATGAGCAATGAAGGAAACCAAGAAAATGGAAAAGAGAGCTCACACCGAGAGAAAATAAAATAAAATAAAATAAAAAGGATTGTTTAAAACATGAACAAGGTATGAAACCGAGAATGAATCTATTAGAAATTAAGTTATGAAAATGAAACTAAGGAAATATAACGATACTTAAGGGAAAACCGAGAGCATGAAATTGAAATGAACTATCATTGAAAAAGAAATTTAACAAGTTGTAAAAAAAATGAAGAACATGGAAATTAAACAAAACTCTAAAAAACTATTTTACCCTAGAAATTACATTACACTACTCCTAACTACATTACACTACTCCTACTCCTAAAAATTACATCCCTTTCAATTGTCATCTTCCTATTTATAAGCACACTAGGGGCAAAATGGTAATTTTCACATCCTTGATGAGTTGGCATTTTTTTTTTAGCCACTTGTCTTCACACCATTGGCTCCTTGAAAAGATATTTCCATGTCATCGGTCTTGTCCAATTGGATGTGTTAGGTGGCATGACTCGTGTTGTCCGCATGGCTCAATCTCGATTTTAGCCCAATTCCGATCCATTTTCTACCGAAATATTCAAAACTCATCCGGATTTGATTTATCTGTAAAAATGAGAATTTTAATTAAATAAAGAGGATAATTAACAAAATAAATTGGGGATTTAAATAATTATTTAGGAAATTAAGCACAAATAATTCTAAAAATATAGAATTATCACACCCCCAAACTTGAGCTTTTGCTTGTCCTCAAGCAAAACAAAATGATTGTGAGAATGACAAGTACTAAACACAACAATTTTCCCAATATTATCCTCAAAGAAAAAGTACAGACTATGAAATCAAAGAATTACAATTACAAGTCCAGCACTTAGAATTATTCAATCATAAGTCCTAACCCAAATTGGACTCCTCGTGAGTGTGTGAAAAATGTCTAAGTCACTTCTCAGTACATTATCCAGATCAGATTATGCAACACAGTGAATGCAAATTCAATGACAAGTGATCATTCCCATAAGTTAGCTTTTCACTAATCTCTCCACTAATGTAGTCACACTCAATCAAGGATCAATAGGACTTCATTATGCTTGTAATGTCAGGCTGGGGTTAAGGTATGATAAAGTCGATTTAGGTTCAGTTACCCCTTAACATGCATTACCTTCTAGGATCTTTAATGTAAGAGCTCTAATTTATTCCCCAAAACTTATTTTATTTCACTAAACATTTTATTCTATTTTTGTATTTTTCTTCTTCTTTCTTTTCTTTTTCTTTTTCTTTTTCTTCTTTTTTTTTTCAAATTTTTTTTTTTACATTCTTTTTTTTTTTTACATACTCCTTCACTATCACTTAATACCCATATAGCTCACAATATATCCAATGACTTTTCATGCTTTCGGAGTAAGGGATAGGAAAAAGTATTTAAGCTAAGGAAACAAAAATAAGCAGGTGTATTTACAGAGAAAAGCTTATTTGGCCCAGATGGGTGACTAGGGGTAGAATATGTACAAGGATAGCTAGAAAGGCTCAAACGATCCAAAGATGGCCTAAATCATATTCCTAATTAAGTGTGATCTAATATTTCGCCTCGAGATTAGATCAAACAAATTCTAGAATATGATGCACAAAATCAACCGAACAAATGCAATCCTATGTACACATAAGCTTTCTCTAAATAAATATACCGATTCATGACATGACATGTGCATAAGATAAGGAAATCACAATCAGAATCAAGACAAATTCAAGAACTCAACTTCATGCTTTTCCTATAATCATGCTTCTCATTCAATCAAAGTCAAACTAAATCATGGGGTCATATCATCGGAATATGAGAAAATTACATGCTAAGCACTAAATCATCCCAAAATCAAGCAATTTAAGCTCATTTTATCGAAAACATTTTGAAAATTCCTTCTCAGATTTTCGAAAAAATTTTGAAAATTTTTCCAATTTTTCACAAAATTGCTCAAGTGATATCCCTTCCCCCAAACTTGAAGTGCACAGTGTCCTCAGTGTGCAGATAATATAAAAATTTAAGCTCAAGAACAGAGTACTCCCCTTTCTGATGTTGATGAACAATCGAAGCTTTGATTGAAAGCATAAAACGAGAAAATAAACCTGCAACACAAACAAAGAAAGAAACAACAGAAAAGAAAAAGAACTATATACAAAGTGAAAGTGAAAACACAAACACTTCAAATGCAGCTGAAAAACACTACACTCAGCAGCAGGGCGAAGAGTAAGAGGATTAGCCAAAATGGTGACAGAATGTTAACCGTTAAATCCTCTTGAGCCCTATCTACTTCTCTCCTTCTTTCAGATCTTATATGCTTGAGCCTTATGTTCTCCTCAATCTCTATTTTAAAACACTCTTGAGAGTCATCAGGGACCGTCAAAGGTTTGAAAACATTAAACTTCACTTCCTGATCTTGGACTCTCATCGCCAACTTTGTAGCATCAGAGGGCGAGGAAGGCAATGAATAAGAAGAAGGTATAGATGAAGAAGCGCTTAGCTTTATTTCCTTGGCAGCCCGATCCTGATGTTCCTGCTCTTTCTGAGCTGCTTCGTTAGAACCTATGTGTTCTTCAACTATGTGCTGTTCAGGTTGGGACTTAACTTGTGACTCCTCTAGCTCTCTGCCACTCCTAAGGGTGATAGATCTAACATGTTCCTTACCCTCCCCTTGCTTATCAGGATTAACTTCAGTATTACTAGGAAGGGTCCCTTGAGGATGTTGGCTAAGAGCATTAGCTATTTGTCCCACTTGAACCTCTAAGTTCTTAATTGAAGCAGCTTGATCGTGCAGGATAGTCGTGAACATCTCCTCTAATGTAGGCTTCTTTTCAGCTGCTGGTGCATGGTAGAGTTGGGGCTGCATAAATGGTGGTGGTGGTGGTGGTTGTGGTGATGGATGATATTGAAATTGAGGTGGGGATGGCTGATGTGGATGGTGTGGAAATTGAAACTGCGGCTGTGGTGGTACCTGAACCGGTGGAGCTTGAAAACTAGGGGGTTCTATAGATCTAGAGTTAGAAGGTTGCCCTTGGTTTTGGCTCCAAGAGAAGTTATGATGGTTCCTCCACCCTGAGTTGTAGGTGTTTGAAAAATGGTTGTTCTGTTGCATTTGAGAATGGGCAACATACTGAACCGATTCTAAGTTGAACGGACATCTATCTACAGAGTGGGTACCACTACACAACTCGCAGGAAAGAAAAGGACTTTAGACAGAATATATATAGGGTTAGGACTATTGGGAGGATTATGTTGGGTACTGAGCGACTCCACCTTCTTTGTAAGATTGGCTATCTGAGAAGTCAAGGTGGACATCGTGTAGAGCTCATAAATACCCGTCGGCTTCTTTGGCATTTGCCTCTCCGAGGACCATTGGTAATTGTTAGCCGACATCTTATCTAGCAGCTCATAAGCCTCTTCCTCTGTTTTGCACATCAATGCTCCGCCCGAAGCAGCGTCCACTATAGTCTTATTCTGGCTTCTAAGCCCATTGTAGAAAGTTTGGACATGAAGCCATAGAGGTAGGCCGTGGTGAGGACACTTCCTAAGAAGCTCCTTGTATCTCTCCCATGCCTCGTAAAGAGATTCAGAGTCGTACTGGGCAAAAGAGGATATATCGCTACGGAGTCGGGCCATTTTAGAGGGTGGAAAGAATTTGGCTAAAAATTGGTGGGCTAACTCGTCCCATGTGGAAATTGATCCTGGAGGCAGAGAGGTCAACCAGTATCTCGCCCTATCCCTAAGTGAGAAAGGGAATAGTCTAAGCCTAAGTGCATCGTCTGATAATCCATTGTGTTTAAAAGTGTTGCATAAGTCCAAAAATTGCCCGAGATGAGCATGTGGGTCATCGTGTGGAAGCCCACTGAACTGTAGAGAAGTTTGGATCATCTGGATGATTGCGGGCTTAATTTCAAAGTTGTTTGCATGGACAGCTGGTGGCCTAATGCCGGAATAATATTCTCCAATAGTCGGCATTGTATAATCTCCGACTGTCTTAATTTTTCTATTTTCTGTCATGATGCTTTGCAGCGGAGCTATAAATTTCCTAGAGTCCTTTTGAATTTTTCTAAGAGTGTGCTCGATTTTAGGATCTAGAGGAAAGCAATCAAAACTTCTGGCTCTACGCTTGCAATCATCTAAAAGTCCTTAAAAAAATTTTTTTTTAATTTTTCAAATTTTTTTTATTTTAATTAAGAGAAAATTTAACTAACCTAAGCTAAGGCTCTAAATATTTACAACCTAAATATTTACAAGCTAGAATTACACCTAAGCATAATTTCACCGATATTAATTAACGACTAATTAAACTTCCCCGGCAATGGCGCCAAAAACTTGATGGGCCCTAAGGGTACTACCGCAAGTGCAGGGTCGTACAAGTAATAATGGAATTTTGAGTCCCGAGTTATCGTCCCTCAGAAAAGTTGGTTAGCCTAATTAACTATCGGTTAATCTTACCCTAAGTATATCCTAGCAAATTATGAAATTAAAGTGAGTGATCAACTAATCTAGGATTGAAAATACCGAAAGCAATAAAATAATAAAACTATAAAACAAAGAAAATAAAACTGAGCTCAAAGTACTTACAATACTCCAAGCAATTGAAAACAACAAACCTACAAAAGAAAATTAAAACCGTTAAAATTAACTAACGCAATTAAAATAAAATGCAATCATGAAAATAAAGCAATAAAATTAAACTAACCTAAAAATGCAATTAAACTACTTAATTAAAATGCATGAGTTTATCTAAATTAATTTTAAGCACTACCCCTAATACTAGAATAAAAATTACTTAGTACCCAAATTAAATCTAAGTTAAATTAATGCAATGAAATTAATCTAACTAAGCTAACTAATTAAATTAGAAATAAACTAACTAAAATGCATGAAAATGAGTTAAAGCCATAATGCAAGAGCCAAACAAGGCCTTAAGAATTTAAATCATCCAACAACTCCCTCCAAAATACTATTCATCATTCATTTCTTCATTTTCGGTTTCCAGGTCACGGTCTCGGGGTGGTTGCTAGAGCTGTGTCCAGCTGTTCCAAGCTTGATCTGCTGCTGTTGGTTCTGACCAGACACTGCTCCAACTTGCTCCAGGCTACTCGAGGTTAGTCATTTAATCTTCATAGGCTCTCTAGCTGATCGCGTTTTGCTCCAGGCTGCTGTTCCTCGATAGCTTCTGCTTTGCTTCAGCCCAGCTGCTTCGGTTCCAGCTACTTCATTCTGCTTCTCGGTTCTAGGCCTGCTGTCTTCATCGAGTGCTATCCAGGCAAGGGTAGCTGCTGCTGTTGATCCTCTACTAGTCCTGCCCTTATCTCAGCAACGCAGAACATACCAGTTCTCTGCCCAGCTAGCATACGTCCCTGCACATCATCTACCGCCCACATCCTGACTATGCATCTTCTCTGTTCCAGATTTGCTTGGAGCTGTCCGAGAGCTTCTGCCTCCAGCTGCTATCCAGGTCTGCCCCAGTAAGCATGCACGTCCACTGGTTCAAGTCTGCATTAAGGGTTCAGGGATGAAAACAGAGCATAACAGAGGAGAAGTCTCGGTTTCAGGTGTGCTGCTGTTTCGGATTGTTTGCTGCTAACCGTGAAGATTGATAGTTTAGCAACCATGAAAGGATTGATGAAATCTAACCATGAAGGCTAACCGAGAACTTCAAACCAACGGCTAAAGAAAGATTGATGGTTTAGCAAGTAAGGAAAATAAAACATGAGCAATGAAGGAAACGAAGAAGATGGAAAAGAGAGCTCACACCAAGAGAAAATAAAATAAAATAAAATAAAAAGGATTGTTTAAAACATGAACAAGGTATGAAACCGAGAATGAATCTATTAGAAATTAAGTTATGAAAATGAAACTAAGGAAATATAACAATACTTAAGGGAAAACCGAGAGCATGAAATTGAAATGAACTATCATTGAAAAAGAAATTTAACAAGTTGTAAAAAAAATGAAGAACATGGAAATTAAACAAAACTCTAAAAAACTATTTTACCCTAGAAATTACATTACACTACTCCTAACTACATTACACTACTCCTACTCCTAAAAATTACATCCCTTTCAATTGTCATCTTCCTATTTATAAGCACACTAGGGGTAAAATGGTAATTTTCACATCCTTGATGAGTTGGCTTTTTTTTTTGGCCACTTGTCTTCACACCATTGGCTCCTTGAAAAGATATTTCCATGTCATCGGTCTTCTTATCCAATTGGATATGTTAGGTGGCATGACTCGTGTTGTCCGCGTGGCTCAATCTCGATTTTAGCCCAATTCCGGTCCATTTTCTACCGAAATATTCAAAACTCATCCGGATTTGATTTATTTGCAAAAATGAGAATTTTAATTAAATAAAGGGGATAATTAACAAAATAAATTGGGGATTTAAATAATTATTTAGGAAATTAAGCACAAATAATTCTAAAAATATAGAATTATCAGTATCCGCTGCATCCCATCGCGTAAGGTATACACATTGTTGTAATTTTGTATCTAAACTTACGATAGCACAATAGCATTTTGTATGTAACTATTGGGGATGTAAAACAATGTAAACACATGTAACAACTCTGATATATACATTTATACAAGTGTTTCCTCATAAATAATATAGAAATTGAATTGGTATGGTGGAGTGAGTTAGACGTCGACACACAGCCCAACTATTGAGGAGAGTTGCTGTTCACAATTGAGGTAAGGACGAATAATAAATGATGCATGAAAATGCGAAAAGTTTGTACGCATTTTTGTAAGTTGAGTGCCATGACAAGCTACCCTCTCAACAGTTGGGCTGTGTGTCAGTGTCTACCTCATCCAACCATAATAAGTTAATTTTCAATATAATTTATAAGTAAACACTTGTATAAATAATTCGGAGTGCTATTTACATGTGTTTACATTGCTTTACATCCCCAATAGTTACATACAAAATGCTACCGTGCTATCAAAAGTTTAGAGACAAAATTTCATTAGTGTGTATACCTAACATGATGGGATGCAGCGGATACCAAAAGGGAAAGCCTCCAGTCGCTCTCAATCTATACTCAAAGCTCTGTAGAGAGGAGAAAATAAGGGGGGTGAGCAAACCACACACTCAGTAAGGCAATCATGCGCACATGTAAATACTGCACTATCTACGTGATCGTGATGCCATGCTCAAAACCACACAATTCACATTCACATCTCAAAGCATTATTTCGTGCTTGTGTTAATGACATGTAAAACATGTAACGCTATTTAAAACTCGGTACACAAAATGAATTCAAAGCATGGCATAAATCATCATGCATATTTCATAATCAAGGCATGGAAAACCATCATGCGTAAGTGCACTCTAAAGCCATTTTCATCATTTCTCAAACAAATCATGCTTTCTCATCTCAATTAAATCAACACTCGTCAGGTCTCAGCCCCTCTCTCGGACTGTCCTGACCCATAAAACATTTCAAACATGGATTCATTTCATAAATTATAGACATGTGAGATATACAATATAAGAAGGGAAATCTCCTCTAGGACTATGACCATATCTTGTGATCCCAAGCTACATTGATTAGGTGTGCGGGGTATCACCACTATCTGCTTCCACATGGGAGGTGGGTCATGTCCAGCCCGTCAGTCCATAGCGGATCTAACATTGTTCGAAGACGGCATATCACAATCTCAACATGGTACAACGTACTCCATGCTACCTGCACGGTACAATGTACTCTGAAGACCATATCAACACATCATATCACGTCACATCTCAAAAATGCACGTGTGAGCCTATTTAATCGATACGACATCCTATCTGCCCGAAGCTCATAACACAGCTATCAACATGTCAATTCTAAAAAATGCACGTGCGAGCCTATTTAATCGGTGCGACACCTAGTCTACCCGAAGCTCCTAGCCAACAACTAGTATGGTGAGCATCTAATGCGAGCTATGCTCCAGCACCATGCCAAAACCAATATAAAGTCTGTACAAGCTCAACTCGAGCATAACATCATAAAACTCCATGTGAAAACTAGTGCGAGCTACGCTCTAGCACTCATGCGCATGAAAACACATCAAATCTCATGCGAGTCATACTCTAACATGCTTTCATTCTCACGAACTTCATGCAGGTGACTCAATACTTTGCAAAACATGGTTATCAACCAAATCAAATCATGTCTTTTGCAAATCATTTCAAATGTTAGCCAACCTACTAATCACTTGTTAAAAAGCAACAAAACAAGATTTTCAAAGCATCATGCTTTTGTTTCCATGTACATTTCTCAAAACCCAACTCTTTTCCCTTCAATCATGCAATATCATTTCCTAGTATCACATGCACACTAGCAAAACATTTAAGCGCCAAAATTGCGCACAAATATCTCTAAGAGTCCACACAATTCCCTTACCTCGATTTACTCGATATGCGACTCTTTTCCTTTATGCTTCTCACACTCTTGGCTCAATTTGCTCTGATGTATCCTCAAGAGCTGCAATTCATTCATCAAACGCTTGAGTTAGTGTTGCTAACTCTCATTCAACTATGCATTTTACCCAATGCCTTAAATATTCATTTTACCCCCTTTTGGGAAGTCTCACAATTTATTCCATAACACCATCTTAAAATAATACCCACAACAACATTACCACCTTTAGATATCCTATTCATCATTAATACCTCTACATTTCACTTTCTCACACTAACCCATTTCTAAGTTTTAATCATTACATTTCATTTTAGATAGTTTCTACCTTTAATAAGCACACCAAATCACTTCAAAATCCATAACTACACAAATGTACTTAGATTGGTGCACTAGAAACTCACATCTTTAGATTTCCTTCTTACTCAAAATGAAAATGCTTTTTACTCCTTCAAGAGAACAAATAGGTTAACGCTTCCAAGCTATGTTGTTCTTCTCTTTGATGTGAACAACTTTGTATCTAATAGCTTTCCCTCAAATCTTCTTGAAAATAGGTGGATTTAGAGAGAGAAAACTTGGTTTAGGTTGAAAATGGTATAAAGAGAGTGTTTCCTAAAATCTGTAGATTCAACTGCTCCTATTTATAGATTTAGCTTGATGAGATCGATCTGCCTTGGGTGAAGATTGATCTGGTCCTCTTGAAGTCCCTCATTTTCACGACATTTTAAAGGCAGGAGATCGATTTGTCGAGGGCTTGAGATCAACCTGTCTTAGGTAGAAAGTTGAGGAGATCGATCTGGCTAAGGAGGGGATCGATCTACTCCAACCCGAGAGCTAAGGAAATCGATCTGCTTACCTTAAGAATCGATCCTCTCATTACAAAATGTTTAGTAGATCGATCTAACTCCATTGGAGATCAATCTGCACTGTTCTTATTGCTCGAATAAGAGCATTTTGGCTCTTCCAGATCGATTTCTCATCCTATGAGATTGATCTGGCCTTCATATTTCCCAGATTTTCTGCAGTTTTTCTACAGTAACTTATACCAAACAACCCTTAATTTTCTACCTTAGTCACTTTCTCATCTAGCCATCTTTAAAACTTGAAAATGACATCCATTTGTACCTTATACTCATTAAAACTTGTGTGCAATCCTTATATAACCGAAGATATTTAATATAAACTAAATGGAAGTGCACAACTCATGCAATCTTCATTCCATTTTACCACACCACTCATATTCCATTCCACTCACATTCATCACATACAAAAGTCCATTTCTTCATATTCATACTTAATGAAACTTGTATGTACATCACAATCTCTTATTACAAGTGTGTACATTTAATTTATGGACTTTACATCACTTATGCTTCACCATACTTATGAACTCATAATTACTTGATCCAAATTCATCCATATTATACTTCCATTTATACATATATACAAAGTTATACATATACGGGGTCTCACAGATCATGTATGATGGGCCAATCAGCCAGGTTAATGGAATTGAATAACTAAATTATGAAAATTGAGCCATACAAGCATTATGCTTAAGAAAAAGGAATAAGTCATAGAAAATATATTTGGAAAATATATTTTTTAAATAAGAAGAAGAAATAAATTATTTAAGAATTGGATTCATTAAATATGTAAAATGAGGAATTAAGGATAAGAAACTAATTAAGAAATTCAGTTTGGCAATGCAGATTAGATTGTCTGGAGAGGTTGATGAAGTAGGTTATATATATGCAAGGCTGAAAGTAGTCTCGGAGGCTAGATCGACTCTATGCACTGCAATTTTAGGTAAGGGACATGTACATGAGACATCCTTAGCTCAAATACACACGATTTTTCAATTAAGCGTTTTAAAGTTAAATTAAGTGTAATTTATCGAAATTACGTTAGTTTTCTTAAGTATACCTTTTAAGTTCATGAATTAAGATGTAAATTTACAATTTAAGACCTTAGCTATGTTCTTTTCGCATGAACCATGCATAAGCATATGAATTTATTTTAAGTTAACCTAAGAGTTTTAAGGACTTGATTTATAAGAAAATCGAAAATCCTATTAAATGCATTAAAATATTTATATTTTAATAAATTACATAGTTTTAAATAAAATTGCATAAATTATTATTTTTAAATCGATTTTGAATAAACTAAGTTAATTTTTTGATTTCCTTACTCGGTTTTAGCATTGTTTTGTTAGTGGTGCTATCTAAATATGATTATGACCTAAGTTGTGAATTAAGGGGATGATGATCCCAATTTCTAAGTTTTATGCTAAGAAATAAGTTTTGATTAAGGGATAATAATCCTAATTTCTAAGAACTATGGTTAGCTTAAGTTTTAATAAGGGGACGATAATCCCAGTTTCTAAGAATTATGACTATGATTTATGTTTTTAAGTAAGAGGACGTCAATCCAAATTTCTAAGTATTTGTACTAAGATTAAGTTTAAGCTTTAATAAGGGGATATTAATCCCAAGTTTTAAAAATTATGATTTTAAGTTTGCTATAAGGAGATGAAAAATCCTAAAGTACTATGTTTTCATAAGAAAAACATGATTTCCGTTGGTATGTTCTATGCGCTATTGCAGACGAAGGAATCATATTTCCTCATTTTGTTTTAAACTATGTTTTGAGATTGTAGGTTTCCCTGGTACATGCATTGTTGGGAGTGCACAACCAACCGTTTGTGTTTAGACTATGATTTATGATTATGTTAAGGTAAGTTGAGTGGCTACTAGACTAGGACACATCTTCAGCTGTAACGACCCTTGACCCTTGAAAATCGGGAGAATTTTTTTTTTGAATTTAATTTACCCACTTATTCCCTTATTCACTTAGGTTGTATTCCTGTGTAGTGTCAAAACACTTTTCCTAATTCTTTACTCGTAATTATAATTAATTTCCCATACTTTAACTTATATGGCCGATAGAAATTTCGGCAGCATAACGACTTATATATGAGCCTACCCACCTGCAATTCGGTTGTTTTGACAATCCTAGATATCCACAACTACCAAGCATACTTTCCAAATCCATCTTTACCACTCAATACATCTATTTCAATTTAATACTAGTCATCTCAAAATATAATCCCAAAATAATATTGTTTACATCGTTTTCCTTACAAATTACATCCCAACAACCATATTCCCAATATACATGTCTGTGCATACAGATATGTCAAGTACAGGAATATAAATGTATACCTTTCTGCATGTACAAAAAGTAGCCTAGGGTAGCTCTCCCTACCAGCCTACGTCGTGTACGCAGCAAGTAGTGCCTACGGATCACTGCAATTAATTTGAGAGGTAGAGGGGTGAGCTTTCGGGAAAAAGCCCCGTAAGAAGATGTAAGACCCGAATTTAATTAAAATATGAAAATTAAATAAGAAAAGATGGGGGAAGTATGAAGGAAGTCAGGTTAAATTAATACCGAACACGTGCAAGGGTAAAATGGTCAAAAGACCAAAGGTCGGTATAATTTCGATAAGAAAATTTAATTAAAAATATGGATTTAAGAAATCTTGGTCAATAAAAGTGAAATAAATTTATTTCGGATTAAATTGATTAAGATATTAATTTATTGGAATTAATCGGGATTAATTGGAATTTTTAGTTCGGAAAAATAATCCCGAAAATAATTGAAAAATATACCGAAAAGTCACTCGGGACAATATCCCGAAAAATACAGAGAAATTATACCCGAAAAAGGGTTAAAATATAATAAATAAATTAAATTAAATTAAATTAATTAATTTAGAATTAAATAATAATTTTAAGGGATATTTTGGATTTTTATAGAGTATTTTAAGGAATAGTGTAATAATTAAAATAAATAATAATAATAAAAATAATTAATAAAAGAAATGAAAAAAAAAAAGAGAAAATGGGTCCGACGGCCGAGGGAGAAGAGCCGGACCGGCGGCGTTCCTGCGACCTCGACCCAAACCGAGGTCAGATTCGTGATGCGGACGACCCAGCGGAGCGATTGGCGGTGGAAGCCGGCGGAGAACCGGCCGGCAAGGCACTGAACCGACGGTGAACCGGTCGAACCGGGGTGAACCGACGGTCTGAACCGGTCCGAACCGGACTGAACCGGTTCAGCCAAAAAGAGAGGAAAAAAGGAAGAAAAAGGGAAAAAGAAAAAAGAGAAAAAATTGGGGAAAATTTTTATGATGCAATCGAGCTTCGGGTAAGTCAGTAGTGGTCGAATTGACCCGATTTAAATTTTGGAGTATTTAATTTAATTAATTTTGGGCTGAAAACTTACCCGAAAAAATTGTGGAATTATGTAGCTCGACAATTGGCATCCAACGAGAGCTCGAGATAGCCTCGATTTGCGGATTAGCATGGAATCTCGGGTAAGTGACCCCTATTTACGATAATTACCTCGTTATACGTGATATTGATTTAATTTCCGCATAAATTGAATTAAATTATGAAAATTTAGATAAATGTCGTAAATATTAAATTTAGCTATTCGAGAATTAGAACGAGGCCCGATAAATTATTGGTGGGCCCAGTGAGCCCAATAGGCCTCGATAAAGTGAAAATTAAGTGGTAAACGGGCTTAAGGCCGATTAAGGCCCATTAAGGTGCAATCGGGCCCAATAGGGGTGAACGGGCCCAATGATTTAAATTAAGCCCAGAAAGTATTAAATACAATTAAATTGTATAATATCTGACCTCAGGAATATTAATACGTAGTTCCGGGTATTTGATTGGGAGCATATCGGACTGCGCGACGAGACAACAGAGGAAAAGAAAAGGTCAGACTCGACAGGAAAATAAGGTAAGGGAATTCTGCGGACTGCTAGAGGTAAACTTTACGAAGTTTTAAATTCATTGCAGTCATTTAAAAATTTATCTGAAGGGTCTAGAGGTCAATTAATAATTTTAGTGTCCCGAATAGGTAAATTACTAAAATACCCTTGTTAAGGGTAAAATCTATAAATTTAGAAAAATTTGGGAGGAGCAAGAACAAAAGGTTCCTGCTCATTCTGGAGGTATTTTAACACATGCATGAGTAGGCTGGCTCACTTGGAAAGAAAATGCACAGCATTGCATACTTTCAACAATATAATTATTTTGAAAACTGTTTTGAGGAAACAGAGCCGCCTACGTGTTTTATTGACATATGACGTGCTAGAGCCCAGCTCGCACGATATTTGATTTGTGTGATGCATGCATTAGTCCTGGAGCGAGAGCTCGCACTAGAGTTTTACATGCATAGGTGCTAGAGTATAACTCGCACCAGATTTCATATGCTTTTTCGTGACAGGGTGCTAGAGTCTAACTCGCACCATATTTTTATAAGATTTTCATGTGATTTATATACAGAGTGCTGAGCGTAACTCGCACTAGTTTTACCGGATCTGTGGAGTAGCGCTGTCTGCCCTTGGAGTCAGCCAAAAGGCCCAACAGGCTCAAGAGACCTCTTAGGTGGGGTGAGAGTGAGGGATGAGGTTGGCGGCCTTGTGGGGATGTAAAACGGGCTCTGCCAGTTTTATTTGAGTTGATGAGAGTGCTGAGCATCGCTCGCACTGATTTTATGAGAACATGCGATGAGCCGTGCTTGGAGCATCGGGTAGACTGTGTGTCACCGATTTAATAGGCTCGCACGTGCGTTTTGAGACATGGCATGAGTATTGAGAAACAAACCTCTGTGGGAAGTAGGCCAATTGGGCTGGAGTACCTAGAGATATTATATGGGTTCACGGAGTACGATGTACCGTGCAAGTAGCATGGAGTACGATGTACCGTGTGGTATCTTCGGATACGGCATCTCCGGATGCAGCATCTTCGGATGCCTGGGATCGGATAAGACTGACGGGATGGATTGACCCACCTCCTGGGCGGTTCCCGATCATGGTGAGAACCCGCACACTAGGATCCGTGTAGCTGAGGAACTCCCGAGGACAGATATGGCCATAGTCCTAGTTATTGCCGTTATACAGATATTGCCTCGTCTCGCATGTCGACTATTTCGATGATTTAAACTGGGTTTTTAAACTAAATTTGCATGATGGTATTTCCATGCTTTTCAAACCCACGTGTGATGTAAACCGTTTTCATGGTTTTGTGTGAGTCAGGATCACCCGCAGGAGGGGTCGAGTCCTGACTTTATTGTGAAAATTTTAATTGAGAAAGAAATGATTTGTAATAATTGCATGTTGATTTTCCGTGCAAATGTGTTTTACATAACATCATAACGCATATCATTGTTTTAAAATGTGTGGAGAAAGGGTGGTTTATGCATGGCACCACGTTCATGTAGGTAGTATGGTTACCTACTTGTTCGTAGGATTGCCTTACTGAGCTTGATGTGCTCACCCCTTTCATTTTCTCCCACAGATAATCTCCAGTTGAAGTTGCGACAACTCAGTACTGCATTCCGGATATCCGCTGCTACCCATCAACATAAGGTATATACACTTGTACATATTGTATCTACATAAGCATAGCACAGTAACATCTTTGTAAGTAACTTTAGGGGATGTATAAATAATGTAAACAATTATAAATGACTGGAGAAGAAATAAGTTAGATGGTAATTGAATGGTGGGACTGGCATTGACGCACAGCCCAATTATTAGTGGAGTGTTGGTCACGATTCGAGGACAGGTAAGAATTTAAGTAAATAATAAAACGTAAAAAATTAACTCTGCTTTTTGGGTAGTTTGGGTCGTGACAATTATTATGGTATCAGAGCACAATTGGTCTGATGTGTGTCAGTGTCAGTAATTAGGAAATTACATCCCCGTGTTACTGTGCTTAGTTAGATACAATAGTGTATATCGAGATGGGCTTGACTAAGAAATGGTTGAGAATGCAGGAATGCCTAATATGAGTAGCGTTAGATGAGATAGTGCACGAGGCAGAGGTCGTAGAGGTAGACCTGAGTCTGCTAAGTCGTGCTGAGTTGACTATGAGAATCAATATGAAATTGAAATGGAGGCTAATGTTAAGCATGCCCCACTGAGTCGACAGAGAAATCGGACATTATTGAGACACGCTTCGCAAGATTGAAGCGGAGCATGGGAATTATTTTGAGGAGCTAATTGCTCAGATTATGAATAAGATCAGAGGGCGCAGCGGAGCATTTGTGGAAACCCGCTCGACCCATCTTAAGTGTTAAACAGGCATAATTAAGATGAGAAATCTTATTGGATGTGTTTCGGTGACAGGATATCCCGGACATGATTTAAAGGAAAAATTTCTTACACTGCCCAGGAATACTAAATTGATTATGAGTATGAAACTCAGTTATATTCTTTGGTAGATATTACCTCGACACTATGAACAGTGACTGTCGAGATGTCTAAAAGTTTATGGAAGGGCTCAGATTGTCAATTAGAGCCCGATTGGCCCGTGAGATATTACTTATACCGAGGCAGTGCGCAGATTTACAGTTGGGTAAATAAGAACATGAATTGCACGCCTCTGAGATTGGGAAAGGTAATGAGGGCTGAAATAGAGACAGAAAAGAGAATCGAGAAATGGCAGAGATGTTAAAATAGAAAATGGTAATTGGTAAAAGATCTGATTTGATGAGTTATGGAGTAAGATAATTGGTAAGGCCCAGTACATCCAATTTTGGCACTCTTGAGGGGCATTGTGAT
This sequence comes from Firmiana major, assembly GCA_033439115.1. Classification (NCBI taxonomy): domain Eukaryota; kingdom Viridiplantae; phylum Streptophyta; class Magnoliopsida; order Malvales; family Malvaceae; genus Firmiana; species Firmiana major. The sequence goes on along the minus strand of CM065903.1, from coordinate 15,913,485 downwards.
TGGAGGACCCCGACCTGCTACGAAGCAGTGTAGCAGTGTAAGCAGTGTGGGATGTGTGGTGGATACCTTGAAAGGAGGGTCTATACCTACACTGTATTGATGAAAATGGTCGTTAAGTGTGGTAAGACGGACCATTGATTTTGATTACACAGAATTGGGCGAGATCGTCCCACAGAAAAGTAAAGAGACGGAGAAAAACTTTATTGGTATAGCTGCAACGAAAAGGGAGGCCATAGCCGAAAAGAAAAAGGAAAGCAGGCTATTGGACGAAGGCGAAAGGACATCTTGGACCAGGACGCTATTGATGTTTCATGGATGTGGTGTAAGATACCACACTTGTTATGAATAATGAAGTACATATGTTCATTGATCCTGGTACCACACATTTATTCATACCGCCTTCATTCGCATATAAATGAGTAAAAGGCATGAATGCCTACATCATTGGGCAATACTGATAAATGAGTACCCCAATACAGGAGGATTAATTAACAGAATATGGATATAGAGATTTTAAGTAATAAAAAGGGGTGCAATAGTTGAAATTAAAGGAGTAAAGGATTGTACTGACAGAATGAATAATGAAAAGGGTTTTGTCATAATTGATACACTAAGGAGATAATCTTTGAGATAAGATATGCTTGATTATAAATACAAGATGTAATGGAGTAAGAGGCGTATGCTAGGTAATAACATCCTTAAGATATGAAGTCATTAGGATTAAAGCAAGTGGTAGCGGATATAAATTGTAACCACATAGACTGAGATATAACGTAGTTGTGGTTAAGTCTGAAGGCTAATAAAGGTATTTCAAAATACCTCCCCGCCTGAAGACTTGACAGCATCTAGATATATATATAACCTATAACGGAAAATCGATCATCGTAATAATTATCTTTAGTATTAGGATACCCTTACCAAGACGATAAGAATATTAGAATTCGACAAATCATAAAGTTTAACATAGTAAAATTTAATAAGAGTCGTTAAGATAAGAAAAGGAAATGACGCAGGTTAGTACCTGAAAACGTAAGCGATTTCAAAGGATCTTATACGCTTATGCGTAAATAAGTCAAGGATTGGACCGATTCGTAGTCATCAGTATCGATGATATGTTGGATGTAGTTAAAGTCTAGGGCGATTTATAAGCAACAATTAGATATGGCTTTTACAAATGGGTTGCTGCGAATTCTAAAAGGATATACCTTGATGGCACGTTTAATTATGAAAACGTAGTCTTTGGATGAGATGATAAATAAGATGATAGATGTGACATGAATTTCGGTGCAGTGAAGTATGAACTGACCATCGTGATTAATTTCACCATACCCAACAGCTCAATAGGTTTTCAGTGAGTATGGATACCTCAAAATTATGACAGAGCTGTGTATTGATGTATAATGGGAAGATAGTCAAGTATGGAGTCAGACAACTCCTTGATCATGAAATAAACTATCTGACCCATGATTTAAAGTTGACAACAGTAATTGTACCGAGGATATGGTACTATTAGGTACACGATGAGGAATTGTGGATATGCACTGATCATAAAGCCCGAGTATCTGTTTTCACAGAAAGGGGCGAATATGAGAATACATAGTGGGTTAGAGCTTCTGAGAGAGTTGATTTGTGAAAATTGTACCACCCAGGAAAGGCTAATGTGATGACTGATGTCTTGAGTAGAAAGAGCCTCAGGATGGTACCACATATGATGGTCAGGGAGCGTGAGCTGCTAGAGCAGTTGTGAGCCTCAGTATTGATGTGATCCCTTCTGATGATGACAGTAATTGGTATGATTATGTGATAGCTAGCCTGAGACTAGAACCTGATGAGAGTGCCCGGATTTGACAGGCTTAGCGTGATGATCGACAGGATGTCGATAGTTTGGGTCAGATTCAGAAGGGTACAGTGACAGAGTTCACAGAATACGATAATGATTTACAGAGAGGTTCAGAGACAATATGAGTGCTCCCCAGGACCACAGTTGATGAGATAGTAATTTTGTCAGAAGCTCACTCTACAGGATATACAGTGCATACGGAAAGTAAAGAATATATATGAAATCTTTGAAAAGGGTATGGGTGGTCAGATGTGAAAAGAGATATTGTAGAGGTTGTGAAAAACTGCCTAGTATGTCAGCAGAATAAGATAGAGTATTAAAAGTCTGCAGAGTTATTGCAACACTTACCTATATCGACACGGCACGAAAAATGAGAGCAAGTCTCCATGAATGTCGTGATGGGTTACAGAGAACCCAGGTGAATTACGAGGCTATTCGGATGATAGTCGATAGAGTGACTAAGTCTACCCACCTTTTGGATATGAAATCCCCAAATACTCAGAGTATATATGAGGATTTATGTGTAAGGAAGATTGTGGAACATTATGTAGCGTTCCAGTGAGCATGGTATCAGATAAGGATTCCCGCTTCACTTCCCACCTCTGAGGATATTTTTAGGAAGCTATGGGAACCCGACTGAGTATTAAGCACAGCTTTCCATCCTCAAACAGATGGTCAGTCAGAGAGGACTGTACAGGTTCTAGAGGATCCGATGAAAGCATGTGCCGTTGATTTTATAAGCTCCTGGAATGATCAGTTGTCACAAATTGAAGTCGCCAATAACGACAGTTGGCAGTTGAGTATCGGGATAATAAGATATGAAGTAGTGTATGGCTGTAGGGGTTGTTCCCCAAATTGGATAAGAAAAAGTGGGTGACAGGTAGAAATTATTTTCGACTTTGGATAATAAGTCTTTGAGGATGTTTAGTTAAGGATGAGAGATTAAGAACACCTCAGAGCAGATAGACAAGTATTGGAATTCACCCTTGGTGAATTAGTATGGTTGAAATGATTCTTGTCCTAAGAGAATAAGGACATAGCGAACTTTGAAAGAAGGTAAATTGAGTTGCTCTGGATGGAATATTTTGAGAGATTAGACAAGTGGGAGATGAGACCTGTAGGTTGATGTTATCACTTGAATTAACAGGCACCCACAATGTGTCTCAACTTTTGATGCTTTGGCAATACTATCCAGATCCAGCATAGGTGATAGGATATGAATTCCAGAAGTTCAGCTTAATGCAAATATAAGTATATTGAAGAAGTTGATTCGGGCATTAAATAGGAAAGAGACAGTATTGAGGTTTAAGATGATCTCCCTAATTAAAGTCCTTTGGTAGTAATACACTCCGGAGAAGGTCACATAAGAATTTAAGAGTATGATACGATAGATATACCCGGAGTTGTATATGGACTCATATGACTTGGTTCTAATTTGGAGGACCAAATTCTTTAAGTGGGGGAGAGTTGTAAGACCCGAATTTAATTAAAATACGAAAATTAAATAAGAAAAGATGGGGGAAGTATGAAGGAAGTCGGGTTAAATTAATCCCGAGCACGTGCAAGGGTAAAATGGTCAAAAGACCAAAGGTCGGTATAATTTCGATAAGGAAATTTAATTAATAATATGGATTTAAGAAATCTTGGTCAATAAAAGTGAAATAAATTTATTTCGGATTAAATTGATCAAGATATTAATTTATTGAAATTAATCGGGATTAATTGGAATTTTTAGTTCGGAAAAATAATCCCGAAAATAATTGAAAAATATACCAAAAAGTCACCCGGGACAATATCCCGAAAAATACAGAGAAATTATACCCGAAAAAGGGTTAAAATATAATAAATAAATTAAATTAAATTAAATTAATTAATTTAGAATTAAATAATAATTTTAAGGGATATTTTGAATTTTTATAGAGTATTTTAAGGAATAGTGTAATAATTAAAATAAATAATAATAATAAAAATAATTAATAAAAGAAATGAAAAAAAAAAGAGAAAATGGGTCCGACGGCCGAGGGAGAAGAGCCGGACCGGCGGCGTTCCGGCGACCTCGACCCAAACCGAGGTCAGATTCGTGATGCGGACGACCCAGCGGAGCGATTGGCGGTGGAAGCCGACGGAGAACCGGCCAACAAGGCACTGAACCGGCGGTGAACCGGCCGAACCGGGGTGAACCGACGGTCTGAACCGGTCCGAACCGGACTGAACCGGTTCAGCCAAAAAGAGAGGAAAAAAGGAAGAAAAAGGGAAAAAGAAAAAAGAGAAAAAATTGGGGAAAATTCTTGTGATGCAATCGAGCTTCGGGTAAGTCAGTAGTGGTCGAATTGACCCGATTTAAATTTTGGAGTATTTAATTTAATTAATTTTGGGCTGAAAACTTACCCGGAAAAATTGTGGAATTATGTAGCTCGACAATTGGCATCCAACGAGAGCTCGAGATAGCCTCGATTTGCGGATTAGCATGGAATCTCGGGTAAGTGACCCCTATTTACGATAATTACCTCGTTATGCGTGATATTGATTTAATTTTCGCATAAATTGAATTAAATTATGAAAATTTAGATAAATTGTCGTAAATATTAAATTTAGCTATTCGAGAATTAGAACGAGGCCCGATATATTATTGGTAGGCCCAGTGAGCCCAATAGGTCTCGATAAAGTGAAAATTAAGTGGTAAACGGGCTTAAGGCCGATTAAGGTGCAATCGGGCCCAATAAGGGTGAACGGGCCCAATGATTTAAATTAAGCCCAGAAAGTATTAAATACAATTAAATTGTATAATATCTGACCTGAGGAATATTAATACGCAGTTCCGGGTATTTGATTGGGAGCATATCGGACCGCGCGACGAGACAACAGAGGAAAAGAAAAGGTCAGACTTGACAGGAAAATAAGGTAAGGGAATTCTGCGGTGACAGGAAAATGCACAGCATTGCATACTTTCAACAATATAATTATTTTGAAAACTGTTTTGAGGAAACAGAGCCGCCTACGTGTTTTATTGACATATGACGTGCTAGAGCCCAGCTCGCACGATATTTGATTTGTGTGATGCATGCATTAGTGCTGGAGCGAGAGCTCGCACTAGAGTTTTACATGCATAGGTGCTAGAGTATAACTCGCACCAGATTTCATATGCTTTTTCGTGACAGGGTGCTAGAGTCTAACTCGCACCATATTTTTATAAGATTTTCATGTGATTTATATACAGAGTGCTGAGCGTAACTCGCACTAGTTTTACCGGATTTGTGGAGTAGCGCTGTCTGCCCTTGGAGTCAGCCAAAAGGCCCAACAGGCTCAAGAGACCTCTTAGGTGGGGTGAGAGTGAGGGATGAGGTTGGCGGCCTTGTGGGGATGTAAAGCGGGCTCTGCCAGTTTTATTTGAGTTGATGAGAGTGCTGAGCATCGCTCGCACTGATTTTATGAGAACATGCGATGAGCCGTGCTTGGAGCATCGGGTAGACTGTGTGTCACCGATTTAATAGGCTCGCACGTGCGTTTTGAGACATGGCATGAGTATTGAGAAACAAACCTCTGTGGGAAGCAGGCCAATTGGGCTGGAGTACCTAAAGATATTATATGGGTTCACGGAGTACGATGTACCGTGCAAGTAGCATGGAGTACGATGTACCGTGTGGTATCTTCGGATACGGCATCTCCGGATGCATCATCTTCGGATGCCTGGGATCGGATAAGACTGACGGGATGGATTGACCCACCTCCTGGTCGGTTCCCGATCATGGTGAGAACCTGCACACTAGGATCCGTGTAGCTGAGGAACTCCCGAGGACAGATATGGCCATAGTCCTAGTTATTGCCGTTATACAGATATTGCCTCGTCTCGCATGTCGACGATTTCGATGATTTAAACTGGGTTTTTAAACTAAATTTGCATGATGGTATTTCCATGCTTTTCAAACCCACGTGTGATGTAAACCGTTTTCATGGTTTTGTGTGAGTCAGGATCACCCGCAGGAGGGGTCGAGTCCTGACTTTATTGTGAAAATTTTAATTGAGAAAGAAATGATTTGTAATAATTGCATGTTGATTTTCCGTGCAAATGTGTTTTACATAACATCATAACGCATATCATTGTTTTAAAATGTGTGGAGAAAGGGTGGTTTATGCATGGCACCACGTTCATGTAGGTAGTATGGTTACCTACTTGTTCGTAGGATTGCCTTACTGAGCTTGATGTGCTCACCCCTTTCATTTTCTCCCACAGATAATCTCCAGTTGAAGTTGCGACGACTCAGTACTGCATTCCAGATATCCGCTGCTGCCCATCAACATAAGGTATATACACTTGTACATATTGTATCTACATAAGCATAGCACAGTAACATGTTTGTAAGTAACTTTAGGGGATGTATAAATAATGTAAACAATTATAAATGACTGGAGAAGAAATAAGTTAGATGGTAATTGAATGGTGGGACTGGCATTGACGCACAGCCCAATTATTAGTGGAGTGTTGGTCACGATTCGAGGACAGGTAAGAATTTAAGTAAATAATAAAACGCGAAAAATTAACTCTGATTTTTGGGTAGTTTGGGTTGTGACAGAAGATGTATTTAAAACGATCCTAGCAATTCAAATATGTAGAAACACAATAGTATGTATAATGATACTTTCTGAAAACTACTATAAATGACATTTAAAGATTAAAGAAAATCAGAAACATCGAGATTCAAAATGTAATCCTTTAAGTACGTGAAATTTAACAGATATTATGTAAAACTGGTCGTACATTCAGAATTCCAAACAGGAATACATATCAAATCACATACTACAAAACCCGTTTCTGAAATCAGAGTTTAATTTTCAAAATGAGACTACATCGGCCCACATAATTATCACGCAGCAATAACAAATTCGTTACACGGCAAATAACTAAGTCATCCTCCGTAGAGGGAATTCAGAACCTGAAGGTAATTTCATGAGCCACAAAGGTGAAGTACAGTCGCCACGAAGGTGAAATACAGGTGCCACGAAGGCAAAATACAGGCGCCATACAGGCAAAATACAAGCGCCACGAAGGCGAGATACATGCGCTATATAGGCGAAATATAGGCGCCATACAGGTGAAATACAGGCGCCACAAAGGCGAGATACAGGCGCCATACAGGGGAAATACAGGCGCCACAAAGGCGAAATATAGGCTCCACGAAGGCGAAATATAGGCGCCACGAAGGTGAAATACAGGCGCCATACAGGTGAAATACCGGCGCCACACAGGCAAGTTCAAACACCACACATGCAAGTTCAAACACCACACAGGCGAGTCAGACACCACACAGGCGAAGTGGACAAGTGTAAGCATACAACATAAATGGCCCTTAGTCTCAAAACAACTAAAGTTTTCATATACGAAAACATCGAAATAAAATCATCTTATTCAAAAGATCATTTCAGCAGACATGCTCATATTTCGAAATCAAATTCAATTATATACAATTATTCAAAAACATAAATACAGGAGCATAGTCTCGATCAGAAATATAATTTAGAAACATGCATGAAAATCATACTTCATGTCTTTGCAAGCTTTCTTTATCAAGGTTCGAAAAGTAACTATTACCGTTTTAAATTATATCCCCTTACCTTGACCTATTGAAATCTCCGGGCTCGAGTGGTGACACCTCTTAGTGTCTCCCTTATTTCCTTCTACGATCACCTACACCGAAATCGTACACTTAGCACCATATTCCTGCGAATTGTCCGAATTGCGTTAAAATCGTAACCTATTCATTACTACTGCATGTATACGTATTATTGTATTTACCTAAGTCAACACGCACGTTTATATATTTTCGTTGCTATATATATTTTGTACATACAACTATTAATCCTACACATTTTCTATATACATTTACATGTATATGCACATATATATATATATACTCCTATATATATATATATCATCATTTGTTTTCATTTTTCCTTATCCCATGTATATATCCTTGTATGTACATATACTTAACATATCCATTCAGTATATACACCTATATGTATATACCCAGATATATATATATATATTCACTTAAATACACATTTTTCTTATATACACCCACATGTATATACACCAATATATATATATATACACTTATATATACATATATTATTATTGGTTTCCATTATTCAATATCACAAACATATATATATACATGTTTGCCTACTCCTAATCATTCCCACTTTTATCTAATTCAACTATACTAGCATGCTACTATAAACCACACATATATATTCATGTACATTAATACACATATATACATATATGTATTTTACCCCTCCTTTTTTTTTCCAATTTCATTTCACACACCTTAATACACACTAAGTCTATATCTCAAGCATGTATACATATATATACTTAACCTTATCATACTTATACACAATCACATATCTATATACATGTACAATTAAATATACATATATACACATATATTTTTACCTTTTCTTTTCTTTCTCTCTTCCTCTTTTTTTTTCCTTTTCTTTCTTCCTTTTCCTTTCTTCCCTCTCGGTCAGCCTCTAACTTCAGCCTTGGTCTTCTTCCAGTTTTTTTCAGCTCCCTCGGTTTTCTTCCATTTCCAATCCTTGTTTTGTTCTCTGTTTCCCAGGTCTTGCTTCAATGAAGCCTCGATTCCAGCCTCACCTCTTCAACTTGCTTCAATTCCTAGTTTCCTGTTTCTGTTCCCCCTCCTCTCGGTTGCTTTTGTTCAGCCTCAATTCAGTCCCACTTCCTTTTCTCCCTCAGCTCTCGGTTCCAGCCCTGCACATCCTCGATTTCTCCTTCTTCCTCAACCTCTCGGTTCCTCACTCCCTCATTCCTTTCTCTGCTTTGATCTCCTCCAGCTTCTCTTGGCCATCCCTTCTTTTATGTTGCTGTAGTTTTACAGAGGTAGGAATTCCTCTGTTCCCAGCTCTTTCCTCCGGTCTCCTACTTCAGTTTTCATTTCCTTTGCTGACTTCACCTTTCTCCTCTCGTTTTCTCACTTCGGCTTCAGTTTCCCTGCTGCTATCTATTCCTTCCTTCTCCTTTTTCCCTCCCGATCAGCCTCAGTCTACGTAACTTTCTCTTCTCCCTTTCTTCTCTCTTCCTCTTTTTTTTCCCGGCTAGTAGCTCCCTCTCTTTCCTTTCTCTTCTTTTTCCTCTTCTTTCCTTTTCTTCTTCCTCGGCAGAACCAGCTCTCCCCTTCTTTCTTCTCTTCTTTTCTTCTTTACCTTCCTTTCTTCTCTCTTTTCCCTTCCAGCCGATTGGCCTTTCTCCCTCTTCCCCCTTTCCTTCTTCCCTTTTCTTCTTCTTCCTCTTCTCTTTTCTCTTCTTCGATTCCTGCCCAGCTCCTCTATTTTAATTTGTTTATTTTGAAAGCCAATTCTGTACAACTTGTTATATATATAAAATATTAATATATATATATATATATATTATATTAACATATATATATGTTATATTAGTAGGTAGATAGATATTTGTTTGTTTGTATTATTTTTTTTTTTTGTGTTGTGTCCATTTATAAATTCTTGTCTCATGCTTTATTTATCATTTACTAATACATATATATTAAATAATATACATTACATAATATATATATATATGTCATATATATATATATATTATTACCTATCTATTATACATACATGTACGCCTATGTATATATATCTACATATACACATTTTCTTGTAAAATTATCCAAGGACATAATATCCATGCCTTCCATGAAACTCTTATTATTTCGAAAATGAAATATTATCGGAATTCCATCACTCCTCAGGAATTCCCGATACACGTTTTTACATCAACAGTTTTCAACTAATAATTTAAAATTTTCCGACCCCTCCGTACTTGCATTTGCTTTATCACTTCTTGTATCTTCAGGTTCCCAGTCATTCACGGGTTTCTCGGCCCCTATATTCCTTGAGCCCTACAACGAACATTCACACTTCCATTAAAATATAATATTTCCATTTTTATATAATCTAATTAAACGTAGGAAATTTGTGGGGTTTAAATTCCCCCCAGCTTAAAAGAATTTGGCCCTCCAAATTCATTCGGGTCCATCAAAATAGATGTGGGTACTCTTAGTCAATCTGTCTACGATCACCCAGATTAAATCATGCCCCTTTCGGGTCCTTGGTAACTCCTAATGAAATCCATATTCCAAAGTTTCCTTACATCTCGAACTCTAAATTTTTTTATAATGATTTGAATCTTTCCCATTATCTCCTATGAGTTTTCTAAACTTCCTTTATCTAATAGTTCTTGGAACTCCTTTTTCTTTGTTCCTCAAGATCTAATACCTGCGCATAATTCCAAAGATCAAACCTTAAAGTCATTAGGTATACATTACCTACAACCAGACAAGCACAAACATTGGGATGTAATTTTAGTCTTATTTTTGACACTGACAGTACTAGGCAACCTTCACTCTAATACCACTTAAACTGTAACGACCCTTGACCCTTGAAAATCGAGAGAAATTTTTTTTTAATTTAATTTACCCACTTATTCCCTTATTCACTTAGATTGTATTCCTGTGCAATGTCAAAACACTTTTCCTAATTCTTTACTCGTAATTATAATTAATTTCCCATACTTTAACTTATATGGCCGATAGAAATTTCGACAGCATAACGGCTTATATATGAGCCTACCCACCTGCAATTCGGTTGTTTTGACAATCCTAGATATCCACAACTACCAAGCATACTTTCCAAATCCATCTTTACCACTCAATACATCTATTTCGATTTAATACTAGTCATCTCAAAATATAATCCCAAAATAATATTGTTTACATCGTTTTCCTTACAAATTACATCCCAACAAACATATTCCCAATATATGTGTCTGTGCGTACAGATATGTCTAGTACAGGAATGTAAATGTATACCTTTCTGCGTGTACAAAAAGTAGCCTAGGGTAGCTCTCCCTACCAGCCTACGTCGTGTACGCAGCAGGTAGCGCCTATGGATCACTGCAATTAATCTGAAAGGTAGAGGGGTGAGCTTTCGGGAAAAAGCCCAATAAGAAGATGTATTTAAAACGTTCCTAGCAATTCAAAATGTAGAAACACAATAGTACGTATAATGATACTTTCTGAAAACTACTATAAATTACATTCAAAGATTAAGGAAAATCAGAAACATCGAGATTCAAAACGTAATCCTTTAAGTACGTGAAACTTAACAGATATTACGTAAAACTGGTCGTACATTCAGAATTCCAAACAAGAATACATATCAAATCACATACTACAAAATCCGTTTCTGAAATCAGAGTTTAATTTTCAAAATGAGACTACATCGGCCCACATAATTATCACGCGGCAATAACAAATTCGTTACGCGGCAAATAACCAAGTCATTCTCCGTAGAGGGAATTCAGAACCCGAAGGTAATTTTAGGTGCCACAAAGGCGAAGTACAGGCGCCACAAAGGCGAAATACAGGTGCCACGAAGGAAAAATACAGGCGCCATGAAGGTGAGATACAGGCGAAATACAGGCGCCACGAAGGCGAAATACAGGCGCCAAACAAGCGAAATACAGGCGCCACGAAGGCAAAATACAGGCGCCACGAAGGCGAAATATAGGCGCCATATAAGCGAAATACAGGCGCCACGAAGGTGAAATACAGGTGCCACACAGGCGATTTCAAATGCCACACAGACGAGTCAGACACCACACAAGCGAAGTTGACAAGCGTAAGCATACAACATAAATGGCCCTTAGTCTCAAAACAACTATAGTTTTCATATACGAAAACATCGAAATAAAATCATCTTATTCGAAAGATCATTTCAATAGACATGCTCATATTCCGAAATCAAAATCAGTTATATACAATTATTCAAAAACATAAATACAGAGAGCATAGTCTTGATCAGAAATATAATTTAGAAACATGCATGAAAATCATAGTTCATGTCTTTGCAAGCTTTCTTTATCAAGGTTCGAAAAGTAACTATTACCATTTTAAATTATATCCCCTTACCTCGATCTATCAAAATCTCCGGGCTCGAGTGGTGATGCCTCTTAGTATCTCCCTTATTTCCTTCTACGATTACCTACACCGAAATTGTACACTTAGCACCCTATTCGTGCAAATTGCCCGAATTGTGTTAAAATCGTAACCTATTCGTTACTACTGCGTGTGTATGTATTATTGTACGTACCTAAGTCAACACGCACATTTATATATTTTCTTTGCTATACATATATTTTGTACATACAACTATTAATCATACACATTTTCTATATACATTTACATGTATATGCACATAAATATATAAATACTCATATATATATATCATCATTTGTTTTCATTTTTCCTTATCCCATGTATATATCCTTGTATGTACATATACTTAACATATCCATTCATTATATACACCTATATGTATATACCCAAATATAGATATATATATTCACTTAAATACACATTTTTCTTATATACACCCACATGTATATACACCAATATATATATATATATACACACACATATATATACATATATTATTATTAGTTTCCATTATTCAATATCACAAACATATATATATATATATGTTTGCCTACGTCACGACCCAAACTACCTAAAAATCAGAGTTAATTTTTCGCGTTTTGTTGTTTACTTAACTTAAATTCTTACCTGTCCTCGAAACGTGACCACACTCCACTAATAATTGGGCTGTGCGTCAATGCCAGTCCCACCATACATCTACCCTAGTACTTAATTCTTCTCCAGTCATTTATAATTGTTTACAATATTTATACATCCCCTAGAGACACTTACAAACATGTTACTGTGCTATGCTTATTTAGATACAATTTGTACAAGTGTATATACCTTACGTTGATGGGCAGCAGCGGATATCCGAAATGCAGTACTGAGTCGTCTCAACTTCAACTGGAGATTATCTGTGGGAGAAAATGAAAGGGGTGAGCACATCAAGCTCAGTAAGGCAATCCTACGAACAAGTAGATAACCATACCACCTACATGAACGTAGTGCCATGCATAAACCACCCTTTCTCCACACATTTTAAAACAGATGATATGAGTTATGATGTTATGTAAATCAAGTTTGCACAAAAAATTCAACATGCAATTATTTTAAATCATTTCTTTCTCATTTAAAAATTTCACAATAAAGTCAGGACTCGACTCCTCCTTCGGGTGATCCTGACTCACACAAAACCATGAAAATTGGTTTACATTCACACATGGGTTTGAAAAGCATGGAAATACCATCATGCAAATTTAGTTTAAAACCCAGTTTCAAACATCGTCAAGATCATCAACATGCGAGACTAGGCAACGTCTGTATATCGACAATAACCAGGACTATGGCCATATGTGTCCTCGGGAGTTCCTCAGCTACATGAATCCTAGTGTGCGGGTTATCACCATGATCGGGAACCGCCCAGGAGGTGGGTCAATCCATCCCGTCAGTCTTATCTGATCCCAGGCATCCGAAGATGCTGCATCCGGAGATGCCGTATCCGAAGATACCACACGGTACATCATACTCCATGCTACTTGCACGGTACATCGTACTCCGTGAACCCATATAATATCTCTATACTCATGCCATGTCTCAAAACGCACGTGCGGGCCTATTTAATCGGTGACACATAGTCTACCTGATGCTCCAAGCACGGCTCATCGCATGTTCTCATAAAATCAGTGCGAGCGATGCTCAGCACTCTCATCAATCAAGTAAAACTGGTAGAGCCCGCTTTACATCCCCACAAGGCCGCCAACCTCATCCCTCACTCTCACCCCACCTAAGAGGTCTTTTGAGCCTGTTGGGCCTTTTAGCTGACTCCAAGGGCAGACAGCGCTACTCCACAAATCCAGTAAATCTAGTGCGAGCTAAGCTCAACACTTTGTATATAAATCACATGAAAATCTTATAAAATCTGGTGCGAGTTAGACTCTAGTACCGTGTCACAAAAAAGCATGTGAAATCTGGTGCGAGTTATACTCTAGCACCTATGCATGTAAAACTCTAGTGCGAGCTCTCGCTCCAGCACCAATGCATGCATCACCCAAATTAAAACATCGTGCGAGCTGAGCTCTAGCACGTCACATGTAAATAAAAACACGTAGGCGGCTCTGTTTTCTCAAAACAGTTTTCAAAACAGTTATATCGTTGAAAGTATGCAATGCTGTGCATTTTCTTTCAAGGTTAGCCAGCCTACTCATGCATGCATTAAAATGTCTCCAGAACGAGCAGAACCCTCTTGTTCTTGCTCCTCCCAATTTTTCTTAAATTTGTAAATTTTACCCTTAACAAGGGTATTTTAGTAATTTACCCATTCGGGGCACTAAAATTATTATTCGACCTTTAGACCCTTCAGATAAATTTTAAAGACTGCATATGAACTTGAAATTTCATAAAGTTTACCTCTAGCAGTCCGTAGAATTCCCTTACCTTATTTTCCTGTAGAGTCTGACCTTTTCTTTTCCACTGTTGTCTCGTCGCGCAGTCCGATATGCTCCCAATCAAACCTCCGGAACTGCGTATAAATATTCTTGAGGTCAGATAACATATAATTTAATTGTATTTCCTATTTTATGGGCTTAATTTAAATCATTGGGCCCGTTTACCCCTATTGGGCCCGATTGCACCTTAATGGGCCTTAATCGGCCTTAAGCCCGTTTTCCACTTAATTTTCACATTATCAAGGCCTATTGGGCTCATTGGGCCCACCAATAATTTATTGGGCCTCGTTCTAACTCTCGAATAGCTAAATTTAATATTTACGACAATTTATCTAAATTTTCCATAATTTAATTCAATTTATGCGAAATTTAAATTCGAAACACGTATAACGATGTAAATTGTCATAAATAAGGGTCACTTACCCGAGATTCCATGCTAATATGTAAATCGAGGCTATCTCAAGCTCTCGGTGGATGCCAATCGTCGAGCTACATAATTTCATAATTTTTTGGGTAAATTTCCAGTCGAAAATTAATTAAATAAAATATTCCAAAATTTAAATCGGTCAATTTGACCGCTTATCGACTTACCCGAAGCTCGATTGCATCGCTGGAATTTTCTCTAATTTTTTTCTCTTTTTCTTTTTCCCTTTTTTTCCTTTCTTTTCTTTCTTTTTCCTTCCTTTTTCCTTTCTTTTCTTTCCTCTTTCCTTCCTTTTCCCTCCTTTTCCTTCCCTTTCCTTTCGGCCAAACGGTGCCGTTTACTGCCAATTGCCGTCGTCGGCGTTTTCGGCGGTCTCACCGGCCAAGACCGGTCTCAAAAGAATCGGCTTCTTCCCCTGAGTGCGTCGGTAGCCTCCGTTCCAGCCCAGACGCGGTGATTCGTCGGGAATCGGCCCGTTTCTTCGTCGGTCTTCCTTCGCTCCGATTGGCCTGCTCCAGCCACCTGGCGGCGTGATTCCGGTGCCCACGTGCTCGCCGGACTCCCCTCTTCCTCCTGGTAGCTTCGTCGAAGCCCGTCGATCGCCGGTGTGTTGGAATCGGCGGTGAAGGATCGCGAGTCATTTTCGGTTTCTATGGTTTCGGGTTTTTTCCAAGCCTTTCTCTCTCCTCTTTTTTTTGTTTCAGATTCTTTTTTTTTGTTTTATTATTATTATTATAATTTATTTAATTATTTCACTATTCATTAAAATACTCCATAAAATCCAAAATATCTACACTTATATTATTTTTATTCTAATTTAATTTATTTAATTTAAATTTAATTTATTAAATATATTTTTCTCCAAATTTTTGATATTATTCCTTCGCGCTTTTCGAGATATAGTTCTGGTAATTTTTCGGTATTTTTAAAATTTCTGAATCTTGATCAATTGACCCAAATTTTATAATTTCCTCATTATCGATCAAGATATCTTACATCCTTATTTTAAATTAAAGTTTTCTTATCGCCTTAATACCGGGTTTTGGTATTTTTACCATTTTACCCCTGCTCTTGTTTCGAAAATCAATTTTACCTGACCTTCCTTCATACATCCCCATATTTTCTTATTTAATTTTCGTATTTTAATTAAATTCGGGTCTTACAACTCTCCCCCACTTAAGGAATTTGGTCCTCCAAATTAGAACCAAGTCATATGAGTCCATATACAACTCCGGGTACATCGATCGTATCATACTCTTAAATTCTTATGTGACCTTCTCCGGAGTGTATTACTACCAAAGGACTTTAATTAGGGAGATCATCTTAAACCTCAATACTTTCTCTTTCCTGTTTAATGCCCGAATCAACTTCTTCAATATACTTATATTTTCATCAAACTGAACTGTTAGATCTCATATCCTATCACCTATGCTGGATCTGGATAATATTTTTGAAGCATCAAAAGCTGAGACACATTGTGGGTGCCTGTTAATTCAGGTGATAACACCAACCTACAGGTCTTATCTCCCACTTGTCCAATCTCTTAAAATATTCCATCCAGCGCAACTCAATTTACCTTCTTCCTAAAGTTCGCTATGTCCTTATTCTCTTAGGACAAGTAACTTTCAACCATACCAATTCACCCTCGGTGAATTCCAATACTTTTCTATCTGCTCTGAGGTGTTCTTAATCTCTCATCCTTAACTAAACATCCTCAGAGACTTATTATCCAAGGTCAAAAAATAATTCTATCTGTCACCCACTTTTTCTTATCTAATTTGGGAAACAATCCCTACAGCCATACACTGCCTCATATCTTGTTATCCCGAAACTCAAGTGCCAACTGTTGTTATTGGCGACTTCAATTTGTAACAACTGATCATTCCAGGAGCTTATAAAATTAATGCACAAACTCTCATCATATCCTCCAGAACTTGTACAGTCCTCTCTGACTGACCATCTGTCTGAGGACGGAAAGCTGTACTAATACTCAGTCGGGTTCCCATAGCTTCCTGAAAAATATTCCCCGAAATGTGAAGTGAAACGAGAATCCCTATATGATACCATGCTCACTGGAACGCTACATCATGTTCCACGATCTTCCTTATACATAAATCCTCATACACACTCTGAGTATCTGGAGATTTCATAACCAGAAGGTGGGTAGACTTAGTCACTCTATAGACTATCATCCAAATAGCCTCCTAATTCACCTGGGTTCTCTATAACCCATCATAAAATTCATGGAGACTTGCTCCCATTTTCGTGCCGTGTCGATATAGGTAGAGGTTGCAATAACTCTGCAGACTTTTAATACTCTACCATATTTCTTTTCATATCTGACCACTAATACCCTTTTCAGAGATTTCATATTTATATTCTTTACTTTCGTATGCACTGTATATCCCGAAGAGTGAGCTTCTGAAAATATTACTATCTCATCAACCGTGGTTCTGGGGAGCACTCATATTATCTCTGAACCTCTCTATAAATCATCAACACTCGATGTGAACTCTGTCACTATACCCTTCTGAATCTGACCCAAACTATCGACACCCTGTCGATCATCACGCTAAGCCTGGCAAATCCGGGCACTCTCATCCGGTTCTAGTGTCACGACCCAAACTACCCAAAAATCAGAGTTAATTTTTTCGCATTTTATTATTTACTTAAGTTCTTACCTGTCCTCGAATCGTGACCACACTCCACTAATAATTGGGCTGTGCGTCAATGCCAGTCCTACCATTCAATTACCATTTAACTTATTTCTTCTCCAGTCATTTATAATTGTTTACATTATTTATACATCCCCTAAAGTTACTTACAAACATGTTACTGTGCTATGCTTATGTAGATACAATATGTACAAGTGTATATAATACCTTATGTTGATGGGCAGCAGCGGATATCCGGAATGCAGTACTGAGTCGTCGCAACTTCAACTGGAGATTATCTGTGGGAGAAAATGAAAGGGGTGAGCACATCAAGCTCAGTAAGGCAATCCTACGAACAAGTAGGTAACCATACTACCTACATGAACGTAGTGCCATGCATAAACTACCCTTTCTCCACACATTTTAAAACAAATGATGTGAATTATGATGCTATGTAAATCGAGTTTGCACGAAAAATTCAACATGCAATTATTTTAAATCATTTCTTTCTCTTTAAAAATTTCACAATGAAGTCAGGACTCGACCCCTCCTTCGGGTGATCCTGACTCACACAAAACCATGGAAATTGAGTTTCTCAAAAGCATCGATATCGAAAACATACGTATATATATACACAAGATACGAGACTAGGCAATAACTGTATATCGGTAATAACCAGGACTGGCCAATATGTCCTCGTGAGTCCCTCTAGCTTCACGGATCCTAGTGTGCGAGGTCTTACCCTGATCGGGAACTGCCCGGGAGGTGGGTCAATCCAACCCGTCAGTCTTATCCGATCTCACGCATCTGAAGATGTCGTATCCGAAGATACCCCGTATCACAAAGATACCGTATCATAAAGATACCCCGTATCACAAAGATACCGTATCCGAAGATACCCTGTATCACAAAGATACCGTATCCGAAGATACCCCACGGTACATCGTACTCCATGCTACTTGCACGGTACATCGTACTCCATGGACCCATATCACTCTAGGTACTCCAGCCCAAATGGCCTGCTTCCCACAGAGGTTTTCCTAACTCAATACTCGTTGCCATGTCTCAAAACGCACGTGCGAGCCTATTTAATCGGTGACACACAGTCTACCCGATGCTCCAAGCACGGCTTATCGTATGATCTCTGAAAAGTAGTGCGAGCGGTGCTCTAACACTGTCAGTAAATCAAATAAAACTAGTGCGAGCTAAGCTCTAGCACTCTATATGCAAACCATATGAGAAGCTGGTGCGAGCGAAGCTCCAACACCTTGTCTCAAAAATCACATAAAAATATGGTGCGAGTTAGACTCTAGCACCCTGTCACGAAAATCATATATATATGTATACAAATCTGGTGCGAGTTGGACTCCAGCACCTATGCATGTAAAACTCTAGTGCGAGCTCTCGCTCCAGTACTAATGCATGCATCACAAAAATCAAACATCGTACGAGCTGAGCTCTAGCACGTCACATGTAAATAAAACATGTAGGCGGCTCGGTTATTTCCAAATAGTTTTCACAGAAATCACATCAATTAAGATATGCAATGCTATGCATTTTTCTTTAAAAGTGAGCCAGCCTACTCATGCATGTGTTGAAATACCTCCAGAACGAGCAGGAACCTCTTGTCCTTGCTTCTCCCAATTTTTCCTAAATTTTTAGAATTTACCCTTAGCAAGGGTATTTTAGTAATTTGCCCATTCGGGGCACTAAAATTATTAATTGACCTCTAGACCCTTCAGATAAATTTTAAAGGACTGCATATGAATTTAAAATCTCGTAAAGTTACCTCTAGCAGTCCGCAGAATTCCCTTACCTTAATTTTCTGTCGAGTCTGACCTTTTCTTTCCCAATGTTGTCTCGTCGCGCAGTCCGTTATGCTCCCAATCAAATGCTCGGAACTGCGTATTAATATTCCTCAGGTCAGATATTATGCAATTTAATCGTATTTAATCTTTTCTGGGCTTAATTTAAATCGTTGGGCCCATTTACTCCTATTGGGCCCGATTGCACCTTAATGGGCCTTGATCGGCCTTAAGCCCGTTTACCACTTAATTTTCACTTTATCGAGGCCTATTGGGCTCATTGGGCCCGCCAATAATTTATCGGGCCTCGTTCTAATTCTAGAATAGCTAAATTTAATATTTACGACAATTTAACTAATTTTCCATAATTTAATTCAATTTATGCAGAAATTAAATCAATATCATGCATAACGAGGTAATTGTCGTAAATAGGGGTTACTTACCCGAGATTCCATGCTAGTCCATAAATCGAGGCTGTCTCGAGCTGTCGTTGGATGCAAATTATCGAGCTACACAATTCCACAATTTTTCCGGGTAAGTTTTCAGTCCAAAATTAATTAAATTAAATACTCCAAAATTTAAATCGGGTCAATTTGACCACTTATCGACTTACTCGAAGCTCGATTGCATCATAGGAATTTTCCCCAATTTTTTCTCTTTTTCTTTTTCCCTTTTTCTTCCTTTTTTCCTCCTCTTTTTGGCTGAACCGGTTCAGTCCGGTTCGGACCGGTTCAGACCGTCGGTTCACCCCGGTTCGACCGGTTCACCGCCGGTTCGCCACCTTGCCGGCCGGTTCTCCGCCGGCTTCCACCGCCAGCAGCTCCGCTGGGTCGCCCGCACCTCGAATCTGGCCTCGGTTCGCCTCAACGTCGCCGGAATACCGTCGGTCCGACTGTTCTCCTCTTCGCCGTCGGACCCGTCTCCCTCTTTTAGCCGTCGCCGGCGATTCCGGCCGTTTCGTCGGGTGCCATCGGTCCCAAAAGCACCGCCGTCGACTGGGCTCTCCAAATCGGGCCTCGGCTCCTCCTGAATCGCCGCCGTTCGCCGCCGGTGGCCTTCTCTTTCCCCGCGGCTTCTCCTCCCGATTTCGGCCTCCTCCGGCGTCGGTTGGCTGCACCGCCGGTACCATCGTGCTCACCGGCGTCCCCTCTTCCATTTTCGACCCTTGGCCCGGTCATCGGCCGCCGGACAGCTCGTCGGGCTTCTTCGGTCAATTGCCTCCGTTTTTCTTTCTCTCTCCCCGACCACTCTCTCTCTCTCTTCCCCTTTTTTTTTCTTTTGTTTTATTAATATTAATATTATTATTTTTATTTATTTTAATTATTTTACTATTCATTAAAAAACTCCATAAAATCCCAAAATATCTACAAAATTATTATTTTTATTTTAATTTATTTTATTTAATTTTATTTAATTTATTTTAACCCTTTTTCGGGTATATTTTCCCCGTATTTTCGGGATATTGTCCCTGGTGACTTTTCGGTATATTTTTCAATTATTTTCGGGATTATTTTTTTTTTGAACTAAAAATTCCAATTAATCCCGATTAATTCCAATAAATTAATATCTCGATCAATTTAATCCGAAATAAATTTATTTCACTTTTATTGACCAAGATTTCTTAAATTCATATTTTTAATTAAATTTTCTTATCGAAATTATACCGACCTTTGGTATTTTGACCATTTTGCCCTTACACGTGTTCGGGATTAATTTAACCCGACTTCCTTCATACTTCCCCCATCTTTTCTTATTTAATTTTCGTATTTTAATTAAATTCAGGTCTTACAACTCTCCCCCACTTGAGGAATTTGGTCCTCCAAATTAGAACCAAGTCATATGAGTCCATATACAACTCCGGGTATATCTATCGTATCATACTTCTTAAATTCTTATGTGACCTTCTCCGGAGTGTATTACTACCAAAGGACTTTAATTAGGGAGATCATCTTAAACCTCTATACTGTCTCTTTCCTGTTTAATGCCCGAATCAACTTTTCAATATACTTATATTTTCATTAGATTGAACTTGTGGAGTTCATATTCTATCACTTACGCTGGATCTGTATAGTATTTCTGAAGCATCAAAAGCTGGGACACATTGTGGGTGCCTGTTAATTCTCGTGATAACATCAACCTACAGGTCTTATCTCCCACTTGTCCAATCTCTCAAAATATTCCATCCAGCGCAACTCAATTTACTTTCTTCCAAAAGTTCGTTATGTCCTTATTCTCTTAGGACAAGAAATGTTTCAACCAAACTAATTCACCAAGGGTGAATTCCAATACCTGTCTATTTGCTCTGAGGTATTCTTAATCTCTCACTCTTAATTAAACATCCTCAGAGACTTATTATCCAAAGTCAAAATTAATTATGTTCTGTCACCCACTTTTCTTATCCAATTTGGGGGAACAACCCCTACAGCAATACACTGTCTCATATCTTGTTATCCCGATACTCAATTGCCAATTGTCGTTATTGGCGACTTCAATTAGAAATCAACTGATCATTCCAGGAGCTTATAAAATCAAGGGCACATGCTTTCATCGGATCCTCCAGAACTTGTACAGTCCTCTCTGACTGACCATCTGTCTGAGGACGAAAAGCTGTGCTAATACTCAGTCGGGTTCCCATAGCTTCCTGAAAATATCCTCCGAGGTAAGAAGTGAAACGGGAATCCCTATATGATACCATGCTCACTGGAACGTTACTTAGTGTTCCACAATCTTCCTTACACATAAATCCTCATATATACTCTGAGTATCTGGGGAGTTCATAACCAGAAGGTGGGTAGACTTAGTCACTCTATCGACTATCATCCAAATAGCCTCGTAATTCACCTGGGTTCTCTGTAACCCATCACGACATTCATGGAGACTCGCTCTCATTTTCGTGCCGTGTCGATATAGGTAGGTGCTGCAATAACTCTGCAGACTTTTAATACTCTACCTTACTCTACTGACACACTAGGCACTTTTCTACAATCTCTATCATATCTCTTTCCTCATCTGACCACCAATACCCTTTTCGAGATTTCGATATATATTTTTATCATCTTCCATATGCACTGTATATCCCGAAGGGTGAGCTTCTGACAATATCACTATCCCATCAACTGTGGTCCTGGGGAGCACTTATACTGTCTCTGAGCCTCTCTGTAAATCATTATCACACTCTCTGTGATCTCTGTCACTGTACCCTTCTGAATCAGACCCAAACTATCGACATCCGATCGATCATCACGCTAAGCCTGGCAAATCTGGGCACTCTCATCCGGTTCTAATCTCAGGCTAGCTGTCACACAATCACTGTCTTCATCAGAAGGGATCACATCAATACTGAGGTTCACAACTGCATCTAGCGGCTCACGCTCCCTGACCATCATATGTAATACCATCCCGAGGCTCTTTCTACTCAAAGCATCAGCCTTTCCTGGGTGGTACAATTTTCCACAAGCGAAATCTCTCAGAAGCTCTAACCCACTATGTATTCTCATGTTCGCCTTTCTGTGAAAACAGATACTCGGGCTTTATGATCAGTGCATATCCACAATTTCTCACCATGTACTTAATAGTACTATATCATCGGTACAAATACTACCGTTGCCAACTTAAAATCATGGGTCAAATAGTTTATTTCGTGATCAAAGAGTTGTCTGACTCCATAATTGACTATCTTCCCATTATACATCAATACACAGCTCCTTCATTATTTCGAGGTATCCATACTCACTGAGAACCTCTTGAGCTGTTGGGTATGACGAAATTAATCACGGTGGTCAGTTCATACTTCACTACACCGAAATTCACGTCACCTCTATCATCTTATTTATCATCTCATTCAAAGACCACGTTTCTCTAGTTAAACGTGTCAACCAAGTAGACCATTTGAGAACTCGCAACAACCCATTTGTAAAAGCAATCTTCCAATTGTTGCTTATAATTTGCCTTAGACTTTCACTACACCCAACCTATCATCGAAAATGATGATTACAACTCGATCCAATCCTTGACTTATTTACGCATAAGCGTCTAAGATCCTTCTCAACCGCTTACGTTTTCAGGTACTAACCTGCGTCATTTCCTTTTCTTATCTTAACGGCTCTTATTAAATTTTACTATGTTAGCCTTTATGATTCGTCGAATTTTTTAATATTCTTATCGTCTTAGTAAAGGTATCCTAATGCTAAAGGTATTTATTACGACGATCGGTTTCACGTTATAGGATATATATATATTTTTAGACGCTGTCAAGTCTTCAGGCGGGGAGGTATTTTGAAATACCTTTATTAACCTTCAGACTTAACCACAACTACTGGTTATGGTTATACCCATCTTTATCCTTGGTTATAATTTATATTCCTTACTAATTGCTTAATCCCAATTACTTCATATCGTAAGGATGTTCTTACCTAACATACGCCTCTTACTCCGATACATCTTGTATCTATAATCAAGCATATCTTATCATCAAAGATTATCTCCTTAGTGTATTCACTATAATGAAACTTTTATCTTTATTCATTCCGTGAGTACATCCTTTACTCCTTTAATTTCAACTGTTGCACTCCTTTTTATTACTTAAAATCTCTATATCCATATCCCGTTAATTAATCCTCCTTTATTGGGGTACTCATTTATCGGTATTGTGCCCAATGATGTAGGCATTCATGCCTTTTACTCACTTATATGCGAATGAAGGCGGTATAAATAAATGTGCGGCACCAGGATCAATAAACATATGTACTTTATTATTCATAATAAGTGTGGTATCTTACACCACATCCATGAAACATCCATAGCGTCCTGGTCCAAGACATCCTTTCGCCTTCATCCAACAACCTACTTTCCTTTTTCTCTTCAGCTATGTCCTACCTTTTCGTTGCAGCTATACCAACGAAGTTTTTCTGTCTCTTTACTTTTCTGTGGGGCGATCTCGCCCAGCTCTGTGCAATAAAAATCAATGGTCCATCTTACCACATTTAACAGCCATTTTCATCAATACAGTGTAGATATAGACCCTCCTTCCATGGTATCCACCACACATCTCACACTGCTTACAGTACTTACACTGCTACACCGCTTCGTAGCAGGTCGGGATTCTCCAATCACAATGCCCCTCAAGAGTGCCAAAATTAGTTGCACTGAGGCCTTACCAATTCTCTTACTCCATAACTGGTCAAATCAAATCTTTTTACCAATTTGCATTTTCCCATCTTGACATCTTTGTCATTTCTCGATTCTCTTTTCTGTCTCTATTTCAGCCCTCATTACCTTTCTCAATCTCAGAGGCGTGCAATTCATGTTCTTATTTACCCAACTGCAAATCTGCGCACTGCCTCGGTATAAGTAATATCTCACGGGCCAATTGGACTCTAATTGAAAAGTTGAGCCATTTCATAAACTTTTAGACATCTCGACTGTCACTTGTTCATAGTGTCGAGGCAATATCTGCCAAGAATATAACTGGGTTTCATACTCATAATCAATTTAGTATTCCTGGGCAGTGTAAGAAATTTTTCCTTGAAATTTCCTTTAAATCATGTCCGGGATATCCTGTCACCGGAATACATCCAATAAGATTTCTCATCTTAGCTATGGATGTTTAACACTTAAGATGGGTCGATCGGGTTTCCACCAATGTTTCGCTGTGCCCTCTGATCTCATTCATAATCTGAGCAATTAGCTCCTCAAAATAATTCCCATGCTCCGCTTCAATCTCGCGAAGCGTGTCTCAATACTGTCCGATCTCTCCGTCGGACTCTGTGAGGCATTCTCAACATTAGCCTCCAATTCAATTTCATCCTGGTTCTCACAAGTCAACTCAGCATGACTTAGCAGACTCAGGTCTACCTCTACGACCTTTGCCTCGTGCACTTTCTCATCTAACGGGACTCATATTAGGCATTCCTGCATTCTTAACCATTTCTTAGTCAAGCCCATCTCGATATACACTATTGTATCTAACTAAGCACAGTAACACGGGGATGTAATTTCCTAATTACTGACACTGACACACATCAGACCAACTTCGCTCTGATACCATAATAATTGTCACGACCCAAACTACCCAAAAATCAGAGTTAATTTTTTCGCATTTTATTATTTACTTAAGTTCTTACCTGTCCTCGAATCGTGACCACACTCCACTAATAATTGGGCTGTGCGTCAATGCCAGTCCCACCATTCAATTACCATTTAACTTATTTCTTCTCCAGTCATTTATAATTGTTTACATTATTTATACATCCCCTAAAGTTACTTACAAACATGTTACTGTGCTATGCTTATATAGATACAATATGTACAAGTGTATATAATACCTTATGTTGATGGGCAGCAGTGGATATCCGGAATGCAGTACTGAGTCGTCGCAACTTCAACTGGAGATTATCTGTGGGAGAAAATGAAAGGAGTGAGCACATCAAGCTTAGTAAGGCAATCCTACGAACAAGTAGGTAACCATACTACCTACATGAACGTAGTGCCATGCATAAACCACCCTTTCTCCACACATTTTAAAACAAATGATGTGAATTATGATGCTATGTAAATCGAGTTTGCACGGAAAATTCAACATGCAATTATTTTAAATCATTTCTTTCTCTTTAAAAATTTCACAATGAAGTCAGGACTCGACCCCTCCTTCGGGTGATCCTGACTCACACAAAACCATGGAAATTGAGTTTCTCAAAAGCATCGATATCGAAAACATACGTATATATATACACAAGATACGAGACTAGGCAATAACTGTATATCGATAATAACCAGGACTGGCCAATATGTCCTCGTGAGTCCCTCTAGCTTCACAGATCCCAGTGTGCGAGGTCTCACCCTGATCGGGAACTGCCCGGGAGGTGGGTCAATCCAACCCGTCAGTCTTATCCGATCTCACGCATCTGAAGATGCCGTATCCGAAGATACCCCGTATCACAAAGATACCGTATCATAAAGATACCCCGTATCACAAAGATACCGTATCCGAAGATACCCTGTATCACAAAGATACCGTATCCGAAGATACCCCACGGTACATCGTACTCCATGCTACTTGCACGGTACATCGTACTCCATGGACCCATATCACTCTAGGTACTCCAGCCCAAATGGCCTGCTTCCCACAGAGGTTTTCATAACTCAATACTCATTGCCATGTCTCAAAATGCACGTGCGAGCCTATTTAATCGGTGACACACAGTCTACCCGATGCTCCAAGCACGGCTTATCGTATGATCGCTGAAAAGTAGTGCGAGCGGTGCTCTAACACTGTCAGTAAATCAAATAAAACTAGTGCGAGCTAAGCTCTAGCACTCTGTATGCAAACCATATGAGAAGCTGGTGCGAGCGAAGCTCCAACACCTTGTCTCAAAAATCACATAAAAATATGGTGCGAGTTAGACTCTAGCACCCTGTCACGAAAATCATATATATATGTATACAAGTCTGGTGCGAGTTGGACTCCAGCACCTATGCATGTAAAACTCTAGTGCGAGCTCTCGCTCCAGCACTAATGCATGCATCACAAAAATCAAACATCGTGCTAGCTGAGCTCTAGCACGTCACATGTAAATAAAACATGTAGGCGGCTCGGTTATTTCCAAATAGTTTTCACAGAAATCACATCAATTAAGATATGCAATGCTATGCATTTTTCTTTAAAAGTGAGCCAGCCTACTCATGCATGTGTTGAAATACCTCCAGAACGAGCAGGAACCTCTTGTCCTTGCTCCTCCCAATTTTTCCTAAATTTTTAGAATTTACCCTTAGCAAGGGTATTTTAGTAATTTGCCCATTCGGGGCACTAAAATTATTAATTGACCTCTAGACCCTTCAGATAAATTTTAAAGGACTGCATATGAATTTAAAATTACGTAAAGTTACCTCTAGCAGTCCGCAGAATTCCCTTACCTTAATTTTCTGTCGAGTTTGACCTTTTCTTTCCCAATGTTATCTCGTCGCGCAGTCCGTTATGCTCCCAATCAAATGCTCGAAACTGCGTATTAATATTGCTCAGGTCAGATATTATGCAATTTAATCGTATTTAATCTTTTCTGGGCTTAATTTAAATCGTTGGGCCCATTTACTCCTATTGGGCCCGATTACACCTTAATGGGCCTTGATCGACCTTAAGCCCGTTTACCACTTAATTTTCACTTTATCGAGGCCTATTGGGCTCATTGGGCCCACCAATAATTTATCGGGACTCGTTCTAATTCTCGAATAGCTAAATTTAATATTTACGACAATTTAACTAATTTTTCATAATTTAATTCAATTTATGCGGAAATTAAATCAATATCACGCATAACGAGGTAATTGTCGTAAATAGGGGTCACTTACCCGAGATTTCATGCTAGTCCTTAAATCGAGGCTGTCTCGAGCTGTCGTTGGATGCCAATTATCGAGCTACACAATTCCATAATTTTTTCGGGTAAGTTTTCAGTCCAAAATTAATTAAATTAAATACTCCAAAATTTAAATCGGGTCAATTTGACCGCTTATCGACTTACCCGAAGCTCGATTGCATCATAGGAATTTTCCCCAATTTTTTCTCTTTTTCTTTTTCCCTTTTTCTTCCTTTTTTCCTCCTCTTTTTGGCTGAACCGGTTCAGTCCGGTTCGGACCGGTTCAGACCGCCGGTTCACCCCGGTTCGGCCGGTTCACCGCCGGTTCGCCACCTTGCCGGCCGGTTCTCCGCCGGCTTCCACCTCCAGCAGCTCCGCTGGGTCGCTCGCACCTCGAATCTGGCCTCGGTTCGCCTCAACGTCGCCGGAATACCGCCGGTCCGGCTGTTCTCCTCTTCGCCGTCGGACCCGTCTCCCTCTTTTGGCCGTCGCCGGCGATTCCGGCCGTTTCGTCGGGTGCTATCGGTCCCAAAAGCACCGCCGTCGACTGGGCTCTCCAAATCGGGCCTCGGCTCCGCCTGAATCGCCGCCGTTCGCCGCCGGTGGCCTTCTCTTTCCCCGCGGCTTCTCCTCCCGATTTCGGCCTCCTCCGGCGTCGGTTGGCTGCACCGCCGGTACCATCGTGCTCACCGGCGTCCCCTCTTCCATTTTCGACCCTTGGCCCGGTCATCGACCGCCGGACAGCTCGTCGGGCTTCTTTCGGTCAATTGCCTCCGTTTTTCTTTCTCTCTCCCCGACCTCTCTCTCTCTCTCTTCCCCTTTTTTTTTCTTTTGTTTTATTAATATTATTATTATTATTTTTATTTATTTTAATTATTTTACTATTCATTAAAAAACTCCATAAAATCCCAAAGTATCTATAAAATTATTATTTTTATTTTAATTTAATTTATTTAATTTTATTTAATTTATTTTAACCCTTTTTCGGGTATATTTTCCCCGTATTTTTGGGATATTGTCCCGGGTGACTTTTCGGTATATTTTTCAATTATTTTCGGGATTATTTTTTTTTTTTGAACTAAAAATTCCAATTAATCCTGATTAATTCCAATAAATTAATATCTCGATCAATTTAATCCGAAATAAATTTATTTCACTTTTATTGACCAAGATTTCTTAAATTCATATTTTTAATTAAATTTCCTTATCGAAATTATACCGACCTTTGGTCTTTTGACCATTTTGCCCTTATACGTGTTCGGGATTAATTTAACCCGACTTCCTTCATACTTCCCCCATCTTTTCTTATTTAATTTTCGTATTTTAATTAAATTCAGGTCTTACATCTAGTCTCAGGCTAGCTGTCATACAATCACTGTCATCATCAGAAGGGATCACATCAATACTGAGGTCCACAACTGCTCAAGCAGCTCACGCTCCCTGACCAACATATGTGGTACCTCCCCGAGGCTCTTTATACTCAAGGCATTAGCCATCACATTTGCCTTTCCTGGGTGGTACAATTTTCACAAATCAAAATCTCTCAGAAGCTCTAACCCACTATGTATTCTCATATTTGCCTCTTTCTGTGAAAACAGATACTTGGGACTTTTATGATCAGTGCATATCCACAATTCCTCATCGTGTACATAATAGTACCATATCCTCAGTACAAGTACTATCACTGCCAACTTTAAATCATGGGTCAGATAGTTTATTTCATGATCCTTGAGTTGTCTAACTCCAAAAATTGACTATCTTCCCATTATACATCAATACACAGCTCCTTCATAATTTTGAGGTATCCATACTCACTAAGAAACATATTGAGCTGTTAGGTATGGTGAAATTAATCACGGTGGTCAGTTCATACTTCACTACGCCGAAATTCATGTCACATCTATCATCTTATTTATCATCTCATTCAAAGACCACGTTTTCTTAGTTATACATGTCAACCAAGTGGACCATATTGAGAACTCGCAACAACCCATTTGTAAAAGCCATTTTCCAATTGTTGCTTATAATTTGCCGTAGACTTTAACTACACCCAACATATCATCGATGATGATGATTACAAATCGGTCCAATCCTTGACTTATTTACGCATAAGCGTATAAGATCCTTCAAAATCGCTTACGTTTTCAGGTACTAACCTACGTCATTTCCTTTTCTTATCTTAACGGCTCTTATTAAATTTTTCTATGTTAACCTTTATGATTTGTCGAATTTTAATATTCTTATGTCTTAGTAAAGGTATCCTAATGCTAAAGGTATTTATTACGACGATCGATTTCACGTTATAGGTTATATATATACTTTTAGACGCTGTCAAGTCTTCAGGCGGGGAGGTATTTTGAAATACCTTTATTAACCTTCAGACTTAACCACATATACTTTATATACCAGTCCATGTGGTCACAATTTATATTCGCTACTAATTGCGTTAATCCTAATTACTTCGCATATTAAGGGTATTCCTTACCTAGCATACGCCTCTTACTCCAGTACATCTTGTATTTAGGATCAACATATCTCAAAGATTATCTCCTTAGTGTATCAATTATAACGAAACTCTTGTCATTATTCATTTCGTGAGTACAATCCTTTACTCCTTTAATTTCAACTGTTGCACCCCTTTTTATCACTTGTCAACACTTACAGTATACTTTTCAGTGATGTTTTCACCCCTGATTTCAACTTAAAATCTCTATATTCATATTCCGTTAATTAATCCTCCTCTATTGGGGTACTCATTTATCAGTATTGTGCCCAATAATGTAGGCATTCATGCTTTTTACTCACTTATATGCGAATGAAGGTGGTATGAATAAATGTGTGGCACCAGGATCAATGAACATATGTACTTCATTATTCATAACAAGTGTGGTATCTTACACCACATCCATGAAACATCAATAGTGTCCTGGTCCAAGACATCCCCTCACCTTCGTCCAACAGCCTACTTTCCTTTTTTTTCTTTTCTTTTCGGCTATTGCCTCCCTTTTCATTGCAGCTATACCAACGAAGTTTTTCTGTCTCTTTACTTTTCTGTGGGGCGATCTCGCCCAACTTGTGCAACCAAAATCAATGGTCCGTCTTACCACACTTAACGGCCATTTTCATCAATACAGTGTAGGTATAGACCCTCCTTTCGTGGTATCCACCACACATCCTATAGTGATCACACTGCTACTCTGCTTCGTAGCAGGTCGGGGTCCTCTAATCACAATGCCCCTCAAGAGTGTCAAAATTGGATGCACTGGGGCCTTACTAATTATCTTACTCCATGACTCGTCAAATTAAGTCTTTTACCAATTACCATTTTCCCATTTTAACATCTTTGTCATTTCTCGATTCTCTTTTCTGTCTCTATTTCAGCCCTCACTACCTTTCTCAATCTCAGAGGCGTGCAATTCATGTTCTTATTTACCCAACTGTAAATCTGCGCACTGCCTCGATATAAGAAATATCTCACGGGCCAATCAGACTCTAATTGAAAAGTTGAGCCATTTCATGAACTTTTAGACATCTTGACTGTCACTGTTCATAGTGTCGAGGTAATATCTGCCCAAGAATATAACCGAGTCTCATACTCATAAATTATACTCTTCAATAAATCAAATCTTCTGGGTCAGAGTAAGGACTTTTATCCATAATTTCCTTTAAACAGTGTCCAGGATATTCTATCACCGGAATACATCCATAAACATTTCTCATCTTAGTTCTGGATGTTTAACACTTAAGATAGGTCGAGCAGGTTTCAATCAATGCTCCACTGCACCCTCGAATCTCATTCATAATCTGAGCAATTAGCTCCTCAAAATAATCTCCACACTCCGCTCCGATCTCGCGAAGCGTGTCTCAATACTATCCAATCACTCTGTCGGACTCTGTGAGGCAAGCTCAACATTAGCCTCTTTTCCAATCCCATACTGATTCTCATAGTCAAACTCAGCACGACTTAGCAGACTCAGGTCTACCTCCACGACTTCTGCCTCATGCACTATCTCATTAACACGACTCATATTAGGCATTCCTGCATTCTCAACCATTTCTTAGTCAAAACCCATCTCGATATACACTATTGTATCTAACTAAGCACAGTAACACGGGGATGTAATTTTCTAATTACTGACACTGACCCACATCAGACCAATTGCTGCTCTGATACCAAACATGTCACGACCCAAACTACCCAAAAATCAGAGTTAATTTTTCGCGTTTTGTTACTTACTTAACTTAAATTCTTACCTGTCCTCGAATCGTGACCACACTCCACTAATAATTGGGCTGTGCGTCAATGCTAGTCCCCCCATACATCTACCCTAGTTAATTATTTCTTCTCCAGTCATTTATAATTGTTTACAATATTTATACATCCCCTAGAGACACTTACAAACATGTTACTGTGCTATGCTTATTTAGATACAATTTGTATAAGTGTATATACCTTACGTTGATGGGCAGCAGCGGATATCCGGAATGCAGTACTGAGTCGTCTCAACTTCAACTGGAGATTATCTGTGGGAGAAAATGAAAGGGGTGAGCACATCAAGCTCAGTAAGGCAATCCTACGAACAAGTAGGTAACCATACCACCTACATGAACGTAGTGCCATGCATAAACCACCCTTTCTCCACACATTTTAAAACAGATGATATAAGTTATGATGTTATGTAAATCAAGTTTGCACGAAAAATTCAACATGCAATTATTTTAAATCATTTCTTTCTCATTTAAAAATTTCACAATAAAGTCAGGACTCGACCCCTCCTTCGGGTGATCCTGACTCACACAAGACCATGAAAATTGGTTTACATTCACACATGGGTTTGAAAAGCATGAAAATAACATCATGCAAATTTAGTTTAAAACCCAGTTTCAAACATCGTCAAGATGATCAACATGCGAGACTAGGCAAGGTCTGTATATCGGTAATAACCAGGACTATGGCCATATGTGTCCTCGGGAGTTCCTCAGCTACACGGATCCTAGTGTGCGGGTTCTCACCATGATCGGGAACCGCCCAGGAGGTGGGTCAATCTATCCCGTCAGTCTTATCCGATCCCAAGCATCCGAAGATGCTGCATCCGGAGATGCCGTATCCGAAGATACCACACGGTACATCGTACTCCATGCTACTTGCATGGTACATCGTACTCCGTGAACCCATATAATATCTCTATACTCATGCCATGTCTCAAAACGCACGTGCGGGCCTATTTAATCGGTGACACACAGTCTACCCGATGCTCCAAGCACGGCTCATCACATGTTCTCATAAAATCAGTGCGAGCGATGCTCAGCACTCTCATCAATCAAGTAAAACTGGCAGAGCCCGCTTTACATCCCCACAAGGCCGCCAACCTCATCCCTCACTCTCACCCCACCTAAGAGGTCTTTTGAGCCTGTTGGGCCTTTTGGCTGACTCCAAGGGCAGACAGCGCTACTCCACAAATCCAGTAAATCTAGTGCGAGCTAAGCTCAACACTTTGTATATAAATCACATGAAAATCTTATAAAATCTGGTGCGAGTTAGACTCTAGCACCGTGTCACGAAAAAGCATGTGAAATTTGG
Source organism: Firmiana major (assembly GCA_033439115.1). Classification (NCBI taxonomy): domain Eukaryota; kingdom Viridiplantae; phylum Streptophyta; class Magnoliopsida; order Malvales; family Malvaceae; genus Firmiana; species Firmiana major. The sequence continues at coordinate 15,880,382 of CM065903.1, read as the reverse complement.
TGCGAGTTATACTCTAGCACCTATGCATGTAAAACTCTAGTGCGAGCTCTCGCTCCAGCACCAATGCATGCATCACCCAAATTAAAACATCGTGCGAGCTGAGCTCTAGCACGTCACATGTAAATAAAAACACGTAGGCGGCTCTGTTTTCTCAAAACAGTTTCCAAAACAGTTATATTGTTGAAGGTATGCAATGCTGTGCATTTTCTTTCAAGGTTAGCCAGCCTACTCATGCATGCATTAAAATGTCTCCAGAACGAGCAGAACCCTCTTGTTCTTGCTCCTCTCAATTTTTCTTAAATTTGTAAATTTTACCCTTAACAAGGGTAGTTTAGTAATTTACCCATTCGGGGCAGTAAAATTATTATTCGACCTCTAGACCCTTTAGATAAATTTTAAAGACTGCATATGAACTTGAAATTTCGTAAAGTTTACCTCTAGTAGTCCGTAGAATTCCCTTACCTTATTTTCCTGTCGAGTCTGACCTTTTCTTTTCCACTGTTGTCTCGTCGCGCAGTCCGATATGCTCCCAATCAAACCTTCGAAACTGCGTATAAATATTCCTCAGGACAGATAACATATAATTTAATTGTATTTCCTATTTTATGGGCTTAATTTAAATCATTGGGCCCGTTTACCCCTATTGGGCCCGATTGCACCTTAATGGGCCTTAATCGGCCTTAAGCCCGTTTTCCACTTAATTTTCACATTATCAAGGCCTATTGGGCTCATTGGGCCCACCAATAATTTATTGGGCCTCGTTCTAACTCTCGTATAGCTAAATTTAATATTTACGACAATTTATCTAAATTTTCCATAATTTAATTCAATTTATGCGAAATTTAAATTCGAAACACGCATAATGATGTAAATTGTCGTAAATAAGGGTCACTTACCCGAGATTCCATGCTAATAGGTAAATCGAGGCTATCTCGAGCTCTCGGTGGAAGCCAATCGTCGAGCTACATAATTTCATAATTTTTCGGGTAAATTTCCAGTCAAAAATTAATTAAATAAAATATTTCAAAATTTAAATCGGTCAATTTGACCGCTTATCGACTTACCCGAAGCTCGATTGCATCACTGGAATTTTTCTCAATTTTTTTTTCTTTTTCTTTTTCCCTTTTTCTTCCTTTCTTTTCTTTCCTTTTCCTTCCTTTTTCCTTTCTTTTCTTTCCTCTTTCCTTCCTTTTCCCTCCTTTTCCTTCCATTTCCTTTCGGCCAAACGGTGCCGTTTACTGCCAATTGCCGTCGCCGACATTTTCGGCGGTCTCACCGACCAAGACCGGTCTCAAAAGAATCGGCTTCTTTCCCTGAGTGCATCGGTAGCCTCCGTTCCAGCCCAGACGCGGTGATTCACAGGGAATCGGCCCGTTTCTCCGTCGGTCTTCCTTCGCTCCGATCGGCCTGCTCTGGCCACCTAGCCGCGTGATTCCGGTGCCCACGTGCTCGCCGGACTCCCCTCTTCCTCCTAGTAGCTTTGTCGAAGCCCGTCGGTCGCCGGTGTGTTGGAATCGGCGGTGAAGGATCGCGGGTCATTTTCGGTTTCTCAGGTTTTGGGTTTTTCCCGAGCCTTTCTCTCTCTTCTTTTTTTTTGGTTTCAGATTCTTTTTTTTGTTTTATTATTATTATTATTATTATTATTATTATTGATGGTGGTCCTATCATCAAAGTCCGCGTGTAGAAAGATTGACCAACCAGAGACCGCCACGTGTCTAACACAAGATAAGCCATGTGGCTGTTACAGCGACAGAGCTCCATGCGGCAGAGTAACTTGACATGCGACAGAGTCTCGAGGCGATAGAGACTTTGTCGCGTAGGCTTTGTGCGGCACTGTATGTCGCTACAGACCTCTACCGCATACTCTGCTACAGACCTCTACCGCATACTCTGCTACAGACCTCTACCGCATATCCTGCGACAGACCTATGCCGCCAGCTCTATGACAAAACTCTACCGCGTGGACCGCAGTAGAGGTCCACACATGAACTCTGCCGCCTTCCAGACTCACCCGCAGGTTGTCTAGCCCGAAACGCGACAGAGTGCTCAATGACTCTGTCGCGGCCAGACAAGTGCCTGGACCTCAGCTCGAACCGACTCGGAAGAAACTTATAAATACCCCAGGTGAGCTCTCAGAAGAAGGGGACAGAAAAAAAAATAAGACTCTTGCTTCTGAAGAACACAATTCTCGTCCCCCTATATACAAAACTTTAGTTTTCTAACTTAATCATCGGAGTGCGCGTGCAGGGACAAATCCCTACGCCCTCTGATTCCTGTCATTTTTGCAGAATATACGAAGAACACGTGGAAGAAATCGCATCGACGTCACCTTTTTATCCTTAGCGCAATCTGAATACGTGGAAGTTGTAATCCCGTTGTCGTTTTATTCGAGGCAACATCAATTGGCGCCGTCTGTGGGAATCAGGACAAAAAGTCAGGTTCCTTATCAAAATGGTGAGGACATGTTCTACAGCAGGAGGGATAAGGGAGCAGAATTCTGTGAGTCCCCCTGTTAGGTCAGAACCAAGACAAAGACATAGTGAAAGGGATGACAGAGGAGCCTTGGTTTCGCTAGAGGAATTTGAGACCCTGAAACGCAAAAATGAGGAGACGACGACAGCATTGAAAGCTATGGTGAGCTTTTTCAGAGACGATCTCCCCCAATTCAGCTTACCCCATGAAGTGCAGCAGTTGGTGGGGGAAAACATCCCAAGGCAGACCTATGAAAGAGGCCAACCCTCCACCATGGTGAGTGTTGGACAAGGGGCAGGAGCACTAAATGATTCCACGGGATTGGCCCCGAACTCTACCGCATTTCAAAGGAATTACCCTATGACAGGGTTACAGGAAATGAATACTACCACTGACCCGACGCTTCAGAGCTCTCCCGCGACAGACAGGCGGCAGAGCTCACCCGCGGACCGCAGACTTCAGAGCTCTCCCACAGGAGACAGGCGGCAGAGCTCACCCGCAATCCGTGGGCGGCAGAGCTCTCCCGCAGCAGATCGACGGCAGTACTCGCCCGCGGTCCATAGACCTCAGAGATCTCCCGCAGCAGGCATACCGCAGAGCTCACCCATGGACCGAGGGCGACAGAGTTCGCCCGCAGCACCTGTGCGGCAGAACTCAGCCGCAACAGATAGGCGGCAGAGCTCACCCGCAGTCATCACGCGGCAGAGATCTCCCGCAGCACGTATACGACAGAGACCTCCCGCGGTCTATAGGAGGCAGAGTTCTCCCACATGGCGCAGCCTTTCTCCCGTTGAGTTGGAACATGAGTTAGAAGAATATAGAGCTGGGGAGCAACGAAGACAGAGGGGTTCTAACCCACGAGACAGTCTCAAAATGTCGAGTCCCAGAATGGGAGGTGCTGGAAGGGGTGCTTATCAGTCAGACTCTTCTAGACCCGAAGGAACGGGACCGTACTCAGTTCGAGGGTCGAAAAATGTGGAGAAAGTCGTCCAAAGGATCTTGGAGAAGAGAAAAATGGTGTCTCCAGACGATAGCCAAAAAAAGAGGATTCCGTTTAGTCCGAAGATAATGAACCAACCTTTGCCGAATAAGTTCAAGATGCCTTCCATGGCCACTTATACCGGCAAAGCAGACCCCTATGACCACGTACAAAGTTACGAGTCCCTCATGCTGCTGCATGGGTGGGAGGACAAAATTATGTGCAGGGCTTTCTCTCTCACACTGTCCGGGCAAGCTCTGAAGTGGTTCAACGGGTTGAGTGAAGGTTCAATCTCCTCCTTCGACCAATTGAGAAATGAATTTCTGAAAGTCTTCATGATCCACAGTCAGAGGAAGATGGACGTTACTTATCTACTCACTCTTAAACAATGGAATAAAGAATCCTTAAAGAGCTTCGTAGACCGCTTCCGAGATGCAACCTTGGAGGTGGAAGATCTACCGGTAGGGGTAGCCATGGCTGCAATGTTACAAGGGACGAGCTCAGAAAAGCTGCAAGAATCCCTCTCTCTTGATCAACCAATGACACTCTCCGATCTCTTTGCGAGGGCCAATAAGTATGTGGCCCAAGAAGAGATGATGAAGATGATACAGCTCAGGGAGGCAAAGGAAGGAAAGAAGAGAGAGAGAGATGCACCCGAAAGAAGCTCTCCAAGACCCGTGAGAGTAGACAAAGCCCCTAGGCTCAGGTATGAAGGTTATACCAGGTTAAACGAGCCTCGCACCGTAATACTGGCAGCTATCGAAGGGGCAGGATTGTTGGAATTCCCCAAGAAGAAGATGGGAGATGTAGGACGAAACTCTGATGCCTACTGTGAATTCCATTGCTCTCACGGCCACCCGACGGAGAGATGCAGAGATTTAATGGATCAGCTAGAAAGACTAGCCAGAGAGGGAAAAATCAACCGCTTCCTGTGGAGAAGTGAAAGACCCCGTTATCCTCCGCGTGACCAAAGGAATGACAGTCCGCGGACTGGGACAAATAATGATAACGAAAGAAATAGGCCAAGGAATGAAGCATTTAGGCCTACGGTCCCTCGTGCCAATCCGCCGAACAACGAACCTATCGCCCCGACAATAAATGTTATTGCAGGAGGGGAATCGATGGCGGGAAGCTCCTCTACTTCCCGTAAGAGCTACGCAAGGCAGGCATATCAGGTTAACGTTATAATGGAGGAGAGAACGGATGAAGAGCCTATCATGTTCACCCCAGCTGACAAGGGTGACATCGTCATGCCCCATGATGACCCAATGGTGATATCCATAGTAGTGACGAAACACTCGGTGAGCAGAATCCTGGTTGATAACGGGAGCTCGGTAAACCTAATCTATTGGAATTGCTTCAAAAAAATAAGCATATCCGAAGATAGGTTAAGGCCTGTCACGACGCCACTATACGGATTTACGGGCGAAAGGGTGAAGGTAGCTGGGTCCATAGAGTTGCCTGTGACTCTCGATGAAAACCCAAAGGATGTGACCCGGCAAGTATTATTCATGGTAGTAAGGTCAACCTCCACTACTTACAACATAATCCTGGGTAGACCTGTACTGAACGACATGAGGGCGATGATATCCTCTTGCTATCTGTTAATGAAGTTCCCCACTCCCAACGGAGTCGGGCAAGTGCGAGGAGATCAAAAGAGTGCCCGCACTTGTTACATCGCTTCTACCGCCAACAAAGGAGCACAAAGAAAGGAGACTTTGTGCATAGAGGATCCGCCCAAGCCTCAGCCCGTAGAGGAAACGGAAGCCATTGAGCTAACAAGGGGAGATGGAGAGAAGAAGGCATTCATCGGGACTCAGCTAAACGAACAAGCAAGGAGTGAGATAGTTGAATGCCTGAGAGAAAACTTGAATGTTTTTGCTCGGACCCCAGCGGACATGCCCGGGATTAATCCCAAAGTGATCTGCCACGACCTCAATGTCTTACCCGGGCACAGGCCTGTCAAACAGAAAAAGAGAAACTTTACCCCGGAAAGATAAAAAGCAATAACTGAAGAAGTAAATAAGCTCCTCAATGCCGGATTCATTCGAGAGGTCTACTACCCTGAGTGACTAGCCAACGTGGTAATGGTAAAGAAATCTAGTGGGAAGTGGCAAATGTGTGTAGATTTCACCAATCTGAATAAAACCTGCCCTAAAGATTCATACCCCCTACCTCGGATAGATAAACTTGTGGATGAGACATCCGGATATGAACTCCTCAGCTTCTTAGACGCCTTTTTCGGATACCACCAGATCATGCTTCACCCAGAAGACGAAGAGAAGACTTCTTTTATAATCGACGATGGAACATATTGCTATCGGGTAATGCCGTTTGGTTTAAAGAACGCTGGCGCTACATATCAGCGAATGGTGAACAAAGTATTCAAAGATCTTCTGGGAAATACCATGGAAGCCTACGTGGACGATATGATCATCAAGAGCCGAGCAGGAGAGTCTCATGCTCATCAGATGTCCCGGGTATTCGAAATACTGAGGAGATTCAATTTGAAGCTAAACCCCAAAAAGTGCTCGTTCGGGGTGAGATCAGGAAAGTTCTTGGGCTTCATGATCACCAACAGGGGTATTGAGGCTAATCCCGAAAAGGTGCAGGCAGTCATTGACATGAAACCCCCAGCCACCGTAAGAGAGGTCCAGAGATTGACAGGCAGAATAGCAGCTCTGAATCGCTTTCTGTCAAAGTCAGTAGAAAGGAGCTTACCTTTCTTCAAAACTCTACGGGGAGGAAAGAATTTTGAATGGTCGGGAGATTGCCAAAAGGCCTTTGAGGACCTCAAAGAATATCTTAAGCAGTTACCTTTGCTGACAAGGCCTCTCGAAGGGGAACAATTGTATATGTACTTGGGAATCGGTGATCACGTCGTCAGTGCTGTGTTACTAAATAAGGATAAAATGGTGTACCGTCCCATCTACTATGTGAGCAAAGTGCTGCTAGACCCCAAAACCCGTTATCCGCTTGCCGAAAAGCTAGTGCTAGCCCTTGTGATGGCCTCGCGCAAGTTGCGCCCTTACTTTCAGACTCACCCCATTATTGTCCTGACGGATCAACCGTTAAGACAAATCCTTCAGAAGCCTAAACACTCAGGAAGACTAGTGAAATGGGCAGTGGAACTCGGAGGATACGATATCACGTTCCAACCCAGACAGGCCATCAAGGGTCAAGCTTTAACAGATTTTATAGTGGAATGCACTAGCCCGAGCGACAGCGATGAGAGGGAAGTTCAACCATGGTTGCTGTATGTCGACGGGGCATCAAGTGCAAACGGAAGCGGGGCAGGTGTAGTCTTGATATCACCAGAAGGGGAATCCCTGGAATACTCCCTACGGTTTGGGTTCCCCAGCTCAAACAACATAGCGGAGTACGAGGCTTTGATAGCCGGGATGAGGCTGGCCGAAACGCTGCAGGTTCACCACTTGGTAGCACGTAGTGACTCTCAATTGGTGGTGAACCAGTTCAACGGACAATATGAGGTTTGAGAACCGATGTTGGTCCCTTACCTGAAGAAAGTCCAATCTTTGGCATAAACTTTTACAAGCTTTCAGCTGATACAAATCAATCGGTCCGAAAACACATATGCTGATTCATTGTCTAAGTTAGCCTCTTCCACCGAAACAAGAGGAAGGATAGTGAAGGTTGAGAGGCTCGAAAGGCCTAGTATTGAAGAAGTCGAGGTCTTTGACATTGAAACGGGAGATGACTGGAGATCCCCATTCAAACAATATCTCGTTGAAGGTACAATCCCCCAAGATAAGGATGAGGCTCGTCGCTTAAGAATACAAGGGGCGAAATTCACACTCATCAACGGGGAACTGTACAAAAGGGGATACTCATCACCCTTGTTAAAGTGTCTGGGGCCGGAGCAAGCAAATTATGCCCTGGCTGAAGTGCACGAAGGGATTTGCGATGAACATTTAGGAGCTAGAGCCCTTGCTACCAAGATACTGCGATCAGGATTCTACTGGCCAACATTGAAGAAAGATGCAACGGACCAAACCCGTAGGTGTGACAAATGCCAAAGGTTTGCGCCTATCACAACAGCCCCAGTAACCCCTTCTCAAGGTACGATACAGCCAATTCCTTTTGCACAATGGGGGTTGGATATTCTAGGGCCTTTTCCGTTAGCCACGGGTCAACAAAAATTCCTATTAATCGCCACCGACTACTTCACCAAGTGGATTGAAGCAGAACCTTTAGCTACAATCACAGAGAAAAAAGTCGAGGCGATGGTATGGAAAGACATTATCTGTCGATTCGGAATCCCACGCATCTTAAATGTCGACCATGGAAAGCAATTTGATTGTAATGCCTTCCGTGAATTCTGTAAACGCCTCGACATTCAACTAAGGATCTCTTCGATGTCATATCCTCAAGCCAACGGACAAGCCGAAGTCAGTAATCGAACTTTTCTTTATGGGCTGAAGACCAGGCTAGACAAAGCTAAAGGTGCATGGGTGTATGAATTGCCTAGCGTTTTGTGGGCATATCGTACCACTAGTCGGGTGTTAACCGGAGAAACGCCGTTCAGCCTAGTGTATGGCACTGAAGCGTTGATCCCCGTGGAAATTGGAGCACTGTCACCCAGGATGGTGCCTTAGTAGAGGAAGAGAATTCACAAGCGCTGAGGGAAAGCCTAGATCTACTTGATGAACATAGAGAAGCCGCGGCTATTCGATTGGCATCCTATCATCAAAGGGTGGCCAACTACTATAATAGCCGGGTGAGAGACAGACCAATGTCTGAGGGAGATCTAGTGCTCAGAAAGTCACACATCACCAATGCTTTGAGAGAAGACGGAAAGTTTAGAGCCAACTGGGAAGGTCCATACCGAATCAGACGGAAGATTGGGCCCAACACCTGTATCCTGCAAACTATACAAGGAAAGAAAATAGGGAAAACATGGAATTCAAATCACTTAAAACTGTATTTGAATTAATCGCTATATTTTCTTTCTTGAACGTTATAATCTCATATTTTTTACTATCACAAGATACTATTATTGTCATATGTTTCCAGCTGTTATATATCTAAATTCTGTGACAGGATACAGAAGAGCCGTAAGAGCCTGAGGCGCTATGCGTCACTGTGGCCAGGCGTATATTCAGAAGAGCCGTAAGAGCCTGAGGCGCTATGCGTCACTGTGGCCAGGCGTATATTCAGAAGAGCCGTAAGAGCCTGAGGTGCTATGCGTCACTGTGGCCAGGCGTATATTCAGAAGAGCCGTAAGAGCCTGAGGCGCTATGCGTCACTGTGGCCAGGTGTATATTCAGAGGAGCCGTAAGAGCCTGAGGCGCTATGCGTCACTGTGGCCAGGTGATATTCAGACGAGCCGTAAGAGCCTGAGGCAATATGCCTCACTGTGGCCAGGCGTACAATCAGACAAGCCGTAAGAGCCTGAGGCGCTATGCGTCACTGTGGCCAGGCATACAACTAACGAGCCGTAAGAGCCTGAGGCGCTATGCGTCACTGTGGCCAGGCGTACAATCAGACGAGCCGTAAGAGCCTGAGGCGCTATGCGTCACTGTGGCCAGGCGTATAATCAGAAGAGCTGTAAGAGCCTGAGGAGCTATGCGTCACTGTGGCCAGGCGTACAACCAACGAGCCGTAAGAGCCTGAGGCGCTACGCGTCACTGTGGCCAGGCGACAAAAATATAAAGGCTGTAAAAACTGAAGACGCACTTGCGTCATAGTAATCACGCCTCAGAAAACGATATGTTTATACGAAAAACTCTTTCTGAAAATATATCTTTCTATCAAGAGTTGGGGAGCCTACACGAATACATTTAAAACAAATATGTACAAGCAAAATAAACAAACAGACAAAGGATGATAAATGATAAATAGAGAAGTAACGCGATACAAAGCATGAACAAAACTCTGGATTTCATTTCATTCAAAAAATCATTACAAGTAGATCTTTAGTAGATCTTTACGATTACATCTGACAAAAGTATAAAATCAAAACAAAATGACAACAGAATACTTGAAAAGAAAAACAAAAACAAAAACTCAATCTTCAGGAGGAGGCTGGAGATCAGCTGCAGATGGACCCTCGCTCACTAAGGACTGCTGACCCTCCTCACCGTCCAAGTCAAGAAGAACGCCAATAGGCTCGGGAGCATCGCCCAGGTCCGCGGGCTCTCAAGGACCGGTGAGGTTGGCTGGATCGTACTGGGCAGTCCTCTGGAAAAGCTCGTCTGCTGGTTCTGCCCCGGGTTCATATTTAGTCCAGTCGGGAGCCTCAAACAGCATCGCCTCGTCTGTGTACTGGAGCTCGGGGAATTCCTCTCCTTCCCTATGCTTCTCTAACCATGACCGAGCAAGGTAGAATCCGTATTTCATGTAGGGATTCGAGAAATCCTCCTTCCGTCTTAAGCAATCCTTGGAAAGGCGGTACTCCTTCACGGCCTCTGCTCGTATGCTATCGATCTCCACTTGGGTCAGTACAAGAGTAGCTTGACTTTCTAACTCGACAACGCGATGCTCAAGCTCCTGATTACGAGTGAGCAAGGACCCGTAGTTGAACTGCATATGATCCAGCTCGGTATGGGCCTTCTGAAGATCCTCGTGGAATTTACTTGATCGGGCCGCCTTGACGGTAAGATCCCCCTTGGCCTGGCCCAAATCCTATCGTGCCTTTGAGAGCTGCTCCTCTAAATTTCGTACCATGTCCGGAAGTTTGGACAAGTTGTTGACAGTGTTCGATAGCTCCATAACCTTGTCTTTTAACTCCTGGATTTCCTTATCGGCTCGCTCCCTATAGGCCCGGTGTTGAGCGTTATTGGCCATGGTCCTCTGAGCCAGCTGCAAAGAAATACAAAAAGTCAAACTCAAAAGCACAGCAAAAAGACGTTAAACAAAGGGGAACATAAAAATTACCCTTATCGCCTCCATATCAGCCAAGTCCTCTCCCTCCGGATAGTTCCTGAATATTCTAGCCTCGTCCCTTGGGAGAATAGTAGCCCAACTCAGTCAAGAAGCTACCCCGGGAGTATCCAAGGTATCGTTGTCGCAAACTCTCGAGTAAACCCGAAACTCGGGCCCCCTCATGATAAAACCACCGTCCACAGGGTAGGACCTCTCATCAATGGGGCCTACCCTCGAGAGAATTGGCCTAGTCGCCATCGACACCTCGACATACAAGCGCCTCCGGTTCTTTCGTTGGGACGAAATTATGTTGCACTCAGCGCGCTCTTCGGAGCGAGATCGTCCATACGAACCGGATGCTCCCCGTGAAGAGGAAGGAACTCTTCCCCTATCCCGAGAGGGATCCATTTGTTCCGAGTGAGGAGGAGGCATCGCTGGCCTAAAAACGGGAGGTGTCTGAGCCCAAGGCAACTGAGAAGGGACCGGTGCCTCGCTACGAACATCGTCAGCTACACGCGGCCTCTTCCTGGTGGGAGCACTAGATGGACCGGCCTCTGATGTTTGATGCGCTAAAGATCTTCGAAAGTGACTCATTTCTGCAAAAAAGAAAGAAAACAAATAAGTGGTCAAACACTGATCAAAAACAGTAAGCAGTAAAAGGAATAAAAGGTTACCGTCAGGAGAATCAAAATGCTCCTGAAGGGACTCTATATTTATCGTGTCGTCGTCAGGGAGCACCACGAAAGTTGAACCGAACCCTTCCCGGCTAGTCAGGTCAGCTAAAGGTTCGCTACCAGAACTAGACTCTACATTGGTGCTCCCTATGTCTTCCTGTGGCCTAGGAGGGTCGGGGTTCAACTCAAGAGAAATTGAAGGTGGAGGATCAGAAGAAGGGACAGAAGGGCCGACAATAGGGATAGGACCCACGCCCCAGCCAGCTAATATCAAATTTTCATTTGATAAAAGGCTGTCAAGGCTAATGGGTCTATCCACCAATAACCTATCGACGTCTGAGGCTAGCTATTCTCTAAGAGTAGCAATCCAAGGGCCCTTGGGGATTTCACGCCTAGTCTCCCAGCGAGTAGGGAAATCCAGGCCCCCAGGCATCTCCACAACAAGCCACTCCGATTCAAAATCGTGGAGCTTATTGGTAGGTTTTTCAAATAGCCTGTTCTCGAATCCCGGCATATACACCCGCTGAAGTGAGTAAGGGACTAGACCGGGGCTACCTCAAAATCTGAAAAAGACATCGAGAAGGGGAAGAGATGGAGAAACGCCCCTTAGGTGGCAATGCACGGTAAAACATATTAACTGCATCCATGCGTGAGGATGCAGCTGTCCGGGGGTAATCCTATGAGTCCTAAGGCAAGAAGCCCCAAAGTCGGACAACGGGAAGCGAAGTCCTAATTCTAAAGCTGCCCTAAAGATAACTACCCCGTCAGACACACGACGTATGTCACTTTCCTGAGGGGTTGGAAGTCTATAGGAGTATCCCTCGGGCAAAGGAAACCTAGATACTAGGTCTTGGACGTCGGCTTCCTTCAAAGACGACTTGACACCTAGGTCTATTTGTTTTCATACACCATGGCCAGCCATTTTAGAAGTTCGGGGGAAATCAAAAATAATTATGGACGACAGAGTTTACCTAAAAGGAAGACAACAAAAGAACGGGCGACACAGTTTCAAGATCTGGCGGTAGACTTGCGACACTGTAACGTCACGCGGTAGAGTTGCGGCAGAGTTGCGACAGAGTGCGAGAGAATCTGTGGGAGAGTGGTCTTCGCGAGAGAACTCAATAGCGATTGTGACAGTAGGGACCCAGTATATATAGGCGCGCGGCTGCGCCACGCCGGCACAAGGATCCGCCCCGACCCGAAAAAAGCAAATCCGGACCCAGATCCTCTTTCGCAGGAAAAATTCCTACCAAAGAGTGGGGAGCAATTGATGGTGGTCCTATCATCAAAGTTCGCGTGTAGAAAGATTGACCAACCAGAGACCGCCACGTGTCAAACACAAGATAAGCCACGTGGCTATTACAGCGACAGAGCTCCATGTGGCAGAGTAACTTGACATGCGACAGAGTCTCGAGGCGACAGAGACTCTGTCGCGTAGGCTTTGTGCGGCACTGTATGTCGCTACAGACCTCTACTGCATACTCTGCTACAGACCTCTACCGCATACTCTGCTACAGACCTCTACCGCATATCCTGCGACAGACCTATGCCGCCAGCTCTGCGACAAAACTCTACCGCATGGACTGCAGTAGAGGTCCACACATGAACTCTGTCGCCTTCCAGACTCACCCGCAGGTTGTCTAGCCCAAAACGCGACAGAGTGCTCAATGACTCTGTTGCGGCCAGACACGTGCCTGGACCTCAGCTCGAACCGACTCGAAAGAAACTTATAAATACCCCAGGTGAGCTCTCAGAAGAAGGGGACGTAAAAAAATAAGACTCTTGCTTCTGAAGAACACAATTCTCTTCCCCCTATATACAAAACTTCAGTTTTCTAACTTAATCATCGGAGTGCGCGTGCAGGGACAAATCCCTGCGCCCTCTGATTCCTGTCGTTTTTGCAGAATATACGAAGAACACGTGGAAAAAATCGCATCGACGTCACCTTTTTGTCGTTAGCGCAATCTGAATACGTGGAAGTTGTAATCCTGTTGTCGTTTTATTCGAGGCAACATCAATTATAATTTATTTAATTATTTCACTATTCATTAAAATACTCCATAAAATCAAAAATATCTACACTTATATTATTTTTATTCTAATTTAATTTATTTAATTTAAATTTAATTTATTAAATATATTTTTCTCCAAATTTTTGATATTATTCCTTCGCGCTTTTCGAGATATCGTTCCGGTAATTTTTCGGTATTTTTAAAATTTCTGAATCTTGATCAATTGACCCAAATTTTATAATTTCCTCATTATCGATCAAGATATCTTACATCCTTATTTTAAATTAAAGTTTTCTTATCGCTTTAATATCGGGTTTTGGTATTTTTACCATTTCACCCCTGCTCTTGTTTCAGAAATCAATTTTACCTGACCTTCCTTCATACATCCCCCATCTTTTCTTATTTAATTTTCGTATTTTAATTAAATTCGGGTCTTACAGCCTACTCCTCATCATTCCCACTTTTATCTAATTCAAACATACTAGCATGCTTCTATATACCACACATAAATATATTTATGTACATTAATACACATATATACATATATGTATTTTACCCCCTCTTTTTTTTTTACATTTTCATTTCACACACCTTAATACACACTAAGCCTATATCTCAAGCATGTTACATATATATACTTAACCTTATCATACTTATACATAATCACATATCTATATACATGTAGAATTAAATATACATATATACACATATATTTTTACCTTTTCTTTTCTTTCTATCTTCCTCTTTTTTTTTTTTCTTTTCTTTCTTCCTTTTCCTTTCTTCCCTCTCGGTCAGCCTCGGTCTTCTTATAGTTTTTTTCAGCTCCCTCGGTTTTCTTCCATTTTTAGTCCCTGTTTTGTTCTTTGTTTCCCAGGTCCTGCTTCAATGAAGCCTCGGTTCCTGCTTCATCTCTTCAACTTGCTTCAATTCCCACTTTCCTATTTCTGTTTCCCCCTCTCGGTTGCTTCTGTTCAGCCTCAATTCAGTCCCACTTCCTTTTCTCCCTCAGCTCTCGGTTCCAGACCTGTACATCCTCAGTTTCTCTTTCTTCCTCAACCTCTCAGTTTCAGCCCTGCACATCCTCAATTTCTCCTTCTTCCTCAACCTCTCGGTTCCTCACTCCCTCATTCCTTTCTCTACTTTGATCTCTTCCAGCTTCTCTCGGCCATCCCTTCTTTTACGTTGCTGTAGTTTTACAGAGGTAGGAATTCCTCTCTTCCCAGCTCTTTTCTCCAGTCTCCTACTTCAGTTTTCATTTCCTTTGCTGACTTCACCTTTCTCCTCTCGTTTTCTCACTTCAGCTTCAGCTTCCCTGCTGCTATCTATTCCTTCCTTCTCTTTTTTCCCTCCCGATCAACCTCAGTCCATGCACCTTTCTTTTCTCCCTTTCTTCTCTCTTCCTCTTTTTTTCCCGGCCAGCAGCTCCCTCTCTTTCCTTTCTCTTCTTTTTCCTTTTCTTTCCTTTTCTTCTTCCTCGGCAGAACCAGCTCTCCCATTCTTTCTTCTCTTCTTTTCTTCTTTCCCTTCCTTTCTTCTCTCTTTTCCCTTCCAGCCGATTGGCCTTTCTCCCTCTTCCCCCTTTCCTTCTTCCCTTTTCTTCTTCTTCCTTTTCTCTTTTCTCTTCTTCGGTTCCCGCCCAGCTCCTCTGTTTTGATTTGTTTCTTTCCTTTTTCAATTAGTAGGAGACATAATTGGCTTTCTTTGATAGCCAATTCCGTACAACTTGTTATATATAATATTAATATATATATATATATATTATATTAACATATATATATGTTATATTAGTAGGTAGATAGATATTTGTTTGTTTGTATTATTATTATTATTATTTTTTGTTTTGTGTCCATTTATAAATTCTTGTCTCATGCTTTATTTATCATTTACTAATACTTATATATTAAATAATATACATTACATAATATATATATATATATATTTGTCATATATATATATATTATTACCTATCTATTTAAATGTCATGTATATTTATACATACATGTACGCCTATGCATATATATCTACATATACACATTTTCTTGTAAAATTATCCAAGGACATAATATTCATGCCTTCCATGAAACTCTTATTATTTCAAAAATGAAATATTATCGAAATTCCATCACTCCTCACGAATTCTTGATACACGTTTTTACATCAACAGTTTTCAACTAATAATTTAAAATTTTCCAATCCCTCCGTACTTGCATTTTCTTTTTCACTTCTTATATCTTCGGGTTCCCGGTCATTCACGGGTTTCTCGGCTCCTATATTCCTCAAGCCCTACAACGAACATTCACACTTCCATTAAAATATAATATTTCTATTTTTATATAATCTAATTAAACGTAGGAAATTTGTGGGGTTTACATCAGCCTTCCCAGTACTCATCTTGTCCAGTGGACTTTAGACCGTGATCATGGCCATTAGATTAGTTCCCTACTTGGGACCTATGCTATGATTGCTCACCTATGCTATGTTTATGATTTATGACTTGATGATTATGATTCACGACTTTATGATTATGATTTATGACTTTATGAATATGTTTTAAGAATGAAATTTTGATGATATGAATTATGATAAGTGATCATTTAAGTATGTTCTATTAAATTAAGAAAATTTAGTAAGTTATGAATTTTTTCAAGTTATGATTTATGTTTCGGATCATTTTCCCTTGAAGAAATTCTTGATCAGTTTTAGATGAAGAAATCATATAAATGATTTGATCTGCATTCATTTCGATACATATCAAGATTTGACGTTTTTCAAGCCTGTCTCCTTTTAAGTTATTTTTAATTGGTTTATGTACCTTACTGGGTATAAGCTCACCCCCTTCCTTTTTTCCATTCATAGTATCTAAAGTAGACTCGGGCAACTTTTGGAATAGGGCATCGAATGGTGTGTCTTTCACCTACCACTATTGTTTTTATCTAAAGGTATATTTATCCTCTTACTCAGTTAGGTTTATTATCTTCAGATTCTTATAATGCACAATTTTATGTATCTATATTGGAATTTAGATGTCACGACCTAAAAATCAGAGTAAATTTTTCGTTTTTCTTTCATATTTAATTCTTACCTTCCTCTCATCGTGACCATCCTACAAACAGTTGGGTTATGATTTGGTGTTAGTCCCCTCACACTACTTACCATTCCATTTCCATGTTACATTCACAATTTCATTTACATAACCTTACATC
Organism: Firmiana major; assembly: GCA_033439115.1. Classification (NCBI taxonomy): domain Eukaryota; kingdom Viridiplantae; phylum Streptophyta; class Magnoliopsida; order Malvales; family Malvaceae; genus Firmiana; species Firmiana major. The sequence goes on along the minus strand of CM065903.1, from coordinate 15,864,157 downwards.
CCCGACGTCCTATACATTTACAGTACTGTGCATTTACATATTTAGATACAAAACCATACAAGTGTGTATACCTTTTCTCGATGATGAGAAGCGGCGGATACCAAGAATGCAAGTCATTAGCCGCTCACTATCTACTGCAAGTGCTCTGAAAAAAAAGGGAAAATAAGGGGGGTAAGCAACCACACGCTCAGTAAGGTAATTATGCATGTAAGTAGATAGCTCCACTATCTACATGCTTATAATGTCATGCCCTTAAATCCATTTCTTTTTATTTAAAACTCAAGCATGAAATCATGCACACATCAATGTCATAGTTTATAAAAGTTGTTTGTGCTTATGGAAATCATGCAACTCATGCCTCAATGGAATCTCATGTAAAATCACACAATGCATGAATTAAATCAAAATCATGCATTTGGAATTAAAGCATGGATAACCTCCTCATGCTAAAACATTTCATTTCATGAATTATAAACAAGCATGGAAAATACATCATGTTAAGTTTCCACAAAAACGTAGAAAACATTTTAATTCATTTCATGAATCCACATTGATCACACTCATCAAGACTCAGCCCCTCCCTCGGGTGATCCTGATCCACATAAAATCATTTATTTCCAAGAATTTTCAAGCTTTCAAAACATCAGATAGTAACATACGAGACTAGGCAATATATATATATATATCAATATCTCAGGCAAATAACCAGAAGTATGGCCATATACTCGTGATCCCACTGCTACACGGATCCTATGTGCGGGGTCTCACCACTATCGGGAACCACCCTGAGAGGTGGGTCAGTCCATCCCGTCGGTCCTGCCCGATATCTCGCATTCGAAGATACCACTCGCATCCAAAGATGCCACATAATCAATCCCAGCACGGTACAACATACTCCATGCTACTTGCACGGTACAATGTACTCCGTGGACCCACATCTCATATCAATAATCATGCCTGTCTCAAAACGTACGTGCGAGCATATTTAATCAGCGTGACACACAGTCTACCCGACGCTCCAAGCATAGCTCATCATATGTCTCATAAAATCAATGTGAGCGATGCTCTAGCACTCATAAAATCAAGGAAAATCTCGTGCGACCAAAGCTCCAGCACGCGTTTCATAAAATCTAATAAGATATAGTGCGAGCTAAGCTCCAACAATCAGTCAAAATCATGGAAATCTAGTGCGAGCTAGGCTTGTGAGATCTATAATTTTTTGATATTCCTTATGATTTCCATATTGTATGACATTATTATATGTTAATGGATTCATAAGATGGTTGATTAGGATTTGATAAATGTGGATGGAACGAAATAGATTACGTAAAATCGAATAAGGAATTTAAAATAGGGAAAAGATTGAGGATTGATGAAAGAAAGTTGATTCAATTTAGTCCCGAACACGTACAAGGGTAAAATGGTCAAAAGACCAAAATTCGGTATAAGTTCGATAAGTAATTTTTGTTAAAATATGAAATTTACGAAATTCGGATCAATACCGAGGAAAATATTTAAATTCGAGGCTGATTGATCTAGATATAAATTTATTGGAAATTATGGGAATTAATCAGAATTAATTTGGAATTTATCGAGATTTTTTATTTGAAAAATTATCCCGAAAATAATAAAAAAAATACCAAAAAAGACGAAAATAGACTGAGAAATCCATTTATTGATTAAATGGATAAAATAATAATTTTTAAGATTTTTTTGGGATATTTGGATTATTTTAATATATTTTAAGTATTAAAATAATAATAAATAAATTAATAAATAAATCAAAAAATCAAAAAATCAAAAAATCAAAAAATTAGAAATCTGAAATCGGGGAGAGAGAATAAACCCGAGAAAACGAAAACCCAAAAACTCGAATTGCAACCCGACACCCTCGACCAGTCATCGACGGTCGACGAGCCCAGTTACCAGTCGAAAAAGGAAGAGCGAAGCCCGACGGTTCCAATAGTACCAGCAACGCGCGCCGACGGTAGCTATTTTCGGCGAATCGACGGACGAAAGATCCGGGGAGAAATCGCCTCTGTCCCGGCGAACGGCGACGTCCCAGCTCCAATTCGACCCAGCCAAGCATTCCCCTGGCCGAGGTGGTCCTGTTGAACCCACTGGCGGCTGACGAGACGGTCGGGATTGCCGGCGACGATGTAATGCCCAAAACGGCACCATAGCCAAGAAAGGGAGAAAAAAAGAAAAGAAAAAGAAAAGAAAAAAAAAGGGAAAAAGGAAAAAAGTGTACCCAAAAATGACTTGAAATACGGGTAAGTGACCGAGTAGTCGGGATTGACCTGCAGATAAATCCCGAAAATTCAATTTAATATTATTTTATTGGAAAATGACCCGAAATTGCATAATTGTACAGTGTCACTACAGAGCCCGAACGAGAGCCGATTTAGCTTCGATTTTTGTACCCCACACCGTATTAAGTAAGTAGATTTTAATTACGATAATATGAGTCCTTAAATGCAGAGTTAAGATTATTTTACGGATTTACGGATAAATTTCGCATAAAAGGAATTTTATTCAAAAATTCAACGTAATTATCGTAAATAGTATCCAAGCTATCCAATGAGTTTGGAACGAAGCCCGATGATTAGTGATAAATCAAATGAGCCCAGTAAACCTGAAAAAGGGATTTTAAAAGTGGAAACGGGCTGAAAAAGGGGTTCAAGGCCCTTTAAAGTGCAATCGGGCCCAATAAAGTAAAACGGGCCCATAGCTTTAGATTCGATCAGTAAGAGTGAAATACTGATCAGTATATTGAACTGAACCCATATATGGTTATATGCAGCTTCGTGGATGAGCAAATTGGACTGAGAGACCTGGTACGGTCGAGTCGGGATAAGCTCGTGCGTGATTCCAGGTAAGGGAATTTTATGAGCACTTAGAGGTAGTTGTACGTAGTTTCAAGGGTATTTACATTACGTTAAATTCAATAGGCTACCTAAAAACAAAATAATAATTTTTACGGAAAAATATGGAAATAGTGTCAAATTACTATTTTGCCCCCAGTTAGGAAAATTTCAAAAAGGGTAGTAAGGCTATGAAATTGCATGAATTTCATGATTTTAATTTTTTTTATGATGATATTGCTTTAATTCAAGCAATTTATGGATAGGTTGGCTATTATTTTCATGTTTTAAGTGAAAAGGCACAGGTTCGTGTGAGTTGATATTTATTTAACATGTTTTGATAAAATTCAGCTACCTATCGGTGTTATATGAGTTGTAACCGTACTTGAGCACTGCTCACACTGGATTTTATATTTTAACTCATACACAAAGTTCTGGAGCCTTGCTCGCACTATTTTACAGATTTATTCCATATGACTACCGTATTGGAGTTTTTCTCGTACGAGGTTTTCATTGAGTTTTTATACATATCCGTACTAGAGCAATGCTCGTACGTGGATTTGAATTGAATTTATAATCAGTTTAAGTCGTACTGGAGCGCTACTCGTACGTAGATTTTATTGATTTCTATGAAATCGTGCTAGAGCTTCGCTCGCACGAGGTTTTCAAATATCATGAATATGCATGGAGCTGTGCTAGAGCTTCGCTCACACAGGGATTTATATGACATACATATAGCCATGTTGGAGCCTCTTGTAGACTGTGTCATAGTGAGATTGTCACGACCCAAAACTACCCAAAAATCAAAGTAAATTTTTCGCGTTTTGTTATTTTCTTTCATGCTTACCTATCCTCTGATCGTGACCACACTCCACTAACAATTGGGCTGTTCGTCAATGCCAGTCCCACCATTCATTTACCATATAACTTAATTCTTTCTCAGTCATTTATAAGTGCTTACAATAATTATACATCCCCTAAAGTTACTTACAAAAATGTTACTGTGCTATGCTTATGTAGATACAATATATACAAGTGTATATACCTTAAGTGATGGGTAGCAACGGATATCCGAAATGCAGTACTCAGTCACCTCAACATCTACTGGAGATTATCTGTGTGAGAAAATGAAAGAGGTAAGCACATCAAGCTCAGTAAGGTAATCCTACAAACAAGTAGGTAACCATACTACCTACATGAACGTGGTGCCATGTATAAACCACTATTTCTCCACACATTTCAAAATTGATGCTATGATTCATGATGTCATGTAAAACAAGTTTGCATGAAAAATTCAACATGCAACTATTTTAAATCATTTCTTTCTCATTTAAAATTTCGCAACAAATCCAGGACTCAACCCATCCCTCGAGTGGTCCTGACTCACACAAAACCATGAAAATCAGTTTACATCACACATGGATTTAAAAATCATGGAAATAACATCATGCAAATTTAGTTTAAAACCCATTTTCAATCTCGTCAAGATCATCAACATGCGAGACTAGGCAACATCTGTATATCGGTAATAACCAGGACTATGGCCATGTGTCCTCGTGAGCCCCTCTGCTACACGGATCCTAGTGTGCGGGGTCTCACCCTGATCGAGAACCGCCCGGAAGGTGGGTCAATCCAACCTGTCAGTCTTATCCGATCCCACGCATCCAAAGATGTCGTATCCGAAGATATCTCGTATTCAAAGATACCGTATCCGAAGATACCCCGTATCCGAAGATACCCCACGATACAACGTACTCCATGCTACTTGTACAGTACATCGTACTCCGTGGACCCATATCATATCTCTATACTCATGCCATGTCTCAAAACGCAAGTGCGAGCTTATTTAATCGGTGACACACAGTCTACCCGACGCTCCAAGCACGGTTCATCGCATGTTCTCATAAAAATCAGTGGGGGGTGCGAGCGATGCTCCAGCACTCTCGTCAATTCAAGTAAAACTAGTGCGAGCTAAGCTCTAGCACTCTCATCAAATCATATGGAAAATCTGGTGTGAGTTAGACTCTAGCACCCTGTCACGAAAATTATGTAAAATCTGGCGCGAGTTAGACTCTAGCACCGTGTCACAAAATCATATATATATATATATAAAATCTGGTGCAAGATGGACTCTAGCACCAATGCATGTAAAACTCTAATGCGAGCTCTCGCTCCAGCACTAATGCATGCATCACACAAATCAACGCATCGTGCGAGCAGAGCGTTAGCACGTCACATGTCAATAAAAACACGTAGACGGCTCTGTTTCCTTAAAACTGTTTTCAAAACAATTTCATCATTGAAAATATGCAATGCTGTGCATTTTTCTTTCAAGGTTAGCCAGCCTACTCATGTATGCATCAAAACACCTCCAGAACGAGCAGGAACCTCTTGTTCTTGCTCCTCTCAATTTTTCCTAAAATTGTAAATTTTACCCTTAACAAGGGTATTTTGGTAATTTGCCCATTCGGGGCACTAAAATTATTAACTTACTTCTAGACCCTTCAGATAATTTAAAAGACTGCATATGACTTTGAAATTTTGTAAAGTTACCTCTAGCAGTCCGTAGAATTTCCTTACCTTATTTTTCTGTAGAGTCTGAGCTTTCCTTTTTTACTGCTGTCTCGTCACGCAGTCCAATCTGCTCCCAATCCAATGTCCGAAACGCGTATAATTATTCATCAGGTCAGATATTATACAATTTAATTGTATTTCCTATTTTCTGGGCTTAATTTAAATCATTGGGCCCATTTACCCCTATTGGGCCCGATTGCATCTTAATGGGCCTTAATCGGCCTTAAGCCCGTTTTCCACTTAATTTTCACATTATCGAGGCCTATTTGGCTCATTGGGCCCACCAACAATTTATTGGGCCTCGTTCTAACTCTCGAATAGCTTAATTTATTATTTACGACAATTTATCCGACTTTCCAAAATTTAATTTAATTAATGCGAAAATTAAATCTGAAGTACGCATAACGATGCAAATTATCATAAATAAGGGTTACTTACCCGAGATTCCATGCTAGTACGTAAATCGAGGTTATCTCGAGCTTTGGTTTGACGTCGATTATCGAGCTACACAATTTCATTAATTTTTGGGTAAATTTTCGGTCTTAAATTAATTAAATAAAATATTTCAAAATTTAAATCGGTCAATTTCGACCGCTACTGACTTATGCGTAGCTCGATTACATCGCCGAAATTTTTCTTCAATTTTTCCTCTTTTTCTTTTTCCCTTTTTCTCTGTTTTTCCTTTCCTCATTGGCTGAACCGGTTCGGTCCGATTCAGACCCGATTCGGACTCGTCGGTTCACTTTGGTTCGCTACGGTTCGACCAGTTCAGGGCCTTGCCGGTCGATTCTCCGCCGGCTTCCACGGTCAGTGGTTCAGCTGGGCCGTCCGCAGCACGAATCTGCCCTCGGTTTCGTCCAAGGCCGCCGAAAAGTCGTCGGTCCGCCCTCCTCCCTCTCGGTCGTCGGAACCCATTTCTGGGCTTGGTCGTCGCCGATGATTCCAACTGTTTTGTCGACTACTATCGGTCTCAAAATGACCGGCTCCTCCTCCTGAACTCGTCGGTGGCCTCCGTTCAAGCCCAGTCGTCGTAGATCGCCAGGAATCATGCCATTTCTCCCTCGATTTTTCCTTCCTCCGATCGGCGTCCTCCGGCCACTACACGGCGCGTCTCCGGTGGCTGAAGGATTGTCGGCCTCTCCTCTTTCACCTCGGCTGCTCGTCGGCGGTCAAGGATCGCCGGTGCGTCCTCGTGCTCGTCGGGTTCCCTCGTGGTCTTCTTCGGGTTTCTGTTTTGGGTTTATCCCGATTTTTTTCAGTTTCTGATTCCTTTTTTTTCTTTTATTAATTTATTTATTATTATTTTAATCATTAAAATACATTAAAAATACCCAAATATCTCTTAAAATATCCTATAAATTATTATTTAATTCTAAATTCATTTATTTAATTTTATTTAATTTATTTAGTTTATTTTAACCATTTTCGGTATATTTTCTTTGTATTTTCGGGATATTGTCCCGAGCGAAAATTTTGATTAATTTCCAGTAAATTCATATCTTGATCGATTTAACCCGAAATAAATTTATTTCTTCGTTATTGATCAAGATTTCTCAATCCCTTATTTTTAATTAAATTTTCTTGTCGAATTTATTCTAACTTTCGATCTTTTGACCATTTTGCCCTTGCACGTGTTCGGGATTAATTTAACCCGACTTCCATTCACGAACACTCATTCATTTTGTGTTTTAAATCCTTATCTCCAGTCCAAATCCCAAATCATTTAATTTTGTGACCATTTTCATCCCTTTTGCATTTTAAATTTCGTGTTTTAACTAAAATCGGGTCTTACAGAGATGATATGCTCACACGTGCATATTGAAACATACTTGACATGGGTGGATAAGACCTATTACAGGCACCCCTGATTGAGCTTGGGTTCACAGAGTACGTTGTACCATGTATGTCATGCGGAGTACGCTGTACCGTGGGGATTGTTGGAGTGGAGTGGCATTAGCCACGAGACAACAAGTCTTGCCCTCGCAATCCTGATATTATGCTGTTCTGGCAGGTAGGATGACCCATCTCCCGTTTCAGGTGTGATACCCTGCACACTAGGATTCGTGTGCCAAGGATCACGAGGTTATGGCCATAGTCCTGGATATTATTGATATAGTCACTTACATGTCTCACATGATATAACTATTGGTCTTGATAGACCAGGGTAGACCCGAGGGAGGGGTCAGGCCCCGATTTTCTTATGATTTCAATTGAGATTTGATTATTCCCATGGAGGGATTTTATGAAACTTTCATTGATTTGTAACCCTGTGAGAAGGGTGATTTTATAACGGAGATTTGAAAATAAAGAATTTTGTTGAAATGCATTTTGATTTGTGAGTGTATCATATTTTGACCCAGATGGGGTATTTTATAACGTATTGATTCATTGAGCATGAGATGTTTTCACATGAGAATTATTCCATGTTTTTAATATGCCGATTTCCTGTTTTAGAACAGATGATATTATATATATATTTATGGAATATCATTGTTTTTACCTCATGCTCACATATATCTCGATTTCTTATCAGCATGTAGATAGTATAGCTATCTACCCGTTTGTATTATTGCCTTACTAAGCATGTGGAGCTCACCCTTTCATTTTTCACCCACTTTCAGTGTTTCCACCAAAGAGATAGCGGGTGTAGAGAGTAGACGGCATAGCTGATATCTTTGTTTCCCATCGACTGTCAGGTATACACCACGTACAGAATTTTGTATTAGTATGCTTACAGCACAGTATTGTATATGAAAGAATATTTGGGGATGTACATATAGAATCATGTGATGTATAAAACATACCGACCACTCTATTATAATATGATTGATGTAATTATATATATTACGTGTGATATTTTAATGGTTAAAAAGGGTATATCGATATTGATTCATAGCCCGACCTGTTAAGAGGAATATGTCACGAGGAGGTAAGAAAGATTTTCCAAAAGTGAAAAATTTGTACTGATTTTGGTAGTACTGTGTCGCGACAAGGCTCTAGCACTGTGTCATAAAAATCAAGTGAAAATCTGGTGCGAGTTAGACTCCAGCACCCTGTCACAAAAATCATATGAAAATTTGGTGCGAGTTAGACTCTAGCACCTATGTATGTAAAACTCTAGTGTGAGCCCTTGCTCCAGCACTAATGCATGCATCACACAAATAAAAACTCGTGCGAGCTAAACTCTAGCACGTCTCATGCATGTCAAATCATTAAAACTAGTGTGAGCAGTCGCTCCAACACCTTTTTTTATTCATATCATGTCACACAAATCGGTGTGAGCAACCGCTCCAGCACCATTATGCACACTCACAAACTCAGATATAGTCCGAGCAAGGCTCCAGCACCATCTATTTCCATATAAACTTGATAGTTGGCCTTTTTTCCAAAGAAATTTCATTTAAATCTAAATAACACTTACGTAGTGTTATCTTGTAAAATTTATGTAAATAATGGCCAATTTACCAATTTGCTTTGCTAAAAAGTCACGACAATTCCTCAAATCATGCATTTCATGCATGTCATGCTTTCACCATCCTTATGTGAATTTCCCTCAGTAAGGGTAAAATAATCTTTTACCTATTTTGAGTCCTTAAAATTTTTATTCCATTTCTAGGACCTTTATACATTTTCAGTGTATACAAAAGCTATTCAAAATATGCATAGTTACCTCTAGCTACTAGCAAAATTCCCTTACCTCATTTTCTGTACAGTCTGACCTTTTCACTGATGTCTTGTCACGCAGTCCGATTTGCTCCCAATCCAATCTCTGGAGCTTCGTATAATTATTTATCGGGTCAGAAATCATTCAATTAACTTTATTCCAACATTTCTGAGCTTAATTAAAAGTATTAGGCCTGTTTACAATCTTGGGCCCGATTGCACCTTAATGGGCCTTAATCAGCCTTAAGCCCATTTTCACTTACTATTCACATTATCGAGGCCTATTAGGCTCATTGGGCCCATCAGTATTTATTATGCCTCGTTCTAAACTCTCGGATAGCTCAATTAATTATTTACGACAATTTATCTCAAATTTCAGAATTTAATTCATCTTATACGGAATTCATCCGTAATTTATGCGATAAATTTCTAACACGCATAACTATGCAAATTGTCATAAATAAGGGTTACTTACCCAAGATTCCATGATAGTATGCAAATCGAGGCTGACTCGAGCACTGGTTTGACGTCAATTGTCGAGCTACTCAATTACATATTTTTTCGGGTCAATTTTCAGTTAAATATTAATCATATTAAATATTTCAAAATTTAAATAGGTCAATTTCGACCTCTTACCGGCTTAACCATAGCTCGACTGCATCATCGGGATTTTTCCCTAATTTTTTTCTCTTTTTTCTTTTTCCCTTTTTTCTTTTTCTTTTTCTTTCTTTTTCTTCTTTTTTGGCTGAACCAGTTCTATCCAGTTCAACCCGGTTCAGTCCAGTTCAATCTGGTCTGATTTTCTTCTTCATGGTTTAGAGCTTTGCCAGTCGGTTCTTCACCGGCTTCCATTTCCAGCAGATTCGTTAGGTCGTTCGGTGCACTGATCTTGTGTCGGTCTCACCAGGAGTGGTCGAAAAGTGGCCGGTACGACCTCTTCTCTCCTCGGCGTCAGTGCCATCTTTCTCCCGCGTCGTTCGTTGCCATTTCTCATCGACCCGCACTGGATCGGTGCCGCTGTCACCCCCTCTAGCTGGTGGCGAGGTGCTTGTCATGATCTAAATGTGTTGTTCGCAAGTACACAGGTCGTACAAGTAATACTGGTATTTGAGTCCCGAGTTATCGTCCCACAGAGAAGTTGATTAGCCTAATTAACTACCGGTTAATCTTACCCTAAGATCATTCTAGGAAATTATGAAAGTTAAGTGGGTGATCTACAAGGCTAACATTAAAACTACTGAAAATAATAAAAGCTATAAACTAAAGAAAATAAAACCGAGCTAAAAATTACTTATAGATCTCCACGCAAGCAACTAAAAGCAAATACCTACAAAAGGTAATTAAAGCAATTAAAATTAATTAACGAAACTAAAATAAAATGCAAATATGAAAATAAAGAAATAATGTTAAACTAAAATTTAAACAAACTTAAAATAAAAAATGCATGTAATTAAACTAATAAAAATTGTAAATTAAACTAACCTAAAATCTAATAAAAATGAAGACTAAATTAAAAATGCATGAAATGCATTTAATCTAAATTAATTCTAAATGCAACTCATAAAAATACTAAACTAAAATAAAGTCCTAAAACATATAATAGAAAATTAACTACTAACTAAAAAAATTAAAACTAAAAATTAAATTAACAACTAAAACATTAGATTTAACCTACAATTATCAACTAACAACTAACCTAATTTAACAACTAATAAAAGCAATCAAAATAATAAAAATGCCATAAAAATTTAAATTATAAAAAGGGAAGGTGGCCAAATATAGCCTTAAACGAATTTGGTTGAGCTGGGTGGTCCCGTGTACTGTTACACGTTCTTCCCCAGTTTGCTGCCCAAGCGTGTCCTTTCTCTCCAGCACGGTCCTGCTGTTCCTGTAATGTCCAAGTTTACATATCTGTTGCAGGTGTTGCTGTCCTCTGCCCAGCTGTGTATAGTACAATGCACGTCCCAACTGCTTGCTTCAGGTGCTGCCTCAACGTCCAGGTACTACTCGTGTACCACCCTGCACTGCAACCGATACCTGCTCACATGCAATCTGCAGACTGCTTCATTTCACAACCGACTTGCAGGATTAGTCCTGAGCTCCTACTGTCCAGCCTCAACTTCAACCATGCCAGTACCCTGAGTCGACCAGGAGACGCCCAGCAATGCCCAATTGCAGCTCTGTTATAGTAATGTTGTCCTACAGCTACCAAACACGGGTTAGTACAGAACAAGAAATAAAACACAAGCAGCAGCTATTAACAAGGAAATTTAAAGCTATAAATGCAAACTGAAAATGTAAACTATGATGATAACCACGTTAATGAAAAAAAAAATGATGAACAGTGCAATGCTTAAAGAACAGGGCATAACAGAGGGGAGCATTGATCCCGCCAGTTTCAGCAACCATGCTTTCTGCTTCACACTAGATTCAATAGCCTCATCCGATGATCCAGCACAAATTCCTCATGCCACTCGGTGATGGATACATGGAGCAATGAGAGGAAATTTAGCTATTGTGACTAACTTACTAGCCTCTCACAATACTCGGCTGCACCACAAAACCGAGATCATGATTGAACAAAAACAACAATAACTACAAACAGGAAGCAAACCGAGAGCTTAACATTAAGAAAAATGAAGGTAAAACAAAACATTGAACACTAAGTAAATGGAAACTTGGCAAAACCGAGAGCAACCAAGAAATCTAACTTTTCATAAAAATGGAAATTAACTTAAATAGTAACTTAACAAAAATGAAAAATGCTAACGGGAAAGATTTAAAAAAAAAAACTATTCTAAAACTATTCTAACACTACTCCTACTCCTAAATTACTCTACACTACTCCTATTCTACCCTACTGACCCTACTCCTACTTCTACTTTCTACTTGATTTTTTTTCAATTGCCATCATGTTCTATTTATACACACACTTAGAGGTACAATAGTAATTTTTCTATCCTAGATGAGTTAGCATTGTTTGGCCACTTGTCTTCATTTTATTTGCTGCAGAGTAGATATTTCCACATCACTCGTCTTTTTGTCCAATTAGTTGTACGATGTGGCCCGACGTGTGTCTTCCAAAAGGTTCACATGGTGTCCGTCGATCTTATCGTTTCGAAGCAAATAAAATACGGACACCTAGCATCACGTGTGTCCAATCGACTGGTGACCCGGTCTGTAATTTGGAAGTGATCCAGTCTCCTATAGCCAGTTTCAGCCCAATTTCGATTGAAACGACTGAGTTTCATCAGGATTTAATTTATCTGCACATTAAAGAATTTTAATTATATAAAAAGGATTATTAATAAAATAATATGGGGATTAAGTAAATAATTAGGAAATTAAGCACAAATAATTCTATTAAAAGTAGAATTATCAGTGCTCCCCCTTCCTCCGGCCTCCGATCGTCTCTCTCTCCTCCATTTCTCTCCTCTCCTCTCGCTTTCTCACTTTCTCTCTCTTTCTGTCACCGATCGCCGTTCCTTCTCCGTCTTCCAGCGCCGGCAAGGCTCGGCTGCCCCTCTCCTTTGGATTCTCGTCCAACTCGCCCTCCGGTAGAGTTCGGTGGAGGCAGAAATGAGAGGCCCTCAGCTTGCTTCCTTTTGTTTCCTTTCTGTTTCTTTCTTCTGTTTCAGAATCGCGATTTCGCGATTCTTTTTTATTATTATTATTATTATTATTATTTATAATTTATATTATTATTATTTTATTCTTTAAAATATTATAAAAATTCCCAAAATATCATTAAAATTTTATATTTTATTCATTTAATCCATAAATGAATTTATCTATCTTATTTCGTCTTTTCAGTATATTTTTCCAATATTTTCGGGATAATTTTTTGAGGTGAAAATTTTGGTTTATTCCAATAATTTCATATCTTGATCAGTTTAACCTGAAATTTAATTATTTATACTTTATTGATCAAGATTTCTTGAATCCATGTTTACAGTGTAAATTTCTTACCGAATTGACACCGAATTGACATCGAATTTAGGATCTTTTGACTGTTTTACCCTTGCATGTGTTCGGGACCAAACCAATCCAACTTCCCTTCACGAACCCTTTCTCATTTCAGGTTTTAAATCCTTTTCTCCAATCTGAATGGTCTAATTCCCATTCATTTAATCTGTGGTCATTTCAATCCTTTATTTGATCTTTAAATGCATTAAGAAATTTTTATTCATTCCTTTTGTATTTTTCATTCATGTACAACACTTCTTATGATTCAATTTACATCCAACCATGTTTACATCATATGAATCATAAGGAATTTCGATAAAAATCGGGTCTTACAGTTGACACTGTCATATTTTTAGATGTATTATACGCTATAATGGATATCTAATGCAACAAAATTAATTACATTGGACATTAATTATAGTCTCCTTAAAGAGTGATGTGATATATGTTATTTTGGGATTCATGGTTTCATTATATATATTTATTCTATGAATTGAAGTTTAAATTTAAGTTGAAAAGAAAATCGATAAATTATGAAAAGATATTAAGAGATCACATCATACACTATGACTAAGACCTAAGTAATAGCAACTTCGATAAATAATTGGCTAAGTAAGAATCTGCACTAAACATAGGCAAACCCAAGTAAAGAAAAATGAAAAATTTGTATGAATTTTTTTTAAAATCAATATGTGACAATGAAGCTCTTTAAGGACTATGATTGTGAAATCTTGTATCACTAGAGTAAAAGCTAATATGGTGGTTGATGCTTTGAGTTAGAAGCACCTGGGTATGGTTTCTTATATGATGGTTAGAGAGTATGAGCTCCTGGAGTAGTTTCCAAATCTGAGTTTAGATGTCGCTGCTCTTGAGACTGATGGGGCTTTGACTGCTTGTTTGAGGATTGATCCAGATCTAATGGATTAAATTTGATTAGCACAGAAGGGAGATCGGTTCTTGTCACGACCCAATTCCATCCTCTTTAACCGAAAATCACTGAAAATTTTTCGCGTTTTACTGTTACCTTACCCGGTCGTGAACTAAACTCACCACACACTGTTGGGCTGTGAGTCAATAATAAACACCAAGTCTCATTCATTCTCAATTAATTAAAACGATGTCATACATTTGCATTTAATCGTGTACTTATACGAATACATGTTTTACTGACATCTACATCCCCCATAATTACAACTCAAAAGAATACTGTGCTTTTACATTGTTTAGATACAAAAAGAATCACTGTGTATATACCTCTTAGCAATGGAGATGCAGCGGAGTCCAAAATACCACGCCTCAGTCCTTACTGGGCTACTATGCATGCTCTGCAGGGGGGAAAATAGAGAGGGATGAGCAGCCACACGCTCAGTAAGGCAATAATGCAAGCATGGTAGATAACTACTCTATCTACATGCTGATAGTGTTATGCATAAATCCTTCATAGTAGGAGCATGAGGAAGTAAAACTATGCCATGTGAGTATACATATATATCATGTATTAAAATCATGTACATTGGCATATTAAAACATGGTATAAACATCATGTATAAATCATCTCATGCTCAATCTCATTTAAATTTATAAAAAGGGCAATTCATTAAGAAACCTCCTTTTTAAACCAACATCATAAACCTCTTTCTCAACACATACATATCACTAAATTAATTCACAATCACAACCACATTTTCATTTCGCAATTCACGCATGTGTATAAAAACTAGGTCACTATATCAAAAGTGCCTATGTGGACCACTACATCATAAATCATCCCAGACCACACGCATCCAGGTGTGCGGGGTATCATGCTGGCACGAAGATGGATTATCCCTCGCCAGACTTTCTCATCACATAACCATCATGCGGTAAATCGTACTCCATGTGATATACACGGTACAGCGTACTCCGCAGACTCATATCGTGATTGGGGGTGCCATTCCTAGGTCTTACCTACCCCATACCAAGAGTTTTTCATATCCGTGAAGGAGAGCCTCCCTGCCGAACAGAGCCTCCCTGCCTAACAGAGCCTCCCTGCCTCCTCGGGCTTAAGGATGTTAGCTTAAGGATGTAGGGCTTAAGGATCCTTCCGTAAGAGAGCCTCCCCACCGAACAGAGCCTCCCCGCCTAACAGAGCCTCCCCGCCTCTTTGGGCTTAAGGATGTTGGCTTAAGGATGTCGGGCTTAAGGATCTTACCGTACCCATGTAGGAGAGCCTCCCTGCCTAACAGAGCCTCCCCCCCTCCAGGGCTTAAGGATGTTGGCTTAAGGATCCCACCGTAAGAGAGCTTCCCCACCGAACAGAGCCTCCCCGCCTAACAGAGCCTCCCCGCCTCTTTGGGCTTAAGGATGTTGGCTTAAGGATGTAGGGCTTAAGGATCTTACCAACTTTCACAACCTTATACGTATCACAATGTGCAAACTTGTGCGAGCATAGCTCTAGCACGACTCATGCATCCTCTCATAAAGAGAAGCGTACGAGCATAGCTCTAGTACGGTTATACTTATAAGATAAACCACTCAAAAGCCACGTACGAGCAGAAGCTCCAGTACGGTTTATAAACATCATCATAGTTTCCAAATCAAGGTGCGAGCTAAGCTCCAGCACGTTTCACACAAGTGAAAACATAGAAATCCAGCGCGAGCGAGGCTCTAGCGCGATTTATGTCATGCAAATACGATAGGCGGCTCATATACAATCAAACAATCCCGGCAACCGGGTTTAGCACTTCACAAATGCTTTTTTCACAACATCAATAAAACACTAGCCAGCCCATCTACAAGCTTGCTTAAAACCAAGCAATTCCGTTTTGAAAAACATCAAAACATTAGATTTATGCAATTATTAGCCTTACTATCCCATTTCATAGAATCCACTTCCAAAACCAAAAATCACACATATACTCATTCACATTCATGAATACCATCAATCATTTACTTTAGCAACCATGCACTTCGTAAAACACCCAATATTCACCCACAAATTTAAAGTACGAGCAGCTATCTCTATATACTCACAAAATTCCCTTACCTGGAATCGCGATGCGTGATTCCACTTCCTTAAGTTGCTTACTCGTACGGTTCAATTCGTCTTCAACGAACTCTTCGGGACTGCACAAAATCGTATCTCGCATTATATTCGCTCCATATAATGCAACCCTTGTGCTTGCTATAGTCAATTTAATCTATAGCCTCTATTAACGCTTATATGGCCTCGTTTCATTACTTTACCCATAACTCGAGTCTATGGATTCTTCTTAGGCCTATTACTTATTCCGAATCGATATTAAATCGACATTAAGCTCATAGTGTTCATATTTCATGAATTCCCTCACTATGGCATTTTATCAAGCATATACATACCCATTTTCACAATTCCTCCAAACTCACAATGAAATTTCATTTAACCATCTAAAATCATAAACATTACCTCAATAACAACTTTAGCATGCCCATAAATCATAAACTCATTCAGACCATATATTCTCACATTATACCCATTCTAGGTTTTTTAGGTCATACCAATTCCACCACATCCCTAGATAATTTATCCATCAATACTCATGCCAAACAACTCCAAAATCAATTCAATAGACAATGTATTTGGATTGGAGTGTTAGAATCTTATCGAATATGATTTTTCTTCTTGCTCCAAATGGCAATGCCCTTAACTCCTTCAATACTAACAATGGAAAAATGCCTTCACACTATGTTGTTCTTCTCTTTAATAGGAACAACTTTGCCTCTAATGGTCTCTCTTTAATTCTTGCTAGAAATGGCTGATTTTAGAGAGGGAAAGTTAGGTTTTTTTGGGTTAGAAATGGAAGATTTGTGTTTTTCCCGAAATTTTCAGATTTTCAGCCCTCCTTATATAGAAATAGCTTGAGGAGATCGATCCGGTCCAAGAGGAGATCGATCTGGTCTCCTTAAATCCCTCTTTTTTACGACATTTTTAAGCATGAGATCGATCTGTCGAAGCATGAGATCGATCTGTTGAAGCATGAGATCGATCTGTCGAAGCATGAGATCGATCTGGTCCCAAACAGAGAGCTAAGGAGATCGATCTGGGTGCTTAAGGATCGATCTTTTCATCACAGAATGCTTAGGAGATCGATCTGGCCCCATTGGAGATCGATCTGCTCTATTTCATTGCCCAAATAAGAGCATTCTGGCTCTTTCAGATCGATCTCTCATCCTATGAGATCGATCTGGCCTTCATACTTTCTAGATTTCTTGCAGTTTCCTCGCTGCAACTCATACCAACACATCCTTGATCTGTTGCCATGGCCATTTTCTCATCCATCCACCTTTATAACTTGAAAATGGCATCCATTCATACCTTATGCACATTGAAACTTGTGTGCATTCATTGTATGTTCAAAGGTAGGCTACATAAAACCAAAAGGAAGCATAACTCCATTCCATTTTACCACACTACCCATTTTGAGTTTCAATCACATCCATCACTTATAAAAACTCATTTCTTCATATGCATACTCAATGGAACTTGTATGTACGTTACAAATCATATTACACATACGTACATTGAATCCATGGACTTACATCAATCATACTTTACATTACAAGTCCATTCATATTTATTACACATTACAACTTTACATATACGGGGTCTCACATTCTCCCCTCCTTCTAGGAATTTGGTCCTCCAAATTAGAACTAAGTCACTCTTTAAAAAGTTGGGGGTACTTCTCCCGTATTAAGTTCTCCAATTCCCATGTGGCCTCTTCCGCCGTGTGATGTTGCCAAAGAACTTTCACCAAGGGAATTGTCTTATTCCGTAACACTTTCTCTTTTTTGTCCAATATTCGCACCGGCTTCTCAACATACGTCATACTCTCATGGAGCTCCAACGGCTCATATCTTATCACGTGTGCCGGGTCTAGGTGATACTTCCGAAGCATCGAGACGTGGAAGACATTGTGGACATTTGCCAAGTCCGGTGGCAATGCCAACCTATACGCCTTATCTCCCACTCTCTCCAAAATCTCGAAGGGTCCGATATATCTAGGGCTCAGCTTGCCCTTCTTACCAAATCTCATAATACCCTTCGATGGCGATACCCTCAGAAACACCGACTCACCCTCAACAAACTCTAGTGGTCTTCGTCTCTTGTCAGCATAACTCTTTTACCGGCTATGAGCTGTCCGTAATCTCTCACATATCAACTGGACGTCCTCAGATGCTTGCTGCACTAAGTCCGGAGTAAAAATCTTTCTGTCACCAACCTCTTCCCATCCAATAGGGGAACAGCATCTACGCCCGTACAATGCCTCATAGGGTGCCATCCCGATACTAGCATGATAGCTATTATTATAAGCGAACTCGGCTAACTGCAGGTGGTCATCCCAGGAGCCTCTAAAATCCAGCACACACGCTCACAACATATCCTCGAGGGTCTGTATAGTCCTCTCTGACTGCCCATCTGTCTGAGGATGAAAAGCGGTGCTAAAACTCAGTCGGGTCCCCAGCGCTTCCTGAAAATGTTCCCAAAAATGGGAAGTGAAGCGGGCATCCCTATCAGAAACAACGCTCACTGGTACACCATGTAGCCGTACTATCTCTCGAATATACAGGTTCGCCAACTGACTCAGTGTATCGGTAGCTCTCATAGCCAAGAAATGGGCGGACTTAGTCAACCGGTCCATAATAACCCATATGGCATCATGACCTCTACGGGTCCTCGGCAACCCCATCACAAAATCCATGGTGACATGCTCCCACTTCCATGTCGGTATCGGTAGAGGCTGCAATAATCCTGCAGGCTTTTGATGCTCTACCTTCACTTGCTGACAAACGAGACACTTAGCGACATATTTAGCAATGTCTCTCTTCATTCCAGACCACCAATAAACCTTCCGAAGGTTTTGATACATCTTGGTACTTCCGGGATGTATCGTATACTTCGATGAGTGAGCCTTTGATAAAATCGTTCTCCTGATCTCAGGATCCCTGGGAACGCATACTCTGCCTCTAAACCTCAATAAGCCATCAGCACTCTGCTCAAAATCAATACCCACACTTGTCTGTATCTGCCTCAGCCAATCGATACACCGTCGATCGCTCTGCTGGGCTTGCCGAATAAGGCCAATCAACTCTAGCTCTAGTCTCAAACTAGCCATGATCTCAAGTCTCTCAGATCCAGGTGGGGTTACATCTAAACTGAGGTTCGCATAGTGTTCTAATAATTCATGTTCCCGTATCATCATATAAGACACCAACCCAAGGCTCTTTCTACTCAAAGCATCGGCAACTACATTTGCCTTACCAGGGTGGTACATGATTTCACAATCATAGTCTTTCAGGAGTTCGAGCCATCTCCTCTATCTCATATTCAGCTCTTTTTGCGAGAACAGGTACTTAAGGCTCTTATGATCTGTGAGCACCTGAAACTTCTCACCATATAGATAGTGGCGCCATATTTTCAAAGCAAATACTACAGCCGCTAACTCCAAATCATGCGTCGGGTAGTTCCTCTCATGATCTTTCAACTGTCTAGATCCATAGGCAACTACCTTCCCATCCTGCATAAGCACACAGCCCAGTCCCTGGTGTGATGCATCCGTATACACCGAGAATCCTCCTGAGCTGGTAGGAATGGTGAGAACTGGAGCAGTCATCAATTGACGCTTAAGCTCCTCAAAACTCCTCTCACATGCCTCATCCCATGTAAACTTAACATCCTTACGCGTGAGGCGTGTCAACGGAGCAGCTAGTCTGGAGAAACCCTCTACAAATCTCCGATAATATCCTACCCATCCCAGGAAACTTCTAATCTCAGTTACTGTCTTGGGCTGTTCCCACTGTACAACTACCTCTATCTTGGATGGATCCGCCGATACCCCATCCTTTGACACAACATGCCCCAGAAATGAGATCTGTTCCAACCAAAAGTTACACTTGCTGAGTTTGGCATACAATTCTCTCTCTCGGAGGGTCTGCAGAACTATCCTCAAGTGCTCCTCATGATCTTCCCTGGACTTGGAATACACCAAAATATCATCAATGAACACTATTACAAACTTGTCCAGTTATGGCTTGAATATATCATTCATCAATGCCATAAATGCTGTGGGAGCATTCGTCAATCCGAATGGCATCACCAAAAACTCGTAGTGGCCATAACGGGTATGAAATGCTGTCTTAGGTACATCTCCACTCCTGATCCTCAACTGATGATACCCTGACCGCAAATCTATCTTAGAAAATACTTCGGCTCCCTGGAGCTGATCCAACAAATCATCGATTCTTGGAAGGGGGTACTTGTTCTTAATGGTGGCCTTATTCAACAACCGGTAATCTATACACAGTCGGAGGCTTCCATCCTTCTTCCTTACAAATAGAACTGGTGCTCCCCAAGGTGAGACACTCGGTCTAACATACCCCTTCTCCAGTAACTCTTGCAGCTGTTTCTTCGGCTCTTCCAACTCTATCGGAGCCATTCTAGGGTGGTTTCGATATCGGCTCTGTACCAGGCACTAACTCAATGCAAAATTCCATTTCCCTTTCAGGTGGTAGTCCTGGTAATTCGTCCGGAAAGACATCAGGGTAATCCGTAATTACGGGTATGTCCTTCAATTCCGGGTGTGCCTCATCTATGTCGACCACATAGGCAATGAACCCTTCACATTATCCTCTCCATCGTTAGTAACATAAACCATCACTCCACATTCAATATTTATCAGAAACAATTAATTTATCTCTCAAGCGATATGCATTTAAAATTATACTCTTTTATTTACCACAATTATACAAGTTTCATATCATTTCTTTTCATCAAAATTTACAATAAAATTGTCTAATCCTGAAAACATCAATGTTTTGGCATGACAATCCATCACAACACGATTGGTAGCCAACCAATCCATTCCCAAAATTACATCAAAATCATTCATATTCAATAAAATCAGATTGGCTATCATTTCCTTCCCCTCTATCTTTAACTTACAATCCCTACATACATGCTCAGTTAATTGACTATCATTCATGGGTGTGGAAATCATCAACATTTTATCCAACAATGTTGGTTTCACATATTTCAACAATTTATGTGCAAAGGAAGGTGATATGAAAGAATGCGTGGCACCAGGATCAAATAGTACCAATGCTTCTAAATCAAAGATTCGGATGGTACCTTTAATCACATCCGTCGATGCGTGGTCCAGTGCATGTACTCTTCCTCTGCTTACACCCGCAGCCTGTTTCCCTTTTTCCTCAGCTGTAGCCCTCCTCCTCGGGGCTGCTGTCTCAACTGGAGCTCCCTCAGGCTCCTTGCCCTTCTGTGGGGCAATCTCCATCTTCTCAGGACAATACTTAGCTATATGTCCTGGTCTCTCGCATCTAAAACACACCATAGGGGTCATCAGACAGGGTCTATTCCCATGAAATCTCCCACATCTCCTACACTGATCAGTAGTAGGCCGTGGTCCTCCAATAGTCATGCCCCTCGACGCAGTCAAGGCTGGGTATACGGGAGGTCTAGCAGCTCTCTCCTGCACCTCCTCGATCTTAGGTCTCTTCTCAAAATACCTTGGGCCTCCTTTCCTGGCCACTCTATCCCTCCCGGATCTCTTCCGGTCTCTGTCCTTTCCAACGCTGATTCTCCCAAGCTCGGAGGCATTTCGCTCAAAGTCTTGCTCACACAACTGAGCCTTATGTACAGCCTCCTCATAAGTCACAATGTCGAAGGGAGCTAGCTTAGTCCGGATGGCCAATCTCAATCCATCCGTGAACTTTTGAATCTTTCGGGTCTCACTACCCATCGTGTCCGGGTCATATCTCCCCAAAGACATAAACTTGGACTCATACTCGTCCACAGTCCGGTTCCCCTGAACCAAATTCATAAATTCCATCCGTAATTTTCTCTGTACGGTAGCTGGAATATACTGTCTTCTGAAGGCATCTAAAAATATCTCTCACGAGATCTCAGAGTGTCTAGCCCTCAAAATAATCTCGGTGGACCTCCACCAATGCTCAGCCTGGCCTTTCAACATAAACACGGCAAAGGCTACCTTTTCAGCTGAAGTGCATCGGAAAAACCTATACAGTTTCTCCATCTCATACACCCAATCCTCCGTAACCACTGGGTCCTTCACCCCTCTAAACGCTGGGGGTTTCAGCGCTTGAAACTCTCGCAACCTGCTCAAGTCGCAGTCATAACCCAAATCACTACTGTTTTGCTGTGGAGAGATAGGAGAATCTGTATCCTGGGCTGTAGGTGGTGTAACTGTAGCTGTCTCAGCAGCATGAGGTCTCTCCGCCTCTGCAGCTGCCTGTTTAGTAGTAGGCTGTGCTGCGGGACCTCGTCTATCGCCGGCGCCCAAGGCCTGCGTGACTATCTCCACCAAATTCTCAATACTCCGCTCTAACCTAGCGAAGCGAGCCTCAGTATCCTCTGCTCTCTCAGCAGGGTTTTGTGGAGCCTGCTCAGTCTGTGGCTCCGCACGGCTCTCAGGCCTACCTCTACGGCCTCTAGCACGTGCTCTCGCCCCTCTACCTTTGCGTCTAACTGGCATAGTGCCTAACTTCCTGTATTATAATAATTCATTAAGCTCAATCCATCACGGTATACACAGTTATATCTAAACAAAACCACAGTACTATGGGGATATACTTTCCTACGTTTTATTAATGACTCACATCAGGCCAACACAGCTCTAATACCAATCTCTGTCACGACCCAATTCCATCCTCTTTAACCGAAAATCACTAAAAATTTTTCGCGTTTTACTGTTACCTTACCCGATCGTGAACTAAACTCACCACACACTGTTGGGCTGTGAGTCAATAATAAACACCAAGTCTCATTCATTCTCAATTAATTAAAACGATGTCATACATTTGCATTTAATCGTGTACTTATACGAATACATGTTTTACTGACATCTACATCCCCCATAATTACAACTCAAAAGAATACTGTGCTTTTACATTGTTTAGATACAAAAAGAATCACTGTGTATATACCTCTTAGCAATGGAGATGCAGCGGAGTCCAAAATACCACGCCTCAGTCCTTACTGGGCTACTATGCATGCTCTGCAGGGGGGAAAATAGAGAGGGATGAGCAGCCACACGCTCAGTAAGGCAATAATGCAAGTATGGTAGATAACTACTCTATCTACATGCTGATAGTGTTATGCATAAATCCTTCATAGTAGGAGCATGAGGAAGTAAAACTATGCCATGTGAGTATACATATATATCATGTATTAAAATCATGTACATTGGCATATTAAAACATGGTATAAACATCATGTATAAATCATCTCATGCTCAATCTCATTTAAATTTATAA
This sequence comes from Firmiana major, assembly GCA_033439115.1. Taxonomy (NCBI): domain Eukaryota; kingdom Viridiplantae; phylum Streptophyta; class Magnoliopsida; order Malvales; family Malvaceae; genus Firmiana; species Firmiana major. The sequence continues at coordinate 15,840,782 of CM065903.1, read as the reverse complement.
AAGGGCAATTCATTAAGAAACCTCCTTTTTAAACCAACATCATAAACCTCTTTCTCAACACATACATATCACTAAATCAATTCACAATCACAACCACATTTTCATTTCGTAATTCACGCATGTGTATAAAAACTAGGTCACTATATCAAAAGTGCCTATGTGGACCACTATATCATAAATCATCCCAGACCACACGCATCCAGGTGTGCGGGGTATCATGCTGGCACGAAGATGGATTATCCCTCGCCAGACTTTCTCATCACATAACCATCATGCGGTACATCGTACTCCATGTGATATACACGGTACAGCGTACTCCGCAGACTCATATTGTGATTGGGGGTGCCATTCCTAGGTCTTACCTACCCCATACCAAGAGTTTTCCATATCCGTGAAGGAGAGCCTCCCTGCCGAACAGAGCCTCCCCGCCTAACAGAGCCTCCCTGCCTCCTCGGGCTTAAGGATGTTAGCTTAAGGATGTAGGGCTTAAGGATCCTTCTGTAAGATAGCCTCCCCACCGAACAGAGCCTCCCCGCCTCTTTGGGCTTAAGGATGTTGGCTTAAGGATGTCGGGCTTAAGGATCTTACCGTACCCATGTAGGAGAGCCTCCCTGCCTAACAGAGCCTCCCCCCATCCAGGGTTTAAGGATGTTGGCTTAAGGATCCCACCGTAAGAGAACCTCCCCACCGAACAGAGCCTCCCCGCCTAACAGAGCCTCCCCGCCTCTTTGGGCTTAAGGATGTTGGCTTAAGGATGTAGGGCTTAAGGATCTTACCAACTTTCACAACCTTATACGTATCACAATTCGCAAACTTGTGCGAGCATAGCTCTAACACGACTCATGCATCCTCTCTTAAAGAGACGCGTACGAGCATAGCTCTAGTACGGTTATACTCATAAGACAAACCACTCAAAAGCCACGTACGAGCAGAAGCTCCAGTACGGTTTATAAACATCATCATAGTTTCCAAATCAAGGTGCGAGCTAAGCTCCAGCACGTTTCACACAAGTGAAAACATAGAAATCCAGCGCGAGTGAGGCTCTAGCGCGATTTATGTCATGCAAATACGATAGGCGGCTCATATACAATCAAACAATCTCGGCAACCGGGTTTAGCACTTCACAAATGCTTTTTCCACAACATCAATAAAACACTAGCCAGCCCATCTATAAGCTTGCTTAAAACCAAGCAATTCCGTTTTGAAAAACATCAAAACATTAGATTTATGCAATTATTAGCCTTACTATCCCATTTCATAGAATCCACTTCCAAAACCAAAAATCACACATATACTCATTCACATTCATGAATACCGTCAATCATTTACTTTAGCAACCATGCACTTCGTAAAACACCCAATATTCACCCACAAATTTAAAGTACGAGCAGCTACCTCTATATACTCACAAAATTCCCTTACCTGGAATCGCGATGCGTGATTCCACTTCCTTAAGCTGCTTACTCGTACGGTTCGATTCGTCTTTAATGAACTCTTCGAGACTGCATAAAATCGTATCTCGCATTATATTCGATCCATATAATGCAACCCTTGTGCTTGCTATAGTCAATTTAATCTATAGCCTCTATTAACGCTTATATGGCCTCGTTTCATTACTTTACCCATAACTCGAGTCTATGGATTCTTCTTAGGCCTATTACTTATTCCGAATCGATATTAAATCGACATTAAGCTCATAGTGTTCATATTTCATGAATTCCCTCACTATGGCATTTTATCAAGCATATACATACCCATTTTCACAATTCCTCCAAACTCACAATGAAATTTCATTTAACCATTTAAAATCATAAACATTACCTCAATAACAACTTTAGCATGCCCATAAATCATAAACTCATTCAACCCATATATTCTCACATTATACCCATTCTAGGTTTTCTAGGTCATACCAATTCCACCACATCCCTAGATAATTTATCCATCAATACTCATGCCAAACAACTCCAAAATCAATTCAATAGACAATGTATTTGGATTGGAGTGTTAGAATCTTACCAAATATGATTTTTTTTCTTGCTCCAAATGGCAATGCCCTTAACTCCTTCAATACCAACAATGGAAAAATGCCTTCACACTATGTTGTTCTTCTCTTTAATAGTAACAACTTTGCCTCTAATGGTCTCTCTTTAATTCTTGCTGGAAATGGTTGATTTTAGAGAGGGAAAGTTTGGTTTTTTTTGGGTTAGAAATGGAAGATTTGTGTTTTTCCCGAAATTTTCAGATTTTCAGCCCTCCTTATATAGAAATAGCTTGAGGAGATCGATCTAGTCCAAGAGGAGATCGATCTGGTCCCCTTAAATCCCTCTTTTTCATGACATTTTTAAGCATGAGATCGATCTGTCGAAGCATGAGATCGATCTGTTGAAGCATGAGATCGATCTGTCGAAGCATGAGATCGATCTGTCGAAGCATGAGATCGATCTGGTCCAAAACAGAGAGCTAAGGAGATCTATCTGGGTGCTTGAGGATCGATCTTTTCATCACAGAATGCTTAGGAGATCGATCTGCTCTATTCCATTGCCCAAATAAGAGCATTCTGGCTCTTCCAGATCGATCTCTCATCCTATGAGATCGATCTGGCCTTCATACTTTCCAGATTTCTTGCAGTTTCCTTGCTGCAACTCATACCAACACATCCTTGATCTGTTGCCATGGCAATTTTCTCATCCATCCACCTTTATAACTTGAAAATAGCATCCATTCATACCTTATGCACATTGAAACTTGTGTGCATTCATTGTATGTTCAAAGGTATGCTACATAAAACCAAAAGGAAGCATAACTCCATTCCATTTTACCACACTACCCATTTTGAGTTTCAATCACATCCATCACTTATAAAAACTCATTTCTTCATATTCATACTCAATGGAACTTGTATGTACGTTACAAATCATATTACACATACGTACATTGAATCCATGGACTTACATCAATCATACTTTACATTACAAGTCCATTCATATTTATTACACATTACAACTTTACATATACGGGGTCTCACAGTTCTGTATCGAGGCAATTGATCTAATGAACTAGGGACAGAGATGTAAGCCTGATCTTGATAATGATGGTCTTTTGAGGTTCAAAGGCCATATTGTGGTTCTTAATGATGAGTATTTGAGGAGACTGATTATATAGGAGTCTCATATTTTATGGTACACTTTGTACCTAGGGAATAATAAAATGTCTCATGGTCTATGTAAGGTATACTGAAGGTATGGAATGAAACGGGACATTGCAGATTATGTGACTAGATGTCTCATATGTCTACAGGTTATGATAGTGCATCAGAAGCCCGTAAGACTGCTTAATTCTCTACCTCTACCCATTTGGCAATTGGAGCATATTACCATCCATTTTATTATGGGATTATCGAGGACTCGGAGGAATCATAATGATATTTGGGTTTGTAAACTCCATGAATTTTTATACAATCGGGTTCAACTATGAATGGTAAATTAAAACATTAGGATTAAAAGTGTGCTCATGGTGGATGATTAATTTAATTATAATGGTATATGAGGGATCTTAACAAATTTAAGCAAATGAATATTTATTTTGAAGTATAAATGAATATATAACTATACATAATACTAAATGGAATGTAATATGAAAATTATACTCCTATCAACTAAATTATATAGTGTTATGAATTATTGGGCCAATAATTTAAATTAAGGGAAACAAAGATTGGTATCCTTTGAAGTCAACCCAATATGCTCCAAGTAATTAGCTATTATGACGATGTTTGATAGAGTATCATGTAACAAAGTTTGGATTGATTAGGAGCCAAACCCGCGAGCTCAACAGAAACATGATGAAGAAATGTGAAGGACGATAGTGGTCGGTAAGGTAGGAAGTATGGTGGAGAATGATGATGGCAATGGATCTCGATGAAAGAAAGGAGAAAATAGAAGGGAAACCTGCAAAGACACTATTGTAATAGTCTAGGAACTTGGAATGTGATAGCAATAGGGTTGTCCTATCATCTGAATATGCATCGTTCTATGGGAAAAAGTTAGAAATTGGGAAATGTTTATGCTGACCAAAAAGATAGGAGAAGTGTTGAAGCTTTGGAACCAAGAGACATTACATGAAACCGAAGGAAATACATAGATACATTACTATAGCAGCAGCTGAAATGGCAAACCAAATAGGGTGTGATGCCTGCTAGAACATGCAGCGGTTCAGTAAAGAGAAAAAATGCATGATTGAAGTAGTTTAGATGAGGCTGAAAATACGAAAAGAAAGTGTGGTAATGTAGTCTGACTGAAATAGATAAGGTGAACCGAGATGCAACCAGAAAAGAAAAAGGAAAATGGGAAAAAGCTTGGAAACGTGACAAGAAAGGAGAAGGTGAACCAAAGTCTATGTAAGATGAACAGGTGACCGAGAGAGCAGGAAATGCAGGAGAGAATAGGATGACTGCAACTGAAGCAAACCAAAAGGAAGGGATAACAGTAGCGTGTGATGGTCTGAACTGGCATGGAAGGGAGTTGATAAGCAGAGAAATCAAGATTGTGAACTACAGCAGGAGGCCTATCTGAAATGAATAGGAGCTGAAGTATTTTGCGCAGTCTACTGGGAATAAGACGGAATAAACCAATAATAGGAAAGAAAGCTAGGGATTGAGAGTTTGAAGAAAGAAAATTTAGATTGCTGGAACACAGAGGAAATGAGCCGAGGAAATATATAGGTAAAAACACGGGGAGGAAGACATGAAATTGATGACCATAAATGAGAGAAAGGAAACAAGAAAATCAGTAGAGAAAGGGAAAAGGAACCCTAACTTCTTCTCTTGTCTATCATCATTCATAGTTCTCATCAACATCTCGCCAATGCTCTACTGTCATTTGAAATGAAAAGAAATAGAAGAAATTGGTATAGTGAAGGAAGCCAAGAGATAAAGAATATAAAGAAGATAGTCGTGTGAGCATGGAAAGAATGTAGTTGAAATGAGACACGAGGGAGAGAGGGCAAACATTAAGATGAGAACCTGTAGCTAAACCGAGAGGCAAGGAATAGCGGTGCAGGTTTCAATTGAGTTTGGAGTTTTAAAATGACAAGAACAGTGGCTATCAGGGCTAGTTTCCAAAGTAGTCCTCGGTGTGGTTTGGAACGAAAATAGGGGAGCTACTGACTGCTTCTCTCGGCAAGGACCAATGGCTATCCACCTCGGTTGAAGTGGAACCAGTGTAGAGGAAGCAAGACAATAGCTGAAGTGAAGCAGTAACGTGAGGCAATGTGGTGCTCGGTTCGTTGGTGGAATACAATAGTTGAAAATTTGGCTGTGAATAAATAAGAAACAGTGGCAAAAAAAAAAGAGAAAAGTTGTGTGAGGTTAATAAAATATAGGAAACATGCAATAATAAATTTAGAGTATTGCCTATGCCTGTTTCGTAGCGAAACGGCCTAAATAGGTAAACCGAGTTTAAAATTTAAATGTGGTAAAATAAAGTAGTTTTGAGTTTTCAATGACTAATTAAGCGATTGATAATTTACTGCAGCTCCAGAGGAAGCGAACGGAATAGAATGGGCCGACTGACTCACGGTACTGAGGCATAAAGAAATTACTGTATGCCACAGAAGCAAGGAAAATTTTGTGAGCTGCTAGAGATAATTACACGTATTTATTTATTGTTGAACTGAAGATATAAATTCTAGGCCGATTTTATAGCTATGGATATGATAAAATTTTAGCCTTAGTTAAATGACCTAATCTTACCGATAAAATTTAGGTTTAATACCCAAATATGCCCTGAACGTTTACCAAATAATGGAATTAAGCCCTCGACGTTGATAATTCTATATTTTTAGAATTATTTGTGCTTAATTTCCTAATTAATTATTTAAATCCTCAATTTATTTTGTTAATTATCTCCTTTATTTAATTAAAATTCTCATGTTTGCAGATAAATTAAATCCGGATGAATTTTGAATATTTCGGTAGAAAATGGACCGAAATTGGGCTAAAATCGAGATTGGACCACGCAGACAACATAAGCCTAGCACATCCAATTGGACAAAAAGATAGATGACATGGAAATATTATTTTTCAAGGAGCCAATGGTGTGAAGACAAGTGGCCAAACAATGCAACTCATTTAGGATGAAAATATTACAATTGTACCCCTAAGTGTGTGTATAAATAGAAAAAGATGTCAATTGAAAAAGGGGAGCCAAGGTTAGAATAGAGGTAAATTAGGGTAGAATAGTTTTAGGGTTTATTTTAGGATTTATTGTTTTTAAGTTTTTTTTCTTCTTTCCGATAGCACCATTGTTAGATTACTATTCATCTCAACTTTTAGAAATTTTCATTTTATGTTTATTCGATTGAAATGCAATTTTTTTTATTTCAGTAGTTAGTATTCTATCTTATCACATTGTTTTTCATTTTTCCTTTTAATTCTACTCGGGTAAGTGAAATAGCTAGTGACAATAGCTATTTTGCTTCACCTTCCTTTGCATTTCCGTTATATTAGTTGTATTAGATTCTTTTCTCTCATGAAGGGCGAAACCGGTTGTGTTGCTGTTTTACTCAGCTATTTCCCGATCATTTTACCCTTTTATGTGCAGTGATTTATATCATGGACAATGTGCCGAGGATCATTATTTAATTTTTCTTGTTTTCAATTACAAACTTCTTTCGATCTTTCAAGTTTGATGTAGTTGTTGCTGTATTTTGATTTAGCAATTTCTGTTTAGTTTAAAATTGTTTTTTCATTCTTCTAGGTTATTTAACAGTATTCGCTTCATCCTTTACATTAAATTTTCTATTTCCCGATTGGTATTGTATTCCTGCATTTTCTCTCGGTTCCGATTGCAAGGCTAGTATTATATTTTGTATGTGATGAAAGGATTCAAGTATTTGTTAGCTGCTGTGTGTGTGGTTCATGAGCTGTGTGATTGATTGCTATAGTGGGAGCAGGGATCTCGATGAATATCAGAAGAGGCAGCAACTAGTTAGGATAGCACCCAGGCATCATAGCCAAAACCGAGAGCCAGTATTCATCCCTCTGTTCTGCCCTGTTCTTTAAGCAGTTCACTGTTCATCATTTTTTTTTTTTGGTCATTAACATGATGTAGGATAACGTTACTGTAACCGAGTTGCTGGTGAAGGAGATATGCTAAGCAGAATGCAGCATGCGGTAGCTGAACCCGGCAGGAACAGCAGAAGAAGACCGAGAGCAGTTGCAGCAGCTGAAGCAGACCGTGACGTACAGCAGGTTGGAGCAGAAAACAGGACCGTGAGCAGCTGAAGCAAGCAATGGGAACGTGCATTGTACTGGGTAGAACTAGTGGTCATTGCACATCAGTCTAGAGCAGCAAGACACATCCAAAATCGAGAGCAGAATGCAGAACACCTGCAGTAGTGAGCAAGCCGAGAATGCCTGGAAACCAGAAAAATGCCTGGAGCAGAAACGACACAGGGCAGAAACATAGTAGCTGGTGCCAAGGACAATGTCTGGTGCAATGACCGATTGCAGAGGATAGCATCACCTGGAGTAGAGGCACAAAACCGAGTGCAGCGAGCAAGCCGAGAATGCTGGAAAAGAAATGCAATTTGTGAAGACGTGAACAGTATTTGGAGGGATATGTGGCTGGTTTAAAATGTTAAGGCTTTGTTTGGCTAGTGCATAATAGTTAATTAACTCATTTTCATACATTGTTAGTTTAGTTTAATTCCAATTTAATTTGTTAACTTAGTTTAGAGTCTTTGATTAAATTGCATGATTAGTATTCTTGTTTAATGGTTTAGAACTTAGTTTTAATTAGGATGATAGTTAATTAAGTGTTCATTTAGAGTTAAATTAGGGGTAAATTTATTTCATTAAATCTTAAGCTAGTTTAAATTGCATTTTGATTAAGTAGTATTATTGCATTTTAGGATTGTTAATTTTAGTTTAATTAATCTTGCTTTGTTATTCTCATATTTGTATTTTATTTGCGTTAATTAGTTTTAACTGTTTTAATTTTTTTTTGTAGGTATTTTCTTTAATTGCTCGGAGTTCAGTAAGCAAATCTTAGTTCAGTTTTATTCTCTTTATTTTTTAATGTTTATTATTTTCAGTACTTTTAATTAGCCTTAGTAGATCACCACCTTAATCTCATAATTTGCTAGGATATACCATAGGGTAAGATTAATCGGTAATTAATTAGGATAACCAACTTCTCTGAGGGACGATAACTTGGGACTCAAATCTCATTATTACTTGTACGACCCGTGCACTTGCGGACAATACCCTTATGGCGTGTCAAGTTTTAGGCGCCGTAGCCAGGGAAGTTTTAATTAGTCGTTAATTAATATCGGTGAAATTATGCTTAGGTGTAATTCTAGCTTGTGAATATTTAGGGTGTAAATATTTAGAAGTTTAATCTAGATTAGTGAATCGAAAAATAAAAAAATAAAAAAAAATTCAAAAATTTAAAAATTCAAAAATTCAAAAAACATTTCTAAGGACTTTCTGATGTTTGCATGCGTAGAGCCAAGAGTTTTGATTGCTTTCCTCTAGATCCTGAAATTAAACGTACTCTTAGAAAAATTTGAAAGGACTCTAGGAAATTTATAGCTCCGCTGCAAAACACAATGACAGAAAATAGGGAAATTAGAACCGTTGGGGATTATGTAATGCCGACGATTAGAGGATATTATTCTGGCATTAGGCCATCAGTTGTCCCTACAAATAACTTTGAAATTAAGCCCACAATCCTCCAGATGATTAAGACTTCTTTACAGTTCAGTGGGCTTCCACACGATGACCCACATGCTCACCTTGGGTAATTCCTGGACTTGTGCAACACGTTCAAACATAATGGATTATTTGATGATGCGCTTAGGCTTAGATTATTCCCCTTCTCACTTAGGGATAGGGCGAGACACTGGTTGACCTCCCTGTCACGACCCAAATTACCTAAAAATCAGAGTAAATTTTTCGCTTTTTCATTTATTATTTATTTCTTATCTTTCTCTCATCGTGACCATCTTACCAAACAGTTGAGCTATGATTCGGTGTTAGTCACCTCTTACCATTTACCATTCCATTTCCATAATCATATTCACATATCAGAGTTTACTATCTTTGACTTTAATTAAATACATACATAATGGTATTTACTTAAACTTACATCCCCGACATCATATACGTTTACAGTACTGTGCATTACATATTTAGATACAAAACTATACAAATGTGTATACCTGTCTCTCGATGGGAAAAAAGTGGATACCAAGCATGCAAGTCCTCAACCGCTTAATAACTATTGCAAGTGCTCTGAAAAGATGGGAAAATAAGGGAGGTGAGCAAACCACACACTCAGTAAGGCAATTATGCAAGTAAGTAGATAGCTCCACTATCTACATGCTCATAATGCCATGCCCCTAAAAATCCATTTCTTTTCATTTAAAATTTCACGCACAAAGTCATGCATATTCAATGCCATAGTTTATCCCAAAACTATCTGTGCATATATAAATAATGTAATTCATGCATTCAAAGTATTTTATGTGACATCATTAAATCATAATAAGCATGAAGTAAAACAAGATCATGCATTCGTTTATATCATGTAAGACAAATCATGAATTTGAAATAAAAGCATGGAAAACATCATCATGCTTCTGCATTTAAATTAATTCATTTAAAACTGCAGTAAAAACTAACCCTCCCGGGTCAATCATCTCATAAAAAAAATCAGTAACGTTCATTATAAAACTCCAGTTATAAAACCACCCTTCTTTCAGGGTCACATATCATAAAATCATCTGAAATCTCATATCACAGTATAAAATCATAAAATCGGGGGCCTGACCCGTCCTTCGGGTCTACCCTGGTCTATCGACCAATAGTTATATCATGTGAGACATGTAATTGATTATATTAGTAACATCGAGGACTATGGCCATATCCTAGTGATCCCTGGCAACACGGTACCTAGTGTGTGGGGTATCACACCTGAAACGGGAGGTGGGTCGTCCTACCCGCCAGAATAGCATAACACCAGGATTGTGAGGGCAAGGCTTGCTGCCTCATGGCTAATGCCACTCCACTCCAACAATCCCCACGGTACAGCGTACTCCACGTGATATACACGGTACAACGTACTCCGTGAACCCAAGCTCAGTCAGTGGTGCCTGTAATAGGTCTTATCCACCCATATCATCTCTGTCTCAGTATGCACGTGTGAGCATATCATCTCACTGTGACACATAGTCTACAGGAGGCTCCAACACGGCTATATGCATGTAATATAAATCCCTGTGCGAGCGAAGCTCAAGCACGGCTCCATGCATATTCATGATATCAGAAAAACCTCGTGCAAGAGAAGCTCTAGCACGATGTCATAGAAATCAATGAAATCTGCGTACGAGCAGCGCTCTAGTACGACTTAAACTGATTATAAATTCAAGTAAAATCCACGTACAAGCAATGCTCTAGTACGGATATGTATAACAACTCAGTGAAAATCTCGTACGAGAAAAACTCCAGTACGGCTTTAAAATGAGTTATAAAACCATTTAAAACTTTGTGCGAGCAACGCTCCAGCACAAATGAATGCTCAAGTAAATCAAATCTCGTGCGAGTTACACTCTAGCACGGCTTTATGCATAATTAAATCAAATCTCTGTGAGTTACACTCCAGCACGGCTTTTATGCAATGTCATATCAAAACAGGATGCGAGCTAAGCTCCAGAACCTCTCATGCATACCAAATCATAAAAACTAGTGCGAGCAATCGCTCCAGCACCATTTTACGCATACCTCGTCAAAACAAGTCAAAACATGTCAAAACAGAGTGCGAGCTAGGCTCCAGCAACTCTCATGCATATCAAATCATAAAATCAGTGCGAGCAACCGCTCTAGCACATTTCATGCATATGATGTCACACAAGTCAGTGCGAGCAACCGCTCCAGCACATTTATGCACATTCATAAACACAGATATAGTGCGAACTACGTGTCGGCACTATCTGTTTCCATATAAACTTGATAGTTGGCCTATTTTCCAAATAATTTCATTTAAATAATAATAACACCTACGTAGTGTTATTTTGGAAAACTTATTCAATTATTGGTCAAATCTATCGATTTACTTGATTAAAACCAAGAAAATTTCTTAATCATAAAAATCCTTAAATCATGCATTTCATGCATGTCATGCTTTCACCATCCTTAGGTGAACTTCCCTCAATAGGGGTAAAATAGTCTTTTCACCTATTTCGATCCTTAAAATCATTTAAACCACTTTTAGGATCATTATACATAATCAGAGTATACATACATATTCAGTGTACAGAAAAACTATTTAAAATACGCGTAGCTACCTCTAGCTACTCACACAATTCCCTTACCTCATTTATCTGTACAGTCTGACCTTTCATCTGATGACTCGTCACGCAGTCCAATTTGCTCTCAATCCAAATCAAATCTCCGGAACTGCGGATACACATTCATCAGGTCATATACAATACAATTTAATTGTATTTCATATGTTTTGGGCTTAATTTAAATCATTGGGCCGTTTATCCATATTGGGCCTGATTGCACCTTAATGGGCCTTAATCGACCTTAAGCCCGTTTACCACACTTTATCGAGGCCTATTGGGCTCATTGGACCCATCAATATTTATTTAGCCTCGTTCTAAATTTTTGGATATCTCAATTTAATATTTACGACAATTTATCTCAATTTCCAGAATTTAATTCATTTATACAGAAATTAAATCCGTAATTTAGGCGTTAAATATCAATCACGCATAACGATATAAAATTGTCGTAAATAAGGGTCACTTACCCATTATTCCATGATCGTACACAAATCGAGGCTGTCTCGAGCTCTCGGTTGATGCCAATCGTCGAGCTACACAATTAGATATATTTCTTGGTAAACTTTCAGTCGATTATTTATCAAATTAAATATTCCAAAAATTAAATCGGTCAACTCGACCACTTACCGACTTACCTGAAGCTCGATTGCATCACTGGAATTTTCCCCAATTTTTCCTCTTTTTCTTTTTCCCTTTTTCTTCCTTTTTTCCTCTCTTTTTGGCTGAACCGGTCTGGTCCGGTTCAACCCGGCTCAGATCGTCGGTTCAGCTCGATTCGGTTCGGTCGGTTCAGTCCAGTTCGGCCGGTTCAGTCATCCTCTGGTCGTTCCGATGCCGTCTGGCCGATTCTCCGACCGATTCCACCGTCGTTCGGTTCGGTTGCACCTGGGCTTCCTAAATCGAGCCTCCCTGTCGCTCGAATCGGCACCATCGCAGGCGAATCGAGGTTTCTTCCCCGCGGCTTCCTCCTCCGTTTTCGGCGTGCTCCGGCGTTATCGGGGCGCGTGCCGACGCCTGGTGGTTCCCACCAGGCTCGTCGACCTTCGCCAACCCTCACCTGGGGCCCTTGGCCGCCGGTGGTGGCTCGTCCGATGGTTCCTCGGTCTCGGCTTCCGTTTCGCCATTTTCCTCTGTTTCTTCCAGATTTCGTTTCTGTTTTTTTTCAATTTCATTTTATTTTATTTTATAATTAAATTTTATTACTATTTTATTGAATAAAATAATAATAAAATTCCAAAAAATATCTAAAAAAATTATATTTTATTTATTTAACCCGTAAATGAATTTCTCAGTCCGATTTTTACCTTTTCGGTATATTTTTGGATTATTTTCGGGATTATTTTTCGAGACGAAAATTTTGGTTTATTCCAATAAATTCATATTTTGATCAATTTAGCCCGAAATTTAATTATTTCTTCGTTATTGATCAAGATTTCTCAAGCCATTATTTATAATTAAATTTTCTTGTTCCGATTAATATCGAATTTTGATCTTTTGACCATTTTACCCTTGCACATTTTCGGGAATGCCATTTCAATCGTTTTGCATTTTTAAATGCACTCAAAAATTTTTATTTATTCCCTTTTTGCCCTTACGATAAAACCGAGTCTTACACTCCCTGCCTCCAGGATCCGTTTCTACATGGGATGAGTTAGCCCATCAATTTCTATCTAAGTTTTTCCCTCGCTCTAAAATGGCCCAACTCTGTAGTAATATATCTTCCTTTACCCAGTACGACTCTGAATCTCTTTTTGAAGCATGGGAACGATATAAGGAGCTTCTTAGGAAGTGCCCTCACCATGGCCTACCTTTGTGGTTGCAAGTCCAGACCTTCTACAACGGACTTACAAGCCAAAATAGGACCATTGTTGACGCTGTTGCGGGTGGAGCCCTGATGTGCAAAACAAAGGAGGAAGCTTACGAGCTGTTAGAAAAGATGGCGGATAACAACTATCTATGGTCCTCGGAGAGGCAAATGCCAAAGAAGCTAGTGGGTATTTATGAGCTAACACACTGTCTACGTTGATATCTCAAATTGCTAATCTTACGAAGAAGGTAGAGTTGCTCAGTACCCAACATAATCCTCCCACTAATCCTAACCATGTGTATTCTGTCCAAAGTCTTTTTCTTTCCTGCGAGCTGTGTAGTGGTACCCACTCTGTAGATAGGTGTTCGCTCAACTTAGAATCGGTTCAGTATGTTGCCCCCTCTCAGACACAACAGAATAACCCCTTTTCAAATACCTACAACCTAGGGTGGAGGAACCATCCTAACTTCTCCTGGAGCCAAAACCAAGGGCAAACTTTTAGTTCTAGACCTGTAGAACCCCCTAGTTTTCAAGCTCCACCGGTTCATGTACCACCACAGCAGCAATTTTCTTATCACCCGTTTCACCATCCCCATCCACCTCATCCACCACCACCACCACAACCTACGCAGCCATAACTTTACCACACACCAGCAACTAAGAAGAAGCCCTCGCTTGAGAAAATGTTCATGACTATCCTGTAAAATCAAGCTGCCTCAATTAAGAACTTAGAGGTTTAGGTAGGACAAATAGCTAGTGCTCTTAACCAGCGTCCACAAGGGACCCTCCCCAGTAATACTGAAGTTAATCCTGTGTGAGATCTGAGAATTTCAGACATATTTTATTGATGTAATAAGAATTCGAAGTGTAATTTATTGAGCTAAGTAAATTGTGGGAATTATAATTGAAGATTTATATGTTAAGTGTGTAAAATAAGCATGAACTATGAGGACAGATCGATCTGGGAGAAGGAAAGATCGATCTGGTGAGTTATAAACGACAAGGAAGGAGAAATTTAAGGAGCAGATCGATCTCCAATGGAAGAGGATCGATCTCGTTATGAATCTGTTTGAGAGAAGATCGATCTCATGAGGAAGAGATAGATCTCCAAATGATTCTGTTTGAGAAAGGATCGATCTCATGAGGAAGAGATCGATCTCCAAATGATTCTGTTTGGGGAGAAGATCGATCTCCTTAGGAGCAGATCGATCTCATAAAGCCATAAAGAGATCGATCTCACCCCTCGACAGATCGATCTCCTAGGCATAAAATTACCCAGATCGTCCCCAAATTTCAAACGCAGATCGATCTCATCAAGAGGCAGATCGATCTCCTACCTCCAGTCTATATAAGGAACCCGTGTTTTCTCCTGAAAATTCACTTTCTCTCTCTTCTAACCCCCATTTTTTTGAAAACCTAACTTTCTCACTCATCCAAATCCCCCATTTCCGGCCGAATCAGCTGTTGTGGCAAGAAGGAAAGTTGTTCCTCATCAAAGGGAGAACAACATACTTGAAAATCGAAGGACGAATCGGATCGAGGCGTGAGTTGTGCGTCTCACAAGCTTTGGGTAATTTCTAAACCTCGATCTTGATATTTGAGCTGATTTTGATGCTATTGGTGGTTGTCATTGCGTTGAAATAGCTGAGAAATGATTAGGGATTGATGAAATTTCAATGTGGTTAGAGCGATAATGATATTTAGCGATTTTGATAATTTTAGGAATTTTGAGCTATAAATGGAAATATAGACAATGTGGAGAATTAGCCTAGATAATTGGCATGAGGAATGTAGGACATTGAGATATTGTGAATGAGGTTGTAGTTTAGGGTTGAGTTACGAGAAATCAAGAGATTTGAGGTGTTATGAGCAATTATGCTCGATTTTGAGAATTGAGGGTTATGAGATAATTGAGTATTGATGATTTAACATCGTTTGGACGGCTCGGGAGTTCCAGAGTGGAATACGAGGCTAGTCCGTGATACGGGGGAAACGATTACACTATACGAGGTGCAAAGAGGCAAGGGAAACCTAAACCATTTGTGTATGTGAATTGTAAACTATTTTAGCATGAATTGTGGTTTATAAAACAAGCATGTTGAGTGTTTTGTGTTGAGATATATTTGCACACGATTTTTATAGCCGGTTGGAACCCAATGTTTTTATGAGTTTATAACTGGGTTCTACGTTAAGGCAATATTGAGATTTGAGAAATGTGTGCGTGTGCTTTGCCGGTTGGAACTCGATTTTATTACGTTTTGCGTTGAGTACAAAACGATTTTTAAATGAGTTTTATGAGAGAAAAACCATTACGAGTTCTACGTGAAGGCAAACCTGTCTTATGTGATAAGACTTGGGTGTGAAGTTGTGAGTACACACCGGGCATTGCTCTGGTAGCATGTAAGCCCGAATTCTTCTCCGTTCTGGTAACGTGAGAATAACCTATTCTGTGGCTATGCCACGTAAAATTGGTGGCTGTGCCACGTTGAGAAACCCCATTGGTGGCTGTGCCACGTTGAGAAAACCCCATTGGTGGCTGTGCCACGTTGAGAAAACCCCATTGGTGGCTGTGCCACGTTGAGAAACCCCATTGGTGGCTGTGCCACGTTATACCCCATTGGTGGCTGTGCCACGTTGAGAAACTCCAGTGGTGGCTGTGCCACGTTATACCCCATTGGTGGCTGTGCCGCGTTGAGAAACCCCATTGGTGGCTGTGCCACGTTATACCCCATTGGTGGCTGTGCCACGTTATACCCCATTGGTGGCTGTGCCACGTTGAGAAACCCTATTCTGTGGCTATGCCACGCGAGAAATTAAATCAGTGGCTTTGCCACGTGTGTTTTGTGGCTATGCCACGTGAGAAATTAAATTAGTGGCTATGCCACGCGTGTTTAGTGGCTGTGCCACTTGCATTATTTTTACTGTGATTTTATCACGTATTTGAGAAAGCGTTTATCGCGTTGTTTTCACATGCTTTGTTATTGCTCTAGAGTGAGCCTTTTACTTTATGTTTTCCCATGACTTGACACATGAGAGTGTCGTTTTGAGTACTTTCATGCTATGGTTTTCAAATGAGTTTCACATACAAATAAACCTTTTGTGATGTGCATTTTGGTTTATGAAATGAGTTCCTTACCCCCTTTACTGAGCGATTTAGAAGCTCACCCTGTTTTTCTTTCCCCCCAGAGTTCTTCAAGTGAATAAGGACTTCCCTGCGACGTACGGAGTAGTGGCTAGTGGAGGATTCGAGCTCCAGGCTATATATTTTGTACTTTGAGGTATATTTATCTTTTCATGTACCCAGACTATTATTGTAATTGCAGACACTCGATGTATAACATTATATGGGATGTGTTAGGATTAATTAACTTGAGATGGATTAATGCATTTAATATGATATTTAAATCCTAGTGATGAGATCCTGAGGTATAATAATTATGATGATGTATGACACTGCACAGGAATGTACTCTTAATTGTGAATTAATGAGTAAAAAGTTTTAAATTAGCCCTATTTTTCACATTTTTGGGGCGTGACAGAGTTTTCTTAGTATCAGAGCTTAGGGTGTCTAGTACTGTCAGTGTCGATTAAGTGAAATAGAATACATCCCAAGTGTCTGTAATAGTCTGGTCATGAACTGAAATTGAGGATTGAGATTTCAATCAATTTTGATATGTACGCGCAGGAGACGAGTTGAGATAGAGAATGAGTAAACGATGAGGTCGTTCGAGGAGGCAGGCAGAGTCCCCTCCGCCACCTGTCCCACAACCAGAGAGTCCTAACTCTTGATTTAATCGGATTGAGACCGATGTGAGGTAAGGTTTTGAGCAGATGACAACGTTATTCGCGCAACACTTTGGAGTTAATGCCTCGGATACTACCCCTACACCACCACAAGGACCTCCCATACCCCAGTGCCTCCCGTCACTCAGCCTGAGGATAGAAGCATGGTCCGACTAAGGAATTTTCTGAAGATGAATCCACCCGCATTTAAGGGAAAGAAGGATCCTACGGAGGCTGAGGAGTGGTTGACGGAATTAAGAATTATATTTGATATCCTGGGGTGCACCGATGCTGAGAGGGTCAGTATGAGTGCCTATATGCTGAAGGGGAGAGCTCGAGATTGGTGGGGTACTACCCAGGGTATTTTGATGTCCCACCATGGTGTGATTGGTTGGGAAGAGTTTCAAATAGCTTTTAGGACCCAATATGTACCACGGGCCGCTCAGAGAAAGAAACAGGCCGAGTTTTTGAGTTTGGTACAGGGTGACATGTCTGTGGATGACTATGAGAGCCAATTCACAGCGCTATTGAGATATGACCCAGAGACCTTCAAGAGTGAAGAGCTCCGCACAGAGAAGTTTGTGTATGGGTTGAAGCCCGTCATCAGAGATAGATTGATAGGGCTATGCATTACTGAGTTTGGAGATGCTCTGAGATGAGCACAAGAGATTGAAAGAGGGATTGAGATGGTACAATCCTAGAATGAGCTCAGAGCGGTGAATAGAGATAAGGGCAAGAGGCCAGCACTTTTCCAAACAGAGGCTCGGAGAGGTTCCTTCAGAAGAGGAAGGATTGAGGTGCAGAGGGACAGATTGGAGAGACCCAGAGCCTATCCTATTATCAAGGAGACCCCTCGATATGTCAGGCCGGAGACAAGGTTTTGTAGAGACTGTGGCCGATCGCATGAAGGAAGTTGTACTGGGTCGATCCATGGATGTTTTAGATGTGGTGACATGGGTCACAGGGTGAAGGACTGTCCCCAACCTCAGATACCACATGCTCCGGAGCCCACTAGACAACAGCCTCAGAGAGTGGATCCCCGAAGACGGGCCACTGCGGCAGAGAAAGGGAAGAAACCTGTGGCACAGGGACTTGTGTTTGCCCTGGATAAGGAGACCGCAGACACTTCAGCAGAAATTATAAGAGGTACACTCTCTGTCTGTAATCATAAGGCTCATGTGTTGATTGATTCAGGATTCACGCATTCATTTATTTCTGAGCATTTTGCATGTAGATTAAACTTGAAGTTTGAACCTCTAGAATATATACTACATGTAAATACCCCTATGCGTGAATCCCAGAGAACTGAGTTAATCTGTAGAGGATGTGAGATAAAGGTGGGAGATAGAGTGATGTTAGCAGATCTAATCATGTTGAATGTACATGGGTTTGATGTAATTATGGGGATGGATTGGTTGGCGACCAATCGAGTGAGTTTAGACTGCTACACTAAGATTGTAACTTTCTCCCTACCTGAACCTTATAGTGTACGATTGAGGTATTGAGAAAATGAATATGTGGAATTCTAGTAGTAATTTGAGAATTTTGATATTATTTTGGAGAATATTAAATATGATTATTCATGTGAAGGTTATGAGACACTCATCTTAGACGATGAGCGGGAACATCTGAGGATTGAGGATGTACCTGTGGTGTGTGAATTTCTGGATGTTTTCCCAGATGAATTGCCAAGTTTACCACCAGAGAGAGAGCTGGAGTTTACCATTGATTTGGTACCAGATACTCAGCCGATCTCTAAACCTCCTTACAGGATGGCATTAGTGGAACTTGAGGAGTTGAAGAGACAACTACAGGAGTTATTGGATCAAGGGTTTATTAGACCCAGTGTTTCGCCGTGGGGAGCGCCAGTACTATTTGTTAAGAAGAAGGATGGTAGTCTCAGATTATGCGTAGACTACCGGCTGTTGAATAAAGCCACGGTGAAGAATAAATACCCACTACCCAGGATTGATGATCTACTTGATCAGCTAAGAGGGGCATCAGTCTTTTCTAAGATTGATTTGAGATCGGGCTATCACCAATTGAGGATCAAGGAAGAAGATATTCTAAAGACGGCCTTCAGGACAAGGTATGGCCATTACGAATTTCTGGTGATGTCCTTTGGATTGACGAACGCCCCTGCAGCATTTATGAGATTGATGAACGAGGTGTTCAGAGACTATCTGGATAAGTTTGTGATAGTCTTTATTGATGATATCCTGGTGTATTCTCAGTCGTATGAGGAGCATGCACAGCATTTGTTGTTAGTACTTCAGATACTCCAAGATAAGCAATTGTACGGAAAGCTTAGTAAATGTGAGTTTTGGCTGAACCGGATAGCTTTCCTTGGGCATATAGTCTCAGAGGAAGGAGTATCAGTGGACCCAAGCTAGGTGGAGGCTGTGCTTAATTGGGACAGACTGAGGACAGTGACTGAGGTACGAAGCTTCCTTGGTTTGGCAGGGTATTACAGGAGATTTGTGGAAGGATTTTCAAGGATTGTCGCCCCTTTGACTAAGCTCACGCGCAAAGAGACTCCATTTATATGGACTGATCAATGTGAGCTCAGTTTTCAAGAATTAAAGAGGAGGTTGACAGCGGCACCTGTGTTAACTATTCCTGAGGGATCAGGAGGATTCTCAGTGTATAGTGATGCATCTCACCAAGGATTAGGGTGTGTGCTTATGCAGCACGGAAGAGTGGTTGCATATGGATCGCGACAGCTGAAAGACCATGAGCGGAATTACCCCACACATGATTTGGAGTTAGCCGTTGTGGTATTTGCTTTGAAGATCTGGCGACATTACTTATATGGGGAAAGATTCCAGATCTTCACTGATCACAAGAGTTTGAGATATCTCTTTGATCAGAAAGAGTTAAACATGAGACAAAGGAGATGGATGGAACTCCTTAAGGATTACGACTGTGAGATTCTTTATCATCCGGGTAAGGCGAATGTGGTTGCTGATGCCCTGAGCAGGAAGAGTATGATATCTGCTATGATGATCAGGGAATGGGATTTGTTAGAGCAGTTCGCCCAACTTCGGATCAGAGTTAAAGAGGTAGAGACTGGATTTTTGGCTAGCTTACGGATAGAGCCCAGGATCATGGATCAGATTAGAACTGGGCAGCGCAGTGATCAGAGATTAATAGATATGGTTAGCCAAGCTGAGCAGAGTTCGTAGTCGGATCTCACCATCAGTGAGGATAGATTGTTGAGATTCAGAGGACGGATTTGTGTACCAGACGATGATACCCTGAAGAGACAGATACTGAGAGAATCCCACTGCTCGCGATACACCATGCACCCAGGAAGTACTAAGATGTACCGAGACTTGAGAAAGGTGTATTGGTGGAGTGGTATGAAGCGAGACGTGGCAGAGTATGTGGCCAGGTGTTTAGTATGCCAGCAAGTGAAAGCTGAGCATCGGAAGCCCAGAGGACTACTACAGCCCTTACCTGTACCTACATGGAAATGGGAGCATGTCACTATGGACTTTATTATGGGTTTACCGTGGACCCGGAGAGGTCGTGACGCGATATGGGTCATTGTGGATAGATTGACCAAGAGTGCCCACTTCCTTGCCATCAAGAGCACAGATACTGTGGATGCCTTAGCTGAACTGTATGTCAGCGAGATAGCTAGATTACATGGGGCTCCAGTGAGTATTACTTCTGATAGAGATTCCCGGTTTACTTCCAGATTTTGGACCCAGTTTCAGGAGTCCATGGGATCTCGATTGAGTTTTAGTACCGCCTATCATCCTCAGACAGATGGTCAGTCAGAGAGGACTATTCAGACCTTGGAGGATATGTTGAGGGCGTGTACGATGGATTTTAAGGGATCATGGGATGATCACCTGCCCCTAGCAGAGTTTGCGTACAATAACAGCTATCATGCGAGTATTGGAATGACACCTTTTGAGGCTCTATATGGTAGGAGGTGTAGATCCCCTGTAGCTTGGGAAGAGGTCGGTGACAGAAAGATAAATACTCCCGAGCTTGTTGAGCAAGCCGTACAGAGTGTGAAACTCATATGTGAGAGGTTACGGGCTGCACAAAGTAGACAGAAAAGCTACGCGGATGTGCGTAGACGGCCACTCAAGTTTGACATTGGTGATGCAGTATTCCTGAGAGTATCACCGAGCAAGGGTATCATGCGATTTAGGAAGAAAGGAAAATTGAGTCCTCGATACATAGGACCATTCGAGATTCTAAAGAGAGTGGGAGAAGTAGCCTACAGATTGGCATTACCCCCACAGATGTCCGGAATACACAACATTTTTCATCTGTCTATGTTGAGGAAGTACCACCCGGACCCTTCTCATGTCATAGAGTATGACGAGATGGACATTCAAGAGGATATGAGCTACACTGAGGAACCCGTCCGGATTCTCGATAGAAAGGAGAAGGTACTGAGAACCAAAAGCATCCCATTAGTGAAAGTTTTGTGGAAACATCACTCAATGGAAGAGGCAACGTGGGAACTAGAGAGTCTCATGAAGGAGAAATACCCCCATCTATTTGACTAGTTGAGTTGAATTTGGAGGACCAAATTCTTTTTAAGGTGGGGAGGATGTGAGATCTGAGAATTTCAGACATATTTTATTGATGTAATAAGAATTCGAAGTGTAATTTATTGAGCTAAGTAAATTGTGGGAATTATAATTGGAGATTTATATGTTAAGTGTGTAAAATAAGCATGAACTATGAGGACAGATCGATCTGGGAGAAGGAGAGATCGATCTGGTGAGTTATAAACGACAAGGAAGGAGAAATTTAAGGAGCAGATCGATCTCCAATGGAAGAGGATCGATCTCCTTATGAATCTGTTTAAGAGAAGATCGATCTCATGAGGAAGAGATCGATCTCCAAATGATTCTGTTTGAGAAAGGATCGATCTCATGAGGAAGAGATCGATCTCTAAATGATTCTGTTTGGGGAGAAGATCGATCTCCTTAGGAGCAGATCGATCTCATAAAGCCATAAAGAGATCGATCTCACCCCTCAACAAATCGATCTCCTAGGCATAAAATTGCCCAGATCGTCCCAAAATTTCAAACGCAGATCGATCTCATCAAGAGGCAGATCGATCTCCTACCTCCAGTCTATATAAGGAACCCGTGTTTTCTCCTGAAAATTCACTTTCTCTCTCTTCCAACCCCCATTTTTTTGAAAACCTAACTTTCTCACTCATCCAAATCCCCCATTTCCGGCCGAATCAGCTGTTGTGGCAAGAAGGAAAGTTATTCCTCATCAAAGGGAGAACAACATACTTGGAAATCGAAGGACGAATCGGATCGAGGCGTGAGTTGTGCGTCTCACAAGCTTTGGGTAATTTCTAAACCTCGATCTTGATATTTGAGCTGATTTTGATGCTATTGGTGGTTGTCATTGCGTTGAAATAGCTGAGAAATGATTAGGGATTGATGAAATTTCAATGTGGTTAGAGCGATAATGATATTTAGCGATTTTGATAATTTTAGGAATTTTGAGCTATAAATGGAAATATAGATAATGTGGAGAATTAGCCTAGATAATTGGCATGAGGAATGTAGGACATTGAGATATTGTGAATGAGGTTGTAGTTTAGGGTTGAGTTACGAGAAATCAAGAGATTTGAGGTGTTATGAGCAATTATGCTCGATTTTGAGAATTGAGGGTTATGAGATAATTGAGTATTGATGTTTTAACATCGTTTGGATAGCTCGGGAGTTCCAGAGTGGAATGCGAGGCTAGTCCGTGATACGGGGGAAACGATTGCACTATACGAGGTGCAAAGAGGTAAGGGAAACCTAAACCATTTGTGTATGTGAATTGTAAACTATTTTAGCATGAATTGTGGTTTATAAAACAAGCATGTTGAGTGTTTTGTGTTGAGATATATTTGCACACGATTTTTATAGCGGGTTGGAACCCAATGTTTTTATGAGTTTATAACTGGGTTCTACGTTAAGGCAATATTGAGATTTGAGAAATGTGTGCGTGTGCTTTGCCGGTTGGAACTCGGTTTTATTACGTTTTACGTTGAGTACAAAACGATTTTTAAATGAGTTTTATGAGAGAAAAACCATTACGAGTTCTACGTGAAGGCAAACCTGTCTTATGTGATAAGACTTGGGTGTGTAGTTGTGAGTACACACCGGGCATTGCTCTGGTAGCATGTAAGCCCGAATTCTTCTCCGTTCTGGTAACGTGAGAATAACCTATTCTGTGGCTATGCCACGTAAAATTGGTGGCTGTGCCACGTTGAGAAACCCCATTGGTGGCTGTGCCACGTTGAGAAAACCCCATTGGTGGCTGTGCCACGTTGAGAAACCCCATTGGTGGCTGTGCCACGTTGAGAAAACCCCATTGGTGGCTGTGCCACGTTGAGAAAACCCCATTGGTGGCTGTGCCACGTTGAGAAACCCCATTGGTGGCTGTGCCACGTTATACCCCATTGGTGGCTGTGCCACGTTGAGAAACCTTATTCTGTGGCTATGCCACGCGAGAAATTAAATCAGTGGCTTTGCCACGTGTGTTTTGTGGCTATGCCACGTGAGAAATTAAATCAGTGGCTATGCCACGCGTGTTTAGTGGCTGTGCCACATGCATTATTTTTACTGTGATTTTATCACGTATTTGAGAAAACGTTTATCGCGTTGTTTTCACATGCTTTGTTATTGCTCTAGAGTGAGCCTTTTACTTCATGTTTTCCCATGACTTGACACATGAGAGTGTCGTTTTAAGTACTTTCATGCTATGGTTTTCAAATGAGTTTCACATACAAATAAACCTTTTGTGATTTGCATTTTGGTTTATGAAATGAGTTCCTTACCCCCTTTACTGAGCGATTTAGAAGCTCACCCTGTTTTTCTTTCCCCCCAGAGTTCTTCAAGTGAATAAGAACTTCCCTGCGACGTACGGAGTAGTGGCTAGTGGAGGATTCGAGCTCCAGGCTATATATTTTGTACTTTGAGGTATATTTATCTTTTCATGTACCCAGACTATTATTGTAATTGCAGACACTCGATGTATAACATTATATGGGATGTGTTAGGATTAATTAACTTGAGATGGATTAATGCATTTGATATGATATTTAAATCCTAGTGATGAGATCCTGAGGTATGATAATTATGATGATGTATGACACTGCACAGGAATGCACTCTTAATTGTGAATTAATGAGTAAAAAGTTTTAAATTAGCCCTATAGAGGGCTCATTGGCATCAGGAGTGCAAGAACTAAGGGTGTTGTCCCTGGTTCGAGCCTCCGAGGACGCGTTCTGAGGGGAATTTCCCTGAATGAAACAAAGCCGTGAGGCCCAATGGGCCAAAGCGGACAATACGTGGATGTTGTTGGCATTGTTGGACCACCCGTTGTTAGACCACCAATGTTGTCGATGGGCCTTGCGGGTCAGTGGACCTGGGCTTGGTTGCCATGGCCGTTGGCAGGGGTTGGCCGGGCAGGGGTTGGCCGTCACATCCTGTTAGGCAAAGGGAAGGTAAAGAATATGTGAAATCCATCACCCTTAGGAGCGATAGAGAGCTAGATGATGAACCACAAGTTAAGTCCCAACTTGAACACCGCATAGTTGAAGAATCCTTAAGTTCTAACGAAGCAGCTCAGAAAGAGCAGGAACATCAGGACCAGGCTGCAAAAGACTCCAAGCTAGGCACTTCTTCATCTATACCTTCTTCTATTTCACAGCCTTCCTTATCCTCTGATGCTACACATGTTTCCACTACATCCTCTCCAGTTAGACCACCAGTACCTTTTCCTCAGAAGTTCCAAAATCAAAAACTGGATCAATAATTTGTCAAATTTCTTGAGGTTTTTAAGAAGCTTCACATCAACATTCCTTTCGCAGATGCTTTAAAGCAAATGCCAAGTTATGTGAAGTTTCTGAAGGATATCCTCTCTAGGAAAAGGAGATTGGAAGATTATGAGACGGTGGCCTTAACTGAGGAATGTAGTGCTATTATCTAGAGGAAATTACCGCCCAAGCTCAAGGATCCCGGGAGTTTTACCATACCCTGCACTATTGGAAATTTATTCTTTGGTAGAGCCTTGTGTGATTTAGGAGCTAGTATCAATCTAATGCCTTTGTCTATCTATCAGAAGTTAAGAATATGGGATGTCAAGCCCACTACAGTGACCCTTCAGCTAGCATATCGATCCATTAAATATCCAAAGGGGGTCATTGAGGATGTCTTAGTAAAGGTGGATAAGTTTATTTTCCCTGCAGATTTTATTGCACTAGATATGGAGGAAGACAGGAAAGTCCCCATTATTTTAGGCAGACCTTTCCTAGCTACTGGTAGGACGATAATTGATGTGCAAAAGGGGGAGTTGACTATGAGAGTGCAAGATCAGGAAGTGAAGTTTAATGTTTTCAAACCTTTGAAACTCTCTGATGACTCTCAAGAGTGTTTTAAGATAGAGATTAATGAGGATATAAGGCTTAAGCACATGAAATCTAAAAGAAGGAGGGAAGTAGATAGAGCTAAGGAGGATTTAACTGTTAACATTCTATCAACATTCTAGCTAATCCTCCTACTCTTCGCCCTACTGCTGAGTGTTGTTTTCTTCAACTACATTTGAAGTGGTTGTGTTTTTCTTTTCACTTTTTGTATATAGTTCTTTTTCTTTTTCATTTCTATTGGTTCTTTCTTTGTTTATTTTGCAGGTTTATTTTCTAGTTTTACACTTTCAATAAAAGCTTCAGTTGTTCATCATCATCATCATCAAAAAAGGGAGTACTTTGTTCCTGAACTTCAATTCTTATATTATATGCACACTGTGCACTTTAAGTTTGGGGGAGGGGATATCACTTGAGTATTTTTCAAAAATTTGGGCAAAATTGAAAAATTTTTCAAATTTTTTTCAAAAATCTGAGCTTAAACTGTTTGATTTTGGGATGATTTAGTGCTTAGCATATAGTTTTCCCATATTCTAATGATATGACCCCATGATTAAGTATGATTTTGATTGACTGAGAAGCATGATTATAGGAAAAGCAAGAAGTTGAATTCTTGAATTTGTCTTAATTCTGATTGTGATTTCCTCATCCTATACACATGTCATGTCATGAATCTGTATATGTATTTAGAGAAAGCTTATGTGGACCTAGGATTGCATTTGTTCAGTTGATTTTGTGCATCATATTCTAGGATTTGTTTGATCTCATCTCGAGGTGAAATATTAGATCACACTTAATTAGGGAGATGATTTAGGCCATCTTTGGATCGTTTGAGCTTTTCTAGCCATCCCTGTACATATTTTATCCCTAGTCACCCATCTGGGCCAAATAAGTTTTTCCTTGTAAATACACCTGCATATATTTTCCTTAGCTTAAATACATTTTTCCTATCCCTTACCCCAAAAGCATGAAAAGTCATTGGGATATATTGTGAGCTAAATGGGTATTAAATGATAGTGAAGGAGTATGTATTTTAAAAAAAAAATGAAAAAGAAAGAAAGAAAAAAAAAGAAAAATACAAAAATAGAATAAAATGTCTAGTGAAATAATTAAGTTTGGGGGATATGATTTAAGCTCTTACCTTAAGATCCTAGAAGTAATGCATGTTAAGAGGTAATTAAACCTAAATCGACTTTATCATACCTTAGCCCCAGCCTTACATTACAAGCTTAATGAAGTCCTATTGATCTTTGATTAAGTGTGACTACATTAGTGGAAAGAGAAGTGAAAAGCAAACTTATGGGAATGATCACATGTCTTTGACTTTGCATTCACTATGTTTGCATAATCTGATCCGGGTAATGTACTGTGAAGTGACTTTGACATTTTCACACACACACAAGGGATCCAATTTGGGTTATGACTTATGATTGAATGATTCTAAGTGTTGGACTTATAATTGTGATTATTTGATTTCATAGTCTATACTTTTTCTTTGAGGATAATATTGGGGAAATTAATGTGTTTTGTACGTGTCATTCTTACAATTATTTTGTTTTGCTTGAGGACAAGCAAAACCTCAAGTTTGGGGGTGTGATAATTCTATATTTTTAGAATTATTTGTGCTTAATTTCCTAATTAATTATTTAAATCCCCAATTTATTTTGTTAATTATCCCCTTTATTTAATTAAAATTCTCATGTTTGCAGATAAATTAAATCCAAATGAATTTTGAATATTTCAGTAGAAAATGGATCGAAATTGGGCTAAAATCGAGATTAGACCACGCAGACAACACGAGCCTAGCACATCCAGTTGGACAAAAAGATAGATGACATGGAAATATTATTTTTCAAGGAGCCAATGGTGTGAAGACAAGTGGCCAAACAATGTCAACTCATCTAGGATGGAAATATTACAATTGTACCCCTAAGTGTGTGTATAAATAGAAAAATATGTCAATTGAAAAAGGGGGAGCCTAGGTTAGAATAGAGGTAAATTAGGGTAGAATAGTTTTAGGGTTTATTTTAGGATTTATTATTTTTAAGTTTTTTTCTTCTTCTTTCCGATAGCACCATTGTTAGATTACTATTCATCTCAACTTTTAGAAATTTTCATTTTATGTTTATTCGATTGAAATGCAATTTTTTTTTATTCCAGTAGTTAGTATTCTATCTTATCACATTGTTTTTCATTTTTCCTTTTAATTCTACTCGGGTAAGTGAAATAGCTAGTGACAGTAGCTATTTTGCTTCACCTTCCTTTGCATTTCTGTTATATTAGTTGTATTCGATTCTTTTCTCTCATGAAGGGCAAAACCGGTTGTGTTGTTGATTTATCAGCTATTTCCTGATCATTTTACCCTCTTGTGTGCAGTGATTTATGTCATGGACAATGTGCCGAGGATCATTATATAATTTTTCTTGTTTTCAATTACAAACTTCTTTCGATCTTTCAAGTTTGATGTATTTGTTGCTGTGTTTTGATTTAGTAATTTCTGTTTAGTTTAAATTTGCTTTTTCATTCTTCTAGGTTATTTAACAGCATTTGTTTCTTCCTTTAGATTAAATTTTCTATTTCTCAATTAGTATTGTATTCCTGCATTTTCTCTCGGTTCCGATTGCAAGGCTGGTATTATATTTTGTATGTGATGAAAGGATTCGAGTAGTTGTTAGCTGCTGTGTGTGTGGTTCATGAGCTGTGTGATTGATTGCTGCAGTGGGAGGAGTGATCTCGATGAATATCAGAAAAGGCAGCAACTAGTTGGGATAGCACCCAAGCATTATATCCAAAACCGAGAGCCAGTATTCATCCCTCTGTTCTGCCCTGTTCTTTAAGTAGTTCACTGTTCATCAATTTTTTTTTTTGTTGTCATTAATGTGATGTAGGATAACGTTACTGTAACTGAGTTGCTAGTGAAGGAGATATGCTAAGCAGAATGCAGCATGCAGTAGCTGAACCCAGCAGGAACAGCAGAAGAAGACCGAAAGCAGTTGCAGCAGCTGGAGCAGAAAATAGGACTGTGAGCAGCTAAAGCAAGCAGTGGGAACGTGCATTGTACTGGGTAGAACTGGTGGTCGTTGTACATCAATCTAGAGCAGCAAGACACATCCAAAACCGAGAACAGAATGCAGAACACCTGTAGCAGTGAGTAAGCCGAGAATGCCGGGAAACCAGAAAAAGCCTGGAGCAGAAGCGACACTGGGCAGAAACACAGTAGCTGGTGCCGAGGACATGTTTGGTGCAAGGACCGATTGTAAAGGACAACATCACCTGGAGCAGAGGCATAAAACCAAGAGCAGCGAGCAAGCCGAGAATGCTGGAAAAGAAATGCAATTTGTGAAGACGTGAACAGTATTTGGAGGGATATGTGGCTGGTTTAAAATGTTAAGGCTTTATTTGGCTAGTGCATAATAGTTAATTAACTCATTTTCATACATTGTTAGTTTAGTTTAATTCCAATTTAATTTGTTAACTTAGTTTAGACTCTTTGATTAAATTGCATGATTAGTATTCTTGTTTAATGGTTTAGAACTTAGCTTTAATTAGGTTAATAGTTAATTAAGTGTTTATTTAGAATTAAATAAGGGGTAAATTTATTTCATTAAATCTTAAGTTAGTTTAAATTGCATTTTGATTAAGTAGTATTATTGCATTTTAGGATTGTTAATTTTAGTTTAATTAATCTTACTTTGTTATTCTCATATTTGCATTTTATTTGCATTAATTAGTTTTAACTGTTTTAATTTTCTTTTGTAAGTATTTTCTTTAATTGCTCGGAGTTCAGTAAATAAATCTTAGTTCAGTTTTATTTTCTTAATTTTTTAATGTTTATTATTTTCAGTACTTTTAATTAGCCTTAGTAAATCACCATCTTAATCTCATAATTTGCTAGGATATACCATAGGGTAAGATTAACCGGTAATTAATTAGGCTAACCAACTTCTCTGAGGGACGATAACTCGGGACCCAAATCTCATTATTACTTGTACGACCTGTACACTTGCGGACAATACCTTTAGGGCGTGTCAGACATTTAATTTCATGGAAATAAGTTCCTTAAGTTTTATTTTGAGCAATTTCAACCTTAACATTTCAAAAAATCATAATTAAACCATTTTTCATTAAATCCCAAAAACAGTCGTTAGTTAGATATACGTGGCATGCTGACGTGGAATATTTATGTCATGTGGATTGTTGTCGTGGAAAATTTTTTTTTCACGTGTGCAAATATTGCTGACGTGGAATATTGGGTCCCAAAATGTTTTTTTGGTTTAATATCCAAATATGCCCTCAACGTTTACCAAAACATGAAATTAAGCCATCGGCGTTTAACTGCATGGAAAAAAGTTCCGTATGTTTTATTTTGAGCAATTTAAACCTTAAAGTTTCAAAAAAATAATAATTAAACCCTGTTCCGTTAAATCCAAGAAACAACCGTTAGTCAGGTATACGTGGCATACTGACGTGAAATATTAGGCTCTAAAATGTTTTTTTTTCGAATTTCCTTTTTCCTATAATTACATTTTTTATTTTTTATTTTTTTGGACAATTTTTTTTTCATACTGTTATTTTTATTTTATAAAATTACATTTTTTCCTCAAAATATATTTTTTTCAAAAATTACATTTTCTCTCAAAATGTATTTTTTTAAATTTCATTTTTCCAAAATTACAATTTGTTTGAACATTGCATTTTGTGCAAAGTTACATTTTTTTCAAAATTATAAGTTTTCTGCTGGAAACACCCAAAAATTAATAAAAAAATAAAATTGCGAGAAGAAAAATATATATAATTATACAAAATAATTCATCACAAATTCAATAATAGAAGTAAAGGACAACTAACATATTCATTGCATCAAAATTAAGCTATAATAGCAGCATATTCAAAGCAGAATCAAGCCTAGAACTACAGTTAATAACAATTACAAATCCAGATAATAAATTCAACATAAAAACAACCTAATTGTGGCAGTATCGACTTTAACTTGCCAGTCACAACTTCAACCAAAGGCATTCTAGCTTTGACCCCCTCAACAGTTATGTTGTATAAAAAAAATGTAAAAAATATATATTATCTCAGTTGTAAGAAGTCAAGTACCAATCTTCATTAAAAAAATAGAAAAAAATGAAGAAAACAGATATAAGCAGAAAAGAATGGAATATCACTTGACAACTACGTAAAAAACTTAAGGGCAAACATATTCATCTTCTAATCAAAACAACGTCAATTATGATAAAAAACACTAAAGCAACAGAACTTGCAACATATCATCACATCCGCCCAGCTAAATATGTCAGCCAAACTTCCTCGTAGAAAACATGTATAGAACAATAAATGAAACATATAGGGGTAAAGCAACAAATCCCAGCAAAGCATACATCAAACACCAAAGTCTTAATCTAATTCCACGTCAGCGATATTTGTACACGTGGAAAAAAAATTTTCATGTCAACAATCTACGTGGCACAAATATTCCACGTCAGCATACCACGTATACCTGACTAATGGTTGTTTTTAGGATTTAACGGAAAAAGGTTTAATTATGTTTTTTTTTTGAAATGTTAAGGTTTAAATTGCTCAAAATAAAACTTAAGGAACTTATTTCCATGCAATAAAATGTCGAGGGCTTAATTCCATGTTTTGGTAAACGTTAAGGGCATATTTGGAATTAAGCCAAAAAAAACATTTTGGGGCCCAATATTCCACATCTGCAATATTTGTACATGTGGAAAAAAATTTTCCATGTGGCACAAATATTCCACGTCAGCATGCCACGTATACTTGACTAATGGCTGTTTCTGGCATTTAACAGAAAAAGGGTTTAATTATGTTTTTTTGATACGTTAAGGTTTAAATCGCTCAAAATAAAACTTAAGGGACTTATTTCCATACAATTGAACGTCGATGGCTTAATTCCATTTTTTGGTAAACGTTGAAGGCATATTTGGGTATTAAGCCTAAAATTTAATTTATTTACATAGATGCCGTACAGCCTAATTTATTATTTTAAATTGAGAATCCCTAGTTTTAATTGCCACATACTGCATACTGCGATTTTAATCGAAACAATGATGAGCTAACTCTTATTTAAAGTGTTTTATGTATTGAACTGTGTTTTGGAACTGTTTAAATGAAAATGAGTTGCTTATCAATCAGTACCAGATAATATGTGCTTAAGCCACATGCTGACTATGTGTTGCACTGCCTAGTTCACACTTACTAGAGGAAATGGGCTTAGTTAAATCATGCTACACTGTTACTGTTACTGTCTATTATACTGATACTGTTACTGTGGTCCACGGAGTACGATGTACTGTACACCACACATGAGAGTACGTTGTATCGTGTATTCTATCTTCGGACATACTGTACTGTGAGTCGTTTGGGTAGCTGACCACTTTCACGGCGATTGACATCACAGCACACCTGATCAGTAATGCTCGGAGTCACCGACACTGGCCATTTGTCATACTGTGTAAGACCCGAATTTAATTAAAATACGAAATGAATGAGTATTCGTGAAGGGAATCTTCGAACACGTACAAGGGCAAAACGATCAAAAGACCGAAAGCCGGTATAATTCCGATAAGAAAATTTAATTAAAAATAATGGATTGAGAAATCTGGGTCAATAAAGGTGAAATAAATTTATTTCGGGTTAAATTGATCAAGATATGAAGTTATGGGAATTAATTGGAATTTTTAAATCGAAAAATAATCTCGAAAATAATCGAAAAATATACCGAAAAGTCATTCGGGACAATATCTCGAAAATACGGAGAAATTATACCCGAAAAAGATTTAAAATATAATAAATAATTTAAATAAAATTAAATTAATTAATTTGGAATAAAATAATAATTTTTGGTAGATATTTGGGTATTTTTAATGTATTTTAATGATTAAAATATAATATAAATAAATAAATAAAAATAAATAAAAATAAATTAATTAATAAGTTAAAAAAAGAGAAGATTAAAAAAAAAATCAGGGAGAGAGAAATACAAAGCAGAAAATGAAGGAAACAAAGCCGAGCAACCGAGGAAGGCCGGCGTGACCACCGGCGGCCAAGGACCCAGGCGAGGGCCGGCGAAGGAAGCCCGACGCCAAGCAAATCGTTTGCCACCAGTGATGCGAGCCAAGGACGCCGGAGAACGTCGAAAAACGGAGGAGAAGGCCGCGAGAAAGAAATGGTCACTGGCGGCAAACGGCGGCGATTCGGGCGGAACTAAGGCCCGACTCTGAAAGCCCAGGCGACGGCGGTTCTTTCTGCACCAGTAGCAACCGATGAAACGGCGGGAATCGCCGGCGACGACGAAGAGAAAGAAATGGGTTCCGACGGCCGAGGGAGAAGAGCCGGACCGGCGACCTTCCGGCGACCTCGACCAAAGCTGTGACGCCCCAGACACGCAAAAAAACGGGCTAATTTTTTTTTTCCTTTACTTAAGTTGTATTCCTATCAGTACCAATTTCATAATCTTTCGTTAATGTATCGAGACGTAGTTTATAATCGCAACCAGTCGAATTCAATGTCTTTTCCTCTACTTATCAGTACGTCTATTCTCATTCCCACACTTTATATATCTGGAATATACAGTAAGGTTTAAACTGCGTTACTACTACTTTAATTACATTCATATTTCTTATTTTACATCCCAAAACATTATTACAACATTGTCTATGCTTTACAGAAAGTCTGGTAGATAAAGTAAAATATACCTTACTAGTACTGAGGATAGCCTGGAAGGGCTGATTCCGCCTGTCCACGACTATTGTACGGTAGGTAAGGGTAACAATTTACTTAAGCAAATCTGTGAGGTAAAAATAAAGGGGTGAGCTCTTCAAGCCTAGTAAGACATGCATTTAAGGCAGTCTTAGCATTAAAACATGTAAATGTAAAATATTGTGATATAAGCTTTATAAAATATCACGCACGTGAATATTAACCGAAACATATTTAGTTTCGAAAGACAAGTCAAAGTACTTGTGATATCATAACTGGTAGCATGTAATTTATAAATCATGCATCTTATAAAACACGTAGCATGTAAAATCATGTAACAAATATCCCGTAGGAAATCATTCACATAACATATATCACGTAGCTCGTTTAAAGAGCAGATCAAGTCAGAGTACATAATATTTAAATCATAAAATTTAGTACTCTTTCTTTCAAATAATAGTAATTCTTTTCATGGAGACTAGGCAGCATTTTCATTACGACAAGAGTCGCATTCATGTATGCATTTCATATAGGAAATTTGCATAGATGCTTCACTTATACTTAATACCGATGGCCATGGTAAGGGACTGTAGACTGGATCAGGGTCTTACAGAGCCCCTCGCCACTATACATATATTTCCTTTAACGGAGAGTGGCATAAACATCGCACCGAGTGGTACAAATACCCGACGCAGTTCAACATGCACCACAAGGGACTAAACGTACACCAAGTGGTATGAGGCATGTTCCACGCCAGTCCAGACCCCACACGGCAATTTAAGATAGCTCTCATAGCTTACATATAGACTTAGTCTCAAAACATTTCTTTGAAATTATTTCTCGGGTCCGTTCACCCGTAAACTTTTAAATCATTTCTCAGGTCCGTACACCCGTAAATTCATAGAAATCATATTTTTAATCATATTTCGGGTCCGTTCACCCGTAAATTCATAGAAATCATATTTTAAATCATATTTCGGGTCCGTTCACCCGTAAATTCATAGAAATAATAATTTAATCATATATCGGGTCCGTTCACCCGTAAACTCATAGAAATCATATTTTTAATCATAATTCGGGTCCTTTCATCCGTAACTTGTAGAAATAATGAATTTTCTACAGATATCAAAAGTATATTTTGAAGAGCTCGAAAAATAGGGCTTTTCTTTTCGTTTTCTCGATTTTTGAGTGCATAGTAACTTTTCTGAGTTCGGAGTTATTATTCGTAAAAACTAACATGCTCAATACATTTTTAAGTTGAAGTAAGGTATTTGAATACCAATACTACTTTAAATCACATCCCTTACCTCGTAGATCGTAGGGCAACGCAAACTTGTCGGGTCTCGGGATTATCTTGATTTGCGTGCCAAATTCCCAAACTGCCCAAAACGATATTTATTCATCATATATTGATCAATTTCATCTTAACATATTCAATTTTAATTTATCTTCTCGAAGTTTGACCAATTTTGACTTTTCGGTCAACTTTTTCGGTTTTCTCGGTTTTACCGATTTAGTGTCGTTTTTCACAAATTTCGTTATTCTAGTTTCTCATTTCATTACTTCATTAACCTCATGACTCATTCAAGTTCATAAATCAAGCTAGTCATATTGTAAAATTTTCAATTCTTTCATTTTTCGGT
Source organism: Firmiana major (assembly GCA_033439115.1). NCBI lineage: Eukaryota > Viridiplantae > Streptophyta > Magnoliopsida > Malvales > Malvaceae > Firmiana > Firmiana major. Next base: position 15,806,062 of record CM065903.1, on the reverse strand, counting down.
TTTACAATGAGTCAAACTATAAATCGGGCTTTCTCGGTATAAATTTAACCGTTAATAACCTTAGATCCATCAAATTTTTCACATAAACATATCAACACCTTTCTGTCCAGATATCAAACCATTCTTAGAAGTTAAATCATCCAAGTCCACTTAACTAAAAATCTTTCAACAACACCAAATAACAACATATATGAACTTCATCATCATCCATCAACTTTACCTCGAGTTTGACCAAGGTTGACCACGTTTTTGATTCTTCAAATTGATCCTCAACTGTTATTTAACATGTATAGATCTTAGAATCATCAAAAACTATAAGAAAACTCAGCCAAAGAATCCAAAAATTCCAAGTTCTTCACTTACCAAAAACAGGGCAGATCCGTCGACCGTTTTTGTTTTGTGTTTTTCACCTAGTAAAATGAACTTATTTGTGGCTTAATTTTTTATATGTTATATAGGACTGGATGAGGAATATTTTATCCTTCTTGGCCAACACCTCAATCTGATCGGAAGGTGGCCGGAAAAATCACACACCGAGGGAAAATGGAGGATGCCTGCGGGAAGAATGGGAGGGGGATATCTCTCGGCCTAGAAGTCCTTTGGGGTTGAATTTTATGCCCACTCAAAGCTCCTTAAGTCTACTTTCAGGCTTGAAAAACTTGGCTCGAATTGAATACGGTAAGGTCTTCAAATTGGACAAACATGAGGTCTGGGTCAGCAGGCTGAAGGGGACAGATTTCTGTCCACTTCTAGAAGAATTCAAGAAAATTTATTCTAGTCCAATTTTCTCCAAATTTCCACTTCTCAAGTGTTATAATATGTCTCTAGTATGTTTCATAAAAATTTGAGGGTCACTTGTTTAAGAAAAATTACCCGATTGAACCCATTTTGCGCGATTTGGTCAATACCGAGCAAAATGGCTTAAAGTTTTCAATTTACCTTAAAAATTAATTCGATCCCCGAAACCTCCATATTTCCACTTGATTTTGATTTCTCAAGTAAATTTCATCTTATATTAATTTTCTATGGTCTCAGAATAATTTTTGAGAATTTTTAAAATTTATTCCAGATTTATTCTCTTTTTCGAGCCCATTTGCTCGATTTAGTGCAAAACCCGAACCTTACTAACTTTTTTCACTTTTAATTCCTTAGTTTTCATTTCTAAACATCAATTCATACTCAAACATGTAATTCTTAAGAAATTCTCGGGCTTAAAGCCTTACCTCGATTTAAGTGCCAGTGGGCCCCACGTCACTAACCCGAGTGTTTTGGTGGTTTCAGGCTTGCAAAATATTATTCCGAGTTCTCAATTACTTCTTAGTTTACCAAATAAGAAATAAAGTGAGAAATATTTGGGTTTCACATTTCTCCCCACCTTTTAGGAATTCGGTCCTCCGAATTCAAACTGGTCCATCGAATAACTGCGGATACTTCTCTTTCATGTGACTCTCTAGCTCCCATGTAGCTTCTTCCGTCGAGTGGTGTAGCCAGAGAATCTTTACCAGTGGAATCGTCTTAGATTGAAGTACCTTCTCTTTTCTGTCGAGGATCCGAATCGGTTGTTCAATATAACTCAAGTCTTTATGAATCTCCAATGGTTTGTACTCTATGACATGAGAAGGGTCCGGATAATACTTTCTTAACATGGAAACGTGAAAGACATCATGTATACCCGACAACTGTGGGGGTAGTGCAAGTCGGTATGCAACGTCTCCCACTTTCTCCAATATTTCAAATGGACCAATGAAGCGAGGACTGAGCTTCCCTGTCTTTCCGAAACGTGTGACACCCTTCATCGGAGACACCTTTACAAATACAGAGTCCCCAACTTGAAATTTCAGAGGACGTCTTCGCACATCTGCATAACTCTTTTGCCTACTTTGTGCTGTCCTCAATCTATCACAAATTAACTGAACTCCTTTGGCTGCTTGTTCAACTAGTTCAGGAGCAAGTATTTTCTTATCACCCACTTCTTCCCATGCAATCAGGGATCTACATCTCCTGCCGTATAGAGCTTCATAAGGAGCCATACCAATGCTAGCATGATAACTGTTATTATAAGCAAATTCAGCGAGAGGCAAATGATCATCCCATGAGCCCTTAAAATCTAGTGCACATGCCCTTAACATATCCTCTAAGGTCTAAATAGTCCGCTCGGACTGACCGTCTGTCTGAGGATGATAGGCGGTGCTCAAATTCAGTCGAGATCCCATGGCTTCCTGAAAACGAGTCCAGAACCTCGAAGTGAACCGAGAATCTCTATCAGAGGTAATACTCACAGGAGCTCCATGTAATCGTGCCACCTCTCGGACATACAGTTCTGCTAGCTTATCCAGAGAATCAGTGCTCTTAATGGCAAGAAAATGGGCACTCTTTGTCAGTCTGTCCACAATCCCCCAGACTGCATCATGACCTCTCTGAGTCCTGGGTAACCCCATAATAAAATCCATAGTAATATGCTCCCATTTCCAAGTAGGCACTGGTAAAGACTTAAGCAGTCCTGCTGGCTTCTGATGCTCAGCCTTAATCTGTTGGCAGACTAAACATCTAGCCACAAAATCTGCCACATCTTTCTTCATTCCTGTCCACCAATACACTTTTCGGAGATCATGGTACATCTTAGTACTACTTGGGTGTATGGTGAATCGAGAACAATGAGACTCTTTCAAAATACTCTGTCTCAGGGTGTCATCATGGGGTACACAAATACGGCCCCAAAATCTCAACAACCCATCATCACTGACCAAGAATTCTGACTGCAATCTCTCCTCAGCCTGACTAACCATATTCAGTAATTTCTGATCATTCCTCTGTCCTGCTCTGATTTGATCCAGTATATTGGGCTCTATCTGTAGGCTAAGCATAAACCCATCCTTAACCTCATCAACACTGAGTCTGAGCTCGACGAACTGCCCTAACAAGTCCCATTCTCTAGTCATCATATAGGACATCATACCCTTTCTACTGAGGGCATCTGCTACCACATTCGCCTTGCCCGGATGGTACAAAATCTCGCAGTCATAATCCTTCAGGAGCTCTATCCATCTTCGCTGTCTCATATTCAGCTCCTTCTGATCAAAAATATACTTGAGACTCTTATGGTCGGTGAAAATCTGAAATTTTTCACCATACAAGTAATGCCGCCATATCTTCAGTGCAAAAATTACTGCAGCCAACTCCAAGTCATGAGTGGGATAGTTACGCTCATGGTCCTTTAGCTGGCGAGACCCATAAGCAACCACTCTACCATTCTGCATTAGCACACAGCCCAAACCCTGGTAGGAGGCATCACTGTAAACTGTAAATCCCCCTGAACTGCTCGGAATGGTCAAGACTGGTGCTGTGGTCAACCGGTGTTTGAGCTCTTGGAAGCTCTGCTCACACTGGTCAGACCACTCAAATGGGACATTCTTACGGGTCAATTTAGACAGTGGAGTTGCAATCCAGGAAAATCCTTCGACAAACCTTCGGTAGTATCCTGCTAATCCTAGGAAACTCCGAATCTCTGTCACAGTCCTTGGTCTCTCCCATTTTAATACTGCATTCACTTTCGACGGATCCACAGACACCCCATCCTTAGTTACTATGTGTCCGAGGAAGGCAATCTGTTCCAACCAGAATGCACATTTACTAAATTTTCCATACAGTCTCATCTCACGAAGAGTTTGGAGCACAATTCTCAAATGCTGCTCATGTTCCTCCTGAGACTTAGAATAAATCAGTATGTCATCAATGAATACAATCACAAATTTATCCAAATATTCTCGAAAAACATCATTCATCAAATTCATAAAGGCAGCAGGGGCGTTTGTCAGCCCAAAGGGCATCACCAAAAATTCATAGTGCCCATATCGGGTCCGAAAGGCTGTCTTTGGTACATCAGCCTCCTTAATCCTTAGCTGATGATAACCCGATCTCAGATCTATTTTGGAGAACACCGATGCCCCTCTTAATTGATCAAATAAGTCATCTATCCTTGGTAGAGGATACTTATTCTTTATCGTTGCCTTATTCAACAGTCTATAATCAATACACAGGCGAAGACTGCCATCTTTCTTTCTGACAAACAGTACCGGAGCACCCCATGGAGACACACTCGGCCTAATAAATCCCTTATCGAGTAATTCTTGTAACCGCTTTTTCAATTCCTCTAATTCGACCAATGCCATTCGATAAGGTGGCTTGGAAATAGGCTGAGTGTTGGGCACCATATCAATTGCAAATTCAACTTCTCTCTCTAGTGGTAGCCCCGGTAAATCTTCTGGAAAGACATCAAGAAACTCATATACAACCGGAACATCTTGAATACTTGGTGGTTCCCGACTGTTGTCAGAAATAAAGGCAATATAGCCTTCATATGAATCATACTGTTAGCAACTTTTTAATTTATTACCCAATAACTTCGTAAAATTTAACACCATGCATTTTATTTATTCTTAACAAAACATACATCAAACTTTTCGGGTAAGGAGAAAGTCAGGGTCTTAGTGTAGCAGTCTAAACTTACACGATTAGCAGCTAGCCAATCCATACCCAAAATTACATCAAAACTCGATATATTCAATAAAATTAGATCTGCTAGCAGCTTTCTACCTCCTACCACAATTTCACAATTTTTACATATCATATCCGTCAATTGAGAGTCATGCATAGGTGTACTGATACGTAACATGGGATTTAAGGATTCAGGTTTTAAATGCAATTTACATGCAATTTGTGGGGAAATAAACGAGTGTGTAGCACCTGAATCAAATAAAACATGTGCGTAGTAATTACAGACCATAAGCGTACCTCTGATAGTATCGGAGGAGATGTCAGCTGTCTCTCCGTCTATCGCTCGCACATGTCCCTGTACAATGGGCCTCTTACCCTTCTCTGCAGCTGTTGCTCTTCGCTGCGGGACCTGTCTCTGGGGAATTTGTACTTGCCTCTCAGGCTATTTTGGTTGTTCCCGAGATTCATAAGGTCTCATTAATGGGCAATCCTTAATCATGTGCCCTACCTCTCCACACCTGAAACAAACATTAGTAACCCAACGACATTCACCAGCATGTATCTTGCCACAGTTCTTGCACCGTGGCACTACTGTCCCAGGGCTTCGAGCAGTGGCAGCACTACCCATATGGATCTTGGGCTTCCCAACCCATGTCTGAGGCTCATCTGTTCTTTGCCTCTTCGGCTGACTCTTTCTCATATCATATCGAGATGCCTGTATCCCTTTTCCTTTATCTCGATCCTTGGCTTTGTACCCATGCTCAGCTCGGGTCACATCTAAGCCCCTTTCAACTTCTTGAGCCCGACCTAGAGCATCCTTAAAATCCTCAAATCGAAATCCCAATAATCTGTCCCTGATCCCTGATCTCAGACCTGCTAAGAATCTCTCAATTCGACGCGTTGGATCCCTAAGGGTGTCAGGATCATATCTCAAAAGGGTAGTGAATCGACTTTCATACTGATCAACAGTTGCACTGCCCTGAGTCAGATTAAAAAATTTTGCCTGCATCTTCTTCTGTGCTATAAGCGGAATATATTGGGCTCTGAATGCATCTAGAAATGCCTCCCATGAAATATCTGCTGGATTATCAGCTAAGGTTTTCTGTGTGGTCCTTCACCAAAATTTGGCCTCTTCCTTGAGCATATAGCTGGCCATAGTCACTTTTTCTTCATCCGTGCAACCTAAATACTGAAATACCGAATCAAGGTCTATTAACCATCCCTCAGCCTTAATCGGATCCTTTACCCCTGTAAATTCTGGGGGACTCATTTTCAAAAATTCTTGCAGCCTTTGGGTGTCTCTAACATCTCTAGGCTGTGGAGCTGCAGGCTGAGGTGTTGGGGCTACCGGAGGATTCTGTGGCGGGGGAGGAGGAACTTGTGCTGGTGCAGGAGTGGTATCAGTACCAAGGGTGTTTGCCCCAAACTGTTGGGCAATAATAGCAGTCAATGCATGTACTGTTTCCTCGAGCCTCCTCATTCTCTCAGTGGGGCTCTCAGGTTGAGGGGAAGATGGCGGAGCAGGTTGTGCCTGTCTCCTTGGACGGCCTCTCCTACCACTCATATTTTTTAGTAATTGTTTACCTGCATGTACACCCAAAATTTTAATCATGACTTAACAAATATACTTACTTTACAACCAGACAAGCATAGACAATTTGGGATGTAATTTGACTTTTCGATTTGACACTGACAGTACTAGACAACTTTTGCTCTGATACCAAGAAAACTGTGACGCCCCGAAAACGCAAAAAAACGGGCTAATTTTTTTTTTTATCCTTTACTTAAGTTGTATTCCTATCAGTGCCAATTTCATAATCTTTCGTTAATGTATCGAGACTCAATTTATAATCGCAACCAGTCGAATTCAATGTCTTTTCCTCTACTTATCAGTACGTCTATTCTCATTCCCACACTTTATATATCTAGAATATACAGTAAGGTTTAAACTGCGTTACTACTACTTTAATTACATTCATATTTCTTATTTTACATCCCAAAACATTATTACAACATTGTCTATGCTTTACAGGAAGTCTGGTAGATAAAGTAAAATATACCTTACTAGTACTGAGGATAGCCTGGAAGGGCTGAGTCCGCTGTCCACGACTATTGTACGGCAGGTAAGGGTAACAATTTACTTAAGCAAATCTGTGAGGTAAAAATAAAGGGGTGAGCTCTTCAAGCCCAGTAAGACATGCATTTAAGGCAGTCTTAGCATTAAAACATGTAAATGTAAAATATTGTGATATAAGCTTTATAAAATATCATGCACGTGAATATTAACCGAAACATATTTAGTTTCGAAAGACAAGTCAAAGTACTTGTGATATCATAACTGGTAGCATGTAATTTATAAATCATGCATCTTATAAAACACGTAGCATGTAAAATCATGTAACAAATATCCCGTAGGAAATCATTCACATAACATATATCACGTAGCTCGTTTAAAGAGCAAATCAAGTCAGAGTACATAATATTTAAATCATAAAATTTAGTACTCTTTCTTTCAAATAATAGTAATTCTTTTCATGGAGACTAAGCAGCATTTTCATTACGACAAGAGTCGTATTAATGTATGCATTTCACATAGGAAATTTGCATAGATGCTTCACTTATACTTAATACCGATGGCCATGGTAAGGGACTGTAGACTGGATCAGGGTCTTACAGAGCCCCTCGCCACTATACATATATTTCCTTTAACGGAGAGTGGCATAAACATCGCACCGAGTGGTACAAATACCCGACGCAGTTCAACATGCACCACAAGGGACTAAACGTACACCAAGTGGTATGAGGCATGTTCCATGCCGGTCCAGACCCCACACGGCAATTTAAGATAGCTCTCATAGCTTACATATAGCCTTAGTCTCAAAACATTTCTTTGAAATTATTTCTCGGGTCCGTTCACCCGTAAACTTTTAAATCATTTCTCAGGTCCGTACACCCGTAAATTCATAGAAATCATATTTTTAATCATATTTCGGGTCCGTTCACCCGTAAATTCATAGAAATCATATTTTAAATCATATTTCGGGTCCGTTCACCCGTAAATTCATAGAAATAATAATTTAATCATATATCAGGTCCGTTCACCCGTAAACTCGTAGAAATCATATTTTTAATCATAATTCGGGTCCTTTCATCCGTAACTTGTAGAAATAATGAATTTTCTACAGATATCAAAAGTATATTTTGAAGAGCTCGAAAAATAGGGCTTTTCTTTTCGTTTTCTCGATTTTTGAGTGCATAGTAACTTTTCTGAGTTCGGAGTTATTATTCGTAAAAACTAACATGCTCAATACATTTTTAAGTTGAAGTAAGGTATTTGAATACCAATACTACTTTAAATCACATCCCTTACCTCGTAGATCGTAGGGCAACGCAAACTTGTTGGGTCTCGGGATTGTCTTGATTTACGTGCCGAATTCCCGAACTGCCCAAAATGATATTTATTCATCATATATTGATCAATTTCATCTTAACATATTCAATTTTAATTGATCTTCTCGAAGTTTGACCAATTTTAACTTTTCGGTCAACTTTTTCAATTTTCTCGGTTTTACCGATTTAGTGTCGTTTTTCACAAATTTCGTTATTCTAGTTTCTCATTTCATTACTTCATTAACCTCATGACTCATTCAAGTTCATAAATCAAGCTAGTCATTTTGTAAAATTTTCAATTCTTTCATTTTTCGGTTTTACAATGAGTCAAACTATAAATCGGGCTTTCTCGGTATAAATTTAACCGTTAATAACCTTAGATCCATCAAATTTTTCACATAAAAATATCAACACCTTGCTGTCCAGATCTCAAATCATTCTTAGAAGTTAAATCATCCAAGTCCACTTAACTAAAAATCTTTCAACAACACCAAATAACAACATATATGAACTTCATCATCATCCATCAACTTTACCTCGAGTTTGACCAAGGTTGACCAGGTTTTTGATTCTTCAAATTGATCCTCAACTGTTATTTAACATGTATAGATCTTAGAATCATCAAAAACTACAAGAAAACTCAGCCAAAGAATCCAAAAATTCCAAGTTCTTCACTTACCAAAAACAGGGCAGATCCATCGACCGTTTTTGTTTTGCGTTTTTCACCTAGTAAATGAACTTCTTTGTGGCTGAATTGTTTCTATGTTATAGAGGACTGGATGAGAAAGATTTTATCCTTCTTGGCCAACACCTGAATCTGATCGGAAGGTGGCCGGAAAAATCACACACCGAGGGAAAATGGAGGACGCCTGCGGGAAGAATGGGAGGGGGATATCTCTCGGCCTAGAAGTCCTTTGGGGTTGAATTTTATGCCCACTCAAAGCTCCTTAAGTCTACTTTCAAGCTTTAAAAACTTGGCTCGAATTGAATACGGGAAGGTCTTCAAATTTGACAAACATGAGGTCTGGGTCGGCAGGCTGAAGGGGACAGATTTCTGTCCTCTTCTAGAAGAATTCAAGAAAAATTATTCTAGTCCAATTTTCTCCAAATTTCCACTTCTCAAGTGTTATAATATGTCTCTAGTATGTTTCATAAAAATTTGATGGTCACTTCTTTAAGAAAAATTACCCGATTGAACCCATTTTACGCGATTTGGTCAATACCGAGCAAAATGGCTTAAAGTTTTCAATTTATCTTAAAAATTAATTCGATCCGCGAAACCTCCATATTTCCACTTGATTTTGATTTCTCAAGTAAATTTCATCTTATATTAATTGTCTATGATCTCAGAATAATTTTTGAGAATTTTTAGAATTTATTCCAGATTTATTCTCTTTTTCGAGCCCATTTGCTCGATTTAGTGCAAAACCCAAACCTTACTAACTTTTTTCACTTTTAATTCCTTAGTTTTCATTTCTAAACATCAATTCATACTCAAACATGTAATTCTTAAGAAATTCTCGGGCTTAAAGCCTTACCTCGATTTAAGTGCCAGTGGGCCCCACGTCACTAACCCGAGTGTTTTGGTGGTTTCAGGCCTGCATAATATTATTCCGAGTTCTCAATTACTTCTTATTTTACCAAATAAGAAATAAAGTGAGAAATATTTGGGTTTCACAAAAGCTGAGGCCAGATTCGTTCTGCGGACGACCCAACGGAGCCACTGGCGGTGGAAACCGGCGGAGAACCGACCGGCAAGGCGGTGAACCGGCGATCCGAACCGGTTTGAACCGGACTGAACCGGTTCGGCCAAGAAAGAAGGAAAAAAAGGAGAAAAAGGGAAAAAGAAAAAAGAGGAAAAATTGGAGAAAATTCCAGTGATGCAATCGAGCTTCGGGTAAGTCGGTAAGCGGTCGAATTGACCGATTTAAATTTTGAAATATTTTATTTTATTATTATTCGACTGGAAATTTACCCGAAAAATTATGAAATTGTGTAGCTCGACAATTGGCATCCAACGAGAGCTCGAGATAGCCTCGATTTGAGGACGAACAGGAATCTCGGGTAAGTAATCATTATTTACGATAATTTACATCGTTATGCGTGATATGAATTTAAATTCCGCATAAATTGAATTAAATTATGAAAATTTAGATAAATTGTTTTAAATAATAAATTGAACTATTTGAGAGTTAGAATGAGGCCCAATAAATTGTTGGTGGGCCTAATGAGCCCAATAGGCCTCGATAATGTGAAAATTAAGTGAAAAACGGGCTTAAGGCCGATTAAGACCTATTAAGGTGCAATCGGGCCCAATAGGGGTAAACGGGTCCAATGATTTAAATTAAGCCCAGAAAATAGGAAATACAATTAAATTGTATGATATCTGACCTGAGGAATATTTATACGCAGTTTCGGAGGTTTGATTGGGAGCAGAGCGGACTGCGCGACGTGACATCAATGGAAAGGTCAGACTCGACAGGAAAATAAGGTAAGGAATTCTGCGGACTGCTAGAGGTAACTTTACGAAATTTTAAGTTCATTTGCAGTCCTTTAAAAATTATTTGAAGGGTCTAGAGGTCAAATAATAATTTTAGTGCCCCGAATGGGTAAATTACCAAAATACCCTTGTTAAGGGTAAAATTTACAAATTTAAGAAAAATTAGGAGGAGCAAGAACAAGAGGTTTCTGCTCGTTTTGGAGACATTTTAATGCATGCATGAGTAGGTTGGCTAACCTTGAAAGAAAATGCACAGCATTGCATACTTTCAACGATATAATTGTTTTGAAAACTGTTTTAAGGAAACAGAGCCGCCTACGTGTTTTTATTAACATGTGACGTGCTAAAGCTCAGGTCGCACGAGGTTTTGATTTGTGTGATGCATGCATTAGTGCTAGAGCGAGAGCTCACACTAGAGTTTTACATGCATTGGTGCTAGAGTCTAACTCGCACCAGATTTTATATATATATATATGATTCGCATGATTTTTGTGATACGGTGCTAGAGTCTAACTCGCACCAGATTTTACATGATTTTTCGTGACAGTGTGCTACAGTCTAACTCGTACCATATTTTTATATGATTTTGAGACAGGGTGTTGGAGCTTCGCTCGCACCAGATTTTTACATGGTTTGCATATAGAGTGCTGAGCTTAGCTCGCACTAGTTTTACTTGATTTGATGAGAGTGCTGAGCATCGCTCGCACTGATTTTTATGAGAACATGTGATGACCCATGCTTGGAGCATCGGGTAGAATGTGTCACCGATTAAATAGGCTCGCACGTGCGTTTTGAGACATGGCATGAGTATTGAGATATGATCTCTCTGTGGGAAGCAGGCCATTTGGGCTGGAGTACTGTAAGACCCGAATTTAATTAAAATAGAAATGAATGAGTATTCATGAAGGAAAGTCGGGTTAAATTAATCTCGAATACGTGCAAGGGCCAAAATGGTCAAAAGATCGAAAGTCGGTATAAATTCGAGAAGAAAAATTTAATTAAAAATATGGATTTGAGAAATTTTGGTCAATAAGGATGAAATAAATTTATTTTGGGTTAAATTGATCAAGATATTAATTTATGGGAATTAATCGGAATTAATCGAGATTTTTAGTTCGTAAAAATAATCAAAAAATATACCGAAAAGTCATTCGGGACAATATCCCGAAAATACGAAGAAATTATATCCGAAAAATGGTTAAAATAAATTATATAAATTAAATAAAATTAAATAAATGAATTTAGAATTAAATAATAATTTTAAGGATATTTTAAGGGATATTTGGGTATTTTTAATGTATTTTAATGATTAAAATAATAATAAAATAATTTAAAAATAAATAAATAAATAAAATAAATAATAAATAAAATAAATTAAAGAAATGAAAAAAAAGGTTGGGAAATCAGAAAAATCGGGGAGAGAGAAACACAAAGCAGAGACGAAAACGAAGCAGCCGACCGAGGAGTCCGACGAGCCACCGGCAGCCGTTGAGCCCAGGCGAGGGCCGGCGAAGGAAGCTCGAGGACAAGCGAATCGTCTGCCACCGGAGACGCGCGCCAAGGACGCCGGAGAACGTCGAAAAACGGAGGAGAAAGCCGCGGGAAAGAAATGGTCACCTACGGCGAACGGCGGCGATTCGGGCGGAACCGAGGCCAGATTCTGAAAGCCCAGGCGACGGTGGTTCTTTTGAGACCGATATCAGCCGACGAAACGGTGGGAATCGCAGGCGACGACCAAGGGAAGAAATGGGTTCCGACGGCCGAGGGAGAAGAGCCGAACCGGCGGCGTTCAGACGACCTCGACCGAAGTGGTGAACCGACCGAACTGGAGTGAACCGGGGTGAACCGACGGGTCTAAACCGGGGTGAACCGACGGGTCTGAACCGGTCTGAATCGGACCAAACCGGTTCAGCCAAAAAGAGAGGAAAAAAGGGAGAAAAGGGAAAAAGAAAAAGAGGAAAAATTGGGAAGAAATCCCGACGATGCAATCGAGCTACGGGTAAGTCAATAGTGGTCGAAATTGACCCGATTTAAATTTCGGAGTATTTAATTTAATTAATTTTGGGCTGAAAACTTACCCGAAAAAATTGTGGAATTGTGTAGCTCGACGATTGGCATCAAACGAGAGCTCGAGACAGTCGAAATTGACCCGATTTAAATTTCAGAGTATTTAATTTAATTAATTTTGGGCTGAAAACTTACCCGGAAAAATTGTGGAATTGTGTAGCTCGACGATTGGCATCAAACGAGAGCTCGAGACAGCCTCAATTTACGTACTAGCATGGAATCTCGGGTAAGTGATCCTTATTTATGACAATTTACATCGTTATGCGTGATATAAATTTAAATTCCGCATAAATTGAATTAAATTATGAAAATTTAGATAAATTGTCGTAAATATTAAATTTAGCTATTCGAGAGTTAGAACGAGGCCCAATAAATTGTTGGAGGGCCCAATGAGCCCAATAGGCCTCGATAAAGTGAAAATTAAGTGGAAAACGGGCTTAAGGCCGATTAAGGCCCATTAAGGTGCAATCGGGCCCAATAGGGGTAAACGGGCCCAATGATTTAAATTAAGCCCAGAAAATAGGAAATACAATTAAATTGTATGTTATCTGACCTGAGGAATATTGATACGCAGTTCCGGATCGAGCTACGGGTAAGTCAATAGTGGTCGAAATTGACCCGATTTAAATTTCGGAGTATTTAATTTAATTAATTTTGGGCTGAAAACTTACCCGAAAAAATTGTGGAATTGTGTAGCTCGACGATTGGCATCAAACGAGAGCTCGAGACAGCCTCAATTTACATACTAGCATGGAATCTCGGGTAAGTGATCCTTATTTACGACAATTTACATCGTTATGCGTGATATAAATTTAAATTCCGCATAAATTGAATTAAATTATGGAAATTTAGATAAATTGTCGTAAATATTAAATTTAGCTATTCGAGAGTTAGAACGAGGCCCAATAAATTGTTGGAGGGCCCAATGAGCCCAATAGGCCTCGATAAAGTGAAAATTAAGTGGAAAACGGGCTTAAGGCTGATTAAGGCCCATTAAGGTGCAATCGGGCCCAATAGGGGTAAATGGGCCCAATGATTTAAATTAAGCCCAGAAAATAGGAAATACAATTAAATTGTATGTTATCTGACCTGAGGAATATTGATACGCAGTTCCGAGCATTGGATTGAGAGCAGATCGGACTGCGCGACGTGACATTAGTGGAAAGGTCAGACTCGACAGGAAAATAAGGTAAGGGAATTCTACGGACTGCTAGAGGTAAACTTTACGCAATTTTAAGTTCATTGCAGTCTTTAAAAATTATCTGAAGGGTCTAGAGGTCAAATAATAATTTTAGTGCCCCGAATGGGCAAATTACCAAAATACCCTTGTTAAGGGTAAAATTTACGAATTTAGGAAAATTGGGAGGAGCAAGAACAAGAGGTTTCTGCTCGTTCTGAAGACATTTTAATGCATGCATGAGTAGGCTGGCTAACCTTGAAAGAAAATGCACAGCATTGCATACTTTTAATGATGAAATTGTTTTGAAAACTGTTTTGAGGAAACAGAGCCACCTACGTGTTTTTATTTACATGTGACGTGCTAGAGCTTAACTCGCACGATATTTGATTTGTGTGATGCATGCATTAGTGCTGGAGCGAGAGCTCGCACTAGAGTTTTACATGCATAGGTGCTAGAGTATAACTCGCACCAGATTTCACATGCTTTTTCGTGACACGGTACTAGAGTCTAACTCGCACCAGATTTTACATGATTTTCGTGATAAGGTGCTGGAGTTTAACTCGCACCAGATTTTATAAAATTTTCATGTGATTTATATATAGAGTGCTAGAGCCTAGCTCGCACTAGTTTTACTGGATTTGTGGAGTAGTGCTGTTTGCCCTTGGAGTCAGCCAAAAGGCCCAACAGGCTCAAAAGACCTCTTAAGTGGGGTGAGAGTGAGGGATGAGGTTGGCGGCCTTGTGGGGATGTAAAGCGGGCTCTGCCAGTTTTACTTGATTTGATGAGAGTGCTGAGCATCGCTCGCACTGATTTTTATGAGAACATACGATGAGCCGTGCTTGGAGCATCGGGTAGACTGTGTGTCACTGATTAAATAGGCTCGCACGTGCGTTTTGAGACATGACATGAGTATTGAGATATGATATAAGAAACAAAACCTCTCTGTGGGAAGCAGGCCATTTGGGCTGGAGTACCTAGAGCGGTATGGGTCCATGGAGTACGATGTACCGTGCAAGTAGCATGGAGTACGATGTACCGTGTGGTATCTTTGTGATACGGGGTATCTTCGGATACGGTTTCTTTGTGATACGGGGTATCTTCGGATACGGTATCTTTGTGATACGGGGTATCTTCGGATACGGTATCTTTGTGATACGGGGTATCTTCGGATACGGCATCTTCGGATGCGTGGGATCGGATAAGACTGACGGATTAGATTGACCCACCTCCCGGGCGGTTCCCGATCAGGGTGAGACCTCGCACACTAGGATCTGTGTAGCTAGAGGGACTCACGAGGACACACATGGCCATAGTCCTAGTTATTGCCGATATACAGATGTTGCCTAGTCTCGCATGTCGACAATTTTGATGAGATCAAACCGGGTTTTAAATTAAATGTGCATGATGGTTATTTCCATGCTTTTTAAACCCATATGTGATGTAAATGGATTTTCATGATTTTGTGTGAGTCAGGATCACCCGAAGGAGGGGTCGAGTCTTGACTTTACTGTGAAATGTTAAACGAGAAAGATATGATTTTGAATAAAATTGCATGTTGAATTTTTCGTGCAAATGTGTTTTACATAACATCATAACTCATATCATCTGTTTTAAAATGTGTGGAGAAAGGGTGGTTTATGCATGGCACTACGTTCATGTAGGTAGTATGGTTACCTACTTGTTCGTAGGATTGCCTTACTGAGCTTGATGTGCTCACCCCTTTCATTTTCTCCCACAGATAATCTCCAGTAGACGTTGAGACGACTCAGTACTGCATTCCGGATATCCGCTGCTGCCCAGCATTCAAGGTATATACACTTGTACAAATTGTATCTAAATAAGCATAGCACAGTAACATGTTTGTAAGTGTCTCTAGGGGATGTATAAATATTGTAGACATTTTATAAATGACTGACAAAGAATTAAGTTATATGGTAAATGTATGGTGGGACTGGCATTGACGCACAGCCCAATTTGTTAGTGGAGTGTGGTCACGATCAGAGGACAAGTAAGTAATGAAAGAAAATAACAAAACGCAAAAAATTAACTCTAATTTTTGGGTGGTTTGGGTCGTGACATGTTTGGTATCAGAGCCGAAATTGGTCTGATGTGTGTCAGTGTCAGTAATTAGGAATTACATCCCCGTGTTACTGTGCTTGGTTAGATACAATAGTGTATATCGAGATGGGTTTTGACTAAGAAATGATTGAGAATGCAGGAATACCTAATATGAGTCGCGTTAGATGAGATAGTGCACGAGGCAGAGGTCATAGAGGTAGACCTGAGTCTGCTAAGTCGTGCTGAGTTGACCTGTAAGAATCAGGATGAGATTGAAATAGAGGTTAATGTTGAGCATGCCTCTCAGAGTCTGACAGAGTGATCGGATAGTATTGAGACACGCTTCGCGAGATTGGAGCGGAGTGTGAAGATTATTGTGAGGAGCTAATTGCTCAGATTATGTATGAGATATGAGGGCGCAGCGGAGCATTGGTGGAAACCCGCTCGACCCATCTTAAGTGTTAAACATCCAGAGCTGACGTGAGAAATGTTTATGGATGTATTCCGATGATAGGATATCCCGGATATGATTTAAAGGAAATTATGGATAAAAGTCCTTACTCTGACCCAGAAGATTTGATTTATTGAAGAGTATAATTTATGAGTATAAAACTCAATTATATTCCTGGGCAGATATTACCTCAATACTATGAACAAGTGACAGTCGAGATGTCTAAAAGTTTATGGAAGGGCTCAGATTGTCAATTAGAGTCCAATTGGCCCCGTGAGATATTACCTATACCGAGGCAGTGCGTAGATTTACAGTTGGGTAAATAAGAACATGAATTGCACGCCTCTGAGATTGGGAAAGGTAGTGAGGGCTGAAATAGAGACAGAAAAGAGAATCGAGAAATGATAGAGATGTTAAAATGGGAAAATGGTAATTGGTAAAAGATTTAATTTGATGAGTCATGGAGTAAGAAAATTGGTAAGGCCCCAGTGCATCCAATTTTGGCACTCTTGAGGGGCATTGTGATTGGAGGACCCCGACCTGCTACGAAGCAGTGTAGCAGTGTAAGCACTGTAAGCAGTGTGGAATGTGTGGTGGATACCACGGAAGGAGGGTCTATATCTACACTGCATTGATGAAAATGGCCGTCAAGTGTGATAAGACGGACCATTGATTTTAATTGCACAGAGTTGGGCGAGATCGCCACATAGAAAAAGTAAAGAGACAAAAAAACTTCGTTGGTATAGCTGCAACGAAAAGGGAGGCCATAGCCGAAAAGAAAAAGGAAAGTAGGCTGTTAGACGAAGGCGAGAGGATGTCTTGGACCAGGACACTATTGATGTTTCATGGATGTGGTGTAAGATACCACACTTGTTATGAATAATGAAGTACATATGTTCATTGATCCTGGTGCCACACATTTATTCATATCGCCTTCATTCGCATATAAGTGAGTAAAAGGCATGAATGCCTACATCATTGGGCACAATACTGATAATGAGTACCCCAATAGAGGAGGATTAATTAATGGAATATGGATATAGAGATTTTAAGTTGAAAACAGGGGTGAAAACATCACTGAAAAGTATACTGTAAGTGTTGACAAGTGATAAAAAGGGGGTGCAAGAGTTGAAATTAAAGGAGTAAAGGATTGTACTCACGAAATGAATAGTGGAAGAGTTTTGTCATAATAGATACACTAAGGAGATGATCTTTAAGATGAGATATGCTTAATTCTGAATACAAGATGTATTGGAGTAAGAGGCGTATGCAAGGTGAGAACATCCTTACGATATGAAGTCATTAGGATTAAAGCAATTAGTAGCGAATACAAATTGTAACCACATGGACTGGTATATAAAGTATATGTGGTTAAGTCTGAAGGTTAATAAAGGTATTTCAAAATACCTCCCCGCCTGAAGACTTGACAGCGTCTAAAAGTATATATATAACCTATAACGTGAAATCGATCGTCGTAATAAATACCTTTAGCATTAGGATACCTTTACTAAGATGATAAGAATATTAAAATTCGACAAATCATAAAGGTTAACATAGTAAAATTTAATAAGAGCCGTTAAGATAAGAAAAGGAAATGACGCAGGTTAGTACCTGAAAACGTAAGCGATTTTGAAGGATCTTATACGCTTATGCGTAAATAAGTCAAGGATTGGACCGATTTGTAATCATCATTATCGATAATATGTTGGGTGTTGTTAAAGTCTAGGGCAAATTATAAGCAACAATTGGAAAATGGCTTTTACAAATGGGTTGTTGCGAGTTCTCAATATGGTCTACTTGGTTGACACGTTTAACTAAGAAAACGTGATCTTTAAATGAGATGATAAATAAGATGATAGATGTGACATGAATTTCGATGTAATGAAGTATGAACTAACCACCATGATTAATTTCACCATACCCGACAGCTCAAGAGGTTCTTAGTGAGTATGGATACCTCAAAATTATGAAGGAGCTGTGTATTGATGTATAATGGGAAGATAGTCAATTTTTGGAGTTAGACAACTCAAGGATCATGAAATAAACTATCAGACCCATGATTTAAAGTTGGCAGCGATAGTACTTGTACTGAGGATATGGTACCATTATGTACACGATGAGGAATTTTGGGTATGCACTGATTATAAAGCCCCAAGTATCTGTTTTCACAGAAAGAGGCAAATATGAGAATACATAGTGGGTTAGAGCTTCTGAGAGATTTTGATTGTGAAAATTGTACCACCCAAGAAAAGCTAATGTAATGGCTTATACCTCGAGCAGAAAGAGCCTCGGGATGGTACTACATATGATGGTCAGGGAGCGTGAGCTGCTAGAGCAGTTATGAGCCTCAGTATTGATGTAATCCCTTCTGATGATGACAGTGATTGTGTGACAGCTAGCCTGAGATTAGAACCGGATGAGAGTGCCTGGATTTGCCAGGCTTAGCGTGATGATCGGCATGGTGTGAATAGTATGGGTCAGATTCAGAAGGAGACAGTGACAGAGTTCACAGTGAGTGATGATGAGTTACTGAGGATTCTGAGACAGTATGAGTGCTCCCCAGGACCACAGTTGATGAGATAGTAATATTGTCAGAAGCTCACTCTTCGGGATATACAGTGCATACGGAAGTAAAGAATATATCGAAATCTCAAAAAGGGTATGGGTAGTCAGATGTGAAAAGAGATATTGTAGAGGTTGTGAAAAAGTGCCTAGTATGTCAGCAGAGTAAGGTAGAGTATTAAAAGTCTGCAGAGTTATTGCAGCACCTACCTATATCGACACGGCACGAAAATGGGAGCAAGTCTCCATGAATTTTATGATGGGTTACAGAGAACCCAGGTGAATTACGAGGCTATTTAGATGATAGTCGATAGAGTGACTAAGTCTACCCACCTTCTGGTTATGAAATCCCTAGATAGCAGAGTGTGTATGAGGATTTATGTATAAGGAAGATCGTGGAACATGATGTAGCGTTCCAGTGAGCATGGTATCATATAGGGATTCCCGCTTCACTTCTTATTTCAGGGAATATTTTTCAGGAAGCTATGGGAACCCGACTGAGTATTAGCATAACTTTTCATCCTCAGACAGATGGTCAGTCAGAGAGGACTGTACAGGTTCTGGACGATCCGATGAAAGCGTGTGCCCTTGATTTTTATGCTACTGGGATGATTAGTTGTTACAAATCGAATTCGCCAATGGTGACAGTTGCCACTTGAGTATCGGGATAACAAGATATGAGGCAGTGTATGGTTCTAGGGATTGTTCCCTAAATTGGAGAAGAAAAAGTGGGTGACAGATAAAATTATTTTCGACTTTGGATAATAAGTCTTTGAGGATGTTTAGTTAAGGATGAGAGATTAAGAACACCTCAGAGCAGATAGACAAGTATTGGAATTCACCCTTGGTGAATTAGTATGATTGAAATGTTTCTTGTCCTAAGAGAATAAGGACATAGCGAACTTTTGGAAGAAGGTAAATTGAGTTTCACTGGATTGAATATTTTGAGAGATTGGACAAGTGGGAGATAAGACCTGTAGGTTGGTGTTATCGCCTGAATTAACAGGCACCCGCAATGTGTCTCAGCTTTTGATGCTTCAGCAATACTATCCAGATCCAGCATAGGTGATCGAATATGAACTCCAAAAGTTCAGTTTAATGAAAATATAAGTATATTGAAAGTTGATTCGGGCATTAAACAGGAAAGAGAAAGTATTGAGATTTAAGATGATCTCCCTAATTAAAGTCCTTTGGTAGTAATACACTCCGGAGAAAGTCACATAAGAATTAAAGAAGTATGATACGATTAATGTACCCGGAGTAGTTTATGGACTCATATGAATTGGTTCTAATTTGGAGGACCAAATTCCTTAAGTGGGGGAGAGTTGTAAGACCCGAATTTAATTAAAATATGAAATGAATGAGTATTCATGAAGGAAAGTCTAGTTAAATTAATCCCGAACACGTGCAAGGGCCAAAATGGTCAAAAGATCAAAAGTTGGTATAAATTCGAGAAGAAAAATTTAATTAAAAATATGGATTTGAGAAATTTTGGTCAATAAGGATGAAATAAATTTATTTTGGGTTAAATTGATCAAGATATTAATTTATGAGAATTAATCGGAATTAATCAGGATTTTTAGTTCGGAAAAATAATCAAAAAATATACCGAAAAGTCATTCGGGACAATATCCTGAAAATACGGAGAAATTATATCCGAAAAATGGTTAAAATAAATTAAATAAATTAAATAAAATTAAATAAATGAATTTAAAATTAAATAATAATTTTAAGGATATTTTAAGGGATATTTGGGTATTTTTAATGTATTTTAATGATTAAAATAATAATAAAATAATTTAAAAATAAATAAATAATAAAAATAAATAATAAATAAAATAAATTAAAGAAATGAAAAAAAAAGAAAGGTTGGGAAATCAGAAAAATCGGGGAGAGAGAAACACAAAGCAGAGACGAAAACGAAGCAGCCGACCGAGGAGTTCGACGAGCCACCAGCGGCCGTTGAGCCCAGGCGAGGGCCGAAGAAGGAAGCCCAACGCCAAGCGAATCGTCTGCCACCGGAGACGCGCGCCAAGGACGCCAGAGAACGTCGAAAAACGGAGGAGAAAGCCGCGGGAGAGAAATGGTCACCGGCGACGAACAGCGGCGATTCGGGCGGAACCGAGGCCAAATTCTGAAAGCCCAGGCGACGGCTGTTCTTTTGAGACCGGTATCAGCCGACGAAACGGCGGGAATCGCCGGCGACGACCAAGGGAAGAAATGGGTTTCTGACGGCCGAGGGAGAAGAGCCGAACCGGCTGCGTTCCGGCGACCTCGACCGAAACCGAGGGTAGATTCGTGCTGCGGACGACCTTGCGGAGGTGCTGGCGGTGGAAGCAGGCAGAGAACCGGCCGGCAAGGCGGTGAACCGGTCGAACCGGAGTGAACCGGGGTGAACCGGCTGGTCTGAACAGGTCCGAATCGGACTGAACCGGTTCAGCCAAAAAGAGAGGAAAAAAGGGAGAAAAAGGGAAAAAGAAAAAGAGGAAAAATTGGGGAGAAATCCCGACGATGCAATCGAGCTACGGGTAAGTCAATAGTGGTCGAAATTGACCCGATTTAAATTTTGGAGTATTTAATTTAATTAATTTTGGGCTGAAAACTTACCCAAAAAAATTGTGGAATTGTGTAGCTCGACGATTGGCATCAAACGAGAGCTCGAGACAGCCTCAATTTACGTACTAGCATGGAATCTCGGGTAAGTGATCCTTATTTACGACAATTTACATCGTTATGCGTGATATAAATTTAAATTTCGCATAAATTGAATTAAATTATGGAAATTTAGATAAATTGTCGTAAATTTTAAATTTAGCTATTCGAGAGTTAGAACGAGGCCCAATAAATTGTTGGAGGGCCCAATGAGCCCAATAGGCCTCGATAAAGTGAAAATTAAGTGGAAAACGGGCTTAAGGCCGATTAAGGCCCATTAAGGTGCAATCAGGCCCAATAGGGGTAAACAGGCCCAATGATTTAAATTAAGCCCAAAAAATAGGAAATACAATTAAATTGTATGTTATCTGACCTGAGGAATATTGATACGCAGTTTCGGGCATTGGATTGAGAGCAGATCGGACTGCGCGACGTGACATTAGTGGAAAGGTCAAACTCGACAGGAAAATAAGGTAAGGGAATTCTACGGACTGCTAGAGGTAAAATTTACGTAATTTTAAGTTCATTGCAGTCTTTAAAAATTATCTGAAGGGTCTAGAGGTCAAATAATAATTTTAGTGCCCCGAATGGGTAAATTACCAAAATACCCTTGTTAAGGGTAAAATTTACGAATTTAGGAAAATTGGGAGGAGCAAGAATAAGAGGTTTCTGCTCGTTCTGGAGACATTTTAATGCATGCATGAGTAGGCTGGCTAACCTTGAAAGAAAATGCACAGCATTGCATACTTTTAACGATGAAATTGTTTTGAAAACTGTTTTGAGGAAACAGAGCTGCCTACGTGTTTTTATTTACATGTGACGTGCTAGAGCTTAACTCGCACGATGTTTGATTTGTGTGATGCATGCATTAGTGCTGGAGTGAGAGCTCGTACTAGAGTTTTACCTGTATAGGTGCTAGAGTATAACTCGCACCAGATTTCACATGCTTGTTCGTGACACGGTGCTAGAGTCTAACTCGCACCAGATTTTACATGATTTTCGTGACAGGGTGCTGGAGTTTAACTCGCACCAGATTTTATAAGATTTTCATATGATTTATATATATAGTGCTAGAGCCTAGCTCGCACTAGTTTTACTGGATTTGTGGAGTAGCGCTGTCTGCCCTTGGAGTCAGCCAAAAGGCCCAACAGGCTCAAAAGACCTCTTAAGTGGGGTGAGAGTGAGGGATGAGGTTGGCGGCCTTGTGGGGATGTAAAGCGGGCTCTGTCAGTTTTACTTGATTTGATGAGAGTGCTGAGCATCGCTCGCATTGATTTTTATGAGAACATGCGATGAGCCGTGCTTGGAGCATCGGGTAGACTGTGTGTCACCGATTAAATAGGCTCGCACGTGCGTTTTCAGACATGGCATGAGTATTGAGATATGATATAAGAAACAAAACCTCTCTGTGGGAAGCAGGCCATTTGGGCTGGAGTACCTAGAGCGGTATGGGTCCATGGAGTACGATGTACCGTGCAAGTAGCATGGAGTACGATGTACTGTGTGGTATCTTGGTGATACAGGGTATCTTCGGATACGGTATCTTTGTGATACGGGGTATCTTCGGATACGGCATCTTCGGATGCGTGGGATCGGATAAAACTGACGGGTTGGATTGACCCACCTCCCGGGCGGTTCCCGATCAGGGTGAGACCTCACACACTAGGATCCGTGTAGCTAGAGGGACTCACGAGGACACACATGGCCATAGTCCTGGTTATTGCCGATATACAGATGTTGCCTAGTCTCGCATGTCGACAATTTTGATGAGATCAAACCGGGTTTTAAATTAAATGTGCATGATGGTTATTTCCATGCTTTTTAAACCCATATGTGATGTAAACGGATTTTCATGATTTTGTGTGAGTCAGGATCACCCGAAGGAGGGGTCGAGTCTTGACTTTACTGTGAAATGTTAAACGAGAAAGATATGATTTTGAATAAAATTGCATGTTGAATTTTTCGTGCAAATGTGTTTTACATAACATCATAACTCATATCATCTGTTTTAAAATGTGTGGAGAAAGGGTGGTTTATGCATGGCACTACGTTCATGTAGGTAGTATGGTTACCTATTTGTTCGTAGGATTGCCTTACTGAGCTTGATGTGCTCACCCCTTTCAGTTTCTCCCACAGATAATCTCCAGTAGACGTTGAGACAACTCAGTACTGCATTCCGGATATCCGCTGCTGCCCATCATTCAAGGTATATACACTTGTACAAATTGTATCTAAATAAGCATGGCACAGTAACATGTTTGTAAGTGTCTCTAGGGGATGTATAAATAATGTAGACATTTTATAAATGACTGAGAAAGAATTAAGTTATATGGTAAATGTATGGTGGGACTGGCATTGACGCACAACCCAATTTGTTAGTGGAGTGTGGTCACGATCAGAGGACAAGTAAGCAATGAAAGAAAATAACAAAACGCAAAAAATTAACTCTGATTTTTGGGTGGTTTGGGTCGTGACAAGTACCTAGAGCGATATGGGTCCACGGAGTACGATGTACCGTGCAAGTAGCATGGAGTACGATGTACCGTGTGGTATCTTTGTGATACGTTGGTATCTTTGTGATACGTTGGCATTTTCGGATGCATGGGATCGGATAAGACTGACGAGATGGACTGACCCACCTCTCGGGCGGTTCCCGATCATGGTGAGAACCCACACACTAGGATCTGTGTAGCAGAGGAACTCCCGAGGACACATGGCCATAGTCCTGGTTATTGCCGATATATAGATGTTGCCTAGTCTCGCATGTCGACGATTTTGATGAGATCAAACTGGGTTTTAAATTAAATGTGCATGATGCTATTTCCATGCTTTTTAAACCCATGTGTGATGTAAATCGATTTTCATGGTTTTGTGCGAGTCAGGATCACCCGAAGGAGAAGTCGAGTCCTGACTTTATGGTGAAATTTTTAAATGAGAAAGAAATGATTTAAAATGAGTTGCATGTTGAATTTTCCATGCGAACGTGTTTTACATAACATCATAACTCATATCATCTGTTTTAAAATGTGTGGAGAAAGGGTGGTTTATGCATGGCACCACGTTCATGTAGGTAGTATGGTTACCTACTTGTTCTTAGGATTGCCTTACTGAGCTTGATGTGCTCACCCCTTTCATTTTCTCCCACAGATAATCTCCAGTAGACGTTGAGGTGACTCAGTACTGCATTCCGGATATCCGCTGCTACCCATCAACATAAGGTATATACACTTGTACATATTGCATCTAAATAAGCATAGCACAGTAACATGTTTGTAAGTAACTTTAGGGGATGTATAAATATTATAAACACTTACAAATGACTGAAAAAGAGTTAAGTTATATGGTAAATGTATGGTGGGACTGGCATTGACGCACAGCCCAATTTGTTAGTGGAGTGTGGTCACGATCAGAAGACAGGTAAGAATTTAAGTAAGAAAATAATAAAACGCGAAAAATTAACTCTGATTTTTGGGTAGTTTGGGTCGTGACATACTGCCTTAGTACGTCTGCCTTATCTCGTCTATTTATTTTACTGAACTGATAGAATGAACTGTATTATCGCATAGAAATTATTATATCCTACTGTGTAAAGCTTTCAGAACTCATGATTATTTCAGCATAATGTTTACACTATTGAGACTGATACTGCTATCGTATTCCGACTCTGATTTTTACTACATGCCAAAGGCTTTGTATATTCTGCATGATTATCCTTTTTATGCACATAATTGTTAGTGTATTTATCTACTTGCCACACTCTTTTTCTTATTTAGCACGATGAGCTCACCCCTTACTTTCCTCCGCAGAGCCTCTTCAGTAGCCAGGATCGCCTTTTGTGTAAGTAGGATTCTTTTGTCCAGTCATACCGCAAAGTTTTCTTCTGCATGAAAGGTATACCCAGAGTAGACATTCTTTTGTATCTAAAATTTTGTAAGTATAGTAATGCTTATGGAATGTATCTGGGGATGTAAACGTGGTTATTTTATAATTGAACAATAATTTTGATTAATTGAAAAATGTCCTTCTGATGTTAAATCGAGGATGTTAATTTGATGTTATGCTTACATATAAATGATAAGAAAATTCACTGTACAGATCTAACATCGACTCCTAGCCTAACCAAATTGTACGTAAATCGGGTCATTACAGGGTTATAGTTAACAGGTTGACTAAGTTGGCACATTTCCTAGCCATGAAATCTATAGTTACTCTGAGTGCTATGACTGAGTTGTTTATTTAAAATATTGTCAGGCTACATCGTATACCAGTGAGCATCACATCTAATAGAGATTCTAGTTTTAGTTCTCATTTTTGGAGGCGTTTTCAGGAAGCAATGAGATCTAAGTTGATCTTTAGCACTTCATTTCATCCTCAGACGGATGGTCAGTCAGAGAGGATCATTCTGACTCTAGAGGACATGTTGCAAGTTTATGTATTAGACTTTAAGGGCTCTTAAGATGATCATTTACCATTAGTCGAGTTTACTTGTAATAACAACTATCACTCCAGTATTTGTATGGCACCATATAAGGCACTTTATGGAAGGAGATGCAGATCTTCTGTTGGTTAGGAAAAGGTTGGTGACAGACAGGCATTTACTCTTGAGTTAGTTACGCAGGTTGCTGAGAGTGTTCGATTGATATGTGATAGACTTTAGGCAGCTCAAAGCTGGCAAAAGATCTATGCTGACACTTAGAGGCGAGACTTCAACTTTTCAGAGAAGGATTCAATGTTTCTAAAAGTTTCACCATACAAAGGAATTATGAAGTTCTGCAAGAAAGGAAAGCTAAGTCCTCGATATATTGGGGTCGTTTGAGTTTTGGATAGAGTTAGAGATGTGGCTTATCGATTGACACTTCCTCCATGAATTATCGGTGGAATACAATGATTTTATGTCTCCATGCTTCATAAGTATCACCCGGATCCCTCCCATATTATAAAATTTAAGCATTTGAAGATTAGAGAGGATCTCAGTTATGATGAGAGGCCGATCCGGATACTTGAAAAGAAAGATAAGGTGTTACAGTCTAATTCTATTCCTTTGGTCAAGATTCTCTAGCAACATCATTCTTTCGAGGAGGCTACTTGGGAGCTAAAGAGATTTATGAAAGAGAAGTACACGCATCTATTTGATTTGCCCAATTTAATTTTAAGGACCAAATTTTCTAAGGCGGTGAGGATGTGAAAACCCTAAATTTTAGTTTTTCCTTAATTAATTTAACGAATTAATATGATATTTTATTTGGATGATTTTAGAGCCAAGCCTATAACTATGTGTTACAAGGATTTAAGCTCGAAGTCTAAGATGGTTAAGTAACTCAAATATTCTCCCATGTATGATTTTATGTATTAAGGATACAAAATGATTTGAAGTATGTATTGACTATGGAAGTATGTTATGAGAAGGAAATTATATGATTGGAAATGATTGTTTATGGTTATGGACAAAAGAATAAGAATAACTAGGTATTTAAGCTAACATGTTAGGAGTTTGAGAGCTTAGCTTGAATAATGAAGTTTAAGCATGCAAAATGCTAACTTGATGCCTTATGAGGAATAACCATCTTAATGTACATTGAACCTATAAGGTTCTAATAGTTACTAAAGATGAAAAATGAGATAATTAAGTGAAAATAAGGGCTGATTTTGAAACTTGCAACAACTAAACACTTTAAGATGCATTCTTGAAGTTTAGGTGCATACAAAATGAAAATCAAAGGAATTTGATATTTAACCAAGAAACATATATGATATAATTAAGTCAATTAATTGATGAAATGAAATTTTAAAGTTATTAAATAAGATTAATAAAATGGCCAAAATTAATTTGTAAAATAAAGGCCAAAACCATAGAATTCAAGTGAGTTTGCCCAAAAAAGACACCCAAATTATATAGAAATTATTTATATTAAAATTTTGGGTTAATTCTTAAAGTAAACCTAAAATAGAACAACTTTTCTAAGGAACCATGGTGAAATTCGATGGCACGGTTGAGAAAAAAATAAATCACAACAGTACATAAGTTTACCTACTCTTGCTGCATATGATCCAACATTACCCCATGATTTAAGGAGCTAGTTACATTTGATTTGTGATTCAAATCAGACCATAGACTTCAACATATTATAAACTATGAATCTAAATTATTTCAGGGTCCATGCCCCTACTTTTGTTAGCCAAGAACTGAAAGAAAACAAACCCTAAGTCTGAAACCTTTAAACACAAGGCATTCCCTGTAGTTTTCCTTTCCTAATTTTTTTGAGGCATCAAACTACCTTATTTGGCCTAGGTCATCTGACATTGATTGTAGCACTATAAGAATAATCCAACATATATTTTTGGTGGGAATTTAGAAGGCCATCTAAGAGGTAACTGGCTTGAAAGAACATGGCATAGAAATTGTCCTACATCTAGGTAATCTAAGTTTTGAGGTTTTGTCTCGAATGTTGCTTTGCTTGATAATTTGTGAGGTTTCAAGGCTGATTTTAAGTGTAAAATTACAACTTGAAACTTAGGGGAAAGAGGTGTTCTAAGCTAGTCCAAAGATAAGACAAGGGGAAGGAACCTTGATCACTCAATTAGGATATTAATTTTCTTGATTTAGGCATGCTTTGGTGTATGTTTGATCTATGTTTGTGATATCGCAAGCTAGGATGACCATTTAAGGTTTCAACCAAGAGAAACTTTTGGGGTTAGAGTATATGAATTTTGGGGTTTAGTATGTAGAATTAATTTTAAGAATAATATGAGTAAATTGATGATGATTAGTAGACACGGAGTAAAAACCATGAAGTGTATTATTTTGGGGTCTTCAACCGTCATAGAATTTTAGGGTTAATGTAGCAACCTGTGTGTCATGACCCAATTTACCTAAATATCACCACAAATTTTTCATTTTTCATATTTCGTTTATTCTTTAATTCTTACATTTCTCTCATCGTGACCATCCTACTAACAGTTGGGCTATGATTCGGTGTTAGTTCGCTTACCCTATTTACCATTCCATTTCCATCATCACATTCACACATCGGGATTTACTATCCTTTAACTTTAACTAAATTCATTCACAGTGGTATTTACATAACCTTACATCCTCAACATCATATACATTTTACAGTACTGTGCACTACATATTTAGATACAAAACTATACAAATGTGTATACTTGTCTCTCGATGGGAAGCAACGGATACCAAGATGCAAGTTCTCAACCGCTCACTAACTACTGCAAGTGCTCTGAAAAGATAGGAAAATAAGGGGGTGAGCCAACCACACGCTCAGTAAGGCAATTATGCAAGTAAGTAGATAGCTCCACTATCTACATGCTCATAATGCCATGCCCTTAAATCCATTTCTTTTCATTAAAATCTCACATACAAAATCATGCATACACCGATGCCATAATTTATAAAAACTAGTCATGCATATAGAAATCATGCAACTCGTGCATCAATGTCATTTTATGAAAAATCATAAAATCATAATTAGCATGAAATAAATCAAGATAATGCATTAATTCATGCCATGTGACACCAAACATGAAAGACAATTCTTTTCATGAATTTGTAATTAAAGCATGGAAAACTCCTCATGCTACTACATTTAAATCACTTCATTAAAGTTGCAGTATAAAATATCCCCTCCAGGTCTGTCACGACCCAAAACTACCCAAAAATCAGAGTAAATTTTTTTCGTTTCTTTCATGCTTACCTGTCCTCTGATCGTGACCACACTCCACTAACAATTGGGCTGTGCTTCAATGCCAGTCCCACCATTCATTTAACATATAAATTAATTCTTTCTCAGTCATTTATAAGTGTTTACAATATTTATGCATCCCCTAAAGTTACTTACAAACATGTTACTGTGCTATGTTTATTTAGATACAATATGAACAAGTGTATATACCTTAAATGATGGGCAGCAGCGGATATCCGGAATGCAATACTCTGTCGCCTCAACATCTACTGGAGATTATCTATGTGAGAAAATGAAAGGGGTGAGCACATCAAGCTTAGTAAGGCAATCCTACAAACAAGTAGGTAACCATACTACCTACATGAACGTGGTGCCATGCATAAACCACCCTTTCTCCACACATTTTAAAACTGATGCTATGATTCATGATGTCATGTAAAACACGTTCGCATGGAAAATTCCACAAGTAATTCTTTTTAAATCATTTCTTTCTCATTTAAAAATTTCACAATAAAGTCAGGACTCAACCCCTCCCTCGAGTGGTCCTGACTCACACAAAACCATGAAAATCAGTTTACATCACACATGGATTTAAAAAGCATGGAAATAACATAATGCAAATCTGATTTAAAACCCAATTTTAATCTCATCAAAATCGTCAACATGAGAGACTAGGCAACATCTGTATATCGATAATAACAAGGACTATGGCCGTGTGTCCTCGTGAGCCCCTCTGCTACACAGATCCTAGTGTACAGGGTCTCACCCTGATCGGGAATCGCCCGGGAGGTGGGTCACTCCATCCCGTCGGTCTTATCTAACCCTACGTATCCGTAGATGCCACACGTATTCGAAGATACCACGCATCCGAAGATGCCACACGTATCCAAAGATACCACACATCCGAAGATGCCACACATATCCGAAGATACCACGCATCCGAAGATGCCACACGTATCCGAAGATACCACACATCCGAAGATGCCACACGTATCCGAAGTACCACGCATCCGAAGATGCCACACCTATCCGAAGATACCACACATCCAAAGATGCCACACGGTACATCGTACTCCATGCTACTTACACGGTACATCGTACTCCGTGGACCCATATATCATACCCTGTCTCAGAACGCACATGCGAGCCTATTTAATCGGTGACACACAGTCTACCCGATGCTCCAAGCACGGCTCATCGCATGTTCTCATAAAATCAGTGCGAGCTAAGTTCTAGTACTCTCATCAAATCATGTGGAAAATCTGGTGCGAGTTAAACTCTAGCACCCTGTCACGAAAATCATGTAAAATCTGGTGCGAGTTAGACTCTAGCACCGTGTCACGAAAATCATATCTATATATATATAAAGAACCTGGTGTGAGTCGGACTCCAGCACCAATGCATGTAAAACTCTAGTGCGAGCTCTCGCTCCAGCACTAATGCATGCATCACACAAATCAAAACATCGTGCGAGCTGAGCTCTAGCACGTCACATGTCAATAAAAACATGTAGGCGGCTCTGTTTCCTTAAAACAGTTTTCACAACAATTTCATCATTGAAAATATGCAATGCTGTGCATTTTTTTTTCAAGCTTAGCCAGCCTACTCATGCATGCATCAAAACACCTCCAGAATGAGCAGGAACCTCTTGTTCTTGCTCCTCCCAATTTTTCCTAAAATTGTAAATTTTACCCTTAACAAGGGTATTTTGGTAATTTGCCCATTCGGGGCACTAAAATTATTAACTTACTTCTAGACCCTTCAGATAATTTAAAAGACTGCATATGACTTTGAAATTTCGTAAAGTTTACCTCTAGCAGTCTGTAGAATTCCCTTACCTTATTTTTCTGTAGAGTCTGACCTTTCCTTTTTCCACTGCTGTCTTGTCACGCAGTCCGATTTACTCCCAATCCAATGTCCGAAACTACGTAAAATTATTTCTCAGGTCAGATATCATATAATTTAATTGTATTTCCTATTTTCTGGGCTTAATTTAAATCATTGGGCCCATTTACCCCTATTGGGCCCGATTGCACCTTAATGGGCCTTAATCGGCCTTAAGCTCATTTTCCACTTAATTTTTACATTATCGAGGCCTATTGGGCTCATTGGGTGTCACGACCCAAACTACCCAAAAATCAGAGTTAATTTTTTCCCATTTTATTATTTTCTTAAATTCTTACCTGTCCTCGAATCGTGACCAACACTCCACTAATAATTGGGCTGTGCGTCAATGCCAGTCCCACTATTCAATTACCATCTAACTTATTTCTTCTCCAGTCATTTATAATTGTTTACATTATTTATACATCCCCTAAAGTTACCTACAAACATGTTACTGTGCTATGCTTATGTAGATACAATATGTACAAGTGTATATATACCTTATGTTGATGGGCAGCAGCGGATATCCAGAATGCAGTACTGAGTCGTCGCAACTTCAACTGGAGATTATCTGTGGGAGAAAATGAAAGGGGTGAGCACATCAAGCTCAGTAAGGCAATCCTACGAACAAGTAGGTAACCATACTACCTACATGAACGTGGTGCCATGCATAAACCACCCTTTCTCCACACATTTTAAAACAATGATATGCATTATGATGATATGTAAAACCCATTTGCACGGAAAATCATCATGCAATTATTATAAATCATTTCTTTCTCAATTAAGATTTTCACAATAAAGTCAGGACTCGACCCCTCCTGCGGGTGATCCCGACTCACACAAAATCATGAAAACGTTTACATCACACGTGGGTTTTGAAAAGCATGGAAATACCATCATGCAATTTAGTTTTAAAACCCAGTTTAAATCATCATAAAAGTCATCAACATGCGAGACTAGGCAACGTCTGTATATAGGTAAATAACTAGGACTATGGCCACATTTGTCCTCGTGAGTTCCTCAGCTACACGGATCCTAGTGTGCGGGTTCTCACCATGATCGGGAACCGCCCGGGAGGTGGGTCAGTCCATCCCATCAGTCTTATCCGATCCCCGGCATCCGAAGATGCTGCATCCGGAGATGCCGTATCCGAAGATACCACACGGTACATCGTACTCCATGCTACTTGCACGGTACATCGTACTCCGTGAACCCATATAATATCTCTAGGTACTCCAGCCCAATTGGCCTGCTTCCCACAGAGGTTTTGTTTCTCAATACTCATGCCATGTCTCAAAACGCATGTGCGAGCCTATTTAATTGGTGACACACAGTCTACCCGATGCTCCAAGCACGGCTCATCGCATGTTCTCATAAAATCAGTGCGAGCGATGCTCAGCACTCTCATCAAATCAAGTAAATCTAGTGCGAGCTAAGCTCTAGCACTCTGTGTGCAAATCGTATAAAAATCTGGTGCGAGCGAAGCTCTAACACCCTGTCTTAAAATCATATAAAAATATGGTGCGAGTTAGACTCTAGCACCCTGTCACGAAAATCATATATATATAAGAATCTGGTGCGAGTTGGACTCTAGCACCTATGCATGTAAAACTCTAGTACGAGCTCTCGCTCCCGCACTAATGCATGCATCACACAAATCAAACATCGTGCGAGCTGAGCTCTAGCACGTCACATGTAAATAAAAACACGTAGGCGGCTCCGTTTCCTCAAAACAGTTTTCAAAAATAATTATATTGTTGAAAGTATGCAATGCTGTGCATTTTCTTTCCAAGTGAGCCAGCCTACTCATGCATGCGTTAAAATACCTCCAAAATGAGCAGGAACCTCTTGTCCTTGCTCCTCCCAGTTTTTCCTAAAGTTGGAAACATTTACCCTTAACAAGGGTATTTCAGTAATTTTGCCCATACGGGGCACTAAAATTATTCTTCGACCTCTAGACCCTTCAGACAAATTTTAAAGACTGCATATGAATTTAAAATTTCGTAGAGTTTATCTCTAGCAGTCCGTAGAATTCCCTTACCTTAATTTTCCTGTCGAGTCTGACCTTTTCTTTTCCAATGTTGTCTCGTCGCGCAGTCCGATATGCTCCCAGTCAAATGTCCGAAACTGCGTATTAATATTCCTCAGGTCAGATATTATGCAATTTAATCGTATTTAATAATTTCTGGGCTTAATTTAAATCATTGGGCCCATTTACCCCTATTGGGCCCGATTGCACCTTAATGGGCCTTAATCGGCCTTAAGCCCGTTTTCCACTTAATTCCTCACTTTATCGAGGCCTATCGGGCTCACTGGGCCCACCAATAATTTATTGGGCCTCGTTCTAATTCTTGAATAGCTAAATCGATTATTTACGACAATTTATCTAAATTTCCATAATTCAATTCAATTTATGCGGAAATTAAATCAATATCACGCATAACGAGGTAATTATCGTAAATAGGAGTCACTTACCCAAGATTCCATGCTAGTCCGTAAATCGAGGCTGTCTCGAGCCCTCGGTGGATGCCAATCGTCGAGCTACACAATTAATTACATTTTCGGGTAAACTTTTCGGTCAATTTAAATCGGGTCAATCGGGTCAATTTTCGGGATGCCAATCGTCGAGCTACACAATATTCCAAATTTAAATCGGGTCAATTTGACCGCTTATCGACTTACCCGAAGCTCGATTGCATCACAGGAATTTTCTCCAATTTTTCCTCTTTTTCTTTTTCCCCTTTTTCTCCTTTTTTCCCCTCTTTTTGGCTGAACCGGTTCAGTCCGGTTCGGACCGGTTCAGACCGTCGGTTTTCTCCGGTTCGGCCGGTTCACCGCCTGTTCACCCCTTTTTCGGCCGGTTCTCCGCCGGCTTCCATCGCCAGCAGCTCCGCTGGGTCGTCCGCACCTCAAATCTGGCCTCGGTTCGCCTCAACGTCGCCGGAATGCCGCCGGTCCGGCTGTTCTCCCTCTCGGTCGTCGAACCCATTTCTCCTCTTGGCCGTCGCCGACGATTCCCGCCGTTTCGTCGCATGAAACCGGTGCAGAAATGATCACCGTCGCCTGGGCTTTCGAAATCTGGCCTCGGTTTCGCCTGGATCGCCGCCGTTCGCCGCCGGTGGCCATCTCTTCTCCCGCGGCTGCCACCTCTCGATCCGGTGGATTCCGGTGATTTCGCCGGCCGGTACTGGTCTCAAAAGGACCGGCTCCTCCTCCCGGTCACGTCGGTACCCGCCGTTCTCCTCCAGCTGCCGTGGATCGCCGGAACCGACAACGTTTTCCCCGCGGCCTTCTCGTCCTCCGTTCGCTGGATACAGCCATCGTCGGCGCACGTCACCGGTGCCGATGGCTTCGCCGGCCTCTCCTCTTGCTGCTCGGCCCTTCGTCGGAGGTCAAAGGTCGCCGGTGGTGGCTCGTCGGTCGGCCACGCGCGTCTCCCATTTCCGTTTCCCTTTTCTTTCTCTCTCCCCGACGTTTTACAGATTTCTGATTTTTTTTTTTATCATTATTATTTAACAATTTATTTTATTCATTAAAATACACTAAAAATACCCAAATATCCCTTAAAATTATTATTTTATTCTAATTTAATTAATTTAATTTTTATTTAATTTATTTATTATATTTTAACCCCTTTTTCGGGTATAAGTTCTCCGTATTTTCGGGATATTGTCCCGGGTGACTTTTCGATATATTTTTCGATTATTTTCGGGATTATTTTTCTGAACTAAAAATCTCGATTAATCCCGATTAATTCCAATAAATTAATATCTTGATCAATTTAACCCAAAATAAATTTATTTCACTTTTATTGACCAAGATTTCTTACATCCATGTTTTAATTAATTTTTCTCATCGAATTTACTCCGGCTTTCGGTCTTTTGACCGTTTTGCCCTTACACGTGTTCGGGATTAATTTAACCCGACTTCCCTTCACAAATGCTCATTCATTTCATATTTTAATTAAATTCGGGTCTTACATTGGGCCCACCAACAATTTATTGGGCCTCGTTCTAACTCTCGAATAGCTTAATTTATTATTTACGACAATTTATCCGACTTTGCAAAAATTTAATATAATTAATGCGGAAATTAAATCCGAAGCACGCATAACGATGTAAATTATCGTAAATAAAGGTTACTTACCCGAGATTCCATGCTAGTACGCAAATCGAGGCTATCTCGAGTCTCGTTAGATGCCAATTGTCGAGCTACACAATTTCATAATTTACGGGTAAATTTTCCAATCGAAAATTAATTAAATAAAATATTCCAAAATTTAAATCGGTCAATTTCGACAGCTACTGATTTACCCGTAGCTCGATTACATCGCCGGGATTTTTCTCCAATTTTTTTCTCTTTTTTCTTTTTCCCTTTTTCTCCTTTTTTCCCCTCTTTCTTGGCTGAACCGGTTTGGCCGGGTTTAGACCGTCGGTTCACTCCCGTTCGACCGGTTCAGGGCCTTGCTGGCTGGTTCTCCACCGGCTTTCGTCGCCAGTGGCTCCGCTAGGTCGTCCGCATCTCAGATCTGGGGTTGGCTTCGGTCGAGGTAGCCGAAAAGTGGCCGGTCAGGCCTGTTCTCTCCGTCGTCGGTACCCATTTCTGGGCTTGGCCGTCACCAGCGATTCCGATCGTTTCGTCGGTAGCTACGGGTCCCAAAATGACCGGCTCCTCCTCCCGATCAAGCCGGTGGCCGCCGCTCATGCCCAGCTGACGTGGATCGCCGGGACCGAGCTCTTCTCTCCCGTCGATCTTTCTCTCCCCGATTCGTCGGATTTCGACGTCGGTGGGTCGTGCCGTCGGTACCAGGGAGATCGCCTGAAGCTCCTCTTCCTTTTTCGGTGGTCGTGGCCCCTCATCCGGCGCCGGTAGTGGCTCGCCGGTGATGGTTTTCCTCTGTGGTTTTTCGTCTTCTTCTTTTCGCGTTTTCGATCTTTTTTTTCAATTATCCTTCTTTTTTTTCTTTTATTAATTTATTTATTATTATTTTAATCATTAAAATACATTAAAATACCCAAATATCTCTTAAAATATCCTAAAAATTATAATTTAATTCTAAATTCATTTATTTAATTTTAATTAATTTTATTTAATTTTATTTAGTTTATTTTAACCATTTTCGGTTATATTTTTCGATTATTTTTGGGATAATTTTTCAAATTAAAAATTTCGATTAATCTCGATTAATTCCAATAAATTGATATCTTGATCAATTTAACTGAGAATAAATTTATTTCACCTTTATTGACCAAGATTTCTCAATCCATTATTTTTAATAAATTTTTCTTATCGAATTTACACCAGCTTTCGATCTTTTGACCATTTTGCCCTTGCACGTGTTTGAGAATTCTATTTCAATCCTTTTGCATTTTTAATTTCGTGTTTTAACTAAAATCGGGTCTTACAAGGTCAATCATCTCATAAATAAATCTCAAACTCATAAAACAATTCGTTATAAAATTCTGTTATAAAATCACCCTTCTTTTAGGGTCACATGTCATAAAATCCTCTAAAAAAGCTGCCACGATAATAGAAAATCACAAAGTCGGGGGCCTGACCCCTCCCTCGGGTTTACCCTAGTCTATCAAGACCACAAGTTATATCATGCGAGACATGTAGCTGACTATATCATTAACAACGAGGACTATGGCCATAACCTAGTGATCCTTGGCTATACGGTACCTAGTGTGTTGGGTATCACACCTGAAATGGGAGGTGGGTCAATCTTGTCGCCAGAACAACATAACACCAGGATTGCGAGGGTAAGGCTTGCTGCCTCGTGGCTAATGCCACTCCACTCCAACAATCCCTACGGTACAGCGTGCTCCACGTGATATACACGGTACATTGTACTTCGTGAACCCAAATCTCAGTCAGGGGGTGCCTGCAATAGGTCTTATCCACCCATGCCAAATATGTCTCAGTATGCACATATAGACATATCATCTCATTGTGACACATAGTCAACAGGAGGCTCCAACATGGCTATATGGATGTCATATAAATCCCTGTGCGAGCGAAGCTCTAGCACGGCTACATGTATATTCATGATATCTAAAAACCTTGTGTGAGCGAAGCTCTAGCACGTTTTCATAAAAATCAGTAAAATCTGTGTACGAGTAGCACGCCAGTACGACTTTAAAAGAGTTATAAATCCATATAAAATCACGTGCGAGCAAGCTCCAGCGCGGTTTTATGCAAAAATCCATCAAAGCCTCGTGCGAGCAATGCTCCAGCACGAATGAATGCTCAAGTAAATCAAAACTCGTGCGAGTTACACTCCAGCATGACTTATGAAATTAAATCAATTAAATCACATACAAGCAAGGCTCCAGTACGACTTTTATGCAATTATCATATCAAAACACGATGCGAGCTAAGCTCTAGCACCCCTCATGCATGTCAAATCATTAAAATTAACACGAGCAATCGCTCTAGCACCTTTTTATGAATATTCAGTCAAAACAGTCAAAACAGAGTGCGAGCTAAGCTCCAACACCTCTCATGCATTTCACAATAATAAAAATCAGTACGACCAACCGCTCTAGCACATTTCATGCATATGATGTCACACAAGTCGATGTGAGCAACCGCTCTAGCACATTTTATGCACACTCACAAATGCAGATATAGTGTGAGCTATGCTCCAGCACTATCTGTTTTCATATAAATTTGATAGTTGGCCCATTTTCTAAAGAAATTTCATTTAAATCTTAATAACAATTACATAGTGTTATATTGTGAAATTTATGCAGTTACTGGCCAATCTATCGATTTGCTTTGCTTAAAAACCACGAAAATTCCTTAAATCAGAAAATTCATTAAATCATACATTTCATGCATGTCATGCTTTTACCATCCTTAGGTGAATTCCCTCAATAGGGGTAAAATAGTCTTTTCCTATTTTCGAGTCCTTAAAATCTTTAAACCATTTCTAGGACCTTTATACATATTCAGTGCATACAGAAGCTATTAAAATACGTGTAGCTACTCTAGCTACTCACACAATTCCCTTACCTCATTTTTCTGTACAGTCTGACCTTTCCACTAATGTCTCATCACGCAGTTCGATTTACTCCTAATCAAATCTCTGAAACTGCGTATAAATATTTATCAGGTCAAATACAATATAATTAATTATATTTCATAATTTTTTGGGCATAATTTAAATCATTGGGCTCGTTTACCCATATTGGGCCCGATTGTACAATAATGGGCCTTAATCGGTATTAAGCCCGTTTTTCACTCACTATTCACATTATTGAGGCCTATTGGGCTCATTGGGACCATCAGTATTTATTGGACCTCATTCTAAACTCTCGAATAGCTCAATTAATTATTTACGACAATTTATCTCTAATTCTATAATATAATTCATTTTATACGCAAATTAAATCCGTAATTGATGCGATAAATTTCTAACATGCATAAGGATGTAAATTGTTGTAAATAAGGGTTACTTACTCGAGATTCCATGATAGTACACAAATTGAGGCTAACTCAAGCTCTCGTTTGACATCAATTGTCGAGCTCTACAATTACATATTTTTTCGGGTCAATTTTCAGGTGAATATTAATCAAATTAAATATTCTGAAATTTAAATCGGTCAATTTTAATCGCTTACCGACTTACCCGTAGCTCGATTGCATCATTGGGATTTTTCCCCAATTTTTCCTCTTTTTCTTTTTTCCTTCTTTCTCTTCCCTTTTCTTCTTTTCTGGCTGAACCGGTTCGATCCGTTTCAGCCCAGTTCAGTCCGGTTAGGTCGGTTCGGTGCATCACTGGCTAGTTCTTTACAGGCTTCTGCCACCAACAGCTCTGTGGGGTCGTCCGGTACATGGATCTGGTCTCAGTTTCACCCGTGGTGGCCGAAAAGTGGTCGGTCCGACTCATCTCCCTTTCGACATCGGTGCCCTTCTCTTTTCTCGTCGTTGCCTGAACTGGCCATCGTTTTCCAGGCCGTTTTCGCCACCACTCAGCTCGGCATCACGTGGGAAACCTTCGGTGGTTGGTGGCTGGGTTGAATCGGCGCTGGTGACTACCGAATGTCGTTTTCTCTCTTGATTTCTCTCTTTTTCTCTCTTTCTCTCGTCGACCGTGCCTCATAACTTGCACCAGATTTTCACTTGAATTTTTATGACAGAGTGCTGAACCCTAGCTCGCACTAGTTTTACATGATTTTGATAGAGTGCTGGAGCTTAGCTTGCACTAATTTTATGTGATTTTATGAAACGCGTGCTGGAGCTTGGCTCGTACGAGATTTTCCTTGATTTTATGGGAGTGCTGGAGCATCGCTCGCACTGGTTTTATGAGAACATGCGATGAGCTGTTCTTGGAGCGTCAGGTAGACTGTGTGTCACGTCGATTAAATAGGCTGGCACGTGCGTTTTGAGACAAGGCATGAGTATGGATATGAAATATGGGTCCACGAAGTATGTTGTACCGTGCAAGTAGCATGGAGTATGCTGTACTGTGCTGGGATTGATTATGTGGCATCTTCGGATGCGTGGCATCTTTGGATGCGAGTGGCATCTTCGGATGCGAGTGATCAGGCAGGACTGACGGGATGGACTAACCCACGTCCCGAGGCGATTCCTGATAGTAGTGAGACCCCTCACACTAGGATCCGTGTAGCAGTGAGATCACGAGGACATATGGCCATAGTCCAAGTTATTTGCCTGAGATATACATATATATTGCCTAGTCTCGCATGTTATAAGTTGATGTTTTTGAGAAACACATTTTATAGATTTTAGTGTGAGTTTGGATCACCCGAGGGAGGGGTTGGATCTTAACTGAGATATGGTTTTGATGAAAAATTAAATTGGGTTTTAAACAGAAACTTGCATGATGTTATTTCCATGCTATTTAAACCCATGAATGCTGTAAACTGGTTTTACATGATATTCATTGTATCACATGGTACTATTGCTTTGAAAAACATTTGATTCCATGGTTTTGTGTGAGTTAGGAACACCCAAGGAAGGGGTTGAGTCCTGACTGTGTTGTGAAATTTTAACGAGAATGAAATGTTTTAAATGGATTTGCATGTCGAGTTTTCCATGCTTTTAAAATCCATATTTGAACTTGTTTTACATGACATCATGAATTGTAGCATCGGTTTTGAAATGTGTGAAGAAAGGGTGGTTTATGCACGGCACCATGGTCATGTAGGTAGTATGGTTGCCTACTTGTTCTTAGGATTGCCTTACTGAGCTTGATGTACTCACCCCTTTCATGTTCCTACATAGATTTCCTCCAGTAAACTTTGAGGCGACTGAGTATTGCATTCCTGATATCCGCTGCTGCCTATCATTTCGAGGTATATACAATTGTACATATTGTATCTAAATAAGAATAGCACAGTAGGATGTTTGTAAGTAACTTTCGGGGATGTATAGACACTGTAAACACTTGTAAATGAATGAGAAAGAATTAGTTAAAAACTCATGTGTTTACCTCTCTTTTAATAAGGAATTAAGTTATATGGTGGATGAATGGTGGGACTAGCACTGACAAACAGCCCAATTGTTAGTGGAGTGTGGTCACGATCAGAGGACAGGTAAGTATGAAAGAAAAACGAAAACTTTACTTTGATATTTTAGATAGTTTTGGGTCGTGACAATATTACTGTGTTGTACTTGTTTAGATACAAAATGATAATGATGTGTATACCTCTCACCGATGGGCAGTAGTGGACACTGGGAGTGCAAGTCTCTGCTCGCTCTCAACCACTATGGATGCTCTGTGGAGATGTCATAAAACATGGATTAGTTAAAACAGTGGCCATATCCTCTCATAAAATAGTGGACTCTTGTAAATGAATGAGAAAGAATTAGTTAAAAACATGGATTTCTCATTCAACAATAGACATGTGAGATAGGCAGACAATATTAATAAGGGTAATAACTAGGACAATGGCCATATCCTTTGTGATCCCAGCTACACGGATCCTAGTGTGCAGGGTATGACCTCTATCTGCTGCCGCATGGAAGGTGGATCACCTCCAACTTGCTGGTCTATAGCAGAATCCATCGTCCGAAGATGACATATATACAATATCACACACAGTACAGTGTACTCCATGCTACTTGCACGATACAACATACTCCGTAGACCATCATCACAATATATCCTGCCACATCTCAATATGCACGTGCGAGCCTATTTAATCGGTGTGACACACAGCCTACTCGAA
Source organism: Firmiana major (assembly GCA_033439115.1). NCBI lineage: Eukaryota > Viridiplantae > Streptophyta > Magnoliopsida > Malvales > Malvaceae > Firmiana > Firmiana major. The sequence continues at coordinate 15,764,925 of CM065903.1, read as the reverse complement.
GCTGCCAGCAGGGCTCTCGACATGTCATAAAACCATGTGCGAGTAGTCTCAAGAACGACAACAAGTATAATGGACATCTAGTGCGAACTATGCTCCAACACCATGTCAAAACTCATATGAAAACTAGTACGAGCTAGGCTCCAACACAATGTCATAAAATCCATGTGACAACTATTGTGAGCTAAGCTCCAGCACTCATGCATGTAAAACTCTAGTGCGAGCATCGCTCTAACACTCATGCATGTATAAAACATGTCAAATCTCATGCGAGCAGCGCTCTAGCATGCTTCATTTCCACAAAACTCATGTAGGCGGCTCACTCTTTGCAAATCATGGTTATTAAACCAAATCAAGCTACTTTTTGTGCAAATCATTTCAAATGCTAGCCAACCTACCACTCACATGCTAAAAGCAATAAAAAGATTTCAAAACATCATGCTCTTGCTTTTAATGCACATTTCTGATATGCTCTGAAGGTATTGTCTGCAAGTGCACGGGTCGTACAAGTAATAATAGGATTTGAGTCCCGAGTTATCGTCCCTCAGAGAAGTTGGTTAGCCTAATTAACTACCGATTAATCTTACCCTAAGTATATTCTAGCAAATTATAAATTTAAGGTGGGTGATCTACTAAGTCTAAAATTAAAATTACTGGAAAGCAATAAAATAATAAGAACTAAATAAAACCGAGCAAAATTTACTTGCAGTGCTTCGAGCAATTAAAAGCAAAAACCTACAACAATAATTAAAACAGTTAAAAATTCATTGACAAAATTAAAATAAAGTGCAAATATGAAAATAAGAAAACAAGATAAATTAAACTACAATTGAACTAACCTAAAATAAAATATGCATGTAATTTAACTAATTAATAAAAATGCAAACTAACCTAAAGTCTAATAAAATAAAACTTCAATTAACCTAGAGACATTCTTAAATCTAACTAAGAAATTAACTACCTAAAAATTAATCCTGATTTAAATCTAACTCTAACTAATTTATTAACACTAAAACAAAATTTAATTAATGCATGAAAGATATTTTTGGATTTTTCAATTTAGAATGAAAACTTAAAAATGCCTAAAATAATAATCCTCTAATTTAATCCTAAATGCAACATCTAATTCCTAAATCTTAATACAGTCACAAATTAGATACTAATAAAATTAAACTATTATGCTATTTAATGTATACTTAAACTAACAAACATTGAAAAGTAAAAATACCATTAATCAAAACAATATAAAAGCATAAACTAATTTGGGTTAATTGTAAGAGCCAAACGTGGCCTTGATTTAATGTCCAGCTGCCTCGGTCCCTCCATGCACTATTACAGTGCATGCTCTTCTCGGTTTCATTTTGCTGCAGGAGCTGTGCAGGTGCTACTCTGCAACTCTCACCAACACTGCCTCATTTACTGCACTCAACATAGCACAACATGTTTCATTCATCAGCAAACCAAGCCCCAAATTTCTACCCATGCCATTACACCACTAACTGCTCCTGCTCCTACCAACTCCAGCTGCTATTTAGGTCCACTCTCTATTCCAGCTTTGCTCTCGGTTCATGCTCAGATCGCATCCTCGGTTCTATCCTCTGCTATCTGCTGCAGGTGTTGCTGTCATGGTGGTGTACAAATCTGCTTTCTGCATTGCTACTGATCTGTCCAAGTTCGTATCAGCTGCTGTTCTTCCTCGGCCAGTCCTGCCCAGTCTAGGTACTACTATGCAAATCTCAGCTACTGCCTGCATTAATATAAACCAGAAACTGACACTATACCAACGTTCTTTCGTTCATTCTGCTAACATATTGCCTCAAGCAATGCCATGAGCCTCCCTTGAACCGGTAATGCCTTGCCTTAGCTGGTCATTCCCTGCACCAGCAATCTTAGTTCAATCAGTAGCACAAATCATTCCCAGCAGCCCAGTTTTCATGCATTGTTCATATGGAGAACAATAAATCACCGAGACACGGATCATAAAGGAAGAACCATCTGCACTGACCCGAAGCTTTAGCAAAAACTAAATAACCTAAACAAAAAATCATCAGAAATACAAAGGAAACCGAGCAACATGGATTAATACAGAAAAACTCAAATGAACAATGCAAAAGTTAAAGAGCAGAGCAGAATAGAGGACAAATATATAACCCATGCATACTGTAATTGTTTACTCATCCTAAACTATGTCTACACGGTAGCAAACTTGCTCTCATCAACAAGCAAAAGAAAAGAAGATAAAGAACATGTAAAGATAAGCAAATATAAAATCGAGAAGAGTGAAAGCAGTATAAAGTAACGGTAGCATCTGTGTTAATATGCAGTAAAGGGTAGCATCTGTGTATTACAAACAAAGACAAATGAAATAAGGAAAATTGAATAACAGTGCATTACTAGATAAAAGCTTAAAAACTAAAAGAACTAAGTGAAGATCAACAACTGAAAAATTAAACAAAACTAACAATACCCGAATACACATGAACAGGGAACCCATCATCCTCGGTTTGCTTCATTTTCTTTTCCAACATGATTCCACATTGCTCTTGATGTGGAACAATGCTCAACATCAATCCACATCGAGGCACCAGAACCGAAATGGAGAAGAATGAATGAAAAATACACAAGAGGAAACTAAATCGAGAGCTAGGAAAATAAAGTTTGCTTCAACAAAAACATAAACAATTTAGGAAAACCGAGGATGAGAAAAAGAGAGGCAAATACTTTCATTAACTTTCATTGAATCAAATGAAAAGGAAATAACTTTGATAATATGAATTACAAATAACCAAGCAAAGAAAATGAAAAACTTCATAAAAACATTAAGAAAGTTTCCATGAATAGTGAAAATATGAAAATGCTTGCTAAACAAAACAATGCTATTCAGAAAAGCCTTAAGAGAAAAATAATAATCTAAAGATACCCTAGAAACTATTCTACCCTAACTTACATTGTTTTTCAATTGCCATCCTTTCCTATTTATACACACACTTAGGGGTACAATTGTAATTTTTCCATCCTAGATGAGTTAGCATTTTTTGGCCACTTGTCTTCACACCATTAGCTCCTTGAAAAGATATTTCCATGTCGTATGTCTTTTTGTCCAATTGGATGTGCTAGGTGGCATGGCTCGTGTTGTCTACGCGGTCCAATCTCGATTTCAGCCCAATTCCAGTCCATTTTCTACCGAAATATTTAATATTCATCCGGATTTGATTTATCTGCAAACATGAGAATTTAATTAAATAAATGATACGGCCTAAAGGTATAGTCCGCAAGTGCACGGGTTGTACAAGTAATAATGGGATTTGAGTCCCGAGTTATCGTCCCACAAAGAAGTTGATCAGCCTAATTAACTACCGGTTAATCTTACCCTAAGTATATCCTAGTAAATTATGAAATTTAAGTTGATCTACTAAGGCTAATTAAAAGTACTGAAAACAATAAACATAAATAAAGAAAATAAAATCGAGCTAAGATTTTCTTACCGAGCTCCACGCAATTAAAAGCAAATACCTACGAAAATAATTAAAACAGTTAAAATCAATTAACATAATTAAAATAAAAAGCAAAACTGAAAATAAAGAAACAAGATTACTTAAACTAAAATTAAACAAGCCTAAAAAAATGCTTGTAATTAAACTACTAAAACTTGCAAATTAAACTAAACTAAAATTTAATGAAAATAAATACTAAATTAAAAATCCATGAAACACATTTAATTTAAATTAATTCTAAATGCATCTAAACCAAAATAAAATCCTAAAACATATAATATAAAATTAACTACTAACTAAAAAATAAACACTACAAATTAAATTAACATGCAAAAATATGAAAACTAATCTACCATTTTAATTGACTAAACTAACTAACTAACAACTAACAAATGCACGAAAATACTAAAAATGCATTAAACTATAGCAACATGATTAAAATGACATGGCCAAACATGGCCTTAACAAATTGTAAAACAAAGTGGTCCCGTTGTGCATGTGTACTGTGCACTGTTCATGCTCTTCTTCAGCAGGATTTTGTCCTGCTCTCGGTTTGCCATCTACTGCAGGTTCTGCACTCTCGATTTACTGCTGAAGCCGCACGATTTTATCCTCTGCTCCAAGTGCTCCAGTTGCTCCAGCCTATATGCGCTGGTTCCTGCTCTCTGCCCGACCAAGCACAATACCATTGTCATGCATGACCAGTCCCTGCCACCTTTCCATTTCGCGTCAGGGAATAACCACAACATCTGCTGCTTGATTCAGTCATCTGCACCAACCATCCACTCAATGCTTCAATCCGAATGCCACCACGCTCAGCAAGCTGAATGCACCAGTCACCTAACTTTAGTAGACAACAAGGAATTAACAACACTTAAATGGTGAGGAAGTAACAATGGAAATTAAACTCCTGCTAAAACAGAAAATGAAAAGGAGAAAAAGAGAAAGGAAATAAAATGCTCTTGAACCTACTGCACTTAAGACAAAAATAAAAGAGAACTAAACAACAATTAAGTAAACTAAAAGATCATTTTAAATCGACAACAATGCAGGATTAGAAAATAACTAAGATGAACAGTAAAACTAAACTAAAACAGAGCCGAACAGAGTATGTAAATGATCCATAACAGTTGCAACAATACACTATTGTTACTGCTTGGAACCGAACGACAAACACTTGCCAGATTCAGTAGCTACTTCCTCTTTCTCTGCTTCATCAGTCACCAGCAGCAACTCGCCTCTCAGTACCACACGGACATATTGACCTGATCAGTGAAGACGACAATATGCTGTAGAAAGCAACTAAAATGCATGATATTGAAACATTAGAATCGAGAGGAATAACACTTCCTCATCTATCCAATACTGCACATATGTGAGTAAGCAGTTGGTGGCTTACAGGAAAGACTCTTGTTTCGGACCTTCAAAATCAGACGGCCTTGCTTTTCTTAAATTAGAACTAAATGTGAATGGAAGCTTAGCGGCTGCTGAATAATTAGTAAATGAAAAATAAACAGAACAGAGAAATTAAAAGAAAGAAACCAAAAGCTTCATTAATCAACGAAAATACCGAGAGGGTCTGAATGCAAAATGGCTACTGTCACCAGCAATTCTACATTACCCGAGAGTTGAACAGTAAAGGAAAAATGAAAAGAAACAGAAGACTAAAATAACAATGGTAGTAACGGCAATGAGATCTTTTCCTTTAAAGTAAAATAAAATGCACCAAAGAAAGAAATGCAAACTTGCTAAATCTAAACAATGGTGGCTGCTGTCACCAGCCGAAAAACTAAAAAAAAAAAAAAACTAAGAAAAATAAAACCTAACTATAAATGTTTAACCGAAAAAAAAAACTAAAAGCTACCCCATTTTCAATTGCCATCTTTTTCTATTTATATACAAACTTAGGGGTACAATTGTAATAATTCCATCCTAGATGAGTTGGCATTGTTTGGCCATTTGTCTTCACACCATTGGCTCCTTGAAAAATAATATTTCCATGTCATCTGTCTTTTTGTCCAATTGGATGTGCTAGGCTCGTGTTGTCCGCGTGGTCCAATCTCGATTTTAGCTCAATTTCGGTCTATTTTCTACAGAAATATTCAAAATTCATCCGGATTTAATTTATCTGCAAACATGAGAATTTTAATTAAATAAAGGGGATAATTAACAAAATAAATTGAGGATTTAAATAATTAATTAGGAAATTAAGCACAAATAATTCTAAAAATATAGAATTATTACACCCCCAAACTTGAGCTTTTGCTTGTCCTCAAGCAAAACAAAATAATTGTAGGAATGACACGTATAAAACACAATAATTTTTCCAATATTATCCTCAAAGAAAAAGTATAGACTATGAAGTCAAAGAATCACAATTATAAGTCCAACACTCAGAATCATTCAATCATAAGTCCTAACCCAAATTGGATCCCTCATGTGTGTGTGAAAAAGTCAAAGTCACTTCACAGTACATTACCCGGATCAGATTATGCAAACATAGTGAATGCAAAGTCAAAGACATGTGATCATTCCCATAAGTTTGCTTTTCACTTCTCTATCCACTAATGTAGTCACACTTAACTAAAGATCAATAGGACTTCATTAAGCTTGTAATGTAAGGCTGGGGCTAAGGTATGATAAAGTCGATTTAGGTTTAATTACCCCTTAACATGCATTACTTCTAGGATCTTAATGTAAGAGCTTAAATTTATTTCCCCCAAACTTATTTCTTTTGCTAAACATTTTTTTTGAATTTTTATTCTTTCTTCTTTTCTTTTTTGTTTTTGAATTTTCACTATCACCAGATACCCAAATATACAAAGCTCACAATATATCCCAATGACTTTCATGCTTTCGGGGTAAGGGATCGGGAAAGAGTATTTAAGCTAAGGAATTTTTGCATGTGTATTTACAGAGAAAAGCTTATTTGGCCCAGATGGGTGACTAGGGGTAAAATATGTACAGGGTCGGCTAGAAAGGTTCAAACGATCCAAAGATGGCCTAAATCATCTCCCAAATTAAATGTGATCTAATATTTGTCCTTGAGATCAGATTAAGCAAATTCTAGAATATGATGCACAAAATCAACTGAACAAATGCAATCCTATGTCCACATAACCTTTCTCTAAATAAATATACAGATTCATGACATGACATGTGCATAAAATGAGGAAATCACAAGCAGAATCAAGACTCATTCAAGAACTCAACTTCATGTTTTTCCTATAATCATGCTTCTTAGTCAATCAAAATCAGAGTTAATCATGGGGTCATATCATCGAAATTTGGGAAAACTACATGCTAAGCACTAAATCATCCCAAAATCAAACAATTTAAGCTCAGATTTTTGAAAATTTTTTAAAAATTTTCAATTTTGCCTAAATTTTCAAAAAATTCTCAAGTATGTCCCCTCCCCCAAACTTAAAGTGAATCGTGTCCTCAGTGTGCAGATAATATAAGAATTGAAGTTTAGGAATAAAGTACTCCCCTTTCTGATGATGATGAACAACTGAAGCTTTTATTGAAAGCGTAAAATTGTAAAATAAACCTGCAAAATAAACAAAGAAAGAAACAACAAAAAAGAAAAAGAAAACAAACTATATACAAGGTGAAAAGAAAAACACAAACACTTCAAATGCAGCTGAAGAAAACAACACTCAGCAGCAGGGCAAAGAGTAGGAGGATCAACTAGAGTGGTGATAAAATGTCAACAGTTAACTCCATCTTAACTCTAGCTACTGTCACGATCCAAAACTACCCAAAAATCAGAGTAAATTTTTCGCGTTTTATTATTTTCTTTCATGCTTACCTGTTCTCTGATCGTGACCACACTCCACTAACAATTGGGCTGTGCGTCAATGCCAATCCCACCAAATTAATTCTTTCTCAGTCATTTATAAATGTTTACAATATTTATACATCCCCTAAAGTTACTTACAAACATGTTACTGTGCTATACTTATTTAGATACAATATGTACAAGTGTATATACCTTAAATGATGGGCAGCAGCGGATATCCAGAATGCAGTATTCAGTCGCCTCAACATCTACTGGAGATTATCTGTGTGAGAAAATGAAAGGGGTGAGCACATCAAGCTCAGTAAGGCAATCCTATGAACAAGTAGGTAACCATACTACCTACATGAACGTGGTGCCATGCATAAACCACCCTTTCTCCACACATTTCAAAACTGATGCTATGATTCATGATGTCATGTAAAACAAGTTTGCATGGAAAATTCAACATGCAGCTATTTCAAATCATTTCTTTCTCATTTAAAATTTCACAACAAATCCAGGACTCAACCCATCCCTCGGGTGGTCCCGACTCACACAAAATCATGAAAATCAGTTTGCATCACACATGGGTTTAAAAAACATGGAAATAATCATCATGCACATTTGATTTAAAACCCAGTTTCAACCATCGTCAAGATCATCAACATGCGAGACTAGGCAAAATCTGTATATCGGTAATAACCAGGACTATGGCTGTCTATCCTCGTGAGCCCCTCTGCTACACGGATCCTAGTGTGTGGGGTCTCACCCTTATCAAGAACCGCCCGGGAGGTGGGTCAATCCAACCCGTCAGTCTTATCCGATCCCACGCATCCGAAGATGCCGTATCCAAAGATACCCTGTATCTGAAGATACCATATCCGAAGATACCCCGTATCCGAAGATACCACATGGTACATCGTACTCCATGCTACTTGCATGGTACATCGTACTCCGTGGACCCATATCATATCTCTATACTCATGCCATGTCTCAAAACGCACGTGCGAGCCTATTTAATCGGTGACACAAAGTCTACCGATGCTCCAAGCACGGCTCATCCCGTGTTCTCATAAAAATCAGTGGGGGTACGAGCGATGCTCCAGCACTCTCGTCAATTCAAGTAAAACTAGTGCGAGCTAAGCTCTAACACTCTCATCAAATCATGTGAAAAATTTGGTGTGAGTTAGACTCTAGCACCCTGTCACGAAAATCATTTAAAATTTGGTGCGAGTTAGACTCTAGCACCGTGTCACGAAAATCATATATATATATAAAATCTGGTGCGAGTTGGACTCCAACACCAATGCATGAAAAACTCTAGTGTGAGCTCTCGCTCTAGCACTAATGCATGCATCACACAACTCAAAATATCGTGCGAGTGAGCTCTAGCACGTCACATGTCAATAAAAACACGTAGGCGGCTCTGTTTCCTCAAAACAGTTTTCAAAACAATTTCATCATTGAAACTATGAAATGCTGTGCATTTTTCTTTCAAGGTTAGCCAGCCTACTCATGCATGCATCAAAACACCTCCAGAACGAGCAGGAACCTCTTGTTCTTGCTCCTCCCAATTTTTTCTAAAATTGTAAATTTTACCCTTAACAAGGGTATTTTGGTAATTTACCCATTCGGGGCACTAAAATTATTAACTTACTTCTAGACCCTTCAGATAATTTATAAGACTGCATATGACTTTGAAATTTCGTAAAGTTTACCTCTAGCAGTCCGTAGAATTCCCTTACCTTATTTTTCTGTAGAGTCTGACCTTTCCTTTTCCACTGCTGTCTCGTCACGCAGTCCGATCTGCTCCCAATTCAATGTTTGGAATCGAGATTCCATGCTAGTACATAAATCGAGGCTATCTCGAGCTCTCGTTGGATGCCAATTGTCGAGCCATAGCTCGATTACACCATCGAAATTTTCCTCCAATTTTTCCTCTTTTTCTGTTTCCCTTTTTCTCTCTTTTTTTTCTTTCTTTCTTGGCTGAACCGGTTCGATCCAGTTCAGACCCGATTTGGACCCACCAGTTCACCTTGGTTCACTCCGATTCGGCCGGTTCACGGCCTTATCGGCCGGTTCTCCTCTGACTTTCGCCGCCAGTGGCTCCGCTGGGTTGTCCGCATCTCAGATCTGGGGTTGGCTTCGGTCGAGGTCATCGGAAAGTGGTCGGTCCGGCTGTTCTCCTTTCGTCGTTGGTTGTTCTCCCTCTTTTCTTCGTTTCTGGCGCTGTCCGCCGGTTTCGCCAGTCGTGAAGGGTCGGTTGGGGCTAGATCGACGTCGGTTGCCGTCGATCTCCTCTTCTCCCTCGGGTTCTCTCTTTTTCGATTTCACCGAATTCCAACGTCGGTGGGTTGCACCGCCGGTACCAGGGAGGTCACTGGCCTCTCCTCTTCCTTTTCTGACCCTCACTTGGCCGATTGGTCACCGAACGATCGACGGTGGTCCGAGTCTTCCTCAGTTCCATTTTTTTCGTTTCTCTCTTCTTTCTCTCTCCCCGATAACATTTTCTGATTCTTTTTTTTCTCTTTTTTTTAACTTAATTAATTTAATTTAATTTTATTAATATTTTAATCAATAAAATATATTAAAATGTCTAAAAGATCTACCAAAATTATTATTTTATTCCAAATTAATTAATTTAATTTTATTTAATTTATTTATCATATTTTAACTTTTTTCGGGTATAATTTTCGATTATTTTCAGGATTATTTTTCGAAGTAAAAATCCCGATTAATTTCAATTTATTCCCATAAATTCATATCTTGATAAATTTAACCCAAAATTTAATTATTTCTTCGTTATTGATCAAGATTTCTCAATCCCTTATTTTTAATTAAATTTTTCTTCTCGAATTAATATCGACTTTCGGTCTTTTGACCATTTTACCCCTTCAACGTGTTCAAGAATTCCATTTCAGTCCTTTTGTATTTTTAACTTTCTTGTTTTAACTAAAATCGGGTCTTACAGCTACTTCCCTCATTCTTTGAGATTTCTTATGCTCAAGCCTTATATCCTCAATATCAATCTTAAAACACTCTTGAGAGTCATCAGAGAGCTTCAAAGGTTTGAAAACATTAAATTTCACTTCCTGATCAAGGACTCTCATAGTTAACTCCCCCTTCTGTACATCAATTAAGGTTCTACCAGTCACTAGAAAAAGGTCTGCCTAGTATAATGGGGATTTCCCTGTCTTCCTCCATATCCAAAACAATAAAATCTGCAGGAAAATAAATTTGTCCACCTTTACTAGCACGTCCTTAATGACCCCTTTTGGATATTTAATGGATCAATCAGCTAGCTGAAGAGTCACTGTAGTAGGCTTGATATCCCCTATTCCTAACTTTTGGTAGATAGACATAGGCATCAGATTGATACTGGCTCCTAAATCACATTGAGCTCTACCAAAGAACATATTTCTAATAGTGCAGGGTATGGTAAAGCTCCCGGGATCTTTGAGCTTGGAGGGTAATTTCCTCTGGATAATTGCACTACATTCCTCAGTTAAGGCCACCATCTCATAATCTTGCAATCTTCTTTTCCTAGAGAGGATATCCTTTAGAAACTTCACGTAACTTGGCATTTGCTTTAAAGCATCTGCGAAAGGAATGTTGGTGTGAAGCTTCTTAAAAACCTCAAGAAATTTAGCAAATTGTTGTTCCAGTTTTTAATTTTGAAACCTCTGAGGAAAAGGTACTGGTGTTTTAACTAGAGGCAATGTAGTGGGAACCTGTGTAGAATAAGAGGATGAGGAAGGCAATGAAGAAGAAGAAGGTATAGATGAAGAAGCGCCTAGCTTTAATTCCTTTGCAGCCTAATCCTGATGTTCCTGCTCCTTCTGAGTTGTCTCTTTAGAACTAAAGGGTTTATCAACTATCTGCCACTCCTAAGGGTGATGGATCTAACATGTTCCTTACCTTCCCTTTGCTTAATAAGATTAACTTCAGTGTTACTAGGAAGGGTCCCTTAAGGACGTTGGCTAAGAGCACTAGCTATTTGTCCAACCTGAACTTCTAAGTTCTTAATTGAGGCAGCTTGATTTTGTAGGATAGTCGTGAACATTTCCTCAAGCAAGGGCTTCTTCTCAGCTGCTGGTGCATGGTAATGTTGGGGTTGTACGGGTTGTAGTGGTGGTGGTGGTGGTGGTGGTGATAGATGATATTGAAATTGAGGTGGGGATGGATGATGTGGTGGATGGTATGGAAATTGCAGCTGTGGGGGTGCCTGAACCAGTGGAGCTTGAAAACCAAGGAGTCCTACAGGTCTAGAGCTAGAAGTTTGCCATTAGTTTTGGCTCCAGGAGAAGTTAGGATGGTTCCTCCATCCTGGATTATAGGTTTTTGAAAAAGGGTTGTTCTGTTGCGTTTGAGAAGGGGCAACATACTGAACCGATTCTAAGTTGAGCAGACACCTATCTACAGAGTGGGTACCACTACACAGCTCGCAGGAAAGAAAAAAACTTTGCACAGAATAAATCGGATTAGGACTGGTAGGAGGATTATGTTGGGTACTGAGCGGCTCTACCTTCTTCATAAGATTAGCAATTTGAGAGGTCAAGGTAGATAGTGTGTCAAGCTCATAAATACCCGCCGGCTTCTTTGGCATTTGCCTCTCCGATGTCACGACCCAAATTACCTAAAAATTATAGTAAATTTTTTGCTTTTTCATTTTCTTACCCGTCGTGAACAGTTACACTACTAAACAGTTGGGCTATGATTCGGTGTTAGTCACCTCTCACCTATTTACCATTCCATTTTCATATTTCATTTACATATCAATTTATTTTAAATAAATACATCCCCAATATTACATCCATGTACAGTACTGTGCCTCTATATGTTCAGATATAAAAATTATACAAATGTGTATACCTGGTCTTGATAAGAAGCAGCGGATATGACTACTGTCATTCTCTTCTACTGAATATACCCTGTAGGGTGGAAAATGAAAGGGTGAGCATAAACAGCTCAGTAAGGCAATAATGTAAGCAGGTAGATAACTATACTATCTACGTGTTGATAATGTCATGATATAAAATCATTTACATTGGGAACATGAGGTATAACTAAAACGATGCCACATGTATGTATATATCATATAAGAGAAATCATGAAATCGACATATAAAACAAACATGGAAAAATCATCATGTATGTCATCTCATGCTCGTCACATTTAAAACGTATTTGTTTCATCATAAACTCATCACGTTAAAACTCATTTGTTTTATCATAAAACAACCACATCAAGGCTAAACCCATCTCTCGAGAATACCTTGATACATTAAATCACATCTCTTTTGAACATTAATCGGGACATTACCCCTCCCTCGGGTTCGTCCTCGTCTATTCAGACCGTATGATATCATGTGAGGCATGTAGGTTACTGTATGAAAATCGAGGACTATGGCCATAATTTGTCCCTGTGATCCTAGGCTACACGGATCCCTGTGTGCGGGGCATCACAACTGCAACAGGAGGTGGGGTCAAATCCTACTCGCTAGAATATCAAGTAACATCATCGAGTCATCATGACTGCACGGTACAGCATACTCCGTGTGACATACACGTTACATCGTACTCCGTGGACCCATATCATAGTTTGGCGGCGCCTGCCGTAGGTCTTACCCACCCCAATACTATGTCGATAACCAACCCATATCTCAAAGTATACGTGTGAGCATATTAACTCTCTGCGACACACAGTCTACAGGAGGCTTCCGCATGACTATATGCATGTCAACTCACGTCTAGTGCGAGCGAAGCTCCAGCACCATGCTCTGCATATCATGATATCTAAAATCTCGTGCAAGCGAAGCTCCAGCATGGTTTTGTGCACACACAAATTTCTCATACGAGCAATGCTCTAGTACGACTTTTCATGAGTAATAAATCAGTAAACTTTAGTGCGAGTAATACTCTAGAACTCTTTTTACTCGTGTAAATATGATAGGTGGCTCAATCTTGATAAAAACATCTCTTAAAATCGTAACTTGTACAAACCGGTACTCTTTTGTATAATTCACGAAATCAACAGTCAACCTATGTGCATATTTGCTTAAATCAAGGCAATGCATTCATATAAAACATTAAAACATGATAATCATGCAATTTATCTGTCTTACTACCCTTTTTGTAAATTTTACTCCCAATGGCAATATCATCTTTTTCCTTTATTCACCTATGCCCTGGTTTTCGTAAAATTATCATTTCGTTTTCTAGATACTTAAAGAAATTCTAGGCCATTTAAATCCCCTTAAAAATATGTATAGAAATCTCTATGTACCTACAAAATTCCCTTACCTCGATTCTCGTCGAGTGCGTATCTAAATTCCATTGTCGGAGGCTCGTCCGATCCGATTTGCTGCTAACCCAGTCTCTAGGGCTGCAGATAATTATTTATCATGTCAATTTAACCCAATAAATATAATTCTCCTGTTTACTATAGTCGATTTAACTAATTAGGCCAATTTACTCTTATTTGGCCCTATCGCACCTTAATGGGCCTCGACCCATTTTCAGCCCGTTTTTACTTATTAAATCCCTTCTTCAGGTTTACTGGGCTCATTCAGCTTACCAATAATCATCGGGCTTCGTTCCAAACTCATTGGATAGCCCATACACTATTTACGATAATTACTGTAAAATTCTGAATAATATTCCTTTTTATACAGAATTATTCCGTAAATTCCGTAAAAAAATCGAAACTTTGTATTAAAGGACTCTAATTGTCAGAATTAAAATATACTTACCCAATATGATGTGGGGTACAAAAATCAGAGATCAATTGGCTCTCGTTCGGGCTTTGTCGTAAACTGCACAATTAATATTTAATTCCGGTTTACTTTTCGATTAAATATATTTTAAATAAATTTCTCAAAATTCAAATCGGTCACTTTTGACCTCGTATCGACTTACCCGAAGTCTGGTGTATCCCCGAAAATTCTTTCTCTTTTTCCTTTTTCGCTTTTTCTCTTTTTTTTTCCTTTTTTCTTAGCTGAATCGGTTCAGTCCGGTTCAACCCGGTTCAGACCGATCCGATCAACTGGTTCAATCCGGTTCGACCGGTTCATCACCTTGCCGGCTGCTTCTCCATCGGCTTTCACCGTCAGTAGCTCTGCAGGATCGTCTGTAGCTCGAATCTGCCCTTGGTTTCGTCCAAGGCCACCGAAAAGTCACCGGTCCGACCTGTTCTCTCCACTGTCGATACCCATTTCCTCTTTCCGCCGTTTTTGGTGCCGTCCGCTGGTTTCGCCAGCCGTGGCCACAACCAATCTGCTCGGCATCACGTGGGAACCTTCGACGGTCGGTGGTTGGGGTCAAATCGGCGCTGGTAGCCGCCAATCGAAGCTCTTTCTCCCGCGGCTTCTCTCCCCGATTTGTCGATCTCCGACGAGTTCCACGGCGCGTCGCCGGTGCTGTGAAGTTGCCCGGGATCGGGTAGCCTTCGTCGGCCCTCGCCTGGGTCTTTGGCCGTCGGTGGCTCACCGGTAGTCTCCTCGGCTTTGGCTTCCGTTTTCCTTCTTCTCTCTCCCCGAAACTTTCAATTTCTGATTCTTTTTTTTGAATTAATTTAATTTTATTTATTATTTAATTTTATTATTATTTTATTCAATATTATATTATTATTTTGCCAAAATATCTAAGATAAATTATTATTTAATTTATTTAATGAATAAATAATTTTATCGGTATTATTTCAGCTTTTCGGTATATTTTTTGATTATTTTCGAGATTATTGCCCGATGTGAAATTTTCGGTTAATTCCAATAATTTCATATCTTGATCAATTTAACCCAAAATTTAATTATTTCTTCGATATTGATCAAGATTCTCAAATCCATCATTTTTAATTAAACTTTCTCATTGAATTTATACTGGCATTCGATCTTTTGATCGTTTTGCCCTTCAAGGTGTTCGGGATTAATTTAACCCGACTTCCTTTCACGAATACTCATTCATTTCGTGTTTTTAAATAAATTCGGGTCTTACATCCGAGGACCATAGATAGTTGTTAGCCGCCATCTTTTCTAACAACTCGTAAGCTTCCTCCTCTGTTTTACACATTAGTGCTCCACCCGCAGTAGCGTCAACAATGGTCCTATTTGGGCTTGTAAGTCCGTTGTAGAAGCTTTGGACTTGTAACCACAGAGGTAAGCCATGGTGAGGGCACTTCCTAAGAAGCTCCTTATATCGTTCCCATGCTTCATAAAAGAGATTCAAAGTCAACTGGGCAAAGGAAGATATATTACTATGGAGTTGGGCCATTTTAGAGGGAGGGAAAAACTTAGATAGAAATTGATGGGCTAACTCGTCCCATGTAGAAATGGATCCTGGAGGCAGGGAGGTTAACCAGTGTCTTGCCCTATCCCTAAGTGAAGGGGAATAGTCTAAACCTAAGCACATCATCAGATAATCCATTGTGCTTGAATGTGTTGCACAAGTCCAGGAATTGCCCAAGGTGAGCATGTAGGTCATCGTGTGGGAGCCCACTGAACTGCAATGAAGTCTGAATCATCTGGAGGATTGCGGGCTTAATTTCAAAGCTATTTGTAGGGACAGCTGGTGGCCTAATGCCGGAATAATATCCTCCAATCGTCGGCATTGCATAATCTCCAACGGTTCTAATTTCCATATTTTTTGTCATCGTGTTTTGCGGCGGAGCTATAAATTTCCTAGAGTCCTTTCGAATTTTCCTAAGGTTCTTTCAATTTCAGGATCTAGAGGAAAGCTATCGTAACTCCCAGCTCTACGCATACAAACATCTAAAAATCCTTAGAAATTTTTTTTTAAGTTTTTTTTAAAATTTTTTTTTTCAATTCACTAATCTAGATTAAACTTCTAAATATTTACACCTTAAATATTCACAAGCTAGAATTACACCTAAGCATAATTTCACCGATATTAATTAACGACTAATTAAAACTTCCCTGGCAACGGTGCCAAAAACTTATTATGCCCAAAAGGTATAGTCCGCAAGTGCACGGGTCGTACAAGTAATAATGGGATTTGAGTCCTGAGTTATTGTCCTACGGAGAAGTTGATCAGCCTAATTAAATACCGGTTAATCTTACCCTAAGTATATCCTAGCAAATTATGAAAATTAAGTTGATGATCTACTAAGGTTAATTAAAAGTATTGATAACAATAAACATAAATAAAGAAAAAAAAACCGAGCTAAGATTTTCTTACCGAGCTCCACGCAATTAAAAACAAATACCTAAGAAAATAATTAAACCAGTTAAAATCAATTAAAATCAATTAACGCAATTAAAATAAAAAGCAAATATGAAAATAAAGAAACAAGATTACTTAAACTAAAACTAAACAAGCCTAAAAAAATGCATGTAATTAAACTAATAAAACTTGCAAATTAAACTAAACTAAAATTTAATGAAAATAAATACTAAATTAAAAATACATGAAACACATTTAATCTAAATTAATTCTAAATGCATCTAAACTAAAATAAAGTCCTAAAACATATAATATAAAATTAACTACTAACTAAAAAATTAACACTACAAATTAAATTAACATGCAAAAATATGAAAACTAATCTACCATTTTAATTGACTAAACTGACTAACTAACAACTAACAAATGCACGAAAATACTAAAAATGCGTTAAACTATAGCAACATGATTAAAACGACATGGCCAAACATGGCCTTAACAAATTGTAAAACAAAGTGGTCCCGATTATGCATGTGTACTGTGCACCGTTCATGCTCTTCTTCAGCAGGATTTTGTCCTGCTCTCGGTTTGCCATCTACTGTAGGTCCTACACTCTCGGTTTGCTACTGAAGCCGCACGGTTTTGTCCTCTGCTTCAAGTGCTCCAGGTGCTCCAGGCTATATGCGCTGGTTCCTGCTCTCTGCCCAACAAAGCACACTACCACCGTCCTGCATGACCAGCCCCGCCACCTTTCCATTTCGCGTCAGGGAATAACCACAACATCTGCTGCTTGCTTTAGTCATCTGCACCAACAATCCGCACAAAGTTTCAATCTGAATGCCACCACGCTCAGCAAGCTGAATGCACCAGTCACCTAACTTCAGTAGACAACAAGGAATTAACAACACTTACATGGTGAGGAAATAACAATGGAAATTAAACTCCTTCTAAAACAGAAAATGAAAAGGACCAAAAGAGAAAGGAAATAAAATGCTCTTGAACCTACTGCACTTAAGACAAAAATAAAAGAGAACCAAACAACAATTAAGTAAACTACAAGATCATTTTAAATCGACAACAATGCAGGATAAGAAAATAACTAAGATGAATAGTAAAACTAAACTAAAACAGAGCCGAACAGAGTATGTAAGTGATCCATAACAGTTGCAACAATACACTATTGTTACTGCTTGGAACCGAATGACAAACACATGCCAGATTCAGCAGCTACTTCCTCCTTCTCTGCTTCATCAGTCACCAGCAGCAGCTCACCTCTCGGTACCACACGAACATATAGACCTGATCAGTGAAGACGACGATATGCTGTAGAAAGCAACTAAAATGCATGATATTGAAACATTAGAACCGAGAGGAATAACACTTCCTCATGTATCCAATACTGCACATATGTGAGTAAGCAGTCGGTGGCTTCCAGGAAAGACTCTTGTTTCGGACCTTCAAAATCAGCCGGCCTTGCTTTTCTTAAATTAGAACTAAATGTGAATGAAAGCTTAGCGGTTGCTGAATAATTAGTAAATGAAAAATAAACAGAACAGAGAAATTAAAAGAAAGAAACCAAAAGCTTCATTAATCAATGAAAATGCCGAGAGGGTCTGAATGCAAAATGGCTACTGTCACCAGCCATTCTACATTACCCGAGAGTTGAACAGTAAAGGAAAAATGAAAAGAAACAGAAGAATAAAATAACAATGGTAGTAACGGCAATGAGATTTTTTTCCTTTAAAGTAAAATAAAATGCACCAAAGAAAGAAATGCAAAGTTGCTAAATCTAAACAATGGTGGCTGGTGTCACCAGCCGAAAAACTCAAAAAAAACCTAAGGAAAATAAAACCTAACGACAAATGTTTAACCTAAAAAGAAACTAAAAGCTACCCCATTTTCAATTGCCATCTTTTTCTATTTATATACAAACTTAGGGGTACAATTGTAATATTTCCATCCTAGATGAGTTGGCATTGTTTGGCCACTTGTCTTCACACCATTGGCTCCTTGAAAAATAATATTTTGATGTCATCTGTCTTTTTGTCCAATTGGATGTGCTAGGTTCGTGTTGTCCGCATGGTCCAATCTCGATTTTAGCTCAATTCCGATCCATTTTCTATCGAAATATTCAAAATTCATCTGGATTTAATTTATCTGCAAACATGAGAATTTTAATTAAATAAAGGGGATAATTAAGAAAATAAATTGGGGAATTAAATAATTAATTAGGAAATTAAGCACAAATAATTCTAAAAATATAGAATTATGAATAAAGGGGATAATTAACAAAATAAATTGGGAATTTAAATAATTAATTAGAAAATTAAGCACAAATAATTCTAATTTCATAGAATTATCACACCCCCAAACTTAAGCTTTTGCTTGTCATCAAGCAAAACAAAATAATTCAAGG
Organism: Firmiana major; assembly: GCA_033439115.1. Taxonomy (NCBI): domain Eukaryota; kingdom Viridiplantae; phylum Streptophyta; class Magnoliopsida; order Malvales; family Malvaceae; genus Firmiana; species Firmiana major. Next base: position 15,746,061 of record CM065903.1, on the reverse strand, counting down.
AATGACAATTACTAAACGCAATAATTTCTCCAATATTATCCTCAAAGAAAAAGTACAAACTATGATCTCAAAGACTCACAATTACAAGTCCAACATTCATAATTATTCAATTATAAGTCCTAACCCAAATTGGTCTCCTCGTGAGTGTGTGAAAAATGTCAAAGTCACTTCACATTACATTATCCGGATTAGATTATGCAAACATAGTGAATGCGAAGTCAATGACATGTGATCATTCCCATAAGTTTGCTTTTCACTTCTCTCTCCACTAATGTAGTCACACTTAATCCAAGATCAATAGGACTTCATTAAGCTTGTAGTGTAAGGTTGGGGCTAAGGTATGATAAAGTCGATTTAGGTTTAATTACCCCTTAACATGTATTACTTCTAGGATCTTAGGCCCCGTTTGGTTTTAGGGAAGTAAACACTTTGCGCTGCAATTTAATTGGGTGCAAAGTGTTTACAGTGTTTGGTTTAGGGAAAGTAAACTGTAAAATGACTACTACTGCAATCACTTTGCAACCAAGGCTGTAAAGTAAAATTTCACAAAATTGCCCTACCATTCACGCACCCCTCTCTTTCTCTGCTCTCCCATCCTACCATTCACGCACCCCTCTCTTTCTCTGCTCTCCCATCCTCACCATCATCAACTCCTTTTTCTGCAAAAAAAACCATTGTAACCACCTACAGATCAACCATCGCAGCCCAAGGTAGCGCCATCCCCATCTCTGTTTTCCTTCCCCGTTGCTGCTTTTGTCAATTTCCTGTTTGCTACTGTGTCTTCGTTCCCCTCCTCCATTTCCAGGTAAAAGATTATACTTTTGATAGTGGGAACAAATGAAATTTTTATTAATTCTGGTAGAAATATTATAAGATGAGAGTACTTTTGAAACAACAGCAGTATGAGGGTGTCTTAATCTTCTATGCCAAAGTTTAAAAGTGTTTATTTGTGACTCGGAATCTTCTTGTTATAAATTTGATGATACAGAAAACTTTGAAACATGTTGTTGTTTCTGACTTTGATCAGTGGCTGCAGTAGATGTATCTATAGACAGATTAAACCTGTACAATCCTTGGTCAAGTATCCCTTTTTGAAGAAACTCCTTCGTGATAGGATCCTTCACAAAACAATAGTTAGAGTAAAATTCAAAAAAGACTTCATTATCTTTACAGAACTGTGATATAGAAAGAAGATTCTTTGTAATTTATGGAACATGAAGAATATTTTTGAGTTTAAAAGATTTATAGAAGGAATTATCGCAAACAGATAAGTGACCTATACCTACAATGTTAAGACCAACTCCATTTCCCATGTGAAATTTACCTCCACCATGATACTCAGACCCAATATTAAGATTTTCAAAAGCATTGGTGACATGGTTTGTTGCACCAGAATCTGGATATCAAGAGGAGTCAGTCAAGGAACTAAGTGTAGCTATCATGGCTTCTATATTGTTTGCTTAATGTTGAACACCAGTACCACCACTTCTTGAATGAAAGAAAGATTCTCTAGGGTTAAGATTAATGGAGATGTCAAATTGTGAAAACATTTGTGAACCGTCTGCCCAATCTTGCCACAAAGTTGACACCGTGGCTTGGAACCAGACACACCTCTTCCTCTGAACCTCCCTCTGCCTCTAAAGCTTTTGCCACTATCATTACCATATCCTCTATAGCCACGACCAGTGCTCTTAACTTCAGTATTGTAGTAAGGAAAGACAATTGTTTTCACCATCAAAAAGTATACTTCAGTATCATATATGAAGTTCTCACATCATGCACAACACTACAAACATGCCAGAATTTCTCACGATAACTAAAAAAAACCAGCAACTTGGAAATGAAATTTAAAGCCACCAGCTACTGCAAGATATAGCATTAGATAATAAAGCAGCCTGTTTAAGTCAAATAGGTGTAATTTTTCCCAAATCACAAACTTCCACAAAGTTGATTCCATGCTGTTAAGCAATGCAATCCCAATTGGAAATTGGTGGAGAGAGCAAGAGCTAAATATAAGGCAACCATAAAATTCTAAATCGATGGTTGTGAAGAACCCTATCCTGTGATGAGTCCTCAATTTTTTCGGTTACATTTCTCCATGATTAATTATTGGAAAGGTACATGTTAGACTTCGTTTGGAAATCTAAGAGAGATTTCACATACAATCCTACATTCCTACTCATAATTTGAACCTCTGGATGATTAAAATGTAGCTAAAAAGTAACATTGGTATGATTCAATTCCAGTCAACTACGTCAAGCAATTAGAGTGAGCTTTCATTCATAACTACAGATCAAAGCAATTTGCAGATGGTACAAGGTCAGATCAGAACAAATTGCAATCAAATTGGTAGCTTGTCCATTGGAATTTTAGCTCCTTATTTCTTACCCTTTACTTCATTTTCTGTTGACAACATTGACACAACATTGACATAAAACTTGATACCAAAACAAGTTCCAATGAAAATTGCATTTAAGCATAATTTAAAACGAAAATGGTTATAATTCAATGATTAATTCTATTTATGTTTTAACTAAGCACTCAACCAAAATTTTTAGCTGCTTGAGCTTATCTATTCTACTGAACTAAGACCAAACTTGCAAACAAGTGCCGGTGTGCAAACTCCATCAGTTTCAGCATACATAAGAAAACTAAAGACAGTAACGAATTTTTAATAAATAGCTAATTATATCCATTCAATTTAATATAGAATTTATACAAAGATACATTCAATATTGTCTTGTTTACCAAACACACACACCAAAAAAAAAAATTGCAACACCTTTAAAAGCATTTCATCCAGGAAAAAGGTGGACAATTTGGAGAAGAAGAAGAATATTACCTAAGAGCTGATGGTTTGATGAAATGTTTACATGTGGCATAAGCAAACTTTTTACTATTTCTTATTCCTAAGAGCTGATGGTTTGATGAAATGTTTACATGTGGCCTTTTTTTGCATAACAATTCTTTAACTATAACTCCAACAAATCTGCTTTATGGAATTATATTCTAAGTTCCAATTTTCTCTGTGTGCAAAATAGGTTATAAATTTTCAATACTTATATTAAGGTTGAAAGAGTAAACACAAAAAAAGTTAATCATTTCTTGGAATATTGGTAATTAGATATGGCAAAGACATACGTAGTCTATGTTGGCTACAGACCGGGCATATATAACAGTTGGTCGGAAGCTCAAAGACAAGTCCATGGGTTTAGAGGAGCAACTTATCAATCATTTCCTAATAGAGCCCAAGCTGAACAAGCTTTTCTGGATTATTGGGGATTGAATGAGTATTCTAATACTGAAATACCAAGCGTCGATGCTATTAGGCACCAAGATAGACAGTTAAATGATCAGCAGCGTCATATTATTCAACATCAATCTTCAACTGTTTATTGGTGTCATTTAGTAATTGCATTCTGTATTGGTGTTATTTTAACTTTGATTTGTTATCGTAGTGGTTAGTGTAATTGTTTTGATGGTCTTGTAATTTGAATTCTCATATGGATTTTAGGGTTTAATATGACAATGTGCTAGACAATATATATGTATGTTGTATATTTAAATGATATGTGAACTCGTTATGTTAAATCACTTTTTTTTTTAAAATTTTGGTTAATCACAGAATGGAAGGATTCTCCCAACAACAATATGCAATGGTGGCCACTGTCATAGCTTTATGTCTAAAGCTTTTAAACATTATTAACTTGGTCAATGTTTCACTTCAAGATTGTGGTGTTTTGTTATTGAATATGAGAAAACGTAAAAGGGGGAGTGATACTAGTTATGAGAGACATGTCGTTAGGCAGTTGAATTTTAGAAGGATGGTGTTTGATTCTGATTTGACATGTGTTGAGAACATTAGAATGGACAGGCATTGCTTCTAAAACTATGTAATATGCTTCAAACTATTGGTAGACTTGCACCAACAAAAAACATGAATGTTGAAGAAATGGTTGCTATATTCTTGTATATCATTTCTCATCATGCGAAAAATAGGATTATTAAGCGAGAATTCGTTAGGAGTGGCGAGACTGTCAGTAGGCAATTTACTATGGTATTACATTCGGTACTCAGGCTGCATTCGATATTGTTAAAGAAGCCAGAACATGTTCATGAGAATTCCAATGACCTTAGATGGAAATGGTTTAAGGTAATTTGGATTATTTGTAATAGTTTTTACGTTCATTTAGAGAACTGTATGAATGAAACTAATCGACGAAATGTTTGTGTCAATTCTCTATTGGAAACAATAGAACTGTTTAGGTGCATTAGATGGGACTTATATTAAAGTTAACGCATTGGAGGTTGATAAGCCTAGATACAGGACAAGAAAGAATGAAATTGCCACAAATGTCTTAGGGGTCTGTTCACAAGATATGCAGTTCATATATATCTTACCTGGATGGGAAGGTTCTGTCGCAGACTCTAGGGTTCTTCGAGATGCAATATCTAGAACGGATGGGTTGAAAGTGCCTAAAGGTATGAAATCATTATACGCAGATCAATATTTCTTTCTTATCGGAAGGGTTGACCTAAGATTTAAAATTTTTTGTTTACCATAGGTTTTTATTACTTGTGTGATGCTGGGTATACTAATGGAGAAGGATTTTTAACTCCATATCGAGGTCAAAGGTATCATTTAAGCGATTGGAGACAGAATCACACCCCTCGATCAAAAGAAGTGTTGTTTAATTTTAGACACTCAAGTGCCAGAAATGTTATCGAGAGATGTTTTGGGTTACTAAAGATGAGATGGGCAATCCTTCGAGAGAGGTCGTGGTATCCAGTGAAAACAAAGGTTAGAATAATTTCTGCATGTGCTTTGTTACACAACCATATAAGGAGAGAGATGTCAGTTGATCCACTTGAGGCTGAATTAACAGAGGGAGTTGTTGAATCCAATCAAGATGCTGACACCATCGCATTCATCGAGTCTTCTCCTGAATGGACAAATTGGAGAGACAACTTAGCACAAGAGATGTGGAATGAATGGCTTGCTTCTAGGAACCGAAATTAAACTATTTCGCATTGTGTTGTTTGTTTCAATTTGAACAACCTAAATATGTTTGATTTGTGCGATTTATCATAAATGGTTGTACTTGTTTCTGATATTTCTTTGCATTCAAACCACTTAAACTAGACATTTATAACAGTTGTTTATTTCAATGTATTATTTCAATGTCTTATTTTAATGTACATTTTCTATTAACTATTTAATTATTTCCAACAATTTGTTTCTCTAGTTTCCTTTTATAACAGGTTGATGGAGGGTGATTCATCCTAACGTGCTGCAAACAGAAGGTCCACTCACCAGTGGACATCAACTGAAGATGCCATCTTAATTGATTGTTGTATTGAGCTTGTCAACCAGGGTGGCTGGAGTAAAGACAATGGCACATTCAAGGCAGGATACTTGACGCAACTTGAGAAATGGATGGCCGAAAAAATCTCGAATTGTGAAATCAAAGGTAACCCTCACATCAACTCTAGGATGAGAATGCTCAAGTCACAATATAGAGAGGCTGCAGATATGTTAGGTAATGCTGCATCTGGATTTGGGTGGGATGAAGAGAAAAAGTGTATAACATGTGAGCTTGATGTTTGGAATGGTTGGTTAAAGGTATTATACATTATAACTTATTCTACTTCATATATATTTCTGATATAATATTGTTTAATTAAAGAATGTGCATGATGTTGAATTTAATTACAGGGTCATCCCGGAGCAGCGGGACTACAAAACAAGTCTTTCCCTCACTTTGAGAAGTTGGCTCTCATTTTTGGCAAAGATAGGGCAACTGGTTTGACAGCAGAAACTCCTGGAGAAGCTGTTGATCATATCGAAACTGCAAATGCAAATGCCAAAACCGGGCTTGAGGACATGAATCTTGAAGCTGATGTTGGTGACAATGATGCCTTCACACCATTTAGTGATCCATCCGTTGGTACTCAAAGACGTTCAGTTTGCAATACTGACAATGTCACTCGCAATATAAGCAAGAAAAGGAAATCTGGAGATCATGGTATGGAGGCAGTTGCAGATGCTTTAGTCCAGAATATGAATGGCCTTCATAGTATATCTTAGAAAGCAAGTGAACAAGTTGGTAAGTTGGCAGATTGCTTCAAATTTATGGCTGATGATGCTGCTAGAAGGATGAGGGTGATGGATTTAATTTCAGAGCTGAAGAATGATGTAGAAGGACTGACAGAAAATGATATAGTTGAGATTACAGAAATCATCCTCAGTAGCCCAACCAAGGTTGACGTTTTCTTCTCATGTTCTTATGAAATGAGAATGCTTTATGTGAAGAAGTATCTTCGTCAACTTCGTGCTGCATCTGAGATATAGGAGTTTGAACTTTGGATGGTTGACTTTGATGTTTATGATTAAAAAGAACTTGGATTATTATAACGTATTTTGGATTATTATGCATAGGGATATGGTAGTGGGACTCCGTTAGATTATTATGACTTTGATGGATGATTATGGGTAGGTATGAATTATTATGTATAAGGATATTCTAGTAGGACATATTATATTTTATGACTTGCTGAATGGCATGACATTATGAATTATGTATGAAAATATCTTATTAGGACTTGTATGAATTATTATGACTTTTATGAATGTTTATATAGTATTATCATGTATGAAAAATAATTTACATGGATTTATATGAAGTATTATAACTGTCATGGATGTTATACGTACTATGTTGATGTCATGATAATTGAAAATTTACAATTGATACATTAAAATTTCGAATTACATTAATAATATATGAATTATTAATATTATACTCTATAAAATAAAATTTAATAATAATACATGACAATTTAAAATTACAAATGATGAGTAATATTAATAATACATCTTTTATTTTAATTAATTTTAATTAAAAAATTATTTTTATACTCAGGGGTATTTTTGGAATTTGTCACTACTTTCCCAGCAAAGTAACTGGATACCAAACGCTGCGAAGTTACTTTCCCTGCAATTTTAACAGAATTTTACATTGTCATACCAAACACTGCAAAGTTACTTTCCCTGAATCACATTCCCTGCAATCACTTTCTCTGTAATCACTTTCCCTGCAATTTACCAAACGCCACCTTAATGTAAGAGCTCAAATCATTTCCCCCAAACTTATTTATTTCACTAAACTTTTTATTCTATTTTTGTATTTTTCTTCTTTCTTCTTTTCTTTTTCTTTTTCTTTCTTTTTCATTCATATATTTTTTTAAATAAATACTCCTTCACTATCACTTAATACCCATATAGCTCACAATATATCCCAATGACTTGTCATGCTTTTTGGGGTAAGGGACAGGAATAGGGTATTTAAGCTACGGAAGAGTTTTTCCGGAATATTTATAGAGAAAAGCTTATTTGGCCCAAATGGGTGACTAGGGGTAGAATATGTACTAGGATAGTTAGAAAGGCTCAAACGATCTAAAGGTGGCCTAAATCATCTCTATAATTAAGTGTGATCTAATATTTCGCCTCGAGATTAGATCAAACAAATTCTAGAATATGATGCACCAAATCAATTGAACAAATACAATCCTATGTACACATAAGCTTTCTCTAAATAAATATACCGATTCATAACATGACATGTGCATAAGATGAGGCAATCACAATAAGATTTAAGATAAATTCAAGAATTCAACTTCATGCTTTTCCTATAATCATGCTTCTCAGTTAATCAAAGTTAGACAAAATCATAGGGTCATATCATCAGAATATGGGAAAACTATATGCTAAGAACTAAATCCTCCCAAAATCAAACAATTTAAGCTCATATTATCGAAAAAATTTTGAAAATTCTTTCTCAGATTTTCGAAAAAAATTAGAAATGTTTTTCAATTTTTCCCAAAATAGCTCAAGTGAATTCCCCTCCCCCAATCTTAAAATGCACAGTGTCCTCAATGTGCAGATAATATAAGAATTTAAGCTCAAGGACAGAGTACTCCCCTTTCTGATAATGATGATGAACAATCGAAGCTTGATTGAAAACATAAGACTGGAAAAGAAATCTGCAAAAGAAACAAAGAAAGAAACAACTAAAAAGAACTGTACAAAAAGTGAAAAAGAAAAATGAAGCTAAGTAGCAGGATCAGAAGTAGGAGGGTCAGCTAAAGATGTCACAGAATGCTAACGATCAAACCTTCCCCCAAAATAATGTTTCAGTCTGCCCCCATTAACCTTAAAGGGTTGCTTCAAGGTCTCATTCATAATTTCAATGGCTCCATGAGGGAATACTTGTGTAATGGTAAAGGGACCTGACCACCTAGACTTAAGCTTTCCTGGAAACGACTTCAAGCATGAATTAAACAACAGAACTTGCTGGCCTGGCTCGAAGTGTCTCTCCTAAATTTTCTTATCATGTCATCGCTTAGTCTTTTCCTTGTAGAGCCTAGCATTCTCATATGCCTGCAACCTGAACTCATCTAACTGATTGAGCTGTAGCAACCCCTTCTTCCTTGCTGCCCTTAAGTTGAAATTTAGGTTCTTAAGGGCCCAGTAGGCCTTGTGCTCAAGCTCTATTGGTAGATGACAGGCTTTACCATAAACAAGCTGATAAGGGGACATTCCTAAAAGTGTTTTGAAGGCTGTCCTATAGGCCTAAAGTGCATCCTCTAACCCAATGGACCAGTCCTTCCTACTTGGGTTCACTGTCTTCTCCAATATCCCCATAATTTCCCTATTGGACAACTCTACTTGGCCACTCGTCTGTGGGTGATAAGCAGTGGCTACCTTATGTTTGACCCCATATTTCTTTAACAGCCCATCAAAACTTCGATTGCAAAAGTGGGATCCTCCATCACTAATGATAGCCCTAGGTGTGCCAAATCGTGTGAAAATATTCTTCTTCAAAAACCTTACTACTACCTTAGCATCATTAGTTGGTAAAGCCATCGCTTCAACCCATTTCGACGCATAATCTACAGCCACTAGAATATGGAGATTGCCATATGAAGGAACAAATGGTCCTATGAAATCAATTCCCCAAACATCAAAGAGTTCTACTTCTAAAATATTAGTTAGAGGCATCTCATTTCTCTTGGAAATATTACTTACCCTCTGACATCTATCACATTTCAACACAAAGTAGTGGGCATCCTTAAATAACGTTGGCCAGTAATATCCAAATTGCAAAACCTTGGCCGTAGTCCTCTCTCCTCCAAAGTGCCCTCCATAATCAGAAGAATGACAATGTCTAAGTATATCCTCTACTTCTTCCATGGGAACACACCTTCTCCAAATCTGATCTTTACATTGCTTGTACAGGAAAGGTTCATGTCACGCCCCGGAAGTGCGGAAAATAGGGCTAATTTAAACCTTTTATTCATTCATTCACAATTAAGAGTGCATTCTTGTGCAGTGTCATACATCATCACCTATATTATACCTCAGGATCTCGTCATTGAATAGTATATATTATATCATACACATTACTTGATCTCAAGTTAATTAATCCTAATACATCCCATACAATGTTATACATCAAGTGTCTGCAATTACAGTAATTGTCCGGGTACATGAAAAGATAAAAGATACCTCAAATACAATATATGGCCTGGAGCTCAAGTCCTCCACTAGCCACTACTCCGTACGTCGCAGGAAAACCCTTTTTACTTGAAGAAATCTGGGAGGAAAGAAAACAGGGTAAGCTTCTAAATCGCTCAGTAAAGGGGGTAAGGGACTCATTTCATAAACCAAAATGCACATCACAAAATATTTATTTGTATGTGAAACTCATTAATCTCATTTGAAAACCATAGCATGAAAGTACTCAAAACGACATTCTCATGTCTCAAATCATGTGAAAACATGAAGTAAAAAGGCTCAGTCTAGAGCAATAACAAAGCATGTGAAAATAATGCGATAAACGCTTTCTCAATTAACGTGATAAAATCACTGTAATAATAATGCACGTGGCACAGCCACTAAACACACGTGGCATAGCCACTAATTTAAATTCACACGTGGCTTAGCCACTAAACACACGTGGCATAGCCACTGATTTAAATTCACACGTGGCACAGCCACTAAACACACGTGGTATAGCCACTGATTTAAATTCACACGTGGCATAGCCACTGGATAGGGTTTCACGTGGCAACGGCCACCAAATATACGTGGCATAGCCACTGGATCGGTGATCTCACGTGGCAACGGCCACCAATTAGGGTTTTCACATGGCAACAGCCACCAAATAGGGTTTCTCACGTGGCAACAGCCACTAAATAGGGTTTTCTCACGTGGCAACGGCCACCAAATAGGGTACTCACGTGGCAACGGCCACCAAATGGGGTATCACGTGGCAACGGCCACCAATAGGGTTTCTCACGTGGCAACTGTAAGACCCGAATTTAATTAAAATACGAAATGAATGAGTATTCGTGAAGGGAAGTTGAGTTAAATTAATCCCGAACACGTGTAAGGGTAAAACGGCCAATAGACCGAAAGTCGAAATAAATTCGATAAGGAAATTTAATTAAAAATAATGGATTGAGAAATCTTGGTCAATAAAGGTGAAATAAATTTATTTCGAATTAAATTGATCAAGATATTGATTTATTGGGATTAATCGGGATTAATCGAGATTTTTAGTTCGAAAAAATAATCCCGAAAATAATCAAAAAATATACTGAAAGTCATTCGGGATAGTATCCCGAAAATACGAAGAAATTATACCCGAAAAAGGGTTAAAATATAATAAATAAATTAAATAAAATTAAATTAATTAATTTAGAATTAAATAATAATTTTAAGGATATTTTAAGGGATATTTTGGATTATTGTAGATTATTTTAATGAATAGTGTAATAATTAAATAAATTATAATAATAATAATAATAAAAAAAAGAATCAGAAAAAAGAAGAAGAAAGAAACAGAAACGCGAAAGGAAAGGAAAAAAAACGAAGCAGCCGACCGATCAGCCCGACGGCCACCGGTGAGCGACGGGACCAAACGGGGACCAGAGAAGAGAGAAGGCGGGCTGACGAATCCATTGGCGCTGACGACGCGTGCCGACGACCACTGAATCCGGCGAAATGGCTGATAAAAAACTGAGAAAGAAATCGAGTCGGTCCCGGCGATCCACGACAGCTAGGCTTGAATGGAGGCCACCGACGTGACCGTGAGGAGGAGGCGGTCCTTTTGAGACTGGTAGCAGCCAATGAGACGGCGGGAATCACCGACGACGGCCAAGGGAAGAAAATGGGTCCGACGGTCGGAGGAGAACAGGCCGGACCGGCCATTTTTCGACGAGCTCGAGGCGAACCAAACCCCGATTCATGATGCGGACGACCCAACGGAGCTGCTGGCGGTGGAAGCCGGCGGAGAACCGGTCGGCAAGGCAGTGAACCGGTTGAACCGGAGTGAACCGGGGTGAACCGACGGGTCTGAACCGGTCCAAACCGGACTGAACCGGTTCAGCCAAAAAAGAGAGGAAAAAAGGAAGAAAAAAGGGAAAAAGAAAGTGAAAATTGGAGAAAATTCCTGTGATGCAATCGAGCTTCGGGTAAGTCAGTAGTGGTCGAAATTGACCCGATTTAAATTTTGGAGTATTTAATTTAATTAATTTTGGGCTGAAAACTTACCCGAAAAATTATGAAATTATGTAGCTTGATAATTGGCATCCAACGAGAGCTCGAGACAGCCTCGAATTTTGTACTAGCATGGAATCTCGGGTAAGTGACCCTTATTTACGACAATTTACATCGTTATGCGTGATATGAATTTAAATTCTGCATAAATCGAATTAAATTATGAAAAATGAGATAAATTGTCGTAAATAATCGATTTAGTTATTCAAGAATTAGAACGAGGCCCAATAAATTATTAGTGGGCCCAATGAGCCCAATAGGCCTCGATAAAGTGAAAATTAAGTGGAAAACGGGCTTAAGGCCGATTAAGGCCCATTAAGGTGCAATCGGACCCAATAGGGGTAAACGGGCCCAATGATTTAAATTAAGCCAATAAAATAGGAAATACAATTAAATTGTATAATATCTGATCTGAGGAATAATTATACGCAGTTCCGGAGATTTGATTGAGAGCATATCGGACTGCGCGACGAGACAACAGTGGAAAAGAAAAGGTCAGACTCGACAGGAAAATAAGGTAAGGGAATTCTACGGACTGCTAGAGGTAAACTTTACAAAATTTCAAGTTCATAAGCAGTCTTTAAAAATTACCTGAAGGGTCTAGAGGTCAAATAATAATTTTAGTGCCCCGAATGGGCAAATTACCAAAATACCCTTGTTAAAGGTAAAATTTATAAATTTAGGAAAAATTGGGAGGAGCAAGAACAAGAGGTTTCTGCTCATTCTGGAGATGTTTTGATGCATACATTAGTAGGCTGGCTAACCTTGAAAGAAAATGCACAGCATTGCATACTTTCAACGTGAAATTGTTTTGAAAACTATTTTGAGGAAACAGAGTCGCCTACGTGTTTTATTGACATGTGACGTGCTAGAGCTCAGCTCGCACGATATTTTCGATTTGTATGATGCACGCATTAGTGCTGGAGCGAGAGCTCGCACTAGAGTTTTACATGCATAGGTGCTGGAGTCCAATCTCGCACCAGATTTTTATATATATATATGATTTTGGTGACAGGGTGCTAGAGTCTAACTCGCACCATATTTTTATATGATCTTGAGACAGCGTGTTAGAGCTTCGCTCGCACCAGATTTTTATACGGTTTGCATACAGAGTGCTAGAGCTTAGCTCGCACTAGTTTTACTTGATTTGATGAGAGTGCTGAGCATTGCTCGCACCGATTTTCAGAGATCATACGATAAGCCGTACTTGGAGCATCGGGTAGACTGTGTGTCACCAATTAAATAGGCCCGCACGTGCGTTTTGAGACATGGCATGTTAAAAACAACCTGATAAGCCCGAACGAGGGATAAGGGTTAGAGAAACAACCTGATGAGCCCGAACGAGGGATAAGGGTTAGAGAAACAACCTGATGAGCCCGAACGAGGGATAAGGGTTGGAGATCCACCTGATGAGCCCGAACGAGGGATAAGGGTTGGAGGACCAGCTGATGAGCTCGAACGAGGGATAAGGCTGGTGGTCCACGGAGTACGATGTACCGTACAAGTAGTATGGAGTACGATGTACCGTGTGTTATCTTTGCATACGTTGGTATCTTTGTGATACTTGGTATCTTTGTGATACGTTAGCATCTTCGGATGCATGAGATCGGATAAGACTGACGGGTTGGATTGACCCACATCCCGGGTGGTTCCCGATCAGGGTGAGACCTCGCACACTAGGATCCGTGTAGCTAGAGGGACTCACGAGGACACATATGGCCATAGTCCTGGTTATTTGTCGATATACAGACGTTGCCTAGTCTCGTATGTCGTCGATTTTGATGAAATCAAATTGGGTTTTAAACTAAATTTGCATGATGGTATTTTCATGCTTTTCAAACTCATGTGTGAATGTAAACCGATTTTCATGGTTTTGTGTGAGTCAGGATCACCCGCAGGAGGGGTCGAGTCCTGACTTTATTGTGAAAATTTTAATTGAGAAATAAATGATTTGTAATATTGGCGTGTTGAATTTTTCGTGCAAACTTGATTTACATAACATCATAACTCATATCATTTATTTTAAAATGTGTGGAGAAAGGGTGGTTTATACATGGCACCACGTTCATGTAGGTAGTATGGTTACCTACTTGTTCGTAGGATTGCCTTACCGAGCTTGATGTGCTCACCCCTTTCATTCTCTCCCACAGATAATCTCCAGTTGAAGTTGAGACGACTCAGTACTACATTCCAGATATCCTCTACTACCCATCATTTAAGGTATATACACTTGTACATATTGTATCTAAATAAGCATAGCACAGTAGCATGTTTGTAAGTAACTTTAGGTGATGTATAAATATTGTAAACAATTATAAATGACTGGAGAGGAAATAAGTTACATGGTAAATGTATGGTGGGACTGGCATTGACGCACAGCCTAATTTGTTAGTGGAGTGTGGTCACGATTCGAGGTCAGGTAAGAATTTAAGTAAATAAACAAAAAGTGAAAAATTAACTCTGATTTTTGGGTAGTTTGGGTCGTGACATGTTTGGTATCAGAGCTGCAATTGGTCTGATGTGTGTCAGTGTCAGAAATTAGAAAATTACATCCTCGTGTTACTGTGCTTGGTTAGATACAATAGTGTATATCGAGATGGGTTTTGACTAAGAAATGGTTGAGAATGCAGGAATGCCTAATATGAGTCGCGTTAGATGAGATTGTGCACGAGGCAGAGGTCGTAGAGGTAGACCTGAGTCTGCTAAGTCGTGCTGAGGTGACCTGTGAGAATCAGGATGAAATTGAAATGGAGGCTAATGTTGAACATGCCTCTCAGAGTCCGACAGAGTGATCGGACAGTATTGAGACACGCTTCGAGAGATTGGAGCGGAGTGTGGAGATTATTGTGAGGAGCTAATTGCTCAGATTATGTATGAGATCAGAGGGCGCAGCGGAGCATTGGTGGAAACCCGCTCGACCCATCTTAAGTGTTAAATATCCATAGCTAAGATGAGAAATCTTATTGGATGTATTCCGGTGACAGGATATCCCGGACATGATTTAAAGGAAAAATTTCTTACACTGCCCAGGAATACTAAATTGATTATGAGTATGAAACTCAGTTATATTCTTTGGCAAAAATTACCTCGATACTATGAACAAGTGACAGTCGAGATGTCTAAGAGTTCATGAAATGGCTCAACTTTTCAGTTAGAGTCCGATTGACCCGTGAGATATTACCTATGGAGGCAGTGCGTAGATTTACAGTTAGGTAAATAAGAACATGAATTGCACGCCCTTGAGATTGGGAAAGGTAGTGAAGGCTAAAATAGAGACAGAAAGAGAATCGAGAAATGACAAAAATGTTAAAATGAGAAACTGGTAATTGATAAAAGATTTAATTTGATGAGTCATGGAGTAAGATAATTGGTAAGGCCTCAGTGCATCCAATTTTGGCACTCTTGAGGGGCTTTGTAATTGGAGGACCCCGACCTGCTAGAAGCAGTGTAGCAGTGTAAGCACTGGAAGCAATGTGGGATGTGTGGTAGATACCACGGAAGGAGGGTCTATACCTACACTGTATTGATGAAAATGGTCGTTAAATGTGATAAGACGGACCATTGATTTTGATTGCACAGAGTTGCGCGAGATCACCCCACAGAAAAGTAAAGAGACAGAGAAAAACTTCGTTGGTATAGCTGCAACGAAAAGGGAGGCAATAGCCAAAAAGAAAAGAAAAAAGGAAGTAGGCTGTTGGACGAAGACGAGAGGATGTCTTGGATCAGGACACTATTGATGTTTCATGGATGTGGTGTAAGATACCACACTTGTTATGAATAATGAAGTACATATGTTCATTGATCCTGGTGCCACACATTTATTCATACCGCCTTCATTTGCATATAAGTGAGTAAAAAGGCATGAATGCCTACATCATTGGGGACAATTCTGATAAATGAGTACCCCAATAGAGGAGGATTAATTAACGGAATATGGATATAGAGATTTTAAGTTGAAAACATGGGTGAAAACAGTACTGAAAAGTATACTGTAAGTGTTGACAAGTGATAAAAAGGGGTGTAACAGTTGAAATTAAAGGAGTAAAGGATTGTACTCACGGAATGAATAATGACAAGAGTTTCGTTATAATAGATACACTAAGGAGATAATCTTTAAGATGAGATATGCTTAATTCTGAATACAAGATGTGTTGGAGTAAGAGGCGTATGCAAGGTGAGAACATCCTTACGATATGAAGTCATTAGGATTAAAGCAATTAGTAGCGAATACAAATTGTAACCACATGGACTGGTATATAAAGTAATTGTGGTTAAGTCTGAAGGTTAATAAAGGTATTTCAAAATACCTCCCCGCCTGAAGACTTGACAGCGTCTGAAAGTATATATATAACCTATAACGTGAAATCGATCGTCGTAATAAATACCTTTAGCATTAGGATACCTTTACTAAGATGATAAGAATATTAAAATTTGACAAATCATAAAGATTAACATAGTAAAATTTAATAAGAGCCGTTAAGATAAGAAAAGGAAATGACGCAGGTTAGTACCTGAAAACATAAGCGATTCTGAAGGATCTTATACGCTTATGCGTGGATAAGTCAAGGATTAGACCGATTTGTAATCATCATTATCGATGATATGTTGGGTGTAGTTAAAGTCTAGGGCAAACTGTAAGCAATAATTGGAAAATTGCTTTTACAAATTGGTTGTTGCGAGTTCTCAATATGGTCTACTTGGTTGACATGTTTAACTAAGAAAACGTGATCTTTGAATGAGATGACAAATAAGATGATGATGTGACATGAATCTTGGTGTAGTGAAGTATGAACTGACCACCGTGATTAAGTTCACCATACCTAACAGCTCAAGAGGTTCTCAGTGAGCATGGATACATCAAAATTATGAACGAGCTGTGTATTGATGCTAAAAGGGTAGATAGTCGATTGTGGACCCAGACAACTCAAGGATCACGAAATAAACTATCTGACCCATGATTTAAAGTTGGCAACGGTAGTATTTGTACCGAGGATATGGTACTATTATGTACACGATGAGGAATTGTGAATATGCACTGATCATAAAGCCCGAGTATCTGTTTTCACAGAAAGAGGAAAATATGAGAATACATAGTGGGTTAGAGCTTCTGAGGGATTTTGATTTGTGAAAAATTGTACCACCCAGGAAAGGCTAATGTGATGACTGATGCCTCGAGCAGAAAGAGTTTCGGGATGGTACCGCATATGATGGTCAGGGAGCGTGAGCTGCTAGAGTAGTTATGAGCCTCAATATTGATGTGATCCCTTCTGATGATGACAGTGATTGTGTGACAGCTAGCTTGAGACTAGAACCGGATGAGAGTGCCCGGATTCGACAGGCTTAGCGTGATGATCGTCATGATGTCGATGGTTTGGGTCAGATTCAGAAGGGTACAGTGACAGAGTTCACAGAGTATGATAATGATTTACAGAGAGGTTCAGAGACAGTATAAGTACTCCCCAGGACCACAGTTAATGAGATAGTAATATTGTCAGAAGCTCACTCTTCGGGATATACAGTGCATACGGAAAGTAACGAATATATATATTAAATCTCTGAAAAGGGTATTGGTGGTCAGATGTGAAAAGAGATGGTAGAGATTGTGGAAAAGTGCCTAGTATGTTAGCAGAGTAAGGTAGAGTATTAAAAGTCTGCAGAGTTATTGCAGCACCTATCTATATCGACACGGCACGAAAAATGAGAGCAAGTCTCCATGAATTTTATGATGGGTTACAGAGAACCCAGGTGAATTACGAGGCTATTTGGATGATAGTCGATAGAGTAATTAAGTCTACCCACCTTCTGGTTATGAAATCCCCAGGGTGTGTATGAGGATTTATGTATAAGGAAGATTGTGGAACATGATGTAGCGTTCCAGTGAGCATGGTATCATATAGGGATTCCCACTTCACCTCTTACTTCAAGAAATATTTTTCAGGAAGCTATGGGAACCCGACTGAGTATTAGCACAGCTTTCCATCCTCAGACAGATGGTCAGTCAGAGAGGACTGTACAGGTTCTGGAGGATCCGATGAAAGCGTGTGCCCTTGATTTTTATGCTCCTAGGATGATCAGTTATTACAAATCGAATTCGTCAATAGTGATAGTTGCCACTTGAGTATCGGGATAACAAGATATGAGGCAGTGTATGGCTGTAGGGGTTGTTCCCCAAATTGGGTAAGAAAAAGTGGGTGACAGATAGAATTATTTTCGACTTTGGATAATAAGTCTCTGAGGATGTTTTAGTTAAGAATGAGACATTAAGAACACCTCAGAGCAGATAGACAAGTATTGGAATTCACTGAGGGTGAATTAGTATGGTTGAAATTTACTCGTCCTAAGGGAATAAGGACATAGCGAACTTTTGGAGGAAGGTAAATTGAGTTGCGCTGGATGGAATATTTTGAGAGGTTGGACAAGTGGGAGATAAGACCTGTAAGTTGGTGTTATCACCTGAATTAACAGGCACCCACAATGTGTTTCAGTTTTTAATGCTTCAGCAATACTATCCAGATCCAGCATAGGTAATCGAATATGAACTCCAAAAGTTCAGTTTAATGAAAATATAAGTATATTGATAAGTTGATTCGGGCATTAAACAGGAAAGAGAAAGTATTGAGGTTTAAGATGATCTTCCTAATTAAAGTCCTTTGGTAGTAATACACTCCAGAGAAGGTCATATAAGAATTTAAGAGTATGATACGATCGATGTACCCGAAGTTGTATATGGACTCATATGACTTGGTTCTAATTTGGAGGACCAAATTCCTTAAGTGGGGGAGAGTTGTAAGACCCGAATTTAATTAAAATATGAAATGAATGAGTATTCGTGAAGGGAAGTTGAGTTAAATTAATCCCGAACACGTGTAAGGGTAAAACGGTCAATAGACCGAAAGTTGGAATAAATTCGATAAGAAAATTTAATTAAAAATAATGGATTGAGAAATCTTGGTCAATAAAGGTGATATAAATTTATTTCGGATTAAATTGATCAAGATATTGATTTATTGGGATTAATCGGGATTAATCGGGATTTTTAGTTCGGAAAAATAATCCCGAAAATAATCAAAAAATATACTGAAAGTCATTCGGGACAGTATCCCGAAAATACGAAGAAATTATACCCGAAAAAGGGTTAAAATATAATAAATAAATTAAATAAAATAAAATTAATTAATTTAGAATTAAATAATAATTTTAAGGATATTTTAAGGGATATTTTGGATTATTGTAGATTATTTTAATGAATAGTATAATAATTAAATAAATTATAATAATAATAATAATAAAAAGAATCAGAAAAAAAAAAAAGAAGAAAGAAACAGAAACAGAAACAGAAGCGCGAAAGGAAAGGAAAAAAAACGAAGCAACCGACCGATCAGCCCGACGGCCACCGGTGAGCGACGGGACCAAACGGGGACCAGAGAAGAGAGAAGGCGGGCCGACGAATCCATTGGCGCTGACGATGCGCGCCGACGACCGCTGAATTCGGCGAAATGGCGGACGAAAAATCGAGAAAGAAATCGAGTCGGTCCCGGCGATCCACGATAGCTAGGCGTGAATGGAGGCCACCGGCGTGACCGTGAGGAGGAGACGGTCCTTTTGAGACTGGTAGCAGCCGACGAGACGGCAGGAATCGTCGGCGACGGCCAAGGGAAGAAAATGGGTCCGACGGCCGGAGGAGAACAGGTCGGACCGGCCATTTTTCGGCGAGTTCGAGGTGAACCAAACCCCGATTCGTGATGCGGACGACCCAACGGAGCTGCTGGCAGTGGAAGCCGGTGAAGAACCGGCCGGCAAGGTGGTGAACCAGGGTGAACCGGTGGGTCTGAACCGGTCCGAATCGGACTGAACTGGTTCAGCCAAAAAAGAGAGGAAAAAAGGAAGAAAAAAGGGAAAAAGAAAGAGAAAATTGGAGAAAATTCCTGTGATGCAATCGAGCTTCGGGTAAGTCAGTAGTGGTCAAAATTGACCCGATTTAAATTTTGGAGTATTTAATTTAATTAATTTTGGGCTGAAAACTTACCCGAAAAATTATGGAATTATGTAGCTCGACAATTGGCATCCAACGAGAGCTCGAGACAGCCTCGAATTTCGTACTAGCATGGAATCTCGGGTAAGTGACCCTTATTTACGACAATTTACATCGTTATGCGTGATATGAATTTAAATTCCGCTTAAATTGAATTAAATTATGAAAATTGAGATAAATTGTCGTAAATAATCGATTTAGTTATTCAAGAATTAGAACGAGGCCCAATAAATTATTAGTGGGCCCAATGAGCCCAATAGGCCTCGATAAAGTGAAAATTAAGTGGAAAACGGGCTTAAGGCCGATTAAGGCCCATTAAGGTGCAATCGGACCCAATAGGGGTAAACGGGCCCAATGATTTAAATTAAGCCAATAAAATAGGAAATACAGTTAAATTGTATAATATCTGATCTGAGGAATAATTATACGCAGTTCCGGAGATTTGATTGAGAGCATATCGGACTGCGCGACGAGACAACAGTGGAAAAGAAAAGGTCAGACTCGACAGGAAAATAAGGTAAGGGAATTCTACGGACTGCTAGAGGTAAACTTTACAAAATTTCAAGTTCATAAGCAGTCTTTAAAAATTACCTGAAGGGTCTAGAGGTCAAATAACAATTTTAGTGCCCCGAATGGGTAAATTACCAAAATACCCTTGTTAAGGGTAAAATTTATAAATTTAGGAAAAATTGGGAGGAGCAAGAACAAGAGGTTTCTGCTCATTCTGGAGGTGTTTTGATGCATACATTAGTAGGCTGGCTAACCTTGAAAGAAAATGCACAGCATTGCATACTTTCAACGTGAAATTATTTTGAAAACTGTTTTGAGGAAACAGAGCCGCCTACGTGTTTTATTGACATGTGACGTGCTAGAGCTCAGCTCGCACGATATTTTTGATTTGTATAATGCACGCATTAGTGCTGGAGCGAGAGCTCGCACTAGAGTTTTACATGCATAGGTGCTGGAGTCCAATCTCGCACCAGATTTTTATATATATATATATGATTTTGGTGACAGGGTGCTAGAGTCTAACTCGTACCATATTTTTATATGATCTTGAGACAGGGTGTTAGAGCTTCGCTCGCACCAGATTTTTATACAGTTTGCATACAGAGTGCTAGAGCTTAGCTCGCACTAGTTTTACTTGATTTGATGAGAGTGTTGAGCATTGCTCGCACCGATTTTCAGAGATCATACGATAAGCTGTGCTTGGAGCATCGAGTAGACTGTGTGTCACCGATTAAATAGGCCCGCACGTGCGTTTTGAGACATGGCATGTAAAAAACAACCTGATGAGCCCGAACGAGGGATAAGGGTTAGAGAAACAACCTGATGAGCCCGAACGAGGGATAAGGGTTAGAGAAATAACCTGATGAGCCCGAACGAGGGATAAGGGTTAGAGAAACAACCTGATGAGCCCGAACGAGGGATAAGGGTTGGAGATCTACCTGATGAGCCCGAACGAGGGATAAGGGTTGGAGGACCAGCTGATGAGCCCGAACGAGGGATAAGGCTGGGGGTCCACGGAGTACGATGTACCGTGCAAGTAGCATGGAGTACGATGTACCGTGTGTTATCTTTGCATACGTTGGTATCTTTGTGATACTTGGTATCTTTGTGATATGTTAGCACCTTCGGATGCATGAGATCGGATAAGACTGACGGGTTGGATTGACCCACCTCCCGGGCGATTCCCGATCAGGGTGAGACCTCGCACACTAGGATCCGTGTAGCTAGAGGGACTCACGAGGACACATATGGCCATAGTCCTGGTTATTTGCCGATATACAGACGTTGCCTAGTCTCGCATGTCGTCGATTTTGATGAAATCAAATTGGGTTTTAAACTAAATTTGCATGATGGTATTTCCATGCTTTTAAAACCCATGTGTGAATGTAAACCGATTTTCATGGTTTTGTGTGAGTCAGGATCACCCGCAGGAGGGGTCGAGTCCTGACTTTATTGTGAAAATTTTAATTGAGAAATAAATGATTTGTAATATTTGCGTGTTGAATTTTTCGTGCAAACTTGATTTACACAACATCATAACTCATATCATTTGTTTTAAAATGTGTGGAGAAAGGGTGGTTTATACATGGCACCACGTTCATGTAGGTAGTATGGTTACCTACTTGTTCGTAGGATTGCCTTACTGAGCTTGATGTGCTCACCCCTTTCATTCTCTCCCACAGATAATCTCCAGTTGAAGTTGAGATGACTCAGTACTGCATTCCGGATATCCGCTGCTACCCATCATTTAAGGTATATACACTTGTACATATTTTATCTAAATAAGCATAGCACAGTAGCATGTTTGTAAGTAACTTTAGGGGATGTATAAATATTGTAAACAATTATAAATGACTGGAGAGGAAATAAGTTACATGGTAAATGTATGGTGGGACTGGCATTGACGCACAGCCCAATTTGTTAGTGGAGTGTGGTCAGATTCGAGGTCAGGTAAGAATTTAAGTAAATAAACAAAACGCGAAAAATTAACTCTGATTTTTGGTCGTGACAGCAACGGCCACCAAATGGGGTTTCGCACGTGGCAACGGCCACCAAGTATACGTGGCATAGCCACAGAATGGGTTATTCTCACGTTACCAGAACGGAGAGGAAATCGGGCTTACATGCTACCAGAGCAATGCCCGATGTGTACTCATAATTACACACCTAAGTCTTATCACACAAGACTGGTTTGCCTTCACGTAGAACTCATAGTGGTTTTTTTCTCATAAAACTCATTTGAAAACCGTTTTGTACTCAACACAAAACATAATAAAATCGAGTTCCAACCGGCAAAGCATGCACACATTTCTTAAATCTCGATATTGCCTTAACGTAGAGCCCAATTCATTACTCACACAAATTCGACGGTTTATAAAGCAATTTCACACTCAGCTTATAAACGCATAAAACAATGGGCTCCAACCGGCTATAAAAATCGTGTGCAATTATAGCTCAACACAACACTCAACATGCTTATTTTATAAACCACAAATCATGCTATAATAGTTTACAAATCACATACACAAATGGTTTAGATTTCCCTTACCTCTTTGCACCTCGTATAGTGCAATCGTTTCCCCTGTATCACGGACTAGCCTTGCATTCCACTCTGGAACTCCCGAGCTGTCCAAACGATGTTAAAACATCAATACTCAATTATCTCATCAACCTCAATTCTCAAAATCGAGCATAATTGCTCATAACACCTCAAACCTCTTGATTCTCGTAACTCTACCCCAAACTACACTCTCATTCACAACATCTCAACGTTGTACACTTCTCATGCCAATTATCTATGCTAATTCACCACATTGTCTAAATTTCTATTTATAGCTTAAATTCCCAAAATTGCTAAATATCATTATCACTCCAACCACATTGCAATTTCATCAATCCCTAATCATTTCTCAGCTATTTCAACACAATGACAACCACCATTATCATCAAAATCATCTCAAATATCAAGATCGAGGTTTAGAAATTACCCAAAGCTTGTGAGATGCACAACCCACGCCTCGATTCGATTCGTCCTTCGATTTCCAAGTATGTTGTTCTCCCTTTGATGAGGAACAACTTTCCTTCTTGCCACAACTTCTGATTTGGCCGAAAATGGGTGCTTTGGATGAGTGAGAAAGCTAGGTTTCGGTAAAAATGGGGGTTGAAAGAGAGAGAAAGTGAGATTGCAGGAGAAAAATAGGGGTTCCTTATATAGGCTGAGGGTAGGAGATCGATCTGGCTCTTGATGAGATCGATCTGCCTTTGAATTTTTGGGACGATTTGGGGCAATTTATGCCTAGGAGATCAATCTGTCGAGGGGTGATATCGATCTCTTTATGGCTTTATGAGATCGATCTGCTCCTTGAGGAGATCGATCTTCTCCCAAACAGAATCATTTTGAGATTGATCTCTTCCTCATGAGATCGATCTTCTCTCAAAAAGAATCATAAGGAGATCGATCCTCTTCCATTGGAGATCGATCTGCTCCTCAAATTCTTCCTTCCTTGTCATTTTTAACTCACTAGATCGATCTCTCCTTCTCCCAGATCGATCTGTCCTCATAACTTCACACTTATTTTAGACACTTAACATATAAATCTCCAATTATCATTCCCCAATTCACTTAGCTCAATAAATTACACTTCAAGTTCATATTACATAATTCAAATATATCTAAAATTCTCAGATCTCACAGTTCATCCCAAACATAATACTTAATATCACTCAAAAAAATTTTCCTTTGCTGGGCAGTAAAATCAACTGGCATCACGTTGCTCACCAGATAATTCACAAAATCAGCATACCAAGGCAATCTGGAGTGCTCGAAAGTAAATAGTTGCTCATCGAGAAAGGACTCATTAATAGCTGTACCATCTTATTTAAGTCCACTCTCTAGTCTAGATAGATGATCAACAACCTGATTCTCTGTACCTTTCCTGTCCCTAATCTCCAAGTCAAACTTCTGTAATAGGAGGATTCATCGAATCAACCTCAGCTTTACATCCTTCTTGGAGACTAAGTACTTAATGACAGCATGATCAGTATATACTACTACCTTAGTACCAATGAGATAGGAGCGAAACTTATCAAAGGCAAATACCACAGTTAACAGCTCCTTCTTGGTAGTAGCATAGTTCATTTGGGCCTCATTCAATGTTTTGCTTGCGTAGTAGATAACATAAAAGACTCTTCCTTTTCTTTGTCCTAGTACAGCCTTGACAGCATAATCACTTGCATCACACATAAGCTCAAAAGGTAAACTCTAATCTAGAGATATAATTACAGGGGTTGTAACTATTTTTTCCTTCAAAGTCTTAAATGCTTCTAAGCATCTCTCATCAAAGTAAAACACAGTGTCTTTCTCAAGGAGATTACGTAAAGGCTTAGATATCTGAGAAAAATCCTTAATGAACCTTCTGTAAAATCCCACATGGCCCAGGAAACTTCAAATTCCTTTTACAGTGGTAAGGGGAGATAACTTCTTAATAATTTTCACCTTAGCCTTATCCACTTCTATCCCCCTAGTAGAGATTTTGTGCCCAAGCACTATACCTTCTTTCACCATAAAGTGGCATTTCTCCCAATTAAGCACTAAATTTGTTTCTTCACACCTCTTTATTACTAATGCCAAATTATTCAGACATAAATCGAAGCTATCTCCAAATACTGAGAAATCGTCCATGAAAACCTCAAGAAAATCCTCCATCATATCATGAAATATAGCCATCATGCAACGCTGGAATGTAGCAGGTACATTGCATAGGCCAAAAGGTATTCTTCTAAAAGCAATGGTCCCACAAGGACAGGTGAACGTAGTCGTTTCTTGGTCTTCTGGGGCTATAGCTATCTGATTGTACCTAGAATATCCATCCAGCAAGCAATAAAATTCATGACCATCTAATCGATCTAACATTTGGTCAATGAAGGGTAAAGGGAAGTGGTCTTTTCTGGTGGCTTTGTTGAGTTTCATATAATCCATGCATACTCGCCAACCAGTGATAGTCCTAGTGGGGATGAGCTCATTATTCTCATTCTCGATCACTGTCATCCCTCCCTTTTTAGGGACACATTGTACTGGGCTCACCCAGGCACTATCAGAAATGGGATAGATGATCCCTATATCTAACCACTTAATGATTTCCTTCTTGACAACTTCTTTCATTACAAGGTTCAATCGACACTAGTGCTCTATGGATGACCTATATCCTTCCTCTAATAGTATCTTATGCATACAGATTAAGGGACTAATACCCTTAAAATCAGAGATAGACCAGCCTATAGCCTTCTGGTGCTCTCTCAAAACTCTTAGTAATTTTACTTCCTGAGCACTGCAAAGAGCAGCAGATACTATTACTGGTCATATGGAGGATTCACCTAAGTAAGCATACCTAAGGTGTGAGGGTAAAGGTTTGAGCTCTAATGATGGAAGATCACTGGTGGATGGAGAGATATTTGAAGTTGGAATAGATGAAGGGTCTAACATCTCGAATTGGGTAATTTCCTCAAAAAGAGTGACATCTAATAATTGTAAAGCTTCATAGACCTCATCATCATCTTCACTGTATTCTTTAAGCTCAATAGATTTCACTCAGGAGGCTTATAGAGGGTTCAAAGGATGAGTCTTTGCAAACTCCTCAGTGATGTCTTTGTAGACTAAATCCATCCTAAAACAATCATGAGAGTCATCATCGAATCTTAGAGATTTGAACACATTAAACTTGACTTCCTGATCTTGAACTCTTATTGTTAACTCCCCCTTTTGTACATCAATTAAAGTTCTACCAGTCGCTAGGAATGGTCTGCCTAGTATAATGGGAACTTCCCTATCTTCCTCCGCGTCTAACACGATAAAATCTGCAGGGAAAATAAACATGTCCACCTTTATTAAGACATCCTCATTGACCCCCTTCAGATATTTAATTGATCAATCAGCCAACTGGAGGGTCACTGTGGTGGACTTGGCATCCCCTATTCCTAACTTTTGATAGATAGACAAAGGCATTAAATAATACATTTCCAATAGTGTAGGGTATGGTAAAACTCCCGGGATCCTTGAGCTTGGGGGGTAATCTCCTCTGGATAATGGCGCTACATTCCTCCATTAAGGCCACTGTCTCATAATCTTCCAAACTTCTTTTCCTAGAGAGGATGCCCTTTATAAACTTCACATAGCTTAGCATTTGCTCTAAGGCATCTGCGAAGGGAATGTTGATGTGAAGTTTCTTAAAAACCTCAAGGAATTTGGTAAATTATTTATCCAGTTTTTGATTTTGAAACCTATGAGGAAAAGGAACTAGTGGTCTAACAGGAGGGGATGTAGTGGAAACTTTTGTAGCATCGAAGGACAAAGAAGGTTGTGACATAGAAATAGGTAAAGGTGAAGAAATGCTTGGCTTTGTTTCCTTTGCAGCTTGATCTTTTGATTCCTGCTCCTTCTGAGCTACTTCAGTAGAACCTATGGGTTTTTCAACTATGGGCTTGTCATGTCTGGACTTCACTGGTGGATCTACTATCTCTCTGCCATTCCTAAGGGTGATGGCTTTCACATGTTCCTTACCCTCCCTTTGCCTAATAGGATTGGCTTCAATGTTACTAGGAAGGGTCCCTTGAGGACGTTGACTAAGAGCGTTTGCTATTTGTCCCACCTGAACCTCTAGGTTATTAATTGAAGCTGCTTGATTTTGTAGGATCATTATGAACATTTCCTCAAGCGAGGGCTTCTTTTCAACTGCTGATAAGTGCTAGGGTTGTGGTAGTGGTGGTGGTCGATAGAAGTGGGATGGATGGGAATGATTAGGTGGATGATGTGGAAACTGAGGTGGTGGGTGGTGAGGAAATTGATGGTGTGGTGGTACCTTAACCGGTGGAGCTTGGAAACCAGGGGGTCCTACTGGTCTAGAATAAGAAGTTTGCCCTTAGTTTTGGCTCTAAGAAAAGTTAGAATGGTTCCTCCACCTTGGATTATAGGTGTTTGAAAAAGGGTTGTTCTGGTGCTTAGGGGGAAACGTATTGAACTGATTCTAAGTTAAGTGGACACCTATCTAGAAAGTGGGTACCACTACACATATCACAAGAGATAAAAGGACTTTGGACAGAAAACACTTGGTTAGGATTGGTGGTAGGATTGTGTTGGGTACTGAGCGACTCTACCTTCTTTGTAAGATTACCGATTTGAGAGGTTAAGGTAGACAGTGTGTCGAGCTCATAAATACCCACCGACTTCTTTGGCAATTGTCTCTCCAAGGACCATTGATAGTTGTTAGCCGCCATCTTGTCTAACAGCTCGTAAGCTTCCTCCTCTGTTTTGCACATCAAGGCTTCACCCATAGCAGCGTCCACGATGGTCCTATTTTGGCTTCTAAGTTCTTTGTAGAAAGTTTGGACTTGTAGCCATAAAGGTAGGCCATGGTGAGGGCACTTCCTAAGAAGCTCTTTATATTGTTCCCATGCTTCGTAAAGAGATTTAGAGTTGACCTGGCCAAAGGAAGATATGTCACTACGGAGTCTGGCCATTTTAGAATGAAGGAAAAACTTTGCTAGAAATTGATGAGCTAACTCATCCCATGTAGAAATGGATCCTGATGGTAAGGAGGTTAACCAGTATTGCGCCCTATCCCTAAGTGAGAAGGGGAATAATCTAAGTCTAAGCCCATCATCAAATAATCTATTGTGCTTGAACGTGTTGCATAAGTCAAGGAATTGCCCAATGTGAGCATGTGGGTCATCGTGCTGAAGCCCATTGAACTGTAGAGAGGACTAGATCATCTGGGGGATGGAAGGCTTAATTTCAAAATTGTTAGCAGGGACAGCTGGTGGCCTAATGCCGGTATAATATCCTCCAATCGTGAGCACGCATAATCACCAACGGTCTTGATTTCCCTATTTTCTGCCATGGTGTTTTGCAGCGGAGCTATAAATTTCCTAGAATCCTTTCGAATTTTCCTAAGAGTTCGTTCAATTTCAGGATCTAGAGGAAAGCAATCAGAACTCTTGGCTCTACGCATGCAAATATCACAAAGTCCTTAGAAATTTTTTTTAAGTTTTTTTTTAAATTTTTTAATTTTAATTTTACAATTAACTTATCTAGATTAAACTTCTAAATATTTGCAACCTAAATATTTACAAGCCAGAATTACACTTAAGCATAATTTCACCGATATTAATTAACGACTAATTAAAACCTCCCTGGCAACGGCGCCAAAAACTTGACACGCCCTGAAGGTATTGTCCGCAAGTGCACAGGTCGTACAAGTAATAATGGGATTTGAGTCCTGAGTTATCGTCCCTCAGAGAAGTTGGTTAGTCTAATTAACTACCGGTTAATCTTATCCTAAGTATATTCTAGCAAATTATAAATTTAAGGTGGGTGATCTACTAAGTCTAAAATTAAAATTACTCGAAAGCAATAAAATAATAATAACAAAATAAAACCGAGTAAAATTTACTTACAGTACTCTGAGCAATTAAAAAAAAAAACCTACAACAATAATTAAAACAGTTAAAAATTCATTAACACAATTAAAATACAGTGCAAATATGAAAATAACAAAACAAGATAAATTAAACTACAATTAAACTAACCTAAAATAAAATATGCATGTAATTGAACTAATTAATAAAAATGCAAATTAACCTAAAGTCTAATAAAATAAAACTTCAATTAACCTAGAGACATTCTTAAATCTAACTAAGAAATTAACTACCTAAAAATTAATCCTAATTTAAATCTAACTCTAACTAATTTATTAACACTAAAACAAAATTTAATTAATGCATGAAAGATATTTTTGGATTTTTCAATTTGGAATGAAAACTTAAAAATGCATAAAATAATAATCCTCTAATTTAATCCTAAATGCAATATCTAATTCCTAAATCTTAATATAGTCACAAATTAGATACTAATAAAATTAAACTAAACCTTAAACTAATAAACTAAGAAAATTAAACTATTATGCTATTTAATGTATACTTAAACTAACAAACATTGAAAAGTAAAAATACCATTAATCAAAATAATATAAAAGCATAAACTAATTTGGGTTAATTGTAAGAGCCAAACGTGGCCTTGATTAAATGTCCAGCTGCCTCGGTCCCTCCATGCACTGTTACTGTGCATGCTTTTCTCGGTTTCATTTTGCTACAAGAGCTGTCCAGGTGCTACTATGCAACTCTCACCAACTCTGCCTCATTACCTGCACTCAACACAACACAACACGTTTCATTCATCGCAAACCAAGCCCCAGATTTCTGCCCATGCCGTTGCAGCACTAACTGCTCCTACTCCTACCAACTCCAGCTGCTTTCCAGGTCTACTCTCAATTTCAGCTTTGCTCTCGGTTCATGCTCAGCTCCCATCCTCGGTTCTGTCCTCCGTTATCTGTTGCAAGTGTTGTTGTCTTGGTGGTGTACAAATCTGCTTTCTGCGTTGCTACCGATCTGTCCAGGTTTTTATCAGCTGTTGTTCTTCCTCGCCAGTCCTGCCTAGTCTAGGTACTACTCCGCATATCTCAGCTACTGCTTGCACTGATGTAAACCAGAAGCTGACACTATACCAACGTTCTTTCCTGCATTCTGCTAACGTCTTGCCTCAAGCAATGCCATGAGCCTCCCTTAGAACCGATCATGCCTTGCCTTAGCTGGTTATTCCCTGCACCAGCAATCTTAGTTCAATCAGCAACACAAATCATTCCCAGCAGCCCAGTTTTCATGCATTGTTCATCCGGAGAACAATAAATCATCGAGACATGGATCATAAAGGAAAAACCATCTGCACTGACCCGAAGCTTCAGCAAAAACTAAATAATCTAAACAGAAAATCATCAGAAATACAAAGGAAACTGAGCAACATGGATTAATACAGAAAAACTCAAATGAACAGTGCAAAAGTTAAAGAGCAGAGCAGAACAGAGGATAAATATATAGCCTATGCATATTGTAATTGTTTACTCATCCTAAGCTATGTCTACACGGTAGCAAACTTCCTCTCATCAACAAGCAAAAGAAAAGAAGATAAAGAACATGTAAAGACAAGTAAATATAAAACCGAGAAGAGTGAATGCAGTATAAAGTAACAGTAGCTTCTGTGTTAATATGTAGTAAAGGGTAGCATCTGTGTATTGCAAACATAGACAAATGAAACAAGAAAAATCGAATAACAGTGCATTGCTAGATAAAAGCTTAAAAACTGAAAGAACTAAGTGAAGATCAACAACTGAAAAATTAACCAAAACTAACAATACCCGAATACATATGAACAGGGAACCCATCATCGTCGGTTTGCTTCATTTTCTTTTCCAATAATTCCACATTGCTCTTGATGTGGAACAATGCTCAACATCAATTCACATCAAGGCACCAGAACCGAAATGGAGAAGAATCAATGAAAAATGCTTGTCACCCGAATACACAAGAGGAAACTAAACCTAGAGCTAGGAAAATAAAGCTTGCTTCAACAAAAACATAAACAATTTAGGAAAATCGAGGATGAGGAAAAGAGAGGCAAATACTTTCCATTAACTTTCATTGAATCAAATGCAAAGGAACTAACTTTGATAATATGAACTACAAATAATCGAGCAAAGAAAATGAAAAACTTCATAAAAACATTAAGAAAGTTTTCATGAATAGTGAAAATAAGAAAATGCTTGCTAAACAAAACAATGCTATTCGAAAAAACCTTAAGAGAAAAATAATAATCTAAAGATACCCTAGAAACTATTCTACCCTAACTTACATTGTTTTTCAATTGCCATCCTTTCCTATTTATACACACACTTAGGGGTACAATTGTCATTTTTCCATCTTAGATGAGTTGGCATTTTTTTGGCCACTTGTCTTCACACCATTGGCTCCTTGAAAAGATATTTCCATGTCATCTGTCTTCTTGTCCAATTGGATGTGCTAGGTGGCATAACTCGTGTTGTCTGCATGGTCCAATCTCAATTTTAACCCAATTTCAGTCCATTTTCTACTAAAATATTCAAAATTCATCCGGATTTGATTTATCTGCAAACATGAGAATTTTAATTAAATAAAGGGGATAATTAACAAAATAAAATAGGGATTTAAATAATTAATTAGAAAATTAAGTACAAATATTTCTATTTTCATAGAATTATCAATTTCTCAAAAACCCAATTCTTTGCCCTTCCAACAAACATTTCATCCTAAGGCCCTTAACTACGTTAAAATCGCCCATGCACCCGAAAGGCGTACAAATATCCCTAGGGCTAACACAATTCCCTTACCTCGATACTTTTTGAATGAACTCTTCTTTCCTTTCCTAGTTTTATCCTCGGGAGCTGCAAATATGCATCAATCATATGAGTCAATACCAATAACTCATATTCCAACTTCAACTAATCATTATATCTTATCGAGCCTATTTTATCGAGTTTGACTCATTATCACATTTGGCCATCATTATGTGATTTCTAGTCAATTTAACTAGCAACACACTTGGTTACTTATCAAACACTTGGCATAAATGTTTATCCATAATCCTCCATCATTTATTTATTCTCTACAACACCATTTATGCACATTTTAATCACTTGACTAATCTCACAATGTGGCTTCATCCAATCATCTCAAAATCATGCACATTACCTCAGTAACAACTTGATATAATTTTTTTATCATCTAATCAACCACATTCTATTTTCTCACACTAAGCTCATTCTAGGTTATGCTTGTTCCATTATATTCTAGGTTGTTTCAATCATCAATACATACACCAATCTACTCACCTAGCTTGACTTTCTTCTTTTCCAAGTTTGGAAGACTCCTTAGCTACTTTAATCTAATGAGTTGAATGTTGGCTCCAACCTATGTTACTCTCCTCCTCAAAATGAACAACTTTAACTCTAATAGCTTTTTTCCAATTCTTTTTGGAAGATGGTGTATTCTAGAGAGAGAAAGCTTGGTATTTTGGGTGAAAATGGAATAGGTGTGTTGGTTTGTTGATGAAAGAGGGTTTGTCATGGGGTTTTTTATAGATTGAGAGTGATGAGATAGATCTGCTAGGGTGAAGAGATCGATCATCCTTTAGTTTTTGCCATCGAATTCTCAGGTTTGAAATAGGAGAGATCGATCTGCTCATTGGGGAGATATCGATCTTGGCTTGGTAGAAGGTTGAGGAGATTGATCTGCTCATGGAGAGAGATCGATCTGCTCTTGACATAATCAAATGGAGATCGATCTGCACTTAAGGGGGGATCGATCTGGGCTTGGTAGAGGCTAATGCAGATCGATTTGCTCATTGGGGAGATTGATCTGCTTGGTGGTGAGATTGATCTGCCTTGGCAGATTCACTTGGAATTGCTCTGTTTTGCATAAGGGATCGATCTGCCTTGAATGGGAGATCGATCTGGTCATCATCTGCAGCCCTTTTGCTATGATGTTTCTAGAATTTCCAAGGGAGAACTTGCATTCGATTGCTTCACTAGTCATTTCGCAATCTATTCACACTTCGAGCATGGAAAGGTTCATTTCCTATGATTTTCGTGTTATGGAACTTATGTGTATTGGTTGAAAATTAGAATGGATACACACAATTCACCATCCATGCATTATCATTTCGTGTATTCATTCCTTATCTTCAATCCAAGTGTTTAAAGTTTTATTCGTTTAGTTTATGGCCATTTCAGCCCTTATTTATCCTTTCTTTGTATCTTGACACTCATTCATCTAATATGCAAATTCAATCACATTTACTTGATCAAACAATCATCCATCTTATAATTCCATTTACATATATTAAAAAATATACATACATTGGGTCTCACAGTGCCTGCCATAGGTCATAGCCCACATCATTGTCTGGGGTGCCTGCCATAGGACTTAGCCCACATAACTGTTTGGGGTACCTGCCATCAATCTTAGCCGCCCTATACCATGCTGGTAACCATCCCATGTCTCAAAATACGTGTGCAATATATCATCTCACTGTGACACACAGTCTATAGGAGGCTTCAACATGATTTTCTGTAAAGCATATAAAATCCTCGTACGAGCAACGCTCCAGTACAGCTTTCATTCATAGTAAATCAATATAAAATCACATACGAGCAAGGCTCCAGTACGACTTTCATGCATATCATCAATAAAAACTATAGCTAGTAGGGCTCCAACACTATCAGCATGAGTCAAAACATCAAAATCTAGTGCGAGCTAGGCTCCAGTACTATTGCACTCACACAAATATGATAGGTGGCTCCAGTTTAAATAAAGAAATTTCAAAAATACAACTTAGCACATAATTCATGCTATTTCATGCAACCACAAAAAGCAATAGCCAACATATCCTCATTTCATTCATATCAAAGCATTTTATCATGATATAAACATCAAAATCATGAAAATCCATGCATTTTAGGATCCTTACTACCCTTTTCATAAATCCCTTTACCAGGAGTAAAATCATCATCTTTCCTTATTTTTTGAATGTTTCTAAAAAATTTCTTATTCTATTATTAGATAGCTTAGAGAAATTCACGCCTTATAATTCCCCTCAAAATACGCATAGCTACCTCTAGGCACTTACAAAACCCTTTACTTCGAATCACGTCGAGCGAAGTGCAACTTCCACTACTGGAAACTCGTCCAATCCAATTTACTCCTATTCCAGTCTCTGGAGCTGCAACATTCATCAATCACTTCAATCAACACTGATACTCGTTTTATGACTTCATCATAATCGATATATCTTATTGGACCTTATCGCATCAAGCTTGGCCCATGATTACATTTGGCCATCATTATGCCATTCCTAGTCAATTCGGCTATCAAACTCACTTAGTTATACTATCTAGCACTTGGCATGCAATGCTTTATGATACTGACTATGCCCACTATAAGTTACCTAGACGTTCTATGCGCAAGTGCATGGGTCGTACAAGTAATAATGGGATTTGAGTTCCGGATTATCGTCCCACAGAGAAGTTGAATTGCCTAATTAAGTACCGGTTAATCTTACCCTAAGTATATTCTAGCAAATTATGAATTTTTAGGGAGTGATCTTGTAACGACCCTTGACCCTTGAAAATTGGGAGATTTTTTTTTTGAACTTAATTTACCCACTTATTCCATTATTCTATTAGGTTGTATTCCTGTTCAATGTCATATCACTTTTCCTAATTCTTTATCTGTAATTATATTTAAATTTCATATTTCAACATATACAGCCGATAGAAATTTCGGCAGCATAACAGATTATATATGAGCCTACCCACCTGTAAATCAATTGTTTTAACAATTCTAGATATCCACAACTACCAAGCATACTTTCCAAATCCACATTTACAACTCAATACATCCATTTCGATTCAATACTAAACAACTTAAAACATAATCCCAAAAGTAATATTCCTTACATTGTTTTCCTTACAAATTACATCTCAACAAAATATTTCCAATATATGTCTGTGCATAAAAACGTGTTTGGTAAAGGAATGTAATTGTATACATTTTCTGCGTGTACAAAAAGTAGCCTAGGGTAGCTCTTTCCCACCAGCCTACGTCATGTACGCAGCAGGTAACGCCTATAGATCACTGCAAATAGTCTGAAAGGTATAGGGGTGAGCTTTTGGGGAAAATCCCAGTAAGATAATACGTTTAAAGCAGTTCTGATATGTAAAAGCATGTAAAATCGTTCTTAAAACCAATCTTTAACGTGATATGTAAATTGTCATTTCATGCATAGTCATCATAAAAATCATAAAGAATGAGTGTCTTTAAAACAAATAACATGCTTAACTATTTTACAAACATTTCATTGTTCATGGATGAGTTCTCAAAATCATCTCTATTCATAAACATTTCAAAATCAATTATCATGAATATCATAAAAGCACATAATCATTCATAATGAAATTGATTAGACTAGGCTATAACTAAGTCATGCGATATGTGTCATTCTGCGTAGAGAGTCATCATACCTATGGCCATGGTAAGGGGGCTGTAGACTGGATCAGGGTCATATAGCCCTTCCATAAAATATGGGTAGTATCTATCTTTCTTACTTTCAGTAGCACCTAGCTAGGACACGAGCACCAAAGACACTCTCCGTGTGGGAAACATAAATGAGTGTTGCGCGGGCACGAGATACTATCGAAACATCATCATCATAAACCATCAATAGCAAGACATCTTCCACACAGGTTGAGTCAAGTGCTACAGGGGCCCTATATACCTGTACCCAAGTGGTGAAGCCGGAACACCACAAGAAGTAACCATACATGAAGCCTAAGTCTCAAAAACTTCTTTTCCCCTTTTTCCCTTTTTTTTTCTATGCTTTTGAAATTGTCAAAAGTTTCTTTAAAAATATGGATATAAAATCATAAATCAAAGTAAAGCTTCCATATGTTTCATACCTTAGGAAAGATTCATTTCATAACATGGAAGTACTAGGAGAATATTTCTTAAAACTAAAACATGCTTCGTAAATAGTTCCACAAGTATGAAAGCAGTGATAAATCATTTCAAAATATAATGCTGCTTCATAAAATCTTTTATCAGTGAAACAAGAATGCATTATCAGAACTAAGTTAAATGGTATCCCTTACCTCGATTTATCGGATATTTCGAGTTTAAGTAATGACGCCTCCAAGTGTCTCCCCTAATTCCTCCTACGATTCTCCTACATCGAAGTTTGTATATTTAGCATCCTATTCATACGAATTGTCCGAAATGCTTCAAAATCGTAACCTATTCGTTACTACTTTGTGTGTACGTATAAATGTACATACCTAGGCTATCAAGTGTGTTTATATATTTTTATTACTATTATTTATTGTTATTTTTTTGTATGTACATATACTAACATACACATTTATTATATACACCTATATGTATATACACATAAATATATACACATACATATATTATTATTTGTTTTCATTATTCATTATCACATATATTTATTTATTTGTCTACTTCTCATCTTTCCTGTTTTTATTCCATATCTAATTTAATCTACACTAACATGCTTATATCCCAACATATATATATATATATATACATGTACATTAAATATACATATATATATATAAATTTACCTTTTTCTTTTCCTCTTTTTTTTTTCAAATTTCCAGCCTTTTTCCTTTTTCTTTCTCGGCTATTGCTCACTGCTCCTTTCTTCAGCTATCGTGACTACCTCTGCTCCAGCCTTCCATCATCATCATGCTCATTCGATCACTTCTTCTCTTCTTCCACCGAACCTCTATTTCTCCTTCTGCTCTCGGGTCCTGCTTTCCTCACTCTCGGTTTGCTCCTTCAGCTCTTCTCTTCCTCGATTTTGTTTCAGCTCAGCTCTGCTTCAGTTTTATGGTTCTGCTTCTCTTCACCCTCGATCTGCTCTCCCTCCAGCCTTAGTTTGCTCTCCCTCAACCTCTTTTTTTTTTTGCTTCTCCTTCAGCTCCTCGATCTGCTTTAATTTCCAGCCCCGGTTCTACTTCAGCCTCCTCCTTCCTCGGTTTGCTCTGCTTCCTCGTCGGTCCCTTCCCTTCTTCATTCCTTTCTCTTCTTTCGTCCTCCCCCTTCTCGGCCGACCATCTTCCTTACCTTCTCCTTTTTTTTCTTTCCTTTCTTCTCTTTCTTCCTCCTCCTTCTCGGTTGACCAGCTTCCTTCCCTTCTCTTCTTTTTCTTTCCTTCCTTTTCTTTCTTCCTCGGCCGACCCAGCCTTTCTCTTCTCCCTTTCTTTCTTCTTTTCTTTCTTTTCTCTCTTTCCTTCTCCCTCGGCCGAACCAACTTTCCTTCTCTTCTCCCTTTCTTTCTTTCCCGTTCAGCATAGGTAACTCTACTTTTTTCGAAATGCAGAATTGCGGAATTGGCTTTCTTTGAAAGCCAATTTCGTACATGTATATATATTATATAAATATATATATATATATATTATATTAATATATATATATATATATATTATTTGTTGTTTGTTGTTTATTATATATATATTTTTTGTTTGTTTGTTGTTTTTTTTCTTTTATCCTTTTCATTCATTTTTCATTCTCATTTCTTTTTCTATTTATTAACACATATTTTATCACATGTATTTGTTATATATATATATATATATATATATATATATATATATATATTACAATTTATTTATTTTATTTAGTTTGTTTTTTGTTTGTTTTTATTGATACTTATATATTACATACTATATATTACCTAACATATATATTTGTTATTTATTTACATTATTATCTATCTATTTTTAAATTTGTCTAGTATGTATATATATACATATATATATATATATATATATACATTTTGTTTTATAAACTTATCCAATGTCACAATGTTCATGCCTTCCATGAAATTTTCATTATTTCGAAAATTAAATATTCTTGGGATCTCATCACTCCTTATAAATCCTCGATATAAGTTTTACATCAAAATTTTCAACTAATGAATCAAAATTTTTCAATCCCTCCATGTTTGCATTTGCTTTATCACTTCCTGTATCTTGGGCTCTCTGTCGTTCACGGGCTTCTTGGCTCCCATATTCCTCGAGCCCTACAACGAATATTCGTACTTCCATTAAAACATATTATTCTCATATCCCTTTTTTTTTTCTTTTTTTTTTTTGTTTAGTTTTTCTTTTTCTTTTTTTTAATTAATTTTTATTTTTATTTTTATTTTTTTATTTTTATCATATATATATATTATTTATATATATCTATTTATATTTATATTTATATATATATATATATTTTATATTTTTATTGTATATGTTATATTTGTATTTTTATATATATATATGTATATTTTTAATTATATTTTCATTCTTGGAAAATTACATCTATATATATATATATATATATTTTTGTTTAATCTAAAAACAGAAAATTTGCGGTGTTTACACATCCCCACAAGGCCGCCAACCTCATCCATCACTCTCACCCTACTTAAGAGGTCTTTTGAGCCTGTTGGGCCTTTTGGCTGACTCCAAGGGCAGACAGCGCTACTCCACAAATCCAGTAAAACTAGTGCGAGCTAGGCTCTAGCACTCTATATATAAATCACATGAAAATTTTATAAAAATCTGGTGCGAGTTAGACTCTAGCACCGTGTCACGAAAATCATGTAAAATCTGGTGCGAGTTAGACTCTAGCACCTATGCATGTAAAACTCTAGTGCGAGCTCTCGCTCCAGCACTAATGCATGCATAACACAAATCAAACATCGTGCGAGCTGAGCTCTAGCACGTCACATGTAAATAAAAACACGTAGGCGGCTCGGTTATCTCCAAATAGTTTTCACAGAAATTACATCGTTTAAGGTATGCAATGCTATGCATTTTTCTTTAAAAGCGAGCCAGCCTACTCATGCATGTGTTAAAATACCTCCAAAACGAGCAGGAACCTCTTATCCTTGCTTCTCCCAATTTTTCCTAAATTTGTAAGTTCTATCCTTAACAAGGGTATTTTAGTAATTTGCCCATTCGGGGCACTAAAATTATTAATTGACCTCTAGACCCTTCAGGTAATTTATAAAGACTGCAGATGAACTTAAAATTGAGTAAAGTTACCTCTAGCAGTCCGCAGAATTCCCTTACCTTATTTTCCTGTCGAGTCTGACCTTTTCTTTTCCACTGTTGTCTCGTCGCGCAGTCCGATATGCTCCCAATCAAATGTCCGGAACTGCGTATAATTATTCCTCAGGTCAGATATTATACAATTTAATTGTATTTAATATTTTCTGGGCTTAGTTTAAATCATTGGGCCCGTTTACCGCTATTGGGCCCGATTGCACCTTAATGGGCCTTAATCTGCCTTAAGCCCATTTTCCACTTAATTTTCGCTTTATCGAGGCCTATTGGGCTCACTGGGCCCACCATCAATTTATTGGGTCTCGTTCTAACTCTTGAATAGCAATTATTTATTATTTACGACAATTTATCTAAATTTTCATAATTTAATTCAATTTATGCGGAATTTAAATTCATATCACGCATAACGATGTAAATTGTCGTAAATAAGGGCCACTTACTCGTGATTCCATGCTAGTACGAAATTCGAGGCTGTCTCGAGCTCTCTTTGGATGCCAATCGTCGAGCTACACAATTTCATAATTTTTCGGTTAACTTCCAATCGAAAATTAATTAAATAAAATATTCCAAAATTTAAATCGGTCAATTTGACCGCTTATCGACTTACCCGAAGCTCGATTACATCGTTGGAATTTTCACAAATTTTTTTCTCTTTTTCTTTTTCCCTTTTTCTTCCTTTTTTCCTCTCTTTTTGGCTGAACCGGTTTAGACCGTCGGTTCACTCCGGTTCGGCCGGTTCACCGCCGGTTCACTGCCTTGCCGATCGGTTCTCTGCCGGCTTCCACCGCCAGCAGCTCCGCAAGGTTGTCCGCAGCACGAATCTGGGCTTGGTTCGCCTCGAGCTCGCCGGAAAATGGCCGGTCCGGCCTGTTCTCCTCCGACCGTTGGACCCATTTCTCCTCTTGGCCGTCGCCGGCGATTCCGGCCGTTTCGCCGGCTGCTACCGGTCTCAAAATGACCGGCTCCTCCTCCTGAACTCATCGGTGGCCTCCGTTGATACCCAGCCGCCGTGGATCGTCGGAAATCGGGCCGTTTCTCCTCGGTTCTTTCCCTCCTCCGATCGGCTTCCTCCGGCCACTGCACGGCGCGTCTCCGGTACCATCTTGCTCGCCGACCTCGCCTCTTCCTCGTCGGCTCCTCGTCGGCGGTCGTCGGTCGCTGGTGCATCCTCGGCTTCCTCGGTTTTCTCGGCTTCCGTTTCTCTGCTTCTCTTTCTCTCTCCCCGACCCGTTTCTCTCTTTTTTTTCCTTTCAGATTCTTTTTTTTTTGTTTTATTATTATTATTATATTTTAATCATTAAAATACATTAAAAATACCTAAATATCCCTTAAAATATCTTTAAAATTATTATCTTATTCTAAATTAATTAATTTAATTTATTTAATTTATTTTAACCCTTTTTCAGGTATAATTTCTCTGTATTTTTGGGATATTGTCCCGAATGACTTTTCGGTATATTTTTCGATTATTTTCGGGATTATTTTTTCCGAACTAAGAATCTCGATTAATTCCGATTAATTCTCATAAATTAATATCTTGATCAATTTAACCCAATATAAATTTATTTCACCTTTATTGACCAAGATTTCTCAAATCCATATTTTTAATTAAATTTCCTTATCGAAATTATACCGACTTTCGGTCTTTTAACCATTTTGCCCTTACACATGTTCGAGAATTAATTCAACCTGACTTCCCTTCACGAATACTCATCCATTTCGTATTTTAATTAAATTCGGGTCTTACAACTCTCCCCCACTTAAAGAATTTGGTCCTCCAAATTAGAACCAATTCATATGAGTCCATAAACTACTCCGGTTACATCAATCGTATCATACTTTTTTAATTCTTATGTGATCTTTTTCCGGAGTGTATTACTACCAAAGGACTTTAATTAGGGAGATCGTCTTAAACCTCAATACTTTCTCTTTCTTGTTTAATGCCCGAATCAACTTATCAATATACTTATATTTTCATTAAGCTGAACTTTTGGAGTTCATATTCGATTACCTATGCTGGATCTGGATAGTATTGCCGAAGCATCAAAAACTGAAACACATTGTGGGTGCCTGTTAATTCAGGTGATAACACCAACTTACAGGTCTTATCTCCCACTTGTCCAATCTCTCAAAATATTCCATCCAGCGCAACTCAATTTACCTTCCTCCAAAAATCCGCTACGTCCTTATTCTCTTAGGACAAGAAACATTCCAACCATACTAATTCACTCTCGGTGAATTCCAATACTTTTCTATCTGCTCTGAGGTGTTCTTAATCTCTCATCCTTAACTAAACATCCTCAGAGACTTATTATCCAAGGTCGAAAATAATTCTATCTGTCACCCACTTTTTCTTATCCAATTTGGGGAACAACCCCTACAGCCATACTCTGCCTCATATCTTGTTATTCCGATACTCAAGTGGCAACTGTCACTATTGACGAATTCGATTTGTAATAACTGATCATCCCAGGAGCATAAAAATCAAGGGCACACGCTTTCATCGGATCCTTCAGAACCTGTACAGTCCTCTCTGACTGACCATCTGTCTGAGGATGAAAAGCTGTGCTAATACTCAGTCGGGTTCCCATAGCTTCCTAAAAAAATATTCCCTGAAGTAAGAAGTGAAGCGGGAATCTCTATATAATACCATGCTCACTGGAACGCTACTTAATGTTCCACAATCTTCCTTACACATAAATCCTCATATACACTCTGAGTATTTGGGGATTTCATAACAAAAAAAGTGGGTAGACTTAGTCACTCTATCGACTATTATCTAAATAGCCTCGTAATTCACCTGGGTTCTATGTAACCCATCACCACATTCATGGAGACTTGCTCCCATTTTCGTGCCGTGTCTATATAGGTAGAGGCTGTAATACCCTGCAGACTTTTAATATTCTACCTTATTCTGCTGACATACTAGGCACTTTTCCACAATCTCTACCATATATCTTTTCACATCTGACCACCAATACCCTTTTTAGAGATTTCATATATATATATTTGTTACTTTTCGTATGCACTGTATATCCTGAAGAGTGAGCTTCTGACAATATTACTATCTCATCAATTGTGGTCCTGGGGAGCACTCATATTGTCTCTGAATCCTCAGTTACTCATCATCACCCACTATGAACTCTATCACTGTACCCTTCTGAATCTGACCCACACTATCGACATCCTGCCGATCATCATGCTAAGCCTGGCAAATCCGGGCACTCTCATCCGGTTCTAATCTCAGGCTAGCTGTCACACAATCACGATCATCATCAGAAGGGATTACATCAATACTGAGGCTCATAACTGCTCTAGCAGCTCACGCTCCCTGACCATCATACGTAATACCACCCCGAGGCTCTTTCTGCTCAAGGCATCAGTCATCACATTAGCCTTTCCTGGGTGGTACAATTTTCTCAATCAAAATCTCTCAAAAGCTCTAACCCACTATGTATTCTCATATTCACCTCTTTCTGTGAAAACAGATACTTGGGCTTTATGATCAATGCATATTCACAATTTCTCACTATGTACATAATAGTACCATATCCTCAGTACAAATACTATCGCTGCCAACTTTAAATCATGGGTCATATAGTTTATTTCATGATCAAGGAGTTGTTTGACTCCATACTTGACTATCTTCCCATTTTACATCAATACACAGCTCCTTCATAATTTTGAGTCATTCATACACACTGAGAACCTCTTGAGCTGTTGGGTATAGTGAAATTAGTCATGGTGGTCAGTTCATACTTCACTACACCGAAATTCACGTCACATCTATCATCTCACTCAAAGACCACGTTTTCATAGTTAAACGTGTCAACAAGGTATACCCTATTGAGAACTCGCAACAACCCATTTGTAAAAGCAATTTTCCAATTGTTGCTTATAATTTGCCCTGGACTTTAACTACACTCAACATATCATCGATAATGATGATTACAAATCGGTCCAATCCTTACTTATCCACGCATAAGCGTATAAGATCCTTCAAAATCGCTTACGTTTTTAGGTACTAACCTGCGTCATTTCCTTTTCTTATATTAACAGATCTTATTAAATTTTTACTATGATAACCTTTATGATTTGTCAAATTTTAATATTCTTATCATCTTAGTAAAGGTATCCTAATGCTAAAGGTATTTATTACAACGATCGATTTCACGTTATAGGTCATATATACATACTTTTAGACGCTGTCAAGTCTTCAGGTGGGGAGGTATTTTGAAATACCTTTATTAACCTTCAGACTTAACCACATATACTTTATATACCAGTCCATGTGGTTACAATTTGTATTCGCTACTAATTGCTTTAATCCTAATGACTTCATATCGTAAGGATGTTTTCACCTTGCATACGCCTCTTACTCCAATACATGTTGTATTTAGGATCTATCTTATCTTAAAGATTCTCTCGTTTCATATATCCCTCATGACAAAACTCTTTCATTATTCATTCCGTGAGTACAATCCTTTACTCCTTTAATTTCAACTGTTGCACCCCTTTTTATCACTTAAAATCTCTATATCCATATTTCGTTGATTAATCCTCCTCTATTGGGGTACTCATTTATCAGTATTGTGCCCAAAGATGTAGGCATTCATGCCTTTTACTCACTTATATGCGAATGAAGGCGGTATGAACAAATGTGTGGCACCAGGATCAATGAACATATGTACTTCATTATTCATAACAAGTGTGGTATCTTACACCACATCCACGAAACATCAATAGTGTCCTGGTCCAAGACATCCTCTCGCCTTTGTCCAACAGCCTACTTTCCTTTTTTCTTTTCGACTATGGCCTCCCTTTTCGTTGCAGTTATACCAACGAAGTTTTTCTCTGTCTCTTTACTTTCCTGTGGGGTGATCTCGCCCAACTTGTGCAACCAAAATCAATGGTCCGTCTTACCACACTTAACGACCATTTTCATCAATACAGTGTAGGTATAGACCCTCCTTTCGTGATATCCACCACACATCCTACAATGATCACACTGCTACTCTGCTTCGTAGCAGGTCAGGGTCCTCCAGTCACAATACCCCTCAAGAGTGCCAAAATTGGATGCACTGGGGCCTTACTAATTGTCTTACTCCATGACTCATCAAATTAAATCTTTTACCAATTACCATTTTTCCATTTTAACATCTTTGTCATTTCTCGATTCTCTTTTCTGTCTCTATTTCAGCCCTCACTACCTTTTCCAATCTCAGAGGCGTGCAATTCATGTTCTTATTTACCTAACTGTAAATCTGCATACTGCCTCGATATAAGTAATATCTCATGGGCCAATCGGACTCTAACTGAAAAGTTGAGCCATTTCATGAACTTTTAAACATCTCGACAGTCACTTGTTCATAGTGTCGAGGTAATATCTGCCAAAGAATATAACTGAGTTTCATACTCATAATCAATTTAGTATTCCTGGGCAGTGTAAGAAATTTTTCCTTTAAATCATGTCCGGGATATCCTGTCACCGGAATACATCCAATAAGATTTCTCATCTTAGCTATGGATGTTTAACACTTAAGATGGGTCGAGCGGGTTTCCACCAATGCTCCGCTGCGCCCTCTGATCTCATACATAATCTGAGCAATTAGCTCCTCACAATAATCTCCACACTCCGCTCCAATCTCTCGAAGCGTGTCTCAATACTGTCTGATCACTCTGTCGGACTCTGAGAGGCATGTTCAACATTAGCCTCTATTCCAATTTCATTCTGATTCTCATAGGTCAACTCAGCACGACTAGCAGGCTCAAGTCTACCTCTACTACCTCTGCCTCGTGCATTATCTCATCTAACGCCACTCATATTAGGCATTCCTGCATTCTCGACCATTTCTTAGTCAAAACCCATCTCGATATACACTATTGTATCTAACCAAGCACAGTAACATGGGGATGCAATTTTTTAATTTCTGACACTGACACACATCAGACCAATTGCTGCTCTGATACCACCTTTATATGTACGACCCGAACTACCCAAAAATCAAAGTTAATTTTTCGCATTT
Source organism: Firmiana major (assembly GCA_033439115.1). NCBI lineage: Eukaryota > Viridiplantae > Streptophyta > Magnoliopsida > Malvales > Malvaceae > Firmiana > Firmiana major. Next base: position 15,701,313 of record CM065903.1, on the reverse strand, counting down.
TGTTATTTCTATTTCATACTTACCTTTCCTCTGATCGTGATCACACTCCACGAACAAATTGGGCTGTGCGTCAATGCCAGTCCCACCATACATTTACCATGTAACTTATTTCTTCTCCAGTCATTTATAAAATGTCTACAATATTTATACATCCCCTAGAGACACTTACAAACATGTTATTGTGCTATGCTTATGTAGATACTATATGTACAAGTGTATATACCTTATGTTGATGGGCAGCAACGGATATCCAGAATGCAGTACTGAGTCGCCTCAACTTCAACTGGAGATTATCTGTGGGAGAAAATGAAAGGGGTGAGCACATCAAGCTCAGTAAGGCAATCCTACAAACAAGTAGGTAACCATACTACCTACATGAACGTGGTGCCGTGTATAAACCACCATTTCTTCACACATTTTAAAACAGATGATATGAGTTATGATGTTATATAAAACACATTTGCACGGAAAATTCAACATGCAATTATCTTCAAAATCATATCTTTCTCGTTTAAAATTTCATAGTAAAGTCAGGACTCGACCCCTCCTTCGGGTGATCCTGACTCACACAAAATCATGAAAATTCGTTTACATCACATATGGGTTTAAAAAGCATGGAAATAACCATCATGCACATTTAATTAAAAACCCAGTTTAATTTTATCAAAATCGTCGACATGCGAGACGAGGCAATATCTGTATAACGGCAATAACCAGGACTGGCCATATGTGTCCTTGTGAGTCCCTCTAGCTTCACGGATCCCAGTGTGCGAGGTCTCACCCTGATCAGGAACCGCCCGAGAGGTGGGTCAATCCAACCTGTCAGTCTTATCCGATCTCACGCATCCGAAGATGCCGTATCTAAAGATACCCCGTATCACAAGATACCGTATCCGAAGATACCCCGTATCACAAAGATACCGTATTCGAAGATACCCCACGGTACATCGTACTCCATGCTACTTGCACGGTACATCGTACTCCATGGACCCATATCACTCTAGGTACTCCAGCCCAAATGGCCTGCTTCCCACAGAGAGGTTTTGTTTCTCAATATTCATGCCATGTCTTAAAACGCACGTGCGAGCCTATTAAATCGGTGACACACAGTCTACCCGATGCTCCAAGCACGGCTCATCACATGTCCTCATAAAATCAGTGCGAGCAATGCTCAACACTCTCATCAAATCAAGTAAAATCAGCAGAGCCCGCTTTACATCCCCACAAGGCCGCCAACCTTATCCCTCACTCTCTCCCTACTTAAGAGGTCTTTTGAGCCTGTTGGGCCTTTTGGCTGACTCCAAGGGCAGACAGCGCTACTCCACAAATCCAGTAAAACTAGTGCGAGCTAGGCTCTAGCACTCTATATATAAATCACATGAAAATTTTATAAAAATCTGGTGCGAGTTAGAATCTAGCACCGTGTCACGAAAATCATGTAAAATCTGGTGCGAGTTAGACTCTAGCACCTGTGCATGTAAAACTCTGGTGCGAGCTCTCGCTCCAGCACTAATGCATGCATAACACAAATCAAACATCGTGCGAGCTGAGCTCTAGCACGTCACATGTAAATAAAAACACGTAGGCGGCTCGGTTATCTCCAAATAGTTTTCACAGAAATTACATCGTTTAAGGTATGCAATGCTATGCATTTTTCTTTAAAAGCGAGCCAGCCTACTCATGCATGTGTTAAAATACCTCCAGAACGAGCAGGAACCTCTTGTCCTTGCTTCTCCCAATTTTTCCTAAATTTGTAAGTTCTACCCTTAACAAGGGTATTTTAGTAATTTGCCCATTCGGGGCACTAAAATTATTAATTGACCTCTAGACCCTTCAGGTAATTTATAAAGACTGCAGATGAGCTTAAAATTGCGTAAAGTTACCTCTAGCAGTCCGCAAAATTCCCTTACCTTATTTTCCTGTCGAGTCTGACCTTTTCTTTTCCACTGTTGTCTTGTCGTGCAGTCCGATATGCTCCCAATCAAATGTTCGAAACTGCGTATAATTATTCTTCAGGTCAGATATTATACAATTTAATTGTATTTAATATTTTCTGGGCTTAATTTAAATCATTGGGCCCGATTGCACCTTAATGGGCCTTAATCGGCCTTAAGCCCGTTTTCCACTTAATTTTCTCTTTATCGAGGCCTATTGGGCTCACTGGGCCCACCATCAATTTATTGGGCCTCGTTCTAACTCTCGAATAGCAATTATTTATTATTTACGACAATTTATCTAAATTTTCATAATTTAATTTAATTTATGCGGAATTTAAATTCATATCACGCATAACGATGTAAATTGTCGTAAATAAGGGTCACTTACCCGTGATTCCATGTTAGTACGAAATTCGAGGCTGTCTCGAGCTCTCTTTGGATGCCAATCGTCGAGCTACACAATTTCATAATTTTTCGGGTAAACTTCCAGTCGAAAATTAATTAAATAAAATATTTCAAAATTTAAATCGGTCAATTTGACCGCTTATCGACTTACCCGAAGCTCGATTACATCGCTGGAATTTTCACCAATCTTTTTCTCTTTTTCTTTTTCCCTTTTTCTTCCTTTTTTCCTCTCTTTTTGGCTGAATCGGTTCAGTCCGGTTCGGACCGGTTCAGACCGTCGGTTCACTCCGGTTCGGCTGGTTCACCGCTGGTTCACCTCCTTGCCGACGGGTTCTCTGTCGGCTTCCACCACCAGCAGCTCCGCAAGGTTGTCCGCAGCACGAATCTGGGCTTGGTTCGCCTCGAGCTCGCTGGAAAATGGCCGGTCCGGCCTGTTCTCCTCCGACCGTCGGGACCCATTTCTCCTCTTGGCCGTCGCCGGCGATTCCGGCCGTTTCGCCTGCTGCTACCGGTCTCAAAATGACCGGCTCCTCCTCCTGAACTCATCGGTGGCCTCCGTTGATGCCCAGCTGCCGTGGATCGTCGAAAATCGGGCCGTTTCTCCTCGGTTCTTTCCCTCCTCCGATCGGCTTCCTCCGGCCACTGCACGGCGCGTCTCCAGTACCATCTTGCTCGCCGGCCTCGCCTCTTCCTCGTCGGCTCCTCGTCGGGGGTCGTCGATCGCCGGTGCGTCCTCGGCTTCCTCGGTTTTCTCAGCTTTCGTTTCTCTGCTTCTCTTTCTCTCTCCCCGACCCGTTTCTCTCTTTTTTTTCTTTTAGATTCTTTTTTTTGTTTTATTATTATTATTATTATTATTATATTTTAATCATTAAAATACATTAAAAATACCCAAATATCCCTTAAAATATCCTTAAAATTATTATTTTACTCTAAATTAATTAATTTTATTTTATTTAATTTATTTATTATATTTTAACCCTTTTTCGGGTATAATTTCTCCGTATTTTTGGGATATTGTCCCGAATGACTTTTCGGTATATTTTTCGATTATTTTCGGGATTATTTTTCCAAACTAAAAATCCCGATTAATTCCGATTAATTCCCATAAATTAATATCTTGATCAATTTAACCCAATATAAATTTATTTCACCTTTATTGACCAAGATTTCTCAAATCCATATTTTTAATTAAATTTCCTTATCGAAATTATACCGACTTTTGGTCTTTTGACTATTTTGCCCTTACACATGTTCGAGAATTAATTCAACCCGACTTCCCTTCACGAATACTCATCCATTTCGTATTTTAATTAAATTCGGGTCTTACACTTAATGTTTTCTATCTTCTCGGTTTCTTTCATGAGTTGTTATTTTTGTATTTTCAAAGCTTATTTTTCTAGTACAATGTCTCGGTTTCTTCTCCACATGCATTACTATTGCTTTGTCTTCTTTATGTGTTAAACCAGAAGCTCTCGGTTTGCTCTTTGTTTCATGTCCTCGATTTCTTCTTTATTCCAAGTTCTCGGTTTGCTATAGTGTATTCGGTGCCTTCACTTCTCCTTCATCTTTGCCTTTCGGTTTTGGTATGTTGATGTGGGCTGATGCTGGGCATTGCTCCTCATCAATAACAATGTGGAACAAAGGCAGTAAGAGTTGGAGTAACAGGCAATCCGATGATGATGATGTTGTGCACAAGCGGAAGCATAAAACACAACTATAACTACTAATTATTTAAGCAGACAAAAACAAATGATCAAATGCAAAGCGTAAAGGAAGAAAAGAGAAAAACACAAGATTTTACGTGGTTCGGTATAATTACCTACGTCCACGGGCGCTGCTGAAAACCTTCACTAATTCCAAAATGGAATTATTACAAAATCTGGACACAATTGCAAAATCCAAAAACTAATAGGGAAAAGCCAAAATACAAATATATGGGCTATTTATATTTCTCTCAGGGATATCTAACCTATTAGCCCAGGCCTCAATTTATAAGCCAAAACTCTTTCTCTCCCTTTGTGATTTTTCCAATGTGGGATTCCTTACTAGGCTAATAAGCCATTAATTTCAACAAATCTCCACCTTGGCGAATTAGCCTTCAGCAATGCCTTCAAATGTATCTCTCAGACTTTCAAAACATTAATCAAGTTCAAACAATGATTGAACTTGATTGCTGTCACCACTTTGGTCATCATATCTGCGGGATTGTCAGCAGTCCCAATTTTCTGTAAAAGAATCTTCCCTTCAGTCAGAATTTCCCGCACGAAATGATATCGAACATCAATATGCTTAGTGCGAACATGGAATACTGGATTCTTTGCTAAATAAATGGCACTCTGACTATTCGAATGAATAGTGATATTCCTTTGTCCCATTCCCAATTCTTTCAGTAATCCTTGTAACCAAATTGCTTCCTTTACAGCCTCTGCTAACGCCATGTACTCTGCTTCTGTCGTAGACAAAGCAACTGTTGACTGTAAGGTAGACTTCCAACTTACTGGAGCTTTTGCAAGAGTGAACACATATCCAGTAATTGATCGACGCTTATCCAAATCACCAGCATAATCTGAATCAATGTATCCGATTGCCACCTGACCAAGTGAGTCCTCCTTCTGAAAGACCAAACCAATATCTATAGTTTTCAACAAACCAATATCTATAGTATCCATTTCACGGCTTGCCAATGTCCTTTACCAGGATCATGCATATACCTGCTCACAACTCCAACTGCCTGTGAAATGTCGGGTCTCGTACACACCATAACATTCTTCCACTTATCTATTTCAGAATATTGGACTGCTTCTCTATAAGTAGAAGGAACTTCATCGTCTACAATTGGAAGTGCATAGGCCACCATATCAACAAAACGAGCAGACTTGCAAATCTCCCTTCTTGGCCTATTCATTACAATTGATTCTTGTTGCAGTAGAGGTTCTTGGGCGGAAACCTCTTCATCATCTTCAATAGTCTCATTTTCAACAATTTTAACTGGATTAATTGTTGACTCAAACTCCACCTGTTTCCGTGTAGACTCCACCTGTTGCAGAATATCCTCAGCATTCTCATATGTTTTCTTCATCAACATAGGAGATTCATCAAAAGTAACATCCCTACTAAATATTATTTTCTTCGAATTTGGATATAACAGACGATATCCTTTTACCCCTGATGAAATCCCCACAAAAATAGCTTTCTTAGCTCTCGGATCCAACTTAGATTCTTTTACATGATAATACGCAGTACACCCAAATACATGTAAAGAATCATAATCATTAACAGGTTTTCCAGACCAAACCTCCAATGGAGTTCTACCATCAATTGCTGTTGATGGTAACCGATTAATGAGATGACACGCATAAGTCACTGCCTCAGCCCAAAACTCCTTGCCCAACCCAGCATTGGACAACATACACCGAACTTTCTCCAGTGTTCGGTTCATGCGTTCTGCCACCCCATTCTGCTGCGGTGTGTTTCTGATTGTGAAATGACGTACAATGCCAGCATCTTGACAAATTCTCAGAAAAGGATCACTTCTATATTCACCTCCATTGTCTGTTCTGAGGTACTTAATCTTTCTTCCAGTCTGAGTTTCCACCATTTTTTTCCAATTAATGAAAATCTCAAGTACGTCATCCTTCGTCTTCATCGTATACACCCAAATTCTTCTGGAAAAGTCATCAACAAATGTGACAAAATAATGTTTACCCCCCATGGATGCTGTCCTGGTAGGTCCCCAAACATCAGAATGGACATAATCCAAAATGCCTTTCGTATTATGAATTGCAGCCCCAAATTTCACTCTCGTCTGCTTTCCCAGAACACAATACTCACAAAAATCTAACTTGCAGGTCTTTGCTCCTTTCAACAAGCCTTGATTCACCAAACTGCTTAAGGCTTTCTCACCTGCATGTCCCAAGCGCATATGCCATAGCCTGATCGAATCTGAATCAACATCCTTCTCTAAAGCTGCTGCTGTTGATCCAGTAACTGTACAACCATTGTAGTAGTACAAGTTATTCTTCCTTGTGCCTTTCATAGTCACCAAAGCACCAGACACAACTTTCAAAACTCCATCTCGAATAATTACCCCATAGCCTTTAGAATCTAAGACTCCCAATGAGATGAGATTCTTCTTCAACTCTGGTACATATCGAACTTCAGTCAAAACTCTAGTTGATCCATCATCATTCTTTAACTGGATTGAACCTATCCCCAAAGTTTTACATGAGTTATCATTACCCATGAAAACAACTCCACCTTCTAGTGCTTCGAAGTTGAAGAACCACTCCTTATGTGGACACATATGATAAGTACAACCCGTATCCAAAATCCACTCATTACTTCCAGATGTGGATGGTTGACCGACCAACGCGAAATCATCATTAATATGTTCGACTACATATGCATCAGAAGTAGCTTTGCCCTTACCCTTATCTTTCTTCTGCAGCTTCGGACAATCTTTCTTCCAATGCCCTTTCTCATGACAAAAGGCACATTCATCTTTATCAGGTCTTTTCTTCGAACGTGATCTTCCCCTACTTTCTCGTCTTCGGCTTTGGCTTCGTCCCCTAACTACGAGCGCCTCTGCTGATTCATCCCTATTCTCTTTCTGATCTTTCTTTCGAATTTCATAATTAAGCAAAGCTGCACACACTTCTTCAAAGGATAATTTTTCCTTTCCATGAATAAGTGTAATGCACAAATGATCCAACTCATCAGGAAGAGATCCTATTAGCAGCATAGCTTTTTGCTCATCTTTGAAGGTTTCATCCAAATTCAACAAATCAGCTAACAAACGGTTGAATTCATCGATGTGATCACTGATATTCATACCCGATTTCAACTGAAGGCGATATAGCCTCTTCAATAAATAAAGCCGATTCTCGTTGCTTTTCTTCATATATTTATTCTCCAGCGCCTCCCACAATATTTTGGCAGAAGTTTCCTTCATGAATGGATACTTCTGTTCTCTGCAGAGACATGAACGAATCAACCCACATGCTTTCGCATTCAGTCTCTCCCAATCTTTTTCTTTGACCTCATCGGGTTTCTTTTCTTCCAGAGTGATGTCTAAATCTTGTTGACACAGGACATCCTTAACTTCACTTTGCCACAAGCCGAAATTATTTCGACCATCAAATTTCTCCACTTCAATTTTTGTTGATGCTGTCATTTCTGCTTCAAACTATTCTCCCAAATGTATACTAACCGTATACCAAAACGATGTGACACTCTAAATAGTACCGTATACTAGAATAGAGAACACAACTTACGTGAACAGTACACCAGGTCAACTCCCAGGAAAGAGAGGTGGGTCACCAGGACACACTTAAATACCAAGTCTTTCCTTAGCCAGAGCCTTCCTAGACATGCACTACCACTTTATCTCAGTTCTGACGTACACGGTATAAATAGAGTATAACAGAGTGCTCTTAATCAAACAGCTCAGGAATAATTTTTCTTTTCTGATGTGGAGGATCAGACAACGCTGCAACCACAGAGCATACTACGACAACCAAGAGCTCTGATACCAATTGTTGTGCACAAGCGGAAGCATAAAACACAACTATAACTACTAATTATTTAAGCAGACAAAAACAAATGATCAAATGCAAAGCGTAAAGGAAGAAAAAAGAAAAACACAAGATTTTACGTGGTTCGGTATAATTACCTACGTCCACGGGCGCTGCTGAAAACCTTCACTAATTCCAAAATGGAATTATTACAAAATCTGGACACAATTGCAAAATCCAGAAACTAATAGGGAAAAGCCAAAATACAAATATATGGGCTATTTATATTTCTCTCAGGGATATCTAACCTATTAGCCCAGGCCTCAATTTATAAGCCAAAACTCTTTCTCTCCCTTTGTGATTTTCCAATGTGGGATTCCTTACTAGGCTAATAAGCCATTAATTTCAACAGATGAGTGTCCCTGCTATCACATTCACGAGGGGTTGTTGATTATTTTTATTTTCAGTTCTGGAAGCTTAGTCATTTCTCTTAGACGTTGTTTTTAAATACTGCATTACTTGGTTGTTTATGTTTCATTTTAGTGCATTTCTCTTAGACGTTGTTTAGTGCATCACCCGTGCATTTCTTTTAGTTTATGTTCCTCTGTTTAGCTCTGTTTCACAACATCTTCACTGATCATTGTTGAGTTGCCTGGTTTCTTACATTAATCTTTGTGTAGTGTTGCAGCTATGTGGCACGGGTTGAGGATAAACTAAGTGTTGCGAGCCTTCATCGTGGTTTCATTCCAGATATGGCACACGACTGCTGTACAGATTGGAGCAGCAAACAGCAGGAGCAGAATCCTTCCTGGAACAGCAACAGTTGCATAACAGACTAGGAACGATGCACAGCTGCTGTGCTGGTCTGTTGAGAATGGCAGCAGGTGGAAATTTGCAGGACTGGAGCTGTGCATGACCGTGTAGCAGAGGCAGCAGGACAATGCCAATGCAGCGGACGTGGCCAGCACCTGGTGAAGGAAGCAGAGCAGCAGATGACCGAGGCAGCAGTACACCGTACCAGGCAGCAAGAGCAGAAGTTGAGAATGAACCTGCTGTACATGAACTCGTAGTGAAACGTACAGCAGAAGCAGGCAACAGGACAAACCGTGGCAGGACATCAACCCGCAGCAGACCAGACAAAGCAGAGCCGTGACCTGGAAATGGAAATGAAAAATGACAAATGAATACTAATTGGAGGGAGTTGTTGTATGATTTAAATTTACTTAAAGGCTTGTTTGGCTAGTTCATTTAGTGATTAACTCATTTTTATGCATTTTTAGTTTTAGTGAAAATTCCAAAAATTGTTTTTCATGCATTAGTTAATTTTTATTGTTAAATTAGTAATTAGTGATAATTAGGATTAATTCAGATTTAATATTTTAGACTTTTAAGATTTGGAGTTAATTTCTTAATTAATTTGCATTTTTATTAGTTAGTTTAATTAGTTTTATTGCTTTATTTTTATTTTTTATATTTGCATTTTATTTTATTTTAATTGCGTTTTAACTGTTTTAAATTTTCTTTAGTAGGTTTGCGATTTTAATTGCTCGGAGTGCTGTAAGTAAGTTTTGTTTCGTTTTATTTCTTATAGTTTTATTATTTTATTACTTTCCAGTATTATTTTTAATTAGCCTTAGTAGATCACCCATTGCAATTTCATAATTTGCTAGGATATACTTAGGGTAAGATTAACCGGTATTTAATTAGGCTAGTCAACTTCTCTATGGGACGATAATTTTAAGACTCAAATCTCATTATTACTTGGACGACCCGTGCACTTGCGGATAAGATACCCTCAGGGTTTCGATCAGGCACCAGCGCAACGTACTGCTTCAGCTCTAGACGATGTCCTTGCTACCTCAGCTACCCGACTGTGCACTGTACTGACAACCCGAATGCACTGTGTTTCATTTCCAGCAGTCGCGGATGTTGTCCAGCTGCTGCTCTCGCGTCTGCCCCCTGGTACCGTCGATATCTTCCTCTCGTCCAGCAACTGATCTGCTCTACTTCTTCCTCATCTGCAGTACGTCCATTTTGCAGTACATCCTTTGCAGTCAGCTACAAACCTGAGCAACACCATGCACTAATGCTGTCTCCTCTTTTGTTCCAGCTGTGCGAGAAATGGCCCTGCTGAATCTAATCGAAACAGAAGATTATGATAGGATTAAATGATCAAAATCAACAAATGCATCACTCTGCATCATAGAGGAATCTAAACAATATACAACCAGTAATGAGAAATTGCAGTAAACAAATTGGCATGAGCAGAGTACCTATTGAAATCAGTCCTTGTTACATCAAGTAGTTAGCTCCTGCTTAGTTCACCATCCAGCATCCATTCTTCCACAACCCGAGCATCACAAAATGTAACAATAAACAAACAAGCAACAGAATGAAAACAACCAAAGGTGAACAGTAAATAAATCATGAAACAGAGGAGAACAGAGTGAAATGTGATTCTTGTCCACTGCACCCGTGAGGCTCTACTGCACCGAATGTCATCAGCTCATCAACCTTTATCACCGGCCAGCAACAAGTAGCAACCCATACAAATTAAAGATGCCGAGAAAACAAGTGCAAAGCAAAGGACAACACACTTTGAATACTGAAATAAAAGATGAAAACAAACACTTTAAATGCACAAAAAAGATGAATCCTTGTAATGTAGACAAAAAAAAATTGAAATAGAAAAAAAAATAAAAAGCAACAAGATAATGCATGATATAAGAGTAAAACCGAAAAGAAATAAGTAGTCATCAACAACTGAAAATAAAAGCAAAGCTATCAACACCCGTAAGCACAATAACGTGGACATTCATCATCCTCGGGTTGCTTCAATTCCAGCTCCTACTGCCATGGTTCCACATTGCCATTGATGTGGAACAATGCTCGGCATCAACCCACATCAAAGCACCAAAACCGAAAGACAGAAATGAAGGAATAAACCTTATCACCCGAATGAACAAAAAACGAAGAACAAAAACATGGAACCTTAATAATGAGAAAATCGAGAGCTATCAACAATATGAAAAATGAAGGTTTTTCATTAAAACAAAAACATAAGCAAATGGAAACTTAGCAAAACCGAGAGCAACTAGGAAATCTAAACTTTTCATAAAAATGGAAATTAACTTGAATAGTAACTTAACAAAAATGAAAATTGCTAATGGGAAAGCTTTTAAAGAAAAAAAAAAACTAATCTAAAACTATCCTAACACTACTCCTACTCCTAAATTACTTTAGCCTAAAAACTACACTAAAAACTACCCTAGGCTACCTCCTTTTTCAATTTCTCATCATGCTCTATTTATACAGCAACATATGGGTACAATGGTAATTTTTCTTCCTAGATGATTTGGCATTGTTTGGCCACTTGTCTTCCTCTGATTTGTTACAGAGTAGATATTCCACGTCACTCGTCTTTTTGTCCAATTGGCTGTGCAATGTAGCTCGACGTGTGTCTTCCAAAAGGTTGGCACGGTGTCCGTCGATCTTATCGCTTCGTAGTGAATAAAATATAGACACCTGGCCTCTTGTGTGTCCAAACGACTGGTGACTCGGTCTGCAAATTGGAAGTGGTCATGTCTCCTTTAGCCCGTTTTCAGCCCAATTTTGACTGAAACGACTGAGTTTCATCCGAATTTTATTTTATCTGCAAATTAAAGAATTTTAATTAAATACAGGGGATAATTAATAAAATAATATGGGGATTTAAATAATTAATTAAGAAATTAAGCACAAATAATTCTATTAAAAATAGAATTATCACACACCCAAAGTTGAGCTTTTGCTTGTCCTCAAGCAAAACAAAACAAATGTAGGAATAACAAGTACCAATATAATAATTTCTCCAATATTATCCTCAAAGATAAAGGACAAACTATGAAATCAAAGATTCACAATTATAAGTCTAACACTCAGAATCATCCCATCATAAGTCCTAACCCAAATTGGACTCCTCGTGTGTGTGTCAAAAATGTCAAAGTCACTTCACCGTACATTACCCTGATCAGATTATGCAAAAACAGTGAATGCAAAGTCAATGACATGTGATCATTCCCATAAGTTTGCTTTTCACTTCTCTCTCCACTAATGTAGTCACACTTAATCAGATATCAATATGACTTCATTAATCTTGTAATGTAAGGCTGGGGCTAAGGTATGATAAAGTCATTTAGGTTTAATTACCCCTTAACATGCATTACTTATAGGATCTTTAATGTAAGAGCTCTTATTATTTCCCCCAAACTTATTTATTTCACTAAACTTTTTTTATTCTATTTTTGTATTTTTCTTCTTCTTTCTCTTTCTCTTTTTTTTTTTGTCATTTCATTCATTTTCTTTTTTTTTTTCAAACTTTCACTATCACCTAATACCCATATGTACATAGCTCGCAATATATCCCAATGACTTTTCATGCTTTCGGGGTAAGGGATAGGAACAGAGTATTTAAGCTACGAAAAATAACGCAGGTGTATTTACAGAGAAAAGCTTATTTAGCCCAGATGGGTGACTAGGGGTAAAATATGTACAAGGTGACTAGAAAGGCTCAAACGATCCAAAGATGGCCTAAATCATTTCCCTAATTAAGTGTGATCTAATATTTCACCTCGAGATTAGATCAAACAAATTCTAGAATATGATGCACAAAATCAATTAAACACATGTAATCCTATGTCCACATAAGCTTTCTCTAAATAACTATACAGATTCATGACATGACATGTGCATAAGATGAGGAAATCACAATCAGAATCAAGACAAAGTCAAGAACTTAACTTCATAGTTTTCATATAATCATGCTTCTTAGTCAATCAAATTCAGACTTAATCATGGGGTCATTTCATCGGAATATGGGAGAACTACATGCTAAGCAATCAATCATCCTAAAATCAAACAATATGAGCTCATATTTTCGAAAAATTTTGAAATTTTTTCCCATTTTGCCCAAATTTTTGAAAAATGCTCAAGTGATATCCCCTCCCCCAAACTTAAAGTGCACAGTTTCCTTAGTGTGCAGATAATATAAACATTGAAGTTCAAGAACAGAGTACTCCCCTATCTAATGATGATGACGAACAACTGAAGCTTGATTGAAAAAGTAATGCTGTAAAAGAAATCTGTAAAATAAAGAAAGAAACAACGGAAAAGAAAAAGAAAAAGAACTATATACAAAGTGAAAAGAAAAATTAAGCCACTTCAAATGCAGCTAAAGAAAACAACACTCAGCAGCAGGGCGGAGAGTAGGAGGGTCAGCCAAAGTGGTGACAAAATGTTAACAGTTAAATCCTCCTGAGCTCTATCTACTTCCCTCATTCTTTCAGATTTCTTATGCTCAAGCTTTATATCCTCCTCAATCTCCATCTTAAAACACTCTTGAGAGTCACCAGGGAACTTTAAAGGTTTTGAAAACATGAAATGTCACCTCCTGATTTAGGACTCTCATAGTCAATTCCCCCTTTTGCACGTTAATCAAAGTCCTACCAGTAGCTAGGAAAGGTCTGCCTAGTATAATGAGGACTACCCTGTCTTTCTCCATGTCTAATACAATAAAATTCACAGGGAAAATAAATTTGTCCACCTTTACTAACACATCCTCAATGACTCCCTTCATATATTTAATGGATCGATCAGCTAGCTGAAGGGTCACTGTGTAAACACCGTAAATTTTCTGTATTAATTGGACAACAAAATTGAATGAAAATATGTTATAAGAAGATATGTATATATTTTTGTTAAATTTAACATGTATTTAAAAAATTAATAAAAATAAATACAATAAATATATATATATATACATATATATTTTGGTTATTTTGAAATTGTAGTTTAAATATATATATATGTATTTATAAATATATATATAATAATAATAAAATATAAAATATATATTAAAAAAATTGAATTGGAGTGTCTTGCGATTCTATTTCGTGTGACACAAAGAGGCAGGGACGAGAATCGGGATTCCCTTCCCCGATCAAGAAGCTGGACTGGGAGGAGACGGGTGATGGTGACCGAGAGGGGAAGCACCCACGGCACCGACGGGCGAAGGCAACTGCAAGGAAGCCATGCACGCCAGCGAGAGGAAACCAAAAAAAAGAGCAAAGAGAGAGGGAGAGACTGAAGGGAAGGAGGAGAAAAGGGAAGAGAAAGGGAGAAACGGTCGGAGGCGGGGCTAAGACCGTGTCTTTGTCGGCTAGAGGGAGGCCAAATGGCTACCAACGACGCGGGAGAAGAAGTAGATCGACGTGGAGAAGAGGCAGCAACACTGTCGAAGGAAGAAATGGCCGAACCGGCCTTGTTCCGACAAGCCCAGGCGTAACAGTCACCCGATCCATGCACCGCGCAACCTCGCGGATTCACTGGAGGTGGAAACCAACGAAGAATCGACCGACGAAGCTCCGAACGGCGAGGTAGAAAGTTGAACCGGACTGACCCGGGGTGAATCGGACCTGTCTGAACTGGGTTGAACCAGACCGAACCGGTTCAGCCAAAAAAAAAGAAAAAAAAAGAAGAAAAAATTGGAAAAAAATTCGACGATACAGTCGAGCTACGGGTAAGCCGATAAGTGGTCAAATAGACCAATTTAATTGTCAGAATAATTATAAAAATAGATATTTGATCGAATTTACCCCGAAAAATTTTTAAATGTGTAGCTCGAAAATTGGCAACAAACGAGAGTTCAAATCAGCCTCGATTTACGGGTATCATGAAATCTTGGGTAAGCGAATTTCACTTGCTACCACTTATATAAATATATGATTTAGAAATTAATCGTATAATTTTTGTATTAATTTCGTATAAATTACGTTATAATTGAAATGGGAAAATCGACTATCACAAATGATATTATGAACTATCCAAAGAAATTAGAAAAGGTTTAAAATGACGTGTTGGTGATAGTAGGCCATGTAGTCAGCTAAACGTCTATAATGGACCAGCTTGTGTAACAATCGACCTAAACTCGTTAATGACCTAATGGACGACCCATAAATTGTAATTGAGCTTGAATAGTTAAATGGATTTTAAGGATTGAATAGGAGAGTTGAAACGGGCATAGGATAGAGGTAGGCACATCTCGGGAATATGAGGCCTAATAAAATAATTAGGTCCAAAATGTTATTTGAAGTGAAATTTCACTGCGTATGTGTTTATAAGGAATAATAATAAATGATTTGTGATTAATTACAGCTCCAAAGGATTGAATTGGGACTTGGTGTAAATCCCTGAAATTTTCCTATAAATTAGTTCGAAAGAAAAAAACGTACAAGTGGAAATAAAATTAGAAGTCTGATATAAAATAAATAAAATAATAAAATACCCGAGAAATAAATAAGATAAATATATATATTTAATTGATTTAAATATATATATATATATATTTAAATATTTTGGGTATATTATATATTATATTATATTTTAAATAAAATATAATATAATAAAATAAAATAAATAAATAAATAAAATAATAAAATACATAATAAATAAATATAAATAAATAACTAAATGATAAATAATATATAATATATATAATAATAATTATAATTAAAAACAAAAACAAAAAAAAAAAAGGAAATAGAAGGCAGAATCGCGAATTGCGATTCTGCCATGGAACAGTGAAGAGGGGAGCAAAGGCACCGAGGAAGCCGGCCCCCACCTGCCTCACTGACGGAGCCCGACGGAAGGACCGGACAAGGCGGCGAGCATCGCCGGTGCTGGTAGGCGGAGAAGAGGAGCCGTCGGCAAGCGAAAAAAAAGGAGAGAGAGAGACCGACAGAGAAAGAGAGAAAAGAGAGAGAGAGAAAGAAACGGCGGCCGAGGAAGGTGGGAGCGCTTGCCACCGGCCAGATGGGATACCCACGCCGCAGATCCAGGCGCAGATCGGCCTGAAACGCCGCCGAACGGCGCAGAAGAAAATGGGTGCCGACGCCGGAGGAGAGAAGAGGCCGGACCGGCCACTTTCCGGCGAGCTTTGGCGAAGCCGACCCCAGATCCATGCACCGGACTACCCCGCGGACAAGCTGGAGGTGGAAGCCGGCGGAGAACCGGTCGGAAAAGCCCCGAACGGCGAGGGAGAAGGTTGGACCGGGACTGAACCGGGCTGAACCGGACCGGTCTGAACCGGACCGAACCGGTTCAGCCAGAAAAAAAAAAAAGAAAAAAAGAAAAAAAAAGGGGAAAAATGAGAAAAAAATTTGGTGATGCAACCGAGCTCCGGATTAGTCGGTAAGTGGTCAAATGAACCAATTTAATTTTCAAAATAATTATTTAAATATATATATATATATTTATTTATTTAGGTACATGTACAAATAGGTGTATATAATGAATTGGGTTTGTTAGTATTTGTACAAAAAAAATATGTATGCATAGGTGATAAGGAAAAAAATGGAAAACAATGATAATATATATATATATATATTTATTTAGGTGCATATACATGTGGGGATATGAAAGGTGAATGTGTGGAAGTATATGTATATACAAAGAATGTATATATATGAGATAGGAAAACATGAAAACAATAAAAGTATATATATATATATACATACAGGAGTGTATATATATATATATATATAAATATATATTTATGCATGTATACATGTAGATGTATATAATGAAGGTATATGTTAATACTTGTAGGAGCAAATATATAAATAGTGAAGAAATATGTAAACGTGCGTGTCGGCCTAAGGATATACAATAATACGTACACAAGCAGTAGCAACGATAAATTACGATTTTAACGCAATTCTCATGAATAGGGTACTAAGTTTACAATTTCGGTGTAGGTGATTGTAGAAGGGATTAAAGGAGGTACTAGGGGACGTCACCATTCGAATTCGAGATACCCGATAAATCAAGGTAAGGGGTATTATTGAACCTAGTTCTGATATTGCATTCTTGTTTCACTGAAAAATGATTTTATGAAAGTGCATTTGATTTGAAATGGTTTACCAATGATTCCATACTTACGAAACTGTTTACAAAACATGATTTCGTTTTACAAAATGTTCGCTAGAACATCTATGTTTATGAAATAAACTTTCGAATTATGAAAATGCATGAAAGTTTTATGATGGCTTAAAAACCCATATTTACGATTTGAAATGGAACTTTTGACGTTTTCAGAAGTATTTACGAAAAAGAAAATATGTTTTGAGACTTAGGCTTCATGCTTGGCTACTTCTCGTGGTGTTCCGGCTCCACCACTTGAGGTGCCGGTACGTTGGCCCCTTTAGCACTTGACTCGACCTGTGTGGAAGATGTCGTGCTACTGGTGGTTTATGATGATGTTTCAGTAGTATCTCGTACCCGCGCAGCACGCAATTATGTTGCCCACACGGAGAGTGCCTTTGGTGCCCGTGTCCTAGCTAGGTGCTAGTGAAAGTAAGTAAGATGGATACTACCCATATTTTACGAAATGGTTGTATGACCCTGATCCAGTCTACAGCCCACTTACCATGGCCATAGGTATGATGACTCTCCAATGGAGAATGACACGTATCGCATGACTTAGTTATAGTCTAGTCTCCTCGATTTTAATTATAAAATCGACTATGATGAGAGTTTATGAAATGATTATGAAACATGCATGAGATGTTTATGAAATGATTATGAAATATGCATGAGATGTTTATGAAATGATTATGAATTATGCATGAGATGTTTATGAAACGATCATGAAATATGCATGATATGTTTACGAAATGATTTATGAAATGTTCATGAAAATGGTTAAGCATGTTAATGGTTTTATTGACATGCATGCTTTATGACGTTTATGCATGAAATGAAAATTTTTGTATTTCATTAAGTTTTGTTCTATGAACAATTTCAAAGGTTTTATATATCAGAACTGCTTTAAGAGTATTACCTTACTGGGCTTTTCCCCAAAAGCTCACCCCTCTACCTCTCAGATTTTTGCAGTGTATTACAACTAATAAATGCTGCGTAGACGACGTAAGCTGGCGGATATGAGTTTCCCCAGACTACCTTTTATATATGCATGAGGTATACATTCTTATCTTTATACCAGACTATTTGTATGCACAGACATCTATTGAAAATAATGTGTCGGGATGAAATCGGTATAAGAATAAATGAAATGGAATATTTTAAGGATTGACACTGAACAGGAATACAGCCTAAGTAAATAAAGGATTAAGTCAAAGTAGAAGTTTAAAAAAAAAAAATTTACTCTGAATTTTTATAGGTCACGGGTCGTTACAGTTTTAAGTGGTATCAGAGCAAATGCTATCTAGTACTGTCAGTGTCAATAATAAGGATATGATTACATCCCAAATGTCTGTGCTTGTCTGGTTGTAGAGTAAGTATACCTAATTATGTTAAGACTTAATGTTGGGTTTACGTGATGAATTAGATCACGAGCTAGAGGCCGCAGAGATAGGCCTGAGAATCAAGCAGAGTCATCATATGAGACTCATAAATAATACCGAGATTGAAACTGATGTTGAGTGTGGTCCATCAGGTCCTGTGGAAAGGACAAATGGTATTGAGATACATTACTAAGGTTGAGTGGAGTATTGAATATATTATGGTAAATTGGGACACAAGCTATGTTAGGTGGTGGTGTAGACGGATGAATAGACAGGCAGATTACGTTAATTACGCCCGCATAGCCGGTAGAGATGTGTCAGAACTACAAATATGCCTACTCCTATAGCTCCACAACGGAATGATGATGACTTGGATTAGGAGTAGGAGCTACATGAGATGAGGCATTTTCAAAAGTGCAGACCGCCATTGTTAAATTGGATAAAGGACCCAGTAGTTATAGAGAACTGAATGAATGAGATTAAGGAAACTACGAATGGAATTTAGGGGTTTCGCACAAGGAAATCAATCTGTCAATGAGTACGAATTATGATTTATATCCCTGGAAAGGTGTGACCCAACGTTAAGAGCAGTGAAGTTAAGAAATGTCTGTAAGTTCACTAACTGATGGAGACTGAGCTGACTTCGGAGGATAGTATGCTATTACATACTGGAGTCAAGAATCCAATTGTAATGAAAAATTGGAAAACTTGCATGGATTCTTAGAGTATGACAGTGAGTTTAATAGACTGGGGGCAGTTTCAAGAGTTTAAGCCTCCATTTTTCAACAAGGTTAAGAATTTAGCGATTCGGAGCGTTGAATGAATGAGACAAAATTTTAAAAGCAACTCTACCGAGAAAGTTGCTTTTGCAATTTCTACATTAAAGGATTGGAGAAGCTACACGGATTTTCTGAGTGTGCTACTATAAAGAAAGTAGCATTTGTAGCATCAATACTGAAATGAAAAGTCGAACTCGGAGGGAAGTTCCCCGATTTAATTTGAGAGCCGACATCAATAAATTACATTAGATATATTCTGAAGGCTCTTAGACGGCAACACATTTCGAATTATGAAATAAAGTGGCAATTATGAATGGAATGATTGCAATCGAACATGAAGTAACAAGTCTATGGATGACTATGAAATTAAATTTAGAGTTTTGGAAGAAGAATAATCTGAATAAATAGAGATGTGAAACGGAGAAAATTTAGGAAACTCATAGGAGGTACAAAGATCCTCAATCGAGCTAGGTTAGCTCAACTTGATGTTATTTTAAGAGAGCAGTGCGTAAGACGCAACTATGAGAATACGATATATATACTTTCGAGGTTATTAAGGACATGAAAAGGTAAAGAGAGTGACAAAAAGTGATGTACTAAGGAAGCAATGAGAGTGATAGAGTAAAGCCCTTGTGACTGAAAAGACGAATCACATAACTAAAAGTATGCTTACAGGATTGAATTAAAATCTTGAGGAAAACAATTATAAGGATTACATGAAAAGGAGATTATCGGACCAAGTGAATCACTTTGATGTGTACTAGCATTAATTGTTAAGGAGACCCGGAGTCTTCTTGGTCACGATTAGTTAAGAACGGGTGTTAATTGGATTCCAAAGACAAGGATTATAAATCAGTGGGAAAAGACCCAAAATTGTTAAGATGATTCAGAGTTTGAGATATATGGAGACTTTGGACTATGAATTATATATCGAGTATAAAGATTGTGAATGGCTCATGCTTATGTTTCGAATGCGAGACTTAATTGGAATAAGGAAAGAGTTCTGAGATAATTGATGTACGAAATGAGGCAAGTTTGAAATGTGATAGATTCTGAATACAGGTGATACTATGAACAAGAGATGTATACAATGTATGAATACTTCTGGTAAATTTAATTATTCAAATCAAGTGATATGAACAGAGAATGAGTGTGACTAAAGGATAAATTGAAATTGACAGTCGTCATATTCGTGTTAGAAGTCAGGATACCATTACTTGTAAAGATGAAGAAATGAATTTCATTTTAACGAAATCGTATGAACTATGGAATATGGATTAATGATTCAATATCGAGTGCAAAGAAATGCTATGTGAGAACGTAGGTTTGAGACAATAATTGAAAACCATTAGCACAAAATTTATCATTGTAGATTGTAAGATTTTCTGTTGGCTGGAATCAATCTTACATTTAATGAGGAAAATTGCATAAATCGAAGTGATTTTGGTTGGTAAAAGCAAGAGAAAAGTATCTCAACTTGAGGATATGAATTGATAAATTATTCAAGTCGTTGCAGGACAATCTCTAAACTTCTACATGGAGTGCTATTAATTAGTTAATGATAAAAGTGATTAAATTGTGATAACGGTTCCAAAGATTGAGGAATCAATGATATTATGTGATGTATATGATTGGTGTTTGGAGTTGTGATCTTAATATGGATTTTATTATTTGGAGTTATAATGATTGAAATTATCGATTGATTTTTCTTATTGTTCCTAGGCTCTAATTTTTAGTTGGAGTTAATAGTGTATTTGGTTAATAGAAAATTTTAGATTATGATATTAAAAGTTCTACGAAGAGTTTCATCGTCATCCATAATTGATTTATGAGACTTGAAAGCTATTAATGTTTGAGATTAGAGATGAGTTGGATACTCATAGATTTATGTTTGAAATTGTTTGGGGTGAAAAAACTTATGTCTATTACAAATATCAATTATATTGATTTCATCTTTATCGTAGTGTGTGATGGTTAACTGATGATAAATATTCTGATACAATGAAAAAGAAAAGAAAATCAATATTCAATAGTTTATAAGTGATTGGAAAATTTGTCGATATGATTATTCTGATTTAAAGCTCTATGAGGATATAATTACTTAACATGATGTGAAAATTTTGTTCTAAGAAATGTGATGAACAAGAAATTATGTTGATCCCAGATAATGTTATGAACAATAACTTTGAGGTTTTCATGATTATATTCGATGACATATTAGAGGGAACAGTCAAAATGTGATTGGATTAAGTTACAACTTTGGGATCATTGTTAATTTGACAAGTGGTTGATCTTTTATATGGAAGTTAATTTTGACTGAAGCTCATAATAGTAAGTACATTCTACACCATAGTAGTACCAAAATGTACCAAAAAAATCGACGAACGGTGTTTTGATGGCCTGAAATGAAACGGAATTTTGCAGAGTTTGCTTATAACAATAGCTAATATGCTAGTATCGGAATGGCACCATATGAGACCTTATATGATAGAAGTTGTAGGTCTCCAGTGGCATGGGAAGAAGTGGATGACAAAGAGATTTTGGCTCTCGATTTGGTCAAATAGGCAGCAGAAGGTGTTCGGATAATCTGTGATAGACGTAAGGCCGCATATAGTAGGCAGAAGAGTTATGTGGATAAGCATAAGCGGCCACTTGAGTTTCAGATTGGGGATTCCGTGTTTCTGAATGTATACCGAGCAAGGGTATCATGAGCTATAAAAAGAAATGGAAACTGAGTCCTCGCTTCATTTGGTCCATTTGAGATTCTAGAGAGAGTGGGAGACGTACTTATGGACTTGTCTTACCACCGTAGCTTTTGGGGTACGTAATGTCTTCCACGTCTCGATGTTAAGGAAGTATAATCCGGATCCCTCACATATCATTGAGTATGAACCTTTGAGCATTCAAGGGGATATGAGCTACATTAAGCAACCTATCCAGATTTTGGACAGAAAGGAACAAGGTACTTCGATTGAAAACTATTCCTTTGGTAAGGGTTCTCTGGCAACACCACTCGGTTGAAGAAGCTACAGGGTAGCTAGAGAGCCTCATGAAGGAGAAGTACCCTCATCTATTCTAAAGGACCAAAATGAATTTGGAGGACCAAATTCTTTAAAGGTGGGGAGAATGTAAATCCCTGAAATTTTCCTATAAATTAGTTCGAAAGAAAAAAACGTACAAGTGGAAATAAAATTAGAAGTCTGATATAAAATAAATAAAATAATAAAATACCCGAGAAATAAATAAGATAAATATATATATTTAATTGATTTAAATATATATATATATATATTTAAATATTTTGGTTATATTATATATTATATTATATTTTAAATAAAATATAATATAATAAAATAAAATAAATAAATAAATAAAATAATAAAATACATAATAAATAAATATAAATAAATAACTAAATGATAAATAATATATAATATATATAATAATAATTATAATTAAAAACAAAAACAAAAAAAAAAAGGAAATAGAAGGCAGAATCGCGAATTGCGATTCTGCCATGGAACAGTGAAGAGGGGAGCAAAGGCACCGAGGAAGCCGGCCCCCACCTGCCTCACTGACGGAGCCCGACGGAAGGGCCGGACAAGGCGGCGAGCATCGCCGGTGCTGGTAGGCGGAGAAGAGGAGCCGTCGGCAAGCGAAAAAAAAGGAGAGAGAGACCGACAGAGAAAGAGAGAAAAGAGAGAGAGAGAAAGAAACGGCGGCCGAGGAAGGTGGGAGCGCTTGCCACCGGCCAGATGGGATACCCACGCCGCAGATCCAGGCGCAGATCGGCCTGAAACGCCGCCGAACGGCGCAGAAGAAAATGGGTGCCGACGCCGGAGGAGAGAAGAGGCCGGACCAGCCACTTTCCGGCGAGCTTTGGCGAAGCCGACCCCAGATCCATGCACCGGACTACCCCGCGGACAAGCTGGAGGTGGAAGCCGGCGGAGAACCGGTCGGAAAAGCCCCGAACGGCGAGGGAGAAGGTTGGACCGGGACTGAACCGGGCTGAACCGGACCGGTCTGAACCGGACCGAACCGGTTCAGCCAGAAAAAAAAAAAAGAAAAAAAGAAAAAAAAAGGGGAAAAATGAGAAAAAAATTTGGTGATGCAACCGAGCTCCGGATTAGTCGGTAAGTGGTCAAATGAACCAATTTAATTTTCAAAATAATTATTTAAATATATATATTTATATTTATTTATTTAGGTACATGTACAAATAGGTGTATATAATGAATTAGGTTTGTTAGTATTTGTACAAAAAAAATATGTATGCATAGGTGATAAGGAAAAAAATGGAAAACAATGATAATATATATATATATATATATATATATTTATTTAGGTGCATATACATGTGGGGATATGAAAGGTGAATGTGTGGAAGTATATGTATATACAAAGAATGTATATATATGAGATAGGAAAACATGAAAACAATAAAAGTATATATATATATATACATACAGGAGTGTATATATATATATATATAAATATATATTTATGCATGTATACATGTAGATGTATATAATGAAGGTATATGTTAATACTTGTAGGAGCAAATATATAAATAGTGAAGAAATATGTAAACGTGCGTGTCGGCCTAAGGATATACAATAATACGTACACAAGCAGTAGCAACGATAAATTACGATTTTAACGCAATTCTCATGAATAGGGTACTAAGTTTACAATTTCGGTGTAGGTGATTGTAGAAGGGATTAAAGGAGGTACTAGGGGACGTCACCATTCGAATTCGAGATACCCGATAAATCAAGGTAAGGGGTATTATTGAACCTAGTTCTGATATTGCATTCTTGTTTCACTGAAAAATGATTTTATGAAAGTGCATTTGATTTGAAATGGTTTACCAATGATTCCATACTTACGAAACTGTTTACAAAACATGATTTCGTTTTACAAAATGTTCGCTAGAACATCTATGTTTATGAAATAAACTTTCGAATTATGAAAATGCATGAAAGTTTTATGATGGCTTAAAAACCCATATTTACGATTTGAAATGGAACTTTTGACGTTTTCAGAAGTATTTACGAAAAAGAAAATATGTTTTGAGACTTAGGCTTCATGCTTGGCTACTTCTCGTGGTGTTCCGGCTCCACCACTTGAGGTGCCGGTACGTTGGCCCCTTTAGCACTTGACTCGACCTGTGTGGAAGATGTCGTGCTACTGGTGGTTTATGATGATGTTTCAGTAGTATCTCGTGCCCGCGCAGCACGCAATTATGTTGCCCACACGGAGAGTGCCTTTGGTGCCCGTGTCCTAGCTAGGTGCTAGTGAAAGTAAGTAAGATGGATACTACCCATATTTTACGAAATGGTTGTATGACCCTGATCCAGTCTACAGCCCACTTACCATGGCCATAGGTATGATGACTCTCCAATGGAGAATGACACGTATCGCATGACTTAGTTATAGTCTAGTCTCCTCGATTTTAATTATAAAATCGACTATGATGAGAGTTTATGAAATGATTATGAAACATGCATGAGATGTTTATGAAATGATTATGAAATATGCATGAGATGTTTATGAAATGATTATGAATTATGCATGAGATGTTTATGAAACGATCATGAAATATGCATGATATGTTTACGAAATGATTTATGAAATGTTCATGAAAATGGTTAAGCATGTTAATGGTTTTATTGACATGCATGCTTTATGACGTTTATGCATGAAATGAAAATTTTTGTATTTCATTAAGTTTTGTTCTATGAACAATTTCAAAGGTTTTATATATCAGAACTGCTTTAAGAGTATTACCTTACTGGGCTTTTCCCCAAAAGCTCACCCCTCTACCTCTCAGATTTTTGCAGTGTATTACAACTAATAAATGCTGCGTAGACGACGTAAGCTGGCGGATATGAGTTTCCCCAGACTACCTTTTATATATGCATGAGGTATACATTCTTATCTTTATACCAGACTATTTGTATGCACAGACATCTATTGAAAATAATGTGTCGGGATGAAATCGGTATAAGAATAAATGAAATGGAATATTTTAAGGATTGACACTGAACAGGAATACAGCCTAAGTAAATAAAGGATTAAGTCAAAGTAGAAGTTTAAAAAAAAAAAATTTACTCTGAATTTTTATAGGTCACGGGTCGTTACACTTGGAGCAATGACTGATCAAAGGTACAGGGTTAATAGCACTATTGACATATATTGAGGTAAGGGGTTTAATTTAAGATGGTAATGATATCCCTACCCTTAGACTCCGATTTATTTATGTGTTTTCGAGCCTTCTCGTGCAACTCTTGATTGTAAAACAAACCCAACATCTATTAAGCCCGAGATTTATTTGATCATCTTTTCGAATAAAGAAATGTCATATGAAATTGAATGCATAGTTTCGAGCATGATTTCTGAATACATGTTATGGTTTTGACTTACGTATGAATTGATTTTACGTTTTTGAAAGAAATGAAATTTGGTATGTGAACATATGTTTAAGAAAAGAAATTTACTTTCGAAATGTGATTGTGGGGGCCACCTCTAAAGTCCTGCGGGAACAAAGTGCCACACAATCTTTTCGTTTTATGAAAGAGTTGTTAGATTACAAGGAACTCGATTTTATTACTCGGTGTGAGCTTATGGGCTATATAACCCAAGAAAAAAATTTTGAAAAATTTGTTTTGAGACGAAAAGGCAATGTATAGTGGGATTGTGGGGGCCACCTCTTGAGTCCTGCAGGAACAAAGTGCCACACAGTCTTTGTATTTTATGAAAGAGTTTTCAGATTTCAAGATATTTGATTGTATTACTCGATACGAGTTTATGAACTATAAAAAAACCCAAGTAAGATTTTGAAAACTCTGTTTTGAGACAAAAAGGCATTGTATAGTGGAATTATGGGAGCCACCTCTTGAGTCCGATGGGAGCAAAGTGCCACACAATTTCCACAATGACATGTGAACGTGGGGGCCACCTCTTGAGTTCGACGGGAACAAAGTGCCAAGCGGTTCACAATGACATGCGATCGTGGGGGCCACCTTTGGAGTTCTGTGGGAGTAAAGTTCCACACCGTCTATGTGAGAACCCTGTTGCCCGCCCCACACCAAGTCACAAGCTTACAGGCCTCAGCAACTCCACGTATTGTCTGCTTTGGGCTAGCCCACAGGCCCCCTCACGGTTTTGCTCCACTGGCCCATCCTGGAGCTACCTCCACAGGGAAAACCAGGAGACACGTCCCTAGAGGCTCGAACTCGGGTCAACACCCTTGTTCTTGCACTCTTGGTACCATTGAGCTCGTCGAGCTCAATGGTACCAGGGGTGTCGAATCAGGCATGATGTCCTGAGTTCGAACCCCTGGGGACGCGTCCTAGGTGAGCAAAGCCGTGATGGGCTGGAGATGGGCTTGCCCCCCAAACCCAAAAGCGGACAATACGTTGAGTTGCTGAGGCCTGTAAGCCTATGACCTGGTGTGGGGCAGGCAGCAGGGTTCTCACAATAAAACGCGTATTTTATTGTGAGGTCCCGGCCCAGCCCAACCTACACAGGCGCAACCCCTCATGGGCCCCTGGTCCGACTGCTGTGACATCGGTGCCCCTCACTCAACCGTACTGTCCGCTTTGGTAGGCCTAGCCCCCTCACGGTTTTCTTTCTCGTCCCCAAGGGTTCGAACTCAGGACATCATGCCTGATTCGACACCCTTGGTACCAGTGAGCTCGACAAGCTCAATGGTACTAAGGGTGTCGAATCAGGCATGATGTCCTGAGTTCGAACCCTTGGGGACGCGAAAGAAAACAGTGAGGGGGCTAAGCCTGCCAAAGCGGACAGTACGACGAGCTCAATGGTACCAAGGGTGTCGAATCAGGCATGATGTCCTGAGTTCGAACCCTTGGGGATGCGAAAGAAAATCGTGAGGGGGCTAGGCCTGCCAAAGCGGACAGTACGGTTGAGTGAGGGGCGCCGATGTCACAGCAGTAGGACCAGGGGCCCATGAGGGGTTGCGCCTGTGTAGGCTGGGCTGGGCCGGGACCTCACAGTCTATATGACTATGGGGACCACCTCTTGGGTCCTACAGATGCAAAGTGCCACACGGTCAATGCATTTTGTCATGCGCGCCTTCATGGCATATATGAATTCCGCCTTCGGGTGTGTTTGATTTGTTGTATGACCTTGATCACGTCTATTGCCTTACCATGGCCATGTTTCTGATTTTCTTCTACGGAGGATGACTATGTTATCATCACATGATAATTGTATAAGTTAGCATAGTCTCCATCCGATATAAACTATGTTATAAGATTTTAATCCTTTGATGTATGTTTATGCATAGCAATACTTTTGAAGTTCTGTATGATTTGAATGGTTCTGATTTCCATCTGACATGATCTTTGTTTTAAGATGTTGATGTTCCGAAATATGTTTCATTCTCAATTATGTTTTTGAAGTTATGTATATCATGAAAGATTTCGATCGATCTGCTAAGGTTTTCTTATTTTGAAACCATGTTTCTGTTAAATGTGTTTTTCGTGATATGCGATTTGAAAGTGATGTAATATTTGTAAAGAAATGCATCCTTTTGGTATTATTATGTACTTTATATGTTTTAAACACTATGATCATTTTAA
Source organism: Firmiana major (assembly GCA_033439115.1). Lineage (NCBI taxonomy): Eukaryota > Viridiplantae > Streptophyta > Magnoliopsida > Malvales > Malvaceae > Firmiana > Firmiana major. The sequence continues at coordinate 15,673,730 of CM065903.1, read as the reverse complement.
ATGCATTTCTTACTGGGTTTTTTCCCAAAAGCTCACCCCTCTACCTCCCAGATTATTTTTGTAGTGAACTACATATGGTAATTGCTGCGTAGATGACGTATACTGGCAGATACGAGTTTTCCCATACTACCCTTTGTACATGCGTGAGGTATACATTTTTATTTACCAGACTATTTGTATGCATAGACATTTATTAAAAGTAATGTGTCGAGATGTAATCTGTATAAGGATAAATGAAATAAGATATCTTTAAGGATTGATTTTAGGGATAACTAGACATGGTTAAGAATACGTAGAATGAATTGATGACATGACTTGGAAAGCATGGTTGGTAGTTGTGGATATCTAGGATTTGTTAAAAATAGTTAGTTTGCAGGTGGGTAGGTTTATATATAAGCCGTTATGCTGCCGAAATTTTATCGAACATGTAAATTCAAAGGTGTATCTTAATTATAATTACGTATAAAGGAGTAAGGAAATGAATTGACACTGAACAGGAATACAACCTATGTGAATAAAGGGATTAAGTTACGAACTGAAGTTTAAAAAAAAATTCATGAATTTTTATAGGTCACGGGTCGTTACAGTTTAAGGTGGTATCAGAGCAAAGGTTGTCTAGTACTGTCAGTGTCAATAATAAGGATATGATTACATCTCAAATGTCTATGCTTGTCTGGTTGTAGACTAAGTATACCTAATGAAGTTAAGACTTAATGTTTAGTTTACGTGAGGAATTAGATCACGAGCTAGAGGCCGCAGAGATAGGCCTGAGAATCATGCAGAGTCATCATATGAGACTCATAAATGATACCGAGATTGCAACTGATGTTGAGCATGCTCCATGAGGTCCTGTGGAAAGGACAGATGATATTGAGATACACTTTGCTAAGACTAAGTGGGGTATTGAACATATTATGGAAAATGTTTTACACAGGTTATGTTAGGTGATGTGGTAGACAGAAGAATAGACAGGCAGATTACTTCTGATCTCCCGCACAACCTGTAGAGATGTTTCAGAACTACAAATATGCCTGCTCCTACGGCTCCACAGCAGAATGATGATGACTTGGGTTTGGAGTAGGAGCTACACGAGATGATGCAGTTTCAGAAGTGCAGACTGTCATTGCTAAATGGGATAAAGGACCCAGCAGTTATAGAGAACTGAATGAATGAGGTTAAGGAAACTACGAATGTAATTTATGGCTCTAACACAAGGGAATTGATTTGTCAATGAGTATGAATTATGAATCATATCCCTGAAAATGTATGACCAAATGTTATGGGCAGTGAAGTCAGAAATGTTTGTAAGTTCAATAACGGATAGAGATCGAGCTGATAGGATAATATGCTATTACATACTGAAATCAAGAATCCAATGGTAATAGAAAAGCTTGATGATTTTAGAAGTAACTACCGAGAAAGTTGCTTTTGTAACTTTTGTGTTAAAGGATTGGAGAAGCTATATAGATTTTCAGAGTGTGCTACTATAAAGAAAGTAGTCTTTGTAACAATAGTATCAAAATGGAAAGTCAAACTCGGAGGGAAGTTTCCCGATTTAATCCGAGAGGCGACATCAGAAAATTACATGGGATATATTATGAAGGCCATTAAGCAGCAGCACAGTCTGAATGAAATAAAGTGGCAATTATGGATGAAGTGACTGCAATCAGACATAAAGTAACAAGTTTATGAATGATTATGAAATTAAATTTATAGCTTTGGAGAAAGAATGATCTGGATAAGTAGAGATGTGAAACGAAAAAAATCCAAGAAACTCATAGGAGGTACTGAGATCCTCAATCGAGCTAAGTTAACTCAACTTGATGTTTTTTTGAGAGAGCTGTACGTAAGGCACAACTATGAGAATATGAGATATATACTCTCGAGATTACTAAGAAAATGATAAGGTATAGAGAATGACAAAAACGTGATAAACTAAGGAAGCAGTGAGAGTGATAGAGTAAAGTCACTGTAACTGGAAGATGAATCACATAACTAAAACTATAAGTGAAGGTCACACTACTTATGTCACGACCCGTTCTACCAAAATTACTACAAATTTTTCGTTTTTTTTCTATACTTCTCACCTCCTCGTGACAATTTTCATTTTTAACAAGTTGGGCTATGAGTCAGTAATAATCCCAACTCTTATCACATTTGATCATATCATTCTTACCATGATAATAATGTTAGAATTTCAGACAGTTTAATAATAAGTATATATATTATACAACTGTATGTACATAGGTTTCCATATATTTACATCCCCCATAATTATATTTGTTACAAACTGTGCTATTCTTTGTTTAGATACAAAACTGTACGATGTGTATACCTGATTCACGATGGGAGTAGTGGATAACCAAGAATGCAGTCTCTACCCGCTCTCAACTATTGTAGATGCTCTGTGGAGGGTAGAAAATGAAAGGGTGAGCATAACTAGCTCAGTAAGGCAATAATGTAAGCAGGTAGATAACTATACTATCTACGTGCTGATAATGTCATGATATAAAATTGATTATATTTGGAGCATGAGGTAAGATTAAAATGATGCCACATGTATATATATATATATATCATATAAGAGAAATCATGAAATCGACATATAAAACAAACATGTAAAAATCATCATGTATGACATCTCATGCTCGTCACATTAAAACTTATTAGTTTCATCATAAACTCATCACGTTAAAACTTATTTGTGTTATCACAAAACAACCACATCAAGGCTAAACCCATCCCTCAGGAATACCTTGATTCATTAAATCGCATCTCTTTTAAAAATATAAATCGGGATATTACCCATCCTTTGGGTTTGTCCTGGTCTATTCAGACCGCATGATATCATGTGAGGCATGTAGGTTACTGTATGAAAATCGAGGACTATGGCCATATTATGTCCCTATGATCCCAGGCTACACGAATCCCGGTGTGCGGAGCATCACAACTGTAACGGGAGGTGGGGTCAAATCCTACCCGCCAAAATATCAAGTAACATCATCGAGTCATCATGACTGCACGGTACAGCGTACTCCGTGTGACATACACTGTACAACATACTCTGTGGACCCATATCATAGTCTGGGGGTGCCTGCCGTAGGTCTTATCCACCCCAATACTATGTCGATAACCAACCCATGTCTCAAAGTATATGTACGAGCATATCAACTCTCTGCGACACACAGTCTACAGGAGCTTCCGCACGACTATATGCATGTCAACTCACGTCTAGTGCGAGCGAAGCTCCAGCACGACGCTATGCAATCATGATATCTAAAATCTCGTGCGAGCGAAGCTCCAACACGATTTTTGTACACACACAAATTTTTCGTACGAGCAATGCTCCAGTACTACTTTTTATGAGTAATAAATCAGTAAAATTTAGTGTGAGTAAAACTCTAGCACTCTTTTTACTCGTGTAAATATGATAGGTGGCTCAATCTTGATAAAAACATTTTTTTAAATCGTAACTGGTACAAACCGGTACCCTTTCATATAATTCATGAAATCAATAGCCAACCTATGTGCATATTTGCTTAAATCAAAGCAATACATTCATATAAAACATTAAAACATGATAATCATGCAATTTATTTGCCTTACTACCCTTTTTGTAAATTTTACTCCTAGGGGCAATATCGTCTTTTTATTTATTCACCCATGCCTCGGTTTTTTGTAAAAATTATTATTTCGTTTCTAGATACTTTAAGAAATTCTAGGCCCTGTAAATCCCCTCAAAAATACATATAGGTATCTCTATGCACCTACAAAATTCCCTTACCTGGAATCACGCGCAAACTTATCCCGTCTCGATAATACCCGATCTCTTAGTCCAATGCTCACGAACCAAGTCTACGAAACTGTATAACCATATATTTTGGGTCAATTCACTTATCTTTATCAGTATGTTACATTCACTGATCAATCTAAAGTACTGGGCCCGTTTTACTTTATTGGGCCCAATTGCACCTTAATGGGCCTCGACCCATTTTCAACCCGTTTATACTTATTAAATCCCTTCTTCAGGTTTACTGGGCTCATTCAGCTTACCAACAATCATCGGGCTTCGTTCCAAACTCATTGGATAGCCCGTATACTATTTACGGTAATTACGTTACAATTTTGAATAATATTCCTTTTTATACAGAATTAATCCGTAAAATAATCGAAACTCTGTATTAAAGGACTCAGATTATCGTAATTAAAATATACTTACCCAATATGATGCAGGGTACAAATATCGGAGCTCAATCGGCTCTTGTTCGGTCTCTGTCGTAAAGCTGCACAATTAGGTAAATCCGAGTTATTTTCCATTAAAATAATATTAAATAAAATTTTGAAATTTACCCGTAGGTCAATCTCAACCATCGGTCAACTTACCCGAATCTCGAGTTGTCCCCGGTATTTTGTTTCTTTCCTTTTTCTTTTTCTTTTCTTTTCTTTTCTTTTCCTCTTTCCTTCCTTTTCCTTCCCTTTCCTTTCGGCCAAACGGTGCCGTTTCTACCCTTTTGTCGTCGTCGGTGTTTTCGACGATTTTACCGATCGACACCGGTCTCAAAAGAACTGGCTCCTCCTCCTAAACTCGTCGGTGGCCTCCATTCAAGCCCAGCCGCCGTAGATCCTCGGGAAATAGGTCGTTTCTCCCACGGTTTTCCTTTGCTCCGATCGGCAGTTTTCGACCTCCAGTCGGTGCGTCTCCGGTGTCAACACGATCGTCGACCTTTCCTCTTCCTCCTCGGCTCTTCATCGGGGGTCGTCGGTCAACGGTAGGTGGGATTGCTCCTCGGTTTCTTACGGGTTGCAGTTCGATTTCTGTTTCGGGTTTCTTCCTGATTTTCAATTTCAGCCCCTTTTATTATTATTATTTTTATTATTATTATTATTATTTATAAATTAGTTTATTATTATTATATTCATTAAAATAGTAAAAAATATTCTAAAAATATATACTAATTTATTATTTTATTCTAAATTAATTAATTTAATTTAATTTAATTTATTTTATTTTTAACCATTTTTTCGATATAATTTCTCCCTATTTTCGGGATATTGTCCCGAGTGACTTTTCGGTATTTCTAAAAATTTAGGATCTTGATCAATTGGACTCGAAGTTGTATAATTTCCTCATTATTGATCAAGATATCCTAAATCCTTATTTTTAATTAAAATTCTCTTATCAAATTTATACCGATTTTTGATCTTTTGATCGTTTTACCCCTACACTTGTTTCGAAACCAATTTAACCTAATTTTCCTTCATACATCCACTAGCTTTTCTTATTTTAAATTCGTATTTTTCGTCAACTTAATTTCGATCCCTTTCGTTTGACCTATGGTCATCTCGGTCCATATTTGGCTACTGCATACATTCACCGATATTTCGTTTTATTCTATTTGCAAATTTAATTTAGTTAAAGCTCTTCTTATGATTCAATTAATATGTGGAAGTGTACATCACATGAATCATAAGGAAATGTATTGACAAGTACGTACAAAGTGGGTCTTACAACTTATGTGGTTGATAAAGTTAGGGCGTGTTTGGATTAAAAAAAAGGCATCCCAGTAGACGAAGGGATTTTCAACACATATTCGGAGGATCTATCAGAGTTACCACTAAATTGAAACGTGAAATTTTGAAATTGATTTAGTACTTGTCATCGAATTAATTATTCAGATCCCTGTACTGAATAGTTTTGATTGAATTAAAAATGCTGAGAAAACAATTATAAGGATTACATGAAAAGGAGATTATCGGACCAGGTGATTCACTTTGATGTGTACTGGCATTAATTGTTAAGGAGACCCGGAGTCTTCTTTGTCACGATATGTTAAGAATGAGAGTTAATTGGATTCTCCTGAAGCAGTAATTATGGATCAGTGGAAAGACCCAAAACTCTTTAAGATGATTTAGAGTTTGAGATATAGGAAGACCTTGGAATATTAATTACGTATCGAGTCTAAAGATTGTGAATTGCTCATGTTTATGTTTCGAAGGTGAGACTTAATTGAAATAAGGAAAGAGTTCTAATATAATTGATGTACAAAATGAGATAAGTTTAAAATGTGATAGATTTTCAATAGAAGTTACATTGGGAATAAGAAGTGTATACAAAGTAAGAATATCTTTGTATGTGAAGTGATTCGGAACCAAGTGGTATGAATTGAGAATAAGTTCTGACTAAAGGATAGATGGGAAATTGTGATAAGTTATGGTATCCTACTTTCTATTAGGACTAAACATTGAAGCTTTAAATCCATAACCAGTTTATGTGGTCAAGTCTGATGGTTAACAAAGGCATTTCAAAATACCTCCCCGCCTGACACACTTGACAGCGTCTAGAAGTACCTGATCCTTAATCCATAAACTAGAATTGACGATTGTAATATTTGTGTTGGAAGTCAGGATACCATTACTTTTGAAGGTGAAGAAATGAAATTTCATTCTAACTAAATCGTATAAACTATGGAATATGGATTAATTGTTCAATATCAAGTGCAAATGAATGCTATGTGGGAACGTAGATTTTAGGCAGTAATTAAAGATCATCACCAGAAAATTTATTATTGTATAATGTAAGATTTTCTATTGGCTGGAATCAACCTTGCATTTAAAGAGGAGAATTGCTTAATTTGAAGTGATTTTGGTTAGTAAAAGAAAGAGAAAAGTATCTCAACTTGAGGATATGAATCGATAAATTATTTAAGTCGTTACCGGACAATCTCTAAACTTCTACATGGAGTGCTATTAATTTGTTAATGATAAAAGTGATTAAATTGTGATAACGGTTCCAAAGATTGAGGAATCAATGAGATTATGTGATATATGTGGTTGGTGTTTAGAGTTGTGACCTTGATATGAATTTTATTATTTGGAGTTAATAGTGTATTTGGTTAATAGAAAGTCTTGGATTATGATAATATAAGCTTTGCGAAGAGTTTCATCGTCATCTATGATTGATCTATGGGACTTGGAAGCTATTAATATCTGAGATTAGAGATGAGTTGGATACTCATAGATTTATGCTTAAATTTGTTGGGTGTGAAAAACTTACGTTTATTACAAATTTTTGTTATATCAACTTCACCTTTAGCGTGGTGTATGGTGGTCAACTAATGATAAATATTCTAATATAGTGAAAAAGAAAAGAGGATCAATATCCAATAGTTTATAACTAGAAAATTTGTTGATATCATTATTTAGATTTCAAATTTTATGTGATTAAAACTACCTAATATGATTTGAAAATTTTATTCTAAGAAATTTGTTGAACAAGAAATTATGTTGATCCCGGACAATGTTATGAGCAATAACTTTGAGGTTTTCACGTTTATATTCGAATGACATAATAGAGGGAGCTAGAGAGCCTCATGAAGGAGAAGTACCTTCATCTATTCTAAAGGACCAAGATGAATTTGGAGGACCAAATTCTGTAAAGGTGGGAAGAATGTAAACACCGTAAATTTTCTGTATTAATTAGACAATAAAATTGAATGAAAATATGTTATAAGAAGATATGTATATATTTTTGTTAAATTTAACATGTATTTAAAAATATAATAAAAATAAATACAATAAATAAATATATATATATATATTTTGGTTATTTTGAAATTGTAATTTAAAAATATATATGTATTTATAAATACATATATATATATAATAATAAAATATAAAATATATATTAAAAAAATGAATTAGAGTGTCGCGCGATTCTATTTCGCGGGACACAAAGAGGCAGGGAGGGGAATCGGGATTCCTTTCCCCGACCGAGAAGCTAGACTGGGAGGAGAAGGGAGATGGTGACTGAGAGGGGAGGCACCCTCGGCACCGACAGGCGAAGGCAACGGTGAGGAACCCATGGACACCGGCGAGAGGAAACAAAAAAAAAAAGAGAAAAGAGAGAGGGAGAGACCGAAGGGAATGAGGAGAAAAGGGAAGAGAAAGGGAGAAGCGGTCGAAGGCGAGGCTAAAACAGCATCTTTACCAGCTAGAGGGAGGCCGAATGGCTGTCGGCGACGCGGGAGAAGAAGCAGATCAGCATGAAGAAGAGGCAGCAACGCTGTCGAAGGAAGAAATGGCTGAACCAACCTTGTTTCGACGAGGCCAGGCGTAACCGTCACCCGATCCACGCACCGCGTAGCCTCGCGGATTCACCAGAGGTGGAAACCGTTGAAGAACCGGTCGGCGAAGCTCTGAACGGCGAGGGAGAAAGTTAAACCGGACTAAACCAGGGTGAACCGAACCGGTCTGAACTAGGTTGAACTAGACCGAACCGGTTTAGCTAAAAAAAGAAAAAAAAGAAGAAAATTTGGGAAAAAAATCCAGCGATGCAGTCGACCTACGGGTAAGCTGGTAAGTGGTAAAATGGACCAATTTAATTGTCAGAATAATTATAAAAATAGATATTTGATCGAATTTGACCTGAAAAATATGTAAATGTGTAGCTCGATAATTGGCGACAAACGGGAGTTCAAATCAGCCTCGATTTGCGGGTATCATGAAATCTTGGGTAAGTGAATTTCACTTGCTACCACTTGTATAAATATACAATTTAGAAATTAATCGCATAATTTTTGGATTAATTTCGTATAAATTGCATTATAATTGAAATGGAAAAATCGACTATCGCAAACGATATTATGAACTATCCAAAGAAATTAGAAAAGGTTTAAAATGACGTGTTGGTGATAGTAGGCCATGTAGTCAGCTAAACGTCTATAATAGACCCAGCTTGTGTAACAATCGGCCTAAACTCGTTAATGACCTAATGGACGGCCCATAAATTGTAATTGAGCCTAAATAGTTAAATGGATTTTAAGGATTGTATAGGAGAGTTGAAACGGGCTTAGGATAGAGGTAGGCATATCTCGGGAATATGAGGCCCAATAAAATAATTGGGTCCAAAATGTTATTTGAAGTGAAATTTCACTGCGTATGTGTTTATAAGGAATAATAATAAGCGATTTGTGATTAATTACAGCTTCAAAGGATTGAATTGGGACTTGGAGGAATGACTGATCAAAGGTACTGGGTTAATAGCGCTACCGACATATATTGAGGTAAGGGGTGTAATTTAAGATGGTAATGATATCCCTACCCTTAGACTCTGATTTATTTATGTGTTTTCGAGCCTTCTCGTGCAACCCTTGATTGTAAAACAAAACCCAACATATATTAAGCCCAAGATTTATTTGATCATGTTTTCGAATAAAGAAATGCTGTATGAAATTGAATGCATAGTTTCGAGCATGATTTCTGAATACATGTTATGGTTTCGACTTACGTATGAATTGATTTTACGTTTTTGAAAGAAAAGAAATTTGGTATGTGAACATATGTTTAAGAAAATAAATTTATTTTCGAAAGGTGGTTGTGGGGGCCACCTCTTGAGTCCTGCGGGAACAAAGTGCCATACAATCTTTTTGTTTTATGAAAGAGTTGTTAGATTACAAGGAACTCGATTTTATTACTCGATGTGATCTTGTGGGCTATATAACCCAAGAAAAAAATTTTGAAAACTCTGTTTTGAGACGAAAAGGCAATGTATAGTGGGATTGTGGGGGCCACCTCTTGAGTCATGCGGGAATAAAGTGCCACATAGTCTTTCTGTTTTATGAAAGAGTTTTCAGATTTCAAGATATTCGATTGTATTACTCGATATGAGTTTATGAGCTATAAAAAAACCCAAGGAAGATTTTGAAAACTCTGTTTTGAGACAAAAAGACATTGTATAGTGGATTTATGGGGGCCACCTCTTGATTCCGATGGGAGCAAAGTGACACGCAATTTCCACAATGACATGTGAACGTGGGGGCCACCTCTTGAGTCCGACGGGGGCACACAATAACATGAGATCGTGGGGGCCACCTCTTGAGTTCTGTGGGAGCAAAGTGCCACACCGTCTATGTGACTATGGGGGCCACCTCTTGTGTCCTACAGATACAAAGTGCCACACGGTCAATGCATTGTCATGCGCGCCTTTGTGGCATTTATGAATTTCACCTTCGGGTGTGTTTGATTTGCTGTACGACCTTGATCACGTCTACAACCTTGCCATGGCCATGTTTTTGATTTCCCTCTACGGAGGATGACATGTTATCATCGCATGACAATTCTATAAGTTAGCCTAGTCTCCATCCGATATGAACTATGTTATAAAATTTTAACCATTTGATGTTTGTTTATGCATCAGCAATACTTTTGAAGTTCTGTATGATTTGAATGGTTCTGATTTCCATCTGACATGATCTTTGTTTTAAGATGTTGATGTTCTGAAATATGTTTCATGCTCAACTATGTTTTTGAAGTTATGTATATCATGAAAGATTTCGACCGATCTGCTAAGGTTTTCTTATTTTGAATCCATGTTTCTGTTAAATGTGTTTTTCGTGATATGCGATTTGAAAGTGATGTAATATTTGTAAAGAAATACAACCTTTTGGTATTATTATGTACTTTATATGTTTTAAACACTATGATCATTTTCAATGCATTTCTTACTGGGCATTTCCCCGAAAGCTCACCCCCTACCTCCCAGATTGTTTTTGTAGTGAACTACATATGATAATTGCTGTGTAGATGACATAGACTGGCGGATATGAGTTTCCCCAGACTACCCTTTGTACATGCGTGAGGTATACGTTTCTAACTTTTTACCAGACTATTTGTATGCACAAACATTTATTAACAGTAAAGTGTCGGGATGTAATCTGTATAAGGATAAATGAAATGAGATATCTTTAAGGATTGATCTTTGGGATAACTAGACGTGGTTAGGAATACGTAGAATGAATTGATGACATGACTTGAAAAGCATGGTTGGTAGTTGTGTATATCTAGGATTTGTTAAAAACAGTTAGTTTGCAGGTGGTTAGGTTTATATATAAGCCGTTATGCTGCCGAAATTTTATCGGACATGTAAATTCAAAGGTGTATCTTAATTATAATTACGGATAAAGGAGTAAGGAAATGAATTGACACTGAACAGGAATACAACCTAAGTGAATAAAGGGATTAAGTTGCGAACTGAAGTTTCAAAAAAACGTTTTCATGAATTTTTATAGGTCACGAGTTGTTACACACTGTGGTAGTCTTGACATCCCCTATTCCTAACTTTTGGTAGATTGACCAAGGCATCAAATTTATACTGGCTCCTAAATCACACAGGGCTCTACTAAAGAACAGATTTCCTATCGTGCAGGGCATGGTAAAACTCCCAAGATCTTTGAGCTTGGGGGGCAGCTTCTTCTGGATAATTGTACTACATTCCTCAGTTAAGGCCATCATCTCATAATCTTCCAATCTTCTTTTCCTAGAGAGGATATCCTTCAAAAACTTCACATAACTTGGCATTTGCTCTAAAGCATCTGTGAAAGGAATGTTGATGTGAAGTTTCTTAAAAACCTCAAGAAATTTGGCAAATTGTTGGTCAAGCTTTTAGTTTTGAAACCTTTGAGGAAAAGGTACAGGTGGTCTAACTGGAAGGGATGTAGTGGTAACATGTGTAGCATCAGAGGACGATGAAGGCTGTGAAGAAGAAGAAGAAGGTAAAGATGAAGAAGCGCCTAGCTTTGTTTCCTTTGCAGCCCAATCCTGATATTCTTTCTCTTTCTAAGCTGCTTTGTTAGAACTTAAGGATTCTTCAACTATGTGCTGTTTAGGGCTAGACTTAACTTATGGATCGTCTAGCTCTCTGCCACTCCTAAGGGTGATGACTTTCACATGTTCCTTACCCTCCCTATGCGTAATATGATTGGCTTCGGTGCTACTAGGAAGGGTCCCTTGAGGATGCTGGCTAAGAGCATTTTCTATTTGTCCAATTTGAACTTCTAAGTTCTTAATTGAGGTAGCTTGGTTTTACAGGATAGTCGTGAACATTTCCTCTAGTGTAGGCTTCTTCTCAGCTGTCGGTGTTGGTGCAAGGTAATGTTGGGGCTGCATAAGTGGTGGTAGTGGTGGTGGATGGTGAATTTGAGGTGGATGGGGATGATTAAATGGGTGATGTGGAAATTATGGCTGTGGTGGTACATGAACCGGTGGATCTTGAAAACCAGGGGGTCCTACAGGTCTGGAATTAGAAGGTTGCCCTTAATTTTTGCTCTAGGAAAAATTAGAATGGTTCCTCCACCCTGAGTTGTAGGTGTTTGAAAATTAGTTGTTTTGTTGCTTTTGAGATAGGGCAACGTACTGAACCGATTCTAGGTTAAGCGGACACCTATCTATAGAGTGTGTACCACCACACTGATCATAGAAAAGAAAAGGACTTTAGACAGAATAAACAGGATTAGGACTGGTGGAAGGATTATGCTGGGTACTGAGCGACTCTACCTTCTTCGTAAGGTTAGTGATTTGAGAGGTTAAGGTAGACAGCGTGTCGAGCTCATAGATACCCGCCGACTTCTTAGGCAATTGCCTCTCCGAGGACCATAGATAGTTGTTAGCAGCCATCTTGTCTAAGAGACCGTAAGCTTCCTCCTCTGTTTTGCACATTAGAACTCCACCCGCAGCAGCGTCAACAATGGTCCTATTTTGGCTTGTAAGTCCGTTGTAGAAGGTCTGAACTTGCAGCCACAAAGGTAGGCCATGATGAGGACACTTCCTAAGAATTTCCTTATATCATTCCCATGTTTCGTAAAGAGATTCTGAATCAAATTGGGTAAAGGAAGATATGTCACTACGGAGTTTGGCCATTTTAGATGGAGGGAAAAACTTAGCTAAATATTGATGGGCTAACTGGTCCCAAGTAGAAATGGATCCTGGAGGCAAGGAGGTTAACCAGTGTCGCACCCTATCCCTAAGTGAGAAGGGGAATAATCTAAGCCTAAGCGCATCATCAGATAATCCATTGTGCTTGAAGATGTTGCACAGGTCCAGGAATTGCCTGAGGTGAGCATGTGGGTCGTCATGCGGAAGCTCACTGAACTGCAGTGAAGTCTAGATCATCTGAAGCATTGAAAGCTTGATTTCGAAATTGTTCGCTTGGACAGTTGGTGGCCTAATGCCAGTATGTAAGACCCGAATTTAATTAAAATATGAAATAAAGGAGCATTTGTGAAGGGAAGTCGGGTTAAATTAATCCCGAACATGTGCAAGGGTAAAATGGTCAAAAGACCAAAGGCCGGTATAATTTCGATAAGAAAAATTTAATTAAAATATGGATTTAAGAAATCTTGGTCAATAAAAGATGAAATATAATTATTCTGGATTAAATCGATCAAGATTCAGAAATTTAAAAATACCGAAAAAATTATCGAGACTACATCTCGAAAAACGTGAAGAAATAATATCAAAATTTAGAGAAAAATAAAATTTATAAATTAAAATCAAATGGAATAAATTAAAGTGGAATAAAAATAATGTAAGTGGAGATATTTTGGGATTTTATGAGTATTTTATTGAATAGTAAATTAATTAAAATAAATAAAAATAAAATTTAAATTAAAAAAAAAAGTAATTGAAACAAAAAAAAAAAAAAAAGAGAAACCGAGAGAAAAACCCGAGGAACCCGAAACCGAGAACAGTGACCCGCAACCTTCACCGCCGATTCTCGTGCACCGGCGACCGACGGGCTTCGACGAAGCTGCCAGGAGGAAGAGGGGAGTCCGGCGAGCACGTGGGTACCGGAACCGAGCCGCCAGGTGGCCGGAGCAGGCCGATCGGAGCCGAGGAAGACCGCCGGAGAAACCAGTCGATTCCCGACGAACCACTGCGTCTGGGTTGAAACGGAGGGCACCGATACACTCAGGGGAGGAAGCCGGTCCTTTTGGCACCGGTCTTGGCCGGTGAGACCGCCGGAAACGCCGACGACGGCAAGAGGCAGTGAGGGACAAAAAACGGTGTCGTTTGGCTGGCTGGAAGGAAAGGGAAGGAAAGGGAAAGAAAGGGAAGGAAAAGAGAAAGGAAAAGAGAGGAAAAGAGAGGAAAAGAAAGGAAAAGGAAGGAAAAAAGGAAAGAAAATTATCGGGGGACGACTCGAGGTTTGGGTAAGTTGACCGAGGGTCGATATTGACCTACGGGTAAATTCCGGAAATTTAATTTAATATTATTTCAATGGAAAATAATCCGGATTTACCTAATTATGCAGTTTTACGACGGAGACCGAACGAGAGCCGATCGAGCTCTGATTTTCGTACCCCGCATCGTATCGGGTAAGTACAATTTAATTTCGACAATTAGAGTTATTTAAATACCAAGTTTAATTATTTTATGGAATTATGGATTAATTTCGCGTAGGAAGGAATATTATGAGAAATTGTAATATAATTGCTGTAAGTGGTATACGGGCTATCCAATAAATTTGGAATGAAGCCCGATAATTATTAGGAAGCTGTATAAGCTCGGTATACCCGAAGAAGGGAATTAATAAATATAAAAGGGCTAAAATGGGCCGAGGCCCAATAAGGCAGATAAGGCCCAATAGCTTCAAGTTGATCAGTAAATGCAATCTACTGATCGGGATAATTGAATTAACCCCGATTATGTGATTATATGCAGTTACGTACATTGGTTGGCGCGCACTCGGGTCGAGACGTTCGGTATCATCGAGACAAGAGTGGTCTGCGCGCGATTCCAGGTAAGGGAATTCTGCGGACTGCTAGAGGTAACAGTACGCAATTTTAAATTCATATGCAGTCCTTTAAAATTAATTGAAGGGTCTAGAGGTCGAAGAACAATTTTAGTGCCCCGTATGGGCAAAATTACTAAAATACCCTTGCTAAGGGTAAAAATTTAAAAACTTAGGAAAAATTGGGAGGAGCAAGGACAAGAGGTTCCTGCTCGTCCTGGAGGTATTTCGACACATGCATGAGTAGGCTGGCTCACTTTTAAAGAAAAATGCATAGCATTGCATATCTTAATTGATGTGATCTCTGTGAAAACTATTTGGAAATAACCGAGCCGCCTACATGTTTTTATTTACATGTGACGTGCTAGAGCTCAGCTCGCACGATGTTTGATTGTGTGATGCATGCATTAGTGCTGGAGCGAGAGCTCGCACTAGAGTTTTACATGCATAGGTGCTAGAGTATAACTCGCACCAGATTTCACATGCTTTTGCGTGACACGGTGCTAGAGTCTAACTCGCACCAGATTTTACATGATTTTCATGACAGGGTGCGGGAGTTTAACTCGCACCAGATCTTATAAGATTTTCATACGATTTATATACAGAGTGCTGAGCCTAGCTCGCACTAGTTTTACTGGATTTGTTGACGTTGTTGCACCACCCGTTGTTGGACCACCCGTTGTTGACCACCAACGTTGTCGATGGGCCCAAGAAGGGTTGCCATGGCCGTTGGCAGGGGTTGGCCGGGCAAGGGTTGGCCGGGCAGGGGTTGGCCGTCACAATAAAATCACTCGCACTGATTTATGAGAACATGCGATGAGCCGTGCTTGGAGCATCGGATAGACTGTGTGTCACCGATTTAATAGGCTCGCACGTGCGTTTTGAGACATGGCATGAGTATAGAGATATTATATGGGTTCACGGAGTACGATGTACCGTGCAAGTAGCATGGAGTACGATGTACCGTGTGGTATCTTTGTGATACGTTGGACTTGTTGACGTTGTTGGACCCCCCGTTGTTAGACCACCATCATTGTGCGTGGGCCCTAGAGGGGTGGCCATGGCCGATGGCAGGGGTTGGCCGGGCAGGGGTTGGCCGTCACGATATGATGCATCAGCATCTTCGGATGCATGGAATCGGATAAGACCGACGAGATGAAGTGACCCACCTCTCGGGCGGTTCTCGATCATGGTGAGAACCCGCACACTAGGATCCGTGTAGCTGAGGAACTCCCGAGGACAGATATGGCCATAGTCCTGGTTATTGCCGTTATACAATTACTGCCTCGTCTCGCATGTCGACGATTTCGATGATTTAAACTGGGTTTTAAAACTAAATTGCATGATGGTATTTCCATGCTTTTCAACCCATGTGGGAAATGTAAATCGTTTTCATGGTTTTGTGTGAGTCAGGATCACCCGAAGGAGGGGTCGAGTCCTGACTTTACTGTGAAATTTTTAAATAAGAAAGAAATGATTTGAATATACTTGCATGTTGAATTTTTCGTGCAATTGCGTTTTACATAACATCATAACGCATATCATTTGTTTTTAAAATGTGTGGAGAAAGGGTGGTTTATGCATGGCACTACGTTCATGTAGGTAGTATGGTTACCTACTTGTTCGTAGGATTGCCTTACTGAGCTTGATGTGCTCACCCCTTTCATTTTCTCCCACAGATGATCTCCAGTTGAAGTTGCGACGACTCAGTACTGCATTCCGAATATCCGCTGCTGCCCATCAACATAAGGTATATATATATATATTGTATTTACATAAGCATAGCACAGTAACATGTTAGTAAGTAACTTTAGGGGATGTATAAATAGTATAAACAATTATAAATAACTGGAGAAGAAATAAGTATTAGGGTAGGTGTATGGTGGGACTGGCATTGACGCACAGCCCAATTATTTTGGAGTGTTGGTCACGATTCGAGGATAGGTAAGAATATAATATAAGAAAATAAATAAACAAAAACGCGAAAAATTAACTCTGATTTTTAGGTAGTTTGGGTCGTGACATATAAAGGTGGTATCAGAGCATAATTGGTCTGATGTGTGTCAGTGTCAGTAATTAGGAAATTACATCCCCGTGTTACTGTGCTTAGTTAGATACAATAGTGTATATCGAGATGGGCTTGACCAAGAAATGGTTGAGAATGCAGGAATGCTTAATATGAGTCGCGTTAGATGAGATAGTGCACGAGGCAGAGGTCGTAGAGTTAGACCCGAGTCTGCTAAGTCGTGCTGAGTTTGACTATGAGAAGCATGATGAGATTGAAATAGAGGCTAATGTTGAGCATGCCTCACAGAGTCCGACAGAGAGATCGGACAGTATTGAGACACGCTTCGCGAGATTGGAGCGGAGTGTGGAGATTACTTGAGGAGCTAATTGCTCAGATTATGAATAAGATCAGAGGGCGCAGCGGAGCATTGGTGGAAAACCCGCTCGACCCATCTTAAGTATTAAACATCCAGAGCTGACGTGAGAAATGTTTATGGATGTATTCCGGTCCCGGACACTGTTTAAAGAAAATTATGGATAAAAGTCAATACTCTGGCCCAGAGGATTCGATTTATTGACGAGTATGGAGACTCGATTATATATTTGGGCAGATATTACCTCGACACTATGAACAAGTGACAGTCGAGAGGTCTAAAGATCATGAAATGGCTCAACTTTTCAATTAGAGTCTGATTGGCCCGTGAAATATTACCTATACCGAGGCAGTGCGCAGATTTATAGTTGGGTAAATAAGAATACAAATTGCACACCTCTGAGATTGGAAAAGTTAATGGGGAAATGATATTTGGTAAAAGATTAGATTTGACGAGTTATGGAGTAAGATAATTGGTAAGACCCCAGTGCATCTAATTTTGGCACTCTTGGGGGCATTGTGATTGGAGGACCCCGACCTGCTACGAAGTAGAGTAGCAGTGTGATTACTGTAAGATGTGTGGTGGACACCACAGAAGGAGGGTCTACACTGTATTGATGAAAATGGTCGTTAAGTGTGATAAGACGGACCATTGATTTTGATCGCACAGAGTTGGGCGAGATCGCCCTACGGAAAAGTAAAGAGACAGAGAATATAGCTGCAACGAAAAGGCAAGCCATAGCCGAAAGGAAGAAAGTAGGCTGTTGGACGAAGGCAAGAGGATGTTTTGGACCAGGACACTATTGATGTTTCATGGATGTGGTGTAAGATACCACATTTATTATGAATAATAAAGTACATATGTTTATTGATCCTGGTGCCACATATTTATTCATACTGTCTTCATTCACATATAAGTGAGTAAAAGGCATGAATGCCTACATCATTGGGCAATACTGATAAATGAGTACCCCAATAGAGGAGGATTAATTAACGGAATATGGATATTGAGATTTTAAGTTAAAAACAGGGGTGCAACAGTTGAATTTATAGGAGTAAAGGATTGTACTCACGGAATGATAATGACAAGAGTTTTGTCATGATTGATACACTGAGGAGATGTGTTGATTATAAATATAAGATGTATTGGAGTAAGAGATATATGCTAGGTAAGGAATACCCTTATTATGCGAAGTAATAAGGATTAAGGCAATTAGTAGCGAATACAAATTATAACTGAGGACAAAGATGGGTATAACCATAACCAGTAGTTGTGGTTAAGTCTAAGGGCTAATAAAGGTATTTTAAAATACCTCCCCGCCTGAAGACTTGACAGCGTCTAAAAGTATATATATATATATATAACCTATAACGGAAAATCGATCGTCGTAATAAATACCTTTAGCATTAGGATACCTTTACTAAGACGATAAGAATATTAAAATTCAGCAGATCACAAAGGTTAACATAGTAAAATTTAATAAGAGCCGTTAAGATAAGAAAAGGAAATGGCGCAGGTTAGTACATGAAAACGTAAGCGGTTGAGAAGGATTTTATACGCTTATGCGTAAATAAGTCAAGGATGGGACCGATGTATAAATCATCATTATCAATGATATGTTGGGTGTAGTTAAAGTCTAGGGCGATTGATAAGCAACAATTAGAAGATGGCATTTACAAATTGGTTGCTGCGACTTCAAAAAGGATATACCTTGTTGACACGTTTAACTAAGAAACGTGGTCTTGGAATGAGATGATAAATAAGATGACAGATGCGACATGGATTTCGGTGTAGTGAAGTACGAACTGACCACCGTGACTAATTTCACTATACCCAACAGCTCAATGAGGTTCTCAGTGAGTATGGATACCTCAAAGTTATGATGGAGCTATGTATTGATGTATAATGGGAAGATAGTCAATTATGGAGTCAGACAACACTTTGATCATGAAATAAACTATCTGACCCATGATTTAAAGTTGGCAACAGTATTTGTACCGAGGATATGGTACTATTAGGTATACGATGAGAAATTTTGGATATGCACTGATCATAAAGCCCGAGTATCTGTTTTTACAGAAAGAGGCGAACATGAGAATATACATATTGGGTTAGAGCTTCTGAGAGGCTTTGATTTGTGAAAATTGTACCACCCAGGAAAGGCTGATGCTTTGAGTAGAAAGAGCCTCGGGATGGTACCACATATGATGGTCAGGGAGCGTGAGCTGCTAGATGCAGATGTGAACCTCAGTATTGATGTGATCCCTTCTGATGATGACAGTGATTGTGTGACAGCTAGCCTGATGACTAGTACCGGATGAGAGTGCCCGGATTTGCCAGGCTTAGCGTGATGATCGACCGGATGTCGATAGTTTGGGTCTGATTCAGAAGGGTACAGTGATAGAGTTCACAGTGGGTGATGATGAGTTACTGAGGATTCAGAGACAGTATGAGTGCTCCCCAGGACCACAGTGGATGAGATAGTAATGTTGTCAGAAGCTCACTCTTCGGGATATACAGTGCATACGGAAAGTAAAGAAATATATCGAAATCTCAAAAAGGGTATTGGTGGTCAGATGTGAAAAGAGACATAGTAGAGATTGTGGAAAAGTGCCTAGTGTGTCAGTAGAGTAAGGTAGAGTATTAAAAGTCTGCAGAGTTATTGCAGCACCTACCTATATTGACACGACACGAAAACGAGACAAAGTCTCCATGAATGTCTTGATGGGTTATAGAGGACCCGGATAAATCAGGAGACTATTTGGATCATAGTCGATAGAGTAACTAAGTACACCCACCTTCTGGTTATGAAATCCCTAAATACTCAAAGTGCATATGAGGATTTGTGTGTAAGGTAGAAATTGTGAAACATTAAGTAGCGTTCCAGTGAGCCTGGTATCATATAGGGATTCCCGCTTCACTTCCTACCTCGGAGGATATTTTCAGGAAGCTATGGGAACCCGACTGAGTATTAGCACAGCTTTTCGTCCTCAGACAGATGGTCAGTCAGAGAGGACTGTACAAGTTCTGGAGGATCCGATGAAAGCGTGTGCCATTGATTTTATAAGCTCCTGGAATGATCAGTTGATTTCTAATTGAAGTCGCCAATAACGACAATTGGCAATTGAGTATCGGGATAACAAGATATGAGGCAGTGTATGGCTGTAGGGGTTGTTCCCCAAATTGGATAAGAAAAAGTGGGTGACAGGTAGAATCATTTACGACTTTGGATAATAAGTCTCTGAGGATGTTTAGTTAAGGATGAGAGATTAAGAACACCTCAGAGCAGATAGATAAGTATTGAAATTTACCCTTAGTGAATTAGTATGGTTGAAATAATTCTTGTCCTAAGAGAATAAGGACATAGCGAACTTTTGGAAGAAGGTAAATTGAGTTGCGCTGGATGGAATATTTTGAGAGATCGGACAAGTGGGAGATAAGACCTGTAGGTTGATGTTATCACGTGAATTAACAGGCACCCACAATGTGTCCCACTTTTGATGCTTCGACAATACTATTCAGATCCAGCATAGGTGATTGGATATGAATTTCAAAAGTTCAGTTTAATGAAAATATAAGTATATTGAGAAGTTGATTCGGGCATTAAACAGGAAAGAGAAAGTATTGAGGTTTAAGATAATCTCCCTAATTAAAGTCCTTTGGTAGTGATACACTTCGGAGAAGGTCACGTAAGAATTTAAGAGTATGATATGATCGATGTACCCGGAGTTGTATATGGACTCTTATGAATTGGTTCTAATTTGGAGGACCAAATTCCTTAAGTGGAGGGGAGTTGTAAGACCCGAATTTAATTAAAATATGAAATAAAGGAGCATTTGTGAAGGGAAGTCGGGTTAAATTAATCCCGAACATGTGCAAGGGTAAAATGGTCAAAAGACCAAAGGCCGGTATAATTTCGATAAGAAAAATTTAATTAAAATATGGATTTAAGAAATCTTGGTCAATAAAAGATGAAATATAATTATTCTGGATTAAATCGATCAAGATTCAGAAATTTAAAAATATCGAAAAAATTACCGAGACTACATCTCGAAAAACGTGAAGAAATAATATCAAAATTTAGAGAAAAATAAAATTTATAAATTAAAATCAAATGGAATAAATTAAAGTGGAATAAAAATAATGTAAGTGGAGATATTTTGGGATTTTATGAGTATTTTATTGAATAGTAAATTAATTAAAATAAATAAAAATAAAATTTAAATTAAAAAAAAAAGTAATTGAAAAAAAAAAAAAAAAGAGAAACCGAGAGAAAAACCCGAGGAACCCGAAACCGAGAACAGTGACCCGCAACCTTCACCGCCGATTCTCGTGCACCGGCGACCGACGGGCTTCGACGAAGCTGCCAGGAGGAAGAGGGGAGTCCGGCGAGCACGTGGGTACCGGAACCGAGCCGCCAGGTGGCCGGAGCAGGCCGATCGGAGCCGAGGAAGACCGCCGGAGAAACCAGTCGATTCCCGACGAACCACTGCGTCTGGGTTGAAACGGAGGGCACCGATACACTCAGGGGAGGAAGCCGGTCCTTTTGGCACCGGTCTTGGCCGGTGAGACCGCCGGAAACGCCGACGACGGCAAGAGGCAGTGAGGGACAAAAAACGGTGTCGTTTGGCTGGCTGGAAGGAAAGGGAAGGAAAGGGAAAGAAAGGGAAGGAAAAGAGAAAGGAAAAGAGAGGAAAAGAGAGGAAAAGAAAGGAAAAGGAAGGAAAAAAGGAAAGAAAATTATCGGGGGACGACTCGAGGTTTGGGTAAGTTGACCGAGGGTCGATATTGACCTACGGGTAAATTTCGGAAATTTAATTTAATATTATTTCAATGGAAAATAATCCGGATTTACCTAATTATGCAGTTTTACGACGGAGACCGAACGAGAGCCGATCGAGCTCTGATTTTCGTACCCCGCATCGTATCGGGTAAGTACAATTTAATTTCGACAATTAGAGTTATTTAAATACCAAGTTTAATTATTTTATGGAATTATGGATTAATTTCGCGTAGGAAGGAATATTATGCGAAATTGTAATATAATTGCCGTAAGTGGTATACGGGCTATCCAATAAATTTGGAATGAAGCCCGATAATTATTAGGAAGCTGTATAAGCTCGGTATACCCGAAGAAGGGAATTAATAAATATAAAAGGGCTAAAATGGGCCGAGGCCCAATAAGGCAGATAAGGCCCAATAGCTTCAAGTTGATCAGTAAATGCAATCTACTGATCGGGATAATTGAATTAACCCCGATTATGTGGTTATATGCAGTTACGTACATTGGTTGGCGTGCACTCGGGTCGAGACGTTCGGTATCATCGAGACAAGAGTGGTCTGCGCGCGATTCCAGGTAAGGGAATTCTGCGGACTGCTAGAGGTAACAGTACGCAATTTTAAATTCATATGCAGTCCTTTAAAATTAATTGAAGGGTCTAGAGGTCGAAGAACAATTTTAGTGCCCCGTATGGGCAAAATTACTAAAATACCCTTGCTAAGGGTAAAAATTTAAAAACTTAGGAAAAATTGGGAGGAGCAAGGACAAGAGGTTCCTGCTCGTCCTGGAGGTATTTCGACACATGCATGAGTAGGCTGGCTCACTTTTAAAGAAAAATGCATAGCATTGCATATCTTAATTGATGTGATCTCTGTGAAAACTATTTGGAAATAACCGAGCCGCCTACATGTTTTTATTTACATGTGACGTGCTAGAGCTCAGCTCGCACGATGTTTGATTGTGTGATGCATGCATTAGTGCTGGAGCGAGAGCTCGCACTAGAGTTTTACATGCATAGGTGCTAGAGTATAACTCGCACCAGATTTCACATGCTTTTGCGTGACACGGTGCTAGAGTCTAACTCGCACCAGATTTTACATGATTTTCATGACAGGGTGCGGGAGTTTAACTCGCACCAGATCTTATAAGATTTTCATACGATTTATATACAGAGTGCTGAGCCTAGCTCGCACTAGTTTTACTGGATTTGTTGACGTTGTTGCACCACCCGTTGTTGGACCACCCGTTGTCGACCACCAACGTTGTCGATGGGCCCAAGAAGGGTTGCCATGGCCGTTGGCAGGGGTTGGCCGGGCAAGGGTTGGCCGGGCAGGGGTTGGCCGTCACAATAAAATCACTCGCACTGATTTATGAGAACATGCGATGAGCCGTGCTTGGAGCATCGGATAGACTGTGTGTCACCGA
This sequence comes from Firmiana major, assembly GCA_033439115.1. Lineage (NCBI taxonomy): Eukaryota > Viridiplantae > Streptophyta > Magnoliopsida > Malvales > Malvaceae > Firmiana > Firmiana major. The sequence goes on along the minus strand of CM065903.1, from coordinate 15,650,578 downwards.
TTTAATAGGCTCGCACGTGCGTTTTGAGACATGGCATGAGTATAGAGATATTATATGGGTTCACGGAGTACGATGTACCGTGCAAGTAGCATGGAGTACGATGTACCGTGTGGTATCTTTGTGATACGTTGGACTTGTTGACATTGTTGGACCCCCCGTTGTTAGACCACCATCGTTGTGCGTGGGCCCTAGAGGGGTGGCCATGGCCGATGGCAGGGGTTGGCCGGGCAGGGGTTGGCCGTCACGATATGATGCATCAGCATCTTCGGATGCATGGAATCGGATAAGACCGACGAGATGAAGTGACCCACCTCTCGGGCGGTTCTCGATCATGGTGAGAACCCGCACACTAGGATCCGTGTAGCTGAGGAACTCCCGAGGACAGATATGGCCATAGTCCTGGTTATTGCCGTTATACAATTACTGCCTCGTCTCGCATGTCGACGATTTCGATGATTTAAACTGGGTTTTAAAACTAAATTGCATGATGGTATTTCCATGCTTTTCAACCCATGTGGGAAATGTAAATCGTTTTCATGGTTTTGTGTGAGTCAGGATCACCCGAAGGAGGGGTCGAGTCCTGACTTTACTGTGAAATTTTTAAATAAGAAAGAAATGATTTGAATATACTTGCATGTTGAATTTTTCGTGCAATTGCGTTTTACATAACATCATAACGCATATCATTTGTTTTTAAAATGTGTGGAGAAAGGGTGGTTTATGCATGGCACTACGTTCATGTAGGTAGTATGGTTACCTACTTGTTCGTAGGATTGCCTTACTGAGCTTGATGTGCTCACCCCTTTCATTTTCTCCCACAGATGATCTCCAGTTGAAGTTGCGACGACTCAGTACTGCATTCCGGATATCCGCTGCTGCCCATCAACATAAGGTATATATATATATATATATTGTATCTACATAAGCATAGCACAGTAACATGTTAGTAAGTAACTTTAGGGGATGTATAAATAGTATAAACAATTATAAATAAATGGAGAAGAAATAAGTATTAGGGTAGGTGTATGGTGGGACTGGCATTGACGCACAGCCCAATTATTTTGGAGTGTTGGTCACGATTCGAGGATAGGTAAGAATATAATATAAGAAAATAAATAAACAAAAACGCGAAAAATTAACTCTGATTTTTAGGTAGTTTGGGTCGTGACACAGTATAAGACCCTCCAATCGTCGGCACTGTATAATCTCCAACGGTCCTAATTCCTTTATTTTCTAGCGTCGTGTTTTGCTGCGGAGCTAATAATTTCCTAGAATCGTTTCGAATTTTTCTAAGTGTTCGTCCAATTTCAAGATCTAAATGAAAGCAATCATAACTTCTGACTCTACACATACAAACATAAAAAAGTCCTTAGAAATTTTTTTTTTAAATTTTTAAATTTTCAATTTTTTTTAATTTTTTTTATGAAAGAGAAAATTAACTAATCTAGATTAAAGCTCTAAATATTTACAAGGAATTACACCTAAGCATAATTTCACCGATATTAATTACTGGCTAATTGACTTTCCCGACAACAGCGCCAAAAAACTTGATACTGACTACAACCACTATAAGTGACCTAGACGTTCTATCCGCAAGTGCACGGGTCGTACAAGTAATAATGGGATTTGAGTCCTAGATTATCGTCCCACAGAGAAGTTGAATTGCCTAATTATGTACCGGTTAATCTTACCATAAGTATATTCTAGCAAATTATGAATTTTTAAGGAGTGATCTACAAGGCTAAAAGTAAAAGTACTGAAAACAATAACAATTACAAAATAAAACCGAGCAAAAATTACTTACAAAGGTCCAAGCAATTAAAATCAAATACCTACAACATATAATTAAAACAGTTAAAATTAATTAACGCAATTAAACCAAAATGTAAATTATGAAAATAAAGAAATAAAATTAATTAAACTAAATGAAACCATCCTAGAACAAAATATGCATGTAATTAAATTAATTAATAAAAATGCAAATTAAACTAACCTAAAGTCTAATAAAATAAAACTCTATTAACTAAACTAAAAAAAAAAAAAAACTAATTTCCTATAAAATGATCTTAAACAAAATCTAATTCTAACTAATAAAACAAAATCTAAATAATGCATGAGAACTAATATTTTTGGATTTTTCAATTTAAAATGAAAACTTAAAACATGCATAAAATGATTTTACTCTAATTTAATTCTAAATGTAACACCTAACACTAAAATAGAAATTAAATAATGACATAATTAAATCTAAATTTTGAACTAATCAAGCAAATGAATTATAACTAATCATGCAAATTAACTTTAAACTCTAATCTAACAAATGAGATTGAAATTAACAACTAATACTAAAATAAAAAATATATATATTAACTATCTCAAAAGCATGAAAAATGGATTATGCAATTAACATCTAATGGTTAAACAAGGCCTTAGCCAATTGTCCAACCAAGTGGTCCCAAATACACTGGCACTATTCATGTTTCCTCTCCATTTATAGGTCAACATTGAAGCTGTGTCCAGGTGCTGTCGACAGTGATGTCCGCGACCTCTGCAACTGGTTCTGTTGTCCTGCATTGCTGGCACCAGCTCAACGTACTGCTTCAGCTCCAAACGATGTCCATGCTTCCTCAACAGCCCGACCGTGCACTGTACTGACAACCCGAATGCACTGTGTTTCATTTCCAGGTGCCGCGGATGTTGTCCCGCTGCTGCTCTCGCGTTTGCCCCCAGGTACCGTTGATAATTCTATTTTTAATAGAATTAATTGTGCTTAATTTCCTAATTATTTATTTAATCCCCATATTATTTTATTAATAATCCCCTTTATTTAATTAAAATTCTTTAATGGGCAGATAAATTAAATCTGAATGAAACTCAATCGTTTCAGTCGAAATTGGGCTGAAAATGGGCTAAAGGAGACTGGATCACTTCCAATTTGCAGACCAAGTCACCAGTCGTCTGGACATGCGTGATGCCAGGTGTTCGTATTTTATTTCCTCCGAAATGATAAGATCGACGGACACCATGCCAACCTTCTGAAAGACACACGTCGGGCCACATCGCACAGCCAATTGGATAAAAAGACGAGTGATGCGAAAATATCTACTCTGCAACAAATAAAATGAAGACAAGTGACCAAACAATGCCAACTCATCTAGGATGAAAAATTACCATTGTACCCCTAAGTGTGTATATAAATAAAATATGATGGCAATTGAAAAAATCAAGTAGTGTAAGTAGGGTAAGTAGAGTAGAATTTAGGAGTAGTGTAGTTTACGGTAAAGTAATCTAGGGTAGAATAGTTTTATAGTATATTTAGGATTCATTTTCCTGGTTTTCAAGTTTTTCTTTTCCGTAGCCACCTTCTTTATTTTTACTGTTCATTCCATTTTTATTTTATAGAAAGTTCTTCATTTTCTAGTCTTTGATAATTTTATTTTATGGCAATCAATTTCATTTTATACTTCTCGATTTTGTTAAAGTCATTTCTTTTATTTTTCAATTTTAATACATAGCTTATATTTCCTAGTTGTTAGCTCTAGGTTTGTTCATCCTTAGGATTCACTGTCTGTGTTCTTCATTGTTCATCTGAGTAAATCTTTTTCCTCCATCACTGTCCTTCTTGATTCTGGTGCTTTGTTGTGGTCTTGATGCCTAGCATTATTTCCACATCAATGGTAATGTGGAATCACGGCAGTAGGAGTAGGATTTGAAGCAAACCGAGGATGCTAGTTTTTCATGTTAATGTGCTACGAGTCTCTTTTGTTTATTTTTCATCGTTATCATTTAATGCAAATCATACTTTTTGATAATGTTGCATCTTCATTTATTCTGCATGATAGTTATTTACTTGATGCATGTTATTAAATCTTCTCTTTTCGGTATTTAGAGTAGTCGTGAAGTTTTGCATTCAGCTTCTAATTTGTTCTTTTAATTACTGGTTTTGTTATTATTCAGAATGTGTTTTTAATTACTCTTGGTTACTTTCACTTCACTTGTTGGTTGGTGTGCTAAATATTGATCGGTGCTAAGTTCTAACTGAATTGAGAATGTACGTGACTTGGGAAAAGATTAGATTTGCTCCTCTGTTATCCCCTGTTTTCCAAACTTTTTATTGTACATTTGCTGCATTTTCTTCCAATCTTGGCTTTCATTGCAATTTATGTTTTCTGTTTTGAGTTGCTATGTTAAGTTGATAATTTTACAAGTTCTACTGGTGTTCTCTTATTACTCTTTAAAAATCAAGCTTTACTACTCGGTTTGTCATTCGTTGTTGGAGTTGTGACTAAGTTACTTATGCTGATATGCATGTTACAGCAGACAGAGGCAGTGCATGTAGCAATGCTGAGCGATGTAGAAACCAGAAGAGAGCATGCTAAAATAGATGCTAGCTGGACAGGCCAACGAATGTGCAAGACATCAGAACTGGATGCAGTAGTAGATGATCGAACATGGAGCAGCACCTGGAAATGAAACATGAGCATTCGGGTTGGTAATCCAGTGCATGGACGGGCTGTAGGTCAAAGCAGCAGGACGTGGTACTGAGCAAGACGTGGTCACTGGTATAATAGGGTAGGATTGAACCGGAGCTGAGCTAGGCATGTCAAGGAATGTCCAAAGGACGGTACCAGGAGTGGAGGACAGGACCTATAGCAAATATGGAATTGGAGAAGATGAACAATACAGTGCATAAGTTAGGACTGAGACAGCCAGCTGGAAATTGTTGTTATGGCCATGTTTAGCCATAGTGGTTATTATTGAAATTTGGGTTAAGCATGCTTTTGATTTATTTTTTTTACATTATTGGTTAAGATAGGTAAAATAGATTTTCATTAATTGTTAATTTAGTGATTAGTCTTAATTAGGATTAATAGTTGATACATTAGATTGGAGTTTTGGGGTAATGAAGTGTGAACTGACCACCGTGATTATTTTCACCATGCCCAACAGCTCAAGAGGTTCTCCGTGTGTATGAATGACTCAAAATAATGAATGAGCTGTGTATTGATGTATAATTGGAAAGATAGTCAATTTTGGAGTCAGACAACTCCTTGATCACGAAATAAACTATTTGACTCATGATTTTAAGTTGGCAACGGTAGTGTTTGTACCGAGGATATGGTACTATTATGTACAAGGTGAGAAATTTTGGATATGCACTGATCATAAAGCCCCGAGTATCTGTTTTTCACAGAAAGAGTCGGATATGAGAACAAAGAGGATTAGAGCTTCTAAATGATTTCGATTGAGAAAATTGTACCACCCAGGAAAGGCTAATGTAATGGCTGATGCCTCGAGTAGAAAGAGCCTCGGGATGGTACCCTATATGATGGTCAGGGAGCGTGAGCTGTTAGAGCAGTTGTAAGCCTCAGTAGTGATGTGATTCCCTCTGATGATGACAGTGATTGTGTGACAGCTAGCCTGAGACTAGAACCGGATGAGAGTACCCGGATTTGACAGGCTTAGCGTGATGATCGGCATGAGATTCAGATGGGTACAGTGATAAAGTTCACAGAGAGAGATGATGGCTTACTGAGGTTCAGAGACAGTATAAGTGCTCCCAAAGACCATAGTTGATGAGGCAGAGTTATTATCAGAAGCTCACTCTTCGAGATATACAGTGCATCCGAGAAGTAAGAAATATATCGAAATCTTAGAAAAGAGTATTGGTGGTCAGATATGAAAAGAGATATAGTGGAGATTGTGGAAAGGTGCCAGTATGTCAACAGAATAAGGTAGAGTATTAAAAGTCTGTAGGGTTGTTGCAGCCTCTACCTATATCGACACGGCACGAAAATGGGAGCAAGTCTCCATGAACTTCGTGATGGGTTATAGAGGACTCAGATGAATCACGAGACTATTTTATTTAGACGATAGTCACTAGAGTGATTAAGTCTACCCACCTTCTGGTTATGAAATCCCCAAATACTCAGAGTGTATATGAAGATTTATGTGTAAGGAAGATTGTGGAACATTAAGTAGCGTTCCAGTGAGCATGGTATCATATAGGGATTCCCGCTTCACTTCCCATTTCGGGAAATATTTTTCAGGAAGTTATGGGAATCCGACTGAGTATTAGCACAGCCTTCCGTCCTCAGACAAATGGTCAGTCAGAGAAGACTGTACAAGTTCTGGAGGATATGATGAAAGTGTGTGCATTGATTTTATAAGCTCCTGGGATGATCAGTTGCTACAAATTGAAATCGTCAATAGTGACAGTTGCCACTTGAGTATCGGGATAACAAGATATGAGGCAGTGTATGGCTGTAGGGGTTGTTTCCCCAAATTGGATAAGAAAAAGTGGGTGACAGATAGAATTATTTTTGACTTTGGATAATAAGTCTCTGAGGATGTTTAGTTAAGGATGAGAGATTAAGAACACCTCAGAGCAGATAGAAAAGTATTGGAATTCACCGAGGGTGAATTAGTATGGTTGAAATGTTTCTTGTCCTAAGAGAATAATGACATAGCGAACTTTTGGAAGAAGGTAAATTGAGTTTCGTTGGATTGAATCTTTTGAGAGATTGGGCAAGTGGGAGATAAGACCTGTAGGTTGGTGTTATCACCTGAATTAACAGGCATCCACAACGTGTCCCATGTTATGATCCTTCGAAATACTATCCAGATCCAGCATAGGTGATAGGATATGAGATCCAACCGTTCAGCTTAATGCAAATATAAGTATATTAAAAGTTGATTCGGGCATTAAATAGGAAAGAGAAAGTATTGAGATTTAAGAAGATCTCCCTAATTAAAGTTTTTTGGTAGTAGTACACTCCGAAAAAGTCACAAGGAAATTAAAGAGTATGATATGTGTGAAATATCCGGAGTGATTTCAGACTAACTTGGTTCTAATTTGGAGGACCAAATTTTTTAAGTGGGGGAGATTATGTAAGACCCGAAAATTATATTGTAATTTCGTATGAAGAATTGAAAATAGTCCCAAATTATATGAAATGGGATTCAGACAGGAAATATGGATTTAAAATACGAAATGAATGAGTATTCGTGAAGGGAAGTCGGGTTAAATTTATCCCGAACATCTTGAAGGGTAAAACGATCAAAAGATCGAAAGTCGGAATAAATTCGATAAGAAAATTTAATTAAAAATAATGGATTTGAGAATCTTGATCAATATCGAAGAAATAATTAAATTTCGGGTTAAATTGATCAAGATATGAAATTATTGGAATTAATCGAAATTTTGCTCGGAACAATATCTCGAAAATACGAAGAAATTATACCCGAAAAAGGGTTAAAAATATAAAAAATAAATTAAATAAAATTAAATAAATCTATTTAGAATAAAAAAATTAATTTTTGTAGATATTTTGAATATTTTGACTAAAATATTGAATAAAATATTAATAAAATTAAATAATAAATAAAATTAAACTAATTGTAAAAAAAAAAAAAAACGAATCAGAAAAACGAAAAACGCGAAGGAGAGAAAACGGAAACGAAGCAGAGGCCGAGCCTCTGCCGGCGATCGATGGCCGACGGCGACCGAGGAGGGAAGCCCGACGAGGGCCGAGCCACCACCGGCCCCATGGAGACCCGAACGGTGGCGATAGGCGGCGAACGGAGTGGAAATCGAAACCGACAGGAGAGAAGCCGATCCCGACGACCGGCGACGATTCGGCACCGACCGACCACAGCTGATTGTTCCCCAGGCGTCGGTAAGCCGATTGGTGGCAGATACAACCGGCGAAGTTGCCGGAAAACGCTGGAAACAGCGAAAGAAAAAATGGGTTTCGACGGCAGAAAAGAGAACGGCCGGACCGACGACCTTCCGGCGGTCTTGGGTGAAGCCGAGGCCAGATTCGAGCTGCGGACAACCTTGCGGAGCTGCTGGCGGTGGAAGCCGGTGGAGAACCGGCGGGCAAGGCCTTGAACCGGCGGTGAACCGGCCAAACCGGAGTGAACCGGCAGTCTGAACCGGTCCGAACCGGACTGAACCAGTTCAGCCAAAAAGAGAGGAAAAAAGGAAGAAAAAGGGGAAAAAGAAAAAGAGAAAAAATTGAAAAAAATTCCAGTGATGCAATCGAGCTTCGGGTAAGTCGATAAGCGGTCAAAATTGATCGATTTGAATTTTGGAATATTTTATTTAATTATTCTTCGACTGAAAATTTACCCAAAAATTATGAAATTGTGTAGCTCGATAATTGGCATCCAACGAGAGCTCGAGATAGCCTCGATTTGCGAACTAGCATGGAATCTCGAGTAAGTGACCCTTATTTATGATAATTTACATCGTTATGCGTGCTTCATATTTAATTATCGCATAAAATTAAATTAAATTTTGGAAAGTCGAATAAATTGTCGTAAATAATAAATTGAGCTAATTGAGAGTTAGAACGAGGCCCAATAAATTGTTGGTGGGCTCAATGAGCCCAATAGGCCTCGATAATGTGAAAATTAAGTGGAAAACAGGCTTAAGGCCGATTAAGGCCCATTAAGGTGCAATCGGGCCCAATAGGGGTAAATGGGCCTAATGATTTAAATTAAGCCCAGAAAGTATTAAATACAATTAAGTTGTATAATATTTGACCTGAGGAATATTTATACGTAGTTCTGGACATTGGATTGAGAGCAGATCGGACTGTGCGACGTGACATCAGAAGAAAGGTCAAATTCGATAGGAAAATCGAGGTAAGGGAATTTTGTAGGTGCATAGAGATAATTATATGTATTTATTGAGGGGATTTACAGGGTTTAAAATTCCTTAAAGTATCTAATAACGAAATAATAATTTCACGAAAACCGGGGCTTAGCTGAATAAAGGATAAAGACGATTTTACCCCTTGAAGTAAAATTTATAAAAAGGGTAGTAAGGCAGATAAATTGCATGATTATCATGTTTTAATGTTTTATATGATTATATTGCCTTGATTTAAGCAAGTATGCACATAGGTTGGCTATTGATTTCATGAAATATACAAAAGGGTACCGGTTTGTACCGGTTGCTATTTTAAAAGATGTTTTGTCAAGATTTAGCCACCTATCATATTTATACAAGTAAAAAGAGTGCTAGAGTCTTTCTCGCACTCAAGTTTACTGATTTATTCTCATGAAAAGTCGTATTGGAGCATTGCTCGTACGAAAAATTTGTATGTGCACAAAACCGTGTTGGAGCTTCGCTCGCACGAGATTTTAGATATCATGATATGCATAGCGTGGTGCTGGAGCTTCGCTCGCACTAGACGTGAGTTGACATGCATATAGTCGTGCGGAAGCCTCCTGTAGACTGTGTGTCACAGAGAGTTGAGATGCTCGCACATATACTTTGAGACATGGGTTGGTTATCGACATAGTATTGGGGTGGATAAGACCTACGGCAGGCACCCCCAGACTATGATATGGGTCCACGGAGTACGATGTACTGTGTATGTCACACGGAGTACGCTGTACAGTGCAGTCATGATGACTCTATGATGTTCCTTACTATTCTGGCGGGTAGGACTTGACCCCACCTCCCGTTGCAGTTGTGATACCCCACACACCGGGATCCGTGTAGCTTGGGATCACAGGGACAAAGTATGGCCATAGTCCTCGATTTTTCATACAGTAACCTACATGCCTCACATGATATCATACGGTCTGGATAGACCAGGACAAACCCGATGGATGGGTAGTCCCGATTTATGTTTTTGAAAGAGATGTGATTTAATGAATCAAGGTATTCCCGAGAGATGGGTTTGACCTTGTTGAAGTTATTTTATGATGAAACAAATGAGTTTTAAAGTAATGAGTTTTGTGATTAAACGAATAAGTTTTAAAGTGAAGAGTTTATGATGAAACTAATAAGTTTTTAATGTGACGAGCATGAGATGTCATACATGATGATTTTTCCATGTGTGCTTTATATGCCGATTTCATGATTTCTCTTATATGATATATACATACATGTGGCATCGTTTTAGTCATATCTCATGCTCCAAATGTAAACGATTTTTATATCATGACATTATCAGCACGTAGATAGTATAGTTATCTACCTGCTTACATTATTGCCTTACTGAGCACGTTTCGCTCACCCTTTCATTTTCCACCCCACAGGGTATATTCAGTAGAAGAGAGCGACAATAGTCTCGCATCTCGGTTATCCGCTGCTTCTTATCAAGATCAGGTATTACACATTTGTACAATTTTGTATATGAACATATAGATGCACAGTACTGTACATGGATGTAATATTGGGGATGTATTTAGTTTAAATAAATTGATATGTAAATGAATTATGAAAATGGAATGGTAAATAGGTGAGAGGTGATTAATACCGAATCATAGCCCAACTGTTTAGTAGTGTAACTGTTCACGACGGGTAAGAAAATTAAAAACCGAAAAATTTACTCTGATTTTAGGTAATTTGGGTCGTGACACTGCTGATGTTCTCTTATTACTCTTTTATAATCTAGCTTTACTACTTGGTTTGTCCTTCGTTGTTGGAGTTATGACTAAGTTACTTATGCTGATATGCATGTTACAGCAGGCTGTAAGACCCGAATTTAATTAAAATACGAAAATAAAATAAGAAAAGATGGGGGATGTATGAAGGAAGGTCAGGTAAAATTGATTTTCGAAACAAGAGCAGGGGTAAAATGGTAAAAATACCAAAACTCGGTATTAAGGCGATAAGAAAATTTTAATTTAAAATAAGCATGTAAGATATCTTGATCGATAATGAGGAAATTATACAATTTGGGTCAATTGATCAAGATTCGAAAATTTTAAAAATACCAAAAAAATTATCGGAACGATATCTCGAAAAGTGCGAAGGAATAATATCAAAAATTTGGAGAAAAATATATTTAATAAATTAAATTTAAATTAAATAAATTAAATTAGAATAAAAATAATATAAGTGTAGATATTCTGGATTTTATGGAGTATTTTAATGAATAGTGAAATAATTAAATAAATAATAATAATAAAACAAAAAAAAGAGAAAGAAGCTGAAACAAAAAAAAGAATCAGAAAATGGAAATCGAGGAGAGAGAAACCCAAAAACGGAAGCAGCTGACCGAGGGAGACCGGCGAGCCGTCCGGGGGCCAACGGCCAGGCCAAGGGCTGAAAAAGAAATAGGAGAGGCCGGCGGTCTTCAGGCCACCGGTTACGTGCGCCAAGGACGTCGAAATTCGACGGAAAACGGAGGAGAAGGCCGCGGGAAAGAAAGGGTCACCGGCAGCGAACGGCGGCGATTCGGGCGACGGCGGTTCTTTCTGAAAGCCCAGGCGACGGCTATTTTTTCAGCAGCGGTATCAGCCGACGAATTGGCGGGAATCGTCGACGACGGCCAAGGGAAGAAAATGGGTCCGACATCGAGGGAGAAGAGGCCGAACCGGCGGCATTCCGACGAGCCCGACAGAAATCGAGGGCAGATCTGTGATGCGGATGACCTTGCGGAGCTACTGGCGGCAGAAGCCGACGGAGAACCGACCAGCAAGGCAGTGAATCGGTGGTGAACCGGTCGAACAGGAGTGAACCGGGGTGAACCGACAGGTCTGAATCGGTTCGAACCGGACTGAACCGGTTCAGCCAAAAAAAGAGAGAAAAAAGGAAGAAAAAAGGGAAAAAGAAAGAGAAAAAAATTGGGGAAAATTCCAGTGATGCAATCGAGCTTCGGGTAAGTCGATAAGCGGTCAGAATTGACCGATTTAAATTTCAGAATATTTTATTTAATTAATTTTTGACTGAAAATTTACCCGAAAAATTATGAAATTGTGTAGCTCGACGATTGGCATTCCACGAGAGCTCGAGATAGCCTCAAATTTTGTACTAGCATGGAATCTCGGGTAAGTGACCCTTATTTACGACAATTTACATCGTTATGCGTGATATGAATTTAAATTTCGCATAAATTGAATTAAATTATGAAAATTTAGATAAATTGTCGTAAATAATAAATTTAGCTATTCGAGAATTAGAACGAGGCCCAATAAATTGTTGGTGGGCCCAGTGAGCCCAATAGGCCTCGATAAAGTGAAAATTAAGTAGAAAACGGGCTTAAGGCTGATTAAGGTCCATTAAGGTGCAATCAGGCCCAATAGGGGTAAACAGGCCCAATGATTTAAATTAAGCCCAGAAAATAGGAAATACAATTAAATTGTATGTTATCTGACCTGAGGAATATTGATACGTAGTTCTGGGCATTGGATTGAGAGCAGATCGGACTGCGTGACGTGACATTAGTGGAAAGGTCAGACTCGACAGGAAAATAAGGTAAGGGAATTCTACGGACTGCTAGAGGTAAACTTTATGCAATTTTAAGTTCATTGCAGTCTTTCAAATTTATCTGAAGGGTCTAGAGGTCGAATAATAATTTTAGTGCCCCGAATGGGCACATTACTAAAATACCCTTGTTAAGGATAAAATTTACAAATTTAGGAAAAAAATGGGAGGAGCAAGAACAAAAGGTTTCTGCTCGTTCTGGAGACATTTTAATGCATGCATGAGTAGGCTGGCTAACCTTGAAAGAAAATGCACAGCATTGCATACTTTCAACGATGAAATTATTTTGAAAACTGTTTTGAGGAAACAGAGCCGCCTACGTGTTTTTATTGATATGTGACGTGCTAGAGCTCAGCTCACACGATGTTTGATTTGTATGATGCATGCATTAGTGCTGGAGCGAGAGCTCGCACTAGAGTTTTATATGCATAGGTGCTAGAGTATAACTTGCACCAAATTTCACATGCTTGTTCGTGACACGGTGCTAGAGTCTAACTCGCACCAGATTTTACATGATTTTCGTGACAGGGTGCTGGAGTTTAATTCGCACCAGATTTTATAAGATTTTCATGTGATTTATATACAGAGTGCTAGAGCCTAGCTCGCACTAGTTTTACTGGATTTGTGGAGTAGCGCTGTCTGCCCTTGGAGTCAGCCAAAAGGCCCAACAGGCTCAAAAGACCTCTTAAGTAGGGTGAAAGTGAGGGATGAGGTTGGCGGCCTTGTGGGGATGTAAAGCGGGCTCTGTCGATTTTACTTGATTTGATGAGAGTGCTGAGCATCGCTCGCACTGATTTTATGAGAACATGCGATGAACCGGGCTTGGAGCATCGGGTAGACTGTGTGTCACCGATTTAATACGCTCGCACATGCGTTTTGAGACGTGGCAGGAGTATTGAGAAACAAAACCTCTCTGTGGGAAGCAGGTCATTTGGGCTGGAGTACCTAGAGTGATATGGGTCCATGGAGTACGATGTACCGTGCAAGTAGCATGGAGTACGATGTACCATGGGGTATCTTCGGATACGGTATCTTTGTGATACGGGGTATCTTCGGATACGGCATCTCTGGATGCGTAGGATCGGATAAGACCGACGAGTTGGATTGACCCACCTCCCGAGCTGTTCCCGATCAGGGTGAGACCTCGCACACTGGGATCCGTGAAGCTAGAGGGACTCACGAGGACACATATTGGCTAGTCCTGGTTATTACCGATATACAGTTATTGCCTAGTCTCGTATCTCGTATACATATATACCTATGTTTTTGGATATCGATGCTTTCGAGAAACTCAATTTTATGGATTTTGTGTGAGTCAGGGCCACCCGAGGGAAGGGTTGAGTCTTGACCTTATATGAAATTTTTACAAGAAAAAAATGATTTAAAATCTATGCATGTTAAGTTTTCATGCTTTTTGGGATTTTATATGAGTTATTTTGCACGACATCATAACATAGCATCTGTTTTGGAAATGTGTGGAGAAAGGGTGGTTTATGCATGGCACCACGTTCATGTAGGTAGTATGGTTACCTACTTGTTCGTAGGATTGCCTTACTGAGCTTGATGTGCTCACCCCTTTCATTTTCTCCCACAGATAATCTCCAGTAGACGTTGAGATGACTCAGTACTGCATTCCGGATATCCGCTGGGTTGACCTGTGAGAATCAGGATGAGATTGAAATAGATTTTAATGTTGAGCATGCCCCACTGAGTCCGACAGAGAGATCGGACAGTATTTAGACACGTTTCACGAGGTTGGAGCAGAGTGTAGAGATTATTTTGATGAGCTAATTGGTCAGATTATGAATAAGATCAGAGGGCACAACGGACCATTGGTGGAAGTCCGCTTGACCCATCTTAAGTATTAAACATCCAGAGCTGACGTGAGAAATATTTGGATGTATTCCGGTGATAGAATATCCCGGACATGATTTAAAGAAAATTATGGATAAAAGTCCTTACTTTGACCCAGAGGATTTGATTTATTGATGAGTATGAAGCTCGATTATATTCTTGGGCAGATATTACCTCGACATTATGAACAAGTGACAGTCGAGATGTTTAAAAGTTCATGAAATGGCTCAACTTTTCAGTTAGAGTATGATTGGCCCATGAGATATTACTTATATCGAGGCAGTGTGCAGATTTACAGTTAGGTAAATAAGAACATGAATTGCACGCCTCTGAGGTTTGAAAAGGTAGTGAGGACTGAAATAGAGACAGAAAGGAGAATCGAGAAATGACAAAGATGTTAAAAATGAGAAAATGGTAATTGGTAAAAGATCTGATGTGACGAGTTATGGGCTAAGATAATTAGTAAGACCCCAGTGCATCCAATTTTGGCACTCTTGGGGGGGGGCATTGTGATTGGAGGACCCCGACCTGCTACGAAGCAGAGTAGTAGTGTGATCACTGTAGAATGTGTGGTAGATACCACGGAAGGAGGGTCTATATCTACACTGTATTGATGAAAATGGCCGTTAAGTGTGATAAGACGGACCATTGATTTTGATTGCACAGAGTTGGGCGAGATCGCCCCACAGAAAGGTAAAGAGATAGAAAAACTTCGTTGGTATAGCTGCAACGAAAAGGGAGGCAATAGCCGAAAAGAAAAGAAAAAAAAGGAAAGTAGGCTGTTGGATGAAGGCGAGAGGATATCTTGGACCAGGACACTATTGATGTTTCGTGAATGTGGTGTAAGATACCACACTTGTTATGAATAATGAAGTACATATGTTCATTGATCCTGGTGCCACACATTTATTTATATCGCCTTCATTCACATATAAGTGAGTAAAAAGCATGAATGCCTACATCATTGGGCACAATACTGATAAATGAGTACCCCAATAGAGGAGGATTAATTAACGGAATATGGATATAGAGATTTTAAGTTGAAAACAGGGGTGAAAACATCACTGAAAAGTATACTGTAAGTGTTGACAAGTGATAAAAAGGGGTGCAACAGTTAAAATTAAAGGAGTAAAGGATTGTACTCACGGAATGAATAATGACAAGAGTTTCGTTATAATTGATACACTAAGGAGATAATCTTTGAGATATGTTGATCCTAAATATAAGATGTACTGGAGTAAGAGGCGTACGCTAGTTAAGAACATCTTTACGATATGAAGTAATTGGGATTAAGCAATTAGTAGCGAATATAAATTATAACCATATGGACTAGTATATAAAGTAATTGTGGTTAAGTCTAAGGGTTAATAAAGGTATTTCAAAATACCTCCCCGCCTGAAGACTTGACAGCATCTAAAAGTATATATATATAACCTATAACGTGAAAATCGATCGTTGTAATAAATACCTTTAGCGTTAGGATACCTTTACTAAGACGATGAGAATATTAAAATTCGACAAATCATAAAGGTTAATATAGTAAAATTTAATAAAAGCCGTTAAGATAAAAAAAAGGAAATAACGCAGGTTAGTACCTGAAAACGTAAGCGATTTTGAAGGATCTGATACGCTTATGCGTACATAAGTCAAGGATTAGACCGATTTGTAATCATCATTATCGATGATATGTTGGGTGTAGTTAAAGTCCAGGGAAAATTATAAGCAACAATTGGAAAAATGATTTTTACAGATGGTTGCTGCAAGTTCTAAAAAGGGTATACCTTGTTGACACGTTTAACTATGAAAACGTGGTCTTTGAGTGAGATGATAGATATGACGTGCATTTCGGTGTAGTGAAGTATGAACTGACCACCGTGATTATTTTCACCATACCCAACAGCTCAAGAGGTTCTTAGTGAGTATGGATACCTCAAAATAATGAAGGAGCTATGTATTGATGTATAATGGGAAGATAGTCAATTATGGAGTCAGACAACTCCTTAATCATGAAATAAACTATCTGACTCATGATTTTAAGTTGGCAATTGTGGATATGCACTGATCATAAAGCCCCGAGTATCTGTTTTCACAAAAAAAGGCGAATATGAGAATACATTGGGGGTTAGAGCTTCTGAGGGATTTTGATTATGAAAATTGTACCACCCAGGAAAAGCTAATGTAATGGCTTATACCTCGAGCAAAAAGAGCCTCGGGATGGTACTACATATGATGGTCAGGGAGCGTGAGCTGCTAGAGCAGTTGTGAACCTCAGTATTGATGTGATCCCTTCTGATGATGACAGTAATTGTGTAACAGCTAGCCTAAGACTAGAACCGGATGAGAGTGCCTGGATTTGACAGGCTTAGCGTGATGATCGGCATGATGTCAATAGTGTGGGTGAGATTCAGAAGGGTACAGTGACAGAGTTCACAGAGTATCATAATGATTTACAGAGAGGTTCAGAGACAGTATAAGTGCTCTCCAGGACCACAGTTGATGAGATAGTAATATTGTCAGAAGCTCACTCTTCGGGATATACGGTGCATACGGAAAGTAATGAATATATATATATATATATGAAATCTTTGTAAAGGGTATTGGTGGTCAGATGTGAAAAGAGATATGGTAGAGATTGTGGAAAAGTGCCTAGTATGTCAGCAGAGTAAGGTAGAGTATTAAAAGTTTGCGGAGTTATTACAGCACCTACCTATATCAACATGGCACGAAAAATGAGAGCAAGTCTCCATGAATTTTATGATGGGTTACAGAGAACTCAGACGAATTACGAAGCTATTTAGATGATAGTCGATAGAGTGACTAAGTCTACCCACCTTTTGGTTATGAACTCCCCAGATACTCAGAGTGTGTATGAGGATTTATGTATAAGAAAGATTGTGGAACATTAAGTAGCGTTCCAGTGAGCATGGTATCATATAGGGATTCCCGCTTCACTTCCCACCTTTGAGGATATTTTTTGGAAGCTATGGGAACCCGACTGAGTATTAGCACAGCTTTCCGTCCTCAGATAGATGGTCAATCAGAGAGGACTGTACAGACTCTGGAGGATCCCATGAAAGCATGTGCCCTTAATTTTTATGCTCCTGGGAAGATCAGTTATTACAAATCGAATTCGTCAATAGTGAAAGTTGGCAGTTGAGTATCGGGATAACAAGATATGAGGCAGTGTATGGCTGTAGGGGTTGTTCCCCAAATTGGATAAGAAAAAGTGGGTGACAGGTAGAATTATTTTTGACTTTGGATGATAAGTCTCTGAGGATGTTTAGTTAAGGATGAGAGATTAAGAACACCTCAGAGCAGATAGAAAGTATTGAAATTCACCCTTGGTGAATTAGTATGGTTGAAATGTTTCTTGTCCTAAGAGAATAAGGACATAGCGAGCTTTTGGAAGAAGGTAAATTGAGCTTCGCTGGATTGAATCTTTTGAGAGATTGGACAAGTGGAAGATAAGACCTATAGGTTGGCGTTATCACTTGAATAAGCAGGCACCCATAATGTGTCCCATCTTTTGGTGCTTCAGAAATACTATCCAGATCCAGCGTAGGTGATAGGATATGAGATCCAACAGTTCAGCTTAATGCAAATATGAGTATATTGAAGAAGTTGATTCGGGCATTAAACAGGAAAGAGTAAGTATTGAGATTTAAGATGATCTCCCTAATTAAAGTCCTTTGGTAGTAATACACTCCAAAGAAGGTCACATAAGAATTTAAGAGTATGATACGATTAATGTACCCGGAGTTGTATATGGACTCATATGACTTGGTTCTAATTTGGAGGACCAAATTCCTTAAGTGGGGGAGAGTTGTAAGACCCGAATTTAATTAAAATACGAAAATTAAATAAGAAAAGATGGGGGATGTATGAAGGAAGGTTAGGTAAAATTGATTTCCGAAACAAGAGCAGGTAAAATGGTAAAAATACCAAAACTCGGTATTAAGGCGATAAGAAAATTTTAATTTAAAATAAGGATGTAAGATATCTTGATCGATAATGAGGAAATTATACAATTTGGGTCAATTGATCAAGATTCGAAAATTTTCAAAATGCCAAAAAAATTATCGGAACGATATCTAGAAAAGCGCGAAGGAATAATATCGAAAATTTGGAGAAAACTATATCTAATAAATTAAATTTAAATTAAATAAATTAAATTAGAATAAAAATAATATAAGTGTAGATATTTTGGATTTTATGGAGTATTTTAATGAATAGTGAAATAATTAAATAAATTATAATAATAATAATAATAAAACAAAAAAAAAGAGAAAGAAGCTGAAACAAAAAAAAAAGAATCAGAAAACGGAAATCGGGGAGAGAGAAACTAAAAAACGGAAGCAGCTGACCGAGGGAGACCGGCGAGCCGTCCGACGGCCAACGGCCAGGCCAAGGGCCGGAAAAGAAAGAGGAGAGGCCGACGGTCTTCAGGCCACCGGTGACGTGCGCCAAGGACGTCGGAATCCGACGAAAAACGGAGGAGAAGGCCGCGTGAAAGAAAGGGTCACCGGCGGCGAACGGCGGCGATTCGGGCGGATCCGAGGCCAGATTCTGAAAGCCCAGGCGACGACGGTTCTTTCTGCACCGGTATCAGCCGACGAAATGGCGGGAATCACCGGCGACGGCCAAGGGAAGAAAATGGGTCCGACAGTCGAGGGAGAAGAGGCCGAACCGGCGGTATTCCGACGAGCCCGACCGAAATCGATGGCGGATCTGTGATGCGGACGACCTTACGGAGCTACTGGTGGCAGAAGCCGGTGGAGAACCGACCGGCAAGGTAGTGAACCGACGGTGAACCGACCGAACCGAAGTGAACCGAGGTGAACCGCGGGTCTGAACCGGTCCGAATCGGACTGAACCGGTTCAGCCAAAAAAAGAGAGGAAAAAAGGAAGAAAAAAGGGAAAAAGAAAGAGAAAAAAATTGGAGAAAATTCCATGGATGCAATCGAACTTCGGGTAAGTCGATAAGCGGTCAGAATTGACCGATTTAAATTTCAGAATATTTTATTTAATTAATTTTCGACTGAAAATTTACCCGAAAAATTATGAAATTGTGTAGCTCGACGATTGGCATTCCACGAGAGCTCGAGATAGCCTCGAATTTCGTACTAGCATGGAATCTCGAGTAAGTGACCCTTATTTACGACAATTTACATCGTTATGCGTGATATGAATTTAAATTCCGCATAAATTGAATTAAATTATGGAAATTTAGATAAATTGTCGTAAATAATAAATTTAGCTATTTGAGAGTTAGAACGAGACCCAATAAATTATTGGTGGGCCCAATGAGCCCAATAGGCCTCGATAAAGTGAAAATTAAGTGGAAAACGGGCTTAAGGCCGATTAAGGCCTATTAAGGTGCAATCGGGCCCAATAGGGGTAAACAAGCCCAATGATTTAAATTAAGCCCAGAAAATAGGAAATATAATTAAATTGTATGTTATCTGACCTGAGGAATATTGATACGCAGTTCGGGCATTGGATTGAGAGCAGATCGGACTGCGCGACGTGACATCAGTGGAAAGGTCAGACTCGACAGAAAAATAAGGTAAGGGAATTCTACGGACTGCTAGAGGTAAACTTTACTCAATTTTAAGTTCATTGCAGTCTTTAAAATTTATCTGAAGGGTCTAGAGGTCGAATAATAATTTTAGTGCCCCAAATGGGCAAATTACTAAAATACCCTTGTTAAGGGTAAAATTTACAAATTTAGGAAAAATTGGGAGGAGCAAGAACAAGAGGTTTCTGCTTGTTCTGGAGACATTTTAATGCATGCATGAGTAGGCTGGCTAACCTTGAAAGAAAATGCACAGCATTGCATACTTTCAACGATGAAATTATTTTGAAAACTGTTTTGAGGAAATAGAGCCGCCTACGTGTTTTTATTGATATGTGACGTGCTAGAGCTCAGCTCGCACGATATTTAATTTGTGTGATACATGCATTAGTGCTGGAGCGAGAGCTCACACTAGAGTTTTACATGCATAGGTGCTAGAGTATAACTCGCACCAAATTTCACATGCTTGTTCGTGACACGGTGCTAGAGTCTAACTCGCACCAGATTTTACATGATTTTCGTGACAGGGTGCTGGAGTTTAACTCGCACCAGATTTTATAAGATTTTCATGTGATTTATATACAGAGTGCTAGAGCCTAGCTCGCACTAGTTTTACTGGATTTGTGGAGTAGCGCTGTCTGCCCTTGGAGTCAGCCAAAAGGCCCAACAGGCTCAAAAGACCTCTTAAGTAGGGTGAGAGTGAGGGATGAGGTTGGCGGCCTTATGGGGATGTAAAGCGGGCTCTATCGATTTTACTTGATTTGATGAGAGTGCTGAGCATCGCTCGCACTGATTTTATGAGAACATGCGATGAGCCGTGCTTGAAGCATCAGGTAGACTGTGTGTCACCGATTTAATAGGCTCGCACGTGCATTTTGAGACATGGCAGGAGTATTGAGAAACAAAACCTCTCTGTGGGAAGCAGGCCATTTGGGCTGGAGTACCTAGAGTGATATGGGTCCATGGAGTACGATGTACCGTGCAAGTAGCATGGAGTACGATGTACCGTGGGGTATCTTCTGATACGGTAGCTTTGTGATACGGGGTATCTTCGGATACGGTATCTTTGTGATACGGGGTATCTTCGAATACGGTATCTCTGGATGCGTAGGATCGGATAAGACCGACGGGTTGGATTGACCCACCTCCCGGGCGGTTCCCGATCAGGGTGAGACCTCGCACACTGGGATCCGTGAAGCTAGAGGGACTCACGAGGACACATATTGGCCAGTCCTGGTTATTACCGATATACAGTTATTGCCTAGTCTCGTATCTCGTATACATATATACCTATGTTTTCGAAACTCAATTTTATGGATTTTGTGTGAGTCAGGGCCACCCGAGGGAAGGGTTGAGTCCTGACCTTATATGAAATTTTTACAAGAAATAAATGATTTAAAATCTATGCATGTTAAGTTTTCATGCTTTTTGGGATTTTATATGAGTTATTTTGCACGACATCATAACATAGCATCTGTTTTGGAAATGTGTGGAGAAAGGGTGGTTTATGCATGGCACCACGTTCATGTAGGTAGTATGGTTACCTACTTGTTCGTAGGATTGCCTTACTGAGCTTGATGTGCTCACCCCTTTCATTTTTCTCACAGATAATCTCCAGTAGACGTTGAGACGACTTGGTACTACATTCCGGATATCCACTGCTGCCCATCAACGTAAGGTATAAACACTTGTACAAATTGTATCTAAATAAGCATAGCACAGTAACATGTTTGTAAGTGTCTCTAGGGGATGTATAAATATTGTAAACAATTATAAATTATTGGAGAAGAATTAAGTACTAGGGTAGATGTATGGTGGGACTGGCATTGACACACAGCCCAATTATTAGTGGAGTGTGGTCACGATTCGAGGACAGGTAAGAATTTAAGTAAATAAACAAAACGCAAAAAAAATTAACTCTGATTTTTGGGTAGTTTGGGTCGTGACACAGGCAGAGGCGGTGCATGTAGCAATGTTGAGCGATGCAGAAACCAAAAGAGAGCATGCTAAAATATATGCTAGCTGGATAGGCTAATGAATGTGTAGGACATCAGAACTGGATGCAGTAGTAGATGACCGAACATGGAGCAGCACCTGGAAATGAAACATGAGCATTCTGGTTGGTAATCCAGTGCATGGACAGGCTGTAGGCCGAAGCCACAAGACGTGGTCACTGGTACAACATTGTAGGATTGAACCGGAGCTGAGCTGGGCATGTCAAGGAATGTACAAAGGACGGTAACAGGAGCAGAGGACAGGACCGAGATCAAATATGGAATTGTAGATGATGAACAGTACAATGCATAAGTTGGGACCAAGACAGCCAGCTGGAAATTGTTGTTAAGGCCATGTTTGGCCATAGTGGTTATTATTGAAATTTGGGTTAAGCATGTTTTTGATTTATTTTTTTACATTATTGGTTAAGATGGTAAAATAGATTTTTATTAATTTTTAATTTAGTGATTAGTCTTAATTAGGATTAATAATTGATACATTAGGTTGGTAGTTTTAATATTTTTTTTGAAGAAACTCATGAGTTGCATTTAGAATTAATTTTAGAGATAGAAGTAGTACATAATTTAGTTTTTAAATTGAAAAATCCAAAAATATTATTTTCATGCAATATTCTCTTATTTAGACAAGTTAGTGATTAGTTAGAGTTATAATTAATTTAGGGTTATTTTTATAGTTAGGAATTTCTTTAGGATTAATAGAAATTTTATTTTATTAGATTTTAAGTTAATTTAATTTGCATTTTTATTAATTACTTTAATTACATGCATATTTTATTTTAGGTTTGTTTAATTTTAGTTTAATTAATTTTGTTTTTTTATTTTTGCATTTTAGTTTAATTGCGTTAATTAATTTTAATTGCTTTAATTATCTTTTGTAGGTATTTGCTTTTAGTTGCTTGCGTGGAGCTCTGTAAGTAATTTTTATCTCGGTTTTATTTTCTTTAGTTTATAGCTTTTATTATTTTCAGTAGTTTTAAGGTTAGCCTTGTAGATCACCCACTTAAACTTCATAATTTGCTAGGATATACTTAAGGTAAGACTAATCGGTAGTTAATTAGGCTGATCAACTTCTCTGTGTGACGATAATTCAGGACTCAAATCCCATTATTACTTGTATGACCCGTGCAATTACAGACAATATGTTTAGCTCGTACCAACCGTCGGTATCATCCTCTCGTCCAGTAACAGATCAGCTCCTCTTGTTCCTCATCTGCAGTACGTCTATTATGCAGTACATCCTTTGCAGTCAGCTACAAACTCGAGCAACACCATGCACTAATGTTGTCTCCTCTTTGATTCTAGCTGTGCGAGAAATGGCCCTGCTGAATCTAATCGAAACAGAAGATTATGACAGGATTAAATGATCAAAATCAACAAATGCATCACTCTGCATCATAGAGGTCTCTAAACAATATACAACCAGTAATGAGAAATTGCAGTAAACAAATTGGCATGAGCAGAGTAGCTATTGAAACCGGTCATTGTTGCATCAAGCAGTTACCTCCTGCTTAGTTCACCATCCAACTTCTATTCTTCCACAACCCGAGCATCACAAAATGTAACAATAAACAAACAAGCAACATAACGAAAACAACCAAAGGTGAACAGTAAATAAATCATGAAACAGAGGAGAATAGAGATGAAATGTGATTCCTGTCCACTGCACCTGTGAGGCTCTACTGCACCGAATGTCATCAGCTCATCAACCCTTATCACTGACTAGTAACAAGTAGCAACCCATACAAATTAAAGATGCCGAGAAAACAAATGCAAAGTAAAGGACAACACACTTTGAATACTGAAATAAAAGATGAAAACAAACACTCTAAATGCATAAAATAGATGAATCCCTGTAATGTGGACTAAAAAAATGAAATAGAAAAAAAATAAAAAACAACAAGATAATGCAGGATATAAGAGTAAAACCGAAAAGAAATAAGTAGTCATCAACAACTGAAAATAAAAGCAAAACTATCAACACCCGTAAGCACAATAACGTGGACATTCATCATCCTAAGGTTGCTTCAATTCTAGCTCCTACTGCCATAGTTCCACATTGCCATTGATGTGGAACAACGCTCGGCATTAACCTACATCAAAGCACCAAAACTGAAAGGCAAAAATGAAGGAAGAAACCTTGTCACCCGAATAAACAAAAAATGAAGAACAAAAACATGGAACCTTAATAATGAGCAAACCCAAAGCTATCAACAATAGGAAAAATGAAGGTTTTTCATTAAAACAAAAACATTAGCAAATGGAAACTTAGTAAAACCGAGAGCAACTAAGAAATCTAAACTTTTCATAAAAATCAAAATTAACTTGAATAGTAACTTAACAAAAAATGAAAATTGCTAACGGGAAAGCTTTTAAAGAAAAAAAAAAAAAACCTAATCTAAAACTATTCTAACACTACTCCTACTCCTAAATTACTTTACCCTAAAAACTATGCTAAAAACTACCCTAGGCTACCTCCTTTTTCAATTTCTCATCATGTTCTATTTATATAGAAACATAGGGGTACAGTGGTAATTTTTCATCCTAGATGAGTTGGCATTGTTTGGCCACTTGTCTTCTTTTGATTTGCTGCAGAGTAGATATTTCCACATTACTCGTCTTTTTGTCTAATTGGTTGTGCGATGTGGCCCGATGTGTGTCTTCTAGAAGCCTGGCCCGGTGTCCATCGATCTTATCGTTTCGTCGCGAATAAAATACAGACACCTAGCCTCACGCGTGTCCAAATGACTGGTGACTCGGTCTGCAAATTGGAAGTGGTCCAGTCTCCTTTAGCCTGTTTTCAGCACAATTTTGACTGAAACAACTGAGTTTCATCCGAATTTATTTATCTGCACATTAAAGAATTTTAATTAAATACAGGGGATAATTAATAAAATAATATGGGGATTTAAATAATTAATTAAGAAATTAAGCACAAATAATTCTATTAAAAATAGAATTATCACTTTAATCTTAGTTTTCCATTCATTTAAGCATTTTCACAAGCACCATATATGTACATTTCATAACTTCATCAAATTTCATGGATTGATTTTACTAAACTATCTCAAAATCATGCTTCTCATTACTAACACCTTAGTATAACCAACTCATCATTAAACCCACCATATCTCATTTTCTCACACTAAACCCAATTTTAGGTCATGGTCGATTCATCATGTTCGAAGTAGTTTCAACCAATAATGCATACACCAAATAACCCATAACAATGTCTAAATAAACATACTTGAAGTTGGTGTATTGAAAACTCACCTAGCTTGTCTTTTCTCTTGTTCGAAATTAGAAGACCCTTTTGTTCCTTAAATCCAACAACTTGAATGTTGATTCCTAACTATGTTGTTCTCCTCATCTCAAGGAACAACTTTGCTCAAACAACTTTTTCCCAAATCTGGTAGGACGGTAAGGATATCCTAAAGTGAGAAAACTTGGTTATTTTACTAAAATGGAGAGGTTTTGGGATTTCTGGGGAAGAAGACTTGACTGTCGGGCTTTTTAATAATAAGTGGCATGGTGAAATCGATCTCCTAGGGTGAGACATCGATCTTTCTTAGGTTGAACTACACGATTTTTCCAGTAAGCAAGTGTCACGACCTCCTTCCGTGACTTACAAAAAACCACAATAAATATTTTTCGCTTTTTTCATACCTTTCTCTCCTCAACAGTTGGGCTGTGATTAGGCATTAGTCATCTCATCCACACATACCTTACCATTCTTTTTCGTATCACACATACATGTCATTATAAATATTTATTAACTGTACATACACTTTTCTTATAAGTAAATTCATATACTTTAATATAATTACATCCTCAATATTAAAGCGCGTACATTATTGTGTTTTTACATTATTCATATACAAAAGAGTACGCATCATGTATACCTTTCGCTAGATGAGGAATGGCAGCGGTCAAAAGGAATGCTATACATCTGCCGACTCAATCTACTGACGATGATTTGTAGAAAGGGGGGAAAATGAAAGGGGTGAGCTATCTAACTCAGTAAGGAAATCATGAAAGCAAGTAGGCATCCATACTATCTAATGAAAATATTGCTTTGCCTTTCCTTCTCTCAATTCAAAAATATGTTTCAAAATATATATAATAATAGTACAGATTGAAAATTCCAAGTACTAAACACATGCTGAGTTATAAATCATAGGCATTCATGCAAAACAGTGCATATTTATCATTTCGGAATGCCTTTATATAAAATATGCCATTTACATTCAAAACACAGTAAATATGGCATTTCACAACACAACACAACAACTGGGTTCCGACCCGTCCCTCAAGTCTACCCGTATCATAAATACATGTGATATATCATGCGAGACTCAATGGCTATGACTATATCATAACATGTGAAATCCCAGGCAACACAGTACTCGATGCGCGGGTTATCACTGCTGTAACGGGAAGAGGGTCAGTCCATCACAAATTTTAGCTATCAATAACTCTCCTCCACAAATCCACAACAACACACAGTACAGTGTACTCCGTGCCACACGCACGGTACAACGTACACCCGTGGACCCTGCCTTATAGTTGGGTGCCTGCCATATGTCTTAGCCCTCATACCACAGAATAATGAATGCCACATCTCTAAATCCACGTGCGAACATCTCCAGTGTGACACTCAGTCTACACGAGAAAATTATCACGATTTTTCTATCATGTTTATATATCACGTAAAAACTACAGTGCGCGTCTTAAGTGTGACTCACAATCATTGCTCTACCTCTAAACACTGTATATGCATGTCAAAACATCAAACACTAGTGTAAGTAAACCTCCAGCACTAGGTCATGCATTGTTCTCATTTAAATCAAGTACGAGAAAATCGCTCAAGTACTATGTCGTGTATAAATCATGAAGAATCGAGTACGAGCAACGCTCCAACGCTCTGTCATGCATCTCATGTAAAACTCGAGTACGAGCTAATCACTCCAACACTCTATCATGCACAAATCACATAAATCTGAGTACGAAGCAATGCTCCAGTACTTTATCATGCATGTCAAATAAATGTAGTGCAAGTCTCACTCTAGCACTAATGTATGTGAAAAACATCTGAAATCAAGTGCGAGCTGTGCTCCAGCACAATTGTTTTCACATGGTTCGATAGATGGCTCTTTAAAAATAGGGATGTTTCAAAACATGAAAGTCAGCACTATAAAGTGTGCTTAGTCTATATCAACCTTAAAACATTAGCTCAACTGCGTACTCTTCTGCTACGCAGCAGTAAAAACACTCAAAAACATTGTTTCCATGCTTTTTACAACTTTTCCCAAAAGTTGACTTTTTGCCTAACTAGTGGCAAAATCGTAATTTACCCATAGTGGGTCCCTATAAATACTATTGGTTGTCTCTAACACTTAGACAATTTCAGTCAATGTAAAAGCAAATGAAAATATGCACAAATATCTCTAACTACTTGCAAAAGTCCCTTACCTCAGATCACGTCGCGTGACCTCACTTCCTGTGTACTGCTCAAATCTCGCAGCCCGGCCAACTCTCAATATGACTCTGGAGCTGCATTTAACCATTCACTGGGTTAATTATACTTTTCCTACTGTATTACACATTTAATACAGTCTATTTCACTGAAATGGGCCCGTTTACTCTTATTGGGCCTTAAACACATTAATTGGGCCTAACTCTGTCTTAAGTCCGTTTTCCACTTATTAATTCCCTTCATCAGGGTCTATTAGCTCATTGGGCCTATTAATACCAATTGGGTTTTGTTCCAAACTCTTATCATTTAAGACAGTTAATTCAAAAATTCGGATATAATTTATTTTATGCATAAATTAATCTGAAATCCGCAAACTAAATTCAAATTGCACAATAATCATACTATTGTCATAAATAAGCTTTACTTACTCGAAGTTATGCGATGGTGCGTAAATCGAAGTTTGATCGGCTCATGTTCGGAAGTTATCGTCGACCTGCATAATTTTTATATTAAATTTCGGGTTAATTTTTGATCAAATATAATTTAAATAAATTGCTCGAAAATCAAATCGGTCACTTTTGACCTCTTACCGACTTACCAGAAGTCCCGTGTATCCCCGAAAATCTTCCCCTTTTTCTTTTTTCTCTTTTTCTTTCTTTGTTTCTCCTTTCCCTCTTTCTTCCTTGGCTAAACCGGTCCGGTTCAGCACAGTAGCCTTCTCACTGAATCGACCGACTGGTTTAGTCTTTTTGTCATTCTGGTGTCATCCAGTCGGTTCTCGGTGCCTCACCACTGTCGTTCGACGTGTCTCTCACCGGGGAAGCTTCAACTAGCTTCGATCGGGGCCAATTGCGGGTGAAATCGTCGAAATGTTCCTATTCTCCCCTCGACGATTCCTTCGTCGATCTGCCTTTTTTGGTGCCGTCGGCGCGCGTAGCGGCTGCTGGTGGGTCCCGCGGTCCTCCTCTTTCTTCTTAGGCCCTTCGCCTGGCCGCTTGGTTGCCTGTTGCTCGTCGGTGAGGGATTCTCGTCGGTTTGCCTAGCTTCGTTTCTATGTTTCTTGCTTTCGTGTTTTCAGATTCATTTTCATTTATTTTTTTATTTTTTTATTTATAATTTATTTTATTATTATTTTAATCATTAAAATATTATAAAAATCCCAAAATATCTAAAAAAATCTTATTTTATTCACTTAATCCATAAATGAATTTATCAGTCTTATTTTGTCTTTTCGGTATATTTTTCCAATATTTTCGGGATAATTTCCCGATGTGAAAATTTTGATAATTTCCAATAAATTCATATCTTGATCAATTGGATTCGAATTTCAATATTTTCCTCGTTATTGATCAAGATTTCTCAAATCCATATTTTTAAATAAAATTTTCTTATCGAATTTATACCGGATTTTGGTCTTTTAACCGTTTTACCCCTGCATTTATTCGGAACCAATTTAACCCGACTTTCCTTCATAAACCCACTATCTTTTTGTATTTTAACTTCTTATTTTCAGTCAACTTGATTTCGATCCCTTTTTAGCTTGGCCTATGGCCATCTCGGCCCTTATTTAGCTTTGGTGTAACTTTCATGCATTTTTATTCTTTAATTGTCAATTGCATGATAGTAAATACTCTTCTTATGATTCAACCATAAAAATAAAGTGTTCATACACATAGGAATCATAAAGAACAAGCTACTTACATAAATCGAAAACACGGGTCTAACAATCCTCCCCAACTAAAAGAATTTGGTCCTCCAAATTAGAACCAAATCAATCATCAAACAACTGGGGGTGCTTATCTCGCATCAAGCTCTCTAACTACTAGGTAGCCTCCTCAGAAGTGTGATGCTGCCATAGAACCTTCACTAACCCGATAGTCTTCGACGTCAAAACCTCCTCCTTCCTATCCAGTATCCGAATCTGCCTCTCAACATATGACATGTCCTCACTGAGCTCCAACGTCTCATAACTAATCACATGTGCCGTATCCAAGTGATACTTCCGAAGCATCAAAATGTGGAAGACGTTATGCACGCCTGACAAATTTAGTGGCAATGCCAACCTATAGGCCTTATCTCCCACTTGATCAAGTATCTCAAAGGGTCCAATGTAGCGAGGACTCAACTTACCCCTCTTCCCAAACCTCGCTATACCCTTGGAAGGAGAAACCTTCAGAAACACAAACTCACCGACTGCGAACTTAAGTGGCCTACGTCTCCTGTTAGCATAGCTCTTCTGTCGACTCTGAGCTATCCTCAATCTCTCAACTATCAACCGGACATCCTCAGTAGCCTGTGTAATCAAATTAGGAGCAAAACATTTTCGGTCACCCACTTCTTCTCACCCAATAGGGGAACGACATGTACGACCATACAAGGCCTCACACGGTGCCATCCTGATAGTCGAATGATAACTATTGTTGTAAGCAAACTCGGCTAGTGGCAAGTGATCATCCCAAGAGCCTCTAAAATCCAAAACACATGCTCTCAACATATCTTCTAGAGTTTGTATCGTCCTCTCTGACTGACAGTCTGTTTGAGGATGGAAAGCTGTGCTCAAACTCAACTGGGTTCCCATGGCTTCTTGAAAATATTCCTAAAAGTGGGAAGTGAAACAAGAATCCCTATCCGAGAAAAAGCTCAATGGAATACCATGCAACCTCACTGCATCGCGTACAGACAACCCTGCCAATGTACTCAGAGTATCTATAGCTCTCATAGCTAGGAACTGAGCTGACTTCGTTAGTCTATCAACGATCACCCATATAGCATCGTGATTCTTTTGGGTCCTTAGTAAACCCATCATGAAATCCATCGTGATATGCTCTCATTTCAATGTCGGTATAGGTAGAGGCTGCAATAACACTGCAGGTCTCTGATGCTCTACCTTCACTTGCTGACATACAAGACATCTCGCCATAAAATTCACCACATCTTTCTTCATACTTGGCCACCAATACACCTTCCGGAGGTTCTGATACATCTTGCCACTCCTCGGATGCAACATGTACCTCGATGAATGAGCTTCCGACAATATCAATCTCTTGAGCTTTGGGTCCTCTGGAACACACAGTCTACCTATGAACCTCAATAGTCCATCAGAACTCAACTCAAAATCAGTCATTGTGCCCCTCTGCATCTGACCCATCACATCGATGCAATACGAATCAGTTTGCTGAGCCTGTCTGATTCTGTCCAACATATCTGACTCTAAGCGTAGACTCGCAATCATACAATCTGCATCCATGTCCGAAGGTACAACTTCTAAACTGAGGCTAGAAAACTGCTCTAGCAACTTGTGCTCCCTAACCATCATATACGATACCATCCCCAGGCTCTTCCTGCTCAAAGCATCTGCTACAACATTAGCCTTACCCGGATGATAAAGTATCTCACAATCATAGTCCTTCAGAAGCTCTAGCCATCTTCTCTGTCTCATGTTTAGCTCCTTCTGTGAGAACAAGTACTTGAGGCTCTTGTGGTCGGTAAATATCTAAAACTTCTCACCATACAAGTAGTGGCGCCATACCTTCAACGCAAACACTACTACTGCCAACTCCAAATCGTGGGTCGAATAGTTCTTCTCATGGTCCTTCAGCTGTCTAGATCCATGAGCAACTACCCTCCCATCCTGCATCAACACACAACCTAGTCCCTGATGCGAAGCATCGGTATATACTGAAAATCCTCCGGAGCTGGTAAGAATAATGAGAATTGTAGCGACGGTCAATCGGCTCTTCATCTCTGAAAACTCCTCTCACAATCCTCATCCCACACAAATGCAACACATTTTCGAGTGAGACGCGTCAACGGAGCAGCGAACTTTGAAAATCCCTCAACGAATCTCTGATAGTACCATGCTAAACCCAGAAAACTCCTGATCTCGATAACTGTCCTCGACTGTTCCCACTGAACTACAGTCTCGATCTTGGATGGATCTACTGATACACTATCCCTCGACACTACGTGTCCCAAAAATGAGATCTCTGTTAACAAAAAGTCACACTTACAGAATTTAGCATACAACTGCTGCTCTCGTAGAGTTTGCAATACAATCCTGAGGTGCTGCTCATGCTCCTCCTCGGATCTCGAATATACCAATATGTCATCGATGAAGATGATAACAAACTGATTCGAATATGGCTTGAACACATCGTTTATCAAAACTATGAAAGCTATGGGAGCATTCATCAGTCCGAATGGCATAACTAAGAACTTATAGTGGCCATATCGAGTTTTAAATGCCGTCTTGGGTACATCTCCACCCCGGACTCTCAACTGATGATACCTAGAACTCAGATCAATCTTAGAAAAGACTTATGCTCCCCGAAGCTGATCTAGTAAGTCATCAATGCGTGTAAGGGGATACCTATTCTTGATGGTAGCCTTATTCAACAATCTGTAGTCTATACACAATCAGAGGCTTCCATCCTTCTTCCTCACGAATAAAACTGGTGCTCCCCACGGTGAAACACTCGATTTGATAAACCCCTTATCCTATAGCTCCTGCAACTGTCTCTTGAGCTCCTCCAGCTTAACTAAGGCCATGCAGTACGGTGGTCTCAAAATAGGCTCAGTACTAGGTACCAAATCTATACAGAACTCTATCTGTCTATCTGGTGGTAGCCTTGGCGCCTCATCCGAGAAAATATCTGGGTACTCAATGACCATAAGAATATTTACGAACTCCGGATGTACCTTATCTGTATCCACCACATACGCAATGAAACCTCTAATGACATCTGTAGAAGCATCAGTTGTATCCTTGTCCAAGGTATGTACTCGCCCTCGACCCATTACCTGCTTCGCCTTCTCCTCTGCCGTCGCTCTCCCCTTCTGAGCAGACATACCAGCTGGAGCTCTCTTTGGCTCCTTGCCCTTCTGTGGGATACTATCCATAACCTTTGGGCAAGCTCTAGCAATATGCCCATGTTTTCCACATCGAAAACACATAATAGGGCTCAACGGATAAGGTCTACCACCATGATGTCTACCACATCTATTGAACTGATCTGTAGTGCACCTCTGTCCTCTAATCACAATACCCTTTGTCGGAGCTATGGTCGGGTATGTAAGAGGTCTAACTGGTCTCTCTCCCACCTCCTATATCTGTGGTCCTTTACCGAAGAGTCTCTTCCCTCCTCGATAACTGAAACCTCTATCTTTAGCCCGCCTTTTCTCTCTCTATCTCAACTCCGGTTAAACTTCCTAAACTCAGAGGCGTTCCTCTCATAGTCCTGCTCGCAAAGTTGCGCCATGCGCACTGTCTCACCATACATACTAATATCCAGTGGTACCAATCTAGACTGCAACACCAGTCTCAATCCATCAACAAACCTGCAGACCTTGGTGGTCTCGCTGTACATGGTATCAGGATCATACCTCCCCAAGGCTAAAATCTAGTCTCATACTCGTCCACTGAGAGACTCCCTTGGCTCAATCTCAAAAACATGGCCTGTAGTCTGCGCTGCGCCATATCTGGAACAAACTGCCTCCTAAAGGTATCCAGAAACATCTCTCAACTAATCTCTGTGTGTCAGGCTCTCAATATTGGTCTGGTGGACTTCCACCAATGTTCTGTCATTCCCTTCAGCATGAACATAGCAAATGCGACTCTCTCTGAAGTCGTACAATCAAAGAAGTCGTACAACTTCTCCATCTCTCCAATCCACTCCTCTATACTAGCTGGGTGTTTGACCCCTCGAAAATATGGAGGTCCAAGCTTCTGGAACTGTCGCAGTCTATGAAGATCACACTCATTTCCCAATCCACTACTACCCTGAACTGGTGGGGGTGTAGGAGTATCAGTAGACTGTGGCCTCTATGCAGGCTGTGCAAGTGTATTAGGTGTAACTGCCTCCCTAGTCGCAGTCTCTGCATCCTGTCTCTGTTGACCTGGCAGAGTTTATGTCAACAACTCTACTATCGCCTCTAGGCTACGCTCTATCCTCATGAAACGTGCCTCAGTAGTCTCTAGTACCTCAGTAGTACTTTTACCTCACCAGGTCAAATAAGGACTCATCTCGGCTCTCTGGCGTACCTCTAGGGCCTCTAGCCTTACCTTTAGCCTCTCTACCACGATTAGGATTAGCCATAATGGCTCAATTCCTGCAATCACAAACATTAATTTGTCTAATTCCCATCTTATATACACAATTATAACTGAACAAAACACAATAATATGGGGATGTACACTTTCTTAGTTACTAACACCTACTCACATCAGACCAACTTAGGCTCTGATACCATTCTATCACGACCTCCTTTCGTGACTTACCAAAAGCCACAATAATTTTTTTTTTCATTTTTTTCTTACCTTTCTCTCCTCAACAGTTGGGCTGTGATTAGGCATTAGTCTTTTTATCCACACATACCTTACCATTCTCTTTCGTATCACACATACATGTCATTATAAATATTTATTGACTGTACGTACACTTTTTCTTATAAGTAAATTCATATACTTTAATATAATTACATCCTCAATATTAAAACGTGTACATCATTGTGTTTATACATTATTCAGAGACAAAAGAGTACGCATCATGTATACCTTTCGCTAGATGGGGAATGGCAGCAGTCAAAAGGAATGCTATACTTCAGTCGACTCAATCTACTGACGATGATCTGTAGAGAGGGGGGAATGAAAGGGGTGAATTATCTGACTCAGTAAGGAAATCAGGCAAGTAAGTAGACATCCATACAATCTACTGAAAATATTGCTTTGCCTTTCCTTCTCTCAATTCAAAAATATGTTTCAAAATATATATAATAATAGTACAGATTGAAAATTCCATGTACTAAACACATGCTGAGTTATAAATCATAGGCATTCATGCAAAACAGTGCATATTTATCATTTCGAAATGCCTTTATATAAAATATGCCATTTACATTCAAAACACAGTAAATATGGCATTTCACAACACAACACAACAACCGAGTTCCAACCCATCCCTCAGGTCTACCCGTATCATAAATACATGTGATATATCATACAAGACTCAGTGGAAAAATACAATATCTCTTAGACTATAGCCATATCCTAACATGTGAAATCCCAGTCAACACAGTACTCGGTGTACGAGTTATCACTGCTGTAACGGGAGGGGGGTCAGTCCATCACAACTGGCAGCTATCAACAACTCTCCTCCACAACTCCACAACAAAACACGGTACAGTGTACTCCATGCCACATGCACGGTACAACGTATACCCGTTGACCCTGCCTCATGTTCGGGGTACTTGCCTTAGGTCTTAGCCTTCATACCACAGAATAATCAATGCCACATCTCTAAATCCACGTGCGAACATCTCCAGTGTGACACTCAGTCTACACGAGAAAATCGTCATGGTTTTTCTAACATATCTATATATCATGTAAAAACTACAGTGCGCATCTTGAGTGTGACTCACAGTCAACACTCCTCCTCTAAACACTGTATATGCATGTCAAAACATCAAACACTAGTGCGAGTAAACCTCCAGCACTAGGTCATGCATAGTTCTCATTTAAATCAAGTACGAGCAAATCTTTCAAGTACTATGTTATGTATAAATCATGAAGATTCGAGTACGAGCAACGCTAGCACTCTATCATGCATCTCATGTAAAACTCGAGTACGAGCTAATCGCTCCAACACTCTATCATGCATAAATCACATAAAATTGAGTATGATTAATAATCCAGTACTCTATCATGCATGTCAAATAAATGTAGTGCGAGTCTCAATCTAGCACTAATGTATGTGAAAAACATCTGAAATCAAGTGCGAGCTGTGCTCCAGCATGATTGTTTTCACATAGTTCGGCAGATGGCTCATTAAAAATAGGGATCTTTCAAAACATGAAAATCAGCACTATAAAGTGTGATTAGTCTACATCAACCTTAAAACATTAGCTCATCTACGTACTCTTATGCTACACACTAGTAAAAACACTCAAAAATATTGTTTCCATGCTTTTTAAAACTTTTTCCAAAAGTTAACTTTTTACCTAACTAGGGGTAAAATCGTAATTTACCCATAGTGGGTCCCTATAAATATTATTGATTTTCTCTGACCCTCAGACAATTTCAGTGAATGTAAAAGCATACGAAAATACGCACAGATATCTCTAACTACTTGCAAAAGTCCCTTACCTCGGATCACATCGTGTGACTTCACTTCCTCTGTGCTGCTTAAATCTCGTAGCCCGATCAACTCTCAATATGACTCTGGAGCTGCATTTCACCATTCACTGGGTTAATTATACTTTTCCTACTGTATTACACATTTAATACAGTCTATTTCACTTAAATGGGCCTGTTTACTCTTATTGGGCCTTAAACACATTAATTGGGCCTAACTCTGTCTTAAGTCCGTTTTCCATTTATTAATTCCCTTCATCAGGGTCTATTAGCTCATTGGGCCTATTAATACCAATTGGGCTTTGTTCCAAACTCTTTGGATAGCCCGTATATCATTTATGACAATTAATTCAAAAATCTGGATATAATTTCTTTTATGCAAAAATTAATCCGAAATCCGCAAACTAAATTCAAATTGCACAATAATCATACTATTGTCGTAAATGAGCTTTACTTACTCGAAGTTATGCGATGGTGCGTAAATCGGAGTTCGATCGGCTCACGTTCGGAAGTTATCATCAAACTATATAATTTTTATATTAAATTTCGGGTTAATTTTCGATCAAAT
Source organism: Firmiana major (assembly GCA_033439115.1). Taxonomy (NCBI): domain Eukaryota; kingdom Viridiplantae; phylum Streptophyta; class Magnoliopsida; order Malvales; family Malvaceae; genus Firmiana; species Firmiana major. The sequence continues at coordinate 15,614,733 of CM065903.1, read as the reverse complement.
AAAATTTAAATAAATTTCTCAAAAATCAAATCGGTCACTTTTGACCTCTTACCGACCTACCCGAAGTCCGGTGTATCTCCGAAAATCTTCCCCTTTTTCCTTTTTCTCTTTTTCTTTCTTTTTTTCTCCTTTCCCTCTTTCCTCATTGGCTGAACCGGTCCGACCCAATCTGGTTCAACACTGTAGCCTTCTCATTGAACCGGCCTACCGGTTCAGTCTCTTTTTGTCGTTTTGGCGTCGTCCAGTCGGTTCTCGACGCCTCACCACCATCGTTCGATGTGTCTCTGGCCAGGGAAGCTTTAGCTAGCTTCGATCGGGGCCAATCGCGGGTGAAATCGTCGGATCTTCCTCTTCTCCCCTCGACAATTCCTTCGTCGATCTGCTTTTTCAGGCGCCGTCGGTGCGCAACGCGGCTGCTGGTGGGTCGCGCAGTAGTCCTCTTTCTTCTCCGGCCCTTCGCCTGGCCGTTTGCTTGCCTGTTGCTCACCGGTGAGGGAATCTCCTCGGTTTGCCTAGCTTCGTTTCTCTGTTTCTTCCTTTCACGTTTTCAGATTCAGTTTCGTTTCTCTTTTTTTTTTATATAATTTATTTTTTTATTATTTTAATCATTAAAATATTATAAAAATCCCAAAATATCTCAAAAAATTCTTATTTTATTCATTTAATCCATAAATGAATTTATCAGTCTTATTTTGTCTTTTCGGTATATTTTTCCATTATTTTTGGGATAATTTCCCGAGGTGAAAATTTTGATAATTTCCAATAAATTCATATCTTGATCAATTGGACTCGAATTTCAATATTTTCTTCGTTATTGATCAAGATTTGTCAAATCCATATTTGTAAATGAAATTTTCTTATTGAATTTATACGAGATTTTAGTCTTTTGACTGTTTTACCCCTACACTTGTTCGGCACCAATTTAACCCGACTTTCCTTCGTAAACCCACTATCTTTTCTTAGTTTAACTTCTTATTTTCAGTCAACTTGATTTCGATCTCTTTTTAGCTTGGCCTATGGCCATCTCGGCCCTTATTTGGCTTTGATGTACCTGACATGCATTTTTATTCTTTAATTGTCAATTGCATGATAGTAAATACTCTTCTTATGGTTCAACCATGAAAATAAAGTGTTCATACACATAAGAATCATAAGGAACAAGCTACATACATAAATCGAAAACACGAGTCTGACAGCAAGCCATGAGATCGATTTGCCCTTGGCAAAATCAGATGGGGATCGATCTACACTAGGGAAGGGATCAATATGTTTTTTGGTAGAACTGCATTGAGATTGATCTTCTTATATATATGGGATCGATCTAGTCCTTACAGAATCACATGGGGATCGATTTACTTGAACGAGAGATCAATCTGCTTTGAATATGAGATCGATCTGACCTTCCTTTGTAGGTTCCCAACTGTAGTTTTTCTCAAAATTCTAAGGAACAACTTGCATTCAATTGCTTCACATCCATTTTGCATTTTATTCACACTTAGAGGATAAAAGGTTTATTTCTTAGGATTCTCATGTTATGTAACTTGTGTGTACTGCTTGGAATCATAAAAGGGTACAATAATTCATAGTCCTTGCATTATAAATTCGTGTTTGAATCCTTATATTTATTCTGAAGGTTTGAGTTCCATTGATTTAGTTTGTGGCCACTTCAGCCTTTATTTTATTTAGCCATTACGTGAATTCATGAATATTCATTCATTCACTTTGCAATTTCATTCACATTTATATGATCAAAATTATTCGTTTTATGATTTCATTAACATAAGATAATGTCATACACAAGCGAATAATATGGAATATCATGTATACATGGGGTCTCACACTGTAGGCTTCCCCGGTACATGTATCGTTGGCGGTGCACAGCCAACCTATAATGAACCAAATTTTCACACAATTTGGTTGGGCTACAAGTCGATATTAGATCAAAATCAATAAATCAGCCTAATTAATTTTATTTCTTAATGGCAATTTAAACAAAATATGTTCACATTCCCTTAAGCACATCTCATCTATATTACTGTACTTCCAAAAATTTTAGTTGCAAAAGAATTTCTTAAAACTAGGTATACCTTCGACGTAGAAATATACTTCGCGAAATCACAGCTGTGCGAAATGCCCTACTAACGAAAGCTATCCAAGTTACTAATGGGCTTTGTGGAGGAAAGTAAGGGGGTGAGCTCAACATGCTCAGTAAAAAAAAAAAAAACCTCATAGCAGGTAGATAAATATACTACCTAAGATATATATATATATATCTTGCCAAAATCCGAAACATTTTCATAAAGTATACAAGTAGTTCAGAAAATTCACATATACTAAAAAACAGATTTCAGAAAACAGAACATATATCGGTAGTAAAATTAGCTACTGTGGTAAAAACAGAAAATTTCAAAGTTTCCAGTAGCAAAATAAATAGATTTCCAGAATATCCTAATTCATATAGACAGTTCAAAAAATATTTCAAATAAACACAGAGGCACGCCAGTTCTGAAAAATCAAAGTCAGAAAAATCCATGGCAATTTCAGTACGAAAATGGAACTTAAATCAATACAATTTTCTAAAACTTTAAACAACTTTTAAAAGCGATGACAGTATGGCACTTTTGTCCCGCAGGATTCAAGAGGTGGCCCCCACGGTCATTTACATATTAAAATATTTAGTTCTATAGGAAATAAAATCACACAATCAATTCAAAAGTTAAAATAGATGAGACAAGGTAGACATGCTATATCAGATATCAAAAATGATAATTGGCCAATGTCTGTGACTATGGGCAATCACGGGCCAAGTGTGTTGGGATGTCAATCGTTGTGGGAGTGGTTAGCTACCTAAACGACTCACAGATCAGAATGTCTGAAGACCAGAAACAGAATAAAAAACATGATACATCATACTTGTGGACCACAGAAACAGATACAGAACAGACAGAAATGTAGCATGATCTCACCAACGCCTTTGTCTCAAAATCAGTACGAGATGGACGTTACGACACAGTCAGTACGTACTTAAGCACATATCATCAGAATAACTTTATAAGCAAATCATTTCTTTTAGATCGCTTATAAATTCAGTTCGTTTCATAATACAATTCAGAAGTGGCTGACTAGCTTTTTTCTCACAGTTAAAAATGCAAATAAATAAGCTATGATGAGTAAAACTAGGAAATTTCAATTTAAAATCAATATTTATAATTACCAAGATTTTTTGTCTAAATAAACCAAGTAAATCTATATTAGTAGTTGGGGCCAATTTATGGAGTTTAAAATTTCCCTTAAATCCCGAAATGAAAATTCGGCCTCGGGTTCCCTATATTTTAGTAATTAGGAAATTTAGCCTAACAATTTTACATATACAAATACACGAAAATTATGCATAGTTATCTCTAGTTGCAACGAGAATTTTTCTTACCTCAATGTCCTGCCAGAAATCCTCAGTGTCTTAGCGGTGCAAGTCAACGGGTCTGCTTTAATCAATTTGTTTCCCCAAAATTTCGAACCGATATTTCGACCATCTTTTCCCAGGTTTTTCTCCCAATTCCCTCGGGCCTTCTTTTCTACTCCAGATATATATATATATATATATCTATATCTAAAATATTAAATATATATATATATATAAGAATTTCTTCTTCTTCTTCCTTTTTTTCGATTTGAATTTTGGCGCCAATTGCTTTCTTTCTTTCTTTCTTCTCTTCTTCCCAACTACCCCTGTTCACCTTTCTTCCCCAGACCCGTCGTTCCTCCCTCACTCTAGGCTATCATCTCCTTCCTCCTTGCCCTGTCTCCCCCAACCTCGATCTTCCATTTCGATCTTATTCCGCCAACTACTTTTTTGCCTCCCTCGTCACTGCCCCTATTTTAATTTACGCCAATTGGATAGCCGATAACTCCCCTGCTCCTTTCGTCATGCTTTGCTCCAGTTGACCTCTACCTCTTGTTCCCACCTCTGTCCCACATATCACTCCTCTGTTTAACACCGAGAAATGAAGGCAGAATTGTCACGACCCTCTTTCATCTAAAATCACTATAAATATTTTTTTCGCTTTATTCGTTAACATACCCTGTCGTGAATAATTTCCTACACTAAATAGTTGAGCTATGATTCGGAGCTAGTTACCTCTTACAATACATAATATCGCTTAACATTTATATACAATAACTGTAGACACTTAAATTTCTTACATTAACTAAATTAATTCATACGTGTCTACAAATGTTTACAACCCCGAAATTTACATCTCCAAAAGTATTACTGTGTTGTACTTGTTTAGAAACAAAACAATATCAATGTGTATACCTCTCAGCGATGGGTAGCAGCAGACGTTGGAAGTTCAAGTCTCTGCTCGCTATCAACCACTATGGATGCTCTGTGGAGATAGAAAGTGAAAGGGTGAGCAACCACACGCTCAGTAAGGAAATAATGTAAGCAGGTAGACAGCTACACTATCTACGTGCTTATAATGACATGATATCAAAATCATTTACATTTTGAGCATGAGGTAGATTAAAAACTATGCCACAAGAATATGTTTATAGTACATGAAAAATCATAAAAATAGGCATGATATCACATGAAAAATCATCATGTAAAACATCTCATACTCATCATATCAAAATTCATCACAAATCATTTAAATCAAATCTAATCTCGCCCTTCGGGAATACCCTGTGCATAAAATCACATTTCCTTTTTAAAACAAAATCATGGGTGACACCCCTCCTTCGAGTCTACCAATGTCATCAATAAAACATGATATCACGTGAGGCATATAGGTTACATTTCGAAAACAATAATGGCCATGTATAAATCCCTGTGATCCCAGGTTATGCGAATCCCGACGTGCAAGGCATCACAACTGCAAGGAGAGGTGAGGTCAACCCTACTTGTGCAACAACTCAACCAACTAGTGATAAAGACTACACAGTACAACATACTTCATGCGACATACACGGTACAACGTACTCCGTGGACCCACTCGATCTGAGGGTGCCTGCCATAGGTCTTAGCCCACATCATTGTCAGGGTTGTCTGCCATAGGACTTAGCCCACATGACTATTTGTCTAGGGTGCCTGCCATAGGACTTAGCCCACATCATGGTTCGGGGGTGCCTGCTATAGGTCTTAGCCACCCTATACCATGCCGGTAACCATTTCATGTCTCAAAACATGCGTATGATGTATCATCTCACCGTGACACACAATCTACAGGAGGCATTAGCACGGTTTTCTATAAAAACATGTTAAATCTTCGTATGAGTAATGCTCCAGTACGACTTTCATGTACAATAAATCAGTAAATCGTAGTGCAAGCAGGGTTCCAACACTATCAGCATGGATCAAAACATCAAAATCTAGTACGAGCTAAGCTCCAGTACTATTTGCACTTATACAGATATGATAGGTGGCTCCAGTTTAAAAATCAAGTATTTTCAAATATACAACTTAACACATGATCTGTGCTTTTTCATGCAAACAAACAAAACAATAGCCAACCTATCCTCATTTCATCCATATCAAAGCATTTGATTTTGATAAAAACATTAAAGTCATGAAAATCTATGCATTTTTTAATCCTTACTACCCCTTTCATAAAATTCCTACGAAGGTAAACTCATCTTCTCTTTCCTTATTTTTGGGACCTTTTTCAAAATTTTTAATGCATTATTAGATAGCTAGAGAAATTCGCGCCCTATAATTCCCCTCAAATACGTAAAGCTACCTCTAGGCACTTACAAAACCCTCTTACCTCGAATCCCGTCGAGCGTAGTAAAAGTTCCACCGTTGGAAGCTCGTCCAGTCCAATTTGCTCTTAATCCGATTTTTGGAGCTGCAAACATTCATAAATCACTCCATCACAATCGATATATCTTATCGGACCTTATAGTATTAAGCTCGGTCCATTTTCACATTTAGCCATCATTATGCCATTCCTAGCCACTTAGCTAGTAACTCACTTAGTTATCAAATCAAGCACTTGACTTGCATGCTTTAACCTTAGCTCCTTTATTTATCCAATCATTTCACAATTACCATATATGCACATTTCATCACTTTATCCAATCCCATAATTTTCTTTCACAATAAAATCTCAAAATCATGCATATAACAATTCTAACCTTAATATAACCTATTCATCATAGGATTTCACCATATCTCATTTTCTTACACTAACCTATTTTTAGTTCATTGTTGATTCATCACCTTCTAGGTATTTTCAACCAATGATAAATACACCAATCTACTCATAACAACATCTTACTATACATACTTAGAGTTGGTGTAACGAAACCTCACCTAGCTTAACTTTTGTCTTGTCCGAAATTGAAAGATTCTTTAGCTCCTTCAATACAATGAGTTGAGTTTTGATTCTAAGGTATGTTGTTCTCCTCTTCACAATGAACAACTTTGCTCTAATAGTTTTTTCCTCAAATCTTTTTAGAAGGGGAGGTATTCTAGAGAGAGAAAGCTTATTTTTTTAGTAAAAATAGAAGGGGATAGTTGATTTGCTGAAGAATGAGATTTGGTCGTCCGATTTTTATAGGATAAGAGTGAGGAGATCGATCTGTTATGGTGAAGATCGATATTCCTTTGGTTTTTGAAATACCGAGATGTTCAAGCATGAACGGTGGGATCGATATGCTCTTTGGGGAAGAGATTGATCCTTGCTAGGTACTGGAGATTGATATGCTCATGGAGAGAGATCGATATACTCTAAGCAAAAGTAAATGGAGATCGATCTGCACTTAGGAAGGGATCGATCTCTGCTAGAAGGAAGTAAATGCAGATCAATCTGGTCACTTTGGAGGTCGATCTACTCTTGGTAGAACCACTTGGAATTGTTTTTCCTGAACAAGGGATCGATCTGCTTTGAATTGGAGATCAATCTGGCTTTTATTTGCAGGCTTTTTTCTGTAATTTTTCTTAAATTTCCAAAAAAAAACTTTCATTCGATTGCTTCACTGGTCATTTTGAAATCTATTCACACTTTGAGCATGGAAAGGTTCATTTGTTATTAGTTTCATGTTATGGAACTTATGTGTACTGCTTGAAATCGGAGAGCATACACAAAATTCACAGTCCATGCATTATCATTTTGTGTTTGAAATCCTTAACTTCAGTCCGAATGCTTTAAGTTCCATTAGTTTAACTTGGGGCCACTTCAGCCCTTATTTAACCTTTACTTATATCATGATACTTATTTATCCCATTTGCAATTCATTCACATTTATACGATCCAAAAATCATCTATCTTATGATTCCATTAACATATCATAGAGTCATACATACATAGGATCTCACAATCTCCCCCACTAAGAAAATTTGGTCCTCCAAATTGGAACCAAATCAATCCGTGAACAACTTGGGATACTTCTCCAGCATCAAACTCTCTAACTCCCATGTAGCTTCTTCTGCAGTGTGATGCTGCCAAAGGACTTTCACTAAGGGAATCGCCTTCGGTCTTAGCACCTTCTTCTTCCTATCCAATATCTAAACCGGCTTCTCAACATATGACATGTTTTCGTTGAGCTCTAATGACTCATATCTAATTACATGTATCGAATCTGGGTGATACTTCCATAACATAGAGATGTGGAAGACGTTGTGAACACCCGATAGGTCAAGTGGCAACGCTAGCCTGTAGGCGTTATCTCCCACTCTATCAAGTATCTCGAAGGGTCTAATGTAACGAGGACTTAACTTTCCTTTCTTTTCGAACCTTGTTATACCCTTGAAAGGAGAAACTCAAAAAATAACGATTCACCCACTGCGAACTCCAATGGTCTCCGTCTCCTATCAGCATAACTCTTTTGTCTATTCTGAGCTGTCTATAACGTCTCATAAATCAATTGGACATCCTCAGAGGCTTGTCTCACTAAGTCAGGAGTAAATATCAGCCGATCACCATCCTTTTCCAATCTAATAGGGGAACGACATCTTCGTCCATACAAAGCCTCATACGGTGCCATTCCGAACTTGAATGATAACTGTTATTATAGGCAAACTCTGCGAGTGGTAAATGGTCATCCCAAGAGCCTCTAAAATCCAATGCACACGCCCTCAACATATCCTCTAGGGTCTATATCGTCCTCTATGACTGACCATCTGTCTGAGGATAGAAGGTTGTGCTAAAACTTAGTTGGGTCCTCATCGCTTCCTGAAAGTGTTCCCAAAAGTGAAAAGTGAAGCGGGCATCCCGATCAGAAACAACGCTCATTGGAACACCATGCAACCTCATTATCTCGCGTACATATAGTTTAGCCAGTGTACTTAGAGTATCAGTGGCTCTCATAGCTAGGAAGTGTGCCAACTTCGTCAATCTGTTCATTTTCACCCAAATCGCATCGTGTTTCCTGTGGGTCTTGCGTAAACCCATCACAAAGTCTATAGTGACATGCTCCCATTTCCAAGTTAATATAAATAGAGGTTGCAAAAGCCTTGCAGGCTTCTGATGCTCTACCTTCACCTACTAACAGACGAGACACTTAGCCACATATTTCGCCACATCTTTCTTAATCCCTGACCACCAATACACTCTCTGGAGGTTCTGATACATCTTATTACTTCCCAGATGCTGCAGTGTATACTTCGTCAAATGAGCCTCTAACAAAATCAGCTTCTTGATCTTTGGATCATTTGGAACACATATCCTACCCTTAAACCTCAGCAAACCATCTGAACTCAGCTTAAAATTAGTCTTTAGGTCCCTCTGTATCTGCCCGATAATATCATTGCACTGTTGATCAATCTACTAAGCTTATCGGATATGATCCATTAGATTCGGTTCCAACCGCAGGCTAGCTACCATAAAGCCACTATCAATACCAGGCGAGGTCACATCTGAACTGAGGCTCGTAAACTATTCTAACAACTCGTGTTTCCTGATCATCATATATGATAACTCGAGGTACTTCCTACTCAATGCATCAGCTACTACATTCACCTTACCTGGGTGGTACATGATTTCACAATCATAATCCTTTAGGAGCTCGAGCCATCTTCTCTGTCTCATGTTTAGCTCATTCTATGAGAATAAATACTTAAGGCTCTTATGATCCATAAATACTTGAAATTTCTCACCATAGAGGTAGTGGCGCCATATTTTCAAAGTGAATACCATGACCTCAAATTTTAAATCTTGGGTCAGATAGTTCCTCTTATTATTCTTCTACTGTTTAGATCCATAGGTGACTACCTTCCCATCTTGCATCAGTACCCAACCCAGTCCTTGGTGTGATGCATCTGTATACACAGAGAAACCTCATGAGCTAGTAGGAATGGTGAGAATCAGAGCTATGGTCAGTCGACGCTTAAGCTCCTAAAAATTCCTCTCACATGCCTCATCCCATACAAACTCAACATCCTTCCACGTGAGATGCGTCAACGGAGCAGCTACTTTGGAGAAACCCTCTATGAATCTCCGATAATAACCTATCAATCCCGAAAAACTTCTGATCTCTGTAACTATCCTGGGCTATTCCTACTGAATAACTGCCTTAATCTTGGATGGATCTAGTGACACCCCATCCCTCGATACAACATGGCCCAGGAATGAGATTTATTCCAACCAAAAGTTACACTTACTGAGTTTGTCATAGAACTTCCTTTCTCGGAGGGTCTGTAGACCTATCCTTGAGTAGTGCTCATGATCTTCCTAAGACTTGGAATAAACCAATATATCATTGATAAACACAATCACAAATTGGTCCGAGTATGGCCTAAACACATCGTTCATCAACGCCATAAATTCTACGGCGGTATTCGTCAATCCGAATGGCATAACCAAGAACTCGTAGTGGCCATAACAGGTACAAAATGTTGTCTTGGATACATCTTAGAGAAACCCAGACCGTGGATCTATCTTAGAAATGACTTAGGCTCCCTAAAGCTGATCCAACAGATCATCAATACGTGGAAGGGGATACTTGTTCTTACTCGAATATTGGTTCAGTATCAGGTACCAACTCTATACAAAACACCATTTCACGATCTGGTGGTAGTCCTGGAAGATCAACTGGAAAGTCATTAGGAAACTCTATAACCATTGGAATGTCTCTCAATTTCGGACGGACTTTATTTATATCAACCACGTATGCAATGAACCCTTCACATTATTATTTCCACAGTTAGTAACATAATTTATCCCTATAATTAGACTCATTAATTCCAAAATAGAAATTTATCCATTTTGCTTACAATAAATACTACTTTCATTACTATTTAAAGGACTTTTATAATATATTTTTTGGGAAACTTACGATACCACTATCTACCCCTAAAAACGTTACCGTCTTAGAAAAATAGTCTAAAACAACATGTTTTTTAGCCAGCCAATCCATTCCAAATATTACATCAAAGTCACTCATATTTAATAAAATGAGATCTACTGTCGTATCTTTCCCCCTATCTTCAACCTACAGTCCTTATACACATATTTAGTCAACTGACTGTCATTCATGGGCATAGAAATTAATAACATTCTATCTAATGATGTAGACTCAACATACTTTGACAACGTATATGCAAATGAAGACGATATCAAGGAATGTGTGGCACCAGGATTAAATAGTACGAATGCTTCAAAATAAAAAATTTGGCTGGTACCATTAATCACATCCACTGATGCGTTTACGGTGTCCTAGTCCAGTCCATGAACTCGCCCTTTACCAACAACTTGCTTTTCCCTTCTCCGTGGCTGTGGCCCTTCTCTTTGGAGTAGAAGTTTTGACAGGAGCTCTCTCTGACTCCTTGCCCTTTTGTGGGGCAGTTTCAACCAACTCGGGGCAATCCCGTAGAACATGTCTTAGCTTCCCATAACGATAGCACACTACTAAAGACATCTAACAAGGCTTGTTACCACGATACCTACCACACCTTCTACACTGCTCAGTAGTCGGTCGTTCCCCTTCAATAGCTACACCTCTCGGTGGTACTAAAACTGGATATATCGGATGCTTTACCATCTTCTTCTGTACTTCCTCAATCTGAGGCCTCCAATGAGATAGTCTCTGACCTCCTTTCCTGATCAGTCTATTACTTACGGATCTCTTTCGATTTCTGTCTTTACCACTACTGATCTTTCCAAACTCTGAGGCATTTCGCTCAATGTCTTGCTCACATAACTGCGCTCTGTGCATAACCTCCTCCTATGTCGGGATATCAAATGGAACCAACCTAGACCTGATGACTGGTCTCAATCCATCAATGAACTTCCTCACCTTCCTCATCTAACTGCTCATTGTATCTGGGTCGTACCTTTCTAGGGATATAAACCTCATCTCATGCTCATCTACAGATCTGTTCTCCTGAGTCAACCCAATAAACTCCATCTATAACTTCCTCTGAGTAGTGTGTGGAACATATTTACCTCTGGAAGGCCTCCAAAAATATCTCTCATGTGATCTCAGTGTGTCGGGCTCTCAAAATCGGTCTGCTGGACTTCCACCAATGTTCTGCCATTCCTTTAAGCATGAACGTGCCAAAAGCGACCATTTCTGTACTTATACACTCAAAGAATCGGTACAACTTTTGGATTTCCCTCACCCAATTCTCAACCACTACTAGGTCCTTCACCCCACTGAATGATGACTGTCTAAATTTTTGAAATTAATGTAATCTTTCCAAATCACAACCATAGCGCCAAACTCTGCTACTCTGCTGTAGAGCAAGAGGTGATGTTGTATCCTGAACTGGTGGGGGGGTGTATCTGCCACCTGTTGCATCTGTGCTGGCTGTGTAGGCATATCAGAAGCAACTGCCAGTCCAACGTCAGTAACCTAGGTAGCTGGGCCCTGTCTCTCCCCAGCTCCCTGCATAGACTGAACGACTACCTCCATAATAGTCTCTAAACTCCTCTCGAACATAGTGAAGCATGCCTCAATCTGCCCTGGCCTCTCAGTTGTCTCCTACGGGATCTAACCAGTCTGTGACTCTACAAGGCTTTCAGGGCTCCCTCTACGGCCCTTAGCACGTGCCCTCGCCCCTCTACCACTGCATGTGGTAGGTATGATGCCTAAATTCCTACATCCATAATTATTCATTAGTCTAACCCATTAGATATATACATTTATATCTAAACAAAGTACAATAATATGGGGATGTAAATTCTCTTATCACTAACTCTAACTCATATCAGGTCAACTCAGATGTTATACTAATCTCTATCATGACCCTCTTTCATCTAAAATCACTATAATTTTTTTTCGCTTTATTCGTTAACTTACCCTGTCGTGAACAATTTTCTACACCAAATAGTTGAGCTATGATTCTGTGCTAGTTACCTCTTACCATACACAAATATCGCTTAACATTTATATACAATAATTGTAGACACTTAAATTTCTTACATTAACTATATTAATTCATATGTGTCTACAAATGTTTACATCCCGCGAATTTACATTTCCAAAAGAATTACTCTGTTATACTTTTTTTGATACAAAACAATATCAATGTCTATACCTCTTAGAGATGGGCAGCAAAGGACATTGGGAGTGAAAGTCTTTGCTCGCTCTCAACCATTATGAATGCTCTGTGGAGATAGAAAGTGAAAGGGTGAGCAACCACACGCTCCGTAAGGAAATAATGTAAGCATGTAGACAGCTACACTATCTACGTGCTCATAATGACATGATATCAAAATCATTTACATCTTGAGCATGGGGTAGATTAAAAACCATGCCACATGAATATGTATATAGTATATGAAAGCTCATAAAAACAGGCATGATATCACAAGGAAAATCATTGATAATTCTATATTTTTAGAATTATTTATGCTTAATTTCCTAATTAATTATTTAAATCCCCAATTTATTTTGTTAATTATCCCCTTTATTTAATTAAAATTCTCATGTTTGTAGATAAATTAAATCCGAATGAATTTTGAATATTTCGGTAGAAAATAGACCGAAATCGAGCTAAAATCGAGATTGGACCACGCAGACAACACCAGCCTAGGACATCCAATTCGACAAAAAGACAGATGACATGGAAATATTATTTTTCAAGAAGCCAATGGTGTGAAGACAAGTGGCCAAACAATGCCAACTCATCTAGGATGTAAAAAATTACAATTGTACCCCTAAGTTTGTATATAAATAGAAAAAGATGGCAATTGAAAATGGGAGCTTTAGTTTTTTTTTAGGTTAAACATTTATTGTTAGGTTTTATTTTTTTAGGTATTTCTTTTAATCTTTTCGGCTGGTGACAGCAGCCACCATTCACCATATTTCTTCTAGGTTTTGTTAAATTTCCATTTCATTATTATTTTACTGTTTGAGTTTTAATTAAAAGTTATTATTTTTATATAGTTGCTCTCGGTTTGTTCCTTTAATTGTTACAGTTTTTTTTTCTCGCTTCTTTATGTCTCACGTTGTGAGGCTTCATCATTTTTTTTCTTCTTCTGCACCGTGGCAATAGTTTTCTTTAATGTTTTCATAGTTTAGGCAGTAGGTTAATAATTGTTTTTCTTTGTCTTAGATTAAGTTTATTGGGTGAAAAATTGGCTGGTGACAGCAGCTAAGTTCTCCCCTGATGCTATAGTTTATTTTATTGAACTGTCTTATTTGTTTTTATTTTATTTTTGTGTTTCATTGGCTTTTACTTAAATTTCAATTTGGCTTTAAGTTTATAATCAAGTTTGTTAAAATTTAATTTTCTTTCAATAAACATTTCATTTTTTTCGCTGTTTCCTGGTGAAGTCGAGGGGCGTGAGAAACTTTCCACTGGATATTACAGTAGCTGCTGTGAATTTTTTCTTTGGCGATGGGAGGAGTCAGGCTAAGGCAAGGTGAAAAGCCAGCACTTGCCGCTCGCATTCGTGAATAGCAGGACTGCTACTATGGACAGGGGCTATATTTATCCTTTGTTTTACCCTGTTTTTGATCACATTTACTATTGACTTTGGCTTTGGTTTTTATTTACTAGTAATATTGTTGTTTGCTGTTGAAATTGTGTGGCATGGGCTGGTATAAAGAAGTTGTGATGGTTGGACCGAGGAGGCTTCATTACTGCTGCTTGCTGTTTGTCACCTTATTTTCATTCTTTGCTGCTCCATTGTTGCTGGAGGCTAGGCTGATAAAGGACGATGAACAATGATTGTTGGTGCTTGTCGGGCTTGCTGCTAGAATACAAGTAAGGAGAGCGGCAATGGATGTTGCATCTAGTCCCAGTGCAGAGACTGAGCTTACAGGTTGCGAAAATGAGTAGCTGTATTTGGACTTACCGTGCAGCGGTACAGCAGATGGTTACAGGGAGTGGACAGCAAGAATTGAGGACATTTACTGGACAAACCGTGGACACCTAGAGGCAAAAGACAAAATGCAGAGGATTGGACAAACCGAGGCCATCACTTAGAGAAGCATTGACGCAGGACCAAACGACAAATCGAAACTGTGAAGCACCTGGAAAAGAAAATGCAAATTGAAGACATGAACAGTGTTTGGAGGGACTTGGTTGATTTAAACTTGCTAAGGCCATGTTTGGCCATAGTTCAATTTAGTCATGTTTTAGTTTAATGCATTATTAGTATTTTCATGCATTTGTTAGTTGTTAGTTAGTTAGTTTAGTTAATTATAATGGTAGGTTAGATTTATTATTTTTGCATGTTAATTTGTAGTGTTAATTTTTAGTTAGTAGTTCATTTTATATTAAATGTTTTAGGATTTTATTTTAGTTTAGATGCATTTAGAGTTAATTTAGATTAAATGTTTTTCATGCATTTTAATTTAGTCTTCATTTTTAGTAGATTTTAGGTTAATTTAATTTGCAATCTTTATTAGTTTAATTACATAAATTTTTATTTTATGTTTGTTTAAATTTTAGCTTAGTTTAATGTTATTTCTTTATTTTCATATTTGCATTTTATTTTAATTGTGTTCATTAATTTTAATTGTTTTAATTTTCTTTTGTAGGTATTTTCTTTAATTGCTCGGAGTTCTGTAAGCAAATCTTAGTTCAGTTTTATTTTCTTTATTTTTTAGTGTTATTATTTTCAGTACTTTTAATTTTTAGCTTTAATTGATCACCCACTTTTAATTTCATAATTTGCTAGAATATACTTAGGGTAAGATTAACCGGTACTTAATTAGGCTAGTCAACTTCTTTATGGGACGATAACTCGGGACTCAAATCCCATTATTACTTGTATGACCCGTGCACTTGCGGTAATACGTTTAGGGCGTGTCAAGTTTTTGGCGCCGTTTCCAGGGATGTTTTTATTAGTCATTAATTAATATCAGAGAAATTATGCTTAGGTGTAATTCTAGCTGTAAATATTTAGGGTGTGAATACTTAGAAGTTTAATCTAGATTAGTTAATTGAAAAAGAAAATTAATTAAAATAAAAAAAATTTTAAAAAAATTCTAAGGACTTTTAGATGTTTGTATGCGTAGAGCCGAGAGTTATGATAGCTTTCCTCTAGATCCTGAAATTGAAAGAACCTTAGGAAAATTTGAAAGGACTCTAGGAAATTTACAGCTTCGCTACAAAACACGATGACAAAAAATAGGGATATTAGAACCATTGGAGATTATGCAATGCCGACGATTGAAGGATATTATTCCGTCATTAGGCCACCAGCTGTCCCTACAAATAACTTTGAAATTAAGTCCGCAATCCTCCAGATGATTTAGACTTCATTGCAGTTCAGTAGGCTCTCTCATGACGACCCACATGCTCACCTTAGGCAATTCCTGGACTTGTGCAACACGTTTAAACACAATGGATTATCTGATGATACACTTAGGTTTAGATTATTCCCCTTCTCACTTAGGGATAGGGCGAGACATTAGTTAACCTCCCTGCCTCCAAGATCCATTTCTACATGGGATGAGTTAGCCCATCAATTTCTATCTAAGTTTTTCCCTCCCTCTAAAATGGCCCAACTCCGTAATAATATATCTTCCTTTGCCCAGTACGACTCTGAATCTCTTTACAAACCATGGGAATGATATAAGGAGCTTCTTAGGAAGTGCCCTCACCATGGCCTACCTCTGTGGCTGCAAGTCCAGACCTTCTATAATGGACTTACAGGCCAAAATAGGACCATTGTTGATGCTACTGCGGGTGGAGCCTTGATGTGCAAAGTAGAGGAGGAAGCTTACGAGCTTTTAGACAAGATGGCAGGTAACAACTATTTATGGTCCTCGGAGAGACAATTGCAAAAGAAGTTGGTGGGTATTTATGAGTTTGACACGCTGTCTACCTTGACCTCTCAAATCGCCAATCATACGAAGAAGGTAGAGTCGCTCAGTACCCAACATAATCTTCCCACTAGTCCTAACCCTGTGTATTCTGTCCAAAGTCCTTTTCTTTCCTGTGAGCTATGTAGTGGTACCCACTCTGTAGATAGGTGTCCGCTCAACTTAGAATCGGTTCAGTATGTTGCCCCTTCTCAAACGCAATAGAACAACCCTTTTTTTAAAACACCTATATCCAAGGTGGAGGAACCATCCTAACTTCTCCTGGAGCCAAAACCAAGGGCAAACTTCTAACTCTAGACCTGTAGGACTCCTTGGTTTTCAAACTCCACCGGTTCAGGTACCACCACAGCCGTAATTTCCATACCATCCACTACATCATCCATCCCCACCTCAATTTCAATATCATCCATCACCACCACCACCACCACCACAACCCTTGTAGCCCCAACATTACTACGCACCAGCAGCTGAGAAGAAGCCCTCGCTTGAGGAAATGTTCACGACTATCTTGCAAAATCAAGCTGCCTCAATTAAGAACTTAGAAGTTCAGGTTGGACAAATAGCTAGTGCTCTTAACCAACGTCCTCAAGAGACCCTTCCTAGTAACACTGAAGTTAATCCTGTTAAGCAAAGGAAGGGTAAAGAACATGTTAGATCCATCACCCTTAGGAGTGGCAGAAAGCTAGATGAGCCACAAGTTATGTCTGGACCTGAACATCCCATAGTTGATAAACCCATAAGTTCTAATGAAGCAGCTCAGAAGGAGCGGGAACATCACGATCGGGCTGCAAAGGAAACAAAGCTAGGCGCTTCTTCATCTTTACCTTTTTCTACTTCAATGCCTTCCTCGTCTTCTGATGCTATACATGCTTCCATTACATCCTCTACGGTTAGACCACCAGTACCTTTTCCTCAGAGGTTCCAGAATCAAGAACTAGATCTACAATTTGCCAAATTTCTTGAGGTTTTTAAGAAACATCACATCAACATTCCTTTCGCAGATGCCTTAGAGCAAATGCCAAGTTATGTGAAGTTTCTAAAGGATATCCTCTCTAGGAAAAGAAGATTGGAAGATTATGAGACGGTGGCCTTAACTGAGGAATGTAATGCAATTATCCAGAGGAAATTACCCCCCAAGCTCAAAAATCTCGGGAGTTTTACCATACCCTGCACTATTGGAAATATGTTTTTTGGTAGAGCCCTGTGTGATTCAGGAGCCAATATCAATCTGATGCCTCTGTCTATCTACCAAAAGTTAGGAATAGGGGATATCAAGCCTACCACAGTGACCCTTCAGCTAGCTGATCGATCCATTAAATATCCAAAAGGGGTCATTGAGGACGTGCTAGTAAATGTGGACAAATTTATTTTCCCTGCAGATTTTATTATTTTGGATATGGAGGAAGACAGGGAAGTCCCCATTATACTAGGCCGACCTTTCCTAACGACGGGTAGAACCTTAATTGATGTATAGAAGGGGAAGTTAACTATGAGAGTCCTAGATCAGGAAGTGAAATTTAATGTTTTCAAACCTTTAAAGCTCTCTGATGACTCTCAAGAGTGTTTTAAGATTGATATTGAGGATATAAGGCTTGAGCACAAGAAATCTCAAAGAATGAGGGAAGTTGCTAGAGCTAAGGAGTAGTTAACTGTCGACATTTTACCACCACTCTGGTTGATCATCCTACTTTTCGCCCTACTGCTGAGTGTTGTGTTCTTTAGCTGCATTTGAAGTGGCTGTATTCTTCTTTTCACTTTTTGTATATAGTTCTTTTTCTTTTCTGCTGTTTCATTCTTTGTTTATTTTGCAGATTACCTTTACAGTATTATGGTTTCAATCAAGCTTTGATTGTTCATCAACATCAGAAAGGGGAGTACTCTGTTCTTAAGCTTAAATTCTTATATTATCTGCACACTGAGGACACTGTGCACTTTAAGTTTGGGGGAGGGGATATTACTTGAGCATTTTTCAAAAATTTGGGCAAAATTGAAAATTTTTTCAAAATTTTTTTCGAAAATATGAGCTGAAATTGTTTGATTTTGGGATGATTTAGTGCTTAGCATGTAGTTTTCTCATATTCTGATGATATGACCCCATGATTTAGTCTGACTTTGATTGAATGAGAAGCATGATTATAGGAAAAGTATGAAGTTGAGTTCTTGAATAGGTTTTGATTCTGATTGTGATTTCCTCATTTTATGCACATGTCATGTCATAAATCTATATATTTATTTAGAGAAAGCTTATGTGGACATAGGATTGCATTTGTTCAGTTGATTTTGTGCATCATATTCTAGAATTTGTTTGATCTGATCTCGAGGTGAAATATTAGATCACATTTAATTTGGAAGATGATTTAGGCCATCTTTGGATCGTTTGAGCCTTTCTAGCCAACCCTATACATATTTTACCCCTAGTCACCTATCTGGGACAAATAAGCTTTTCTCTATAAATACACATGCAAAATTTTCTTAGCTTAAATACTCTTTTCCTATCCCTTACCCCGAAAGCATGAAAGTCATTGGGATACATTGTGAGCTTTGTACATTTGGGTATCTGGTGATAGTGAAAATTCAAAAAAAAAAAAGAAGAAAAATTAAAAAAAAAATGTTTAGCAAAAGAAATAAGTTTGGGGAAATAAATTTGAGCTCTTACATTAAGATCCTAGAAGTAATACATATCATTGTCAGGGGTACTTGCTGTTTGTCACCTTATTTTCATTCTTTGTTGTTCCCTTGTTGCTGGAGGCTGGGCTGATTAAGGACAACGAATAGTGATTGTTGGTGCTTGTCGGGCTTGCTGCTAGTATACAAGTGAGGTGAGCAGCAATAGATGTTGCATCTAGTCCCTGTCCCAGTGCAGAGACTGAGCTTACAGGTTGCGAAATGAGTAGCAGTATTTGGACTTACCGTGCAGTGGTACAGCAGATGGTTGCAGGGAGTGGACAGCAGGAATTGAGGAGCATTTACCTGGACAAACCGTGGACACCTGGAGGCAGAAGACAAAATGCAGAGGACTGGACAAATCGAGGCCATCACCTAGAGAAGCATTGACGCAGGACCAGATGACAAATCGAAACCGTGAAGCACCTGGAAAAGAAAATGCAAATTGAAGACATGAACAGTGTTTGGAGGGACTTGGTTGATTTAAACTTGCTAAGGCCATGTTTGGCCATAGTTCAATTTAGTCATGTTTTAGTTTAATGCATTATTAGTATTTTCATGCATTTGTTAGTTGTTAGTTAGTTAGATTAGTTAATTATAATAGTAGGTTAGATTTATTATTTTTGCATGTTAATTTTTAGTTAGTAGTTCATTTTATATTAAATGTTTTAGGATTTTATTTTAGTTTAGATGCATTTAGAGTTAATTTAGATTAAATGTTTTTCATGCATTTTAATTTAGTCTTCATTTTTAGTAGATTTTAGGTTAATTTAATTTGCAGTCTTTATTAGTTTAATTACATGCATTTTTATTTTAAGTTTGTTTAAATTTTAGTTTAGTTTAATGTTATTTCTTTATTTTCATATTTGCATTTTATTTTAATTGTGTTCATTAATTTTAATTGTTTTAATTTTCTTTTGTAGGTATTTTCTTTAATTGCTCGAAGTTCAATAAGCAAATCTTAGTTCAGTTTTATTTTCTTTATTTTTTAGTGTTATTATTTTCAGTACTTTTAATTTTTAGCTTTAATTGATCACCCACTTTTAATTTCATAATTTGCTAGAATATAGTTAGGGTAAGATTAACCGGTACTTAATTAGGCTAGTCAACTTCTCTGTGGGACGATAACTCAGGACTCAAATCTCATTATTACTTGTACGACCCGTGCACTTGCAGTAATACGTTTAGGGCGTGTCAATCATCATGTAAAACATCTCATACTCATCATATCAAAATTCATCACAATTCATTTAAATCAAATCTAATCCCACCCTTCAGGAATACCCTGTTCATAAAATCACATTTTCTTTTTAAAACAAAATCATGGGTGACACCCCTCCTTCGGGTCTACCCAAGTCTATCAATAAACATGATATCACGTGAGGCATGTAGGTTACATTTCAAAAACAAATTGGGAATAATGGCTATGTATAAATCCCTGTGATCTCAAGCTACGCGGATCCCGACATGCGGGGCATTATAACTGCAACGAGAGGTGAGGTCAGCCCTACTCGTGCAATAACTCAACCAACTAGTTATCAAGACTATACAGTATAGTGTACTCCATGTGACATAAATGGTACAACATACTCCGTGGACCCAAACGGTCTGAGGGCGCTTGCCATAGGTTTTAGCCCATATCATTGTCAGGGGTGCCTGTCATAGGATATAGCCTACATGACTGTTTTTTCTGGGGTGCCTGTCATAGGTCTCAGCTGCCCTATACCATGCCGGTAACCATTTCATGTCTCAAAACACGCGTACGATGTAGCATCTCATCGTGACACACAATCTACAGGAGGTATCAACGCGGTTTTCTATAAAACATGTCAAATCTTCGTACGAGCAACGCTCCAGTATTGCTTTTATGTACAGTAAATTAGTAAAACCTTGTGCGAGCAGGGCTCCAGCACTATCAGCATGGATCAAAACATCAAAATCTAGTGCCAGCTAAGGTCCAGCACTGTTTACCCTCACACATATATGATTGGTGGCTCCAATTTAAAAATCAAGTATTTTCAAAGATAAAACTTAGCACCTGATCTATGCTTTTTCATGCAAACACATAAAGCAATAGCCATCCTATCCTCATTTCATTCATATCAAAGCATTTCATTTTGATAAAAACATTAAAGTCATGAAAATCCATGCATTTTTGAATTCTTACTACCCCTTTCACAAAATTCCTACCAAGGTAAACTCATCTTTTCTTTCCTTATTTTTAGGACCTTTCCCAAAATTTTTACTGCATTATTAGATAGCTAGAGAAATTCGCGCCCTATAATTCCACTCAAAATACATATAACTACCTCTAGGCACTTACAAAACCCCCTTACCTCGAATCCCGTTGAGCGTAGTACAAGTTCTACCGCTCAAAGCTCGTCCAATCCAATTTGCTCTTAATCTAGTCTCTGGAGCTGCAAACATTCATTAATCACTCCATATCAATTGATATATCTTATCAGACCTTATAGTATTAAGCTTGGTCCATTTTCACATTTGGCTATCATTATGCCATTCTTGGTCACTTAGCTAGTAACTCATTTAATTATCAAATCAAGCACTTGACTTGCATGCTCTAACCTTAGTTCCTCCATTTATCCATGCATTTCACAATTACAATATATGGACATTTCATCACTTTGTCCAATCCCATAATTTTCTTTCACAATAAAATCTCAAAATCATGTATATAAGAATTCTAACACCTTAATATAACCTATTCATCATAGGATTTCACCATATCTCATTTTCTCACACTAACCTATTTTTAGTTCATTGTTGATTCATCACCTTCTAGGTATTTTCAACCAATGATATATACACCAATCTACTCATAACAACATCTTACTATACATACTTAGAGTTGGTGTAACAAAAACTCACCTAGCTTGACTTTTCTCTTGTCCAAAATTGGAACATCTTTTAGCTCCTTCAATACAACGAGTTGAGTTTTGATTCCAAGGTATGTTGTTCTCCTCCTCACAAAGAACAACTTTGCTCTAATTTCTTTTTCCTCAAATCTTTTTGGAAGGGGAGGTATTCTAGAGAGGAAAAGCTTGTTTTTTTGGCTAAAAATGGAGGGGGATGGTTGATTTGCTGAAGAATGAGGTTTGGTCGTTGGGTTTTTATAGGATAAGAGTGAGGAGATCGATCTGCTAGGGTGAAGATCGATCCTCCTTTGGTTTTTAAACTACCAAGATGTTCAAGCCTGAAAGGTGGGATCGATCTGCTCTTTGGCAAAAAGATCGATCCTTGCTAGGCACTAGAGATCGATCTGCTCATTGGTAGAGATCGATCTGCTATAAGCAGAAGCAAATGCAGATCGATCAGCTTATTGGGGAGATCGATTTGCTCAATGGGGAGACTAATCTGCTATTGGCATAACCACTTGGAATTTTTCTGCTTTAATAAGGGATCGATCTGCTTTGAATAGGAGATCAATCTGGCCTTTATTTGCAGGCTTTTTGCTGCAATTTTTCTAGAATTTCCAAAGAAAAACTTGCATTGGATTGCTTCACTGGTCATTTTGCAATCTATTCACACTTTGAGCATGGAAAGGTTCATTTCTTATTAGTTTGGAGAGGATATATAAAATTCACAGTCCATGCATTGTCATTTCATGTTTTAAATCTTATCTTCAGTCTGAATGCTTTAAGTTCTATTAGTTTAACTTGGGGCCACTTCAGCCCTTATTTATCCTTTACTTATATCATGATACTCATTTATCCCATTTTGCAATTCATTCACATTTATATGATCCAAAAATCATCTATCATATGATTCCATTAACATATCATAGAGTAATACATACATGGGGTCTCACATGAATTGCCTTAGCACTCCATCTCCCATTGCTACTGCTTCCAGAGGTGGAACCTCTTCTATTCTAGCCTCTCCCTCTCGGTCTCCTGCCTCAAGCCTCTGTTATAGCCTCCTCACACAGACCTTCACCACCCCCATGTCTGCCTCTGTTTTCAGTTCTTCCCTAATTTCCAGCCACCCATGATCGACCCCCTCCCTTTTCTCACTTCTCTTACTCTCTACTGTTGTCTCCCTTCTCTATTTCTCGGTTTCCCTTCCTCTCTTCTCTGCTTCTTTCCTTAGCAACCTGTCCCCATTTTATTTCAGTATGAACTGATTATAGCATAGCAGATGGTGTTAGGATGGGGAAAACGAGGAGTAGGTTGGCAGTGTGAGATCCGCAATTTTTGTATGATATTCCTTATGATTTCCATATTATATGACATTATTATATGTTAATGGATTCATAAGATGGTTGATTCGGATATGATAAATGTGGACGAAACGAAATAACGTAAGTAAAATCGAATAAGGATAAATCGGGAAAATAAAGAAGCAACAAGTTTTTCTAAGGAGTTAAATCGAGGTGACTGAAAATAAGGAATTGAAAATAGGGAAAAGATTGTGGATTTATGAAGAAAGTCGATTCAATTAGGTCCCGAACACTTGCAAGGGTAAAATGGTCAAAAGACCAAAATTCGGAATAAATTCGATAAGTAATTTGCATTAAAATATGAAATTTGTGAAATATGGATCAATACCCAGGAAGATATTTAAGTTCGAGTTCGATTGATCTAGATAGTAAATTATGGGAATTAATCAGAATTAATTCAAAATTTATCGAGATTTTTAAATAAGAAAAATTATCCCGAAAAGAATAAAAAATATACCGAAAAAGACGAAAATAGATCGATAAATTCATTTATTGAATAAATGAATTAAATAATATTTTTTAGGATATTTTAAGAGATATTTGGGTATTTTTAATATATTTAATTGATTAAAATAATAATAAATAAATTAATAAAAAAAGAAAAGAAAGAAAAGGGAAAAAGGGAAGAAAGCGTACCCGAGGACGACTCGAAATTCGGGTAAGTGATCGAGAGTCGGGATTGACCTGCGGATAAATCCCGAGAATTCAATTTAATATTATTTTATTGGAAAATGACCAGGATTTAAATAATTGTGCAGTGTTACTGCAGAGTCCGAACGAGAGTCGATTTAGCTCTGATTTTTGTACCCCACATCATATTGGGTAAGTACATTTTAATTACGATAATATGAGTCCTTAAATGCAGAGTTAAGATTATTTTACGAAAATTACGGATTAATTCTGCATAAAAGGAATTTTATTCGAAATTTCAAAGTAATTATCGTAAATAGTATCCGGGCTATCCAATGAGTTTGAAATGAAGCACGATGATTATTTATAAGCTAAATGAGCCCAGTAAACCCGAAGAAGGGATTTAAAAGTGGAAACGGGCTAAAAATGGGTCGAGGCCCATTAAAGTTCAATCGGGCCTAATAGAGTAAAACGGGCCCAGAGCTTTAGATTCGATCAGTAAGAGTGAAATACTGATCAGTATATTTGAACTGAACCCATATGTGGTTATATGCAGCTCCATAGACTAGCGAATTGGACTGAGAGACCTGGTATGGTCGAGTCAGGATAAGCTCGCGCGTGATTCCAGGTAAGGGCATTTTATGAGCATTTAGAGGTAGCTGTAAGTAGTTTCGAGGGGATTTACATTATGTTAAATTCATTAGGCTACCCAAAAATAGAATAATAATTTTTGTGGAAAAATATGGAAATAGTGACGACTATTTTGCCCCCAGTTAGGAAAATTTCAAAAAAGGTAGTAAGGCTATGAAATTCCATGAAATTCATGATTTTAATGTTTTCATGATGATATTGCTTTAATTCAAGCAATTTATGGACAGGTTGGCTATTATTTTCATGTGTTAAGTGAAAAGGCACAAGTTAGGTGCCAATTGATATTTATTTAACATGTTTTGATAAAATTGAGCCACCTATCAGTATTATATGAGTTTTAACCGTGCTTGAGCACTGCTCGCACTGGATTTTATATTTTAACTCATACACAGAGTGCTGGAGCCTTGCTCACACTATTTTACATATTTATTTCATATGATTATCGTAATGGAGTTTTTCTCATACGAGATTTTCATTGAGTTTTTATTCATATCCGTACTAGAGCAATGCTCGTATGTGGATTTGAATTGAATTTATAATCAGTTTAAGTCGTACTAGAGCGCTGCTCGTACGCAGGTTTCATTGATTTCTATGAAACCGTGCTAGAGCTTCGCTCACACGAGGTTTTTAGATATCATGAATATGCATGGAGCCGTACTAGAGCTTTGCTCACACAGGATTTTATATGACACGCATATAGCCGTGTTGGAGCCTCCTGTAGACTGTGTGTCACAGTAAGATGATATGCTCCCACGTGTATACTGAGACATACTTGACATGGGTGGATAAGACCTATTATAGGCACCTCTGATTGAGCTTGGGTTCACGGAGTACGTTGTATCGTGTATGTCACGCGAAGTACATTGTACTGTGGGGATTGTTGGAGTGGAGTGGTATTAGCCACGAGACAGCAAGTATTGCCTCGCAATCCTGATATTATGCTGTTCTGGTGGGTAGGACCGACCCACCTCCCATTTCAGGTGTGAAACCCTGCACACTAGGATCCATGTGCCAGGGATCACGAGGTTATGGCCATAGTCCTGGATATTACCGATAAATTCACTTACATGTCTCATATGATATAACTTTTGGTCTTGATAAACTAGGGTAGACCCGAGGGAGGGGTCAGACCCGATTTTCTTATGATTTCCATTGAGTTTTGATTATTTCCATGGAGGGATTTTATAAAATTTTCATTGATTTGTAACCCTGTGAGAAGGGTGATTTTATAACGGAGATTTGAAAATAAATAATTTCGTTGAAATGGATTTTGATTTCGTGAGTGTATCATATTTTGACCTAGATGGGGTATTTTAAAACGTATCGATCCATTTGAGCATGAGATATTTTCACATGAGAATTATTCCATGTTTTAATATGTCGATTTGCTGTTTTAGGACAGATGATATTATATATGGCATATCATTATTTTTACCTCATGCTCACGTATATATCCTGATTTTTTTTTATCAGCATGTAGATAGTATAGCTATCTACCCATTTGTATTATTACCTTACTGAGCATGTGGAGCTCACCCTTTCATTTTCCACCCACTTTCAGTGTTTCCACCATAGAGATAGCGGGTGTAGAGATTAGATGGCATAGCTGATTATCTGTGATTCCCACCAACTATCAGGTATACACCACGTACAAAATTTTGTATTAGAATGCTTACAGCACAATATTATATATAAAGGAATATTTGGGGATGTAAATATAGAATCATGTGATGTATAAACATACCGACCACTCTATTATATGATAAATGATATCAGTATGTATGTTTACGTGTGATATTTCTTAATGGTTAAAAAGGGTATATCAATATTGATTCATAGCCTGACCTATTTAGAGGAATATGTCACGAGGAGGTAAGAAAGATTTTTCAAAAGCAAAAAATTTGTACTGATTTTTGTAAGTATTGGGTTGTGACAGTAAAAGTGGTATCAGAGCGGAGGTTGGCCAGACGTGAATCAGTATCGATAAATCTATAATCGAGAGTTAGAGTTGGTCGAATAAGAGTCAGTAATGGTTGTTAAGGAAAATTACATCCCCCTTAGTACTGTGCTATATTAGATGTCAAAGTGTATACTAGATGGAAACTAAATTAGCAAATGATTTGGATTACAGGATTTACATTATGTCGATCACCCGTAGTGGTAGTGGGGCTAGTACGCGTTCTAGAGGCTGTAGGGGCAGGCCTAGAGGCAGTGGTGATGGTATACAGATCGGTCAGGTATCAGAGGGTACTGCTATGAGACCGGATGAGACTGAGGCACGCATCGCTAGACTTGAGTTGAGTATGGAGAGCATGGCTATGATTGTAGCGCAGCAGGCAGCACTCGGGGCTAGAGATAGGTGAGATTCGACAGGACAGGTAGCAGCTAATCCCGAGATGTCGGCACTGGCTGCAGACTTACTCGAGGTTCAGGCTCAAGTTGCAGAGCCAGTAAGACCCCAGCCAGCTTAGGATGCTGGATATGAGTGTGACCTTGATAGATTTAGACACTTTCAGAAGTTTAGATCTCCAGTCTTCCATGGGAGGAAGGACCCAAAAGTAGTTGAGGATTCGGTGTATCAAATGGAGAAGCTATATAGGCTTTTTAGGTGCACTACTACTGAGAGGGTTGCTTTTGCCGTATTTGTATTTCAGGGAGCAGCAGAGCATTGGTAGAGAACTACCGAGCTGATTTTGAGAGCTCGACATGCTGAGGTCACATGAGAGATATTTTTGGATGCCTTTAGGAGGCAGTATGTTCCGCTACTACAAGCGGAAGTTGAGGATGGAGTTTATGAGTTTGGTTCAGGGGAACCAGTCTATTAATGAGTATGAGACTCAATTCATCTCTTTGGGGAGATATGATTTAGAGACGATGAGCAGTGAGGATCGGAAGGTCCAAAAGTTTATAGATGGACTGAGAACAGCCATCAGATCTAAGTTGGCTCCCTTTGATGTTTCAACTTATGAGGAGACAGTACATAGAGCTCACCTGTGTGAGCAGAATTATGAGTGGAACGTCTCCGAGATAGGAAAGTTTAGTAGGAGTCGAGACAGAAACTGAAAGAGACCCGGGAGAGATAGATTTGTCAGGAGAGGGGTACGACTCTCGGATAAGAGGCTAAAGATTGAGGAGGTTCAAGAGAAGACAGATAGACCTCCTATTCATTTGGCTTTACCACCAGCTAGAGGCATTATCATTGGAGGACCACGCCCTACTACTGATCGATGTAGGCGATGTGGCAGATATCATGGTACCAGACCTTGTACAGTGCCTATAGCTACTACTGTATGTTAACGTTGTGGGAGGCTAGGGCATGTCATTAGAGATTGCCCAGAGAGACAGGACACTACCCCATAGAAGGGCAAAGAGCCAGAAAGAGCACCAGTTCAAGTTCTTGCTCAAAGGAGGAGAGCTACTGTCGAAGAGAAAAGGAAGCAAGTGATACGTATAGGGCGAGTTCATGCTTTGGACCAGGATATGACAGATCAGTCGTTTGATGTGGTGAAAGGTACCATCCTGATCTTTGATTTAGAAGCATATGTTTTGATTGATCCTGGTGCCACGCATTCATTTGTATCACCTTCATTTGCATATAAATTGTCTAGGTATGTAGAGCCTACTCCTCTAAGTAGTAAATTGTTAATACTTACCCCCATAAACACTAGTCAGTTAGTAGAGTATGTAGTCAGGGACTGTAAGTTGAAAGTCAGGGAAAAAGAAGTGTCAGCCGACCTTATTTTGATGTATATAAGAGACTTCGATGTCATACTAGGAATAGATTGGTTGGCTGCCAATCGTGTTATGTTAGATTACTTTTATAAGACGTTAATGTTTAATACCCCTGAAAGATGTGTTGTAAAATTTTCTTGAAAAGTAATGGAATCAATGGTTGTCCTAAATGGAACAATGAAATTTTACTGACTTAATGATTTATATTTTCAAGGATTCATCGCATATGTGGTTGATACGGACCAGGTACGATCGAATTTGAGAGATATTCCAGTGGTTAGGGAGTTTCTTGATGTCTTTCCAGACGATTTACTAGGATTACCACCAACCAGAGAGATGGAGTTTAGGATAGATTTAGTACCTGGTACAGAACCAATTTCGAGACCACCGTATAGGATGGCTCCGATTGAGTTGGAGGAACTGAGGAAACAGTTACAGGATTTGCTTATGAAGGGGTTTATGAGACCAAGCGTATCACCTTGGGGAGCTCCGGTCTTATTTGTGTGGAAGAAAGATGGCAGCCTCCGATTGTGTATGGATTACAGATTGTTGAATAAGGCTACCATTAAGAATAAGTATCCTCTTCCACGCATCGACGATCTGTTGGATCAGCTTCGGGGAGCATATGTCTTTTCTAAGATTGATATGAGGTCTGGGTATCATCAGCTAAGGATACGGAGGGAGGATGTTCCCAAGACAACATTTAGGACCCGTTATGGTCATTATGAGTCTTTAGTTATGCCATTCGGGTTGACTAATGCCCCGTAGCATTCATGGCTTTGATGAACGATATGTTCAAGCCATACATGGATTAGTTTGTGATTGTATTTATCGATGATATTTTGGTATACTCCAGATCCAGGGAGGACCACGAGCAGCACTTGAGGATAGTTCTACAGACCCTCAGAGAGAGACAGTTGTATGCCAAACTCAGTAAGTGTGACTTTTGGTTGGAGCGAATTTCTTTTTTGGACTATGTAGTATCGAGGGATGGAGTGTCAGTGGACCCATCTAAGATTGAGGCAGTTGTTCAGTGGGAGTGGCCCAGGACAGTTACTGAGATTCAAAGTTTTTTGGGTTTGGTAGGATACTACAGGAGATTTGTTGAGGGTTTCTCCAGATTAGCTACTCCATTGACACGTCTCACACGGAAGGATGTTGAGTTTGTGTGGGATGATGCCTGTGAGAGGATTTTTTAGGAGCTGAAGCTTCGGTTGACCACTGCTCCGGTTCTCACTATACCTACCAGTTGAGGAGGTTTCTTGGTTTATACAAATGCATCGCATCAGGGACTGGGCTGTGTACTGATGCAGGATGGGAGGGTAGTTGCCTATGGATCTAGTCAGCTGAAAGATCACAAGAGGAACTATCCGACCCACGATTTGGAGTTGGCGGCCATAGTGTTTGCACTGAAGATATAGCTTCATTACTTATATGGTGAGCAGTTTTAGATTTTTATAGACCATAAGAGTCTGAAATATTTATTCTCAGAAAAGGAGCTGAACATGATAAAGAGGAGATGGCTCGAGCTCTGAAGGATTATGATTGCGAGATATTATACCACCCGGGTAAGGCTAATGTAGTTGCTGATGCTTTGAGCAGGAAGAGCCGAGGGTTGGTATCATTTATGATGGTTCGAGAACATGACTTGTTACAACAGTTCACGAACCTCAGTTTGGACATAGCACCCCTTGAGATTGACAAAGTTGAGATCATTGCGAGCTTGAGGTTGGAGCCGGAGTTGATTGATCGTATCCGGCAGGCTCAGCAGAGTGATCAGGGATGTATTCAGTTGATGAGGCAGGTACAGGCAGGTGCAGATACCGATTTTGCATTGAGTACTGATGGTTACTGAGGTTCCGCGGTAGGATATGTATTCCCGAGGATCCTGAGATCAGGAGGATGATTTTATCAAAGGCTCACTCAGCGAGGTATACAATACATCCGGGGAATATGAAGATGTATCAGAATCTCCGGAGAGTTTATTGGTGCAGAGTATGTCGTGAGATGTCTCGTCTGTCAGCAGGTAAAGGTAGAGCATCAGAAGCATGCAGGATTATTGTAGCCTCTATCGATACCAACATGGAAGTAAGAGCATGTCACCATGGATTTTGTGATGGGATTATCGAGGACCCACAGAGGTCACGATGCCATTTAGGTGATTGTGGATAGACTGACGAAATCTGCCCATTTCTTAGCTACGAGAGCTACAGATGCTCTGAGTACGTTGGTGAACTTATATGTTTGAGAGATTGTCAGGCTACATGGCATTCCAGTGAGTGTTGTTTCTGATAGGGATGCCTACTTCACTTCCCATTTTTGGGAACACTTTCAGGAAGCGTTGAGGACCCAGCTGAGATTTAGCACTGCTTTCCTTCCTCAGATAGATGGTCAGTCAGAGAGGACTATACAGACTCTGAAGGATATGTTGAGAGCGTGTGTGCTGGATTTTAGAGGCTCCTGGGATGATCATTTGCCATTAGCCGAGTTTGCCTATAATAATAGTTATCACTCGAGTATCGAGATGGCACCGTATGAGGCACTGTATGGTCGCAGATGTCGTTCCCCTATTGGATGGGAAGAGATTGGTAACAGACTGTTATTTGCTCTTGACTTGGTTCAGCAACTACTGAGAATGTCAGATTGATATGCGATAGATTGCAGATAGCTCAGAGTCGACAGAAGAGTTATGTTGACAGAAGACATAGACCACTAGAGTTTGCAGAGGGTGAGTGAGAGTTTCTCCTTCTAAGGGTATCATGAGGTTCGGTAAGAAAGGTAAACTGAGCCCTCGTTTTATTAGGCCCTTTGATATCCTGGAGCGAGTGGGAGATAAGGCCTATAGATTGGCATTGTCACCAGAGTTGGCAGGTGTACACAGTGTCTTCCACGTTTCTATGCTTCGAAAGTACCATCCGGATCCGTCACATGTGATTCACTATGAGCCATTAGAGCTTAGTGACAGTATGACACATGTTAAGAGACCAATTCGTATTTTAGATAGGAAGGAGAAGGTATTGTGATCCAAGATGATCTCCCTGGTGAAGGTTCAGTGGCAGTATCACACTCCGGAGGAAGCTACCTGGGAGCTAGAGAGCATGATACAGGAGAAATACCCTGAGCTGTTTACCGATTGATTTGGTTCTAATTTGGAGGACCAAATTCTTTTGGTGAGGGAGATTGTGAGATCCGTAATTTTTGTATGATATTCCTTATTATTTCCATATTATATGACATTATTATATGTTAATAGATTCATAAGATGGTTGCTTCGGATATGATAAATGTGGACCAAACGAAATAACGTAAGTAAAATCGAATAAGGATAAATTGGGAAAATAATGAAGCAACAAGTTTGTCTAAGGAATTAAATCGAGGTGACTGAAAATAAGGAATTGAAAATAGGGAAAAGATTATGGATTTATGAAGAAAGTCGATTCAATTTGGTCTCGAACACGTGTAAGGGTAAAATGGTCAAAAGACCAAAATTCGATATAAATTCGATATGTAATTTGCATTAAAATATGGAATTTGTGAAATCTGGATCAATACCCAGGAAGATATTTAAGTTCGAGTTCGATTGATTTAGATATTAAATTATGGGAATTAATTGGAATTAATTCAGAATTTATCGAAATTTTTAATTCGAAAAATTATCCCTAAAAGAATCGAAAAATATACCGGGAAAGACGAAAATAGATCGATAAATTCATTTATTGAATAAATGAATTAAATAATATTTTTTAGGATATTTTAAGAGATATTTAGGTATTTTCAATATATTTAATTGATTAAAATAATAATAAATTAATTAATAAAAAAAAGAAAGAAAAGGGAAAAAGGGAAGAAAGTGTACCCGGGGACGACTCAAAATTCGGGTAAGTGACCGAGAGTCGGGATTGACCTGCGGATAAATCTTGAGAATTCAATTTAATATTATTTTATTAGAAAATGACCCGGATTTAAATAATTGTGCAGTGTTACTGCAGAGCCCGAACGAGAGCCGATTTAGCTCCGATTTTTGTACCCCGCATCATATTGGGTAAGTACATTTTAATTACGATAATATGTGTCCTTAAATGCAGAGTTAAGATTGTTTTACAGAAATTACGGATTAATTCTACATAAAAGGAATTTTATTCGAAATTTCAAAGTAATTATCGTAAATAGTATTCGGGCTATCCAATGAGTTTGGAATGAAGCCCGATGTTTATTGATAAGTTAAATGAGCTCAGTAAACCCGAAGAAGGGATTTAAAAGTGGAAACGGGCTGAAAAATGTGTTAAGGCCCATTAAAGTTCAATCGGGCCCAATAGAGTAAAATGGGCCCAGAGCTTTAGATTCGATCAGTAAGAGTAAAATACTGATTACTATATTTGAACTGAATCCATATGTGGTTATATGCAGCTCCGTAGACGAGCGAATTGGATTGAGAGACCTGGTATGGCCGAGTCGGGATAAGCTTGCGCGTGATTCCAAGTAAGGGAATTTTATGAGCATTTAGAGGTAGCTGTACGTAGTTTCGAGGGGATTTACATTCCGTTAAATTCATTAGGCTACCCGAAAACAGAATAATAATTTTTGTGGAAAAATATGGAAATATTGACATGACTATTTTGCCCCCAGTTAGGAAAATTTCAAAAAGGGTAGTAAGGCTATGAAATTGCATGAAATTCATGATTTTAATGTTTTCATGATGATATTGGTTTAATTCAAGCAATTTATGGATAAGTTGGCTATTATTTTCATGTTTTAAGTGAAAAGGCACAGGTTAGGTGCCAATTGATATTTATTTAACATGTTTTGATAAAATTGAGCCACCTATTAGTATTATATGAGTTTTAACCATGCTTGAGCACTGCTCGCACTAGATTTTATATTTTAACTCATACACAGAGTGCTGGAGCCTTGCTCACTCTATTTTATAGATTTATTTCATATGACTACCGTACTGGAGTTTTTCTCGTTCGAGGTTTTCATTGAGTTTTTATACATATCCGTACTAGAGCAATGCTCGTACGTGGATTTGAATTGAATTTATAATCAGTTTAAGTCGTACAAGAGCGTTGATCGTACGCAGATTTCATTGATTTCTATGAAATCGTGCTAGAGCTTCGCTCGCACGAGGATTTCAGATATCATGAATATGCATGGAGTCGTGCTAGAGCTTTGCTCACACGAGAATTTATATGACATGCATATAGTCGTGTTGGAGCCTGCTATACACTGTGTGTCACAGTGAGATGATATGCTCACACGTGCATACTGAGACATACTTGACATGGGTGGATAAGACTTATTACAGGCACCCCTGATTGAGCTTGGGTTCACATAGTACGTTGTATCGTATATGTCACGCGGAGTACACTGTACCGTGGGGATTGTTGGAGTGGAGTGGCATTAGCCATGAGACAGCAAGTCTTGCCCTCGCAATCCTAATATTATGTTGTTCTGGCAAGTAGGACCGACCCACCTCCCGTTTCAGGTGTGACACCCCGCACACTAGGATTCGTGTGCCAAGGATCACGAGGTTATGGCCATAGTCTTGGATATTACCGATATAGTCCCTTACATGTCTCACATGATATAACTTTTGGTCTTGATAGACCAGGGTAGACCCGAGGGAGGGGTCAGGCCTGATTTTCTTATGATTTCCATTGAGTTTTGATTGTTCCCATGGAGGGATTTTATGAAACTTTCATTGATTTGTAACCCTGTGAAAAGGGTGATTTTATAACAGAGATTTGAAAATAAAGAATTTCGTTGAAGTGGATTTTGATTTCGTGAGTGTATAATATTTTGACCCAAATGGGGTATTTTAAAACGTATCGATCCATTTGAGCATGAGATATTTTCACATGAGAATTATTCCATGTTTTAATATCTCGATTTCTTGTTTTAGAACAGATGATATTATATATATGGCATATCATTATTTTTACCTCATGCTCACGTATGTATCCTGATTTTTTATTAGCGTGTAGATAGTATAGCTATCTACCCATTTGTATTATTGCCTTACTGAGCATGTGGAGCTCACCCTTTCATTTTCCACCCACTTTCAGTGTTTCCACCATAGAGATAGCGGGTGTAGAGATTAGACGGCATAGCTGATTATCTGTGATTCCCACCGACTGTCAGGTATACACCACGTACAAAATTTTGTATTAGTATGCTTACAACACAGTATTATATATAAAGAAATATTTGGGGATGTAAATAAAGAATCATGTGATGTATAAACATACCGACCACTCTATTATATGATAAATGATATTAGTATGTATGTTTACTTGTGATATTTCTTAATGGTTAAAAAGGGTATATCGATATTGATTCACAGCCCGACCTTTTTAAAGGAATATGTCACAAGAAGGTAAGAAAGATTTTTTAAAAGCGAAAAATTTGTACTGATTTTTGTAAGTTTTGGGTCGTGACAGGCAGGAGGCATGGGGTGCTAGATTTGTGTGTACAGATGGGTACAGGTGTAAAGGTGCCAGTTTTGTGCAGGAGTGTGGTGAGGCAAAGCTAGTGTGTGGGAGGGTTCAGTGGGGGGTTCTGTTTCCATTCCATCACCCTATTGTTTTCCTCTTCCTCCACGCTTCGTATCTGTTCCTCACTACCAGACTCCTATTTACTGTACATACATATATTTGCTTATCCCGTGGCTAATGTCCCTTACTCATGTAGGTATATAATCACTTCTATTTATGTATATACATATATATATATCCCTATATGCTTACATACGGACATGTTATTCGAACAAGAGTTTATATACACGTATATATGTGTACATTTGTGTGCCTTTGTACGTACATATATACACTAATCTTGGTAATAATTAAATATCACCTATATATATATCCATGTACTTATTTAATTTTCCATGTTGTATAAAAAGAATTTAGTCTAATGTTTATACTTGAATCTATTCACCCATAATCTCTTATTTAATCTTAATTGCCTAATTATTTATTTATAGCGCACACCGAGTACATTTGCAAAAATTTACGGTATTTACATTCTCTCCACCTTGGGAAATTTGGTCCTCAAATTTAAAATTATATTAGTTCACAAACAAGTGTGAGTATTTCTCACGCATTAAGTTTTCCAATTCCCACGTGGCCTCTTTCGAAGTATGGTATTGCCACAGGACCTTGACTAGAGGAATTGCCTTAGATTACAATGCTTTTTCTTTCCTATTCAAGATCTGTATCGATTTCTCAACATACATCATATCCTCCTTCAACTCTAGTGGTTCGTACTTAATCACATAAGTTGGATTTGGATGGTACTTGTAGCATCGAAACGTGGAAGACGTTATCGAATATTGATAACTCTGGCGATAACGCCAATCTATAAGCTTGGTCTTCCATTCGGTCTAAGATCTCAAAAGTTCCAATATATCAGGGACTTAACTTTCCTTTCTTCCCAAATCTCCTTATACCATTGGATAGAGAAACTTTCAGAACATCAATTCTCCTACTGAAATTTTCAAGGATCTTCATCTTTGGTCAGCACAACTCTTTTGCTTACTCTGAGCTATTCCCAATCTTTACCACTAACTAATTAAATATCCTCAGAAGCTTGCTCAACCAAGTCAGAAACAATTATCTTTCTTTCACACACTTCTTCCATCCAATCGATGTATAAACTTTTTTGGCCATACTACGCTTCATACAGTGTCACTCTGGTATTAGAGGGGTAATTGTTATTATATACAAGCTCTACTAATGGCGAATGGTCCTCCTAGGGGCCTTTAAAATCTCGGGCACATGCCCTTAATTCCATATTAGTATGGGTAATAATATCATCGGCTTTTAGTGCTCTACCTTAACCTGCTGACCTACGAGACATTTAATCACAATTTCAGTTATTTCTCTTATCGTACTTTATTGCCAATATACTTTTAAGAGATTTGAAAAGTCTTTACCATTCTCGAATTGCAGAGTATATCTCTATAAAAGAGCCTCTGACGACATCAATTTCTTGACTATCGATCATTGGGTACACAATTCTTCTTTTAAATCTTAATTAAATCATCAGTACCAATACTCAAGCTAGTTGCAGCACCCATCTAGGTCTGACTAGCTACATCAATGCGGTATTTATCATTACGCTGGGCCTGTTCGATTCGATCAATCAAGTCGAGTGTTCAGATCTTAAGTTAGCTACCATACAGTAAACATCAGTATTAGAAAAGCCACATCCAAGCTGAGGCTCCCTAATATTTCCATAAGTCATGTTCCTGACCAATATATATATAATGCCATCCCAAAATCACTTCTGCTCAAAGCACTAACCCGAGTCATTCCTTTTTCTAGTATTAGACGGCCTTTGTGAAATTTAATATATAAACCTTTATGATCAGGAAAATTCTATAATACTTCACTGTACAAGTAATGGTATCCTAACTTCAAACACAAATATTACTACTGTCAATTTTAATTTATGGGTTATGGGTACTTCTAGACGCTTCCAAGTCTTTTTAGGAGGGAAAATATTTTGAAATACCTTTATTAGCCATTAGACCTGACCACATAACTGGTTATAAATATATGGGTTCAAGGTTTAGTCTCAATACGAAGTAGGATACCAAAACTTATCGCAATTCCGCGTTTATCCTTTAGTCAAAACTTATTCTCAATTCTTATCACTTGATCTGAATCACTTCACATACCAGATATTTTAGCTTGCATGCACCTCTTATTCCAATGTAACTTGCATTCAGAATCTATCACATTTCAAGCTTGTCTCATTTTGTACATCAATTATAACAAAGCCCTTTTTTCTCATTCGAATTAAGTCTCGCATCCAAAACATTAGCACACACAAATTTTAATTCTTAGATTCAGAACGTGTTTCATACTCCAAAGTCTCTTTATACCCCAAATACTCTGAATTTTCTTAGCAGTTTTAGGTCTTTCCTACTGATCTATAACCTTTGTTTTGGGAGAATCCAATTAACACCCGTTCTTAATACAACGTGACCCAAAAGACTCCAAAACTCCTTAACAATTAATCCCAATACACCTAAAGCGGATCATTCAGTCTAGTAATCCCCTTATCATATGATCCCTGTGATTACTTTTTCAGCACTTCAAATTCAATCAAAATTATTCAATACAGTGGTTTGAATAATAAATTCGATATCAAGTACTAGATCACCTCAAACTTTATCCTTCGGTCGAGTGGTAACTCTAACAGATCATTCAAATATGTGTCAAAAATTTCTATGTCTCAGGGGTGTCTCTTTACTACAAAAACACCCTATCTTTATCAATCATATAAACAGTGTGACCTTCATTTATATTTTTAGTTCTATAATTCATCTTTTGAATTACAGTGACTTTACTTTATCACTCTCACTGCTTCCTTAGTACCTCTCTTTTCTGTTACTCGCTTTATCTTTTCATTTTCTTAGTAACCTCGAAATATACATTTCGTATCATTACAGTTGTGCCTTGCGCACTGCTTCCTCAAAATAACATCTAATTAGGCTATTTAGCTCGATTGAGGATCTTTGTACCTCCTACGAGTTTCTTGTACTTCCTTTGTTTCACATCTCTACTTATCCAGATTGTACTCCTTCCAAATCTATTTAATTTCATATTCATTCTCGGACTTGTTTCCTTATGTCTGATTTACTCATTTCATCTATAATTGCCACTTTATTTCATCTAGAATGTGCTACCGCCTAAGGGCCTTCATAAATATATCCCATGTGATTCTTTAATGTCGGCTCTAGGATTAATTTGGGGGACTTCCCTCTAAGCTCGACTTTCAATTTTGATATTGATGCTACAAAAGATACTTCTTTATAATAGTGCACTTTAAAAGTCTGTATAACTTTCCCAATTCATTACCACAAAGTTGCAAATGCAACTTTCTCGGTAGAATTACTTCTATAATCATCAAGCTTTTCAATCTCATTCATCCAATCCTCCGAATCACTGAATTCTTAACCTTATTGAAAAACAACAGCTAAACTCTTGAAACTACCTCCAATCTATTTAGTTCACAGTCATACTCTAAGAATCCATGTAAGTTTTCCAATTTAATTTTCCAATTTTCCATTACAATTGGATTCTTGACTCCAGTATGTAATAACATACTATCCTTCGAAATTAGTTCGATCTTTCTTTCAGTCACAACTCAATCATTATCATTATCATTGCGTCGCTATCACTTAACCACAATGTCACTATTGTCTCAATGTCCCGCTCAAATTTTATGAAGCAGACTCTAAAATTTCCAGTGAAACTATAAGGTGTACACTTAAACGAGGATTCACCACACCGTCCGGGCCCATCTCTACGGCCTCGAGGAATGATTCATTTTCATCTACTAGTATGACTGTAATACCAACTAGCCATATCTATTAGTTTCCCTTCATTCAATGACACAATCTTCAATAAAGCACAACCAGGTATACCTGTTTGTGTCTAAACAATATACAGTAATGCTGGGATGTGAACTTTTCAAATTTTCTCTCACTTTTAATATCGACTCGTATCAGGCTAACCTTTCTCTGATACCAACTTCTGTAACAACCTAAATTTCCACACAATTTAGTTGGGCTACAAGTCGATATTAGATTAGAATCAATAAATCAATCTGATTAATTTTATTTCTTTGTGGCAATTTAAACAAAATATGTTCACATTCCCCACATCTCATCTACATTAATGTACTTACAAAAATTTTAGATATAAAAGAATTTCTTAAAACTAGGTATACCTTCGACGCAGAAATATACTCTGCAAAATCACAGCTGTACGAAATATCCTACTAACGGAAGCGGTCCAAGTTACTGATGGGCTCTGTGGAGGAAAGTAAGGGGGTGAGCTCAACATGCTCAGTAAAGAAAACCTTATAACAGGTAGATAAATATACTACCTAAGATATATATATATATATATATATGTACTTGCAAAAAATCTGGAACATTTTCACAAAGTATATAAGTAGTTCGACAAATTCACAGTTACTAAAAAATAAATTTCAGAAAACAGAAGATATATCGATAGTAAAATTAGCTACTGTGGTAAATACAGAAAATTTTAGAGTTTTTAGTAGCAAAATAAATAGATTACCAAAATATCACAATCCATGCAGACAGTTCAAAAAATATTTCAAATAAACACGGAGGCACAGACATTTCTGAAAAATCAAAATAATAAAATCCATAGCAATTTCAGTATGAAAATGGAACTAAAATCAATATCGTTTTCTAAAACTTTAAACAGCATTTAAATGCGATGACGGTATGGCACTTTGTTCTCACAAGATTCAAGAGGTAGCCCCCACAGTCTTTTATGCATTGAAATATTCAGTTCCATACGAAATAAAATCACACAGTCAATTTAGAAGTTCAAATAGACAAGACAAGGCAAACATGCTATATCATATATCAGAAATGACAATTGGCCAATGTCAGTGACTTCGGCTAATCACGGGCTAGGTGTGCTGGGATGTTAACCGTCGTGGGAGTGGCCGGGTATGTCACAACCTCATTCCTTGACTTACCAAAAACCACATAAATTTTTCACTTTTTACTTACCTTTCTCTCCTCGACAGTTGGGCTGCGATTAGGCATTAGTCTTCTCATCCATACATACCTTACCATTCTTTTTCGTATCATACATGCGTGTCATTATAAATATTTATTAACTGTACGTACACTTTTCTTATAATTAAATTCATATACTTTACTATAATTACATCCTTAATATTTAAAACGTGTACATCACTGAGTTTATACATTGTTCAGATAAAAAAAGAGTACGCGCTGTGTATACCTTTCGCTAGATGGGGAATGGAAGCGGTCGGAAGGAATACTATACCTCAGCCGAGTCACTCTACTACTGATGATCTGTAGAGAGGGGGAAAATGAAAGGGGTGAGCTAACTAGCTCAGTAAGAAAATCAGGCAAGCAAGTAGACATCCATACTATCTACTGAAAATAGTGCTTTACCTTTCCTTCTCTCAATTTAAAAGCATGTTTCAAAATTGATATAATAATAGTACAGATTTAAAATCCCATGTACTAAGCTCATGCTGAATTATCAATCGTAGGCATTCATGCAAAAACAATGCATATTTATCATTTCAGAATGCCTTTATATAAAATATTTCATTTACATTCAAAACATAGTAAATATGGCATTTCACAACACAACAACTGGGTTTCGACCCATCCCTCAAGTCTACCCGTATCATAAATACATGTGATATATCATGCAAGACTCAGTGGCTAAATGCAATGTCTCCTGGACTATGGCCATATCCTATAATGGTGAAATCCCAGGTAACACAGTACTCGGTGTGCAGGTTATCACTGCTGTAACGGGAGGGGGGGTTAGTCCATCACAACCGCCAGCTATCAACTACTCTCGTCCACAACTCCACAATAATACACGGTACAGTGTACTCCATGCCACTCGCATGATACAACGTACACCCGTGGACCCTACCTCATGGTCGGGGTGTCTGCCATAGGTCTTAGCCCTCATACCACGGAATAATCAGTGCCATGTCTCTAAATGCACGTATGAACCTCTCCAGTGTGACACTCAGTCTACACAAGGAAATCGTCACGATTGTTTCTAACATGTCTATATATCACGTAAAACTACAGTGCGTGTCTTGAGTGTGACTCAAATCCAACACTCTGCTTAAACACTGTATATGCATCAAAACATCAAATACTAGTGCGAGTAAACCTCCAGCACTAGGTCATGCATAGTTCTCATGTAAAACTCAAGTACGAGCTATTGCTCCAACACTCAATCATGCATAAATTACATAAAACTGAGTACGAGCAATGCTCCAATACTCTATCATACATGTCAAATAAATGTAGTGCGAGTCTCACTCTAGCACTAAGGTATGTGAAAAACATCTGAAATTAAGTGCGAGTCTGTGCTCCAGCACTATTGTTTTTACATAGTTCGATAGATGGCTCTTTAAAAATAGGGATGTTTCAAAACATTAAAATCAACACTATAAACTATGCTTAGTCTACATCAACCTTGAAACATTAGCCCATCTACCTACTCTACTACTACACAGTAGTAAAAACACTCAAAAACATTATTTCCATGCTTTTTACAACTTTTCCCAAAAGTTGACTTTTTGCCTAACTAGGGGTAAAATTGTAATTTACCCATAATGAGTCCTTATAAATATTATTGCTTTTCTCTAACCCTCAGACAATTTCAGTGAATGTAAAAGCATATGAAAATATGCACAGATATCTCTAACTACTCGCAAAAGTCCCTTACCTCGAATCACATCGCGTAATCTCACTTCCTCTGTGCTGCTCAAATCTCGTAGTCCGGTCAACTCTCAATACAACTCCGGAGCTGCATTTAACCTTTCACTGGGTTAATTATACATTTCCTATTGTATTACGTATTTAATACAGTCTATTTCACTTAATGGGTCCGTTTACTCTTATTGGGCCGTAAACAGTTAATTGGGCCTAACTTTGTCTTAAGCCTGTTTCCCACTTATTAATTCCCATCATCAGGGTCTATTGGCTCATTGGGCCTATCAATACCCATTGGGCTTTGTTCCAAACTTCTTGGATAGCCCGTATATCATTTACGACCGTTAATTCAAAAATCCAAATATAATTTATTTTATATCGAAATTAATTCGAAATCCGTAAACTAAATTCAAATTGCATAATAATCATACTATTGTCGTAAATGAGCTTTACTTACCCGAAATTATGTGATGGTGCGCAAATCGGAGTTCAATCGGCTCACGTTAGGAAGTTATCGTCGAACTGCACAATTTTTATATTAAATTTCGGGTTAATTTTCACTCAAATACAATTCAAATTAAATTTCTTGGCAATCAATTCGGTCAATCTGACCGTGTATGAGCTTACTCGTAATCTAAGGTATTCCCAGAGATTTCCCTCTCCTTTTTCCCTTTCTCTTTTCTTTTTCTTTTTCCTTTTTCTTCTCTTCCCGTTTCGGGGCCCTCACCATCGCCGGACGTTTTCGGCCGTTTCGTCGGCTGCTACCGGTACACAAAAGAAGCACCTCAGCTAGGGGGTCACTCGGCTGGGGTCGATTGGAGCCAAATCACCATGGATCGTCGACAATCAGCTCAGTTTCCTCTCGGATTTCCTTTCGTCGATTCATCGGAATCAGGCGTCATCGGCCCATGTCGCCTGTACCGGTAGGTTCGCCCGGTGGTCCTCTCTCTTCTCCGACCCCCGTGGTTCGTGGGGGTTCTCGGGTCTTCCTCGGGTTCGCCTGTGTCTTCGCTTCACTGTTTTCTTTCCTTTTCTATTTTCAGGTTTCACGATTTTTTTAATTTATTTTATTATTATTTTAATCATTTAAAATACATTAAAAATCTAAAATATCTTCAAAAAATCTTATTTTATTCATTTAATCAATAAATGAATTTATTAGTCTTATTTTGTTTTTTCGGTATAT
The DNA here is from genome assembly GCA_033439115.1 of Firmiana major. Taxonomy (NCBI): domain Eukaryota; kingdom Viridiplantae; phylum Streptophyta; class Magnoliopsida; order Malvales; family Malvaceae; genus Firmiana; species Firmiana major. The sequence goes on along the minus strand of CM065903.1, from coordinate 15,572,136 downwards.
TTTTTCAATATTTTCGAGATAATTTTTCGAGGTAAAATTTTTGATTAATTTCAATAAATTCATATCTTGATCAATTGGACTCGAAATTTAATATTTTTCTCGTTTTTGATTAAGATTTCTCAAATCCATATTTGTAATGAAATTTTCTTATTGAATTTATACTAGATTTTGGTCTTTTGATCGTTTTACCCTTCCACGTGTTCGGGACCAAATTGAACCGACTTTCCTTCATAAACCCACTATCATTTCTTATTTTAAATTCTTATTTTCAGTCAACTTGATTTCGATCCCTTTTTAGTTTGGCCTATGGCCATCTCGGCCCTTATTTGGCTTTTATGTAGCTTACATGCATTTTTATTGTTTAATTGTCAATTGCATGATAGTAAATACTCTTCATATGATTCAACCATGAAAATAAAGTGTTCATACAAATAGGAATCATAAAGAACAAGCTACATACATAATCAAAAACACGGGTCTAACAGGCTACCCAAACGGCTCACAGATCAGAATGTCTGAAGACTAGAAACAGAATCAGAAACATGGTATATCGTACTCGTGGACCACAGAAACAGATACAAAACAAACAGAAATGCAGCATGATCTCACCAACGCCTTTGTCTCAAAATCAGTGCGAGACGGACCGTACGACACATAGTCAGTACGCGCTCAAGCACATATCGTCAGAATAGCTTTATAAGCAAATCATTTCATTTAAATCGCTTATAAATTCAGTTCGTTTTATGAAACAATTTAGAAGAGGCTGACTAGCCTTTTTCTCTCGGTTAAAAATGCCAATAAATAGGCTATGATGAGTAAAACCAGGAAATTTCAATTTAAAATCAAGAATTATAATTACGGGGATTTTTTTTTAAATAAACCAAGTAAATCTATATCAGTAGTTGGGTGAATTTACAGAGTTTAAAATTTCCCTTAAATCCCAAAAACGTAAATTTGGCCTCGGGTTCTCTATATTCTGGTAACTAGGAAATTTAGCCTAACAATTTTATAGCTACAAATACACAAAAATTATGCATATTTATCTCTAGCTGCAACGAGAATTTTTCTTACCTCAATGTCCTACCAGAAATCCTCGGTGTCTTAGCAGGGCGAGTCAGCGGGTCTGCTTTAATCAATTTGTTTCCCCGAAATTTCGAACTGACATTTCGACCGTTTTTTCCCTGGTTTTTCTCCCAATTCCCTTGGGCATTCTTTTCTACTCCAAATATATATATATATATATAATTCTAAATATATATATATATAAGAATTTCTTCTTCTTCTTCCTTTTTTTTCGGTTTGAATTTTGGCTCCAACTGCTTTCGTTATTTCTTCTCTTCTTCCCAACTACCCTTGTTCACCTTTCTTCCCTCGACCCGTTGTTCCTCCCTCTCTCTCAGCTAGCATCTCCTTCTTCCCTACTCTATCTCCCTCAATGTCGATCTTCCATTCCGCTCTTACTCCGCAAGCTACTTTTCTGCCTCCCTCGGCACTGCCCTTATTTTGATTTTTGGCACTCGGACAGTGGATAACTCGCCTGCTCCTTCCTCTGTACTTTGCTCCAATTGACCTCCACCCCTTATTCACACGTCTATCTCACGTATCACCCCTCCGTTCAACACCGAGAAATGAAGACAGAGGTGGAATCTCCTCTGTTCCAACCTCTCCCTCTCGATCTTCTACTCGTGCCTCCGTTCCAGCCTCCTCACACAGACCTTTGCCACCCCCGGCCTGTCTCTATTTTCAGTTCTTCCCTACTTTCCAGCCACTTATGATCAGTCCTCTCCCTTTGCTCACTTCTCTTACTCTCTACTGCTACCTCCCTTCTCTATTTCTCGGTTTCCCTTCCTCTCTTCTTTGCTTCTCTCCTCAGCAACCCATCCCGCTTTTATTTCAGCATTAACTAATTATAGCATCGCAGATGGCGTGAGGATGAGAAAAATGGAGAGTAGGTTGGTAGGAGGCGTGGGGTGCTGGATGTGTGTTTGCAGATGGGTGCAAGTGTACAGGGGCTGGTTACGTGCAGGAGTGTAGCCGGGCAGAGCTGGTGTGTAGGAGGGTTCGATGGGGGGTTCTGTTTCCATTCCATCACCCTACTTTTTTCCTCTTCCCCCACACTTTATATCTGTTCCTCATTGGTAGACTCCCATTTACTGTACATGCATATATTTACATATATTTGTTTATCTCGTGGCTACTGTCCCTTACTCATGTAGGTATATAATCACTTCTATTTATGTATATACATATATATACCTATATGCTTACATACGAACATGTTATTCGAATAAGTGTTTATATACACTAATATATGTGTACATTTGTGTGCCTTTGTATGTACATATATACACTAATCTTGGTAATAATTAAATATCACCTATATATCCATGTACTTGTTGAATTTTCCATGTTGTATAAACAGAATTTAGTCTAATGCTTATACTTGAATTTGTTCATCCATAATCCCTTATTTAATCTTAATTGCCTAATTATTTATTTATAGCCCACACCGAGTACAGTTGCAAAAATTTACAGTATTTACACAACCACTATGTTATGATTATGTTAAACTAAGTTAAATGACTGCTAGACTTGGACAAGTCTTCAACCTTCCTAATACTCACCTTTTCCAGTGGGACTATGGACCCTGATCATAGCTATTAGATCACTTTCCTACTTGAAACCTATGTATTATGGCACATTTTTGCTAGGATATCAGCCTCGTCTTACCTATGCTATGATTACGATTTATGATTTTATGATTATGATTATGATTATGATTTATGACTTTAAGATAACGATTTATGAATTTATGAATACGTTTTATGATTATGCTAAGTATGAAATTTCTATGATATGAAATACAATAAGCTATGATTTAAGTATGCATTATGAAAATAAGAAAATTAAGTAGGTTATGAATTTTATTAAGTTATGATTTATGTTTCTTATCATCTTCTTTTAAAGAAAGTTTTGATCAATTTTAGATTAAAAAAACATGTAAATGATTTGATCTACATTTATTACGATACATAGTATGATTTCATGTTTTTTGAGTTTGCCCCCTTTTTAAGTTATTTCTACTTAGTATACGTACCTTACTGGGCATAAGCTTAGCCCCTTCCCTCTCTTTTTTTTTTTCAAACCATCTACAGTAGACTCAGTAACTTTTGGAGTAGGGCATCGAAGGTGTGTCTTCCACCAACCATTACCTTTTTTTGTATAGAGGTATATTTATCCTCTTGTTCAGTTCAGTTTATTATCTTTAGACATTTGTAATGCATAGTTTTATGTATTTTCGTCGGGATGTAAACACTGTTACATTTTTTAATGTATCATAGGTTATAATGGATATCTAATGCAGTAAGTTTAATTGTATTGGATGTCAATTATAGTCTCCTTAAAGAGTGATGTGATACATATGTTAATTTGGGATTCATGGTTTCGTGTTATACATTTATTTTATGAATTGAAGTTTACGTTTAAGTCGAAAAGTAAATTGAAAAATTATAAAAAGATATTATGAGATCAAATTACACACTATGACTGGGAGCTAGGCAATAGCGAATTCGATAAATAATCAGCTAATTATGAATCTACACTGGACACAGGCGAACTTAAGAAAAATGAAAAATTTATGCAAAAATTAAAGAAAATCAGTACGTGACTTGAGGGCAGTCCCTAAGGGGAAGACTTAGTGTCTTTTGCTAGCCATGACCCCTGCTGCAAGTAGATTGATATACATCCTCTACCAATCAAAAACAGCTGTGACAAGCAGAATCCCATGGAAACATTTCAATAAAAAGATTTTTATTTTCTCAAGGACATTTATTTTCCAAATTCTGTTTTAAGTAGAGACAAATCCTCTTTTTGTAACTTCCCTAGAAGCGCATCATCATTTCATCACTATTAGATGTAGGACAAAGAGGTAAGGATAGGATTCGCTCGGCTTCCTTCGCATCGAACATCAAACACACTATATTATAGTTCCAATCACTAGAGTTTGAATATTTTAAGCTTTGAATCGTTGCCTTTGGATTCCAGTCTCCTTTAGGAGGTAATAGTTTCCTTGAGGAAGTAAAGAGCAGCCATTAATTGGTCCATGTACAAACAGAGTCTCAAATGCCAATTCTCCACACCAATCCTTGGCTAAGTACATCTCTTCCAACACACAGGCTACACCATACATAAGATGGCTGATAAACAATTTTTGCTTCTAGAATTGACTTCTGAGGGAAGTATTTTGCTTTCAATACCATAGCAACCAAGGAACCAATATTCTTCATAATCCTCCAAGATTGTTTTGCTAAAGGAGCTTTATTAAATTGGTGCATTTCTCGAAAGCCTAGGATTTCTTATTTCTGGTTGCAACGCAGAACATCCCATTCCAATGCCACCAATATCTTGCAATCAAATAATTCATTTTAGTACATAAAGATTTAGGAAACCAAAAATAGATGATATTGTAAGTTGGCAGGCCTGAACAATTGTCTTGATAAACATTGTTTTGCCTCTACTAGAATGTCACGACCCTCTTTCATCTAAAATCACTATAAATTTTTCGCTTTATTTGTTAACTTACCCTATGGTGAACAATTTCCTACACCAAATAGTTGAGCTATGATTCAGAGCTAGTTACCTCTTACCATACACAATATCACTTAACATTTATATACAATAACTGTAGACACTTAAATTTCTTACATTAACTTCATTAATTGATACATGTCTACCAATGTTTACATCCCCCAGATTTACATTTCCAAAAGTATTACTGTGCTGTACCTATTTAGATACAAAACGACATTAATGTGTATACCTCTCAATGATGGGTAGCAACGGACACTGGGAGTGTGAGTCTCTACTCGCTCTCTACCACTATGGGTGCTCTGTAAAGATAAAAAGTGAAAGGGTGAGCAACCACACACTCAGTAAGTAAATAATGCAAGCAGGTAGACAACTACACTATCTACGTGCTTATAATGACATGATATCAAAATAATTTACATCTTGAGCATGAGGTAGAGTAAAGACCATGCCACATGAATATGTATATAATGTATGAAAAACTCATGAAAACATGGATAATATCACATGGAAAATTATCATGTAAAACATCTCATGCTCATCATATCAAAACTCATCACAATTCATTTAAATCAAATCTAATCTCGCCCTTCAGGCATACCCTGTGCATAAAATCACATTTCCTTTTTAAAACAAAGTCACGGGTGTCACCTCTCCTTCGGGTCTACCCAAATCTATCATTAAAAACATGATATCACTTGAGGCATGTAAGTGACATTTTGGAAACAAATTGGGAATAATGGCCATGTATAAATCCCTGTGATCCCAGGCTACGCGGATCAAGGCCTGCGGGGCATCACAACTGCAACGAGAGATGAGGTCAGCCCTACTCGTGTAATAACTCAACCAACTAGTGATTAAGACTACACAGTACAACGTACTTCATGTGACATACACGTTACAATGTACTCCGTGGACCCATACGGTCTGAGGGTGCCGGCCATATAGCTTAGCCCACATTATTGTCAGGAGTGCCTGCCATAGGACTTAGCCTACCTGACTGCTTTTAGGGTGCCTACCATAGGACTTAGCCCATATCATGGTTCGGGGGTGCCTGCCATAGGTCTTAGCCGCCTTATACCATGTCGATAACCATTTCATGTCTCAAAATACGTGTGTGATGTATCATTTCACCGTGACACAGTCTATAGGAGGCATCAGCACGATTTTCTATAAACATTTCAAATCTTCGTACGAGCAATGCTCCAGTACGGCTTTCATGCACAGTAAATCAATAAAACTAGTGCGAGCAGGGCTCGAGCACTATCAGCATGAATCGAAAATGATAGGTGGCTCCAGTTTAAAAATCAAGTATTTTCAAAGATACAATTTAGCACACAATCCGTGATATTTCACACAACCACATAAAGCAATAGCCACCCTATCCTCATTTCATTCATATCAAAGCATTTCATTTTGATAAAAACATTAAAGTCATGAAAATCCATGCAATTTTGGATCCTTACTATCCCTTTCATAAAATTCCTAACAAGGTAAGCTTATATTTTCTTTCATTATTTTTGGAACCTTTCTCAAAATTCTTAATGCATTATTAGATAGCTAGAGAAATTTGCCTATAGTTCCCCTTAAAATACGTATAGCTACCTCTAGGCACTTACAAAACCCCCTTACCTCGAATCACGTTGAGCATGTAGAGAAATTCCACTATTAGAGGCTCGTCCAATCCAATTTGCTCCTAATTCAGTCTCTGGAACTGTAAACATTCATCAATCACTTCATCACAATCAATATATCTTATCGAACCTTATAGTATTAAGCTTGGTCCATTTTCACATTTGGCTAAATTGTGTTGTTCCTAATCAATTTTGCTAGTAATTCACTTAGTTATCAAATCAAACACTTGATTTGCATGCTTAAACCTTAGTTCTTTCATTCATTCATGCATTTCACAATTACCATATATGCACATTTCATGACTTTGTCCAATCCCATAATTTGCTTTCACAAGACAACCTTAAACTGATGCATGAAACATTTCTAACACCTTAATATAACCTATTTATCATAGAATTCCACCATATTCCATTTTTTCACACTAACCTATTTTTAGGTCATTGTAGATTCATTACATTCTAGGTGTTTTCAACCAATGATACATACACCATTCCACTCCTAACAACATCTTAATATACATACTTAGAGTTGGTGTAACGAAAACTCACCTAGCTTGACTTTTCTCTTGTCCGAAATTGAAAGATCATTTAGCTCCTTTAATACAACAAGTTGAGTTCTGATTCCAAGGTATGTTGTACTCCTCACAATGAATAACTTTGCTCTAATAATGTTTTCTCAAATCTTTTTGGAAATGGTGGTATTCTAGAGAGAGAAAGCTTGCTTTTTGGGTAAAAATGGAGGGGAAATGGTTGATTTGCTAAAGAATATGGTTTGACCATAAGGTTTTTATAGGATAAGAGTGTAGAGATCGATCTGGCCTTCATCTGCAACCCTTTTGTTACAATATTTCCAGAATTTCCAAGGGAGAACTTGCAATCGATTGCTTCACTAGTCATTTTGCAATCTATTCACACTTTGAGCATGGAAAGGTTCATTTCTTATTAGTTTCATGTTATAGAACTTGTGTGTATTGCTTGAAATCGGAGAGGATAGACAAAATTCACAGTCCATGCATTATCATTTAGTGTTTTAATCCTTATCTTTAGTCTGAATGCTTTAAGTTCTATTCATTTAGCTTGAGGCCACTTCAGCCCTTATTTAACCTTTACTTGTATCATGATAGTCATTTATCCCATTTGTAATTCATTCACATTTATATGATCCAAAAATCACCTGTCTTATAATTCCATTAACATATCATAGAGTCATACATACATGGGGTCTCACATAGAAAGGGTTTGATAGTGATACGAACTACGCCCACTCTAAGTGACCTAGACGTTCTATCCGCAAGTGCACGGGTCGTACAAGTAATAATGGGATTTGAGTCCTGGATTATCGTCCCACAAAGAAGTTGATTAGCCTAATTAACTATCGGTTAATCTTACCCTAAGTATATCCTAGCAAATTATGAATTGTTGATGGGTTTAATCTACAAGGCTAAAATTAAAAGTATTGAAAACAATAATAATTATAAACTCAAGAAAATAAAACCGAGCTAAAATTAATTAACGCAATTAAACTAAAATGCAAATATGAAAATAAAGAAACAAAATTAATTAAGTTAAAATTAAACAATCCTAAAAATAAAATATGCATGTAATTAAACTACTTAATAAAAATACAAACTAACCTAAAGTCTAACAAAATAAAACTTCTATTAATCCTAAAGAAATTCTTAAATCAAACTAAGAAATTAACTACCTATAAAATAATCCTAATTAAATCTAACTCGAACTAATTACTAACACTAAAACAAAATCTAATTAATGCATGAGAAATAATATTTTTGTATTTTTTTCAATTTAAAATGAAAACTTAAAACATGCATAAAATGATTTTACTCTAATTTAATTCTAAATGCAACATCTAATTCCTAATCCTAATATAGTCACAAATAAGCTACTAATAAAATTAAACTAAACCTTAAACTAATAAACTAAGAAAATTAAACTAATATGCAAATTAATATATACCTAGACTAACAAATAATAAATTGTATAAGCACCATTTAACAAAACAATATAGAAGCAGAAAATAATAATTTGTGTTAATTCTAAGGGCCAAACGTGGCCTTGCTTAGTTTCCCAGCTACCTCGGTCCCGACTACAATGCCAATACACATATTTTTCTAGGTCTGGGTGTTATCTTCTGCAACTTCCACCAACTCTTGCTTTCAGTTCCGTGTATAGCTCCCTTCCCTGCAACAAAGCACAGCACGTCCCCAGCTGCTTCAAGCTTCATTTTCTGGCCAGAACTTCTCCCCGCACATGTCCTACTCCTACATCCGTTCCCTGCCCATACCGCTATAACCAGCTTGTTCTGCTCCATTCCCTGCCCATGCCACTGGCAGTACTAGCTGCTCCTGCTTCTATTCCAGGTGATGTCCGCGAACTCTAGGCCAATTGCTGTCCACTTCTACCTCCTGGTACAGTTCGTATCATCCCTTCGTCTAGCAATTGATCAGCTCCTCTTATTCCTCATCTGCACTACGTCCATTTTGCAATACATCTTTTGCAGTCAGCTGCAAACCCGAGCAATACTATGCACTGATGCCGTCTCCTCTTTTGTTCCAGCTGTGCGAGAAATGACCCTGCTGAATCTAACCGAAACAAAAGATTATGATAGGATTAAATGATCAAAATCAACAAATGCATCATTTTACATCATAGAGGAATCTAAACATTGTACAACCAGTAATGAGAAATTGTAAAAAACAATTTAGCATGGGCGGAATAACTATTGAAACCAATCCTTGTTGCATCTAGCAGTTAGCTCCTGCTTAGCTCGCCATCCAGCATCCATTCTTCCACACCCGAGCATTACAAAATGTAACAAGCAGCAGAATAAAAACAACCAAAGCTAAACAGTAGATAAATCATGAAACAGAGGAGAACAGAGATGAAATGCGATTCCTATCCACTGCACTCGTGAGGCTCAAATGCACCGAATGTCATCAACTCATCAACCTTTATCACCGGCCAGTAACAAGTAGCAACCCATACAAATTAAAAATACCAAGAAGACAAATGCAAACCAAGGAACAACACACTTTGAATACTGAAATAAAAGATAAAAATTAAAACTCTAAATGCAAAAAATAGATTAATCCATGTAATGTGGACTAAAAAAAATTGAAATAATAAAAAAAATAGAAGATAAAAAGCAACAAAGTAATGTAGGATTTAAGAGTAAAAATGAAAAGAAATAAGTGGTCATCAACAACTGAAAATAAAAGCAAAACTATCCACACTCTAAGCTCAATAATGTGAACATTCATCATCCTCGGGTTGCTTCAATTCCAGCTCTTACTGTCATGGTTCCACATTGCCATTGATGTGGAACAATGCTCAGCATTAACCCACATCAAAGCACCAGAACCGAATGATCAAAAAAAGAAGAACAAAAACATGGAACTTTAATAATGAACAAACTGAGAGCTATCAACAATAGGAAAAATATAGCTTTTCAGGAAAACCCGAGTATAAACATAAAGGACTGGAATTTTAACAAAACCAAGAAAAAGAGAAATAGAAATGGTAACTAATCATTAATGTAAAAATATCAAAGAACTAGAAATGAACAAAAGCTTTTTTATCAGAATATGGAAATTGCTATGAATAGTAACTTAAAAATGGTGGCTAACGGAAAAGAAAGCTTAAAAACAAGGAAAATAAATCCTAAATGTACCTTAAAATATTCTACCATATGTTACCTTAACTAGTTCTTTTCTCAATTGCTATCATGTCCTATTTATACACACACTTAGGGGTATAATGTTAATTTTTCATCCTAGATGAGTTGGCATTGTTTGTCCACTTGTCTTCATTTTATTTGCTGCAGAGTAGATATTTCCACGTCACCTATTTTCTAGTACACTTGACTGTGCGATGTGGCTCGACGTGTGCCTTCCAGAAGGTTGGCACGGTGTCCGTCGATCTTATCGTTTCGAAGCGGATAAAATACTAACACCCGACATCCCACGTGTCCAGATGACTGGCGACTCGGACTGCAAATTGGAAGTGGTCCAGTTTCCTTTAGCCCGTTTTCAGCCCATTTTTGACTGAAACGACTGAGTTTCATCTAGATTTAATTTATCTGCACATTAAAGAATTTTAATTAAATAAAGGGGATAATTAACAAAATAAATTGAGGATTTAAATAATTAATTTGGAAATTAAGCAAAAATAATTTTATTAAAAATATAATTGTCACACCTCCAAACTTGAGCTTTTGCTTATCCTCAAGCAAAACAAAATTCGTACAGATATGACAAGTACCAATATAATAATTTCCCCAATATTATCCTCAAAGAAAAAATATAGACTATGAACTCAAAGATTCACAATTACAAGTCCAACATTCATAATCATTCAATCATAAGTCCTAACCCAAATTGGACTCCTCGAGTGTGTGTGAAAATGTCAAAGCCACTACTCAGTACATTACCCGGATCAGATTACGTCACGCCCTCCTCCCACACGCGACTTACCAAAAACCACAATAAATTTTTCACTTTTTTCTTACCTTTCTCTCCTCAACAGTTGGGCTTTGATTAGGCATTAGTTTCCTCATCCATACATACCTTACCATTCTTTTTTGTATCATACATACATGTTATTCATATCATAAGTAAATTCATATACTTAAATATAATTACATCCCCAATATTAAAAACGTGTACATCACTATGTTTACACATTGTTCAGATACAAAAGAATACGCATGTGTATACCTTTCGCTAGATGGGAAGTGGCAGCGGTCCAAATGAAAGCAATACCTCAGCTGACTCAATCTACTGATGAGAATCTGTAGAGAGGGGGGAAAATGAAACGGATGAGCTATCTGGCTCAGTAAGGAAATCAGGCAAGCAAGTAGACATCCATACTATCTACTGAAAATAGTGTTTTGCCTTTCCTTCTCTCAATTCAAAAACATGTTTCAAATATATATAATAATAGTACAAATTTAAAATCCCATGTATTAAACACATGTTGGTTTATCAATCAGAGGCATTAATGCAAAGCAGTGCATATTTAATCATTTAAGAATGCCTTTATATAAAACATGCCATTTACATTCAAAACACAGTAAATATGGCATTTCACAACACAACACAACAACCGGGTTTCGACCCATCCCTCAGGTTTACCCGTATTATAAATACATGTGATATATCATGCGAGACTTAGTGGCTAAATGCAATCTCTCCAGACTATGGCCATATCCTAACATGGTGAAATCCCAGTCAACACAGTACTCGGTGTTCGAATTATCATTACTGTAACGGGAGGGGGGTGAGTCCATCACAACCGCCAGCTAGAACCAACTCTTCTCCACAACTCCACAACAACACACGGTACAGTGTACTCCATGCCACACTCACGATACAACGTACACCCGTGGACCCTACATCATGGTCGGGGTGCCTGCCATAGGTCTTAGCCTCTCATACCATGGAATAATCAGTGCCACGTCTCTAAATCCACGTACGAACATCTCCAGTGTGACACTCAATCTACACGAGGAAATCGTCATGATTTTTCTAACATGTCTATATATCACATAAAACTACAGTACACGTCTTGAGTGTAACTCACAGTCAACGCTCCGCCTCAAAACACTGTATATGCATGTCAAAATATCAACACTAGTGCGAGTAAACCTCCAACACTAGGCCATGCATAGTTCTCATTTCAAATCAAGTATGAGCAAATCGCTCAAGTACTATGTCATGTACAAATCATGAAGAATCGAGTACGAGCAACGCTCCAGCACTCTATCATGTATCTCATGTAAAACTCGAGTACAAGCTAATCGTTCTAGCACTCTATCATGCACAAATCACATAAAACTAAGTACGAGTAATGCTCCAGTACTCTATCATTCATGTCAAGTAAATATAGTACGAGTAAACCTCCAGCACTAATGTATGTGAAAAACATCTGCAATCAAGTGCGAGCTATGCTCCAACACGATTGTTTCCACCTAATTTGATAGATGGCTCTTTAAAACTAGGGATGTTTCAAATCATTAAAATTAGCACTATAAAGTGTGCTTAATTTACATCGACCTCAGAACATTAGCCCATCCACCTACTCTTCTGCTACACAGGAGTAAAAATCACTCAAAACATTATTTCAATGCTTTTTACAACTTTTCTCAAAATTTGACTTTTTTGCCTAACTAGGGGTAAAATCATAATTTACCCATATCGGGTCCGTATAATATTATTGATTCTCTCTGATCCTCAAACAATTTTAGTGAATGTAAAAACAATCGAAAAATATGCACAGATATCTCTAACTACTTGAAAAACTCCCTTACCTCGGATCCCGTCGTGTGACCACACTTCCTTTGTGCTGCTCAAATCTCACAGTTTGGTTAACTCTCAATATGACTTCAGAGCTGCATTTAACCATTCACTAGGTTAATTATACTTTTCCTACTGCATTCCACATTTAATACAGTCTATTTCACTTAAATGGGCAAGATTACTCTTAATGGGCCTTAAACACTTTAATTGGGCCTTAATCCGTATTAAGCCCGTTTTCCACTTCTTAATTTTGGTCTTCAAGGTCTATTGACTCAATGGACCTATCAATACCCATTGGGCTTTGTTCCAAACTCTTTGGATAGCCCGTATATCATTTACGACAATTAATTCAAAATTTCGGATATAATTCACTAAATGCTGAATTTAATCCGTAACTCTTAAAATAAATCTTAAATATGCGATAATTACATAAATTGTCATAAATGAGCGTTACTTACCCGAGATTATGTGATGGTCCTCAAATCGAAGTTCAATCGGGCTCACGTTCGAAATTTATCGTCGAACTGCACAATTTGTATATTAAATTTCGGGTCAATTTTCGATCAAATATAATTTAAATAAATTTAACAAAAATCAAATCGGTCACTTTTGACCTCGTATTGACTTACCCAAAGTTCAGTGTATCCCTGAACATTTTCCCTTTTTTCTTTTTTCTCTTTTCTTCTTTTTTTCTCCTTTTTCTCTTTTCTTCTTGGCTGAACCGGTCCGATCTGGTTCAGCGTAAAAGCTTCTTCTCTGAACTGCCGACCGATTCAGGGCTTCTTTGGTCGTGCCGCCGTCATTCGACTTGTTCCCAGTGTGCCGTTATCGCAGTTCGGCGCGTCTCGGGCAGGGGACCTCTCGACTGGCCTCAGATCAGATCGAATGCTCGCTGTTGGCTGTCGAATTTACTTCTCTTCTCCGGGGCTATTCCTTCTCTGATCTGCTCTTTTCGACGTCGGTGGGGCGCGTTACCGGTGCCGATGAGTTCGCGCCGACCTCCTCTTCCTTTTTCGGCCCCTTGCCTGGCCGTTGGGTAGCCGGATACTCGTCGGTGGCGAGATCGATCTTCCTCGGCTAGCGTCATTTTCCTCTTTCCTTTTTATTTTCTCTCTCCCCGATTTTCAATTCAGATATCTATTTTTCTTTCTTTTATTCATAATATATTTTTATTATTATTTTAATCATTAAAATATTAATAAAAATCCCAAAAATATCCCAAAAAATTATATTAAATTCATTTAATACATAAATGAATTTATCAGTCTTATTTTATCTTTCTGGTATATTTTTCCACTATTTTCAGGATAGTTTTTTCGAGGTAAAAATTTCGATAATTTCAAATAAATTCATATCTTGATCAATTGGATTCGTAATTCGATATTTGCCTCGTTATTGATCAAGATTTCTCAATTCCATATTTTTAATGAATGTTTTCGTATCGAATTTATATAGAATTTCTGCCATTTGACCGTTTTACCACTGCGCTTGTTCGAAACCAATTTAAACCAACTTTCTAGCTGTTATGTAGCTTACATGTATTTTTATTCTTAAAGGGTCGATTGCATGATAGTAAATACTGTTCTTATGATTTAACTATGAAAATAAAGTTTTCATACACATAGGAATCATAAGGAACATGCTACATACAAAATCGAAAGGATGGGTCTAACAATCCTCCCCAACTAAAAGAATTTGGTCCTCCAAATTAGAACCAAATCAATCATCAAACAACTGGGGGTGCTTCTCTCGCATCAAGCTCTCTAACTCCCAAGTAGCCTCCTCGAAATTGTGATACTGCCATAAAACCTTCACTAACCCGATAGTCTTCGACCTCAAAACCTTCTCCTTCCTACCCAATATCCGAATCGACCTCTCAACATATGACATGTCCTCACTGAGCGCCAATGGCTCATAACTAATCACATGCGTCAGATCTGAGTGATACTTCTAAAGCATCGAAATGTGGAAGACATTATGCACGCCTGACAATTTTGGTGGCAATGCCAATCTGTAGGCCTTATCTCCCACTCGATCAAGTATCTTAAAGGGTCCAATGTAGCGAGGACTCAACTTACCTCTCTTCCCAAACCTCGCTATACCCTTGGAAGGAGAAACCTTCAGAAACACAGACTCATCGACTGCGAACTTAAGTGGCCTATGTCTCCTGTCAGCATAACTCTTCTGTCGACTCTGAGATGTCCTCAATCTCTCAACTATCAACCAGATATCCTTAGAAGCCTGTGTAACCATATCAGGAGCAAAAAGCTTTCGGTCACCCACTTCTTCCTATCCAATAGGGGAACAACATCTACGGCTATACAAGGCCTCATACGGTGCCATCCCGATACTCGAATGATAACTATTGTTGTAGGTGAACTCCACTAGTGGCAAATGATCGTCCCAGGAGCCTCTAAAGTCTAGCACACATGCTCTCAACATATCCTCCAGAGTCCTCTTTGACTGACCAACTGTCTGAGGATGGAAAACTGTGCTCAAACTCAACTAGGTTCCCATGGCTTCATGAAAATATTCTCAAAAGTGAGAAGTGAAGTGGGAATCCCTATCCGAGACTATGCTTATTGGAACACCATGTAACCTCACTACCTCACGTACATACAATCCTGTCGACGTACTCAGAGTATCGGTAGCTCTCATAGCTAGGAAGTGGGCTGACTTTGTCAGTCTATCAACGATCACCGATATAGCATTGTGATTCCTCTGGGTCCTCGGTAAACCCATCACGAAATCCATGGTGATATGCTCCCATTTCCAGGTTGGTATAGGTAGAGGCTCCAATAATCCTACAGGTCTCTGATGCCCTACCTTCACCTGTTGACATACAAGACATCTCGCCATAAAATCCGCTACATCTCTCTTCATACCCAACCACCAGTACACCTTCCGGAGGTTCTGATACATTTTACCACTCCTCGGATACAACGTGTACCTCAATGAATGAGCTTTCAATAATATCAATCTCCTGAGCTCTAAGTCCTCGAGAACACACAGTCTACCTCTGAACCTCAATAGTCCATTAGAAATCAACTCAAAATTAATCACTGTGCCCCTCTGCATTTGACCCATCCATTAAAGCAATACAGATCAGTCTGTTGAGCCTGTCTGATCCTGTCCAATAGATCTGGCTCTAAGCGTAGACTCACAATCATACAATCGACATCCATGTCCAAAGGCATAACTCTTAAACTGAGGCTAGCAAACTGCTCTAGCAACTCGTGCTCCCTGACTATCATATACGATACTTTCCAAGGCTCTTCCTACTCAAAGCATCCGCTACAATGTTAGCCTTACCCGGATGATAAAGTATCTCACAATCATAATCCTTTAGAAGCTCTAGCCATCTTCTTTGTTTCATGGTCAGCTCCTTCTTTGAGAATAGGTACTTGAGGCTCTTGTGGTCGGTAAATATCTAAAACTTCTCACCATACAAGTAGTGGCGCCATACCTTCAACGCAAACACTACTGTTGCCAACTCTAAATCATGGGTCGAATAGCTCTTCTCATGGTCCTTCAGCTGTCTGGATCCATAAGCAACTACCCTCCTATCCTGCATCAACACACAGCCCAGTCCCTGATGCGAAGCATCGGTATATATTGAAAATCCTCCTGAGCTAGTAGGAATAGTGAGAATCAGAGCGGAGGTCAATCGACTCTTCATCTCCTGAAAACTCCTCTCACAATCCTCGTCCCAAACGAATGCGACACTCTTCCGAGTGAGACGCGTCAACGGAGCAGCAAACTTCAAAAATCCCTCAATGAATCTCTGATAGTACCCTACTAAACCCAATAAACTCCTAATCTCGATAATTGTCCTTGGCTGTTCCCACTGAACTACAGCTTCAATCTTGGATGGATCTATTGATACACCATCCCTCGAGACTACATGTCCCCAAAATGAGACCTCTGTCAACCAAAAATCACACTTACTGAGTTTAGCATAGAACTGCTGCCCTCGTAGAGTCTGCAATACTATCCTGAGGTGCTGCTCATGCTCCTCCTCGAATCTCGGATATACCAATATGTCATCAATGAAGACGATAATAAATTGATCCAAATATGGCTTGAACACATCATTCATTAGAGCCATGAAAGCTGCGGGAGCATTCGTAAGTCCGAATAGCATAACCAAAAGCTCATAATGGCTATATCGCGTTCTAAATGCTATCTTAGGCACATCTCCACTCCGAACTCTCAGCTGATGATACTTAGACCTCAGATCAATCTTAAAAAAGACCTGCACTCCCCGAAATTGATCCAATAAATCATCAATACGTGGAAGGGGACACCTATTCTTGATGGTAGCCTTATTCAATAATTTGTAGTCTATACATAATCGGAGGCTCCCATCCTTCTTCCTCACGAACAAAATCGGTACTCTCCATGGTGAAACACTCGGTCTGATGAAACCCCTATCCAACAACTCCTGCAACTGTCTCTTGAGCTCCTCCAGCTTAACTAAGGCCATGCGATATGGTGGTCTCGAAATAGGCTCAGTACTAGGCACCAAATCTATACAGAACTCTATCTCTCTATCTGGTGGTAACCCTGGTAACTCATCCGGGAAAACATCTGGGTACTCACTGACCACAAAAATATCTACCAACTCTGGATGTGCCTTATCCCTATCTATCACGCACGTAATGAAACCTCTAATAACATCCGTAGAAGCGTCAGCTGTGTCCTGGTCAAGGGCATGTACTCGCCCTCGACCCATCAACTGTTTCCCGTTCTCTTCTACCGTCACTCTCCCTCTTTGAGCAGACGTACAAGTTGGAGCTCTATCAGGCTCCCTACCTTTCTGTGGGCCAGTCGCAAATGTCTCTTGGCAAGCTCTAGCAATGTGCCCCTGTTTCCCACATCGAAAACACACAATAGGGCTCAACAGACAAGGTTTACCGCCATGATGTCTACCACATCTACTGCACTGATCTATAGTAGGCATCTGTCCTCCAATCACAATGCCCTTCATTGGAGTAATGGTCGGGTATGTAGGAGGTCTAACTGGTCTCTCCCGCACCTCCTCTATCTGTGGTCCCTTATCGAAAAGTCTCATCCCTCGTCGATAACTAAAACCTCTATCTCTAGCCGACCTCTTTCTCTCTCTATCTCTGCTCCGACTAAACTTCCCACACTCAAAGGCATTCCTCTCGTAGTCCCGCTCACAATGCTACGCCCTGCGCATTGCCTCATCATACGTATGAATATCAAATGGTACTAACCTAGACCGTAACACTGGTCTCAATCTATCGATAAATTTACAGACCTTCCTGCTGTACATGGTATTGGGATCATACCTCCCCAGGGTAAAATATCTAGTCTCGTACTCATCCACTATGAGACTCCCTTGGTTCAATCCCAAAAACTTGGCCTGCAGTCTACGCTGCGCCGTATTAGGAAAAAACTGCGTCCTGAAGGTATCTAGAAACATCTCCCAACTAATCTCTGTGTGTTGGGCTCTCAATATCGTCCTGGTGGACTTCCACCAATGCTCTACTATTCCCTTCAGTAGGAATGCAGTAAATGCGACTCTCTCTGAAGTCGTATAATCAAAAAAGTCGTACAACTTCTCCATCTCGCCAATCCACTCTTCAGCACTGGCTGGGTCCTTGACCCCTCGAAATGATGGAGGTCCAAGCTTTTGGAACTGTCGCAGTCGATCCAAATCACACCCATATCCCAATCCACTACTACCCTAAACTGGTGGGGGTGTAGGAGTATTAGTAGTCTGTGGCATTTATGCAGGTTGTGCAGGTGTATCAGGTGCAACTGCTTCTCTCGTCGCAGTCACTGCATCTATCCCTGTCTACTTGGCATAGTGTGTGCCAACAATTCTACTATCATCTCTAGGCTACGCTTTAAGCTCGTGAAGCATGCCTCGATACTCTCTGGCACCTCAATGGGACTCTACATCACCAAGTTAGATGATGACTCATCTTGACTCTCAGGCCTATCTCTAGGGCCTCTAGCCCTACCTCTCGCCCCTCTACCACGGCTGGTATTAACCCTAATGGCTCAATTCCTGCATTCACAAACATTAATTTGTCAACTTCCCATCTTGTATACACAATTGTAACTGAACTAAACATAGTGATATGGGGATGTACACTTTCTTAATTACTAATACATACTCACATCAAACCAACTACTCTCTGATACCACTCTGTCATGCCCTCCTCACACGCAACTTACCAAAAACCACAATAAATTTTTCATTTTTTTCTTACCTTTCTCTCCTCAACAGTTGGGCTGTGATTAGGCATTAGTCTCCTCATCCATACATACCTTACCATTCTTTTTCATATCATACATACATGACATTCATATCATAAGTAAATTGATATACTTAAATATAATTACATCCCTAATATTAAAACATGTACATCACTGTGTGTATACATTATTAAGATACAAAAGAGTGCGCATGTGTATACCTTTCGCTAGATGGGGAGTGGCAGCGGTCAAAAGGAAAGCAATACCTCAGCAGACTCAATCTACTGACAAGAATCTGTAGAGAGGGGGGAAAATGAAAGGGATAGCTATCTGGCTCAGTAAGGAAATCAGGAAAGCAAGTAGACATCCATACTATCTGCTGAAAATAGTGCTTTGCCTTTCCTTCTCTCAATTCAAAAGCATCTTTCAAATATTTATAATAATAGTACAGATTTAAAATCCCATGTATTAAACACATGCTGGTTTATCAATTAGAGGTATTTATGCAAAATAATGCATATTTAATCATTTAAGAATGCCTTTATAAAAAATATGCCATTTACATTCAAAACACAGTAAATATGGCATTTCACAACACAACACAACAACCGGGTTCCGACCCATCCCTCAGGTCTACTCGTATCATAAATACATGTGATATATCATGCGAGACTCAGTGGCTAAATGTAATCTCTCCGGACTATGGCCATATCCTAACATGGTGAAATCCCAAGCAACACAGTACTCGGTGTTCGAATTATCATTGCTATAATGGGAGGGGCGGTCAGTCCATCACAACCGCCAACTATCAACAACTCCACAACAACACACAGTGCAGTGTACTCCATGCAACACGCACAGTACAACGTACACCGTGGACCCTACATCATGGTTGGGGTGCCTGCCATAGGTCTTAGCCTCTCATACCATAGAATAATCAGTGCCATGTCTCTAAATCCACGTTCGAACATCTCTAGTGTGACACTCAGTCTACACAAGGAAATCATCACGATTTTTCTAACATGTCTATATATCATGTAAAACTACAGTACGCGTCTTGAGTGTGACTCTCAGTCAACGCTCCACCTCAAAACACTGTATATGCATGTCAAAATATCAACACTAGTGCGAGTAAACCTCTAGCACTAGGTCATGTGTAGTTCTCATTTCAAATCAAGTACGAGCAAATTGCTCAAGTACTATGTCATATACAAATCATGAAGAATCGAGTACGAGCAACGCTCCAGCACTCTATCATGTATCTCATGTAAAACTCGAGTACGAGCTAATCACTCCAGCACTCTATCATGTACAAATCAAATAAAACTGAGTATAAGCAATACTCCAGTACTCTATCATGCATGACAAGTAAATGTAGTTTGAGTAAACCTCCAGCACTAATGTATGTGAAAAACATCTGAAATCAAGTACGAGCTATGCTCCAGCATAATTTTTTTCACATAATTCGGTAGATGGCTCTTTAAAACTAAGGATGTTTCAAATCATTAAACTCAGCACTATAAAGTGTGCTTAGTTTACATCAACCTCAAAACATTAGCCCATCCACCTACTTTTCTGCTACACAGCAGTAAAAACCACTCAAAACATCATTTCCATGCTTTTTACAACTTTTCTCAAAATTTGACTTTTTTACCTAACTATGGGCAAAATCATAATTTATCCATATCGGGTCCCTATAATATTATTGATTCTCTTTGACCCTCAAACAATTTCAGTGAATGCAAAAGCAATCGAAAATACGCACATATATCTCTAACTACTTGCAAAACTCCCTTACCTCGGATCACGTCGCGTGACCTCACTTCCTCTGTCTATTTTACTTAAATGGGCCCGTTTACTCTTGATGGGCCTTAAACACTTTAATTGGGCCTTAATCTATATTAAGCCCGTTTTCCACTTATTAATTCTCGTCTTCAGGGTCTATTGACTCATTGGGCCTATCAATACCCATTGGGCTTTGTTCCAACTCTTTGGATAACCCGTATATCATTTACGACACTTAATTCAAAATTTCGGATATAATTCACTAAATGCGTAATTTAATCCGTAACTCGTAAAATAAATCTTAAATATGAGATAATCACATAAATTGTCGTAAATGAGCTTTACTTACCTGAGATTATGCGATGGCATGCAAATTGAAGTTCGATCGGGTTCACATTCGGAATATATCGTCAAACTGCACAATTTGTATATTAAATTCTGGGTCAATTTTCGATCAAATATAATTTAAATAAATTTATCCAAAATCAAATAAGTCACTTTTGACCTCTTATCGACTTACCCGAAGTCCAGTGTATCCCCGAACATTTTCCCCTTTTTCTTTTTTCTCTTTTCTTCTCCTTTTTCTCTTTTCTCCTTGGCTGAACTGATCCAGTCGTTCAGCGCAAAAGCTTCTTCACTGAACCGTTGATCGGTTCAGTGCTTCTTTGGTTGTGCTGACGTCGTCCGGCCAGTTCCCGATGTGCCGCTGTGGCCGTTCGTCACGTCTCGTGCAGGGGACCTCTCGACTGGCCTCGGATCAGATCAAATCCTTGTTGGTAGCCGTCAGATTTGGTTCTCTTCTCTGCGGCTATTCCTTCGTCGATCTGCTCTTTTCAGCGCTGGTGGGGTGCATTGCCGGTGCCAATGAGTTCGTACCGACCTCCTCTTCCTTTTCTAGCCCCTTGCTTGGCCATTGGGTCGCCGGATGCTCACTGGTGGTGGGATCGGTCTTCATCGGCTTGTGTCGATTTCCTCTTTCCTTTTGTTTCCTCTCTCCCTAATTTTCAATTCAGATTTCTATTTTTTTCTTTTATTTATAATATATTTTTATATTATTTTAATCATTAAAATAATAATAAAAATCTAAAAAAATCCCAAAAATTATATTAAATTCATTTAATCCATAAATGAATTTATCAGTCTTATTTTGTCTTTTCGGTATATTTTTCAACTATTTTCGGGATAGTTTCTTCGAGGTGAAAATTCTGATAATTTTAAAAAAATTCATATCTTGATCAATTGGACTCGTAATTCGATATTTGCCTCGTTATTGATCAACATTTCTCAATTCTATATTTTTAATGAAAGTTTTCTTATTGAATTTATATCGAATTTTGGTCATTTGACCGTTTTACCCCTGCGCTTGTTCAAAACCAATTTAAACCGACTTTCTAGCTGTTATGTAGCTTACATGCATTTTTATTGTTAAAGGGTCGATTGCATGATAGTAAATACTCTTCTTATGATTTAACTATGAAAATAAAGTTTTCATACACATAGGAATCATAAGGAACAAGCTACATACAAAATCGAAAACACGGGTCTAACAGATTATGCAAACATTGTGAATGCAAAGTCAATGACAAGTGATCATTCCTATAAGTTTGCTTTTCACTTCTCTGTCTACTAATGTAGTCACACTTAACCAAAGATCAATAGGACTTCATTAAGCTTGTAACGTAAGGCTGGGGCTAAGGTATGATAAAGTCGAAATAGGTTTAATTACCCCTTAACATGTATTACTTCGAGGATCTTCAATGTAAGAGCTCAAATTTTATTTTCCCCAAACTTATTTATTTCACTAAACTTTTTATTCTATTTTTGTATTTTTGTTCTTTCTTCTTTTCTTTTTCTTTCATTTTTTTTTCAATATATACTCCGTCACTATCACTTAATACCCAAATGTACATAGCTCACAATATATCCCAATGACTTTTCATGCTTTTGGGGTAAAGGATAGGAACAAGGTTTAAGCTATGAAAAACTTTTGTAGGAATATTTACAGAGAAAAGCTTATTTGGCCCAAATGGGTGACTAAGCGTAAAATATGTACAATGATGGCTAGAAAGGCTCAAACGATCCAAAGATGGCCTAAATCATCTCCCTAATTAAGTGTGATCTAATATTTCACCTTGAGATCAGATCAAACAAATTCTAGAATATGATGCACAAAATCAACTGAACAAATGCAATCCTATGTCCACATAAGCTTTCTCTAAATAAATATACAGATTCATGACATGACATGTGCATAAGATTAGGAAATCTCAATCAGAATCAAGACAAAATCAAGAATTCAACTTCATGCTTTTCCTATAATCATGCTTCTCAGTCAATCAAAGTCAGACTAAATCATGGGGTCGTATCATCGGAATATGGGAAAACTACATGCTAAACACTAGATCATCCCAAAATCAAACAATTTAAGCTCATATTTCGAAAAAAATTTCAAAATATCTTCTCATATTTTCGAAAAAATTTTGAAAATTTTTCCCAAAATTGCTCAAGTGATATCCCCTCTCCCAAACTTGAAGTGCATAGTATCCTCAGTGTGCAGATAATATAAGAATTTAAGCTCAAGAACAGAGTACTCCCCTATCTGTTGATGATGAACAATTGAAGCTTGATTGAAAACGTAATGCTGAAAAGCAATCTGCAAAATAAATAAAGAAGAAACAATAGAAAAGAGAAAAGAATTGTACAAAAAGTACAAAGAAAAATGAAGCTAAGTAGTAGGATCAGAAGTATGAGGGTCAGCTAAAGTGGTCATAGAATGTTGACGATTAAATCCTCCCCTGAAATAATGTTTCAGTCTGCCCCATTGACCTTAAAAGGTTGTTTCAGAGTCTCATCCATAATTTCAATGGCTCCATGAGGGAATACTTGTGTAATGGTAAAGGGTCCTCACCATCTAGACTTAAGCTTTCCTGGAAACAACTTTAAGCGCAAATTAAATAATAGAGCTTGTTCGCCTAGCTCGAAGTGTCTCTCCTTGATTTTCCTATCATGCCATCGCTTAGTCTTTTCCTTGTAGAGCTTGGCATTCTCATAAGCCTGCAACATGAACTCATCTAACTGATTGAGTTGTAGCAGCCTCTTCTCTCCTGCTGCATCTAAATTGAAATTCAGGTTTTTAAAGGCCCAATAGGCCTTGTGCTCAAGCTCCACTGGTAAATGACAGGCCTTACCACAAACAAGCTTATAAGGGGACATTGCTAAAGGTGTTTTGAAAGCTGTACTATAGGCCCAAAGTGCATCATCTAACCTAATGGACCAGTCCTTCCTACTTGGGTTCATTGTTTTCTCCAATATCCCCTTAATTTCCCTATTGGACAACTCTACTTGGCCACTTGTCTGTGGGTGATAAGCAGTGGCTACCTTATGTTTGACCCAATATTTCTTTAAAAGCCCATAAAAACTCCGATTTCAAAAGTGGGATCCTCCATCACTAATGATAGCCTTAGATGTGTCAAATCTTGTAAAAATATTCGTCTTCAAAAACTTTATCACCACCTTGGCATCATTAGTCGGTAAAGCCATCACTTCAACCCATTTCGACACATAGTCTGCAGCCACTTGAATATAGAGATTGCCATATGAAGGAACAAAAAGTCCCATGAAGTCAATTCCTCACACATCAAAGAGATCTACTTCTAAAAAATTAGTCAGAGGCATCTCATTTCTTTTGAAAATATTACCTACCCTCTGATATCTATCAGATTTCAATACAAAATAGCAGGCATCTTTAAATAACATGGGCCAGTAATATCCAGATTGCAAAACCTTGGCAGCTGTCCTTTATCCTCTAAAGTGCCCTCCATAATCAGAAGAATGGCAATGTCTAAGTATATCTTTTACTTCTTCCATGGGGACACACCTTCTTAAAATCTGGTCTTTACATTGTTTGTACAGGAAGGGTTCATCCCATACATAATACTTAACATCACTCAAAAACTTTTTCTTTGCTGGGCAGTCAAATCAGGTGGCATCACATTGCTCACCAGGTAATTCACAAAATCAGCGTACCAGGGAAATTTGGAATGCCCAAAAGTAAAGAACTGCTCATCGGGAAAGGACTAATTAATAGTTGTATCATCTTCTTTAAGTCCACTCTTCAATCTAGATAGATGGCCAGCAACCTGATTCTCCGTTCCTTTCCTATCCCTAATCTCCAAGTTAAACTCCTGTAGTAAGAGGATCCATCTAATCAGTCGAGACTTTGCATCCTTCTTGGAGACTAAGTACTTAATGGCAACATGATCAGTATAAACTATTAACTTAGTACCAATGAGATAGGAGTGAAACTTATAAAAAGCAAATACTACAGCTAACAGCTCCTTCTCGGTAGTAGAATAGTTCAACTCGGCCTCATTCAGAGTTTTGCTTGCATAGTTGATAGCATAAAAGACTCTTCCTTTTCTTTTTCCTAGTACAACCCCAACAGCATAATCACTTAAACTCCAATTCGGAGCTATAATTACAGGGGCTGTAACTAATTTTTCCTTCAAAACCTTAAATGCTTATAAGCATCGTTCATCAAAGCAAAATGTAGTGTCTTTTTTCAAGAGATTACATAAAGGCTTAGATATCTGAGAAACATCCTTAATGAACCTTTTGTAAAATCTTGCATGGCTTAGGAAACTTCTGATATCTTTAACAGAGGTAGGGGGAGGTAACTTCTCAATAATTTCCACCTTAGCTTTATCCACTTCTATCCCCTTAGCAGAAATTTTGTGCCCAAGCACTATACCTTCTTTCACCATAGAGTGGCATTTCTCCCAATTAAGCACTAAATTCGTTTCTTCACACCTCAGTACTAATGCCAAATTATGCAAACACAAATCAAAGCTATCCTCGAATACAGAAAAATTATACATGAAAACCACAAGAAATCCTCCACCATATCATGAAATATGGCCATCATGCAACCTTGGAAGGTAGCGGGTGCATTGTATAGGCCAAAAGGCATTCTCCTAAAAGCGAATGTCCCATAGGGACAGGTGATGGTAGTCTTTTCTTGGTCTTCTGGGACTATAGCTATCTAATTGTACCCAGAATATCCGTCCAGCAAGCAATAAAATTAGTAACCAGCTAATCGATCTAACCTTTAGTCCATGAAGGGTAAAGGAAAGTGGTCTTTTCTGGTGGCTTTGTTGAGTTTCCTATAATCCATGCATAACCAGTGACAGTCTTAGTGGGGATAAGCTCGTTGATAATTCTATAATTTTAGAATTATTTGTGCTTAATTTCCTAATTAATTATTTAAATCCCCAATTTATTTTGTTAATTATCCCCTTTATTTAATTAAAATTCTCATATTTGCAGATAAATTAAATCCGGATGAATTTTGAATATTTCGGTAGAAAATGGACCAAAATTGGGCTAAAATCGAGATTGAGCCACGCGGACAACACGAGTCATGCCACCTAGCACATCCAATTGGACAAAAAGATCGATGACATGGAAATATCTTTTCAAGAAGCCAAAGGTGTGAAGACAAGTGGCCAAAAAAAGGCCAACTCATTAAGGATGTGGAAATTACCATTTTACCCCTAGTGTGTTTATAAATAGGAAAGGATGACAATTGAAAGAGGATGTAATTTTAGGAGTAAGAGTAGTGTAATGTAATGTAAGTTAGGAGTAGTATAGTGTTAGAATTAATCTTAAGATTTATTTTTCCTTGTTTCTTTTAATCTAGTTTTCCGTTAGCTACAATTTACTCTTAATGTTCATTTCACTTTTATGTTCTTCATTTTTTCAGTCTTGGATAATTAATTTTCATGTCAAACAATTTATCATTCCAAGCTTCTGGGTTCTGTTAAATCAGCTCTTTGTTTTTTTTTTCAAGTTTTATTTTACATAGCCATTTCTCCTAGTGAGCTCTCGGTTTCCATAAGCTTGTGTTTTTATTTGAAGAACCTTTATCCTTTGTGTTATAGCTGTCGGGTTTGTTTATTTTGGGTAGTGCTAAGAGAAAAAATATCGGTGCTAGTTGCTGCTAATAATAATGCTGTAGGGAGGTTTCATCACCGACTGTTTGCTGGTTTTGTTGTACTGGAAACGTGGCTGCTACATCTTGAATTTCTTCTGACACTACACGGAATGAGGATTGAAGCATGTACGGCGGGTTATGCTGGTAGTATTGCTGCTGTTCGGCACTAATCTCGGATGATGGGAGTGGAGCAGCGAGGTATATACTGACTGCAGAGAGGGGCTGGACTGGGCAAGGGCTGATCGGACATGATGCAGCAGTGATCAAGGAGCCATTTTTGCCTCTATTCTGCTCTGTTTTGAGAGCTGCCACTGTTATTACAGCTTATTCGTTGTCTGCAAATATGTTAAGGAGGCTCTCGGTACCAGGAATGGGCAAGGATGATGATGAATCATGAGCAGCAGTAAGGTGTCATCTAGCTTGATGTTACAGAACCAGTACAAGGTCTGGGGCAGAAGCACGAAACCGAGAACAGCAGGATCTAGCTAGAGTAGAGCTGAACAGCAGCTGGCACAGAAGCTCACGGACAGCACCGAGACTTGCTGGAAACAAAGAAGATGTAGTATGCCAGGGGCTGTTATTGCTGAAGTTGGTAGGAGCAGGAGCAGTTAGTAGCTGATAGAGCATGTAGGAAGATAAACGGGGCTGGCGTGTGGAGCTTGGTTTACTTATGAATGGAACGAGCTGTGTTGAGTGGAGGAAATGAAGAAATGCATGAAACCAAGGCAGGGTTGGTGAGAAGGCAGACCCGAGAACATGAAGCTGGATACGCCTGGCAGAACCGAGAGTAGCAACCCGAGACCGCAGTAAACCTGGAGACAGCTAACCCGAGACCACCTGGAAACCAAAAAATGAAGAAATGAAGGATGAATAGTGTTTGGAGGGATAATTATATGATTTAAACGTTGCTAAGGCTTTGTTTGGCTAGTTCATTTTAGTTAATTAACCCATTTTCATGCATTGTTAGTTTAGTTTAATTTCAATTTAATTTGTTAGGCTTAGTTTAGAGTTTTTAATTAAATTGCATGTTAGTATTCTTGCATAGTAGTATAAAACTTAGTTTTAATTAAGATGATAGTTAATTAAGTGTTCATTTAGAATTAGATTATGGGTAAATTTATTTCATTAAATCTTAGGTTAGTTTAAATTACATTTTGATTAAGTAGTTTAATTGCATTTTAGGTTTGTTAAATTTAGTGTAATTAATCTTTCTTTGTTATTTAAATATTTGCATTTTATTTTAATTGCGTTAATTAGTTTTAACTGTTTTAATTTCTTTTGTAGGTTTTTTATTTTAATTGCGTTGAGCACTGTAAGTAATTTTGCTCGGTTTTATTTTTCTTTATTTTATAGTTTTATTATTTTATTGCTTTAGGTATTTTCAATTCTAGATTAGTAGATCACCCACCTTAATCTCATAATTCGCTAGAATATACTAAAGGTAAGATTAACCGGTACTTAATTAGCCTAGTCAACTTCTCTGTGGGACGATAATTCTAGGACTCAAATCCCATTATTACTTGTACGACTCGTGTACTTGCGGTAATACGTTTAAGGCGTGTCAAGTTCTTAGCGTAGTTGCCGGGGAAGTTTTAATTAGTCATTAATTAATATCGGTGAAATTATGTTTAGGTGTAATTCTAGCTTGTAAATATTTAGGTTGCAAATATTTAGAGCCTTAGCCTAGGTTAGTTAAATGTTCTCTTAATTAAAATAAAAAAAATTGAAAAATTGAAAAACAAAAAAAAAATTTCTAAGGACTTTTCGATGATTGCAAGCGTAGAGCCAGAAGTTTTGATTGCTTTCCTCTAGATTCTAAAATCGAACACACTCTTAGAAAAATTCGAAAGGACTCTAGGAAATTATTAGCTCCGCTGCAATTCACTATGGTAGAAAATAGGAAAATTAGAACTGTTGGAGATTATGCGATGCCGACAATTGGATGATATTATTCCGGCATTAGGCCACCAACTGTCTAAGCAAACAATTTTGAAATTAAGCCTCTCATCCTCTAGATGATCCAGACTTCTCTACAGTTCAGTGGGCTTCCACACGATGACCCACATGCTCACCTTGGGCAATTCCTGGACTTGTGCAACACGTTTAAACACAATGGATTATCTGATGATGCGCTTAGGCTTAGATTATTCCCCTTCTCACTTAGGGATAGGGCGAGACACTAGTTAACCTCCCTACCTCCAGGATCCATTTCTACATGGGATGAGTTAGCACATCAATTTCTATCTAAGTTTTTCCCTACCTCTAAAATGGCCCAACTCCGTAGTAATATATCTTCCTTTGCTCAGTACCACTCTGAATTTCTTTACGAAGCATGGGAACGATATAAGGAGCTTCTTAGGAAGTGCCCTCACCATGGCCTACCTTTGTGGTTGCAAGTCCAGACCTTCTACAATGGACTTGCAAGCCCAAATAGGACCATTGTTGACGCTGCGGCGGGTGGGGCGCTAATGTGTAAAACAGAGGAGGAAGCTTACGAGTTGTTAGAAAAGATGGTGGCTAACAACTATCTATGGTCCTTGGAGAGGAAAATGCCAAAGAAGCCGATGGGTATTTATGAGCTCGACACACTGTCTACCTTGACCTCTCAAATCGCTAATCTTACGAAGAAGGTAGAGTCGCTCAGTACCCAACATAATCCTCTCACCAGTCCTAATCTGATTTATTCTGCCCAAAGTCATTTTCTTTCCTGGGAGCTGTGTAGTGGTACCCACTTTGTAGATAGGTGTCCGCTCAACTTAGAATCGGTTCAGTATGTTGCCCATTCTCAAACGCAACAGAACAACCCTTTTTTAAACACCTACAACCTAGGGTGGAGGAACCATCATAACTTATCCTGGAGCCAAAACCAAGGGTAACCTTTTAACTCTAGATCTGTAGAACCCCCTAGTTTTCAAGCTCCACCAGTTCAAGTACCACCACAGTTGCAATTTCTGTATCACCCACCTCATCAACCATCCCCACCACAATTTCAGCAGCATCCATCTTACTTCCATCAATCACCACCACCACTACCACTTATGCAGCCCCAACACTACCACGCACCAGCAGCTGAGAAGAAGCCCTCGCTTCAGGAAATGTTCTCAATGATCCTGCAAAATCAAGCTTCTTCAATTAAGAACTTAGAGGTTCAGGTAGGACAAATAGCAAATGCTCTTAGCCAACGCCCTCAAGGGACCCTTCCTAGTAACACTGAAGCTAATCCTATTAGGCAAAGGGAGGGTAAAGAACATGTGAAATCCATCACCCTTAGGAGCGGTAGAGAGCTAGATGACGAACCACAAGTTAAGTCCCAACCTGAACACCACATAGTTGAAGAATCCTTAAGGTCTAACGAAGCAGCTCAGAAAGAGCAGGAACATCAGGATCAGGCTGCAAAAGAATCCAAGCTAGGCACTTCTTCATCTATACCTTCTTCTATTTTACAGCCTTCCTCGCCCTATGATGTTATACATGTTTCCACTACATTGCCTCTAGTTAGACCACCAGTACCTTTTTCTCAGAGGTTCCAAGATCAAAAGCGGGAACGACAATTTGATAAATTCCTTGAGGTTTTTAAGAAGCTTCACATCAACATTCCTTTCGCAGATGCCTTAGAGCAAATGCCAAGTTATGTGAAGTTTCTAAAGGATATCCTTTCGAGGAAGAGAAGACTGAAAGATTATGAGACGGTGGCCTTAACTGAGGAATGTAGTGCCATTATCTAGAGGAAATTACCCCCAAGCTTAAAGATCCTAGGAGTTTTACCATACCATGCACCATTGGAAATTTATTCTTTGGTAAAGCCCTGTGCGATTTATGAGCTAGTATAAATTTGATGCCATCATCTATCTATCATAAGTTAGGAATAGGGGATGCTAAGCCCACCACAGTGACCCTCTAGTTAGTTGATCGATCAATTAAATATCTGAAGGGGGTCATTGAGGATGTCTTAGTAAAGGTGGACAAGTTTATTTTCCCTGCAGATTTTATTGTTTTGGACATGGAGGAAGATATGGAAGTCCCCATTATACTAGGTAGACCTTTCCTAGCTACTGGTAGAATAGTAATTGATGTACAAAAGGGGGAGCTAACGATGAGAGTCCAAGATCAGGAAGTAAAGTTTTATGTTTTCAAACCTTTGAACCTCCCTGATGACTCTCAAGAATGTTTTAAGATGGAGATTGAGGAGAATATAAGGCTTAAGCACATGAGATCTGAAAGAAGGAGGGAAGTAGATAGGGCTCAAGAGGATTTAATTGTTAACATTTTGTCACCACTTTGGATGACCCTTCTACTCTTCGCCCTGCTGCTGAGTGTTGTCTTCTTCAGCTGCATTTGAAGTGGTTGTGTTTTTTCTTTTCACTTTGTATATAGTTCATTTTTCTTTTTCTTTTCTGTTGTTTCTTTCTTTGTTTATTTTACAGGTTTATTTTCTAGTTTTATGCTTTCAATCAAGCTTTAGTTGTTCATCATCATCAGAAAGGGGAGTACTCTATTCTCGAGCTTAAATTCTTATATTATCTGCACACTGAGGATACTGTGCACTTTAAGTTTAGGGGAGGGGATATCACTTGAGCTATTTTGAGAAAAATTGGAAAAAATTTCAAAATTTTTTCGAAAATCTAAGAAAGAATTTTTAAAATTTTTTCGATAATATGAGCTTAAATTGTTTGATTTTGGGATGATCTAGTGCTTAGCATGTAGTTTTCCTATATTTCGATGATATGACCCTATGATTTAGTCTAACTTTGATTGAATGAGAAGCATGATTATAGGAAAAGCATGAAGTTGAATTCTTGAATTTGTTTTGATTCTGATGGTAATTGCCTCATCTTATGCACATGTCATGTCATGAATCACTATATTTATTTAGAGAAAGCTTATGTGTACATAGGACTGCATTTGTTCAGTTGATTTTGTGCATCATATTCTAGAATTTGTTTAATCTGATCTCGAGATGAAATATTAGATCACACTTGATTAGGGAGATGATTTAGGCCATCTTTGGATTGTTTGAGCCTTTCTAGCCTTCGTTGTACATATTTTACCCCTAGTCTCCCATCTGGGCCAAATAAGCTTTTCTCTGTAAATATACCTGCGTTATTTTACTTAGCTTAAATACTTTGTTCCTATCTCTTACCCCAAAAGCATGAAAAGTCATTGGGATATATTGTGAGCTATATGGGTATTAAGTGATAGTGAAAGAGTATGTATAAAAAAATGATGAAAAAAGAAAGAAAAAGAAAAAGAAAAGAAGAAAGAAGAAAATTTAAAAAAAAAATGTTTAGCAAAAGAAATAAGTTTGGGGGAAATAATTAGAGCTTTTACATTATAAATCCTAGAAGTAATGCATGTTAAGGGGTAATTAAACCTAAATCGACTTTATCATACTTTAGCCCTAGCCTTACATTACAAGCCTAATGAAGTCCTAATGATCTTTAGTTAAGTGTGACTACATTAGTGGAGAGAGAAGTGAAAAGTAAACTTATGGGAATGATCACATGTCATTGACTTTGCATTCATTGTGTTGCATAATCTGATCTGGATAATGTACTGTGAAGTGACTTAGACATTTTTCACACACTCACGAGAAGTCCAATTTGGGTTAGGACCTATGATTAAATAATTCTAAGTGCTGGACTTGTAATTGTGAGTCTTTGATTTCATAAGTTTGTACTTTTTCTTTGAGGATGATATTGGGAAAATCATTGTGTTCGTACATGTCATCCCTACAATCATTTTGTTTTGCTGGAGGACAAGCAAAAGCTCAAGTTTGGGGGTGTGATAATTCTATATTTTTAGAATTATTTGTGCTTAATTTCCTAATTAATTATTTGAATCCCCAATTTATTTTGTTAATTATCCCCTTTATTTAATTAAAATTCTCATGTTTGCAGATAAATTAAATCCGAATGAATTTCAAATATTTCGGTAGAAAATGGGTCGGAATTGGGCTAAAATTGAGATTGAGCCACGCAGACAACACGAGTCATGCCACTTAGCACATCCAATTGGACAAGAAGACCGATGACATAGAAATATCTTTTCAAGGAGCCAATGCGTGAAGACAAGTGGCCAAAAAAATGCCAACTCATCAAGGATGTAGAAATTACCATTTTACCCCTAGTGTGTTTATAAATAGGAAAGGATGACAATTGAAAGAGGATGTAATTTTAGGAGTAGGAGTAGTGTAATGTAATGTAAGTTAGGAGTAGTATAGTGTTAGAATTAATCTTAAGATTTATTTTTCCTTGTTTCTTTTAATCTAGTTTTCCATTAGCTACAATTTACTTTTAATGTTCATTTCACTTTTATGTTCTTGATTTTTTCAGTCTTGGATAATTAATTTTCATGTCAAACAATTTATCATTCCAAGCTTCTCGGTTCTATTAAATCAACTCTTTATTTTTTTTTTCAAGTTTTATTTTACATAGCCATTTCTCATAGTGAGCTCTCGGTTTCCATAAGCTTGTGTTTTTATTTGAAGAACCTTTATCCTTTGTGTTATAGTTGTTGGGTTTGTTTATTTTGGGTAGTGCTGAGAGACAAAATCTTGGTGCTAGTTGCTGCTAATAATAATGCTGTAGGGAGGTTTCATCACTGACTGTTTGCTGGTTTTGTTGTACTTGAAACGTGGCTGCTACATCTTGAATTTGTTCTGACACTACACGGAATGAGGATTGAAGCATGGATGGCGGGCTGTGCTGGTAGTATTGCTGCTATTCGGCACTGATCTCGGATGATGGCAGTGGAGCAGCGAGGTATATACTGACTGCAGAGAGGGGCTGGACTGGGCAAGGGCTGATCGGACATGATGCAGCAGTGATCAGGGAGCCATTTTTACCTCTGTTCTGCTCTGTTTTGAGAGCTGCCACTGTTATTACAGCTTATTCATTGTCAGCAAATATGTTAAGGAGGCTCTCGGTACCAAGAATGGGTAAGGATGACGATGAATCATGAGCAGCATTAAGGTGTCATCTATCTTGATGTTACAGAACCAGTACAAGGTCTGGGGCAGAACCACGAAACCGAGAATAGCAGGATCTAGCTGGAGTAGAGCTGAACAGCAGCTGGCACAGAAGCTCACGGACAGTACCGAGACTTGCTGGAAACAGAGAAGATTCAGTATGCCAGGGGCTGTTATTACTGAAGTTGGTAGGAACGGGAGCAGTTAGTAGCTGGCAAGCATGTAGGAAGAGAAACAGGGCTGGCATGTGGAGCTTGGTTTGCTAATGAATGGAACGTGTTGTGTTGAGTGCAGGAAATGAAGAAATGCATGAAACCCAGGTAGGGTTGGTGAGAAGGCAGACCTGAGAACATGGAGCTGGATACGCCTGGAAGAACCGAGAGCAGCAACCCGAGACCTCAGCAAACCTGGAGACAGCTAACCCGAGACCAACTGGAAACCAGAAAATGAAGAAATAAAGGATGAATAGTGTTTGGAGCGATAATTATATGATTTAAAAGTTGCTAGGGCTTTGTTTGGGTAGCTCATTTTAGTTAATTAACTCATTTTCATGCATTGTTAGTTTAGTTTAATTTCAATTTTATTTGTTAAGCTTAATTTAGAGTTTTTAATTAAATTGCATGTTAGTATTCTTGCATAGTAGTATAAAACTTAGTTTTAATTAGGATGATAGTTAATTAAGTGTTCATTTAGAATTAGATTAGGGGTAAATTTATTTCATTAAATCTTAGGTTAGTTTAAATTGCATTTTGATTAAGTAGTTTAATTACATTTTAGGTTTGTTAAATTTAGTGTAATTAATCTTGCTTTGTTATTTCCATATTTGCATTTTATTTTAATTACGTTAATTAGTTTTAACTGTTTAATTTTTTTGTAGGCTTTTTATTTTAATTGCTTTGAGCACTGTAAGTAATTTTGCTCAGTTTTATTTTTCTTTATTTTATAGCTTTATTATTTTATTACTTTCGGTATTTTCAATTCTAGATTAGTAGATCACCTACCTTAATCTCATAATTCGCTAGAATATACTTAGGGTAAGATTAACCGATACTTAATTAGGCTAGTCAACTTCTCTGTGGGACGATAATTCCGGGACTCAAATCCCATTATTACTTGTACGACCCGTGCACTTACGGTAATACGTTTAGGGTATGTCACTCGTTATTCTCATTTTCAATCACTGTCATCCCTCCCTTCTTTGGGACACGTTATACTGGGCTCACCCAGGCACTATCGAAAATAGGATAGATGATCCCTGCATCTAACCACTTAATGATTTCCTTCTTGACAACTTCTTTCATTACAGGGTTTAATCGACGCTGATGCTCTATTGATGACCTATACCCGTCCTCCAGTAGTATCTGTGAGAACCCTGCTGCCCGCCCCTCACCAGGTCACAGGCTTACGGTGAACTCATCATAAACCCGTATTGTCCTCTCTGGGCCCACTGGCCCTCAAGGTTTTGCTCCACTGGGGGGGCAAGCCCATCTCCCAGGAGACGCGTCCCGGAAGGCTCGAACTTGGGTCAATACCCTTGTTCTTGCACTTCCTAACGCCAATGAGCCAATGGCGTTCACCGTAAGTCTGTGACCTGGTGAGGGGCGGGCAGCAGGGTTCTCACATAAAAATGCGCTTGGCTTATTAGTAACAAGAGTGCAAGAACAAGGGTGTTGACCCGAGTTCGAGCCTCCTGGGACGCGTCTCCTGGGAGATGGGCTTGCCCCCCAGTGGAGTAAAACCTTGAGGGCCAGTGGGCCCAGAGAGGACAATACGGGTTTGTGATGAGTTCTCCGTAAGCCTGTGACCTGGTGTGGGGCGGGCAGCAGGGTTCTCACAGTATCTTATGCATATAGATAGAGGAACTAATACCCTTAAGATGAAAGATAAACCAACTTATAGCCTTCTGATGCTCTCTCAACCCTTGTAGTAATTTTGCTTCCTGATCACTGGAGAGAGAAACAGACACTATTATCGATCGAGTGGCAATTCACTTAAGTAAGCATACCTAAGGTGAGAGGGTAAAAGTTTGAGCTCTAATGCTGGAGGATCACTGGTGGATGGAAAGATATTTGAAGTTGGAATAGATGAAGGGTCTAACATCTCGAATTGGGCAATTTCCTCAAAATGAGTGACCCCTAATAATTGTAAAGCTTCATAGGCCTCATCATCATCTTCACTGTATTCTTGAAGCTCAACAGATTTCACTAAGGAGGTTTCTAGAGGGTTCAAAGAATGAGTCTTAGCAAACTCCTCAATGGTGTATTTATCTACTAAATCCATCCTAAAACAATCATGAGAGTCATTAGGGAATCTTAGAGATTTGAAAACATTAAACTTCACTTCTTGATCTTGAACTCTCATCGTTAACTCCCTTTTTTGTACATCAATTAAAGTTCTATCAGTCGCTAGGAAAAGTCTGCCTAATATAATGGGGACTTCCCTATCTTCTTCCATGTCCAATACGATAAAATCTGCAGGGAAAATACATTTGTCCACCTTTACTAAGATATCCTCAATGACCCTCTTCAGATATTTAATGGATCGATCAGCCAACTAAAGGGTCACTGTAGTGGGCTTGGCATCCCCTATTCCTAACTTCTGATAGATAGACAAAGACATTAGATTTATACTAGCTCCTAAATCACACAGGGGTCTACCAAAGAATAAATTTCCAATAGTGCAGGGTATGGTAAAACTCTCTGGATCCTTGAGCTTGGGTGGTAATTTCCTCTGGATAATTGCACTACATTTCTCAGTTAAGACCACCGTCTCATAATCTTCCAATCTTCTTTTCCTAGAGAGGATATCCTTCATAAACTTTGTAAGACCCGATTTTTTATTATATATGTTAATGGAATCATAAGACGGATGATTTGATCATATAAATATGTATGGAATCGTCGAACATACGTAAAATTCGAAAATGGACAATTAAGGAATTTCAAATTAAATTTATGAGATTTGAATTGTTCGAAAAAAGATATGAATTTTTAAATGAGAAATTATAATGGGTTCAAGAAGTAAAATCAGCCTAAATTGGTCCTGAACGTGTAGAAGGGTAAAACGGTCAAAAGATAGAAATTCGGTATTAATGGTGACAAGAAAATTTCATTAAAAATATGGAATTCAAAAATCTTCATCAATAACGAAGAAATAATTAAATTTCGAGTCCAATTGATCAAGATATGAATTTATTGGAATTAATTAGAATTTTCACTCGAAAAATATCCTGAAAATACGAAGAAAATCTTAGAGAGGAAAAGGGAGAAAAAGGAAGAAAATGGAAGAATGTTCGGGGATACACCGAATTTCGGGTAAGAGGTCAAAAGTGACCGATTTGATTTTCAAAAAATTATTTAAATTATATTTAATCAGAAATTAACCCAGAATTAAATATAAAATTGTGCAGTTCGACGATAAATTTCGAACTTCGATTTACGCACCATCACATAATTTGGGTAAGTAAAGCTCATTTACGACAATAATATGATTATTTCGCAATTGGAATTTATTTTGCAGATTTTGGATTAATTTCTGCATAAAAATAAATTATATTTGTATTTTTGAATTAATTGTCATAAATGATATACGGGCTATCCAAAGAGTTTGGAATAAACCCAATGGGTATTGAGAGCCCAATAAACCCGAAGAAAGGATTTAAAAAGTGGAAACGAGCTGAAAATGGGTCGAGGCCCATTAAAATGAAATCGAGCCCAATAAAGTAAAATGGGCCCAATGATTTAAATTAAGCCCAGTAAAAGTGAAATATGAATAATTATGCTTAGATTTAACCTGATAAATGATTATCTGTAGCTCCGGAGTATATATGGGGAGCTAAACGGATCGGGTGATTAGTAGAGTTGGAAAAGTCAGACCGTATAAAAAAATGAGGTAAGGGAATTTTACGAACTACTAGAGGTAACTTTACGCAATTTCAACTTCATTTGTAGTCTCTTAAATTGTCTGAAGGGTCTAGATTTAAGATAAAAATTTTTGTGCCTCGGATGGGTAAATTACCAAAATACCTTTGTGAAGGGTAAAATTTCCAAATTTAAGAAAAATTGGGAGGAGCAAGAACAAGAGGTCCTTGCTTGTTCTTGAGGTGTTTGACACATGCATGGGTAGGCTAGCTAACTTTTAAATAAAAATGCACAGCATTACATATTTTCAACAATGTTGATTTTCTCTGAAATTGATTTGATTAATATAGCCGCCTACGTGATTCTCTAGAAATGTGATGTGCTAGAGCTCAGCTCGCACGAGTTTTGATTTGTGTGATGCATGCATTAGTGCTGGAGCAAGAGCTCGCACTAGAGTTTTACATGCATAGGTGCTGGAGTCTAACTCGCACCAGATTTCCATATGATTTCGTGACAGGGTGCTGGAGTCTAACTCACACTAGATTTTCACTTGATTATTTATGACAAAGTGCTGGAGCCTAGCTCGCACTAATTTTACATGATTTTGACAGAGTGCTGGAGCTTAGCTCGCACTAATCTTATGAGATTTTATGAAACACGTGCTAGAGCTTGGCTCGCACGAGATTTTCCATGATTTTATGAGAGTGCTAGAGCATCACTCACACTGGTTTTATGAGAACATGCGATGAGGCGTGCTTGGAGTGTCGAGTAGACTGTGTGTCACCCCGATTAAATAGGCTCGCACGTGCGTTTTGAGATAGGGCATGAGTATGGATATGAGATATGGGTCCACGAAGTCATTGTACCATGCAAATAGCATGGAGTATGCTATACCTTGCTTGGATTGATTATGTGGCATCTTCGAATGTGAGTGGCATCTTCAGATGTGTGGCATCTTCGGATGCAAGTGGCATCTTCGGATGTGAGTGATCAGGCAAGACCGACTGGATGGACTGACCCACCTCCCGGGGCGGTTCCCGATAGTGGTGAGACCCCACACACTAGGATCCGTGTAGCATTGGGATCACAAGGACATATGGCCATCGTCCTAGTTATTTGCCCAAGATATATATATCTATTGCCTAGTCTCGCATGTTGATGTTTTTGAGAAACACATTTTGTGGATTTTGTATGAGTCTGGATCACCCGAGGGAGGGGTTAGATCCTGACTGAGATAAGATTTTGATGAGAATGAAACTGGGTTTTAAAGTAAATTTGCATGATGTTATTTCTATGCTATTTAAACCCATGAATGATGTAAACTGGTTTTACATGATATTCCTTTTTATTGCATGGTACTATTGCTTTGAAAAGCATTTGATTTCATGGTGTTGTGTGAGTCAGGAACACCTAAGGGATAGGCTGAGTCCTGACTTTGTTGTGAAATTTTAATGAGAATGAAATGAATTAAAAGAGTTGCATGTTGAATTTTCCATGCTCTTTGAAATCCACATGCAAACTTGTTTTACATAACATCACGAATTATAGCATCTGTTTTGAACTGTGTGGAGAAAGGGTGGTTTATGCATGGCACCACGTTCATGTAGGTAGTATGGTTACCTACTTGTTCGTAGGATTGCCTTACTGAGCTTGATGTGCTCACCCCTTTCATTTTCTCATACAGATTCCTCCAGTTGACTTTAAGGTGACTGAGTACTGCAATCCTGATATCTGTTGCTGCCCATCATTTTAAGGTATATACACTTGTAAATATTGTATCTAAATAAGAATAGCACAGTAACATGTTGGTAAATAACTTTCAGGGATGTATAGACACTGTACATACTTGTAAATGAATGGGAAAGAATTAGTGAAAAATGCATGTGTTTACCTTTCATTTAATAAGAAATTAAGTTATATGATTATTGAATGGTGGGACTAGCATTTACGCACAACCCAATTGTTAGTGGAGTTTGATCATGATTAGAGGACAGGTAAGTATGAAAGAAAAATGAAAAATTTACTCTGATTTTTGGGTCGTGACAAATGGTGGTATCAGAGCAAAATTAGTTTGATGTGTGTTAGAGTCAGTAATTAGAAAATTACATCCCCGTGTTACTGTGCTTGGTTGGATACAATAGTGTATATCGAGATGGGTTTTAACTAAGAAATGGTTGAGAATGCAGGAATATAGGCATTATGCCCAATATTAGTCATAGTAGAGGAGGTAGAGCACGAAGCAAAGGTCGTAGAGGTAGGCCTGAACCTGCTAGTAGTGCCGAGTCGACCTATGAGAACCATAATGAGATTGAAGTGGAGGCTGATATTGAGCATGCCCCACAAAGTCCAACAGAGAGATCAGACATCATTGAGACACGCTTCGCGAGGTTAGAGCGAAGTGTGGAGAATATTTTAGAAGCTAATTGCTCAGAGTATGCCTGGGATTTGAGGGCGAGTCAGAGCATTGGTGGAAGTCCGCTCGACCCATCTTAAGAGTTAGACATCGAGAGCCGACATGAGAAATATTTTTGGATGTATTCCGGTGACAAAATATCTCAGACACTGCTTAATGGAAATTACAGATAAAATTTCTTACTCTAACCCAAAAGAACTAGTTGATTGACGAGTATTAAACTCAATTTATATCCCTGGGCAGGTATTACCCCGACACTATGGGTAGTGAGAGTAAAAAAACTCAAAAGTTTATAGAAGGGCTCAGATTGTCGATTTAAGTTCGATTGGCCTTGTTGGATATCACTACCTATGCCGAGGCAATGCGCAGACTACAGTTGTGTGAATAAGATCATGAATTGCACGCCTCTGAGAATGAGAAAGGTAGTCAAAACCGAAATAGAGATAGGAAGAGAATATAGCATGACAGAGATGTCAAAACGGGAAAAAGGTAGTTTGGTAAGAGATTAGAGTTAATGAGTCACGAGGTAAGAGGATTGGTAAGGCCCCAGTGTATCCAATTTCAACATTTTTTAGGGGTATTGTGATTGGAGGACCCCGACCTGCAGTGTGAGCAGTGTAGGATGTGTGGTAGATCCCACGAAAGTAGGGCCTACACCTGCACTTTATTGATTAAAATAAGTGTTAAGTGTGGTAAGACGGGCCATTTATTTAATGATTGCTCAGAGTTGGGTGAGACTACCCCACAAAAGAGCAAAGAGACAGAGAAAATCTTGTTGATATATCTGCACCAAAAAGGGAGACCACAGCCGAAGAGAAAGGGAAAGTAGGCGGTTGGATGAGGGCGAGTGTATGCCTTGGACTAGGACACTATTGATGTTTCATATGATGTGGTGAAAGATACCACACTGGTTATGAATAAAGAAGTAATTATGTTACTTGATCTTGGTACTACACATTTATTCATACCGCCTTTATTTGCATATAAGTTAGCGAAAGACATGAACGCCTACATCCTTGGGCACAATACTGATAGTTAGTACCCCCCAATGATGGAGGGTTAACTAATGAAATAATTATGAAGAAATTATAAGTTGAAAACGGGGGAAGAAGTATAAGTCAGCCAATTTATTCAATGGAATATGAATAATTTGAAGTAATATTTGAGAATAAATTGGTCGGCTGTAAATTATGCTGTTCAGATTTCTATCCTAAGATAGTGATATGGTTACCCCTGAAATGTATACTGTAAGTTTTGACAAGTAATAAAAGGGGTGTAGCGATTGAAATTAAAAGAGTAAATGACTGTACTCACGGAATGTGAGATCTGAGAATTTCAGATATTTTAATGATGTAATACTAATTTAAAGTGTAAATTATTGAACTAGATGAATTGTGGGAATTATAATTGGAGATTTATATGTTAAGTGTGTAAAATGAGCATGAAGTATGAGGACAGATCGATCTGGGAGAAGGAGAGATCGATCTAGTGAGTTATAAACGACAAGGAAGGAGAAATTTAAGGAGCAGATCGATCTCCAATGGAAGAGATAGATCTGAGATCGATCTCCAAATGATTCTGTTTGGGGAGAAGATCGATCTCTTTAGGAGCAGATCGATCTCATAAAGCCATAAAGAGATCGATCTCACCCCTCGACAGATCGATCTCCTAGGCATAAAATTGCCCAGATCGTCCCCAAAATTCAAACACAGATCGATCTTATCAAGAGGCAGATCGATCTCCTACCTCCAGTCTATATAAGGAACCCGTGTTTTCTCTGCAATTTCACTTTCTCTCTCTTCCAAAACCCATTTCCACCGAAAACCTAGTTTCTCACTCCTCCAAATCACCCATTTTTGACCGAATCAGCTGTTGTGGTAAGAAGGAAAGTTGTTCCTCATCAAGGGGAGAACAACATACTTGGAAATCGAAGGACGAATCGGATCGAGGCGTGAGTTGTGCGTCTCACAAGCTTTGGGTAATTTCTAAACCTCGATCTTGATATTTGAGCTGATTTTGATGTTATTGGTGGTTGTAATTGTGTTGAAATAGTTGAGAAATGGTTAGGGATTGATGAATTTCAATGTGGATAGAGTGATAATGATATTTAGCGATTTTGGTAATTTTAGGAATTTTGAGCTATAAATGGAAATATAGACAATGTGGAGAATTAGCCTAGATAATTGGCATGAGGAATGTAGGACATTGAGATATTGTGAATGAGGTTGTAGTTTGGGATTGAGTTACAAGAAATCAAGAGATTTGAGGTGTTATGAGCAATTATGCTCGATTTTGAGAATTGAGGTTTATGTGATATTGAGTATTGATGTTGTGACATCGTTTGGACAGCTCGGGAGTTCCAGAGTGGAATGCGAGGCTAGTCCGTGATACGGGGGAAACAATTGCACTATACGAGGTGCAAAGAGGTAAGGGAAAATCTAAACCATTTGTGTATGTGAATTGCAAACTGTTTTAGCATGATTGGTGGTTTATAAAACAAGCATGTTGAGTGTTTTGTGTTGAGATTAAATTGCACACGATTTTATAGCCGGTTGGAGCCCAATATTTTATGAGTTTATAATTGGGCTCTACGTTAAGGCAATATTGTGATTTGAGAAATATGTGCGTGTGCTTTGCCGGTTAGAACTCGATTTTATTACGTTTTGTGTTGAGTACAAAACGATTTCAAAAAGGGTTTTATGAGAGAAAAACCATCATGAGTTCTACGTGAAGGCAAACCAGTCTTATGAGATAAGACTTAGGTATGTAGATGTGAGTACACACCGGGCATTGCTCTGGTAGCATGTAAGCCCGATTTCTTCTCCGTTCTGGTAACGTGAGAATACCTATTCTGTGGCTGTGCCACGTTGAGAAACCCCATTGGTGGCTGTGCCACGTTATACCCCCTTGGTGGCTGTGCCACGTTGAGAAACCCCATTGGTGGCTGTGCCACGTTATACCCCATTGGTGGCTGTGCCACGTTATACCCAAATTGGTGGCTGCGCCACGTTGAGAAACCCTATTCTGTGGCTATGCCACGCGAGAATTTAAATCAGTGGCTTTGCCACGAGTGTTTTGTGGCTATGCCACGTGAGAAATTTAAATCAGTGGCTTTGCCACGTGTGTTTTGTGGCTATGCCACGTGAGAAATTAAATCAGTGGCTATGCCACGCGTGTTTAGTGGCTATGCCACGTGTATTATTTTTACTATGATTTTATCACATATTTGAGAAAGCGTTTATCGCGTTGTTTTCACATGCTTTGTTAATGCTCTAGAGTGAGCCTTTTTCTTCATGTTTTCACATGACATGACACATGAGAGTGTCGTTTTGAGTATTTTCATGCTATGGTTTTCAAATGAGTTTCACATACAAATAAACCTTTTGTGATGTGCATTTTGGTTTATGAACTGAGTCCTTACCCCCCTTTACTGAGCGATTTAGAAGCTCACCCTGTTTTTCTTTCCCCCCAGAGTTCTTCAAGTGAATAAGGACTTCCCTGCGACGTACGGAGTAGTGGCTAGTGGAGGATTCGAGCTCCAGGCTATATATATTTTGTACTTTGAGGTATATTTATCTTTTCATGTACCCAGACTATTATTGTAATTACAGACACTTGATGTATGACATTATATGGGAGGTATTAGGATTAAATTAACTTGAGATGGATTAATGTATTTGATATGATATTTAAATCCTAGTGATGAGATCCTGAGGCATAATAATTATGATGATGTATGACACTGCACAGGAATGCACCTTTCATTGTGAATCATTGAGTAAAAAGTTTTAAATTGGCCCTATTTTCTGCATTTTCGGGGCGTGGCAGAGTTTTCTTGGTATCAGAGCTTACGGTGTCTAGTACTGTCAGTGTCGGTTAAGTGAAATAGAATACATCCCAAGTGTCTGAAATAGTCTGGTCATGAACTGAAATTGAGGATTGAGATTTCAATCAATTTTGATATGTACGCGCAGGAGACGAGTTGAGATAGAGAATGAGTAAACGACGGGGTCGTTCAAGGAGGCAGGCAGAGTCCCCTCCGCCACCTGTCCCACAACCAGAGAGTCCTAACTCTCGATTTAATCGGATTGAGACCGATGTGAGGCAAGGTTTTGAGCAGATGGCAGCGTTATTCGCGCAACACTTTGGAGTTAATGCCTCGGATACTACCCCTACACCACCACAAGGACCTCCCATACCCTCAGTGCCTCCCGTCACTCAGCCTGAGGATAGAAGCATGGTCCGACTAAGGGATTTTCTGAAGATGAATCTGCCCGCATTTAAGGGAAAGAAGGATCCTACAGAGGCTGAGGAGTGGTTGACAGAATTAAGAATTATATTTGATATTCTGGGGTGCACCGATGCTGAGAGGGTCAGTATGAGTGCCTATATGCTGAAGGGGAGAGCTCGAGATTGGTGGGGTACTACCCAGGGTATTTTGATGTCCCACCATGGTGTGATTGGTTGGGAAGAGTTTCAGACAGCTTTTAGGACCCAATATGTACCACGAGCCGCTCAGAGAAAGAAACAGGCCGAGTTTTTGAATTTGGTACAGGGTGACATGTCTGTGGATGACTATGAGAGCCAATTCACGGCGCTATTGAGATATGACCCAGAGACCTTCAAGAGTGAAGTGCTCCGCACAGAGAAGTTTGTGTATGGGTTGAAGCCCGTCATCAGAGATAGATTGATAGGGCTGTGTATTACTGAGTTTGGAGATGCTCTGAGACGAGCACAAGAGATTGAAAGAGGGATTGAGATGGTACAATCCCAGAATGAGCTCAGAACAGTGAATAGAGATAAGGGCAAGAGGCCAGCACTTTTCCAAACAGAGGCTCGGAGAGGTTCCTTCAGAAGAGGAAGGATTGAGGTGCAGAAGGACAGATTGGAGAGACCCAGAGCCTATCCTATTATCAAGGAGAC
This sequence comes from Firmiana major, assembly GCA_033439115.1. Taxonomy (NCBI): domain Eukaryota; kingdom Viridiplantae; phylum Streptophyta; class Magnoliopsida; order Malvales; family Malvaceae; genus Firmiana; species Firmiana major. The sequence continues at coordinate 15,527,427 of CM065903.1, read as the reverse complement.
CCCTCGATATGTCAGGCCGGAGATAAGGGTTTGTAGAGACTGTGGCCGATCGCATGAAGGAAGTTGTACTGGTTCGATCCATGGATGTTTCAGATGTGGTGACATGGGTCACAGAGTGAAGGACTGTCCCCAACCTCAGATACCACATGCTCCGGAGCCCACTAGACAACAGCCTCAGAGAGTGGATCCCCAGAGATGGGCCACTGCGGCAGAGAAAGGGAAGAAACCTGTGGCACAGGGACGAGTGTTTGCCCTGGATAAGGAGACCGCAGACACTTCGGCAGAAACTATAAGAGGTACACTCTCTGTCTGTAATTATGAGGCTCATGTGTTGATTGATTCAGGATCCACGCATTCGTTTATTTCTGAGCATTTTGCATGTAGATTAAACTTGAAGTTTGAACCTCTAGAATATATACTACATGTAAATACCCCTATGCCTGAATCCCAGAGAACTGAGTTAATCTGTAGAGGATGTGAGATAAAGTTGGGAGATAGAGAGATGCTAGCAGATCTAATCATGTTGAATATACATGGGTTTGATGTAATTCTGGGAATGGATTGGTTGGCGACCAATCGAGTGAGTTTAGACTGCTACACTAAGATTGTAACTTTCTCCCTACCTGAACCTTACAGTGTACGATTGAGATATTGAGAAAATGAATATGTGGAATTCTAGTAGTAATTTGAGAATTTTGATATTATTTTTGGAGAATATTAAATATGATTATTCATGTGAAGGTTATGAGACACTCATCTCAGACGATGAGCGGGAACATCCGAGGATTGAGGATATACCTGTGGTGTGTGAATTTCTGGATGTTTTCCCAAATGAATTGCCAGGTTTACCACCAGAGAGAGAGCTGGAGTTTACCATTGATTTGGTACCAGATACTCAGCCGATCTCTAAACCTCCTTACAGGATGGCATTAGTGGAACTTGAGGAATTGAAGAGACACTACAGGAGTTATTGGATCAAGGGTTCATTAGACCCAGTGTTTCGCCGTGGGGAGCGCCAGTACTATTTGTTAAGAAGAAGGACGGTAGTCTCAGATTATGTGTAGACTACCGGTTGTTGAATAAAGCCACGGTGAAGAATAAATACCCACTACCCAGGATTGATGATCTACTGGATCAACTGAGAGGGGCATCAGTCTTTTCTAAGATTGATTTGAGATCGGGCTATCACCAATTGAGGATCAAGGAAGAAGATATTCCAAAGACGGCCTTCAGGACAAGGTATGGCCATTACGAATTTCTGGTGATGTCCTTTGGATTGACGAACGCCCCTGCAGCATTTATGAGATTGATGAACGAGGTGTTTAGAGACTATCTGGATAAGTTTGTGATAGTCTTTATTGATGATATCCTGGTGTACTCTCGGTCGTATGAGGAGCATGCACAGCACTTGTGGTTAGTACTTCAGATACTCCGAGATAAGCAATTGTACGGAAAGCTTAGTAAGTGCGAGTTTTGGCTGAACCGGATAGCTTTCCTTGGGCATATAGTCTCAGAGGAAGGAGTATCAGTGGACCCAAGTAAGGTGGAGGCTGTGCTTAATTGGGACCGACCGAGGACAGCGACTGAGGTACGAAGCTTCCTTAGTTTGGCAGGGTATTACAGGAGATTTGTGGAAGGATTTTCAAGGATTGCCGCCCCTTTAACTAAGCTCACGCACAAAGAGACTCCATTTATATGGACTGATCAATGTGAGCTCAGTTTTCAGGAATTAAAAAGGAGATTGACAGCGGCACCTGTGTTAACTATCCCTGAGGGATCAGGAGGATTCTCGGTGTATAGTGATGCATCTCATCAAGGATTGGGGTGTGTGCTGATGCAGCATGGAAGAGTGGTCGCATATGGATCGCAACAGCTAAAAGATCATGAGCGGAATTACCCCACGCATGATTTGGAGTTACCGCTGTGGTATTTGCTTTGAAGATCTGGCGACATTACTTATATGGGGAAAGATTCCAGATCTTCACTGATCACAAGAGTTTGAGATATCTCTTTGATCAGAAAGAGTTAAACATGAGACAAAGGAGATGGATGGAACTCCTTAAGGATTATGACTGCAAGATTCTTTATCATCCGGGTAAGGCAAATGTGGTTGCTGATGCCCTGCGCAGGAAGAGTATGATATCTGCTATGATTATCAGGGAATGGGATTTGTTAGAGCAGTTCGCCGAACTTCGGATCAGAGTTAAAGAGGTAGAGACTGGATTTCTGGCTAGCCTGCGGATAGAGCCCAGGATCATGGATCAGATTAGAACTGGGCAGCGCAGTGATCAGAGATTGATAGACATGGTTAGCCAAGCTGAGCAGAGTTCGCAGTCGGATCTCACCATCAGTGAGGATGGATTATTGAGGTTCAGAGGACGGATTTGTGTACCGGACGATGATACCCTGAAGAGACAGATACTGAGAGAATCCCACTGCTCGCGATACACCATGCACCCAGGGAGTACTAAGATGTACCGAGACTTGAGAAAGGTGTATTAGTGGAGTGGTATGAAGCGAGACGTGGCAGAGTATGTGGCCAGGTGTTTAGTATGCCAGCAAGTGAAAGCTGAGCATCGGAAGCCCGGAGGACTACTACAGCCCTTACCTGTACCTACATGGAAATGGGAGCATGTCACTATGGACTTTATTATGGGTTTACCGAGGACCCGGAGAGGTCATGACGCGATATGGGTCATTGTGGATAGATTGACCAAGAGTGCACACTTCCTTGCCATCAAGAGCACAGATACTGTGGATGCCTTAGCTGAACTGTATGTCAACGAGATAGCTAGATTACATGGGGCTCCAGTGAGTATTACTTCTGATAGAGATTCCCGGTTTACTTCCAGATTTTGGACCCAGTTTCAGGAGTCCATGGGATCTCGATTGAGTTTTAGTACCGCCTATCATCCTCAGACAGATGGTCAGTCAGAGAGGACTATTCAGACCCTGGAGGATATGTTGAGGGCGTGTACGATGGATTTTAAGGGATCATGGGATGATCACCTGCCCCTAGCAGAGTTTGCGTACAATAACAGCTATCATGCGAGTATTGGAATGGCACCTTTTGAGGCTCTATATGGTAGGAGGTGTAGATCCCCTGTAGCTTGGGAAGAAGTCGGTGACAGAAAGATAAATGCTCCCGAGCTTGTTGAGCAAGCCGTACAGAGTGTGAAACTCATATGTGAGAGGTTACGGGCTGCACAGAGTAGACAGAAAAGCTACGCGGATGTGCGTAGATGGCCACTCGAGTTTGATGTTGGTGATGCAGTATTTCTGAGAGTATCACCGAGCAAGGGTATCATGCGATTTGGGAAGAAAGGGAAATTGAGTCCTCGATACATAGGACCATATGAGATTCTTGAGAAAGTGGGAAAGGTAGCTTACAGATTAGCATTACCCCCACAGATGTCCGGAATACACAATGTTTTTCATGTGTCTATTTTGAGAAAATATCACCCGGACCCTTCTCATGTTATAGAGTATGATGAGATGGACATACAGGAGGACATGAGCTACACTGAGGAACCCGTCCGGATTCTCGATAGAAAAGAGAAGGTACTGAGAACCAAGAGTATCCCATTAGTGAAAGTTTTGTGGAAACATCACTCAATGGAAGAGGCAACGTGGGAACTAGAGAGTCTCATGAAGGAGAAATACCCCCATCTATTTAACTAGTTGAGTTGAATTTGGAGGACCAAATTCTTTTTAAGGTGGGGAGGATGTGAGATCTGAGAATTTCAGATATTTTAATGATGTAATAATAATTTAAAGTGTAAATTATTGAACTAGATGAATTGTGGGAATTATAATTGGAGATTTATATGTTAAGTGTGTAAAATGAGCATGAAGTATGAGGACAGATCGATCTGGGAGAAGGAGAGATCGATCTGGTGAGTTATAAACGACAAGGAAGGAGAAATTTAAGGAGCAGATCGATCTCCAATGGAAAAGTAGATCTCCTTATGAATTTGTTTGAGAAGGGATCGATCTCATGAGGAAGAGATCGATCTCCAAATGATTCTGTTTGGGGAGAAGATCGATCTCTTCAGGAGCAGATCGATCTCATAAAGCCATAAAGAGATCGATCTCACCCCTCGACAGATCGATCTCCTAGGCATAAAATTGCCCAGATCGTCCCCAAAATTCAAACACAGATCGATCTCATCAAGAGCCAGATCGATCTCTTACCTCCAGTCTATATAAGGAACCCGTGTTTTCTCTGCAATTTCACTTTCTCTCTCTTCCAAAACCTATTTCCACCGAAAACCTAGTTTCTCACTCCTCCAAATCACCCATTTTCGGCCGAATCAGCTGTTGTGGTAAGAAGGAAAGTTGTTCCTCATCAAGGGGAGAACAACATACTTGGAAATCGAAGGACGAATCGGATCGAGGCGTGAGTTGTGCGTCTCACAAGCTTTGGGTAATTTCTAAACCTCGATCTTGATATTTGAGCTGATTTTGATGTTATTGGTGGTTGTAATTGTGTTGAAATAGTTGAGAAATGGTTAGGGATTGATGAATTTCAATGTGGATAGAGTGATAATGATATTTAGCGATTTTGGTAATTTTAGGAATTTTGAGCTATAAATGGAAATATAGACAATGTGGAGAATTAGCCTAGATAATTGGCATGAGGAATGTAGGACATTGAGATATTGTGAATGAGGTTGTAGTTTGGGATTGAGTTACGAGAAATCAAGAGATTTGAGGTGTTATGAGCAATTATGCTCGATTTTGAGAATTGAGGTTTATGTGATATTGAGTATTGATGTTGTGACATCGTTTGGACAGCTCGGGAGTTCCAGAGTGGAATGCGAGGCTAGTCCGTGATACGGGGGAAACAATTGCACTATACGAGGTGCAAAGAGGTAAGGGAAAATCTAAACCATTTGTGTATGTGAATTGCAAACTGTTTTAGCATGATTGGTGGTTTATAAAACAAGCATGTTGAGTGTTTTGTGTTGAGATTAAATTGCACACGATTTTATAGCCGGTTGGAGCCCAATATTTTATGAGTTTATAATTGGGCTCTACGTTAAGGCAATATTGTGATTTGAGAAATATGTGCGTGTGCTTTGCCGGTTAGAACTCGATTTTATTACGTTTTGTGTTGAGTACAAAACGATTTCAAAAAGGGTTTTATGAGAGAAAAACCATCATGAGTTCTACGTGAAGGCAAACCAGTCTTATGAGATAAGGCTTAGGTGTGTAGATGTGAGTACACACCGGGCATTGCTCTGGTAGCATGTAAGCCCGATTTCTTCTCCGTTCTGGTAACGTGAGAATACCTATTCTGTGGCTGTGCCACGTTGAGAAACCCCATTGGTGGCTGTGCCACGTTATACCCCCTTGGTGGCTGTGCCACGTTGAGAAACCCCATTGGTGGCTGTGCCACGTTATACCCCATTGGTGGCTGTGCCACGTTATACCCCAATTGGTGGCTGCGCCACGTTGAGAAACCCTATTCTGTGGCTATGCCACGCGAGAATTTAAATCAGTGGCTTTACCACGAGTGTTTTGTGGCTATGCCACGTGAGAAATTTAAATCAGTGGCTTTGCCACGTGTGTTTTGTGGCTATGCCACGTGAGAAATTAAATCAGTGGCTATGCCACGCGTGTTTAGTGGCTATGCCACGTGCATTATTTTTACTGTGATTTTATCACGTATTTGAGAAAGCGTTTATCGCGTTGTTTTCACATGCTTTGTTAATGCTCTAGAGTGAGCCTTTTTCTTCATGTTTTCACATGACATGACACATGAGAGTGTCGTTTTGAGTATTTTCATGCTATGGTTTTCAAATGAGTTTCACATACAAATAAACCTTTTGTGATGTGCATTTTGGTTTATGAACTGAGTCCTTACCCCCCTTTACTGAGCGATTTAGAAGCTCACCCTGTTTTTCTTTCCCCCCAGAGTTCTTCAAGTGAATAAGGACTTCCCTGCGACGTACGGAGTAGTGGCTAGTGGAGGATTCGAGCTCCAGGCTATATATATTTTGTACTTTGAGGTATATTTATCTTTTCATGTACCCAGACTATTATTGTAATTACAGACACTTGATGTATGACATTATATGGGAGGTATTAGGATTAAATTAACTTGAGATGGATTAATGTATTTGATATGATATTTAAATCCTAGTGATGAGATCCTGAGGCATAATAATTATGATGATGTATGACACTGCACAGGAATGCACCTTTCATTGTGAATCATTGAGTAAAAAGTTTTAAATTGGCCCTATTTTCCGCATTTTCGGGGCGTGACACGGAATGAGTAATGACATAGTTAGTTATAACTTATATACGAAAGGAGATAAGCTTTAAGATGTGACAGATCCTGAATACAAGATCTATTAGAATAAGAGGCATATGCAAGGTAAGAATATTTCTGAAATGTGAAGTAATTTGGATTAAGCTATATGTAGTGAATATGAATTGCGACCAAGGATAAGGGGTGGATATATCTATAACCAGTCTATGTGGTCATGTCTGAGGGTTAATAAAGGTATTTCAAAATACCTCCCCACCTAAAGACTTGACAGCGTCTAGAAGTACATATAAACTATAAATTGAAATCGACAGTCGTAATATATACATTTAAAATTAGGGCACCTTTACTGGTATGATAAAGAAATCTAGAATTCGATTAATCAGGAAGGTTTAAAAATTAAAATTTTATAAAAGCCGTTAATATAAGAAAAAGGAAATGACGCGGGTTAGTATCTTAAACGAAAGCGATTTTGAAATGACATTATACGTATATGCGTACATAGGTCAAGAATATTGGTGATTAAAATATTTAGTGGAACTCAACTACGATGAGGTATTTGAACTTTACCTGGACCGATTTGTTATCATCCTTATTGATGATATTTTGGGTGTATTTAAAGTTCAGGGAAAATTATAAGCAACAATTGGAAATTGTTTTTACAGATGGTTTGTTGAGAGATCTCGAAATGGACTACTTTGTTGATACGTGTAACTAAGAAAAGTGGTATTTGAATGGGATGATAAACGTGATAAGAGTTTTGATGCATTGAAGTATGAACTAACCACCGCATTTATTTTCACCATACCCAATAGCTCAAGAGGTTTCAGTGTATATGGATACCTCAAAATAATGAATGGGCTATGTATTGATGCAAAATGAGAAGATAGTCGATTATGGATCCAGATAACTCAAGGATCATGAAAGAAACTATCTGACCCATGATTTAAAGTTGGCAGCGATAGTGTTTGTACTGAATATATGTCACTACCATGTACACGGTGAGAGATTTTGTGTATGCACTGATAATAAAAACCCCGAGTATCTGTTTTTATAGAAAGAGTCGGATATGAGAACAAAGAGGGTTAGAGCTTTTGAGGGATTATGATCGTGGAAATAGTACCACCCAAGAAAGGCTAATGTAATAGCTGATGCCTTGAGCAGAGAGAGCCTAGGGATGGTATTACATATGATGGTCAGAGAGCGTGAGCTGCTAGAGCAATTGTGAGCCTCAGTAGTGATATGATCCCTTTTGATGATGACAGTGATTGTGTGACAGCTAGCCTAAGATTAGAACCAGATTTAGTAACCGAATTTGATAGGCTTAGCGTGATGATCGGCATGTTGTCGATAGTATGGGTTAGATTCAGAAAGGTACAGTGACAGAGTTCATAGAGAGTGATGATGGCTTACTGAAGTTCAGAGACAATGTAAGTGCTCAACGGGACCATAGTTGATGAGATAGTGATATTGTCAGAAGCTCGTCCTTCGAGATATACAGTACATCCGAGAAGTAATAATATATCGAAATTTTAGAAAAAGGTATTGGTGATCAGATATGAAAAGAGACATTGTAGAGATTTTGGAGAAGTGTCTCGTATTTCAGCAGATTAAAGTAGAGCAATCGAGGTTTGCAGGGTTGTTGCAACTTCTACCTATATCGACACGAAAATGGGAGCAAGTTACCATGGATATGGTGATGGGTTATAGAGGACCCAAATGAATCATGAGGCTATCTGGGTGATAGTTGATAAATTGACTAAGTCTACCCACCTTCCGGTTATGAAATCCCCAGATACTCTGAGTGTGTAGGTGAAGTTATATGTGTATGAAAGATTGTGGAACACCATGTATTTTCCAGTGAGCATTATTTCATATAGGGATTCCTGCTTCAGTTCCCACTTCTGAGAATATTTTCAGGAAGCTATGGGAACCCGATTAAGTGTTAGCACAGCTTTTCGTCCTCAGACAGATGGTCAGTCAGAGGGGCTGTACAGGTTTTGGAGGATATGATAAGAGTGTGTGCATTGATTTTATAAGCTCTTGGGATAATCAGTTGCTACTAATTGAATTTGCCAATAATAACAGTTGTCACTTGAGTATCAGGATGACATTATGTGAGGCCTTGTATGGTCATAAGAGTTATTCCCCGACTTGGATAAAAAGAAGCGGGTGACAGATAGAGAATTGTTCCCAAATTGGTAAGATAAACCTCTGAGGATGTTCAGTTGATTTGTGAGAGATTAAAAACACCTCAGATCAGACAGAAAGGCTATGCTGACAAGAGACAGGAAACCATTAGAATTCACTGAGGGTGAATTAGTATTGTTGGAAATTACTTATCCTAAGGGCATAAGAACATAATGAGATTCAGAAAGAAGACGAATTGAGTTTTGTTAGATTGAATCCTTTGAGAGATTTGACAAAGTGGGAGATAAGGCCTGTAGGTTGGCGTTACCCCTTGAATTAGCAGGCATCCACAATGTGTCCCATCTTTTGATGCTTCGAAAATACTATCCGGACCCAGCATATGTGATCGGATATGAGCTCCAATAGCTCAGCTCAATGAAAGTATAACGTATGTTGAAATATTGATTCGGGTATTAGACGGAAGGAGAAAGTGTAGAGGTTTAAGATGATCTCCATAGTCAAGTCCTTTGGTAGTAGTACACTCCGGAAAAGTTACATGAGAATTAAAGAATAAGATGCGATAGATATACCCGGAGTTGTTTATGGACACATTTGACTTGGTTCTAATTTGGAGGACCAAATTTCTTAAGTGGCGGAGATTATGTAAGACTCGATTTTTTATTATATATGTTAATGGAATCATAAGACGGATGATTTGATAATATAAATATGAATGGAATAGTCGAACGTACGTAAAATCCGAAAATAGACAATTAAGGAATTTCAAATTAAATTTATGAGATTTGAATTGTCTAGACAGAGATATGAATTTTTAAATGAGAAATTATAGTGGGTTCAAGAAGGAAAGTCGGCCTAAATTGGTCCCGAACGTGTAAAAGGGTAAAACGATCAAAAGACAGAAATTCGGTATTAATGGTGAAAAGAAAATTTCATTAAAAATATGAAATTGAGAAATCTTGATCAATTACAAAGAAATAATTAAATTTTGAGTCCAATTGATCAAGATATGAATTTATTGGAATTAATCGAAATTTTCACTCAGAAAATATCCCAAAAATACGGAGAAAATATATAAAAAAAGGCTTAAAATACAATAAATAAATTAAATTAATTAATTTGAATAAAATATAATTTTTTAACGATATTTTTGGATTTTTAGAATATTTTAATGATTAAAATAATATTCAAATAAATTATAAATATAAATATATATAAAAAAAAAAGATAGAAAAAAAAAGATAGAAATCTGAAAATTTAAAGTGGAAAAAACGCGAAGGCCAAACCCAAGGAAGGCGACCCAAGGAATTCTTCACAGACGAGCCACCACCGGCGACCAGACGACCAGGCAAGGACTGACGAAGGAAGCCAGCGACCGCGCGATCCTCCAGCCACCGACGACACGCCCTACCGACGTCGGAGAGAGCAGATAGGAGGAGGAATAGCCGCGGAGAGGAGAAGCAAATCTGGAGACCACCGGCGAGGAGTTGGCTCTGATTGAGGCTAGCCGAGGGTTCCTCGGCACGAGACGCGTCGAACGACGGTAGCGACACACCGGGAATCAGTCGGACGTCAAAAAGAGCTCAACTGGTCGGCGATTCAGTGAGAAAGCTACTGTGCTGAATCGGACCGGATCGGTTCAGCCAAGAAAAAGAGGAAAAAGGAGAAAAAGGGAGGAAAGAGAAAAAGGAAAAAGGGAAAGAATTTTTGAGGATGCACCGGACTTCGAGTAAGTCGGTAAGTGGTCAAAAGTGATCGATTTGATTTTCGAGGAATTTATTTAAATTATATTTGATCAAAAATTAACCCGAAATTAAATATAAAATTATGCAGTTCGACAATAAATTTCGAACGTGAGTCGATTAAACTTTGATTTGCGCACCATCACATAATTTCGGGTAAGTAAAGCTCATTTACGACAACAATATGATTGTTTCGCAATTAGAATTTATTTTGCAGATTTCGGATTAATTTTTGTATAAAAATAAATTATATTCGTATTTTTGAAGCATTTGTCGTAAATGATATACGGGCTATCCAAAGAGTTTGGAACGAAACCCAATGGGTATTGAGAGCCCAATAGACTCGAAGAAAGGATTTAATAAGAGAAAACGGGCTGGAAATGGGTCGAGGCCCATTAAGATGAAATCGGGCCCAATAAAGTAAAATGGGCCCAATGATTTAAATTAAGCCCAGTAAAAGTGAAATCTGAATAATTTTGCTTGGATTTAACTCGATAAATGATTATCTGCAGCTCCGGAGTACATATGGGGAACTAAACGGATCGGGTGAATGGTAGAGTTGAGAAAGTCAGACCATACAAAAAAATGAGGTAAGAGAATTTTACGGACTGCTAGAGGTAACTTTACGCAATTTCAACTTCATTTGTAGTCTCTTAAATTGCCTGAAGGGTCTAAATTTAATATAAAAATTTTAATGCCCCGGATGAGTAAATTACCAAAATACCCTTGTAAAGGGTAAAATTTCCAAATTTAGGAAAAATTGGGGGGTGCAAGAACAAGAGGTCCTTGCTTGTTCTTGAGGTGTTTGACACATGCATGGGTAGGCTGGCTAACTTTTAAATAAAAATGCACAGCATTGCGTATTTTCAAAAATGTTGATTTTCTCTGAAATTGATTTGAGAAATATTGTCGCCTACGTGATTTTTTAGAAATGTGACGTGCTAGAGCTCAGCTCACACGAGTTTTGATTTGTGTGATGCGTGCATTAGTGCTGGAGCAAGAGCTCGCACTAGAGTTTTACATGCATAGGTGCTGGAGTCTAACTCGCACCAGATTTTCATATGATTTCGTGACAGGGTGCTGGAGTCTAACTCGCACCAGATTTTCACTTGATTATTTATGACACAGTGCTGGAGCCTAGCTCGCACTAGTTTTATATGATTTTGACAGAGTGTTGGAGCTTAGCTCGCACTAATCTTATGAGATTTTATGAACCGCGTGCTAGAGCTTGGCTCGCACGAGATTTTCCTTGATTTTATCAGAGTGCTGGAGCATCGCTCGCGCTGATTTTATGAGAACATACGATGAACCGTGCTTGGAGCGTCGGGTAGACTATGTGTCACGCCGATTAAATAGGCTCACATGTGCATTTTGAGGCAGGGCATGAGTATGGATATGAGATATGGGTCTACAAAGTATGTTGTACCGTGCATGTAGCATGGAGTATGCTGTACCGTGCTAGGATTGCTTATGTGGCATCTTCAGATGCGTGACATCTTTGGATGTGAGTGATCGGGCAGAACCGACGGGATGGACTGACCCACCTCCCAGGGTGGTTCCCGATAGTGGTGAGACCCTTCACACTAGGATCCGTGTAGCAGTAGGAGCACAAGGACATATGGCCATCATCCTAGTTATTTGCCCGAGATATATATATCTATTGCCTAGTCTGCAATGTTGATGTTTTTGAGAAACACGTTTTGTGAATTTTTATGTGAGTTTGGATCACCCGAGGGAGGGGTTACATCCTGACTGAGATAAGATTTTTATGAGAAAGAAACTGGGTTTTAAACTGAATTTGCACGATGTTATTTCCATGCTATTTAAACCCATGAATGATGTAAACTGGTTTTACATGATATTCCTTTTATTGCATGGTAGTATTGCTTTGAAAAGCATTTGATTTCATGGTGTTGTGTGAGTCAGGAACACCCGAGGGATGGGCTGAGTCTTGACTTTGTTGTGAAATTTTAATGAGAATGAAATGATTTAAAAGAGTTACATGTTGAATTTTCCATGCTCTTTGAAATCCACATGCGAACTTATTTTAGATGACATCATGAATTATAGCATTTGTTTTGAAATGTGTAGAGAAAGGGTGGTTTATGCATGACACCACGTTTATGTAGGTAGTATGGTTACCTAATTGTTCGTAGGATTGGCTTACTGAGCTTGATGTGCTCACCCCTTTCATTTTCTCACACAGATTCCTCCAGTAGACTTTAAGGTGATTGAGTACTACATTCCTGATATCCGCTGCTGCCCATCATTTTGAGGTATATAAACTTGCAAATATTGTATCCAAATAAGAATAGCACAGTAACATGTTGGTAAATAACTTTCAGGGATGTATAGACACTGTAAATACTTGTAAATGAATGGGAAAGAATTAGTGAAAAACGCATGTGTTTACCTTTCATTTAATAAGAAATTAAGTTATATGATGATTGAATGGTGAGACTGGCATTGACGCACAACCCAATTGTTAGTGGAGTGTGGTCACGATCAGAGGACAGGTAAGTATGAAAGAAAAACGAAAAATTTACTCTGAGTTTTGGGTCGTGACAAACTTCACATAGATTGGCATTTGCTCTAAGGTATCTGCGAAGGGAATGTTGATGTGAAGTTTCTTAAAAACCTCAAGGAATTTGGCAAATTGTTGATCGATTTTTTGCTTTTAGAACCTCCGAGGAAAAGGTACCGGCGGTCTAACAGGGGAAGGTGTAGTGGAATCATGTGTAGCATCAGAGGATGAGGAAGGTTGTGACAAAGATACAGGTACAGACGAAGAAACACCTAGCTTTGTTTCATGTGTAGCTTGATCAATTGGTTCCTGCTCTTTCTTAGCTGCTTCTTTAGAACCTATGGGTTTTTCAACTATGGGCTTTTCAGGTCTGGACTTAACTGGTGGATCCTCGGCAACGGCGCCAAAAACTTGATACGAACTACGCCCAATCTAAGTGACCTAGACGTTCTATCTGCAAGTGCACGAGTCGTACAAGTAATAATGGGATTTGAGTCTCGAATTATCATCCCACAGAGAAGTTGATTAGCCTAATTAACTACCGGTTAATCTTACCCTAAGTATATCCTTGCAAATTATGAATTGTTGATGGGTTTAATCTACAAGGCTAAAATTAAAAGTACTGAAAGCAATAATAATTATAAACTCAATAAAATAAAATCAAGCTAAAATTACTTACAGAGCTCCAAGCAATTAAAGAAAACACCTACAAAAGATAATTAAAACAGTTAAAATTAATTAAAGCAATTAAACTAAAATGCTAATATGAAAATAAAGAAACAAAATTAATTAAGCTAAAATTAAACAATCCTAAAAATAAAATATGCATGTAATTAAACTACTTAATAACAATGCAAACTAACCTAAAATTTGATAAAATAAAACTTCTATTAATCCTAAAGAAATTCTTAAATCAAACTAAGAAATTAACTACATATAAAATAATCCTAATCAAATCTAACTCTAACTAATTACTAACACTAAAACAAAATCTAATTAATGCATGAGAAATAATATTTTTCGATTTCTTTTCAATTTAAAATGAAAATTTAAAACATACATAAAATGATTTTACACTAATTTCATTATAAATGCAACATCTAATTCCTAATCATAATATAGTCACAAATTAGCTACTAATAAAATTAAACTAAACCTTAAACTAATAAACTAAGAAAATTAAACTAATATGCAAATTAATATATACCTAGACTCACAAACAATAAAATGTATAAGCACCATTTAACAAAATAATATAGAAGCAAAAAATAGTAATTTGTGTTAATTCTAAGGGCCAAAGGTGGCATTGCTTAGTTTCCCAGTTGCCTCGGTCCCGACTACAATGCCAATACACATTTTTTTCCAGGTCTGGGTGCTGTCTTCTGCAAGTTCCACCGACTCCTACTCTCAGTTCCGTGTATAGCTCCCTTCCCTATAACACAGTACAACACGTCTCCAACTACTTCAAGCTTCATTTTCTAGCCAAACCTGATCCACGAACACGTCCTGCTCCTGCATCCGTTCCCTGCCCATACCGCTGTAACTAGCTTGTTCTACTCCATTCCCTGCCCATGCCACTGGTAGCACTAGCTGCTCCTACTTCTTTTCCAGCTAATGTCCGCGAACTCTATACCAGCTGCTGTCCGCTTCTGCCTCCTAGTACAGTCGGTATCGTCCCCTCGTCCAGCAACTGATCAGCTTCTCTTATTCCTCATCTGCAGTGCATCCATTTTGTAATATATCTTTTGCAGTCAGCTGCAAACCCGAGTAACACCATGCACTGATGTTGTCTCCTCTTTTGTTGCAGGTGTGAGAGAAATGGCCTCGCTTAATCTAACCGAAATAGAAGATTATGACAGGATTAAATGATCAAAATCAACAAATGCATTATTCTACATCATAGAGGAATCTAAACACTATACAACCAGTAATGAGAAATTGCAAAAAACAATTTAGCATGAGCAGAATAACTATTGAAACCGGTCCTTGTTGCATCTAGCAGTTAGCTCCTCCTTAGCTCACCATCCAGCATCCATTCTTCCACACCCCGAGCATCACAAAATTTAACAAGCAACATAATAAAAACAACCAAAGGTGAACAGTAGATAAATCATGAAACAGAGGATAACATAGATGAAATGCGATTTCTGTCCACTGCACTCGTGAGGCTCTAATGCACCGAATGTCATTAGCTTATCAACCCTTATCACCGGCCAGCAACAGGTAGCAACCCATACAAATTAAAAATGCCAAGAAAAAAAATGCAAAGCAAGGACAACACACTTTGAATATTGAAATAAAAGATGAAAACTAAAACTCTAAATACAGAAAATAGATGAATCCATATAACATAGACTAAAAAAAATTGAAAAAAAAAAGAAGATAAAAAGTAACAAAGTAATGCAGGATTTAAGAGTAAAAACAAAAAGAAATAAGTGGTCATCAACAACTGAAAATAAAAGCAAAACTATCCACACCCGTAAGCTCAATAATGTGAACATTCATCATCCTCAGGTTGCTTCAATTCCAGCTCTTACTGCCATGGTTCCACATTGCCATTGATGTGGAACAATGCTCGGCATTAACCCACATCAAAGCACCAGAACCGAAAGGCAAAAATGAAGGAACAGACCTTGTCACTCAAATGAACAAAAAATGAAGAACAAAAACATGGAACTTTAATAATGAACAAACCGAGAGCTATCAACAATAGGAAAAATATAGCTTTTCATGAAAACCCGAGCATAAACATAAAGGACTGAAATTTTAACAAAACCAAGAATAAGAGAAATATAAAGGGTAACTAATCATTAATGTAAAAATATCAAAGAACTAGAAATGAACAAAAGCTTTTTTATCAGAATATGGAAATTGCTATGAATAGTAACTTAAAAATGGTGGCTAATGGAAAAGAAAGCTTAAAAACAAGGAAAATAAATCCTAAATGTACCTTACAACTATTCTACCCTATGCTACCTTAACTAGTTCTTTTCTCAATTGCTATCATGTCCTATTTATACACACACTTAGGGGTACAATGATAATTTTTCATCCTGATGAGTTGGCATTGTTTGGCCACTTTTCTTCATTTTATTTGCTGCAGAGTAGATATTTCCACGTCACCCGTTTTCTAGTACACTTGACTGTGCGATGTGGCCTGGCATGTGTCTTCCATAAGGTTGGCACGATGTCTGTCGATCTTATCGTTTCGAAGGGGATAAAATACTAACACTCGACATCCCACGTGTCCAGACGACTGGTGACTCGGTCTGCAAATTGGAAGTGGTCCAGTTTCCTTTAGCCCATTTTTAGCCCATTTTTTACTGAAACGACTGAGTTTCATTTGGATTTAATTTATCTGCACATTAAATAATTTTAATTAAATAAAGGGGATAATTAACAAAAATAAATTCTAGATTTAAATAATTAATTAGGAAATTAAGCATAAATAATTCTATTAAAAATAGAATTGTCAGATAGACCACTACTTAATCTTGAATACCTTCCTCTTCTCAATTTCCCATAATGCTAGGTTTTTATTCCTACCCACAATTTTAGGCAAGCCCAAATACTTCTCAATTGACGTAATCACCTTGATCAACAACTTGTTCTGTAATAATTCTCTTTGCAATAATTCTCTCTCTTGCACTTGAACAATTGAGTTGAAGAATAAAGTGGATTTTTTTATAGTTTATCTACTATCCCGATGCATGCTGATATTGGCTCAATGTCTTTTTCAATGTTTTGACCTCCCTCTCATTAACCTTAGCAAATAAAAGACAATCAGTAGTATAAATAAATAAATGGGTGATACTAGGACCTTACCAACTTGCTCAGACAACAAACAATATTCCATATGTATGATAATGAGCAAATAAAGAAAAAAAAAACTTTCATTACACAACAAGAACAAGTAGGGGACAGCAGATCACCTTAATGTAATCCTCTCTCTAACATAAAAGAATCTGTTATAGTGCCATTTACTAGGATGGAGTCAAATACAGTGGTAACACATTGCATTATCAAAATAATCCATCTCGGGTGTGTCATAACGTGTCAAGACCTAGTTCTTAACCCACTAGACATGAATTATCGAGTAGCCACCAATCATTCTACCAAGGTTTGATTGGTCACCTATTCAAGTTAAGGATAAGGCTTGGTTTACATTCAAAGAATCCTAAGGTTCGGGAGTACGGTTACCGTATATGAAAGAATTAGCATCCCCATAATACCATATTAGATGGTACCAAATAGTCTAAGGTTATTTTAATTTTGCCTATTACTTGCTTTAATTTTGATATGCTTAATATTGAAAAATCTTTTAAGTCTCCTCCATCAAGTTGGTTGGACAACTTAAAAGTTTTTCTTATCTCAAGAGTATTCAAGTAAAACCAATTACCTTTCTAGAAGACACTCCGTTCTCGAATGATTTAAATATATTTTGAAAATTCTTATCATGAAACCTATCTAATTTTTATCGCTCTTAATGATTATTCTTATTCATATTTTATTCTTTTATTTTTATTCTTATTATTTTATTTTACCATATCATTATTTTTATTTTTACATCTTTTAAATAAACATAAATTATTTAATATTGGAAAATTTTCTCTAGACCTTCCATCAAACTGGTCAGACCTTAGAGGGAATTCTCTCACCTTAGAAATTTTTTTAAAGAAACTACTAAAGTGCAATTTCCTTTTAAATTCCATCATTTGAATAACTCATGTTTATTTAAATAATTTAATATTAATTTTATTTCTTTTATATTAATTTTTATTAATTTTAATTCATTTTTAATTCTTGATTATTTAATTTTAATTTATTAATTTCATATATTTTTTATTCTTATGAATTATTAAATATTCTCTTAAATCTTCCATCAAGCTAGTCAGATTTAAAACGAATCTCCTCACCTCAAGATCTCGAAAAGTACTAATCAAGCGCAATCCCTTCAGAATTTCTATCATCGGAATAATTTTTCGCATACTTTTTTATTAATAATTTATTTTAAATAATTTACAAGAAAACTTTAACTTACAAAGCATTTTTTAAAATTTTATACATAGTTTTAGCCATCTAACATAATTTAATTGACAAATCTGATTCTAATTTTAAAATAAATAAATTACTCATAAATTAGTAACAAAATGTAAAAAATGCAAATGAATATTTTAAACAACTTTATTAGATATAATAAACTAAAATAAAACTAATTAATTAAATGAAAAAAAACTCATGAATAAACGTGAAAAATATAAATCATGTACCTTACAATTTTTAATTTCAATGCTCGTTTTTCTTATTCTTTTTACTTCTTTCACCTTTTCACCATATTTCTATTTGTTGGTCCTTCTTTACCTTTCTGAACTTAACCACGAATTTTTTTTATTAAAGCCAAATATCAATTCATTTACTGCCCTTTGTGATTTTAGCTTATAAGGCCCGTGAATTTCAAAGTAATCTTATGATTTCCATGATGTATAGACAAGTTACATAATATATGAATCATAAGAATTGGATACTTTTAAGTGTTAAGTATGAATGAAATGCAAATTGGGTATTGAAGTGATTGAATATAAGTTTAACTTTGAAAATCTAGAAAATTGCAGCTAAAATGCTGCAGGATGAAGGCTAGATCGATCTCATTGTTAGGAGAGATTGATCTTATTGTAAAGAGAGATTGATCTCATTACCTTGAAATGCAATGCCAGGGCATTCTACAAGAGGGAGATCAATCCCTCACTCAAACAGATCGATCTCAAGTTTGCCTCGGCTTGGACCAGATCGATCTCCTCTTAAGGCCAAATTGATCTCTAAAACCTTTTGCCAGAAATAGATCGATCTCATTCCCTTTGAGCAGATCGATCTCATGTAAATGGACAGATCGATCTCTTACCTGCATTATCGAAATTCTTAAGGAGTTTAAGCAAGGCCAGATCGATTTCCCACCCTTAGAGATTGATCTCATAAGGCGTTTCCTATAAAAACTAGGCAGTTGAATCTGTATTTCATGAAAAGAAACCATTTTCCTCCATTTTTAACAATAACCTAGCTTTTTCACTATAAAAATCACCATTTTCCATTCAATTTTGAGAGAAGTTCCTTTGAACAAAGTTATTCCTAGTGAGGAAGAGAACAACATAGTCAAAGATTGGAAGCTCAAACCTTGGATTGAAGGAGAAATGAGGTTTTTCCCCAATTTAAAAAAAAAAAAGAGGAAAAAGTAAAGCTAGGTAAGATTTCTACACACCACCTTCTAGTATGTTAATGTAGACATTTTGATGAGTTCATTGGTGTATATAATGTTGGCTAAATTGTTCATATACATGCTTGAACAACCATGACCTAGAATGGGATTAGTGAGAGAAAGTTGAAATGGCATGGAGTTGATGATGACTTAAGCATGCATGTAGAGATGTTAGTAAGCATGTATAGATGATTCTAAATAGTTTTGTGAAATATATATGTTGGAATAGATGAGGATTGGAAATGAGCATAGGAGGTGTTTGATAAATTAGCATAGTGAAGGAAATGATGAACTAGAGGTATGATAAGCTTAATGCCGATTTAGTGCGAACCAATAAGCTTGGTGGAACTAATAGATTCCTGAGAAATGAATAGTATAATCGAAAAAAAGGCTTAAGAGAATGTAAGGCCCAATAAGCATTAATGAACCCAATAAGTCGAATCGAATATAATAAACGTGAGAATTGTGTTATATTGGGTTAAATTGATGTGATAAGTAATTTGTACAGCTCCGAAGATTTCATTGGAGGCGAATCTAACTGCACCATCGAGCAGCTCTAAGGAAGTGGAACCACTCAATGCAATTTCAGGTAGGGGAATTTTCTGAGTATCTAGAGGTAGCTGCATGTATTTTGAGAGTGTTTATAGGGCTTTATAATTGCTTGGTTATATAGAAAAGAAATAATGATTTGTAAGAACGATTTCAGATATAGATAATTTTGATTTTGGAAGTGAATATTACAAAAGGGGTAGTAAGGCTAATGATTGCATAAACATCATGTTTTGACATTTTTATAAAATACATTGCTTTGGTTTAAGTAAATCTACGGATAGGCTGGCTATTGACTTCATAATTTTGTGAAATAGCACGAGTTTGGTGCTAACTGTGGTTTGAACGTGTTTTATTGAAATTGAGCAACCTATCAGATTTATGTGATGTTTTATGAGTCGTACTGGAGCTCTTGCTCGTACGTGGGTTTCCATTGATTTCCTTATGCATATAACCGTACTGGAGCTATGCTCGTACGTGATTTCTCATTTCTTGTTATGCATAAAATCGTACTAGAGCATTGCGCGTACGAGGGTATTTAATGATGATGCATGAAATCGTGCTAGAGCTTTGCTCGCACTGGGCTTTTCACACTGTGATATGTAATGAGTCGTGTTGGATGCTTCATGTAGACTTTGTGTCACACGGATGAGATTCTTACATGAGCCGTGTTGGATGCCTCACATAGACTGCTAGTCACACGGATGAGATGCTCGCATGTGTACTTGAGACTGAGTAGGTTTTACATGGCATGGGATAGATAAAACCTATGGCAGGCACCCCCAACCATGATATGGGTCCACAGAGTACGTTGTACCGTGTATATCACATGGAGTACACTGTATCGTGAGGTTATGATGTTGAATTGAAAGTCTAGTGTAGGGCTAACCTACCTCCGATCCAACATGATACCCCGCACACTGGGATCCATGTGGTCTGGGATTATAATGACATAGTTGGCCAACAGAGTCTTCGATTATATAGTGACCACCCATCTCACATGATATCACATGGTTTTATATACCGATCATGAATTATGTTGTCCAGGGTAGACCCGAGGGAGGGGTTGAGCCTTGAGGGATGTTTTTAAAGAGATGGTATTGTTGTTTGTGATGAGTTTTACTATGTTTTGAGAAAGTGCTAAATTCTAATGGATGATTTTGTGATGAGTTTTATTTCGATGAGCATGAGAAGTTTTACATGATGATTTTTCCATGTTTACATGCCTATTTTCATGTTTTCCAGTACATGATATATGTATATACATGTGACATAGTTTTAATTTTTTCTCGTGCTCTGGATATTAATGATTTTTGTGCCATGACATTATAAGCATGTAGATAGTGTAGTTATCTACCATGCTTGGATTATTGCCTTACTGAATGTGTGGTTGCTCATCCCTTTCATTTTCCCCTCTACAAAGCATACACAATAGTCTAGTGAGGGATTGAGGAGTTGTGTCCAGACATCCGCTGCTCTCCATCGCTAAGAGGTATACACACAGGAAATCTTTTTGTACCTAAACATGTAATAGCACAGTAATCATCTTGAATTGTAATATGGGGGATGTAAGTGTTTGCAAACATGTATAAGTATAGAACTTAAATTTTTAAATGTATGTGTTTTCTTTTGATTGATTGAAAGATGATTGGTAAATGACGATTAATATTAACTCATAGCCTAACTGTCCTTGGTGAGAGTTGTTCATGACTGGGTAAGTTAATGAATAAAGTGAAAAATTTATGGTGATTTTTAGACATAATGGATGAAAAGGGGTTGTGATAGAGATTGGTATCAGAGCTGAGTTGGCCTAATATGAGTCGGTATTAATAAGTAGGAAAGTTACATCCTTGTATTACTGTTCTTTTGTTTAGATATAACTATGTATACCGAGACAGAATGAGACCAATATATGGTATGGATAAAGGAAATTAAGCATTATGTCTGTCACTTGCCGAGGTAGTGGGGCGAGTTCATGTGCTAGAGGTCGTATAGGCAGGCTTGAAAGCCGTGAGGAGCCATAGACTGATCAGGCTCCACAAGACCCTATTGAGAGACCAAGGGATACTAAAGCACGCTTCACTAGGATAGAGCAGAGTATTAAGAGCCTTGTGGAGATAGTCACGCAGGCATTGGGTGCTAGTGATAGACGAGGTCCAGTCGTGCACCTTACTACTACTGGACAGGTAACTGTAGAGGTAGAGAGACCTCAGACTATAGGGACTGTTACACCACCCCCAATCCAGGATATAGCTTCTCCTATCACTCCACAGCCGAGCGAAAGTGACCTGGGATATGATTGTAAGTTGAGTAGGTTGCGACAGTTCCAGGAGTTGAAACCTCTAGTGTTTAGAGTGGTAAAGGACACGGTTGTAGTTGGGGATTAGGTATATGAGATTGAGAAATTGTATGGGTTCTTCAGATGTATGTCGACTGAGAGGGTTGCCTTTGCCGTATTTATGTTAAAAGGCGTGGCAAAGCACTAGCGGAGATCCACCATATCTATTCTGAGAGCCCGACACTCCAAGATTACATGGAAGATATTCATGGAGGTCTTTAGGAGGCAGTATATTCCAGCCATTGCATAGAGGAAGCTGCGAATGGAGTTTACGAATTTGGTTCAGGGGAATCGCTCCATAGATGAATATGAGTCCAGGTTCATATCCTTAGGGAGATATGACCTTGACACGTTGAGCAGTGAGGCTATGAAGGTCCAGAAGTTCATGGATAGACTGAGACCAGCCATCAAATCTAGATTGGCTCCGTTTGACATCATCACTTATGAAGAGACAATACGTGGGGTACAGCTATGTGAACAGGACTATGAGTAGAGTGTCTCTGAATTTGGAAAGGTTAGTGGCAAGAGAGATAGGATCAGAAGAGATCCGGGGTGGATAGAGTAGTCAAGAAAGGAGGTCAGAGACTGTTTGAGAAGAGGCCAAAGATTGAGGAGGTGCAAGAGAGAGCTACTAAACCTCTTGTGTACCCAACTTTAGCTCCACCGAGGGGTGTAGTCATTGGAGGACCACGGCCTACTACTACGCAGTGTAGGAGATGTGGTAGATTTCATGGTACCAGGCCTTGCCCGATGACCTGTCACGACCCAATTCCATTCTCTTTAACCGAAAATCACTAAAAATTTTTCACGTTTTACTGTTACCCTACCCGGTCGTGAACTAAACTCACCACACACTGTTGGGCTGTGAGCCAATAATAATCACCACATCTCATTCATTCTCAATTAATTAAAATGATGTCATACATGTGCATTTAATCGTGTACTTATACGAATACATGTTTTACTGACATCTGCATCCCCCATAAGTACAACTCAAAAGAATACTGTGCTTTTACATTGTTTAGATACAAAAAGAATCACTGTGTATATATACCTCTTAGCGATGGAGATGCAGCGGAGTCCAAAATAATACGCCTCAGTCCTCACTGGGCTACTATGCATGCTCTGTAGGGGGGAAAATAGAGAGGGATGAGCAACGACACGCTCAGTAAGGCAATAATGCAAGCATGGTAGATAACTACTCTATCTACATGCTGATAGTGTTATGCATAAATCGTTTATGGTAGTAGCATGAGGAATAAAACTATGCCATATGAGTATACATATATATCATGTATCAAAGTTATGTAAAATTGGCATATAAAACATGGTAAAACATCATGTATAAATCATCTCATGCTCGATCTCATTTAAATTCATAAAAAGGGCAATTCATTAAGAAACCTCTTTTTTAAACCCACGTCATAAAACTCTCTCTCATCACATACATTCACATCACATCAACTCACAATCACAACCTCATTTTCATTTCACAAATCAAATCCACGAGGCTCGACCCCTCCTTCGGGTCTACCTTAAACAATCACAAATCACACTTAGAGATTTAAAATCATGTGGTAGTAAGTAAATCAAGAAAGGAGACAGGTTACTATATCTCCAGTGACTACGTTGGCCAATCGTCACATATCATCCCAGACCACACGGATTCCGGTGTGCGGGGTATCATGCTGGCATGAAGGTGGGTTAGTTTTCCGCCAGACTTTCTCAAATCAAGTAACCACCACGCGGTACATCGTACTCCATTTGATATACACGGTACATCGTACTCCGCGGACCCATAACATGGTTGGGGGTGCCTGCTATAGGTCTTATCTACCCCATACCAAGTGTAACCTTTAAAGTCTCAAGAGCGCGTGGGAGTAACCTCAATACCAGGTCCTAGCCCCTCATGGCCTTGCTCGCCCCTGTTGGGTTCCCTGATTCAGGTCCTAGCCCCTCACCCTCACCTCACTCAAGAGGTCTGTTAGGACTACTGGGTTTCCTGAATGGATTATGTCAGGTCCTAGCCCCTCACCCTCACCCCACTCAAGAGGTCTGTTAGGCCTGTTGGGTTCCCTGAGTTAATCCATATCTCTCACCACGGCCTCATACATACCACAGTGTGAAAACCAGCGCGAGCTACGCTCTAGCGCGAATTCATGCATCGAAACCAATCACTTCGTATGAGCAGCACTCTGGTACGGCATTTATGCATAAAATATGAAGAAACCATGTACGAGCATAGCTCCAGTACAGTTATATGCATAAGAAAAACCACTCAAATCCACGTACGAGCGTAAGCTCCAGTACGGTTTATAAACATCATCGCAATTCAAATTCAAAGTGCGAGCTAAGCTCAAGCACGTTTCACACAAGTGAAAACATAGAGATCCAGCGCGAGTGAGGCTCTAACGCGAATTAAATCACATACACGCGATAGGTGGCTCACATGCATTCAAAACATCTCATAATATGCTTAGTGCCTCATATGGGCTATTTCACAACATCATTCAAGTACTAGCCAGCCTATCCTTTTATTTGCTCAAATCAAAGCATTGTGTTTTGTAAAAGCATTCAAAACACATGATTTATGCAATTATTAGCCTTACTATCCCTTTTTCAATAACCGTTTCAAACAACCAAAACCACGCATATACTCATCATCATTCACAAATACCATCAATCATTTATTTGAGCAACCATGCATTTCGTAAACACCCAATATTCCCCCACAAGTTCAAAGTACGAGCAGCTACCTCTATATACTCACAAAATTCCCTTACCTGGAATCGCGATGCGTGATTCCACTTCCTTAAGCTGCTTACTCGTACGGTTCGGTTCGCCTTCAACGAACTCTTTGGGACTGCACAAAATTGTATCCCGCATTATATTCGATCCATATATTGTAACCCTTGTGCTTGCTATAGTCAATTTAATCTATAGCCTCTATTAAAGCTTATTTGGCCTCATTTCATTACTTTATCCATAACTCGAGTCTATGGACCTTCTTAGGCCTATTATCTTATTCAAAATCGATATCAAATCGATATTAAGCTCATAGTGTTCATATTTCATGAATCCCCTCACTATGGCGTTTATCAAGCATATTCATACTCATTTCCACAATTCCTCCAACTCACCAAGTAATTCCATCTAACCATCTAAAATCATAAACATTACCCCAATAACAACTTTAGCATGCCATAAATCATAAGCTCATTCAATCCCACATATCCTCACATTATACCCATTTTAGATTTCTAGGTCACACCAATTCCAGTACATTCCTAGGTAGTTTATCCATCAATACTCATATCAATCAACTCCAAAATCAATTAAATAGCTAATGCATTTGGATTGGAGTGTTAGAATCTTACTAATATGATTTATCTTCTTGCTCCAAATGGTAATGCCCTTAACTCTTTCAATTCCAAAGATGGGAAGATGCCCTCTCACTATGTTGTTCTTCTCTTTGATAGGGACAACTTTGCCTCTAATGATCTCTCTTCTAATCTCACTGAAAATGGCTGATTTTAGAGAGGAAAAATTAGGTTTTTGGGGTTGAGATTGTAAAGTTAAGTGTTTTTCTGAGATTTCCCGATTTTCAGCTCTCCTTATATAGAAATAGCTTGGGGAGATCGATCTGGTCCAAGAGGAGATCGATCTGGTCCCTTAAAATCCCTCTTTTTTTTTTCACGGCATTTTTAAGCCTGAGATCGATCTGTCGAAGCATGAGATCGATCTGTCTAGGCATGAGATCGATCTGTCGAAGCATTAGATCGATCTGCTCCCAAACAGAGAGCTAAGGAGATCGATCTGGGTGCTTGGGGATCGATCTTTGCACTACAGAATGCTTGGAAGATCGATCTGGCTCCATTGGAGATCGATCTGCTCTATTCTTTCGCCCAAATAAGAGCACTCTGGCTCTTCCAGATCGATCTCTCATCCTATGAGATCGATCTGGGCCTCACGTTTTCCAGATTTCCTGCAATTTCCTTGCTGCAACTCATACCAACACATCCTTAATCTATTGCCATGGCCATTTTCTCATCCATCCACCTTTATAACTTGAAAATGGCATCCATTCATACCTTATGCACATTGAAACTTGTGTGCATTCATTGTATGTCCAAAGGTATGCTACATAAAACCAAATGGAAGCATAACTCCATTCCATTTTACCACACTACTCATCTTGAGTCTCAATCACATCCATCACTTGCTAGAACTCCTTTCTTCGTATTCATACTCAATGAAACTTGTATGTACGTTACAATTTATATTACACATACATACATTGAATCCATGGACTTACATCAATCATACTTTACATTACAAGTCCATTCATATTATTTGATCCAATTATACATATTACCATCATACATACACGGGGTCTTACATTCTCCCCTCCTTCAAGGAATTTGGTCCTCCAAATTAGAACCAAGTCACTCTTCAAAAAGTTGGGGGTACTTCTCCCGTATTAAGTTCTCCAATTCCCACATGGCCTCTTCCGCCGTGTGGTGTTGCCAAAGCACTTTCACCAAGGGAATTGTCTTATTCCGTAACACTTTCTCTTTCCTATCCAATATCCGAACCGGCTTCTCAACATACGTCACACTCTCATGGAGCTCCAACGGGTCATATCTTATCACGTGTGCCTGGTCCGAGTGATACTTCCGAAGCATCGAGACGTGGAAGACGTTATGGACATTTGCCAAGTCCGGTGGCAATGCCAATCTATACGCCTTATCTCCCACTCTCTCCAAAATCTCGAAGGGTCTGATATATCTAGGGCTCAGCTTGCCCTTCTTACCAAATCTCATAATACCCTTCGATGGTGATACCCTCAGAAACACCGACTCACCCTCATCAAACTCCAGTGGTCTTCGTCTCTTGTCAGCATAACTCTTTTACTAGCTCTGAGCTGTCCGTAATCTCTCACATATCAACTGGACGTCCTCAGATGCCTGCTGCACTAAGTCCGGAGCAAAAAATCTGTCTGTCACCAACCTCTTCCCATCCAATAGGGGAACGACATCTACGCTCGTATAATGCCTCATAGTGTGCCATCCCAATACTAGCATGATAGCTATTATTATAAGCGAACTCGGCTAACTGCAGGTGGTCATCCCAGGAGCCTCTAAAATCCAGTACACACGCTCTCAACATATCCTCGAGGGTCTGTATAGTCCTCTCTGACTGCCCATCTGTCTGAGGATGAAAAGCGGTGCTAAAACTCAGTCGGGTCCCCAGCGCTTCCTGAAAATGTTCCCAGAAATGGGAAGTGAAGCGGGAATCCCTATCAGAAACAATGCTCACTGGTACACCATGTAGCCGTACTATCTCTCGAATATACAGGTTCGCCAACTGACTCAGCGTATCGGTAGCTCTCATAGCCAAGAAATGGGCGGACTTAGTCAACCGGTCCACAATAACCCATATGGCATCATGACCTCTACGGGTCCTCGGTAACCCCATCACAAAATCCATGGTGACATGCTCCCACTTCCATGTCGGTATCGGTAGAGGCTGCAATAATCCTGCAGGCTTCTGATGCTCTACCTTCACTTGCTGACAAACGAGACACTTAGCGACATATTCAGCAATGTCTTTCTTCATTCCAGACCACCAATAAACCTTCCGAAGGTTTTGATACATCTTGGTACTTCCCGGATGTATCGTATACTTCGATGAGTGAGCCTCTGATAAAATCGTTCTCCTGATCTCAGGATCCCTGGGAACGCATACTCTGCCTCTGAACCTCAATAAGCCATCAGCACTCTGCTCAAAATCAATACCCACACCTATCTGTATCTGCCTCAGCCAATCGATGCACCGTCGATCACTCTGCTGGGCTTGCCGAATACGGCTAATCAACTCCGGCTCTAGTCTCAAACTAGCCATGATCTCAAGTCTCTCAGATCCAGGTGGGGTTACATCCAAACTGAGGTTCGCAAAGTGTTCTAACAATTCATGTTCCCGTACCATCATATAAGACACCAACCCAAGGTTCTTTCTACTCAAAGCATCGGCAACAACATTAGCCTTACCCGGGTGGTATATGATTTCACAATCATAGTCCTTCAGGAGTTCGAGCCATCTCCTCTGTCTCATATTCAGCTCTTTCTGCGAGAACAGGTACTTAAGGCTCTTATGATCTGTAAACACCTGAAATTTCTCACCATAGAGATAGTGGCGCCATATTTTCAAAGCAAATACTACGGCCGCCAACTCCAAATCATGTGTAAGGTAGTTCCTCTCATGATCTTTCAACTATCTAGATCCATAGGCAACTACCTTCCCATCCTGCATAAGCACACAGCCCAGTCCCTGGTGTGATGCATCCGTATACACCGAGAATCCTCCTAAGCTGGTAGGAATGGTGAGAACTGGAGCAGTCGTCAATCGACGCTTAAGCTCCTCAAAACTCCTCTCACACGCCTCATCCCATGTAAACTTAACATCCTTACGCGTGAGGCGTGTCAATGGAGCAGCTAGTCTGGAGAAACCCTCTACAAATCTTCGATAATATCCTGCCAATCCCAGAAAACTCCTGATCTCAGTTACTGTCTTGGGCTGTTCCCACTGCACAACTGCCTCTATCTTGGATGGATCCACTGATACCCCATCCTTTGACACAACATGCCCCAGAAATGAGATCTATTCCAACCAAAAGTTACACTTGCTGAGTTTGGCATACAACTCTTCCTCTCGGAGGGTCTGCAGAACTATCCTCAAGTGCTCCTCATGATCTTCCCTGGACTTGGAATAAACCAAATTGTCATCAATGAACACTATTACAAACTTGTCCAGGTATGGCTTGAATACATCATTCATCAATGCCATAAATGCTGCGAGAGCATTTGTCAGTCCGAATGGCATCACCAAAAACTCGTAGTGGCCATAACGGGTACGAAATGCTGTCTTGGGTACATCTCCACTCCTGATCCTCAACTGATGGTACCCTGACCGCAGATCTATCTTAGAAAATACTTCGGCTCCTGGAGCTGATCCAACAAATCATCGATTCTTGGAAGGGGATACTTGTTCTTAATGGTGGCCTTATTCAACAACCGCTAATCTATACACAGTCGGAGGCTTCCATCCTTCTTCCTTACAAATAGAACCGGTGCTCCCCAAGGTGAGACACTCGGTCTAATAAACCCCTTCTCCAACAACTCTTGCAGCTGTTTCTTCAGCTCTTCCAATTCTATCAGAGCCATTCTATAGGGTGGTTTCGATATCGACTCTGTACCAGACACTAACTCAATGCAAAATTCCATTTCCCTTTCAGGTGGTAGTCCTGGTAATTCGTCCTGAAAGACATCAGGGTAATCTGAAATTACGGCTATGTCCCTCAATTCCGGGTGTGCCTCATCTCTATCGACCACATAGGCAATGAACCCTTTACATTATCCTCTCCATCGTTAGTAACATAAACCATCACTCCACATTCAATATTTATCAAAAACAAATAATTTATCTCTTAAGCAATATGCATTTAAAATCATACTCCTTGGTTCACAACAATCATACAAGTTTCATATCATTTCTTTTCATCAAAATTTACAATGAGATTGTCTAATCCTGAAAACATCAATGTTTTGGCATGACAATCCATCACAACACGATTGGTAGCCAACCAATCCATTCCCAAAATTACATCAAAATCATTCATATTCAATAAAATCATATTGGCTATCATTTCTTTCCCCTCTATCTTTAACTTACAATCCCTACATACATGCTCAGTCAATTGACTATCATTCATGGGTGTGGAAATCATTAACATTTTATCCAACAATGTTGGTTTCACATGCTTCAATAATTCATGTGCAAAGGAAGGTGATATGAAAGAATGCGTGGCAACAGGATCAAATAATACCAATGCTTCTAAATCAAAGATTCGGATGGTACCTTTAATCACATCTGCCGAAGCATCTGCGGTGTCCTGATCTAGTGCATGTACTCTTCCTCTGCTCACACCCGCAGCCTGTTTCCCTTTTTCCTCAGCTGTAGCCCTCCTCCTCGGGGCTGCTGTCTCAACTGAAGCTCCCTCAGGCTGCTTGCCCTTCTGTGGGGCAACCTCAATCATCTCAGTGCAGTACCTCGATATATGTCCTGGCCTCCCACACCTAAAACACGAAACAGGGGGCGCCTGACATGGCCTAGTCCCATGGTATCTCCCACATCTCCTACACTGATCTGTGGTAGGTCGTGGTCCTCCAATAGTTATACCCCTCGGTGCAGTCAAAGCTGGGTATACGGGAGGTCTGGCAGCTCTCTCCTGCACCTCCTCGATCATAGGCCTCTTCTCGAAAAACCTTTGGCCACCTCTCTTAGCCACTCTTCCAAATCCGGATCTCTTTCGATCTCTGTCCTTTCTAACACTGACTCTCCCAAGCTTGGAGGCATTTCGCTCAAAGTCTTGCTCACACAACTGAGCCTTATGTACAGCCTCCTCATAAGTCACAATGTCGAAGGGAGCTAGCTTAGTTCGGATGGCCAATCTCAATCCATCCATGAACTTCTGTATCTTTCGGGTCTCACTACCCATCGTGTCCGGGTCATATCTCCCCAAGGACATAAACTTGGACTCATACTCGTCCACAGTACGGTTCCCCTGAACCAAATTCATAAATTCCATCCGCAGTTTCCTCTGTGCGGTAGCTGGGATGTACTGTCTCTTGAAGGCCTCTAGAAATATCTCCGACGAGATCTTAGAGTGTCTGGCCCTCAAAATAGCCTCGGTGGACCTCCACCAGTGCTCTGCCTCGCCTTTCAACATGAACACGGCAAAGGCTACCTTCTCAGCTGAAGTGCATCGAAAAAACCTATACAGTTTCTCCATCTCATACACCCAATCCTCCGTAACCACTGGGTCCTTCACCCCTCTAAACACTGGGGGTTTCAGCGCTTGAAACTCTCGCAACCTGCTCAAGTCGCAGTCATAACCCAATTCACTACCGCTCTGCTGTGGAGCGATAGGAGACTCTGTATCCTAGGCTGGAGGTGGTGTGACTGTAGCTGTCTCAGCAGTCTGAGGTCTCTCCGCCTCTGCAGCTGCCTGTTTCGTAGTAGGCTGTGCCGCGGGACCTCGTCTGTCACCGGCACCCAATGCCTGCGTGACTATCTCCACCAAATTCTCAATACTCCGCTCTAACCTAGCGAAGCGAGCCTCAGTATCCTCTACTCTCTCAGCAGGGTTCTGTGGAGCCTGCTCAGTCTGTGGCTCCGCACGGCTCTCAGGCCTACCTCTACGGCCTCTAGCACGTGCTCTCGCCCCTCTACCTTTGCGTGTATCTGGCAGAGTGCCTAACTTCCTGTATTATGATAATTCATTAAGCTCAATCCATCACAGTATACACAGTTATATCTAAACAAAAGCACAGTACTATAGGGATATACTTTCCTATGTTTTATTAATGACTCACATCAGGCCAACACAGCTCTGATACCAATCTCTGTCACGACCCAATTCCATTCTCTTTAACCGAGAATCACTGAAAATTTTTCACGTTTTACTGTTACCTTACCCGATCGTGAACTAAACTCACCACACACTGTTGGGCTGTGAGCCAATAATAATCACCACATCTCATTCATTCTCAATTAATTAAAACGATGTCATACATGTGCATTTAATCGTGTACTTATACGAATACATGTTTTACTGACATCTACATCCCCCATAAGTACAACTCAAAAGAATACTGTGCTTTTACATTGTTTAGATACAAAAAGAATCACTATGTATATATACCTCTTAGCGATGGAGATGCAGCGGAGTCCAAAATAATACGCCTCAGTCCTCACTGGGCTACTATGCACGCTCTGTAGGGGGAAAATAGAGAGGGATGAGCAACGACACGCTCAGTAAGGCAATAATGCAAGCATGGTAGATAAGTACTCTATCTACATGCTGATAGTGTTATGCATAAATCGTTTATGGTAGGAGCATGAGGAATAAAACTATGCCATATGAGTATACATATATATCATGTATCAAAGTCATGTAAAATTGGCATATAAAACATGGTAAAACATCATGTATAAATCATCTCATGCTCGATCTTATTTAAATTCATAAAAAGGGCAATTCATTAAGAAACCTCCTTTTTAAACCCACGTTATAAAACACTTTCTCATCACATACATTCACATCACATCAACTCACAATCACAACCTCATTTTCATTTCACAAATCAAATCCACGAGGCTCGACCCCTCCTTCGGGTCTACCTTAAACAATCACAAATCACACTTAGAGATTTAAAATCATGTGGTAGTAAGTAAATCAAGCAAGGAGACAGGTTACTATATCTCAAGTGACTACGTTGGCCAATCGTCACATATCATCCCAAACCACACGGATTCCGGTGTGCGGGGTATCATGCTGGCATGAAGGTGGGTTAGTTCTCCGCCAGACTTTCTCAAATCGAGTAACCACCACGCGGTACATCGTACTCTATGTGATATACACGGTACATCGTACTCCGTGGACCCATAACATGGTTGGGGGTGCCTGCCATAGGTCTTATCTACCCCATACCAAGTGTAACCTTTATAGTCTCAAGAGCATGTGGGAGTAACCTCAATACCAGGTCCTAGCCCCTCATGGCCTTGCTCGCCCCTGTTGGGTTCCCTGATTCAGGTCCTAGCCCCTCACCCTCACCTCACTCAAGAGGTCTGTTAGGACTGCTGGGTTCCTTGAATGGATTATGTCAGGTCCTAGCCCCTCACCCTCACCCCACTCAAGAGGTCTGTTAGGCCTATTGGGTTCCCTGAGTTAATCCGTATCTCTCACCACGGCCTCATACATACCACAGTGTGAAAACCAGTGCGAGCTACGCTCTAGCGCGAATTCATGCATCGAAACCAATCACTTCGTACGAGCAACGCTCTGGTACGGCATTTATGCATAAAATATGAAGAAACCATGTACGAGCATAGCTCCAGTACAGTTATATGCATAAGAAAAATACTCAAATCCACGTACGAGCTTAAGCTCCAGTACGATTTATAAACATCATCGCAATTCAAATTCAAAGTGCGAGCTAAGCTCAAGCACGTTTCACACAAGTGAAAACATAGAGATCCAGCGTGAATGAGGCTCTAACGCGAATTAAATCACATACACGCGATAGGCGGCTCACATGCGTTCAAAACATCTCATAATATGCTTAGTGCCTCATATGGGCTATTTCACAACATCATTCAAGTACTAGCCAGCCTATCCTTTTATTTGCTCAAATCAAAGCATTGTGTTTTGTAAAAGCATTCAAAACACATGATTTATGCAATTATTAGCCTTACTATCCCTTTTTCAATAACCGTTTCAAACAACCAAAACCACGCATATACTCATCATCATTCACAAATACCATCAATCATTTATTTGAGCAACCATGCATTTCGTAAACACCCAATATTCCCCCACAAGTTCAAAGTACGAGCAGCTACCTCTATATACTCACAAAATTCCCTTACCTGGAATCGCGATGCGTGATTCCACTTCCTTAAGCTGCTTACTCGTACGGTTCGGTTCGCCTTCAACGAACTCTTCGGGACTGCACAAAATCGTATCCCGCATTATATTCGATCCATATATTGCAACCCTTGTGCTTGCTATAGTCAATTTAATCTATAGCCTCTATTAAAGCTTATTTGGCCTCGTTTCATTACTTTATCCATAACTCGAGTCTATGGACCTTCTTAGGCCTATTATCTTATTCAAAATCGATATCAAATCGATATTAAGCTCATAGTGTTCATATTTCATGAATCCCCTCACTATGGCGTTTATCAAGCATATTCATACTCATTTCCACAATTCCTCCAACTCACCAAGTAATTCCATCTAACCATCTAAAATCATAAACATTACCCCAATAACAACTTTAGCATGCCATAAATCATAAGCTCATTCAATCCCACATATCCTCACATTATACCCATTTTAGATTTCTAGGTCACACCAATTCCACTACATTCCTAGGTAGTTTATCCATCAATACTCATATCAATCAACTCCAAAATCAATTAAATAGCTAATGCATTTGGATTGGAGTGTTAGAATCTTACTAATATGATTTCTCTTCTTGCTCCAAATGGTAATGCCCTTAACTCCTTCAATACCAAAGATGGGAAGATGCCCTCTCACTATGTTGTCCTTCTCTTTGATAGGGACAACTTTGCCTCTAATGATCTCTCTTCCAATCTCACTGAAAATGGCTGATTTTAGAGAGGAAAAATTAGGTTTTTGGGGTTGAGATTGTAAAGTTAAGTGTTTTTCTGAGATTTCTCGATTTTTAGCTCTCCTTATATAGAAATAGCTTGGGGAGATCGATCTGGTCCAAGAGGAGATCGATCTGGTCCCTTAAAATCCCTCTTTTTTTTTTCACGGCATGTTTAAGCCTGAGATCGATCTGTCGAAGCATGAGATTGATCTGTCTAGGCATGAGATCGATCTGCTCCCAAACAGAGAGCTAAGGAGATCGATCTGGGTGCTTGGGGATCGATCTTTCCACTACAGAATGCTTGGGAGATCGATCTGGCTCCATTGGAGATCGATCTGCTCTATTCTTTCACCCAAATAAGAGCACTCTGGCTCTTCCAGATCGATCTCTCATCCTATGAGATCGATCTGGGCCTCACGTTTTCCAGATTTCCTGCAGTTTCCTTGCTGCAACTCATACCAACATATCCTTAATCTATTGCCATGGCCATTTTCTCATCCATCCACCTTTATAACTTGAAAATGGCATCCATTCATACCTTATGCACATTGAAACTTGTGTGCAATCATTGTATGTTCAAAGGTATGCTACATAAAACCAAATGGAAGAATAACTCCATTCCATTTTACCACACTACTCATCTTGAGTCTCAATCACATCCATCACTTGCTAAAACTCATTTCTTCGTATTCATACTCAATGAAACTTGTATGTACGTTACAATTTATATTACATATACATACATTGAATCCATGGACTTACATCAATCATACTTTACATTACAAGTCCATTCATATTATTTGATCTAATTATACATATTACCATCATACATACAAGGGGTCTTACATGACCCCTGTTGTGTGTTACAGATGTGGGAAGCCAGGACATATCGTGAGGTATTATCCATAGATGATTGAGACTGCCCCACAGAAGGCCAAGGAGTCGGAGAGAGCTCCTGTTGAGACTTATGCTCTAAGGAGAAAAGCTACAGCTGAGGAATAAGGGAAACAAGCGGTTGATAGAGGACAAGTACATGCACTGGACCGGGACACCACAGACACTTCAACGGATGTGATAAAAGGTACCATCCTAATTTTTTGTTTAGAAGCATTTGTATTATTTGATCATGGTGCCACGCATTCCTTTCTATCACCCTCATTTGCCCATAAGATATTAAAGCATGTAAAGCCCACATTGTTAGATAAAATGTTGATGATTTCTACACCTATGAATGATAGTCAGTTGACTAAATATGCGTGCAAGGATTGTAGGCTGAAAATAGGAGGGAAAGATATGACGACTGACCTTATTCTACTCAATATGTATGATTTTGATGTAATTTTGGGAATGAATTAGTTGGCTGCAAATCATGCTATTTTGGACTGTTTTGCTAAGACAATGATATTTTCAGAGATAAATAACCTTATTATAAGCTTTGTCGAAAAGAAATGAAGGGACATGATTTTTGTCTATGAGAAGAGTATAATTTTTATCTATCATAATTAAGATGAATCTACTTATTTATCATGAATGTTAATGTGATGACCTATGTTACTAACGGTCGAAAGGGATAATTAGATGGGTTCATTGCATACGTGGTTGACACAGATAAGGCACCTCCAAAATTAAGACATTCCAGTGGTTGCATAGTTTCTTGATGTCTTTTCAGATGATTTACCAAGGCTACCACCCTGCAGGGAAATAGAGTTTTATATAGAGTTGGTACCTAGTAAAGAGTTGATATCTAAACCACCGTATAGAATGGCTCCGATTGAGTTGGAGGAGCTAAATAAGCAGTTACAAGAGTTGCTAGAGAAGGGGTTGATTAGACCAAGCGTCTCACCTTGGGGAGCCCCAGTTTTATTTGTAAGGAAGAAGGATGGGACCCTCTGACTGTGTATAGATTACCGGTTATTGAATAAGGCCACCATTAAGAACAAGTACCCCTTCCATGCATTGATGATTTGTTTGATCAGCTTTGGGGAGCACAAGTCTTTTCTAATATATATCTGCGATCTGGGTACCATCAATTGAGGATACGAAGTGGAGATGTACCCAAGACAGCATTTTGTACCGGTTATGGCTATTACGAGTTCCTGGTTATGCCATTTAAATTAACGAATGCCCCCGCAACATTTATGCCTTTGATGAATGATGTATTTAAGCCATACTTGGACCAGTTTGTGATAGTGTTCATTGATGATATATTAGTTTATTCCAAGTTCAGGGAAGATCATTAATAGCACTTGAGGATAGTTCTACAGACCGTCTGAGAGAAGGAATTATATATTAAACTCAGTAAGCGTAACTTTTAGTTGGAGCAGATCTCATTTCTAGGCTATGTTGTACCAAGGGAAGGAGTATTAGTGGATCCATCCAAGATTAAGGCAGTTGTATAGTGGGAACAGCCCTAGACAGCTACTGAGATAAGAAGTTTTTTGGGATTGACAAGTTATTATTTGGAGATTTGTTAAGGGTTTCTCCAGACTAGCTCCTACGTTGACACGTCTCACGTGGAAAGATGTTAAGTTTGTGTGGGATGAGGCATGTGAGAAGAGTTTTCAGGAGCTTAAGCGTCGGTTGACAACTGCTCCGATTCATACTATTCCTACTAGCTCATGAGGTTTCTCTATGTATACAGATGCATCACACCAGGGACTGGGCTGTGTACTAATACAGGATAGGACGGTAGTTACCTATGGATCTAGACAGCTGAAGGATCACGAGAGGAAATATTTGACTCACGATTTAGAATTGGCGATTGTAGTGTTTGCATTGAAGATATGGCGCCAATATCTGTATGTTGAGAAATTTCAGGTATATACGGATCACAAGAGCCTTAAGTATTTGTTTTCATAGAAAGAGTTGAATATGAGACAGAGAAGATGGCTCAAACTCCTAAAGGATTACGATTGTGAAATCCTATACCACTCAGGTAAGGCAAATGTAGTAGCTGAGGCACTGAGCGACAAGAACCTCGGGTTGGTGTCTTATATGATGGTTCGAGAACACAAGTTGTTGGAGCAGTTCACGAACCTCAGTTTGGAAATAACCTCACTTGATAGGGAGAGACTTGATGTTGTGGCTAGTTTAAGATTAGAGCCAGAGTTGATTAGTCGTATTCGAGAGGCTCAGCATGGGTGATCGACAATGTATCAATTAGTTGAGACAGGTACAAACAGGTGTGGGTACTGATTTTGAGCTGAGTATAGATGGATTGCTGAGGTGCAGGGGCAGGATATAAGCTCCTGAGGATCCAGAGATCAGGAGAGTGATTTTATCAGAGGCTCACTCATCGAGGTATACGATGCATTCGGGGAGTACCAAGATGTATCAAAACCTTCGAAAGGTTTATTGGTGGTCTGGAATGAAAAGAGACATTGTTGAATATGTCACTAAATGTCTCATCTGTTAGCAAGTGAAGGTAGAGCATCAGAAGCCTGTAGGATTATTGTAGCCTCTACCGATACCTACATGGATGTGGGAGCATGTTACCATTGATTTTGTGATGGGCATACCGAGGACTCGCAGAGGTCATGATGCCATTTGGGTGATTGTGGATCGATTGACGAAGTCAACCTATTTCTTAGCTATGAGAGCTATCGATACTCTGAGTCAGTTGGCGAACTTATAGGTTCGAGAGATAGTTCGGTTACATGGTGTTCCAATGAGCGTTGTTTCTGATCGGGATGCCCACTTCACTTCCCATTTCTAGGAACATTTTCAGGATACGATGAGGACCCAATTGAGTTTTAGCACCACTTTTCATCCTCAGACAGATGGTCAGTAAGAGAGAACTATACAGACCCTAAAGGATATGTTGAGAGCGTGTGTGCTAGATTTTAGAGGCTCTTAAGATGATCACCTACCGTTAGTCGAGTTCACCTATAATAACAGCTATCATGCGAGTATCGGGATGGCACCATTTGAGGTACTGTGTGGATGCAGATGTCGATCCCCTATTGGATGGGAAGAGGTTGGTGACAGATAGATTTTTGCTCTTAATTTAGTGCAGCAAGCCTCTAAGGATGTCCAGTTGATATGTGAGAGGTTATGGATAGCTCAGAGCCGACAAAAGAATTATGCTGATAGGAGACGAAGACCACTGGAAGTTACTATAGGTGAGTCTATATTCTTGAAAGTTTCTCCCTCGAAGGGGATTATGAGATTTAGTAAGAAGGGGAAGTTGAGCCCTCGGTATACCGGACCCTTTGAGATCCTAGAAAGAGTGGGAGATAAGGCTTATAGGTTGGCATTGCCACCGGAGTTAGCAGGTGTTAATAAT
Organism: Firmiana major; assembly: GCA_033439115.1. Lineage (NCBI taxonomy): Eukaryota > Viridiplantae > Streptophyta > Magnoliopsida > Malvales > Malvaceae > Firmiana > Firmiana major. The sequence goes on along the minus strand of CM065903.1, from coordinate 15,489,075 downwards.
GTCTTCCACGTCTCTATGCTTCGAAAGAACCACTCGAACCCTGCACATGTGATAAGATATGAGCCATTGGAGCTCAATGAGAGTATGTCGTATGTTGAGAAGCCAGTTCGGATATTAGATAGGAAGGAGAAGGTGCTGAGGTCGAAGACGATTCCTTTAGTGAAAGTTTTTTAGTAATATCACACTCCGGATGAAGCTACATTGGAGTTAGAGAGTATAATGCAAGAGAAGTACCCGGAGCTATTTTCAGTTAACTTGGTTCTAATTTAGAGGACCAAATTTCTTGTAGGAGGGGAGGAATGTAAGGCCCATGAATTTTAAAGTAATCTAATGATTTCCATGATGTACAGACAAGTTACACAATATATGAATCATAAGAATTGGATACTTTTAAGTGTTAAGAATGAATGAAATACAAATTGGCTATTAAAGTGATTGAATATGAGTTTAACTTTGAAAATCCAGAAAATTATAGCTAAAATGTTGCAGGATGAAGGGCAGATCGATCTCATTATCTTGAAATGCAATGCTAGGGCATTCTGCAAATAGATCGATCCCTTACTCAAATAGATCGATCTTAAGTTGCCTCAGCTTGGACCAAATCGATCTCCTCCTACAAGGCAGATCAATCTCTAGTTGTCTCTGGATAGACTAGATCGATCTCCTCTTAAGGCCAGATTGATCTCTAAAGTCTTTTGCCTGAAATAAATCGATCTCATTCCCTTTGAGCAGATCGATCTCATGTAAATGGACAGATCGATCTCGTGCCTGCATTGTCAAAATTCTTAAAAGAGTTTAAGCAAGGTCAGATTGATCTTCCACCCTTGGAGATTGATCTCATAAGGCGTTTCCTATAAAAACTGGGCAGTTGAATCTGCATTTCACGAAAACAAACCATTTTCCTCCATTTTTAATAATAACCTAGCTGTCTCACTCTAAAAATCACCACTTTCCAATTAGTTTTGAGAGAAGTTCCTTTGAGCAAAGTTGTTCCTAGTGAGGAAGAGAACAACATAGTCAAAGATTGGAAGCTCAAACCTTAGATTGAAGGAGAAAAGAGGATTTTCCCCAATTTGAAAAAAAGAGGAAAAAGTCAAGCTAGGCAAGATTTCTATACACCACCATCTAGTATGTTAATGTAGACATTTTGATGAGTTGATTGGTGTATATAATGTTGGCTGAAATGTTCATATACATGCTTAAACAACCATGACCTAGAATGGGATTACTGAGAGAAAGTTGAAATGGAATGGAGTTGATGATGATTTAAGCATGTAGAGATGTTAGTAAGCATGTATAGATGATTCTAAAATAGTTTTGTGAAATATATATGTTGGAATAGATGAGGATTGGAAATGGGCATAAGAGGTGTTTGATAAATTGCCATAGTAAAGGAAATGATGAACTAGAGGCATGATGTAAGACCCACTTTTATTATCTGTTGATGTATTTCCTTATGATTCACGCGATGTACACTTATATATATATTCATCGAATCATAAGAAGAGCGTTGACTAATTTAAATTTGTGAAGCAAATAAAAAGGAATCTCGGTGCACATCGGAAGTAGCTAAATAAGGATCGAAATGGTCAACAGGCCGAACGGAAAGGATAGAAAATAAAGTTTACCGAAAATACGGAAATTAAATAAGGAAATATGGTGGATGTATGAAGGAAAGTTAGATTAATTTGGTTCCGAAACAAGTGTAGGGGTAAAACGGTCAAAAGACCAAAATTCGGGATAAATTTGAAAAGAAAAATTTAATTAAAAAAAAATAAGGATTTAGGATATCTTGATCAATAATGAGGAATTATACAATTTCGAGTCCAACTGATCAAGATCCAAAATTTTTAGAAATACCGAAAAGTCACCCGGGACAATATCCCGAAAATACGGAGGAATTATACCGAAAAAAAAATGATTTAAAAACTAAATAAATTAAATTAAGTTTAATTTAATTAAATTGGTGGAATAAAATAATAATAAGTGTAGATATTTTTAGAATATATTGAATATTTTATTGAATATTCTAATAATAAAACAATTGGTTAAATAATAATAATAATAATAATAATAATAATAATAATAATAATAATAAAAAGCCTGAAATCGGGAAAAACCCGAAAAGAAGGAGAAAAGAAACCCGTTTGCACCCGATAGAACCCACCGCCGATTCTCACACACCGGCGACCGTCCACGTCCGACGAAGCTACGAGGAGGAAGAGCAGAGTCCGACGAACACGTGGGCACCGGAATCGCGCCGCCAGGTGGCCGGAGCAGGCCGATCCGAGCTTCGAAAATCCGAGGGAGAAACGGGGTGATCGCCGGTGAACCGCCGCGACTGGGCCGAAAAGGAGACCACCGACGCACTCAGGAGAGGAAGCCGATTCTTTTGAGACCGGTCTCGACCGGTGAGACCGCCGGAACCGCCGGCGAAGGCAATAGGCAGTGAAACGGCACCGTTTGGCCGGAAGGAAAGGGAAGGAAAGGGAAGGAAAAGGGAAAAGAAAAGAAAGGAAAAGGAAGGAAAAGAAAGGAAAAAAGGGGAAAAAGAGAAAGAAATTATCGGGGACGACTCGAGGTTTGGGTAAGTTGACCGAGGGTCGAAATTGACCTACGGGTGAATTTCGAAAATTTAATTTATATTATTTTAATGAAAAATAATCCGGATTTACCTAATTATGCAGCTTCACGACGGAGACCGAACGGGAGCCGAGTGAGCTCTGATCTTCATACCCCGCATCGTATCGGGTAAGTACAATTTAATTTCGGTATTCAGAGTTCTTTAAATACCGAGTTTTAATTATTTTACGGAATTACGGATTAATTCCGCATAAGAAGGAATATTAATTCGGAGTTGAAATAAATTGCCGTAAATGGTATACGGGCTATCCGATGAATTTGGAATGAAGCCCGATAATTATTAGAAAGCTGTATAAGCTCGGTATACCCGAAGAAGGGAATAAATGAATATAAAAAGGGCTAAAATGGGTCGAGGCCCAATAAGGTAGATAAGGCCCAATAGCTTCAAGTTGATCAGTAAATACAATATACTGATCGGGATAAGTGAATTAACCTCGGTTATGTGGTTATATGCAGTTACGTACCTTTGGTTGGCTCGCACTTGGGCCGAGAGGTTCGGTATTATCGAGACAAGAAAAGTCTACGCGCGATTCCAGGTAAGGGAATTTTATGAGCACTTGATGTACGTAATTTTGAGGGGATTTACAGTACGTTAAATTCATTAGGCTACCCAAAAACAGAATAATAATTTTTACGATAAAAATATGGGAATAGTGAAAAATGACTATTTTGCCCCCAGTTAGGAAAATTTCAAAAAGGGTAGTAAGGCTATGAAATTGCATGAATTTCATGATTTTAATGTTTTATATGATTATATTGTTCTGATTTAAGCATATATGAACATAGGTTGGCTATTGATTTCGTGAACTATACGAAAGGGTACCGGTTTGTACCGGTTACCATTTTTAAAGATGTTTTGTCAAGATTTAGCCACCTATCGTATTTATACAAGTAAAAAGAGTGCTGGAGTCTTTCTCGCACTCAAGTTTACTGATTTTATTCTCATGAAAAGCCGTACTGGAGCATTGCTCGTACGAGAAATTTATGTGTACACAAAACCGTGCTGAAGCTTCGCTCGCACGAGATTTTAGATATCATGATATGCATAGCGTGGTGCTGGAGCTCCGTAAGCCTGTGACCTGGTGTGGGGCGGGCAGCGGGATGCTCACATAAATGCACTAGACGCGAGTTGACATGCATATAGTCGTGCGGAAGCCTCCTGTAGACTGTGTGTCACAGAGAGTTGAGATGCTCGCACATATACTTTGAGACATGGGTTGGTTATCGACATAGTATTGGGCTGGATAAGACCTACGGCAGGCACCCCCAGACTATGATATGGGTCCACGGAGTACGATGTACCGTGTATGTCACACGGAGTACGCTATACCGTGCAGTCATGATGACTCTACTATGTTACTCGATATTCTGGCGGGTAGGACTTGACCCCACCTCCCATTGCAGTTGTGATACCCCGCACACCGTGATCCGTGTGCCTGGGATCACAGGGACAAAGTATGGCCATAGTCCTCGATTTTTCATACAGTAACCTACATGCCTCACATGATATCATACGGTCTAATAGACCAGGACAAACCCGATGGAGGGGTAGTCCCGATTTATGTTTTAAAAGAGCTGTGATTTAATGAATCAAGGTATTCCCGAGAGATGGGTTTGACCTTGATGAAGTTATTTTATGATGAGTTTTGTGATTAAACGAATAAGTTTTAAGTGAAGAGTTTTATGATGAACAAATGAGTTTTAATGTGACGAGCATGAGATGTCATACATGATGATTTTCCATGTTGAATTATATGTCGATTTCATGATTTATTGTATATGATATATACATACATGTGGCATTGTTTTAATCTTACCTCATGCTCCGAAAGTAAACGATTTTTACATCATGACATTATCAGCATGTAGATAGTATAGTTATCTACCTGCTTATATTATTGCCTTACTGAGCTGTTTATGCTCACCCTTTCATTTTTCACCCTCCACAGAGCATCTACAGTAGACGAGGGCGGGTAGAGATTGCATCCCTAGTTGTCCGCTGCTCCCACTGCGAATCAGGTATACACATTGTACAGTTTTGTATCTAAACAATTAATAGCACAGTGTTGTAACGTATATAATTTTGGGGATGTAGATATATGGAAACATATGTACATACAGTTATATAATATATGTACATATTATTATACTGTTTGGAATTCTAACATGAATACAATGGTAAGAATGATATGATCAATTGGGATAAGAGTTGGGATTATTACTGACTCATAGCCCAACTCATTAAAAATGGAATTGTCACGAGGAGGTGAAAAGTATAGAAAAAGCGGAAAAAAAAATTTGTAGTGATTTTAGGTAATTTGGGACGTGACAAAAGGTAGTATCAGAGCTATAGTTGGTCGGATATGAGTCAGTAATAATAGCTAAGAAATTAAATCCCCATAATACTGTGCTTTGTTTAGATATAACTGTGTATACCAATATGGAACTAGACTAATAATTGGTCGTGGATGCAGGGATTTAGGCATTATGCCTGTTACTCGCCGTAGTAGAGGGGCAGGTTCACGTGCTAGGGGCCGTAGGGGTAGGCCCGAGAGCCGTGCAGAGCCAGAGACTAGTCAGCCTCCACAGGACCCCATTAAGAGATCAGGGGATACTGAGGCATGCTTCGCTAAGATTGAGCGGAGTATAGAGAGTCTTGTTGAGATAGTTACACAGACTCTAGGGGCTGGTGATAGACGAGGCCCAGTTGGACAGCCTACTGCTACAGGACAGACTACAGATACTGTTACACCACCACCGGTACAGGATACAGCTTCTCCTGTCACTCCACAGCCGAGCGGTAGTGATCTGGGCTATGACTGTGAGCTAGAGAGGCTACGACACTTCTAGGAATTTAGACCTCCAGTTTTCAGAGGAGTGAAGGACCCGGTTATTGCAGAGGATTGGATTTATGAGATGGAGAAATTGTATGGGTTCTTCAGATGTACATCGACTGAGAAGGTTGCCTTTGCCGTATTTATGCTAAAGGGCGAGGTAGAGCACTGATGGAGGTCTACTGTGTCTATCTTGAGAGCCCGACACTTGGTGATTACTTGGGAGATATTTCTAGAGGCTTTTAGAAGGCAGTATATTCTGGCCACTGCACAGCGGAGATTACGGATGGAGTTTATGAGTTTGGTTCAGGGGAACCGCTCCGTTGATGAGTATGAGTCGAGGTTCATATCCTTGGGGAGGTATGACCCAGATACATTGAGCAGTGAGAGTCGGAAGGTGCAGAAGTTCATAGACGGATTGAGACCAGCCATCAGATCCAAGTTAGCTCCGTTTGATGTCTCTACTTATGAGGAGGCAGTGCACAGGGCTCAGTTGTGTGAGCAAGATTTTGAGCGGAGTGCATCAGAGTTTGGGAAAGTCAGCAGAACTAGAGATAGTCGGAAGAGATCCGAAGGAGATAGGGTGATCAGGAGAGGAGGTCAGAGGTTTGCTGATAAGAGACCTCGGATTGAGGAGATACATGAGAGGACGGGTAAGCCTCCTTTATATCCGGCTTTACCGTCATCGAGAGGTATAGTTATTGGAGGGACACGGCCGACTACCGAGCAGTGTAGGAGATGTGGCAGATTTCATGGTACCAGGCCTTGTCCGGCGACTACTGGGGTATGTTTTCATTATGGGAAGCCGGGGCATGTCATAAGAAACTGTCCCGAGATGATTGCGACTGCCCCACAGAAGGGCAAAGAGCCAGAGAGAGCTCCTGCTGAGACTCCTGTTCCTAGGAGAAGAGCCACTGCTGAGGAAAAGGGGAAGCAAGTTATGGGCAGAGGGCGAGTGCATGCATTGGATCAGGACACCGCAGATGCTTCAGCTGACATGATTAAAGGTACTATCCTAATTTTCGATTTAGAAGCATTTGCGTTATTTGATTCTGGAGCTACACATTCCTTCATATCGCCTGCGTTTGCTCATAAATTGTTGAAGCATGTACAGCCTACATTGTTAGATAGAATGTTGTTAATCTCTACACCTATGAATGACAGTCAGTTGACTGAGTATGTATATAGAGATTGTAGGCTGAGAATAGGGGGAAAGGACATGTCAGTCGATCTTGTCTTACTGAACATGAGGGATTTTGATGTAATTTTAGGAATGGATTGGCTGACTGCAAACCATACTGTTTTAGATTGCTACGCTAAGACAGTAATGTTTTCAGGGACAGATAGTCTTACTGCATTTGGAAAAGTATAGTTGTAATTCATCATATTTGTGAGATAAATTATTATTTAATAATGGATAGGAAGGAGAAAGTATTGAGATCGAAGACGATTCCTCTGGTGAAAGTATTATGGCAGCATTACACTCCGGAGGAAGCAACTTGGGAGTTAGAGAGTTTGATGAAAGAGAAGTATCCGGAGTTGTTCAGAGACTGATTTGGTTCCAATTTGGAGGACCAAATTCTTTTAGTTGGGGAGATTATGTAAGACCCACTTTTATTATCTGTTGATGTATTTCCTTATGACTCACGCGATGTACACTTATATATATATTCATCGAATCATAAGAAGAGCGTTGACTAATTTAAATTTGTGAAGCAAATAAAAAGGAATCTCGGTGCACATCGGAAGTATCTAAATAAGGATCGAAATGGTCAACAGGCCGAACGGGAAGGATAGAAAATAAAGTTTACCGAAAATACGGAAATTAAATAAGGAAATATGGTGGATGTATGAAGGAAAGTTAGATTAATTTGGTTCCGAAACAAGTGTAGGGGTAAAACGGTCAAAAGACCAAAATTCGGGATAAATTTGATAAGAAAAATTTAATTAAAAAAAATAAGGATTTAGGATATCTTGATCAATAATGAGGAATTATACAATTTCGAGTCCAACTGATCAAGATCCGAAATTTTTAGAAATACCGAAAAGTCACCCGGGATAATATCCCGAAAATACGGAGGAATTATACCAGAAAAAAATGATTTAAAAACTAAATAAATTAAATTAAGTTTAATTTAATTAAATTGGTGGAATAAAATAATAATAAGTGTAGATATTTTTAGAATATATTGAATATTTTATTGAATATTCTAATAATAAAACAATTGGTTAAATAATAATAATAATAATAATAATAATAATAAAGCCTGAAATCGGGAAAAACCCGAAAAGAAGAAGAAAAGAAACCCGTTTGCACCGAATAGAACCCACCGCCGATTCTCGCACACCGGCGACCGTCCACGTCCGACGAAGCTGCCAGGAGGAAGAGCAGAGTCCGACGAACACGTGGGTACCGGAATCGCGCCGCCAGGTGGCCGGAGCAGGCCGATCCGAGCTTCGAAAATTCGAGGGAGAAACGGGGTGATCGCCGGCGAACCGCCGCGACTGGGCCGGAAAGGAGACCACCGACGCACTCAGGAGAGGAAGCCGATTCTTTTGAGACCGGTCTCGACCGGTGAGACCGCCGGAACGGCACCGTTTGGCCAGAAGGAAAGGGAAGGAAAAGGGAAAAGAAAAGAAAGGAAAAGGAAGGAAAAGAAAGGAAAAAAGGGGAAAAAGAGAAAGAAATTATCGGGGACGACTCGAGGTTCGGGTAAGTTGACCGAGGGTCGAAATTGACCTACGGGTGAATTTCGAAAATTTAATTTATATTATTTTAATGAAAAATAATCCGGATTTACCTAATTATGCAGCTTCACGACGGAGACCGAACGGGAGCCGAGTGAGCTCTGATCTTCATACCCCGCATCGTATCGGGTAAGTACAATTTAATTTCGATATTCAGAGTTCTTTAAATACCGAGTTTTAATTATTTTACGGAATTACGGATTAATTCCGCATAAGAAGGAATATTAATTCGGAGTTGAAATAAATTGCTGTAAATGGTATACGGGCTATCCGATGAATTTGGAATGAAGCCCGATAATTATTAGAAAGCTCTATAAGCTCGGTATACCCGAAGAAGGGAATAAATGAATATAAAAAGGGCTACAATGGGTCGAGGCCCAATAAGGTAGATAAGGCCCAATAGCTTCAAGTTGATCAGTAAATACAATATACTGATCGGGATAAGTGAATTAACCTCGGTTATGTGGTTATATACAGTTATGTACCTTTGGTTGGCTCGCACTTGGGCCGAGAGGTTCGGTATTATCGAGACAAGATAAGTCTACGCGCGATTCCAGGTAAGGGAATTTTATGAGCACTTGCTGTACGTAATTTTGAGGGGATTTACAGTACGTTAAATTCATTAGGCTACCCAAAAACAGAATAATAATTTTTACGATAAAAATATGGGAATAGTGAAAAATGACTATTTTGCCCCCAGTTAGGAAAATTTCAAAAAGGGTAGTAAGGCTATGAAATTGCATGAATTTCATGATTTTAATGTTTTATATGATTATATTGTTCTGATTTAAGCATATATGAACATAGGTTGGCTATTGATTTCGTGAACTATACGAAAGGGTAACGGTTTGTACCGGTTACCATTTTTAAAGATGTTTTGTCAAGATTTAGCCACCTATCGTATTTATACAAGTAAAAAGAGTGCTGGAGTCTTTCTCGCACTCAAGTTTACTGATTTTATTCTCATGAAAAGCCGTACTGGAGCATTGCTCGTACGAGAAATTTGTGTGTGCACAAAACCGTGCTGAAGCTTCGCTCGCACGAGATTTTAGATATCATGATATGCATAGCGTGGTGCTGGAGCTCCGTAAGCCTGTGACCTGGTGTGGGGCGGGCAGCGGGATGCTCACATAAATGCACTAGACGCGAGTTGACATGCATATAGTCGTGCGGAAGCCTCCTGTAGACTGTGTGTCACAGAGAGTTGAGATGCTCGCACATATACTTTGAGACATGGGTTGGTTATCGACATAGTATTGGGCTGGATAAGACCTACGGCAGGCACCCCCAAACTATGATATGGGTCCACGGAGTACGATGTACTGTGTATGTCACACGGAGTACGCTGTACCGTGCAGTCATGATGACTCTACTATGTTACTCGATATTCTGGCGGGTAGGACTTGACCCCACCTCCCGTTGCAGTTGTGATACCCCGCACACTGGGATCCGTGTGCCTGGGATCACAGGGACAAAGTATGGACATAGTCCTCGATTTTTCATACAGTAACCTACATGCCTCACATGATATCATACGGTCTAATAGACCAGGACAAACCCGATGGAGGGGTAGTCCCGATTTATGTTTTAAAAGAGCTGTGATTTAATGAATCAAGGTATTCCCGAGAGATGGGTTTGACCTTGATGAAGTTATTTTATGATGAGTTTTGTGATTAAACGAATAAGTTTTAAGTGAAGAGTTTTATGATGAACAAATGAGTTTTAATGTGACGAGCATGAGATGTCATACATGATGATTTTCCATGTTGAATTATATGTCGATTTCATGATTTATTGTATATGATATATACATACATGTGGCATTGTTTTAATCTTACCTCATGCTCCGAAAGTAAACGATTTTTACATCATGACATTATCAGCACGTAGATAGTATAGTTATCTACCTGCTTATATTATTGCCTTACTGAGCTGTTTATGCTCACCCTTTCATTTTCCACCCTCCACAGAGCATCTACAGTAGACGAGGGCGGGTAGAGATTGCATCCCTAGTTGTCCGCTGCTCCCACTGCGAATCAGGTATACACATTGTACAGTTTTGTATCTAAACAATTAATAGCACAGTGTTGTAACGTATATAATTTTGGGGATGTAGATATATGGAAACATATGTACATACAGTTATATAATATATGTACATATTATTATACTGTTTGGAATTCTAACATGAATACAATGGTAAGAATGATATGATCAATTGGGATAAGAGTTGGGATTATTACTGACTCATAGCCCAACTCGTTAAAAATGGAATTGTCACGAGGAGGTGAAAAGTATAGAAAAAGCGAAAAAAAAAAAATTTGTAGTGATTTTAGGTAATTTGGGACGTGACACATGATCAGCTTAATGCTGGTTTAGTGTGAACCAATAAGCTTGTGGAACTAATTGATTCCCGAGAAATGAATAGTATAATCGAAAAAGGGCTTAAGAGAAAGTAAGGCCCAATAAGCATTAGTGAACCCAATAAGTCGAATCGAATATAATAAACGTGAGAACTGTGTTATATTGGGTTAAATTGATCTGATAAGTAATTTGTATAGCTCCGGAGATTTCGTTGGAAGCGAATCTAACTGTACGATCGAGTAGCTATAATGAAGTGGAACCACTCGACGCGATTCTAGGTAAGGGAATTTTGTGAGTATCTAGAGGTAGCTGAACGTATTTTATGGGTGTTTATAGGGCTATGTAATTACTCGGTTATCTATAAAAGAAATAATGATTTGTAAGAACAATTCCGGATATAGATGATTTTGGTTTTAGAAATGAATCTTACAAAAAGGGTAGTAAGGCTAATAATTGCATAAATATCATGTTTTGACATTTTTACAAAATACATTGCTTTTGTTTAAGCAAATCTACGGATAGGCTGGCTATTGACTTCATAATTTTGTGAAATAGCACTAGTCCAGTGTTAACTGTGGTTTGAACATGTTTTGTTGAAATTGAACCACCTATCAGATTTATATGATGTTTTATGAGTCGTACTGGAGCTCTTGCTTGTACATGGGTTTCCACTGATTTCCTTATGCATATAACCGTACTGGAGCTATGCTCGTACATGATTTCTCATTGCTTGTTATGCATAAAACCGTACAAGAGCGTTGCTCGTACGGGGGTATTTAATAATGATGCATGAAATCGTGCTAGAGCTAGGCTCGCACTGGGCTTTTCACACTGTGATATATAATGACTCATGCTTAATGCCTCGGGTAGACTTTGTGTCACATGGATGATATGCTCACACGAGCCATGCTGGATGCCTGGTGTAGACTGGTAGTCACACAGATGAGATTCTCACACATGCACTTAAGACTGAGTAGGTTATACATGGCATGGGGTAGATAAGTGTCATGACCCAAAAATCAGTGTAAATTTTTCATTTTTCTTTCTTACTTACCTGACCTCTAATCGTGACCAATCACAACCAATAATTGGGCTGTGTACCAGTGCCCATATCATTACCATACATTTTACATATAGTACATAATTTAAATTAAATATAAACTCATATGTTATGCACTAATTTCTTTTCATTTCTTTACAATATGTACCCAGTCTATACATCCCAATGTCAATACAAAATATAGTATCGTGCTTATGTTATTTAGATACAATATATACAACGTGTATATACCTCAAGTGATGGGCAGCAGCGGATGTCTGGAATGCAGTACTCAATCGCCTCAAGGTCTATTGAAAATGATATGGGTGAGAAAATGAAAGGGGTGAGCACATCAAGCTTAGTAAGGCAATCCTACGAACAAGTAGGTAACCATACAACCTACATGAACGTGGTGCCATGCATAAACCACCCTTTCTCCACACAATTTGAAAATAGATGCTACAATTCATGATGTCATGTAAAACAAGTTCAAATATGGATTTCAAAGAGCATGGAAAACTCAACATGCAAATCCATTTAAATCATTTCATTCTCGTTAAAATTTCACAATACAGTCAGGACTCAACCCATCCCTCGAGTATTCCTGACTCACACAAAACCATGAAATCAAATGCTTTTCAAAGCAATAGTAACATGCACGAGTTTAAATCCCAGTTTCATTCTCATCAAAATCACATCTCAGTCAGGACTCAACCCCTCCCTCGGGTGATCCAGACTCACACAAAAGTCCATAAAACATGCTTCTCAAAGCATCAGTTTATAACATGCGAGACTAGGCAATATATATATATATATATATATCAGGCAAATAACCAAGACTATGGCCATATCCTCGTGATCCCACTACTACACATATCCTGCGTGCGGGGTCTCACCACTATCGAGAACTGCCTCGGGAGGTGGGTTAGTCCACCCGTTGGTCCTACCCGATCACTCGCATCCGAAGATGCCACTCGCATCCAAAGATACCACATAATCAATCCCAGCACAGTACAACGTACTCCATGCGACTTGCACGGTACATCGTACTTCGTGGAGCCACATCTCATATCAATAATCATGCCATCTCAAAACGCACGTGCAAGCATATTTAATCGGCGTGACACACAGTCTACCCGACGCTCTAAGCACAGCTCATTGCATGTCTAATAAAATCAGCGCGAGCGATGCTCCAGCACTCTCATAAAATCAAGGAAAATCTCATGTAAGCAAAGCTTCAGCACGGGTTTCATAAAATCTCATAAGATCTAGTGCGAGCTAAGCTCCAGCACTGTGTCAAAATCATGTAAAACTAGTGTGAGCTAGGCTCCAGCACTGTGTCAAAAAATCATGTAAAAATCTGGTGCAAGTTAGACTCCATCACCTTGTCATGAAAAACATATGAAAATTTGGTGCGAGTTAGACTCCAGCACCTATGCATGTAAAACTCTAGCGCGAGCCCTTGCTCCAGCACTAATGCATGCATCACACAAGTTAAAACTCGTGCGAGCTAAGCTCTAGCATGTCTCATTTTTTTACATAAAATCCCGTAGACGGCTTTGTTATCTCAAAACAATTTTCATAAGAAATCACATTGTTAAAAATATGCAATGTTTTAAATTTTTATTTAAAAGTTAGCCAACCTACCCATGCATGTGTCAAAACACCTCAAAAACAAGCAGGAACCTCTTGTTCTTGCTTCTCTTAACTTTTCCTAATTTTGAAAATTTTACGCTTCACAGAGGTATTTTAGTCATTTGCGCATTCGGGCACCAAAATTCTTATTTTCAATCTAGACTCTTCAGACAATTTTAGAGAATGTAAATGAGGTCAAAATTGCATAAAGTTACCTCTAGCAGCCCGTAAATGTCAGGACCCCATTCTCAATCCATGACTTAACCAAAAACCACTACAAATTTTTCGTATTTTTAACTTACCTTTCCTCTCTTCAATGGTTGGGTTGTGATTCGATGTCAGACTCCTCGCTTACCATAATATCCATTATCATACATACATGTTAATATACTGTTACTGACTGTAACTGAGATTATATAAAATCGAACACAAATACATTCCCCATAATATATATCGTATACATCACTGTGCTATTTCTATGTTTAGATACATAACCGTACAAAATCTGTATACCTGGCGGTCGATAAGAACTAGTAGTGGACTCAGGAATACTATCCCTCGATAGCTCTCGCTCTACTGATGCTCTGTAGAGAGATATAAAGAAAGGGGGTAAGCATACAACGCGCTCAGTAAGGAAATCAGGCAAGCAAGTAGATATCTACACTATCTACTCAAAATAATGCTATGCCTTGAAAACATTATTTCCTTAACTCACTTTAAAAGCATGTCTTTAAATATATATATATGTATACTTGTACAGATTAAATCCCATATACAGAAATCATGCTCTCTTTCTCAAATGTAGGCATGTAGTGCGAAACAATGCATCTTTATATAAATCATGCCTTTAGATAAATCATGCCATGTATATTTAAATCACAATAAATATGGCATTTAAATCATTTACATAACAAAATCGGAGTCCGACCCATCCCTCAGGTCTGTTCGCAATTTAAATCAATCAATCAATGTGATAGATCATGTGAGACCCTGTGGTGAAATGCAAATAGTATCCTAGACTATGATCATATCCGACATGTGATCCCAAGCAACACAGTACTCGGTGTGCGGGGCATCACTGCTGCAACGAGAGGGTGGTCAGTCCATTACAACCATCAGCTATACAACAACACACGGTACAGCGTACTCCCATGCCTCCGGCACAGTACAAAGTACACCCGTGGACCCTACATCACAGTCGGGGTGCCTGCCATAGATCTTAGCCCTCAAACCACGGAATATCATACCACGTCTATATTACCCTCATGCGAATATCTTCTCACAAGATGTGACATACAATCACACAAGGACTCTGGCATGGGTTTTAACATGTATTATATATCACATATAGTGCACGCCTTGAGTGCGACTCACAGTCGACACTTTGCTTAAACACTGTTTCACATCACAAACTCAACTCTTGTACAAGTAAACCTCCAGCAACTAGGTCAATGCATAGTTCATGTATTAAATCAAGTACGAGCAATAGCTCCAGTACCATGCTATGCATAATATCATCAAATCAAGTACGAGCAATAGCTCCAGTACTATGTCATGTATAAACCATGAAGAATCGAGTACGAGCAACACTCCAATACTCTGTCATGTATCTCATGTAAAACTCAGTACGAGCTAATAGCTCCAGCACTCTCTCATGCATATATCATATAAAACTGAGTACGAGTAAGAACTCCAGTACTCTATCATGCATGTCATGGTAATCTAGTGTGAATCAAAATCCAGCACTAATGTATGTGGAAAATATATAAAATCTCGTACGAGCTGTGCTCTAGCACGATTCATTTTCACATAATATGATAGATGGCTCTTTAAAAATGGATGGTTTACAAAATGTTAAAAGCAGCACTATAAAGTGTGCTTAAGTCACATCAACCTTAAAATCATTAGCCCATCTATTTATTTTCATGCTAAACAACAGTTAAACACTCATAATAGTAGTTTCCATGCTTTTTGTAACTTTTCACAAAATTTGACTTTTTGACTAACTAGGGGTAAAATCGTAATTTACCACTATCGGGTTGCAATAATTATTATTCACTTTCTCTGACCCTCAAAGTTTTTAAGTGAATGTAAAAGCAGATGAAAATACGTGCAGGTATCTCTAACTACTCACAAAAGTCCTTTACTTGCAATCACTCGAGAAATTTCACTTTGCGCTGCTCGTTTCAGCAGTCTAATTTGCTCCTCTAATACACTCTGGAGCTGCATATAGTCATTTATCAAGTTAATTACACTTTTCTTACTGTATTTTACATTAAATACAGTCTATTTCCCTTAATGGGCCTTAATAATCCTTAATGGGCCTTAATAATCCTTAATGGGCCTAACTATGCCTTAAGCCCATTTTCATTTTACTATTCATTTTCGTTGGGCCTATTGGGCTTGTGGGACCCACCAACTCTTATTGGGCTTGTCCTAGGCCCATTACATCATATTGGGCCTAAAATATTTGGGCTTAGCCCATTGGGCCTCTCGGCCACATGCCATGGCCGAGAGCTACCCATGCCATCGGTTATGCCATGGCATGCCATCCATGCCTATTTCTTAGCCAATTCACTTAGGCATTTTCACAAACACTTGGTTGGCAACATTCCTAACCATCATATAGTTCATTTAGGCATTTTATCAAACACCTTGATTGCCAACTAATTACATGTATTAATTAATCAATTTGATTAATTCTAATTACACCATAATCATTAACATATGTACATTAATCCATTTATGCCTTAAAATCATATGGACATAAATCAATATCCCATTACTCACTCTCGGTCTAACCAACTTCATGGTGATTTAATATGTTTCAATGCTTAAAATATATATCAACATACTTAAAATCATTCATACATTAACATATATGAAATTGAAAATTAGAAAATATACCAATTGTTGTGTTCACCCTTTGGCCGTATCTTTGAAGGCTCTCGGTTTGCACTCTATGGCTCCTTGATAGCCAATTCCAACATATGTCACTCTCCTTTCAATTTGGAACAACTTCCATGAAGGATGCAAGTTCCAATTATGCCTAATTCCTAGTGATTTCTAGTGAGAGAAAGCTTCGATAATATGTTTCAATGGTTTCTTCTTCTAACCGAATTTGGTGTGATGAAGATGACAATGGTGTGGCTGATTTTATAAGCCACATACTTAGCCATTAAGCTTGACTTTCCAAGCATTAGCCATGAGTCACCTAATGAGTCACCTTATGAGTCATGGTTAGCTTTAAATATGGTTAGATATTTATCTCATGGGCTTTTCCATTTGGGCTTCTCGGTTTGGGCTTTCTTAATGGGCTTTCGGGCTGAAATTTTTACTATGTCTCGGGCCTTTAATTATCTCAAAATTTTACCAATCAATTGGTCCAACAATTCGGTCTAAAGGACCTAAGAATTTCGATATACGTTTAGTATACCTTAATGGGCTTTAAAATTTTCACCTTAGGCCCATTATGTTTTTAACCATTAAATTTAATCCGAAATCCTTTCGAATAAATTTTCCTTACTTCCAAGGATGATTATCTTGTATTATGCCCAAGAATATTTTTTCCCAAATATTTCTCCACACTTAGGTTAATTTTTAACCATGATTAGTCAACTATGGTAAAAGTCCACTTTCTTAACTATAGTTGACTTTTTCCTTAACCATTGACCAATTTGACTTTTTTTTTCCAAAATTTTGAAAGTGTCATATCTTATGTCTTACACTCTTGTCTTTATGTTTCAACCGTTCCCGGTGGATAATTATACCCGAAACACCTTTTCTCGCCAAAAAGGTCTATTTTACCCTTTTTAGCTTTTACTCTTGTTTTCTTTGTTCGGGACTAAATCAAGCTAACTTTCCTTCATGAGCTCTCTATGCTCTCTCATTTTAAGTTCTTATTTTCAATCAGGATGATTTAGATCCACTCGGTTTAGCCTGTGACGCTTATAGTCCACATTAGGCTTTTTATGTAGCTTTTGAGTGTTAAATCATTTCACTAACACTTTAAGTCTAGTAAATACTCTTTTTATGATTCAAGTATAATAACAGAGTGTTCATACACATAGGAATCATAAGGTACAAGCTATAAAAATTTGGGTCTGACAATAAAATTCTCTTACGTGGAATCACGCGCGAGTTTATTCTGTCTCAACCGTACCAGGTCTCTCAGTTCAATTCGCTCCAAACCAAGTCTACGGAGCTGCATATAACCATATATTCGGTTAGTTCTAATATACTTATCAATATTTCCCTCTTACTGATCGAATCTAAAGCATTGGGCCTAGTTTACTTTATTGGGCCCTATTGCACCTTAATGGGCCTCGACCCGTTTCCAACCTGTTTCCACTTATTAAATCCCTTCATCAAGTCTATTGGGCTCATTTGGCTTACCAATACTCATCGGGCTTCATTCCAAACTCATTGGATAGCCCGTATATCCTTTACGACAATTAATTCAAAAATTCGAATATAATTTATTTTATGCAGAAATTAATCTGAAATCAAAATAAATTTCAATTGCGCAATAATCATATTGTTATCGTAAATGAGCTTTACTTACCCGAAATTATGCGATGATGCACAAATCAGAGTTCGATTTGGCTCACTTATGTGATTTATCGTCGAACTGCACAATTTTATATTTAATTCCAGGTTAATTTTCGATCAAATATAATTTTAAATTAAATTCTCGGAAATCAATTCGATCAATCTGACCGCTTATCGACTTACTCAAATTTTCGAGGTATTCCTGGCAATTTTTCTCCCTTTTTTCCCTTATATTTTCTTTTATTTTAATTTTTTTCTTTTTCCTTTTTCTTTTCCTTTCTTTTTTTCTTTTTCTTTCCTTTTCGGCTATGGTGCCGTTTCGGGACCCTTACCGCTGCCGGCATTCCCGACCATTTCGTCGGCCACTACCGGTACCAAAAGAACCGGCTCATCCTCCCGATCACACTGGTACCCTCCGATCACACCCAGCTGTTGTGGATTGTCGAAATCGAACCCCTTTTTTTTCCGTCGACATTTCCTCCCCCGTTCGTCGGACTCCGACGTCGATACGGCTCGTCGCTGGTACCAGTAGGTTCGCCTGAAGCTCATCTTCCTTCTCCGGCCCTCGCTTGGCCTCGTTGGTCGCTGGTGGTTGTCGGTGATTCTCGATCTTCCTTTGTTCACTTGTCTTCGCTTCGTTTCTATGTTTTCTATTTCAGTTTCACTCTCTTCGAAAAAACCAGATTTTCGTTTTTTTATTAATTTATTTTATTATTATTTTATTGAATTAAAATACTACATTTTTACCAAAATATCTCATAAACTATATATTTTATTATATAATTAATTTATTCAATTTATTTAATTTATTTTTTCCATTTTTCGATATATTTTCTCCGTATTTTTTTCGAAATATTATCCCGAGTGAATTTTTGATAAATCTTATTAATTTCGGATCTTAATCAATTAGACTCGAAATTCGATAATTTCTACTCCATTGATCAAGATGTCCTAAATCCCTATTTTTAATTAAAATTTTCTTATCGAATTTACACCGAATTTTTTGATCTTTTGACAGTTTTACCCCTGCACTTGTTCGGAACCAATTTGACCCGACTTTCCTTCTTACACCCACTATCTTTTCTTATTTTAAATTCTTATTTTCCGTCAACTTGATTTTGATCCCTTTCGCTTGGCCTATGGCCATCTCGGCCCTTATTTGGCTACTACATAAACTTACCGATATTTCGTTTTATTCCATTTGCAATTTAATTCAGTCAAAGCTCTTCTTATGATTTAATCAATATGTGGAAGTGTACATCACATGAATCATAAGGAAATGCATCAACAAGTACTTAAAAAGTGGGTCTTACATAATCTCCCCCACTAAAAAAAATTGGTCCTCCAAATTGGAACCAAATCAGTCTCTGAACAACTCCAGGTACTTCTCTTTCATCAAACTCTCTAACTCCCAAGTCGCTTCCTCCGGAGTGTGATGCTGCCCCAGTACTTTCACCAGGGGAATTGTCTTCGATCTCAATACCTTCTCCGTCCTATCCACAATCCGGATCGTTCTCTCAACATAGGACATACTCTCACTGAGCTCCAGTGGCTCGTATCTGATCACATGTGACGAATTCGGTTGATATTTCTGAAACATGGAGACGTGGAAGACGTTATGAAAATTTGCTAGCTCTGGTGGCAATGCTAGCCTATAAGCTCGATCTCCCACTCTCTCGAGTATCTCAAAAGGTCCTATGAAGCGAGTGCTCAACTTCACTCTCTTTTCAAATCACGTAATACCCTTGGAAGGAGAAACCTTTAAAAATACTGACTCCCCTGCTATAAACTCCAACGGTCTACGTCTCCTGTCAACATAACTCTTCTATCGACTCTAAGCTGTCCTCAACCTCTCACAAATCAATTGGACATTCTCAAAGGCCTGACCTACCAAATTGGGAGAGAATATCTTCCTGTCACTAACCTCCTCCCATCCTATAGGAGAACAACATCTACGGCCATACAAGGCTTCATACGGTGCCATCCCAATACTCGAATGATAACTGTTATTATAGGTGAACTCTGCGAGTGGTAGGTGATCATCCCAAGAGCCTTTAAAATCAAGTACACAAGCTCTCAACATATCCTCGAGGGTCTATATAGTCCTCTCTGACTGGCCATCTGTCTGAGGATGGAAAGCTGTACTAAATCTCAACTAGGTCCCCATAGCTTCCTGAAAGTGATCCCAAAAATAGGAAGTGAAGCGGGAATCCCTGTCTGACACAATACTCATTAGGACACCATTAAGTATCACAATCTCGCGCACATATAGCTCTGCTAATCTACTCATAGTATCGGTGGCTCTCATATCTAGTAAATGTGCAGACTTTGTCAATCTGTCAACTATCACCCATATGGCATCATTCCCTCTACGAGTCCTCGATAAACCTATCATAAAGTCCATGGTGACATGCTCCCACTCCCAAGTCGGTATAGGTAGAGGCTACAATAACCCTGCAGGCTTCGATGCTCTACCTTCACCAGTTGACAGACAAGACATCTCGCAACAAACTCCACTATATCTCTCTTAATCCCCAACCACCAGTATACCTTCCAAAGATTCTGATACATCTTTGTACTACCCGGATGCAAGGTATACCTCGACGAATGAGCTTCTGTCAAGATCAACCTCCTGATCTCCAGATTATCGAGAACACATATCCTATCTTGAAACCTCAGTAATCCAGCCGAACTCAACTCAAACTCAGTCTCCATACCCCTCTGCATCTGCTTGACTATCTCAATACACTACTGATCATCACGCTGAGCCGATCGGATCTAATCCATCAAATCTAACTCTAATCGTAAGCTATCAATCATATAACCACTATCAGCATCAGGCGGGGTCACATCCAAACTGAGGCCCGCAAACTGCCTTAAAAACTCGTGGTCCCGTACCATCATATAAGAAACCAGCTCAAGATGCTTCCTGCCCAACGCATCAACCACTAATTTGCCTCACCCAGGTGGTATAGGATCTCACAATCGTAATCTTTCAGAAGCTCAAGCCACCTTCTCTGTCTCATGTTTAATTCCTTCTGCGAGAACAGATACTTGAGGCTTTTGTGATCGGTAAATACTTGGAATTTCTCACCATACGGATAGTGGCACCATATCTTCAATGCAAACACTGCAATCGCCAACTCTAAATCATGGTCGGATAGTCCTTTCATGGTCCTTGAACTGTCTGGATCCATACGTGACTATCATCTCATTTTGCTTCAGCACACAGCCCAATCTTGGTTTTAAGACATCCATATACCCTGAGAAACCTCTTAATCTATTGGGTATTATGAGAATAAATGCGGTGGTCAGTTCATACTTCAATACACTAAAACTCCTATCACGTCTATCATCACATTCAAATACAACTTATTCTAAGTTAAACGTGTCAACAAAGTAGTCCATTTCGAGAACTCTCAACAAATCATCTGTAAAAGCAATTTCCAATGGTTGCTTATGATTTTCCCTGGACTTTAAATACACCCAAATTATCATCAATAATGATGATAACAAATCGGTCTAGGTAAAGTTTAAATACCTCATTCATCAATGCCCTAACGAGTACAAAAAAATTGTCTTGGGCACATCCACATTCCAAATTCTCAATGGATAAAACCCAGACTTCCAATCGATCTAAAAACTTTTGCGCTCTTCGCAGCTAACCCAATGGATCATCAATAGTAGAACGAAATACTTATTCTTACGCTGATCCTATTCAATTCGATAAATCAAGTCTAGTTTTCAACTTTTAAGCTTAGTACTACAAAACAAACGTCAGTATGAGAAACGAACCTCATCGTAGTTGAGTTCCACTAAATATTTCAATCACTCATATCCTTGACCTATGTACGCATAAATGTATAA
Source organism: Firmiana major (assembly GCA_033439115.1). Lineage (NCBI taxonomy): Eukaryota > Viridiplantae > Streptophyta > Magnoliopsida > Malvales > Malvaceae > Firmiana > Firmiana major. The sequence continues at coordinate 15,467,394 of CM065903.1, read as the reverse complement.
TGTCATTTCAAAATCGGTTCTGTTCAAGATACTAACCCGCGTCATTTCCTTTTTCTTATGTTAACGGCTTTTATAAAATTTTAATTTTTAAACCTTCATGATTAATCGAATTCTATATTTCTTTATCGTACAAGTAAAGGTACCCTAATTTTAAACGTATATATTATGACTGTGGATTTCAATTTATAGGTTGTGTACTTCTAGACGCTGTCAAGTCTTCAGGCGGGGAGGTATTTTGAAATACCTTTATTAACCCTCAGACTTGACCACATGGACTGGTTGTGGGTATACCCCCTTATCCTTAGTTGCAATTCATATTCACTACATATCGCTTAATCCAAATTACTTCACATATCAGAGATATTCTTATCTTGCATACGCCTCTTATTCCAATATATCTTGTATTCAGGATCTATCACATTTCAAAGCTTATCTCATTTCTATATCAACTATAACAGAACTCTTTCATTACTTGTTAAAACTTACTGTACACTTTTCTAGGGTGAAACATCGCTATCTTAGAATAACAATTTCAACAACATAGTTTGCAGCCAATCAATTTATTCCCCATATTACATCAAAACACTCATATTTTATAGAATGAGATTGGTCTGCATGTTCCTTTCCCCTACTTTCAACTTGTAATCTCTACCGACGTATTCAATTACCAGACTATCCTTCATTGGGGTGTTAAATATCCACATTTCACCTAATGATATAGGTTTCGTATATTTCACTAATTTATATGCAAATGACGATGATATGAATAAATGTGTAGTACTAAGATCATTTAAAATAATTGCTTCAATATTAACAATCAAGATGGTACCTTACACCACATCAAATGAAGCATCAATAATGTCCTGGTCCAAGGCATACACTCGCCCTCATTCAACCGCCTATTTTCATGGGAACTACCATACATCCAACACTGTCCATTAGTAGGTCGAGATCCTCCAATCACAATATCTGTGTAAACGCTGAAAGTGGATATACTGGGGCTTACCGATCATCTTACCCCATAACTCACTAACTCTAAATTTCCTATCAAACTGCCTATTTCTCGCTTTGACATCTCTGTTATCCACTATTTCCTTTTTGTCTCTATTTCGACCCTTTATTGCCTTTCTTAAACTCAGAGGCATGAAATTCCTAATCTTATTCACGCACTGTGATTTGTGAATTGTCGCATCGTAAATAGTGATATCTAACGGCTAATCAACTCTGATAGACGATCTGAGTCCCTCCCTGAACTTTCAAACCTTCCGACTCTCACTGTCTACAATATCGGTTCATACGTGCCCTAGGATGTAATCTGAGATTCATACTCATCAATAGATTTGGTTTCCCTGAACTAAACTCATAAATTCATCTGTAACTTCCTTTAAGTAGTATTCAGGATATACTTTACCCAGAATGCATCCAGAATTATCTCTCATATCAGTCCTGGATGTCTAACTCTTAAAATGGATTGAGCGAATTTCTACCAATGCTTCGCCTCGCCCTCCAACATAAACTTATTTAAAAGTCACATTCTCGGTCGACATACAACGAAAGAATCCATACAACTTCGCTATCTCATTCACCCAGTCCTCAGTAACAATTGGTTTCTTTACTTCACTAAATACCGGATGGGTGTGGGAATCTCTATAGTCTAAGGCATCTGTTCAGGCTTTACCCTGCCTACCCTCAACTACCTGCATAGACTGAGTAAACAACTTCAAAATATTTTCTACACTCCGCTTCATCCTCGTGAATCGTGTCTCAATACTGTCTGGTCTCTTTATAGGACCCTGTGGAGTATGCTCAACATCAGTCTCCACCTCAACCTCCTCATGGGTCTCATAGGTCAACTCAGTACGACTAGTAGGCTCAAGCCTACCTCTACAGCCTCTGCCTCGTGCTTGACCTCCTCTACCGCGTCTATTAATAGGCATAATGCCTATATTCTTGCATTCACAACCATTTCTTAGTTAAAACCCAACTCAATATACATGATTGTATCTAACCATGCACAGTAACACGGGGATGTAATTTTCTAATTATTGACATTGACACACATCAGACCAATTTCACTATGATACCACCATTTGTCACAACCCAAAAATCAGAGTAAATTTTTCATTTTTCTTTCATACTTACCTGACCTCAGATCGTGACCAACCACAACCAATAATTGGGCTGTGTGTCAGTGCCCATATCATTACCATACATTTTACAGATAGTTCATAATTTAAATTAAATATAAACTCATATGTTATGCGCTAATTTCTTTTCATTTCTTTACAATATGTACCCAGTCTATACATCCCAGTGTCAATACAAAATATAGTACCATGCTTATGTTATTTAGATACAATATATACAACGTGTATATACCTCAAGTGATGGGCAGCAGCAGATGTTTGAAATGCAATACTCAATCGCCTCAAGGTCTACTAAAAATGATATGGATGAGAAAATGAAAGGGGTGAGCACATCAAGCTCAATAAGGCAATCCTACGAACAAGTAGGTAACCATACAACCTACATGAACTTGGTGCCATGCTTAAGCCACCCTTTCTCCACACAATTTGAAAATAGATGCTACAATTCATGATGTCATGTAAAACAAGTTCACATATGGATTTCAAAGAGCATGGAAAACTCAACATGCAAATCCATTTAAAACATTTAATTCTCATTAAAATTTCACAATACAGCCAGGACTCAACCCATCCCTTGGGTATTCCTGACTCACACAAAACCATGAAATCAAATGCTTTCCAAAGCAATAGTAACATGCATGAGTTTAATCCCAGTTTCATTCTCATCAAAATCACATCTCAGTCAAGACTCAACCCCTCCCTCGGGTGATCTAGACTCACATAAAAGTTCACAAAACATGCTTCTCAAAAATCAATTTATAACATGCGAGACTAGGCAATATATATATCAGGCAAATAACAAAGACTATAGCCGTATCCTCGTGATCCCACTGCTACACAGATCCTGTGTACGAGGTATCAGCACTATCGGGAACCGTCCCGGGAGGAGGGTCAGTCCATCCCGTCGGTCCTGCCCGATCACTAGCATCCAAAGATGCCACTCGCATCCGAAGAAGCCACATAATCAATCCCAGCAAGGCACAACGTACTCCATGCGACTTACACGGTACAACGTACTCCGTGGACCCACATCTCATATCAATAATCGTGCCTGTCTCAAAATACACGTGCGAGCATATTTAATCGAGTGACACACTATCTACCCGACGCTTCAAGCACGGCTCATCGCATGTCTCTTAAAATCAGTGCGAGCGTTGCTCCAACACTCTCATAAAATCAAGGAAAATCTCGTGCGGGCAAAGCTCTAGCATGCGTTTCATAAAATCTCATAAGATCTAGTGTGAGCTAAGCTCCAGTACTTTGTCAAAATCATGTAAAACTAGTGCGAGCTAGGCTCTAGCACTGTGTCATAAAAATCAAGTGAAAATCTCATGCGAGTTAGACTCCATCACCCTGTCACGAAAATCATATGAAAATTTGGTGCGAGTTAGACTCCAGCACCTATGCATGTAAAACTCTAGTGTGAGCCCTTGCTCCAGCACTAATGCATGCATCACACAAATCAAAACTTGTTCGAGCTAAGCTCTAGCACGTCTCATTTTTTTACATAAAATCTCGTAGGCGGCTTTATTATCTCAAAACAATTTTCACATGAAATCACATTGTTGAAAATATGCAATGTTGTGCATTTTTATTTAAAAGTTAGCCAGCCTACCCATGCATGGGTCAGTTCTAATATACTTATCAGTATTTCCTTCTTACTGATCGAATCTAAAGTACTTGGCCCGTTTTACTATTTTGAGCCCGATTGCACCTTAATGGGCCTCGACCCATTTTCAGCCCGTTTCCACTTATTAAATCCCTTCATCAGGTCTATTGGGCTCATTTGGCTTACCAATACTCATCGGGCTTCGTTCCAAACTCATTAGATAGCTTGTATATCATTTACGATAATTAATTCCAAAATCTGAATATAATTTATTTTATGCAGAACTTAATTCGAAATCCGCAAAATAAATTCCAATTGCGCAATAATCATATTGTTGCCGTAAATGACTTTACTTACCCGAAATTATGCGATGGTGCGCAAATCGAAGTTTGATTGGGCTCACGTACGCGATTTATCGTCGAACTGCACAATTTTATATTTAATTTTGGGTAAATTTTCGATCAAATATAATTTTAAATTAAATTCTCAGAAATCAATTTGGTCAATCTAACCGCGTATCGGCTTACCCGAATTTTCAAGGTATTCTTGGGGATTTTTCTCCCCTTTTTCCTTTTTTTTTCTTTTTCCTTTTTCTTTTTCTTTTCCTTTCTTTTTTTTTTCTTTTTCTTTCCTTTCTATCTACAGTGCTGTTTTGGGGCCCTCACCGTCACCGACGTTCTCGACCGTTTCATCGGTTGCTATCGATACCAAAAGAACCGGCTTGTCTTCCTGATCACACCAGTACTGTGACGCCCCGAAAACGTGAAAAATAAGGCAAATTTAAAACTTTTTACTCATCAAATTACAATTAAGGGTGCATTCCTGTGTAGTGTCATACATCATCATACTTATCATGCTTTAGGATCTCATCATAAATTAGTATATATCATATCATATACATTACTCAATTTCGAGTTAATTAATCCTAATACATCCCATACATCATTGTACAATAAGTGTCTATGAATATAACTCTAGTCTGGATACAAGAATATTGAATATATATACCTCAACACACAAAATACGGCCTAGAGCTCAAGTTCTCCACTAGCCTCTAACCCGTACACTGCAGGGAACTCACTTTACTTGAAGAAATCTGGAGGGGAAGAGAAATAGGGTGAGCTTCTAAATCACTCAATAAGGGGGGTAAGGGAACTCAGTTATATAAACCATATCACACATCACAAATATGTATTGTATATGAAACTCAGTATACTCATTTGAAATTGTAGCATGAAAGTTCTCAAAACATCCTTATCTCATAGCTCATAAATCATGTGAAAACATGAAGGTAAAAAGGTTCAATATAGAGCATTCACAAGCATGTGTAAATATATGCGATAATGGCTTTTCTCAAAATATGTGATAAAATCACCTCAGTAAATAGCACGTGATAAAGTCATAAAACACAACTCATGTGTAAAACGAGACTAGGCAATAAAACTCGTCATGGCACATCAATTACATAATCACCTCTGGGTGAGCATCCCAAGCATCCTCGTAAGAGGGAACGTCGACAACATGGTCATATGCATGGTATATTGGACTTATATGATACCAAAAGAAGGCCCGGCCTTACATGCTACCAGAGCAATGCCTCACCTCATGCACACTATCACGTGGTCCTTGGGTCGGTTCCCAGGCGGCCCACTATATTGGTCTTACATGCTACCAAAGCAAGGCCTCCCAATGCTACCAAAGCAGAGGAATAATCGGACTTACATGTTACAGAACAAGGCTCGAACTTACATGCTACAAAAGCAAAGCCACCCAGCGTTACCAGAACGGGGGTTATCTCACGTTACCAAAACGGAGGCATCTCTCGTTACCAGAATGGAGGAATATCGGACTTACATGCTACCAGAGCAATGCCCATGGTCCCTGGGTCGGTTCCCAGGCGTCCCACTATATCGGTCTTACATGTTATCAAGCAAGGCCCGATGTGTGTTCAACATGACATGCCTAAGTCTCAATCATTAGCCATTTTCTTATAAAACGTTTTGCCTTCACGTAGAACTCATAATGGTTTTCTCTCATAAAACTCATTTAAAACATTTGTGTACTCAACACAAAACATATTAAAACCGAGTTCCAATCGGAAAAACACACACACATTTCTCAAATCTCAACATTGCCTTAATGTAGAGCCCAAGTTACTTTTCACGCAAACTCAATGGTTTATAAAGTGATTTTACACTTAGCTTATAAACTCGTAAGACAATGGGCCCCAATCGACCACAAAAACCGTGTGCACTCATATCACGACACAATGCTAAAATGCTTGTATTCTCAAATCATGGTTCATGCTACAAACAGTTCATCAAAACACATACACAAATGGTTTAGTTTTCCATTACCTCTTTGCACCTCGTATAGTGCAATCGCTCCCCCGTATCACGGACTAGCCTCGCATTCCACTCTGGAACTCCCGAGCTGTCCAAACGATGTTAAAAACATCAATAACCCAACTCAATCGCATTATTGAGCACACGTTTGCTCATATTCTCATTAATATCTCAATCAACTCAATTCTCATGATTTCATTACCATTCATAATCTCATCCACTACATCTCAACCATCTACATTTCTCATGCATAATACCTATACCAAAATCACCTTGTTGCCTAAATTCCTAATTTATAGACAAAAATCCCAATTTACTACAAATTTCATAATAACACCTTTACTCCAACAAAGTCATAGTTTCATCAATCCCTAATCATTTCCCAACTATTTCATCACAATGCCCATGCTCACAATCACCAAAGATTACTTCAAAAATCAAAGATCGAGGTTTAGAGATTACCCAAACTTGTGGAGTGCTCAATTCACACCTCGATTCGATTCGTCTTTTGATTTCCAAGTATGTTGTTCTCCTTTGGGTGAGCAACAACTTTCCTTCTTGCCACAACTCTTGATTCGGACAAGAATGAGCGATTTGGAAGAGAGAGAAGGCTAGGGCTCGACTGAAATGGAGGTTTGAAAGAGAGAGAAAAGATGAAATGCAGGAAAACACAAGGGTCCTTTTATAGATGGAGGGTAGGAGATCGATCTGGCTCTTGATGAGATCGATCTGCATTTGAATTTGGGGACGATTTGGGGTAATTTTATGCCTAGGAGATCGATCTGTCGTGGGGTAGGATCGATCTCTTAATGGCTTCATGAGATCGATCTGCTCCTTGAGGAGATCGATCTTCTCCCAAATAGAAACATTTTGAGATCGATTCCTTCCTCATGAGATCGATCTCTTCAATACAGAATCATAAGGAGATCGATCCTCTTCCATTGGAGATCGATCTGTTCACTTAAATTCCTCCTTCCTTGTCATTTTTAGCCCACAAGATCGATCTTTCTTCTCTAAGATCTATCTTACCTCATAGTTTCCCACTTTGGTTAAACACTTACACATAAATCTCCAAATATAATTTCCACAATTCACTACTTTGATTATTTCTCATTCATTACTTATACATTTCACTCAGCTCAATAAATTACACTTCAAATTCATATTACATAACTAAAATATATCTAAAATTCTCAGATCTCACATCCTCCCCACCTTAAAAAGAATTTGGTCATCCAAATTCAACTCATCTAGTCAAATAGATGGGGGTATTTCTCCTTTATGAGATTTTCTAATTCCCATGTTGCCTCTTCCACTTAGTGATGTTTCCACAAAACTTTCACTAATGGGATGCTCTTGGTTCTAAGTACCTTCTCCTTTCTATCGAGAATCCAAACGGGTTCCTCAGTGTAACTCATGTCCTCTTGTATGTCTATCTCGTCATACTCTATGACATGAGAAGGGTTCAGGTGGTACTTCCTCAACATAGACACATGAAAGACATTGTGTATTCCGGACATCTGTGGGGGTAATGCCAATCCGTAGGCTACCTCTCCCACTCTCTCAAGAATCTCGAATGGTCCTATGTATCGAGGACTCAATTTTCCTTTCTTCCCAAATCGTATGATACCCTTACCCAGTGATATCTTCAGAAATACTGCATCACCAACATCAAACTCGAGTGGCCATCTGCGCACATCCACGTAGCTTTTCTGTCTACTCTGTGCAGCCTGTAACCTCTCACATATGAGTTTCACACTCTGTACAGCTTGCTCAACAAGCTCGAGAGCATTTATCTTTCTGTCACCGACTTCTTCCCAAGCTACAGGGGATCTACACCTCCTACCATATAGAGCCTCAAAAGGTACCATTCTAATACTCGCATGATAGCGTTATTGTACATAAACTCTGCTAGGGGCAGGTGATCATCCCATGATCCCTTAAAATCCATCGTACACGCCCTCAACATATCCTCCAGGGTCTGAATAGTCCTCTCCGACTGACCATCTGTCTGAGGATGATAGGCGGTACTAAAGCTAAACCGAGATCCTATGGACTCCTGAAACTGGGTCCAAAATCTAGAAGTAAATTAGGAATCTCTATTAGAAGTAATACTCACTGAAGCCCCATGTAATCTAGCTATCTCGCTGACATATAACTCAGCTAAGGCATCCACAGTATCTGTGCTCTTGATGCCAAGGAAGTGGGCACTCTTGTTCAGTCTATCCACTATGACCCATATCGCATCACGACCTCTCCGGGTCCTTGGTAAGCCCATAATAAAGTACATGGTGACATGCTCCCATTTCCATGTAGGTACAGGTAAAGGCTGTAATAGTTCTCTGGGCTTTCAATGCACAGCTTTCACTTGCTGGCATACTAAACATCTGGCCACATAATCTGCCACGTCTCGCTTTATACCACTCCAACAGTACACCTTTTTCAAGTCTCTGTACATCTTAGTACTCCCTGGGTGCATGGTGTATCGTGAGCAGTGGGATTCTCTCAGTATCTGTCTCTTCAGGGCATCATCGTCCAGTACACAAATCTGTCCTCTTAACCTCAACAATCCATCCTCACTGATTGTGAGATTCGACTACAAAGTCTGCTCAGCTTGGCTAACTATATGTATCAATCTCTAATCATTGCGCTGCCCAGTTCTAACCTGATCCATGATCCTGGGCTCTATTCGCAAGCTAGCCATAAACTCAATCTCTGCCTCTTTAACTCTGATCTGAAGTTCGACGAATTGCTCCAGTAAATCCCATTCCCTGATCATCATAGCAGATATCATACTCTTCCTACTCAGGGCAACAGCAACTGCGTTCGCCTTACCCAGATGGTACAAAATCTAGCAGTCATAATCCTTAAGGAGTTCCATCCATCTCCTTTGTCTCATGTTTAACTCTTTCTGATCAAAGAGGTATCTCAAACTCTTGTGATCAGTGAAGATCTGGAATCTTTCCCCATATCAGTAGTGCAGCCAGATCTTTAAGGAAAATACCAGAGCAACTTACTCCAAATCATGCATGGGGTAATTCAGCTCATGGTCTTTCAACTGTCGCGATCCATATTCGACCACTCTTCTATGCTGCATAAGCACACACCGCAATCCTTGATGGGATGTATCACTATAAACAGAAAATCCTCCTGATCCCTCAGGAATAGTCAACACAGGTGCCGCTGTCAATCTCCTCTTTAACTCCTGAAAATTGAGCGCACATTGATCGGTCCATATTAACAGAGTCTCCTTGCACGTGAGCTTAGTTAAAGGAGCGTCAATCCTGGAAAATCCTTCCACAAATCTTCTGTAATAGCCTGCCAAACCAAGGAAGCTTCGTACCTTTGTAATTGTTCTCAATCTTTCCCAATTAAGCACAGCTTCTACCTTACTTAGATCCACTAATACTCCTTCCTCTGAGACTATATGACCAAAAAAAGCCATCCGATCCAGCCAAAACTCACACTTACTAAGCTTTCCATATAATTGCTTATCTCGGAGTATCTGAAGTACTAACCACAAATGCTGTGCATATTCCTCATATGACCGAGAGTATATCAGGATATCATCAATAAAGACTATCACAAATTTATCTAGATAGTCTCTGAACACCTCGTTTATTAATCTCATAAAGGCTGTAGGGGCGTTCGTTAATCCAAAGGACATCACTAGAAATTCATAATGGCCATACTATGTCCTAAAGGCCGTTTTCGAAATATCTTCTTCCTTAATCCTCAACTGGTGGTAGCCCGATCTTAAATCAATCTTGGAGAAGACTGAGGCCCCTCTCAGCTGATCAAGTAGATCATCAATCCTCGACAATGGATATTTATTCTTCACCGTGGCTTTATTTAACAGTCGATAGTAAATGCATAATCTGAGCCTACCATCCTTCTTCTTAACAAATAAAACTAGTGCTCCGCACGGTGAAACACTGGGTCTAATAAACCCTTGATCCAATAACTCTTATAGTTGTTTCTTCAATTCTTCAAGTTCCACTAATGCCATCCTGTTGACACGCCCAAAAGGTATATGTCCGCAAGTGCACGGGTCGTACAAGTAATAATGGGATTTGAGTCCCGAGTTATTATCCCACAGAGAAGTTGACTAGCTTAATTAACTACCGGTTAATCTTACCCTAAGTATATCCTAGCAAATTATGCGATTAAGGTGGGTGATCTACATAGCTAGAATTAAAAATACTGAAAGCAATAAAATAATAAAAGCTATAAAATAAAGAAAGTAAAACCGAGCTGAAAATTACTTACCGAGCTCCACGCTATTAAAAGCAAATACCTACGAAAATAATTAAAATAATTAAAATTGATTAACGCAATTAAAATAAAATACAATTATGAAAATAACAAAGCAAGATTAATTAAACTACAATTAACAAACCTAAAATGCAATTAAACTACTTAATCAAAATGCAATTTAAACTAACCTAAGATTTAATGAAATAAATTTACCCCTAATCTAATTCTAAATGAACACTTAATTAACTATCATCCTAATTAAAACTAAGTTTTATACTACTATGCAAGAATACTAACATGCGATTTAATTAAAAACTCTAAACTAAGCCTAACAAATTAAATTGAAATTAAACTAAACTAAAAAAAAATGCATGAAAATGAGTTAATTAACTAAAATGAACTAGCCAAACAAAGCCTTAGAAACTTTTAAATCATATAATTATCCCTCCAAACGCTATTCATCCTTCTTTTCTTCATTTTCTAGTTTCCAGGTGGTCTCAGGTTAGCTGTCTCCAGGTTTGCTGTGGTCTCCGTTGCTGCTCTCGGTTCTACCAGGCGTATCCATCTTCATGTTCTCGGGTCTGCCTTCTCACCAACCCTGCCTCGATTTCATGCATTTCTTCATTTCCTGCACTCAACACAGCACGTTCCATTCATCAGCAAACCAAACTCCAGACGTCAATCCCGTTTATCTTCCTGCATGCTCTGCCAGCTACTAACTGCTCATGCTCCTACCAACTTTAGCAATAACAGCCCCTGGCATACTGCATCTTCTCTGTTTCTAGCAAGTCTCCGTGCTGTCCGTGAGCTTCAGTGCCAGCTGCTGTTCATCTCTACTCCAGCTAGATCCTGTTGTTCTCCGTTTCGTGCTTCTGCCCCAGACCTTGTCCTGGTTCAGTAACATCAAGTTAGATGACACCTTACTGCTGCTCTTGATTCATCGTCATCCTTGCCCATTCCTGGTACCGAGAGCCTCCTTAACATATTTGCATACAACGAATAAGCTGTAATAACAGTGGCAGCTCAAAAAACAGAGCAGAACAGAGGCAAAAATGGCTCCCTGATCACTGTTGTATCATGTCCGATCAGCCCTTGCCCAGTCCAGCCCCTCTCTGCAGTCAGTATATACCTCGCTGCTCCACTCCCATCATCTGAGATTAGTGCCAAACAGCAGCAATACTACCAGCACAGCCCACCGTCCATGCTTCAATCCTCATTCTGTGTAGTGTCAGAACAAATTCAAGATGTAGCAGCCACGTTTCTAGTACAACAAAACTAGCAAACAGTCTGTGATGAAACCTCCCTACAGCATTATTATTAGCAACAAATAGCACCGAGATTTTGTCTCTCAGCACTACCCAAAATAAACAACCCGACAGCTATAACACAAAGGATAAAGGTTCTTCAAATAAAAACATAAGCTTATGGAAATTGAGAGCTCACTAGGAGAAATGGCTATGTAAAATAAAACTTGAAAAAAAAAATAAAGAGCTGATTTAACAGAATCGAGAAGCTTGGAATGATAAATTGTTTGACATGAAAATTAATTATCCAAGACTGGAAAAATAAAGAACATAAAAGTGAAATGAACATTAAGAGTAAATTATAGCTAATGGAAAACAAGATTAAAAGAAAGAAGGAAAAATAAATCTTAAGATTAATTCTAACACTACTTACATTACATTACACTGCTCCTACTCCTAAAATTACATACTCTTTCAATTGCCATCCTTTCCTATTTATAAACACACTAGGGGTAAAATGGTAATTTTAACATCATTGATGAGTTGGCATTTTTTTGGCCACTTGTCTTCACACCATTGGCTCCTTGAAAAGATATTTCCATGTCATCGGTCTTCTTGTCCAATTGGATGTGCTAGGTGGCATGACTCGTGTTGTCCGCGAGGCTCAATCTCGATTTTAGCCCAATTTCGGTTCATTTTCTACCGAAATATTTAAAATTCATCCCGATTTAATTTATCTGCAAACATGAGAATTTTAATTAAATAAAGGGGATAATTAACAAAATAAATTGAGGATTTAAATAATTAATTAGGAAATTAAGCACAAATAATTCTAAAAATATAGAATTATCACACCCTCAAACTTGAGCTTTTGCTTGTCCTCAAGCAAAACAAAATGATTGTAGGAATGACAAGTGCAAAACACAATAATTTCTCCAATATCATCCTTAAAGAAAAAGTACAAACAATGAAATCAAAGACTCACAATTACAAGTCCAACACTTAGAATTATTCCATCATAAGTCCTAACCCAAATTGGATCCCTCGTGTGTGTGTAAATGTGTCAAAGTCACTTCACAGTACATTATCCGGATCAGATTATGCAAACATAGTGAATACAAAGTCAATGACATGTGATCATTCCCATAAGTTTGCTTTTCACTTCTCTCTCCACTAATGTAGTCACACTTAACTAAAGATCAATAAGACTTCATTAAGCTTGTAATGTAAGGCTAGGGCTAAGGTATGATAAAGTCGATTTAGGTTTAATTACCCCTTAACATGCATTACTTCTAGGATCTATAGTGTAAGAGCTCTAATTATTTTCCCCAAACTTATTTATTTCACTCTATTTTTGTATTTTTCTTCTTTCTTCTTCTTTTTTTTTTTTTTTTTTTACATACTCCTTCACTAACACTTGATACCCATATAGCTCACAATATATCCAATGACTTTTCATGCTTTCGGGGTAAAGGATAGGAAAATGTATTTAAGCTAAGGAAACAAAAATAAGCAGGTGTATTTATAGAGAAAAGCTTATTTGGCCCAGATGGGTGACTAGGGGTAGAATATGTACAAGGATAGCTAGAAAGGCTCAAACGATCCAAAGATTGCCTAAATCATCACCCTAATTAAGTGTGATCTAATATTTCACCTGGAGATTAGATCAAACAAATTCTAGAATATGATGCACAAAATCAATTGAACAAATGCACTCCTATGTCCACATAAGCTTTCTCTAAATAAATATATAAATTCATGACATGACATGTGCATAAGATGAGGCAATCACAATCAGAATTAAGACAAATTCAAGAATTCAACTTCATGCTTTTCCTATAATCATGCTTCTCATTCAATCAAAGTCAGACTTAATAATGGGGTCATATCATCGGAATATGAGAAAACTATATGCTAAGCACTAAATCATCCCAAAATCAAGCAATTTAAGCTCATTTTAACAAAAAAATTTTGAAAATTCTTTCTCAGATTTTCGAAAAAAATTTGAAAATATTTCCAATTTTTCACAAAATAGCTCAAGTGATATCCCCTCCCCCAAACTTAAAGTGCACAGTGTCCTCAGTGTGCAGATAATATAAGAATTTAAGCTCGAGAACAGAGTACTCCCATTTCTGATGATGATGAACAACTGAAGCTTGATTGAAAGCATAATACTAGAAAAGAAACCTGCAACACAAACAAAGAAAGAAACAACAGAAAAGAAAAGGAAAAATAACTATATACAAAGTGAAAAGGAAAACACAGCCACTTCAAATGCAGCTGAAGAAAACAACACTCAGCAGCAGGGCGAAGGCGAAGAGTAGGAGGGTCATCCAAAGTGGTGACAGGGTGCTGACAGTTAACTCCTCCTGAGCCCTATCTACTTCCCTTCTTCTTTCAGATTTTATATGGTCAAGCCTTATATTCTCCTCAATCTCCATCTTAAAACACTCTTGAGCGTCATCAGGGAGCTTCAAAGGTTTGGAAACATTAAACTTTACTTCCTGATCTTGGACTCTCATCGTTAACTCCCCCTTTTGTACATCAATTACTGTTCTACCAGTAGCTAGGAAAGGTCTACCTAATATATGGGGACTTCCCTGTCTTCCTCCATGTCCAAAACAATAAAATCTGTAGGGAAAATAAACTTATCCACCTTTACTAAGACATCCTCAATGACCCCCTTCGAATATTTCATTGATCGATCAGCCAACTGGAGGGTCACTGTGGTGGGCTTGGCATCCCCTATTCCTAACTTATGTTAGATAGACAATGGCATCAAATTTATACTCGCTCCTAAATCGCACAGGGCTTTACCAAAGAATAAATTTCCAATAGTGCATGGTATGGTAAAACTCTCGGGATCCTTGAGCTTGGGGGGCAATTTCCTCTGGATAATGGCACTACATTCCTCAGTTAAGGCCACCGTCTCATAGTCTTCCAATCTCCTTTTCCTAGAGAGGATATCCTTCAGAAACTTCACATAAATTGGCATTTGCTCTAAAGCATCTATGAAAGGAATGTTGATGTTGAGTTTCTTAAAAACCTCAAGGAATTTAGCGAATTGTTGATCCGACTTTTTATTTTGGAACCTCTGAGGAAAAGGTACTGGTGGTCTAACTGAAGAGGATGTAGTGGAAACATGTATAACATCAGAGGGCGAGGAAAGCTGTAAAATAGAAGAAGGTATAGATGAAGAAGTGCCTAGCTTGGATTCTTTCGCAGCCTGATCCTGATGTTCCTACTCTTTCTGAGCTGCTTCGTTAGAACTTATGGGTTTTTCAACTATGGGCTCAACAGGATTGGACTTAACTGGTGGCTCATCTAGCTCTTTGTCGCTCCTAAGGATGATGGATTTTACATGTTCTTTACCCCCCTTTGCCTAATAGGATTAGCTTTAGTGTTACTAGGAAGGGTCCCTTGAGGACGTTGGCTAAGAGCATTTGCTATTTGTCCTACCTGAACCTCTAAGTTCTTGTATTGAAGTAGCTTGATTTTGCAGGATCGTTGAAAACATTTCCTCAAGCGAGGGCTTCTTCTCAGCTACTGGTGCGTGGTAGTGTTGGGGCTGCATCAGTGGTTGTGGTGGTGGTGATTGATGGAAGTGAGATGGATGATGTCGAATTTATGGTGGGGATGGTTGATGAGGCGGGTGATATGGAAATTGCGATTGTGGTGGTACTTGAACTGGTGGAGCTTGAAAACTAAGGGGTTCTACAGGTTTAGAGGTAGAAGTTTGCCCTTGGTTTTGGCTCTAAGAGAAGTTAGGATGGTTTCTCCACCCTGGATTATAGGTGTTTGACAAAGGGTTGTTCTGTTGCTTTTGAAGTGGAGCAACATACTGAACCGATTCTAGGTTAAGTGGACACCTATCCACAGAGTGTGTACCACTACACAGATCGCATGAAGGGAAAGGACTTTGGATAGAATAAATCGGATTAGGACGGGTAGAAGGATTATGCTGGGAACTGAGCGACTCTACCTTCTTTGTGAGATTAGTGATTTGAGAGGTCAAGGTAGATAGTGTGTCGAGCTCATAAATACCCGCTGGCTTCTTTGGCAATTGCCTCTCCGAGGACCATAGATAGTTGTTAGCTGCCATCTTGTCCAAGAGCTCGTAAGCTTCCTCCTCTGTTTTGCACATCAGGGCTCTACCCGCAGCAGCGTCAACAATGGTCCTATTTTGGCTTGTAAGTCCGTTGTAGGTCTGGACTTGCAGCTACAAAGGTAGACCATGATGAGGGCACTTCCTAAGAAGATCCTTATATCGTTCCCATGCTTCGTAAAGAGATTCAGAGTCGTACTGGGCAAAAGAAGATATATTACTACGGAGTTGAGCCATTTTAGAGGGAGGAAAAAACTTATATAGAAATTGATGGGCTAACTCGTCCCATGTAGAAATGGATCCTGGAGGAAGAGAGGTTAACCAGTGTCTCGCCCTATCCCTAAGTGAGAAGGGGAATAATCTAAGCCTAAGCGCATCATCAGATAATCCATTATGTTTGAAGGTGTTGCACAAGTCCAAGAATTACCCAAGGTGAGCATGTGGGTCATCGTAGGGTACCCACTGAACTGCAATGAAGTATGGATCATCTGGAGGATTGCGGGCTTAATTTCGAAGTTGTTAGCAGGGACAGTTGGTGGCTTAATGCCTGTATAATAACCTCCAATAGTCGGCATTGCATAATCTCCAAAGGTCTTAATTTCCCTATTTTCTGTCATGATACTTTACAACGGAGCTATAAATTTTCTAGAATCCTTTCGAATTTTTGTAAGAGTGCGTTGGATTTTAGGATCTAGAGGAAAGCAATCAAAACTTTTGGCTCTACGGCTCTACGCATGCAATCATCAAAAAGTCCTTAGAAATTTTTTTTTTGAATTTTTAAATTTTTTAATTTTTTTATTTTAATTTTACAATTAACTAATCTAGATTGAACTTTTAAATATTTACAAGCTAGAATTACACTTAAGCATAATTTCACCGATATTAACCAATGGCTAATTAAGACTTCCTCGGCAACAGCGCCAAAAACTTGATACGCCCAAAAGGTATATGTCAGCAAGTGCACGGGTCGTACAAGTAATAATGGGATTTGAGTCCCGAGTTATCGTCTCACAGAGAAGTTGACTAGCCTAATTAACTATTGGTTAATCTTACCCTAAGTATATCCTAGCAAATTATGAGATTAAAGTGGGTGATCTACATAGCTAGAATTAAAAATACTGAAAGCAATAAAATAATAAAAACTATAAAATAAAGAAAGTAAAACCGAGCTGAAAATTACTTACCGAACTCCACGCAATTAAAAGCAAATACCTACGAAAATAATTAAAACAGTTAAAATTGATTAACGCAATTAAAATAAAATGTAATTATGAAAATAATAAAGCAAGATTAATTAAACTACAATTAACAAACCTAAAATGCAATTAAACTATTTAATCAAAATGCAATTTAAACTAACCTAGGATTTAATGAAATAAATTACCCCTAATCTAATTCTAAATGAACACTTAATCAACTATCATCCTAATTAAAACTAAGTTTTATACTACTATGCAAGAATACTAACATGCAATTTAATTAAAAACTCTAAACTAAGCCTAACAAATTAAATTGAAATTAAACTAAACTAACAATGCATGAAAATGAGTTAATTAACTAAAATGAACTAGCCAAACAAAACCTTAGCAACTTTTAAATCATATAATTATCCCTCCAAATACTATTCATCCTTCATTTCTTCATTTTCTGGTTTCCAGGTGGTCTCGGGTTAGCTGTCTCCAGGTTTGCTGTGGTCTCGGGTTACTGCTCTCGATTCTGCCAGGCTATCTAGCTTCATCTTCTCGGGTCTGCCTTCTCACCAACCCTGCCTCGGTTTCATGCATTTCATCATTTCCAGCACTCAACACAGCACGTTCCATTCAACAGCAAACCAAGCTCCACACGCCAGCCCCGTTTATCTTCCTGTATGCTCTACCAGCTACTAACTGCTCCTGCTCCTCTCTGCAGTCAGTATATACCTCGCTACTCCACTCCCATCATCTGAGATTAGTGCCGAACAACAGCAATACTACCAGCACAGTCCGCCGTCCATGCTTCAATCCTCATTCCGTGCAGTGTCAGAACAAATTCAAGATGCAGCAGCCACGTTTCCAGTACAACAAAACCAGCAAACAGTCGGTGATGAAACCTCCCTACAACATTATTATTAGCAGCAACTAGCACCGAGATTTTGTCTCTCAACACTACCTAAAATAAACAACCCGACAGCTATAACACAAAGGATAAAGGTTCTTCAAATAAAAACACAAGCTTATGGAAACCGAGAGCTCACTAGGAGAAATGGCTATGTAAAATAAAACTTGAAAAAAAAAATACAAAGAGCTGATTTAACAGAACCGAGAAGCTTGGAATGATAAATTGTTTGACTTGAAAATTAATTATCCAAGACTGGAAAAATCAAGAACATAAAAGTGAAATGAACATTAAGAGTAAATTGTACGTAATGGAAAACTAGATTAAAAGAAAGAAGGAAAAATAAATCTTAAGATTAATTCTAACACTATACTACTCCTAACTTACATTACATTACACAACTCCTACTCCTAAAATTACATACTCTTTCAATTGCCATCCTTTCCTATTTATAAACACACTAGGGGTAAAATGATAATTTCAACATCCTTGATGAGTTGGCATTTTTTTGGCCACTTGTCTTCACACCATTGGCTCCTTGAAAAGATATTTCCATGTCATCGGTCTTTTTGTCAAATTGGATGTGCTAGGTGGCATGACTCGTGTTGTCCGCATGGCTCAATCTCGATTTTAGCCCAATTCCGGTCCATTTTCTATCGAAATATTCAAAATTCATCCGAATTTAATTTATCTGCAAACATGAGAATTTTAATTAAATAAAGGGGATAATTAACAAAATAAATTAGGGATTTAAATAATTAATTAGGAAATTAAGCACAAATAATTCTAAAAATATAGAATTATCACCTGTATGAAGGTCTAGAGATCGGCTGAGTATCTGGTACCAAATCAATGGTAAACTTCAGCTCTCTCTCTGGTGGTAAACCTGGTAACTCATCTGGGAAAACATCCAGAAATTCAAACACCACAGGTATATCCTCAATCCTTGGATGTTCCCGATCATCATCTGAGATGAGTGTTTCATAACCTTCACACGAACAATCATATTTAATACCCTCAAAAATAATATTAAAATTTCAAATTACTTACTAGAATTCCATATATTCATTTCCTCAATATCTCAATCGTACACTGTAAGGTTCAGGTAGGGAGAAGGTTACAATCTTAGTGTAGCAGTCTAAACTCACTCGATTGGTTGCTAGCCAATCCATTCCCAAAATTACATCAAACCCAAGTATATTTAACATTATTAGATCTGCTAACATTACTCTATCTCCCACCTTTATTTCACATCCTCTACAGATTAACTCAGTTTTCTGGGATTCACGCATAGGGGTATTTACATGTAGTATATACTCTAGAGGTTCAAACTTCAAATTTAATCTACATGCAAAATACTCAGAAATAAACGAATGCATGGATCCTGGATTAATCAACACATGAGCCTTATGATTACAGACAGAGAGTGTACCTCTTATAGTTTCTGCAGAAGTGTCCGCAGTTTCTTTATCCAAGGCAAATACACGTCCCTGTGTAACAGGTTTCTTCCCTTTCTCTGCAGTAGTGGCTCGTCTCTGGGGATTCACTCTCTGAGGCTGCTGTCTAGTAGGCTTCGGAGCATGTGGTATCTGAGGTTGAGGACAGTCCTTCAGTCTGTGACCCATGTCACCACATCTAAAACATCCACAGATCGACCCAGTACAACTTCCCTCATGAGGTCGGCCACAATCTTGGTAATTCCTTATCTCAGGCCTAACATACCGAGGGGTCTCCTTGATGATGGGATAAGCTCTGGGTCTCTTTAATCTGCCTTTCTGTATCTCGATCCTTCCCTCCTGAAGGAACCTATCCGAACATCTGCCTGGGACATCGCTGGCCTCTTTCCCTTATCCCTAGCCATCGCCCCGAACTCATTCTGGGATTGTACAATTTCAATTCCCCTCTCAATCTCTTGTGCTCGTCTTAGAGCATCTCCAAACTCAGTAATGCACAACCCAATCAATCAATCTCTAATGATGGGCTTCAATCCATACACAAATCTCTTTGTACGGAGCTCTTCATTCTTAAAGGTTTCTGGATCATATCTCAGTAGAGCGGTAAATCGACTCTCATAATCATCCACAGACATGTCGCCTTGTACCAAACTCAACAACTCTGCTTGCCTCCTTCTCTAGGTAGCTCGTGGTACGTATTAGGCTCGAAAGCTGCCTGAAACTCTTCCTAACCAAAACATTCTGGTGGGACATTAGGATACCATGGGTAGTACCCCACCAATCTCGAGCTCTCCCTTTCAACATATAGGCACTCATACTGACCCTCTCAGTATCTGTGCATCCCAGATAATCAAATATAACTCTCAACTCTGTCAGCCACTCCTCAGCCTCTGTAGGATCCTTCTTCCCCCTAAATGCGGGTGGATTCATTTTCAAAAAGCCCTTAAGTCGGACTATACTTCTATCATCAGGCTGAGTAACGGGAGGCACTAGGTCCATCTGTACTGGGGGTACGGCAGGTCCTTATGGTGGTCTAGGAGTAGTACCCGAGCCATTAACTCCAAAATGTTACCGAATAGCACAACCATTTGCTCAAATCCCTACCTCACATCAGTCTCAATACGATTAAACCGAGAGTTAGGACTCTCTGGTTGTGGGGCAGGTGGCGGAGTAGACTCTACCTACCACCTCGAACGACCTCGTCGTTTACTCATTCTCCATCTCAACTCGTCTCCTACGCGTACATATCAAAATAGATTGATATCTCAATCCTCAATTTTCAATTCATGACCAGAAAATTACAGACAATTGGAATGTATTCTAATTCACTTAACCGACACTGACAGTACTGAACACCCTAAGCTCTGATACTAAGAAAACTCTGTGATGCCCTGGAAACGCGAAAAATATGACAAATTTAATACTTTTTACTCATCAAATCACAATTAAGGGTGCATTCCTGTGCAGTGTCATACATCATCATACTTATCATGCCTCAGGATCTCATCATAAATTAGTATATATCATATCATATATATTACTCAATTTCGAGTTAATTAATCCTAATACATCCCATACATCATTATACAATAAATGTATGTGAATATAACTCTAGTCTGGATACATGAATATTGAATATATATACCTCAACACACAAAATACGGCCTGGAGCTCAAGTTCTCCACTAGCCTCTAACCCATACGCTGCAGGGAACTCACTTCACTTGAAGAAATCTGGGGGGGAAGAGAAAACAGGGTGAGCTTCTAAATTGCTCAGTAAGGGGGGTAAGGGAACTCAGTTATATAAACCTTATCACACATCACAAATATGTATTTGTATATGAAACTCAGTATACTCATTTGAAATCGTAGCATGAAAGTTCTCAAAAGATCCTTATCTCATAGCTCATAAATCATGTGAAAACATGAAGGTAAAAAGGCTCAATATAGATGTCACGACCCAATTCCATTCTCTTTAACCGAAAATCACTGAAAATTTTTCGCGTTTTACTGTTACCTTACCCGGTCATGAACTAACTCACCACACACTGTTGGGCTGTGAGTCAATAATAAACTCCACATCTCATTCATTCTCAATTAATTAAAATGATGTCATACATGTGCATTTAATCGTGTACTTATACGAATACATGTTTTACTGACATCTACATCCCCCATAAGTACAACTCAAAAGAATACTGTGCTTTTACATTGTTTAGATACAAAAAGAATCACTGTGTATATATACCTCTTAGCGATGGAGATGCAGCGGAGTCCAAAATAATACGCCTCAGTCCTCACTGGGCTACTATGCACGCTCTGTAGGGGGGGAAAATAGAGTGGGATGAGCAACCACACGCTCAGTAAGGCAATAATGCAAGCATGGTAGATAACTACTCTATCTACATGCTGATAGTGTTATGCATAAATCATTTATGGTAGGAGCATGAGGAATAAAACTATGCCATATGAGTATACATATATATCATGTATCAAAGTCATGTAAAATTGGCATATAAAGCATGGTAAAACATCATGTATAAATCATCTCATGCTCGATCTCATTTAAATTCATAAAAAGGGCAATTCATTAAGAAACCTCCTTTTTAAACCCACGTCATAAAACTCTTTCTCGACACATACAATCACATCACATCAATTCACAAATCAAATCCACGAGGCTCGACCCCTCCTTCGGGTCTACCTTAAACAATCACAAATCACACTTAGAGATTTAAAATCATGTGGTAGTAAGTAAATCAAGCAAGGAGACAGGTTACTATATCTCAAGTGACTACGTTGGCCAATCGTCACATATCATCCCAGACCACATGGATCCCGGTGTGCGGGGTATCATGCTGGTACGAAGGTGGGTTAGTTCTCCGCCAGACTTTCTCAATCAAGTAACCACCACGCGGTACATCGTACTCCATGTGATATACACAGTACATCGTACTCCGCGGACCCATAACATGGTTGGGGGTACCTGCCATAGGTCTTATCTACCCCATACCAAGTGTAACCTTTATAGTCTCGAAAGCGCGTGGGAGTAACCTCAATACTAGGTCCTAGCCCCTCATGGCCTTGCTCGCCCCTGTTGGGTTCCCTGATCCAGGTCCTAGCCCCTCACCCTCACCCCACCTAAGAGGTCTGTCAGGCCTGTTGGGTTCCCTGGATGGATTATGTCAGGTCCTAGCCCCTCACCCTCACCCCACCTAAGAGGTCTGTCAGGCCTGTTGGGTTCCCTGAGTTAATCCGTATCTCTCACCACGGCCTCATACATACCACAGTGTGAAAACCAGTGCGAGCTACGCTCTAGCGCGAATTCATGCATCAAACCAATCACTTCGTACGAGCAACGCTCTGGTACGGCATTTATGCATAAAATATGAAGAAACCATGTACGAGCATAGCTCCAGTACAGTTATATGCATAAGAAAAATCACTCAAATCCACGTACGAGCGTAAGCTCCAGTACGGTTTATAAACATTATCACAATTTAAATTCAAAGCGAGAGCTAAGCTCAAGTACGTTTCACATAAGTGAAAACATAGAAATCCAGCGCGAGCGAAGCTCTAGCGCGATTTATGTCATACAAATGTGATAGGTGGCTCATATTCAATTTATCAATCCCGGTAAATTCGGGTTTAGCACTCACAAATACTTTTCCACAACAACAATACAATACTAGCCGACCTATCTACAAGCTTGCTAAAAACCAAGCAATTCGTTTTGAAAAGCATCAAAACATTAGATTTATGCAATTATTAGCCTTACTATCCCATTTCATAAAATCCACTTCAAATCCAAAATCACGCATATACTCATCATCATTCACGAATACCATCAACATTTATTTGAGCAATCATACATTTCATAAAAACACCCGATATTCACCCATAAGTTTAAAGTACGAGCAGCTACCTCTATATACTCACAAAATTCCCTTACCTGGAATCGCGATGCGTGATTCCACTTCCTTAAGCTGCTTACTCGTACGGTTCGGTTCGTCTTCAACGAACTCTTTGAGACTGCACAAAATCGTATCCCGCATTATATTCGATCCATATATTGTAACGCTTGTGCTTGCTATAGTCAATTTAATCTATAGCCTCTATTAAAGATTATTTGGCCTCGTTTCATTACTTTACCCATAGCTCGAGTCTATGGACCTTCTTAGGCCTATTAACTTATTCAAAGTCGATATCAAATCGACATAAAGCTCATAGCGTTCATATTCCATGAATCCCCTCGCTATGGCATTTATCAATCATATACATACCCATTTCCACAATTCCTCCAAACTCACAATGTAATCTCATTTAACCATTTAAAATCATAAATACTACCCCAATAACAACTTCAGCATGCCATAAATCATAGGCTCATTTGATCCCACATATCCTCACATTATACCCTTTTAGATTTCTAGGTCACACCAATTCCACTACATTCCTAGGTAGTTTATCCATCAATACTCATATCAATCAACTCCAAAATCAATTAAATAGCTAATGCATTTGGATTGGAGTGTTAGAATCTTACCAATATAATTTCTCTTCTTGCTCCAAGTGGTAATGCCCTTAACTCCTTCAATTCCAAAGATGGGAAAATGCCCTCTCAGTATGTTGTTCTTCTCTTTGATAGGAACAACTTTGCCTCTAATGATCTCTCTCCAAATCTCACTGAAAATGGCTGATTTTAGAGAGGAAAAATTAGGTTTTTGGGTTGAGATTGTAAGGTTAAATGTTTTTCCGAGATTTCCAGATTTTCAGCTCTCCTTATATAGAAATAGCTTGGGGAGATCGATCTGGTCCAAGAGGAGATCGATCTGGTCCCCTAAAATCCCTCTTTTTTCATGGCATTTTTAAGCTGGAGATCGATCTGTCGAAGCAATGAGATCGATCTGTTGAAGCATGAGATCGATCTGTCAAATCATGAGATCGATCTGGTCCCAAACAGAGAGCTAAGGAGATCGATCTGGGTGCTTGAGGATCGATCTTTTCACTACAGAATGCTTGGCAGATCGATCTGGCCCCATTGGAGATCGATCTTCTCTGTTCCAAATAAGAGCATTCTGGCTCTTCCAGATCGATCTCTCATCCTATGAGATCGATCTGGCCCTCATGTTTTCCAGATTTCCTACAGTTTCCTTGCTGCAACTCATACCAACACATCATTAATCTATTGCCATGGCCATTTTCTCATCCATCCACCTTTATAACTTGAAAATGGCATCCATTCATACCTTATGCACATTGAAACTTGTGTGCATTCATTGTATATTCAAAGGTATGCTACATAAAACCAAATGGAAGCATAACTCCATTCCATTTTACCACACCACTCATCTTGAGTCTCAATCACATCCATCACTTGCTAGAACTCATTTCTTCGTATTCATACTCAATGAAACTTGTATGTACGTTACAATTTATATTACACATACATACATTGAATCCATGGACTTACATCAATCATACTTTACACTACAAGTCCAATCATGTTATTTGATCCAATTACACACATTAACCTTATACATATACGGGGTCTTACAATAGAGTATTCACAAGTAAGTGTAAATATATACGATAATGGCTTTTCTCAAAATATGTGATAAAATCACCTCAGTAAATAGCATGTGACAAAGTCACAAAACACAACTCATGTGTAAAACGAGACTAGGTAATAAAACTCATATAAAACTCGTCATGGCACATTAATTATATAATCTCCTCTAGGTGTGCATCCCAAGCATCCTTGTAAAAGGGAACGTCGACAATATGGTTGTATGCATGGTATATCGGACTTATATGTTACCAGAATAAGGCCCGGCCTTACATGCTACCAGAGCAATGCCTCGCCTCATGCACACTATCACGTGGTCCCTGGGTCGGTTCCCAGGCGACCCACTATATCGGTCTTACATGCTACCAAAGTAAGGCCTCCCAACGCTACCAAAGCGTAGGAATAATAGGACTTACATGTTACCAGAACAAGGCTCAGACTTACATGCTACCAAAGCAAAGCCACCCAGCGTTACCAGAACGGGGGTCATCTCACGTTACCAAAACGGAGGCATCTTTTGTTACCAGAAAGGAGGAATATCGGACTTACATGCCACCAGAGCAATGCCCATGGTCCTTGGGTCGGTTCCCAAGTGTCCCACTATATCGATCTTACATGCTATCAATCAAGGCCTGATGTGTGTTCAACATGACATGCCTAAGTCTTAATCATTAGCCATTATCTTATAAAACGTTTTGCCTTCACATAGAACTCATAATGGTTTTCTCTCATAAAACTCATTTAAAACATTTGTGTACTCAAAACAAAACATATTAAAACCAAGTTCCAACCGACAAAACACGCACACATTTCTCAAATCTTAACATTGCCTTAACGTAGAGCCTAAGTTACTTTTCACGCAAACTCAACGGTTTATAAAGCGATTTTACACTTAGCTTATAAACTCATAAAACAATGGGCCCCAACCGGCCAAAAAAACCGTGTGCACTCATATCACGACACAACGCTAAACATGCTTGTATTCTCAAATCATGGTTCATGCTATAAACAGTTCATCAAAACACATACACAAATGGTGTAGTTTTCCCTTACCTCTTTGCACCTCGTATAGTGCAATCGTTCCCCTGTATCACGGACTAGCCTTGCATTCCACTCTGGAACTCCCGAGCTATCCAAACGATGTTAAAACATCAATAACCCAACTCAATCGCATTATTAAGCACACGTTTGCTCATATTCTCATTAATATCTCAATCAACTCAATTCTCACGATTTCATCACCATTCATAATCTCATCCACTACGTCTAAACCATCTACATTTCTCATGCATAATACCTATGCCAAAATCACCTTGTTGCCTAAATTCTCAATTTATAGATAAAAATTGCAATTTACCACAAATTGCATAATAACACCTTTACTCCAATAAAATCATAGTTTCATCAATCCCTAATCATTTCCCAACTATTTCATCACAATGCCCATGCTCACAATCACCAAAGATTACTTCAAAAATCAAGGATCGAGGTTTATAGATTACCCAAACTTGTGAAGTGCTCAATTCGCACCTCGATTCGATTTGTTTTTTGATTTCCAAGTATGTTGTTCTCTTTTAGGTGAGCAACAACTTTCCTTCTTGCCACAACTCTTGATTCAGACGGGAACATGCGATTTGGAAAAGAGAGAAAGCTAGGGCTTGACTGAAATAGAGGTTTGGAAGAGAGAGAAAAGATGAAATGCAGGAAAACACAAGGATCTTTTTATAGACGGAGGGTAGGAGATCGATCTGGCTCTTGATAAGATCGATCTGCATTTAAATTTGGGGACGATTTGGGGTAATTTTATGCCTAGGAGATCGATCTGTCGTGGGGTAGGATCGATCTCTTAATGGCTTCATGAGATCGATCTGCTCCATTTATGAGATCAATCTCTAGTTTACAGAATGCTTCATGAGATCGATCTGCTCCTTGAGGAGATCGATCTTCTCCAAAACAGAAACATTTTGAGATCGATTCCTTCCTCATGAGATCGATCTCTTCAATACAAAATCATAAGGAGATCGATCCTCTTCCATTGGAGATAGATTTGTTCACTTAAATTCCTCATTCCTTGTCATTTTTAGCCCACCAGATCGATCTTTCTTCTCTAAGATCGATTTAACCTCATAGTTTCCAAATCTCCAACTATAATTTTTACAATTCACTACTTTGATTATTTCTCATTCATTACTTATAAATTTCACTCAGCTCAATAAATTACACTTCAAGTTCATATTACATAACTAAAATATATCTAAAATTCTCAGATCTCACAGGTACCCTCCGATCACACCCAACTGTCGTGGATCGTCGAAATCGAGCCATTTTTTTCCCGTCGGCTTTTCCTCCTTCGTTCGTCAGACTCCGACGTCGATACGGTGTGTCGCCTGTACCAACAGGTTCGCCTGAAGCTCCTCTTCCTTCTCCGACCCTCGCCTGGCCTCGTCGATAGTCGGTGGTTTTCAGTGATTCTCGGTCTTCCTCGGTTCACCTGTCTTCACTTCATTTCTGTGTTTTCTGTTTTAGTTTCTCTCTCTTCGAGAAAACCAGATTTCTTTTTTTTTGTATTAATTTATTTTACTATTATTTTATTCAATTAAAATAATATTTTTACCAAAATATCTAATAAACTATATATTTTATTATACAATTAATTTATTCAATTTATTTAATTTATTTTTCCCTTTTTTCGGTATCTTTTCTCCGTATTGTTTTTTAGAGATATTGTTCCGAGTGAATTTTTGGTAAATCTTAATAATTTCGGTCTTGATCAATTGGACTTGAAATTCGATAATTTCTCCTTCAAAGATCAAGATATCCTAAATCCCTATTTTTAATTAAAAGTTTCTTATCGAATTTACACCGAATTTTTTTGATCTTTTGACTATTTTACCCCTGCACTTGTTCGGAACCAATTTAACCTGACTTTCCTTCATACACCCACTATCTTTTCTTATTTTAAATTCTTATTTTACATCAACTTGATTTGGATCCCTTTCGCTAGGCCTATGGCCATCTCGACCCTTATTTGGCTACTACATATACTCACCGATATTTCATATTATTCCATTTGCAATTTAATTCAGTCAAAGCTCTTCTTAAGATTCAATCAATATGTGGAAGTGTACATCACATGAATCATAAGGAAATGCATCAACAAGTACTTAAAAAGTGGGTCTTACAATAAGACCTATGGTAAGCACCCCCAACCATGATATGGGTCAATGGAGTTTGTTGTACCGTGCATATCACATGGAGTACACTGTACCGTAAGGTTATGATATTGGTTTGAAAGTCTGGCATCGGACTAACCTACCTCTGTTCCAGCATGATACCCTGCACACCGAGATCCGTGTGGTTTAGGATGATAATGACATAGCTGACCAACAGAGTCCTCGATTATATAGTGACCACCCGTCTCACATGATATCACATGGTTTTATTGTAAGACCCGATTTTATTTAAAACATGAAATGAGAAAATATCAATGAAGGATTGAAATGGTAGTCCCAAACACTTGCAAGGGTAAAACGGTCAAAAGACCAAAATTTGGTATTTATCGTGATAAGAAAATTTTAATTAAAAATATAGGAATGAGAAATCTTGATCAATAACGAATAAATAATTAAATTTTGGGTTAAATTGATCAAGATATGAATTTACTGGAATAAATCAATATTTTCACCTCGGAAAATTATCCCAAAAATAATAAAAAATATACTAAAAAGACGAAGTAATATCGATAAATTCATTTAAAGATTAAGTGAATAAAATAGAATTTTTTTAGATATTTTTGGGATTTTAAATAATAAAATAATTATTTAAATAATAATAAAATTTAATTATAAATAAATGAAAAAAACTGAAAAATCACGAAAACTGGGAAGCCGAACTAAGTGAGCTCACCAGCGAGCCACCAGCGGGACTGAGGGGCCGGCGAGGGTTGGTCAAGGAAGCCCGTCACCCGCGTGACCATCGGCAGCCGCAATGCGTGCCCTCAGCCACTGAAAAACTCAAAATCGAAGGGTGGACGTCGCGAGGAAGGAAAGAAGCTTTCACCGGCGTTGATGCCGATATAGGCCTGGCCACCACCAGCCAAGCGTTCCCTAGGTGTAGGCGGCGCAATTGGTGGTAGCATCGACCAGTAGAACAGTGGCCAACGTAAGAAACGGTGGCTAAATAGAAAAGGCACTGGCGGCGAGGAGAGAAGAGCCGGACCGGCTACTTTTCAACCACCTCGGACCACACCGACCACAGATCCGTGCACCGGACGACCCCGCAGAGCTACTGGAGATGGAAATCGACGGAGAACCAATCGGTGAAGCCCTGAACTGGGCGAACTGGACTAAACCAGCTGGACCGAACAGATCTGAACCGGGTTGAATCAAACCGAACCGGTTTAGCCAAAAAAGAAAGAAAAGAAAGAGAAAAAGGGAAAAAGAAAAAGAGGAAAAATTGGAGAAAAATTCCAGTGATGAAATCGAGCTACGGGTAAGTCAGCAAGTGGTCAAAATTGATCGATTTAAATTTTAGAATATTTAATTTGATTAATATTCGACTGAAAGTTTACTTGGAAAAATAATTAATTGTGTAGCTCAAAAATTGACATCAAACGAGGACTCGAGTCAGCCTCAATTTACGTACTATCATGAAATCTCGGGTAAGTAACCCTTATTTATGATAATTTTCATCGTTATGCATGTTAGAAATTTATCGTATAAATTACGGATTTAAATTTCGCATGAAATGAATTATATTATGAAATTAGAGATAAATTATCGTAAATAATTAATTGAGCTATCTAAAAATTTATAATGAGGCTTAATAAATACTGATGGGCCCTATAAGCCCAATAGGCCTCAATGATGTGAATAGTAAGTGAAAAATGGGCTTAAGGCCTATTAAGGCCCATTATGGTGCAATCAGGCCCAATATGGGTAAACAGGCCCAAAGATTTAAATTAAGCCCAGAAAATATGAAATACAATTGATTGTATTGTATTTGACCTTATGTATATTTATACACAGTTTTGGAGATTTGATTGAGAGCAAATCGGATTGCATGACAAGACATTAGTGAAAGGTCAGACTGTACAAAAAAACAAGGTAAGGGAATTGTGTGAGTAGCTAGAGGTAGCTACGCATATTTTAATAGCTTTTGTATACACTGAATATGTATGTATACACTGAATATGTATAAAGGTCATAGAAATGGCTTAAAGATTTTAAGGACTCGAAATAGGAAAAGACTATTTTACCCCTATTGAGGGAAATTCACCTAAGGATAGTGAAAGCATGATATGCATGAAATACATGATTTAAGGAATTTTCTTAGTTTTTAAGCAAAGCAAATCGGTAGATTGGTCAGTAATTGTATAAATTTCACAATATAACACTACGTAAGTATTATTAAGATTTAAATGAAAATTATTTGGAAAATAGGCCGACTATCAAGTTTAAATGGAAACAGATAGTGCTAGCGCATAGCTCGCACTATATCTGAGTTTGTGAGTGTGCATAAAACGTGCTTAAGCGATTGCTCGCACCGACTTGTGTGACATCATATATATGAAATGTGCTAAAGCAGTTGCTCGCATTGATTTTATTATTGTGAAATGCATGAAAGGTGTTGGAGCTTAGCTCGCACTCTATTTTGTCATGTTTTGACTTGTTTTGACTTGATATGGATAAAAAGGTGATGGAGCGATTGCTTCCACTAATTTTAATGATTTGACATGCATAAGAGGTGCTGAGCTTAGCTAGCATCCTGTTTTGATATGATAATTGCATAAAAGTCGTGCTAGAGTGTAACTCGCACGAGATTTGATTTATTGATGCATAACACCGTGCTGGAGCTTACTCGCACGAAGTTTTATATCGATTTATAACTCATTTTAAAGTAGTACTGGAGTGCTACTCGTACATATATTTTAATGATTTTTATGAAACCATGCTAGAGCTTCACTTGCATGAGATTTTTAGATATTATGAATATGCATGGAGTCATGCTAGAGCTTCGCTCGCACATGGATTTATATGACATGCATATAGTCGTGTTGGAACCTCCTGTAGACTGTGTCACAGTGAGATGATATGCCACACGTTCATACTGAGACAGTGACGGTATGGGTGGATAAGACCTATTGCAGGCGGCCTGACTGAGATTGGGTTCACATAGTACTTTGTACCGTGTAAATCATGTGGAGTACGCTGTACCGTGGGGATTGTTGGCGTGGAGTGGCATTAGCCACGAGACAGCAAGTTTTGCCCTCGCAATCCTGATGTTATGTTGTTCTGGCGGCAGGATTGACCCACCTCCCGTTTCAGGTGTGATACCGCGCACACTAGGTACCGTGTAGCCAGGGATCATTAGGTTATGGCCATAGTCCTCGTTGTTACTGATATAGTCATCTATTTGTCTCACATGATATAACTTGTGGTCTCGATAGACCAGGGTCGACTCGAGAGAGGGGCCAGGCCCCCGATTTTATGATTCTCTACTGTGATACTAGATTTCAGATGATTTTATGACATGTGACCCTAAAAGAAGGGTGATTTTATGACAAAATTTTATAACGAGTTGTTTTCTGAGTTTTGAGATGTATTTATGAGATGATTGACCCAGATGGGTTATTTTATATTGCTGTTCTAATAAAATGATTTAAATATAGTAGCATGATGAGTTTTACCATGCGTTAATGATAAGATTCATGAAAAGAATTGTTTATCATGATTTGTTTTACATGGCATGAAATGATGCATGATCTTGATTTACCTCATGCTAAGTATGATTTAATGATGTCACATAAAATGACTTTGATGCATGAATTACATGATTTCTATATGCACAAATAGTTTTGATAAACTATGTCATTGATGTATGGACGGTTTTGTGCTTGAGATTTTAATAAAAAGAAATTGATTTTAAGGGCATGGCATTATGAGCATGTAGATAGTGGAGCTATCTACTTACTTGCATAATTGCCTTACTGAGCGTATGGTTTACTTACCCCTCTTATTTTCTCATCTTTTCAGAGCACTCGCGGTAGTTAGTGAGAGGCTGAGGACTTGCATTCTTGGTATCCGCTGCTTCCCATCGAGAGTCAGGTATATACATTTGTATAGTTTTGTATCTGAACATGTAATGCACAGTACTGTAAATGTATATGATGTCAGGGATGTAAGGTTATGTAAAAACCATTGTGTATGTATTTAGTTAAAGTTAAAAGATAGTAAACTCTGATATGTAAATGTGATTATGGAAATGGAATGGTAAATAGGTGAGAGGTGACTAACACCAAATCATAGCCCAACTGTTTGGTAAGATGGTCACGATCAGAGAAAGGTAAGAATTAAATAATAATCGAAAAGTGAAAAATTTATAGTGATATTAGGTAATTTTGGTCGTGATAGTTTTTGGTATCAGAGCTAAGTTGACTTGATATGAGTCGGTGTTAATGGTTAAGTAAGTTTACATCCCCAAGTACTATGCACTGTTTAGATACAATTGTGTATATCGAGATGGAATTGCAGCTAAGAATTTGTTTCAAATGCAAGAATAGACTCATTAACTGATAGCCGCTATGGTAGAGGGGTGAGTACACGAGCTCGAGGCCGTAGAGGTAGGGTTGAGAGTCGTACTGAGTCGTCACATGAGACTCAAGATGTGGTTGAAGTGGAGGCTGATGTTGAGTATGCCCCACAAAGTCCGATAGAGAGATCGGATAGTATTGAGACATGCTTCATGAAGTTGGAGCGGAGTGTGGAGAATATTTTACGAGCTAATTGCTCAGAGTATGCATGAGATTTGAAGGCGAGTCGGAGCATTGGTGGAGACCCACCTTAAGAGTTAGACATCTAGAGCTAACATGGAAAAAAATTCTAGATATATTCCGATGATAGAATATCCCGGACACTGCTTAAAGGAATTACAGATAAAATTCTTTACTCTGACCCAGAGGAACTAGTTGATTAACGAGTATGAATCTCAGTTTATATACCTGCCCAGATATGACTCCGATACTATGAATAGTGAGAGTCAGAATGTTTGAAAGTTCATGGAAGGGCTCGAATTTTCAATTAGAGTCCGATTGGACCGTTAGATATCACTACCTATGCCGAGGCAGTACGCACAGTACAGTTGTGTGAATAAGATCATGAGTTGCACGCCTCTGAGATTGGGAAAGGTAGTAAGGGTTGAAATATAGACAGAAATAGAATAGAGAATGATTGAGATGTCAAAACGAGAAAAAAAGGTAGTTTGGTAAAAGCTTAGAGTTGTTGAGTCACGGGGTAAGAGGATTATAGTTAGCTGATTATCACTAACTGAATATGGGTATAGGGATTGTAAGTTGAAAATGGGGGAAAAAAAGATACGTCAGTCGATTTTATTCAATGGAATATGAATAATTTTGAAGTAATATTTAAGAAAAGATTGATTCGGCTGCAAACTATGATGTTTAGATTTCTATCCTCAGATAGTGATATGGTTACCCCTGAAAAAAAGTGTATTGTAAGTTTAACAAGTAATGAAAGAGTTTGTTATAAGTGATATATGTAAGGAGATAAGTTTTGAGATGTGATAGATCCTGAATACGAGATATATTGGAATAAGAGGCGTATGCAACGTAAGAATATCTTTGATTTGTAAAGTAATTTGGATTAAGCGATATGTAGTGAATATGAATTACGGCCAAGGATAAGAGGAGGATATATCCATAACCAGTCTATGTGGTCAAGTCTGAGGGTTAACAAAGGTATTTCAAAATACCTCCCCACCTGAAGACTTGATAGCATCTAGAAGCGTACACATAACCTATAAATTGAAATCGACAGTCGTAATATATACATTTAAAATTTAGGTACCTTTATTGGTACGATATAGAAATATAGAATTCAATTAATCATAAGGTTTAAAAAAATTAAAATTTTATAAAGCCGTTAATATAAGAAAAAGGAAATGACATGGGTTAGTATCTTGAACAGAAGCGATTTAGAAATGACATTATACGTTTATGCGTACATAGGTCAAGGATATGGGTGATTGAAATATTTAGTGAAACTCAACTACGATGAGGTATTTAAACCTTACTTGGACTGATTGCTTGTCATCTTTAGCGATGACATTTTGATGTATTCGAAGTCCAGGGAAGAGCATGAGTAGCAACAGGAAACTATCTTACAGACGAGTTGTTGAGAGTTTCTTGAAATGGGCTGCTCAGTTGCCACATCTTGTTCAGAAAAGATTGTATGCTAGTAGGATGATAAGTATGAAAGTAGCTTCGATGAGTTTTGGTATATTGAAGTAAGAAACTGACCACCGTAATTATTCTCACCATAACCAACAGCTCAAGAGGTTTCAGTGTGTATGGATACCTTAAAATAAGGATTAGGCTCTGTATTGATGTAAAATGGGAAGATAGTCGTTTATGGATCCAGATAGTTCAAGGACCATGAGAGAAACTATCCGACCCATGATTTAGGGTTGGCAGCTGTAACGTTACACTGAAGGTATGGCGCTACCACTTATACAGTGAGAAATTTTGGGTATGCACTGATCATAAAAGCCCCGAGTATCTGTTTTCACAGAAAGAGTCGAATATGTTAACAAAGAGGGTTAGAGCTTCTAAGGGATTATGATTGTGAAAATTGTACCACCCAAGAAAGCCTAATGTAATGACTGATGCCTTAAGCAGAAATAGCCTCAGGATGGTATTACATATGATGGTCAGGGAGCGTGAGCTGCTAAAGTAGTTGTAAGCCTCAGTAGTCATGTGATCCCTTCTGATGATGACAGGGATTGTGTGACAGCTAGCTTGAAGTTAGAACCGAATTTGAGTGACTGGATTTGCTAGGCGCAGCGTGATGATCGGCATGGTGTCGATAATGTGGTTAGATTCAGAGGGGGATAGTGACAGAGTTCACAGAGAGAGATGATGACTTACAGAGGTTCAGAGACAGTATAAGTGCTCCCCAGGACCATAGTTGCTGAGATAGTGTTATTGTCAAAAGTTCACTTTTGGGATATACAGTGCATCCGGGAAGTAATAAATATATTGAAATCTCTGAAAAAGGTATTGCTGGTCAGATATGAAAAGAGACATTGTAGAGTTGTGGAGAAGTTTCTCGTATGTCAGTAGATTAAGGTAGAGCAAAAGAAGTTGCATGGTTATTGCAGCCTCTACCTATATTGACATGAAAATGGTAACAAGTTACCATGAATTTCATGATGGGTTACAGAGGACCTGGATAAATCACGAGGCTATCTGGGTGATAGTCGATAGATTGATTTAGTTTACCCACCTTCTAGCTATGGAAATCCCCAGATACTCTAAGTGCGTAGGCAGAGTTATATGTAAGGAAGATTGTGGAGCATTATGTAGCGTTCCAGTGAGCATGGTATCAGATAGGGATTCTCGCTTCACTTCCCACTTCTGGGAACATTTTTCAGGAATTTATGAGAGTCCAACTGAGAGTTAGCACAACTTTACGTCCTTAGATAGATGGTCAGTCAGAGGGGACTGTACAGGTTCTGGAGGATATGATGAGAGCAAGTGCCATTGATTTTATAAGCTCCTGGGATGATTAGTTGTTACTAATCGAATTTTCCAATAATGACAGTTGTCACTCGAGTATCGGGATGACTTTATATGAGGCATTGTATGGCCGTAGGGGTTGTTCCCCGACTTGGATAAGAAGAAGTGGGTGACAGATAGAGAATTGCTCTCGAATTTGGTAAGACAAATCTCTGAGGATGTTGAGTTGATTGTGAGTGATGGAGAACACCTCAGAGTAGATAGAAAAGCTATGCTGGCAAGAGACAGAAACCATTGGAATTCACTGAGGGTGAATCAGTATTATTGGAAGTTATTTGTCCTAAGAGCATAACGAGATTCGAAAAGAAGGCAAATTGAGTTTCGTTAGAGTGAATCCTCTAAGAGATTGGACAAAGTGGGAGATAAGGCATATATGTTGGCATTACCACTTGAATAAGCAGGCATCCACAATGTGTCCTATCTTTTGATGCTTTGGAAATAATATCTGGACCCAGCTTATGTGATCGGATATGAGCTCTAACAGCTTAGCTCAATGAAAATATAACGTATGTTGAAAGAAAAAAATCGATTCGAGTATTAGACGGAAGGAGAAAGTGTTGAGGTTTAAGATGATCTCCCTAGTCAAGTCTGTTGGTAGTATTACACTCTGGAAAAAAAAAAGGCACATGAGAATTAAAGAGTATGATGTGATAGACGTACCCGGAGTTGTTTATGGACCCGTTTGACTTGATTCTAATTTGGAAGTCCAAATTTCTTAAGTGGGGGAGATTGTAAGACCCGATTTTATTTAAAACACGAAATGAGAAAAGATCAAATGAAGGATTGAAATGGTAGTTCCGAACATATGCAAGGGTAAAACGGTCAAAAGATCAAAATTCGATATTTATCGTAACAATAAAAATTTAAATAAAAATATAGGAATGAGAAATCTTGATCAATAACGAAGAAATAATTAAATTTCAGGTTAAATTGATCAAGATATGAATTTCTTGGAATAAACCGAAATTTTCACCTCGATAAATTATCCTGAAAATAATCGAGAAATATACCGGAAAGACGAAGTAATACTGATAAATTTATTTAAAGATTAAATGAATAAAATAGAATTTTTTTAGATATTTTGGGATTTTTAATAATAAAAAAATGATTTAAATAATAATAAAATTTAATTATAGATAAATGAAAAAAAAAATGAAAAATCCCGAAAACGTGAAAACTGGGAAGCCGAACCGAGGAGCTCACCAGCGAGCCACCGACAAGACTGAGGGGCCAACGAGGGTTAGCCAAGGAAGCCCGTCACTCGCATGACCACCGACAGCCGCAACGCGCGCCCTTAGCCACCGAAAAACTAGAAATCGATGGGTGGAAGCCGAGAGGAAGGAAAGAAGCTTTCACCGGCGTTGACGTCGATCTAGGCCTGGCCACCACCAGCCGAGCGTTCCCCAGGCACAGGCAGCGCAATTGGTGGCAGCATCGATAGGTAGAACAGCGGCTAGCGCCAAAAACGGCGGCCAAACAGAAAAGCCACTAATGGTGAGGAGAGAAGAGCCGGACCGGCCACTTTTCGGCCACCTCGGACCATACCGACCCTAGATCCGTGCACCAGATGACCCCACGGAGCTGCTGGCAACGAAAACCGATGGAGAACTGGGCGACAAAGCCCTGAACCAGGCAAACCGGACTGAACCGCCTGGACCGAACCTGTCTGAACCGGGTTGAACCAGTTTAGCCAGAAAAGAAGGAAAAGAAAGAGAAAAAGGGTAAAAGAAAAAGAGGAAAAATTGGATAAAAATAACAGTGATGCAATCGAGCTACGGGTAGGTTAGTAAGTGGTCGAAATTGACCGATTTAAATTTTAGAATATTTAATTTGATTAATATTCGACTAAAAGTTTACCCAAAAAAATAATTAATTGTGTAGTTTGACAATTGACGTCAAACGAAGACTCGAGTTGTAAGACCCACTTTGTATGTATTGTTGCTATATTCCTTATGATTCATGCGATGTACACTTATATATATTTATCGAATCATAAGAAGAGCATTGACTAACCAAATTGTGAAGCAAAATAAAATGGAATATCGGTAGAAGTCAGAAGTAATTAAATACGAGTCAAAATGACCACTGATCAAATGAAAATGATCAGAATGAAGTTAACCGAAAATACGAAGATTAAATAAAAAAATATGGGGGATGTATGAAGGAAGGTCGGGTTAAATTGATTTCGGAAACAAGAGCAGGGGTAAAATGGTAAAAATACCAAAACTCGGTATTAGGACAATAAGGAAATTTTAATTAAAAATTATGGATGCAAGATATCTTGATCGATAATAAGGAAATTATAAATTTTGGGTCAATTGATCAAGATTCGGAAATTTTAAAAAAAATATCGAAAAAATTATCGGGGCTATATCTCGAAAAACGTGAAGAAATAATATCAAAATTTAAAGAAAAATACAATTAATAAATTAAATTTTAATTGAATAAATTAAAGTAGAATAAAAATAATGTAAGTGGAGATATTTTGGGATTTTATGGAGTATTTTATGGAATAGTAAAATAATTAAAATAAATAAAATTAATAATAAAATTAATAAAAAAAAAGTAATTGAAACAAAAAAAAAGAGGAAAACCCGAGAGAGAACCGAGAGAAGACCCGCACCCCGTTCACCGTCGAATCCCACCCACCGGCGACCGTCCACGTCCGACGAAGCTGCCAGGAGGAAGAGCAGAGTCCGGCGAACGCGTGGGCACCGGAACCGAGCCGCCAGGTGGCCGGAGCAGTCCGATCTGAGCTCCGAAATTCCGAGGGAGAAAAGGGGTGATCGCCGACGAACCACCGCGACTGGGCCGGAGAGGAGACCACCGACGCATTCAGGGGAGGAAGCCGGTCCTTTTGAGACCGGTCTCGGCCGGTGAGACGGCCGGAAACGCCGGCGACGGCAATAGGCAGAAACGATGTCGTTTGGCTGGAAGGAAAGGGAAGGAAAGGGAAGGAAAAGGAAGGAAAAGGGAAAAGAAAAGAAAGGAAAAGGAAGGAAAAGGAAGGAAAAAGGGGGAAAAAGGAAAGAAATTTATCGGGGACGACTCGAGGTTCGGGTAAGTTGATCGAGGGTCGAAATTGACCTACGGGTAAATTCCGAAAATTTAATTTAATATTATTTTAATGAAAAATAATCTGGATTTACCTAATTGTGCAGCTTCACGACGGAGACCGAACGAGAGCCGATCGAGCTCTGATTCTCGTACCCCGTATCATATCGGGTAAGTACAATTTAATTTCGGCAATTAGAGTTCTTTAAATGCCGAGTTTAATTATTTTACGGAATTATGGATTAATTTTGCGTAAAAAGGAATATTACTCGGAATTGTAATATAATTGCCGTGAATGGTATACGGGCTATCCAATGAAATTGGAATGAAGCCCGATAATTATTAGAAAGTTGTATAAGCTCGGTATACCCGAAGAAGGGAATTAATGATTATAAAAAGGGCTAAAATGGGCCGGGCCCAATGAGGTAGATAAGGCCCAATAGCTTCAAGTTGATCAGTAAATGCAATCTACTGATTGGGATAATTTAATTAACCTCGATTATGTGGTTATATGCAGTTACGTACATTGGTTGGCGCGCACTTGGGCCGAGAGGTTCGGTATCATCGAGACAAGAGTAGTCTGTGCGCGATTCCAGGTAAGGGAATTTTACGAACTGCTAGAGATAGCTTTACGAATTTTCGACGTCATTTACATTCCCTTAAATTGTCCGAAGGGTCTAGATTTGCGATAAAATTTTTAGGACCCCGGGTGGGCAAATTTACCAAAATACCCCTGTTAAGGGTAAAATTCCAAGTTTTAGGAAAAAGTGTAACAAGCAAGGACAAAGGGTTCCTGCTTATTTTTGAGGTATTCTGGTACATGCATGGGTAGGTCGGCTAACTTTTAAATGAAATTGCACAGCATCTCATATTTTCAACAAACGTGGATTTTCGTTGAAAATCGATTTAAGAAATGTAGCCGCCTACGTGACCTTTCAGAAATGCGACGTGCTAGAGCTCAGCTCGCACGAGCTTTGATTTGTGCAATGATTTCACTAGTGCTGGAGCGAGAGCTCGCACTAGGGTTTTACATGATTTTCATGACACGGTGCCGGAGTCTAACTCGCACCATATTTTTATATACGATTTTTCATGAAAGAGTTCTTGAGCTTAGCTCGCACTAGTTTTACCTGAGTTACTGACAGTGTTAGAGCACCGCTCGCACTACTTTTCAGAGATTATGCGATAAGCCGTGCTTGGAGCAACGGGTAGACTGTGTGTCACCGTTTTAATAGGCTCGCACGTGCGCTTGAGACATGGCATGAGTATAGAGACATGATATGGGTTCACGGAGTACGATGTACCGTGCAAGTAGCATGGAGTACGATGTACCGTGTGGTATCTTTGTGATACGTTGGATTGTTGACGTTGTTGGACCACCCGTTGTTAGACCACCATCGTTGTGCGTGGGCCCAAGAGGGGTGGCCATGGCCGATGGCAGGGGTTGGCCGGGCAGGGGTTGGCCGTCACAATATGATACATTAGCATCTTCGGATGCATGGGATCGGATAAGACCGACGAGATGGAGTGACCCACCTCTCGGGCGATTCCCGATCATGGTGAGAACCCGCACACTAGGATCTGTGTAGCTGAGGAACTCCCGAGGACACATATGGCTATAGTCCTAGTTATTACCGATATACCGATGTTGTCTAGTCTCGTATCTCGTAGATTTATGATTTCGATGTTATTGTTTTCGAGGAACATGATTTCACAGATTTTGTGTGAGTCAGGGCAACCCGAGGGAAGGGTTGAGTCCTGACCTTATTTGATATTTTAACGAGAAATAAATGATTTAAAAGATATGCATGTTAAGTTTTCATGCTTTTGAGTTTTCATATGAGTTATTTTACACGACATCATAACATATCATCTGTTTTGGAAATGTGTGGAGAAGGGGCGGTTTATGCATGGCACTACGTTCATGTAGGTTGTATTGTTATCTACTTGTTCGTAGAATTGCCTTACTGAGCTTGATGTGCTCACCCCTTTCACTTTCTCACATAGATTTCTTCCAGTAGATTGGGAGGCGACTGGGTACGGCATTCTAGTTGTCCGCTGCTGCCTATCTTTTGAGGTATATGCACGATATATATATGGTTTTTGTATCTAAATAACATGAGCACAGTACTTATATTTTGTATGACACTGGGATGTATAGAGTGGGTGTAATTATGTAATTAAATCAAAGAAATGTAGTGCAGAATACAAGAATGTATATTTAAATTAAATTGTGCACTAATTGTAATTGCATGGAGAAGATGTGGGCACTGACGTACAGCCTAATTATTGGTTATGGTTGGTCACGATCAGAGGAGGTATAAAATAATAAAAACGCGAAAAAATTTACTCTGATTTTTGGGTAGTTCGGGTCGTGACAATTAAGGTGGTATCAGAGCGGAATTGGTCTGATGTATGTCAGTGTCAATAATTAGGAATTACATCCCTGTGTTACTGTGCTTGGTTAGATACAATCGTGTATATTAAGATAGGCTTTAATTAAGAAATGGTTGTGAATGCAGGACTATAGGCAGGATGCCTGTTACTCGTCGCGGTAGAGGAGGTCGGGCACGAGGCAGAGGCCGTAGAGGTAGGCCTGCGACTGATAGACGTGCCGAGTTACCTCATGAGACTCAGGAGGAGGCTGAGGTAGAGACCGGGGTGGAGCATGCCCCACAGGGTCCCCCAGAGAGAGAGACTACAGAGCAGGGTACTGCAGAGAGGGATACTGCAGGGGGATCTGCTGAGGCGATTGAGGCATGGTTCGCTAGGATAGAGCGGAGCCTCGAGGTACTTATGGAGTTGGTTACTCAGTCGGTACAGGGTGTTAGAGGGGGACATGGTGATGCTGGACAGGCAGCTACTCCTGATGCGCCTGCTCAGCCAGTCCAGGAGACGGAGACTCCTACACCCCCACAGGTTCAGGACGTGTATTCTCCTGTCACCCCGCATCAGAGTACCCGAGATTGGGGTTACAGTTGTGATATGGATAGATTGCGGCAGTTCCAGAAGTTTAGATCGCCGACATTCATCGGGGCGAAGGACCCAGTTGTAGCTGAGGATTGGTTGAGCGAGATGGAGAAGTTATACGGGTTCTTCGAGTGTACCTCTACAGAGATGGTGGCATTCGTGGTTTTTATGTTTAGAGGATCAGCGGAGCATTGGTGGAGTCCACCAGGCAGATTCTCAGAGCTAGACATACTGTGATCAGCTGGGAGATATTCTTGGAGGCCTTTCGGAGGCAGTATATCCCAGATACAGCGCAGCGGAAGCTGCAGTCTGAGTTTTTCCACTTGACCTAGGGGAGTCGGACGGTAGACGAGTACGAGACGAGGTTTATCTCCTTGGGCAGGTATGACCCGGACACCTTGAGTAGTGAGACTAAGAAGGTCCGGAGGTTTATAGATGGATTGAGGCCAGCGATCAGATCCAAATTGGTCCCTTTGGCTATCCCGACTTACGAAGAGGCAGTGAGTAGAGCACAACTGATTGAGCAGGATTTAGAGAGGACTGCCTCAGAGTTTGGGAGGACTGGCAGCAGACAAAGAGAGAGGAAGAGACCAATGGGAGATAGAGGGTCTGGATATAAGGGGGGCAGACAGTTGATTGGGAAGAGGCCGAAGATAGAGGAGCTCCGAGAGAGGCCAGCTAGACCTCCAGTTTATCCGGCCATTTCAGCTGCTCCTCAGAAGGGCATTGTGATAGGTGGGCCACGACCTACGACTGAGAAGTGCGGCAGGTGTGGCAGATACCATGGTGGTAGACCCTGCCTTATTCCTGTAGTAGTATGCTATAGATGCGGGAAGTCGGGACACATGATCAGAGATTGTCCTGAGATAGTGGGGAGTGCCCCTCAGAAGGGCCAGGCTTCAGAGAGGGCTTCTGGTGATACATCTGCGCCGCGGAGGAAAGCGACAGCTGCTGAGAAGGGGAAGCAAGCGGTTGGTACAAGGCGAGTGCACGCTCTTGACCAGGATACAGCGGATCAGTCAGCAGAGGTGGTGACAGGTACTATTCTGATCCATGATTTAGAAGCATGTGTGTTAATAGATCCTGGTTCTACGCATTCATTTGTATCACCATTGTTTGCATTTAAATTGGGTAATCATGTGAAACCTACCACTCTGAGTAGAAAGTTATCTATAATGACACCTATGAATACTAGCCAATTAGTGGAGTATGTATTGAGGGATTGTGAGCTGAAATTAGGTGGTAGAGTGATGACAGCCAATCTAATCTTAATGCATATGAGAGATTTTGATGTAATCCTAGGAATGGATTGGTTGGCTGTTCATCGAGCTGTTTTAGATTGTTTTGCTAGGACAGTTACGTTTCATACTCCAGAAAAATGTATTGTGCAATTTCCTTGAAGTAAATGTGAATGAGAATTTTATAAGAGTATGAGTGAATGACGTACTAATTTGGTGGATAATGTTGTGAAGGTTATATTGCGTACGTGGTAGATACGGCTGTGGCACGTCCGGAATTGGCAGACATTCCAGTAGTCAGGGAATTTCCAGATGTCTTTCCGGATGAGTTACCAGGGTTACCGCCAGTGAGGGAGACAGAGTTCAGTATTGATATGACTCCCGGTACAGAGCCGATATCGAGACCACCGTACAGGATGGCTCCAGTTGAGTTAGAGGAACTGAGGAAACAGTTGCAAGAACTGTTAGAGAAGGGGTTTATCAGGCCGAGTGTGTCACCGTGGGGAGCACCGGTCCTGTTTGTTAGGAAGAAGGATTGGAGCCTTCGATTGTGCATCGACTACCGACTATTGAACAAGGCCACCATCAAGAATAAGTACCCCCTTCCGAGGATTGATGATTTACTGGATCAGCTACGGGGAGCACAGGTCTTTTCCAAGATTGATCTGAGGTCTGGGTACCATCAGTTGAGAGTTCGGGATGGAGATGTACCCAAGACAGCTTTTCGCACCCGCTATGGTCACTTTGAGTTTACAGTTATGCCATTCGGGTTGACGAACGCTCCCGCAGCTTTTATGTCATTGATGAATGAGGTGTTTCGGCCTTATTTGGATCAGTTTGTGATTATCTTCATCGATGATATCCTGGTTTATTCGAGATCCAGAGAGGAGCATGAGCAGCATTTGAGGATTGTATTGCAGACCCTCCGTGAGAAGCAGTTGTATGCTAAACTCAGTAAGTGTGACTTTTGGCTTGAGCAGATCTCCTTCTTGGGACATATTGTGTCGAGGGATGGTGTGTCAGTAGACCCATCCAAGATTGAGGCAGTAGTACAGTGGCAGAGGCCTCAGACAGTCACGGAGATCAGGAGTTTTCTGGGTTTAGCTGGATATTATAGACGGT
Source organism: Firmiana major (assembly GCA_033439115.1). Lineage (NCBI taxonomy): Eukaryota > Viridiplantae > Streptophyta > Magnoliopsida > Malvales > Malvaceae > Firmiana > Firmiana major. The sequence goes on along the minus strand of CM065903.1, from coordinate 15,423,593 downwards.
TTGTGGAGGGGTTTTCGAGATTGGCTGCTCCATTGACACGTCTCACTCGGAAGAGTATTGCGTTTGAGTGGGACGACAGATGCGAGGAAAGCTTTCAGGAGCTGAAGCGTCGATTGACCTCTGCTCCGATTCTCACCATTCCTACCAGCTCGGGAGGTTTTTCTGTTTACACGGATGCTTCTTACCAAGGACTGGGCTGTGTATTGATGCAGGACAGAAAGGTAGTCGCTTATGGATCCAGACAGTTGAAGGATCATGAGAGGAACTACCCGACCCACGACTTAGAGTTGGCGGCCGTAGTGTTTGCATTGAAGATATGGCGCCACTATCTGTATGGTGAGAAATTCCAAGTATTTACCGATCACAAAAGCCTCAAGTATTTGTTTTCGCAAAAGGAATTGAACATGAGACAGAGAAGGTGGCTTGAGCTTCTGAAGGATTACGACTGTGAGATCTTATACCACCCGGGTAAGGCGAATGTTGTGGCTGACGCGTTGAGTAGGAAGCATCTCGGGTTGGTAGCTTATATGATGGTACGGGAGCACGAGTTATTGGAGCAGTTTGCGAGCCTCAGTTTGGATGTGACCCCGCCTGATGCTGATAGTGGTTATATGATTGCTAGCCTGCGACTAGAGCCGGATTTGATGGATCGGATTCGGCAGGCTCAGCGTGAGGATCAGCAGTGTATTGAGATAGTCAGGCAGATGCAGAGGGGTATTGAGACTGAGTTTGAGTTGAGTTCAGATGGGTTACTGAGGTTCAGAGACAGGATATGTGTTCCCGAGGATCCTGAGATTAGGAGGTTGATCTTAACAGAGGCTCATTCGTCGAGGTATACCTTGCATCCGGGTAGTACGAAGATGTATCAGAATCTCCGGAAGGTATACTGGTGGTCGGGGATGAAGAGGGACATAGCAGAGTTTGTTGCGAGATGTCTCGTCTGTCAGCAGGTGAAGGTAGAGCATCAGAAGCCTGCAGGGTTATTGCAGCCTCTACCTATACCGACTTGGAAAGGGAGCATGTCACCATGGATTTTGTGATGGGCTTACCGAGGACTCGTAGAGGGAATGATGCCATATGGGTAATAGTCGACAGATTGACGAAGTCGGCACATTTCCTAGCGATGAGAGTCACCGATACTCTAAGTAGATTGGCGGAGCTCTATGTGCGCGAGATTGTGAGACTGCATGGTGTCCCAGTGAGTATTGTGTCGGATAGGGATTCCCGCTTCACTTCTCGTTTCTGGGAACACTTTCAGGAAGCTATGGGGACCCAGTTGAGATTCAGTACAGCTTTCCATCCTCAGACAGATGGGCAGTCAGAGAGGACTATACAGACCCTCGAGGATATGTTGAGAGCTTGTGTACTTGACTTTAGAGGCTCCTGGGATGATCACCTACCACTCGCCTACAATAACAGTTATCATTCGAGTATCGGGATGGCACCATATGAGGCCTTGTATGGCCGTAGATGTCGATCTCCTATAGGATAGGAGGAGGTTGGTGACAGGCAGATATTCGCTCCCGATTTGATACGTCAGGCCTCTGAGGACGTCCAGTTGATTTGTGAGAGGTTGAGGACAGCTCAGAGTCGACAGAAAAGTTATGCTGACAGGAGACGTAGACCGTTGGAGTTTACAGCAGGGGAGTCAGTATTTTTGAAAGTTTCTCCTTCCAAGGGTATTACGAGATTCGGGAAGAGAGGGAAGCTGAGCCCTCGCTTCATAGGACCTTTTGAGATACTAGAGAGAGTGGGAGATCGAGCTTACAGGCTAGCATTGCCACCAGAGCTACCAAATGTTCATAATGTCTTCCACGTCTCCATGCTTCGGAAATATCAGCCGGATCCGTCGCATGTGATCAGATATGAGCCACTGGAGCTCAGTGAGAGTATGTCCTATGTTGAGAGACCGATTCGGATTTTGGATAGGAAGGAGAAGGTATTGAGGTCGAAGACGATTCCTCTGGTGAACGTATTGTGGCAGCATCACACTCCGGAGGAGGCGACTTGGGAGTTAGAGAGTCAGATGAAAGAGAATTACCCGGAGTTATTCAGAGACTGATTTGGTTCCAATTTGGAGGACCAAATTCTTTTAGTGGGGGAGATTATGTAAGACCCACTTTGTATGTATTGTTGCTATATTCCTTATGATTCATGCGATGTACACTTATATATATTTATCGAATCATAAGAAGAGCATTGACTAACCAAATTGTGAAGCAAAATAAAATGGAATATCGGTAGAAGTCAGAAGTAATTAAATACGAGTCAAAATGACCACTGATCAAATGAAAATGATCATAATGAAGTTAACCGAAAATACGAAGATTAAATAAGAAAATATGAGGGATGTATGAAGGAAGGTCGGGTTAAATTGATTTCGGAAATAAGAGCAGGGGTAAAATGGTAAAAATACCAAAACTCGGTATTAGGACAATAAGAAAATTTTAATTAAAAATTATGGATGCAAGATATCTTGATCGATAATAAGGAAATTATAAATTTTGGGTCAATTGATCAAGATTCGGAAATTTTAAAAAAAATATCGAAAAAATTACAGGGGCTATATCTCGAAAAACGCGAAGAAATAATATCGAAATTTAAAGAAAAATACAATTAATAAATTAAATTTTAATTGAATAAATTAAAGTAGAATAAAAATAATGTAAGTGGAGATATTTTGGGATTTTATGGAGTATTTTATGGAATAGTAAAATAAATAAAATTAATAATAAAATTAATAAAAAAAAGTAATTGAAACAAAAAAAAAAAAGAGGAAAACCCAAGAGAGAACCGAGAGAAGACCCGCACCCCGTTCACCGTCGAATCCCACCCACCGGCGACCGTCCACGTCCGACGAAGCTGCCAGGAGGAAGAGCAGAGTCCGGCGAACGCGTGGGCACCGAAACCGAGCCGCCAGGTGGCCGGAGCAGTCCGATCTGAGCTCCGAAATTCCGAGGGAGAAAAGGGGTGATCGCCGGCGAACCACCGCGACTGGGCCGGAGAGGAGACCACCGACGCATTCAGGGGAGGAAGCCGGTCCTTTTAAGACCGGTCTTGGCCGGTGAGACCGCTGGAAACGCCGGCGACGGCAATAGGCAGAAACGGTGTCGTTTGGCTGGAAGGAAAGGGAAGGAAAGGGAAGGAAAAGGAAGGAAAAGGGAAAAGAAAAGAAAGGAAAAGGAAGGAAAAGGAAGGAAAAAGGGGGAAAAAGGAAAGAAATTTATCGGGGACGACTCGAGGTTCGGGTAAGTTGATCGAGGGTCGAAATTGACCTACGGGTAAATTCCAGAAATTTAATTTAATATTATTTTAATGAAAAATAATCCGGATTTACCTAATTGTGCAGCTTCACGACGGAGACCGAACGAGAGCCGATCGAGCTCTAATTCTCGTACCCCGTATCATATCGGGTAAGTACAATTTAATTTCGGCAATTAGAGTTCTTTAAATGCCGAGTTTAATTATTTTACGGAATTATGGATTAATTTTGCGTAGGAAGGAATATTACTCGGAATTGTAATATAATTGCCGTGAATGGTATACGGGCTATCCAATGAAATTGGAATGAATCCCGATAATTATTAGAAAGCTGTATAAGCTCGGTATACCCGAAGAAGGGAATTAATGATTATAAAAATGGCTAAAATGGGCCGAGGCCCAATAAGGTAGATAAGGCCCAATAGCTTCAAGTTGATCAGTAAATGCAATCTACTGATCGGGATAATTTAATTAACCTCGATTATGTGGTTATATGCAGTTACGTACATTGGTTGGCGCGCACTTGGGCCGAGAGGTTCGGTATCATCGAGACAAGAGTAGTCTATGCGCGATTCCAGGTAAGGGAATTTTACGAACTGCTAGAGATAGCTTTACGAATTTTCGACGTCATTTACATTCCCTTAAATTGTCCGAAGGGTCTAGATTTGCGATAAAATTTTTAGGGCCCCGGGTGGGCAAATTTACCAAAATACCCCTGTTAAGGGTAAAATTCCAAGTTTTAGGAAAAAGTGTAAGAAGCAAGGACAAAGGGTTCCTGCTTATTTTTGAGGTATTCTGGTACATGCATGGGTAGGTCGGCTAACTTTTAAATGAAATTGCACAGCATCTCATATTTTCAACAAACGTGGATTTTCGTTGAAAATCGATTTAAGAAATGTAGCCGCCTACGTGACCTTTCAGAAATGCGACGTGCTAGAGCTCAGCTCGCACGAGCTTTGATTTGTGCAATGATTTCACTAGTGCTGGAGCGAGAGCTCGCACTAGGCTTTTACATGATTTTCATGACACGGTGCCGGAGTCTAACTCGCACCATATTTTTATATACGATTTTTCATGACAGAGTGCTTGAGCTTAGCTCGCACTAGTTTTACCTGAGTTACTGACAGTGTTAGAGCACCGCTCGCACTACTTTTCAGAGATTATGCGATAAACCGTGCTTGGAGCAACGGGTAGACTGTGTGTCACCGTTTTAATAGGCTCGCACGTGCGCTTGAGACATGGCATGAGTATAGAGACATGATATGGGTTCACGGAGTACGATGTACCGTGCAAGTAGCATGGAGTACGATGTACCATGTGGTATCTTCGTGATACGTTGGATTGTTGACGTTGTTGGACCACCCGTTGTTAGACCACCATCGTTGTGCGTGGGCCCAAGAGGGGTGGCCATGGCCGATGGCAGGGGTTGGCCGGGCAGGGGTTGGCCGTCACAATATGATACATTAGCATCTTCGGATGCATGGGATCGGATAAGACCGACGAGATGGAGTGACCCACCTCTCGGGCGGTTCCCGATCATGGTGAGAACCCGCACACTAGGATCCGTGTAGCTGAGGAACTCCCGAGGACACATATGGCCATAGTCCTAGTTATTACCGATATACCGATGTTGTCTAGTCTCGTATCTCGTAGATTTATGATTTCGATGTTATTGTTTTCGAGGAACATGATTTCACAGATTTTGTGTGAGTCAGGGCAACCCGAGGGAAGGGTTGAGTCCTGACCTTATTTGATATTTTAACGAGAAATAAATGATTTAAAAGATATGCATGTTAAGTTTTCATGCTTTTGAGTTTTCATATGAGTTATTTTACACGACATCATAACATATCATCTGTTTTGGAAATGTGTGGAGAAGGGGCGGTTTATGCATGGCACTACGTTCATGTAGGTTGTATTGTTATCTACTTGTTCGTAGAATTGCCTTACTGAGCTTGATGTGCTCACCCCTTTCACTTTCTCACACAGATTTCTTCCAGTAGATTGGGAGGCGACTGGGTACGGTATTCTAGTTGTCCGCTGCTGCCTATCTTTTGAGGTATATGCACGATATATATATGGTTTTTGTATCTAAATAACATGAGCACAGTACTTATATTTTGTATGACACTGGGATGTATAGAGTGGGTGTAATTATGTAATTAAATCAAAGAAATGTAGTGCAGAATACAAGAATGTATATTTAAATTAAATTGTGCACTAATTGTAATTGCATGGAGAAGATGTGGGCACTGACGTACAGCCCAATTATTGGTTATGGTTGGTCACGATCAGAGGAGGTATAAAATAATAAAAACGCAAAAAAATTTACTCTGATTTTTGGGTAGTTCGGGTCGTGACACGAGTCAACCTCGATTTGCGTACTATCATGAAATCTCGGCTAAGTAACCCTTATTTACTACAATTTACATCGTTATACGTGTTAAAAATTTACCGCATAAATTATGAATTTAAATTTCGTATGAAATGAATTATATTCTGAAATTAGAGATAAATTATCGTAAATAATTAATTATCTGAAAATTTAGAATGAGGCTCAATAAATACTGATGGGCCCAATGAGCCCAATAGGCCTCAATGATGTGAATAGTGAGTGAAAAATAGGCTTAAGGCCGATTAAGGCCCATTATGGTGCAATCGGGCCCAATATGGGTAAACGGGTCCAATGATTTAAATTAAGCCCATAAAATATGAAATACAATTAATTGTATTGTATTTGACCTGATGTATATTTATACACAGTTTTAGAGATTTGATTGAGAGCAAATCGGACTGCATGATGAGACATTAGTGAAAGGTCAGACTGTACAGAAAAATGAGGTAAGGGAATTGTGTGAGTAGCTAGATGTAGTTATGCTTATTTTAATAGCTTTTGTATACATTGAATATGTATGTATACACTAAATATGTATAAAGGTCCTAGAAATGGTTTAAAGATTTTAAGGACTCGAAATAGGAAAATACTATTTTACCCCTATTAAGGGAAATTCACCTAAGGATGGTGAAAGCATGACATACATGAAATGCATGATTTAAGGAATTTTTTGATTTAAGGAATTTTCTTGGTTTTTAAGCAAAGCAAATCGGTAGATTGGCCAGTAATTGTATAAATTTCACAATATAACACTACGTAAGTGTTATTAAGATTTAAATGAAAATTATTTGGAAAATTGGCCAACTATCAAATTTAAATGGAAACAGATAGTGGTGGCGCATGGCTCGCACTATATCTGAGTTTGTGAGTGTGCATAAAACGTGCTTGAGCGGTTGCTTTTACCGACTTGTGTGACATCATATGCATGAAATGTGCTAGAGCGGTTGCACGCACTGATTTTATTGTTGTGAAATGCATGAGAGCTGCTAGAGCTTAGCTCGCACTCTGTTTTGTCATGTTTTAACTTGTTTTGACTTGATATGCATAAAAAGGCGCTGGAGCGATTGCTTGCACTAACTTTAATGATTTGACATGCATGAGAGGTGCTGGAGCTTAGCTCGCTTCCTGTTTTGATATGATAATTGCATAAAAGCCATGCTGGAGTGTAACTCGCAAGAGATTTGATTTATTGATGCATAACACCGTGCTGGAGCTTGCTCGTACAAAGTTTTATACGGATTTATAACTCATTTTAAAGTCGTACTAGAGTGCTACTCGTATGCAGATTTTAATGATTTTTATGAGACCATGCTAGAGCTTCGCTCGCACGAGATTTTTAGATATCATGAATATGCATGGAGCCGCGCTAGAGCTTTGCTCGCATAGTGATTTATATGACATGCATATAGCCGTGTTGCAACCTCTTGTAGACTGTGTGTCACAATGAGATGATTTGCCACACGTGCATACTGAGATATAGATGGTATGGGTGGATAAGACCTATTGCAGGCACCCCTTGACTGAGATTGCGTTCACGGATTACATTGTACAGTGTATGTCACGCGGAGTACACTGTATCGTGGGGATTGTTGGAGTGGAGTGGCATTAGCCATGAGATAGCAAGTCTTGCCCTCGCAATCCTGATGTTATGTTGTTCTGGCGACAGGATTGACCCACCTCCCATTTCAGGTTTGATACCCCGCACACTAGGTACCGTGTAGCCAGAGATCACTAGGTTATGGCCATAGGCGTCGTTGTTACTGATATAGTCACCTACTTGTCTCACATTATATAACTTGTGATCTCGATAGACCAGGGTAGACCCGAGGAAAGGGTCAGGCCCCCGATTTTATGATTTTCTACTGTGATACTAGATTTCAGATGATTTTATGACATGTGACCCTAAAAGAAGGGTGATTTTATTACAAAATTTTATAACGAGTTGTTTTATGAGTTTTGAGATGTATTTATGAGATGATTGACCCAGAGGGGTTATTTTATATTGCAGTTTTAATGAAATGATTTAAATGTAGTAGCATGATGAGTTTTCCATGCGTTAATGATAAGATTCATGAAAAGAATTATTTCTCATGATTTGTTTTACATGGCATGAAATGATGCATGATCTTGATTTACCTCATGCTAAGTATGATTTAATGATGTCACATAAAATGTCTTTGATGCATGAATTACATGATTTCTATATGCACAAATAGTTTTGATAAACTATGTCATTGATGTATGCATGGTTTTGTGCTTGAGATTTTAATGAAAAGAAATGGATTTTAAGGGCATGGCATTATGAGCATGTAGATAGTGGAGCTATCTACCTACTTGCATAATTGCCTTACTGAGCGTGTGGTTTGCTCACCCCCTTATTTTTTCTTCTTTTTAGAGCACTCGCGGTAGTTAGTGAGCGGCTGAGGACTTGCATTCTTGGTATCCGCTGCTTCCCATCGAGAGTCAGGTATACACATTTGTATAGTTTTGTATCTGAACATGTAATGCACAGTACTGTAAACGTATATGATGTCGGGGATGTAAGGTTATGTAAATACCATTGTGTATGTATTTAGTTAAAGTCAAAAGATAGTAAACTCTAATATGTGAATGTGATTATGGAAATGGAATGGTAAATAGGTGACAGGTGACTAACACCGAATCATAACTCAACTGTTTGGTAAGATGGTAACGATGAGAGAAATGTAAGAATTAAATAATAATCGAAAAGCGAAAAATTTGTAGTGTTTTTAGGTAATTTGGGTCGTGACATTTATATACCGATCATGAATTGTATTGTCCAAGGTAGACCCGAGGGAGGGGTTGAGCCTTGAGGGATGTTTTTAAAGAGATGGTATTGTTGTTTGTGGCGAGTTTTACAATGTTTTGAGAAAGTACTAAATCCTGAGGGATGGTTTTGTGATGGGTTTTATTACGATGAGCATGAGAAGTTTTACATCATGATTTTTCCATGTTTATATGCCTATTTTCATGTTTTTCAGTACATGATATATGTATATACATGTGACATAGTTTTAATATTTCTTCATGCTCCGAATATTAATGATTTTTATGCCATGACATTATAAGCATGTAGATAGTGTAGTTATCTATCATGCTTGCATTATTGCCTTACGGAGCATGTGGTTGCTTGTTGTGCTCAAATAGAACACTACTGCAAGTGCACAGGTCAGTTTTCGAGTATAGAGTAAATATAAGTATTGTCCCACAGGGAATTATGCCTACAGCAAATCACTGTAATCAACAACCTTGAACTTTATTTAGAAAAAGTAATTTATATTGGTTAAGATCCTATTTACTATTCTAACTATTAATTACGGAACAAATTAATTAAAACAAATCACAATTATTACGAATGAAAATATCAATAGCAAAATATTCCTAGAACTCGATTTCACCTAACTAGGGTTCATGCAATTCCTTTGATCAATTGTTCTTTTGATTTCAAATCGTTTATAGCTGAAACTATTTCCTGTTTATCTCTCCCGAGTTTTAAACAATCATACCCAGATTACCTAATCCTAACCTCCCAATTTAGAATTAAATAATAGAGTTCATTAAGCAATGGTAATCCGTTTCTCTATGGCTCATAAGAATTGTCAACCTCCCGATTCAACAATGTCCTATGTTAATCTACCCTTGTGCATATAAATAATCCCCTCTCTTGAGTGCCGGATTCCTATACTAATTCATCCAATTGGTGGCCAATCAACTAGAGCATTAAGAACAAGTAGATTAAATAAACATAATTGAGATCATCCAAACAATATCACAAAATAATTGCAATCTGCCCAAAGTTGGCTACATCGATTCTAGGAAAAAGGAGTTTAGTTCCTAGAGATCATAATAAACATCCCATAATTCCAAAGTATCATCCCAAGAATAAACATTGATTCAAAAAGATGAAAAAGATGGAGTTTCTATCGAGCTAAATCAATCCTGAAGCCTTCTGCCACAGCCTCATCCGATATTCTGATAAAAAGACTATTTATAAGGTTTCCAGGCACTAAAACGCGAAATGCCACGTGGAAAAATAGTGTTGCCCTAATCAGACTGCTATGCTGCGACAATGGTATTGATTCCCCAGATCTGCTCTGCACTGTCCAGTTTCTTCTATTGCTGCAGCATAAGTCACGATCAGCATCCTGCAATTTCACTTCTTCACAGAATCATCAGAACCAGCTCCAAAAGCTTTAACTTCTCCATATTGTTCTTTTTCCTGCACAAATGCACAAAACACATAAAACATACCTAATATAGCAAAGAACAAATCCAATAACTAAGTAAAAAGGGTTCTAAACATATATAAATTTCAGCTCTAACAAATACCCCCAATCTTAGAAATTTGCTTGTCCTCAAGCAAACACATACTAGAAACAGAACAATTAAAGACTCTTAACCATACTCAAGTTCACATAATTGTCATACTAAATTGGGATTTTCCTCAAGAATTCACAAGGTTCTCAACTTAAGGTAAATTTCAGATTTATATTGTTCAAGTCAATCAAAGCAAACCAATCCCCATTCACTCTTCACATTCGACTTGTGTGTGTGTGTACAATCATTTACTCAGATTCATGCACTTAAGTGTTAATGTGAAACCTAAATGAAAATTAAACACAAGACTTCATATACTTGAATTAACTACTTCTCTCCACTAATAAAGACTCATGCATAACCAAGAATCAAAAGGACTTTTCAAAGGTTGTAACATAAGGCTCGGGTTTTAGGTGGGATAAAGGATATAATATGAAGTTTAATCCACCTAAAGCACTGTAATCACCTTTGGATTTAATTTGTTTTGAGCTCATGAATCACTACCCAACTTTACTCATTCTCAAGTTTGATATTTTTTTTTTTGGCAGTGTCACACTCCAGAATTTGATTTTTCACTACCTGTAACTGCATATGACAATAGATTTTCATCAAAACCCGAGAACAAAACCCTTGTTTGTATATTTAAGTTCTCATACCAACAATTTACAAACCACCCTGTTTTCTTTTGAACTCCTCTCTTAATCCAACAATTTTGATTAATAGTGCTTTAAGTAAGGGACCAAAAGAATAGGATAATCAAACAATTAGGCCATGGCTTGTAATATGGTTATATAACAACAAAATGGAAAAATTGGCTCAAGGGGTTATCCAAAGGATTAATATAATTGGGTAGGCTTGAAAGGCTCAATCTCAAAACAAAAATGGCCTAGATCATTTTCCTAATCATGCATGGTCTATCAATTTCGCCTCAAGTAATAACTAATCAATTCTAGAGTCTTTTTAGTTTCACATATCAACACAGTAAGTGCATAAACTGAATATGATTGGTGCATAGTTTGAGTGAAAAGATTCAAGTGAAGCTTTCTATCCACATACCAATACTCAAACAATAAAAATCATCCATTTAAACAAAATTTGATCAATCCCTTGCAAAATCCATCTTTGGCCACAATCTAGAAAACTAATCGTAAAACTGAGTATAATTGCACACAAACAATAAAAAGACACATAAAAAGAAATTAAAACAGGTACATAAAACATAACAAAGCATGAAAAACATAACAGCAGGCATGAAAAACATAGCAAAGCACAGAGCACAACAGAGCACAACCAATAACTCCCCCAAACTTAAGATTTTCATTGTCCTCAATGAATTGGAAAAAGTAGTAAAGAGGACTTCCCTGGGTTAGTCTAACTGTCCGAATCGTCCTCTGAGCCATCTTCAGCATCAGCTTCCTCCTGGGCATCTTCTTGCATGTCATCATCAGCAGAAGTACACCATTGTGGCGGCATGGGGAATATCACCTCTCCCGCACGACCCCTCATATTTAGGTCATCGACTAATGATTTATGGTAGGAGGCAACATATGCACAGAAAGTCTGATAGTCTCGATTATTGTTGCGCATCTCCATCCGTAACTCCTTAATCTCGTTGAGCACAGCTACAATGGAGTCGGAAGTGGTGGAAGGTGCAATAGATGGACCAGCAGAGGTTGGTGGTGGGGCAGTAGGAGGAGCAACTTCTCTCTGAGTCAGAGGTACCCGAGGATTTCTGAAAGTGATTGCAGATTTCCTAACCAGTCGTGGTTCAAGCTCAGTCCAATATACGCCATATTTCTTGCAAAGTCCACAAACCAATGAAGGGTGAGGTAAACCCCTTCTATTTTCCCTGCGTATAAATTCTTGCATGGACCGAAAGATAATAGCTCTAAAATCAACAATCTTGCCAGTCAGAATACAGTAAAGGAGAGCAGCTCTATCGACATCAACGCTGCTTTTATGAGTTGTAGGCATGATTCGTGAGCAAATGAAGTTATACCATTCGTGTAGACCATATTAAAGTCGATTGGAAGGGAATGCCATAGATTCAGTTTCTGGCCTCTTCTACCAATGGGTGTGAGGTACTGTAAGTTCGTTAATAACCCGGTATAGCTCATCAGCATCGGTGTGGAGAGCTGCAACATAACTGTGATATTCATCTTGCACCCCTTGCGGAAGGTCCAGGTACAGATTAATGGCGTTGGCGTTGTAAGGAATAAGAATACCCCTGACTTCAGATATTGAATGGGTGCTCTCCATTGCATTGGTATAAAATTCTCGTACTACATCAAGAATGGCATCTTCAGGTTGTCCTGCTAATTTCAGCAACCTGAAATCCCTCAAAAACTCATGATATATGTCCTAGCCACAAATATCAGGCCGAAAACTCCTTTTGATAATCATATTTTTGCTCATAATTTTCTTGAAATTTTCTGTGGCTTGGCTATTGACAAACTAGAGGGATCATAAGTAGTGATGATCGGCTCTTCCCTCTTGGGAGATAGGGTTGTACTATCAGTCGCTTGACTCGAACTCTCCAGGTTTCATTTTGCTCTGGTTTTGGGTGCCATTACCAATGGAAGCTCAATGTTGACAGGAATAATGTTCAGTTGACCCCAATCAGACAAGCACACAAACTAATCCCAAAAAGTTGCGTCACAACCAGAATTTCTCAAACAACAATCAACCAAACCGAGAAGAGCTTCAAAATCTAAGTTGCAGAAACCAAAAGGAAATTCGCTGAAAATTGAAAACAAATGAAGAAGGCAGTAGAATACCCGGAATGAAAATCACGTAGGCTCAAGTTGGACCACTTTGTGTCTTTATCACAATCGGACAAGAAAATGCTTTCTTCTTCCCCCGAGGGTTTCGGGACCACCAAGATTTTGAACCCACAAAAATGTTGTCGGCGAAACTACCAAATCAGCAGAAAACAACAGGATCGGAAGAAAGAAAAATGATGGGTGTGGGGTAAATGGTGTACTTCCAAGGGAACAAGGGAAATTGCAGGACTAGAAAAAGAGAGTCCGAGTAAGTCCCGCCTTTTTCAAATCAATTTGGTAGGGTTCTTTGGCTTTACCGAATAGTGAGTGGGGTTCCGTCTTCCAATAAGACACAGACATGTGGATTCCATTAACCTCATTATTGTAGACATTTGTTTCTTATTTTGACAGAATTTCATCTTATGCTCTTTCTGTCTTTCTTGCTTTTTCTTACCGTTATTGACATTATTCTGCCCTCTCTTCTTCAATTGAAGAATTTAGTTTTCCAGCTTAGGTGCTATTCACATACTTCTTCAATTTTGTTCTTGAAAACCATTTTCGTTTCTTTGCTGTTCTGTTTGTCTACATTGAAGCTACTATGCCCTTGCAAGATTTCTCTTGTTCTTTCATTAGTCACGCACCAATGCATTTTTTTTTCTTGACGAACCACGACAACAAAACTTCCAAACCGTACTCTTCTTATGCATATACCTGAAAATTAAAACACAAACTAATCAAATAAAAAAAAAACAAACAAACTACTCAAATCAAAGGAAATAAAATGAGATGAAAAACTAAGAATCCTAAAAAAAAAATTGGGTTGCCTCCCAAAAGCGCTGAATTTCAAGTCTTAAGCCAGACAACTTCCAGTCTCTTTAATTCAATTCACCAAGGGGAATGCTATCTAATTTATGCACTCCCTCTCCATAATAATGTTTTATACGCTGCCTATTGACCTTGAACAAGCTTCCATCTGATTTCTTCAACTCAATTGCTCCATATGTGAAAACTTGGTTTATCTCAAACGGTCCTGACCACCTTGACTTCAATTTGCCAAGAAATAATTTAAGCCTTGAAATATACAATAGAACTTGCTGTTCAAGATTGAATTCTCTTCTCATTATCATATTGTCATGCCATCTTTTGGTATTGTCCTTGTAGATTCTTGCATTGTTATAGGACTCATTTCTCAGCTCATCAAGCTCATTCAATTGGAGTGATTGATTTTCTCCAGCTTGTTATAGTCAAAATTTAGCTTCTTAATGGCCCAATAAGCTCGATGCTCAAGCTCTACAGGTAGATGACATGACTTACGAAATACCAACCTATAGGGAGACATTCCAATTGGAGTCTTATAGGCTGTCATGTATGCCCAAAGTGCGTCATCTAACTTGTTCACCCAGTCTTTTCTATTCAGGTGGACAGTCTTCTCCAATATCAACTTTACTTCTCGGTTTGAAATTTCAGCTTAGCTATTTGTCTGCGGATGATAATCGAGAGCTACTTTATGTCGAATCCCATATTTTGACATCAAACCATTGAAGATTTTGTTACAGAAATGAGTGCCTTCATCACTCAAAATGGCTTTTGGGGTACCAAATCTTGCCAATATATTCTTGTGCAAAAACCGAATTACAACTTTTGCATCATTTGCTGGTGTTGCTATTACCTCAACCCACTTAGAGACATAATCAACAGTAAGGAGAATGTACAGCTTCCCAAAAGATGGAGGAAACGGTCCCATAAAATCGATACCCCACACATCAAAGATTTCCACTTCTAGAATATTTGTCAAAGGTAATTCATGCCTTCTTGACATGTTTCCAACCCTTTGACATCTGTCACATGTTTTTACAAACATGTAACTATCTTTAAATACACTAGGCCAATAAAAACCTGATTGCAACACCATTGCTGCTGTACGTTCTGCACCAAAATGTCCTCCATATGCTGCAGCATGGCAGTGGCGCAGAATTTCCTGAGCTTCATCTTTCGGAACACATCGTCTTATAATCTGGTTTGGACACTTCTTAAACAGCAGAGAATCACCCAAAAATACGAGTTAACATCATGGAAGAATTTCTTCTTTGTTGGTAAGTTAAACCACTCGGCATTAATCCTCCTGCTAAGTAATTCACTATGTCTGCGAACCAAGGCAGATTTTCATCAATCTTCATTATTGTCTCATCTGGAAATTCCTCTTGAATAGGCTATTCTTACTGAATTTCAGATTGCTCCAACCTAGATAAATGATCAGCTATAACATTATCAGATCCTTTTTTATCCCTGATCTCAAAATCAAATTCTTGCAAAAGCAAGATCCATCTAATAAGTTTGGGTTTGGCGTCCTTTTTTGCAAATAGATAACAAATAGCTGCATGATCTGTATAGACAATGACCTTGCTCCCAATTAAATATGGTCTGAACTTATCAAATGCATGTACAACTGCAAGCATCTCCTTCTCTGTTGTAGTGTAATTTTTCTGAGCATCATCTAAGGTCCTACTTGAAAAATAGATAGCCCGAAAAATCTTGTCTCTCTTCTGTCCCAGGATAGCTCCAATTGCAAAATCACTCGCATCGTACATCAGTTCAAAGGGTTCTGTCCAATCTGGTGTAATCATAATAGGTGCAGAAATAAGCTCCTTCTTGATCTTTTCAAATGTCTGCAAGTAAAAATCATCAAAGACAAAATCAGAATCTTTTTCCAATAAGTGACATAAAGGTTTTGAGATTTTTGAAAAGTCCCTGATAAATCTACGATAAAAGCCTGCATGTCCTAAAAAACTCCTCACGGCTTTAACTTATTTTGGAGGAGGAAGCTTTTCAATAGTAGCGACTTTAGCTCTATCCACCTCAATGCAGTGAGCTGAAATTTTGTGTCCAATGATGATCCCTTCTTGCACCATAAAATAACACTTCTCCCAATTTAAGACCAGATTTGTCTCTTCACATCTCTGCAAAACAAGTGCTAAATTAATAAACATTGGTCAAAAGTCCTACCAAATACCGAGAAGTCATCCATGAAGACTTCCATTATTTCTTCAACCATGTCAGCGAAAATTGACATCATGCATCTCTGGAAGGTTGCTGATGCGTTACACAACCCGAAAGGCATCCTTCTATATGCGAAAGTTCCATATGGGCAAGTAAATGTTGTTTTCTCTTGATCTTCTGGGGCTATCGTAATCTGGTTATAGCCCAAGTAGCCATCTAAAAAGCAATAATAACTGTGTCAAGCTACTCTGTCTAGCATTTGGTCGATGAACGGAAGCGGGAAGTGGTCTTTCCTAGTAGCTTTGTTCAACTTCCTATAATCGATGCAAACTCTCCATCCTGTTACAGTTCTGGTGGATATGATTTCATCATTTGTGTCACGAATTACTGTCGTTCCACCCTTTTTAGTTACAACCTGCACAAGACTCACCCAAGAACTATCAGATATAGCATATATAATACCAGCATTTAATAATTTTAAGATCTCAGCTCTTACAACTTCTTTCATTGCTGGATTTAATCTTCTTTGTGGTTCGATAGAGGGTTTATGATTTTCCTCTAATCGAATTTTGTGCATCACAACAGAGGGACTAATTCCTTTGATATCAGCAATAGACCATCCAATTGCCGGTTTGTGCTCTCTTAAAATTCTAAGCAACTTGTCTTCCTCTATAACTGATAAAAATGATGAAATAATTACAGGAAAAGTACTATCTCACCTAAGAAAGCATACCTCAAATGACTTGGTAATTCTTTCAATTCAGTTTTGCCTTCTTTTTCTTCACTTACCTGTGACTTGTCAATCTTCTCCTTAGTTGTTGTAGTCGTACTTTCTAATGGATTGGCTTCCAAAGTAACAACACAACTTTAATTTCATCAGTTAGTAATTCATTATTTAAATTAGCAACTGAATTTACCAGACATTGAGCCATAGGATCGGTTGGTGCTTCCTTTGTTCAACTTCTCTTACACAACTCTGCACTACTTCAATCAATTTACAGGTCTCTAGCTCATCAGCAAATTTCATCGCCTTATAGATGTTGAACATAACTGATTCATTATTTATCCTCAGGGTTAATTGCCCTCTCTGAACATCGATTAGTGCTCTCCCAGTGGCAAGGAATGGTCTCCCAAGTATAAGTGGAATTTCTCTGTCCTCTTCTTAATCAAAGACTACAAAATCGGCAGGAAAAATTAACTTATCAACTTTAACAAGTACATCTTCCATTATACCTCTGGGATAAGTGATTGATCTATCCGCTAGTTGTAGTGTTATGGTTGTCGGCTTTACCTCTCCAAGACCTAGGCTCCTGAAAATAGATAAAGGCATTAAATTTATGCTAGCACCTAGATCACACAATGCCTTACCCACTTTCGATCCTCCAATCTCGCATGGAATGGTAAAGCTTCCAGGGTCTTTCAATTTTTTCGGTAACTTCTGCTATAAAATTGCACTGCATTCCTCTGTCAAGTTGATAGTTTCATAATCTTCAAGTCTCCATTTCTTTGACAGCACTTCTTTCATGAACTTCGCAAAATGTGGCATCTGCTGCAGAGCATCAACAAACGGAATGTTAATATGTAATTTCTTAAATAAATCAAGAAATTTCTTAAACTCAAATTCAATCTTCCTTTTATACAAAGCTTGAGGATAAGGAATAGATGGTTTTAATAAAGGAGGATTATCAGGAAAAAGTTTACTAAAAGGTTTAGAATTAACTCCCTGTTTTACTGTTTCTGATTCTGCATCCTTTGTCCTAACAGGTTCATTTTGCTTCTTCTGCACCTCAATTATTGGTGCAGTTTCTTCTTTCTCTACTACCTTTGGTGGGTCATATGTGTTCCCACTTCTCAAAGATATAGCATTGCAGTGCTCTCTCCGATTGAGCACTGTGTCACTTGGAAACTTACCTCTTTCATTTAAAGAACTGACAGCTGCAGCTAACTGTCTCAAAGTGGTCTCAACAGACTTCATCTGCGCACCAAGACTGGTATTCATCTCTAACATTTTAGCTTCCACGTTCTCTAATCGCGCATCAGTTTTACTAAATCTTGTTCTAGTTTCAACCATGAACTCCTCAAATTCGTTCCTTCTAACTCCACCATAACCTTGGGAATTCCCTTCGTTATTGAATTCTGTATTGATGTTACTTGCTGCTGGTAGGTTTAGAACGTTTTTAGAGTTACCATAAGATAGATTCTCATGGTTTCTGAATCCTGGCTGGTAGTAGTTAGGAACTCGATTTCCTTGAAAACCAAAATTACGATTATTAACATAATTCACTTGCTCCAAATCTATCCCTATCAAGTTAGGATTTGTGCTGTCTTGATGAATCATAGCTTGTGGCCCTTGTATACCCATTGAAGAAATTTGTGTTGAAATCTGCTCAAGTCTTGCTGGGATGCCTGTCTGCGTATCTAACTCATGCATACTTGCTACTCTTCTGACATTAGCTCTTTCACCTGGCCATTGGCTGCTGTTTATAGCCATCTCCTCAATTAACTTCATAGCTTGATCAGGTGTCTTAGACCATAGTGAACCTCCTGTTGAAGCATCCACAATAGCTCGTGTTTGCGGAGTCATGCCTCTGTAGAAAACTTGTATCTAGTTTCCTTCATCATATCCATGCTAAAGGCATCTACGCAATAACTCTTTAAATTGCTCACATGCCTCATATAATGGTTTTTGATCTAACTGTGTGAACTAGGCAATCTCTAATCTCATCTGCATTATCTTTCCTGGTGGAAATACTTTACTAGGAATTTTTGTGCCATCACTGCCCATGTCGGAATGCTTCCTGCTGGTAGATTTTGATACCAGCTCAAGGCTTTATCCCGAAGAGAAAATGGAAACAATCTCAGTAGAATAGCATCATCAGGGGCTCCAATAATCTTAATGGTGCTGCAAATCTGCAGAAAACTTGTCAAATGTGTGTTAGGATCCTCTAATGCTGAACCTTCAAATTGATTTTGCATAACCATATTGATCAATGTCGGCTTCAACTCAAAGTTATTACAGTTTACAGGAACCTCTCTTATAGCAGCAAATTTCTGATTCACAACTAGGGTAAAGTAATCCCGTATAGCTCGCTGCTGCTAATTTTCATCTGCCATGATTAAATTTCTGTCTTTCGCTTCAAATCTGTTCTGTTGAATTTGCCTGATGGTTCTCTCAATCTCTGGATCTAACTCTTCTTTTATGTTTGTATTTCCACTTCTGTGGGTTTTTACCATTCACCTAAAATAAAAATTTGTAGATAGTAAATTAAAACAAAAATAAAAGTCTAAATTAAAGTAAAGGCTATTGGGAAACAGTGTTAACGAAAAACAAAACAACAATTCCCCCACAACGGTGCCAGAAAACTTGTTGTGCTCAAATAGAACACTACTGCAAGTGCACAGGTCAATTTTCGAGTATAGAGTAAATATAAGTATCGTCCCACAGGGAATTGTGCCTACCGCAAATCACTGTAATCAACAACCTTGAACTTTATTTAGAAAAAGTAATTTATATTGGTTAAGATCCTATTTACTATTCTAACTATTAATGTCACGACCCAAACTACCCAAAAATCAGAGTTAATTTTTCGCATTTTTGTTTATTTATTTACTTATTTCCTTATGTGTCCTCGAATCGTGACCAACACTCCACTAGTAATTGGGCTGTGCGTCAATGCCAGTCCCACCACACATTTACCATGTAACTTATTTCTTCTCCAGTCATTTATAATTGTTTATACTATTTATACATCCCCTAGAGTTACTTACAAACATGTTACTGTGCTATGCTTATGTAGATACAATAAGTACAAGTGTATATACCTTATGTTGATGGGCAGCAGCGGATATCCGGAATGCAGTACTGAGTCGCCTCAACTTCAACTGGAGATCATCTGTGGGAGAAAATGAAAGGGGTGAGCACATCAAGCTCAGTAAGGCAATCCTACGAACAAGTAGGTAACCATACTACCTACATGAACGTGGTGCCATGCATAAACCACCCTTTCTCCACACATTTTAAAACATATGATATGATGTTGTGATGTTATGTAAATCCAGTTGCACGGAAAACTCAACATGCAATTATTTTAAATCATTTCTTTCTCTTTAAAAATTTCACAATGAAGTCAGGACTCGACCCCTCCTTCGGGTGATCCTGACTCACACAAAACCATGGAAATAGAATTTCTCAAAAGCATCGGTATCGAAAACATACGTATATATATACAAGATACGAGACTAGGCAATACTGTATATCAGTAATAACCAGGACTGGCCAATATGTCCTCGTGAGTCCTCTAGCTTCACGGATCCCAGTGTGCGAGGTCTCACCCTGATCGGGAACTGCCCGGGAGGTGGGTCAATCCAACCCGTCAGTCTTATCCGATCTCACGCATCCGTCGATGCCGTATCCGAAGATACCCCGTATCACGAAGATACCGTATCACAAAGATACCCCGTATCACAAAGATACCGTATCCGAAGATACTCTGTATCACAAAGATACCGCATCCGAAGATACCCCACGGTACATCGTACTCCATGCTACTTGC
The DNA here is from genome assembly GCA_033439115.1 of Firmiana major. Lineage (NCBI taxonomy): Eukaryota > Viridiplantae > Streptophyta > Magnoliopsida > Malvales > Malvaceae > Firmiana > Firmiana major. Next base: position 15,403,287 of record CM065903.1, on the reverse strand, counting down.
ACGGTACATCGTACTCCATGGACCCATATCACTCTAGGTACTCCAGCCCAATTGGCCTGCTTCCCACAGAGGTTTTCATAACTCAATACTCGTTGCCATGTCTCAAAACGCACGTGCGAGCCTATTAAATCGGTGACACACAGTCTACCCGATGCTCCAAGCACGGCTCATTGTATGTTCTCTTAAGAATCAGTGCGAGCGATGCTCAGCACTCTCATCAAATCAAGTAAACTTGGCAGAGCCCGCTTTACATCTCCACAAGGCCGCCAACCTCATCCCTCACTCTCACCCTACTTAAGAGGTCTATTGAGCCTGTTGGGCCTTTTGGCTGACTCCAAGGGCAGACAGCGCTACTCCACAAATCCAGTAAAACTAGTGCGAGCTAGGCTCAGCACTCTGTATACAAATCGTATGAAAATCTTATAAAATCTGGTGCGAGTTAAACTCCCGCACCCTGTCATGAAAATCATGTAAAATCTGGTGCGAGTTAGACTCTAGCACCATGTCACGCAAAAGCATGTGAAATCTGGTGCGAGTTATACTCTAGCACCTATGCATGTAAAACTCTAGTGCGAGCTCTCGCTCCAGCACTAATGCATGCATCACACAAGTCAAACATCGTGCGAGCTGAGCTCTAGCACGTCACATGTAAATAAAAACATGTAGGCGGCTCGGTTATTTCCAAATAGTTTTCACAGAAATCACATCAGTTAAGATATGCAATGCTATGCATTTTCTTTCAAGGTGAGCCAGCCTACTCATGCATGAGTTGAAATACCTCCAGAACGAGCAGGAACCTCTTGTTCTTGCTCCTCCCAATTTTTCCTAAATTTTTTAGAATTTTACCCTTAGCAAGGGTATTTTAGTAATTTTGCCCATACGGGGCACTAAAATTGTTTTTTCGACCTCTAGACCCTTCAATTAGTTTTAAAGGACTGCATATGAATGTAAAATTGCGTACTGTTACCTCTAGCAGTCCGCAGAATTCCCTTACCTCGATTCTCGTCGAGTCTGACCTTTTTCTTTTCCATTGTCATCTCGTCGCGCAGTCCGATATGCTCCCAATCCAATGCCCGGAACTGCGTATTAACATTCCTCAGGTCAGATATTATGCAATTTAATTGTATCTATTACTTTCTGGGCTTAATTTAAATCATTGGGCCCGTTTACCCTTATTGGGCCTGATTGCACCTTAATGGGCCTTAATCGGCCTTAAGCCCGCTTTTCACTAAATTCCCACTTATCGAGGCCTATTGGGCTCATTGGGCCCACCAATAATTTATCGGGCCTCGTTCTAATTCTCGAATAACTAAATTCACTATTTACGACAATTTATCTAATTTCCATAATTTAATTCAAATAATTGCGGGAATTAAATCAATATCACGCAATACGAGGTAATTGTCGTAAATAGGGGTCACTTACCCGATATTCCATGCTAGTCCGTAAATTGAGGCTGTATCGAGCCCTCGGTGGATTCCAATCGTCGAGCTACACAATTCCACAATTTTTCCGGGTAAGTTTTCAGCCCAAAATTAATTAAATAAAATATTCCAAATTTAAATCGGGTCATTTTGACCGCTTGTCGACTTACCCGAAGCTCGATTGCATCACAGGAATTTTCCCCAATTTTTTTTCTCTTTTTCTTTTTCCCTTTTTCTTCCTTTTTTTTTTTCCTTCTTTCTTGGCTGAACCGGTTCAGACCGGTTCAACCCGGTTCAGACCGCCGGTTCACCCCGGTTCGACCGGTTCACTGCCGGTTCGCCCCTTTTCCGGCCGGTTCTCCGTCGGCTTCCACCGCCAAACGCTCCGCAAGGCCGTCCGCACCTCGAATCTGGGCTCGGATTCGCCCAAGGCCGCCGGAAAGCCGCCGGTCCGGCCTCTTCTCTCCTCGCCGTCGGACCCATTTCCTTCCTTTTCTGTTTCCGGCGCCGTCCGCCGGTTTCGGTGGCTGCCACCGCCACCAATCGCTCCGTCTGGGCCTGGGGAGTCTTCGGCTGGGGGTCGGGGTTGGCCGAATCTCGCCGGTGGCCGCCGGATTCGTCTTCTCCCTCCGTGGCTTCTCTCCCTCGATCCACCGGATTCCGGTGGTCTCGCCGGCCGATACCGGTCTCAAAAGGACCGGCTCCTCTCCCCGGTCACACCGGTGCCTGCCGATCGTCCCCAGCTGCCGTGGATCGCCGGCACCGACTCCGTTTTTCCCCGTGGCTTTTCTTCCTCCGTTCGCCGTTTTCCGGTCTCCTTGGGGCGCGTCGCCAGCGCCGATGGATTCGCCGACCTCTCCTCTTGCTGATCGGCCCCTCGTCGGAGGCCGTCGGTGCCCGGTGGCCGTGGGTCGGTCGGCCACGCGCGGCAGCTTCTTCTTCTCCGTTTTTCTGCTTCATTTTTCTCTCTCCCCGATGGTTTTTTTCCAATTTCTCTCTTTTTTTTTTGTTTTATTAATTTTATTTATTTTATTTTTATTTATTTTAATTGTTTTACTATTCCTTATAATATATTAAAACACCCCAAAATATCATACAAAATTATTATTTTTATTCTAATTTATTTAATTTAATTTAATTTAATTTATTTTAATCCTTTTTCGGGTATAATTTCCCCGTATTTTCGGGATATTGTCCCGAGTGCTTTTCAGTATATTTTTCGATTATTTTCGGGATTATTTTTCCGAACTAAAAATCCCGATTAATCCCGATTAATTCCAATAAATTAATATCTTGATCAATTTAATCCGAAATAATTTTATTTCACTTTTATTGACCAAGATTTCTTAAATCCATATTTTTAATTAAATTTCCTTATCGAATTTATACCGGCTTTCGGTCTTTTGACCATTTTGCCCTTACACGTGTTCGGGATTAATTTAACCCGACTTCCTTCATACTTCCTCTATCTTTTCTTATTTAGTTTTCGTATTTTAATTAAATTCGGGTCTTACAATTAATTACGGAACAAATTAATTAAAACAAATCACAATTATTACGAATGAAAATATCAATGGCAAAATATTCCTAGAACTCGATTTCACCTAACTAGGGTTCATGCACTTCTTCACAGAATCATCAGAACCAGCTCCAAAAGCTTTAACTTCTCCATATTGTTCTTTTTCTTGCACAAATGCACAAAACACATAAAACATACCTAATATAGCAAAGAACAAATCAAATAACTAAGTAAAAAGGGTTCTAAACATATATAAATTTCAGCACTAACATTGCTCATTCCTTTCATTTTCCCCTGCTATAGAGCATACATAATAGTCTAGTGAGGGATTGAGGAGTAGTGTCAAGACATTCGCTGCTCTCCATTGCTAAGAGGTATATAAACAGAAAATCTTTTTGTATCTAAATATGTAATAACATAGTAATCATCTTGAATTGTAGTATGGGGGATGTAAGTGTTAGCAAACATGTATAAGTATGGAACTTAAATTTTCAAATGTATGTGTTTCCTTTTAATTAATTGAAAAATGATTGGTAAATGATGATTAATATTGACTCATAGCCCAACTGTCATTGGTGAGAGTTGTTCACGACCGGGTAAGTTAACGAATAAAGTGAAAAATTTATGATTATTTTTAGACTAAATGGATGAAAAGCTATCGTCCCTTAATGTTAATAACTTTACACTTATTCTCGTATGTTTACACTAGATTTTTATATTTATTCTAATGCTTTTATGTTCATTCTCATTTATTTTACGATGAATCTCATCAATTTTACGATTAATTATCAATTTAGTTGTTAATTTCCTAATATTTAACTGAAATATAATTTTTCATTCATATGCAGTCGAATGCTCAAAAATAGCATTTGATTGCCCATTGAATTTTTTGATCTAGTAAGGTTTAATCATATAAGCAGTCGACAGATAAGAGTCAATAAAAAAAATCTTGCAAGAAAATTAATAAATGATGAACAAGTTTAGCACTGCAATATTAATACAAAACAACTTGTAAAACAACTTAGATGAATAAAGGACATTTACCTTGTTATCACCCAAAATCAGTGAAAATCTGACAAAATGTTTCTTTTCCTTACTTATATTTGCCTATGATCAGTGCAGCGCCTACTTACTTTTATTGATCTTATTTAATCAACTCAATTAATATTTTCCTTTAATCTTGGTCCCACTTAAATTTATGTGATGTAAATCCATAATTAACTCCAACATGCATGCATACTATTCATCGGTTTTAATATAATCACATGTCAACCATCGATTCAACTATATATGAACATAATTACACTTAAATAGATACATCACACATCAGTTCTAGGCTATAGATTCAAGCTAATACCTATTGTATCCTAAAGTTTCTTCCAAAAGTACATATAGATAGACTGTGCAATAATTGTCTGAAATATAAACTAAAGATACACCTTCACATAGACCTTTTTGAAGGATTAAGTAGGCCAGGAAAAACACTATTGTAGCCTACTCAACAGAGGAAACCCTCAGTGTCATATACATGTTACTTGTGGAGAATAAGGGTGAGCTTTTCACCCAATAAGAGTACATGCAGAGGGAAAAGCAAAATGACATGTGTACTTCATTTAAAACATATTAAGGTAGTATTGGTTTCAAACATACTTAGTTCAAATCTTACTTAGGTCATAAAGCATAGCATAAGAGTTCTTACAAAACATAAATATGTAAATAAATCATGCTTGCCTTACATTTCATGCAAATCATACTTAAAATAATATGCTTACAAATCATATCTCAAAAATCGTATGCTTGCAAATCATAGCTTAAAATCATATTCTTAATAAAACCTTAAACATAATTTAACGACTAGGCATTTGATTTCAAGTACGTTGTGTATCATACTTACATCCAAAATGAAAGTCCCTTAAATGAAAATGGTTAACTTATGCCCATTGTTAGATCTTTTTTAGTCCCATAAGACAGTGAGTACTAGGAATGTTGTTTACTTGTTCAGTTTAGCAGCTATAACATAACATAACATCAAGGCATAAATGCCACATAAAAGAGTGGACGTTATACATGCTTTAGAAATATGAGCCGTGATTGCCAACATGATATTAATGGACGTTAAGTGCTCCATCAATGCGTTGCAAATGGTAGCCTTATAGTCTCTTAAAACAATTCATAAGCACATACATAACATGATTCCTAACATAAGAAATATAGCTTAACTTTTAAATCATAATACATATCATTAGTGGGATGGTTTTCCCATGGAATCATCCTTTTCATACATAAAAATAGTGACCCCAATTCAAAACATGCTAAATAAGTTTTAGGGAGACCATTTTAATGCATTAGTTTGCTTTTAAACACTTGAAAACAAGTTTTGTCATGTAATTTTCCAAAATGATGTTCATTAATGCATTCCATGGGATTTTCATACTAAATCATAAAATCATAAGCTTAAACATAATGATCCCACCTTAAAACATACTAAATACATTTTAAGGAAATCATTTCAATGCATTAATTTGGTTAAATAGCTAAAACAAGTTTATTATTCAATTTTCTCAAAATAAAGCTCTTTGATGCATTTGGTGAGGCCTTCTTACTTAAATCATAAAATCATGCTTTCATTTATTTTAAACCAAAATATATTAATTTGCTTGAATATGCACTTTCAAGCTCAAAACATGAGGAATGGATCAATCCTATTGCATAGAGGATCAGTCCATCATCACTCGAATGCCATTTTTCAGAAAACTTCATATGAGGGATTGGTCCTCTGCCTTATGGGATCGATCCCTTAGTGATCAATATGACTTTTCATGATTTTTCTAAGTCTTAAACTTACTTAAAACACATTTAAACTTGCATGTATGCCTTCAAATCAAATAGACAACATGACTTAACATATATCCCTTATCCTCAAGTAATTGCAGCACTTAATCATTGGTTTCCTTGGCACCAAATTAGGTTAGGCAATGCATCTAAATTGCCTAAGTTCTTCTAATGGGCCTTTTTGCAGCAAAAGCCAATCCATAACACTTAGTTTTCTTTCTCTTTAACTTACATAAACTTACATACATTCAAACCTTTTCCTAACTTAACATTTCTCTTAGTATCCCCTTAAACCTTAAATTACAAATCATAACTTATGAACCCTCAAAAGCTTTTCCAATCATTCATTATCATAATTCATATCATGAGCCTCCTACATTAATCCTTAGCATTGTAGCACACATCAAACTCATCAATTTAATGATTTATACATTAAACCCAATTTCATCACTCTAAAACCGTAATCATCATTCCCCAAATTTATTTCAACAATCTACTTATGCATATCAATAGATCACAATACCAATAACAACATATAATTATCTTAAGATTTTAGAAAATCTTACCTTATAGAGCGAGAAACCCTAGTTTGTCTCTCTCTAAGCTTCCAATCCAACAATCTAATCTTCAAACCATAAATAATCATTCAATAAATAGTTAATCATAACAATTGAACTATACCCATTAATTTTAAATCAAGATAAAAGACTCTTACCTTCAATCTTTCCTTTTCTTTCAAAATCCCTTTGTTTCCTCTTCACCATTTCCTTTCTCTGACTCAAATATCTTTATAGATCTAGTGCCCTTGAAGAAATGGATGTGAAAGGAGGAAATAGGTTGATGTCTACTGCTTTTCTTCTTTCATTTTCCCTTTCTTTCTTTTTTTCTCTTTTCCCTCTTCGTCTTTTAGGTTCATATGTTTTCCTCTAACTTTTTCACATCCTTAAAACACTTTCTAAAGTTTCAAGATGTTAGGCAATCAATCCCTATAGGGAGGGAATCGATCCGTTCCCTTTAAAATGCCTTAATTTCAAGACCTAAGTTGTGGGGACCGATCCCTTGAGGGAGGAGATCGATCCCTCTATGCTCTATTACATAAATGAGACATTTTGACTATAGGGTATCGATCCCTTGCCCTAGGGCATCGATCCTTTGGCTTAGAGGACTATCCCTTGACCTAGGGATCTTTCCATTGACCTAGAACTTCATCATTTTTATGTTCGAACTTCAAAATCACCCAACTTTGAATTTCTAAAACTTATACCAATTATCCAACAACTCAAAATCAATCCTCAATATTGCCATAAACATATATAAACTATCAATAACATATCCATACATCTCGTATGATCTAAATCCATAACTTATACTTAATACTTCAAACATACATAAAGTCATTAAACATAAATCATCTCAATCATAATCACCATAAGACATATATTCACAAAGCATCCATAACTATGACAACTTATCCAACAATCCAAATACTCATACATTACAAAATTGGCTTATTCGATATAAAACTATGCTTATACAATGGAAATTCATGGTTTTACATCCTCCCCACCTTAGGATATTTGGTCTTCCTAATTTCTCAAAGTTACTTTCGAAGTAAATGGCACCTTCCATGATTACTTCTTATATATCCACATGATTTTCAAATTCAGAGTAATCTCTTATGAATCAATAATAGCAATTTCATAAATCCATATCATAATCGTAGTATCTTCAATATGTACTTATCACTTTAAACCACAATATGACTGCTAAAACTTTATTATCCATAGGGGTTCCTTTTAGTGATCCCCAAATACTTAAAGATTATCTTGTTGAATAATCTTAATATTCGACGATTTCTAATCTCAAACATCTATCACTTACTAATTTCTTGAACGTCTTCATAATCGAAATAATTTGATACTAACCTTACTTACCAAATACCAAAATTGCTTATCAAATTGAAATCAATCCTCAAATCGCATTTACCTATCCAAATCTTTTCAGGAAAAGGTTAAGTAATTTCTCGTGTAGTCATCATGCGATAAGTGAAGCCCTTTGAAATCTATGGCTATGGTTACGACCTCAATCTCACTGGTCAGGTGAATAACTAAGGATCTATGACATAACCCATATCATGCAGTTGGATTTACATAATTCATGCACATAACACAGGGCTATCATAAGAAAGGTAGGTGTCACTCAAGCAAACACGTACATTGCTACATGTCACCTAGACATGAGCCTGCATGATTTCCACCCTAGCAATTACTTAAACGCTTTAACTTTCTTTCTATCCTTAACATCCTATCATTCTTATCTCGTAGGAATCGAAGCTCCAATTCTATCATTTACACTCCCATCTTTTAACGCCCGAGCTACATTAACCATTGTTGATTTACACTTCAAACTCACCTTAGTGTTATCAGTTGCTTGCCCTTTTAGCAATTTCGGGAGAAATCAATTTCTAATCATTTCTTATTTAGATCGTGAGGGAACTTATCAGCTTGTTTTCACCGCAGTACCTATTCGTATTACCTCTTTTTCCATATACATCAATCCACTATCCCAATACCATACTTCATACCTCAAGTCAATCGAACCTCATACATTACCGTATCACCCACACTCTTATGAAGGGTCTTACTTTCCAACAACATTGAAATTGAGTATTTATTTACAACTGAATCAGGAATTTAGAAGTATTCCTCAGAAGGATACCTTAGGCATCTCATTTCCCAGATCTTAACTCACGATTTCCATGGAATCTAGTGTACCTTAGTGTACATCGATGCACCCAATAGAATCGACTTGAGATCATACATGTGTTTATTAACTCAAATATTATTACATCGGACCATAGTCTCTTGAAACACTCCCATACCTTCAAATTATGTCATGTGCCTTCAGAACAGTTTACAAACCTTTTCATGAACTTTCGAGTAATCCAATTCACATTGTATACTTAAAAGACATTATTATTCTTCTCAATTTAATGTTTTTTTCTTTCATAACCTGTCTTCTAAATCATCAACTTCCAAGTACAGCCTTCAGGGTATCATCTAATCCCTAAACCACACTTATTAAATCGAGACTTTAGAATATGCCTACAATCCCGTTACTTCCCAAATGTAGCCCTCCAACTTAACTTCCACACATGCTTTATCAAGTCAAATATGAGAAATATCCATCGCATCATGTGCTTCCATAGTATGAAAATTGTCTCACACATTCAAAACATATTCATTTTCTAGAGGGTACTTTTAAAGTCTCCTTACGGCTTACAAGCTTAAATTCCTTTGTATACTTTTAGAACAAAATTAATAACTTTCAAAATACATTCATATATATATATATATGCCCATATAAAATCATAGAGAGTACTTTTGAAACATACATTTACATTTCAAATTCACTTTCAAAACATAATTCCAAAAACATAAACTTTCAATTATATTCCTCAAAAAGTTGATATCACATCAAAACCAAGACATATCTTTTACATCATATATAAGGAATTAAGTTAACTCTTTGGCGATTACAGATATACATCTTTAAACTACAACTCGCTTGCCCTTCTCAACTGTCACGACCCAAACTACCCAAAAATCAAAGTTAATTTTTCGCGTTTTATTATTTTCTTACTTAAATTCTTACCTGTCTTCTGATCGTGACCACACTCCACTAACAAATTGGGCTGTGCGTCAATGCCAGTCCCACCATATATTTACCATATAACTTAACTCTTTTTCAGTCATTTATAAGTGTTTATAATATTTATACATCCCCTAAAGTTACTTACAAACATGTTAATGTGCTATACTTATTTAGATACAATATGTACAAGTGTATATACATTAAATGATGGGCAGCAGCGGATATCCGGAATGCAGTACTGAGTCACCTCAACGTCTACTGGAGATTATCTGTGGGAGAAAATGAAAGGGGTGAGCACATCAAGCTCAGTAAGGCAATCCTACGAACAAGTAGGTAACCATACTACCTACATGAACGTGGTGCCATGCATAAACCACCCTTTCTCCACACATTTTAAAACAGATGATATGAGTTATGATGTTATGTAAATCAAGTTTGTATGAAAAATTCAACATGCAATTATTTCAAATCATTTCTTTCTCATTTAAAAATTTCACAATAAAGTCAGGACTCGACCCCTCCTTCGGGTGATCCTGACTCACACAAAACCATGAAAATCGGTTTACATCACACATGGGTTTAAAAAGCATGGAAATAGCATCATGCACATTTAATTTAAAACTGTTGAGTTAATGTATTTTGAAATGACAAAACAAGTTAATTCTATAATATTAAGTTGATATAGAAACATGTTTAGAGGTTATTAGTACCAGAACTTAGAGTTCTGTAGATGAGAGATCGATCTGACTGATGAGAGATCGATCTCCTGGGTTTTTACTTGATGAGAGATCGATCTCATGATGGAAGAGATCGATCTGGCAAGCCTTAAATCTTTACAAAAGTATTTAGGAAGAATGAGATCGATCTGCAAGGGTTAAAAGATCGATCTGGTTAAAGCTAGAGTTGAGAGATCGATCTGGTCTATGAAGAGATCGATCTCCCTTAAGAGCTTAAGACTATATATCGATCTGAGAGATCGATCTACACTCAAACAGAGAACTTATGAGATCGATCTGGTAAGGAAGAGATCGATCTCCTCAAAGTCAGAGAGCTAAAGAGATCGATCTGTGTTGTTGAGAGATCGATCTCCTCTCTACGAGATTGCATGGCAGATCGATCTGGAAATTGATCTTGCCTCAAACAGAGAGATTAGGAGATCGATCTGGCTATTCGACAGATCAATCTGCCTCATTATTTTTAAACTAACAGATCGATCTGCTAACCTATGAGATCGATCTCCTTGTGCATTTGTGCTTCAATCTTACAGGATTTATAACTAAGAGATCGATCTGGCCAAGAAGGCAGATCGATCTGGCACTCTACTGGAGGTACCCAACGGCTAGTTTCTGCAAATCACAACGGGAAAAACAGCATTTAATGCTCCAACTACCAATCCTTCAGTATATAACCAAGCATTGAAGACAAAGAGAAGTGAGACACTATTGCTGTACATTCCAAACATTCTCAAGCTTTAATTCATTCATTCTTTGTGTCCCTATTGCTCATTAATTGAAATTCATTGTACAAGCTTAAGGGCAACAAGCTTTGTTAGCACTACCCATTGTAAAGCCTTATTCTATATTCATCCATACCCAAAAATAAAAGAGGATTGTTCCTCAGTGAGAGACATTGTAAAAGGGTGAATATATTTCTGTATTGCTAAGGGTAGAGAGGTTATTCCTTAACCTGCAAAAGGAACTGTGTAAGCTCTATTGAAAGAGAGAAATAAAACACTTGACAAGAAGGTCAAGGAGAGAGGACGTAGGCACGAGTTTGGCCGAACCTCTATAAACGATTGTGTTTGTTTCTCTCTTCCCTACTTTGCATTAAATTGTTATATTGCACTATATTGCTCATTATCATTTGTGATTAAATTGTGATTAATTTAAAATTTTCCATAATTGTTAGAAAACCGATTCACCCCCCCTCTCGGTAGAGCCAACAATTGGTATCAGAGCTAGGACTCTTTAATCACATAGGAACAACTTCCTAAGAGTTAGAAACGATCAAATGGCTCTTAACAATGTAGCAACTAGTTTGGTAGGAGAGGGGCACTCTACGGTTAGACCTCCCATGTTCAATGGTGAACATTATTCGTATTGGAGGACTAGGATGATATTATTCATTCAAGCAAATGATTATGAAGTGTGGAGAATTATAGTTAAGGGACCTCAAATCCCTACAAAGAGAATAGAGGGAAGAGATATCCCCAAAGAAGAAGATGAATGGGATTCTAATGACATTAAATGTGCATAGCTAAATGCTAAAGCTATGCACACATTATTTTGTGCTTTAGGTCCTAATGAATACAATAAAGTCTCCGGGTGTGATAATGCCAAGCAAATATGGGATAAGTTGGCAATAACTCATGAGGGTACAACCCAAGTGAAGGAGACAAAAGTAGGTATGCTCACACATGACTATGAGCTTTTTAGAATAAAGGAATGAGAATCAATTAGTGATATGTTCACTAGATTCACAGATGTAATTAATGGATTAAAATCTTTAGGAAAAATATATTCTAATATTGAAATGGTAAAGAAAATTTTAAATAGCTTACCTAAATCATGGGAAGCTAAAGTGACGGCAATTGAGGAATCTAAGGATCCTCACACATTGTGCCTAGATGAATTGATAGGATCTTTGCTCACTTATGAGATGAAACTTAAAAGAAATGAAGAGCCACCCAAGAAAGTGGGAGTTGCTCTAAAATCCACTGCTCAAGAGGAGATTAAAAATGAGAGTGGCAGTGAGGAGGATATTGAGATGGCAATGTTTGCCAAAAGATTTAATAAGTTCATGAGGATGAGAGCTAGTAGTAGTAATAGGAGAAACAATAGGAGAGAACAAGAGGAAGTAGGCAGAAAAGACTTTATTGTGTGTTATGAATGTAAAAAACCTGGACACATAAAATTTAACTGCCCTCTTCTTAAAAGATCCAATGATAGGTTCCATAAAAAGAAGGCAATGGTGGCAACATGGAGCGACAATGACTGCTCCGATGATGAATCAAATGAGGACATTGCCAACTTATGCTTCATGGCTATTGATGATGATGAAAAGGTAACCTCTAATCTCAATGAATACTCATTTGATGAATTGCAAGATGCCTTTGATGATCTAGCATTAGAGTATGAATGTATGAGTATGAAGTATAAAAAGATAATATTCAAATTGAGAAAAGAAAATGAAATAATGCAATTGGATAAATTAGAATGTGAAAAGAAACTAGAGACTTCAAATCTAGAAATTTGTGACCTTAAGGAGAAAAATAGCAATCTACATAACTCCTTTAATAGATTTCACATGGGGCAACAAAAGCTAGATAGCATGCTAGAAACCCAAAGGGCATTCTTTGACAAAAATGGCTTAGGATATAATGCAAAGAATAAAGAGACTTATCTTAAAAGCTTTATTGCTAGGAAGAACATGAATAAACTTATAACCTCTTGTTCACATTGTAATAGAAAGGGACATGAGTCACATTATTGCAATATAAAGATGAGGAATCTTAAAGGAAAAAGAGTAAAAAGGATATGGATTCCAAAAGAGGTAATTCATTCCAAGGACTGTAATGCATTAGCAAAATGGATCCCAATGGGATCAAGAATTGCATTTACTAACCTCCAAGGACCCAAGAAAATTTGGGTACCTAAGACTTGAGTTTTATTTTTTGTAGGTGATTGAGCATAGCCACAAAGCTAAAACAAAAGAAGCTTGGTACTTAGATAGTGGATGCTCAAGGCACATGACGGGTGATAAAAGCCATTTCAATTCCTTCAAATCAAAAATTGGTGGAAAAGTCACTTTTGGGGACAACTCCAAAGGCCAAGTGGAAGGAAGTGGCTCAATAGGTAATGATCATTTCTCTTTAGAAAAAGTATTACTTGTTAGGGGTCTAAAGCATAACTTACTAAGCATTAGTCAACTTTGTGACAAAGGTTACAAAGTAATTTTTGATTGCATGAAGTGTAATGTTATAGATCCTAAGTCAAATAAAATTCTTTTTCTAGGTCATAGGCAAGGTAACATATATATTGTCTATCTTAATGAACTCAAAAATGAAAACATATGCTTAATGGTAGACAACAAAAAGGAATCTTGGTTATGGCATAGAAGACTAGGCCATGCTAGCATGAGTGTGCTATCTAAGTTAGCTAGAAAGGATCTAGTTATAGGCTTACCCAAAATATCCTTTGATCATGAAGAAATATGTGAAGCCTGTGTTAAAGGAAAACACAAGAGGACAACTTTTAAGCCTAAGAATAGTGTATCCACCACTAGGCCTCTTCAATTACTGCATTTAGACTTATTTGGACCAGCTAGAACCACTAGCCTAGGTGGGAAACACTATGGATTTGTAATAGTTGATGATTACACTAGGTTCACTTGGGTGTTCTTTTTGAGAGTAAAAAATGAAGCCTTAGAGAAATTCATAACTTACTCAAAGGTGACTCAAAATGAAAAAGGATATACAATAACAAGCATTAGAAGTGATCATGGCAAAGAATTTAAAAATATAGGATTTGATGAGTATTGCAATGATCAAGGAATTAGCCATAATGTTTCAGCCTCTAGGACACCACAACAAAATGGTGTAGTTGAGAGAAGAAATAGAACTTTGGAAGAGATGGCTAGGACCATGTTATGTGAAAATAACTTGCCAAAGTATTTTTGGGCTGAAGCTATAAACACATCATGTTATATAATTAATAGAGCTATGATTAGACCCATGCTAAAGAAAACTCCTTATGAGCTCTACAAAGGTAAAAAGCCTAACATTAGCTATTTCCATCCTTTTGGCTGCAAATGTTTTGTTCTAAATAATGGGAAAGATAATTTGGGAAAATTTGATGCCAAGAGTGATGAGGGAATATTCCTAGGATACTCATTGAATTCAAAGGCTTATAGAATATATAACAAAAGAACATTAATGGTTGAAGAGTCTATTCATGTTATATTTGATGAGTCAAATAATATATCAAAAGATTCAGCCAATGATGAGAATGTTGGAATATTTGATGAAAACTTAGAAGATGACTTTCTAGAAAAGCTTGACTTGAATAAAGAAGATGAAGAAGAAATAGAGGTTCTAGAAAGAGAACGTAGAGCACCAAGAGAGTTAGGATATGTAAAAGATTGTGAAATAGTAGGAGATCCAACTCTTGGAGTTAGAACTAGATCATCTCTAAGGAATATGTGCCAATATATAGCCTTTGTATCTCAAATTGAGCCTAGGAATGTCAATGAAGCCTTAGAAGACAATAATTGGTTCCTAGCAATACAAGAAGAATTAAATCAATTTGAGAGAAGCAAAGTATGGAAACTAGTTCCTAGGCCTAGTGATCACTCAATAATTGGAACTAAATGGATATTCAAGAATAAGATGGATGAAAATAGTGTGATCATAAGGAATAAGGCTAGGCTAGTTGCTCAAGGCTATAGACAAGAGGAAGGCATAGACTATGATGAAACATATGCACCGGTAGCTAGATTAGAGGCAATAAGAATGTTACTTGCCTTTGCATGTTATAAAAACTTCAAGCTATATCAAATGGATGTAAAGAGTGCATTCTTAAATGGTTTCATTAATGAAGAAGTCTATGTTGAGCAACCTCCCGGATTTGAAAATCATGAATTTCCTGAACATGTTTTCAAATTATCTAAGGCATTATATGGGTTAAAACAAGCTGCTAGAGCTTGGTATGAAAGGTTGTCAAAATTCTTAATAGAAAATGGATTTTCAAGAGGAAAAGTCGATACCACCTTATTCATTAAGAATAAAAATAAAGACTTACTAGTTGTACAAGTGTATGTAGATGATATTATTTTTGGTTCAACTAATGAGTCTTTATGCCAAGAGTTTGCTAAGATCATGCCAGGAGAATTTGAGATGAGCATGATGGGAGAACTCACATTCTTCTTGGGACTTCAAGTGAAGCAAACAAAAGATGGAACCTTCATCAATCAAGCAAAGTATACTAAGGAATTGCTCAAGCGATTTGGAATGGACAATTGCAAACCTCAAGCAACTCCAATGGGCACCAACATCAAGCTTGATAAAGATGAAAGTGGTAAGTGTTTAGACACTAAACTCTATAGGTCTATGATTGGCTCATTGCTTTATTTAACTGCAAGTAGACCAGATATTTTGTTTAGTGTATGCCTTTGTGCTAGATTTCAATCATCTCCTAGGGAATCACATTTATTGGCAACTAAGAGGATCTTTAGATACCTCAAAGACACTCCCTCATTAGGACTTTGGTACCCCAAGGACTCCACCTTTACCCTTCATGTATATTCAGATGCTGATTTTGGAGGATGCAAAATAGATAGGAAAAGTACTTCAGGTACTTGCCAATTCTTAGGAAATAGGTTAATTTCTTGGTTCTCTAAGAAACAAAACAGTGTGGCTCAGTCCACAACTGAAGCTGAATATATAGCAGCTGGTAGTTGTAGTGCTCAAGTGTTGTGGATTAAACAACAAATGAGAGATTATGGTATTGACATGAAGCAAGTCACTATTAAATGTGATAATACCAGTGCCATTAATCTGTCTAAGAATCCTATTCAACACTCCAGAACCAAGCACATAGAAATTAGACATCACTTCCTTAGAGATCATGTACAAAAAGGGGATATAATCTTAGAGTACATTGATACTTTACATCAAATAGCAGATATATTCACCAAACCACTTGATAGAGATAGGTTTTGTATCCTTAGAGGTGAATTAGGACTCATGAATATCTCTTAAGACTTTTGTGTTTCAAAAATCTTGGTTTCAAATTGATTTTAAAAGAGTTTTTGCAAAGATTTTCTGGCAATGAGGATGAGAGATCGATCTCCTTGCAATATAGATCGATCTCTATACTTCAACAAGCCTAAATCATCAAGGTTAAGCTAAGCAGATCGATCTTCTAACCATAAGATCGATCTCCTTCCGTCTCTGTTAAAATACAGATCGATCTGTCCCCACGACAGATCGATCTCTTCAAAGCTTCTGCATTCTGAAGATCGATCCATGCATTTGGCAGATCGATCTCTCTAAGCCTCGGTTAAACTCCAGATCGATCTGTGCATGTACCAGATCGATCTCCTTAAGCCTCTGTGTGCGAACAGATCGATCTGTCCATACGACAGATCGATCTCCCTTGGCTTCTGGAAGTGACAGATCGATCTGTCGCCTCGACAGATCGATCTCATGTGTCCTGAAGTATATAAACTCGCGAAAATTTCCCAAATTTCACAAAACCTAACTTTCAAATTCCCAAATTCCCTCGCACCATCACTGTCGATTTCTCCTCAGATCGATCTCCGTACGGTCCTCCTTGCGTCTCGGTGTCAAATTCCGGTATTGTAACCAACATTCCTTACTAATTTTCTCAAAAGTTTTCTTCAATTTGAGTTCATTTTAATTCTAGGGCAAACCTAGGTACTGTTTCATTGCTTTTCTCATTTTTGAATCTATCTTTAGAGTCTAGAATCATGCCGAGGCATAAGACAGTAGGACACAAACCTCCTAGAACCACTGTAGAGGCCGGTTTCTCATCCCAACCCATTCCTCCACCTTCTATCGCTTCTTTCAATCGGTGTTTTAAAACACCAGCAAAAAGAAAGCGATATGAGGAATATTTCTCAACCATGCCAATTAAGCATTGGCGAACGATAGATTTTTCCTTCCTCAATCGCATAGTCTTTCCATACGTGTCAAAATTTGAGGAATTTGGTTGGATGAATTTTTTAAAAATCAACACTCCCGTCCCTCCAAATCTCGTTCGTGCATTCTTTTCCAATGCCGAACTCATTTTTGACCCAAATGACACTTGCAAAATTGTCAGTTTCAAAACATATGTCATGGGTAAAACCATTCCTGTCGATACTGATATCCTAGCTCAGGCCTTCCACATGAAAAATGAAGGCTTGACCAATGAGAAGAGGAAGTCTCCTTTGAGTTTGATCTCCCTGGGGACAAGGCGAGTAACCTTCCAATGCACCTTCGGTTACTCCACCTCATAATCTCTTGGAACCTCCGCCCTTTCGATACCCGTCATTCCACCGTTAGGCGCTTAGATCGTTTTTGGCTCCATCACATTCACTCCACAAGCCAAAAACCAAATCTTGTCCATTTCATATACGAAGACTGGCTGAAGTTAGTGCGTGGACAGGCTACCACGATCGTTTTTCCGCAACCGGTAGCCTATCTTCTCCACCGCGTTGGCGTCGACTGCAGCGGCGAAACCGGAGAACTGCCATCTCCCAAGAGCGTCCTCAACATTGGGTCCCTTCATCATATGGGCTATTACAAAGACATCCGGGGAGCGTGAAAGAAAAAGAGGGACCAGCAACCTGCAGAGGCTATGGAGGAGGACCCCACTGTTGAGCCAGTGCACCGACCTACAGCACCAGCTCCTAAACCGTCGTCCTCAACTGCTCCGCCCACTGCACCAACATCGTCTCCTGCTGGCTTGGAGATGCTCATGCAGATGATGAGTGACCTCAGTCACAAGATGGATGATGGCTTTACCACTCAGCGGCGTATGATCGAGGACTTAACCCAAAGAGTGGATAAGATTCAAGAGGCTCAAGAGGCGATGTTTGATGAGCTGCAAGTCACACGCACGCACGTTGAGAATCTTTCGGATCATGTTCCTCCCTCACCATAGGCCTTAGGTGTTTTGATTTAGTTTCGTGATATCATGTTAGTTACTTGATGTTAATTATGATGAATTTGCTTGAATGAAATACCTTTTGACTTGTTATTGGTTGTGTTAATGAAAATATTAATTTTGAAATGCCATGAGTTTTATAGTTTTGTGTTATTGATATGACAAAAAGGGGGAGAAGTGTGTGTGTTTGTTTGTGCTAAGATACATAAAGGTTTCTAAGAATGATTAAATTGAGGGGGAGTTAAGCAAGTAACAAAACCAAAAAGCTAAAAGAAAGGGGGAGCTCACAAAAAGGGGGAGCTTTTGCAAAAATTCACTAAACATGTTTGTTTTATGTTTTGTCATATCAAAAAGGGGGAGATTGTTGAGTTAATGTATTTTGAAATGACAAAACAAGTTAATTCTATAATATTAAGTTGATATAGAAACATGTTTAGAGGTTATTAGTACCAGAACTTAGAGTTCTGTTGATGAGAGATCGATCTGACTGATGAGAGATCGATCTCCTGGGTTTTTACTTGATAAGAGATCGATCTCATGATGGAAGAGATCGATCTGGCAAGCCTTAAATCTTTACAAAAGTATTTAGGAATAATGAGATCGATCTGCAAGGGTTAAGAGATCGATCTGGTTAAAGCTAGAGTTGAGAGATCGATCTGGTCTATGAAGAGATCGATCTCCCTTAAGAGCTTAAGACTATAGATCGATTTGAGAGATCGATCTACACTCAAACAGAGAACTTATGAGATCGATCTGGTAAGGAAGAGATCGATCTCCTCAAAGTCAGAGAGCTAAAGAGATCGATCTGTGTTGTTGAGTGATCGATCTCCTCTCTACGAGATTGCATGGCAGATAGATCTGGAAATCGATCTTGCCTCAAACAGAGAGATTAGGAGATCGATCTGGCTATTCGACAGATCGATCTGCCTCATTATTTTTAAACTAACAGATCGATCTGCTAACCTATGAGATCGATCTCCTTGTGCATTTGTGCTTCAATCTTGCAGGATTTATAACTAAGAGATCGATCTGGCCAAGAAGGCAGATCGATCTGGCACTCTACTGGAGGTACCCAACGGCTAGTTTCTGCAAATCACAACGGGAAAAACAGTATTTAATGCTCCAACTACCAATCCTTCAGTATATAACCAAGCATTGAAGACAAAGAGAAGTGAGACACTATTGCTGTACATTCCAAACATTCTCAAGCTTTAATTCATTCATTCTTTGTGTCCCTATTGCTCATTAATTGAAATTCATTGTACAAGCTTAAGGGCAACAAGCTTTGTTAGCACTACCCATTGTAAAGCCTTATTCCGTATTCATCCATACCCAAAAAGAAAAGAGGATTATTCCTCAGTGAGAGACATTGTAAAAGGGTGAATACATTTCTGTATTGCTAAGGGTAGAGAGGTTATTCCTTAACCTGCAAAAGGAACTGTGTAAGCTCTATTGAAAGAGAGAAAGAAAACACTTGACAAGAAGGTCAAGGAGAGAGGACGTAGGCAAGAGTTTGGCCGAACCTCTATAAACGATTGTGTTTGTTTCTCTCTTCCCTACTTTGCATTAAATTGTTATATTGCACTATATTGCTCATTATCATTTGTGATTAAATTGTGATTAATTTAAAATTTACCATAATTGTTAGAAAACCGATTCACCCCCCTCTCGGTAGAGCCAACAATTGGTATCAGAGTTAGGACTCTTTAATCACATAGGAACAACTTCCTAAGAGTTAGAAACGATCAAATGGCTCTTAACAATGTAGCAACTAGTTTGGTAGGAGAGGGGCACTCTACGGTTAGACCTCCCATGTTCAATGGTGAACATTATTCGTATTGGAGGACTAGGATGATGTTATTCATTCAAGCAAATGATTATGAAGTGTGGAGAATTATAGTTAAGGGACCTCAAATCCCTACAAAGAGAATAGAGGGAAGAGATATCCCCAAAGAAGAAGATGAATGGGATTCTAATGACATTAAATATGCACAGCTAAATGCTAAAGCTATGCACACATTATTTTGTGCTTTAGGTCCTAATGAATACAATAGAGTCTCCGGGTGTGATAATGCCAAGCAAATATGGGATAAGTTGGCAATAACTCATGAGGGTACAATCCAAGTGAAGGAGACAAAAGTAGGTATGCTCACACATGACTATGAGCTTTTTAGGATGAAGGAAGGAGAATCAATTAGTGATATGTTCACTAGATTCACAGATGTAATTAATGGATTAAAATCTTTAGGAAAAATATATTCTAATATTGAAATGGTAAAGAAAATTTTAAATAGCTTACCTAAATCATGGGAAGCTAAAGTGACGGCAATTGAGGAATCTAAGGATCCTCACACATTGTGCCTAGATGAATTGATAGGATCTTTGCTCACTTATGAGATGAAACTTAAAAGAAATGAAGAGCCACCCAAGAAAGTGGGAGTTGCTCTAAAATCCACTGCTCAAGAAGAGATTAAAAATGAGAGTGGCAGTGAGGAGGATATTGAGATGGCAATGTTTGCCAAAAGATTTAATAAGTTCATGAGGATGAGAGCTAGTAGTAGTAATAGGAGAAACAATAGGAGAGAACAAGAGGAAGTAGGTAGAAAAGACTCTATTGTGTGTTATGAATGTAAAAAACCTGGATACATAAAATTTAACTGCCCTCTTCTTAAAAGATCCAATGATAGGTTCCATAAAAAGAAGGCAATGGTGGCAACATGGAGCGACAGTGACTGCTCCGATGATGAATCAAATGAGGACATTGCCAACTTATGCTTCATGGCTATTGATGATGATGAAAAAGTAACCTCTAATCTCAATGAATACTCATTTGATGAATTGCAAGATGCCTTTGATGATCTAGCATTAGAGTATGAATGTATGAGTATGAAGTATAAAAAGATAATATCCAAATTGAGAAAAGAAAATGAAATAATGCAATTGGATAAATTAGAATGTGAAAAGAAACTAGAGACTTCAAATCTAGAAATTTGTGACCTTAAGGAGAAAAATAGCAATCTACATAACTCCTTTAATAGATTTCACATGGGGCAACAAAAGCTAGATAGCATGCTAGAAACCCAAAGGGCATTCTTTGACAAAAATGGCTTAGGATATAATGCAAAGAATAAAGAGACTCATCTTAAAAGCTTTATTGCTAGGAAGAGCATGAATAAACTTATAACCTCTTGTTCACATTGTAATAGAAAGGGACATGAGTCACATTATTGCAATATAAAGATGAGGAATCTTAAAGGAAAAAGAGTAAAAAGGATATGGATTCCAAAAGAGGTAATTCATTCCAAGGACTGTAATGCATTAGCAAAATGGATCCCAATGGGATCAAGAATTGCATTTACTAACCTCCAAGGACCCAAGAAAATTTGGGTACCTAAGACTTGAGTTTTATTTTTGTAGGTGATTGAGCATAGCCACAAAGCTAAAACAAAAGAAGCTTGGTACTTAGATAGTGGATGCTCAAGGCACATGACGGGTGATAAAAGCCATTTCAATTCCTTCAAATCAAAAATTGGTGGAAAAGTCACTTTTGGGGACAACTCCAAAGGCCAAGTGGAAGGAAGTGGCTCAATAGGTAATGATTATTTCTCTTTAGAAAAAGTATTACTTGTTAGGGGTCTAAAGCATAACTTACTAAGCATTAGTTAACTTTGTGACAAAGGTTACAAAGTAATTTTTGATTGCATGAAGTGTAATGTTATAGATCCTAAGTCAAATAAAATTCTTTTTCTAGGTCATAGGCAAGGTAACATATATATTGTCTATCTTAATGAACTCAAAAATGAAAACATATGCTTAATGGTAGACAACAAAAAGAAATCTTGGTTATGGCATAGAAGACTAGGCCATGCTAGCATGAGTGTGCTATCTAAGTTAGCTAGAAAGGATCTAGTTATAGGCTTACCCAAAATATCCTTTGATCATGAAGAAATATGTGAAGCCTGTGTTAAAGGAAAACACAAGAGGACAACTTTTAAGCCTAAGAATAGTGTATCCACCACTAGGCCTCTTCAATTACTGCATTTAGACTTATTTGGACCAACTAGAACCACTAGCCTAGGTGGGAAACACTATGGATTTGTAATAGTTGATGATTACACTAGGTTCACTTGGGTGTTCTTTTTTAGAGTAAAAAATGAAGCCTTAGAGAAATTCATAACTTACTCAAAGCTGACTCAAAATGAAAAAGGATATACAATAACAAGCATTAGAAGTGATCATGGCAAAGAATTTGAAAATATAGGATTTGATGAGCATTGCAATGATCAAGGAATTAGCCATAATTTTTCAGCCCCTAGGACACCACAACAAAATGGTGTAGTTGAGAGAAGAAATAGAACTTTGGAAGAGATGGCTAGGACCATGTTATGTGAAAATAACTTGCCAAAGTATTTTTGGGCTGAAGCTATAAACACATCATGTTATATAATTAATAGAGCTATGATTAGACCCATGCTAAAGAAAACTCCTTATGAGCTCTACAAAGGTAAAAGGCCTAACATTAGCTATTTCCATCCTTTTGGCTGCAAATGTTTTGTTCTAAATAATGGGAAAGATAATTTGGGAAAATTTGATGCCAAGAGTGATGAGGGAATATTCCTAGGATACTCATTGAATTCAAAGGCTTATAGAATATATAACAAAAGAACATTAATGGTTGAAGAGTCTATTCATGTTATATTTGATGAGTCAAATAATAAATCAAAAGATTCAGCCAATGATGAGAATGTTGGAATATTTGATGAAAACTTAGAAGATGACTTTCTAGAAAAGCTTGACTTGAATAAAGAAGATGAAGAAGAAATAGAGGTTCTAGAAAGAGAACCTAGAGCACCAAGAGAGTTAGGATATGTAAAAGATTGTGAAATAGTAGGAGATCCAACTCTTGGAGTTAGAACTAGATCATCTCTAAGGAATATGTACCAATATATAGCCTTTGTATCTCAAATTGAGCCTAGGAATGTCAATGAAGCCTTAGAAGACAATAATTGGTTCCTAGCAATGCAAGAAGAATTAAATCAATTTGAGAGAGCAAAGTATGGAAACTAGTTCCTAGGCCTAGTGATCACTCAATAATTGGAACTAAATGGATATTCAAGAATAAGATGGATAAAAATAGTGTGATCATAAGGAATAAGGCTAGGCTAGTTGCTCAAGGCTATAGACAAGAGAAAGGCATAGACTATGATGAAACATATGCACCGGTAGCTAGATTAGAGGCAATAAGAATGTTACTTGCCTTTGCATGTTATAAAAACTTCAAGCTATATCAAATGGATGTAAAGAGTGCATTCTTAAATGGTTTCATTAATGAAGAAGTCTATGTTGAGCAACCTCCCGGATTTGAAAATCATGAATTTCCTGAACATGTTTTCAAATTATCTAAGGCATTATATGGGTTAAAACAAGCTCCTAGAGCTTGGTATGAAAGGTTGTCAAAATTCTTAATAGAAAAGGGATTTTCAAGAGGAAAAGTCGATACCACCTTATTCATTAAGAATAAAAATAAAGACGTACTAGTTGTACAAGTGTATGTAGATGATATTATTTTTGGTTCAACTAATGAGCCTTTATGCCAAGAGTTTGCTAAGATCATGCAAGGAGAATTTGAGATGAGCATGATGGGAGAACTCACATTCTTCTTGGGACTTCAAGTGAAGCAAACAAAAGATGGAACCTTCATCAATCAAGCAAAGTATACTAAGGAATTGCTCAAGCGATTTGGAATGGACAATTGCAAACCTCAAGCAACTCCAATGGGCACCAACATCAAGCTTGATAAAGATGAAAGTGGTAAGTGTGTAGACACTAAACTCTATAGGTCTATGATTGGCTCATTGCTTTATTTAACTGCAAGTAGACCAGATATTTTGTTTAGTGTATGCCTTTGTGCTAGATTTCAATCATCTCCTAGGGAATCACATTTATTGGCAACTAAGAGGATCTTTAGATACCTCAAAGACACTCCCTCATTAGGATTTTGGTACCCCAAGGACTCCACCTTTGCCCTTCATGCATATTCAGATGCTGATTTTGGAGGATGCAAAATAGATAGGAAAAGTACTTCAGGTACTTGCCAATTCTTAGGAAATAGGTTAATTTCTTGGTTCTCTAAGAAACAAAACAGTGTGGCTCAGTCCACAACTGAAGCTGAATATATAGCAGCTGGTAGTTGTAGTGCTCAAGTGTTGTGGATTAAACAACAAATGAGAGATTATGGTATTGACATGAAGCAAGTCACTATTAAATGTGATAATACCAGTGCCATTAATCTGTCTAAGAATCCTATTCAACACTCCAGAACCAAGCACATAGAAATTAGACATCACTTCCTTAGAGATCATGTACAAAAAGGGGATATAATTTAGAGTACATTGATACTTTACATCAAATAGCAGATATATTCACCAAAACACTTGATAGAGATAGGTTTTGTATCCTTAGAGGTGAATTAGGACTCATGACTATCTCTTAAGACTTTTGTGTTTCAAAAATCTTGGTTTCAAATTGATTTTAAAAGAGTTTTTGCAAAGATTTTCTGGCAATGAGGATGAGAGATCGATCTCCTTGCAATATAGATCGATCTCTATACTTCCAACAAGCCTAAATCATCAAGGTTAAGCTAAGCAGATCGATCTTCTAACCATAAGATCGATCTCCTTCCGTCTCTGTTAAAATACAGATCAATCTGTCCCCACGACAGATCGATCTCTTCAAAGCTTCTGCATTCTGAAGATCGGTCCATGCATTTGGCAGATCGATCTCTCTAAGCCTCGGTTAAACTCCAGATCGATCTGTGCATGTAACAAATCGATCTCCTTAAGCCTCTGTGTGCGAACAGATCGATCTGTCCATACGACAGATCGATCTCCCTTGGCTTCTGGAAGTGACAGATCGATCTGTCGCCTCGACAGATCGATCTCATGTGTCCTGAAGTATATAAACTCGCGAAAATTTCCCAAATTTCACAAAACCTAACTTTCAAATTCCCAAATTCCCTCGCACCATCACTGTCGATTTCTCCTCAGATCGATCTCCGTACGGTCCTCCTTGCGTCTCTGTGTCAAATTTTGGTATTGTAACCAACATTCCTTACTAATTTTCTCAAAATTTTTCTTCAATTTGTGTTCATTTTAATTCTAGGGCAAACCTAGGTACTGTTTCATTGCTTTTCTCTATCTTTAGAGTCTAGAATCATGCCTAGGCATAAGACAGTAGGACACAAACCTCCTAGAACCACTGTAGAGGCCGGTTCCTCATCCCAACCCATTCCTCCACCTTCTATCGCTTCTTTCAATCAGTGTTTTAAAACACCAGCAAAAAGAAAGCGATATGAGGAATATTTCTTAACCATGCCAATTAAGCATTGGCGAACCATAGATTTTTCCTTCCTCAATCGCATAGACTTTCCATACGTGTCAAAATTTGAGGAATTTGGTTGGATGAATTTTTTAAAAATCAACACTCACGTCCCTCCAAATCTCGTTCGTGCATTCTTTTCCAATGCCGAACTCATTTTTGACCCAAATGACACTTGCAAAATTATCGGTTTCAAAACATATGTCATGGGTAAAACCGTTCCTGTCGATACTGATATCCTAGCTCAGGCCTTCCACATGAAAAATGAAGGCTTGACCAATGAGATGAGGAAGTCTCCTTTGAGTTTGATCTCCCTGGGGACAAGGCGAGTAACCTTCCAATGCACCTTCGGTTACTCCACCTCATAATCTCTTGGAACCTCCGCCCTTTCGGTACCCGTCATTCCACCGTTAGGCACTTAGATCGTTTTTGGCTCCATCACATTCACTCCACAAGCCAAAAACCAAATCTTATCCATTTCATATACGAAGACTGGCTGAAGTTAGTGCGTGGACAGGCTACCACGATCGTTTTTTCGCAACCGGTAGCCTATCTTCTCCACCTCGTTGGCGTCGACTGCAGCGACGAAACCGGAGAACTGCCATCTCCCAAGAGCATCCTCAACATTGGGTCCCTTCATCATATGGGCTATTACAAAGACATCCGGGGAGCGTGGAAGAAAAAGAGGGACCAACAACCTGCAGAGGCTATGGAGGAGGACCCCACTGTTGAGCCAGTGCACCGACCTGCAGCACCAGCTCCTGAACCGTCGTCCTCAACTGCTCCGCCCACTGCACCAACATCGTCTCCTGCTGGCTTGGAGATGCTCATGCAGATGATGAGTGACCTCAGTCACAAGATGGATGACGGCTTTGCCACTCAGCGGCGTATGATCGAGGACTTAACCCAAAGAGTGGATAAGATTCAAGAGGCTCAAGAGGCGATGTTTGATGAGCTGCAAGTCACACGTACGCACGTTGAGAATCTTTCGGATCATGTTCCTCCCTCACCATAGGCCTTAGGTGTTTTGATTTAGTTTCGTGATATCATGTTAGTTACTTGATGTTAATTATGATGAATTTGCTTGAATGAAATACCTTTTGACTTGTTATTGGTTGTGTTAATGAAAATATTAATTTTGAAATGCCATGAGTTTTATAGTTTTGTGTTATTGATATGACAAAAAGGGGGAGAAGTGTGTGTGTTTGTTTGTGCTAAGATACATAAAGGTTTCTAAGAATGATTAAATTAAGGGGGAGTTAAGCAAGTAACAAAACCAAAAAGCTAAAAGAAAGGGGGAGCTCATAAAAAGGGGGAACTTTTGCAAAAATTCACTAAACATGTTTGTTTTATGTTTTGTCATATCAAAAAGGGGGAGATTGTTGAGTTAATGTATTTTGAAATGACAAAACAAGTTAATTCTATAATATTAAGTTGATATAGAAACATGTTTAGAGGTTATTAGTACCAGAACTTAGAGTTCTGTTGATAAGAGATCGATCTGACTGATGAGATCGATCTCCTGGGTTTTTACTTTATAAGAGATCGATCTCATGATGGAAGAGATCGATCTGGCAAGCCTTAAATCTTTACAAAAGTATTTAGGAAGAATGAGATCGATCTGCAAGGGTTAAGAGATCGATCTGGTTAAAGCTAGAGTTGAGAGATCGATCTGGTCTATGAAGAGATCGATCTCCCTTAAGAGCTTAAGACTATAGATCGATTTGAGAGATCGATCTACACTCAAACAGAGAACTTATGAGATCGATCTGGTAAGGAAGAGATCGATCTCCTCAAAGTCAGAGAGCTAAAGAGATCGATCTGTGTTGTTGAGAGATCGATCTCCTCTCTACGAGATTGCATGGCAGATCGATCTGGAAATCGATCTTGCCTCAAACAGAGAGATTAGGAGATCGATCTGGCTATTCGACAGATCGATCTGCCTCATTATTTTTAAACTAACAGATCGATCTGCTAACCTATGAGATCGATCTCCTTGTGCATTTGTGCTTCAATCTTGCAGGATTTATAACTAAGAGATCGATCTGGCCAAGAAGGCAGATCGATCTGGCACTCTACTGGAGGTACCCAACGGCTAGTTTCTGCAAATCACAACGGGAAAAACAGCATTTAATGCTCCAACTACCAATCCTTCAGTATATAACCAAGCATTGAAGACAAAGAGAAGTGAGACACTATTGCTGTACATTCCAAACATTCTCAAGCTTTAATTCATTCATTCTTTGTGTCCCTATTGCTCATTAATTGAAATTCATTGTACAAGCTTAAGGGCAACAAGCTTTGTTAGCACTACCCATTGTAAAGCCTTATTCTGTATTCATCCATACCCAAAAAGAAAAGAGGATTGTTCCTCAGTGAGAGACATTGTAAAAGGGTGAATACATTTCTGTATTGCTAAGGGTAGAGAGGTTATTCCTTAACCTGCAAAAGGAACTGTGTAAGCTCTATTGAAAGAGATAAAGAAAACACTTGACAAGAAGGTCAAGGAGAGAGGACGTAGGCAAGAGTTTGGCCGAACCTCTATAAACGATTGTGTTTGTTTCTCTCTTCAATACTTTGCATTAAATTGTTATATTCCACTATATTGCTCATTATCATTTGTGATTAAATTGTGATTAATTTAAAATTTGCCATAATTGTTAGAAAACCGATTCACCCCCCTCTCGGTAGAGCCAACAAAAACCTAGTTTGATCTCATCAAAATCGTCGACATGCGAGACTAGGCAACATCTGTATATCGACAATAACCAGGACTATGGCCATATATGTCCTCGGGAGTTCCTCTGCTACACGGATCCTAGTGTGCGGGTTCTTACCATGATCGGGAACCGCCTGAGAGGTGGGTTATCCATCTCGTCGGTCTTATCCGATCCCATGCATCCGAAGATGCTACATCCGAAGATGCCGTATCCGAAGATACCACATGGTACATCGTACTCCATGCTACTTACACGGTACATCGTACTCCGTGAACCCATATATCATATCTCAATACTCATGCCATGTCTCAAAACACACGTGCGAGCCTATTTAATCGATGACACACAGTCTACCCGATGCTCCAAGCACGGCTCATCGCATGTTCTCATAAAATCAGTGCGAGCGATGCTCAGCACTCTCATCAAATCAAGTAAAACTAGTGCGAGCTAGGCTCTAGAACTCTATATATGAATCACATGAAAATCTTATAAAATCTGGTGCGAGTTAAACTCCAGCACCCTATCTCGAAAATCATATAAAAATATGGTGCGAGTTAGACTCCAGCACCGTTTCACAAAAATCATATGAAAACCTGGTGCGAGTTAGACTCTAACACCGTGTCACGAAAAAGCAAGTGAAATCTAGTGCGAGTTATACTTTAGCACCTATGCATGTAAAACTCTAGTGCGAGCTCTCGCTCCAGCACTAATGCATGCATCACCCAAATCAAAACATCGTGCGGGCTGAGCTCCAGCACGTCACATGTGAATAAAAACATGTAGGCGGCTCTGTTTCCTCAAAACAGTTTTCAAAACAATAATATCGTTGAAAGTATGCAATGTTGTGCATTTTCTTTCAAGGTTAGCCAGCCTACTCATGCATGCATTAAAATGTCTCCAGAACGAGCAGAAACCTCTTGTTCTTGCTCCTCCCAATTTTTTCTAAATTTGTAAATTTTTACCCTTAACAAGGGTATTTTGGTAATTTGCCCATTCGGGGCACTAAAATTATTATTTGACCTCTAGACCCTTCAGATAATTTTTAAAGACTGCAAATGAACTTAAAATTTCGTAGAGTTACCTCTAGCAGTCCGCAGAATTCCCTTACCTTATTTTTCTGTAGAGTCTGACCTTTCCTTTTCCACTGTTGTCTCATCGCGCAGTCCGATATGCTCCCAATCAAACCTCCGAAACTGCGTATAAATATTCTTCAGGTCAGATATTATACAATTTAATCGTATTTCCTATTTTCTGAGCTTAATTTAAATCATTGGGCCCGTTTACCCCTATTGGGGCCGATTGCACCTTAATGGGCCTTAATCGACCTTAAGCCCGTTTTCCACTTAACTTTCATATTATCGAGGCCTATTGGGCTCATTGGACCCCCCAACAATTTATTGGGCCTCGTTCTAACTCTCGAATAGCTAAATTTATTATTTACGACAATTTATCTAAATTTCCATAATTTAATTCATTTTATGCGGAATTTAAATTTATATCACGCATAACGATGTAAATTGTCGTAAATAAGGGTTACTTACCTGAGATTCCATGCTAGTCCACAAATCGAGGCTGTCTCGAGCTCTCGTTGGATGCCAATTGTCGAACTACACAATTAAATATATTTTCGGGTAAACTTTCAGTCGATTATTTATCAAATTAAATATTCTGAAATTTAAATCGGTCAATTCGACCGCTTACCGACTTACCCGAAGCTCGATTGCATCACTGAAATTTTCCCCAATTTTTCCTCTTTTTCTTTTTCCCTTTTTCTCCTTTTTTTCCTCTCTTTCTTGGCTGAACCGGTTCAGTCCGATTCAGATTGATTCGGACCGCCGGTTCACCCCGGTTCACTCCGGTTCACCACCTTGCTGGTCGGTTCTCCACCGGTTTCCACCGCCAGTGGCTCCGTTGGGTCGTCCGCAGCACGAATCTGGCCTCAGCTTCGGTCGAGGTCGCCGGAAGGTCGCCGGTCCGGCTCTTCTCCCTCGGTCGTCGGAACCCATTTCTTTCTCTTCATCGTCGCCGGTGATTCCCGCCGTTTCATCGGCTGCTACTGGTGCAGAAAGAATCGCCGTCGCCTGGGCTTTCAAAATCTGGCCTCGATTCAGCCCAAATCGTCGCCGTTTGCCGCCGGTGACCATTTCTTTCCCGCGGCCTTCTCCTCCATTTTCCGGCGTTCTCCGGAGTCCTTGTCACGCGTCACCGGTGGCAGACGATTCGCCTGGCATCGGGCTTCCTTCGCCAGCCCTCGCCTGGGTCCCTGGCCTCCGGTGGTCACGCCGGCCTTCCTCGGTTGCTCGGCTTCGTTTCCTTTCCTTTCGCGTTTTCGTTTCTGTTTCACTTCTTCTTTTTTTTCTTTTTTTTTCAATTCATTAATTTATTTTTATATATTTATATATTTATTTATTTTTATTATTTATTTATTTTATTATATTTTAATCATTAGAATACATTAAAATACCCAAAATATCTACAACTTATATTATTTTATTCTAATTTAATTTGATTAATTTAATTTAATTTATTAAATACATTTTTCTCCAATTTTTGATATTATTCCTTCGTATTTTCGAGGTATTGCTCCGGGTAATTTTTCGGTGTTTCTAAAAATTTCGGATCTTGATTAATTGGACTCAAAATTATATAATTTCCTCATTATTGATCAAGATATTCTAAATTCTTATTTTTAATTAAAATTTTCTTATCGAATTTATTTTGACTTTTCGATCTTTTGACTGTTTTACCCTTACACGTGTTCGAGATTAATTTAACCCAACTTCCTTTCATGAACACTCACTCACTTCGCATTTTAAATCCTTATTTCCAATCCAAATCCCATTTAGTTAAATTTTTGACCATTTTCATCCCTCATAAAAATTTACGATTTAATTTCGGGTCTTACATCAACAGCCATAGCTTTCCCTTATCCAATTGGCTCATGTGCCTATCCATGAGTAGTACCATTTGTAGGCAGTCCTAGGTTTTTATGGCTTATTTGCACAAAGTAAAAGCATGCACTCGTGACCTAAAGGTAAGGTTTGGTACCATATGCTTCTTGCCACAAGTCTCACATACATGGCAAGTACCTCGAGTAGTACTAATAGTGGAAATGGGAAAAATAGCAACAGGCCTAGCTACCCTTAATTGAGAAACTGTGAATCTTGGTTTCTTTTTAGAACCCCAAGAGCTCTTCTTTTGTAAGGACTAACCATCTACATACCATTTTCCTTTATCCTTTCCACTAGAACCATAGTTAGCTTAGCAGGGTTAATACTCATGCCCTACTGACTGGGCTCCCCGGATAACCTCGTCACACATGGCGACGTATCGTGGAGTCATCTAACTTAAATAGATGGTAGAGGTGCAGAGGAAGGTATAGCTTAGTGGCTATCATTTCTTGGGGTAGTAGAATTGCCACTAGTATGTTGCATAATCATGGCTATTAGGATAGCGATCATACTACTAAATCCTTACTCGATCTTTTGCTTGAGTTGCGCAATCCTTATTTTGGGGCTCTCAGGTTATGGAGGAGGTAGAGTTTGGGGAGCCTGTCTCCTTGATTTCCACTCATAACATCGCTTACCCTACACAAATATCATTCAAACTTAATATAACTTTTAGCAGTTATACACAGTTTATATTAAGACAACCACAGATTATGGGATGTAAGTCAAATTCTAACTCGACTACAATATTTCATACTAGACAAATCATGCTATGATGAAAATCTATAACGACTCGAAATCAGTGAAAATTGGACTAAATGTTTTTCTTATTTATGTTTTCCTATTATCAATGTAGCACCTACATACTTTCGTTGATCTTATTTAATTAACCCAATTAATATTTTCCTTTAGTCTTGGTCCCACTCAAATGTCTTTGATTTAAAACCTTGATTAACTCTAACATGCATGTATACCATTCATCGATTTCAATATAATCATGTGTCAACCATCAATTGCGATATATAAGAACATAATTATTCTTAAGTAGAATTATACATCACACCTCAATTCTAGGCTATAGATTAGAACCAATACCTATTGTATCCTAAGGTTACATCCCAAAGTACATATACATAGAGTGCGTGATAATTGTCTGAAATATAAACTAAAGATGTACCTTCGCATATACCTTTAGGATGGATTAAGCAGGCGGTGAAAAACACTCTCTGAACCTATTCAACAGCGGACACCCTCGATACCGTCTTCAAGTTGCTTGTGGAGGAGATGGGGGTGAGCTTTAGGCTCAATACGAGTACATGTATAGGGGAAGGCAAAATGGCGTGCGTGCTTCATTTACAACATATTAAGGTAGTTTTGGTTTCAAACATACTTAGTTCAAATCTTACTTAAGTCATAAAGCATAACATTAGTGTTCTTACAAAACATAGATATGTAAATAAATCATGCCTATTTTACATTTCTTACAAATTATACTTAAAATCATATGCTTACAAATCATATCTCAAAATCATATGCTTACAAATCATAGCCTATAATCATATGTTCAATAAAACCTTAAACATATGTTAGAGACCAGGCATTAAATTCCAAGTGCGTTATGTATCTTACTTATATCCAAAATGGAAGTTCTTTGAAATGGAAATGGTTAACCTATGGCTATTGTTAAGGTTTCCTTAGCCCCACTAGACTAGTGAGTACTTGGAATGTTGTTAACTTGTTCAGGTCTAACAATTATAGCATAACATAACATATTATCGAGGCATAAATGTCGCATAAAAGGGTAGATGTTATGCGTCTCTTAAAAACATAAGGCATGATTGCCAACATGACACTAATGGATGTTAAATACTCCATCAACACGTTGCAAATGGTAGCCCTATAGTCTCTTAAAATAATTCATAAACACATACATGGCAGGATGCCCTAACATAAGAAACATAGCTTAACTTTGAAATCATAATACATATCATAAGTGGGATGGTTTTCCTGTGAAATCATCCTTCTCAAACTTAAAAAGATTAATCCCAAGTCAAAATATAGATGGATGTTAAACGCTCCATCAACACATTGCAAATGGTAACCCTATAGCCTCTTAAAATAATTTATAAACACATACATGACATGATTCCATAGCATAAGAAAAATAATTTAACTTTCAAATCATAATACATATCATAAGTGGGATGGTTTTCTCAAGAAATCATCATTTTCATAATTAAAAAAAAGTGACCCCAGTTCTAACATAATAATTAAGTTTTAAGGAAACCATTTTAATGCATTAGTTTGCTTTTAAATACCTAAAAACAAGTATTATGCACTTTTTTAAAATGACATTCTTTAATGCATTCTGTCGGATCTTCATACTTCAATCATTAAATTATATGCTTAAACATAAGGATCCCACCTTAAAACATGCTAAATACATTTTAAGGAAATCATTTCAATGCATTAATTTGGTTTAGAGATAGATTTAAGTTTGAGAAAGGGAATGGTGAGGCAAAAATAAAAGGGTTTTGGAAGAAAAAGAAAGATTGAAGGTAAGGGGCTTTTATCTTGTATTAAAATTGATGGCAATTATTAAATGATTATGTATGGTTTGAAGGTTGGATTGTTGGCTAGGAAACTTAGAAGCTGGGGTTTCTCTTTATGAGGTAAGATTTTTTTTTTTCAAATCCTAAGATAATTATATGTTGTTATTAGTGTTGTGGTCTATTAATTGACATAAGTAGATTGCTGCAATAAATTTGTGGAATACTGATTACAACTTGAATGTGATGAAATTTGGGTTTTATGTATGAATTGTTAAATTGACGAGTTTGATGTATGCTATGACGTTAAAGATGGATATAGGAGCCTTATAATACAAATTATGATAATGAATGATTGGAAAAGCTTTTAAGGGTT
Organism: Firmiana major; assembly: GCA_033439115.1. NCBI lineage: Eukaryota > Viridiplantae > Streptophyta > Magnoliopsida > Malvales > Malvaceae > Firmiana > Firmiana major. The sequence continues at coordinate 15,369,219 of CM065903.1, read as the reverse complement.
CATAAGTTATGATTTATAAGTTAGGTTTTAAGGGGAAATTAAGAGAAATGTTAAGTTAGGAAAAGGTTTGAATGCATGTAAGTTTAAGTAAGTTAAAGAGATAGGAAACTAAGTATTATGGATTGGCTTTTGCAGCAAAGAGGCCCATTGAAAGAAATTAGGCAATATGGATGCATTACCTAACCAAAGTTGGTCCTAAAGAAACCAAGGATTAAGTGTTGCAACTGCTTGGAGGTAAGAGATATATGTTGAGTTGATAATTCTATGAAAATAGAATTATTTGTGCTTAATTTTCTAATTAATTATTTAAATCCACAATTCATTTTGTTAATTATCCCCTTTATTTAATTAAAATTCTCATGTTTGCAGATAAATCAAATCCGGATGAATTTTGAATATTTCGGTACAAATAGACTGGAATTTGGCTAAAATGGAGATTAGACCATGCAGACAACACGAGCCATGACACCGAGCACATCCAATTAGACAAAATGACATATGACATGGAAATATCTTTTCAAGGAGCCAATGGTGTGAAGACAAGTGGCCAAAAAAAACACCAACTCTTTTAGGATGGAAAAATTACAATTTTACCCCTAGTGTGTGTATAAATAGGAAAGGATGGCAATTGAAAAACTATGTAAGTAGGAGTCGGACTATGTAATCTAAGTAGGAGTAGGAGTAAGTTAGGAGTAGTGTTAGAAGAGTTTTAATTTATTTTCCTTAGAAGCTTTCCCGAGTAGATTGTTTTAGCCATCATTTTTTTCTAATTTCTATAGTACTATTCATGCAATTTCTATGCAGATGAAAAGCTTTTGTTACTTCTAGTTCTCAGTTTAGTTTTTTTTTTTTTATTAATGAATATTAACTATTTCCATTTTCTCTTCTGTTTGGTATTGTTACAATCCCAACTCTTTATTTTAGTGTTACCGTGAAAACTATTATTTCTCCTAGATAACTCTCGGTTTCCCTTAATTTTCAAGTTTTATTTTTTTTCATTGCTCTCGGTTTGCCATGAATTAGCTAAAGCTGTTACTGGATTCTTTTAAACTGTGACTAATGGAGAGGAGTTGGCTGGTTGTGGTGCAAACCTGGAGAGGCAGCAGCTAGCATCCCGAAAGCAAGGCAGAAACAAGAGACTTACTCTGTTCTCCTCTGTTTCATGAGCCTTGTATTGTTCATCATTTTTTCATGTTGTCATTCTGCACCAAACTAGTAATTGGTAGCTGCAGGTTTTCATTGATTAGTGTTGTCACCATTACTAAATTGTTGGGCAGGCTGGCTTGTTGGAGCTTGGTTGCTGATGAATGAAACGTGATGTGTTGAGTGCAGGAAATGAAGAAGTACACAGAACCGAGAACACTAGGACAACACCGAGCAAATCTGGAAATGTAGCAGATGCAGTATGGGGAGCTGTTATTCCTGGAGTTGGAAGTAATGGTAGGAGCTGGATATGATGATGGACAGTACAGGGAGCAGGAGCAGAAGACACTAGCTGGGCAGTGTTCGGTTGAAGCTGAAGTGGTTGGTAACGTGAGATGCTGGGTTGTTGCAGGAATGGTGCAGTGCATGGAACCGAGAGCAAAGTTGGTGAAAGTCAGACTAGAAAGTAGCTGGACACGCCTAAGCAACCATCCACGAGAGCACCTGAAAATGAAAATGTTGAAGACATAAACAGTGCCATGATCGGGACCTCTCAACTGATTTTAGCTTAAAGCCATGTTTGGCCATGTCATTTTCTTTGTTTAATTTCATGTTTAATGCATTTTTATTATTTTGATTAGTTGTTATTTTAGGATAGTTGTTAATTGTTAATTATAGGTTAGATCTAATGTTTTAAGTTGTTAATTTAATCTTTAGTTTAATTTTTAGTTAGTAGTTAATTTTATATTATATGTTTTAGGATTTAATTTTAGTTTAGTATTTTATGAGTTACCTTTAGAATTAAGTTAGATTAAATTTGTTAGATGCATTAGTTAGATTCCATTGTTAAGTTAGTAATTAGATATAGTTAGGAGTAAGTTAGAATTAATATTTTAGATATGTAGTTTCATAGTTATTTTCTTAATTTCCTAGGATTTTATTTTCATTAAGTTTTAATTTAGTTTAATTTGCATTTTTCAATTAGTTTAATTACATGCATATTATATGTTAGGTTAGTTTAATTGTAGTTTAATTTGTTTTGTTCTGTTATTTTCATATTTGCACTCTATTTTAATTGCGTTAATGAATTTTTAACTGTTTTTATTATCTTTGTAGGTTTTTGCTTTTAATTGCTCGGAGCACTATAAGTAACTTTTGCTCGGTTTTATTTAGTTCTTATTATTTTATTTCTTTCCAGTAATTTTAATTTTAGACTTAGTAGATCACCCACCTTAAATTCATAATTTGCTAGAATATACTTAGGGTAAGATTAACCGATAGTTAATTAGGCTAACCAACTTCTCTGAGGGACGATAACTCGGGACTCAAATCCCATTATTACTTGTACGACCCGTGCACTTGCGGTAATACGTTCAGGTCGTGTCAAGTTTTTGGCACCGCTGCCGGGGAAGTTTTAGTTAGTCGTTAATTAATATCAATGAAATTATGCTTAGATGTAATTCTAGCTTGTAAATAATTAGGTTGTAAATATTTAGAAGTTTAATCTAGATTAGTTAATTGAAAAATTAAAATCAAAAAAATTGAAAAAAAAAAACTTAAAAAATTTTTCTAAGGACTTTTAGATGTTTGCACGCGTAGAGCCAGGAGTTATGATAGCTTTCTTCTAGATCCTAAAATTGGAAGAACCCTTAGGAAAATTCGAAAGGATTCTAGGAAATTAAGAGCTCCGCTGCAAAACATCATTGCAGGAAATAGGGAAATCAGGACCGTTGGAGATTATGCAATGCCGACTATTGGAGGTTATTATACCGGCATTAGGCTACCAGCTGTCCCTGCAAACAACTACGAAATTAAGCCTTCCATCCTCCAGATGATCCAGACCTCTTTACAGTTTAGTGGGCTTCCGCACGATGACCTACATGCTCACCTTAGGCAATTCTTGGACTTGTGCAACACGTTCAAACACAATGGATTGTCTGATGATGCTCTTAGGCTTAGATTATTCCCTTTCTCGGTTAGGGATAGGGCACGACACTGGTTAACATCCTTGCCTCCAGGATCCATTTCTACATGGGACGAGTTAGCCCATCAATTTCTATCTAAGTTTTTCCCTCCCTATAAAATGGCCAGACTCTGTAGTGATATATCTTCCTTTGCTCATTTCGACTCTGAATCTCTTTACGAAGCATGGGAATGATATAAGGAGCTTCTTAGGAAGTGCCCTCACCATGGCCTACCTTTATGGCTGCAAGTCCAGACATTCTACAACGGACTTACAAGCCAAAATAGGACCATTGTTGACGCTGTCGCGGGTGTAGCCCTGATGTGCAAAATAAAGGAGGAAGCTTACGAGTTGTTAGAAAAGATGGCTGTTAACTGCATCTATGGTCTTCGGAGAGGCAATTACGTAAGAAACTGGCGGGTATTTATGAGCTTAACATGCTGTCTACCTTGACCTCTCAAATCGCTAATCTTACGAAGAAGGTAGAGTCGCTCAGTACCCAGTATAATCCTTCCTCCAGTCTTAATCCTGTTTATTCTGTCCAAAGTCCTTTTCTTTCTTGCGAGCTGTGTAGTGATACCCACTCTATAGATAGGTGTCCGCTCAACTTAGAATCGGTTCAGTATGTTACCCCTTCTCAAACGCAACAGAACAACCCCTTTTTCAAACACCTACAATCCAGGGTGGAGGAACCATCCTAACTTCTTCTGGAGCCAAAACCAAGGGCAAACTTCTAGCTCTAGACTTGTAGGACCCCCTAGTTTTCAAGCTCCACTGGTTTAGGCACCACCACAGTCGCAATTTTCATACCATCCACCTGATCATCCCCATCCACCTCAATTTCAACAGCATCCACCTCATCATCCATCACCACCACCGCCACCACCACCACTTATGCAGCCCCAACTTTACCATGCACCAGTAGCTGAGAAGAAGCCCTCGTTTGAGGAAATGCTAACGACTATCCTGCAAAATCAAGCTGCCTCAATTAAGAACTTAGAAGTTCAGGTTGGACAAATAGCTAGTGCTCTTAGCCAACGTCCTCAAGGGATCCTTCCTAGTAACACTGAAGTTAATCCTGTTAAGCAAATGGAGGGTAAGGAACATGTTAGATCCATCACCCGTAGGAGTGGCAAAGAACTAGATGAACCACAAGTTAAGTTTGGGCCTAAATAGCCTATAGTTGATAAACCCATAGGTTTTAACGAAGCAGCTCAGAAGAAGCAGGAACATCATGATCGGGCTGCAAAGGAAACAAAGCTAGGCGCTTCTTCATCTTTACCTTCTTCTTCTTCACTGCCTTCCTCGTCCTCTGATTCTACACAGGTTCCCACTACATTGCCTCTAGTTAGACCACCAGTACCTTTTCCTCAGAGGTTCCAAAATAAAAAATTAGAACAACAATTTGTTAAATTTCTTGAGATTTTTAAGAAGCTTCACATCAACATTCCTTTTGCAGATGCCTTAGAGCAAATGCCAAGTTATGTGAAGTTTTTGAAGGATATCCTCTTTAGGAAAATGAGATTGGAAGACTATGAGACGGTGGCCTTAACTGGGGAATGTAGTGTAATTATCCAGAGGAAATTACCCCCCAAGCTCAAGGATCCCGGGAGTTTTACCATACCCTGCACTATTGGAAATCTATTCTTTGGTAGAGCCCTGTGTGATTTAGGAGCTAGTATCAATCTAATGCCTTTGTCTATCTACCAAAAGTTAAGAATAGGGGATGTCAAGCCTACCACAGTGACCCTTCAGCTAGCAGATCGATCCATTAAATATCCAAAGGGGGTCATTGAGGATGTCTTACTAAAAGTGGACAAATTTGTTTTCCCTGATGATTTTATTATTTTAGACATGGAGGAAGACATGAAGTCCCCATTATACTAGGCAGACCTTTCCTAGCGACGGGTAGAACTTTAATTGATGTACAAAGGGGGAGTTGACTATGAGAGTCCTAGATCAGGAAGTGAAGTTTAAGGTTTTCAAACCTTTGAAGCTCCCTGATGACTCTCAAGAGTGTTTTAAGATGGAGAATGAGGAGGATATAAGGCTTGAGCATAAGAAATATGAAAGAAGGAGGGAAGTAGCTAGAGCTCAGGAGGATTTAACTGTTAACATTTTATCACCACTTTGAATGATCCTCCTACTCATCAGCCTGCTGCTGAGTGTTGTGTTCTTCAGCTGCATTTGAAGTGGCTATGTTTTTATTTTCACTTTGTATATAGTTCTTTTTCTTTTTCTTTTCTGTTGTTTCCTTATTTGTTTATGTTGCATATTTCTTTTCCAGCATTACGTTTTCAATCAAGTTTTAGTTGTTCATCATCATAAAAAGGGGAGTACTCTATTTTTGAGCTTAAATTCTTATATTATCTGCACACTGAGGACACTGTGCAGTTTACGTTTGGGGGAGGGAATATCACTTAAGTTATTTTGTGAAAAATTGGAAAAAATGTCAAAATTTTTTAAAAAATCTGAGAAATAATTTTCTAAATTTTTTCGATAATATGAGCTTAAATTGTTTGATCTTGGGATGATTTAATGCTTAAGCATGTAGTTTTCCCATATTTCGAAGATATAACCCCATGATTTAGTTTGACTTTGATTAACTGAGAAGCATAATTATAGGAAAAGCTTGAAGTTGAATTCTTGAATTTGTCTTAATTCTGATTGTGATTGCCTCATCTTATGCACATGTCATGTCATGAATCTGTATATTTATTTAGAGAAAGATTATGTGGACATAGGATTGCATTTGTTCAGTTGATTTTGTGCATCATATTCTAGAATTTGTTTGATCTAATCTCGAGGCGAAATATTAGATGACACTTAATTAGGGAGATGATTTAGGCCATCTTTGGATCGTTTGAGCCTTTCTAGCCTTCCTTGTACATATTCTACCCCTAGTCACCCATCTAGGCCAAATATGCTTTTCTCTGTAAATATTTAGGCAAAATTTTTCCGTAGCTTAAATACTCCGTTCCTATCCCTTACCCCAAAAGCATGAAAATTCTTTGGGATATATTATGAGCTATATGGGTATTGAGTGATAGTGAAGGAGTATGTATTGAAAAAAAAAAGAAAGAGAAAAGAACAAGAAAAGAAGAAAATACAAAAATAGAATAAAAAGATTAGTGAGATAAATAAGTTTGGGGGAAATGATTTGAGCTCTTACAATAAGACCCTAGAAGTAATGCATGTTAAGGGGTAATTAAACCTAAATCGACTTTATCATACCTTAGCCTGAGCCTTACATTACAAGCTTAATGAAGTCCTATTGATCTTTGATTAAGTGTAACTACATTAGTGGAGAGAAGTGAAAAACAAACTTATGGGAATGATCACTTGTCATTGACTTTGCATTCACTGTGTTTACATAATCTAATCCGGATAATGTACAGTGAAGTGACTTAGACATTTTTCACACATTCACGAGGAGTCCAATTTGGGTTAGGACGTATGATTGAATGATTCTGAATGTTGGACTTGTAATTGTGAGTCTTTAAGATCATAGTCTTCACTTTTTCTTTGAGGATGATATTGGGGAAATTATTGTGTTTAGTACTTGTCATTCCTACAATTATTTTGTTTTGCTTGAGGACAAGCAAAAGCTCAAGTTTGGGGGTGTGATAATTCTATGAAAATAGAATTATTTGTGATTAATTTTCTAATTAATTATTTAAATCCCCAATTTATTTTTTTAATTATCCCATTTATTTAATTAAAATTCTCATGTTTGTAGATAAATCAAATTCGAATGAATTTTGAATATTTCGGTAGAAAATAGACTGGAATTTAGCTAAAATCGAGATTGGACCACGCAGACAACATGAGCCATGCCACGTAACACATCCAATTGGACAAAAAGACAGATGATATGGAAATATCTTTTCAAGGAGCCAATGGTGTGAAGACAAGTGACCAAAAAAATGCCAACTCATCTAGGATGGAAAAATTACAATTTTACCCCTAATGTGTGTATAAATAGGAAAGGATGGCAATTGAAAAACTATGTAAGTAGAAGTAGGACTATGTAATCTAAGTAGGAGTAAGAGTAAGTTAGGAGCAGTGTTAGAAAAGTTTTAATTTATTTTCCTTAGAAGCTTTCCCGAGTAGATTGTTTTAGCCATCATTTTATTCTAATTTCTATAGTACTGTTCATGCAATTTCTATGCAGATGAAAAGCTTTTGTTACTTCTAGTTCTCGGTTTAGTTTTTTTTTTTATTAATGAAGATTAACTATTTCCATTTTCTCTTATGTTTGGTATTGTTACAATCCCAGCTCTTTATTTTAGTGTTACCATGAAAACTTTTATTTCTCCAAGGTAACTCTCGGTTTCCCTTAATTTTCAAGTTTTATTTTTTTCATTGCTCTCGGTTTGCCATGAATTAGCCAAAGCTGTTGCTGGATTCTTATAAACCGTGACTAGTGGAGAGGAGTTGGCTAGTTATGGTGCAGACCTGGAGAGGTAGCAGTTAGCATCCCGAAAGCAAGGCAAAAACAAGAGACTTACTCTGTTCTCCTCTGTTTCATGAGCCTTGTACTGTTAATCATTTTTGCATGTTGTCATCTGTACTAAACTAGTAATCTGTAGCTGCAGGTTTTCATTGATGAGTGCTGTTACCATTACCAAACTGCTAGGCAGGCTGGCTTATTGGAGCTTGGTTGCTGATGAATGAAACGTGATGTGTTAAGTACAAGAAATGAAGAAGTACACAGAACCGAGAACACCAGGACAACACCGAGCAAATCTGGAAATATAGAAGATGCAGTATGGGAAGCTGTTATTACTGAAGTTAAAAGCAATGGCAAGAGTTGGATGTGATGATGGACAGTACAGGGAGCAGGAGCAGAAGACGTTAGCTGGGCAGTGTTCGGTTGAAGCTGAAGTGGTTGGTAAGGTGAGATGCTGGGTTGTTGCAGGAATGGTGCAGTGCATGGAACCGAGAGCAAAGTTGGTGAGAGTCAGACCATGAAGCAGCTGGACACGCCTAAGCAACCATACCTGAGAGCACCTGAAAATGAAAATGTTGAAGACATAAACAGTGCCATGATCGGGACCTCTCAACTGATTTTAGCTTAAGGCCATGTTTGGCCATGTCATTTTCTTTGTTTAATTTCATGTTTAATGCATTTTTATTATTTTGATTAGTTGTTAGTTTAGGATAGTTGTTAATTGTTAATTGTAGGTTAGATCTAATGTTTTAAGTTGTTAATTTAATCTTTAGTTTAATTTTTAGTTAGTAGTTAATTTTATATTATATGTTTTAGGATTTAATTTTAGTATAGTATTTTATGAGTTACCTTTAGAATTAAGTTAGATTAAATTTGTTACATGCATTAGTTAGATTCCATTGTTAAGTTAGTAATTATATATAGTTAGGAGTAATTTAGAATTAATATTTTAGATATGTAGTTTCATAGTTATTTTCTTTATTTCCTAGGATTTTATTTTCATTAAGTTTTAGTTTACTTTAATTTTCATTTTTGAATAAGTTTAATTACATTGGTATTTTATGTTAGGTTAGTTTAATTGTAGTTTAATTTATTTTGTTTTGTTATTTTCATATTTGCATTTTATTTTAATTGCGTTAATGAATTTTTAACTGTTTTAATTATCTTTGTAGGTTTTTGCTTTTAATTGCTCGGAGCACTATAAGTAACTTTTGCTCGGTTTTATTTAGTTCTTATTATTTTATTGCTTTCCAGTAATTTTAATTTTAGACTTAGTAGATCACCCACCTTAAATTCATAATTTGCTAGAATATACTTAGGATAAGATTAACCAGTAGTTAATTAGGCTAACCAACTTCTCTGAGGGATGATAACTCGGGACTCAAATCTCATTATTACTTGTACGACCCGTGCACTTGTCGTAATACATTCAAGGTGTGTCATGAGTCATGGTGTCTATTTGATTTTAAAGCATGCATGCAAATTGACATATTTGGATTTAATGTCAATGAAAGCGTAATAAAACTTATTTTAACTATTTAGATCTAGTGTTCTTGAAGAAATAGAGGTAGAAGGTAAAAATGAGTTGAGTTCCTTTGCTTTGCTTCTTCTTTTTTCCCTTTCTTTTCCCTTTTTCTTTTTCTTTTTACTTTTCCCCCTTTCTGTCACGACCCAAAAATCAAAGTAAATTTTTTTTTCATTTTTCTTTCATATATAATTCTTACCTTCCTCTCATCTGACCATCCTACCAACAGTTAGGCTATGATTTGGTGTTAGTCCCCTCACACTACTTATCATTCCATTTTCATGTTACATTCACAATTTCATTTACATAACCTTACATCCTCGACATCATATACGTTTACAATACTGTGCATTTACATATTTAGATACAAAACTATACAAACGTGTATACCTGACTCTCGATGGGACGCAATGGATACCAAAAATGCAAGTCCTGTGACGGCCAACCCCTGCCCGGCCAACCCCTACCCGGCCAACCCCTGCCAACGGCCCTGGCAACCCTTCTTGGGCCCATCGACAATGTTGGTGGTCTAACAACGGGTGGTCCAACAACGCCCACAACATCCACGTATTGTCCGCTTTGGGCCGACGCCCGCACGGCTTTGTTTCATTTGGGGAAATTCCCCTCAGAATGCATCCTCAGTGGTTCGAACTTGGGTAAACACCCTTGTTCTTACCACTGATGATGCCATTGAGCCAGTTGGCATCATCAGTGGTAAGAACAAGGGTGTTTACCCAAGTTCGAACCACTGAGGATGCGTTCTGAGGGGAATTTCCCCAAATGAAACAAAGCCGTGCGGGCCTCGGCCCAAAGCGGACAATACGTGGATGTTGTGGGCGTTGTTGGACCACCCGTTGTTAGACCACCAACGTTGTCGATGGGCACAAGAAGGGTTGCCATGGCCGTTGGCAGGGGTTGGCCGGGCAGGGGTTGGCCGGGCAGGGGTTGGCTGTCACAATAAAAAACGCGCGTTTTTATTGTGACGGCCGACCCCTGCCCGGCCAACCCCTGCCATCGACCATGGCCACCCCTCTTGGGCCCACAACAACGATGGTGGTCTAACAACGGGTGGTGCAACAATGTCTACAAGTCCATCGTATTGTCCGCTTTGGGCCGAGGCCCGCACGGCTTTGTTCCATTCAGGGATAATTCCCCTCAGAACGCGTCCTCGGAGGCTCGAACCAGGGACAACACCCTTAGTTCTCACACTCCTGATGCCATTGAGCCAACACACACTGTAACGACCCTTGACCCTTGAAAAATTGGGGGATTTTTTTTTTCTGAACTATACATATTTAATTTACCCACTTATTCCCTTATTCATTTAGGTTGTATTCCTGATCAGTATCAATTCTTAAAAATATTTCATTTCATTTATCCTTATACGGATTTCATCCCGACATATTACTTTCAATAGATGTCTGTGCATACAAATGGTCTGGTAAAGAGACAAAAATGTATACCTCACTCATGTACAGAGAGTAGTCTGGAGAAGCTCGTATCTGCCAGCCTACGTCGTCTACGCAGCTATTATCAACAGTAGTTCACTGCAACAATCTGAGAGGTGAAGGGGTGAGCTTTCGGGAAAAAGCTCAGTAAGAAAGTGCATTTAAAACGGTCTTAGTAATTCAAATATGTAGAAAAGCATAAATATACGTATGATAACTACTCTCTGAAAACTAACATGAAAGACCTTCAAAAATAAGAAAGTCGAAAACACTATGATTCAAAACATAATTCTTTACGTGCTTGTATTTAACAGATATCACATATCCTTTTCGTATTTTCAGAATTCCAAAGCATGATTACATGCAAAATCACATATCACAAAATCAAATTCTAAAAACAGAGTTTAATTCAAATAGAGACTACATTGGCCCATTTAATTATCATGCGGCAAATAACCAAATCATCATGCGGCAATAACCAAGTTATCCTCCGTAGAGGGAATTCAGAACCTATGGCCACGGCGAGAAAGAACCCGAAGGTGAAATTCAGAACCTATGGCCACGGCAAGACAAAACCCGAAGGCGAAATTCAGAACCTATGGCCACGGCGAGACAGAACCTGAAGGTGAAATTCAGAACCTATGGCCACGGCGAGTCAGAACCCGAAGGCGAAATTCAGAACCTATGGCCACGGCGAGTCAGAACCCGAAGGCGAAATTCAGAACCTATGGCCACGGCGAGGTGAAATTCAGAACCACAAGGGCAAAGTTTCAAACGCCACACAGGCGAAGTTCAGACGCCACACAGGCGAAATTCAGACGCCACATAGGCGAAGTTCAGATGCCACTCAGGCAAAATTCAGACGCCACACAGGCGAAGATGACATGCATTAGCATACAACATAAATGGCCCTTAGTCTCAAAACAACTATAATTTTCATATACGAAAACATCGAAATAAAATCATTTTATTCGAAAGATCATTTCAAAAGACATGCTCATATTCCGAAATCAAATTTAGTTATATACAATTATTTAAAAACATAAACACAGAGAGCATAATCTTGATCAGAAATATAACTTAGAAACATGCATGAAAATCATACTTCATGTCTTTGCAAGCTTTCTTTATCAAGTTTCGGTAAGTAACTATTACCGTTTTAAATTATATCCCCTTACCTCGATTTATCGGAAGTACCAGTTCGAATAGTGACACCTCCAAGTATTCTTCCCTAAATCCTTCTACGATTCTCCTCGGTGTCTGTCCGCAGTCCTTAATTGCTTCGACTTAACGAGTCGACAAATCCGATCTACTCGGGTTATTTCTATCGGAGCCCCTTTCCCTTGGGTTTCCAAATTCTTTGTGTCTTTTCCTCTATTCCAAATATATATATAATTATATATATATATATATATATATATATATATATATAAATCCCCCTTTATTATTATTTTTATTCTCGGCTACTATTCATTCTTCACTATTCATCATTCATTTTTTTTTAAATTTTCCCGCCTTTTCTTCTTTTCTTCATTTCTATTTTGCAGGTCACTATTCATCATCTTTCTCCTGACCATCGGAGCTGCCACTCCTCTACTGTTGACGGTTCCTTCCGGCGCTGATGGTCCCTCTGGTCACGCCCTTTCCGACCACCCGTTTCCAGCTCCAACATGTCAGCCCCGAGCCCTCCATTTTTTTTTTCTGTTCATTTCTTCCTCGACAGATACTCTTCATCCTCGCCTCCGCTCCCTCCGTTTTCCAACATCACCAGCATAACTCCCATGCCTCGGCCATCTTCCTTCATCGCTACTAACTCCTCGTCTTCCATCGCCACTGCTCCAGCTCAGCTTGTCGACCCTGCTCCCATGTGCTTCAGTCATTCCCATCATCATCATCGTCGTCGCCTCCCGCAAGCTTCCGTTCCCCATTTTCCTCACTTCCCTCGGCCACTTCAGCCGTCACCTCTACCACCATCATCATCTCCACCATTCTGTTCCAGTACCACCCTCATCATCATCACCTCTCGCAGCCTCTGCTCTCCCCTGTTTTACTTCCCTCTCGGTTTCCTACTTCAGTTTCTAGGTACACTCCTCACGGTTTTTTTTTTCTTCTCCCCTAAACTGCTTCGTCATCGTCCTTTAGTAACCACAAATTCTCAAGTCAGGAACTCCTGAAAATTTTCAGCAACCGGGATCATCTTCTCTGCGTTTTCCAGTCACTGTGCAGATCAGCTGCTCTCACCCAGAGTTGGCTCTCGGGTTTTTCCACTTGAAGTCTGTTTTCTGCCCCTTTATATTTTGGTTCCTTTTCATCTTGTTTCCTTCTCATCTTATCCCACCGAAAACAATCAAATCATCTCACCTTTCTTCACGTTTTCTGCTGCAGTTACTGCAGCAGAAAACACTCTCGGGTTTTGGCATGCAGCTCCTGCTACGGGTTTACATATAATATATGTGTACTATGTATATATTTTCTAATAGAAGTACACTACCATCCTGTCTCACCAAACACCCTCTGCCTTCACGTTTCTTCATCACCCTTTTTCCTGTTTCAATTCCAGTCTTTCTCTCAATATGTCCCATGCTCACCTCTGTCATTTTACTGCTTCAGCAGTTGCATCTCTGTATGCTTTCCTTCAGTCCCCCAATTCGTACCTTAATTTAATATCTTAGAGGCTTCCCTCTCTCCCACTACCCGTCCTAGTCTGTAGCTACTTCTGTCTTCGGTTTAGTTCAGTCTGTCCAGGTCCCCATTTCCCTCTTTTCACTACTGAATTTTTCAGAACATCATTTCTTTTCTTCCTTTCCTTTTATTCCACTCATAATACGTATATATATATTTTTACTATTCACCTAGTCCACTATCCTCAAATCCTGACATATCCGGCACTTACTTCTTATATGTATTTTTTTTTATATACATATATGTATATTTATATTCATCCTTATATTCAACTTAGGGAATAATCATACATTACCTTTTAAATATATATATATATATATATTTATGTACTTGTTGAATTTCCCTGATAATATAAAAAAGAATTTAAGTTTATGTATATTATACTTGATTGTAGTATAATGTGGCATTATACTTCACTTTGTAGTCTTGTCATTTTGTATTTATTCACATTACAAGTTTTAATACTTTATTTAATTGAATTCTCATAAGCTTTTCATGTTAAATAAGAATTTAAATAAATTTAAATTCTCTCAAGTCTCAAAATAGAAAATAAAAATTGAGTTTAAATCTTTGAGTAAGGATTTGTATTCTCGATTCCAATGACTACATTGTTATTCATGGATAAATCTCAACTCATGAAATTCAGGGTATTTACAAGTCCTCAGCCGCTCACAAACTACTACGAGTGCTCTGAAAAAGAGGGATAATAAGGAGGGTGAGCAGACCATGTGCTATGTAAGGCAATCATGTAAGTAAGTAGATGCTCCACTATCTACATGCTCATAATGCCATGCCTTAAATCCATTTCTTTTCGTTTAAATCTCAACCACGAAATCATGCACACATCAATGCCATAGTTTATAAAAGCTGTTTATGCTTATGGAAATCATGCAACTCATGCCTCAATAGCATCTCATGTAAAATGATACAACGCATGAATTAAATCAAAATAATGCATTTGCAATTAAAGTATGGATAACCTCCTCATGCCAAAACATTTCATTTCATGAATTATAAACAAGCATGGAAAATACATCATACTGAGTTTCCATAAAACCGTAGAAAACGTTTAATTCATTTCATGAATCCACATCCATCACGCTCATCAGGACTCAACCCCTCCCTCGGGTGATCCTGATCCACATAAAATCATTTATTTCCAAGCTTTTTCGAAAACATTAAAAATTCCATTTATTCACAACAAAACCAATATTATCAGTCAGGATCCAAACCCTCCCTCGGGTGGTCCAAACTCACATAAAATCCACGCATTCTCAAGCTTTCAAAACATCAGATAGTAACATACGGGACTAGGCAATATATATATCAATATCTCAAGCAAATAACCAGGACTATGGCCATATCCTCTTGATCCCTATGCTACACGGATCCTGTCTGTGGGGTCTCACCAATATCGAGAATTACCCCGGGAGGTGGGTTAGTCCATCCCGTCGGTCCTGCCCGATTACTCGCATCTGAAGATGCCACTCGTATTGAAGATGCCACATAATCAATACCAGCACGGTACAGCGTACTCCATGCTACTTGCACAGTACAACATACTCCCTGGACCCACATCTAATATAAATAATCGTGCCTGTCTCAAAACGTATGTGCGAGCATATTTAATCGGCGTGACACACAGTCTACACGACGCTCCAAGCATGGCTCATCGCATGTCTCATAAAATTAGTGCGAGCGATGCTCCAGCACTCTCATAAAAATCAAAGAAAATCTCGTACGAGCAAAGCTGCAGCACGCGTTTCATAAAATCTCATAAGATCTAGTGCGAGCTAACCTCCAACACTCTGTCAAAATAATGTAAAACTAGTGTGAGCTAGGCTCCAGCACTCTGTCATAAAAATCAAGTGAAAATCTGGTGCGAGTTAGACTCTAGCACCTTGTCACGAAAATCATATGAAAATTTGGTGCGAGTTAGACTCCAGCACCTATGCATGTAAAACTCTAGTGCGAGCCCTTGCTCCAGCACTAATGCATGCATCACACAAATCAAAACTCGTGTGAGCTAAGCTTTAGCACGTCTCATGCATGTCAAATCATTAAAACTAGTGCGAACAATCGCGCCAGCACCTTTTTAAGCATATCTTATCACACAAATCAATGCGAGCAACCGCTCCAGCACCATTATGCACACTTACAAACTCAGATATAGTACGAGTAAGGCACCAGCACCATCAGTTTCCATATAAACTTGATGTTGGCCATTTTTTCCAAAGAAATTTCATTTAAATCTAAATAACACTTATGCAGTGTTATCTTGTGAAATTTATGCAAATACCGGCCAATCTACCAATTTGCTTTGCTAAAATTTCATGAAAATCTTTCAAATCATGCATTTCATGCATGTCATGCTTTCACCATCCTTAGGTGAATTTTCCCTCAACAGGGGTAAAATAGTCTTTTACCCATCTCGGGTCCTTAAAATTTTTAATCCATTTCTAGGATCTTTATACAGTTTCAGTGTATGTAAAGGCTATTAAAAATACGCATAGCTACCTCTAGCTACTCGCAAAATTCCCTTACCTCATTTTTCTGTACAGTCTGACATTTTCACTAATGTTTTGTCACGCAGTCCGATTTGCTCCCAATCTAGTATCCGGAGTTGCTTATAATTATTTATCGCATCAGAAATCATTGAATTAATTGTATTTCATAATTTTTGAGCTTAATTCAAAGATTGGGCCCTTTTACAATTTTGGGCTCGATTGCACCTTAATGAGCCTTAATCGACCTTAAGCTCATTTTTCACTTAGTATTCACATTATCGAGGCCTATTGGACTCATTGGGCCCATCAGTATTTATTGGGCCTCGTTCTAAACTCTTGGATAGCTCAATTAATTATTTATGAGAATTTATCTTAAATTCCAAAATTTATTTCATTTTATACGGAATTAATCCGTAATTTATGCGGTAAATTTCTAACACGCATAACATGCAAATTGTCGTATATAATGGTTACTTACCCGAGATTCCATGATAGTACACAAATCGAGGCTGACTCGAGCTCTCGTTTGACGCCAATTTTCGAGCTACATAATTACATATTTTTCTGGGTAAATTTTCAATCGAATATTAATCAAATCAAATATTTCAAAATTTAAATTGGTCAATTTTGACCGTTTATCGGCTTACTCGTAGCCCTATTTGATATCATGCTCCCTTACACATAAATCCGCCTATGCACTCAGAGTATCAATAGCTTTCATAACCAGAAGGTGGGTAGACTTAGTCAATTTATCGATTATCACCTAGATAGCCTCGTGATTCCTGCGGTCCTCTAAACCCATCACGATATCCATGGTAACTTGCTCCCATTTTCGTGTCGATATAAGTAGAGACTGCAATAACCCTGTAAACTTCTATTGTTCTACCTTAATCTGCTGACCTACGAGACATTTCTACACAATCTCTATAATGTCTCTTTTCATATCTGACCACCAATACCCTTTCTAGAGATTCCGATATATTTATTTCTTCCCGGATGCACTGTATATCCCAAAGAGTGAGCTTCTGACAATAACACTATCTCATCAACTGTGGTCCTGGGGAGCACTTATACTGTCTATGAACCTTAGTAAGCCATCATTATTCACTGTGAACTCTGTCATTGTACCCATCGGAATCTGACCCACACTATCGACACCCTACCGATCATCACGCTAAGCCTGTCAAATTCGGTCACTTAAATCTGTTTCTAATCTTAGGCTAGCTATCACACAATCACTATCATCATCAAAGGGGATCACATCACTACTGATGCTCACCATTGCTCTAGCAGTTCATACTCCCTGACCCTCATCTGTGATACCATCCCGAGGCTCTTTCTGCTCAAGGCATCAGCCATTACATTAGCTTTTCCTGGGTGATACAATTTCCACAATCATAATCCTTCAGAAGCTCTAACCCTCTATGTTATCTCATATTCTACTCATTCTGTGAAAACAGATACTCGGGGCTTTCATGATCAATGCATACCTGAAATTTCTCACCGTGTACATAGTAGTGTCATATACTCAGTACAAACACTACCGATGCCAACTTTAAATCATGGGTTAGATAGTTTCTTTCATGATCCTTGAGTTGTCTAGATTCATAATCGACTATCTTTCCATTTTGCATCAATACACAACCCACTCATTATTTTAAGGTATCCATATACACTGCAAAACCTCTTGAGATTTTGGGTATGGTGAAAATAATTACGGTGGTCAGTTCATACTTCAATACACCAAACTCACCGAAGCTACCTTCATACTTATCATCCCACTCGTATGTAATCTTTTTTAGAATGAGATGTGTCAATTGAGCAACTTATTTTGAGAAACTCTCAACAATTCATCTATAAAATAGTTTTCAGTTGCTGCTCATGCTCTTCCCTGGACTTCGAATACATCAAAATATCATCTTTAAAGATGACAACCAATCGATCTAAGTAAGGTTTAAATACGTTGTTCATCAATGCCCTAACGGTTACGAAAATTATCTTGGGCACATTCACATTTCGAATTCTTAACGGATGTTACCCAGACTTCAAATCGATCTCTAAAAAGATCTAATGAACTTTTATCCAATCACTCCTATAATTGCATTTTAGTCCTTCCAGTTCCACTAATACCATTTTATACCATGGTTAGGATATCAACTCCGTACCAGGTACCATATCAAAACAAAACTCCATTCCTTTAACGAGTGGTAACCCTGGTAGATTATCCGGGAAGATATCAGGAAACTCCCTGACCATAAGGATATCTGTTAACTCTAGATGTGCCTTATCCATACCAACCACAGAAACAAGAAAACATTCTCATCATTACTCATTCTATGAGTACAATTATTTTCTCCTTTAATTTCAATCGCTACACCCCTTTCCATTACTTGTCAAAATATACAGTATACTTTTTAGGGGTAACCATATCACTATCTTAGGATAGAAATCTAAACAGCATAGTTTGCAGTCGACCAATTTATTCTGAAATATTACTTCAAAATTATTCATATTCCATTGAATAAAATCGGCTGACTTATACTTCTTCCCCCGTTTTCAACTTATAATATTTATAATTATTTCGTTAGTTAACCCTCCTTCATTGGGGTGCTAACTATTAGCATTATGCCCAAGAGTGTAGGCATTCATGTCTTTCACTAACTTATATCCAAATAAGGGCAGTATGAATAAATGCATGACACAATGATTAATTAAGATAGTTGCTTCATTATTCACAATCAAGGTGGTACCCTCCACCACATCAAATGAAACATCAATAGTGTCCTGGTCCAAGGCTTACACTTGCCCTCATCCAACATCTTATTTCTGTGGTAACTACCACATATCCAACCCTGTTCAATAGCAGGTCGAGGTCCTCCAATCACAATACCCCATGACTCGACAACTCTAAATCTCTTACCAAATGGTCTTTTTCTCGCTCTGACATCTTTATCATCTACTATTCTCTTTCTGTCTCTATGTCGACCCATACTACCTTTCCCAATCTTAGAGGAGTGCAACTCAAAATCTTATTCACACAATTGTAGTCTACGCACTACCTCGGCCTAGGTAGTGATATCTAACGGGACCAATCGAACTCTAATTAACGGTCTGAGCCCTTCCATGAACTTTCAGACATTTCGACTCTCATTATTCATAGTGTCGGGGTCATACCTGCCTAGGGATATAAACTGAGATTTATACTCGTCAGTTAATCAGTTTCTTCTAGGTCAGAGTAAAAAATTTTATCTATAATTTTCTTTAAGCAGTGTCCAGGATATGCTATCACTGGAAAACATCCAGAATTATCTCTCATGTCAGCTTTGGATGTCTAACTCTTAAACTGGGTTGAGCGGATTTCCACCAATGCTTCGACTCGCCCTCAAATCCCATGCATACTCTGAGCAAATAAGTCCCAAAATATTCTCCACACTCCGCTCCAACCTTGCGAAGCGTGTCTCAATATTGTCTGATCCCTCTATCGGACTCTATGGGGCATACTAAATACCAGCCTCCACTTCAATCTCATCCTGAGTCTCGAGCACATGTACTCTCGCCCCTCTACCATAGTGGCTATCAGTTATAATAAATAGATTCTTGCATTCAAAACCAAATTCTTAGCTGCAATTGCATCTCGATATACACAATTGTATCTAAGTAAAGCACAATACATGGGGATGTAAACTTCCTTGACCGCTAACACTAACTCATATCAGGCCAACGTAGATCTGATACCACCAATTTTCATGACCCAAAAATCAGAGTAATGTTTTTTTATTTTTCTTTCATATATAATTCTTACCTTCCTCTCATCGTGACCATCCTACCAACAGTTGGGCTATGATTTGATGTTAATCCTCTCACACTACTATCATTCCATTTCCATGTTACATTCACAATTTCATTTACATAACCTCGACATCATATACGTTTACAGTACTATGCATTTACATATTTAGATACAAAACTATACAAATGTGTATACCTGACTCTCGATGGGACACAGCGGATACCAAGAATGCAAATCCTCAGCCGCTCACAAACTATTGTGAGTGCTCTGAAAAAGAGGGATAATAAAGGGGGTGAGCAAACCATGCGCTCAGTAAGATAATCATGCAAGTAAGTAGATAGCTCCACTATCTACATGCTCATAATGCCATGCCCGTAAATCCATTTCTTTTCGTTTAAAGCTTAACCACGAAATCAGGCACACATCAATGCCATAGTTTATAAAAGTTGTTTGTGCTTATGGAAATCATGCAACTCATGCCTCAATGGCATCTCATGTAAAATCATACAATGCATGAATTAAATCAAAATCATGCATTTGCAATTAAAGCATGGATAACCTCCTCATGCTAAAACATTTCATTTCATGAATTATAAACAAGCATGGAAAATACATCATACTGAGTTTCCACAAAACCATAGAAAACATTTTAATTCATTTCATGAATCCACATCCATCACACTCTTCAGGACTCAACCCCTCTCTCGGGTGTTCTTGATCCACATAAAATCATTTAATTCCAGGCATTTTCGAAAACATTAAAAATTTCATTTATTTACAACAAAACCAATATTATCAGTCAGGATCCAACCCCGCCCTCTGGTAGTCTAAACTCACCCAAAATCGAGGCATTCTCAAGCTTTCAAAACATCAGATAGTAACATGCGAGACTAGGCAATATATATATATATATATATCAATATCTCAGGCAAATAACTAGGACTATGGTCATATCCTTGTGATCCCTCTGCTACACGGATCCTGTGTGCGGGGTGTAAGACCCAATTTTATTTAAAACACGAAATGAGTGAGTGTTTATGAAGGGAAGTTGGATTGTATTGATCCCAAACACTGTAAGGGTAAAACGATCAAAAGACCAAAATCCGGTATAACTTCGATAAGAAAAATTTAATGATAAATATGGATTTGAGAAATCTTGATCAATAACAAAGAAATAATTAAATTTCAGATTAAATTGATCAAGATATGAATTTATTAGAATAAATCGAAATTTTTACATCGAAAAATTATCCCGAAAGATAAACTAAGACCAATAAATTCATTTAATTGGTTAAATGAATAAAAAATAATTTTTTAGATATTTTTGGATTTTTAATAATAAAATAATGAATAAAATAATATTAAATTAAATTATAAATAAATAAATAAATAAAATAAAAAGAGACAGAAAATCGTGAAACGCGATTTCTGCTGAAAACGAAGCAGAAAGATAAGGGAGTCAAGCTCGACTTCCCTCACCGGACGGAGTGACTTGCGGCGAACACACCAGGCGAGGGGACGAGGTAGCCAACGCCGACCCCAGGCAAAATCTGACGAGCAGGCACGTTGACGAAAGTACAAAAAGAGAGAGCCGAGAGAGAGAGAAAATGAAATCAGGTGACCAGCGCCAATCTAGGCCTGACCACTGCCAGCCAAAGGAGCCCCACGTGAATACCGACCGATCAGTGGCTGAATCGGCCAGTGGGACGACGGCAAAAAGAAACGGCACCGATGTCGAAAGGGAGAAGAGCCGGACCGGCCACTTTTCGGCCACCTCTAATCAAACTAACCCCAGATCCGACGAAAATCGACGAAGAACCGGTAGGTGAAGCCCTGAACCAAGCTGAACCAGACTGAATTGGCTGAACCGAACTGGTCTGAACCGGGCTGAACCAGATCGAATCGGTTCAATTAGAAAAGGAAGAAAAGAAAGAGAAAAGGGGAAAAAGAAAAAGAGAAAAAATTAGGGAAAAATCTCAGTGATGCAATCGAGCTACGTGTAAGTCGGTAAGCAGTCGAAATTGACCAATTTAAATTTCAAAATATTTAATTTGTTTAATATCCGACTGAAAATTGACCCGAAAAATATGTAATTGTGTAGCTCAACAATTGACGTTAAACAAGAGCTTGAGTCAACCTTGATTTACGTACTATCATGGAATCTCGAGTAAGTAACCCTTATTTATGATAATTTGCATCATTATGCACGTTAGAAATTTACCGCATAAATTACGGATTTAATTTCCGCATAAAATGAATTAAATTTTGGAATTAGAGATAAATTGTCGTAAATAATTAATTGAGCTATCCGAGTGTTTAGAACGAGGCCCAATAAATACTGATCGGCCCAGTGTGTCCAATAAGCCTCAATAATGTGAATAGTGAGTGGAAAATGGGCTTAAAGCCGATTTAGGCCCATTATGGTAGAATCGGGCCCAATAGGGGTAAACGGGCCCAATGATTTAAATTAGGACCAAAAAATACGAAATACAATTATTTATATTGTACTTGGCCTGATGAATATTTATACGCAGTTTCGGATATTGGATTAGGAGCAAATCAGACTGCGTGACGAGTCATCAGTGGATAGGTCAGACTGTACAAAAAATGAGGTAAGGGAATTGTGTGAGTAGCTAGAGATAGCTACGCATATTTTAATAGCTTTTGTATACACTGAATATATATAAAGGTCCTAGAAATGGTTTAAAGATTTTAAGGACTCGAGAATAGGAAAAGACTATTTTACCCCTATTGAGGGAATTCACCTAAGGATGGTGAATGCATGACATGCATGAAATGCATGATTTAAGGAATTTTCATGGTTTTTAAGCAAAAAAAATCAATAG
Source organism: Firmiana major (assembly GCA_033439115.1). Taxonomy (NCBI): domain Eukaryota; kingdom Viridiplantae; phylum Streptophyta; class Magnoliopsida; order Malvales; family Malvaceae; genus Firmiana; species Firmiana major. Next base: position 15,346,862 of record CM065903.1, on the reverse strand, counting down.
ATTGGCTAGTAATTGCATAAATTTCACAATATAACACTACGTAAGTGTTATTAAGATTTAAATGAAATTTCTTTGGAAAATGGGCCAACTATCAAGTTTATATGAAAACAGATAGTGCTGGCGCATAGCTCGCACTATATCTACGTTTGTGAGTGTGCATAAAATGTGCTAGAGCTGTTGCTCGCACCGACTTGTGTGACATCATATTCATGAAATGTGCTAGAGCGGTTGCTCACATTGATTTTATAATTGTTAAATGCATGAGAGGTGCTAGAGCCTAGCTTGTACCCTATTTTGACTATTTTGACTGTTTTGGACTGTTTTGACTTGATATGCATAAAAAGGTGCTAGAGAGATTGCTCGCACTAGTTTTAATGATTTAACATGCATGAAAGGTGTTAGAGCTTAACTTGCATCCTGTTTTGATATGATAATTTCATAAAAGTCGCACTAAAACGTTACACGTATGAAGTTTTGATTTACTTGAGTATTCATTCGTGCTGGAGCATTGCTCGCATGAGGCTTTGATGGATTTTATGCATAAACCGTGCTAGAGTTTGCTCGCACGTGATTTTATATGGATTTATAACTCATTTTAAAGTCGTATTGGAGTGCTACTCGTATGCAAATTTTACTGATTTTTTATGAAACAGTGTTAGAGCTTCGCTCGCATGAGGTTTTTAGATATCATGAATATGCATGGAGCCGTGCTAGAGCTTCGCTCGCACAGAGATTTATATGACATGCATATAGCCGTGTTGGAGCCTCCTGTAGACTGTGTGTCACAGTGAGATGATATGCCCACACGTGCATATTGAGACAGAGATGGTATGGGTAGATAAGACATATTGCAGGCACCCCTGACTGAGATTGGGTTCACGGAGTATGTTGTACCGTGTATATCACATGGAGTATGCTGTATCGTGGGGATTGTTGGAGTGGAGTGGCATTAGCCACGAGGCAACAAGCCTTGCCCTCGCAATCCTGATGTTATGTTGTTCTGGCGGCAAGATTGACCCACCTCCCGTTTCAAGTGTGATACCCCGCACACTAGGTACCGTGTAGCCAGAGATCACTAAGATATGGTCATAGTCCTCAATGTTGCTGATATAGTCATCTACATGTCTCACATGATAAAACTTGTGGTCTCAATAGACCAAGGTAGACCCGAGGGAGGGGTTAGGCCCCCGATTTTGTGATTTTCACTGAGATGTGATTTTCTATTATGATGATAGATTCTTCAAAGGATTTTATGGAATGTGACCCTAAAAGAAAGGTGATTTTATAACAGAATTTTATAGCGAATTGTTTTATGAGTTTGAGATTTATTTATGAGATGATTGAACCGAAGGTTTTATTTTATACTGCAGCTTTAATGAAGTGATTTAAATGCAGTAGCATGAGGAGTTTTCCATGCTTTAATTAAAAATTCATGAAAAGAATTTTCTTTCATGTTTGGTGTCACATTGCATGAATTAATGCATGATCTTGATTTATTTCATGCTAATTATGATTTTATGATTTTTCATAAAATGCCATCGATGCATAAGTTGCATGATTTCTATATTCACGAATAGTTTTTATAAACTATAGCAATGATGTATGCATGATTTTTTGTGTGAGATTTAAATGAAAAAAAATGGATTTTAAGGGCATGGCATTATGAGCATGTAGATAGTGGAGCTATCTACTTATTTGCATAATTGCCTTACTGAGCGTGTGGTTTGCTAACCCCCTTATTATCCCCTTTTTTTTCATAGCACTTGCAGTAGTTAGTGAGCAGCTGAGGACTTGCATTCTTGGTATTCGCTGTGTCCCATCGAGAGTCAGGTATACATATTTGTATAGTTTTGTATCTAAATATGTAAATGCACAGCACTGTAAACGGATATGATTTCAAAGATGTAAGGTTATGTAAATACCATTGTAGATATATTTAGTTAAAGTCAAAGGATAGTAAATCCTAATGTGTAAATGTAACATGGAAATGGAACGGTAAGTAGTGTGAAGGGACTAACACCGAATCATAGCCCAACTGTTGGTAGGATGGTCACAATGAGAGGAAGGTAAGAATTAAATAATAAACGAAAAACAAAAAATTTGTAGTGATTTTTAGGTAATTTGGGTCATGACACGGGGTCTCACCACTATCGGGAACCGCCCCGAAAGGTGGGTCAGTCCATCCAGTCGGTCCTGCCCGATCACTCGCATCTGAAGATGCCACATAATCAATCCCAGCACAATACAGCGTAATCCATGCTACTTGCACAGTAAAACGTACTCCGTGGACCCACATCTCATATCAATAATTGTGCCTGTCTCAAAACGCACGTGCGACCATATTTAATCGGCGTAACACACAGTCTACTCGACGCTCCAAGCACGGCTAATTGCATGTCTCATAAAATCAGTGTGAGCGATGCTCCAGTACTCTCATAAAATCAAAGAAAATCTTGTGTGAGCAAAGCTCCAGCATGCGTTTCATAAAATCTCATAAGATCTAGTGTGAGCTAAGCTCCAGCACTCTGTCAAAATCATGTAAAACTAGTGCGAGCTAGGCTCCAGTACTTTGTCATAAAAATCAAGCGAAAATCTGGTGCGTGTTAGACTCTAGCACCTTGTCACAAAAATCATATGAAAATTTGGTGCGAGTTAGACTCCAGCACCTATGCATGTAAAACTCTAGTGCAATCCCTTGCTCCAGCACTAATGCATGCATCACACAAATCAAAACTCATGCGAGCTAAGCTCTAGCACGTCACATGCATGACAAATCATTAAAACTAGTGCGAGCAATCGCTCCAGCACATTTTTATGCATATCATGTCACACAAATCGATGCGAGCAACCGCTCCAGCACCATTATGCACACTCACAAACTCAGATATAGTGTGAGAAAGTGTGAGATCTGAGAATTTCAGACATATTTTAATGATGTAATAAGAATTTGAAGTGTAATTTATTGAGCTAAGTGAATTGTGGGAATTATAATTGGAGATTTATATGTTAAGTGTGTAAAATGAGCATGAAGTATGAGGACAGATCGATCTGGGAGAAGGAGAGATCGATCTGGTGAGTTATAAACGACAAGGAATGAGAAATTTGAGGAGCAGATCGATCTCCAATGGAAGAGATCGATCTCCTTATGAATCTGTTTGAGAAGGGATCGATCTCATGAGGAAGAGATCGATCTCCAAATGATTCTGTTTGGGGAGAAGATCGATCTCTTCAGGAGCAGATCGATCTCATAAAGCCATAAAGAGATCGATCTCACCCCTCGACAGATCGATCTCCTAGGCATAAAATTACCCAGATCGTCCCCAAAATTCAAACACAGATCGATCTCATCAAGAGGCAGATCGATCTCCTACCTCTAGTCTATATAAGGAACCCGTGTTTTCTCTACAATTTCACTTTCTCTCTCTTCCAAAACCCATTTCCACCGAAAACCTAGTTTCTCACTCCTCCAAATCACCCATTTCCGGCCGAATCAGCTGTTGTGGTAAGAAGGAAAGTTGTTCCTCATCAAGGGGAGAACAACATACTTGGAAATCGAAGGACGAATCGGATCGAGGCGTGAGTTGTGCGTCTCACAAGCTTTAGGTAATTTCTAAACCTCGATCTTGATATTTGAGCTGATTTTGATGTTATTGGTGGTTGTAATTGTGTTGAAATAGTTGAGAAATGGTTAGGGATTGATGAATTTCAATGTGGATAGAGTGATAATGATATTTAGCGATTTTGGTAATTTTAGGTATTTTGAGCTATAAATGGAAATATAGACAATGTGGAGAATTAGCCTAGATAATTGGCATGAGGAATGTAGGACATTGAGATATTGTGAATGAGGTTGTAGTTTAGGGTTGAGTTACGAGAAATCAAGAGATTTGAGGTGTTATGAGCAATTATGCTCGATTTTGAGAATTGAAGGTTATGAGATAATTGAGTATTGATGTTTTAACATCGTTTGGACAGCTCAGGAGTTCCAGAGTGGAATGCGAGGCTAGTCCGTGATACGGGGGAAACAATTGCACTATACGAGGTGCAAAGAGGTAAGGGAAATCTAACCCATTTGTGTATGTGATTTATGAACTGTTATAGCATGATTTACGGTTTATAAAACAAGCATGTTGAGTGTTTTGTGTTGAGATACAACTGCACATGATTTTTATAGCCGGTTGAAACCCAATGTTTTTATGAGTTTATAACTGGGTTCTACGTTAAGGCAATATTGAGATTTGAGAAATGTGTGCGTGTGCTTTGCCGGTTGGAACTCGGTTTTATTACGTTTTGTGTTGAGTACAAAGCGGTTTTCAAATGAGTTTTATGAGAGAAAAACCATTACGAGTTCTACGTGAAGGCAAACCTGTCTTATGTGATAAGACTTGGGTGTGTAGTTGTGAGTACACACCGGGCATTGCTCTAGTAGCATGTAAGCCCGAATTCTTCTCCGTTCTGGTAACGTGAGAATAACCTATTCGGTGGCTGTGCCATGTTATACCTCCTTGGTGGCAGTGCCACGTTGAGAAACCCCATTGGTGGCTGTGCCACGTTGAGAAACCCCATTGGTGGCTGTGCCACGTTATACCCCATTGGTGGCTGTGCCACGTTATACCCCATTGGTGGCTGTGCCACGTTATACCCCATTGGTGGCTGTGCCACGTTATACCCCCTTGGTGGCAGTGCCACGTTGAGAAACCCCATTGGTGGCTGTGCCACGTTGAGAAACCCCATTGGTGGCTGTGCCACGTTATACCCCATTGGTGGCTGTGCCACGTTATACCCCAATTGGTGGCTGCGCCACATTGAGAAACCCTATTTTGTGGCTATGCCACGCGAGAATTTAAATCAGTGGCTTTGCCACGAGTGTTTTGTGGCTATGCCACGTGAGAAATTAAATCAGTGGCTATGCCACGTGTGTTTAGTGGCTGTGCCACGTGCGTTATTTTTACTGTAATTTTATCACGTATTTGAGAAAGCGTTTAACGCTTTATTTTCACATGCTTTGTTAATGCTCTAGAGTGAGCCTTTTACTTCATGTTTTCACATGACATGACACATGAGAGTGTCGTTTTGAGTATTTTCATGCTATGGTTTTCAAATGAGTTTCACATACAAATAAACATTTTGTGATGTGCATTTTGGTTTATGAACTGAGTCCTTACCCCCTTTACTGAGCGATTTAGAAGCTCACCCTATTTTTCTTTCCCCCCAGAGTTCTTCAAGTGAATAAGGACTTCCCTGCGACGTACGGAGTAGTGGCTAGTGGAGGATTCGAGCTCCAGGCCATATATATTGTATCTTGAGGTATATTTATCTTTTCATGTACCCAGACTATTATTGTAATTACAGACACTTGATGTATAACATTATATGGGATGTATTAGGATTAATTAACTTTGAATCGAGTAATATATATGATTCAATATACACTATATTATGATGAGATCCTGAGGCATGATAAATATGATGATGTATTAGTGATTAAAAAGTTTTAAATTAGCCCTATTTTCCGCATTTTCGGGGCGTGACAGAGTTTTCTTGGTATCAGAGCTTAGGGTGTCTAGTACTGTCAGTGTCGGTTAAGTGAAATAGAATACATCCCAAGTGTCTGTAATAGTCTGGTCATGAACTGAAATTGAGGATTGAGATTTCAATCAATTTTGATATGTACGCGCAGGAGACGAGTTGAGATAGAGAATGAGTAAACGACGAGGTCGTTCGAGGAGGCAGGCAGAGTCCCCTCCGCCACCTGTCCCACAACCAGAGAGTCCTAACTCTCAATTTAATCGGATTGAGACCGATGTGAGGCAAGGTTTTGAGCAGATGGCAGCGTTATTCGCGCAACACTTTGGAGTTAATGCCTCGGATACTACCCCTACACCACCACAAGGATCTCCCATACCCCCAGTGCCTCCCGTCACTCAGCCTGAGGATAGAAGTATGGTCCGACTAAGGGATTTTCTGAAGATGAATCCACCCGCATTTAAGGGAAAGAAGGATCCTACAGAGGCTGAGGAGTGGTTGACGGAATTAAGAATTATATTTGATATTCTGGGGTGCACCGATGCTGAGAGGGTCAGTATGAGTGCCTATATGCTGAAGGGGAGAGCTCGAGATTGGTGGGGTACTACCCAGGGTATTTTGATGTCCCACCATGGTGTGATTGGTTGGGAAGAGTTTCAGACAGCTTTTAGGACCCAATATGTACCACGGGCCGCTCAGAGAAAGAAACAGGCCGAGTTTTTGAGTTTGGTACAGGGTGACATGTCTGTGGATGACTATGAGAGCCAATTCACAGCGCTATTGAGATATGACCCAGAGACCTTCAAGAGTGAAGAGCTCCGCACAGAGAAGTTTGTGTATGGGTTAAAGCCCGTCATCAGAGATAGATTGATAGGGCTATGCATTACTGAGTTTGGAGATGCTCTGAGACGAGCACAAGAGATTGAAAGAGGGATTGAGATGGTACAGTCCCAGAATGAGCTCAGAGCGGTGAATAGAGATAAGGGCAAGAGGCCAGCACTTTTCCAAACAGAGGCACGGAGAGGTTCCTTCAGAAGAGGAAGGATTGAGGTGCAGAGGGACAGATTGGAGAGACCCAGAGCCTATCCTATTATCAAGGAGACCCCTCGATATGTCAGGCCGGAGACAAGGTTTTGTAGAGACTGTGGCTGATCGCATGAAGGAAGTTGTACCGGGTCGATCCATGGATGTTTTAGATGTGGTGACATGGGTCACAGAGTGAAGGACTGTCCCCAACCTCAGATACCACATGCTCCGGAGCCCACTAGACAACAGCCTCAGAGAGTGGATCCCCGGAGACGGGCCACTGCGGCAGAGAAAGGGAAGAAACCTGTGGCACAGGGACGTGTGTTTGCCCTGGATAAGGAGACCGCAGACGCTTCGGCAGAAACTATAAGAGGTACACTCTCTGTCTGTAATTATGAGGCTCATGTGTTGATTGATTCAGGATCCACGCATTTGCTTATTTCTGAGCATTTTGCATGTAGATTAAACTTGAAGTTTGAACCTCTAGAATATATACTACATGTAAATACCCCTATGCGTGAATCCCAGAGAACTGAGTTAATCTGTAGAGGATGTGAGATAAAGGTGGGAGATAGAGTGATGTTAGCAGATCTAATCATGTTGAATATACATGAGTTTGATGTAATTCTGGGAATGGATTGGTTGGCGACCAATCGAGTGAGTTTAGACTGCTACACTAAGATTGTAACTTTCTCCCTACCTGAACCTTACAGTGTACGATTGAGATATTGAGGGAATGATTATGTGGATTTCTAGTGAGTAATTAGAGAATTTTAATATTATTTTAGAGAATATTAAATATGATTATTCATGTGAAGGTTATGAGACACTCATCTCAGACGATGAGCGGGAACATCCGAGGATTGAGGATATACCTGTGGTGTGTGAATTTCTAGATGTTTTCCCAGATGAATTGCCAGGTTTACCACCAGAGAGAGAGCTAGAGTTTACCATTGATTTGGTACCAGATACTCAGCCGATCTCTAAACCTCCTTACAGGATGGCATTAGTGGAACTTGAGGAATTGAAGAGACAACTACAGGAGTTATTGGATCAAGGGTTTATTAGACCCAGTGTTTCACCGTGGGGAGCACCAGTACTATTTGTTAAGAAGAAGGATGGTAGTCTCAGATTATGCGTAGACTACCGGCTGTTGAATAAAGCCACGGTGAAGAATAAATACCCACTGCCCAGGATTGATGATCTACTTGATCAGCTGAGAGGGGCATCAGTCTTTTCTAAGATTGATTTGAGGTCGGGCTATCACCAATTGAGGATCAAGGAAGAAGATATTCCAAAGACGGCCTTCAGGACAAGGTATAGCCATTACGAATTTCTGGTGATGTCTTTTGGATTGACGAACGCCCCTGCAGCATTTATGAGATTGATGAACGAGGTGTTCAGAGACTATCTAGATAAGTTTGTGATAGTCTTTATTGATGATATCCTGGTGTACTCTAGGTCGTATGAGGAGCATGCACAGCATTTGTGGTTAGTACTTCAGATACTCCGAGATAAGCAATTGTACGGAAAGCTTAGTAAGTGTGAGTTTTGGCTGAACCAGATAGCTTTCCTTGGGCATATAGTCTCAGAGGAAGGAGTATCAGTGGACCCGAGCAAGGTGGAGGCTGTGCTTAATTGGGACAGACCGAGGACAGTGACTGAGGTATGAAGCTTCCTTGGTTTGGCAGGGTATTACAGGAGATTTGTGGAAGGATTTTCCAGGATTGCCGCCCCTTTGACTAAGCTCACGCGCAAAGAGACTCCATTTATATGGACTGATCAATGTGAGCTCAGTTTTCAGGAATTAAAGAGGAGGTTGACAGCGGCACCTGTGTTAACTATTCCTGAGGGATCAGGAGGATTCTCAGTGTATAGTGATGCATCTCACCAAGGATTAGGGTGTGTGCTTATGCAGCACGGAAGAGTGGTCGCATATGGATCGCGACAGCTGAAGGACCATGAGCGGAATTACCCCACGCATGATTTGGAGTTAGCCGCTGTGGTATTTGCCTTGAAGATCTGGCGACATTACTTATATGGAGAAAGATTCCAGATCTTCACGGATCACAAGAGTTTGAGATATCTCTTTGATCAGAAAGAGTTAAACATGAGACAAAGGAGATGGATGGAACTCCTTAAGGATTATGACTGCGAGATTCTATATCATCCGGGTAAGGCGAATGTGGTTGCTGATGCCCTGAGCAGGAAGAGTATGATATCTGCTATGATGATCCGGGAATGGGATTTGTTAGAGCAGTTCGCCGAACTTCAGATTAGAGTTAAAGAGGTAGAGACTGGATTTCTGGCTAGCCTGCGGATAGAGCCAAGGATCATGGATCAGATTAGAACTGGGCAGCGCAGTGATCAGAGATTGATAGACATGGTTAGCTAAGCTGAGCAGAGTTCGCAGTCGGATCTCACTATCAGTGAGGATGGATTGTTGAGGTTCGGAGGACGGATTTGTGTACCGGACGATGATACCCTGAAGAGACAGATACTGAGAGAATCCCACTGTTCGCGATACACCATGCACCCAGGGAGTACTAAGATGTACCGAGACTTGAGAAAGGTGTATTGGTGGAGTGGTATGAAGCGAGATGTGGCAGAGTATGTGGCTAGGTGTTTAGTATGCTAGCAAGTGAAAGCTGAGCATCGGAAGCCCGGAGGACTACTACAGCCCTTACCTGTACCTACATGGAAATGGGAGCATGTCACTATGGACTTTATTATGGGTTTACCGAGGACCCGAAGAGGTCATGACGCGATATGGGTCATAGTGGATAGATTGACCAAGAGTGCCCACTTCCTTGCCATCAAGAGCACAGATACTGTGGATGCCTTAGCTGAGCTATATGTCAGCGAGATAGCTAGATTACATGGGGCTCCAGTGAGTATTACTTCTGACAGAGATTCCCGATTTACTTCCAAATTTTGGACCCAATTTCAGGAGTCCATAGGATCTCGATTGAGTTTTAGTACCGCCTATCATCCTCAGACAGATGGTCAGTCAGAGAGGACTATTCAGACCCTGGAGGATATGTTGAGGGCGTGTACGATGGATTTTAAGGGATCATGGGATGATCACCTGCCCCTAGCAGAGTTTGCATACAATAACAGCTATCATGCGAGTATTGGAATGGCACCTTTTGAGGCTCTATATGGTAGGAGTGTAGATCCCCTGTAGCTTGGGAAGAAGTCGGTGACAGAAAGATAAATGCCCTCGAGCTTGTTGAGCAAGCCATACAAAGTGTGAAACTCATATGTGAGAGGTTACGGGCTGCACAAAGTAGACAGAAAAGCTACGCGGATGTGCGTAGACGGCCACTCAAGTTTGAGGTTGGTGATGCAGTATTTCTGAGAGTATCACCGAGCAAGGGTATCATGCGATTTGGGAAGAAAGGAAAATTGAGTCCTCGATACATAGGACCATTCGAGATTCTTGAGAGAGTGGGAGAGGTAGCTTACAGATTAGCATTACCCCCACAGATATCCGGAATACACAATGTTTTTCATGTGTCTATGTTGAGAAAATATCACCCGGACACTTCTCATGTTATAGAGTATGATGAGATGGACATACAGGAGGACATGAGCTACACTGAGGAACCCGTCCGGATTCTCGATAGAAAGGAGAAGGTACTGAGAACCAAGAGCATCCCATTAGTGAAAGTTTTGTGGAAACATCACTCAATGGAAGAGGCAACGTGGGAACTAGAGAGTCTCATGAAGGAGAAATACCCCCATCTATTTGACTAGTTGAGTCGAATTTGGAGGACCAAATTCTTTTTAAGGTGGGGAGGATGTGAGATCTGAGAATTTCAGACATATTTTAATGATGTAATAAGAATTTGAAGTGTAATTTATTGAGCTAAGTGAATTGTGGGAATTATAATTGGAGATTTATATGTTAAGTGTGTAAAATGAGCATGAAGTATGAGGACAGATCGATCTGGGAGAAGGAGAGATCGATCTGGTGAGTTATAAACGACAAGGAATGAGAAATTTGAGGAGCAGATCGATCTCCAATGGAAGAGATCGATCTCCTTATGAATCTGTTTGAGAAGGGATCGATCTCATGAGGAAGAGATCGATCTCCAAATGATTCTGTTTGGGGAGAAGATCGATCTCTTCAGGAGCAGATCGATCTCATAAAGCCATAAAGAGATCGATCTTACCCCTCGACAGATCGATCTCCTAGGCATAAAATTGCCCAGATCGTCCCCAAAATTCAAACACAGATCGATCTCATCAAGAGGCAGATCGATCTCCTACCTCTAGTCTATATAAGGAACCCGTGTTTTCTCTGTAATTTCACTTTCTCTCTCTTCCAAAACCCATTTCCACCGAAAACCTAGTTTCTCACTCCTCCAAATCACCCATTTTCGGCCGAATCAGCTGTTGTGGTAAGAAGGAAAGTTGTTCTCATCAAGGGGAGAACAACATACTTGGAAATCGAAGGACGAATCGGATCGAGGCGTGAGTTGTGCGTCTCACAAGCTTTGGGTAATTTCTAAACCTCGATCTTGATATTTGAGCTGATTTTGATGTTATTGGTGGTTGTAATTGTGTTGAAATAGTTGAGAAATGGTTAGGGATTGATGAATTTCAATGTGGATAGAGTGATAATGATATTTAGCGATTTTGGTAATTTTAGGAATTTTGAGCTATAAATGGAAATATAGACAATGTGGAGAATTAGCCTAGATAATTGGCATGAGGAATGTAGGACATTGAGATATTGTGAATGAGGTTGTAGTTTAGGGTTGAGTTACGAGAAATCAAGAGATTTGAGGTGTTATGAGCAATTATGCTCGATTTTGAGAATTGAGGGTTATGAGATAATTGAGTATTGATGTTTTAACATCGTTTCGACAGCTCGGGAGTTCCAGAGTGGAATGCGAGGCTAGTCCCTTGATACGGGGGAAACAATTGCACTATACGAGGTGCAAAGAGGTAAGGGAAATCTAAACCATTTGTGTATGTGATTTATGAACTGTTATAGCATGATTTACGGTTTATAAAACAAGCATGTTGAGTGTTTTGTGTTGAGATACAACTGCACACGATTTTTATAGCCGGTTGGAACCCAATGTTTTTATGAGTTTATAACTGGTTCTACGTTAAGGCAATATTGAGATTTGAGAAATGTGTGCGTGTGCTTTGCCGGTTGGAACTCGGTTTTATTACGTTTTGTGTTGAGTACAAAGCGGTTTTCAAATGAGTTTTATGAGAGAAAAACCATTACGAGTTCTACGTGAAGGCAAACCTGTCTTATGTGATAAGACTTGGGTGTGTAGTTGTGAGTACACACCGGGCATTGCTCTAGTAGCATGTAAGCCCGAATTCTTCTCCGTTCTGGTAACGTGAGAATAACCTATTCGGTGGCTGTGCCACGTTATACCCCCTTGGTGGCAGTGCCACGTTGAGAAACCCCATTGGTGGCTGTGCCACGTTGAGAAACCCCATTGGTGGCTATGCCACGTTATACCCCATTGGTGGCTGTGCCACGTTATACCCCATTGGTGGCTGTGCCACGTTATACCCCCTTGGTGGCAGTGCCACGTTGAGAAACCCCATTGGTGGCTGTGCCACGTTGAGAAACCCCATTGGTGGCTGTGCCACGTTATACCCCATTGGTGGCTGTGCCACGTTATACCCCATTGGTGGCTGTGCCACGTTATACCCCAATTGGTGGCTGCTCCACGTTGAGAAACCCTATTCTGTGGCTATGCCACGCGAGAATTTAAATCAGTGGCTTTGCCACGAGTGTTTTGTGGCTATGCCACGTGAGAAATTAAATCAGTGGCTATGCCACGTGTGTTTAGTGGCTGTGCCACGTGCGTTATTTTTACTGTAATTTTATCACGTATTTGAGAAAGCGTTTAACGCGTTATTTTCACATGCTTTGTTAATGCTCTAGAGTGAGCCTTTTACTTCATGTTTTCACATGACATGACACATGAGAGTGTCGTTTTGAGTATTTTCATGCTATGGTTTTCAAATGAGTTTCACATACAAATAAACCTTTTGTGATGTGCATTTTGGTTTATGAACTGAGTCCTTACCCCCTTTACTGAGCGATTTAGAAGCTCACCCTGTTTTTCTTTCCCCCCAGAGTTCTTCAAGTGAATAAGGACTTCCCTGCGACGTACGGAGTAGTGGCTAGTGGAGGATTCGAGCTCCAGGCCATATATATTGTATCTTGAGGTATATTTATCTTTTCATGTACCCAGACTATTATTGTAATTACAGACACTTGATGTATAACATTATATGGGATGTATTAGGATTAATTAACTTTGAATCGAGTAATATATATGATTCAATATACACTATATTATGATGAGATCCTGAGGCATGATAAATATGATGATGTATGACACTGCACAGGAATGCACCTTTAATTGTGAATTAGTGATTAAAAAGTTTTAAATTAGCCATATTTTCCGCATTTTCGGGGCGTGACAGAGTTTTCTTGGTATCAGAGCTTAGGGTGTCTAGTACTGTCAGTGTCGGTTAAGTGAAATAGAATACATCCCAAGTGTCTGTAATAGTCTGGTCATGAACTGAAATTGAGGATTGAGATTTCAATCAATTTTGATATGTACGCGCAGGAGACGAGTTGAGATAGAGAATGAGTAAACGACGAGGTCGTTCGAGGAGGCAGGCAGAGTCCCCTCCGCCACCTGTCCCACAACCAGAGAGTCCTAACTCTCGATTTAATCGGATTGAGACCGATGTGAGGCAAGGTTTTGAGCAGATGGCAGCGTTATTCGCGCAACACTTTGGAGTTAATGCCTCGGATACTACCCCTACACCACCACAAGGACCTCCCATACCCCCAGTGCCTCCCGTCACTCAGCCTGAGGATAGAAGTATGGTCCGACTAAGGGATTTTCTGAAGATGAATCTGCCCGCATTTAAGGGAAAGAAGGATCCTACAGAGGCTGAGGAGTGGTTGACGGAATTAAGAATTATATTTGATATTCTGGGGTGCACCGATGCTGAGAGGGTCAGTATGAGTGCCTATATGCTGAAGGGGAGAGCTCGAGATTGGTGGGGTACTACCCAGGGTATTTTGATGTCCCACCATGGTGTGATTGGTTGGGAAGAGTTTCAGACAGCTTTTAGGACCCAATATGTACCACGGGCCGCTCAGAGAAAGAAACAGGCCGAGTTTTTGAGTTTGGTACAGGGTGACATGTCTGTGGATGACTATGAGAGCCAATTCACAGCGCTATTGAGATATGACCCAGAGACCTTCAAGAGTGAAGAGCTCCGCACAGAGAAGTTAATTATTTACGACAATTTATCTTAAATTCCAGAATTTAATTCATTTTATACTGAATTAATTCGTAATTTATGCGATAAATTTTTAACACGCATAAACTATGCAAATTATCGTAAATAAGGGTTACTTACCTAAGATTCATGATAGTACACAAATCTAGGCTGACTCGAGCTCTCATTTGACCCCAATTGTCGAGCTACATAATTACATATTTTTTGGGTAAATTTTCAGTCGAATATTAATCAAATCAAATATTCTGAAATTTAAATTGGTTAATTTCGATCGCTTACTGGCTTACCGGTAACTCGATTGCATCATTGGAATTTTTTCCAATTTTTTCTCTTTTTCTTTTTCCCTTTTCCTCTTTCTTTTTCTTCTTTTCTGGCTGAACCGGTTCGACTCGGTTCAGCCCGATTAGGGCCGGTTCGGTTTAGCCCGATTCAGTCCGGTTCAATTTTCTTCTTAGTCATTCAGAGCTTTGTCGACCGGTTCTTCGCTGGTTTCCATCTCCAGCAGGTCCGCGGGACTGTCCGATGCACGGATCTGGCCTCAGTTACCCTTCAACGTGTTCTGGACCAAACCAACACAACTTCCCTTAACGAACCCTTTCTCATTTCGTATTTTAAATCCTTATCTCCAATCCGAATGGTCCAAATCCCATTCATTTAATTTGTGACCATTTCAATCTTCCATTTGATCTTTTAAATGCATGCGAGAATTTTTATTCATTCCATTTGCATTTTTCATTCACGTATAACTCTTCTTATGATTCAATTTACATCCAACCCTATTTACATCATATGAATCATAAGGAATTTCGATAAAAATCGGGTCTTACACTTTCTATATCAAGTTTTTATGTTTTCCTTTAACTTTCCAATGTCTTTAAAACACTTTTTAAAGTTTTAAGACACTAGGAGATCGATCCCTTCCCTTTAAACTGCCCTAATTTCATGTTTTGGGTTAAAGGGATTGATCCCTTTAGAAAGGGGATCAATCCCTCTATGCTTTACTGCATAAATGAGACATGACTTTAGGAGATCAATCCCTTGCCCTAAGGGATCTATCCCTTAACTTTGGGGATCTACTTATTGACCTAGAACTTTATCATTTTGAAGTTCTAGCTTTAAAATCACCTAACTTTTAATTCCTAAAACTTGTACCAATTGCCAACAACTCAAAATGAATACCCAATACCTCCATAAACACATTTAAACCATCAATAATATATGTCACGACCTAAAACTACCCAAAAATCAGAGTAAATATTTCACGTTTTATTATTTTCTTTCATGCTTACCTGTCCTCTGATCGTGACCACACTCCACTAACAATTGGGCTGTGCGTCAATGCCAGTCCCACAAATTTAATTCTTTCTCAGTCATTTATAAATGTTTACAATATTTATACACCCCCTAAAGTTACTTACAAACATGTTATTGTGCTATACTTATTTAGATACAATTTGTACAAGTGTATATACCTTAAATGATGGGCAGCAGCGGATATCCGGAATGCAGTACTCAGTCGCCTCAACATCTACTAGAGATTATCTGTGTGAGAAAATGAAAGGGGTGAGCACATCAAGCTCAATAAGGCAATCCAACGAACAAGTAGGTAACCATACTACCTACATGAACGTGGTGCCATGCATAAACCACCCTTTCTCCACACATTTTAAAACTGATGCTATGATTCATGATGTCATGTAAAACAAGTTTGCATGAAAAATTCAACATGCAAATATTTCAAATCATTTCTTTCTCATTTAAAATTTCACAACAAATCCAGGACTCAACCCATCCCTCGGGTGGTCCTGACTCACACAAAACCATGAAAATCAGTTTACATCACACATGGGTTTAAAAAGCATGGAAATAGCATCATGCAAATTTAGTTTAAAACCCAGTTTCAATCATCGTCAAGATCATCAACATGTGAGACTAGGCAACATCTGTATATCGATAATAACCAGGACTATGGCAGTGTGTCCTCGTGAGCCCCTCTGTTACACGGATCCTAGTGTGCGGGGTCTCACCCTGATCGGGAACCGCCCGGGAGGTGGGTCAATCCAACCCGTCAGTCTTATCCGATCCCACGCATCCGAAGATGTCGTATCCGAAGATACCACACGGTACATCGTACTCCATGCTACTTGCACGGTACATCGTACTCCATGGACCCATATATCATACCTTGTCTTAGAACGCACGTACGAGCCTATTTAATCGGTGACACACAGTCTACCCGATGCTCCAAGCACGGCTCATCGCATGTTCTCATAAAAATCAGTGGGGGGTGCGAGCGATGCTCCAGCACTCTCGTCAATTCAAGTAAAACTAGTGCGAGCTAAGCTCTAGCAGTCTCATCAAATCATGTGAAAAATCTGGTGCGAGTTACACTCTAGCACCCTGTCACGAAAATCATGTAAAATCTGGTGCGAGTTAGACTCTAGCACCGTGTCACGAAAATCATATATATATATATATATATAAAATCTGGTGCGAGTTGGACTCCAGCACCAATGCATGTAAAACTCTAGTGCGAGCTCTCGCTCCAGCACTAATGCATGCATCACACAACTCAAAATATCGTGCGAGCTGAGCTCTAGCACGTCACATGTCAATAGAACACGTAGGCGGCTCTGTTTCCTCAAAACAGTTTTCAAAATAATTTCATCGTTGAAACTATGAAATGCTGTGCATTTTTCTTTCAAGGTTAGCCAGCCTACTCATGCATGCATCAAAACACCTCCAGAACGAGCAGGAACCTCTTGTTCCTGCTCCTTCCAATTTTTTCCTAAAATTGTAAATTTTACCCTTAACAAGGGTAGTTTGGTAACTTGCCCTTTCGGGACACTAAAATTATTAACTTACTTCTAGACCCTTCAGATAATTTAAAAGACTGCATATGACTTTGAAATTTCGTAAAGTTACCTCTAGTAGTCCGTAGAATTCCCTTACCTTATTTTTCTTTAGAGTCTGACCTTTTCTTTTCTATTGCTGTCTCGTCACGCAGTCCGATCTGCTCCCAATCTAATGTCCGGAACTGCGTATAAATATTCCTTAGGTCAGATATCATACAATTTAATTGTATTTCCTATTTTCTGGGCTTAATTTAAATCATTGGGCCCATTTATCCCTATTGGGCCCGATTGCACCTTAATGGGCCTTAATCGACCTTAAGCCCGTTTTCCACTTAATTTTCACATTATCGAGGCCTATTGGGCTCATTGGACCCACCAACAATTTATTAGGCCTAGTTCTAACTCTCGAATAGCTTAATTTATTATTTACGATAATTTATCTAAATTTTCATAATTTATTTTATTTTATGCGGTAGTTAAATCTGAAGCACGCATAACGATGTAAATTGTCATAAATAAGGATTACTTACCCGAGATTCCATGCTAGTACGTAAATCGAGACTGTCTCGAGCTCTCATTGGATGCCAATTGTCGAGCTACATAATTTCATAATTTTTGGATAAATTTCCAGTCAAAAATTAATTAAATAAAATATTCCAAAATTTAAATCGATCAATTTCGACCGCTACTGACTTACCCGTAACTCGACTACATCGTCGAGATTTTTCCCCAATTTTTCCTCTTTTTCTTTTTTCCCTTTTTCTCCTTTTTTCCTTTCTTTCTTGGCTGAACCGGTTCGATCCGGTTCAGACCCGATTCGGACCACCAGTTCACTCCGGTTTGGTCGGTTCGGTGCCTTGCCGGTCGGTTCTCCGCTGGCTTCCGCCGCCAGTGGCTCTGCTGGGCCGTCCGCAGCACGAATCTACCCTCGGTTTCATCCAAGGCCGCCAAAAAGTCACCGGTCCGGCCTGTTCTCTCCACCGTCGGTACCCATTTCCTCTTTCCGCCATTTTCGGCATTTGCCGGCAGTTTCGCCGATCGTGGCCGCCACCAATCAGCTCGCCTGTGCCTGGGGAACATTTGGCTGGGGGCGGGGTCGGCCAGATCGGCGCCGTTCGCCGCCGATCGGAGCATTCCTTCCTGCTGCTTCTCCTTCCGTTTTCGACCTCCTCCGGCGTCGGTGTGGCGCGTCGCCGGTACCAGGGAGGTCGCCGGACCTCTCCTCTTCCTTTTTCGACCCTTCACCTGGCCGTTGGCCGTCGGACGGTGGCCGTCCGGTCTTCCTCGGTTTCGGCTTCATTTTTCGTCTCTCTCCCCGATTTCCATTTCTGATTCTTTTTTTAACTAATTAATTGATTATTTATTTATTTTTATTATATTTTAATCATTAAAATATTCACAAATATTCTACAAATATCTACAAATTTCTTATTTTATTCTAAATTCATTTATTTGATTTTATTTAATTTATTTTAACCCTTTTCGATATATTTTTCGATTATTTTTGAGATTATTTTTCGAAGTAAAAATCCCGATTAATTCCGATAAATTGATATCTTGATCAATTTAACCCAGAATAAATTTATTTCACCTTTATTGACCAAGATTTCTCAATCCATTATTTTTAATAAATTTTTCTTATCGAATTTATACCGATTTTTGGTCTTTTGACCATTTTACCCTTCAACGTGTTTGGAAATTTCATTTCAGTCCTTTTGCATTTTTAAATGCACTCGTAAATTTCTATTCATTCCCTTTTGCTCTTACAATAAAATCGGGTCTCACAATATATCCACACATCTTGTATGATCTGAATCCATAACTTATACTTAGTACTTCAAACATACATAAAGTCAATAAACATAAATCATCTCAATCATAATCATCACAAGGCATATATTCACATAGCATCCATAACTATTATAACTTGTCTAACAATCTATAATATTCGTACATTACAAAATTAGCTTATGCAATATAAAACTAAGCTTATACAATAGAAATTTGGGGTTTTACATACCTCCTATAGGTGGGAATGATGAAGACAACATAGGAAATGGTTCCACATGCAGTTAGTTTAGTTTCAATTTCAGAATAATTTCGTGATCAATATGGGGAAGATTAACAACTTGTAAGCTGAATTGTGGAAGCTGAGGGGAGGTTTAAGAATGGTAAAGTGTTAAGGTTAAATTAGTTATATATTTTTAAATCAACACAATAAAATTATAAAGAAAAGAAAACAATAGGCACTTATTGTTAAAGATCAAATAAAACACAACCTCATAATATAAAACCATCAATAACACAACCTAATATAAAGCTATATAAAATCGACAAGAATTATTAAAAGAAAGAAGAATTTTGACAAAAAATTATTAAATTGAAAAGAAGAAAATGATTTTGATGCAAGAAGGAATTAATTCAGCAATATCAAAATAATAAGGAAGAAATCGCAATATCTAATATTAAAGAGGAAGAAATTTCGATTAATTCCAATAAATTCATATCCTGATCAATTGGACTTGAAATTCAATATTTTCCTCGTTATTGATCAACATTTCTCAATTCCATATTTTTAATGCAATTTTTCTTATCGAATTTATACCGAATTTTGATCTTTTGACCGTTTTACCCTTCGACGTGTTCTGGACCAAACCAACACAACTTCCCTTCACGAACCCTTTCTCATTTCGTGTTTTAAATCCTTATCTCCAATCCGAATGGTCCGAATCTCATTCATTTAATCTGTGACCATTTCAATCTTCCATTTGATCTTTTAAATGCATTCGGGAATTTTTATTCATTCCATTTGCATTTTTCATTCACGTATAACTCTTCTTATGATTCAATTTACATCCAACCCTGTTTACATCATATGAAACATAAGGAATTTCGATAAAAATTGGGTCTTACACTTTCTCTATCAGGTTCTTATGTTTTCCTTTAACTTTCCTATGTCTTTAAAACACCTTTTAAAGTTTTAAGACACTAGGGCATCGATCCCTTCCCTTTAAACTGCCCTAATTTCATGTTTTGGGTTAAAGGGATTGATCCCTTTAGGAAGGGGATCAATCCCTCTATGCTTTACTGCATAAATGGGACATGACTTTAGGAGATCAATCCCTTTCCCTAAGGGATCTATCCCTTAACTTTGGGGATCGACTCATTGACCTAGAACTTCATCATTTTGAAGTTCTAGCTTTAAAATCACCTAACTTTCAATTCCTAAAACTTGTACCAATTACCAACAACTCAAAATCAATACCCAATACCTCCATAAACACATTTAAACCATCAAAATATATCCACACATCTTGTATGATCTAAATCCATAACTTATTCTTAGTACTTCAAACATACATAAAGTCAATAAACATAAATAATCTCAATCATAATCACCACAAGGCATATATTCACATAGCATCCATAACTATTATAACTTGTCCAACAATCTATAATACTCATACATTACAAAATTAGCTTATGCAATATAAAACTAAGCTTATACAATAGAAATTTGAGGTTGTACATACCTCCTATAGGTAGGAATGATGAGGACAACATAGGAAATGGTTCCACATGCAGTTAGTTTAGTTTCAATTTCAGGATAATTTTGTAATCAAAATGGGGAAGATTAACAACTTGTAAGCTGAATTGTGGAAGCTAAGGGGAGGTTTAAGAAAGGTAAAGCGTTAAGGTTAAATTAGTTATATATATTTTTAAATCAACACAATAAAATTATAAAGAAAAGAAAACAAGAGGCACTTATTGTTAAAGATCAAAGAAAACACAACCTTATAATATAAAACCATCAATAACACAACCTAATATAAAGCTATATAAAATCGATAAGAATTATTAAAAGAAAGAAGAATTTTGACAAAAAATATTAAATTGAAAAGAAGAAAATGATTTTGATGCAAGAAGGAATTAATTCAGCAATATCAAAATAATAAGGAAGAAATCGCAATATCTAATATTAAAGAGAAAGAACAATCGACCTTCAATGATTTTTAATAAAAAGAACTTTATAAAAATAAAAGAAGAGTAAAACAACTTTATAAAATAAAAACTAGGTCAATTAATATGTTAATTAGCCCCCTATGGTCCCTTTTTATAGTAAGGGAATGATACAAATTTTAGTTACAGTAAAACATTAATTTTAATAATTAATATTCATCTCATAATGATCTTCAATTTATCTTGGAGTGTTTTCTTCTCTTGCCAACTCACCAAGGATCTTCTCTCTTATTGTAATTATCTTCCAAAAAAGGCTTTCATTAATCTTGTCAATTATCCTTGTTGTAATCCCACTTTTACTTCCTAATTTTTAGTGCTGACTTTGTAAAGACTTTTGACGCATCAAACTAACTCCAATTTAGATGATCTTAAACATTTTGGAAACCTTGAGAAGTCCTCTACAACTTTAACGAGATAATTTCTTCCTTAAAAATTTGAACCTAAGTGAAATTACCAAAATACCCATGCTAGTTAGATTTTGTGAAAATGTCGTTTTAGCTTCATTTTCTCTCAATAGCTTATTTTTGTTGCCTATAACATCAAATGAATGTTACATGTTACTTTTAAATACAAAATTAAACTAAAAAAAATATCATTACATAATATTAATATAACAAATTAAGCACTTATCATGAATAAAAAATTATGTATATTTAAAAACTCAGAGCTATTTTAACTAGTGCTTTGAAAATCGTGAGAACCATCTCTATAATCCTAAGGGACCTATATGCTACGCGAGTATCTCGAAGACCGTGGGAGTCACCTCTAGAGTCCCAAAATACTTACATGCTACATGAAAAATATGCTTTTAGATCCATTTTTGAGTGCAAGCATACCCTTAAACCTTTAGGCCACTTCGAGCCTATTGAGCATCAATCTAGACCAGTGCAATGTAGTGTGCCTATTATGCCTAGTGCTCAAGGAAAATCATACTTTTTTGAAAAACCAGAAGACAAGTTTTAGCTATTGACTGATTAGTGAGATTCAAGTAGTGTTCTATGGCCATAGGTTTTGTGTTACTTGCAACACTTTCTCTATCACTAGCTATAATGGATATCGTCATCTATATTAGTGCTTATGGATTCTTACCGAAACTTTATGGTTTTATTAACAATATTGATTTCAGTGAATCGAAGCTATATAGCTAATTTTTTATCAACTATCATTTTTGTAAATTTATCTAATTGATCGAAGTGTATAAGAAATTGATTTGATTGAAGTGTATAAGAAATCTGATTTGAACGAAGTGCATAAAGAATCTATTTTGAACGAAGGGCATAATGAATCTATTATGAATGGAGTATTCAATGAATTTGTTTCAATGAAGTGCAGAATGAATCTGATTTGAACGAAATGTATAGTCAATCAATTTTGAACAAGTGCATAGTAAATGAGTTTTGAACAAATGCATAGTGAGTCTGTTTTAAACTAAGTGCAAAGTGAACCTATTTTTAACTGAGCCTATTGATCATTGTAGTGTTATGTGTGTAGATTGTATCGTAGCATGGTGTAAGACTAGAAATTCAGTGTTATTTTTTAGAAGTTATTATTATTATAAATATGGATTCATGAAATCTTGATCAATAAAGAGGAAATAATTGAATTCTAAGTTCGATTGATCAAAATATGAATTTATTGTAAAGAGAGGAATTTTCCCACATTAGGAATTTATGTCAGAAATAAAGAAAAATATTTTTGAAAAATAATAATAATAAATAAAAATAAAATATGATGTACATATATAATTATCAAGATAAACTAAATAATTTCATATATACATGTATGTTAAAATTAAGGTATAAAATACTTTGTTTTAGTACTAATATTATTACAATAATATTATAAAATATAAGATATTTCTTATATATATATGTATTTTATTAGAAGATACTTCCATATATAGTATATTATACTAGAATATAATATAATATATATATATAAGAGAAAGTAAGAGAATTGAAAAAAAAAATCAGAAAATGAAAACTGGAACCCGCGAACAGGAGGAAAATCGACCTCCGTTGAAGTTCTTCACCGACGGCGACAAAGCGACGGACGGCACGAGAGGTGTTGGGCGAAGGGACGACCGACACCGGGAGAACGCCTGACAGCCACCACACGCTGTGAATCGCCGGTGACGAGGAGATCAGAGAAGGAGAGGCCGCGGGAGAGAAGATGGAATCAGGCAAATTTTGACTACGATTTTCCATAGCCCGAGCGAATCGAGGGTTGCTCTCCAGCGCGCGACCTCCCTAGACAAAAACAGGGCCAGGATCCTGCCGAAAAAGCGTCTGACAAGCGAAATCGGCACTGAACCGGGTCGGACCAATTCAGTGAAAAGAGGGACTGAATCGGTCCGAACCGGTTGAGCCTAGAGAGAGAAAAAAAAGAGAGAGAAAAAAGAAAAAAATTGAGAAATATTCGGTGATGCCCCAAGATTAAGGATAAACCGGTAAGCGATCAAAATTAATCGATTTAATTTTTAAAAAATTTATTTGAAATTATATTTGATCGAAATTGACCGGTTTAAATATACAACTGTGTAGCTCGACGATTGGTAAGAAACGAGAGCTTAAGTCAGCATCGATTTTTTTGCTATAACAGAATCTTGGGTAACTAAATCTCATTTACGATAGCTTGTATCATTATAAGAGTTAGAAATTAATCCCATAAACTGCGGATTAATTCCATATAAATTGTCTTACATTTGGAATTGAAAATTGAATGTTGTAAATAAGAGGTAATGGGCCTCGGACAAGCCCAATAAGAGTTGGTGGGCCCTACAAGCCCAATAGATCCAACGAAAATGAATAGTAAAGTGAAAATGGGCTTAAGACAGAGTTAGAACTTATTAAAGTAATTAAGGCCCAATAAGTGTAAATGGGCCCATTAATTGAAATAGACTGTATTAAATGTGTAATACAGTAGGAAAAGTATAATTAACCTGATAAATGGTTATATGCAGCTCCGGCGATTGTTGGATGGGCTAATTGGACTGCTGGATCGAGCAGCGTTGAGAAAGTAAAATTTCTCGAGTGATTACAGGTAAGGGACTTTTGTGAGTAGTTAGAGATACCTGCATGTATTTTCGTCTGCTTTTACATTCACTTAAAAACTCTGAGGGTCAGAAAAAGTGAAAAATAATTATAACGACCCGATAGTGGCAAATTATGATTTTACCCCTAGTTAGGGAAAAAGTCAACTTTTGGAAAAAGTTGTAAAAATCATAGAAACCACCATTTTGACTATTTTTACTACTGTTCAGCAGAAGAGTAGGTAGATGGGCTAATGTTTTCACGGTCGGTGAGAAATAGCACAATTTATAGTGTTGATTTTGATGTTTTGAAAATCATCCCTTTTAAAGAGCTATCTATCGAATTATGTGAGAATAAATCGTGCTAGGGCACAACTCGCACTTGATTTCATATGTTTTCAACATATATTAGTGCTGAAGTATGATTCGCACTAGATTTCCATGACATACATGATAGAGTGCTGGAGCATTGCTCGTACACAATTTTATATGATTTACGCATGATATAGTGCTGGAGCTATTGCTCGTACTAAGTTTTAGATGTTTTGTGCGTAGCATGGTATTAGAGCTATTGTTCGTACTTAATTTGAAACATGAACTATGCATGACCTAGTGCTAGAGGTTTACTCGCACTAGAGTTTAAGTTTGTGATATGTGAAACAGTGTTTGAGCGGAGTGTCGACTGTGAGTTGCACTCAAAGGCGTGCACTGTAGTTTTACTATGATATATAAGAAATGTTGAAAACCATGCTAATTTCCTCGTGTAGACTGAGTGTCACACTGTTGAGATGTTCGCCTATGGATTTAGAGATGTGGTATTAATTATCCATTGAGATAGGGTCCACGAGTGTACGTTTTACCATGCGAGTGGCATGGAGTACACTGTACCGTGGTGTTGTGGAGTTGAGGAGTTGATAGCTGACAGTTGTGATGGACTGACCCCCCTCCCGTTGCAGCAGTGATTACCTCACACACTGAGATCTGTGTAGCCTGGGATCACTGTTATAGGATATGGTCATAGTCCAGGATATTATTGCATTTAACCACAGAATCTCACATGATATATCACTTGATTAATTTTATGATATGGATAGACCTGAGGGATGGGTCAAAATCCAGTTGTTGTTCTATGAATGATTTAAATGCCATTTTTACTATGATTTGAATATAAATGGCAATGATTTATCTAAAGGCATTGTGAAATTATAAAGATGCATTGTTTTGCATGAAATGCCTACATTTGAGAACTAAGCATGAATTTTGTACATGGGATTTAATCTTTACAAGTTGCCGCTAAGGAGTGGATTGGAGAGATGGATAAGCTATATGGATTCTTCGAGTGTACGACTTCGGAGATGGTCATGTTTACTGCATTCCTATTGAAGAGATCTACAGAGCATTGGTGGAAGTTCACCAGACCCATATTGAGAGCCCGACATACATATATTAGTTGGAAGATATTTTTGGATGCCTTTAGGAGGCAGTTTGTTCCAGATACAGCACAGCGAAAACTGCATTCTGAGTTTTTAAGACTGAACCAGAGGAGTTTGTCAATGGATGAGTATGAGACTAGATTCTTATCCCTAGGAAGGTATGACCCCAACACCATGTGTAGTGACACCATGAAGGTCCATAGATTTATTGATGGACTGAGACCGACTCTACGGTCTAGATTAGTCCCATTGGATATAGTCACATATGAGGAGGCAGTGCGCAGGGCGCAACTGTGTGAGCAGGACTAAATGAGGAATACTTTCAAGTTTGAAAAGTTTAATCGGAGCCGAGATAGAGAGGGGAGGAAGGCCGGCTAGAGATAGAGGTTTCAGTTATCGAGGAGGGATGAGACTCTTTAATAAGAGACCACGAATTGAGGAGGCACCGGAGAGACCTGCTAGACCTCCTCTTATCCGACCATAGCTCTAGTGAAGGGTATTGTCATTCGAGGATAGAAGCCTACTACTGAGCAGTGTAGTAGATATGGTTGACATCATGGATGAAGACCTTGTCCGATGACTCTTATAGTGTGTTTTCGATGTGGGAAATCAGGGCATATTGCTAAAACTTACCCGAAGATGGTTGAGACTGCTCCACTGAAGGGCAGAGAGCCAGAGAGAGCTCAAGTTGATACTTCTGCTTCGAGGAGGAGAGCGACAACAGAAGAGAAGGGGAAGCAAGTGATTAGTCGAGGGCATGTACAAATTTTGGACCAGGGCACAACTGATGCTTCATCGGATGTGATTCGAGGTAACATCCTGATTTATGATATTGAAGCATATGTTTTATTTGATCCTGCTGCCACGCATTCATTTGTATTGCCTTCATTTGCATGTAAGTTAGCAAGACATGTAGAGCACACATCGTTATGTATGATGATGTTGTTTAGTACGCCTATGAATAATAGTCAGCTTGTAGAGTATGTATTTAAAGATTCCAAGTTGAAAGTCGAGGAAAAGGATATGACAGTCAATCTAATATTGCTAAGTATGAGCGATTTTGATGTAATATTAGGAATAGACTGGTTGTCTACAAATCATGTTTTGTTAGATTGCTTTGCTAAGACAGTTATGTTTCTATCCCTGAAACATATGTTGTAAAGTTTGTCGAAAAGAAATGAAAATAGTAGTTACTATTAAAAATAAACAATGTGATATGCTGACTTAGCAAAATCGATATGTTAAAGGTTTTATTGCATACGTGATTGATAGGATAAGACACATCCGGAGTTGGCAAATATTCCTGTAGTCAGTGAGTACCCAGATGTCTTTCTGGATGAACTGTCAGGGTTGCCACCAGATAGAGAGATGGAGTTCTATATAGATTTAGTGCCTGGTACTGAGCCTATATCAAAACCACCGTACCGCATGGCTTTAGTTGAGCTGAAGGAGCTCAAGAGATAGTTGCAGAAGCTGTTGGATAAAGGGTTTATCAAATCGAGTGTTTCGCCCTAGGGAGCACCAATTTTGTTTGTGAAGAAGAAGGATGGAAGCCTCTGATTGTGTATTGACTATAGATTGTTGAATAAGGCAACCATCAAGAATAGATATCCCCTTCCACGCATTGACGACTTGTTAGATTAGTTTTGGGGAGCACAAGTCTTTTCCAAGATTGATCTGAGGTCTGGGTATCATCAGTTGAGAGTTCAGAGTGGAGATGTACCCAAGACAGCATTTCAGGCCCGATATGGCCATTATGAGTTCTTGGTTATGCCATTCGGATTGACGAATGCTCCTGCAGCTTTTATGGCATTGATGAACGATGTGTTCAAGCCATACTTGGATCAATTTGTTATCGTCTTTATCAATGACATTTTAGTGTATTCGAAGTCTCATGAGGAGTATGAGTAGCATTTGTACGCTAAACTCAGTAAGTGTGACTTCTGGTTAGAGGAGATCTCATTTTTGGGACACGTTGTGTCGAAGGATGGTGTATCAGTAGATACATCTATGATAGAGGCTGTAGTTCAGTGGGAATAGCCGAGGACAGTTACCGAGATCATACATTTTCTGGGGTTAGCAGGATATTATCAGAGATTCATTGAGGGATTTTTGAAGTTAGCTGCTCCGTTGACACGTCTCACTCGGAAGAGTGTATCGTTTGTGTGGAATGAGGATTGTGAGAAGAGTTTTCAGGAGCTGAAGCGTCGATTGACCACCGCTCCGATTCTCACTATCTTTACTAGCTCAGGAGGATTTACAGTGTATATCGATGCTTTACATCAGGGACTGGGCTGTGTATTGATACAGGATGGGAGGGTAGTTACTTATGGATCCAGACAGCTGAAGGACCATGAGAAGAACTATCTGACCCACGATTTGGAGTTAGCAGCAGTAGTGTTTACATTGAAGGTATGGCGCCACTACTTGTATTGTAAGAAGTTTCAGATCTTTACCGACCACAAGAGCCTCAAGTATCTGTTCTCGCAGAAGGAATGAACATGAGACAGAGAAGATGGTTAGAGCTTCTGAAAGACTACGATTGTGAGATATTTTATCATCCGGGTAAGGCTAATGTTGTAGTCGATGACTTAAGTAGGAAGAGCCTAGGGATGGTATCATATATGATGGTCAGGGAACACGACCTATTGGAACAGTTTGCCAGCCTCAGTTTGGGAGTTGTGCCTTCTGACATGGATACATCCTATGTGATAGCTTGTCTATGCTTGGAGCCAGATATGTTGGACAGGATCAGTCAGGCTCAACAGATTGATCCATATTGTGTCGAGATGACTAGTCGATACAGAAGGGCACGATGACTGATTTTGATTAGAGATCTGAATGATTTCTGAGGTTCAAGGGTAGATTGTGCGCTCCCGATGACCCAGAACTCAGGAGATTGATATTGACGAAAGCTCATTCATCGAGGTATACATTACATTCGGGGAGTAACAAGATGTATCAGAACCTCCGGAAGGTGTACTGGTGGTCAGCTCTAAAGAAAGACGTCGCAGAGTTTGTGACGAGATGTCTCGTATGTCAGCAGGTGAAGGTAGAGCATCAAAAACCTGCAGGGTTATTACAGCCTCTACCTATGCCGACATGGAAATGAGAGCATATCACCATGGATTTTGTGATGGGTTTATCGAGGACCCGCGGGAATCACGATGCTATATGGGTGATTGTTGATAGACTGACGAAGTCCGCCCACTTCCTAGCTATGAGAGCTACCGATACTCTGAGTTCATTAGCAGAGTTGTATGTACGCGAGGTAGTGAGGTTAAATGGTATACCAGTGAGCATAGTCTCTGATAGGGATCCCCGCTTCACTTCCCACTTTTGGGAACATTTTCATGAAGCTATGGGAACCCAGTTGAGTTTGAGCACCGCTTCCATCCTCAAACAGATGGTCAGTCAGAGAGGACTATACAAACTCTGGACGACATGTTGAGAGCATGTGTACTAGATTTTAGAGGCTCCTGGGATGATCACTTGCCACTAGCCGAATTCACCTACAACAACAATTATCATGCGAGTATTGGGATGGCACCGTATGAGGCTTTATATGGTCGTAGATGTCATTCCCCTATCAGATGGGAAGAAGTGGGTGACTGTAAGATTTTCACTCCTGACTTGGTTACACAAGCCACTGAGGATGTCTATTTGAGTGTAGAGAGACTGAGGACAGCTAAGAGCAGACAGAAGAGTTACGCTGACAAGAGACGGAGGCCACTAGAGTTTGCAGTTGGTGAATCAGTGTTTTTGAAAGTTTCTCCTTCCAAGGGTATAGCGAGATTTGGAAAGAGAGGAAAGTTGAGTCCTCGCTACATTGGACCCTTTGAGATACTTGATCGAGTGGGAGATAAGGCTTATCAGTTGTCATTGCCACCGGACTTATCAGGTGTCCATAACGTCTTCCACATGCCGATGCTTCGGAAGTATCATCCGGATCCGGCACATGTGATTTGTTATGAGCCGTTGGAGCTCATAGAGGACATGTCTATGTTGAGAGACCGATTAAGATACTGGATAGGAAGGAGAAAGTCTTGAGATCGAAGACCATCGAATTAGTGAAGGTTCTCTGGCAGCATCATACTTCAGAGAAGGCTACTTGGGAGTTAGAGAGTCTGATGCGAGAGAAGTACCCCCATCTGTTTGATGACTGACTTGGTTCTAATTTGGAGGACCAAATTTCTTAAGGTGGGGAGGATTGTAAGACTCGAAATTCGATGACATTTTTTAGAAGTTATTATTATTATAAATATGGATTCATGAAATCTTGATCAATAAAGAAGAAATAATTGAATTCTAAGTCCGATTGATCAAGATATGAATTTATTGTGAAGAAAGGAATTTTCCCACATTAGGAATTTATCTCGAAAATAAAGAAAAATATTTTTAAAAAATAACAATAATAAATAAAAATAGTTTCAGAGAAATAAAAATAAAATATTATGTACATATATAATTATCGAGATAAACTAAATAATTTTATATGTACATGTATGTGAAAATTAAGGTATAAAATACTTTGTTTTAGTATTAATATTATTACAATAATATTATAAAATATAAGATATTTTCATATATATTTATATATATATATATATGTGTATTTTATTAGAAGATATTTCCATATATAATATATTGTATTAGAATATAATATATATATATGTAAAGAGAAAGTAAGAAAATTGAAAAATAATCAGAAAATGAAAACTAGAACCCGTGAACAGGAGGAAAACCAACCTCCTCTGAAGTTCTTCACCAACTGCGACACAGCGGCGAACTACGCGCGAGGTGCTGGGCAAAGGGACGACCGACACCGGGAGAACGCCTGACAGCCACCACGTGCTATGAATCGCCAGCGACGAGGACATCAGAGAGGGAGAGGCCGCGAGAGAGAAGATGGAATCGGGCAGATTTCGACGACGATCTACCCCAGCCCGAGCCAATCGAGGGTTGCCCTCCACCGCGTGACCTCCTTGGATGAAAACAGGGTCAGGATCCTATCGAAAAAGCGTCCGACCAGCGAAAGCGGCACTGAATCCGGTCAGACAAGTTCAGTGAAAAGAGGGACTGAATCGGTCTGAATCGGGTCAGCCTAGAGAGAGAAAAAAAGAAAAAATGGAGAAATATTCAGTGATGCCCCAAGATTAAGGATAAACCGGTAAGCGATCGAAATTAACCGATTTAATTTTTGAAAAATTTATTTGAAATTATATTTGATCAAAATTGACCGGTTTAAATATACAACTGTGTAGGTCGACGATTGGCAACAAACGAGAGCTCGAGTCAGCATTAATTTTCGTGCTATAATAGAATCTCGGGTAACTAAATCTCATTTACGACAACTTCTATCATTATAAGAGTTAGAAATTAATCACATAAACTATAGATTAATTCCATATAAATTGCCTTACATTTGGAATTGAAAATCGACTGTCGTAAATAAGTGGTAATGGGCCTCAGACAAGCCCAATAAGAGTTGGTGGGCCCTACAAGCCCAATAGATCCGACGAAAATGAATAGTAAAGTGAAAATGGGCTTGAGATAGAGTTAGACCTTATTAAAGTGATTAAGGCCCAATAAGTTTAAATAGGCCCATTAAGTGAAATAAACTGTATTAAATGTGTAATACAGTAGCAAAACTATAATTAACTTGATAAATGGTTATATGCATCTCCAGAGATTGTTGGATGAGCTAATCGGACTGCTGAATCAAGCAACGTTGAGAAAGTAAAATTTCTCGAGTGATTACAGGTAAGGGACTTTTGTGAGTAGTTAGAGATACCTGCATATATTTTCGTCTACTTTTACATTCACTTAAAAACTCTGAGGGTCAGAGAAAGTGAATAATAATTATAGCGACACGATAGTGGCAAATTACGATTTTACCCCTAGTTAGGGACAAAGTCAACTTTTGGGAAAAGTTGTAAAAATCATAGAAACCACCATTTTGAGTGTTTTTACTGCTGTTTAGCAGAAGAATAGGTAAAGAGGCTAATGTTTTCACGGTCGGTGAGAAATAGCACAATTTATAGTGTTGATTTTAATGTTTTGAAAATCATCCCTTTTAAAGAGCCATCTATCGAATTATGTGAGAATAAATCGTGCTAGAGCACAGCTCGCACTTGATTTCATATGTTTTCCACATATATTAGTGCTGAAGTATGATTTGCACTAGATTTCCATGACATGCATGATACAGTGCTGGATGATAATTCTATATTTTTAGAATTATTTGTGCTTAATTTCCTAATTAATTATTTAAATTCCCAATTTATTTTGTTAATTATCCCCTTTATTTAATTAAAATTCTCATGTTTGCAGATAAATTAAATCCGGATGAATTTTGAATATTTCGATAGAAAATGGACCAGAATTGAGCTAAAATGGAGATTGGACCACACGGACAACATGAGCCATGCCACCTAGCACATCCAATTGGACAAGAAGACTGATGACATGGAAATATCTTTTCAAGGAGCCAATGGTGTGAAGACAAGTGGCCAAAAAAATGGCAACTCATCTAGGATGTTGAAATTACAATTATACCCCTTTTGTGTGTATAAATAAGACATGGATGACAATTGAAAAACTATGTAATTTAGGAGTAGGAGTAGTGTAGAGTAATTTAGGAGTAGTTTCTTAGAATAGTTTAAAGTTTTATTTTAAAAGCTTTATTATTAGATTTTATTTTATTTTCATTTTTTTCAAGCATTTCCTGTTAGTTCTTAGTTAGCTACCATTGTTACAATTTACAAGCTTTATTTTTATTTCTTTGAATGAAACAGTTTAATCCTAGCTTCTAATATTATCTCTTACTGCATTTGTTCTCATTTCCTTATCTTTGTGTTCTCGGTTTCATTCTACTCAAATGTCCTGTTCATGTGGCTATCATAGCATTCATTAGTTGCAATTTTTTTTTATTGTTGTTAATGTTTATGTTTTTCTTAGTATCCAGTAGTCACCTATTTTACTCTGTTTTGTAGCCCTTGTATTGTTTATGTATGCAGAATTATTACCTAGTATTTGGTAGCTGTGGAGTCCATTTGTTTGCCAGTTAAACAGTAAATGTAGTATTGAAGTGTTAATGCCGAGAGCAGGAAGTCGGGGTGTGGGTTGCTCAATAGCTCCTAGCTGCTATAGTCACAGCACGAGTAACGTGAAAGAAGAAGTCAGATCAGCTACGACAGTATATGACGTTGAGCTAGCAAGTTCAGGAAAGCTGGGTGGATCATTGGCAGCCGCACCTATCCTCATTTAGTCTCTCTTAGTTTCACTTAGTCCTCTCCTTAATGTTGTTAATATTTAGCTCTGTCATTTCTTCAAGCACTGTTTATCCTCCATTGTTATGCTCTGTTTTTGTGACATTTTATTGTTAAAATTTATTAAGACCCGAAAGTTACAGAAACTGTCGTCGTGGCTACTGTAGGAGTGAGGCTCGGGTTAATGTCAAGCTGCTGAGTGCTGGACTGAAGCAGGAGGAGGCTTGGAGTTCGCTGAAGTAGCTGTTGTGTTGTTCCCATTTGGTTGTAACAGCACATAAACCGTGTTGCAAGAATTACACCGTGGATATAGTCTGCTGGCCAGGCTGTGTTGCAAAGCATGGAGCTGAACCAGGACAACGCTACACAACAGAACCGAGAGTAGAATAGTAGAACATGTCTGTTGTAAGTTAGGTGCATGATGAATCTGAAGCTAGCTGAAACAGGAGGTAGGAAAGAAGCAGCGTAGCTGGGCAGATCGAGCACAGTATCGTTGGCAGCCAAGCAAGTCTAGGCAACCCGTGAATACCTGCAGCAGATGGCAAACCGAGAGCAACCCGTGAGCACCTAGAAATGAACAAAAATGGAGAAGACAGTGTACAGTGCAATATCAGGACCATGCTATTGGTTTCCAAATTTGTTAAGGCCATGTTTGGCCACATCCTTTCTTTTATAATTTATTACTTATTGCATTTATATTATTTTGCTTTATTTAGTTGTCAATATAGATTAGTTGTTAGTTGATAATTGTAGGTTAATTCTAATGTTTTAGTTGTTAATTTAATTTTTAGTTAGTAGTTAATTTTATATTATATGTTTTAGGATTTTATTTTAGTTTAGTTGCATTTAGAATTTGATTCATGCATTTTTAATTTAGTCTTTATCTTCATTAAATTTTAGTTTAATTTAATTTGCAATTTTTGTTAGTTTAATTACATGCATATGTTATTTTAGGCTTGTTTAATTTTAGTTAATTAATCTTGGTCCTTTATTTTCATTTTTGCTTTTTATTTTAATTGCGTTAATTAATTTTAGTTGTTTTAATTATTTTCGTAGGTATTTGCTTTTAATTGCGTGGAGCTCGGTAAGTAAATCTTAGCTCGGTTTTATTTTCTTTAGTTTATAGCTTTTATTATTTTCAGTATTTTTAATTTCAAACTTAGTAGACCACCCATAATCAAAACTTCATAATTTGCTAGGATATAATTAGGGTAAGAATAATCGGTAGTTAAATAGGCTAGTCAACTTCTCTGTGGGACAATAACTCGGGACTCAAATCTCATTATTACTTGTACGACCCATGCACTTGCGGATAATACCCTTTGGGCGTGTCACTAGAGCATTGCTCGTACTCAGTTTTATATGATTTACGCATGATAGAGTGCTGGAGATATTGCTCGTACTCATTTTTATATGTTTTGTACATAGCATGGTACTGGAGCTATTGCTCGTACTTGATTTGAAACATAAACTATGCATGACCTAATGCTGGAGGTTTACTCGCACTAGAGTTCGAGTTTGTGATATGTGAAACAGTGTTTGAGTGGAGTATCGACTGTGAGTTTCACTCAAAGGCGCACACTGTAGTTTTACTGTGATATATAAGACATGTTAAAAACCATGCTGATTTCCTCGTGTAGAGTGAGTGTCACACTGTTGATATGCTCGCCTGTGGATTTAGAGATGTGGTATTGATTATCCATTGAGATAGGATCCACGAGTGTACGTTGTACCGTGACAGTGGCATGGAGTACATTGTACCGTGTGTTGTTGTGGTGTTGTGGAGTTAAGGAGTTTATAGCTGGCAGTTGTGATGGATTGACCCCCCTCCCGTTGCAGCAGTGATTGCCCCGCACATCGAGATCTGTGTAGCCTGGGATCACCGTTATAGGATATGGCCATAGTCCAAGATATTATTGCATTTAACCACGAGTCTCACATGATATATCACTTGATTGATTTTATGATACGGATAGACCTGAGGGATAGGTCGGAATCCGGTTGTTGTGTTGTGAAAGATTTAAATGCCATTTTTACTGTGATTTGAATATAAATGGCAATGATTTATCCAAAAGGCACTGTGAAATTATAAAGATGCATTGTTTTACACGAAATGCCTACATTTGAGAACTAAGCATGAATTCTGTACATGGGATTTAATCTGTACAAGTATATATATATATATTTAAATACATGCTTTTAAAGCGAGTTGAGGAAATGATAATTTTGAGGCATAGCATTATTTTGAGTAGATAGTGTGGATGTCTACTTGCTTGCCTGATTTCCTTACTGAGCTGTGAGCTCACCCCTTTTTTTTACACCTCTCTATAGAGCATCCGTAGTAGAGCGATTACGAGAGAGGGATAGTGTTCCTATTGTCCGCTGTCATTTCCTATCGATCGATATGTATACATATTTTGTACGGTTCTCTATCTAAACATATAAACAGCACAGTGATGTAAACGATTTATATTATGGGGGAATGTATTTGTATTAGATTTTATAAGAGCTCACTTATATTATAAAAAAAATTACAGTCAGTAGATAGTATATTGACATGTATGTATGATAATGGATGATATGGTAAGCGAGGATGCTGACATCAAATCATAGCCCAACTGTTGATGAGGAAAAAGGTAAGTAAAAAGCAAAATATTTGTAGTGGTTTTGGTTAAGTCACGGAGGGTCGTGACACATTGTGATAAGTGATTTCAACTTCCATTGATCATGTTGAGGCTCAAGGAAATGAGGTATCTAAGGTATTCATTCGACAATGTCCCATACAGCCTTAACCTTAAAGTGTGAGTTTGTATTGGCACACCAACATTAGGACATAGTATCATGCATGCATGTCACTTTATTTTTTGTTAATGCATATACCTAGATGTAGATCGACATGAGCCTATCATCTATTTACTTAAACTGCTTATTAAGCTGTAAATCTCTCACCTACCTTGGTACTCCTTGCAGACTGTTTGAGCTAAATACTAGATTTGAGTTTTGTGTACGCCATTATGGACTCTACTTAGCCTTGGTACCTGTTTATGTTCTCCAAACCCACGTTTTAGACTTTTGGGGTTTATGACAATTGTATAACATTTTGTTTACAAGTGTAGACATTACAAAATTACACAATACATGTATAATTGCAATGTCTTGGGACGTAACTTAGGATCACTTTAGATTATTATAGGACAGATATAATTGTCGAGTGTGATCCTGAACTTGATTTGTATTGTGATGTAATTGATTTCAATGGATGTAAAATGATATGGATTATGATTAGTAAATTACTAAGTATTGTGGAAATGGGTGTTGTGATTGGGATATATGAACTGAATGTATTTTGCAAGTGCTTTAAATTGGGAAAAACTGTTATTATAAGAGGGTATTTTAAATTTATTTTTCTAGTAGGAAAATATTATGGACAAAAATTGATTATTATTGGTCTTAAAGAGTTAATTAAATTTACCCATGATTAAAGTTTAAGTTATTCAGTTTGGAGTATATTGAAATGATTAGTGTGAATCGTTTAGGGACTACACTGACACTGAACACAAGCCTTAAAATGAAAGAAAAATTTAGTTTATAAATTATTTAAGTGGAATAAGTATAAGTTTTTAGCATCTGTCATGGTCTTCGAGTCATGACAAGAACACTTTATTTGGTAATAAATATTTCATAACCTTCATAGATGACTCTCCCTTTATGGCTATGTTTATCTCATAAGTTATAAATCTCAATCTCTTAAAATATTCAAAATTTTTCAAGCTGATGTAGAAATGAAATGTAGTAAAGAAATTAAAATTCTTAGGTCTAACTGTAGTGCTAAGTATTATGGTAGAACTAGTGAAACATGCTAGTTCATGGGACCTTTGACCAAATACTTACAAGATTGAGGGATTCTTTCTTAATTCACTCTGCTTGGGACTCTTGAACAAAAAAAGGTGGCTAAGATGTCATGACCCCCTTTCATCCAAAAATCACTATAAATTTTTCACTTTATACATTAACTTACCCAGTCGTGAACAATTTCCAACACCAATTAGTTGAGCTATGATCCAAAATTAGTTATCTCTTAACATAAACCATATCACTTAACATTTATATACAATAACTATAAACACTCAAATTGCTAACGTTAAAACTTTATTAATTCATATGTTTCTACAACCCCAAATTTACATTCCAAAAGTATTATTGTGTTGTACTTGTTTAGATACAAAACGATATTAATGTGTATACCTCTCAGCGATGGGCAGCAGCGGACACTAGGAGTGCAAGTCTCTACTCGTTCTCAACCATTATGGATGCTCTATAGAGATAAAAAGTGAAAGGGTGAGCACAACTTGCTCAGTAAGGAAATAATGTAAGTAGGTAGACAACTACACTATCTACAAGCTTATAATGTCATGATATGAAAATCATTTACATTTGGAGCACGAGGTAGAATAAAACTATGCCACATGAATATGTATAGAATATATGAAAACACATAAAATCATGCATGATAACCATGGAAAATCAACATGTAAAAACATCTCATGCTCATCACAACAAAACTCATCAGTTTCATCTCAAATCATAAATTTCATCATAATCATTTAAATAAAAGCTAATCCTGCTCTTCGGGAACATCTTATGTAAAAACCA
The DNA here is from genome assembly GCA_033439115.1 of Firmiana major. Taxonomy (NCBI): domain Eukaryota; kingdom Viridiplantae; phylum Streptophyta; class Magnoliopsida; order Malvales; family Malvaceae; genus Firmiana; species Firmiana major. The sequence goes on along the minus strand of CM065903.1, from coordinate 15,309,742 downwards.
CATTTCTTTAAAACATAATCACGAGTGTCACCCCTCCTTCGGGTCTACCCTGGTTAATCAACATAATATGATATCACGTGAGACATGTATGTTACATTACAGAAACAAATTGGGAATAATGGCCATTTATAAATCCCTCTGATCCAAAGCTACGCGGATCTCGACGTGCGGGGCATCATAACTGTAATGAGAGGTGAGGTCAACCCTACTTATGCAATAACTAAACCAACTAGTCATCAAGACTACACGGTACAGCGTACTCTGTGTGACATACACAGTACAACGTACTCCATGGACCCACATTGTCTGGGGTGCTGCCATATGTCTTAGCCCACATTATTGTCTGGGGTGCCTGCCATAGGACTTAGCCCAAATAACTGTTTGGGGTGTCTGCCATAGGACTTAGAACACATCATGGTTCGGGGGTGCATGCCATAGGTCTTAGTCGTCTTATACCATGCCGGTAACCATCTCATGTCTCAAAATACATGTGCGATATATCATCTCACTGTGACACACAGTCTATAGGAGGCTTCAGTACGATTTATACATGTCATGATATCCAACATCTCGTGCGAGTAAAGCATCAGCACGATTTTCTATAAAGCATATAAAAGCCTAGTATGAGCAATGCTCTAGTACGATTTTCATGCATAGTAAATCAATATAAAATCACATACGAGCAAGACTCCAGTATGGCTTTCATACATGTTATCGACAAAAACCACTGCGAGCAGGGCTCCAGCACTATCAGCATGAGTCAAAACATCGAAATCTAGTGCGAGCTAGGCTGCAGTACTATTTGTACTCACAAAAATATGATAGGCGACTCGAGTTTAAATAAAGTATTTTCAAAAATACAACTTAGCACAAAATCTGTGCTATTTCATGCGACCACAGATAGTAATAGCTAACCTATCCTCATTCCATTCATGACAAAGCATATTATCATGATATAAACATCAAAATCATGAAAATCCATGTATTTTAGGATCTTTACTACCCTTTTCATAAAATCCCTCTACCAGGAGTAAAATCATCATCTTTCCTTATTTTTGGAATGTTTCTCAAAATTTCTTATTCTATTATTAGATAACTTAGAGAAATTCACGCCCTATAATTCCCCTCAAAATACGTATAGCTACCTTTAGGCACCTACAAAACCCCCTTACCTCGAATCACGTCGAGTGTAGTACAAATTCCATCATTGGAAGCTCATCCAGTCCAATTTTCCCTTAATCTAGTCTCTAGAACTACAAACATTCATCAATCACTTCAGCCAACACTGTTAACTAGTTTTACGACTTCATCATAATCAATATATCTTATTGGACCTTATTGCATCAATCTTAGCCCATGATTACATTCGGTCATGGCATGGTGGCTGAACACCCACCATACCACTCCTAGCCAATTTGGCTAGCAATTAACTTAGTTATTTGTCAAGCACTTGGCATGCATGCTTAAACCTTAGTTTTCCATTCATTCATTCATTTTCACAAACACCTTATATGCACATTTCATAACTTCATCCAATTCCATTTACTAATTTCCCAAAACCATCTCAAAATCATGCATATAACATTACCAACACCATGGTATAATCACTTCCTCACTAAATCAACCATAGTTCACTTCCTCACACTAAACCCATATTTTTGTCATGGTTGATTTATCATACTCTAGGTAATTTCAGCCAACAATACATACACCAAATAACCCATAACAATGTCTAGATAAATATACTTGAAGTTGGTGCATTAAAAACTTACCTAGCTTATACTTCCTCACTTGGCCAAATCTTAAGGGAAGACTTTGTTCCTTCAATTCAGCAACTTGAATATTGATTCCAAACTATGTTATTCTCCTCATCATAATGAACAACTTTGCTCAAACAACTTCCTTTAAATCTGGTAGGGAGCTGATGATATTCTAGAGTGAGAAAGCTAGGTTACTTTGTGAAAATGGAGAGGTGTTTGATGTTTCAGAGAAGAAGACTCAATTGTCGGGCCTTTTATAGAATTGGCATTGTGAGATCGATCTCCTAGGGTGAGAGATCGATCTTTCTTGGGTTGAACTACATGATTTTTCTAGTAAGTAAGCCATGAGATCGATCTGCTCTAGTGAAAGGATCGATCTGCTCATGGGGAGAGATCAATTTGCTCTTTGGGAAGGGATAGATCTTTGTGTCACGACCCTATTTATCCAATTTGTCTAAAAATCACTACAATTTTTTCACATTTTCTTTTCCATATCCGGTCATGAACAACCCTCATAAATACAGTTGGGCTGTGAGCCAATATTTATTATCATTTCTCATTCATTTCTAATTAATCGAAAACAATGTCATATATTAGCAAGTTAAGTCATATGCTTATACACAACTTGTTTCCTAACATTTACATCCCTCATATTACAATTCCGAATGACTATTGTGCCTTTACATGTTTAGATACAAAAAGAATCCTTGTGTGTATACCTCTTAGCGATGGAGTGCAGCGGATGTCCAAATGCAACGCCTCAGTTATCATTGGGCTACTATGTGTGCTCTGTAGAGGAGGAAAATAGAGGGATGAGCAACCACACGCTCAGTAAGGCAATAATGCAAGCATGGTAGATAACTACACTATCTACATGCTGACAGTGTCATGGCATAAATCATTTACATTCAGAGCATGAGGAATTAGTAAAACCATGCCATATGTATATACATATATCGTGTACTGAAAACATGGAAATGGGCATGTAAAACATGGTAAAATCATCATGTAAAGCCTCTCATGCTCATTATTATTAAAACTCATCATGAAAAGGGAAATTCAATACGAAACATCCTTTAAGATTTATCACTTTCTCAAAACACATCAAATCTCATCATAAATGGAATATCATTTCTTTAAGGCTCGACCCCTCCCTCGGGTCTACCCTGGACAACACAATCACACTTAGTGTATAAAACCATATGGTACTATCTAATATTATATGAGACAGGCGGTCACTATATCTCAAGGACTATGTTGGCCAACTATGTCATAATCATCCCAGACCACACAGATCTCGGTGTGCAGGGCATCATACTGGAACGAAAGTAGGTTAGTTCTTCACCAGACTTTTCAAATCATCATCACAATCACGCGGTACAACATACTTCATGTGATATACATGGTACAACATACTCCGCGAACCCATATCATGGTTGGGGGTGCCAGTCGTAGGTCTTCTCTACCCCATGCCATGTGTAACCGACACAATCTCAAGCGCACGTGAGAGCATTTCGTTTTCAGGTAAGAGAGCCTCCCCACCGAATAGAGTCTCCCTACCCTAACGGGCTTAAGGATGTTGGCTTAAGGATCTTACTGTAAGAGAGTCTCCCCACCGAACAGAGCCTCCCCACCCCGTCCGGCTTAAGGATGTTAGGTTTAAGGATCTTACCATCTCCACAGCGTCATACATACCACAGTGTGAAAACCTATGCGACCTAAGCTCTAGCACGCTTCATGCATCATCAATAAATCTCCTCGTACAAGCAACTCTCTAATACGACTTTATGCATAAAATCATGCAGAAATCACGTACGAGCATAGCTCCAGTACGGTTATATGCATAAGAAAATCAATCGAAATTCCATGTACGAGCAGAGCTCCGGTACGCTTTATTAAACATCATCACAATTCAAATCAAGGTGCGAGCTAAGCTCCAACACATTTCATACATGTCAAAACATCAAAATCAAGTGCGAGAGAGGCTCTAGCATGATTTAACTCACGTAAATACAATAGGCGGCTCTTTTTCAGCAAAACTCTCTCTCAAAACCATGATTAGCACCTCACTTGTGCTAATTCACAAAATCATGAAATCGCTAGTCGGCCTATCAGTCAATATGCTTAAACTAAAGCAAATGTGTTTCGTAAAAGCGTCAAAACATGTGATTTATGTAATTATTAGCCTTACTATCCCCTTTTATAAGAATTACTCCGAAAATCAAATCATATACATACATACTTGTAGTCGTTCATACATACTGTCAACCACTTTTCTAAACAACCATGCATTTTACAAAGATCTATATTCACCCATAAAATACGAGCAGCTATCTCTATACACTCACTAAATTCCCTTACCTGGAAATCTCGTCAAGTGATTCCAATTCCTTAGAGCTGCTTGATTGTACGATTTGATTCGTCTCCAATGAACTCTCTGGGACTGCACAATATTATATACCACATCAATTAGGTCCAATATAACACAATCCTTGCGTTTACTATAGTCAATTCGACCTATAGTTTCCATTAACACTTATAAGGCCTCATTTGATTGCTCTACTCATATCTCGAGAGCCTATTGGGCTCTTTTAGATCTATTGATTCATACTAAACCGATATTTAATGTTCATAGTGTCTCTAGTTCATCATTTACTTCACTATGGCATTTTGTCATACACCTTATATACTCAGTTTCATAATTTGACTATCCTCACAATGTAGCTTCATTCCATCATTGTAAAATCATGCACATTACTCCACTAACACCTTAACATAATCCATTTATCATTAACTCACCCATAACACATTTTCTCACACTAGACTCATTCTAGGTTTTACTTGTTCCATTACATTCTAAGTAGTTTTTATCATTAATATACACACCAATCAACTCAAAATCAATAAAATCTACTTTGAGTTGGAGTGTTAGAAACTCACCTAGCTTGATTTTCTTTCTTGCTCCAAAAAAGAACAATCCTTGCTTCTTCAATCCAACCAATTAGGTATTGATTCTAAACTATGTTGTTCTTCTCTTTATAATGAACAACTTTTCTCTAATGGCTTTTTCTTAAATCTTCATAGAAATGGGATGATTTTGGAGTGAGAAAGCTAGGTTTAAGGTTGAGAATGGAAGGAAATGGTTTGTTCCCGTGAAATGCAGATCCAACTACTCCCTTTTTATAGAAATGGCTTGATGAGATCGATCTGCATAGGGTGGAGATCAATCTGGCAGTACTTAAATCCTTTAGTTTCTCAACATTTTAAAAGCATGAGATCGATCTGTTGAATGCATGAGATCGATATGCAATGTTGAATGGGATCAATCTGCTCAATGAAACATGATCGATTTGTCTCAGGCAGAGAGCTTAGGAGATCGATCTGGCCATTAAGAGGAGATCGATCTGGTCTAACCTGAGGTTAATGGAGATCGATCTGCTTGAATGAGGGATCGATCTCCCTCTTCTAGAATGCTTGGCATTGTGCTTTCCAGGCCATGAGATCGATTTCTCCTTGCATGGGATCGATCTGGCCTTCATCCTGCACCCTTTTTGCTGTAAATTCTCCATTTAAACTCATACTAAATCACTTTAACACTCATTTATCAATCCATTCAAACTTAGAACTCAAAAACATTTATTTCTTGTAAGTCATATGTAATGTAACTTGTTTGTACATCAAATAATCATATACATTACATAAAAATTTACGGGTCTTACACTTTGCTAGGCAGAAGAAAATGGAGATCGACCTGCACTTGGGAAGGGATCGATCCTTTCTCAGCAGAACTACATTGAGATCGATCTGCTTGAATATGGGATCGATCTGCTTTGCATAAAGGATCGATCTAGCCTTCATCTGCAAGTCCCCAACTGCAGTTTTTCCTAAACTTTTCTACGAACAACTTGCATTCAATTGCTTCACTATCCATTTCCCATTCTTTTCACACTTAGAGCATGAAAAGATCCATTTCTTATGATTCAAGTATTATGTAACTTGTGCGTACATGATGGAATCATAAAAGGTACACAGAATTCATAGTCCTTGCATTATCATTTCGTGTTTTAAGTCCTTATATTCAATCTGAATGTTTTGAGTTCCATTTGTTTAGTCTGTGGCCACTTCTGCCCTTATTTAGCCATTATGTGAATTCATGAATATTCATTCATTCTCTTTGTAATTTCATTCAAGCAAAAGGTCTTCTTATGATACAATTAACATACGGAAATGTGTACATCATATGAATCATATGGTATACATCACCAAAACTGGGTTTTACATAATCTCCCCCCACTAAAGAAATTTGGTCCTCCAAATTGAAACCAATTCAGTACGTGAATAAATCTAGGTACTTCTCTTGCATCATACTCTCCAACTCCCAGGTAGCTTCCTCCAAAGTGTGATATTGCCAAAGAACTTTCACTAAGGAAATCATCTTCGACCTCAACACCTTCTCTTTCCTATCCAAAACCCGAATCGACTTCTCAACATACGACAAGCTCTCATTGAGCTCCAATGGCTCATATCTAATCACATGTGCTAGATTTTGGTGGTATTTCTGTAACATAGAAATGTGAAAGACGTTATGAATACCCGCTAGCTCAGGTGGCAATGCTAGCCTGTATGCCTTCTCTCCCACTTTATCAAGTATCTCAAATGGCCTGATATACCAAGGGCTCAACCTACCTTTCTTACCAAACCTTATAATCCCTTTCGAGGGAGAAACTCTCAAGAATACTGACTCACAAACAGTAAACTCCAGTGGTCTCCGTCTCTTGTCAGCATAACTCTTTTGCCTACTCTGAGCTGTCTGTAACCTTTTACAAATCAACTGGACGTCCTCAGAGGCCTGTCTCACTAAGTCAAAAGCAAAAATCTGTCTATCACCAACCTCCTCCCATCTAATAGGGGATCGACACCTGCGTCTATACAGTGCCTCATATGTTGCCATCTCGATACTCACATGATAACTATTATTATAGGTGAACTCGGCTAGTGGTAGATGATCATCCCAAGAGCCTCTAAAATCCAGTACACACACTCACAACATATCCTCTAGTGTCTGTATAGTTCTCTCTGACAGACCATCTGTCTGAGGATGGAAAACGGTGCTAAAACTCAACTAGGTCCCCATCATTTCCTGAAAGTGTTCCCAAAAGTGGGAAGTGAAGCGAGTATCCCGATTAAAAACAATGCTCACTGGAACACCATGTAACCGAACTATCTCTCAAACATACAAGTTCGCCAACTGACTCAAAGTATCGATAGCTCTCATAGCTAAGAAATGAGCTGATTTCGTCAACCGATCCATAATTACCCAGATAGCATCATAACCTTTGCGGGTCCTCGGTAAACTCATCATAAAATCCATGGTGACTTGCTCCCACTTCCATGTGTAGTATCGATAGAGGTTACAATAACCCTGCAAGTTTCTGATGCTTTACCATCACCTGCTGACAGACAACACATCTAGCGACATCCGAAGATTTTGATACTTCTTAGTACTCCTTAGATGTATCGTATACCTCGATGAGTGAGCTTCTATAGAGATCAACCTCCTAATCTCTGGATCATCCAGAAAACATATCCTACCTCTGAACCTCAGCAATCCATTTGAACTCAAATCAAAATCAATCTCTATACCCCTCTATAACTGCCTGATACCATCACTGCACTGCTGATCAATCCACTGAGCCTGTCGGATAAGATCTACCACATCCGGTTCCAACCGCAAGCTAGCTACTATACAACCACTATCAATATCAGACAGGGTCACATCTAAACTGAAGCTCGTGAACTGTTCCAACAGCTCATGTTCCCTAATCATCATGTACAATACCAACCCGAGATGCTTCCTACGCAGTGCATCAGATACTACATTCGCCTTACTCAGGTGGTATAGGATTTCACAATCATAATCCTTACTCGAGCCATCTTCTTTGTCTCATATTCAGCTCCTTCTGCGAGAACAGATCCTTAAGGCTATTATGATCCGTAAATACTTGAAACTTCTCACCATAGAGGTAGTGGCGTCATATCTTCAACACAAACACTACGGCTGCCAATTCTAAATCGTGAGTCGGATAGTTCCTCTCGTTATCCTTCAACTGTCTGGATCCATAGGCAACTACCATTCTATCCTGCATAAGTACACAGCCCAATCCCTAGTGTGATGCATTCGTATACATAGAAAAACCTCCTGAGCTGGTAGGAATGGTAAGAATTAGAGTAGTGGTCAATTGACATTTAAGCTCCTGAAAACTCCTCTCACATGCCTCGTCTCACACAAACTCAACATCCTTCCGTGTGAGACGTGTCAACAGAGCAGCTAGTCCGGAGAAACCCTCTACGAATCTCCGATAATAACCTGCCAATCCTAGAAAACTTCTGATCTTAGTGACTGTCCTGGGCTGTTCCCACTGAATAACTGCCTCAATCTTAGATGGATCTACTGATACCTTATCCCTCGATACAACATGGCCCAGAAATGAGATCTACTCCAACCAGAAGTTACACTTACTGAGTTTGGCATATAACTCCTTCTCTCGGAGGGTCTGTAGAACTATCCTTAAGTGCTACTCATGATCTTCCCTAGACTTGGAATAAATCAATATATCATTGATAAACACAATCACAAACTGGTCTAGGTATGGCTTGAACACATCATTCATCAAAGCCATAAATGTTGTGGGGGCATTCGTCAATTCGAATGGTATAACCAAGAACTCGTAGTGGCCATAACGAGTACGAAATGCTGTCTTGGGTACATCTCCACTTCGTATCCTCAACTGATGGTACCCAGACTGTAGATCTATCTTAGAAAAGACTTTTGGTCCACGGAGCTGATCCAACAGATCATCAATGTGTGGAAGGGGATACTTGTTCTTAATGCTAGCCTTATTCAACAACCGATAATCTATGCACAGTCAGAAGCTCCCATCTTTCTTCCCAGATTCGGAGCTCCTCAAGGTGAAACGTTCAGTCTAATAAACCCCTTCTCTAGCCACTCCTACAACTGGTTCTTCAGGTCTTCCAACTCAATCGGAGCCATCCTATACGATGGTCGAGATATCGGTTCAGTACCAGGTACCAACTCTATACAAAACTCTATCTCTCGGTCCAGTGGTAATCCTAGTAGATCATTCGTAAAGACATCAGGAAACTCCATAACCACTGAAATGTCTCTCAATTGCGAACGGTCCTTATCTGTGTCAACCACGTAGGCAATAAACCCTTCACATTATTAATCATTTAGTTAGTATAGAAATTCATCCATTCCCTTTACAACAACTACTACTTTCATTACTTTTCAAGGGAACTTTACAATACATTTTTCAGGGAAACTTACGGTAACACTATCTACCCCTGAAAACATTACCGTCTTAGAAAAACAATCTAAAATAGCACGGTTTGCAGCCAACCAATCCATTCCAAAAATTACATCAAAATCACTCATATTCAATTGAATAAGATCGGCTGCCATATCTTTTCCCCTATCATCAACCTATAATCCCTATACACATATTCAGTCAACTGACTATCGTTCATGGGCGTAAGAATCAACAACATTCTATCTAATGATGTAAGCTCAACATATTTTGACAACTTACATGCAAATGATGGTGATATTAAGGAATGTGTGGCACCAAGATCAAATAGTACAAATGCTTCTAAATCAAGAATTAGGATGGTACATTTAATCACATCAGCTGATGCGTCTGTGGTGTCCTGGTCTAGTGCATGTACTCACCCTCTGCCAACAACCTGCTTCCTTTTTTCGCAGTTGTGGCTCTCCTCTTCGGAGTAGAAGTCTCAACAAGAGTTCTCTCCGACTCCTTGCCCTTCTGTGGGGCAGTCTCAATCATCTTGGGGCAATCTCGTACGATATACCCTGGCTTCCCACAATGATAGCACACTACCGTAGACATCGAACAAGGCCTGTTACCGTGATACCTGCCACATCCTCTACACTACTTGGTAGTCGGTCATGTTCCTCTAATAACTATACCCCTCGGTGGTGCTGAAGTCGAATACACTGGAGGCTTTACCATCATCTCCTGTACCTCTTTAATCCGAGGTCTCTTATCAGACAGTCTTTGACCTCCTCTTCTGACCACTCTATCAACTCCGGATCTCTTTCGGTCTCTATCTCTACCTCTACTGATCTTTTGATACGTCATCGCGTCCTAAGTGACCTAGACGTGTAAATCGCAAGTGCACGGGTCGTACAAGTAATAACGAGAATTGAGTCTCAGATTATCGTCCCACAGAAAATACAGTTAGCCTAACTAAGTACCAGTTAATTTTACCCTAAGTATATTCTAGCAAATTATGAATATTAAGAGAGTGATCTACAAGGTTTGAATTGAAAATACTAAAAAACAATAAAAATAATGAAAATTATAAAATAAATGAAATAGAGCGAAAATTACATACAGAGCTCCAAGCAAATAAAAGTGATAACTTACAAAAGAAGAATATTGAAATTAAAATTAATTAGTGCAAATAGTATAAAGATGCAAATAAGAAAATAAGGAAATGAAACTAAATAGAATAAAACTAGACAATCCTAATATAAAAATAAAATTTGCATGTATTTAATCTAATAAATTTAACAAAAATAAAAATAGAAATTAATCTAACCAAAAATCAAATGAAAAAAAATTGAAATATAAAAAGTAATAAATAGTTACTAACTTACTAGAATGCCTAAATTAAAATTAAAATCTATCCTAAATGATGCATGAGAAATAATTAACCCCTAAATATATGCATGAAAATAATTAAATTAAAATTTTAATTGTAAAAAAAGAAAGAAATTAAGATTTAATCTAAACTAAAATCTAAAGCTATTAAATCTAACAATCTTAAACCTATGCAATGTAATTAAACCAATGAAATATTACCTAACTCATTAAAAAGTGCAATAGATTAAAATACACTAAACTATTAAAAATAAACTTCTTGAAATATTGCAAACTAAACTACAAAATAACTGCAAACATTAAAACATTAGCTAAACATGCTCTCGACTGAACACTTCTTTCTGCCATACTATACTCTGCAGCAGATGGCAACATTTTGTTCTGCCATGCACAACAGTTTACACTACACCCATGCTCATTCATCCACCAGGTGCTGTCCTGCGACTGCTACTATGTTACCGCAATACAGCAGCACCACAATCCTGTCACACACGTCCAATGTCTGCTACGAGTATGCCTTTGCCAGCACAGAACTCTTCACTGCCCAAACCTTTCACCAGCTTCAGTCCAGCAGCAAACCATTCATATACATCATCTGCCACCCACGTCTTTGCACTGTACCACCTACACAGGAGCCACGTCCTGCTGCTCCGCTACACACGTCCTAGCAACACAGCACCGCACACTCCAGGCAGGCCAACACAGCAGAAATGGCATCCTGCTCCAGGCACACACTCACATCTAGCAACAGTCACAGCCCGTCCGACCTTCAACCAGTTTAGCCTTCAGTAGCAAAGCGACAGCAGTGAGATAGCGAAGTAACTTAACAGGATGCAAAGAAATTTATATTAGCCATTAACAAGGAACTGGAATAATAAACAACATATGAACAGTACAAATGAATTAAAATAGAGAAGAACAAAGCATGGTGTCTGTTCGCCATTGTCACAGCCAAGCTCTCAGACCAGCCATGTACATTCTCTCCAATTCAGCTAGTCACACCGGCAGCTTCAATTCTACCGCTATGCCCTTCTGCTTCATTCCCGATCTTCCTGCAGTGCACCACACAACTATGCCAGCAAGCAAAGTAGAAAGTACTGAGAAGAACAACATGTAGAACAAGATGAAACACAGAATACAGGTTGAACTTTAAGTGCAGAACAGTGAAACTTTAAATGCCGAAGAAAGAAAAATTAATGCAGTACATAATCTTCAAACTAAAGAATGACAGTTAAAATAAAATTTAAGAAAACACAGCAACTAAGGAAAAAGAACTAGAAGAATGTAGTAGCAAAACAAAGCTTAGGTGCTGTCCATCATTCCCTCAAATCTGAAAACTAGTAAAAGTATTATGGAGTAAGCGGTGTGATGATGCTTGGCTGTGTCATGCAGCCTCCTCGGCTCAACCAATATAGCTTCACCATGCCAGCGACGCAGGAGCAATGTCCAGCAACAGACCTGCACCACAAACCAAGAGTGCCTCCACTCAAAACAATAAATTTTTCATTTTAAACTTTAAGAAATTAAAGTTGAAAATAGTAGAAAGATGATGAAACAGTAAACAAGTGAAAGACAACCGAACTGTAAAATGGAGAATGATGAAACGTATAAACTGGAAAATTGCAAGATAAACACAATTTAATAAATATGCAGAAAAATGAAAATGAAATAGTGGTAATCAAGTTGAGCAATATGGTTGTGGTTCACCAGCTCAAGCTCCCCCTAATCTACCCTAATGAACACTAAAAGCCATGGAAAACAAACAGTGAAAATGACTAGGAATAGAAAAAAAAAAACCAAAGCTTTTAATTGAAGAGGTTTAACTGTGCCGAAAAATAAAAACAGTAAAAGAGAAACTTGCAAAACCCATATTAGTGGTGGCTGCCAACGTGAAATAGCTTAAAAGAAAACTAAGGAAAGAAAATAAACCTAGCAATAAAAACTTTAACCTAAAAAAAAAAACTAAAACTAATTCCTAAAAACTACTTCTAAAAACTACTTGGTTTTCAATTGTCTCATCATGTTCTATTTATACAAAAAATTAGGGGTATAAAGGTAATTTATAATCCTAGATGAGTTGGCATTGTTTGGCCAATTGTCTTCACTCCATTCACTTTAGAGAAGATATTTCCATGTCATTTGTCTTCTTGTCCACTTGGATGTGCGATGTGGCATGTGGTAGCCAATGTGTCCTTTTAAGCCCATTTTCAATCCATTTTCTATCGAAATGATTGAAGTTCATCCGGATTTAATTTATCTACAAACATAAGAATTTTAATTAAATTGAGGGAATAATTAATAAAATAATATAAGGATTAAAATAATTAATTCAGAAATTAAGTATAAATAATTCCTTTTTAATAGAATTATCATCTTCCCAAACTCAGAGGCATTCCGCTCAATGTCTTACTCACATAACTACGCCCTACGCACAACCTCCTCATATGTCAAGATATCCAATGGAACCAATCTAGATCTGATGATTGATTTCAATCCATCAATGAATTTCCTAACCTTCCTCGTATCACTGCTCATCGTATCCAGGTCGTACCTCCCTAGGGATATAATCCTGTCTCATACTCGTCTACAGATTAGTTCCCCTGGGCCAACCCCATAAACTCTATCTGCAACTTCCTCTAAGCAGTGTCTAGAACATACTGTCTCCGGAAGGCCTCCAACAATACCTCCCAAGTGATCTCAATGTGTCGGGCTCTCAAAATCGGTTTGGTGGACTTCCACCAATGCTTTGTCGCTCCCTTCAGCATGAACGCGGCTTTTCCATCTCTGTAGTTATACACTCAAAGAACCCGTACAACTTCTTGATCTCACTCACCCAGTCCTCAGCACTATTGGGTCCTTCACTCCACTGAATGACGACGGTTTAAAATTTTAAAATTACCGTAATTTGCCCAAATCACATCTATAATCCCAAACTCTGCTACCTTGTTGTGAAACAATAGGTGATGTTGTATCCTGAACTGGTGGGGGTTTATCTGCCGCCTGTGGCATCTGCGCTCGCTGTGTAGGAGTATCAGAAGTAACTGCCTATCCATCACCAGTAGCCTGGGTAGTTGGGCCTTATCTCTCCCCAGCTCCCTGCATAGACTGAGCGACTAGCTCTATAATAGTCTCCATACTCCGCTCTAACCTAACGAAGTGTGCCTCAAGATGGCTCATGCGAGATCTGACCAGTTTGTGGCTCGACACGGCTCTCAGACCTCCCTCTACGGCCCCTAGCACATGCATCGCCCCTCTACCACTGCGTGTGACAAGCATAATGCCTAAATTCCTACATCCATAATTATCCATTAGTCTAACTGTAAGACTCGAATTTAATTAAAATACGAAAATTAAATAAGAAAAGATGGGGAAAGTATGAAGGAAGTCGGGTTAAATTAATCCCGAACACGTGCAAGGGTAAAATGGTCAAAAGACCAAAGGTCGGTATAATTTCGATAAGGAAATTTAATTAAAAATATGGATTTGAGAAATCTTGGTCAATAAAGATGAAATAAATTTATTTTGGGTTAAATTGATCAAGATATTAATTTATTGGAATTAATCGGGATTAATCGGGATTTTTAGTTCGGAAGAATAATCCCTAAAATAATCGAAAAATATACCGAAAAGTCATTCGGGATAATATCCAAAAAATACGAAGAAATTATACCCGAAAAAAGAGGTTAAAATATAATAAATAAATTAAATAAATTAATTTAGAATTAAATAATAATTTTAAGGGATATTTTGGATTTTTATAGAGTATTTTAATGAATAGTATAATGATTAAAATAAATAATAATAATAATAAAAATAATTAATAAAAGAAATGAAAAAAAAAAGAGAAACTGGAAAGAAAACAATCGGGGAGAGAGAACCCGAAAAACCGACAGCCAACCCGAGGAAGATCGGCGAGCCGTCCGGCGGCCGATGGCCAGGCCAAGGACCGAAAAAGGAAGAGCGGGGGTCGGCGACCTCACTGGTACCGGCAGCACGCCCAACCGACGCCGGAGGAAGCCGATCGGAGGAGAGAAAGGTCGACGGGATTGAGGGGCTCGGTCCCGGCAAACGGCGGCGATCCGACCGGAACCGAGGCCCGATTTCGAGAGCCCAGGCGACGGCGGTGCTTTTGAGACTGATAGCACCCGACGAGACGGCGGGAATCGCCGGCGGTGGCCAAGAGGAGGAGAATGGGTCCGACGGCCGAGGGAGAAGAGCCGAACCGGCGGCGTTCCGACGAGCTTGACCCAAGCCGAGGCCAAATTCGAGACGCGGACAGCCTTACGGAGCTGCTGGCGGTGGAAGCCGGCAGAGAACCGGCCGGCAAGGTGGTGAACCGGGGGTGAACCGGTCGAACCGGAGTGAACCGACGGTCTGAACCGGTCCGAACCGGACTGAACCGGTTCAGCCAAAAAGAGAGGAAAAATGGGAGAAAAAAGGAAAAGAAAAAGAGGAAAAAAATTGAGAAAAATTTCTGAGATGCAATCGAGCTTCGGGTAAGACGATAAGCGGTCAAATTGACCGATTTAGATTTTGGAATATTTTATTTAATTAATTTTTGACTGGAAACTTACCCAGAAAATTGTGGAATTGTGTAGCTCGACGATTGGCATCCACTGAGGGCTCGAGATAGCCTCGAATTTCGTACTAGCATGGAATATCGGGTAAGTGACCCTTATTTACGACAATTACCTCGTTATGCGTGATATTGATTTAATTTCCGCATAAATTGAATTAAATTATGAAAATTTAGATAAATTGTCGTAAATAATCGATTTAGCTATTCGAGAATTAGAACGAGGCCCAATAAATTATTGGTGGGCCCAATGAGCCCAATAGGTCTCGATAAAGTGAAAATTAAGGGGTAAATGGGCCCAACGATTTAAATTAAGCCCAAAAAGTATTAAATACAATTAAATTGCATAATATCTGACCTGAGGAATATTAATACGCAGTTCCGGACATTTGATTTGGGAGCATATCGGACTGCGCGACGGGACTACATTGGAAAAGAAAAGGTCAGACTCGACAGGAAAATAAGGTAAGGGAATTCTGCGGACTGCTAGAGGTAACTTTACGCAATTTTAAATTCATATGTAGTCCTTTAAAATTTATCTGAAGGGTCTAGAGGTCAATTAATAATTTTAGTGCCCTGAATGGGCAAATTACTAAAATACCCTTGCTATGGGTAAATTCTAAAAATTTAGGAAAAATTGGGAGGAGCAAGGACAAGAGGTTCCTGCTCGTTCTGGAGGTATTTCAACACATGCATGAGTAGGCTGGCTCACTTTTAAAGAAAAATGCATAGCATTGCATATCTTAATTGATGTGATTTCTGTGAAAACTATTAGGAAATAACCGAGCCGCCTACATGTTTTTATTTACATGTGACGTGCTAGAGCTCAGCTCGCACGATGTTTGATTTGTGTGATGCATGCATTAGTGCTGGAGCGAGAGCTCGCACTAGAGTTTTACATGCATAGGTGCTAGAGTATAACTCGCACCAGATTTCACATGCTTTTGCGTGACACGGTGCTAGAGTCTAACTCGCACCAGATTTTACATGATTTTCATGACAGTGTGTGGGAGTTTAACTCGCACCAGATTTTATAAGATTTTCATACGATTTATATACAGAGTGCTGAGCTTAGCTCGCACTAGTTTTACTGGATTTGTGGAGTAGCGCTGTCTGCCCTTGGAGTCAGCCAAAAGGCCCAACAGGCTCAAAAGACCTCTTAAGTAGGGTGAGAGTGAGGGATGAGGTTGGCGGCCTTGTGGAGATGTAAAGCGGGCTCTGCCAAGTTTACTTGATTTGATGAGAGTGCTGAGCATCGCTCACACTGATTTTTATGAGAACATACGATGAGCCGTGCTTGGAGCATCGGGTAGACTGTGTGTCACCGACTTAATAGGCTCGCACGTGCGTTTTGAGACATGGCAACGAGTATTGAGTTATGAAAACCTCTGTGGGAAGCAGGCCATTTGGGCTGAAGTACCTAGAGTGATATGGGTCCATGGAGTACGATGTACCGTGCAAGTAGCATGGAGTACGATGTACCGTGGGGTATCTTCGGATACGGTATCTTTGTGATACAGGGTATCTTCGGATACGGTATCTTTGTGATACGGGGTATCTTTGTGATACGGTATCTTTGTGATACGGGGTATCTTCGGATACGGCATCTTCGGATGCGTGAGATCGGATAAGACTGACGGGTTGGATTGACCCACCTCCCGGGCAGTTCCCGATCAGGGTGAGACCTCGTGCACTGGGATCCGTGAAGCTAGAGGGACTCACGAGGACATATTGGCCAGTCCTGGTTATTACCGATATACAGTATTGCCTAGTCTCGTATCTTGTATATATATATACGTATGTTTTCGATATCAATGCTTTTGAGAAACTCAATTTCCATGGTTTTGTGTGAGTCAGGATCACCCGAAGGAGGGGTCGAGTCCTGACTTCATTGTGAAATTTTTAAAGAGAAAGAAATGATTTAAAATAATTGCATGTTGAGTTTTCCGTGCAAACTTGATTTACATAACATCATAACTTTCATATCATATGTTTTAAAATGTGTGGAGAAAGGGTGGTTTATGCATGGCACCACGTTCATGTAGGTAGTATGGTTACCTACTTGTTCGTAAGATTGCCTTACTGAGCTTGATGTGCTCACCCCTTTCATTTTCTCCCACAGATAATCTCCAGTTGAAGTCGCGACGACTTAGTACTGCATTCCGGATATCCGCTGCTGCCCATCAACATAAGGTATATACACTTGTACATATTGTATCTACATAAGCATAGCACAGTAACATGTTTGTAAGTGTCTCTAGGGGATGTATAAATAATGTAAACAATTATAAATAACTGGAGAAGAAATAAGTTAGATGGTAATTGAATGGTGGGACTGGCATTGACGCACAGCCCAATTATTAGTGGAGTGTGGTCACGATTCGAGGACAGGTAAGAAGTTAAGTAAGAAAATAATAAAACGCGAAAAATTAACTCTGATTTTTGGGTAGTTTGGGTCGTGACAATAACCCATCCGATATACAGATTTATATATAAACAAAGCACAACAATATGGGGATGTAAATTCTCTTATTACTAATTTCGACTCATATCAGGTCAACGTAACTCTGATACCACCTCTGTCACGACCCGCTTTCATCCAAAAATCACTATAAATTTTTCACTTTATACATTATTTACCCTGTCGTGAACATTTCCAACACCAATTAGTTGAGCTATGATCCAGAGTTAGTTATCTCTTACCATCAACCATATCACTTAACATTGATATACAATAAATGTACACTTAAATTGCTTACATTAAAACTCTATTAATTAGTACGTGTCTACAAATATTTACATCCCCAAATTTACATTCCAAAAGTATTAATGTGTTGTACTTGTTTAGATACAAAGCGATATTAATGTGTATACCTCTTAGTGATGGGGAGCAGCGGACATTAGGAGTGCAAGTCTCTGCTCGCTCTCAACCACTATGAATACTCTGTAGAGATAGAAAGTGAAAGGGTGAGCACAACTTGCTCAATAACGAGATAATGTAAGCAGGTAGACAGCTACACTATCTACATGCTTATAATGCCATGATATGAAAATTATTTACATTCGGAGCACGAGGTAGTATAAAACCATGCCACATGAATATGTATAGAATATATGAAAACTCATAAAATCAGGCATGATAACACATGGAAAATCAACATGTAAAAACATTTCATGCTCATCACAACAAAACTCACCAGTTTCATCTCAAATCATAAATTTCATCATAATCATTTAAATCAAAGCTAATCCGCTCTTCGAGAACGTCTTATGCAAAAACCTCATTTCTTTAAAACATAATCACGGGTGTCACCCCTCCTTCGAGTCTACATGGGGTTAATCAAAATAATATGATACCACGTGAGGCATGTAAGTTACATTACGAAAACAAATTGAGAATAATGGCCATTTATAAATCCCTATAATCCTAGGCTACGCGGATCCCGACGTGCGGGGCATCACAACTACAACGAGAGGTGAGGTCAACCCTACTCGTGCAATAACTCAACCAACTACTCATCAAGACTACATGGTATAGCATGCTCCATGTGACATACACGGTACAACGTACTCCGTGGACCCACATCGTCTGGGGTGTCTGCCATAGACCTTAGCCCACATCATTGTCTGGGGTGCCTACCATATGACTTAGCCCACATAACTGTTTGGGGTGCTTGCCATAGGACTTAGCCCACATAATGGTTCGAGGGTGCCTACCATAGGTCTTAGCCACCTTATACCATGTCGGTAACCATCTCATTTCTGAAAATACGCGTGCGATATATCATCTCACTATGACACAGTTTACGGGAGGCTTCAGCATGATTTTCTGTAAAGTATATAAAATCCTCGTACGAGCAACCCTCCAGTACGACTTTCATGCATAGTAAAGCAATATAAAATCACGTACGAGCAACGCTCCAGTATGACTTTCATGCATGTTATAGGTAAAAACTAGTACGAGCAGGGCTCTAGCACTATCAGCATGAGTTAAAACAATGAAATCTAGTGCGAGCTAGGCTCCAACACTATTTGTACTGACACAAATATGATAGGCGGCTTTAGTTTAAATAAAGTATTTTCAAAAATACAACTTAGCACAAAATCCATGCTATTTCACGTAACCACAAATAGCAATAGCCAACCTATCCTCATTTCATTCATAACAAAGCATTTTATCATGATATAAAAATCAAAATCATGAAAATCCATGCATTTTAGGATCCTTACTACCCTTTTCATAAAATCCCTCTACCAGGAGTAAAATCATCATCTTTCCTTATTTTTGGAATGTTTCACAAAATTTCTTATTCTATTATTAGATAGCTTAGAGAAATTCACGCCCTATAATTCCCCTCAAAATACGTATAGCAACCTCTATGCACTTATAAAACCCCCTTACCTTGAATCACGTCGAGCGTAGTACAAGTTCCACCGCTGGAAGTTCGTCCAATCCAATTTACCCTTAATCTAGTCTCTGGAGCTGCAAACATTCATCAATCACTTCAGTCAACACTGATAACTCATTTTACAACTTCATCATAATCGATATATCTTATTGGACCTTATTGCATCAAGTTTGGCCCATGATTACATTCGGCCATGGCATGGTGGCCGAACACCCATCATGGCACTCTTAGCCAATTTAGCTAGCAATTAACTTAGTTATTTGTCAAGCACTTGGCATGCATGCTTAAACCTTAGTTTTCCATTCATTCATGCATTTTCACAAACACCTTATATGTACATTTCATAACTTCATCCAATTCCATTTACTAATTTCCTAAAACCATCTCAAAATCATGCACATAACATTACCAACACCATGGTATAATCACTTTATGACTGAATCAACCATAGTTCATTTCCTCACACTAAACCGATATTTTTGTCATGGTTGATTCATCATACTCTAGGTAGTTTCAGTCAATAATACATACACTAAATAACCCATAACAATGTCTAGATAAACATACTTGAAGTTGGTGCATTGAAAACTCACCTAGCTTATACTTCCTCATTTGGCCAAATCTTAAGGGAAGACTTTGTTCCTTCAATTCAGCAACTTGAATGTTGATTCTAAACTATGTTATTCTCCTCATCATAATGAAAAAATTTTCTCAAACAACTTTCTTTGAATCTGGTAGGGAGGTGATGATATTTTAGAGTGAGAAAGCTAGGTTACTTTGTGAAAATGGAGAGGTGTTTGATGTTTCAAAGAAGAAGACTCAACTGTCGGGCCTTTTTATATAGAATTGGCATTGTGAGATCGATCTCCTAGGGTGAGAGATCGATTTTTCTTAGGGTTAAACTACACGATTTTTCCAATAAGTAAGCCATGAGATTGATCTGCTATAGTGAAAGGATCGATCTGCTCTTGATAGAATCAAATGGGGATCGATATGCTCATGGACAGAGATTGATCTACTCTTTGGAAGGGATCGATCTTTGCTAGGTAAAAGCAAATAGAGATTGATCTACACTTGGGAAGGGATCGATCCTTTCTCGGTAGAACTGCATTGAGATCGATCTGCTTGAATATGGGATCGATCTACTTTGCATAAGGGATCGATCTGGCCTTCATCTGTAGGTCCCCAACTATAGTTTTTCCTAAAATTTCAAAGAACAACTTGCATTCAATTGTTTCACTATCCATTTTGCATTTTATTCACACTTAGAGTATGAAAAATCCATTTCTTATGATTCACATATTATGTAACTTGTGTGTACATGATGGAATCATAAAAGGTACATAGAATTCACAATCCTTGCATTATCATTTCGTGTTTTAAGTCCTTATATTCAGTCTGAATGTTTTGAGTTCCATCTGTTTAGTCTGTGGCCACTTCAGCCTTTATTTAGTCATTACGTGAATTCATGAATATTCATTCATTCTCTTTGCAATTTCATTCAAGCAAAAGCTCTTCTTATGATTCAATTAACATATGAAAATATGTACATCATATGAATCATAAGGTATACATCACCAAAAGTGGGTCTTACATAAGAGGTTAACTCGCACACTTATGGACATGGTTAGGTTCATGATAAGTAGAATCAACTTATCAGGTTTTCTTGAGTGTAAAACCTAAAAAACTACCATGTATATTCGAAATAGAGTTCATACCAAATCAGTACCAAAAATACCTTTTGAGTTCTTCTAGTTTGAATCATCTTCGAGTATGGAGTAGCCTTGTTGAGGTGAAAATCTATGACCAATGGAATTAAAGTTAGATCCCAAAACCACTAAGTGTTACTTCATTGGATACCCCAATAGATCCAAAGGTTATAGATTCTATTATACTACTTGTGAGACAAAGATTGTTGAGGCATTAGCAGCAAGTTTCTTGAAAATAATGTTTATAATTTTGTTGGTTTAATAAATAATGGAACTATTTTGAAGGAAACACTTGTTATCTTTCTTATGGCTATTGTGCATGAAAAAGGTGGTTTTATTAACCTGTTGATAAAGTGATTAATGTGCAACATCATGAGGATGCTGTGAATAATCCATTTGATTTAGAAAAACCTATTGTACTTGTTCTTGTGCCCATTAGGCGTTCTAATAAGGTAAGAAGGCCTGAAATAATAAATGATTTAATTGTATATTTAGGTGAAGCTGATTATGATATTGTTTTAATCTAGTAAGTTAAAATGATGCAATCTTTTATGAACAATCTTGTAGATGGATAAAGGATATTTATGATGAGATTTATTCCATGTATTATAAAGGTGTGAGAACGCTAGTAATGGTTTTAGACCTATAGGTTGTAAATGAGTATTTAAGATCAAAAAGATCCTAAAGGCAACATAAAGCGATTCACAGCAAGATCGATGGCAAAAAGGTTTACACAAAAGGAATTGATAGATTTCAAGAAAACATTTTCACCAGTATCTTTAACGGATTCTTTTAAGATTATTATAGCTATGCTCATTATGATTTAGAGCTCCATCAGATAAATGCGAAAAAAACCTTCTTAAATGGAGGTCTATGTAAGGAAGTGTACATGCAATAACCTTTGGGTTTCGTTGTGAATATGGTGGATCAATGCATATATCCTAAGTGTACATGCAATAAATGATATACTACTTGCTAGTTATGGTACTAATCTACTCCATGGGACTAAGTTTGTTCAGTCTAAATCTTTTAATATGAAAGATCTTGGTGATGCTCTCAATGTGTTAAGGATTGAAATTCATAGAAACAGGTCTAAACGCTTTTTGGGGCCATTACAAAGGGTATACATTGAATATGTTCTTGAAAAGCTTAAAATGGATACTTGCAATCCTAGAGATGTTCATATTGCTAAAAGAGATAAATTTAGTAAAGACCAATGTCTTTAGAATGAAATTCAGAAAAGTTTGATGAAAGATAAACCTTATTCTACTGCTGTAGGTAGCCTGATGTACGCTGAGGTTTGCTTTAGGCCTGATCTATCTTTTGTTGTGAGTGTTTTCGATAGATATCTCTCTAATCCAGGTGATAAGCATTGGATTGCTGTTAAAAGGGTGATAAGGCATTTGCAGAAAACAAAGGGCTATATGCTTATTTACAAAAGGGTTAATGATCTTGAAGTGGTGGGGAATGTAAGTTGATTACATCTCAAGGCTATTGAGGATTTACTAAAACAATTTCACAATAGTAATGTTCTCAAAGAATAGTAAGAATTCTAGTGGTCATAACACATTGAAATTAAATATTTTGCAGTTAGAGATTGGATTAAGAATTGTGACATTCTTATTGAACATATTGACACTAAAACAATGATAGTAGATCCCTTAACCAGGGTTGTTCCACTCATTGTTTTCAAACAAAATGATTTAAACATAGGGTTTTAAATTCTTTTAATATAATTGGCTAGTGGGAGCAGTTCTACTATGAGCTTGTTTATTTGATTTTGCTTTTGCAATTTCATTAGACTCATATACTTTATTATTTTTTATTACGTGGATGTTATAGAACTTTGATGTTATTTTGATAAGTTTATGCAATGTTGTATATCTACAATATTATCTCAAGATGTGTTTGTTCTCTTTATGAAAACATTGTTTTCTTTCATATAAATATGAACTATAGCTGTTTCCTTGAGAAGATGTATTGAGATTATTATCTTGTTTGTAAAAGTAACTGTAGTTGTCTTTTGGGAGATACGTGTTTGTTTATAGTGATTTTCTATAAAAGGATCACAATGAGGACCTTTACACTTCAGTACGGAAGGATTAATTAGCTATACTATAAGTGTAATTATACCATCACATTATTGTGATCATTTCAATATGGTAATTGGCTTGTGTAATTATGGATGTACTATAATAATATATCATCATCCATAGTTATGAGTAATATACCTTATTGGATTCAATCATGTTTTGTGGTAAATTTATTGAGCTATGATTTGTTTTGTGACCACTAAAGTTGTTTGATACGAGAGTCGTTTTCATTAACTTATTTTAAAAATTGGTGTAATCCTAATTAATGTTGTCTAAGTGGGAAAATGTAAGAATTTTCTTTATTTTGGACGTCCATTAATTGGAATTTTTTTAATAATAACTGGATTAAATATATACTCAATTTTGTGTAACTTTAGGAGATCTAATGTGTTATATTTATCTCATGTGAATATTATAATAATGTGATTAGACCTATAGGGCATTATTGGTGTAGAGCATGTTGTCGAGCTTATGATGGGTGAACTCAACTAGGGTAAATAAATAATAAATGCTAGGTCCCCTCCTTCACACCAAAGGTTTACTATAGTTCTTCTATTTAGACTTGTCGCTAATTGCTAAAAGTGAAGGAAAAGAATACGTTGTTCTCCACGTGTGTTCTTTAGGGTTTTTGTGCCTCTACTGTCAAGGTTAGAAACATGAAGACAAAAGGTATGTTTAGTTTTTTAATTTGTTTAATTTATTCATTGTAGTTCTAGTTAATATGAGATCTATTAAAATATAAATTCTTACAATAAGAAATTTTGTTTTCTTAATTTCTCGACCCGAAACATAATAGAGGGATAGATCTGACAATTTGTGTATAAAAGTCATTTTTTTGTCACGTAAAATTAAGTTTGTATTGTGTAAAACATGAAAATTTTGTACCAAAGTTTTATGTCTTCATGTCAATTTTTTTTTAAATTATCATAATCATATGCAATTTTTATCAAATTTAAATTTATATCATCTTCATGCATTTTATTTATGTAAAATTGCCAAATCAAACAAGATTATTTACTAGCATGACATAAACATTCCCCCTTAAAAAGTAGATATCTCATGCCAAATACAAAATAAACCCCATCTTAAAGTTGATTAGTGATCGGTCCAGACTAGATTATATAATAATGACATATGCAAGCCCAAGTCTGGCTCAACCCTTAAATTCAGATTTGACTTTTAGTCCAAGCTCATTTTTTATTTTATAATGCAATCTGAACCTAGTCCTAATATTATTTTAATTTTTTTTTCGGTATTTTAATTTTTTGTTTATTTTTTATTCTTTAGTCCCTTTGAAATTTAATTTGGTTTAAGAAAAATTGCCTGTCGATTTCCATTCTAAATATATAATCATGTTTATTAATCAGGTAGTTGTTAGACCAACATTCACAGGACAATTATTAGACCAATATCACTCTATGACAGTGAATGTTAGGCAAATAAAAGATTGTATACACAGAAGACGAGTATAGTAGAAATGATAATGCTATGATGGATGTGCAGATATACAAAAAAAAATGAGGATATTCGTAAAAAAAAGTTGGAGTGGCAGCCATTGAAGACAAGATGAGTGAATGTTAGGCAAATAAAAGATTGTATACACAGAAGACGAGTATAGTAGAAATGATAATGCTATGATGGATGTGCAGATATACAAAAAAAAATGAGGATATTCGTAAAAAAAAGTTGGAGTGGCAGCCATTGAATACAAGATGAGTGAAAGTTGTTTATCTTGATTTGGACACATACGACTAAATATATGAACGCTTTAGTTATAAGAGTGGAGGTTATGAATAATACAAAAAGAGACGAGATAGGGGAAGACCGAAAAAGACTTGAAATAAAGTAATCTTGAATGATATGATGGAATTAGAGCTGAAAGAACATATTGATTTTAGATAGGAATGAGGAGAGAAAGAGAATTCATACTGACAACTTAGTTTGAGATCATATATTGGTTCATATAACTTATTCTAATATTGAAATAAAAGTTCTAATAATGATGATACACTACAAAAAAAGATACCTTCAGCGACGGATTTTGTGACGGAATTTTCGTCACAAAAATTACAATTCCGTTATTAATCACGTTTACAGACGGAATTAGTGACGGATATGTCCGTCGCTAATTCCGTTGCTATTTTCGATGTGGCTGATACTCCTCCATTATAGATACATTATTCTGTTACTAATTCCGTCGTTAAAAGTTATAAAATTTATTCCGTTACTAAAACCTTTTAGAGACGAAAATTCCGTTGCTGAAAGTTATTGATTTTTCAATTTGATATTCCGTTGCTGATGCCCTGTAGAGATGGAATTCCGTTGCTGATAGACAGTACATATTATTCCGTAGCTAAAGTACTTTAGAGACAAAATTTCGTTGCTGAAAACATATTTATTGTTTTATAATTTTGTGTTAATATTTCGTATCTAAATAGTTTCAGAGACGAAATTTCGTGGCTAAAAGTATATATTTTTTTTATTATTACTCCGTAGCTAAATTCTATCAGAGACGGAATTCCGTTGCTGATGCCATTTTTTTTTATACAAAACAATAAAAATAAAAAATTTCCGTTACAAAATGGCATCAGAAACGGAATTTCATTACTGATGCCCTTTTGTTTAAGTTTATATAAAATAATATAAATAAATTAAAATTTCTGTTAGAAAAAGACATCAGCAACGGAATTCCGTTGCTGATGCCCTATTTTTTAATTTTTATATAAAATAACATCAATATAATAAAAATTTCGTTACAGAAGTACATCAGCAATGGAATTCCGTTGTTGATACTCTAAATTTTATATTTTTTTTAAAATAAAAACTAAATAAACAAAAATTTCCGTTACAAAACGGCATCAGCAACGGAATTCCGTAGCTACTCAACCGTTTATCACCTTTCTTTTATCTTGAATAATCAAATTAATATAGTAACTATTGTTTACTTAACCAGAGAAATCAACCATGATAAGGCTAGGGAATATGGAATGATTTAAACAGTAACATTGCATCTGAGCAAAATCTTTGTCCTAGCGTTTCCGTAGAGGACAATTCCCCTTACGAAAAGCTCATGAATTACCAAGCAAAGCAGCCAGTACCGGAGCAAGCAAATACCAAGGCCAAGAAAACATCGCAACTAGAAAAAAAACTCAATAGGCTTAGCCTTGCATATAGCTCACAGACAAGGAAACAATTAAAGCCGAACAATATAAATGCCAACATGTAGCAGGGCAGAAAATTAAATAAGCCTGATCAAGCAATGCTAATCAAAGAGATAACCAATAAAGATTCAGTATGCCAGGTCAATGTTATACCATAGCATGCAAAGCAAGGCATTCTTGGCCAGCCCCAAGTTTAAATTAAACATGAGCAAGTACCCATGCAAGCACGCAAAGGCAAGATGCAATACATCAATAGCATTTCGCCAAGTTAATATTTAGCCATCTTTTATAGCAAGTTAGTGAAATCATGGATACTCGTCAGTTGTGGCATAGCACAGATCCGTTAAGTCCACTATACAAATTGTATATACAAAAGCCATAACAATAAAATAGATCTATAACCTGTCCTGTGATGTAATTGGCAGGAGGGTTTATGTCACGACCCAAATTTCCTAAAAATCCCTACAAATTTTTCGCTTTTCATTTCCTTACCCGTCGTGAACAGATATACTACTAAACAGTTGGGCTATGATTCGGTGTTAGTCACCTCTCCCCTATTTACCATTCAATTTCCATATTTCATTTACATATCAATTTATTTAAAACTAAATACATCCCCAATATTACATCCATATACAGTATTGTGCATCTATATGTTCAGATACGAAATTATACAAATGTGTATACCTGGTCTTGCTAAGAAGCAGCGGATAACCGAGATGCGAGACTATTGTCGCTCTCTTCTACTGAATATACCCTGTGGGGTGGAAAATGAAAGGGTGAGCGAAACGTGCTCAGTAAGGCAATAATGTAAGCAGGTAGATAACTATACTATCTACGTGCTGATAATGTCATGATGTAAAAATCGTTTACTTTCGGAGCATGAGGTAAGATTAAAACAATGCCACATGTATGTATATATCATATACAAGAAATCATGAAATCGACATATAAAGCACACATGGAAAATCATCATGTATGACATCTCATGCTCGTCACATTAAAACTTATTTGTTTAATCACAAAACTCATCACTTTGAAATTTATATGTTTCATCATAAATTCATCACATTTAAAACTCATTTATTTCATCATAAACTCTCACTTTAAAACTCATTTGTTTCATCACAAACTCATCACGTTAAAACTCATTGTTTCATCATAAAACAACTTCATCAAGGTCAAACCCATCTCTCGGGAATACCTTGATTCATTAAATCACATCTCTTTAAAAATATAAATCGGGACTACCCCTCCATTGGGTTTGTCCTGGTCTATCCAGACCGTATGATATCATGTGAGGCATGTAGGTTACTGTATGAAAAATCGAGGACTATGGCCATACTATGTCCCTGTGATCCCAGGCTACACGGATCCCGGTGTGCGGGGCATCACAACTGCAACAGGAGGTGGGGTCAAGTCCTACCCGCCAGAATATCAAGTAACATCATAGAGTCATCATGACTGCACGGTACAACGTACTCCGTGTGACATACACGGTACATCGTACTCCGTGGATCCATATCATAGTCTGGGGGTGCCTGCCATAGGTCTTATCCACCTCAATACTATGTCGATAACCAACCCATGTCTCAAAGTATGCGTGCGAGCATCTCAACTCTCTGTGACACACAGTCTACAGGAGGCTTCCGCACGACTATATGCATGTCAACTCGCGTCTAGTGCGAGTGAAGCTCCAGCACCACGCTATGCATATCATGATATCTAAAATCTCGTGCGAGCGAAGCTCCAGCACGGTTTTGTGCACACACAAATTTCTCGTACGAGCAATGCTCCAGTACGGCTTTTCATGAGAAATAAATCAGTAAACTTGAGTGCGAGTAAGACTCTAGCACTCTTTTTACTCATGTAAAAACGATAGGTGGCTCAATCTTGATAAAATATCTTTTAAAATCATAATCGGTACAAACCGGTACCCTTTCGTAAAATTCATGAAATCAACAGCCAACCTATGTGCATATTTGCTTAAATCAAAGCAATATATTCATATAACACGTTAAAAACACGAAATCATGCAATTTCCCTGCCTTACTACCCTTTTTGTAAATTTTACTCCTAAGGGCAAAATCGTCTTTTTCCTTTACTCACCTATGCCCCGATTTTCGCAAAATTATTATTATTTCATTACTAGGTGCTTTAAGGAATTCTGAACCCTGTAAATACCCTCAAAATACGTATAGGCATCTCTATGCACTTACAAAATTCCCTTACCTCGATTTTTCCATCGAATCTGACCTTTCTTCTGATGTCACGTCGCGCAGTCCGATCTGCTCTCAATCCAATGTCCGGAACTGCGTATAAATATTCCTCAGGTCAGACATTATACAACTTAATTGTATTTAATACTTTCTGGGCTTAATTTAAATCATTGGGCCCATTTACCCCTATTGGGCCCAATTGCACCTTAATGGGCCTTAATCGGCCTTAAGCTCATTTTCCACTTAATTTTCACATTATCGAGGCCTATTGGGCTCATTGAGCCCACCAACAATTTATTGGGCCTCGTTCTAACTCTCAATTAGCTCAATTTATTATTTACAACAATTTATTCGACTTTCCAAAATTTAATTTAATTTTATGCGATAATTAAATCCAAAGCACGCATAACGATGTAAATTGTCGTAAATAAGGGTCACTTACCCGAGATTCCATGCTAGTTCGCAAATCGAGGCTGTCTCGAGCTCTCGTTGGATGCCAATTGTCAAGCTACACAATTTCATAATTTTCGGGTAAATTTTCAGTCGAATAATAATTAAATAAAATATTTCAAAATTCAAATCGGTCAATTTTGACCGCTTATTGACTTACCCGAAGCTCGATTGCATCACTGAAATTTTTCCCAATTTTTTTCTCTTTTTCTTTTTCCCTTTTTCTCCCTTTTTTCCTCTCTTTTTTGTTGAACCGGTTCAGTCCGGTTCAGACCCGTCGGTTCACTCCGATTTGATCGGTTCACCGTCGGTTTAAGGCCTTGCCGGCCGGTTCTCCATCGGCTTCCACCGCCAGCAGTTCTGTAAGGTTGTCCGCAGCTCGAATCTAGCCTCGACTTCGTCCAAGGCCGCCGGAAAGTCACCGGTCCGGCTGTTCTCCTCTTCGCCGTCGGTGGTTCCCCCTTTTTTCGTCGATTCCGACGCCGTCCGTCTGTTTCGCCAGCCGTGGCCACCACCGATCGCATCGTCTGGGCCTGGGGAGTCCTCTGCTGGGGGTGGGGTTGGCCAGATCGACGCCGTTCGCCGTCGATTGGAGCTCTTTCTCCCGCGGCTTCTCTCCCCCGATCCGCCGGATTCCGGCGTCGGTAGGCTGCACCGCCGGTACCATCTTGCTCGTCGGGCGTCGCTCTACGTTTTCCGACCTTCGCCTGGGCTCAACGGTCGCCTGTGGCTCGCCGGTCTCCCTCCCCGTTTTCGGCTTCCGTTTTCGTTTTCTCTCTCCCCGATACATGTTTCAGATTTTCTCTTTTTTTTCTTTTTTTTCAATTATTATTTTATTTAACAATTTATTTTATTATTAAAATATTCATTAAAATAGTCTAAAAAAATCTAAAAATATCTACAATTCTATTAATTTATTCCAAATAAATCAATTTAATTTAATTTAATTTAATTTATTGTATTTTTAATCATTTTTCGGTATAATTTCTTTGTATTTTCGAGAAATTGTCCCAAATGACTTTTCGATATTTTTAAAAATTTCGGATCTTGATCAATTGGACTCGAAATTGTATAATTCCTCATTATTGATCAAGATATCCTAAATCCTTATTTTTAATTAAATTTTTCTTATCGAATTTATCCCGAATTTTGATCTTTTGACCGTTTTACCCCTACACTTGTTCGGGATTAATTCAGTCAAACTTTCCTTCACGAACACTCATTCATTTTATGATTTGAATCCTTATTTTCAGTCCGAATCCCATTCCTTTAAATTTGTGAACATTTTTCTACCTCATAAAATTTACGATTTAATTTCGGGTCTTACAAATCTCCCCCACTTAAGAAATTTGGTCCTCCAAATTAGAACCAAGTCATATGAGTCCATATACAACTCCGGGTACATCGATCGTATCATACACTGTCATCCTCAAGTGACTTCTTCGGAGTGTATTACTACCAAAGGGCTTTAATTAGGGAGATCCTCTTAAACCTCAATACTTCCTTTTTCCTGTTTAATGCCCGAATCAACTTATTAATATGCTTATATTTTCATTAAACTGAACTTTTGGAGTTCATATTCGATCACCTATGTTGGATCTGGATAGTATTACCGAAGCATCAAAAGCTGAGACACATTGTGGGTGCCTGTTAATTCAGGTGATAACACCAACCTACAGGTCTTATCTCCCACTTATCCAATCTCTCAAAAGATTCTATCCAGCGAAACTCAATTTACCTTCTTCCAAAAGCTCGCTATGTCCTTATTCTCTTAGGACAAGAAACTTTCAACCATACTAATTCACACTCGGTGAATTCCAATACTTTTCTATCTACTCTGAGGTGTTCTTAATCTCTCATCCTAACTAAACATCCTCAGAGACTTATTATCCAAAGTCAAAAATAATTCTATCTGTCACCCACCTATTTTATCCAATTTGGGGAAACAACCCCTACGACCATACACTGTCTCATATTTGTTATCCCGATACTCAAGTGGCAACTGTCACTATTGGCAAATTCGATTTGTAATAACTGATCATCCCAGGAGCATAAAAATCAAGGGCACACGCTTTCGTCGGATCCTCCAGAACTTGTACAGTCCTCTCTGACTGACCATCTATCTGAGGACGGAAAGCTGTGCTAATACTCAGTCGGGTTCCCATAGCTTCCTGAAAAATATTCCTTGAAGTAGAAAGTGAAGCGAGAATCCCTATATAATACAATGCTCACTGGAACGCTACATAATGTTCCACAATCTTCCTTATACATAAATCCTCATATACACTCTGAGTATTTGGGGATTTCATAACCAAAAGGTGGGTAGACTTAGTCAACTTAGCGACTATCATCCAAATAGCCTCGTAATTCACTTGGGTTCTCTGTAACCCATCATAAAATTCATGGAGACTTGCTCCCATTCGTGCCGTGTCGATATAGGTAGAGGCTGCAATAACTCTGCAGACTTTTAATACTCTACCTTATTCTGCTGACATATTAGGCACTTTTTCACAATCTCTACCATATCTCTTTTAACATCTGACCATCAATACCCTTTTCGAGATTTTATATATTCTTTACTTTTCGTATGCACTGTATATCCCGAAGAGTGAGCTTCTGACAATATTACTATCTCACAACTGTGGTCCTGGGGAGCACTTATACTGTCTCTGAACCTCTCTGTAAACCATCAACACACTCCGTGAACTCTGTCACTGTACCCTTCTGAATCTAACCCCAGACTATCGACATCATGCCGATCATCACGCTAAGCCTATCAAATCCGGGCACTCTCATCCGGTTCTAGTCTCAGGCTAGCTGTCACACAATCACTGTCATCATCAGAAGGGATCACATCACTACTGAGGTCCACAACTGCTCTAACAGTTCACTCTCCCTGACCATCATATGGGGTACCATCCCGAGGGTCTTTCTACTCGAGGCATTAGCCATCACATTAGCCTTTCCTGGGTGGTACAATTTTCACAAATCAAAATCTCTCAGAAGCTCTAACCCATTATGTATTCTCACATCCGCCTCTTTCTGTGAAAACAGATACTCGGGCTTTATGATCAGTGCATATCCACAATTTCTCACCTTGTACATAATAGTACCATATCCTCGGTACAAACACTACCGTTGCCAACTTTAAATCATGGGTCAGATAGTTTATTTCATGATTAAGGAGTTGTCTGACTCCATAATTGACTATCTTCCCATTATACATCAATACACAGCTCCTTCATTATTTCGAGGTATCCATACTCACTGAGAACCTCTTGAGCTATTGGGTATGGTAAAATTAATCACGGTGGTCAGTTCATACTTCACTGCACCAAAATTCATGTCACATCTATCATCTTATTTATCATCTCATTCAAAGACCACGTTTTCTTAGTTAAACGTGTCAACCAAGTAGACCATATTGAGAACTCGCAACAACCCATTTGTAAAAGCAATTTTCCAATTATTGCTTACAATTTGCCCTAGACTTTAACTACACCCAACATATCATCGATAATGATGATTACAAATTGGTCCAATCCTTGACTTATTTACGCATAAGCGTATAAGATCCTACAAAATCGCTTATGTTTTCAGGTACTAACCTGCGTCATTTCCTTTTCTTATCTTAACGGCTCTTATTAAAT
This sequence comes from Firmiana major, assembly GCA_033439115.1. Classification (NCBI taxonomy): domain Eukaryota; kingdom Viridiplantae; phylum Streptophyta; class Magnoliopsida; order Malvales; family Malvaceae; genus Firmiana; species Firmiana major. The sequence goes on along the minus strand of CM065903.1, from coordinate 15,277,010 downwards.
TTTTTTACTATGTTAACCTTTATGATTTGTCAAATTTTAATATTTTTATCGTCTTAGTAAAGGTATCCTAATGCTAAAGGTATTTATTACGACGATCGCATTTCAAATTTATAAGTTACGTATACTTTTAGACGCTGTCAAGTCTTCAGGCGGGGAGGTATTTTGAAAGACCTTTATTAACCCTTAGACTTAACCACATTTACTTTATATACCAGTCCATGTGGTCACAATTTATATTCGCTACAAATTGCTTTAATCCTAATTACTTCATATCGTAAAGATGTTCTTACCTAGCATACGCCTCTTACTCCAATACATCTTGTATTTAGAATCAACATATCTTAAAGATTATCTCCTTCGTATATCAATCATGACAAAACTCTTTCATTATTCATTCTGTGAGTACAATCCTTTACTCCTTTAATTTCAACTATTGCACCCCTTTTTATCACTTAAAATCTCTATATCCATATTCTGTTAATTAATCCTCCTGTATTGGGGTACTCATTTATCAGTATGTGCCCAATGATGTAGGCATTCATGCCTTTTACTCACTTATATGCGAATGAAGGCGGTATGAATAATTGTGTGGCACCAGGATCAATGAACATATGTACTTCATTATTCATAACAAGTGTGGTATCTCACACCACATCCATGAAACATCAATAGTGTCCTGGTCCAAGACATCCTCTCACCTTCGTCCAACATCCTACTTTCCTTTTTCTTTTCGGTTATGGCCTCCCTTTTTGTTGCAGCTATACCAAAGAAGTTTTTCTCTGTCTTTACTTTTCTGTAAGGCGATCTCGCCCAACTCTGTGCAATCAAAATCAATGGTCCGTCTTACCACACTTAACGGCCATTTTCATCAATACAGTGTAGGTATAGACCCTCCTTGCGTGGTATCTACCACACATCCTATACTGCTACACTGCTTCGTAGCAGGTCGAGGTCCTCCAATCACAATGCCCTTCAAGAGTGCCAAAATTGGTTGCACTGGGGCCTTACCAATTATCTTACTCCAGGACTCATCAAATTAAATCTTTTACCAATTACCTTTTTCCCATTTTAACATCTTTGTCATTTCTCGATTCTCTTTTCTGTCTCTATTTCAGCCCTCACTACCTTTCCCAATCTCAGAGGCGTGCAATTCATGTTCTTATCTACCCAACTGTAAATTTGCGTACTGCCTCGATATAGGTAATATCTCACGGGCCAATCGGACTCAAATTGAAAAGTTGAGCCATTTCATGAACTTTTAGACATCTCGACTGTTACCTGTTCATAGTGTCGAGGTAATATCTGCCAAAGAATATAACTGAGTTTTATACTCATAATCAATTTAGTATTCCTGGGCAGTGTAAGAAATTTTTCCTTTAAATCATGTCCGGGATATCCTGTCACCGGAATACATCCAATAAGATTTCTCATCTTAGCTATGGACGTTTAACACTTAAGATGGGTCGAGCGGGTTTCCACCAATGTTCCACTGCGCCCTCGTATCTCATTCATAATCTGAGCAATTAGCTCCTTAAAATAATCTTCACATTCCGCTCCAATCTCACGAAGCGTGTCTCAATACTATCCGATCACTCTGTCGAACTCTGAGAGGCATGCTCAACATTAGCCTCCATTTCAATTTCATCGTGATTCTCACAGGTCAACTCAGCATGACTTAGCAGACTCAGGTCTACCTCTACGGCCTTTGCCTCGTGCACTATCTCATCTTGAGTCTCATATCATGACTCATTTGATTCTCAGACCGATCTCTACGGTCTCGAGCATGTGTACTCGCCACTCTACCATAGCGGCTATCAGTTATAAAAACTATATTCTTGCATTCGAAACTAAAATCTTAGCTGCTATTCCATCGTGATATACACAATTGTATCTAAACAATGCACAGTACATGGGGATGTAATTTTTTACTTAACCACTAACACCGACATCATATCAGGCCAACTCTGCTCTGATACCACCTTTTGTCGCAACCCAAATTTCCTAAAAATCCCTACAAATTTTTTGCTTTTCATTTCCTTACCCGTTGTGAACAGATATACTACTAAACAGTTGGGCTATGATTCGGTGTTAGTCACCTCTCCCCTATTTACCATTCAATTTCCATATTTCATTTACATATCAATTTATTTAAAACTAAATACATCCGTAATATTACATCCATATACAGTACTGTGCATCTATATGTTCAGATACGAAATTATACAAATGTGTATACCTGGTCTTGCTAAGAAGCAGCGGATAACCGAGATGCGAGACTATTGTCGCTCTCTTCTATTGAATATACCCTGTGGGGTGGAAAATGAAAGGGTGAGCGAAACGTGCTCAGTAAGGCAATAATGTAAGCAGGTAGATAACTATACTATCTACGTGCTGATAATGTCATGATGTAAAAATCGTTTACTTTCGAAGCATGAGGTAAGATTAAAACAATGCCACATGTATGTATATATCATATACAAGAAATCATGAAATCGACATATAAAGCACACATGGAAAATCATCATGTATGACATCTCATGCTCGTCACATTAAAACTTATTTTTTTAATCACAAAACTCATCACTTTGAAACTTATATGTTTCATCATAAATTCATCACATTTAAAACTCATTTATTTCATCATAAACTCTCACTTTAAAACTCATTTGTTTCATCACAAACTCATCACGTTAAAACTCATTGTTTCATCATAAAACAACTTCATCAAGGTCAAACCCATCTCTCGGGAATACCTTGATTCATTAAATCACATCTCTTTTAAAAATATAAATCGGGACTACCCCTCCATCGGGTTTTTCCTGGTCTATCCAGATCGTATGATATCATGTGAGGCATGTAGGTTACTATATGAAAAATCGAGGACTATGGCCATACTATGTCCCTATGATCCCAGGCTACACGGATCTCGGTGTGCGGGGCATCACAACTGCAACGGGAGGTGGGGTCAAGTCCTACCCGCCAGAATATCAAGTAACATCATAGAGTCATCATGACTGCACGGTACAGCGTACTCCGTGTGACATACACAGTACATCGTACTCCGTGGACCCATATCATAGTCTGGGGGTGCCTGCCGTAGGTCTTATCCACCCCAATACTATGTCGATAACCAACCCATGTCTCAAAGTATGCGTGCGAGCATCTCAACTCTCTGTGACACACAGTCTACAGGAGGCTTCCGCACGACTATATGCATGTCAACTCGCGTCTAGTGCGAGCGAAGCTCCAGCACCACGCTATGCATATCATGATATCTAAAATCTCATGCGAGCGAAACTCCAGCACGGTTTTGTGCACACACAAATTTCTCGTACGAGCAATGCTCCAGTACGGCTTTTCATGAGAAATAAATCAGTAAACTTGAGTGCGAGTAAGACTCTAGCACTCTTTTTACTCATGTAAATACGATAGGTGGCTCAATCTTGATAAAATATCTTTTAAAATCATAATCGATACAAACCGGTACCCTTTCGTAAAATTCATGAAATCAACAGCCAACCTATGTGCATATTTGCTTAAATCAAAGCAATATATTCATATAACACGTTAAAAACACGAAATCATGCAATTTCCCTGCCTTACTACCCTTTTTGTAAATTTTACTCCTAGGGGCAAAATCGTCTTTTTCCTTTACTCACCTATGCCCCGATTTTCGCAAAATTATTATTATTTCATTACTAGGTGCTTTAAGGAATTCTGAACCCTGTAAATACCCTCAAAATACGTATAGGCATCTCTATGCACTTACAAAATTCCCTTACCTCGATTTTTCCATCGAATCTGACCTTTCTTCTGATGTCACGTCGCGCAGTCCGATCTGCTCTCAATCCAATGTCCGGAACTACGTATAAATATTTCTCAGGTCAGATATTATACAACTTAATTGTATTTAATACTTTCTGGGCTTAATTTAAATCATTGGGCCCATTTACCCCTATTGGGCCCAATTGCACCTTAATGGGCCTTAATCGGCCTTAAGCCCGTTTTCCACTTAATTTTCACATTATCGAGGCCTATTGGGCTCATTGAGCCCACCAACAATTTATTGGGCCTCGTTCTAACTCTCAATTAGCTCAATTTATTATTTACGACAATTTATTCGACTTTCCAAAATTTAATTTAATTTTATGCGATAATTAAATCCAAAGCACGCATAACGATGTAAATTATCGTAAATAAGGGTCACTTACCCGAGATTCCATGCTAGTCCGCAAATCGAGGCTGTCTCGAGCTCTCGTTGGATGCCAATTGTCGAGCTACACAATTTCATAATTTTCGGGTAAATTTTCAGTCGAATAATAATTAAATAAAATATTTCAAAATTCAAATCGGTCAATTTTGACCGCTTATCGACTTACCCGAAACTCGATTGCATCACTGGAATTTTTCCCAATTTTTTTCTCTTTTTCTTTTTCCCTTTCTCCCTTTTTTCCTCTCTTTTTGGCTGAACCGGTTCAGTCCGGTTCAGACCCGCCAGTTCACTCCGGTTCGACCGGTTCACCGTCGATTTAAGGCCTTGCTGGCCGGTTCTCCACCGGCTTCCACCGCCAGCAGTTTCGTGAGGTTGTCCGCAGCTCGAATCTGGCCTCGGCTTCGTCCAAGGCCGCCGGAAAGTCACCGGTCCGGCTGTTCTCCTCTTCGCCGTCGGTGGTTCCCCCTTTTTCGTTGATTCCGACGCTGTCCGTCGGTTTCGCCAGCCGTGGCCACCACCGATCGCATCGTCTGGGCCTGGGGAGTCCTCCGCTAGGGGTGGGGTCGGCCAGATCGACGCCGTTCGCCGCCGATTGGAGCTCTTTCTCCCGCGGCTTCTCTCCCCCGATCCGCCGGATTCTGGCGTCGGTAGGCTGCACCGCCGGTACCATCTTGCTCGTCGGGCGTCGCTCTACGTTTTTCGACCTTCGCCTGGGCTCAATGGTCGCCAGTGGCTCACCGGTCTCCCTCCCCGTTTTCGGCTTCCGTTTTCGTTTTCTCTCTCCCCGATACATGTTTTAGATTTTCTCTTTTTTTTTCTTTTTTTTCAATTATTATTTTATTTAACAATTTATTTTATTATTAAAATATTCATTAAAATAGTCTAAAAAATTCTAAAAATATCTACAATTCTATTAATTTATTCCAAATAAATCAATTTAATTTAATTTAATTTAATTTATTGTATTTTTAATCATTTTTCGGTATAATTTCTTTGTATTTTCAAGATATTGTCCCAGATGACTTTTCGGTATTTCTAAAAATTTCGGATCTTATCAATTGGACTCAAAATTGTATAATTCCTCATTATTGATCAAGATATCCTAAATCCTTATTTTTAATTAAATTTTTCTTATCGAATTTATCCCGAATTTCGATCTTTTGACCGTTTTACCCCTACACTTGTTCGGGATTAATTCAGTCAAACTTTCCTTCACGAACACTCATTCATTTTATGATTTGAATCCTTATTTTCAGTCCGAATCCCATTCCTTTAAATTTGTGAACATTTTTCTACCTCATAAAATTTACGATTTAATTTCGGGTCTTACAGTTTAGGGCCAAAAATTCCACCAGTCCAGCAACTTCTTCTGGTTGGCCATACCTTCCTGTATCCATAATAAATATAGTTACAACTGCTGCAAATCACTATGTGTTACTACTCAACATCCAACTGAATCAGTGGAAACTAGGATGTCACATTTTAATAAGATTTTATAGTAATAAAGGCAATGGAAGAAAGTTGTGCAAGTACATTACAAATAAAAAAAAGATGCAACATATTTGGTGCATAACAAGATTAGAACTTTAAGGCATTTCAAATGAAAGCTAGCAAATATTACTAACTTAATTAGGGCTTAGAAAGCTAAGAAGTTGAGAAGCATTAACAAGAAATCCACTAATATGGAAATTAAGAACTTTGATTATATACATTTCAAAAAAAAAAAACCCTTGATTTTAAGTAATCATCTCTTACCTAAGGGGATTGTTTCCAAGATTTTCTTCTCAATGTCTTCCCCAAGCTTGGCAGTCATATCCGATGCAATGAATCCAGGGGCAACAGCATTGACCTGGAAGAATATTTTATATAACATTATCAGAGTATACCCAGCATTAGCAGCATAAGCCCTATTCCCTCAGCCCCCTATCAGCACAGCATCCTTAATGTTTATTTTCCTCATGTTTCATATAAGTCAATAATTGAATAGTGAAGACATTAACTTTCATCCTTCTTCACTTTATCCCACATTGCATATTCCAATTCTTTTCTTTTTAAGTGAAAGGGGCAAATCTTGGATTGAGAAGATTTGGAGTATTCATCTTGACAGAAGTGTGCAGAATAATCCAAACCACATAACCCTGGATCTTTCTTATTAATGGAATGAAAGTGTAATAACTCTTGAAAACTTACATTAATGTTTCTGCTGGCATATTCCTTTGCAACAGTCTTTGTCAAGCCAATAACTCCTGCTTTAGCAGCACTGTAGTTGGCTTGCCCAATGTTGCCAACTAGACCAACTACTGATGCTATATTGATTATTTTTCCCTGAAATTAGAACATATATTGAGACATGGCATATATTCTAAAACAACACTCTTGAAACATGCTTAAAAAGCTTTACTTACTTTATTTCTGACACTACAAAAGAGAAAGTACCAACAAGAAAGATGCATCTTTGAAGATATGACATGTTAAAAATCTCACTTTACAGGCTGTAGCTCAATCAGTTTATTTGGAGAGGAAAGTTCAATTCCAAACAAATTGACAAGCAAGTATATAACCCGTTTCTTTCAAATGAGAAATATCCTATTACCTTTTTCTTCTTCATCATGATTTTGGCTGCTGCCTGCAAAGAGCAAAGTAACTCAGTTCTAATAAATAACTCAAGCATCCACTAGGATAATCAGTCAGATGTCCAGCATTCAAACCTGTGTACAAAGAAATACTCCAGTCAGATTCAGATCAATAACCTCCTGCCATTATGATTTCTTCATTCTCATCAACAAAGTATCCCGAGTAATTCCTGAAACCATGGTCAGCATATTAAGGGACTAGATTGAAATCAACAATTGAATAACTAATGAGAGAAGAAAGGATTTTCAATAACCTGCATTATTTACCAATATATCAACAGTTCCCCACGTATCAACAGCCTGCAGATATAAAAGTCATGAAACATGCATCTACTAGTAAATTACAAAATACGAAATGAAAGGGAACATTCACTCACAGTTTTTATCATTGCCTCCACATCAGCTTCTTTTGAAACATCTCCACCAAAAGTAACCGCCTGACCACCATATGACTCAATCTACAAAACAGTCACACAAACCAGTAACATTAGTCATTTCAAGTTTCAACCATGCAGCATAATTCAACTATTGCCTAAAAAATATTACAGAGAACTAAAAAATAGAAAAGCATAAAGACACTTTGGAAAAAGTTTTAAAGCAAGATTTAAGTAAAGAATAAAGGTGACAAAAGATCAAGCATAAAAAATCCAATTATTTTCTGTAAAGAGAAATATTTGTGAATCCTTTCCTTTAGATGCATAATAAAGCATGTCCAAATAGAGCGCATAAATACTAGAATTAGACTTTAGGCAGCCTACAAAGTCTCATCTGCCAGTAAATTAAAGATTCCATTCTAGCAAATAACAGCAGGTTACTAATATGAATTCTTATGCATTAGACTACAAAAATTCTGTAACAAAAGCTGTGAAAAAAAGAAGTAAAATCCCACTCGAGTGTTCATATAAATTTCTTCAAACATATTGCTCACCGCTTTTGAAACTTCCTCAGCCTCCTTTGATGATCTAGCATAATTTACTAGGACCTGCAACAACATAAAAGCATCAACAACCATCATTTCCCAAAAAAAAAAAAAATAGTAGCAAACAGAAAATATCTTAGTTGTTGAAACACTAGTTCTTAAAGTACTTGAAGGACACTTGAATGCAATCATTATCAACAAAGAAGAATGAAAGGCATCAGGACAGTAAACATTGCATACTGGACCATGAGTCCACCCCATATCTCAAAAGTTCAAGTTTAGAGGAGATCATTTGACAAGTAGTTTAATTTAGATTATTGTAATCATGAGCAGTTTATTATTTTTAAAGATCATATGATGAAATCATCCAAAGATTTGTTTTAGTCAAGACTTCAGCTGTCGCAAGTTATATTCTTCAGTCTTTCTATGGATTTACCTCAAATTAAGGTGATGAAAATAAGGGAGAAATACTCTTCCCTTCGAAAAAATATTAAGATCCTGATAAGGAGAACACAGTTACCCACTAACCTTGCAACCTGCTTTTCCTAAGGCCAATGCAACTGCTTTACCGATTCCTCTAGAAGCTCCAGTAATTATGGCTACAGGAGCTTCCACTTCTTGAGCTGCTTCAGTGTTAGCTTGTTCAACAGTGGCAACCTGAGCTCTTACACCTGGAAAAGGAAAAATAACTGTGAGATCCGCAATTTTTGTATGATATTCCTTATGATTTCCATATTGTATGACATTAGTATATGTTAATGGATTCATAAGATGGTTGATTCGGATTAGATAAATGTGGATGAAACGAAATAAATGTACGTAAAATCGAATAAGGATAAATCGAGAAAATGAAGAAGCAATAAGTTGTCTAAGGAATTAAATCGAGTTGACTGAAAATGAAAATTTGAAAATAGGGAAAAGATTGTGGATTGATGAAAGAAAGTCGATTCAATTTGGTCCCGGACACGTACAAGGGTAAAATGATCAAAAGACCAAAATTCGGTATGAAATCGATAAGTAATTTTCATTAAAAATATGAAATTTGCGAAATCTGGATCAATATCGAGGAAAATAATTAAATTCGAATCCGATTGATCTAGATATTAATTTATTGAAAATTAAGGGAATTAATTTGGAATTAATCGGGATTTTTAATTCAAAAAAATTATCTCGAAAAGAATCGAAAAATATACCGAGAAAGACGAAAATACACTGATAAATTCATTTATTGATTAAATAAATTTAATAATATTTTTTAAGGATTTTTTTGGGATATTTGGATTATTTTAATATATTTTAATGTATTAAAATAATAATAAATCAATTAAAAAAATGAAAAATTGGAAATCAGTCGGGGAGAGAGAAAGACCCGCGAAACCAAAACGGAACCAAAGAACCCGTCTGCAACCCGACACCCTCGACGAGCCACCGGCGGCCGTTGAGCCCAGGCGAAGGTCGAAAAAGGTAGAGCGAATCCCGACGATTCCAGTGATACCGGTGACGCGCGCCGACGGAAGCTATTCCCGGCGAATCGACCGACGAAAGTTCCGGGGAGAAATCGCCTCTATCCCGACGAACGGCGACGTCTTAGCTCCGATTCGATCCCGCAGAACGATCCCCAGGCCGAGACGATTCTGTTGAGACCACTGGCTACCGGCGAGATGGCCGAAATCTCCGGCGATGGCAAACGGGCCAAAACAGCACCGTAGCCGAGAAGGGAGAAAAGAAAAAGAAAAAAAAGAAAAAAGAAAAGAAAAAAAAGGAAAAAAAGAGGAAAAAAGGAAGAAAACGTACCCGGGAACGACTCAAAAATTCGGGTAAGTGATCGAGGGTCGGGATTGACCTACGGATAAATCCCAAAAATTTAATTTAATATTTTATTGATGGAAAATAACCCGAAATCGCATAATTGTGCAGTGTCACTACAGAGCCCGAACGAGAGCCGATTTAGCTTCGATTTTCGTACCCCGCACCATATTGGGTAAGTATATTTTAATTATGATAATATGAGTCCTTTAATGCAGAGTTTCGATTATTTTACGAAATTTACGGATTAATTCTGCATAAAAGGAATTTTATTCGAAATTTCAAATTAATTATCGTAAACAGTATCCGGGCTATCCACTGAGTTTGGAACGAAGCCCGATGATTATTGATAAATCAAATGAGCCCAGTAAACCCAAAGAAGGGATTTAAAAGTGAAAACGGGCTGAAAAAGGGGTTTGAGGCCCATTAAAGTGCAATTGGGCCCAATAGAGTAAAAAAAATGAGCTCAGAGCTTTAGATTCGATCAGTAAGAGTGAAATACTGATCTGTATATTGAACTGAACCCATATGTGGTTATATGCAGCTCCGTAGACGAGCGAATTGGACTGAGAGACCTGGTACGATCGAGTCGGGATAAGCTCGCGCGTGATTCCAGGTAAGGGAATTTTATGAACACTTAGAGGTAGCTGTACGTAATTTTGAGGGGATTTACATTACGTTAAATTCAATAGGCTACATGAAAACAGAATAATAATTTTTACGAAAAAAATATGAAAATAATGGAAAATGACTATTTTACCCCCAGTTAGGAAAATTTCAAAAAGGGTAGTAAGGCTATGAAATTGCATGAATTTCATGATTTTAATGTTTTCATGATGATATTGCTTTAATTCAAGCAATTTATGGATAGGTTGGCTATTATTTACATGTTTTAAGTGAAAAGGCACAGGTTAGGTGCCAGTTGATTTTTTTTAACATGTTTTGATAATATTGAGCCACCTATCAGTGTTATATGAGTTGTAACCGTGCTTGAGCACTGCTCGCACTGGATTTTATATTTTAACTCATACTCAGAGTGCTGGAGCCTTGCTCGCACTATTTTACAGATTTGTTTTATATGACTACCGTACTGGAGTTTTTCTCGTACGAGGTTTTCACTGAGTTTTAATACTTATCCGTACTGGAGCAATGCTCCTACGTGGATTTAAATTGAATGTATAATCAGTTTAAGTCGTACTGGAGCACCGCTCGTACGCAGATTTTAATTGATTTCTATGAAACCGTGCTAGAGCTTCGCTCGCATGAGGTTTTCAGATTCATGAATATGCATGGAGCCGTGCTGGAGCTTCGCTCGCACAAGAATTTATATGACATGCATATAGCCGTGTTGGAGCCTCCTGTTGACTGTGTGTCACAGTGAGATGATATGCTCACACGTGCATACTGAGACATACTTGACATGGGTGGATAAGACCTATTACAGGCACCCCTGATTGAGCTTGGGTTCACGGAGTACGATGTACCGTGTATATCATGCGGAGTACGCTGTACCGTGGGGATTGTTGGAGTGGAGTGGCATTAGCCACGAGACAGCAAGTCTTGCCCTCGCAATCTTGATATTATACTGTTTTGGCGGGTAGGATGACCCACCTCCCGTTTCAGGTGTGATACCCCGCACACTAGGATCTGTGTGCCAGGGATCACGAGGTTATGGCCATAGTCCTGGATATTACCGATATAGTCATTTACATGTCTCACATGATATAACTATTGGTCTTGATAGACCAGGGTAGACCCAAGGGAGGGGTCAGGCCCCGATTTTCTTATGATTTCAATTGAGTTTTGACTATTCCCATGGAGGGATTTTATGAGACTTTCATTGATTTGTAACCCTGTGAGAAGGGTGTTTTATAACGGAGGTTTGAAAATAAAGAATTTTGTTGAAATTGATTTCGATTTGTGAGTGTATTATATTTTGACCCAGATGGGGTATTTTAAAACGTGTTGTTTCATTGAGCATGAGATGTTTTCACATGAAAATTATTCCATGTTTTAATATGCCGATTTCCTGTTTTAGAATAGATGATATTATATATATGGCATATCATTGTTTTTACCTCATGCTCACATATATCCTGATTTTCTTATCAGCATGTAGATAGTATAGCTATCTACCCGTTTGTATTATTGCCTTACTAAGCTTATGGAGCTCACCCTTTCATTTTCCACCCACTTTTAGTGTTTCCACTATAGAGATAGCGGGTGTAGAGAGTAGACGGCATAGCTGATATCTTTGTTTCCCATCGACTGTCAGGTATGCACCACGTACAGAATTTTGTATTAGTATGCTTAAAGCATAGTATTGTATATGAAAGAATATTTGGGGATGTAAATATAGAATTAATTGATGTATAAAGATACCGACCACTCTATTATATGATTAATGATATCAGTATGTATGTTTACGTGTGATATTTCTTAATGGTTTGAATGGTAAATCGATATTGATTCACAGCCCGACCTATTTAGAGGAATATGTCACGAGGAGGTAAGAAAGATTTTTCAAAACCGAAAAATTTGTACTGATTTTGGTAGTATTGGGTCGTGACAGATAAAGTGGTATCAGAGCAGAGGTTGGCCAGACGTGAATCAGTATCGATAAGTAAGCAATTATGAGTTAGAGTTGGTCGGATAAGAGTCGATAGTGGTCGTTAAGGAAAATTACATCCCCCTTAGTATTGTGCTGTATGAGATGTCAAAGTGTATACTAGATGGGAATTAAATTAATAAATGAATTTGGAATATAGGATTTATATTATGCCGGTCACCCGCAGTGGTAATGGGGCTAGTACACGTGCTAGAGGCCGTAGGGGCAGGCCTAGAGGCTGTGGTGATGGTATACAGACTGGTCAGGTACCCGAGGGTACTGCTGTGAGACCATATGTGACTGAGGCACGCTTCGCTAGACTTGAGCGGAGTATTGAGAGCCTGGCTAAGATTGTAGCGCAGCAGGCAGCTCTCGGGGCTAGAGATAGGCGAGATCCGGCGGGACAGGTAGCACCTGATCCCGAGATGCCGGCACAGGCCGTAGAGTTACCCGAGGTTCAGGCTCAGGTTGCAGAGGCAGTGAGACCCCAGCCAGCTCAGGATGTTGGATATGAGTGTGACCTGGATAGATTTAGACATTTTCAGAAGTTTAGACCTCCAGTCTTCCATGGGAGGAAGGACCCAGTAGTAGCTGAGGATTGGGTGTATCAGATGGAGAAGCTATATAGGCTTTTCAGGTGCACTACTACTGAGAGGGTTGCTTTTGCCGTATTTGTATTTCAGGGAGCGACAGAGTATTGGTGGAGATCTACCGAGCCGATATTGAGAGCTCGACATGCTGAGGTCACATGGGAGATATTTTTGGATGCCTTTAAGAGGCAGTATATTCCCGCTACTGCACAGCGGAAGTTGAGGATGGAGTTTTTGAGTTTGGTTCAGGGGAACCAGTCTATTAACGAGTATGAGACTCGATTCATCTCTTTGGGGAGATATGATTTGGAGACAATAGGCAGTGAGGATCGGAAGGTCCAGAAGTTTATAGATGGACTGAGACCAGCCATCAGATCTCGATTGGCTCCCTTTGATGTTTCGAATTATGAGGAGCCAGTACATAGAGCTCAGCTGTGTGAGCAGGATTATGAGCGGAACGTCTCCGAGACAGAAAAGTTTAGTAGGAGTCGAGACAGAGACCGAAAGAGACCCGGCAGAGATAAATTTTTCAGGAGAGGTGTACGGCTCTCTGATAAGAGGTCGAAGATTAAGGAGGTTCAGGAGAGGACAGATAGACCCCCTGTTCATCCGGCTTTACCACCAGCTAGAGGCATTGTCATTAGAGGACCACGCCCTACTACTGATCGATGTAGGCGATGTGGCAAATATCATGGTACCAGACCTTGTCCAGTGCCTATAGCTACTACTGTTGTATGTTATCGATGTGGGAGGCCAGGGCATGTGATGAGAGATTGCCCAGAGAGACTAGACAATGCCCCACAGAAGGGCAAGGAGTCAGAGAGAGCTCCAATTCAGGTTCCTGCTCAGAGGGGAAGAGCTATTGCAGAAGAGAAAGGGAAGCAAGTGATAGGTACAGGGCGAGTTCATGCTTTGGACCAGGATACGGCAGATCAATCGTCTGATGTGGTGAAAGGTACCATCCTGATCTTCGATTTATAAGCATATGTTTTGATTGATCCTGGTTCCACGCATTCATTCGTATCGCCTTCATTTGCATGTAAATTGTCTATGTATGTAAAGTCTATTCCTCTGAGTAGTAAATTATTAATACTTACCCCCATAAACACAAGTCAGTTAGTAGAGTATGTAGTCAAGGACTGTAAGTTGAAAGTTGGGGAGAAAGAAATATCAGCCGACCTTATTGTGATGTATATGAGGGACTTCGATGTCATACTAGGAATGGATTGGTTGGCTGCCAATCGAGTTGTGTTAGATTATTTTTCTAAGACATTAACGTTTAATACCCTCGAAAGATGTGTTGTAAAATTTTCCTGAAAAGTAATGAAATCAGTGTTATTTTAAATGGAGCAATAAATTTTTACTGATTTTATGATTTATGTTTTGAAGGATTCATCGCATATGTGGTTGATAAGGATCAGGTACGATCGGATTTGAGAGATATTCCAGTGGTTAGGGAGTTTCCTGACATCTTTCCAGACGATTTACCAGGATTACCTCCAGCTAGAGAGATGGAGTTTGGGATAGATTTAGTACCTGATACAGAACCGATTTCGAGACCACCGTATAGGATGGCTCCGATTGAGTTGGAGGAGCTGAGGAAGCATTTACAGGATTTGCTTGAGAAGGGGCTTGTGAGACCGAGCGTATCACCTTGGGGAGCTCCGATCTTGTTTGTGAGGAAGAAGGATGGCAGCCTCCGATTGTGTATGGATTACAGATTGTTGAATAAGGCTACCATTAAGAATAAGTATCCCCTTCCACGCATTGATGATCTGTTGGATCAGCTTCGGGGAGCACAGGTCTTTTCTAAGATTGATCTGAGGTCTGGGTATCATCAGCTGAGGATACGGAGAGAGGATGTGCCCAAGACAACATTTAGGACCCGTTATGGTCATTATGAGTTTTTGGTTATGCCATTTGGGTTGACTAATGCCCCCGCAGCATTCATGGCTTTGATGAATGATGTGTTCAAGCCATACCTGGATCGGTTTGTGATTGTGTTTATCGATGATATTTTGGTATACTCTAGATCCAGGGAGGACCACGAGCAGCACTTGAGGATAGTGTTACAGACCCTCAGAGAGAGAGAGAGTTGTATGCCAAACTCAATAAGTGTGACTTCTGGTTGGAGCAGATTTCTTTTCTGGGCCATGTAGTATCGAGGGATGGAGTGTCAGTGGACCCATCCAAGATAGAGGTAGTTGTTCAGTGGGAGCAGCCCAAGACAGTCACAGAGATTCGAAGTTTTTTGGGTTTGGCAGGATACTACAGGAGATTTGTAGAGGGTTTCTCCAGATTAGCTGCTCCGTTGACATGTCTCACACGGAAGAATGTTGAGTTTGTGTGGGATGATACCTGTGAGAGGAGTTTTCAGGAGCTGAAGCGTCGATTGACCACTGCTCCAGTTCTCACCATACCTACCAGCTCAGGAGGTTTCTTAGTATATACAGATGCATCGCATCAGGGACTGGGCTGTGTATTGATGTAGAATGGGAGGGTAGTTGCCTATGGATCTAGACAGCTGAAAGATCACGAGAGGAACTATCCGACCCACGATTTGGAGTTGGCGGCCATAGTGTTTGCACTGAAGATATGGCGCCATTACTTATATGGTGAGCAGTTTCAAATTTTTACATACCATAAGAGTCTGAAGTATTTATTCTCGTAGAAGGAGTTGAACATGAGGTAGAGGAGATGGCTCGAGCTCTTGAAGGATTATGATTGCGAGATATTATACCACCCGGGAAAGGCTAATGTAGTTGATGATGCTTTGAGCAGGAAGAGCCTAGGGTTGGTATCATTTATGATGGTTCGGGAACATGATTTGTTAGAGCAGTTCGCGAGCCTCAGTTTGGAAATAGCACCCCTTGAGATTGACAGAGTTGAGATCATTACGAGCTTGAGATTGGAGCAGAAGTTGATTGATCGTATCCGGCAGGCTCAGCAGAGTGATAAGGGATGTATTCAGTTGATGAGGCAGGTACAGGCAGGTGTCGATACAGATTTTGTATTGAGTACCGATGGATTACTGAGGTTCCGTGGTAGGATATGTGTTCCCGAGGATCCTGAGATCAGGAGGATGATTTTATCAAAGGCTCACTCAGCGAGGTATACAGTACATCCGGGGAGTACGAAGATGTATCAGAATCTCTGAAGAGTTTATTGGTGGTCTGGGATGAAGAGAGACATAGCAGAGTATGTTGCGAAATGTCTCGTCTGTCAGCAGGTAAAGGTAGAGCATCAGAAGCCTGCAGGATTATTTTAGCCTCTACCGATACCAACATGGAAGTGGGAGCATGTCACCATAGATTTTGTGATGGGATTACCGAGGACCCGTAGAGGTCATGATGCCATCTGGGTGATTGTGGATAGACTGACGAAGTCCGCCCATTTCTTAGCTATGAGAGCTACAGATGCTCTGAGTACGTTGGCGAACTTATATGTTCGAGAGATTATCAGGCTACATGGCGTTCCAGTGAGCGTTGTTTCTGATAGGGATGCCCGCTTCACTTCCCATTTTTGGGAACATTTTCAGTAAGCGTTGGGGACCCAGTTGAGATTTAGCACCGCTTTCCATCCTCAGACAGATGGTCAGTCAGAGAGGACTATACAGACTCTGGAGGATATGTTGAGAGCGTGTGTGCTGGATTTTGGAGGCTCCTGGGATGATCATTTGCCATTAGCCGAGTTCGCCTATAATAATAGTTATCACTCGAGTATCGGGATGGCACCGTATAAGGCACTGTATGGTCGCAGATGCCGTTCCCCTATTGGATGGGAAGAGATTGGTGACAGACTGTTATTTGCTCCTGACTTAGTACAGCAGGCTACTGAGGATGTCAGGTTGATATGCAATAGATTGCGGACAGCTCAGAGCCGACAGAAGAGTTACGCTGACAGGAGACGCAGACCACTAGAGTTTGCAGAGGGTGAGTCGGTGTTTTTGAGAGTTTCTCCTTCCAAGGGTATCATGAGGTTCGGTAAGAAAGGTAAACTGAGCCCTCGTTTTATTGGACCCTTTGAGATTCTGGAGCGAGTGGGAGATAAGGCCTATAGATTGGCATTACCACCAGAGTTGGCAGGTGTACACAGTGTCTTCCACGTTTCTATGCTTCAAAAGTACCATCCAGATCCGTCACACGTGATTCACTACGAGCCGTTAGAGCTCAGTGACAGTATAACATATGTTGAGAGACCAGTTCGGATTTTGGATAGGAAGGAGAAGGTATTGCGATCCAAGACGATCTCCCTGGTGAAGGTTTAGTGGCAGTATCACACTCCGGAGGAAGCTACCTGGGAGCTAGAGAGCATGATACAGGAGAAGTACCCGGAGTTGTTTACTGATTGATTTGGTTCTAATTTGGAGGACCAAATTCTTTTAGTGGGAGAGATTGTGAGATTCACAATTTTTGTATGATATTCCTTATGATTTCCATATTGTATGACATTAGTATATGTTAATGGATTCATAAGATGGTTGATTCGGATTAGATAAATGTGGATGCAACGAAATAAATGTACGTAAAATCGAATAAGGATAAATCGAGAAAATGAAGAAGCAATAAGTTGTCTAAGGAATTAAATCGAGTTGACTGAAAATGAAAATTTGAAAATAGGGAAAAGATTGTGGATTGATGAAAGAAAGTCGATTCAATTTGGTCCCGGACACGTACAAGGGTAAAATGGTCAAAAGACCAAAATTCGGTATGAAATCGATAAGTAATTTTCGTTAAAAATATGGAATTTGCGAAATCTGGATCAATATCGAGGAAAATAATTAAATTCGAGTCCGATTGATCTAGATATTAATTTATTGAAAATTACGGGAATTAATTTGGAATTAATCGAGATTTTTAATTCAAAAAAATTATCTCGAAAAGAATCGAAAAATATACCGAGAAAGACGAAAATACACTGATAAATTCATTTATTGATTAAATGAATTTAATAATATTTTTTAAAGATTTTTTTGGGATATTTGGATTATTTTAATATATTTTAATGTATTAAAATAATAATAAATCAATTAAAAAAACGAAAATTGGAAATCAGTCGGGGAGAGAGAAAGACCCGCGAAACCAAAATGGAACCAAAGAACCCGTCTGCAACCCGACTGTCACGACCCAAATTACCTAAAAATCAGAGAAAATTTTTTTTTCACTTTTTCATTTATTATTTAATTCTTACCTTTCTCTCGTCGTGACCATCCTACAACACAGTTGGGCTATGATTCGGTGTTAGTCACCTCTCACTATTACCAATCCATTTCCATAATCATATATCAGAGTCTACTATCCTTTTGACTTTAAATAAACACATACCCAATGGTATTTGCATGACTCTACATCCCCGACATCATATCCATTTACAGTACTGTGCATTACATATTTAGATACAAAACCATACAAATGTGTATACCTGTCTCTCGATGGGAAGCAGCAAGCAGCGGATATTAAGCATGCAAGTCCTCAGCCGCTCAATAATTATTACAAGTACTCTGAAAAGATGGGAAAATAAGGGGGGTGAGCAAACCACACGCTCAGTAAGGCAATTATGCAAGTAAGTAGATAGCTCCACTATCTACATGCTCATAATGCCATGCCCTTAAATCCATTTCTTTTCATTTAAAATTACACGCACAAAGTCATGCATATTCAATGCCATAGTTTATCCAAAACTATTTGTGCATATATAAATCATGTAACTCATGCATTCAAAGCATTTTATGTGACATCATTAAATCATATTAAGCATGAATTTAATCAAGATCATGCAGTCTTTCATGTCATGTAAGACAATTCAAGGTTTTCAAATGAAAGCATGGAAAACACATCATGCCACTGCATTTAAATCAATTCATTTAAAACGCAGTATAAAATAACCCCTCTGGGTCAATCATCTCAAAACTCATAAAACAATTTGTTATATTTCATTATAAAACTTGAGTTATAAAACCACCCTTCTTTCAGGGTCACATATCATAAAATCATCTGAAATCATCAAATCATCAAATCGGGGGCCTGACCCCTCCTTCGGGTCTACCCTGGTCTAACAGACCACAAGTTATATCATGTGAGACAATCAGGTAATTAACAGTAACATCGAGGACTATGGCCATATCCTAGTGATCCCTGGCAACACGGTACCTAGTGTGCGGGGTATCACACCTGAAACGGGAGGTGGGTCGTCCTACCCGCCAGAACAGCATAACACCAGGATTGCGAGGGCAAGGCTTGCTGCCTCGTGGCTAATGCCACTCCACTCCAACAATCCCCACGGTACAGCGTACTCCGCGTGACATACACGGTACAAAGTACTCCGTGAACCCAAGCTCAGTCAGGGGTGCCTGTAATAGGTCTTATCCACCCATATCATCTCTGTCTCAGAATGCACGTGTGAGCATATCATCTCACTGTGACACACAGTCTACAGGAGGCTCCAACACGGCTATATGCATGTAATATAAATCCCTGTGCGAGCGAAGCTCAAGCACGGCTCCATGCATATTCATGATATCTGAAAATCTCGTGCGAGCGAAGCTCTAGCACGATTTCATAAAAATCAGTGAAATCTGCGTACGAGCAGCGCTCAAGTACGACTTAAACTGATTATAATTTCATGTAAATTCCACGTACGAGCAACGCTCTAGTACGGATATGTATATAAATTCAGTGAAAACCTCGTACGAGAAAAACTCCAGTACGACATTCAAATGAATTATGAAAACCATGTAAAACTTTGTGCGAGCAACGCTCCAGCACAAATGAATGCTCAAATAAATCAAATCTCGTGCGAGTTACACTCCAGCACGACTTTATGCATAATTAAATCAAATCTCGTGCGAGTTAGACTCCAGCACGGCTTCATGCATAATTAAATCAAAACAGGATGCGAGCTAAGCTCCAGCATCTCTCATGCATGTCAAATCATTAAAAGTAGTGCGAGTAATCGCTCCAGCACTATTTTATGCATACCACGTCAAAACAAATCAAAACATGTCAAAACATGTCAAAACAGAGTGCGAGCTAGGCTCCAGCAGCTCTCATTTCACAATATTAAAAATCAGTGCGAGCACCATGCTCTAGCACATTTCATGCATATGATGTCACAAGTCGGTGCGAGCAACTGCTCAAGCACATTTATGCACATTCACAAACGCAGATATAGTGCGAACTACGTGTCGGCACTACCAGTTTCCATATAAACTTGATAGTTGGCCTCTTTTCCAAAGAAATTTCATTTAAATATTAATAACACCTACGTAGTGTTAATTTGGGAAACTTATGCAATTATTGGCCAATCTATCGATTTACTTTGATTAAAACCAATCAAATCTTTAATTCGGAAAATTCCTTAAATCATGCATTTCATGCATGTCATGCTTTCACCATCCTTAGGTGAACTTCCCTCAATATGGGTAAAATAGTCTTTTCACCTATTTCGATCCTCAAAATTATTTAAACCACTTTTAGGATCTTTATACATCATCAAGGCATACATACATATTCAGTGTACAGAACACTATTAAAATACGCGTAGCTACCTCTAGCTACTCACACAATTCCCTTACCTCATTTATCTGTACAGTCTGACCTTTCCTCTGATGACTCGTCACGCAGTCCGATTTGCTCTGAATCCAATTCAAATCTCCGGCACTGCGGATACATATTCATCAGGTCAATTACAATACAATTAATTGTATTCACAATTTTCTGGGCTTAATTTAAATCATTGGGCCTGTTTTCCCATATTGGGCCCGATTGCACCTTAATGGGCCTTAATCGGCCTTAAGCCCGTTTACCACACTTTATCGAGGCCTATTGGGCTCATTGGACCCATCAATATTTATTTAGCCTCGTTCTAAATTTTCAGATAGCTTATGAATTATTTACGACAATTTATCCTAATTTCTAGAATTTAATTCATTTATACGGAAATTAAATCCGTAATTCATGCGTTAAATATCAATCACGCATAACGATATAAAATTGTCGTAAATAAGGGTCACATACCCGTTATTCCATGATCGTACACAAATCGAGGCTGTCTCGAGCTCTCAGTGGATGCCAATTGTCGAGCTACACAATTAAATATATTTTCGGGTAAACTTTCAGTCGATTATTTATCAAATTAAATATTCTAAAAATTAAATCGGTCAATTTGACCGCTTACCGACTTACCCGAAGCTCGATTGCATCACAGGAATTTTTCCCAATTTTTTCTCTTTTTCTTTTTCCCTTTTTCTTCCTTACTTTTTCCCTTTCTTTTTGGCTGAACCGGTCCGGTCCGGTTCAACCCGGTTCGGACCGCCGGTTCGGTCTGGTCCGGTTTGGCTGGTTCTGTCCGGTTCGGCCGGTCCAGGCTCCCTTTGGTCGTGCCGGCGCCGTCCGGCCGGTTCTCTGGGCGATTCCGGTGCCGTTCAGCGCGCCATGGCATGGGCTCCCTAAATCGGGCCTCGGCTGGGGTCGAATCGCAGCCATCGCCGGCGAATCGGGGTTCTCTCCCCCGCGGTCTTCTCCTCCGTTTTCGACGTTTTTCGGCCACCTCGCCGCGCGTCTGGGCTGCTGGAGGTTCGCCCGATGCTGGGCTACGTTCGCCGGTCCTCGCTGGCCTCTCAGCGTCGCCGGTGGTTCGCCGGTGACGAACCTCCCCCTCGGGTTCGGCCTTCGCGTCTTTTGCTTCGTTTCGCCTCTGTTTCTTTTCTCTTCTGTTTCAGACTTTTCATTTTTCTTTTTTTTCTTTTTTTTTTTTTTTTTTTTTTTATAATTAAATTTTATTATTATTTTATTCAATAAAATAATAATAAAATTCCCAAAAATATCTAAAATAATCTTAGTTTATTCATTTAATCTGTAAATAATTTTCTCAGTCCGGTTTTGCCTTTTCGATATATTTTTCGATTATTTTCGAGATTATTTTTCGATGCGAAAATCCCGGTTTATCCCAAGAAATTCATATCTTGATCAATTTAACTCGAAATTTAATTATTTCTTCATCATTGATCAAGATTTCTCATTCTCATATTTTTAATTAAATTTTCTTGTCCCGATAAATACCGAATTTTGGTCTTTTGACCATTTTGCCCTTGCACATATTCGGGAATGCCATTTAAGTCCTTTTTGCATTTTTAAATGCACTCGAAAATATTGGGTCTTACAATCTCCCCCACTTAAGAAATTTGGTCCTCCAAATTAGAACCAAGTAATATGAGTCCATAACAACTCCGGGTATGTCTATCGCATCATATACTGTCATCCTCAAGTGACTTTCTCCGGAGTGTAATACTACCATCATACTTAACTAGTGAGATCATCTTAACCCTCAACACTTTCTCTTTCCATTTTTAATAACCAACTCGATTTCATACATTACTCTTTCATTGAGCTAAGCTGTTGGAGTTCATATCCGATCACATATATCGGATCCGGATATTATTTCTTAAGCATCATAAGATAGGACACATAGTGGATGCCTGTTTATTCAAGTGGTAATGTCAACCTACAGGTCTTATCTCCCACTTGTCCAATATCTCTATCCGAATCTCGTTACGTCTTTATGACAAATAACTGTCAACTATAATGATTCACCCTCGGTGAATTCCAATGATTTCCTGTCTCTTGTCAGCATAGCTTTTTCTATCTGCTCTGAGGTGTTCTTAATCTCTCTCAAATCAACTGAACATACTCAGAGGTTTGTCTTACTAATTCGGGAACAATTTTCTATCTGTCACCCACTTCTCTTATCAAAGTCAGGGAACAACTCCCTACGGCCATACTAAGCCTCATATAATCTCATCCCGATACTCAAGTAACAACTGTCATCACTGGCGAATTTGATTAGTAGCAACTGATCATCCAGGAGCTCATAAAATCAATGGCACACGCTCTCATCACAGCCTCCAGAACCTGTACAGTCCTCTCTGACTGACCATCTGTCTGAGGGTGGAAGCTGTGCTAACACATAATCAGGGTCCCATAGCTTCCTGAAAAACATTTCCCCAAGTGGGAACTGAAGCAGGAATCCCTATCTGATACCATGCTCACTGGAACGCTACCTCATGTATCACAATTTTCCATACACATAAATCCGCCTACGCACTCAGAGTATCTGGGGATTTCCATAACTAGAAGGTGGGTAGACTAAATCAATCTATCGACTATCACCCAGATAGCCTCGTGATTCTTCCGGGTCCTCTATAACCCATCACAACTTCATGGTCACTTGTTCCCATTTCCATGTCAATATAGGTAGAGGCTGCAATAACTCTGCAGACTTCTAGTACTCTACCTTACTCTGCTGACATACGAGACACTTGCTATACAATCTCTACAATATCACTTTTCAAACCTGACCACCAATACCATTTTCAGAGATCTCGATATATTTATTATTTCTCGGATACACTGTATATCTCGAAGAGTGAGCTTCTGACAATAACACTATATCATCAACTGTGGTCCTGGGGAGCACTTATACTGTCTCTGAACCTCTGCAAGTTATCATCACTCACTGTGACCTCTGTCACTGTCCCCTTCTGAATCTGACCCATACTATCGACACCAAGCCGATCATCACGCTAAGCCTGGCAAATCCGGTCACACAAATCCGGTTCTAACCTCAGGCTAGCTGTCACAAAACCACCGTCATCATCAGAAGGATCACATCACTACTGAGGTTCACAACTGCTTTAGCAGCTCTCGCTCCTTGACCATCTTATGTGATACCATCCCGAGGCTCTTTCTGCTCAAGGCATCAACCATTACATTAGCCTTTCCTGGGTGGTACAAAGTTCACAATCATAATCCTTAGAAGCTCTAACCCTCTTGGTTATCTCATATTCTACTCTTTCTGTGAAAACAGATACTCGGGGTTTTTACGATCAGTGCATACCCGAAATTTCTTACCATATAAGTGGTGGCGCCATACCTTTAGTGTAAACGCTACGGCTGCCAACTCTAAATCATGGGTCAGATAGTTTCTCTCATGATCCTTGAACTATTTGGATCTATAAACGACTATCTTCCCATTTTACATCAATACACAGCCCAATCCTTATTTGGAGGTATCCATACACACTGAAACCTCTTGAGCTGTTGGTTATAGTGAGAATACTTACGGTGGTCAGTTCATTACTCCAATATACCAAAACTCATTGAAGCTATTTTCATACTTATCATAACACTCGTATGAAATCTTTTTCCAAACGAGACGTGTCAATTGAGCAGCCAATTTCAAGAAACTCTCAACACCTCGTCTGTAAGACAGTTTCCTGTTGCTACTCATACTCATCCCTGGACTTCGAATACATCATAATATCATCGCTGTAGATGACAACCAATCGGTCAGGTAAGGTTTAAATACCTTAACGTAGTTGAGTTCCACTCAATATTTCAATTTTTCATATACTTGACCTATGTACGCATAAACGTACAATGTCATTTCGAAATAGCTTTCGTTCAAGATACTAGCTCACGTCATTTCTTTCCTCTTATATTGACGGCTTTTTTTTTTTTTTTATAAAATTTTAATTTTTTTAAACTTTCATGATTAATCAAGTTCTATATTTCTTTATCGTACCAGCAAAGGTACCCAAATTTTAATGTATATATTATGACCGTCGAATTCAATCGATAGATTATGCGTGCGCTTCTAGACGCTGTCAAATCTTCAGGCAGGGAGATATTTTAAAATACCTTTATTAACCCTAAGATTTGACCACATACTGGGTGTAAATTTATCCACCCCTTATCCTTGGTCGCAATTCATATTCACTACTTATCGCTTAATCCAATTTACTTTGCATATCGAAGATATCCTTACCTTGCATACATATCTTATTCCAATATATCTCCTTTAATATATCACTTATAACTAACTCTTTCATTACGTGTGAAAACTTACAATCCTTATACCCATATGTCAGTTAGTGAAAATCAACTAACTATCATCATCATGCCTAAGGGTACAGGCTTCACATTTTTCACTAACTTATAAGCAACTGTGAAGGCGGTATAATTAAAGGCGTGTGGCACCAGGATCAATTAAAATAATTATTTCATTATTCTTAACCAGTTGTGGTATCTTCCACCACATCCTATGGAACATCAGTAGTGTCCTGGTCCAAGGCATACACTCGCCCTCGTCCAACATCTTATTGTTACCACACATCTTACACTGTTCACACTGCTACTCTGTCATACTGTTACGTAGCAGGTCGGGGTCCTCAAATCACAATACCCCTCAAAAGTATTGAAATTGGATACACTGGGGTTTATCAATCAACTTACCCCATGATTTATCAGCTCAAAGCCTTTACCAAACTACCTTTTTCCCGTTCTGACATTCTTGTCATCCTCTATTCTCTTTTGTCTCTATTTCGGCCCTTACTACCTTTTCCAATCTCAGAGGCGTGCAACTCTTGATCTTATTTACACAACTATAGTCTGTGCAATGCCTCAGCATAGGTAGTGATATCTAACGGGCTAATCGGACTCTAATTGACAATCTGAGTCCTTCCATGAACTTTCAAAAATCTCGACTCTCACTGTTCATCGTGTCTGAGTCACATCTGCCCAGGAATATAAACTGAGTATCATACTCGTTAATCAACATGTTCCTCTGGGTCAGAGTAAATAATATCATCTGTAATTTTCCTTTAAAACAATATCCGGGATATTCTGTCACCGGAATACATATAGAATTTTTTTTTCCATGTCCATTCTGGATTTCTAATTCTTCAAATGGGTCGAGCGAACTTCAATTAATGTTCCGACTTACCCTCAAATCTCATGTATACTCTGAGCAATTAGCTCGCAACATATTCTCCACACTCCGCTCCAACCTCGTGAAGCGTATCTCAATACTGTCTGATCTCTCTGTCAGACTCTATCCGATCTCTCTATCAGACTCTGTGGAGCATGCTCTATATCAGCCTCCACGTCATTCTCATCTCGAGTTTCATGTGGCGACTCAGTACAACTCTTGGGCCTACCTCTACGTCCTCGAGCTCGTGTACTCGCCTCTCAACCATAGCGGCTATCAGTCAATGAGTCTATTCTTGCATTTAAAACCAAATTCTTAGCTGCACTTCCATCTCGATATACACAATTGTATCTAAATAATGCACAGTACATGGGGATGTAAACTTCATTAACCACTAACACCGACTCATATCAGGCCAACTTAAGCTCTGATACCAAAAACCTGTCACGACCCAAATTACCTAAAAATCAGAGAAAATTTTTTTTTCACTTTTTCATTTATTATTTAATTCTTACCTTTCTCTCGTCGTGACCATCCTACAACACAGTTGGGCTATGATTCGGTGTTAGTCACCTCTCACTATTACCAATCCATTTCCATAATCATATATCAGAGTCTACTATCCTTTTGACTTTAAATAAACACATACCCAATGGTATTTGCATGACTCTACATCCCCGACATCATATCCATTTACAATACTGTGCATTACATATTTAGATACAAAACCATACAAATGTGTATACCTGTCTCTCGATGGGAAGCAGCAAGCAGCGGATATTAAGCATGCAAGTCCTCAGCCGCTCAATAATTATTACAAGTACTCTGAAAAGATGGGAAAATAAGGGGGGTGAGCAAACCACACGCTCAGTAAGGCAATTATGCAAGTAAGTAGATAGCTCCACTATCTACATGCTCATAATGCCATGCCCTTAAATCCATTTCTTTTCATTTAAAATTACACGCACAAAGTCATGCATATTCAATGCCATAGTTTATCCAAAACTATTTGTGCATATATAAATCATGTAACTCATGCATTCAAAGCATTTTATGTGACATCATTAAATCATATTAAGCATGAATTTAATCAAGATCATGCAGTCTTTCATGTCATGTAAGACAATTCAAGGTTTTCAAATGAAAGCATGGAAAACACATCATGCCACTGCATTTAAATCAATTCATTTAAAACGCAGTATAAAATAACCCCTCTGGGTCAATCATCTCAAAACTCATAAAACAATTTGTTATATTTCATTATAAAACTTGAGTTATAAAACCACCCTTCTTTCAGGGTCACATATCATAAAATCATCTGAAATCATCAAATCATCAAATCGGGGGCCTGACCCCTCCTTCGGGTCTACCCTGGTCTAACAGACCACAAGTTATATCATGTGAGACAATCAGGTAATTAACAGTAACATCGAGGACTATGGCCATATCCTAGTGATCCCTGGCAACACGGTACCTAGTGTGCGGGGTATCACACCTGAAACGGGAGGTGGGTCGTCCTACCCGCCAGAACAGCATAACACCAGGATTGCGAGGGCAAGGCTTGCTGCCTCGTGGCTAATGCCACTCCACTCCAACAATCCCCACGGTACAGCGTACTCCGCGTGACATACACGGTACAAAGTACTCCGTGAACCCAAGCTCAGTCAGGGGTGCCTGTAATAGGTCTTATCCACCCATATCATCTCTGTCTCAGAATGCACGTGTGAGCATATCATCTCACTGTGACACACAGTCTACAGGAGGCTCCAACACGGCTATATGCATGTAATATAAATCCCTGTGCGAGCGAAGCTCAAGCACGGCTCCATGCATATTCATGATATCTGAAAATCTCGTGCGAGCGAAGCTCTAGCACGATTTCATAAAAATCAGTGAAATCTGCGTACGAGCAGCGCTCAAGTACGACTTAAACTGATTATAATTTCATGTAAATTCCACGTACGAGCAACGCTCTAGTACGGATATGTATATAAATTCAGTGAAAACCTCGTACGAGAAAAACTCCAGTACGACATTCAAATGAATTATGAAAACCATGTAAAACTTTGTGCGAGCAACGCTCCAGCACAAATGAATGCTCAAATAAATCAAATCTCGTGCGAGTTACACTCCAGCACGACTTTATGCATAATTAAATCAAATCTCGTGCGAGTTAGACTCCAGCACGGCTTCATGCATAATTAAATCAAAACAGGATGCGAGCTAAGCTCCAGCATCTCTCATGCATGTCAAATCATTAAAAGTAGTGCGAGTAATCGCTCCAGCACTATTTTATGCATACCACGTCAAAACAAATCAAAACATGTCAAAACATGTCAAAACAGAGTGCGAGCTAGGCTCCAGCAGCTCTCATTTCACAATATTAAAAATCAGTGCGAGCACCATGCTCTAGCACATTTCATGCATATGATGTCACAAGTCGGTGCGAGCAACTGCTCAAGCACATTTATGCACATTCACAAACGCAGATATAGTGCGAACTACGTGTCGGCACTACCTGTTTCCATATAAACTTGATAGTTGGCCTCTTTTCCAAAGAAATTTCATTTAAATATTAATAACACCTACGTAGTGTTAATTTGGGAAACTTATGCAATTATTGGCCAATCTATCGATTTACTTTGATTAAAACCAATCAAATCTTTAATTCGGAAAATTCCTTAAATCATGCATTTCATGCATGTCATGCTTTCACCATCCTTAGGTGAACTTCCCTCAATATGGGTAAAATAGTCTTTTCACCTATTTCGATCCTCAAAATTATTTAAACCACTTTTAGGATCTTTATACATCATCAAGGCATACATACATATTCAGTGTACAGAACACTATTAAAATACGTGTAGCTACCTCTAGCTACTCACACAATTCCCTTACCTCATTTATCTGTACAGTCTGACCTTTCCTCTGATGACTCGTCACGCAGTCCGATTTGCTCTGAATCCAATTCAAATCTCCGGCACTGCGGATACATATTCATCAGGTCAATTACAATACAATTAATTGTATTCACAATTTTCTGGGCTTAATTTAAATCATTGGGCCTGTTTTCCCATATTGGGCCCGATTGCACCTTAATGGGCCTTAATCGGCCTTAAGCCCGTTTACCACACTTTATCGAGGCCTATTGGGCTCATTGGACCCATCAATATTTATTTAGCCTCGTTCTAAATTTTCAGATAGCTTATGAATTATTTACGACAATTTATCCTAATTTCTAGAATTTAATTCATTTATACGGAAATTAAATCCGTAATTCATGCGTTAAATATCAATCACGCATAACGATATAAAATTGTCGTAAATAAGGGTCACATACCCGTTATTCCATGATCGTACACAAATCGAGGCTGTCTCGAGCTCTCAGTGGATGCCAATTGTCGAGCTACACAATTAAATATATTTTCGGGTAAACTTTCAGTCGATTATTTATCAAATTAAATATTCTAAAAATTAAATCGGTCAATTTGACCGCTTACCGACTTACCCGAAGCTCGATTGCATCACAGGAATTTTTCCCAATTTTTTCTCTTTTTCTTTTTCCCTTTTTCTTCCTTACTTTTTCCCTTTCTTTTTGGCTGAACCGGTCCGGTCCGGTTCAACCCGGTTCGGACCGCCGGTTCGGTTTGGTCCGGTTTGGCTGGTTCTGTCCGGTTCGGCCGGTCCAGGCTCCCTTTGGTCGTGCCGGCGCCGTCCGGCCGGTTCTCTGGGCGATTCCGGTGCCGTTCAGCGCGCCATGGCATGGGCTCCCTAAATCGGGCCTCGGCTGGGGTCGAATCGCAGCCATCGTCGGCGAATCGGGGTTCTCTCCCCCGCGGTCTTCTCCTCCGTTTCCGACGTTTTTCGGCCACCTCGCCGCGCGTCTGGGCTGCTGGAGGTTCGCCCGATGCTGGGCTACGTTCGCCGGTCCTCGCTGGCCTCTCAGCGTCGCCGGTGGTTCGCCGGTGACGAACCTCCCCCTCGGGTTCGGCCTTCGCGTCTTTTGCTTCGTTTCGCCTCTGTTTCTTTTCTCTTCTGTTTCAGACTTTTCATTTTTCTTTTTTTTTTTTTTTTTTTTTTTTTTTTTATAATTAAATTTTATTATTATTTTATTCAATAAAATAATAATAAAATTCCCAAAAATATCTAAAATAATCTTAGTTTATTCATTTAATCTGTAAATAATTTTCTCAGTCCGGTTTTGCCTTTTCGATATATTTTTCGATTATTTTCGAGATTATTTTTCGATGCGAAAATCCCGGTTTATCCCAAGAAATTCATATCTTGATCAATTTAACTCGAAATTTAATTATTTCTTCATCATTGATCAAGATTTCTCATTCTCATATTTTTAATTAAATTTTCTTGTCCCGATAAATACCGAATTTTGATCTTTTGACCATTTTGCCCTTGCACATATTCGGGAATGCCATTTAAGTCCTTTTTGCATTTTTAAATGCACTCGAAAATATTGGGTCTTACACCGACACCCCCGACGAGCCACCGATGGCCGTTGAGCCCAGGCGAAGGTCGAAAAAGGTAGAGCGAATCCGGGCGATTCCAGTGATACCGGTGACGCGCGCCGACGGAAGCTATTCCCGACGAATCGACCGAAGGAAGTTTCGGGGAGAAATCGCCTTTGTCCCGACGAACAGCGGCGTCTTAGCTCCGATTCGATCCCGCAGAACGATCCCCAGGCCGAGACGATTCTGTTGAGACCACTGGCTGCCGGCGAGATGGCCGAAATCTCCGGCGACGACAAACGGGCCAAAACGGCACCGTAGCCGAGAAGGGAGAAAAGAAAAAGAAAAAAAGAAAAGAAAAAAAAGGAAAAAAAAAAGAGGAAAAAAGGAAGAAAGCGTACCCAGGGACGACTCGAAAATTTGGGTAAGTGACCGAGGGTCGGGATTGACCAACGGATAAATCTCGAAAATTTAATTTAATATTTTATTGATGGAAAATAACCCGAAATCGCATAATTGTGCAGTGTCACTACAGAGCCCGAACGAGAGCCGATTTAGCTCCGATTTTCGTACCCCGCACCATATTGGGTAAGTATATTTTAATTACGATAATATGAGTCCTTTAATGCAGAGTTTCGATTATTTTACGGAATTTACGGATTAATTCTGCATAAAAGGAATTTTATTCGAAATTTCAAAGTAATTATCGTAAACAGTATCCGGGCTATCCACTGAGTTTGGAACGAAGCCCGATGATTATTGATAAATCAAATGAGCCCAGTAAACCCAAAGAAGGGATTTAAAAGTGAAAACGGGCTGAAAAAGGGGTTTGAGGCCCATTAAAGTGCAATTGGGCCCAATAGAGTAAAAAAAATGAGCCCATAGCTTTAGATTCGATCAGTAAGAGTGAAATACTGATCTGTATATTGAACTGATATGTGGTTATATGCAGCTCCGTAGACAAGCAAATTGGACTGAGAGACCTGGTACGACCGAGTCGGGATAAGCTCGCGCGTGATTCAAGGTAAGGGAATTTTATGAACACTTAGAGGTAGCTGTACGTAATTTTGAGGGGATTTACATTACGTTAAATTCAATAGGCTACCCGAAAACATAATAATAATTTTTACGAAAAAATATGGAAATAATGGAAAATGACTATTTTGCCCCCAGTTAGGAAAATTTCAAAAAGGGTAGTAAGGCTATGAAATTGCATGAATTTCATGATTTTAATGTTTTCATGATGATATTGCTTTAATTCAAGCAATTTATGGATAGGTTAGCTATTATTTACATGTTTTAAGTGAAAAGGCACAGGTTAGGTGCCAGTTGATTTTTTTTAACATGTTTTGATAATATTGAGCCACCTATCAGTGTTATATGAGTTGTAACCGTGCTTGAGCACTGCTCGCACTGAATTTTATATTTTAACTCATACTCAGAGTGCTGGAGCCTTGCTCGCACTATTTTACAGATTTGTTTTATATGACTACCGTACTGGAGTTTTTCTCGTACGAGGTTTTCACTGAGTTTTAATACTTATCCGTACTGGAGCAATGCTCCTACGTGGATTTGAATTGAATGTATAATCAGTTTAAGTCGTACTGGAGCGCCGCTCGTACGCAGATTTTAATTGATTTCTATGAAACCGTGCTAGAGCTTCGCTCGCACGAGGTTTTCAGATATCATGAATATGCATGGAGCCGTGCTGGAGCTTCGCTTGCACAGGAATTTATATGACATGCATATAGCCGTGTTGGAGCCTCTTGTTGACTGTGTGTCACAGTGAGATGATATGCTCACACGTGCATACTGAGACATACTTGACATAGGTGGATAAGACCTATTACAAGCACCCCTGATTGAGCTTCGGTTCACGGAGTACGATGTACCGTGTATATCACGCGGAGTACGCTGTACCGTGGGGATTGTTGGAGTGGAGTGGCATTAGCCACGAGACAGCAAGTCTTGCCCTCGCAATCCTGATATTATACTGTTTTGACGGGTAGGATGACCCACCTCCCGTTTCAGGTGTGATACACCGCACACTAGGATCCGTGTGCCAGGGATCACGAGGTTATGGCCATAGTCCTGGATATTACCGATATAGTCGTTTACATGTCTCACATGATATAACTATTGGTCTTGATAGATCAAGGTAGACCCGAGGGAGGGGTCAGGCCCCGATTTTCTTATGATTTCAATTGAGTTTTAATTATTCTCATGGAGGGATTTTATGAGACTTTCATTGATTTGTAACCCTGTGAGAATGGTGTTTTATAACGGAGATTTGAAAATAAAGAATTTTGTTGAAATTGATTTCGATTTGTGAATGTATTATATTTTGACCCAGATGGGGTATTTTAAAACGTGTCTGAGCATGAGATGTTTTCACATGAGAATTATTCCATGATTTAATATGCCGATTTCCTGTTTTAGAACAGATGATATTATATATATGGCATATCATTGTTTTTACCTCATGCTCACATATATCCTGATTTTCTTATCAGCATGTAGATAGTATAGCTATCTACCCGTTTGTATTATTGCCTTACTGAGCTTGTGGAGCTCACCCTTTCATTTTTCACCCACTTTCAGTGTTTCCACTATAGAGATAGCGGGTGTAGAGAGTAGACGGCATAGCTGATATCTTTGTTTCCCATCGACTGTCAGGTATACACCACGTACAGAATTTTGTATTAGTATGCTTACAGCACAGTATTGTATATGAAAGAATATTTGGGGATGTAAATATAGAATTAATTGATGTATAAACATACCGACCACTCTATTATATGATTAATGATATCAGTATGTATGTTTACGTGTGATATTTCTTAATGGTTTGAATGGTAAATCGATATTGATTCACAGCCCGACCTGTTTAGAGGAATATGTCACTAGGAGGTAAGAAAGATTTTTCAAAAGTGAAAAATTTATACTGATTTTGGTAGTATTGGGTCGTGACAATAACAATTAAAAAAAATCAAAAGTCAAATTAAATAGAATGTGTCTCGAAAATTTTCAATGATTTCTCAGGTTATCAACAAATATTGGTTTTTACATGTTAAACTCGTTAAACAACAAATTTCACAAGCTCTGATTGTATTTTTGACTTTAAGTATCCTTAATTCATAAACAAGCTAAGCTTTTCTGATAAATGAGCAGAAAGAAATCACATAAAGATAAAAATCACTACTTAAAAGCAGAAGAAAGCAAATACCTGAGGAAGCAAACGATCTCCTCGATCTGCACTGGAGTTTGATGCATAGCCGAGTCTGAACTGATCCGAATCCACCAGAAATCGAAGACCATTGCCGAATCTCAACAATTTTTCGGTCACTGCAATCTCCGAATTTCAAGACCGATTTCAAGGCAACGACATTGGATCCGGCAACAGCATCCATCGGAATCGGAGCTCCGTATAATCCGCTTACAGCGAGAAGAGAATAAGAACGAAAAGTAGCGAAGAGAGTAGCCAGAAACACCCATGTTTTTCTATGTTATTATTCCATATTATTTCTTTTTAATATCCAAAACCGTTTATTACAAACAAGAAAATTTTATCACCCCCCCCCCCACCTTTCTTTGGTCGGTTCTCGAGCAATTCCTGCCCACCGTCCTTTTGTTTGTCATTTTCCATAAAAAAATTATATTTTTATTCAATATAATTAAATAATGAGGGCATCAGCAACGGAAATCCGTTTCTAATGCCCATTTGTAACGGATTTATATTTTTTTGAAATAATTTTTAAAATAAAAAAATAGGGTATCAGCAACGGAATTTCGTTCTTGATGCCCTATTGTAACGAAATTTTTGTAAATTTTATATGGTTTTTTAAAAACATTTAAAAATAGGGCATCCGCAACGGAATTCCGTTGCTGATGCTATTTTGTAACGGAATTTTATTTATTATATATTGTTTAATTTATAAAAAATAAAAATAGGGTATCAGCAACGGAATTCCGTTTCTGATTCCCTTTTGTAACGAAATTTTTGTAAATCTTTTATAAAATTTATAAAAAGATTAAAAATAGGGCATCAGCAACGGAATTCCGTTGCTGATGCTTTTTTGTAACAGACTTTTATTTATTATATATTGTTTATTTTATAAATAATTAAAAATAGGGCATCAGCAACGGAATTCCGTTGCTGATACTTTTTTGTAACGGACTTTTATTTATTATATATTGTTTATTTTATAAATAATAAAAAATAGGGTATCAGCAACTGAATTCCGTTTCTGATGCCCTTTTGTAACGGAATTTTTGTAAATCTTTTATTGTTTTTTAAAAACATTTAAAAATAGGGCATCAGCAACGGAATTCCGTTGCTGATGCTCTTTTGTAACGGAATTTTATTTATTATATATTGTTTAATTTATAAAAAAATAAAATAGGGCATCAGCAACGGAATTCCGTTTCTGATGCTCTTTTGTAACGAAATTTTTGTAAATCTTTTATAAAATTTGTAAAACGATTAAAAATATGGCATCAGCAACGGAATTCCGTTGCTGATGCTTTTTTGTAACGGACTTTTATTTATTATATATTACTTATTTTATAAATAATAAAAAATAGGGCATCAGCAACGAAATTCCGTTTCTGATGTCCTTTTGTAACGAAATTTTTATAAATCTTATATTGTTTTTTAAAAACATTTAAAAATAGGGTATCAGCAACGGAATTCCGTTGCTGATACTCTTTTGTAACGAAATTTTATTTATTATATATTTTTTAATTTATAAAAAAATAAAAATAGGGTATCAGCAACGGAATTTCCGTTTCTGATGCCCTTTTGTAACGGGATTTTTTTAAATCTTTTATAAAATTTGTAAAAAGATTAAAAATAGGGCATCAGCAACGGAATTCCGTTGCTGATGCTTTTTTGTAACGGACTTTTATTTATTATATATTGTTTATTTTATAAATAATAAAAAATAGGGCATCAGCAACGAAATTCCGTTTCTGATGTCCTTTTGTAACGTAATTTTTGTAAATCTTATATTTTTTTTTAAAAAACATTAAAAAATAGGGCATCAGCAACGGAATTCTGTTGCTGATGCTCTTTTGTAACGAAAAATGGAATTTATCTTTTATTTTTTTATAAACATTAAAAAAATAGGGCATCAGCAACGGAATTCCGTAATTCCGTTGCTGATGTCCTTTTGTAACGGAAATTTATTTTTCATATTTTTTATTTTAAAAAAAAAATAAAAAATAAGGCATCAGCAACGGAATTCCATTTCTGATTTCCTTTTATAACAGACTTTTTATTTAATTTATATTCTTTTTTATAAACATTAAAACAAATAGGGAATCAGCAACGGAATTTCGTTGCTGGTAACTTTTTGTAACGAAATTTGTCTTTTCGGTATTAGCAACGGAATTCCGTTCCTGATACCTTTTGTAACAAAATTTTTTTTAATTTATATTAATTTCTATAAAAAAAATTATTGCATCAGTTACGAATATCCGTTACAAATCCGTCGCTAAATCCGTTGTTAAAATTTTGCGTTATTCCATTACCAATTTGTAACGGAATTCCGTTATAAATTTCGTTGCCTTTTGCTAATAGTAAATATACCATTATTAGTAACGAAAATCCGTTACAAATTGTTTTTATTTGCAACGGAAAAATTTCGTCTCTAATTTTTCGTTTCTGAAGGTGTTTTTTTTTGTAGTGATATTAATAATTATATTATACTTCGTAAATATATTAAAAAAAATTAATTTTAATTACGTTAAGCCCTGATCATGTTTTGAATGGTCAAACTCGAATTCAATTCGATTTTTTATTAGATCTAAAAATTTTACTTAAATTTAATGATTATATCTTAGATTTTTATTCTGACTAAATATCGACGGATCTAATCGATGGTCTACTCTTCAACATGTCTACCCTATCAGCGGGCGGGGGGTGCTCTTATCACTTGCGCATTTCTCCTGCCTAAGCAAACGTCGTTTTTCTATTGGGTTTGACTATTAGCAAATGACAAAGAGGTAGGAACAACCAACACGCCGATGTGAAAGTGACAGTGGCAGAGGCATGGGAGACAGCCGGAGACGAGGGAGTTTTATAAGGGACCAGAAGTCAACTTTTTGATTGTTACAACTTACGATCTACTCTATTTCTATCTGATCGATGTATTCCTTTTTTTGCTGTGATAATCACTCTACTCTCAATTTCTCAACACTATTCCATCCATCCGTTGTTCTTCTAATTTGCCGCCTTAACGAAAAAAAAAGTTTACAATAATTAATATAAAGCATTTAAAATTAGAAAAAAGGAGTTAGAAATTTGGAGAAAATCTAGCACTTACGTATAAATTTAAAATTTACAAATTTAAATTATTAACAATATTTTACAGCTTTTGATTCAGTAAATAAGATATTATTTGTGTATATCCATATTTCAACTATTAGACTTGTATATTTTCTTCATGTTTTCATCAAATCAAACAGCCTGAGTATAAATTAAGGACTATGGGTGCAAAAGTGTTTACTGCATAATTCGTTTTAAATGGGTGGTTAAAGTTTACCTTACATGTGTCTATATATATAATTAGATACAAAAAAATGGTTTAGACTTAAGACAGAAGCGTGCAAGCAAACCCATATTCTTTGAATACTGAATGGTACAAAATTGAAATTTTGATTTATTCATCCGCCTGCAGCGGCCTGCATGCTTTCTTGCCCGTATGCACGCATGTATGTATGTACGTATGTATGTATGTATGTAAGCATATATTTCTAGATCAGGCGTTGAAATCATCTCCATATATCTTTGGTTTCTCTAAAGTGTAGACATAACGCAATCCCCAATTAAAGGAAAAATGGATAGGTTTATTACATTATATTATATTATATTATATTATATTGTGACCATTACCTGTATATATAATTGAGTAAGAATATTGCAAATTGGAGGGCCGCAGTTTACTGTTTAATTAAGATCATCGATTATCACCCATAAAAGTTTACATAATCTAACTTGGTGCTGCATTTTCCTAATAATTTCTGTGGTCATTATTTATGTTATAAGAATTATATATCTTTCCCTTTCAAAATTCAATACAGATATACATATATTGCACACACATAAATTCCTGCTTTCATACTCATTATAATTATAGCCTCATCGGTATAACTAGTTAGCGGCAAGCAACTCCAACACATGCTTCGACAGTAAGTTCTGCACCTTGAATCTTACACCACAGCCCACAGGCACAGCCCTTCTTTCCTTCTTTCTTTTTTTTTTTTTTTTGAATAATCCTTCCTTTCTTTTTTTCTTCTTATTTTTAGCTAAAATAAACTCAACTCTACAGTAGCTAATATTGCCAGTTATCGATATCAAGTCAAGACATAATTAATTATCAAAAGATTATATAGAAAATGAAAATTCAATTACTACATTATTCTCGGTAATGAAAATATCTGTCTCAAAGAAGTTCCCGATTGGTTAAATTATATAAGTTTGTCTCTAATTATACATTCTAACAATTCAAACTTAAGCATTCATTTTTTAAAGTGTAAGTTGGACGAATGTGATGAGATTTTATATATATATATATATATATATATATATATGTATGTATAAAAAGATTTGGACGGTATATATGATTTCTTAAAGAATTTATTCTATTTCCTTTAGGAATCATAATCTTTTGATTGATTTTCAAGTTAATCCTAAAAGTGAGAATAAATGGAGACTCACTAATTTATAAAGAATAATTTTATAAATATAGTAAGATTGCTTGAAGCATAAGGATGAAGCCTTTGCTGGTTTCTTGAACAGCACCCGTAGGACATGCATGCGTGTATCCGGTTTGCTTTTCCCAGGTACCCAAGGGCCAACATTTTATACTTCAAAACGTTAAGGCTTTGTTCGGGGGATGGGTGACTTTCAGTGAGGTGCGATCCTTTCACAAAAAGATAAAAAAATTTCATTCTTCTATAAATTTTTTTTTATTATTATTTTATTGAAAATATTATATTTTTAAATATTTTTTCATTATTTTTAATTTTATCTTAAACTAATCCTAAATTTACGGAAAATCGCCGATTCTATATATAACATCCTTTCACGGTTTTCCATCATTAAAATTACCTTTAAGAGAATTCTTAACGTATGCACGTACTACATAGATACAGTAAAACCTTTTAAAATTAGTTATCTTTAAATTAATAACATCTAAAAATTAATAAAAATCATGATTTCAATTGGGGGTACTAAAAAAATTAATAAATGTTTTTATTGTAATTGTTGTTATCTGAAATAATGGTGATAAATCGCTGACCACTTCTCTTCGGGTTCCCTGTCACGTGTTGCAGAGAGCAGTTGCAAAAAAGAAGAAGATCAGAAGAACGCATGAGTTGTCCCCTGCGTTTGCACTCCGATTCTTAAGTCAAACAGGGAGTTTGACAGAGTTTTAGTATGGAGTTCTCCGATCTGGTTTATGAATTATACATGACCCCTATTTATAGGGGTTTCTCACTGTCACTAATTACGCATATGCCCTTTTCGTTAAATGCCAGATTTTCTTATGCCTATACTCGTTTTTTTCG
This sequence comes from Firmiana major, assembly GCA_033439115.1. Lineage (NCBI taxonomy): Eukaryota > Viridiplantae > Streptophyta > Magnoliopsida > Malvales > Malvaceae > Firmiana > Firmiana major. Next base: position 15,238,442 of record CM065903.1, on the reverse strand, counting down.
TGCGCCGCTTGGTGCATTCTTTGTGCACCGCTTGGTGCATTCTTTGTGCGCCACGCGGCACACTTTTTTTTATTCTTAATAGCATGCACAACAATTGCTCCCCACTCTTTCGCCAAGTATAACCTTGTGGAAGAGTACATATGTTCTCATCGTAACCTCACGTCAAGTCTTTACGTTTGATTCTGAAGTCGAATTTTCATCGGAGTGTTTAGCTTACCTCGCGCATTTTTTGCTTCAAGCCCTTATTTGAGTGCTTAGTTTACCTCGAGCATTTTTTGCTTTAAGCTTTTGCAATTTTTCTTCGTGGCTTAGCTCACGCATTTTTCGCTTCAAGTTGTTTTATATAAATCTTCTCCTGGTGCCGAGCCGTCGTGATGCATTCGCGCCTCTGGCACTATGGCATGTTTGTTTTCAAATGTCTGGCCGCCGTGACGCCTTTACACCTTTGGCTCTTACGGATAGTCTTTTCAGATGTCTGGCCGTCGTGACGCTATTGCGCCTCTGGCTCCTACGGCTTATTTATCTTCAACGCCTGCCCCCGTAACGCTATTGCGCCTCAGGCTCTTATGGCTTATTTGTCTTCAACGCCTGGCCACCGTGACGCTATCGCGCCTAAGGCTCTTATGGCTTATTTATCTTCAATGCTTGGCCACAGAGATGCTATCACGTCTCAGGCTCTTACGGCTTATATGTTTCCAGCGCCTGGCCACAGTGACGCTATTGTGCCTCAGGCTCTTACGGCTTATCCGTCTTCTGCGTCTGGCCACAGTGACGCTATTGCGCCTCAGGCTCTTACAGCTCGTTTGTCTTCAACGCTTGGCCACAGTAATGCTATTGCGCCTCAGGCTCTTATGGCTCGTCTATCTTTCATGCCTGGCCACAGTGACGCTATTGCGCCTCAGGCTCTTACGGCTAATCTGTTTTTCACGCCTGGCCACAGTGACGCTACTACACCTCAAGCTTTTAGGCTAGTCTGTTTTTCACACCTAGCCACAGTGACGCTATTGCGCCTCAGGCTCTTACAGCTCGTCTGTCTTCAACGCCTGGCCACAGTGACACTATTGTGCCTTACGCTCTTAGGGTTCGTCTGTCTTCCACGCCTGGCCACAGTAATGCTATTGCGCCTCAGGCTCTTATAGCTCGTCCGTTTTTCACGCTTGCCCACAGTGACACTATTGCGCCTCAAACTCTTAAGGCTCGTCTATTTTTCATGCCTAGCCACAGTGACGCTATTGCGCCTCAGGCTCTTACGGCTCGTCTATCTTCAACGCCCGGCCACAGTGACGCTATTGCGTATCAGGCTCTTACGGCTCGTCTATCTTCAACGCTTGGCCACAGTGATGCTATTGCGCCTCAGGCTCTTACGGCTCGTCTGTTTTTCACGCCTGGCCACAGTGACGCTATTGCGCCTTAGGCTTTTACAGCTCGTCTATTTTTCACGCCTAGTCAAAGTGACGCTATTGCGCCTCAGGCTCTTACGGTTCGTCTGTCTTTTACACCTGACCATAGTGACGCTATTGCGCCTCAAGCTCTTACGGCTCGTCTATTTTTCACGCCTGGCCACAGTGACGCTGTTGCACCTCAGGCTCTTACGGCTTATCTATTTTCTGTCACAAGATTCATATCCATAAATGTTGAAGATATGATAGAAAAGTAGAGAAATAACTTGCATAATAACCATATAAATGCATTAAAATGAACAAATAATAATGCGAGAATATAAAAGTTTAGACAGAAGACATTATAATAGTATCTTGTGGCAATGTCTCTTTTCTTTATACTCCTTTGCCGACGATAGAGGCAATATAACATGTGCGAGTGCTCTATTGATCTCCTCGTACTTGTTCGACTCCGTTATAAGTAGGAAACTTCATTAACATGTAGCTAGAAGATATCACCGCCCTAATATCATTTAACATGGGCATTCCCAAGATCATGTTGTAAGCACCTGAGGTTGATCTCATAACCATAAACACTACCTGTCGAGTGACGTCCTTCGGGCTTTCCCCTAGAGTCACAGCCAACTCTATAGACCCGGCGACCTTCACTTTCTCACCCGTAAATCCGTACAGTGGTGTCATAACAGGTCTTAATCTGTCTTCGGATACATTCATTTTCTCAAAGCAATTCCAATAAATTAAGTTCACCGAACTTCCGTTGTCTACCAAGATTCTGCTTACTAGATGTTTTGCCACCACCGCTGATATCACCATGGGATCATCATGAGGCATGATGATATCACCGCTGTCTATCGGAGAGAACACAATGGGTTCTTCACCCGCCTTTTCCTTCATCACAGCATGAATCTGATACGCTTGTCTCGCGTAACTTTTACAAGAAGCAGAGGAATTTCCTGCTATCGATTCTCCCCCTGCAATAACATTTATAGCCGGACCGGTGGGTTCATTATCCAGTCGGTTGTCTCGGGGGTCAGGCCTAGCTACTTCTTCATTTCTTGGCCTATTTCTCCCGTTATCATTATTTTGTCTATTCTGTCGACGATCATTCCTTCGATCTCGCGGAGGGTAACGAGGCCTTTCACTTCTCCATAGGAAGCGGTTAATTTTCTCGTCTCTAGCCAATCTCTCTAACCGATCCATCAGATCTCTGCATCTTTCAGTAGGATGACCATAAGCGGCATGAAATTCACAATAAGTATCAAGATTTCGACCTATATCTCCAATCTTCTTTTTAGAAAACTCCAACAGTCCAGTTCCTTTAATAGCGGCTAGTATGATAGCACGAGGCTTATTTAGCCTGGTATAATTTTCATACCTGAGTCTAGGAGTCGTGTCCAATCTGTCAGGTTTTGAAGAACTTCTTTTAGGAACATCTCTCTCTCTCTCTCTCTCTCTCTCTCTCTCTCTCTCTCTCTCTCTCTCTCTCTCTCTCTCTCTCTCTTTCTTTCTTCTTTCGCATCTTGAGACTGCACCATTTTCATTACTTCCTTTTGGGCAACATACTTATTTGTTCGAGTAAATAAATCTGAGATAGTTGTAGGCTGGTCAAGGGACAAAGACTCTTCTTACTTCTCAGATTTCGTTCTTTACAGGATTGCTACCATAGCTACTCCTACTTGTAAGTCTTTCACTTCTAGAGTAGCATCTCGGAAGTGATCCACATAACTTTTCAAAGACTCATTTCTATAACTCTTTCATGTTCTTCTCAGATTCTCGGGTTGAATGTGCTCCCCTTTCCTCAGTTCTACAAGAGTCCGAGTCATTTGAATGAAAGCTCTTTCTCCCGGGTCTTTGCATTGGATGCTTTCTTTTAACACCTCTCATTCCAAGATTTGGCCTTGAATCTTCGAAATAGACTAAGGAGTTCAGACTGTTCTGTAAGACCCGATTTTAGTTAAAATACGAAATTAAAAAATGCAAAATGACTGAAATGGAATTTTCGAACACATTGAAGGGTAAAATGGTTAAAAGACCGAAAGCCGGTGTAAATTCGATAAGAAAATTTAATTAAGAATATGAGATTGAGAAATCTTGATCAATAACAAAGAAATAAATTTATTTCGGGTTATATCGATCAAAATATGAATTTACTGGAAATTAATCAAAATTTTTGCTCGGGATAATATGTCGAAAATACAGAGAAAATATACCAAAAATGGTTAAAATAAACTAAATAAATTAAATAAAATTAAATAAATGAAGTTAGAATTAAATAATAATTTTTAAGATATTTTAAGAGATATTTGGGTATTTTTAATGTATTTTAATGATTAAAATAATAATAAATAAATTAATAAAAGAAAAAAAAGGGACTCAAAATCGCGAAACGCGATTCGGAAGAAATAACAGAAAATGAAACAAAGGTCGAGCCTCTTGCCGGCGATCGACGGCCGACGGTGGTCGAGGAAGGAACCCAACGAGGGTCGGGCCACCACCAGCCTAAAGGAGCCACGAATGGTGGCCACCGGCGAGAGAAACGGCGAGAAACGAAACCGTGAGGGAGAAAATGGAAACGGCGCCGATCTGGCCGATCCCGACCACCACCGAACGTTCCCACGGCACAGGCGAGCTTATTGGTGGTGGCCACGACCGGCGAAAACTGCTGGAAAACGTCGAAAACGGCGGAAAGAAGAAATGGGTTTCGATGGTAGGAGAGAAGAGGCCAGACCGACGACTTTTCGGCGGCCTTGGACGAAATCGAGGGCAGATTCGTGCTGCGGACGGCCCAGCGGAGCCACTGGCGGCGGAAGCCGGTGGAGAATCGGCCAGCAAGGCCCTGAACCGGTCGAACCGAAGTGAACCGGGGTGAACCGGCGGGTCCGAACCTGGTCTGAACCAGACCGAACCGGTTCAGCCAATGAGGAAAGAAAAAAGGAGAAAAAGAGAAAAAGAAAAAGAGAAAAAATTAGAAAAAAATCCCGACGATGTAATCAAGCTTTTGGTAAGTCAGTAGCGGTTGAAATTGACCGATTTAAATTTTGAAATATTTTATTTAATTAATTTTCGACTCGAAATTTATCCGAAAATTTATGAAATTGTGTAGCTCGACAATCGACGTCAAACGAGAGCTCGAGACAGCCTCGATTTGCATACTAGCATGGAATCTCGGGTAAGTAACCCTTATTTATGATAATTTACATCGTTATGCGTGCTTCGAATTTAATTATCGCATAAAATAAATTAAATTATGGAAATTTAGATAAATTGTCGTAAATAATAAATTTAGCTATTCGAGAATTAGAACAAGGCCCAAGAAATTGTTGGTGGGCTCAATGAGCCCAATAGGCCTCGATAATGTGAAAATTAAGTGGAAAACAGGTATAAGGCCGATTAAGGCCCATTAAGGTGTAATCGGGCCCAATAGGGGAAATGGGCCTAATGATTTAAATTAAGTCCAGAAAATAGGAAATACAATTAAATTGTATGATATCTGACCTGAGGAATATTTATACGCAGTTTCGGACATTGGATTGGGAGCAGATCGGACTGCGTGACGAGACAGCAGTGAAAAAGGAAAGGTCAGACTCTACAGAAAAATAAGGTAAGGGAATTCTACGGACTATTAGAGGTAACTTTATGAAATTTCAAAGTCATATGCAGTCTTTTAAATTATCTGAAGGGTCTAGAAGTAAGTTAATAATTTTAGTGCCCCGAATGGGTAAATTACCAAAATGCCCTTGTTAAAGGTAAAATTTACAATTTTAGGAAAAATTGGGAGGAGCAAGAACAAGAGGTTCCTGCTCGTTCTGGAGGTGTTTTGATGCATGCATGAGTAGGCTGGCTAACCTTGAAAGAAAAATGCACAGCATTTCATTGTTTCAATGATGAAATTGTTTTGAAAACTGTTTTGAGGAAACAGAGCCGCCTACGTGTTTTTATTGACATGTGACGTGCTAGAGCTCAGCTCACACGATATTTTGAGTTGTGTGATGCATGCATTAGTGTTGGAGGGAGAGCTCGCACTAGAGTTGTACATGCATTGGTGCTGGAGTCTAACTCGCACCTGATTTTACATGATTTTCGTGATACGGTGCTAGAGTCTAACTCGCACCAGGTTTTACATGATTTTCGTGACACGGTGCTGGAGTCTAACTCGCACCAAAGTTTACATGATTTTCATGACAAGGTGCTAGAGTCTAACTCGCACCAGATTTTTCATATGATTTGATAAGAGTGCTAGAGCTTAGCTCGCACTAGTTTTACTTGAATTGACGAGTGTGCTGGAGCATCGCTTGCACCCCCCACTGATTTTTATGAAAACATGCGATGAGCCGTGCTTGGAGCGTTGGGTAAACTGTGTGTCACCGATTAAATAGGCTCGCACGTGCGTTTTGAGAAATGGCATGAGTATAGAGATATGATATGGGTCCACGGAGTACGATGTACCGTGCAAGTAGCATGGAGTACGATGTACCATGTGGTATCTTCGGATACGGGGTATCTTCGGATACGGTATCTTCGGATACGGGGTATCTTCGGATACGGCATCTTCGGATGCGTGGGATCGGATAAGACTGACGGGTTGGATTGACCCACCTCCCGGGCTGTTCCCGATCAGGGTGAGACCCCGCACACGAGGATCCGTGTAGCAGAGGGGCTCACGAGGACACACGGCCATAGTCCTGATTATTACTGATATACAGATGTTGCCTAGTCTCGCATGTTGATGATCTTGACGATGATTGAAACTGGGTTTTAAACTAAATTTGCATGATGCTATTTTCATGCTTTTTAAACCCATGTGTGATGTAAACTGATTTTCATGGTTTTGTGTGAGTCAGGACCACCCGAAGGATGGGTTAAGTCCTGACTTTATTATGAAATTTTTAAATGAGAAAGAAATGATTTAAAAAGAGTTACATGTTGAATTTTTCGTGCGAACGTGTTTTACATGACATCATGAATCATAGCATCAGTTTTAAAATATGTGGAGAAAGGGTGGTTTATGCATGGCACCACGTTCATGTAGGTAGTATGGTTACCTACTTGTTCGTAGGATTGCCTTACTGAGCTTGATGTGCTCACCCCTTTCATTTTCTCACACAGATAATCTCCAGTAGATGTTGAGGTAACTGAGTACGGCATTCCAGATATCCGCTGCTGCCCATCATTTAAGGTATATACACTTGTACATATTGTATCTAAATAAGTATAGCACAGTAACATGTTTGTAAGTAACTTTAGGGGATGTATAAATATTGTAAACATTTATAAATGATTGAGAAAAAATTAATTTGGTGGGACTGGCATTGACGCACAGCTCAATTGTTAGTGGAGTGTGGTCACGATCAGAGAACAGGTAAGCATGAAAGTAAATAATAAAACGCGAAAAATTTACTCTGATTTTTGGGTAGTTTTGGGTCGTGACATATAAAAGTGGTATCAGAGCAGAAATTGGTCTGATGTGTGTCAGTGTCAGTAATTAGGAAATTACATCCCCGTGTTACTATGCTTAGTTAGATACAATAGTGTATATCGAGATGGGTTTTAACTAAGAAATGGTTGAGGATGCAGGAATGCCTAATATTAGTCGCGATAGAGAAGGTAGAGCACGAGGCAGAGGTCGTAGAGGTAGACCTGAGCCTGTTAATCGTGCTGAGTCGACCTGTGAGAATCAGGATGAGATTGAAATGGAGGTTTATATTGAGCATGCCTCACGGAGTCCGACAGAGAGATCGGACAGTATTGAGACACGCTTCGCGAGGTTGGAGCGGAGTGTGGAGAATATTTTGGGAGCAAATTGCTTAGAATATACATAAGATTTGAGGGCGAGTCGGGGCATTGATGAAAGTCCGCTCGACCCATCTTAAGAGTTAGACATCCAAAGTTGACAAGAGAAATATTTTGGATGTATTCCGGTGACAGAATATCCCGGACAGTTCTTAAAGGAAATTATAAATAAAACTTCTTACTCTGACCCAGAGAAATTGCTTTATTGATGAGTATGAATTATGAGTATGAAACTCAGTTATATTCTTGGGCAGATATTACCTCGACACTATGAATAGTGACAGTCGAGATGTCTAAAAGTCCATGGAAGGGCTCAAATTGTCAATTAGAGTCCGATTGGCCCATGAGATATTACCTATGTCGAGGCAGTGCGTAAACTACAGTAGTGTGAATAAGATTGTGAGTTGGACGCCTCTAAGATTGGGAAAGGTAGTAAGGGTCGAAATAGAGACCGAAAGAGAATTGAGAATGATAGAAATGTTAGAACGGGAAAAAGGTAGTTTAGTAAAAGATTTGATTTGATGAGTTATGGGCTAAGATGATTGGTAAGGCCACAGTTATCCGATTGTAGCACTTTTGAGGGGTATTGTGATTGGAGAACCCCGATCTGCTACGGATCACAGTAGAATGTGTGGTAAATACCACGGAAGTAGGACCTACACCTACATATTATTGATGAAAATGGTTGTTAAGTGTGGTAAGACGGACCATTTATTATGATTGCTCAGAGTTGGGCGAGATTGCCCCACAGAAAGGTAAAGAGATAGAGAAAACCCTGTTGAGATAGCTGCATCGAAAAGGGAGGTCACAGCCGAAGAGAAAAGGAAAGTAGGCTGTTGGACGAAGGTGAGTGTATGTCTTGGACCAAGACACTACTGATGTTTCACAAGATGTGGTGAAAGATACCACACTGCTTATGAATAAAGAAGTAATTGTGCTAATTGATCCTGGTACCACGTATTTCTTCATACCGCCTTTATTCGCATGTAAGTGAGTAAAAGACATGAATGCCTACACTCTTGGGCACGATGTTGATAAATGAGTACCCCAATAGAGGAAGGTTAACTAATGGAATAATTATGAAGAGATTTTAAGTTGAAAACGGGGGAAAAAGTATAGGTCAGCCAATTTTATTCAATGGACTATGAATAATTTAAAGTAATATTTGAGAATAAAGTAGTCGGCTGCATATTATGATGTTCGGATTTCTATCCTAAGATAGTGATATGGTTACCCCTGAAAAGTATACTGTAAGTTTTGATAAGTACTAAAAAAAAGGTGCAACAGTTGAAATTAAAGGAGCAAATAATTGTACTCACGAAATGAATAATGAGAGAGTTTCGTTATAATTGATACACTAAGGAGATAATCTTTGAGATATGCTTGATCCTAAATACAAGATGTACTGGAGTAAGAGGCGTATGCTAGGTAAGAATACCCTTAAAATATGAAGTAATTTGGATTAAAGCGAATAGTAGCAAATATGAATTGTGACCACAGGGACTGATATGTAAAGTAATTGTGGTTAAGTCTAAGGGTTAATAAAGGTATTTCAAAATACCTCCCCGCCTGAGGACTTGACAGCGTTTAGAAATATATATATATATATATAATCTATAACTTGAAATCGACCGTAGTAAGATATAAATTTAAAATTTGGATACTTTTACTAGTACAATAAAGAATTATAAAATTCGATTAATCATGAGGGTTAGAATATCAAAATTTAATAAAAGCCGTTAATATAAGAAAAATGAAATGACGCAGGTTAGTATCATGAACAGAAGCAATTTTGAAGTGATATTATACGTTTATGCGTACATAGGTCAAGGATATGGGCGATTGAAATATGTAGTGGAGCTCAACTACAATGAGTTATTTAAACTTTACCTGGACCGATTGGTCATCATCCTTATTGATGATATGCTGGGTGTATTTAAAGTCCAGGGAAAATTATAAGCAATAATTGAAAAGTTGCTTTTACAGATGGTTGTTGCGAATTCTGAAAAAGGGTATACTTTGTTGACACGTTTAACTAAGAAGCGTGGTATTTGAATGGGATGGTAGACGTGATAGGAATTTCGGTGTAGTGAAGTATGAACTGACCACCGTGATTATTTTCACCATACCCAACAGCTCAAGAGGTTTCTCAGTGTGAATGGATACCTCAAAATCATGAATGAGCTAGGTATTGATGCAAAAAGGGAAGATAGTCGATTGTGGATCCAGACAACTCAAGGATCAAGAAATAAACTATCTGACCCATGATTTAAAGTTGGCAGCGATAGTACTTGTACAGAGGATATGGTACTATTATGTACATGGTGAGAAATTTTGGGTATGCACTGATCCTAAAGCCCCAAGTATCTGTTTTCACAGAAAGAGGCGAATATGAGAATACATAGTGGGTTAGAGCTTCTGAGAGATTTTGATTGTGAAAAATTGTACCACCCAGGAAAGGCCAATGTGATGGCTGATACCTTGAGCAGAAAGAGCCTTGGGATGATATTACATATGATGGTCAGGGAGCGTGAGCTGCTAGAGCAGTTGTGAGCCTTAGTATTGATGTGATCCCTTCTGATGATGATAGTGATTGTGTGACAGCTAGCCTGAGACTAGAACCGGATGAGAGTGCCCGGATTTGACAGGCTTAGTGTGATGATCGGCATGGTGTCGATAGTTTGGGTCAAATTCAGAAGGGTACAGTGACGAAGTTCACTGAGAGTGTTGATGAATTACAGATAGGTTCAGAGACAGTATAAGTGCTCCCCAGGACCACAGTTGATGAGATAGTAATATTGTCAAAAGCTTACTCTTCGGGATATACAGTGCATACGGAAAGTAACGAATATATATATATGAAATCTAAAAAAAAAAAGGGTATTGGTGGTCAGATGTGAAAAGAGATATGATAGAGATTGTGGAAAAGTGCCTAGTATGTCAGCAGAATAAGGTAAAGTATTAAAAGTCTGCAGAGTTATTGTAGTCTTTACCTATATCGACACGGCACGAAAATGGGAGCAAGTCTCCATGAATTTTGTGATGGGTTATAGAGGACTCAAATGAATCACGAGGCAGTGTATGGCTGTAGGGGTTGTTCCCTGACTCAGACAAGAAAAAGTGGGTGACAGATAGAAATTTCTTCCGAATTAGTATAATAAGTCTCTGAGGATGTTCAGTTGAGTGAGAGATTAAGAATACCTCAGAGCAGACAAAGAGCATTGGAATTCACCGAGGGTGTATCTGTATTGTTGAAGTTATTTGTCCTAAGGGAATAACGACATAACGAGACTCAGGAAGAAGGCAAATTGAGTTTTGCTGAATGAAATTTTTGAGAGATTGGACAAGTGGCAGATAAGACCTGTAGGTTGGCGTTATCACCTGAATAAATAGGCATCCACAATGTGTCCTATCATTTGATACTTCGGCAATACTATCCAGATCCAGCATAAGTAATCGAATATGAACTCCAACAGATTCAGCTCAGTGCAAATATAAGTATATTGAAAAAGTTGATTCGGGCATTAAACAGGAAAGAGAAAGTATTGAGGTTTAAGACGATCTCCCTAGTTAAAGTTCTTGAGAAGTAATACACTCCGAAAAGGTCACAGAAGAATTAAAGAGTATGATATGAGAAAACGTACCCGGAGTTATATATGGACCCATATGACTTGGTTCTAATTTGGAGGACCAAATTCCTTAAGTGGGAGAGATTATGTAAGACCCGATTTTAGTTAAAATACGAAATTAAAAAATGCAAAAGGACTGAAATGAAATTTTCGAACACGTTGAAGGGCAAAATGGTCAAAAGACCGAAAGTCGGTGTAAATTCGATAAGATAATTTAATTAAAAATATGGGATTGAGAAATATTGATCAATAACGAAGAAATAAATTTATTTCGGGTTAAATCAATCAAGATATGAATTTACTGGAAATTAATCGAAATTTTCGCTCGGGACAATATCCCGAAAATATAGAGAAAATATACCGAAAATGGTTAAAATAAACTAAATAAATTAAATAAATTTAAATAAATGAATTTAGAATTAAATAATAATTTTTAGGATATTTTAAGAGATATTTGGGTATTTTTAATGTATTTTAATGATTAAAATAATAATAAATAAATTAATAAAAGAAAAAAAGGGACTCAGAATCGCGAAACGCTATTCTGAAGAAATAACAGAAAACGAAACAGAGATCGACGGCCGACGGTGGCCGAGGAAGGAAGCCCGACGAGGGCCCAACCACCACCGGCCTAAAGGAGCCACGAACAGCGGCCACCGGCGAGAGGAACGGCGAGAAACAAAACCGTGAGGGAGAAAAAGGAAATGGCGACGAACGGCGCCGATCTGGCCGATCCCGACCATCGCCGAACGTTCCCCAGGCACAGGCGAGCTTATTGGTGGTGGTCACGACCGGCGAAACTGCCGGAAAACGTCGAAAACTGCGGAAAGAAGAAATAGGTTTCGACGGTAGGAGAAAAGAGGCCGGACCGGCGACTTTTCGGCGGCCTTGGACGAAGCCGAGGGCAGATTTGTGCTGCGGACGGCCCAGCGGAGCCACTGGCGGCGGAAGCCGGCGGAGAACCGGCCGGCAAGGCCCTGAACCGATCGAACCGGAGTGAACCGGGGTTAACCGGTGGGTCCGAACTGGGTCTAAATCGGACCGAACCGGTTCAGCCAATGAGGAAAGGAAAAAAGGAGAAAAAGGGAAAATGAAAAAGAGAAAAAATTGGAAAAATATCCCGGCGATGTAATCGAGCTACGGGTAAGTCAGTAGCGGTCGAAATTAATCGATTTAAATTTTGAAATATTTTATTTAATTAATTTTCGACTCGAAATTTACCCGAAATTTATGAAATTGTGTAGCTCGATAATCGACGTCAAACGAGAGCTCGAGACAGCCTCGATTTGCATACTTGCATGGAATCTCGGGTAAGTAACCCTTATTTATGTCAATTTACATCGTTATGCGTGCTTCAGATTTAATTATCGCATAAAATAAATTAAATTATGAAAATTTAGATAAATTGTCTTAAATAATAAATTTAGCTATTCGAGAATTAGAACGAGGCCCAAGAAATTTTTGGTGGGCCCAATTAGCCCAATAGGCCTCGATAATGTGAAAATTAAGTGAAAAACGGGCATAAGGTTGATTAAGGCCCATTAAGGTGCAATCGGGCCTAATAGGGGTAAATGGGCCCAATGATTTAAATTAAGCCTAGAAAATAGGAAATACAATTAAATTGTATGATATCTGACCTAAGGAATATTTATACGCAGTTTCGAACATTGGATTGGGAGCAGATCGGACTGCGTGACGAGACAGCAGTGAAAAAGGAAAGGTCAGACTCTACAGAAAAATAAGGTAAGGGAATTCTACGGACTGCTAGAGGTAACTTTATGAAATTTCAAAGTCATATGCAGTCTTTTAAATTATCTGAAGGGTCTAGAAGTAAGTTAATAATTTTAGTGCCCCGAATGGGCAAATTACCAAAATACCCTTGTTAAGGGTAAAATTTACAATTTTAGGAAAAAATGGGAGGAGCAAGAACAAGAGGTTCCTGCTTGTTCTGGAGGTGTTTTGATGCATGCATGAGTAGGCTGGATAACCTTGAAAGAAAAATGCACAGCATTTCATAGTTTCAACGATGAAATTGTTTTGAAAACTGTTTTGAGGAAACAGAGCCGCCTACGTGTTTTTATTGACATGTGACGTGCTAGAGCTCAACTCGCACGATATTTTGAGTTGTGTGATGCATGCATTAGTGCTGGAGCGAGAGATCGCACTAGAGTTTTACATGCATTGGTGCTGGAGTCTAACTCGCACCTGATTTTACATGATTTTCGTGATACGGTGCTAGAGTCTAACTCGCACCAGGTTTTACATGATTTTTGTGACACGGTGCTGGAGTCTAACTCGCACCAAAGTTTACATGATTTTCGTGACAGGGTGCTAGAGTCTAACACGCACCAGATTTTTCATATGATTTGATGAGAGTGCTAGAGCTTAGCTCGCACTAGTTTTACTTGAATTGACGAGAGTGCTGGAGCATCGCTCGCACCCTCACTGATTTTTATGAAAACATGCGATGAGCCATGCTTGGAGCGTCGGGTAGACTGTGTGTCACCGATTAAATAGGCTCGCACGTGCATTTTGAGACATGGCATGAGTATAGAGATATGATATGGGTCCACGGAGTACGATGTACCGTGTAAGTAGCATGGAGTACGATGTACCATGTGGTATCTTCGGATACGAGGTATCTTCGGATACGGTATCTTCGAATGCGGGGTATCTTCGGATACGGCATCTTCGGATGCGTGGGATCAGATAAGATTGACGGGTTGGATTGATCGACCTCCTGGGCGGTTCCCGATCAGGGTGAGACCCCATACACTAGGATCCGTGTAGCAGAGGGGCTCACGAGGACACACGACCATAGTCCTGGTTATTACCGATATACAGATGTTGCCTAGTCTCGCATGTTGATGATCTTGACGATGATTGAAACTGGGTTTTAAACTAAATTTGCATGATGCTATTTCCATGCTTTTTAAACCCATGTATGATGTAAACTGATTTTCATGATTTTGTGTGAGTCAGGACCACCCGAAGGAGGGGTTAAGTCCTGACTTTATTGTGAAATTTTTAAATGAGAAAGAAATGATTTAAAAAGAGTTACATGTTGAATTTTCTGTACGAACGTGCTTTACATGACATCATGAATCATAGCATCAGTTTTAAAATGTGTGGAGAAAGGGTGATTTATGCATGGCACCAAGTTCATGTAGGTAGTATGGTTACCTACTTGTTCGTAGGATTGCCTTACTGAGCTTGATGTGCTCACCCCTTTCATTTTCTCACACAGATAATCTCCAGTAGATGTTGAGACGACTGAGTACTGCATTCCGGATATCCGCTGCTGCCCATCATTTAAGGTATATACACTTGTACATATTGTATCTAAATAAGTATCACACAGTAACATGTTTGTAAGTAACTTTAAGGGATGTATAAATATTGTAAACATTTATAAATGACTGAGAAAGAATTAATTTGGTGGGACTAGCATTGACGCACAGCCCAATTGTTAGTGGAGTGTGGTCATGATCAGAGAACAGGTAAGCATGAAAGAAAATAATAAAACGCGAAAAATTTACTCTGATTTTTAGGTAGTTTTGGGTCGTGACATGTTCTGACCACTAGCTTGCTACCTTCTATTTGCTAAGGGAGGGCTTTGTCTCCCCTGATCCCCAGACCGATGAACATCGAATTAATTCCGACCAAACCCTGCGATAGAGGTTTGCCTCCTGAACTTTGCTGTAGGATTTATCTCCCTCACCCTGGCGACAGGGTCCTGAGTACTGGTCCCTGTGACAGGGTTCTGAAAATGTGTCGCAGGGTTGTGCTCCCTTAGCCTTGTGGCAGGAATCTGAAACTGTGCGGCAGGGTCTCACGCGACATGGTGCATGGTAGAGTGCGCGACAGAGTCTCGCGCCTTGCGCGACAGGGTGCGTGGCAGGGTCTCGCGCGGTAGAGTGTTCGACAGAGTCTTGTGCTGCAGGGTGTACGGCAAGGTGTGCGACAGAATGTGAGGCAGTGTCTCGCGCGGCAGGGTCTCGTGTGTCAGAGTGTGCGGCAGACTCTCTTACGGGCAGGGGTGCGTAGTAGAGTCTCGCGTGGCAGGGTGTGTTGTAGGGTGCGCGACAGAGTCTCTCACGACAGAGTGTGCGGCAGAGTCTCGCGCGGCATGGTGCGCGACAGTGTCTTTTGTGCTGCAGAGTGTGTGACAGAGTCTCGCGCGTCAGGGGTGCGCAACAGGGTCTGCACAGAGGCGTGACAGAGTCTTTCACGCAGTAGAGTCTCTTGCGCGACAGAGTGCTTGACAGGGGTCTCGCGCGGCAGAGTCTCGCGTCTTGCGCGGTAGGGTTCACGCGACAGAGTCTCTCAGGCGGCAGAGTCTTTTGCGCGACAGAGTGCTCGACAGGGGGTCTCGCGCGGCAAAGTCTCGCCTCTTGCACGGTAGGGTTCGTGCGACAAAGGCTCTCACGCGGCAGAGTCTCTCGCACGACAGAGTGCTCTACAAGGGGTCTCGCGCGGCAGAGTCTCGCCTCTTGCGCGGTAGGATTCACGTGACAGAGTCTCTCACGTGGCAGAGTCTCTCGCGCGACAGAGTGCTCGACAGGAGGTCTCGCGTGGCAGAGTGTACGGCAGGTGCGTGGCAGAGTCTCGCGCGGTAGAGTGTGCGGTAGGGTGCGCGGCAGAGTCTCTCCCTGTGCTCGAAACTTCAGAGGGCCGTAACTTTGTGCTCGGTGGTCCAATTGAGGTGATTTTGTTTTTTGAATTCACGTAATTTTTTGAGATCTACGTGATGGCAAATAGCCGAAGGCGATTTGTTCAGGATTTCGTCCAAAGAAACGTCGTTTTAGCCTTGAATTTTGATTTTTTGTATTATCCATCGGTTCTCGTCATTCCTAAACGTGTCTCTACCATAGCTTTTCTTTCGTTTCCTATAGACAGCGCCAATTGTTGTTACCTGAAACAATGGTGACGAATCGCTGATGTCTTCTCTTCAGGTTCCCTGCCACGTGTTGCCGAGAGTTTCTGCAAAGAAAAAGAAGGTCAGAGGAATCCAGGGGTTGTCCCCTGCGTTTGTACTCCGATGCTTAAGTCAGACAGGGAGTTTGACAAAGTTTTAGTATGGAGTTCTCCGATCTGGTTTATGAATCATTCTTGGCCCCTATTTATAGGGGTTTCTCTCCATCACTAATTACACATATGTCATTTTTGTTAAATGTCAAATTTTCTTATGACTATACTCGTTTTCTTCGTGCGCCACTTGGCGCATTCTTCGTACACCATGCGACACACTTTTTTTATTCTTAATGGTATGCATAATAGTAATAATTAATAATTTGTTTTAAAATCTAGTGTAAGATTTTAGTTTCAATTGTCACATAAACTAATAAATAAATAAAAATTAAAATATATTACGTAATACTCAAAAACTAGGAAAACACTTCAATATACTAATTTGTAGAAGGTTACCATATGTAAGATTTTTTATTTTAAAAGTAAAAAATAGAAAATATATAAATATATATTTATAAAGAGATTTTTAAAGAACTTATCAATTAAAATGAGATTTTAATGAAATTAAGTATCAATTATTTATTGAATGAGTGTAAAGAAGGTAAAAATGAAACATATTGTTTTACATTTTTTTATAGAATCATGTATGATTAACAATTTTGCAAATTAACCGTTAGCTTGCTATCTGTATAATATTGATTCTTTTATAAATTAGAATTGTGGTGTATTAACCTTTGTTTGAATTCAATCCTTGGATTATTTTAAAAATAAGTTTTCTTACTATAATTTAATGCATTTATTTATTTATTTTTTAAAAATTCCTTCTAGCAATTAAACTTAAATTGACAAAAAGAAAAGGGCTCCTCTTTTATCAACTAACACTTATGGGTGTCGTTTGATATTGAAAAAGTAAGATTTAATTTTGTAAATCTTGTTCTATTATGAAAGCTGAAGAGAAAAATAAATGCTACAAGTATACCATTGATTATTCGTTAACGATTTTGCCCTTTTTTGGTTAGTGAATTAATTACCGTTTGATTGAAACTCTTTGCATGCATTTGTGGGTTACACCGACCTTCATTTGGCCTATATATATATGTTCTTGGTTTCACTTAATTGCTACATAAAACTGGAATTTAAAAATTGAGATCATTGTTCTGCAGCATTCCCTTTTTACAGTTTTAGCAATACTATTGCTTTATCCTCTGTCAATCATGACAGAAGCTTGCAAAATCTTATCGGGCTATGCGAATTGCATTGATGGGGATGGTGGCATCATCGTGGAAAACAATAACAAGGCATTAAAATTTATTGAAGATGTTACTAGTGATGCTGATGAAGTGCAGAAGCGAGTTCTATCTGAAATTCTGTCATATAGCGCCAATGCTGAGTATTTGCAAAAAAATGGCCTTAAAGGGTGTACAGATAGAGAAACATTTAAAAAGGTGATGCCCGTTGTTACTTATGAAGATCTAAAGCCTGATATTGAGCGTATTGCCAATGGTGATACTTCACCAATTCTGTGCTCCCAACCCATATCAGAGTTCTTGACAAGGTGAATCCATGGTATTTGTATATATATCAAACTAACTTCTTTTTTTCCTATTAAATCATAGGTTTTCTAAGATGATGATGCTGCATTGAATTGTTTTATTTGTAGCTCTGGTACATCAGCTGGAGAGAGGAAATTAATGCCAACGATAGAAGAGGAACTGGGGAGGAGATCGCTGCTTTATAGCCTGTTGATGCCTGTGATGAGCCAATTTGTTCCAGGTTTAGACAGAGGGAAGGGAATGTACTTTTTGTTCGTAAAATTAGAAGCTAAGACACCGGGAGGACTCGTGGCTCGTCCTGTCTTGACAAGCTACTACAAAAGCTCACATTTTATGGACAGGCCTAGCAATCCGTACACAAACTATACAAGCCCGAATGCAACTATTCTCTGCCTGGATTCTTACCAGAGCATGTACTCTCAGCTGCTCTGTGGTCTTTGTCAAAACAATGAAGTTCTTCGCGTTGGAGCAGTTTTTGCTTCTGGTTTCATTCGAGCAATCCAGTTCCTTGAAAACCATTGGAGTCTTCTCTGTAGAGATATTAGGGCAGGAACTATAGACTCTAAAATCACTGATGCATCTGTAATAGAAGCTGTCTTGAATATCCTTAAACCAAACTCCAAGCTTGCTGATTTGATTGAGGCAGAATGTAGAAAAGGGTCATGGAAAGGGATCATAACTAGGCTGTGGCCTAACACTAAATATATAGATGTTATCGTTACAGGAACCATGTCTCAGTATATTCATACTCTAGATTATTACAGCAACGGTCTCCCCCTTGTTTCTACCATGTACGCTTCTTCCGAGTGTTATTTTGGGATTAATCTCATCCCTTTATGCAAGCCTAGTGAGGTATCCTACACACTTATTCCCACCATGGCCTATTTCGAGTTCTTGCCAGTGAACAGGAAAAATGAGTTATCTGGTTCCATATCTAAATCCGCATATCTGAATGGCAAAGAAAAACAGGAATCGGTCGATCTTGTCAATGTCAAACTGGGACAAGACTATGAGCTTGTTGTCACAACATACGCAGGTAATGAAAATCAACCAGGCACGGAAAACATTTCGATTCAATGCATTATGGATTTCTTTTTTTGCCTTTATGAAAAAGGGAAATCTTTTAAATGTCGCAGGTCTTTATCGTTACCGAGTTGGGGACATACTTCGTGTTGCTGGATTCAAGAATAATGCCCCACAATTCAACTTTATATGCAGGAAAAATGTTGTTCTTAGCATTGATTCTGATAAAACCGATGAAGTGGAGCTTCAAAATGCAGTGAAAAATGCTGCAGACCATCTTTTGCCATATGATGCATCTGTCATAGAATACACCAGCTATGCAGACACATCAGCAGTCCCTGGGCACTATGTGCTGTACTGGGAAATCAGTGTTAATGATGCAACTTTAATTCCTCCATCCGTTTTTGAGGATTGTTGCCTCACAGTTGAAGAATCACTGAACAGCGTCTACCGGCAAGGGCGAGTTTGGGACAAGTCCATTGCCCCTCTGGAGATAAAGGTAGTAGATAATGGGACATTTAACAAGCTCATGGACTTTACTCTTAGTCAGGGTGCATCCATAAACCAGTACAAGACACCACGTTGTGTCAAATATACTCCCATTATCGAGCTTCTTAATTCAAGGGTCATTTCAAGTTACTTCAGTCCAAAATGTCCTAGATGGACTCCGGGTCACAAGCAATGGTGCACTTAAAACTGAAGAACTTAAGCAATAAGAATTAGGTGACATGAACTTTTATGTTGTTAGTTTCATGGGCACTTAAGCCTAGGAAAGCCCAGGGGAATCAGATATATAGAACAACTTTTTTTCTGGAAAATGGGAGAACGTTTTCACTATGTGATTGGGTTGAACTTTTATAGTTCCGGATCTTCATTCTTGGAAATTTGGTTGTGTCTAATTTTTATGGTATTTTTCTTTTTCCATCAATGTTTTCAGCACCAATCGGCTGCTGTTAAGTAGATGAGCGGTAAAAGAATTAAGCCAAGTTGTTACACACTTTTGGGCAGCGAATCTTTTTATTTTAAGGTTATAAGGAAGCGAAACCATAATTCCATACATCCTAGGAATTTTGTCGGTAGTTTTCACAACTGATCTTGCTGTAAAAGTTGGAAATTTTGAAAAGTCCATTGGAATTTAGACTTAGGGTTAGCTAGCTTCGGTTTGAATGAGGTGACTATCATAATTGTGCACAATGTTTTATTTCATTTTGGCAGGTTCATTACTCAGATGTAATCTATATCAAATTATTTGCTTTTCAAAAAGAAAACAAAAAATTAAGCCTAATTTTTTCAAAAAAAGAGATGCAATTAAATGAAGTTAAAATATGAAGGCATAGTAATTTAAATCTAATTCTTAAGTACATTTTGAAAGTTTTACTTAAAAATTATTAAAGAAAGAATAAGATTAAAACTGAAACTTCTCAAAGCATATAGGATCTTAAATTAGGATAATAGGTACGTACAAATTAAGACTAAATTCAAATTTATATTTTATATTAGTTTAGTATTCAATTTTGTTAGGCCTCACCTCATATGTTCCAGCCCTACCTAAGTGAATAGATCATGACAGGGCCAGCACGCCAAAGAGGCCTCACATGCTAGAGAGGCTAAACATGAGGCGAACAAGCCTTATAGACCATGCAAGCCCATCTCACCAAAGATAGCCCAACTTCCCCTCAATAGACAACTCCGTTGCATAGTGACAGTTGGCCACTTGCTAGGTCGAAGTACTTGAATACTATCAAAATGGGAATGTTCCCTTCGCCACATAAGGTTGGCACGTGATCCCAGGCAAATATATAAGTTGCCAAGAGGAGAGGGACTACAACCCTTTCTTTTACACAGCACACTCATCTCAGCTCCCTACAAGTTGGTAAACCTTTGAACCCTAAAACCTCTATTGTTAATCTTCTCCTACTTGAGAATTGGACTCTTTTGGGGCTCTTATCTTACCCTAATGCTAGTTTGCTCATCTTCCTTTTCTCTCTAGTATCAAACATTTTTTGAAAGAGCTTGCCCAACTCTCTCTAAGGGAAAACTTCTCCTCCATTAATGTAAGTCCTTCAATAATTGGCATCATTTGTGAGAACGATAGAAACCATGTCTCTTTCAGCTGAAACACCCTATATACCTCCAACCACTGCTCATTCATTTCCCATCACCATTCAAACATAAGCTACAATGATGAGCTTCGCCTTGCCACCAATAACTCAGACGATTTTCGTGACAGCCCGAAAGTGCGAAAAATAGAGCAAATTTAAAATTTTTCTTAAAACAAAACTACCAACTCTAGGTGTATTCCTGTGCAGCGTCCTTAAATCGCTATCGTTTATACACAAACATTATCCCCAAGATCATACAATTTATATTTAATGAAATTAAATACATAATATCCCAAAAAGAATCAACCCATAAGTCTCAACTCATTTCTTTCATATCAACCTAATTACATCCCAAAATAGTCATCACAAATGTCTGTATTACATCATTGTCTGGATACAAAATGAACTGAATTATACCTTATGCATGTACAAGCGATAGCCTGGGGAGATCTTGTCCACCAGCCTATTACACGTACGTGGTAGGCTTTATCTCGCTTACTTCAAGTAATCTAGATGGGGGAGGAAAAAGGGTGAGCTCTCAAAACGCTCAGTAAGGTGGATAAGGAAAGTTATAAAAATCATTATCACAAACACAATATGATGGAAATATTGAGCATGCAAATCGTTATAGAAATAACTGTGAGACCCTATATATGTATAACCTTGTATATATGTAAAATGGAATTATAATATGGATGATTTTGGACCAAGTAATTATGAATTCATAGGTGTGGAGATGTACTTGTAATGTGAAGCATAAGTGATGTAAAGTCCATAAATTCAATGTACACACTTGTAATAAGAGTTTGTGATGTACGTACAAGTTTCAATATGAATGAATATGAAGAAATGGATTTTTGTATGTGATGAATGTGATTGGAATGAAGTTGCCTAAGTGGTGTAAATCTTTATGCTTCCATTTGGTCTTGTGTTGTATACCTTTGGTTATACAATGAATGCACATAGGTTTTAAGGTGTATAAAGTGTGGATGGTTATCATTTTCAAGTCTCAAAGGCCATGGGATGAGAAAATGACTATGACAGCAAAATCTATGAAGTTTGGTATGAGTTGCTGCAGAAAACTGCAGAAAATCTAGAAAATATGAATGCCAGATCAATCTCATAGAATGAGAGATCGATCTGGAAGAGCCAAAATGCTCTCATTCGAGCAATAGGAACAGGGCAGATCGATCTCCAATGGAGCCATATCGATTTGCTAAACATTCTGTAATGAGAAGATCGATTTTTAAGGCAAGCAGATCGATTTCCTTAGCTCTCGGGTTGGAGCAGATCGATCTCCTCCCTAGCCAGATCGATCTCCTCAACTCTTTGCCTGAGACAGATCGATCTCAAGGTTTCGACAGATCGATCTCAAGATTTCGACAGATTGATCTCATGCCTTCAAATGTTGTGAAAATGAGAGATTTTAAGAGGACTAGATCGATCTCCACCCAATGCAGATTGATCTCATCAAGCTAATTCTATAAATAGGAGCAGTGGATTTGCAGATTTCGAGAAACACTCTCACTTTACCATTTTCAACCCAAAACCTAGTTTTCTCTCTCTAAATCATCCCATTTCCAATAAGATTTGAGGGAAGGCTATTAGTTACAAAGTTGTTCATATCAAAGAGAAGAACAACATAGCTTGGAGGCATTCTCCCCATTTGTTGTCTTGAATGAGTTAGGAGCATTTCCACTTGGAACAAGAAAGAAATCCAAAGAGGTGAGTTTCTAGTGTACCAATCTAAGTACATTTGTTTAGTTATTGATATTGAAGTTGATTTGGTGTGCATATTAATGGTAGAACTACTTAGGATGCCATGAAACAATTATAACCTAGAAATAGGTTAGAGTGAGAAAGTGAAATGTAGGGGTATTAATGATGAATAGGAGATCTTAAAGTGATAATGGTGCTGTGGGTATGAATTTAAGATGGTGTTATGGAATGAATTGTGAGAATTACCCAAAAAGGGTAAAATGAGTATTTAAGGCATTGGGTAAAATGCATAATTGAATGAGAGAGTAAGGGTAGTGTATTTTATATCAAGTCTTAAACAAGTAACTAAGTGAGTTACTAGATGGAATTGGTTAGAAGGCTTGATGATAGCCAATTGCAAAAATGAGCCAAAACTAGCAAAATAGGCTCAACGAGATAGATTGACTAGTTAGAGTCAAAATGTGAGTTAGCAACATTAACTTAAGTGAATGGTGAATAAATTGCAGCTCCCGAGGATACATCGGAGCAAGTTGAGCTAAAAACGTGAGAAGCTAAGAGGAAGAGAGTCACACCCTGAGTAAATCGAGGTAAAGGAATTGTGTGGACTCTTAGAGATATCTGTGCGCAATTTGGGTGTTTAATGTTTTCTAAAGTGCATGTGGTAATAGAAAATGAATTGGGTGTTTAAAGGGCAAGAGTTGAGTTTTGATCAAATGTGCATGAAAATAAAAGCATAATGCTTTGAAAACCTTGTTTTATTGCTTTTTAGCAAGTGTTTAGTAGGTTGGCTAACATTTGAAATGATTTACATTAGAAATAACTTGATTTGGTTTTATAACCATGCTTTGCAAAGAATTGAGCCACCTACATGGTTTTCAAGAGAATGAAAGCGTGCTAGAGTATGACTCGCACGAGATTTCCTGTGTTTTTACACACATGAGTGTTGGAGCTTAGCTCATACTAGTTTTCACATGGATTTCTATGATGTTGTGCTAGAGTTGAGCTCGCACAAATTTATACTGGTTTTGGCATGGTGCTGAAGCATAGCTCGCATTAGATGCCCATCATACTTGTTGTCGTGTTGAGATTACTCGCACGTGATTTTATAACATGATTAATAGCTGTGCTAGGAGATTCGGGTAGACTAGGTGTCGTACCGATTAAATAGACTTGCACGTGTATTTTGAGATGTGGCGTGATATGATGTGTTGATATGGGTCAACGGAGTACGATGTACCGTGCAGGTAGCATGGAGTACGTTGTACCATGTTGAGATTATGATGTGTCATCTTCGGACGATGTTTAGATCTACTATGGACCGACGGGCTGGACGTGACCCACCTCCTGTGTGGAAGCAGATAGTGGTGATACCCCACACACCTGATCAGTGTAGCCTGGGATCACAAGTAATGGCTATAGTCCTAGAGGAGATTTCCCTGTTATATTGCCTATCTCACATGTCTTTGATTTATGAATAAATCCATGTTTGAAATGTTTTGTGGGTCAGGACAGTTTGAGGGAGGGGCTGAGTCCTGACGATGTTGATTTTATGAGATGAGAAAGTTTGATAATGACTTTAAAGTGCACTTACGCATGATGATTTTTTCATGCCTTATTTATGAGATATGCATGATGGTTTTCCATGCCTTGAATTTAAAATTGTGCACTGAATTTTTAATAAGCATGACTTGCTTTACATGCCATTAACACAAGCATGAATTGATGCTTTTTGAGGTGCGATGAGAAATGTATGGTTTTGAGTATGGCATCACGATCACGTAGATAGTGCAGTGTCTACATGTTCGCATGATTACCTTACTGAGCATGTTGTTTGCTCACCCCCTTATTTTTCCCTCTCTACAGAGCTTTGAGTATAGATGGAGAGCGACTGGAGGCTTTCCCTTTTGGTATCCGCTGCATCCCATCGCGTAAGGTATACACACTGATGTAATTTTGTATCTAAACTTTCGATAGCACAGTAGCATTTTAAATGTAACCATTAGGGATGTAAAGCAATGTAAACACATGTAAACAACAACTCTGATATATTTATACAAGTGTTTTCTTCTAAATTATAATGCAAATTAAATTGTTGGTTGGATGAGGTAAACATTGACATACAGCCCAACTATTGAGAGTGTTGCAACATAATCCTCAAATGTTGTGCATGTTCCTCATGAGACCGAGAATACACAAGGATATCATCAATGAAGACTATCACAAACTGATCTAGATAGTCTCTAAAATCCTCATTCATCAAGCTCATAAAAGCAGCTGGAGCATTCGTCAAACCAAAAGGCATCACTAAGAACTTGTAGTGGCCATATCTAGTTCTGAAGGTCGTTTCAGAATATCCTTTTTCCCAATTCTCAACTGGTGATAGCCCGATCTTAAATCAATCTTAGAAAAGACAGAAGCCCCACTTAGTTGGTCAAACAAATCATCTATTCTTGGCAGGGGGTATTTGTTCTTCACCGTAGCCTTGTTCAGCAATCTGTAGTCTATACATAGTCTCAGGCTACCATTCTTCTTATTTACAAACAACACCGGAGCTCCCCATGGTGATACACTAGGCCTAATAAAACCTTGGTCAATCAGTTCTTGCAACTGTTTCTTTAACTCTTCCAATTCGACCAATGCCATCTTGTAAGGAGGTTTAGAGATCGGCTGGGTATCTGGCACTAAATCGATAGTGAACTCTAGCTCTCTTTCCAGTGGTAAGCCAAGCAATTCATCTGGGAATAGATCCGAAAACTCACATACTATTGATATGTCCTCTATCCTCAGGTGTTCCAGACTCATATCAGAAATGAGTGCGATATAACCTGTACATCAACAATTTAATCAGTGTTTGGTAGCGATATAATCATATCTCAAGATTTCACGATAAACGTCACATGTCTTTACTCCTTAACATTGAAACATACACTAAACTTTTTAGGTAGGGAGAAAGTTACAGTCTTAGTGTAGCAGTCTAGGGTCACACGATTGGCCGCTAACCAATCCATCACCAAAATCACATCAAAACCACACATGTTTAATAATACTAGATCTGCTAACATCACCCTATCTCCCACCTTGATCTCACAACTCCTACACACCATATCAGTCCTCTGGGACTCACGCATATGGGTATTTACATGTAAAATATAGTCTAAGGATTCATACTTCAAACTCAGTTTACATGCAAATTGTACATCAATAAAAGAATGCATGGATCACGAATCAAATAACACATGAGCCTTATGATTATAGACAAGAAGTGTACCTCGTATGGTCTCAGACGAAGTATCTGCAGTCTCCTTATCCAAAGCAAACACACGTCCCTCTGTAACCGGCTTCTTGCCTTTATCAACAGTCGTTGCCCGTCTCTAGGGAATCATCCTCTGAGGCTGCTATATAAGAAGCTCTTGTGAATGTGGCTTTTGTGGTTACGGGCAGTACCTCACTTGGTAACCCATGTCCCTGCATCTAAACATCCTTGTATGGTTCTGGGACAACTTCCCTCATGTGATCTGCCACAATCTCTGTAGACTCTAACCTTTGGTCTGACACCTCGAGGGGTCTCCATAATAATGAGAGGAATCCTAGGTCTGTCAACTCTTCCCCTCAGTCCCTCAAATTGTCTCTTTTTAAAAGAACCTCTTCAAAAATCTGTGTGGGGAGTCACGAGTCGCTTGCCCTTATCTCCGGGCAAAATTTGAGACTAAGTTTGGGACTGTACCAACTCTAGTCCCCTCTCCACTTCTTGTGCTCGTCTCAGAGCATCCTTAAACTCAGTGATACAGAGCCCTATCAATCGGTTTCTAATGATGGCTCTCAATCCATACACAAATCGCTCTGTACGAAGCTCCTCATCCTTAAGAGTCTCCCGGTCTTACTTCAGTAGAGTGGTGAATCGGCTCTCGTACTCATCAACTATCATATTGCCCCGAGCCAATTTAGGAATTCAGCTTGCTTCCTCCTCTGGGCGGCTCTTGGCACATACTGGGTTCTAAATGCCGATTGAAACATCTCCTAGTGAATCACCTCATGGCTAGTCGCCAGTATACTGTGAGTAGTGCTCCACCAATCTCGAGCTTGTCCCTTTAACATAAAAGCACCCATAATGACCCTTTTAGCATCGGTGCATCCTAAAAAGTCAAAAATGACTCGTAACTTTGTCAGCCACTCCTCAGCCTCTGCGGGATCTTTCACCCCTCTAAAAGTCGATGGGTTCATCTTCAGAAAGTCCCTCACCCGACCCTTATCTCTATCATCAAGTTGGGTCTGCACTGGAGGCTGTGTGGCAGGAGGCACCGGATCAGTCTGTAATGGGGGTGCGGGTGGTCCCTGTGGTGGTGGAGGAGTCGACACAGATGTAATTCCCGAGGCATTAGCCCCAAAATGCTGCGCTAATAGCGCTGCCATCTGCTCGAATCCCTGACGCACATCGTGCTTTTGGTGATTCATTTGAGAGTTAGGACTCTCCGGCTGTGGTTCAAGTGGCAAAGGTGGTTGTGCCTGCCTCCCTGAACGTCATCTTCTCCCCCCTCATATTTTATCTCTTACGTGCCTGCTCGTATTTTATTAAACATCGATCATAATTTTACTCGTTAAATTCAATTCATTGCCAGATAATACAAACACTTGGGATGTAATCTATTTCCAATTGATCGACACTGACAGTACTAGACACCCTTTGCTCTGAAACTAAGACAGCCCGAAAGCGCGAAAAATATGGCAAATTTAAAATTTTTCTTAAAACAAAACTACCAACTCTGGGTGAATTCCTGTGCAGTGTCCTTAAAATGCTATCGTTTATACACAAACATTATCTCTAAGATCATACAACTTATACTTAATGAAATCAAATACATATTATCCCAAAAAGAATCAACCCATAAGTCTCAACTCATTTCTTTCATATCAACCTAATTACATCCCAAAATACTTATCATAAATGTCTGTATTACATCATTGTCTGGATACAAAATGAACTGAATTATACCTTATGCGTGTACAAGCGATAGCCTGGGGAGATATTGTGCCTATTACACATATACGACAGGCTCTATCTCGCTTAGTTCAAGTAATCTAGAGGGGGCAGGAAAAAGGGTGAGCTCTTAAAACGCTCAGTAAGGAGGATAAGGGAAGTTATAAAAATTATCATCACAAACATAATATGATGGAAATATTGAGCATGCAAATCGTTATAGAAATAACTGTGTAAACAACAATGGCA
Organism: Firmiana major; assembly: GCA_033439115.1. Classification (NCBI taxonomy): domain Eukaryota; kingdom Viridiplantae; phylum Streptophyta; class Magnoliopsida; order Malvales; family Malvaceae; genus Firmiana; species Firmiana major. Next base: position 15,211,031 of record CM065903.1, on the reverse strand, counting down.
TCAGCATACTTCACGTGATAAAAATCATAAATCACATTACATCAAATCTCAATGCGTGATATAAATCACAGTTGTAAAATCACATCATCATCAAAGAAATCGAGACTAGGTATTTATAAAAACTCATATGAAATCAATGTCATAGGCATATCACATCAATTGAATTCGTCCCCTAGGCGGACATCCCCAAGAGAGGGATTTCGTCGACAATAATACGCATGGCCATGATTTGCTGTAGACTTGATCAGAGTTGTATAGCTGTCGGTCTTACATGCTATCAAAACACAGCTCGGTCTTACATGCTATCAAAGCAAGGCCACCCATCGCTATCAGAGCTGAGTCATCTCACGTTACCAGAACAGAGGCGTCGGTCTTACTTGCTACTAGAGCACGGCCCGACCTTACATGCTACCACAACAAAGCCCGATGTGCATCTCATGACAAGCCGTAGTCTCAGTAAAAATCATTTTGCCTTCACGTAGAGCTCTTAGTGGTTATCACAAAAAGCTCATTTCAGTTATAACACATTGTATTCACACTTACATAAAACTCATCAAAATTGAGCTCAAACCGACAAAACACTAACACATTCTCATTGTTGTATAAAAATCGTTTTGCCTTCACGTAGAGCTCATAGTGGTTATCACAAAACCCATTTCGGTTATAAACCATTGTGTTCACATTTGCAAAAAACTCATCAAAATCGAGCTCAAACCTGCTAAACACTCACACATTCATCAAAGCATCAATACATCTCATTTCTCATAAACATGCTCATTTCATTAAACTTTTTTCATGCTATTAAAATGTTTTTATTCATTCGAAAACTCACAAGCACAAATGGTTTATTTCCCTTACCTATTGCACCTTGAATGGTATAATATCCTCGGTTCTCGAACTAACCTTAATTCCCGTGTCGGATTCTCGAGCTGTCCACACATCTTTAAATCATCAATATACATCATTTTCATTTTTCATCTCATTTCTCTTACTTATTCTAGCTCAACATTATCTCAAAACTCTTTCTACATCTTTATCAACACTTTAGTTAACTCATAACCATCACAAGACATCCACTTTAAATCTCCTAACCAAACCCATTTGTTGGTTCCATCATGCCTTAAACATTTCTAACCAAATATATAAACATATATGTTTATTCACCCATATATAAAATGGTAATGCTTAAGAACAAAGGTCTTGTGAGCTTACCTAGCTTGTCTCCTCTCTTGACCAAGCTTGTAGAATGCTTGTCTCTTCCCTTTTTTCAAGCCAACCTTTGATTTTCTAGTATGTTGTTCTCCTTGCCAAGAGGAACAACGTTTTCTCTTGCCCCTTTATCTAATTTTGTCTAGAATATGGCGAATCTTAGAGAGAGAAAGCTTGTTTTGGGTGAAAATGGTGAAGATTGGTGTTTCAGAGAGAGAGAGGGTTGATTTCTAGGCAAAATCCTGTGATCCTTATATAGACAGGGTTTATGAGATCGATCTGGCATTAATGGGTATCGATCTCTTCTTCATTTCAACCGCTCTATCTGCTCCATTAATAACTACAAGATTGATCTGGTCGAGGGTGAAGATCGATCTGTTCTTCTAAGAGGAGATCGATCTGGCATTGAATTAGGGATCGATCTCTTCCAGGCCAAGACTTAAGGAGATCGATTTGCCCTTGTGACAGGATCGATCTTTGCTAGGCAGAGGTGATAGGAGATCGATCTTCTTCCTTATGAGATCGATATGTCTGTCTGCTTTTGCATGTTTTCTGCATTTTTGAGCTATGGGATCGATCTCTCATCCTTGGAGATCGATCTGGCCTTTACAGATTCTACTGCTGCTGCATCAATTGTAGGAAACTCAATGCAAAACTCACCATAATCTACTCCATAGGCCATATTTCAAATTCATACGCATTTAAGACTTAAAAACTTCATCTCCTTATACTTCATTAAATTTAAATCTTGAGTGTACATCAACATATCATAATTACATTCACCAAATTACAATTCTCACTTAGCAAATCTCATAAAATTTATAGTTCTCACAACTTCAGCATAATCTTCACAATGAGGTACCTCCCATTCCCTCTCTTTGAGTACAACCCCTGTACATGCACAGCTTCTCACCATAGGTACCGTCACTGCCTAGTTACTACCAAACCTTGTGGGAGCAATCAGTTCTTTTCCCCTAATCACTGCTCCCACCACTATCAACGTTGTCTACACCAACATTGACAAATCCTCTCCAGTAACTCATTGTTTGCAGATCCTAGTAATTGGCATTGCCCTCAACACTTGGGCATAAACGTGTTTTCCCCAAAAGAATGTTTTCCAGCCTACCGCTACTCAAACACAACAAATGGTAGTTTCCACACCCCTTATTGTTAACTTCTCTATACATGTACCTTTTGCCCCATAGGCACCTATGCACCCGCCACCTCAATATGCCCAAAAGCACCAATACAAGGCTGCCTAGATCCAATCGCTAACTGCCCAAGTGGCAGCATAAAAAAATGTTGGTAAAACAAGTATCCTAGGTTCTCATCTAGCAGAAATGTGAACAACACTCCAAGCAACATAAAAGCTCAGCATCCGTTACTAGAGCCCCCAACATTTGCCTAGTCGTACTTGCCCAGAGCCCTTTACCTTGTCCAGAAATCGTAAGGCGAATTCATCCCTCTAGTAGTGTTGAAAAAAATGGAGGTTATGGAATGAAAACTTCAAAACCTGAAAAAAGGCTAAATTAGGTGGCCATGATATCAACGAGGAGTGAATAAATCCTTTATATTTGGATACTCTCCAAGAACCCATCCTAGCTAAGATAAAGATCCATAAAGAAACATATGATGACACCGCAGATCTTGGTGATCATTTATATCATTTTGTTTCACTCATAGATCTACATCAAGCCTTAAATGTAGTATAGTGCTGAATTTTTCCTACTATTTTCAAGTCATATGCTCGAACTTGGATTTAGTCATAGAATTCAGAGACTAAAAACAGCTTCAATAACCTCAAGTAGGAGTTTCTAAAATACTTCATGAGCAACCGATGACAAAATGACTTTTACTAGCTTGATGGCTATCAAGCAACAACCAAATGAAACCCTTCGCGAGTATATTCGCTGTTTCAATCTCGCAGCTTTTGAGATGAGAGATTTGAATGCAAAATGGGCAATCCTAGCTTTCTTTTCGGGTGTTTGCTATGAACACCTTAAGTATGCCTCGAGTGACAATAGGCTAATGAAATTGTGCCCTGTATGAAAGGCCTCAAAAGTTCACAGAAGCAGAAGAGCTTAAATTAGTGAATATACGAGTTGACTATCTAAACCATATTACAGTAAATGAAAATGGAAGAGGAAATAAGACTCCCAAGTGAAGGAACTTGCAGCTGAACCAGTTTTAGAGGAAGCGAGAATAGGAACCTGTTGAAACTATATATGAGCACTATACCCCCTTACCACTTTTAGAGCCCAAATCTTGAACGTCATTTTTAGTGATGGACTCTTACATAGGCCACCCCTACCGCCCGAAAGAAATATAACTTGTACCTTCAAGACAAGTACTGCGCTTTCCATTCTAACATTGGCCACACCATAAAGAAATGTAAAACCCTTAAGAATGAGTTGAAAGACTAATACAAAAGGGACATATTAAACTATTTGTAAGAGGAAATTTTTGCCAAAAACTGGAAAGTCACCAGAAAAGATAGGAGAATGAGGTGAGAACTTTGACATTAGTAGGCAAACACCTAGTACCGGCTTAATCCATGTCATTGTAAGGGCAATACAGGAATGGGTGAGAAACAAATCAAGAGGAAATCCCACCTTCGTAGTGTCATGGTTATTGATGCCTCTACCAAAAAAACCCGCGGTGAAGATGATTAGCAAATCACTTTTGACAGTGAATCTGAAGTCTTATAAGATAATGGCAATGATCGTACTGTGCTCAAAGCATGAATTGGGAGCTTTGAAGTGAAGAGAATACAGGTTGACACTAGAAGTACATATAGTTTGATCTAGTGGGAAGCGTTTTAGGAAATGGGCTAGCCTTAGAAGACCTTCAACCAGTAATACCTATCTATGGGTTCACCAATCAACCCATCATTGTACAAGGATCAATAGCTTTACCTGTAACCATAGGAGATAGTGAACATGAATTGATAGTAATGGCAAACTTCTTCGTAGTTGACTAACTATCATCTTATAATGTGATTTTTGGAAGGCCATTAATGAAGAAAACTAGGATGGCTACAATGGCATATAGTTCGGCAATAAAGTTTCTTACACCATTAGGGATGGGGTACATGAAAACAAATGAGCCTACAGCCAGATAGTGTCATATCTTATCACTCTGTTTAAGTAAAAAGTGGAGCCATAGGCTAATTGAGGAGGAAAAAAGTCTGGGTAGTCGACATTGGGTGGACGAATAAGGTGCTAACATGATTGATTAGCAGCTCACCAAACTTTGACAGTTGATGAACTAGACTTTAAAGAAGAAGCTAATGAAAACAAGCCTGAATCAATGCAGCAAACTGTCCCATACCTCTATACCCAAACAACTTGAAATTAACCACCAAAGTTAGTTCCTTCTTGAATAAACCAAATAAAACCACTCTGCAAAAATTCTTATAGAAATATGCTAATGTATTTACCTGGTCAGCCATAGTCATGCTCGATATAGACCCAAGAGTGATCATGCACTCTTTGGATGTCGATCCTATTGCTGTCCATGTTAAACAAAAGAAGAGATGAATCATCGTTGAACTGATCAAGGTGTTAAGCGAAGAAGTAGATAACCTCATAGATGTATCATATGCAAGAGAAATAAGGCATCCTGAGTGTCTATAGAATGTGCTGATAGTTAAAAAGGCTAATAGGAAATAACGAATATGTGTGGATTTTACAGACTTGAACACTGCCTACCTTAAAGATAATTTCCCTTTGCCAGACATTAATAGACTAGTTGAAGCATCTGTAAGATAACAAGTGCTCATTTCAAGAATACTTTCTCAGAATACAATTAGATCATGATGAACCCTAATGACCAAGGGAAAACATCCTTCATCTCAGAGGATGGTAGTATTGATACATGGTGATGTCGTTTGGGTTGAAAAATGTCGGAGATACGTATAAATGCCAGGCTAATAGAATTTTCAAGGATCAGATAGGAAAATCTATAGAAGTGTAAGCAAATGACATGTTGGTCAAAAGTTTAACTCTCGAGTAGCACCCTATAACAAACCTTCAAAACCTTTTGATCTTATAACATGAAACATAACCCAGAAAAATGTTCTTTTAACGTGTTTATAGAAAAATTCTTGGGTTTTTTTTTTTTTTTTTTGTCTCAAACAAAGGAATTAAAGCCAATATAGAAAAGATCCAAGCTATATTAGATGTGGTTTCCTTGAAGAACAATAAACAAATTTAGAAGTTAATAGGAATAATGGTGGCACCTAAGAGATTTGTCTCCAAAATAACAGACAAATGTTTCCCATTTTTCAAGTGTTAAAGAGGAAAAGAAAATTCCAATGGACAAACTAGTTCGAACAAGCTTTCTAGGAACTCAAGTTGCACCTTTACTCACCACCATTATTTGCCAGCCCTACCCAAGGTGAACACCTATTGCTTTACTTGTCAGCTTCTGAGAAAAAAATGGTTGCAGTTTTGGTTAAGGAGCGAGCAACCAAGAGCATCCAATGTATTATGTCAGAAGGCTATTAAAAGTAGACAAGCTCAATTACTTTAGAATTAAGAAGGTGGTATTTGCCTTAGTAATGCTTTCCAAGAAGCTGCACCCATACTTCTAAGCAAATCTCATTATATCATAACTGATCGATAACTAAAGGAAACCTTGCATAAATAGACACCACCGATAGAATGATAAAGTGAAATGTCTAGCTTAGTGATTTTTGACTAGTTTACAATCGTAGGTGATAATTAAGGTGCAAACACTATTTGATTTTCTAACAAAATGCTTATTCTCTAGTGAGCTTACCCAATCACTATAACCACAAATAAAGCCTCTAAGCCAAACCTAAACCTAAACCCTTATAGACCTTATTGCCTAGACACTACATGTGGATGGATCTTCAGGGAAAAGACACTCAATGGTAGGCATATTGTTGGTAGACCTAAATAGGCAGGAATGAGAGAACCTGGGGTCAAAGATATAGTAATCCACATAGATTCAGAGCTTGTCACCTGTTAAGTTATAGGGGATTATGGAGTGAAATAACCTATCCTTGGTAAGTACCATAAGGCAATCATAGCCCTGGCTAATGTGTTCAATCATTTGGAGGTAAAGAGGATACCCAACGCAAAGAATGCATAGGCAGATACACTATCGCACTTGGTTTCGATAGTGGAAGTACCCAAGAGAACATAATTCTTATAGAAAATGCGGCGTTCCCTTCCTATTGAAAGAAGAAGGAAATATGTTGCATAACTAGTGAAGAAAATTGGATAACTCTCATTGTGTCTTTCATTTAGAATGATGGAACCCCTTAAGAACCAGTTGCTGTAAGGGCAATAAGAATCATGGCAAGCTAGATCATCCTACTGGGTGACACTTTATACCATTTCACTTCCTTTCCTTCGATGTCTGACCCCATCAGAGGCTAACTACGTCCTAAGAGAGATTCATGAAAGGAGTCTGTGGGCACCCCATGGATAGGTGAGCACTAGCTTAGAAGGTAATAAGACAGGGTTACTACTAACCCATACCAAGAAAAGATTCCATTGAGTATGTGAAAAAGTGTGATAAATGTCAAAAGTTTGCTAATGTTCCTAAGCTCCTAGTCAAGCCACTCAACTCCATATTGGCCCTCTAGCCCTTCGCTATATGGGGAATAGAATCTAAGACCTTTTCCCGACAACCACAGGCCAGCGAATGTTCCTTATCATAATTTGTAACTGCTTCACTAAGTAGGCGAAGTAGAGCTAGTGGCTACCATCATGAAATGGGTAGTAGCGTTTGGAAATCCATCGTATGTAGATTTAGGCTCCCTCAAACCCTAGTGATAGATAACGGTACCCAATTGTCTGGCTAACAAACTGAAAAGGTTTTAAAAGAGTTTTAGGGTTAACCTTGTGCATAGTTCAGTCATGCACCTTAGGTCGATGGACAAGTAGAATCCATTGAACAGGAGAATCTTACAAGGCCTCAAGAAGAAGTTAGATGAGGTGAAAGGAAATTGAGTAGAGGAGACACCAAAAATCTTATGGGCGATCAAGACAATAGAGTACTCAGCCACTTACAAAACAGCTTTCAATCTGACTTTTGGCATAAATGCAGTAATTTCAGTAGAAATGAAAGTGAACTCACTGTGTATGTCAAACTTCAACCTAATCGCCAAAGAGGAATAACTAAGGGCGAACTTAGAACTATTACAAGAATCCAGGTACTCAGCGGAGGTGAATAATGCAATCAAGCTCACCAAGTGGCCAAGTATTACAACTACAGGGTCAGACACAGATAGTTCCAAGTGGGCAACTTAGTCCTAAAAAACTGTAAAGCCAGTTGCCTAGCTTTAAAGAGAAAGAAGAGCTCGCCTAATTGAGGCCCTCATAGAGTCGCCACAATGGTCTGACATGGAACATAAAAACTAACTAACATGGGGGGTAAGCTAGTTCCCAACACTTGGAATGCTATCCATCTAAATAGGTACTTTGTGTAATTTGTTCTATTTTAATACACAATATCCTCTTCCCACCCTTTTATTACTTGCTTTATTGCGAGTTATATCATAATTTCAACGCACTTGTAATGTTTGTACATGTTGCATATAAAGCTCCTTCCATACAAGGCAGTCATGATATATTAGTAAAAAGTGAAGATTTATTTCAACAATGTCATGCATTAACGCTTATAAGTTTTAGATTTTATTATATAAGCCATTTACGAACGGAGGTGCTCAAGACCCTTACATAACTAAGGCATATAATCCTTTCACTAACGAAGGCACTCAAAGCCTTTATACAACTAAGGCATATAATCCATTTGCCAATGAAGGCATGTAAGCCCTTACTCAACTAAGACGCCAAAGCATTTCGCCGATGAAGGCATTTATGCCCTTACTTAACTAAGGAACATAAGTTCTTTCCTAATGAAGGCACCTAAGCCTTTATTCAATTAAGGCGGCTAAACTCTTATTCAACTAAGGCACTTCAACCCTTACTTAACCAAGGCACCTCAGTAATTCACCAATGAAGGCACTTAAGCCTTTACTCAACTAAGGCACTTAAGCCTTTCGCCAACGAAGGCACCTAAGCCCTTAGTCAACAAAATCACTTAAGCTCTTCGCTAGTAAAGGATACTAAGTCTTTACTTAATTAAAACATTTTGGTCCATTACCAACAATGGTACTGAAGCGTTTAATCAATCAAAGTATATACACCACTTGCCTATACAAGTAAATGTAATACAAAGTAAACAACCAAGTTAAAACACATATAAATAGCAAACCATATCACAACACAACAAATATAAAGCAAATTAACGTTAATGAAAAGGTAACTGCCAAATTGTAAATCGTAATTAATCATAAAATTATGGCATACATATACAAAGGCATTAACGACTGTTACTAGAAAACAAAGACAAAGACATAAAAACAAAAGAGAAAGTATAAAGCGACACAATCCTCATCTTTGAACTAGCCCTCTTCCCTATTCATCCTCGCTATTTGCTCCACCATTGACGACTACGCCCTAACCACGTTGATTAGATCTTCCACGGACTAGCGAGAATCACAACTTGGCACGTAGCAGTAGAGGGTAGTAGGGGATCCATAAGAGGATCAACTTTCTCAACTGCAGTAAGACCAGAAGGCACCTAAACTTGAACCTAAGGAGTGGGAGGCACTTAGATTTCAACATGAGGGATTTTTAATAGAGCTGGCAGATCCTATGCAAAAGGGACTCCGAATTTCGTATGAAGGATTTTTAGTGTTACAGTAACCTATCTCCAAAGGGTTCTCATTTCTAGTAGGGACATCATGACCTCCAGTATCCACATTAACCCTTTTTCTAGTACATTAAGGTTAGATGAACATAAAGTTGTTGACGCAGCAGGTATGAAAGGTACAAAAGAAGAATTAAGGACACGCAGTTATTCAACTTTAGCTTCTACCTTTACCTTCCAAGCTTTTTCTCATTGTTTGGATCCTAAACATCCAAGAACGTTGGAAGGTGGCAACGAGCAATAGTATCCAAGGAAGACAATTTTAAGGAACCATATAATAACTAGTCCCCCTAGAAAATAGACTGCTTAGCTTTCTCATAAGTTGCTAATCTTTACTTTGTTGCCATTTCTACCTTAGTTTTTTCCTCCTCATGTTTCTTCACCAGCTTTCTTATCTTACTTTCATACTCCTCCTCTTGCTTCGCCAAACTGTCCCTTTCTTCTGAACCTTCACTTCTCCCTTCTCTACTGCATACCCTTTCGTTAAACCTAATGAGAGCCTTATCCAACTTTGCGTTTGATTTCTTCAAATCAACTTGGAGCAAGTCTTTCACACGAGTCTTCGTAGCCAAGGAGACCATGGTCTCTAGCAGCTCTTTTTGGTCTTCCTCCAAGTGGCCTCCTTATTCCTCAAGAAACCACAATAATTTATGCTTTCCATTTTCCAAGTCTCCTCCAGATATGCCTGCTTCTTGAAAACGTTATTTAATTTTTTTGTGTGTCAAACCCAAATTTTTCCTGCTTTATTTCTTATTTTGAAAATTAAGAAGTAATTCAGAACTCGGAATAATGTTATGTAAACCCGAAAACCACCGAAGCACTCGGGATAGTGGCGTGGGGCCCAGCAGCATGAAAACTGAGGTAAGGCTCTAAGCCCGAGAATTACATGTATAAGCATGAAATGATGTGTAGAAGTGAAAACTAAGGTATTGGAAGTGAAAAAGTTAGTAAAACTTGAGTTTACGATAAACCGAGAAAAAGGGCCTAGTAAGAGAAATAAATTCAGAATAAATTTTAGAAATTTTGAAAACCTTTTCGAGACCATAGAAAATTAGTATAAGGCATATTTAACATGGAGAATGAAACGTAAATGGAAATATGGAGGTTTAGGGGATTGAATTAAATTTTAAAGCCAACCGAAACCTTAAGCCAATTTACTCGGTATTGACCAAATCGGGCAAAATGAGTCCAATCAGGGAACTTTTCTTAAACAAGTGTCACGACCCAAAAATCAGAGTAAATTTTTCATTTTTCTTTCATACTTACCTGTCCTCTGATCGTGACCACACTCCACTAACAATTGGGCTGTGCGTTAATGCCAGTCCCACTATTCAATCATCATATAACTTAATTTCTTATTAAATGAAAGGTAAACACATGCGTTTTTCACTAATTCTTTCACATTCATTTACAAGTGTTTACAGTGTCTATACATCCTCAAAAATTACTTACAAACATGTTACTGTGCTATTCTTATTTAGATACAATATGTACAAGTGTATATACCTCAAAATGATGGGTAGCAGCGGATATCAGGAATGCAGTACTCAGTTGACTCAAAGTCTACTGGAGGGAATCTGTGTAGGAAAATGAAAGGGGTGAGCACATCAAGCTCAGTAAGGCAATTCTATGAACAAGTAGGCAACCATACTACCTACATGAACGTGGTGCCATGCATAAACCACCCTTTCTCCACACATTTCAAAACCGATGCTACAATTCATGATGTCATGATGTCATGTAAAACAAGTTCACATATGGATTTTAAAAGCATGAAAACTCGACATGCAAATCCATTTAAAACGTTTCATTCTCATTAAAATTTCACAACACAGTCAGGACTCAACCCCTCCCTCGGGTGTTCCTGACTCACACAAAACCATGAAATCAAATGCTTTTCAAAGCAATAGTACCATGCGATATAATGAATATCATGTAAAACCAATTTACATCATTCATGGGTTTAAATAGCATGGAAATAACATCATGCAAGTTTTCGTTTAAAACCTAGTTTCATTCTCATCAAAATCATATCTCAGTCAGGATCCAACCCCTGCTTCGAGTGATCCAGACTCACACAAAAATCCATAAAACATGTTTCTCAAAATCATCAACATGCGAGACTAGGCAATATAAGTATATCTCAGGCAATTAACTAGGACTATGGCCATATGTCTTCGTGATCCCACTACTACACGGATCCTAGTGTGCGGGGTCTCACCAATATCGGGAACCGCCCTGGGAGGTGGGTCAGTTCATCCCGTCGGTCCTACCCGGTCACTCGCATCCGAAGATGCCACTCTCATCCGAAGATGTCACGCATCCGAAGATTCCACGTAATCAATCCCAGCATGGTACAGCGTACTCCATGTTACTTGCACGGTACAACGTACTCCGTTGGCCCATATCTCATATCCATACTCATTCCCTGTCTCAAAATGCACGTGCGAGCCTATTTAATTGGCGTGACACACAGTCTACCCGACGCTCCAAGCACGGCTCATCGCATGTTCTCATAAAACCAGTGCGAGCGATGCTCCAGCACTCTCATAAAATCAAGGAAAATCTTGTGCGAGCCAAGCTCCAGCATGCGTTTCATAAAATCTCATAAGATCTAATGCAAGCTAAGCTCCAGCACTCTGTCAAAATCATGAAAAACTAGTGCGAGCTAAGCTCCAGCACTCTGTCATAACAATTCAAGTGAAAATCTGGTGCGAGTTAGACTTTAGCACTTTATCACGAAAATCATATGAAAATCTGGTGCGAGTTAGACTCCAGCACCAATGTATGTAAAACTCTAGTGCGAGCTCTTACTCCAGCACTAATGCATGCATCACACAAATCAAAAAATCATGCGAGCTGAGCTCTAGCACATCACATTTCTATAAAATCACGTAGGCAGCTACATTTCTCAAATCAATTTTAGAGAAAATCAACATTGATTAAAGTTATGCAATGCTGTGCATTTTATTTAAAAGTTAGCCAGCCTACCCATGCATGTGTCAAATACCTCAAGAACAAGCAAGGACCTCTTGTTCTTGCTCCTCCCAATTTTTCTTAAATTTGGAAATTTTACCCTTCATGAGGGTATTTTGGTAATTTACCCATCCGAGGCACTAAAATTTTTAACTTAAATCTAGACCCTTTAGAAAATTTTAGGGAATGTAAATGATGTCGAAATTGCATAAAGTTACCTCTAGCAGCCCGTAAAATTCCCTTACCTGGAATCACGCGTAACTTATCCCTTCTCGATAATACCCGATCTCTCAGTCCAAATTTGTGCCAACCAAGTCTACGGAACTGCAGATAACCACATATTTGGGTCAATTCAATTATATTTATCAGTATGTCACACTATCAAATTTAAAGTCTACGGAACTGCAGATAACCACATATTTGGGTCAATTCAATTATATTTATCAGTATGTCACACTATCAAATTTAAAGTCTACGAAACTGCAGATAACCACTTTATTGGGCCCGATTGCATCATAATAGGCCTCGACCCATTTCTAGCCCGTTTCTACTTATTAAATCCCTTCTTCGGGTTTACTGGGCTCATTTGGCTTACCAATAATCATCGGGCTTTATTCCAAATTCATTGGATAGTCCGTATACTATTTACGATAATTACTTTAAAATTTCGAATAATATTCCTTTTTATACAAAAATAATCTATAAAATAATCTTAACTTGGTATTGAGGACTCAAATTGTCGGAATTAAAATGTACTTTCCCAATGTTTTATGGGATACAAAAATCGGAGCTCAATCGGCTCTCGTTCGGGCTGTGTCGTAAAACTGCACAATTAGGAATATAATATTAAACAAAATTTTGAAATTTACCCGTAGGTCAATCTCGACCCTCGGTCAACTGACCCGAATCTCAAGTCATCCTCGGTAATTTTTCTTTCCTTTTTCCCTTTTTCTTTCTTTTCTTTTCTTTTCTTTTCCTTTCCTTCCCTTTTTCCTTCCTTTTCCTTCCTTTTCCTTTCGGCCAAATGGTGCCTTTTCTAGGTGTTTGCAGTCGTCGGCGGTTCTGACCGTTTCGTCAGCCATTATTGGTCTCAAAAGGACCGTCTCCTCCTCCCGATCACGTCGGTACCTACCGTTCAAGCCCAGCTGCCGTGGATCACCGGAATCGGGCCGTTTTTCCTTGCGGTTTTCTCGTCCTCCGTTGGCAGATTTTCGACGTCTATACGGCACGTCGTCAGTGCCGTTAAGTTTGTCGGCCTGCCCTCTCTCTTCTTCGGTCTTCGTCTGGGATCATCGACCGCGCGGTGGCCGTGGGTGGCTCGGGTCGTCTTCGGCTATCGTTCTCGGTTTCAGTTTTTGGGTTTTCCTGATTTTCAGATTTTTAGTTTTATTATTATTATTATTTATAATTTATTTTATTAATATTATATTCATTAAAATAATATAAAATCTCCAAAATATCTACTAAATTATATATATATATTCATAATTAATTAATTAATTTTATTTATTTTATTTTAACCTTTGTTTCGGTATATTTTCTTCGTATTTTCGGGATATTATCCCGAATGAATTTTCGGTAATTCTAAATAATTTCAGATCTTGATCAATCGGACTCGAAATTTCATAATTTCCTCATTATTGATCAACATATCCTAAATTCTTATTTTTAATTAAAATTCTTTTATCGAATTTATACCGAAATTCAGTATTTTGACCATTTTACCTTTGCACGTGTTTAGGATCAAACCAACCCAACTTCCCTTCACGAACACTCACGCATTTCGTGTTTTAAATCCTTATCTCTAGTCCGAATCTCATTCATTTAAATTGGTGACCATTTTCAATCCTTTATAAGAAATTACGATATAATTTCGGGTCTTACAACAAGTGACCCCCAAATTTTTATGAGACATAGTAGGGACATATTATAACACTTGGGAAGTGAGAATTTGGAGGAAATTGGACTTGAAATAATTTTTATGAATTTTCAAATACAAAATAGAAAATTCCCCTACTTCTAAAAATAGACCAACCAATAGAAATTATTAGATTTGAAGACATTCTGGAAACTTTTCGACTTCCAAATTTTTTTGATTAAAATTCAAATTAATAAGCTTTTTGAGGAAGCAAAAATCACCCCAAATCGACCTTGGATGAGAGAGAAACTCTCCCCTCATTCTGCAGTAGGCGGTAACTCCATAAGTGACTTGTAGGATTTTTTCAGTGGCCTTTCGGCCACTTTCAGGTGATGGTCAAGAAGGATAAAATCTTCCCCTTCAAGTCCTATATAACATATAAAAAGTACAACAACAAAGGAGTCCATTTGCCACATGAAAAACTAGAAAGAAGAACAGGGACATAATCTACCCTGTTCCGAGGTGAGAGGAAGTTCCATTTTTGAAAGTTTTTGGTTGGATTTTTGGGTAGTTTTTTTTTATTCTGAGCTCTCTCTCTCTCTCTATTATATATTGAATTATAGTTAATGTCACACCCCGGAAACGCAGAAAATAGGATAAATTCAAAACTTTTTCTATATCATTACACATATCTAGGTGCATTCCTGTACAGTGTCATGCATCAATGTTGTATATATGTCATAAAACCACACCTCATGATCCAATCATCACATAATTAAATATAGCAAATCAAATACATTCCTCAGCTCATATTGAATTATCCTATTACATCCCATACATCATAGTATATCAAGTGTCTGTAAATACAGTTATAGTCTGATTACATGAAATAATAAAATGTACCTCAAGTACAATATGTGGCCTGGAGCTTGAGTCCTCCACTGGCCACTAATCCATACGTCGCAGGAAAATTCTCTTCACTTGAAGAAATCTGGGGGAAAGATAAAATAGGGTGAGCTTCTAAATCGCTCAGTAAGAGAATAAGGGATTCATTTATAAGAAAATGATTTGCACAACACAATCATTTTGTTTTACATGATAAACTCAATAAACTCAGTGGAAAATGTAGTTAAAACATCATCTCAAAGCTCATGTAAAAACATGTAATAAATAGCTCAATTCAAGGTTACAAGCTTGTAGAAATCAAGATGCGATAATGGCTTTTCTCTTTAAAGCGTGATAAAAATCACAGCAATAGTAATGCACGTGGCACGGCCACTAAATAAAATCTACACGTGGCACAACCACTAATTAAAATCCGCACGTGGCACAGCCACCAAACACATGTGGCACAGTCACTGAGTTAGATTCACACGTGGCACAACCACCAAATATACGTGGCACAACCACTGATTAGGATTCACACGTGGCACAGCCACCAAATACACATGGCACAACCACTGATTAGGATTCACACGTGGCACAGCCACCAAATACACGTGCCACAGCCACTGATTAGGATTCACACGTGGTAGGTAATCAATGCTACCAGAGTAGGGGTCATTTCACGTTACCAGAACAGAGGAATATCAAACTTACATGCTACTAGAGCAACGCCCGGTGTGTATTAAAAATGACACACCTAAGTCTCAATCAGTAGCCATTATCATAAAAATCGTTTTGCCTTCACGTAAAGCTCATAATGGTTTTCTCTTATAAAACTCATTACAAACCAATTTGTACTCAACACAAAACATGTTAAAATTGAGCCTCAACCGACAAAACCATGCACACATTTCTGAAATGTCAGTACGCCTTAACGTAGGGCCCAAAACACTTTTTACATTTTAAACACAAAATGGTTATAAAACTTTTTCACATATAGTTTACAACTCATAAAAGTTGGGCCCCAACCAGCTATAAAATCATGTGCAATTCTCATTCACAATGTATAAAACATGCTTGTTTTCTCAATCGAAAATCATGCTACAATATTATCACAAAACACATACACAAATGAGTTTAGTTTTCCCTTACCTCTTTGCACCTTGTATAGTGCAATCGTTCCCTCGTATCACAGACTAGCCTCGCATTCCACTCTGGAACTCCTGAGCTGTCCAAACGATGTTAAAAACATCAATATCTCGACTCAATTTCATTATGGAGCATACATTTGCTCATATTTCTCACTAACACCTAAATCTCTCAATTCTCATAACTCTATCACCATTCATAATCCCATCCACTACATTTCCAATCCTACATTTATTGTGCACAAAAACCCATGTCGATATTCATCTCATTGCCTCAATTTCAATTTATAGCCCAAAACTCCCAAAATTACCAAAATTACCTAATCTCATCATCACTCCAATAAATCACAATTTTTGTAAACTCTAATCCTTTCCTAACTATTTCATCCCAATGCCCATATTCATAATCACCAAAAATCACTTCAAAATCAAAGATCGAGGTTTAGAAAATTACCCAAAACTTATGGAGTGCTTAACTCTTACCTCAATTCAATCCGTCCTTCGATTTCCAAGTATGTTGTTCTCCTTTACATAAGGAACAACTTTCCTTCTTGCCACAACCCTTGATTTGGATGCAAATGGGTGTTTTGGAGGGGAGAGAAAGCTAGGGTTCGAAAATGGTGATTTGGGAGAGAGAGAAATTGATTTCCAGGAAAACAAAAGGGTTTTTATATAGGCCGAGGGTAGGAGATCGATCTGCATTTGAATTTGGGGATGATTTGGGGTAATTTTATGCCTAGGAGATCGATTTGTCGTGGGGTGAGATCGATCTCTTAATGGCTTTATGAGATCGATCTGCTCTAATTATGAGATCGATCTCTAGTTTACAAAATGCTTCATGAGATTGATCTGCTCCTTAAGAAGATCGATCTTCTCCTTTACAGAAACATTTTGAGATCGATTCCTTTCTCCTGAGATCGATCTCTTCATTATAGAATCATAAGGGGATCGATCTTCTTCCATTGGAAATCGATTTGCTCGCTTAAATTCCTCCTTCCTTGTCATTTTTAACCTACCAGATCGATCCTCTCTTCTCCAAGATCGATCTGGCCCCATAGTTTCACACTTTAACATAAAATCTCATTTATAACTCATTCATCACTTAAAATTTCATTCCATACCACCTCAATATATGAGTACATCATATTTAGTTCAATCAATTACACTTCATGTTCTCATTACATAATTTGATATGTGTAAAATTCTTAGATCTCACATCCTCCCCACCTTAAAAAGAATTTGGTCCTCCAAATTTAACTCAACTCGTCAAATAGATAGGGGTATTACTCCTTCATGAGACTTTCCAATTCCTATGTTGCCTTTCCCATTGAGTGATATTCCCATGAACTTTCACTAATGGGATGCTCTTGTTTCTAAGTACCTTCTCCTTTCTACCGAGAATTCAGATGGGTTCTTCAATGTAGCTCATGTCCTCTTGTATGTCCATCTCTTTATACTCTATGACATGAGAAGGGTCTGAGTGGTACTTCCTCAACATAGAGACATGGAAGACGTTGTGTATTCCGGACATCTGTGGGGGTAACGCCAATCTGTAGGCTACTTCTCCCACTCTCTCAATAATCTCGAAGGGTTCTATGTATCGAGGACTCAACTTCCCTTTCTTTCCAAACCTCATGATACCCTTACTCGGTGATATCTTCAGGAATACTGCATCACCAACATTAAACTCAAGTGGACGTCTGTGCACATCCGTGTAGCTTTTCTGTCTACTCTGTGCAGCCCGTAATCTCTCACATATGAGCTTCACACTCTGTACAACCTATTCAACAAGTTCGGGAGCATTTATCTTTCTGCCACCCACTTCTTCCTAAGCTACAGGGGATCTACACCTCCTACCATATAGAGCCTCAAAAGGTGCCATTCTAATACTCGCATGATAGCTGTTATTGTACGTAAACTTTGCTAGGGGCAGGTGATCATCCCATGATTCCTTAAAATCCATTGTACACACCCTCAACATATCCTCCAGTGTCTGAAAAGTCCTCTCTGACTGACCATCTGTCTGAGGATGATAGGTAGTATTGAAACTCAATCGAGATCCCATGGACTCTTGAAACTGGGTCTAAAATCTAGAAGTAAATCGGGAATCTCTATCAGAAGTAATAATCACTGGAGCCCCATGTAATCTAGCTATCTCGCTGACATATAACTCAGCTAAGGCATCCACAGTATCTGTGCTCTTGATGGCCAGGAAGTGTGCACTCTTGTCAGTCTATCCACTATAACCCATATAGCGTCACGACTTATCCGGGTCCTTGGTAAACCCATAATAAAGTGAATGGTGACATGCTCCCATTTCCATGTAGGCACAGGTAAAGGCTGTAGTAATCCTCCGGGCTTTCGATGCTTAACTTTCACTTGCTGGCATACTAAACATTTGGCCACATACTCTGTCACATCTCGCTTCATACCACTCAACCAGTATACCTTTCTTAAATCTCGATATATCTTAGTACTACCTGAGTGCATGGTGTATCGTGAGCAGTGAGACTCTCTCAGTATCTGTCTCTTCAGGGTATCATTATTCGGTATACAAATTTATCGTCTGAATCTCAACAATCCCTTCTCACTGATTGTGAGATCTAACTGCGAAGTTTGCTCAGCTTAGCTAACCATATCGATCAATCTTTGCTCACTGCGTTGCCCAGTTCTAATCTGATCCATGATCCTGAGCTCTATTCACAAGCTAGCAAAAAATCTAGTGTCTACCTCTTTAACTTTGATTCGGAGTTCGGTGAACTCCTCCAGTAAATCCCATTCCCTAATCATCATAGCAGATATCATATTCTTTCTACTAAGGGTATCAGCAACTACATTCGCCTTACCCGGATGGTACAAAATCTCGCAGTCATAATCCTTAAGGAGTTCCATCCATCTCATTTGTCTCATGTTTAACTCCTTCTGATCAAACAAATACCTCAAACTCTTGTGGTCAGTGAAGATCTGGAATCTTTCCCCATATAAGTAGTGTCGCCAGATCTTCAAGGTAAACACCACAACAGCTAACTCCAAATCATGCGTGGGTTAATTTTGCTCATGGTTTTTCAACTGTCGCGATCCATATGCGACCGTTCTTCCGTGCTGCTTAAGCACACACCCTAATCCTTGATGGGATGCATCATTATAAACTGAAAATCCTCCTAATCCCTCAGGAATAGTTAATAGAGGTGCCACTGTTAATCTCCTCTTCAATTCCTGAAAATTGAGCTCATACTGATTAGTCCATATGAATGGAGTCTCCTTGTGCGTGAGCTTAGTCAAAGGAACAAAAATCCTGGAAAATCCTTCCACAAATCTTCTGTAATACCTTGCTAAACCAAGGAAGTTTCATACTTTTGTAACTGTCCTCGGTCTTTCCCAATTAAGAACAACCTCTACTTTACTTGGATCCACTAATACTCCTTCCTCTGAGACAATATGACCAAGGAAAGCTATCCGATCCAGCCAAAACTCACACTTACTAAGCTTTCCATATAATTGTTTATCTCGGAGCATCTGAAGTACTAACCACAAATGTTGTGCATGTTCCTCATATGACTGAGAGTATACCAAGATATCATCAATAAAGACTATCACAAATTTATCTAGATAGTCTCTGAACGCCTCGTTCAATAATCTTATAAAGGCTGCAGGGGCATTCGTCAATCCAAAGGACATTACTAGAAATTCATAATGGCCATACCTTGGCCTGAAGGCCATCTTCGAAATATCTTCTTCCTTAATCCTCAATTGGTGATAGCCCAATCTCAAATTAATCTTAGAAATGACTGAGGCCCCTCTCAGCTGATTAAGTAGAACATCAATCCTGGGCAATAGGTATTTATTCTTTACCGTGGCTTTATTTAATAATCGGTAGTCTATGCATAATCTGAGATTACCATCCTTCTTCTTAAAAAATAAAACTGGTGCTCCCCACGGTGAAACACTGGGTTTAATTGATAATTCTATATTTTTAGAATTATTTGTGCTTAATTTCCTAATTAATTATTTAAATCTCCAATTTATTTTGTTAATTATCCCCTTTATTTAATTAAAATTCTCATGTTTGCAGATAAATTAAATCCGGATGAATTTTGAATATTTCGATAGAAAATGGACCGAAATTATGCTAAAATCGAGATTGAGCCACGCGGACAACACGAGTCATGCCACCTAGCACATCCAATTAGACAAGAAGACCGATGACATGGAAATATCTTTTCAAGGAGCCAATGGTGTGAAGACAAGTGGCCAAAAAAAATGCCAACTCATCTAGGATGGAAAATTACAATTTTACCCCTAGTGTGTTTATAAATAGAAAAAGATGGAAATTGAAGAGGGATGTAATTTTTAGGGTAGAATAGGTTTTTAGGTTAATTTCTAAGTTTTCTTTGTTTTAAACTTCCATATAGTTTCTTTAAGTTTAAACATTTTTCTTCTCTTGTTTTGTTAAAACTTTACATTTGGTTTAATGAATAGTGATTTTCCCATGTCTTCTCAGTTTTGCAATCTCTTGCTTTATTGTTGATTCAAGGCATTCAAGTTTAATGAAAGTTCTTCATTTTCCAATCTTAAATAGTTTATTTTATGGCAATCTAATTCCTTTATGCCTCTCGGTTTGTTTAAAACATTTTCTCTTTTTATTTCATTTCCATGGCATAGCTTCCATTTTCCCATCTTAGTTGCTCTCGGGTAATGTTCTTTGTGCATTCGGTTCCTTACTTAATCCTTCCTCTTTGCTGTTTGGTTTTGGTGCTTGAATGTGGGTAAATGCTAGGCATTATTTCACATTTAAGTAATATGGAACCATGGCATTAAGAGCTGGATTTAGAGCAGTCCAATGATGATGGTTTTTCACGTTGATGATGCTATGGGATTGATTGTTTAATTCCAGTAGTTGTGTTATTTTCTATTTTGCACACTTCCTCTCGATTTTAACATCATGTGTGCTATATTTTCTTGTTCTCTCTTTTCTTTCTTTCATTCGCACTTGCATGCATTTTATATTTCAGTTCTTTATTGCAATTAGAGTTAGCTTACATATTTACTGCATTCATTTACGTTTCTTGCATATAATCCATTTGCTGCATTTTATTTCAGCTTCATTGTAGATTGTTATTTGCTGTTGGATTGTGAAAATAGTGTAAATGGTTGCTCGGTGTAGAGTTTCCTCTTGACAGCAAATTTACTTCATTTTCATACTCTGTTATGCTCTATTCCTTGGATTCCATGAACTGAAGCTGGTGCATCTTAGTGCTGCACATTGCTGCATCGAGATAGGAAAGCAAGCGTGACCTTCGGGGCTGTAGAAGTACAGAGCAAAGCATAATGGAGCAAGATAGAACCGATGGTAACCTAGAACAGAATAGCTAATGCCTGGAGTAGATGCAAAAATCGAGAGCAGTGAGAGCCCAGACTGAGACCCGAGATGTGCCTGGAGCAGCAACAATTTACAGAACCAAGAAGCAGAATGAGAGTAGCTGGTAACTGAACCCGAGAGCCCTTGTAATTGAGACACACCAGGGCAGAAATAGCAACAGCAGGTTACAGAACCGAGACACACCAGGGTAGAAACAGCAACAGTTGGTTGAAGAATCGAGAAATAGTAGGTTACGGAACTGAGAATGCCTGGTGTAGCAGGGAGTAAAAGCAGACCTAGCAATATTTGGAGTAGTTTCTGGTCAGAACCTGAGAGCATGCAGAATGCAGCAGAGAGCCTATAGCCAAAACCGTGAAAGTTTAGAAAGAAACATAATTTGGCAGACACGTGAATAGTATTTGGAGGGAATGGTTTAAAATGCTTAAGGCTTGTTTGGCATTCAACTCTAGCAATTAATTCATTTTCATGCATTGTTAGTTTAGTTTAATTCCAATTTAATTTGTTAGCTTAGTTTAGAGTTGTTAATTAGATTGCATGTTAGTATTCTTGCATAGTAGTATAAAACTTAGTTTTAATTAGGATGATAGTTGATTAAGTGTTCATTTAGAATTAGATTATAGGTAAATTTATTTCATTAAATCTTAGGTTAGTTTTAATTGCATTTTGATTAAGTAGTTTAATTGCATTTTAGGTTTGTTAAATTTAGTTTAATTTATCTTGCTTTGATATTTTCATAATTGCATTTTATTTTAATTGCGTTAATTAGTTTTAACTGTTTTAATTTCTTTTGTAGGTTTTTGATTTTCATTGCGTTGAGCACTGTAAGTAATTTTGCTCGATTTTAAGTTCTTCATTTTAGAGATTTTATTATTTTATTGCTTTCAGTATATTTTAATTTCAAACTCAGTGGATCATCGATAATCAAGGATTCATAATTTACTAGGATATACTTAGGGTAAGATTAACCGGTAGTTAATCAGGCTAGTCAACTTCTCTGTGGGACGATAACTCGGGACTCAAATGCCATTATTACTTGTACGACCTGTGCACTTACGGTAATACCCTTAGGGCCTATCAAGTTTTTGGCACCGTTGCCAGGGAAGTTTTAATTAGGCATTAGTTAATATCGGTGAAATTATACTTAGGTGTAATTCTAGCCTGTAAATATTTAGGTTGTAAATATTTAGATCCTTAGTTTAGTTTAGTTTAGTTAATTTTCGTATAATTAATTAAAACCAACAAAAAAATTGAAAAATTAAAACTTAAAAAATTTTTCTAAGGACTTTCTGATGTTTGCATGTATAGTGCAAGGAGTTTTGATTACTTTCCTCTAGATCCTGAAATCGAACGAACTCTTAGGAAAATTCGAAAGGACTCTAGGAAATTTACAGCTCCGCAGCAAAACAAAATGGCAGAGAATAAGGAAAGTAGGACCGTTGGAGATTATACGGTGCCGACGGTTGAAGGATATTATACAGGCATTAGGCCACCAGCTGTCCCTGCTAATAATTTTGAAATTAAGCCTTCTATCCTCCAGATGATCCAGACCACTGTACAGTTCAGTGGGCTTCCGCACGATGACCCACATGCTCACCTTGGGCAATTCCTGGACTTGTGCAACACGTTCAAGCACAATGGATTATCGGATGATGCGCTTAGACTTAGACTATTCCCCTTCTCACTTAGGGATAGGGCGAGACATTGGTTGACCTCCTTGCCTCCAGGATCTATTTCTACTTGGGACGCGTTAGCCCACCAATTTCTAGCCAAGTTTTTCCCTCCGTCAAAAATGGCCAGACTCTGTAGCGATATATCCTCCTTTGCCCAATACGACTCTGAATCCCTTTACGAGGCATGGGAATGATATAAAGAGCTTCTTAGGAAGTGCCCTCACCACGGCCTACCTCTATGGCTGCAAGTCCAGAGCTTCTACAATGGACTTACAAGCCAAAATAGGATCATAGTGGACATTGCTTCAGGAGGAGCCTTGATGTGCAAAATAGAGGAGGAGGCTTATGAGCTGTTAGATAAGATGGCGGCTAACAACTATCAATGGTCCTCGGAAAGGCAAGTGCCAAAGAAATCGGCGGGTATATATGAGTTCGACACCCTGTCCACCTTGACCTCTCAAATCATCAATCTTACAAAGAAGGTGGAGTCGCTCAGTACCCAATCTAATCCTTCCAACAATCCTAACTCTGTGTTTTCTGTCCAAAGTCCTTTTCTCTCATGTGATCTGTGTAGTGGTACCCATGCTGTGGATAGGTGTCCACTTAACCTAGAATTGGTTTAGTACGTTGCCCTTAAGCAACAGAACAACCCTTTTTCAAACACCTATAATCTAGGGTGGAGGAACCATCCTAACTTTTCTTGGAGCCAGAACCAAGGGCAAGCTTCTAATTCTAGACCAGTAGGACCCCCAGGTTTTTAAGCTCCACAGGTTTAGGTACCACCACAGCATCAATTTCCTCACCACCCACCACCTTAGTATCCACATCATCAACCTACTTATTCCCATCCATCCCACTTCCATCAACCACCACCATCACAACCCCAACATTTATCAGCAGCTGATAAGAAACCCTCTCTTGAGGAAATGTTCACAATAATCTTGCAAAATCAAGCAGCTTCAATTAAGAACCTAGAGGTTCAGGTAGGACAAATAGCAAACGCTCTTAGTTAACGTCCTCAAGGGACCCTTCCTATTAACACTGAAGCCAATTCTGTTAGGCAAAGGGAGAGGAAGGAACATGTGAAAGCCATCACCCTTAGGAGTGGCAGAAAGCTAGTAACTCCACCAGTAAAGTCCAGACCTGACCAGCCCCTAGTTGAAAAACCCATAGGTTCTAATGAAGCAGTTCAGAAGGAGCAAGAATCAAAAGATCAAGCTGCAAAGGAAACAGAGCCAGGCAATTCTTCACCTTTACCTGTTTCTTTGTCACAACCTTCTCTATCCTCTAATGCTACAAAAGTTTCCACTACATCTCCTCCTTTTAGACCACCAGTCCCTTTTCCCTAGAGATTTCAAAATCAAAAACTGGACCAACAATTTGCAAAATTCCTTGAGGTTTTTAAGAAATTTCACATCAACATTCCATTTGCAGATGCCTTAGAGCAAATGCCAAGCTATGTGAAGTTTATGAATTATATCCTCTCTAGGAAAAGAAGATTGGAAGATTACGAGACGGTGGCCTTAATGGAGGACTGTAGCGCCATTATCCAAAGGAGATTACCCCCCAAGCTCAAGGATCCCGAGAGTTTTACCATACCATGCACTATTGGCAATTTATACTTTGGTAGAGCCTTGTACGATTTAGGAGCTAGTATAAATTTGATGCCATTATCTATCTATTAGAAGTTAGGAATAGGGGATGCCAAGCCCACCACAGTGACCCTCCAGTTGGCTGATCGATCAATTAAATATTCGAAGGGGGTCATTGAGGATGTCTTAGTAAAAGTGGACAAGTTTATTTTTTCTGCAAATTTTATCGTGTTGGACATGGAGGAAGATAGGGAAGTCCCAATTATACTAGGCAGGCCATTCCTAGCGACTGGTAGAACTTTAGTAGATGTACAAAAATGGGAGTTAACAATGAGAGTTTAAGATCAGGAAGTCAAGTTTAATGTGTTCAAATCTCTAAGGTTTCCTGATGACTCTTATGATTGCTTTAGGATGGATTTAGTGGATAAGGACATTACTGAGGAGTTTTCCAAGACACACCCTTTAAACCCTTTAGAAGCCTCCTTAGTAAAATCTGTTGATCTTAGAGAATACAGTGAAGATGATGATGAGGTCTACGAGACTTTACAATTATTAGAGGTCACTCCTTTTGAGGAAATTGCCCAATTTGAGACACTAGACCCTTCATCTAGTCCAGCTTCAAATATTTGTTCATCCACCAGTGATCCTCCAGTATTAGAACTCAAACCTTTACCCTCACACCTTAGGTATGCTTACTTAGGTGAGTCCTCCACACGACCAGTAATAGTATCTGCTGCTCTCTCCAATGATCAGGAAGCAAAATTACTACAAGTTTTGAGAGAGCATCAGAAGGCTATAGGCTGGTCTATCTTTGACCTTAAGGGTATTAGTCCCTCTATTTGTATGCATAAGATACTATTAGAGGAAGGGTATAGGTCATCCATAGAGCACCAACGTCGATTGAACGCTGTAATGAAAGAAGTTATCAAGAAGGAGATCATTAAGTGGTTAGATGCAGAGATCATCTATCCCACTTCTGATAGTGCTTGGGTGAGCCCAGTACATTGTGTCCCTAAGAAGGGAGGGATGACAGTGATCAAGAATGAAAATAATGAGCTCATCCCCACTAGGACTGTCACTGGTTGGTGAGTATGTATAGACTATAGGAAACTCAACAAGGCCACTAGGAAAGACCACTTTCCCTTACCCTTCATTGACCAAATGTTAGATCGATTAGCTGGTCATGAATTTTATTGTCTGTTGGATGGATATTCTGGGTACAATCAAATAGCTATAGCCCCAGAAGACCAAGAAAAGACTACCTTCACCTGTCCCTTTGGGACTTTTACTTTTAGAAGAATGCCTTTTGGCCTATGCAATGCACCTGCTACGTTCCAGCGTTGCATGATGGCCATATTTCATGATATGGTGGAGGATTTTCTTGAGGTTTTCATGGATGATTTCTCAGTATTTGGGGATAGCTTTGATTTATGTTTGCATAATTTGGCATTATTATTGAGAAGGTGTGAAGAAACAAATTTAGTGCTTAATTGGGAGAAATGCCACTTTATGGTTAAAGAAGGTATAGTGTGTCACGACCCAAATTACCTAAAAATCAGAGTAAATTTTTCACTTTTTCATTTCCTTACCCGTCGTGAATAGTTACACTACTAAACAGTTGGGCTATGATTCGGTGTTAGTCACCTCTCACCTATTTACCTTTCCATTTTCATATTCCATTTACATATCAATTTATTTAAACTAAATACATCCCCAATATTAAATCCATATACAATACTGTGCATCTATGTGTTCAGATACAAAATTATACAAATGTGTATACCTGATCTTGATAAGAAGCAGCGGATAACCAAATTGCAAGACTATTGTCTGTTTCTTCTACTGAATATACCCTGTGGGGTGGAAAATGAAAGGGTGAGCATAAACAGCTCAGTAAGGCAATAATGTAAGCAAGTAGATAACTATACTATCTACGTGCTGATAATGTCATGATATAAAATCGTTTATATTTGGAGCATGAGGTAAGACTAAAACGATGCCGCATGTATATATATATCATATAAGAGAAATCATGAAGTCGACATATAAATCAAACATGGAAAAATCATCATGTATGACATCTCATGCTCGTCACATTTAAAACTTATTTGTTTCATCATAAACTCATCACGTTAAAACTTATTTGTTTTATCATAAAACAATCACATCAAGGCTAAACCCATCTCTCGGGAATACCTTGATTCATTAAATCGAATTTCGTTTAAAAACATAAATCGGGACGTTACCCATCCTTCGGGTTTGTCCTGGTCTATCCAGACCATATGATATCATGTGAGGCATGTAGTTTACTGTATGAAAAATCGAGGACTATGGCCATACTTTGTCCCTGTGATCCCAGGCTACACGGATCTCGGTGTGCGGGGCATCACAACTGCAACGGGAGGTGGGGTCAATTCCTACCTGCCAGAATATCAAGTAACATCATAGAGTCATCATGACTGCACTATACAGCATACTCCATGTGACATACACGGTACATCGTACTCCGTGGACCCATATCATAGTCTGGGGGTGCCTGCCGTAGGTCTTATCCACCCCAATACTATGTCGATAACCAACCTATGTCTCAAAGTATACGTGCGAGCATCTCAACTCTCTGTGACACACAGTCTACAGGAGGCTTTTGCATGACTATATGCATGTCAACTCACGTCTAGTGCGAGCGAAGCTCCAGCACCACGCTATGCATATCATGATATCTAAAATCTCGTGCGAGCGAAGCTCCAGCACGGTTTTGTGCAAACACAAATTTCTCGTACGAGCAATGCTCCAGTACGACTTTTCATGAATAATAAATTAGTAAACTTGAGTGCGAGAAAGACTCTAGCACTCTTTTTATTCATGTAAATACGATAGGTGGCTCAATCTTGATAAAACATCTTTAAAATCGTAACCGGTACAAACCGGTTCTCTTTCGTATAATTCTTAAAATCAACAGCCAACCTATGTGCATATTTGCTTAAATTAAAGCAATACATTCGTATAAAGCATTAAAAACATGAAATCATGCAATTTATCTGCCTTACTACCCTTTTTGTAAATTTTATTCTCAGGGGCAAAATCCTCTTTTTCTTTATTCACCTAAGCCCCGGTTTTCGTAAAATTATTATTATTTCGTTTCTAGATAGTTTAAGTAATTCTAGACCCTGTTAATCCCCTCAAAATTACGTATAGGTATCTCTATGCACCTACAAAATTCCCTTACCTCGATCCTCGTCGAGCGCGTATCTAAATTCCACTGTCGGAGGCTCGTCCGATCCGATTTGTTGCTAATCCAGTCTCTGGGGTTGCTTATAATTATTTATCATGTCAATTTAATCCAATAAATATAATTCTCCTGTTTACTATAGTCGATTTAACTAATTGGGCCAATTTACTCTTATTGGGCCTAATCGCACCTTAATGGACCTCGACCCATTTTCAGCCCGTTTTTACTTATTTAAATCCTTTCTTCGGGTTTACTGGGCTCATTCAGCTTACTAATAATCATCGGGCTTCGTTCCAAACTTATTGGATAGCCCGTACACTATTTACGGTAATTACATTGTTATTCCATTTAATATCCCTTTTTATACGAAATTAATCCATAATTCTGTAAAAATCTAAACTCTGTATTAAAGAACTCATATTGCCGAAATTAAAATGTACTTACCCAATATGATGTGGGATACAAAAATCGGAGCTCAATCGGCTCTCGTTCGGGCTTTGTCGTAAAACTGCACAATTAATATTTAATTTCGGGTTACTTTTCGATTAAATATAATTTAAATAAATTTCCTGAAATTCAAATCGGTCACTTTTGACCTCTTACCGACTTACCCGAAGTCCGGTGTATCCCCGAAAATTCTTTCCCTTTTCCCTTTTTCTCTTTTTTCTCCTTTCTTTCCGTTCTTTCTTGGCTGAACCAGTTCAGTCCGGTTCAACCCAGTTCAGACTGGTCCGGTTCAGCCAGTTCAATTCGGTTCACCTCTTTACTGAATCGGTCCGTACCGGTTTAGATGTTCCCTCCGCCGTTCATGGCGTTTTTGGTCGGTTCTTGGCTCGTTTCTGGCGCCAAACGGTGCGCCTGCACTGGGGGAGTGTTCGGCTGGGGTCGGGGTTCGCCGAATCATGCCGGTGGCCGTCAGATTCATCTTCTCCCTCCGCGACTTCTCTCCCTCGATCCGTCGAATTTTGGTGGTTTCACCGGCCGATACCGGTCTCAAAAGAACCGGCTCATCCTCCCGATCACACCGGTGGCCTCCGTTCGAGCCCAGCTGCCGTGGATCACCGGAATCAACCCCGTTTTCCTCGCGGCTTTCTCTTCCTCCGTTCGGCGATTTTCGGCCTCCTGACGGCGCGTCATCGGTGCCCAAAGCTTTGCCGGCCTCTCCTCTTCCTCCTCGACCCTTCGTCGGAGCCGTCGGTCGCCGGTGGCCGTGGGTCGGTCGGGCCACGCGCGGCATTTTTCTCGATTTCCATTTCGATCTTCTCTCTCCCCGACAATCATTTTCGATTTCTTTCTTTTCTTTTTTTTGATTTATTTTATTTTTATTTATTATTATTTATAAATTAATTTATTATTATTATTATATTCATTATTTTAGTCAAAATATTCAAAATATCTACAAAAATTAATTTCTTTATTCCAAATAGATTTATTTAATTTTATTTAATTTATTTATTATATTTTTAATCCTTTTTCGGGTATAATTTTTTCGTATTTTTGGGATATTGTCCCGAGTGACTTTTCGATATTTCTAAAAATTTCGGATCTTGATCAATTGGACTCGAAATTTAATTATTTCTTCGTTATTGATCAAGATTCTCAAATCCATTATTTTTAATTAAATTTTCTTATCGAATTTATTCTGGCTTTCGATCTTTTGACTGTTTTGCCCTTGCACGTGTTCGAGATTAATTTAATCCGACTTCCCTTCATGAATACTCATTCATTTCGCATTTTAAATCCTTATTTCCAGTCTGAATCCCGTTTCGTTTTATTTGGCACCATTTTCAATCCTTTATAAGAAATTACGATATAATTTCGGGTCTTACATAATCTCCCCCACTTAAGAAATTTGGTCTTCCAAATTAGAACCAAGTTAGTCTGTAATTCATTCCGTATATTTCACACATATCATACTCTTTAATTCTCATGTGACTTTTTCGGAGTGTACTACTACCAAATGACTTCAATTAGGGAGATCATCATAAACCTCAATACTTTCAGCTTCCTGTTTTAGTACCCGAATCAAGTTTTCAATCATACGTTATACTTTTATTGAGCTGAGTTGTTGAAGCTCATATCCGTTCACATATATCGGGTCCGGATAATATTTTCGAAACATCATAAGATGGGACACATTGTGGATGCTTGCTAATTTAGGTGGTAACGCCAACATACAGGCCTTGTCTCCCACTTTGTCCAATCTCTTTTCGGATCTCGTTATGTCCTTATGCTATGCCCTAAGGGCATGTAACTTCCAACAACACTAATTCACCCTCGGTGAATTCCAATTGTTTCTATCTTTTGTCAACATAGCTTTTCTATCTGCTCTGAGGTGTTCTTAATCCTTCACAATTAACTGAACATCCTCAGAGGTTTGTCTTACCAATTCAGGAATAATTTTCTATCTGTTACCCACTTTTTCTTATCCAAATCAGGGAAATAACCCTTACAGCCATACGATGCCTCATCTGAAGTCATCCCGATACTCAAGTGACAACTGTCATTATTGGCGAATTCGATTAGTAACAACTGATCATCCCAGGAGCTTATCATATCAAGCACACACTCTCATCATATCCTCCAGAACCTGTACAGTCCTCTCTGACTGACCATCTGTCTGAGGATGGAAAGCTGTGCTAACACTGAATCGGGTTCTCATAGCTTCCTAAAACAATATTCCCAGAAGTAGGAAGTGAAGCGGGAATCCCTATCTGATATCATGCTCCCTGGAATGCTATATAATGTTCCATAATCTTATACATAAATCCGCCTACACACTCAGAGTATCTGGGGATTTCATTACCAGAAGGTGGGTAGACTTAATCAATCCATTGACTATCACCCAGATAGCCTTATGATTTATTAGGGTCCTCTGTAACCCATCACAAAATTCATGTAACTTGTTCCCATTTCCGTGCCGTGTCGATATAGGTAGAGGCTGTAATAACTCTGCAGACTTTTAATACTCTACCTTATTCTGCTGACATACTAGGTACTTTCCCACAATCTCTACCATGTCTCTTTTCATATTTGACCACCAATACCCTTTTCTAAGATTTTGATTTATTTATTACTTCTCGAATGCACTGTATATCCCAAAGAGTGAGTTTCTGACAATATCACTATCTCATCAACGGTGGTCTTAGAGAGCAGTTATACTATCTCTGAACCTCAGTAAGCCATCATCTCTCTCTGTGAACTCTGTCACTGTACCCATCTGAATCTGACCCACACTATCGACACCATGCTGATCATCACGCTAAGCCTGTCAAATCCGGGCACTCTCATCCGGTTCTAGTCTCAGGCTAGCTGTCACACAATCACTGTCATCATCAGAGGGAATCACATCACTACTGAGGCTTACAACTGCTCTAGCAGCTCACGCTCCCTAACCATCATATGTAATACCATCCTAAGGCTCTTTCTGTTTAAGGCATTGGCCATTACATTAACCTTTCCTGGGTGGCACAATTTCCACATTCATAATCCCTTAAAAGCTCTAACTCTTTTTGTTCTCATATCCGACTCTTTCTGTGAAATAGATACTCGGAGCTTTTATGATCAGTGCATACCTAAAATTTTTCACCATGTACATAGTATTGTCATATACTCAATACAACCACTATCGCTGTCAACTTTACATCATGGGTCGGATAGTCTCTTTCATGATCCTTGAACTGTCTGGATCCATACGTGACTATCATCTCATTCAAATACAACTTTTTCTAAGTTGAACGTATCAATAAAGTAGTCCATTTCGAGAATTCTCAACAAATCATCTGTAAAAACAATTTTCAATTGTTGCTTATGATTTTCCCTGGACTTTAAATACACCCTAAAATATCATCAATAAGGATGATAACAAATCGGTCCAGGTAAAGTTTAATTAACTTGTCGTAGTTGACTTCCACTGAATATTTCAATTACCCATATCATTGACCTATGTACGCATAAACATAAAATGTCCTTCAAAATCGCTTTCGTTCAAGCTACTAACCTGCGTCATTTCCTTTTTAACGGCTTTTTATAAAATTTTTAAATTTTTAAACTTTCCTGATTAATCGAATTTCGATATTTCTTTATCGTACCAGTAAAGGTACCCTAATTTTAAATGTATATATTATTACGACTCTCGCTTTCAATTTATAGGTTATGTGTATACTTTTTTTTGATGCTATCAAGTCTTCAGGTGGGGAGGTATTTTGAAATACCTTTATTAATCCTCAGACTTGACCACAATTACTTTACATATCAGTCCATGTGGTCACATTCATATTCGCTACTAATTGCTTTAATCTAAATTACTTCACGTATCATAGATATTTTTACCTTGCATACGCCTCTTATTCCAATAGGTTTTGTATTCAGGATCTATCACATCGCAAAGCTTATCTCTTTTTGTATATCACTTATAACAAAACTATGTCATTACTCATTCCGTGAGTACTATCATTTGCTCCTTTAATTTCAATCACTACTCCCATTTTATTAGTTGTCAAAACTTACCGTATACTTTCCAGTGATGTTTTCACCCCTATTTTCAACTTACAATTTCGTCATAATTATTTCGTTAGTTAACCCTCCTTCGTTGGGGTACTAACTATCAGCATTGTGCCCATGGGTGTAGGCATTCACATCTTTTACTAACTTATATACAAATGAAGACGGTATGTCTAAATATGTGGTACCAGGATCAATTAAAATAATTACTTCACTATTCATAACCAGTGTGGTATCTTTGACCACATCATATGAAACATCGTAGTGTCTTGGTCCAAGGCATACACTCGCCCTCATCCAACAGTCTACTTTCCCTTTTCTTTTCGGCTGTGGCCTCCCTTTTTCGGTGCAGAGATACCAATAGGGTTTTCTCTATCTCTTTGCTCTTCTGTAGGGCAGTCTCACCCAACTTTGAGCAATCATTAATTAAGTGGTCCATCTTACCACACTTAACTCCTATTTTAGTTAATAAGGTGTAGGTGTAGGCCTATACTTCCGTGGTATCTACCACACATCCTACACTGCTTACTCTGCTTACACTGTTACACTGCTTCGTAGCAGGTCGGGGTTCTCCAATCACAATACCCCTCATAAGTGTTAAATTGGATACATTGGGGCCTTACCAATAATCTTACCCCGTGACTCATCAACTCTAATCCCTTATCAACTGGTCTCTTTTCCGTTCTAACATCTTTGTCATTCTCTATTCTCTTCTGTCTCTATTTCGACCCTTACTACCTTTCCCAATCTCAGAAGCGTGCAACACATGATCTTCTTCACGCAATTCATACTCATCAATCAACCAATGACTATGGGCAGTGTAAGAAATTTTACCTGTAATTTCTCCTTAAGTAGTGTCCGAAATATTCCGTCACCAGAATACATCCAGAAATATTTCTCATGTCGGCTCTGGACGTCTAACTCTTCAGATTGGTCAAGCGGACTTCCACCAATACTCCGCCTCGCCCTCCAACATAAACGTATTTAAAAGTCACATTCTCGATCGACATACATCGAAAGAATCCATACAACTTCGCTATCTCATTCACCCAGTCCTTAGCAACTATTTGTTTCTTTACTTCGCTATATACCGGAGGGGTGTGAAAATCTCTATAGTCTGAGGCATCTATTTCGGCTTTACCCTACCTATCCTCAACTACATGCATAGATTGAGTAAACAACTCTGAAATATTTTCTACACTCCACTCCATCCTCTCGGAGTGTGTCTCAATACTGTTTGGTCTCTTTATAGGACCCTGTGGAGTATGCTCAACATCAGCCTGCACTTCACTCTCATCTTAAGTCTCATATGATAACCCATTCGACTCTCAGGCCGATCTCTACGACCTCGAGCATGTGTACTCGCCCCTCTACCATAGCGGCTATCATTTATAAAAACTAGATTCTTGCATTCGAAACTAAATTCTTAGCTGCACTTCCATCTTGATATACACAATTGTATCTAAACAATGCACAGTACATGGGGATGTAAATTTACTTAACTACTAACACCGACTCATATCAGGCCAACTCTGCTCTGATACCATCATTTCTGTCACGACCCAAATTAACTAAAAATCATAGTAAATTTTTCACTTTTTCATTTCCTTACCCGTCGTGAAACGTTACACTACTAAACAGTTGGGCTATGATTTGGTGTTAGTCACCTCTCACCTATTTACCTTTCCATTTTCATATTTCATTTACATATCAATTTATTTAAACTAAATACATCCCCAATATTAAATCCATATACAGTACTGTGCATCTATATGTTCAGATACAAAATTATACAAATGTGTATACCTGATCTTGATAAGAAGAAGTGGATAACCAAATTGCAAGACTATTGTCTGTTTCTTCTACTGAATATACCCTGTGGGGTGGAAAATGAAAGGGCGAGCATAAACAGCTCAGTAAGACAATAATGTAAGCAAGTAGATAACTATACTATCGACGTGCTGATAATGTCATGATATAAAATCGTTTATATTTGGAGCATGAGGTAAGACTAAAACGATGCCGCATGTATGTATATATCATATAAGAGAAATCATGAAGTCGATATATAAATCAAACATGGAAAAATCATCATGTATGACATCTCATGCTCGTCACATTTAAAACTTATTTGTTTCATCATAAACTCATCACGTTAAAACTTATTTGTTTCATCATAAACTCATCACGTTAAAACTTATTTGTTTTATCATAAAACAATCACATCAAGGCTAAACCCATCTCTCGGGAATACCTTGATTCATTAAATCGAATTTCGTTTAAAAACATAAATCGGGACGTTACCCATCCTTCGGGTTTGTCCTGGTCTATCCAGACCGTATGATATCATGTGAGGCATGTAGGTTACTGTATGAAAAATCGAGGACTATGGCCATACTTTGTCCCTGTGATCCCAGGCTACACGGATCTCGGTGTGCGGGGCATCACAACTGCAACGGAAGGTGGGGTCAATTCCTACCTGCCAGAATATCAAGTAACATCATAGAGTCATCATGACTGCACGATACAGTATACTCCATGTGACATACACGGTACATCGTACTCTGTGGACCCATATCATAGTCTGGGGGTGCCTGCCGTAGGTCTTATCCACCCCAATACTATGTCGATAACCAACCCATGTCTCAAAGTATACGTGCGAGCATCTCAACTCTCTGTGACACACAGTCTACAAGAGGCTTCTGCACGACTATATGCATGTCAACTCACGTCTAGTGCGAGCGAAGCTCCAGCACCATGCTATGCATATCATGATATCTAAAATCTCGTGCGAGCGAAGCTCCAGCACGGTTTTGTGCAAACACAAATTTCTCGTACGAGTAATGCTCCAGTACGACTTTTCATGAATAATAAATTAGTAAACTTGAGTGCGAGAAAGACTCTAGCACTCTTTTTATTCATGTAAATACGATAGGTGGCTCAATCTTGATAAAACATCTTTAAAATCGTAACCGGTACAAACCGGTTCTCTTTCGTATAATTCTTAAAATCAACAGCCAACCTATGTGCATATTTGCTTAAATTAAAGCAATACATTCGTATAAAGCATTAAAAACATGAAATCATGCAATTTATCTGCCTTACTACCCTTTTTGTAAATTTTATTCTCAGGGGCAAAATCCTCTTTTTCTTTATTCACCTAAGCCCCGGTTTTCGTAAAATTATTATTATTTCGTTTCTAGATAGTTTAAGTAATTCTAGACCCTGTTAATCCCCTCAAAATTACGTATAGGTATCTCTATGCACCTACAAAATTCCCTTACCTCGATCCTCGTCGAGCGCGTATCTAAATTCCACTGTCGGAGGCTCGTTCGATCCGATTTGTTGCTAATCCAGTCTCTGGGGTTGCTTATAATTATTTATCATGTCAATTTAATCCAATAAATATAATTCTCCTGTTTACTATAGTCGATTTAACTAATTGGGCCAATTTACTCTTATTGGGCCTAATCGCACCTTAATGGACCTCGACCCATTTTCAGCCCGTTTTTACTTATTTAAATCCTTTCTTCGGGTTTACTGGGCTCATTCAGCTTACTAATAATCATCGGGCTTCGTTCCAAACTTATTGGATAGCCCGTACACTATTTACGATAATTACATTGTTATTCCATTTAATATCCCTTTTTATACGAAATTAATCCATAATTCTGTAAAAATCTAAACTCTGTATTAAAGAACTCATATTGCCGAAATTAAAATGTACTTACCCAATATGATGTGGGATACAAAAATCGGAGCTCAATCGGCTCTCGTTCGGGCTTTGTCGTAAAACTGCACAATTAATATTTAATTTCGGGTTACTTTTCGATTAAATATAATTTAAATAAATTTCCTGAAATTCAAATCGGTCACTTTTGACCTCTTACCGACTTACCCGAAGTCCGGTGTATCCCCGAAAATTCTTTCCCTTTTCCCTTTTTCTCTTTTTTCTCCTTTCTTTCCGTTCTTTCTTGGCTGAACCAGTTCAGTCCGGTTCAACCCAGTTCAGACTGGTCCGGTTCAGCCAGTTCAATTCGGTTCACCTCTTTACTGAATCGGTCCGTACCGGTTTAGATGTTCCCTCCGCCGTTCATGGCGTTTTTGGCCGGTTCTTGGCTCGTTTCTGGTTCCAAACGGTGCGCCTGCACTGGGGGAGTGTTCGGCTGGGGTCGGGGTTCGCCGAATCATGCCGGTGGCCGTCAGATTCATCTTCTCCCTCCGCGACTTCTCTCCCTCGATCCGTCGAATTCTGGTGGTTTCACCGGCCGATACCGGTCTCAAAAGAACCGGCTCATCCTCCCGATCACACCGGTGGCCTCCGTTCGAGCCCAGCTGCCGTGGATCACCGGAATCAACCCCGTTTTCCTCGCTGCTTTCTCTTCCTCCGTTCGGCGATTTTCGGCCTCCTGACGGCGCGTCATCGGTGCCCAAAGCTTTGCCGGCCTCTCCTCTTCCTCCTCGACCCTTCGTCGGAGCCGTCGGTCGCCGGTGGCCGTGGGTCGGTCTGGCCACGCGCGGCATTTTTCTCGATTTCCATTTCGATCTTCTCTCTCCCCGACAATCATTTTCGATTTCTTTCTTTTCTTTTTTTTGATTTATTTTATTTTTATTTATTATTATTTATAAATTAATTTATTATTATTATTATATTCATTATTTTAGTCAAAATATTCAAAATATCTACAAAAATTAATTTCTTTATTCCAAATAGATTTATTTAATTTTATTTAATTTATTTATTATATTTTTAATCCTTTTTCGGGTATAATTTTTTCGTATTTTTGGGATATTGTCCCGAGTGACTTTTCGATATTTCTAAAAATTTCGGATCTTGATCAATTGGACTCGAAATTTAATTATTTCTTCGTTATTGATCAAGATTCTCAAATCCATTATTTTTAATTAAATTTTCTTATCGAATTTATTCTGGCTTTCGATCTTTTGACTGTTTTGCCCTTGCACGTGTTCGAGATTAATTTAATCCGACTTCCCTTCATGAATACTCATTCATTTCGCATTTTAAATCCTTATTTCCAGTCTGAATCCCGTTTCGTTTTATTTGGCACCATTTTCAATCCTTTATAAGAAATTACGATATAATTTCGGGTCTTACATAATCTCCCCCACTTAAGAAATTTGGTCTTCCAAATTAGAACCAAGTTAGTCTGTAATTCATTCCGTATATTTCACACATATCATACTCTTTAATTCTCATGTGACTTTTTCGGAGTGTACTACTACCAAATGACTTCAATTAGGGAGATCATCATAAACCTCAATACTTTCAGCTTCCTGTTTTAGTACCCGAATCAAGTTTTCAATCATACGTTATACTTTTATTGAGCTGAGTTGTTGAAGCTCATATCCATTCACATATATCGGGTCCGGATAATATTTTCGAAACATCATAAGATGGGACACATTGTGGATGCTTGCTAATTTACGTGGTAACGCCAACATACAGGCCTTGTCTCCCACTTTGTCCAATCTCTTTTCGGATCTCGTTATGTCCTTATGCTATGCCCTAAGGGCATGTAACTTCCAACAACAGTAATTCACCCTCGGTGAATTCCAATTGTTTCTATCTTTTGTCAACATAGCTTTTCTATCTGCTCTGAGGTGTTCTTAATCCTTCACAATTAACTGAACATCCTCAGAGGTTTGTCTTACCAATTCAGGAATAATTTTCTATCTGTTACCCACTTTTTCTTATCCAAATCAGGGAAACAACCCTTACAGCCATACGATGCCTCATCTGAAGTCATCCCGATACTCAAGTGACAACTGTCATTATTGGCGAATTCGATTAGTAACAACTGATCATCCCAGGAGCTTATCATATCAAGCACACACTCTCATCATATCCTCCAGAACCTGTACAGTCCTCTCTGACTGACCATCTGTCTGAGGATGGAAAGCTATGCTAACACTGAATCGGGTTCTCATAGCTTCCTAAAACAATATTCCCAGAAGTAGGAAGTGAAGCGGGAATCCCTATCTGATATCATGCTCCCTGGAATGCTATATAATGTTCCATAATCTTATACATAAATCCGCCTACACACTCAGAGTATCTGGGGATTTTATTACCAGAAGGTGGGTAGACTTAATCAATCCATTGACTATCACCCAGATAGCCTTATGATTTATTGGGGTCCTCTGTAACCCATCACAAAATTCATGTAACTTGTTCCCATTTCCGTGCCGTGTCGATATAGGTAGAGGCTGTAATAACTCTGCAGACTTTTAATACTCTACCTTATTCTGCTGACATACTAGGTACTTTCCCACAATCTCTACCATGTCTCTTTTCATATTTGACCACCAATACCCTTTTCTAAGATTTTGATATATTTATTACTTCTCGAATGCACTGTATATCCCAAAGAGTGAGTTTCTGACAATATCACTATCTCATCAACGGTGGTCTTAGAGAGCAGTTATACTATCTCTGAACCTCAGTAAGCCATCATCTCTCTCTGTGAACTCTGTCACTGTACCCATCTGAATCTGACCCACACTATCGACACCATGCTGATCATCACGCTAAGCCTGTCAAATCCGGGCACTCTCATCCGGTTCTAGTCTCAGGCTAGCTGTCACACAATCACTGTCATCATCAGAGGGAATCACATCACTACTGAGGCTTACAACTGCTCTAGCAGCTCACGCTCCCTGACCATCATATGTAATACCATCCTAAGGCTCTTTCTGTTTAAGGCATTGGCCATTACATTAACCTTTCCTGGGTGGCACAATTTCCACATTCATAATCCCTTAAAAGCTCTAACTCTTTTTGTTCTCATATCCGACTCTTTCTGTGAAATAGATACTCGGAGCTTTTATGATCAGTGCATACCTAAAATTTTTCACCATGTACATAGTATTGTCATATACTCAATACAACCACTATCGCTGTCAACTTTACATCATGGGTCGGATAGTCTCTTTCATGATCCTTGAACTGTCTGGATCCATACGTGACTATCATCTCATTCAAATACAACTTTTTCTAAGTTGAACGTATCAATAAAGTAGTCCATTTCGAGAATTTAGTCCATTTCGAGAATTCTCAACAAATCATCTGTAAAAACAATTTTCAATTGTTGCTTATGATTTTCCCTGGACTTTAAATACACCTTAAAATATCATCAATAAGGATGATAACAAATCGGTCCAGGTAAAGTTTAATTAACTTGTCGTAGTTGACTTCCACTGAATATTTCAATTACCCATATCATTGACCTATGTACGCATAAACATAAAATGTCCTTGAAAATCGCTTTCGTTCAAGCTACTAACCTGCGTCATTTCCTTTTTAACGGCTTTTTATAAAATTTTTAAATTTTTAAACTTTCCTGATTAATCGAATTTCGATATTTCTTTATCGTACCAGTAAAGGTACCCTAATTTTAAATGTATATATTATTACGACTCTCGCTTTCAATTTATAGGTTATGTGTATACTTTTTTTTGATGCTATCAAGTCTTCAGGTGGGGAGGTATTTTGAAATACCTTTATTAATCCTCAGACTTGACCACAATTACTTTACATATCAGTCCATGTGGTCACATTCATATTCGCTACTAATTGCTTTAATCTAAATTACTTCACGTATCATAGATATTTTTACCTTGCATACGCCTCTTATTCCAATAGGTTTTGTATTCAGGATCTATCACATCGCAAAGCTTATCTCTTTTTGTATATCACTTATAACAAAACTATGTCATTACTCATTCCGTGAGTACTATCATTTGCTCCTTTAATTTCAATCACTACTCCCATTTTATTAGTTGTCAAAACTTACCGTATACTTTCCAGTGATGTTTTCACCCCTATTTTCAACTTACAATTTCGTCATAATTATTTCGTTAGTTAACCCTCCTTCGTTGGGGTACTAACTATCAGCATTGTGCCCATGGGTGTAGGCATTCACGTCTTTTACTAACTTATATACAAATGAAGACGGTATGTCTAAATATGTGGTACCAGGATCAATTAAAATAATTACTTCACTATTCATAACCAGTGTGGTATCTTTGACCACATCATATGAAACATCGTAGTGTCTTGGTCCAAGGCATACACTCGCCCTCATCCAACAGTCTACTTTCCCTTTTCTTTTCGGCTGTGGCCTCCCTTTTTCAGTGCAGAGATACCAATAGGGTTTTCTCTATCTCTTTGCTCTTCTGTAGGGCAGTCTCACCCAACTTTGAGCAATCATTAATTAAGTGGTCCATCTTACCACACTTAACTCCTATTTTAGTTAATAAGGTGTAGGTGTAGGCCTATACTTCCGTGGTATCTACCACACATCCTACACTGCTTACTCTGCTTACACTGTTACACTGCTTCGTAGCAGGTCGGGGTTCTCCAATCACAATACCCCTCATAAGTGTTAAATTGGATACATTGGGGCCTTACCAATAATCTTACCCCGTGACTCATCAACTCTAATCCCTTATCAACTGGTCTCTTTTCCGTTCTAACATCTTTGTCATTCTCTATTCTCTTCTGTCTCTATTTCGACCCTTACTACCTTTCCCAATCTCAGAGGCGTGCAACACATGATCTTCTTCACGCAATTCATACTCATCAATCAACCAATGACTATGGGCAGTGTAAGAAATTTTACCTGTAATTTCTCCTTAAGTAGTGTCCGAAATATTCCGTCACCAGAAT
This sequence comes from Firmiana major, assembly GCA_033439115.1. Taxonomy (NCBI): domain Eukaryota; kingdom Viridiplantae; phylum Streptophyta; class Magnoliopsida; order Malvales; family Malvaceae; genus Firmiana; species Firmiana major. The sequence continues at coordinate 15,170,143 of CM065903.1, read as the reverse complement.
ACATCCAGAAATATTTCTCATGTCGGCTCTGGACGTCTAACTCTTCAGATTGGTCAAGCGGACTTCCACCAATACTCCGCCTCGCCCTCCAACATAAACGTATTTAAAAGTCACATTCTCGATCGACATACATCGAAAGAATCCATACAACTTCGCTATCTCATTCACCCAGTCCTTAGCAACTATTTGTTTCTTTACTTCGCTATATACCGGAGGGGTGTGAAAATCTCTATAGTCTGAGGCATCTATTTCGGCTTTACCCTGCCTATCCTCAACTACATGCATAGATTGAGTAAACAACTCTGAAATATTTTCTACACTCCACTCCATCCTCTCGGAGTGTGTCTCAATACTGTTTGGTCTCTTTATAGGACCCTGTGGAGTATGCTCAACATCAGCCTGCACTTCACTCTCATCTTAAGTCTCATATGATAACCCATTCGACTCTCAGGCCGATCTCTACGACCTCGAGCATGTGTACTCGCCCCTCTACCATAGCGGCTATCATTTATAAAAACTAGATTCTTGCATTCGAAACTAAATTCTTAGCTGCACTTCCATCTTGATATACACAATTGTATCTAAACAATGCACAGTACATGGGGATGTAAATTTACTTAACTACTAACACCGACTCATATCAGGCCAACTCTGCTCTGATACCATCATTTCTGTCACGACCCAAATTACCTAAAAATCATAGTAAATTTTTCACTTTTTCATTTCCTTACCCGTCGTGAAACGTTACACTACTAAACAGTTGGGCTATGATTTGGTGTTAGTCACCTCTCACCTATTTACCTTTCCATTTTCATATTTCATTTACATATCAATTTATTTAAACTAAATACATCCCCAATATTAAATCCATATACAGTACTGTGCATCTATATGTTCAGATACAAAATTATACAAATGTGTATACCTGATCTTGATAAGAAGAAGTGGATAACCAAATTGCAAGACTATTGTTTGTTTCTTCTACTGAATATACCCTGTGGGGTGGAAAATGAAAGGGTGAGCATAAACAGCTCAGTAAGACAATAATGTAAGCAAGTAGATAACTATACTATCGACGTGCTGATAATGTCATGATATAAAATCGTTTATATTTGGAGCATGAGGTAAGACTAAAACGATGCCGCATGTATGTATATATCATATAAGAGAAATCATGAAGTCGATATATAAATCAAACATGGAAAAATCATCATGTATGACATCTCATGCTCGTCACATTTAAAACTTATTTGTTTCATCATAAACTCATCACGTTAAAACTTATTTGTTTTATCATAAAACAATCACATCAAGGCTAAACCCATCTCTCGGGAATACCTTGATTCATTAAATCGAATTTCGTTTAAAAACATAAATCGGGACGTTACCCATCCTTCGGGTTTGTCCTGGTCTATCCAGACCGTATGATATCATGTGAGGCATGTAGGTTACTGTATGAAAAATCGAGGACTATGGCCATACTTTGTCCCTGTGATCCCAGGCTACACGGATCTCGGTGTGCGGGGCATCACAACTGCAACGGAAGGTGGGGTCAATTCCTACCTGCCAGAATATCAAGTAACATCATAGAGTCATCATGACTGCACGATACAGTATACTCCATGTGACATACACGGTACATCGTACTCTGTGGACCCATATCATAGTCTGGGGGTGCCTGCCGTAGGTCTTATCCACCCCAATACTATGTCGATAACCAACCCATGTCTCAAAGTATACGTGCGAGCATCTCAACTCTCTGTGACACACAGTCTACAAGAGGCTTCTGCACGACTATATGCATGTCAACTCACGTCTAGTGCGAGCGAAGCTCCAGCACCATGCTATTTATATCATGATATCTAAAATCTCGTGCGAGCGAAGCTCCAGCACGGTTTTGTGCAAACACAAATTTCTCGTACGAGCAATGCTCCAGTACGACTTTTCATGAATAATAAATTAGTAAACTTGAGTGCGAGAAAGACTCTAGCACTCTTTTTATTCATGTAAATACGATAGGTGGCTCAATCTTGATAAAACATCTTTAAAATCGTAACCGGTACAAACCGGTTCTCTTTCGTATAATTCTTAAAATCAACAGCCAACCTATGTGCATATTTGCTTAAATTAAAGCAATACATTCATATAAAGCATTAAAAACATGAAATCATGCAATTTATCTGCCTTACTACCCTTTTTGTAAATTTTATTCTCAGGGGCAAAATCCTCTTTTTCTTTATTCACCTAAGCCCCGGTTTTCGTAAAATTATTATTATTTCGTTTCTAGATAGTTTAAGTAATTCTAGACCCTGTTAATCCCCTCAAAATTACGTATAGGTATCTCTATGCACCTACAAAATTCCCTTACCTCGATCCTCGTCGAGCGCGTATCTAAATTCCACTGTCGGAGGCTCGTCCGATCCGATTTGTTGCTAATCCAGTCTCTGGGGTTGCTTATAATTATTTATCATGTCAATTTAATCCAATAAATATAATTCTCCTGTTTACTATAGTCGATTTAACTAATTGGGCCAATTTACTCTTATTGGGCCTAATCGCACCTTAATGGACCTCGACCCATTTTCAGCCCGTTTTTACTTATTTAAATCCTTTCTTCGGGTTTACTGGGCTCATTCAGCTTACTAATAATCATCGGGCTTCGTTCCAAACTTATTGGATAGCCCGTACACTATTTACGGTAATTACATTGTTATTCCATTTAATATCCCTTTTTATACGAAATTAATCCATAATTCTGTAAAAATCTAAACTCTGTATTAAAGAACTCATATTGCCGAAATTAAAATGTACTTACCCAATATGATATGGGATACGAAAATCGGAGCTCAATCGACTCTCGTTCGGGCTTTATCGTAAAACTGCACAATTAATATTTAATTTCGGGTTACTTTTCGATTAAATATAATTTAAATAAATTTCTCAGAATATAAATCGGTCACTTTTGACCTCTTACCGACTTACCCGAAGTCCGGTGTATCCCAAAAAATTCTTCTCCTTTTTCCTTTTTCTCATTTTTTCCCTTCTTTCTTGGCTGAACCGGTTCAGTCCGGTTCAACCCGGTTCAGACCGGTCTGGTTCAGCCGGTTCAATCCGGTTCACCTCTTTGCTGAACCGGTCCATACCGCTTCAGATGTTTCGACCGCCGTTCATGGCGTTTTCGACCGGTTCTCGGCTCGTTTCTGGCGCCAAACGGTGCGCCTGCACTAGGGGAGTGTTCAGCTGGGGTCGGGGTTGGCCGAATCACGCTGGTGGCCGCCGAATTCATCTTCTCCCTCCGCGGCTTCTCTCCCTCGATCCGTCGAATTTCAGTGGTTTCGTCGGCCGATACCGATCTCAAAAGAACTTGCTCATCCTCCCGATCACACCGGTGGCCTCCGTTCGAGCCCAGCTGCCATGGATCGCCGAAATCAACCCCGTTTTTCTCGCGGCTTTCTCTTCCTCCATTCGGTGATTTTTGGCCTCCTGACGGTGCGTCACCGGTACCCAAAGCTTCGCCGGCCTCTCCTCTTCCTCCTCGACCCTTCGTCGGAGCAGTCGGTGGCCGGTGGCCGTGGGTCGATCGGGCCACGCGCGGCATCTTCCTCGGTTTCCATTTCGATCTTCTCTCTCCCCGACAATCATTTTCGATTTCTTTCTTTTCTTTTTTTTGATTTATTTTATTTTTATTTATTATTATTTATAAATTAATTTATTATTATTATATTCATTATTTTAGTCAAAATATTCAAAATATCTACAAAAATTAATTTCTTTATTCCAAATAGATTTATTTATTTTTATTTAATTTATTTATTATATTTTTAACCCTTTTTCGGGTATAATTTCTTCGTATTTTCGGGATATTGTCCCGAGTGACTTTTCGGTATTTCTAAAAATTTCGGATCTTGATCAATTGGACTCGAAATTTAATTATTTCTTCGTTATTGATCAAGATTCTCAAATCCATTATTTTTAATTAAATTTTCTTTTCGAATTTATTTCGGCTTTCGATCTTTTGACCGTTTTGCCCTTGCACGTGTTCGAGATTAATTTAATCCGACTTCCCTTCATGAATACTCATTCATTTCGCATTTTAAATCCTTATTTCCAGTCTGAATCCCGTTTCATTTTATTTGGCACCATTTTCAATCCTTTATAAGAAATTACGATATAATTTCGGGTCTTACATAGTGTTTGGGCACAAAATTTCTGTTGGGGGGATAGAAGTGGATAAAGCTAAGGTGAAAATCATTGAGAAGTTACGTCCCCCTACATCTGTTAAAGGAATCAGAAGTTTCCTGGGTCATGCAGGATTTTACAGAAGGTTCATTAGGGATTTTTCTCAGATATCTATGCCTTTATGTAATCTCCTGGAAAAAGACACTACATTTTGCTTTGATGAACAATGCTTAAGAGCATTTAAGACTTTGAAGGAGAAATTAGTTACAGCCCTTGTAATCATAGCTCCAGATTGGAGTTTACCCTTTGAGCTTATGTGTGATGCAAGTGATTATGCTGTTGGAGCTATACTAGGACAAAGAAAAGGAAGAGTCTTTTATGCTATCTACTATGCAAGTAAAACTCTGAATGAGGCCCAGTTAAACTATGCTACTACCGAGAAGGAGTTATTAGTCGTAGTATTTGCTTTTGATAAGTTTCACTCCTATCTCATTAGTACTAAGGTAATAGTTTTTACTGATCATACAGCCATTAAGTACTTAGTCTCCAAGAAGGATGCAAAGACGAGGCTGATTAGATGGATTCTCCTACTATAGGAGTTTGACTTGGAGATTAGGGATAGGAAAGGTACGAAGAATCAGGTTGCTAGTGGACTTAAAGAAGATGGTACAACTATTAATGAGTCCTTTCCTGATGAGCAGCTATTTACTTTCGAGCACTCTAGCTTGCTCTGGTACGCTGATTTTGTAAATTATCTGGTGAGCAATGTGATGCCACCTGATTTAACTGCCCAGCAAAAGAAAAAGTTTTTGAGTGATGTCAAGTATTATGTTTGGGATGAACCCTTCCTGTACAAGCAATGTAAAGATCAGATTTTGAGAAGGCGTGTTCCCATGGAAGAAGTAGATGATATACTTAGACATTGTCACTCTTCTGATTATGGAGGGCACTTTGAGGAGAGAGGACAGCGGCCAAAGTTTTGCAATCTGGATACTACTGGCCCACGTTATTTAAGGATGCCCACTACTTTGTGCTAAAATGTGATAGATGTCAGAGGGTAGGTAATATTTCCAAAAGAAATGAGATGCCTCTGACTAATATTTTAGGAGTAGAACTCTTTGATGTCTGGGGTATTGATTTTATGGGACCGTTTAGTCCTTCATATGGCAATCTCTATATTTTAGTAGCTGTGGACTATGTGTCAAAATGGGTTGAAGCGATGGCTTTACCAACTAATGATGCCAAGGTAGTAGTAAGGTTTTTAAAGAAGAATATTTTCACACGATTTGGCTCACCTAGGGCTATCATTAGTGATGGAGGATCCCACTTTTGCAATCGAAGTTTTAATGGACTGTTAAAGAAATATAGGGTTAAACATAAGGTAGCCACTGCTTATCACCCACAGATGAGTGGCCAAGTAGAATTGTCCAATAGGGAAATTAAGGGGATATTAGAGAAAAGAGTGAACCCAAGTAGGAAGGATTGGTCCATTAGGTTAGATGATGCACTTTGGGCCTATAGGACAGCCTTCAAAACACCTTCAGGAATGTCCCCTTATTAGCTTTTTTATGGTAAAGCCTGTCATCTACTAGTAGAGTTAGAGCAAAAGGCCTATTAGGCCCTTAAGAATCCGAATTTCAACTTAGGGGCAGCAGGGGAGAAGAGGTTGCTGCAGCTCAATCAGTTAGATGAGTTCAGGTTGTAGGCATATGAGAATGCCAAGCTCTATAAGGAAAAGACTAAGCGATGGCATGATAAGAAAATTAAAGAGAGACACTTCGAGCCAAGCCAGCAAGTTCTATTGTTTAATTTACGCTTGAAGTTGTTTCCAGGGAAGCTTAAGTCTAGGTGGTCAGGTCCCTTTACCATTACACAAGTATTCCCCCATGGTGCTATTGAAATTATGGATGAGACCTTGAATCAACCCTTTAAGGTTAATAGGGGCAGACTGAAACACTATTTTGGGGGAGGGTTTGATCGTCAGCATTCTGTGACCATTGTAGCTGACCCTCATACTTGATCCTGCTACTTAGCTTCATTTTTCTTTTTCACTTTTTGTACTGTTCTTTTCTTTTCTGTTGTTTCCTTCTTTATTTATTTTATAGATTGCTTTTCTAGAATTACCTTTTCAATCGAGCTTCAGTTGTTCATCAGCATCAGAAAAGAGGAGTACTCTGTTCTGGAGCTTAAATTCTTATATTATCTGCACACTGAGGACACTGTGCACTTTAAGTTTGGGGGAGGGGATATCACTTAAGCAATTTTTTGAAAAATTGAAAAAATGTTCAAAATTTTTTCGAAAATTTGAGAAAGAATTTTCAAATTTTTTTGGATAATATGAGCTTAAATTGCTTGATTCTGGGATGATTGAGTGCTTAGCATGTAGTTTCCCCATATTTCGATGATATGACCCCATGATTTAGTTTGACTTTGATTGACTGAGATGCATGATTATAGGAAAAGCATGAAGTTGAGTTCTTGAATTTGTCTTGATTCTGATTGCGATTGCCTATGCACATGTCATGTCATGAATCAGTATATTTATTTAAAGAAAGCTTATGTGTACATAGGACTGCATTTGTTCAGTTGATTTTGTGCATCATATTCTAGAATTTGTTTGATATAATCTTGAGGCGAAATATTAGATCACACTTGATTAGGGAGATGATTTAGGCCATCTTTGGATCGTTTGAGCCTTTCTAGCTTTCCTTGTACATATTCTACCCCTAGTCACCCATCTGGGCCAAATAAGCTTTTCTCTGTAAATATACCTGCGTTATTTTCCTTAGCTTAAATACTAGCTTAAATACTTTGTTCCTATCCTTTACCCTAAAAGTATGAAAAGTCATTGGGATATATTGTAAGCTATATGGGTATTAAGTGATAGTGAAAGAGTATGTATTTCAATAAAAAGAAAAAGAAAAAGAAAAAGAAAAAGAAAAGAAGAAAGAAGAAAAAAATTCAAAAAAAAAAATGTTTAGCAAAAGAAATAAGTTTGGGGGAAATAAATTAGAGCTCTTACATTAAAGATCCTAGAAGTAATGCATGTTAAGGGGTAATTAAACCTAAATCGACTTTATCATACCTTAGCCCCAGCCTTACATTACAAGCTTAATGAAGTCCTATTGATCTTTAGTTAAGTGTGACTACATTAGTGGAGAGAGAAGTGAAAAGCAAACTTATGGGAATGATCACATGTCATTGACTTTGCATTCACTATGTTGCATAATCTGATCCAGATAGTGTACTGTAAATTGAATTGGACATTTTTCATACACTCATGAGGAGTCCAATTTGGGTTAGGACTTATGATTGAATAATTCTAAGTGCTGGACTTGTAATTGTGATTCTTTGATTTCATAAGTTTATACTTTTTCTTTGAGGATGATATTGGGGAAATTATTGTGTTTAGTACTTGTCATACCTATAATTATTTTGTTTTGCTTGAGGACAAGCAAAAGCTCAAGTTTGGGGGTGTGATAATTCTATATTTTTAGAATTATTTGTGCTTAATTTCCTAATTAATTATTTAAATCCCCAATTTATTTTGTTAATTATCCCCTTTATTTAATTAAAATTCTCATGTTTGCAGATAAATTAAATCCGAATGAATTTTGAATATTTCGGTAGAAAATAGACCGAAATTAGGCTAAAATCGAGATTGAGCCACACGGACAACACGAGTCTTGCCACCTAGCACATCCAATTGGACAAGAAGACCGATGACATGGAAATATCTTTTCAAGGAGCCAATGACGTGAAGACAAGTGGCCAAAAAAATGCCAACTCATCTAGGATGAAAAATTACAATTTTACCCCTACTGTGTTTATAAATAGAAAAAAGATGGAAATTGAAGAGGGATGTAATTTTTAGGGTAGAATTGCTTTTTAGGTTAATTTCTAAGTTTTCTTTGTTTTAAACTTCCAAATAGTTTCTTTGAGTTTAAACATTTTTCTTCTCTTGTTTTGTTAAAACTTTACATTTGGTTTAATGAATAGTGATTTTCCCATGTCTTCTCGGTTTTGCAATCTCTTGCTTTATTGTTGATTCAAGGCATTCAAGTTGAATGAAAGTTCTTCATTTTCCAATCTTTAATAGTTTATTTTATGGCAATCTAATTCCTTTATGCCTCTCGATTTGTTTAAAACATTTTCTCTTTTTATTTCGTTTCCATGGCATAGCTTCCATTTTCCCATCTTAGTTGCTCTCGGGTAATGTTCTTTGTGCATTCGGTTCCTCACTTAATCCTTCCTCTTTACTGTTTGGTTTTGGTGCTTGAATGTAGGCAAATGCTAGGCATTATTTCACATTTAAGTAATGTGGAACCATGGCATTAAGAGCTGGATTTAGAGCAGTCTGATGATGATAGTTTTTCATGTTGATGATGCTACGGGATTGATTGTTTAATTCCAGCAGTTGTGTTATTTTCTGTTTTACACACTTCCTCTCGGTTTTAACATCATGTGTGCTATATTTTCTTGTTCTCTCTTTTCTTTCTTTCATTCCCACTTGCATGCATTTTATATTTCAGTTCTTTATTGCAATTAGAGTTAGCTTACATATTTATTGCATTCATTTAGTTTCTTGCATATAATCCATTTGCTGCATTTTATTTCAGCTTCATTGTAGATTGTTATTTGCTGTTGGATTGTGAAAATAGTGTAAATGGTTGCTCGGTGTAGAGTTTCTTCTTGACAGGAAATTTACTTCATTTTCATACTCTGTTATGCTATGTTCCTTGGATTCCACGAACTGAAGCTGGTGCATCTTAGTGCTGCACGTTGCTGCATCGAGATAGGAAAGCAAGCGTGACCTTCGGGGTTGTAGAAGTGCAGAGCAAAGCAGAATGGAGCAAGACAGAACCGATGGCAACCTAGAACAGAACAGCTAACGCCTGGAGCAGATGCAAAAATCGAGAGCAGTGAGTGTCCAGACCGAGAGCTGAGATGTGCCTGGAGCAGTAGCAATTTGCAGAACCGAGAAGCAGAATGAGAGTAGCTGGTAAATGAACCCGAGAGCCCTTGTAACTGAGACAACCAGGGCAAAAACAGCAACAACAGGTTGAAGAACCGAGAAACAGTAGGTTGCGGAACCGAGAATGCTTGGTGCAGCAGGGAGCAGAAGCAAACCTAGCAATATTTGGAGTAGTTTCTGGTTAGAACCCGAGAGCATGTAGAATGCAGCAGAGAGCCAATAGCTAATACCATGAAAGTTTAGAAAGAAACATAATTTGGAAGACAAGTGAATATTGTTTGGAGGGAATGGTTTAAAATGCTTAAGGCTTGTTTGTCATTCAACTCTAGCAATTAATTCATTTTCAAGCATTGTTAGTTTAGTTTAATTCCAATTTAATTTGTTAGCTTAGTTTAGAGTTGTTAATTAAATTGCATGTTAGTATTCTTGCATTGTAGTATAAAACTTAGTTTTAATTAGGATGATAGTTAATTAAGTGTTCATTTAGAATTAGATTAGGGGTAAATTTATTTCATTAAATCTTAGGTTAGTTTAAATTGCATTTTGATTAAGTAGTTTAATTGCATTTTAGGTTTGTTAAATTTAGTTTAATTTATCTTGCTTTGTTATTTTTATAATTGCATTTTATTTTAATTGCGTTAATTAGTTTTAACTGTTTTAATTTCTTTTGTAGGTTTTTTATTTTAATTGCGTTGAGCACTGTAAGTAATTTTACTCGGTTTTAAGTTCTTCATTTTAGAGCTTTTATTATTTTATTGCTTTCAGTATATTTTAATTTCAAACTCAGTAGATCATCGATAATCAAGGATTCATAATTTACTAGGATATAATTAGGGTAAGATTAACCGATAGTTAATTAGGCTAGTCAACTTCTCTGTGGGACGATAACTCGGGACTCAAATCCCATTATTTCTCGTACGACCTGTGCACTTGCGGTAATACCCTTAGGGCCTATCACTAATAAACCCTTGATCCAATAACTCTTGTAGTTGTTTCTTCAATTCCTCAAGTTCCACTAATGCCATCCTGTATGGAGGTCTAGAGATCGGTTGAGTATCTGGTACCAAGTCAATGGTAAACTCCAGCTCTCTCTCTGGTGGTAAACCTGGTAACTCATCTGGGAAAACATCCGAAAATTCACACACCACAAGTATATCCTCAATTCTCGCGTGTTCTCGATCGTCATCTGAGATGAATGTTTCATAACCTTCACATGAATGATCAAATTTAGTACTCTCAAAAGCAACACCAGGATTTCAAATTACTTATAAAAATTCTACACATTTATTTCCTCAATATTTCAAACGTACACTATAAGGTTCAGGTAGGGAGAAAGTTATAATCTTAGTGTAGCAGTCTAAACTCACTGGATTGGTTGCCAGCCAATCCATTCCTAAAATTACATCAAACCCATGTATATTTAACATTATGAGATCTGTTAACATTACTTTATCTCTCACCTTTATTTCACATCCTCTACAGACCAACTCGGTTCTTTAGGACTCACGCATAGGGGTATTTACACGTAGTATATACTCTAAAGGTTCAAACTTCAAATTTAACCTACATGCAAAATGTTCAGAAATAAACTAATGCGTGGACCTTGAATCAATCAACACATGAGCCTTATGATCACAGATAGAGAGTATACCTCTTATAGTTTCTATAGAAGTGTCTGCTGTCTCTTTGTCCAGAGCAAACACACATCCCACTGTAACGGGCTTCTTCCCTTTCTCTACAGTAGTGGCCCGTCTCGGGGGATTCACCCTCTGAGGTTGCTGTCTAGTAGGCTCCAGAGCATGTGGTCTCTGAGGTTAAGGATAGTCTTTCACTCTATGACCCATGTTTCCACATCTAAAGCATCCATAGATCAACCCAGTACAACTCCCCTCATGTGATCGACCACAATCTCTGCAAACCCTTATCTCAGGGTTGACATCTCGAGGGGTCTCTCTGATGATAGGATAAGCTCTGGGTCTCTCAAATCTGCCCTTTTGTATCTTAATCCTTCCTCTTCTGAAGGAATCTCTCCAAACCTCTGCCTGGGACATCGCTGGCCTTTTGCCCTTATCTCGAGTCACTGGTCTGAAGTTATTCTGAAATTATACAATTTCAATTCCCCTCTCAATCTCTTATGCTCGTCTCAGAGCATCTCCAAACTCAGTAATACATAGCCCTATCAATCGATCTCTGACGATGGGTTTCAATCCATACACAAATCTCTCTATGCGGAGCTCTTTATTCTTGAAGGTCTTTGGATCATATCTTAATAGAGTGGTAAATTGGCTCTCATTATCATCCACAGACATATCGCGCTGTACCAGGTTCAAAAACTCTGCCTGTTTCTTTCTCTGAGCGGCTCGTGGTACATATTGGGCTCTAAATGTCGTCTGAAACTCGTCCCAGCTAATCACTTCCTAACCGAACATTAGAATACTCTAGGTAGTGCCCCACCAATCTCGAGCTCTCCCTTTTAACATATAGGTACCCATACTGACCCTCTCAGCATCGGTGCATCCTAAATAATCAAATATAATTCTCAACTCAGTCAGCCACTCCTCAGCCTCTACAGGATCCTTTTTCCCTCTGAACGCGGGTGGATTCATTTTCAAGAAGTCCTTCAGTCGGGCCATACTTCTGTCATTAGACTGAGTGACGGGTGGCACCGGGTCAATTTGTACTGGGGGTACGAGAGGTCTTTGTGGTGGTGTAGGAGTAGTACCCGAGGTATTAACTCTAAAATGTTGCGCGAATAGCCCTACCATTTGCTCAAAACCTTGCCTCACATCGGTCTCAATCTGATTAAATTGAGAGTTAGGACTCTTTGGCTGTGGGGCAGGTGGTGGAGGTGGCTTTGTCTACCTCCTCGAACGACCTCGTCGTCCACTCAATCTCAATCTCAATTCATTTCCTGCGCGTACACATCAAACTTGATTGAAATCTTAATCCTTAAATTCAGTTCATGACCAGACTATTACAAACACTTGGGATGTATTCTAATTCACTTAACAAACACTGACAGTACTGAACACCCTAAGCTCTGATACCAAGAAAACTCTGTCACGCCCCAAAAACATGGAAAATAGGGCAAATTCAAAATTTTTTCTATATCATTACACATATCTAGGTGCATTCCTGTACAATGTCATGCATCAATGTTGTATATATATATATATCATAAAACCACACGTCAGGATCCAATCATCACATAATTAAATATATTAAATTAGATACATTCCTCAACTCAGATTGAATTATCCTATCACATCCCATACATCATAGTACATCAAGTGTCTGTAAATACAATTATAGTCTGATTACATGCAATATAAAATGTACCTCAAGTACAATATGTGGCCTGGAGCTCGAGTCCTCCACTGGCCACTAATTCGTAAGTCGCAGGAAAATTCTCTTCACTTGAAGAAATCTAGGGGAAAGATAAAACAGGGTGAGCTTTTAAATCGCTCAGTAAGAGGATAAGGGATTCATTAATAAGAAAATGATTTGCGCAACACAATCTTTTTGTTTTACACGATAAACTCAATAAACTCAGTGGAAAATGTAGCATGAATAGTTAAAATATCATCTCAAAGCTCATGTAAAAACATGATAAGAAATGGCTTAATTCAAGGTTACAAGTATGTAGAAATCAAGATGCGATAATGGCTTTTCTCTTTAAAGCGTGATAAAAATCACTGCAATAGTAATGCACGTGGCATGACCACTAAATAAAATCTACACGTGGTACAACCACTAATTAAAATCCGTACGTGACACAGCCACCAAACACACGTGGCACAGCCACTGATTTAGATTCGCATGTGGCACAGCCACCAAATACACGTGGCATAGCCACTGATTAGGATTCACACGTGGCACAGTCACCAAATACACGTGGCACAACCACTGATTAGGATTCACACGTGGTAGGTAACAAAGGCTACCAGAGTAGGGGTCATCTCACGTTACCAGAACGAAGGAATATCAAACTTACATGCTACTAGAGCAATGCTCGATGTGTATTCAAAATGACACACTTAAGTCTCAATCAATAACCATTATCATAAAAATCGTTTTGCCTTTACGTAAAGCTCATAATGGTTTTCTCTCATAAAACTCATTTCAAACTGTTTTGTACTTAAGACAAAACATATTAAAATCGAGCTTCAACCAGCAAAACCACGCGCACATTTCTCAAATCTCAGTAGACCTTAACGTAGGGCCCAAAACACTTTTCACATTTTAAACACAAAATGGTTATAAAACGTTTTCACATATAGTTTACAACTCATAAAAGTTGGGCCCCAATCGGCTATAAATCGTGTGTAATTCTCATTCATAACACAGAAAACATGCTTGTTTTCTCAATAAAAAATCATGCTACAATATTATCACAAAACACATACAAAAATGAGTTTAGTTTTCCCTTACCTCTTTGCACCTCGTATAGTGCAATTGTTCCCTCGTATCACGAACTAGCCTTGCATTCCACTCTGAAATTCTTGAGCTGTTCAAACGATGTTAAAAACATCAATATCTCGACTCAATTTCATTATCGAGCATACATTTACTCATATTTCTCACTAACACCTAAATCTCTCAATTCTCATAACTCTATCACCATTCATAATCCCATCCACTACATTTCCAATCCTACATTTATTGTGCACAAAAATCCATGTCGATATTCATCTCATTGCCTCAATTTCAATTTATAGCCCAAGACTCCCAAAATTACCAAAATTATCTAATCTCATCATCACTACAATAAAATCATAATTTTTGTAAACTCTAATCCTTTCCTAACTATTTCATCACAATGCCCATATTCACAATCACCAAAAATCACTTCAAAATCAAAGATCGAGGTTTAAAAAATTACCCAAAACTTGTGGAGTGCTTAACTCTTGCCTCAATTCAATCCGTCCTTCGATTTCCAAGTATGTTGTTCTCCTTTAGATGAGGAACAACTTTCCTTCTTGCCACAACCCTTGATTTGGATGAAAATGGGTGTTTTAGAGGGGAAAGAAAGCTAGGGTTCAAAACTGGTGATTTGAGAGAGAGAGAAATTGATTTCCAAGAAAACAAAGGGGTCTTTATATAGGCCGAGGGTAGGAGATCGATATGGCTCTTGATGAGATCGATATGCATTTGAATTTGGAGACGATTTGGGGCAATTTTATGCCTAGGAGATCGATCTGTCGTGGGGTGAGATCGATCTTTAGTTTACAGAATGCTTCATGAGATTGATCTACTCCCTGAGGAGATTGATCTTCTCCTTTATAGAAACATTTTGAGATCGATTCCTTCCTCATGAGATCGATCTCTTTATTATAGAATCATAAGGAGATCGATCCTCTTCCATTGGAGATCGATCTGCTCGCTTAAATTCCTCTTTCCTTGTCATTTTTGACCTACCAGATTGATCTTCTCTTCTCCAAGATCGATATGGCCCCATAGTTTCACACTTTAACATAAAATCTCATTTATAACTCATTCATCACTTAAAATTTCATTCCATACCACCTCAATATATGAGTACATATTTAGTTCAATAAATTACACTTCATGTTCTCATTACATAATTTGATATGTGTAAAATTCTCAGATCTCATAGTTAAGGATCAATTTGGAGGATAAAAAACGTGGTCAACCTTGGTCAAAGTTGAGGTAAACTTGATGAATGATGATGAACTTGAGATATGTTGTTATTTGGTGTTTTTAAATGATTTTTAGTTAAGTGGAATTGAAAGAATTAATTTCTATGGATGAGAATAGTTTCAGCCAGCATAGGTTTAGAGTGATTGTGGTGAGATTTAGATGAATTTGGTGTTTTTAACAGTTAAAATTACATCGAAAAAGTTCGGTTTATTGTTTAACGTAGTGAAAAACTGAAAAGTGTAAGAATTGGCAATTTGGCATATTGATAAGTATGATTTATGAAGTTGAATGAGTATTGAGGTAAATGAGGTAATGAATTTGAAGTTAAGGGAACCAAATTGGTCAATTTAGCTTAAATCGGCACTTAAATTAGTAAAATCGAGAAAATAAGAAAAATTGACAAAATGTCAAAATTGGTCAACATTTATGAAACTAAACATATATTTGAATATGTTAAGATGCTACTAAGCATTATTTGATGATTTGGTTATGTTTTGGGCAGCTCAGGAAATCAACACGTAAATCGAGGTAATCTCAAGACCCAACGTTTCTGCGCTACCCCAAGGTCTATGAGGTAAATGATGTGTTTTAAGTAGTATTGGCACTCCAAATATCTTGTTTGATTTATTAAATCATAAAGTATGCTCAAAAATTTAGAAAATGGTATTCCCGAACCTGAAAAGTTACTATTCATATTAAATCGAGAAAACAAAGAACAAACCTCATTTCTAAGCACTTTAACCGTACTTTTTAGTACCTATGACATGTTTTGAAATACAGTTTGCTATGCGAAAATGAAATTTTCTAAATCATGCATATGTTTATGAAATGAAATAAAAATATCGTTTTTACGAGTTTACGGGTTAATAAACCCGAAATATGCTTTAAAAGTACTGTTTTGAGACTAAGGCCAGATATAGTCTACGCAATTTGTCATGTGTGACCTGTGTGGACTCTAGACCTTCGTGGCGCATGCCGTATGCCACTTGATGTATGTTTAGTCCCTTGTGGCATATGCAGAACCGCATTGGGTATTTGTGCCACTTTGTGCCTTATTTTTGCCATTTGTTTAAATGACGTAGGGTGCTGTACGACCCTGATCTAGTCTATAGTTCCCTCGCCATGGCCATAGGTATACTGTCTACGTGAATTATCTATGTGAAATTCCTACATGAATTATCTACGCGAACTACCTACGTGAAATATCTACACGAACATGACTTTTATTACTATGTGTCTTTGCCTAGTCTCCATGAAAATACTTAGTACGATTTTAAAGAATGAGTATTAAACTACGTGTTTCATATGTTACATGTTTTGATTTGATTTTGAAATGAACTACGCGATATATGCTATGCGAAATGTAAACCTACGTGATATTTGCTACGTGATTTATAAGCAATGTGATATTTTCTACGAGATTTATATGGTCTGTGTTTTATAAGTTATATGATATTTGAAACAGAACTAAACTACGTGATTTCTATACTACGTGATTTACACGCTATATGTTATATGCTATGTGATTATGCTATTTGAAATAGAACTAAGCTACGTGATTTTTAAAGTTACATGTTAAAATGTTTTATTTCTACGTGTTTTATTACTAAGACTGCTTTAAACGCATGTCTTACTGGGCTTGAAGAGCTCACCCCTTCCTTTTTCCATTCCAGATTATCTTAAGTGATTTGTCAGTTCTACCTACCATATAGTAGTCGTGGACGAGTGGACTCGACCCCCCTTTTTGGAGCTGCTTTTGTACAAGCTAGGTATACTTTTACTTTATCTGCCAGTCACCCTATAAAGCATAGATAGTTATTGTACAGGAACTTTTGAGATGTAAATTAAGTAGATATGAATGTAAATAAAGTTCCAATTATGCAGTTTGCATAATATTGTATATTCCAAGATGTTAAAGTGTGGAAATAAGCATACATGTACTGTTAAGTAAGAAAACGAAATTAAAATCAACTGGTTGCGATTATAAACTACGTTTTATACCTTGCAGGAGGGTTAGGATAAAAATATGCCATTATGCTGATGAATTTTTTACGAAATAAAAGGGTTAAGAAATCGACACTGATAGGAATACAACTTAAGTAAAGGATTTAGAAAGTTAAAAATTAGCCCATATTTCAATGTTTTCGGGGCGTCACATTGTGCGCCTTTGTCAATTACCACAATTTATCATCCATCACCTTTACGTGCTCATGAAAAGCGATCTAAGTTCTTATAGCTTAGAAAACAAACAAATGCCAACAAATAGAAAATCCTTCAAGAATTAAGGTAGCAGCATAATGAGCACTTACAATCGTTAACCCTATTATTTGCATTTAAGAGAATGCGATAGTAAGATAATCCTTCAAAATGTCAAGCTCCCTCGATGAAAATTTTTGCTTACCCATGCCAAACTTTCCTTAAGGTTAAGAAACACACTATTTACCCCAAACTTAGGTTGTCAAGAGCCATTTCCCCTAGAATGGCAAGGTAGAAATGAATAAGAATGTCACACTCCACTGCTGCTCTGATTCCCATAGAATAGAGAGTGAGGAGATGATTTAAGATTGCTAGATTGGTTCCTCAAAATTGGACCAACCTATTCCCTCTCCCAACATCTAACTGTAGTGGTTGAGAAGGAGCCTGGTTTGCTAGCAAATGTGCAGCCACACCACTACCTATGTCTTGAGGGAGAACACTAGGAGTAGGCTTTCGAACTTGAGCTAGGTCCTTACCTTAAAGTTTGAGCTACGAAAACAACCTTGCTCGTCTTTGTAGGCATATGACAAGGCATTACCTCAGCTGAAGTAGTAGCTACAACCTGGGTCATGGCAATAGCAGTAGCAGTTGGAATAGGAGTAGCGGTAGTAGCAGCAATAGTAGCAATAACTAGGAGAGTTGTAATAGTTTGCTTCCAAATCACTATCTTAGTTTTTGACCTTTTCGCCCCAAAAACATGAGGGGTATTTGTTATAGGACTCTAACTCTTCTTCTTCGCCTTTGCTATCATCGTTGTTGTCCGAGAAGCATGATTAGCCTCCTCTTCTAGTTTCTTAACCTCTGTGGCGTTATCCATTCTCTTTGCAAAAGAAAAGTGAAGAAAGAACATTAAATGGTTCATGTAAGGTACCTAACTTAAATAAATAAATTTAGTCTAAGAGAAATAGCAAAAACTTAGTACCTCACTTAATGAAACAAAATGAGAGAGTAGTCTTGAAGACTCACCATGGTGACGAAGAAATTCCCTCAGAGAACCATCCAGATCCACTGTAGCTGGTGGAACCAATCGACGTCCAACCAAGCAATACTCCCTAACCACCGACTCATCATCTAAATTCTCTACCTCAAAACTATTCTTCTTAAAAGATTCACTTATTTTTTTCAAAGGCTAATAAAGGCACCTCTTTATTTGCCTCCCGCCTCATTAAATCCAATTCACGTTAAAGCCTCAATTCCCATCATGAACTTAGATAGCGAAATACTTTTTTTCTCATATGGAAGTTAGACTTCATGTAAATTATCGAAGCGTTGCCCATACTGTATAGATAATATAAACGAACTCTCCTCATGCTCAAGGTATACGCTTTCTTAATAACATCAAAAGAGGCAAGTCAACCACGCTTCTCACAAAAAATAAAGTAGGTCACCAATTAAGCCCATGCATTGCTGATGTGTTCTAAATGTCTACATTGCAAGTGCATGGATCGTACAGGTAATCAAGGGATTTGAGTCTTAGATTATCGTCTCTAAGAGAAAGCACTAAGCCTAACGAGTACCGGTTAATCTTACCCTAAGTATATCCTAGTAAGTGATGAATAATTTTTAAGTGTGATTTATCGAGTTAATAATAAAAATAAAGTAGAGCATAAATATCGGCGTAGCTCCAAATAATATAACAAAAATAATCTGTAACAGAAAATTAATAAAATTAAATTTAGAAATAAAAATGGGCCAAAAATGCAAATATAAAAATATGGGCCTAAAATGTAAATAGTGCAAATAAATCTAGAAAATCCTATTATGAAATTAAAAATGCATGAATATATTCTAATTAAATGAAATAAAATGCAAAATATCATAAACTAATGCGTGAGAGAAGAAAATACTAAATAAAAATACTAAAAATCTTAAATGGAAACCCCAACACTAAAATACCCTAAATTATAACTCTAAATTATGCCTAACTCTAAATATATACTAAATTAATGAAATGTATAAATAAATAATAAGATTTATATGAAGCATGAGAATAAAAATATTTTTGAAGTTTTAGAAATTGTAATGAAAACTAACCTAATTATGTTTGAAATGGTCTCTAACTTAAAACTAACCTAAATGCAAACTTAAACACTAAAGTAATGCATTATCAACATTACAATTTTGAAACCCAAATTTTGCCACTTTATTTTTTATTTGGAAAACTAAGAAGTAATTGAGAACTCGGAATAATGTTACGCAGGCCCAAAATTACTGAAGCACTCGGGATAGTGGCGTGGGGCTCGATGGCACGTAAATCCAGGTAAGGCTCTAAGTTTGATAATTACTTAAGAATTACATGTATAAGCATGAAATGATGTGTACAAGTGAAAACTAAGGTATTGAAAGTGAAAAAGTTAGTAAAACTTGGGTTTACGATAAACCGAGAAAAAAAGGCCCTAGTAAAGGAAATAAATTCGGAATAAATTCTAGAAATTTCTGTAACTTATTCCGAGACCATAGAAAATTAGTATAAGGTTAAATTGACTTGGGAAATAAAAATTAAGTGGAAATATGGAGGTTTCAGGGATTGAATTAATTTTAAAGTCAACCAAAAACCTTAATCCATTTTGCTCGGTAATGACCAAATCGCGCGAAATGAGCTCAATAAGGGAACTTTTCTTAAACAAGTGACCCAAAATTTTTATAGGAGATACTAGGGACATATTATATAATTGGAGAAGTGGAAATTTGGAACAAATGGGCTACAAAATATTTTCATGAATTTTCCAAAACAGGGCAGTGGGCTGCATTGGCCTAGAAAATCTGCAGACCTAACAAAAAATCCCAATTTGAAAGGGTTCATGAAGGCCTTTTAAATTGATTTTTTTTTGTGAAATTTAACTTAAATCCATTTCTGGAAAACATAAGATCATCCAAAACTGACCTAAAACCAGAGAGAACCACCCCAAAAAAGTTGACGCAGGCGTCCTCTATAGAATCCATTAGTGAAATTTTTTCGATGGCCTTCTGGCCACTTTCAGGCAACGGTCAAGAAGGATAAAATTTTTCCCTTCAAGTCCTATACAACATATAAGGTTTACAGCCACAAAGAAGTCCATTTTCTAGGTGAAAAACTAGAGAGAAGAACAGGGGAAGAATTTACCCTGTTCCGAGGTGATCGAAAGTTGAATTTTTTAAAGATTTTGGTTGGTTTTTCTTGTTGTTTTTGATGATTCTAAGCTCTATATATATATATATATATATATATATATATCTTGAATTACGGTTGAGTATCAATTGTGAGGATAAAAAACATGTTCAACCTTGGTCAAAGTTAAGGTAAACTTGATGAATGATGATGAACTTGAGGATATGTTGTTATTTGGTGTTTTTGAATGATTTGTAGTTAAGTGGAATTGAAAATATTAATTTATATGGATGAGAATAGTTTCAACCAACATAGGTTTAGAGTGATTATGGTGAAATTTGGATGAATTTGGTGTTATTAACAGTTAAATGTATACTGAAAAAGTCCGGTTTATAACTTAGTTTAGTGAAAAATCGAAAAGTGTATGAATTAGCAATTTGGCATATTGACATGTATGATTTATGAACTTGAATGTGTATTGAGGTTAATGAAGTAATGAATTTGAAGTTAAGAGAACCAACTTGCCCAATTTAGCTTAAACCGACACTTAAATCGGTAAAATTGAGAAGATTGGAAAAGTTGGTAAGAAAAGTCAAAATTGGTCAACATTTATGAAACTAAATACATATTTGGATATGTTGAGATGAAAGTGAATTACATTTGATGAATTCACATTGTTTTGGGCATCTCGAGAAATTAGCATGCATATCGAGGCTATCCTGAGAGCGACGATTGTACGCTGCCCCAAGTCTACGAGGTAAATGATGTGTTTTAAGTAGTATTGGCACTTCAAATACCTTGTTTGATTTATGAAATCATATGGTAGGCTCGAAATCTTAGAAAAGGTATTCTCGAACTCAAAAAGTTACTATTCATGCTAAATAGGGAAACTAAGGAATAAGCCTTATTTGTTGAGCTCTTCAACTGTACTTTTTAGTACCTACGACATGTTTTGAAATACGATTTAATACGCGGAAATGAAATTTTATAAATGATGTATATGTTTATGAAATGAAATAAAAATATTATTTCTATGAGTTTACGGGTTAATAGACCCGAAATATACTTTAAAAGTATTATTTCGAGACTAAGGCCTCATGTATTCTACGTGATTTGTCATGTGTGGCCCATGTGGACTCTGGACCTTCATGGTGTGTGCCTTTTGCCACTTGGTGTACGCTTAGTCCCTAGTGGCATATGCATAACTGCATTGGGTATTTGTGCCACTCAGTGCCTTATTTTTGCCATCTTTTTTTAGTGGCATAGGGCGCTGTACGATCCTGATCCAGTCTACAGTCCCCTTACCATGGCCATAGGTATATTGTCTATGTGAACTATCTATGCAAAATTCCTACGTGAACTATCTACGCGAACATGACATTTATTTCTATGTGTTTTTGCCTGGTCTTCATGATATTATCCAATATGATTTTAAAGAATGATTATTAAGCTACATGTTTCATATATTACATGTTTTGACTCAGTTTTGAAATGAACTATGCGATATATATACTACACGAAATATAAATCTATGTGACTCATAACCTACGTGATATTTGCTATGTGATTTGTAAACTACGAGATATTTACTACGTGACTTATAAACTATGTGATAGTTTCTACGTAATTGAAAAGCTACGTGATTTCTATACTACGTGATTTATATGCTACACGTTATATAATACGTGTTTTCTAAACTATGTGATTTCTGTACTACGAGATTTATACGTTACTTGTTATATGTTACGTAGTTATAAGTTATATATTATTTGCAACTGAACTAAGCTACGTGATTTTAAAGTTACATGTTACAATGTTTTATTCCTACTTGTTTTATTGCTAAAACTGCTTTAAACGCATGTCTTACTGAGCTTTAAGAGATCACCCCTTTCATTTCTCTCTTCCAGATTATCGTAAGTGATTCACCGACTTTACCTGCTGTAAAGTGGTCGTGGGCGAGTGGACCCGACCCCTTTTTGAGCTACTCTTATACAAGCAGGGTATACTTTTACTTTACTACCAGAGTTGTTGTAAAGCATAGACAAATGTTGTACAGAATGTTTGGGATGTAAATTAAGTAGATATGTATATAAATAAAGTTGCAATTATGTAGTTTACATAATATTGTGTATTTCAGAATATTAAAGTGTGGAGATGAGCATAAATGTGTTGTTGAGTAATAAAAGGAAATTAAAATCAACTGGTTATGAAATATAAACTGCATTTTGTACCTTACAGGAGGTTTGAGATAAAAATACGCCATTATGATGGTGAAAATATTTACGAAATAACGGGGTTAAGAAATCGGCACTGATAGGAATACAACTTAAGTAAAGGATTCAAAAAGTTAAAATTAGCTCATAATTTCACATTTTTGGGGCATCACAGTTTACTTAGTATCAGAGCAAAAGTTGTCTAGTACTGTCAGTATCGGATAGTGAAACTAGATTACATCCCAAATTGTCTATGCTTGTCTGGTTATATGGTAAGTATATCTGTTAAGTTATGACTAAAATCTTGGTTTACGTTCAGGCAAACGAATCACTGAACTATGAGTGGTAGATGAGGTCATCCTCGGAGATAGGAACAACCTCTTCTGCCACCTCGCCCTTAGCCTAAGAGCCCTACTACCAGAATAAGGAGGCTCGAAGAAGGCGTGCAGAGTGTAAAGGAAGGATTGAGTGCTCTTACTGCCATGTTTGACCAACAGTTAGGGGTAAATACATCCGGTATAGAGCTATTGCCACACCTGCACTTGCTCTTACTCCCCCACCACAGGACCCTCCGACAGCCCCAATTCCTCAGCCTGTGGTCCCACAGCCTAGGGATAATATAGATACACAAAGGTTGAGAGACTTTCTGAGAATGGATCCCACAAAGTTCACAGGGGTGAAAGATCCGATCAAGGTTGAGGAATGATTATCAGACCTCAAGTTAGTGTTTCAGTATCTTAGGTGCACTGATACAGAGAGGGTAACCATGGCTAGTTACATGATTAGAGGTTAGGCCAAATTTTGGTAGAGGGCCACGCAGATAGCCTTAGCTGACGATCAAAATAAATCTGACATGGGATGCCTTGATGCATTCTGGGCCAAATACATTTCGTCCACAGCGTAGAAGAAGATGCAGGCAGAGTTTTTGAGTTTAGTATAGAGGAGTTTGACCATAGATGAGTATAAGAATCGGTTCACTATCCTGTTGAGATATAATCTAGAGATCATTAGGGATCACGCACGTCGAACTGAGAGATTCTTAGCAGGTTTGAGATTAGGGATCCGAGACAGATTACTGAGATTTCGATTCACGAATTTTAAGGATGCCCTAGGTCGGGCTTAAGAAGTTGAAAAAGGGCCTGGATGTGACATAAGCCGAGCATGGGTACAGAGGTAAAGGTCGAGACAAGGGAGAGAGAATACAGGCATCCCGAGTTGAACTGAGACGGGGTCAGCCTAAGAGGCAGAGGACAGAGGAGCCCTAGATAAGGGTTAGGAAGCCTAAGACCCTCGGTAGTACTGACATTGTCGAGGCCCTGGCACCGAGTTACGCAGATGTAAGAATTGTGGCAAGCTTCATTATAGATTATGCCGTGTGACTATGGGTGCCTGTTACAGATGTGGCAAGGTAGGACACCTGATTAGGGATTGTCCATTGATGAGACCTCAGAAGCCTCGAGAACAACCAAGACAAACCGAGAGGTAAATATAAATTCCTTCGAGACAAGCCCCACAGAGAAAAGGCCACCGCTGCCGACAATGACAAGATGTCTGTCACACAGGGACACATATATGCTATCGAAAAAGAGATTACTGATACTTCCTCCGACGCTATTAAAGGTACACTCCTTGTTTATAATTACAAAGCACATGTATTATGTGATCCAAGTTCCACTCATTTTTTTATCACCCCACAATTTGCATGTAAATTGCATCTAAAACCTGAGTCCTTAGATTACATGTTGCATATAAGTACACCCATGCACGAATAAAAAAAGACCAATATGATATGTAAAAATTGTGAAATCATGGTAGAAGAAAGCAAATTGTTACTAGATCTAGTTTTACTGAATATGTATGAGTTTGATGTATATTTAGGCATGGATTAGATAGCTGCCAACCGTGTAAGTCTAGATTGCTATACTAAGACCTTAACTTTCTCCTTACCGAAAAAGTTTTATGTATGTGTTGTTAATAAGAAATAAAGTGCACGATGTTAATTTTCATGAAGTTATCAGATATTAAATTAATTGGAAATTATTGACGATATAAATTTTTGTGAAGGTTATATTGCCTTTATTTCTGATAATAGTCGGGAACCGCCAATTATTCAGGATATTCCGGTTGTATTTGAGTTTCCCTATGTCTTTTTGGATGATTTACCGTGCTACCACCGGAGAGGAAAGTTGAGTTTTCAATTGACCTGGTGCCCAACACCCGGCCTATCTCCAAGCCACTTTATCAAATGGCATTGGTCGAATTGAAGGAACTGAAAATGCAGTTACAAGAATTGCTCGATAAGGGATTTATCAGGCCAAGTTTGTTTCCATAGGGTGCTTCGGTACTATTTTTCAGAAAGAAAGATGGTTGTTTCTGTTTGTGTATTGAATATAGACTGCTGAATAAGGCAACGACAAAGAATAAGTATCCCCTACTAAGAATAGATGACTTGTTTGATCAGTTAAGAGGGCTTCAGTGTTCTTCAAAATAAATCTGGGATCGGGTTATTATCAGTTGAGAATTAAGGAGGCTGATGTACTGAAGACATCTTTTTGGACCCGATACGGGTACTATGAATTTTTGGTGATGCCCTTTGCACTGACTAATGCCCCTGCTACCTTCATGAATTTGATGAATGATATTTTTCAGGAGTTTTTGGATAGGTTTATGATTGTGTTAATTGATGATATACTGATCTATTCTATGTTTTGGGAGGAGCACGAGCAGCATTTGAGGATTGTGCTCCAGACCCTCCGTGAGCAGATACTGTATGGAAAATTCAGTAAATGTGCATTCTGGTTGGAACAGATTTCCTTCCTCAGACACATTGTATCTAAGGACGGGGTGTCTGTTAATCCAACTAAGGTGGATGCAGTACTAAAATGAGAGAGACTGAGGACAGTGACGGAGGTTCAGAGTTTCTTGGGATTGGCAGGGTACTACCGGAGATTTGTGGAAGGATTTTCCCAGATTGTAGCTCCATTGACTAGACTGACCCGTAAAGATGTCCCATTTGAGTGGTTTGAGCAGTGTGAGCAGAGCTGCTAAGAGCTAAAATGTCAGTTAACCACGACACCAATCTTGACCATTCTGAGTGGTTCAGGAGGATTTGCAGTTTACAGTGATGCCTCCTACCAGGGTTTGGGCTGCTGTTGATGCAGAATGATGGAGTGGTTGATTGTTGTTCTTGTCAGCTTAAGGACCATGAGCGTAACTATCCCACTCATGACTTCAAATTGGCCACTGTAATTTTTGCACTGAAGATATGGCGGCATTACTTATATGGTGAAAGATTCCAGATTTTCACTATAGGAGTCTCAAGTATATTTTTTATCAGAAAGAGCTTAATATGAGACACCGAAGATGGATAGAGCTCCTGAAGGATTATAACTGCGAGATTTTATACCATCTGGGTAAGGCGAATGTGGTTGCAAATGCCCTTATTAGAAAGGGTATGGTAACCTACATGATGATCAGAAAAAAGGGATTTGTTAGGATAATTTGTCGAGCTCAAAATCAGTGTTAATAAGGTCGAGGATGAGTTTATGGCTAACCTACAGATTGAACCCAATATATTGGATCTGATCAAGGCAGGGCAAAGGAATCATTAGAAGCTACTGGACATGGTTAGACAGGTTGAGGAGAGATCGTGTCACACTTATCGGTTAGTGATGATGGGTTGCTGAAATTTTTGGGCCGTATTTGTGTGTCACACGATGACACGCTAAGACAGAGCATTCTGAAAGAGTCTTATTGTTCTCGATTCACCATGCACCCAGGGATCACTAAGATGTACCATGATCTTCGTAAGGTGTATTGGTGGATGAGGATGTAGAGAGATGTGGCAGACTTCGTGGCTAGATGTTTGGTCTGCCAACATATTAAGGTTAAGCACCAAAAGCCCACATGACTGCTTAAATCATTATCGGTGCCTACTTGAAAATGGAAGCACATTACTATGAAATTTATCATGGGATTACCATGGACTGTAAACCCCACGAATTTTCTTGTACTCAATTTTAACCATGAACTGTAAGATTAGTTGATCTCAATTTATCAATTACAAGAATATAAATATATGTGTGTGTGTGTGTGTGTTTACATGTTTGTATTAATTCCTTCAAAATATGTATAAGGGTATGTATATATACACATATAGGTATGTAAATATATATATATCTATATATAAATATATATATATATATATATATATATATATATACATGATAGAAAGAGTGGGCTGTTAGAGGAGCAGGAATAGTAGTTCGGCAAAGACTGAAGTGGACTGGTGCTGGCAGTGATGAATGGATAGGAAATCCACCAAGACCCAAGATTTACACCTAACTTTGCTAAAACAGCAGGAAGTAAGTGAAAATGGGAATGGTTTGCTAAAGGAGTGGTTCGGCCATTTGGTATTAGATGTTTCTTTTCCTTTGAAAACTGAAACAAAAACTGAGATAGGAGAATTGAGAGTGAGCCGAGACTAGAAAACGTAAAAGAAGCCATTTGAAGAAGTAAAGAACACTATCCAGAAAAGGAAAGTCTATAAGAAAAGAAATAAAAGCAGAATTGATGAACTAAGGAAGATAACCGAGACGGATAGAGGTAGTAAAGGGGAGTAATAGGGAGTAGTAGAAAGCGAGAAGCAGAGGAAAAATAAGAGAAGAGAGTTGGGCGAGAGGGAAAGAGGCTGGTTGGTTGAGCAACTCAAGAAGGTAGAAGATCTGAGGGAAGGAAAGAAAACTGAAACGGTGGCTGAAACAACGGTGAAGCATGAGACTGCCACATGGAAACTTTGCCTGCTGAAGAAGAGATGAAACCGAGAGTTACAAAGGAAGAAATTACAAAGGGCAGAAGCTGAAGCGAGGGAGAGGATCCAAGAGTATGGTCTAAAAGGAGGACAATGGCCGAAAATAGAGTGGAAGAGAGCACTAAAACAGTAGTCATAGAGCATTAGAAATAAGGAGGCAGAAAAGAGGGCTCTGAATGGTGGTGGCAGTAGCGTGATGGTGAAGAGGAGGGGATGACCGAGACGTGATGATGGTAACGAGGGAGGTTGCAACAGCAAAGAAGGACCTGAAACAGGGTCTTAGAGGAAGCGAGAGACGTGTAGCAAGGTGACGAGGATAATGAAGGAGAAAGCATGGCAACTCCAAGAAAGTGGAAATTGGTTGAAGCAGTAGACGAACAAGGGAACAGGTGTCCAACAAAACGGGAAACAGGGGCAGTCAAAAGGGAAACGAATTGGATGGTTGGAAAACTGAAAGCTTGTTGTTCGATGCTATCGGGGCTGGCAAGGCAGTGCTGAAGATGGTCGACGACGTAGGGGTGATAAAGGTGGTGTTGGAAATCGGCGAAAACGGTAGGAGAAGGTGGTGAGGCCGAGAGGTGAGGGAACATAGAAAGAAGAAATGAATGAATAGTGGCCAAACCGAAAACCAAAGAAGAAAGGAAAGAAAAAAGAAGAAGAAAGAATTTAGCGGGAAGCCAAATTCGAAGAAAGTAATATTTTTATATATATATAATTATATATATATGTATATTTGAAGGAAGCAAAGAAGACACCGAGGTAAGGAAAATTCTCGTTGCTGCTAGAGATAAATATGCGTAATTTCTGTATATTTGTAGATATAAAATTCTTAGGCTAAATTTCGCAGTTTAAAATTATCGAAAAATCTAGGTCGAATTTTATGACTCTGAAAATTAGAGATTTAGCCTAGTTGAACAACCTAATTTTGCTGATCGAATTTAAATGGTTTGCATAGATTCTGATGTGGCTTGAATTCTGTTTAAAAATTGAAAATCTCGAATTTTAAATTTTCACAGAATGTTTTTTAGGATTTTATCCAAAAATAGGGTAGTCATCCTATTTCAATTGTTTTGTGAAACAAATTGAATTTATATGTGATTTGAGGAAAAATGATCTGATCATAAAGAAATACTAATGTGATATGCTTGAGCGCGTACTGACTGTGTGTTGCAAGGTCCGACTAGCATTGATTTTGAGAAAAAGGTGTTGGTGAGATCATGCTACATTTCTGTCTATTCTGTATCAATATCTGTATTTGTGGTCCACGAGTACGATGTACCGTGTTTCTGATTTTATTTTTGGTCTTCAGACATTCTGATCTGTGAGCCGTTTGTGTAGTTGACCACTCCCTCTGCGATTGACATCCCGGCACACCTGGCCCGTGATTTGCCCGGAGTCACCGTCATTGGCCAATGGTCACTTCTGATATCTGATATAGCATGTTTGCTGTAACGACCCGTGACCTATAAAACTTCGGGGGAAAATTTTTTTTAAACTCCGGTTTGCAACTTAATCCTTTATTCAGTTAGGCTGTATTCCTGCTCAGTGTCAATCATGTTTCTTACTTTTCATCTGTAATTATATTTAAGTTTAACATTTGAATTTTCTATAGTTGATAGAAATTTCGGCAGCATAACGACTAATATATAAGCTTATCCACCTGTAATTTCTCACAATATCAACCCTTAAAAAAATATTTCATTTCGTTTATCCCTATACAGATTACATCTCGACACATTACTTTCAATAGATGTCTGTGCATACAAATAGTTTGGTAAAGAGATAGAAATGTATACCTCACGCATGTACAAAAGGTAGTTTGGGGAAACTCGTATCCGCCAGCCTACGTCGTCTACGCCCCAATTATCACTATAGTTTCACTGCAACACATCTGAGAGGTGAAGAGAGGTGAGCTTTCGGGAATAAGCCCAGTAAGAAATGCATTTAAAATGATCATGGTGGCTAAATCACACTAAATACATGATAAAACTAAAAAATAGCATTTCTTTACAAATATCAAATAGCTTCCAAAATGTGTAAGTGGAAAACATAATCAATAGAAATATAATTTGGAGGTAACAAATCTATTCAGTTACATCAAAATCTTTCGAGACGTACAAAACTTCAGAATCTTTCAAAACCCGTAGAACTTCAAAAGCATAACTGATGCATAAACATGTATCGAATGATCAAAATCTTATAACATAGTTCATATCAGATGGAGACTAGGCTAACTTATAGGATTGTCATGCGATGATAACATAGTCATCCTCTATAGAGGGAAATCATAATCATGGCCATGGCAGGGCTATAGACATGATCAAGGTCGTACAACAATACAATCACACCCGAAGGTAGAAATTCATATACGCCAAGAAAGTGTGCATGACAAAAATGCATTGACCGTGTGGCACTTTGCATCTGTAGGACCCAAGACGTGGCCCCCACAGTCACACAGATGGTGTGGTACTTTGTTCCCATAGAACCCAAGAGGTGGCCCCCACGTTCACATGTCATTGTGAATCATGTGGCACTTTGCATCTGTTGGACCCAAGAGGTGGCCCCCACAGTCACACAGACTGTGTAGCGCTTTGCTTCCACAGAACCCAAGAGGGGGCCCCCGTAATTCCACTATACATTGGCTTTTCGTCTCAAAACAGAGTTTTCAAAATCCTTCTTGGGTTTTATAGCCCATAAATGCATACCGAGTAATAAAATCGAATTTCTTGTAATCTGAAAACTCTTTCATAAAATAGAAAGACTATGTGGCACTTTATTCCCACAGGACTCAAGAGGTGGCCCCCACAATCACCTTTCGAAATCAAATTTCTTTTCTTAAGCATGTGTTCACATACTAAATTTCATTTCTTTCAAAAACATGACCAAATAAAATTTGGGCTTAATAGGTGTAGGGTTTTGTTTTACAATCAAAGGCTGCACGAGAAAGCTTGAAAATGTACAAATAAATCGGAGTCTAAGGGTAGGGATACCATTACCATTTTAAATTACACCCCTTACCTCGATTTATCAAAAATTCCAAGTTCGAGTAGTGACGCCCCCAAGTATCTCCCTTAAATCCTTCTACTATTCCCCTACATCTAAATTTGTATTCTTAGTGTCCTATTTATTTGAATTACCTATGATGCGTCAAAATCGTAACCTTGCTTACCTAGGGAAAATACACTTGAAATCATATAATACGTACTGTTATCTGTAAAACTTGCATAAATTCCTTACCTCGATGTCTATCCGTAATTCTTGATTGCTTTGACTCAGTGAGTCGTTGAGCTCGATCCGCTCTGGTTATTTCTGTCAGAATTTTGTCCCAATATTTCTCAAAATTTTGAACTGATATTTTCGAATAAATATTTCTAAATCATCTTCCCGAGGTTTTTTTTTTCTCAAATTCTCGATGTCCTCTTTCCTTCCTCAAAATATACATATATATAATTTTATATGTATATATATATATATATATAATATTACTTCTTCTCTCTTTTTCTCTGCTTTCAGCACCCTTTCCTGACTCTGCTCAGTCTCATTCCATTCTTTTTTTTTCCTTGCTGCAGTTTACTCTCTCGCGTTGCTTGTTCCTTGCTTTCTCTCTTACCCTTGTTCCGATTTTGTCAACAGACCTCCCATTTTTCTACTGCCCCTATCACATCCATTTTTCAGCCCTTCAACTGCTCTTCTATTATTATTATTATTATTATTATTATTATTATTATTATTATTATTATTATTATTATTTTTTGGTTTCACGTTTCCAAGGTTTCATAACAACATCTTCATTCCTTCCTACCATAAGCTATCATCCTCATTTTCTATATTTTCTTTGATTTTCTCTTACCATGCACTATCCTTTCTCTTTAAATGCATGGTTGTAGTTGATGAGACTACTCATTTCCTTTCACCAACATCACATTTTTTTATTATAATTATATACATAACATCCCTCTTGTCATTATCATCATTTCACTTCCATCACTTTCTCATCTTTTCATATTATATTATATATTATTATTGTTATTATATTTTAGTATCATTATTATTATATTTATTATTATTATTTTATTTATTTATTTATTTATTTATTTATTTTATATAGTTACTTAATAATTCATCATGTATTATTTTCAAAGTATGATTAGGCTAATATTTATATTTTTTTGACACAGAGGAATATTCATAATTAAAATCAAATGTTAGAAATTCGTGGAGTTTACAATCTCCCCACCTTAGGAAATTTGGTCCGCAAATTTCGGAGTACCTTAGTCTTTAAATAACTTTGGGTATTACTTTGGCGTTAAACCTTTCAATTCCCACGTGACCTCTCCCGAAGTGTGATACTGCCATAAAAATTTAACCAAAGAATTTGTCTCAGACCACAATACCTTCTCTTTCCTATCCAGTATCAGAACCGGTTTCTCCACATACGTTATATCCTCCTTTAATTCTAACGGTCATACTTCATCACGTGTTTCAAATCCGGATGGTAGTTGTATAGTATCAAAACGTGAAAGATATTGTGAATATTCGATAATTCTAGCGGTAGCACCAATTTGTGAACTTTATCTCCCATTTGGTCTAAGATCTCGAAAGGTTCAACATAACGGGGACTTTTCTTTCCCTTCTTTCCATATCTAGTTATGCTATTGGAAGGAGAAACTTCCAGGACACCAAATATCCTACTGTAAAACCCAAGGACCATCATCTTTGGTCAGCATAACTCTTTTACTTGTTCAGAGTTGTTCTCAACCTTTCACAATTAAATTGAATATCTTCAGAAACTTGCTTAACCAAATTGGAAACAATTATCTTCCTTTCACCCACTGCTTCCATCTAATCAGTGAATGACATTTTTGACCAAAATACACTTCATACGGTATCATCTTGATACTTAAGTGTTATCTGATATTATGTGCAACTTTGCTAATTGGAAATTTGTCATTCCAAGAGCCTTTAAAATCCTGGCACATGCTTTTAATTCCATATAGGCATGGGTAATAATCTCATATAGACATTAATTCCAATGACCTATGAGACATTTAATTCCAATTTCAGTTGTTTATCTTATCATACTTGATTGCCAATATACTTTTAGGAGATTTGGTAAGTCTTTACCATTCTTCGGATTGCGGAGTATATCTTAACAAAGGAGCCTCTGACAACATCAATCCCTTTACTATCGATCATTGGGTACACAATTCTGCTTTTAAATCTTAATACATTCTCAGTACCAATACTCAAGCTAGTTGCAGCACCCCCTCTAGGTCTGATTAGCTACATCAATACTGTGTTTAGTGCCTGTTTGATTTGATCAATTACATCCAGTAATGTCAGTGTCAGGGATGGACCACATTCAAGTCAAAGTCCACCAAATATTTCAATAACTCATGTCCCTGATCAATATATATATATATGTATAAATATATAATGTCATCCCGAAGTCACTTCTGCTCAAGGTACTAACCAGAGTCACTCCCTTTTCCTTGCGTTAGACGACCTTTGTGAAATTTAATAATTAAACCTTCATGATTAGTAGAGTTCCATAATTCTTCACTGCACAAGTAATGGTATCCTGACTTTAAATGCATATATTACGACTGTCAATTTTAATATAAGGGTCATGGGTACTGCTAGAAGCTGTCAAGTCTCTCAAGCGTGGAGGTATTTTTAAATACCTTTATTAGCCATCAGACTTGACCACATAAACTGGTTATGGATATAAGGGTTCAAGGTTCAGTCCCAATTAAAAAGTAGGATAACAAAACTTATCGCAATTTCACATTTATCCTTTATCCACCACTCATTTTTCGTTTCACATTGTTCGATCTAAATCATTTCACATACCCAAAAATATTCATACGTTGTGTACATCTCTCATTCCAATTATAATCCTGTATCCAAAATTTATCACACTTCTAAACTTATCTCATTTCGTACATAAGTTGTAACGAAATCATTTCCTTACTCAAATTGAATCTCGCATTCAAAACGTAAACATATACAAATTTCAATTCTTTAGATTTCAAAATGTATTTCATGTTCCAAAGTCTCTTTATATTCTTACAATTTTTAAATCCTCTTAACAGTTTGCGTTTTTCCCGCTAGTCTATAACCTCTGCTTTGGGGATTCCATTTGACACTCATTCTTAATACAATGAGACCCAAAAGACTTTGAATCTTTTTAAAAATTAACATCAGTACACTCCAAAGTGGATCACCTGGTCCGATAACCCCCTTTTCATGCAATCATTGTATTTGCTTCTTCAACACTCCTAATTCAATCAAAGCCACTGAGTACAGTGGTCTGAATAATTAATTCGATGCTAGGTGCTAAATCAATTTCAAGACTTCACGTTTCAATTTAGTGGTAACTTTGATAGATCATCCAAATACGTGTCAAAAATCCCTCTGTCTATTGGGGTGTCTTTTTACTCCGACTACGCCCTAACTTTATCAATCCTATAAGCAGTGTGACCTTCACTTATACTTTTAGTTTTGTAATTCATCTTTTCAATTACAGTGATTTTATTCTATCATTCTCACTGCTTCCTTAGTACATCTTCTTTTTGTCACTCTCTTTACCTTTTTATTTTTTTTGTAACCTCAAAATATACACTTCATAGTACCACAGTTGCACCTTGTACACTACTTCTTCAATATAACCTCTAATGGGGCTAATTAAGCTCAATTGAGGATTTTAGTACCTCCTATGAGTTTCCTAGATTTCCTTTGTTTCACTTCTCTACTTATCCGGATTATTCTTCTTCCAAAGCAATAAATTTAATTTCATAATCATCCATAGACTTATTACTTTATGTCCGATTGCAATCATTTCATCCATAATTGCCATTTTGTTTCATTCGGAATGTGCTGCCACCTAAGGGCCTTCAGAATATATCTCATGTAATTTTCTGATGTCGGCTCTCAGATTAAATCAGAGAACTTCCTTCCGAGTTCCACTTTTCCATTTCGATACTGATCCTACAAAGGCTACTTTATTTATAGTAGCACACTCTGAAAATCCGTGTAACTTCTCCAATTCTTTAACATAAAAGTTGCAAAAGTAACTTTCTTAGTAGAGTTACTTCTAAAATCATCAAGCTTTTCTATCTCAGTCATCCAACACTTTGAATCACTGAATTCTTAACCTTGTTGAAAAATGGAGGCTTAAACTATTAAAATTACCCCCAGTCTATTAAGCTCACAGTCATTCTCACTGACAGATCGATTTCTTTATGCTAGACCCATAAATTCCATTCGTAGTTTCCTTAATCTTATTCATTCAGTTCTCTATACTACTGGGTCCTTTATTCCATTTAACAATGGCGGTCAGAACTTCTAAAACTACCTCATATCTGTAGCTCCTACTGCTAACCCAAGTCATCATCATTTTGCTGTAGAGCTATAGGAGTAGGCATATTTATAGTTTTGAAACATCTTTATAAGCTGTGTAGGCGTATCAAGAGTAATCTGCCTGTCTATTCTTCCGTCTATCCCATCACCTAACATAGCCTGTGTCCCAATTTTTCCATAATATGTTCAATATTTTGCTCAATCTTAGCAAAGTGTATCTCAATACCTTCTATCCTTTCCACAGGACCTAATGGAGCACGCTTAACATCAGTTTCAATCTTAGTATCATTTATGAGTCTCATATGACAGCTCCACATGATTCTCAGGCCTACCTCTACGGCCTCTAGCCCGTGATCTAATTCCTCACGTAAACCAAACATTAAGTCTTAACTTCATTAGATATACTTAGTCTACAACCAGACAAGTACAGACATTTGGGATGTAATCTTATCCTCATTATTGACACTAACAGTACTAGACAACCTTCGCTTTGAGACCACCTTAAACTGTAACGACTCGTGACCTATAAAAATTCGGGGAAAATTTTTTTGCTTTTGAAACTCAGGCTTGCAACTTAATCCTTTATTCACTTAGGTTGTATTCATGTTTAGTGTCAATCATTTTTCTTACTTTTTATCCGTAATTATATTTAAGTTTAACATTTGAATTTTATATAGCCGATTGAAATTTCAACAGCATAACGACTAATAAATAAGCTTACCCACCTGTAATTTCTCACAATATCAACCTTTAAAAAAATATTTCATTTCGTTTATCCCTATACAAATTACATCTCGACACATTACTTTCAATAGATGTTTGCGCATACAAATGGTTTGGTAAAGAGATAGAAATGTATACCTCACTCATGTACAAAAGGTAGTCTAGGGAAACTCGTATTTGCCAGCCTACATTGTCTACGCGACAATTATCATTGTAGTTTCACTGCAACACATCTGAGAGGTGAAGAGGTGAGCTTTCGGGAAAAAACCCAGTAAGAAATGCATTTAAAATGATCATGGTGGCTAAATCACACTGAATACATGATAAAACTAAAAAATTACATTTCTTTACAAATATCACATAGCTTCCAAAATGCGTAAATGGAAAACATAATTAATAGAAATATAATTTGGAGGTACCAAATCTATTCAGTTACATCAAAATCTTTCGAGACGTACAGAACGTCAGAATCTTTCAAAACCCATAGAACTTCAAAAGCATAACTGATGCATAAACATGTATCGAAGGAGCAAAATCTTATAACATAGTTCATATCGGATGGAGACTAGGATAGCTTATAGGATTGTCATACGATGATAACATAATCATCCTCCGTAAAGGGAAATCATAATCATAGCCATGGCAAGGTTGTAGACGTGATTAAGGTCGTACAACAATACAATCAAACTCGAAGGTGGAAATCCATATACGACACGAACGCATGCATGACAAAAATGCATTGACCGTGTGGCACTTTGCATCTGTAGGACCCAAGAGGTGGCCCCTACAGTCACACAAACGGTGTGGCACTTTGCTCCCACAGAACCCAAGAGGTGGCCCCCACGTTCGCATGTCATTGTAAATCGCGTGGCACTTTGCATCTATAGGACCCAAGAGGTGGCCCTCACAGTCACACAGACGATGTGGCACTTTCCTCCCACAGAACCCAAGAGGTGGCCTCCACGTTCGCATGTCATTATGAATCGCATGGCACTTTACATCTGTAGGACCGAAGAGGTGGCCCCCACAGTCACACAAACTGTGTAGCACTTTGCTCCCATAAAACCCAAGAGGTGGCCCCTGTAATTCCACTATACATTGCCTTTTTGTCTCAAAACAGAGTTTTCAAAATCTTTCTTGGGTTTGATAGCGCATAAACTCATACAAAGTAATAAAATCGAATTTCCTGTAATCTGAAATCTCTTTCATAAAACAGAAAGACTGTGTGGCACTTTGTACCTACAGGACTCAAGAGGTGGCCTCCACAATCACCTTTCAAAGATAAATTTCTTTTCTTAAGCATGTGTTCACATACCAATATTTCATTTCTTTAAAAAACATGAAATCTATTCATACGTAAGTCGAAAACATAACATTTATTCAGAAATCATGCTCGAACCTACGCATTTAATTTCATATGGCCAAATAAAACTTGGGCTTAATAGGTGTAGGGTTTTGTTTTACAATCAAGGGCTGTACAAGAAAGCTCGAAAACGTATAAATAAATCGGACTCTAAGGATAGGGATACCATTACCATTTTAAATTACACCATTTACCTTGATTTATCAAAAATTCCAAGTTCGAGTAGTGACACCCCCAAGTATCTCCCTTAAATCCTTCTACAATTCCCCTACACCGAAATTTGTATTCTTAGTATCCTATTTATTCGAATTACCTACGATGCGTCAAAATCGTAACCTTGCTTACCTAGGAAAAATACTATTGAAATCATACAATACATATAGTTATCTCTAAAACTTGCATAAATTCCTTACCTCGGTGTCTGTCCATAACCTTGATTACTTCGACTTAGCGAGTTGGTGAGCTCAATCCACTCGGGTTATTTATGTCGAAATTTCATACCAATATTTCTCAAAATTTTGAACTGATTTTTTTTATAAATATTTCTAAATCATCTTCCCTAGGTTTTTTTTTCCTCAAATTCTCGATGTTCTCTTTTCTTCCTCCAAATATACATATATATATATAATTTTATATGTATATATATAATATTACGTCTTCTCTCTTTTTCTCCGCTTTCAGCACCCTTCCCCGACTCTGCTCTGTCTTATTCCATTCTTTTTTTTCCCTTGCCGCAGTTTACTCTCTCGCGTTGCTCGTTCCTTGCTTTCTCTCTTACCATTGTTTTGATTTTGTCAACAGACCTCCCATTTTTCTACTGCCCCAGTCACATCCATTTTTCAGCCCTTCAACTGCTCTTCTATTATTATTATTATTATTATTATTATTATTATTATTATTATTTGGTTTCACATTTCCAAGGTTTCAGAACAACATCTTTATTCCTTCCTACCGTAAGCTATCATCTTCATTTTCTATATTTTCTTTGATTTTCTCTTACCATGCGCTGTCCTTTCTCTTTAAATACATGGTTGCAGTTGATGAGACTACTCATTTCCTTTCACCAACATCATGTTTTTTTTTATTATAATTATATACATACAATCCCTCTTGTCATTATCATCATTTCACTTCCATCACTTTCTTATCTTTTCATATTATCCTATATATTATTATTGTTATTATATTTTATTATCATTATTATTATGTTTATTATTATTTATTTATTTATTTATTTTATATAGCTACTTAATAATTCATCATGTATTATTTTCAAAGTATGATTAGGCTAATATTTATATTTATCTGACACAGAGGAATATTCATAATTAAAATCGAATGTTAGAAAATTTGTGGAGTTTACATTTTCCTTGTCTCGTCTATTTAAACTTCTGAATTGACTGTGTGATTTTATTTCATATGGAATTGAATATTTTAATGGATAAAAGACCGTAGAGGCCGCCTCTTGAATCCTGCGAGAGTAAAGTGCCACACCATCGTTGCTTTTAAATGTTGTTTAAAGTTTTAGAAACAGTATTGATTTTAGTTCCATTTTAATACTGAATTTGCCATAGATTTTTCGACTTTAATTTTTTGGAACTGGCTATGACTCCGTGTTTATTTGAAATATTTTTTGAATTGTCTACATGAATTGAGATATCTGAAAATCTATTTATTTTGCTACTGAAAGCTCTGAAATTTTTTGTATTTACCACAATAGCTAACTTCACTACCGATATGTGTTCTGTTTTGAAAATCTGTTTTTGGTATTTGTGAAATTTGCTGAACTATTTATGAACTCTATGAAAATGTTCTGGATTTGGCAAATATAAAAATATATAGTCTTTTTAGGTAGTGTATTTGTCTACCTGCTATGGGGTTTTCCTTACTGAACATGTTGAGCTCACCCCCTTACTTTCCTCCACAGTGTCCCTCTGTAGTTGGGATCACTTCCGTTAGTAAGGTATTCTGCACAGTTATGATTTCATAGAGCATATTTCTGCATCAATGGTATACCTAGGTTTAAACAATTTATTTGTATCTAAAATTTTTGTAAGTACAGTAATGCATACAAGATGTGCATGGGGAATGTGAATATATTTTGTTTAAAATTTGTTACTAAGTAAACAAAGTTAATCAGACTAAGTTATTGTTCTGAGCTAATATCAACTTGTAGCCCAACCGAAATGTACGTAAATTCGGGTAGTTACAGAAGTGGTATCAGAGTAAGGTTGGCTTGATACGAGTTGATATTAAGGGTAAAAGGACTTAGAAAGTTCACATCCCCAGTGTTACTGTACACTGATTAGATACAAACGAGTATACCTAGCTGTGTTTTATTGAAAATTGTGTCAGTAAATGAAGGAAAATTGATGGATATGGCTGATTAGTATTACAGCCATATTGGTAT
This sequence comes from Firmiana major, assembly GCA_033439115.1. Lineage (NCBI taxonomy): Eukaryota > Viridiplantae > Streptophyta > Magnoliopsida > Malvales > Malvaceae > Firmiana > Firmiana major. The sequence continues at coordinate 15,131,103 of CM065903.1, read as the reverse complement.
ATGGAAATTTCCTCGAGGTCGTAGAGATAGGCCCCAGAGTTGTAGTAAACCATCGTCTGAGTGTACCTTCATAATTTCACTGGAAAATTTTGGAGTCTGCTTCATAAAATTTGAGCGGAACATGAAAATAGTGATGATATTGTCATGTCAAGTGATAGTGGCCCCATGATAATGATAATGATTGGGGCGTGACTGAGAGAAACATTGAGCTAATTTTGAAAGATAGTACATTATTATATACTGGAGTTAAGAATCCAATTGTAATGGAAAATTGGATAACTGAATGGAAAAAAACTTATATGGATTCTTAGGGTACGACTGCAAACTTAATAGACTGAGGCTTTCAGAGGTTTAAGCCTCTGTTTTTCAGTAGAGTTAAGAAATCTAATGATTGTGGAAGATTGGATAAATGAGACAGAGAAACCATATGGAACAAAGTGGCAATTATAGATGAAATGATTGCAATTGAACATAAATTAACAAGCCTGTGGATGAATATGAAATTAAATTTATAACCTTGGAAGAAGAATAATACGGATTAGTGGATATGTGAAATGGAGAAAGTCCATAAAACTCGTAGGAGGTACTAAGATCCTCAATGAAATTAAATTAGCCTCATTGGATGTTATTTTGAGGAAGCAGTGCATAAGGCGCAATTGTGACGATATGAAATGTATATTTCGAGGTTACTGAGAAAATGAAAAGGTAAAAAGAGTGACAGAAAAGAGATGTACTAAGAAGTAGTGAGAGTGATGGAGTAAAGTCACTGTAATTGAAAAGATGAATTACAAAACTAAAAGTATAAGTGAAGGTCACACTGCTTACATGATTGATAAAGTTAAGACGTGTTCGGAGTAAAGAGACACCCTAGTAGACAGAGGGATTTTTGAAACGTATTCAGATGATCTATCAGAGGTACCACTAAATTGAGAGGTGAAGTTTTGAAATTGATTTAGCACCTGGTATCGAATTAATTATTCAGACCATGGTAGTCAGTGGCTTTGATTGAATTAGAAATGCTGAAAAAGCAATTACAAGGATTACATGAAAAGGAGATTATCAGACCAGGTGATCCACTTTAGAGTGTACTGGCTTTAATTTTTAAGGAGACTCAGAGTCTTTTAGGTTGCTTTGTATTATAAAAGGGAGTTAATTGGATTCTCTCAAAACAGAGGTTATAGGCCAGCAGAAAAGACCCAAGCTGTTAAGAGGATTTAGAATTGTAAGAATACAAAGAGACTTTAGAACATGAAATACGTTTTGAATCTAATAACTGAAATTTGTGTGTGCTAATGTTTTGGATGCAAGACTTAATTTGAGTAAGGAAATACTTTCGTTAAAATTGATGTACGAAATGAAATAAGTTTATAAGCGTGATAAATTTTGAATACAAGTTATATTGGAATAAGAGGTGAGGTAAGAATATCTCTGGTATGTGAAATGAATTTAGATTAAGTGTCATGGATTGAAAATGGATTGTGTTCGAAGGATAAATGTGAAATTGTGATAAGTTTTGGTATCTTACTTCTTATTGAGACTGAAGCTTGAACCCCTATATCTATAACCAGTAATGTGGTCACGTTTGATGGCTAATAAAGGTATTTCAAAATACCTCCCTGCCTGAGAGACTTGACAGCGTCTAGAAGTACCCATAACCTATAAATTGAAATTGACAGTCGTCATATACGCTTTTGAAGTCGAGATACCATTACTTATGCGGTGAAGAATTATGGAATTCTATTAATCATGAAGGTTTAAGTATTAAATTTACAAAAGCTGTCAAATACAATAAAAGAAGGAAATGACTCGAGTTAGTGCTTTGAACAAAGGTGATTATGGGATGGCGTTATGTATATTGGTCAAGGACATGAATTATTGAAATATTTAGTGAACCTCAACTGGATGTTGTTCCTTTCTGATACTGACATTTATTTTGTGGTAGCAAGCCTGAGAGTGAAAAACTAGACTTGATTGATCGAATCGAGTAGGCTCAGCATATTGATAAGTATCGTATTGATGTAGCTAATCGAACCCAGATGGGTGCTGCAACTAGCTTAAATATTGGTACTGATGATTTATTAAGATTTAGAAGTAGAATTGTGTACCAAATTATCTATAGTTAAAGGAATTGACGTCGTCAGAGACTCATTTACAAAGATATACCCCACATTCGGAGAATAATAAGATTTATCAATATCTCTTGAAAATATATTGGCAATCAAGTACGATAAGAGAAATAACTGAAATTGAGATTAAATGTCTCATAGGACAACAGATTAAGGTAGAGCACCAAAAGCCTATGAGATTATTACCTATGCCTATATGGAATTGAAAGCCTGTGCTAGGATTTTAAAGGCTCCTGGAACGACCAATTGCAAATTAATAAAGTTCGCATATAATATCAGTTATCACTCAAGTATCGGAGTGACACCGTATAAAGCGTAGTATGGTAAAAAATGTCGTTCACCAATTGGATGGAAGAGATAGGTGAAAGGAAGGTAATTGTTTTAGATTTAGTTAAGCAAGCTTCTAAAGAAAAATACTTAACTGGTGGGAAACTAAGGAACAAAGTAAAGCAGGCAAAAGAGAGTTATATTGATTAAAGACGGAGACTTTTGGATGTTTCAGTAGGAAATTCGGCGTTTTTGGAAATTCCTCCTCCCAAGAGTATAAGAAGGTTTGGGAAGAAAGGAAGGTTAGGTCCCCGTTATATGATACCTTTCAAGATCTTAAAACTGAGAGGAAGACAAAGTACACAGGTGGGCGTCACCGTTAGAGTTAGCGAATATTCATAATGTTTTCCATACTATCTTCCAGGTTTCAATTCTACACAAATATCATCTGGAACCACCGCATGTGATAAAGTATGAACCACTAGAGTTGAAGGAGGATATGAACTATGTGGAAAAGACGATTTAGATACTGGACAAGAAGGAAAAGGTATTGCAATTTAATATAATTCCTCTGGTCAAAGTTCTGTGGCAGTACCATGCTTCAAAAGAGATCACGTGGGAATTAGAGAGTCTAATGCGAGAGAAATACCACATATGTTTAAAGACTAAGTGTAATGTTGATATATTTTGAAATGATAAAACAGTAATTCAAAAGAGCTTATGATAAATCAAGGGATGTTTAAAACATGTTAAGAAATAAATTATAACATCTTAAGATAAAATTTCTTGCCAAAAACTGGGCTTTAAAGGATGAAATATCGATCTCCTAGGATGAGAGATCGATCTGTTTAAAGATCAAAGGACTCAAGATCAATTCTCAGAGGATAGAGATCGATTACTGGGTTTTAAGGAAGTAGAGATCGATCTCCAAAGGTTATGAGATCGATCTTCAGATAAGTTCATTTAAAAGGAGATTGATCTGGTCAGGTTAGAGATCGATCTCCTCTAAGGTAAGGTTGTGCCTTAGATCGATCTACAAATCGATCTTTATTAGACAGAATGTTTATAAGATCGATCTCTTGGAGATAGAGATCGATCTTCTCTAAGGTAAGGTTGTGTCTTAGATCGATCTACAGATCGATCTTTATTAGACAGAATGTTTATAAGATCGATCTCCTGGGGATAGAGATCGATCTTCTCAAGTCAGTAAGGTTATGAGATCGATCTGGTGTAATTAGAGATCGATCTCCATCATACAAGAACACTTGCAAGATCGATCTTCTTTAAACATAGAGTTTTTAAGATCGATCTACTGGTTTGATAGATCGATCTGCTAGTTTGATAGATCGATCTGCACTAACATTTTATGAATTATGAGATCGATGAACTAACAGATCAATCTGCACTAACATTTTATGAATTATGAGATCGATCTCTCTGTAAGACCCGAATTTAATTAAAATATGAAAATTAAATAAGAAAAGATGGGGGAATATGAAGGAAGTCGGGTTAAATTAATCCTGAATATTTGTAAGGGCAAAATGGTCAAAAGATCAAAGGTCGGTATAATTTCGATAAGAAAATTTAATTAAAAATATGGATTTGAGAAATCTTGATCAATAAAGATGAAATAAATTTATTTCACTTTTAAAGTCTTTTGGTAGTAATACACTCCGGAGAAAAGGTCACATAAGAATTTAAGAAGTATGATACGATTGATGTACCCGGAGTTGTATATGGACTCATGTGAATTGGTTCTAATTTGGAGGACCAAATTCCTTAAGTGGGGGAGAGTTGTAAGACCCGAATTTAATTAAAATACGAAAATTAAATAAGAAAAGATGGGGGAAGTATGAAGGAAGTCGGGTTAAATTAATCCCGAATATTTGTAAGGGTAAAATGGTCAAAAGATCAAAGGTCGGTATAATTTCGATAAGAAAATTTAATTAAAAATATGGATTTGAGAAATCTTGATCAATAAAGATGAAATAAATTTATTTTGGGTTAAATTGATCAAGATATTAATTTATTGAAATTAATCGGGATTAATTGGAATTTTTAGTTCAGAAAAATAATCCCAAAAATAATCAAAAAATATACCGAAAAGTCAGTCGGGACAATATCTCGAAAATACGGAGAAATTATACCCGAAAAAGAGGTTAAAATATAATAAATAAATTAAATAAAAATTAAAATAATTGAATAAGAATAAAATAATAATTTTAAGAGATATTTTGGGTATTTATAGTATTTTAATGAATAGTAAAATAATTAAAATAAATAAAAATAATAATAAAAAAAATAATAAAAAAAGAATCTGAAACAAAAAAAAGAAGGAAGAGAGAGAGAATGGGTCGGGGAGAGAGAAAGAGAAACGGAGTCGGAAAGGGGGAGAAGATCCGGCGATCCTTGATCGCCGACGACCACCGAGAAATGGAGAGGAGAGGCCGGCGACCTCACTGGTACCGGCAGCATGCCCAACCGACGCCGGAGGAAGCCGATCGGAGGAGAGAAAGGCCGACGGGATTGAGGGGCTTGGTCCCGACGAACGGCGGCGATCCGGGCGGAACCGAGGTCCGATTTCGAGAGCCCAGGCGACGGCGGTGCTTTTGAGACCGATAGCACCCGGCGAAACGGCGGGAAACGCCGGCGACGGCCAAGAGGAGAAAACGGGTCCGGCGGCCAAGGGAGAAGAGGCCGAACCGGCGGCGTTCCGGCGAGCTTGACCCAAACCGAGGGCAGATTCGAGATGCGGACGACCTTGCGGAGCTGCTAGCGGTGGAAGCCGGCGGAGAACCGACCGGCAAGGTGGTGAACCGGCGGTGAACCGGTCGAACCGGAGAGAACCGGCGGTCTGAACCGGTCCGAACCGGACTGAACCGGTTCAGCCTAAAAGAGAGGAAAAAGGGAGAAAAAGGGAAAAAGAAAAAGAGGAAAAAATTGGAAAAAATTCCTATGATACAATCGAGCTTCGGGTAAGTCGATAAGCGGTCAAATTGACACGATTTAAATTTGGAATATTTTATTTAATTAATTATCGACTGAAAGTTTACCCGGAAAATATATTTAATTGTGTAGCTCGACGATTGGCATCCACCGAGGGCTCGAGATAGCCTCGATTTGCAGATTAGCATGAAATCTCTGGTAAGTGACCCTTATTTACGATAATTACCTCGTTATGCGTGATATTGATTTAATTTCCGCATAAATTGAATTAAATTATGGAAATTTAGATAAATTGTCGTAAATAATCGATTTAGCTATTCGAGAATTAGAACGAGGCCCAATAAATTACTGGTGGGCCCAATGAGCCCAATAGGCCTCGATAAGGTGAAAATTAAGTGGTAAACGGGCTTAAGGCCGATTAAGGCCCATTAAGGTGCAATCGGGCCCAATAGGGGTGAACGGGCCCAATGATTTAAATTAAGCCCAGAAAGTATTAAATACAATTAAATTGTATAATATCTGACCTGAGGAATATTAATACGCAGTTCCGAGTATTTGATTGGGAGCATATCGGACTGCGCGACGAGACAACAGAGGAAAAGAAAAGGTCAGACTCGACAGGAAAATAAGGTAAGGGAATTCTGCGGACTGCTAGAGGTAAACTTTACGAAGTTTTAAATTCATTGCAGTCATTTAAAAATTTATCTGAAGGGTCTAGAGGTCGAAGAATAATTTTAGTGCCCCGTATGGGCAAAATTACTAAAATACCCTTGTTAAGGGTAAAATTTACAAAGTTAGGAAAAATTGGGAGGAGCAAGAACAAAAGGTTTCTGTTCATTCTGGAGGTGTTTTGATGCATGCATGAGTAGGCTGGCTCACCTTGAAAGAAAATGCACAGCATTGCATACTTTCAACATGATATTGTTTTGAAAACTGTTTTGAGGAAACAGAGCCGCCTACGTGTTTTTATTGACATGTGATGTGCTGAGCTCAGCTCGCACGATGTTGTCGATTTGTGTGATGCACGCATTACTGCTAGAGCGAGAGCTCGCACTAGAGTTTTACATGCATAGGTGCTAGAGTACAACTCGCGCCAGATTTCATATGCTTTTTCGAGACAGGGTGCTAGAGTTTAACTCGCACCAGATTTTATAAGATTTTCATGTGATTTATATACAGAGTGCTGAGCTTAGCTCGCACTAGTTTTACCGAATTTGTGGAGTAGCGCTGTCTACCCTTGGAGTCAGCCAAAAGGCCCAACAGGCTCAAGAGACCTCTTAGGTGGGGTGAGAGTGAGGGATGAGGTTGGCGACCTTGTGGGGATGTAAAGCGGGCTCTGCCAGTTTTATTTGAGTTGATGAGAGTGCTGAGCATCGCTCGCACTGATTTTATGAGAACATGCGATGAGCCGTGCTTGGAGCATCGGGTAGACTGTGTGTCACCGATTTAATAGGCTCGCACGTGCGTTTTGAGACATGGCATGAGTATTGAGAAACAAAACCTCTGTGGGAAGCAGGCCAATTGGGCTGGAGTACCTAGAGATATTATATGGGTTCACGGAGTACGATGTACCGTGCAAGTAGCATGGAGTACGATGTACCGTGTGGTATCTTCGGATACGGCATCTCCGGATGCAGCATCTTCGAATGCCTGGGATCGGATAAGACTGACGGGATGGATTGACCCACCTCCTGGGCGGTTCCTGATCATGGTGAGAACCCGCACACTAGGATCCGTGTAGCTGAGGAACTCCCGAGGACAGATATGGCCATAGTCCTAGTTATTGCCGTTATACAGATATTGCCTCGTCTCGCATGTCGACGATTTCGATGATTTAAACTGGGTTTTTAATTAAATGTGCATGATAGTTATTTCCATGCTTTTCAAACCCATGTGTGAATGAAATCGATTTTCATGGTTTTGTGTGAGTCAAGATCACCCGCAGGAGGGGTCGAGTCCTGACTTTATTGTGAAAATTTTAATTGAGAAAGAAATGACTTGTAATAGTTGCATGTTGAATTTCCGTGCAAACTTGTTTTACATAACATCACAACATCATATCATTCTGTTTTAAATGTGTGGAGAAAGGGTGGTTTATGCATGGCACCACGTTCATGTAGGTAGTATGGTTACCTACTTGTTCGTAGGATTGCCTTACTGAGCTTGATGTGCTCACCCCTTTCATTTTCTCCCACAGATAATCTCCAGTTGAAGTTGCGACGACTCAGTACTGCATTCCGGATATCCGCTGCTGCCCATCAACATAAGGTATATACACTTGTACATATTGTATCTACATAAGCATATCACACTAACATGTTTGTAAGTAACTTTAGGGGATGTATAAATAATGAAAACAATTATAAATGACTGGAGAATAAATAAGTTAGATGGTAATTGAATGGTGGGACTGGCATTGACGCACAGCCCAATTATTAGTGGAGTGTTGGTCACGATTCGAGGACAGGTAAGAATTTAAGTAAGAAAATAATAAAACGCGAAAAATTAACTCTGATTTTTGGGTAGTTTAGGTCGTGACACTCTCCAAGAATGAGATCGATCTCCTTGCTTTGGATTACTTTGATATTACAGGAATTTGAACTAGAAGATCGATCTAGCACTCTACTAGAGGTTCCCAATAGCTCTTTCTGTAAATTTTCAGCAAGAAAAAATGCATTAAATGCTTCACCTACCATTTGGCTGTATAAAAACAAGCATTGAAGACATTGGGGATAGAAGAAAGATAGCAGAAAAAGTCTAAACATTCTTAAGAGAACATTCCTTTTATCTTCAACATTTATACATTGCTTTGTTTTTGAAAGCTTATTTTTAAGCTATTCATCCTACCCATTAAATAGATTTTTCCATTGTATTCACTCTTTGTCTAAAAGAAAAAGGGGAGATTCCCTTGTGAGAGAATTGTATATGAGTTGAATAGCAATACTTGTATAAGAGGTAGAGAGGTTATTCCTTAACCTTGAAAAGGAGTTGTATTGATCACATTGATAGTGAAAGAGAATCCTTGACAAGAAGGTCAAGAAGAGAGGACGTAGGCAAGCAATTTGGCCGAACCTCTATAAATTCCTTAGTTTGCTACTCTTCTTCCTTATCTCCTTTATTTTACTGCATTTATTTTATTACTTATTGTTGTCTTTTATATTGTTTAATTGCAATTCTAACTAAGAGAGTTTAAATTTAGCATATAGACTAGAAAAACTGATTCACCCCCCTCTCGGTTGAGCCAACAATTGGTATCGAAGCTTGGACTCTTGATTAAATAGGAGTGAAATCCTAAGAGTTAGAACGATCCTATGGTTGATACTAGTGTAGTAGCCAGCATGGTAGGAGAGGGGCATTCCACCTTTAGGCCTCCCATGTTTAGTGGTGACAACTATGCCTATTGGAAGACTAGGATAATGATATTCATCCAAGCCAATGATTATGAAGTGTGGGGGATTATTGTTAAATGTCCACAAATCCGAACTAAGAAAGTAGAGGGAAAAGAAGTTCCTAAGGAGGAAGATGAGTGAGATAATTATGACATAAAAAGTATTCAATTAAATGCTAAGGCAATGAATACATTATTTTGTGCCTTAGGACCAAATGAGTACAATAGAGTTTCTACTTGTGATAATGCAAAACAAGTGTGAGATAAACTGTCAATAACTTATGAAGAAACTGCTCAAGTCAAGGAAACAAAAGTACGTATGCTCACACATGACTATGAGTTGTTTAGAATGAAAGAAGGAGAATCCATTAGTGAAATGTTTACTAGATTCATTGACATCATAAATGGACTTAAATCCTTTGGGAAAATATATACTAACATAGAAATGGTAAAGAAAATTTTAAACAGCTTACCAAAAATTTGGGAAGCCAAAGTAACTGCCATTGAGGAGTGTAAGGATCCTCATTCACTGTCATTAGATGAACTAATAGGATCACTTCTCACATATGAGATGAAGCTAAAGAGGAATGAATATGTTCTAAAGAAAGTAGGTGTAGCATTAAAATCTACGACTCATGAAGAAATAAAAGAGGAAAAAAATGAGAGTGGTGATGAAAAATGATTTTGAAATGGCAATGTTTGCAAAAAAGTTTAATAAATTCATGAGAATGAAAGGAAGTGGTAGCATTAAGAGAACCCATAGGAGGGAACTAAATAGAGGAGAACCAAATGGAAAAGACAAGGATACTATTGTTTGTTATGAAAGCAAAAAGCTTGGTCATATAAAATTTGATTGCCCTCTATTAAAGAAATCAAATGACAGGAAACCTAAGAAGAAGGCTATGATAGTAACCTGGAGCGATAGTGGCAGCTCTGATCATGAAGAAGTTGCCAATCTTTGCTTCATGGCACTTGAAGATGAGAAGGTAACTTCTAACTCCAATGATTATTCGTTTGATGAGTTGCAAGATGCCTTTGATGATCTTGTTATAGAATTTGAAAGCATGAATGAAAAATATAAGAAGACAATATCTAAATTAAAAAAAGAAAATGAGTTGCTCATAAATGAAAAACTTGTAGGGGAAAAGAAGCTGGAAAATACAAATTTGGAAATTAATGACTTAAAGGAAAAGAACAAGAATTTGCATAATTCTTTCTCTAGATTCTACATGGGACAACAAAAGTTAGATCACATACTAGAAACTCAAAGAGCCTTCTTTGATAAAGATGGTCTAGGATATAATGGCAAAAAGAAAACCCATCTTAAGAACTTCCTAGTTAGAAAGAATATGCATGACTCAACTATTGCTTGCTCACTTTGTAATAATAGAGGACATTCATCATATAAATGTAATATTGGAATGACAACATTTAGAAGAAAAATAGTTAGAAAAGTTTGGATACCTAAAGATGTGATAAATTCTAAAGATATTGAATTTATATTGAAGTGGATCCCTAAAGGCTCAAAATTATGTTCTACTAACTCTAAAGGACCCAAGAAAATTTCGGTACCTAAAACAGAAACTTAATGATGTTTGTAGGAACTTGAGCATTGCCACAAGACAAAGTCAAAGGAAGCTTGATACTTGGATAGTGGATACTCAAGACATATGATGGGAGACAAAAGCCACTTCAGCTTATTCAAATCCAAGGTTGGTGGAGAAGTCACTTTTGGGGACAACTCCAACGGCCAAATTAAAGGAAGTGGTGCTATTGGTAAAAATTCCTTCTCCATAGATAATGTTTTGTATGTTAGAGGCTTAAAGTATAATCTACTTAGTATTAGCCAACTTTTTGACAAAGGTTACAAAGCAATTTTTTGATTCTTTGAAGTGTCATGTTGTTGATACTAAAACTACTAAAGTAGCATTCTTAGGACAAAGAGAAGGAAACATTTATATAGTTCATTTGAATGAACTAAGAAGTGAAAATGTTTGTTTAATGGAAACTAGGGAAAAAGAACCTTGGTTGTGGCATAGAAGACTAGGACATGCAAGCATGCATGTATTATCTAAGCTAGCAAAAAGAGATCTTATAGTTGGTCTACCTAAGGTATCATATGAAAATGATAAGATATGTGAAGCATGTGTTAAGGGAAAACATAAAAGAATAACATTTAAACCTAAAAATTGTGTGTTAACTTCTAGACGACTACAATTACTACACAGAGATCTTTTTGGACCAACTAGAACTACAAGTCTTAGTGGTAAGCACTATGGATTTGTAATTGTAGATGATTTCACTAGATTTACATGGGTATTTTTCTTAAGTGTGAAGAATGAAGCTTTAGAAAAATTTGTCACTTATTCAAAGATAGCTCAAAATGAAAAAAGTTATACCATTACTAGCATTAGAAGTGATCATGGAAAAGAATTTGAAAATCTTAGTTTTGATGAATATTGCAATGATTAAGGGATTAGCCATAATTTTTCAGTTCTTAGGACACCACAACAAAATGGGGTAGCTGAGAGGAGAAATAGAACCTTAGAGGAAATGGCTAGAACTATGCTTTGTGAAAACAATTTAACTATGTATTTTTAGGTTGAAGCTATTAATACTTCATGTTATATCATAAATAGAGTAATGATTGGACCAATTTTAAAGAAAACACCATATGAACTTTACAAGGGAAAGAAACCAAATATTAGTTATTTTCATCCTTTTGCTTGCAAATGTTTTGTCTTAAATAATGGAAATGAAAACTTGGGAAAATTTGATGCTAAAAGTGATGAAGGAGTCTTTTTAGGCCATTCTTTAAATTCAAAAGCATATAGAGTTTACAACAAAAGGATATTGATGGTGGAAGAGTCAATTCATGTAATATTTGATGAGTCAAATGATGCATCTAAAGTTCATAGCAATGATGAGGATATAGAAATATTTGATGAGATTTTGAAGGAATCCTCAAGGATAGAAGATAACATATAAGAAAATATTGACATTAACAAAAAGAAAGAAGATGAAGAAGAACTAGAAATGCTAGAAAAAGAACCTAGAGCACAAAGAGAATTAGGATATGTAAAAAAATTGTGAAATTATAGGTGATCCAAATCTAGGAGTTAGGACAAGATCTTCACTTAGAAATGTATGCCAATATATAGCATTTGTCTCACAAATTGAACCCATAAATGTAAATGACGCCTCAAAATATAATAATTGGATACTAGCTATGCAAGAGGAACTAAATCAATTTGAGAGAAGTAAAGTGTGAAATTTAGTTCCTAGACCTAGTGATCATCCTATAATTGGAACAAAATGGATCTTCAAAAACAAGATGGATGAAAATAGTGTGATCATAAGAAACAAGGCTAGGTTAGTAGGTCAAGGTTATAAATAAGAAGAAGGCATAGATTATGATGAAACCTATGCTCCGGTAGCTAGACTAGAAGCCTTTAGAATGTTACTTGCCTTTGCATGTTATAAGAATTTCAAATTATATCAAATGGATGTGAAAAGTGCATTCTTAAATGGTTATATAACTGAAGAAGTCTATGTTGAGCAACCTCTCGGTTTTGAAGATCCTAGTTATCCTAATCATGTTTACAAACTCTCAAAGGCACTATATGGTTTAAAACAAGCTCCTAGAGGTTGGTATGAGAGACTATCAAAGTTTTTAATCGAAAAAGGATTTTTAAGAAGGAAAGTTGATGCAACTTTGTTTATCAAAACCAAGGATAAAGATTTATTAGTAGTTCAAGTTTCTGTAGATGATATTATTTTTGGATCAACTAATGAATCTTTGTGCCAAGAGTTTGCCAAAACTATGCAAGGTGAATTTGAAATGAGTATGATAGGAGAGCTCACCTATTTCTTGGGACTTCAAGTAAAGCAAACTAAGGATGAGATCTTCATCAATTAAGCTAAGTACACCAATGACTTACTCAAAAGATTTGGGATGGATAATTGCAAACTTCAAGCAACTCCAATGGGACTAGCTTAAAGCTTGATAAGGATGAAAGTGGTAAGTGTGTAGACACTAAACTATATAGGTCTATGATGAGTTCTTTGCTTTACCTCACTGCTAGTAGACCAGATATAATGTTTAGTGTATGCTTGTGTGCTAGATTTCAATCATCACCTAGAGAGTCACATCTATTAGCAACTAAGAAAATTTTTAGATATCTAAAAGATACACCCTTATTAGGTTTATGGTATCCTAGAGATTCCACTCTTGCACTTCATGCTTATTCAGATGCAGATTTTGTAGGGTGCAAAATAGATAGAAAAAGCATATTTGGATCATGTCAATTCTTAGGAAACAAATTGATATCATGGTTCTCCAAGAAATAGAATAGTGCAGCTAAATCCATAACTGAAGCGGAATATATAGCTGCTGCTAGTTGTAGTGCTCAAATTTTGTAGATTAAGAAACAAATGAGGGACTATGGTATAGACATGAATAAAATTCCTATAAGATGTGACAATACATGTGCTATAAACCTGTCTAAAAATCCTATCAAACATTCTAGGATAAAACACATCAAAATTCGACATCATTTCCTTAGAGACCATGTTCACAAAGGTGATATAGTTCTAGAATATGTTGATACTGTGCATCCATTAGCTGATATCTTCACCAAACCACTTGGCAAAGAGAGATTTTATTTTCTTAGAGGTGAATTAGGACTTATAAATGCTCCTTAAGGTTTATAGATTTGAAAACTTAATTTTTAAAATCATTTTCAACTTGTTTTTCAATCAGTTTTCTGGGCAAATGGTATGAGAGATCGATCTCTTCATATTATAGATCGATATAACATGCTCAAATTGGCCTAAAGCAGTAAGGTCATGCTAGGCAAATCGATCTTCAATCCCATAAGATCGATATCCTTGTGATTCTGTGTTCTTCAGATCGATCTTTGCATTTGGCAGATCGAGCTTCTTAAGTTTCTGTGTTTTTTAGATCGATCCTTGCATTCGATAGATCGATCCTCTTAAGTCTCTGTGTTCTTCAGATCGATCTCATCATTCAACAGATCGATCTTCTAAGAATTCTAGGTTCGACAGATCGATCTCCTCATTAACCAGATCAATCTCATAATGTATAGTGCACTTAAATCGTCGAGTAAAACCTCAAATCTACCAAATTCTTCAAAAGCCCTAAACCTCTTCGTTGTGCCTCTCCTTCTGCTTTCACTCTGGGATCACTCTTGGGTAAGATTTTCGTCGAATCTATTCAATTGTTCTTCATTCTAGCAACCTACATTTGTTTATTTTGATCCAAACTTTCTTGTTTTCAGCATAGATCGACCAACATTAGGTTTCCTATTTACTTTGAATAGTTCTATTGTTTAGGAATCTGTTAGAGAAATCTTTAGAGCATTCTTAAGTTGTGTTTGGCTGATATCATAGTGAACAAAATGCCACGACTTAAAAGAGTCACCATTAAAGAAGCTAGACCATCTTCTTCACAACCCTCAAATGCCACTCCAACATCTATAACAACTTTTAGTCGATGTTTTCAAAATCCTACGAAAAGGAAAAGGTTTGAAGAATATTTCTCAACAATGCCTATAAAACATTGGAGGACAATAAATTTCTTTTTCCTAGAACTAATCGATTTTCCATATCTCATAAAATTTCAAGAGTATGGTTGGTATTCATTCTTCAAAATCAACACCCCTGTTCCTCCAAATATCATTAGAGCCTTCTTCTCCAATGCTGAACTTATATATTCTCCCAATAACTCCTGTAAAATTCTAGGTTTCAAGACCTTTGTAATGGCAAAAACTATCACTGTCGATACCAACCTTTTGGCAAATGTTTTTGGGATTGCAAACGAAGGTTTGAAAATGAGGAAGAAGAGGTACCCTTAGAGTTTAATCTTCCAAGAGATAAAGCTAGTGACCTACCCATGCATCCTAGGTTGCTTCACCTCATCATTTAATGGAAGCTACGTCCCTTTGGTACCCGACACTCCACCATCCGAAAACTTGATAGGTTTTGGCTCCATCATCTTCATTCTCCTTATAGCCAAAAACCAAACCTTGTACATTTTATTTATGAAGATTGGCTTAAAATTATCCGGGGTCAAGCGTGAACCATAATTTTTCCTCAAACACTTGCATTTCTTCTTCAAAAACTTAGGGTTAACTGCTCGTGTGAGCATGGTGAGGTACCTTCCACAAAGAGTGTCCTCAACATCAGTACACTTCGTCACACGAGTTACTACAAAGATCTCTAGGGACAGCAGCGAAAGAAGAGTGAATTACCCCAAGAGGTAGCTATGAAGGAAGAAACTCCAGCTAAGCCTTTAGCACCTCCAGTTGAGGACACCGCACCTGCTGCTTCATCATCAGTCACCTTAGAATCTCTTTCAGCTATGATTATAGACCTTAATCAGAAGATGGATGAGCATTTCACAATTTTTCACGACACCCAACAAGCTATGTTTGATGAATTGCAACTAACCTGTACACGTGTTGATGAGCTCTTAAATCACTATCCTCCTCCGTCTTAGGATTTCTTGGATTTACTTGTTTATCTAGTTGTAATTGAATTTGTATAATTATTTAGAAATGACTTGTGTTCCCTTATGTTTGTGTTTGCTTCTTCTTGTTTCATTGCTTGCCATCTTGATATGACAAAAAGGAGGAGAAATAGTGCATACATTAAGGGGGAGCATTTATTAAGGGGGGCTTAGAACATGTTTAAAACTAATTACGAATTGTTTGAGGGGGAGCTAGATGTGTATCCAATGGCATATGTTAAAAGGGAGATAAAACATGTTTTTAAACTTACTTTATAGAATTAGTTTTGTCATATCAAAAAGGGGGAGATTGTTAAATTTATATATTTTGAAATGACAAAACAGTAATTCAAAAGAGCTTATGATAAATCAAGGGATGTTTAAAACATGTTAAGAAATGAATTAGAACATCTTAAGATAAAATTCCTTGCCAAAAACTAAGCTTTAAAGGATGAGAGATCGATCTCCTAGGATGAGAGATCGATCTGTTTAAAGTTTAAAGGACTCAAGATAGATTCTTAGAGGATAGAGATCGATTACTGGGTTTTAAGGAAGTAGAGATCGATCTCTAAGGGTTATGAGATCGATCTTTAGATAAGTTCATTCAAAAGGAGATCGATCTGGTCAGGTTAGAGATCGATCTCCTCTAAGGCAAGGTTGTGTCTTAGATCGATCTACCAATCAATCTTTGTTAGATAAAATGTTTATGAGATCAATATCCTAGGGATAAAGATCGATCTTCTCAAGTCAGTAAGGCTATGAGATTGATCTGGTATAATTAGAGATCGATCTCTATCATACGAGAACACTTACAAGATCGATCTGAAGATCGATCTTCTTTAAACAGAGAGTTTTTAAGATCGATCTCCTAGTTCGACAGATCGATCTACACTAACATTTTATGAATTATGAGATCGATCTCTCGAAGAATGTGAGATCTGAGAATTTTACACATATCAAATTATGTAATGAAGACATGAAGTGTAATTGATTGAACTAAATATGATGTACTCATATATTGAGGTGGTATGGAATGAAATTTTAAGTGATGAATGAGTTATAAATAAGATTTTACGTTAAAGTGTGAAACTATGGGGCCAGATCGATCTTGGAGAAGAGAAGATCGATCTGGTAGGTAAAAATGACAAGGAATGAGGAATTTAAGCTAGCAGATCGATCTCCAATGGAAGAGGATCAATCTCCTTATGATTTTGTAATAAAGAGATCGATCTCATGAGGAAGGAATCGATCTTAAAATGTTTCTGGTAAGGAGGAGATCGATCTCCCCAAGGAGCAGATCGATCTCATGAAGCATTCTGTAAACTAGAGATCGATCTCATAATTGGAGTAGATCAATCTCATAATTGGAGCAGATCGATCTCATAAAGCCATTAAGAGATCGATCTTACCTCACGACAGATCGATCTCCTAGGCATAAAATTACCCCAAATCCTCCCCAAATTCAAATGCAGATCGATCTCATCAAGAGACAGATCAATCTCCTAATCTCAGTCTATATAAAGCCCCTTTGTTTTTCCTGAAAATGGATCTCTCTCTCTCTCCTAAACCTCCATTTCAATCGAACCCTAGCTTTCTCTCTCTTCTAAAGTCCCCATTTTCTTCCAAATCAAGGGTTGTGGCAAAAAGAAAAGTTGTTCCTCATCCAAAGGAGAGCAACATACTTGGAAATCGACAAACGAATCGAATCGAGGTGTGAGTTGAGCACTCCACCAGTTTAGGTAATCTCTAAACTTCAATCTTAAATTTTGAAATGATTTTTGGTGATTGTGAATATGGGCATTGTGGTGAAATATTTAGGAAATGATTACAGTTGACAAAAATTTTGACTTTATTGGAGTGATGCTGATATTAAGTAAATTATGGTAAATTGAGATTTTTGTCTATAGATTGGATATGTAGGCAATGAAGTGATTTTGGCATGGGTATTATGCATGAGAAATGTAAAAGGTTGAAAAGTAGTGGATGAGATTATGAATTTGATAGAGTCATGAGAAATGGGATAATTGAGGTATTTAATGAGAATATGGGCAATATGCTCGATGTAGAGATTTGGAGGTTATGTAATAATGAGTTTTGATTTTTTTACATCGGCAATGAAGTGATTTTGGCATGGGTATTATTAATGAGAAATGTAGAAGGTTGAAATGTAGTGGATGAGATTATGAATTTGATAGAATAATGAGAAATGGGATAATTGAGGTATTTAATAGAATATGGGCAATATGCTTGATGTAGAGATTTGGAGATTATGTGATAATGAGTTTTGACATTTTTACATCGTTTGGACAGCTCGGGAGTTCCAAAGAGGAATACGAGACTAGTCTGTGATACGGGGGAACAATTGCACTATACGAGGTGCAAAGAGGTAAGGGAAACTTAAACTCGTTTGTGTATGTGAATTGTGAAATGTTGTAGCATGAATTGTGATTGAGAAAACGAGCATGTTTTATGTGTTGTGAATGAGAAATTGCACACGATTTTATAGCTGGTTGAGGCCCAATTTTTATGAGTTGTAAACTATGTGTGAAAATGTTTTACAACCGTTTTGTGTTTAAAACGTGAAAAAGATATTTGGGCTCCACATTAAGGCATATTGAGATTGAGAAATGTGTGCGTAGTTTTGCCAGTTGGAACTCGGTTTTAACATGTTTTGTGTTGGGTACACAAATGTTTTAAATGAGATTTATGAGAGAAAACTGTTATGAGTTCTACGTGAAGGCAAAATGTTTTATATGATAATGGCTAATGATTGAGACTTAGGCGTGTCATGTTGAATACACATCAGGCCTTGCTCTGGTAGCATGTAAGTTTGATATTCCTCCGTTTGGTAACGAGAGATTCCTCCGTTTTGGTAACGTGAGATGACCCCTGTTATGGTAACGCTGGGTGGCTTTGCTTTGGTAGCATGTAAGTTTGGGCCTTGCTTTGGTAGCATGTAAGACCGATAGAGTGGGCTGCCTGGGAATCGACCTACGGACCACATGATAGTGTGCATGAGGAGAGGCATTGCTCTGGTAGCATGTAAGGCCAGGCCTTGTTCTGGTAACGCGTAAGTCCAATATACCATGTACACGACCATATGTCGACGTTCTCTCTTATGAGGATGCCTGGGATGCACACCCAGAGAAGATATATCTTTGATGTGCCATGACAAGTTTTATATGAGTTTTATTGCCTAGTCTTCTTTTTATACACATGAGTTGTGTTTTGTGGTTGTGCCAGGTGCATTTTATTGCGGTGATTTTATCACGTTTTAATTAGAAAAGCCATTATTGCATCATGATTTTCACATGCTTGTAACTGTGGTTTATACTGAGTTATGTACTCTCATGTTTTCATATGATTTTAGAGAATGAGATGAAAATGATGTTTTATTAAGTCATGCTACATCTTCTAACGAGTTTTCAACTATGAGTTAAAATGATTGTGCTGTGCAAATTATTGTTTTATTGATGAGTCCGTTACCCCCTTATTGAGAGATTTAGAATCTCATCCTATTTTCTCTCCCCCCCCCCCCAGATTTCTTTAAGTGAAGAGAGTTTTCCCTGCGACGTACGAAGTAGTGGCTAGTGGAGGACTTGAGCTTCAAGCCATATATTGTATTGAGGTATAATTTATCTTTTCATGTACCCGACTAAAGTTGTAATTACAGACACTTGTTGTACAATGATGTATGAGATGTATTAGGATTACTTAACTTGAAATTGAGTAATGTATATGATATGATATATACTATTTTATAATGAGATCCTGAGGCATGATAAGTATGATGATGTATGACACTGCACAGGAATGCACCCTTAATTATGATATGATGAATAAAAAGTTTTAAATTTGCCATATTTTTCGTGTTTTTGGGGCATCACAGAGGTTTTTTGTATCAGAGCTTAGGGTGTCTAGTACTGTCAGTGTCGGTTAAGCGAATTAGAATACATCCCAAGTTTCTGTAATAGTCTGGTCATGAACTGAATTTGAGGATTGAGATTTCAATCAAGTTTAATGTGTACGTGCAGAAACCAAATTAAGATTGAGAATGAGTGGATAAGAGGTTGTTCTAAGAGGCAGGCAGAGTCCCCTCCGCCACCTGCCCCACAACCTGAGAGTACTAACTCTCAATTTAACCAGATCGAGACTAATTTGAGGCAGGGATTTGAGCAAATGGTAATGTTATTTGCGTAACACTTTGGAGTTAATACCTCAGGTACTACTCCTACACCACCACAGGGACCTCCCGTACCCCCAGTACAGATGGACCCAGTGCCTCCCGCCACTCTACTTGATAACATAAGTATAGTCTAACTGAAGGACTTTTTGAAAATAAATCCACCCACATTTAGGGGAAAGAAAGATCCTACAGAGGTTGAGGAGTGGTTGACGGAGTTGAGAGTTATATTTGACTATCTGGGGTCCACAAATGCTTAGAGGGTCAGTATGAGTACCTATATGTTGAAAGGGAGAGCTCGAGATTGGTGGGGTACTACCCAGGGTATTCTGATGTCCCACCAGGATCTGATTGGTTGGGAAGAGTTTTATACAGCCTTTAGAGCCCAATACGTACCACGAGCTGCCCAGAGAAGGAGCCAAACTGAGGTTTTGAGTTTGGTACAAGGCGACATGTCTGTGGATGATTACGAAAGCTGATTTACCGCTCTGCTGAGATATGACCCCGAGACCTTGAAGAATGAAGAGCTCCGTACTGAGAGATTTGTATATGAATTGAAGCCTATAATCAGAGATCAATTGATTGGGCTATGTATTACTGAGTTTGGAGATGCTGTGAGACAAGCACAAGAGATTGAGAGGGGAGTTGAAATTGTACAATCCCAGAATAAGTTCGGAGCAGTGACTAGGGATAAGGGCAAGAGGCCAGTGATGTCCCAAGCAGATGTTCAGAGAGGTTCCTTCAGAAGAGGAAGGATTAAGGTACAGAAGGGCAGATTGGAGAGACCCAGAACTTATCTTATTATTAAGGAGACCCCTCAATATGTTAGGCCTGAGATGAGGGTTTGAAGAGATTGTGGCCGATTGTATGGGGGGAGTTGTACTGGGTTGATCCGTGGATGTTTTAGATGTGGTGACATGGGTCACAAAGTGAAGGACTGTCCTCAACCTCAGATACCAGATGCTCCGGAGCCTACTAGACAGAGACCTCAGAAAGTGAATCCCCAGAGACGGGCCACTGTTGCAGAGAAAGGAAAGAGACCCGTCACACAGGGACGTGTGTTTTCTTTGGACAAGCAAACAACAGACACTTCAACAGAAACTATAAGAGGTACACTCTCTGTCTGTAATCATAAGGCTCATGTGTTGATTGATCCAGGATCCACGCATTCGTTTATTTCTGAGCATTTTGCATGTAGATTAAACTTGAAGTTTGAACCCCTAGAGTGTATACTACATGTAAATACCTCTATGTATGAATCCCAAAGAACTGAGCTAATCTGTAGAGGGTGTGAAATAAAGGTGGGAGATAGAGTGATGTTAGCAGATCTAATCATGTTAAATATACATGAGTTTGATGTAATTTTGGGAATGGATTGGCTGGCAACCAATCGTGTGAGTTTAGACTCCTACACTAAGATTGTAACTTTCTCCCTACCTGAACCCTACATTGTATGTTTGAAATCTTGAGTAAATAAACATATGAAACTTTGTAAGTAATTGGAAATTATGATGTTTCTTTTGAGAGTACTAAATATGATTGTTTATGTGAAGGTTATGAAACACTCATCTCAGATGATGATCGGGAGCATCTGAGGATTGAGGATATATTTGTGGTGTGTGAATTTTTGGATGTTTTCCCAAATGAGTTACCCGGTTTACCACTAGAGAGAGAGCTGAAGTATACCATTAATTTGGTGTCAGATACTCAGCCGATCTCTAGACCTCCATACAGGATGGCATTAGTGGAACTTGAGGAATTGAAGAAATAACTACAGGAGTTATTGGATCAAAGGTTTATTAGACCTAGTGTCTCACCGTGGGGAGCACTAATGTTATTTGTGAGAAAGAAGGATGGTAGTCTCAAATTATGCGTAGACTACCGACTGTTGAATAAAGCCACGGTGAAGAATAAATACCCATTGCCCAAGATTGATGATCTACTTGATCAGCTGAGAGGGGCCTTAGTCTTTTCTAAGATTGATTTGAGATCGGGTTATCACCAATTGAGGATTAAAGAAGATATTTCGAAGATAACCTTCAGGATAATGTATGGCCATTATGAATTTCTAGTGATATCCTTCGGATTAACGAATGCCCCTACAGCCTTTATGAGATTAATGAATGAGGTGTTCAAAGACTATCTAGATAAATTTGTGATAGTCTTTATTGATGATATCCTGGTATACTCTCGGTCATATGAGGAGCATGCACAACATTTGTGGTTAGTACTTCAGATACTTCTAGATAAACAATTATATGGAAAACTTAGTAAGTGTGAGTTTTCGCTGGATTAGATAGCTTTCCTTGGTCATATAGTCTCAAAGGAAGGAGTATCAGTGGATCCAGGTAAAGTAGAGGTTGTGCTTAATTGGGAAAGACCGAGGATAGTTACAGAAGTACGAAGCTTCCTTGGTTCGACAGGGTATTACAGAAGATTTGTGGAAGGATTTTCCAGGATTACCGCTCCTTTAACTAAACTCACGCGTAAGGAGACTCCATTTATATGGACTGATCAATGTGAGCTAAATTTCAGGAGTTAAAGAGGAGATTAACAACGGCACCTGTGTTGACTATCCCTGAGGGATCAGGAGGTATTTTGGTGTATAATGATGCTTCTCATCAAGGATTGGGGTGTGTGCTCATACAACATGGAAGAGTGGTCGCTTATGGATCGCGACAATTAAAAGATCATAAGAAGAATTACCCGACGTATGATCTGGAGTTAGCCGCTGTGTTATTTTCCTTGAAGATCTGGCGACATTACTTATATGTGAAAGATTCCAGATCTTCACTGATCACAAGAGTTTGAGGTATCTCTTTGATCAGAATGAGTTAAACATGAGACAAAGGAGATGGATGGAACTCCTTAAGGATTATGACTGCGAGATTCTATACCATCCGGGTAAGGCGAATGTAATTGCTGATGCCCTGGGCAGGACGAGTATGATATCTACTATGATGATCATGGAATGGGATTTGTTGGAGTAGTTTGCTGAACACCGAATTAGAGTTAAAGAATTAGAGACTGGATTTTTTGCTAGCCTGTGAATAGAGCCCAAGATCATGGATCAGGTTAGAACGAGGCAGTGTAATGATTAGAGGTTGATAGATATGGTTAGTCAAACTGAGCAGGCTTTGCAGTCGGATCTCACAATCAGTAAGGATGGACTATTGAGGTTCAGAGGATGAATCTGTATACCAGATGATGATACCCTGAAAAGACAGATACTAAGAGAATCCCACTGCTCGCGATTCACCATGCACCCAGGGAGTACTAAGATGTATCGAGATTTGAGAAAGGTGTACTGGTGGAGTGGTATGAAGTGAGACGTGGCAGAGTATGTGGCCAGATGTTTAGTATGCCAGCAAGTGAAAGCTGAGCATCGAAAGCCCGGAGGACCACTACAGCCTTTACATGTACCTACGTGGAAATGGGAGCATGTCACCATGGACATTATTATGGGTTTATCGAGGACCCGAAGGGGCCGTGATGCGATATGGGTCATAGTGGATAGACTGACCAAGAGTGCCCACTTCCTTGCCATCAAGAGCATAGATACTGTGGATGCCTTAGCTGAGATGTATGTCAGCGAGATAGCTAGATTACATGGGGCTCTAGTGAGTATTACTTCTGATAGAGATTCTTGATTTACTTTCAGATTTTGGACCCAGTTTCAGGAGTCCATGGGATCTCGATTGAGTTTTAGTATCGCCTATCATCCTCAGACAGATGGTCAGTCGGAGAGGACTATTTAGACCCTGGAGGATATGTTGAGGCGTGTACAATGGATTTTAGGGGATCATGGGATGATCACCTGCCCTTAGCAGAGTTTGTGTATAATAATAGCTATCATGCGAGTATTGAAATGGCAACTTTTGAGGCTCTATATGGTAAGAGGTGTAGATCCCCTATAGTTTGGGAAGAAGTTGGTGACAGAAAGATAAATGCTCTCGAGCTTGTTGAGCAAGCTGTACAGAGTATAAAGCTCATATGTGAGAGGTTAAGGGCTGCATAGAGTTGACAGAAAAGCTACGCGGATGTGCGTAGACGGCCACTCGAGTTTGATGTTGGTGATTTAGTATTTCTGAACATATCACCGAGTAAGGGTATCATGCGATTTGGGAAGAAATGGAAATTAAGTCCTCGATACATAGGACCATTTGAGATTCTTGAGAGAGTGGGAGAAGTAGTCTACAGATTGGCATTACCCCCACAGATGTCCGAAATACACAACATCTTTCATGTGTCTATGTTGAGGAAGTACCACCCGGACCCTTCTCATGTCATAGAGTATGAAGAGACGGACATACAAGAGGACATGAGCTACGCTGAAGAACCCGTCCAGATTCTTGATAGGAAAGAGAAGGTACTTCGAACCAAAAGCATCCCATTAGTTAAAGTTTTATGGAAACATCACTCAATGGAAGAGGCAATGTGGGAACTGGAGAATCTCATGAAGGAGAAATACCCCCATCTATTTGACGAGTTGAGTTGAATTTGGAGGACCAAATTCTTTTTAAGGTGGGGAGGTTGTGAGATCTGAGAATTTTACACATATCAAATTATGCAATGAGAACATGAAGTGTAATTGATTGAACTAAATATGATGTACTCATATATTGAGGTGGTATAGAATGAAATTTTATGTGATGAATGAGTTATAAATGAGATTTTATGTTAAAGTGTGAAACTACGGGGCCAGATCGATCTTGGAGAAGAGAGGATCGATTTAGTAGGTCAAAAATGACAAGGAAGGAGGAATTTAAGCGAGCAGATTGATTTCCAATGGAAGAGGATCGATCTCCTTATGATTCTGTAATGAAGAGATCGATCTCATGAGGAAGGAATCGATCTCAAAATTTTTCTGTTAAGGAGGAGATCGATCTCCCCAAGGAGCAGATCGATCTCATGAAGCATTCTGTAAACTAGAGATCGATCTCATAATTGGAGCAGATCGATCTCATAAAGCTACTAAGAGATCGATCTTACCCCACGAAAGATCGATCTCCTAGGCATAAAATTGTCCCAAATCGTCCCCAAATTCAAATGCAGATCGATCTCACCAAGAGCCAGATTGATCTCCTAATCTCAGTCTATATAAAGACCCCTTTGTTTTTCTTAGAAATGGATCTCTCTCTCTCCCAAACATCCATTTCAACCGAACCCTAACTTTCTCTCTCTTTCCAAGTCCCTATTTTCATCCAAATAAAGGGTTGTGACAAGAAGGAAAGTTATTCCCCATCCAAAGGAGAATAACATACTTGGAAATCGAAAGACGAATTGAATCGAGGTGTGAGTTAAGCACTCCACAAGTTTGGGTAATCTCTAAACTTCAATCTTGGATTTTGAAGTGATTTTTGGTGATTGTGAATATGGGCATTGTGGTGAAATAGTTAGGAAAGGATTACAGTTGACAAAAATTCTGACTTTATTGGAGTGATGATGATATTAAGTAAATTGTGGTAAATTGGGATTTTATCTATAAATTGGAAATTTAGGCAATGAAGTGATTTTGGCATAGGTATTATGCATGAGAAATGTAGAAGGTTGAAATGTAGTAGATGAGATTATGAATTTGATAGAGTCATGAGAAATGGGATAATTGAGGTATTTAATGAGAATATGGGCAATATGCTCGATGTAGAGATTTGGAGGTTATGTGATAATGAGTTTTGATATTTTTACATCGTTTGGACAACTCGAGAGTTTTAGAGAGGAATACGTGACTCGTTCGTGATATGGGGGAACAATTGCACTATACGAGGTGCAAAGAGGTAAGGGAAACTTAAACTCGTTTGTGTATGTGAATTGTGAAATGTTGTAGCATGAATTGTGATTGAGAAAACGAGCATGTTTTATGTGTTGTAAATGAGAAATTGCACACGATTTTATAGCCGGTTGGGGCCCAATTTTTATGAGTTATAAACTATGTGTGAAAATGTTTTACAACCGTTTTGTGTTTAAAATGTGAAAAAGAGATTTGGGCTCTACGTTAAGGCATACTGAGATTGAGAAATGTGTGCGTGGTTTTGTCTATTGGAACTCGATTTTAACATGTTTCATGTTAGGTACACAAATGTTTTAAATGAGATTTATGAGAGAAAACCGTTACGAGTTCTACGTGAAGGCAAAACGTTTTATATGATAATGGCTAATGATTGAGACTTAGGCGTGTCATGTTGAATACACATCGGGCCTTGCTCTGGTAGCATGTAAGTCCGATATTCCTCTGTTTTGGTAACGAGAGATGCCTCCATTTTGGTAACGTGAGATGACCCCCGTTCTGGTAACGCTGGGTGGCTTTGCTTAGGTAGCATGTAAGTCTGGGCCTTGCTTTGGTAGCATGTAAGACCGATAGAGTGGGCCGCTTGGGAATCAACCCAAGGACCACATGATAGTGTGCATGAGGAGAGGCATTGCTCTGGTAGCATGTAAGGTCGGGCCTTGTTCTGGTAACACGTAAGTCCAATATACCATGTACACGACCATATGTGACGTTCCCTCTTATGAGGATGCCTGGGATGTGCACCTAGAGGAGATATATCATTGACGTGCCATGACAAGTTTATATTAGTTTTATTGCCTAGTCTCCTTTTTATACACATGATTTGTGTTTTGTGGCTGTGCCACATGCATTTTATTGCGGTGATTTTTATCACGTTTTAATGAGAAAAGCCATTATTGCATCATGATTTTCACATGCTTGTAACTGTGGTTTATACTAAGTTATGTACTCTCATGTTTTCACATGATTTTAGAGAATGAGATGAAAATGATGTTTTATTATGTCATGCTACATCTTCTAACGAGTTTTCAACTATAAGTTAAAATGATTGTGTTGTGCAAATCATTGTTTTATTGATGAGTCCCTTACCCCCCTTACTTAGCGATTTAGAAGCTCACCTTATTTTCTCTTCCCCCTAGATTTCTTCAGGTGAAGAGAGTTTTCCCTGCGACGTACGGAGTAGTGGCTAGTGGAGGACTTGAGCTCCAAGCAATATATTGTATTGAGATATAATTTATCTTTTCATGTACCCAGACTAAAGTTGTAATTACAGACACTTGTTGTACAATGATGTTTGGTATGTATTAGGATTACTTAACTTGGAATTGAGTAATGTATATGATATGATATATACTATTTTATTATGAGATCCTAAGGTATGATAAGTATGATGATGTATGACACTGCACAGGAATGCACCCTTAATTACGATTTGATGAGTAAAAAGTTTTAAATTTGCCATATTTTTCACATTTTCGGGGCGTCACAAAGAATGAGATCGATCTTCTTTCTTTGGATTACTTTGATATTGCAGGAATTTGAACTAGAAGATCGATCCGGTTAAAATGAAAGATCGATCTGGCACTCTACTAGAGGTTTCCAACGACTCTTTCTGTAAATTTTCAATGGGAAAAAATGCATTAAATGCTTCACCTTCCATTTGGCTGTATAAAATTAAGCATTGAAGACATTGGGAATAGAAGAAAGACAGTATAAAAAGTTTAAACATTCTTGAGAGAACATTCCTTTTGTCTTCAGCATTTATACATTGATTTGTTTTTGAAAGCTTGTTTTTAAGCTATTCATCCTACCCATTAAATAGAGTTTTCCATTGTATTCACTTTTTGTCTAAAAGAAAATGGGAGATTCCCTTGTGAGAGAATTGTATAAGAGTTGAATAGCAATACTTGTATAAGGGGTAGAGAGGTTATTCCTTAACCTTGAAAAGGAAGTTGTATTGATCACATTGATAGTGAAAGAGAATCCTTGACAAGAAGGTCAAGAAGAGAGGACGTAGGCAAGCGATTTGGCCGAACCTCTATAAATTCTTAAGTTTGCTACTCTTCTTCCCTATCTCCTTTGTTTTACTGCATTTTATTCTATTGCATATTGTTGTCATTTATTTGTTTAATTGCAATTCTAACTAAGAGAGTTTAAATTAGCATATAGACTAGAAAAATCGATTCACACCCCTCTCGATTGAGCCAACACTAAGGTACTCCTAAATTTGGGGACCGAATTTCCTAAGGTAGGGAGAATGTAAACCCCATGAATTTTCTTGTACTCGATTTTAACCATGAACAGTAATATTAGTTTATTAAAATTTATCAAGTACAAGAATATATATATATATGTGTGTTTACATGTGTGTATTAATTCCTTTAAATTATGTATAAGGGTATGTACATATACAAATATAGGTATGTAAATATATATATATATATATATGGTTGTACATATATAAATTATATCTACAAGTATGTACAATATATATAAATATATATATCTACATATATATATATATATATATATATATACATGATAGAAAGAATGAGTTGTCAGAGGAGCAGGAAGAGTAGCTCGACAAAGATTAAATCGGACTGGTGCTGGCAGTGATGAATGGATAGGAAATCCATCATGACCTGAGAATTTACACCTAACTCTACTAAAAAAGTAGGAAGCAAGAGAAAATGGGAATGGTCCGCTGAAGGAGTGGTTCGGCCATTTAGTATTATATGTTTCTTTTCATCTGAAAACTGAAACAAAAACTAAGATAGGAGAAAGGAGAGTGAGCCAAGACTAGAAACAGAAAAAGAAGCCATTAGAAGAAGCAAAGAACACTGCCGAGAAAAGGAAAGTCTGTAAGAAAAGAAATAAAAGCAGAATTGATGAACCTAGGAAGATAACCGAGAGGGACAGAGGTAGTAAAGAGGAGTAATAGGGAGTAGTAGAAAGAGAGAAGCAGAGGAAAAATAAGAGAATAGAGTTGGGAGAGAGGGAGAGAGGCTGGCTGGTTGAACAAACTGAGAAGGTAGAAGAGCGGGGGGAAGGAAAGAAAATTGAAACGGTGGCTGAAATAGCGGGGAAGTAAGAACTACTGATAATTCTATTAAAATAGAATTATTTATACTTTATTTATGAATTAATTATTTTAATGCCCATATTATTTTATTAATGATCCCCTTAATTTACTTAAAATTCTCATGTTTACAGATAAATTAAACCCAGATGAATTTCAATTATTTCAATAGAAAATGGGCTTAAAAGGATACATTAGCCACCACATGCCATATCGCACATCTAAGTGGACAAGAAGACAAATGACATGGAAATATCTTCTCTAAAGCGAATGGAATGAAGACAAGTGGCCAAACAATGCCAACTCATCTAGGATTGGAAATTACCTTTGTACCCTCAATTTTGTGTATAAATAGAATAGGATAAGGCAATTGGAAACCAAGTAGTTTTTCGAAAGTAGTTTTTAAAGTAGTTTTTAAAGTAGTTTTTAGAAGTAGTTTTTATAGTAGTTTTAGTTTTTTTAGGTTAAAGTTTTTATTGCTAGGTTTATTTTCTTTCCCTAGTTTTCTTTTAAGCTATTTCATGTTGGCAGCCACCATTGTTATAGGTTTTACAAATTTTCCATTTTACTATTTTCGACACATTTTTCTTCTTCAATGAAAAGCTTTGTTTCTTTTTCATTTTACTAGTTCCATTTACTAATTTGTTTTTATTTTCATCTTGTTGTTCAATCGGTTGGAAGGTTGGTAATAGCAGCCATATTACTCAACTCGTTACCCCTGTTTCATTTTCGTTTTCCTACATTTTTTTTTTTTACATATCGTTTATGTTACATTTTTCTAGTTTGTGAGTTTCATCATTCTCTATTTTATAGTTTGTTTGTACTCTTTTATTATTTGTTTACTGTTTCATCACCTTCCTACTATTGTCGACTTTAATTTCTTAAACTTTTATGATGAAAAACGTATTGTTCTGAGTTAGTCTGATTTCATTGCATTTTTTTTATTTTTCTATTATGAAATCAACGCATCCATTTTTTTAGTGTTTCAAGATTACTGCCCTGATCTTTTCTTTTGCTTCTGGTTTTACATTGTGTTATCCCTATTCTGGTTTAGTTTTCATTTTTTACTAGATAATGCCTCATTGGTAGCTACTGCTTGGAAGAAGTTCTTTTGGTTGGAGGGTGTGACTGACGCCGCTAACAACTTGATGGCGTTGCTGGCCGACGCTGAAGCTGGCGGGACTGCTGTCATTTGGTACAGAACAGAAGCTGGAGTGCATGGTTGCAGTGGACAGAGGCTACATTCATTCTCTGTTCTACTCTGTTTGCAGTTTATATTACTGTTCATTGTAATTTCTCTTTTTATGTTGCGTTATTCAATTTTTTACTGATGTTTCAGGTTCTGCTGCTGTTCTTTTCAGGTTGTTTATCATCTACTGATTGGTGTTAGGCAGTGGAGTTCAATGTAAGGAATACTATAATTACATAATATTTATATCCAGGATCTCATGTTCAATTATCAAGAAATTAGAATACAGAAGCGTACCTGGATCCATTGAAATTGATTGATTGGGGTTAGCAGTCTTCTAACCTAAACATTTTATTTATGAGAGAAAACCTTAACTCACTCACTGATGGGATATGAGAATGAGAAAAATTATGTTTAGACTGGGGACCATAACCTATTTATAACTGAAGTATATTTTATTCTATTTTGGCCCATCATTAAAATAGAATAAAATATCTGGTCTCTACACATTGTAAAGCCCATACCAATTGAGATGCCCTGAAGTCCAATAACTTTATTTGATCACTTTTAAGTGGACTAAAACAAATTATATAGCCTGTAATGTACAATAAATTGATATATGTAAGCCCACACAAATAATTTCCCAACAATCTCCCACTTGGGCCACATCTGTTGCTTGACTATTGTACATTTAAAATTAACTTTATGAGCTCAATACTTGCTATCTTTACAAAGAACATCTCTAAACAATCTGGTCCATCAATTATATCAACATAGGATCAAAGCGATTTTCGTTACATATATTCCGTAACTAGACCCATCAATGGTCACGTATATTAATATAATCAACGACATAGATCAAGTATGGATGTGTAGCATGAAAATTACATGAAATGTGATCCCTTAACATGCCTATTTCCAACTGGTCCTACTTTATCATTCTTTCAAGACTTTATGCATACTGCTACTGAAAGAATATTACTTTATTTCAGAGTTTTCAATAATAACAAAAATATTGTATTCTGATCAGAAAAAATCTCAATAACAAATGAATATCAAGAAACAATCTCCCACTATACAAGTATATCATCAGGATGAACCACACCCATACGAGTTACATGCTCATGAAACACCTTAGGTGGTACTCCCTTTGTAAGCGAATACGCAATCATGGAGTTTGTATTTATATATTCAATAGTAATCTGAAGACTCTGAACTCTCTCCTTAACAACAAGAAATCATAAATCACACACAAAACAAAGAAATCATAAAGATCATTTTGCAACCGAGAGTTAAAATGAAATGAGAGCTTAAAACTAGCTAATCTAAAAGAACATTGCATGAAATGAACAGTAAATAAATAACATAAAAGAGAGCTTTTGAATTGAGAAGAACTAAAAAAAATGACTATCTAGTAATATGAAAATGCTAAAAACGTGAAGGGATGAAACTCTTTTTTTTTTCACTTTGAGTGCATTGAATCAACAATAAAACAAAGAAAATACAAAATCAAGAGCTAAATGCACCATGGTGGCTGCCAAGAGAATGAAAAACTACATTGAAAAGCTTGTAAAAATAACAATGGAAATTGTTTGTGAACAATAAAAATAAATGGGAGCTAAACGGAAAAGTAAAGCTTGAAAACAAGGAAAAATAAATAAAACTATTCTACACTACTCCTAACTTACTCCTACTCCTACTCCTAAAATTACATAACATTTTCAATTGCCATCCTTTCCTATTTATACACACACTTTGGGGTAAAATTGTAATTTTTCCATCTTAAATGAGTTGGCATTGTTTGGCCACTTGTCTTCACACCATTTGCTCTTTGAAAAATAATATTTCCATGTCATCTGTCTTTTTGTCCAATTGGATGTGCTAGGTTCGTGTTGTCCGCGTAGTCCAATCTCGATTTTAACCAAATTTCGGTCCATTTTCTACCGAAATATTCAAAATTCATCTGGATTTAATTTGTCTGCAAACATGAGAATTTTGATTAAATAAAGGGGATAATTAACTAAATAAATTGGGGATTTCAATAATTAATTAGGAAATTAAGCACAAATAATTCTAAAAATATAGAATTATCACTCATGTGACGACTCATTCGACTCTCAGGCCTATCTCTACGGCCTCGAGGATGTGTACTCGCCCCTCTACCATAGCGGTTATCAGTTATAAAAACTATATTCTTTCATTCGAAAGTAAATTCTTAGCTGCACTTCCATCTTGATATACACAATTGTATCTAAACAATGCACAGTACACGGGGATGTAAATTTACTTAACCACTAACACCGACTCATATCAGGCCAACTCAGCTCTAATACCACCTCTGTCATGACCCATTTTTCTTCAAAACCCCTATAGATTTTTCAGTTTTTCATTTTCTTACCCGTCGTGAACAGTTTCACTACTAACAGTTGGGCTATGAGTCGATGTTAGTCCCTCCTGTCATGTTACTTACCTTAACATGACTATTTTCCATATTTCATTTACATATCAATTTATTTTAACTAAATACATTCCCAATATTACATCTGTGTACAGTACTGTGCCTCTATATGTTCAGATACAAAATTATACGAATGTGTATACCTGGTCTTGATAGGAAGCAGCAGAAAACCAAAATGCAAGACTACTATCACTCTCTTCTAATGAATGTACCCTGTAGGGTGGAAAATAAAAGGGTAAGCACAACTTGCTCAGTATGGCAATAATGCAAGGAGGTAGATAACTACACTATCTACATGTTGGTAAAGGCATGACATGTAAAACATTTATATTCGAGCATGAGGCAATTAAAACCATGCCATGTATGAGTATATCATATATCGTAAAACATGAATCGACATGTAAAGCATGAAAAACATCTCATGTAAAACCTCTCATGCTCGGTACAGTAAAACTCTTCAAAACAATCCCAGAGGGATTCAACACATCTTTAAAATCATTAATATCCTCATAAAACCAATCAATTTCTCATTTAATCCCACATTTCATGAAAATCATCACAAATCAGGGCTTGACCCCTCCCTCGGGTCTACCCTGGTCTAACAAGACCAATCAAATATATATCATGTGAGACATATAGGTTACTGTATAGAAACAATTGAGGACTATATCCCTATGATCCCAGGCTACACGGATCTCGGTGTGCGGGGTATCACAACTGTAACGGGAGGCGGGTCACCCTACCCACCAGAATATCACATCACATGAATACAATAGTCATGACTACATGGTACAGTGTACTCCGTGTGACATACACGGTACAACGTACTCCATGAACCCAATATCACAGTCTGGGGGTGCTTGCCATAGGTCTTATCCCACTCCAAACCATGTCGATAACCAACCCATGTCTCAATCTACACGTGCTAGCATATCTTCTCACTGTGACACACAGTCTACAGGAGGCTCCAGCACCGTCATATGCATGTCATAAAATTCCTATGCGAGTGAAGCTCTAGCACGGCTCCATGAATATTCATGATATCAGAAAAACCCTTGTGTGCGAGCGAAGCTCCAACACGGTTTCATAAAAATCAATGAAATCTGCGTACGAGCAACGCTCCATTACGACTTAAAAATAATTATAAATCCAATTTAAATTCACGTACGAGCAATGCTCTAGTACAGATGCATAAAACTAAGTAAAATCCACGTACGATTTAATACTCATAAGAAACATGATAGGCTGCTCAATTTCACTAAAACAAATTAAAAATCACAACTGGCACCTAACTCGTGCCCTTTCATGTAAAAACATGA
Source organism: Firmiana major (assembly GCA_033439115.1). Taxonomy (NCBI): domain Eukaryota; kingdom Viridiplantae; phylum Streptophyta; class Magnoliopsida; order Malvales; family Malvaceae; genus Firmiana; species Firmiana major. The sequence continues at coordinate 15,097,831 of CM065903.1, read as the reverse complement.
AATAAACAGCCAGCCTATCCATAATTTGCTTAAATTAAAGCAATATAATCATTGGAATATCAAAAATATGAAAATCATGTAATTTCATAGCCTTACTACCCTTTTTGAAATTTTCCTAACTAGGGGTAAAATCATAATTTTTACATATACCACGATTTTCGTAAGAATTATTATTCTATTTCTTGATACCTTATGAAATTCTACGTCATGTAAATAACCCCAAAAATACGCTCAGGTATCTCTAAGCGCTTACAAAATTTTACTACCTCGATTCTCTGTACAGATATGCAGAGAATTTCGCTCAGTTCGATTTGCTCCCAATTAAATCTCCGAAGCTGCATATAACCATTATAGGGTTAAATACAATACACTTATCCATCTTTCACCTTTATTGACCTTAAATTTAAAATGTTGGGCCAGTTTACTCTTATTGGGCCCGATTACACCTTAATGGGCCTTACTTCGGTTTTACGCCCATTTCCACTTACTATTCACATCATCGAGGCCTATTGGGCTCATTGGGCCCTCAACGCTTATTGGGTCACGTTCCAGGCTCTCTGGATAGTTTATAGAGTTATTTACGATAATTAATTTCCAATTCCAAACATTACGAAATTATATGAAAATTAAATCGCAACGTACGCGATTAATTCCTAACTCGTATAACTATCCAATTTATAGAAATCGAGCTTCACTTACCCAAGATTCCATGTTGATAGGTAAATCGAGGTTGGCTTAAGCTCTCGTTTGTCGTCAATTATCGAGCTACACATTTATACATTTATTTGGTCAATTTCAATCAAATATAATTTAAATAATTATCTCGAGAATTAAATCGATCAATTTCAACCGCTTGCTTACCCGTAGCTCGACTGCATCATTGATTTTTTTCTCTAACTTTTCCTTTTTTTCTTTTTCCTTTTTTTCTCTTTCTTTTTCTTCTTTTCTAGCTGAACTAGTTTGGTCTGGTTCATCTCGGTTCAGACCAGTTCGGTTCAGTCGTGTGAGACCCCATATTGTTTTAATAATGTATATATGTAAATGAATGCGTAAGTATGGTGATATACTTGTAATGTGAAGTACATGTAATGTAAGTCCATAAGTTTAATGTACACACATGTAATAAGAGTTGTGATTGTACGTACAAGTTGTATTATGTATGCATATGAAGATATGGACATAAACATGTGAAGAATGGGAGTAAAATGGAAAATGAGTAGTGTGGTAAAAAAGAAGGAAAATGTGCATGAGTTGTGCACTTTCATTTGGTTTATACCATATACCTTTGTTTACACAAGGATTTCACACAAGTTTCAATAGGTATAAACCATGAATGGAGCCAGGATGAGAGATCGATCTGGAAGAGCCAGAATGCTCTTATTTGAGCAATGGAATAGAGCATATCGATCCTTAATGGAATAGATCGATCTCCTTAGCTCTCGGGTTAGAAGCAGATCGATCTCCCCTAAGACCAGATCGATCTCCTTAACCTTCTGTTTGAAGCAGATCGATCTCCCATATTCGACAGATCGATCTCCTACTTCAAAATGTCTTAGAAAAGAGGGATTTTAAGAGGACCAGATCGATCTCCACCCAAGGCAGATCAATCTCATCAAGCTGAATCTATAAATATGGAGCAGTTGGATCTACATTTTCGAGACAAAAACCAATCTTTCCCATTTCCAACCTAAAACCTAGCTTTCTCACTCCTAAATCCACACATTTTTAGTTAAATTTGAGGGAAAGCTATTAGAGACAAAGTTGTTCACATCAAAGAGAAGAACAACATAGTTTGGAGGCATTTCTCCACTTGTTGGATTGAAGGATCAAAAGTGCATTTCCATTGGAGCAAAGAGGAAATCAAGCTAGGAGAGTTTCTAAATGAAATAACTCAAGTAAATTACGTAGATATTGATTTTGGAGTTGTTTGGTATGCATAGAAAGGGTAGAAACTACCTAGGAAGTAATGAATCCACCATGACCTAGAAATGGTCTAGTGTGAGAAAGTAAGATATATTGAGGTTAATGATGAATAGGATATTTTGAGATGTTATAAGTATGATTTTAAGATGTTGTTAGCGAAGAAATAGTGAGATTTACCAAAAAGGGGTAAAATGTGGATTAATGCATTAGTAAATGCATAGATGAATTATATTGACTAATGAGGTCAAATGTGAGTTAAAAATTTTAACTCAAGTGGTTTGGATGATTGAATCGTAACTTCCGAGGATACACCAGAACAAGGCGAGACAAGAAAGCAAGAAGCTAAGAGGAAAAGAGAGTCGCACTCAAGTAAATTGAGGTAAGGGAATTGTGTAGACTCTTAGAGATATCTGTGCGCAATTTGGGTACTTAAATGCTTTACTAGTATGCATGAGATATTAGGAAATGAAATTGGGTGATTGAAGGGTAAAAGTTGGGTGTTTGAGAAATGTGTATGAAAACAAAAGTATAATGCTTTGGAAATCATGTTTTATTACTTTTTAGCAAATGATTGGTAGGTTGGCTGACATTAAAATGATTTGCAAAAGAAATAAGTTGTTTTGGTTTTTGTCAACCATACTTTGCAAAGAGTTGAGCCACCTATATGGTTTTCATGAGAATGAAAGCGTGCTAGAGTATGACTCGCATGAGATTTGACGTGTTTTATACACATGAGTGCTAAAGCTTAGCTCTCACTAGTTTTCACATGGCTTTCATACTGGTTTTAGCATGGTGCTTTGAGCTTAGCTCGCACTAGATGCCCACCTTATTTGTTGTCGTGCTTGGAGCTTCGGGCAGACTTTATGTTGCACCGATTAAATAGGCTCGCACGTGTAGTTTGTGATTTTGACAAGTTGATAGCCGTGTTAGGAGCTTCGTGTAGACAAGAGGTCGTACCGATTAAATAGGCTCACACTTGCATTTTGAGATGTGGCATGATATGATATGTTGATGTGGGTCCACAAAGTATGTTGTACCGTGCAAGTAGTATGGAGTACGTTGTACTGTGTTGAGATGTGATATGTCATCTTCGGACGAGATTTGCTATGGATCGACGGGCAGGATTTGACCCAACTCCCGTGTGGAAGCAGATAGTGGTGATATCTCGCACACCTGGTCCGTGTAGCCGGTATCACAGGTTATGGCCATAGACCTAGAGGTTATTACCTTTTATTGAATTGCCTATCTCACATGTCTAATGCTTTGTGAATAAATCCATGTTTGAAATGATTTGTGGGTCAGGACAGTCCGAGGGAGGGGCTGAGACCTGACAAGTGTTGAATTGTTTTGAGATATCGATTGTTAATGGTTTTAAACTGCACCGAAGCATGATGATTAATGCCATGCTTTAGTGTGAAAAATGCATGATGACTAATGCCATGCTTTATTGTGAAAAAGCATGATGGTTAATGCCATGCTTATTTGAGAAAAACGTATGATGGGTAATGCCATGCTTTGTTGTGAAGTATGCATGATGATGTATGCCATGCTTTGAAATGAATTGTGAATTGGATTTTAATAGCATGAATGCTTTACATACCATTAACACAATCATACACTCATGTTTTGAGATAAAATGATGAACTAAATGCTTTTGAGAATGACATCACGATCACGTAGATAGTGCAGTATCTACATGTTCTCATGATTGCCTTACTGAGCGTGTGGTTTGTTCACCCCACTTACTTTCCCCCTCTCTACAGAGATTTGAGTATAGAGTGAGCGTGACTGGAGGCTTTCCCTTTTGGTATCCGCTGCATCCCATCACTAAAGGTATACACACTTGAATTATTTTTTATCTAAACTAGACATAACACAGTAGCATTTTGCATGTATACATTGGGGATATAAAGCAATGTAAACATTGGTAAATAGTAACTCTGATGTATTCATGAAGTGTTTATTTTTGAAATTAAATTGTTATGATGGATAGGGTAGACATTGACACATAGCCCAATTGTTGAGAGTGTAGTTGTTCACGATTGAGGAAGGATAATTAATAAATAACGTATGAAAATGAGAAAAATTTGTACGTACTTTTGTAAGTTAAGGGTTGTGATAGAAGTTGGTATCAGAGCTTGAGTTGGTCTGACGTGTGTCGTGTCTAAAAACTTAATAAGTTGGAAAATTACATCCCCATGTTGCTGTGCTTGTTTAGATAGAATTGTGTGTGTGTCGATGGTTGACTAAGTTATTAGTTGTGAATATAGGGAATTGAGTAATATTGCCTAATACAAGTCGCGATAGAGGGGCGAGGGTGCAAGTTAGAGGCCGTAGAGGTAGGCCTGGGGGTTGTGTTGAGTTAGAAACACACGAGACTCAGGAAAAGGTTGAGGTAGAGGCGAAGGTTGAGCACGCTCTATAGGGTCCAGAGGAGAGACCCGAGAGTACTGAGGCTCGCTTTGCGAGAATAGAGCGGATCATTGAGATGATTTTTTAGTTGGTCACCCAATCTTTACCTAGAGTTGGCGGTAGACAGAGTCCCACTACATAAGGTGAGCCGAGCAGGCTGTAGTTCCTGAGGCACGGGCCCGGCCAGCTCAGAGACCTCAGACGACAAATACCCCACCTGCATAGGATATGCCTACACATGTTGCTACACCACAGGCTAGTTGAGGCTGGGGTTACTGTTGTGATTTGGATAGATTGCGACAATTCTAGAAGCTTAGACCGTCGTCTTTCAGTGGAGTTAAGGACCTAATAGCTGCAGAGGATTGGATCAATGAGATTGAGAAGCTGATAATTCTATTTTTAATAGAATTATTTGTGCTTAAATTCCTAATTATTTCTTTAATCCCCAATTTATTATATTAATTATCCCCTTTATTTAATTAAAATTCTCTTATGTGCAGATAAATTAAATCCGAATGAAACTCAATCATTTCAGTCGAAATTGGGCTGAAAACAGACTAAAGGAGACTGGACCACTTCCAATTTACAGACCGAGTCACCAATCGTCTGGACACGCATGATGCCAGGTGTCCGATTTTTATTTGCTTCGAAATGATAAGATCGACGGACACCGTGCAAACCTTCTGGAAGACACACGTAGGGCCACATCACACATCCAATTGGATAAAAAAGACTGATGACGTGGAAATATCTACTCTGCAGCAAATCAAATGAAGACAAGTGGCCAAACAATGCCAACTCATCTAGGATGGAAAAATTACCATTGTACTTCTAAGTGTGTATATAAATAGAAAAAGATGGCAATTGAAAATGTATGTAGCCTAGGTTAGAATAGAAGTAATTTAGGAGTAGGAATAGTGTAGGTAGAGTAGTTTTTAGAGTTATTTCCTTTCTAGATTTTTTACTTTCCCGTTTGTTTTACTTTGCAAATTCTGTGAGCCACCATAATTAGGTTACTATTCATGTCAAAATCTTGTGTTCATTTCTAGTTCTATGCTTTATCTTTTTTTTTTTACATTAATGAATAGTTACCATTTCTATTTCTCTTCTTCTTGGTTTTGTTAAAATTCCAATCCTGTATTTTTATTCTAGGTTTTCATGAAAGGTTTATTTTTTTTCATAGCTGTTAACCGTGGGTTGCTTAGTATGTTGATTTCATTCTTCCATTTTAATTCAGACTTATGATTTCAATGGGGCAGCGGAGTATTGTGAGAGAAAATATATAGCTGGTGAAAGTGGCTAAGCATTCTCTCCTTGCTCCATTGCTTCCATTTGCTTACGGGTCATTTAGTTGGTTGTTTCTGAATCACTCACTTTACATTTACTGTGTGTTTCCTTATGTTCTTTTTTATTTGTTGTGTAGAGTCTTTCTTATGCTATTTGTGTATGTCTCGACCTCTTTGTTTTGTGGTGTTTTGAAGGCCAGGTAGAAGTGAAAGTGTTGCTGGTTACTGGTCTAAACAGTAGCTACCCGAGACCTTGCAGTAGCTGGTAGACAGCCTCGTGGTTTTCGAAGAGTAGAGCATCACAGCCTTACCTCTCGGTTTCATTCTAAGTTGCCTATTTCATTGTTGTTTGTTGTCTTAAACTTTTATTATAAGCATGTTTTCTGGTTTATAGCATTGTTATTATGAGGTTCCAAGGAACCGAGAACCACAAATCATCCTCTGTTCAGCCCTGTTTTGTTCACCATTCACCGTTTAAAATAATATTTGTTACTTCTTACTTTGGTGTGCTGCATGTGATTACATTTTTATCTTTTTGACTCTGCATAGATTTTCTTACTCCTATTTGTCCAGGTGATCATCATCTGCACTCAAGAGCTTTTATTTTTCTATTACACTATTCATGTGTTTAACCTATTTATTTGTGGCTGAAATTTGGAGTGATTGAGTGTTTGTTTCGTGCTGCGGTTAAAGCATCAATGCTGCTGCGTAGCAAAAGCAAAGTTGAGGCATTGATTACCGGTGCTGAAGCATAAAGGAAGCTGGCTGTTTGTTGCGTGTTGTTGCTTGAAGAGGTTGGTAGGTGCAGTAGATCCCAGCTGAAGGCAGTGCACGACATTTGTACAGCAGAGAATGATAGTTGTAATCTGCTGCATGGAGGAGTCGGGCACAATAGTCAGTACAGTGCACAGTCTAACAGCTGAGGCAACACGTGGACACAGCAGAAGCAAATCATGTGCTGGTGCTAGGACAGTAGACCTAGACAAAACTATCTCCTGAAAATGGAGAGCAAAGCTGGATTTTGCTGAAGAAGACATGAACAGTACTATTTATCGGGACCACATGGCTAGCTTGTTGGTTGAGGCCTTGTTTGGCCGATTGTGCACTGTTCATTTGTTATTTTATGGTTTTACCATAATAAGTTTAATTGTTGATTCTTATTAGTTGTTAGTTAGGTACTTCAATCAATTAATGGTAGATTAGTTTAATATCTTTGCATGTCAATTTAATTTTCAGTTTTAATTTTTTAGTTAGTAGTTAATTTTATATTATATGTTTTAGGACTTATTTTAGTTTAGTATTTTCTGAGTTGCAATTAGAGTTAATTTAGATTAAATGTGTTTCATGCATTTTTAATTTAGTTTTCATTTTTATTAGATTTTAGGTTAGTTTAATTTGTAATTTTTATTAGTTTAATTACATGCATTTCAAGCTTGTTTAAATTTTAGTTTAATTAATTTTATTACTTTTTTTTTTCATATTTGCATTTTATTTTAATTGCGTTAATTCATCTTAAATGTTTTAATTTTCTTTTGTAGGTTCTTGCTTTTTATTACTTGGAGCTTTGTAAGTAATTTTAGCTCTGTTTTTAGCTCTGTTTAATTTTCTTTATTTTATAGTTTTATTATTTTTAGTACTTTTAATTTTCAGACTTAGTAGACCACCTACACTAAACTTCATAATTTGCTAGGATATACTTAGGGTAAGATTATCCGATAGTTAATTAGGCTGATCAACTTCTCTGTGGGACGATAACTCGGGACACAAATCTCATTATTACTTGTACGACCTGTGCACTTGCGGACAATACGTTTAGATCGTACCAAGGTTTTGGCGCCGTTGTCAGGGAAGTTTTAGTTAGTCCTTAATTAATATCGATGAAATTATGATTAGGTGTAATTCTAGCTTGTAAATATTTAGGTTGTAAATATTTAGAACCATACATAGGATAGTTAAATTTTCTCTTAATTAATTAAAAAAAATTTTAAATTTTAAATTTTTTTAAAAAAATTCTAAGGACTTTTTGATGATTGCATGCGTAGAGCCAGAAGTCATGATTGCTTTCCTTTAGATCCTGAAATTGAACGAACACTTAGAAAAATTTGAAAGGATTTTAGGAAATTTATAGCTCCGCTGCAAAGCATCATGGCAGAAAATAGGGAAATTAAGACCGTTAAAGATTATGCAATGCCGACTATTGGAGGTTATTACACTGGCATTAGGCCACCAGCTGTCCCTACAAACAATTTCGAAATTAAGCCTTCCATCCTCCAGATGATCCAGACCTCTTTGTAGTTCAGTGGGCTTCCACACGATGACCCACATGCTCACCTCGGGTAATTCTTGGACCTGGGCAACACGTTCAAGTACAATGGATTATCTAATTATGTGCTTAGGCTTAGATTATTCCCCTTCTTGCTTAGGGATAGGGCACGACATTAGTTAACCTCCTCGCCTCCAGGATCCATTTCTACATGGGACGAGTTAGCCCATAATTTCTAGCTAAGTTTTTCCCTCCCTCTAAAATGGCCAGACTCCATAGCGATATATCTTCCTTTGCCCTGTTCGACTCTGAATCTCTTTACGATTGAGAACGATATAAGGAGCTTCTTAGGAAGTGCCCTCACCATGGCCTACCTTTATGGCTGCAAGTCCAAACTTTCTACAATGGACTTACAAGCCAAAATAGGACCATCGTGGATGCTGCTGCGGATGGAGCCCTGATGTGCAAAACAGAGGAGGAAGCTTACGAGCTCTTGGGTAAGATGGCGGCTAACAACTATCTATGGTCCTCGGAGAGGTAATTTCTAAAGAAGTCGACGGGTATTTATGAGCTCGACACGCTGTCTACCTTGACGTCTCAAATCATTAATCTTACGAAGAAGGTAGAGTCGCTCAATACCCAGCATAATCCTTCTACCAGTCTTAATCCGATTTATTCTGTCCAAAGTCCTTTCCTTTCATGCGATCTGTGGATAGGTGTCCGCTTAACCTAGAATCGGTTCAGTATGTTGCCCCCTAAGCAACAAAACAACCTTTTTTCAAACACCTATAATCCATGGTGGAGGAACCATCCTAACTTCTCATGGAGCCAAAACCAAGGGCAAACTTCTAGCTCTAGACATGTAGAACCCCTTGGTTTTCAAGCTCCACCGATTCAGGTACCACCACAGCATCCATTTCCATATAATCCATCCCCACCTCAATTTCAGCATCGTCCACCTCACTTCCATCAACCACCACAACCTATGCAGCCCCAACATTACCACACACCAGCAGCTGAGAAGAAGCCTACATTAGAGGAGATGTTCTCAACGATCCTGCAAAATCAAGATGCTTCAATTAAGAACTTAGAGGTTCAGGTGGGACAAATAGCAAATGCTCTTAGCTAACATCCTCAAGGGATCCTTCCTAGTAACACTGAAGTTTATCCTGTTAAGCAAAGGGAGGGTAAGGAACATGTTCACCCTGAGGAGTGGCAGAGAGCTAGATGAGCCACAAGTTAAGTCTGGACCTGAACAACCCATAGTTGATAAACCCATAGGTTCTAACGAAGCAGCTCAGAAGGAGCAAGAACATCAGGATCAGGCTGCAAAGGAAACAAAGGTAGGCTCTTCTTCATCTTTACCTTCTTCTTCTTCACCGCCTTCCTCGTCCTCTGATTCTACATAGGTTCCCACTACATTGCCTCTAGTTAGACCACCAGTTCCTTTTCCTCAGAGGTTCCAAAATAAAAAACTGGAACAACAATTTGCTAAATTTCTTGAGGTTTTTAAGAAGCTTCACATCAACATTCCTTTTGTAGATGCCTTAGAGCAAATGCCAAGTTATGTGAAGTTTTTAAAGGATATCCTCTAGAGGAAGAGAAGACTGAAAGATTATGAGACGGTGGCCTTAACTGGGGAATGTAGTGCAATTATCCAGAGGAAATTACCCCCCAAGCTCAAGGATCTCGAGAGTTTTACCATACCCTGCACTATTGGAAATCTATTCTTTGGTAGAGCCATGTGTGATTTAGGAGCTAGTATCAATCTAATGCCTTTGTCTATCTACTAAAAGTTAGGAATAGGGGATGTCAAGCCTACCACAGTGACCCTTCAGCTAGCAGATCGATCCATTAAATATCCAAAGGGGGTCATTGAGGATGTATTAGTAAAGGTGGACAAATTTATTTTCCCTACAGATTTTATTGTATTGGACATGGAGGTAGACAGGGAAGTCCCCATTATACTAGGCAGACTGACAAGCCCTAAGGGTATATGTCCGCAAGTGCACGGGTCGTCCAAGTAATAATGGGATTTGAGTCCCGAGTTATCGTCCCTCAGAGAAGTTGACTAACCTAATTAACTACCGATTAATCTTACCCTAAGTATATCCTAGCAAATTATGAAGTTAAAGAGGGTGATCTACTAAGGCTAATTAAAAATAATACTGGAAAGTAATAAAATAATAAGAACTAAAAGAAATGAAAAAGAGCAGAATTTACTTACAGTACTCCGACCAATTAAAAGTAAATAACCTACAAAAGAAAATTAAAACAATTAACGCAATAAAAATGTGAATATAAAAATAAAGGAATTAATTAAACTAAAATTTAAACAAACTTAAAATGAAATGTGCAAGCAAATTAATCTAATTAATAAAAAATTGCAATTTAAACTAACCTAAGATTTAATCAAAATGAAGACTAAATTAAAAATGTATAAAATGAGTTTAATCTAAATTAATTCTAATTGGAAGACCTATTACTAAAATAAAATTAACTAATGGCATAATTAAATCTAAATTCTAGACTAATCAATCAATTGAACTATGACTAATCATGCACATAAGAAATCAACTAACTAAGCTAACTAATAAAATTGAAATTAATCTAACTAAAATGCATGCAAAATAAATTAAACAACTACAAGGGGAATTTGCCAAACATGGCCTTAGACAATTGCTAAACCAAGTGGTCCCGATTATCTAGTACTATTCATTTATCTTCTTCACTTTTTGGTACCAGGTAATCTCTCGGGTTGCTGTCTCCATGTGCTGTAGGCATCTTGCACTCTCGATTCTGGCCACTTCTGCTCCCGATACTGCTCTTGCTGCACATTCCTCGGACTGCCTATCTCGCACTAACACTGCACATAACTCTGCCAGATAGCAGACGCGTCTTTCTCCGTTGCTCTATTCTGCACTGCCCTGCTTTATTACATGCATAGCAACAGGACATCAGCTGCTATGCACGTCCAGCAGCAGCTACACACCAGTTTGGTTCATGACACCAGTAGTTTGTTATGCCCCGCAGTTAAACACCCTCCGGTATTAATGAATTTCTACTCCAAGCATGCACTCACATTTAGCAACTGCCCACTTCAGTTCTGTAACATGCGTTACTCAGCCCTTGATCACCATGCATCAGCTGTAGCTAGCATTCATCAGCAGCTCGGCATTAGTGAAAGCCCAAAGCAATAACAACCTTCAGCAGTAAATACCAGAATATTAAGACAGAAAGCAGAAAAGAAATGCTTATAAAGATAATGAACAATAGAATAGACTTGAAACAGGGGAGAACAGAGAAGAAAATATGTTCTCGGCCAGCACACTATTGCTAAGCTTCGCACACAGTAGCAACTAAAACACCATCTTCACCATCCTCCAACAATCAAATGAGATAAACAAAGACAAATAACTACTGAAATGATCAATTGCAAAACCAGTTAAAAATAAGCTAAGGGCTGATATGTAGTAACTAAAATTATATATATATTATAAAATGCAGACAAGAAAAATCCTAATATACTGCAGCAATTGGAAATAAATCATGCAACAGAAATGACCATGCAATGGTGTGTATTCATCTTAACGCAGAATGAACCATGCAAAATTAGTATCTGAAAACTGAAATATCAATCATCCGCAAAAAAAAAAAAAAAAGAAGTAATGAAGCTACTGTAGCCTTGGGTTGCTTCAGTTTCTGCAGCCATTATGGTTCCACCGAGCTTTTGATGTAGAAAAAATGTTTAACATTCAATCCACATCAAAGCATCAGAACATCTATGTGAGACCCCGTATATGTATAATGGTATATATGTACATAGAAATGTAAATAGAGTTGTACTATGAATTCATAAGTGAAGTATATGTGATGTAAGTCCATAAGTTAATGTACACACTTGTGATAAGAGTTGTAATTGTACATACAAGTTACATTATGTATGAACGTAAAAAATGGACTTAAACATGTGGAGAATGTGAGTAGAATGGATTATGAGTAGTGTGGTAAAATGGAAGTAGAATTGCATAAGTTGTGCACTTCCATTTGGTTTATATCATGTAACTTTGGATATACAAAGATTCCACACAAGTTTTAATGTGTATGAAGTGTGGATGGATGCCATTTTCAAGTCTCAGAGATGATTGGATGAGAAAATGATCATGGCAACAAAATGTATGAAGTTTGGTAAGTTTTGCTGCAGAAGAACTGTAAAAAATCTAGAAACTATGAAGGACAGATCGATCTTATGGGATGAGAGATCGGTCTGGAAGAGCTAGAATGGTCTTATTTGGGTAATGAAATAGAGCAGATCGATCTCCAATGGAGCCAGATCGATCTCCTAAGCATTCTATAATGGAAAGATCGATCCTCAAGCACCCAGATCGATCTTCTTAGCTCTCTGTTTGGGAGCAGATCGATCTCATGCTTCGACAGATTGATCTCATGCTTAAAATGTTGTGAAAAAGAGGGATTTAAGGGGACCAGATCGATCTGCTCTTGGTGCAGATCGATCTCCTCAAGCTATTTCTATAAAAGGAGTGCTGAAAATCAAAAAATTTCAGGAAAAACACTATCCTTCCATTTTCAACCCAAAAACCTAACTTTCTCTCTCTAAAATCAACCATTTTCAGTAAGATTTGAAGAGAGACCATTAGAGGCAAAGTTGTTCCTATCAAAGAGAAGAACAACATAGTTGGAAGGCATTTTCCCATTATTGGTATTGAAGGAGCTAAGGGCATTGTCATTTGGAGCAAGAAGAGAAATCAAACTTGGTAAGATTCTAACACTCCAACTATGGTACATTGTCTATTTAAATGATTTTGGAGTTGTTTGGCATGAGTATAGATGGTTAGAAACTATCTAAAATACATTGGAATGATTATGACCTAGAAATGATCTAGTGTGAGAAAGTGGAATGTATGGAGATTAATAAGAAATGGGATGTCTAGAGGTGACAATAGTGTGATGGGTATGATTTTAAGATGTTGTTGGTGGATAAATTGTAAGATTTACCTAAAAGGGGTAAAATGTGGATTAAGGCATTGGTAAAATGCATAAGTGAATTATATTGAATAGTGAGGTCAAATATGGGTTAAAAACATTAACTCAAATGAATTGAATGAATAAATCGCAGCTTTCGAGGATACGCCGGAGTGAGTTCAGCCAAGAGCATGAGAAGTTAAGAGGAAAAGAGTCACACCAAGTAATTCGAGGTAAGGGAATTATATGAACTCTTAGAGATATCTGTGCACAACTTGGGCGCATTAAATGCTTTGCTAGAATGCATGAGACATTAGGAAATGATGTTGGGTGATTGAAGGGCAAAAGTTGGGAGTTTGACAAATGTGCATGAAAACAAAAGCATATTGCTTTGAAAATCATGTTTTATTGCTTTTTAGCAAATGATTGGTAGGTTGGCAGACATTCAAATGATTTGCAAAAGAAATGAGTTTGTTTTGGTTTTGATAACCATACTTTGTAAAGTTTTGAGCCACCTACGTGATTTCATGAGTATGATATTGTACTAGAGTATGACTCGCACAAGATATGATGTGTTTTATACACATGAGTGCTAGAGGCACTAGTTTTCACATGGATTTCATATATGTTTTGGCATTGTGCTTGGAGTTTGTCTCGCACTTGATGCCCACCTTCCATGTTGCCGTGTTTGGAGCTTCAAGTAGATTGGGTGTCACATCGATTAAATAAGATCACAGTGCATTGTTTTGACATGATTAATTAGCCATGTTAGGAGCTTCGGGTAGACAAGAGGTCGTACCGATTAAATAGGCTCACACTTGCGTTTGAGATGTGGCGTGATATGATGTGTTGATTGGGTCCACGGAGTACGTTGTACCGTGCATGTAGCATGGAGTACGTTGTACCGTGTTGAGTTGTGATGTGCCATCTTCGGACGAGATCTGCTATGGACCGGCGGGTAGGATTTGACCCACCTCCCGTGTGGAAGCAGATAGTGGTGATATCCCGCACACCTGATCCGTGTAGCCGGTATCATAGGTTATGTACATAGGCCTTGAGGTTATTACTTGTTGTTGAACTGCCTATCTCACATGTCTATTGCTTTGAGAATAAATCCATGTTTGAAATGATTTGTGGGTCAGGAAAGTCCAAGGGTGGGCTGAGACCTGACCAGTGTTGGATTGATTTGTTAATGGTTTTTAAAGTGCACAGATGCATGATGTTTAATACCATGCTTTATTGTGAAAATGCATGATGGTTAATGCCATGCTATTTGAGAAAATGCATGATGGGTAATGCCATGCTTTTATTGTGAATTATGCATGATGATTTATACCATGCCTTGAGTTGAAATGTGCACTGGATTTTAATAGCATGAATGCTTTACATACCATTAACACAATCATACACTCATGTTTTGAGATAAACGATGAATTAAATGCTTTTGAGCATGGCATCACGATCACGTAGATAGTGCAGTATCTACCTGTTCGCATGATTGTCTTACTGAGCGTGTGGTTTGCTCACCCCCCTTATTTTCCCCTCTCTACAGAGATTTGAGTATAGAGGGAGCGTGACTGGAGGCTTGTCCCTTTTGGTAATCCGCTGCATCCCATCGCTAAAGGTATACACACTTGGATTATTTTTTATCTAAACTAGACATAGCACAGTAGCATTTTGTATGTAACTATTGGGGATGTAAAATAATGTAAACACATGTAACGACTCTGATATATATACATTTATACAAGTGTTTACTCATAAATAATGTTCAATTTGAATTGGTATGGTGGAGTGAGTTAGACGTCGACGCACAGCCCAACTGTTGAGAGTGTGGTTGTTCACGATCAAGGAAGGATGATTAATAATTGATGCATGAAAATGTGAAAAATTTGTACGTATTTTGGTAAGTTGAGGGTCGTGACAGAAGTTGGTATCAGAGCTCGAGTTGGTCTGGCGTGTGTCGTGTCTAAAATACTTAAAAGTTAGAAAATTACATCCCTATGTTACTGTGCTTATTTAGATACAATTATGTGTGTGTCGATTGGTTGACAAAGTAATTGGATGTGAATGTAGGGAATTGAGTAAATATGCCTAATACCAGTTGCGGTAGAGGGATGAGAGCACAGGCTCGAGGCCGTAGAGGTAGGCCTGGGGGTCTTGTTGAGCTGGAAACACACGAGGCTCAGGATGATGTTAAGGTGGAGGCTGATGTTGAGCACGCTCCACAAGGTCAAGAGGAGAGGCCCGAGAGTACTGAGGCTCGCTTCGCGAGGATTGAGCGGAGCATTGAGATGATTGTGGAGTTGGTCACCAAATCTTTATCTGGAGTTGGTGGTAGACAGAGTCCAACTACACAGGGTGATGCCGAGCAGGCGGCAGCTCCTAAGGCACGGGCAATGGAAGCCCCGAGGCCACAAACGACAGATACCCTACCCACACAGGATGTGCCTACGTCGGTTGCTACACCAGGCAGTAGAGGTTGGGGATATAGATGTGATTTGGATAGACTACGGCAGTTCCAGAAGTTTGGACCACAGTCTTTCAGTGGAGTAAAGGACCCAGTAGCGGCTGAGGATTAGATCAATGAGATCGAGAAATTATATGGGTTTTTTGAGTGCACTACTACCGAGATGGTAGCGTTTGCCGCTTTTATGCTGAAGGGGTCAGCAGAACATTGGTGGAAGTCCAACAGGCATATTTTGAGAGCCCGACATACTGAGATCAGCTGGGATGTATTTCTAGAGGCCTTCCAGAGACAGTATGTCCTGGATACCGTACAACGAAAGTTAAAGATGGCATCTTTAGGACTGACCCAAGGGAGCAGGATCGTGGATGAGTATGAGACTGCTTTTATATCCCTGGGATGATATGATCCCAACACGATGAGTAATGAGGTCGAGAAGATCCAGAAGTTTATGGATGGATTGAGACCGACCATCAGGTCCAGATTGGTTCCTCTGGATATACTGACCTACGAGGAGGTAGTGCGCAGGGCGCAACTGTGTGAACAAGATGTTGATAGAATCGCCTCAGAGTTTGGAAAGGTTGGTAAGATGAGGGACAGAGATAAGAAAAGACTAATGATGGATAGAGGCTTCAGTTATAAAGGAAGCAAGAGATTCTCTGGAAAGAGGCCGAGAATTGATGAGATCCGAGAGAGGACAGTTAATACTCCCATGTATCCAGCCATTGCTCCAGCTAAGGGAATTGTGATTGGAGGACAACGGCCTACTACAGAACAGTGTGGCAAGTGTGGCAAGTACCATGGAACTCGACCATGTTATGGATCTCAGGTAGTATGCTATAGATGTGGGAAACTAGGGCACATAATCAGAGATTGCCCAGAGATGACAAAGAGAGCCCCACAGAAGGGCAAGGTGCCAGAGAGAGCTCCAGTTGGTACAGCTACTCCGAGGAGGAGTGCTACAGCTGAGGAAAAGGGGAAGCAAGCAGTGGGTGTAAGCAAAGGACGAGTGCACGCACTGGACCAGGACAGTGCAGATCAGTCATCGGATGTGGTAAAAGGTACCATCCAAATCTTTGATTTAGAAGCTTATGTACTGTTTGATCCTGGTGCCACGCATTCCTTTATTTCGCTATCCTTTGCATGTAAATTGTTGAAGCATGTAAAACCCACACTGCTTGATAAGATGTTATTAATATCTACCCCTATGAATGATAGCCAGTTGATTGAGCAAAATATAGGGATTGTAAGATGAAGATAGGAGGTAAAGAGATGGCAGCCGATTTAATTCTATTAAATATGAGTGAATTTGATGTGATCCTAGGAATGGATTGGTTGGCTGCCAATCATGTTATTATGGATAGTCATGCAAAAACTTTGATGTTTCCAAAGATAGACAACCTTGTTGTAAATTTTATGAAATGAAGTTAAAGAACATGATTTTTATAAGTGTGATGAGTACAATCTTGATACATGATGTATGAAAGATAAATTTGATTTCATTTATTTATGTGATGTGATGATTTATGATTACTAATGATGAAAAGAATAATGTGAAGGATTCATCGCTTTTGTGATTGAGATGGATAAGGCACGTCCGGAATTGGGAGACATACCAGTGGTTATGGAATTTTTAGATGTCTTTTCGGATGAGTTACCAGGGTTACCTCCAGATAGGGAGATGGAGTTTGGTATAGACTTGGCACCTGGTACCGATCTGATGTCCAAGCCACCGTACAGGATGGCTCAAGTTGAGTTGGAAGAACTTAGGAAACAGCTGCAAGAGTTGTTGAAGAAGGGGTCCATCAGACAGAGCGTCTAACCTTGGGGTGCACCAGTTCTGTTTGTAAGGAAGAAAGATGGAAGCCTCCGACTGTGTATAGATTACCGGTTGTTGAATAAGGCTACCATCAAGAATAAGTATCCCCTTCCACGCATCGATGATTTGTTGGATCAGCTTAAGGGAGCGCAGGTCTTTTCCAAGATAGACCTGAGATCAGGGTACCATCAGTTGAAGATACGAGGTGGAGATGTACCCAAAATAGCTTTTCACACTCGGTATGGACATTATGAGTTTATGGTTATGCCATTCGGGTTGACGAATGCTCCCTCAGCTTTTATGTCTTTGATGAATGAGGTATTCCATCAGTACTTGGATCGATTTGCTATTGTGTTTATTGATGATATACTGGTGTATTCAAGGTCTAGAGAGGAGCATGAACGGCACCTAAGAATAGTGCTACAGACCCTCCGAGAGAAGAAGTTGTACGCTAAACTCAGTAAATGCAACTTTTGATTGGAATAGATCTCTTTTCTGGGTTACATAGTATCAAAAGATGGAGTGTCAGTAGATCCATCTAAGATTGAGGCCGTAGTTCAGTGGCAGAGACCCCAGACAGTAACAGAGATCATAAGTTTCCTGGGTTTAGCTGGGTATTACCGAAGGTTTGTAGAGGGATTTTCGAGGTTAGCTGCTCATTTGACACGCCTCACAAGAAAAATTATGGAGTTTGTGTGGGACGATAAATGTGAGGAAAGCTTTAAGGAGTTGAAAAGGAGATTAACTACAGTTCCAATACTCACCATTCCTACCAGCTCGGGAGGTTTCTCGATGTATACGGATGCTTCACATCTGGGACTGGGCTGTGTATTGATGTAGGATGGGAAGGTAGTAGCTTATGGATCAAGACAGTTAAAGGATCATGAGAGGAACTACCCGACCCATGACTTCGAGTTGGCAGTGGTGGTGTTTACGCTGAAGATATGGTGCCACTACCTTTATGGTGAGAAATTTCAGGTTTATACAGATCATAAGAGCCTTAAGTACCTGTTCTCACAGAAAGAGTTAAACATGAGACAGAGGAGATGGCTCGAGCTGTTAAAGGATTATGATTGTGAAATCCTATACCACCCGGGTAAAGCAAATGTGGTTGCTGATACATTGAGTAGGAAGCATCTCGAGATGGTATCATTTATGATGATTAGGGAACACGAGCTATTGGAACAGTTCATGAACCTCAGTTTAGATATGACCCCGCCTAACGCTGATAGTGGATTTATGATAGCTAGCCTGCAGTTGGAACCGAATCTTGTAGATCGAATTTGATAGGCTCAGCGAGTTGATCAGCAGTGTAGTGATATTATCGGGTAGATACAGAGGGGTATAGACACGGACTTTGAGTTGAGTTCGGATGGGTTGTTGAGGTTCAGAGGTAGGATATGTGTTCATGATGATGCAGAGATCAAAAGGTTGATCTTAACAGAGGCTCACTCATCGAAGTATACGATACATCCAGGGAGTACTAAGATGTATCAAAACCTTCGAAAGGTTTATTGGTGGTCTGGAATGAAAAAGCATATTGCTGAATAAGTTGCTAAGTGTCTCGTTTGTCAGCAGGTGAAG
Organism: Firmiana major; assembly: GCA_033439115.1. NCBI lineage: Eukaryota > Viridiplantae > Streptophyta > Magnoliopsida > Malvales > Malvaceae > Firmiana > Firmiana major. Next base: position 15,079,094 of record CM065903.1, on the reverse strand, counting down.
GTTGAGCATCAGAAGCCTGCAGGGTTATTGCAGCCTCTACCGATACCGACTTGGAAGTGGGAGCATGTCACCATGGATTTTGTGATGGGATTGTCGAGGACCCATAGAGGTCATGATGCCATATGGGTGATTGTGGATCAGTTGATGAAGTCAGCCCATTTTCTAGCTATGAGAGCTACCGATACTCTGAGCCAGTTAGCGAACCTATATGTGCGCGAGATAGTGAGGCTACATGGAATTTCAGTGAGCGTTGTTTTTGATAGGGATGCCCGCTTGACTTCCCACTTTTGGGAACGTTGTCAGGAAGCGATGGGGACCCAGTTGAGTTTTAGCATCGCATTTCATCCTCAGATAGATGGTCAGTTAGAAAGGACTATACAGACCCTGGAGGATATGTTGAGAGCGTGTGCATTGGATTTTGGAGGCTCTTGGGATGACCATTTGCCACTTGTAGAGTTCGCGTATAATAACAGTTTTCAACCGAGTATCGGGATGGCACCATATGAGGCATTGTATAGGCATAGATGCCGTTCCCCTATTGGATGGGAAGAGGTTGGTGACAGACAGATCTTTGCTCCCGACTTGGTTAGACAAGCCTCTGAGGATGTCCAATTGATATGTGAGAGGTTATGGACAGCTCAGAGCAGGCAAAAGAGTTATGCTGACAGGAGACGGAGACCACTAGAGTTTGATGTGGGTGAGTCAGTGTTCTTAAGAGTTTCTCCTTCAAAGGGTATTATGAGGTTTGGTAAGAAGGGCAAGCTGAGCCCTAGATACATCGGACCCTTCGAGATTTTGGAGAAAGTGGAAGACAAGGCTTATAGGTTGGCATTACCACCGGAGTTGGTAAGTGTGCATAACGTCTTCCACGTATCCATGTTGAGGAGATACCACTCGGACCCGGCACATGTGATAAGATATGAGCCTTTGGAGCTCAATGAAGGTATGACCTATGTTGAGAATCCAGTTTGGGTATTGGACAGTAAAGAGAAAGTGTTGAGAACAAAGACAATTCCCTTGGTGAAAGTACTTTGGCAATATCACACTGTGGAAGAAGCCACATGGGAATTGGAGAGTTTGATGAGGGAGAAGTATCCCGAGTTGTTCATAGAATGATTGGTTCTAATTTGGAGGACCAAATTTTCTAAGTGGGGGAGAATGTGAGGCCCCGTATATGTATAATGGTATATATGTACATAGAAATGTAAATAGAGTTGTACTATGAATTCATAAGTGAAGTATATGTGATGTAAGTCCATAAGTGAATGTACACACTTGTGATAAGAGTTGTAATTGTACATACAAGTTACATTATGTATGAACGTAAAGAAATGGACTTAAACATGTGGAGAATGTGAGTAGAATGGATTATGAGTAGTGTGGTAAAATGGAAGTAGAATTGCATAAGTTGTGCACTTCCATTTGGTTTATATCATGTAACTTTGGATATACAAAGATTCCACATAAGTTTTAATGTGTATGAAGTGTGGATGGATGCTATTTTCAAGTCTCAGAAATGATTGGATGAGAAAATGATCATGGCAACAAAATGTATGAAGTTTGGTAAGTGTTGCTGCAGAAGAACTGCAGAAAATCTGGAAACTATGAAGGACAGATCGATCTCATGGGATGAGAGATCGATCTGGAAGAGCTAGAATGGTCTTATTTGGGCAATGAAATAGAGCAGATCGATCTCCAATGGAGCCAGATCGATCTCCTAAGCATTTTGTAATGGAAATATCGATCCTCAAGTACCCAGATTGATCTCCTTAGCTCTCTGTTTGGGAGCAGATCGATCTCATGCTTCGACAGATCGATCTCATGCTTAAAATGTTGTGAAAAAGAGGGATTTAAGGGGACCAGATCGATCTCCTCTTGGTGCAGATCGATCTCCTCAAGCTATTTCTATAAAAGGAGTGCTGAAAATCAAAAAATTTTAGGAAAAACACTATCCTTCCATTTTCAACCCAAAAACCTAACTTTCTCTCTCTAAAATCAACCATTTTCAGTAAGATTTGAAGAGAGACCATTAGAGGCAAAGTTGTTCCTATCAAAGAGAAGAACAACATAGTTGGAAGGCATTTTCCCATTATTGGTATTGAAGGAGTTAAGGGCATTGTCATTTGGAGCAAGAAGAGATATCAAACTTGGTAAGATTCTAACACTCCAACTATGGTACATTGTCTATTTAAATGATTTTGGAGTTGTTTGGCATGAGTATGGATGGTTAGAAACTATCTAAAATACATTGGAATGATTATGACCTAGAAATGATCTAGTGTGAGAAAGTGGAATGTATGAAGATTAATGAGAAATGGGATGTCTAGAGGTAACAATAGTGTTATGGGTATGATTTTAAGATGTTTGTCACGACCCAAATCACCTAAAAATCAGAGTAAATTTTTTACTTTTTTCAATTTTCTTACCCGTCGTGAACAATTACACTACTAAACAGTTGGGCTATGATTCGGTGTTAGTCACCTCTCACCTATTTACCATTCCATTTTCATATTTCATTTTCATATCAATTTATTTTAAATAAATACATCCCCAATATTCATCCATGTACAGTACTGTGCCTCTATTTGTTCAGATACAAAAATTATACAAATGTGTATACCTGGTCTTGATAAGAAGCAGCGGATATGACTATTGTCGTTCTCTTCTACTGAATATACCCTGTGGGGTGGAAAATGAAAGGGTGAGCATAAATAGCTCAGTAAGGCAATAATGTAAGCAGGTAGATAACTATACTATCTACGTGCTGATAATGTCATGATATAAAATCGTTTGTATTTGGAGCATGAGGTAAGACTAAAACGATGCCACATGTATGTATATATCATATAAGAGAAATCATGAAATCCATATATAAAACAAACTTGGAAAAATCCTCATATATGTCATCTCATGCTCGACACATTTAAAACTTATTTGTTTCATCATATACTCAACACTCAAAAACTTATCTGTTTCATTTCAAACTCTTCTCGTTAAAACTTATTTGTTTTATCATAAAACAGCTTCATCAAGGTCAAATCCATCTCTCTGGAATACCTTGATTTATTAAATCATGTCCCTTTTAAAAACATAAATCGGGACATTACCCCTCCCTCGGGTTTGTCCTGGTCTATCCAGACCGTATGATATCATGTGAGGCATATAGGTTACTGTATGAAAAATCGAGAACTATGGCCATACTTTGTCCTTGTGATCCCAGGCTACACGGATCTCGGTGTGCGGGGCATCACAACTGCAACGGAAGGTGGGGTCAAGTCCTACCCGCCAGAATATCAAGTAACATCATAGAGTCATTATGACTGCACGGTACAGCGTACTCCGTGTGACATACACGGTACAACGTACTCCGTGGACCCATATCATAGTCTGGGGGTGCCTGCCGTAGGTCTTATCCACCCCAATACTATGTCAATAACCAACCCATGTCTCAAAGTATATGTGCGAGCATCTCAACTCTCTGTGATACACAGTCTACAGGAGGCTTCCGCACGACTATATGCATGTCAACTCACGTCTAGTGCGAGCGAAGCTCCAGCACCACGCTATGCATATCATGATATCTAAAATCTCGTGCGAGCGAAGCTCCAACACGATTTTGTGCACACACAAATTTCTCGTACGAGCAATGCTCCAGTACGGCTTTTCATGAGAATAAATCAGTAAACTTGAGTGCGAGAAAGACTCTAGCACTCTTTTTATTCATGTAAATACGATAGGTGGCTCAATCTTGATAAAACATCTTTTAAAATAGTAACCGGTCCAAACCGGTACCCTTTCGTATAAATCACGAAATCAACAGCCAACCTATGTGCATATTTGCTTAAATCAAAGCAATATATTCATATAAAGCAATAAAAACATGAAATCATGCAATTTATCTGCCTTACTACCCTTTTTGTAAATTTTACTATCAGGGGCAAAATCATCTTTTTCTTTATTCACCTAAGCCCCGATTTTCGTAAAATTATCATTTCGTTTTCTAAATACTTTAAGTAATTCTAGACCCTGTAATTCCCCTCAAAATTACGTATAGGTATCTCTATGCACTTGCAAAATTCCCTTACCTCGATTCTCGTCGAGCGCGTATCTAAATTCCACTGTCGGAGGCTCGTCCGATCTGATTTGCTGCTAATCCAGTCTCTGGGGCTGCAGATAATTATTTATCACGCCAATTTAACCCAATAAATATAATTCTCCTATTTACTATAGTCGATTTAACTAATTGGGCCAATTTACTCTTATTGGGCCCAATCGCACTTTAATGGGCCTCGACCCATTTTTAGCCCGTTTTTACTATTTAAATCCCTTCTGCGGGTTTACTGGGCTCATTCAGCTCACTAATAATCATCGGGCTTCGTTCCAAACTCATTGGATAGCCCATACACTATTTACGATAATTACTGTAAAATTTCGAATAATATTCCTTTTTATACAGAATTATTCCGTAAATTTCGTAAAATAATCGAAACTCGGTATTAAATGACTTTAATTGTCGGGATTAAAATATGCTTACCCAATATGATGCGGGATACGAAAAATCGGAGCTCAATCGGCTCTCGTTCAGGCTTTGTCGTACAACTGCACAATTATATATTTAATCTCAAGTTACTTTTCGATTAAATATAATTTAAATAAATTTCTCGAAAGTCAAATTGGTCATTTTTGACCTCTTACCGACTTACTCGAAGTCCGATGTATCCCCAAAAATTCTTTCCCTTTTTTCTTTTTCTCTTTTTCTCCTTTTTTCCCTTCTTTCTTGGCTAAACCGGTTCAGTCCGATTTAGACCCAGTTCAAACCCGCCGGTTCACCCCGGTTCACTCCGATTCGGCAGGTTCAGGGCCTTGCCAGCCGGTTCTCCATCGGTTCTCGCCACCATTCACTCCGCTAGGTCGTCCGCATCACGAATCTGGGCTTGGTTCGCCTCGAGCTCGTCAAAAAATGGCCGGTCCGGCCTGTTCTCCTCCAGCCGTCGGGACCCATTTCCTTTTCCGCCGTCGCCCTACGATTCCTGCCATTTCGTTGGCTGCCAATGGGCTCAAAAGAACCGCCTCGATACGGTGATCATTTGGCTAGGTCGAATCCGAGCTATAGCGCCGTCGTTCGCCGAAACCGACGCGATTTCCCCCTCGACTTTTCATCCGTCGATTCGCCGAAAATCGTGGCCGCTGGCATGCGTCGCTGGTACCGTTGGAACCGCCGGGCTTCGCTCTAGCTTCTCCGGCCATCAGTTGGGATCATCGGCCGCCGGTGGCTCGTCGGGCTTCCTCGGTCGGCTGCTTCATTTTTTCGTTTTCTTCTTCTCTCTCTCCCCGATTCGTTTTCAACTTCTGATTCTTTTTTTTTTAATTTTTAATTTTTTTATTTATAAATTAGTTTATTATTAAAATATTCATTAAAATAGTCAAAAATATTCAAAATATCTACAAAAATTAATTTTTTATTCTAAAAAATTTATTTAATTTTATTTAATTTATTTATTATATTTTAACCATTTTTTGGGTATAATTTTTCCGTATTTTCGGGATATTGTCCCGAGTGACTTTTCGGTATTTCTAAAAATTTCGGATCTTGATCAATTGGACTCGAAATTTAATTATTTCTTCATTATTGATCAAGATTCTTAAATTCATTATTTTTAATAAAATTTTCTTATCGAATTTATTCCGGCTTTCGATCTTTTGACCGTTTTGCCCTTGCACGTGTTCGGGATTAATTTAACCCGACTTTCCTTCACGAATACTCATTCATTTCGTATTTTAAATCCTTACCTCCTGTCTGAATCTCGTTTCATTTAATTTGGGACCATTTTCATCCCTCATAAAAATTTACGATTAATTTTTCGGGTCTTACAATGTTGTTGGTGGATAAATTGTAAGATTTACCTAAAGGGGGTAAAATGTGGATTAAGGCATTGGTAAAATGCATAAGTGAATTATATTGAATAGTGAGGTCAAATATGGGTTAAAAACATTAACTTAAATAAATTGAATGAATAAATCGCAGCTTTCGAGGATACGCCGGAGCGAGTTCAGTCAAGAGCATAAGAAGCTAAGAGGAAAAGAGTCACACTAAGTAAATCGAGGAAAGGGAATTGTGTGAACTCTTAGAGATATCTGTGTGCAACTTGGGCGCATTAAATGCTTTGCTAGAATGCATGAGACATTAGAAAATGATGTTGGGTGATTGAAGGGCAAAAGTTGGGTGTTTGACAAATGTGCATGAAAACAAAAGCATATTGCTTTGAAAATCATGTTTTATTGCTTTTTAGCAAATGATTGGTAGGTTGGCTAACATTGAAATGATTTGCAAAAGAAATGAGTGTGTTTTGGTTTTGATAACCATACTTTGCAAAGTTTAGAGCCACCTACGTGATTTCGTGAGTATGAAAGTGTGCTAGAGTATGACTCACACGAGATTTGACGTGTTTTATACACATGAGTGCTAGAGGCACTAGTTTTCACATGGATTTCATATTTGTTTTGGCATTGTGCTTGGAGTTTGTCTCGCACTAGATGCCCACCTTGCATGTTGTCGTGTTTGGAGCTTCGAGTAGAATGGGTGTAACATCTATTAAAAGGCTCACACGTGCATTGTTTTGACATGATTAATTAGTTGTGTTAGGAGCTTCGGGTAGACAAGAGGTCGTACCGATTAAATAGGCTCACACGTGCGTTTGAGATGTGGCGTGATATGATGTGTTGATTGGGTCCACGGAGTACGTTGTACCGTGCATGTAGCATGGAGTACGTTGTACCGTGTTGAGTTGTGATGTGCCGTCTTCGGACAAGATCTGTTATGGACCAGTGGGTAAGATTTGACTCACCTCCCGTGTGGAAGCAGATAGTGGTGATATCCCGCACACCTGATCCGTGTATCCGATATCACAGGTTATGTACATAGACCTTGAGGTTATTACCTGTTGTTGAACTGCCTATCTCACATGTCTATTGCTTTGAGAATAAATCCATGTTTGAAATGATTTGCGGGTCAGGAAAGTCCAAGGGTGGGCTGAGACCTGACCAGTGTTGGATTGATTTGTTAATGATTTTTAAAGTGCACAGATGCATGATGTTTAATGCCATGCTTTATTGTGAAAATGCATGATGTTTAATGCCATGCTTTATTGTGAAAATGCATGATGGTTAATTCCATGCTGTTTGAGAAAATGCATGATGGGTAATGCCATGCTTTTATTGTGAATTATGCATGATGATTTATACCATGCCTTGAGTTGAAATGTGCACTGGATTTTAATAGTATAAATGCTTTACATACCATTAACACAATCATACAGTCATGTTTTGAGATAAATGATGAATTAAATGCTTTTGAGCATGGCATCACGATCACGTTGATAGTGCAGTATCTACCTGTTCGCGTGATTGCCTTACTGAGCGTGTGGTTTGCTCACCCCCCTTATTTTCCCCCTCTCTACAGAGATTTGAGTATAGAGTGAGCGTGACTGGAGGCTTGTCCCTTTTGGTAATCCGCTGCATCCCATCGCTAAAGGTATACACACTTGGATTATTTTGTATCTAAACTAGACATAGCACAGTAGCATTTTGTATGTAACTATTGGGGATGTAAAACAATGTTAACACATGTAACGACTCTGATATATATACATTTATACAAGTGTTTACTCATAAATAATGTTCAATTTGAATTGGTATGATGGAGTGAGTTAGACGTCGACACATAGCCCAATTGTTGAGAGTGAGGTTGTTCACAATCAAGAAGGATGATTAATAATTGATGCATGAAAATGCAAAAAATTTGTACGTATTTTGGTAAGTTGAGGGTCGTGACAATCTATGGCTGTAATAACAGAGCTTTGTCACCCGAATGAACAAAATAAAAAACAAACATGGAACCTTAGTAATAAACCAACCGAAACTATCAACAATAGGAGAAAATAAAGATTTTCATGAAACCTGAAAATAAAGAACTGGAATTTAACAACACTAAGAAGAAGAGAAATAGAAACAGTAACTATTCATTAATGTAAAAATAACAAAGACTAGAAATACGAAAACTTTTCATGAAAAGTAATGAGATTGCTATGAATATTGACTAAAAAATAGTTGATAATGGAAAAGAAAACTATAAAAACACAGAAAATAAATCCTAAAATTAACCCTAAAACTATTCTACCCTAGCTTACATTTTCAATTGCCATCATGTTCTATTTATACTCAAACATAGGGGTACAATGGTAAATTTTCATCCTAGATGAGTTGGCATTGTTTGGCCACTTGTCTTCAATTGATTTGCTACAGAATAGATATTTCCACGTCACTTGTCGGTTTGTCCAGTTGGCTGTGCAATGTGGCCCAGCGTGTGCCTTCCAGAATATTCGCTCGATATCTGTTGATCTTATTGTTTCGAAGCAAATAAAATATAGACACCTGGCATCACGCATGTCCAGACGACTGGTGACTCGGTCTGCAAAATTTGAAGTGGTCCAATCTCCTTTAACTTGTTTTCAGCCCAATTTTAACTGAAATGACTGAGTTTCATCTGCATTTAATTTATCTGCACATTAAAGAATTTTAATTAAATAAAGGGGATTATTAATAAAATAATATGGGGATTAAATAAATAATTAGGAATTTAAGCACAAATAATTCTATTAAAAATAGAATTATCATAGACCTTTCCTAGTTACAGGTAGGACTTTAATTGATGTACAAAAGGGGGAGTTGACTATGAGAGTCCTAGATCAGGAAGTGAAGTTTAATGTTTTCAAACCTTTGAAGCTCCCTGATGACTCTCAAGAGTGTTTTAAAATGGAGATTGAAGAGGATATAAGACTTGAGCATAAGAAATTTGAAAGAAGGAGGGAAGTAGATAAAGCTCAGGAGGATTTAACTATTAATATTTTGTCACCACTCTGGCTGATCCTCCTACTCTTCGCCCTGCTGCTGAGTGTTGTGTTCTTTAGCTGCATTTGAAATGGCTTAATTTTTCTTTTCACTTTGTATATAGTTTTTTTTCTTTTTCTTTTCCGTTGTTTCTTTCTTTCTTTATTTTACAAATTTCCTTTATAGTATTATGCTTTCAATCAAGCTTCGATTGTTCGTCATCATCATCAGAAAGGGGAGTACTCTGTTCTTGAACTTCAATGTTTATATTATCTACACACTGAGGACACTGTGCACTTCAAGTTTGGGGGAGAGGATATCACTTGAGTAATTTTAGGCAAAATTGAAATTTTTTTTTCAAAAATCTGAGCTTAAATTGTTTGATTGTGGGATGATTTAGTGCTTAGCATGTAGTTTTCCCATATTCCAATGATATGACCCCATGATTAAGTTTGATTTTGATTGACTGAGAAGCATGATTATAGGAAAAGTATGAAGTTGAATTCTTGAATTTGTCTTGATTCTGATTGTGATTTCCTCATTTTATGCACATGTCATGTCATGCATCTGTATATTTATTTAGAGAAAGCTTATGTGGACCTAGGATTGCATTTGTTCAATTGGTTTTGTGCATTATATTCTAGAATTTGTTTGATCTTATCTCGAGGTGAAATATTAGATCACACTTAATTAGGGAGATGATTTAGGCCATCTTTGGATCGTTTGAGCCTCTCGAGTCATCCCTGTACATATTTTACCCCTAGTCACCCATTTGGGCTAAATAAGCTTTTCTCTGTAAATACACCTGCATAATTTTCCTTTGCCTAAAGTAATTTTTTCCTATCCCTTACCATGAAAGCATGGAAAGTCATTTGGATAGATTATGAGATTTATACATATGGGTATCTGGTGATAGTGAAAGTTCGAAAAAAAAATTTGAAGAAAAGAAAAAGAAAAAGAAAAAGAAGAAGAAAGAAGAAGAAGAAAAATACAAAAATAGAATAAAATGTTTAGAAAAAGAAATAAGTTTTGGGGAAATAAATTTGAGCTCTTACATTAAGATCTTAGAAGTAATCCATGTTAAGGGGTAATTAAACCTAAATCGACTTTATCATACCTTAACCCCAACCTTACATTATAAGCTTAATGAAGTCCTATTGATCTTTAGTTAAGTGTGACAACATTAGTGGAGAGATAAGTGAAAAGCAAACTTATGGGAATGATCACATGTCATTGACTTTGCATTCACTATGTTTGCATAATCTGATCCGGATAATGTACTGTGAAGTGACTTTAACATTTTCACACACACATGGGGAGTCCAATTTGGGTTAGGACTTATGATTGAATGATTCTGAATGTTGGACTTGTCATTATGAGTCTTTGAGATCATAATCTGTACTTTTTCTTTGAGGATAATGTTGGGGAAATTTTACTGTTTTGTACTTGTCATTCCTACAATTGTTTTGTTTTGCTTGAGGACAAGCAAAAGCACAAGTTTGGGAGTGTGATAATTCTATTTTTAATAGAATTATTTGTGCTTAAATTCCTAATTATTTATTTAATCCCCAATTTATTTTATTAATTATCTCATTTATTTAATTAAAATTCTCTTATGTGCAGATAAATTAAATCTGGATGAAACTCAGTCGTTTCAGTCGAAATTGGGTTAAAAACAGGTTAAAGGAGACTTGACCACTTCAAATTTGTAGACCGAGTCACCAATCGTCTGGACACGCGTGATGCCAGGTGTCCGATTTTTATTTGCTTCGAAACGATAAGACTGACAGACACCGTGTGAACCTTCTGGAAGACACACGCAGGGCCACATCGCACATCCAATTGGACAAAAAGACTGATGACGTGAAAATATCTACTCTGCAACAAATCAAATGAAGACAAGTGGCCAAACAATGCCAACTCATCTAGGATGGAGAAATTACCATTGTACCCCTAAGTGTGTATATAAATAGAAAAAGATGGCAATTGAAAATGTATGTAGCCTAGGTTAGAATAGAAGTAATTTAGGAGTAGGAGTAATATAGGTAGAGTAGTTTTTAGAGTTATTTCTTTTCTAGTATTTTTTACTTTCCCGTTTGTTTTACTTTGCAATTTTTGTGAGCCACCATAGTTAGGTTACTATTCATGTCAAAATCTTGTGTTCATATCTAGTTCTTTGATTTATCTTTTTTTTTTTACATTAATGAATAGTTACCATTTCTATTTCTCTTCTTCTAGGTTTTGTTAAAATTCCAATCCTTTATTTTTATTCTCGGTTTTCATGAAAGGTTTTAATTTTTTTTCATAGTTGTTATCCGCGGGTTGCTTAGTATGTTGATTTCATTCTTCCATTTTAATTCAGACTTATGATTTCAATGGGGCAGCCGAGTATTGTGAGAGAAAATATATAGCTGGTGATAGTGGCTAAGGATTCTCTCCTTGCTCCATTGCTTCCATTTGCTTACGGGTCATTTAGTTGTTGTTTCTGAATCACTCACTTTACATTTACTGTGTGTTTCCTTATGTTCTTTTTTATTTGCTGTGTAGAGTCTTTCTTGTGTTGTTTGTGTATGTCTCGGCCTCTTTGTTTTGTGGTGTTGTGAAGGCTAGGTAGAAGCGAAAGTGTTGCTGGTTGCTGGTCTAAACAGCAGCTACCCTAGGCCTTGCAGTAGCTGGTAGACAGCCTCGTGGTTTTCGAAGAGCAGAGCATCACAGCCTTACCTCTCGGTTTCATTCTAAGTTTCCTATTTGATTGTTATTTACTGTCCTAAACTTTTATTATAAGCATGTTTTCTGGTTTATAGCATTGTAATTATGAGGTTGCAAGGAACCGAGAACCATAAATCATCCTCTGTTCAGCCCTGTTTTGTTCACCATTCACCGTTTTAAATAATATTTGTTACTTCTTACTTTGGTGTGCTGCATGTGATTCCATTTTTATCTTTTTGACTCTGCATAGATTTTCTTACTCCTATTTGTCCAGGTGATCATCATTTGTACTTAAGAGCTTTTATTTTTCTGTTACGTTATTCATGTGTTCAACCTATTTATCTGTGGCTGAAATTTGGAGTGATTGAGTGTTTGTTTTGTGCTGTTGTTAAGGCATCAACACTGCTGTGTAGCAAAAGCAAAGTTGAGGCATTGATTACCGGTGCTTAAGCATAAAGGAAGCTGGTTGTTTGCTACGTGTTGTTGCTTGAAGAGGTTGGTAGGTGCAGTAGATCCCAGCTAAAGGCAGTGCATGACTTTTGTACAGCAGAGAATGATAGCTGTAATCTGCTGCATGGAGGAGTTGGGCACAATAGTCAGTACAGTGCACGGTCTAACAGCTGAGGCAGCACTTGGACACAGCAGAAGCAAATCATGCGCTGGTGCCAGGACAGCAGACCTGGACAGAACCATCACCTGGAAATGGAGAGCAAAGCTGGATTTTGCTGAAGAAGACATGAACAGTCCTATTTATCGGGACCACATGGCTGGCTTGTTGGTTAAGGCCTTGTTTGGCCGATTGTGCACTGTTCATTTGTTATTTTTTGGTTTTACCTTAATGAGTTTAATTGTTGATTCTTGTTAGTTGTTAGTTAGGTACTTCAATCAATTAATGGTAGGTTAGTTTAATATCTTTGCATGTCAATTTAATTTTTAATTTTAATTTTTTAGTTAGTAGTTCATTTTATATTATATGTTTTAGGACTTATTTTTGTTTAGTATTTTATGAGTTGAAATTAGAGTTAATTTAGATTAAATGTGTTTCATGCATTTTTAATTTAGTTTTCATTTTTATTAGATTTTAGGTTAGTTTAATTTGTAATTTTTATTAGTTTAATTACATGCATTTCAAGCTTTTTTAAATTTAGTTTAATTAATTTTATTGCTTTATTTTCATATTTGCATTTTATTTTAATTGCGTTAATTCATCTTAACTGTTTTAATTTTCTTTTGTAGGTTCTTGCTTTTTATTGCTTTGAGCTTTGTAAGTAATTTTAGCTATGTTTAATTTTTATTATTTTATAGTTTTATTATTTTCAGTACTTTTAATTTTCAGACTTAGTCGACCACCCACACTAAACTTCATAATTTGCTAGGATATACTTAGGGTAAGATTAACCGGTAGTTAATTAGGCTGATCAACTTTTCTGTGGGACGATCACTCGGGACTCAAATCCCATTATTACTTGTACGACCCGTGCACTTGCGGATAATATGTTTAAGTCGTACCAAAAGCTGTATGGGTTCTTTGAGTGCACTACTACTGAGATGGTAAGGTTTGCCGCTTTTATGCTGAAGGGATCAGCAGAACATTGGTGGAAGTCGACCAGGCTTATTTTGAGGGCCCAGCATACTGATATCAGCTGGGATGTGTTTTTGGAGGCTTTTCGGAGACAGTATGTATCGGATACCGCATAGCGGAAGATGAAAATGGCATTTTTGGGACTGACCTAAGGGAGGAGGACTGTGGATGAGTGCGAGACGACCTTTATCTCCCTGGGCAGACCATTCTTAGCTACGGGTAGGACATTGATTGACGTGCAAAATGAGGAATTGACCATGAGAGTCCTAAATCAGGAGGTGACATTTAATGTTTTTAAATCTTTGAGGTTCCCTGGTAACTCTTAAGATTGTTTTAGGATGGAAGTTAAGGAAGATATAATTCTTGGGCACAAAATATCTGCTAGAAGGATGGAAGTAGATAGAGTTAGGGACAATTTGACCGTCAGTATTCTGCCAGCACTTTGGCTGACCCTCCTACTTCTAACCCTGCTACTGAGCGTCATTTTCTTCAGTTGCATTTGATGTGCTTTATCCCTCTTTTTGTTTTTTGTACAGTTCTTTTTCTTTTCTCTGTTGTTTCTTTCTTTGTTTCTTTTACAGTTAGCCTTTGCAACAACACTCTCTCATCAAGCTTCACATGTGCTTCATCATCAGATAGGGGAGTATTCTATTTTTTAGCTTCAATTCTTATATTATCTGCATACTGAGGACACTGTGCACTTTAAGTTTGGGGGTGGGGATTCACTTGTGCATTTCTGAAAATTTTTGGGCAAAATTGCAAAACTTTTTCGAAAATATGAGCTTACATTGTTTGATTTTAGGATGATTTAGTGCTTAGCATGTGATTTTTCCCATATTCCGATGATATAACCCCATGATTTAGTCAGACTTTGATTGAATGGGAAACATGATTGTAAGAAAAGCATGAAGTTGTATTCTTGAATTTGTCTTGACTCTGATTGTGATTTCCTCATTTTATGCAAATGTCATGTCATGAATCTGTATACTTATTTAGAGAAAGCTTATGTGGACATAGGATTGCATTTGTTTTGTTGATTTTGTGCATCATATTCTAGAATTTGTTTGATCTTATCTCGATGCGAAATATTAGATCACACTTAATTAGGGAAATGATTTAGGCCATCTTTGGATCGTTTGAGTCTTTCCAGCCATCCTTGTACATATTTTACCCATAGTCACCCATTTGGGCCAAATACGTTTTTCTCTGTAAATACACTTGCATCTTTTCCTATCTCTTTCCTCGAAAGCGTGTAAATTCACTATGATATATCTTAAGCTAAGTACATATGGGTTATGGTGATAGTGAAATCTCGAAAAAAAAAAAAGAGAAGAAAATAAAGAAAGAAAGAAAGAAAGAAGAAGGAAGAAGAAAAATACAAAAATAGAATAAAAATGTTTAGCAAAATAAATAAGTTTGGGGAACAAATATGAGCTTTTACATCAAAGATCCTAGAAGTAATACATGTTAAAGGGTAATTAAACCTAAATCGACTTTATCATACCTTAGCCCTAGCCTTACATTACGAGCTGGATGAAGTCCTATTGATCTTTGGTTATGTGTGACTACATTAGTAAAGAGGGAAGTGAAAAGCAAACTTATGGGAATGATCACTTGTCAGTGACTTTGCATTTACTGTGTTTGCATAATCTGATCCGAATAATGTACTGTGAAGTGGCTTTGGCATTTTCACACACACACACGAGGAGTCCAATTTTGGTTAGGACTTATGATTGAATGATTTTGAGTATTTGACTTATAATTGTAAATCTTTGGTATCGGAGTATGTACTTTTTCTTTGAGGATAATATTAAGGAAATCAATATGTTTAGTACTTGTTTGTTCCTACATTTATTTTGTTTTACTTGAGGACAAGCAAAATCTCAAGTTTGGGGTGTGATAATTCTATTAAAATAGAATTATTTATACTTAATTTCTAAATTAATTATTTTAATCCCTATATTATTTTATTAATGATCCCCTCAATTTAATTACAATTCTCATGTTTGTAGATAAATTAAATCCAGATGAATTTCAGTAGAAAATGGATTGAAAATGGGCTTAAAAGAACATATTGGCCATCACATGCCACATCGCACATCCAAGTGGACAAGAAGAGAAATGACATGGAAATATCTTCTCTAAAGCGAATGGAATGAAGACAAGTGACCAAACAATGCCAACTCATCTAGGATTGGAAATTACCTTTGTACCCCAAATTTTATGTATAAATAGAATATGATGAGGCAATTGGAAACCAAGTAGTTTTTAGGAAGTAGTTTAGAATAAGTTTTTAAAGTAGTTTTTATAACTAGATTTTAGAGTAGTTTTAGTTTTTTTTAGGTTAAAGTTTTTATTGCTAGGTTTATTTTCTTTCCCTAGTTTTCTTTTAAGCTATTTCACGTTGGCAGCCACCATTATTATAGGTTTTACAAAGTTTCCATTTTACTATTTTCGACACATTTTGCTTCTTTAATGAAAAGCTTTGTTTCTTTTTCATTTTACTAGTTCCATTTACTAATCTGTTTTGATTTTCATCTTATTGTTCAATCCATTGGAAGGCTGGTGACAGCAGCCATATTACTCAACCCGTTACCCCTGTTTCATTTTCGTTTTCCTGTACATTTGTTTATATATCGTTTATCTTACATTTTTCCAGTTTGTGAGTTTCATCATTCTCTATTTTATAGTTCGTTTGTTTTCTTTTATTATTTGTTTACTGTTTCATTGCCTTCCTACTATTTTCGACTTTAATTTCTTAAAATTTTATGATGAAAAATGTAATGTTCTGAGTTAATCTGATTTCATTTTATTTTTTTTATTTTTCTATTATGAAATCAACGCATCCATTTTTTTGGTATTTCAAGATTACTGCCCTGATCTTTCCTTCTGCTTTCGGTTTTGCATTGTGTTTTCCCTATTCTAGTTTAGTTTTCATTTTTTGCTAGATAATGCCTCATTGGTAGCTACTGCTTGGAAGAAATTATGTTGGTTGGAGGGCGTGACTGATGCCACTAATGACTTGATGGTGTTGCTGGTTGGTGCTGAAGCTGGTGGGACTGTGATAATTCTATATTTTTAGAATTATTTGTGCTTAATTTCCTAATTAATTATTTAAATCTCCAATTTATTTTGTTAATTATCCCCTTTATTTAATTAAAATTCTCATATTTGTAAATAAATCAAATCCGGATGAGATTTGAATATTTCGGTAGAAAATGGATCGAAATCGGGCTAAAATCGAGATTGAGCCACGTGGACAACACGAGTCATGTCACCTAGCACATCTAATTGGACAAGAAGACCGATGACATGGAAATATCTTTTCAAGGATCCAATGGTGTGAAGACAAATGGCAAAAGAAATGCCAACTCATCAAGGATATGGAAATTACCATTTTACCCCTAGTGTTATTATAAATAGAAAAAGATGGAAATTGAAGAGGGATGTAATTTTTAGGGTAGAATAGTTTTAAGGTATTCTTAGGTTTTATTTTGTTCTTAAATTTGTCCATTTTCTGTTAGTCATTTTTCTCAATGTTTTAATATTCACTTTTATGTTCTTCATTAGTTTTTGTTAAATTCCATTTCAATAAAAACTTACTTTCATTTCATGCTCTCGGTTTGGATTCATTAAGCTCTTTTATTTGCAAATTTTTATTCACAAAGATTGCTCCTTATTTCAATTCTCGGTTTTTCCTTAAACTTTGTTTATGTTTCATTAGTTTCATTTGTTAAACCATCACTTTTGTGGCTCTCGGATTTGTGTTCTGTAACACTTTGAGCAATCGGGTTCGGTAACATTTCCATTCAATCTTCTGCCCTTTTGATTCTGTTGCCTTGATGTGGGAGGATGCAAAGCATTTGTCCACATCAAGAGCAATGTGGAGTCACGGCTGGAGAAGAAAATGATGCAATCCGAGCCGCTGGTTCACGTTACTTCACCATTCAATTTTTTACAAGTTCATTTTAATGTTCTGCTGTTAAGGATTGCTTCTTCCTATTCGGTTTATTGTTGGTATTATTGAAAGGTTCAGTTTTGACTTCATTCACTGAACTACACACATGCTTCCCTGTTACCGCATATTAATGCTAACCTCTGTTATTTTCTACTGATTATGTTTATGCTCTCGGTTCTACATTTGCTTACCACTACACTTCATGTTGTTCTTTTATTTAGTTAAGTGTTTCCACCTTGCTTTTTGTTACCAACTGTCACCATTCATTGTAGAACATAGCATGAGTTCACCATGGCAGCAAATCGGTGATTAATTGTTCCTCTGTTTAGCTCTGTTTTACGTTTTCTCCACTGTTCATTGTTGTTATTTTTCCGTCATTCATTATTGAGCTGGTATTACTTTCCTGTTTATGATTCCATTGCTGTGTTGTCATCCTTCACCATCACTAATGCTGCTGAAGTAGATGTTCATAGGGTGCAGAGTTTGGGTAACCAGGATCGGGTCCAGCCCCTGTCTTCTTGTGTTGTCTGCTGTTGCCGAGAGCTTGGATGCGTGCTGCTTTGTGATGATGCAGATTCTGGACAGCATAGCCAGCTGCTGAATGTACAAGTATGATGTGATGCAAGAAGCCATGGACGAATGTTGATGCAGCACTTGGAGACAGCCGACAGCAGTTGGAGCAGAAGCACAAAACCGAAGAGAACAGCATCCTTGAGCAGCACTTGCAGTAGCAGTACGAGGCTAGGACAACTCCGGTGGTGGATGTACAGCAGTAGCAGGTGGCAGAGGACAAAACCGTGAAAGCCTGATGCAGTGTGTAGTCAAAACAAAAGCAGAATGCAGCAGAGAAGCAGTTGCCAAAACCGTGAACATAGCCTGGAAATAACATGCAATTAGAAAGATAATGAACAGTGCAGTGGCGGGAATCCCATTTAATTGCCAAAATTGTTAAGGCCTTGTTTGACCATCTCTCTTTTGTTAAGCTTCATGTTTAATGTATTTTTATTATTTTTTATTACGATAATTAGTTGTTAGTTTAGGATAGTTGTTAGTTGACAAGTTAGATTAGTTATAGTGTTTAAATTTGTTAATTTAATTTGTAGTCTTAATTTTTTTTTGGTAGTTAATTTTATATTAAATGTTTTAAGATTTTATTTTAGTTTAGATACATTTAGAGTTAATTTAGATTAAATGTATTTTATACATTTTTAATTTAGTTTTTATTTTTATTAAGTTTTAGTTTAGTTTAAATTGCATTTTAGGTTAGTTTAATTGTAGTTTAATTAATCTTGTTTTGTTATTTTCATAATTGCATTTTATTTTAATTGCGTTAATTAGTTTTAACTGTTTTAATTTCTTTTGTAGGTTTTTGATTTTAATTGCGTGGAGCACTGTAAGTATTTTTGTTCGGTTTTAATTTTCTTTATTTTATAGTTTTATTATTTTCAATAGTTTTAATTTAGATTTAGTAGATCACCCACTTAAACTCCATAATTTGCTAGGATATACTTAGGGTGCGTTTGGTTCGGGGGAAAAAAAATTACCTTGGAAAACAAAATTACCTTTTATCCAGGAAAAAAATTTTAAGGAGTAAATTCTAGGGAAAAAAAATTACTTTAGATCCAAAAAAAAAATTTTTGACTCAGGTAATCTAAAAATACCTCAGGATCCGAAGGTAATCATTTTACCCCAGATTTTTCCAAAATTGAGCACTGTAGGTAAAATAAAATGACTGACAAAGAGGAAAAGAATCGAACCGAACGGGGGAATCGAATGACGAAAAAAAAAATTACGGGGGGAAAAAAATTCCCCCCAACCAAACGCCCCTTTAGGGTAAGATTAACCGGTACTTAATTAGGCTAGTCAACTTCTCTGTGGGACGATAATTTCAGGACTCAAATCTCATTATTACTTGTACGACCCGTGCACTTGCGGTAATACCCTTAGGGCTCATCAAGTTTTTGGCGCCGTTGCCGGGGAAGTTTTAATTAGTCGTTAATTAATATCAGTGAAATTATACTTAGGTGTAATTCTAGCTTGTACATATTTAGGTTGTAAATTTTTAGATCCTTAGTTTAGTTTAGTTAAATTTTCTCATAGTAAATTAAAATAAAAAAAATTTGAAAAATTTAAAAACTTAAAAATTTTTCTAAGGACTTTCTGATGTTTGCATGCGTAGAGCAAGGAGTTTTGATTGCTTTCCTCTAGATCCTGAAATCGAACGAACTCTTAGACAAATTCGAAAGGATTCTAGGAAATTTACAGTTTCGCAGCAAAACACGATGGCAAAAAATAGGGAAAGTAGGACCGTTGGAGATTATGCGGTGCCGACGGTCGAAGGATATTATACCGGCATTAGGCCACCAGCTGTCCCTGCTAATAATTTTGAAATTAAGCCGTCCATCCTCCAGATGATCCAGACCTTTGTACAGTTCAGTGGGCTTTAGCACGATGACCCACATGCTCACCTTGGGCAATTCCTGGACTTATGCAACACGTTTAAACACAATGGATTATCGGATGATGCGCTTAGACTTTGACTATTCCCCTTCTCACTTAGGGATAGGCGAGACATTGGTTGACGTCCCTGCCTCCAGGATCAATTTCTACATGGGACGAGTTAGCCCACCAATTTCTAGTCAAATTTTTTTCTCCCTCTAAAATGGCCAGACTCCGTAGCGATATATCCTCCTTTACCCAGTATGACTCTGAATCTCTTTATGAGGCATGGGAACGATATAAGGAGCTTCTTAGGAAGTGCCCTCACCATGGCCTACTTCTATGGCTGCAAGTCCAGACCTTCTACAATGGACTTACAAGCCAAAATAGGACCATAGTGGACGCTGCTTCAGAAGGAGCCTTGATGTGCAAAACAATGGAGGAGGCTTATGAGCTGCTAGATAAGATGGCAGCTAACAACTATCAATAGTCCTCGAAAAGGTAATTTTCGAAGAAATCGACAGGTATATATGAGCTCGACACTCTGTCCACCTTGACATCTCAAATCGCCAATCTTACAAAGAAGGTGGAGTCGCTCAGTACCCAATCTAATCCTTCCAACAATCCTAACTCTGTGTTTTCTGTCTAAAGTCCTTTTCTCTCTTGTGATCTGTGTAGTGGTATCCACGCTGTGGATAGGTGTCCACTTAACCTAGAGTCGGTTCAGTACGTTGCCCCTAAGCAACAGAATAACCCTTTTCCAAACACCTATAATCCAGGGTGGAGGAACCATCCTAACTTTTCTTGGAGCCAAAACCAAGGGCAAGCATCTAATTCTAGACCAGCAGGACCCCCAGGTTTTCAAGCTCCACAGGTTCAGGTACCACCACAACATCAATTTCCTCACCACCCACCACCTCCATATCCACATCATCCACCGAATCATTCCCATCCATCCCACTTCCATCAACCACCACCACCACAACCCCAACATTCACCTGCAGCTGATAAGAAACCCTCTCTTAAGGAAATGTTCACGACAATCTTGCAAAATCAAGCAACTTCAATTAAGAACCTAGAGGTTTAGGTAGGACAGATAGCAAACGCTTTTAGTCAACGTCCTCAAGGAACCCTTCCTAGTAACACAGAAGCCAATCCTGTTAGGCAAAGGGAAGGGAAGGAACATGTGAAAGCTATCACCCTTAGGAGTGGCAGAGAGCTAGTAACTCACCCTGTTAAGTCCATACCTAACCAGCCCACAGTTGCAAAACCCATAGGTTCTAGTGAAGCAGCTCAGAAGGAGCAAGAATCAAAAGATCAAGCTACAAAAGAAACAAAGCCAGGCATTTCTTCACCTTTACCTGTTTCTTTGACACAACCTTCTTTAACCTCTGATGCTACAAAAGGTTCCACTACATCTCCTCCTGTTAGGCCACCAGTCCATTTTCCTCAGAGATTTCACAATAAAAAATTGGACCAACAATTTACAAAATTCCTTGAGGTTTTTAAGAAACTTCACATTAACATTCCATTCGCAGATGCCTTAAAGCAAATGCCAAGCTATGTGAAGTTTATGAAGGACATCCTCTCTAGGAAAAGAAGATTGGAAGATTATGAAACGGTGGCCCTAACTAAAGAGTGTAGTGCCATCATCCAGAGAAGGTTACCCCCAAGCTCAAGGATCCCGGGAGCTTTACCATGCCATGTACTATTGAAAATTTATTCTTTGGTAGAGCCCTATGCGATCTAGGAGCTAGTATAAATCTGATGCCTTTATCTATCTATCAGAAGTTAGGAATAGGAGATGCCAAGCCCACCACAATGACCCTCCAGTTGGCTGATTGATCAATAAAATATCCGAAGGGGATCATTGAGGATGTCTTAGTGAAAGTGAACAAGTTTATTTTTCCTGTAGATTTTATCGTGTTTGACATGGAGGAAGACAGAGAAGTCCCAATCATACTAGGCAGACCATTCCTAGCAACTGGTAGAACTTTAATAGATGTACAGAAGGGAGAGTTAACAATGAGAGTTCAAGATCAGGAAGTCAAGTTTAATGTGTTCAAATCTCTAAGGTTACCTGATGACTCTCATGATTGTTTTAGGATGGATTTAGTGGATAAGGACATCACTGAGGAGTTTTCCAAGACACATCCTTTAAACCCTTTAGAAGCTTCTTTAGTGAAATTTGTTGATCTTAGAGAATACAGAGAAGATAATGATGAGGTCTACGAGACTTTATAGTTATTAGAGGTCACTCCTTTTGAGGAAATTGCCCAATTTGAGACACTAGACTCTTCATCTATTCCAGCTTCAAATATCTTTCCATCTACTAGTAATCCTCCAGCATTAGAACTCAAACCTTTACCCTCACACCTTAGGTATGCTTACTTAGGTGAATCCTCCACACGACCGGTAATAGTATCTGTTACTCTCTCCAGTGATCAGGAAGCAAAATTACTACAAGTGCTAAGAGACCATCAGAAGGCTATAGGCTGGTCTATCTCTGACCTTAAGGGTATTAGTCCCTCTATTTGTATGCATAAGATACTATTGGAAGAGGGGTATAGGTCATCCATAGAGCACCAGCATCGACTGAGCCCTGTAATGAAAGAAGTTGTTAGGAAGGAGATCATTAAGTGGTTAGATGCAGGGATTATATATCCCATTTCTGACAGTGCCTGGGTGAGCCCAGTATAATGTGTCCCTAAAAAGGGAGGGATGACAATGATTAAGAATGAAAATAATGAGCTCATCCCCACTAGGACTGTCACTGGTTGGCGAGTATGTATGGACTATAGGAAACTCAACAAGGCCACCAGGAAAGACCACTTCCCTTTGCCCTTCATTGACCAAATGTTAGATCGATTAGCTGGTCACGAATTTTACTGTCTGTTGGATGGATACTCTGGGTACAATCAAATAGCTATAGCCCCAGAAGACCAAGAAAAGACTACCTTCACTGTCCCTATGGGACCTTTGCTTTTAGAAGAATGCCTTTTGGCCTATGCAATGCACCTGCTACATTCCAACGTTGCATGATGGCCATATTTCACGATATAGTGGAGGATTTTCTTGAGGTTTTCATGGACGATTTCTCAGTATTTGGGGATAGCTTTGATTTATGTCTGCATAATTTGGCATTAGTATTGAGAAGGTGTGAAGAAACAAACTTAGTGCTTAATTGAGAGAAATGCCACTTTATGGTGAAAGAAGGT
The DNA here is from genome assembly GCA_033439115.1 of Firmiana major. Taxonomy (NCBI): domain Eukaryota; kingdom Viridiplantae; phylum Streptophyta; class Magnoliopsida; order Malvales; family Malvaceae; genus Firmiana; species Firmiana major. Next base: position 15,056,302 of record CM065903.1, on the reverse strand, counting down.
ATAGTGCTTAGGCGCAAAATTTCTGTTGGGGGGGATAGAAGTGGATAAAGCTAAGGTGGAAATCATTGAGAAGTTACCTCCCCCTACATCTGTTAAAGGAATCAGAAGTTTCCTGGGCCATGCAGGATTTTACAAAAGGTTCATTAAGGATTTTTCTCAGATATCTAAGCCTTTATGTAATCTCCTGGAAAAAGACACTACATTTTGCTTTGATGAACAATGCTTAGGAGCATTTAAAACGTTGAAGGAGAAATTAGTTACAGCCCCTGTAATCATAGCTCCAGATTGGAGTTTACCCTTTGAGCTTATGTGTGATGCAAGTGATTATGCTGTTGGGGCTGTACTAGGATAAAGAAAAGGAAGAGTCTTTTATGCTATCTACTATGCAAGCAAAACTCTGAATGAGGCCTAGTTAAACTATGCTACAATCGAGAAGGAGTTATTAGCCGTAGTATTTGCTTTTGATAAGTTTCGCTCCTATCTCATTGGTAATAAGGTAATAGTTTTTACTGATCATGCTGCCATTAAGTACTTAGTCTCCAAGAAGGATGCAAAGCCGAGGCTGGTTAGATGGATTCTCCTACTACAGGAGTTTGACTTGGAGATTAGGGAAAGGAAAGGTATGGAGAATCAGGTTGCTGACCATTTATTTAGATTAGAGAGTGGACTTAAAGAAGATGGTACAACTATTAATGAGTCCTTTCCTGATGAGCAGCTATTTACTTTCGGGCACTCTAGCTTGCCCTGGTACGCTGATTTTGTAAATTATCTGGTGAGCAATGTGATGCCACCTGATTTGACTGCCCAGTAAAAGAAAAAGTTTTTGAGTGATGTCAAGTATTATGTTTGGGATGAGCCCTTCCTGTACAAGCAATGTAAAGATCAAATTTTGAGAAGGTGTGTTCCCATGGAAGAAGTAGAGGATATACTTAGACATTGTCACTCTTCTGATTATGGAAGGCACTTTGGAGGAGAGAGGACAATGGCCAAGGTTTTGTAATCTGGATATTACTGGCCCACGTTATTTAAGGATGCCCACTACTTTGGCTGAAATGTGATAGATGTCAGAGGGTAGGTAATATTTCCAAAAGAAATGAGGTGCCTCTGACTAATATTTTAGAAGTAGAACTCTTTGATGTCTGGGGTATTGATTTCATGGGACCATTTGTTCCTTTATATGGCAATCTCTATATTTTAGTGGCTGTGGACTATGTGTCGAAATGGGTTGAAGCGATGGCTTTACTAACTAATGATGCCAAGGTAGTAGTAAGGTTTTTAAAGAAGAATATTTTCACATGATTTGGCACACCTAGGGCTATCATTAGTGATGGAGGATCCCACTTTTGCAATCGAAGTTTTGATGGGCTGTTAAAGAAATACGGGGTCAAACATAAGGTAGCCACTGCTTATCACCCACAGACGAGTGGCCAAGTAGAGTTATCCAATAGGGAAATTAAGGGGATATTGGAGAAAACAGTGAACCCAAGTAGGAAGGACTAGTCCATTAGGTTAGAGGATGCACTTTGGGCCTATAGGACAGCCTTCAAAACACCTTTAGGAATGTCCCCTTATCAGCTTGTGTATGGTAAAGCCTGTCATCTACCAGTAGAGCTTGAGCACAAGGCCTATTGGGCCCTTAAGAATCTGAATTTCAACTTAGAGGCAGTAGGGGAGAAGAGGCTACTATAGCTCAATCAGTTAGATGAGTTCAGGTTACAGGCATATGAGAATACCAAGCTCTACAAGGAAAAGACTAAGCGATAGCATGATAAGAAAATTAAGGAGAGACACTTCGAGCCAAGCCAGCAAGTTTTGTTGTTTAATTCACGCTGAAGTTGTTTCCAGGAAAGCTTAAGTCTAGGTGGTCAGGTCCCTTCACCATTACACAAGTATTCCCTCATGGAGCCATTGAAATTATGGATGAGACATTGAATCAACCCTTTAAGGTTGATGGGGGCAGATCGAAACACTATTTTGGGGGAGGGTTTGATCGTCAGCATTCTGTGACCACTTTAGCTGACCCTCCTACTTCTGATCTTGCTACTTAGCTTCATTTTTCTATTTGTACTTTTCTTTTCTTTTTTGTTGTTTCTCTCTTTATTTTGCAGATTGCTTTTGTAGACTTACCTTTTCAATCAAGCTTCAGTTGTTCATCATCATCAGAAAGGGGAGTACTCTGTCTTGAGCTTAAATTCTTATATTATCTGCACACTGAGAATACTGTGCACCTTAAGTTTGGGTGAGGGGATATCACTTGAGCTATTTTGTGAAAAAATTGGATAAATTTTCAAAATTTTTTCAAAAATCTGAGAAAGAATTTTTCAAAATGTTTTCGATAATATGAGCTTAAATTTCTTGATTTTGGGATGATTTAGTGCTCAGTATGTAGTTTTCTCATATTCCGATGATATGACCCCATGATTTAGTATGATTTTGATTGACTGAGAAGCATGATTATAGGAAAAGCATGAAGTTGAGTTCTTGAATTTGTCTTGATTCTTATTATGATTGCCTCATCTTATGCACATGTCATGTCATGAATCAGTATATTTATTTAGAGAAAGCTTATGTGTACATAGGATTGCATTTGTTCAGTTGATTTTGTGCATCATATTCTAGAATTTGTTTGATCTAATATCGAGGTGAAATATTAGATCACACTTAATTAGGGAGATGATTTAGGCCATCTTTGGATCGTTTGAGCCTTTCTAGCTATCCTTGTACATATTCTACCCCTAGTCACCCATCTGGGCCATATAAGCTTTTCTCTGTAAATACACCTGCTTATTTTTGTTTCCTTAGCTTAAATACTTTTTCCTATCCCTTACCCCGAAAGCATGAAAAGTCATTGGATATATTGTGAGCTATATGGGTATTAAGTGATTGTGAAGGAGTATGTAAAAAAAAATGAATGAAAGAAAAAGAAAAAGAGAAAAAGAACAAGAAAATAAGAAAAAAATGTTTAGCAAAATAAATAAGTTTGGGGAAAATAGTTAGAGCTTTTACATTATAGATCCTAGAAGTAATGCATGTTAAGGAGTAATTAAACCTAAATCGACCTTATCATACCTTAGCCACAGCCTTACATTACAAGCTTAATGAAATCCTATTGATCTTTGGTTAAGTGTGACTACATTAGTGGAGAGAGAAGTGAAAAGCAAACTTATGGGAATGATCACATGTCATTGACTTTGCATTCACTGTGTTGCATAATCTGATCCGGATAATGTACTGAGAAATGACTTAAACATTTTTCACACACTCACGAGGAGTCCAATTTGGGTTAGGACTTATGATTGAATAATTCTAAGTGCTGGATTTGTAATTGTGAATCTTTGATTTCATAGTCTGTACTTTTTCTTTGAGGATGATATTGGGCAAATTATTGTGTTTTATACATGTCATTCCTACAATCATTTTGTTTTGCTTGAGGACAAGCAAAAACTCAAGTTTGGGGTGTGATAATTCTATATTTTTAGAATTATTTGTACTTAATTTCCTAATTAATTATTTAAATTCTCAATTTATTTTGTTAATTATCCCCTTTATTTAATTAAAATTCTCATGTTTGCAGATAAATCAAATCCGGATGAGATTTGAATATTTCGATAGAAAATGGATCGAAATTGGGCTAAAATCGATATTGAGCCACGTGGCAACACGAGTCATGCCACCTAGCACATCCAATTGGACAAGAAGACCGATGACATGAAAATATCTTTTCAAGGAGCCAATGGTGTGAAGACAAGTGGCAAAAAAAATGCCAACTCATCAAAGATGTGGAAATTACCATTTTACCCCTAGTGTTATTATAAATAGAAAACAATGGAAATTGAAGAGGGATGTAATTTTTAGGGTAGAATAGTTTTAAGGTATTCTTAGGTTTTATTTCGTTCTTAAATTTCTCCATTTTCCGTTAGTCATTTTTCTCAATGTTTTAATATTCATTTTTCATGTTCTTCATTAGTTTTTGTTAAATTCCATTTCAATAAAAACTTTCTTTCATTTCATGCTCTCGGTTTGGATTCATTAAGCTCTTTTATTTGCAAATTTTTATTCACAAAGATTGCTCCTTATTTGCAAATTTTTATTCACAAAGATTGCTCCTTATTTCAATTCTCGTTTTTCCTTAAACCTTTTTTATGTTTCATTAGTTTCATTTGTTAAACCATCACTTTTGTGGCTCTCGAATTTGTGTTCTGTAACACTTTGAGCAATCGAGTTCGGTAACATTTCCATTCAATCTTTTGCCCTTTTGATTCTGTTGCCTTGATGTGGGAGGATGCAAAGCATTTGTCCACATCAAGAGCAATGTGGAGTCACGGCTGGAGAAGAAAATGATGCAATCCGAGCTGCTGGTTCACGTTACTTCACCATTCAATTTTTTACAAGTTCATTTTAATGTTCTGTTGTTCAGGATTGCTTCTTCCTATTCGGTTTATTGTTGGGATTATTGAAAGGTTCAGTTTTTACTTCATTCACTGAACTACACACATGCTTCCCTGTTACCGCATATTAATGCTAACCTCTGTTATTTTCTACTGATTATGTTTATGCTCTCGGTTCTGCATTTGTTTACCACTACACTTCATGTTGTTCTTTTATTTAGTTAAGTGTTTCCACCTTGCTTTTTGTTACCAACTGTCACAATTCATTGTAGAACATAGCATGAGTTCACCATGGCAGCAAATCGGTGATTAATTGTTCCTCTGTTTAGCTTTGTTTTACGTTTTCTCCATTGTTCATTGTTGTTATTTTTCCGTCATTCATTATTGAGCTGGTATTAGTTTCCTGTTTATGATTCCATTGCTGTGTTGTCATCCTTCACCATCACTAATGCTGCTGAAGTAGATGTTCATAGGGTGCAGAGTTTGGGCAACCAGGATCGGGTCCAGCCCCTGTCTTCTTGTGTTGTCTGCTGTTGCCGAGAGCTTGGATGCGTGCTGCTTTGTGATGATGCAGATTCTGGACAGCATAGCTAACTGCTGAATGTACAAGTATGATGTGATGCAAGAAGTCATGGACGAATGTTGATGCAGCACTTGGAGACAGCCGACAGAAGTTGGAGCAGAAGCACAAAACCGAAGAGAACAACATCCTTGAGCAGCACTTGCAGTAGCAGTACGAGGCTAGGACAACTCCGGTGGTGGATGTACAGCAGTAGCAGGTGGCAGAGGACAAAACCGTGAAAGCCTGATGCAGTGTGTAGTCAAAACAAAAGCAGAATGCAGCAGAGAAGCAGTTGCCAAAACCGTGAACATAGCCTGGAAATAACATGCAATTAGAAAGATAATGAACAGTGCAGTGGTGGGAATCCCATTTAATTGCTAAAATTGTTAAGGCCTTGTTTGGCTATCTCTCTTTTGTTAAGCTTAATGTTTAATGTATTTTATTATTTTTGATTATGATAATTAGTTGTTAATTTAGGATAGTTGTTAGTTGACAAGTTAGATTAGTTATAGTGTTTAAATTTGTTAATTTAATTTGTAGTCTTAATTTTTTTTAGTAGTTAATTTTATATTAAATGTTTTAGGATTTTATTTTAGTTTAGACGCATTTAGAGTTAATTTAGATTAAATGTATCTTATCCATTTTTAATTTAGTTTTTATTTTTATTAAGTTTTAGTTTAGTTTAAATTCCATTTTAGGTTAGTTTAATTGTAGTTTAATTAATCTTGCTTTGTTATTTTCATAATTGCATTTTATTTTAATTGCGTTAATTAGTTTTTATTGTTTTAATTTCTTTTGTAGGTTTTTGATTTTAATTGCATGGAGCACTGTAAGTAATTTTGTTCGGTTTTAGTTTTCCTTATTTTATAGTTTTATTATTTTCAGTAGTTTTAATTTAGACTTAGTAGATCACCCGCTTAAACTCCATAATTTGCTCGGATATACTTAGGGTAAGATTAACCGGTAGTTAATTAGGTTAAATAACTTCTCTGTGGGACGATAATTTCGGGACTCAAATCTCATTATTACTTGTACGACCCGTGCACTTTCGGTAATACCCTTAGGGTTCATCAGATTGCTGTCATTCGGTACAGAACAGAAGCCGGAGTGCATGGTTGCAGTGGACAGAGGCCACATTCATTCTCTATTCCACTCTGTTTGTAGTTTATGTTACTGTTCATTGTAATTTCTCTTTTTTTGTTGCGTTATTCCATTTGTTGCTGATGTTTCAGGTTCTGCTGGTGTTCTTTTCAGGTTGTTTATCATTTGCTTATTGGTGTTAGGCAGTGGAGTTCAAAGCTCTTTAATGTTTCCTCAACTATCGGTCTGCAGCTGAAGCAGTTACATGGAAACGTGGGTGGCTGATGATGTGCATGGATGGCTTACTGTTGGACTGAAGCTAGTGAAAGGCTTGGGCAGTGAAGAGTTGTGTGCTGGCAAGAACACATTCATGGCCTGAGTATGGCACTGAAAAACTGGCGACAATAACCTTAATTTTTTCATCATTTCTACTTCGATTTTTCTTTTTTTTTTTTTAAATTTCTTTAATACTGTTACAACTTTATGTTGACCTCTGTTGCTAAATACCTTAGTTTATGCTTTATGTTTGATGTTTAACTGTCTTCGATTTTGCATTGCTTGCTGGAATCTGGGCTGAGCAAGACCTGTGCAAGTGATTGTGGGAAGGGCTGGTTCGTGCTGAGCTGCTGCAGGACGTGGTGCCTGAAGTAGCAGCGGGCGTTGCTGAACGTGTGCTGCAGGCTGGAGCAGTGCAGAGCTGGTCATGGCTGAGATACAGCAGGTGGTGCTGGATCTGCCTGTACTGCTGTGTGAAGATGCTCCCCTAGTGTTCTGCTAGTGTTACGAGAATTGAAGGTGTGTGTGAGCTTGTAGTGCAGAGCAGGTGCAAGGCGGCAGTAAAGCGCTGAGGATAAAATTTCAGTGTAGAAATATGTTGCGGCATTGTGCAGAGGAGGAAGGTACAGTAGCAGCTGGTATTAGCCTGTCCTGATGCAGATGCTGGAAGGCTCTCTCGGGGTAGCTGAAGTTGTACAGTGCAAAATGTTTTTCATGACAGAACAGTACATGGCCGAGTATTGATAGTTTGTTGTGTAGTTTGTTTGCAATAGTTTAAGAGTTATGATTATTAGTTTAGTAGTACTTTAATTTAGCAAACTTTTTAATTAGTTTAGGTAATAATTCATTAGTTTAATTAAATTGCTTATGATTAGGATTGTTAGATTAAAGAGTTTTAGATTTTAAGTTTAGATTAAATTTTAATTTTTTTATGCAAATGAAATTTTAATTTTAATTATTTTCTTGCATATATTTAGGATTTAATCATTTCTCAAGCATCACTTAGAGTAGATTTTATCTTTAATTTAGGTATTTTAGTAAGTTAGTAATTATTTATTATTTTATATATTTGAATTTTATTTTATTAGACCGTAGGTTAGATTATTTTGCATTAGATTAATTTACATGCAATTTTATTTTCATATTAGAATTTTCTAGTGTTATTTATTTTATTTTACATTCTCTTATATTTGCATCTTAGTCTATATGCACTAATTAATTTTAGTTTCAGTATTTTTCTTTTGCAGGTTATTGCTTTAATTTGCTGGGAGCTCTGTAAGTAATGTTCGCTCTATTTTATTTATTTTATAATTTTCATTATTTTTACAATTTTCTAGTATTTTCAATTTAGAACTTATAGATCACACTTTTAATTTTCATAATTTGTTAGGATATACTTGGGGTAAAATTAACTGCTACTTAGTTAGGCTAACTGTATTCTCTGTGAGACGATAATTTAGGACTTAATTCCCGTTATTACTTACACGACCAGTGCACTTGCAGTTTACACGTCTAGGTAACTAGGACACGACGTGTCAGCTACCGCAAGGAAACTTTGGCTGTTGAAGAAGAGATCAAACAGAGAGTTACAGAGGAAGAAAATACAAAGGGCAGAAGTAGAAATGAGGGAGAGGATCCGAGAGCAGGGGTTGAAAGGAGGACAATGGGTGAAAACAGAGTGGAAGAGAGCACCAAAAAATGTAGTCAACGGAGCATTGGAAACAATGAGGTAGAAAAGAGGGTTTCAAATGGTGGTGGCAATAGCGTGACGGTGAAAATGAGGGGATGATCGAGACGTGATGATGGTAACGAGGGAGGTTGTTGCAACAGAGAAGGACCCGAAATAGGGCTCTGGAGGAGGCAGGATATGTGTAGCAAGGTGACGAGGATGATGGAGGAGAAAGCATGGCAACACCAAGAGGGTGGAAATTGGTTGAAGCAGTAGGCGAACAGGGGAACGGGTGTGCAACAGAACAGGAAACAGGGGCAGGGAAACGAATTGGCTGGCTGGAAAACTAGAAGCTTGTTGTTCGGTGCTATTGGGGCTGGCAAGGTGGTGGTGAAGATGGCCGACGACGTGGGGGTGATGAAGGTGTGTCCGAAACCAATGGAAATGGTAGGAGAAGGTGGTGAGGCCGAGAGGTAAGGAAACAGAGAAATAAGAAATGAATGAATAGTGGCCAAATTGAAAACCGAAGAAGAAAGAAAAGGAAAAGAAGAAGAAATAATTTGGCGGGAAGTCAAATTCGAAAAAAAGTAATATATATATATATAATTATATATATATATGTGTATATTTAAAGGAAAGAAAGAAGACACCGACGTAAGAAAAATTCTCATTATTGCTAGAGATAAATATGCGTAATTTCTATACATTTGTAGATATAAAATTCTTAGGCTGAATTTCACAATTCAAAATTACCGAAAAATCTAGGCTGAATTTTATGACTTTGAAAATTAGTGATTTAGCCTAGTTGAACAACCTAATTTTATTGATCGAATTTAAATGGTTTGCATAGATTCTGATGTGGCTTGAATTTTTTTTAAAGATTGAAAATCCTGAAATTTAAATTTTCACAAACAGTTTTCTGGGATTTTATCCAAAAAAGGGCTAGTCAGTCTGTTTTGAGTTGTTTTGTGAAATAAATTGAATTTATATGTGATTTAAGGAAAACTGATCTTATTATAAAGAAATACTGATGTGATGTGCTTGAGTGCATGCTGACTGTTGTCGCACGATCCGACTCGTACTGATTTTGTGACAAAAGAGTTGGTGAGATCATACTGAATTTCTGTCTGTTCTATATCTGTATCTGTATCTGTGGTCCACGAGTACGATGTACCGTGTTTCTGATTCTGTTTTTGGTCTTCAGACATTCTGATCTGTGAGCCGTTTGCGTAGCTGACCGCTCTCACAGTGATTGACATCCCAGCACACATTGTCGGTGAATTGCCCAGAGTCACCGACATTGGCCAATAGTCAGTTCTGATACTTGATATAGCATGTCTACCTTGTCTTGTCTATTTAAACTTCTGAATTGACTGTGTGATTTTATTTCGTATGGAATTGAATATTTTAATGCATAAAAGACCGTGAGTGCCACCTCTTGAATCCTGCGGGAGCAAAGTACCACATCGTCGTTGCTTTTAAAAGCTGTTTAAAGTTTTAGAAACGATATTGATTTCAGTTCCATTTTCATACTGAATTTGCCATAGATTTTTCAACTTTAATTTTTTGGAACTGGCAGTGACACAGTGTTTATTTGAAATATTTTTTGAATTATTTGCATGAATTGAGATATCTGAAAATATGCTTATTTTGCTACTGAAAGCTCTGAAATTTTTTGTATTTACCACAGTAGCTAACTTCACTACCGATATGTGTTATGTTCTGAAAATTTATTTTTGGTACTTGTAAAAATTGTCGAACTATTTATGAATTCTGTGAAAATGTTCCAGATTTGGCAAATATAAAAATATATATATATTTTTTGGTAGTGTATTTATCTACCTACTATGAGTTTTTCCTTGCTGAGCATGTTGAGCTCACCCTTTTACTTTCCTCCACAGAGTCCCTCTGTAGCTGGGATCGCTTTCGTTTGTAAGGCATTTCACACAGTTATGATTTCGCAGAGCATATTTCTGCATCGAAGGTGTAAGATACGATTTTATTCAAAACACGAAATGAGAAAAAAATGCAAAATGATTGAAATGGAATTCCCGAACACGTGTAAGGGTAAAACGATCAAAAGATTGAAATTCAGTATTTATCGTGATAAGAAAATTTAATTAAAAATATGGGATTGAGAAATCTTGATCACTAACGAAGAAATAATTAAATTTCGGGTTAAATTGATCAAGATATGAATTTATTGGAACAAATCAAAATTTTCACTTCGAAAAATAATCCCGAAAAAAATTTAAAAATATACTGGAAAGATGAAATAATACCGATAAATTCATTTATTGAATAAATGAATAAAATAATAATATTTTTAGATATTTTGGATTATTATTGAATATAATAATGAATAAAAATAATAATAAAATTTAATTATAAAAAAAAAACTGAAACTGAATTGAAAACACGGGGAGAGAGAAATTGAAGAGAAACGGAACTGAGCAAACAGACATAAGCCAAGGAAAGAGGAATCCACCGGACGGTGAGCATCGATGACCCCAGGGCCAGGTAAGCGGTCTGAAAAGGGAGAGGACATCGGCGCGCACTCATCGGCACTGGCAACGAGCTCCACCGACGTCTAATGCCAGCGAATCGAAGAGGAAAAGCAGCGGAGGAAAAGATGGAATCCGATGGCCACCGACGGTGATTGGTCTTGATCGAGGCCAACCGAGTGTTCCTCAGGCCGAGACGCGTCGAACGGCGGCAATGGCACGCCAAGAACCGATTGGACGACGTCGATACTACCAAAGGAGCCCTGAATCGGTCGGAGGTTCAGTAAAGAAGCTTCTACGCTGAACCGGATCGGACCAGGTCAGCTAAAAAGAAAAGGAAAAAGAAGAAAGAAAGGGAAAAAGAAAATGAGGAATAATTGGGGAAAAATCTCAATGATGCAATCAAGCTACGGGTAAGTCTGTAAGCGGTCGAAATTGATCGATTTAAATTTTGAAATATTTAATTTGATTAATATTCGACTGGAAATTTACTCGAAAAAATATTAAATTGTGTAGCTTGACAATTGGTGTCAACCGAGAGCTCGAGACAGTCTCAATTTGCATACTATCATGAAATCTTGGGTAAGTAACCCTTATTTACGACAATTTACATCGTTATACGTGTTAGACAAATTACGAATTTAATTTTCGCATAAAATGAAATTATATTCTAGAATTAGAAATAAATTGTCATAAATACTAAATTATGCTATTGAGAGTTTAGAACGAGGCTTAATAAATACTGATAGGCCTAATGAGCCTAATAGGCCTCGATAATGTAAATAGTAAGTGGAAAACGGGCTTAAGGTCGATTAAGGCCCATTATGGTGTAATCGGGCCTAGTATGGGTAAACGAGCTCAATGATTTAAATTAAGCCCAGAAAATATGAAATACAATAAATTGTATTGTATTTTACTTGATGTATATTTTTATGCAGTTTCGAAGATTTGATTAAGAGCAAATCGGACTGCATGACGAGACATCAGTGGAAAGGTCAGACTGTACAGAAAAATGGGGTAAGGGAATTGTGTGAGTAGCTAGAGGTAGCTACACGTATTTTAATAGTTTTTTTTTGTATACACTGAATATGTATGTATACACTGAATATGTATAAAGGTCCTAGAAATAAATTAATGATTTTAAGGACTCGAAAGAGGAAAAGACTATTTTACCCCTATTGAGGGAAGTTCACCTAAGGATGGTGAAAGCATGACATACATGAAATGCATGATTTAAGAAATTTTCTTGGTTTTTAAGCAAAGCAAATCGATAGATTGGCCAGTATTTGCATAAATTTCACAATATAACACTAAGTAAGTGTTATTAAGATTTAAATGAAAATTATTTGAAAAATGGGTCAACTATCAAGTTTAAATGGAAACAGATAGTGCTGGCGCATAGCTCGCACTATATCTGCCTTTGTGAGTGTGCATAAAATGTGCTTGAGTAGTTGCTCGCACCGACTTGTGTGACATCATATGCATGAAATGTGCTAGAGCAGTTGCTCGCACTGATTTTACTATTGTGAAATGCATGAGAGCTGCTAGAGCTTAGCTCGCACTCTATTTTTATTGTTTTGACTTGATATACATAAAAAGGTGCTAGAGCGATTGCTCGCACTAGTTTTAATGATTTGACATGCATGAGAGGTGCTAGAGCCAGATCGCATCCTGTTTTGATATGATAATTGCATAAAAGCCACGCTGGAGTGTAACTCGCACGAGATTTGATTTATTTATGCATAAAGCCAAGATAGAGTGTAACTAGCACGAGATTTGATTTATTGATGCATAACACCGTGCTGGAGCTTGCTCGCACAATGTTTTATTTGGATTTATGACTCATTTTAAAGTCGTACTGGAGTGCTACTCGTTCGGAGATTTTACTAATCTTTATGAAACCGTGCTAGAGCTTCGCTCGCATGAGGTTTTCATATATCATGAATATGCATGGAGCTGTGCTAGAGCTTCACTCAGACAAGGATTTATATGACATGCATATAGCCGTGTTGGAGCCTCCTATAGACTGTGTGTCATAGTGAGATGATACGCCCACACATGCATACTGAGACAGAGATGGTATGGGTGGATAAGACCTATTGCAGGCACCCTTGACTGAGCTTGGGTTCACAGAGTACGTTGTACCGTATATGTCACGTGGAGTACGTTGTACTGTGGGGATTGTTTGAGTGGAGTGGCATTAGCCACGAGGCAGCAAGCTTTGCACGTTGTACTGTGGGGATTGTTTGAGTGGAGTGGCATTAGCCACGAGGCAGCAAGCTTTGCCCTTACAATCCTGATGTTATGCTGTTCTGGTGGGTAGGACCTCCTGTTTCAGGTGTGATACCCCGCACACTAGGTATCGTGTAGCCAGGGATCACTAGGTTATGGCCATAGTCCTCGTTGTTACTTATAGAATCACCTACTTATCTCAAATGATATAACTTGTGGTCTCGATAGACCAGGGTAGACCCGAGGGAGGGGTCAGGCCCCCAATTTTATGATTTTTTTTTTTACTATGCTAATATATGTTTTAGAGGATTTTATGATATGTGACCCTGAAAGAAGGGTGGTTTTATAACCGAAGTTTTATAATGAATTTTAATGAATTATTTTATGAGATGATTGACCGGAAAGGGTTAGTTTATATTGCAGTTTTATTGAAATGATTTGAATGCCGTAGCATGATGATGTTTTCCATGCTTTCATTTCAAATTCATGATTTGTCTTACATGACATGAAAGAATGCATGATCTTGATTTACTTCATGCTAATTATGATTTAAGGATGTCACATAAAATGCTATTGATGCATGAATTACATGCTTTCTATATGCACAAATAGTTTTGATAAACTATGTCATGGATATATGCATGATTTTGTGTTGGAGATTTTAATGAAAAGAAATGGATTTTAAAGGCATGGCATTATGAGCATGTAGATAGTGGAGCTATCTACTTACTTGCATAATTGCCTTACTGAGCGTGTGGTTTGCTCACCCCCTTATTTTTCCATCTTTTTAGAGCACTCGTAGTAGTTAGTGAGCGGCTAAGGACTTGTAATCTTAGTATCCGTTGCTTCCTATTGAGAGTCAGGTATACACATTTGTATAGTATTGTATCTAAATATGTAATGCACAATACTGTAAACGTATATGACGGGGATGTAAGGTGATGTAATACCATTGTGTATGTATTTAGTTAAAGTCAAAGGATAGTAAACTCTGATATGTGAATTTCATTATGGAAATGGAATGGTAAATATGTGAGAGGTGACTAACACTGAATCATAGCCCAACTGTTTGGTAAGATGGTCACGATGAGAGAAAGGTAAGAATTAAATAATAATAATAATAGAAAAGCAAAAAAGTTGTAGTGATTTTTGGTAATTTGGGTTGTGACAGTTTTTGGTATCAGAGCTTAAGTTGACTTGATATGAGTCGGTGTTAGTGGTTAAGGAAGTTTACATCTCCATGTACTATGCATTATTTAGATACAATTGTATATATCGAGATGGAAGTGCAGCTAAGAATTTAGTTTTGAATGCAAGAATAGACTCATTAACTGATAGCCGTTATGGTAGAGTGGCGAGTACACGAGCTCAAGACCGTAGAGGTAGGCCTGAGAGTCGTACTGAGTCGCCACATGAGACTCAAGATAAGATTGATGTGGAGGCTGGTATTGAGCATGCCCCACAGAGTCCGACAGAGAGATCAGATAGAGTTCGAGAGAGAGATTGGACAGTATTGAGACACGCTTCATGAGGTTAGAGCGGCGTGTGGAGAATATTTTACGAGCTAATTGCTCAAAGTATGCATGGGAATTGAGGGCGAGTCGAAGCATTGGTGGAAGTTCGCTCGACCCATCTTAAGAGTTAGACATCCAGATTGGACATGAGAACATAATTCCAGATGTATTCCGGTGACAGAATATCTCGGACACTACTTAAAGGAAATTACAGATAAAATTCTTTACTCTGACCCAGAGGAACTAGTTGATTGACGAGTATGAATCTCAATTTATATACCTGCCCAGATATGACTCTGACACTATGAACTATGAGAGTCGAATTGTCTGAAAGTTTATGGAAGGGCTTAGATTTTCAATTAGTGTTCGATTGGGCCGTTAGATATCACTACCTATGTCGAGGCAGTGCGCACACTACAGATGTGTGAATAAGATCATGAGTTGCATGCCTCTGAGATTGGGAAAGGTAGTAAGGGCCAAAATTGAGATAAAAAGATATTAGAGGATGACAAAGATGTCAGAACGGGAAAAAGGTAGTTTGGTAAAAGCTTAGAGCTGATGAGTCACGGGGTAAGATGATTTGTAAAGCCCCAGTGTATTCAATTTCAATACTTTTGAGGGGTATTGTGATTTGAGGACCCCGACCTGTTTCGTAGCAAGTGTAAACAATATAGGATGTGTGGTAGATACCACGAAAATAAAATATTGGATGAGGGCGAGTGTATGCCTTGGACTAGGACACTACTGATGTTTCATTTGATATGGTGGAAGATGCCACACTAGTTGTGAATAATAAAGTAATTAATTTAATTGATCCTGGTGCCACGTATTTGTTCATACCGCCTTTAGATGCTTATAAGCAAGTGAAAGATGTGAAGCCTGTATCTTTAAGCAAGATGATGCTAGATAGCTGATTATCACTAACTGAATATGGGTATAGGGATTGTAAGTTGAGACGGGGGAAAAAAGGATATGTCAGTCGATTTTATTCAATGGAATATGAATAATTTGAAGTAATATTTAAGAATAGATTGATTCGGCTGCAAACTATGATGTGTAGATTGCTATCCTAAGATAGTGATGTTTTCACCCTTGAAAAGTATACTGTAAGTTTTGACAAATAATGAAAGAGTTTGTTATAAGTGTTATATGAAAGGAGATAAGCTTTGAGATGTGATAGATCCTGAATACGTGATATATTGGAATAAGAGACGTATGCAAGGTAAGGATATCTTTGATATGTAAAGTAATTTGGATTAAGCGATATATAGTGAATATGAATTGCGACCAAGGATAAGAGGAGGATATATCCACAACCAGTCCATGTGGTTAATCTGAGGGTTAATAAAGGTATTTCAAAATACCTCTTCGCCTGAAGACTTGACAACGTCTAGAAGCGCACACATAACCTAGAAATTGAAATCGATAGTCGTAATATATACATTTAAAATTTGGGTACCTTTACTGGTATGATAAAGAAATATAGAATTTGATTAATCATGAAGGTTTAAAAATTAAAATTTTATAAAAGTCATTAATATAAGAAAAAGGAAATAACGCGGGTTAGTATCTTGAATAGAAGCGATTTCGAAATGACATTATACGTTTATGCGTACATAGGTCAAGGATATGGGTGATTAAAATATTTAGTGGAACTCAACTACGATGAGGTATATAAACCTTACCTGGACCGATTGGTTGTCATCTTTAGCGATGACATTTTGATGTATTCGAAGTCCAGGGAAGAGCATGAATAGTAATAGGAAACTATCTTACAGACGAGTTGTTGAGAGTTTGTCGAAATGGGCTGCTCATTTGACACATCTTGTTCGAAAAAGATTGTATGCTAGTAGGATGATAAGTATGAAAGTAGCTTCAGTGAGTTTTGGTATATTGAAGTAATAAACTGACCACCGTAATTATTCTCACCATAACCAATAGCTCAAGAGGTTTCAATGTGTATGGATACCTCAAAATAAGGATTGGGCTGTGTATTGATGTAAAATGGTAAGATAGTCGTTTATGGATCCAAATAATTCAAGGACCATGAGAGAAACTATCCGACCCATGATTTAGAGTTGGCAGCCGTAGTGTTTACACTAAAAGTATGGTGCCACCACTTAAATGGTAAGAAATTTTGGGTCTGAACTAATCGTAAAAGCCTCGAGTATCTGTTTTCACAGAAAGCGTAAAATATGAGTTAACCGAGAGGGTTAGAGCTTCGAGGGATTATGATTGTGAACATTATACCACCCAGGAAAAGCTAATGTAATGGCTGATGCCTTAAACAGAAAGAGAGTCGGGATTGCATCACATATAATGGTCAGGGAGCGTGAGCTGCTAGAGCAGTTGTGAGCCTTAGTAGTGATGTGATCCCTTCTGATGATGACACTGATTGTGGGATAGCTAGCCTGAGGTTAGAACCGGATTTGAGTGACCAAATTTGCCAGGCTTAGCGTGATGATTGGCATGGTGTCGATAGTGTGGGTCAGATTCAGAAGGGTATAGTGACAGAGTTCACAGTGAGTGATGATGACTTACAGAGGTTCATAGATAGTAGAAGTGCTCCCCAGGACCATAGTTGCTGATAGTGTTATTGTCAGAAGCTCACTTTTCGAGATATACAGTGCATCCGGGAAGTAATAAATATATTGAAATCTCTGAAAAATGTATTGGTGGTCAGGTATGAAAAGAGACATTGTAGAATTATAGCAAAGTGTCTCGTATGTCAGCAGAGTAAGGTAAGCAAAAGAAGTTGCAGGGTTATTGTAGCCTCTACTTATATTGACACGAAAATGGGAGCAAGTTACCATGGATATTGTGATGTGTTATAGAGGATCGCAAGAATCACGAGACTATCTGAGTGATAGTCGATAGATTGACTAAGTCTATCAACCTTCTGGTTATGAAATTCCCAGATACTATAAGTGCATAGGCGAAACTATATGTAAGGAAAATTGTGAAACATTATGTAGAGTTCCAGTTAGCATGGTATCAGATAGGGATTCCCGTTTCACTTCGCACTTCTGGGAACATTTTTCAGGAAGCTATGGGAGCCCGACTGAGAGTTAGCACAGCTTTACGTCCTTAAACAGATGGTCAGTCAGAGGGGACTGTATAAGTTTTGGAGGATATGATGAGAGCATGTGCCATTGATTTGATAAACTCCTGGGATGATCAGTTGTTACTAATTGAATTCACCAATAATGACAGTTGTCACTTGAGTATCGAGATAACATTTTATATGAGGCATTGCATGGTTGTAGGGGTTATTCCCTGATTTAGATAAGAAGTGGGTGACAGATAGAGAATTATTTTCGAATTGGTAAGCTAAACCTCTGAGGATGTTCAGTTAATTTGTGAAAGATTAAGAACACCTCAAAGCAGACAGAAAGACAATGCTGACAAGAGACAGAAACCATTGAATTCACCGAGGCTGAATTAGTATTGTTGGAAGTTACATGCCCTTAGGACATAGCATAAGGATATAACGAGATTTGGAAAGAATGCAAATTGAGTTTCGTTAGACAGAATCCTTTGAGAGATTGGACAAAGTGGAAGATAAGGCCTGTAGGTTGGCGTTACCACTTGAATAAGTAGGCATCCACAATGTGTCCCATCTTTTGATGCTTCGAAAATACTATCCAGACCCAGCATATGTAATCGGATATGAGCTCCAACAGCTTAGCTAAAGGGAAGTATAACGTATGATTGGAAAATCGATTCGGGTGTTAAATAGGAAGGAGAAAGTGTTGAGGTTTAAGATGATCTCCCTAGTCAAGTTCGTTGGTAGTCTTACACTCTGAAAAAAGTCACGTGAGGATTAAAAAGTATGATGCGATAGACGTACCAGAGTAGTTTATGGACCCATTTGACTTGGTTCTAATTTGGAGGACCAAATTTCTTAAGTGGGAGAGATAGTAAGACCCGATTTTATTCAAAACATGAAAGAGAAAAAAATGCAAAAGGATTGAAATGAAATTCCCGAACACGTGTAAGGGTAAAACAATCAAAAGACTGAAATTCGGTATTTATCGTGACAAGAAAATTTAATTAAAAATATGGGATTGAGAAATCTTGATAAATAACGAAGAAATAATTAAATTTTGGGTTAAATTGATCAAGATATGAATTTACTGGAATAAACCAAAATTTTCACTTCGAAAAATAAGCCCGAAAATAATTGAAAAATATACTGAAAAGACGAAATAATATCGATAAATTCATTTATTGAATAAATGAATAAAATAATAATAGTTTTAGATATTTTGGATTATTATTGAATATAATAATGAATAAAATAATAATAAAATTTAATTATAAAAAGAAAACTGAAACTAAATTGAAAACATGGGGAGAGAGAAATTGAAGAGAAACGGAACCGAGCAAACAGACACAAGCCGAGGAAAGAGGAATCCACCAGACGGCGAGCACCGTCGACCCCACGGCCAGGCAAGCTGTCCAAAAAGGCAGAGGACATCGGTGCGCACTCATTGGCACCGGTAACGCGCTCCACCGACATCGGACATCGGCGAATCGAAGAGGAAAAGCAGTGGAGGAAAAGAGGGAATTCGACGGCCACCGATAGTGATTGGTCCCGATCGAGGCCAGCCGAGTGTTCTCCAGGCCGAAACGCATTGAACGGCAGCAACAGAACGCCAGGAACCGGTCGGACGACGTCGGGATGACCAAAGGAGGCTTGAATCGGTCGGCGGTTCAGTGAAGAAGCTTTTGCGCTGAATCGGACCAGATCGGTTCAGCCAAAAGGAAAAGGAAAAAGAAGAAAAAAAGGAAAAAGAAAAAGAGAAAAAATTGGGGAAAAATCCTAGTGATGCAATCGAGCTACGGGTAAGTCGGTAAGCGGTCGAAATTGACCGATTTAAATTTTGAAATATTTAATTTGATTAATATCCGACTGAAAATTTACCCGAAAAAATATTAAATTGTGTAGCTTGACAATTGGCGTCAACCAAGAGCTCGAGACAGCCTTGATTTGCAAACTATCATGGAATCTCAGGCAAGTAACCCTTATTTATGATAATTTACATCGTTATGCGTGTTAGATAAATTACAGATTTAATTTCCGCATAAAATGAAATTATATTCTGGAATTAAAAATAAATTGTCGTAAATGCTAAATTAAGCTATTCAAGAGTTTGGAATGAGGCTCAATAAATACTGATGGGCCCAATGAGCCCAATAGGCCTCGATAATGTAAATAGTAAGTGGAAAAGAGGCTTAAGTTCGATTAAGGCCCATTATGGTGCAATCGGGCCCAATATGCGTAAACGAGCCCAATGATTTAAATTAAGCCCAGAAAATATGAAATACAATAAATTCTATTGTAATTTACCTGATGTATATTTATACGCAGTTTCAGAGATTTGATTGAGAGCAAATCGGACTGCATGATGAGTCATCAGTGAAAAGGTTAGACTGTACAAAAAAATGAGGTAAGGGAATTGTGTGAGTAGCTAGAGGTAGCTACACGTATTTTAATAGTTTTTTTGTATACACTGAATATGTATGTACACACTGAATATGTATGTATACACTGAATATGTATAAAGGTCTTAGAAATAAATTAATGATTTTAAGGACTCGAAATAGGAAAAGACTATTTTACGCTTATTGAGGGAAGTTCACCTAAGGATGGTGAAAGCATGACATGTATGAAATGGATGATTTAAGAAATTTTCTTGGTTTTTAAGTAAAGTAAATTGATAGATTGGCTAGTATTTGCATAAATTTCACAATTTAACACTACGAGAGTGTTATTAAGATTTAAACGAAAATTATTTGAAAAATGAGACAACTATCAAGTTTAAATGGAAACAGATAGTGCTGGCGCATAGGTCACACTATATCTGTGTTTGTGAGTGTGCATAAAATGTGCTTGAGCGGTTGCTCGCACCGACTTGTGTGACATCATATGCATGAAATGTGCTAGAGGGGTTGCTTGCACTGATTTTACTATTGTGAAATTCATGAGAGGTGCTAGAGCTTAGCTCGCACTCTGTTTTGACGGTTTTGACTTGATATGCATAAAAAGGTGCTAGAGCGATTGCTCGCACTAGTTTTAATGATTTGACATGCATGAGAGGTGCTGGAACTTAGCTCGCATCCTGTTTTGATATGATAATTGCATAAAAGCCGTGTTGGAGTGTAACTCGCACGAGATTTGATTTATTTATGCATAAAGCCGTGCTGGAGTATAACTCGCACGAGATTTGATTTATTGATGCATAACACCATGCTGAAGCTTGCTCGCACAAAGTTTTATATGGATTTATGACTCATTTTAAAGTTGTACTGGAGTGCTAGTCGTATGCAGATTTTATTGATCTTTATGAAACCGTGCTAGAGGTTCGCTCGCACGAGGTTTTCAGATATCATGAATATGCATAGAGCCGTGCTAGAGCTTCGCTCGTACAGGGATTTATATGACATGCATATAGCTGTGTTGGAGCCTTCTGTAGACTATGTGTCACACTGAGATGATATGCCCACACGTGCATACTGAGACAGATATGGTATGGGTGGATAAGACCTATTGCAGGCACTCCTGACTGAGCTTGGGTTCACGTAGTACGTTGTACCGTGTATGTCATGAGGAGTACGCTATACCGTGGGGATTGTTGGAGTGGAGTGGCATTAGCCACGAGGCAGCAAGCCTTGCCCTCGCAATCCTGATGTTATGATGCTTTGACGGGTAGGACCGACCCACCTCCCGTTTCAGGTGTGATACCCCATACACTAGGTACCGTGTAGCCAGGGATCACTAAGTTATGGCCATAGTCCTCGTTGTTACTTATATAATCACCTACTTATCGCACATGATATAACTTGTGGTCTCGATAGACCAGGGTAGACCCAAGGGAGGGGTCAGGTCCCCGACTTTATGATTTTTTTTACTATGCTAATATATGTTTTAGAGGATTTTATGATATGTGACCCTGAAAGAAGGGTGGTTTTATAACCGAAGTTTTATAATGAATTTTAATGAATTGTTTTATGAGATGATTAACCGGAAAGGGTTAGTTTATACTGCAGTTTTAATTAAATGATTTGAATGCAGTAGCATGATGATGTTTTCATGCTTTCATTTCAAATTCATGATTTGTCTTACATGACATGAAAGAATGTATGTTCTTGATTTACTTCATGCTAATTTTGATTTAAGGATGTCACATAAAATGCTATTGATGCATGAATTACATGCTTTCTAGATGCACAAATAGTTTTGATAAACTATGTCATGGATATATGCATGATTTTGTGTTGGAGATTTTAATGAAAAGAAATGGATTTTAAGGGCATGGCATTATGAGCATGTAGATAGTGGAGCTATCTACTTACTTGCATAATTTTCTTACTGAGCGTGTGGTTTGCTCACCCCCTTATTTTCCTATCTTTTCAGAGCACTCACAGTAGTTAGTGAGCGGCTAAGGACTTGCAATCTTGGTATCCGCTGCTTCCCATCGAGAGTCAGGTATACACATTTGTATAGTATTGTATCTAAATATGTAATGCATAGTACTGTAAACGTATATGATGTCGGGGATGTAAGGTGATGTAATACCATTGTATATGTATTTGGTTAAAGTCAAAGGATAGTAAACTCTGATATGTGAATGTGATTATGGAAATGGAATGGTAAATAGGTGAGAGGTGACTAACACCGAATCATAGCCCAACTGTTTGGTAAGATGGTCACGATGAGAGAAATGTAAGAATTAAATAATAATCGAAAAGTGAAAAATTTATAGTGATTTTAGGTAATTTGGGTTATGACAGAAGGTATACCCAAGTTTAAACAATTCATTTGTATATAAAATTCTTGTAAGTACAGTAATGCGTACAAGATGTGTATGGAGAATGTGAATATATTTTGTTTAAAATTTGTTACTAAGTAAAAAAAAAAAAAAATTTAATCAGACTATGTTATTGTTCTGACCTAATATCTACTTGTAGCCCTACCAAAATGTAAATTCGGGTCATTACAAGGACCAAGAGGGGTCATGATGCAGTCTGGGTGACTGTGGATAGATTGACAAAGAGTGTCCACTTCCTTACCATTAAGAGCACTGATTCGCTGGATAAGCTAGCAGACTTATATGTCAGAGAAGTAGAATGGTTACATAGAGCCCATGTGAGCATTACTTCTAATAGAGATTCCTGGTTCACTTCAAGGTTTTGGACTCGTTTTCTGGAAGCCATGGGATCTCGGTTAAATTTAAGTACTGCCTACCATCCTCAGACCGACGATTAGTCCGAATGGACTATTCAGACTTTAGAGGATATGCTAAGGGCATGTGCATTGAACTTTAAGAGCTCATGGGATGATCATTTGCCTCTCACAAAATTTTCCTATAATAACAGTTATCATGCTAGCATCGAAATGGCTCTTTATGAAACTTTATATGGCAGATGGTGTAGATCTCCTATAGCGTGAGAAGAAGTGGGTGACAGGAAAATACTTGCTCCCGAACTGGTTGAACAGGCAGCTAGAGGTGTTTAGCTAATCTGTGATAAATTGAGGATGACACAGAGTAGACAAAAGAGTTATGCAGATGTGCAATGACAAACTCTGGAATTTCAAGTTAAGGACTCTGCATTTGTAAAGGTGTCTCCGATGAAGGGTGTCATGCGTTTTGAAAAGAAAGAGAAGCTTAATCCTTGCTTCATTGGTCCATTTGAAATATTAGAGAAAGTGGGAGACTTTGCCTACCGACTTCCACTATCTCCATAGATGTCGGGAATACATGATGTCTTCCACGTTTCCATGTAAAGGAAGTATTATCCGGACCCTTCTCATGTCATTGAGTACGAACCGTTGGAGATTCAGGAAGACATGAGTTATGTTGAACAACCAATCCGGATCCATGATAAAAAAAAGAAGGTACTTCGATCTAAGACGATTCTTGTGACAACTTGGAAGCGTGGAAAATAGTGCTAATTTAAAATTTTTCTTTAAAACAAAACTGACTCTGGGTGTATTCCTGTGCAGTGTCATGTGCTCACTTATGTTTTAACACTAGTCATTATACCCAAGATCATACAACTCATACTTAATAAAGTTAATTACATAATATCCTAAAAAGAATCAACCTAATTACATCCCAAAATACTCATTACAACTGTCTGTATTACAACATTATCTGGATACAAAATGAACTGAATTATACCTTAAGCGTGTAGAAGTGATAGCCTGGGGAGAACCTTTTCACCAGCCTATATCACGCATGTGGCAGGCGCTATCTCGCTTACTTCAAATAATCTGGAAAGGGGAGGAAAAAGGGTGAGCTCTTAAAACGCTTAGTAAGGAGGATAAAGGAAGTTATGAAAATCATCATCACAAACACAATATGATGGTAATAATGAGCATGCAAGTCGTTATAGAAATAACAGTGTAAAACAATGGCATTAGCATAAAGCACGTGATAAAAATCACCAATCACATTATATGAAATCTCATAGCAAGATATAAATCACAGTAGTAAAATTCACATCATCATCAAATAAATCAAGACTAGGCATTTATAAAACTCATGAAATCAACGTCATGACACATCACAATGATTCCACTCGTCCCCTAGGCGGACATCCCTAATCAAGGGATTTCTTCGACAATAATACACACATGGTCATGGTTCGTTGTAGACTTGATTAGAGTTGTACAGCCGTCGGTCTTACATGCTATCACAGCACAACCCGGTCTTACATGCTATGAAAGTAAGGCCACCCATCACTACCTTGGAGCGAGGTCATCTCACGCTACTAGAATGGAGGCGTCGATCTTACATGCTACTATAGCACGACCCAGCCTTACATGCTACAAGAGCAAAGCCCGATGTGCATCTCATGACAAGCCATAGGCTTAGTAAAAATCATTTTGTCTTCACTTAGAGGTCTTAGTAGTTATCACAAAGCCTATTTCCGTTATAACACATTGTGTTCACATTTAAACAAAAATCATCAAATCGAGCTCAAACCGGTCAAACACTCACACAATAAAAACATGCCATTGTTGTATATAAATCGTTTTACCTTCACGTAGAACTCATGGTGGTTATTACAAAAACTCATTTTGGTTATAAACCATATGTGTTCACAATTACACAAATCACATCAAAACTCGAGCTCAAACCGATAAAACACTCACACATTTATCAACACATCAAATCATCTCATAAAACATGCTCATTCATCAAACTCTTTTTCATGATTTTAAAATGTTTTCATTCACTAGAAAACTCACAAGCACAAATGGTTTATTTCCCTTCCCTCTTGCACCTTGAGTTGTACACTATCCTTGGTTCTCGGATTAGCCTCATTTTCTGCATCAGATTCTTGAGCTGTCCACACATATCATTAACCCATCAATATACATCCTTTTCATTTTCTATCTCTTTCTCTTACTCATTCTAACTCAACATTGTCTCAAAATTCTTTCTACATCTTAATCAACACTTTAGTTAACTCGTAACCATCACAAAACATCCACATTAATTTTTCTAACTAAACCCATTTGTTTGTTTCATCATGCCTTAAACATCTCTAACCAAATGTATAAACATATATGTGCATTTATTCACAAATATACCAAATGATAATGCTTAAACCAAGGATCTTGTGAGCGTGCCTAGCTTGTCCTCTCTTGACCAAGTTGTAGAACACTTGTCTCTTCCTTTTGCTGAAGCCCACCTTTGATTTTCTAGTATGTTGTTCTCTTTGCCAAGAGGAACAACTTTGTCTCTTGCCCTTTTGTCTAATTTAGTCTAGAATAAGGTGAATCTTAGAGAGAGAAAGCTTGGTTTAGGTGAAAATGGTGAAGATTTGGGTTGCAGAGAGAGAAAGGCTCGGTTTCCAAGTAAAATCTCGTTTTCCTTATATGGACAGGGCTTATGAGATCGATCTGGTCATAGAAGGAGATCGATCTCTGCTCGATTCAACTGCTCCAAACTGCTCCCTCAATAATTACAAGATTGATCTGGTTGAGGGAGGAGATCGATCTGCTCTTCATAAGAAAACTAAGTGGAGATCGATTTGGCTTTGAATTGGGGATTGATCTCTTCCAGACCGAGAGTTAAGGAGATCGATCTGGCTAAGGGAGGAGATCGATCTGCTCCAACTCGAGAGCTAAGGAAATTGATCTGCTTGTATTAAGGATCGATCTCTTCATTTACAGAACGCTCAGCAAATCAATCTGGCCCCATTGGAGATCGATTTGTCCTATTCAATTTCTCAAATAAGAGCATTTTTGGCTATTCTAGATCGATCTTTCGTTTAATAAGATCGATCTGGTATTCATATTTTCCAGATTTTGCTGCAGTTTTCTGCAGTAACTCACTAAAACATCCTTAATTTGCTGTCATAGTCATTTTCTAATCCAACCACCTTTAAGACTTGAAAACTTCATCTCCTTATACTTCATTAGATTTAAAACTTGCATGTACATCAACATATCATAATTACACTCCCCAAATTACAAATCTCACATTGCAAATCTTACAACTAAAGTACATAAAATTTATAATTTTCATATCCTCCCCACCTTAAGAGAATTTGGTCCACCTTAAGAGAATTTGGTCCTCCAAATTCAACTCGACCCATTAAACAGCTGAGAGTACTTCTCCTTCATAAGGCTCTCTAGTTCCCAAGTTGCTTCCTCCATTGAGTGGTGTTTCCAGAGAACCTTAACCAATGGAATCCTTTTCGTCCGAAGTACTTTTTCCTTTTTATTAAGTATTCAGATGGATTCTTCCACATAACTCATATCTCATCGAATATCCAATGCCTCATACTCAATGACATGGGAGGGGTCCGGATTATATTTCATTAACATGGAGACGTTAAAGACATTGTGGATTTTAAAGAACTGTGGAGGTAAAGCCAACTGATAAGCCACGTCTCCCACTCTCTCCAAAATCTCAAACGGTCCTATATACCAAGGACTCAATTTCCCATTCTTCCCGAAGCGCATGACACCCTTACTGGGAGATATCTTAAGGAACATAGAATCTCCAACTTGAAACTCAAGTGGTCATCTACGCACATCTGCGTAACTCTTCTGTCGACTCTGAGCGGCCTGCAATCTATCATAAATGATCCTCATATTCTGACCCGCCTATTCAACTAGTTCAGGAGCAATTACCTTCCTGTCACCGACTTCTTCCCATGATACGGGGGATCTACACCTCCTACCATAAAGAGCCTCATAAGGTGTCATACCAATACTCGCATGACAATTATTGTTGTTTGCAAACTCAGCAAGGGGCAGGTGATCATCCCCTGATCCCTTAAAATCCATCGTACACGCCCTCAACATATCCTCCAAGGTCTATATAGTCCGCTCGGACTGACCATCAGTCTGAGGATGATAGGCGGTACTGAAATTCAACTGAGATCCCATGGCCTCCTGAAAATGAGTCCAAAACCTAGAGGTAAACCGGAATCTCTATTAAAGGTAACACTCACTGGAGCCCCATGTAGTCTAGCTACCTCTCTAACATATAGCTCAACTAATGTACTCAATGTATCTGTGCTCTTGATGGTAAGGAAGAGGGCACTCTTCGTTAATCTATCCACTATCACCCATATTACATCATGACCTCGTCGGGTTCTCGATAATCCTATGATAACGTACATGTTGATATGCTCCCATTTCCATGTAGGCACAGGCAAAGGCTTAAGTAATCCCCCGGGCTTCTAGTGCTTAGCTTTCACTTGTTGGCATACCAAACATTTAGCCACATATTCTGCCATGTCCCGCTTCATACCACTCCACCAATACACTCTTCTTAAATCTTGGTACTTCCTGGGTGTATAGTGTATCACGAGCAGTGAGACTCTCTCAGTATTTGTTGCTTCAGGGTTCGTTCGGAATACAAATCCGGCCCTTCAACCTCAATAACCCATCGTCATCGACCGTGAAATCTGACTGTGAAGTCTGTTTAGCTCGGCTAACCATATCCAATAGCCTCTGATCATTTCGCTGTCCCACTCTAATTTAATCTATAATATCGAGCTCTATCCGCAGGCTAGCCATAAATCAGACCTCTACCTCTTTAATTCTGATCCTGAGTCCAGTGAACTGTTCTAACATATCTCATTCCTTGATCATTATAGTAGACATCATACTCTTCTTGTTCAAGGCATCAGCAACTACATTCGCCTTCCCGGGATGGTAGAGTATCTCACAATCATAGTCCTTAAGAAGTTCCATCCATCTCCTTTGTCTCATGTTTAACTCCTTTTGGTCGAATATATATCTTAGACTCTTGTTATCAGTAAATATTTGGAACCTTTCCCTATATAAGTAATGCCGCCAAATCTTCAATGCAAACATCACTGCGGCTAACTCCAAATCATGGGTAGGGTATTTCCACTCATGATCTTTCAGCTGTCACGAACCATAAACGACTACTCTTCTATGCTGCATGAGCACACATCCCTATCCTTGTTGAGATGCATCACTGTACACTACAAAGCCTCTGGGTCCACTTGGGATAGTCAACACAGGTGCCGTCGTTAATCTCTTCTTTAATTCTTGGAAACTCCGCTCACACTTCTTAGACCATACAAAAGGTATCTCCTTACGTGTGAGTTTAGTTAAAGGAGCGACAATCCAAGAAAATCCTTCAACAAACCTTCTGTAATACCTTGCCAACTCTAGGAAACTCTGAATCTCGGTAACGGTCCTCGACCTCTCCCAATTAAGTACAGCGTCAATCTTAGACGAATCAACTGACACTTCATCTTTAGATACAATATGCCCAAGAAAAGGTATTTGATCCAGCCAAAATTCACTTTTACTGATCTTTCAATAAAGCTGCTTATCTCTGAGTACTTGCAACACAATCCTAAAATGCTGTGCATGTTCCTCTTGAGACCGAGAGTATATAAGGATATCATCAATGAAGTCTATCACAAACTGATCTAGATAGTCTCTACAGACCTCATTCATCAAACTCATAAAAGCAGTAGGGGCATTTGTCAATCCAAAGGGCATCACTAAGAACTCATACTGGTCATATCTAGTTTTGAAAGCCATTTTTAGAACATCCTCTTTCCTGATTCTTAACTGGTGATAACCCAATCTTAAATTAATCTTAGAAAAGATAGAAGCCCCTTTCAGCTGGTTAAACAAACTATCTATCCTTGGCAGGGGGTACTTGTTCTTCACTGTAGCCTTGTTCAACAATCTGTAGTCTATACATAGTCTCAAACTACTATCCTTTTTCATTCCAAATAACACTGGAGCTCCACATGGTGACACACTGGGTCTAATAAAACCCTGGTTAAGCAGTTCTTACAACTGTCTCTTTAACTCTTCCAATTCGACCAATGCTATTCTATAGGGAGGTTTAGAGATAGGTCGAGTTTCTAGCACTAAATCGATAGTGAACTCCAACTCTCTCTCTGGTGGTAAGCTAAGCAATTCATTTAGGAACACATCCAGAAACTCATATACTATCGGTATGTCCTCTATCCTTGGATGTTCTCGACTCATATCAGAGATGAGTACCATGTAACCTTCATAACAATAATTCAATCAGTAATCATAGCGATATAATCATCTCTTAACATTTCATAATACTTCACATGTCTTTATTCCTTAACATTGAAAACATACACTAAACTTTTCAGGTAGGGAGAAAGTTACAGTCTTGGTGTAGCAGTCTAGACTCACACGATTAGCCGCTAGCCAATCCATCCCTAAAATCATATCAAAACCACACATGTTTAACAACACTAGATCTACTAACATTATCCTATCTCCCACCTTGATCTCACAACTCTTACACACCACATCAATCCTCTGGGACTCATGCATAGGGGTATTTACATGTAGAATATAATCTAAGGATTCATACTTCAAACTCAGTTTACATGCAAATTGTACATCAATAAAAGAATGTGTGGATCTCGAATCAAATAACACATGATCCTCGTGATTACAGACAAGAAGTATACCTCGTATGGTCTTGAATGAAGTGTCTGTAGTCTCCTTATCCAAGGCAAACACACATCCCTCTGTGACCAGCTTCTTACCCTTATTAACAGTCGTAACCCGTCTCTAGGGAATCGTCATTTGTGGCTGCTATCTAGGAGGCTCTGAAGAATGTGGCTTCTATGGTTACGGGCAATACCTTACTCTGTGACCCATGTCCCCACATCTGTAGCATCCTTGTATAATTTTAGGACAGCTTCCCTCATGTGACCTGCCACAATCTCTGTAGACTCTAACCTCTAGTCTGACACCTCGAGGGGTCTCCTTAATAATAGGAGGAATCCTGGGTCTGTCAACTCTTCCCCTCGGTCCCTCATACTGTCTCCTCTTAAAAGAACCCCTCTGAAGGTCTGTGTGAGAAGTCACGGTTTACTTACTCTTATCTCTGGTAAAAAGTTTAGACTCAGTCAGAGATTGTACCAACTCGAGTCCCCTCTCCACTTCTTGTGCCCATCTCAGAGCATCCTTAAACTCAGTGATACAGACTCCTATCAACCGGTCCCTAATGATGGGTCTCAGCCCATATACAAATTACTCTGTGTGGAGCTCCTCATCTTTAAGAGTCTCCGGGTCATACTTCAGTAGAGTTGTGAATCGACTCTCACAATCATCAATCGACATATTGCTCTAAGCTAAATTTAGGAATTCAGCTTGCTTCCTCCTTTGGCCACCTCTTGCCACATATTGGGTTTTAAATGCCTATTGAAACACCTCCCAACCAATCACCTCATAGATAGATGCCAATATACCCTGAGTAGTGCTCCACTAATCTCAGGCTTGTCCCTCTAGCATGTAGGCACCCATACTGACCTTCTCTGCATCGGTGCTTCCCAAAAAGTCAAATATGACTCGTAACTCAATCAGCCACTCCTCAGCCTCTGCGAGATCTTTCACCCCTCTAAAAGTCGGTGGGTCCATCTTCAGAAAGTCCCCCATCCAACCCTTATCTCTATCATCAAGTTGGGTCTGCACTGGAGGTTGTGTGACAGGGGGCACCGGATCAGTCTGTGGTGGGGGTGCGGGTGGTCCCTGTGGTGGTGGAGGAGTCGACACAAGTGTAGTGCCCAAGGCATTAGCCCTAAAATGCTACGTGAATAGCGCTGCCATCTGTTCGAATCCCTGACGGACATCATACTCTAGGCAATTCATCCGAGAGTTAGGACTGTCCGACTGTGGTTCAAGTGGCTGAGGTGTGAGACCCATACATGTATAACCTTGTATATGTGTATGTTGGACTATGAAATGGATACACGCAAGTTTTAAAGTGTATAGTGAGTGTAAGAAGGCTATTTTCGTGAGTGGAATGTAAATATATTGAATTTTTAGTGGTGTAGTAAAATGGAATGAAGATTGCATAAGTTGTGCACTTCCATTTAGTTTATGTTATATACCTTCGGTTATACAAAGATTTCACACAAGTTTTAATGTGTAAAAAGTATGAATGGATGCCATTTTCAAGCCTTAAAGGTGATCGAATAAGAAAATAACTATGATAGCAAAATGTATGAAGTTTGGTATGAGTTGCTGTAGAAAACTGCAGAAAAATTTGGAACTATGAAGGCCAGATCGATCTCATAGGATGTGAGATGAATCTGAAAGAGCTAAAATGCTCTTATTCGAGTAATGAAACAGGGCAGATTGATCTCCAATGGAGCCAGATCGATCTCTTAAACATTCTGCAATGAGAAGATCGATTCTTAAGGTAAGTAGATCAATTTCCTTAGCTCTCGGATTGGAGCAGATCGATCTCCTCCCTAGCCAAATCGATCTCCTTAACTCTCTACCTGAGATAGATCGATCTTAAGCCCTCGACAGATCGATCTCCTGCCTTCAAATATCGTGAAAAAGAGGGATTTTATGAGGACCAGATCGATCTCCACCCAAGGAAGATTGATCTTATCAAGTTAAATCTATAAAAATAGGAGCAGTTGGATCTGCAGATTTTGGGAAACACTCTCACTCTACCATTTTTAACCCAAAAACTTAGTTTTTCTCTCTCTAAATCCACTCAGTTTTAAAAAGGTTTGAGGGAAGGCTATTAGACGCAAAGTTGTTCACATCAAGGAGAAGAACAACATAGCTTAGAGGCATTCCCCCATTTGTTAGATTTAGGTGATAAGGAGCATTGTCATTTGGAGTGAGAAGGAAATCCAAAGAGATGAGTTTCTACTACACCAATCCAAGTACATTTGTTTAAGTTATTGATTTTGGGGTTGATTGGTGTGCTTAGTAATGGTAGAATCTATCTAGAATGCAATGGAATGATTATAACCTAGAAATGGGTTGGTGTGAGAAAGTGAAATGTAGTGGAATAAATTATGAATAAAATATCTTTAGGTGATAATGGTGTTGTGGGTATGGATTTAAGATGGTGTTATGGAATGAATTATGAGACTTACCCAAAAAAGGGTAAAATGAATATTTAATGCATTAGGTAAAATGCATAGTTGAATGAGAGTTAGCAACACTAACTCGAGCGTTTGATGAATGAATTGCAGCTCCTAAGGATACACCGGAGCAAGTTGAGCTAAGAGCGCTAGAAGCGTAAAGGGATAGAGTTGTACCCCGAGTAAATCGAGGTAAGGGAATTGTGTGGACTCTTAGAGATACCTGTGCTAATTTGGGTACTTAAATGTTTTACTAGAGTGCATGTGGTACTAGGAAATGAAATTGGGTGATTGAAGGGCAAAGAGTTGGGTTTTTGGGAAATGTGCATGAAAACAAAAGCGTGATGCTTTGAAAACCATGTTTTGTTGCTTTTTAGCAAGTGATTGGTGGGTTGGCTAACATTTGAAATGATTTAAAAAAGAAATGATTTGATTTGGTTGATAACTATCTTTTGCAAAGAATTAAGCCACCTATATGGATTTCGTGAGAATGAAAGCGTGCTAGAGTATGTCTCGCAAGAGATTTGATATGTTTTCATACGCATGAGTACTAGATCATAGCTCGTACTAGTTTTCACATGGATTTCTATGATATTGTGCTAGAGTTGAGTTCACACAGACTTTACATTAGTTTTGGCATGGTGCTAGAGCATAGCTTGCATTAGATGCCCACCATAATTGTTGTTGTGCTAGGAGCTTCGAGTAGACTGGGTGTCGCACCGATTAAATAGACTCGCACGTGTATTTTTTAGAATTTGACATGTTGATAGCCGTGCTAGGATCTTCGAGTAGACTGGGTGTCGTACCGATTAAATAGGCTCACACGTGCGTTTTAAGATGTGGCGTGATATGATGTGTTGATATGGGTCCATGACGTACGCTGTACCGTGTAGGTAGAATGGAGTACATTGTACCGTGTTGAGATTGTGATATGCCATCTTCGAATGATGATTAGATCTACTATGGACCGATGGGCTGGACGTGACCCACCTCCCGTGTGGAAGCAGATAGTGGTGATACCCTCACACCTGATCAGTGTAGCTTGGAATCATAGGATACGACCATAGTCCTAGAGGAGATTTCCCTTATTTATATTGCCTATCTCACATGTCTCTTATTTATGAATGAATCTATGTTTTGAAAACGTATTTTGAGTCAGGATAGTCGGAGGGAGGGGCTGAGTCCTGACGAGCGTTGATTTCATTGTGATGAAATAGCATGATTTGCTTGAGAAAGTATGATAATGGCTTTAAAAGTGCACTGACGCATGATGATTTTTTCATGCCTTATTTGTGAAATATGCATGATGATTTATGCCATGCTTTGAATTTGATTTGTGCACTAACAAATAGCATAATTTGCTTTACATGCCATTAACATAAGTACGAAATAATGCTTTTGAGATGTGAATGAGAATTGTGTGGTTTTTGAGCATGGCATCACGATCACGTAGATAATGCAGTATCTACCTGTTCGTATGATTGCCTTAGTAAGCTTGTTGTTTGCTCACCCCCTTATTTTCCCCTCTCTACAGAGATTTGAGTATAGACTGAGAGCGACTAGAGGCTTTCCTTTTTGGTATCCGTTGCATCCCATCGTGTAAGGTATACACACTGATCTAATTTTGTATCTAAACTTTCGATAGCACATCAACATTTTGTATGTAACTAGTGGGGATGTAAAGTAATGTAAACACATGTAATCAACACTCTGATTTAATTATACAACTGTTTACTTCTAAATTATAATGCAAATTAAACTGTAAAGATTGGATGAGGTAGACATTGATACACAGCCCAACTGTTGAGAGTGTAGCAGATTGATAATTCTATATTTTTTAGAATTATTTGTGCTTAATTTCCTAATTAATTATTTAAATCCCCAATTTATTTTGTTAATTATCCCATTTATTTAATTAAAATTCTCATGTTTGTAGATAAATCAAATCCGGATGAATTTTGAATATTTTCGTAGAAAATGGATGAAATTGGGCTAAAATCGAGATTAGACCACACGGACAACACGAGCCATGCCACCTAGCATATCCAATTGGATAAGAAGACAGATGACATATAAATATTTTTTTTTAAAGAGCCAATGGTGTGAAGACAAGTGGCCAAACAATGCCAACTCATCTAGGATGGAAAAATTACAATTATACCCCTTAGTGTGTGTATAAATAAGTCATGGTAGCAATTGAACAAGGTAGGTAGGAGTAGGGTATGTAATGTAAGTTAGGAGTAGTGTAAGTTAGAAGTAGTGTTAGTGTAATGTAATGTAGTCTAGAGTAGAAAAGTTTTAGATTAAATTTTTAGATTTACTTTTTTTTTTTCATTAGCTTCCATTTACTTTTAATGTTTATTCCATTTTTATGTTCTTGGATAATTTTCTTTTCAATGGAAATCAATATCATTTTCATGCTCTCAGTTTAGTTATAATCAACTCTTTTGTTTTTCAAGTTTTAATACATAGCTTTTATTTCCATTTAGTTAGCTCTCGGGTTGCTCTTTGTGTATTCGGTGCCTTCACTTTTCCTTCATCCCTGCCTTTCGATTTTGGTCTGTTGATGTGGGCTGATACTGGGCATTGCTCCTTATCAATAGCAATGTGGAACTATGGCAGTAAGAGTTGGAGTGAGAGCAATCCGATGATGATAAATGTCCATATTATTATATTCACGAGGGGTTGTTATTTGCTTTTATTTTCAGTTCTTGATGCCTAGTCATTTCTCTTTGGTGTTGTTTTTTTAAATACTGCATTAACTGGTTGTTTGTTTTCACTTTCTAGTGTTTATTTCATTTCTGTTAGTTTATGTTCCATGGTTTCATATATTTTCTGCATTTAGACTTAGTTTAATTTTTTTTATCTCGGTAGTCATATCATGCTATCCCTTGCCTTGCATTTTTGTATTCTCAATATTTTAAAGATTTATGGATTGTTAATGGTTGTTGGCCAGTGTTAAAGATTGATGAGCTAAAGAGCAATTGGTGCATTACAACTTCACGGGGGCAGTGGACAGGAACCATATTTTTTTTCTTAACTCTATAATCCTCTGTTTCATTTTCTACTTATTGTTCACCTATGATTTTCTGCATTTAGTTGTTTGTTAGTTCATTGCTTCATGCTGTGATGCTCGGGTGATTGAAAAATGTATGTTGGATAGTGATCTAAGCAGAAGTTATTGTTTGATACAACTATGATCGGTTTCATTAGTGACTATGCTTATTTGTTTACTGCATTTTATCATACCGGTTTTATACTGTTTATATTGCTGCATTCATGTTTTTAGCTCATTGAATCCTGTGATAATTTTCTGCTTGGGTTTTGTTCAGTACTAGCGATCTCTTGAGTATATGGGACAGAACAAGAGATGCTTGGCAGTAAGCAAAATTCAGGTATGATTGATAGAGCAAAAGCTTGCTGGAATGCCGATAATCACGTCATGGTCCAGAAAACAATTTGAGCAGGATACATGCATACTGGTTATGTGAGATCTGAGAATTTCAGACATATTTTAATTATGTAACATGAACTTGAAGTGTAATTTATTGAGCTAAGTGAATTGTGGGAATTATATTTGGAGATTTATATGTTAAGTGTCTAAAATAAGGGTGAAACTAAGAGGTCAGATCGATCTTGGGGAAGGAGAGATCGATCTGGTGAGTTTAAAATGACAAGGAAAGAGGAATTTAAGGAGCAGATCGATCTCCAATGGAAGAGGATCGATCTCCTTATGATTCTGTTTGAGAGAAGATCAATCTCATGAGGAAGGGATCGATCTCCAAATGATTCTGTTTGGGAGAAGATCGATCTCCTCAAGGAGCAGATCGATCTCATAAAGCCATAAAGAGATCGATCTCACCCCTCGACAGATCGATCTCCTAGGCATAAAATTACCCCAAATCATCTCCAAATTTAAATGCAGATCAATCTCATCAAGAGCCAGATCGATCTCCTACCCTCAGTCTATATAAGGAACCCCTGCTTTCTCCTGTAATTTCATTTTCTCTCTCTTCCAACCCCCATTTTCACCGAGCCCTAGCTTTCTCACTCATCCAAGGCTCCCATTTTCATCCAAATCAGAGGCTATGGCAAGAAGGAAAGTTGTTCCTCATCAAAGGGAGAACAACATACTTGGAAATTGTAAGACGGATTGAATCGAGGCAAGAGATAAGCTCTCCACAAGTTTTGGGTAATTTCTAAACCTCGATCTTGATATTTGAGATGATTTTGGTAATGATAGTTGTGGGCATTATGTTGAAGTAGCTGGAAAATGATTAGGGATTGATGAAATTATAATGTAGTTGGAGTGATGTTGATATTTAGCAATTTTGGTAATTTTGGGAATTTTGAACTATAAATGGAAATTTAGGCAATGTGGTGAATTGGCATAGATAATTTGGCATAAGAAATGAAGGACGTTGAGATGTTATGAATGAGATTATAGTTTAGGGTAGAGTTACGAGAATCAAGAGATTTGAGGTGTTATGAGCAATTATGCTCGATTTTGAGAATTGAGGTACTGTGATGATGAATATTAATGTTTTAACATCGTTTGGATAGCTCGGGAGTTCCAGAGTGGAATGCGAGGCTAGTCCGTGACAAGGGGGAAATAATTGCACTATACGAGGTGCAAAGAGGTAAGGGAAACTAAACCATTTGCGTATGTGATTTGTGAACTATTATAGCATGATTTGTGATTTATAAAACAAGCATGTTGAGTGTTGTGTTGTGATATAATTGCACACGATTTTTATAGCCGGTTGGAGCCCATTATTTTATGAGTTTATAAGATGAGTGTGAAATTGCTTTATAAACCGTTGAATTTGTGTGAGTAACGAATTGGGCTCTACGTTAAGGCGATCTTGAGATTTGAGAAATGTGTGCTTGTTTTGCCGGTTAGGACTCGGTTTCAATATGTTTTGTGTTGAGTACAAAACAGATTTAAATGAGTTTTATGAGAGAAAAACCACTATGAGTTCTACGTGAAGGCAAACCAGTCTTATGTGATAAGACTTAGGTGTGTGATTTTGAGTACACACCGGGCATTGCTATGATAGCATGTAAGCCCGATTCTTCTCCGTTCTGGTAACGTGAGATTCCCCATTCTGTGGCTATGCCACGTATATTTGGTGGCCGTTGCCATGTGAGAACCCAATTTGGTGGCTGTTGCCACGTGAGAACCCTATTTGGTGGCCGTTGCCACGTGAGACCCTATCCTGTGGCTGTGCCACGTGTGAATTTAAATCAGTGGCTATGCCACGTGTGTTTAGTGGCTGCGCCACGTGCATTATTATTACAGTGATTTTATCACGTTTATTGAGAAAACGATTATCGCATTATTTTCACATGCTTTGTTATTGCTCTAGACTGAGCCCTTTTACTTCATGTTTTCACATGATTTGAGATATGAGAATGTCGTTTTGAGTACTTTCATGCTATGGTTTTCAAATAAGTATAATGAGTTTCACATACAAATAAATATTTTGTGATGTGTATTTTGGTTTATAAAATGAGTCCCTTACCCCCTTTACTGAGCGATTTAGAAGCTCACCCTATTTTCTTTCCCCCCAGATTTCTTCAAGTGAAAAAGGGTTTCCCTGCGACGTACGGAGTAGTGGCTAATGGAAGACTTGAGCTCTAGGCCATATATTGTATTTTGAGGTATCTTTTATCTTTTTATGTACCCAGACAATTATTGTAATTACAGACACTTGATGTATAACATTGTATGGGATGTATTAGGATTAATTAACTTGAGATCTTGAGGTATGATAACTATGATGATGCATGACACTGCACAGGAATGCACTCTTAATTGTGAATTGAGAAGTAAAAAGTTTTTATATTTGCCCTATTTTTCGCGTTTTCGGGGCGTGACAGAGCTTTCTTGGTATCAGAGCTTAGGGTGTCTAGTACTGTTAGTATCGATTAAGTGAAATAGAATACGTCCCAAGTGTCTGTAATAGTCTGGTCATGAACTGAATCTGAGGATTGAGATTTCAATCGATTTTGATATGTACGAGCAGGAGACGAGTTAAGATAGAGAATGAGTGGACGACGAGGTCGTTCGAGGAGGTAGGCAGAGTCCCCTCCATCACCTGCCCCACAACCAGAGAGTCCTAACTCTCGATTTAATCGGATTGAGATCGATGTGAGGCAATGTTTTGAGCAGATGGCAGCGTTATTCACGCAACACTTTGGAGTTAATGCCTCGAGTACTACTTCTACACCACCACAAGGACCTCCCGTACCCCTAGTACAGATGGATCCAGTGCCTCCCGTCACTCAGCTTGAGGACAGAAGTATGGTCCGACAGAAGGATTTTTTGAAGATGAATCCACCCGTATTTAGGGGTAAGAAGGATCCTACAGAGGCTGAGGAGTGGTTGACAGAGTTGAGAATTATATTTGATTATCTGGGATGCACCGATGCTGAGAGGGTCAGTATGAGTATCTATATGTTAAAGGGGAGAGCTCGAGATTGGTGGGGTACTAGCCAGGGTATTT
Organism: Firmiana major; assembly: GCA_033439115.1. NCBI lineage: Eukaryota > Viridiplantae > Streptophyta > Magnoliopsida > Malvales > Malvaceae > Firmiana > Firmiana major. Next base: position 15,018,165 of record CM065903.1, on the reverse strand, counting down.
TGATGTCCCGCTAGGACGTGATTGGTTAGGAAAAGTTTCAGACAGCCTTTAGGACCTAATATGTACCATGAGCCGCCCAGAGAAAGAAACAGGCTGAGTTTTTGAGTTTGGTACAGGGTGACATGTCTGTGGATGACTATGAGAGCCAATTTACCGCGTTATTAAGGTATAACCCAGAGACCTTCAAGAATAAAGAGCTCCACACAGAGAAGTTTGTGTATGGATTGAAGCCCGTCATCAGAGATAGATTGATAGGGCTATGTATTACCGAGTTTGGAGATGCTCTGAGACGAGCACAAGAGATTGAGAGGGGAATTGAAATGGTACAATCCCAGAACGAGCTCAGAGCGGTGAATAGAGATAAGGGCAAGAGGCCAGCGATTTTCCAAACAGAGGCTTGGAGAGGTTCCTTCAGAAGAGGAAAGATTGAGGTGCAGAAGGGCAGATTAGAGAGACCCAGAGTTTACCCTAACATCAGGGAGACCCCTCGAGATGTCAGGCCTGAGCTAAGGTTTTGCAAAAATTATGGCCGAATACATGAGGGAAGTTGTACTGGGTCGATCCATGGATGTTTTAGATGTGGAAACATGGGTCACATGGTGAAGGATTGCCCTCAACCTCAGAAACCACATGTCTTGGAGCCCACTAGACAACAGCCTCTGAGAGTGAATCCCCAGAGACAGGCCACTGTTGCAGAGAAAGGAAAGAGACCTGTTACATAGGGACGTGTGTTTGCCCTGGATAAGGAGACTGCAGACACTTTTGTAGAAACTATAAGAGGTACACTCTCTGTCTGTAATCATAAGGCTCATGTGTTGATTGATTCAGGATCCACGCATTTGTTTATTTCTGAGCATTTTGCATGTAGATTAAATTTGAAGTTTGAACCCCTAGAGTATATACTACATGTAAATACCCCTATGCGTGAATCCCAGAGAACTGAATTAATCTGTAGAGGATGTGAAATAAAGGTGGGAGATAGAGTGATGTTAGCAGATCTAATCATGTTAAATATACATGGGTTTGATGTAATTCTGGGGATGGATTGGTTGGCAACTAATCGAGTGAGTTTAGATTGCTACATTAAGATTGTAACTTTCTCCTACTTGAACCTTACAGTATACGGTTGAGATAGTGAGGAAATGAATATGTGGAATTCTAGTAAGTAATTTGAGAATTTTAATATTATTTTGGAGAATATTAAATATGATTGTTCATGTGAAGGTTATGAAACACTCATATAGGATGATGATCGGGAACATCCGAGGATTGAGGATATACCTGTGGTGTGTGAATTTCTGGATGTTTTCCCAGATGAGTTACCAGGTTTACCACCAGAGAGAGAGCTGGAGTTTACCATTAATTTGGTGCCAGATACTCAGTCGATCTCTAAACCTCCCTACAGGATGGCATTAGTGAAACTTGAGGAATTGAAGAAACAACTACAGGAGTTATTGGATCAAGGGTTTATTAGACCCAGTGTTTCGCAGTAGGGAGCACCAGTATTATTTGTTAAGAAGAAGGATGGTAGTCTCAGATTATGCGTAGACTATCGGTTGTTGAATAAAGCCACGGTGAAGAATAAATACCCATTGCCTAGGATTGATGACCTACTTGTTCAGCTGAGAGGGGCATCAGTCTTTTCTAAGATTGATTTGAGATCGGGCTATCACCAATTGAGGATCAAGGAAGAAGATATTCCAAAGACGGCCTTCAGGACGAGGTATGGCCATTATGAATTTTTGGTGATGTCCTTTGGATTGACGAACGCCCCTGCAGCATTTATGAGATTGATGAACGAGGTGTTCAGAGACTATCTAGATAAATTTGTGATAGTCTTTATTGATGATATCCTGGTATACTCTCAGTCGTATGAGGAGCATACACAGCATTTGTGGTTAGTACTTCAGATACTCCGAGATAAACAATTATATGGAAAGTTTAGTAAGTGTGAATTTTAGCTAGATCAGATAGCTTTCCTTGGTCATATAGTCTCAAAGGAAGGAGTATCAGTGGATCCAAGTAAAGTGGAGGCTGTGCTTAATTGGGAGAGATCGAGGATAGTTACTGAGGTACGAAGCTTCCTTGGTTTGGCAGGGTATTACAGAAGATTTGTGGAAGGATTTTCAAGGATTGCCGCTCCTTTGACTAAACTCACGCGTAAGGAGACTCCGTTCATATGGACTGATCAATGTGAGCTCAGTTTTTTGGAATTAAAGAAGAGGTTGACAGCGGCACCTGTGTTAACTTTTCCTTCGGGATCAGGAGGATTTTCGATTTATAGTGATGCATCTCATCAAGGACTAGGGTGTGTGCTTATGCAGCATGGAAGAGTGGTCGCATATGGATCGCGACAGTTGAAAGACCATGAGCGAAATTACCCCACGCATGATTTGGAGTTAGCCGCTGTGGTATTTACCTTGAAGATCTAGCGACACTACTTATATGGGGAAAGATTCCAGATCTTCACTGATCATAAGAGTTTGAGATATCTCTTTGATCAGAAAGAGTTAAACATGAGACAAAGGAGATGGATGGAACTCCTTAAGGATTATGACTGCGAGATTCTATATCATCCGGGTAAGGCGAATGTAGTTGCTGATGCCCTGAGCAGGAAGAGTATGATATCTGCTATAATGATCAGGGAATGGGATTTACTGGAGCAGTTCGTCAAACTCCGGATCAGAGTTAAAGAGATAGAGACTGGATTTTTGGCTAGCTTGCGAATAGAGCCCATGATCATGGATTAGATGAGAAATGGGCAGCGCAGTGATCAGAGATTGATAGATATGGTTAGCCAAGCTGAACAGAGTTCGCAGTCAGATCTCACCATCAGTGAGGATGGATTGTTGAGATTCAGAGGATGAATTTGTGTACCGGACGATGATACCCTAAAGAGACAGATACTGAGAGAATCCCATTGCTCGCGATACACCATGCACCCCGGGAGTACCAAGATGTACCAGGATTTGAGAAAGGTGTACTGGTGGAGTAGTATAAAGCGAGACGTGGAGGAATATGTGGCCAGGTGTTTAGTATGCCAGCAAGTGAAAGCTGAGCATCGAAAGCCCGGAGGACTACTATAGCCCTTACCTGTACCTACATGGAAATGGGAGCATGTCACCAAGGACTTTATTATGGGTTTACCGAGGACCCGAAGAGGTCGTGACGCTATATGGGTTATAATGGATAGATTGACCAAGAGTACCCACTTCCTTGCCATCAAGAGCATGGATACTGTGGATGCCTTAGCTGAGCTATATGTCAGCGAGATAGCTAGATTACATGAGGCTCCAGTGAGTATTACTTCTGATAGAGATTCTCGGTTTACTTCCAGATTTTAGACCCAGTTTCAGGAGTCCATGGGATCTCGATTGAGTTTTAGTATCGCCTATCATCCTCAGACAGATGGTTAGTCAGAGAGGACTATTCAGACCCTAGAGGATATGTTGAGGGCGTGTACGATGGATTTTAAGGGATCATGGGATGATCACCTGCCCCTAGCAGAGTTTGCGTACAATAACAGTTATCATGCGAGTATTGGAATGACACCTTTTGAGGCTCTATATGGTAGGAGGTGTAGATCCCCTGTAGCTTGGGAAGAAGTCGGTGACAGAAGGATAAATGCTCCAAAGCTTGTTGAGCAAGCTGTATAGAGTGTGAAACTCATATGTGAGAGGTTATGGGCTGCACAGAGTAGACAGAAAAGCTAAGCGGATGTGCATAGACGGCCACTCGAGTTTGATGTTGGTGACGCAGTATTTCTGAAAATATCACCGAGTAAGGGTATCATGCGATTTGGGAAGAAAGGAAAATTGAGTCCTCGATACATAGGACCATTCAAGGTTCTTGAGAGAGTGGGAGAGGTAGCTTACAGATTAGCATTACCCCCACAGATGTCCGAAATACACAATGTTTTTCATGTGTCTATGTTGAGGAAGTACCACCCGGACCCTTCTCATGTCATAGAGTATGACGAGATGGACATTCAAGAGGATATGAGCTATACTGAGGAACCCGTACGGATTCTCGATAGGAAGGAGAAGGTACTTAAAACCAAGAGCATCCCATTAGTGAAAGTTCTATGGAAACATCACTCAATGGAAGAGGCAACGTGGGAACTAGAGAATCTCATGAAGGAGAAATACCCCCAGCTATTTGGCTAGTTGAGCGGAATTTGGAGGACCAAATTCTTTTTAAGGTGGGGAGGATGTGAGATCTGAGAATTTCAGACATATTTTAATTATGTAATATGAACTTGAAGTGTAATTTATTGAGCTAAGTGAATTGTGGGAATTATATTTGGAGATTTATATGTTAAGTGTTTAAAATAAGGGTGAAACTAAGAGGTCAGATCGATCTTGGGGAAGGAGAGATCGATCTGGTGAGTTAAAAATGATAAGGAAGGAGGAATTTAAGGAGTAGATCGATCTCCAATGGAAGAGGATCGATCTCCTTATGATTCTGTTTGAGAGAAGATCGATCTCATGAGGAAGGGATCGATCTCCAAATGATTCTGTTTGGGAGAAGATCGATCTCCTCAAGGAGCAGATCGATCTCATAAAGCCATAAAGAGATCGATCTGACCCCTCGACAGATCGATCTCCTAGGCATAAAATTACCCCAAATCGTCTCCAAATTCAAATGCAGATCGATCTCATCAAGAGCCAGATCGATCTCCTACCCTCAGTTTATATAAGGAACCCCTGCTTTCTCCTGCAATTTCATTTTCTCTCTTTTCCAACCTCCATTTTCACCGAGCCCTAGCTTTCTCACTCATCCAAGGCACCCATTTCTGTCCAAATCAGAGGCTGTGGCAAGAAGGAAAGTTGTTCCTCATCAAAGGGAGAACAACATACTTGGAAATCGTAAGACGGATTGAATCGAGGCAAGAGATAAGCTCTCCATAAGTTTTGGGTAATTTCTAATCCTCGATCTTGATATTTGAGATGATTTTGGTAATAATATTTACGGGCATTATGTTGAAGTAGCTGGAAAATGATTAGGGATTGATGCAATTACAATGTAGTTGGAGTGATGTTGATATTTAGCAATTTTGGTAATTTTAGGAATTTTGAGCTATAAATGGAAATTTAGACAATGTGGTGAATTAGTATAGATAATTTGGCATAAGAAATGAAGGACGTTGAGATGTTGTGAATGAGATTGTAGTTTAGGGTAGAGTTACTAGAATCAAGAGATTTGAGGTGTTATGAGCAATTATGCTCGATTTTGAGAATTGAGGTACTGTGATGATGAATATTGATGTTTTAACATCGTTTGGACAGCTCGAGAGTTCCAGAGTGGAATGCGAGGCTAGTCCATGACAAGGGGGAAACAATTACACTATACGAGGTGCAAAGAGGTAAGGGAAACTAAACCATTTGCGTATGTGATTTGTGAACTATTATAGCATGATTTGTGATTTATAAAACAAGCATGTTGAGTGTTGTGTTGTGATATAATTGCACATGATTTTTATAGCCGGTTGGAGCCCATTATTTTATGAGTTTATAAGCTGAGTGCGAAATTTCTTTATAAACCGTTGAATTTGTGTGAGTAATGAATTGGGCTCTACGTTAAGGCGATCTTGAGATTTGAGAAATGTGTGCGTGTTTTGTCGGTTGGGACTCGGTTTCAATATGTTTTGTGTTGAGTATAAAACGGTTTTAAATGAGTTTTATGAGAGAAAAACCACTATGAGTTCTACGTGAAGGCAAACCAATCTTATGTGATAAGACTTAGGTGTGTGATTTTGAGTACACACAGGGCATTGCTATGATAGCATGTAAGCCCGATTCTTCTCCGTTCTGGTAACGTGAGATTCCCCATTCTGTGACTATGCCACGTATATTTGGTGGCCGTTGCCACGTGAGAACCCTATTTGGTGGCCGTTGCCACGTGAGAACCCTATTTGGTGGCCATTGCCACGTGAGAACCCTATTTGGTGGCCGTTGCCACGTGAGACCCTATCCTGTGGCTGTGCCACGTGTGAATTTAAATCAGTGGCTGCGCCACGTGTGAATTTAAATCAGTGGCTATGCCACGTGTGTTTAGTGGCTGCGCCACCTGCATTATTATTATAGTGATTTTATCACGTTTATTGAGAAAGCGATTATCGCATTATTTTCACATGCTTTGTTATTGCTCTAAACTGAGCCTTTTTACTTCATGTTTTCACATGATTTGAGATATGAGAATGTCGTTTTAAGTACTTTCATGTTATGGTTTTCAAATAAGTATAATGAGTTTCACATACAATTAAATATTTTGTGATGTGCATTTTGGTTTATAAAATGAGTCCCTTACCCCCTTTACTGAGCGATTTAGAAGCTCACCTTGTTTTCTGTCCCCCCAGATTTCTTCAAGTGAAAAAGGGTTTCCCTGTGACGTATGGAGTAGTGGCTAGTGGAGGACTTGAGCTCTAAGCCATATATTGTATTTTGAGGTATCTTTTATCTTTTCATGTACCCAGATAATTATTGTAATTGCAGACACTTGATGTATAACATTGTATGGGATGTATTAGGATTAATTAACTTGAGATCCTGAGGTATGATAAATATGATGATGCATGACACTGCACAGGAATACACTCTTAATTGTGAATTGATAAGTAAAAAGTTTTTAAATTTGCCCTATTTTTCGCGTTTCAAGGGCGTGACAGGTTAGCTGGGCAAGCTGAAGACATGTAGCAGTACGAGTTGGCAGTGTGCCATCTACAAACCCGAAAGACTGGAGTAGCACCTGGAGCACGTTGCGGTTTGCACCTAACGTAGCAGTGCAGGACAGAGCAGTAGCTGGACATTGTCACGGAGAAGAAGAAGAAGGAGCAGGTCTGGGCAGGCAGGAAAATGGGGCTGGCGTGCTGTGTTGGGTTGTTGCAGGAATGGATGCTACACACGAAACTGAAGCAGAGTTGGTGAGAGTGCAGAGCAACAAGCAAGCTGGACACGCCTGGCCAAAATCGAGAACAAAATGAATGAAACAATGAAGAAGACGTGCACAGTGCAACCGGGACCACTTTGATGTTTTGCAAATTGATTAAGGCTTGTTTGGCATTCAACTCTTGTATTAATCCATTTTTCTTGCATTTTAGAATAACCCATTTCCAATTTAATGTGTTAGCTTAAGGAGTTAAATTCTAAACTTAGATTGCATGATTAGTTATAGTCAATAGCTTGATTAGTTCATGAATTAGATTTAATTATGTCCTTAGTTTATTTCTATTTTATCATGCATTAGTTAGATTTCATTGTTTGATTAGTAATTAGATATAATTAGGAGTAATGTAGAATTAATATTTTAGACAATTAGGCTTGTAGTTATTTTCTTAATTTTTCTAGGATTTTATTTCTTTAAATCTTAAGTTAGTTTAAATTGCATTTTGATTAAGTAGTTTAATTGCATTGTAGGTTTGTTAATTTTAGTTTAATTAATCTTGCTTTGTTATTTTCAGAATTGCATTTTATTTTAATTGCGTTAATTAATTTTAACTGTTTTAATTATTTTTGTAGGTACTTACTTTTAATTGCGTGGAGCATTGTAAGTAATTTTGCTTGATTTTATTTTCTTTAGTTCTTATTATTTTATTGCTTTCCAGTATTTTTAATTCTAGCCATGTGGATCACTCCCTTAAATTTCATAATTTCCTAGAATATACTTAGGGTAAGATTAACCGGTAGTTAATTAGGCTAACCAACTTCTCTGAAGGACGATAACTCGAGACTCAAATCTCATTATTATTTGTATGACCCGTGCACTTGTGGACAATACCTTCAGATCATGTCAAATTTTTGGCGCCGTTGTCGGGGAAGTTTTAATTAGTCGTTAATTGATATCGATGAAATTATGCTTAGGTGTAGTTCTAGCTTGTAAATATTTAGGTTGTAAATATTTAGAAGTTTAATCTAGATTAGTTAATTGTAAAATTAAAATAAAAAAATTGAAAAATTAAAAAAACCTAAAAAAAAACTTTCTAAGGACTTTTAGATGTTTGCATGTGTAGAGCCAGGAGTTATGATAGCTTTCCTCTAGATCCTGAAATTGAAAGAACTCTTAGGAAAATTCGAAAGGATTTTAGGAAATTAATAGCTCTACTGCAAAACATCATGGCAGAAAATTAGGAAATTAGAACTGTTGGAGATTACGCAGTGCCGACGATTGGAGGATATTATACCAGCATCAGGCCACCAGCTGTCCTTGTGAACAATTTCAAAATTACGCCTGTAATCCTTCAGATGACCTAGACTTCTTTACAGTTCAGTGGGCTTCCACACGATGACCCACATGCTCACCTTGGACAATTCTTGGACTTGTGCAACACGTTCAAACACAATGGATTATCTGATGATGCACTTAGGCTTAGATTATTCCCCTTCTCACTTAGGGATAGGGCGCGACACTGGTTAACCTCATTGCCTCCAGGATCCATTTCTACATGGGACGAGTTAGCCTATCAATTTCTAGCTAAGTTTTTCCCTCTCTCTAAAATGGCCAGATTCCGTAGTGATATATCTTCCTTTGCCCAGCTCGATTCGGAAACTCTTTACGAAGCATGGGAACGATATAAGGAGTGTCTTAGGAAGTGCCCTCACCATGGCCTACCTTTGTGGCTGGAAGTCCAGACCTTCTACAACGGACTTACAAGCCAAAATAGGACCATTGTTGACGCTGCTACGGGTGGAGCCCTGATGTACAAAACAGAGGAGGAAGCTTACGAGCTTTTAGACAAGATGGTGGCTAACAACTATCTATGGTTCTCGAATAGGCAATTGCCAAAGAAGTTGGCGGGTATTTATGAGCTCCACATGCTGTCTATCTTGACCACTCAATTCGCAAATCTTACGAAGAAGGTAGAGTTGCTCAATACCCAGCATAATCCTTCTACCAGTCCTAATCCGATTTATTCTGTCCAAAGTCCTTTTCTTTCATGCGAGCTGTGTAGTGGTACACACTCTGTTGATAGGTGTCTTCTTAACTTAGAATCAGTTTAGTATGTTGCTCCACTTCAAAAGCAACAGAACAACCCATTGAGAAACACCTATAACCCAAGGTGGAGGAACCATCTTAACTTTTCCTAGAGCCAAAACCAAGTGCAAACTTCTAATTCTAGACTTGTAGGACCCCATAGTTTTCAAGCTCCACCGATTCATGTACCACCACAACTGCAATTTGCATATCACCCACCTCATCAACCATCCCCACCTCAATTGTAACATCATCCACCTCACTTCTATTAACCACCACCACCACCACAACCCCAACACTTACCAGTAGCTGAGAAGAAGCCCTCGCTTGAGGAAATGTTCATGACTATCCTGTAAAACCAAGCTGCTTCAATTAAGAACCTAGAAGTTCAGGTTGGACAAATAGCAAATGCTCTTAGCCAACGTCCACAAGGGACCCTTCCTTGTAACACTGAAGCTAATCCTGTTAGGTAAAGGGAAGGTAAAGAACATGTGAAATCCATCACCCTTAGGAGCGGTAGAGAGCTAGATGATTAACCACAAGTTAAGTCCAGACCTGAGCAACCCATAGTTGAAGAACTCGTAAGTTCTAAAGAAGCAGCTCAGAAAGAGCAGGAACCTAAAGATCAAGCTGCAACAGAATTAAAGATAGGTGCTTCTTCATCTATACCTTTTTCTACTTCACAGCCTTCCTCGTCCTCTGATGCTATACATGTTTCCACTACATCCTCTCCAGTTAGACCACCAGTACCTTTTCCTCAGAGGTTTTAAAATCAAAAGCTTGACCAACAATTCGCCAAATTTCTTGAGGTTTTTAAGAAACTTCACATCAACATTCCTTTCGCAGATGCTTTAGAGTAAATGCCAAGTTATGTGAAGTTTTTGAAGGACATCCTCTCTAGGAAAAGGAGATTGGAAGATTATGAGACGGTGGCCTTAACTGAGGAGTGTAGTTCAATTATCTAGAGGAAATTACCCCCTAAGCTCAAAGATCCCGGGAGTTTTACCATACCCTGCACTATTGAAAATTTATTCTTTGGTAAGCCCTGTGTGATTAGGAGCTAGTATAAATTTAATGCCATTGTCTATCTATCATAAGTTAGGAATAGGGGATTCCAAGCCTACCACAGCGACCCTTCAACTAGCTGATCGATCCATTAAATATCCGAAGGGGGTTATTGAGGATGTCTTAGTAAAGGTGGACGAGTTTATTTTCCCTACAGATTTTATCGTGTTGGACATGGAAGAAGACAGGGAAGTCCCCATTATACTAGGCAGACCTTTCCTAATGACTGGTAGAATCTTAATTGATGTACAGAAGGGGGAGTTAACGATGAGAGTCCAAGATCAGGAAGTAAAGTTTAATGTTTTCAAACCGTTTAAGCTCCCTAATGACTCTCAAGAGTGTTTTAAGATGGAGGTTAAGGAAGATAAAATATTTGAACATAAGAAATCTAAGAGAAAGAACAAAGTAGATAGAGTTAAGGAGGAGTTAACTGTCAACATTCTGTCACCATTTTGGCTAACCCTCCTACTCTTTGCCCTGCTGCTGAGTGTTGTTTTTTTTCAGTTGCATTTGAAGTGCCTGTATTTTTCTTTTCACTTTATATATAGTTCTTTTTCTTTTTCTTTTCTGTTGTTTCTTTCTTTGTTTATGTTGCAGATTTCTTTTCTAGCATTAGGTTTTCAATCAAGCTTCAGTTGTTCATCATCATCAGAAAGGGGAGTACTCTGTCCTTGAGCTTAAATTCTTACATTATCTGCACACTGAGGACACTGTGCACTTTAAGTTTGGGGGAGGGGATATCACTTGAGCTATTTTGGGAAAAATTGGAAAAATTTTACAATTTTTTTGAAAATCTGAGAAAGAATTTTCAAAAACGTTTTCGATAGTATGAGCTTAAATTGTTTGATTTTGGGATGATTTAGTGCTTAGCATGTAGTTTTCCCATATTCCGATGATATGGCCCCATGATTTAGTCTGACTTTGATTAACTAAGAAGCATGATTATAGGAAAAGCATAAAGTTGAATTCTTGAATTTGTCTTAATTCTGATTGTGATTGCCTCATCTTATGCACATGTTATGTCATGAATCAGTATATTTATTTAGAGAAAGCTTATGTGTACATAGGATTGCATTTGTTCAATTGATTTAGTGCATCATATTCTAGAATTTGTTTGATCTAATCTCGAGGTGAAATATTAGATCACACTTAATTAGAGAAGTGATTTAGGCCATCTTTGGATCGTTTGAGCCTTTCTAGCCATTCTTGTACATATTTTTACTCTAGTCACCCATCTGGGCCAAATAAGCTCTTCTCTGTAAATATACCTACAAAATTTTCCTTAGCTTAAATACTCTGTTCTTAGACCTTACCCCAAAAGCATGAAAAGTCATTGAGATATATTGTGAGCTATATGGGTATTAAGTGATAGTGAAGGAGTATGTATTGAAAAAAAATGATGAAAAAGGAAAAAAAGAAAAGAAGAAAGAAGGAAAATACAAAAATAGAATAAAAAGTTTAGTGAAATAAATAAGTTTGGGGGAAATGATTTGAGCTCTTACATTAAGATCCTAGAAGTAATGCATGTTAAGGGTAATTAAACCTAAATCAACTTTATCATACCTTAGCCCCAGCCTTAAATTACAAGCTTAATGAAGTTCTATTGATCTTTGATTAAGTGTGACTACATTAGTGGAGAGAGAAGTGAAAAACAAACTTATGGGAATGATCACATGTCATTGACTTTGCATTCACTGTGTTTGCATAATCTGATCTGGATAATGTACTATGAACTGATTTTGACATTTTTCACACACTCACGAGGAGTCCAATTTGGGTTAGGACTTATTATTGAATGATTCTGAATGTTGGACTTGTAATTGTGAGTCTTTAAGATCATAGTCTGTACTTTTTCTTTTAGGATAACATTGAGGAAATTATTGTGTTTTGTACTTGTCATTCCTACAATTATTTTATTTTGCTTGAGGACAAGCAAAAGCTCAAGTTTGGGGGTGTGATAATTCTATATTTTTTTAGAATTATTTGTGCTTAATTTCCTAATTAATTATTTAAATCCCCAATTTATTTTGTTAATTATCCCCTTTATTTAATTAAAATTCTCATGTTTGCAGATAAATCAAATCCAAATGAATTTTGAATATTTCGGTAGAAAATAGACCAAAATTGGGCTAAAATCGAGATTGGACCATACGGACATCATGAGCCATGCCACCTAGCACATCCAATTGGACAAAAAGACAGATGACATAGAAATATTTTTTTAAGGAGCCAATAGTGTGAAGACAAGTGGCCAAACAATGCCAACTCATCTAGGATGGAAAAATTACAATTATACCCCTTAGTGTGTGTATAAATAAGTCATGGTAGCAATTGAACAAGGTAGGTAGGAGTAGGGTATGTAATGTAAGTTAGGAGTAGTGTAAGTTAGAAGTAGTGTTAGTGTAATGTAATGTAGTCTAGAGTAGAATAGTTTTAGATTAAATTTTTATATTTACTTTCTTTCTTTTTTTATTTTCCATTAGTTTCCATTTACTTTTAATGTTTATTCCATTTTTATGTTCTTGGATAATTTTCTTTTCAATGGAAATTAATATCATTTTCATGCTCTCGGTTTGGTTATAATCAACTCTTTTGTTTTTCAAGTTTTAATACATAACTTTTATTTCCATTTAGTTAGCTCTCAGGTTGCTCTTTGTGTATTCGGTGCCTTCACTTTTCCTTCATCTCTGCCTTTCGATTTTGGTGTGTTGATGTGGGCTGATGCTGGGCATTGCTCCTCATCAATGGCAATGTGGAACTATGGTAGTAAGAGTTGGAGTGAGAGCAATCCGATGATGATAAATGTCCATATTATTGTATTCACGAGGGGTTGTTATTTGCTTTTACTTTCAGTTCTTGATTCCTAGTCATTTCTCTTTGGTGTTGTTTTTAAATACTGCATTAACTGGTTGTTTGTTTTCACTTTCTAGTGTTTATTTCATTGCTGTTAGTTTATGTTCCATGGTTTCATATATTTTCTGCATTTAGACTTAGCTTAATTTTTTTTTTATCTCGGTAGTCATATCATGCTATCCCTTGCCTTGCATTTTTGTATTCTCGGTATTTTTAAGATTTATGGATCGTTAATGGTTGCTAGCCGGTGTTAAAGATTGATGAGCTAAAGAGCAATTGGTGCATTACAACTTCACGGGGGCAGTTGACAGGAACCATATTTTTTTTTTCTTAACTCTGTTATCCTCTGTTTCATTTTCTACTTACTGTTCACCTATGATTTTCTGCATTTAGTTGTTTGTTGGTTCATTGCTTCACGCTGTGATGCTCGGGTGATTGAAGAATGTATGTTGGATGGTGATCTAAGTAGAAGTTATTGTTTGATACAACTAGGATCAGTTTCATTAGTGACTATGCTTATTTGTTTACTGCATTTTATCATACCGGTTTTATAGTGTTTATATTGCTGCATTCATGTTTTTAGATCATTGAATCCTGTGATAATTTTTTGTTTAGGTTTTATTCAGTACTGGCTATCTCTTGAGTATGTGGGACAAAAGAAGAGATGCTTAGCAGTAAGCGAAATTCGGGCATGATTGATAGAGCAAAAGCTTGCTGGAATGCCGATAATCACGTCATGGTGCAGAAGACAATTTGAGCAGGATACATGCATACTGGTTAGCTGGGCAAGCTGAAGACGTGTAGCAGTACGAACCGGCAGTGTGCCGTCTACAAACTCGAAAGACTGGAGCAGTACCTGGAGCACGTTGCGGTTTGCACCTAATGTAGCAGTGCAGGACAAAGCAGTAGCTGGACATTGTCTCGGAGAAGTAGAAGAAGGAACAAATCTGTGTAGGAAGGAACGTGGGGCTGGCGTGCTGTTCTGGGTTGTTACAGGAATAGATGCTACACACAAAATTGAAGCAGAGTTGGTGAGAGTTCAGAGCAACAAGCAAGCTAGACATGCCTGGCCAAAACCGAGAACAAAATGAATGAAACAATGAAGAAGACATGCAAAGTGCAATCGGGACCACTTTGATGTTTTGCAAATTGATTCGGGCTTGTTTGGCATTCAACTCTTGCATTAATCCATTTTTCTTGCATTTTTGAATAGCCCATTTCCAATTTAATGTGTTAGCTGAAGGAGTTAAATTCTAAACTTAGATTGCATGATTAGTTATAGTCAATAGCTTGATTAGTTCATGAATTAGATTTAATTATGTCCTTAGTTCATTTCTATTTTATCATGCAATAGTTAGATTTCATTGTTTAATTAGTAATTAGATATAATTAGGAGTAATGTAGAATTAATATTTTAGACAACTAGGCCTGTAGTTATTTTCTTAATTTTTCTAGGATTTTATTTCTTTAAATCTTAAGTTAGTTTAAATTGCATTTTGATTAAGTAGTTTAATTGCATTGTAGGTTTGTTAATTTTAGTTTAATTAATCTTGCTTTGTTATTTTCATAATTGCATTTTATTTTAATTGCGTTAATTAATTTTAACTGTTTTAATTATTTTTGTTGGTACTTACTTTTAATTGCGTGGAGCACTGTAAGTAATTTTGCTCGGTTTTATTTTCTTTAGTTCTTATTATTTTGTTGCTTTCCAGTATTTTTAATTCTAGCCATGTAGATCACTCCCTTAAATTTCATAATTTGTAGAATATACTTAGGATAAGATTAACTGCTAGTTAATTAGGCTAACCAACTTCTCTGAGGGACGATAACTCGGGACTCAAATCTCATTATTACTTGTACGACCCGTGCACTTGCGGACAATACCTTCAGATGGTATCACTGATCATGATCGAGGTAAGGTAAGGATAAATAATAAATAATGCAAAAACTTTGTGATGATTTTTGGTAAGTTGAGGGTCATGACAGGAGGTGGCTGTGCCTGCCTCCCTGAACGTCTTCTTCTCCCCCTCATATTTTATCTCTCACGTGCCTGCGCGTATTCATTAAACATCGATTATAATTTTATTCTCCCCCTCGTATTTTATCTCTCACGTGCCTGCGCGTATTCATTAAACATCGATTATAATTTTACTCGTTAAATTCAATTCATTACCGACAATACAGACACTTGGGATGTAATCTACTTCCAATTTACCGACACTGACAGTACTTGACACCTTTTGCTCTGATACCAAGAAAATCTGTGACAACTTGAAAGCGCGAAAAATAAAGCTAATTTAAAATTTTTCTTTAAAACAAAACTAACAACTCTGGGTGTATTCCTACGCAGTGTCATGTGCTCACTTACGTATTAACACTAGTCATTATACCTAAGATCATACAACTCATACTTAATAAAGTCAATTACATAGTATCCCAAAAAGAATCAACCTAATTACATCCCAAAATACTCATTACAAGTGTCTGTATTACAACATTGTCTGGATATAAAATGAACTGAATTATACCTTAAGCGTGTACAAGAGATAGCTTGGGGAGAACCTTTCCACCAGCCTATATCACATACGCAGCAAGCCCTATCTCGTTTACTTCAAATAATTTGAAGGGGGGAGGAAAAAGGGTGAGCTCTCAAACCACTCAGTAAGGAGGATAAGGGAAGTTATGAAAATCATCATCACAAAGACAATATGATGGTAATAATGAGCATGCAAGTCATTATAGAAATAACTGTGTATAATAATGGCATTAGCATAAAGCAAGTGATAAAAATCACCAATCACATTATATCAAATCTCATAGCATGTTATAAATCACAGTAGTAAAATTCACATCATCATCAAATAAATCGAGACTAGGCATTTATAAAACTCATATGAAATCAACATCACAACATATCACAACGATTCAACTCGTCCCCTAGGCGGACATCCCTAATCGAGGGATTTCGTTGATAATAATACACACATGGCCATGGTTCATTGTAGACTTGATCAGAGTTGTACAGTCATCAGTCTTACATGCTATCACAGCACAGCCCGGTCTTACATGCTATCAAAGCAAGGCCACCCATCGCTACCGCGGAGCCGGGTCATCTCACACTACTAGAATGGAGGCGTCGGTCTTACATGCTACTAGAGCACGGCTCGGCCTTACATGCTATAAGAGAAAAGCTCGATGTGCATCTCAGGACAAGCTATAGGCTCAGTAAAAATCGTTTTGCCTTCACGTAGAGCTCTTAGTGTTTATCACAAAACTTATTTCGGTTATAACACTTTGTGTTCACATTTACACAAAACTCATCAAATCGAGCTCAAATCGGCAAAATACTCACACTGTAAAAACATGCCACTGTTGCATATAAATTGTTTTACCTTCACGTAGAGCTCATGGTGGTTATCACAAAAACTCATTTTGGTTATAAACCATATGTGTTCACAATTACACAAATCACATCAAAACTCGAGCTCAAATCGGTAAAACACTCACACATTTATCAACACATCAAATCATCTCATAAAATATGCTCATTCATCAAACTTTTTTTCATGCTTTTAAAATTTTTTCATTCATTACAAAACTCACAAGCACAAATGGTTTATTTCCCTTACCTCTTGCACCTTGAGTGGTACACTATCCTAGGTTCTCGGACTAGCCTTGTTTCTCGCGTCAGATTCTTGAGCTGTCCACACATATTATTAACCCATCAATATACATCCTTTTCATTTTCTATCTCTTTCTCTTACTCATTCTAACTCAACATTGTCTCAAAATGCTTTCTACATCTTAATCAACACTTCGGTTAACTCATAACCATCACAAAACATCCACATTAAATTTTCTAACTAAACCCATTTTTTGCTTTCATCATGCCTTAAACACCTCTAACCAAATGTATAAACATATATGTACATTTATTCACAAATATACCCAAATGATATTACTTAAACCAAGGATCTTCTTAGCTTACATAGCTTGTCCTCTCTTGACCAAGTTGTAGAACACTTGTCTCTTGCTTTTGCTCAAGCTCACCTTTTGATTTTCTAGTTTGTTGTTCTCCTTGCCAAGAGGCCTTTTGTCTAATTTCATCTAGAATAGGGTGAATCTTAGAGAGAAAAAGCTTAGTTTGGGTGAAAATGGTGAAGATTTGGGTTGCAGAGAGAGAAAGGCTCGGTTTCCAGGCAAAATTTGTCAGACCCAAATTTTTGTAGCTTGTACCTTATGATTTCTATGTGTATGAACACTATGTAATAATAGTTGAATCATAAGAAGAATATTTACTAGACTTAAAGTGTTCTTGGAATGAATTAACACGCAAAAGCTACATAAAATGCCTAATGTGAGCGATGGGTATCACAGGCTAAACCGAGTTATTCTAAATCATTCTGACTGAAAATAAGAACTTAAAATAAGAGAGCGTAGAGAGCTCATGAAGGAAAGTCAGCTTGATTTTGTCCTGAACATATAAAACGAAAGTAAAAGCTAAAAAAGGGTAAAATGGACCTTTTTGGCGAGAAAAGGAGTTTCGGGTGAAATTACCCACCGGGAGAGGTTGGAATATAAAGACGAGAGTGTAAGACATAAGATATGACGCTCTCAAAATTTTGAGAAAAAGTCAACATAGTCAATGGTTAAGGAAAAAGTCAACTATAGTTAAGAAAGTGGACTTTTACCATAGTTGACTAATCATGGTTAAAAATTAACCTAAGTGTGGAGGAAAATTTGGGGAAAAAATGTTCTTGGCCAGAATACAAGATAATCATCCCCGGAAGTAAGGAAAATTTATTCGAAAGGATTTTGGAATAAATTTAATGGTTAAAAACGTAATGGGCCTAAGGTGAAAATTTTAAAGCCCATTAAGGTATACTAAACGTATATCGAAATTCTTAGGTCCTTTAGACCGAATTGTTGGACCAATTGACCGGCCAAATTTTGAGACAATAAAAGGCCCGAGACATAGTAAAAATTTCAGCCCGAAAGCCTATTAGAAAAGCCCAAACCGAGAAGCCCAATTGGAAAAGCCCATGAGATAAATACCTAACCATAGTTAAAGTTAACTATGACTCATAAGGTGACTCATGGCTAAGACTTGGAAAGTCAAGTATAATGGCTGAAAAGTAAAGCTTAATGGCTAAGTATATGGCTTATAAATGCAGCCACACCATTGTCATCTTCATCACACCAATTCCGGCTAGAAGAAGAAACCATTGAAACATAAACATCCAAGCTTTCTCTCACTAGAAATCACTAGGAATTAGGCATATTTGGAACTTGCATTCTTCATGGAAGTTGTTTCAAATTGGAAGGAGATTGACATATGTTGGAATTGGCTATCAAGGAGCCATAGAGTGCAAACCGAGAGCCTCCAAAGTTTCGGCCAAAGGGTGAACACAACAATTGGTATATTTTCTAATTTCCAATTTCATATATGTTAATGTATGAATGATTTCAAGTATGTTGATAGATGTTTTAAGCATTGAAACATATTAATGGGTTAGGCCGAGAGTAATCAATGGGATATAAAATTATGTCAATATGATTTTAAGACATAAATGGATTAGTGTACATGTATTAATGTTAATGGTGTAATTAGAATTAATCAAATTGATTAATTAATACATGTAAATTGTTGGCAATCAAGGTGTTTGATAAAATGCCTAAATGAACTATGTGATGATTGGTAATGTTGCCTACCAAGTGTTTGTGAAAATGCCTAAGTGAAAATGGCTAGATAATAGGCATGAATGGCATGCCATGGTGAAACCGAGACATGGGTAGCTCTCGGCCATGGCATGTGGCCGAGAGGCCCAATGGGCCAAGCCCAATTATTTTAGGCCCAATAAGGTGTAATGGGCCTAGGACAAGCCCAATAAGAGTTGGTGGGCCCCACAAGCCCAATAGGCCCAACGAAAGTGAATAGTAAAATGAAAATGGACTTAAGGCCTAGTTAGGCCCATTAAGGATTATTAAGGCCCATTAAGGGATAATAGACTGTATTAATGTGTAATACAGTAGGAAAAGTATAATTAACCTGAGGAATGGTTATTTACAGCTCCGGAGTTTACATTGAGAGCTGATCGGACTGCGGGATTTAGCAGCACCGAAGAAGTGAGGTCACGTGACGTGATCCGAGGTAAGGGACTTTTGCGAGTAGTTAGAGATAACTGCACGTATTTTCGTCTGCTTTTACATTCACTTAAAAACTCTGAGGGTCAGAGAAAGTGAATAATAATTATTGCGACCCGATAGTGGCAAATTACGATTTTACCCCTAGTTAGTCAAAAAGTCAACTTTTGTGAGAAGTTGCAAAAAGCATGGAAAATACTATTTTGAGTGTTTAATTGCTATTAGCATGAAAATAAATAGATGGGCTAATGATTTTAAGGTTGATGTGACTTAAGCACACTTTTATAGTGCTGCTTTTAATGTTTTATAAACAATCCCTTTTAAATAGCCATCTATCATATTATGTGAGAATGAATCATGCTAGAGCATAGCTCGCACTGGGATTCATATGTTTTCCACATACCTTAGTGCTGGATTTTTATACGCACTAGATTTCCATGACATGCATGATAGAGTACTGGAGTTTTACTCGTACTCAGTTTTATATGATATATGCATGACACAGAGTGCTGGAGCGATTAGCTCGTACTCGAGTTTTACATGAGATGCATGACAGAGTTCTGGAGCGTTGTTCGTACTCGATTTTTCATGGTTTATACATGACATAGTACTGGAGCTATTTCTCGTACTTGATTTGATATTGTGCATAGCATAGTACTGGGAGCTATTACTCGTACTTGATTTAATACATAAACTATGCATTGACCTAGTTGCTGGAGATTGCTCGCACTAGAGTTGAGTTTGTGATGTGAAACGGTGTTCGAGCGTAGTGTCGACTGTGTGTCGCACTCGAGGACGCACACTGTGTGTGATATTATATACATGGTACCTATTCATGCCGCATTCTTGTGTGACTGAGTGTCACATTTTGAGAGGATGGCCAGCATGAGGGTATTTGTGAATGTGGTATAAATATTTCCATAGTTACGAGGGCTAAGTCATATGGGAGGCACCCTGGCTGTGAGGGTCCACGGGTGTACTTTGTACCGTGTCTGAGTGGCACGAGGTGTACACTGTACCGTGTGTTACGTATAGCTGACGGCTGTAGTGGACTGACCATCCTCCCGTTGCAGCAGTGATGCCCCGCACACCGAGTACTGTGTTACTTGGGATCACTTTTCGGATATGATCATAGTCCAGGATACTATTTGCATAAACCACAGAGTGTTACATGATATATCACATTGATTGACTGATTTAAACTGCGGACAGACCTGAGGGAT
Organism: Firmiana major; assembly: GCA_033439115.1. Classification (NCBI taxonomy): domain Eukaryota; kingdom Viridiplantae; phylum Streptophyta; class Magnoliopsida; order Malvales; family Malvaceae; genus Firmiana; species Firmiana major. The sequence continues at coordinate 14,997,910 of CM065903.1, read as the reverse complement.
GGGTCAGACTCCGATTTTGTGTTGTGAATCATTTGATGCCATATTTATTGTGATTTAAATATACATGGCATGATTTACATAAAGGCATGATTTATATACGATGCACTGTTTTGCACTACATGCTTACATTTGAGAAAGAAAGCATGATTTTCTGTACATGAGATTTATTCTGTACAAGTATATATATTATATTTCAAGACATGCTTTTTAAAGCGAGTAAAGGAAATAATGTTTTCAAGGCATAGCATTATTTTGAGTAGATAGTGTTGATATATACTTGCTTGCCTGATTTCCTTACTGAGCGCGTTGTATGCTCACCCCCTTTCTTTACATCTCTCTACAGAGCGTCAGTAGAGTGAGAGCTATCAAGGGATATTGTTCCAGAGTCCACTTCTAGTTCCTATCGATCGCCAGGTATACTTATATTGTACAGTTGTGTATCTAAACATAGAAACAGCATATTGATGTATACGTTATATGGGGAATGTATTTATATGAGATTTTATATAATCTTACATGTATAATAAAAGCAGTTACAGTTAGTAATAATATATTGACATTTTTGTATGAAATGGATGATCTGGTAAGTGAGGACTCTGACATCGAATCACAGCCCAACCATTGAAGAGAGGAAAGGTAAGTTAAAAATGCGAAAAAAATTTATAGTGATTTTTGGATAAAGTCATGGATTGAGAAGAGGGTCCTGACATAATGGTATCAGAGTAGGGGTTGGTCTGATGTGAGTCGGTGTTAGAAAATAGGAAAGTATACATCCCCATAGTACTGTGCTGTGTTTAGATATAACTGTGTATACCGGATAGGAGATGGACTAATTCATTATTTTGAATGTAGGAACTTTGCCTATATGGCAAATACGTGCAGTAGTAGAGGTATGAGAGGTAGGGCTCGAGGCCGGGGAGATAGACCCGAGGGACGAGCCGCTGCCAGACCATTACCTACGCATGAGACTCCAGGTGCTACTGAGGCACCCGAGTGTGCCGAGATGCGCTTCACGAGATTAGAGCGTGGTCTCGAGACTATTATTGAGATACTGGCACAGACGATGCCAGGTAGGTAGAGACAGGAGGCAGGAGCTGCTACAGGAGAGGCAGTTGCCCCTGATACACCTACGCAGACAGCTGATGCACAGAGGACTGTAGATACTCCTACACCCCCAATGGTTTCGGGTGGTAGTGGATTAGGATATGGATATGATCTGCATCGGTTGCGAGAATTCCAGAAGTTTAGACCTCCATCATTTAGTGGGGTTAAGGATCCAGTGGCTGCTGAGGAGTGGTTAGTAGAGCTGGAGAAGCTTTATGGATTCTTCGAGTGTACGACCTCGAAGATGGTCGTGTTTGCTGCGTTCCTACTGAAGGGAGCTGCAGAGCATTGGTGGAAGTCCACCCGACCTATATTGAGATCCCGACACACGGATATCAGCTGGGATATATTTCGGGAGGCCTTCAGGAGGCAGTTTATTCCCGACACCGCACAGCGAAAACTTCAGGCAGAGTTTTTGGGACTACACCAGGGGAGTTTATCTGTGGACGAGTATGAGACTCGATTCCTATCCCTAGGAAGATATGACCCGGATACCATGTACAGTGAGACCAGGAAGGTCCACAGGTTTATCGACGAGCTGAGACCGGTTCTGCGGTCCAAGTTGGTCCTATTAGACATAGTGACCTATGAGGAAGCAGTGCGCAGGGCGCAATTATGTGAGCAGGATTACGAGAGGAATGCTTCCGAGTTTGGGAAGTTTAGCCGTAGCCGAGATGTACAGAAGAAGAGGTCGGCTAGAGATTTCAGTTATCGAGGAGGGAAGAAACTCTTCGATAAGAGATCACGAGTAGAGGACGCACGAGAGAGATATGCTAGACCTGCTGCAGATCAGTACAGAAGATGCGGTAGATCACATGGAGATAGACCGTGTTCACAGGGTGCTATGGTATGTTTCCGATGTGGGAAACAGGGGCACATGGCTAGAGAGTGCCTAGCGCCATTTGTGACTGCACCACAGAGGGAGTTTGATAGAACTCCAGCTGGTACGTCTGCTCAAAGAGGTAGAGCGACGGTAGAGGAGAAGGGGAAACAAGTGATTGGTCAAGGGTGAGTACATGCTTTGGACCAGGGAACAGCTGATGCTTCATCGGATGTGATTCGAGGTAACATCCTGATTTATGATATTGAAGCATATGTTTTAATTGATCCTGGTGCCACGCATTCTTTTGTATCGCCTTCATTTGCATGTAAATTAGCAAGACATGTAGAGCGTACACATTTATGTATGATGATGTTGATTAGTACGTTTATGAATAGTAGTCAAGTGGTAGAATATGTATTTAATGACTGCAAGCTGAGAGTAGGGGATAAAGAGATGACAGCCAATCTAATATTACTAAGTATGAGTGACTTTGATATAATATTAGGAATGGATTGGCTATCTGCAAACCATGCTATTTTAGATTGTTATGCTAAGACAGTTATGTTTCCTCACCCTACTAGATATGTTGTAAAGTTTAATAAGAATAAATGAAAGGAGTAGTTATGATTATTACATGGTTACTGATTTAGAAAACCTTCAACATATCAAGGTTTCATTGCGTACGTGGTAGATATGGATAAGGCACATCCGGAGTTGTCAGATATCACTGTGGTCAGTGAGTACCCAGATGTTTTCCCGGATGAATGGCCAGGGTTATCACCAGACAGAGAGATGGAGTTCTGTATAGATCTGGTACCTGGTACGGAGCCTATTTCAAGACCACCATATCGCATGGCCTTAGTTGAGCTGGAGGAGCTCTCAAGAGACAGTTACAGGAGCTGTTGGATAGGGGTTTTGTTCGACCGAGTGTTTCACCTTGGGGAGCACCGGTTCTGTTTGTGAAGAAGAAGGATGGGAGCCTCCGATTGTGTATAGACTATCGATTGTTGAATAAGGCCACCATCAAGAATAGATACCCCCTTTCACGCATTGACGACTTGTTAGATCAGCTTCAGGAAGCACAGGTCTTTTCCAAGATTGACCTGAGGTCTGGGTATCATCAGCTGAAGGTTCGGAGTGGAGATGTACCCAAGACAGCATCTTGTACCCGGTATGGCCATTATGAGTTCTTGGTCATGCCATTCGGATTGAAGAATGCTTCAGCTGCTTTCATGGCTTTGATGAACGATGTGTTCAAGCCATATTTGGACCAGTTTGTTATCGTCTTCATCGATGACATTTTGGTGTATTCGAGATCCAAGGAGGAGCATGAGGAGCACCTCAGGATCATGCTGTAGACGTTACGGGAGCATGAGTTATATGCTAAGCTCAGTAAGTGTGACTTTTGGTTGTCACAGATCTCGTTTTTGGTACATGTTGTATCGAGAGATGGTGTATCAGTTGATCCATCTAAGATAGAGGCTATAGTTCAGTGGGAACAGCCAAGGACAGTCACCGAGATCAGGAGTTTTCTGGGTTTAGTTGGATACTATCGGAGATTCGTTAAGGGATTTTCGAAGTTGGCTGCTCCGTTGACACGTCTTACTCGAAAGAGTGCACCGTTCATATGGAACGAGGATTGTGAGAAGAGTTTTGACGAGTTGAAGTGTCGATTGACCACCTCTCCGATTCTCACTATCCCTACCAGCTCAGGAGAATTTACAGTGTATACCGATGCTTCGCATCAGGGACTGGACTGCGTTTTGATGCAGGATGGGAAGGTAGTTGCTTATGGATCCAGACAGTTGAAGGATCATGAGAAGAACTATCCGACCCATGATTTGGAGCTAGCTGCAGTAGTGTTTGCGTTGAAGGTATGGCGCCACTACTTATATGGTGAGAAGTTCCAGATATTTACCGACCACAAGAGCCTCAAGTATCTGTTCTCACAGAAGGAGCTGAACATGAGCAGAGAAGATGGCTAGAGCTTCTGAAGGACTATGATTGTGAGATACTTTATCATCCGAGTAAGGCTAACGTTGTAGCTGATGCCTTGAGCAGGAAGAGCCTGGGGATGGTATCGTACATGATGGTTAGGGAACATGATTTGCTAGAGCAGTTTGCTATCCTCAGTTTGGGAGTCGTGCCTTCTGACATAGATACAGGCTATGTGATAGCTAGTCTACGCTTGGAGCCGGATCTGTTGAACAGGATTAGAGTAGCTCAGCAGACTGATCCATTTTGTATGGATGTGAGTAGTCAGATGCAGAAGGGCACCGTGACTGATTTTAGTTGAGTTCTGATGGACTACTGAGGTTCAGAGGCAGATTGTGTGTTCCCGAGGATCCAGGACTCAGGAGATTGATATTGGTGAAAGCTCATTCGTCGAGGTATGCGTTACATCCGGGGAGTAACAAGATGTATCAGAACCTTCAGAAGGTATACTGGTGGTCGGGTATGAAGAGAGATGTAGCAGACTTCGTGGTAAAGTGTCTCATATGTCAGCAGGTGAAGGTAGAGCATCAGAAACCTACAGGATTATTGCAGCCTCTACCTATACCGACATGGAAATGAGAGCATATCACCATGGATTTCGTGATGGGTTTACCGAGGACCCGTAGGAATCACGATGCTATATGGGTGATCGTTGATAGACTGACGAAGTCAGCCCACTTCCTAGCTATGAGAGCTACCGATACTCTGAGTTCATTAGCAGAACTGTACGTACGCGAGGTAGTGAGGTTACACGGTGTACCAGTGAGCATAGTCTCTGATAGGGATTCCCGCTTCACATCCCACTTTTGGGGACATTTTCAGGAAGCCATGGGAACCCAGTTGAGTATGAGCACCGCTTTCCATCCTCAGACAGATGGTCAGTCAGAGAGGACCATACAGACTCTGGAGGATATGTTAAGAGCATGTGTGCTAGATTATCGAGGCTCCTGGGATGACCACCTACCACTAGCCGAGTTCGCCTACAACAACAGTTATCATTCGAGTATCGGGATGGCACCGTATGAGGCTTTATATGGCCGCAGATGTCATTCCCCTATTGGATGGGAAGAAGTGGGTGACCGTAAGATTTTTGCTCTTGACATGGTTACGCAAGCATCTGAGGACGTCCGCTTGATAGTAGAGAGACTGAGGACAGCTCAGAGCAGACAGAAAAGTTACGCTGACAGGAGACGTAGGCCACTAGAGTTTGCAGTTGGTGAATCCGTGTTTTTGAGAGTTTCTCCTTCCAAGGGTATAACGAGATTTGCGAAGAGAGGGAAACTAAATCCTTGCTATATTGGACCCTTTGAGATACTTGATCGAGTGGGAGATAAGGCGTATAGGTTGGCATTGCCACCAGACTTATCAGGTGTCCACAACGTCTTCCACATATCGATGCTTCGAAAGTATCAGCCGGATCCGTCACATGTGATTAGTTACGAGCCTTTGGAGCTCCGAGAGGACATGTCATATGTTGAGAGACCGATTCGGATATTGGATAGGAAGGAGAAGGTATTGAGATCGAAGACCATCAGATTAGTGAAGATTCTCTGGCAGCATCATACTTCAGAGGAAGCTACTTGGGAGCTAGAGAGTCTGATGCGAGAGAAGTACCCTCACCTATTTGATGACTGACTTGGTTCTAATTTGGAGGACCAAATTTTTTGAGTGGGGGAGGATTGTTAGACCCAGATTTTTGTAGCTTGTACCTTATGATTCCTATGTGTATGAACACTATGTAATAATGTTGAATCATAAGAAGAGTATTTACTAGACTTAAAGTGTTCTTGGAATGAATTAACACGCAAAAGCTACATACAATGCCTAATGTGAGCGATGGGTATCACAGGCTAAATCGAGTTATTCTAAATCATTCTGACTGAAAATAAGAACTTAAAATAAGAGAGCGTACAGAGCTCATGAAGGAAAGTCAACTTGATTTAGTCCCGAATATATAAAACGAAAGTAAAAGCTAAAAAAGGGTAAAATGGACCTTTTTGGCGAGAAAAAGAGTTTCTGGTGAAATTACCCACCGGGAGTGGTTGGAATATAAAGACGAGAGTGTAAGACATAAGATATGACGCTCTCGAAATTTTGAGAAAAAGTCAACATAGTCAATGGTTAAGGAAAAAGTCAACTATAGTTAAGAAAGTGGACTTTTACCATAGTTGACTAATCATGGTTAAAAATTAACCTAAGTGTGGAGGAAAATTTGGGGAAAAAATATTCTTGGCCAGAATACAAGATAATCATCCCCAGAAGTAAGGAAAATTTATTCGGAAGGATTCCGGAATAAATTTAATGGTTAAAAACGTAATGGGCCTAAGGTGAAAATTTTAAAGCCCATTAAGGTATACTAAACGTATATCGAAATTCTTAGGTCCTTTAGACCGAATTGTTGGACCAATTGATCGGCCAAATTTTGAGACAATAAAAGGCCCGAGACATAGTAAAAATTTCAGCCCGAAAGCCCATTAGGAAAGCCTAAACCAAGAAGCCCAATTGGAAAAGCCCATGAGATAAATATCTAACCATAGTTAAAGTTAACTATGACTCATAAGGTGACTCATGGCTAAGACTTGGAAAGTCAAGTATAATGGCTGAAAAGTAAAGCTTAATGGCTAAGTATATGGCTTATAAATGCAGCCACACCATTATCATCTTCATCACACCAATTCCGGCTAGAAGAAGAAACCATTGAAACATAAACATCCAAGCTTTCTCTCACTAGAAATCACTAGGAATTAGGCATATTTGGAACTTGCATTCTTCATGGAAGTTATTCCAAATTGAAAGGAGATTGACATATGTTGGAATTGGCTATCAAGGAGCCATAGAGTGCAAACCGAGAGCCTCCAAAGTTTCAGCCAAAGGGTGAACACAACAATTGGTATATTTTCTAATTTCCAATTTCATATATGCTAATGTAAGAATGATTTCAAGTATGTTGATATATGTTTTAAGCATTGAAACATATTAAATCACCATGAAATGGGTTAGGCCGAGAGTAATCAATGGGATATAAAATTATGTCAATATGATTTTAAGACATAAATGGATTAGTGTACATGTATTAATGTTAATGGTGTAATTAGAATTAATCAAATTGATTAATTAATACATGTAAATTGTTGACAATCAAGGTGTTTGATAAAATGCCTAAATGAACTATGTGATGATTGGTAATGTTGCCTACCAAGTGTTTGTGAAAATGCCTAAGTGAAAATGGCTAGATAATAGGCATGAATGGCATGCCATGGTGAAACCGAGACATGGGTAGCTCTCGGCCATGGCATGTGGCCGAGAGGCCCAAGGGGCCAAGCCCAATTATTTTAGGCCCAATAAGGTGTAATGGGCCTAGGACAAGCCCAATAAGAGTTGGTGGGCCCCACAAGCCCAATAGGCCCAACGAAAGTGAATAGTAAAATGAAAATGGACTTAAGGCCTAGTTAGGCCCATTAAGGATTATTAAGGCCCATTAAGGGATAATAGACTGTATTAATGTGTAATACAGTAGGAAAAGTATAATTAACCTGAGGAATGGTTATTTACAGCTCTGGAGTTTACATTGAGAGCTGATCGGACTGCGGGTTTAGCAGCACCGAGGAAGTGAGGTCACGTGACGTGATCCGAGGTAAGGGACTTTTGCGAGTAGTTAGAGATAACTGCACGTATTTTCGTCTGCTTTTACATTCACTTAAAAACTCTGAGGGTCAGAGAAAGTGAATAATAATTATTACGACCCGATAGTGACAAATTACGATTTTGCCCCTAGTTAGTCAAAAAGTCAACTTTTGTGAGAAGTTGCAAAAAAGCATGGAAAATACTATTGTGAGTGTTTAATTGCTATTAGCATGAAAATAAATAGATGGGCTAATGATTTTAAGGTTGATGTGACTTAAGCACACTTTATAGTGCTGATTTTAATGTTTTATAAACAATCCCTTTTAAATAGCCATCTATCATATTATGTGAGAATGAATCATGCTAGAGCATAGCTCGCACTGGGATTCATATGTTTTCCACATACCTTTGTGCTGGATTTTTATACGCACTAGATTTCCATGACATGCATGATAGAGTACTGGAGTTTTACTCGTACTCAGTTTTATATGATATATGCATGACACAGAGCGCTGGAGCGATTAGCTCGTACTCGAGTTTTACATGAGATGCATGACAGAGTGCTGGAGCGTTGCTCGTACTCGATTCTTCATGGTTTATACATGACATAGTACTAGAGCTATTGCTCGTACTTGATTTGATATTGTGCATAGCATAGTACTGGGAGCTATTGCTCGTACTTGATTTAATACATAAACTATGCATTGACCTAGTTGCTGGAGATTGCTCGCACTAGAGTTGAGTTTGTGATGTGAAACGGTGTTCGAGCGTATTGTCGACTGTGTGTCGCACTCGAGGACGCACACTGTGTGTGATATTATATACATGGTACCTATTCATGCCGCATTCTTGTGTGACTGAGTGTCACATTTTGAGAGGATGGCCAGCATGAGGGTATTTGTGAATGTGGTATAAATATTTCCATAGTTACGAGGGCTAAGTCCTATGGGAGGCATCCTGGCTGTGAGGGTCCACGGGTGTACTTTATACCGTGTCTGAGTGGCACGAGGTGTACACTGTACCGTGTGTTACGTATAGCTGACGGCTGTAGTGGACTGACCATCCTCCCGTTGCAGCAGTGATGCCCCGCACACCGAGTACTGTGTTGCTTGGGATCACTTTTCGGATATGATCATAGTCCAGGATACTATTTGCATAAACCACAGAGTCTTACATGATATATCACATTGATTGACTGATTTAAACTACGGACAGACCTGAGGGATGGGTCGGACTCCGATTTTGTGTTGTGAATCATTTGATGGCATGTTTATTGTGATTTAAATATACATGGCATGATTTACATAAAGGCATGATTTATATACGATGCACTGTTTTGCACTACATGCCTACATTTGAGAAAGAAAGCATGATTTTCTGTACATGGGATTTATTCTGTACAAGTATATATATTATATTTCAAGACATGCTTTTTAAAGCGAGTAAAGGAAATAATGTTTTCAAGGCATAACATTATTTTGAGTAGATAGTGTTGATATCTACTTGCTTGCCTGATGTCCTTACTGAGCGCGTTGTATGCTCACCCCCTTTCTTTACATCTCTCTACAGAGCGTCATTAGAGCGAGAGCTATCAAGGGATAGTGTTCCAGAGTCCACTGCTAGTTCCTATCGATCGCCAGGTATACTTATATTGTACAGTTGTGTATCTAAACATAGAAACAGCACAGTGATGTATACGTTATATGGGGAATGTATTTATATGAGATTTTATATAATATTACATGTATAATAAAAGCAGTTACAGTCAGTAATAATATATTGACATGTATGTATGAAATGGATGATGTGGTAAGTGAGGACTCTGACATCGAATCACAGCCCAACCATTGAAGAGAGGAAAGGTAAGTTAAAAATGCGAAAAAAATTTATAGTGATTTTTTGATAAAGTCATGGATTGAGAAGAGGGTCCTGACAAAATCCCATGTTCCTTATATAGACAGGGCTTATGAGATCGATCTGGTCATCAAAGGAGATTAATCTTTACTCGATTCAACTGCTCCAAGCTACTCCCTTAACAGCTACAAGATCGATCTGGTTGAGGGAAGAGATCGATCTGCTCTTCATAAGAAAACTAAGTGGAGATCGATCTGGCTTTGAATTAAGGATTGATCTCTTCTAGGTCGAGAGTTAAGGAGATTGATATGCTAAGGGAGGATATCGATCTGCTCCAACCCGAGAGCTAAGGAAATTGATATGCTTGTATTAAGGATCGATCTCTTCATTTACAGAATGCTTAGCAGATCGATCTGGCCCTATTAAAGATCGATCTGTCCTATTCCATTGCTCAAATAAGAGCATTTTTTTCTCTTCCAGATCGATCTTTCCTTCAATGAGATCGATCTGGCATTCATATTTTCCAGATTTTACTGCAGTTTTCTGCAGTAACTCACATAAAACATCCTTAATTTGCTGCTATAGTCATTTTCTCATCTAACCACCTTTAAGACTTGAAAACTTCATCTCCTTATACTTCACTAGATTTAAAACTTACGTGTACATCAACATATCATAATTACACTCACCAAATTACAAATCTCACATTGCAAATCTTACAACTAAAGTACATAAAATTTACAATTCTCACAATTCCATTGGCAAAGGTTCTTTAGCAACACCATTTGACAAAAGAAGTTATGTGTGAGGTAAAGAGCCACATGAGAAATATGTACTCACAGTTATTTGATGGACCAGCCTAAATTCGGAGGATCGAATTCCAAAAAAGTGGGGAGAAATGTGAAACCCAAATTTTTCCCACTTTATTTCTTATTTGGAAAACAAAGAAGTAATTGAGAACTCGAAATAATGTTATGCAGGCCTGAAACTACCAAGCGCTCGGGATAGTAGCGTGGGGCCCGATGGCACGCAAATCGCTTAAGAATTACTTAGGAATTACATGTATAAGCATGAAATGATGTGAAGAAGTGAAAACAAAGGTATTAGAAGTGAAATAGTTAGTAAAACTCGGGTTTACGATAAATCGAGAAAAAGGGCCTAGTAAAGGAAATAAATTTGGAATAAATTCTAAAAACTTTTGAAAATTATTTCGAGACCATAGAAAATTTTTATAAGTTGAAATTGACTTGGAAAATAAAAATCAACTGGTTGCAAAATATAAATTGTGTTTTGTACCTTGCAGAAGGTTTAGGATAAAGATACATCGTTATGCTGGTGAACTTTTTACGAAAAAACAGGGTTACGAAATTGGCACTGATAGGAATACGACTTAAGTAAAAGATTTAAAAAGTTAAAATTAGCTCATCATTACACGTTTATAGGGCATCACAACAATCATCAATTAATAACAAATTAAAACATTAATTAACTTCCTAATGAGAAAATGAACTAAACCTTAAATGTATGCATGAAAATAATTAAAAAAATGCAACCTAACCTTATCCTAAGTAAGACAAACTTAATTAATTTTTCCTAACCCCAAAACACCCCTTAAACTAACCCAAGCAACCCTAGTTTTAGACCTGGACAACAAGCATTTTACTTAAAATAAAATTCTAAAAAGATGTAAATGATATCTTAAATTCACTAAATATTTCCTAACCCTAAATGACTATCTATATGACCTAATGATGCTTTAAAACACCCTAAAAAACACCTAAACCAGACCCAAACAACCCACACAACTCAGTTGACTTGAATAGTGCACTATTTAACCTATGCCAACTAAAAAAAATAAAAACAAAACCCTAAATGCTTCTTGAAAATTCACTTAATGCATCCTAAATTTTGTTAACTATATGAATGATATTTAAAAATTCTAAAACATCCTAAATGTTCCTTAAAGGTAACTAAAACAGATTCCTAAACACAGATCCAAGGACATTTAACCTGCTGTTTTTGTGCAAATGAAATGTTAAAATGATCTAATCCCTAAAAGTGCATGAAAACTTAATCTAAATTTTTTCTAATAATTATATGCCTTTAGTATGATCTAATATGACTTAAATATGTTCTAAAATGATGCAAACCAGTAACCAAATAAATGCAAACAACCTACGAACTTAGTTCGGTAAAATCAGTAAAGTTAATGCACTAACCCTAAAACCATGCTTAAAACCTAATATAAATGACTTCCTAAAAATCCATAGAAATTATATGCTATACCTAAGACCTTAAAGTGACTAACTAAAGATTAAAATGTTGCAAAAACATACCAAAAAAATCCTCTAATGCCTATCTTGGGACAAATTTGAAGCAGGTAACACCTAAACCATTGTTTGTTTTTTTTCTTATATCAAAACCTTAAAAATAAAAAATATAGCATAAAGAAGACTTATAAAATAATAAATAGAAATTTATAAACACTAAAAATAAAGTAGAAAAAAACAGTAAAATAAATTCAAAGAAAACAGTTGCAGATCAAGTTTAAGAACAAGAGCTATGAAGGTAGTTTTGCAACCTTTCAAGACTTCATCCTCATAAAATTCAATCAATATCAAAGTGAGAAGAAAACTAAGATGGAGAAGATTATTGAAGTGTTGGAAATAAAAAATGAACATTAAAGCTAAAGAAAAGAAACAAATACTTGCATTAAAATGGTTATAAAGTTGCAAAACAAAAGAAATGAAAGAAAGCTTCAATGAAGAATTAGTGGCCGCCTTTCTAACTCAAAGACCATTAAATAAACATAAAAGGAAACATAAACTGCCATAAAAGAAACCTAGTAGCTAACCTCATATTCTTCCTCATATTTTTATTTATATAGTCACTTAATATGAGGCTAAAAGGGTATTTCCTATCCTTGATGAGTGGGCAATGGTTGGCCACTTGTCATCATGTCCTTGGCTTTTCAAATGAGATATTTTTATGTTATCAAAGTCTCTAAACGACCATGGATAACTTTCCTTCTTCTAACACCTTTCCTTGTCTTCTTATCCACCAAAGCATGCTAGGTGGTAAGGGCAAATGTCTTCCATGTGTTGGCCAAAGTGTCTTTGGTTCTTATCCTTCAAAAATGAATAAAAAATGAACACTTGGCATCTTAGGTGTCAAGAGAAGAGATAGATGATGACTCATGCTAGAAGACGAAATTCCACATCTCTCGTCTTCAAGTGGCCTAGTTTCTTTTTTAGCCCATTTTCAATCTATTTTCTATCTTAATGACTGAAAATCATTTAGCATTTATTTATCTATAAAACATGAAGTATTTAATTAAAATAAAAGGATAATTTATAAAATAATAAGGGGATTAATTACTTAATTAAGAAAATTAAAAATGAAATAACTCTATTTTCATAGAGTTATCACACCCCCAAACTTGAGCTTTTGCTTGTCCTAAAGCAAAACATAACATATGCATGAGACGACAAGTACAAAACAAATTTATTTTCCTAATATTATCTTTAAAGAAAAAGTACAAACTCTGATTTCAAAAACTCACAACTATAGGTCAAACACTCAGAATCATTCAATCATAAGTCTCAACCCAAATTGGACTCCTCGTATGTGTGGGAGAATGTCAAAGTTGCTTCAAAGTACACCATTCAGATTACATTATGTAAACATAGAGATGCAAAGCCAATGACTAGTAAACAGTCTAATAAGTTTGCTTTTCACTTCTCTCGCCATTAATGTAGTCACATTTAATCAAAGATCCATAGGATTTGATTAAGCTTGTAATATAAGGCTAAGGCTAACTTGTAGATTTAGGCTCAAATACCCTTAATCATGTATTACTTCTAGGATCTTTAATGCTTTAGTGTTTTATTTATTTTGCCTAAACTTATTTATTTTGCTGAACTCTTTTATTTTCTGTTTGTGTTTTTCTTTTTTTTTCTTTTTTTTCTTTTTTTCTTTTCTTTTCTTTTCTTCTTTCATCTTGTTATATATATATATATATATATATATATATATATATATATATATATATATATATTTCACAATCACCCACAACCCATGTGTACATAGCTCTGAATATATCTTAGTGACATCACACGCTGTCAAGGTAAGGGATAGGAAAAATGTTTAGGCTAAGGAAAATCATGCAGGTGTATATACAATGCGAGGCTTTTTTATCCAAAAGGGTAACTACGGGTAAAATATGTACAAGGTTGACTAGAAAAGCTCAAACGATCCAAAAATGGCCTAAATCACTTCCCTAATCAATTGTGATATAATATTTTTCCTTGAAAGAGGATCAAACAAATTCTAGTATATGAAGCACAAGATTAAATGAACAAATGCAATCCTATGTCCACATAAGCTTTCTCTAAATGAGCATACAAATCCATGACATGACATGTACAAAAATGAGAAAATCACAATCAGAATCAAGACAAATTCAAGAAATTAACTTCATGCTTTTATTATAATCATGTTTCTGAGTCAATCAAAGTTAGACTAAATCACGAGGTTATATCATAAGATTATAGGAAAACAACTAGCTTAGTACTAAATCACCCTAAAACAAAATAGTGTAAGCTCATATATTCAAACATTTTGACAAATTTTGCAATTTTTGCTCAAAAGTTTTTAAAAATGCTTTAGTGAACCCCCTCCCCGAAACTTAAAGTGCATAGTGTTCTCAGTGTGCACATAATATAAATAATGAAGCTCAATATTAGAATACTCCCCTATCTAATGATGATGAATTCTATGAAGCTTGACGAGGAAGTACTGCTGCAAAAATTATTTATAAAAAAAAAAAAAAAGAAGGAAGCAACATAGAAGTGAAAAAAGAACTGTACAAAAAGTGAAAAGAAAAGAAAATTAAGGCAAAATCAATGAAGCTGAGTGCATGACAAAGAACCTGTAATAAAAGCATGAACAATGAAGCTGGGCTGAGTTTATAGTCCTCAGCAAGACTCTCTGTCAGGACCCAAATTACCTAAAATCACTACAAATTTTTTGCTTTTCGATTATTATTATTTAATTCTTACCTTTCTCTCATCGTGACCATCTTACCAAACAGTTGGGCTATGATTCGGTGTTAGTCACCTCTCACTTATTTACCATTCCATTTCCATAATCACATTCATATATCAGGATTTACTATCCTTTGACTTTAACTAAATACGTATACAATGGTATTACATAACCTTACATCCTTGACATCATATCCGTTTATAGTACTGTGCATTTACATATTTAGATGCAAAACTATACAAATATGTATACCTGTCTCACGATGGGAAACGGTGGATACCAAGATGCAAGTTCTCAACCGCTCACTAACTACTGCGAGTGCTCTGAAAAGATGGGAAAATAAGGCAGGTGAGCAAACCACACGCTCAGTAAGGCAATTATGCAAGTAAGTAGATAGCTCTACTATCTACATGCTCATAATGCCATGCCCTTAAAATCCATTTCTTTTCGTTAAAAGCTTACACACAAAATCATGCACATTTCAATGCCATAGTTTATAAAAACTATTTGTGCATATAGAAATCATGTAATTCATGCATCAAAGGCATTTTATTTGACATCATAAAATCATTATTAGCATGAATTAAATTAAGATCATAAATTAGTTCATGCCATGTAAATCAAATCATGAGAAACAAATCTTATCATGAATTTATCATTAATGCATGGAAAACTCAACATGCTACTGCATTTAAATCACTTCATTAAAACTGCAGTATAAAATAACCCGAAGGGTTTAAGCATC
Organism: Firmiana major; assembly: GCA_033439115.1. Taxonomy (NCBI): domain Eukaryota; kingdom Viridiplantae; phylum Streptophyta; class Magnoliopsida; order Malvales; family Malvaceae; genus Firmiana; species Firmiana major. The sequence goes on along the minus strand of CM065903.1, from coordinate 14,982,719 downwards.
TCATAAATCAATCTCATTAAAAATTCATTATAAAATTCTGTTATAAAAAGTCACCCTTCTTTCAGGGACACATTTCATAAAATCCTCTGAAAAACCTATCATCATAATAGAAAATCATAAAATCGGGGCCTGACCCCTCCCTCGGGTCTACCCTGATCTATCGAGACCACAAGTTATACCATGTGAGACAAGTAGGTGACTATATCAGTAACAACGAGGACTATGACCATAACCTAGTGATCCCTGGCTACACGGTACCTAGTGTGCGGGGTATCACACCTGAAACAGGAGGTGGGTCAATCTTGCTGCCAGAACAACATAACATCAGGATTGCGAGGGCAAGGCTTGCTGCCTCGTGGCTAATGCCACTCCACTCCAACAATCCCCACGGTACATCGTACTCCATGTGATATACACTGTACATCGTACTCCGTGAACCCAATCTCAGTCTGAGGGTGCCTGCAATAGGTCTTATCCACCCATACCAATTATGTCTCAGTATGCACGTGTGGACATATGATCTAACTGTGACACACAATCTACAGGAGGTCCCAACACGGCTATATGCATGTAATACAAATCCCTGTGCGAGTGAAGCTCTAGCACGACTCCATGCATATTCATGATATCAAAAAATCTCGTGTGAGCGAAGCTCTAGCACGGTTTCATACAAATCAATAAAATCTTTATACGAGTAGCACTCCAGTACGACTTTAAAAGAATTATAAAAGAGTTATAAATCCATATAAAATCATAAATCATTCAAAACTTCGTGCGAGCAACGTTCCAGCACGATTTCATGCATAAATAAATCAAATCTCGAGCGAGTTACACTCCAGCATGAATGAATGCCTAAGTAATTAAAAACTTCGTACGAGCAACGCTCTAGTACGACTTTATCCATAAATACATCAAATCTTGTGCGAGTTACACTCCAGCATGACTTTTATGCAATTATCATATCAAAATAGGATGCGAGCTAAGCTCTAGCACCTCTTATGCATGTCAAATCATTAAAACTAGTACGAGCAATCGCTCTAGCACCTTTTTATGCATATCATATCAAACAAGTCAAAATAATCAAAAACAGAGTGCGAGCTAGGCTCTAGCACCTCTCATGCATTTCACAATAGTAAAAATCAGTGCGAGCAACAGCTCTAGCACATTCTATGAACATGATGTCACACAAATCGGTGCGAGCAACCGCTCAAGCACATTTAATTCACCTCACAAATGCAGATATAGTGCGAGCTATGCGCCAGCACTATCTGTTTTTCATTTAAACTTGATAGTTGGCCCATTTTCCAAAGAAATTTCATTTAAATCTTAATAACACTTACGTAGTGTTATATTGTGAAATTTATACAATTACTGGCCAATCTACCGATTTACTTTGATTAAAACAAACAAAATTCCTTAAATCAAAAAATCCTTAAATCATGCATTTCATGCATGTCATGCTTTGTAACGACCCTTGACCCTTGAAATTTGGGGGATTTTTTTTTTGAACTTAATTTACCCACTTATTCCCTTATTCACTTAGGTTGTATTCCTGCTCAGCCTCAAATCACTTTTCCTAATTCTTTATCTGTAATTATATTTAATTTTCATATTTTGACATATATGGCCGATAGAAATTTTGGCAGCATAACGGCTTATATATGAGCCTACCCACTTGCAATTCAAGTGTTTTGATAATCCTAGATATTCACAACTACCAAGCATGCTTTCCAACAATCTTAGATATCCACAACTACCAAGCATACTTTTCAAATCCACATTTACAACTCAATACATCTAGTTGGATTCAATACCAATCATCTTAAAACCTAATCTCAAAATAATATTCTTTACATTATTTTCCTTACAAATTACATCCCAACAAAATGTTTCCAATATATGTCTGTGCATACAAATATGTCAGGTATAGGAATGTAATTGTATACCTTTCTGCGTGTACCAAAAGTAGCCTAGGGTAGCTCTTTCCCACCAGCCTACGTCGTGTACGCGGCAGGTAACAGCTATAGATCACTGCAAATAATTTGAAAGGTAGATGGGTGAGATTTTAGGGAAAAGCCCAGTAAGATAATATGTTTAAAGCAGTTTTGATATGTAAAAGCATGTAAAACTCGTTCATAAAACCAATCTTTAGTAATAATATGTAAATTGTCATTGCATGCGTAGTCATCATAAAAATCATAAAGCATGAGTTTCCTTTAAAACAAATAACATGCTTAATTATTTTACAAACTTTTCATGGATGAGTTCTTCAAATCATCTCTATTCATAAACATCTCATAACCAATTGTCATGAGTATCATAAAAGCACATAATCATTCATAATCAAATCGAGGAGACTAGGCTATAACTAAGTCATACGATACGTGTCATTCTCCGTAGAGAGTCATCATACCTATGGCCATGGTAAGGGGATTGTAGACTGGATCAAGGTCGTACAACACTTTCATAAAATATGGGTAGTATCTATCTTTCTTACTTTCACTAGCACATAGCTAGGACACGGGCACCAAAGGCACTCTCCGTGTGGGAAACATAAATGCGTACTGCGCGGGCATGAGATACTACCAAAACATCATCATCATAAACCACCAATAGCAAGACATCTTCCACACAGGTTGAGTCAAGTGCTACAAGGGCCCTACGTATCGGCACCCAAGTGGTGGAGCCGGAACACCACAAGAAGTAACCATGCATGAAGCCTAAGTCTCAAAAACTTCTTTTCCCCTTTTCCCTTTTTCTATGCCTTTGAAATTTGTCAAAAGTTTCTTTAAAAATATGGATATAAAATCATAAATCAATGTAAAGCTTCTATGCGTTTCAAACTTTAGGAAATATTCATTTCATAACATTGAGGTACTCGGGGAATATTTTTCCAAACTAAAACATGCTTCATAAATAGTTACACAAGTATGAAAGCAGTGATAAATCATTTTAAAATATAATGTTGCTTCATAAAGTCTTTTATCGATGAAACAAGAATCTATTATCAGAACTAAGTTAAATGGTATCGCTTACCTCTATTGGGATTAAGTGACGCTATTTTCCCGGGACCCAATATCGCCTCGTTACTCATGTTGATTTCCCCAGCTATCCAAAATAACACCAATTCATCACACATAGGTAAAACTTACTTAAATACATTCAAACATGCATTTACATCCTTAAATTAGTCATTTTCAACCCTTTTTGTTAACTTTGTTTAGTTCTTCGATTTTATCGATTTAAGCTTCAATTTAAGCTATCCTTACCAATTTTATCATTCTAACTTCATATTTATCATCATAATGGCATAAATACTCATTCACATACACCATTCATGCTTACCATCAAACCCATTTTGTCAAATTCCATACTTTTCGATTTTTTGTTAAACTAAGCTTTAAATCAGACTTTTTGGTATAATCTTTAACAACTATCAACGTTAAAACAACCCACATTATATCCTAAACTCATGAAGTCAAGGCTGGCTGAAACCCTTAAGCATTCTAAAATCATTTCCATTAGTTTCATTCAACAACAAAATCTATAAAAATTATAAATCAAGAACATTGTTCATCATCTTCATCATTCATAAATTTTCTCTTACCTTTAACCTAAGCAAATCACTCCAATAAATCACCAAATCAGACTTCAACTGAAAATCATCAAGTTTACAACTTAGATTCATTGAAAAACACAAGAAAAATCAACTACATTCATAAAAAATCCAAGCTTTCACTTACCCATGAATAGGACAGTTTCTGTCCAGCAAACGTCTCTCTATGATTTATCTAGGTAAATGAACTTTTTTTTTTGGCTGGATTTTTTATATGTTGTACAGGACTCACAGGGGAAGATTTCTTCTTTCTTGGTCGTTGCCAGATTCTGATTGGAAGATCCCCGAAAAAATTTCACAAGGCAGCATGAACAGTCACATTTCGGCTGGAAGGAGGAGGGAAAGAAATAGTTGGATCTCTCGGGATAGGTGGTCAAATGAGGTGATTCAAAGGCTACTGCTATCTTATTAAGTGGGGTAAAAATATGAAGGAGATGAGAATTTTTGGACCATTGGATGAGCTTCAAATCCAAGGTTGTACATGAGCTGGTCAGTTGACTGTGCTGGGCAGATTTTCTGTTCTGTTTTGTAAAATCCCAAAACAAATCTTTCTAGTCCAATTTCTCCCAAATGTTTACTTCTACAATATTCTATCATGTCTTTAGTATCCCTCATAAAATTTTGGGGGTCACTTGTTTAAGAAAGTTTCCCCGATTGAGCTCATTTTACTCGATTGAGTCAATACCGAGCAAAATGACTTTAAGGTTTTGGTTAACTTTAAAAATTCATTTAAATATCTAAACCTTTATATTTCGACTTAATTTTAATTCTCCAAGTAAATCTTACCTTATACTAACTTTTCATGTCTTCGGAATAATTTTCTCAAATTTTTATAATTTATTTGAATTTATTTTCTTAACTAAGCCCATTTTCCCGATTAAATATAAAACTCGAGTTTAACTAACTTTTTCACTTCCAATGACTAAATCTTCACTCCTAGACATCATTTCATGTTTGAATATGTAATTATTAATGTATTCTTGGGCTTAAGACCTTACCTTAATTTGCATGCCATTGGGCCCTAAGCCACTGATCCGAGTGCTTTGGTCTTCTTTGGGCCTGCATAATATTATTTTGAGTTTTCTTAGTCACTTCTCAATACTTTAATAATAAGTACGGTGAAAAATTTTTGGGTTTCACATTTCTCTCCACCTTTTAGGAATTTGGTCCTCTAAATTCATCTGGGTCCATCAGAATAGATTTGTGTACTTTTCCTTCATAAGGCTTTCTACCTCCCATGTAGCTTCTTTAATCGAATGGTGTTGCCAGAGAACCTTTACCAAAAGGGATAGTCTTCGATTGAAGTACCTTTTATTTTCTGTCCAAAATCCGGATAGGCTGCTTAATGTAGCTTATATCCTCTTGAATGCTCAAGGGCTTATACTCAATGATGTGTGAGGGATCCGGGTTATACTTCCTTAACATCGAGACATGGAAGACATTATGTACCCTAGAAAGCTACAGTGGTAAGGCAAGTCTGTAGGCTACGTCTCCCACTCTCTCTAGGATCTCAAAAGGACCAATGAAGCGAGGACTCAAGTTCCCCTTCTTCCCAAATCGCATGATACCCTTGCTTGGAGATACCTTCAGAAACACGGAGTCCCCAATCTGAAACTAAAGTGGCCGCCTATGCTTATCCGCATAACTCTTCTGCTTGCTTTGTGTGGTCTTAAGTCTATCACAGATTATCTGAACACCTTTTGCTACCTATTCCACTAACTCGGGAGCCAAGATCCTTCTGTCATCCACTTCTTCCTAAGCCACTGGAGACCTACATCTTCTACTATACAAGGCCTCATAAGGTGCCATCCCGATGCTAGCATGATAGCTGTTGTTGTAAGCAAACTCTACGAGAGGTAGATGATCATCCCATGAGCCCTTAAACTCCAAAACGCATGCCCTCAGCATATCCTCTAAGGTCTGAATGGTCCTTTCGGACTGACCATCGGTCTAAAGATGATAGGCTGTGCTCAAATTAAGCTGAGATCCCATGCAACCGAGCTATCTCTCTCATATACAACCCTGCTAAAGCACTCAAGGAGTCTGTACTTTTGATCGCTTAGAAGTGGGCACTCTTAGTCAATCTGTCTACAATCACCCGAATTGTATCATGCCCCTTTCGAGTCCTTTGCAAACCTATAATGAAATCCATAGTAATGTGCTCCCATTTCCAAGTAGGCACTGGAAGAGACTTAAGTAATCCCACTGGCCTTTGGTGTTCGATCTTAATTTGTTGACAAATTAGACACTTGGCCACAAACTCAGCTACATCTCTTTTCATACTAACCCACCAATACACCTTCCGTAAATCATGGTACATCTTAGTGCTTCCCGAGTGCATGGTGTACCGAGAACAATGAGACTCCTTCAAGATCCTTTATCGTAGGGCATCATCATTTGGGACACGTATACAGCCCCTAAATCTCTTCAACCCATCCTCACCGGCCATAAAGTCTGACTCTACGTCCTGTTTTGCCTGATTGACCATGTCTAATAATTTCTGATCACCCCTCTGTCTAGTCCTGATCTGATCTAGTATACTAGGTTCAATATAGAAACTAGCTATGAACCGCACATTTGTTATTTCCACACTAACACTGAGTTTGGCAAACTGCTCTAGCAGCTCCCATTCTCTGACTATAATAAAAGAAATCATCCCCTTCCTGCTCAAAGCATCTGCCACTACGTTTGCCTTGCCCGGGTGATACAGAATCTCGCAATCATAATCCTTGAAGAGCTCTATCCACTGTCTTTATCTCATATTTAGCTCCTTCTGATCAAATATATATTTCAAGCTCTTGTGGTCAGTAAAAATCTGAAATCTTTCTCCATACAGATAATGCCGCCATATCTTCAAAGCAAAAACAAATGCGGCTAACTCCAAGTCATGGGTGGGGTAATTCCTTTCATGGTTCTTAAGCTGGCGAGAACCATATGCGACCACTCTTCCATACTGCATAAGTACACACCCCAAGCCCTAGTATGTTGCATCACTGTATACTGCATTGCCTCCAGACCCACTAGGAATGGTTAAGACTAGGGCGGTAGTCAACCTCTTCTTGAGTTCTTCAAAACTCTCCTCACACTGATCAGTCCACTCAAATGGAACATCCTTACGTATCAGCTTAGTCAGTGGAGTGACAATCTTGGAGGAACCTTCTACAAACCTCCTATAGTATCTAGCTAGTCCCAGAAAACTCTGAATTTTTGTAATAGTTTTTGGCCTCTCCCAGTTAAGTACTGCCTCAACCTTAGATGGATCCACTGACACCTCATCCTTAGAAATAACATGGCCCAGAAATGTTATTTGCTCCAACCAAAACTCACACTTGTCTAACTTCCTATACAACTACTTCTCTCTTAGAGTTTGGAGCACTACTCTTAAGTGCTGCTCATGCTTTTCTCGGGACTTTGAGTATATCAAAATATCATCAATGAAAACTATGACGAACCGATCTAGATACTCCTGAAACACCTCATTCATGAGTGCAGCTGTGGCATTAGTTAGACCTAAGGGCATCACGCGAAACTCATAGTAGCCATATCTTGATCTAAAGGTCGTCTTCGGAACATCATGTTTCCTAATCCTCAATTGGTGATAGCCTGATCTCAGGTCAATATTTGAGAACACTGTAGCCCATCTTAGCTGGTCAAATAGATCATCTATTCTGGATAAGGGATACTTGTTCTTAATTGTGGCCTTATTCAGCAGCCTGTAGTCTATACATAACCTGAGGCTACCATCCTTCTTCTGCACAAATAATACCTGAGCTCCCCACAGGGATACACTTGGCCTAATGAACCCTTTGTCTAGCAGGTCTTGCAACTGCTTTTTCAGTTCTTCAAATTCAACAAGGGCCATCCGGTAAGGAGACTTTAAGATTGGCTGAGTCTCTGGTGCCAAATCTATAGTAAATTCCAACTCTTTCTCTGGTGGTAGTCCCGGTAGTTCATTAGGAAACACATCCGAGAACTCGCATACCACTGATATGTCCTGAATACTGGGGCATTCTCGACTAGTATCGAAGATGAATGCAACATAACCTTCACATTAACATGTCCATCAAAAGATTTCATCAATAGTCAAAATCATAAAATTTATTCCTTAACTGTAAAGCATACATCAAACTTACTAGGTAAGGAGAAGGTTACAGTGTTAGTGCAGCAGTCTAAACTTACATGGTTGGTGGCTAGCCAATCCATACCTAAAATTACATCAAAGCCATACAAGCTCAACAAGATTAGATCTGCTAACATGATCCTATCTCCTACCTTGATTTCATAATTTTTACACACTAAATTAGTCTTTTGTGATTTATACATCGGTGTACTAACGTGTAAAGTAAAATCTAGAGATTCAGGCTTAACATGCAATTTACGTGCGAAATGGGGAGATATGAAAGAGTGTGTGGAACCTGAATTAAACAGCACATGTACCTCATGATTGCAAATTAAAAGGTTACCCCGAATGGTCTAAGTGGAGGCATCAACAGTCTCTTTGTCTAAGGCAAAGACCCTCCCATGAGTGACAGGCTTCTTACCCTTCTTTGCGGTGGTGATAATTCTATATTTTTAGAATTATTTGTGCTTAATTTCCTAATTAATTATTTAAATCCCCAATTTATTTTGTTAATTATCCCCTTTATGTAATTAAAATTCTCATGTTTGCAGATAAATTAAATCCGGATGAATTTTGAATATTTCGATAGAAAATGGATCGAAATTGGGCTAAAATCGAGATTGGACCACGCAGACAACACGAGCCTAGCACATCCAATTGGACAAAAAGATAGATGACATGGAAATATTATTTTTCAACGAGCTAATGGTGTGAAGACAAGTGACCAAACAATGCCAACTCATCTATGATGAAAAAATTACAATTGTACCCCTAAGTGTGTGTATAAATAGAAAAAGATGGCAATTGAAAAAGGGGTAGCTTTTAGCTTTTTTAGGTTAAACATTTATTTTAGGTTTTATTTTCCTTAGGGTTTCTTTTATGTTTTTCGGCTGGTGACAGCAACCACCATTGTCCATTTTCTTCTAGGATTTATTCAGTTTCCATTCATTGTTATTTTACTGTTTAAGTTTTAATTAAAAGTTATTATTCCTATATAGTTGCTCTCGGGTTCTTCCTATTTCGGTTTCATTTCTTTGTTTTTCTATTGTTCATTTGGTATATTGATCTTTTCATGCATCCGAGTGGTGCGAGAAGCTATCGAATGTTGGTAACTGTAGCCGTTGTTATCCCTTCTCGACATTTGTTTGTCTTAATAGGATTTTTATTGATTCCTCTGTTCTGCTCTGCTTTTAAATCCCTCTACTGTTCATTCTTGAGTTCTTTGATTTTGTTTTAATCCTCTATTTGCTGCTGCAATTGTGTGGTACGGGTTGAAGCAAAGCTTATCCGTGAGGGAGACCAAGCAGAAGCCATCTATGCGAGTAGCAAGGGTCAGCTACATTTTACTACATATTAACGATTGTTTTTGTTATTTTCTAATGCATGTTATTCATTCTTCTCGGTTTTGCATTTGTTCATCACTGCATTTCCTATCTTTCCTTTACTTAGTTATTGATTTTCACTTTGCTTTGTTACTTATTGTCACCATTCATCGTAGAGCATAGACTGAGAGCAATATGGCAGCAATCGGGGATTACATCACACTCTGTTTAGCTCTATTTTTACTCATCTTTACTGTTCACTATAAGATCTTTTTATTTTCTGCATTATTCCACTCTTAAATGCCTCGATTTACATTAGTGTTTACTCTTTGTTTTGATGGTTAGAGTTGAAGAGGATGGGGCTGAAGTTATGCTGAACTGGAAGCTGTGATACAGTTAGCGCCTGGAGCAGAACCACAGTAGAAGAAAGACGTTGCACTGGTGCTAGTAACGCAGTACAGATTGGTGAGCCGCACCTTGATGTAGGAGAAAGCAGACAGATCCGGGAACTACATGAGAGGTGCTGAAAGTTGTCGACGATTGAAGGAATCCCAACTACAGCAGACTAGATTTGTGCTGGAAGAAGAACGCGTTGCATGGCAAAACAGAGCTGGAAACATGTGCGGATATTGGCAGTGGATGCACGGTAGGATGGTGCTGTCGGCAGCTCCTGGATAGAAGCATTGACGGAGCACCTGGAGACAATCGAAATCTGGAGCAGTACCTGAAAACTGAGACCAATCCTGGAAATAAAATGAAATGAAACAAAGAAGAGAGTGAACAATGTTTGGAGGGACTTTTGAGTGATTTAAATTGCCTAAGGCCTCGTTTGGCTACTGCTTCTTTGCAAATTGATGTCTATTGCATTTTTGGTTGTTTTTATTAATATTAGTTAGGATAGTGGTAATTGGTAGGTAAATTTAATATTTTAAGTTTTCAATTTAATCTTTAGTTTTAAGTCTTAGTTAATAGTTAATTTTAGTTTATACATGTTAGGATTTAATTTTTAGTTTAGTGTTTTATGAGTTATATTTAGAATTAATTTAGATTAAATTTATTTGCATGCATTAGTTAAATTTTGTTTTATTAGCATTTAGTTAGAGTTAAGTTTAAGAATTTCTTTAGGTAGGTAGATGTTTATCTTATTAGACTTTAAGTTAGTTTAAATTGCATTTTGTTAATTAGTTTAATTACATTCACATTTTACCTTATGTTTGTTTAATTTTAGCTTAATTAATTTTGTTCTTTATTTTAGCATTTTATTTTGATTGCGTAATTAATTGTTTTAATTTCCTTTTTTATGTAGTTGTTTGCGTGGAGTATTGCAAGTAATTTTTAGCTCGGTTTTATTTTCGCTTAGTTTTTAGTGTTATTATTTTCAGTATTTTTAATTTTTAGCCTTAGTTGATACCCCACTTTAATTTCATAATTTGCTAGAATATACTTAGGGTAAAATTAACCAGTAGTTAATTAGGCTGATCAACTTCTTTGTGGGACGATAACTCGAGATTCAAATCCCAATATTACTTGTATGACCCGTGCACTTGCGGACAATACCCTTAGGGCGTGTCAAGTTTGGCGCCGTTGCTGGGGAAGTTTTAATTAGTCCTTAATTAATATCGGTGAAATTATGTTTAGGTGTAATTCTAGCTTGTGAATATTTAGGGTATAAATATTTAGAAGTTTAATCTAGATTAGTGAATTGAAAAATTAAAATAAAATAAAAATTTAAAATTTAAAAAAATTTAAAAATTCAAAAAAAAAAACTCTAAGGACTTTCTGATGTTTGCATGAGTAGAGCCAAGAGTTTTGATTGCTTTCCTCTAGATCCTGAAATTGAACGTACTCTTAGAAAAATTCGAAAGGACTCTAGGAAATTTATAGCTCCGCTTCAATTCACCATGGCCTAAAATAAGGAAATTAGAAACGTTGGAGATTATGCAATGCCGACGATTAGAGGATATTATTCTGGCATTAGGCCACCAGCTATCCCTACAAATAACTTCGAAATTAAGCCCGCAATCCTCCAGATGATCCAAACTTCTCTACAGTTCATTGGGCTTCCACACGATGACCCACATGCTCACCTTGGGCAATTCATGGACTTGTGCAACACCTTCAAACATAATGGATTATCTGATGATGCGCTTAGGCTTAGATTATTCCCCTTCTCAGTTAGGGATAGGGCGAGACACTGGTTAACCTCCCTGCCTCTAGGATCCATTTCTACATGGGACGAGTTAGCCCATCAATTTCTATCTAAGTTTTATCCTCCCTCTAAAATGGCCTAACTCTGTAGTAATATATCTTCCTTTGCCCAGTACGACTTTGAAACTCTTTACGAAGCAAGGGAATGATATAAGGAGCTTCTTAGGAAGTGCCCTCACCATGGCCTACCTCTGTGGTTGCAAGTCCAGACCTTCTACAACGGACTTACAAGCCCAAATAGAACCATTGTTGACACTACTGCGGGTGGAGCGCTAATGTGTAAAACAGAGGAGGAAACTTACGAGTTGTTTGAAAAGATGGTGGCTAACAACTATTTATGGTCCTCGGAGAGACAAATCCCAAAGAAGTCGGTGGGTATTTATAAGCTCGACACACTGTCTACCTTGACCTCTCAAATCGCTAATCTTACAAAGAAGGTAGAGTCACTCAGTACCCAACCTAATCCTCCCACTAGTCCTAACCTAGTGTATTCTATCCAAAGTCTTTTTCTTTCCTGCGAGCTGTGTAGTGGTACCCATTCTGTAGATAGGTGTCCGCTCAACTTAGAATCGATTCAATATGTTGCTCCTTCTCAAAAGCAATAGAATAACCTTTTTTCAAACACCTACAACCCAGGGTGGAGGAACCATCCTAACTTCTATTGGAGCCAAAACCAAGGGTAAACTTTTAGTTCTAGACCTGTAGAACCCCTTAGTTTTCAAACTCCACCGGTTCATGTACCACCACAGCAGCAATTTTCTTATCACCCGTTTCACCATCCCCATCCACCTTAATTTTAACATCATCCACCTCATCCACCACCACCACCACCTTAACCTACGTAGGCCCAACTCTACCATGCACCAGCAGCTAAGAAGAAGCCTACATTAGAGGAGATGTTCACGACTATCCTGCAAAATCAAGCTGCTTGAATTAAGAACTTAGAAGTTCAGGTTGGACAAATAACTAGTACTCTTAGCCAATGTCCTTAAGGGATCCTTCCAAGTAACACTGAAGTTAATCCTATTAAGCAAAGGGAGGGTAAGGAACATGTTAGATCCATCACCCTTAAGAGTGGCAGAGAGCTAGATGAGCCACAAGTTAAGTCTGCACCTGAACAACCCATAGTTGATAAACCCTTAAGTTCTAAAAAGGCAGCTCAGAAAGAGCAGGAACATCAGGATCGGGCTGCAAAGGAAACAAAGCTAGGCGCTTCTTCATCTATACCTTCTTCTTCTTCATTGCCTTCCTCGTCCTCTGATTCTACACAGGTTCCCACTACATTGTCTCTAGTTAAACCACAAGTAACTTTTCCTCAGAGGTTCCAAAATCAAAAACTGGAATAACAATTTGCTAAATTTCTTAAGGTTTTTAGGAAGCTTCACATCAACATTCCTTTTGCACATGTCTTAGAGCAAATGCCAAGTTATGTGAAGTTTTTAAAGGATATCCTCTCGAGGAAGAGAAGATTGGAAGATTATGAGACAGTGGCCTTAACTGGGGAATGTAGTGAAATTATCCAGAGGAAATTACCCCCCAAGCTCAAGGATCCCGAGAGTTTTACCATACCTTGCACCATAGGAGATCAGTTCTTTGGTAGAGCCTTTTGTGATCTAGGAGCTAGTATAAACCTTATGCCTTGGTCCATATACCAGAAGCTAGGAATAGGATATGCAAAGCCCACCATAGTGACCCTTCAATTAGCTGATAGATCCATTAAATATCCGAAGGGGATCATTGAGGATGTCTTAGCAAAGGTGGACAAGTTTATTTTCCCTGCAGATTTTATTGTACTAGTTATGGAGGAAGACAAGGAAGTCCCCATTATTTTAGGCAAACCTTTCCTAACTACTGGTAGGACGATAATTGATGTACAAAAGGGGGAGTTGACTATGAGAGTGCAAAACCATGAGGTGAAGTTTAATGTTTTCAAACCTTTGAAGCTCTCTGATGCCTCTCAAGAGTGTTTTAAGATAGAGATTAATGAGGATATAAGGCTTGAGCATAAGAAATATGAAAGAATGAGGGAAGTAGATAGAGTTAAGGAGTATTTAACTATTGATATTTTGTCACCATTCTGGATGATCCTCCTACTCTTTGCACTACTGCTGAGTGTTGTGTTCTTTAGCTATATTAGAAGTGCCTGTGTTTTTCTGTTCACCTTGTATATAGTTCTTTTTCTTTTTTCTTTTCTGTTGTTTCTTTCTTTGTTTATTTTACAGATTTATTTTCTAAATTTTACGCTTTCAATAAAAGATTTTGTTGTTCATCAACATCAGATAGGGGAGTACTATGTTCTTAATCTTAATTGTTTATATTATCTGCATACTGAGGACACTGTGCACATTAAGTTTGGGGGAGGGGATATTACTTAAGTATTTTTCAAAAATTTGGGCAAAATTGAAAAAATTTTCAAATTTTTTTCGAAAATCTGAGCTTAAACTATTTGATTTTGGGATGATTTAGTACTCAGCATGTAGTTTTCCCATATTTCAATGATATGACCCCGTGATTAAGTCTGATTTTGATTGACAAAGAACATGATTATAGGAAAAGCATGAAGTTGACTTCTTGAATTTGTCTTAATTCTGATTGTGATTGCCTCATCTTATGCACATGTCAAGTCATGAATCTGTATATATTTAGAGAAACCTTATGTGGACATAGGATTGCATTTGTTCAATTGATTTTGTGCATCATATTCTAGAATTTGTTTGATCTAATCTCAAGGTGAAATATTAGATCACACTTAATTAGGGAGATGATTTATGCCATCTTTGGATCGTTTGAGCCTTTCGAGCCATCCCTGTACATACTTTATCCCTAGTCACCCATCTGGGCTAAATAAGTCTTTCTCTGTAAATACACTTGTCTATAATTTTCCTTAGCTTAAATACTTTATTCCTATCCCCTACCCCGAAAGCATGAAAGTCATTGGGATATATTTTGAGCTTTGTACATATGGGTATCCGGTGATAGTGAATGTTCAAAAAAAAATGAAAGAAAAAGAAAAAAAGAAAACGAAGAAAGAAGAAAGAAGAAAAAATACAAAAAAAATGTTTAGTGAAATAAATAAGTTTGGGGGAATTTAAGCTCTTACATTAAAATCATGAAAGTAATGCATGTTAAGGGGTAATTAAACCTAAATCGACTTTATCATACCTTAGCCCCAGCCTTACATTACAAGCTTAATGAAGTCCTATTAATCTTTAGTTAAGTATGACTACATTAGTGGAGAGAGAAGTAAAAAGCAAACTTATGGGAATGATCACATGTCATTGACTTGGCATTCACTGTGTTTGCATAATCTAATCCGGATAATGTACTGTGAAGTGACTTTGACATTTTTCACACACTCACGAGGAGTCCAATTTGGGTTAGGACTTATGATTGAATGATTTTGAGTGTTGGACTTATAATTGTGACTCTTTGATTTCATAAGTCTGTACTTTTTATTTGAGGATAATATTGGAAAAATTATTGTGTTTAGTACTTATCATTCTTACAATTATTTTGTTTTGCTTGAGGACAAGCAAAAGCTCAAGTTTGGAGGTGTGATAATTCTATATTTTTATAATTATTTGAGCTGAATTTCCTAATTAATTATTTAAATCCCCAATTTATTTTGTTAATTATCCCCTTTTTTAATTAAAATTCTCATGTTTGTAGATAAATTAAATCCGGATGAATTTTGAATATTTCGGTAGAAAATGGACCGAAATTAGACTAAAATTGAGATTGGACCGCGCGGACAACACAGCCTAGCACATCCAATTGGACAAAAAGACAGATGACATGAAAATATTATTTTTCAAGGAGCCAATGGTGTGAAGACAAGTGGCCAAACAATGCCAACTCATCTAGGATGAAAAAATTACAATTGTACCCCTAAGTGTGTATATAAATAGAAAAAGATGGCAATTGAAAAAGGGGTAGCTTTTAGTTATTTTTAGGTTAAACATTTATTTTAGGTTTTATTTTCCTTAAGCTTTCTTTTATGTTTTTCGGCTGGTGACAACAGCCACCATTGTCCATTTTCTTCTAGGATTTATTCAGTTTCCATTATTGTTATTTTACTGTTTAAGTTTTAATTAAAAGTTATTATTCCTATATAGTTGCTCTCGGGTTCTTCCTATTTCAGTTTCATTTCTTTGTTTTTCTATTGTTGATTTGGTATGTTGATCTCTTCATGTAGCCGAGTGGTGCGAGAAGCTACCGAATGTTGGTGACTGTAGCCATTGTTACCCCTTCTCGGCATTTGTTTGTCTTAATAAGATTTTTATTGATTCCTCTGTTCTGCTCTGCTTTTAAATCCCTCTACTATTCATTCTTGAGTTACTTTGATTTTGTTTTAATCCTCTATTTGTTGTTGCAATTGTGTGGTACGGGTTGAAGCAAAGCTTATGCGTGAGGGAGACCAAGCAAAAGCCATCTATGCGAGTAGCAAGGGTCGGCTACATTTTACTACATATTAACGATCGTTTCTGTTATTTTCTAATCCATGTTATTCATTCTTCTCAGTTTTGCATTTGTTCATCACTGCATTTCCTAGCTTTCCTTTATTTAGTTATTGATTTTCACCTTGCTTTGTTACTTATTGTCACCATTCATCACAGAGCATAGACTGAGAGCAATATGGCAGCAATCGGGGATTACATCACACTCTGTTTAGCTCTGTTTTTACTCATCTTTACTATTCACCACAAGATCATTTTATTTTCTGCATTATTCCACTCTTAAATGCCTCGATTTACATTAGTGTTTACTCTTTGTTTTGCTGGTTAGAGTTGAAGTGGATGGGGCTGAAGTTGTGCTGAACTGGAAGATGTGATGCAGTTAGTGCCTGGAGCAGAAGCACAGCGGAAGAAAGACGTTGCACTGGTCCCAGTAACGCAGTATAGATTGGTGAGAAGCACTTTGATGTAGGAGAAAGCGGACAGAACTGGGAACCACATGAGAGGTGCTGAAAGTTACCGACGATTGAAGGAATCCCAGCTACAGCAGACCAGATTTGTGCTGGAAAAAGAACGCGTTGCATGGCAAAACAGAGTTGGAAACATGTGGAGGCACGGTAGGATGGTGCTATCGGCAGCTCCTGGACAGAAGCATTGACGCAGCACCTGGAGACAACAAAAATCTGGAACAGTACCTGAAAACCGAGACCACACCTGGAAAGAAAATGAAATGAAACAAAGAAGAGAATGAACAGTGTTTGGAGGGACCTTTGAATGATTTAAATTGCCTAAGGCCACGTTTGGCTACTGCTTCTTTGCAAATTGATGTCTATTGCATTTTTTGGTTGTTTTTATTAATATTAGTTTGGATAGTGGTAATTGATAGGTAAATTTAATATTTTAAGTTGTCAATTTAATCTTTAGTTTTAAGTCTTAGTTAATAGTTAATTTTAGTTTATACATGTTAGGATTTAATTTTTAGCTTAGTGTTTTATGAGTTATATTTAGAATTAATTTAGATTAAATTTATTTGCATGCATTAGTTAAATTTTGTTTTATTAGCATTTAGTTAGAGTTAAGTTTAAGAATTTCTTTAGGTAAGTAGATGTTTATCTCATTAAACTTTAAGTTAGTTTAAATTACATTTTCTTAATTAGTTTAATTACATTCACATTTTACCTTATGTTTGTTTAATTTTAGCTTAATTAATTTTGTTCTTTATTTTAGCATTTTATTTTGATTGCGTAATTAATTGTTTTAATTTCCTTTTGTATGTAGTTGCTTGCGTGGAGTATTGCAAGTAATTTTTAGCTCGGTTTTATTTTCGCTTAGTTTTTAGTGTTATTATTTTCAGTACTTTTAATTTTTAGCCTTAGTTGATACCCCACGTTAATTTCATAATTTGCTAGAATATACTTAGGGTAAAATTAACCAGTAGTTAATTAGGTTGATCAACTTCTCTGTGCGATGATAACTCGAGACTCAAATCCCATTATTACTTGTACGACCCGTGCACTTGCGGACAATACCCTTAGGGCGTGTCAGGTGGTAGCCTGTCTCTGTGGGATTTGTCTCTGGGGAGCTTGCCTCTCAGGTTGCCGTGGTGGCTCTAGGGGTTGTGGAACCTAGTTCTGTGGGCAATTCCTCCTTATGTGTCCCTTCTATCCACACACAAAGGAGCTCCCTATTGTCAAATGACACACACCTCCATGGAGTTTTCCACTGTCAGACCCAAATTTTTTTTGTAGCTTGTATCTTATGATTCCTATGTGTATGAACACTATGTAATTATAGTTGAATCATAAGAAGAGTATTTACTAGACTTAAAGTGTTATTGAAATGATTTAAACACGCAAAAGCTACATAAAATGCCTAATGTGAGTGATGGGTATCACAGGCTAAACCGAGTTAATCTAAATCATTCTGACTGAAAATAAGAACTTAAAATAAGAGAGCGTAGAGAGCTCATGAAGAGAAGTCAGCTTTATTTAGACCCGAACATATAAAACAAGTGTAAAAGCTAAAAAGGGTAAAATGGACCTTTTTGGCGAGAAAAGGAGTTTCGGTTGAAATTATCCACCGGGAGCGGTTGGAATATAAAGACGAGAGTGTAAGACATAAGATATGACACTCTCGAAATTTTGAGAAAAAGTCAACATGGTCAATGGTTAAGGAAAAAGTCAACTATAGTTAAGAAAGTGGACTTTTACCATAGTTGACTAATCATGGTTAAAAATTAACCGAAGTGTGGGGAAAATTTGGGGAAAAATATTCTTGGCCAGAATACAAGATAATCATCCCCAGAAGTAAGGAAAATTTATTCGGAAAGATTCCGGAATAAATTTAATGGTTAAAAACGGGATGAGCCTAAGGTAAAAATTTTAAAACCCATTAAGGTATACTAAACGTATGTTGAAATTTCTAGGTCCTTTAAACCGAATTGTTGGACCAATTGATCAGCCAAATTTTGAGACAATTAAAGGCCCGAGACATAATAAAAATTTCAGCCTGAAAGTCCATTAAGAAAGCCCAAACCGAGAAGCCCAAATGGAAAAGCCCATGAGATAAATATCTAACCATAGTTAAAGTTAACTATGACTCATAAGGTGACTCATGGCTAAGGCTTGGAAAGTCAAGTATAATGGCTGGAAAGTAAGGCTTAATGGCTAAGTATATGGCTTATAAATTCAGCCACACCATTGTCATCTTCATCACACCAAATCCGGCTAGAAGAAGAAACCATTGAAACATATTTTCCAAGCTTTCTCTCACTAGAAATCACTAGGAATTAGGCATATTTGGAACTTGCATTCTTCATGGAAGTTGTTCCAAATTGAAAGGAGATTGACATATGTTGGAATTGGCTATCAAGGAGCCATAGAGTGCAAACTGAGAGCCTCCAAAGTTTCGGCCAAAGGGTGAACACAACAATTGGTATATTTTCTAATTTCCAATTTCATATATGTTAATGTATGAATGATTATAAGTATGTTGATATATGTTTTAAGCATTGAAACATATTAAATCACCATGAAATGGGTTAGGCCGAGAGTGAGTAATGGGATGCTAAATTATGTCAATATGATTTTAAGACATAAATGGATTAGTGTACATGTATTAATGTTAATGGTGTAATTAGAATTAATCAAATTGATTAATTAATACATGTAATTTGTTGGTAACCAAGGTGTTTGATAAAATGCCTAAATGAACTATATGATGATTGGTAATGTTGCCTACCAAGTGTTTGTGAAAATGACTAAGTGAAAATGGCTAGATAATAGGCATGGATGGCATGCCATGGTAAAACCGAGGCATGGGTAGCTCTCGGCCATGGCATGTGGCCGAGAGGCCCAATGGGCCAAGCCTAATTATTTTAGGCCCAATAAGGTGTAATGGGCCTAGGACAAGCCCAATAAGAGTTGGTGGGCCCCACAAGTCCAATAAGCCCAACAAAAGTGAATAGTAAAATGAAAATGGACATAAGACCTAGTTAGGCCCATTAAGGATTATTAAGGCCCATTAAGGGAAAATAGACTGTATTAATGTGTAATACAGTAGGAAAATTATGATTAACCTGAGGAATGGTTGTTTACAGCTCCAGAGTTTACATTGAGGGCTGATCGGACTGGGAGATTGAGCAGCACCGAGGAAGTGAGGTCACGTGACGTGATCCAAGGTAAGGGACTTTTGCGAGTAGTTAGAGATACCTGCACGTATTTTCGTCTGCTTTTACATTCACTTAAGAACTCTGAGGGTCAAAGAAAGTGAATAATAATTATTGCGACCCGATAGTGGCAAATTACGATTTTACCCCTAGTTAGTCAAAAAGTCAACTTTTGTGAAAAGTTGCAAAAAGCATGGAAACAATTATTGTGAGTGTTTAATTGCTGTTTAGCATGAAAATAAATAGATGGGCTAATGATTTTAAGGTTGATGTGACTTAAGCACACTTTTATAGTGCTGATTTTGATGTTTTATAAACAATCCCTTTTAAAGAGCCATCTATCATATTATGTGAAAATGAATCGTGCTAGAGCATAGCTCGCACTGGGATTCATATGTTTTCCACATACATTAGTGCTGGATTTTTATACGCACTAGATTTCCATGACTTGCAAGATAGAGTACTGGAGTTTTACTCGTACTCAGTTTTATATGATATATGCATGACACAGAGTGCTGGAGCGATTAGCTCGTACTCGAGTTTTACATGAGATACATGACAGAGTACTGGAGCGTTGCTCGTACTCGATTCTTCATGGTTTATACATGACATAGTACTGGAGCTATTACTCGTACTTGATTTGATATATGCATAGCATAGTACTGGGAGCTATTGCTCGTACTTGATTTAATACATGAACTATGCATTGACCTAGTTGTTGGAGATTGCTCGCACTAGAGTTGAGTTTGTGATGTGAAACAGTGTTCGAGCGTAGTGTCGACTGTGTGTCGCACTCGAGGGCGCACACTGTATGTGATATTATATACATGGTACCTATTCATGCCGTATTCTTGTGTGACTGAGTGTCACATTTTGAGAGGATGGCCAGCATGAGGGTATTTGTGAATGTGGTATGATACTTCCACAGGCGCGAGGGCTAAGACCTATGTTAGGCACCCTGACTGTGATGATAATTCTACGGGTACGAGAGCTAAGACCTATGGTAGGCACTCTGATCGTAAGGACGGGTCCACGGGTCTACTTTGTACCGTGTCTGAGTGGCACGAGGTGTACGCTGTACCGTGTGTTGTTGTGGAGTTGAGGAGGATATAGCTGGCGGTTGTGATGGACTGACCCCCCCTCCCGTTGCAGTAAGTGATGCCCCGCACACCGAGATCTGTGTTACTTGGGATCACCTTTCGGATATGATCATAGTCCAAGATACTATTTATCTTTAACCACAGAGTCTTACATGATATATCACATTGATTGAATGATTTAAACTGCGGACAGACCTGAGGGATGGGTCGGACTCCGATTTTGTGTTGTGAATCATTTGATGCCATATTTATTATGATTTAAATATACATGGCATGATTTACATAAAGGCATGATTTATATACGATGCATTGTTTTGCACTACATGCCTACATTTGAGAAAAGAAAGCATGATTTTCTGTACATGGGATTTATTCTGTACAAGTATATATATTATATTTCAAGGCATGCTTTTTAAAGCGAGTAAAGAAAATAATGTTTTCAAGGCATAGCATTATTTTGAGTAGATAGTGTTGATATCTACTTGCTTGCCTGATTTCCTTACTGAGCGCGTTGTATGCTCACCCCCCTTTCTTTACATCTCTCTACAGAGCGTCAGTAGAGCGAGAGCTATCGAGGGACAGTATCCCAGAGTCCACTGCTAGTTCCTATCGATCGCCAGGTATACCTATTATGTACAGTTGTGTATCTAAACATCGAAACAGCACAGTGATGTATACCATATATATATTATGGGGAATGTATTTGTATTAGATTTTATATAATCTTACATGTATAATAAAAGCAGTTACAGTCAGTAATAATATATTGACATGTATGTATGAAATGGATGATGTGGTAAGTGAGGACTCTGACACCAAATCACAGCCCAACCATTGAAGAGAGGAAAGGTAAGTTAAAAATACGAAAAATTTATAGTGATTTTTGGATAAAGTCATGGATTGAGAAAGGGTCCTGACAGAATGGTATCAGAGCAGAGGTTGGTCTGATGTGAGTCGGTGTTAGAAAATAGGAAAGTGTACATCCCCATAGTACTGTGATGTGTTTAGATATAGCTGTGTATACCGGATAGGAGATGGACTAATTCATTATTATGAATGCAGGAAGTTTTCCTTTATGGCAAATACGTATAGTGGTAGAGGTATGAGAGGTAGGGCTCGAGGCCGGGGAGATAGACCCGAGGGACGAGCCGCTGCCGGACCATTACCTACGCATAAGACTCCAGGTGCTACTGAGGCACCCGAGTGTGTACAGACGCGCTTCACGAGATTAGAGCGTGGTCTCGAGACTATTATCGAGATACTGGCACAGACGATGCCAGGTAGGCAGGGACAGGAGGCAGGAGCTGCGACAGGAGAGGCAGTTGCCCCTGATACACCTACGCAGACAGCTGATGCACAGAGGACTGTAGATACTCCTACACCCCTATCGGTTTCGGGTGGTAGTGGATTAGGATATGGATGTGATTTGCATCGGTTACGAGAATTCCAGAAGTTTAGATCTCCATCATTTAGCGAGGTCAAAGACCCAGTGGCTGCTGAGGAGTGGTTAGCAGAGCTGGAGAAGCTTTATGGATTCTTTGAGTGTACGACCTCGGAGATGGTCGCGTTTGCTGCGTTCCTACTGAAGGGAGCCGCAGAGCATTGGTCGAAATCCACCCGACCTATATTGAGATCCCGACACACGGATATCAGTTGGGACATATTTCGGGAGGCCTTCAGGAGGTAGTTTGTTCCGGACACCACACAGCGAAAACTTCAGGCAGAGTTTTTGGGACTACACCAGGGGAGTTTATCTGTGGACGAGTATGAGACTCGATTCCTATCCCTAGGAAGATATGACCCGGATACCATGTACAGTGAGACCAGGAAGGTCCACAGGTTTATTGACGGGTTGAGACCGGTGCTACGGTCCAAGTTGGTCCCATTAGACATAGTGACCTATGAGGAAGCCGTGCGCAGGGCGCAATTATGTGAGCATGATTACGAGAGGAATGCTTTCGAGTTTGGGAAGTTTAGCCGTAACCGAGATATACAGAAGAAGAGGCCGGTTAGAGATTTCAGTTATCGAGGAGGAAAGAGACTCTTCGGTAAGAGATCACGGGTAGAGGAGGAATGAGAGAGATATGCTAGACCTCTTGCTTATCCGACTGTAGCCCCAGCAAAGGGCATTGTCATAGGAGGACAGAGACCTGCTGCAGATTAGTGCAGAAGATGCGGTAGATCACATGGAGATAGATCGTGTTCACAGGGTGCTATGGTATGTTTCCGATGTGGGAAACAGGGGCACATGGCTAGAAAGTGCCCAGCGCCATTTGTGACTGCACCACAGAGGGGCAGGGAGTTTGATAGAACCCCAGCTGGTACGTCTGCTCAGAGAGGTAGAGCGACGGCAGAGGAGAAGGGGAAACAAGTGATGGGTCAAGTGCGAGTGCATGCTTTGGACCAGGGAACAGCTGATGCTTCATCGGATGTGATTCGAGGTAACATCCTGATTTATGATATTGAAGCATATGTTTTAATTGATCCTGGTGTCACGCATTCTTTTGTATCGCCATCATTTGCATGTAAATTAGCAAGACATGTAGAGCGTACACATTTATGTATGATGATGTTGATTAGTACGCCTATGAATAGTAGTCAAGTTGTAGAATATGTATATAATGACTGCAAGATGAGAGTAGGGGATAAGGAAATGACAGCCAATCTAATATTACTAAGTATGAGTGATTTGATATAATATTAGGAATGGATTAGCTATCTGCAAACCATGCTGTTTTAGATTGTTATGCTAAGACAGTTATGTTTCCTAGCCCTACTAGATATGTTGTAAAGTTTAATAAGAATAAATGAATGGAGTAGTTATGATTATTACGTGATTACTGATTTAGAAAACCTTCAACATATCAAGGTTTCATTGTGTACGTGGTAGATATGGATAAGGCACATCCGGAGTTGTCAGATATTACTGTGGTCAGTGAGTACCCAGACGTTTTCCTTGATGAATTGCCAGGGTTACCACCAGACAGAGAGATGGAGTTTTGTATAGATCTGGTACCTGGTACGGAGCCTATTTCGAGACCACCATATTGCATGGCCTTAGTTGAGCTGGAGGAGCTCAAGAGACAGTTACAGGAGCTGTTGGATAGGGGTTTTGTTCGACCGAGTGTTTCACCTTGGGGAGCACCGGTTTTGTTTGTGAGGAAGAAGGATGGGAGCCTCCGATTGTGTATAGACTACCGATTGTTGAATAAGGCCACCATCAAGAATAGATACGCCCTTCCACGCATTGACGACTTGTTAGATCAGCT
Organism: Firmiana major; assembly: GCA_033439115.1. Classification (NCBI taxonomy): domain Eukaryota; kingdom Viridiplantae; phylum Streptophyta; class Magnoliopsida; order Malvales; family Malvaceae; genus Firmiana; species Firmiana major. The sequence continues at coordinate 14,958,963 of CM065903.1, read as the reverse complement.
TCAGGGAGCACAGGTCTTTTCCAAGATTGACCTGAGGTCTGGGTATCATCAGCTGAAGGTTCGAGGTGGAGATGTACCCAAGACAGCATTTCGTACCCGATATGGCCATTATGAGTTCTTGGTCATGCCATTCAGATTGACGAATGCTCCAGCTGCTTTCATGGCTTTGATGAACGATGTGTTCAAGCCATATTTGGACCAGTTTGTTATCGTCTTCATCGATGACATATTGGTGTATTCGAGATCCAAGGAGGAGCATGAGGAGCACCTCAAGATCGTGTTGCATACGCTACGAGAGCATGAGTTATATGCTAAGCTCAGTAAGTGTGACTTTTGGTTGTCACAGATCTCGTTTTTGGGACATGTTGTATCGAGAGATGGTGTATCAGTTGATCCATCTAAGATAGAGGCTCTAGTTCAGTGGGAACAGCCAAGGACAGTCACCGAGATCAGGAGTTTCCTGGGTTTAGCTGGATACTATCAGAGATTCGTTGAGGGATTTTTGAAGTTGGCTGCTCCGTTGACACGTTTTACTCGAAAGAGTGCACCGTTCATATGGAACGAGGATTGTGAGAAGAGTTTTGAGGAGTTGAAGCGTCGATTGACCACCGCTTCGATTCTCACTATCCCTACCAGCTCAGGAGGATTTGCAGTGTATACCGATGCTTCGCATCAGGGACTGGGCTGCGTATTGATGCAGGATGGGAAGGTAGTTGTTTATGGATCCAGACAGTTGAAGGATCATGAGAAGAACTATCCGACCCATGATTTGGAGCTAGCTGCAGTAGTGTTTGCGTTGAAGGTATGGCGCCACTACTTATATGGTGAGAAATTCCAGATATTTACCGACCACAAGAGCCTTAAGTATCTGTTCTCATAGAAGGAGCTGAACATGAGACAGAGAAGATGGCTAGAGCTTCTGAAGGACTACGATTGCGAGATACTTTATCATCCGGGTAAGGCTAACATTTTAGCCGATGCTTTGAGTAGGAAGAGCCCGGGGATGGTATCATACATGATGGTTAGGGAACATGATTTGCTAAAGCAGTTTGCTAGCCTCAGTTTGGGAGTCGTGCCTTCTGACATGGATACAGGCTATGTGATACTAGTCTACGCTTGGAGTCAGATCTGTTGGACAGGATCAGGGTGGCTCAGCAGACTGATCCATTTTGTATGGATGTGGGTAGTCAGATGCAGAAGGGCACCGTGACTGACTTTGAGTTGAGTTCTGATGGACTACTGAGGTTCAGAGGTAGATTGTGTGTTCCTGAGGATCCAGGACTCAAGAGATTGATATTGGCGAAAGCTCATTCGTCGAGGTATACGTTACATCCGGGAAGTAACAAGATGTATCAAAACCTCCGGAAGGTATACTGGTGGTCGGGTATGAAGAGAGATGTAGCAGACTTCGTGGCAAAGTGTCTCATATGTCAGCAGGTGAAGGTAGAGCATCAGAAACCTACAGGACTATTGCAGCCTCTACCTATACCGACATGGAAATGGGAGCATATCACCATGGATTTCGTGATGGGTTTACCGAGGACCCGTAGGAATCACGATGCTATATGCGTGATCGTCGACAGACTGACGAAGTCAGCCCACTTTCTAGCTATGAGAGCGACCGATACTCTGAGTTCATTAGCGGAACTGTATGTACGCGAGGTAGTGAGGTTACACGGTGTACCAGTGAGCATAGTCTCTGATAGGGATTCCCGCTTCACATCCCACTTTTAGGGACATTTTCAGGAAGCCATGGGAACCCAGTTGAGTATGAGCACCGCTTTCCATCCTCAGACAGATGGTCAGTCAGAGAGGACCATACAGACTCTAGAGGACATGTTGAGAGCATGTGTTCTAGACTATCGAGGCTCCTAGGATGACCACCTGCCACTAGCCGAGTTCGCCTACAACAACAGTTATCATTCGAGTATCGGGATGGCACCGTATGAGGCTTTGTATGGCCGTAGATGTCGTTCCCCTATTGGATGGGAAGAAGTGGGTGACCGTAAGATTTTTGCTCCTGACATGGTTACACAAGCATCTGAGGACGTCCGCTTGATTTTAGAGAGACTGAGGATAGCTCAGAGCAAACAGAAGAGTTACGCTGATAGGAGACGTAGGCCACTAGAGTTTACAGTTGGGGAATCCGTGTTTTTGAGAGTTTCTCCTTCCAAGGGCATAGCGAGATTTGGGATGAGAGGGAAACTAAATCCTCGCTACATTGGACCCTTTGAAATACTTGATCGAGTGGGAGATAAGGCGTATAGGTTGGCATTGCCACCGGACTTATCAGGTGTCCACAACGTTTTCCACATATCGATGCTTCGGAAGTATCACCCGGATCCGGCACATGTGATTAGTTACGAGCCTTTGGAACTCTGAGAGGACATGTCATATGTTGAGAGACCGATTCGGATATTGGATGGGAAGGAGAAGGTATTGAGATCGAAGACCATCGGATTAGTGAAGATTCTCTGGCAGCATCATACTTCAGAGGAAGCTACTTGGGAGCTAGAGAGTCTGATGCGAGAGAAGTACCCTCACCTATTTGAGGACTGACTTGGTTCTAATTTAGAAGACAAAATTTTCTGAGTAGGGGAGGATTTTCAGACCCAGATTTTTTTTTATAGCTTGTACCTTATGATTCCTATGTGTATGAACACTATGTAATTATAGTTGAATCATAAGAAGAGTATTTACTAGACTTAAAGTGTTATTGAAATGATTTAAACACGCAAAAGCTACATAAAATGCCTAATGTGAGCGATGGGTATCATAGGCTAAACCGAGTTATTCTAAATCATTCTGACTGAAAATAAGAACTTAAAATAAGAGAGCGTAGAGAGCTCATGAAGAGAAGTCAGCTTGATTTAGACCTGAACATATAAAACAAGTGTAAAAGTTAAAAAGGGTAAAATGGACCTTTTTGGCGAGAAAAGGAGTTTCGGGTGAAATTATCCACCGGGAGCGGTTGGAATATAAAGACGAGAGTGTGAGACATAAGATATGACAATCTCGAAATTTTGAGAAAAAGTCAACATGGTCAATGGTTAAGGAAAAAGTCAACTATAGTTAAGAAAGTGGACTTTTACCATAGTTGACTAATCATGGCTAAAAATTAACCTAAGTGTGGAGGAAAATTTGGAAAAAAATATTCTTGGCCAGAATACAAGATAATCATCCCCAGAAGTAAGAAAAATTTATTCGGAAGGATTCTGGAATAAATTTAATGGTTAAAAACGAGATGGGCCTAAGGTAAAAATTTTAAAGCCCATTAAGGTATACTAAACGTATGTTGAAATTTCTAGGTCCTTTAGACCAAATTGTTTGACCAATTGATCGGCCAAATTTTGAGACAATTAAAGGCCCGAGACATAATAAAAATTTCAGCTTGAAAGCCCATTAAGAAAGCCCAAACCGAGAAGTGCAAATGGAAAAGCCCATGAGATAAATATCTAACCATAGTTAAAGTTAACTATGACTCATAAGGTGACTCATAAGGTGACTCATGGCTAAGGCTTGGAAAGTCAAGTATAATGGCTGGAAAGTAAGGCTTAATGGCTAAGTATATGGTTTATAAATTCAGCCACACCATTGTCATCTTCATCACACCAAATCCGGCTAGAAGAAGAAACCATTGAAACATATTTTCCAAGCTTTCTCTCACTAGAAATCACTAGGAATTAGGCTTATTTGGAACTTGCATTCTTCATGGAAGTTGTTCCAAATTGAAAGGAGATTGACATATGTTGGAATTGGCTATCAAGGAGCCATAGAGTGCAAACCGAGAGCCTCCAAAGTTTCGGCCAAAGGGTGAACACAACAATTGGTATATTTTCTAATTTCCAATTTCATATATGTTAATGTATGAATGATTATAAGTATGTTGATATTTGTTTTAAGCATTGAAACATATTAAATCACCATGAAATGGGTTAGGCCGAGAGTGAGTAATGGGATGCTAAATTATGTCAATATGATTTTAAGACATAAATGGATTAGTGTACATGTATTAATGTTAATGGTGTAATTAGAATTAATCAAATTGATTAATTAATACATGTAATTTGTTGGCAACCAAGGTGTTTGATAAAATGCCTAAATGAACTATATGGTGATTGGTAATGTTGCCTACCAAGTGTTTGTGAAAATGACTAAGTGAAAATGGCTAGATAATAGGCATGGATGGCATGCCATGGTAAAACCGAGGCATGGGTAGCTCTCGACCATGGCATGTGGCCGAGAGGCCCAATGGGCCAAGCCCAATTATTTTAGGCCCAATAAGGTGTAATGGGCCTAGGACAAGCCCAATAAGAGTTGGTGGGCCCCACAAGCCCAATAGGCCCAACAAAAGTGAATAGTAAAATGAAAATGGACATAAGGCCTAGTTAGGCCCATTAAGGATTATTAAGGCCCATTAAGGGAAAATAGACTGTATTAATGTGTAATACAGTAGGAAAATTATGATTAACCTGAGGAATGGTTGTTTATAGCTCCGGAGTTTACATTGAGAGCTGATCGGACTGCGAGATTGAGCAGCACCAAGGAAGTGAGGTCACGTGATGTGATCCGAGGTAAGGGACTTTTGCGAGTAGTTAGAGATACCTGCACATATTTTCGTCTGCTTTTATATTCACTTAAAAACTCTGAGGCTCAGAGAAACTGAATAATAATTATTGCGACCCGATAGTGGCAAATTACGATTTTGCCCCTAGTTAGTCAAAAAGTCAACTTTTGTGAAAAGTTACAAAAAGCATGGAAACAATTATTGTGAGTGTTTAATTGCTGTTTAGCATGAAAATAAATAGATGGGCTAATGATTTTAAGGTTGATGTGACTTAAGCACAATTTATAGTGCTGATTTTGATGTTTTATAAACAATCCCTTTTAAAGAGCCATCTATCATATTATGTGAGAATGAATCGTGCTAGAGCATAGCTCGCATTGGGATTCATATGTTTTCCACATACATTAGTGCTGAATTTTTATACGCACTAGATTTCCATGACATGCATGATAGAGTACTGGAGTTTTACTCGTACTCAGTTTTATATGATATATGCATGACACAGAGTGCTGGAGCGATTAGCTCGTACTCGAGTTTTACATGAGATACATGACAGAGTACTGGAGCGTTGCTCGTACTCGATTCTTCATGGTTTATACATGCATAGTACTGGAGCTATTGCTCGTACTTGATTTGATATATGCATAGCATAGTACTAGGAGCTATTACTCGTACTTGATTTAATACATGAACTATGCATTGACCTAGTTGCTGGAGATTGCTCGCACTAGAGTTTTTGTGATGTGAAACAGTGTTCGAGCGTAGTGTAGACTGTGTGTCGCACTCGAGGGCGCACACTGTATGTGATATTATATACATGGTACCTATTCATGCCGCATTCTTGTGTGACTGAGTGTCACATTTTGAGAGGATGGCCAGCATGAGGGTATTTGTGAATGTGGTATGATACTTCCACAGGCGCGAGGGCTAAGACCTATGTTAGGCACCTTGACTGTGATGATAATTCCACGGGTGCGAGAGCTAAGACCTATGGTAGGCACTCTGACCGTGAGGACGGGTCCACGGGTGTACTTTGTACCGTGTGTAAGTGGCACGAGGTGTACGCTGTACCGTGTGTTGTTGTGGAGTTGAGGAGGATATAGCTGGCAGTTGTGATGGACTGACCCCCCTCCCGTTGCAGTAAGTGATGCCTAGCACACCGAGATCTGTGTTGCTTGGGATCACCTTTTGGATATGATCATAGTCCAGGATACTATTTACCTTTAACCACAGAGTCTTACATGATATATCACATTGATTGAATGATTTAAACTGCGGACAGACCTGAGGGATGGGTCGGACTCCGATTTTGTGTTGTGAATCATTTGATGCCATATTTATTGTGATTTAAATACATGGCATGATTTACATAAAGGCATGATTTATATACGATGCATTGTTTTGCACTACATGCCTACATTTGAGAAAAGAAAGCATGATTTTCTGTACATGGGATTTATTCTGTACCAGTATATATATTATATTTCAAGACATGCTTTTTAAAGCGAGTAAAGAAAATAATGTTTTCAAGGCATAGCATTATTTTGAGTAGATAGTGTTGATATCTACTTGCTTGCCTAATTTCCTTACGGAGCGCATTGTATGCTCACCCCCCTTTCTTTACATCTCTCTACAGAACGTCAGTAGAGCGAGAGCTATCGAGGGACAGTATCCTAGAGTCCACTGCTAGTTCCTATCGATCACCAGGTATACCTATTATGTACAGTTGTGTATCTAAACATAGAAGCAGCACAGTGATGTATACCATATATATTATGGGGAATGTATTTGTATTAGATTTTATATAATCTTACATGTATAATAAAAGCAGTTACAGTCAGTAATAATATATTGACATGTATGTATGAAATGGATGATTTGGTAAGTGAGGACTCTGACATCGAATCACAGCCCAACCATTGAAGAGAGGAAAGGTGAGTTAAAAATGCGAAAAATTTATAGTGATTTTTGGATAAAGTCATGGATTGAGAAAGGGTCCTGACATCCACACTCTTTACATAACGGCCTATACTGTTACGGACCTCTAGCAATCTGAGGGGCAGGTACTGGAACTATGGGTCTATGAACTCTAGGCCGAAACTCATCTGTCCTCTGCCTCTTGGGTTGGCCCCTCTGAAAATCCTATCTCACAAATTTTGTCCGCTTACTCTTATCCCTGCTCTTTCACTTAAAGCCATACTTCGTTTGTGTGACATTTAGACCCCTCTCAATCATCTGTGCTCTACCCAGGGCATCCTGAAATTCAGTAATCCATAACCCCAAAAGTCGATCTCGGATAGCTGGCCTTAACCCTGCTAGAAACCTCTCCGTACGACGCTCTTCATTCTGGAACGTCTCCGGGTCATACCTCATCAGCATAGTGAACTTACTCTCGTACTCATCCACGGTCATATTACCCTATAACAAATTCAAAAATTTCATCCTCAACTTCTGCTGAGCAGCTCGTGGACCATACTGATTTCTAAAGGCTATAGAGAATGCATCCCAACTAATCACCGGATGCTGAACAGTTAGAAGGACCTTGAAGGATCCCCACCAATACTCTGTTTGGCCCTTCAGCATGTACGTGGCCATAGAAACCTTCTCAACATCAGAACACCCCAAAAAATCGAAGATCTTCCCAAGGTCTACCAGCCACTCTTCAGCCTCTACTGGATTCTTAATTCCCTTAAATGCTGGAGGCTTCATCTTCAAGAAATCCCTCATCCTATCGATATCTATCTCTTCCCTTCGGGTCTGTACAGGAGGTTGAGGCGCCATAGGTACTGGAGGAACTTATGGAGGAAGAGGTGGAGGTGGTGCTTGTGGGGGAGTCGGTACCGGAGTAGGAATTTGTACCGTGCCAGCTAAATCAGAAACGTTTTCCCCTAGGCGTTGGGCAACCATGGCAGCTATCGATTCTAAGCCTCACTCAAGGCGCTGCTCCAAACGCTGCTCAAACTGAGCCATACGAGTGCTGAGACTCTTTGGCTGCGGTGGAGGAGGTGCTGGTGGCTGAGCCTGCCTCCGAAGGCGTCCTCGTCTTCCACTCATTATGCAAGTGATCTAATACCTACGCAGAATTCCAAAGATCTAATCTTAAATTCATTAGGTATACATTACCTACAACCAGACAAGTACAGACATTGGGATATAATTTTATCCTTATTTTCAACACTGACAGTGCTAGACAACCTTCACTCTGATACCACCTTTAACTGTAATGACCCTTGACCCTTGAAATTTGGGGGATTTTTTTAACTTAATTTACCCACTTATTCCCTTATTCAGTTAGGTTGTATTCCTGTTCAGTGTCAAATCACTTTTCCTAATTCTTTATTTGTAATTATATTTAATTTCCATATTTTGACATATATGACCGATAGAAATTTCGGCAGCATAACGGCTTATATATGAGTTTACCCACCTGCAATTCAAGTGTTTTGATAATCCTAGATATCCACAACTACCAAGCATGCTTTCCAACAATCCTAGATATCCACTACTACCAAGCATACTTTCCAAATCCACATTTAGAACTCAATACATCCATTTCGATTCAATACCAATCATCTTAAAACCTAATCCCAAAAATAATATTCTTTACATTGTTTTCCTTACAAATTACATCCGAACAAAATGTTTTCAATATATGTCTGTACATACAAATATGTCTGGTACAGGAATGTAACTGTATACCTTTCTGCGTGTACAAAACGTAGCCTAGGGTAGCTCTTTCCCACCAGCCTACGTCATGTATGCGACAGGTAACGCCTATAGATCACTGTAAATAATCTGAAAGGTAACAGGGTGAGCTTTTGGGAAAAGTCCAGTAAGATAATACGTTTAAAACAGTTCTGATATGTAAAAGCATGTAAAACTCGTTCATAAAACCAATCTTTAGTCATGATATGCAAATTGTCATTGCATGCATAGTCATCATAAAAATCATAAAGCATGAGTTTTCTTTAAGAAAATAACATGCTTAGTTATTTTACAAACTTTTCATGGATGAGTTCTTAAAATCATCTCTATTCATAAACATCTCATAACCAATTTTCATGAATATCATAAAAGCACATAATCATTCATAATCAAATTGAGGAGACTAGGCTATAACTAAGTCATGCGATACGTGTCATTCTCCGTAGAGAGTTATCATACCTATGGCCATGGTAAGGGGGCTGTACTTGGATCAAGGTCATACAGCACTTTCATAAAATATGGGTAGTATCTATCTTTCTTACTTTCACTAGCACCTAGCTAGGATATGGGCACCAAAGGCATTCTCCGTGTCGAAGACATAAATGCATGCTGCGCGGATACAAGATACTACCGAAACATCATAATCATAAACCACCAGTAGCAAGACATCTTTCACACAGGTTGAGTCAAGTGCTACAGGGGCCCTACATACCGACACCCAAGTGGTGAAATCGAAACACCACAAGAAGTAACCATGCATGAAGCCTAAGTCTCAAAAACTTCTTTTCCCCTTTTCCCTTTTCCCGTTTCTATGCCTTTGAAATATGTCAAAAGGTTCTTTAAAAATATGGATATAAAATCATAAATCAATGTAAAGCTTCTATGCGTTTCATACTTTAGGAAATATTCATTTCATAACATTGAGGTACTCGGGGAATATTTCTTCAAACTAAAACATGCTTCGTAAATAGTTACATGAGTATGAAAGCAGTGATAAATCATTTCAAAATATAATGCTGCTTCATAAAGTCTTTTATCGATGAAACAAGAATGTATTATTAGAACTAAGTTAAATGGTACCCCATACCTCTATTGGGATTAAGTGACGCTATTTCCCCGGGACCCAATATCACCTCGTTACTCATGTCGATTTCCCGAGCTATCCAAAATAACACCAATTCATCACACATAGGTAAAACTTACTTAAATACATTCAAACATGCATTTACATCCTTAAATTAGTCATTTTCAACCCTTTTTGCTAACTTTGTTCATTTCTTCGATTTTATCGATTTAAGCTTCGGTTTAAGCTATCCTTACCAATTTTATTATTCTAACTTCATATTTATCATCATAATGACATAAATACTCATTCACATACACCATTCATGCTTATTATCAAACCCATTTTGTCAAATTCCATACTTTTCAGTTTTTCGTTAAACTAAGCTTTAAATCGGACTTTTCGGCATAATCTTTAACAACTATCAACCTTAAAACAACCCACATTATATCCTAAACTCATGAAGTCAAGGCTGGCTGAAACCCTTAAGCATTCTAAAATCATTTCCATCAATTTCATTCAACAACAAAATCCATAAAAATCATAAATCAAGAACATTGTTCATCATCTTCATCATTCATAAATTTTCTCTTACCTTTGACCAAAGCAAATCACTCCAATAAATCTCCAAATCAGACTTCAACTGAAAATCATCAAGTTTACAACTTAGATTCACTCAAAAACACAAGAAAAATCAACTACATTCATAAAAAATCAAAGCTTTCACTTACCCATGAACAGGACAGTTTCTGTCCAGCAAACGTCTCTCTTTGATTTCTCTAGGTAAATGAACTCTTTTTTTGCTGGATTTTTTATATGCTGTACAGGACTCACAGGGGAAGATTTCATCTTTCTTGGACATTTCTTGATTCTTGCTGGAAGATCCACGAACAAATTGCACAAGATTGCATGAATAGTCACATTTCGGCTGGAAGGAGGAGGGAAAGAAATGGTTGGATCTCTTGAGATAGGTGGTCAAATGAGGTGATTCCAAGGGCTAACATTAGCTTATTACGTTGGGTAAAAATCTGGAGGAGATGGGAATTTTTGGACCATTGGATGAGCTTCAAATCCAAGGGTGTACATGAGCTAGTTAGTTGACTGTGCTGGGCAGATTTTCTGCTCTGTTTTGTAAAATCCAAAAACAAATATATCTAGTCCAATTTCTCCCAAATTTTTACTTCTCCAATATTCTATCATGTCTTTAGTACCCTCATAAAAATTTGGGGGTCACTTGTTTAAGAAATGTACCCCGATTGAGCTCATTTTACTCGATTGAGTCAATACAGAGCAAAATGACTTTAAGCTTTTGGTTAACTTTAAAAATTCATTTAAATATCTAAACCTTTATATTTCCACTTAATTTTAATTCCCCAAGTAAATCTTACCTTATACTAACTTTCCATGGCTTCGGAATAATTTTCTCAAATTTCTATAATTTATTTGAATTTATTTTCTTAACTAAGCCCATTTTCCCGATTAAACGTTTTCACTTCCAATGACTAAATCTTCACTCCTAAACATCATTTCATGCTTGAATATGTAATTATTAATGGATTCTCGGGCTTAAGACCTTACCTCGATTTGCGTGCCATTGGGTCCCATGCCACTCATCCAAGTGCTTTGGTCTTTTTTGGACCTGCATAATATTATTCTGAGTTTTCTTAGTCACTTCTCAATACTTTAATAATAAGTACAGTGAAAAAATTTTGGGTTTCACATGCTTTCACATCCTTAGGTGAATTTCCCTCAATAGGGGTAAAATAGTCTTTACATATTTCGAGTCCTTAAAATCTTTAATTTATTTCTAGGACCTTTATACATATTCAGTGTATACATACATATTCAGTGTATACAAAAGCTATTAAAATACGCGTAGCTACCTCTAGCTACTCACACAATTCCCTTACCTCATTTTTTGTACAGTCTGACCTTTCCATTGATGACTCGTCACGCAGTCCGATTTGCTCTCAATCAAATCTCCGGAACTACGTATAAATATACATCAGGTCAAATTCAATACAATTAATTGTATTTCATATTTTTTGGGCTTAATTTAAATCGTTGGGCTCGTTTACCCATATTGGGCCCGATTGTACCATAATGGGCCTTAATCGGTCTCAAGTCCGTTTTCCACTTATTATTCACATTATCGAGGCCTATTGGGCTCATTGGGCCCATCAGTATTTATTAAGCCTCGTTCTAAACTCTCGGATAGCTCAATTAATTATTTACAACAATTTATCTCTAATTCCAAAATATAATTCATTTCATGCGGAATTTAAATCTGTAATTTATGCGGTAAATTTTTAATACGCATAACGATGCAATATTGTCATAAATAAGGGTTACTTACCCGAGATTCCATGATAATATGCATATTGAGGCTGTCTCGAGCTCTCGTTTGACTTCAATTGTCGAGCTACACGATTAAATATTTTTTCGGGTAAACTTTTAGTAGAATATTAATCAAATTAAATATTTCAAAATTTAAATCGGTCAATTTCGACCGCTTACCGACTTACCCATAGCTCGATTGCATCACTGGGATTTTTTTCCCAATTTTTCCTCTTTTTTCTTTTTCCCTTTTTTTCAATTTCTTTTCCTTCTTTTCTGGCTGAAACGGTTCAGTACGGTTCGGTCCGGTTCAGCCCGGTTCGGTCCACCCGATTCAAAAAGGTTTGGCCAGTTCAAGGCTTCGCCGGTCGGTTTTTCGCTGGCTTTCGTCGCCAGTAGCTCCGCGGGATCGTCTGAAGCTCGGATCTAGGGTCGGTGTGGTCCGAGGTGGCCGGAAAGTGGTCGGAAAGTGGCCGGTCTGGCTCTTCTCCCTTTTCGACGTCGGTGACTTTCCTTTCTGCCTCTGTGGCCGGCACTAGCTGTCGTTCTACCGGCCGATTCAGCCACTGATCGGTCGGTCTTCGCGTGGACTTCCTTCGGCTGGCGGTGGTCAGGGTCGAATTGGCGTCAACACCGGCGAAAGTCCCTTTCTTCCTCGCGGCTTCCACTCGTCGATTTTAGGTTTTCCGGTGGCTGGGGGAGCTCGTCGCGGCTGCCGGTGGTCACGCGGGTGTCAACCTTCCTTGGCCGACCCTCGTCTGGGATTATCTCTTGCCGGTGGCCATCGGAGAGGGAACCAACTCCCTTTGTTTCCTGCTTCGTTTTCAGGCTTCGCAATTTTTCTTATTTATATATATATTTATTTATTTATAATTTATTTTTTTATTATTTTAATCAATTAAAATATATTAAAAATCAAAATATCCCAAAAAATTCTTATTTAATTCATTTATCAATAAATGAATTTAGCAGTATTATTTCGTATTTTCAGTATATTTTTTTCACTATTTCTGAGATAGTTTCTTTAGGTGAAAATTCTGATTTATTCCAATAAATTCATATCCTGATCAATTTAACCCGAAATTCAATTATTTCTTTGTTATTGATCAAGATTCTCAAATCCATTATTTTTAATGAAATTTTCTTGTCACGATTATACCAGATTTCGATCTTTTGATCGTTTTACCCTTGCACGTGTTCAGGACTACCATTTCATTCCTTGATTTGTTCTTTTTTCATTCCGTGTTTTAAATAAAATCGGGTCTTACAATCTCCCCCACTTAAGAAATTTGGTCCTCCAAATTAGAACCAAGTCAAATGGGTCCATAAACAGCTCCAAGTATGTCTATCGCATCATACTCTTTAATTCTAATAGGACTTTTTCCAGAGTGTAATACTACCAACAGACTTGGCTAGGAGACCATCTTAAACCTCAACACTTTCTCCTTTTGTCTAATACCCGTATTGATTTTTTTAACATACGTCATACTTTCATTGAGCTAAGCTATTAGAGCTCATATTTGATCGCATATGCTGGGTCCGGATAGTATTTTCGAAGCATCATAAGATAGGACACATTGTGGATGCTTGCTAATTCCGGTGGTAACGCCAACCTATGGGCCTTATCTCCCTCTTTGTCCAATCTCTCAAAGGATTCCATCTAATGAAACTTAATTTGCCTTCTTTTCGAATCTCGTTATGTCCTTATGCCCTTAGGACAAATAACTTCCAACAATACTGATTCATTCTCGGTGAATTCCAATGGCTTCTGTCTCTTGTCAGCATAGTCTTTCTGTCTGCTCGGAGGTTTTCTTAATCTTTCACAATTTAACTGAACATCCTCAGAGGTTTGTCTTACCAATTCAGAATCAATTCTCAATCTGTCACCCACTTCTTCTTATCTAAATCGGGGAACAACTCCTACAGCCATACAATGCCTCATATAAAGTCATCCCGATACTCGAGTGATAACAGTCATTATTGGCGAATTCGATTTGTAACGACTGATCATCCTAGGAGCTTATAAAATCAATGGCACATGCTCTCATCATATGCTCCAGAACCTGTACAGTCCCCTCTGATTGACCATCTGTCTGAGGACGGAAAGTGGTGCTAACACTCAATCGGGTTCTCATAGCTTCCTGAAAAATATTTCCAGAAATGCAAAGTGAAGCGGGAATCCCCATCTGATACCATGCTCATTGGAACGCTACATAATGTTCCACAACTTTTCGTACACATAGTTCCGCCTACACACTTAGAGTATCTAGGGATTTTCATAACTAGAAGGTGGGTAGACTTAATCAATCTATCGACTATCACCCAGATAGCCTTGGGATTCATTCAGGTCCTTTATAACCCATCACAATATTCATGGTGACTTGCTCCCATTTCCATGTCGATATAGGTAGAGGCTGCAATAATTCTGCAGACTTCTCGTACTCTACCTTACTCTGCTGACATACGAGACACTTCTCCACAACTCTACAATGTCTCTTTTCATATCTGACCACCAATACCCTTTTTATAGATTTCGATATATTTATTATTTCTCGGATGCACTGTATATCCTAAAGAGTGAGTTTCTGACAATAACACTCTCTCATCAACTGTGGTCCTAAAGAGCACTTATACTGTCTCTGAACCTCTGTAAGTCATCATCACTCTCTGTGAACTCTGTCACTATCCCCCTCTAAATCTGACCACATTATCGACACCATGCTGATCATCATGCTAAGCCTGGAAAATTTGGTCACTCAAGTTCGGTTCTAATCTCAGGCTAGCTTTCACAAATTCACTGTCATCATCAGAAGGGATCACATCACTACTGAGGCTCACAACTGCTCTAGCAGCTCACGCTCCCTGACCATCATATGTGATACCATCCCGAGGCTCTTTCTGTTCAACGCATCAGCCATTACATTAGCCTTTCCTGGGTGGTATAATGTTCACAATCATAATCCTTAGAAGCTCTAACCCTCTTGGTTATCTCATATTCTACTCTTTCTGTAAAAACAGATACTCGGGACTTTTACGATCACTACATACCCGAAATTTCTTACCATTTAAGTGGTGGCGCCATACTTTTAGTGTAAACGCTACATACATAAGTTTCTCTCATGGTCCTTGAACTATCTGGATCCATAAATGACTATCTTCCCATTTTACATCAATACACAGCCCAATCCTTATTTTGAGGTATCCATACACACTGAAACCTCTTGAGCTGTTGGTTATGGTGAGAATAATTACGGTGGCCAGTTTATTACTTCCATATACCAAAACTCACGAAAGGTACTTTCATACTTATCATCCTACTGGCATACAATCTTTTTCGAACAAGATGTGTCAACTGAGCAACCCATTTCGAGAAACTCTCAACAACTCGTCTGTAAGACAGTTTCCTGTTGCTACTCAAGCTCTTCCCTAGACTTCGAATACATCAAAATGTCATCGCTAAAGATGACAACCAATCGGTCCAAGTAAGGTTTAAATACCTCATCGTAGTTGAGTTCCACTAAATATTTCAATCACCCATATCCTTAACCTATGTACACATAAATGTATAATGTCATTTCGAAATCGCTTCCATTCAAGATACTAACCCACGTCATTTCCTTTTTCTTATATTAACGGCTTTATAAAATTTTAATTTTTTAAACCTTCATGATTAATCGAATTATATATTTCTTTATCATACCAACAAAGGTACCCAAATTTTAAATGTATATATTACGGCTGTCGATTTCAATTTATAGGTTATGTGTGCGCTTCTAGATGCTGTCAAGTCTTCAGGTGGGGAGGTATTTTGAAATACCTTTATTAACCCTCAGACTTGACCACATAAACTGGTTATGGATATATCCTCGTCTTATCCTTGGCTGCAATTCATATTCATTGCATATCGCTTAATCCAAATTACTTTACATATCAAAGATATTCTTACCTTGCATATGCCTCTTATTCTAATATATCTCGTATTCAGGATCTATCACATCTCAAAACTTATCTCCTTTCATATATCACTTATAACAAACTCTTTCATTACTTGTTAAAACTTCCAATATAATTTTTTTTTTCAAGGGTAACCATATCACTATTTGATGATAGAAATTTGAACAACATAGTTTGCAGTCGAATCAATCTATTCTCAAATATTACTTCAAAATTATTCATATTCCATTGAATAAAATCGGCTGACGTATCCTTTTTCCCCCGTTTTCAACTTACAATCCCTATACCCAGATTCAGTTAATGAAAATCAGCTAACTATCATCATCTTACTTAAGGGTACATGCTTCACATCTTTCCCTAGCTTATAAGCAACTGAATGTGGTATGAATAAATGCGTGGCACCAAGATCAATTAAAATAATTATTCATTATTCACAACCAGTGTGGTATCTTCCACCATATCGATAAAACATTGGTAGTGTCCTAATCCAATGCATACACTCGCCCTCGTCTAACATCTTATTTCTGTGGTAACTACCACATATCCTACACTGCTTACACTTGCTACAGAGCAAGTTGGGGTCCTCTAATCACAATACGCCTCGTAAGTGTTAAAAATGAATACACCAGGGGTTACTAATCATCTTACCCCGTGACTCATCAACTCTAATTTCTTACCAAACGACCTTTTTCCCGTTCTGACATCTCTATCATTCTCTATTCTCTTTTTGTCTCAATTTCGGCCCTTACTACCTTTTCCAATCTTAGAGACATTCAACTCATGATCTTATTCACACAACTGTAGTCTGCGCACTGCCTCGGCATAGGTAGTGATATCTAACGGGGCCCATCGGACTCTAATTGATAATCTGAGCCCTTCCATGAACCTTCAGACATTTTGACTCTCACTATTCATAGTGTCAAGGTCATATCTGGGCATGTATATAAACTGAGATTCATACTTATAAATCAACTAGTTCCTCTAGGTCAGAGTAAAGAATTTTATCTGTAATTTTCCTTTAAACAGTGTCCGGGATATTCTGTTATCGAAATACAACTAGAATTATTTTCCACGTCCATTCTAGATGTCTAACTCTTAAAATGGGTCGAGCGAACTTCCACCAATGCTCCTACTTGCCCTCATATCTCATGCATACTTTGAGCAATTAGCTGACATAATATTCTCCACACTCCGCTCCAACCTAATGAAGCGTGTCTCAATACAGTCCGATCTTTTTGTTGGACTCTGTGGGGGTATACTCAACATCAGCCTCCACTTCAATCTCATATTGAGTCTCATGTGGCGACTCAGTACGACTCTCGGGCCTACCTCTACGACCTCGAGCTCGTGTACTCTCGCCCCTTTACCATAGCGGCTATCAGTTGTTATAATTAGATTCTTGCTTTCAAAAACAAATTGTTAGCTGTAATTCCATCTCGATTTACACAATTGTATCTAAACAATGCACATTACATGGGGATATAAACTTCCTTAACCACTAACACCAACTCATATCAGGCCAACTTAGTTCTGATACCAAAAACTATCACGACCCAAATTATCGAAAATCACTACAAATTTTTCGCTTTTCGATTATTATTATTTAATTCTTACATTTCTCTCATCGTGACCATCTTACCAAACAGTTGGGCTATGATTCGGTGTTAGTCACCTCTCACTTATTTACCATTCCATTTCCATAATCACATTCATATATCAGGATTTACTATCCTTTCACTTTAACTAAATACATATACAATGGTATTACATAACCTTACATCCCCGACATCATATCCGTTTACAGTGCTATGCATTTACTTATTTAGATACAAAACTATACAAATGTGTATACCTGTCTCTCAATGGGAAGCAGTGGATACCAAGATACAAGTTCTCAACTACTCATTAACTACTGCGAGTGCTCTGAAAGGATGGGAAAATAAGGGGGTGAGCAAACCACATGCTCAGTAAGGTAATTATGCAAGTAAGTAGATAGCTCCACTATCTACATGCTCATAATGCCATGCCCTTAAAATCCATTTCTTTTCGTTAAAAGCTTACACACAAAATCATGCATATTTCAATGGCATAGTTTATCAAAACTATTTATACATATAGAAATCATGTAATTCATGTATCAAAGGCATTTTATATGACACTATAAAATCATAATTAGCATGAATTAAATCAGGATCATAAATTAGTTCATGCCATGTAAATCAAATCATGAGAAACAATTCTTATCATGAATTTATCATTAACACATGAAAAACTCATCATGCTACTGCATTTAAATCACTTCATTAAAACTGCAGTATAAAATAACTCGAAGGGTTTAAGCATCTCATAAATCAATCTCATTAAAAATTCATTATAAGATTTTGTTATAAAAGTCACCTTTCTTTCAGGGACACATTTCATAAAATCCTTTGAAAAACCTATCATCATAATAGAAAATCATAAAATCGGGGGCCTAACCCCTCCCTCAGGTCTACCCTGGTCTATCGAGACCACAAGTTATATCATGTGAGACAAGTAGGTGACTATATCAGTAATAACGAGGACTATGGCCATAGGCTAGTGATCCCTGGCTACACAGTACCTAGTGTGCAGGGTATCACACCTGAAATGGGAGGTGGGTCAATCCTGTTGCCAGAACAACATAACATCAGGATTGCGAGGGTAAGGCTTGCTACCTCGTGGCTAATGCCACTCCACTCTAACAATCCCCACGGTACAACGTACTCCATGTGATATACACGGTATATCATACTCCGTGAACCTAATCTCAGTCAGGGGGTGCGTGCAATAGGTCTTATCTACCCATAGCAATTATGTCTCAGTATGCACGTGTAGACATATCATCTCATTGTGACACACAGTCTATAGGAGGTCCCAACACAACTATATGCATGTAATATAAATCCCTGTACGAGCGAAGCTCTATCATGGCTCCATGCATATTCATGATATCAGAAAATCTCATGTGAGCGAAGCTCTAGCATGGTTTCATAAAAATCAGTAAAATCTGCATACGAGTAGCACTCCAGTAGGACTTTAAAAGAATTATAAAGAGTTATAAACCCATATAAAATCATAAATCATTTAAAACTTCGTGCAAGCAATGCTTCGGCACGGTTTCATTTATAAATAAATCAAATCTCGTGCGAGTTACACTCCACCAGGAATGAATGCTTAAGTAATTCAAAACTTTGTACGCGCAACGCTCTAGTACAGCTTTATGCATAAATACATCAAATCTCGTACCAGTTACACTCCAGCACGGCTTTTATGCAATTATCATATCAAAATAGGACGCGAGCTAAGCTCCAGCACCTCTCATGCATGTCAAATCATTAAAACTAGTGAGAGCAATCGCTCTAGCACCTTTTATGCATATCATATCAAAACAAGTCAAAACAGTCAAAAACAGAGTGCGAGCTAGGTTCTAGCACCTCTCATGCATTTCATAATAGTAAAAATCAGTGCGAGCAACAGCTCTAGCATATTTTATGCACATGATGTCACACAAATCGGTGCGACCAACCGCTCAAGCACATTTTTATTCACACTCACAAACGCATATATAGTGCAAGCTATGCGCCAGCACTATCTGTTTCCATTTAAACTTGATAGTTGGCCCATTTTCCAAAGAAATTTCATTTAAATCTTAATAACACTTACGTAGTGTTATATTGTGAAATTTATACAATTACTGGCCAATCTACCGATTTGCTTTGATTAAAACCAAGAAAATTCCTTAAATCAGAAAATCCTTAAATCATGCATTTCATGCATGTCATGCTTTCACCATCCTTAGGTGAATTTCCCTCAATAGGGGTAAAATAATCTTTATGTATTTCGAGTCCTTAAAATCTTTAATTTATTTCTAGGACCTTTATACATATTCAGTGTATACAAAAGCTATTAACATACGCGTAGCTACCTTTAGCTACGCACACAATTTCTTTACCTTATTTTTTGTACAGTCTGACCTTTCCACTGATGACTCATCACGCAGTCTGATTTGCTCTCAACTCCGGAACTGCGTATAAATATACATCAGGTTAAATTCAATACAATTAATTGTATTTCATATTTTCTGGGCTTAATTTCAATCATTGGGCCCGTTTACCCAATTGGGCCCGATTGTACCATAATGGGCCTTAATTGGCCTCAAGCCCGTTTTTCACTTATTATTCACATTATCGAGGCCTATTGGGCTCATTGGGCCCATCAGTATTTATTGAGCCTCGTTCTAAACTCTCGGATAGCTCAATTAATTATTTACGACAATTTATCTCTAATTCCAGAATATAATTCATTTCATGCGGAATTTAAATTCGTAAGTTATGCGGTAAATTTTTAACACTCATAACGATGCAATATTGTCATAAATAAGGATTACTTACCCGAGATTCCATGATATTATGTGCATCGAGGCTATCTCGAGATCTCGTTTGACGTCAATTGTCAAGCTACACAATTAAATATTTTTTCGGGTAAACTTTCAGTCGAATATTAATCAAATTAAATATTCTAAAATTTAAATCGGTCAATTTCAACCACTTACCGACTTACCCGTAGCTCAATTGCATCACTGAGATTTTTTCCTAATTTTTCATCTTTTTCTTTTTCCGTTTTTCTCTTTCTTTTCCTTCATTTCTGGCTGAACCGGTTTGGTCCTGTTCAGCCCGGTTCAGACCGGTTCGATCCAGCTGGTTCAGACTGGTTCGGTCGGTTCAGGGCTTCGTCGGCCAGTTCTCCGCTGAGAGGTGGTCGAAAAGTGGTCGGTCCGGTTCTTCTCCCTTTTCGACGTCGGTAACTTTCCTTTCTGCCTCCGTGGCCAGCGCTGGCAGCCATTCTATTGGCCGATTCAGCTGCTGATCGACCGGTCTTTGCGTGGGCTTCCTTCGGATGGCGATGGTCGGGGTCGAATCAGCGTCAAGACCGACGAAAGTCCCTTTCTTCCTCGCGAGTTCCACTTGCCAATTTCGGGTTTTTCGATGGCTGGGGGAGCGCGTCGCGGCTGCCGGTGGTCACGCGGGTGTTGAGCTTCCTTAGCCGACCCTCATCTAGGCTTCTCTCTCGCTGGTGGCCGTCGATGAGGGAACCGACTCCCTCGGATTCCTGCTTCGTTTTCATGCTTCACGATTTTCGTGATTTTTCTTTTTATTTATTTATTTATATATATATATACTTATTTATAATTTATTTTATTATTATTTTAATCAATTAAAATATATTAAAAATCAAATTATCCTAAAAAAATTCTTATTTAATTCATTTAATCAATAAATGAATTTATTGGTATTATTTTGTATTTCTAGTATATTTTTCCAATATTTCTGGGATAGTTTCTAAAGGTGAAAATTCTGATTTATTCCAATAAATTCATATCTTGATCAATTTAACCCGAAATTCAATTATTTCTTCGTTATTGATCAATATTCTCAAATCCATTATTTTTAATGAATTTTTTTTGTCACGATTATACCAAATTTCAATCTTTTGACCGTTTTACCTTTGCACGTGTTCAGGACTACCATTTCAATCATTCATTTGATCTTTCCTCATTTTGTGTTTTAAATAAAATTGGGTCTTACACTCTCATTGAAGCTAAACAGTAAGGTCAGAAGCTAGAGGGTCAGTTAAGATGGTAATGGAATATTGACAATTAAACCCTTCCCTAGTATAATGCTTAAGCCTATATCCATTAACCTTAAAGGGCTGCTTCAAGGTATCATCCATAATTTCAATGACTACATAAAGGAACACTTATGTAAAGGTAAAAGGTCTTGTCCATCTAGACTTAAGCTTTCCTAGAAATAGCTTCAAGTAAGAATTAAAAAACAAAGCTTGCTATCCCAGCTCAAAGTATCTCTCCTTAATCATCCTATCATGACAACATTTAGCCTTCTCCTTGTAGAGCTTGGCATTCTCATATGCCTACAAGCTGAACTCATCTAGCTGATTAAGTTATAGAAGCATTTTCTCCCCAATTACACCTAAATTGAAGTTTAGGTTCTTAAGGGCCCAGTAAGCCTTATGCTCAAGCTCTATATGCAAATGACATGCCTTTTCATACATAAGTTGGTAAGGGGACATCTCAATATGTGTCTTAAAGGTTGTCCTATAGGCCTAAGGTGCATTATCTAACATAATGGACCAGTCCCTCCTATTTGGGTTCACTGTCTTTCCAATATCCCCTTAATCTCTCTATTGGATAACTCTACTTAGGCACTAGTCTGTTGGTGATAAGTAGTGGCTACCTTATGCTTAACCCCATATTTCCTTGAATGCCATCAAATACTCTTGTTACAAAAGTGGGATCCCTCATCACTAATGATTGCTCTGGGGATGCCAAATCTCATTAAAAAGTTTTTCTTCGAAAACTAATCACCACCTTGGCATCATTAGTTGGCAAAGACACCGCCTTAACCTATTTAGACACATAGTCTATGACCACTAAAATGTAGAGACTATCATATGAAAGCATAAAAGGTCCCATGAAGTCTATGCCTCAAACATCAAAGATCTTTACTTCTAAAATATTAGTCAGAGGTATCTCATTTCCTTTGAAAATATTACCTACCCTTTGACACCTATCACATCTTGTCACAAAGTAGTGGCACCTTTAAACAAAGTAGCCCAATAATATCTAGATTGAAAAACCTTGACAATTGTCCTCTCTCCTCTAAAATGGCTCCTATAATTAGAAAAATGTCAATGTTTAAATATATCTTCTACCTCCTTCATAATGACACACCTCTTCAATATCTTATCTTTACAGTGCTTATACAAGAAAGGCTCATTCCACACATAGTACTTGACATCACTTAAAAATTTCATCTTTTACTGGTTAGTAAAATCTGATGGCAACACATTGCTCACCAAATAGTTAATGAAGCCAGCATATTATGGCAAATAGGAGTACCCGAAAGTAAATAGCTGCTCATCAATAAAAGGCTCATTAATTGTTGTACCGTCTTCCTTATGTCCACTCTCTAATCTACATAGATGGTCAGCTACTAGATTCTTAGTTCCTTTCTTATCCCTAATCTCTAGATCAAACTCCTGAAGTAGGAGAATCAATCTAATCAGCCTAGGTTTTGTATCCTTCATAGAGACTAGGTACTGAATGATAGCATGATCAGCGTATACTTCCACCTTAGTGCCAAAAAGATAGGAGCGAAACTTATTAAAAGAAAATAAGATTGTCAATAGCTCCTTCTTGATGGTAGCATAGTTTAACTGGGCTTCATTCAAAGTTTTACATGTATAGTAGAAAGTATAAAGACTTTTCCTTTTCTCTGTCCAAGTACAGCCCTAACTGCATAATCATTTGCATCACACATCAACTCAACTGGGGGCTGTAACTAACTTCTCCTTTAATGTAATGCTCATCCAAATAGAATGCAATATCTTTTTCAAAAAAGTTACATAAAGACTTTGAGATTTTGGAAAAGTTCATTATGAACCTTCTATAAAAGCCTGCATGGCCTAGAAGACTCCTAATTTCTTTAATAGAGGTAGGAGAGGTAAATTCTCAATTATTTCTACCTTAGCTAAATCCACTTCTATCCCCTTCAATGATATCTTGTGCCTAAGCACGATACACTCAAGCCATAAAACAACACTTCTCTCAATTAAATACCAAGTTTGTGTCTTCACACCTCTTTAGAACCAAGGTTAAATTATGTAAATAAGGGTCAAAGCTATCCTTAAATACAAAAAAAATCATCTATGAATACCTCTAGAAAGTCTTTCATAATATCATGAAAGATAGCCATCATGCAACGCTGAAAGGTAGCAGATGCATTGCATAGGCCAAAAGGCATCCTCCTACATGAAAATGTCTCATAGGGACAGGGGAATGTGGTCATTTCTTAGTCCTCTGGGCTATAGTTATCTGATTGTACCAAAAATACCCATCCAACTAGCAGTAGAATTCATGACTAGGTAATCTATCTATCGTTTGGTCAATAAAGGGTTGTGGGAATCAGTCTTTTTTGGTGGCCTTGTTAAGCTTCCGATAATTCATACACACACGCCAACTAGTGACAGCCCTAGTGGGGATGAGCTCATTATTCTTATTCTCAACCATAGTCATCCCTCCCTTCTTAGGGACACATTGAACTGGGCTTACCTAGGCACTATTTGAAATAGAATATATGATCCCAACATCTAATGACTTAATTATCTTCTTTTGAACCATTTCTTTCATCATAGGATTCAACCTATACTGATGCTTTACTGATGACATATACCCCTCTTCCAAAAATATCTTATGAATACAAATCAAAGGACTCATACCTTTAAGATCAAAGATAGATTAGCCTATGGGCATGGTGTTTTCTTAAAACCTTTAATAATTTCTCCTCCTGATCAGTAAAGTCCCCCACACTTAAACATTACTTTTCTTCAAGCATGTAATAGTCTAAATTCATAATCTCTTCTCATCATTCCTTCATCCTCTTCCTATGCTCATCCAAAACATTTTTTTTCAAGATTAAAACCCAAGTTCTTAAAGTGAATTCTCATAACACACATGAAAAACACCGTAATGATTCTATAAAGTTCATAAAGTACATAGGATCCAACACCCTCGCATTGGATTTCACTCATCACACTCTAAATGTTTAGGTGTATATATGAATGAACTCTCAAGTCATTGCATATAATATTTCTTACCATAAGCTTGCAAATTTATCACCATAGGCTTCCACCAATGAATGAATTAGGATGCAAAAATCTAAAGGTCTAAAAGGGTTCTAACGGGGCTTAGGTAAGGTATGACAAAAGGATTTTTGGGTTAAAGAAATTAAAGGAGTCATACAAAACTTTTCACACAATACTCAACTCAATGATTTCAAAAGACTGCTTCAATCACATCACATTCATCCAAATATACAATGAGTACCCTTGGTTGGACCACGAATAAAGTACGACCAATGAACAAGTCTTGGCATTATTTCAATTCCATCACAATCTTCAAAACTAACTTTCAAGCAATGAAAATTGCACTTCTCCTCCTATCTCTTTATTTTTTCTTTCTTTTTTTTTTTAGGAAGAGAAGAACTCAATGAAAGTAATAGCTTAGAACATTAAATTTCCAACATGTTGCAACCTTTCCAAAAATAATTTGGAGTTTCATGTGCATAAGTCTATATGATTCTTCAATTCAAGGATTAAAAAGAGGGGAAAAATCAATAAAAAGGGTTTATCACGACTTGTAATGTGGTTTAATCCAAAGAAAAGGCCAAGCTCAAAGTGCGTTCTCTAGGGGTTAATAATAACAAGGGTAGGCTTGAAAAGAAGGGGTATAATGACAAGAAAAAAGGTTTAACCTAAATGCCCTTATTTGATTTATTGCATCTTACTCATCAAAGGGGTTAACTGAGACATGTATGGCAGAGCAAGTTCTAGAATAGTCGATTATACATGACAATCACACAAAAAAGGAAATGGAGCATGATGTAATGGATGCTCATAGGCTCAAATTTTACCAAAAAAGGTTATGTGTGCTAGATCCTATACACTTTTCATCCAACTTATCTATAGTAACTAATCATAGTGTTTAATGAGAATTCAAAACCATTTTGCACACAAGTAAAACATTTATTATTATATTTTTTTCATAAGACAAGCATTAGAAAAATCTAGAACTCGAAGAGATTACAAGCAATAACTAATGTACCTTTTGGAATAAAATTTCTTGGATTTACAACAATTTTCATGAAAAATTAACAAAAAATAAAAGAAAAATGAAACAAATAGCAAAACCACAATTAAAGACCCTCCCCTATAACTAGACTATACATTGTCCCTAATGTATCAAAATAAATGCTCATAAATTGCAAAGGATCAAGAGAAATAGAAAACTCCCTTGAGAAATATTGAGCATCTTGAAGCATCGCTTTGACTATTAAGGAGGGGGAAAGGGTGGATTGAAACCCATATGTCTATAGAATGCCATTTGGTTCAATTTCATTCTTTCTAATCAGAGTCAAGTCCTTCATATCTCTTATCAAGTGTAATTCCAGCAATTGCTGTTGGCTCAAGCTGCACAAAGTTTTCTTCTTTATCATTAGCATGATGTTGAGGTCATGTGAGAGCTTGGATAGGTCCTGGAGAACAAAAATAGAAAACTCCTTCTTTTTCTTCGATTAGACTTATTTTATTCAAAGCAAGTAAGTCTAATGGCAACATAGGATAAGCAATATGAAGATTATTATGCTCAATATCTAGTAATTGCTCATGAACTACCAACTGAGTAATCAGAGAGCCTAAAATCAATGGTCATTTATGAGTCACAACAATATCAAACTGAGAGGCTTATCAATATCCTACATTAACCTTAACCTTGTTAATCATGCACCACAAGAAGAAAAATTTAGCCTTTGACAAGACTGCGGCAGAGTGCTTCCTATCAAAAAAAGTGAAAGCTAAAAATCTATGTATATTTTTCAAGACAAGGTCATAAAGGTAAGAATCTTTGGACTGGCTAGGGTCATAGCCAAAAGGAAAATTAGAGAGTTTTCAATAAAGGCCATACGATTCAAATTCCTCACTAAAATTACATGCATTGTTGAGGTATTCCTCAATTCTAGAATATTCTTTAATAATGAACCCTAGTGCCATATTGAATTCAGTAATGGAAAGTTTGAATTCTTTTCCCAACAATTGAAACTGTACTACTTTTGGACTACTAAGTCTAAATTCTGATCTATGTGGTGCAAACACAAAAGTAGTATAGAACTCTCTAACAAGCTCAATATAGGCAGGATATCGTATTGAAAAGTATGTCTCCCACCCTATGTTTTCAATCATTTGAAGCACCATGTTTTTAATATTCAAAACCTCCATAGTAGGGTAGTCGATAAACTTACAAGGTATGATAGCTCTATGGCAAATATCCTTATACTTATTTTGATGTTTCTACTTTTTGAAGATGAGATTTCCGTTTAAATCAGACTCCGAAGATGGAAGTATTGTCACACCCCACTTTTGGGAACCCTTCTATCCGTACATTTTCTACTACGGTTGGGCTGTGAGAAGATGCAATTACTAAAATTCATTCATTTACAGCGGAAGATTTAAATCTTAATTCACACTCCTAGGTGTGTGTGTAGATATACAAAATCAATTGTATAAATACCATGTGCTTACATATCATCCCCATAATACTGTTTATAATTCCAAGATATAACTGTGTGATACGATAAATTAGATACAAAATACTCGTGTATACAAATCTTATACCTTTACGGAATTGTGGGAGCTGTTCAATACAAAAGACCT
Organism: Firmiana major; assembly: GCA_033439115.1. Taxonomy (NCBI): domain Eukaryota; kingdom Viridiplantae; phylum Streptophyta; class Magnoliopsida; order Malvales; family Malvaceae; genus Firmiana; species Firmiana major. The sequence goes on along the minus strand of CM065903.1, from coordinate 14,932,033 downwards.
AGAGACCACCGCCTCTTACTTCTCAGTACCTAGAGGGGGAAAATAGTGGGATGAGCAAACCACAGCTCAATAAGGAAATGTATGCTAGCAGGTAGATATCGTACTACCTACATAGCCCATGCATGCATAAACCAAAACCATGTTTTCGTTATAAATGGAAATATCATACGAAAAATGCATTTAAACATATATTTCTCAATAGCATTTTCGTGTAAATCAAATATCAAGCTTCCATTTAAAACATGCTCATAAATAGTGCCCTCACGGCACGAATGTGAAATTAGAGATTTATCAAAAACACAAAATCTCTTTCTTTTCTTAAATCACTTTTTCTGCAAATCTCTTTCTTTTCTGAGATTATCTCTGTTTCTCGAATCTCTGAGACAGGCATGGAATTTTTGGCAATCAAATATCCACGACATATGGCCATAGTCAGTGATCCCAGGCCTCACTGATCAGGTGTGCACAGGGCATCACTTCGCCTGAAGGGGAATGGGTCAGTCCTGCCCTCCAGCTCATCTCAATCCACCTCATCTCCTCGTATACTCACGGTGAAGATACGTCGTGTGTCATCTACGTGATACTCGTACTCATGTGCACCCAGCACGGTACATAGTATACCAACGGATAACTACACTGTTGAACGTACGACCGTGGACCCAAGTCCATACTCCAACTCCGATGGACTTTTCATCCTAAACCATGTCTCATATACCAGGCGAGCAAGTAGCGTGACACATAGTCAACGCAAAGCTCCAGCGCGGTACGTTCTATCGTTAAGGCCCAACCCGTTCAAATGGCCGTCGGCTGGTATCCCCTTGGGTCCCAGACCCCCAGGTTTACCTCAACTCAATAAAACAGGTGCGAGTAAAGTTCCCGCACTTTCTCAAATCCCTCGCGTGAGTTAAAACTCCCGCACGGTACATCAAAGGCATTAAAACAGGTGTGAGCTAGCGCTTCAACACCAAATCTCATCTTAAAACTGATAGATGGCTATTTTCTCTTTTTAAAACTCAAACATGTTTATTCATACAGCATGCCTCTTCATGCTAAAACATGTAAAATTAGCCAATCTATCATCAACATTTCTCAATCATCAATAACAATATAAAATTGAGAATATCATTGAAAACATGCATATCATGCTATTTCCTTACCCTATCCTATTTCTCAATACAAATTTACATCATAGTACTTTTCATGCTTCCATATCATTTCATAGAATTATAATATCGTACTAGTTCCAGCAATATATCTACGAAATTGCTGTAAATACGCACGAACATCTCTATAGCTAACACACAGTCCCTTACCTCACTTTATTTGTGTGCAACTATCCTCCTCTACGCTTCTCGCATTCTCATCTTGACTTGCTCCGGTGTATCATCCGAAACTGAAATTCATCCATCAAACACTTGAGTTAACGTTTCTAACTCTTATTAAACTAAGCATTTATCCAATGCCTTAAATACACATTTTACCCCTTGTTGTAAATCTCACAATTTTATCCCAATATCAACATGCCCAAACCATGCCCACAACATAATCATCCTCTCAAGATATCTCATTCATCATTAACACTTCTACCTTTCACTTCCTCACACTAGACCATTTCTAAGTTATATTCATTTCATGCCATTCTAGGTAGTTCTACCCACAAGTTGCACACCCAATTAACTTCACAATTATTAACTAAACCAATGTACTTGGATTTGTGCACTAGAACTTACCTCATTGGATTTCCTCTTTGCTCCAATTAGAAATGCCCTTTATTCCTTAAATCCGACAATGGGGAAATGCCTTTAGGCTATGTTGTTCTTCTTTTTGACGTGAACGACTTTGTCTCTAATAGCTTTGCCTCAAATCTTACTAAAAATGGCTGGATTTAGGAGTGAGGAAGCTAGGTTTTTGAGTTGAAGTGGAAAGAAATGGTTTATCCCGAAAATCTGCAGATCCAACTGCTCCTATTTATAGTTTTGACTTGATGAGATCGATCTTCCTTGGGTGGAGATCGATCTGGTCCTCTAAAAATCCCTCTTTTCTAAGACGTTTTAAAGGCAGGAGATCGATCTGTCGAGGCTTGAGATCGATCTGCTGTCAAACAAAAGCTTAAGGAGATCGATCTGCTCTTAGGGGAGATCGATCTGCTTCCAACCCGAGAGCTAAGAAGATCGATCTGATTCCTTTGGAGATCGATCTGTTCCCTTCCATTTCTCACATAAGAGCATTCTGGCTCTCCTAGATCGATCTCTCATCCTAAGAGATCGATCTGGCCTCCATATTTCCAGATTTTTTGCAGTTTTTCTGCAACAACTCCCTTCAAAACTTTCTCAATTTACCTCCATAGTCCTTTCCTCATTCATCGCTCCTTGAGACTTAAAAATGTCATCCAATCACACTTAGTATATATTAAAACTTGTGGGAAATCTTTGTACAACCAAATTTTCACGATATTTCCCGAATGGAAGTATACAACTTATAAAAATCTTTCCTTCCATTTTACTGCACTACTCATATACCATTTCAATCACATTCTTCTCGTGTTTAAGTTCATTTCTTCCTACTCATTCATAATACAACTTGTACGTATAATCACGATTCTTATTACAAGTGCGTACATAATCTTATGAACTTACACTGCATATACTTCACATTACAAACGTATCATTATACTTATGATTTTATTTACATTCCCATGTTCCTATATACAGCTATACATATACGGGGTCTCACATTCTCCCCCACTTAGAGAATTTGGTTCTCCAAATTTAAACCAATTCAATCTGTGAATAACTCGGGATACTTTTCCAGCATCAAACTTTCCAGTTCCCATGTGGCCTCTTCCACAGTGTGATGTTGCCACAAAACCTTAACCAATGAAATCGTCTTGTTCCACAACACCTTCTCTTTTCTATCCAATATCCGGATCGGTCTCTCGACATACAACATATCCTCCTTAAGCTCCAACGGCTCATAGCTAATTACATGTGTCGAATCCGGGTAGTACTTCCGAAGCATAGAATCGTGGAAGACATTGTGGACTTCTGCTAGCTCAGGTGGTAAGGCTAGCCTATATGCTCCATCTCCCACTCTGTCCAAAATCTCGAAGGGACCAATGTAACGAGGACTTAATTTTCCTTTCTTCCTAAACCTCGTTATTCCCTTAGAAGGAGATACTTTCAAAAATACAGACTCGCCAACATCAAACTCAAGTGGTCTCCGTCTCCTGTCAGCGTAGCTCTTTTGTCGACTTTGAGCTGTTCGCAGCCTCTCGCATATTATCTGAACATCCTCGGAGGCTTGCTTAACCAAATCAGGAGCGAGCAACTATCTGTCACCAACTTCTTCCCAACCAATGGGCGATCGGCATCTACGACCGTATAGTGCCTCATAAGGGGCCATACCAATACTTGAGTGATGACTGTTATTGTAGGCGAACTCAATCAATGGCAAGTGATCGTCCCACGAGCCTCTAAAGTCCAGTACATACGCTCTCAACATATCCTCCAAGGTTTGTATAGTCCTCTCTGACTGACCATCTGTTTGGGGATGAAAAGCGGTGCTAAAACTCAACTGGGTCCCCATTGCTTCCTGAAAATGTCCCCAAAAGTGGGAAGTGAAGCGGGCATCCCGATCAGAAACAACACTCACTGGGACTCCATGCAATCTCACTATTTCTCGCACATACAGGTTCGCCAATGTACTCAATGTATCTATAGATCTCATGGCTAAGAAATGTGCCGATTTCATTAACCGATCTACTATCACCCATATCGCATCATGGTTCTTACGGGTTTTCGGTAACCCCATCACAAAATCTATGGTGACATGCTCCCACTTCCATTTTGGTATCGGTAGAGGTTGTAATAATCCTCCTGGTTTCTGATGTTCGACTTTTACTTGCTGAGAAATGAGACATCTAGTGACATACTCAGCTATGTCCCTCTTCATTACAGACCACCAATATGCCTTTCGGAGATTTTGATACATCTTACTACTCCCCGGGTGTATCGTATATCTTGACGAGTGAGCCTTTGATAAGATCAGCTTCCTTAGCTCTAAATCCTTAGAAACACATATTCTATCTCCAAACTTTAGTATTCCATCTGAACTTAATATAAAATCAGTACCCTTCCCTTTCCGGATTTGGCTAATCATGTCAATACACCATTGATCAATTTGCTGAGCTTGTCGGATTCTCTCAATCAACTCCGGTTCTAATCTTAAGCTAGCAATAATCCCATAGTTGCCAATCTCAGGTAGGGTCATATCCAGACTACGGTTCGTGAATTGTTCCAATAACTCGTGCTCTCTAACCATCATATGTGATACCAACCCGATACTCTTCTGACACAATGCATCGGCAACCACATTTGCCTTCCCCGGGTGGTATAAGATCTCACAATCATAGTCCTTGAGGAGTTCCAACCACCTCCTCTGTCTCATGTTTAACTCATTCTGTGAGAATAAATATTTCAGACTCGTATGATCCGTAAAGATCTGAAATCTCTCACCATATAAGTAGTGGCGCCATATCTTCAACGCAAACACTACGGCCGCTAACTCCAAATCGTGAGTGGGGTAGTTCCTCTCATGATCTTTCAGCTGTCTAGATCCATAAGCTACCACCTTTCCATCTTGCATCAAAACACAGCCTAGTCCTTGATGCGAAGCATCTGTATACACCGAGTAATTTCCTGAACTGTTAGGGATGATAAGAACTGGCACGGTGGTTAATTTGCGGTTAAGTTCCTGAAAACTTCTCTCACAAGCTTCATCCCATGAAAACTCCACACTCTTCCTCGTAAGACGTGTCAATGGAGCAGCTAATCTAGAGAAACCCTCTACAAATCTCTTGTAGTAACCAGCCAAACCCAGAAAACTTCTGATCTCTGTGACTGTCCTAGGTTGTTCCCACTGAACAACGGCCTCAATCTTGGATGGATCTACTGACACCCCATCCTTCGATATAACATGGCCTAGAAAAGAAATCTGTTCTAGCCAAAAGTCACATTTGTTAAGCTTGGCATATAACCTTCTCTCTCGGAGGGTCTGCAAAACAATCCTTAAGTGCTGCTCATGCTCTTCTCTGGACCTTGAATACACCAATATATCATCAATGAATACAATTACGAACTGGTCCAGGTATAGCTTGAATACTTCATTCATTAGAGCCATAAAAGCTGCCGGCGCATTGGTCAACCTAAAAGGCATCATTAAGAATTCGTAATGGCCATAGCGGGTATGAAATACTGTCTTGGGCACATCCTCCTTTCGAACCTTCAGTTGATGATACCCAGACCTCAAATCTATCTTTGAAAAGATCTGTGCTCCCTGAAGCTGATCCAATAAATCGTCAATGCGTGGCAAGGGGTACTTATTCTTGATGGTAGCCTTGTTCAACATTCGATAGTCGATGCACAATTCTTCAAAAATAATACCGGGGCTCCCCATGGTGAGACGCTCGGTCTTATGAACCCCTTCTCTAACAACTCTTGCAGCTGTTTCCTTAATTCCTCTAACTCAACTGGAGCCATCCTATATGGTGACTTGGATATTGGTTCGGTTCCAGGTGTCAAGTCTATACCGAATTTCGTTTCTCTATCAGGTGGCAATCCTGGTAGATCATCTGGAAAGACATCAGGGAATTCTCTGACCACTGGGATGTCCTCCATATCCGGATGTACTTTGTTCAAATCCACCACATAAGCAACAAAACCTTCAAAACAACACTCCAGTCATTTATACCAAAGTACTTTACTTAACACAAAATTTAAGATTTCATTTGAAAACTTAATAGACTTCAAACGACAGTCTATGACAGCATAATTGGTGGCTAACCAATCCATTCCCAAAATTACATCAATGTCATACATATCAACAAAATCAAGTTGGCTGTCATGCACTTATCTCCCACCCTCACTTTACAATCTTTATACACTTGCTCAACTAATTGGCTAACTCTCATCGGAGTACTTATTAGTAAGGTCCTACTCAAGTATGTGGGTTCTACAAAACCTTTTAACTTAGATGCACATGCAGGTGATATGAAGGAATGCATAGCACCAAAATCAAACAAAGCTATAACCTCCAGATTGAAAATCAAGATCGTACCTTTTATCACTTCAGAAGAGGTATCAGTCGATGCCTGGTCTATCGCATATACCCTGCCTTGACCGACAACTTGTTTTCCCTTTTCTTCAGTTGAGGCTTTCTTTCTTGCAGGAGGTGCAACTGTAGGAACCCTCTCTGGCTCTTTACCCTCTGTGGAATTGACTCAACTATCTCCGGGCACTCTCTGGCATAATGTCCAAATTTACCACATCTGAAGCATTGGGTACCCTGAAGATGATGACATGGCCTACCACTATGGTATCGATCGCATAGTCTACACTAATCTGTAGTCGGTCGGGGTCCACCAATCACTATACCCCTGGCTGGTGTCTGAGTCGGAGGCATAAAAGGTCTAGCAACCTTTTTCTGGAACTCATCTACCTCTCTCCGACGCTTACTCATGAATTTTTGACCAAATTTGGCACTCTTGCCATCTCCCAGCTTCCTCGGACCCTTGTCTTTACCCCAACTAAACTCAGAAGTCTGCAAGTCATAATCTTGCTCACGTAACTGGGCCCGTCGCACAGCCTCTCTATATGTAGCGACATCAAATGGGGCCAACTTCGCTCGGATTGGAGGCCTCAGTCCATCTGCAAATCTACGGACTCTGATAGCTTCACTCCTGATCGAGTCCGGATCATATCGACCCAATGAAGTGAATCGTGACTCGTACTCATTGACTGTTCGATTCCCTTGAGTCAGATTCAGAAATTCCATCTGTAGTCTCCGTCGAGCAGTATCTGGGATGTATTGCTCTCTGAAAACATCCAAGAACATATCCCACGTGATAGTCATACCTTGAGCTCTCAACATCGGCCTGGTGGACTTCCACCAGTGCTCTGCTTCGCCTCTCAATACAAAGGCCGCAAGCGCTACTCTCTCCGTAGCTGAACATCTACAGAAGTCGAATAACTTCTCCATCTGACTGATCTAGTCCTCAGCCACTGTTGGATCCTTTACCCCGCTAAACGAAGGAGGCTTAAAGTCCATAAAATGCCTCAATCCCTCCATATCACAGTCATATCCATACCCCAAATCATCATCATACTACTGTGGGGCTACTGGAGGAGGTACGGGTCGAATATGAGGTTCCCGTGGCCTAACCGGTTCAGCTTGCGCAGGTGCAACATTCTCAGGTTCAGGTGCAGCTGCTGGGGGATTCGGTGCAGCCTGTCCCACTGTACCAGGTGTACCCTCAAACTTAGCCATGATCTGACCCATCATGGTCATCATCGTGCGCATGTCTTCCTCCAATCGAGTTATTCGAGGATCAGAAGCCTCTATCTGTTCCTGGGGCTCATGACTAGAGGATGATCTACTGTGCCTCTCAGTCCTGTCATTTCGCCCTAGAGCTCTTGAGCTCTCTCCCCTCTTGCGGTGTCTCTCAGGCATAACTCACTAGCCTGATAACTTTCTTGCGTTATAACAAACATTTAATTCACTACCAGCTCCGTACACACATTTGTATCTAAATATCGCACAGTAACTTGGGGATGTATGTTTTCTTATTCCTAAACATCAACTCACATCAGACCAACCAGGCTCTGATACCAAATCTGTCACACCCCACTTCTGGGAACCCTTCTATCCGTACATTCTCTACTACGGTTGGGCTGTGAGAAGATGCAATTACTAAAATTCATTCATTTACAGCGGAAGATTTAAATCTTAATTCACACTCCCAGGTGTGTGTAGATATACAAAATCAATTGTATAAATACCATGTGCTTACATATCATCCCCATAATACTGTTTACAATTCCAAGATATAACTGTGCTATATGATAAATTAGATACAAAATACTCATGTATACAAATCTTATACCTTTACGGAATTGTGGGAGCTGTTCAACACAAAAGACCTAGAGATCACCGTTCTCTTACTTCTCAGTACCTGGAGGAGGAAAATAGTGGGATGAGCAAACCACAGCTCAGTAAGGAAATGTATGCTAGCAGGTAGATATCGTACTACCTACATAGCCCATGCATGCATAAACCAAAACCATGTTTTCGTTATAAATGGAAATATCATACGAAAAATGCATTTAAACATATATTTCTCAATAGCATTTTCGTGTAAATCAAATATCAAGCTTCCACTTAAAACATGCTCATAAATAGTGCCCTCACGGCACGAATGTGAAATTAGAGATTTATCAAAAACACAAAATCTCTTTCTTTTCTTAATTCACTTTTTCTGCAAATCTCTTTCTTTTCTGAGATTATCTCTGTTTCTCGAATCTCTGAGACAGGCATGAAATTTTCGACAATCAAATATCCACGACATATGGCCATAGTCAGTGATCCCAGGCCTCACTGATCAGGTGTGTACAGGGCATCACTTCGCCTGAAGGGGAATGGGTCAGTCCTGCCCTCCGGCTCATCTCAATCCACCTCATCTCCTCGTATACTCACGGTGAAGATACATCGTGTGTCATCTACGCGATACTCGTACTCACGTGCACCCAGCATGGTACATAGTATACCAACGGATAACTACACTGTTGAACGTACGACCGTGGACCCAAGTCCATACTCCAACTCCGATGGACTTTTCATCCTAAACCATGTCTCATATACCAGGTGAGCAAGCAGCGTGACACACAGTCAACGCAAAGCTCCAGCACGGTACGTTCTATCGTTAAGGCCCAGCCCGTTCAAATGGCCGTCGGCTGGTATCCCCTTGGGTCCCAGACTCCCAGGTTTACCTCAACTCAATAAAACAGGTACGACCAAAGTTCCCGCACTTTCTCAAAACCCTCGCGCGAGTTAAAACTCCCGCACGGTACATCAAAGGCATTAAAACGGGTGTGAGCTAGTGCTTCAACACCAAATCTCATCTCAAAACTGATAGATGGCTATTTTCTCTTTTTAAAACTCAAACATGTTTATTCATACAGCATGCCTCTTCAATCTAGAACATGTAAAATTAGCCAATCTATCATCAACATTTCTCAATCATCAATAACAATATAAAATTGAGAATATCATTGAAAACATGCATATCATGCTATTTCCTTACCCTATCCCATTTCTCAATACATATTTACATCATAGTACTTTTCATGCTTCCATATCATTTCATAGAATTATAATATCGTACTAGTTCTAGCAATATATCTACGAAATTGCTGTAAATACGCACGAACATCTCTATAGCTAACACACAGTCCCTTACCTCACTTTATTTGTGTGCAACTATCCTCCTCTACGCTTCTCGCATTCTCATCTCGACTTGCTCCGGTGTATCATCCGAAACTGAAATTCATCCATCAAACACTTGAGTTAACGTTTCTAACTCTTATTCAACTAAGCATTATCCAATGCCTTAAATACACATTTTACCCCTTGTGGTAAATCTCACAATTTTATCCCAATATCAACATGCCTAAACCATGCCCACAACATAATCTTCCTCTCAAGATATCTCATTCATCATTAACACTTCTACCTTCCACTTCCTCACACTAGACCATTTCTAAGTTATATTCATTTCATGCCATTCTAGGTAGTTCTACCCACAAGGTGCACACCCAATTAACTTCACAATCATTAACTAAACCAATGTACTTGGATTTGTGCACTAGAACTTACCTCATTGGATTTCCTCTTTGCTCCAATTAGAAATGCCCTTTATTCCTTAAATCCGATAATGGGGAAATGCCTTTAGGCTATGTTGTTCTTCTTTTTGACGTGAACGACTTTGTCTCTAATAGCTTTTCCTCAAATCTTACTGAAAATGGCTGGATTTAGGAGTGAGGAAGCTAGGTTTTTGAGTTGAAGTGGAAAGAAATGGTTTATCCCGAAAATCTGCAGATCCAACTGCTCCTATTTATAGTTTTGACTTGATGAGATCGATCTTCCTTGGGTGGAGATCGATCTGGTCCTCTAAAAATCCCTCTTTTCTAAGACGTTTTAAAGGCAGGAGATCGATCTGTCGAGGCTTGAGATCGATCTGCTGTCGAACAGAAGCTTAAGGAGATCGATCTGCTTCCAACCCGAGAGCTAAAGAGATCGATCTGATCCCTTTGGAGATCGATCTGTTCCCTTCCATTTCTCACATAAGAGCATTCTGGCTCTCCCAGATCGATCTCTCATCCTATGAGATCGATTTGACCTCCATATTTCTAAATTTTCTGCAGTTTTTCTGCAACAACTCCCTTCAAAACTTCCTCAATTTACCTCCATAGTCCTTTCTTCGTTCATCGCTCCTTGAGACTTAAAAATGTCATCCAATCACACTTAGTATATATTAAAACTTGTGGGAAATCTTTGTACAACCAAATTTTCACGATATTTCCCGAATGGAAGTATACAACTTATAAAAATCTTTCCTTCCATTTTACTGCACTACTCATATGCCATTTCAATCACATTCTTCTCGTGTTTAAGTTCATTTCTTCCTACTCATTCATAATGCAACTTGTACGTATAATCACGATTCTTATTACAAGTGCGTACATAATCTTATGAACTTACACTGCATATACTTCACATTACAAATGTATCATTATACTTATGATTTTATTTACATTCCCATGTTCCTATATACAGCTATACATATACGGGGTCTCACAAGTATATTCTTTCCCTTTCCAATCCGTGTGCGTTTATGATTGGAAGAAGCTCATTGATTACCACCACTAGCCATAGATAAATCCCCCACACCATGCTATTATTAAGTACAAGTTAACCGAAAGTAATAAGAAATTTTTCGAATGGTGAAGTATTTGGAATTAAGCACGTGGGTTAGCTTGTCAACGTTGTGGGACTTGTTTTCTTAGCTCATGACCTTTTAGGAATCCCTAGGAACGACCACCGAACCACCTCTCTAGTCACTTCTCTGACTAGTTTTTCGTCGCCACTATAGTCAGAGCTGCAGCTGAGGCGTTAAACCCGAATGACCCATTTATCTAAAACTCGATAAATCTGCTCTTTCTAAGTCACTCTGCTGTAAAAGTATCTTGCTGGTGGAATGTGATGGATCACATGAGAATAGACCCTGAAAGTTCAAGAGAAGGTGGCTATGGAGACAGGTTGTAGTTGGCAGTTTCAGCAGCTAAGACTAATGGAGAGAAGGAGAATCTAAGCTTCCTATAATGTGAGCTTGAAGAAAGGGGTTGGCGGCGGCTATGATGAGGGGAAGAGATAATAGCATCTAAACCTAAAAATAAGAAAATAATTTTTTTTGGAAAAATTCACTCATAAGGACAGAAGAGCTCTTTTACAAAGGCGTGGTACGCCTTATGCAAACATTTCCCTTGGAAATTAAGTACCTAAATTTCTTCTTAAGGCGTGCCTATCCCTTATTAGAAATTGTCTCTTGTCCACCAAAACCAAAATAAATCCTATCTACTACTAATAAAATAACAAAAATAACAAAAATATTTGCTAAACATAAAACAAAATAAAATTTTGGGTTGCCTTCCAAAAGAGCCTTTCTTTAAATTCTTTGGCTAGACATGGCCATGCTCAATTGTAAATTAGATATTCCAAATTAATCCGTTCAACTCCATGCACTTGAAAACCTTCATAAAAAGGTTTTAAGCGATGACCATTGACCTTAAAAATCTTACCTATATCCAAACTTTAAATTTTAACTGCACCATGAGGAAACACATTTGTAACAATAAAAGGTCCTAACCACCTAGAACGCAATTTACCCGAAAATAATTTTAATTTAGAATGATAAAGTATAACTTTCTAACAACCATAAAAATTAATCATATGATCATGGAAGGCCTTTATCTTTTTCTTGTAAATTCTAAAGCTCTCATAGGCATCATTGCGAATTTCTTCTAGCTATTGCATTGTAATTTCCTCAATTCATCAGCTTCATCCATTCTCATGTTGAATTGTTTTATAGCCTAATATGCTCTCTGTTCTAAGTCTACTAGAAGATGACAAGGTTTGCCAAATACCAAACGGTAAGGAATAGGAGTCTTGCAGGCTATCCAGTAGGCCCAAAGTGCATATTCAAGTCACATACTCCAATCCTTCCTATTTGGGTTTACAGTTTTCTCAAGTATAGATTTGATTTCTCAATTAGATAACCCAGCTTGCCCACTCGTCTACGAATGGTAAGTAGTAGAGACTCGGTGGGTAACATTATATTTCTTCAATTGGGCTTCCACCACTCTATTACAAAAGTGAGTTCCACAATCACTTATGATAGCTCTTGGTGTGTCGAACCTAACAAAAGTATGAGATTTGACAAATTCTACAACAACTTTTGCACCATCAGTTTGTGTAGCCTTAGTTTCTACCCACTTTGACATATAATCCATAACAAGAAGAATGTAAGCATTATTGCAAGATATAGGAAAATGGCTCATAAAATCAATACCCTAAACATCAAATATTTCACAAACAAGAATAGGGGTAAGTGGCATTTGGTCTCTATGTCCTAAATTTATAGTTTTTTTGACATTTTTCATGAGTTTTGTAAAACATGCATGAATCATGGAATAAATTAGGCCAAAATAATCTGCATTCTAGCACTTTATGGGCTGTTCTCTTAGGACCAAAGTGTCCTCCACATGCATAAGAATGATAGAATTTAAGTATAAAAGGAATTTCATGCTCAGGCACACATCTTCTAATAACTTGGTTGGAACAATACTTTCACAACTAAGGGTCATCCCAAAAATAATATTTAGCATCTCTTTTAATTTTATCTTTTTGATTTCTAGACAAATCACCTGATAATATTCCAGTAACTAAATAATTAACAATATCAGCATACCAGGGCCTTGTCTTTTGGACAGAAAAGAGATACTCATTTGGGAAGTCATCGTTTAATAGTGATTGCTCTTCAATTGTGATTAATCTACTGAAATGATCTGTAACCAAGTTTTCTGCACATTTCTTATCGCTTATCTCCAAATCGAACTCTTGTAGCAAGAGTATCCACTGGATGAGCCTCGATTTTGCCTCTTTTTTTGAGAGTAAATACTTGAGAACTGCATGATCAAAATAAACAATCACTTTAGCACTAAGTAAATATGAACAAAATTTTTCTAGAGTAAACACTATAGCTAGAAGTTCTTTTTCGTTGTCATATAGTTGTTCTATGCACTGTCAAGTGTCCTAGAGGTATAATAAATGACATGGGGAGCTCTTCCAACTCAGTTACTACATTATCTCTCACCGGAGTGCTTATGAGCAATATCCTACCTAGAGGTATAGGTTTCACATGTTCCAACAATTTACATGCAAATGTAGGCGATATGAATGAATGCGTGGCACCAGGATCCATTAATGCTAATACTTTAAAATCAAAGACTAGGATGGTACCTTTAATCACATCCGTAAAAGCTTCTGCAGATGCCTGGTCCAAAGCAAACACTCACCCTCGACCAACAGCTTATTTCCCTTTCTCTTTAGCTGTGGCTTCCTCTTAAGTGTAGGTGTCTCAACTATAGCCTTCTCTGGCTCTTAGCCCTTCTGTGAGGCTGTATCAACTAACTCCTGGCATTCACGAGCTATTTGCCCTGGTTTGCGACATCTATAGAATGATCTCATGAAATGGCATGGTCTACTCCCATGATATCTACCACACATCTTGCACTACTCGGTGGTAGGTCGGGGTCTACCAATAACTATGCCTCTCAAAGCTGGAGGTAGAGCTAGATAAGCTGGAGGCTTCACTGACCTCTCTCGTACCTCTTTAATCTTAGGCCCCTTGCTAAATAATCTTCATCCCTTTCTAGACCCGTTGTCATCCACTGCCCTCTTTCGATCTCTATCTCTGCCCTTACCACTATTACTTAACTCCGATGTGTGTAACTCATAGTCTTGCTTACATAGCTGAGTTCTGCGTACTGCCTCATCATAGGTGGTAATATCAAATGGGACCAATCGAGCTTTGATTGAAGGTCTAAACCCCTTAAGAAATTTTTGAACCTTCTTGTCTTGACAGCCCATGGTCACTGTGTCATATCTGCCCAGGGATGTGAATCCAGACTTATACTCATCCACTGTACGGTTCCCCTGGGTCCAAGTCAAAAATTTCATTTACATCTTCCTCTGAGTAGTGGCTGGAATGTACTACCTACTAAAGACATCCAGAAATATATCCCAAGTCACCACTAGGTGATGTGCACTCAAAATCGACCGGGTGGCTATCCACCAATGCTCGACCTCACCCTCTAATACAAAGGGAGCAAAAGTGACCTTCTCTGTGGCAGAACAATGGAAGAATATGTAGAGCTTCTCCATGCTGTAAATCCAATGATTCGCTAACACTGGGTCTTTCACCCTACTGAAAGAAGGTGGTCCAAACTTCTTGAACTATCTTAACCTACCCAAGTCACAATCATAAACTCTCTCGCAACCAACCTGTTATAGAGCTACAAGATCTTGAACTAGTGAGGGAATGTCCTGAACTGGAGAGGGTAAAAGTATCTCTGCCTCTGCAGCCTGAGGTCTTGGTGCAAGATGTGCTAGCTCATGTCTCTCTAGAGTAGCAGCCTGACCAGCAGGGTTCTCCTGTCTACCCTCAAATCTGGCCATCGCCTATGTAAACATCTCCATGACCATGTCTACACTGCGTTGTAACTACACTATACATTCCTCAGCAGCCTCACTAAGACCAGGTGGGTCTCTACTAGAACTGGACCCACTGCGCCTCTTGGGCTCATCTCTATGCCCTTGAGAGCACGAACTCTCTCCTCGACGAGTACGACGTCTATCAAACATCCTACATACTCAATAACAATGTCTCAGTTACATTTCTAGCTTGGTATACACAATTGTATCCAAATAATGCACACTACTTTAGGGATGTATCTTTTTCCTAGCTATGGATACTGACTCACATCGATCTAACTCAAGCTCTGATACCAATCTCTATGACGTCCCTCTTCCCGTGACTTATCTTACTACTAATAGTTGGACTGCGAATCAACATCCATATCCACATCTCATCCATTCATAATTTAAATTCATTTAACGAAATAGAAATTGTCCTTTTATAAAAAAAAATGTGCGAAAACGTTTACATCAGATTCTATTATATGCATCCCTCTCGTACAAAAGATCACTAGACTGTGCATTAAATTATAGGATACAAAATTTTTCTCTCATTAAAGTCTACCTCTATATTACTGGAGAACTGGAGCACACCGTAGCAGGGCAATTTCAGTAATCACTACTACGTAGTATCTGTGGAGGAGGAAATAAGGGGGTGAGCTAACACGCTCAGTAAGGAAAATATGAAAACAGGTAGACAACTACACTATCTACATGCTAAAATATAATAATTTATTTCCCTTATAAAATATATGCATTCTTTAAAAACATCTTCCATCGATGCGAAACCATTAATTTGCTAGATGGGTACATGCAAATGCATTATCAATTCACACAGTTCAATCTTTGAAAACCACATAGCTTTGTTTATCAGTTCACACAGAACACACTTACAAATCTCTTTATAAATCAATGAACATAAGACATATAATGGGATTTTATATCACCTTGTATCACATAGCATGGGGGACATTTTGTTAGACCCAGATTTTTGTAGCTTGTACCTTATGATTCCTATGTATATGAACACTATGTAATTATAGTTGAATCATAAGAAGAGTATTTACTAACATGCAATTGACAATTTGATAAATTAAAAATGCATGTAAGCTACATAACAGCGAGATAAGGGTTAAGTTGATTCCCGAACGAGTGCAGGGGTAAAACGGTCAAATGACTGACATTCGGTATAATTTCGATAAGAGAATTTCATTAAAAATATGAAATTGAGGAATCTTGATCAAAATCGAGGAAAATATTTAATTTCGAGCCCAATTGATCAAGATATAAATTTATTAGAATTTATCAAAAATTTTACCTCGAAAAATGAGCCCAAAAATAGTGAAAAAATATACCGAAAAGGTAAAATCGGACTGCTAAATTCATTTACGGATTAAATGAATTTAATATGATTTTTGGAGATATTTTTAGATATTTTTGGGATATTTATGGGATATTTATGGGATTTTTATTATTATTTTATAATAAAATAATAATAATAATATATTATAAGTAAAAGGAAAAAAAAGGAAAAAAACAAGATCTGAAGAGAAATCAGGGAGAGAGAACAGAGGAAACGGAAGCAAGCCGACCCGAGGGAGAAGACCACCGGACGGCGAGCACCGGCCACCCCATGGGCAGGCAAGCGGTCGAAAAAGGAAGAGGAGGACCGTGCGCACCCATCGGCACCGGTCACGACCTCCACCGACGTCGGACGCCGACGAATCGAAGAGGAGAAGCCGTGGAGGACAAGAAGAGATCCGGCGGCCATCGACGGTGCTTGGTCCCGATCGAGCCCAGCCGAGTGTTGCCCAGGCTTAGGCGCGTCGAACTGCTGTGGTGATGCATCGGGAACCGGGCCAAAATAAACCGGCATGACCAAAGGATGCCTGAACCGGTCGGTGGTTCAGGGGAGAAGGTTCTGTACTGAACCAGACCGGACCGGTTCAGCCAAGGAGAAAAGGGGAAAAAGAGGAAAAAGAAAGAAAAAGGAAAAGAGAAATTTTTGGGATTTCATCGGACTTCGGGTGAGTCGATATGAGGTCAAAAGTGACCGATTTGATTTTCGATGAATTTATTTAAATTATATTTAATCAGAAATTAACCCGAAGTTAAATATAATAAATTGTGCAGTTCGACGATAAATTCCGAACAGAAGCCCGATTGAACTTCGATTTACGTACCATCGTATATTCTCGGGTAAGTAAAGTTCATTTACGATAAATTATGTGATTATTGCGTATTTAAGATTTATTTTACGCATTTCAAATTAAATTCCATATTTAGTAAATTATATTCAGAATTTTGAATTAACTATCGTAAATGATATACGGGCTATCCAAAGAGCTTGGAATAAAGCCCAATGGGTATTGATAGGCCCAATGAGTCGATAGACCCTAATGAAGGGAAATAATAAATGGAAAACGGGCTTAATACGGATTAAGGCCCATTAAGGATTTTAAGGCCCATTAAGGGAAAATAGACTGTATTAATGTGTAATACAATAGGAAAATTATGATTAACCTGAGGAATGGTTATTTACAGCTCCGGAGCTTACATTGAGAGCTGATCAGACTGCGGGATTTAGCAGCACCGAGGAAGTGAGGTCACGTGACGTGATCCGAGGTAAGGGACTTTTGCGAGTAGTTAGAGATAACTGCACGTATTTTCATCTGCTTTTACATTCACTTAAAAACTCTGAGGGTCAGAGAAAGTGAATAATAATTATTGCGACCCGATAGTGGCAAATTACTATTTTACCCCTAGTTAGTTAAAAAGTCAACTTTTGTGAAAAGTTGCAAAAAGCATGGAAACTATTATTGTGATTGTTTAATTGCTGTTTAGCATGAAAATAAATAGATGGGCTAATGATTTTAAGGTTGATGTGACTTAAGCACACTTTATAGTGCTGATTTTGATGTTTTATAAACAATCCCTTTTAAATAGCCATCTATCATATTATGTTAGAATGAATCGTGCTAGAGCACATCTCGCACTGGGATTCATATGTTTTCCACATACATTAGTGTTGGATTTTTATACGCACTAGATTTCCATGACATGCATGATAGAGTACTAGAGTTTTACTCGTACTCAGTTTTATATGATATATGCATGACACAGAGTGCTGGAGCGATTAGCTCGTACTCAAGTTTTTACATGAGATACATGACAGAGTATTGGAGCGTTGCTCGTACTCGATTCTTCATGGTTTATACATGACATAGTACTGGAGCTATTGCTCGTACTTTATTTGATATATGCATAGCATAGTACTGGGAGCTATTGCTCGTACTTGATTTAATACATGAACATGCATTGACCTAGTTACTGGAGATTGCTCGCACTAGAGTTGAGTTTGTGATGTGAAACAGTGTTCGAGCGTAGTGTCGACTGTGTGTCGCACTCGAGGGCGCACACTGTATGTGATATTATATACATGGTACCTATTCATGCCGCATTCTTGTGTGACTGAGTGTCACATTTTGAGAGGATGGCCAGCATGAGGGTATTTGTGAATGTGGTATAAATATTTCCATAGTTACGAGGGCTAAGTCCTATGCGAGGCACCCTGGCTATGAGGGTCCACGGGTGTACTTTGTACCATTCCCGAGGCACGAGGTGTACGCTGTACCGTGTGTTACGCATAGCTGACGGCTGTAGTGGACTGACCATCCTCCCGTTACAGCAGTGATGCCCCGCACACCGAGATCTGTGTTGCTTGGATCACATTTCGGATATGATCATAGTCCAGGATACTATTTGCATTAAACCACAGAGTCTTACATGATATATCACATTGATTGAATGATTTAAACTGCGGACAGACCTGAGGGATGGGTCGAACTCCGATTTTGTGTTGTGAATCATTTGATGCCATATTTATTGTGATTTAAATATACATGTCATGATTTACATAAAAGCATGATTTATATACGATGCATTGTTTTGCACTACATGCCTACATTTGAGAAAGAAAGCATGATTTTCTGTACATGGGATTTATTCTGTACAAATATATATATTATATTTCAAGACATGCTTTTTAAAGCGAGTAAAGGAAATAATGTTTTTAAGGCATAGCATTATTTTGAGTAGATAGTGTTGATATCTACTTGCTTGCCTGATTTCCTTACTGAGCACATTGTATGCTCACCCTCCTTTCTTTACATCTCTCTACAGAGCGTCAGTAGAGCGAGAGCTATCGAGGGATAGTGTCCCAAAGTCCACTGCTAGTTCCTATCGATCGCCAGGTATACATATTATGTACAGTTGTGTATCTAAACATAGAAACAGCACAGTGATGTATACGTTATATATTATGGGGAATATATTTGTATTAGATTTTATATAATCTTACATGTATAATAAAAGCAGTTATAGTCAGTAATAATATATTGACATGTATGTATGAAATGGATGATGTGGTAAGTGAGGACTCTGACATCGAATCACAGCCCAACCATTGAAGAGAGGAAAGGTAAGTTAAAAATGTGAAAAATTTATAGTGAGTTTTGGATAAAGTCATGGATTGAGAAAGGGTCCTGATAGAATGGTATCAGAGCAGAGGTTGGTCTGATGTGAGTCAGTGTTAGAAAATAGGAAAGTGTACATCCCTATAGTACTGTGCTGTGTTTAGATATAACTGTGTATACCGGATAGGAGATTGACTAATTCATTATTAAGAATGCAGGAACTTTGCCTATATGGCAAATACGCGTAGTGGTAGAGGTATGAGAGGTAGGGCTCGAGGCCGGGGAGATAGACCTGAGGGATGAGCCGCTGCCGGACCATTACCTACGCATGAGACTCCAGGTGCTACTGAGGCACCCGAGTGTGTCGAGATGCGCTTCACGAGATTAGAGCGTGGTCTCAAGACTATTATCGAGATACTGGCACAGACGATGCCAGGTAGGCAGAGACAGGAGGCAGGAACCGCTACAGGAGAGGCAGTTGCCCCTGATACACCTATGTAGACAGCTGATGCACAGAGGACTATAGATACTCCTACACCCCCACCGATTTCGGGTGGTAGTGGATTAGTATATAGATGTGATCTGCATCGGTTGCGAGAATTCCAGAAGTTTAGACCCCCATCCTTTAGTGGGGTCAAGGACCCAGTGGCTACTGAGGAGTGGTTAGCAGAACTGGAGAAGCTTTATGGATTCTTCGAGTGTACGACCTCGGAGATGGTCGCGTTTGTTGCGTTCCTACTGAAAGGAGCTGCAGAGCATTGGTGGAAGTCCACCCGACCTATATTGAGATCCCAACACACGGATATTAAATAGGATATATTTCGGGAGGCCTTCAGGAGGCAGTTTGTTGCCGACACCACGCAGCGAAAACTTTAGGCAGAGTTTTTGGGACTACACCAGGGGAGTTTATCTGTGGATGAGTATGAGACTCAATTCCTATCCCTAGGAAGATATGACCCGGATACCATGTACAGTGAGATCAGGAAGGTCCACAGGTTTATCGACGGGTTAAGACCGGTACTACGGTCTAAGTTGGTCCCATTAGACATAATGACCTATGAGGAAGCAGTGCGCGTGGCGCAACTATGTGAGCAGGATTACGAGAGGAATGCTTTCAAGTTTGGGAAGTTTAGCCATAGCCGAGATGTACAGAGGAAGAGGTTGGCTAGAGATTTCAGTTATCAAGGAGGGAAGAAACTCTTCGGTAAGAGATCACGGGTAGAGGAGGCACGAGAGAGATATGCTAGACCTCCTACTTATACGACTGTAGCCCTAACAAAGGGTATTATCATAGGAGGACAGAGACCTGCTGCAGATCAGTGCAGAAGATGCGGTAGATCACATAGAGATAGACCGTGTTCACAGGGTGCTATGGTATGTTTTCGATGTGGGAAACATGGGCACATGGCTAGAGAGTGCCCAGCGCCATTTGTGACTGCACCACAGAGGGGCAGGGAGTTTGATAGAACCCCAGCTGGTACGTCTGCTCAGAGAGGTAGAGCGACGGCAGAGGAGAAGCGAAAACAAGTGATGGGTCAAGGGCGAGTACATGCTTTGGACCAAGGAACAGCTGATGCTTCATCGGATGTGATTCGAGGTAACATCCTGATTTTTGATATTGAAGCATATGTTTTAATTGATCCTGGTGCCACACATTCTTTTGTATCGCCTTCAATTGCATGTAAATTAGCAAGACATGTAGAGCGTACACATTTATGTATGATGATGTTGATTAGTACGCCTATGAATAGTAGTTAAGTGGTAGAATATGTATTTAATGACTGCAAGTTGAGAGTAGGGGATAAGGAAATGACAGCCAATCTAATATTACTAAGTATGAGTGACTTTGATATAATATTAGAAATGGATTGGCTATCTACAAACCATGCTGTTTTAGATTGTTATGCTAAGACAGTTATGTTTCCTCACCCTACTAGATATGTTGTAAAGTTTAATAAGAATAAATGAAAGGAGTAGTTATGATTATTATGTGATTACTGATTTAGAAAACCTTCGACATATCAAGGTTTCATTGCATATGTGGTAGATATGGATAAGGCACATCCGGAGTTGTCAGATATTACTGTGGTCAGTGAGTACCCAGATGTTTTCCCGGATGAATTGCCAGGGTTACCACTAGACAGAGAGATGGAGTTCTGCATAGATTTGGTACCTGGTACGGAGCCTATTTTGAGACCACCATATCACATGGCCTTAGTTGAGCTGAAGGAGCTCAAGAGACAGTTACAGGAGCTGTTGGATAGGGGTTTTGTTCGACCGAGTGTTTCACCTTGGGGAGCACCGGTTCTGTTTGTGATGAAGAAGGATGGGAGCCTCTGATTGTGTATAGACTACTGATTGTTGAATAAGGCCACCATCAAGAATAGATACCCCCTTCCACGCATTGACGACTTGTTAGATCAGCTTCAGGGAGCACAGGTCTTTTCCAAGATTGACCTGAGGTCTGGGTATCATCAGCTGAAGGTTCGGGGTGGAGATGTACCCAAGACAGCATTTCGTACCCGATATGGCCATTATGAGTTCTTGGTCATGCCATTCGGATTGACGAATGCTCCAGCTGCGTTCATGGCTTTGATGAACGATGTGTTCAAGCCATATTTGGACCAGTTTGTTATCGTCTTCATCGATGACATATTGGTGTATTCGAGATCCAAGGAGGAGCATGAGGAGCACCTCAGGATCGTGTTGCAGGCACTACGGGAGCATGAGTTATATGCTAAGCTCAGTAAGTGTGACTTTTGGTTGTCACAGATCTCATTTTTGGGACATGTTATATCGAGAGATGGTGTATCAGTTGATCCATCTAAGATAGAGGCTGTAGTTCAGTGGGAACAGCCAAGGACAGTCACCGAGATCAGGAGTTTCCTAGGTTTAGCTGGATACTATCAGAGATTCGTTGAGGGATTTTCGAAGTTGGCTGCTCCATTGACACGTCTTAGTCGTAAGAGTACACCGTTCATATGGAACGAGGATTGTGAGAAGAGTTTTGAGGAGTTGAAGCGTCGATTGACCACCGCTCCGATTCTTACTATCCCTACTAGCTCAGGAGGATTTACAGTGTATACCGATGCTTCGCATCAGGGACTGGGCTGCGTATTGATGCAGGATGGGAAGGTAGTTGCTTATGGATCCAGACAGCTGAAGGATCATGAGAAGAACTATCCGACCCATGATTTGGAGCTAGCTGCAGTAGTGGTTGCGTTGAAGGTATGGCGCCACTACTTATATGGTGAGAAGTTTCAGATATTTACCGACCACAAGAGCCTCAAGTATCTGTTCTCACAGAAGGAGATGAACATGAGACAAAGAAGATGGCTAGAGCTTCTGAAGGACTACGATTGCGAGATACTTTATCATCCGGGTAAGGCTAACGTTGTAACCGATGCCTTGAGCAGGAAGAGCCTGGGGATGGTATCGTACATGATGGTTAGGGAACATGATTTGCTAGAGCAGTTTGCTAGCCTCAGTTTGGGAGTCGTGCCTTCTGACATGGATATAGGCTATGTGATAGCTAGTCTACGCTTGGAGCCGGATCTGTTGGACAGGATCAGGGTAGCTCAGCAGACTGATCCATTTTGTATGGATGTGAGTAGTCAGATGCAGAAGGGCACATTGACTGATTTTGAGTTGAGTTCTGATGGACTACTGAGGTTCAGAGGCAAATTGTGTGTTCCCAAGGATCCAGGACTCAGGAGATTGATATTGGTGGAAGCTCATTTGTCGAGGTATACGTTACATCCGGGGAGTAACAAGATGTATCAAAACCTCCAAAAGGTATACTGGTGGTCGGGTATGAAGAGAGATGTAGCAAACTTCGTGGCAAAGTGTCTCATATGTCAGCAGGTGAAGGTAGAGCATCAGAAACCTGCAGGGTTATTACAGCCTCTACCTATACCGACATGAAAATGGGAGCATATCACCATGGATTTCGTGATGGGTTTACCGAGGACCCGCAGGAATCACGATGCTAAATGGGTGATCTTCGACAGACTGACGAAGTCAGCCCACTTTCTAGCTATGAGAGCGACTGATACTCTGAGTTCATTAGCGAAACTGTATGTACGTGAGGTAGTAAGGTTACACGGTGTACCAGTGAGCATAGTCTCTGATAGGGATTCCCGCTTCACATCCCACTTTTGGGGACATTTTCAAGAAGCTTTGGGAACCCAGTTGAGTATGAGCACCGCTTTCCATCCTCAGACAGATGGTCAGTCGAAGAGGACCATACAAACTCTGGAGGACATGTTGAGAGCATGTGTGCTAGACTATTGAGGCTCCTGGGATGACCACCTGCCACTAGCCGAGTTCACCTACAACAACAGTTATCATTCGAGTATCGGGATGGCACCGTATGAGGCTTTGTATGGCCATAGATGTCGTTCCCCTATTGGATGGGAAGAAGTGGGTGACCGTAAGATTTTCGCTCCTGACATGGTTACACAAGCATCTGAGGACGTTCGCTTGATTGTAGAGAGATTAAGGACAGCTCAGAGCAGACAGAAGAGTTAGGCTGACAGGAGACGTAGGCCACTAGAGTTTGCAGTTGGTGAATCCGTGTTTTTGAGAGTTTCTCCTTCCAAGGGCATAGCGAGATTTCGGAAGAGAGGGAAACTAAATCCTCACTATATTGGACCCTTTGAGATACTTGATCGAGTGGGAGATAAGGCGTATAGGTTGGCATTGCCTCCGGACTTATCAGGTGTCCATAACGTCTTTCACATATCGATGCTTCAAAAGTATCACCCGGATCCGGCACATGTGATTAGTTACGAGCCTTTGGAGCTCCGAGAGGACATGTCATATGTTGAGAGACCGATTCGGATATTAGATAGGAAGGAGAAGGTATTGAGATCGAAGACCATCAGATTAGTGAAGATTCTCTGGCAGCATCATACTTCAAAGGAAGCTACTTGGGAGCTAGAGAGTCTGATGCGAGAGAAGTACCCTCACCTATTTGATGATTGACTTGGTTCTAATTTGGAGGACCAAATTTTCTGAGTGGGGGAGGATTGTCAGTCCCAGATTTTTGTAGCTTGTACCTTATGATTCCTATGTGTATGAACACTATGTAATTATAGTTGAATCATAAGAAGAGTATTTACTAACATGCAATCGACAATTTGATAAATTAAAAATGCATGTAAGCTACACAACAGCGAGATAAAGGTTAAGTTGATTCCCGAATGAGTGCAGGGGTAAAACGATCAAATGACTGACATTCGGTATAATTTCGATAAGAGAATTTCATTAAAAATATGAAATTGAGGAATCTTGATCAAAATCGAGGAAAATATTTAATTTCGAGCCCAATTGATCAAGATATAAATTTATTAGAATTTATCAAAATTTTTACCTCGAAAAACGAGCCCAAAATAGTGAAAAAATATACCAAAAAGGTAAAATCGGACTGATAAATTCATTTACGGATTAAATGAATTAATATGATTTTTGGAGATATTTTTAGATATTTTTGGGATATTTATGGGATATTTATGGGATTCTTATTATTATTTTATAATAAAATAATAATAAAAATATATTATAAGTAAAAGAAAAAAAAGGAAAAAAGCAAAATCTGAAGAGAAATCGGGGAGAGAGAACAGAAGAAACGGAAGCACGCCGACCCGAGGGAGAAGACCACCGGACGGCGAGCACCGGCCACCCCACGGGCAGGCAAGCGGCCGAAAAAGGAAGATGAGGACCGTGCGCACCCATCGGCACCGGTCACGACCTCCACCGACGTCGGACGCCGACGAATCGAAGAGGAGAAGCCGCGGAGGTAAAGAAGAGATATGGCGGCCACCGGCTGTGCTTGGTCCCGATCGAGCCTAGCTGAGTGTTGCCCAGGCTTAGGTGCGTCGAACTGCGGTGGTGATGCGTCGAGAACCGGCCGGAATACGTCGGCATGACCAAAGGATGCCTGAACCGGTCGGCGGTTCAGGGGAGAAGGTTCTGTGCTGAACCGGACCGGACCGGTTCAGCCAAGGAGAAAAGGGGAAAAAGAGGAAAAAGAAAGAAAAAGGAAAGGGGGAATTTTTGGGATTTCATCGGACTTCGGGTAAGTCGATACGAGGTCAAAAGTGACCGATTTGATTTTCGATGAATTTATTTAAATTATATTTAATCGAAAATTAACCCGAAATTAAATATAATAAATTATGCAGTTCGACGATAAATTCTGAATAGAAGCCCGATCGAAGTTCGATTTGCGTACCATCGCATATTCTCGGGTAAGTAAAGTTCATTTACGATAAATTATGTGATTATTGCGTATTTAAGATTTATTTTACGCATTTCGGATTAAATTCCGTATTTAGTAAATTATATTCAGAATTTTGAATTAACTGTCGTAAATGATATACGGGCTATCCAAAGAGCTTGGAATAAAGCCCAATGGGTATTGATAGGCCCAATGAGTCGATAGACCCTAATGAAGGGAAATAATAAGTGGAAAACGGGCTTAATACGGATTAAGGCCCATTAAGGATTTTAAGGCCCATTAAGGGAAAATAGACTATATTAATGTGTAATACAGTAGGAAAATTATGATTAACCTGAGGAATGGTTATTTACAGCTCCGGAGTTTACATTGAGAGCTGATCGGACTGCGGGATTTAGCAGCACCGAGGAAGTGAGGTCACGTGACGTGATCCGAGGTAAGGGACTTTTGTGAGTAGTTAGAGATAACTGCACATATTTTCGTCTGCTTTTACATTCACTTAAAAACTCTGAGGGTCAGAGAAAGTGAATAATAATTATTGCGACCCGATAGTGGCAAATTATGATTTTGCCCCTAGTTAGACAAAAAGTCAACTTTTATGAAAAGTTGCAAAAAGCATGGAAACTATTATTGTGATTGTTTAATTGTTGTTTAGCATGAAAATAAATAGATGGGCTAATGATTTTAAGGTTGATGAGACTTAAGCACACTTTATAGTGCTGATTTTGATGTTTTATAAACAATCCCTTTTAAATAGCCATCTATCATATTATGTTAGAATGAATCGTGCTAGAGCACAGCTCGCACTGGGATTCATATGTTTTCCACATACATTAGTGCTGGATTTTTATACGCACTAGATTTCCATGACATGCATGATAGAGTACTGGAGTTTTACTCGTACTCAGTTTTATATGATATATGCATGACACAGAGTGCTGGAGCGATTAGCTCGTACTCGAGTTTTTACATGAGATACATGACAGAGTATTGGAGCGTTGCTCGTACTTGATTCTTCATGGTTTATACATGACATAGTACTGGAGCTATTGCTCGTACTTGATTTGATATATGCATAGCATAGTACTGGGAGCTATTGCTCGTACTTGATTTAATACATGAACTATGCATTGACCTAGTTGCTAGAGATTACTCACACTAGAGTTGAGTTTGTGATGTGAAACAGTGTTCGAGCGTAGTGTCGACTGTGTGTCGCACTCGAGGGCGCACACTGTATGTGATATTATATACATGGTACCTATTCATGCCGCATTCTTGTGTGACTGAGTGTCACATTTTGAGAGGATGGCCAGCATGAGGGTATTTGTGAATGTGGTATAAATATTTCCATAGTTACGAGGGCTAAGTCCTATGGGAGGCACCCTGGCTGTGAGGGTCCACGGGTGTACTTTGTACCGTGCCCGGGGCACGAGGTGTACTCTGTACCATGTGTTACGCATAGCTGACGGCTGTAGTGGACTGACCATCCTCCCGTTGCAGCAGTGATGCCCCGCACACCGAGATCTGTGTTGCTTGGATCACATTTCGGATATGATCATAGTCCAGGATACTATTTACATTAAACCACAGAGTCTTACATGATATATCACATTGATTGAATGATTTAAACTGCGGACAGACCTGAGGGATGGGTCGAACTCCGATTTTGTGTTGTGAATCATTTGATGCCATATTTATTGTGATTTAAATATACATGGCATGATTTACATAAAGGCATGATTTATATACGATGCATTGTTTTGCACTACATGCCTACATTTGAGAAAGAAAGCATGATTTTCTGTACATGGGATTTATTCTGTACAAGTATATATATTATATTTCAAGACATGCTTTTTAAAGCGAGTAAAGGAAATAATGTTTTCAAGGCATAGCATTATTTTGAGTAGATAGTGTTGATATCTACTTGCTTGCCTGATTTCCTTACTGAGCGCGTTGTATGCTCACCCGCCTTTCTTTACATCTCTCTACAGAGCGTCAGTAGAGCGAGAGCTATCGAGGGATAGTGTCCCAAAGTCCACTGCTAGTTCCTATCGATCGCCAGGTATACATATTATGTACAATTGTGTATCTAAACATAGAAACAGCACAGTGATGTATATGTTATATATTATGGGGAATGTATTTGTATTAGATTTTATATAATCTTGCATGTATAATAAAAGAAGTTACAGTGAGTAATAATATATTGACATGAATGTATGAAATGGATGATGTGGTAAGTGAGGACTCTGACATCGAATCACAGTCCAACCATTGAAGAGAGGAAAGGTAAGTTAAAAAGGCGAAAAATTTATAGTGATTTTTGGATAAAGTCATGGATTGAGAAAGGGTCCTGACGCATTTGTCACCTCAAACAGTAGCAACACAATGTCCTATCACACAGATAAAAGAAGACTTATGGCCATAGTCCGAATTCCAGGCAACACTGATCAGGTGTATGAAACCCTATGCTTGGGGAGGTGGATCAACCATCCATTCAGCTCACATAGAATCACCAAGATATCACGACACATCGTACCTCATGGCTAACGCTCACGGTACATCGTGCTCCCGTGGATCTTTATCACCCATTTCCATTATCTCAAAATCACTTACGAGCAGGTCTATGCAAGATCACTAAGCAATACACAACGACTCCAGTACGGTTTTACTCATCATATAACAATCTCATAAACTCTCGTGCGAGCTCTCGAGTGGAACACAAAGCACCACCTGAGCTATCAAGCACAATTTTGCTTATCACACAGTAAAGCTTAAGAGACCACGTGCGAGCAACTCAGCGTAAGATCAAACAGCATACCTGAGGCATCGAGCACAACTTTGTCCCATCACTTTAAATTGAAGGGGTCGCATGCGAGCATAATCAGAGCAAGACCACTAAACAGTACTCTTTAGCTCCAGCATGATTCTCAAAATCTAGTGCGAACTCTTGAGTGGAATACACAGCATCACCCAAGGCATCGAGCACCCTTTTTGCTTTTCTCAAAAGTCCCTTTTAGAAATGATGTGCGAGCAGGGCTAGAAAACCTATTGTTGCCACTTAGGCTCTAACACAATTTCACTCAAAAAAGAAATAGAAGGCTCCATTTAACTGAGTGCGAGTGAGACAGTAATCTCCCATCAATCACTCGTTAAAAGCTTATCATGTAATTTACTAAACTGGGAGCCCATTTATTATTACTCTTTCTCAAAACGTTTACAAAACCTCTTTTCCCAGCAATAACATAAAAGTCATGCAACTCATACTTATAGACTTATTCTCATACATAGTTTTCACCTAGATGTATCAATATCTACATACTTATCACATACATTCGCACACAGCAGGTAGGAAAACATACGTATAGTTATCTCTAATAGCTTGCATAAGTCATTTACCTCGAATCATGCTTGAATCGCCTTCCTCGAGTGCCAATGCTCGTGATCCGGTCTTATCAGCTTCAACTTGATGTCTCGGAGCTACAACGAATTACAATTCACATCAATATACTCCAATATGCATTATTTTCACTTGCAAGAAGTTTAAGTCAATGCCTTGGGCCACTTTACACCCATTTTGGCTCATTCATCTTATCGCACTTTACTCCCTCTTAAGTCCGTTTTAACCATCCTATTCGTTTCTCGAGAATCTGTTAGACTTCTCGAGTCTATTGATTCCTATTGAAATTGGCATTAAGTTTACAATGCCTCTAGTTCATCATTTTCTTTCTCTATGGCATTTCATCAAACACTTATCACGCCCATTATCAATCCTTATCTAATCTAACTTATGGATTTCATAAAGTCATCTTAAAATCATCTATACATGCTCATTAACATCTCTACATGCTCAAAGCATCATTAGTTCTATGCCATTTAAATTTTCTCTCACTAAACCTATTTTAGGTTATAGTTGTTTAAGCATGTAAATGAGCATTTAATCCAACATTATATACACCAAAATAGTCATCAAGAAGCCTAGATTAACATACACGAAAATGGCGTATAGAAACCTTACCTAGCTTAACCCTTTTTCCTCTTTTGCCAATTTGGGGGAAAACTCATTTTCTCTTTCAATCCAACGATTCGACCTCTCATTTTCAACTATGTTGTTCTCCACCTATCTAGGAACAACTTTACTGAAATAAACTGCTCTCAACTCTATTTGGAAGGTAATGAGAATTTAGAGGGAGAAAGTAGGTTACTTTGCTTTAAAACTGAAAGGTTTTCATGTTTCAGGGGATGAAGGCTCAAAATGTCGAGCTTTATATAGAATTTTCCTTGATGAGATTGATCTCCTTGTGTGAGGATCGATCTTCCCTGCTTAAAATCTCTCTCGGCATTTCAGTTTGCAAGCAGCAGATTAATCTGTCTCTTTGAAATGGGATCGATCTTAGCCAGGTAGAGAGCTTCTGAGATCGATCTGGACAGTGAGAAAGGATCGATCTGCTCTAACCTGAGGTAATGAGAGATCGATTTGCTTCTGCCCGAGGCAAATTAAAATCAATCTGGCTTGAATCTGAGGATCGATTTCCTCTTTCAAAATGCATCTACGATTGATCTCTGTTACATTTAAGATCGATCTCCCCTTGCTATGCAGCATTCCAACTGTAATTTTCCTAGAAATTCTAAGGGGAACTTTACATTAAATCACTTCTTTACTCAATTTGCATTTCATTCACATTTTGAACTTAGAATTATCCAATTCTTATGATTCATTGATTACAAAACTTGTGTGTACATTCTTGGAATCATAATGGATACATATAGATTTACGAGTCTTACAGTGTTTTCGTGCTTGATCATGAGATAACGGATACCTTGTCTGATGTTATCATAGGTAATCTTCTTATCTGTAATCATAGAGCTAATGTTTTGTTTGACCCTGGATCTACACACTTATTCATTTCATCTAAGTTTGCAAGATGTCTACATGTAAAATCTGAACATCTAGATTTCATATGTCATATTAGTACTCCCATGCATGAGACACAAATAACTAATAAAGTGTGTAGTAACTGTGAAATCAAGGTTGGCGACATGGTAATGAATGTAGATCTAATCTTACTAAATATGTTTGGCTTTAATGTAATAGTAAGAATGGATTAGTTAGCCGTCAATAGAGTAAGTTTAGACTGCTATACCAAGACTATAACCTTCTTCTTACCTGATGATTTTGAAGTATGTTTTGCAGTTAAGAAATGAAATATATGATGCTTTGAAATATGAAATTCCATGAACTCTTTTGATGTTTTATTGTTGATGAAGGTTATATAGTTTGTATTTCGGATACGAGCCGAGAACATCCAAGTATACAGCATGTACTAGTTATTTGTGAGTTTCTATATGTATTTCCTGATGACCTACCGAGGTTACCACCGGAGAGAGAGCTGGAGTTTACTATTGACTTAGTATCAAATATTCGGTTGAATTAGAGGAGCTAAAGAAACAGTTGCAGGAATTATTGGACAAGGGTTTTATTAGACCCAGTGTATCACCTTTGGGAGTTCTGGTATTATTTGTCCGAAAGAATGATGGTAGCCTCCAGTTATGTATAGATTATAGATTGTTGAATAAGGCAACGGTAAAGAACAATTACCCCTTGCCTAGAATCGATAACTTATTTGATCAATTGAGAGGGGCTTCAGTATTTTTAAATATTGATTTGAGGTCCGGCTATCACCAGTTGAGAATTAGAAAGGAAGATGTGGCCAAAATAGCATTTAGAACCAGATATTGTCACTATGAGTTTTTTATAATGCCTTTTGACCTAACCAATGCCCTTGCTGCTTTCATAAGTCTGATGAATGAAGTATTCCAAGATTATCTGGATCGATTTGTGATTATCTCTATTGATGACATATTTGTTTACTCTAAGTCCCGAGAGGAACATGAGCAGCATTTGAGGACAGTGCTCCAGACTCTTAGGGAAAAACTGTTGTTTGGGAAACTGAGTAAATATAAATTCTGGTGGGAGCAGATTGCTTTCCTCAGTCACATTATATCTAAGGACAGGGTGTCAGTTAATCCCTCTACGGTTGAGGTAGTATTCAAATGGGAACGGTTGAGGACTATAACTAAGATTAAGAGTTTTCTAGGGCTGGCGGGGTACTACTAGAGATTTTAGAGGGATTCTCCAAAATAGCAGCGCCACTGACTAAGCTCACACGTAAAGGAGTTTCTTTTGTTTGGTCAGAAGCATGTGAGCAGAGTTTTCAGAAGCTCAAATAGAGATTAACTACTATGCCCGTCCTGGCTATTCCGAGTGGTTTAAGAGGATTCATGGTATACTGTGATGCTTCTCACCAGGGTTTGGGATGTGTACTTATGCAGAATGGTCGAGTTATAACTTATGGTTCTAGACAATTGAAGGACCATGAGCGAATCTATCCCACCCATGATTTGGAGTTAGCCGCTGTGGTATTTACTTTGATGATTGGGCGGCACTACCTGTATGGTGAGAAATTTAAGATCTTCACTGACCACAAGAGCTTAAAGTATATATTTGATCAGAAGAAGCTTAACATGTGACAGAGATGGTGGTTAGAGCTCATTAAGGATTATAACTGTGAGATTTTGTATCATCTGGGTAAGGTGAACGTGGTGGCAGATGCTCTTAGTAGGAAGGGTATAGTGTTGCATATAATGGTAAGAGAATAGGAGCTATTGGAAACGTTTACCGGACTCCAGATTAATGTTGAAGAAGTGGAGGTTACATTTATGGCTAGCCTACGGATTGAGCCCTGCATCCTAGATCACATCAGAATGGGGTGAAGAAATGATCAGAGGTTATTAGATATGGTTAGCAAAGCAGAGCAAGCTTTACTATTAGATTTTATAGTCAGTGATGATAGGCTATTGAGGTTCAAGGGTCGAATCTGTGTTCCAAGTGATGATGCCCTGAGATATCAAATTTTGAGAGAGTCTCACTGCTCCCGCTACACCATGCACCCAGGTAGTACTAGGATGTATCATGATCTGTGAAAGGTGTATTGGTGGATTAGTATGAAGCGGGATGTATCAAAATTCATGGCCAATTGTTTGGCATGTCAATAGGTTAAAATTGAGCATCAGAAGCCTGCAGGATTTCTTAAGCCCTTACCAGTACCTACGTGGAAATGGGAGCACATCACGATGGATTTTATTATGGGGTTACCACGGACTCGAAGAGGTCATGACGCAATCTGGGTAATAGTTGACAGATTGACTAAGAGTGCCCATTTTTCTTGCTATTAAGAGTACAGATTCTTTGACTACCTTTGCAGAACTGTATGTCTGAGAAGTAGCTTGATTGCATAGGGCTCCAATAAGCATTACGTCTAATAGGGATTCCAGATTTACTTCCAAATTTTGGAAACATTTTTAAGAAGCCATGGGATCTAAGTTGAATTTCAACCCCACCTATCATCCTCAGTCTGACGGTCAGCCCAAGCGAACTATTCAGACCTTGGAGGATATTTTGAGGGCTTGTGTAATGGATTTTAAGGGTTCATGGGATGACCATTTGCCCCTTACAGAGTTTGCTAATAATAACAGGTACTATACTAGTATCGAGATGGCACCTTATGAAGCTCTATATGGCAATAGATGTAGGTCCCCAGTTGCTTGGGAAGAAGTGGGTGATCGAAAGATTATGGCTCCTGATTTAGTGGAACAGGCAGTGATGGGCATTCAGATTATTTGTGACAGACTCTGGGCTGCTCAAAGTTGGCAGAAGAGTTACATTGATGTACGTAGATGACCACTAGAGTTTCAGGCTGGGGACTCTGTGTTTATGAAGGTATCTTTGAGCAAGGGCATCATGCGTTTTGGAAAGAAAGGGAAGTTGAGTCCTTGCTTCATCGGTCCATTTGAGATACTACAGAGAGTGAGAGATGTGGCTTATCGGTTGGCTTTACCTCCTCAGCTTTCAAGGATACATAATGTCTTCGATGTCTCAATGTTGAGGAAATATAATTCGGATCCCTCTCATGTCATTGAATTTGAAGCCTTGGATATTCAGAGAGATATGAGCTATAAAACTCGTAAATTTCTATGTAATGTTTATGATTATTAAATGTACAAACAAGTTACATTACATATGAATTACAAGAAATAGATGTTTGTAAGTTCTAAGTGTGAATGAATTCCTAAATGAGTATAGAATCAATTATATGGAAGTTTAACTTAGAAAATCTGGGAAAATTACAACTAGAATGCGGCAAGAAGCAGGGCAGATCGATCTCATGCAAGGAGAGATTGATCTCATAGCCTAGAAAACACAATGCCAAGCATTCTGCAAAAGGGAGATAGATCCCTCACTCAAGTAGATCAAGCTCATGTTGTCTCAGGTTAGACTAGATTGATCTCCATTGGTCTCTGAATAGGTAAGATCGATCTCTTCTTAAGTCCAGATCAATCTCCAAAGCCTTCTTCTTAAAACAGATCTATCTCATTACATTGAGCAGATCGATCTCATGCATTTCAACAAATTAATCCCCTACCTACAAATTGTCGAGATTTTGAAGGATTTAAGTAAGGCCAAATTGATCTCCTCCCTTAGGAGATTGATCTCCTAAGACATTTCCTATAAAAATTGGGCTGTTGAATATGCATTTCATGAGAATAAACTCATTTCCTCCATTTTTAATACGTGACCAAGCTTTCTCACTCTAAAATCACCACTTTCCAATCAGTTTTGAGAGAAGTTCCTTTGAGCAAAGTTGTTCCTAGTGAGGAAGAGAACAACATAGTCTAAGATTGGAAGCTCAAACCTTGGATTGAATGAGAAAAGAGGTTTTCCCTCAATTTGGCAAAGAGAGGGAAAAACTCAAGCTAGGTAAGATTTCAATACATCATTTTCTAATATGTTAATCGAGACATTTTGATGAGTGATTTGGTGTATATAATGTTGGCTGAAATATACATTTAAATGCTTAAACAACTATGACCTAGAATGGGATTAGTGAGGGAAAGTTGAAATGGTATAGAGCTGATGATGATTTGAACATGTAGAAATGTTAATGAACATGTATAGATGATTCTAAGATGACATTGTGAAATCCATAAGTTGGATTAGATGAGGATTGATAATGGGCATGATAAGTGTTTGATGAAATTTCATAGAGAAAGAAAACAATGAACTAGAGGCATTATGAGTACAATGCCAGTTCAATATGAATCAATAGACTTGAGAAGTCTAACATATTCTTGAGAAATGAATAGAACGATTGAAATGAACTTAAGTGGGATTAGAGTCCCATAAGTTGTAATGAGGCCATATTGATGTAACGGGTCAATGCATTGATTTGAAAGCCATGTGAATGAGAATCGAGTATATTAAAATAATACTGATGCGAGTAGTAAATGCTTGTAGCTCTTGGAGATAAAGTTAGAGTCGATAAGACCAGATCACAAGCGTTGGAAATCAAGAAAGGTGATTCGAGCGTGATTCCAGGTAAGGGACTTATGCGAGCTATTATAGATAGCTATATGTATGTTTTCTTACCTGCTGTATGCGAATGAATACGATAAAGTATATAGATATTAATATATCTAGGTGAAGACTACGTATGAGAAGAAGATTATATGCATGAATTGCATGACTTCTATGCCTTGTTGTGAAAAGAGGTTTTTACAGGTGTTTTTGAGAATGTAATAATAGATTGGCTCCAGGTTTCAAAATTTGCATGAAAACCTTTTAACGAGTGATTAAAGGGAGATTGCTCTCTCACCCATACTCAGTGAATGAAGCCATCTATTTCTTTTCTGTGTGAACTTGTGCTAGAGCCGAATGGGCGATGGTAGATTTACCAGCCTTGCTCGCACAACCTTTTAAAATGGGATTTTGAGAAAAATAAGAAAAAAAGGTGCTCGATGCCTCAAGTGATGCTGTGTGATTCCACTCGAGAGCTTGTACTAGATTTTAGGAATCGTGCTGGAGCCAAAGAGTACTGCTTAGTGATCTTGCTCTGATTATGCTCGCATATGATCCCCTCAACTTGAAGTGATGGGACAAAACTGTGCTCGATGCCTCGGTTATGTTGTGTGTTCTTACGCTGAGTTACTCGTACGTGGTCTCTTAAGGTTTACAGTGTGATAAGTAAAACCGTGCTCAATGCCTCACGTATGCTGTGTGATCTTACACTGAGTTGCTCACACGTGGTTTACGATGTTTTCTGTGTGATGAATAAAATCGTGCTGGAGCCGTCGTGTATTGCTTAGTGATCTTGCACAGCCCTGCTCGCACGTGATTTTAAGACAATGGAATTGGGTTATAAGGATCCACGTGAGCACAATGTACCGTGAGTATTAGCCATGAGGTACGATGTGTCATGATATCTTAGTGTGTCTGTGTGGGCTAAAGGGATGGTTGATCCGCCTCCCCAAGCATAGGGTTCCTACACACCTGATCAATGTTGCTTGGAATCCAGACTATGAACGTAAGTCTTTTTATCTATGTGATATGACATTGTGTTGCTATTGTGTGAGGTGACAAATGTCCCCCTTGCTATGTGGTACAGGGTGATATAAAATCCCATTATATCTCTGATATTACTTGATTTACAATGAGATTCATAAGTGTGTTCGGTGTGAACTGATAAATGAAGCTGTGTGTTTTTTAAAGATTGAACTGTGTGATCTTGTGTGAATTAATGTTGTATATGCATATACTCATCTAGCGAATTAATGGTTTCGCATCAACGAAAGCTATTTTCAAAGAAATGCATATGTTTTATAAGGAAAATAAATGTTTATATTTTAAGCATGTAAATAGTGTAGTTATATACCTGCTTTCATATTTTTCTTATTGTGCGTGTTAGCTCACCCCCTTATTTCCTCCTCCACAGATACTACACAGTAGTGAGTTACTGTAGTTGTCCCTGCTACGGTGTTCTCCAGTTCTCCAGCGGTATAAAGGTATACATTTAGGAAAGAAAAATTTTATATCCTGTAATTTAATGCACAGTATAGTTATCTTTTATACGAATGGGATATATATGATAGAAACTTATGTAAACGTTTCCATATATTTATAAAAGAATAGTTTCTATTTCATTAATGGATTATGAATTATGAATGGATGAGATATGGATATGGATGTTGACTCACAGCCCAATTGTATGTAGTAAGTTAAGTCATGGGAAGAGGGTCGTGACAGAGATTGGTATCAGAGCTTGAGTTGGACCGATGTGAGTTAGTATCCATAGTTAAGAAATTATACATCCTTTAAGTGCTATGCATTATTTGGATAAAACTGTGTATACCAAGCTGGAAATGTAATTGAGACACTTGTTAATGAGTATGCAGGATGTTAGATAGACGATGTACTCGTTGATGAGAGAGTTCTCACTCTCAGGGGCATAGAGATGAGCCTGAAAGGTGCAGTGGGTCTAGTTCTAGTAGAGATCCACCCGGTCTTAGTGAGCCCGCTGAGGCACATATCGAGCAGTTACAGCGCCGTGTAGACACTGTTATGGAGATGTTTACACAGGCGGTGGCCAGATTTGAGGGTAGAGAAGAGAACCCTGCTGGTCAGGTTGCTACACCTAAGAGACATGAGCTAGCATAGCCTGCACCGAGACCTCAGGCTGCAAAGGTCGAGATTATTGTACCCCTTCCAGTTCAGGACATTCCCCCACCAGTTGAGGATCCTGTAGCTCCACAACAGGTTGGTGGAGAGGGAGTTTATGATTGTGACCTGGGTAGGCTGGACAATTTAGGAAGTTTGGATCACCTTCGTTCAGTGGGGAAAATGACCCAATGTTAGCGGAGTATTGGATTCGAGGTATGGAGAAGCTCTACAGATTCTTTTATTACTCTGCCATAGAGAAGGTCACTTTTACTGCCTTTGTATTAAAGGCTGAAGCCGAGCATTGGTGGATGGCCACCCAGCCGATTCTAAGTGCGCGTCACCTGATGGTGACTTGGGATATATTTCTGGATGCCTTCAGGAGGCAGTACATTTCAGCCACTGCTCAGAGCAAAATGCAAATGGAATTTTTGACCTTGACTCAGGGGAACCTTATAGTTGACGAGTACGAGTCGGGATTCACCTCTTTAGGTAGATATGACACAGTGACCATGGGCTGTCAGGACAGAAAGGTCTAAAATTTTCTTAAGGGGTTGAGACCATCGATCAGAGCTTGATTGGCCCCATTTGACATCACCACCTACGACGAGGCAGTACGCAGAGCTTAGTTATGTGAGCAGGACTATGAGTTGCATGCCTCGGAGTTGAGCACGAGTGGTAGGGGCAAAGATAGAGATCGAAAGAGGTCAGTGGATGATAGAGGGTTCTAAAAGGGCCCACGATTATTTGGTAAAGGGTCAAAGATTGAAGAGGTATGAGAGAGGCTTACGAAACCTCCAGTGTATCTAACTCTACCTCCAGCTTCGAGGGGCATAGTTATTGGCGGACCCTGACCTACCACCGAGCAGTGCAAGACGTGTGGTAGATATCATGGGAGTAGACCATGCCTTTTTATGAGATCATGTTATAGATGTGGTAAGCCAGGGCACATAGCTCGTGAATGCCCAGAGTTGATCAATACAGCCCCATAGAAAGGTAAAGAGCTAGAGAAGGCTACAGTTGAGACACCTACAACTAAGAGGAAGACCACAACTGAAGAGAAAGGGAAATAAGCTGTTGGTTGAGGGCGAGTATTTGCATTGGACCAGACATCTGCATAAGCTTCCACGGATGTGATTAAAGGTACCATCCTAGTCTTTGGTTTTAAAGCATTAACATTAATTGATCCTGGTGCCACACATTCATTTATATCGCCTACATTTGCATGTAAATTACTTGAACATGTGACACCTATACCTCTAGGAAGGATATTGCTTATAAGCACTCGAGTGAGAGATAATGTAGTAACTGAGTATGTATGTAATGGTTGTAAATTAAAAGTAGGGAAAAAGGATATGTTAGCCAATCTTATTCTGTTAAACATGAGGGACTTTAATGTAATACTAGGAATGGATTGGTTGGCTGCAAACCATGCTATTTTAGATTATTATGCTAAGACAGTAATGTTTTCCACCCTTGAAAAGTATGCTGTAAGATTTGAAAAGTAATGTAAGAAGTGGTAAATTATTTCCAAGGATAGATGATTTACTAACAAATATGGTCATAATATGTTGAAGGTTTCATAGCATATATGGTTGATTTGGATAAGGCACACCCGAAATTAGTTAACATCCCAATGGTTAGAGAATTTCCCGATGTCTTTTTGAAAGAATTACCAGGGTTGCCACCAGATATAGAGATGGAATTTTGTATTGATTTTACACCTGAAACGGAACCGATATCCAAACCACCGTATAGAATGGTGATACGAGCTGAACGTATTGTCCGCAAGTGCACGGGTGGTACAAGTAATAATTGGATTTGAGTCCCGAGTTATCGTCCCCCAGAGAAGTTAATCAGCCTAATTAGCTACCGGTTAATCTTACCCTAAGTATATCCTAGCAAATTATGAATTGAAGGTGGGTGATCTACTAAGTCTAAAATTAAAATTTATGGAAAGCAATAAAATAATAAGAACTAAATAAAACTGAGCAAAATTTACTTATAGTGCTCCAAGTGATTAAAGGCATGTAACCTACAAAAGAAAATTAAAACAGTTAAAACTAATTAACGTAATTAAAATAAAATGCAAATATGAAAATAAAGAAATAAAATTAAACTAAAATTTAAACAAACTTAAAATAAAAAAATGCATGTAATTAACTAATAAAAATTACAAATTAAACTAATCCTAACTATATCTAATTACTAACTTAACAATAGAATCTAACTAATGCATGTAACAAATTTAATCTAACTTAATTCTAAAGGTAACTCATAAAATACTAAACTAAAATTAAATCCTAAAACATATAATATAAAATTAACTACTAACTAAAAAAGTAAAACTGAAAATTAAATTAACATGCAAAAAAATATTAAAGCAAACCTACCATTTTAATTGATTAAAATACCTAACTAACAACTAACAAAGGAATGGAAATACTAAAATGCATTAAACTATAGCATGACTAAATTGAATTATGGCCAAACATGGCCTTAGAACAAATCAGCAACCAAGTGGTCCCGATTTGCACTGCTACTGTGCATGCTCTTCTCGGTTTAATTTACTTTCGGTCTGTCCAGGCATGTCCATCACCTGCTCTGCAAAATCCACCAAATCTGCTCTCAGTTCCATGCACTCTTTCCTTCTCTGCACAACTCTAGCCTCACACGCAGCAGCTATTCAATGCAGAAAAGAATCCTGCAAGCTTACAACAGCAGCTCTTACTCTCGATCTTGTCTTGTGATCTACTGCTCGCGTGTTCTGCATTAACGTTTCCTAACTTCTGCATTAACATTGCTGGCACCAGCACCATGCACCTGCCCGAGCTCATTCCTTGCCCAACTGCTTCCTACCCAGACTTGCTCTACCTAGTGATACAAATTCAGGCCATCCCGCACACTTCTCTGCTCCTACTTCAATCGCTAGCCTTCTGCACCATGTTCCATTCCAGTAACGCAGCACCCATGCACTGCTACTGCCTCTGCAATCATCTTTGCACCAGCAGTCCAAGCAACGCTACTAGCCGAATACTGCAACACTCAACACATCCTGCAGTGCCAAGTGCACCGAGGGATATCCAACTAAAGGAACTAGCGGTAACAACACAAGATTTCTGCGATAGGCATGTCTCGGTTCTGCTCACCTTCAACTAACCTGAAATAGTGCAGAAAACACAAAGACAATATAAGCAGGAGTGAACCTTTGAAATTTAAAGCAATAACTAAACAACAACAAACTATAAATTAACTAAACCGAGAATTAGAGATAAAAATGACAAAGAACAGTAAATGAAAAATGAAACAGGGGAGAACAGAGAGTGATTGTGGCTCTCGGTTATGGCTACTGCTACTGCTCTTGGGTTGCTGCTGCTGCCTTGCTCTCGGGTTTCTCACTTGGCTCAAGAAATCAAATCAGCTAACCACAACCTTGAGCAACAATGAAAGCTAACGAAAAGAACAAAAAAAAAAACCAATATGGGAACAAACCGAGAGTCATTAAACAATAACAAAAACACAAAACAACTACAAATAGAAAGCAAAACTGAGAGCTATATAAACAAAATAGAGGTTCTTCAAAAAAAGAAAACATAAGCAATTTTAGATCAAACCGAGAGCTACCACTAGGAATTATTTGCTATGTATTAAAACTTAAAAATAGAAGAAATGGATTTAACAAAACCGAGAAGAAGAAATGATATTGATTTCCATGAAGTAGAATTATCCAAGACTAGAGAATGAAGAACATAAAAATGGAATGAACAGTAAAAGTAAAAATGGAGGCTAATA
Source organism: Firmiana major (assembly GCA_033439115.1). Taxonomy (NCBI): domain Eukaryota; kingdom Viridiplantae; phylum Streptophyta; class Magnoliopsida; order Malvales; family Malvaceae; genus Firmiana; species Firmiana major. The sequence goes on along the minus strand of CM065903.1, from coordinate 14,891,325 downwards.
GGAAAACTAAAAAAAACAAGAAAGTAAATCCTAAAATTTTTTTCTAAAACTATTCTACTCGACATTACATCCTTTTTTTTCAATTGCCATCCTTTCCTATTTATACACACTTAGGGGTGAAATTGTAATTTTTTTCCATCCTAGATGAGTTGGCATTGTTTGGCCACTTGTCTTCACACCATTGGCTCCTTGAAAAGATATTTCCATGTCATTTGTCTTCTTGTCCAATTAGATGTGCTAGGTGGTATGGCTCGTGTTGTCCGTGTGGTCCAATCTCGATTTTAGCCCAATTCTGGTCCATTTTCTACCAAAATTTTCCACATTCATCCGGATTTAATTTATCTGAAAACATGAAAATTTTAATTAAATAAAGGGGATAATTAACAAAATAAATTGGGGATTTAAATAATTAATTAGAAAATTAATCACAAATAATTCTATTTTCATAGAATTATCAAATAGCTCCAATGGAATTGGAGGAGCTAAAGAAACAGTTGCAAGAGTTGTTGGATAAGGGGTTTATCAAATCGAGTGTATCACCTTGGGAAGCACCGGTTCTGTTTGTAAAGAAGAAATATGGGAGTCTCCGACTGTGAATAGATTATCGGTTGTTGAACAAGGCTACCATCAAGAATAAGTATCCCCTTCCACGGATAGATGATCTTTTGGATCAGTTAAAGAGAGCACAGTTCTTCTCGAAGATTGATCTGAGGTCGGGGTATCATCAGTTGAGGATTCAGAGTGGAGATGTGCCCAAGACAGTGTTTCGGACCCGTTATTGCCATTATGAGTTTTTGGCTATGCCATTTGGGTTGACGAATGCTCCTACACTGTTTATAGCTCTAATGAATGATGTATTTAAGCCATACCTGGACAACTTCGTGATCGTATTTATAGATGACATATTGGTTTACTTGAAGTCCAAGGAAGAGCATGAGCAGCATTTGAGAACAGTGTTATAGACCCTCCAAGATCAGGAATTGTATGCTAAACTCATCAAGTGTGATTTCTAGTTGAGTGAGATATCGTTTTTGGGTCATGTAGTCTCAAGAGACAGGGTATCAGTGTATCCGTCCGAGATAGAGATTGTGATATAGTGGGAAAGACCCAAGACAATTACAGAGATCCGCAGTTTTTTGGGTTTAGCAGGTTATTACCGATGGTTTGTCGAGGGATTCTCTAAGCTGGCTGCTCTGTTAACACGTCTCAGTCGAAAGAATATGGCATTCAAGTGGGATGATAAATGTGAAAGAAGTTTCTATGAGTTAAAGTACAGACTGACCACCACACCTATTCTCACCATACCCACCAGCTCAAGAGGTTACTTTGTGTATACAGATACCTCGGGACAGGGACTGGGCTGTGTGTTGATGCAGAACGAGAAGGTAGTGGCCTATGGATCTAGACAACTTATAAACCATGAGAGGAACTACTTGACCAATGATTTAGAGTTGGCAGTCGTGGTATTTACGTTAAAGATCCAGCGCCACTACTTGTATGTGAGAAATTTCAAGTGTTTACAGATCATAAGAGCCTCAAATATCTGTTTTCATATAAAGAGTTAAACATGAGGCAGAGACAATAGATAGAGCTTCTGAAAGATTATAACTGTAATATATTATACCATCCAAGGAAGGCTAATGTTGTGGCTGATGCCCTGAGTAGAAAGAGCCTCGAAATGGTATCGCACATTATGGTCAGGGAACATGAGTTGCTCGAGCAGTTTTCTCACCTCAGATTGGATATAAACCCTCTTGATGTTGACAGTAGCTGTGTGATAGCTAGCTTGGGAGTGGAACCAAATTTGATTGATCGAATATGACAAGCGTAGCATGTCAATATACTGTGTGAGGATCGTATGAGTCTAATTCAGAGGGGTGATGTGACCCATTTCTTAGTGAGTGATGATGGCCTACTGAGGTTTAGAGGTAGGATTTGCATTCCCGATGACCCAGAGCTAAAGAGATTGATTTTGATAGAAGCTCATTCATTGAGATATACATTGCATCCGGGGAGGAACAGGATGTATCAAAACCTCCGAAAAGTGTATTGGTGGTTAGGGATGAAAAAGGATATTGCAGAATTTATGGCAAGATATCTGGTGTGTCAGCAAGTGGAAGTAGAGCATAAGAAGCATGCAAGGTTATTACATCCTCTACCTATACCAACTTGGAAATGGGAGCATGTCACCATGGATTTCATCATGGGATTATCTAGGATTAAGAGGAACCATGATGCTATCTGAGTAGTGGTAGACAGACTAACGAAATCTGCCCACTTTCTAGCTATGAAATCTATAGATACTTGGAGTACTTTGGCAGAGTTGTATGTACGGGAGATAGTGAGGCTACATGGTGTTCCAGTGAGCATTGTATCAGGATTCTCGTTTTACTTCCCACTTCTATGAATATTTTTCAGGAAGATATGGGAACCCAGTTAAGTTTCAGTAATGCTTTCCACCCTCAAAAAGATGGTCAGTCAGAAAGAATCATCCAAATGTTAGAGGATATGCTGAGAGCGAGTGTTATGGATTTTAAGGTTCCTGGGATGATCACCTACCATTAGCCGAATGCCGAATTTGCATACAACAATAGTTATCACTCAAGTATCGGGCTGGCACCGTATGAGGCATTATATGATAGAAGGTGTCATTCCCCTATTAGTTGGGAAGAAGTGGGTGATAGGAAGACTTTTGCTCCCGATTTGGTACAGCAAGCCTCTGAGGTTGTTCAGCTAATATGTGAGAGATTGAGAAAAGCTTAAAGCAGGCAGAAAACGTATGCTGACATGAGATGGAGGCCACTAGAGTTCACTGTGACTCAGTATTCTTGAAGGTTTCTCCCTTGAAAGGGATTATAAGGTTCGCTAAGAACGGTAAGTTGAGCTCTCGGTATATCGGACCATTTGAGATATTGGAATGAGTGGGAGATAAGGCCTAGAGGCTAGCGTTGCCACCGAAGCTAGCAAGCATTCTTAACGTCTTCCACGTATCGATGCTTTAGAAGTACCATCCAAACCCGACTCATGTGATTCGGTATGAACCATTAGAGCTCAGGGACAATCTTACATATATAGAGAGATTAATCCAAGTGCTAGATAGGAAGGGAAAAGTATTAAGGAATAAGACAATTCCACTTGTTAAGGTTCTCTGGCAGCATCACAATTAAGAGGAAGCTACTTGGGAGTTAGAGAGCCTGATACGGGAAAAGTACCCCCGACTTTTTGACAAATGACTTGGTTCTAATTTGGAGGACCAAATTGCTTAAAGGGGGAGAGGATTGTAAGACCCATAAATTTCTATGCAATGGTTATGATTATTGAATGTACAGACAAGTTACATTACATATGAATTACAAGAAATAGATGTTTGTAAGTTCTAAGTGTGAATGAATTGCTAAATGAGTACAGAATCAATTGGATGGAAGTTTAACTTAGAAAATCTGGGAAAATTACACCTAGAATACTGCAGGAAGCAGGGCAAATCGATCTCATGCAAGGAGAGATCAATCTCATGGCCTAGAAAACACAATGCCAAGCATTCTGCAAGAGGGAGATCGATCCCTCACTCAAGCAGATCGATCTCATATTGTCTCAGGTTGGAATAGATTGATCTCCTCCCATAGGCAGATCGATCTCCATTGGTCTCTGGATAGGCCAAATCGATCTCTTTTTTTACGACCCTCTCCCGCGACCTTTTACCTTAACACTTCCCACTTACAGTTGGGCTATGAGTCCAATCTAATCAATATCTTACTCATTTATAGTTTAATTAGTGTAATTAAACAAATTGAAATAGATACTGGACTTTTATAACATACGTAGAATCATTTACATCAATTCCTATTAACTATACATCCCTTATTTTTTTGCACAACACATTACTAGACTGTGCATTAATTTACAGGATACAAAATTTCTCTTCATATCATCACATAGTGTATACCTCTCTGTACGGCTGGATGACTAGAGAATACAGTAGCAGGGACAACTGCAGTACTCTCTACTGAGTAGTATCTGTGGAGATGGAAATAAGGGGGTGAGCATAACACGCTCAGTAAGGAAAATGTGCAAGCAGGTAGATAACTACACTATCGACATGGTAAAATACATACTCACATTTCCTTATAAAATAATATGCATGTTCTTTAAATCAATTTCCATCAATGCGAAACTGTTAATTAGCCAGATGGTTATGTGCATATTCACACAATTTATCAGACAAAACCACTGAGTTTAAAACTGCACACAGTTCACACTTGAAATGACTTTTCACACCTTAAACACATAGCTTAACGTAGATCATCTTTCAATACCACACAGGTTTACACAATATACTCAATTCACACAGATCACATATAGAGAATACTTTATACTATGTAAATCAGTTACACGTTGAGACGTAAATCATGGGTCATCCAATCCTCAGACCATAGTAAAGGAGGATGTCTGTCACCTCACACAGTAGTGATAATACCGTATCACATAGATACAGACTTGTGCAACTTTTACAGACTTATGGCCATAGTCGGATTCCAAGCTACACTGATCAGGTGTGCAGGAACCCCATGCTTAGGGAGGCGGATCAACCATCCCTTCAGCATCATATAGATATAACACAGATCTCACACAGATAGTCAAGGCACATCGTACCCCATGGCTAATGCTCACGGTACATCGTGCTCCCATGGATCCTTATCACCTATTTCTATTATCTCAAAATCCCGTGCGAGCTCTCGAGTGGAATACACAATATCCTCGAGGCATCAAGCACTCATTTACTTTCTCAAAACCCCCTTAAAAATGATGTGCGAGCAAGGCTGGTCAATCTACCTTTGCCTCTCATGCTCAGCACGACTCCACGCAGTAAAGAAATAGAACGACTCTTTTCACTAAGTAGGAGTGAAAGGGTAAACTCCCTTCGATCACTCTGTATACGCATTTCATACAATTGGTTAAAATCGGAGCCTATCTATTATTGTTATTTTTCAAAACATTTGAAAAATCTCTTTTCACAATAATCACGGAAGTCATGCAATACATGCTTATCGACTTATTTTCATACGTAGTTTTCTCCTAGATATATTGATATCTATCTATTATCTCATACAATTCACACAGCAGATAAGAAAACATACGTATAGCTATCACTATAGCTTACATAAGTTTCTTACCTCGAATCACGCTTAAATCTTTTTCTTTAATTCCACTAGCTTGTGATCCAGTCTTATCAACTCCACCTTTATCTTCTGTAGCTGAAATTGTGCATCACACATATCAGTATACTGTCATATACTTTATTTCACATGCATGATATTCAAATCAATGCATTTGGCCATTTACATCTCATTTGTCCCTTTTATGCGTTAGTGGACTTTATCCTCTTACAAGTCCATTTCGAGTCTATAACTCGTTTCTAAGAATCCCTTAGACTCCTCGAGTCTATCGATTCATCTTAAACCGGTATTACACTCTTAATACCTCAAGTTCATGATTTTCACTTCATTGTGGCATTTCATCAAACACCACATATAGTCAATTTGAGCTACTTTTGTTTCTAGCACATGAACTTCATCAAATCATCTTATAAGCATCTACACATGCTTAATAACATCTAGGCATGCTTAAATCATCATCAAATCCATGCCTACTCAACAACTCTTCATTTTGACTCATTTAGCCATTTTCTAGGTCATGAATAGTTTAACACTTGTAAGATGTTTCAACCCTTGATTTATATACCAATCTATTTACACAAGTATATAAATTAACATGTATGAGATTGGGATATTGAAATCTTACCAATCTCAGCTTTTCTCCACTTAGCACACTTTGGGGAACAACTCCTTCTCTCCTTTAAATGGATCACCTCAACTTCTAGTTTCCAACTACGTTATTCTTCTCCACTCTATGAACAACTTTGATGAAACAAATTTACCTCCAACCTCTATGGAAAGTGTTTATAGTTTAGAAGGGGATTTAGGTCACTTGGTGTCAAAATATGGAAAGGTTTTGGTTTTTTCCTTGAAATGCAGGTCAGCAGATCCTGTTTTATCGAAATTGCCTTGATGAGATCGATCTACTACTCCAAGAGATCGATCTTCTTAGCATTTTTCCTCTTGAAACTGACCTTCCAGGCTTAATGAGATTGATCTGCTCCTAGCATGAGATCGATCTGCATAACACAGAACCTTAAGGAGATCGATCTTCTCTTGCATGAGATCGATCTGTTGCAAGTCAGTAGCTTAAGGAGATCCATCTAGTTCCATTGGAGATCAATATGCCCTATTCCATTGCTCGAACAGAAGCAGCTTTGGCTCTTCTAGATCTATCTTTCCTCCTATGAGATCGATCTGGTATTCATATTTTCCAGATTTTACTGCACTTTTTTATAGTAACTCACACCAAACATACTTGATTTTGCTGTCATAGTCATTTTCTCATTCAACCATCTTTAAGGCTTGAAAATGACATCCATTTATCCTTTATGCATATTAAACTTGTGTGTATTCATTGTATAACTAAAGGTTTGCAATATATATCAAATGGAAGTATAAAGCCTTATGCAACTCATGCAACTTCCATCCATTTTTCCACACTACTCATTTTGGGTTCTATTCACATTTGTCATTGAGAAAAGTCCATTTCTTCACATTCATACATAATGAAACTTGTGTGTACATCACAAACTTATATCACAAGTGTGTACATCAACTTATGGACTTATATCATTTATGTTTCATATAGCATGTACATGTATATACTTATGCATTTCATAAGGTTTATATACAAAAATATGGGTCTTACATTCCTCCCCTCCTTAAAAGAATTTGGTCCTCCAAATTAAAACCAAGTTAATCTTCAAAAAGTCAGGGGTACTTCTCCCGTATCAAGTTCTCTAACTCCCAAGTTACTTCTTCCAAATTATGGTGTTCCCAGAGAACTTTAACAAACAAAATCGTCTTGTTTTGTAACACTTTCTCTTTCCTATCTAGTATTTGAATTGGTCTCTCGATGTAGGTTAAATCATCTTTGAGCTCCAATGGCTCATATTGAATCACATGACTTGGATCTGGATGGTACTTCCGAAGCATCGATATGTGGAAGACATTATGATTGCTTGCCAATTTCGATGGCAACGCAACTCTATCAGCCTTATCTCCTACACGCTCTAGTATCTCAAACGGTTCGATATACCGAGGGCTCCACTTACCCTTCTTACCAAACCTCATAATCCCTGAGGGAGACACTTTCAAGAATATCGAGTCACCAACCGTGAACTCTAGTAACCTACGTCTTATGTCAGTGTAGCTTTTCTGCTTGCTCTGATCTATTCTCAATCTCTCACATAGCAATTGAACAATCTCAGAGGCTTGCTGTACTAAGTCAGGAGCAAACATTTTCCTCTCACCCACTTCTTCACAACAAATTGGGGAACAACACCTTCTACCGTACAACGCCTTCTACCGATAACTATTGTTGTATGTAAATTCGGCTAACGGTAGGTGATCATCCCAGGAGCCTTTAAAATCCATAACACTTGCTCTTAACATATCCTCTAACTTCTAGATAGTTCTCTCTGTTTGACCATCGGTTTGAGGATGGAAAGTAGTACTGAAACTTAATTGGGTTCTTATAGCTTCTTGGAATTGTTCCCAAAAGCGAGAAGTGAAACAGGAATCCCTATCCGATATAATGCTCACTGGAACACCATGTAGCCTCACTATCTCTCGTACATACAACTCTGCCAAACTACTCAAGGCATCTGTAGATTTCATTGCTAGAAAGTGGGCTGATTTCATCAATCTGTCAACCACTACCCAGATAGCATCACGGTTCCTCTTAGTCCTTGGCAATCCCATGATGAAATCCATGATGACATGCTCCTATTTCCATGTCGATACTGGTAGAGGCTGCAATAACCCTTCTGGTTTTTGATGCTCTACCTTTACTTGCTGACATACTAGACATTTTGCCACGAACTCTGCGATATCTCTTTTCTTTCTTGACCACCAATACACTTTCTGGAGGTTCTGGTACATCTTATTACCTCCCGGAAGCAATGTGTAACTCGATGAATGAGCTTCTGTCAATATCAATCTTTTTAATTTTAGGTCATCAGGAACGCAAATCCTGCCTCTAAACATCAGTAGGCCATCATCACTCATAAAGAAATCGGCTACATCACCCCTCTGAATCTGACTCACATGATCATTACATAGTAGATCGACATGCTGAGCCTGACGTATTCGGTCAATCAAATTCAGTTCCATTCACAAGCTAGCTATCAACAGCCATTGTCAACATCAAGAGGGTCTATATCCAACCTGAGGTGAGCAAACTGCTCGAGCAACTCATATTCCCTGACCATCATGTGCAATACCATTCCAAGGCACTTTCTACTCAGGGCATCAGCCACAACATTAACCTTTCCTGGATGGTACAATATCTCACAATCATAATCTTTCAGAAGCTCTATCCATCGTCTCTGCCTCATATTTAACTCTTTCTGTGAAAACATATATTTGAGGCTCTTATAATCTATATACACCTAAAATTTCTCACCGTATAAGTAGTGGCGCCATATTTTCAATGCAAATATAACGGCTACCAACTCTAAATCATGGGCCGGGTAGTTCCTCTCATGGTCCTTAGGCTGTCTGGATCCATAGGCTACTACCTTCCCGTCTTGCATCAATATACAACCCAGTCCCTGTCCTGAGGCATCTGTGTACACTGAGTAACCTCCTGAACTAGTAGGTATGGTGAGAATAGGTGCGGTGGTCAGTCTATTCTTTAGCTCGCAGAAACGTTTCTCATATTTATCATCCTACTCAAATGCCCATCTTTTTTAGTGAGACGTGTTAACGGAGTAGCCAGCTTAGAGAATCCTTCGACAAATCGTCAATAATAACCTGTTAAACCCAAGAAACTTCAGATTTTTGTAATCATCTTAGGTCTATCCCACTGTATCACAGCCTCTATCTTAGACAGATCCACTGATACATTTTCTTTTGAGACTACATGACCCAAAAACGATATCTCACACAGTCAGAAATCACACTTGTTCAGTTCAGCATACAACTCTTGATCTCGGAGCATTTGTAACACTGTTCTCAAATGCTGCACATGCTCTTCCCTAGACTTTGAGTACACCAGTATGTCATCTATAAAGACAATCACAAATCTGTCCAAGTATGGCTTAAACACATCATTCATTAAAGCCATAAACGTTGCAAGAGTATTCGTCAACCCAAATGGCATAACTAGAAACTCATAATGGCCATAACGGGTCTTGAACACTGTCTTGGGTACATCTCCACTCCGAATCCTCAACTGATGATACCCAGACCTTAGATCAATTTTTGAAAAGATATGTGCTCCCTGAAACTGATCTAATAGATCATCAATCCGTGGAAGGGGATATTTGTTCTTGATAGCAGCCTTGTTCAACAACCAGTAGTCTATTGTCAGACCCGTGTTTTCGATTTACGTATGTAGCTTGTACCTTATGATTCCTGTGTGTACGAACACTTTATTACATAGTTGAATCATAAGAAGAGTATTTACTATCATGCAATCGACTATTAAAGAATAACAATGCATGTAAGCTACATAACAGCTAGAAATTTGGGTTATGATTCCGAACAAGTGCAGGAGTAAAACGGTCAAATGACTGAAATTTGGTACAATTTCGATAAAACAATTTCATTAAAAATATGAAATTGAGGAATCTTGATCAAAATCGAGGAAAATATTTAATTTCGAGTCCAGTCGATCAAGATATAAAATTATTACAATTTATCAGAATTTGTACCTCGAAAAATGAGCTAAAAAAATAGTGAAAAAATATACTGAAAAGGTAAATCGGACTGATAAATTCATTTACGGACTAAATGAATTTAATATGATTTTTTAGATATTTTTGGGATATTTTTGGAATATTTTAGGATTTTTATTATTATTTTAAGAATAAAATAATAATAAAAATATATTATAAAAAAAGAGGAAATCTGAAATTTGGAAATCAGGGATAGAAAAAAGAGGGGAAACCGCGTGAAAGTCGAGGAAGAAGAAGACCACCGGACGGCCACCACCGGCGACCCCACGACCAGGCAAGCAGTCGGAAAAGGAAGAGGAGGTCTGTGCGCACCCATCGGCACCAGTCACGCCCTCCACCGACGCCGAACGCCGGCTAATCGAAGAGGAGAAGCCACGGAGGAAAAGATGAGATCTGACGGCCAACGACGATTCTTGGTCCCGATCGAGCCCAGCCGAGTGTTACCCAGGCTGAGGCGCACCGAACGGCGGTGGTGATGGGTCGGGAACCGACCAAAAGACGTCGGCACGACCAAAGGAAGCCTAAACCGATCGGTTGTTCAGTGAAGAAGGTTCTGCGCTGAACCGGATCGGATCGGTTCAGCCAAGGAGAAAATGGGAAAAAGAAAGAAAAAGGAAAAGAGAAATTTTCAGGATTTCACCGGTCAGGTAAGTCGATACGAGGTCAAAAGTGATCGATTTGATTTTCGATAAATTTATTTAAATTATATTTAATCGAAAATTGACCCGAAGTTAAATATACGAAATTGTGCAGTTCGACGATTAATTTCGAACGGAAGCCCGATTGAACTTCGATTTACGTACCATCGTACAATCTCAGGTAAGTAAAGCTCATTTACTACAAATTATGTGATTTATGTGTATTTAATATTTAATTTATGCATTTCGGATTAAATTTCGAATTTAGTGAATTATATTCGAAATTTTGAATTAAATGTCGTAAATGATATACGGGCAATCCAAAGAGTTTGGAATAAAGGCCAATGGGTATTGATAGGCCCAATGAGTCGATAGACCCTGATAAACGGGCTTAATACGGATTAAGGCCCAAATTAAAGTGTTAAGGCCCAATAACTGTAAACGGGCCCATTTAAGTGAAATAGACTGTATTTAATGTGAAATACAATAGGAAAAGTGTAATTAACCTGATAAATGGTTATATGTAGCTCTAGAGAGTATTGAAGGAGCAAATCGGACTGCTGAAATGAGCAGCGTAGATAAAGTGAAATTTCTTGAGTGATTACAGGTAAGGGACTTTTGTGAGTAGTTAGAGATACCTGCACGTATTTTCGTCTGCTTTTACATTCACTTAAAAACTCTGAGGGTCAGATAAAGTGAATAATAATTATTGTGACTCGATAGTGGTAAATTACGATTTTACCCCTAGTTAGTCAAAAAGTTAACTTTTGTGAAAAGTTGTAAAAAGCATGGAAACCACTATTTTGAGTGTTTAACTGCTGTTTAGCAGGAGAATAAATAGATGGGCAAATGATTTTAAGGTTGATGTGAATTAAGCACACTTTATAGTGATGATTTTGATGTTTTGTAAATCATCCCTTTTTAAAGAGCCATCCATCATATTATGTGAGAATGAATCGTGCTGGAGCACAGCTCGCACTGGATTTCATATATTTTCCACATACATTAGTGCTGGATTTTGATTCGCACTAGATTTTCATGACATACATGATAGAGTACTGGAGTTCTTACTCGTACTCAGTTTTATATGATATATGCATGAGAGAGTGCTGGAGCGATTAGCTCGTACTCGAGTTTTTCATGAGATGCATGACAAAGTGCTGGAGTGTTGCTCGTACTCGATTCTTCTTGATTTATACATGACATAGTACTGGAGTTATTGCTCGTACTTGATTTGATGATATTGTGCATAGCATGGTATTGGAGCTATTGCTTGTACTTGATTTAATACATGAACTATGCATTGACCTAGTTGCTGGAGGTTTACTTACACTAGAGTTGAGTTTTGTGATGTGAAACAGTGTTTGAGCGAAGTATCGACTGTGAGTCGCACTCAAAGGCGCGCACTGTATGTGATATATAATACATGTTAAAACCCATGCTTGATTCCTTGTGTGACTGAATGTCACATTATGTGAGAGGATATCCGCATGAGGATACTAGAGACGTGGTATGATATTCCATGGTTTGAGGGCTAAGACCTATGGCAGGCACCCCGACTGTGATGTAGGGTCCACGGAGTACGTTGTACTGTGCAAGTGGCATGGGATACACTGTACCGTGTGGTGTTGTGGAGTTGAGGAAGATATAGCTGGCGGTTGAGATGGACTGACCCCCCTCCCGTTGCAGCAGTGATGCCCCGTACACCGAGTACTGTGTTGCTTGGGATCACATGTCGGATATGATCATAGTCCAGGATACTATTTACATTTCACCACAAAGTCTCACTTGATATATCACTTGATTGACTGATTTAAATTGCGGACAGACCTGAGGGATGGGTCAGACTCTGATTTTGTGATGTGAATTATTTAAATGCCATATTTATTGTGATTTAAATATACATGGCATGATTTACCTAAAGGCATGATTTACCTAAAGGCATGATTTATATGAAGATGCATTTTTTTGCACTACATGCCTACATTTGAGAAAGAAAGCATGATTTCTGTACATGGGATTTAATCTGTACAAGTATACATATATATATATATATATTTAAAGACATGCTTTTAAAGTGAGTTAAGGAAATAATGTTTTCAAGGCATAGCATCATTTTGAGTTGATAGTGTAGATATCTATTTGCTTGCCTGATTTCCTTACTGAGCGCGTTGTATGCTCACACCCTTTCTTTACATCTCTCTACAGAGCATCAGAGTAGAGCGAGAGCTATTGAGGGATAGTATTCCTGAGTCCACTGCTAGTTCCTATCGACCGCCAGGTATAGAGATTTTATACGGTTATATATCTAAACATAGAAACGGCACAGTGATGTATACGAAATATATTATGGGGAATGTATTTGTATTAGCTTTTATATAATCTCACATGTATTATAAAAGCAGTTACAGTCAGTAACAGTATATTGACATGTATGTATGATAATGGATAATGTGGTAAGTGAGGATTCTGACATCGAATCACAGCCCAACCATTGAAGAGAGGAAAGGTAAGTTAAAAATGCAAAAAAATTTGTAGTGATTTTGGTTAAAGTCATGGATTGAGAACGGGTCCTGACATCTATACACAGTCGAAGACTCCAATCTTTCTTCTTTACAAACAGAATCGGTGCTTCCCAAGGTGATACACTCGGTCTGATAAACCCCTTCTCCAATAGCTCTTGCAACTGTTTCTTTAGCTCCTCCAATTCCACTGGAGCCATTTGATATAATGGTTTGGATATCGGTTCAGTTCCAGGCAACAAGTCAATATAGAATTCCATCTCTTTATCTGATGGCAGTCCTGGTAATTCTTTCGGAAAGACATTAGGGAATTATCTCACTATAGGGATGTCAACCATATCCGGATACACCTTATCCAAATCAACCACATAGGCTATAAAACCTTCAACACATTACAATCATTTTTTATTAGTAAAACATCCATCATTGGGTATAATTTACTATTTCTTTCATTTCTTTGCAAATCTTACAATATGCTTCTCAGGGATAGGAAACATCACTCTCTTAGCATAACAGTCTAAAATAGCCTGGTTTGTAGCTAACCAATCCATTCCTAATATTACATCAAAATCTCTCATGTTTAATAGAATAAGATTGGCTAACATCTCCTTCTCCCCTACTTTCAACTTATAACCATTACAGACATACTCAGTTATTACATTCTCTCTAAGTGGAGTACTTATAAGCATTACCCTACCTAAAGGTATAGGTAGTACATGCTCTATCAATTTACGTGCAAAAGTATGCAATATGAATGAATGCGTGGCACCAGGGTCAATCAATGCTAATGCTTCACAATTAAAGACTAAGATGGTACCTTTTATCATATCCTTCGAAGTCTCAGCAGAAGCCTGGTCTAAAGCAAACACTCACCCATGGCCAATAGCTTGTTTCCCTTTCTCTTCAGCTGTGACTTTCCTCTTAGGTATACGTGTCTCAACCTTAGCCTTTTCTAGTTCTTTACCCTTCTGTGGTACCGTATCTACTAACTTTAGGCATTCACGAGCTATATGCCCGGCTTTACGGCATCTATAGCATACTCTCGTCATAGGGTATGGTCTACCCCCATGATATCTACCACACATCCAACATTGTTCAGTGGTAGGTCTGGGTCCACCCATAACTATGCTCGTGGCCCTCGATGCTAGAAAATAAGTTGGATGTACTGGAGGTTTCACAGACCCCTCTTACATCTCCTCAATCTTAGGCCCCTTACCGAATAACCTTCGACCTTTTTTAGAATCCTCTATCATCAACTGATCTCTTTCGATCTCTATCTTTTCCCTTACCACTCTTACTAAACTCTGAGGCATGCAACTCATAATCTTACTCACACAGCTGAGCTCTGCGTATTGCCTCATCATAGGTGGTAATGTCAAACAGAGCCAGTCAAGCTCTGATTGAAGGTCTCAATCCCTCAATAGACTTTTGGACCTTTCTGTCCTGATAGTTCATCATAATTGTCTCATACCTGCCGAGGGATGTAAATCCAGACTCATACTCATCCACTGTACTGTTCCCCTGAGTCAATGTCAAAAATTCCATCTACATCTTCCTTTGTGTAGTGGTTGAAACATATTGCCTTCTGAATGCATCTAAGAATATATCCCATGCCACAATCGGGTGCCTTGCACTCAAAATCAGCTGTGTGGCTATCCACCAATGCTCGGCTTCTCCATCTAACACAAAAGCTATAAAGGTAACCTTCTCGGTGTCAGAGCAATGGAAAAATTGGTAGAGCTTCTCCATACCACATATCCAATGCTCGGTCAACACTGGGTTCTTCACCCCACTAAAAGAAGGTGGTCTAAACTTCTGAAGTTCCCTCAGTCTACCCAGATCATAGTCATAAACTCCCTCTCCACTAACATATTGTAGAACTACAGGATCATCAACTGGTGGGGGAATGTCCTAAACTGGGGGAGGTGTAGGTATCTCTACCTCTGCAACCTGAGGTCTTGGTACAGGCTGTGCTAGTTCATCTCTCTCAGGTGCAGCAACCTGACCAATAGGGCTTTCTTGTCTACCCTTTATTCTGGCCATAGCCTGTGTAAACATTTCCATCACTATGTCTACACTGCGTTGTAACTGCGCGATTCTGGCCTCAACGGCCTCACTAAGCTCAGGTGGATCTCTACGAGAACATGACCCACTACGCCTCTCAGGCTCATCTCTATGCCCATGAGAGCGTGAACTCTCTCATTTATGACCATGTCATCTATTAGACATCCTGCATACTCAATAAAAAATATCTCAGTCAAAATTTTCAGCTTGGTATACACATTTGTATCCTAATAATGCACAACACTTTAGGGATGTATAATTTCCTAATCGTGGGCATGACTCACATCAGACCAACTCGGCTCTGATACCATTAATTCTGTCACGACCCTCTTCCGCGACCTTTTACCTTAACACTTACCACTTACAGTTGGGCTGTGGGTCAAATCCAATCCATATCTTACTCATTTAGAGTTTAATTAGTGTAATTAAACAAATTGAAATATAAACTAAACTTTTATAACATATGCGGAAGCGTTTACATCAGTTCCTATTAACTATACATCCCTTATTTTTTTTTGTACAACACATTACTAGATTGTGCATTAATTTACAGGATACAAAATTTCTCTTCATATCATCACATAGTGTATACCTCTCTGTACGGCTGGATGATTAGAGAATATCGTAGCAGGGATGACTGCAGTACTCACTACTGAGTAGTATCTGTGGAGGAGGAAATAAGGGGGTGAGCATAACGCCCTCAGTAAGGAAAATGTGCAAGAAGGTAGATAACTACACTATCTACATGCTAAAATACATACTCACATTTCCTTATAAAATAATATGCATGCTCTTTAAATCAATTTCCATCAATGCGAAACCGTTAATTCGCCAGATGATTATGTGTATATTCAAACAATTTATCATACAAAACCACTGAGTTTAAAACTGCACACAGTTCACACTTGAAATCACTTTTCACGCCGTAAACACATAGCTTCACGTAGATCATCTTTCAATACCACACAAGTTTACACAACATACTCGATTCACACAGAGCACATGTAGAAAATACTTTGTACTTTGTAAATCAGTTACACGTTGAGATGTAAATCATAGTAAAGGAGGATGTTTGTCACCTCACACAGTAGTGACAATACCGTATCACACAGATACAAACTTGTGCAACTTTTACAAACATATTGCCATAGTCGGATTCCAGGCTACACTGATCAAGTGTGCGGGAACCCCATGCTTAGGGAGGCGATCAACCATCCCTTTAGCATCACACAGATCTCACATAGTTATCACACAGATAGTCATGGCACATCATACCCCATGGATAACGCTCACGGCATCTCGTGCTCCCATGGATCCTTATCACCCATTTCTATTCTCTCAAAATCTCGTGTGAGCTCTCGAGTGGAATACACAATATCCTCAAGGCATCAAGCACTCATTTACTTTCTCAAAATCCCCTTAAAAATGATGTGCGAGCAGGGCTGGTCAATCTACCTTTGCCTCTCATGCTCAGCACGACTCCACACAGTAAAGAAATAGAATGGCTTTTTTCACTAAGTATGAGTGAGAGGGTAAACTCCCTTTGATCACTCTGTATACACATTTCATACAATTGGTTAAAAGTGGAGCCTATCTATTATTGTTCTTTTTCAAAACATTTGAAAAATCTCTTTTCACAATAATCACGGAAGTCATGCAATACATGCTTATCGACTTATTTTCATACGTAGTTTTCTTCTAGATATATCAATATCTATCTATTATCTCATACAATTCACACAGCAGATAAGAAAACATACGTATAGCTATCTCTATAGCTTACATAAGTTCCTTACCTCGAATCACACTTAAATTTTTTTCTTTAATTCCACTAGCTTGTGATCCAGTCTTATCAACTCCACATTTATCTTCCGTAGCTGAAATTTTGCATCACACACATCAATATACTGTCATATACTTTATTTCATATGCATGATATTCAAATCAATGCATTTGGCCATTTACATCTCATTTGCCTCTTTTATGCGTTAGTGGACTTTATCCTCTTACAATTCCATTTCGAGTCTATAACTCATTTCCAAGAATCCCTTAGACTCCTCGAGTCTATCGATTCATCTTAAATCGGTATTGCACTCTTAATACCTCAAGTTCATGATTTTCATTTCATTGTGGCATTTCATCAAACACCACATATAGTCAATTTGAGCTACTTTTATTTCTACCACATGAACTTTATCAAATCATCTTATAAGTATCTACACATGCTTAATAACATCTAGGCATGCTTAAATCATCATCAAATTCATGCCTACTCAATAACTCTTTATTTTGACTCATTTAGCCATTTTCTAGGTCATGGATAGTTTAGCACTTGTAAGATGTTTCAACCCTTGATTTATATACCAATATATTTACACAAGTATATAAATTAACATGTATGAGATTGGGATATTGAAATCTTACCAATCTCAGCTTTTCTCCACTTAGCACACTTTGGGGAACAACTCCTTCTCTCCCTTAAATGGATCACCTCATCTTCTAGCTTCTAACTATGTTGTTCTTCTCCACTCTATGAACAACTTTGATGAAACAAACTTGCCTCCAACCTCTATGGAAAGTGTTTATAGTTTAGAGGGGGATTTAGGTCACTTGGTGTCAAAATATGAAAAGGTTTTCTTTTTTCCCGTGAAATGCAGGTCAGCAGATCCTGTTTTATAGAAATTCCCTTGATGAGATCGATCTACTACCCCAAGAGATCAATCTTCTTAGCATTTTTCCTCTTGAAACTAACCTTCCAGGCGTAATGAGATCGATCTGCTCTTAGCTTGAGATCGATCTGCACAACACAGAACCTTAAGGAGATCGATCTCGTTCCATTAGAGATCGATCTGTCCTGTTCCATTGCTCGAACAGATGCAATTTTGGCTCTTCCAGGTCGATCTTTCCTCCTATGAGATCGATCTGGCATTCATATTTTCCAGATTTTACGGCACTTTTTTGCAGTAACTCACACCAAACATACTTGATTTTGCTGCCATAGTCATTTTCTCATTCAACCATCTTTAAGGCATGAAAATGGCATCCATTTATCCTTTATGCATATTAAAACTTGTGTGCATTCATTGTATAACCAAAGGTATACAATATATATCAAATGGAAGTATAAAGCTTTATGCAACTCATGCAACTTCCTTCCATTTTACCACACTACTCATTTTGGGTTCTATCCACATTTACATTGAGAAAAGTCCATTTCTTCACATTCATACATAATGAAACTTGTGTGTACAACACAAACTTATATCACAAGTGTGTACATCAACTTATGGACTTATATCATTTATGTTTCATATAACATGCACATGTATACACTTATGCATTTCATAAGGTTTATATACAAAAATACGGGTCTTACACTTTTTAAGGCCAGATTGATCTTTAAAGCCTTCTGCCTGAAATAGATCGATCTCATTACATTGAGCAGATCGATCTCATGTATTTCAACAGATTGACCCCCTGCCTGCAAATTGTTGATATTCAGAGGGATTTAAGCAAGGCTAGATTAATCTCATCCCCTAGGAGATTGATCTCCTAAGACATTTTCTATAAAAATTGGGCAGTTGAATCTGCATTTCATGGGAAACAACTCATTTCCTCCATTTTTAACAAGTGACCTATCTTTCCCACTATAAAATCACCACTTTCCAATCAGTTTTGAGAGAAGTTCCTTTGAGTAAAGTTGTTCCTAGTGAGGAGGAGAACAACATAGTCTAAGATTGGAAGCTCAAACCTTGGATTGAAGGAAAAGAGGTTTTCCCCCAATTTGGCAAAGAGAGGGAAAAAGTCAAGCCAGGTAAGATTTAAATACACCATTTTCTAGGATGTTAATCTAGACATTTTGATGAGTGATTTGGTGTATATAATGTTGGCTTATATTTACGTTTACATGCTTAAACAACTATGACCCAGAATGGGTTTAGTGAGGCAAAATTGAAATGGCATACAGCTGATGATGATTTGAGCATGTAGAAATGTTAATGAGCAAGTATAGATGATTCTAAGATGACATTATGAAATCCATAAGTTGGATTAGATGAGGATTGATAATGGGCATGATAAGTGTTTGATGAAATGCTATAGAGAAAGAAAACGATGAACTAGAGGCATTGTGAGTACAATGTCGATTCAATATGAATCAATAGACTCGAGGAGTCTAACAAATTCTCAAGAAACAAATACAACGATTGAAATGGACTTAAGAGGGATTAGAGTCCCGTAAGTTGTAATGAGGCCATATTGATATAATGGGTCAATGCATCAATTTGAAAGCCATGTGAGTGAGAATCGAGTATATTAAAATAATACTGATGGGAGTAGTAAATACTTGCAGCTCTCGGAGCCGATAAGACCGGATCACGAGCGTTGAAAATCAAGGAAGGTGATTCGCGTGTGATTCGAGCGTGATTCGAAGTAAGGGACTTATGCGAGTTATTAGAAATAGCTATACATATGTTTTCTTACCTACTGTATGCAAATGAATACGATAAAGTATATAAATATTGATATATCTAAGTGAAGACTACGCATGAGAAGAAGATTATATGCATGAATTGCATGACTTCTATGCCTTATTGTAAAAAGAGGTTTTTACAAGTGTTTTTGAGAAAGTGTAATAATAGATTGGCTCCCGATTTCTAAATTTCCATGAAAAGCTTTTAACGAGTGATTGAAGGGAGATTGCCCTCTCACTCATACACAGTGAATGGAGCCATTTATTTCTTTTCTATGTGAACTTGTGCTAGAGCCGAAGGTGAGATTGTAGATTTACCAGCCTTGCTCGTACAACCTTTTAAAATAGGATTTTAAGAAAAATAACAAAAAAGGGTGCTCGATGCCTCGGGTGATGCTGTGTGATTCCACTCGAGAGCTCGCACTAGATTTTGGGAATTGTACTTGAGCCAAAGAGTACTGCTTAGTGATCTTGCTATGATTATGCTCGCATGTGAACCCCTCAATTTGAAGTGATGGGACAAAACTGTGCTCGATGCCTCAAGTATGATGTGTGTTCTTACGCTGAGTTGCTCGCACGTGTTCTCTTGAGCTTTACTGTGTGATAAGCAAAATCATGCTCAATGCCTCAGGTATGTTGTGTGATCTTACGCTAAGTTGCTCGCACGTGGTTTATGATGTTTGTTGTGTGACAAATAAAACCGTGCTGGAGTCGTCGTGTATTATTTAGTGATCTTGCACAGACCTGCTCGCACGTGATTTTGAGACAATGGAAATGGATGATATGGATCCACAGGAGCATGATGTATCGTGAACGTTAGCCATGGGGTACAATGTGTCGTTATATCTTAGTGATTTTGTGTGGGCTGAAGGGATGGTTGATTCGCCTCCCCAAGCTTAGGGTTCCCGTACTGCTGATCAGTGTTGCCTGGAATCCGAAATATGGCCATAAATATTTTTATCTATATGATACGACATTGTGTTACTACTGTGTGAGGTGACAAATGTCCCCTGCTGTGTGATACAGGGTGATATAAAATCCCATTATATGTCTTATATTACTTGATTTACGAAAAGATTTGTAAATGTGTTCAGTGTGAACTGATAAATGAAGCTGTGTGTTTCTTAAAGATTGAATTATGTGTCCTGTGTGAATTGATGTTGTATATGCATATACCCATCTAGCGAATTAATGGTTTCGCATCGATGGAAGTTATTTTCAAAGAAATGCATAGGTTTTATAAGGAAAATAAATGTTTATATTTTAGGCATGTAGATAGTGTACTTATTTACCTGCTTTCATATTTTTCTTACTAAACGTGTTAGCTCACCCCCTTATTTCCTCCTCCACAGATACTACGCAGTAGTGAGTTACTGTAGTTGTCCCTGCTACGGTGTTCTCCAGTTCTCCAATAGTATAGAGGTATACATTTATGAGAGAAAAATTTTATATCCTGTAATTTAATGCACCGTATAGTTATCTTTTGTACGAAAGGGATGTATATGATAGAAATTGATGCAAACGGTTTCGTATATTTATAAAAGAACAGTTTCTATTTCATTAATGGATTATGAATTATGAATGGATGAGATGTGGATATGGATGTTGACTCACAGCCCAATTGTATGTAGTAAGTTAAGTCACAGGAAGAGGCTCATGACATGAGCTATGTAGAAGAACCTATTCGGATACTCAACAGGAAGGAAAGGTTACTTTGGACGAAGAAGATCCCATTGGTAAAGGTTCTTTGCTAGCACCACTCAATAGAAGATGAAGCGTGGGAACTAGAGAGCCCTATGAGGGAGAAGTACACTCGATTATTTGATGTAGTGAGTTGAATTTGGAGGACTAAATTCTTAAAAAGGTGGGGAGGAATGTAAGACCCAAAATTTTTCATGTTATTATTCGTTTTAAGATAAACTGAGAAGTTTAAGACTTATGTAAATGTCTTTGTAGGACCGAAAAAATCGAGATGCTTGGGATAGTGGCACGAAGCTTGAGGCAACGTTTCGAGGTAAGATCTCAAATTTAAGTACTTTTTAATAAAGTATGATATTAAGCATGTTATGATGATTAGAAAGTGAAACTAATACATTAGTAGTAGAAAAACTAGTAAAACTCGGGTTTACGATAAACCGAGTAATGGGGACTAAAAAGGGAAATAAATTTGAAATAAATTTTAGAAATTTACAGAAAGTATTTTGAGACCATAGGAAATTATTATAAGTCATAATTTACATGAAGAACGAAAATTGAGTGGAAAAATGGAGGTCTCAATGATCGAATGAATTTTTAAAGTAAACCAAAAACCTAAAGCCATTTAGCTAGATAATGACCAAATCGCGTAAAATGAGCTCAATCGGGAAACTTTTATTAAACGAGTGACCCCTATATTTTTATGAGACACACTAGGGACATAGTATAACACTTGGGAAGTGATAATTTGGAGGAAATTGGACTAGAAATAACTTTTATGAATTTTCCAAAACAAAACATGTATTTCCCCTACTTTAGGAAACGGACCAGCCAATAAAACTCTTTAAATTTGGAGACCTTCTAGTAATTATTTGACCTTGATATTTTCCCAATTTAATTTTGACTTATTAAGCTTTCCAAAGAGCAAAATAACACATCGAAACCATCTAAATCCTGAGAGAACCAGCCACCTAAATTTGTCATATACGTCATTCTTGGTTCCCGATTACGTGATTTTTATGGTGGCCTTACAGCCACTTTCAGGTGATGGTCAAGAAGGATACAATCTTTCCCTTCAAGTATTCTACAACATATAAAAAATCCAGCCACAAAGGAGTTCATTTACTAGGTGAAAACATAGAGAGAATAATAGGAGCAGAATATGCCCTATTTCGAGGGAGAGAAAGTTTGATTTTTGAAAGTTTTTGGTTGGTGTTTCTTATAGTTTTTGATGATTCTAAGCTATATACATGTTGAATTACAATTGAGGATTTGTTTGGAGGATAAAAAACGTGGTCAACCTTGGTCAAAGTTGAGGTAAACTTGATGAATGATGATGAATATGAGATATGTTCTTATTTGATGTTTTTGAAGTATTTTTTGTTAAGTAGAATTTAAAGAAATAATTTTTATGGAAGTGTATAGTTCTGATCAGCATGCTTAAGTTATGGAAATGATGAAGTTTGGATGAATTCAAGGTTGTTAACAGTTAAATTTACATCGAAAAAGTCTAGTTTATAGTTTAGTTTAGTGAAAAATCGAAAGGTTTGAGAATTGGTAAAATTGGATTGATGAAAGTATGAATTATGTATATAAAGGTATTTAGGTTATTAGGATGGTGAATGTGAAGTTAGAATAATAAAATTGGCTAAAATAGCTTAAATCGGCACTAAATCGATAAAACCGAGAAAATAGGAAAAGTTGACAAAAAGGTCAAAATTGGTCAACCTTTAAGGAAATAAATACATATTTGGATATGTTGAGATGAACTTGAACAATATTTGATTATTTGGTATCATTTTGGGCAGCTCAAGGATTTGGCACAAAAAACGAGGTAAACTCATACCTCAACAAATTCACATTGCTTTAGCTCCGTTGAGGTATGGGATGCAATTAAAATAGTACTAACATCCGATATCTATTTATTTTTCATAAATGACTTGGAAACCTAGAAAGTACTTTGTTTGAAAACCAAACTTTCTCGATTTAAACCCGAAAAGAATAGGAAATCATTTTTCAACATCGAAATCATGGTTTTCACTTATTATATATAAATAAAATAGATATACATATTTTTTTATGGAAATTGACATAACTTTATGATTAAAGTTTAAATATAAAAGTAAGTATGTGTGAAAGTAAGGATTTTGAGACGATTGGCTACTATAAGTATATGTTGAGTGCTTAATCATGCCTGCAACTTTGGGTGTCCTAGTTCTGCCACACGTAGTGTTAGTTTAGATTAACCTGTGTAGTGCCTATTCCTCCTTAGTGGTGTTTGTTTTCCACTACATGTGGTGTCTATTTCTGTAGTATCTCGTATCGTACGGTGTGTGCCACTGGTGCCCATACCTTAGCTATGTGCTAGTTTGATTTAGATACTCTATTAAAATCGTTGTATGACCCTGATCTAGTCTACATCCCTTACCATGGCCATAGGTACTATTTCCTCTACGAAGGATGTGATATGTTGCATGATAACTATATTTAAATAACCTAGTCTCTATGTTTTGATGTATGATGTTTTAACGAAGGAAGTATGTATGATATTATAGCATATGAAAGTACGTACAACGTTTTAATGAAGTATGATGTATTTTAAAGTAAGCATGTAAATCGGTTTCATAAATATGTATGTATGGAAGTATATTCACTTGATTTTCCAAGTATATTTAAATGGTTAGAATTATTTTAAATGCATACCTTATTGAGCTTTTCCCAGATGCTCACCCCTTATTTTCTCCCATTTCAGAGTACCTGCAGTGAGAATTACTTAGTTATCTATGAAGTACTTGCGTAGCTGGTGGATTCAGTTATTTTCAGAATACTTATAGTACTCGCTCAGGTATATCAATTGGATGTTTATTTCCAGACATGTCTATGTACATACACTGGATTGTATATAAATGCTTTTGGGATGCTATCAGTTGTTTTATGGTTTAGTATGTAAATGATTTGGGAAGTGAATGAAGTGCTGATGATACTGAGTATAGATATGGATGTTGTAGTTGCAAAAATGTAGAGTTGGAAGTAATAAATCTAAGAAATAAAATCAACTGTCTTGCGAATATAAACTGCGTTTACATGTAGGAGGATAGACTAAAATATAAGAGCATATGCTGCCCAAATTTTTGGCAAAATTAAATGGTTAAAACGATAAGTAAAGAAAGAATTAAAGTAACCTACACTGTACAGGAATACAACCTAAGTAGGAAAATAAGATTTTAAGGAAAACGTTAACCCCTATTTTCACTCTTCTGAGGCATTACAGTTAACGTGGTATCAGAGCAAAGGTTGTGTACTATTGTCAGTATCGGGTATTTAACATGTGATTAAATCCCAAGTATTTGTTCTTGTCTGGTTATAAATTGTATATATTTATTATAGTTGTAGCTAAAAATTATTAGTATCGATGCAGGTAATACATATCAGTCAGTATGAGTGGTAGAAGAGGTCGCCCATAGAGGCACCGAGAACCTTCACCCCCTCCCCTTAAGCTAAAGAGCCCCGATACCTGGATGAGGAGACTAAAGTAGAGTGTTCAGGGTATGAGAGAGGGGCTCAATGCCTTCACAGCTATGTTTGCCCAATAATTTGAGGCACATGCTTTAGTTTTTGGTCCTACTATGCCTGCACCTCCTCTTTCGCCTCCTCTTCCATAGGCTCCTTAGGCACCTCTGGCAATTCAACCTCAGGTACAGCTTGGGGCAGATGATAGAGATAAGGTCAGAATTAAGGACTTTCTTAGGATGCACCCTCCAGAGTTTAAAGGTGTCAAAGAACCAATACTAGTTGAGGAATAGTTGGTAGACTTGGAACGAATATTTAAGTATTTGGAGTACACAGATGCAGATAGAGTCAGAATGGAAACTTATATGTTGACTGGAAAGGCCGGTATATGGTGGAGAACCACCAGAACATATCTGAGGTCTTGACATCTAGAGATTATAAGGGAGATTTTTCTAGTTGCTTTCAGGGGTTAGTATGTACTGCCTGCTGCCCAATAGAGAATGCAGACAGAGTTTCTAGTGTCAACACAGGGCAATATGATTGTGGATGACTATGAGAACAGATTCTCTACTCTTATGCAGTATGACTTAGAGATAATAAAAAATGAGCAATGTCGCACGCGGAGGTTTTTGTCTAGTTTGTGACCCGCTATTTGGGACAGACTACTTGGTTTTCGTATTACAGAATTCAGTGATGCATTAGAGCCTACTCAGGATATTGAGAGAGGCCTTGATATTACTCAGGCTCAATACGAATTTTGGGGGAACTCAAAGGGTAAAGGTAAGAGAGTAGAGATCTCTAGAATAGAATTGAAAAGGGGTCAGCCAAAGAGACTGAAGCTTGACGAGTCTCCAGTGAGGGTTGATAAGTCGATACTACTATCATTACCCCTGTAGCCACCCGTAGTCATCTGTTATCTATGAGAAGTTGTAAGGATTGTGGTAAGATGCATAGTGGGCTATGTTACTGGAGAGCGGGTGCCTATTTTTGTTGTGGACAAAAGGGACACTTGATTAACGATTGTTCGCTATTGCAGACTCCACAGCCCAGGGATCAGCCACTCCCACCACCTGAGAGACAGGTAGAGGCTGCGTAGAGGTAAGCCCCCTAGAGACAGGCCACAGCGAAAGAGAAGGGTAAGAAGTCTATCTATCGAGGGTGAGTCTTCGCGCTTTATCAATAGATAATGGATACCTCATTCGATGTTATCAGATGTAATCTTCTTGTCTGTAATCATAGAGCTAATGTTTTGTTTGACCCTGGATCCACACACTCGTTCATTTCACTTCAGTTTGCAAGATGTCTGCATGTAAAATCTGAACCCCGAGATTTCGTATGTCATATTAGTACTCCCATGCATGAGACACAAATAACTAATAGAGTGTGTAGGAACTGTGAAATCAAGGTGGGAGACAGGGTAATGAATGTAGATATAGTCTTACTAAATATGTTTGGCTTTGATGTAATATTAGGAATGGATTGGTTAACCGCCAATAAAGTAAGTTTAGACTATTATACCAAGACTGTAACCTTCTCCCTACCTGATGAATTTGAAGTATGTTTTGCAGTTAAGAAATGAAATATATGATGCTTTGAAATATGAAATTCCATGAACTCTTTTGATGTTTTATTGTTGATGAAGGTTATATAGCTTTTGTTTTGGATACGAGTCAGGAACATCCAAGTATACAGGATATACGAGTTGTTTGTGAGTTTCTAGAATTATTTCTTGATGACTTACTGGGTTACCATTGGAGAGAGAGCTGGAGTTTACTATCGACTTAGTACCAGATACCTTGCCAATCTCTAAGACTCCCTGAAGAATGGCACCAGTTGAATTAAAGGAGCTAAAGAAATAGTTGCAGGAATTACTAAACAAGGGTTTTATTAGACCCATTGTGTCACCTTGGGGAGCTTTGGTATTGTTTGTCTGAAAGAATGATGGTAGCCTCCAGTTATGCATAGATTACAGATTGTTGAATGAGGCTATGATACAGAACAAATACCCTTTGCCCAGAATCGATAACTTATTTGATCAATTGAGAGGGGCTTTAGTATTTTTAAAGATTGATTTGAGGTCCGACTATCACCAGTTGAGAATTAGAAAAGAAGATGTGGCCAAAACAACATTCAGAACCAGATATGGTCACTATCAGTTTTTAGTGATGCCTTTTGGCCTAACTAATGCCTTGTTGCTTTCGTAAGTCTGATGAATGAAGTATTTCAGGATTATCTGGATCAATTTGTGATTGTCTTTATTGATGACATGTTGGTTTACTCTAAGTCCCTGCAGGAACATGAGCAGCATTTGAGGACATTTCTTTAGACTCTTCGAGAGAAACAGTTATATGGGAAACCTAGTAAATGTGAATTCTGGCTAGAGCAAATAGCTTTCCTTAGTCACATTATATCGAAGGACGGGGTGTTAGTTGATCAGTCCAAGGTTGTGGAAGTATTCAAATGGGAACGACCAAGGACTATAACTGAGATGAAGAGTTTTCTGGGGCTGGCGAGGTACTACCGAAGATTTGTATAGGGATTCTCTAGAATAGCAGCTCCATTGACTAAGCTTACACTAAAGGAATTCCTTTTGTTTGGCCAAAAGCATGTAAGCAGAGTTTTCTAGAGCACAAATGGAGATTAACTACCACGTCTGTCCTAACTATTCTAAGTGGTTCAGGAGGATTCACTGTAGACTGTGATGCTTCTCACAAGGGTTTGGGATGTGTACTTACGCAGAATGGTCGAGTTATAGCTTACGGTTCTAGAAAATTGAAGGACCATGAGCGAAACTATCCCAACCATGATCTGGAGTTAGCCATTGTGGTATTTGCTTTGAAGATTTGGCGGCACCACCTGTATGGTGAGAAATTTTAGATCTTTACTGACCACAAGAGCTTGAAGTATATATTTGATCAGAAGAAGCTTAACATGAGATAGAGACGGTGGTTAGAGTTCTTTAAAGATTATGACTGCGAGATTTTGTGTCATCTGGGTAATGCAAACATAGTGGCAGATGCTCTCAGTAGGAAGGGTATAGTGTCGCATATGATGATTAGAGAATGAGAGCTACTGGAAAAGTTCATCGGACTCTATATTAATGTAGAAAAAGCAGAGGTTGGAATTATGGCTAGCCTACGGGTTGAGCCCAACATCTTAGATCATATCAGAATGGGGCAAAGAAATGATCAGAGCTTGTTAGATTTTGTTAGCCAAGCAGAGCAAGCTTCGTAGTCAGATTTTATGGTCAGTGAAGATGGGTTGTTGAGGTTCAAGGGTCAAATCTGTGTTCTGAGTGATAATGCCCTGAGACAGTAGATTTTGAGAGAGTCTTACTACTCCTACTACACCATGCACCCAGGCAGTACCACAATGTATCATGATCTGCGGAAGCGAGATGTAGCAGAATTCGTGCCCAAATGTTTTGCATGTCAGCAGGTTAAAATTGAGCATCAGAAACCTGCAGGATTTCTTAAGCCCTTGCCAGTGCCTACGTTGAAATGGAAGCACATCATGGTGGATTTTATTATGGGGTTACCACAGACCCAAAGAGGTCATGACGTAATCTAGGTAATAGTTAACAGATTGAATAAGAGTGTCCACTTTCCTCGCCATTAAGAGTACAGATTCTTTGAGTGCCTTAACAGAACTATATGTCAGAGAGATAGCTCGATTGCATGGGGCTCACGTGAGCATTACGTCTGATAGGGATTCCAAGTTTACCTCTAGATTTTGGAGACATTTTCAGGAAGCCATTGGATCTCAGTTGACTTTCAGCACTGCCTACCATCCTCAAGCTGACGGTCAGTCCGAGCGAACTATTCACACCTTAGAGGATATGTTGAGGGCGTGTGTAATGGATTTTAAGGATTCATGGGATGACCATTTGTTCCTTGCAGAGTTTGCTTATATAATAGCTACCATACTAATATCGGGATGGTGCCTTATGGAGCTCTATATAGTAAGAGATGTAGGTCCCCAGTTGCTCGGGAAAGTGGGTGACCAAAAGATTATGGCTCTCGATTTATTGGAACAGGCAGCGAAGGTCGTTTAGATTATTTATAACAGACTCCAGGTAACTCAGAGTTAGCAAAAGAGTTACGTCGATGTCCGTAGACGGCTACTAGAGTTTCAAGTTGGGGACTCCGTGTTTCTGAAGGTATCTCCGAGCAAGGGATCATGCGTTTTGGAAGGAAAGGGAAGTTGAGTCCTCGCTTCATCGGTCCGTTTGATATACTAAAGAGACTAAGAGATGTTACTTATCGGTTAGCTTTACCTCCACAGCTTTCTGGGATATATAATGTCTTCCACGTCTCAATGTTGAGGAAATATAATCTGGATCCCTCCCAAGTCATTGAATATGAAGCCTTGGATATTCTGAGAGATATGAGCTATGTAGAAAAACCTATCCGGATACTCGATAAGAAGGAAAAGGTACTTTGGATGAAGAAGAACCCATTGGTAAAGGTTCTCTGGCAGCACCACTCAATGGAACAAGCAATGTGGGAACTAGAGAGCCTTATGAGGGAGAAGTACCCTCAGTTGTTTGACGTAGCAAGCTGAATTTGGAAGACCAAATTCTAAAAAAGGTGGGGAGGAATGTGAAACCTAAAATTTTTCACTTTATGATTCATTTTAAGATAAACTGAGAAGTTTAAGACTTGTCTAAATATTTTTGTAAGGCTTAGAAAGATAGAGATGGTCAGGCTAATGGCACGAAGCCCGAGACACACGTTTCGAGGTAAGAT
Organism: Firmiana major; assembly: GCA_033439115.1. Taxonomy (NCBI): domain Eukaryota; kingdom Viridiplantae; phylum Streptophyta; class Magnoliopsida; order Malvales; family Malvaceae; genus Firmiana; species Firmiana major. Next base: position 14,861,839 of record CM065903.1, on the reverse strand, counting down.
CGCAAATCTAAGTACTTTTGTAGAAAGTATGGTATTAAGCATGTTATGATGATTAGAAGGTGAAAATAATACATTAGAAGCAGAAAAGCTAGAAAAACTCAAGTTTATGAGAAACCGAGTAAAGGGGGCTAAAAAGGGAAATAAATTCAAAATAAATTTTAGAAATATACCAAAATCATTTTGACACAATAGAAAATTAGTATAAGGTATAATTTACATGTAGATTGAAAATTGAGTGGAAAAATGGAGGTCTCGGTATCGAATGAATTTTTACAGTAAACCGAAAACCTTAAGCCATTTTGCTCGGTAATGACCAAATCGCACAAAATGAGCTCAATCAGGGAACTTCTCTTAAAAGGTGAACCCCAAATTTTTATGAGACACACTAGGGACATATTATAACACTTGGGAAGTGATAATTTGGAGGAAATTTGACTAGAAATAATTTTTATAAATTTTCCAAAACAAAACATGTATTTCCCCTACTTCAAGAAACTGACCAGCCAATAAAACTTTTCACATTTGGAGACCTTCTAGAGATTATTTGACCCTGATATTTTCTAAATTTAATTTTGACTTATTAATCTTTCCAAATAGCCAAAGACCACCTCGAAAGCATCTGAAACCCGAGAGAACCAACCACCCAAAGCTGTCGTATGCGTCCTTCTTGCTTCCCAATTGCGTGATTTGTACAGTGGCCTTCCAGTCACTTTTAGGTGATGGTCAAAAGGATAAAATCTTTCCCTTAAAGTCCTCTACAACATACAAAAAATCCATTCACAAAGGAGTCCATTTAGTAGGTGAAAACTTAGTGAGAAGAATAGGGCCAGAATCTACCCTATTTCAAGGTGAGAGAAAGTTTGATTTCTAAAAGTTTTTGGTTGGTTTTTCTTATAGTTTTTGATGATTCTAAGCTATATACATGTTGAATTAAGTTGAGGATTTGTTTGGAGGATCAAAAACGTAGTCCACCCTGGTCAAAGTTGAGGTAAACTTGATGAATGATGATGAACATGAGATATGTTCTTATTTGAAGTTTTTGAAGGATTTTTTATTAAGTAGAATTTAAAGAAATAATTTTTATGGAAGTGTATAGTTCTGATCAGCTTGCTTAAGTTAAGGAAATGATGAAGTTTGGATGAATTCAAGGTTATTAATAATTAAATTTATACCAAAAAAGTCTGGTTTATAGTTTAGTTTAGTGAAAAATCGAATGGTGTGAGAATTGGTAAAATTGGATTGATGAAAGTATGGATTATGGATGTGAATGAGTAATTAGGTTATTAGGATGCTGAATGTGAAGTTAGAATAATAAAATTGGTTAAAATAGCATAAACCGACACTAAATCGGTAAAACTGAGAAAATAGCAAAAGTTAACAAAAAGGTCAAAATTGGTCAACCTTTTAGGAAATAAATACATATGTTGATATGTTGAGATGAACTTGAACAGTATTTGATTACTTGGTATTGTTTTAGGCAGCTCGAGAATTTAGCATGCAAAACGAGGAAAACTCAGACCTCAACAAATTAACATTGCTTTAATTCTGTTAAGGTAAGGGATGCAATTTAAAATAATACTAACATCATATATCTATTTATTATTCATAAATGACTTGAAAATCGTAGAAAGTACTCTGTTTGAAAACCAAACTTTCTCGGTTTAAACTCGAAAGGAATAGTAAACCATTTTTAAACACTGAAATCATGGTTTTCACTTATTATGTATAAATAAAATAGATATACATATTTTTTATGGAAAATGACATGACTTTATGATTAAAGTTTCAATATAAAAGTAAGTAAGTATGTATGTATGAAAGTAAGGATTTTGAGACGATAGGTGACTATTAGTATATGTTGAGTGCATAATCATGCCCCCTTATTTGTGGTGTCCTGGTTCTGCCACACGTAGTGTTAGTTTAGATTCACCTGTGTAGTGCCTGTTCCTCCTTAGTAGTGTTTATTTTCCACCACACGTGGTGTTTATTTTCGTAATATCTCGTATCGCACGGTATGTGCCACTGGTGCCCATGCCCTAGCTGTGTGCTAGTTTGATTTAGATACTATATTAGAATTATTGTATGACCCTGATCCAGTCTACAGCCCTTACCATGGCCATAGGTATTATTCCCTCTACGGAGGATGTGATATGTTGCATGATAACTATATTGAAATAGCCTAGTCTCCATGTTTTGATGTGTGATGTTTTAACGAAAGAAGTATGTATGATGTTTTAGTATATGAAAGTACGTATAACGTTTTAATGAAGTATGATGCATTTTAAAGTAAGCATGTAAATCGGTTTCATAAGTATGTATGTACGAAAGTATATTCACTTGATTTTCCACGTATTTTTAAATGAGTAGAAGTATTTTAAATGCATACCTTATGTGAGATCTGAGAATTTTAGATATATTTTAATGATGTAATAAGAACTTGAAGTGTAATTTATTGAGCTAAGTGAATTGTGGAAATTATATTTGGAGATTTATGTGTAAGTGTTTAACATAAGTGTGAAACTAAGAGGTCAGATCGATCTTGGAGAAGGAGAGATCGATCTGGTGAGTTAAAAATGACAAGGAAGGAGGAATTTAAGGAGCAGATCGATCTCCAATGAAAGATGATCGATCTCCTTATGATTCTGTTTGAGAGAAGATCGATCTCATGAGGAAGGGATCGATCTCTAATATTTCTGTTTGGTAGAAGATCGATGTCCTCAAGGAGCAAATCGATCTCATAAAGCCATAAAGAGATCGATCTCACCCCTCGACAAATCGATCTCCTAGGCATAAAATTACCCCAAATCGTCCCCAAATTCAAATGCAGATCGATCTCATCAAGAGCCAGATCAATCTCCTACCCTCCGTCTATATAAGGAACCCCTGTTTTCTCCTGTAATTTCATTTTCTCTCTCTTCAAAACCCCATTTTCACCCGAGCCCTAGCTTTCTCACTCATCCAAAGCACCCATTTCCGTCCAAATCAGAGGTTGTGGCAAGAAAGAAAGTTGTTCCTCATCAAAGGGAGAACAACATACTTGGAAATTAGAAGACGGGTTGAATCGAGGCAAGAGATAAGCTCTCCATAAGTTTTGGGTAATTTCTAAATCTCGATCTTGATATTAGAGATGATTTTGGTGATAATGGTTGTTGGCATTGTGTTGAACTAGCTGGAAAATGATTAGGGATTGATGAAATTACAATGTAGTTGGGGTGATGATGATATTTAGCAATTTTGGTAATTTTGGGAATTTTGAGTTATAAATGAAAATTTAGACAATGTGGTGATTTAGCATAGATATTGTGGCATGGGAAGTGTAGGATGTTGAGATGTTGTGAATGAGATTGTGGATTGTGATAGAGTTACGGGAATTGAGAGATTTGAGGTGTTATGAGCAATTATGCTCGATTTTGAGAATTGAGGTTACTGCGATGATGAGTATTGATGTTTTAACATCGTTTGGACAGCTCGGGAGTTCCAGAGTGGAATGCGAGACTAGTTCGTGACAAGGGGGAAACAATTGCACTATACGAGGTGCAAAGAGGTAAGGGAAACTAAACCATTTGTGTATGTGATTTGTGAACTATTATAGCATGATTTGCGATTTATAAAACAAGCATGTTTGATTTGTTGTGTTTTGATGAGAATGCATACGGTTTTTATAGCCGGTTGGAGCCCATTATTTTATGAGTTTATAAGCTAAGTGGGAAATTGCTTTATAAACCGTTGAGGTTGTGTGAGAAATGAATTGGGCTCTACATTAAGGCAATATTGAGATTTGAGAAATGTGTGCGTGTTTTGTCGGTGGGGACTCGATTTTTAAATATATTTTGTGTTGAGTACAAAACGGTTTTAAATTAGTTTTATGAGAGAAAACCACTATGAGTTCTACGTGAAGGCAAACCAGTTTTATACTATAATGGCTATTGATAAAGACTTAGGTGTGTAAATTTTGAATACACACCGGGCATTGCTCTGGTAGCATGTAAGCTCGATTCTTCTCCGTTCTAGTAACATGAGAACCCTAATTGGTGGTCGTTGCCACGTGAGATCCCCTATTCTGTGGCTATGCCACGTATATTTGGTGGCCGTTGCCACGTGAGAACCCTAATTGGTGGCCGTTGCCACGTGAGAAACCCCATTCTGTGGCTGTGCCACGTATATTTGGTGGTCGTTGCCACGTGAAACCCTATTCTGTGGCTGTGCCACGTGTGAATCTAAATCAGTGGCTATGCCACGTGTGTTTGGTGGCTGCGCCACGTGCATTATTATTACAGTGATTTTATCATGTATATTGAGAAAGCCATTATCGCATTATTTTCACATGCTTGTTACTGCTCTATACTGAGCCTTTTACATCATGTTTCCACATGATTTTGAGATATGAGAATGTTGTTTTGAGAACTTTCATGCTATGGTTTTCAAATGAGTATACTGAGTTTCACATGCAAATAAATATTTTATGATGTGCATTATGGTTTATATAATGAGTCCCTTACCCCCTTACTGAGCGATTTAGAAGCTCACCCTGTTTTCTTTCCCCCCAAATTTCTTCAAGGGAAAAAGGGTTCCCTGCGACGTACGGAGTAGTGGCTAGTGGAGGACTTGAGCTCCAGGCCATATATTGTATTTTGAGTATCATTTATCTTTTCATGTACCCAGACAATTTTTGTAATTACAGACACTTGATGTATAACATTGTCTGTGATGTATTAGGATTAATTAACTTAATACTGAATAATGTATTGATATGATATATAATTTCTAGTGATGAGATCCTGAGGTATGATAAATATGATGACGTATAACACTACACAGGAATGCACCCTTAATTGTGAATTGTTGAGTAAAAAGTTTTAAATTTACCCTATTTTCCGCATTTTCGGGGTGTGACACCTTACTAATCTTTTCCCAGATGCTCACCCCTTCTTTTCTACCATTTCAAAGTTCCTGCATTGAGAATTACTTAGCTATCTATGATATACTTGAGTAGCTGGTGGTTCAGTTATTTTCAGACTACTTACAGTACTCACTCAGGTATATCATCAGATGTTTATTTCCAGACATGTATATGGTACAGATATTGGATTGTATATAAATCCTTTTGGGATGTAATCAGTTGTTTTTTGAATTATTATGTAAATGATTTGGGAAGTGAATGAAGTGCTGATGATACTGAGTACAGATATGGATGTTGTAGTTGTAAAAATGTAGAGTTAGAAGTAATAAATATTGGAAATAAAATCAAGTACCTTGCGAATATAAATTGTGTTTACATGCAGGAGGATAGGCTAAAATATCAAAGTTTTTTGGCAAAATTAAATGGTTAAAACGATAAGTAAAGAAAGAAATTAAGTAACCTACACTGTACAGGAATGCAACCTAAGTAGGAAAATAAGATTTTAAGGAAAACGTTAGCCCCTATTTTCGCGCTTTCGGGGCGTTACACTTCCTCCCTGGTTTTCCCTCCTCCTCATGCTATCTCCCTCGGTTTCACTCTCCCTATTCACTATCTCTTCCCCTGTTTTTGTTTTCTAGGTGCTCGAACAACCTTGGTTTTAGCCCCCTTCTCCCTTAGCCACAACGCCCTGCTCCAGCCAAACTACTGCCTCTCTTGTTCATGCTTTTACTTCCACCAGGTCGCTCAACCTTCCAGGAGGTCGAGATGAGCCCTTGTTTTTGACTTCATCTCTATCCCAACGAGAAAGCTCCCTCACTTCTCGAGTTTTCCTTCTCCTCTACTTCTCTGTTTTTCTTTCCCTATCAAATCTGTTCGAATGTATCATTTCTCTTTCTTTCTCGACGATTTTGCTTATTCAGAAAGGATGTCTCCTCAGTTTTGCTTCAGCCAACAGTACCATTCCTGTTCTTTCCTCTCATTTTTCTGTCTCTTCCTCTCACTGTCTCAATCAGTTTCTTCCTATTTTCAACTACCATCAAGCAATGCTTCAACCCTTTATATTTTTGGTTCCAAGTTTTTTCCTTTTCTCGATTTGTCCCTTCTAGTGCAGATCACTCTCTCTGTTTCTGCTCACTAACTCCCTTACATGTCGTTTTCAGACCATTATACTCCATTGCTTTCCTTTCTTTTTAGCCTGCTTCACCACAGTCCCTCTCTTTCATTTTTCACTTCCCGATTTCATTCATCCTACATGTTTGCTTTTGCTAACCATCACTAACTGCTTATATATGATATTAAACTGACATTAGATAATTTCCTTCCCTTTCTTCCTTTCAATTCGAGCTCAAGTTTTCTTCAGCAAATCAATCACCCACCTACCATTTCCTATCTCTCGGTTCAGACCTCTCTCTTTTCTGCTTCCAAACTCTCTCGGCCAGTCCCCTCATCAATAGGAATTCAATCGCATTACAACCCACCTATAATATTGGATCTGTCTTCAACCTACTATTCTTAGACAAATTTTAGGTAAACATCATTTTTCCTACCGATTTGACCACCGTTTCTACTCCCTTGTAGCAGACTTGGGAATATGGGTTGGCTTTTTTTGGAAGCCAATCCTTATCCTTTTTAAAATATTAAAATGGTATAATATTTTTAATACAATATAATTTGATTAGTGGGGGTATAATATTACATCTTATTCTAATTCTTATCACCTATAGTTTTGCATTTATTTATACTATGAAATAAAATATTTATTTGCTTGAATTCATCTAAATCTCTTATACCAAAATTATGATTTAATTCAATCATCCACTAAGATCACACTTTTAATCCTAATTGATTAATTTACTATTTATGGTTAAAACCGATTACATGAAAATTCGTGAAGATTACATTCTCCCCACCTTAGGAAATTTGGTTCCAAAATTTAAAATTACATCAGTCCTTAAACAGATGTGCGTATTTCTCTCGTATTAAACTTTCCAATTCCCACGTAGCCTCCCCTGAGGTGTGATGCTACCACATAACTTTTATCAAAGGGATTGTCTTAGATAGCAATACTTTCTCTTTCTTGTCCAGTATTTGAATCGGCTTCTCTACATAGGTCATATCCTCTTTCAACTCTAGTGGTTCATACTTTATCACATGCGTCGGATCTGGATGATACTTACGTAGCATCGAAACGTGGAAGACATTATGAATACTCGATAACTCTGGCGGTAGAGCCAATCTGTAAGCTTTGTCTCTCAATCAGTCTAAGATCTCAAAAGGTCTAATATAACGGGGACTTAGCTTCCCTTTCTTCCCAAATCTCATTATTCCATTGGAAGGAGAAACTTTCAGAAATACCGAATCTCCAACTAAAAAACTCCAAGGGTCTTTGTCTTTGGTCAGCATAACTTTTCTGCTTGCTCTGAGCTGTTCTTAGCCTCTCACAAATTAGTTGCACATCCTCAGAAGCTTGCTTAACCAGATCGGGAGCAAATATCTTTCTTTCGCCCACTTCTTCCCATCCAATCGACGAATGACACCTTCTACCGTACAAAGCTTCGTACAGTACCATCTCGATACTTGAGTGATAACTGTTATTATATGCAAACTCCGCTAATGGTAAGTGGTCATCCTAGGTGTAACGTCCCAAAAGCGCAAAAAAAGGGGCTATTTTAAACTTTTCTTAGCTTTTACTTATGTTGCATTCCTATCAGTGTCGAATACTTAACCAATTTATTTTACAAAAATTTCGCCAGCATAACGACGTATTTTGGACTTTACGCACCTGCAAAGTGTAAACGCAGTTTATATTCGCAATCCAATTGCTTTTAATCTCTTTTCTTAATCATCAACACATCTCATCATCATAGCAATACAGAATAATATAAAGTTACATACATATCATTAAAATTACGTAGTTAAACTTTGTTCATCAACATTTATATCTAACTTACATCCCAAAATTATCCTTTACAATAATTGTCTATGCTTTACATAATGTCTAGAAAGTAAGTATAATATACCTTGCTTATATAAAAGTAATCCAAAAAAGGGTTGGGTTCACTCGTCCACGACCACTATGCTCAAGTGTAGATGCGATCATTAAAAATGCTCTGAATAGGGGAAAGAAAAGGGGGATGAGCTCTTCAAGCTAGTAATTAGTGTATCAAAAAAGTGAGAAGTATATATCAGAAAATAGTAGGCTTTGAGCCATACTTAGTAAAATAATCAATATATTCATATACATTCTTGAAAACCATTCTTACTTTTAGAAAACTAAATTAGATCAAGACATAGTCTGAAGCTGATCATTCTTTTAAAGTCTAACAAACAGAAAACCTTTCTTTAAAGTCAAATAAACAAATACTTTTCTTTGAAGTAAAAACAAACATATAACAAAACATATTTTCCAAAACCGACTCAAATCGAAACAGATACAAGGCTTATCATTTATCTTTCAAATTAGACAAACAAGTCATATAGACTAGGCATTTAAAAGTATTAACCATAAGTCATGATCATTTAACATATAGGGTAGCTATGACCATGGTAAAGTTGTAGACTGCATTAGGGTTGTACAATGCCCCACGCCACTAAACAAATATATCCAAAACAAAAAGTGGCAATTCAAAATGCTTTGAGTGGCACGAAATACCCAACATGGTTTGGCATGCATCACAAGTGACTAATCGCACTCAAGTTCCCAAAGGCATACACCACGGTGGTCCAAACTCCACACGGGCTATGTGTTATGCTCAGAAACGTGAAAAATAGGGCAATTTTAAAACTTTTTAATCTATTTAACTGAGTTGTGTTCCTGTCTATGTCATTTTCTTAACTCTTATTCTTTTATAAAATTTGACAGCATAACGGCTGCATTATGACTTAACCCAACCTGCAGAGTTTAAAACGCAGTTTATAATTTTCAACCCATATCTGCAACACAGTTTTACTTCTATTCCAGGATCTCCTAACATCCACAACATATATTTATTCTGCATAATAAAAACTCTGTACATAAACATAATCCTTTATAACTATTACATCCTGACTGTCATATACATTAGTGTCTATGCTATGCATCGTGTCTGGAACAAAAGTAAAGCTATACCTCGTCGCTACAAATGATCTAACGAAAGGTCGGACTACCTAGTCGACAACCTCTAGCACGTGAGTGAAGTAGAATCACTGTAAGTAATCTGAAAGATGGAAAGGAAGGGGGTGAGCTTTTCAAGCTCAGTAAGAGATACATTTAAAGTAACCTTAGTACTTAAAACAAGTACAATATGTGATTTCACAACTCAACATAAACATGTACGAAAGTAGAGATGCTTACATTTATAAAAGCAAAAAAAAAAAAAAACATGCTTTAAAATCATTAGTTTACACATCATGCATCCTTTTCGTAAAACGTATCATGCTATAAACATATCATTAGTGTAAATAGTCATAAAACATCTCATAGGTCTCAAATCAAGTATATCATATTATTCACTTTAAAAGTGAAAGCATAACTTTCATATGCACATTTCATAAAAATCTAACTCATGGGCTACCTTAAAAATCACATTATAGAAAAACATGTGCTAACTAACAAACAACATATAAGGTAGCATGAAATGTGCTAAAACATATTTCTTTTTCGTGGAGACATGGCTTCATCATAACTGGTCTCGAAAGACAGCGTCAACATATCTGGTACATATTGCCATAGTAAAGGGAAATGTAAGACTGGATCAGGGTCGTACAGTGCCTTACTGGACTGTGTGGTACGGGGCTATGGTGGGGTGACTCATTACGTGCCTGCAAAGGACTCGCAGTATCTAAGCAGTCTCAATGAATGAACTTTAAATGGTTACATCGTACCACAATTCATCTCATCTCGTCAGAGCCATGCCCGTTCCCTGGTCGTCGGCTAAGAAGATCCTTGATCGTTCTTGTACCCTTTTCTCAATATAAAAGATCGAACCCAGATCACTCTGACCTCATAACATCATACACCTTGCCATAATCTCAACACATCAAACAAGTTTTTCATAAACAGAGTTCTCGATTATCTACTCCATATACTAAAAACATAGTTTTCGTAAAACATTTCTAGGACTTTAACCTGTAAACTCATGGAAAACATATTCTGCTTTCATTCCATAAGTGAAAATCCTTTTTTTTATACAATAAAATACTTATTAAAATGTATCTCATGCAATAAATGTTATTTTGAAAGGCTGGCATAAATTTGTTTCGGTTTTTAAGTGAATAGTGCTCATTTCGACTTTCAAGAAAGACATTTTTCACAAACTAAACTAATTATCCACATAGACATTTGGTAAGGTGGGAAAGTACTAATGCTACTATAAATTATATCCCTTACCTCTTAACCTCGGAGGTAGTGCACGCTCCTCAATTTTTTAGCTTGCTTCGAAATACGTGCCAATAACCCGAGCTGTCATGTCACACCCCACTTTCGTGTGCCCTTTTATCCATACATACACTACTACGATTGGGCTATGAGTCAATGTATTTACTAAGTTCCATGCATTTATAGCAAAAAATTTAAAAGTTTTAAATCACACTCCCAAGTGTGTGAGTAGATATACAAAATCAATTGTATAATATAGTATCCTTACATAACATCCCCATACAACTGCTTACAACTTTAATTCATAACTGTGTGATACATTATAATAGATACAAAATGCTCGTGTGTATATAAAGTTTTATACCTTTGCAACTAGTGGGAGCTGTCCAATACAAAAAGGATCTTAAGACCACCACACTGTCCTACTTCTCATTATCTGGAGGGAAAAAAGTAGTGGGATGAGTAAACCACAGCTCAATAAGGAAAAGGATGCTAACAGGTAGATATTGTATTATCTACATAGCCCATGCATGCATAAACAAAACCATGTTTCAATGTAAACAGAAATATTACTAGAAAATGCATTTCAACATTACTTCTCAATAAGCATTTTCAGGAAAACAAGTAAAAGATATTCCCATTTGAAAACATGTCATAAACAGTGCTATCACAGCACAAGCATTCAAATCAGGAGATTTATCAAATCATAAAACCTCTTTGCTTTTCTCAAATCAATTCATTTCTGAGTTTCTCAATTTCTCTTATCTCTGAAACAGGCATGGAATTCTCGGCAATCTTATCCACTACATATGGCCATAGTCAGTGATCCCAGGCCTCACTGATCAGGTGTACACAGGGCATCACTTCGCCTAAAGGGGAATGGGTTAGTCCTACCCTCCGGCTCATCTCAATCAACATCATCTCCCTCACCATATCCTATATACTCACGATATAAGGTATGCCATGTGTCATCTATGCGATACTCGTACTTACGTGCACCAAGCACAGTACATGGTATACCAATGGACAACCACACAGTTCAATGTACGAACATAGACCAAGCCCATCTACTAACTCCAATGGACTAATCATCCTGAACCATGTCTCATATACCAGGTGAGTAAATCAGCGTGAAACACAGTCATCACAAGGCTCCAACGCGGTATCTCTCTGTGTGAGCAACAGCTTCTAACATTGTACCATCTCAAACTCAGTAAAACTAGTGCGAGCAATGCTCCAGCAACTTTCTCAAATCATCGTGCGAGATGAACTCTAGCACAGCATGTCAAAACATAGAAACATGTGCGAGCTAAAACTCCAGCACATCATCATTATAAAACCACGTGCAACTCAGGCTCTAGCACAGTTTATCAAAACATGCAGACGTATGCGAGTAAAACTCCAACATAGTCAAAATCATTAAAAACTGGTGTGAGTTAATGCTTCAACACCAAATCGCATCTTAAATCCGATAGGTGGTTATTTTCTCTTTTGAAAACTCAAAACATGTTTATCTATGTAGCATGACGTCCCTTGCTAAACATATAAAATTAGCCAACCTATCCATCATCATTTTTCAATCTCAAAACTAACACATAGATGATAAAACATCAAAACACCGTATAGATGCAAAAGCATTAAAAACGTGCATGCCAGGCTGTTTTCCTTCCCACATCCTATTTTCACAATTATACCATAATACATTTCCATTCACGTATGGTTCAATAGCTAAGAATAATATTTCTAGCGTCATAACTATCAAAATCGCAGTAAAAATATGTATGAATATCTCTATTGCTAACATATAGTCCCTTACCTCAAACGGCGCTCGTATTCCCTTCGTCTCGTTTGCTCCGTTCGCGATCCAAGTTAATTGTGTTCCACGTATTTCAATCTGCATGCATAAATCATTAAGTTATTTTCTTTTCCCTTCTACTAACCTACACATTGTCTTCTATTTATCTATTCATACTTCCCAATCTTTAAAACCACATTTCACCTTTCCCATTTGTACTCTTCTTCATAAATCCCTCTTAATATTACTCACCCATCACAATAATCATCATTCCTATCCACATTTCACATATTATCCAACTCACAAATGTCTAGAAACCCATATTTAAAGCTTGAAGGTTGAAGAGCTTACCTCTTAACTTGGCCTAACTTGTGGTAGTCAAAACTTCTTCTCTTTATCACACCAATGTGTGATTTTTGGGTATGTTATTCTCCATGCTTCAAGGAACAACTTTCCCTTCTAGAGCTTCCTCCAAAACTGGCTGGAATGTAGTGATTTTTAGAGTAAGAAACCTTGGGTCTTTGAGAGAAAATGGTAGGTGGGGTTTGGTCGGAGGGAAATTTGATTTTCAGTCTAAATCCAGTGCCCTTTTTATAAACGCAGAGACATGAGATCGATCTGGCCCTTGTGCAGATCGATCTTTGCAAGGTTTGGTAGTCCTTTTTACCATACACAACTACTACCAGATCGATCTTCTTTCATGATGAGATCAATCTATTTGCAAGCAAATTCCTTCTTGGAGATCGATCTGCCTCTTGTAGGAGATCGATCTTTTTTTTTACAGAACCTTAAGAAGATCGATCTGTTGAGGGCTTGAGATTGATCTGTCTTCCCATGAGATCAATCTGCCTAGTTTCATTCGATAATTTTTGGGCATTTCATGAGGGGTGATCGATCTCTCCTTCATATGAGATCGATCTCTCATCCCCTGCACCCTCATTTTTTGTAGTTTTCTACAGATTTTTCAATGTATATTCATCCACATTTGCTGCATACCTCAATTTGCATTCCGTACATAATTAACACACAATAGCACCCATTCCACATAGTTCATAGTTAATGAAACCTGTGCACACTACTTGGAATCATAGATGTTTCATTAAATCTCTAAAATCTTTACATCCTCACATCATTTATACTCATGTAACAATACATATACATTTATCATAGCTTCTTAAGCTATTTTTGTAACAACATACATACATATTATATCTTCATAAAAATAAATACGTGGAAGAATTTTGGGCATTACACTTCTCCTATCCTTAAAAAATTTGGTCATCCAAATTGAACCAAGTCTATTCCTCAAAAAGTTTGGGATAATTCTCCTTCATCAGCTCCTCTAACTCCCAAGTAGCTTCCTTCGATGTATGATGTTGCCACAGGACTTTAACCAATAAGATTGGCTTGTTTTTGTAGCACTTTCTCTCTTCTGTCCAATATCCGGATCGGTTTCTCCACATACGACATATCCTCCTTGAGCTCCAATGGCTCATAGCTAATTACATGTGTTGGATCCAAGTAGTACTTTCGAAGCATAGAAACATGGAAGACATTATGGACCTCCGCTAGCTCAAGTGGCAAGGCTAGCCTATATGCTCTGTCTCCCACTCTATCCAGAATCTCGAATGGACCAATGTAACAAGGACTTAGTTTTCCTTTCTTCTCGAACCTTGTTATTCCCTCAGAATGAGACACTCTCAAAAATACGAACTCACCCACATGAAACTCAAGTGGTCACCGTCTCCTGTCAGCATAGCTCTTTTGTCAACTTTGAGCTGTTCCCAGCCTCTCGCATATTAGCTGAACATCCTCGGAGGCTTATTTAACCAAATCGGAAGCAAGCAACTGTCTGTCACCAACTTCTTCCCACCCGATAGGTGATCGGCATCTACGACCATATAGTGCCTCATAAGGGGTCATAACAATACTTGAGTGATAATTGTTGTTGTAGGCGAACTTAATCAATAGCAAGTAATCATCCCATGAGCCTTTAAAATCCAGCACACACGATCTCAACATATCCTTCAGGGTCTGTATAGTCCTCTCTGACTGACCATCTGTCTAAGGATAAACAGTGGTGCTAAAGCTCAATTAGGTCCCCATCGCTTCCTGAAAATGTCCCTAAAAGTGGGAAGTGAAGTGGGCATCCCTATCAGAAACAACACTCACTGGGTCTCCGTGCAATCTCACTATCTCTCATACATACAAGTCTGCCAAAGCACTCAAAGTACTTATATATCTCATGGCTAAAAAGTGTGCCAATTTCGTTAACCGATCTACTATCACCCATATAGCATTATGGTTCTTACAGGTTTTCGGTAACCTCATCACAAAGTCCACGGTGACGTGTTCCCATTTTCATCTTGGTATCGGTAGAGGTTTCAATAATCCTCCTGGTTTCTGATGCTCAACCTTTACCTGCTGACAGATGAAACATCTAACGACATACTCAACTATGTCTCTCTTCATTCCAGACCATTAATATACCTTCCATAGATTCTGATACATCTTACTACTCCCCGGGTGTACTATATATCTCGATCAGTGAGCCTCTAATAAGATCAACTTTCTTTAACTCTACATCCTTAGGAACACATATTCTATTCCCGAACCTTAGTATTCCATCTGAACTCAATACAAATTTCGTACCCTTACACTTCTGGATTTGGTTAATCACAACAACACATCATTGATCAATTTACTGAGCTTGTCGAATTCTCTCAATCAACTCCGGTTCTAATCTCAAGCTAGTAATAATCCCATAACTGCCAATCTCAGGTACGGTCATATCCAAACTAAGATTCGTGAATTGTTCCAATAACTCGTGTTCCCTAACCATCATATGTGATACCAACCCAAGACTCTTTCTACTCAAGGCATCGGCAACTATATTCGTCTTCCCTGGGTGGTACAAAATCTCACAATCATAGTCCTTGAGGAGTTCCAACCACCTTCTCTGTGTCATATTTAACTCTTTCTATGAGAACAGATACTTAAGACTCCTGTGATCCGTAAAGATCTGAAATCTCTCACCATACAAGTAGTGGCGCCATATCTTCAATGCAAATACTATTGCCACCAACTCCAAATCTTAAGTGGGGTAGTTCTTCTCGTGATCTTTCACCTGTCTAGATCCATTTCCGTTCTGCATCAAAACACAGCCTAGCCCTTGATGTGAAGAATCTGTGTAAACAAAATAGTTCCCTGAGCTATTGGGGATGATAAGAATTGACATGGTGGTTAATCTACGTTTAAGTTCCTTAAAACTCCTCTCACACACTTCATCCCATGTAAACTCCATATTTTTCCTCGTAAGTCGTGTCAATGGAGCAACCAATATAGCAAAACCCTTTACAAATCTCCTATAGTAACCTGTCAAACCCAAAAAACTTTTGATCTTTATGACTGTCCTGGGCTATTCCCACTGACCAACGGCCTCAATTTTAGATGGATCCACTGACACTTCATCCTTCGATACCACATGACCCAGAAAAGAAATTTTCTCTAGCCAAAAGTCACATTTACCAAGTTTGGCATATAACTTTCTCTATCGAAGGGTTTGCAAAACAATCCTTAAATGCTACTCATGATCTTCCCTGGACCTTGAATACACTAATATATCATCAATGAAAACGATCACGAATTAGTCTAGTTATGGCTTGAATACCTCATTCATTAGAGCCATAAAAGTTGTTGGCACATTCGTCAACCCAACAGGCATCACCAGGAATTCGTAATGGCCATAGCGGGTGCGAAAAGCTGTCTTGGGCACATCCTCCTTCCGAATCTTCAATTAATGATACCCAGACCTCAGATTTATCTTGGAAAAGATCTGTGCTCCCCGAAGCTGATCCAATAGATCATTGATGCGTGGCAAGGGGTATTTGTTCTTGATGGTAGCCTTGTTCAACATCTGATAGTCAATACACAGCCTGAGGCTCCCATCTCTCTTCTTCACAAATAATACCGGAGCTCCTCATGGTGAGACGCTCGGTCTTATAAACCCCTTCTCCAACATATCTTACAACTGCTTCCTTAGTTCCTCTAGCTCAACTAGAGCCATCCTATATGATGACTTGGATATCGGCTCCTTTCCTGTTGTCAAATCTATACCAAACTCCATTTCGCTATCCGGTGGCAATCCTAGTAGGCCGTCTGGAAAGATATCAGGGAATTCTCTGACCACTAGAATGTCATCCATGTTCAGATGTGGCTTGTTCAAATCCACCACATAAACAATAAAACCTTCAAAATAACATTCATGTCATTTTATACCAATGTACTTTATTTGTCACAAAATTTAAGATTTCATTACTTCTTCTAAAATTGTACAACACATTCTTTGGGTAGAGAAAATGTAATAGACTTAGTGTGGCAGTCTAAGCCAACATGATTGGTAGCTAACCAATCCATTCCCAAGATTACATCAATGTCATACATATTTAACAAAATTAGATTGGATGTCACACACTTATCCCCTACCCTCACTTTACACCCCTTATACATTTGTTCAGCTAATTGACTAACTCTCATTCGAGTACTTATTAATAAAGTCCTATTTAACTGTGTAGGTTCTACAAGACCTATTAACCTTGATGCACATGCAGGTGATAAGAAAGAATACGTAGCACCAGAATCAAACAATGTTATAACTTCCAAGTTAAAAATCAAGATTGTACCTTTTATCACCTCAGAAGAGGTATCTACTGATGTCTGGTCTATTGCATATACCCTGCCTTGACCTATAACTGGCTTCCCTTTTTCTTCAGTTGTAGCTATCTTCCTTGCAGGAGGTGTAACTATAGGAACTTTTTCAGCTCCTTACCCCTCTGTGGGGCTACCTCAACTGCTTCTGGGCAATCTCTTACATAGTGTACAAACCTACCACATCTAAAGCATCGTGTACCCTGAAGGTGATAGGGCCTTCCACCATGATATCGGTCACATACTTTACACTACTTAGTAGTCAACCGAGGTCCACCAATCACTATACCTCTAACTAGTGCCTGAGTTGGGTACAAAAAAGGTCTAACAGCCTTCTTCTGTGACTCATTTGCCTCTCTTCAATGCTTACTCATAGGTTTCCATCCAAATCTAGCACTCTTGCCATCTCTCAGTTTCCTCGAACCCTTGTCCATACCCCAACTGAACTCTAAAATTTGTAGGTTATAGTCCTGCTCACACAACTGGGCCCATCGCACAGCCTCTCGCTATGTAGCAACATCGAATAGGGCTAACTTAGCTCGAATCGAAGGCCTCAATCCATCAATAAATCTACGAACCCTAATAGCTTTACTCCTTATGGAGTTTGAATTATACCGGCCCAATGAGGTGAATCGTGACTCGTACTCATCAACAGTTCCATTCCCTTAAGTCAAATTCAGGAATTCCATCTGTAACCTACATCGAGCGGTATCTAGGATGTATTGCTCTCTGAAAGCACCAAAAAACATATCCCACATAATTACCATACCTTGAGCTCTCAACATAGGCTTGGTGGACTTCTACCAGTGCTTTACCTCGCCTCTCAGTACAAAGCCCGCAAGTGCTACTCTCTTCATAACTGAACATCTATAGAAGTCAAACAACTTCTCCATCTGACTGATCCAATCCTCAGCCACTGCTGGATCCTTTACCCCGCTAAAAGAAAGAGGCTTGAAATCTATGAAACGCCTCAGCCTCTCCATATCACAATCATATCCATACCCCAAGTCATCATCCTTATACTACTATGGGGCTACTAGAGGAGGTACTGGTCGAATATGAGGATTTTGTGGCCTAACCGGCTCAGGTTGTGCAGGTGCGGCATTCACAGGTTCTTGTGTAGCTGCTGGGGGATTCAGAGTAACCTGTCCCATTGTACCAGGTATACCCTCAAACCTAGCCATAATCTGACCCATCATAGTCATCATCGTGCGCATATCTTTCTCTAATCGAGCTACTCGGGGTCGAAAGCCTGTATTTGTCCCTGGGGCTCATCACTAGAGGACAATCTACAATGCCTCTCAGTCCTGTCATTTCGCCCTTAAGATCTTGAGCTTTCTCCCCTCTTGCGGTGTCTTTCAGGCATAACCCATAAGCCTGATAACTTCTTGCATTTATAATAAACTTTTAATTTACTACTAGCTCCGTATACACATTTGTATCAAAATATCGCACAATAACTCGAGGATGTATGTTTCTTAGCCATAAACATCGACTCACATCAGACCAACCAGGCTTTGATACCAAATCTGTCACACCCTACTTCCGAGTGCCCTTTTATCCATACATACATTACTATGGTTGGGCTATGAGTCAATGTATTTACTAAATTTCATGCATTTATAGCGAAAAATTTAAAAGCTTTAAATCACACTCCTAGGTGTGTGAGTAGATATACAAAATCAATTGTATAATATAGTATCCTAACATAACATCCCCATACAACTGTTTACAACTTTAATTCATAACTATGGGATACATTATAATTTATACAAAATGCTCGTGTGTATATACATTTTTATACCTTTGCAACTAGTGGGAGCTGTCCAATACAAAAAGGATCTCGAGACCATCGCACTGTCCTACTTCTTAGTATCTAGAGGGGAAAAATTAGTGGGATGAGAAAATCATAGCTCAGTAAGGAAA
Source organism: Firmiana major (assembly GCA_033439115.1). NCBI lineage: Eukaryota > Viridiplantae > Streptophyta > Magnoliopsida > Malvales > Malvaceae > Firmiana > Firmiana major. The sequence goes on along the minus strand of CM065903.1, from coordinate 14,843,155 downwards.
AGGATGCTAACAGGTAGATATTGTACTATCTACATAGCCCATGCATGCATAAACAAAACCATGTTTCAATGTAAGTGGAAATATTACTAGAAAATGCATCTAAGCATTACTTCTCACATAAGCATTTTCAGGAAAACAAGAAAAAGATATTCCCATTTGAAAACATGTCATAAACCGTGCTATCACAGCACAAGCATTCAAATCAGGAGATTTATCAAATCATAAAACTCTTTGCTTTTCTCAAATCATTTCTTTTCTGAGTTTCTCAATTTCTCTTATCTCTAAGACAGGCATGAAATTCTCGACAATCTAATATCCACGACATATAGCCACAGTCAGTGATCCCAAGCCTCACTGATTAGGTGTGCACAGGGCATCACTTCACCTAAAGAGGGATGGGTCAGTCCTACCGTCCAGCTCATCTCAATTAACATCATCTCCCTCACCATATCGTATATACTCACGATATAAGGTACGCCATGTGTCATCTATGCGATACTCATACTCATGAGCACCCAGCATGGTACATGGTATACCAACGGACACCCACACAGTTTAAGGTACGACCATGGACCCAGTCCATCTACCAATTCCAATGGACTCATCATCTTGAACCATGTCGCATATACCAGGCAAGCAAATCAATGTGACACACAGTCATCGCAAGGCTCCAGCGCTATATCTCTCAGTGTGAGCAACAACTTCTAGCATTGTACCACCTCAAACTCAACAAAATTAGTGCGAGCAATGCTTTAGCACCTTTCTCAAATCCATCGTGCGGGATGAACTCCAGCACAACATGTCAAAACATAGAAACATGTGCGAGCTAAGACTCTAGCACATCGTCATTATAAAACAATGTGCGAGTCATGCTCCAGCACGGTTTATCAAAACATGCAGACGTATGCGAGTGAAACTCTAGCACAGTCAAAAAATCATTAAAAATCGGTGTGAGCTAATGCTTCAACACAAAATCGCATCTCAAATCTGATAGGTGGCTATTTTCTCTTTTGAAAACTCAAAACTTGTTCATCTACGTAGCATGACTCCCCATGCTAAACATATAAAATTAGCCAACCTATCCATCATTATTTCTAAATCTCAAAACTAACACATAGATGAGAAAACATCAAAACATCGTATAGATGCAAAAGCATTAAAAACGTGCATGTAAGGCTGTTTTCCTTCCTACATTCCATTTTCACAATTATACCATAATACATTTCCATTCACGTATGGTTCAATAGCTAAGCATAATATTTCTAGCGTCATAACTATCAAAATCGCAGTAAAAATACGTACGAATATCTCTATCGCTAACATACAGTCCCTTACCTCAAATTACGCTCATATTCCCTTCGTCTCATTTGCTTCATTCGAGATCTGGGTTAATCGTATTCCACGTATTTCAATCTACACGCGTAAATCATTAAGTTATTTTATTTTTCCTTCTACTAACCTACACATTGTCTTCTATTTATCTATTCATACTTCCCAATCTTTAAAACCACATTTCACCTTTCCTATTTGTACTCCTCTTCATAAATCCCTCTTAATATTACTCACCCATCACTACAATCATCATTCCTATCCACATTTCACATATTATCCAACTCACAAATGTCTAAAACCTATATTTAAAGCTTTAAGGTTGAAGAGCTTACCCCTTAACTTGGTCAAACTTGGGTAGTCAAAACTCCTTCTCTTGGTCACACCAGTGTGTGATTTTTGGGTATGTTATTCTCCTTGCTTCAAGGAAGAACTTTCCCTTCATGAGCTTTTTCCAAAACTGGCTGGAATGTAGTGATTTTTAGAGTGAGAAACCTTCGATCTTTGAGAGAAAATGGCAGGTGGGGTTTGGTGGGAGGGAAATCTGATTTTCAATCCAAATCCCATGCATTTTTTATAAACACCGAGACATGAGATCGATCTGATCCTTGTGGAGATCGATCTCTGCAAGGTTTTGTAGTCCTTTTTACCAAACGCAACTACTACCAAATCGATCTTCTTCCATGATGAGATCGATCTGTTTGTAAGCAAATTCCTTCTTGGAGATCGATCTGCCTCTTGTAGGAGATCGATCTTCTCTTTACAGAACCTTAAGGAGATCGAATTGTCGAGGGCTTGAGATCGATCTGTCTTCCAATGAGATCGATCTGCCTAGTTCCATTCAACAATTTTTGGGCATTTCATGAGGGGTGATCGATCTCTCCTTCATATGAGATCGATCTCTCATCCCTTGCACCCTCATTTTCTGCACTTTTCTGCAGATTTTTCAATGTATATTCTTCCACATTTGCTGCATACCTCAATTTGCATTCCGTGCACAATTAACACATAATAGCACCCATTCTACATAGTTCATAGTTAATGAAACTTATGCACACTACTTGGAATCATGGATGTTTCTTTAAATCTCCAAAATCTTTATATCCTCACATCATTTATACTCATGTAACAATACATATACATTCATCATAACTTCTCAAGCTATTTTTGTAACAACGTACATACATATTATATCTTAATAAAAATAAATGCGTGGAAGAATTTCGGGCATTACATGTCACATACCAAGTTATCTCATCACATATAGCTCAAATTCATGTTAATATATTCAATATGTGATTACATCTAGAATGTTGACCAAAAGTTGACTTTTTGCTACTTTACTCATTTTGCTCGGTTTTATCAGTTTAAGCATCGGTTTAAGCTTTCTTAACATGTTCGACACCTTTAAATTCATTTTCAATACCTCCACATTGTCTCTTACATTCCAGCCATTCATTCCACTTCATACAAGTCCTTAAATTATCGATTCTTGCATTATTTCGATAAGTTGCCTAGATAAACACTAAACCAAACCTTTGCAATATAATTTTAACTATAAATTCATTTTAATTACATCTCATATCATCATTCCAGCAACTAAATCATGATGGCAGTAGCTTAACTCCTTCATATAAATCATTCCATCAAATTTCCTTTAACAAAAATTCATCCAAAAATCACAATTTAACAACCTATCTCATTATCATCATCATACCTCAACTTCTTCACTCCTTTGACTAACTTTGACTTCGATTTCAAGCTTCCAAATAGCCACTCAACTGTAATAAAACATGTATAGAGCTTATAAGTTTTCAAAATCATCCAAAGAACTCATCAAATTCATCTAAAAATTCCAATTTTACTTACCTCAGAACAGGGCCATTTTTATCCTATTCTTCTCTCTAACGTTTTAGAGGGTAAACGACTTCAATTAGGTCCGAATTTTTATATGTTGTAGAGGGGAGGAAGAGGAAGATTTCATGTGAAGGGACCATTTCCTGAAACTAGCCAGAGGGTGGCTGGAAAATTAACGCCAGTCAAAAGCAGAAGTAGCGCCTGCGGCAAGGATAGGTAAGGGATATCTCTCGGGTTTCAGCTCATTTCAGGGTGAATTTTACCTTTGTAGAAACTTATTCAGTTTAATTTCAGACTGTAAAATATCATAAACAACATACATCTAGAAGGTTATCAAATTGGGTGATTTTCGTTGGCTGACAGCTTGCTAAAAGCAGGGGAGATGAATGTTCTGTTTTAGAAAAATCATCAAACTTAATCCTGATCAGATTTCTTCAAAATTTCACTCTCAATTGTTGTCTATAGTGTGTCCCATAAAAATTTGGGGGCCACTTGTTTAACAAAAATTTCACGAACGAGCTCATTTTGCGTTATTCAGCCAATACTGAGCAAAATGGAATTAAGGTTTCGATTCACTTCAAAAATTCATTTGGACCCCTAAATCTCCATATTTCTTCATGATTTTTATTTCACATGTCAATTGCACCTTATATTAATTTTCTATGGCCTCAGAATAATTTTTATGAATTTCTAAAATTTTATTCAAATTTATTTCCCTTATTAGGTTCGTTTTCTTGATTTAATTTAAAACTCAAGTTTAACTCACTTTTTCATCTCCAATCACTTAGTTTTTTCCTTCAACACATCATTTCATGCATGACCATGGAATTTCTAAGTAATTCTTGAGTCTAGGATCTTACCTCTATTTACGTGCCATCAGGCACCACCTTAGAATCGAGTGCTTTAGTCGTCTATGGGCCTGCAAAACGTCACTTTTAGCTATAATTTACTTCTCATAAGCATCATAATTTGGAAAATTTTCAAGTTTCACATTTATCCCCACCTTTAAGAATTCAGTCCTTTGAATTCAAGCTGGTCCATCAAATAGATGAGGATATTTCTCCCTCATTTGGCTTTTTAGCTCCCAGATAGCTTCCTCTGTCTCATGATGTCTCCAGAGAACCTTTACTAGTGGGATAGTCTTAGATCTTAGCACTTTCTCCTTCTTGTCGAGAATCCGATCAGTTGTTCAACATAACTCATGTCCTCATGAATCTCTAGTGGCTCGTAACATGAGAAGGGTCCAGATGATACTTCCTTAGCATTGAAACATGGAAGACATCATGTATACCCAACAACTGTGAAGGTAGTGCTAGCCAATATGCTACATCTCCCATTTTACCCAAAATCTTGAATGGACTAATGAAGCGAGGACTCAGCTTTCCTCGTTTCCCAAAATGTACTATACCTTTCATCGGTGACACCTTAACAAATACGGAGTCGCCAACCTGAAACTCAAGAGGACGTCTTCGCACATCGGCATAACTCTTCTGTCTACGTTGTGCCGTCCTCAACCTGTCACAGATCAACTAAACACCACTACTTGCCTGTTAAACTAACTCAGGAGCAAGGATCTTTTTGTCGCCCACTTCTTCCTAAGTAATCGGGGATCTGCATCTCCTGCCATATAGAGCCTCATATGAAGCCATTTCGATGCTAGCTTGATAACTGTTATTGTAAGCAAACTCTGCAAGAGGCAAGTGGTCATCCCATGAGCCCTTAAAGTCCAAGGCACACGTTCTTAACATGTCCTCTAAGGTCTGTATAGTCCGCTCAGACTGACCATCTGTCTGAAGATGATAAGTGATGCTTATGTTCAGTCGAGACCCCATAGCTTTTTGAAATCTAGTCCAAAATCTAAAAGTGAAGCGAGAATCTCTATCAGATGTGATGCTCACAAGTGCCCCACACAACTATACTATCTCTCTAACATATAAATCAGCTAGCTTATCCAGTGAATCTGTGCTCTTGATGGCAAGGAAGTGAGCACTCTTAGTCAGTCTGTCCATAATCACCCAGGCTGTATCATGACCTCTCTGGGTCCTCGTTAATCCCATAATGAAATCCATAGTAATATGCTCCCTTTTTCATGTAGGAATCGACAATGACTTCAGCAATCCTGCAAGTCTCTGGTGTTCAGCCTTAATCTGCTGGCAAACTAGACATCTGGCTACAAAGTCTGCCACATCTCTCTTCATCCCCATCCACCAATACACCTTTTGGAGATCCTGGTACATCTTGGTACTACTTAGGTGCATGGTGAATCTAGAACAATTGGACTCCTTCAATATGCTCTGTCTCAAGGTGTCATCTTGTGACATGCAGATACGACCTTTGTATCTCAGTAATCCATCATCAGTGACCGTAAACTCAGACTGAGATTTCTCCTCTGCCTGGCTAACCATATCTAGTAATTTATGATCATTCCTCTGTCTAGCTCTAATCTGATCTAGTATACTAGGCTCCATTCGTAGGCTAGCCAAGTATCCATGCTCAACCTCATCTACACTGATCCTGAGCTCGACGACCTGTCTCAATAAATCCCACTCTCTGATCATCATGTAGGATACCATACCATTTCTACTCAAGGCATTAGCTACCACATTCGTCTTGCCCGAATGATACAAGATCTCGCATTCATAGTCTTTCAAGAGCTCTATCCATCTCCGCTGTCTTATATTAAGCTCCTTCTAATCAAACAAATACTAGAGACTCTTGTGGTCAGTGAAGATCTGAAATCTCTCTCCATACAAATAATATTACCATATCTTGAGTGCAAAAACTACTGCAGCTAACTCTAAATCATTAGTGGGGTAATTCCGTTCATGATCCTTTAACTGACGAGATCCATAAGCTACCACTCTACCATGCTGCATCAGTACACAGCCGAGACCCTAGTGGGAAGCATCACTATACACCACATATCCTCCAGAACCACTCGAAATGGTCAAGATCGGTGTCGTAGTCAACCGATGTTTAAGTTCTTGGAAGCTCTGCTCACACTACTCAAACCGTGCAAACGGTACCTCCTTATGGGTCAGTCTGGTCAATGAAGTTGCTGTTCGTGAAAACCCTTCGATAAACCGTCGGTAATATCCTGCCAATTGCAAGAAGCTTCTGACCTCTGTGACTATCCTCGATCTTTCCCATCTCAATACTGCATCTAGCTTAGATAAATCTACAAACACCTTGTCCTTAGATACTACATGTTCGAGGAAGGAAATCTGCTCTAGCCAGAATGCACACTTACTCAATTTACCATATAGTTTCTTCTCACGGAGAGTCTAGAGCACAATCCTCAAATGCTGCTTGTGCTCTTCTCGGGATCTAGAATAGATCAAGATGTCATCGATGAACACTATCACAAATCTATCCAGGTATTCTCGAAAGACATCATTCATAAGGCTCATAAATGCAGTTAGGGCATTAGTTAGTCCAAAGGGCATCACCAAAAACTTGTAGTGCCCATATCGGGTCCTAAAAGCTATCTTCGGTATATCAGCCTCCTTAATCCTTAGTTGATGGTAACCTGATCTCAAGTCTATCTTCGAAAACACTAAAGCCCCACCCAGCTGATCGAACAGGTTATCTATTCTCGGCAGGGGATACTTATTCTTAATTGTTGCTTTATTTAAAAGCCTATAGTCTATTCAAAGGCGGAGACAACCATCCTTCTTTCTGACAAACAGTACCGGAGCACCCCATGGTGACACACTAGGTCTTATAAACACCTTATCAAGTAGTTCTTGCAACTGCTTCTTCAATTCCTCCAATTCTACTAATGTCATTCGATAAGGTGGCTTGGAGATAGGTTGAGTATCAAGTGCTAGCTCAATGGCAAACTCAACTTATCTCTCAAGTGGTAACCCCGGTAAGTCCTTTGGGAATACATCGAAAAACTCACATACCACTGGAACATCCTGTATACTTGGTAGTTCCCAACTCTTATCAGAAATAAAGGCCATGTATCCTTCACACAATAAAAAATATATTATACATTAATCTTACACACATATATATATATATATCATATCTTCACATAACACATAACACAAGAACTTTCATCACCATGAACATTTATTTCTTTCTTGCAAAACATACATTGAACTTTTCTAGTAAGGAGAAGGTCAAAGTCTTAGTGTAGCAGTCTAAATTCACGTGATTGGTAGCTAACCAATCCACGCCTAATGTTACATCAAAATCCTTCATGTTTAATAAAATTAGATCTGTTAGTAATTTCTTATCTCCTACTAAGATTTCACAATCCTTCTGTATCATATCAGTCTTTTGCACTACGTGCATGGGTGTACTTATATGTAACATGTAATATAATGACTCAGGTTTCCTATTCAACTTCCATGCAAATTGTGGTGACATAAAAGAGTGTGGGGAACCTGGGTTAAACAATACATGTGCTTCATGGTTACAGACAAGGAGAGTACCTTTGATGGTGTCGGAGGATGTATCGACTGTCTCCTTATCAATGGCATAGACTCGACCTTGTGAGACAAGCTTCTTGCCATTGTCTGCAGCTATGGCTCTCTTCGATGGTGCTTGCCTCTGTGGAGCCTGAGCCGATCTCTCAATCGGTCTAGGTGCCTCTCGGAGTTCCTGAGACCACATAAGTAGATAGTCTCTCATTATGTGCCTTGCTTCACTATATCTGTAGCAAGTAAATGTACCCACTCGGTAAGGTCCAGGGTGCATCTTGCCACATGTCTTACATCATGGCAGTCTCATCTCAAAACCTCTGATAACATTTGTAGTACCCACTGTAGTCTTGGGCTTACCAGCCCTTATCTGAGGTCCTTCCATCCTCTATCTCTTGGGCTGACACCCTCTCAAATTATGTCGGGAAGTAACTACTCTCTTCCTCTTATCTCTGACTGATTTCCTGAAACCATGCTTTGCTTGAGTAATATCCAAACCCCTCTATATCTATTGGGCTCGCCTCAAAGCATCTCTTAAATCCATAATGTTCTGATCCAACAGCCTATCTTTGATCCCGAATCTCAATCCTACTAGAAATCTTTGTATCCGATGCTCGAGATCTTTAGCTGTCTCTAGATCGTATCTCATAAGGGTCATAAATCTATTCTCATACTCATCTACTATAGAACTTCTCTGTCTCAAATCCAAAAACTTTGTTTGTATCCTCTTTCGAGCTGCATGCGGCACATACTGCTCTTGGAATGCGACTAAGAAAGCATCTCATGTGATTTCTGAGGGATCCTCAGCTAATATCGTCTGTGTGGATCTCCACCAAAACTTAGCTTGGCCTTTCATCATATAACCTGTAATGGTCACTCTCTCCCTATCAATACACCCCAACAACTGGAAGATCGCCTCACTTTCCATTCCTCAGCCTTAACTGGGTCCTTAACCCCTGTGAACTCTGGAGGATGCATACCCACGAAATCTCACACCCTCTGAGTCTCTCTGTCATCCCTATGCTGGGGAACTGTTGGCTGAGGGAATGGGGCTACTGGAGGAACTAGTGGTGGAGGAGGATCAGGCGTAGGAGTAGTTGTATCTGTGCTAGGTGTACGTGTCCTAAACTGTTGGGTAAACATGGTGGTAAGAGCTATAAGTCCTTCCTTCATACCCTGTACTGTCTCCTCGAGCCTCCTTATTCTCCTCTCAGTAGGGCTCTCGGGTTGAGGTGGGGACGGGGGAGCTGGTTGAGCTTGTCTCCCTGAACGACCTCATCTACAACTTATGGTCAATGATATACTATCTGCACAAAATCCAAGAATTTGATTATAATTTGATAGATATGCTTACTTTATTACCAGACTAACATAGACACTTTGGGATGTAATCTAATCTTACTTCTAGACACAAACAGTATCACACAACTATTGCTCTGATACAATGTAAGTTGTCACAACTGAAAACGCAGAAAATGGGGCAATTTTAAAACTTTTTAATCTATTTAACTGAGTTGTGTTCCTGTCTATGTCAGTTTCAAAAAACTCTTATTCTTTTATAAAATTTGGCAGCATAACGGCTGCATTATGACTTAACCCCACCTGTAAAGTTTAAAACGCAGTTTATAATTTTTAACCCACATCCGCAACACAGTTTTACTTCTATTCCAGGATCTCATAACATCCACAACATATATTTATTCTGCATAATAAAAAAATTTTACATAAACATAACCCTTTACAAGTATTACATCCTGACTGTCATATACATTAGTATCTGTGCTATACATCGTGTCTGGAACAAAAGTAAAGCTATGCCTTATTGCTACAAATGATCTGACAAAAGGTCGGACTACCTCGTCCACGATCTCTAGCGCGTAAGTGCAGTAGAATCACTGTAAGTAATCTGGAAGATGGAAAGGAAGGGGGTGAGCTTTTCAGGCTCAATAAGAGATACGTTTAAAGTAACCTTATTACTTAAAACAAGTAAAATACGTGATTTCACAACTCAACATGAACATGTACGAAAGTAGAGATGCTTACATTTATGAAAGCAGTAAAAACATGCTTTAAAATCATTAGTTTACACATCTTGCATCCTTTTCGTAAAATGTATCATGCTATAAACATATCATTAGTGTAAATAGTCATAAAGCATCTCATAGGTCTCAAATCAAGTATATCATATTGTTCACTTTAAAAGTGAAAACATAACTTTCATATGCACATTTCATAAAATCTAACTCATGGGCTACCTTAAAAATCACATTATAGAAAAACATGTGCTAACTAACAAATAACATATAAGGTAGCATGAAATGTGCTAAAACATATTTCTTTCTCATGGAGACATGGCTTCATCATAACTGGTCCCGAAGGACATCGTCAACATATCTGGTACATATGGCCATAGTACAGGGAACTGTAAGATTGGATTAGGGTCGTACAGTATCCTACCGGACTGTGTGGTACGAGGCTATGGTGGGGTAACTCATTACGTGCCTGCAAAGGACTCGCAATCTCTAAGCAGTCTCAACGCACGAACTTTAAATGGTTACATGGTACCACAAGTCATCTCATCTCGTCAGAGCCCTGCCCGTTCCCTAGCCGTCAGCTACGAAGATCCTTGATCATTCTTATACCCTTTTCTTAGTATACAAGATCGACCCTAGATCACTCTGACCTCATAACATCATACATCTTGCCATAGTCTCAACACATCAAACATGTTTTTCATAAACATAGTTCTCGGTTATCTCAATCTACTCCATATACTGAAAACATAGTTTTCGTAAAACATTTCCAGGACTTTAACCTGTAACTCATGGAAAACATATTCTTCTTTCATTCCATAAGTGAAAATCCTTTTTTATATATATAATAAACATACTTATTAAAATGTATCTCATGCAATAAATGTCATTTTGAAAGGCTGGGATAAATTTGTTTCAGTTTTTAAGTGAATAGTGCTCATTTGATTTTCAAGAAAGACCTTTTTCATAGAAAATTCAACTAATTATCCACATAGACATTTGGTAAGGTAGGAAAGTACTAATGCTACTCTAAATTATATCTCTTACCTCTTAATGTCGGAAGTAGTGCACGTTCCTCGATTTTTGAGGTCACCTCGAAATGCGTATTGATAACCCGAGCTGTCACATACCAAGTTATCTCATCACATATAGCTCAAATTCATGTTAATATATTCAATATGTGATTACATCTAAAATGTTGACCAAAAGTTGACTTTTCGCTACTTTACTCATTTTTCTCGGTTTTATCAGTTTAAGCTTTCTTAACATGTTCAACACCTTTAAATTCATTTCCAATACCTTCACATTGTGTCTTACATTCCTGCAATTCATTCCACTTCATACAAGACCTTAAATTATCGATTCTTGCATTATTTCGATAATTCGCCTAGTTAAACACTAAATCGAACCTTTGCAGTATAATTTTAACTGTAAATTCATTTTAAATATGTCCCATATCATCATTCCAGCAACTAAATCATGATGGCAGTAGCTTAACTCCATCATATAAATCATTCCATCAAATTTCCTTTAACAAAAAGTCATCCAAAAATCACAATTTAACAATGTCTCTCATTATCATCATCATACCTCAACTTCTTCACTCCTTTGACCAACTTTGACTTTGATTTCAAGCTTCAAAATTGCCACTCAACTATATTACAACATCTATAGAGCTTATAAATGTTTAGAATCATCCTAAGAACTCATCAAATTCATCCAAAAATTCCATTTTTACTTACCTCGGAATAAGGCAATTTTTTGTCACGTTCTTCTCTCTAACGTTTCAGGGGGTAAACGACTTCAATTAGGCCTTAATTTTTTATATGTTGTATAGGGAGGAAGAGGAAGACTTCATGTGAAGGGACCGTTGCCTGAAACTGGCTGGAGGGTGGCCGAAAAATCCACGCCAGTCAAAAGCAGAGGTAATGCTTGCGGCAAGGATGGGTAAGGGATATCTCTCGGGTTTTAGCTCATTTCAGATTGAATTTTACCTTTTTATGAAGCTTATCTAGTTTAATTTCAGACTAGAAAATATCAGAAACAACAAACAACTAGAAGGTCATCAAATTGGGTGATTTTCATTGGCTGATAGCTCGCTAAAACAGGGGATATGACTATTTTGTTTTTGAAAAATCACCAAAATTATTCCTGATCAGATTTCTTAAAAATTTCACTTCTAAATTGTTATATTATGTCTATAGTGTGTCCCATAAAAATTTAGGGGCCACTTGTTTAAGAAAAAGTTCACGAATGAGCTCATTTTGCATGATTTAGCCAATACCGAGCAAAATGGAATTAAGGTTTCGATTCACTTCAAAAATTCATTTGGACCCCTATATCTACATATTTCTTCATGATTTTTATTTCCCACGTCAATTGCACCTTATATTAATTTTCTATAACCTCAGAATAATTTTTACGAATTTCTAGAATTTTATTCAAATTTATTTCCCTTATTTGATCTGTTTTCTCGATTTAATTTAAAACCCGAGTTTAACTCATTTTTTCATCTCCAATCACTTATTTTTTCCTTCAACACATCATTTCTTGCATGAACATGGAATTTCTAAGTAATTCTTGGGTCAAGGACCTTACCTCGATTTACGTGCCATCGAGCCCCACGCTAGAACCGAGTGTTTTAGTCGTCTACGGGCCTGCAAAACGTCACCTTTAGTATAATTTACTTCTTATAAGCATCATAATATGGAAAAATTTTGGGTTTCACACTATGCATCACAAATGTCCATATTTACATATTGCCTAAGTCTCAAAGCAAAACTTTCATAATTCTTTTTCAAGTTTACTAACCCATAAGCTCATAAAATCGAGTTTAAATCAAAATTCTTATGACTTAAAACTCATTCATAAAATGTGACTCCTGTGTGGTACTTTGTTCCGGTAGGATTCAAGAGGTGGCCCCCACAATCATATTCAAAAATCACTTTCACATAACATATATCATTTTTCCAAATATCAAAGCACGTAGGTATATTTTTTCTAGATACTTACATACATATCAAATATCAATCTTTTAAAACATAAACATATTTAAAATCATCAGAAAACATACTAAAAACATGCTCGAACTGTTCGGAGAAAGGGTTTTCTTCAGTTTATACAGAAAAGTATCTTTTTAGATTCGGAAAGTCTTCTTTTAACATTTTGGGCATACTAAGTGATTTCATAATTCAAGTAGGGTGTTTGAAAGCTAACACTACTTAGAACACATCCCTTACCTCTTTCGCCTTGGTGTAGCTAAATATTACCGAGTTTCAAAATCATCTCAATCTACGTGTCGAATTCTCAAGCTACCCAAAGCAACATTAAATCATCAAATATAGGCCAATCTTACTTTAACAAATTCAAATATGCATTTACGTTCTGAAAGATTGACCAATCTTAACTTTATTGCCAACTTTGCTCATTTTCTCGGTTTTACTGATTTAAGTGCCGGTTGAAGCTATTCTTGCCAAATTTATTTCTTCAAATTCATAGTCATAATCTTAATAGTCCAAATACTCATTCACAATCACCATTTATACTTGTCATCAAACCCATTTTTGCCAAATTTCACATTTTTCAATTTTTCGTTAAACTAAGCTATAAACTAGACTTTTTCGGTATTATTCTAACAATTATCAACCTTAAAACAAACCACATTTCACCACAATAACAAGGACGTTTGGCTAGCCGAACCTACATTCATTTTTAGCAATTTATTCATCCAATTTCATTTAACTAAAAATCCTTAAAAACCATTAAACATAAACATATCTCATCATCTTCATCATTCATCAAGTTTCTCTCACCTTTGACCAATGTTGTCCACTTCTTTGATTCTGTACATTGCTCTTCAAATATAAATCATCAAGTTTATAACTTAGATTCACTCAAAATCATAAGAAAAACTAACTAAAATCATCAAAAATTTTAACTTTCTCTTACCCATGAACAAGACAGTTTTGCCTCCCGATTTTCTTTCTCAGATTTCACCTAGTAAATGGACTTATTTTGAGCTGAATTTTTTATATTATAGAGGACTTGAAGGGGAAGATTTCATCCTTCTTGGTCAGAGTCTAAAGATGGACGAAAATGGGTCAAAAAATTCAAGAAAGGGGAAGTGTACGGTAACGTGTGCGACAACTTGCAGAGGGAGGTGAGGGCGCGTGAGGAAGGTTCTCTGGGTTTTCTTGGCTTCTTCAGAAAGCCTTAAGAGTCTATTTTCTAGAAAAAAAATGGGGAATCAATATGTGTTCAGATGGTCAAGTGGCTGGAACAGGACAACTTGCTATTTTGTTTTGTAAAATCTCCAAAAATTATTTATAGTCAAATTTCTTCCAAACTTCCACTGCTCAAGTGTTATACTAGGTCCCTAGTATCTCTCATAAAAATTTTGAGGTCACTTGTTTAAGAAAGTTTCCTCGATTGAACTCATTTTACTCGATTCGGTCAATACCAAGCAAAACGATCTATGCTTTTCAACTTAGTTTAAAAATTAATTTGATCCTTGAAACCTCCATATTTCCACTTGATTTTAATTTTCCAAGTCACTTTTACCTTTTACTAATTTTTTATGGTCTCGGAATAATTTTCGTGGATTTCTAGAATTTAATTTGGATTTATTTCTCTTACTAGGCCCATTTTCCTTGGTTTATCATCAACTAAAGTTTTACCAACTTTTTCACTTGCAATGACTCAGTTTTCACGCTGAGACATCATTTCATGCAGGTCCATGTAATTCTAGATGAATTCCCAGGCTTAGAGCCTTACCTCGATTTTTATGCCATCGAACCCCGCTCTATGATCCCGAGTACTTCGTTTCTTTCGGGCCTATATAACATTATTCTGAGTACTTAGTTATTTCTTAACTTTCAATCACTTATTAATATGGAAATTTTGGGTTTCATATTTCTCGCCACCTTTTAGGAATTCAATCTTCCGAATTTAGACTGTTCTATCAGACAATTGCGGGTACTTCTCTCTCATATGGCTCTCTAATTCCCACGTAGCTTCTTTTGTTGAGTGGTGTCACCAGAGAACCTTTACCAATGGAATCATCTTAGATCGAAGTACCTTCTCTTTTCTGTCGAGGATCCAGATCGGTTGCTCAATATAACTCATGTCTTCTCGAATCTCCAGTGGTTCATACTCAATGACATGAGAAGGGTCCGGATAATACATTTTCAACATGGAAACATGGAAGACATCGTGTATTCCTGACTGATGTGGGGGTAGAGCAAGTCGGTAGGCATCGTCTCCCATTTTTCCCAATATTTCGAATGGATCAATAAATCGAAGACTTAACTTTCCTTTCTTTTTGAAACGCGTGAAACCCTTCATCAAAGACACCTTTACAAATACAGAGTCCCCAACTTGAAATTTCAGATGACGTCTCTGCACATCTGCATAACTCTTTTATCTATTTTGTGCCGTCTTCAATCAATCATAGATTAGCTGAACACCTCTTGCTGCCCGTTCAACTATTTCGGGAGCAAGTATCTTCCTGTCACCCACTTCTTCCCATGCAATTGGAGACCTACATCTCCTGCCATATAGAGCTTCATACGGAGCCATTCCAATGCTAGCCTGATAACTATTATTATAAGTAAATTCTGCAATAGGAAAATGATCATCCCATAAGCCCATAAAGTCTAATGCACATGCCCTCAACATGTCTTCTAATGTCTAAATAGTCTGTTCGGACTGACCATCGGTCTAAGGATGGTAGGCAGTGCTCAAATTCAATCGAGATCCCATGGCTTCTAGAAAACGAGTCCAAAACCTTGAAGTGAACCGGGGATCTCTATCAGAAGTGATGCTCACGGGTGCCCCATGCAAACATGCTACTTCTCTGACGTACAATTCTCTTAGCTTATCCAATAAATCAGTGCTCTTGATGGTAAGGAAGTAGGCACTCTTAGTCAGTCGGTCTACAATCACTTAGACTACATCATGACCCCTTTGGATCCTTGGTAATCCAATAATAAAGTCCATAGTAATGTGCTCCCATTTCCAAGTAAGCACTGACAATGACTTAAGCAAACCTGCTGGCTTCTAGTGTTTAGCCTTAATCTGTTGGCAGACTAAACATCTAACCATAAATCTGCCACATCTCTCTTCATTCTTGTCTATCAATACACCTTACAGAGATCATGGTACATCTTAGTACTACCTGGGTGCATGTTGAATCAAGTATAATGAGACTCTTTCAAAATATTCTGTCTAAGGGTGTCATTAAGAGGTACACAAATACGGCCTCGAAACCTTAATAATCCATCATCACTGACCGAGAAGTCTAACAGCGATCTTTCCTCAGCTTGCTAACCATATCGAGTACCTAGTTATTCCTCTGTCCTACCCTAATCTGATTCAAAATATTAGGCTCAATCTATAGGCTAGCCATAAATCCATCTCAATCTCTTCAACACTGATTCTGAGCTAGGCGAACTGTCCCAACAAATCTCATTATTTAATCATCATGTAGGACATCATACCCTTTCTACTGAGGGCATAATCTACCACAATCACCTTGCATGGATGGTACAAAATCTCGCACTCATAATCCTTCAAGAGCTCAATCCATCTCCGTTGTCTCATATTAAGCTCCTTCTGGTCAAAGATCTACATAAGACTCTTATGGTCAATGTGAATCTGAAATCTTTCCCCATATAAGTAGTACAGCCATATCTTTAGTGTAAAAATCACTGCGACCAACTCCAAGTCATGAGTGGGATAATTACGCTCATAGTCCTTTAACTAGCGGGAACCATAAGCGACCACTCGACCATTTTGCATCAACACGCAGCCCAAACCTTGGTAAGAGGCATCATTGTACACTGTGAATCCTCTTAAACCGCTTAGAATGATCAATACTGGTGCTATGGTTAACCGGTGCTTAAGCTCTTGTAAGCTCTGCTCACACTGCTCAGACCATTCAAATGGGACATCCTTGTAAGTCAATTTAGTCAGTAGAGCTGCAATCCAAGAAAATCCTTCGATAAACCTCTGATAGAACCCTATCAAACCCAGGAAACTTTGAATCTTCGTCACTGTCCCTCGTCTTTTCCATTTCAGCACTGCATCCACCTTAGACGGATCCACAGATACCCAGATACAATATGTCTAAGGAAGGCAATCTATTCCAACCAGAAAGCACACTTACTGAATTTTTCATACAGATTCTTCTCATGGAGAGTCTGGAGTACTATCCACAAATGGTGCTCGTGTTCCTCCCGGGACTTAGAATAAATCAGAATATCATCAGTGAACATAATTACAAACCTGTTCAAAAATTCCCTGAAAACATCATTCATCAAGTTCATAAATGCAGTAGGGGCGTTAGTCAGTCCAAAAGGCATTACAAAGAACTCATGTGCCTGTATCGGGTTCGAAAAGCCGTCTTCGGTATGTCATCTTCCTTAATCCTCAATTGATGGTAACCCGATCTTAAGTCTATCTTAGAGAAAACTGAAGCCCCTCTTAGCTGATCAAACAAATCATCTATTCTTAGCATGCGGTACTTGTTCTTTATCGTTGCCTTATTCAGCAGCCTATAATCAATACATAGGTGGAGATTGCCATCTTTCTTCCTAACAAAAAATACCATACTACCCCACGGAGATACACTCAGCCCAACAAATCCCTTATCGATTAGTTCTTGCAACTGCTTCTTCAGTTCTTTCAGTTCAACCAACGTCATTCAATAAGGTGGCTTAGAGATAGGCGGAGTGTCAGGTACCAGATCAATTGCAAATTCCACTTCTCTCTTTAGTGATAACCCCGACAATTCATCCGAAAATACATCAAGAAACTCACACACAATTGGAACATCTTGGATACTTGGTGGTTCCCGACTATTATCAGAAATCAAAGCAACATAACCTTCACAATAATTATACAATTAGAAATTTTCAAACACTTTTAACAATTATAATCACATAGAACTTAATACCATGCACCTTATTGCTCATTAATAAAACATACATTAAAATTCTCGAGTACTGATAACGTTAGATCTTATTGTAGCAGTCTAGACTTACATAGTTGGCAGCTAACCAATCCATGCCTAAGACTATATCAAAACCTGACATATTTAACAAAATTAGATCTGCTAACAACTTCCTACCTCCTACCTCAATCTCACAATCTTTAGACACCACATTAGTCAACTATGATTCGTGCACGGGTGTGCTGATACGTAACATATGATCTAAAGGTTTAGGTTATAGGTGTAGTTTTTGTACAAACTGTGAGGAGATAAAGGAGTGTGTGGCTCCTAAATCAAACAATACAGGTGCGTAGTAATTACAAATCATACGTGTACCTTTAATAGTATCCAAAGAGGTGTTAGTTGTCTCCTGATATATAGCTCGCACATGTCCCTATTAGACGAGTCTCTTACCCTTTTTGACAGCTATAGCTCTTCTCTGTAGAGCTGGTCTCAGAGGGATCTGTATCTATCTCCCAGTTTACCTTAGTAGTTCCCAAGGCACATGAGTTCTTATCTTGTGGGTAGTCCTTAATCTGATACCTAACTTCGCCACATCCAAAACAAGCACATGCAAGCCAACGACAAGGTCTAGGATATGATTTACCACAATTCTTGCACTTATATACCTCGATACTAGAACCACGAGCAACATCAACACTAACTACAGGGATCTTGTGCTTTCCAGCCCCTGACTAAACTTCTTTCACTCTCTACCTCTTCAGCTGATCTCTTCTGACTTCAAATCGGGATATCTGAACTCTCTTTCTCTTATCCCAACTCTTATCTCTATGCTCATGTTCAACTTGTGTCACCTTCAGGCCTTTTTTAATTTCTTGAGCCCGTCTCAAGGTATCTTCAAAGTCTGTGACCCGTAATCCTAATAATCTATCCCAGATCCCTGACTTCAATCCAGCCATAAACCTTTCAGTTCGACGTGCAGGGTTCCATATTGTGTTTGGGTTATACCTCATCAGGATAGTGAATCTATTCTCGAACTCATCTACTGTCAAACTGCCTTGAACCAGATTCAAAAATTCTATTTGTATTCTCTTCTATGCTGTAAGTGGGATGCATTGGGCCCTAAATGCATCAAGAGATGCATCTCATGTGACATCTGATAGATTGTCAGTTGTAACTGTTTGAGTCATCCTCCACCAATACTTTGCCTGACCTCTCAACATATAGCTGGCCATTGTTACCCTCTCTGCCTCTGAACACCCCAGATACTGAAACACTGACTCTAGGTCCAATAACCATTCCTCAGCCTTTATCGGGTCTTTTACCCTTGTAAACTCTGAGGGATTCATTCTCAGAAAGTCTCATAGCCTCTGGGTGTCTCTTTCATCCCTAGGCTGTGGGACTATAGGCTGAGATACTGGGCCTACCGGAGGGTCCGATGGTGGGGGAGGAATAGGTGCGGGTGCAGGAGTGGCATCCATACCCGACGTATTTGCCCTAAACTACTGGGCAATTATGGCAATCAAAGCATCTAATCCTTCCCACATACCCTATAATGTTTCTTCGAGCTTCTTATTCTATCAGTAGGGCTCTCAAGCTGAGGGGGCGGTGGCGGAGGAGGCTGTACCTGTCTCTATGGACGACCTCTCCTACCACTCATATTTTCAGTGATCAATTATCTGCATGTATACCAAAACTTTAGTCATAATTTTATACATACACTTACTCTATAACCAGACAAGCATAGACAATTTGGGATGTAATCTAAATATACTAGATGACACTGATAGTATTAGACAACACTTGCTCTGATACCATGTAAACTGTAATGCCTCGGAAGCGCGAAAAATGGGCTAATTTAAACTTTTCTATGCTTTTACTTATGTTGCATTCCTATCAGTGTCAAATACTTAACCAATTTATTTTACAAAAATTTCACCCGCATAATGGCATATATTAGACTTTACCCACTTACAAAGTGTAAACGCAGTTTATATTCGCAATCCAGTTGTTGTTAATCTCTTTTCTTAATCATCAACACATCTCATCATCATAGCAATACTCAACAATATCAAGTTACATACATATCACTAAAACTACGTAGTTACAACTTTATTCATCAACATTTATACCTAACTTACATCCCAAAATTATCCTTTACGATAACTGTCTATGCTTTACATAATGTCTGGAAAGTAAGTATAATATACCTTGCTTATATAAAAGCAATCCAAAAGAGGGTCGGGTTCGCTCGTCCACGACCGCTATGCTCAAGTGTAGATGTGATCACTGAAAATGCTCTTAATGGTGGAAAGAAAATGGGGATGAGCTCTTCAAGCTAGTAAGTAATGCATTAAAGCAGTGAGAAGTATATATAAAAAAATAGTAGGCTTTGTGTCATACTTAGTAAAATAATCAGTATATTCATATACATTCTCGAAAAGCATTCTTACTTTCAGAAAACTAAATTAGATCAAAACATAGTTTGTAGCTGATCATTCTTTCAAAGTCTAACAATCAGAAAACCTTTCTTTAAAGTCAAACAAACAGATACTTTTCATTCAAGTCAAAACAAACATATAACAGAACTTAGTTTCAAAAATCGATTTAAATTGAAACAGATACAGAGCTTATCATTTTTCTTTCAAATCAAACAAACAAGTCATAAAGACTAGGCATTTACAAGTATTAACCATAAGTCATGATCATATAACATATAGGGTATATATGACCATGGTAAAGTGGGATTATAGACTGGATCAGGGTCGTAGAATGCCCTACGCCACTAAACAAATATATCAAAAACAGAGAGTGGTAATTCAAAATGCTTCGAGTGGCACAAAATACCCAACGTGGTTTGGCATGCATCACAAGGGACTAATCATACTCAAGTTCCCAAAGGCATGCACCACAATGGTCCAAACTCCACACAAGCTATACATGACAAATGTTCAGATTTACATATTGCCTAAGTCTCAAAACAAAAACTTTTGAAATTCTTTTTCAGGTTTACTAACCCATAAGCTCATAAAATCGAGTTTAAATCAAAATTCTTATGACTTAAAACTCATTCATAAAATGTGACTTCTGTGTGGCACTTTGTTCCCGTAGGATTCAAGAGGTGGCCTCCACAATCATATTCAAAAATCGCTTTCACATAACATAAATAATTTTTCCAAATATCAAAGAACATATAGATATCTTTTCCAGATACTTACATACATATCTGATATCAATCTTTCAAAACATAAACATATTTAAAATCGTCATAAAACATACTAAAAACATGCTCAGAGTGTTCGGAGAAAAGGGCTTTTCTTCAGTTTATATAGAAAAGTAGCTTTTCAGATTCAGAAAGTCTTCTTTTAACATTTTGGTCATACTAACTGATTTCATAATTCAAGTAGGGTGTTTGAAAGCTAACACTACTCAGAACACATCCCTTACCTCTTTCGCCTTGGTGCAGCTTAATATTATCAAGTTTTAAAATCGTCTCGATCTACATGTCAGATTCCTGAGCTATCCAAAACAACATCAAATCATCAAATATAGGTCAATCTTACTTTAACATTTTCAAATATGCATTTACTTTCTTAAAGATTAACCAATCTTAACTTTTTTGCCAACTTTGCTCATTTTCTCGGTTTTACCAATTTAAATGACAGTTGAAGCTATTCTTACCAAATTTATTACACTAAATTCATATTCATAATCTTATTAGTCCAAATACTCATTCACAATCACCATTTATACTTGTCATCAAACCCATTTTTGCCAAATTTCACACTTTTCGATTTTTCGTTAAACTAAGCTATAAACCAAAATTTTTTTGTATTATTCTAACAATTATCAACCTTAAAACAAACCACATTTCACCACAATCAAAAGGACATTTCTCTTGCCAAACCTACATTCATTCTTAGCAATTTATTCATCCAATTTCATTTAACTAAAAATCCTTAAAAAC
Source organism: Firmiana major (assembly GCA_033439115.1). Lineage (NCBI taxonomy): Eukaryota > Viridiplantae > Streptophyta > Magnoliopsida > Malvales > Malvaceae > Firmiana > Firmiana major. Next base: position 14,821,588 of record CM065903.1, on the reverse strand, counting down.
CATTAAACATAAACGTATCCCATCATCTTCATCATTCATCAAGTTTCTCTCACCTTTGACCAATGTTGACCACTTTTTTTATTCTCCAAAATGATCTTCAACTATAAATTATCAAGTTTATAACTTGGATTCACTCAAAATCACAAGAAAAACCAACTAGAATCATCAAAAATTTCAACTTTCTCTTACCCATGAACCAGACAGTTCTGCCTCTTGATTTTCTTTCTCAGATTTCACCTAGTAAATGGACTTATTTTGAGCTGAATTTTTTATATGTTATAGAAGACTTGAAGGGAAGATTTAATCCTTCTTGGCTAGAGTCTAATGATGGAATGAAGGGGGTTGAAAATTTCAAGAAATGGGAAGTGTACAGTAATGTGTGCGGCGACTTACAGAGGGAGGTAGGGCACATGATGAAGGTTCTCTGGGTTTTCTTGGTTTCTTTAGAAGCCTTAAGAGTATATTTTCTAGGAATAAAAATGGGGGGTCAATATGTGTTCAGATGGTCAACTTAAGCATCAATTTCTATCGGGTGGTCAAGTGGCTGGAACAGGACAGCTTGTTGTTCTGTTTTGTAATATCTCAAAAAATTATTTCTAGTCCAATTTCTTTCAAAATTCCACTTCTCATGTGTTATACTAGGTCTCTAATATCTCTCATAAAAATTTTGGGGTCACTTGTTTATGAAAGTTTCCCCGATTGAACACATTTTACTCGATTCGGTCAATACCGAGTAAAACGGTCTAAGTTTTTCAACTAAGTTTTAAAACTAATTCGAACCCCGAAACCTCCATATTTCCACTTCATTTAATTTCCCAAGTCATTTTTTTCCTTTTACTAATTTTCTATGGTCTTAGAATAATTTTTATGGATTTCTAGAATTTAATTTGGATTTATTTCTCTTACTAGGCCTACTTTCCTCGGTTTATCGTAAGCTTAAGTTTGACCAACATTTTCAGTTTCAATGACTCAGTTTTCACTCCTAGACATCATTTCATGCATGTCAATGTAATTCTAGATGAATTCTCAGGCTTAGAACCTTACCTTGATTTTCATGCCATCGAGCCCCGTTCCATGATCCCGAGTACTTCGATTCTTTCTAGCCTGCATAACATTATTCTAAGTACTTAGTTATTTCTTAACTTTCAATCACTTATTAATATGGAAATTTTGAGTTTCACACTAGGAGCCTTTAAAATTTCGAGTACATGCTCTCCACATATCCTCTAATGTCTGAATAGTTCTATCTAATTGCTCATCTGTTCGAGGATGGAAAGATGTGCTAAAATTCAGTTAGGTTCCCATGGCTTCATGGAAATGTTACCAGAAGTGCAAAGTGAACCGGGAATCCCTGTCAGATATAATACTCACTAGTACGCCATGTAATCTTACAATCTCCTGTACGTACAAATCCACTAGGGCACTCAAAGTATCGATGGACTTCATAGCCAGGAAGTAGGAGGACTTTGTTAGTCTGTCAACTATTACCCAAATTGCATCATGATTTCTCTGGGTCCTTGGCAATCCTATAACGAAATCCATCGTGATATACTCCCGTTTCCCTGTCGGCATTGGTAGAGGTTGTAACAACCCTGCAGGTTTCATATGCTCTACTTTAATTTGCTGACACACAAGACATCGAACCACAAATTCAGCCACATCTGTCTTCATTCCTGACCACCTATAAACTTTTCGCAAATTTTGATACATCTTATTACTTCCCGGGTGTAAGGATACCTTGAGGAATGAGCTTTTGACAATATCAATTTCTTCAACTATGTATCCTTGGGAACACAAACTCTACCTCTGAACCTCAGTAGACCATCAGGACTAACTTCAAAGTCTATCATAGTACCCAATTGGATTTGACTAGCCATATCTATACAGCATCTATCAGTACGCTGAGCCTATCGAATTCTGTCAATCAAATCCAGTTCTATTCTCAAGCCAGCTATCACACCACAACTAGCAGTGTCAGATGGTTCAATGTCCAAGTTGAGGTTCGCAAACTGTTCCAGTAACTCATATTCCTGAATCATCATATACGATACCATCCCGATGTTCTTCCTACCTAAGGCATCCGTTACTACATTTGCCTTTCGCTGGTGGTACAGGATCTCACAGTCATAGTCCTTCAGAAGCTCTATCCACCTTCTCTGCCTCATATTCAACTCTTTTTTTGTAAAAATAAATACTTGGAGCTTTTACGATCTGTAAGGATCTGGAACTTCTCTCCATACAGATAATTAATGTCGCCTACGCCCACTCTAAGTGACCTAGACGTGTATCCGCAAGTGCACGGGTCGTACAAGTAATAATGGGATTTGAGTCCCGGATTATTGTCCTACAGAGAATCTAATTAGCCTAACTAAGTACCAGTTAATTTTACCCTAAGTATATCCTAGCAAATTATGAGAATTAAGTGGGTGATCTACAAGGCTTAAATTAAAAAGTACTGAAAAACAATAAAAATAAAGAGAATAATAAAAATAGAGCAAAACTAAAATTACTTACCGAACTCCTAACAAATAAAAGCAATAATCTGCAAAAGAGGAAAAAAACCGAAACTAAAATTAACTAGTGCAAATAACCTAGAATGCCAATAAGAAAATAAAGAAATAAAATTAATTTGACTAAAATTAAACAAACCTGAAATAAAATATGCATATAATTAGAATTCAAATTAAACTAACCTAAAGTCTAATAAAATAAATTTTTATTAACTTAAAGAAATTCCTAAATAAAACTAAGAAACTAATTACCTATAAAAATGACCCTAAATTAAATTTAATTTTAGCTAATTATACTTAATAGAATATATAAATAATAATAGTTTTTGGATTTTTTTTAAAGTTTAAGATGAAAATTTACTAAAAATTTCATGAAATAAATCTATCCTTAATCTAAGTCTAAATGCACTACATAAGTATTATGCTAAGAAAATAAATCTTAAATTCTATTGCCTTCCAAAATGTAATATTTTTATGATTAAAATTTTAAGACTTGAACCAAAAAGCAATTAAAATTAAGCTAACATTAACATCTAACAAATATAACATATTATAAATCAAATTGTAAAAATAAAATGCAAAAGTTGAATTTTGGACTTGTACTGCTCTCGACACCAGCCTACTGTGCATTATGCTACCAGTACCCGCAGCACGTCGCCTGATTTGTTCTGCATAGCCCAGCACATACAACAGCTGTTGCCAACATCTACTTTAGCTGCCCACGTCCTTGCCGAGCCGTATCTCTGCATCAGCTTATGCTCTGGTCACTGGAGCAAGACACACACACTGCAGCTGCTTCATTCCCTGCCCAGCAACACATGTCCTTTGATTCAGGAGAGGCTAATTGCATCACCAACAACAGCCTTTCTTCATTTTCTGCTTCAGTCAGTCACCAGCCAGGAAAATCGAACATCATCCTTATGTAGCATTCAACAATGTAGACCAGGAAATCATATTAAACATAAGCAGAAATTACTAACTCATAAGTTTAAGGCAGTGAATATAAAAACAGAAAGTGCAAAATGTACTGAAACCAAGTGTTAAAGAGAGAAACAAAGATGAACAGTAAATGGTACTTTAAACAGAGTAGAACAGAGGATGTTATTGTCTTTCCTATCTTCTCCGAGAACTCAGAACACTACCCAACTACAGCTCCTATAAAGACCATATATCAACCCAGCAAACATTAGGATGAATCATGCCAAACATAGACAGCAAAGAAACATAATAGAACAGTCATGCAGAACATAGGAAGAACGCGGTCCCTGTTCACTAGAACAATCTGCAGTTTTCATCAAGACAGGACACAACTGCAAGCAATACTGGCAACGGCCAACGCCAGCTCCAATCCCAGGCCTCTCACCCGCACAGCAGCAGTCTGCAACACTCTCAACTAGCAACTACTTTAGCTCTTCACCAAGTATCCTATACTACGTTCCAACAAGCAAGAAAGAAGAAGCTGAACTGAATTTGAGCATATTCCCGTAAGCAGAATTAGCGCAGAAGCAAGGGTTGAAATGATGAAAGCAATGTTGTGTCACTCAGCCCTTTCCACCATCCCGAATCAACAGAGACACCACGGACAGAATGATGAAATAAAACGACTGGAAAATTTAAGATAAAAAAAATTGCAGGAAACGAAAATGAAACAAGGGCAACAATAAAAGAAATTTTCTATTTTGAATGTAAGTAGGTAACTATCTTAAAACAACTTGAAAATAGGAAGTAACGAGCTTGAAATTAGCTAAACTTAAAACAGAAAAAAGATGGTGCTGAAACATGAAGGAAGACTATGGCCACTGTCACCAGCCAAAATTTCTCATCTCCTCTGGTCCAACAATCGGTAAGTAGGAACAAGGGAATACAAAAATTAAAGATGCAAACCGAGAGCTCTAAATGAATGAGCAGTAAAAGAACACAATACAAAGTGAACAAGAATCGGGAATAGCCAATAAAAAGAGACAAAGTTTTGCATAAAAGAAATAAAATGTATTAAAAGATAGTGAAATGGAAACGTAAGTAAACCGAGAAGACATAAAAATGGTAGCTGTCGTCACCAGCCACCGTGAAAAGCTTAAAAGAAAACCTAAGGAAAATATATAACCTAACAATAAAAAATTTTAGCCTAAAAAAAAAAAAAACTAAAGCTACCCTAAAAAAAAACTCCTTTTTCAATTGCTCATCTTATTCTATTTATACATAAAATTGGGGGTACAATTGTAAATTTCAATCCTAGATGAGTTGGCATTGTTTGGCCACTTGTCTTTATTTCATTCGCTTCAGAGAAGATATGTCCACGTCACTTGTCTTTTTGGCCACTTGGATGTGAGATGTAGCCTGCCGTGTGTCTTCCAGAAGGTGGGCACAATATCCGTCAATCTTATCTTTTCAAAGCGAATAAAATATGAACACCTGACATCACACATCTCTACAACAAATGGTGACTCAGACTGCGAAATGGTAGTGGTCCAATCTCCTTTTTAGCCCGTTTTCAGCCCATTTTCTATCGAAACGACTGAAATTCATTCGGATTTAATTTACCTGCACACAAGAGAATTTTAATTAAATTAAGGGGATAATTACTAAAATAATATGGGGATTAAAATAATTCATTAAGAAATTAAGCACAAATAATTCTATTTTAATAGAATTATCAATAATGGGACCATATTTTTAGTGCAAACACTACGGCTGCCAATTCCAAATCATAGGTCGAATAGTTCCTCTCATGATCTTTTAGTTGTCGAGAACCATAAGCAACTACCTTTTCATTCTGCATTAGTACATATCCCAGACCGTGACTAGATGCATCTATATACATCGAGAAGCCTCTCGAACTAACGGGTATAGTCAAAATGGGCACGGTGGTCAGTCTATGCTTCAATTCCTGAAAACTCTTCTCAAATGAATCATTCCAGTCAAACTTTACATTCTTTCTCGTAATTCATGTCAGATGAGCAGCCAATTTAGAGAAACCTTAGAAAAATCTTCTCTAACAATCGGCCAAACCCAGAAAACTCTAAATCTCGGTAACAGTCTTGGGTCTTTCCCATTGAACTACAACCTCGATCTTAGACGGATCCACATACAGCCCGTCTTTTGACACAATGTGACCCAAAAATGCTATCTGATCTACCCAAAAATCACACTTGCTGAGCTTGGCATACAACTTCTTCTCCCTGAGGGTTTGTAGAACCATTCTCAAATGCTGCTTATGTTCTTCTCTGGACTTAGAAAATACCAAAATATCATCAATAAAAACTATGACGAATCTGTCCAAGTAAGGCTTAAGCACTTCATTCATTAGTATCATGAAAGCTGCAAGAGTATTCGTCAACTCGAAATGCATAACAAAAAACTCATAATGTCCGTATCGGGTTTTGAAGGTTGTCTTGGGTACATCTTCACTTTTGATCTTCAAATGATGGTACCCTAACCTCATATCAATTTTGGAAAAGATCTGTGATCCCCGTAGTTGGTCAAGCAAATCGTCGATACAAGGTAAGGAATGTTTTTTCTTGATGGTCGCCTGGTTGAACAATCTATAATCGATGCATAGCCTTAGACTCTCATCTTTCTTTTTAACGAACAACACCGGTGCACCCCACGGTGAAACACTCGGTCTGATAAACCTCTTATCCAGTAATTCTTGTAATTGCTTCTTCAATTCTTCTAACTCAACTAGGGCCATTTTGTAAAGTGGTTTAAATATCAGCTCGGTACCAAGCATCAAATTGGTACAAAACTCTATCTCTCTATCCAGAGGTAACCCTGGTAAATCATCCGGGAATGCGTTGGAAACAACTCCTTGGCTATAGGGATGCCTCTTAACTCCGGACGCTCCTTATCTATACCAATCAGGTAAGCAATGAAGCCTTCAAAATTTTGTTTATATAATTAGTTCCGTAATTTATTCTTCTAGTTACCGTGACATTACTATTTCATTATCACTCTTTCTTCAGTAAATCTCTTTCAATCACGCTCTTTACTTTCCCTTTTTCTTAGTAATTTTCAGAGACATACATCTCTTAATCACACAGTTGCACTTTGAACGCTACCTCCTTATGAGTAGTAACATTAAATGAAGGCAACCTAACTTAGATTAAGAGTCTCAGTCCCTTTATAATCTTCTGGACCTTCTTCATTTCGTCACTCAACTTGTTCAAATTATACCTCCCCAAAATTATAAATTTAAATTCATATTCATTCTTAGACTTGTTACTTTATGTTCGATTCAAAAAGTTCATAAGTAATTGTTATTGTGCCATGTTCGGGATGTACTGTCATCTAAGGTATCCAAAAACACATCCCATGTAACTCTCAAATGTCAAGTCCTTAGAATAAATCAGGGAATTTCCACCAAGGTTTGGCTTCCCATTTTAATATCAATGCTGCAAAAGCTACCTTATTAATAGTAGTACTCCTTAAGAATTCGTATAACTTCTCTAATTCTTTAGTCTGGTTTTCCATTATAACTGGAATCTTGACTCCAGTAAATAATAGTGGACTAATTTTCAAAACTGCCTCAGTCTCTCTCTAAGTCACAATCATACCCTAAATTATCATTCTTACTATTACGTTGTTTTAGGTCTATTTTAGGTTCTGCTGGGACCTGTGATACTACTAGTGATTGGGTAGATGACAGTTCGAGATTAGTTATATAGATGGGGGTGGCGATGGCACAGTAAAAATAAAAGGTCTAGTCATGCCCTGCAAACTATCAATATGTGCCACAACCTGACTAAACAACGTCATTATTATCTCTGCTCTAATCTTGCAAAGCGAATTTCAGAATTTTTGGTTGAACTATGAGGTGCACGGTCAATTGAGGATTCACTATATCTCTCGGGCCTATCTCTACGACCTTGAGAAATGATTTCCTCTCATCTACTTGTAGGGTTGCAATACCTACCGACCATATCTATTAGTTTTCCTTCATTCAATGACACAATTTCTCAGTAAAACACAGCCAGTTATACTCGTTTGTATCTAAATAATGTACAGTAATGTTGGGGATGCGAACTTTCCAAATTTTCTAACTCCAATCATCGACTCATATTAGACCAATCTTGATCTGATACTAACTTCTGTGATGACCCTTTTTACGGTACAATATGGTTAGGCTACAAGCCGATACTGGATCAATACCATGAATCCGTCTACATAAATACATTTTTTTAGTAACAGTTTTAAACAAAAACCAATAAAGGTACTTTTCAATTAATCTGTAAGTCTGTTCTTTTACAAAATAATCACTGTTCACATTCCTCATATATATTCTCCTATGCATTACTGTACTTAATAAAATTGTAGATACAAAAGAATACTTAATTTGGGTATACCTTTGAAGCAAAAAAATACTCTGTGAAACTATGGCTGTGCAAAGAACCCTACTTACAAAAGCGGTCTCAGCTACTGATAAGGCTTTGTGAGAAAAAATAAGGAATGAGCTCAACGTGCTCAGTAAGAAAAATATGTGGCAAATAGATAAATACACTATCTACATATTTACATAATAGGGTTATTATATAAAATATACCGAATAATCTAGTAAAATCAGAGTTTGAAATCAATAATAGTTTCGATATCGATAGTATAAACATTGAATTGCAATAAATACAAGTTCTAAAACTTTATACGGTAGAATAAAATATTTTCATACAATAATACAGTTCATACGGTCAATTCAGTAAATCAAATAGACGAGACAAGGTAGAATATGCAAACATAATCAATATGACAATTAGCCAATGTTGGTGGCTCCGAGCATTACTGATCAGGTGCGCTGGGATGTTCATCGCCGTGGGAGTGGTCAACTACCTAAATGGTTCACAATACAATATGTCCGAAGACTGATAGCACGGTACAGCATACTTACATGCGTGTTACATGGTACATCGTACTTCGTGGACCACAATAACAATAGCGATTCAAAAACAATAACAATGTAGCATGATTAATTATTGCGTTTGCCTCAAAAGCCAATTCGAGTCAGGCCGTGCGACACACAATCAGCACGCGTTTAAGCACATTTTATCAGTACTAATTTATAAGCATATCATTTACATTAAATCAATTATAAATTCAATTCAGTACATAAACAATCCAAAAAGAGGTTGGCACAACATTTTTCGATTAAAAATCCCAGTGTGCAATCTGTGGAAATTAATGCTAGGTATTTTTCGATTAAAATCAATAATCAAAACTATATTGATATCTATAATAAATTAAATTTTATATTTGTAAGGATAGGTGGTTAACTGAGGCCAAAGTTTTTCAGTAGTTTCGATAACTATAAAATCGGTTTAGAGTTTTCTATAATTTTGATAACTATAAAATCGGCCTAGGGTTCTGTATCTACAATTCTACAGAAAATACGTGCGAATATCACTAACATCTCACAACAATTTTCCTTACCTCAATGGCAGACGGTAGTTCTTTTATACTTCGGTATAATAAGTTAATCAGTTTGTTTAATCTCGTTCACTTTTTCAGAGCTTTAATATCCTTGCTGGCTCCTTGTTCGTATGGTCTATGGTAGACCCTCTCCTTGATAACCCCCTCTCGGTTAAAGCCCCTCTAAAATACCCTGCTAACTGAAAATGAACCTTCTTTAATTTTTTCAATTTTTTTTTTTTACTTTTTTTATTTGCTTTTCTTTTTTTTCGCACCTTTTACTTCTTTTTCTTCTTCTTGCCTTCAGTGTACTGTTCGCCCAGCTCCGTTTAACCTCTTTGTCATTCTTTCATTCTGCCATCACCTTTATCATCCTCTCAGTTCCACCGTCATTCCATCACTCTCTTTGTTTGGCCATCATCCTTACAGCTCTGTCAGCTCCGATGCTCTTCTGTTGTCTCTGTTTCCAGCTCTCTGATTTCCAACCTCCATTGTTCTGATTCTTAGTTTCAACATTCCTCATTGGTTTTCCCTCCTCCTCATGTTATCTCCCTCGATTTCTCTCTCCCTATTCATTATCTCTTCCTCTATTTCTATTTTTCAAGGACCTAAATAGCCCTGGTTTTGGCCCCCTTCTCCCTTAGCCATGATGCGCTGCTCTAGCCAAACTACTGCCTCTCTTGTTCATGCTTTTACTTCCACCAGGTTGCCCAACCTTCCAAGAGGCCGAGAGGAGCCCCTGTTTTCAACTTCAGTCTTGTCCCAACAAGAACGTTCCATCACTTCTCGGTTTCTCCTTCTCTTCTACTTCTCTGATTTTCTTTCCCTATCAACCTCTATTCGAATGTATCATTTCTCTTTCTTTTCGACGATTATGCTTATTTAGAAAGGATTTCTCCTCAGTTTTGTTTTAGCCAACAGTACCATTCTTGTTCTTTCCTCTCTCATTTTTCTGCCTCTCCCTCTCACTGTCTCAATCAATTTCTTCCTATTTTTAGCGACCATCAAGCAATGCTTCAACCCTTTATATTTTCGATTCTAGGTTTTTTCCTTTCTTGGTTGTCCCTTCCAATATAGATCACTCTCTCGTTTCTGCTCACTAACTCCCTTTCACGCTATTTTCAGACCATTATATGCCATGACCCTTTTTCATCCTTTTCATCTAAAATCACTACAATTTTTTTTTAGCATTTTTCATTTTCCTTACCCGATCGTGAGCAACCCTCCCAATACCAGTTGGGCTGTGAGTCAATAATAATCATCATTTACCATCCATTTCCAATTAATCAAAAACAATGTCAAACATTTGGAAGTTAAGTCATGTACTTACACATGACATGTTTACTAACATTTACGTCCCCCATATTACAATTGCATATGAATACTCTGCTATCACATGTTTAGATACAAAAAGAATTCATGTGTGTATACCTCTGGGCGATGGAGAGCGACAGATATCCAAAAATAATGCCTCAATCTTTCACTAGGCTACTATGCGCGCTTTGTAGATGGGGAATGTGACAGCCCGGAAGCGCGAAAAATAGGGCAATTTAAAATTTTTCTTAAATTAAAACTAATAACTCTAGGTGCATTCCTGCACACTATCTTTAAATCACTACCGTTTATAAACCAACATTATCCCCCAAGATCATACAGCTCATACTTAATGAAATCAAATACATAATATCATAAAAAGAGTCAAACCATAAGTCTTAACTCATTTCTTTCATATCAACCTAATTACATCCCAAAAATACTTATCACAAATGTCTGTATTACATCATTGTCTCGATACAAAATGAACTAAATTATACCTTATGCGTGTACAAGTGATAGCCTGGGGAGATCTTGTCCACCAGCCTATTATACGTACACGGCAGTCTTTATCTTGCTTACTTCAAGTAATCTCGAGGGGGGAGGAAAAAGGTTGAGCTCTCAAAACGCTCAGTAAGGAGGATAAGGGAAGTTATAAAAATCATCATCACAAACATAATATGATGGAACTATTGAGCATGCAAATCGTTATAGAAATAATTGTATAAACAATGGCATCAGCATATCTCACGTGATGAAAATCACAAATCACTACTACATCAAAGCTCAATGCATGATATAAATCACAGTTATAAAATCACATCATCATCAAAGAAATCGAGACTAGGCATTTATAAAAACTCATATGAAATCAACGTCATAGGCACATCACATCAATTGAATTCGTCCCCTAGGCGGACATCCCCAAGAGAGGGATTTTGTCGACAATAATACACATGGCCATGATTCGCTGTAGACTTGATCAGAGTCGTACGACCTTCGGTCTTACATGCTATCAAAGCACAGCCCGATCTTACATGCTATCAAAGCAAAGCCCGATGTGCATCTCATTACAAGCGATAGTCTCAGTAAAAATCATTTTGCCTTCACGTAGAGCTCTTAGTGGTTATCACAAAACTCATTTCGATTATAAATCATATGTGTTCACAATTACACAAATCACATCAAAAATCGAGCTCAAACTGGTAAAACACTCACACATTCTCATTGTTGTATAAAAATCGTTTTGCCTTCACGTAGAGCTCATAGTGGTTATCACAAAACTCATTTCGATTATAAAACCATATGTGTTCACAACTACATAAATCTCATAAAAAATCGAGCTCAAACCGGTAAAACACTCATACATTCATCAACACATCAAATCATCTTATTTCTCATAAACAAGCTCATTTCATCAAACTTTTTTCATGCTATTAAAACATTTTCATTCATCTGAAAACTCACAAGCACAAATGGTTTTATTTCCATTACCTCTTGCACCTTGAGTGGTACAATATCCTCGGGTTCTCGAACTAGTCTCGTTTCCCGTCTCGAATTCTCGAGTTGTCCACACACATCATTAACCCATCAATATACATCATTCTCATTTCTCTTTTCTTTCTCTTACTCATTCTAACTCAACATTATCTCAAAACTCTTTCTACATCTTTATCAACACTTTAGTTAACTCATAACCATCACAAGACATCCACATTGAATCTCCTAACCAAACCCATTTGTTGGTTCCATCATGCCTTAAACATTTTTACCAAATATATAAACATATATGTTTATTCACCCATGTATAAAATGGTAATGCTTAAGAACAAAGGTATTGTGAGCTTACCTAGCTTGTCTCCTCTCTTGACCAAGCTTGTAGAATGCTTACCTCTTCCCTTTGTTCAAGCCAACCTTTAATTTTCTAGTATGTTGTTCTCCTTACCAAGAGGAACAACTTTGTCTCTTTCCCATTTGTCTAATTTTTTCTAGAATACGATGGATCTTAGAGAGAGAAAGCTTGGTTTGGGTGAAAATGGTGAATGTTTAGTTTTCAAAGAGAGAAAGGTAAGATTTTAAGCGAAAATCTCGTGGTCTTTATATAGACAGAGGCTATGAGATCGATCTGGTATCTGAAGGAGATCGATCTCTGCTCGATTTAATTGCTCCAAACTGCTCCCTTAACAACTATAAGATCGATCTGCCCGAGGGTGCAAATCGATCTGCTTTTCATAAAAAAATAAGTGGAGATCGATCTTCTAGAGGGTAGAGATCGATCTCTTCCAGGCTGAGAGTTAAGGAGATCGATTTGCCCTTATGATAAGATCGATCTTTGTTAGGCAGAGGTAATAGGAGATCGATCTTTTTCCTTATGAGATCGATCTGCTTGTCTGCTTTTGTACGTTTTCTGCATTCTAGAGCTATGGGATCGATCTCTCATCCTTGGAGATTGATCTAGCCTTCACAGATTCTACTGCTGCTGCATCAATTACAGGAAACTCAATGCAAAACTTACCATAATCTACTCCATAGTCCATATTTCAATCTATACACATTTAAGACTTAAAAACTTCATCTCCTCATACTTCATTAAATTTAAAACTTGCTTGTACATCAACATATCATAATTACATTCACCAAATTACAGTTCTCACTTAGCAAATCTCATAAAATTTATAGTTCTCACATCCTCCCCACCTTAAGAGAATTTGGTCCTCCAAATTTAACTCGACCCATTAAATAGCTGGGGGTACTTCTCCTTCATAAGGCTCTCTAGTTCCCAAGTTGCTTCCTCCTTTGAGTGGTGTTTCCAAAGAACCTTAACCAGTGGAATCCTTTTCGTCCGAAGTACTTTCTTCTTCCTGTCAAGTATTCAGGTGGGTTCTTCCACATAACTCATATCCTCCTGAATATCCAATGCCTCATACTCAATGACATGGGAGGGGTCCGGATTATATCTCCTCAACATGGAGACGTGAAAGACAATGTGGATTCCGAAAAACTATGGAGGTAAAGCCAACCGATAGGCAACGTCTCCTACTCTCTCCAAAATCTCAAACGGTCTTATATATCGTGGACTTAATTTCCCTTTCTTCTCGAAACGCATGTGATAATTCTATATTTTTAGAATTATTTGTGCTTAATTTCCTAATTAATTATTTAAATCCCCAATTTATTTTATTCATTATCCCCTTTATTTAATTAAAATTCTCATGTTTACAGATAAATTAAATCTGGATGAATTTTGAATATTTCGGTAGAAAATGGATCGGAATTGGGCTAAAATCGAGATTAAACCACGCGGACAACACGAGTCATGTCACCTAGCACATCCAATTGGACAAGAAGACCAATGACATGGAAATATCTTTTCAAGGAGACAATGGTGTGAAGACAAGTGGCCAAAAAAATGCCAACTCATCTAGGATGTAGAAATTACAATTATACCCCTTTTATGTGTATAAATAAGACATGGATGGCAATTGAAAAACTATGTAAAATAGGAGTAGGAGCAGTGTAATGTAATGTAAGTTAGGAGTAGTATAGTGTTAGAATTAATCTTAGGATTTATTTTTCCTTATTTCTTTTAGTCTAGTTTTCCGTTAGCTACAATTTACTTTTATTATTCAATCCATTTTTATGTTCTTCATTTTCTAGTCTTGGATAATTCTATTTTCATGGCAATCAATTTATCATTCCAAGCTTCTCGGTTTTGTTAAATCAACTCATTATTTTTTTCAAGTTTTATTTTACACAGCCCATTTGTTCTAGTGTAGCTCTCGGTTTTCCTTATTTTTCAAGTTTTATTTTTGTTTTGTAATTGTTCAATGTAAGCTCTCGGTTTGCTTTGATCCAAGGTTCCATGTCTCAAGGTTGTGGTGAGCTAAACTGTTCTCATGAGCCAAGAAGGAAACCCGAAAGGACAACAGCAGCAAGCAATCCGAGAGGACAGCAGCAGCAAGCTAACTGAGAGCTGTCCTCTGTACTCCTCTGTTTTGTGAATTAACTACTGTTCATCTTCATTTTTGGCTTTTATTTTCTCTTAAGCTTGAAGTGAAGCTGTTCATTGTCCTGGAGTAAATCAGAAGATCGAGAGCAACTGGAGCAGAGGACACAGCCGAGAGCAGCCAGGACCAGAACCAGTACAATGTCTGGGGCAGAAGCACGAAACTGAGAACAGCAGGGCCTAGCTGGAGTAGAGCTGAACAGCAGCTGGTAAAGAAGCTCACGGACAGCACAGAGACTTGCTGGAAACAGAGACGATGCAGTATGCCGGGGGCTGTTATTGCTGAAGTTGGTAGGAGAAGGAGCAGGTGCCAAACATTGCTAGAGCAGAGGGATGCTGGTCAGGCCGAGGACATTGCTGAAGCAGTGCATGCCGTGGACACAATCTGCTGAGCAGTAAGGTACCGTGCTGGGTGATTTAGCTCCAGCTGCTACATCCCGCTTTTCTTCAATCACCAAGATAGCAACACCTGCAGCAGACATCACTTGTAGAACTGAGAGCTGAGGACGTGCAGGAGTGGGCAAGACAATGCCTGGACAGCAAAAGTAAGTAGTGGTCTGGGCAGGCATGAAGCAGTTGGTAAGGTGCCGTGTTGGACTCGTTGTAGGAATGGGGCTACACACAAAACCAAGCAGAGTTGGTGAGATTGTAGAGCAGAAGATGGGCAACCCGTTAACGCCTGGACAGATCAAGGCCATACCTGGAAATGAAAATGAAAAATGAAGCATGAACAGTGAATGGAGGGACATGGGGCTGATTTAAATTTGCTAAGGCCATGTTTGGCCATAGTTCAATTTAGTCATGTTTTAGTTTAATGCATCATTAGCATTTTCATCCATTTGTTAGTTGTTAGTTAGTTAGTGTAGTCAATTTTAATGGTAGGTTAGTTTTAGTATTTTTGCATGTTAATTTAATTTGTAGTGTTAACTTTTAGTTAGTAGTTAATTTTATATTAAATGTTTTAGGACTTTATTTTAGTTTAGATGCATTTAGAATTAATTTAGATTAAATGTCTTTCATGCATTTTTAATTTAGTCTTTATTTTCATTAAATTTTAGTTTAGTTTCATTTGCAATTTTTATTAGTTTAATTACATGCATTTTCTTACGCTTGTTTAATTTTAGTTTAATTAATCTTGTTTCTTTATTTTCATATTTGCTTTATTTCAATTGCATTAATTAGCTTTAACTATTTTAATTTCTTTTGTAGGTTTTTTATTTTAATTGCGTGGAGCACTGTAAGTAATTTTGCTAGGTTTTCATTTCTTTATTTTATAGTTTTTATTATTTTATTGCTTTCAGTATTTTTAATTCTAGCTATGTAGATCACCCACCTTAATTTTATAATTTGCTAGAATATACTTAGGGTAAGATTAACCAGTAGTTAATTAGGCTAGTCAACTTCTCTGAGGGACGATAACTCGGGACTCAAAATCCCATTATTACTTGTAAGGCTCGTGCACTTGCAGTAATACGTTTAGGGCGTGTCAGCATGATAGCCTTACTTGAAGATATCTTAAGGAACATCAAATCTCCAACTCGAAACTCAAGTGGCTGTCTACGCACATCTGCGTAACTTTTCTGCCGACTCTAAGCAGCCCGTAATCTATCAAAAATGATCTTCACATTCTGAACTACCTGTTCAACGAGCTCGGGAGCAATTACTTTCCTATCGACCAATTCTTCCCACGCTATAGGGGATCTACACCTCCTACCATATAGAGCCTCATAAGGTGCCATACTAGTTCTCACATGATGGCTGTTATTATATGCAAACTCGGCAAGGGGCAAGTGATCATCCCATGATCCCGTAAAATCCATCTTACACGCCCTCAACATGTCCTCCTCTAAGGTCTGTATAGTTCACTCGGACTGACCATCAGTCTGAGGATGATAGGCGGTACTAAAACTCAACCGAGATCCCGTGGCCTACTTAAAATGAGTCTAAAGCCTGGAGGTGAACCGAGAATCTCTATCAGAGGTAACACTCACTAGAGCCCCATGTAGTCTAGCTATCTCTCTAACATATAGCTTGGCTAATGTACTCAATGTATCTATGCTCTTGATGGCAAGGAATCTATCCACTATCACCCATATTGCATCATGACCTCGTCGGGTCCTTGGTAATCCCATGATAAAGTCCATGGTGATATGCTCCCATTTTCATGTAGGCATAGGCAAAGGCTTAAGCAATCCTCCGGGCTTCTAGTGCTCAGCTTTCACTTGTTGGCATACCAAACAATTAGCCACAAATTCAGCCACTTCCCGTTTCATACCACTCCTCCAATGCACCTTATGTAGATCCCGATACATCTTAGTACTACCTAGGTGCATGGTGTAACGAGAATAGTGAGACTCTCTCAGTATTTGTTGCTTTAGGGTATCATGGTTCGGAACACAAATTCGACCCTTAAACCTCAATAACCCATCGTCACTAACCATGAAATCTAACTGCGAGGTCTGTTCAGCTTGGCTAACCATATTCATGATAATTTCGCTGCCCGATTCTAATCTGATCTATAACATCGGTCTCTATCTGCAGGCTAGCCATAAATCCAACTTCCATTTCCTCAACTCTGATTTTGAGTCCGGTGAACTATTCTAATAAGTTTCATTCCTTAATTATCATAGCAGATATCATACTCTTCCTGCTTAGGGCATTAGCAACTACGTTCGCTTTCCCTGGATGGTAGAGTATTTCACAATCATAATCTTTAAGGAGTTCCATCTATCTCCTTTGTCTCATGTTTAACTCCTTTTAGTCGAATATATATCTTAGACTCTTATGGTCAGTAAATATCTGGAACCTTTCCCCCATATAAGTAATGCCGTCAGATCTTCAATGCAAACACCACGGCGACTAACTCCAAATCATGTGTGGGGTAGTTTCGCTTATGATCCTTCAGCTGTCGCGAACCATAAGCGACTACTCTCTCATACTGTATAAGCACACACCCCAATCCTTGTTGTGAGGCATCACTGTACACTGCGAAGCCTCTAGGTCCATTTAGAATAGTCAACACAGGTGTTATCGTTAATCTCCTTTTTAACTCTAGGAAACTCTGCTCACAATTCTCAAACCATACAAAAGGAGTCTCCATACGTGTGAGTTTAGTTAGAGGAGCTGCAATCTTGTAGAATCCTTCAACAAACCTTCTATAATACCCTGCCAACCCTAGGAAACTCTGAATCTCTGTAACTATTCTTGGTCTCTCTCAATTAAGTACAGCCTCTATCTTAGACGGATCAACTGACACCCTGTCTTTAGATACAATATGACCAAGGAAGGGTATTTGGTCTAGCTAAAACTCACTTTTGCTGATCTTTCCATAAAGCTGCTTACCTCTAAGTACTTGTAGCACGATCCTCAAATGTTATGCATGTTCATCTTGAGATCGAGAGTACATAAGGATATCATCAATGAAGACTATCACAAACTGATCTAGATAGTCTCTAAAGACCTCATTCATCAGACTCATGAAAGCAGTGGGGGCATTCATCAAACTAAACGCATCACTAAGAACTCGTAGTTACCATACCTAGTTCTGAAGCCCGTTTTCAGAATATCCTCTTTCTTGATTCTTAACTGGTGATAGCCCAATCTTAAGTCAATCTTAGAAAAGATAGAAGCCTCTCTCAGCTGATCAAACAAATCATCTATTCTTGGTAAGGGGTACTTGTTCTTCACCGTAGCCTTGTTCAGCAATCTGTAGTCTATACATAGTCTCAGGTTACCATCCTTCTTTTTTACAAACAACATCGGAGTTCCCCATGGCGACACACTAGGTCTAATAAAACCTTGGTCAAGTAGTTCTTGTAACTGTTTCTTTAACTCTTCTAATTCGACCAACGCCATACTATAATAGGTTTGGAGATCAACTGAGTATCTAGCACTAAATCGATAGTGAACTCCAGCTCTCTCTCTATTGGTAAGCTAGGCAATTCATCTAGGAATACATCTGAAAACTCACATACTACCGGTATGTCCTCTATCCTCGGATGTTCTCAACTCATATAAGAGATGAGTGCGATGTAACCTTCACATCAATAATTCATTCAATATTTATAGCAATATAATCATCTCTTAACATTTCATAATAAACTTCACACATCTTTATTCTTTAATCATTCAAACATACACTAAACTTTTTAGGTAGGGGAAAGTTACAGTCTTAGTGTAGTGGTCTAGACTCACACGACTGGCCGCTAACCAATCCATCCCTAAAATCACATCGAAACCACACATGTTTAACATCACTAGATCTAATAACATCACCTTATCTCCCATCTTGATCTCATAACTCTTACACACCATATCATTCCTCTAGGACTCACACATTGGGGTATTTACATGTATAATATAATCTAAGGATTAATACTTCAAACTTAGTTTACATGCAAATTGTACATCAATAAAAGAATGTGTGGATCTCGAATCAAATAACACATGAGCCTTATGATTATAGGCAAGAAGTGTACCTCAAATGGTCTCAGACAAAGTGTCTACAGTCTCCTTATCCAAAGCAAACACACGTCCCTCTGTGACTAGCTTCTTACCCTTATCAACAAGCATAGCCCGTCTTTGGGGAATCATCCTCTGTGGCTGCTGTCTAAGAGGCTCTTGAGAATGTGGCTTTTGTGGTTGTGGGCAATATCTCACTCTGTGACCCATGTTGTCGCATCTATAGCATCCTTGTATGGTTCTGGGAAAGCTTCCCTTGTGAGATCTGCCACAATCTCTGCAGACTCTAACCTCTGATCTAACACCTCGAGGGGTCTCCATAGTGATGGGAGGAACCCTGGGTCTATCAACTTTTTCCCTCAGTCCCTCAAAATGTCTCTTCTTAAAAAACCTCTCTGAAAGTTTGTGTGGGAGGTCACGAGTCGCTTATTCTTGTCCCTAGTTAAAATTCGGGACTCAGTCTAAAACTGTACCAACTCTGGTCCCTCTCCACTTCTTGTGCTCGTCTCAGAGTATCCTTAAACTTAGTGATACAGAGCCCTATCAACCAGTCTCTATTGATGGGTCTCAGTCCATACACTGATAATTCTATTTTTAATAGAATTATTTGTGTTTAATTTCATAATTAATTATTTAAATACCCTTATTATTTTAATAATTATCCCCTTAATTTAATTAAAATTATTTAATGTGCAGATAAAATAAATTCGGATGAAACTCAATCGTTTCAGTCGAAATTAGGCTGAAAATGGGCTAAAGGAGACTGGACCACTTCCAATTCGCAGACCGAGTCACCAGTCGTCTGGACACGCGTGATGTCAGGTGTCCGTATTTTATTCGCTCTGAAATGATAAGATCAACGGACACCATGCCAACCTTTTGGAAGACACACATCGAGCCACATCGCATAACCAATTGGACAAAAAGACGAGTGATGTGGAAATATCTAGACTGCAGCAAATCAAATGAAGACAAGTGGTCAAACAATGTCAACTCATATAAGATGAAAAACTTACCATTGTACCCCTATGTTTGTGTATAAACAGAACATGATGAGCAATTGAAAAATTAAGTAGTTTAGGAGTAGAATTTAGGGTAGCCTAGGTTAGAATAGAAGTAATTTAGGAGTAGGAGTAGTGTTAGAATAGTTTTAGAATAGTTTTTCTTGTTTTTCTTTAAAAGCTTTCCCGTTTGCTCTATTTTTCAATTAATGTTGTTAGCCACCATTCTTGTTTAGCTACTGTTCATAGCAATTGCTACTTTTATTTTAAGAGAAATTTCATTTCTTTTCTAGTATTCGGTAGTTCACGTTGGCAGCCTTCATAGATATGGATTTTTGTAAGTTTTTATTTTACTAAAGTTCAGATTTTTAAGAAACTGCTTCAGCAAAAAGCTTTATTTCTTTTTCTTTTCTTGTTCATTTTCACTGATTGCTTTCAATGGATCTTACTTCCCATCCGGGTTTGAGAGGTTGGTGACAGCAACAAGATTACTCAACCCGTTGC
Organism: Firmiana major; assembly: GCA_033439115.1. Taxonomy (NCBI): domain Eukaryota; kingdom Viridiplantae; phylum Streptophyta; class Magnoliopsida; order Malvales; family Malvaceae; genus Firmiana; species Firmiana major. Next base: position 14,801,396 of record CM065903.1, on the reverse strand, counting down.
CTCTGTTCATTTTCATTCACTGCATGTTTTTTCTTTATTCTTTCTATCCTCCATTTTCTAGTTGAGCATTTATCATTTTCTATTTTTTTTTACAGTCCAGTAGTGTTTCATTCGATTACTGTCCCAATTTAATTTTCCTGTAAATTTATTTCACATTTTATTTGTTTTACATTATCTAATCTTTAAGTTTTATCAGTTAGCCGAGACAAGATCGGGTGGTTGTCTTTATTGTTCGGGTTTCCATTCTCATGTGTACCGAGATCCTGGCTCCTGCTGGTAACTACTGAAGCAGAGAAGAAGGATGTGAGCTACTGGGTTCATGTCACTGTCCAGATGAGCTACTATTCTGTTTTGCCATTGCTGTGTATTTATTTTGAAGCTACGGTAGAGTTCGCTACTTTTGGTGACTGGTCGGGCGTGTACTGCTGCACTTTGTAAGCTGAAGGAGCTGCTGGTCGGTGATAAAGGTGACTAATCTGATGCATTCGGTGCAGTAGAGAAGCTACCTCACGGTTGCAGGGACAGATGATCACATACTTCCACTCTGTTCTACTTTGTTTCTATTCCTCTTTACTGTTTATTGTAGTTGTCTTTTGTTATGTGTTAATCCAATTGTTACATGCTTTTAGACTGCTATAGATTGATGTTTAAATTGTTTGATAGTGGGCTGGTTTGCTGGAATGGAGAAAGTTGCATAAGTAGAGGACAAAAGAGTTGCAGGCAGCGGTAACCTTAATCTTATTCATCGTTTTTGATTTCGTGTTCTTTGTTTTACACCGTTAAAATTGCTATAGTTTGATGATTGGTCCTAGTTTTTAAATACCTTAGTTGATAGTTTATGTTTGATGTTTAGAGTCTGTAGTGCTTGCGGAAATAACAGGCTAAAGGAGACTGGTGCAAGGTGATCAGGTGAAGGGCTGGATTGTGCTTAGCAGTAGAGTGGACTTGGTGGCAGATTCTGCTCGGGTGTATGTTGTTGGAGTACATGAAGCAGAGCTGCTATGCAAAGGGTAGCACAGTGTGGGACAAGATAGGCGTTACTGAACGGGTGTCCTGTAGCAATGCTATGACAGGAGATACGGGCATGAAAGGATGAGTGCTGCTATGCAGAAAACAAAGGCAGCCTACAACAGTATTTCAGGTTATGCGAGCACAAGACAATACTGGAGCAGCACCGGAAGCAGATAGTTGGGACGTACACTTACTGTGCACGGTTGGGCAGAGGACAACGCCTGGAGCTGTACCTGGTTGCAGAGCCAATGAAATGTGCAGCACCTGGACAGGCCGAGAGCAACGCCTAGAATTAGCATGAACCTGCAATGGAGGCAGAACCAAAATGAAAATGGAGCATGAACAGTGCCAGTACAAGGGACCACTCAGCTGGCTTGTTGGTTAAGGCCTTGTTTGGCCATTATATTTTAATTGCATAATCCATTTTTCATGCTTTTGAGATATTTAATATTTTTTTATTTCAGTATTAGTTGTTAATTTCAATCTCATTTGTTAGATTAGAGTTTAAAGTTAATTTGCATGATTAGTTATAATTCATTTGCTTGATTAGTTCAAAATTTAGATTTAATTACGTCATTAGTTAATTTCTATTTTAGTGTTAGGTGTTACACTTAGAATTAAATTAGAGTAAAATCATTTTATGCATGTTTTAAGTTTTCATTGTAAATTGAAAAATCCAAAAATATTAGTTCTCATGCATTAGTTTGATTTGGTTTTATTATTATTAATTAGTTAGAGTAAGATTTAAATTAGGATCATTTGGTAGGTAATTAATTTCTTAGTTAGATTTAAGACTTTCTTTAGGTTAATAGAATTTTATTTCATTAGACTTTAGGTTAGTTTAATTTGCATTTTTATTAATTAGTTTAATTACATGCATATTTTTTTTTAGGCTTATTTAATTTTAGTCTAATTAATTTTGTTTCTTTATTTTTATATTTGCATTCTAGTTTATTTGCATTAATTAATTTTAACTGTGTTAATTATCTTTTGTAGGTTATTGCTTGGAGCTCTGTAAGTAATTTTAGTTGTGTTTTATTTTCATTAATAATTGTTTTCAGTATTTTTAATTTCAGCTTAGTAGATCACCCACTGAAAAATTCATAATTTGCTAGAATATACTTAGGATAAGATTAACTGGTACTTAATTAGGCAATTCAACTTCTCTATGGGACGATAATCCGGGACTCAAATCTCATTATTACTTGTACGACCAGTGCAGTTACAGATAGAATGTCTAGGTCACTTAGAGTGGGCAGTAGTTCGTATCATACACGAATCGCTCGGTACGGAGCTCCTCATCCTTAAGAGTCTCCAGGTCATACTTCAGTAGGGTGGTGAATGGGCTCCCGTACTCATCAACCGTCATATTGCCCTGAGCCAAATTTAGGAATTCAGCTTGCTTCCGCCTCTGGGCGGCTCTTGGCACATACTGAGTTCTAAATGTCGATTAAAACATCTCCCAGCTAATCACCTCATGGCTAGTCGTCAATATACTCTAAGTAGTGCTCCACTAATCTTAGGCGTGTCCCTTTAACATATTTTCCAAATTTTACTATAGTTTTCTACAGAACTCAAACACACACACATCCTTAATTTGCTGTCATAGTCATTTTCTCATCCAACCACCTTTAAGGCTTGAAAATGACTTTCATTCATACTTTATACACTTTAAAACTTGTGTGCAATCCTTGTTTAACCAAAGGTATACAATACATAACTAAATGGAAGTACCAAGATTTATACCACTTATGCAACTTCACATTACAAGTACATCGCCATACCTATGAATTCTTTATTACTTGGTCCAAAGTCATCCATATTGTAGTTCCATCTACATATATACAAGGTTAAATATATACGGGGTCTCACATTCTCCCCCACTTAGAAAATTTGGTCCTCCAAATTGAACCAAGTCTATTCCTCAAAAAGTTGGGGATACTTCTCCTTCATTAGGTCCTCTAACTCCCAAGTGGCTTCCTCCGATGTATGATGCTGCCACATGACCTTAACCAACGAAATCAACTTGTTTCGCAACACCTTCTCTTTTCTGTCCAATATCCGGATCGATTTCTACACATACGACATATCCTCCTTAAGCTCCAATGGCTCATAGCTAAGTACATGTGTCGGATTCGGGTAATACTTCTGAAGCATAGAAATATGGAAGACATTGTGAACCTCTGCTAGCTCAGGTGGTAAGGCTAGCCTATGTGCTCAATCTCCCACAGTATCCAAAATCTCGAAGGGACCAATGTAACGAGGACTTAGTTTTCCTTTCTTCCCGAACCTCGTTATTCCCTTGGAAGGAGATACTTTAAAAAATACGAACTCACCCACATCAAACTCAAGTGGTCTCCATCTCCTGTCATCATAGCTCTTTTGTCGACTTTGGGTTGTTCGCAGCCTCTCACATATTGTTTGAACATCATCGGAGGCTTGTCGAACCAAATCGGAAGCAAGCAACTGTTTGTCACCAACATCTTCCCAACAAATGGGTGATCGGCATCTACGACCATATAGTGCCTTATAAGGGGCCATACCAATACTTGAATGATAACTATTATTATAGGCGAACTCAATCAATGGCAAGTGATCGTCCCATGAGCCTCTAAAATCCAGCACACACGCTCTCAGCATATCCAACAGGGTCTGTATAGTCCTCTCTGACTGACCATCTGTCTAAGGATGAAAAGTGATGCTAAAGCTCAATTGGGTCCCCATCGCTTCCTGAAAATGTCCCCAAAAGTGGGAAGTGAAGCGGGCATCCCTATCAAAAACAACACTCACTGAGACTCCATGCAATCTCACTATCTCCCGTACATACAAGTTCGCCAGTGCACTCAAAGTATCTGTAGATCTCATGGCTAAAAAGTGTGTCGATTTTGTTAACCGATCTACTATAACCCATATAGCATCATGGCTCTTACGGGTTCTCGGTAACCCCATCACAAAATCCATGGTGACGTGCTCTCACTTCCAAGTTGGTATCGATAAAGGTTGCAATAATCCTCTAGGTTTCTGATGCTCAACCTTTACCTGTTGACAGATGAGACATCTAGCAACATACTCAGCTATGTCTCCTTTCATTCCAGACCACCAATATATTTTCAGAGATTCTGATACATTTTACTACTCCCTGGATGTACTATGTATCTTGTGGAGTGAGCCTTTGATAAAATCAACCTCCGTAGCTCTGAATCTTTAGGAACACATATTTTATTCCCGAACCTTAGTACTCCATCAGAACTCAATACAAAATTTGTACCCTCAGCTTTCTGAATTTGCCTAATCACATCAACTCACCATTGATCAATTTGCTGAGCTTATCGGATTCTCTCAATCAACTCCGGTTCTAATCTCAAGCTAGCAATAATCCAATGACTGTCAATCTCAACTGGGGCCACATCCAAACTAAGGTTTGTGAATTGCTCCAATAACTCGTGTTCTCTGACCATCATATATGATACCAACTCGACACTCTTTTTGCTCAATGCATCCACAACCACATTCGTCTTCCCCGGGTGGTACAAAATCTCACAACCATAGTCCTATGAGGAGTTCTAACCACCTTCTCTACCTCATATTTAACTCCTTCGATAAGAATAGATACTTTATACTCTCACGATCCATAAAGATCTAAAATCTCTCACCATACAAGTAGTGGCGCCATGTCATGACCCGTTCTAACAAAATCACTACAAATTTTTTGCTTTTTCTATACTTCTCACCTCCTCGTGACAATTCCATTTTTAACGAGTTGGGCTATGAGTCAGTAATAATCCCAACTCTTATCCCAATTGATCATATCTCTCTTACCATGGTAATAAGGTTAAAATTTCAGATAGTGTAATAATAAGTACATATATTATACAACTGTATGTACATATGTTTCCATATATTTACATCCCCCATAATTATATTCGTTACAATACTGTGCTATTAATTGTTTAGATATAAGACTGTACGATGTGTATACCTGATTCGCGATGGGAGCAGCGAAAAACCTGGGATGCAGTCTCTACCCGCTCTCGACTACTGTAGATGCTCTGTGGAGGGTGGAAAATGAAAGGGTGAGCATAAACAGCTCAGTAAGGCAATAATGTAAGCAGGTAGATAACTACACTATCTATGTGCTGATAATATCATGATATAAAATTGTTTATATTTGGAGCATGAGATATGACTAAAACAATGCCATATGTATGTATATCATATAAGAGAAATCATGAAATTGACATATAAAATCAACATGGAAAAATCATCATGTATGACATCTCATGCTCGTCACATTAAAACTTATTAATTTCATTATAAACTCTTCACTTTAAAACTTATTTGTTTAATCATAAACTCATCACATCAAGGCTAAACCCATCACTCGGGAATACCTTGATTCATTAAATCACATCTCTTTTAAAAACATAAATCGAGACATTACCCCTCCTTCGGGTTTGTCCTGGTCTATCCAGACTGTATGATATCATGTGAGGCATGTAGGTTACTGTATGAAAATTGAGGACTATGGCCATAATTTGTCCCTGTGATCCCAGGCTACACGGATCCCGGTGTGCAAGGCATCACAACTGCAACGGGAGGTGAGGTCAAGTCCTACCCGCCAGAATATCAAGTAACATCATCGAGTCATCATGACTGCACGGTACAGCATACTCCGCGTGACATACACGGTACATCGTACTCTGTGGACCCATATCATAGTCTGGGGGTGCCTGCCGTAGGTCTTATCCACCCCAATACTATGTCGATAACCAACCCATGTCTCAAAGTATACGTGCGAGCATCTCAACTCTCTGCGACACACAGTCTACAGGAGGCTTCCGCACGACCATATGCATGTCAACTCACGTCTAGTGCGAGCGAAGCTCCAGCACCACGCTATGCATATCATGATATCTAAAATCTCGTGTGAGCGAAGCTCCAGCACGGTTTTGTGCACACACAAATTTATCGTACGAGCAATGCTCCAGTATGACTTTTTATGAGAAATAAATCAGTAAACTTAAGTGCGAGTAAGACTCTAGCACTCTTTTTAATTGTATAAATACGATAGGTGGCTAAATTTTGATAAAACATCTTTTTAAAATAGTAACCGGTATAAACCGATACCCTTTCGTATATTTCATGAAATCAATAGCCAACCTATGTGCATATTTGCTTAAATCAAAGCAATATAATCATATAAAACATTAAAACATGATAATCATGCAATTTATCTGCCTTACTACCCTTTTTGTAAATTTTACTCCCAGTGGCAAAATCGTCTTTTTCTTTATTCACCTATGCCCCGATTTTTGCAAAATTATTATTTCGTTTCTAGATAGTTTAAGAAATTCTAGACCCTGTAAATCCCCTCAAAATTGCATATAGGTATCTCTATGCACCTACAAAATTCTCTTACCTGGAATCGCGCGCAGACTTAACCTGTCTCGATGATAACGAATCTCTCAGCCCAAATGCGCGCCAACCAAAAGTACGTAACTGCATATAACCACACAGTTGAGGTCAATTCAATTATCTTGATCAGCATATCGCATTTACTGACCAACTTTAAGGTATTGGGCCCTATCTACCTTATTGGGTCTCGGCCCATTTTCAGCCCTTTTATTTTTATTAATTCCCTTTTTCGGGTATACCGGGCTCATGCAGCTTATCGATAATTATCGGGCTTCGTTCCAAACTCATTGGATAGCCCGTATACCATTTATGGCAATTACATTACAATTCCAAAAAATATTCCTTTCTATATGAAATTAATCCATAATTCCGTAAAAAATCAAAGCTCTATATTAAAGAACTCATATTGCCGAAATTAAAATGTACTTACCCTATACGATGCGGGGTACGAAAGTCAGAGCTCAATCGGCTCTCGTTCGGTCTCTGCCGTAAAGCTGCACAGTTAGGTAAATCCGGGTTATTTTTCATTAAAATAATATTAAATAAATTCCCAAAAATTTACCTGTAAGTCAATCTCGACCCTCGTTCAACTTACCCGAATCTCGAGTCGTCCCCGGTAAATTTTCTTTCCTTTTCCCTTTTTCCTTTCTTTTCTTTTCTTTTTCCTTCCCTTTCTTTTCGGCCAAACGGTGCCGTTTCTATCACTTTGCCGTCGTCGGCGTTTCCGACTGTCCTGCCGGCCGATACCGGTCTCAAAAGAACCGGCTCCTCCCCCTGAATGCGTCGGTGGCTTTCGTTCAAGCCGAGTCACGGTGGTTCGCCAGGAATCGACCCGTTTCTCCCTCGGTTTTCCTTCGCTCCGATCGACGTCCTCCGGTCACCTGACGGCGCGTCTCCGGTGTCCACGTGATTGTCGGCCTCTCCTCTTCCTCCTCGGTTGCTCGTCGACGGTCAAGGATCGCCGATGTCTCCTCGAGCTCGTCGGTTCTTACGGGTCATTTTTGGTTTTTGTTTTTCGGGTTCTCCCAAGTTTTTCGATTTTCAGCTTTTTTTTATTATTTAATAATTTGTTTTCTTATTAAAATATTCATTAAAATAGTCTAAAATAATCTAAAAATATCTACAATTCTATTATTTTATTCCAAATAAATAAATTTAATTTAATTTAATTTGTTTATTATATTTTTAATCATTTTTCCGGTATAATTTCTCTGTATTTTCGAGATATTATCCCGACAGACTTTTCGGTATTTCTAAAAATTTCGGATCTTGATCAATTGGACTCAAAATTATATAATTTCCTCATTGTTGATCAAGATATTCTAAATCCTTATTTTTAATTAAATTTTTCTTATCGAATTTATCCCGAATTTCAGTCTTTTGACCGTTTTACCCCTGCACTTGTTTCGGAACCAAATTAACCTAACTTTCCTTCATACATCCACCATCTTTTCTTATTTAATTTCGTATTTTTGGTAAACTTCATTTTCGATCCTTTTTGTTTGGCCTGTGACCATTTCTATCCGTATTTGACTACTTCCGACGTTCACCGAGATTTCATTTTTATTCTACTTGCAAATTGTATTTCAGTCAAAGCTCTTCTTATGATTCATTGAATATATGAAAATGTACATCACATGAATCATAAGGAAATACATCAACAGATAATAAAAGTGGGTCTTACATGCCATATGTTCAATGCAAATACTACGACTGCAAACTCCAAATCGTGAGTGGGGTAGTTCTTCTCATGATCCTTCAACTGTCTAGATTCATAAGCTATTACCCTTCCATTCTTCATTAATACATAGCCCAGTCCTTAGTGTGAAGCATCTATGTAAACAGAATAATTCCCTAAGCTGTTAGGAATGGTGAGAACTGGCGTGGTAGTTAATCTGCGCTTAAGTTCTTGAAAACTCCCTTCACATGCTTCATCCCATGTAAACTCCACATTCTTCCTCGTAAGACGTGTCAACGGAGCAACCAGTCTAGAAAAACCCTCTACAAATCTCCTGTAGTTACCTGCCAAACCCAAAAAACTCTTGATCTCAGTGACTATCTTGGGCTGTTCCCACTGAACAATAGCCTCAATCTTGGATGGATCTACTGACACCCCATCTTTTGATACAACATGTCCCAGAAAAGAAATCTGCTCCAGCCAAATGTCACATTTACCAAGTTTGGCATACAACTTTCTCTCTCGGAGGGTTTGCAAAATAATCCTTAAGTGTTGCTCATGATCTTCCTCGAACCTTGAATGCACCAATATATCATTAATGAAAATGATCACGAACTGGTCCAGGTATGGCTTGAATACCTTGTTCATTAAAGCCATAAAAGCCAATGGTGCATTCGTCAACCCGAAAGGCATCACCAAGAATTCGTAATGACCATAGCAGGTGCGAAAAGCTGTCTTGGGTACATCCTCCTTTCGAATCTTCAATTGATGATACCCAAACCTCACGTCTATCTTGGAAAAGATCTACGCTCCCCATAGCTCGTCCAACAAGTCATCTATACGCTACAAGGGGTACTTATTCTTGATGGTAGCCTTGTTCAACATCCGATAGTTAATACACAGCCCAAGGCTCCCATCTCTCTCAATAGGTCAGTCCTACCCTCAATCAACATCATCTCCCTCATCATATCACATATACTCATGGTATAAAGTACACCATGTGTCATCTACACGATACTCGTACTCACGTGCACCCAGTACGGTACATAGTATACCAACGGATAACTACACAGTTTAACGTACGACCGTGGACCCAGTCCATCTACCAACTTCAATGGACTCATCATCCTAAACCATATCTCATATACCAGGCGAGCAATCAGCGTGACACATAATCATCGCAAGGCTCCAGCGTGGTATTTCTCAGTGCGAGCAACAGCTTCACATTGTATCATCTCAACTCAGTAAAAATTGGTGCGAGCAATGCTTCAGTACCTTTCTCAAATCCATCGTGCGAGATAAACTCCAGCACGTCATATCAAAACATACAAACATGTACGAGCTAACACTCTAGCACATTATCATTATAAAACCACGTGCGAGTCACGCTCCAACACGATTTATCAAAACATGTAGACGTATGCGAGTGAAACTCCAGCATAGTCAAAATCATTAAAACGGGTGTGAGCTAGAGCTCCAACACCGATTCACATCTCAAATCCGATAGGTGGCTATTTTCTCTTTTACAAACTCAAAACATGTTTATTTACATAGCATGTCGTCCCATGCTAAACATGTAAAACTAGCTAACCTATCCATCATCATTTCTTAATCTCAAAATCAATACATAGTTGAGAAAACATTGAAAACATGCATATCATGTTATTTCCTTACCACATCCCATTTTCACAATGCATATATATCATAGTACATTTCATGATTTCATATCCTTGGATAGTTCCATAGCTAAATGTAGTAATTCTAGCGTCATAACTACTAAAATCGCAGTAAAATACGTACGAATATCTCTATCGCTAACATATATTCCCTTACCTCGAATCGCGCTTGTATTTTCCTTCGTCTCGTTTGCTTCGTTCGCGATCCGGGTTAACCGCATTCCACGTATTTTAATCTACACATGTAAATCATTAAGTTATTTTCCTTCCCCTCTACTAAACATACATATTATCTTCTATTTATCTATTCATACTTCCCAATCCTTAAAATCACATTCCACCTTTTCCCTTTGTATCCACTATATCTTATCTTAAGTTTCCCATCACTTTCCCATTGATTTTCGTTTAAAACTCCTATTAACATTACTCACCCATCACTACATTCATCATTCCTATCCATATTTCACATATTATCTAACTCACAAATGTCTAGAAACCCATATTTAAAGCTTGAAGGTTGAAGAGCTTACCCATTTACTTAGCCAAACTGGTGGTAGCCAAAACTCCTTCTCTTGGTCACACCAATGTGTGATTTTTGGGTATGTTGTTCTCCTTGCTTCAAGGAACAACTTTCCATTCTTGAGCTTCTTCATATTCTGGCTAGAATGTAGTGATTTTTAGAGTGAGAAAGCTTGGATCTTTGAGAGAAAATGGCAGGAGTAGGTTTGGTGGGAGGGAAATCTGATTTTCAGTCTAAATCCCATGCCCTTTTTTTATAGACGCAGAGACATGAGATCGATCTGGTCCTTATAGAGATCGATCTCTGCATAGTTTGGTAGTCCTTTTTACCAAATGCAACTACTACCAAATCGATCTTCTTCCATGACGAGATCGATTTGTTTACAAGCAAATTCCTTCTTGGAGATCGATCTGCCTCTTGTAGGAGATCGATCTGCTCTTTACAGAACCTTAAGGAGATCGATCTGTCGAAGGCTTGAGATCGATCCGTCTCAAGTAGAGAGTTAAGGAGATCGATCTGGCTAGGGAGGAGATCGATCTGCTCCAACCCGAGAGCTAAGGAAACCTATCTTCTCATTACAAAATGTTTAACAGATCGATCTGCCCTATTCCATGGCTCAAATAAGAGCATTTTTTGCTCTTCCAGATCAATCTCTCATCTTATGAGATCGATCTGACATTCATATTTTCCAAATTTTGCATAACTCACACACACACATCCTTAATTTGCTGCCACAGTTATTTTCTCATCTAACCACCTTTGAGGCTTGAAAATGACTTTAATTCATACTTTATATAATTTAAAATTTATGTGCAATCCTTGTATAACCAAAGGTATACAATACATAACTAAATGGAAGTACCAAGATATATACCACTTATGCAACTTCACATTACAAGTACATCGCCATACTTACGAATTCTTTATTACTTGGTCCAAAGTCATCCATATTATAGTTCCATCTACATATATACAAGGTTAAACATATACGAGGTCTCACATTCTCCCCTACTTAGAAAATTTGGTCCTCCAAATTGAACCAAGTCTATTCCTCAAAAAGTTAGGGATACTTCTCCTTCATTAGGTCCTCTAACTCCCAAGTGGCTTCCTCCGATGTATGATGCTGCCACAGGACGTTAACCAATGAAATTGACTTGTTTCGCAACACCTTCTTTTTTATGTCCAATATGTGGATCGGTTTCTCCACATACGACATATCCTTCTTGAGCTCCAACGGCTCATAGTTAATTACATGTGTCGGATCCGGGTAGTACATCTGAAGCATAGAAATATGGAAGACATTGTGAACCTCTATTAGCTCAAGTGCTAAGGCTAGCCTATATACTCTATCTCCCACTCTATCCAAAATCTCGAAGGGACCAATGTAACTAGGACTTAGTTTTCCTTTCTTCTCGAACCTCATTAGTCCCTTGGAAGGAGATACTCTTAAAAATATGGACTCACCCATATCAAACTCAAGTGGTCTCCGTCTCCTTTCAGCATAGCTCTTTTGTCGACTTTGGGCTATTCACAACCTCTCACATATTATCTGAACATCATTGGAGGCTTGTCTAACCAAAACAGGAACAAGCAACTGTCTGTCACCAACTTTTTCTCAACCAATGGGTGATCGGCATCTACAACCATATAGTGCCTCATAAGGCGCCATACCAATACTTGAGTGATAACTGTTACTATAGGCGAACTCAATCAATGGCATGTGATCGTCCAATGAGCCTCTAAAATCCAACACACACACTCTCAGCATATCTTCCAGGGTCTGTATAGTCTTCTTTGACTGACCATCTGTCTGAGGATGAAAAGTGGTGCTAAAGCTCAATTGGGTCCCCATCACTTTCTGAAAATGTTCCTAAAAGTGGGGAGTGAAGCGAGCATCCCTATCAGAACCAACACTCACGGGGACTCCATGCAATCTCACTATCTCTCGTACATACAAGTTCACCAGTGCACTCAAAGTATCTGTAGATCTCATGGCTAAAAAGTGTGCCGATTTCGTTAACCGATCTACTATAACCCATATAGCATCATGGTTCTTACGGGTTCTCGATAACCCCATCACAAAATCCATGGTGACGTGCTCTCACTTCCAAGGTGGTATCGGTAGAGGTTGCAGTAATCCTCCAAGTTTCTGATGCTTAACCTTTACCTGCTGACAAATGAGACATCTAGCAACATACTCAGCTATGTCTCTTTTCATTCCAAACCACAAATATACTTTTCGGAGAATCTAATACATTTTACTACTCCCCGGATGTACTGTGTATCTTGCGGAGTGAGTCTCTGATAAAATCAACCTCCGGAGCCATGAATCTTTAAGAACACATTCTGTTCCCGAACCTTAGTACTCCTTCAAAACTCAATACAAAATATGTTCCCTCACCTTTCTGAATTTGCCTAATCACATCAATACATCATTGATCAATTTCTTGAACTTGTCGGATTCTCTCAATCAACTCCGATTCTAATCTCAAGCTAGTAATAATCCCATGATAGTCAATCTCAGCTGGGGCCACATCCAACTAAGGTTTGTGAATTGCTCCAATAACTCGTGTTCTCTAACCATCATATGTGATACCAATACGAGACTCTTTCTGCTCAATGCATCTGCAACCACATTCGCCTTCCCTGGGTGGTACAAAATCTCACAATCATAGTCCTTAAGGAGTTCAAACCACCTTCTATGCCTCATATTTAACTCCTTCTATGATAACAAATACTTCAGACTCTTATGATCCGTAAAGATCTGAAATCTCTCACCATACAAGTAGTGGCGCCATATCTTCAATGCAAATACTACGATCGCCAACTCTAAATCATGAGTGGGGCAGTTCTTCTCATGACCCTTCAACTGTCTAGATCTATAAGGTACTACCCTTCCATTATGAATTAATACACAGCCCAGTCCTTGGTGTGAAGCATCTGTATAAACAGAATAATTTCCTGAGCTATTAGGGATAGTGAGAACTGGCGCGGTGGTTAATTTGCGCTTAAGTTCCTGAAAACTCCTTTCACAAGCTTCATCCCACATAAACTCCATATTTTTCCTCGTAAGACATGTCAACGAAGCAGCCAGTCTAGAAAAACCCTCTACAAATCTCCTGTAGTAACCTGCCAAACCTAAAAAACTCCTGATCTCAGGGACTGTCCTGGGCTATTCCCACTGAACAATAGCCTCAATCTTAGATGGATCTACTGACACCCCATCTTTTGATACAACATGGCCCAAAAAAGAAATCTGCTCTAGCCAAAAGTCACATTTACCAAGTTCGGCATACAACTTTCTCTCTCAGAGGGTTTGCAAAACAATCCTTAAGTACTGCTCATGATCTTCCCTGGACGTTGAATACACCAATATATCATTAATGAAAATGATCACGAACTGGTCCAGGTATGGCTTGAATACCTCGTTCATTAAAGCCATAAAAGTTGTTTGTGCATTCATTAATCCGAAAGGCATCACCAGGAATTCATAATGACCATAGCGGGTGTGGAAAGCTGTCTTGGGTATATCCTCCTTCCGAATCTTCAATTGATGATATCCAGACCTCAGGTCTATCTTGAAAAAGATCTACACTCCCCGTAGCTGGTCCAACAAGTCATCTATGCATGGCAAAGGGTACTTATTCTTGATGGTAGCATTGTTCAACATCTGATAGTCAATACACAACCTAAGGCTCCCATCTCTCTTCTTCATAAACAATATCGGAGCTCCTCATGGTGAGACACTCGGTCTTATAAACACCTTACCTACCATATCTTGCAACTAATTCCTTAATTCCTCTAGCTCAACTGGAGCCATCATATATGGTGACTTGGATATTGGCTCGATTTCAGGTGTCAAATCTCTACCGAATTTCATTTCTCTATCCGGTGGCAATCTCGGTATGTCGTCTGGAAAGAATCAGAGAATTCTCTAACCACTGGAATGTCATCCATATCTAGATGTGTTTTGTCCAAATCCACCACATAAGCAATGAAACCTTCAAAACAACATTCATGTCATTTTATATACCAATGCACTTTATTTTCCATAAAATTCAAGATTTCATTACTTCTGCTATAATCGTACAACACATTCTTCAGGTAGAGAAAATGTAATAGACTTAGTGTGGCAGTCTAAGATAGCATGATTGGTAGCTAACCAATCCATTCGCAAGATTACATTAATGTCATACATATTCAACAAAATTAGATTGGCTGTCGCACACTTATCTCCTACCCTCACTTTACAATCTTTATATACTTGCTCAGCTAATTGACTAACTCCCATTGGAGTACTTATCAATAAAGTCTCATTTAGGTATGTGGGTTTTACAAAACTTGTCAACTTTGATACACATGCAGGCGATATAAAGGAATGCGTAGTACCAAAATCAAACAAGGCTATTGTACGTAAGATTAAAAAAAAAAAATCTTTGAAGGAAAAATCAAATGGTATATTTTCGATTTAATCGGAATTATCATTCAATTACAAAATAACCACGTTTACATCCCCAAATATATTTTCATAAACATTACTATACTTACAAAAATTTAGATACAAAAGAAATTTTACTCTGGGTATACCTTTCACGAAAAAGAAAACTTCGCGGTAATATGGTTGCACAAAAGAATCCTACTCACAAGTAGAGGTCTAAGCTACTAGAGATACTCTATGGAGAAAAATAAGGGATGAGCTCAACATGCTCAGTAAAAAAAGAGTGTGGCTAGTAGACAAATACACTAACTATATGGGCATAATAGAGTTGTCATGTAGAATATACAAAACCATTGGCATGCAGTAAAGTTAGAGTCAGAAAACTAGAATAGTATCAGTATCAATAGTGTAAACGTTGTACTGCAATATAGTTCTAAAACTTCGTATGGTAGGATTTAATAATTTCTATGCAATAATATAAATCATACTGTTAGTTCAGTAAATCAAATAGACGAGACAAGGCAGAACATGCTAAGGGCAGTATGACAAATGGCTAATTTCGGTGACTCCGAGCATCACTGATCAGGTGTGCTGGGATGTCAATCGTCGTGGGAGTGGTCAGCTACCCAAATGGCTCACAGTATGTCCAAAGACAGAAACACGGTACAGAGGACTCACATGCGTGTCACATAGTACGTCATACTCCATGGGTCACAGTAACAGAAGTAGTAACAGTGTAGCATGATTAACCAAGGTCATTGTCTCAAAACACGTACGAGCCTAGCCAGTGTAACACTCAGTCAACGTCCGGCTCCCAGCACAGTTTTTCTTCCAGAAAAAGATCAATAAGTAGCTCAATTTCTTCAAGCAGTTTCAAACATTTTCAGTACATAAAACAATTTTAAAATGAGCTGACTTATCTTTTCTTTTTCTTTTTTTAGTTTAACACCTTCGTATGCGGCATATATCAATAAAACTATGGTTTTTAGTTTCAGATAATAAACTAGGCTATAACGGTGTTTAAGTAAATAAATCAGACTCTATCCGGTAAGGTTGGGCCATTTTACTGGACGCTATGGTTCTATAATACCTATAGCTATATAAACAACCTAGTATTATACCTACAAATCATCAGAAATCATGTACGTGCAATTATCTCTAGCAACTTAAAAAACTTCCCTTACCCCCAATGGATGTCGATAGTTTCCTTTATGTCGCAGTACGTGTGTCAATTAGCCCGTTCCTATGAGTTCGCTTCCTCCAGATCTGAAATATATTATCAACCACCTAAATTAGTTATTGCAGGCTTAATTCCAATCCAGTATATGACATTTAAATTATTAAGCTTGGTTTATCTAATTTGGCCATTTTACAACGAAATAAGCTAGATTTCACTCTAAATTCATCATTATATATTTCCTATATTTTTAAGGGTTGATCTTCACCTTTTGGAGCCTTTGATTAAACTACACTATAGCTATTAAATTCTTCTTCATCCTCTCTATTTTTCACGTTCCAATATAGCAAAGATTGCCCTTATTTGCTGCCTCAAAATAACACCTCATCCCCATTCATATTTCTTCTTCCACCGAACGTCATCACACAATGTAATATTATTTGGCATGGGGTATTTTGGTTAGGCTTCCTTCCTCCTACTCCTTTTCTACTTAACCGAAACAAAGCAGTAATAAAACAGTGCAAAACAGCAGCAACAAGTAGCAATGTAGAGATGGTAGTGTTGTGTAGGGATAGATTGGCAGTAACAATGGCACAGCAACGTGAAATTTATGGTGATGAAAACTAAAAGTGACTTGGATAGCAGCTCTCGTCTTCATTCCGCTTCAGTTTTTCTTTACCAAAGTCACAATGCTTTATCCCCCTCTAAGTTCAGTAGCTCAAGTTTCCTTACTCACTCTCGGCTTGGTTTTTCTTTCCCCTTTTATTTTTCTGCCTTAATTTCTTCCTTCCTTCTTTGGTTTCCACCTCTCCCACTCATTTCTCTCTCGATTTTTATTTCTTCCTTAAACAGACTAGCACACAAAAGACAAAACTTCAACCCTTAATTCGTTCAGCCCTCACCTACTGTTTCAATTATCTCCTCTGATTTTCTTTCAGCAACCTCTGTAACGACCCAAATTTTCACACAATTTGGTTGGGCTACAAGTCGATATTAGATCAAACAGTGAAATCTAATAGTCTCAATTAAATTTCTTCTACAAATAGTCATGTTCACTTTCCCCCAAGCACATCTAATCTACATTACTGTACTTACAAAAAGTTTACATACAAAAGAATTTCTTAAAACTAGATATACCTTCGACATAGAAATATACTCAGCGAAATCATAGCTGTGCGAAATGCCCTACTAACGGAAGCTGTCCAAGATACCGATGGGCTCTGTGGAGGGAAGTAAGGGGTGAGCTCAACATGCTCAGTAAGAAAAACCTCATAACAGGTAGATAAATACACTACCTAAAAATAAATAAATATATATATAAGTACCTGCCAAATCCAGAACATTTCATAAAGTATACAAGTAGTTCGATAAATTCACAGATACCAAAAACGGATTTCATAAATCAGAACATATATCAGTAGTAAAATTAGCTACTGTGGTGAATACAAAAATTTCAGAGCTTCCAGTAGTAAAATAAATGGATTTTCAGATATCACAGTTCGTGTAAGAAGTTCAAAAAATATTTCAAATATTCACAGAGGCACTGTCAGTTTCGAAACATTAGAGTCAGAAAAATCCATGGCAATTTCAGTATAAAAATGGAACTGAAATTAATATCATTTTCTAAAACTTTAAACAGCTTTTAAGAACGATAACGGTGTGGTGTGGTCCCGCAGGATTCAAGAGGTGGCCCCCATGTCTTTTATGCATTAAAATATTCAGTTCCATACGAAAATACAATCACACAGTCAATTCAGAAGTTTTAATAGACGAGACAAGGCAGACATGATATATCAGATATCAGAAATGACAATTGGCCAATGTCGATGACTCCGGGCAATCACAGGCCAGGTGTACCAAAATGTTAGGTGCCGTGGGAGTGGTCAGCTACCCAAACGGCTCACACAGTACACTATTTTCCAATAACACGGTACATCATACACACATGCACACAGCATGGTACATCGTACTCCATGGACCTCGGCATCATTCACAATTCCGGATAATTTCATCATTCACAATTCCATATAATTTCATTATCGCCTTTTTGCTTCAAACTATGTGCAAGCATGTCAGTGCAAGATCACATAACAATACACGCCTTACTAGCACGATTTTATCATCGAAATACTTAATTCTCGTTTTAGCGCATAAAGTAGAGTAAAAGGAGCTGGTCTTGCCCTTTTCAGTTAAAATCCACAAAACACGATTTTTCAATATAATTTCAAAATTTTAGATTTTTCACAAATAATTTTAAAACTACTCAAATAGCTATTTAAATAGTCTAAATAATACTATACCAAAAATCAGTGTGATTTTTGAAATTTAAAACTTTTTCCTAAAATTTCAAAATGGTAAAACTAGACCTAGGATTTTCTACAGCTCAAGTGACTAAAAAAATTTCTATTCTAAAGTTCGCAGTCTCAAATACTAAAAAAATATATGCAGATATATTTAGCAGTTCGTGAATATTTTTCTATAGTAGAAATACGGTCTAAATTTATATCTACAAAGCATTAAAAAATATGTGCAATTTATCTCTAACAGCAAACGAAAATTTTTTTTACTTTGATGTCCACTCGTAGTCCTCAAAGCCGTAGTGATTGAAGTCAATGGGTCCAGATATGCTCATATATATCTATAAAATCTTATAAAAAAATTATATATATATATATATATATATATATATATATATATTTCCTTCTTCCTTTTTTTATTTTTTTATTTCCCGCGTTTTTCCTTCCTTTATTTCTTTCTTCTTCCTCGCTACCTGATCCTACTGTTCACAATCTCTTCCTCCTTCATTCTTCCCGATAAGCCATTTCCTTCCTCATTCAACCATTGCCACCGTTTCCAGTGTCTCCGCCTGACTCCTCCGCCTACAGTTCCATCGCTACCTTTTGCCCAGCTTCCCACCAGGCCGAGAGGGGTCCCCGTTTAAACCGCGTCATCACCTACGTCTATAGGTCTAGCTCTCAGCCTCAATACTTCTCTCAGTTTATCCACCGTCTTTGGCCACCCATCAATCATCCCTATACTATTCATCTCCTACTGTAGGGCCGAGGGGTGAAGTCCCATGTTTTCGCTTCCATTTCGGTTTCACAGAGGTATCGAGCCCTCTGTTTTCCTTCAACCGCCTCTCCTTCTCATGCACTCCCTCTCATCGCCATTACCTCCTCGCTTTCATCTCTCTACTTTGGTTTTCAGTTTCCAGGGAGGTGGAGTTCTCGATTTCTCGCCTCTTCTCTCTGGTCTCCTGCTTCAATTTCAGTTATAGCCCTCGGTCATCCCTCCCCCTCGTATTATCTCTGCTCTTCGAGTCCCTTCAGAGCAGGCCAGTCTCTTTCTTCTTCCAGCTTTCCTCAGCCAGCTACCTCATAACGCTGCCAGCCTCCCCCCCTCACCCCCCCCCTCCCCCCCAATCCTCCTGTTCTCACCATTTTTAGCACCTCCTTCCTCGACTCCCTCGTTCGCCTCTACTTCTTTCCTCTGTATCCAGGTCTCTCCCTTACCAGAAGGATATCTTTGTTCAGCTATGTTTGAGTTACAGCTACAAGGAAACTTCTTACTGCTGCTTTCCGATTTTTGGCCAACCCGATCCTTGCTGTTGTGCTCCTTCAACTCAGTTTCTCCTTTCAACTTGAGAGTTTACGATTCTAACTTCACCACAGCTTCATGTCTGGGCAAGCAAGAATGGCCTTCGTTTCTTGCTTCTTCTTTTTTTGCCTTCCTGCTCTCTGGTTACTCTTCCTCTCTCGTTTCCTGCCATTTTCATATATACTTCTTTAGTCTATTTCCTTTCCTTTCACGTTTTCAGATTGTCCCAACTATTCCACATCTACTCCCCACCTTTCCTAAGCCAATATACATTCTGCCCATATCTTCCTTCCTACCGGAAGCTATCATTTCTAGTACATATTTATATTTATATATATATATTTCTTGTGTCTTCTATTACCCAGCACTTTCTCCACCAAGTCTACTTTTCCGTTAAACAAATGTATGTGCTCACGATGGGGCAACAATCTTACTATCATTTTTTTTCCTTTAGCTGTGTAAACAGCAGCATGCCCATACCCCTCGGAATTGGCTTCATTTGGAAGCCAATTCACAACATTCTTCAGCTTACATAATGTACTTCTTTCACTTATCCTATGTTGGTCAAGCCATCATCACCATTCTTTGCTATCTTTGGAAGCTAATCCTTGTTCTTTAATTTAATATAAGACTTGAAATATTATTACTATATAGTATAATAACATTTCACTTCACTCGGTATCATGTTATTATTATTATTATTATTATTATTTTGGTACTCATTTATGCTACAGATTTAATATTTTATATCTCATTTAGCCTAGTTATACCATTTTCGGACTTCATCTTTCATAAGTCCATTTCGAGTATAGAACTCGTTTTCGAGAATCTCTCAAACTCCTTGAGTCTATCAATTCGTATTAAATCGGTATTAAGCTTATAATATCTCAAGTTCATGATTCTCATTTCATTGAGGCATTTCATCGAACACCTCATATACTCAATTCTAGCCCTTTTTGTTTCTAACACATGAACTTCATCAAATCATTATACCAGCATATATACATGCTCAATAACACTTTTTTACATGCTCAAATCTCCATTAAACTATTCCTACTCGATTTTCTATCATTAAATCGATTCTAGGTCTTTTCTTTGTTTAAGCATGTTTATCACATTTCAAACATTAATCTATATACCAATCAACTCATACAAGTATATAGATCAACATATTTGAGATTGATGCATTGAAATCTTACCAATCTCAATTTTTTCTCCTTTTTCACAACTTTGAGGAAAAGCTCTTTTTATCCTTCGATTCAGTGATTCAGTCTCTCGTTTTCAACTATGTTGTTCTCCTCCACTCTATGAACAACTTTGATGTAATAAACTTTCCTTCAATCTCTATGGAAAGTGTTGATAGTCTAAAGAGGGAATTTAGTTCATTTGGCTTCAAAAATGGAAAGGTTTATGTTTTCTCTCAAAATCTGTAGTTCAACAGCTCTGTTTATATAGAAATTGCCTTGATGAAATCGATCTCCCTAGATGAAGGATCGATCTTCCCCTGTTTTTAGCCTTTCAGAATACAAAGTTAAGCCTATGAGATCGATCTGTTGAGGCATGAGATCGATCTGCTCTAAGGGATGAGATCAATCTCCTCCAAGTAGAGAGCTAAACAGATCGATCTGGCACAAGGATGGGATCGATCTGCTCTTGGTCGAGAGCTAAGAAAATTGATCTATTTAAGGTGAGATTGATCTCCTCTTCATAGGGGATCAATCTGCTTGCTTTCCAGATCAATCTCCCCTTGCAGAATGCCTCTTTTCTCTTTATTTTGGCCCATGAGATCGATCTCCCTTGCATTGAGATCGATCTGCTCTTGTTCTGCAGCACATTTAGCTGCTTTTTTTTTTCAAATTTCAAAGGGATACTTGCATTTACTTTGCTGCACTACTCATTTTGAGTTCCAATCACATTCATCACTTATAAAAGCTCATTTCTTCATATTTATACATAATGAAACTTGTGTGTACATTTCCAAACTCATATTACAAGTGTGTACATTGAATTTATAGACTTTACATCACTTATGACTCACATTACATGCACGTATGTATTACTTATGAATTCATAAGGTTACAACAAAAAATACGAGCCTTACACTGCTATTATCGGGTTCTTTAGATGAAGGCTTAAACTTCTAAAATTGTCTCAATCTATTTAAGTCACAATCATACCCCATCTCATCACAACATTGTTATGGGGCTACTAGAGTCGATTATTGTGGTACAGGTGGGGTCACGGTAGGTGGAGAAGTAGAGGGTCCTTCTGCGTGGCTTAGGTGCTGTTTGATTAGGTGCAGGTGTATCAGGTTCGGCTGTCGAAGTAGTTGGTGCAGGCTGACCAGCCATACCCGGCATACTATCAAATCTTGCCATCAGCTGCCCAAGCTATGCCATCATCGTCTCCATGCTAAGCTCTATCCTAGCAAAGTGGGCCTCGGAGCTCTCTACTAGATCTTGAGAGGTTCGCTCAGATGAGGAGTCATCTCGCCTCTCAGGCCTATCCTTGTGGCCTCGAGATGGTGCGCCCTCTCATATGCTAGATCAGCTACCATTACTACCGGCCATATCTAATAGTTTCCTTGCATTCAACAGTAAATTCTAAGTAAAATACATCCAGGTATACTTAAAGTATCTAAACAATATACAGTAATGTTGGAGATGTAGACTTTTCTAACTTTTTTTTACTTCTAATATCGACTCATATAAGGTTAACCTCGCTCTGATATCAACTTCTGTAACGACCCTATTTATGTACAATTTGGTTGGGCTATAAGTCAATACTAGACCAGTGCAGTAAATCTTTTTAGCAATTGTACGTAAGATTATAAAAAAAAAAAAATCTTTGAAGGAAAAATCAAAATGGTATATTTTCGATTTAATCGGAATTATCGTTCAATTATAAAATAACCACGTTTACATCCCCATATACATTTTCATAAACATTACTGTACTTACAAAAGTTTAGATACAAAAGAAATTCTACTTTGGGTATACCTTTCACGCAGAAGAAAACTCCGCGGTAATATGGCTGTACAAAAGAATCCTACTAACAAATAGAGGTCTCAACTACTGGAGATACTCAGTAGAGGAAAATAAGAGGTGGGCTCAACATGCTCAATAAGAAAAGAGTGTGGCAGATAGATAAATACACTAACTATATGGGTATAATATGGTTGTCATGTAGAATATACAAAACCATTGGCATACAATAAAGTTAGAGTCGAAAAACAAGAATAGTATCAGTGTTAATAGTGTAAACGTTGTACTGCAATATAGGTTCTAAAACTTCATATGGTAGGATTTAATAATTTATAATCAATAATATAAATCATACCTTTAGTCAGTAAATCAAATAGATGAGACAAGGCAGAACATGCTAAGGGCAATATAACAAATGACCAATGTCAGTGACTCCAAGCATCACTGATCAAGTATGCTGGGATGTCAATCGTCGTGGGAGCGATCAACTACCCAAATGGCTCATAGTATGTCCGAAGATAGAAACACGGTACAACGTACTCACATGCGTATCGCACGGTACATCGTACTCCATGGACTAAAGTAACAGTAACAGTGTAGCATGATTAACCAAGGCATTTGTCTCAAGAAACGTGCAAACCTAGCCAGTGTAATACTTAGTCAACACGGCTCCCAGCACAGTTTTTCATCCAGAAAAAGGTCAATAAGCAGCTCAATTTCTTCAAGCAGCTTTAGACATTGTTCAATACACAAAACAATTTTAAAAGGAGTTGGCTTATCTTTCTTTTTTTTAGTTTAAAAACTCAGTATGCGGTACATATCAATAAAACTGTGGGTTGTAGTTTCAGATAATAAACCATGCTATAACAGTGTTTATGTAAATAAATTAGACTTTATCCGGTAAGGTTGGGCTATTTTACTAGAGACTATGGTTCTATAATATCTATAGCTATATAAACGGCCTAGTATTTTATCTACAAACCACCAAAAAATATGTACGTGCAATTATATCTAGCAACTCATAAAAATTCACTTACCCCCAATGGATATCAATAGTTTCATTTATACCGCAATACGTAAGTCAGTTAGTCCGTTCCTGTGAGTTCGCTTCCTCCAGAGCTGACATAAATTATCAACCACCTAAATTAGTTATTTCAAGCTTAATTCCAACCTATTATATCACATTTAAATTTTTAAGCTTGATTTATTTAATTTGACCATTTTACAATGAAATAAGCTAGACTTCACTCTAAATTCATCATTATATATTTCTTATATTTTTAAGGGCTGATCTTTACCTTTTAGAGCCTTTAATTAAACTACAGTATAGCTCTTAAATTCTTCTTCTTCCTCTCTGATGGTGGTCGTGTCACCTGAATCTACGTATACACATATCGGCCAACCCGAAACTGCCACGTGTCCGACCAGGAATGAGCCACGTGGCTGAGGTCCCGCACAGACCGCGGTAGAGGTCTCCCGCTCAGCATGCGGTGAAGTCTCCCGCACAGACCGCGGTAGAGGTCTCCCGCTCAGCATGCGGTGAAGTCTCCCGCACGGCCTGGGGCAGAGTCCCCAGAGTCTCTCGCACAGCCTGGGGCAGAGTCTCTCGCACAGCCTGGGGCAGAGTCCCCCGCACAGCCTGGGGCAGAGTCTCCCGCACGGCCTGGGGCAGAGTCCCGAGAGTCTCCCGCACGGCCTGGGGCAGAGTCCCCAGAGTCCCCAGAGTCTCTCGCACGGCCTGGGGCAGAGTCCCCAGAGTACCCAGAGTCCCCAGAGTCTCTCGCACAGCCTGGGGCAGAGTCCCCCGCACAGCCTGGGGCAGAGTCTCCCGCACGGCCTGGGGCAGAGTCCCCAGAGTCCCCAGAGTCTCTCGCACGGCCTGGGGCAGAGTCCCCAGAGTACCCAGAGTCCCTAGAGTCTCCCGCACGGCCTGGGGCAGAGTCTCTCGCACAGCCTGGGACAGAGTCCCCCGCACAGCCTGGGGCAGAGTCTCCCCGCACGGCCTGGGGCAGAGTCCCCAGAGTCCCCAGAGTCTCTCGCACGGCCTGGGGCAGAGTCCCCAGAGTACCCAGAGTCCCTAGAGTCCCCCGCACAGCCTGGGGCAGAGTCTCCCGCACGGCCTGGGGCAGAGTCCCCAGAGTCCCCAGAGTCTCTCGCACGGCCTGGGGCAGAGTCCCTAGAGTACCCAGAGTCCCCAGAGTCTCCCGCACGGCCTGGGGCAGAGTCTCTCGCACAGCCTGGGGCAGAGTCCCCCGCACAGCCTGGGGCAGAGTCTCCCGTACGGCCTGGGGCAGAGTCCCCAGAGTCCCCAGAGTCTCTCGCACGGCCTGGGGCAGAGTCCCCAGAGTATCCAGAGTCCCCAGAGTCTCCCGCACGGCTTGGGGCAGAGTCTCCCTCACAGAAGCGCGACAGAGTGCTCTACCACTCTGTCGCGGCCCAGACACGCGCCTGGGCCTCAGCTCGAACCGACTCAGAAGCCTATAAATATGAGGTGAGCCCTCTGAGATAAGAGGCCGAATCCAGGATCCAAGAATCAATCCAAAATATAAGAAAACCAGGGAGAATACTTAAACACTCTGATTTAAGCAATAAATTCCCCTTTTCTTACACATCCAATTCCCGATCACTAACTTGATCGTCGGAGTGCGCGTGCAGGGACAAATCCCTGCCCCCTCTGATTCCTATTGTTTTTGCAGGATATACGAAAAACACGTGGATCATACTGTGACGATTGACTTAACCGTCAACAGTACAATCCGATCACGTGGAAAACAAAGCACTGTTGCTGTCAGGTGAGCAACATCACTCTCTATTTTTCACGTTTCAAAATAGCAAAGATTGCCCTTGTTTTCTGCCTCAAAACAGCACCTTATCCTTGTTCATATTTCTTCTTCCACCGAACGTCATCACACAATGTAATATTATTTGGCGTGGGGTATTTCGGTTGGGCTTCTTTCCTCCTACTCCTTTTCTGCTTAACCGAAACAAAGCGGTAATAAAATAGTGTAAAACAGCAGCGACAAGTAGCAACGTAGAGCTGGTAGTGTTGTGTAGGGATAGATTGGCAATAACAATGGCACAACAACGTGAAATTTATGGTGATGAAGACTAAAAGTGACTCGGATAGAAGCTCTTGTCTTCGTTCCGTTTCAGGTTTTCTTCACCAAAGTCACAATGCTTCGTCCCCCTCTCGGTTCAGCAGCTCAAGTTTCCTTACTCACTCTCGGCTTGGTTTTTCTTTCCCTCTTATTTTTCTGCCTTAATTTCTTCTTTCCTTCTCTCGATTTCCACCTTCCCCACTCATCTCTCTCTCGATTTTTATTTCTTCCTTAAACAGACCAGCACGCAAAAGAGAACTTCAGCCTTTAATTCGTTCAGCCCTCACCTACTCTCTCAATTATCTCCTCTGATTTTCTTCCAGCAGCCACCCACGTTTTCTGCTCCCTTTCTTTCTTTCTTTCACACGTTTCCTTTCTTTTCTAGTCAAAACATCATTATCATTTCCATCACTTTCTCTATATATATATATTTTTTAGACCTCAAGAGCTGCTTTTATATTACTTCATTTTCATTTCCTGACTTCCCATTTCCTGGGTTGTACGGACACATCATCTTCCTTCATTTCCATTTCATTTCCATTTCATTTCAGTACCATTTTTCATGTTTTTCAGGACATCATTTCATTTCCTTTCAGCCATCACTTCATTTTTTTTCTTTCATTCATTATTTCTTTCCTTTCTTTTTTTTTTTTCAATAATGGCCATCACTTCATTTTCTTTTTTTTTTTTTATCTAAAGTCATCATTTTTATTCTTTTCGTTTTTTTATAATTTATTTATTTATTGATTTATTTTATTTTATGTAGTTACTCAATAATTTTTATTATGTATTATTTTTACAATATATTTAGTTTAATATTTATACTTACTTGATATGAAAGAATGCTCATACTTATTTTATTTATTTAATTTGCTTTAGTATTATGTCATTTTTATATTCGTCTATCCTCATAGTAAAATATTTTATTTAATTAAATTTGTCTAATTCTCATGTGTTAAATATAAATTTAATTAATTTTTGATTTATACTATTTATTATTATTTTAACGCAGCATTGCGCCCAAATTGCAACACTCACATTTCGCAATTTCCATCAACATGCAAATTTCAATTTTATTTCCTTATTTTGTCGATCATAATTAAAGTCGAGTACAAGAAAATTCATGGAGTTTACACTATGACTATGTATTGATTACAGACTGCTTAATAATGCCAACATTAAGAATAAGGATCCCCTCCTTAAGATCAATGATTTGTTTGATCAGCTACGAGATGTTCAGGTGTTCTAAGATTAACCTCTGATTTAGTATCATCAGTTAAAGATCAGAAGAGAGGATATGCCTAAGGCAGCTTTTAAGACTTGATATGGTCATACCGAGTTCTTGGTAATTCCATTTGGATTAACTAATGCCCCATAGTGTGAGATCTGAGAATTTCAGACATATTTTAATGATGTAATAATAATTTGAAGTGTAATTTATTGAGCTAAGTGAATTGTGGGAATTATAATTGGAGATTTTTATGTTAAGTGTGTAAAATAAGCATGAAGAATGAGGACAGATCGATCTGGGAGAAGGAGAGATCGATCTGGTGAGTTAAAAATGACAAGGAAGGAGGAATTTGAGGAGCAGATCGATCTCCAATGGAAGAGATTGATCTCCAAATGATTCTGTTTGGGAGAAGATCGATCTCCTTAGGAGCAGATCGTGTTGTGCACAAGCGGAAGCATAAAATACAACTATAACTACTAATTATTGAAGCAGACAAAAACAAATGATCAAATGCAAAGCGTAAAGGAAGAAAAGAGAAAAACACAAGATTTTACGTGGTTCGGTATAATTACCTACGTCCACGGGCGCTGCTGAAAACCTTCACTAATTCCAAAATGGAATTATTACAAAATCTGGACACAATTGTAAAATCCAGAAACTAATAGGGAAAAGCCAAAATACAAATATATGGGCTATTTATATTTCTCTCAGGGATATCTAACCTATTAGCCCAGGCCTCAATTTATAAGCCAAAACTCTTTCTCTCCCTTTGTGATTTTCCAATGTGGGATTCCTTACTAGGCTAATAAGCCATTAATTTCAACAAATCTCCACCTTGGCGAATTAGCCTTCAGCAATGCCTTCAAATGTATCTCTCAGACTTTCAAAACATTAATCAAGTTCAAACAATGATTGAACTTGATTGCTGTCACCACTTTGGTCATCATATCTGCGGGATTGTCAGCAATCCCAATTTTCTGTAAGAGAATCTTCCCTTCAGTCAGAATTTTCCGCACGAAATGATATCGAACATCAATATGCTTAGTGCGAACATGAAATACTGGATTCTTTGCTAAATAAATGGCACTCTGACTATCCGAATGAATAGTGATATTCTTTTGTCCCATTCCCAATTCTTTCAGTAATCCTTGTAACCAAATTGCTTCCTTTACAGCCTCTGCTAACGCCATGTACTCTGCTTCTGTTGTAGACAAAGCAACTGTTGACTGTAAGGTAGACTTCCAACTTATTGGAGCTTTTGCAAGAGTGAACACATATCCAGTAGTTGACCGACGCTTATCCAAATCACCAGCATAATCTGAATCAACGTATCCGATTGCCACCTGACCAAGTGAGTCCTCCTTCTGAAAGACCAAACCAATATCTATAGTTTTTAACAAATACCGCAGTATCCATTTCACGGCTTGCCAATGTCCTTTACCAGGATCATGCATATACCTGCTCACAACTCCAACTGCCTGTGAAATGTCGGGTCTCGTACACACCATAGCATACATTAGGCTACCAACTGCATTAGCATATGGAACTCGAGACATATATTCTCGTTCATCATCTGTACTAGGAGATAAAGATGCACTAAGCTTCATATGAGGGGCAAGTGGTGTACTTACAGGTTTCGACTGCTCTGAAATGCCAAAACGTTGTAATACCTTCTTCAAATATTGCTTCTGATTCAAACAAACCTTGCCTCTTCCTCTATCTCTGCTAATCTCCATACCTAGTATCTTCTTTGCTTCACCCAAATCTTTCATCTCAAACTCTTTATTCAACTGAGTCTTCAACCTTTCAAGTTCTTCGACATTCTTCGAAGCTATCAACATATCATCAACATACAAGCGCAGATAAATGAAAGAACCATCATGTAGCCTCTGAAAATACACACAACTGTCAAATTTGCTTCTTGTGTACCTCATACCCATCATAAACTGATCAAATCGCTTGTACCACTGCCTCGGAGATTGTTTCAAGCCATAAAGCGATTTTTTCAGTTTACAAACCCAATTCTCTTTTCCAACAACCTTGAATCCATCTGGTTGAGTCATATAGATTTCCTCCGCCAAGTCTCCATGTAAAAATACAGTTTTTACATCAAGTTGAACTAGTTTCAAATTCATCTGAGCTACCAAGGCCAACAAAATTCTAATGGAAGAATGTTTCACAACTGGAGAAAATACCTCATTGTAATCAATTCCTTCCCTTTGAGCGTAGCCTTTAGCCACCAACCTTGCCTTGTAGCGGACATGCTCCTTGTTAGGAAATCCATCTTTCTTTGTGAATACCCATTTGCACCCAATTGCCTTTTTATCTTTTGGTAGTTGAGCTAACTCCCAAGTTTCATTTTTTCGAAGAGACTGCATCTCTTCATCCATAGCAAACTTCCACTTATCTATTTCAGAATATTGGACTGCTTCTCTATAAGTGGAAGGAACTTCATCGTCTACAATTGGAAGTGCATAGGCCACCATATCAACAAAACGAGCAGGTTTGCAAATCTCCCTTCTTGGCCTATTCATTGCAATTGATTCTTGTTGCAGTAGAGGTTCTTGGGCAGAAACCTCTTCATCATCTTCAATAGTCTCATTTTCAACAATTTTAACTGGATTAATTGTTGACTCAAACTCCACCTATTTCCATGTAGACTCCACCTGTTGCGGAATATCCTCAGCATTCTCATCTGTTTTCTTCATCAACATAGGAGATTCATCAAAAGTAACATCCCTACTAAATATTATCTTCTTCGAATTTGGATATAACAGACGATATCCTTTTACCCTTGATGAAATCCCCACAAAAATAGCTTTCTTAGCTCTCGGATCCAACTTAGATTCTTTTACATGATAATACGCAGTACACCCAAATACATGTAAAGAATCATAATCATTAACAGGTTTTCCAGACCAAACCTCCAATGGAGTTCTACCATCAATTGCTGTTGATGGTAACCGATTAATGAGATGACACGCATAAGTCACTGCCTCAGCCCAAAACTCCTTGCCCAACCCAGCATTGGACAACATACACCAAACTTTCTCCAGTAACGTTCGGTTCATGCGTTCTGCCACCCCATTCTGTTGCGGTGTGTTTCTGACTGTGAAATGACGTACAATGCCAGCATCTTGACAAATTCTCAGAAAAGGATCACTTCTATATTCACCTCCATTGTCTGTTCTGAGGTACTTAATCTTTCTTCCAGTCTGAGTTTCCACCATCTTTTTCCAATTAATGAAAATCTCAAGTACGTCATCCTTCGTCTTCATCGTATACACCCAAATTCTTCTGGAAAAGTCATCAACAAATGTGACAAAATAATGTTTACCCCCTATGGATGCTGTCCTGGTAGGTCCCCAAACATCAGAATGGACATAATCCAAAATGCCTTTCGTATTATGAATTGCAGTCCCAAATTTCACTCTCGCCTGCTTTCCCAGAACACAATACTCACAAAAATCTAACTTGCAGGTCTTTGCTCCTTTCAACAAGCCTTGATTCACCAAACTGCTTAAGGCTTTCTCACCTGCATGTCCCAAGCGCATATGCCATAGCCTGATCGAATCTGAATCAACATCCTTCTCTAAAGCTGCTGCTGTTGATCCAGTAACTGTACAACCATTGTAGTAGTACAAGTTATTCTTCCTTGTGCCTTTCATAGTCACCAAAGCACCAGACACAACTTTCAAAACTCTATCTCGAATAATTACCCCATAGCCTTTAGATTCTAAGACTCCCAATGAGATGAGATTCTTCTTTAACTCTGGTACATATCGAACTTCAGTCAAAACTCTAGTTGATCCATCATCATTCTTTAACTGGATTGAACCTATCCCCAAAGTTTTACATGAGTTATCATTACCCATGAAAACAACTCCACCTTCTAGTGCTTCGAAGTTGAAGAACCACTCCTTATGTGGACACATATGATAAGTACAACCCGTATCCAAAATCCACTCATTACTTCCAGATGTGGATGGTTGACCGACCAATGCGAAATCATCATTAATATGTTCGACTACATATGCATCAGAAGTAGCTTTGCCCTTACCCTTATCTTTCTTCTGCAGTTTTGGACAATCTTTCTTCCAATGCCCTTTCTCATGACAAAAGGCACATTCATCTTTATCAGGTCTTTTCTTCGAACGTGATCTTCCCCTACTTTCTCGTCTTCAGCTTTGGCTTCGTCCCCTAACTACGAGCGCCTCTGCTGATTCATCCCTATTCTCTTTCTGATCCTTCTTTCGAATTTCATAATTAAGCAAAGCTGCACACACTTCTTCAAAGGATAATTTTTCCTTTCCATGAATAAGTGTAATGCACAAATGATCCAACTCATCAGGAAGAGATCCTATTAGCAGCATAGCTTTTTGCTCATCTTTGAAGGTTTCATCCAAATTCAACAAATCATCTAACAAACGGTTGAATTCATCGATGTGATCACTGATATTCATACCCGATTTCAACTGAAGGCGATATAGCCTCTTCAATAAATAAAGCCGATTCTCGTTGCTTTTCTTCATATATTTATTCTCCAGCACCTCCCACAATATTTTGGCAGCAGTTTCCTTCATGAATGGATACTTTTGTTCTCTGCAGAGACATGAACGAATCAACCCACATGCTTTTGCATTCAGTCTCTCCCAATCTTTTTCTTTGACCTCATCGGGTTTCTTTTCTTCCAGAGTGATGTCTAAATCTTGTTGACACAGGACATCCTTAACTTCACTTTGCCACAAGCCGAAATTATTTCGACCATCAAATTTTTTCACTTCAATTTTTGTTGATGCTGTCATTTCTGCTTCAAACTATTCTCCCAAATGTATACTAACCGTATACCAAAACGATGTGACACTCTAAATAGTACCGTATACTAGAATAGAGAACACAACTTACGTGAACAGTACACCAGGTCAGCTCCCAGGAAAGAGAGGTGGGTCACCAGGACACACTTAAATACCAAGTCTTTCCTTAGCCAGAGCCTTCCTAGACATGCACTACCACTTTATCTCAGTTCTGACGTACACGGTACAAATAGAGTATAACAGAGTGCTCTTAATCAAAGAGCTCAGGAATAATTTTTCTTTTCTGATGTGGAGGATCAGACAACGCTGCAACCACAGAGCATACTACGACAACCAAGAGCTCTGATACCAATTGTTGTGCACAAGCGGAAGCATAAAATACAACTATAACTACTAATTATTGAAGCAGACAAAAATAAATGATCAAATGCAAAGCGTAAAGGAAGAAAAGAGAAAAACACAAGATTTTACGTGGTTCGGTATAATTACCTATGTCCACGGGCGCTGCTGAAAACCTTCACTAATTCCAAAATGGAATTATTACAAAATCTGGACACAATTGTAAAATCCAGAAACTAATAGGAAAAAGCCAAAATACAAATATATGGGCTATTTATATTTCTCTCAGGGATATCTAACCTATTAGCCCAGGCCTCAATTTATAAGCCAAAACACTTTCTCTCCCTTTGTGATTTTCCAATGTGGGATTCCTTACTAGGCTAATAAGCCATTAATTTCAACAGATCGATCTCATAAAGCCATAAAGAGATCGATCTCACCCCTCGACAGATCGATCTCCTAGGCATAAAATTGCCCAAATCGTCCCCAAAATTCAAACGCAGATCGATCTCACCCCTCGACAGATCGATCTCCTCCCTCTAGCCTATATAAGGAACCCCTGTTTTTCTCCTGCAAACTTATTTTCTCTCTCTTCTAACCCCATTTCCACCGAAAACCTAACTTTCTCACTCATCCAAATCACCCATTTCCGGCCGAATCAGAGGTTGTGGCAAGAAGGGAAGTTGTTCCTCATCAAAAGGAGAACAACATACTTGAAAATCGAAGGACGAATCGGATCGAGGCGTGGGTTCTGCGTCTCACAAGCTTTGGATAATTTCTAAACCTCGATCTTAATATTTGAGATGATTTTGATGATATTGGTGGTTGTCATTGTGTTGTAATAGCTGAGAAATGATTAGGGATTGATGGAATTACAATGTAGTTGGAGTAATGTTGATATTTGGCAATTTTGGTAATTTTAGGAATTTTGAGCTATAAATGGAAATTTAGACAAATGTGGTGAATTAGCATAGATAATTGGGATTAGAAATGTGAAACGTCGAGATGTTGTAAATGAGGTTGTAGTTTAGGGTAGAGTTATGAGAATCGAGAGAATTGAGGTGTTATGAGCAATTATGCTCGATTTTGAGAATTGAGGTTGATGAGATAATTGAGTATTGATGTTTTAACATCGTTTGGACAGCTCGGGAGTTCCAGAGTGGAATGCGAGGCTAGTCCGTGATACGGGGGAAACGATTGCACTATACGAGGTGCAAAGAGGTAAGGGAAATCTAAACCATTTGTGTATGTGATTTGTAAACTATTATAGCATGATTTGTGGTTTATAAAATAAGCATGTTGAGTGTTGTATTGAGATTTAATTGCACACGATTTTTAGAGCCGGTTGGAGCCCATAATTTTATGAGTTTATAAGCTGAGTGTGAAATTGCTTTATAAACCGTTGAATTTTGTGTGAGTAATGAATTGGGCTCTACGTTAAGGCAATATCGAGATTTGAGAAATGTGTGCGTGTTTTACCTGTTGAAACTCGGTTTTATTACGTTTTGTGTTGAGTACAAAACGGTTTTCAATTGAGTTTTATGAGTGAAAAACCCCTATGAGTTCTACGTGAAGGCAAACCAGTCTTATGTGATAAGACTTAGGTGTGTAGTGGTGAGTACACACCGGGCATTGCTCTGATAGCATGTAAGCCCGATTTCTTCTCCGTTCTGGTAACGTGAGAATAACCTATTCTGTGGCTATGCCACGTATACTTGGTGGCCGTTGCCACGTTATACCCCATTGGTGGCCGTTGCCACGTTGAGAAACCCCATTGGTGGCCGTTGCCACGTTATACCCCATTGGTGGCCGTTGCCACGTTGAGAAACCCCATTGGTGGCCGTTGCCACGTTATACCCCATTGGTGGCCGTTGCCACGTTATACCCCAATTTGGTGGCCGTTGCCACGTGAGAAACCCAATTTGGTGGCCGTTGCCACGTGAAACCCTATTCTGTGGCTGTGCCACGTGTGAATTTAAATCAGTGGCTATGCCACGTGTGTTTAGTGGCCATGCCACGAGTGATTTTAAATCAGTGGCTATGCCACGTGTGTTTTGTGGCTATGCCACGTGTGAATTTAAATCAGTGGCTATGCCACGTGTGTTTAGTGGCTGTGCCACGTGCATTACTATTTCAGTGATTTTATCACGTGCATTGAGAAAGCGTTTATCGCATTAATTTCACATGCTTTGTTATTGCTCTAGAGTGAGCCTTTTACTTCATGTTTTCACATGACTTGACACATGAGAATGTCGTTTTGAGTACTTTCATGCTATGGTTTTCAAATGAGTTTCACATACAAATAAACATTTTGTGATGTGCATTTTGGTTTATGAAATGAGTTCCTTACCCCCCTTACTGAGCGATTTAGAAGCTCACCCTGTTTTCTTTCCCCCCAGAGTTCTTCAAGTGAATAAGGACTTCCCTGCGACGTACGGAGTAGTGGCTAGTGGAGGACTCGAGCTCCAGGCCATATATATTGTATCTTGAGGTATATTTTATCTTTTCATGTACCCAGACTATTATTGTAATTGCAGACACTTGATGTATAACATTATATGGGATGTATTAGGATTAATTAACTTGAGATGGATTAATGTATTTGATATGATATATAAATTCTATTGATGAGATCCTGAGGAATGATAATTATGATGATGTATGACACTGCACAGGAATGCACCCTTAAAGGTGAATTAATGAGTAAAAAGTTTTAAATTAGCCCTATTTTCTACATTTTCGGGGCGTGACAGAGTTTTCTTGGTATCAAAGCTTAGGGTGTCTAGTACTGTCAGTGTCAGTTAAGTGAAATAGAATACATCCCAAGTGTTTGTAATAGTCTGGTCATGAACTGAAATTGAGGATTGAGATTTCAATCAATTTTGATATGTACGCGCAGGAGACGAGTTGAAATAGAGAATGAGTAAACGACGAGGTCGTTCGAGGAGGCAGGCAGAGTCCCCTCCGCCACCTGTCCCACAACCAGAGAGTCCTAACTCTCGATTCAATCGGATTGAGACCGATGTGAGGCAAGATTTTGAGCAGATGGCAGCGTTATTCGCGCAACACTTTGGAGTTAATGCCTCGGATACTACCCCTACACCACCACAAGGACCTCCCATACCCCCAGTGCCTCCCGTCACTCAGCCTGAGGACAGAAGTATGGTCCGACTAAAGGATTTTCTGAAGATGAATCCACCCGCATTTAAGGGAAAGAAGGATCCTACAGAGGCTGAGGAGTGGTTGACGGAATTGAGAGTTATATTTGATTTTCTGGGGTGCACCGATGCTGAGAGGGTCAGTATGAGTGCCTATATGCTGAAGGGGAGAGCTGGAGATTGGTGGGGTACTACCCAGGGTATTCTGATGTCCCACCAGGATGTGATTGGTTGGGAAGAGTTCCAGACAGCCTTTAGGACCCAATATGTACCACGAGCCACCCAGAGAAAGAAACAAGCTAAGTTTTTGAGTTTGGTACAGGGTGACATGTCTGTGGATGACTATGAGAGCCAATTCACAGCGCTATTGAGATATGACCCAGAGACCTTCAAGAGTGAAGAGCACCGCACAGAGAAGTTTGTGTATGGGTTGAAGCCCGTCATCAGAGATAGATTGATAGGGCTATGTATTACTGAGTTTGGAGATGCTCTGAGACGAGCACAAGAGATTGAAAGAGGAATTGAGATGGTACAATCCCAGAATGAGCTCAGAGCAGTGAATAGAGATAAGGGCAAGAGGCCAGCACTTTTCCAAGCAGAAACTCGGAGAGGTTCCTTCAGAAGAGGAAGGATTGAGGTGCAGAAGGGCAGATTAGAGAGACCCAGAGGGTACCCTAACATTAGAGAGACCCCTCGAGATGTCAGGCCAGAGACAAGGTTTTGCAGGAATTGTGGCCGAATGCATGAGGAAAGTTGTACCGGGTCGATCCATAGATGTTTTAGATGTGGAGACATGGGTCACATGGTGAAGGATTGCCCTCAACCTCAATAACCACATGAATTGGAGCCTACTAGACAACAGCCTCAGAGAGTGGATCCCCGGAAACGGGCCCCTACGGCAGAGAAAGGGAAGAAACCTGTGGCACAGGGACGTGTGTTTGCCCTGGATAAGGAGACCGCAGACACTTCGGTAGAAACTATAAGAGGTACACTCTCTGTCTGTAATCATAAGGCTCATGTGTTGATTGACTCAGGATCCACACATTCCTTTATTTCTGAGCATTTTGCATGTAGATTAAACTTGAAGTTTGAACCTCTAGAATATATACTACATGTAAATACCCCTATGCGTGAATCCCAGAGAACTGAGTTAATCTGTAGAGGATGTGAAATAAAGGTGAGAGATAGAGTGATGTTAGCAGATCTAATCATGTTGAATATACATGGGTTTGATGTAATTCTGGGGATGGATTGGTTGGCAATCAATCGAGTGAGTTTAGACTGCTACACTAAGATTGTGACTTTCTCCCTACCTGAACCTTACAGTGTACGATTGAGATATTGAGGAAATGAATATGTGCAATTCTAGTAAGTAATTTGAGAATTTTAATATTATTTTGGAGAATATTAAATATGATTGTTCATGTGAAGGTTATGAGATACTCATCTCAGACGATGAGCGGGAACATCCGAGGATTGAGGATATACCTGTGGTGTGTGAATTTTTGGATGTTTTCCCAAATGAACTGCCAGGTTTACCACCAGAGAGAGAGCTGGAGTTTACCATTGATTTGGTACCAGATACTCAGCCGATCTCTAAACCTCCCTACAGGATGGCATTAGTAGAACTTGAGGAGTTGAAGAGACAACTACAAGAGTTATTGGATCAAGGGTTCATTAGGCCCAGTGTTTCACCGTGGGGAGCACCGATTTTATTTGTCAAAAAGAAGGATGGTAGTCTCAGATTGTGCGTAGACTACCGGCTGTTGAATAAAGCCACGGTGAAAAATAAATACCCACTGCCTAGGATTGATGATATACTGGATCAGCTAAGAGGGGCATCAGTCTTTTCTAAGATTGATTTGAGATCGGGCTATCACCAATTAAGGATCAAGGAAGAAGATATTCTAAAGACGGCCTTCAGGACGAGGTATGGCCATTACGAATTCCTGGTGATGTCCTTTGGATTGACGAACGCCCCTGCAACATTTATGAGGTTGATGAATGAAGTGTTTAGAGACTATCTAGATAAATTTGTGATAGTCTTTATTGATGATATCCTGGTATACTCTCGGTCGTATGAGGAGCATGCACAGCGTTTGTGGTTAGTACTTCAGATACTCCGAGATAAGCAATTATACGGAAAGCTTAGTAAGTGTGAGTTTTGGTTGAACCGGATAGCTTTCCTTGGTCATATAGTCTCAGAGGAAGGAGTATCAGTGGATCCAAGCAAGGTGGATGCTGTGATTAATTGGGAGAGACCGTGGACAGTTACTGAGGTTCGAAGCTTCCTTGGTTTGGCAGGGTATTACAGAAGATTTGTGGAAGGATTTTCAAGGATTGCCGCTCCTTTAACTAAGCTCACGCGTAAGGAGACTCCATTTATATGGACTGACCAATGTGAGCTCAGTTTTCAGGAATTAAAGAGGAGGTTGACAGCGGCACCTGTGTTAACCACTCCTGAGGGATCAGGAGGATTTTCGGTGTATAGTGATGCATCTCACCAAGGATTGGGGTGTGTGCTTATGCAGCACGGAAGAGTGGTCGCATATGGATTGCTACAGCTGAAAGACCATGAGTGGAGTTACCCCACGCATGATTTGGAGTTAGCCGCTGTGGTATTTGCTTTGAAGATCTGGCGACACTACTTATATGGGGAAAGATTCCAGATCTTCACTGATCACAAGAGTTTGAGATATCTCTTTGATCAGAAAGAGTTAAACATGAGACAAAGGAGATGGATGGAACTCCTTAAGGATTATGACTGCGAGATTCTATATCGTCCTGGTAAGGCGAATGTACTTGCTGATGCCCTGAGCAGGAAGAGTATGATATCTGCTATGATGATCAGGGAATGGGATTTACTGGAGCAGTTCGCCAAACTTTGGATCAGAGTTAAAGAGGTAGAGACTGGATTTTTGGCTAGCCTGCAGATAGAGCCCAGGATCATGGACCAGATTAGAACTGGGCAGCGCAGTGATCAGAGATTGATAGACATGGTTAGCCAAGCTGAACAGAGTTCGCAGTCGGATCTCACCATCAGTGAGGATGGATTATTGAGGTTCAGAGGACGGATTTGTGTACCGGACGATGATACCCTAAAGAGACAGATACTAAGAGAATCCCACTGGTCACGATACACCATGCACACAGGGAGTACTAAGATGTACCGAGACTTGAGAAAGGTGTATTGGTGGAGTGGTATGAAGCGAGACGTGGCAGAGTATGTGGCCAGGTGTTTAGTATGCCAGCAAGTGAAAGCTGAGCATCGGAAGCCCGGAGGACTACTACAGCCTTTACCTGTACCTACATGGAAATGGGAGCATGTCACTATGGACTTTATTATGGGTTTACCGAGGACCCGAAGAGGTCATGACGCTATATGAGTTATAGTGGATAGATTGACCAAGAGTGCACACTTCCTTGCCATCAAGAGCACAGATATTGTGGATGCCTTAGCTGAACTGTATGTCAGCGAGATAGCTAGATTACATAGGGCTCCAATGAGTATTACTTCTGATAGAGATTCCCGATTTACTTCTAGATTTTGGAACCAGTTTCAGGAGTCCATGGGATCTCGATTGAGTTTCAGTACCGCCTATCATCCTCAGACAGATGGTCAGTCAGAGAGGACTATTCAGACCCTGGAGGATATGTTGAGGGCGTGTACAATGGTTTTAAGGGATCATGGGATGATCACCTGCCCCTAGCAGAGTTTGCATACAATAACAGCTATCATGCGAGTATTGGAATGGCACCTTTTGAGGCTCTATATGGTAGGAGGTGTAGATCCCCTGTAGCTTGGGAAGAAGTCGGTGACAGAAAGATAAATGCCCCCGAGCTTGTCGAGCAAGCTGTACAGAGTGTAAAACTCATATGTGAGAGGTTACGGGCTGCACAAAGTAGACAGAAAAGCTACGCGGATGCGCGTAGATGGCCACTCGAGTTTGAGGTTGGTGATGCAGTATTTCTGAAAATATCATCGAGTAAGGGTATCATGCGATTTGGGAAGAAAGGGAAATTGAGTCCTTGATACATAGGACCATTCGAGATTCTTGAGAGAGTGGGAGAGGTAGCTTATAGATTAGCATTACCCCCACTGATGTCCAGAATACACAATGTTTTTCATGTGTCTATGTTGAGGAAGTACCACCCGGACCCTTCCCATGTCATAGAGTATGACGAGATGGACATTCAAGAGGATATAAGCTACACTGAGGAACCCGTCTGGATTCTTGATAGAAAGGAGAAGGTACTGAGAACCAAGAGCATCCCATTAGTGAAAGTTTTGTGGAAACATCACTCAATGGAAGAGGCAACGTGGGAACTAGAGAGTCTCATGAAGGAGAAATACCCCCATCTATTTTGACTAGTTGAGTTGAATTTGCAGGACCAAATTCTTTTTAAGGTGGGGAGGATGTGAGATCTGAGAATTTCAGACATATTTTAATGATGTAATAATAATTTGAAGTGTAATTTATTGAGCTAAGTGAATTGTGGGAATTATAATTCGAGATTTTTATGTTAAGTGTGTAAAATAAGCATGAAGAATGAGGACAGATCGATCTGGGAGAAGGAGAGATCGATCTGGTGAGTTAAAAATGATTCCAAATGATTCTGTTTGGGAGAAGATCGATCTCCTTAGGAGCAGATCGATCTCATAAAGCCATAAAGAGATCGATCTCACCCCTCGACAGATCGATCTCCTAGGCATAAAATTGCCCAGATCGTCCCCAAAATTCAAACGCAGATCGATCTCACCCCTCGACAGATCGATCTCCTACCTCCAGCCTATATAAGGAACCCCTGTTTTTCTCCTGCAAACTCACTTTCTCTCTCTTCCAACCCCATTTCCACCGAAAACCTAACTTTCTCACTCATCCAAATCACCCATTTTCGGTCGAATCAGAGGTTGTGGCAAGAAGGGAAGTTATTCCTCATCAAAAGGAGAACCACATACTTGGAAATTGAAGGACGAATCGGATCGAGGCGTGGGTTGTGCGTCTCACAAGCTTTGGGTAATTTCTAAACCTCGATCTTGATATTTGAGATGATTTTGATGATATTGGTGGTTGTCATTGTGTTGTAATAGCTGAGAAATGATTAGGGATTAATGGAATTACAATGTAGTTGGAGTAATGTTGATATTTGGCAATTTTGGTAATTTTAGGAATTTTGAGCTATAAATGGAAATTTAGACAAATGTGGTGAATTAGCATAGATAATTGGGATTAGAAATGTGGAACGTCGAGATGTTGTAAATGAGGTTGTAGTTTAGTGTAGAGTTATGAGAATCGAGAGAATTGAGGTGTTATGAGCAATTATGCTCGATTTTGAGAATTGAGGTTGATGAGATAATTGAGTATTGATGTTTTAACATCGTTTGGACAGCTCGGGAGTTCCAGAGTGGAATGCGAGGCTAGTCCGTGATACGGGGGAAACGATTGCACTATACGAGGTGCAAAGAGGTAAGGGAAATCTAAACCATTTGTGTATGTGATTTGTAAACTATTATAGCATGATTTGTGGTTTATAAAACAAGCATGTTGAATGTTGTATTGAGATTTAATTGCACACGATTTTTATAGCCGGTTGGAGCCCATAATTTTATGAGTTTATAAGCTGAGTGTGAAATTGCTTTATAAACCGTTGAATTTTGTGTGAGTAATGAATTGGGCTCTACGTTAAGGCAATATCGAGATTTGAGAAATGTGTGCGTGTTTTGCCGGTTGGAACTCAATTTTATTACGTTTTGTGTTGAGTACAAAACGGTTTTTAATTGAGTTTTATGAGTGAAAAACCCCTATGAGTTCTACGTGAAGGCAAACCAGTCTTATGTGATAAGACTTAGGTGTGTAGTGGTGAGTACACACCGGGCATTGCTCTGGTAGCATGTAAGCCCGATTTCTTCTCCGTTCTGGTAAAGTGAGAATAACCTATTCTGTGGCTATGCCACGTATACTTGGTGGCCGTTGCCACGTTATACCCCATTGGTGGTAGTTGCCACGTTATACCCCATTGGTGGCTGTTGTCACGTTGAGAAACCCCATTGGTGGCCGTTGCCACGTTATACCCTATTGGTGGCCGTTGCCACGTTGAGAAACCCCATTGGTGGCCGTTGCCACGTTATACCCCATTGGTGGCCGTTGCCACGTTATACCCCAATTTGGTGGCCGTTGCCACGTGAGAAACCCAATTTGGTGGCCGTTGCCACGTGAAACCCTATTCTGTGGCTGTGCCACGTGTGAATTTAAATCAGTGGCTATGCCACGTGTGTTTAGTGGCCATGTGTCACGACCCAAACTACCCAAAAATCAGAGTTAATTTTTCGCGTTTTTGTTTATTTATTTTCTTATATTATATTCTTACCTATCCTCGAATCGTGACCAACACTCCAAAATAATTGGGCTGTGCGTCAATGCCAGTCCCACCATACACCTACCCTAATACTTATTTCTTCTCCAGTCATTTATAATTGTTTATACTATTTATACATCCCCTAAAGTTACTTACTAACATGTTACTGTGCTATGCTTATGTAGATACAATATGTACAAGTATATATACCTTATGTTGATGGGCAGCAGCGGATATCCGGAATGCAGTACTGAGTCGTCGCAACTTCAACTGGAGATCATCTGTGGGAGAAAATGAAAGGGGTGAGCACATCAAGCTCAGTAAGGCAATCCTACGAACAAGTAGGTAACCATACTACCTACATGAACGTAGTGCCATGCATAAACCACCCTTTCTCCACACATTTTAAAAACAAATGATATGCGTTATGATGTTATGTAAAACGCAATTGCACGGAAAATTCAACATGCAAGTATATTCAAATCATTTCTTTCTTATTTAAAAATTTCACAGTAAAGTCAGGACTCGACCCCTCCTTCGGGTGATCCTGACTCACACAAAACCATGAAAACGGTTTACATTTCACACATGGGTTGAAAAGCATGGAAATACCATCATGCAATTTAGTTTTAAAACCCAGTTTAAATCATCGAAATCGTCGACACGCGAGACGAGGCAGTAATTGTATAACGGCAATAACCAGGACTATGGCCATATCTGTCCTCGGGAGTTCCTCAGCTACACGGATCCTAGTGTGCGGGTTCTCACCATGATCGGGAACCGCCCGAGAGGTGGGTCACTCCATCTCGTCGGTCTTATCCGATTTCCATGCATCCGAAGATGCTGATGCATCATGTCGTGACGGCCAACCCCTGTCCGGTCAACCCCTGCCAACGGCCATGGCAACCCCTCTTGGGCCCATCGACAACGCTGGTGGTCTAACAACGGGTGGTCCAACAACGCCACAAGTCCAACGTATCACGAAGATACCACACGGTACATCGTACTCCATGCTACTTGCACGGTACATCGTACTCCGTGGACCCATATAATATCTCTATACTCATGCCATGTCTCAAAACGCACGTGCGAGCCTATTAAATCGGTGACACACAGTCTACCCGATGCTCCAAGCACGGCTTATCGTATGATCTCTGAAAAGTAGTGCGAGCGGTGCTCTAACACTATCAGTAATTCAAATAAAACTAGTGCGAGCTAAGCTCAAGCACTCTGTCATGAAAATCGTATATATAAAAATATGGTGCGAGTTAGACTCCAGCACCGTGTCATGAAAATCATATAAAATCTGATGCGAGTTAGACTCTAGCACCATGTCACGAAAAAGCATGTGAAATCTGGTGCGAGTTATACTCTAGCACCTATGCATGTAAAACTCTAGTGCGAGCTCTCGCTCCAGTACTAATGTATGCATCACACAAGTCAAACATCGTGCGAGCTGAGCTCTATCACGTCACATGTAAATAAAAACACGTAGGCGGCTCGGTTATCTCCAAATAATTTTCACAGAAAACACATCGTTCAAGATATGCAATGCTATGCATTTATCTTTAAAAGTGAGCCAGCCTACTCATGCATGTGTTAAAATACCTCCAGAATGAGCAGGAACCTCTTGTTCTTGCTCCTCCCAATTTTTTTCCTAAATTTTTTAGATTTTACCCTTAACAAGGGTATTTTAGTAATTTTGCCCATTCGGGGCACTAAAATTATTAATTGACCTCTAGACCCTTCAAGAAATTTTAAAAAGACTGCAATGAATTCAAATTGCGTACTGTTACCTCTAGCAGTCCGCAGAATTCCCTTACCTGGAATCGCGCGCAGACCACTCTTGTCTCGATGATACCGAACGTCTCGGCCCGAGTGCGCGCCAACCAATGTACGTAACTGCATATAACCACATAATTGGGGTTAATTCAATTATCCCGATCAGTAGATTGCATTTACTGATCAACTTGAAGCTATTGGGCCTTATCTGCCTTATTGGGCCTCGGCCCATTTTAGCCCTTTTATATTTATTAATTCCCTTCTTCGGGTATACCGAGCTTATACAGCTTCCTAATAATTATCGGGCTTCATTCCAAATTTATTGGATAGCCCGTATACCACTTACGGCAATTATATTACAATTTCGCATAATATTCCTTCCTATGCGAAATTAATCCATAATTCCATAAAATAATTAAACTTGGTATTTAAATAACTCTAATTGTCGAAATTAAATTGTACTTACCCGATACGATGCGGGGTACGAAAATCAGAGCTCGATCGGCTCTCGTTCGATCTCCGTCGTAAAACTGCATAATTAGGTAAATCCGGATTATTTTCCATTGAAATAATATTAAATTAAATTTCCGAAATTTACCTGTAAGTCAATATCGACCCTCGGTCAACTTACCCAAACCTCGAGTCGTCCCCCGGTAATTTTCTTTCCTTTTTTCCTTCCTTTTCCTTTCTTTTCCTCTCTTTTCCTTTCTCTTTTCCTTCCCTTTCTTTCCCTTTCCTTCCCTTTCCTTCCAGCCAGCCAAACGACACCGTTTTTTGTCCCTCACTGCCTCTTGCCGTCGCCGGCGTTTCCGGCGGTCTCACCGGCCAAGACCGGTGCCAAAAGGACCGGCTTCCTCCCCTGAGTGTATCGGTGCCCTCCGTTTCAACCCAGACGCAGTGGTTCGTCGGGAATCGACTGGTTTCTCCGGCGGTCTTCCTCGGCTCCGATCGGCCTGCTTCGGCCACCTGGCGGCTCGGTTCCGGTACCCACGTGCTCGTCGGACTCCCCTCTTCCTCCTGGCAGCTTCGTCGAAGCCCGTCGGTCGCCGGTGCACGAGAATCGACGGTGAAGGTTGCGGGTCACTGTTCTCGGTTTCGGGTTCCTCGGGTTTTTCTCTCGGTTTCCCTTTTTTTTTTGTTTCAATTACTTTTTTTTTATTATTAATTTAAATTTTATTTTTATTTATTTTAATTAATTTACTATTCAATAAAATACTCATAAAATCCCAAAATATCTCCACTTACATTATTTTTATTCCACTTTAATTTATTCCATTTGATTTTAATTTATAAATTTTATTTTTCTCTAAATTTTGATATTATTTCTTCACGTTTTTCGAGATGTAGTCTCGGTAATTTTTTCGGTATTTT
Source organism: Firmiana major (assembly GCA_033439115.1). Taxonomy (NCBI): domain Eukaryota; kingdom Viridiplantae; phylum Streptophyta; class Magnoliopsida; order Malvales; family Malvaceae; genus Firmiana; species Firmiana major. Next base: position 14,756,750 of record CM065903.1, on the reverse strand, counting down.
TAAATTTCTGAATCTTGATCGATTTAATCCAGAATAATTATATTTCATCTTTTATTGACCAAGATTTCTTAAATCCATATTTTAATTAAATTTTTCTTATCGAAATTATACCGGCCTTTGGTCTTTTGACCATTTTACCCTTGCACATGTTCGGGATTAATTTAACCCGACTTCCCTTCACAAATGCTCCTTTATTTCATATTTTAATTAAATTCGGGTCTTACACCATGCCACGAGTGATTTTAAATCAGTGGCTATGCCACGTGTGTTTTGTGGCTATGCCACGTGTGAATTTAAATCAGTGGCTATGCCACGTGTGTTTAGTGGCTGTGCCACGTGCATTACTATTTCAGTGATTTTATCACGTGCATTGAGAAAGCGTTTATCGCATTAATTTCACATGCTTTGTTATTGCTCTAGAGTGAGCCTTTTACTTCATGTTTTCACATGACTTGACACATGAGAATGTCGTTTTGAGTACTTTCATGCTATGGTTTTCAAATGAGTTTCACATACAAATAAACATTTTGTGATGTGCATTTTGGTTTATGAAATGAGTTCTTTACCCCCCTTACTGAGCGATTTAGAAGCTCACCCTGTTTTCTTTCCCCCCAAAGTTCTTCAAGTGAATAAGGACTTCCCTGCGACGTACGGAGTAGTGGCTAGTGGAGGACTCGAGCTCCAGGCCATATATATTGTATCTTGAGGTATATTTTATCTTTTCATGTACCCAGACTATTATTGTAATTGCAGACACTTGATGTATAACATTATATGGGATGTATTAGGATTAATTAACTTGAGATGGATTAATGTATTTGATATGATATATAAATTCTATTGATGAGATCCTGAGGAATGATAATTATGATGATGTATGACACTGCACAGGAATGCACCCTTAAAGGTGAATTAATGAGTAAAAAGTTTTAAATTAGCCCTATTTTCCGCATTTTCGGGGCGTGACACATAGCCTTTATGAATATGATGAACAAGGTTTTTAAGCCTTATTTGGGAAGATTTTTGATTTCTTCACTGATGATATTCTAGTGTATTCATGATCTAAAGAAAAGCATAAGCAGCATTTGAGGATTGTACTTTAGACCCTTAAAATAGAAAGTTCTATGCGAATCTAGATAAGTGTGATTTTTTGCTTGAGTAGATCTCTTTTTTGGGTCATATTGTGACTAAGGATAGGGTTTCATTGGATCCATCCAAAGTAGAGGACATAGTACAGTGGGAAAGGTTGAGGATAGTTACTAAGATTCGCAGTTTTTTAGGTCTGGTTGGGTATTTCAGACGATTTTTTGAGGGATTCACTAAACTTGCTATCCACTGACACGTCTCAGACGCAAAGATGTAAAGTTTGAGTGTTCTGATGCATGTGAGTAGTGCTTCCAATAGTTAAAACACAGGTTGACTTCAACACTGATCCTTACCATTCCGAGAGGTTTAGGAGGTTTCTCTATCTACAGTGATGCTTCCTTATTGGGTTTGGGTTATGTATTGATGCACTATGGTCGGATGAGAGTCTATGGTTCCCATTAGTTGAAAGATCATGAAAGGAACTACCCCACCCATGATTTAGAGTTGGTCGTTGTAGTATTTGCTTTGAAGATATGGCGATATTATCTTTATGGCGAATGATTTCATGTGTTCATAGATCAAAACTGTTTGAAGTACATCTTCTCTCATGGGAACTAAATATGAGATAGAGGAGATGAATGAAGCTCTTTAAGGACTATGATTGTGAGATTTTGTATCACCTGGGTAAAACTAATGTTATGGCTAATGCTCTAAGTAGGAAGCACCTAAGCATGGTTTCTTTTATGATGGTTAGAAAGTACGAGCTCTTAGAGCAATTTACATATTTGAGTTTGGATGTCACTCCTTATGAGACCGATGAGGCTTTAATAGCCGGTTTAAAAGTTCAGCTAGATCTGATGAACTAGATTTGATAAGCTTAGAGGGAAGATCAATTTCGTATCAAGGCAGGTGATCTGATGAACTAAGGACAGAGACCTAAGTCTGATCTTGGCAATGATAGACTTTTAAGGTTCAAAAGCCATATAATTGTTCCTGATGATGAGTCTTTGAGGAGACTGATTTTAGAGTAGTCTCATATTTCACGATACACTTTGCACCTTAGTGGTAATACGATGTATCATGATCTACGTAAGGCGTACTTGTGGCACGAGATGAAACAGGACATTACAGATTTTATGGCTAGATGTCTCGTGTATCAAATGGTTAAGGTAATGCATCAGCAGCCTGCAGGATTGCTTAAACCTCTACCTGTACCACTTGGAAATGGGAGCAAATTACCTTAGATTTTATTAGGGGATTGCCAAGGACCCATAGGAATCATGATGCTATTTGGGTTATAGTTGACAGGTTGACTAAGTCGACACACTTTTTAGCCATAAAATTTACGGATACTTTAAGTGATTTGGCTAATTTGTTCATTCGATAGATTGTTAGGCTACATGGTACACTAGTGAGCATCACTTCTAATAGAGATTCTAAGTTCACCTCTCATTTTCGGAGGTATTTTCAGGAAGCCATGAGATCTCAGTCAAGTTTTAGCACTACTTTTCATCCCAAGATAGATGGTTAGGTAGAGAAGACCATTTAGACTTTTGAGGATATGTTGCTAGCTTATCTATTAGATTTTAAGGGTTCATGTGATGATCATTTACCATTAGTTGAGTTCGCTTATAATAACAGCTATCACTCTATCATTAGTATGGCACCGTATGAGGCACTTTATGAGAGGAGAGGTAGATCTCCTATTGGCTAGGAAGAAGTCGAAGACAGAAAGGTATTTGCACCTGAGTTAGTTAAGCAGGTTGTTGAGAGCATCCGATTAATAAGTGATAAACTTAAGGCAACTTAGAGCTGGCAGAAGACTTATGCTCACACTCAAAGGTAAGACTTGGAGTTCTCAAAGGGGTATTCAGTATTCCTAAAAGTTTCGCCATCCAAAGAGATTATGAGGTTCAACAAGAAAGGAAAGTTATGTCCTTGGTTTATCAGGCCGTTTGAGATTTTGGACAGAGTAAGATATTTGGCTTACTTATTGCCACTTCCTCTACAATTATTTGGGGTGTACAATGTTTTCCATGTCTCAATACTTCGTAAGTATCACCCGGATCTCTGTCATGTGATAAAGTATGAGCCTTTGGAGATTAGAGAGGATCTCAGTTATGATGAGAAGTCGATCTCAATATTTCATTGGAAACCATAGGAGTTAAGGTCAAGTTTATTCCTTTGTTCAAGGTTCTCTGGCAGCATCATTCTTCCGAGGAAGTTATTTGAGAGCTAGAGTGCTTGATGAAGGAGAAGTACTTGCACCTATTTGATTAACCCAATTTTAGTTTGGAGGATCAAATTTCCTAAGGTGGTGAGGATGTAAGAACCTTAGATTTCAATTTTTCCTTCAATAATTAATCTGAGGAATTAATATGATATTTTATTTGGATGATTTCAAGGCTGAGCCTATAGCTATGTGGAGCAAGGAATTAAGCTCGAGGTTTAAGATGGTTAAATGACCTAAAATATTCTCCCATGTATAACCTTATGAATTAAGTAATGATTTTATGTACATATTGATTAAGGAAAGATTTTATAAGAATTGCATTTTGATGAATGGAAATGAATGTTTAAGGTTATGAATGATAAGAATAAGAAATAACAAAGTTAATTAAGCTAACAAGGTAGGAGTTTGCAAGCTAACTTAAGGAATGGTGTTTAAATATGCAAAATACTAACTTGATGCCATCAAGGAATGGCCATCTTAATGTACATTGAGCCTACATGGTTCTAAGAATTACTAAGGAAGAAAAATAGGATGACTAAGTAAGATTAAGGATTGGATTTAAGCTTGCAAATCAACCAAGCATTTTGGAAGCATGCTTGGAGTTTAGTGTAAGACCCGAATTTAATTAAAATACGAAAATTTAATAAGAAAAGATGGGGGGAAGTATGAAGGAAGTCGGGTTAAATTAATCCCGAATATGTGTAAGGGCAAAATGGTCAAAAGATCAAAGGTCGGTATAATTTTGATAAGAAAATTTAATTAAAAATATGGATTTGAGAAATCTTGGTCAATAAAGATGAAATATAATTATTCTGGATTAAATCGATCAAGATTCGGAAATTTAAAAATACCAAAAAATTGTCGGAATGATATCTCGAAAAACGCGAAGAAATATATCGAAAAGTCACCCGGGACAACATCCCGAAAATACGAAGAAATTATACCCGAAAAAGGGTTAAAATAAACTAAATAAATTAAATAAAAATTAAATAAATGAATTTAGAATTAAATAATAATTTTAAGGATATTTTAAGGGATATTTGGGTATTTTTAATGTATTTTAATGAATAAAATAAATTGTTAAATAATAATGATAATTCAAAAAAACAAGAAAAAAAAAGAAAAAAAGAGAAGAAATCTGTAAAACGTCGGGGAGAGAGAAAGAAAAGGGAAACGGAGAGGGGGACTGCGCGTGGCCGACCGACGAGCCACCACCGACGACCTTTGACCTCCGACGAAGGGCCGAGCAGCAAGAGGAGAGGCCGGCGAAACTATTGGCACCGGCGACGCGCGTTAAGGAGGCCGAAAATCGCCGAACGGAGGGAGAGAAGCCCGCGGGGAAAACAGAGTCGGTGCCGGCGATCCACGGTAGCTGGGGGCGAACGGCGGGTACCGGTGTGATCGGGAAAAGGAGCCGGTTCTTTTGAGACTGGTGTTGGCCGGCGAAACCGCCAGAATCCGTCGGATTGAGAGGTAACAGCCGCGGGGGAGAAGGAAAGATTCACCGGCGATCGGCGCGATTCAGGCCCGATCGACCCCAGCAGAAGCTTCCCCAGGCGACGGTGAGTAGATTGGTGGTGGTGGCAGCCACCGAAACCAGCGGACGGCGTCGGAAACGGCGGAAAAGCAAAATGGGTCCGACGGCGAAAAGGAGAACAGCAGGACCGGCCACTTTTCGGCGACGTTGAGTGAAGCCGATGCCAGATTCGAGACGCGGACAGCCTTGCGGAGCTACTGGCGGTGGAAGCCGGCGAAGAACCGGCCAGCAAGTCAGTGAACCGGCGGTGAACCGGCCGAACCTGAGAAAATCGACGGTCTGAACCGGTCCGAACCGGACTGAACCGGTTCAGCTAAAAAGAGGGGAAAAAAAGGAGAAAAAGGGGAAAAAAGAAAAAGAGGAAAAATTGGAGAAAATTCCTGTGATGCAATCGAGTTTCGGGTAAGTCGATAAGCGGTCAAATTGACCCGATTTAAATTTGGAATATTTTATTTAATTAATTATCGACTGAAAGTTTACCCGAAAAATATATTTAATTGTGTAGCTCGACGATTGGCATCCACCGAGGGCTCGAGACAGCCTTGAGTTACGGACTAGCATGGAATCTCGGGTAAGTGACCCCTATTTACGACAATTACCTCGTTATGCGTGATATTGATTTAATTTCCGCATAAATTAAATTGAATTATGGAAATTTAGATAAATTGTCGTAAATATTAAATTTAGCTATTCGAGAATTAGAACGAGGCCCAATAAATTATTGGTGGGTCCAGTGAGCCCGATAGGCCTCGATAAAGTGAAAATTAAGTGGAAAACGGGCTTAAGGTCGATTAAGGCCCATTAAGGTTCAATCGGGCCCAATAGGGGTAAATGGGCCCAACGATTTAAATTAAGCCCAGAAAGATAAAATACAATTAAATTATATGTTATCTGACCTGAGGAATGTTAATACGCAGTCCCGGGCATTGGATTGGAAACATATCGGACTGCGCGACGGGACTACATTGGAAAAGAAAAGGTCAGACTCTACGGGAAAATAAGGTAAGGGAATTCTGCGGACTGCTAGAGGTAACTTTACGCAATTTTAAATTCATACGCAGTCCTTTAAAATTTATCTGAAGGGTCTAGAGGTCGAATAATAATTTTAGGGCCCCGGATGGGCAAATTTACTAAAATACCCTTGCTAAGGGTAAAATTCTAAAAATTTAGGAAAAATTGGGAGGAGCAAGAACAAAAGGTTTCTGCTCATTCTGGAGGTGTTTTGATGCATGCATGAGTAGGCTGGCTCACCTTGAAAGAAAATGCACAGCATTGCATACTTTCAACGTGAAATTGTTTTGAAAACTGTTTTGAGGAAACAGAGCCGCCTACGTGTTTTTATTTACATGTGACGTGCTAGAGCTTAGCTCGCACGATGTTTGATTTGTGTGATGCATGCATTAGTGCTAGAGCGAGAGCTCGCACTAGAGTTTTACATGCATAGGTGCTGGAGTCCAACTCGCACCAGATTTGTATACATATATATATGATTTTCGTGACAGGGTGCTAGAGTCTAACTCGCACCATATTTTTATATGATTTTGAGACAGGGTGTTAGAGCTTCGCTCGCACCAGATTTTTATACGATTTGCATGAGAGTGCTGAGCATCGCTCGCACAGATTTTATGAGAACATGCGATGAGCCGTGCTTGGAGCATCGGGTAGACTGTGTGTCACCGATTTAATAGGCTCGCACGTGCGTTTTGAGACATGGCATGAGTATTGAGAAACAAACCTCTGTGGGAAGCAGGCCAATTGGGCTGGAGTACCTAGAGATATTATATGGGTTCATGGAGTACGATGTACCGTGCAAGTAGCATGGAGTACGATGTACCGTGTGGTATCTTCGGATACGGCATCTCCGGATGCAGCATCTTCGGATGTCGGGGATCGGATAAGACTGACGGGATGGATTGACCCACCTCCTGGGCGGTTCCCGATCATGGTGAGAACCCGCACACTAGGATCCGTGTAGCTGTGGAACTCCCGAGGACAGATGTGGCCATAGTCCTAGTTATTTGCCTATATACGACGTTGCCTAGTCTCGCATGTTGATGACTTTTATGATGATTTAAACTGGGTTTTAAAACTAAATTGCATGATGGTATTTCCATGCTTTTCAAAACCCACGTGTGATGTAAACGTTTTCATGATTTTGTGTGAGTCAGGATCACCCGCAGGAGGGGTCGAGTCCTGACTTTATTGTGAAAATCTTAATTGAGAAAGAAATAATTTATAATAATTGCATGTTGATTTTCCGTGCAAATGTGTTTTACATATCATCATAATGCATAGCATTGTTTTAAAATGTGTGGAGAAAGGGTGGTTTATGCATGGCACTACGTTCATGTAGGTAGTATGGTTACCTACTTGTTCGTAGGATTGCCTTACTGAGCTTGATGTGCTCACCCCTTTCATTTTCTCCCACAGATGATCTCCAGTTGAAGTTGCGACGACTCAGTACTGCATTCTGGATATCCGCTGCTGCCCATCAACATAAGGTATATATAGACTTGTACATATTGTATCTACATAAGCATAGCACAGTAACATGTTTGTAAGTAACTTTAGGGGATGTATAAATAATATAAACAATTATAAATGACTGGAGAATAAATAAGTTAGATGGTAATTGAATGGTGGGACTGGCATTGACGCACAGCCCAATTATTAGTGGAGTGTTGGTCACGATTCGAGGACAGGTTTCATTTTAAGTAAATAACAAAACGCGAAAAATTTACTCTGATTTTTGGGTAGTTTGGGTTGTGACATTTAGTTACATAACATAGCCAAATAAAGATCAAAGGAATCTGATATTTAATCAAACAAATATATGATGTAACAAATTCAATTAAGAGCTGAAATGAATTAAAGTGATTAAATAAGGTTGATAAAGTGACCAAAATAAATTTACAAAAAAATAGGCGAAAACCATGAAGTTTATGTGTTCTAGACTAAGAAATGCACTTCACTGCTTTGGAAATTATTCATTTTAAAATCAAGGGTTAAGTTAGTCTTAAACTAGACTTAAAATGGGACAAGTTTACTAAGAAACCATGGCCAAAAACTAATCAGAAGGATATGAAAAAAAAATCAAAATAGCATACAACCTATCTACCCCTGTTAGTAGCTGATCAAACATTACCCCATGATTTAAAGAGCTAGTTTCAATTCAAATCATGATCTAATCTAACCATGTACTTCAATTGTGTATTATGTTATGCTTATACTGTGAGACCCCATGTATGTATGACTTTATTATATGTTAATGGAATCATAAGACGGATGATTTTAATCATATAAATGTGAATGAAATTGCAAAGAGAATGCATGAATACTCAGGAATACATGTAATGGCTAAATAAGGGCTGAAGTGGCCACAGATTAAATGAATGGAATTTAAACCCTTCATACTAATAAGGGACTCAAACACGAATTGATAATACAAGGTCAGTGAATTCTATGTACCTTTTATGATTCCATCATTTACACACAAGTTACATAATACGTGAATCATAAGAAATGGATCTTTTCATACGCTAAGTGTGAATAGAATGTAAAATGGATAGTGAAGCAATGGAATGCAAGTTGTTCTTTGAAATTTTGGGAAAAACTGCAGTTGGGAACCTGCAGATGAAGGCCAGATCGATCTCTTATTCAAACTAGATCGATCTCTTATTCAAGCAGATTGATCCCTATTTGATTCTGCCGAGAACAGATTGATAATTCTATTAAAATAGAATTATTTGTGCTTAATTTCCTAATTAGTTATTTAAATCCCCAATTTATTTTATTAATTATCCCCTCAATTTAATCAAAATTCTTTAATGTGCAGGTAAAATAAATCTGGATGAAACTCAGTCGTTTCAGTAAAAATGGGCTGAAAACAGGCTAAAGGAGATGGACCACTTCCAATTTGCATACCGAGTCACCAATCGTTTGGACACGTGGGATACCGGGTGTTAGTATTTTATTCGCTCCGAAACGATAAGATCGACGGATATCGTGCCAACCCTCTGGAAGACACACGTCGAGCTACATCGCTTAGCCAAGTGGACTAGAAGACGAATGACGTGTAAATATCTACTCAGCAGCAAATCAAATGAAGAAAAGTGGCCAAATAATGCCAACTCATCTAAGATGAAAAATTATCATTGTACCCCTATGTTTGTGTATAAATAGAACATGATGAGCAATTGAAAAAGAAGGTAGTTTTTAGGGTAAGTTTAGTTTTTAGGGTAGAGTAATTTAGGAGTAGTTTTAGTTTTAATTTAGGGTAGCTTTAGTTTTATTTTTCCTTTAAGCTTTTTCGATTAGCTTTTTCAAGCCACCAATTTGTTATTTTATTCTTGTTTAGCTACTGTTCATGTTAATTTCCATTTGCTATATTTTATGAATAGTTTCATTGTTCCAATTTTCTTAGTATTCACGTTAATTTTTATTCACCATGTTTTTATTCTCGGTTTCGCAAGTTTATTTTTGTCCATGTTTAAGTCTTTGACAATTTATTTTTTTGCAAAGTTCCCTCTTCGCGATTAGTTTATATTTCTCTTTTTCCTTCCCAAGCTCTCGAGTTTGCATTTTCTGGGTAATGCCGAGAGGTTGATTAGCTGTTGGTGTGACATGGTTATGCAGGAGGCTAGTAGACTGCATAAAAGAATCTAGCGCATTCTTGCTCGTTACTGCTTTATTTTATTCCTACTTTTGCTTTTGGTTTTGAGTGCACATTCACGAATCCTGTGCAGAGTTCATACGTGCTTGCTGCTGTTTGGAAGAATGACTGGTGGGTGTGGTTCTTAATGTTATTTTGCTGCTGACCGAAGCATGAGATTACAGCCAGAAACCGTGTCCTTAGCTCCTAGTCCATTCCATCTTTCATATTCAGTTTACATTTTACTGTTTTCATTTTTTTTAGCTTCAGTTCTTCCATTTCTTAAGGTTTATAATGGTTAGTTTTACTGATTCTTCATCTCTCATTAATCACCTCTGTTTTGCTTTGTTCTAGTATTTTTGTACTGTTCACAAGTTTTCCCATTTTCTGCATGTTGCCATTCGGTTTTAACTAGTTAAATATACTATGATTTTCATTTCCCTCCTCGTCATGTTCTGTTTCTAAGTGATTGCATCTTTGTTGTTTTCTGTTTCAATCTTTTTAAGTTTCTATTCCCACTCGGTTTTGCTTAGTTTCATTTAATCTTCACAGTTTGCATGATGATAAATATTCTTTAACTTTATTGTTGCTCATGATTCTGCTGTTGTTTGCTATTCTTCAAGCAGGAGTTGGCGTGAAGGCATAATCGGTGCTAGCAATGAACTGGAAATGGTGTGCATCTGCGCACAAGCAACATGCGTAGTTGGGCGTGAATACTGGGACCTGCGAAGCAGAGCAGTACTAGAGCTGCTGCATTTTGCAGATTGCAGACCACCTGTTGTGTGTGCAGTACCGTTGTACTGTCGGGACCGTATGGTTGGTGACGTGCTGCAGATTGTAGTAGCAAATGCATAACAAGCTAGTGCCGAGAGCAACACCTGGAGCAGTACTAGAGCATGGTTGGTACAGGACAACGTCTGGAGCAGAAGCAGGGAACAACACCTAGAAATGAGGCAAATTGTACAGTGCCAGTAGTCGGGGCTGAGGCCAGCTGGGAAACTAAGCAAGGCCACGTTTGGCCCTTAGAATTGCTACAAATTATTATTTTCTGCTTTTATATTGTTTTGTTAAATGGTGCTTAGTTTAGGTATACATTAATAGTTTAATTTTCTTAGTTTATTAGTTTAAGGTTTAGTTTAATTTTATTAAGAGCTAATTTGTGACTATATTAGGATTTATGAATTAGATATTGCAATTAAAATTAAATTAGATGACTATTATTTTATGCATTTTTAGGTTTTCATTTTAAATTGAAATATCCAAAAATATTTCTCATGCATTATTTAGATTTTTGTAGTGATTAGTTAGAGTTAGATTTAATTTAGGTTCATTTTGTACGTAATTAATTTCTTAGTTAAATTTAAGAATTTCCTTGTGTTAATAGGATTTTATTTCATTAGACTTTAGGTTAGTTTAAATTGCAATTTTATTAATTAGTTTAATTACATGCATATTTTAATCTAGGATGGTTTAATTTTAGATTAATTAATTTTGTTTCTTTATTTTCATATTTTGCATTTTAGTTTTTTTGCATTAATTAATTTTAACTGTTTTAATTATCTTTTGTAGGTTAATGCTTTTAATTGCTTAGAGCTCTGTAAGTAATTTTTGCTCTGTTTTATTTTCATTAGTTTATAATTTTTATTGTTTTCGGTACATTTTAATTCTAGCCTTGTAGATCACCCACTAAGAATTCATAATTTGCTAGGATATACTTAGGGTAAGATTAATCGGTAGTTAATTAGGCTATTCAGCTTCTCTGTGGGACGATAATCCAAGACTCAAATCCCATTATTACTTGTACGACTCGTGCACTTACGGATACACGTCTAGGTCACTTAGACTGGGCATAGTCGGACAATCACAAATCGATCCCTTCCCTAGTGCAGATCGATCTCAATTTGCTTTTACTTAGAAAGGATCGATCTCTTCCCAAACACAAATCGATCTCCAATGGTTTTTAGCTAGAAAGGATCGACCCCTTCCCAAAGAGCAGATCAATCACTTCACTAGAACAAATCGATCTCACAGCTTACTTACCTAAAAAATCGTGTAGTTCAACCCAAGAAATATCGATCTCTCACCCTATGAGATCGATCTCACAATGCCAATTCTATAAAAAAAGGCCCAACAGTCGAGTCTTCTTCCCTGAAACATCAAACACCTCTCTATTTTCACAAAGTAACCTAGTTTTCTCACTCTAGAATATCATCACCTCCCTACCAGATTTGAAGAAAATTGTTTGAGTAAAGTTGTTCATTATGATGAGGAGAACAACATAGTTTGGAAACAACATTCAAGTTACGGAATTGAAGGTGTAAAGTCTTCCCTTAAGAATTGGCCAAGTAAGGAAGTATAAGCTAGGTAAGTATTCAATACACCAACTTCAAGTATGTTTATCTAGACAATGTAATGGGTTATTTGGTGTATGTATTGTTGGCTGAAACCACCTAGAGTATGATGAATCAACCATAACAAAAAATGAGTTTAGTGTGAGGAAGTGAACTATGGTTGATTTAATGATGAAGTGATTATACTATGGTGTTGGTGATGTTATATGCATGATTCTAAGATAGTTTTGTGAAATCAATATGTTGGAATAGATGATGAATTACAATAGGCATATGAGGATAGTTTTGTGAAATCAATATGTTGGAATAGATGATGAATTAAGGTAGGCATATGAGGTGTATGATGAAATGCCTTAGTGAAGGAAAGTGATGAACTTAAGGTATTGTGAGCTTAATGCCGGCCTAATATGAATCATTAGACTTAATGAGTCTAATAGATTCTCAAGAAATAAATTGTATAATCGAAATGGACCTAAGAGAAAGTAAGGCCCAATAAGAGAAAAAAGGGGCCTAACAAGTTATATCGATTGTAGCGAAAGTGGAGTACAGATAAATAAAGTGTATTTACTATGATAAGTAATTTCGAGCAGCTTTGGAGATTTCAGTGGGAGCGAATCAGATTGCACAATTGAGCACCTCGGAGGAAGTGAAATTACTCGACGCGATTTCAGGTAAGGGAATTTTGTGAGTATTTAGAGGTAGCTGCACATATTTTGAGGGTTTTTACAAGGCATTGAATTTGCTTGGTTACTTAGAAAAGAAATAATAATTTTTGCTGAAAATTTCAGACATAGGTACAAAACGATGATTTTGCCCCTAGGAGTAAATTTTACAAAAAAGGATAGTAAGGCTAATAAATTGCATGAATGTCATGTTTTGATATTTCTATGAAATACATTGCTTCAATTTAAGCAACTTTATGGATAGGCTGGCTATTGACTTCATAATTTCACAAAATAGCACGAGTCATGTGCTAACTTTGATTTTGAGTGTGTTTGTTGAAATATAGAGCCTCCTAACAAACTTATATGAGTTTAATCATGCTGGAGCTTTGCTTGCACTGGATTTTGATATTTTAACATGCATGAAACGTGCTGGAGCCTAGCTTGCACTATATTTTGAGTTGAGATGCATGCAAGCCGTACTGGAGCTTTTGCTCGTACGTGGCTTTCATTTCTTTCTTATGCATACAACCGTACTGGAGCTATGCTCGTACATGATTTTAACATTATTTATTTTGCATAAACCCGCACTGGAGCATTGCTCGTACGAGGATTTTTACCGATTATGCATGAAATTGTGCTAGAGCTTTGCTCGCACTTGGCTTTTCACACAATGATATGTAATGAGTCGTGCTAGATGCCTCGTGTAGACTGTGTTTCACACGAATGAGAGGCTCTCATGAGTCGTGCTGGATGCCTCGTGTAGACTACTAGTAACACGGATGAGATGCTCACACGTGCACTTGAGACTGAGTCGGTTATACATGGTATAGGGTAGATAAGACCTACGGCAGGTACTCCGACCGTGATATGGGTCCATGGAGTACGTTGTACCGTGTATATCACATGAAGTACGTTGTACCGTGTGGTGATGATGTTGATTTATAGTCTGGCGGGTAGGATTAACCCATCTCCCGTTACAGCATGATGCCTTGCACACCGAGATCCGTGTGGCTTGGGATGATAGTGACATAGTTGGTTAATAGAGTCCTTGATTGTATACTGTGACCACCTGTCTCACATGATATCACATGGTTCTATATATAATAAACATGCTTTGTGTTATCCAAGGTAGACCTGAGAGAGGGGTCGAACCTTGTGAGATATTTTTAAAGGATGATATAATGTTTTATGATGAGTTTTACTAAGTTTTGTCAATGTGTTAAACCTTAAGGGATCGTTTTATGATGAGCTTTTCAATGTGTTGAGCATGAGACGTTGACATGATGATTTTCCATGTTTACATGCCTATTTCCATGCTTTTTGTACGTGATATATATATATATATATATACATGTGGCATAGTTTTAATTTTATCTCATGCTTTGGATATAAATGATTTTTACATCATAACATTCTAAGCATGTAAATAGTGTAGTTATCTACGTGCTTGCATTATTGCCTTACTATGCTAGTGAGCTTGTCCCCTTCATTTTCCCCCTTTACAGAGCACACACAATAGTCCAGTGAGTGGCTGAGGAGTTGCATCCTGATATCCATTGCTCTCCATCACCAAGAGGTATACACACTAGTATCTTTTTGTATCTAAACATGTAATAGCACAGTACTTATTTTGGAATGTATTATGGGGGATGTAAATATCAGTACACACGTACAAGTATCGAATCTTAGTTATAAAGTATACGTGTTTTGCTTTGGAATAAATTATAAGATAGATGACATAGTAGATGGTAAAGAGTGACTAATATTGACTCATAACCCAATTGTTTGGTGGTGAGAATGTTCATGATCGGGAAAGGAAAGAAAAAAGTGAAAAATTTCTAGTGATTTTAAGTAAAAAGAATGGGTCGTGACAGCAATTGGTATCAGAGCTGAGTTGGTCTGATATGAGTCGGTATTGGTAAGTAGAAAAGTTACATCCTCATATTATTGTGCTTTGTTTAGATATAATTGTGTAGACTAAGATGGATTAAGACTAATAAATGGTATGGATACAGGAAATTAGGCATTATGTCTGTCACTCGCTGTGGTAGAATGACGAGTTCACGTGTTAGAGGTCGTAGGGGTAGGCCTGAGAGCCATGTAGAGCCACAGACTGATCAGGCTCCACAGGACCCTATTATGAGACCAGGGGATATTGAGGCATGCTTCGCTAGGATAGAGCGGAGTATTGAGAGCCTTGTTGAGATAGTCACACAGACATTGGGGGCTGTGATAGAGAAGGTCCATCTGGGCAGCCTATTACTACTGGACAGACAGCTGCAGAGAGACCTGAAATTACAGAGACCGTTACACCACCACCGGTTCAAGATACGGCTTCTTCTATCGCTCCACAGCCGAGCGAAAGTGATCTAGGTTATGACTGTGAGTTGGATAGATTACGATAATTCCAGGAGTTCAAACCTCCAGTCTTTAGAGGAGTGAAGGACCCGGTTGTTGCAGAGGATTGGATATATGAAATGGAGAAGATGTATGGGTTCTTCAAGTGTACATCAATTGCGACGGTTGTCTTTATCGTATTTATGCTGAAGGGCGTGGCAAAGCATTGGTGGAGATCCACAGTATCTATCTTGAGAGCCCGACAACCAAAGATTTCATAGGAGGTATTTTTGGAGGCCTTTAGGAGGCAATATATTTCGGCCACTACCCAACGAAAACTGCGAATGGAGTTTATGAATTTGGTTTAGGGGAACCACTCTGTTGATGAGTATGAGTCGAGGTTCATGTCCTTAGGGAGGTATGACCCGAATACGTTGAGCAGTAAGACTCGGAAGGTCCAGAAGTTCATGGATGGATTGATACCAGCCATCAGATCTAGATTAGCTCTATTTGACATCACAACTTATGAGGAGGCAGTGCACAGGGCACAGTTATGTGAGCAAGATTTCGAGCGGAGTGCCTCAGAGTTGGGAAAGGTCAGCAGAGCCAGAGATATAGACTAAAAGAGATCCGGAAGGGATAGAGTGGTCAGGAAAGGAAGATGGCTCTTTAAGAAGAAACTGAAGATCGAGGAGATACAGAAGATGAGTGATAGACCTCCTATATATCTGGCCTTAACACCACTGAGAGGTATAGTATTGGAGGACATCAGCCTACTACAAAACAATGTAGGAGATGTAGTAGATATCATGGTATCAGGCCTTGTCCAATGACCCCTGGAGTGTGTTACAAATGTGGAAAGCCATGGCATATCATGAGGTATTATCCAGAGATGATTGAGACTGCCTCACAGAAGGGTAAAGAGTCGGAAAGAGCTCTTGTTGAGAGTTTTACTCCGAGGAGGAGAGCTACAGCTGAGGAGAAAGGGAAATAGGTGCTTGGTAGAGGGTGAGTACATGTATTGGACCAGGACACCGCGAACGCTTCAGCGGATGTGATTAAAGGTACCATTCTAATTTATGATTTAAAAGCATTTGTGTTATTTCATCCTGGTGCCACGCAGTCCTTTATATCACCTTCATTTGCATGTAAGTTGTTAAAGCATGTAAAGCCTACATCGTTAGATAGAATGTTGTTGATTTCCACACCTATGAAAGATAGTCAATTGACATTACATGTATATAAGGATTGTAGGCTGAAAATAAGGGGGAAAGATATGACAGCCGATCTTATTCTATTAAATATGAGTGATTTTGATGTAATTTGAGGAATGAACTGGTTATCTGTGAACCATGCTGTTTTAGATTGTTATGCTAAAACAGTAATGCTTTTAGGGATAGATAGCTTTACTGCTAGTTTTCCTGAAAAATGTACTGTAAGTTTTGCTGGAAAGAAATGAAGGAACATGATTATTGTAAATGGGAAGAGTATAATTTTAATTCATCAGATTTAAGAGATGAATTTGCTTATTAATCATGAATGTTAATATGATGACTTATGTTACTAATGGTGGAAAAAAGGATAATTTGAACGGTTTATTGCATACGTAGTTGACACAGATAAGGCACGTCCGGAATCGAGAGACATTCTAGTGGTTGCAGAGTTTCCTGATGTCTTCTCGGATGATTTACCAGGGTTACCACCCGACAGAGAGATGGAGTTTTGTATAAAGTTGGTACCTGGTATAGAGCCGATATCTAAACCGCTGTACAGAATGGCTCCGATTGAGTTGGAGGAGCTAAAGAAGCAGTTGTAGGAGTTGCTAGAGAAGGGGTTTATTAGACCAAGCATCTCACATTGGGGAGCTCCGATCTTGTTTGTGAGGAAGAAGGATGAGAGCCTCCGACTGTGCATAGATTACCGATTAGTGAATAAGGCTACCATTAAGAATAAGTACCCCCTTCCACGTATTGATGATCTATTGGATCAACTCTGGGGAGCACAAGTCTTTTCTAAGATAAATCTATAATCTAGGAACCATCAGTTGAAGATACAGTGGAGATATACCCAAGACAACATTTCATACCCATTATGGCCAATACGAGTTCTTAGTTATGCCATTCGGATTGACGAATGCCCCCACAGCATTTATCGCTTTGATGAATCATGTGTTTACGCAATACCTGGACCAGTTTGTGATTGTGTTTTTCGATGATATATTGGTTTATTCCAAGTCCAGCGAAGATCATGAGCAACATTTGAGAATAGTTCTGCAGACCCTCTAACATAAGGAGTTATATGCCAAACTCCGTAAGTGTGACTTCTGGTTGGAGCTGATCTCATTTATGGGCCATGTTGTATCGAGGGATTGGGTATCAGTAGATCCATCCAAGATTGAGGCAATTGTTTAGTGGGAATAGCTCAGGACAGTCAGTGAGATTAGAAGTTTTCTAGGATTGGAAGGTTTTATCGGAGATTTGTAGAGGGTTTCTCCAGACTAGCTGCTCCGTAGACACATCTCACGCAGAAGGATGCTGAGTTTGTGTGGGAAGAGGCATGTGAAAGGAGTTTTCAGGAGCTTAAGCGTTGGTTAACCACTGCTCTGATTCTCACCATTCCTACCAGCTCAGCAGGTTTCTTTGTGTACACGGATGCATCACACCAGGGACTGGGCTGTGTACTTATGCAGGATGAGAAGGTAGTTACCTACGGATCCAGATAGTTGAAGGATCACAAGAGGAACTATCCGACTCGCGATTTAGAATTAACGGTCGTAGTGTTTGCATTGTAGATATGTCATGCCCCGCTTTCGGGAACCCTTCTCTCCATACACTCTCTACTACGGTTGGGCTGTGAGAAGATGCAATTACTAAAAATTCATTCATTTACAGCGGAATATTTAAAACTTTAATTCACACTCCCAGGTGTGTGTGTAAATACACAAAATTAATTGTATAAATACCATGTGCTTACATATCATCCCCATAATACTGTTTACAATTCCAGGATATAACTGTGCGATACAATATATTAGATACAAAATACTCGTGTATACAAATCTTATACCTTTGCGGATTGTGGGAGCTGTTCAACACAAAAGACTTAGAGACCACCGCTCTCTTACTTCTCAGTACCTGGAGGGGGAAAATAATGGGATGAGCAAACCACAGCTCAGTAAGGAAATGTATGCTAGCAGGTAGATATCGTACTACCTACATAGCCCATGCATGCATAAACCAAAACCATGTTTTCGTTATAAATGGAAATATCATACGAACAATGCATTTAAACATATATTTCTCAATAGCATTTTCGTGTAAATCAAATGTCAAACTTCCATTTAAAACATGCTCATCAATAGTGCCCTCATGGCACGAATGTGAAATCAGAGATTTATTAAAACACGAAATCTCTTTCACTTCTCAAATCATTCTTTCTCGTAAATCTCTTTCTTTTCAGAGATTGTCTCTGTTTCTCGATTCTCTGAGACAGGCATGGAATTTTAGGCAATCAAATATCCACGACTTATGGCCACAGTCAGTGATCCCAGGCCTCACTGATCGGGTGTGCACAGGGTATCACTTCGCCTGAAGGGGGATGGGTCAGTCCTACCCTCCGGCTCATTTCAATCCACCTCATCTCCTCGTATACTCACGGTGAAGATACGTCGTGTGTCATCTACGCGATACTCGTACTCACGTGCACCCAGTACGGTACATAGTATACCAACGGGTGACTACACTGTTCTACGTACAACCGTGGACCCAAGTCCATACTCCAACTCCGATGGACTTTTTATCCTTAAACCATGTCTCATATACCAGGCGAGCAAGCAGCGTGACACACAGTCGACGCAAGGCTCCAGCGCGGTACGATCTATCGTTAAGGCCCAGCCCGTTCAATTGGCCGTCGGCTGGTATCCCCTTGGGTCCCAAACGCCCAGGTTCACCTTAACTCAACAAAACAGGTGCGAGCAAAGTTCCCGCACTTTCTCAAAACCCTCGTCCAAGTTAAAACTCCCGCACGGTACATCAAGGCTTTAAACCGGGTGTGAGCTAACGCTTCAACACCAAATCTCATCTCAAAACTGATAGATGGCTATTTTCTCTTTTTTTTTTTAAAATTCAAAACATGTTTATTCATACAGCATGCTTCTTCATGCTAAAACATGTAAAATTAGCCAACCTATCATCAACATTTCTCAATCATCAATAACAATATAAAATTGAGAATTTCATTGAAAACATGCATATCATGCTATTTCCTTACCCTATCCCATTTCTCAATACATATATACATCATAGTACTTTTCATACTTCCATCTCATTTCATAAAATTATAATATCGTACTAGTCCTAGCAATATATCTACGAAATTGCTGTAATTACGTACGAACATCTCTATAGCTAACACACAGTCCCTTACCTCGTTTTACTTGTGTGCAACTATCCGCCTTTATGCTTCTTGCGTTCTCATCTCGACTTGCTCCGGCGTATCATCCGAAACTGAAATTCATCCATCAACATTTGAGTTAATGTTTCTAACTCTTATTCAACTAAGCATTTATCCAATGCCTTAATTACACATTTTTACCCTTTGTGGTAAATCTCACAATTTATCCCAATATCAACATTTCCAAACCATTTCCACAACATACTCATCCACTCAAGATATCTCATTCATCATAAACACTCCTACACTCCACTTTCTCACACTTGACCATTTCTATGTTATATTCATTCCATACCATTTTAGGTAGTTCTATCCACAACATGCACACCCAAATATCTTTATAATCATTAACTAAACCAATGTACTTGGATTTGTGCATTAGAACTTACCTCATTGGATTTCCTCTTGCTCCAATTAGGATTGCCCTTTATTTCTTCAATCCATCAAATGGGGAAATGCCTCTAGACTATGTTGTTCTTCTTTTTGTTGTGAACAACTTTGTCTCTAATAGACTCTCCTTAAATCTCACTGAAAATGGCTAGATTTAGGAGTGAGAAACTAGGTTTTCTTTGAGTTGAAGTGGAAAGGAAATGGTTGTCCCGAAATTCTGATGATCCAACTGCTCCCATTTATAGTTTTAACTTGATGAGATTGATCTTCCTTGGGTGGAGATCGATCTGTTCCTCAAAAATCCCTCTTTTCTAAGACGTTTTAAAGGTATGAGATCGATCTGTCGAGACTGGAGATCGATCTGCTGTCAAACAGAAGCTTAAGGAGATCGATCTGGTCTTATGGGAGATCGATCTGCTTCCAACCCGAGAGCTAAGGAGATCGATCTGCTTCCTTTGGAGATCGATCTGTTCCCTTCCATTTCTCACATAAGGGCATTCTGGCTCTCCCAGATCGATCTCTCATCCTATGAGATCGATCTGGCCTTCACAAATTCCAGATTTTCCTGCAGTTTTTCTGCAATAACCCTTACCAAACACCCTTAATTTGCTACCATGATCATTTCCTCATTCATTCATCTTTGAGACTTGAAAATGGGATTCATCCTCACTACATACACATTAAAACTTGTGTAGAATCTTTGTATGACCAAATATATACGATATTACTCAAAGGGAAATATACACTTATGTAAATCTTTCCTTCCATTTTACTATACTACTCATATTCCATTTCGATCACATTCTTCTCGTGTTCAAGTTTATTTCTTCCTACTCATTCATAATGCAACTTGTACGTATAATCACAATTCTTACTACAAGTGCGTAAATAATCTTATGAACTTACATTGCATACACTTCACATTACAATACATCATCTTACTTATGATTTTATTTACATTCTCATGTTCCTATATACATAGCTATACATGTACGGGGTCTCACATTCTCCCCCACTTAAGAGAATTTGGTCCACCAAATTAGAACCAATTCAATCTGTGAATAACTCGGGATACTTTTCCTGCATCAAACTTTCCAGTTCCCATGTGGCCTCTTCCACAGTGTGATGTTGCCACAAAACCTTAACCAATGAAATCGTCTTGTTCCGCAATACCTTCTCTTTTCTGTCCAACACCCTGATCGGTCTCTCGACATACGACATATCTTTCTTAAGCTCCAACGGCTCATAACTAATTACATGTGTCGGATCCGGGTAGTACTTCCGAAGCATAGAAACGTGGAAGACATTGTGGACTTCTGCTAGCTCAGGTGGTAAGGCTAGCCTATATGCTCCTTCTCCCACTCTATCCAAAATCTCGAAGGGACCAATGTAACGAGGACTTAATTTTCCTTTCTTTCCAAACCTCATTATTCCCTTAGAAGGAGATACTTTCAAAAATACGGACTCGCCAACATCAAACTCAAGTGGTCTCCGTCTCCTGTCAGCGTAGCTCTTTTGTCGACTTTGAGCTGTTCGCAATCTCTCGCATATTATCTGAACATCCTCGGAGGCTTGCTTAACCAAATCGGGAGCGAGCAATTGTCTGTCACCAACTTCTTCCCAACTAATGGGCGATTGGCATCTACGACCGTATAGTGCCTCATAAGGGGCCATACCAATACTTGAGTGATGATTGTTATTGTAGGCGAACTCAATCAATGGCAAGTGATCGTCCCATGAGCCTCTAAAATCCAGCACACACGCTCTCAACATATCCTCCAGGGTCTGTATAGTCCTCTCTGACTGACCATCTGCCTGAGGATGAAAAGCGGTGCTAAAACTCAACTGGGTCCGCATCGCTTCCTGGAAATGTCCCCAAAAGTGGGAAGTGAAGCGGGCATCCCTATCAGAAACAACACTCACTGGGACTCCATGCAATCTCACTATTTCTCGCACATATAGGTTCGCCAGTGCACTCAATGTATCAGTAGATCTCATGGCTAAGAAATGTGCCGATTTCGTTAACCGATCTACTATCACCCATATCGTATCATGGTTCTTACGGGTTCTCGGTAACCCCATCACAAAATCCATGGTGACATGCTCCCACTTCCATGTTGGTATCGATAGAGGTTGTAATAATCCTCCTGGTTTCTGATGTTCGGCTTTTACTTGCTGACAAATGAGACATCTAGCGACATACTCAGCTATGTCTCTCTTCATTCCAGACCACCAATATGCTTTTCGGAGATTTTGGTACATCTTACTACTCCACGGGTGTATCGTGTATCTCGACGAGTGTGCCTCTGATAAGATCAGCTTTCTCAGCTCTAAATCCTTAGGAACACATATTCTATCTCTAAACCTTAGTATTCCATCTGGACTCAATATAAAATCAGCACCCTTCCCTTTCCGAATTTGGCTAATCATGACAATACACCATTGATCGATTTGCTGAGCTTGTCGGATTCTCTCAATCAACTCCGGTTCTAATCTCAAGCTAGCAATAATCCCATAGCTGCCAATCTCAGGTAGGGTCATATCCAGACTAAGGTTCGTGAATTGTTCCAGCAACTCGTGCTCTCTAACCATCATGTGAGACACCAACCCGAGACTCTTCCGACTTAATGCATCGGCGACCACATTTGCCTTCCCCGGGTGGTACAAGATCTCACAATCATAGTCCTTGAGGAGTTCCAACCACCTCCTCTGTCTCATGTTTAACTCCTTTTGTGAGAATACATATTTCAGACTCTTATGATCCGTAAAGATCTGAAATCTCTCACCATATAAGTAGTGGCGCCATATCTTCAGCTCAAACACTACGGTCGCTAACTCTAAATCGTGAGTGGGGTAGTTCTTCTCATGATCTTTCAACTGCCTAGATCCATAAGCCTAGTCCTTGATGCGAATCTTTGTATGACCAAATATATACGATATTACTCAAAGGGAAATATACACTTATGTAAATCTTTCCTTCCATTTTACTATACTACTCATATTCCATTTAGATCACATTCTTCTCGTGTTCAAGTTTATTTCTTCCTACTCATTCATAATGCAACTTGTACGTATAATCACAATTCTTACTACAAGTGCGTACATAATCTTATGAACTTACATTGCATACACTTCACATTACAATACATCATCTTAGTTATGATTTTATTTACATTCTCATGTTCCTATATACATAGCTATACATGTACGGGGTCTCACAAGATATGGCACCACTATCTCTATAGTGAGAAGTTTCAGGTATTTACGGACCACAAGAGCCTAAAGTATCTGTTCCCGCAGAAGGAGCTGAATATGAGACAAAGAAGATGGCTCGAGCTTCTGAAGGATTACAATTGTGAAATCCTGTACCACCCGGGTAAGATGAATGTAGTTGTCGATGCCTTGAGCAGGAAGAACCTTAGGTTGGTGTATTATATAATGGTTCGAGAACACGAGTTGTTGGAGCAGTTCGCAAACCTCAGTTTGGATGTAACCCCACCTGTTACAGAAAGGTTTGATGTTGTGGCTCGTTTAAGATTGGAGCCAGAGTTGATTAGTCGCATTCGATAGGCTGAGCATAGTGATCGACGGTGTATCAATTGGTTGAGTCAGGCACAGACAGGTGTGGGCACTGATTTTGAGCTGAGTACAGATGGATTACTGAGGTTCAGGGGCAGAGTATATGTTCCCAAGGATCTATAGATCATGGAAATGATTTTATCAGAGGCTCACTCATCGAGGTATATGGTACATCGGGGGAGTACCAAGATGTATTAGAACCTTCGAAAGGTTTATTGGTGGTCTGAAATGAAGAGAGACATTGTTGAGTATGTCGCTAGATGTCTCGTCTGTTAGTAGGTTAAGGTAGAGCATCAAAAACTTGCAGGGTTATTGCAGCCTCTACCAATATCGACATGGAAGTAGGAGCACATCACTATGGATTTTGTGATGGGTTTACCGAGGACCCACAGAGGTTCTGATGCCATCTGGGTAATTGTGGATAGGTTGATGAAGTCAGCCCATTTTTTAGCTATGAGAGCTACCGATACTCTGAGTCAGTTGGTGAACTTGTATGTTCGAGAGATAGTTCGGTTACATGGTGTTCCAATGAGCATTGTTTCTCATCGGGATGCCCGCTTCACTTCCCACTTCTGGAAACATTTTCAGAAAGCGATGGGGACCCAGTTGAGTTTTAGCACCGCTTTTCATCCTCAGGCAGATGGTCAGCCAAAGATGACTATATGTGTACTGGATTTTAGAGGCTCGTGGGACGATCATTTACCACTAGCCGAGTTCACCTATAATAACAACTATCATGCGAGTATCGGGATGACACCATATGAGGTATTGTATGGATGCAGATGTTGATCCCCTATTAGAAGGGAAGAGGTTGGTGACAGATAGATTTTTGCTCCTGATTTAGTGCAGTAAGCTTCTAAGGACATTTAGTTGATTTGTGAAAGGTTACGGACAGCTCAGAGCAGACAAAATAGTTATGCTGACAGGAGACAGAGACCACTAGAGTTTACTATGGGTGAGTCAGTATTCTTGAGAGTTTCTCCCTCAAAAGGGATAATGAGGTTCAGAAAGAAGGGTAAGTTGAGCCCTCGATATACTGGGCCATTTGAGATACTTAATAGAGTGGGAGATAAGGCCTACAGGCTAGCATTGCCACCCGAGTTAGCAGGCATTCATAACGTCTTCCAAATTTCTATGTTACGGAAATACCACCTGTATCCGATGCATGTGATTAGATATGAGCCATTGGAGCTCAATAAGAGCATGTCGTATGTTCAGAAGCAGGTTCGGATATTAGATAGGAAAGAGAAGGTGTTGAGGTCGAAGACAATTCCCTTAGTAAAAGTTCTTTGGCAATATCACACTCGGGAGGAAGCTACATAGGAGTTGGAGAGTATGATACGGGAGAAGTATCCGAAGTTGTTCTCAGACTGATTTGGTTCCAGTTTGGAGGATCAAATTTCTTTAAAGGGGGAGATTTGGGAGCCCCCATGTATGTATGACTTTATTATATGTTAATGGAATCATAAGACGAATGATTTTTATCATATAAATGTGAATGAAATTGCAAAGAGAATGCATGAATACTCAAGAATACATGTAATGGCTAAATAAGGCTAAAGTGGTCACATATTAAATGAATGGAATTTAAACCCTTCAGACTAATATAAGGACTCAAACACGAATTGATACTACAAGGTCAGTGAATTCTATGTACCTTTTATGATTGCATCATGTGCACATAAGTTATATAATACGTGAATCATAAGAAATGGATCTTTTCATACGCTAAGTGTGAATAGAGTGCAAAATGGATAGTGAAGCAATTGAATGCAAGTTGTTCTTTGAAATTTTGGGAAAAACTGTAGTTGGGAACCTACAGATTAAGGCCAGATCAATATCTTATTCAAAGCAGATCGATCTTTTATTCAAACAGATTAATCCCCATTTGATTTTGCCTAGAACAGATCGATCCCTTCCCTAATGCAGATCTATCTCAATTTGCTTTTGCTTAGAAAGAATCGATCTCTTCCCAAACACAGATCAATCTCTAATAGTTTTTGGCTAGAAAAGATCGATCCCTTCCCAAAGAGCAGATCGATCCCTTCACTAGAACGGATCGATCTCACAGCTTACTTACCTAAAAACTTGTGTAGTTCAACCCAAGAAAGATCGATCTCTCACCCAAGGAGATCGATCTCACAATGCCACTTTTATAAAAGGCCCGACAGTCTAGTCTTCTTCCCTGAAACATCAAACACCTCTCTATTTTCACAAAGTAACCTAGTTTTCTCACTCTAGAATATCATCGAAGAAAGTTGTTTGAGCAAAGTTGTTCATTATGATGAGGAGAGCAACATAGTTTGAAAATAACATTCAAGTTGCAAAATTGTAGGAACAAAATCTTCTCTTAAGATTTGGCCAAGTGAGGAAGTATAAGCTAGGTACGTTTTCAATACACCAACATTAAGTATGTTTATCTAGACATTGTTATGGGTTATTTGGTGTATGTATTGTTGGCTGAAACCACCTAGAGTATGATGAATCAACCATGAAAAAAAATGGGTTTAGTGTGAGGAAGTGAACTATGGTTGATTTAATGATGAAATGATTATACTATGGTGTTGGTGACGTTATATGCATGATTCTAAGATAGTTTTGTGAAATCAATATGTTGGAATAGATGATGAATTAAGGTAGGCATATGAGGTGTATGATGAAATGCCTTAGTGAAGGAAAGTGATGAACTTAAGGCATTGTGAGCTTAATGTCTGCCTAATATGAATCATTAGACTTGATGAGTCTAATAGATTCTTGAGAAATAAATTGTACCATCGAAATGGACCTAAGAGAAAGTAAGGGCCAATAAGAGAAAAACGGGCCTAACAAGTTAAATCGATTATAGCGAAAGTGGAGTATGGATAAATAAAGTGTATTTAATATGATAAGTAATTTCGTGCAGCTCCAGAGATTTCATTGGGAGCGAATCGGACTGCGTAATCGAACAGCTCGGAGGAAGTGAAATTACTCGATGCGATTCCAAGTAAGGGAATTTTGTGAGTATTTAGAGGTAGCTGCATGTATTTTTAGGGTATTTATAGGGCATTGAATTTGCTTGGTTACTTAGAAAAGAAATAATAATTTTTGCAGAAAATTTTGGATAAAGGTGAAAAAAGATGATTTTGCCCCTGGGAGCAAATTTTACAAAAAGGGTAGTAAGGCTAATAAATTGCATGAATGTCATGTTTTGATATTTCTATGAAATTCATTACTTTGATTTAAGCAAATTTATGGATAGGCTAGCTATTGACTTCATAATTTCATAAAATAGCACGAGTCCAATGCTAACTTTGATTTTGAGCGTCTTTGTTGAAATATAGAGTCGCCTAACAAACTTATATGAGTGTAATCGTGTTGGAGCTTTGCTCTTACTGGATTTTGATATTTTAACATGCATAAAATGTTATGGAGCCTAGCTCGCACTATATTTTGAGTTGAGATGCATGTAAGTCATACTGGAGCTTTTGCTCGTACGTGGGCTTCATTTCTTTCTTATACATATAACCATACTCGATCTATGCTCGTACATGATTTTACCATTATTTTTTTGCATAAAGTTGTTCTAGAGTGTTGCTTCTATGAGGAGTTTTACCGATTGTGCATGAAATCGTGCTAGAGCTTTGCTCGCACTGGGCTTTTCACACTGTGATATGTAATGAGTTATGCTGGATGCCTCATGTACATTGTGTGTCTCACGGATGAGATGCTCGCACGAGCTGTACTGGATGCCTCGTGTAGACTATTAGTCACACGAATGAGATGCTTGAACATGCACTTGAGACTGAGTCGGTTATACATGGTATGGGGTAGATAAGACCTACGACAAGCATCTCGACCGTGATATGGATCCATGGAGTACATTGTACCGTGTATATCACATGGAGTACGTTGTACCGTGTGGTGATGATGTTGATTTATAGTCTGGCGGGTAGGATTAACCCACCTCCCGTTACAGCATGATGCCTTGCACACAGGGATCTGTGTGACTTAGGATGATAGTGACATAGTTGGCCAATAGAGTCCTCGATTGTATACTGTGACCACCTATCTCACATGATATCACATGGTTCTATATACAATAAACATGCTTTGTGTTATCCAAGGTAGACCCGAGGGAGGGGTCGAACCTTGCGGGATATTTTTAAAGGATGATATAATGTCTTATGATGAGTTTTACTAAGCTTTGACAATGTGTTAAACCTTGAGGGATCGTTTTATGATGAGCTTTTCAATGTGTTGAGCATGAGACGTTGACATGATGATTTTCCATGTTTACATGCCTATTTCCATGCTTTTTGTACGTGATATATATATATATATATACATGTGGCATAGTTTTAATTTTACCTCATTCTCTGGATATAAATGATTTTTACATCATAACATTCTAAGCATGTAGATAGTGTAGTTATCTACCTGCTTGCATTATTGCCTTACTAAGCTAGTGAGCTCATCCCCTTCATTTTCCCCCTCTACAGAGCGCACACAGTAGTCCAATGAGTGGCTGAGGAGTTGCGTCCTGATATTCGCTGCTCTCCATCACTAAGAGGTATATAAACTAATATCTTTTTGTATCTAAAAATGTAATGGCACAGTAATCATTTTGGAATGTATTATGGGGGATTTAAATATTAGTAAACACGTACAAGTATCGAATCTTAGTTATAAAGTGTACATGTTTTGCTTTGGAATAAATTATAAGATAGATGACATAATAGATGGTAAAGAGTGACTAATACTGACTCATAGCTCAACTGTTTGGTGGTGAGAATGTTCACGACCGAGAAAGGAAAGGAAAAAGGGAAAAATTTGTAGTGATTTTAGGTAAAAAGAATGGGTCGTGACATATGCATTATTTAGGGTCCATGGCCCTAATTTATCTCAGCCAAAACTGAAAGGAAACAATCCAAAAATAGAAACTCCCTTTGCTTGAAGCGTCCTATAACATCTCCTCTTCTTGATTCTTTTTTAGCACCAAAACTACCTTATTTGATGATTGCAGCCTTATAAGAGTAGTACAACATATATTTTTTGTGGGACTTAAGAAGCTCACCTTGAAGGTGTTTTCTGGCCTAAAAAAACAAGGCACAGAAACTGCTCTGCATCTAGGTAAGCGAAGTTTTGAGGTTTTGTTTGTAAGGTTCCCTTGCTTAATAATTTGTGAGGTTTTAAGGCTGATTTTGGCTGTTAAATTATAGCTGGAATCTTTAGGAAAAGAGGTGCTCTAAGCTGGTCCAAAGATAAGATAAGGCTAATAGACTTTGATCACTCATTTTGGATGTTAACTTGCTTGATTTTGGCATACTTTGATGTATGCTTGAGTTATGGCTGTAAAACGTTTTGGTCAAGAGAGATTTTTGGGTTTAGAGTATATGAAGTTTAGGGTTTAGTATGTTGAATTAATTATAAGAATTATATGAGTAAATAGATGATGATTTAGTGGTGACATGGAGAAAAAACCATGAAATGTCTTATTTATGGGGTTTTCGACCATCATATGATTTTTGGGGTTAGTGAATTTATTTAGGGTTATGAAGGAGTATTAAATTAAATAAGACTAAGTTAAGATGAATTTCGGAGTTAAAGGCTAAAATGAAAGATTATAAGGCAAAGTGAGGTAATGAAAGCTTAAGTGAAGAATGTAAGAAGACTTGGAGCATGTTTATGGAATTTTAACAATAATAAGGGTTTAATTTAGTTAAATTAAGGATGAATTACGATGAAGATTAAGGATTATGGGCCAATCAACCAAATTGAGAAAATGAAGAAATAAACTATAGAAATTAAGCTATATAAGCATTATGTTTAAGGAAAAAAGAATAAGTTATGGAAAATATATTTGAAAATATATATTTTTTCAAAAAAGAAAAAGAAATAAATTATTTAAGTATTGAATTTACTAAGTAAGCTTAAGTCGAGATTAAAAATATGAAAATTAATAAAGAATTTGGTTTGGCAATGCAGATAAGACCAACCGGAGATTAGTGGCAAAGCAGGCTACATATATGCATAGTCTAAAACAGTCTCGGTGGCCGAACTGACTCACTGCACAGCAAATTTAGGTAAGGGATATGCACTCGAGACATCTTTATCTTAAGACTTAAATCAAATACCAATTTAGTCAAAAACACACGATTTCCAATTAAGCTTTCTCGATTTAAATGAAATTCAATTTATTAGAATTTCCACCAATTTCTAAGTACGCTTCCTAAGCTTACGAATTAAGACCTAAGCTATGATCCTTTTGCGTGAACCATGCATAAGCATTAGAAATTATTTTAAGCTCAATTAAGAGTTTTAAAAACTTGATTTATAAAAAAACCAAAAATCCTACTAAGTGCATTAAAATATTTATATTTTAATAAATTGCATTGTTTTAAATAAAATTTAATAAATTATGATTTTTAAATTGATTTCAAATAAATTAAGTTAATTATTTGATTTTCTTACTCAATTTTAACATTGTTTTCTTAATGGGACTATCGAAACACTATTATTAATTAAGTTATGATTTATGGGGATGATGATCTCGAATTTTAAGTTTTATACTATGAAATAAGTTTTGATTAAGAGCACAATAATCCCAATTTCTTAGAACTGTGATTTAAGCATAAGTTTTTATTAAAAGAATAATGAAAATCTCAAGTTTTAAGAATTATGATTTAAGTATAAGTTCTTTAAGGGGATAATGATCCCAGCTTTAAGAATTAAGTTTTTTAAGTAAGTTTTGCTATAAAGGGATAGTATCTCCTAAAGTACTATGTTTTAAGCTATGTTTTGAGACTGTCGGCTTCCTTAGTACATACACCGCTGGCAGTGCACAGCCAACCCATATGTTACTTGGCATATGTATTGCCACTATGGTTATGTTAAGAAAAGTGGCTGCTAGACTTGGACACGTCTTCAGCCTTCCCATACTCAGCTGTTTAGTGGGACTGCACCCTAATCATGTCCATTAGATCACTTCCCTACTTGGGACTTATGATATGATTGCATGTTACTGTTTGGATATATGTCTCGTCTCACTTAAGCTATGACTACGATTTTATGACTATGTTTTATATAAGAATCTTAAGTTATGAATTTATTATGATTACACCTTTAAATTATGAATTCGCTATGATTTATGTTTTTTTAAGTATGATTATGAAATTAAGAATTTATGTAAGTTATGGATTTTGCTATGATATGAACTATGTTCCTAATAACTTTTTAAGAAAGTTTTGATCAGTTTTAGATCAAAAATCATATAAATGATTTAAGCTGCATTTCATTATAATGCATAGCATGAATTTACAACTTTTAAGTTTGCCCCTTTTTTTGTTAATCTTTTTACTTGGTATACGTACTTTACTAGGCATAAGCTATCCCCTTTTTCTTCTTTCCCTTCAGACTACCTACAGTAGATTCAAGTATCTTTCAGAGTAGGGCATCAAACTGTGTGTCTTTCATTTGCCGCTACTAGTTTTGTTTTGGGGTATACATATCCTCTTATGTCTTCTAGTTTATTATATTTAGACATTTGTAATGCATAGTTTTACATACTTTATGTCAGGATGTAAACACTATTATATTTTTGGATGTATTATAGGCTATAATGGATATATAACGTAGTAAGTTTAACTGTATTGGATGTCAATTATAATCTCAATAAGAAGTGATGTGATACACATGATATTTTGAGATTTATGCCTCTATGAAAAATGCTTATTTTATGAATTGAAGTTTAAGTTTAAGTTGAAAAGTAAATCAGAAAATTATGAAATGATATTACGAGATCACATCACACGCTATGACAGGGGCCTAATTAATTGTGAATGGATAAAAAGTGGCTATGTAAGAATCTAGACTAGATATAGGCAAACCTGAGTAAGGAAAAGTGAAAATTTTGTTCAAAAATTTTAAGGAAATCAGTACATGAAAAAAAGAACTACCCTTAAGAAAAAGTCATGACCATCAAATCCTTCTCAAGGATGAGTCTCAAGTGGTGAAAATGAAGCCCTCTCGTTACCCCGCACTTTAGAAAACAAAAATTGAAAAGATTGCAATTGAGGTAAAGAGCAATGGTATTATTAAAGATAGCACTAGTTGATTTGCCTCTCCAGTGGTTCTTGTTGAAAAGAATGATCGATCTTGGAATTTATATGTGAGTTATGAACTTTTAAATGAGCTAACAATCAAGGATCAATTTCCTATATCTTTGGTGGAGGAGTTATTAGATGAATTGTGTGGCTTAACTAATGCTCCTTCTACATTCCAAAGTCTTAAAAACCACATCTTCCAACCTTACTTACAGATGTTTGTTTTGATTTCCTTTGATGATACCTTGATTTACTCCCTCACTCGGCACTCTCATCTGCAGCGCTTATAATGAGTCTTTGAAGTCCTTTTAAATCAACTCATCAGCAGCTGTATCTTAAATTATCTAAATGTGAGTTGAGAGCAACAAAGGTAGCTTATCTTAGTCATGTGATTACTGCTAAAGGGGTTTAGATAGACAAGACCAAAGTAGATTATATGATACAATGGGTTATCCCTAGAAATATTAATGTGCTTCAAGGTTTCTTAGGCCTCACTGGGTATTATATGCGCTTCATTGCATGGCATGGTCAAATTACTAAGCCTCTTACTAATCTCTTAAAAGCAAGAGCATTTAATTGGTTAAAGGAGGCTAAAAGCTCAAATTAGGATCTAAGCTTTGAGATGTTTCTCAATTAGGGACACAATCTTTTATTTTGATCAAATTATAACTAAACGTTTGTGGGATTATTCAATTAAGGATTCTTGACGGAATTGTACTGCACGCACCACTAAGTCTTTAATAGAGTTAAATTAATTATTTTATATTAATTGAAATTCTTTAATAGTAATTAAAAATAAAGTTTTTATTAAAAAATAAAATCACTTAAATTTTTTTTTCCCAAAACCTCCCCCATCTCTCTTTTACTCAAAACCAGTCGATCCTTTTTCCTAGATTTTGATGATCCACCGCCGTGTTAGCTATCAAAATCCACTACAGGTCTTCGTTAACTAGTAATTAAAAAAATTGGAAAAAATATAAAAACAAGAATTTCAAACCATCAAACCTAAAACAAGGACATGAAACGCCCAAAGCAAACAAGAACCCACCATGTCATCATCTTCAACCCTTTATGTGCCAGATACTTCTTCTATAGTCTCTACCACTGTTGGTAGAAATCACAATAGACAACAACACAAATCATTCATGTCTTGGAAATTGCACAGTCACTTACGGCTCAAAACTCAAATCCAAAGAATTTCCTTTACCGTCCTTATTTTGAATTGGGTGGCTTTGATTTTTGCTTATTGTTATACCCAAAAGGTAATATGCTACTTTTTTATCTCCATTCAAATCGATAACCCACCTTACTCTTTCAAATTTGATTGCTTTAATAGTTTTAAACTAAGTATTTTAAACCATGAGGACAAGTCAAAGTTTCAGAGCAAAGAGTCATATTCTAGATTCTCTTCCAATAAAAAGACTTATGCTTCTCGTGACTTTGGATTAGCTACTTTAGTTTTTGGTCCAAAATCAAGGTTTTTTAAAAATGGTTCTTTGCTTTTTTCTACTGAAATTTCAAGTTTGGATGAGCTAGTTTCATTTTCAAGAGATAGGAATAATTATAACAATGATGTGGGATACTCTTTATCTTTTATAGATCAAGACTCTATTATTTTAAATAGAATTTTACTTAGAAGGTTAAATGTCACGACCCTCAATCCACCGAAAATCCACTACAAATTTTTCATTTTTCGTTTATTATTCGATCCATTTCTTATTGTTTGTTCGTTACCTTTATCTTACCTGATCGTGAACAGCTACACCACCAACAGTTGGCCTATGCATCGATGTAAATCTCATCCAAATCAATTCATTTCAATTTACAATTCATTTAAACATAAACACTTGTATTTCTAAATCAGAGTTGTTGTTTACATGTGTTTACAATCCTTAACATCCCCAAAAAAATTACATTCAAAGATATTAATGTGCTTTGACATGTTTAGATACAAAAACTATACAAATGTGTATACCTTGTGTGATGGGATGCAGCGGACACCAAAAATCCAATCCTTAGTCGCTCTCTATCTACTGAAAGTGCTCTATAAAGGGGGAAAATAAGGGGGTGAGCAAACCACGTGCCCAGTAAGGCAATCATGCGAGCAGGTAGATAACTGCACTATCTACGTGATCATGATGCCATGCTTAAATCACATAGTTAATTGTCATACTCAAAAAATATCAGTTCATGCTCGTGTTCATGATATGTAAAGCAGTTCATGCTATTTAAAGCAATGCACAATTCTTAAAACATAGCACGAAAAATCATCATGCATAAGTCGAATTCAAAGCATGGTAAATCATCATGCAAAGTGCACTTAAAAGCATTTCAGATCTCAACACAAACCGACACAAAATCACCATTCGTCAAGACTCAACCCCTCCCATGGACTGTCCTGACCCACAAACACATTTCAAAACATGGATTCCTCATTAAACAATAGACATGTAAGATATGCATATAATATCAATAAGGGTAATAACTAGGACTATGGCCATATCCTCTGTGATCTCAGGCTACACGGATCCTAGTATGCGGGGTATCACCTCAATCTACTTCTGCACGGGGGTGGGTCACGTCCAACCTGTCGGTCTATAGCAGAATACTCATCATCCGAAGACGGTATATATATCATATACATACACGGTATAGCATACTCCATGCTACTTACACGGTACAACGTACTCCGTGGACCCATATCATGACATTATATTACGTCACATCTCAATATGCACGTGCGAGTCTATTTCATTGGCGTGACACACAGGCTACCCGAAGCTCCCAACACGGCTTTCAACATGTAAGACCCGAAATTAAATCGTAAATTTTTATGAGGGATGAAAAAAAATTTAACTGAATGGGATTCAGATTGGAAATAAGGAATCAAAATACGAAATGAATTAGTATTCGTGAAGGGAAGTCGGGTTAAATTAATCCCGAACATGTGAAGGGCAAAATGGTCAAAAGATCGAAAGTCGATGTAAATTCGATAAGGAAATTTAATTAAAAGTAATGGATTGAGAAATCTTGGTCAATAAAGGTGAAATAAATTTATTTTGGGTTAAATTGACCAGGATACTAATTTATGGAAATTAATCGGGATTAATTGGAATTTTCAAATCAAAAAATAATCCCGAAAATAATCAAAAATTATACTGGGAAGTCGAAATAATATCGAAAAATTAATTTATAGACTAAATGAATAAAATATAATTTCTTTAAGATATTTTGAATATTTTAGACTAATTTAATCAATAAAAATAAATAAATATATAAAATAAATTAAAGAATTAAAAAAAAAGGAAACTGGAAAGAAACGAAAATCGCGAAAGGAGAAACGGCAAAACGAAAGCCGAGATACCGAGGAGCTGCCGGCGATCGGGGCAACCAGGCGAGGCCGAGGAGGGAAGCCCGACGAGGGTCGACCCACCACCGGCCCCATAGAGGCCCGAACGGCGGCAAACGGCGGCGAACGGAGCGAAAATCGAAATCGAGAGAAAAGAAGCCGATCCCGACGACCGGCGACGATTCGGCACCGACCGACCACAGCCGATTGTTCCCCAGGCACAGGCGAGCTTGTTGGTGGCGGCCACGACCGGCGAAGCTACCGAAAAAAGTCGAAAACAGTGAAAGAAAAAAAATGGGTTTCCGACGCCGAGGAGAAGAGGCCGAACCGACGACCTTCCGGCGGTCTTGGGTGAAGCCGAGGCCAGATTCGAGCTGCGGACAACCTCACGGAGCTGCTGGTGGTGGAAGCCGGCAGAGAACCGACCGACAAGGCTGTGAACCGACGGTGAACCGGCCGAACCGGAGTGAACCGACGGTCTGAACCGATCCGAACCGGACTGAACCGGTTCAGCCAAAAAGAGGGGAAAAAAGGAAGAAAAAAAAAAGGGAAAATTTTGGAATATTTTATTTAATTAATTTTGGACTGAAAACTTACCCGAAAAATTATGAAATTATGTAGCTCGACGATTGGCATCCATCGAGAGCTCGAGATAGCCTCGATTTGTGTACTAGCATGGAATCTCGGGTAAGTGACCCTTATTTACGACAATTTACATCGTTATGCGTGCTTCGGATTTAATTATCGCATAAAATTAAATTAAATTTTGGAAAGTCGAATAAATTATCGTAAATAATAAATTGAGCTAATTGAGAGTTAGAACGAGGCCCAATAAATTGTTGGTGGGCTCAATGAGCCCAATAGGCCTCGATAATGTGAAAATTAAGTGAAAAACGGGCTTAAGGCCGATTAAGGCCCATTAAGGTGCAATCGGGCCCAATAGGGGTAACCGGGCCCAATGATTTAAATTAAGCCCAGAAAATATTAAATACAATTAAATTGTATAATATCTGACCTGAGGAATATTATTACGCAGTTCCGAGCATTTGATTGGGAGCATATCGGACTGCGCGACGAGACAACAGTGAAAAAAGGAAAGGTCAGACTCTACAGAAAAATAAGGTAAGGAAATTTTGTAAGTGCATAGAGATGCCTATACGTATTTTGAGGGTATTTACAGGGTTAAGAATTCCTTAAAGCATCTAGTAATGAAATAATAATAATTTTACGAAAATCGGGGCATAGGTGAGTAAAGGAAAAAGATGATTTTGCCCCTAGGAGTAAAATTTACAAAAAGGTAGTAAGGCAGGTAAATTGCATGATTTCGTGTTTTTAATGTGTTATATGATTATATTGCTTTGATTTAAGCAAATATGCACATAGGTTGGCTATTGATTTCGTGAAATATACGAAAGGGTACCGGTTTGTACCGGTTACTATTTTCAAAGACGTTTTATTAAAATTGAGCCACCTATCATATTTACACGAGTAAAAAGAGTGCTAGAGTCTTACTCGCACTCAAGTTTACTGATTTATTTCTCATGAAAAGCCGTACTGGAGCATTGCTCGTACGAGAAATTTGTGTGTGCACAAAACCGTGTTGGAGCTTCACTCGCACGAGATTTTAGATATCATGATATGCATAGCGTGGTGCTGAGCTTCGCTCGCACTAGACGCGAGTTGACATGCATATAGTCATGCAGAAGCCTCTTGTAGACTGTGTCACAGAGAGTTGAGATGCTCGCACGCATACTTTGAGACATGGGTTGGTTATCGACATAGTATTGGGGTGGATAAGACCTACGGCAGGCACCCCCAGACTATGATATGGGTCCACGGAGTACGATGTACCGTGTATGTCACACGGAGTATGCTGTACCGTGCAGTCATGATGACTCTATGATGTTACTTGATATTCTGGCAGGTAGGACTTGACCCCACCTCCCGTTGCAGTTGTGATGCCCCGCACACCGGGATCCGTGTAGCCTGGGATCACAGGGACATAGTATGGCCATAGTCCTCGATTTTTCATACAGTAACCTACATGCCTCACATGATATCATACGGTCTGGATAGACCAGGACAAACCCGATGGAGGGGTAGTCCTGATTTATTTTTTTAAAAGAGATGTGATTTAATGAATCAAGGTATTCCCGAGAGATGGGTTTGACCTTGATGAAGTTGTTTTATGATGAAACAATGAGTTTTAACGTGATGAGTTTGTGATGAAACAAATGAGTTTTAAAGTGAGAGTTTATGATGAAATAAATGAGTTTTAAATGTGATGAATTTATGATGAAACATATAAGTTTCAAAGTGATGAGTTTTGTGATTAAACAAATAAGTTTTAATGTGACGAGCATTAGATGTCATACATGATGATTTTCTATGTGTGCTTTATATGTCGATTTCATGATTTCTTGTATATGATATATACATACATGTGGCATTGTTTTAATCTTACCTCATGCTCCGAAAGTAAACGATTTTTACATCATGACATTATCAGCACGTAGATAGTATAGTTATCTACCTGCTTACATTATTGCCTTACTGAGCATGTTTCGCTCACCCTTTCATTTTCCACCCCACAGGGTATATTCAGTAGAAGAGAGCGATAATAGTTTCGCATCTCGGTTATCCGCTGCTTCTTAGCAAGACCAGGTATACACATTTGTATAATTTCGTATATGAACATATAGATGCACAGTACTGTATATGGATGTAATATTGGGGATGTATTTAGTTTTAAATAAATTGATATGTAAATGAAATATGGAAATTGAATGGTAAATAGGGGAGAGGTGACTAACACCGAATCATAGCCCAACTGTTTAGTAGTATATCTGTTCACGACGGGTAAGGAAATGAAAAGCGAAAAATTTGTAGGGATTTTTAAGAAATTTGGGTCGTGACACAACATGTCATAAAACCTCATGCCAGTAGTCTCAAGCACGACAAACAAGTATAGTGGACATCTAGTGTGAGCAACACTCCAGCATAATATCAAAACCAGTATGAAAATCAGTGCAAGCTAGACTCAACGCAATGTCATAAAAATCCAGGTAAAACTAGTGCGAGCTAGGCTCCAGTACTAATGCACGTATAAACATGTCAAATCTCGTGCAAGCAACGCTCTAGCACGTTTCATTTCCACAAAACTCATGTAGGTGGATCATTCTTTTGTAAAGTATGGTTATAAAAACCAAATCGAGTTATTTTCATGCCAATCACTTAAAATACTAGCCAACCTACCAATTCACATGCTAAAAGCAGTAAAAAGTTTCAAAACATCATCATTCTTATTTTTCATGAACATTTCTCAAAATTCCCCGATTTCTTGCCCTTCAAACATCCATTTAAATCCAAGACCCTTGGATACATTAAGAAAATCACCCATATGCCCGAAAAGGCGTACAAATATCTCTAGGGCTAACACAAATTCCCTTACCTCAATTCTCTTGGAAGCAACACATCTTACCTTTCCCACTTTTCGTGATTAGGCTCAACTTCCTCTGGATATATCCTCGAGAACTGCAAACATTCATCAATTATATCAGTTAATACCGATAACTCATGTTCTGACTTCAACTATTCAGTATATCTCATCGAGCCTATTTCATAAATTTCGGCCTATTATCTCATTTGGCCATCATCATGTCTTTTCTACTCAAATTAGCTAGCAACTCACCTATTAGCTTATCAAACACTTGGCATAAATGTTTATCCATAATCTTCCATTCGTTTAGGCATTTTCTACAACATCATTTGTGCACATTCTTATCACTTGACTAATCTCACAATGTGGCTTCATCCAATCATCTCAAAATCATGCATATCACTTCACTAACACCTTAGTATAATCCATTTATCATCAACTCAACCATATCATATTTTCTCACAATAAACCTATTCCAGGTTATGTTTGATTCATGATATTCTAGGTAGTTTCTATCAACAACTTATACACCACTCTACTCACAACAACATCTAAATATACATACTTAGAGTTGGTGTATAGGAAACTCACCTAGCTTGACTTTCCTCTTGCCTAAATTTGCATGACTCTTTAGCTCCTTCAATCCAACAAGTTAAATGTTGGCTCTAAGATATGTTGTTCTTCTCTTTACAATGAACAACTTTGGCTCTAATAGCTTTTTCTCAAATCCTCTTGGAAGGGGGTATATTCTAGAAGGAGAAAGTTTAGTATTTTGGGTAAAAAAGGAAAGGGAGTGTTGATTTGTTGAAGAAAGAGGTTTTGTCGTGGGGTTTTTATAGAGCAGGGGTGATGAGATCGATCTGCTAGGGGAAGAGATCGATCTTTCCTTGGTTTTTACCATCGAATTTTCAGGTTTGCAATGGGGGAGATCGATATGCTCATTAAGGAGAGATCGATCTTTCTTTGGCAAAGGCAACAGTAAATCGATCTGGTTATGGGGAGAGATCGATCTGTTCTTGACAGAATCAAATGGAGATCGATATACACTTAGGAAGGGATCGATCTCTGCTAGGCAAAGGCAAATGCAAATCGATCTTCTTATTGGAGAGATCGATCTGGCCTTGGTAGATTCACTTAAAATTGTTCTGCTTACAAAAGGGATCGATCTGCCTTGAATAAGAGATCGATCTAGCCTTCATCTGCAGGCTTCCTGCTGTAAATTTTCCAGTTTTTGAAGGGAAAAATTTGTGTTTGATTGCTTCGCTAGTCATTTTGCAATCT
This sequence comes from Firmiana major, assembly GCA_033439115.1. NCBI lineage: Eukaryota > Viridiplantae > Streptophyta > Magnoliopsida > Malvales > Malvaceae > Firmiana > Firmiana major. The sequence continues at coordinate 14,717,319 of CM065903.1, read as the reverse complement.
AGTCACACTTTGAGCATGGAAAGGTTCATTCCTTATGATTTTCATGTTATGGAACTTGTGTGTATTGCTTAAAATCAGAAAGGATACACATAATTCACAATTCATGCCTTATCATTTTGTGTTTTAAATCCTTATTTTGAGTCTGGATGCTTTAAGTTCTATTCGTTTAGTTTATGGCCACTTCAGCCCTTATTTAGTCTCTACATGCATCCATGATACTCATCCATTCTCATTTGCAATCCATTCGCATTTATATGATCCACAAATCATCTATCTTATAATTCTATTAACATATAGTAAAGTCATACATACATGGGGTCTCATATTCTCCTTCACTTAGAAAATTTGGTCTTCCAAATTAGAATCAAATCCGTCCGTGAATAACTCGGGGTACTTTCCCCGCATCAAACTCTCCAACTCCTATGTAGCTTCTTCTGCAGTGTGGTGCTACCAAAGGACTTTCACTAAGGGGATCGCCTTCGATCTCAACACTTTCTCTTTCCTATCCAATATCCGAACCGGCTTCTCGACATACAACATGCTCTCATTAAGCTCCAGTGGCTCATATCTAATTACATGTGACAAGTCCGGGTGATACTTCAGTAACATAGAAATATGGAAGACGTTATGAACGCCTGCTAGCTCAGGTGGTAACGCTAGTCTGTAGGCCTTATCTCCCACTCTATCAAGAATCTCAAAGGGTCCAACGTAACGAGGACTTAATTTCCCTCTCTTTTCGAACCTCGTTATACCCATGGAAGGAGAAACTTGTAAAAATACCAATTCATGCACTGTAAACTCCAATGGTCTCCGTCTCTTGTCAGCACAACTCTTTTGTATGCTCTGAGCTGTCTGTAACCTCTCACAAATCAATTGGACATTCTCAAAGGCTTGTCTCACTAAGTCGGGATCAAATATCAGTCGGTCACCAACCTCGTCCCATCCAATAGGGGAACGACATCTACAACCATACAAAGCCTCATACGATGCCATCCTAATACTCGAATGATAACTGTTATTATAGGTGAACTCTGCGAGTGGCAAATGGTCGTACCAGGAGCCTCCAAAATCCAATGCACATGCCCTCAACATATCCTCCAGGGTTTGTATAATCCTCTCTGACTGGCCATCTATCTAAGGATGGAACGCTGTGCTAAAACTTAGTTGGGTCCCCATCGCTTCCTGAAAATGTTCCTAGAGGTGGGAAATGAAGAGGGCATCCATATCAGAAACAACGCTCACTAGAACACCATATAACCTCACTATCTCACGCACATATAGTTCTGCTAAATTACTCAGAGTTTCGGTGGCTCTCATAGCTAAGAAGTGTGTCGACTTCGTCAATCTGTTCACTATCACCCAAATAGCATCGTGATTCCTACGGGTCTTGGGTAAACCTATCACGAAGTCTATAGTGACATGCTCCTATTTCCAAGTTGGTATAGGTAGAGGTTGTAATAGCCCTGTAGGCTTCTGATGCTCTACCTTCACTTGATGGCAGACGAGACACTTAGCCACATATTCAACTACATCTCTCTTCATTCCTGACCACCAACACACTCTCTGGAGATTTTGATACATCTTGTTACTTCCCGGATGCAGCGTATACTTCGTTAAGTGAGCCTTTGATAAAATCAACTTCCTGATCTTTAGATCATTACGAACACATATCCTACCCCTAAACCTCAAAAGTCTATCTAAACTTAACTCAAAATCAGTTTCTGTACCCGCTCTGTATCTGGCCAACAATATCCCTACACTGCTGATCAATCTGCTGAGCCTACCGGATACGATCTACCAGATCCGGTTCCAACCACAGGCTAGCTACGATAAAGCCACTATAAGTATTAGGTGGGGTCACATCCAAATTGAGGCTTGCAAACTGTTCCAATAGCTCGTGTTCCCTAATCATCATATATGATACCAACCCGAGATGCTTCCTACTTAATGCATCAGCTACTACATTCGCCTTACCCGGGTGGTACAAGATTTCGCAATCATAATCTTTCAGAACCTCAAGCTATCTTCTCTGTCTCAAGTTCAACTCCTTCTGTAAGAACAAATATTAAAGCTCTTGTGGTCTGTAAATACTTAAAATTTCTTACCGTATAGGTAATGGCGCCATATTTTCAAGGAAAATACCACGGTCGCTAACTCTAGATCGTGGGTCAAGTAGTTCCTCTCATGATCCTTCAACTGTCTTGATCCATAGCAACTACCTTCCCATCCTGCATCAGTACATAGCCCAGTCCTTGGTATGAAGCATCTGTATATACAGAAAAACCTCTTGAGCTAGTAGGAATGGTGAGAATCGGAGCTGTGATTAATCTCCTCTTCAACTCCTGAAAACTCTTCGCACATTTATCGTCCCACACAAATTCAACATTTTTTCTCGTGAGATGTGTCACTGTAGCAGCTAATCTTGGGAATCCCTCTACAAATCGTTGATAATTTCCAGCTAATCCTAGGACTCTTCTAATCTCTGTGACTGTCCGGGGTCTCTGCCACTGAACCACTGCTTCAATCTTGGATGGATGCACTGACACACCATCCTTTGATACAATATGACACAAAAAAGAGATCTGTTCTAGCTAAAAGTCATACTTACTGAGTTTAGCATATAACTTTTTCTCTCGGAGGGTTCGTAGCACTATCCTTAGGTGCTGCTCATGCTCCTCTCTAGATTTCGAATACACCAGAATGTCATTGATGAACACGATAACAAATCTATCTATGTACTGGTGGAACACCTAATTCATCAATGACATAAAAGCTGTAGGAGCATTCGTCAACTCGAATGGAATAACCATAAATTCAAAATGACCATATCAAGTGCCAAAAGTTGTCTTGCATACATCTCCATCCCGAATTCTCAACTGATGATACCCAGATCTCAGATCTATCTTAGAAAAGACCTGTGCTCCCCGAAGTTGATCCAACAAGTCATCGAAGCATAGAAGAGAGTACTTATTCTTGATGGTCGCCTTATTCAACAACCTGTAGTCAATACACAATCGAAGGCTCCCATCCTTCTTCTTTACAAATAGTACTAGTGCTCCTTAAGGCGATACACTCGATCTGATGAACCCCTTATCCAACAACTCCTATAACTACTTCTTCAATTCCTCCAACTTGATCGGAGCCATTCTATACGGTGGCTTGAATATTAGCTCTATACCAGGTGCCAAATCTATACAAAACTCCATCTCTTTGTCCGGCGGTAACCCCGATAAATCATCCGAAAAGACATAAGGGAATTCCCTTACCACTGGGATGTCTCTCAATTTTGAACGTGCCTTATCTGTCTTAACCACGTATGTAATATAACCTTTCAAAATATCAACAATTTAGTCAGTATAGTAATACATCTATTTCACTTACAAGAATGACTGCTTTCATTACTTTTCAAAGGGATTTCACATTACATTGTTTGAGGAAACTTACGGTAACGCTATCTATTCCGAAGAAAGTTACTGTCTTAGAAAAATAGTCTACCACAACACGGTTTGCAGCTAACCAATCCATTCCTAAGATTACATCAAAGTATTTCATATACCTTAAAATAAGGTCGGCTAACATTTCCTTTTCCCTTACTTTCAACTTACAATCCCTAAATTCATATTCGACTAGCTGACTATTATTCATAGGAGTGCTTATTAGCATCCTCCTACTCAATGGGGTAAGCTTCACATACTTAAACAATTTACATGCAAATACAGGTGATACAAATGAATACATGACACCAGGATCTATTAAAACATAAGCTTCAAGATCAAAGATCAAGATGGTACCTTTCACCACATCTGATGACTGATCTGCAATATCATGGTCCAAGGCGTGTACTCGCCCTCTTCCAACTACCTACTTCCCCTTCTCTTCAGTTTTTGATTTTCGTCTCAGAGTAAGAATATTAGCTAGAGCTCTCTCCAGCTCCTTGACCTTTCGTGGGGCACTCTTTGTCATCTCCGGGCAATTTCAAATCACATGCCTTGGTTTTCCACATCAAAAACATACTGCAGGAGATCCATAACACAGTCGAGTACCATGGTACCTACCACACTTACTGCATTGTTCAGTTGTAGGCCGTGGCCCTCTAATCACTATACCCTTTGCTGGAGCTATGGCCGGATACACGGAAGGCTTAACTGTCCTCTCCCGAACCTCCTCAATCTTCGGCCTTTTCCCCAAAAATCTCTTGCTTCCTCTATAACTGAAACCTCTGTCTACCGACGGTCTCTTTCTATCTTTGTCCCTCACTCTACTAACCTTTCCAAACTCTAAGGCAACCCGCTCGATGTCTTATTTACATAATTGTGCCCTGTGCACTTCCACCTTATAGGTCGGTATGTCAAAGGGGACCAATCAGGACCTGATGGATGGTCTCAGTCCATCCACAAACTTTTGAACCTTCTTGACCTCACTGTCCATCATGTCAAGATCATACCTGCCCAGGGAGATAAATTTAGTCTCATACTCATCCACTGATCTACTGCCCTGGGTCTAATCCAAGAATTCCATCAGCAGTCTCAGTTGCGCAGTGTCTAGAACATATTACCTCCAGAAGGCCTTCATAAATACATCTTAGCTGAACTTTGCATGTCGGGCTCTCAAAATAGGTCTGGTGGGCTTCCACCAATGCTCTGTCTATCCTTTTAGCATGAATGAGGCAAATGCTACCCTCTCGATAGTAGTGCACTTGAAAAACCCATATAGTTTTTCAATCTCATTCACCCAATCCTCCGCAGCTACTAGGTCTTTAACTCTACTGAAAGATGGTGGGTTAAATTTTTGAAACTATCTTAACCTATCCAAGTCACATCCATAACCCCAATCTCTTCTACCCTGTGGTAGAGCAACAGTAGAAAGTGTTTCCTGTACTGGTGGAGGTGTGGAGTATTTGTAGTCTAAGGTTCTTGGGCTGGCTGTGTAGGCATCTTAAGAACAGCCGCTTGTTCAGCATCACTTCATGTAGCTGGCCCCTGCCTACCCTCAGCTCCAGGCAACGACTGGGTAATTAACTCCAAAATTACCTCTAAGCTCCGCTCTATCCTTGCGAAGCATGCCTCAGTACTCTCCGATCTCTCTGCCGGACCCTATGGAGCATGCTCACTATCAGCCTCCACCTCTACTTCCTCGTCAGCCTCATGTGGTATTGGCTTAGCACGACCCCCAGCCTACCCCGACAGCCTCTAGCTCGTGCTTTCACCCCTCTACCGCGACTGGTGTTAGGCATTATGCCAATATTCCTACATTCACAACCATTTCTTAGTCAAACCTATCTCGATATACATAGTTGTATCTAGACAAGCACAATAACATTGGGATGTAATTTTCCTAAATTTTTACACCGACACACATCAGACCAACTCAGCTCTGATATAAAAAAAATTTGTCACGACCCTCAATCCACTGAAACTCCACTACAAATTTTTCATTTTTCGTTTATTATTTGATCCATTTCTTATTATTTGTTCTTTACCTTTATCTTACATGATCGTGAACTGCTACACCACCAATAGTTAGACTGTGTATCGGTGTAAATCTCATCCAAATCTATTCATTTCAATTTACAATTCATTTAAACGTAAACACTTGTATTTCTAAATCAGAGTTGTTATTTACATGTGTTTATAATCCTTTACATCCCCAAAAAAAATTACATTCAAAGATATTACTGTGCTTTGACATGTCTAGATACAAAAACTATACAAATGTGTATACCTTGTGTGATGGGATGTAGCGGACACCAAAAATCCAATCCTTAGTCGCTCTCTATCTATTGAAAGTGCTCTGTCAAGGGGTAAAATAAGGGGGCGAGCAAACCACGCGCTCAGTAAGGAAATCATGCGAGCAGGTACATAACTGCACTATCTACGTGATCGTGATGTCATGCTTAAATCACACAGTTAATTGTCATACTCAAAACATATCTGTTCATGCTCGTGTTCATGATATGTAAAGCAGTTCATGCTATTTAAAGCAGTGCACAATTCTTAAAACATAGCACGAAAACTAATCATGCATAAGTCGAATTCAAAGCATGGTAAATCATCACGCAAAGTGCACTTGAAAGCATTTCAGATCTTAACACAAACCGACACAAAATCACCATTCGTCAAGACCCAGGACTATGGCCATATCCTTTGTGATCCTAGGCTACACGGATCCTAGTGTGCGGGGTATCATCTCTATCTGCTTCCTCACGGGAGGTGGGTCACGTCCAACCCGCTAGTCCATTGCAGAATACTTATCGTTCGAAGATGGTATATATATCATATCCATACATGATACAACGTACTCCATGCTACTTGCACGGTACAACGTACTCCGTGGACCCATATCATCACATCATATTACGCCACATCTCAATACTCATTTGCAAGCCTATTTAATCGACATGGCACACAACCTACCCGAAGCTCCGAGCACGGCTCTCAACATGTCATAAAACATCGTGCGAGTAGTCTCAAGCACGGCAAATAGGTATAGTAGACATCTAGTGCAAGCAACGCTCCAGTACAATGCCAAAACCAGTATGAAAATCAGTGCGAGCTAGACTCTAGCACAATGTCATCAAAATCCATGTAAAACTAGTGTGAGCTAGGCTCCAGCACTAATGCATGTATAAACATTTCAAATCTCGTGCGAACAACGCTCTAGCACGTTTCATTTCCACAAAACTCATGTAGGTGGCTCATTCTTCTATAAAAGTATGGTTATAAAAACCAGATCGAGATATTTTCATGCCAATCACTTAAAATACTAGCCAACCTACCAATTCACATGCTAAAAGCAGTAAAAAGATTTAAAACATCATGATTCTTGTTTTTCATGAACTTTTCTCAAAATTCCCTAATTTCTTAACCTTCAAACATCCATTTAAATCTAAGACCCTTGGATACATTGAGAAAATCACCCATGCGCTCGAAAAGGCATACAAATATCTCTAGGGCTAACACAAATTCCCTTCAATTCTCTTGGAAGCAACTATTCCTTCTTTTCCTGCTTTTCGCAATTGGGCTCAACTTACTTCGGATATATCCTCGGGAGCTGCAAACATTCATCAATTATTTGAGTTAATACAGATAACTCATGTTCTGACTTCAACTATTCAGTATATCTCATCGAGCCTATTTCATAAATTTTTGCCTATTATCTAATTTGGCCATCATCATGCCTTTTCTACTCAGTTTAGCTAGCAACTCACCTATTAGCTTATCAAACACTTGGCATAAATGTTTATCCATAATCTTCCTTTCATTTATGCATTTTCTACAATATCATTTATGTACATTCTTATCACTTGACTAATCTCACAATGTGGCTTCATCCAATCATCTCATAATCATACATATCACTTCGCCAACACCTTAGTATAATCCATTTATCATCAACTCAACCATATCATATGTTCTCACAATAAACCCATTCTAGGTTATGCTTGATTCATGACATTCTAGGTAGTTTCTATAAGCAATTTATACACCAATCTACTCACAACAACATCTAGATATACATACTTAGAGTTGGTGTATAAGAAACTCACCTAGCTTGACTTTCCTCTTGCCCAAATTTGGAAGACTCCTTAGCTCCTTCAATCCAACAAGTTAAATGTTGGCTCCAAGCTATGTTGTTCTTCTCTTTACAATAAACAACTTTAGCTCTAATAGCTTTTTCTCAAATCCTCTTGGAAGAGGGTGTTTCTAGAGAGAGAAAGTTTGGTATTTTTGGTAAAAATGGAAGGGGTGTGTTGATTTGTTGAAGAAAGAGGTTTTGTCGTGGGGTTTTTTGTAAGACCCAAATTTAATTAAAATACGAAAATTAAATAAGAAAAGATGGGGGAAGTATGAAGGAAGTTAGGTTAAATTGATTCCGAAACAAGAGCAGGGGTAAAATGGTAAAAATACCAAAACCCGGTATTAGGGCAATAAGAAAATTTTAATTTAAAATACGGATGTAAGATGTCTTGATCGATAATGACGAAATTATACAATTTGGGTCAATTAATCAAGATTCGAAAATTTTAAAAATATCAAAAAATTATCGGAACAATATCTCGAAAAGCGTGAAGGAATAATATCGAAAATTTGGAGAAAAATATATTTAATAAGTTAAATTTAAATTAAATAAAAATAAAAATAATATAAGTGTAGATATTTTAGATTTTTTTGGAGTATTTTAATGAATAGTAAAATAATTTAAATAAATAATAATAATAATAATAATAATAAAATTAAAAAAAAAAAGAAAGAAAGAAGCTGAAAAAAAAAAGGCTGGAAATCGCAAAAACGCGAAAGAAAAAGGGAAACGGAAGCCGTGACATCCGAGGAAGACCGGACCCCCCCGTCCGGCGACCGACAGGCTCCGACGAGGCCACGAGGAGGTAGAGGAGAGACCGGCGAGCACGTGGGCACCGGGATTGCACCGTGCAGTGGCCGGAGGAAGCCGATCGGAGGAGAGAAAAGCCGACGGGATTGAGGGGCTCGTCCCAGCGAACGGCGGCGTCTTGGCTCCGATCCGACCCCGCAAAATGATCCCCAAGCCTAGACGATGCGATTGGTGGTGGTGGCAGCCACCGAAACCGATGGACGGCGCCGAAAACGGCGGAAAAACGAAAATGGGTCCGACGGCCGAGGGAGAAGAGCCGGACCGGCGACGTCCGGCGAGCTTGACCGAAACTGAGGGTGGATCTGTGATGCGGACGGCCTTGCGGAGCTACTGGCGGTGGAAGCCGACGGAGAACCGACCGGCAAGGTGGTGAACCGGCCGTGAACCGGGCGAATCGGAGAGAACCGACGGTCTGAATCAGTCCGAACCGGACTGAACCGGTTCAGCCAAAAAGAGGGGAAAAAGGGAGAAAAAAGGGAAAAAGAAAAAGGAAAAAAAATTGGGGAAAATTCCTGTGATGCAATCGAGTTTTGGGTAAGTCGGTAAGCGGTCGAATTGACCGATTTAAATTTCGAAATATTTTATTTAATTAATTTTCGACTAGAAATTTACCCGAAAATATATTTAATTGTGTAGCTCGACAAATTGGCATCCAACGACAGCTCGATATAGCCTCGAATTTCGTACTAGCATGGAGTCTCAGGTAAGTGACCCTTATTTACGACAATTACCTCGTTATGCGTGATATTTATTTAATTTTCGCATAAATTGAATTAAATTATGGAAATTTAGATAAATTGTCGTAAATAATGAATTTAGCTATTCGAGAGCTAGAATGAGGCCCAATAAATTATTGGTGGGCCCAATGACCCCAATAGACCTCGATAATGTAAAACTTAAGTGGAAAACGGGCTTAAGGCCGATTAAGGCCCACTAAGGTGCAATCGGGCCCAATAGGGGTAAATGGGCCCAACGATTTAAATTAAGCCCAGAAAATATTAAATACAATTAAATTGTATAATATCTGACCTGAGGAATATTACTACGCAGTTCCGGGCATTGGATTGGAAGCATATCGGACTGCGCGACGAGACAACAGTGGAAAAGAAAAGGTCAGACTCGACAGGAAAATAAGGTAAGGGAATTTTACGGGCTACTAGAGGTAGCTTTAGGCAATTTGAATTCATAAACAGTCTTTTAAAAATATTCTGGAGGGTCTAGAGGTCGAAGAATAATTTTAGTGCCCCGTATGGGCAAAATTACTGAAATACCCTTGTTAAGGGTAAATGTTTCCAACTTTAGGAAAAATTGGGAGAAGCAAGAACAAGAGGTTCTTGCTCATTCTGGAGGTGTTTTGATGCATGCATTAGTAGGCTGGCTAACCTTGAAAGAAAATGCACAGCATTGCATACTTTCAACGTGAAATTGTTTTGAAAACTGTTTTGAGGAAACAGAGCCGCCTACGTGTTTTATTGACATATGACGTGCTAGAGCTCAGCTCGCACGATATTTTCGATTTGTGTGATGCACGCATTAGTGCTGGAGCGAGAGCTCGCACTAGAGTTTTACATGCATAGGTGCTAGAGTATAACTCGCACCAGGTTTCACATGCTTTTTCGTGACACGGTGCTAGAGTCTAACTCGCACCAGATTTTACATGATTTTCGTGACAGGGTGCAGGAGTCTAACTCGCACCAGATTTTCACGTGATTTACATACAGAGTGCTAGAGCTTAGCTCGCACTAGTTTTACTTGATTTACCGACAGTGTTAGAGCACCGCTCGCACTACTTTTTTAGAGATCATACGATAAGCCGTGCTTGGAGCATCGGGTAAGCCGTGTGTCACCGATTAAATTGGCCTGCACGTGCGTTTTGAGACATGGCATCAGGGGAAAAGGCCCTTAAGCAAGGATGACCCCGAATAAAACAAAGTCGTACGGGCTTTGGCCCAAAGCGGACAATACGTGGAATTGTTGACGATGTTGCACCACCCGTTGTTAGACCACCATCGTTGTTGTGGGCCCAAGAGGGGTGGCCATGACTGATGGCAGGGGTTGGCCGGGCAGGGGTCGGCCGTCACATGCATAGCGTTGTTGACCACACGTTGTTGACCACAGGCATTGTTGTGGGCCCAAGAGGGGTGGCCATGGCTGTCTGGGGGGTTGGCCGTGGGGGGTTGGCCGTTACAATGGGTCCACGGAGTACGATGTACCGTGCAAGTAGCATGGAGTACGATGTACCGTGTGGTATCTTTGTGATACGTTAGCATCTTCTGATGCATGAGATCGGATAAGACCGACGAGATGGAGTGACCCACCTCCCGGGCGATTCCCGATCATGGTAAGAACCCGCACACTAGGATCCGTGTAGCTGAGGAACTCCCGAGGACACATATGGCCATAGTCCTGGTTATTGCCATTATACAGATATTGCCTTGTCTCCTATGTCGACGATTTCGATGATTTAAACTGGGTTTTAAATTAAATTTGCATGATGGTATTTCCATGCTTTTCAAACCCATGTGTGAATGTAAATTGATTTTTATGATTTTGTATGAGTCAGGATCACCCGATGGAGGGGTCGAGTCCTGACTTTATTGTGAAAATTTTAATTGAGAAAGAAATGATTTTGAAATAATTGCATGTTGAATTTTTCGTGCAAACTCGATTTACATAGCATCATAACTCATATCATTTGTTTTAAAATGTGTGGAGAAAGGGTGGTTTATGCATGGCACCACGTTCATGTAGGTAGTATGGTTACCTACTTGTTTGTAGGATTGCCTTACTGAGGTTGATGTGCTCACCCCTTTCATTTTCTCCCACAGATAATCTCCAGTTAAAGTTGAGGCGACTCAGTACTGCATTCTGGATATCCGCTGCTGCCCATCAACATAAGGTATATACACTTGTACATATTGTATCTACATAAGCATAGCACAGTAACATGTCTGTAAGTAACTTTAGGGGATGTATAAATATTGTAAACAATTATGAATGACTGGAGAAGAAATAAGTTATATAGTAAATGTATGGTGGGACTGGCATTGACGCACAGCCCAATTTGTTGGTTGAGTGTGGTCACGATTGGAGGACATGTAAGAATTCAAGTAAATAAACAAAACGCGAAAAAAAATTAACTCTGATTTGTGGGTAATTTGGGTCGTGACATTGGCTCATTGGCATCATCAGTGGCAAGAACAAGGGTGTTAACCCGAGTTCGAACCACTGAGGACGCGTTCTGAGGGGAATTTCCCTGAATGAAACAAAGCCGTACGGGCCTCGGCCCAAAGCGGACAATATGTGGATGTTGTTGACGTTGTTGGACCACCCGTTGTTAGACCACCAACGTTGTCGATGGGCCTTGCGGGTCAGTGGACCTGGGCTTGGTTGCCATGGCCGTTGGCAGGGGTTGGTCGGGCAGGGGTTGGCCGTCACAATAAAAACGCGTGTTTTTATTGTGACGGCCAACCCCTGCCCGGCCAACCCCTGCCAACGGCCATGGCAACCCTTCTTGGGCCCATCGACAACGTTGGGGGTCTAACAACGGGTGGTCCAACAACGCCAACAACATCCACGTATTGTCCGCTTTGGGCCGAGGCCCGCACGGCTTTGTTTCATTCAGGGAAATTCCCCTCAGAACACGTCCTCATTGGTTCGAACTCGGGTAAACACCCTTGTTCTTGCCACTGATGATGCCAATGAGCCATCAGTGGCAAGAACAAGGGTGTTTACCCGAGTTCAAACCACTGAGGACGCGTTCTGAGGGGAATTTCCCTGAATGAAACAAAGCTGTGCGGGCCTCGGCCCAAAGCGAACAATACGTGGATGTTGTTGGCGTTGTTGGACCACCTGTTGTTGGACCACCCGTTGTTAGACCACCAACGTTGTCGATGGGCCCAAGAAGGGTTACCATGGCCGTTGGCAGGGGTTGGCCGGGCAGGGGTTGGCCGTCACATTTTTATAGAGCAGGGGTGATGAGATCGATCTGCTACGGTGAAGAGATCGATCTTTCCTTGGTTTTTGCCTGCGAATTTTCAAGTTTGCAATGGGAGAGATCCATATACTCATTGGGGAGAGATCGATCTTTGTTTGGTAGAGGCAATAGCTGATCGATCTGCTCATGGGGAGAGATCAATCTGTTCTTGACAGAACCAAATGGAGATCGATCTGCACTTAGGAAGGGATCGATCTGTGCTAGGCGGAGGAAATGCAGATCGATCTGGCCTTGACATATTCACTTGAAATTGTTCTGCTTGCTCAAGGGATCGATAAGCCTTGAATAGGAGATCGATTTGGCCTTCATCTGCAAGCTTCCTGCTGTAAATTTTCTAGTTTTTCAAGGGAAAAATTTGTGTTTGATTACTTCACTAGTCATTTTGCAATCTAGTCACACTTTGAGCATGCAAAGGTTCATTCCTTATGATTTTCATGTTATGGAACTTGTGTGTATTTCTTGAAATAAGAAAGGATATACAAAATTCACAATTCATGCCTTATCATTCGTGTTTTAAATCCTTATTTCGAGTCCGAATGCTTTAAGTTCTATTTGTTTAGTTTATGGCCACTTCAGCCCTTATTTAGCCTCTACATGCATCCATGATGCTCATCCATTCTCATTTGCAATCCATTCACATTTATATGATCTACAAATCATCTATCTTATAATTCCATTAACATATAGTAAAGTCATACATACATGGGGTCTCACTTTAAAAATTTTAGTTTGTTTGAGGAAAAGATCCAAACCTAGAAGGTAGTAAGCTCTGATTTTTCAAGTTGGGAAAATTGCTTTTATATTTCGTCATAGAAAAAGAAAATGACACATAGGTACTTACCATTAGATTTTTCTTTTATTATGCTTCTAGATAGAGCTGCTCCTAAATTGCTAAACTTCTCCCTCCATTTTAGTTTCTTTGTTTTGCAGGTAACAATTCCACTACCCCTTATTTTTTAGCCTAATATTAATTTTTTCGCGAAATGCAAAATTAGGGCAAAGTGTTTTTGGTTTTTTCAGATAGAACATAGAGGAAAATGAATAGAGAGAGAAAGAAAAAAATAAAGAAAAGAAAAACATAAAATTATTTATAATTAAATGGTGTGTGGTTTTCAATTCAGTTAAAAAATCCTTAATTGAATAATCTTGTAAACGTTTAGTCCTTATTTGATCAAAATAAAAGATTATGTCCTTAATTGAGAAATACCTCAAAGGTTAGATCTTAACTTGAGGATTTAGCCATCAAAGGAAGCACAACAAGCTTTTGAGAGATTAAAATAGGCTACGGTCATGGCAACTATCTTAGCGTTGCCTAATTTTAATTTTACCTTTATTGTAGAATCTGATGCTTTAAATGGTGGGATAGGAGTAGTTTTTAGTTAGAATGGTCATACAAAAGCTTATTTTAGCAAGACTTTAGGACCACAGCATCAACTTTTACCTATGTATGAAAGGGAAATGCTAGATGTTTTAGTAACAGTTGAAAAATAGAGTTCCTATTTGACAAGTTGACATTTGAAGATTAAGGCTAATCAATTTGATCTCAAATTTTTGCTAGTCCAGAAGACCACAACTCCAGCTCAACAATCATAGGTTGTTAAAGTGATAGGATATGATTATGAATTGGAATATAGACTTTTGAAACACAATGCAGTCACGTATGCCCTTTTTAGGACCTTTTGGTATCAACTTCAAGCTATTTGTATTGTACATAATACTTTGCTTCACAAGATTAATACCTTAGTGAAAGGTATTGATACTTTATTCATCAAGTATCAATACCTTATGAATAAGGTATCGATAATTTATTGGTTTCAACTTTTTGTTTTTACTTTCTAGGTTTAGGGTATTGATAACATATGAAGGGTTATTGATCCCTTAATTGCAGGTAGTGCTGACAACCTTTGAAATTTGTTTTTTTTTGTTTTTACACCCAAAAGCTTAATTTTTAAGCATTTTAACACATTTGACACCATGATAGGTCAACACATATCATTATTGACTTGTACAAATATCAAATCATTCATCCAACACAAGTTAATAGAGAATCAAGAATGAATTTTCAAATTTTCCACCAAAAGCATGTTAAGGCATACATTATGCAACTCTTAGCAACTCAACAAGTAATTTTTACATTTTTTTCTGTCACGACCCTCAACTTACTAAAATCAGCGCGAATTTTTTGCATTTTCATGCGTTGTTTATTAATCATCCTTACCTCGATCGTGATCAGCTACACACTCAACAGTTTGGCTGTGTGTCATGTCTACCTTATCAATCCATAACAATTTAATTTCAAAAGTAAACACTTTTATAAATACATCAGAGTTACTGTTTACAAGCGTTTACATTGCTTTACATCCCCAATGTTTACATACAAAATGCTATTGTGCTATGTCTAGTTTAGATACAAAATAATTCAAGTGTGTATACCTTACACGATGGGATGCAACGGATACCAAAAAGGAACGCCTCCAGTCACGCTCAATCTATACTCAAATCTCTATAGAGAGGAGGAAAATAAGGGGGTGAGCAAACCACATGCTCAGTAAGGCAATCATGCAAACAGGTAGATACTGCACTATCTACGTGATCGTGATGCCATGCTCAAAGCTTCTCAAATATGAGTTCATGCTTGTGTTAATGGTATGTAATGCATTCATGCTATTAAAATCCAGTGCACAATTCAATTCAAAGCATGGAATATCCATCATGCATATTTCATAAATAGGGCATAGAAAACACATCATGCATACGTGCACTTTAAAACCATTAACAACCCGTCATCTCAAAACAATCCAACACTTGTCAGGTCTCAGCCCCTCTCTTGAACTGTCCTGACCCACAAAATCATTTCAAACATGGATTTGTTCACAAAGCAATAGACATGTGAGATAGGCAATTTAATAAGGGAAATAACCTCTACGACTATGGTCATATCCTGTGATACCAATTACAGGGATCAGGTGTGCGGGTTATCGCCACTATCTGGTTTCGCACGGGAGGTAGGTCAAATCCAACCCACCGGTTCATAGCAGATCTCGTCCAAAGATGGCATATCACAATCTCAACACGGTACAATGTACTCTAAGCTACCGGCACGGTACAGTGTACTCTGTGGACCCAAATCAACACATCATATCACGCCACATCTAAAAAATGCACGTGTGAGCCTATTTAATCGGTACAACCTCTTGTCTATCCGAAGCTCCTAACACGGCTATCAATTATGTAAATTCTCAAAATACACGTGCGAGCCTATTTAATCGGTGCGACACCAAGTCTGCCTGAAGCTCCAAGCACGGCAACAAATAAGGTTGGCATCTAATGCAAGTTATGCTCTAAGCACCATGCCAAAACCAGTATGAAATCCATGGGAAAACTAGTGCGAGCTAAGCTCCAGTACTCATGCGTATAAAAAACATCAAATCTCATGCGAGTCATACTCTAGTACACTTTCATTCTCACGAAAACAATGTAGGTGGCTCAATTCTTTGCAATGTATGGTTAACAAACCAAAACAGCTCATTTCTTTTACAATTCATTTCAAATGTTAGCCATCCCACCAATCACTTGCTAAAAAGCAATCAAACATTATTTTCCAAAGCATTATGCCTTTGTTTTCATGCACTTTTCTCAAAAATCCATCTCTTTACCATTCAATCACCCAATATCATTTCCTAGTATCACATGCAATCTAGTAAAACATTTAAATGCCCAAATTGCTCACAGATATCTCTAAGAGTCCACAGAATTCCCTTACCTCAATTTACTTGAGTGCGACTCTCTCTTCCTCTTAGCTTCTTGCGCTCTTGGCTCCCTTTGCTCTAGTGTATCCTCGGAAGCTACGATTCATTCATCCAAACCACTTGAGTTAATGTTGTTAACTCAAGTTTTGACCTCACTAGTCAATATAACTCATTCATGCATTTTACAAATGCATTAATCCACATTTTACCCCTTTTAGGTAAACCTCACAATTTATTCACTAACAACATCTTAAATCATACTCATAACACTATTATCACTTCAGGATACCACATTCATCATTAATCTCAATACATTTCACTTTCTCACACTAGACCATTTCTAGGTCATGGTGGATTCATTCTACTCTAGGTAGTTTCTACCATTTCTATACATACCAAATCATTCCCCACATCAATATCCAAACAATGTACTTGAGTATTTGCATTAGAAACTCACCTAGCTTGTTTTCCTCTTTGCTCCAATGGAAATGCACCTTATTCCTTAAATCCACAAATGAGGAAAAAGCCTCCAAGCTTATTTGTTCTTCTCTTCGATGTGAACAACTTTGCGTCTAATAGTCTTCCCTCAAATCTTCTTGAAAATGGCCGGATTTACAGAGTGAAATCTAGGTTTTTAGGTTGGAAATGGAAAAGATTAGTTTTGTCTTGGAAAATTACAGATCCAACTGCTCCATATTTATAGAATTTGCTTGATGAGACCGATCTGCATTGGGTAGAGATTGAGTTGGTCCTCTTAAAATCCCTCTTTTTCATGACATTTGAAGGCAGGAGATCGATCTGTTGAGGCTTGAGATCAATCTGCTTTAAACAGAAGGTTAAGGAGATCAATCTGGTCTTGGGGAAGATCGATCTGCATTTTACAGAAGGTTCAGAAGATTGATCTGGTCTTAGGGGAGATCGATCTGTATTTTACAGAATGTTTAGGAGATCGATCTGGCTCCATTGGAGATCGATCTGTCCTGTTCCATAGCTCAAAATAAGAGCATTTTGGCTCTTCCAGATCGATCTCTCATCCCATGAGATCGATCTGGCCTTCATATTTCTAGATTTTACTGCAGTTTTCTACAGGTACTTACACCAAAACAACTCTAATTTGCTGCCATAGTCATTTTCTTATCCGATCGTCTTTGAGACTTGAAAATGAAATTTATTCATACTTTATATATGTTGAAACTTGTGTAAAATCCTTGTTTAATCAAAGGTATACGATATAAACCAAATGGAAGTGCATAACTTATGCAATCTTCCTTCCATTTTACCACTTTACTCATTTTTCATTCTACTCACATTCTTCTCATGTTTAAGTCCATTTTCTTCATATTCATACATAATGCAACTTATACGTATAATCACAACTCGTATTACATGTGTGTACATTAAATGATGGACTTACATTACATATACTTCACATTACAAGTATATCATCATACTTATGACTTCATTTACATATATATTCAAGGTTAAACCTGTCACGACCCTCAACTCACCAAAATACGTACAAATTTTTTGCATTTTCATGCATCAATTATTAGTCATCCTTCCTTGATCGTGAACAACCACACTCTCAACAGTTGGGCTGTGTGTCGACGTCTAACTCACTCCACCATACCAATTCAATTTGTATATTATTCGTAAGTAAACACTTGTATAAATGTATATATATATCAGAGTTGTTACATGTGTTTACATTGTTTTACATCTCCAATAGTTACATACAAAATGCTACTGTGCTATCGTAAGTTTAGATACAAAATTTTAACAGTGTGTATAACTTTAGCGATGGGATGCAGCGGATTACCAAAAAGGAACGCCTCCAATCACGCTCAATCTATACTCAAATCTCTGTAGAGAGGGGGAAAATAAGGGGGTGAGCAAACCACACGCTCAGTAAGGCAATCATGCGAACAAGTAGATACTACACTATCTACGTGATCGTGATGCCATGCTCAAAAACATTTAATTCATCATTTATCTCAAAACATGAGTGTATGATTGTGTTAATGGTATGTAAAGCATTCATGCTATTAAAATCCAGTGCACATTTCAACTCAAAACATGGTATAAATCATCATGCATAATTCACAATAAAAGCATGGCATTACCCATCATGCATTTTCTCAAATAGCATGGCATTAACCATCATGCATCCGTGCACTTTAAAAACCATTAACAAATCAATCCAACACTGGTCAGGTCTCAGCCCACCCTTGGACTTTCCTGACCCACAAATCATTTCAAACATGGATTTATTCTCAAAGCAATAGACATGTGAGATAGGCAGTTCAACAACAGGTAATAACCTCAAGGCCTATGTACATAACCTGTGATACCGGCTACACGGATCAGGTGTGCGGGATATCACCACTATCTGCTTCCACACGGGAGGTGGGTCAAATCCTACCCGTCGGTCCATAGCAGATCTCGTCCGAAGACGGCACATCACATCTCAACACGGTACAATGTACTCCATGCTACATGCACGGTACACGTACTTCGTGGACCCAATCAACACATCATATCACTCCACATCTCAAACGCACGTGTGAGCCTATTTAATCGGTACGACCTCTTGTCTACCCGAAGCTCCTAACACAGCTAATTAATCATGTTAAAACAATGCAAGTGTGAGCCTATTTAATCGATGTGACACCCGGTCTACTCGAAGCTCCATACACGGCAACATGCAAGGTGGGCATCCAGTGCGAGACAAACTCCAAGCATAATGCCAAAACAAATATGAATTCCATGTGAAAACAAGTGCCTCTAGCACTCATGTGTATAAAACACGTCAAATCTCGTGCGAGTCATACTCTAGCACGCTTTCATACTCACGAAATCATATAGGTGGCTCAAAACTTTGCAAAGTATGGTTAACAAAACCAAAATACACACATTTCTTTTGCAAATCATTTCAATGTCAGCAAACCTACCAATCATTTGCTAAAAAGCAATAAAACATGATTTTCAAAGCAATATGCTTTTGTTTTCATGCACATTTTGTCAAACTCCCAACTTTTGCCCTTCAATCACCCAACATTATTTCCTAATGTCTCATGCATTCTAGCAAAGCATTTAATGCGCCCAAGTTGCGCATAGATATCTCTAAGAGTCCACACAATTCCCTTACCTCGATTTACTTGGTGTGACTCCTTTCCTTTTAGGTTCTCACGCTCTTGGCTCAACTCGCCTCGGCGTATCCTCGGAAGCTGTGATTCATTCATTCAATCAATTGAGTTAATATTTTTAACCCCTAATTGACCTCACTAGTCAATATTATTCACTTATGCATTTTACAAATGCCTTAATCCACATTTTACCTCTTAGGTAAATCTCACAATTTATCCACTAACCACATCTTAAAATCATACCACAACACTATTAATAACTTCTACATATCTCATTCATCATTAATCTCCATACATTCCACTTTCTCACTCTAGACCATTTTTAGGTCATAATCATTCCAATGTATTTAGATAGTTTCTAACCATCCATACTCATGCCAAATAACTCCAAAATCAATTATATAGACAATGTACCATAGTTGGAGTGTTAGAATCTTACCCAATTTGATTTCTCTTCTTGCTCCAAATGACAATGCCTTTTTCTCCTTCAATACCAACAATGGGAAAATGCCTTCCAACTATGTTGTTCTCCTCTTTAATAGGAACAACTTTGCCTCTAATGGTCTCTCTTCAAATCTTACTGAAAATGGCTAATTTTAGAGAGAGAAAGTTAGCTTTTTGGGTTAAAAGTGGAAGGTTAGTGTTTTTCCCGAAATTTTCTGATTTTCAACACTCCTTATATAGAAATAGCTTGAGGAGATCAATCTGGTCCCCTTAAATCCCTCTTTTTCACGGCATTTTAAGCATGAGATCGATCTGTCGAAGCATAAGATCGATCTGCTCCCAAACAGAGAGCTAAGGAGATCGATCTGGGTGCTTGGGGATCGATCTTTTCATTACAGAATGCTTAGGAGATCGATCTGGCTCCATTGGAGATCGATCTTCTCTATTCCATTGCCCAAATAAGAGCATTCTGGCTATTCCAGATCGATCTCTCATCCCATGAGATCGATCTGCCCTTCACAATTTCCAGATTTTCTACAGTTCTTCTGCAGCAACTCATACTCAAACATCCTTAATTTGCTACCATGATCATTTTCTCATTCAATCATCTTAGAGACTTGGATATGATATCCCATAATACTTCATACCTATTAAAACTTGTGTAGAATCTTTGTATATCCAAAATTACATGATATAAACCAAATGAAAGTGCACAACTTATGCAATTTTACTTCCATTTTACCACACTACTCATAATCCATTCTACTCATATTCTCCACATGCTTAAGTCCATTTCCTTACATTCATACATAATGTAACTTGTATGTACCATCACAACTCTTATTACAAGCGTGTACATTAACTTATGGACTTACATCACATATACATCACTTAATTTACTTTTCTATGTACATATATACTATTATACATATACGGGGTCTCACATTCTCCCCCACTTGGAAAATTTGGTCCTCCAAATTGGAACCAATTATTCTGTGAACAACTCGAGATACTTCTCCCGCATCAAACTCTCCAAATCCCATGTGGCTTCTTCCACAGTGTGATGTTGCCAAAGTACTTTCACCAAGGGAATTGTCTTTGTCCTCAACACTCTCTCTTTTCTGTCCAATACCCGAACTGGCTTCTCAACATAGGTCATACCTTCATTGAGCTCCAATGGCTCATATCTTATCACATGGGCCGAGTCCGGGTGGTATTTCCTCAACATGGATACGTGGAAGACGTTATGAACACTTGCCAACTCCGGTGGCAATGCCAATCTATAAGCCTTATCTCCCACCTTATCAAGTATCTCAAATGGCCCTATATATCGAGGGCTCAACTTTCCCTTCTTCTCGAATCTCATAATTCCCTTCGAAGGGGAAACTTTCAAAAACACTGACTCACCCACATCAAACTCTGGTGGTCTCCGTCTCTTGTCAGCATAACTCTTTTGCCTGCTCTAAGCTGTCCGTAACCTCTCACATATCAATTGGACGTCCTCAGAGGCATGTCTAACCAAGTCGGGAGCAAAGATCTGTCTATCACCAACCTCTTCCCATCTAATAGGGGAACGACATCTTCGCCCATACAATGCCTCATATGGTGCCATCCCGATACTCGCATGAAAACTGTTATTATAGGCGAACTCTGCGAGTGGCAAATGGTCATCCCAGGAGCCTCCAAAATCCAATGCACATGCTCTCAACATATCCTCTAGGGTCTGTATAGTCCTCTTTGACTGACCATCTATCTGAGGATGAAATGCGGTGCTAAATCTTAACTGGGTCCCCATCGCTTCCTGAAAACGTTCCCAAAAGTGGAAAGTGAAGCGGGCATCCCTATCAGAAACAACACTCACTAGAATTCTATGTAGCCTCACTATCTCATGCACATATAGGTTCGCTAATTGGCTCAGAGTATCGGTAGCTCTCATAGCTAGAAAATGGGCTGATTTCATCAACTGATCCATAATCACCCATATGGCATCATGACCTCTCCGGGTCCTCAGCAATCCCATCACAAAATCCATGGTGACATGCTCCCACTTCCATGTCGGTATCGGTAGAGGCTGCAATAACCCTGCAGGCTTCTGATGCTCTACCTTCATCTGCTGACAAACGAGACACTTAGCAACATATTCAGCAATGTGCTTTTTCATTCCAGACCACCAATAAACCTTTCGAAGGTTTTGATACATCTTAGTACTCCCTGGATGTATCGTATACTTTGATGAGTGAGCCTCTGTCAAGATCAACCTTCTGATCTCTACATCATCAGGAACACATATCCTACCTCTGAACCTCAACAGCTCATCCAAACTCAACTCAAAGTCCGTGTCTATACCCCTCTGTATCTGCCCGACAATATCACTACACTGTTGATCAACTCGCTAAGCCTAGCTATCATAAATCCACTATCAGCGTCAGGTGGGGTCTTATCCAAACTGAGGTTCATGAACTGTTCCAACAGCTCGGGTTCCCTAATCATCATGAGTGATACCATCCCGAGATGCTTCCTACTCAAAGCATCAGCAACCACATTTGCTTTACCCGGGTGGTATAGGATTTCACAATCATAATCCTTTAACAGCTCGAGCCATCTCCTCTGTCTCATGTTCAACTCTTTCTGTGAGAACAGGTACTTAAAGCTCTTATGATCTGTATAAACCTGAAATCTCTCACCATAAAGGTAGTGGCGCCATATCTTCAGCGCAAACACCACCGCTACTAACTCCAAGTCATGGGTCGGGTAGTTCCTCTCATGATCCTTTAACTATCTTGATCCATAAGCTACTACCTTCCCATCCTGCATCAATACACAGCCCAATCTCAGATGTGAAGCATCCGCATACACCGAGAAACCTCCTAAGTTGGTAGGAATGGTGAGTATTGGAGCTATAATTAATCTCCTTTTCAACTCCTCAAAGCTTTCCTCACACTTATCGTCCCACACAAACTCTACATTTTTCCTCGTGAGGCATGTTAAAGGAGCAGCTAACCTCAAAAATCCCTCTACAAACCTTCGATAATATCCAGCTAAACCTAGAAAACTCCTGATCTCTGTCACTGTCTGGGGTCTCTGCCACTGAACTACGGCCTCAATCTTAGATGGATCCACTGATACTCCATCCTTCGATACTATGTGAGCCAGAAAAGAGATCTGTTCTAACCAAAAGTCGCACTTACTGAGTTTAGCGTACAACTTCTTCTCTCGAAGGGTTTGTAGCACTATCCATAGATGCCTCTCATGCTCCTCTCTAGACCTTGAATACACCAGTATATCATCAATAAACACGATCACAAATCAATCCAAATACTAGTGGAATACCTCATTCATCAATGACATAAAAGTTGTGGGAGCATTCGTCAACCCGAATGGCATAACCATAAACTCATAATGTCCATACCGGGTGCGAAAAGCTGTCTTGGGTACATCTCCATCTCGTATCTTCAACTGATGGTGCCCTGATCTCAGATCTATCTTGGAAAAGACCTGTGCTCCCTTAAGCTGATCCAACAAGTCATCGATGCGTGGAAGGGGATACTTATTCTTGATGGTGGCCTTATTCAACAACCGATAATCTATACACAGTCGGAGGCTACCATCCTTCTTCCTTACAAACAGAACCGATGCTCCCCATGGTGAGACGCTCGGTCTGATGAATCCATTCTCCAACAACTCTTATAACTGTTTCCTTAACTCCTCCAACTCGACTTGAGCCATTCTGTACGGTGGCTTGGACATCGGCTCTGTACTAGGTGCTAAGTCTATACCAAACTCCATCTCCTTATCTGGAGGTAACCTTGATAACTCATCCGGAAAGACATCTGGAAATTCCATAACCACTGGAATGTCTCCCAATTCCGGACGTGCCTTATCCATCTCAATCACATAAGCGATGAATCCTTCACATTATTCTTTCCACCATTAGTAATCATAAATCATCACATCGCATAAATAAATGAAATCAAATTTATCTTTCATACATCATGTATCAAGATTGTACTCATCACACTTATAAAAATCATGTTCTTTAGCTTCATTTCACAAAATTTACTACAAGATTGTCTATCTTGGGAAACATCAAGGTTTTTGCATGACAATCCATAATAACATGATTGGTAGCCAACCAATCCATTCCTAGGATCACATCAAAATCACTCATATTTAATAAAATTAATTCGGCTGTCATTTCTTTACCTCCTATCCTCATCTTACAATCTCTATATACATGCTCAGTCAACTGACTATCATTCATAGGGGTAGATATCAACAACATCTTATCAAGCAGCATGGGTTTTACATGCTTCAACAATTTATATGCAAAGGATGGCGAAATAAAGGAATGCGTGGCACCAGGATCAAACAGTACATAAACTTCTAAATCAAAGATTTGGATGGTACCTTTTACCACATCCGATGTCTGATCCGCAGTCCTGGTCCAGTGCGTGCACTCGTCCTCTGCTCACACCCACTGCTTGCTTCCCCTTTTCCTCGGCTGTAGCCCTCCTCCTCGGAGCAACTGTACCAACTGGAGCTCTCTCTGGCTTTTTGCCCTTCTGTGGGACTCTCTCTATCATCTCTGGGCAATCTCTGATTATGTGCCCTGGCTTCCCATCTCTGAAGTATACTACAGGAGATCCATAGCATAGTCGAGTTCTATGGTACCTACCACACTGTTCCGTAGTAGGCCGTGGTCCTCCAATCACGATTCCCTTAGCTGGAGCAATGGCCGGATACATGGGAGTATCAATTGTCCTTTCCCGGATCTCATCAATTCTTGGCCTCTTTCCAGAGAATCTCTTGCTTCCTTTATAACTGAAGCCTCTATCCATCATTGGTCTTTTCTTATCTCTGTCCCTCATCTTACCAACCTGTCCAAACTCTGAGGCGATTCTATCAACATCTTGTTCACATAATTGCGCCCTACGCACTGCCTCCTCATAGGTCGGTATGTCCAGAGGAACCAATCTAGACCTGATGGTCGGTCTCAATCCATCCACAAACTTCTAGATTTTCTCGACCTCATTACTCATGGTGTGGGGATCATATCTGCCTAGGGATATAAAAGCAATCTCATACTCATCTACAATCCTGCTCCCTTGGGTCAGTCCCAAAAATGCCATCTTTAGCTTTCGTTGTGCGGTATCCGGGACATATTATCTCTAGAAGGCCTCTAGAAACGCATCCCAACTAATCTCAGTATGCCGGGCTCTCAAAATAGGCCTGGTGGACTTCCACCAATGTTCTGCTGATCTCTTCTGCATAAAAGTGACAAATGCTACCATCTCGGTAGTAGTGCACTCAAAGAACCCATATAATTTCTCGAACTCATTGATCCAATCCTCAGCCGCTACTAGGTCCTTTACTCCACTGAAAGACGACGGTCCAAACTTCTGGAACTGTCGCAGTCTATCCAAATCACATCCATATCCCCAACCTCTACTGCCTGGCGTAGCAACCGACGTAGGCACATCCTGTGTGGGTGGGGTATCTGTCGTCTGTGGCCTTTGGGCTTCCCTTGCCCGTGCCTAAGGAGCTGCCGCCTGCTCGGCATCACCCTGTGTAGCGGGACTCTGTCTACCGCCAACTCCAAATAAAGATTAGGTGACCAACTCCACAATCATCTCAATGCTTCGCTCAATCCTCACGAAGCGAGCGTCAGTACTCTCGGGCCTCTCCTTTGGACCCTGTGGAGCGTGCTCAACATCGGCCTCCACCTCAACATCCTCCTAAGCCTCGTGTGTTTTTGGCTCAACACGACCCCCAAGCCTACCTCTACGGCCTCGAGCCTGTGCTCTCATCCCTCTACCGTGACTGGTATTAGGCATACTTACTCAATTCCCTACATTCACAACCAATTACTTAGTCAACCTATCGACACACATAATTTGTATCTAAACAAGCACAGTAACTTAGGGATGAAATTTTTCAACTTATTAAGTATTTTAGACACGACACACGTCAAACCAACTCGAGCTCTGATACCAACTTCTGTCACGACCCTCAACTCACCAAAATAAGTATAATTTTTTTGCATTTTCGTGCATCAATTATTAGTCATCCTTCCTTGATCGTGAACAACCACACTCTCAACAGTTGGGCTGTGTGTCGACGTCTAACTCACTCCACCATACCAATTCAATTTGTATATTATTCGTAAGTAAACACTTGTATAAATGTATATATATCAGAGTTGTTACATGTGTTTACATTGTTTTACATCCCCAATAGTTACATACAAAATGCTACTGTGCTATCGTAAGTTTAGATACAAAATTTCAACAGTGTGTATACCTTTAGCGATGGGATGCAGCGGATTACCAAAAAGGGAACGCCTCCAATCACGCTCAATCTATACTCAAATCTCTGTAGAGAGGGGGAAAATAAGGGGGTGAGCAAACCACACGCTCAGTAAGGCAATCATGCAAACAGATAGATACTGCACTATCTACGTGATCGTGATGCCATGCTCAAAAGCATTTAATTCATCATTTATCTCAAAACATGAGTGTATGATTGTGTTAATGGTATGTAAAGCATTCATGCTATTAAAATCCAGTGCACATTTCAACTCAAAGCATGGTATAAATCATCATGCATAATTCATAATAAAAGCATGGCATTACCCATCATGCATTTTCTCAAATAGCATGGCATTAACCATCATGCATTTTCACAATAAAGCATGGCATTAAACATCATGCATCCGTGTACTTTAAAAACCATTAACAAATCAATCCAACACTGGTCAGGTCTCAGCCCACCCTTGGACTTTCCTAACCCGCAAATCATTTCAAACATGGATTTATTCTCAAAGCAATAGACATGTGAGATAGGCAGTTCAACAACAAGTGATAACCTCAAGGCCTATGTACATAACCTGTGATACCGGCTACACAGATCAGGTGTGCGGGATATCACCACTATCTGCTTCCACACGGGAGGTGGGTCAAATCCTACCCACCGGTCCATAGCAGATCTCGTCCGAAGACGGCACATCACATCTTAACACGGTACAATGTACTCCATGCTACATGCACGGTACACGTACTCCGTGGACCCAATCAACACATCATATCACGCCACACCTCAAACGCACGTGTGAGCCTATTTAAATGGTACGACCTCTTATCTACCCGAAGCTCCTCACATGACTAATTAATCATGTCAAAACAATGCACGTGTGAGCCTATTTAATCGATGTGACACCCAGTCTACTCGAAGCTCCAAACACGGCAACATGCAAGGTGGGCATCCAGTGCGAGACAAACTCCAAGCATAATGCCAAAACAAATATGAATTCCATGTGAAAACTAGTGCCTCTAGCACTCATGTGTATAAAAACACGTCAAATCTCGTGCGAGTCATACTCTAGCACGCTTTCATACTCACGAAATCATATAGGTGGCTCAAAACTTTGCAAAGTATGGTTAACAAAACCAAAACACACTCATTTCTTTTGCAAATCATTTCAATGTCAGCCAACCTACTAATCATTTGCTAAAAAGCAATAAAACATGATTTTCAAAGCAATATGCTTTTGTTTTCATGCACATTTTGTCAAACTCCCAACTTTTGCCCTTCAATCACCCAACATCATTTCCTAATGTCTCATGCATTCTAGCAAAGCATTTAATGCGCCCAAGTTGCGCACAGATATCTCTAAGAGTCCATACAATTCCCTTACCTCAATTTACTTGGTGTGACTCCTTTCCTTATAGCTTCTCACGCTCTTGGCTCAACTCGCCTCGACGTATCCTCGGAAGCTGCGATTCATTCATTCAATCAATTGAGTTAATGTTTTTAACCCATAATTGACCACACTAGTCAATATTATTCACTTATGCATTTTACAAATTCTTTAATCCACATTTTACCTCTTAGGTAAATCTCACAATTTATCCACTAACCACATCTTAAAATCATACCACAACACTATTAATAACTTCTACATATCTCATTCATCATTAATCTCCATACATTTCACTTTCTCACTCTAGACCATTTCTAGGTCATAATCATTCCAATGTATTTAGATAGTTTCTAACCATCCATACTCATGCCAAATAACTCCAAAATCAATTATATAGACAATGTACCATAGTTGGAGTGTTAGAATCTTACCCAATTTGATTTCTCTTCTTGCTCCAAATGACAATGCCTTTTTCTCCTTCAATACCAACAATGGGAAAATGCCTTCCAACTATGTTGTTCTCCTCTTTGATAGAAACAACTTTGCCTCTAATGGTCTCTCTTCAAATCTTACTGAAAATGGCTGATTTTAGAGAGAGAAAGTTAGCTTTTTGGGTTGAAAGTGGAAGGTTAGTGTTTTTCCCGAAATTTTCTGATTTTCAACACTCCTTATATAGAAATAGCTTGAGGAGATCGACTTGGTCCCCTTAAATCCCTCTTTTTCACGGCATTTTAAGCATGAGATCGATCTGTCGAAGCATGAGATCGATCTGCTCCCAAACAGAGAGATAAGGAGATCGATCTGGGTGCTTGGGGATCGATCTTTTCATTACAGAATGCTTAGTAGATCGATCTGGCTTCATTGGAGATCGATCTGCTCTATTCCATTGCCCAAATAAGAGCATTCTGGCTCTTCCAGATCGATCTCTCATCCCATGAGATCGATCTGCCCTTCACAATTTCCAGATTTTCTACAGTTCTTCTGCAGCAACTCATACTCAAACATCCTTAATTTGCTACCATGATCATTTTCTCATTCAATCATCTTGGAGACTTGGATATGATATCCCATAATACTTCATACCTATTAAAACTTGTGTAGAATCTTTGTATATCCAAAATTACATGATATAAACCAAATGGAAGTGCACAACTTATGCAATTTTACTTCCATTTTACCACACTACTCATAATCCATTCTACTCATATTCTCCACATGCTTAAGTCCATTTCTTTACATTCATACATAATGTAACTTGTATGTACCATCACAACTCTTATTACAAGCGTGAACATTAACTTATGGACTTACATCACATATACATCACTTAATTTACATTTCTATATACACATATACTATTATACATATACGGGGTCTCACAAAACCTATACGGGGTCTTACTGTTTCATCATCAAGCATATTTGAGACAAGTTTAAAACATGTTCAATTCATTCAAGTCTTCCTTAAACATTATCCAATCATTCATGCACCAAGATCAACATATATTCATTTAAATCATTCATAGTACACCAAATGAACAAGTAGTACCAATAAATTATCACATTAATACACTCAAGAAATAGTATGAAGGAGGCTTTAGATTAAATAAATCATGCTCACATTACTCATTTGCTTGAAATGCTAATTTTTCTATTATATCTTCATGTCCAAGTTGAGCAACAATTGATGTGATGAACCTTGATGAGTTCAAACTTTGTTTAAAGAAGCCAAATATACTGTTATCTCCTTTCATTCTTATTCTTGCTTCAACTCATTTGATTCTTAATACAAACACTAGTAGTAGCACTAGGAATATAAAATCAACATTTTTCAATAAAGAAATCTACGCTTTTTTACAAACTTAATTTTTCAAAAAATTAATTAATAAGAGCATTAACTTAAGTTATAGGCCATATTAAAATTCAATTAATGAAAGATTGGCACTAAAGCAAAAGTCTTTCAATTAAAAACATAAATTTTGGCCATACCACAACAATTAGGCACATAGATGACATAATTATCATTTAAGATAGAATTCAGTAAATCTCAATAAAGTAAATCCCCTCTAAATTAATACTGCAGGGACTCCTCATTGAGTATAAATTTAAAAGGGTTATTAATTTAGAGAGTTTTATCTTGTGAATTATTATTTTAATTTAAAAATTAAGTCTATTTAATTTTCACATCATCCAACTATTCTATTGCACTTAATTTTCTTAAAATTCTCATTTTGGTTGATAAACATTGTAAAAATCTCTAGAAATGCTAAATTTTGGTTGAAATCTTTTGGCTACCATACAAAGGTGATCTTTTTTAGGATAATTCTAAAGATGAAGAAGGAGGTCATAAATCTCAAAGGTGCTGACCATTTGCAAACTAATATTTTGAAATATTTTCTAGTTCTTGAATATTATATAATATCTCTTGTACGTTTATGAAACTATCAATTTATGCAATAATTAAGACAAAAAATTTACATTAAGTTTTAAAATAAAATTGTTAATTATTACGATAAAAATGTTTACTAAAATTTTCCATTAGCCTAAGCTAGGACCATAATTTTTTTATTAATTTAGAGAGCTTATTAATTTAAAGGTAATAATTTATAGGGGTTCTATTGTACCATGATTTATATGTCAACATAGTCCATAAGCTAACTTTTAACAATGACTTAAGGTAAACATGTAAGCTTTACAAAAATGATTTCACCTAAGTCATGTTCTGTTTTGATCACTAACGTCCAGTCAAACCAGTTGAAACTCCAAGCACACATCTTGACAAAAATGATATGTACTCTAAGATATATTTCATTCACAGGTGGGAAAAATCGATTCGATCTGAAAAACTAACCCGATTGATCCAAATCCAAACCCGACTGATTCGATTTGATTAAAAAAGTCAACAACCTAAACCTAACCCAATCCGAATCTGAATTGATCCGAACCCAAATTGATCTGAATTCATATTGATCTGAACTCAACCTGATCCGAATTCGAATTCAGATTAACCTAAACTCAGCCTGATCCGAAGCCAAATTGATCCAAATCCAAATTAACCCGAACTCAAATTGATCAGAAACCAAATTAATCTAAATCCAAAAGAATTCAAACTTAAATTAAGATTAACATTAAATTTTTAAATGTCAGATTAATGATTAAAATATTATATTATGGTAAAAATATATTTTTCAATAATACAAATGTTAATTTTTTTTTAATCTAGTTAAACTTAAATGTTCACTTTTATATTGCATTTATTTAAACCTAACCAAAAATAAAATTTTACAAGATAACGTATAATTATCTAATGAGTAATCTATCACATAGTACAAAAGTTACATCACTTACACTTAATGCATTCAATTATTCTATAAAAAATCAAAACAAATTGAAGAGACGTATAATAGTCTATTATAGTATTTCGTAAGGATTATTAAATCACTTCAGACGCCCAATGTTAACAATTATTACAGATAATAGAAATAAAATGAAAAAGACGTAATTAATTTTTGAATATTGATAAATATATTATTAAAAAAATTCACACCGATTATTGAATATTTTGAATATTTCAATCCTAATTTTATTACAGGTCATGCAAGAAGAAGATTTATTTTCATGAGTTATGTGATCCCTAGAAATATGGCATCAATTCATTTTAATACAAAAAACATCGCACTAGAGGTGATAAAGACCAAACCTAAAAGCCCGTCGGACCTGACCCGAACCTAAACTCGACCTAATTTGAATCCAAATTCATCCTAATTCAAATTGACCCGAATTTAAATTGACCCGAACTCGAGTTGATCCAAACCCGAATTGATCCAAACCTAAAATAATCTGAAACCAAAATGATTCGATTTTTTCATAACTCAAAATAATCTGACAAAAAATAATCTGTGACGCCACGGAAACGTGGAAATATGAGCAAATTTTAACTTTCTTAATCCTTTATTTAAGTTGCATTCTAATCAGTACCGATTACTTAACCATTTTATTTTATAAAAATTTCACCAGCATAACGACGTATTTCTATCCCTACATTCCTACAAGATTCAAATTATAGTTTGTATTCGCAACTAGTTGATTTTAGTTTCTTTTTCTTCTCAGCAGTAAATCCATTCTCATTACATCACCTTAATATCTCTTAAATAGACTTTATTATATAAACTGTATATTTACCCATTTATTTACATTCATTCTTACCTAATTTACATCCAAAAATATTCTTTACAATAACTGTCTATGTTTTACAGGAAGTCTGACAAATAAAGTAAAAAAATACCTTACTTGTACTGGAGATAGTTTGGGGAGGATCGAGTCCACCTGTCCACGACTACTATATGGCAGGCATAAGAAACTGATCACTAAAGGTAGTCTGTAAAAGTAAAGAAAAGGGGTGAGCTCTTCAAGCCCAGGAAGACATGCATTTAAAATAGCCTTAGCAGTAAAACATATAAAAGCAAATCGCTGTAATTCAAGCTTAATAAAATAATATATATATATATATATATGTATGTATAAGTCGAAACATGTTTAGTTTCGAAAACCAGGTCAAAACATATTTGACATCATAACTAGTAACATGTAACTTATAAATCATGTAGCTCATTAATTTTCTTTAAAAATATCATGTAAACTTACATATCGCGTAGTATAAATATCACGTAGCTTAACATTTTTTCTTTAAAAGCCATATTAAATAATTTCATGGAGACTAGGCAAAGACACATAGTAACAGAGGCCACGTTTGCGTAGACATTTCACGTAGGCAATTCACGTAGATAGTTCACGTAGAAAGATTACCTATGGCCATGGTAAGAGGACTGTAGACAGGATCAAGGTTGCACAGCACCCTACGCCACTTAAACAAATGGGGAAAATAAGGCACCGAGTGGCAAAACTACCCGACGTAGTTAAGCATGCACCGCAAGGGACTGAGCGTACACAATGTGGCATATAGCATGCACCACGAAGGTCCAAAATCCAAACGGGACATGCATGACAAATCACGTAGACTACATGTGGCCTTAGTCTCAAAACAAAATTTTTAAAATCCTTTTTTCGGGTCTATTAGCCCGTAAACTCGTAAAATCAATACTTTTATTTCATTTCATACACATAAACATCATTTCATAAATTTTCATTTTCGCGTAGCAAATTACATTTCGAAAAATTTCATAGGTACTAAAAAGTATACTCAAAGAGCTCGAAAAATTGGGTTTTTCTTTCGAATTTTCGGTTTAAAAGTAAATAGTATTTTTTCAGGTTCGGGAATTCTTTTCGTAGATACGAGCATACTCATAGGCATTCATAAATCAAAACATGGCATTGAATCACTAGAACTACTTTAAAACACATCCCTTATCTCTTAAACCTTGGGGCAGCATAAAATCGTCGGGTTTCGGGTTTACCTCGATTTGCATGTCAATTTCTCGAATTACCCAAAACAATTCTAATTCATTAAATATTATTCAATTTCATCTCAACATACCCAAACACGTATTTGTCTTCATAAATTTCACCAAATTTGACTTTTAGTCAATTTTTCCTACTTTCTCGATTTTACCGATTTAAGTGTCGGTTTAAGCTAATTTTGCCAATTTGGTTCTTTTAACTTCAATTTCATTACTTTAATAACCTAAATACTCATTCAATTCCATAATTCAAACTTGTCAACATTCTAATTTCACAAATTCTTACACTTTTCGATTTTCTACTGAGCTCAGCTATAAACTAGACTTTTTTTGTATAAATTTAACTTTTAACAACATCAAATTCATCAAAATTTCATCTTCTCCCTATGCATTCTAGGTCGGCCAAATCTACATACTCCCATAGAAATTATTCCTTTCAATTCTACTTAACTAAAAATCATTTAAGAACACCAAATAACAACATATATGAACTTTATCATCATCCATCAACTTTACCTCAAGTTTGACCAATGTTGACCAAATCTTTTTGTTCCAACAAAACTTCCACCCTATAAATCAACATATATACACCTTAGAAACATCAAAATCAACAAGAAAAACCAACCAAAAACTTTCAAAAATTCATCTTTCTCTCACCTTGAAATAGGGCAGATTCTGCCCCTGTTCTTCTCTCTAAGATTTCTCTTAGCAAATGGACTCCTTTAAGGCTGGATCTTTTATATGTTATAGAGGACTTAAGGTAGAAGATTTGATCCTATTGATTGATGCCTGAAAGTGGCCGAAAGGCCATCGAAAAAATCGCACAATCTTTCCCTGGAGATTACGCGTATGGCAACTTTGCTAGGGAGTTTTTCTCTCATCCAAGGCCGATTTCAGGTGTATTTTATTGTTTTAGAAAGCTTATAAAGTTTATTTTATATCTAAAAAAGTTAAGGGGCAAAAGGTTTCTAGCCCAATTTCTTCCAAATTTTTACTTCTCAAGTGTTATACTAGGTCTCTAGTATATCTCATAAAAAATTGGGGGTCACTTATTTAAGAAAAGTTCCCCGATTGAGCTCATTTTGCGATTTGGTCATTACCAAGCAAAATAGCTTAAGGTTTTCAATTTACTTAAAAATTAATTCGACCCCTGAAACCTTCATATGTCCACTTGAGTTTTATTCCTCAAGTCAATTTCACCTTATACTAATTTGCTATGGTCTCAAAATAATTTTCGTGAATTTTTAGAATTTATTTCGAATTTATTCCTCTTACTAGCCAAGTTTCTCGGTTTAGTGTAAACTCGTGTTTTACTAGCTTTTTCACTTCCAACACCTTAGTTTTCACTTTTAAACATTGAAACATACTATACATGCAATTCTTAAGAAATTATTGAACTTAAAACCTTACCTCGATTTTTGTGCCCCGACCCCGTGCCACCAACTCGAGTGCTTCGGTTGTTTTGGGCCTGCATAACATTATTCTGAGTGTATTGTCCTAAAATGGAACACTACTGCAAGTGCACAGGTCAGTTTTCGAGTATAGAGTAAATATGAGTATCGTCCCACAGGGAACTGTGTCTATCGCTAATCACTGTAATCAACAAAATTGAGCTTTATTTAGAAAATTAATGAATGTTGGTTAAAATCTTATTTACTATTCTAATTATTAACTATGGAACAAATTAATTAAAGAAAATCACAATAATTATGAATGAAAATATCAATAGCAAAATAGTCCTAGAAATCAATTTCACCTAACTAGGGTTCATGCAAATCCTTTGATCAATTGTTCTTTTTATTTCAATTTGTTTATAGCCGAAACTATTTCATGTTTATCTCTCCCGAGTTTTAAACAGTCATACCCAATTTACCTAATCCTAACCTCTCGATTTAGAATTAAATAATAGAGTTCATTAAGCAATAATAATCCGTTTCTCGATGGCTCATAAGAATTGTCAACCTCCTGATTCAACAATGTCCTATGTTAATCTACCCTTGTTCATATAAATAATCCCCTCTCCCGAGTGCCGGATTCTCATACTAATTCATCTAATTGGTGGCCAATCAACTAGAGCATTAAGAACAAGTAGATTAAATAAACATAATTAAAATCATCCAAAGTAATTGCAATCTGCCCAAAGTTGGTTACATCGATTCTAGGAAAAAGGAGTTTAGTTCCTAAACATCATAATAAACATCCAAGAATTCCAATTTAACATCCCAAGAACAAAATTGGTGAAAAAGATGAAGTTTCTATAGAGCTAAATTAATCTTGAAGTCTTCTGTCGCAGCCTCCTTCGAAATTCTGATAAAAATACTATTTATAAGGTTTTCAAACACTAAAACGCGGAAGACCACGTGGCAAAACAGTGTCGCCCTAATCAGACTGCTATGTTGCGGCAATGGTATTAATTCCTCAAATCTGCTCTGCATTGTCCAGTTTCTTCTATTGCTGCAGCATAAGTCACGATCAGCACCCTGTAACTTCAATTCTTCATGAAATCATCAGAACCAGCTCCAAAAGCCTTAACTTCTCAAATTGTTCTTTTTCCTGTAACTTACAGGTGTCAAACCCAGATTTTATGTAGCTTGTATCTTATGATTTCTATGTGCATGAACACTCCGTTATTATAGTTGAATCATAAGAAGAGTATTTACTAGACTTAAAGTGTTAGTGAAATGATTTAACACGCAAAAGCTACATAAAAAGCATAATGTGAACTATAAGTGTCACAAGCTAAACCGAGTAAATCTAAATCATTCTGACTGAAAATAAGAACTTAAAATGAGAAAGTATAGAGAGCTCATGAAGGAAAGTCAGCTTGATTTAGTCCCGAACATAGAAAACGAGAGTAAAAGCTAAAAAGGGTAAAATGGACCTTTTTGGCGAGATAAGGTGTTTCGGGTGAAATTATCCACCGGGAACGGTTGAAACATAAAGACGAGAGTGTAAGACATAAGATATGACACTTTCAAAATTTTAAAAAAAGTCAACTAGGTCAATGGTTAAGGAAAAAGTCAACTATAGTTAAGAAAGTGGACTTTTACCATAGTTGACTAATCATGGTTAAAAATTAACCTAAGTGTGGAGAAAAATTTGGGAAAAAATATTCTTAGCTAGAATACAAGATAATCATCCCTGGAAGTAAGGAAAATTTATTCGGAAGGATTCTGGATTTAATTTAATGGTTAAAAACGTAATGGGCCTAAGGTGAAAATTTTAAAGCCCATTAAGGTATACTAAACGTATATCGAAATTCTTAGGTCCTTTAGACCGAATTGTTGGACCAATTGATTGGCCAAATATTGAGACAATTAAAGGCTTGAGACATAGTAAAAATTTCAGCCCGAAAGCCCATTAAGAAAGCCCAAACCGAGAAGCCCAAATGGAAAGCCCATGAGATAAATATCTAACCATAGTTAAAGCTAACCATGACTCATAAGGTGACTCATTAGGTGACTCATGTCTAAGGCTTGGAAAGTCAAGCTTAATGGCTGGAAAGTAAAGCTTAATGGCTAAGTAAGTGGCTTATAAATTCAGCCGCACCATTGTCATCTTCATCACACCAAATTCAGCTAGAAGAAGAAACGATTGAAACATATTATCCAAGCTTTCTCTCACTAGAAATCGCTAGGAATTAGGCATAATTGGAACTTGCATCCTTCATGGAAGTTGTTCCAAATTGAAAGGAGAGTGACATATGTTGGAATTGGCTATCAAGGAGCCATAGAGTGCAAACCGAGAGCCTTCAAAGATTTGGCCAAAGGGTGAACACAACAATTGGTATATTTTCTAGTTTTCAATTTCATATATGTTAATGTATGAATGATTTTAAGTAAATTGATATATGTTTTATACATTGAAACATATTAAATTACTATGATGTTGGTTAGGCCGAGAGTGAGTGGTGAGACATTGATTTATGTCCATATGATTTTAAGGCATAAATGGATTAATGTACATGTGTTAATAATTATGATGTAATTAGAATTAATCAATTGGATTAATTAATACATGTAATTAGTTGGCAATCAAGGTGTTTGATAAAATGCATAAATGAACTATATGATATTTAGGAATGCTGCCAACCAAGTGTTTGTGAAAATGCCTAAGTGAAATGGCTAAGAAATAGGCATGGATGACATGCCATGGCATAACTGATGGCATGGGTAGCTCTCGTCCATGGCATATGGCCGAGAGGCCCAATGGGCCAAGCCCAAATATTTTAGGCCCAATAAGATGTAATGGGTCTAGGACAAGCCCAATAAGAGTTGGTGGGCCCCACAAGCCCAATAGACCCAACGAAAATAAATAGTAAAATGAAAATGGGCTTAAGGCATAGTTAGGCCCATTAAGAATTATTAAGGCCCATTAAAGGAAATAGACTGTATTTAATGTGAAATACAGTAGGGAAAGTGTAATTAACCTAATAAATGGTTATATGCAGCTCCAGAGAGTATTGAAGAAGCAAATCGGACTGCTGAAACGAGCAGCGCAAAGAAAGTGAAATTTCTCGAGTGATTGCAGGTAAGGGACTTTTGTGAGTAGTTAGAGATACCTGCACATATTTTCATCTGCTTTTACATTCACTAAAAAACTCTGAGGGTCAGAGAAAGTGAATAATAATTATTGCGACCCGATAGTGGCAAATTATGATTTTGCCCCTAGTTAGTCAAAAAGTCAACTTTTGTGAAAAGTTGTAAAAAGCATGAAAACCACTATTTTGAGTGTTTAACTGCTATTTAGCAGGAGAATAAATAGATGGGCTAATGATTTTAAGGTTGATGTGAATTAAGCACACTTCATAGTGCTGATTTTGATGTTTTGTAAATCATCCCTTTTTAAAGAGTCATCTATCATATTTTGTGAGAATGAATCATGCTGGAGCACAGCTCGCACTGGATTTCATATATTTTCCACATACATTAGTGCTGAATTTTGATTCGCACTAGATTTCCATGACATGCATGATAGAGTATTGGAGTTATTACTCGTACTCAGTTTTATATGATATATGCATGACAGAGTGCTGGAGCGATTAGCTCATACTCGAGTTTTTCATGAGATACATGACAGAGTGCTGGAGCATTGCTCGTACTCAATTCTTCATGATTTATACATGACATAGTACTGGAGCTATTGCTCGTACTTGATTTGATGATATTGTGCATAGCATGGTACTGGAGCTATTGCTCGTACTTGATTTAATACATGAACTATGCATTGACCTAGTTGCTAGAGGTTTACTCGCACTAGAGTTGAGTTTGTGATGTGAAACAGTGTTTGAGCGGAGTGTCGACTGTGAATCGCACTCAAAGGCGCACACTGTATGTGATATATAATACATGTTACAAACCCATGCCCGCATCCTTGTGTGACTGAGTGTCACATTATGTGAGAGGATAGCCACATGAGGGTATTAGAGATGTGGTATGATATTTCATGGTTTGAGGGCTAAGACCTATGGCAGGCACCCCGACTGTGATGTATCGTCCACAGGTGCACTTTGTACCGTGCCTGGGGCATGGGAGTACACTGTACCGTGTGTTGTTGTGGAGTTGAGGAGGATATAGCTGACGGTTGTGATGGACTGACCCCCCGCCCGTTGCAGCAGTGATGCCCCGCACACCGAGTATTGTGTTGCTTGGGATCACATGTCGGATATGATCATAGTCCAGGATACTATTTGCATTTCACCACAGAGTCTCACATGATATATCATATTGATTGACTGATTTAAATTGCGGACAGACCTGAGGGATGGGTCGGACTCCGATTTTGTGATGTGAATTATTTAATGCCATATTTATTGTGATTTAAATATACATGGCATGATTTACATAAAGGCATGATTTATATAAAGATGTATTGTTTTGCACTACATGCCTACATTTGAGAAAGAAAGTATGATTTCTGTACATGAGATTTAATCTGTACAAGTATACATATATATATTTAAAGACATGCTTTTAAAGTGAGTAAAGGAAATAATGTTTTCAAGGCATAACATTATTTTGAGTAGATAGTGTAGATATCTACTTGCTTACCTGATTTCCTTATTGAGCGCGTTGTATGCTCACCCCTCTTTCTTTACATCTCTTTACAAAGCATCAGCAGTAGAGCGAGAGTTATCGAGGGATAGTGTTCCTGAGTCCATTGCTAGTTCCTATCGATCGCCAGGTATACAGACTTTGTACGGTTATATATCTAAACATAGAAATTGCACAGTGATGTATACGCTATATATAATGGGGAATGTATTTGTATTAGATTTTATATAATCTTACATATATTATAAAAGTAGTTACACTCAGTAACAGTATATTGACATGTATGTATGAAAATGGATAATGTAGTAAGCAAGGATTCTGACATCGAATCACAGCCCAACCATTGAAGAGAGGAAAGGTAAGTTAAAAATGCGAAAAATTTGTAGTGATTTTGGTTAAAGTCATGGATTGAGAACGAGTCCTGACTCATCAGTGAATTTCATCGCTTTATAGATGTTGAACATAACTGATTCATCATTCATCCTCAAGGTTAATTGCCCTCTCTGAACATCGATTAGTGCTCTCCCAGTGGCAAGGAATGGTCTCCCAAGTATAAGCAAAATTTCTTTGTCCTCTTCATATTCTAAGACTACAAAATCGATAGGAAAAATTAGCTTATCAACTTTAACAAGTACATCTTCTACTATACCTTTGGGATAAGTAATCGATCTATCCGCTAGT
This sequence comes from Firmiana major, assembly GCA_033439115.1. Lineage (NCBI taxonomy): Eukaryota > Viridiplantae > Streptophyta > Magnoliopsida > Malvales > Malvaceae > Firmiana > Firmiana major. The sequence continues at coordinate 14,677,746 of CM065903.1, read as the reverse complement.
TGCAGTGTTATGGTGGTCGGCTTCACATCTCCAAGACCTAGGCTCTTGAAAATAGATAAAGGCATTAAATTTATGCTATTACCTAAATCACACAATGCTTTACCCACTTTCGATCCTCCAATCTCACATGGAATAGTAAAGCTTCCAGGGTCTTTCAATTTTTGTGGTAACTTCTGCTACAAAATCGCACTGCATTCCTCTGTCAAGTTGACAGTTTCATAATCCTCAAGTCTCCATTTCTTTGACAGCACCTCTTTCATGAATTTCGCATAATGCGGCATCTACTACAAGGCATCAACAAACGGAATGTTAATATGTAATTTCTTAAATATATCTAGAAATTTCTTAAACTCAGATTCAATCTTCCTTTTATACAAAGCTTGAGGATAAGGAATAGATGGTTTCAACAAAGGAGGATTATCAGGAAAAAGTTTACTAAAAGGTTTAGAATCAACTCCCTGTTTAACCATTTCTGATTCTGCATCTTTTGACCCAATAGGTTCGACTTGCTTCTTCTGTACCTCAGTGATTAGTGCAGTTTCTTCTTTCTCTACTACCTTTGGTGGCTCATAGGTGTTCCCACTTCTAAAAGATATAGCATTGCAGTGTTCTTTCGGATTTAGCACTGTATCACTAGGGAACTTACCTTTTTCATTCAAAGAACTGACAACTGCAGCTAATTGTCCCAAAGTAGTCTCAACAGACTTCAACTGCCCACCAAGACTAGTATTCATCTCTGACATTTTAGCTTCCATATTGTCTAACCACGCATCAGTTTTGCTAAATTGTGTTCTAGTTTCAGCCATGAACTCCTCAAATTCGTTCCTTCTAACTCCACCATAACCTTAGGAATTCCTTTGGTTATTGAATTTTGTATTGCTGTTACTTACTGCTGGTGGGTTTAGAACATTCTTAGAATTACCATAAGATAGATTCTCATGGTTTCTGAATCCTGGCTGGAAATAGTTTGGAACCTGATTTCCCTGAAAACCAAAGTTACGATTATTAACATAATTCACCTGCTCCGAATCTGTCCCCATCACGTTAGGATTTGCGTTGTCAGGATGAATAATAGCTTGCGGCCCTTGTATACCCATTGAAGAAATTAGTGTTGAAATCTGCTCAAGTCTTACTAGAATGGTTGTCTGCGTATCTAACTCATGCATACTTGCTACTCTTCTGACATTAGCTCTTTCACCTGGCCATTGGCTGCTGTTTATAACCATCTCCTCAATTAACTGCATAGCTTGATCAGGTGTCTTAGACCATAGTGACCCTCCTACTGAGGCATCCACAGTAGCTCTTGTCTGCGGAGTCATGCCTCTATAGAAAACTTGTATCTAGTTTCCTTCATCATATCCATGTTGAGGGCATCTACGCAATAACTCTTTAAATCGCTCCCATGCCTCATGTAATGGCTCTTGGTCTAACTGTGTGAATTAGGCAATCTCTAATCTCATCTGCATAGTCTTTCTTGGTGGGAAATACTTTGCCAAGAATATTTGTGCCATCACTACCCATATTGGAATGCTTCCTGCTGGTAGATTTTGATACCAACTCAACACTTTATCCCCAAGAGAAAAAGGAAATAATCTTAGCCGAATAGCATCGTCAGATGATCCATTAATCTTAATGGTGCTACAAATCTGCAGAAAACTTGTCAAATGTGTATTAGGATCCTCCAAAGTTGAACCTCCAAATTGGTTTTGCATAACCATGTTGATCAATGCCGGCTTCAATTCAAAGTTATTACAGTTCACAGGAATCTCTCTTATAGCAGCAAAATTTTGGTTCACAACTGGGGTGAAATAATCGCGTATAGCTCGCTGCTGCTGATTATCATCTGCCATGATTAAATTTCGATTTTTCTCTTCAAATCTGTTATGTTGAATTTGTCTTATGGTTTTCTCTAACTCTGGATCTAACTCTTCTTTTATATCTGTATTTCCTCTACTGCGAGTTTTTACCATTCACCTAAAAAAATTATAGATAATAAATTAAAATAAAAATAGAAATAAAAATCTAAATTAAAGTAAAGGCTATTTGGGAACAGTGTCAACAAGAAACTAAACAATAGTTCCTTAGCAACGGCGCCAGAAAACTTGTTGTCCTAAAATGGAACACTACTGCAACTGCACAAGTCAGTTTTCGAGTATAAAATAAATATGAGTATCGTCCCACAAGGAACTGTGTCTATCGCTAATCACTGTAATCAACAACCTTGAGCTTTATTTAGAAAATTGATGAATGTTGGTTAAAATCATATTTACTATTCTAATTATTAACTATGGAACAAATTAATTAAAGAAAATCACAAAAATTACGAATGAAAATATCAATAGCAAAATATTCCTAGAAATCGATTTCACCTAACTAGGGTTCATGCAAATCATTTGATCAATTGTTCTTTTGATTTCAATTTGTTTATAGTAAACTATTTCTTGTTTATCTATCCCGAGTTTTAAACAGTCATACCCAATTTACCTAATCCTAACCTCTCGATTTAGAATTAAATAATAGAATTCATTAAGCAATAATAATTCGTTTCTCGATGGCTCATAAGAATTGTCAACCTCCCGATTCAACAATGTCCTATGTTAATCTACCCTTGTGCATATAAATAATCCCCTCTCCCGAGTGCCGGATTCTTATACTAATTCATCTAATTGGTGGTCAATCAACTAGAGCATTAAGAACAAGTATATTAAATAAACATAATTGAAATCATCCAAAGTAATTGCAATCTGCCCAAAGTTGGTTACCTCGATTCTAGAAAAAAGGAGTTTAGTTCCTAAACATCATAATAAACATCCAAGAATTCCAATTTAACATCCCAAGAACAAAATTGGTGAAAAAGATGAAAAAGATGAAGTTTCTATGGAGCTAAATTAATCTTGAAGTCTTCTGCTGTAGCCTCTTTCGAAATTCTGATAAAAAGACTATTTATAAGGTTTTCAAACACTAAAACGCGGAAGACCACGTGGCAAAACAGTGTCGCCCTAATCAGACTGCTATGTTACGGCAATGGTATTAATTTCTCAAATCTGCTCTGCACTGTCCAATTTCTTCTATTGCTGTAGCATAAGTCACGATCAACACCCTCTAACTTCAATTCTTCATGGAATCATCAGAACCAGCTCCAAAAGCCTTAACTTCTCAAATTGTTCTTTTTCCTGCACAAGTGCACAAAACACATAAAACATACCTAATATTGCAAAGAACAAATCAAATAACTAAGTAAAAAGGGTCCTAAACATATATAAAATTCAGTGCTAACAGAGTGCCTTAATTAATTCTTAGTTTCCAAATAATAGATAAAATGGAAAAAATTGGGTTTCACATTTCTCCCCACCTTTTAGGTATTTGTCTGTCACGACCCAATTCCATTCTCTTTAACCGAAAATCACTGAAAATTTTTCGCGTTTTACTGTTACCTTACCCGGTCGTGAACTAACTCACCACACACTGTTGGGCTGTGAGTCAATAATAAACACCATATCTCATTCATTCTCAATTAATTAAAATGATGTCATACATGTGTATTTAATCGTGTACTTATACGAATACATGTTTTACTGACATCTACATCCTCCATAAGAACAACTCAAAAGAATACTGTGCTTATACATTGTTTAGATACAAAAAGAATCACTGTGTATATACCTTTAAGCGATGGAGATGCAGCGGAGTCCAAAATACCACGCCTCGGTCCTCACTGGGCAACTATACACGCTCTGTAGGGGGGAAAATAGAGTGGGATGAGCAACCACACGCTCAGTAAGTCAATAATGCAAGCATGGTAGATAACTACTCTATCTACATGCTGATAGTGTTATGCATAAATCATTTATAGTAGGAGCATGAGGAATAAAACTATGCCATATGAATATACATATATATCATGTATCAAAGTCATGTAAAATTGGCATATAAAACATTGTAAAACATCATGTATAAATCATCTCATGCTCGATCTCATTTAAATTCATAAAAAGGGCAATTCATTTAGAAACCTCCTTTTTTAAACCCACGTCATAAAACTCTTTCTCATCACATACAATCACATCACATCAATTCACAATCACAACCTCATCTTCATTTCATAATTCAAATCCACGAGGCTCGACCCCTCCTTCGGGTCTACCTTAAACAATCACAATCACACTTAGAGATTTAAAATCATGTGGTAGTAAGTGAACCAAGCAAGGAGACAGGTTACTATATCTCAAGTGACTACTTTGGCCAATCGTCACATATCATCCCAGACCACACTGATTCCAGTGTGCGGGGTATCATGCTAGCACGAAGGTGGGTTAGTTCTCTGCCAGACTTTCTCAAATCAAGTAACCACCACGCGGTACATCGTACTCCATGTGATATACACGGTACATCGTACTCCGCGAACCCATAACATGGTTGGGGGTGCCTGCCATAGGTATTATCTACCCCATACCAAGTGTAACCTTTATAGTCTCAAGAGCGCGTGGGAGTAACCTCAATACCAGGTCCTAGCCCCTCATGGCCTTGCTCGCCCCTGTTGGGTTCCCTGATCCAGGTCCTAGCCCCTCACCCTCACCTCACCTAAGAGGTCTGTCAGGCCTGTTGGGTTCCCTGGATGGATTATGTCAGGTCCTAGCCCCTCACCCTCACCCCACCTAAGAGGTCTGTCAGGCCTGTTGGGTTCCCTGAGTTAATCCGTATCTCTCACCACGGCCTCATACATACCACAGTGTGAAAACCAGCGCGAGCTACGCTCTAGCGCGAATTCATGCATCAAAACCAATCACTTCGTACGAGCAACGCTCTGGTACGGCATTTATGCATAAAATATGAAGAAACCATGTACGAGCATAGCTCCAGTACAGTTATATGCATAAGAAAAACCACTCAAATCCACGTACGAGCGTAAGCTCCAGTACGGTTTATAAACATCATCACAATTTAAATTCAAAGCGAGAGCTAAGCTCAAGCACGTTTCACACAAGTGAAAACATAGAAATCCAGCGCGAGTGAAGCTCTAGCGCGATTTATGTCATACAAATGTGATAGGTGGCTCATATATAATTTATCAATCCCGACAATTCGGGTTTAGCACTCACAAATGCTTTTCCACAACAAAAATACAATACTAGCTGACCTATCTACAAGCTTGCTTAAAACCAAGCAAATTCGTTTTGAAAAGCATCAAAACATTAGATTTATGCAATTATTAGCCTTACTATCCCATTTCATAAAATCCACTTCAAATCCAAAACTGCGCATATACTCATCATCATTCACGAATACCATTAACATTTATTTGAGCAATCATGCATTTCATAAAAACACCCGATATTCATCCACAAGTTCAAAGTACGAGCAGCTACCTCTATATACTCACAAAATTCCCTTACCTGGAATCGCGATGCGTGGTTCCACTTCCTTAAGCTGCTTACTCGTACGGTTCGGTTCGTCTTCAACGAACTCTTCGGGACTGCACAAAATCGTATCCCGCATTATATTCGATCCATATATTGCAACCCTTGTGCTTGCTATAGTCAATTTAATCTATAGCCTCTATTAAAGCTTATTTGGTCTCGTTTCATTACTTTATCCATAACTCGAGTCTATGGATCTTCTTAGGCCTATTAACTTATTCAAAATCGATATTAAATCGACATTAAGCCCATAGTGTTCATATTCCATGAATCCCCTCACTATGACATTTTTCAATCATATACATACCCATTTCCACAATTCCTCCAAACTCACAATGTAATCTCATTTAACCATTTAAAATCATAAATATTACCCCAATAACAACTTTAGCATGCCATAAATCATAGGCTCATTCAATCCCACATATCCTCACATTATACCCATTTTAGATTTCTAGGTCACACCAATTCCACTACATTCCTAGGTAGTTTATCCATCAATACTCATATCAATCAACTCCAAAATCAATTAATAGCTAATGCATTTGGATTGGAGTGTTAGAATCTTACCAATATGATTTCTCTTCTTGCTCCAATTGGTAATGCCCTTAACTCCTTCGATTCCAAAAAATGGGACAATGCCCTCTCGCTATGTTGTTCTTCTCTTTGATAGGAACAACTTTGCCTCTAATGATCTCTCTTCAAATCTCACTGAAAATGGTTGATTTTAGAGAGGGAAAGTTAGGTTTTTGGGTTGAAAATGGGAGGTTAATGTGTTTTTCTGAGATTTTCCAGATTTTCAGCTCTCCTTATATAGAAATGACTTGAGGAGATCGATCTGGTCTAAGAGGAGATCGATCTGGTCCCTTAAAATCCCTCTTTTTCACGGCATTTTTAAGCCTGAGATCGATCTGTCGAAGCAATGAGATCGATCTGTTGAAGCATGAGATCGATCTGTTGAAGCATGAGATCGATCTGGTCCTAAACAGGGAGCTAAGGAGATCGATCTGGGTGCTTGGGGATCGATCTTTCCACTACAGAATGCTTGGCAGATCGATCTGGCTCCATTGGAGATCGATCTGCTCTATTCTTTCACCCAAATAAGAGCATTCTGGCTCTTCCAGATCGATCTCTCATCCTATGAGATTGATCTGGACCTCATGTTTTCCAGATTTCCTGCAGTTTTTCTGCTGCAACTCATACCAACACATCCTTAATCTATTGCCATGGCCATTTTCTCATCCATCCACCTTTATAACTTGAAAATGGCATCCATTCATACCTTATGCACATTGAAACTTGGGTGCATTCATTGTATGTTCAAAGGTATGCTACATAAAACCAAATGGAAGCATAACTCCATTCCATTTTACCACACTACTCATCTTGAGTCTCAATCACATCCATCACTTGCTAGAACTCATTTCTTCGTATTCATACTCAATGAAACTTGTATGTACGTTACAATTTATATTACACATACATACATTGAATCCATGGACTTACATCAATCATACTTTACATTACAAGTCCATTCATATTATTTGATCCAATTACACATATTACCCTTTTACATATACGGGGTCTTACATTCTCCCCTCCTTCAAGGAATTTGGTCCTCCAAATTAGAACCAAGTCACTTTTCAAACAGTTGGGGGTACTTCTCCCGTATCAAGTTCTCCAATTCCCACGTGGCCTCTTCCGCCGTGTGGTGTTGCCAAAGCACTTTCACCAAGGGAATTGTCTTATTCCGCAACACTTTCTCTTTCCTGTCCAATATCCGAATCGGCTTCTCAACATACGTCATACTCTCATGGAGCTCCAACGGCTCATATCTTATCACGTGTGCCGGGTCCGGGTGATACTTTCGAAGCATCGAGACGTGGAAGACGTTGTGGACATTTGCCAAGTCCGGTGGCAATGCCAATCTATACGCCTTATCTCCCACTCTCTCCAAAATCTCGAAGGGTCCGATATATCTAGGGCTCAGCTTACCCTTCTTACCGAATCTCATAATACCCTTCGATGGTGATACCCTCAGAAATACCGACTCACCCTCATCAAACTCTAGTGGTCTCCGTCTCTTGTCAGCATAACTCTTTTGCCGGCTCTGAGCTGTCCGTAATCTCTCACATATCAACTGGACGTTCTCAGATGCCTGCTGCACTAAGTCCGGAGCAAAAATTTGTCTGTCACCAACCTCTTCCCATCCAATAGGGGAACGGCATCTACGCCCGTATAATGCCTCATAGGGTGCCATCCCGATACTAGCATGATAGCTATTATTATAAGCGAACTCGGCTAACTGCAGGTGGTCATCCCAGGAGCCTCTAAAATCCAGCACACACGCTCTCAACATATCCTCGAGGGTCTGTATAGTCCTCTCTGACTGCCCATCTGTCTGAGGATGAAAAGCGGTGCTAAAACTCAATCGGGTCCCCAGCGCTTCCTGAAAATGTTCCCAGAAATGGGAAGTGAAGCGGGCATCCCTATCAGAAACAACGCTCACTGGTACACCATGTAGCTGTACTATCTCTCGAATATACAGGTTCGCCAACTGACTCAGTGTATCGGTAGCTCTCATAGCCAAGAAATGGGCGGACTTAGTCAACCGGTCCACAATAACCCATATGGCATCATGACCTCTACGGGTCCTCGGCAACCCCATCACAAAATCCATGGTGACATGCTCCCACTTCCATGTCGGTATTTGTAGAGGCTGCAATAATCCTGCAGGCTTCTGATGCTCTACCTTCACTTGCTGACAAACGAGACACTTAGCGACATATTTAGCAATGTCACTCTTTATTCCAGACCACCAATAAACCTTCTGAAGGTTTTGATACATCTTGGTACTTCCCGGATGTATCGTATACTTCGATGAGTAAGCTTCTGATAAAATCATTCTCCTGATCTCAGGATCCCTGGGAACGCATACTCTGCCTCTGAACCTCAATAAGCCATCAGCACTCTGCTCAAAATCAATACCCACACCTGTCTGTACCTGCCTCAGCCAATCGATACACCGTCGATCGCTCTGCTGGGCTTGCCGAATACGACCAATTAACTCTGGCTCTAGTCTCAAACTAGCCATGATCTCAAGTCTCTCAGATCTAGGTGGGGTTACATCCAAACTGAGGTTCGCAAAGTGTTCTAACAATTCATGTTCCCGTACCATCATATAAGACACCAACCCAAGGTTCTTTCTACTCAAAGCATCGGCAACTACATTTGCCTTACCCGGGTGGTACATGATTTCACAATCATAGTCCTTCAGGAGTTCGAGCCATCTCCTCTGTCTCATATTCAGCTCTTTCTGCGAGAACAGGTACTTAAGGCTCTTATGATCTGTGAACACCTGAAATTTCTCACCATAGAGATAGTAGCGCCATATTTTCAAAGCAAATACTACTGCCGCCAACTCCAAATCATGTGTCGGGTAGTTCCTCTCATGATCTTTCAACTGTCTAGATCCATAGGCAACTACCTTCCCATCCTGCATAAGCACACAGCCCAGTCCCCGGTGTGATGCATCCGTATACACCGAGAATCCTCCTGAGCTTGTAGGAATGGTGAGAACTGGAGCAATCGTCAATCGACGCTTAAGCTCCTCAAAACTCCTCTCACATGCCTCATCCCATGTAAACTTAACATCTTTACGCGTGAGGCGTGTCAACGGAGCAGCTAGTCTGGAGAAACCCTCTACAAATCTCCGATAATATCCTGTCAATCCCAGGAAGCTCCTGATCTCAGTTACTGTCTTGGGCTGTTCCCACTGTACAACTGCCTCTATCTTGGATGGATCCACTGATACCCCATCCTTAGACATAACATGCCCCAGAAATGAGATCTATTCCAACCAAAAGTTACACTTGCTGAGTTTGGCATACAATTCTCTCTCTCGGAGGGTCTGCAGAACTATCCTCAAGTGCTCCTCATGATCTTCCCTGGACTTGGAATACACCAAAATATCATCGATAAACACTATCACAAACTTATCCAGGTATGGCTTTAATATATCATTCATCAATGCCATAAATGCTGCGGGAGCATTCGTCAATCCGAATGGCATCACCAAAAACTCGTAGTGGCCATAACAGGTACGAAATGCTGTCTTGGGTACATCTCCACTCCTGATCCTCAACTGATGGTACCCTGACCGCAGATCTATCTTAGAAAATACTTCGGCTCCCTGGAGCTGATCCAACAAATCATCGATTCTTGGAAGGGGGTACTTATTCTTAATGGTGGCCTTATTCAACAACCGGTAATCTATACACAGTCGGAGGCTTCCATCCTTCTTCCTTACAAATAGAACTGGTGCTCCCCAAGGTGAGACACTCGGTCGAATAAACCCCTTCTCAAGCAGCTCTTGCAGCTGTTTCTTCAGCTCTTCCAACTCTATCGGAGCCATTCTATAGGGTGGTTTTGATATTGGCTCGGTACCAGGCACTAACTCAATGCAAAATTCCATTTCCCTTTTAGGTGGTAGTCCTGGTAATTCATCCGGAAAGACATCAGGGTAATCCAAAATTACGGGTATGTCCTTCAATTCCGGGTGTGCCTCATCTATATCGACCACATAGGCAATGAACCCTTCACATTATCCTCTCCATCGTTAGTAACATAAACCATCACTCCACATTCAATATTTGTCATGAACAATAAATTTATCTCTCAAGCAATATGAATTTAAAATCATACTCCTTTTATTTACAACAAACATGCTAGTTTCATATCATTTCTTTTTATCAAAGTTTACAATAAGATTGTCTAATCCTGAAAACATCAATGTTTTGGCATGACAATCCATCACAACACGATTGGTAGCCAACCAATCCATTCCCAAAATTACATCAAAATCATTCATATTCAATAAAATCAGATTGGCTATCATTTCCTTCCCCTCTATCTTTAATTTACAATCCCTACATGCATGCTCAGTCAATTGACTATCATTCATGGGTGTGGAAATCATCAACATTTTATCCAACAATGTTGTTTTCACATATTTCAACAATTTATGTGCAAAGGAAGGTGATATGAAAGAATGCGTGGCACCAGGATCAAATAATACCAATGCTTCCAAATCAAAGATTCGGATGGTACCTTTAATCACATCTGTCGAAGCATCTGCGGTGTCCTGATCCAGTGCATGTACTCTTCCTCTGCTCACACCCGCAGCTTGTTTCCCTTTTTCCTCAGCTGTAGCCCTCCTCCTCGGGGCTGCTGTCTCAACTGGAGCTCCCTCAGGCTCCTTGCCCTTCTGTGGGGCAACCTCAATCATCTCAGTGCAGTACCTCGATATATGTCCTGGCCTCCCACACCTAAAACACGAAACAGGGGGCGCCTGACATGGCCTAGTCCCATGGTATCTCCCACATCTCCTACACTGATCCGTGGTAGGTCGTGATCCTCCAATAGTTATACCCCTCGGCGCTGTCAAGGCTAGGTATACGGGAGGTCTGGCAGCTCTCTCCTGCACCTCCTCGATCTTAGGCCTCTTCTCGAAAAACCTTTGGCCACCTCTCTTGGCCACTCTTCCAAACCCGGATCTCTTCCGGTCTCTGTCCTTCCTAACATTGACTCTCTCAAGCTCGGAGGCATTTCGCTCAAAGTCTTGCTCACACAACTGAGCCTTATGTACAGCCTCCTCATAAGTCACAATATCGAAGGGAGCTAGCTTAGTCCGGATGGCCAATCTTAATCCATCCATGAACTTTTGTATCTTTCGGGTCTCCCTACCCATCGTGTCAGGGTCATATCTCCCCAATGACATAAACTTGGACTCATACTCGTCCACAGTCCGGTTCCCTTGAACCAAATTCATAAATTCCATCCGCAATTTTCTTTGGGCGGTAGCTGGAATATACTGTCTCCTGAAGGCCTCTAGAAATATTTCCCACGAGATCTCAGAGTGTCTGGCCCTCAAAATAACCTCGGTGGACCTCCACCAATGTTCGGCCTCGCCTTTCAACATAAACACGGCAAAGGCTACCTTTTCAGCTGAAGTACATCGGAAAAACCTATATAGTTTCTCCATCTCATACACCCAATCCTCCGTAATCACTGGGTCCTTCACCCCTCTAAACACTGGGGGTTTCAGCGCTTGAAACTCTCGCAACCTGCTCAAGTCGCAGTCATAACCCACATCACTACCGCTCTGCTGTGGAGCGATAGGAGAAGCTGTATCATGGGCTGGAGGTGGTGTAACTGTAGCTGTCTCAGCAGCATGAGGTCTCTCCGCCTCTGCAGTTGCCTGTTCAGTAGTAGGCTGTGCTGCGGGACCTCGTCTATCACCGGCACCCAATGCCTGCGTGACTATCTCCACCAGACTCTCAATACTCCGCTCTAACCTAGCGAAGCGAGCCTCAGTATCACCTGCTCTTTCAGCAGGGTTCTGTGGAGCCTGCTCAGTCTGTGGCTCCGCACGACTCTCAGGCCTACCTCTACGGCATCTAGCACGTGCTCTCGCCCCTCTACCTTTTCGTGTAACTGGCATAGTGCCTAACTTCCTGTATTATAATAATTTATTAAGCTCTATCCATCACAGTATACACAGTTATATCTAAACAAAAGCACAGTACTATGGGGATGTACTTTCCTACATTTTATTAATGACTCACATCAGGCCAACGCAGCTCTGATACCAATCTCTGTCACGACCCAATTCCATTCTCTTTAACCGAAAATCACTGAAAATTTTTCGCGTTTTACTGTTACCTTACCCGGTCGTGAACTAACTCACCACACACTGTTGGGCTGTGAGTCAATAATAAACACCATATCTCATTCATTCTCAATTAATTAAAATGATGTCATACATGTGTATTTAATCGTGTACTTATACGAATACATGTTTTACTGACATCTACATCCCCCATAAGTACAACTCAAAAGAATACTGTGCTTATACATTGTTTAGATACAAAAAGATTCACTGTGTATATACCTTTAAGCGATGGAGATGCAGCGGAGTCCAAAATACCACGCCTCGGTCCTCACTGGCAACTATACACGCTCTGTAGGGGGAAAATAGAGTGGGATGAGCAACCACACGCTCAGTAAGTCAATAATGCAAGCATGGTAGATAACTACTCTATCTACATGCTGATAGTGTTATGCATAAATCATTTATAGTAGGAGCATGAGGAATAAAACTATGCCATATGAGTATACATATATATCATGTATCAAAGTCATGTAAAATTGGCATATAAAACATGGTAAAACATCATGTATAAATCATCTCATGCTCGATCTCATTTAAATTCATAAAAAGGGCAATTCATTTAGAAACCTCCTTTTTTAAACCCACGTCATAAAACTCTTTCTCATCACATACAATCACATCACATCAATTCACAATCACAACCTCATCTTCATTTCATAATTCAAATCCACGAGGCTCGACCCCTCCTTCGGGTCTACCTTAAACAATCACAATCACACTTAGAGATTTAAAATCATGTGGTAGTAAGTGAATCAAGCAAGGAGACAGGTTACTATATCTCAAGTGACTACGTTGGCCAATCGTCACATATCATCCTAGACCACACGGATTCCAGTGTGCGGGGTATCATGCTGGCACGAAGGTGGGTTAGTTCTCCGCCAGACTTTCTCAAATCAAGTAACCACCACGCGGTACATCGTACTCCATGTGATATACACGGTACATCGTACTCCGCGGACCCATAACATGGTTAGGGGTGCCTGCCATAGGTCTTATCTACCCCATACCAAGTGTAACCGTTATAGTCTCAAGAGCGCGTGGGAGTAACCTCAATACCAGGTCCTAGCCCCTCATGGCCTTGCTAGCCCCTGTTGGGTTCCCTGATCCAGGTCCTAGCCCCTCACCCTCACCTCACCTAAGAGGTCTGTCAGGCCTGTTGGGTTCCCTGGATGGATTATGTCAGGTCCTAGCCCCTCACCCTCACCCCACCTAAGAGGTCTGTCAGGCCTGTTGGGTTCCCTGAGTTAATCCGTATCTCTCACCACGGCCTCATACATACCACAGTGTGAAAACTAGCGCGAGCTATGCTCTAGCGCGAATTCATGCATCAAAACCAATCACTTCGTACGAGCAACGCTCTGGTACGGCATTTATGCATAAAATATGAAGAAACCATGTACGAGCATAGCTCCAGTACAGTTATATGCATAAGAAAAACCACTCAAATCCACGTACGAGCGTAAGCTCCAGTACGGTTTATAAACATCATCACAATTTAAATTCAAAGCGAGAGCTAAGCTCAAGCACGTTTCACACAAGTGAAAACATAGAAATCCAGCGCGAGTGAAGCTCTAGCACGATTTATGTCATACAAATGTGATAGGCGGCTCATATATAATTTATCAATCCCGACAATTCGGGTTTAGCACTCACAAATGCTTTTCCACAACAACAATACAATTCTAGCCGACCTATCTACAAGCTTGCTTAAAACCAAGCAAATTCGTTTTGAAAAGCATCAAAACATTAGATTTATGCAATTATTAGCCTTACTATCCCATTTCATAAAATCCACTTCAAATCCAAAACCGCGCATATACTCATCATCATTCACGAATACCATCAACATTTATTTGAGCAATCATGCATTTCATAAAAACACCCGATATTCATCCACAAGTTCAAAGTACGAGCAGCTACCTCTATATACTCACAAAATTCCCTTACCTGGAATCGCGATGCGTGGTTCCACTTCCTTAAGCTGCTTACTCGTACGGTTCGGTTCGTCTTCAACGAACTCTTCGGGACTGCACAAAATCGTATCCCGCATTATATTCGATCCATATATTGCAACCCTTGTGCTTGCTATAGTCAATTTAATCTATAGCCTCTATTAAAGCTTATTTGGTCTCGTTTCATTACTTTATCCATAACTCGAGTCTATGGATCTTCTTAGGCCTATTAACTTATTCAAAATCGATATTAAATCGACATTAAGCCCATAGTGTTCATATTCCATGAATCCCCTCACTATGACATTTTTCAATCATATACATACCCATTTCCACAATTCCTCCAAACTCACAATGTAATCTCATTTAACCATTTAAAATCATAAATATTACCCCAATAACAACTTTAGCATGCCATAAATCATAGGCTCATTCAATCCCACATATCCTCACATTATACCCATTTTAGATTTCTAGGTCACACCAATTCCACTACATTCCTAGGTAGTTTATCCATCAATACTCATATCAATCAACTCCAAAATCAATTAAATAGCTAATGCATTTGGATTGGAGTGTTAGAATCTTACCAATATGATTTCTCTTCTTGCTCCAATTGGTAATGCCCTTAACTCCTTCGATTCCAAAAAATGGGATAATGCCCTCTCGCTATGTTGTTCTTCTCTTTGATAGGAACAACTTTGCCTCTAATGATCTCTCTTCAAATCTCACTGAAAATGGTTGATTTTAGAGAGGGAAAGTTACGTTTTTGGGTTGAAAATGGGAGGTTAATGTGTTTTTCCGAGATTTTCCAGATTTTCAGCTCTCCTTATATAGAAATGACTTGAGGAGATCGATCTGGTCCAAGAGGAGATCGATCTGGTCCCTTAAAATCCCTCTTTTTCACGGCATTTTTAAGCCTGAGATCGATCTGTCGAAGCAATGAGATCGATCTGTTGAAGCATGAGATCGATCTGTTAAAGCATGAGATCGATCTGTTGAAGCATGAGATCGATCTAGTCCTAAACAGAGAGCTAAGGAGATCGATCTGGGTGCTTGGGGATCGATCTTTCCACTACAGAATGCTTGGCAGATCGATCTGGCTCCATTGGAGATCGATCTGCTCTATTCTTTCGCCCAAATAAGAGCATTCTGGCTCTTCCAGATCGATCTCTCATCCTATGAGATCGATCTGGACCTCATGTTTTCCAGATTTCCTGCAGTTTTTCTGCTGCAACTCATACCAACACATCCTTAATCTATTGCCATGGCCATTTTCTCATCCATCCACCTTTATAACTTGAAAATGGCATCCATTCATACCTTATGCACATTGAAACTTGTGTGCATTCATTGTATGTTCAAAGGTATGCTACATAAAACCAAATGGAAGCATAACTCCATTCCATTTTACCACACTACTCATCTTGAGTCTCAATCACATCCATCACTTGCTAGAACTCATTTCTTCGTATTCATACTCAATGAAACTTGTATGTACGTTACAATTTATATTACACATACATACATTGAATCCATGGACTTACATCAATCATACTTTACATTACAAGTCCATTCATATTATTTGATCCAATTACACATATTACCCTTTTACATATACGGGGTCTTACAATTTGGTCCTCCAAATTCAGGTTAGTTCATCGAATAGCTGAGGGTACTTTTCTCTCATGTGGCTCTCTAGCTCCCACGTAGCTTCTTCTATCAAGTGGTGTTGCCAGAGAACCTATACCAATGAAATAGTCTTAGATCGAAGCACCTTTTCCTTTCTGTTGAGAATCTGGACTGGTTGCTCAACATAACTCGTATCTTCTTGTGCTTCCAGCGGTTCATACTCTATCACATGAGAAGGGTCTGGGTGATACTTCTTCAACATCGAAACATGGAAGACATCATGTACCCCAAGCAACTGTGGAGGTAAAACAAGTCAATATGCAACATCTCCCACTTTTTTTAATATCTTAAATAGACCAATGAAGCGAGGACTTAGCTTCCCTTTCTTTCCGAAGCACATGACACCCTTCATCGGAGACACTTTCAAAAATACAGAGTCCCCAACTTGAAATTCCAGAGGTCGTCTTTACACGTCAGTATAACTCTTCTGTCTACTTTGTGTTATCCTCAATCTATCACAGATTAGCTGAACATCTCTAGCTGCTCCTTTAACCAATTCGAGAGCAAGTATTTTCCTATCACCCACTTCTTCCCAAGCAATAGGGGATCTATATCTCCTGCCATACAGGGCTTCGTAAGGAGCCATCCCAATGCTAGCATGATAACAGTTATTATAGGCAAACTCTGCAAGAGATAAATGATTGTCTCATGAACCCTTAAAGTCCAATGCACACACCCTCATCTATCCTTTAAAATTGGAATAATCCACTCGAACTGGCCGTCGGTCTGAGGATGATAAGCGATACTCAAATTTAGTTGAGATCCTATGGCTTCCTGAAAACAAGTCCAGAACTTGAAACTAAACCGAGAATCTCCGTCAGAAGTAATGCTCACAAGAGCCCCATGCAATCATGCCACCTCTTTGACATATAAGTTTGCTAGCTTATCTAGTGAATTAGTACTCTTGATGGCAAGGAAGTGGGCACTCTTAGTCAATTTATCTACAATCACCCAGACTGCGTCATGAGCCCTCTAGGTTATTAGTAATCCCATAATAAAATCCATAGTAATATGCACCCATTTCCAAGTAGGCACCAGTAATGACTTAAGTAGCTCTGCTGGCTTCTGGTGCTCAACCTTAATCTGTTGGCAGACTAAACATCTAGACACAAAGTCTGCCACATCTCTCTTCATTCTAATCCACTAATACACCTTACGGAGTTTATGGTACATCTCAGTGCTTTCTAGGTGCATGGTGAATCGAGAACAATAAGATTCTTTCAGGATTCTATGTCTCAGGGTGTCATCAAGTGGCACATAAATACGACCCTGAAATCTTAATAATCCATCATCACTGACCGTGAAATCCAACTGCGATCTCTCTTTAACCTGACTAACCATATCCAGTAGCCTCAGATCATTCCTCTACCCTAACCTGATCTGATCCAATATATTAGGCTCAATCTATAGGCTAGCCATAAACCCATTCTCAACTTTATCAACATTAATTCTGAGCTCGGTGAACTATTCCAACAATCACCATGTAGGACACCATACCCTTTTCTACTGAGGGTATCTACTACCACATTTTCCTTGTCCGGATGGTACAAAATCTAGCAATCATAATCCTTCAAGAGCTCTATCCATCTTCTCTGTCTCATATTAAGCTCCTTCTAATCAAAGATATACTTGAGACTCTTATGGTCAGTGAAAATTTGGAATCTCTCACCATATAAGTAATGTCGTCATATTTTCAGTGAAAAAACTACTGCGACAAATTCCAAATCATGAGTGGGATAGTTAAGCTCATGGTCCTTAAGTTGATGGGAACCATAAGTGACTATTCTATCATTCTGCATCAGCACACAGCCTAAACCCTAGTGGGAGACATCACTGTACACCGTAAATCCTCCTAAACCACTCGAAATGGTCAAGACTGGTGTTGTAGTCAACCGATGCTTGAGCTCTTGAAAGCTCTACTCACATTGATCAGACCATTCAAATGGACCATTCTTACAAGTCAATCTGGCCAATGGAGCTGCAATTCTGGAAAACCCCTCGACAAATCTTCGGTAGTACCCTGCTAATCCCAAGAAACTCCAAACCTTTGTCATTGTCCTCGGTCTTTTCGATTTCAGCATTGCATCAACCTTGGACAGATCAACAGACACCCCATACTTTGATACAATATATCCGAGAAAAGAAATCTGAGCTAACCAAAATTCACATTTACTGAATTTTCCATACAGCTTCTTCTCACTGAGTATCTAGAGCACAATCCTCAAATACTGTTGGTGCTCCTCCCGAGACTTAGAATAGATCAAAATATCACCAATGAACATAATTAAAAAATTTATCTAAATATTTCAGGAAAACATCATTCAACAAGTTCATAAAGGCAGCAAGGGCGTTAGTCAGTCCAAGGCCATCTCTAAAAATTCATAGAGCCCGTATCGAATTCGAAAAACTGTCTTCAGTACATCAGCTTCCTTAATCCTCAACTGATGATAACCCGATCTCAAATCTATCTTAGAGAACACATAAGCCCCTCTCAGCTGATCGAACAGATCATCTATTCTTGGCAAGGGGTACCTATTCTTTATCGTCGCCTTATTTAGAAGTCTGTAATCTATACACAGACAGAGATTGCCATCTTTTTTTTCTGACACATAGTATCGAAGAACCCCACAGAGATACACTCGATCTAATGAACCCCTTATCGAGCAACTCTTGCAACTGTTTCTTCAGTTCCCCCAGTTCAACTAGTGTCATTCAATAAGGTGGCTTGGAGATAGGCTGAGTGTCAAGCACCAAATCAATTGCAAATATAATTTCCCCCTCCGGTGGTAACTCCGGTAAATCATCTGGAAAGACATAGGAAAACTCGCATACAACTAGAACATCTTGAATACTTGACAGTTTTTTACTATTATCAAAGACAAAAGCAATATAACCTTCACAAAAATCGAGACCATCAAAAATTTCAAACATATAAACACAAAACAACTTTACATAACATCATACCATATATTTCATTTCACATTAACAAAGCATACATCAAATTTATCAAGTAAAAAGAAGGTCACAATTTTAGTGTAGCAGTCTAGACTTACACGATTGGTAGCTAGCTAATCTATGCCCAAAATTACATCAAAATCATACATATTCAACAAAACTAGATTTGCTAACATATTTCTATCTCTTACCTTGATTTCACAATTTTTACACACCATATCAGTCATTTATGATTCATGCATGGGTGTGCTTATGTGTAACATGTGATTTAAAGGCTCAGGTTCTAGATGAATTTATGTGCAAACTGTAGGGAGGTAAAGAGTGTGTGGCACCTGAGTCAAATAAAACATGTGCTTCGTAATTATAGATAAGAATGTACCTCTAATAACATCAGAGGATGTGTCGGTTCTCTACTTATCGATAATGTGTACATGTCCCTGTGAGACAGGCTTCTTACCATTATCTGCAGTTGTAGCTCTCCACTGTGGGGCTTGTCTCGGAGGAATCTATACCTGCCTCTCGGTCTGTTTTGGCTACTCTCGAGGCTCGTAAGATCTCATTAGTGGACAATCCTTAATCAAGTGTCCTACCTCTCCACATCTAAAGCAGATACCCATTGTTAAGTGGCAATGCCCATAATGCAATTTGCCATAATTCTTACATCGACGTAACTCAGTGCTAGGGCCTCGGGCAGTGGCAGCATTATCAATGGAGGTCTTAGGCTTTACAGCCCCTGCCTGAGATTCTTCGATTCTCTGCCTCTTAGGTTGACCCTGTCTCAGCTCAAATCGGGAGGCTTGTACTCTCTTTCCCTTATCTTTGCCTTTTCTTCTGAACTTGTACTCTACTTGCATCACATCTAGGCCTCTCTCAATTTCTTGAGCCCATCCTAAGGTATCCTTAAAATCTATGACCCGTAATCCCAGTAGTTGGTCTCGGATCCTTGATCTCAAACTTGCCAAAAATCTATCAGTTCGTCACGTGGGATCCCTAATTGTTTTTGGGTCATATATCATCAGGGTAGTAAATTGATTCTCATACTCATTTACAGTCAGAATCCCCTAAACCAAATTTAAAAACTCCGCCTACATCTTTTTCTGCACTGTAGACGAAATGTACTAGGCCCGAAATGCAGCAGGGAAAGCATTTCATGTAATATCTGACGGACTCTCTGCCAAAACTGTCTGTGTAGCCCCCCACCAAAACTTGGTCTGACCTCTCAGCATATAACTGGTCATGGTCACTCTCTCCATGTTTGTGCACCCCAGATATTGGAATACTGTTTCGAGGTCTGATAACCATTCCTCGACCTTAATCGGATCTTTCACCCTTGTGTGCTCTAGGGGATTCATTCTCAAAAAGTCTCACAACCTTTGTGTACCTCTATCATCTCTAGGTTGTGGGACTATAAGCTAAGGAACTGGGGATGGCTGCAGAACCTGTGGTTGAAGAGGTGGTAGAGTAAGTGCGGGCGCAGTAGTAGCACCGGTGCCAGAGGTATTTGCCCCAAATTGCTGGGCAAACATAGTTGTGAGTGCATTCAGCCCTTCTCTCATGCTCTGCATGCCTTGTTCGAGCCTCAACATGCGACTATTCGGGCTCTCGAGCTGAGGGGGAGATGGCGGAGTGGGCTTTGCCTGTCCCCGTGGATGACCTCACCTACCGCTCATGGTTTAGTGATCGATTACCTGTGCGTAAACCAAAGTTTTAGTCATAACTTTAATAGATATACTTACTTTATAACCAGACAAGTATAGACAATTTAGGATGTAATCTAACTTCACTAGCCGACACTGACAGTACTAAATAATTTTTGCTCTGATACCACGTAAACTGTGACACTCCGAAAACGTGAAAATATGGGCAAATTTTAACTTTCTTAATCCTTTATTTAAGTTGCATTCTTATCAGTGCCGATTATTTAACCATTTTATTTTATAAAAATTTTGCCAGCATAACAGTGTATTTCTATCCCTACCTTCCTGCAAGGTTCAAATTACAATTTTTATTCACAACTAATTGATTTTAGTTTCTTTTTCTACTTAGCAGTAAATTCATTCTCATTACACCACCTTAATATTTCAAAAATATACTTTATTATACAAACTGCACATTTACCCCTTTATTTACATTAATTCTTACCTAATTTACATCCCAAAATATTCTTTAAAACAACTATGTATACTTTACAAGAAGTCTGACAAATAAAGTAAAAGTATACCTTACTTGTACTGGAGATAGTCTGGGGAGGGTCGAGTCCACCCGTCCACGACTACTATATAGCAGGTATAGGAAACTGATCACTAAAGGTAGTCTGTAAGAGTAAAGGAAAAAGGTGAGCTCTTCAAGCCCAGTAAGACATGCGTTTAAAGCAGTCTTAGCAGTAAAACATATAAAAGCAAATCGTTGTAATTCTAGCTTAATAAAATAATAAATACATGTGTATAAGTCGAAACTTGTTTAGTTTAAAAAATCAAGTCAAAACATATTTGACATCATAACTAGTAACATGTAATTTATAAATCACGTAGCTCATTACTTTTCTTTAAAAATATCATGTAAACTTACATATCGCGTAGCATAAATATCACGTAGCTTAACAATTTTCTTTAAAAGTCATACTGAATAATTTCATGGAGACTAGGCAAAGACACATAGTAATAGAGGTCTTGTTCACGTAGACTTTTCACGTAAGCAATGCACGTAGATAGTTCACGTAGACAGAGTGTCTATGGCCATGGTAAGGGGATTATAGACAGGATTAGGGTCGTATAACGCCCTATGCCACTTAAACAAATGGCGAAAATAAGGCACCGAGTGGCATAAATACCCGACGCGGTTATGTAAGACCCCGTATATGTATAAGGGTAATGTGTGTAATTGGATCAAATAATATGAATGGACTTGTAATGTAAAGTATGATTGATGTAAGTCCATGGATTCAATGTATGTATGTGTAATATAAATTGTAACGTACATACAAGTTTCATTGAGTATGAATACGAAGAAATGAGTTCTAGCAAGTGATGGATGTGATTGAGACTCAAGATGAGTAGTGTGGTAAAATGGAATGGAATTATGCGTCCATTTGGTTTTATGTAGCATACCTTTGAACATACAATGAATGCACACAAGTTTCAATGTGCATAAGGTATGAATGGATGCCATTTTCAAGTTATAAAGGTGGATGGATGAGAAAACGGCCATGGCAATAGATTAAGGAGGTGTTGGTATGAGTTGCAACAATGAAACTGTGGGAAATCTGGAAAACATGAGGTCCAGATCGATCTCATAGGATGAGAGATCGATCTGGAAGAGCCAGAATGCTCTTATTTGGGCAAAAGAATAGAGCAGATCGATCTCCAATGGAGCCAGATCGATCTGCCAAGCATTCTGTAGTGAAAAGATCGATCCTCAAGCACCCAGATCGATCTCCTTAGCTCTCTGTTTGGGACCAGATCGATCTCATGCTTCGACAGATCGATCTCATGCTTCAACAGATCGATCTCATTGCTTCGACAGATCGATCTCAGGCTTAAAAATGCCGTGAAAAAAAGGGATTTTAAGGGACCAGATCGATCTCCTCTTGGACCAGATCGATCTCCTCAAGCTATTTCTATATAAGGAGAGCTGAAAATCTGGAAACCTCGGAAAAACACATTAACCTCCCATTTTCAACCCAAAAACTTAACTTTCCCTCTCTAAAATCAACCATTTTCAGTGAGATTTGGAGAGAGATCATTAGAGGTAAAGTTGTTCCTATCAAAGAGAAGAACAACATAGTGAGAGGGCATCTTCCCATCCTTAGAATTGAAGGAGTTAAGGGCATTACCAATTGGAGCAAGAAGAGAAATCATATTGGTAAGATTCTAACACTCCAATCCAAATGCATTAGCTATTTAATTGATTTTGGAGTTGATTGATATGAGTATTGATGGATAAACTACCTAGAAATGTAGTGGAATTGGAGTGACCTAGAAATCTAAAATGGGTATAATGTGAGGATATGTGGGATTGAATGAGCTTATGGTTTATGGCATGCTAAAGTTGTTATTGGGGTAACGTTTATGATTTTAGATGGTTAGATGGAATTACATGGTGAGTTGGAGGAATTGTGAAAATGGATATGTATATGATTGATAAATGCCATAGTGAGGGAATTCATGGAATATGAACACTATGAGCTTAATGTCGATTTAACATCGATTTTGAACAAGTTAATAGGCCTAAGAAGATCCATAGACCCGAGTTATGGGTAAAGTGATGAAACGAGGCCATATAAGCGTTAATAGAGGCTATAGGTTAAATTGACTATAGCAAGCACAATGGTTGCACTGTATGGATCGAATATAATGCGGGATACGATTTTGTGCAGTCCCAAAGAGTTCGTTGAAGACGAATCGAACCGTACGAGTAAGCAGCTTAAGGAAGTGGAATCACGCATCGCGATTCCAGGTAAGGGAATTTTGTGGGTATTAGAGGTAGCTGCTCGTACTTTGAACTTGTGGGTGAATATCGGGAGTTTTATGAAATGCATGGTTGCTCAAATAAATGTTGATGGTATTCGTGAATGATGATGAGTATATGCGTGATTTTGGTTTTGAAGTGGATTTTATGAAATGGGATAGTAAGGCTAATAATTGCACAAATCTAATGTTTTGATGCTTTTCAAAACGAAACTGCTTGGTTTTAAGCAAGCTAGTAGATGGGTCGGCTAGTATTGTATGGTTGTTGTGAAAAAGAATTTGTGAGTGCTAAACCCGATTGCCGGGATTGTTTTATTGTGTATGAGCCGCCTATCATATTTGTATGACATAAATCGCGCTAGAGCCTCGCTCGCGCTGGATTTCTATGTTTTCATTTGTATGAAACGTGCTGGAGCTTAGCTCGCACCTTGATTGGAAATTATGTTGATGTTTATAAACCGTACTGGAGCTTTTGCTCGTACGTGGCTTTTGAGTGGTTATCTTATGAGTATAACCGTACTAGAGCTATGCTCGTACGCGTCTCTTTATGAGAGGATGCATGAGTCGTGCTAGAGATTTGCTCGCACAAGTTTGTACATTGTGATAAGCATAAGGTTGTGAAAGTTGGTAAGATCCTTAAGCCTTACATCCTTAAGCCTTACATCCTTAAGCTAACATCCTTAAGCCCAAAGAGGCGGGGAGGCTCTGTTAGGCGGGGAGGCTCTGTTTGGTGGGGAGGCTCTCTTACGGTGGGATCCTTAAGCCAACATCCTTAAGCCCAAAAAGGCGGGGAGGCTCTGTTAGGCAGGGAGGCTCTCCTACAGGGGTATAGTAAGATCCTTAAACCCTACATCCTTAAGCCAACATCCTTAAGCCCAGAGAGGCGAGGAGGCTCTGTTAGGCGGGGAGGCTCTGTTCGGTGGGGAGGCTCTCTTACGGAAAGGATCCTTAAGCCAACATCCTTAAGCCCAAAGAGGCGGGGAGGCTCTGTTAGGCAGGGAGGCTCTCCTACATGGGTATAGTAAGATCCTTAAGCCCTACATCCTTAAGCCAACATCCTTAAGCCCAGAGAGGCGGGGAGGCTCTGTTAGGCGGGGAGGCTCTGTTCGGTGGGGAGGCTCTCTTACGGAAAGGATCCTTAAGCCCAACATCCTTAAGCTAACATCCTTAAGCCAACATCCTTAAGCCCAAAGAGGCGGGGAGGCTCTGTTAGGCGGGGAGGCTCTGTTAAGCGGGGAGGCTCTGTTCGGCAGGAAGGCTCTCCTTCACGGAATATGGAACACTCTTGGTATGGGGTAGATAAGACCTAGGAATGGCACCCCCAATCACAATATGAGTTGCGGAGTACGCTGTACGTGTATATCACATGGAGTACGATGTACCGCATGATGGTTATGTGATGAGAAAGTCTGGCGAGGGATAATCCATCTTCGTGCCAGCATGATACCCCGCACACCTGGATGCGTGTGGTCTGGGATGATTTATGATGTAATGGTTCACATAGGCACTTTTGATATAGTGACCTAGATCTATACACATGCGTGAATTGTGGAATGAAAATGTGGTTGTGATTGTGAGTTGATTTGGTGGTGTTTATGGTGTTGGTTTAAAAAGGAAGTTTCTTAAAGAATTGCCCTTTTGTGAATTTAAATGAGATTGAGCATGAGATGATTTATACATGATGTTTCTACCATGTTTTATATGCCAATGCACATGATTTTAATACATGATATATATGTATATTCACATGGCATAGTTTTATTCCTCATGCTCCTACCGCAAATGATTTATGCATAACATTATCAGCATGTAGATAGAGTAGTTATCTACCATGCTTGCATTATTGCCTTACTGAGCGTGTGGTTGCTCATCCCACTCTATTTTCCCCCCTACAGAGCGTGCATAGTAGCCCAATGAGGACTGAGGCGTAATATTTTGGACTCCGCTGCATCTCCATCGCTAAAAGGTATATACACAGTGATTCTTTTGTATCTAAACAATGTATAAGCACAGTATTCTTTTGAGTTGTACTTATGGGGGATGTAGATGTCAGTAAAACATGTATTCGTATAAGTACACAATTAAATGCACATGTATAACATCGTTTTAATTAATTGAGAATGAATGAGATGTGGTGTTTATTATTGACTCACAGCCCAACAGTGCGTGGTGAGTTAGTTCACAACCGGGTAAGGTAACAGTAAAACGCGAAAAATTTTCAGTGATTTTCGGTTAAAGAGAATGGAATTGGGTCGTGACAGAGATTGGTATCAAAGCTGCGTTGGCCTGATGTGAGTCATTAATAAAATGTAGGAAAGTACATCCCCATAGTACTGTGCTTTTGTTTAGATATAACTGTGTATACTGTGATGGATAGAGCTTAATAAATTATTATAATACAGGAAGTTAGGCACTATGCCAGTTACACGCAAAGGTAGAGGGGCGAGAGCACGTGCTAGAGGCCGTAGAGGTAGGCCTGAGAGCCATGCGGAGCCACAGACTGAACAGGCTCCACAGAACCCTGCTGAGAGAGCAGAGGATACTGAGGCTCGCTTCGCTAGGTTAGAGCGGAGTATTGAGAGTTTGGTGGAGATAGTCACGCAGGCCTTGGGCGTTGGTGACAGACGAGGTCCCGCGGCACAGCCTACTACGGAACAGGCAGCTGCAGAGGCGGAGAGACCTCAGACTGCTGAGACAGCTACAGTTACACCACCTCCAGCCCAGGATATAGCTTCTCCTATCGCTCCACAGTAGAGCGGTAGCGATTTGGGATATGACTGCGACTTGAGCAGGTTGCGAGAGTTTCAAGCGCTGAAACCCCCAGTGTTTAGAGGGGTGAAGGACCCAGTGATTACGGAGGATTGGGTGTATAAGATGGAGAAACTGTATAGGTTTTTCCGATGCACTTCAAATGAGAAGGTTGCCTTTGCCGTGTTTATGCTGAAAGGCGAGGCCGAGCATTGGTGGAGGTCCACCGAGGTTATTTTGAGGGCCAGACACTCTGAGATCTCATGGGAGATATTTCTAGAGGCTTTCAGGAGACAGTATATTCCAGCTACCGCACAGAGGAAATTGCGGATGGAATTTATGAATTTGGTTCAAGGGAACCGGACTGTGGACGAGTATGAGTCCAAGTTTATGTCATTGGGAAGATATGACCCTGACACGATGGGTAGTGAGACCCGAAAGATTCAGAAGTTCATGGATGGATTGAGATTGGCCATCCGGACTAAGCTAGCTCCCTTCGACATTGTGACTTATGAGGAGGCTGTACATAAGGCTCAGTTGTGTGAGCAAGACTTTGAGCGAAATGCCTCCGAGCTTGGGAGAATCAGCGTTGGAAAGGACAGAGACCGAAAGAGATCCAGGAGGGATAGAGTGGCCAGGAAAGGAGGCCCAAGGTATTTTGAGAAGAGACCTAAGATCGAGGAGGTGCGGGAGAGAGCTGTTAGACCTCCCGTATACCCAGCCTTGACTGCGCCAAGGGGTATGACTATTGGAGGACCACGGCCTACTACTGATCAGTGTAGGAGATGTGGGAGATTTCATGGGAATAGGCCCGGCCTGATGACCCCTATGGTGTGTTTTAGATGTGAGAGACCAGGACATATGGCTAAGTATTGTCCTGAGAAGATAGAGATTGCCCCACAGAAGGGCAAGGAGCCTGAGGGAGCTCCAGTTGAGACAGCAGTCCCGAGGAGGAGGGCTACAGCTGAGGAAAAAGGGAAACAGGCTGCGGGTGTGAGCAGAGGAAGAGTACATGCACTGGACCAGGACACTGCAGACGCATCGACGGATGTGATTAACGGTACCATCCGAATCTTTGATTTAGAAGCATTGGTATTATTTGATCCTGGTGCCACGCATTCTTTCATATCACCTTCCTTTGCTCATAAATTGTTGAAATATGTGAAACCAACATTGATGGATAAAATGTTGATGATTTCCACACCCATGAATGATAGTCAATTGACTGAGCATGTATGTAGAGATTGTAAGATAAAGATAGAGGGGAAGGAAATGATAGCCAATCTGATTTTATTGAATATGAATGATTTTGATGTAATTTTGGGAATGGATTGGTTGGCTACCAATCGTGTTGTGATGGATTGTCATGCCAAAACATTGATGTTTTCAGGATTAGACAATCTTATTGTAAACTTTGATAAAAAGAAATGATATGAAACTAACATGTTTGTTGTAAATAAAAGGAGTATAATTTTAAATTCATATTGCTTGAGAGATAAATTCATTGTTCATGATAAATATTGAATGTGGAGTGATGGTTTATGTTACTAACGATGGAGAGGATATTGTGAAGGGTTCATTGCCTATGTGGTCGATATAGATGAGGCACACCCGGAATTGAAGGACATACCCGTAATTACGGATTACCCTGATGTCTTTCCGGATGAATTACCAGGACTACCACCTGAAAGGGAAATGGAATTTTGCATTGAGTTAGTGCCTGGTACAGAGCCGATATCGAAACCACCCTATAGAATGGCTCCGATAGAATTGGAAGAGCTGAAGAAACAGCTGCAAGAGCTGCTGGAGAAGGGGTTTATTAGACCGAGTGTCTCACCTTGGGGAGCACCAGTTCTATTTGTAAGGAAGAAGGATGGAAGCCTCCGACTGTGTATAGATTACCGGTTGTTAAATAAGGCCACCATTAAGAACAAGTACCCCCTTTCAAGAATCGATGATTTGTTGGATCAGCTACAGGGAGCCGAAGTATTTTCTAAGATAGATCTGCGGTCAGGGTACCATCAGTTGAGGATCAGGAGTGGAGATGTACCCAAGACAGCATTTCGTACCCGTTATGGCCACTACGAGTTTTTGGTGATGCCATTCGGACTGACGAATGCTCCAGCAGCATTTATGGCATTGATGAATGATATATTCAAGCCATACCTGGACAAGTTTGTGATAGTGTTTATCGATGATATTTTGGTGTATTCCAAGTCCAGGGAAGATCATGAGGAGCACTTGAGGATAGTTCTGCAGACCCTCCGAGAGAGAGAATTGTATGCCAAACTCAGCAAGTGTAACTTTTCGTTAGAACAGATCTCATTTCTGGGGCATGTTGTGTCAAAGGATGGGGTATCAGTGGATCCATCCAAGATAGAGGCAGTTGTGCAGTGGGAACAGCCCAAGACAGTTACTGAGATCAGAAGTTTCCTGGGATTAGCAGGATATTATCGGAGATTTGTAGAGGGTTTCTCCAGACTAGCTGCTCCATTGACACGTCTCACGCGTAAGGATGTTAAGTTTGTGTGGGATGAGGCATGTGAGAGGAGTTTTGAGGAGCTTAAGCGTCGATTGACGACTGCTCCAGTTCTCACCATTCCTACCAGCTCAGGAGGATTCTCGGTGTATACGGATGCATCACACCAGGGACTGGGCTGTGTGCTTATGCAGGATGGGAAGGTAGTTGCCTATGGATCTAGACAGTTGAAAGATCATGAGAGGAACTACCCAACACATGATTTGAGTTGGCGGCTGTAGTATTTGCATTGAAAATATGGCGCCACTATCTCTATGGTGAGAAGTTTCAGGTGTTCACAGATCATAAGAGCCTTAAGTACCTGTTCTCGCAGAAAGAGTTGAATATGAGACAGAGGAGATGGCTCGAACTCCTGAAAGACTATGATTGTGAAATCATGTACCACCCGGGTAAGGCAAATGTAGTTGCCAATGCTTTGAGTAGAAAGAACCTTGGGTTGGTGTCTTATATGATGGTACGGGAACATGAATGTTAGAACACTTTGCGAACCTCAGTTTGGATGTAACCCCACCTGGATCTGAGAGACTGGAGATCATGGCTAGTTTGAGACTAGAGCCAGAGTTGATTGGCCGTATTCGACAAGCCCAACAGAGCGATCGACGGTGTATCGATTGGCTGAGGCAGATACAGATAGGTGTGGGTATTGATTTTGAGCAGAGTGCTGATGGCTTATTGAGGTTCAGAGGCAGAGTATGCGTTCCCAGGGATCCTGAGATCAGGAGAATGATTTTATCAGAGGCTCACTCATCAAAGTATACGATACATCTGGGAAGTACCAAGATGTATCAAAACCTTCGGAAGGTTTATTGGTGGTCTGGAATGAAGAGAGACATTGCTAAATATGTCGCTAAGTGTCTCGTTTGTCAGCAAGTGAAGGTAGAGCATCAGAAGCCTGCAGGATTATTGCAGCCTCTACCGATACCAACATGGAAGTGGGAGCATGTCACCATGGATTTTGTGATGGGGTTGCCGAGGACCCGTAGAGGTCATGATGCCATATGGGTTATTGTGGACCGATTGACTAAGTCCTCCCATTTCTTGGCTATGAGAGCTACCGATACACTGAGTCAGTTGGCGAACCTGTATATTCGAGAGATAGTACGGCTACATGGTGTACCAGTGAGCGTTGTTTCTGATAGGGATGCCCGCTTCACTTCCCATGTTTGGGAACATTTTCAGGAAGCGCTGGGGACCCGATTGAGTTTTAGCACCGCTTTTCATCCTCAGACAGATGGGCAGTCAGAGAGGACTATACAGACCCTCGAGGATATGTTGAGAGCGTGTGTGCTGGATTTTAGAGGCTCCTGGGATGACCACCTGCAGTTAGCCGAGTTCGCTTATAATAATAGCTATCATGCTAGTATCGGAATGGCACCCTATGAGGCATTATACGGGCGTAGATGCCGTTCCCCTATTGGATGGGAAGAGGTTGGTGACAGACAGATTTTTGCTCCAGACTTAGTATAGCAGGCATCTGAGGATGTCCAGTTGATATGTGAGAGATTACGGACAGCTCAGAGCCGACAAAAGAGTTATGCTGACAAGAGACAAAGACCACTAGAGTTTGATGAGGGTGAGTCGGTATTTCTGAGGGTATCACCATCGGAGGGTATTATGAGATTCGGTAAGAAGGGCAAGATGAGCCCTAGATATATCGGACCCTTCGAGATTTTGGAGAGAGTGGGAGATAAGGAGTATAGATTGGCATTGCCACCAGACTTGGCAAATGTCCACAACGTCTTCCACGTCTCGATGCTTCGGAAGTATCACCCGAACTTGGCACACGTGATAAGATATGAGCCGTTAGAGCTCCATGAGAGTATGACGTATGTTAAGAAGCTGGTTCGGATATTGGACAGGAAAGAGAAAGTGTTGCGGAATAAGATAATTCCCTTGGCGAAGGTGCTTTGGCAACACAACACGGCGGAAGAGGCCACATGGGAATTGGAGAACTTGATACGGGAGAAGTACCCCCAACTGTTTGAAGAGTGACTTGGTTCTAATTTGGAGGACCAAATTCCTTGAAGGAGGGGAGAATGTAAGACCCCGTATATGTATAAGGGTAATGTGTGTAATTGGATCAAATAATATGAATGGACTTGTAATGTAAAGTATGATTGATGTAAGTCCATGGATTCAATGTATGTATGTGTAATATAAATTGTAGCGTACATACAAGTTTCATTGAGTATGAATACGAAGAAATGAGTTCTAGCAAGTGATGGATGTGATTGAGACTCAAGATGAGTAGTGTGGTAAAATGGAATGGAATTATGCGTCCATTTGGTTTTATGTAGCATACCTTTGAACATACAATGAATGCACACAAGTTTCAATGTGCATAAGGTATGAATGGATGCCATTTTCAAGTTATAAAGGTGGATGGATGAGAAAATGGCCATGGCAATAGATTAAGGAGGTGTTGGTATGAGTTGCAGCAATGAAACTGCAGGAAATCTGGAAAACATGAGGTCCAGATCGATCTCATAGGATGAGAGATCGATCTGGAAGAGCCAGAATGCTCTTATTTGGGCGAAAGAATAGAGCAGATCGATCTCCAATGGAGCCAGATCGATCTGCCAAGCATTCTGTAGTGAAAAGATCGATCCTCAAGCACCCAGATCGATCTCCTTAGCTCTCTGTTTGGGACCAGATCGATCTCATGCTTCGACAGATCGATCTCATGCTTCAACAGATCGATCTCATTGCTTCGACAGATCGATCTCAGGCTTAAAAATGCCGTGAAAAAAAGGGATTTTAAGGGACCAGATCGATCTCCTCTTGGACCAGATCGATCTCCTCAAGCTATTTCTATATAAGGAGAGCTGAAAATCTGGAAATCTCGGAAAAACACATTAACCTCCCATTTTCAACCCAAAAACCTAACTTTCCCTCTCTAAAATCAGCCATTTTCAGTGAGATTTGGAGAGAGATCATTAGAGGCAAAGTTGTTCCTATCAAAGAGAAGAACAACATAGTGAGAGGGCATCTTCCCATCCTTGGAATTGAAGGAGTTAAGGGCATTACCAATTGGAGTAAGAAGATAAATCATATTGGTAAGATTCTAACACTCCAATCCAAATGCATTAGCTATTTAATTGATTTTGGAGTTGATTGATATGAGTATTGATGGATAAACTACCTAGGAATGTAGTGGAATTGGTGTGACCTAGAAATCTAAAATGGGTATAATGTGAGGATATGTGGGATTGAATGAGCTTATGGTTTATGGCATGCTAAAGTTGTTATTGGGGTAACGTTTATGATTTTAGATGGTTAGATGGAATTACATGGTGAGTTGGAGGAATTGTGAAAATGGATATGTATATGATTGATAAATGCCATAGTGAGGGAATTCATGGAATATGAACACTATGAGCTTAATGTCGATTTAACATCGATTTTGAACAAGTTAATAGGCCTAAAAAGATCCATAGACCCGAGTTATGGGTAAAGTGATGAAACGAGGCCATATAAGCGTTAATAGAGGCGATAGGTTAAATTGACTATAGCAAGCACAATGGTTGCATTGTATGGATCGAATATAATGCGGGATACGATTTTGTGCAGTCCCGAAGAGTTCGTTGAAGACGAATCGAACCGTACGAGTAAGCAGCTTAAGGAAGTGGAATCACGCATCGCGATTCCAGGTAAGGGAATTTTGTGAGTATATAGAGGTAGCTGCTCGTACTTTGAACTTGTGGATGAATATCGGGAGTTTTATGAAATGCATGGTTGCTCAAATAAATGTTGATGGTATTCGTGAATGATGATGAGTATATGCGTGATTTTGGTTTTGAAGTGGATTTTATGAAATGGGATAGTAAGGCTAATAATTGCACAAATCTAATGTTTTGATGCTTTTCAAAACGAAATTGCTTGGTTTTAAGCAAGCTAGTAGATGGGTCGGCTAGTATTGTATGGTTGTTATGGAAAAGCATTTGTGAGTGCTAAACCCGATTGCCGGGATTGTTTTATTGCGTATGAGCCGCCTATCGTATTTGTATGACATAAATCGCGCTAGAGCCTCGCTCGCGCTGGATTTCTATGTTTTCATTTGTATGAAACGTGCTGGAGCTTAGCTCGCACCTTGATTGGAAATTATGTTGATGTTTATAAACCGTACTGGAGCTTTTGCTCGTACGTGGCTTTTGAGTGGTTGTCTTATGAGTATAACCGTACTAGAGCTATGCTCGTACGCGTCTCTTTATGAGAGGATGCATGAGTCGTGCTAGAGATTTGCTCGCACAAGTTTGCACATTGTGATAAGCATAAGGTTGTGAAAGTTGGTAAGATCCTTAAGCCTTACATCCTTAAGCCTTACATCCTTAAGCTAACATCCTTAAGCCTAAAGAGGCGGGGAGGCTCTGTTAGGCGGGGAGGCTCTGTTAGGTGGGGAGGCTCTGTTTGGTGGGGAGGCTCTCTTACGGTGGGATCCTTAAGCCAACATCCTTAAGCCCAAAGAGGCGGGGAGGCTCTGTTAGGCAAGGAGGCTTTCCTACATGGGTATAGTAAGATCCTTAAACCCTACATCCTTAAGCCAACATCCTTAAGCTCAGAGAGGCGGGGAGGCTCTGTTAGGCGGGGAGGCTCTGTTCGGTGGGGAGGCTCTCTTACGGAAAGGATCCTTAAGCCAACATCCTTAAGCCCAAAGAGGCGGGGAGGCTCTGTTAGGCAGGGAGGCTCTCCTACATGGGTATAGTAAGATCCTTAAGCCCTACATCCTTAAGCCAACATCCTTAAGCCCAGAGAGGCGGGGAGGCTCTGTTAGGCGGGGAGGCTCTGTTCGGTGGGGAGGCTCTCTTACGGAAAGGATCCTTAAGCCCAACATCCTTAAGCTAACATCCTTAAGCCAACATCCTTAAGCCCAAAGAGGCGGGGAGGCTCTGTTAGGCGGGGAGGCTCTGTTAAGCGGGGAGGCTCTGTTCGGCAGGAAGGCTCTCCTTCACGGAATATGGAACACTCTTGGTATGGGGTAGATAAGACCTAGGAATGGCACCCCCAATCACAATATGAGTTGCGGAGTACGTTGTACCGTGTATATCACATGGAGTACGATGTACCGCATGATGGTTATGTGATGAGAAAGTCTGGCGAGGGATAATCCATCTTCGTGCCAGCATGATACCCCGCACACCTGGATGCGTGTGGTCTGGGATGATTTATGATGTAATGGTTCACATAGGCACTTTTGATATAGTGACCTAGATTTATACACATGCGTGAATTGTGGAATGAAAATGTGGTTGTGATTGTGAGTTGATTTGGTGGTGTTTATGGTGTTGGTTTAAAAAGGAAGTTTCTTAAAGAATTGCCCTTTTGTGAATTTAAATGAGATTGAGCATGAGATGATTTATACATGATGTTTCTACCATGTTTTATATGCCAATGCACATGATTTTGATACATGATATATATGTATATTCACATGGCATAGTTTTATTCCTCATGCTCCTACCGCAAATGATTTATGCATAACATTATCAGCATGTAGATAGAGTAGTTATCTACCATGCTTGCATTATTGCCTTACTGAGCGTGTGGTTGCTCATCCCACTCTATTTTCCCCCCTACAGAGCGTGCATAGTAGCCCAGTGAGGACTGAGACGTAATATTTTGGACTCCGCTGCATCTCCATCGCTAAAAGGTATATACACAGTGATTTTTTTGTATCTAAACAATGTATAAGCACAGTATTCTTTTGAGTTGTACTTATGGGGATGTAGATGTCAGTAAAACATGTATTCGTATAAGTACACAATTAAATGCACATGTATGACATCGTTTTAATTAATTGAGAATGAATGAGATGTGGTGTTTATTATTGACTCACAGCCCAACAGTGTGTGGTGAGTTAGTTCACGACCGGGTAAGGTAACAGTAAAACGCGAAAAATTTTCAGTGATTTTCGATTAAAGAGAATGGAATTGGGTCGTGACAGGTTAAGCATGCACCACAAGGGATTGAGCGTACACAATGTGGCATATGGCATGCACCACGAAGGTCCAAAATCCACACGGGCCATGCATGATAGATCATGTAGACTACATGTGGTCTTAGTCTCAAAACAGAATTTTTAAAATCCTTTTTCAGGGTCTATTAGCCTTTAAACTCGTAAAATCAATACTTTTATTTCATTTCATACACATAAACATCTTTTCATAAATTTTCATTTTTGCATAGTAAATTGCATTTCGAAACATTTCATAGGTACTAAAATGTATACTCGAAGAGCTCGAAAAATTAGGCTTTTCTTTCAAATTTTTGGTTTAAAAGTGAATAGTACTTTTTGGGTTTGAGAATTATTTTCGTAAATACGAGCATACTTATAGGCATTCATATATCGAAACAAGGCATTGAATCACTAATACTACTTTAAAACACACCTCTTACCTCTTAAACCTTGGGGCAGCACAAAATCGTCAGGTCTTGGTTTGCCTCGATTTGAGTGCTGATTTCCCAAACTGCCCAAAACAATTTCAATTCATCAAATATTATTCAATTTCACCTCAACATACCTAAACATGTATTAGTCTTCATAAATTTCACCAAATTTGACTTTTTAGTCAACTTTTCCTACTTTATTGGTTTTATTGATTTAAGTGTCGGTTTAAGTTAATTTTGCCAATTTGGTTCTCTTAACTTCAATTTCATTACTTCAATAACCTAAATACTCATTCAATTTCATAATTCATATTTGTCAACATTTCAATTTCACCAATTCTTACACTTTTCGGTTTGTTACTGAACTAAGCTATAAACCAGACCTTTTTTGTATAAATTTAACTGTTAACAACATCAAATCCATCAAAGTTTCATCTTCTCCCTAAGCATTCAAGGCTGGCTAAAACTACATACTCCCATAGAAATTGTTCTTTTCAATTCTACTTAACTAAAAATCATTCAAAAACACTAAATAACAACATATATGAACTTTGTCATCATCCATCAATTTTACCTCAAGTTTAACCAAGGTTAACCAACTCTTTTTTCCATCAAAACTTTCACGCTGTATATCAACATATATACACCTTAGAAACATAAAAAATAATAAGAAAAACCAACCAAAAACTTTTAAAAATTCATCTTTCTCTCCTCTCGAAACAGGACAGATTTTGCCCCTATTTTTCTAAGGTTTCTCCTTGAAAATGGACTCCTTTAAGGATGGATTTTTTTTATATGTTATAGAGGACTTAAAGTAGAAGATTTGATCCTTCTTGACCGATGCCTGAAAGTGGTCGAAAGGCCGTCAAAAAAGTAGCACAATCTTGCCCTGGAGATGACGCGTACGACAACTTTGCTAGGGAGTTTCTCTCTCATCCAAGGTCGGTTTCAGGTGTATTATACTGTTCCAGAAAGCTTATCAAGTTTATTTTATGTCTATAAAAGTTGGGGGTCAAAAGGTTTCCATAAGGTCTTCAAATTGATCAATTTCTATTGGTTGGTCAGAATCCTGAAGCAGGGTAATTTCGGGTTCTGTCTTAGAAAATTCATGAAAAATATTTTCAGCCCAATTTCTTCAAATTTCACTTCTCAAGTGTTATACTAGGTCTCTATTATATCTCATAAAAATTTTGGAGTCACTTGTTTAAGAAAAGTTCCCCGATTTTGAGCTCATTTTACGCGATTTGGTCATTACCGAGCAAAATAGCTTAAGGTTTTCAATTTACTTACAAAATTAATTCGATCCTTGAAACCTCCATATTTCCACTTGAGTTTTATTCTTTAAATAAATTTCACCTTATACTAATTTCCTATGGTCTCAGAATAATTTCGTGAATTTCTAAAATTTATTCTGAATTTATTCTTCTTACTAGTCCAATTTCTCGATTTAGTGTAATCCCGAGTTTTACTAGCTTTTTCACTTGCAACACCTTAGTTTTCACTTCTAAACATCAAAACATACTATACATGCAATTCTTAAGAAATTCCTAAAGTTAAAACTTTACCTCGATTTTTGTGCCCTTGGGTCCCGTGTCACTAATCCGAGTAGTTCAATTGTTCCGGGTTTGCATACCATTATTCCGAGTATCTTAATTACTTCTTACTTTCCAAATGAAAGATAAAATGAAAAAATTTAAGTTTTACATAATCCGATTCAAACTCGGTCCGACCCGATCCATTTACCACCTATAACTACCTTAGACACAAAACTATATCTCAGTCAAATCATATGATGAACATATAAGCATACTTGACCAAAATGAAGTTATCAAATTAATAATTTTTTAATGTCAGGGTAGCATTAAAGGCTTGTCAAGTAAAATTCATGACGCAAGCCTTTTTACTTCTTGAATTCAAAACAAAATTTTCAAAACATTTTCAAACTATTCATTAATGTGCTACGTCCAAAGGGTTCAATAATCAATCATAAGCACAATTATATCTATATAAAAAGAAGTATCATGAGATATTAATAACATATATCGGTATCACAAATTGTTTAAAAGTTATTAATCTTCCATTATTGTGTCCAAAGCCAATGGAGGATCGTTAGCCAACTTTTGAAAAAAAAAATTATAGAAAATATACTTTTGTTTATTAGTAAATAAATTTATTTATAATGAATAATTTTGGCCTCTCCAAAATTTTGAGAACTTCTTTATATAAAATGTTTGTATGTTACTTTTTTTTTTATATATATATGTTTACGTAAACTTGTAATTATATGCATGAGTAATGTTAAAATTATTTTTGTTTAATAACAAATTTAGAATCATTAAATTTTTGTCATTTTTCTTATAGTATAACTTACATTCACTTGTTTTAATTACCTATGAAGAATTAATCTTTAAAAAATCTTACAAATTTTTTTGAACATTAAAATTAGATTGAGACCCACTTTATTAAAGATAAGAAAACACATTTAATTTTATTATTTTAAAGATATGTTATATATTTTTGTTTGATTAAAATTATAAATTAGTTTATTTATATATTTTAAATTTTAAATTTTCAAACAAAATTTTGAAGATTTTATTTTTTTTTTAAAAACATCACTCACAAGTCACAATTTTAGATGAAATATATTTTTATTTATAATTGATAAAATTTATAATTTTATAAACTTTTTATTTTTTATAATTAGTATACTACTTGAATATGCCTTTTATGTTAGTAAAATATATTAATGTAACTCAAATAAAAATATTGATGTAAGTTTAAATTTTTAGCGCCAATTTGGCTCATCAATTAGCATGATGCCGAAAAGACAAAATAATTAGAAAAGGTAGATTACTTTTTTGTCTTTAATGTTAATTTTTTGTTATTTTATTAAAAACAAATATTTTTAATAGTCGTTTTTATTTATTTCAATCTCATTGAAACCAATTGCATTATCCATTCAAACTAGTCTTTAATTGATCCCCTTAAACATAAAGATCAAGATCTGTCACTATCTAAACCAATTGATCTTCATGAGGATCTTTAGTAGTTTATTTGTCTAACACACTCAAAACAAGAAAATTTCATTTTCACTTTGGTACTCAAATGATTTTGGATTCTTGAATGTTAACATTTACAATCTTAGTATCCTTTGGTATTGATGTTGCCAAGCTGACAGCAACAAGAATATACCTTTTTTGTAGTCTGATTGCACTGACGACAAAAGGGTGACGTCGATGCAATTTGTTCCACGTGTTCTTCGTATATCCTGCAAAAACAACAGGAATCAGAGGGGGCAGGGATTTGTCCCTGCACGCTCACTCCGATGATTAAGTTAGTAATCGGAGTTGTGAATGAATGAAGAAGAGAATGTATTGCTTAAATCAGAGAGTTTAAGGCTTTTCCCTTCTTTTTTGGTATTTTCGTTTCGGATCCCCTTTTTTCAGAGAGCTCACTTGGTATTTATAGGTTTCTCCAAGTCGGTTCGAGCTGAGGCCCAGGCGCGTGTCTGGGCCGCGACAGAGTCGTATAGCACTCTGTCGCGCTTCACGTAAAGCAGCTTACGGGAGACCTCTACTGCACACTGTGTGGGAGACTATACCGCAGGCTGTGCGGGAGGCCTCTACCGCAGACTGTGCGGGAGACTATGCCGCAGTCTGTGCGGGAGACTAGTCCGTGGACTGTGCGGGAGACTTCTACCGTAGACTGTGTGGGAGACTATGCCGCAGGCTGTGCGAGAGACTAGTTCCTGGACTGTGCGGGAGACCATTGTTGCGCGGGCAATGCGGGAGACCTCTACCGCAGACTGTACGGGAGACTATGCCGCGATATGGGCGATGGAGGTCTGCCGCGCCTACTGTGCGACGCATCAAAAGGCGACAGACTCCTATCGCATCGAACACTCTGTCGCACTGCTGGGAACTGTGCCACGTGGCTGCTCTGTCGCCAAATCTGCCACGTGGCTCGTTCTTGGTTTGACACGTGGCAGGCTGGTAGTTGTACACGTGGATTCTGGTGACGTGACCACCATCAATTGCTCCCCACTCTTTGGTAGGAATCTTTCCTGCGAAAGAGTATCTGGGTTTGGACTTTTCTCGGGTCGGGTCGGATCTCCACGCGTGTGTCGACGCAGGCGAGCCGCTATATATACTGGGCCCCTGCTGCCCTTGTCGCTATTGAGTTCTCCCGTAAAAAGACATTCAGCCGCGATTTTCTCTGGACACTCTCTCGCAACTCTGCCGCAACTCCACCGTACTCTGCCGCAACTCTGTCGCGTACACATCACTGTGTCGCAACACTACCACAGCTTCTTCATACTCTGTCGCCAGTTCCTCCTTTTCTTCATTTTAGGTAATTTCATAGTCCGTAGCCCCACTCCTTTGATTTACGGATTCCTAAAATGGCTGGCCATGGTATAGGAAAACAAATCGATCTAGGTGTTAAGTCGACTTTAAAGGAAGCCGACGTCCAAGACCTAGAATCCCGATTTCCTCTACCCGATGGATACTCTTATAGGCTCCCAACCCCTCAGGAGAGCGACATACGTCGTGTGTCCGACGGGGCTGTCGTTTTTAGGGCAGCTTTGGAGTTAGGACTCCGCTTCCCATTATCCGATTTCAGGGCTTCCTTCCTTAGGACGCACAGGGTATCCCCGGGACAACTGCACCCTCATGCATGGATGCAATTGGTAGCATTCACCATGCACTGCCGTTTAAGGGGCGTCCCTCCGTCCCTTCCTCTTTTAGAAGTATTTTTTAGGCTTCGAGGGAGCCCCAGCTTAGTGCCTTACTCGCTTCAGCGGGTGTACCAGCCCGGTTTTGAGAACCGATTATTCGAGAAATCGGTTAACAAGCTGCATGGTTTCGAGACGAAATGGCTGGTCGTGGAAGTCCCCGAGGGCCTGGATATCCCCACTCGTTGGGAGACTAGGCGTGAGGTCCCTAAGGGTCCCCGGATAGCCACACTTAGGGAGCAGTTGTCTTCTGACGTCAACAAACTGCTAGTCCCTCATCCCCTTAGCCTTGACACCCTTATATCAAATGAAAATTTGATATTAGCTGGTTGGGGTGTGGGTCTGGTCCCTGCGGACCCTCTGTTCTTTCGTCAGATCCTCTACCTTCGGTTTCCCCCGAGTTAAATCCTGAAGCACCTAGGCCACAAGAGGATATAGAGAGCACCAACGTAGAATCAAGTTCTGGCAGCGAACCCTTAGCCGATCTGGCTGGTTGGGAAGGGTTTGGCTCCACTTTCATGGTGCTCCCGGATGACGACGCGATAAATATCGAGTCCCTTCAGGAGCATTTAGATTCTCCTGAAGGTAACCTTTCATTGTTTCCCGTTGCTTATCGTTTCTGATCAATTTTTGACCATTGATGTATTTTCTTTCTTTTTTGCAGATATGAGTCATTTTCGACGATCGTTGGATCTCCAGGTTTCTGAGGCTGGTCCTTCCAGCGCTCCTACCAGGAAGAGGCATCGTTTGGCCGACGATGTCCCAAGTGAGGCACCAGTCCCCTCTCGGCCACCTCGTGCTCGGACCCCTCCTGTTTCTAGGCAGACGATGCCTCCCCCTCCTTCGGAGCAAAGGGATCTCTCTCGAGATAGGGAGAGAGTTGCCTCGTCTTCACGGGGGGCTTCCGGGTCATCCGGGCGATCACGCTCTGAGGAGCGTGCGGAATGCAGTATCATTCCGTCTCAGCGGAAGAATCGAAGGCGCTTGTACATCGAAGGTTCGATGGGAAGTAGGCCTATTCTTCCGAGGATAGGGCCTGTTGACGAGAGGTCCTACCCCGTGGATGGGGGAAATATTATGAGGGGCCACGAGTTCCGAGTCTACCACGGGGTTCATGACAACGACATTTTGGACACTCCCGGGGTGGCCTCCCGGTTAAGCTGGTCCACTATCCTTTCTCGAGACAAGGCAAGGATATTCAGGAACTACCCGGAGGGGGAGGATTTAGTCGACATGGAGGCATTGAGGGTAAGTTTCATACTCCTCTTCGTTTGACTCCTTTTTGTCGCATTTTTTGAATCTAACTTTTTATATTTCTTTGCAGCTGGCTCAATGAACTGTGGCTAACAATGCCCAGCATCGGGCTTATCGGGAACGAGCCAATAGGGAAATTCGGGAGTTAAAGGACCAAGTTATGGAGTTACAGAATACTGTCAACAACTTGTCTAAACTTTCGGATTTAGTTCGCAGATTGGAGGAGCAGCTTGCAAAGGTTCATCAAGACCTTAATCATGCCCAGGGGGATCTCACTGTAGAGACGGCCCGGTCTAGCAAATTTCGAGAGGATCTGCAGGAGGCCCATTCTGAGCTAGACCGTATGCAATCCAACTACGGGTCTCTGCTTGCTCGAAATCAAGAGCTCGAGCAGCGTGTTGCCGAGTTGGAAAGTCAGGCAGCTCTTACGCTGACCCCAGTGGAGATCAATAGCATACGGGCCGAGGCCGTGAAGGAGTACCGCCTTTCCAAGGATTGCTTGAGGCGGAAGGAAGATTTCTCCAACCCTTATGTGAAGTATGGGTTCTACCTGGCCCGATCATGGTTAGAAGCACATAGGGAAGGAGAGGAATTCCCCGAGCTCCAATACACCAACGAGGCGATGCTATTTGAGGCCCCCGATTGGACTAAATATGAGCCTGAGGCCGAACCTGCAGACGAGTTATTCAAGAGGACCGCCCAAGATGACCTCGCCAACCTCACTGGTCCTTGGGAGCCCATGGATTTGGACGGTGCTCCCGAGCCTATCGAGGCTCTTATTGATTTAGATTACGAGGAGGGTCAACAGTCCTTGGGAAATGATGGTCCGTCTGCAGCTGATCCCCCGTTTCCTCCCGAAGAGTAGATAGCTATTTTTGTTTTTTGTATTTCTTTTCAAGTACTTTGTTGTTTTTTATTTTAACTTTGTACTTTTGTTGAATGTAATCGTAAAGATCTGTTCAAGATCTGTTTGCAATGACTTTTGAATGAAATGAAATTGAGATTTTCTGTTCATGCTTTGTATTGCATTACTTCTCTATTTATCATTTATCATTCTTTGTCTGTTTGTTTATTTTGCTTGAATGTATTCATTTGAATGTATTCGTGCATGCTCCCCAATTCTTGATAGAAAGGTATACTTTCAGAAAGAATTTTTTGTGGGAACGTATAATTGTTTAAGGCTTGATTACTGTGACGTGTATGCGTCTTTAGTTTTTATAGCCTTGATATTTTTATCGCCTGGCCACAGTGACGCATAGCGCCTCAGGCTCTTACGGCTCGTCTGAACTACGCCTGGCCACAGTGACGCATAGCGCCTCAAGCTCTTACGGCTCGTCTGAACTACGCCTGGCCACAGTGACGCATAGCGCCTCAGGCTCTTACGGCTCGGCTGAACTACGCCTGGCCACAGTGACGCATAGCGCCTCAGGCTCTTACGGCTCGGCTGAACTACGCCTGGCCACAGTGATGCATAGCGCCTCAGGCTCTTACGGCTCGGTTGAACTACGCCTGGCCACAGTGACGCATAGCGCCTCAGGCTCTTACGGCTCGTCTGAACTACGCCTGGCCACAGTGACGCATAGCGCCTCAGGCTCTTACAGCTCAGTTGAACTATGCCTGGCCACAGTGACGCATAGCGCCTCAGGCTCTTACGGCTCGTCTGAATACCTGTCACAAGATTTAGATGCATAGAAGTTGCAGATGTATAATAAAATGACATTCTGCATGATAATTTGATGACAATATCTTGTGATGGTATAAACAAATGATAATACTGTTTGGGAAAGAAAATATAGCAATTAATTCAAATACAGCTTTAGGTGATTTGAATTCCATGTTTTCCCTATCTTCTTCCGTTGTAGAGTTTCCAGGACACAGGTGTTAGGTCCAATCTTGCATCTGATTCTGTAGGGACCTTCCCAGTTGGCTCTGAACTTCCCATCCTCCTTCAGGGCATTCGTGATCTGCGACTTTCTGAGCACTAGATCTCCCTCAGACATTGGCCTATCTCTCACCCGGCTATTGTAGTAGTTGGCCACCCTCTGATGATAGGATGCCAATCGAATAACCGCAGTTTCTCTATGTTCGTCGAGTAGGTCCAAGCCTTCCTTTAGAGCTTGTGAATTTTCTTCCTCTATTAAGGGTATCACTCTTGGTGATAATGCTCCAATTTCCACGGGGATCAGTGCTTCTGCGCCGTATACAAGGCTGAATGGCGTTTCTTTAGTCGACACACGACTGGTGGTACGATATGCCCATAAAACACTAGGCAATTCGTCCACCCATGCCCCTTTTGCTTTGTCTAGCCTGGTCTTCAGCCCATAAAGGATAGTTCGATTACTGACTTCGGCCTGTCCATTAGCTTGAGGATATGACACTGAGGAGATCCTTAGCTGAATGTTGAGGCTCTTACAAAATTCACGGAAGGCGTTGCAATCAAATTGCTTTCCATGGTCGGCATTTAAGATGCGGGGAATTTCGAATCGACAGATAATGTCTTTCCACACCATTGCCTCCACTTTCTTTTCCGTGATTGTGGCTAAAGGCTCTACTTCAATCCACTTTGTAAAGTAATCGGTAGCCACTAATAGGAATTTTCTTTGACCTGTGGCTAGGGGGAAAGGTCCAAGGATGTCCAATCCCCATTGTGCAAAAGGAATTGGCTGTACTGTGCCTTGAGAGGGAGTCACTGGGGCTGTTGTGATAGGTGCAAACCTCTGGCATTTGTCACACCTGCGGGTTTGGTCCATCGCATCTTTCTTCAACGTTGGCCAGTAGAATCCCGATCGCAGTACTTTAGCAGCAAGAGCTCTCGCTCCTAAGTGTTCGCCGCATATTCCTTCATGCACTTCGGCTAAAGCGTAGCTTGCTTGTTCCGATCCCAGACATTTTAATAAGGGTGACGAATATCCCCTTTTGTACAGTTCTCCATTGATGAGCGTGAACTTCGCCCCTTGTATTTTTAAGTGACGAGCCTCATCCTTATCTTGGGGGAGTGTTCCTTCGGTGAGATACTGTTTGTATGGGGATCTCCAATCGTCTCCCACTTGAATGTCACACACTTCGACCTCTTCAATACTAGGTCGTTCGAGCCTCTCCACTTTCACTGTCCTCCCTCGTGTTTC
The DNA here is from genome assembly GCA_033439115.1 of Firmiana major. Taxonomy (NCBI): domain Eukaryota; kingdom Viridiplantae; phylum Streptophyta; class Magnoliopsida; order Malvales; family Malvaceae; genus Firmiana; species Firmiana major. The sequence continues at coordinate 14,633,749 of CM065903.1, read as the reverse complement.
GGTGGAAGAGGCTAACTTAGACAATGCATCAGCATGTGTGTTTTCAGACCGGTTGATTTGTATCAGCTGAAAGCTTTTGAAAGTCTGGGCCAGAAGTTAGACTTTCTTCAAGTAAGGGACCAGCATTGGTTCCTGTACCTCGTACTCTCCGCTGAATTGGTTCACCACCAATTGAGAATCACTGTGTGCTACCAAGTGGTGAACCTGCAGCTTCTCTGCTAGCGTCATCCCTGCTATCAGAGCTTCGTACTCCGCTATGTTGTTTGTACTTGGGAATCCAAACCGTAGGGAGTATTCTAGGGATCTTCCTTCGGGTGATACCAGGACTATACCTGCTCCACTTCCGTTGGCACTTGATGCCCCGTCGACATGCAGCATCCATAGGTGAGCCTCCCCTTTACTGCTGTCGCTCGGGATAGTGCATTCTACGATGAAGTCAGCCAGAGCTTGACCTTTGATAGCCTGCCGTGGTTGGAATGTGATTTCGTATCCCCCAAGCTCCACTGCCCATTTCACTAACCTTCCTGAGTGTTCAGGTTTCTGGAGGATTTGTCTTAACGGTTGATCTGTCAAGATGGTGATAGGGTGTGCTTGGAAATACGGGCGCAACTTTCGTGAGGCCATCAAAAGGGCTAATGCTAGCTTTTCGGCTAGGGGGTAGCGGGTTTCTGGATCCAATAACACCTTAGTCACGTAGTAGATGGGACGGTGCACCATTTCATCTTTCTTCAGTAGCACCGCACTGACGGCTAAATCACCGACTCCCAAATACATATAGAGTTGTTCTCCTTCCAGGGGCCTTGTTAATAAAGGCAACTGTTTCAAGTATTCCTTGAGGTCTTCAAAGGCTTTTTGACAATCTTTCGTCCATTCGAAGTTCTTTCCCCCCCCGTAGAGTTTTGAAGAACGGCAGGCTCCTTTCTGCTGATTTTGACAAGAAGCGATTCAGAGCTGCTATTCTGCCTGTCAATCTCTGGACTTCTCTTACGGTGATTGGGGGTTTCATGCCAATGACCGCCTGTACCTTCTCAGGATTTGCCTCAATGCCCCTGTTAGTGATCATGAAGCCTAAGAACTTCCCTGATCTTACCCCGAATGAGCACTTTTCAGGGTTTAGCTTCATGTTGAATCTCCTCAATACTTCGAATACCTTGGACATTTGATCAGTGTGAGACTCTCCTATGCGGCTCTTGATTATCATATCATCCACATAGGCTTCCATGGTATTTCTCAGAAGATCCTTGAACACTTTGCTCACCATTCGTTGATATGTGGCTCCCGCGTTCTTTAAACCGAACGGCATTACCCGATAGCAATAGGTTCTGTCGTCGGTTATAAAGGAAGTCTTCTCTTCGTCTTCTGGGTGAAGCATGATTTGGTGATACCCGGAGAATGCATCCAAGAAATTGAGGAATTCGTAGCCGGATGTTTCGTCTACTAGTCTGTCTATCCGAGGTAGGGGGTATGAATCTTTAGGGCAGGCTTTGTTCAAGTCGGTGAAATCCACACACATTCGCCACTTCCCGCTAGATTTCTTTACCATAACTACGTTGGCCAACCACTCAGGGTAGTAGACCTCTCGGATGAATCCGGCGCCCAGGAGTTTACACACTTCTTCAGTGATTGCTTTTTGTCGTTCCAGGGCGAAATTCCTCTTCTTCTGTTTGACGGGTCTGTGTCCGGGTATGATGTTAAGCTCATGGCAAATCACTTCGGGACTAATCCCGGGCATGTCTGCCGGGCTCCAGGCGAAGATATCCGAGTTTCTCCTCAGGCACTCAACTATGTCGTTCTTTAATTGTTCGCCGAGTTGAGTCCCGATGAATGTCTTTTTTCCTCCATCCCCTTCGATTAGCTCAATGGGTTCTGTCTCCTCTATCGGCTGAGGTTTGGGCGAATCGTCTATGCACAAGGTTTCTTTCCTCTGTGCTACCTTGTTGGCGGTGGAAGCGAGATAACAAGTACGGGCACTCCTTTGGTTTCCTCGTACTTGCCCGACTCCGTTGGGAGTGGGAAACTTCATCAATAGATAGCAAGAGGATATCACCGCCCTCATGTCATTCAGCACAGGTCTGCCCAAAATCATGTTGTAGGCAGCGGAGGTTGACCTGACCACCATGAACAATACTTGCCGGGTTACGTTCTTTGGGTGCTCTCCGAGAGTCACAGGCAACTCTATGGACCCGACAACCTTCACTCGCTCCCCCGTGAATCCGTATAGTGGCATTATAACGGGCTTTAACCTATCTTCGGATATGTTCATTTTTTCGAAGCAGTTTCAATAGATCAGGTTCACTGAGCTCCCGTTATCGACCAGGACTCTGCTCACCGGGTGTTTGGCCACTACCGTGGATATCACCATGGGGTCATCATGGGGCATGACAATATCACCTTTGTCAGCCGGAGTGAACATGATGGGCTCTTCATCCTGCTGTTCCTCCATCACAACGTTAACCTGATACGCTTACCTTGCGTAGCTTTTGCGGGAAGTAGAGGAGCTTCCTGCACTTGAGTCCCCCCCTGCGATGACATTTATTGCGGGGGCTGTAGGTTCGTTGTTTAGCGGATTAGCACGGGGGATTGGCCTGACTGCTTCGTTTCAAGGCCTATCCCTTCTGTTGTCATTATTTACCCCAGTCTGCTGACGATCATTCCTTTAGTCACGCGGAGGATAACGGGGTCTCTCGCTTCTCCATAGGAAGCAGTTGATCTTCCCCTCTCTGGCCAGTCTTTCCAACTGGTCCATTAAATCTCTGCACCTTTCTGTTGGATGACCGTGACCACAATGGAATTCACAGTAGGCTTCTGGGTTTCGTCCCACATCTCCAATTTTCTTCTTGGGGAATTCCAATAATCCTGCCCCTTCGATGGCTGCCAGTATTGCAGTGCGAGGCTCGTTCAACCTGGTATAGCCTTCATACCTGAGCCTAGGGGCTTTGTCTACTCTCACGGGTCTTGGGGAGCTTCTCTCAGATGCATCTCTCTCTCTTTTTTCCTTCCTTCGTCTCCCTGGGCTGTATCATTTTCATCACTTCTTCTTGAGCTACATACTTGTTAGCCCTGGCAAAGAGGTCAAAAATTGTCATCGGTTGATCGAGAGAGAGGGATTCTTGTAACTTTTCGGAGCTCGTCCCTTGCAGCATTGCAGCCAAGGCTACGCCTACCGGTAGATCTTCCACTTCCAAGGTTGCATCTCGGAAGCGGTCTACAAAGCTTTTCAAAGGTTCTTTATTCCCTTGTTTAAGCGTGAGTAGGTAGGTAGCGTCTTTTTTCCTCTGGCTATGGATCATGAAGACTTTGAGGAATTCATTTCTCAACTCGTCAAAAGAGGAGATTGAATCTTCGTTCAATCCGTTGAACCACTTTAGAGCATGCCCGGACAATGTGAGAGAAAAAGCTCTGCACATAATTTCGTCCTCCCATCCATGCAACAGCATGAGGGATTCATAACTCTGTATGTGATCGTAGGGGTCCGCTTTGCCGGTGTAAGTAGCCATAGAAGGCATTTTGAACTTCTTCGACAAAGGCTTGTTCATGATCTCCGGACTGAATGGGATCCTCCTCCTTTGGCCATCGTCCGGAGATACCAGTTTTTTCTTCTCGAGGATCCTTTGGACGACCTTCTCCACGTCCTCCGACCCTCGAGCTGAGCAGGGCCTTGTCCCTTCGGGTCTAGAAGAGTCCGATTGATAAGCGCCTCTTCTAGCACCTCCCACTCCGGGACTTGATATTTCGGGGCCTTCTCGTGGGTCAAAACCTCTCGGTCTTCATTGCTCCCCAGCCCTATAGGCTCCCAGATCACGTTCTGACTCCACGGGAGACGAGCTGCGGCAGGTGGGGGAACTCTGCCGCCTATGGGCTGTCAGAGGAGAAGTCTGCCGCGCATCGGGCAAGGGTGAACTCTGCCGCCTATTAGAGGCGGGAGAGCACCGTCGCATATCTGATGTGGGATACTTCTGCCGCATGTAGTCCGCGGGAGAGTTCTGTCGCCTTTGAGCCACGGGGGAGCTCTGCCGCCTATCGGACAGAGGGGAGCTCCGTCGCTGTTGAGCGGCGGGTGAGCTCTGTCGTGCGCTAACCGCTGGCGAACGCTGCCGCACAGGAGCTGCGGGCGAGCTCTGCCATCTAGTGGCCAGAGGTGAACTCTGTCGCTGTTGAGCCACGGGTGAGCTCTGTCTTGCTGGATTGGCAGTAGCATTATCTTGCGTTCCTGCACCTTGTCCAGCACTTACCAGAGTGGATGGCTGACCTCTCTCGTAGGTCTGCCTCGGTGTGCTTTCCCCCACTAACTGCTGCACTTCATGGGGTAAGTTGAATTGGGGGAGAGCGTTTCTGAAGAAGCTCACCATAGCTTTCAATGCGGTTGTAGTCTCCTCATTTTTGCGCTTCAGGGTCTCAAATTCTTCTAGGGAAACCACGACTTCTCCCTGACCCCTTTCACCATGTCTTCGTCTTTGTTCCGCTCTGACAGGGGGACTCACAGAATTCTGCCCTCCTGTCACCTCCGCTGTAGAGCATGTCCTCACCATTTTGATAGAGAATCTGGCTTTTTGTCAGATTTCCCACAGACGGCGCCAATTGATGTTGCCAAGCTGACAGCAACAAGTTGCACTGACGACAAAAGGGTGACGTCGATGCAATTTGTTCCACGTGTTCTTCGTATATCCTGCAAAAACAACAGGAATCAGAGGGGGCAGGGATTTGTCCCTGCACGCGTACTCCAATGATTAAGTTAGTAATCGAAGTTGTGAATGAATGAAGAAGAGAATGTATTGCTTAAATCAAAGAGTTTAAGGCTTTTCCCTTCTTTTTTGGTATTTTCGTTTCGGATCCCCTTTTTTCAGAGAGCTCACCTGGTATTTATAGGTTTCTCCAAGTCGGTTCGAGCTGAGGCCCAGGCGCGTGTTTAGGCCGCGACAGAGTCGTATAGCACTCTGTCGCGCTTCACGTAAAGCAGCTTGCGGGAGACCTCTACTGCACACTGTGCGGGAGACTATGCCGTAGGCTGTGCGGGAGGCCTCTACCGCAGACTGTGCGGGAGACTATGCCGCAGGCTGTGCGAGAGACTAGTCCGTGGATTGTGCGGGAGACTAGTCGGTGGACTCTGCGGGAGACTTCTACCGCAGACTGTGCGGGAGACTATGCCGCAGGCTGTGCGGGAGACTAGTTCCTGGACTGTGCGGGAGACCATTGTCGCGCGGGCAATGCGGGAGACCTCTACCGCAGACTGTGCGGGAGACTATGCCGCGATATGGGCGATGGAGGTCTGCCGCGCCTACTGTGCGACGCATCAAAAGGCGACAGACTCCTATCGCATCGAACACTCTGTCGCACTGCTGGGAACTGTGCCACGTGGCTGCTCTGTCGCCAAATCTGCCACGTGGCTCGTTCTTAGTTTGACACGTGGCAGGCTGGTAGTTGCACACGTGAATTCTGGTGACGTGACCACCATCAGGTATCAATTTTAACAAATCATCATAAGCATTTATAGCATATTTTGGAATCTATTTTTCTAAGTATCTCTCCTCTAAATGTAATTTTTCTAAAAATGCATACACGTGAGAAGTGTCTTTTCCTATGACATAAACTACAAATGGAAAAAGTTAAATCCTATGAATACTAGTGTGCATTACCATTAGAGGCCGAGCAATTAAACAATTGTTGGATTGAAATAATCTGCCTAGTGTACTTGATTAATTGAGACTTCATAATTTTGAGTTAAGACCATCAAGATAAAGGTATAAAATTGTTTTGAAATTCACGCTTTGACATGTATGCCAATTTTTGTCTATTACTTATGATCCAAAGATTAGCTTCGATATTGTAATGTTTATTTATGTATTTCGCTATATACTCTAATAATATATATTCTTGATTAAGTATGAATCAAAACTTACTTACAATACCTTTTCAGCTTTTGAAACGAATTTAAGATTGGCAAGCACACCTCGTTTAGCATTGCCATTTGGTCCAAAAGAAATTTGGAATCCAAGGGCAACTTCGAAATTGCATCATCTGTCGTTACTACGATATTAAGCTGGCCTTAGGACTGTAAGGTCAGTCCAACAGCAATATCAGCACTGAATGAGTAAAATCTTATCCCCTTATCAATAACGATTAAGAGAGATAATCTGCATCTGAAATAAGGAGAGCATCGCCAAAATTGCGGGGTCCACCGTACACGTCATGGATACCAAAATCAAGTGAAAGCCACGTGGCTAAGCCTTGGCTCCGGATAAAGTCAGGGGAAACGAATCCAAATCTCCACGCCCAACTGACGCCACGTGGCCGACATGTCACCGTCCAACAAAAAGGAAGCAACAACAGTTTGTACTACTTGAAATAAGAAAAAAAAATCTTCCTTCCCAAACCAAATGCAACTAACCGAGGAGAAACAGAACCGAAGGGCCGAAGCGGAAGGGATGGGGGCTGGTGGCGCTATTGTTCCCTTACGTTCCAACACCTGGCAGTACTTCCCACCACAGCCTTTGTCTTTCTACTCCTCGTCAATCAAAACCCTACCTCTACCACTGTTCCTTGCATTTTCTTTTTACTCGTATATTACTTCCTCAAATGACATGTTTGCCCCATTCTTTTTTAACTTATTTTAATTAATAAATATATATGCATAAATATATATATATATATATATATATATATATATATATATATATATATATATATATATATATATATATATTCACTTATGCAAATAGATTAAAAGAATTTACTTGAACTTGACAATGGGTGATTAGTATTTTTTAAACTTAGGTGTAAATTGTAAGAAAATAAAAAATAAAAGAATATAAATGTATATGTTTATATTATTAATAATTATTGTTTATTTTCTTTTTTACATATATCCATCCAACGTGTAATATTGAAATTTTTTAATCAAATATGACATCTATAAAATATATCTATATTTATATATAACAAATTTTAATAAAAAATTAAAAAAATAAAAGTGCTGTGTGAAACTTAGCAATGAAATTCATCATTTCCGATAAAAATGTGTAAGGTGAAAAAGTATTTTTATTTATCTATAACTCGAATAAATTAGGAAAACAATTAATTAAATTCGTAAGAGTGGTGGTGCTGCTTGGCTGGTTAACTAAGGAGAGGATTCTTAAGGCAATTTTGTAATTTGAAGCAAAAGCAAGGCTGTTCTTATAAGCCGCTGCAAGTTGCTTGTTTCCTTTGTCTTCCCTCTCTATCGCTCATTCTCTGGAGTCTGCGGACACGAGAAAGAGAAATTTCTGAAGAAAATACGAAAGAAAAAAATTATCCAAGAAAACGAAAGAAGAACCTTGCAAATAGATTAAGTTAAAACATCTCTTTCTGTTCTGGTTGAAAGTGAAAGGAAATGAAGAGCTGTGAGCTCTGCAAGTCGTCAGCGACAACGTATTGTGAATCGGACCAAGCGAGTTTGTGCTGGGACTGCGACGCTAAAGTTCACGGAGCCAACTTCCTCGTGGCGAGACACGTGAGGTGTCTTCTCTGTCACACGTGCCAGTCTTTCACTCCGTGGAGAGCCGCTGGTGCCAAGCTTGGGCACACGTTCTCCGTATGCGAAAGATGCGTCATCGGCGGTGAGCGAGGAGAGAGCGAAGCAGAAAATGACGACGACGACGACGACGACGATGAAGAAGAAGAAGAAGAAGAAGAAGCGGATTCTAATGACGACGTGTCAGTTGATGTTGATGCGGAGGAGGATGGAGATAATCAGGTGGTGCCGTGGTCCACAGTATCAAATACTCCTCCGCCGGCTTCCAGTTCATCTAGTAGCGAAGATTCTTTTGGTGGTGAAAGGGAGGTCTCTAAATCAACAAATTTGCTTTCGTTGAAAAGGTTGAGAGAAAATGCTTTAGATCTTCGCTCACAGGTTGGTTTTCACTTTTGATCTCTGGTCAATTCTCGTTTTCTATTAGTTTTTCATTTTAATTTATTTTCTTTTCCTTCTCGTTTGGATTGTTTCATCTTTTCATGAAACTAACGGTTAAGATTTCTTGTCATTGATGTTTACAGGACGATCTGGATCGTTTATCTACTAAACGTAGGTACGGTCACCGTACTGTTTTGGCGACTCGGTGCAGACCTGAGGACGAAGCCGTTTCTGTTGACTGTATGAGGTTGTCGAAAGACCAACAGATCTATCCGGAGGGTCCGGTTCAGTTTCAGGCCGATCCGAGAGGCGCGGCCAGTACGGAGTCATTAGGGAAAAACTAGAGCCTGATGAAATCAGGAAAAATTCTCCGAAATCTGTTAGTAATTAAAATCCCCTAGCCGTCCGATTGCAGTTGGTTTGGCCTGATATTTCGGATGATCTAACCTATTCTAACAATAGTCTTTGATTAATCTTTGATGGAATGTTGACCCTTTTAGTTGTTAATTTACGCTAATCTAAGAATTTTACTAGTACTAAAACTATTTCTGTACTAGTTTGAACGCTCCCAAGATTTTGTAATTCTGATTTTTGCCAGATACGACGTGGCTTGCGGATTACAATTATTTGGACCGATGTCGCTTCTTGCATTTTCGTTTAGATATGTAGACTGGTAGACAGTAGTAGTGAGGTGGTGCCGTGGTGATGGTTTTTAACTAGGGTATATTTGACATGTCTTTCTTGTAAACCAAAATGTACGTAAAATTTGACGGTTGAGTGTAGGTGGCGAATGACGATGCTGCTGGGGCAAGGCAGGCAGCATTTATCATATACAGTGCGTGAATCTGTAAAGCAAGTGGAGGTGCAGAGAAAGGGTCTTTCTCTGTGTCTTAAATCTTTGAACGACATCCATTGGTCGATGCGGCCCACTGATTCATTAGTCCTATGGATGCCATTTTTTTGTCAGGGAAATGCTATGGACAATCTCAGGGCAAGTATGCTAATTACCAAAGCCGCTCCATAGATGCCGTGGGATGGTGTGATGGGCCAGGTGCCATGCCCATGGGGGACCTCTGCCCGCAGGGAAGGTTATGCCTTCAAAACAAAGTTGAAATAGAAATTTCAAAAAAAAAAAAAAATTGAGTTTAGCTAGCCTTGCCAAAAATACAAACAAGGCCTGAATCCATCTTTCCTAGAACAAGCAAGCTGGTGCATGTACTTGCTAATTGCCTAACAAGTTCATTTCATGTGCCCGGACGTACGTTTTATCTTGAGTAGTTACCGTTTGCAACTTGAGCTAGTGAGTCAATTTTTGAGAAACTTTAGTTCAATATAGGATGGTGGTTGCAACCAAACGAGATATATTTTACCGGTTTAGTTGGTGAATGGATGCGGATGGACTTGTGAATTATGGCTTTGTGTTTGTAGGGTAACTCCTTTTTTTTTTCCTTCGGCCAATTTCTTACTTTTCTTGTTGGTACCGGGGGTTTGTTCAAGTTACTTTATTTTTCAACAATAGGTAGGAAGATATTTTGTGTTTGTTTAATGATTCGTAGGAAAATATCTGCGGCTTATAGTTTGACGTCCACCACCAAGAATTTAATGTAATAAACAAAGGATTTGTTCATGCATAGATTGTGGCCGGCCATCACATCTGGTGGGAAAGCTTTAAAAATGTGCAAGGAGTAGAACTCTATTGAACCTAGGAACTCTCTAATTCCATAACCATATATATTCACATTAATCATAATCAACCCACATAAAATATAGCCAAAAAATTGTGATCCTCAAATAGAAATTGTGGTTGAAGGAGCTTCTTAGCTCTAATCAATCAATGATATTTTATTAAGACATTTCTAATCACCTTGCTTTAATTTGAAATTGCTAGCTCCAGTAAGGCGGGTGTGATTAAAGATTAAAGAATCACTTGCGTGAAAAGAAAAGGATCAAGTGGGCTTTGTGTTTTTTGTGGTGGAGATTTGTTTAAAGGGGTGGATTGTGTGGTTGTGGTTGCGTGCCACTCGAAAATCTTCTCAACAACTTTCGAAATATCATGGGGTCATTGATTGATCTTTAAGGTTCCGCTGATCATGATCTCACCATCATACACAGTAACTGAAGAATATATTTGAATATTTTTTTCAAATACAATTCAATGGTTGACTACCCCTTGGCCTTCAATGAATGATGGGCGTTCGTCTTGTATCTCACGTTTCAATTTCAGGCCATTCACTTGGGTCTAGGCAGCTGTATGATAATATTCTAATCGAAGAATAGAAGCTGTTCAGCTAAGGAGTAAGGACCAAAGGGAAAAAATCAATTTGATCAAGGGGGGTTTAAACAAAACTATCTCATCAAATTAGGTTGAAGCAAGTAAAACTCCAGCCAGAATTAATGATACCCTATTCTTTTTTTTTTTTCCATTTTCTTTCTTTAGAACATGACATGCTATTATTGCAAAAACGGAAAACTGTCTTTTCTAACACAGTAATAGCCAAAATTAGACTTGGTCCCGATGGACGAATTCTATCCTTAGTTCAACTTTTGCAATAGTCTACTAATTTTAGCTTCTTACCCTCTACGGAGAAATGGATGTTTATTTATAAATAAAAGCTCCAAATCTGGGATTTAGGCTGGCTTTTTATTTAAGCCTCCTTATTACAAGTGTTAAAAAAATGTAAATTAGGCACTAAAATTCGACGGTACACCTGCCTTGACTTCACCCTTTTTTTCCATGTTATGGATGCGTTTACTGGTCAATTTTTTATCCCAATGAAAGGTTTGCTTGACCATTGTGATAACAATGAAAGCTTTTCCGGAATTTATGTCGTTTATCCAGCACTATTGCTATAAAGTATACGTCGTTTTATTATCCAAATTTGGCAGGTGACCCCACCAAATTAAACAGTTTACTAGGCACCAGGCAGATCAAACGTTATAGATACTAGATAAGACAGAAGAGTAAGACTCTAATGGGAGAGGAATTGCTTGCTTACATGAGTGCATCAATAACGTGTAACTGCTAGTGAGATAAACCAGCCAAGTTCAGCCAAGATGCCACCAAGTCGCGCGCTTCATTGTTCAAACCATACGGGTCTTTGATGCTACCAACTCAAATACGAAATACCTCAGTGCCTAGGCAGCTTAACATAGACGCATGTACGCTTTACTAAAATCTATACGCGTATTTTTCTTGGGTTGTTCTGCGTTCTAGTAATTCATAGAGTTGCTTGGGCTAATTTTATTAGGCCATCTACTGCAGGAAAAATGACATGCTTGTTGATATGATAAGAACAATTAAGCAAGCACCACAACATAATCCAGTGACATCTGTAAATCAGGATCCAACCACCTCAACCTTGGATTTACTTTGCATCAATTATTTGCCACATTTTCTTCAGAGCTATATCTGCAAACAGAGTAGCAGGAAAACCAAAATTATGGCCTCTACGACTATACCAATCATCAAACATTCCAACAAGGAGAGAAGCTTAGTTTAAAAAGTCCTACACAGGATGTTGAAGCAGAATTTAAATGGGCCAAATCCAAACGGACTTATCGTAAAATTACATCCGAAGAGGGGGTTTAAGAATCTACAAAGATAATTTGGTGAAAAACCTCAAACGGCCTCCTTTAGGAGTGTAATAAACTTCCAGGATCAAGATCAAAGTCATGCGAACATCATAGAATCCACAACAGCTCGTGAAAGATTGACTGGTTCACCTCAAAGTTGATCCAACCAACTTTCCAAAAGTTTCAATGAATTTGCTTTAGTTCTTTGATAAACCATAGCTTGTGCGTTATGATCCCAGTCAAATCTAGACGGGCCACTGCATTCACTACACAAAAACATGCTTTCAACGATGGATTTTAGCGACGGAATTATTCCGTCGCAAAATTAAACCATTAGCGACGGATTTTGTGACGAATATCCGTCGCAAATATTTAAAAATATATAACTTTTTATACCGACGGAATTAGCGACGGAATTCCGTCAGTTATTCCTGCTTAAATTTTTGTAATTTTTAGTTTATATTTAGTTCGTCGCTGAAATACTTCAGAGACGGAATTCAATCGCAAAATAATTCCGTCGCTAATACTGATTCAGCGACGAAATTTCGTCGCTGAATTTCTCATCAAAATTTTCGTCGTTGAAAAATTTCAGCGACAGAATTCCGTTGCTGAAGTTTTTGCAAAATATTCCGTCGCTAAAATTTTTTAGCGACGAAATTCCGTAGCTGAAATATGACTTGGGTATTCCGTCACTAAAATGTTCAGCTACGGAATTTCGTTGCTGAAAAATTCGTGAATATTTTTCGTCGTTGAAAGTTTTCAGCGACGGAGTTCCGTAGCTGAAGTTAGTCCGTAGCAGAAAGAATTCAGTGACGGAATTCCGTCGCAGATACATGTCGTCGCTGAAATCATGATGCGACGAAATTCCATCGCTGAAAACATTCAGAGACGGAATTGGTTCTGCAACGAAATTCCATCGCTGAATGATTTTCAGCGACGGAATGTATCTGGGGCGAAATTTCGTCGCTGATATTTTCTGCGACAAAATTTCGTCGCAGATACATTCCATCGCTGAAAATCATTCAGCGACGAAATTTCGTCGCAGATACATTCCATCGCTGAAAATCATTCAGCGACGAAATTTCGTCGCAGACTCATTTTAGCGACGGAGAATTTAACAAACAGGATTCAGCGACGAAATTCCGTCGCTGAATAGATCTAAATCTTTGAAATTCACGAACCCCCCTTTCGCAAGTCAGTCTTCCAGATCCGGTTTCTCTTCCAAACCCAGCTTTCTGTTCCACCCTTTTTTGCCAAATCAGTCGCATTTCTCTGCAATCTCAGTCTTCCAGACCGAGATTCACCTAGCCCACCGCCCTCTTTCCCTTCCCCTTCCATTATTTCTCCCTTTGCACTGTTACCCGTTACCCCATTTCCTTAAAACCCGACAAAAATTTTGCACAGATTCGCCATCCAATGACCCCGCATCCAGGCTCCCCGTAGTGGCGCTTGCCCAGACGACGCCCCCATTCCTCCCTTTCTGCCGTTGAGCGTGGGAGACGCTAGCTGGTAAGAATTCCTTGTTTGATAGTTGGTTTTTTGTCTGTTTTCTCAACTGTTTTCTGATATCGTTCCTCACTTTCGGTGTTGTTTTTTTTTTTTTCTGCAAGTGAAGCACAAATAAAATGAAAAAACATTATTGTAAACATAATAAGTTATGAAAGCGGTTTAATCGATATTTTGACGTTCTATGTATATTGTTAAATTTCTTAAATTTTTTAGTTTTTGACGTTTTGTGTATATTGTGTATTGCTGATTTGGTTTGAGATTTAATTGAATGTGAGTTCTGGATTGTTTCTGAATTTTGTTTGGGTATGATTTTTGTGTCGATTTGCCTTTGCTAGATCAATATTTTCTTGGGTTTTTTTGGTTTCTTAATCTGGATGGGTATGAAGTTACTGATCAACTTCTAGCTTCTATGATTGTATGATTTCTGATGTCGGTGTCGATTTTTTTCTTTGCTTCGGTTCTGAATTGCTTATTCCTCTTTTGTTTCTAGATTGATCAATTTTTTTTATAGATCCATAATTAAATTCTTGTTCATTTGTATTTCCCTTTTTTGTTGTTATTCAGATCTCTAATGATCTTCATGCAGATTGTTCGATGATGAGGTTAATTTTGAGGGCAAAGTTTCAATCCCATCAGAACTCTAATTCCCTTTTTTTTCTTTATTATTTTTAATGTTTTTTTTCCCTTCTCTAAAAGGTAAATTTGAAAAAGAAAGGAAAAAATTTGATGCCAGAAACACCGAACAATTATTCTACATTAGTCCTAACATTGCTACCAAAAAATAAATCTTAACCCAATGATAAATATCTATTTTTTTTTATTTGGAGATTATATATTCAAATTATTTAAATGCAGAACTCACAATATAAAAACTTAGTGCATTGCCGGCATTGGGTTTACTTTTTTTAAACTTATAACATTGCTGCTAATCCCAATTTTTTATTAGAAAGTTGAAGTGAACGAGAATAGGATAATCCCCGACGTAGAATTAAACAGAGTTTACCTGCTTCAGTTATAGAGGCGTGAGTACTGAGTAGTAGATATAACTGAAACAGAGCTTACCTGCTTCAGTTTTACATTAAACTGCTACATCAACTATGCAAACATCATTGTACATTCACAATTTCCATTCTCGTCTTCGGTAAATCTTTTTCTTTCGTTGGAACTTTGCATATCAATGAACTAGAGTGGTTGTGATGGAGTTGTTGAGGGTATTAAAGAATGGGCTGACATCATCAACGAACCCTTTTTCTTAATTAGGCAAACTCTTAAAGAAGCTTAAATTTATTAACAGCACACCATCCATTTAAGAATAATTAACAATGTACTTATTCAACCTTTGTTTAGGTAAAATGAAAAAACAAAAACTTGAAGAAGGAAAACACCCACCTTGTCTAAATGAAAGGTTTTAATGTACATTGCCAGTTAAAGACAAGAAGAAGAAAAAGGAAAAAAAAATGGTTTTTTGTAAATAAAACCTTTCATTTGAAAAAAGGTACTGTCTAAATGAAAGGTTTTAATGTAATCTTTTTCTACTTGTAATCTTGTTATTGTTATTCTTATGTGAATTATAGTTATTTTATTTAATGTTATAAATTTAATTAGTATTATATGCAAGTTAAATTTAGTTATAGTTTATTTGACGTTGTAGTTTATTTAATTGAATTTGTAGTTTAAATTTGGAATATTTAATTGAATATGTAGTTTAAATTTGGATTATTTGAAGAATTTGAGTATTTGATCAATAAAATAAAACTCTATGTATGCCTTAACCAAATCCATGCTGTTATTTGTCTTTCATAGGAAGAGAGGTAACGTGCGTGCATGAAAGCAAGCAAAAAACCACAGAATTTGAAGCCATATTGAACTAGAAGCCAAGAGCAAATAAGTTCATTCTGAAGGTAAAATTATTATGATATCAAATTTTTCATTAATTATAACTAATAAATTTGTTATTTGTTGTTATTATTATTATTATTATTATTATTATTATTGTTGGTGATTATTTGGTTTGGCGTAGGATAAATATGAACACGCTGGTGACATACTTTTTGGGTTCAGATTTCTGTGAAGCCATTAAAATAATGTGATAAGAGTCAAATTATTTTCATTTTGTTAATTGATTTATAATTATTTTAGCTAAATTTATGAATATAACTTTAATGATTTATTGTTCATAAAAAATTGGTTTTATGATATTGTGGTTGCTGATGTGATTGGAAAGCATGATTGTTAGTTGTGGATAACTAAGGTTGTTGAGATGATTTAATATGCATGAATTGTATTGATGATTTGGATTGCTATATAGTATTATTTGTAGGTTGGGTAGAGACAAATTACAGTCGTTATGCTGCCGAAATTTCTAAGAAAACTTAGGACTTTAAATAAAATACTCCACACATTCATGCAAATATTTAAACCTAAATATATGTATGTTTTAGATAATTTGATTTATTTTGTAATAAGGACGAATTTATCATTTTGAGTTATTTATTTTGTTATTGTAGATGTTAAATTTTGTTATATGCATGTTGCAAATTATATTGATTTTACTTAATTGAGAAAAATTATTTGGTGATAGAGTGTAATTGTTATTTTATTTTTTCAGATTTTATTTTCTGTGTGAAAAATGGATAAGGATAGATCTTGGATGTATTGTCGATTAGATGTAGATGGATTCATTAGAGATGAATTTTTGAATGGAGTTGAAGAGTTAATTACTTTTGCATTTTGTCATCCGGAGGTAGTTAGTGGAAATCGAATTAAATGTCCTTGTAGCAAATGTATGAATAAACAATTCTTGGAAGTCGATAAGGTGCGGAAACACCTTTATTACAAAGGTTTTGTTGTTGGGTATACCACTTGGCATAAACAAGGAGAAATTGAAGAAGGGCAGTCATCGCGAAATATAAATGAAACAATTGATCTACTATATGGGGTGAGACCTGAGGGATAAAATCCATATGTTAGAATGGTTACGGATTGTCACGCCCCGAAAGTTTGCGGAAAATAGGGCAAATTTAAAACTTTTTACTCGTTAATTCACAATTAAAGGTGCATTCCTGTGCAGTGTCATACATCATCCTAATTATCATGCCTCAGGATCTCATCACGACAAAGTGTATATTGAATCATATACATTACTCAATTCCAAGTTAATTAATCCTAATACATCCCATATAATGATATACATCAAATGTCTGTGGTCACATTAATAGTCTGGGTACATGAAAAGATAAAATATACCTCAATACAATATATAGGGCCTGGAGCTCAAGTCCTCCACTAGTCACTACTCCGTACGCCTCAAGGAGATCCTTTTTCACTTGAAGAACTCTGGGGGGAAAGGAAAACAGGGTGAGCTTCTAAATCGCTCAGTAAGGGGGTAAAGGAACTCAGTTATATAAACCATTTCACACATCACAAATATGTATTTGTTTATAAAGCTCATTTGAAATCGTAGCATGAAAGTTCTCAAAACATCATCTCATAACTCGTTAAATCATGTGAAAACATGAAGATAAAAGGCTCAACATCGAGCACTCACAAGCATGTGTAAATATATGCAATAATGGCTGTTCTCAAATACGTGATAAAAATCACCTCAGTAAATCACACGTGACAAGGTCACAAAACACAACTCATGTGTAAAGCGAGACTAGGCAATAAAACTTAATTAAAACTCGTCATGGCACATCAAATATATATATATGCTCCTCTGGGTGCGCATCCCAGGCATCCTCGTATAGAGGGAACGTCGACAATATGGTCGTGTGCAAAGTATATTGGACTTATATGTTACCAGAACAAGGCCCGGCCTTACTTGCTACCAGAGCAATGCCTCGCCTAATGCACACTGACACGTGGTCCCTGGGTCGGTTCTCAGGCGGCCCACTCTCTCGGTCTTACATGCTACCAGAGCAATGCCTCCCAACGCTACCAGAGCGGAGGAATAATCGAACTTACATGTTACCAGAACAAGGCCTGTGGTCCCTGGGTCGGTTCCCAGGCGGCCCACTCTCTCGGTCTTACATGCTACCAGAGCAATGCCCGATGTGTATTCAACATGACACGCCTAAATCTCAATCATTAGCCATTATCTTATAAAACGTTATGCCTTCACGTAGAACTCATAATGGTTTTCTCTTAAAAACTCATTTAAAACATTTGTGTACTCAACACAAAACATATTAAAACCGAGTTCCAACCGGCAAAACACGCACACATTTTCTCAAATCTCAATATCGCCTTAACGTAGAGCGCAATTTACTTTTCACGCAACTCAAGGGTTTATAAAGCAATTTCACACTCAGCTTATAAACTCATAAAATAATGGGCTCCAACCGGCTATAAAACCGTGTGCAATTACATCACAACACAAAACATGCTTGTATTCTCAAATCATGGTTCATGCTAACAAATCGACAAATACATACACAAAATGGTTTAGTTTTCCCTTACCTCTTTGCACCTCGTATAGTGCAATCGTTTCCCCCGTATCACGGACTAGTCTCGCATTCCACTTTGGAACTCCCGAGCTGTCCAAACGATGTTAAAACATCAATACTCAATTATCTCATAAATCTCAATTCTCAAAATCGAGCATCATCGCTCATAACACCTCAATTTTCTCAATTCTCGTCACTCTACCCTAAACTACAACCTCATTCACAATATCTCAACGTTCGATATCTCTAATACCAATTATCTACGCTAATTCACCACATTGTCTATATTTCCGTTTATAGCACAATTCTCAAAATTGCCACAATTTCCAAATATCAACATTAATCCAACTACATTACAATCTCATCAATCCCTAATCATTCCCCAACTATTTCAACACAATTACAACCACCAATAACATCAAAATCAGCTCAAATATCAAGATCGAGGTTTAGAAATTACCCAAAGCTTGTGAGACGCACAACTCACGCCTCGATCCAATTCGTCCTTCGATTTCCAAGTATGTTGTTCTCCCTTTGATGAGGAACAACTTTCCTTCTTACCACAATAGCTGATTCGGCCGAAAATGGGGGATTTGGAGGAGTGAGAAACTAGGTTTTCGGAAAAATGGAGGTTTGGAAGAGAGAGAAAGTAAGATTTCAGGAGAAAACACGGGTTCCTTATATAGACTGGAGGTAGGAGATCGATCTGCCTCTTGATGAGATCGATCTGTGTTTGAAATTTGGGGACGATCTGGGCAATTTTATGCCTAGGAGATCGATCTGTCGAGGGGTGAGATCGATCTCTTTATGGCTTTATGAGATCGATCTGCTCCTAAGGAGATCGATCTTCTCCCCAAACAGAAGCATTTGGAGATCGATCTCCTCCTCATGAGATCGATCTTCTCTCAAACAGATTCATTTGGAGATCGATCTCTTCCTCATGAGATCGATCCCTTCTCAAACAGATTTATAAGGAGATCGATCTCTTCCATTGGAGATCGATCTGCTCTTCAAATTTCCCCTTCCTCGTCATTTTTAACTCACCAGATCGATCTCTCCTTCTCCCAGATCGATCGGTCCTCATGCTTCATGCTCATTTTACACACTTAACATATAAATCTCCAATTATAATTCCTACAATTCACTTAGCTCAATAAATTACACTTCAATTTATTATTACATCATTAAATATGTCTGAAATTCTCAGATCTCACATCCTCCCCACCTTAAAAAGAATTTGGTCCTCCAAATTCAACTCAACTAGTCAAAATAGATGGGGGTATCTCTCCTTCATGAGACTCTCTAGTTCCCACGTCGCCTCTTCCCTTGAGTGATGCTTCCACAAGACTTTCACTAATGGGATGCTCTTGGTTCTCAGTACCTTCTCCTTTCTATCGAGAATCCGAACGGGTTCCTCAATGTAGCTCATGTCCCCCTGTATGTCCATCTCATCATACTCTATAACATGAGAAGGGTCCGGGTGGTACTTCCGCAACATAGACACGTGAAAAACGTTGTGTATTCCGAACATCTGTGGGGGTAATGCCAATCTGTAGGCTACCTCTCCCACTCTCTCAAGAATCTCGAATGGTCCTATGTATCGAGGACTCAATTTTCCTTTCTTCCCAAATCGCATGATACCCTTGCTCGGTGATACTCTCAGAAATACTGCATCACCAACATCAAATTCAAGTGGCCATCTACGCGCATCCGCGTAGCTTTTCTGTCTACTCTGTGCAGCCCGTAACCTCTCACATATGAGTTTCACACTCTGTACGGCTTGCTCAACAAGCTCGGGAGCATTTATCTTTCTGTCACCGACTTCTTCCCAAGCTACAGGGGATCTACACCTCCTACCATATAGAGCCTCAAAAGGTGCCATTCCAATACTCGCATGATAGCTGTTATTGTACGCAAACTCTGCTAGGGGCAGGTGATCATCCCATGATCCCTTAAAATCCATCGTACACGCCCTCAACATATCCTCCAGGGTTTGAATAGTCCTCTCTGACTGACCATCTGTCTGAGGATGATAGGCGGTACTAAAACTCAATCGAGATCCCATGGACTCCTGAAACTGGGTCCAAAATCTGGAAGTAAATCGGGAATCTCTATCAGAAGTAATACTCACTGGAGCCCCATGTAATCTAGCTATCTCGCTGACATACAGTTCAGCTAAGGCATCCACAGTATAGGTGCTCTTGATGGCAAGGAAGTGGGCACTCTTGGTCAATCTATCCACAATGACCCATATCGCGTCACGACCTCTCCGGGTCCTCGGTAAACCCATAATAAAGTCCATAGTGACATGCTCCCATTTCCATGTAGGTACAGGTAAGGGCTGTAGTAGTCCTCCAGGCTTCCGATGCTCAGCTTTCACTTGCTGGCATACTAAACACCTGGCCACATACTCTGCCACGTCTCGCTTCATACCACTCCACCAATACACCTTTCTCAAGTCTCGGTACATCTTAGTACTCCCTGGGTGCATGGTGTATCGCGAGCAGTGGGATTCTCTCAGTATCTGTCTCTTTAGGGTATCATCGTCCGGTACACAAATCCGTCCTCTGAACCTCAATAATCCATCCTCACTGATGGTGAGATCCGACTGCGAACTCTGCTCAGCTTGGCTAACCATGTCTATCAATCTCTGATCACTGCGCTGCCCAGTTCTAATCTGATCCATGATCCTGGGCTCTATCCGCAGGCTAGCCAAAAATCCAGTCTCTACCTCTTTAACTCTGATCCGAAGTTCGGCGAACTGCTCTAACAAATCCCATTCCCTGATCATCATAGCAGATATCATACTCTTCCTGCTCAGGGCATCAGCAACCACATTCGCCTTACCCGGATGATATAGAATCTCGCAGTCATAATCCTTAAGGAGTTCCATCCATCTCCTTTGTCTCATGTTTAACTCTTTTTGATCAAAGAGATATCTCAAACTCTTGTGATCAATGAAAATCTGGAATCTTTCCCCATATAAGTAGTGTCGCCAGATCTTCAAAGCAAATACCACAGCGGCTAACTCCAAATCATGCGTGGGGTAATTCCGCTCATGGTCTTTCAGCTGACGCGATCCATATGCGACCACTCTCCCTTGCTGCATAAGCACACACCCCAATCCTTGATGAGATGCATCACTATACACCGAGAATCCTCCTGATCCCTCAGGAATAGTTAACACAGGTGCCGCCGTCAATCTCCTCTTTAACTCTTGAAAACTGAGCTCACATTGATCAGTCCATATGAACGAAGTCTCCTTACGCGTGAGCTTAGTCAAAGGAGCGGCAATCCTCGAGAATCCTTCCACAAATCTCCTGTAATACCCTGCCAAACCAAGGAAGCTTTGTATCTCAGTCACTGTCCTCGGTCTTTCCCAATTAAGCACAGCTGCTATTTTACTCGGATCCACTGATACTCCTTCCTCTGAGACTACATGCCCAAGGAAAGCTATCCGGTTCAGCCAAAACTCACACTTACTAAGCTTTCCGTACAATTGCTTATCTCGGAGTATCTGAAGTACTAACCACAAATGCTGTGCATGCTTCTCATACGACCGAGAGTACACCAGGATATCATCGATAAAGACTATCACAAACTTATCCAGATAGTCTCTGAACACCTCGTTCATCAATCTCATAAATGCTGCGGGGGCGTTCGTCAATCCAAAGGACATCACCAGAAATTCGTAATGGCCATATCTTGTCCTAAAGGCCGTCTTTGGAATATCTTCCTCCTTGATCCTCAATTGGTGATAGCCCGATCTCAAATCAATCTTAGAAAAGACTGATGCCCCTCTTAGCTGATCAAGTAGATCGTCAATCCTGGGCAGCGGATATTTATTCTTCACCGTGGCTTTATTCAATAGCCGGTAGTCCACACATAATCTGAGACTACCATCCTTCTTCTTAACAAACAGTACTGGCGCTCCCCACGGCGAAACACTAGGTCTAATAAACCCTTGATCCATTAACTCCTATAGTTGTTTCTTCAATTCCTCAAGTTCCACTAATGCCATCCTGTAGGGAGGTTTAGAGATCGGCTGAGTATCTGGTACCAAATCAATGGTAAACTCCAGCTCTCTCTCTGGTGGTAAACCTGGCAATTCATCTGGGAAAACATCCAGAAATTCGCAAACCACAGGTATATCCTCAATCCTCGGATGTTCCCGCTCATCGTCTGAGATGAGTGTCTCATAACCTTCACATAAATAATCATATTTAATACTCTCCAAAATAATGTTAAAATTCTCAAATGACTTACTAGAATTCCACATAATCATTTCCTCAATATCTTAACCGTACACTGTAAGGTTCAGGTAGGGAGAAAGTTACAATCTTAGTGTACCAGTCTAAACTCACTCGATTGGTCGCCAACCAATCCATTCCCAGAATTACATCAAACCCATGTATACTCAACATGATTAGGTCTGCTAACATCACTCTATCTCCCACCTTAATTTCACACCCTCTACAGATTAATTCAGTTCTCTGAGATTCACGCATAGGGGTATTTACATGTAGTATATATTCTAGAGGTTCAAACTTCAAGTTTAATCTACATGCAAAATGCTCAGAAATAAACGAATGCGTGGATCCTGAATCAATCAACACATGAGCCTCATAATTACAGACAGAGAGTGTACCTCTTATAGTTTCTGCCGAAGCGTTTGCGGTCTCCTTATCCAGGGCAAACACTCGTCCCTGTGCCACAGGTTTCTTCCCTTTCTCTGCCGCAGTGGCCCGTCTCCGGGGATCCACTCTCTGAGGCTGTTGTCTAATGGGCTCCGGAGCATGTGGTATCTGAGGTTGGGGACAGTCCTTCACTCTGTGACCCATGTCACCACATCTAAAACATCCATGGATCGACCCAGTACAACTTCCCTCATGCGATCGGCCACAGTCTCCACAAATCCTCATCTCCGGCCTGACATATCGAGGGGTCTCCTTGATAATAGGATAGGCTCTGGGTCTCTCCAATCTGTCCTTCTGTACCTCAATCCTTCCTCTCCTGAAGGAACCTCTCCGAGCCTCTGTTCGGAAAATCGCTGGCCTCTTGCCCTTATCTTTATGCACTGCTCTGAGCTCATGCTGGGATTGTACCATTTCGATTCCTCTTTCCACCTCTTGTGCTCGTCTCAGAGCATCTCCAAAATCAGTAATACATAGCCCCATCAATCTATCTCTGATGACGGGCTTCAACCCATACACAAACTTCTCTGTGCGGAGCTCTTCACTCTTGAAGGTCTCTGGGTCATATCTCAATAGCGCTGTGAATTGGCTCTCATAGTCATCCACAGACATGTCACCCTGTACCAAACTCAAAAACTCGGCCTGTTTCCTTCTCTGGGCGGCTCGTGGTACATATTGTGTTCTAAAAGCTGTCTGGAACTCTTCCCAACCAATCACATCCTGGCGGGACATCAAGATACCCTGGGTAGTACTCCACCAATCTCGAGCTCTCCCCTTCAGCATATAGGCACTCATACTGACTCTCTCAGCATTGGTGCACCCCAGTAAATCAAATATAACCCTCAACTCCGTCAACCACTCCTCAGCCTCTGCAAGATCCTTCTTTCCCCTAAATGCGGGTGGATTCATCTTCAGAAATTCCTTTAGTCGGACCTTACTTCTGTCCTCAGGCTGAGTGACGAGAGGCACTGGGGGTATGGGAGGTCCTGGTGGTGGTGTAGGGGTAGTATCAGAAGCATTAACTCCAAAGTGTTGCGCGAATAGCGTCGCCATCTGCTCAAAACCTTGCCTCACATCGGTCTCAATCCCATTAAATCGAGAGTTAGGACTCTCTGGTTGTGGGACAGGTGGTGGAGGGGACTCTGCCTGCCTCCTCGAACGACCTCGTCGTTTACTCATTCTCAATCTCAACTCGTCTCCTGCGCGTACATATCACAATCGATTGAAATCTCAATCCTCAATTTCAGTTCATGACCAGACTATTACAGACACTTGGGATGTATTCTATTTCACTTAACCGACACTGACAGTACTAGACACCCTAAGCTCTGATACCAAGAAAACTCTGTCACGCCCCGAAAGTTTGCGAAAAATAGGGCAAATTTAAAACTTTTTACTCGTTAATTCACAATTAAAGGTGCATTCCTGTGCAGTGTCATACATCATCCTAATTATCATGCCTCAAGATCTCATCACGACAAAGTGTATATTGAATCATATACATTACTCAATTCCAAGTTAATTAATCCTAATACATCCCATATAATGATATACATCAAATGTCTGTGGTCACATTAATAGTCTGGGTACATGAAAAGATAAAATATACCTCAATACAATATATAGGGCCTGGAGCTCAAGTCCTCCACTAGCCACTACTCCGTACGCCGCAAGGAGATCCTTTTTCACTTGAAGAACTCTGGGGGGAAAGGAAAACAGGGTGAGCTTCTAAATCGCTCAGTAAGGGGGTAAAGGAACTCAGTTATATAAACCATTTCACACATCACAAATATGTATTTGTTTATAAAGCTCATTTGAAATCGTAGCATGAAAGTTCTCAAAACATCATCTCATAACTCGTTAAATCATGTGAAAACATGAAGATAAAAGGCTCAACATCGAGCACTCACAAGCATGTGTAAATATATGCAATAATGGCTGTTCTCAAATACGTGATAAAAATCACCTCAGTAAATCACACGTGACAAGGTCACAAAACACAACTCATGTGTAAAGCGAGACTAGGCAATAAAACTCAATTAAAACTCGTCATGGCACATCAAATATATATATATGCTCCTCTGGGTGTGCATCCCAAGCATCCTCGTATCGAGGGAACGTCGACAATATGGTCGTGTGCAAAGTATATTGGACTTATATGTTACCAGAACAAGGCCCGGCCTTACTTGCTACCAGAGCAATGCCTCGCCTAATGCACACTGACACGTGGTCCCTGGGTCGGTTCCCAGGCGGCCCACTCTCTCGGTCTTACATGCTACCAGAGCAATGCCTCCCAACGCTACCAGAGCGGAGGAATAATCGGACTTACATGTTACCAGAACAAGGCCTGTGGTCCCTGGGTCGGTTCCTAGGCGGCCCACTCTCTCGGTCTTACATGCTACCAGAGCAATGCCCGATGTGTATTCAACATGACACGCCTAAATCTCAATCATTAGCCATTATCTTATAAAACGTTATGCCTTCACGTAGAACTCATAATGATTTTCTCTTAAAAACTCATTTAAAACATTTGTGTACTCAACACAAAACATATTAAAACCGAGTTCCAACCGACAAAACACGCACACATTTTCTCAAATCTCAATATCGCCTTAACGTAGAGCGCAATTTACTTTTCACGCAACTCAAGGGTTTATAAAGCAATTTCACACTCAGCTTATAAACTCATAAAATAATGGGCTCCAACCGGCTATAAAACCGTGTGCAATTACATCACAACACAAAACATGCTTGTATTCTCAAATCATGGTTCATGCTAACAAATCGACAAATACATACACAAAATGGTTTAGTTTTCCCTTACCTCTTTGCACCTCGTATAGTGCAATCGTTTCCCCCGTATCACGGACTAGTCTCGCATTCCACTCTGGAACTCCCGAGCTGTCCAAACGATGTTAAAACATCAATACTCAATTATCTCATAAATCTCAATTCTCAAAATCGAGCATCATCGCTCATAACACCTCAATTTTCTCAATTCTCGTCACTCTACCCTAAACTACAACCTCATTCACAATATCTCAACGTTCGATATCTCTAATACCAATTATCTACGCTAATTCACCACATTGTCTATATTTCCGTTTATAGCACAATTCTCAAAATTGCCACAATTTCCAAATATCAACATTAATCCAACTACATTACAATCTCATCAATCCCTAATCATTCCCCAACTATTTCAACACAATTACAACCACCAATAACATCAAAATCAGCTCAAATATCAAGATCGAGGTTTAGAAATTACCCAAAGCTTGTGAGACGCACAACTCACGCCTCGATCCAATTCGTCCTTCGATTTCCAAGTATGTTGTTCTCCCTTTGATGAGGAACAACTTTCCTTCTTACCACAATAGCTGATTCGACCGGAAATGGGGGATTTGGAGGAATGAGAAACTAGGTTTTCGAAAAAATGGAGGTTTGGAAGAGAGAGAAAGTGAGATTTCATGAGAAAACACGGGTTCCTTATATAGACTGGAGGTAGGAGATCGATCTGCCTCTTGATGAGATCGATCTGTGTTTGAAATTTGGGGACGATCTGGGCAATTTTATGCCTAGGAGATCGATCTGTCGAGGGGTGAGATCGATCTCTTTATGGCTTTATGAGATCGATCTGCTCCTAAGGAGATCGATCTTCTCCCCAAACAGAAGCATTTGGAGATCGATCTCCTCCTCATGAGATCGATCTTCTCTCAAACAGATTCATTTGGAGATCGATCTCTTCCTCATGAGATCGATCCCTTCTCAAACAGATTTATAAGGAGATCGATCTCTTCCATTGGAGATCGATCTGCTCTTCAAATTTCCCCTTCCTCGTCATTTTTAACTCACCAGATCGATCTCTCCTTCTCCCAGATCGATCGGTCCTCATGCTTCATGCTCATTTTACACACTTAACATATAAATCTCCAATTATAATTCCTACAATTCACTTAGCTCAATAAATTACACTTCAATTTATTATTACATCATTAAATATGTCTGAAATTCTCAGATCTCACACGGATGCTTTTCAAATGGATGATGACGTAATTGGTAATTCTGTGAACAATTCAAGAAGTGAGGAGCAACATCCAGATTCATATGCTACATACTTCTATTCTCTATTGAATGATGCAGAAGAACCACTATGGCCTGGTTGTTCAATGCACGCAATATTATCGGCTGTTTCACAACTTTTGAACTGGAAGTCAGAGTTTAATATAAGTGAAGCATGCTTCAATCGTTTGTTGGGGATTATGAAGCCTATGTTACCAGAAGATGATAATTTGCCACAAACCAACTATGAAATGAATAAGAAGCTACAAAAATTAGGTCTTAGTTATGTTAAAATAGATGCATGCAAGAATAATTGTTTGTTGTTTCATAAAGAATATGCAGAGGAGGAATATTGTCAAATATGTGGTCATCGTCGATATAAACCTATCTCAACAGTTGGTAGACGAGGAAAAAAGATACCTTATAAGGTTTTACATTATTTGCCATTAATTCTGAGGTTACAAAGGCTTTTTATGTCGTCAGTAACTGCTAAGTTTATGACATGGCATGTTGAAAGTCGAAATACTAACGGAGTGCTCAATCATCCTGTTGATGGGGAGGCATGGTAAAAATTCGATAGTAATCACCAATCGTTTGCTGCTGATCCTCGGAATGTAAGACTTGGTTTGTGTGCTGATGGATTTTGTCCTTATGGCCCAGCATCGAGAATCATACTCTTGTTGGCCAGTCATGCTTGTTGTTTACAATTTACCTCCATGGATGTGCATGAAGCAACCATATTTGTTTCTCAATATGATAATTCTGGGAAGAAAAAGTCCATCACATAACATTGATGTTTTCTTGAGACTTTTAATTGATGAGTTAAAGTTGTTGTGGGAATATGGTGTTGAGACTTATAATGCTCACAGAAAACTGCATTTTATGTTAAGGGCCACATTGTTATGGACGATTAATGACTTCCCTGCTTATGGAATGTTGTCTGGGTGGAGCACCCATGGTCGATTATCTTATCCTTATTGCATGGAACGTACAAAGGCCTTTAGGTTGCAGTATGGACGAAAGCCTTGCTTTTTCAATTGTCATCGTCAATTTTTACCTCCTAATCATCCTTTCAGGAAGCAACGTGACAAATTTAGTAAAAGGGTAGATCATGATCCTCTAGTGCAGAGATTGTCAGGTGAAAAAGTATTGCAACAATTAGATGTCATCGACGATTTACCATACGGTACAAAATGTGGTCCACAAAAACCTCCAGGGTTTGGGGTATCACATAATTGGGTGAAGAAGAGTATATTCTGGGAATTGCCTTATTGGCATACCAATCTTATTTGACACAATTTGGATGTGATGCATATTGAGAAAAATGTTTTTGACAATTTGTTTAACACCCTAATGGATGTTAAGGGTAAAACTAAAGATAATATAAATGCAAGAATGGATATGGCCTTCATTTGCAAAAGAAAAGAATTAGAATTGGTGAACAGTGATGGAAAAACATTAAAGCCTAAAGCTTCATTCACTCTAAGCAAGGAGGAGCAAAAAAGACTATGTGGTTAGGTTAAAGAGTTAAATCTTCCTGATGGGTTTGCATCTAATATAGCTCGGTGTGTTAATGTCGATGAATGCAAGTTCTACGGAATGAAATCTCATGACTGTCACATTTTTATGCAGTGCTTACTTCCCATAGCTATTTGTGATTTTGTCCCAAATCCAATTTGGGATGCAATCACAGAGCTATCTCATTTTTTCAGAGATGTATGCTCACCGAAAATACGTGTAGATCACATGCAAGTTTTGCAAAGGAACATTGTACAAACCATTTTCAAATTAGAGAAGATCTTTCCTCCTTCATTTTTTGATTGTATGGAGCATCTTCCAATCCACTTACCTTATGAGGCTATGATGGGCGGTCCAGTGCAATATTGATGGATGTATCCTTTTGAGAGGTAATCACTTATAGTTAATCATTATTAAATGCTATACTAATATTTATCATCCCAAATATTTTATCTGTAAAAGTTAATAAAATTTTATTTCTTACAACCCTAAACTTCAGGTTTTTGCATCACTTAAAAAAGAAAATGAAAAATCCAGCTCATCTAGAAGGGTCGATATGTATGGCATACATAAGGGAGGAGATTGGAAGCTTTTGTGCCTTGTATTTTGAACCTGAAGTTCAAACAAGTTTGACCCGTCCACCATGTAATGATGATGGAGGAGATGTCGATCCGATGGGACGTTTGTCCATTTTTAGACGTCCAGGTCGACCAATTGGGCCGACAAAAAATAATGCTTGATACTTGGAGGAAGATGACTACAATGCTGCGTGTATATACGTGTTAATGTATTGTGAGGAAATAGTCCCCTATATTGAGTAAGTTATCTAAATCTAACCCATCATTTAATGTAAAAATATATGGCTGATATAGTTGTTCTCTTATTTAGTTTCAAATGTCATTGTAGGTGATTTGATTATATGATTAAAAGAGATCATCTGAATATCAGTGATGCACAATTAGAGAAATCACGTCATGATCATTTTTCAAAATGGCTTAAACAATTTGTAAATACTATTAAAATAGAACAATCAGTATTTTGAACTTAATTTTTAAAATTTTAATGCTAGGTTTCGCGGGGTTTCAGGTATTTGAACATGCCACTCAAACAGATCCACGTATTATTGAGATTTCTCATGGTCCTGGATGTATGATAAAGAGTTATCAAGGTTATTTTGTAAATGGTTTCAAGTTTCATACGTTGGATTATGGTCGATCTCAAATAATGAACAGTGATGTATGTGTCAAAGGCAGCTGCTACAATGATTTTGATCGTGATTTTTATGGCATACTGACAGATATAATCGAATTAGAGTACTTTGGAAGTGGGAATAAAGTTGTGTTATTCAAGTGTCATTGGTTTGATACAGAATGAGGTCTTCATGTTGATCCCCGTCACGGTCTTGTTGATATCAAGCATAAATCTACACTTGCCAGTAATGAACCTCTTATATTAGCTGAACAGAGCCAACAAGTGTACTTTAGTCCTTATCTTTCTACAAAAAAAGATCGTCGTCAGTGGTGGGCCGTATTCAACACAAAGGCAAGAAGTAGATTTAACCTTCGACGAAATGACGGTGGACAGATTCTAAATTTGAACGAAGGAGTTTACCAAGAAGTGGAAGTTTTGAACCCTAGAATAGTTGCATATTCAGACGAACTGGACAACCCTACTGTTCATATTAGTGGCGAATATGAAGAAGTCAATCAATTTGCAGAAGAATAAGAAGAAGAAGAAGAAGAAGAAGAAGAGGAGGAAGAAGAAGTGGAAGAAGAGGAAGAAGAAGAAGAAGAGGAGGATGAAGTATGGAATGATAAAGCAGTTGGTAATGACAGAGAAGATGACAATGATTAGAATAATGAATAGTAAGAATTAAACATTTGATTGTAAAATAAATATTATTGGACTGAATTTACTGATTTCTAAACATAATTTTTTTATCTGTATCGTAGATGAGAAGATTGAAAAAGTTAGCACAACGATCATATAGGTCCAAGTCTCCTATACTTGGATTGGAGTTTGACTATAATCTTGACTTTGACATTCAGCCTCAATCTCAGCAGCCTACTCAGTCTGATGCTCAGGCTCGTGATCGACCTTTAGCTCACCATCCAAATCAGCCTCGTTCTCGGCCTCTCGCGCAACAAACTCCATCTTCAAGTCGACCTGATCCAGCTCCTGATAATGATGATGACGATGATGATGATGCCATTCCAGCTCCTCCATCAGGGGTAGAACAACCATTACTCGGGCGAAGAATATCTACTGAGGAGGCAACACAAACTACGGGTGATATTGGGAGTGGGAGTGGGAGTGGGAGTGGGAGTGGTCGGAAAAGAACGAGAGGCCTAAATCAGAGCCTTGAAACACCGCAAAATCCAAAGCATAGGTTATTCTTGACGCCACTTGGTAACAGGTATATTGCTTCTACTTTTGTTTTATTAATTTTCATACAACTATGATATTAAATATGGTATAATATTTGGCGATATCTTCTTTTTTGTTTGGCAGTTCTTTTGAAGACTCGAAGGGTGTGAGGACTATATCCAATTTAATTAAACAACACTACTCGGAATCATGGTCAACATGGAAAATGGTTCCAAATGAAGTGAAAGCACAGATGTGGAATAAATTTCAAGTACATTACTTTGAAGTAAATAACCTGATAATTGGTCATAAACGTATCGAAATGATAATTATCATTTGTTTTTCTTTGCAGGAGAAGTTCAGGTGGTCTGATAACCAAACCAATAATGTCTATACAATTTGGGAGCACTTATGCAAGTCACGTTTTAGAGACTTGCTGCAGTTGGACAGAAGATAAGCAATGCAATATTTTAATACAGATAAAATATCTGACTGTAAAGGGTACAACAAGTCGAAGTGGATTTCAGTCCAAATATGAGATCAATTAGTTGAGAATGAATGAGGGACTGAAAGGTGGAGGGCGAAGTCAAAAAAAGGAAAACAGAATCGGTTGACGGAAAAAGCAGGAACGATAACAAAGCATACAAGTGGTTCTGTTTCTTTTCCGGTACATGAATATAGGATGGTAAGTCCAAATAATAAAATTATTTTTTAATTTACTGTTGACTTTTATTTTAATGTAATTTTTATTCTTTACAAGAATTTCATATCTTTCTTATAAAATTGCATATCTTTTAATGTAGGCGAAACGTCTAGGTCGAGCACCGACATATAAAGAATTGTTTGATCGGACGCATAGACGTTTAGGTGGAGATGGTGATTATGTGGACAACAAGTCCAAATCTGTCAGTGTACGTAATGCATTCTATTGGCTTCTAATATGGTTTTCTCGTTATTAAAGTTTACTGTTTATTATCCTTCTTCTAATTACATTGTAGGAAAAGTACGCTACTTCATTGACTCAGAAATACGGCGAGGATATAAGCACCCATCCTCCTTTTGATCGAGCTGCATGATGTGAGGTAATTGGAGGGATGGAGAGTACGCGTACACATACGTACGGATTTGGGACTAGGCCACATCGCCTTAATTTACAAATGGGCACAAAAATTCAGCTGCCTCTGGTTCCACCCAATCTTCTTGCGCATCTCATTCAGCTTATAGTCCTTTTCCTTATCCTACTCCTGGTGTGATGGGTACTTCTGACACAAATTCAGAGGTGCAGCAAGTGAAAGAGGACGTCAGAGTCATTTCAAACAAGATTGATAATCTGGAACAAAAGTTGTCTGATTTTATGGATCAGATGATGAACTTGATGGCAAGGAATGCCAATAACACAGGAGCACCTAGACCTGAACTGTGACGCCCCGGAAGCGCAAAAAATAGGGCTAATTTAAAACTTTTTACTCATTAATTCACAATTAAGGGTGCATTCCTGTGCAGTGTCATACATCATCATAATTATCATGCCTCAGGATCTCATCATAATATAGTATATATTGTATTATATACATTACTCAATTCCAAGTTAATTAATCCTAATACATCCCGTACATCACTGTACAATAAGTGTCTGTAAATATAACTCTAGTCTAGGTACATGAATAGTAAATATCTACCTCAGTACACAAAATACGGCCTGGAGCTCAAGTCCTCCACTAGCCTCTAACCCGTACATCGCAGGGAACTCACTTCACTTGAAGCGATCTGGGGGGAAGAGAAAACAGGGTGAGCTTCCAAATCGCTCAGTAAGGGGGTAAGGGAACTCAGTTATATAAACCATATCACACATCACAAATATGTATTTGTTTATGAAGCTCATTTGAAATCGTAGCATGAAAGATTCTCAAAACATCATCATCTCATAACTCATAAATCATGTGAAAACATGAAGGTAAAAAGGCTCAATATTGAGCACTCACAAGCATGTGTAAATATATGCGATAATGGCTGTTCTCAAAATACGTGATAAAAATCACCTCAGTAAATAGCACGTGACAAGGTCACAAAACACAACTCATGTGTAAAACGAGACTAGGCAATAAAACTCAATTAAAACTCGTCATGGCACATCAAATATGTAATCTCCTCTGGGTGCGCATCCCAGGCATCCTCGTATAGAGGGAATGTCGACAATATGGTCGTATGCATGGTATATTGGACTTATATGTTACCAGAACAAGGCCCGACCTTACATGCTACCAGAGCAATGCCTTGCCTCATGCACACTATCATGTGGTCCCTGGGTCGGTTCCCAGGCGGCCCACTCTCTCGGTCTTACATGCTACCAAAGCAAGGCCACCCAGCGTTACCAGAATGGGGGTCAACTCACGTTACCAAAACGGAGGCATCTCTCGTTACCAAAACGGAGGAATATCGGACTTACATGCTACCAGAGCAAGTGTGAGACCCCGTATATGTATAGCTATGTATATAGGAACATGGGAATGTAAATAAAATCATAAGTAAGATGATGTATTGTAATGTGAAGTGTATGCAATGTAAGTTCATAAGATTATGTACGCACTTGTAGTAAGAATTGTGATTATACGTACAAGTTGCACTACGAATGAGTAGGAAGAAATGAACTTGAATACGAGAAGAATGTGATCGAAATGGAATATGAGTAGTATAGTAAACTGGAAGGAAAGATTTACATAAGTGTATATTTCCATTCGAGTAATATCGTTTATATTTGGTCATAAAAAGATTTTACACAAGTTTTAATGTGTATGTAGTGAGAATGGATCCCATTTTCAAGTCTCATAGATGAATGAATGAGGAAATGATCATGGTAGTAAATTAAGGGAGTTTGGTAAGAGTTGTTGCAGAAAAACTGCAGGAAATCTAGAATTTGTGAAGGCCAGATCGATCTCATAGGATGAGAGATCGATCTGGGAGAGCCAGAATGCTCTTATGTGAGAAATGGAAGGGAACAGATTGATCTCCAAAGGAAGCAGATCGATCTCCTTAGCTCTCGGGTTGGGAGCAGATCGATCTCCCCTAAGACCAGATCGATCTCTTTAGGTCTCGGGTTGGAAGCAGATCGATCTCCCCTAAGACCAGATCGATCTCCTTAAGCTTCTGTTTGACAGCAGATCGATCTCCAGTCTCGACAGATCGATCTCCTACCTTTAAAACGTCTCAGAAAAGAGGGATTTTTGAGGAACAGATCGATCTCCACCTAAGGAAGATCGATCTCATCAAGTCAAAACTATAAATGGGAGCAGTTGGATCATCAGAATTTCGGGAAAACATTTCCATTTCACTTCAACTCAAAGAAATCTAGTTTCTCACTCCTAAATCCAGCCATTTTCAGTGAGATTTAAGGAGAGGCTATTAGAGACAAAGTTGTTCACATCAAAGAGAAGAACAACATAGTCTAGAGGCATTTCCCCATTTGAAGGATTGAAGAAATAGAGGGCAATCCTAATTGGAGCAAGAGGAAAATCCAATGAGGTAAGTTCTAATGCACAAATCCAAGTAAATTGGTTTAGTTAATGCTTATAAAGATATTTGGGTGTGCATATTGTGGATAGAACTACCTAGGATGGTATGAAATGACTATAACTTAGAAATGGTCAAGTGTGAGAAAGTGGAGTGTGGGAGTGTTTATGATGAATGAGATATCTTGAGTGGATGAGTATGTTGTGGAAATGGTTTGGAAATGTTGATATTAGGACAAATTGGGAGATTTACCACAAAGGGTAAAAATGTGTAATTAAGGCATTGGATAAATGCTTAGTTGAATAAGAGTTAGAAACATTAACTCAAATGTTGGTGGATGAATTTCAGTTTCGGATGATACGCCGGAGCAAGTCGAGAAGAGAACGCGAGAAGCATAAATGCGGATAGTTGCACACAAGTAAAACGAGGTAAGGGACTGTGTGTTAGCTATAGAGATGTTCGTACGTAATTACAGCAATTTCGTAGATATATTGCTAGGACTAGTACGATAATACAAGTTTATGAAATGATGTGGAAGTATGAAAAGCACTATGATGTATATATGTATTGAGAAATGGGATAGGGTAAGGAAATAGCATGATATGCATGTTTTCAATGAAATTCTCAATTTTATATTGTTATTGATGATTGAGAAATGTTGATGATAGGTTGGCTAATTTTACATGTTTTAGCATGAAGAGTCATGCTGTATGAATAAATGTGTTTTGAGTTTTAAAAGAGAAAATAGCCATCTATCAGTTTTGAGATGAGATTTGGTGTTGAAGCATTAGCTCACACCCGGTTTAAAGCCTTGATGTACCGTGTGGGAGTTTTAACTCGCACGAGGGTTTTGAGAGAGTGCGGGAACTTTGTTCGCACCTGTTTTGTTTAGTTAAGGTAAACCTGGGGGTCTGGGACCCAAGGGGATACCAGCCGACGGCCAATTGAACGGGCTGGGCCTTAACGATAGATCGTACCGCGCTGGAGCTTTGCGTTGACTGTGTGTCACGCTGCTTGCTCGCCTGGTATATGAGACATGGTTTAAGGATAAAAAGTCCATCGGAATTGGAGTATGGACTTGGGTCCACGGTTGTACGTAGAACAGTGTAGTCACCCGTTGGTATACTATGTACTGTGCTGGGTGCACGTGAGTACGAGTATCGCGTAGATGACACACGACGTATCTTCACCGTGAGTATACGAGGCGATGAGGTGGATTGAAATGAGCCGGAGGGTAGGACTGACCCATCCCCCTTCAGGCAAAGTGATACCCTGTGCACACCCGATCAGTGAGGCCTGGGATCACTGACTGTGGCCATAAGTCGTGGATATTTGATTGCCTAAAATTCCATGCCTGTCTCAGAGAATCGAGAAACAGAGACAATCTCAGAAAAGAAAGAGATTTACGAGAATGAATGATTTGAGAAGTGAAAGAGATTTCGTGTTTTAATAAATCTCTGATTTCACATTCGTGCCATAAGGGCACTATTTATGAGCATGTTTTAAATGGAAGTTTGACATTTGATTTACACGAAAATGCTATTGAGAAATATGTGTTTAAATGCATTGTTCGTATGATATTTTCATTTATAACGAAAACATGGTTTTGGTTTATGCATGCATGGGCTATGTAGGTAGTACGATATCTACCTGCTAGCATACATTTCCTTACTGAGCCGTGGTTTGCTCATCCCACTACTTTTCCCCCTCCAGGTACTGAGAAGTAAGAGAGCGGTGATCTCTAGATCTTTTGTGCTAAACAGCTCCCACAATCCGCAAAGGTATAAGATTTGTATACACGAGTATTTTGTATCTACTATATCGTATCGCACAGTTATATCTTGGAATTGTAAACAGTATTATGGGGATGAAATGTAAGCACATGGTATTTATACAATTAATTTTGTGTATTTACACACACACCTGGGAGTGTGACTTAAAGTTTTAAATATTCCGCTGTAAATAAATAAATTTTTAGTAATTGCATCTTCTTACAGCCCAACCGTAGTAGAGAATGTATGGATAGAAGGGTTCCCGAAAGCGGGGCATGACAGCAAGGCCTTCCAACGCTACCAAAACGAAGGAATAATCGGACTTACATGTTACTAGAACAAGGCCTGTGGTCCCTGGGTCGGTTCCCAGGCGTCCCATTATATCGGTCTTACATGCTACCAGAGCAAGGCCCGATGTGTATTCAACATGACACGCCTAAGTCTCAATCATTAGCCATTATCTTATAAAACGTTATGCCTTCACGTAGAACTCATAATGGTTTTCTCTCATAAAACTCATTTAAAACATTTGTGTACTCAACACAAAACATATTAAAACCGAGTTCCAACCGGTAAAACACGCACACATTTTCTCAAATCTCAATATCGCCTTAACGTAGAGCCCAATTTACTTTTCACGCAAACTCAAAGGTTTATAAAGCAATTTCACACTCAGCTTATAAACTCATAAAATAATGGGCTCCAACCGGCTATAAAAACCGTGTGCAATTATATCACAACACAACACCAAACATGCTTGTATTCTCAAATCATGGTTCATGCTACAACAATTCATCAAAACACATACACAAATGGTTTAGTTTTCCCTTACCTCTTTGCACCTCGTATAGTGCAATCGTTTCCCCCGTATCACGGACTAGCCTCGCATTCCACTCTGGAACTCCCGAGCTGTCCAAACGATGTTAAAACATCAATACTCATTATCACATCAATCTCAATTCTCAAAATCGAGCATAATTGCTCATAACTCCTCAAATTTCTCAATTCTCATAACTCCATCACAAACCACAATCTCGCTCACACACCTCAACATTCTATATTTCCTATGCCACAATATCTATGCTAATACACCACATTGTCTAAATCTCCATTTATAGCTCAAAATTCCTAAATTTACCAAAGTTGCCAAATATCATCATCACTCCAACTACATTGTAATTTCATCAATCCCTAATCATTTTTCAGCTATTTCAACACAATGCCAACAACTACCATCACCAAAATCATCTCAAATATAAGGATCGAAGTTTAGAAATTACCCAAAACTTGTGGAGAGCTTATCTCTTGCCTCGATTCGATCCGTCTTTCGATTTCCAAGTATGTTGTTCTCCCTTGGATGAGGAACAACTTTCCTTCTTGCCACAACTTCTGATTTGGACGGAAATGGGTGCTTTGGATGAGTGAGAAAGCTAGGGTTCGGTGAAAATGGGGATTGAAAGAGAGAGAAAGTGAAATTGCATGAGAAAGCAGGGATTCCTTATATAGACTGAGGGTAGGAGATCGATCTGGCTCTTGATGAGATTGATCTGCATTTGAATTTGGGGACGATTTGGGGCAATTTATGCCTAGGAGATCGATCTGTCAAGGGGTGAGATCGATCTCTTTATGGCTTTATGAGATCGATCTGCTCCTTGAGGAGATCGATCTTCTCCCAAACAGAAACATTTGGAGATCAATCTCTTCCTCATGAGATCGATCTTCTCTCAAACAGAATCATAAGGAGATCGATCCTCTTCCATTGGAGATCGATCTGCTCCTTAAATTCCTCCTTCCTTGTCATTTTTAACTCACCAGATCGATCTCTCCTTCTCCCAGATCGATCTGTCCTCATAACTTCATACTTATTTTAAACACTTAACATATAAATCTCCAATTATCATTCCACAATTCACTTAGCTCAATAAATTATACTTCAACTTCATATTACATAATTAAAATATGTCTGAAATCCTCAGATCTCACATGAACCGTCTAGATCTGGAGGTCACCCTAATCAGTGAGAGTACAAATTTTATTTTATTTTGTTTTCTTATGAATTCTGGATGATATTTGTGATGATGATTTGATCGGACTGTATATGATCATGATTATCAAGTAATAGTTGATGTTAGTTTTGATATATAGTTGTGATATATATTTTATATTTGTTTTTATCTGAATCTACAGGTCTGTTCCATTATTTTAGGTACACGAATTTAAGCAAAAAAAGTATTAAAAAATTTGGATGCCAAATTTGCTACGGAAATCCGTCGCTGAAGCCTATTAGCGACGAAAAATATATAGCCTTTTTAAATATATTAAATTAGGTTTCAGCTACGAAATTTCGTCGCTAAACACATTTAGCGAAGAAAATTTTAATTAATTAACAAAAAAATTATAAATTAGCGACGGACATCCATCGCTGAAACATTTTTGCAACGGAAATTTAATTTAATCAAATAATAAAATTAGCGACGAAATTCCGTCGCTAAAATTTTCAGCGACGGAATATCTCAGCGACGGAATTCCATCGCTATTACTGTTTCAGCGACGAAGAGTATTAGCGACGGAATTCTGTTGCTGATATATTTTACCAACGAAAATTTATCTGTCGCTGATTGGTTTTACCGACGGAATCTTAGTTATTTCAAATACAAACATTACCGACAGAAATTCGTCGCTGATTTAACTTAGCGACGGAAAAAATAGCTTCGAAATTCTGTCGCTAAAGGTTTTCAACGACGAAAATTATTTGCGATGGAATTACCGACAGAAATTTTTCCTTAGCGACGGAAAACTTTCAGTGACTTCAAATTTAGCGACGGAATTAGCGACGGAACATTCCGTCGCTAATTTCGTCACAAATACTCATTTGCAACGGAATGTACAAATTAGCGACGAAAAATCTGTCGCTAATTCCGTCGTTGTTGCCCCTTTTTCTTGTAGTGATTGGAAATATTACCTTTGAGATAGAAAAGGATAATTCGTGAAAATGAAAACTGAAAAAAAACTTGGCATAATTTGCACTTCAAGAAACATAATGGTCACAACAGGAATTGGGTAAAATGCACACAATCTTACCATGAAATGCTGGTAGTTAAACATTGTTGTCAGCTAGAGTCCAAGCACAAATCATGTGAACATAGAAACAATAATCTTCTATCTGGTTCTAACTGATCCCACTTAAGAGTAAAGGTCAATCCGTAGAAAGCTTTTTATTTACCAAATTAGGGTAGTTTTAAACTTACATTACGTTTGCATTGGATTATGCTTGCACTGGGGATAGCTAGGGAAGGGAAAGAAAAAGAAAGTAGGAAAAACAAGAAAACTTTTCTTTACTTTTTCTTTACTTTTTCTTCTTTGGATAAGATTAGAGGTGTTAAACGAGCTGGATAGCTCATGGCACAACATGATTCTATACGGTGTGGACTGTGTTGGCATGATTTGTACTTACATTAACGAGTCAAACCAAAAATGATATATATATATATATGTGTGTGTGTGTGTATGTGTGTGTGTGTGTGTGTGTTTGTACTGTGTTGAGTTAGAGGTTTTTAGGCACATGGATCGCACGATATAACCCATGAAGGGTTAGTGCTAGCACGAGGCATGCAGGCTAGCACGACACGACATATAAAGCCTATATGCCATGTTGTATTGGCCAGTTTATAGAAATAAAATTATATTTAATAAATCTAATTACGAAATATTTGAATTATTGATACATAAATTTATAATATTTATTATTTTGAAAACAAAATGTATGATATGTCACATTTTTTATATATGATTTTTTATTAAATACATTTCTAATAAAGACTCATGAAAAATTAAATTATTAAAGATTATTTTATCTAAAGATTGGTTAGATGTAAAAGTTTGGGTACTAGACAAATCAAATTAGATAAGTGAATAATCAATGAAAAGACTGAAAATAAAACAATAAACTTTTGTGCTTTATAGTCTTTTATTTATGTGTGTTTGTGTTTTTAAATATTAAGATTATAAATTTCAAAGGAAAACCTCAGTGCAACAGTAAATGTTGTTTCTTTGTAACTTGGAGGTTACAAGTTCAAATGAAAATACTGTCTTAATGTCGAGAGAAGGCTGTAGACAATGACCCTCCATAGACCTCACAAGTTGTGTACAATGACCCTCACCAGACCTGACAAAGTGAGAGGCTTTTTCATCAAGTTACTCTTCTTTTTAGAATTGTAAATTTCAATATTTTTATTAAGTAATTTTATAATATTTTCATGTCGATATAGACTTTTTGCTTTTTAGAATTGTAAATTTTGATATATTTATTTAACATATTTTTAGTATGTTTTCTCGGAAATAAAGGCATTTTGTCAAAGTGAATTATATGTCTTTTTATTTTTTATTTATCTTGCATGTTATTTAAATTAAAAATAAAAAAACTTTAAAATAATAAAAAATCTAAAAATTTATTAATGGACTGTATTTGGCATGATAGGACATAATAAATAGTGTCGTGCTTAGGGTAATACGACCCATTAATGCTATAGGTCATGTGTCGTGCTGGGCACACCCTTAATTTTCTTGGATAGTTTCATGACAGTCCATTAAAAAATCGTGTCGTTCCAGCACGATCCATTAATACTTGGATTAATATTTAAATGAGTCGTGCTAGCCCAGCACAACCCGTTTGACACTTGGTATTAAGAATCCCTTCCTTTCCCTCAAAAGTTTCATTTTTCATTCACTCTAATTGAGAGAATATTAAGGATAGGGATAAGGAAAAAAAATTAATTGTAAAATAGTGTTTACACTCTTAATTTTTTTTTAATTTTTAAATAATCATTATAATAATTTGCCTTTTATAACTTATTTAACAATTTTTTTTTGGTTTTTATTTCTACATGAATCACAAATATGATTTTATCATTTTTTTATTATTATTTCAAAAGTCTGTTTTTTAAATTTATTTTATTATTTTCAAGCGTTGTTGCTTGAATATTTAATAAGTACATTGACTGTAATGTAATAATTATTATTTGGTGATAAAAAATAAAATACTTTTTCAATAAAAAATAAAATACTTTAATCATGATCATTATCAGAGTCTTTATTTCAGTATTAAGATATATAATTATCTTAATTTATAACAAATTTTATTTTTAATCAAATGGATAATCAATATAAATTATTATAAAAGTTATATTTGAAAAAAAATATTATAATTAATGCTTTCCTTTCATTTTCAGTCCTTAATCAAACAATGATGATTGGTAAAATTCCTCTATTTTTTTTATTAATTTTAATATTTCAAATAAGGAGTATATATATATATATATATATTAATTTCCTTCAATTTACTTTACTTTAACTTTTCCTTCCTTTACGAAATCTGTCCAAACATGGGATTAATTGCCAAATCAAGATGCTCTCTACACATGGGATACATACTTGATAAAAAAAAGAGTATTAATTATTTATAACTTGCGAACCAAACAGGATAGGTTTCGACAAGTTGGAATCAAAAACATCACCTTTGAGAACATCAATAAAGCCTGGACCAACCCCTTTCGAGTCAAGTTTGTGTTTAGTTTCAGGGTCTGGGGTTTAGGCTGTGCTTGACTGAGACCAAAAAGGGCTTTTGAATGCTGAAAAGGGCTTGCCAAGTATAGAAGTTGGGCTCATAATAGCCTCAGTATAATTGGAAAAGGCCTTTAAAGTAAAACCGGTTAACAACCCAGGAAATAATGTGCCCTTCTTCTGCTGCTGCTTGTCTGTCGGAGATGAAAGAGTAGTGTCACAATCTGCCATTGTTGAAATCTAAACCTTAACTTGCTGATTCTTACTCTTGATCTCTTTTAGAGCATCAACTGGAAACTACTGTTGAACTATAAATAATGCAAAATAAAAATTAACAAAAAAAATTTCAAAACATTACATGGAAAAGCACAATTTAAAAGAGGGAAGAAAGAGAGACTCACTTAAATCTCGGTGGTGGAGCTAGGATTTCTATGTAGGGGCCAAATACATACGGGAGTGTAAAAATTGTTGCATATACACATAATGTGTATATATTCAATACATGAAATTAAGAAAAAAATAATTATGAAATATTTTCTTTATTTATCAATATATTTTCGTGAATTGTAGAGATTTAAAATTAATTTAGGATAATATAGAAAAACAAAAAGCCCTTTCTAGTCAAAATCATAAAAAAATTGCTTAAGAAGAACTTTTTAGGCTACGGCGCCAAACGTCTCAGATCAATCATAATAATGTAATATAGGGCAAAACCTCCACATGCTGTATGATTAACCAAGCTAAAAATGGAAGTATATCGCTGTACTAATAAATAATGCTATCTTCAGGCTCCAATAACCTCAGTTTCCCCCTCTGACATTGCCTCATCAGTTGGCCTCTCCATCTTCATACCAACATCCTCTGGATAGTCACCGTGAACCTCCATCAATTTGCGTAAATTATGACAAATATTTAGTTAGAAGTTTATTCTTATCATTTCATGTTGCTAGTGTTTTTTATTACTTAATTTTTTTTAATCAATCCATAGTAACTAGAGAAACCGTGTTTTCAGTTAATGCTAAGTATTTTTTTTACGAGAAAACAGTGTATCTTCAAGATTTTAATAAATTTGAATAATTCTTCACAATTTTTATTTGTCTTATAGTAGCAATAGTCATCCTCAGCTTTATAACTCGAAAAATTTATTGTAAAGGGTGCATTGTAAAATTATCAATTAATATTATGCATAAATTCTTAATTGCATAAACCTTAATTTCTCAATTTATACTATCTTCAAACTTAATGTTTTCACCTATTAGAAGATAAATTAGTAAGCATACCTTACTCCACATCAACTTTTAATTGAAGAAACCATCCACTTGATTTTGACATAGAAAAAATTCTCTTTTTTCGTTATGTCTTTTCACGCTCTTTCTGATGAAAAAAGATACGTCTGTAATATGATAGAAAGAGATCAATTTTAATAAAAATCCTAATTGAAGAATTACCTTCCATCAAGGTACAATTATCTTTTATAAAATTATCATTTCTCAAAATAGACTAATAAGATTGTAGTTATTATTTATTTGATCTCCCTTTTATTAAAATATGATGTACGTGAACCACATTATTCTTACATTTTCCCACTTGGCCCAAGTACATCATTTCACTTTATGTATTTCTAAATAAAAACATAATGTGTATAGGTATAATTAAAATCCTTTATACATTGATAACATAATATATCATTATTAAGTAAAAGTTAATAAGAGTCATAGTGTTTATATATTATTATGTCAACATACTTCCTTCCATGTACTATGTTACCAACTTCCATTTACTTTAAACAAAAAGTACAATAATGTTTAAATAATAATGTCTGGGTCAAAATCATTCATGTATATACTAATAGAAATAAAACAAGATATGCAAAAATGTCAAAAACAACATTGTACATGAGCTCAGAGTATCAAATATGTAAACATCATAACATCATATCATAATATCCATCAGTGATTTTAATAGTGCCCATTCCTTCTGTGACGCCTCAAAAACGAAAAAAAAAAGGACTTTTTTTTTTATATCCTTTACTTAAGTTGTATTTCTATCAATGTCAATTTCTTAATCTTTCGTTAATGTACCGAGACGCAATTTATAATCGCAACCAGTCGATTTTCAATGTCTTTCCTCTACTTATCAGTACGTTTATTCTCATTCCCACACTTTACATATCCAGAATATACAGTAAGGTTTAAACTGCGTTACTACTACTTTCGTTACATTCATATTTCTTATTTTACATCTCAAAACATTATTACAACATTGTCTATGCTTTACAGGAAGTCTGGTAGATAAAGTAAATATACCTTACTAGTACTGAGGATAGCCTGGAAGGGCTGAGTCCGCTCGTCCACGATTATTGTACTGTAGGTAAGGGTAACAATTTACTTAAGATAATCTGTGAGGTAAAAATAAAGGGGTGAGTTCTTCAAGCCCAGTAAGACATGCATTTAAGGCAGTCTTAGCATTAAAACATGTAAATGCAAAATATTATGATATAAGCTTTATAAAATATCATGACGTGACTATTAACCGAAATATATTTAGTTTCGAAAGACAAGTCAAAGTACTTGTGATATCATAATGGTAGCATGTAATTTATAAATCATGCATCTTATAAATCACGGAGCATATAAAACATGTAACAAATATCCCGTAGGAAATCATTCACATAGCATATATCACATAGCTCATTTAAAGAGCAAATCAAGTCAAAGTACATAATATTTAAATCATAAAATTTAGTACTCTTTCTTTCAAATAATACTGATTCTTTTCATGGAGACTAGGCAGTATTTTCATTACGACAAGAGTCGTATTCATATATGCATTTCACATAGGAAATTTGCATAGATGCTTCACTTATACTTAGTACCGATGACCATGGTAAGGGACTGTAAACTGGATCAGGGTCTTACAGAGCCTCTCGCCACTAAACATATATTTCCTTTAACGGAGAGTGGCATAAACATCGCACCGAGTGGTACAAATACTCGACGCAGTTCAATATGCACCACAAGGGACTAAATGTACACCAAGTGGTATGAGGCAAGTTCTACGATGGTCCAGACCCCACACGGTAATTTAAGATAGCTCTCATAGCTTACATATAGCCTTAGTCTCAAAACATTTCTTTGAAATTATTTCTCGGATCCGTTCACCCGTAAACATTTAAATCATTTCTTGGGTCCGTACACCCGTAAATTCATAGAAATCATATTTTTAATCATATTTTGGGTCCGTTCACCCGTAAATTCGTAGAAATAATGATTTAATCATATTTCGGGTCCTTTCACCCGTAAACTCGTAGAAATAATATTTTTCCTTTTCACATAATAAATTTCATTTAAAAACATTTCACAGATATCAAAAGTATATATATATATATTGAGGAGCTCGAAAAATAGGGCTTTTC
Organism: Firmiana major; assembly: GCA_033439115.1. Classification (NCBI taxonomy): domain Eukaryota; kingdom Viridiplantae; phylum Streptophyta; class Magnoliopsida; order Malvales; family Malvaceae; genus Firmiana; species Firmiana major. The sequence continues at coordinate 14,589,440 of CM065903.1, read as the reverse complement.
TTTCAGTTTTTCTCAATTTTTGAGTGCATAGTAACTTTTTCGGGTTTGGAATTATTATTCGTAAAAACTAATATGTTCAACACATTTTTAAGCTGAAGTAAGGTATTTGAATATGTCACGACCCAAATTACCTAAAAATCAGAGTAAATTTTCACTTTTTCATTTATTATTTAATTCTTATCTTTCTCTCATCATGACCATCTTACCAAACAGTTGGGCTATGATTCGGTGTTAGTCACCTCTTACCTATTACCATTCCATTTCCATAATCATATTCACATATCAGAGTTTACTATTCTTTGACTTTAAATAAATACATACCCAATGGTATTTATAACACTACATCCCCGACATCATATCCGTTTACAGTACTGTGCATTACATATTTAGATACAAAATCATACAAATGTGTATACCTGGCTCTCGATGGGAAGCAGCGGATACCAAGCATGCAAGTTCTCAGTCGCTTACTAATTTCTGTGAGTGCTCTGAAAATATGAGAAAATAAAGGGGTGAGCAAACCACACGCTCAGTAAGGCAATTATGCAAGTAAGTAGATAGCTCCACTATCTACATGCTCATAATGCCATGCCCTTAAAATCCATTTCTTTTCATTAAAGTTATCAAGTACAAAGTCATGCAAACATCAATGACTTAGCTTATAAAACTGTTCGTGCATATATAAATCATACTATTTATGCATCAATGGCATTTTATGTGACATCAGTAAATCATAATGAGCATGAAACAAATTCAGATCATGCATTCTTTCATGTCATGTAAGACAAATCATGAATTTGAAATAAAAGCATGGAAAACATCGTCATGCTACTGCATTCAAATCATTTCATTAAAACACGGGATAAAATAACCCCATCCGGTTCAGTTATCTTATAAGTAAATCTCAATTTCATAAAACAATTTATTAAACTTCTTTATAAAACTTCGGTTATAAAACCACCCTTCTTTCAGGGTCACATATCATAAAATCATAAAATCGGGGGCCTGACCCTTCCCTCGAGTCTACCCTGGTCTATCAACCAATAGTTATATCATGTGAGACATGTAATTGATTATATCAGTAACATCGAGGACTATGGCCATATCCTAGTGATCCCTGGCAACACGGTACCTAGTGTGCGGGGTATCACACTTGAAACGGGAGGTAGATCGTCCTACCTGCCAGAACAGCATAACACCAGGATTACGAGGGCAAGGCTTGCTGCCTCGTGGCTAATGCCACTCCACTCCAACAATCCCCACGGTACAGTGTACTCTGCGTGACATACACGGTACAACGTACTCCGTGAACCCAAGCTCAATCAGGGGTGCCTGCAATAGGTCTTATCCACCCATATCATCTCTGTCTCAGTATGCACGTGTGAGCATATCATCTCACTGTGACACACAGTCTACAGGAGGCTCCAACACGGCTATATGCATGTAATATAAATCCCTGTGCGAGCGAAGCTCTAGCACGGCTCCATGCATATTCATGATATCAGAAAACCTCGTGCGAGCGAAGCTCTAGCACGGTTTCATAAAAATCAGTAAAATCTGCATACGAGCAGCGCTCCAGTACGATTAAACTGATTATAATTTCAAGTAAAATCCACGTACGAGCAATACTCTAGTACGGATATGTATATAAAACTCAGTGAAAACCTCGTACGAGAAAAACTCCAGTACAACTTTCAAATGAATTATGGAAACAATATAAAACTTTGTGCGAGCAACGCTCCAGCACAAATGAATGCTCAAGTAAATCAAATCTCGTGCGAGTTACACTTCAGCATGGCTTTATACATAATTAAATCAAATCTCGTGCAAGTTACACTCCAGCACGACTTTATGCAATATCAAATCAAAATAGGATGCGAGCTAAGCTCCAGCATTTCTCATGCATGTCAATCATAAAAACAAGTGCGAGCAATCGCTCCAGCACCATTTTATGCATACCACGTCTAAACAAGTCAAAACATGTCAAAACAGAGTGCGAGCTAGGCTCCAGCACCTCTTATGCATTTCATAGGAATAAAAATCAGTGCGAACAACCGCTCTAGCACATGTCATGCATATGATGTCACACAAGTCGGTACGAGCAACCGCTCCAGCACATTTATGCACATTCACAAACGCAGATATAGTGTGAACTATGTGTTGGCACTATCTGTTTCCATATAAACTTGATAGTTGGCCCATTTTCCAAAGAAATTCCATTTAAATATGAATAACACCTACGTAGTGTTATCTTGTGAAATTTATGCAATTACTGGCCAATCTATCGTTTTGCTTTGATTAAAACCAATAAAATTCCTTAATCATAAAATTCCTTAAACCATACATTTTATGCATGTCATGCTTTCACCATCCTTAGGTGAACTTCCCTCAATAGGGGTAAAATAGTCTTTTCACCTATTTCGATCCTTAAAATAATTTAAACCACTTTTTGGATCATTATACATAATCAGTGTATACATACAAAATCAGTGTATACAAAATCTATTAAAATACGTGTAGCTACCTCTAGCTACTCACACAATTCCCTTACCTCATTTTTCTGTACAGTCTGACCTTTCCACTGATGACTCGTCACACAGTTCGATTTGCTCCAAATCCAATCTCCGGAACTGCAAATACACATTCATCAGGTCAAATACAATACAATTTAATTGTATTTCACAATTTTCTGGGCTTACTTTAAATCATTGGGCCCGTTTACCCATATTCGACCCGATTGCACCATAATGGGCCTTAATCAGCCTTAAGCCCGTTTACCACACTTTATCGAGGCCTATTGGGCTCATTGGGCCCATCAGTAATTTATTTAGCCTCGTTCTAAATTCTCAGATATCTCAATTTTTTAGAATTTAATTCATTTATGCGAAAATTAAATCCGTAATTTATGCGTTAAATATCAATCACGCAAAACGATATAAAATTATCGTAAATAAAGGTTACTTACCTGTTATTCCATGATCGTACACAAATCGAGGCTGTCTCGAGCTCTCGGTTGATGCCAATCGTCGAGCTACACAATTAAATATATTTTCGGGTAAACTTTCAGTCGATTATTTATCAAATTAAATATTCCAAAAATTAAATCGGTCAATTCCACCGCTTACCGACTTACTCGAAGTTCGATTGCATCATTAGAATTTTTCTCAATTTTTTCTCTTTTTCTTTTTCCCTTTTTCTTCCTTTTTTTTCCTTTTCTTTTTGGCTGAACCGGTTCGGTCCGGTTCGGTTCAACCCGGTTCGGTCCGTCAGTTCACTCCGGTTCGGTTGGTTCAGTGACTTGCCGACCGATTCTCCGTCGATTTTCGCCACCAATGGCTCCGCTGGGTCGTCCGATGCACTGATCTGGGGTTGGTTTCGTTCAAGGCCACTGGAAAGTGGCCGGTTCGGCTCTTCTCTCCTCCGTCAGCGGTGGCCTTCCTTTTCTTCTCGTTTGCTGGCGATAGCCGCCGCCTCACCCGTCGGTGTTGCCACCAATCGCGTCGCCAACGCCTGGGGGACGCTCTGCTGGTGGTGGTCGGCCCCAGATCGGCGCCGATCGCCGAATTTCTCCCTCTTTCTCCTCTCTCGACTTTTCCTCTCTCTTTCGCCGACGATCGTTGCCGTTCGTCGGTCCTATAGGCCGGATTCTGCCTGGGGTCGACGTCGGCAGTCTTCCCCCTCGTCGGCCGCTTGCCTGAGCAGTCGCCGGTGGTCGGCCAAAGGGGCTCGATTTTCCTGCTTTGTTTTATGTTTCAGAATCGCGTTTCTTCGCGATTTTCTTTTTTTTAGTTCAGTTTTTTATTATTATTTATTTTTATTATTATTTTATTTTTAATAATATTTTAATCAATTAAAATATTATTAAAATCTAAAAATATCTAAAAAATACTATTTTATTCATTTAATCCGTAAATGAATTTATCAGTCCGATTTTACCTTTTCGGTATAATTTTTTATTATTTTCAAGATTATTTTTCGGGGCAAAAATTTCGATTAATTCTTATAAATTCATATCTTGATCAATTTAACCCGAAATTTAATTATTTCTTCGTTATTGATCAAGATTTCATCAATCCCATATTTTTAATTAAATTTTCTTATCCCGATTAATACCGAATTTTGATCTTTTGACTGTTTTGCCCTTGCACATGTTCGGGAATACCATTTCAGTCCTTTTGCATTTTTAAATGCACTCGAAAATTTCTATTTATTCTTTTTTGCTCTTACGATAAAATATTCGGGTCTTACAATCTCCCCCACTTAAGAAATTTAGTCCTCCAAATTAGAACCAAGTCAAATGAGTCCATAAATAACTCTGGGTACATCTATCGTATCATATACAGTCATCCTCAAGTGATTTTCTTCGGAGTGTAATACTACCATCATACTTTACTAGGGAGATCATCTTAAACCTCAACACTTTCTCCTTCGTCTAATACCCGAAACGATTTTCCAATCATACTTTATACTTTCTTTGAGCTAAGCTGTTAGAGCTCATATCCGATTTCATATATCGAGTTCGGATAATATTTTCGAAACATCATAAGATAGGACACATAGTGGATGCCTGTTTATTCAAGTAGGAACGCTAATCTACAGGTCTTACCTTCCACTTTTGTCCAATATCTCTATCCGAATCTCGTTACGTCCTTAAGACAAGTAACTACCAACAAAACTGATTCACCCTCAGTGAATACCAATGATTTCCTGTCTCTTGTCAGCATAGTCTTTTCTGTCTGCTCTGAGGTGTTCTTAATCTCTCACAATTTAACTAAACATCCTCAGAGGTTTATCTTATCAATTCGGGAACAATTCTCAATCTGTCACCCACTTTTTCTTATCCAAGTCGGGGAACAACTCCCTACGGCCATACAATGCCTCATATAATCTCATCCCGATACTCAAGTGACAACTGTCATCATTGGCGAATTTGATTAGTACCAACTGATCATCCCAGGAGCTTATCAAATCAATGGCACACGCTCTCATCACATCCTCCAGAACCTGTACAGTCCTCTCTGACTGACCATCTTTCTGAGGATGGAAGCTGTGCTAACACTCAATCGGGTTCCCATAGCTTCCAAAAAAATATTCCCAGAAGTGGGAAGTGAAGCAGAAATCCCTATCTGATATCATGCTCCCTGGAACGCTACATAATGTCCCACAATCTTTCTTACATATAAATCTGCCTACACACTCAGAGTATCTGAGGACTTCCATAACTAGAAGGTGGGCAGACTAAATCAATCTATCGACTATCACCCAGATAGTCTCGTGATTCATCCGGGTCCTCTATAACCCATCACAAAATTCATGGTAACTTGTTCCCATTTTCGTGTCAATATAGGTAGAGGCTGCAATAACCCTGCAACTTCTTTTGCTCTACCTTACTCTGCTGACATACGAGACACTTTGCTACAATCTCTTTTTCTTATACCTGACCACCAATACTCCTTTTCAGAGATTCTGATATATTTATTATTTCTCGGATGCACTGTATATCCCGAAGAGTGAGCTTTTGACAATAATAATATATCATCAACTGTGGTCCTGGGGAGCACTTATACTGTCTCTGAACCTCTGTAAGTCGTCATCACTCACTGTGAACTCTGTCACTATACCCTTCTGACTCTGACCCACACTATCGACACCATGCCGATCATCACACTAAGCCTGGCAAATCCGGTCCCACAATTTCGGTTCTAACCTCAGGCTAGCTGTCACAAAATCACCGTCATCATCAGAAGGGATCACATCACTACTGAGGCTCACAACTGCTCTAGCAGCTCATGCTCCCTGACCATCATATGTAATACCATCTCGAGGCTCTTTCTGTTCAAGGCATCAGCCATTACATTAGCCTTTCTTGGGTGGTACAATGTTCACAATCATAATCCTTAGAAGCTCGAACCCTCTTGGTTATCTCATATTCAACTATTTCTGTGAAAACAGATACTTGAGGCTTTTACGATCAGTGCATACCCAAAATTTCTCACAATTTAAGTGGTAGCGCCATACCTTCAGTGTAAACGCTACGGTTGCCAAATCTAAATCATGGGTCGGATAGTTTCTCTTATGGTCCTTGAACTAACTGGATCCATAAATGACTATCTTCCCATTTTACATCAATACACAGCCCAATCCTTATTTTGAGGTATCATTACACACTGAAACCTCTTGAGCTGTTGGTTATGGTGAGAATACTTATGGTGGTCAGTTTATTACTTCAATATACCAAAACTCGCCAAAGCTACTTTCATACTTATCATCCTACTCGTATGAAATCTTTTTTCAAATGAGATGTGTCAACTGAGCAGCCTATTTCAAGAAACTCACGACACCTCGTCTGTAAGACAGTTTCCTATTGCTACTCATGCTCTTTCCTAGACTTCGAATACATCAAAATATAATCGCTAAAGATGACAACCAATCAGTCCAGGTAAGGTTTGAATACCTCATCGTAGTTGAATTCTACTAAATATTTCAATCGCCGATATCTTTGACCTATGGACGCATAAACGTACAATGCATTTCGAAATCTCTTCTGTTTCAAGATATTAACCCGCATCATTTTCTTTTTCTTATATTAACGGTTTTTATAAAATTTTAATTTTTAAACCTTCATGATTACTCGAATTCTATATTTCTTTATCGTACCAGTAAAGGTACCTAAATTTTTAAATGTATATATAGCGATTACGACTGTCGATTTCAATTTATAGGTTATGTGTGCGCTTATCGACGCTGTCAAATCTTCAAGCAGGGAGATATTTTAAAATACCTTTATTAACCCTTAGACTTGATCACAATTACTTTACATGTCAAGATATTCTTACCTTGCATACGCCTCTTATTCCAATATATCTCGTATGCAGGATATATCACATATCAAAGCTTATCTCCTTTCATATAACACTTATAACAACGCTTTCATTACTTATTAAAACTTACAGTACACTTTTTAGTGATGTTTTCACCCCTATTTTTGACTTACAATCTCTATACCCATATTCAGTTAGTGAAAATCATCTAACCATCATCTTCATGCCTAAGGGTACAGGCTTCACATCTTTCACTAGCTTATAAGCAACTGAAGGCGGTATGAATAAATGCGTGGCACCAGGATCAATTAAAATAATTATTTCATTATTCACAACCAGTGTGGTATCTTCCACCACATCCAATGAAACATCAGTAGTGTCCTGGTCCAAGGCATACACTCGCCCTCATCCAATATCTTATTTCCATGGTATCTACCACACATCCTACACTGTTCACACTGTTACTCTGTTATACTGTTACGTAGCAGGTCGGGGTCCTCAAATCACAATACCCCTCAAAAGTACTGAAATTAAATACGCTGGGGCTTTACCAATCATCTTACCCTGTGACTCATCTGCTCTAATCTTTTACCACACTACATTTTTTTCTCATTCTGACATCTCTGTCATCCACTATTCTCTTTTGTCTCTATTTCAACATTTCGGCCCTTACTACCATTTCCCAATCTCAGAGGCGTGCAACTCATGCTCTTATTCACACAACTGTAGTCTGTGCACTGCCTCAGTATAGGTAATGATATCTAATGGGCTAATCAGACTCTAATTGATAATCTGAGCCATTCCATGAACTTTCAGACATTTCGACTCTCACTGTTCGTCGTGTCCGAGTCATATCTGCCCAGGAATATAAACTGAGTTTCATACTCGTCAGTCAACCAGTTCCTCTGGGTCAGAGTAAAGAATTTCATCAGTAATTTTCTTTAAACAATATCTGGGATATTCTGTCACCGAAATACATCTAGAATTACTTTTCAAGTCCATTCTGGATGTTTAACTCTTAAGATGGGTCGAGCGAACTTTTACCAATGCTCTGACTCGCTCTCAAATCTCATACATACTCTGAGCAATTAGCTCTAAAAATATTCTCCACACTTCGCTCCAACCTCGCGAAGTGCGTCTCAATACTGTCTGATCTCTCTGTCAGACTCTGTCCGATCTCTCTGTCGGACTCATTAGGGCATGCTCAACATCAGCCTCCACGTCAATCTCATCTCGAGTCTCATGTGGCGACCCAGTACAACTCTCAGGCCTACCTCTACGGCCTCGAGCTCGTGTACTCGCCTATCTATCATAGCAGCTATCAGTCAATGACTCTATTCTTGCATTCAAAACCAAATTCTTGGCTGCACTTTCATCTCGATATACACAATTGTATCTAAACAATGCACAGTACATGAGGACGTAAAATTCCTTAACCACTAACACCGACTCATATCAGGCTAACTCAGCTCTGATACCATTAACTTTGTCACGACCCAAATTACCTAAAAATCAGAGTAAATTTTTCACTTTTTCATTTATTATTTAATTCTTATCTTTCTCTCATCGTGACCATCTTACCTAACAGTTGGGCTATGATTCGGTGTTAGTCACCTCTTACCTATTACCATTCCATTTCCATAATCATATTCACATATCAGAGTTTACTATTCTTTGACTTTAAATCAATACATAACCAATGGTAATTATAACACTACATCCCCGACATCATATCCATTTACAGTACTGTGCATTACATATTTAGATACAAAATCATACAAATGTGTATACCTGGCTCTCGATGGGAAGCAGCGGATACCAAGCATGCAAGTTCTCAGTCGCTTACTAATTTCTGTGAGTGCTCTGAAAAGATGGGAAAATAAGGGGGTGAGCAAACCACACGCTCAGTAAGGCAATTATGCAAGTAAGTAGATAGCTCCACTATCTACATGCTCATAATGCCATGCCCTTAAAATCCATTTCTTTTCATTAAAATCATCAAGCACAAAGTCATGCAAACATCAATGACTTAGCTTATAAAACTGTTCGTGCATATATAAATCATACTATTTATGCATCAATGGCATTTTATGCGACATCAGTAAATCATAATGAGCATGAAACAAATCCAGAACATGCATTCTTTCATGTCATGTAAGACAAATCATGAATTTGAAATAAAAGCATGGAAAACATCGTCATGCTACTGCATTCAAATCATTTCATTAAAACGTGGAATAAAATAACCCCATCCGGTTCAGTTCTCTCATAAGTAAATCTCAATTTCATAAAACAATTTATTAAACTTCTTTATAAAACTTCGGTTATAAAAGCACCATTCTTGCAGGGTCACATATCATAAAATCATAAAATCGGGGGCCTGACCCCTCCCTCGGGTTTACCCTGATCTATCGACCAATAGTTATATCATGTGAGACATGTAATTGATTATATCAGTAACATCGAGGACTATGGTCATATCCTAGTGATCCCTGGCAACACGATACCTAGTGTGCGGGGTATCACACCTGAAACGGGAGGTGGGTCGTCCTACCCGCCAGAACAGCATAACACCAGGATTGCGAGGGCAAGGCTTGCTGCCTCGTGGCTAATGCCACTCCACTCCAACTATCCCCACGGTACAGTGTACTCCACGTGACATACACGGTACAACGTACTCCGTGAACCCAAGCTCAATCAGGGGTGCCTGCAATAGGTCTTATCCACCCATATCATCTCTGTCTCAGTATGCACGTGTGAGCATATCATCTCACTGTGACATACAGTCTATAGGAGGCTCCAACACGGCTATATGCATGTAATATAAATCCCTGTGCGAGCGAAGCTCTAGCACGGCTCCATGCATATTCATAATATCAGAAAACCTCGTGCTAGCGAAGCACTAGCACGGTTTCATAAAAATCAGTAAAATCTGCGTACAAGCAGTGCTCCAGTACGACTTAAACTGATTTTAATTTCAAGTAAAATCCACATAAGAGCAATGCTCTAGTACGGATATGTATATAAAACTCAGTGAAAACCTCGTACGAGAAAAACTCCAGTACGACTTTCAAATGAATTATGGAAACAATATAAAACTTTGTGTGAGCAACACTCCAACACAAATGAATGCTCAAGTAAATCAAATCTCGTGCGAGTTACACTCCAGCACGGCTTTATACATAATTAAATAAACACTCGTGCGAGTTACACTCCAGCACGGCTTTATGCAATATCAAATCAAAATAGGATGCGAGCTAAGCTCCAGCATCTCTCATGCATGTCAATCATAAAAACTAGTGCGACCAATCGCTCCAGCACCATTTTATGCATACCACGTCTAAACAAGTCAAAACATGTCAAAACAGAGTGCGAGCTAGGCTCCAGCACCTCTCATGCATTTCATAGGAATAAAAATCAGTGCGAGCAACCGCTCTAGCACATGTCATGCATATGATGTCACACAAGTCGCTGCGAGCAACCGCTCCAGCATATTTATGCACATTCACAAACGAAGATATAGTGCGAACTATGTGTTGGCACTATCTGTTTCCATATAAACTTGATAGTTGGCCCATTTTCCAAAGAAATTCCATCTAAATATGAATAACACCTACGTAGTGTTATCTTGTGAAATTTATGCAATTACTGACCAATCTATCGCTTTTCTTTGATTAAAACTAATAAAACTCCTTAATCATAAAATTTCTTAAACCATACATTTCATGCATGTCATGCTTTCACCATCCTTAGGTGAACTTCCCTCAATAGGGGTAAAATAGTCTTTTCACTTATTTCGATCCTTAAAATAATTTAAACCACTTTTTGGATCATTATACATAATCAGTATATACATACAAAATCAGTGTATACAAAATCTATTAAAATACGTGTAGCTACCTCTAGCTATTCACACAATTCCCTTACCTCATTTTTCTGTACAATCTGACCTTTCCACTGATGACTCGTCACACAGTTCGATTTACTCCAAATCCAATCTCCGAAACTGCAGATACACATTCATCAGGTCAAATACAATACAATTTAATTGTATTTCACAATTTTCTGGGCTTAATTTAAATCATTGGGCCCGTTTACCCATATTGGGTCTGATTGCACCATAATGGGCCTTAATCGACCTTAAACCCATTTACAAAACTTTATCGAGTCCTATTAGGCTCATTGGGCCCATCAGTAATTTATTTAGCCTCGTTCTAAATTCTCAGATATCTCAATTTAGTATTTACGACAATTTATTCAATTTTTCAAAATTTAATTCATTTATGCGGAAATTAAATCCGTAATTTATGCGTTAAATATCAACCACGCATAACGATATAAAATTATCGTAAATAAGGGTTACTTACATGTTATTCCATGATCGTACACAAATCGAGGCTGTCTCGAGCTCTCGGTTGATGCCAATCGTCGAGCTACACAATTAAATATATTTTCAGGTAAACTTTCAGTCGATTATTTATCAAATTAAATATTCTGAAAATTAAATCGATCAATTCGACCGCTTATCGACTTACTCGAAACTCGATTGCATCATTAGAATTTTTCCCAATTTTTTCTCTTTTTCTTTTTCCCATTTTCTTCCTTTTTTTCCTTTTCTTTTTGGCTGAACCGGTTCGGTCCGGTTCGGTTCAACCCGATTCAGACTGTCGGTTCACTCCGGTTTAACCAGTTTGCCGATCGGTTCTCCACCGATTTCCATCGCCAATGGCTCCGCTGGGTCGTCCGATGCACGGATCTGGGGTTGGTTTCGTTCAAGGCCATTGGAAAGTGGCCGGTTCGGCTCTTCTCTCCTCCGCCGGCGGTGGCCTTCCTTTTCTTCTCATTTTCTGGCGATAGCCGCCGCCTCACCCGCCGGTGTTGCCACCAATCGTGTCGCCCACGCCTGGGGGACGCTCGGCTGGTGGTGGCCGGCCCCAGATCGGCTCCGATCATCGGATTTCTCCCTCTTTCTCCTCTCTCGGCTTTTCCTCTCTCTTTCGCCGACGATCGTTGCTGTTCGTCGGTCCTATAGGCCGGATTCTGCCAGGGGTCGACGTCGGCAGTCTTCCCCCTCGTCAGTCGCTTGCCTGAACCGTCGCCGGTGGTCGGCCAAAGGGGCTCGATTTTCCTGCTTTGTTTTATGTTTCAGAATCGCGTTTCTTCGCGATTTTTTTTTAAGTTCTGTTTTTTTTATTATTATTATTATTTTATTTTTAATAATATTTTAATCAATTAAAATATTATTAAAATCTAAAAATATCAAAAAAAATATTATTTTATTCATTTAATCCGTAAATGAATTTATCAGTCCGATTTTACCTTTTCGGTATAATTTTCAATTATTTTTGGGATTATTTTTCGAGGTAAAAATTTTGATTAATTCCTATAAATTCATATCTTGATCAATTTAACCCGAAATTTAATTATATCTTCTTTATTGATCAAGATTTCATCAATCCCATATTTTTAATTAAATTTTCTTGTCCCAATTAATACCGAATTTTGATCTTTTGATCGTTTTGCCCTTGCAAATGTTCGGGAATACCATTTCAGTCCTTTTGCATTTTTAAATGCACTCAAAAATTTCTATTTATTCCTTTTTGCTCTTACGATAAAATATTCGGGTCTTACAGAATACTAATACTACTTTAAATCACATCCCTTACCTCGTAGATCGTAGGGCAGCGTAAACTTATCAGGTTTCGAAATTACCTCGATTTGCGTGTTAAATTCCCGAACTGCCCAAAACGATATTCATTCATCATATATTGATCAATTTTGATCTTAACATACTCAATTTCAATTTATCTTCTCGAAATTCGAGACTTTTCAGTCAACTTTTTTAGTTTTCTCGGTTTTATCGATTTAGTGTCATTTTTGGTAAATTTCGTTATTCTAATTTCTCATTTCATTACTTCACTAACCTTATGGCTCATTCAAGTTCATAAATCAAGCTAGTAACTTTGTAAAATTTTCAATTCTTTCGTTTTTCAGATTTACACTGAGTCAAACTATAAATCGAGCTTTCTCGGTATAAATTTAGCTGTTAATAACCTTAGATCCATCAATATTTTCACATAAACACATCAAAAGCTTGCTGTCCAGATCTCAAATCATTCTTAGAAGTTAAATCATCCAAATCCACTTAGCTAAAAATCTTTCAACAACACCAAATAACAACATATATGAACTTCATCATCATCCATCAACTTTACCTCGGGTTTGACCAAGGTTGACCATGTTTTTCTTCCTTAAACTTGATCCTCAACTGTTATTTAGCATGTATAGAGCTTAGAATCATCAAAAACTACAAGAAAACTCAACCAAAGAATAAAAAATTTTAAGTTCTTCACTTACCAAAAATAGGGCAGATCCGTTGACCGTTTTTGTTTTGAGTTTTTCACCTAGTAAATGAACTTATTTATGACTGAATGATTTATATGTTATAGAGGACTGGATTATTAAGATTTTATCCTTCTTGGCCGACACCTGAATCTGGCCGAAAGGTCACCAAAAAAATCACGTAATGAGGGGAAAGGGAGGACACCTGCGGGAATGAAGGGAGGGGGATATCTCTCGGTCTAGAAGTCCTTTGGGGTTGATTTTTATGCCCAATGAAAGATCCTTAAGTATAATTTCAGACTTGAAAATCTTGGCTTGAATTGAATACCGAAAGGTCTTCAAATTTCACAAACATGAGGGCTGGGTCGGCAGGCTGAAGGGGACAGATTTCTGTCCTATTCTAGAAGAATTCAAGAAAAATTATTCTAGTCCAATTTTCTCCAAATTTACACTTCTCAAGTGTTAAACTATGTCTCTAGTATGTTTCATAAAAATTTGGGGGTCACTTGTTTAAGAAAAATTACCCGATTGAGCCCATTTTGCACGATTTGGTCAATACCGAGCAAAATAGCTTAAAGTTTTCAATTTACCTTAACAATTAATTCGATCCTTGAAACCTCCATATTTCCACTTGATTTTGATTTATCAAGTAAATTTCATCTTATATTAATTTTCTATGACCTCAGATAATTTTTGGGATTTTCTAGAATTTATTCAGATTTATTCTCTTTTCCGAGCCTATTTGCTCGATTTAGTGCAAAACCCAAACCTTACTAACTTTTTCACTTTCAATTCCAGTTTTCATTTCTAAACATCAATTCATACTTAAACATGTAACTCTTAAGAAATTCTCGGGCTTAGAGCCTTACCTTGGTTTATGTGTCAATGGGCCCCACGTCACTAACCCGAGTGCTTCAGTGGTTTCGGGGCTGCATAAAATTATTTTGAGTTCTCAATTAGTTCTTAGTTTTCCAAATAAGAAATAAAGTGAAAAAAATTTGGGTTTCACATTTCTCCCCACCTTTTAGGAATTCGATCCTCCGAATTCAAGCTGGTCCATCGAATAACTGCGGGTACTTCTCTTTCATGTGGCTCTTTAGCTCCCACGTAGCTTCTTCTATCGAGTGGTGTTGCGAGAGAACCTTTACCAGTGAAATCATCTTAGATCGAAATACCTTCTCTTTTCTGTCGAGGATCCGGACCGGTTGTTCAATATAACTCATGTCTTTATGAATCTCCAATGGTTTGTACTGTATGACATGAGAAGGGTCCGGATAATACTTCATCAACATGGAAACGTGAAAGACATCATGTATACCCGATAACTGTGGGGATAGTGTAAGTCGGTATGCAACGTCTCCCACTTTCTCCAATATTTCAAATGGACCAATGAAGCGAGGACTGAGCTTCCCTTTCTTTCAGAAATGTGTGACACCCTTCATCGGAGACACCTTTACAAATACAGAGTCCCCAACTTGAAATTCCAGAGGACGTCTTCAAACATCTGTATAACTCTTTTGCCTACTTTGTGCTGTCCTCAATCTATCACAGATTAACTGAACACCTTTAGTTGCCTATTCAACTAGTTCGGGAGCAAGTATTTTCTTATCACCCACTTCTTCCCATGCAATCGGGGATCTACATCTCCTGCCATATAGAGCTTCATAAGGAGCCATACTAATGCTAGCATGATAACTGTTATTATAAGAAAATTCAGTGAGAGGTAAATGATCATCCCATCAGCCCTTAAAATCTAGTGCACATGCCCTTAACATATCCTCTAAGGTCTGAATAGTCCGCTCAGACTGACCATCTGTCTGAGGATGATAGGCAGTACTCAAATTTAGTCGAGATCCCATGGCTTCTTGAAAACGAGTCCAAAACCTTAAAGTGAACCGGGAATCTCTATCAAAGGTAATACTCACAGGAGCTCCATGTAATCGTGGCACCTCTCAGACATACAGTTTTACTAGCTTATCTAGAGAATCAGTGCTCTTAATGGCAAGAAAATGGGCACTCTTTGTCAGTCTGTCCACAATCACCCAGATTGCATCATGACCTCTCTGGGTCCTGGGTAACCCCATAATAAAATCCATAGTAATATGCTCCTATTTTCAAGTAGGCACTTATAAAGACTTAAGCAGTCCTGCTGGCTTCTGGTGCTCAACCTTAATCTGTTGGTAGACTAACATCTAGCCACAAAATCTGCCACATCTTTCTTCATTCCTATCCACCAATACACTTTTCGAAGATTATGGTACATCTTAGTACTACCTGGGTGCATAGTGAATCGAGAACAATGAGACTCTTTCAAAATACTCTGTCTCAGGGTGTCATCATGGGGTACACAAATACGACCCCGAAATCTCAACAACCCATCATCACTGACCAAGAATTCTGACTGTGATCTCTCCTCAGCTTGACTAACCATATCCAGTAATTTCTTATCATTCTTCAGTCCTGTTCTGATTTGATCAAAGATACTGGGCTCTATCTGTAGGCTAGCCATAAATCCATTCTTAACCTTATCAACACTGAGTCTAAGCTCGACGAACTGTTCTAATAAGTCTCATTCTCTAATCATCATATAGGACACTATACCCTTTCTACTGAGGGCATCTGCTACCACATTCGCCTTGCCCGGATAGTACAAAATCTCACAGTCATAATCCTTCAGGAGCTCTATCCATCTCCGCTATCTCATATTCAGCTCCTTCTGATCAAAAATATACTTGAGACTCTTATAGCCGGTGAAAATTTGGAATTTTTCACCATACAAGTAATGCCGCCATATCTTCAGTGCAAAAATTACTGCAGTCAACTCCAAGTCATGAGTGGGATAGTTACGCTCATGGTCTTTTAGTTGGCGAGACCCATAAGTAACCACTCTGTCATTTTGCATTAGCACACAGCCCAAACCCTGGTAGGAGGCATCACTGTAAATTGCAAATCCTCCTAAACCACTCGGAATGGTCAAAACTGGTACTGTGGTCAACCGGCATTTGAGCTCTTGGAAGCCGCTCACACTGATCAGACCACTCAAATGGGACATTCTTACGGGTCAATTTAGAGAGTGGAGCTGCAATCTAGAAAAATCCTTCGACAAACCTTTGGTAGTATCCTGCTAGTCCTAGGAAACTCCAAACCTCTGTCACTGTCCTTGGTCTCTCCCATTTTAATACTGCATCCAATTTGGATGGATCCACAAACACCCCATCCTTAGATACTATGTGTCCGAGGAAGGAAATCTGTTCCAACCAAAATGTACATTTACTGAATTTTCCATACAATCTCTTTTCACGAAGAGTCTGGAGCATAATTTTTAAATGTTCCTGGTGCTCCTCCCGAGACTTAGAATAAATCAGTATGTCATCAATGAACACAATCACAAATTTATCCAAATATTCTTGAAAAACATCATTCATTAAATTCATAAAGGCAGCATGGGCGTTAGTCAGTCCAAAGGGCATCACCAAAAATTCATAGTGCCCATATCGGGTCTGAAAGGTTGTCTTCAATACATCAGTCTCCTTAATCCTTAACTGATGATAACCCGATCTCAGATCTATTTTGGAGAACAGTGAGGCCCCTCTTAATTGATCGAATAAGTCATCTATCCTTGGTAGAGGATACTTATTCTTTATCGTTACCTTATTCAACAGTCTATAATCAATACATAGGATAAGACTACCGTCTTTCTTTCTAAAAAACAGTACCGGAGCACCCCATGGAGACACACTCGACCTAATAAATCCCTTATCGAGCAATTCTTGTAACTGTTTTTTCAATTCCTCTAATTCGACCAATGTCATTCGATAAGGTGGCTTGGAAATAGGCTGAGTGTCGGGCACTATATCAATTACAAATTCAACTTCTCTATCTGGTGGTAACCCCGATAAATCTTCTAGAAAGACATCGAGAAACTCACATACAACCGGAACATCTTGAATACTTGGTGGTTCCCGACTGTTGTCAGAAATAAAGGTAATATAGCCTTCATATGAATCATACTGTTAGAAACTTTTTAATTTATTACCCAATAACTTCGTAAAATTTAACATCATGCATTTTATTTATTCTTAACAAAACATACATCAAACTTTTCGGGTAAGGAGAAAGTCGGGGTCTTAGTGTTGCAGTCTAAACTTACACGATTAGCAACTAGCCAATCCATACCCAAAATTACATCAAAACCCGACATATTCAATAAAATTAGATCTGCTAACAGCTTTCTACCTCCTACCACAATTTTACAATTTTTACATATCATATCCGTCAATTGAGAGTCATGCCTAAGTGTACTGATACGTAACATGGGATTTAAGGATTCAGGTTTTAAATGAAATTTACAAGCAAATTATGGGGAAATAAAAGAGTGTGTAGCCCCTGAATCAAATAAAACATGTGCGTAGCAATTACAAACCATAAGCGTACCTCTGATAGTATCGGAGGAGATGTTAGTTATCTCTCCGTCTATCGCTTGCACATACCCTGTGCAATAGGCCTTTTACCCTTCTCTGCAACTGTTGCTCTCCGCTGCGGGACCTATCTCTGGAGAATCTATACTTGCCTCTCAGGCTACTTTGGTTGTTCCTGAGATTCATAAGGTCTCATTAATGGGCAATCCTTAATCATGTGTCCTGCCTCTCTACACCTTAAACAAACATTAGTAGCCTAACGGCATTCACCAACATGTATCTTGCCACAGTTCTTGCACCGTGGCACTACTGTTCCTAGGCTTCGAGCAGTGGCAGCACTACCCATAGGGATCTTGGGCTTCGCAGCCCATGTCTGAGGTTAATCTATTCTTTGCCTCTCCGGTTGGCTCTTTCTCATATCATATCGAGATGCCTGTATCCCTTTTCCTTTATCTCGATCATTGGCTTTGTACCCATGCTCAGCTCGGGTCATATCTAAGCCCCTTTCAACTTCTTGAGCCCAACCTAGAGCATCCTTAAAATCCTCAAATCGAAATCCCAATAATTTGTCTCAGATCCCTGATCTCAGACCTGTCAAGAATCTCTTAATTCGGTGCGCTGGATCCTTAAGGGTGTCAGGATCATATCTCAAAAGGGTAGTGAATCGAATTTCATACTGATCAACAGTCGAATTACCCTGAGTCAGATTTAAAAATTTTGCCTGCATATTCTTTTGTGTTATAAGCAGAATATACTAGGCCCTGAATGTATCTAGAAATGTCTCTCATGTAATATCTGCTGGATTATCAGCTAAGGTTTTCTGTGTGGTCCTCCACCAAAATTTGGCCTCTTCCTTGAGCATATAGTTGGCCATAGTCACTTTTTCTTCATCCGTGTAACCCAAATACTGAAATACCGAATCAAGGTCTATTAACCATCCCTCAGCCTTAATCGGATCCTTTACCCCTGTAAATTCTGGGGGACTCATTTTCAAAAATTCTCACAGCCTCTAGGTATCTTTAACATCTTTAGGCTGTGGAGCTGCAGGCTAAGGTGCTAGGGCTGCCGGAGGATTCTGTTGTGGGGGAGAAGGAACCTGTGCTGGTGCAGGAGTGGCATCAGTACCAGAGGATTCTGTTAGGCAATAAAAGTAGTCAATGCATGTACTGTTTTCTTGAGCCTCCTTATTCTCTCAATGGGGTTCTCAGGTTGAGGGAGAAGAGGCAGAGCAGGTTGTGCCTGTCTCCTTGGATGGCCTCTCCTACCACTCATACTTTTAGTAATCGTTTACCTACACGTACACCCAAAATTTTAATCATGACTTAACAAATATACTTACTTTACAACCAGACAAGCATAGACAATTTGAGATGTAATCTGACTTTTCGATTCGACACTGACAGTACTACACAACTTTTGCTCTGATACCCAGTAAACTGTGACGCCCCGAAAACGAAAAAACGGGCTATTTTTTTATATCCTTTATTTAAGTTGTATTTCTATCAGTGCCAATTTCTTAATCTTTCATTAATGTACCGAGATACAGTTTATAATCGCAACCAGTCGATTTCAATGTCTTTCCTCTACTTATCAGTACGTCTATTCTCATTCCCACACTTTACATATCCAGAATATATAGTAAGGTTTAAACTGTGTTACTACTACTTTAGTTACATTCATATTTCTTATTTTACATCCCAAAACATTATTACAACATTATCTATGCTTTACAGGAAGTCTGGTAGATAAAGTAAATATACCTTACTAGTACTGAGGATAGCCTGGAAGGGCTGAGTGTGAGACCCCGTACATGTATAGCTATGTATATAGGAACATGAGAATGTAAATAAAATCATAAGTAAGATGATGTATTGTAATGTGAAGTGTATGCAATGTAAGTTCATAAGATTATGTACGCACTTGTAGTAAGAATTGTGATTATACGTACAAGTTGCATTATGAATGAGTAGGAAGAAATAAACTTGAACACGAGAAGAATGTGATCGAAATGGAATATTAGTATAGTAAAATGGAAGGAAAGATTTACATAAGTGTATATTTCCCTTTGAGTAATATCGTATATATTTGGTCATACAAAGATTCTACACAAGTTTTAATGTGTATGTAGTGAGGATGAATCCCATTTTCAAGTCTCAAAGATGAATGAATGAGGAAATGATCATGGTAGCAAATTAAGGGTGTTTGGTAAGGGTTATTGCAGAAAAACTGCAGGAAAATCTGGAATTTGTGAAGGCCAGATCGATCTCATAGGATGAGAGATCGATCTAGGAGAGCCAGAATGCCCTTATGTGAGAAATGGAAGGGAACAGATCGATCTCCAAAGGAAGCAGATCGATCTCCTTAGCTATCGGGTTGGAAGCAGATCGATCTCCCGTAAGACCAGATCGATCTCCTTAAGCTTCTGTTTGAAAGCAGATCGATCTCCAGTCTCGACAGATCGATCTCCTACCTTTAAAACGTCTTAGAAAAGAGGGATTTTTGAGGAACAGATCGATCTCCACCCAAGGAAGATCGATCTCATCAAGTCAAAACTATAAATGGGAGCAGTTGGATCATCAGAATTTCGGGACAAACATTTCCATTTCACTTCAACTCAAAGAAATCTAGTTTCTCACTCCTAAATCCAGCCATTTTCAGAAAGATTTGAGGAAAGGCTATTAGAGACAAAGTTGTTCACATCAAAGAGAAGAACAACATAGTCTAGAGGCATTTCCCCATTTGATGGATTGAAGAAATAGAGGGCAGTCCTAATTGGAGCAAGAGGAAATCCAATGAGGTAAGTTCTAATGCACAAATCCAAGTACATTGGTTTAGTTAATGCTTATAAAGATATTTGGGTGTGCATATTGTGGATAGAACTACCTAAAATGGTATGGAATGAATATAACATAGAAATGGTCAAGTGTGAGAAAGTGGAGTGTGGGAGTGTTTATGATGAATGAGATATCTTGAGTGGATGAGTATGTTGTGGAAATGGTTTGGAAATGTTGATATTGGGATAAATTGTGAGATTTACCACAAAGGGTAAAAATGTGTAATTAAGGCATTGGATAAATGCTTAGTTGAATAAGAGTTAGAAACATTAACTCAAATGTTGATGGATGAATTTCAGTTTCGGATGATACGCCGGAGCAAGTCAAGATGAGAACGCAAGAAGCATAAAGGCGGATAGTTGCACACAAGTAAAACGAGGTAAGGGACTGTGTGTTAGCTATAGAGATGTTCGTACGTAATTACAGCAATTTCGTAGATATATTGCTAGGACTAGTACGATATTATAATTTTATGAAATGAGATGGAAGTATGAAAAGTACTATGACGTATATATGTATTGAGAAATGGGATAGGGTAAGGAAATAGCATGATATGCATGTTTTCAATGAAATTCTCAATTTTATATTGTTATTGATGATTGAGAAATGTTGATGATAGGTTGGCTAATTTTACATGTTTTAGCATGAAGAAGCATGCTGTATGAATAAACATGTTTTGAATTTTAAAAAAAAAGAGAAAATAGCCATCTATCAGTTTTGAGATGAGATTTGGTGTTGAAGCGTTAGCTCACACCCGGTTTAAAGCCTTGATGTACCGTGCGGGAGTTTTAACTCGCACGAGGGTTTTGAGAAAGTGCGAGAACTTTGCTCGCACCTGTTTTGTTGAGTTAAGGTGAACCTGGGGGTCTGGGACCCAAGGGGATACCAGTCGACGGCCAATTAAACGGGCTGGGCCTTAACGATAGATCGTACCGCGCTGGAGCCTTGCGTCGACAGTGTGTCACGCTGCTTGCTCGCCTGGTATATGAGACATGGTTTAAGGATAAAAAGTCCATCGGAGTTGGAGTATGGACTTGGGTCCACGGTTGTACGTAAAATAGTGTAGTCACCCGTTGGTATACTATGTACCGTGCTGGGTGCACGTGAGTACGAGTATCGCGTAGATGACACACGACGTATCTTCACCGTGAGTATACGAGGAGATGAGGTGGATTGAAATGAGCCGGAGGGTAGGACTGACCCATCCCCCTTCAGGCGAAGTGATACCCTGTGCACACCCGATCAGTGAGGCCTGGGATCACTGACTGTGGCCATAAGTCGTGGATATTTGATTGCCTAAAATTCCATGCCTGTCTCAGAGAATCGAGAAACAGAGACAATCTCAGAAAAGAAAGAGATTTGCGAGAAAGAATGATTTGAGAAGTGAAAGAGATTTCGTGTTTTAATAAATCTCTGATTTCACATTCGTGCCATGAGGGCACTATTTATGAGCATGTTTTAAATGGAAGTTTGACATTCGATTTACACGAAAATGCTATTGAGAAATATGTGTTTAAATGCATTGTTCGTATGATATTTCCATTTATAACGAAAACATGGTTTTGGTTTATGCATGCATGGGCTATGTAGGTAGTACGATATCTACCTGCTAGCATACATTTCCTTACTGAGCCGTGGTTTACTCATCCCACTATTTTCCCCCTCCAGGTACTGAGAAGTAAGAGAGCGGTGGTCTCTAAGTCTTTTGTGTTGAACAGCTCCCACAATCGGCAAAGGTATAAGATTTGTATACACGAGTATTTTGTATCTAATATATTGTATCGCACAGTTATATCTTGGAATTGTAATCAGTATTATGGGGATGATATGTAAGCACATGGTATTTATACAATTAATTTTGTGTATTTACACACACACCTGGGAGTGTGAATTAAAGATTTAAATATTCCGCTGTAAATAAATAAATTTTTAGTAATTGCGTCTTCTCTCAGCCCAACCGTAGTAGAGAATGTATGGATAGAAGGGTTCCCGAAAGCGGGGCATGACACTGAGTCCACCTGTCCACGACTATTGTACGGCAGGTAGGGGTGACAATTTACTTAAGATAATCTGTGAGGTAAAAATTAAGGGGTGAGCTCTTCAAGCCCAGTAAGACATGCATTTAAGGCAATCTTAGCATTAAAACATGTAAATGCAAAATATTGTGATATAAGCTTTATAAAATATCTTGCACGTGAATATTAACCGAAACATATTTAGTTTCGAAAGACAAGTCAAAGTACTTGTGATATCATAATGGTAGCATGTAATTTATAAATCATGCATCTTATAAATCACGTAGTATGTAAAACATGTAACAAATATCCCGTAGGAAATCATTCACATAGCATATATCACATAGCTCATTTAAAGAGCAAACAAGTCAAAGTATATAGTATTTAAATCATAAAATTTAGTACTCTTTCTTTCAAATAATACTGATTCTTTTCATGGAGACTAGGCAGCATTTTCATTACGACAAGAGTCGTATTCATATATGCATTTCACATAGGAAATTTGCATAGATACTTCACTTATACTTAGTACCGATGGCCATGGTAAGGGACTATGGACTGGATCAGGGTCTTACAGAGCCCCTCGCCACTATACATATATTTCCTTTAACGGAGAGTGGCATAAACATCGCACCAAGTGGTACAAATACCCGACGCAGTTCAACATGCACCACAAGGGACTAAACGTACACCAAGTGGTATGAGGCATATTCCACGACGGTCCAGACCCCACGCGGCAATTTAAGATAACTCTCATAGCTTACATATAGCCTTAGTCTTAAAATATTTCTTTGAAATTATTTCTCGGGTCCGTTCACCCGTAAACTTTTAAATCATTTCTCGGGTCCGTACACCCGTAAATTCATAGAAATCATATTTTTAATTATATTTCAGGTCCGTTCACCCGTAAATTCGTAGAAATAATGATTTAATCATATTTCGGGTCATTTCACCCGTAAACTCTTAGAAATAATATTTTTCCTTTTCACATAACAAATTTCATTTAAAAACATTTCACAGATATCAAAAGTATATTTATATATATATATTTTTGAAGAGCTCGAAAAATAGGGCTTTTCTTTCAGTTTTTCTCAATTTTGAGTGTATAGTAACTTTTTCGGGTTCGAAATTATTATTCGTAAAAACTAACATGCTCAACACATTTTTAAGCTGAAGTAAGGTATTTGAATACCAATACTACTTTAAATCACATCCCTTACCTCATAGATCGTAGGGCAGCGCAAACTTGTCGGGTCTCGGGATTACCTCGATTTGTGTGTTGAATTCTCGAACTGCCTAAAACGATATTCATTCATCATATATTGATCAATTTCATCTTAACATACTCAATTTCAATTTATCTTCTTGAAATTCGACCAATTTTGACTTTTCGATCAACTTTTTCGGTTTTCTCGATTTTATCGATTTAGTGTCGTTTTTGGCAGATTTCGTTCTAATTTCTCATTTCATTACTTCATTAACCTTATGACTCATTCAAGTTCATAAATCAAGCTAGTCACTTTGTAAAATTTTCAATTCTTTCGTTTTTCGATTTTACACTGAGTCAAACTATAAATCGGGCTTTCTCGGTATAAATTTAACCGTTAATAACCTTAGATCCATCAAATTTTTCACATAAACACATCAACAGATTGCTGTCCAGATCTCGAATCATTCTTAGAAGTTAAATCATCCAAATCCACTTAACTAAAAATCTTTCAACAACACCAAATAACAACATATATGAACTTCATCATCATCCATCAACTTTACCTCGGGTTTGAACAAGGTTGACCACGTTTTTATTCCTTAAAATTGATCCTCAACTGTTATTTAACATGTATAGAGCTTATAATCATCAAAAACTACAAGAAAACTCAGCCAAAGATTCAAAAATTCCTAGTTCTTCACTTACCAAAAACAAGGCAGATCCGTCGACCATTTTTGTTTTGAGTTTTTCACCTAGTAAGTGAACTTATTTGTAGCTGAATTTTTTATATGTTATATAGGACTGGATGAGGAAGATTTTATCCTTCTTGGACGACACCTGAATCTAGCCAAAAGTTTGCCAAAAAAATCACATAATGAGGGGAAAGGGAGGACGCCTGCCGAAATGAAGGGAGGGGGATATCTCTCGGCCTAGAAGTCCTTTTGGGTTGATTTTTATGCCCAATGAAAGCTCCTTAAGTCTAATTTCAGACTAAAAACCCTTGGCTCAAATTTAATACCGGAAGGTCTTCAAATTTGACAAACATGAGGGCTGGGTCGGTAGGCTAAAGGGGATAGATTTCTGTCCTCTTCTAGAAGAATTCAAGAAAACTTATTCTAGTCCAATTTTCTCCAAATTTACACTTCTCAAGTGTTATAATATGTCTCTAGTATGTTTCATAAAAATTTGGGGGTCACTTGTTTAAGAAAAATTACCCGATTGAGCCCATTTTGCGCGATTTGGTCAATACCGAGCAAAATGGCTTAAAGTTTTCAATTTACCTTAACAATTAATTCGATCCCCGAAACCTCCATATTTCCACTTGATTTTGATTTCTCAAGTAAATTTCATCTTAAATTAATTTTCTATGGTCTCAAAATAATTTTTGGGAATTTCTAAAATTTATTCCGGATTTATTCTCTTTTCTGAGCCCATTTGCTCGATTTAGTGCAAAACCCGAACCTTACTAACTTTTTTACTTTCAATTCCTTAGTTTTCATTTCTAAACATCAATTCATACTCAAACATGTAATTTTTAAGAAATTCTTGGGCTTAGAGCCTTACCTTAATTTACGTGTCAACGGGCCCCACGTCACTAACCCGAGTGCTTCAGTGGTTTCGGGCCTGCATAATATTATTTCGAGTTCTCAATTACTTCTTAATTTTTCAAATATGAAATAAAGTGAGAAAAATTTGGGTTTCACACCTTCAACATATTCATTAAATGTTTTGGGCTATAATCCTTTACTTAATGGAATCGCGATCATAAGATTGATGCCAATGTGTTCAATTGATACTCTTTATTTTTGAATTTCTTCTCTAACGTTCAAGTACTTCAATTTCATATGTTTAGCACCTTTGAAATACTTGTCGTTTTTTGAGAAGAAGACTGCTGTAGAGTTATCAAAATAAATTTTCAACAGCTTGACAATAGTGTTGACAAATCCAAGTCCTGAAATAAAGTTCTGCAACCAATTCTCATAAATTGTGGTCTCATAACATACCACAAATTTATCTCCCATTGTGGATGCAACGATGACAAACTGCTTCTATGACACCTCAAAAACTGTTCAGAATTAATTCTTTTTACTTACTTATCGTTGTCTTTCGTGCAGTGTAGGCTATCAAAATTCCTCTTAACTAATCCAAATGATTTATCATAGATTTCCTTAGTCTGTAATCCCAATCAAATAACAAGTGATGAATCTAATCGGTAGTTTAATTACTAAAATCAAATACATAATAAATCATGCATCACTAGAAATATTATAACTTGAATCAATAACCACTAGTTATTTCTTAGATTACATCCCATGAATATCATATATCAAAATATAAACACGCATATGTGCATACACCTGTATGAAAATAAATAACAAAATAGGAATAAATACCTAGCACAGTACAAAAGTTAGCTTGCGGATTCTCTCGTCCACTAGCCTAAGGTGTGTACTTCATTACTGTTGTGCGCAAGTAGAAGTTCAAAAGATAACCATAACTACTAATTATTGAAAAAAAATTATAATTTGACAAAAAATGCTAAACAAATAATTAAATGCTAAACAAATAATCAAATATAAAGTGTAAAGGAAGAAAAGAAAAATACAATCGATTTTCGTGCCCCGAGCTCCGTGCCATTATTCTGAGCACTTTGATCATTCCGGACCTACATAATATTATTTCGAATATCTTAATTATTTTTTTATTTTTTAATAAATAATAAAACGAAAATTTTTAGGTGTCCATGTTCCATGTTATAGCCTTAAACTTCACCACCACTTCAACATTGCATCGGGCAGGTGTCTCGGTTCCACTGGGATCATCCCCGTCTCAACCTTCCATCCTCATCTTTGGCAACCGAAAGCTCCAACAATGATTTGAGTAACTACTCAGCAACGAAACAGGAGATAGGAAGGCCACCGCTTCGTCAAGCTCTTCCCGTTTCTCCTCTGTTTCAATCTTTCACTGAGATCTTCAACTCAGCACTACTCCGTCCATCTTTTTTTTTTTTTTAGCAGCAACCTTCCTCACGTTTCCTTGCTGGAGAATGTCGGAAAGACATGAAGCAAGTCTCGGCTGTGTGCCTTTCACGTGGCCTTTCCTTCGGTTCAGTCTCGGCCTTTCCTGCATCGATCGGTCATCTACAACCAGGTGAGTTTTTCTGTTTCTTTTCCTTTTCTTTCGCTGAACCTTCGAAGTGAAACAAATGAAGATCAGCCCAAGATTCTTCCTTCTACAACAGTACTTTTCCTCGTTTTAAGCTTCTCTTTCTTGAGCTTTGCTCTTTCTCTCGTCTCAAACTTCTCCCTTTCTCTCAAACTTACCCTTAAATATCTACGGAGTTTAAGACTGTTCATGGAATGAAACTCCCACTAAAATAAATGGTGGGGGTACGGGTCAGCTTATCTTGGAAGCCAATCATGTACTTTCCCTAATTAAAACATTACACTATAAATTAAAATAATATATTATCTAATATATATTAAATCTATATTACATTGTATACTTTAGGCATAATACCTTTATAAATATGTGTATACTTATAATTATATATTCTTATGTTTTATTTATTTTTCATTTAAAGCTTACTTTGTTATTCTTTTAATCCTATATTATACATCCATCTATAATACGTACAAAAGTATTATATCATGCAATTTACATTGAATAATTAAACCTCTCTATATATATTTTATTTTTTAAATACTCTTAAGTGGTGAATATTTTATTTTATTAATTCAACTTAACCGAGCTCTTATTTTTCACTAAGTAGCCAGAACTAAATTTAAATATGATTTTCGACTAAGAAAAAGTATAATTCTAAGAGCATTAATATGTTTGAATTCAAACTCTCACATTTCTCACACCCAAGCTCCATATTCGTTCTTTACCTTCTTGATTTCCTTTGCTCTTCAGGTTCTACAACAATCACGCAGTTATCCTTTCTAATCAAGAATTTCACTTAATTTACTTATGATCAGGTATGGGAAATTTGTGGATTTCAGAGTTTCGCACTTTCATAAATTGCTAATTCATTTGCTTTATTTCAAATCATTCTTAGGACATTGCATAAGGTTGAATATGTTCCCTCTTTGAATTGAAACGACATTTGCTAAACATTTTCCCATTCTAAATCTCTTTAGAACTTTATTTATGTATGCTTTTTTGAGACAACCCTAATATTCATGGTGATTGGACACAAAACATTTCTACTTCGATCACATAAGTTGCCTCTATCATGTCTTTCATTTCAAAGTCCTCGGAAAGGAATTTCTTGGTTTCTTGTAATAAACCAAAAAATTAGTTGCAAACAAGATGTCATCATACATAACCATAATTATAAACTTACTCCTACTAACATTTAGATGGATACATTGGTCAACGATGTTTTTCTTAAATCCAAAAGAAGTGATGGTATCATTGAACTTAAGATACCATTTTTGAGAAGCTTATTTAAGTCTATATATTGATTTCATAAGTTTACACACCATGTGTTCCTTTCCTTTAACTATATGGCCCTTAAGTTGGTCCATGTAGACCTCTTCCTTTAAATTTCCATTCAAATAGACTATTTAACATTCATTTAATATAGCTTCAAGTCATAATGAGTTACCAAAACCATTAAAATTCTAAACAGAGCCTTCTTTGAAAATGGTGAGAAAATCTCATTGTAGTCAATGCCATCCTTTTGATTAAAACCCTAAGCAACCAGTCTAGTTTTATATCTTTTAATATTGCCTTTAGAGTCATGCTTAGTATTAAAGACCCATTTACACCTAACTCTTTTACAATATTCAGGCAATTCAACGAGTTTCTAGACTTTATTATGTTCCCCGTGGATTTTAAACTTTTCTTTCATAGCTTCTACCCATTCAAAAAAAATTAAGGCTTTCAATGGCTTGTGAAAATGAAACTGGTTCATCATCTTTTGAAAATGAAATTGGTTTATCATCAATTCCTAAGTTATATTCACACCCATATAGATATACCATGTATTAATTATGAATACCACACCTTTTTTGCCTTTAAATCTTTCTAAATGTTATTCCTTACGGCACATCTACTTCGGGTTCATTGAGAGTAACTTCATTATGAGGTGTTTGAGCATTCTATTGTTCTTGCAAAATGTTAAAATGTTCTACAATTGCGAGAACAAAAACTCTTGATGAGTTTATGGATAAAGAAACTTGCACCATAATCTCTTGAATTGTTACATTACGTGACTCTAAACTCCTACTAATTTCACCATCCTCAATGAATCTTGCATTCTCAGATTCCACAATTCTTATACTATAGTTAGGACAATAAAATTTCACTACAACAAATTTGACAATTAATGACGATTTTTCTGAGTGGCGCATAATATTTTGTCATGCAAAGTATATTATACATGACATATACTATAATTTGTCACCCTTCTCTACAATTTTGATACTTTAATGACGATATGTAAAATCGTCACATGATAGCATCACTAAATGTTTGAAGCCAAATTTTATCGCTAAATATATTTGGTGGGAAATCTTTTATGATACTTTTTTTTTTCAATATTTCTGTTTTTGTACTCTAAACTCCTACTAATTTCACCATCCTCAATGAATCTTGCATTCTCAAATTCCACAATTCTTATACTATAGTTAGGACAATAAAATTTCACTACAACAAATTTGACAATTAATGACGATTTTTCTGAGTGACGCATAATATTTTGCCATGCAAAGTATATTATACATGACATATACTATAATTTGTCACCCTTCTCTACAATTTTGATACTTTAATGACGATATGTAAAATCGTCACATGATAGCGTCACTAAATGTTTGAAGCCAAATTTTATCGCTAAATATATTTGGTGAAAAATCTTTTATGATACAATTATTGGAAATTATTTTGTGATGTTTTCTTTTTTTTTTTTATGACGTTTGTATTTTCATCATAAGTTTTAAGCAAGTGTGATGATGCATACATGTGTCACCAAAAGGCAATTATTAGTGACAATATAATTTCGTCACATAAAAGTATGTTAATATACGACGATAAAAGTAATACCACAAACTTTTTAATGATTCAATGACGTTATTTATCTATCATTAGTTTTGAGCAAAAACGGTGATGCAAACATTCGTCACCAAATGACAATTATTAATGACGATACAATTTCGTCACATAAAAAGTAGTATGACAAGATGAGTAATGCTACAAACTTTCTACTGATTTGATGACATTATTTATCTATTATTAGGTTTAAGCAAATATGGTGACGCACACATTCATCACCAAAAGATACTTATTAATAATAATATAATTCGTCGCATGAATGTATGATAATATCTGACGTCATGAGTAATGACACAAAACTTTTTATTGATTTGATGGTGTTATTTATTTTTCACTAAAAAATTAAATCAGTGTATAATTAACAAGTGACAATAATTTATTTGTCATGTATATATATAGCATAATTAATGACGTGTAATAATGTCACTTAATTAAAAAAAACATTTAAGCTTATTAAAAGAGAAATATATTTTAATTAAATAAAAATTAAAATTAGAGAACAATAGGCTAACGAGAAAATTATTAGTGACGTCACAATGGAAAATGAGCTTTTAGTCACTATAATTTGCTACTACTAATAATGTCATTGCAAATTCTCATTACATTTGCAATGATTTTTCAAATTAATTTTTGATTTTTTTTTTTAATTTTATACAATAATGCCTTTTAACGTTGCTAAATTTTATAAAATAACAACAATAAAAAAATTGTTAGAATATCTTATTATGTTTGAAACGACTTTTGATTATTGTTGCCTAATTAACTTCTTAATTATTTTATACTAGGATAAAAAAATTGTTTTTGAAATCTTATCAATTTTTGCAATAACTATACATAGTCGTTATCAAATTAAATTTATTTTAACATTTTATACAATGATCAAAATAATTGTTACAAAATATAATCGACAATCTCATTGATAATATTTTAAAATTTAAAGTGTAAGATCAAACTTAAAATTTAAGAATATAGGAAGAATAATTATAAACCCAAATTTCTTTTAGATTATATTATATTCAAATTAAAATGTGATATTTATCACTTTTATTTCTTAAAAAATTAATATTTTTCTTTATATTATCCAAAGACATTATTTTTATTATTTTCAAAATCTCATCATTGCAAATCTGCTGCACATTTTTGATATATTTATTTCTTACATATTTTTATGGTTAGTGTAGATACCCTTTTTGATTGAAGTTCGTCCATTTTTATTTTGTATAATTATTTTAATTAAAAATAAAAATAAGAAAATCAAAAAAAAAATAAGAAAAAAATTGAAGCCATAGTTTGTTTGGATTAAAACTCTAGTTATTCTTCAATTAAAATTTCTACTAATTAAAACTCCTATGGATTCTAAAACTAATTCCCTATAAAAACAAGCGTTTATCAGTCGCAAAAACACATACTTAGAGAAGTAAAAATCAAAAGTGAAACAAATTGTGAAGAAAATGTTAGAGAAGAGAGCTGCTATTGCAAAATTTACTAATTTTAAATCATAAACAGGTAGAAGGGATCAATTTTTCATTTTTCTTCAAATTAAGTTGTAAAATATTTAATTTACCAGAATAAGTTTGTTGATGCCAAAGTTGAAATGGGATTGAACGCATTTGACAACTTGTCACATCTAGTATTGTTGTACATAAAATAATAAATAATAATAAATAAAAAAGGTGCGC
This sequence comes from Firmiana major, assembly GCA_033439115.1. Lineage (NCBI taxonomy): Eukaryota > Viridiplantae > Streptophyta > Magnoliopsida > Malvales > Malvaceae > Firmiana > Firmiana major. Next base: position 14,558,061 of record CM065903.1, on the reverse strand, counting down.
CACATGGCGTAAGCAAAATGCGCCACGTGGCGCGAAGGGAGGTACTCTCCCGCACTGTGGCGAGAGAGTCTCCTGCACAATGGCAGGAGATACTCTCCCGCACAGTGGCGGGAGAGTCTCCTGCACTGTGGCGGGAGATAGTTAAGTGCGCCACGTGGCGCTTGGAGAACGTGCCACATGGCACGCATGGGAGCGTTGGCGGGAGACTACCCTCCCGCCAAAGAGGCTTATGCCTCATTTATCTTGGTGCCACATGGCGATAATGGAAAAATCATATATTGAGGTTTTTAGACATTTTGACCCTTAAATATTTTTTATTTTTAATTTGTAAATATTTTATTATTGGATAAATACGTAATTAAAGTTGAAATTAACCCTTATAAAAGGGGGATAGGTATGATACATAGAGGAGGTCTCTATTTGCTTGAGAAAAACTCTGCCAAATTCTCTGTCTGACTTAAGCATCGGAGTGCTTACGCAGGGAAAAACCCCTGCGTCCCTCTGATCATTCTTTTTATTGCAGAATCTTTAGTGGCACGTGGCATAAAAATCAAGGCGAAGACGTCAGCAATTGAACACCACTGTTTCAGGTAACAACAATTGGCGCCGTCTGTGGGAATCAGAACAAAAAGTCAGATTCTTTATCAAAATGGTGAGAACACGTTCGACAGCAGCAGCAAATCTGGGAGAAGAGAATTCTGTGAATCCTCTTGCCAGACCTGAGCGAGGACAAGAGCAGAATGAAGAAGGCAACAGAGTTGCCACAGTTTCTCTTGACGAATTTGAGGTTTTGAAGCATCAAAATGAGCAGACTACTACAGCGTTGAAGGCGATGATTGATTTCTTCAAAGTCGCACTGCCGCAGATTAGTTTGCCTCCAGAGGTGCAGTAGATAGTAGGAGAAAATGCACCGAGGCAGACTTACGAAAGAGGCCAACCCTCTGTGGTGGCGAATACGGGACAAGGAGAATGGGGGAGGATAAACTCTGCCACAACTCTGAGGGTGAACACTGCCGCAGGTCTGGGGATGAACTCTGCCGCAACTCTGGTGGAAAACACTGCCGCAGGTCTGAGGATAAACTCTGCCGCAACTCTAAGGACGAACATTGCCGCAGGTCTGGGGATGAACTCTGTCGCAACTCTGGTGGAAAACATTGCCGCAGGTCTGAGGATAAACTCTGCCGCAACTCTAAGGGCGAACACAGCCGCAGGTCTGGGGATGAACTCTGCCGTAACTCTGGTGAAAAACACTGTCGCAGCTACAGAGGACAACTGTAAGATCCGAATTTAATTAAAATACGAAAATTAAATAAGAAAAGATGGGGGAAGTATGAAGGAAGTCAGGTTAAATTGATTCCGAAACAAGAGCAGGGGTAAAATGGTAAAAATACCAAAATCCGGTATTAAGGCGATAAGAAAATTTTAATTAAAAATAAGGATATAAGATATCTTGATCGATAATAAGGAAATTATAAATTTTGGGTCAATTGATCAAGATTCGAAAATTTTAAAAAAATACCGAAAAAATTACCGGAACGATATCTCGAAAAGCGCGAAGGAATAATATCGAAAATTTGGAGAAAAATATATTTAATAAATTAAATTTAAATTAAATAAATTAAATTAAAATAAAAATAATATAAGTGTAGATATTTGGGTATTTTAATGTATTTTAATGAATAGTAAAATAATTAAAATAAATAATAATAATAATAAAATTAAAAAAAAAAGAAGCTGAAACAAAAAAAAAACTGAAAAATCGCGAAAAACGCGAAAAACGTGAAACGGAAAACGGAAGCAGAGGCCGAGCCCCTGCCGGCGGCCAGGCGACCAGGCGAGGCCGACGAAGGCAAGCCAGACGCAGCCCGACCCATCACCGGCCCCTTGGAGACCCGAATGGCGGCCACCGGCGAGCAAAACGGCGAAAAACCGAGACCGAGGGGGGAGAGAGATTTCCGGCGATCGGCGCCGATTCAGGCCCGATCGACCACCACCGAAGCTTCCCCAGGCACCGGTGAGTCGATTGGTGGTAGCCCCGACCGGCGAAACTATCGGCAAACGCCGAAAACGGCGGAGGAAAGGAAATGGGTCCGATGGCCGAGGGAGAACAGCCGGACCGGCGGCGTTCCGGCGAGCTTGACCCAAACCGAGGGCAGATTCGAGATGCGGACAACCTTGCGGAGCTACTGGCGGTGGAAGCCGACGGAGAACCGGCCGGCAAGGCAGTGAACCGGCGGTGAACCGGCCGAACCGGAGAGAACCGGCGGTCTGAACCGGTCCGAACCGGACTGAACCGGTTCAGCCAAAAAGAGAGGAAAAAAGGAAGAAAAAGGGAAAAAGAAAAAGAGAAAAAAATTGGGGAAAATTCCTGTGGTGTAATCGAGCTTCGGGTAAGTCAGTGAGCAGTCGAATTGACCCGATTTAAATTTTTGAGTATTTAATTTAATTAATTTTGGGCTGAAAACTTACCCGGAAAAATTGTGGAATTGTGTAGCTCGACGATTGGCATCCACCGAGGGCTCGAGACAGCCTTGAATTTCGTACTAGCATGGAATCTCGGGTAAGTGACCCTTATTTACGACAATTTACATCGTTATGCGTGATATGAATTTAAATTCCGCATAAATTGAATTAAATTATGAAAATTTAGATAAATTGTCGTAAATAATAAATTTAGCTATTCGAGAATTAGAACGAGGCCCAATAAATTATTGGTGGGCCCAATGAGCCCAATAGGCCTCGATAATGTGAAAATTAAGTGGTAAACGGGCTTAAGGCCGATTAAGGCCCATTAAGGTGCAATCGGGCCCAATAGGGTGAATGGGCCCAATGATTTAAATTAAGCCCAGAAAGTATTAAATACAATTAAATTGTATAATATCTGACCTGAGAAATATTAATACGCAGTTCCGGGTATTTGATTGGGAGCATATCGGACTGCGCGACGAGACAACAGAGGAAAAGAAAAGGTCAGACTCGACAGGAAAATAAGGTAAGGGAATTCTGCGGACTGCTAGAGGTAACTTTACGCAATTTTAAGTTCATTTGCAGTCTTTAAAAATTACCTGAAGGGTCTAGAGGTCAATTAATAATTTTAGTGCCCCGAATGGGCAAATTACTAAAATACCCTTGTTAAGGGTAAAATCTATAAATTTAGGAAAATTTGGGAGGAGCAAGAACAAAAGGTTCCTGCTCATTCTGGAGGTATTTTAACACATGCATGAGTAGGCTGGCTCACTTGGAAAGAAAATGCACAGCATTGCATACTTTCAACAATATAATTATTTTGAAAACTGTTTTGAGGAAACAGAGCCGCCTACGTGTTTTATTGACATATGACGTGCTAGAGCCCAGCTCGCACGATATTTGATTTGTGTGATGCATGCATTAGTGCTGGAGAGAGAGCTCGCACTAGAGTTTTACATGCATAGGTGCTAGAGTATAACTCGCACCAGATTTCATATGCTTTTTCGTGACAGGGTGCTAGAGTCTAACTCGCACCATATTTTTATAAGATTTTCATGTGATTTATATACAGAGTGCTGAGCGTAGCTCGCACTAGTTTTACCGGATTTGTGGAGTAGCGCTGTCTACCCTTGGAGTCAGCCAAAAGGCCCAACAGGCTCAAAATACCTCTTAAGTGGGGTGAGAGTGAGGGATGAGGTTGGCGGCCTTGTGGGGATGTAAAGCGGGCTCTGCCAGTTTTATTTGACTTGATGAGAGTGCTGAGCGTCGCTCGCACTGATTTTTATGAGAACATGCGATGAGACGTGCTTGGAGCATCGGGTAGACTGTGTGTCACCGATTAAATAGGCTCGCACGTGCGTTTTGAGACATGGCATGAGTATAGAGATATTATATGGGTTCACGGAGTACGATGTACCGTGCAAGTAGCATGGAGTACGATGTACCGTGTGGTATCTTCGGATACGACATCTCCGAATGCAGCATCTTCGGATGCCTGGGATCGGATAAGACTGACGGGATGGATTGACCCACCTCCTGGGTGGTTCCCGATCATGGTGAGAACCCGTACACTAGGATCCGTGTAGCTGAGGAACTCCCGAGGACACACATGGCTATAGTCCTAGTTATTGCCGTTATACAGATATTGCCTCGTCTCGCATGTCGACGATTTCGATGATTTAAACTGGGTTTTTAAACTAAATTTGCATGATGGTATTTCCATGCTTTTCAAACCCACGTGTGATGTAAACCGTTTTCATGGTTTTGTGTGAGTCAGGATCACCCGCAGGAGGGGTCGAGTCCTGACTTTATTGTGAAAATTTTAATTGAGAAAGAAATGATTTGTAATAATTGCATGTTGATTTTTCGTGCAAATGTGTTTTACATAACATCATAACGCAGATCATTGTTTTAAAATGTGTGGAGAAAGGGTGGTTTATGCATGGCACCACGTTCATGTAGGTAGTATGGTTACTTACTTGTTCGTAGGATTGCCTTACTGAGCTTGATGTGCTCACCCCTTTTATTTTCTCCCACAGATAATCTCCAGTTGAAGTTGCGACGACTCAGTACTGCATTCCGGATATCCGCTGCTGCCCATCAACATAAGGTATATACACTTGTACATATTGTATCTACATAAGCATAGCACAGTAACATGTTTGTAAGCAACTTTAGGGGATGTATAAATATTGTAAACAATTATAAATGACTGGAGAAGAAATAAGTTAGATGATAATTGAATGGTGGGACTGGCATTGACGCACAGCCCAATTATTAGTGGAGTGTTGGTCACGATTCGAGGACAGGTAAGAATTTAAGTAAATAATAAAACGCGAAAAAATTAACTCTGATTTTTGGGTAGTTTGGGTCGTGACAACAACTCTGTCGCAACTCTGAGGGTGAACACTGCTGCAGGTCTGAGGATAAACTCTGCCGCAGGTCTGAGGGTGAACACTGCCACAGGTCTGGGGATGAACTCTGCCGCAACTCTAATGGAAAACACTGCCTCAGCTCTGGAGGGCTGCCGCAGGTCTGGGGATGAACTCTGCCGCAACTCTAATGGAAAACACTGCCGCAGCTCTGGAGGGCTACCCTGCCGCAGGCTTGAGATTGAACTCTGCCACAGCTATAGATGACAACTCTCCACAACTCTGAGGGTGAACTCTGCCGCCACACTGGAGGATAATCCTGCCGCGGGTCTGAGGGAGAACCCTGCCGCAGGTCTGAGGAAACACCTTGTTCCAAGATGGAGAGAGGTAAACCCTGCCGCAGGTCTGAGGCGGATGAACTTTACCCCAGAGTATAGGAGGCAGACTTTTGCCGCAGAATTTGAACGACCTGACTTCGAAGTTCACGGATCTGGGGAGCGATAGAGACAGAGTACTGGACAGAATAATCATGACTCCCAAGAATATTTAGAAGATCCAAGGTCGAATTACGAAATGGGGGTACAGGAAGAAGGGACATAGTGCAGGCTCCTAGAGGGAGGGAAACTGTGAACGATGAGGAGATCCCTAGCCGGGGAGCAGACCGTGAGCGAAATCCCCACAACAGAGGAAGAATGGATTCTTCCTACTCAGACTCTTCTAGTGCCGAAGAAAGGGAAGCGCACTCGACCCGAGGCTCGGAAAGCGTTGAGAAAATCATTGAAAAGATTCTGGAGAGGAAGAAGTTAGTGTCTCCTGAAGAAAACCAGAGAAGAAAAGTCTCGTTCAGTACAACGATAATGAGAAAATCGCTGCCCCCAAAGTTTAAGATGCCACAGATAACAACATATGCCGGGAAAACTGACCCTTTTGACGATGTTGAAAATTACGAGTCGTTAATGCTACTACATGGGTGGGAAGATGAGGTTATGTGTAGGGCATTCTCCCTGACCTTAACTGGCCATGCACTGAAATGGTTCAACAATCTACCGGAAGAGTTTATCTTGTCTTTCAATCAGCTGAGGAGTGAATTTCTGAAGGCCTTTGCTATAAATAGCCAGAAAAGGAAGGAGACCACTTATCTGCTCACCCTAAGACAAGGGAACAAAGAATCACTAAAAAGTTATGTCGATCGATTTCGTGATGCTACTCTTGAGATACATGATCTACAAGTTGGGGTAGCGGTAACAGCCATGCTACAGGGGACCACATCTGAAAGGCTCCAAGAATCATTATCTTTGGATCAGCCAACGACCATCTCAGACTTATTCTCTAGAGTAAATAAATATATTGCTCAAGAGGAAGTGATGAAAATGATACCAACTCGGGATATGAAAGAAGGAAGGAAACGGGAAAGAGAGCCTGATTATAGAAATGCAGAAAGATCAGACAAAGCCCAAAATTGAAGTATGGTAATTACACACAATTTATTGAATCACGTGCTTCAATTTTAGCAGCGATAGAAAGAACTGAGATGCTTCAATTCCCCATGAGAGGTGAAGGAAACTTAGGACAAGATCATAGGTCCTACTGTAGTTTTCATTCTGCCTTTGGTCATACAACCGAGAGATGTCGGGAACTGATGAACCAACTTGAAAAATTGGCTAGAGAAGGAAAGCTAAACCGTTATGTATGGAGGAATGAAAGGATTCGATACCCCGTTCGTGGCAGAGCAGATAATAGACCGCATGATAGACGCGACAATGATAGAGAAAATATGAGGAGAAACGAAGAAGGAGGAAATGAGGCAAGAAGGGGAGAGTGTAGGAACTGACAGATAAACAATGAACCAACAAGAGCCGCCATTCATGTCATATCTGATGGAGAATACATAACCGGTAGCTCATCTGCTTCACGGAAGGCTTATGCTAGACAAGCGTACTAGGTCCATTCTGTGATGAAAATAGTTGAAGACGAAGAAACGATTACTTTCACACCGGCAGATCAGGGAGATGTTATTATTCCACATGATGATCCTATGGTCATATCAGCAGTTATGGCTAAACACCCGATAGGCCGAATTCTGGTAGATAACGAAAGCTCAGCGAACCTTATCTATTGGGATTGTTTCAAAAAAATGAATTTGAGTGAAGACAGACTAAAACCCGTGACTACTCCCTTGTTTGGCTTCACAGGAGAGAAAGTAAAGGTGGTAGGGTCAATTGAACTGCCTGTTACTTTGGGTGAAGATCCTAAGAGTGTTATAAGACAGGTCTTGTTCATGGTGGTCAAATCAACGTCTCCAGCTTACAATGTTATTCTCGGACGGCCATTATTGAGTGATATGAGAGCCGTACTCTCCCCATATTACCTGTTGATGAAGTTCCCGACTCCTGGAGGTGTGGGGCAAGTTCGAGGAGATCAAAGAAAAGTAAGAACATGTAATATCGCATCAACAACAAGCAAGGAAGTTCAAAAAAAAAAAACCCTTACCATCATTAGGGTGTCTAAGCCATCACCAATGCCTGGAAGGAAGATGAAAAGTTCGTAAGACAAGGGGATAACGAAAGACGTGGAATGCTAGCCACCCAATACCATATTGGCAATAGAATTTTAATTTCTCGATGTTATTTTTTATTTTTTGTTTATGTTATTGAACCATGTTCAGGGACTTAATTTTGATATATTCCATATTGATATTTCTCATTGAGAATTTTAGTTATTGACAGATGACTAAAAATCAAAAGGCTTGAAGCGAAAAGTACGCGATGTAAGCCAAGAAGAAAAAGTGCGAGAGCTTGAAGCGAAAAGTGCGCGATGTAAGCTAAGCACCCCAAAACAAAAAGGCTTGAAGCGAAAAGTGCGCGATGTAAGCCAAGAAGAAAAAGTGCGAGAGCTTGAAGCGAAAAGTGCGCGATATAAGCTAAGCACCAAAAACAAAAGGTTTGAAGCGAAAAGTGCACGATGTAAGCCAAGAAGAAAAAGTACGAGAGCTGGAAGCGAAAAGTGCGCGATGTAAGCTAAACACGCCAAAACAAAAGGTTTGAAGCGAAAAGTGCACGATGTAAGCCAAGAAGAAAAAGTGCGAGAGCTTGAAGCGAAAAGTGCGCGATGTAAGTTAAGCACCCCAAAACAAAAGGCTTGAAGCGAAAAGTGCGCGATGTAAGCCAAGAAGAAAAAAGTGCGAGAGCTTGAAGCGAAAAGTGCGCGATGTAAGCTAAGCACCAAAAACAAAAGGCTTGAAGCGAAAAGTGCGCGATGTAAGCTAAGCACCAAAAACAAAAGGTTTGAAGCGAAAAGTGAGCGATGTAAGCCAAGAAGAAAAAGTGTGAGAGCTTGAAGCGAAAAGTGCGCGATGTAAGCTAAGCACCTCGAAACAAAAGGCTTGAAGCGAAAAATGCGCGATATAAGCCAAGAAGAAAAAGTGTGAGAGCTTGAAGCGAAAAGTACGCGATGAAAGCTAAGCACCCCAAAACAAAAGGTTTGAAGCGAAAAGTGCACGATATAAGCCAAGAAGAAAAAGTACGAGAGCTTGAAGCGAAAAGTGCGCAAGGTAAGCCACGCACCTAAACAAGGGCTTGAAGCGAAAAGTGCGCGAGGTAAACCACAAAGAATTGTTCAAGGGTTTAAAGCGAAAAATGTGTGAAATAAGCTACGCACTCAAACAAAGGCTTAAGAATTTGGCATCAGGGTTCGACTCGAAAATCTAACTTTAGAGTTTGACATAATGATTTGACGAGAGACTATAAAGAGAATATATGTACTCTTGCGTAAGGTTATACCTAACGAAAGAGTGGGGAGCAATTGTTGTACATAAAATAATAAATAATAATAAATAAAAAAAAGAAAAGGTACGCCACGTGGTGCAAGCAAGATGTGCCACGTGGTGCAAGCAAGATGTACTCTCCCGCACAGTGGCGGGAGATAGTTAAGCGCGCCACGTGGCGCTTGGAGAATGCACCATGTGGCGCGCATGGGAGCGTTGGAGGGAGACTACCCTCCCGCCAAGGAGGCTTATGCCTCATTTATCTTGGTGCCACATGGCGCAAGGAGAGTGCGCCACGTGGCGATAATGGAAAAATCATATATTGAGGTTTTAGACATTTTGACCCTTAAATATTTTTTATTTTTAATTTGTAAATATTTTATTATTGGATAAATACATAATTAAAGTTGAAATTAACCCTTATAAAAGGGGGACATGTATGATACATAGAGGAGGTCTCTATTTGCTTGAGAAAAACTCTGCCAAATTCTCTGTCTGACTTAAGCATCAGAATGCTTACGCAGGGAAAAATCCCTGCGTCCCTCTGATCATTCTTTTTTATTGCAGAATCTTTAGTGGCACGTGGCATAAAAATTAAGGCGAAGACGTTAGTAATTGGACACCATTATTTCAGGTAACAACAAGTATAATTTTTAATTTTATAAAGACCACAATCAATGCGACATATCTATTTAGACGAGTAATTGATAAATTTTACTAATTTTATATCATAAACCAGTATAAGGAAAAATTATTTTTTTCTTTAAATTAACTTGCAAAATATTTAATTTCCCATAACAAGTTGGAAATGAAATTGAAAACAATTGGTACCTTACCATATATAGTATTATGGCTAATCTTATACGGACCATCATCAATACGATGCATATGTTTATATACATAATTGATAAATTTAATTATTTTAAATCATAAACTGGTGGAAGGGGTCAATTATTCTTTTTTCTTTTTCAAATTAACTTGTAAAATATTTAATTTAACATGATAAGGTGAAATAGGATTGAGAGCAATTGACAACTTATCATGCATAGTATAATTATTAATCTTATAAAGACTACCATCAATATGATATATATATATATATATATATATATATATATATATATGTGTGTATATGTAATTGATAAAATTTACTAAATTTATATCAGAAACCGTTAAAAAGGAGTCTATTATTTTATCCAAATTAAGATGTAAAATATTTAATTTACTGTAATAAGTTGAAGTTTGATTGAAAGTAGTTGGCAACTTGTCATGTATAGTATAATAATTATTGATCTTATAAAGACCACCATCAATCTGATATATCTACTTATATGAGTAATAGATAAAATTGACTAATTTCATATGGAACAGATGGATTATATTTTTCTCCAAATTAACTTGCAAAATTTAAAATTTACCTTTTCTCATATGACACATAAAACACATATAATACATAAATACCTTTTGTCATGTTATTATTTTTATAATATAAATTAAAAAGTATTTATTTTGCATTTTAAATTTTAAATAATATGAATTAAATCGATTATCTGTCAAAATTTTAACAACACAATCATCCAAAATTAATTTTTTTCTTATTTATTTTTCTTTTTCTTTCTTTATTATTTTCTTTATCTATTTACATTCCTTTTGATTTTCTATTTTTTTTCTTTTTTTTTTCCTTTTCCCTCCTGTTAAATTTTTTCACATTATTCATATTTCCCGCTAAGCTTTTTCCTTCCCCTATTTCTTTTCTTTTCTCTTTCTTTTTCTTTCTGTTCTTCACCTCATTTATCTCTTGCAGTTTTTCCCTCTACTGAAAGCATCTCTCCCAAAATTTCAATTTATCCATTTAGAAAAAAAGAATTCAAAAGGAAGAGAAAAAAAGTTTTGTTTCCCCCAAATTTTCTTGGACCTCAAGCGGAATCGCCCTTTGAGAAAGGTAAGAATTTTCCACTTTTTTGCCTCATTTGCAGTCTATTTTGTTTGTTTGGGCATTTATTTAATTTATTTTGGTTTTCTAAACTTCCTCACTAGTGTACTCCCTTCGATCTTTTGATCCTCGAGGTTCTGTTTGGTTGGCCAGAAAATGAAAGTGATAAAAAAAGAGGAAAAAGAAAAGATTAAACATTAATTGTATTGCACTATCGTCTAATGTATGAAACAAACAAAAAAGTGTACTCAGTCGAAGCTCACGTCATTACGTGGATACATCGGAGCTTGTTTTCTTTTTAAAAGTTCTCTTTTAATTAAATTTTGCTTGCTATATGAGTTATTACTTATTATCCTTGGTATGGGTGGAATGATTTTTCGTCTGATCAAGTTATTAAAATGCTTATTGAGAAGGGATTTAAGAATTCTTATACCATAGAATCTATAAAAGCCGTGGGACCATCAATTGATGCATTTGAGTATTCCAGGCTTGGATTTAAGTACTTCTAAAATTTAAAGGGTATTTTTGGTAATAACATAGCAAAATTGATGTTAATTAGGAAAATGCTGAGTCATAGGATACAATGTGGGTTCTAAATCATTGGTTAGGATGCTTGTGGTACATTTATGACAGTGGATTGTAGAATGTAGAGTGAGCTATTATATCAATTACTTTTTGAGGGAAAAAAAGTTTGCAAATTCTTTAAGCTAGTAACTTGGTTCTCTTGCATGTGTTTCACAAGGGGGATGATTTGGAGGAGTTATTGAGTGAAAAATATGGAAATTTATCTTTTGAACTTAAAAGACAATAAGAATTTCAATAACGATCTTATGGAAGTTGATATATGCATGACTGTTACAATTCACATTGTCTACAACAAATTGAATATCCATTTTGTATGTAGTGGTTTTGAATAGTCAGTTGGAAGCTGATGGGATTAGAAAATGAAGAACTACTTTAAAGGTGAACTATGCTTTTAACTATAAATTAAGGCTTAATAGTTGGTAAATATTCAATTGATAAGTAGAAAATTTTATGCTTAAATTAATTGCTTCATATAACTTCGCTTGTGTTGAACATAGTCGATCTCAAGCCTAGATAAATAAGGAGGGTTGTGGTAGGTTTGGACAATCAACCACTTAAAATTTGTTTAATTTTTATGAAATAAATAAATATATGAAATTTGTTGGGGCTTCCCTTACTTAGCGATGCGTTGCATCGAAGCTCGGGTATAGTGAAAAATGTGTAAGGATTGTTATGTGATCGCTCGGAAGTGATACGCTGCCTAATAAACAAAGGTTTTCACATCATAATGGACGAGATTGGGTAAAGAAGCTAGTCCATAATCATAAGTTTAGTTTAGGATTTTGGAGTATAAGTACGCTTAATGATAAATTAATGGAGATCTGTGAGGTTATATGTAGGAGGAGGGTTAATATCTTGTGTCTCCAAGAGACCAAATGGGTTGAGGAAAAGGTTAAGGAGATGACACCTTGGTAATATAAACTTTAGTCTATAGGTAAGGATAGAGACCGGAATGATATAGGTATCATTATAAACAAAGAATATCAAAATGATGTTGTAAAGTTAAGAGACAAAGGGATAAAATTATTTTGCTTAAGTTAGTTTTAGAAGGGGAAGTTTTGAATGTTATTAGCGTATATGCACTACATATAAGACTTGATATTGTTAGTAAACGATAGTTGTAGAAGGATTTGGATAAGATAGTACAAGAAGTGATTATAGGAAAGAACCTTTGTATTTGTGGTGGCCTTAATGGCCATCTAGGTGTTAGTAAGGTGGGTTTTGAGAGCGTACATGAGGGTTTTAGTTTAGGTGTAAGAAATCAAGGTGAAGATGTTATTTTAGATTTTGCTTTATCTTATAACCTAATCTTAGTGAATACACTGTCTAGAAAGAGAGAACTTCACCTTATAACCTTTACAAATGGATCAAACACAATCAAATAGACTTTTTTTGACTAAATGAGGGATAGACATAGTTGTATAGATTGCAAAGTTATCCCTGGTAAGAGTGTTATCGTGCAACATAGATTACTAGTACTATACTTAAAAATTCATAAACGACATCATAAAAATCAATAAGAAAGAGCTATAAGGATTCGATGGTAGAAGTTAAAAAAGATTGTCGTGAAGTATGTAGAAATAGTTGGACCCAGAAAGAAGACTAGACAACAAAAAAAAGAACTCGAATATAATGTGGAAAAAGATGGCAAAACACATTCGAGAGGTGGCTAATGAGATACTAAGAGTATTAAACGGAAAAACACCAATTGAAAAAGATGCAACATGGTAGACTGAATCAGTTAAGAAAGCTATAAAGACTAAGAGAGATTGTTACAAGACTTTGAAAACAAATAACATCGAAGAGAGCTTTACAAAATACAAGTGAGCTAGGAAGGAGGCAAAGAGGACGATGGTAGAAGCTAAAACGAAGGTTGTGAAAGAGATTTATAACAAGTTGGACACAAATGAGGGAAAGAAAGAGATATATAAATTGGCACGAGCAAGAGAGAAGAAGAGTCAAGACTTAGGAGTGGTGAAATGTCTAAAGGATGAGCATTGAAGAACTCTAGTTAGAGATAATGATATTAAAGAAAGGTGACGTGATTACTTCAACAAGTTATTTAAAGACAGGTAAAGTGAAATTGTGGACAATATCTCGGTGCCTCACGAGGATTTAAACTAATGCTCTATGTGCAGAATAAAAAAGATAGAGGTAAAAGAGGCGTTGAAGAGGATGAGGACAAGAAAAGCTGTTGGGTCTGATGACATTCCTATTAAAGTTTGGAAATGTTTTAGAGAGGTCGGAGTTGGGTGGTTGATAAATATTTTTAATAAGATTTAGTGCACTAAAAAGATGCTTGAGGAATGGAGAAAGAGTGTATTGATACCTCTCTATAAGAACAAAAGAGATATTCAAAGTTGTTTCAATTATCGAGATATAAAACTAATGAATCACACGTTGAAATTATGGGAAAGAGATAAAATGAAGATTAAGGAAGACTGTAGAGATATCAAAAAACTAATTTGATTTTATGTCTGTTCGATCAACTATGGAAGCGATACACTTGCTTAGACAACTTGTGGAGCGTTCTCGAGTACAAGGGAAAGATGTTCATATGATTTTTATAGACTTGGAGAAAGCATATGATAAAGTGCCAAAAGAGGTGTTATAGTGGTCTTTAATGAAGAAAAGAGTTATCGTGAAATATATTAAAATAATTAAGGACATATATGGAGATGAAAGAACACATGTGAGGATGTGTGGAAGGCAAATAAGTGAATTTCTTTTAACAATAGTGCTACATCAAGGGTTGGCGTTAGGTCCGTTTTTGTTCACTACAGTAATGGACAAGCTGACAAAATCCATCCAGGATAATATATATTGGTGTATAATATTTGTAGATGATATTGTCTTGTGTGCTGAGATTAGAGTGAAGTTAATACTAAATTAGAACTGTGGAGACAAACATTAGAGTTAAGAAGATTCAAATTAAGCAGAGCAAAGACTAAATACATGGAGTGTAAATTCAGTCCAAACAAAGACGAAGATAGAAACATAGTGAGGCTAAATGGGATAGCGATCCCTAAGCGAGATCATTTTAGATATTTGGAGTTGATAGTTTAGATAGATGGAGATATTGATTGTGAAGTGATCCATAGGATACAATCTGGTTGGACTATGTACAGAAGCGTTACAGATGTGTTATGTAACAAAAGAATTTTTATAGGGTTGATAGGCAAATTTTACAGTACAGTTGTTAGACCTACATTATTCTATGGTAGTGAATGTTGGGTAATTAAAGGTGTGCATACACAGAAGATGAGTGTAGCAAAAATTTGAATGTTACAATGGATGTGTGGATATACGAGAAAAGATAGAATGAGAAATGAGGACATTCATAAAAAGGTTGGAATGTCACCAATCAAAGACAAGATGAGTGAAAGTCGTTTACGTTAGTTTGGACACATATGACAGAGACCCGTTGATGTTCCAGTTAGAAGAATGGAGGCTATGAGGATATAAAAAAGGTCAAGACTAGGGGAAGATAGAAAAAGACTTGGAAGGAAATAATTCAGAAAGATATGGCGGAACAAGAGTTGGAAGAACACATTGCATTAGATAGGAATGAGTGAAGAAGGAGAATTGATGATAACGACATAACGTGAGTTTGTATATTGATTCTTATAGTGTAAGACGTGTAAATTTCTATGTATTGTATGTGATTATTTGTGTATCGATAAGTTACATTACATATGAAATACAAGAAATAAACGTTTTTAAGTTTTAAGTGGGAATTAATTGATAAATGAGTGTTGAAGTGATTGAGTATGAGTTTAAATGGGAAATTTGTAGCAAAAAGGGTGCAGGATGAAGGCCAAATCGATCCCATGCAAGGAGAGATCGATCTCGTGGCCTAGAGAACACCATGCCTAGCATTTTGCAAGAGGGAGATTGATTCCTCACTCAAGCAGATCGATCTCCATAGGTATCGGGTTAGACTAAATTGAGCTCCTTTTAATGGCCAGATTGATTTCTTAAACTCTCAGCTTGAAACAGATTGATTTTATTCCATTGAGTAGATCTCGGTCTCATGCAACATGGCAGATCGATCTCATACATTCAACATATCGATCCCCTGCCTGCAAAATGGTCGAAATTCTGAAGATTCAAGCAATGCCAGTTCGATCTCCACCATTTGCAGATCGATCTCTTAGTGCCATTCCTATAAAAGCAAAGTAGTTGGATGTCACGACCTATTTTTCCTAAAAACCCTTACAAATTTTTCGCTTTTTCATTTCCTTACCCGTCGTGAACAGTTTCACTACTAACAGTTGGGCTATGAGTCGATGTTAGTCCCTCCTGTCATGTTACTTACCTTAACATTTATTTTCCATATTTCATTTACATATCAATTTATTTTAACTAAATACATCCCCAATATTACATTCGTGTACAGTTCTGTGCCTATATATGTTCAGATACAAAATTATACAAATATGTATACCTGGTCTTGATAGAAAGCAGCGGATAACCGAAATGCAAGATTACTGTCGCTCTTTTCTACTGAATGTACCCTGTAGGGTGAAAAATGAAAGGGTGAGCGCAACTTGCTCAGTAAGACAATAATGTAAGCAGATAGATAACTACATTATCTACATGCTGGTAAAGGCATCGAGCATGAGGAAATTAAAACCATGCCTATCATATATCGTAAAACATGAATCGGCATGTAAAACATGAAAAACATCTCATGTAAAACCTCTCATGCTCGGTATAGTAAAACTCTTCAAAACAATCCCAGAGGAATTCAACACATCTTTAAAATCATTAATATCCTTATAAAAACCCATTAATTTCTCATTTAATACCACATTTCATGAAAATCGTCAAAAATTAGGGCTCGACCCCTCCCTCGGGTCTACACTGGTCTAACAAGACCAATCAAATATATATCATGTGAGACATGCAGGTTACTGTATGAAAACAATCGAGGACTATGTCCATGTGATCCCAGGCTACACGGATCCCGGTGTGTGGGGTATCACAACTGTAATGGGAGGTGGGTCAAATCCTACCCGCCAGAATATCAAGTAACGTGAATACAATAGTCATGACTACATGGTACAATGTACTCCATGTGACATACACGGTACGACGTACTCCATGAACCCAATATCACAGTCTGGGGATGCTTGCCATAGGTCTTATCCCACTCCAAATCATGTCGATAACCAACCTATGTCTCAATATACACGTGCGAGCATATCTTCTCACTGTGACACAGTCTACAGGAGGTTCCAACACGGTCATATGCATGTCATAAAATTCCTGTGCGAGCGAAGCTCCAACACGGCTCCATGCATATTCATGATATTAGAAAAACCCTCGTGCGAGAGAAGCTTCAGCACGGTTTCATAAAAATCAATGAAATCTACGTATGAGCAGCACTCCAGTACGACTTAAAATAATTATAAATCTTATTTAGATTCACGTACAAGAAATGCTCTAGTACGGATGCATAAAACCAAGTAAAATCCACGTACGAGCATAGCTCCAGTACGTTAGTCATGTAAATCAAGTTTGTAAAATTCAGTACGAGTAGTGTTCCAGCACTCTTTATATGAGTTAAAATATAAAATTCAGTGCAAACAGTGCTTCAGTACGATTTAAAACTCATAAAAACATGATAAGCTGCTCAATTTCACTAAAATAATTCAAAATCACAACTAGCACCTAATTTGTGCCTTTTCATGTAAAAAACATGAAATAAACAGTCAACCTATCCATAATTTGCTTAAATTAAAGCAACATAATCATAGGAATATCAAAAACATGAAAATCATGCAATTTCATACCCTTACTACCCTTTTTGAAAATTTCCTAATTAGGGGTAAAATCGTAATTTTCATATATACCACGATTTTTGTAAAAAATATTATTCTATTTTTAGATACCTTATGAGATTTTACATAATGTAAATAACCCCAAAAATACGCGCAAGTATCTCTAAGCACTTACAAAATACCCTTACTTCGATGCACGTCGAGCGCGTATCTAAATTCCACTGTCGGAGGTTCGTCCAATTCGATTTGCTGCTAATCCAGTCTCTGGGGCTGCAAATAATTATTTATCATGTCAATTTAACCTAATAAATATAATTCTCGCGTTTACTATAGTCGATTTAACTAATTGGGCCAATTTACTCTTATTGGGCCCGATCGCACCTTAATAGGCCTCGACCCATTTCCAGCCCGTTTCTACTTATCTGAAATTCATAAAATAAATCTTTAATATGCGAATAATTATATAAATTATTGTAAATGAGCTTTACTTACCTGAGATTATGCGATGATGAGTAAATCGAAGTTCGATCGTGTAAGACCTGATATTTTCGAGTGCATTTAAAAATGCAAAAGGACTTAAATGGTATTTTTGAACACGTGCAAGGGTAAAACGATCAAAAGATTAAAATTCGGTATTAATCGGGACAAGAAAATTTAATTAAAAATATGAGATTTGAGAATCTTGATCAATAACGAAGAAATAATTAAATTTCGGGTTAAATTGATCAAGATATGAATTTATTGGAATAAATCAAAATTTTTGTATCGAAAAATAATCCCGAAAGTAATCAAAAAATATACCGAAAAGGTAAAATCAGACTGATAAATTCATTTATGGAATAAATGAATAAAATAATAATTTTTCTTAGATATTTTTGAATTTTAATAATATTTTAATTGATTAAAATATTATTAAAAATAAAATAATAATAAAAATAATAATAAATAAAAAAAAGTAAAAAAAGAAGAAGAAAAAAACGAAGTTTGAAACAAAGAGGAAACGATACAGAAAAGAAAGAAGGAAAACGCGAAGGTCGATCGAGGAAGAGATTTATCGACGAGCCACCACCGACGGCCAGGGACCCTAGGCGAGGACCGACGAAGGGTGACAGACCTCGGGCAAGCCACCAGCGACGGCGACGCGCGGTGGAGTCGTTGGAATCGGCAGATCAACGGAGTGAAAGTCGCGAGAGAGAATCCTGGTTTCGCTGACGATGGCTGCGTTTTGACTCCAGCCGAGGGTCGATTTTGGAAACCCATGCCGTGGTGCACCGATTGGTGCCGAAATCGCACCGAGAACCGACCGGATGGCGGCGGAACGACCAAATGTTGCTTGAACCTGTAGAACCGAATTGAACCGATCGAACCGAACCGGATCAAACCGGCAGTTTGAACCAGGTTGAACCGGACTTGACCGGTTCAGCCAAAAAGAGAGGGAAAAAAAGGAAGAAAAAAGGGAAAAAGAAAAAGAGAAAAAATTGAAAAAAATTTCAGTGATGCAATCGAGCTTCAGGTAAGTCGGTAAGCGATTGAATTGACCGATTTAAATTTTGGAATATTTACTTTGATAAATAATCGACTGAAAGTTTACATGGAAATATATTTAATTGTGTAGCTCAATGATTAGCATCAACCGAGAGCTCGAGACAGCCTCGATTTGTGTACTATCATGGAATCTTGGGTAAGTAACCCTTATTTACAACAATTTTACATCGTTATGCGTGATTAATATTTATCGCATAAATTACGGATTTAAATTCCGCATTTATGAATTAAATTCTGAAAAATTGGATAAATTGTCGTAATTAATAAATTGAGATATACAAGAATTTAGAACGAGGCTAAATAAATACTGATGGGCCCAATGAGCCCAATAGGCCCTGATAAAGTGTGGTAAACTGGCTTAAGGCCGATAAAGGCCCATTAAGGTGCAATCGGGCCCAATATGGGTAAACGGGCCCAATAGTTAAAATTAAGCCCAGAAAAATATGAAATACAATTAATTGAATTGTATTTGACCTGATGAATGTGTATCCGCAGTTTCAGAGATTGAATTAGAAGCAAATCGAAATGCGTGACGAGTCATCAGTGGAAAGGTCAGACTGTATAGAAAATGAGGTAAGGGAGTTGTGTGAGTAGTTAGAGGTAGCTACGCGTATTTTAATAGTTTTTCTGTACACTGAATACGTATGTATACCCTAATTATGTATAAAGGTCCTAAAAATGGTTTTAAGATTTTAAGGACTCGGAATAGGTAAAAGTCTATTTTACCCCATTGAGGGAAGTTCACCTAAGGATGGTAAAAGCATGACATGCATGAAATGCATGATTTAAAGAATTTTATGATTAAGGAATTTTATTGGTTTTAATCAAAACAAAGCGATAGATTGGCCAGAAATTGTATAATTTCACAAGATAACACTACGTAGGTGTTATTTATATTTAAATGGACAGTTCTTTGGAAATAGGCCAACTATCAAGTTTATATGGAAATAGATAGTGCCGACACGTAGTTCGCACTATATCTAATGTGCATAAATGTGCTTGAGCGGTTGCTCGCACTGACTTGTGTGACATCATATGCATGAAATGTGCTGGAGCGGTTGCTCGCACTGATTTTTATTCTTGTGAAATGCATAAGAAGTGCTGGAGCCTAGCTCGCACTCTGTTTTGACATGTTTTGACTTGTTTTGATGTGGTATGCATAAAATGGTGCTGGAGCGATTGTTCGCACTAGTTTTTATGATGGACATGCATGAAAGGTGCTGGAGCTTAGCTCGCATCCAGTTTTGATATGATAATTGCATAAAAGCCATGCTGGAGTGTAACTCGCACGAGATTTGATTTAATTATGCATAAAGCCGTGCTGGAGTGTAACTTGCACGAGATTTGATTTACTTGAGCATTCATTTGTGCTAGAGCGTTGCTCGCACAAAGTTTTATATGGTTTTTATAATTCATTTGAATGTCGTACTGGAGTTTTTCTCGTACGAGGTTTTCACTGAGTTTTTATACATATCCGTACTTGAGCATTTCTCGTACGTGGATTTTACTTGGATTTATAATCAGTTTAAGTCGTACTGGAGCGTTGCTCGTACGCAGATTTCATTGATTTCTATGACACCGTGCTAGAGCTTCGCTCGCACGAGGTTTTTTGATATCATGAATATGTATGGAGCCGTGCTTGAGCTTCGCTCGCACAGGGATTTAGATGACATGCATATAGTCGTGTTGGAGCTTCCTGTAGACTGTGTGTCACAGTGAGATGATATGCTCACACGTGCATATTGAGACAGAGATGATATGGGTGGATAAGACCTATTGCAGGCACCCCTGATTGAGCTTGGGTTCACGGAGTACGTTGTACCGTGTATATCACGCGGAGTACACTGTACCGTGGGGATTGTTGGAGTGGAGTGGCATTAGCCATGAGGCAGCAAGCCTTGCCATCGAAATCTTGGTGTTATGCTGTTCTGGCGGGTAGGACGACCCACCTCCCGTTTCAGGTGTGATACCCCGCACACTAGGTATCATGTTGCCAGGGATCACTAGGATATGGCCATAATCCTCGATGTTACTGATATAATCAGCTGATTGTCTCACATGATATAACTTGTGGTCTGATAGACCAGGGTAGACTTGAGGGAGGGGTCAGGCCCCCGATTTTATGATTTTATGATATGTGACCCTGAAAGAAGGGTGGTTTTATAACCGAGTTTTATAATGAATTTTAATGAATTGTTTTATGAGATTATTAACCCGGAAGGGTTAGTTTATACTGCAGTTTTAATGAATTGATTTAAATGCAGAAGCATGATGATGTTTTCCATGCTTTTATTCAAATTCATGATTTGTCTTACATGACATGAAAGAATGCGTGATCTTGTTTTAATTCATGCTAAGTATGATTTAATGATGTCACATAAAATGCTATGAATGCATGAATTACATGATTTATTTATGCACAAATAGTTTTGGATGAACTATGGCATTGAATATGCATGACTTTGTGCTTGATGATTTTAATGAAAAGAAATGGATTTAAGGGCATGGCATTATGAGCATGTAGATAGTGGAGCTATCTACTTACTTGCATAATTGCCTTATTGAGCGTGTGGTTTGCTCACCCCCTTATTTTCCCATCTTTTCAGAGCACTTGCAATAGTTATTGAGCGGCTGAGGACTTGCATGCCTAGTATCCGCTGCTTCCTATCGAGAGACAGGTATACACAATTATATGGTTTTGTATCTAAATATGTAATGCACAGTATTGTAAACGGACATTGATGTCGGGGATGTAGAGTTATAAATACCAATGTGTATGTATTTAATTAAAGTCAAAATATAGTAAACTCTGATATGTGAATGTAATTATGGAAATGGAATGGTAAATAGTATGAGGTGACTAACACCGAATCATAGCCCAACTGTGTTGTAGGATGGTCACGATGAGAGAAATGTAAGAATTAAATAATAAATGAAAAAGCAAAAAAAAATTTACTCTGATTTTTAGGTAATTTGAGTCGTGACAGATCGTATCACGTATACGATTTATCGTCGAACTGCATAATTTTATATTTAATTTCGGGTTAATTTTCGATCAAATATAATTTAAATAAATTTTTTGAAAATCAAATCGGTCACTTTTGACCTCTTACCGACTTACTTGAAGTTCGGTGTATCCTCGAAAATTTTTTCTTTTTCTTTTTCTTTCTTTTCTCCCATTTTCCTCTCTTTCTCGGCTGAATCGGTTCGGTTTGGTTCAACTCGGCTTAGATCGGTTCAGTCTAGCCGGTTCAGTCCGGTTCGATCGGTTCAGGGCCTTGTCGGCCAATTCTCCGTCGATTTTCGCCGCCAGCAGCTCTACGAAATTGTCAGATGCATGGATCTAGAGTCGGTTTCGTCCGAGGTGGTTGGAAAGTGGCCTGTCCGGCCTGTTCTCTCCTCGCCATCGGTTCCCTTCCTTTTCTTCCTTCATTTTTTACGCTGGCCATTATTCTATCGGTCGATTCAGCCGCTGATCGACCGGTTTACGCGTGGCATACCTTCGTCTGGTGGTGGTCGGGCCCAGATCGGCACCGATCGTCGGATTTCGTGTTTTTCCTCTCAGTTCTCTCTCTCTCACCTTTCCTCATTACCGACCGTCGTTTCTCCTCAGCTGTCGGTGCCGACAGGCATGGGCGGCTCAGTTGGTCATCTCTCTGGTGGCATCCGGTGGTGAGGCTGACGGGGCTAGGTTCCTCG
This sequence comes from Firmiana major, assembly GCA_033439115.1. NCBI lineage: Eukaryota > Viridiplantae > Streptophyta > Magnoliopsida > Malvales > Malvaceae > Firmiana > Firmiana major. The sequence continues at coordinate 14,535,912 of CM065903.1, read as the reverse complement.
GGTTTTGGCCTTTGCGTTTACAAAATCGTGACTCGCGATTCTGTTTTTCAATCTCTTTTTTATTTTTATTTTTTAATTATTATTATTTTATTCATTATTATATTCTAAAAATCCTAAAATATCCTTAAAAAATTATATTTTATTCAAATTAATTTATTTAATTTATTTATTCTATTTTTTCACTTTCTCAGTATATTTTCTCCGTATTTTCGGGATATTTTTCGAGGTTAAAATTTCGATTAATTCTAATAAATTCATATTTTGATCAATTTAACCTGAAATTTAATTATTTCTTCGTTATTGATCAAGATTCTCAAATTCATTATTTTTAATTAAATTTTCTTATCGAATTTATACCGGCTTTCGATATTTTGACCGCTTTGCCCTTCAACGTGTTCGAAAATTTCATTTCAGTTCTTTTGCATTTTTAATTTCGTGTTTTGAATAAAATCGGGTCTTACATAATCTCCCCCACTTAAGAAATTTGGTCTTCCAAATTAGAACCAGGTCAAATGGATCTATAAACAACTCCGAGTACGTCTATTGTATCATATACTGTCATTCTCAAGTTACTTTTTTCGGAGTGTAATATTACCAAAGGATTTTAATTAGGGAGATTATCTTAAACCTCAACACTTTCTCCTACATGTTTTAATACTTGAATCAAGTTCTTCAACATACGTTCTACTTTCATTGAGCTAAGCTGTCGGAACTCATATTTGATCACATATGCTGGGTCCGGATAGTATTTTCGAAGCATTAAAAGATGGGACACATTGTGGATGCCTGCTAATTTAAGTGGTAACGCCAACCTATAGACCTTATCTTTCACTTTGTCCAATCTCTTTTCGAATCTCGTTACGTCCTTAGAACAAGTAATTTTTGACAATATTGATTCACCCTCGGTGAATTCCAATGGTTTCTGTCTCTTGTCAGCATAGCTTTTTTGTCTGCACTGAGGTGTTCTTAATCTCTCACAAATCAACTGAACATCTTCAGAGGTTTATCTTACCAATTCGGGAACAATTCTCTATTTGTCACTCACTTCTTCTTATCCAAGTAGGGAAACAACCCTTACGGCCATATTATATCTCATCTAAAGTCATCCCGATTCTCAAGTGACAACTGTCATTATTGGTGAATTCGATTAGTAACAATTGATCATCCTAGGAGCTTATAAAATCAACGGCACACGCTCTCATCATCCTCCAAAAGTTGTACAGTCCTCTCTGACTGACCATTTGTCTGAGGATGAAAAGTTGTGCTAACACTCAGTCGGGTTCTCATAGTTTCCTGAAAACGTTCCCAGAAGTGGGAAGTGAAGCGAAAATCCCTATATGATACAATGCTCATTGGAAAAATACTTGGTGTTCCACAATCTTCCTTACACATAAATTCGCCTACACACTCAGAGTATCTGGGGATTTCATAACTAAAAGGTGGGTAGACTTAGTCAATTTATCGACTATCACCCAGATTGCCTTATGATTCATCCGGGTCCTCTGTAACCCGTCACAAAATCCATGTCAGAATTGGTAGAGGCTGCAATAACCCTGTAGACTTCTAGTTCTCTACCTTAATCTGCTGACATATGAGACACTTCTCCACAATCTCTACCATGTCTTTTTTCATATCTGGCCACTAATACTTTTTTCTAAGATTTTGATATATTTATTACTTCTTGGATGTATTGTATATCCCGAAGAGTGAGCTCTTGACAATAATACTATCTCATCACTGTGGTCTTGGGGAGCACTTATACTGTCTCTGAACCTCAGTAAGCTATTATCACTCTCTGTGAACTCTATCACTATACCCATATGAATCTGACCTACACTATCGACACCATGTCGATCATCACGCTAAACCTGTCAAATTCGGTCACTCAAATTCGGTTCTAATCTCAGGCTAGCTGTCACACAATCATTGTCATTCTCAGAGGGGATCACATCATTACTGAAGCTTACAACTGCTCTAGCAGCTCACGCTTCCTGACCATCATATGTAATACCATCCCGATGCTCTTTCTGCTCAAGGCATTAGCCACTATATTAGTCAATTCCTGGGTGGTACAATATTCACAATCATAATCCATCAGAAGCTCTAACCCTCTTTGTTCTCATATCCGACTCTTTCTGTGAAAACAGATACTCGGGGCTTTTATGATCAGTGCATACTTGAAATTTCTCATCGTAAAAGTAATGGCGCCATCCCTTAGTGCATTACTGATAATTCTATATTTTTAGAATTCTTTGTGCTTAATTTCCTAATTAATTATTTAAATCCCCAATTTATTTTGTTAATTATCCTTTTTATTTAATTAAAATTCTCATGTTTGCAGATAAATTAAATCCAGATGAATTTTGAATATTTCGATAGAAAATGGATCGAAATTGAGCTAAAATCGAGATTGGACCACGCGGACAACATAAGCTTAGCACATCCAATTGGACAAAAAGACAGATGACATGAAAATATTATTTTTCAAGGAGCCAATGGTGTGAAGACAAGTGGCTAAACAATGCCAACTCATCTAGGATAAAAAAATTATTATTACAATTGTACCCTTAAGTGTGTGTATAAATAGAATATGATGGCAATTGAAAAAGGGGGAGCCTATGTCAGAATAGAGGTAAATTAGGGTAGAATGGTTTTAGGGTTTATTTTAGGATTTATTGTTTTTAAGTTTTTTTCTTTTTCCGATAGCCACCATTGTTAGATTACTATTCATGTTAACTTTTATTTTCATGCAAAGTTTTTGTTCATTTCTAGTTCTTTGTTTTATTAATGAATAGTTTCATTTCCATTTTCTCTACTGTTTGATTCCGTTTCAATCCTAGATCTTTATTTTAGTGTTACCATGAAAATCATTGTTTTTTCTAGCTGTTAGCTCTCGGTTTTCCAACTTGCTTATGTTTTTGTTTGTTAAACTATTGTTCTTGCAACTCTCGGTTAGATTTTTTTTGGTGCATTTGGGTGGCATCATTATTTCATTCATTCTTCCACCTTATGGTTCTGTTACCTTGATGTGGATTGATGCTGATTATTTATCCACATCATGAGCAATGTGGAACATGGAAGGAGAAGAAAATGAAGGAAACCGTGGCCCTGGAGTCTCTTGTTTTCATGTCTTATATTTTTCTGCATTATTGATTTAGCATTTAGTTTTGGTTTTCTGTATTGTCATCTTAATTCCTGCTTTCATGGAGATGCTCATGTGGAATACCGAGAGAGGGTGTTCGACAGGTAGCTGAATGGTAACAAAGAAACAAACCAGCAGCCGATCAATCCTCTGTTTAGCTCTGTTTTACTACTTTAAGTACTGTTTATTGGTTTCATTTGTTCAGCAGCAGGAGGTTGCATAACCTGTCCTTAAAATAGCAGCTAGTGTAGTGTAGCAGGCTGGTGCAGTTGTAAATGGAGAACACCTGAAGCAGAGCAGGGAGTCAGGCACGCATGATTTGCAGAGGCCGTGTAACCAGGCTCGGGTTCCGACTTTGTATCCATTCTCTATCCCGTTTCCAATCTGTCGAGAGTTGCTGGTAGTTGAATAGCTGTATTACTGCTATAGGTGTGTGAAGAGGCGACTGGTAGAGCGCACAAGGTACTGAGCATTGTGTGTACTGGTAAGGATACAGATATCTGGTCCAAAGGCAACTGCTGTAATACAATGCAGAGGACAAACCGAGAGTGCGGGAAAGAGTAGAACACGCCTGGAGCAACTAATGGAGAAGAACGTGTAACAGTGCACTATCAGGACCAGGAGCAGAAGCCACAGACGAATGCTGGTCAGCCTGGAACCGAGAGCAGGACAAAGCACTGCCTGGAAATGCATTTGCTGAAGAAGACATGTGAACAGTGCACAGTACACATGCTCGGACCACTTGATTTGCAATTTCGGTTAAGGCCTTGTTTGGCCACCTCTATTTTGCTTAGTTTAATTTTTATGGTATTTTTATTATTTTGATTGTTTCATTAGTTGTTAGTTTAGTATAGTTGTTAGTTGATAATCGTAGGTTAAATTTAATGTTTTAGTTGTTAATTTAATTTTTAGTTTTAATTTTTAGTTAGTAGTTAATTTTATATTATATGTTTTAGGACTTTATTTTAGTTTAGTTGCATTTAAAATTTGATTCATGCATTTTTAATTTAGTCTTTATCTTCATTAAATTTTAGTTTAGTTTAATTTGCATTTTTATTAGTTAGTTTAATTACATGCATTTTTATTTTAAGTTTGTTTAAATTTTAGTTTAATAAAATTTTATTGCTTTATTTTCATATTTGCATTTTATTTTAATTGCATTATCTTTTGCAGGTATTTTCTTTTATTGCTTGGAGCACTGTAAGTACTTTTAGCTTGGTTTTATTTTCTTTATTTTTTTAATGTTATTGTTTTCAGTGCTTTTAATTTTAGCCATGTAGACCACCCATTATCAATTCATAATTTGTTAGGATATACTTAGGGTAAGAATAACCGGTAGTTAATTAGGCTAATCAACTTCTCTGTGGAACGATAACTCGAGACTCAAATCCCATTATTACTTGTACGACCCATGCACTTGCGGATAATACCCTTAAGGCGTGTCAATTACTACGACTACCAACTTTAAATCATGGGCCGGATAGTCCTTTCATGGTCCTTGAACTTTCTGGATCCATACGTGACTATCATCTCATTTTACTTCAACACACAACCCAGTCATTATTTTGAGGTATCCATAGACTTATGAGAAACCTCTTGAGCTATTGGGTACGATAAAAATAAATGCGGTGGTCAGTTCATATTTCAATACACCAAAACTCCTGTCACGTCTATGATCCCATTAAAATACAACTTTTTCTAAGTTAAACGTGTCAACAAAGTAGTCCATTTCGAGAACTCTCAATAAATCATCTGTAAAAACAATTTTCAATTGTTGCTTATAATTTTCCCTGGACTTTAAATACACCCAAAATATCATCAATAAAGATGATAACAAATCGGTCCAGGTAAAGTTTAAATACCTCATCGTAGTTGAGTTCCACTAAATATTTCAACCACCCTTATCCTTGACCTATGTACGCATAAACGTATAATGTCATTTTGAAATCGCTCCTGTTCAAGATACTAACCCGCATCATTTCCTTTTTCTTAGATTAACGGCTTTTATAAAATTTTAATTTTTTAAACCTTCCTGATTAAACGAATTCTATATTTCTTTATCGTACCAGTAAATGTACTCTAATTTTAAATGTATATATTACGGCTGTTGATTTCAATTTATAGGTTGTGTATACTTTTTAGACGCTGTCAAGTCTTCAGGCGGGGAGATATTTTGAAATACCTTTATTAACTCTCAGACTTGACCACATAGACTAATTATGGATATATCCACCCCTTATCCTTGGTCGCAATTCATATCTACTACATATCGCTTATAATAAACTCTGTCATTACTCATTCTGTGAGTACAATCATTTACTCCTTTAATTTCAATCGCTACACCCCTTTTTATTACTTATCAAAACTTACAGTATACTTTTTCAAGGGTAAACATATCACTATCTTAGGATAGAAATCTGAACAACATAGTTTGCAACCGACCAATCTATTCTCAAATATTACTTCAAATTATTCATATTCCATTGAATAAAATCGGCTGACTTATACTTCTTCCCCCATTTTCGACTTATAATCTCTTCATAATTATTCCCTTAGTTAACCCTTCTTCATTAGGGTACTAACTATCAATATTGTACCCAAGGGTGTAGGCATTCATGTCTTTCACTAACTTATATACAAATGAAGGCGGTATGAATAAATACGTAGTACCAGGATTAAGTAACATAATTACTTCTTTATTCATAACCAGTGTGGTATCTTTCACCACATCACATGAAACATCAGTAGTGTCCTAGTCCAAGGCATACACTCACCCTCGTCCAACATCTTATTTTCCCTTTTTTGGTGCAGAGATACCAATAGGGTTTTCTCTGTCTCTTTGCCCTTCTGTGGGGCAGTCTCACCCAACTCTGAGCAATCATTAAATAATTAGCTCGTCTTACCACACTTAACGCCTATTTTAGTCAATAAAGTATAGGTGTAGACCCTACTTCCGTGGTATCTACCACACATCCTACACTGCTTACACTGCTACATTGCTACACTGCTACACTGCTCCATAGCAGGTCAGGGTCCTTCAATCACAATACCCCTCAAAAGTGTTGAAATTGGATACACTGGGGCCTTACCAATCATCTTACCCCATGACTCATCAACTCAAATCTCTTACCAACTGGTCTCTTTCCCGTTCTGACATCTCTGTCATTCTCTATTCTCTTATGTCTCTATTTCGACCCTTACTATCTTTTCCAATCTTAGAGGCGCGCAACACATGATCTTATTCATGCAACTGTATTCTGTGCATTGCCTTGACATAGGTAGTGAGCCAATTAGACTTTAATCGACAATTTGAGCCTTTCTATGAACTTTTGGGCTTTTTGACTCTCACTACCCATAATATCGGGTTCATACCTGGGCAAGTATATAAATTGAGTTTCATACTCGTCAATCAGCTAGTGCCTCTGGGTCAGTGTAAGAAATTTTACCTGTAATTTCCTTTAAGCAGTGTCTGGGATATTCTGTCATCGGAATACATCCAGAAATATTTCTCATGTCTGTTTTGGACGTCTAATTCTTAAGATGGGTTGAGTGGACTTACACCAATTCTCCGCCTCGCCCTTCAACATAAACGTATTTAAAAGTCACTTTCTCATTCGACATACACTGAAAGAATCCATACAACATCGCTATCTCATTCACCCAGTCCTTGGTAACTATTGGTTTCTTTACTTCACTAAATACCAGAGGGGTGTGGGAATCTCTATAGTCTGAGGCATCTGTTCAGGCTTTACCCTGCCTATCCTCAACTACCTGCATAGACTGAGTAAACAACTCCAAAATATTTTCTACACTCCATTCCATCCTCTTGGAGCGTGTCTCAATACTGTTTGGTCTCTTTATAGGACCCTGTAGAGTATGCTCAACATCAGCCTCCACCTCACTCTCATCTTGAGTCTCATGTGACGACTCATTCGACTCTCAGGCCTATCTCTACGGCCTCGAGCATGTGTACTCGCCCCTCTACCATAGCGGCTATCAGTTATAAAAACTATATTCTTGCAATCGAACTAATTCTTAGCTGCACTTCCACCTTGATATACACAATTGTATCTAAACAATGCACAATACATGGGGATGTAAATTAACTTAACCACTAACACTGACTCATATCAGGCCAACTCAGCTCAGATACCACCTCTTGTCACGACCCATTTTTCTTCCCTATAAATTTTTCGCTTTTTCATTTTCTTACTTGTCGTGAATAGTTTCAACACTAACAGTTGGGCTATGAGTCGATGTTAGTCCCTCCTGTCATGTTACTTACCTTAACATCTATTTTCCATATTTCATTTATATATCGATTTATTTTAACTAAATACATCCCCAATATTACATCCGTGTACAGTACTGTGCCTCTATATGTTCAGATACAAAATTATACAAATGTGTATACTTGGTCTTGATAGGAAGCAGCGGATAACCAAAATGCAAGACTACTGTCGCTCTTTTCTACTGAATGTACCCTATAGGGTGGAAAATGAAAGGGTGAGCGCAACTTACTCAGTAAGGCAATAATGTAAGCAGATAGATAACTACACTATCTACATGCTGGTAAAGGCATCAAGCATGAGGAAATTAAAATCATGCCATGTATGAGTATATCATATATCGTAAAACATGAATCGGCATGTAAAACATGTAAAACATCTCATGTAAAACCTCTCATGCTCGGTATAGTAAAACTCTTCAAAACATTTCCAGAGGAATTCAACACATCTTTAAAATCATTAATATCCTCATAAAAACCCATCAATTTCTCATTTAATACCACATTTCATGAAAGTCGTCAAAAATTGGGGCTCGACCCCTCCCTCGGGTCTACCCTAGTCTAACAAGACCAATCAAATATATATCATGTGAGACATGCAGGTTACTGTATGGAAACAATCGAGGACTATGTCCCTGTGATCCCAGGCTACACGGATTCCGGTGTGCGGGGTATCACAACTATAACGGGAGGTGGGTCAAATCTTTCCTGCCAAAATATCAAGTAACGTGAATACAATAGTCATGACTACATGGTACATCATACTCTGTGTGACATACACGGTACAACGTACCCCATGAACCGAATATCACAGTCTGGGGATGCCTGTCATAGGTCTTATCCCACTACAAATCATATCGATAACCAACCCATGTCTCAATCTACACGTGCGAGCATATCTTCTCATCAACATGGTCATATGCATGTCATAAAATTCCTGTGCGAGCGAAGCTCCAGCACGTCTCCATGCATAATCATGATATCAGAAAAACCCTCGTGCGAGCGAAGCTCCAGCACGGTTTCATAAAAATCAATGAAATCTGAGTACGAGCAACACTCCAGTACGACTTAAAATAATTATAAATCTCATTTAAATTCACGTACAAGAAATGCTCTAGTACGGATGTATAAAATCAAGTAAAATCCACGTACGAGCACAGCTCCAATACGGTAGTCATGTAAAGCAAGTTTGTAAAACTTAATACGAGTAGTGTTCCAGCACTCTTTATGAGTTAAAATATTAAATCCAGTGTGAACAGTGCTTCAACATGATTTAAAACTCATAAAAACATGATAGGTTGCTCAATTTCACTAAAACAATTCAAAATCACAACTCGCACCTAATTTGTGCCCTTTCATGTAAAAACATGAAATAAAGTCAGCCTATCCATAATTTGCTTAAATTAAAGCAACATAATCATAGGAATATCAAAAACATGAAAATCATGCAATTTCATAGCCTTACTACCCTTTTTGAAATTTTCCTAACTAGGGGCAAAATCGTAATTTTCACATATACCACGATTTTCGTAAAAACTATTATTCTATTTCTAGATACCTTATGAGATTTTACGTAATGTAAATAACCCCAAAAATACGCGCAGGTATCTCTAAGCGCTTACAAAATTCCCTTACCTCGATTCACGTCGAGCGCGTATCTAAATTCCACTGTCGGAGGCTCGTCCAATTCGATTTGCTGCTAATCCAGTCTTTGGGGCTGCAGATAATTATTTATCATGTCAATTTAGCCCAATAAATATAATTCTCGCGTTTATTACAGTCGATTTAACTAATTGGGCCAATTTACTCTTATTGGGCCCGATCGCACCTTAATGGGCCTCAACCCATTTTCAGCTCGTTTCTACTTATTAAATCCCTTCTTCGGGTTTACTGGTCTCTCAATACCCATTGGGCTTCGTTCCAAACTCTTTGGATAGCCCGTATATCATTTACGACAATTAATTCAAAAATCCCAATATAATTCACTAATTGCAGAATTAAATCCGAAATTCGTAAAATAAATCTTTAATATGCGAATAATTACATAAATTGTCGTAAATGATCTTTACTTACCCGAGATTAGGCGATGGTGCACAAATCGAAGTTTGATCGTCTCACATATACGATTTATAGTCGAATTGTACAATTTTATATTTTATTCCGGGTTAATTTCTGATCAAATATAATTTAAATAAATTTTTCGAAAATCAAATCTGTCACTTTTGACCTCTTACCGACTTACCCAAAGTTTGGTGTATCACCAAAAATTTTCCCTTTTTATTTTTCTTTCTTTTTCTCCATTTTTCCTCTCTTTCTTGGCTGAACCGGTTCGGTCCGGTTCAACCCGGTTCAGACAGGTTCGGTCTAGCCGATTGGTTCAGGGCCTCACCGATCGGTTCTCCACCGATTTTCATCACCAGCAGCTCTGCGAAATCATCCGATGCATGAATCTGGGGTTGATTTTGTCCGAGGTGGTCGAAAAGTGGCCGGTCCAGCCTGTTCTCTCCTCGCCGTCAGTGCCCTTCCTTTTCTTCCTTCGTTTTCGACGTTGGCCGCCGTTCTACAGGTCGATTCAATCGTTGATCAATCGATCTACGTGTGGCGCACCTTCGGTTGGCGGTGGCCGGGCCCAGATCGACGTTGGTCGTCGAATTTCGCGTTTTTCCTCTTGGTTTTATCTCTCTCGCCTTTCCTCATTGTCGGTTGTCGTTTCACCTTAGCTGTCGTTGCCGGCTGGCTCGAGCGGCTCGACTGGCTCAGCTGGTCATATCTCCGGTGGCATCTGGTGGTGAGGCCGACGGGGCTGGGTTCCTCAGGTTTTGGCCTTCGTCTTTACAGAATCGCGACTCGCGATTCTGTTTTTCAATTTTTTTTTATTTTTATTTTTTTAATTATTATTATTTTATTCATTATTATATTCTAAAAATCCCAAATTATCCTTAAAAAATTATATTTTATTCAAATTAACTTATTTAATTTATTTATTCTATTTTTCCACTTTTTCGGTATATTTTCTCCATATTTTCGGGATATTTTTCGAGGTGAAAATTTTGATTAATTCCAATAAATTCATATTTTGATCAATTTAACCCGAAATTTAATTATTTCTTCGTTATTGATCAAGATTCTCAAATCCATTATTTTTAATTAAAGTTTCTTATCGAATTTATACCGACTTTCGATCTTTTAACCGCTTTGCCCTTCAACGTGTTCAAAAATTCCATTTCAGTCCTTTTGCATTTTTAATTTCGTGTTTTGAATAAAATAGGGTCTTATTTTGGATCGGCATTTTCACGGGAACAAAACCATTTCTTCCATTTTCAACCTTAAACCTAGCTTTCTCTCTCTAAAACCATCCCATTTCTATAAAGATTTAAGAAAAAGCTATTAGAGCAAAGTTGTTCATTATAAAGAGAAGACCAACATAATTTGGAATTAATACTTCATTGGTTGGATTGAAGGAGCAAAAGAGTGTTCTTATTTGGAACAAGAAGAAAATCAAGCTAGGTGAGTTTCTAATACACCAACTCAAGGTATAATTATCTAGTTGTTGTTGTGAGTTGATTTGATGTGTGTATTGATGATTAAAACTACCTAGAATGTAATGAAACAAGTAAAACTTAGAATGAGTATAGTGTGAGAAAATGTGATATGGGTGAATTGATGATAAATGGAGTATGCTAAGGTGTTAGTGAAGTAATATACAAGATTTTGGGATGATTGAATGAAGCTACATTGTGAGATTAGGCACGTTATGAGAATAAGTATATGAGGTGTTTGATAAATTGTCATAGTGAAGTAAATGATGGACTAGAGACGCTATGAGTTTAATATCAATTTAATGTGAATCAATAGGCCTAAAAGAGTTCAATAAACTCTCGAGAAATTAATAAAGCGATCGAAACGAGCTTAAGATGAAGCGAGGCCTTATAAATGTTAATGGAAACTAAGGGTCGAATGACTATAGTAAAAGTAAGAATTGTGTCGTATTGGATCGAATTGATGTGGAATATAACTTCGTGCAGTCCCAGAGATTTTGTTGGAGGCGAATCGAACTGCACAAACGAGCAGCTCCGTGGAAGTGGAATCATTTAACACGATTTCCAGGTAAAGGAATTCTGTAAGTACTTAAAGATAACTGCTCGTATTTTATGGGTGAAAATAGGGCTTTGTAAATGCATGGTTATCTAGAAAAGTGATTGATGGCATACGTGAATATCTACGAATATATATATATATAAATATATAAAATTTGGTTTTGAAGTGAATTTTACAAGGGGATAGTAAAGCTAATAATTGCATAAATCACATGTTTTGATATCCTTACGAAATAATTTGCTTTGGTTTAAGCAAACTTGACGGATAGACTGGTTAGTGATTTCATGATTTGTGAAATAACACAAGTGAGGTGCTAATTTTGGCTTTTTTTTAGAATGTTTTGTTGAAATAGAGTCACCTATCGTACTTATATGAGCTAAATCGTACTAGAGCCTTGCTCGCACTTGAGTTTGATGTTTTCAATATGCATGAAATGTGCTGGAGCTTAGCTCGCACCATATTTTGAGTCAATGATGTTTTACAAGTCATGCTGGAGCTGATAGCTCGTACATGGGTTTCCATGACTTACTTATGCATATAACCGTATTGAAGCTATGCTCGTACGTGGTTTCTTCATTATTTGTTATGCATAAACCGTACTGGAGCGTTGCTCGTATGAGGATATTTACTGATGATGCATGAAATCGTGCTAGAACTTCACTCGCACTGGATTTTCACACTGTGGTATGTATGAGTCGTGGAGATGGTAAGATCCTCAAGCCCATCGGGGTGGGGAAGCTCTGTTCGGAGGGGAGGCTCTCTTACATGAAAACGAAATTGGTAAGATCCTCAAGCCTATTGGGGTGGGGAGGTTCTGTTCGGTGAGGAGGCTCTCTTACATGAAAACGTAATGCTCGCACGTGCACTTGAGACTATGTAGGTTACACATGGCATGGGGTAGATAAGTTCTATGACAGGCACCCTTAACCATGATATGGGTCCACGAAGTATGATGTACTGTGTAGATCACATGGAGTATGCTGTACCGTGTGGTTGTGATGATAAGTTGAAAAGTTTAGCGAAGAACTAACCGACCTTCATTCCAACATGATACCCCACACATCGGGATTTGTGTGGTCTGGGATGATTATGACATAGTTGGCTAACATAGTACTTGATACATATAGTGACCACCTGTCTCACATGATATCACATGATTTTGTATACTGAGTATGATTTGAGTTGTCTAGGGTAGACCCGAGGGAAGGGTCGAGCCTGTGGGATTGTGTTATAAAGAGATGGTTTTGCTAATTGTGGTGGATTTTGACGTGTTTTGAGAAAGTGATAAATCCTGAGGGATGTTTTGTGATGAGTTTTCATTTTATGATGAATTATAAATGACGATGAGCATGAGAAGTTCTACATGATGATCTTTCCATGATTTACATGCCTATTTTACATGTTTTTCAATACATGATATATATGTATATACATGTAGCGTAGTTTTGATGTTTTCCTCATGCTCTAGATGGTAATGATTTTATGGATGACGCTATAAGCATGTAGATAGTGTAGTTATCTACCATGCTTGCATTATTACCTTACTGAGCGTGTGATTACTCATCCTTTCATTTTCCCCCTCTACAGAATGCGCACAGTAGCCTAGGGAAGATTGATGCGTTATTTTGGGATATTTGCTGCTCTCCATCGCACAGAGGTATACACACATGAATTCTTTTTTATCTAAACATGTGATAGCACAGTAATAATTTTGAAATGTAATATGGGGAATGTAAATATTAGTAAACATGTCATGTATAAGTACATGACATAACTCTCAAATGTATGAAATTGTTTTTTGATTAATTGGAAGATGTATGGAAATGATGATTATTACTGACTCACAGCCTAACTGTAAATGTGAGGGATGTTCACGGTCGGGTAAGTTAACGGTTAAAGAGAAAAAAATTCATAGTGATTTTTAGACGAAATAGGTAAAAAGGGGCGTGACAGAGATTGGTATCAGAGCCAAATTGGCTTGATGTGAATCGGTAATAATAAGTAGAAAAGTTACATCCCTATATTACTGTGCTCTTGTTTAGATATAACTGTGTATACCGAGATGGAATGAGACTAATAAATGATTATGAATACAGGAAGTTAGGCATTATGCCTATTATACGTCGAGGTAGAGGGGTAGGTGCACGTGCTAGAGGCCCTAGGGGTAGGCCCATAGGCCGTGCGGAGCCACAGACTGACCAAGCTACACAGGACCCTACTGAGAGACCAGGGGATACCGAGGCACGCTTCGTTAGGATAGAGCAGAGTATTGAGAGTCTCGTTGAGATAGTCACTCAGGTGTTAGGGGCCGGTGATAGATGAGGTCCAGCAGCGCAGCCTACTACTATTGAGCAAGCAGCTGTAGAGGCAGAGAGGCCTCAGACTATGGGGACTGTCACACCACCCCCAATATAGGATACGGCTTCTCCCATCGCTCCATAGTCTAGCGACAACAACCCGGGTTATGATTGTGAACTGAGTAGGCTACGCTAGTTTCAGGAGTTGAAACCTTCAGTATTTGGAGGAGTGAAAGACCCGATTATTACTAAGGATTGGGTGTATGAGATGGAGAAATTGTATAGGTTCTTTAGACGTACATCGGCTGAGAAAGTGGCCTTTGCGTATTTATGCTGAAAGGCGAGGCAGACCACTGATGGAGATCCACTGAATCTATTCTGAGGGCTCGACACTTCGAGATCACATGAGAGATATTCTTGGAGGCCTTTTGGAGGCAGTATATTTCGGCCACCGCACAGAGGAAATTACAGATGAAGTTCATTAACTTGGTTCAGGGGAATCGTTCTGTGGATGTGTATGAGTCAAGGTTTATGTCTTTAGGGAGATACGACCCGAATACGATGAGCAGTGAGACTCGAAAGGTCCAGAAGTTCATGGATGGGTTGAGATTAGCCATTCGGACTAAATTAGCTCCATTTGTCATTCACACTTACGAGGAGGCAGTGCATAGGGCATAGTTGTGTGAACAGGAGAGAGCTGCTAAGCCTCTTGTGTATCCACCTTTAGCTCCACCGAGGGGCGTGATCATTGGAGGACCACGACCTACCACTAAGCAGTGTAGGAGGTGTGACAGATTTCATGGAACTAGGCCTTGTCTAATGACCCCTATTTTGTGCTATAGATATGGGAGGCCAGGGCATATTGTTAGGCATTGTCCTGAGATGATTGAGACTGCCCCACTGTCACGCCCCGAAAACGCGAAAAATAGGGCTAATTTAAAAACTTTTTACTCATCAAATCACAATTAAGGGTGCATTCCTGTGCAGTGTCATACATCATCATGCATATCATACCTCAGGATCTCATCATTAGATAGTATATATCATATCATATACATTACTCAATATTAAGTTAATTAATCCTAATACATCCCATACAAGGTTATACATCAAGTGTCTGTAATTACAATAATTGTCTGGGTACATGAAAAGATAAATGATACCTCAAAACACAATATATGGCCTGGAGCTCAAGTCCTCCACTAGCCACTACTCCGTACGTCGCAGGGAAACCCTTTTCACTTGAAGAAATCTAGGGGAAAGAAAACAAGGTGAGCTTCTAAATCGCTCAGTAAGGGGCAAGGGACTCATTATATAAACCATAATGCACATCGTAAAATATTTATTTGTATGTGAAACTCAGTATACTTATTTGAAAACTATAGCATGAAAGTTCTCAAAACAACATTCTCATATCTCAAAACCATGTAGAAACATGAAGTAAAAGGCTCAGTATAGAGTAGTAACAAGCATGTGAAAATAATGCGATAATGGCTTTCTCGATAAACGTGATAAAATCATTGTAAGAATAATGCACGTGGCGCAGTCACCAAACACACATGGCACAGCCACTGATTTTGATTTATACGTGGCACAGTCACAGATTTAGATTCACACGTGGCACAGCCACTGATTTTGATTTATACGTGGCACAGCCACAGATTTAGATTCACACGTGGCACAGCCACCAAATACACGTGGCACAACCACAGAATAGGGGATCTCACGTGGCACAGCCACCAAATATACGTGGCACAACCACAGAATAGGGAATCTCACGTGGCACAGCCACCAAATATATGTGGTACAGCCACATAATAGGGGATCTCACGTGGCACAGCCACAGAATAGGGGATCTCACGTTACCAGAACGGAGAAGAATCAGACTTACATGCTACTAGAGCAATGCCCGGTGTGTACTCAAAATTACACACCTAAGTCTTTATCAATAGCCATTATCATATAAAACTGGTTTGCTTTCACGTAGAACTCATAGTGATTTTTCTCTCATAAAACTCATTTAAAAACGTTTTGTACTCAACACAAAACATATTAAAATCAAGTTCCAACCGGTAAAACACGCACACATTTCTCAAATCTCAATATTGCCTTAACGTAGAGCCCAATTCATTTCTCACACAAACTCAATGGTTTATAAAGCAGTTTCACACATAGCTTATAAACTCATAAAAACAGTGGGCTCCAACTGGCTATAAAAATCGTGTGCATTCTCATCAAAACACAACACATCAAACATGCTTGTTTTATAAATTGCAAATCATGCTATAATCGTTTCCCCCTTATCACATACTAGTCTCGTATTCCACTCTGGAACTCCCGAGCTGTCCAAACGATGTTAAAATATCAATACTCATCATCACAGTAACCTCAATTCTCAAAATCGAGCATAAATGCTCATAACACCTCAAATCTCTCAATTCTCATAACTCTATCACAATCCACAATCTCATTCACAACATCTCAACATCCTACACTTCCCATGCCACAATATCTATGCTAATTCACCACATTGTCTAAATTTCCATTTATAACTCAAAATTCCCAAAATTACCAAAATTGCTAAATATCATCATCACTCTAACTACATTGTAATTTCATCAATCCCTAATCATTTTCCAGCTATTTCAACATAATGCCAACAGCCATTATCACCAAAATCATCTGAAATATCAAGATCGAGGTTTAGAAATTACCCAAAACTTGCGGAGAGCTTATCTCTTGCCTCGATTCAATCCGTCTTTCTATTTCCAAGTATGTTGTTCTCCCTTTGATGAGGAATAACTTTCCTTCTTGCCACAGCCTCTGATTAGGATAAAAATGGGTGCTTTGGATGAGTGAGAAAGCTAGGGCTCGGGTGAAAAATGGGGTTTTGAAGAGAGAGAAAATGAAATTGCAGGAGAAAGCAGGGGTTCCTTATATAGACGGAGGGTAGGAGATCGATCTGGCTCTTGATGAGATATCTGCATTTGAATTTGGGGACGACTTGGGGTAATTTTATGCCTAGGAGATCGATCTGTCGAGGGGTGAGATCGATCTCTTAATGGCTTAATGAGATCGATATGCTCCAATTATGAGATCGATCTCTAGTTTACAGAATACTTCATGAGATCGATCTGCTCCTTGAGGAGATCGATCTTCTCCCAAACAGAAACATTTTGAGATCGATCCTATCCTCATGAGATCAATCCTTTCATTACAGAATCATAAGGAGATCGATCCTCTACCATTGGAGATCGATCTGCTCGCTTAAATTCCTCATTCCTTGTCATTTTTAACTCACCAGATCGATCTCTCCTCTCCAAGATCGATCTGACCTCATAGTTTCACACTTAGGTTAAACACTTAACATGTAAATCTCCAATTATAAATTCCATAATTTACTACTTGGATTATTTCTCATTCATCACATATACATTTCACTTAGCTCAATAAATTACACTTCAAGTTCATATTACATAATTAAAATATGTCTAAAATTCTTAGATCTCACACCCACAGAAGCGCAATGAGCTAGAGAGAGCTCCAGTTGGGACAGCTGCTCCGAGGATAAGGGCTACAGCTGAGGAAAAAGGGAAACAGGCGGTTGGTGTTGGCAGAGGGCGAGTGCATGCACTGGACCAAGACACCGCAGATGCTTCGACGGATGTGATTAAATGTACCATCCTAATTTTGGATTTAGAAGTATTTGTATTGTTTGGTCTTGGTGCCACACATTCCTTCATATCGCCTTCCTTTGCACATAAATTGTTGAAACATGTAAAACCCACATTTTTAGATAAGATGTTGATGATTTCCACACCTATGAATGATAGTTAATTGATTGAGTATGTATGTAGGGAATGTAAGTTAAACATAGGAGGAAAGGAAATGGCAACCAATTTAATTTTACTGAGTATGAGTGATTTTGATGTAATCCTAGGAATGGATTGGTTGGCTGCAAATCGTGTTGTTATGGATTGTCATGCTAGAACATTGATGTTTCCAAAGATAGATAATATTGTTGTAAGCTTTGTTGAAAAGAAATGAAGAACATGATTATTGTAAATGAAAAGAGTATAAATTAATCCATCATATTTGAGAGATGAATTTATTTATTATTTATAAATGTTAAAGTGGTGACTTGTGTTGCTAACGGTGGAAAGGATAATATGAAGGGTTCATTGCCTATGTGGTTGACACAGATAAGGCATACCCAGAATTGAGATACATTCCAGTCGTTGCAAAATTTCTTGATGCCTTTCCAGACGATTTATCAGGGTTACCACCTGATAGGGAAATGGAGTTTTGTATAGAGTTAGTACCTGGTACAGAACCGATATCGAAACCACCGTATAGAATGGCTCCAATTGAGTTTGAAGAGCTAAAGAAGCAATTGTAAGAGATGTTAGAGAAGGGGTTTATTAGACCAAGCGTCTCACCTTGGGGAGCTCTGGTTCTATTTGTAGGGAAGAAGGATGGAAGCCTCCGACTGTGTATAGATTATTGGTTGTTGAATAAGGCCACCATTAAGAACAAGTACCCCCTTCCACGCATTGATGATTTTTTGGATCAGCTTCTGTCACACCCCACTTCCAGGTGTCCCTCATCCATATATGTACTACTATCGGTTGGGCTGTGAGTCAATGTAATTACTAAATTTCATAAAGTTTACAACAAAAATATTTAAAACTTTATTTCACACTCCCAGGTGTGTGTATAGATATGCTAAATCAATTGTATAATATATTATCTTTACATAACATCCATATACAACTGTTTACATTTTTGAATTCATGACTGTGCGATACATTATAATAGATACAAAACACTTATGAGTATACAAATCTTTATACCTTTGCAACTGGTGGGAGTTGTCTAATACAAAAAGGGATCTGGAGAGCACTGCACTGTCTTACTTCTTAGTATCTAGAGGGGAAAAAGTAGTGGGATGAGCAAACCACAACTCAGTAAGGAAATGGATGCTAACAGGTAGATATTGTACTATCTACATAGCCCATGCATGCATAAACAAAACCATGTTTCAATATAAATGGAAATATTACTAGAAAATGCGTTTAAAAATTTATTTCTCATAGGCATTTTCATGTAAAATCATATGCAATACTCCCAATTAAAACATGTCATAAATAGTGCCATCATAGCACAAATATTCAAATCAAGAGATTTATCAAATCACAATATATCTTTCTTTTTCTCAAATAATTTCTTTCCATCAAATCCCTTTCTCTTCTGAGTTTCTCAATTTCTCTTATCTCTGAGACAGACATGGAATTCTCGGCAATCTAATATCCACGACATATGGCCATAGTCAGTGATCTCAAGTCTCACTGATCAGGCAAAGGGCATCACTTCGCCTGAAGGGGGATGGGTCAGTCCTACCCTCCGGCTCATCTCAATCAACACTATCTCCTAATATCACATATACTCACAGCACAATGTACGTCATGTGTCATCTATACGATACTCGTACTCACGTGCACCCAGAACGGTACATAGTATATTAACGAACAACTACACAGTTCAACGTATGACCGTGGACCCATTGATAATTCTATTTTTAATAAAATTATTTGTGCTTAATTTCTTAATTAATTATTTAAATTTCCAATTTATTTTATTAATTATCCCCTTTATTTAATTAAAATTCTTTAATGTGAAGGTAAATTAAATCCAGATGAAACTCAGTTATTTTAGTAAAAAATGGGTTGAAAATGGGCTAAAGGAGATTGGACCACTTCCAATTTGCAGATTGAGTCACCAGTCATCTGGACACGTGGGATGCCAGGTGTTAGTATTTTATTTGCTCAGAAACGATAAGATGGACGGACACCGTGTCAACCTTCTAGAAGACACACGCCGGGCCACATTGTACAGCTAAGTGTACTAGAAGACGGGTGACGTGGAAATATCTACTCTGCAACAAATCAAATGAAGACAAGTGGTCAAACAATGCCAACTCATCTAGGATGAAAAATTACCATTGTACCCCTGTGTTTGTGTATAAATAGAACATGATGAGCAATTGAAGAAAGAGGTAGCTTAAGGTAGTTTTTAGTGTAGTTTTTTAGGGTAGAGTAATTTAGGAGTGGGAATAGTGTTAGAATAGTTGTAGATTAGTTTTTTTCTTGTTTCTTTAAAAGCTTTCCCGTTAGCATTTTTCATTTTTGTTAAGTTACTATTCAAGTTAATTTCCATTTTTATGAAAAGTTTAGATTTCTTAGTTGCTCTTGGTTTTGCTAAGTTTCCATTTGCTTATTGTTTAATGTTTTTGTTTTAATGAAAAACCTTCATTTTTCCTATTGTTGATAGTTCTCGATTTGCAATTTTTTTTGTTTCTTTTGCTTAGTTAAGTTTTTATTTATTTTACGTAAGGTTTCTTCACATTCACCGTTTTTATATGCCTTATTTTTTTTTCTCATTCTCGGGTTGCAAAAATTTTTCTTTTTCTGTTTCCTTTTTCTAGTTGCTGATTCTCCCTTAGTCAGCAAGTGTGCTCTGCGACACCAAGTTAGTAACAGAATGCAACAACTAAAGTTGTTGCTGGCAGGACGTAACTGTTGAAAGCTGTAGGATACTGTCGATTGAAGTAAACCAAGCAGTAGGCGGTTGATACTGTGCTAAACAGGACTTTGGCCCTCTGTTTATTCTAGCTTGCATACTCTGTTTTTATTAATTGTTTTAGTTTCATTTCTTCTCGTTCTTAGTGATGTTTATGTCATTTTTGGTGGTTCTTTGATTATCTATGATACTTCTCTTTTTGCTCTGTTCTTGTATGTTTGTTACTGTTCACTATAATAGTTATTCTGCATTCATCCACTACTGTTGAGGCTGTGGTTTTCTGCTAACGATCTTTTCTGTATGTTTTGCCTTGGTGGGTTAATGTTATTCGGAAGAAGTAGCAGCTGGCGTTCCTGACATTCCATGCTATGCTAAGCAGGGATATAGCACATAACTGCTGTATAAGTGATTTGTGCAGAGCAATGAGCAGGGCTGCATTGTGGACTTGCCAAGTATTGCTCCAACAGTACTGAAGGCAGAAGAGGAATGTTGGCAGGGACGGGTGCTGCTGTGCACGCTGAATGCAGAGAATGATTAGCTGCTTGATGAGAGGACGGTACCAGGGGGCAGATGCGAACAACACTGTTAGCAGCACCTGGATACAGCTTGAGGACAGCACCTGGATCAGACCCAAAGCAAAATGAAGAAGAACATGCATAGTACGATTCACGGGACCACGAAGCCAGCTGGGAATTCGATCAAGGCTTTGTTTGGTTGCATGTCATTGTTTAATGCATTTTTATTTTGATTGTTTTCATTCCTTTTATTAGTAGTTAAATTAGGTAATTTGTTAAATGATAATTATAGGTTAGTTCTTGTGTTTTAGTTTGTTAATTTTTAGTTTTAATTTTTAATTAATAGTTAATTTTATATCATAGGTTTTAGGACTTAATTTTAGGATAGTATTTTATGAGTTGCATTAGAATTAATTTAGATTAAATTTGTTTCATGCATTTTTAATTTAGTCTTCATTTTAAATTTAATCCAAAAATATTAGTTCTCATGCATTATTTAGATTTTGTTTTTTTGTTAGTATTTAGTTAGAGTTAGATTTAAGAATTTCTTTAGGTTAATAGATTTTTATTTTATTAGATTTTAGGTTAGTTGAATTTGCAATTTTTATTAATTAGTTTAATTAAATGCATATTTTATTTTTAGGATGGTTTAATTTTAGTTTAATTAATTTTGTTTCTTATTTTCATATTTGCATTTTTAATTGCGTTAATTAATTTTAACTGTTTTAGTTATCTTTTGCAAGTTATTTGTTTTTAATTTCTCGATGCTCTGTAAGTAATTTTAGCTCTGTTTAATTTTCTTTACTTTATAGTTTTTATTATTTTCAGTATTGTTAGCCTTGTAGATCACCCATCATCAATTCATAATTTGCTAGGATATACTTAGGGTAAGATTAACTGGTACTTAATTAGGCTATTCAACTTCTCTGTGGGACGATAATCCGGGACTCAAATCCCATTATTACTTGTATGACTCGTGCACTTGCGGATACACGTTTAGGTCACTTAGAGTGGGCGTAGTGTCACGACCCAAACTACCCAAAAATCAGAGTTAATTTTTCGCTTTTTATTATTTTCTTACTTACATTCTTACCTGTCCTCGAATCGTGACCAACACTCCACTAATAATTGGGCTGTGCGTCAATGCCAGTCCCACCATACATCTACCCTAGTACTTATTTCTTCTCCAGTCATTTATAATTGTTATATTATTTATACATCCCCTAAAGTTACTTACAAACATGTTACTGTGCTATGCTTATGTAGATACAATAAGTACAAGTGTATATACCTTATGTTGATGGGCAGCAGCGGATATCCAGAATGCAGTACTGAGTCGTCGCAACTTCAACTGGAGATTATCTGTGGGAGAAAATGAAAGGGGTGAGCACATCAAGCTCAGTAAGGCAATCCTACGAACAAGTAGGTAACCATACTACCTACATGAACGTAGTGCCATGCATAAACCACCCTTTCTCCACACATTTTAAAACAATGCTATGCATTATGATGATATGTAAAACACATTTGCACGGAAAATCAACATGCAATTATTATAAATTATTTCTTTCTCAATTAAGATTTTCGCAATAAAGTCAGGACTCGACCCCTCCTGCGGGTGATCCTGACTCACACAAAATCATGAAAACGTTTACATCACACGTGGGTTTTGAAAAGCATGGAAATACCATCATGCAATTTAGTTTTAAAACCCAGTTTAAATCATCATAAAAGTCATCAACATGCGAGACTAGGCAACGTCTGTATATAGGTAAATAACTAGGACTATGGCCACATTTGTCCTCGTGAGTTCCTCAGCTACACGGATCCTAGTGTGCGGGTTCTCACCATGATCGGGAACCGCCCGGGAGGTGGGTCAGTCCATCCCGTCAGTCTTATCCGATCCCCGGCATCCGAAGATGCTGCATCCGGAGATGCCGTATCCGAAGATACCACACGGTACATCGTACTCCATGCTACTTGCACGGTACATCGTACTCCGTGAACCCATATAATATCTCTAGGTACTCCAGCCCAATTGGCCTGCTTCCCACAGAGGTTTGTTTCTCAATACTCATGCCATGTCTCAAAACGCACGTGCGAGCCTATTAAATCGGTGACACACAGTCTACCCGATGCTCCAAGCACGGCTCATCGCATGTTCTCATAAAAGCTGTGCGAGCGATGCTCAGCACTCTCATCAACTCAAATAAAACTGGCAGAGCCCGCTTTACATCCCCACAAGGCCGCCAACCTCATCCCTCACTCTCACCCCACCTAAGAGGTCTCTTGAGCCTGTTGGGCCTTTTGGCTGACTCCAAGGGCAGACAGCGGTACTCCACAAATCCGGTAAAACTAGTGCGAGCTAAGCTCAGCACTCTGTATGCAAATCGTATAAAAATCTGGTGCGAGCGAAGCTCTAACACCCTGTCTCAAAATCATATAAAAATATGGTGCGAGTTAGACTCTAGCACCCTGTCACGAAAATCATATATATATGTATACAAATCTGGTGCGAGTTGGACTCCAGCACCTATGCATGTAAAACGCTAGTGCGAGCTCTCGCTCTAGCACTAATGCATGCATCACACAAATCAAACATCGTGCGAGCTAAGCTCTAGCACGTCACATGTAAATAAAAACACGTAGGCGGCTCTGTTTCCTCAAAACAGTTTTCAAAACAATTTCACGTTGAAAGTATGCAATGCTGTGCATTTTCTTTCAAGGTGAGCCAGCCTACTCATGCATGCATCAAAACACCTCCAGAATGAGCAGAAACCTTTTGTTCTTGCTCCTCTCAATTTTTCCTAAATTTTTAGATTTTTACCCTTAACAAGGGTATTTTAGTAATTTTCCCATTCGGGGCACTAAAATTATTATTCGACCTCTAGACCCTTCAGATAAATTTTAAAGGACTGCGTATGAATTTTAAATTGCGTAAAGTTACCTTTAGCAGTCCGCAGAATTCCCTTACCTTATTTTCCTGTCGAGTCTGACCTTTTCTTTCCCAATGTTGTCTCGTCGCGCAGTCCGTTATGCTCCCAATCAAATGCCCGGAACTGCGTATTAATATTCCTCAGGTCAGATATTATGCAATTTAATCGTATTTAATCTTTTCTGGGCTTAATTTAAATCATTGGGCCCGTTTACCCCTATTGGGCCCGATTGCACCTTAATGGGCCTTAATCGGCCTTAAGCCCGTTTTCCACTTAATTCTCACTTTATCGAGGCCTATTGGGCTCACTGGGCCCACCAATAATTTATCGGGCCTCGTTCTAATTCTCGAATAGCTAAATTTAATATTTACGACAATTTATCTAAATTTCCATAATTTAATTCAATTTATGCGGAAATTAAATCAATATCACGCATAACGAGAAAATTGTCGTAAATAGAGGTCACTTACCCGAGATTCCATGCTAGTCCGCAAATCGAGGTTGTATCGAGCCCTCGGTGGATGCCAATCGTCGAGCTACACAATTAAATATATTTTTCGGGTAAACTTTCAGTCGATAATTAATTAAATAAAATATTCCAAATTTAAATCGGGTCAATTTGACCGCTTATCGACTTACCCGAAGCTCGATTGCATCATAGGAATTTTCTCCAATTTTTTTCTTTTTCTTTTTCCCTTTTTCTTCCTTTTTTCCTCCTCTTTTTGGCTGAACCGGTTCAGTCCGGTTCGGACCGGTTCAGACCGCCGGTTTTCTCCGGTTCGGCCGGTTCACCGCCGGTTCACTGCCTTGTCGGCCGGTTCTCCGCCGGCTTCCACCGCCAGTGGCTCCGCAAGGTCGTCCGCATCTCAGATCTGCCCTCGGTTCGCCTCGAGCTCGCCGGAAAATGGCCGGTCCGGCTGTTCTCCTCTTCGCCGTCGGACCCATTTCCTTCTCCCGCCGTTTCCGGCGTTTTCCGGCAGCTTCACCGGTCGGGGCTACCACCAATCGCACCGTCTGGGCCTGGGGAGTCCTCGGCTGGGGGTGGGGTCGGCCAGATCGGCGCCGTTCGCCGCCGATCGGGAATCTTTCTCTCGCGGCTTCTCTCCCCGATTCCGGCCTCCTCCGGCGTCGGTTGGCCGTGCTGCCGGTGCCATTTTGCTCGCCGGCCTCTCCTCTCCATTTCCCAATGGTCGTCGGCGATCAAGGATCGCCGGATCTTCTCCCCCTTTCCGGCCCCGTTTTTCCGCTCCGTTTCTTTTTCTGTTTCTGTTTCTTTCTTTCTCTCTCCCCGACCCCCTTTTTTTTTTCTTTCATTAATTTATTTTTATTAATTTTATTATTATTTTTATTTTTTTTAATTATTTTACTATTCCTTAAAATACATTAAAATTACCCAACTATCTCTTAAAATTATTATTAAATTCTAAATTTATCAATTTAATTTTATTTAATTTATTTATTATATTTTAACCTCTTTTTCGGGTATAATTTCTCCGTATTTTTGGGATATTGTCCCGGGTGACTTTTCGATATATTTTTCGATTATTTTCGGGATTATTTTTCCGAACTAAAAATTCCAATTGATCCCGATTAATTCCAATAAATTAATATCTTGATCAACTTAACTCAAAATAAATTTATTTCACTTTATTGACCAAGATTTCTTAATCCATTATTTTAAATTAATTTTTCTCATCGAAATTATACCGGCTTCCGGTCTTTTGACCATTTTGCCCTTACACGTGTTCGGGAATTAATTCAGTCAAACTTTCCTTCACGAACACTAATTCATTTCGTATTTTAATTAAATTCGAGTCTTACAACTCTCCCCCACTTAAGGAATTTGGTCCTCCAAATTAGAACCAATTCATATGAGTCCATATACAACTCCGGGTACACCGATTATATCATACTCTTAAATTCTTATGTGACCTTTTTCGGAGTGTATTACTACCAAAGGACTTTAATTAGGGAGATCGTCTTAAACCTCAATACTGTCTCTTTCCTGTTTAATGCTCGAATCAACTTCTTCAATATACTTGTATTTCCATTAAGTTGAACTTTTGGAGTTCATATCCAATCACCTGTGCTGGATCTGAATAGTATTCCCGAAGCATCAAAAGCTGAGACACATTGTGGGTGCCTGTTAATTCAAGCGATGACACCAGCCTACAGGTCTTATCTCCCACTTGTCAAATCTCTCGAAGATTCAATCCAACGAAACTCAATTTACCTTCTTCCAAAAGTTCGCTATGTCCTTATTCTCTTAGGACAAGAAATATTTCAATCATACTGATTCACCAAGGGTGAATTCCAATGCTTGTCTAGCTGCTCTGAGGTGTTCTTAATCTCTCATCCTTAACTAAACATCCTCAGAGACTTATTATCCAAGTCGAAAATGATTCTACCTGTCACCCACTTTTTCTTATCAAATTTGGGGAACAACCCCCCCACAGCCATACACTGTCTCATAACTTGTTATCCCGATACTCAACTGCCAACTGTCGTTATTGGCAACTTTAATTAGAAATCAACTGATCATTCCAGGAGCTTATAAAATCAATGGCACACGCTTTCATCGGATCCTCCAGAACCTGTACAGTCCTCTCTGACTGACCCTCTGTCTGAGGATGGAAAGTTGTGCTAATACTCAGTCGGGTTCCCATAGCTTCCTTAAAATATTCCCTGAAGTAGAAAGTGAAGCGGGAATCCCTATATGATACCATGCTCACTGGAACGCTACTTAATGTTTCACAATCTTCCTTATACCTGAATCCTCATATACACTTTGAGTATCTGGGGAGTTCATAACCAGAAGGTGGGTAGACTTAGTCACTCTATCGACTATCATCCTAATAGTCTCCTGATTTATCCGGGTCCCCTATAACCCATCACGACATTCATGGAGACTTGCTCTCGTTTTTTTTTTGTGCCGTGTCGATATAGGTAGGTGCTGCAATAACTCTGCAGACTTTTAATACTCTACCTTACTCTGCTGACACACTAGGAACTTCTCTACAGTCTCTACCATATCTCTTTTCATATCTGACCACCAATACCCTTTTCGAGATTTCAATATATAATCATTACTTTCCGTATGCACTGTATATCCCGAAGAGTGAGCTTCTGACAACATTACTATCTCATCAATTGTGGTCCTGGGGAGCACTTATACTGTCTCAGAACCTCTGTAAATCATTATCACACTCCCTGTGATCTCTGTCACTGTACCCTTCTGAATCTGACCCAAACTATCGACATCCTGTCGATCATCACGCTAAGCCTGGCAAATCCGGGCACTCTCATCCGGTTCTAATCATCAGGCTAGCTGTCACACCATCACTGTCATCATCAGAAGGGATCACATCTATACTGAGGCTCACAACTGCGTCTCGCAGCTCACGCTCCCTGACCATCATGTGTGGTACCATCCCGAGGCTCTTCTACTCAAAGCATCAGCCTTTCCTGTGTGGTACAATTTTCACAATTCAACTCTCTCAGAAGCTTTAGCCCACTATGTATATTCTCATGTTCACCTCTTTCTGTGAAAACAGATACTCGGGCTTTATGATCAGTGCATATCCACAATTTCTCACCCTGTACCTAATAGTACCATATCCTCGGTACAATTACTGTTGCCAACTTTAAATCATGGGTCAGATAGTTTATTTCATGATCAAGGAGTTATCTGACTCCATACTTGACTATCTTCCCATTATACATCAATACACAGCTCCATCATAATTTCGAGGTATCTGTACTCACTGAGAACCTCTTGAGCTGTTGGGTATGGTGAAATTAATCACAGTGGTCAGTTCATACTTCACTACACCGAGATCCCTGTCACATCTATCATCTTATTTATCATCTTATTCCAAGATCACGTTTTCTTAATTAAACGTGTCAACCAAATAGACCATATTGAGAATCTCGCAACAATCCATTGTAAAAGCCATCTTCCAATTGTTGCTTATAATTCGCCCTAGGCTTTAACTACACCCAGCATATCACCGATACTGCTGATTACAATTCGGTCCAACCCTTGACTTATTTACGCATAAGCGTATAAGATCCTTCTCAACCGCTTACGTTTTCAGGTACTAACCTGCGTCATTTCCTTTTCTTATCTTAACGGCTCTTATTAAATTTTTCTATGTTAGCCTTTAGGATTTGTCGAATTTTAATAATTCTTATCGTCTTAGTAAAGGTATCCTAATGCTAAAGGTATTTACTACGATGATCGATTCCGCGTTACAGGTTATATATATATATATATACTTTTAGACGCTGTCAAGTCTTCAGGTGGGGAGGTATTTTAAAATACCTTTATTAGTCCTCAGACTTAACCACAACTACTGGTTATGGTTATACCCATCTTTGTCCTTGGTTATAATTTGTGTTCGCTACTAATTGCCTTAATCCTTATTACTTCGTATACTCACTCTTACTCCAATACATCTTGTATTTATAATCAACATATCTCCTCAGTGTATCAATCATGACAAAACTCTTGTCATTATCATTCCGTGAGTACAATCCTTTACTCCTGTAAATTCAACTGTTGCACCCCTGTTTTTAACTTAAAATCTCAATATCCATATTCCGTTAATTAATCTTCCTCTATTGGGGTACTCATTTATCAGTATTGCCCAATGATGTAGGCATTCATGCCTTTTACTCACTTATATGTGAATGAAGGCAGTATGAATAAATATGTGGCACCAGGATCAATAAACATATGTACTTTATTATTCATAATAAGTGTGGTATCTCACACCACATCCATGAAACATCAATAGTGTCCTGGTCCAAGACATCCTCTCGCCTTCGTCCAACAACCTACTTTCCTTTTTCTTTTCGGCTATTGCCTCCCTTCTCGTTGCAGCTATACCAATGAAATTTTTCTTTGTCTCTTTACTTTTCTGTGGGGCGATCTCGCCCAACTCTGTGTAATCAAAATCAATGGTCCGTCTTACCACACTTAACGGCCATTTTCATCAATACCGTGTAGGTATAGACCCTCCTTCTGTGGTATCCACCACACATCTCACATTGCTTACAGTGCTCACACTGCTACACTGCTTCTTAGCAGGTCGAGATTCTCCAATCACAATGCCCCTCAAGAGTGCCAAAATTGGATGCACTGGGGCCTTACCAATTATCTTATTCCATAACTCATCAAATCAGATCTTTTTACCAATTACCATTTTTCCTATTTTAACATCTTTGTCATTTCTCGATTCTCTTTCTGTCTCTATTTCAGCCCTCATTACCTTTCTCAATCTCAGAGGCGTGCAATTCATGTTCTTATTTACCCAACTGTAAATCTGTGCACTGCCTCGGTATAAGTAATATCTCACGGGCCAATCGAACTCTAACTGAAAATCTGAGCCCTTCCATAAACTTTTAGACATCTCGACTGTCACTTGTTCATAGTGTCGAGGTAATATCTGCCCAGAATATAATCGAGTCTCCATGCTCGTCAAAAATCAAATCCTCTGGGTCAAAGCAAGGGCTTTAATCCAAAATTTCCTTTAAATCATGTCCGGGATATCCTGTCACCGGAATACATCCAAAAAGATTTCTCATCTTAACTCTGGATGTTTAACACTTAAGATGGGTCAAGCAGGTTTCCACCAATGCTCCGCTGCGCCCTCTGATCTTATTCATAATCTGAGCAATTAGCTCCTCAAAATAATCTCCACACTCCGCTCCAATCTCGCGAAGCGTGTCTCAATACTGTCCGATCTCTCTGTCGGACTCAGTGGGGCATACTCAACATTAGCCTCCATTTCAATTTCATCATGATTCTCATAGTCAAACTCAGCACGACTTAGCAGATTCAGGTCTACCTCTACGACCTCTGCCTCGTGCACTATCTCATCTAACGCGACTCATATTAAGCATTCCTGCATTCTCAACCATTTCTTAGTCAAGCCCATCTCGATATACACTATTGTATCTAACTAAGCACAGTAACACGGGGATGTAATTTCTAATTACTGACACTGACACACATCAGACCAATTGTGCTCTGATACCACCTTTATATGTCACGACCCAAACTACCCAAAAATCAGAGTTAATTTTTCGCTTTTTATTATTTTCTTACTTACATTCTTACCTGTCCTCGAATCGTGACCAACACTCCACTAATAATTGGGCTGTGCGTCAATGCCAGTCCCACCATACATCTACCCTAGTACTTATTTCTTCTCCAGTCATTTATAATTGTTATATTATTTATACATCCCCTAAAGTTACTTACAAACATGTTACTGTGCTATGCTTATGTAGATACAATAAGTACAAGTGTATATACCTTATGTTGATGGGCAGCAGCGGATATCCAGAATGCAGTACTGAGTCGTCGCAACTTCAACTGGAGATTATCTGTGGGAGAAAATGAAAGGGGTGAGCACATCAAGCTCAGTAAGGCAATCCTACGAACAAGTAGGTAACCATACTACCTACATGAACGTAGTGCCATGCATAAACCACCCTTTCTCCACACATTTTAAAACAATGCTATGCATTATGATGATATGTAAAACACATTTGCACGGAAAATCAACATGCAATTATTATAAATTATTTCTTTCTCAATTAAGATTTTCGCAATAAAGTCAGGACTCGACCCCTCCTGCGGGTGATCCTGACTCACACAAAATCATGAAAACGTTTACATCACACGTGGGTTTTGAAAAGCATGGAAATACCATCATGCAATTTAGTTTTAAAACCCAGTTTAAATCATCATAAAAGTCATCAACATGCGAGACTAGGCAACGTCTGTATATAGGTAAATAACTAGGACTATGGCCACATTTGTCCTCGTGAGTTCCTCAGCTACACGGATCCTAGTGTGCGGGTTCTCACCATGATCGGGAACCGCCCGGGAGGTGGGTCAGTCCATCCCGTCAGTCTTATCCGATCCCCGGCATCCGAAGATGCTGCATCCGGAGATGCCGTATCCGAAGATACCACACGGTACATCGTACTCCATGCTACTTGCACGGTACATCGTACTCCGTGAACCCATATAATATCTCTAGGTACTCCAGCCCAATTGGCCTGCTTCCCACAGAGGTTTGTTTCTCAATACTCATGCCATGTCTCAAAACGCACGTGCGAGCCTATTAAATCGGTGACACACAGTCTACCCGATGCTCCAAGCACGGCTCATCGCATGTTCTCATAAAAGCTGTGCGAGCGATGCTCAGCACTCTCATCAACTCAAATAAAACTGGCAGAGCCCGCTTTACATCCCCACAAGGCCGCCAACCTCATCCCTCACTCTCACCCCACCTAAGAGGTCTCTTGAGCCTGTTGGGCCTTTTGGCTGACTCCAAGGGCAGACAGCGGTACTCCACAAATCCGGTAAAACTAGTGCGAGCTAAGCTCAGCACTCTGTATGCAAATCGTATAAAAATCTGGTGCGAGCGAAGCTCTAACACCCTGTCTCAAAATCATATAAAAATATGGTGCGAGTTAGACTCTAGCACCCTGTCACGAAAATCATATATATATGTATACAAATCTGGTGCGAGTTGGACTCCAGCACCTATGCATGTAAAACGCTAGTGCGAGCTCTCGCTCTAGCACTAATGCATGCATCACACAAATCAAACATCGTGCGAGCTAAGCTCTAGCACGTCACATGTAAATAAAAACACGTAGGCGGCTCTGTTTCCTCAAAACAGTTTTCAAAACAATTTCACGTTGAAAGTATGCAATGCTGTGCATTTTCTTTCAAGGTGAGCCAGCCTACTCATGCATGCATCAAAACACCTCCAGAATGAGCAGAAACCTTTTGTTCTTGCTCCTCTCAATTTTTCCTAAATTTTTAGATTTTTACCCTTAACAAGGGTATTTTAGTAATTTTCCCATTCGGGGCACTAAAATTATTATTCGACCTCTAGACCCTTCAGATAAATTTTAAAGGACTGCGTATGAATTTTAAATTGCGTAAAGTTACCTCTAGCAGTCCGCAGAATTCCCTTACCTTATTTTCCTGTCGAGTCTGACCTTTTCTTTCCCAATGTTGTCTCGTCGCGCAGTCCGTTATGCTCCCAATCAAATGCCCGGAACTGCGTATTAATATTCCTCAGGTCAGATATTATGCAATTTAATCGTATTTAATCTTTTCTGGGCTTAATTTAAATCATTGGGCCCGTTTACCCCTATTGGGCCCGATTGCACCTTAATGGGCCTTAATCGGCCTTAAGCCCGTTTTCCACTTAATTCTCACTTTATCGAGGCCTATTGGGCTCACTGGGCCCACCAATAATTTATCGGGCCTCGTTCTAATTCTCGAATAGCTAAATTTAATATTTACGACAATTTATCTAAATTTCCATAATTTAATTCAATTTATGCGGAAATTAAATCAATATCACGCATAACGAGAAAATTGTCGTAAATAGAGGTCACTTACCCGAGATTCCATGCTAGTCCGCAAATCGAGGTTGTATCGAGCCCTCGGTGGATGCCAATCGTCGAGCTACACAATTAAATATATTTTTCGGGTAAACTTTCAGTCGATAATTAATTAAATAAAATATTCCAAATTTAAATCGGGTCAATTTGACCGCTTATCGACTTACCCGAAGCTCGATTGCATCATAGGAATTTTCTCCAATTTTTTTCTTTTTCTTTTTCCCTTTTTCTTCCTTTTTTCCTCCTCTTTTTGGCTGAACCGGTTCAGTCCGGTTCGGACCGGTTCAGACCGCCGGTTTTCTCCGGTTCGGCCGGTTCACCGCCGGTTCACTGCCTTGTCGGCCGGTTCTCCGCCGGCTTCCACCGCCAGTGGCTCCGCAAGGTCGTCCGCATCTCAGATCTGCCCTCGGTTCGCCTCGAGCTCGCCGGAAAATGGCCGGTCCGGCTGTTCTCCTCTTCGCCGTCGGACCCATTTCCTTCTCCCGCCGTTTCCGGCGTTTTCCGGCAGCTTCACCGGTCGGGGCTACCACCAATCGCACCGTCTGGGCCTGGGGAGTCCTCGGCTGGGGGTGGGGTCGGCCAGATCGGCGCCGTTCGCCGCCGATCGGGAATCTTTCTCTCGCGGCTTCTCTCCCCGATTCCGGCCTCCTCCGGCGTCGGTTGGCCGTGCTGCCGGTGCCATTTTGCTCGCCGGCCTCTCCTCTCCATTTCCCAATGGTCGTCGGCGATCAAGGATCGCCGGATCTTCTCCCCCTTTCCGGCCCCGTTTTTCCGCTCCGTTTCTTTTTCTGTTTCTGTTTCTTTCTTTCTCTCTCCCCGACCCCCTTTTTTTTTTTCTTTCATTAATTTATTTTTATTAATTTTATTATTATTTTTATTTTTTTAATTATTTTACTATTCCTTAAAATACATTAAAATTACCCAACTATCTCTTAAAATTATTATTAAATTCTAAATTTATCAATTTAATTTTATTTAATTTATTTATTATATTTTAACCTCTTTTTCGGGTATAATTTCTCCGTATTTTTGGGATATTGTCCCGGGTGACTTTTCGATATATTTTTCGATTATTTTCGGGATTATTTTTCCGAACTAAAAATTCCAATTGATCCCGATTAATTCCAATAAATTAATATCTTGATCAACTTAACTCAAAATAAATTTATTTCACTTTATTGACCAAGATTTCTTAATCCATTATTTTAAATTAATTTTTCTCATCGAAATTATACCGGCTTCCGGTCTTTTGACCATTTTGCCCTTACACGTGTTCGGGAATTAATTCAGTCAAACTTTCCTTCACGAACACTAATTCATTTCGTATTTTAATTAAATTCGAGTCTTACACGTAGTCCATCTACCAACTCCAATGGACTCATCATCCTGAACCACGTCTCATATACCAGGCGAGCAATCAGTGTGACACACAGTCATCGTAAGGCTCCAGCGCGGTATTTCTCAGTGCGAGCAACAGCTTCCAGCACTGTATCATCTCAACTCAGTAAAAACTGGTGCAAGCAATGCTCTAGCACCTTTCTCAAATCCATCGTGTGAGATAAACTCCAGCACGACATATCAAACCATAGAAACATGTGCGAGCTAACGCCCCAACACATTATCATTATAAAACCACGTGCGAGTCACGCTCCAGCACGGTTTATCAAAACATGTAGACGTATGCGAGTGAAACTCCAACATAGTCAAAATCATTAAAAACTGGTGTGAGCTAATGCTCCAACACTAAATCACATCTCAAATCCGATAGGTGGCTATTTTCTCTTTTAAAAACTCAAAACATGTTTATTTATGTAGCATACCATCTCATGCTAAACATGTAAAACTAGCCAACCTATCGATCATCGTTTCTCAATTGTCAAAATCAATACCTGGTTGAGAAAACGTTAAAAGCATCGTATAGATGTAAAGGCAATAAAAACATGCATGTCAGGCTATTTTCCTCCCCACATCCTATTTTCACAATATATATATATATATATATAAATATATCATAATCCGTTTCATGTTCCCATTTCATTTCATAGCTCAATAGCTAAACATACTACTTCTAGCGTCATATCTACTAAAAATTGCTGTAAAATATGTACAAATACCTCTATCGCTAACATACAGTCCCTAACCTCGAATCACGCTCGTATTTTCCTTCGTCCTTTTTGCTTCGTTCTCGATCCAGGTTAACCGTGTTCCACGTATCTCAATCTACACATGTAAATCGTTAAGTTTTTTTCCTTTCCCTCTACTAAACATACACATTGTCTTCTATTTATCTATACATACTCCTCAATCCCTTAAATCACATTTCACTCTTCCACTAATACCCTTTTATCATCTCTTAAGCTTTCCATGGATTTCCTCTTTACAAGTCTCTCTTAATATTACTCATCCATTACTGCATTCATCTTATCTATCCATATTCACATATTATCCAACTCACAAATGTCTAGAAACCCATATTTAAGGCTTGAAGGTTGAAGAGCTTACCTCTTTACTTAGCCAAACTTGTGGTAGCCAAAACTCATTCTCTTGGTCACACCAATGTGTGATTTTTAGGTATGTTGTTGTTCTTACTTCAAGGAACAACTTTCCCTTCTTGAGCTTATTCAGATTCTTATTGGAATGTAATGATTTTTAGAGTAAGAAAGCTTGAGTCTTTGAGAGAAAATGGCAGGTGCGGGTTTGGTGGGAGCAAAATCTGATTCTCAGTTCAAATCCCGTGCCCTTTTTATAGACACAGAGACATGAGATCGATCTGGTCCTTGTAGAGATTGATCTCTGCATGGTTTGGTAGTCCTTTTTACCAAACGCAGCTACTACTAGATCGATCTTCTTCCATGACGAGATCGATCTGTTTGCAAGCAAATTCCTTCTTGGAGATCAATTTGCCTCTTGTAGGAGATCGATCTGCTCCTTACAGAACCTTAAGGAGATCGATCTATCGCTTATAAGAGATCAATCTGTGCCTTGTGAGAGATCGATTCCTTCCAGGCAGAGACTTAAGGAGATCGATCTGCCTTCCCATGAGATCGACCTGTCCAGTTCCATTTGACAAATTTTGGGCATTTCATGAGAGGTGATCGATCTCTCCTTCATATGAGATCGATCTCTCATCCCTTGCACCCTCATTTTCTGCAGTTTTCTGAAGATTTCTCAATGTACATTCATCCTTATTTGCTGTATACCTCAATTTACAATCTGTCAGACCCGTATTTTATGTAGCATGTTTCTTATGATTCCTATGTGTATGAAGACTCTATTATAATAGTTGAATCATAAGAAGAGTATTTACTAGATTTAAAGAGTATGTGAAATGATTTAACACGCATAAGCTACATAAAAGCCTAATGTGAGCTATAAGAGTCACAAGCTAAACTGAGTGGATCTGAATCATTATGATTGAAAATAAGACCTTAAAATGAGAAAATATAGAGAGCTTATGAAGGAAAGTCAGTTTGATTTAGTTCCGAACACAAAGAACGAGAGTAAAAGCTAAAAAGGGTAAAATGGACCTTTTTAGCGAGTTAAAGTATTTAAGGTGGGTGAATTTATCTACCGAAGACGGCCAAAACGTAAAGACGAGAGTGTAAAACATAAGATATGACACTTTCAAAATTTTGAAAAAAAGTCAACTTGGTCAATGATTAAGGAAAAAGTCAACTATAGTTAAGAAAAGTGGATTTTTACCATAGTTGACTAACCGTGGTTAGGAATTAACCTAAGTACGGAGAAAAATTTGGAAAAAAATATTCCTGGTCAGAATACAAGATAATCATCCCCGGAAGTAAGGAAAATTTATTTAGAAGGATTTCAGATTTAATTTAATGGTTAAAAACGTAATGGGCCTAAAGTGAAGATTTTAAAGCCTATTAAGGTATACTAAACGTAGATCGAAATTCTTAGGTCCCTTAGATCGAATTGTTGGACCGATTGATAGGCCAAATATTGAGACAATAAAAGGCCCAAGGTATAGTAAAAATTTCATCCCGAAAGCCCATTAAGAAAGCCCAAACCGAGAGGCCCAATTGTAAAGCCCATTAGGTAAATATCTAACTATAGTTAAAGCTAACTATGACTCATTAGATGACTCATTAGTTGACTCATAACTAAACCTTAGGAAGTCAATTTTAATGGCTGAAAAGTAAGGCTTAATGGCTAAGTAAATGACTTATAAAATCAGCCACACCATTGTCATCTTCACCATACCATTCTCGGCTACATAAGGAAACCATTGAAATACATTTATCCAAGCTTTCTCTCACTAGAAATCACTAGGATTTAGGCATATTTGGAACTTGCATTCTTCATGAAAGTTGTTCCAAATTGAGAGGAGAGTAACATATATTGGAATTGGCTATCAAGAAGCCATAGTGTGCAAACCGTGAGGCTCTAAAGTTTCGGCCAAGTGTAAACACAAATACTAGGTATATTTTCAAGCTTTCAAATTCATATATGTTAATGTATGAATGATTTTAAGTATATTGGTATATGTTTTAAGCATTGAAACATATGAAATCACTATGATCATGGTTAGGCCGAGAGTGAGTAGTGAAATATTGATGAATACCCATATGATATTATGGCATAAATGAGTTAATGTACATGTGTTAATGATTATGGTATAGTTAGAATTAATCAATTTGATTAATTAATACATGTATTAAGTTGGCAATCAAGGTGTTTGATAAAATGCCTAAATGAACTATGTGATGCTTAAGAACATTGCCAACCAAGTGTTTGTGAAAATGCCAAAGTGAATTGGCTAAGGAAATGGACATGGACGGCATGCCATGGTGTGACTTACGACATGGAGTGCTCTCGGCCATGGCACGTGGCCGAGAGGTCCAATGGGCCAAGCCCAATTATTTTAGGCCCAATGTGATGTAATGGGTCTAGGACAAACCCAATAAGAGTTGGTGGGCTCTACAAGCCCAATAGGCCCAACAAAAATGAATAGTAAAATGGAAATGTGCTTAAGGTATAATTAGGCTCATTAAGGTTTATTAAAGCCCATTAAGGGAAATAGACTGTATTTAATGTGAAATACAGTAGGAAAAATATAATTAACCTAATAAATGGTTATATACAGCTCCAAAGATTATTGGAGGAGCAAATCGGACTGCTGGATCGAGCAGCGTTGAAAAAGTAAAATTTCTCGAGTGATTACAGGTAAGGGACTTTTGTGAGTAGTTAGAGATACCTGCACGTATTTTTGTCTGCTTTTACATTCACTTAAAAACTCTGAGGGTCAGGGAAAGTGAATAATAATTATTGTGACCCGATAGTGGCAAATTAAGATTTTGCCCTTAGTTAGGAAAAAATTCAACTTTTGTGAAAAGTTGTAAAAAGCATAGAAACCATCATTTTGAGTTTTTTCCTATTGTTTAGCAGAAGAATAAATAGATGGGCTAATGATTTTAAGGTTGATATGAATTAAGCACACTTTATAGCGCTGATTTTGATGTTTTGAAAATCATTCCTTTTTAAAGAGCTAGCTGTCATATTATGTGAGAATAAATCATGCTAGAGCACAACTCGCACTTGATGTCATATATTTTCCACATATATCAGTGCTGATGTATGATTCGCATTGGATTTTCATGACATGCATGATAGAGTGCTGGAATTATTACTCGTACTCAGTTTTATATGATATATGCATGAGAGAGTCCTGGAGCGATTGGCTCGTACTCGAATTTTACATGAGATACATGACAGAGTGCTAGAGCGTTGCTCGTACTTGATTCTTCATGATTTATGCTGACATAGTACTTGAGCTATTGCTCGTACTTGATTTGATGAGTTTTGTGCATAGCATGGTACTGGAGCTATTGCTCGTACTTGATTTGAAACATGAACTATTCATTGACCTAGTTGCTGGAGGTTTACTCGCACTAGAGTTGAGTTTGTGATGTGAAACAGTGTTTGAGCGGAGTGTCGACTATGAGTCGCGCTCAAAGGCGCGCACTGTAATTTATGTGATATATAATACATATTGAAAACCATGCTTGATTTCCTCGTGTAGATTGAGTGTCACACTTTGAGAGGTTTGCATGTGGATTTAGAGACGTGATATGATATTCCATGGTTTGAGGGCTAAGACTTATGGCAGGCACCCCGACTGTGATGTAGGATCCACGGAGTACGTTGTATCGTGCGAGTGGCATGGAGTACACTGTACCATGTGGTGTTGTAAAGTTGAGGAGGATATAGCTGGCGGTTGTGATGGACTGACCCCCCTCCCATTACAGCAGTGATGCCCCGTACACTAGGATTTCATGTAGCCTGGGATCACCATTATAGGATATGGCCATAGTTCAGGATATTATTACATTTCACCACACAGTCTCACATGATATATCACCTGATTGACTGATTTATTTATGGATAGACCTGAGGGATGAGTCAGAATCTGATTGTTGTGATGTGAATAATTTAA
The DNA here is from genome assembly GCA_033439115.1 of Firmiana major. Classification (NCBI taxonomy): domain Eukaryota; kingdom Viridiplantae; phylum Streptophyta; class Magnoliopsida; order Malvales; family Malvaceae; genus Firmiana; species Firmiana major. The sequence continues at coordinate 14,497,164 of CM065903.1, read as the reverse complement.
ATGCCATATTTAATGTGATTTAAATATACATGGCATGATTTATCTAAAGGCATTGTGATATTATAAAGATGCATTATTTTGCACTACATGCCTACATTTGAGAAAGCAAGCATATTTTTGTACATTAGATTTAATCTGTACAAGTATATATATATATATTTAAAGACATGCTTTTAAAGTGAGTTAAGGAAATGATATTTTCGAGGCATAGCATTATTTTGAGTAGATAGTGTAGATGTCTATTTGCTTGCCTGATTTCCTTACTAAGCGCGTTGTATGCTCACCCCCTTTCTTTTACATCTCTCTACAGAGCATCAGCAGTAGAGTGAGAGCATTTGAGGGATAGTATTCCTGTTGTCCGCTACTATTTCCTACCGATCGACAGGTATACATATTTTGTATGGTTATGTAGCACAATGATGTATACGATATATATTATGGGGAATGTATTTGTATTAGTTTTATATGATCTCACATGTATTATAAAAGAAGTTACAGTCAGTAACAGTATGTTGACATGTATGTATGATAGTGAATGATATGGTATGAGAGTAAGCTAACATCGAATCACAGCCCAACCATTGATGAGAGGAAAGGTAAGATAAAATGTGAAAAATTTGTAATGGTTTTAGTTAAGTCACGGAAGGGTCGTGACACAATCCTTGCACAATTAGCACACCATGACATCCATTCTACATAGTTCTTAGTTAATGAAACTTGTGCACACTACTTGAAAGCATGGATGTTTCATTAAATTTCCAAAATCCTTACATCCTCCTATCATTTATACTCATGTACTAATACATATGCATACATCATAGCTTCTTAAGCTATTTTTTTGTAACAACGTACATATACATCATATCTTCATAAAAATAAATACGTGTGGAATTATGGGCATTAGAGCTTTGGGGAGCACAAGTATTTTCTAAGATAGATCTACGATCTGGGTACCATCAGTTGAAGATACAGAGTGGAGATGTACCTAAGACAACATTTCGTACCCGTTATGGCCACTATGAGTTTTTGGTTATGCCATTCGGATTGACAGATGCCCCCGCAACATTTATGGCTTTGATGAATGATGTATTTAAGTCATACCTGGACCGGTTTGTGATAGTGTTCATCGATGATATATTGGTTTATTCCAAGTCCAGGGAAGATCATGAGCAACACTTGAGGATAATTCTGCAGACCCTCCGAGAGAAGGAATTATATGCCAAACTCAGTAAGTGTAACTTTTGGTTAGAGCAGATTTCATTTATGGGCCATGTTGTATCAGAGGATGGGGTATCAGTGGATCCATCAAAGATTGAGGCAGTTGTATAGTGGGAACAGCCCAAGATAGTTACTGAGATCAGAAGTTTTCTGGGATTGGTAGGTTATTATCGAAGATTTGTTGAGGGTTTCTCCAAACTAGCTACTCTGTTGACACGCCTTACGCGAAAAAAATGTTAAGTTTGTATGGGATAAAGCTTGTGAGAGGAGTTTTCAGGAGCTTAAGCGTCGGTTAACCACTGCTCCAATTCTTACCATTCCTACCAGCTCAAGAGGTTTCTCTGTGTATACAGATGCATCACACTAGGGACTGGGCTGTGTACTTATATAGGATGGGAAGGTAGTTGCCTATGGATCCAGACAGTTGAAGGATCACGAGAGGAACTATCCGACTCATGATTTAGATTGGCGGCTGTAGTGTTTGCATTAAAGATATGGCGCCACTATCTCTATGGTGAGAAATTTCAGACATATATGGATCATAAGAGCCTTAAGTACCTGTTTTCGTAGAAAGAGCTGAATATGAGGCAGAGAAGATGGCTCGAACTCCAAAAAAATTATGATTGTGAGATCATGTACCACCCGGGTAAGACGAATGTAGTTGCCGATGCATTGAGCAGGAAGAATCTCGGGTTGGTGTCTTATATGATGGTTCAAGAACATGAGTTGTTGGAGCAATTTGTGAACCTCAGTTTGGATATAACCCCACCTGGTTCAGAGAGATTATATATTATGGCTAGTTTGAGATTGGAGCCAAAGTTGATTTGTCGTATCCGATAGGCTCAACAGAATGATCGACAGTGTATCGATTCGTTGAGTTAGATACAGGCAAGTATGGGTACTGATTTTGAACTGAGTACAGATGGATTGTTGAGGTACAGGGGCAAAGTATGTATTCTCGAGGATCCAAAGATCAGGAGATTAATTTTAACAGAGGCTTACTCATCGAAGCATAAGATACATCCGGGGAGTACCAAGATGTATCAAAACCTTCGAAAGGTTTATTGGTGGTCTGGAATGAAAATAGACATTGCTTAATATGTCGCTAGATGTCTCATCTGTCAACAAGTGAAGGTAGAGCATCACAAGCCTACAGGGTTATTACAGCCTCTACCGATACCGACATGAAAATAGGAGTACGTCACCATAGATTTTCTGATGGGTTTACCTATGACTCATAGAGGTCATGATGTCATTTGGGTTGTTGTGGATCGGTTGATGAAGTTAGCCTATTTCTTAGCTATGAGAGCTACCGATACTCTGAGCCAGTTGGCAAACTTGTATATTCGAGAGATAGTTCGGTTACATGGTGTTCCAGTGAGTGTTGTTTCTGATCGGGATGCCCGCTTCACTTCCCATTTTTGGGAACATTTTCAGGAAGCGATAGGACCCAATTGAGTTTTAGCACAGCTTTTCATCCTCAGACAGATGGTCAGTCAGAGAGGACTATAAAGACCTTGGAGGATATGTTAATAGCGTGTGTGCTGGATTTTGGAGGCTCCAGGGATGATCACCTATCGTTAGCTGAGTTGTCACGACCCATTTTATCCTTTTTAACCAAAAATTGCTACAAATTTTTCGCATTTCTCCTTTCCTTACCCGATCGTGAACAAACTCACCACTACACAGTTGGCTGTGAGTCAATAAAAAACATGACTCAATATTCATTCTCAGTAAATAAAAAAAAGTGTCATTCATTGAAAGTTAAGTTATACATGACACGTTTCTAACTTTTACATCCCCCACATTACAATACAAAATGACTACTATGCCTTTACATGTTTAGATACAAAAAGAATCCCAGGGTGTATACCTTTTGGAGATGGAAGCAGCGGATGTCCAAAATGCAACGCCTCAGTCCTCACTGGGCTGCTATGTACGCTCTGTAGAGGGGGAAAGTAGAGAGGGATGAGCAACCACATCTCAGTAAGGCAATAATGCAAGCATGGTAGATGTCTATCCTATATAAATGCTGATAATGTTATGCATAAATCGTTCATAGCAGGAGCATGAGGAAATAAAACTATGCCACATGTATATACATATATCAAGTATTTAAAATCATGTAAATAGGCATAAAACGTGGAAATCTCAACATATAAGATTATCTCATGCTCAGTCTCATTAAATCTCATCACAAAAGGGAAATTAATTTAAGAAACATCATTTTTAAATCACATCACATCTCATCATAAATCAAATTATCATTTCTTTAAATCACAAATCCCATCAGGCTCTACCCTGGACAATCACAATCATACTCATGTGTCAAAACCATGTGGTAATATGTAATATTAAATGAGATAGGTCACTATATGTCATGACCCAAATTATCTAAAAATCAGAGTAAATTTTTTGCTTTTTCATTTTCCTTACCCGTCGTGAACAGTTACACTACTAAACAGTTGAGCTATGATTCGGTGTTAGTCACCTCTCACCTATTTCCCATTTCATTTTCATATTTCATTTGCATATCAATTTATTTAAGCTAAATACATCCCCAATATTACATCCATATACAGTACTGTGCCTCTATATGTTCAGATACAAAAATTATACAAATGTGTATACCTAGTCTTGATAGGAAGCAGCGGATAACCGAAATGCAAGACTACTGTCGTTCTCTTCTATTGAATGTACCCTGTGGGGTGGAAAATGAAAGGGTGAGCATAAACAGCTCAGTAAGGCAATAATGTAAGCAGGTAGATAACTATACTATCTACGTGCTGATAATGTCATGATATAGAATCGTTTACTTTTGGAGCATGAGGTAAGACTAAAACGATGCCACATGTATGTATATATCATATAAGAGAAATCATGAAATCCATATATAAAACAAACATGAAAAAATCCTCATGTATGACATCTCATGCTCGTCACATTAAAACTTATTTGTGTTATCATAAACTCATTACTTTAAAACTTATTTGTTTAATCATAAACTCATCACGTTAAAACTTATTTGTTTCATCATAAAACAACCACATCAAGGCTAAACCCCTCACTCGAGATTACCTTGATTCATTAAATCGCATCTCATTTAAAAACATAAATCGGGACATTACCCCTCCCTCGGGTTCATCCTGGTCTATTCAGACTGTATGATATCATGTGAGGCATGTAGGTTACTGTATGAAAATCGAGGACTATGGCCATACTTTGTCCCTGTGATCCCAGGCTATACGGATCCCGGTGTGCGGGGTATCACAACTGCAATGGGAGGTGGGGTCAAGTCCTACCCGCCACAATATCAAGTAACATCATCGAGTCATCATGACTGCATGGTACAGCGTACTCCGTGTGACATACACGGTACATCGTACTCCGTGGACCCATATCATAGTCTGGGGGTGCCTGCCGTAGGTCTTATCCACCCCAATACTATGTCGATAACCAACCCATGTCTCAAAGTATACGTGCGAGCATCTCAACTCTCTGCGACACAGTCTACAAGAGGCTTCCGCACGACTATATGCATGTCAACTCACGTCTAGTGTGAGCGAAGCTCCAGCACCACGCTATGCATATCATGATATCTAAAATCTCGTGCGAGCGAAGCTCCAACACGGTTTTGTGCACACACAAATTTCTCGTACGAACAATGCTCCAGTACGGCTTTTCATGAGTAATAAATCAATAAACTTGAGTGCGAGTAAGACTCTAGCACTCTTTTTACTCATGTAAATACGATAGGTGGCTCAATCTTGATAAAACATCTTTTAAAATCGTAACTGGTACAAACCGGTATTCTTTCGTATAATTCATTAAATCAACAACCAACCTATGTGCATATTTGCTTAAATCAAAGTAATACATTCATATAACACATTAAAAACATGGAAATCATGCAATTTATTTGCCTTACTACCCTTTTTGTAAATCTTATTTCCAGGGGCAATATCGTCTTTTTCTTTATTCACCTATGCCCCAGGTTTTCGTAAAAATTATTATTTCGTTTCTAGATACTTTAAGAAATTTTAGGCCCTGTAAATCCCCTCAAAAATACGTATAGAAATCTCTATGCACCTACAAAATTCCCTTACCTCGATTCACGCGTAAACTTATCTCGTCTCGATAATATCCGATCTCTCAGTCCAACTAGCGTCAACCAAGTCAACAGAACTGCATATAACCACATATTTTGGGTTAATTCACTTATTTTTATCAGTATATCACATTTACTGAGCGAATCTAACGTACTGAGCCTGTTTTACTTTATTGGGTCCGATTGCACTTTAATAGGCCTCGGGCCCCTTTTTACTTATTAAATCCCTTCTTCGAGTTTACTGGGCTTATTCAGCTTACCAATAATCATCGGGCTTCGTTCCAAACTAATTGGATAGCCCGTATACTATTTACGGTAATTACGTTGCAAATCCGATTAATATCCCTTTTATACATAATTAATCAAAAAATTTCGTAAATTAATCAAAACTCTGTATTAAAGGACTCATAATATCGTAATTAAAATATACTTACCCAATATGATGAGGGGTACGAGAATCGGAGCTCAATCGGCTCTCGTTCGGGCTTTGTCGTAAAACTGCACAATTATATATTTAATCTCGGGTTACTTTCCAATTAAATATAATTTAAATAAATTTTTCGAAAATCAAATCGGTCACTTTTGACCTCTTATCAACTTACCCGAAGTCCGGTATATCCCCGAAAATTCTTTCCTTTTTTTCCTTTTTTTTGATTTATTTTATTTTGATTTATAATTATTATTTATAAATTAGTTTATTATTATTTTATTCATTAAAATAGTCAAAAATATTCAAAAATATCTAAAAAAATCAATTTTTTATTCCAAATAATTTTATTTAAGTTATTTATTATATTTTTAACCCTTTTTCGGGTATAATTTCTCCGTATTTTCGGGATATTGTCCTGAGTGACTTTTCGATATTTCTAAAAATTTTGGATCTTGATCAATTGGACTCGAAATTTAATTATTTCTTTGTTATTGATCAAGATTCTCAAATCCATTATTTTTAATTAATTTTTTTTGTCGAATTATTTCGGCTTTCGGTCTCTTGACCGTTTTGCCCTTGCATGTGTTCGGGATTAATTTAACCCGACTTCCTTTCACGAATACTCACTCATTTCGTATTTTAAATCCTTATTTCCAGTCTAAATCCCAGTCATTTAATTTGGGACCATTTCAATCATTTCTTTCACGAACATACTCATTTCGTGTTTTAACTAAATTTGGGTCTTACATAATCTCCCCCACTTAAGAAATTTAGTCTTCCAAATTAGAATCAAGTTAATTGGATCCATAACCAACTCCGGGTACTTCTATCGTATCATATACTGTCATTCTCAAGTGACTTTTTTCGGAGTGCAATACTACCAACATATTTTAATTAGGGAGATCATCTTAAACCTCAACACTTTCTCCTTCCAGTTTAATACCTAAATCGATTTTCCAATCATACGTTATACTTTCATTGAACTAAGCTGTTGGAGCTCATATCCAATCACATATGCTGGATCTGGATAGTATTTTCGAAGCATCATAAGATAGGATACATTGTGGATGCCTGCTAATTCAGGTGGTAACGCCATCCTACATGCTTTGTCTCCCACTTTGTCCAATCTCTTTCGAATCTCATTACGTCCTTATGCTATGTTCTAAGGGTATGTAACTTCCAATAATACTAATTCACCCTCGGTGAATTCCAATGATTTCTGTCTCTTGTCAACATAACTTTTCTATCTGCTCTGAGGTGTTCTTAATCCTTCACAATTAACTGAACATCCTCAGAGGTTTGTCTTACCAATTCGGGAACAATTCTCAATCTGTCACCCACTTCTACTTATCCAAATTGGGGAAACAACCCTTACGACCATATAATGCCTCATCTGAAGTCATCCCAATACTCAAGTGACAACTGTCATTATTGGCGAATCCAATTAGTAACAACTAATCATCCCAGGAGCTTATCAGATAAATGGCACACGCTCTCATCATATCCTCCAGAACCTGTACAGTCCTCTCTGTGTCATGCCCTGGAAACGCGAAAAATAGGGCAAATTTAAAAACTTTTTACTTATCAATTCACAATTAAGAGTGCATTCCTGTGCAGTGTCATGCATCATCATATTTATCATACCTTAGGATCTGAAGTTAATTAATCTTAATACATCCCATACAATGTTATCCACCAAATAGGGTTCTCACGTGGCAACGGCCACCAAATAGGGTTCTCACGTGGCAACGGCCACCAAATAGGGTTCTCACGTGGCAACGGCCACCAAATATACGTGGCATAGCCACAGAATAGGGAATCTCACGTTACCAGAACGGAGAAGAATCGGGCTTACATGCTACCAGAGTAATGCCCTGTGTGTACTCAAAATCACACACCTAAGTCTTATCACATAAGACTGGTTTGCCTTCACGTAGAACTCATAGTGGTTTTTCTCTCATAAACTCATTTGAAAACCGTTTTGTACTCAACACAAAACATATTAAAACCGAGTTCCAACCGGCAAAGCACGCACACATTTCTCAAATCTCGATATTGCCTTAACGTAGAGCCCAATTATAAACTCATAAAAACATTGGGCTCCAACCGGCTATAAAAATTATGTGCATTCTCATCAAAACACAACACATCAAACATGCTTGTTTTATAACTCACAAATCATGCTATATTAGTTCAAAATCACATACACAATTGGTTTAGTTTCCCTTACCTCTTTTCACCTCGTATAGTGCAATTGTTTCCCTCTTGTCACGGACTAGCCTCGCATTCCACTCTGGAACTCCCGAGCTATCCAAACGATGTTAAAACATCAATATTCATCATCACAGTACCTCAATTCTCAAAATCGAGCATAATTGCTCATAACACCTCAAATCTCTTGATTCTCGTAACTCTACCCTAAACTACAATCTCATTCACAACATCTCAACGTCCTACATTTCTCATGCCCAATTATCTATGCTAATTCACTACATTGTCTAAATTTTCATTTATAGCTCAAAATTTTCAAAATTACCAAAATTGCTAAATATCAACATCACTCCAACTACATTTTAATTTCATCAATCCCTAATCATTTTCCAGCTACTTCAACACAATGCCCATAACTATCATTACCAAAATCATCTCAAATATCAAGATCGAGGTTTAGAAATTATCCAAAACTTGTGGAGAGCTTATCTCTTGCCTCGATTCAATCCGTCTAACGATTTCCAAGTATGTTGTTTTCCCTTTGATGAGGAACAACTTTCCTTCTTGCCACAACCTCTGATTTGGACGAAAATGGGTGCCTTGGATGAGTGAGAAAGCTAGGGCTCAGTGAAAATGGGGGTTGGAAGAGAGAGAAAATGAAATTGCAGGAGAAAGGAGGGGTTCCTTATATAGACTGAGGGTAGGAGATCGATCTGGCTCTTGATGAGATCGATTTGCATTTGAATTTGGGGACGATTTGGGGTAATTTTATGCCTAGGAGATCGATCTGTCGAGGGGTGAGATCGATCTCTTTATGGCTTTATGAGATCGATCTGCTTCTTGAGGAGATCGATCTTCTCCCAAACAGAAACATTTGGAGATTGATCCCTTCCTCGTGAGATCGATCTTCTCTCAAACAGAATCCTAAGGAGATCGATCCTCTTCCATTGGAGATCGATCTGCTCCTTAAATTCCTCCTTCCTTGTCATTTTTAACTCATCAGATCGATCTCCCCTTCTCCAAGATCGATCTGACCTCTTAGTTTCACACTCATTGTTAAACACTTACACATAAATCTCCAAATATAATTCCCACAATTCACTTAGCTCAATAAATTACACTTCAAGTTCATATTACATAATTAAAATATGTCTGAAATTCTCAGATCTCACATCCTCCCCACCTTAAAAAGAATTTGGTCCTCCAAATTCGGCTCAACTAGGCAAATAGCTGGGGGTATTTCTCCTTCATGAGATTCTCTAGTTCCCACGTTGCCTCTTCCATTGAGTGATGTTTCCACAGAACTTTCACTAATGGGATGCTCTTGGTTCTAAGTACCTTCTCCTTCCTATCGAGAATCCGTACAGGTTCCTCAGTATAGCTCATATCCTCTTGAATGTCCATCTCGTCATACTCTATGACATGAGAAGGGTCCGGGTGGTACTTCCTTCAAGATAGACACATGAAAAAATTGTGTATTCCGGACATCTGTGGGGGTAATGCTAATCTGTAAGCTACCTCTCCTACTCTCTCAAGAACCTCGAATGGTCCTATGTATCGAGGACTCAATTTTTCTTTCTTCCCAAATCGCATGATACCCTTACTCGGTGATATTTTCAGAAATACTGCATCACCAACATCAAACTCGAGTGGCCGTCTACGCACATCCGTGTAGCTTTTCTATCTACTCTGTGCAGCCCGTAACCTCTCACATATGAGTTTCACACTCTGTACAGCTTGCGCAACAAGCTCTGGAGCATTTATCCTTCTGTCACCGACTTCTTCCCAAGCTACAGGGGATCTACACCTCCTACCATATAGAGCCTCAAAAGGTGCCATTCCAATACTCGCATGATAGCTGTTATTGTACACAAACTCTGCTAGGGGCAGGTGATCATCCCATGATCCCTTAAAATCCATCGTACACTCCTTCAACATATCCTCCAAGGTCTGAATAGTCCTCTCTGACTGACCATCTGTCTGAGGATGATAGGCGGTACTGAAACTCAATCGAGATCCCATGGACTCCTGAAACTGGGTCCAAAATCTGAAAGTAAATCGAGAATCTCTATCAGAAGTAATACTCACTAGAGCCCCATGTAATCTAGCTATCTCGCTGACATACAGCTCGGCTAAGGCATCCACAGTGTCTGTGCTCTTGATGGCAAGGAAGTGGGCACTCTTGGTCAATCTATCCACTATAACCCACATAGCATCATGACCTCTTCGGGTCCTCGGTAAACCCATAATAAAGTCCATGGTGACATGCTCCCATTTCCATGTAGGTACAGGTAAGGCCTGTAGTGGTCCTCCGGGCTTCCGATGCTCAGATTTCACTTGCTGGCATACTAAACACCTGACCACATATTTCGCCACGTCTCGCTTCATACCACTCCACCAGTACACCTTTCTCAAATCTCGGTACATCTTGGTACTCTTGGGGTGCATGGTGTATCGCGAGCAATGAGATTCTCTTCGTATCTGTCTCTTTAGGGTATCATCATCCGGTACACAAATTCGTCCTTTGAATCTCAACAATCCATCCTCACTGATGGTGAGATCCGACTGTGAACTCTGTTCAGCTTGGCTAACCATATTTATCAATCTCTGATCACTGCGCTGCCCATTTCTCATCTGATCTATGATCCTGGGCTCTATTCGCAAGCTAGCCAAAAATCCAGTCTCTATCTCTTTAACTCTGATCCGGAGTTCGACAAACTGCTCCAGTAAATCCCATTCCCTGATCATCATAGCAGATATCATACTCTTCCTGCTCAGGGCATCAGCAACTACATTCGCCTTACCCGGATGATATAGAATCTCGCAGTCATAATCCTTAAGGAGTTCCATCCATCTCCTTTGTCTCATGTTTAACTCTTTCTGATCAAAGAGATATCTCAAACTCTTGTGATCAGTGAAGATTTGGAATCTTTCCCCATATAAGTAGTGTCGCCAGATCTTCAAGGCAAATACCACAGCGGCTAACTCCAAATCATGTGCGGGGTAATTTCGCTCATGGTCTTTAAATTGTCGCGATCCATATGCGACCACTCTTTCATGCTACATAAGCACACACCCCAATCCTTGATGAGATGCATCACTATAAACCGAAAATCCTCCTGATCCCTCAGGGATAGTTAACACAGGTGCCGCTCTCAACCTCCTCTTCAATTCCTGAAAACTGAGCTCAAATTGATCAGTCCATATGAACGGAGTCTCCTTACGTGTGAGTTTAGTCAAAGGAGAGGCAATCCTTGAAAATCCTTCCATAAATCTTCTGTAATACCTTACCAAACCAAGGAAGCTTCGTACCTCGGTAACTGTCTTCGGTCTCTCCCAATTAAGCACAGCCTCCACTTTACTTAGATCCACTGATACTCCTTCCTCTGAGACTATATGACCAAGAAAAGCTATCCGATCCAGCCAAAATTCACACTTACTAAGCTTTCCATATAATTGTTTATCTCGGAGTATCTGAAGTACTAACCACAAATGCTGTGTATGCTCCTCATTCGACTGAGAGTATACTAGGATATCATCAATAAAGACTATCACAAATTTATCTAGATAGTCTCTGAACACCTCATTCATCAATCTCATAAATGCTGCAGGGGTATTCGTCAATCCAAAGGACATCACCAGAAATTCATAATGGCCATACCTTGTCCTGAAGGCCGTCTTTGGAATATCTTCTTCCTTGATCCTCAATTGCTGATAGCCCGATCTCAAATCAATCTTAGAAAAGACTGATGCCCCTCTCAGCTGATCAAGTAGGTCATCAATCCTAGGCAATGGGTATTTATTCTTCACCGTGGCTTTATTCAACAACCGATAGTCTACGCATAATCTGAGACTACCATCCTTCTTCTTAACAAATAATACTGGTGCTTCCCACGGCGAAACACTGGGTCTAATAAACCCTTGATCCAATAACTCCTGTAGTTGTTTCTTCAATTCCTCAAGTTCCACTAATGCCATCCTGTAGGGAGGTTTAGAGATCGGCTGAGTATCTGGCACCAAATCAATGGTAAACTCCAGCTCTCTCTTTGGTGGTAAACCTGGTAACTCATCTGGGAAAACATCCAGAAATTCACACACCACAGGTATATCCTCAATCCTCGGATGTTCCCGATCATCATCCGATATGAGTGTTTCATAACCTTCATATGAACAATCATATTTAATATTCTCCAAAATAATATTAAAATTCTCAAATTACTTACTAGAATTCCACATATTCATTTCCTCAATATCTCAACCGTACACTGTAAGGTTCAGGTAGGGAGAAAGTTACAATCTTAGTGTAGCAGTCTAAACTCACTCGATTGGTTGCCAACCAAGCCATTCCCAAAATTACATCAAACCTATGCATATTTAACATGATTAGATCTGCTAACATCACTCTATCTCCCATCTTTATTTCACATCCTCTACAGATTAACTCAGTCCTTTGAGATTCACGCATAGGGGTATTTACATGTAGTATATATTCTAGGGGTTTAAACTTCAAATTTAATCTACATGCAAAATGCTCAGAAATAAACGAATGCGTGGATCCTGAATCAATCAACACATGAGCCTTATGATTACAGACAGAGAGTGTACCTCTTATAGTTTCTGCAGAAGTGTCAGCGGCCTCCTTATCTAGGGTAAACACACGTCCCTGTGTAACAGGTCTCTTTCCTTTCTCTGCAGTAGTGGCCCGTCTCTGGGGGTTCACTCTTTGAGGCTGTTGTCTAGTAGGCTCCAAGACATGTGGTTTCTGAGGTTGAGGGCAATCCTTCACCATGTGACCCATGTCTCCACATCTAAAACATCCATGGATCGACCCAGTACAGCTTCCCTCATGCATTCGACCATAATTTTTGCAAAACCTTAGCTCAAGCCAGACATCTCGAGGGGTCTCCCTGATGTTAGGGTAAACTCTGGGTCTCTCTAATCTGCCCTTCTGTACCTCAATCCTTCCTCTTCTGAAGAAACCTCTCCGAGCATCTGTTTGGAAAATCGCTGGCCTCTTGCCCTTATCTCTATTCACCTCTCTGAGCTCGTTCTGGAATTGTACCATTTTAATTCCCCTCTCAATCTCTTGTGCTCGTCTCAGAGCATCTCCAAACTCGATAATACATAGCCTTATCAATCTATCTCTGATGACGGGCTTCAATCCATACACAAACTTCTCTGTGCGGAGCTCTTCATTCTTGAAGGTCTTTGGGTCATACCTCAATAGCGCGGTGAATTGGCTCTCATAGTCATCCACAGACATATCACCCTGTACCAAACTCAAAAACTCGGCCTGTTTCTTTCTCTGGGCGGCTCGTGGTACATATTGGGTCCTAAAGGCTATCTGAAACTCTTCCCAACCAATCACATCCTGGCGGGACATCAGAATACCCTGGGTAGTACCCCACCAATCTCGAGCTCTCCCCTTTAACATATAGATACTCATACTGACCCTCTCAGCATCGGTGCATCCCAGATAATCAAATATAATTCTCAACTCTGTCAGCCACTCCTCAGCCTCTGTAGGATCCTTCTTTCCCCTAAATACGGGTGGATTCATCTTCAAAAAATCCTTCAGTCGAACCATACTTCTGTCCTCAGGCTGAGTGATGGGAGCCACTGGGGGCATGGGAGGTCCTTGTGGTGGTGTAGGAGTAGTACCCGAGGCATTAACTCCAAAGTGTTGTGCGAATAACGCTGCCATCTGCTCAAAACCTTACCTGACATCGGTCTCAATCCGATTAAATCGAGAGTTACGACTCTCTGGTTGTGGAGCAGGTGGCGGAGGGGACTCTGCCTGCCTCCTCGAACGACCTCGTCGTCTACTCATTCTCTATCTCAACTCGTCTCCTACGCGTACATATCAAAATCGATTGAAATCTCAATACTCAAATTCAGTTCATGACCAGACTATTACAGACATTTGGGATGTATTCTATTTCACTTAACCGACACTGACAATACTGAACACCCTAAGCTCTGATACCAAGAAAACTCTGTCACGCCCCGAAAACGTAAAAAATAGGGCAAATTTAAAAACTCTTTACTTATCAATTCACAATTAAGAGTGCATTCCTATGCAGTGTCATGCATCATCATATTTATCATACCTCAGGATCTCAAGTTAATTAATCCTAATACATCCTATACAATGTTATACATCAAGTGTCTGCAATTACAATAATTGTCTGGGTACATGAAAAGATAAAAGATACCTCAAAATACAATATATGGCCTAGAGCTCAAGTCCTCTACTAGCCACTACTTCGTACGTCGCAGGGAAACTCTTTTTCACTTGAAGAAATCTGGGGGGAAAGAAAACAGGGTAAGCTTCTAAATCGCTCAGTAAAGGGGGTAAGGGACCCATTTTATAAACCAAAATGCACATCACAAAATATTTATTTGTATGTGAAACTCATTATACTTATTTGAAAACCATAGAATGAAAGTACTCAAAACGACATTCTCATATCTCAAATCATGTGAAAACATGAAGTAAAAAGGCTCAGTCTAGAGCAATAACAAAGCATGTGAAAATAATGCGATAATCACTTTCTCAATAAACGTGATAAAATCACTGTAATAATAATGCACGTGGCTCAGCCACTAAACACATGTGGCATAGCCACTGATTTAAATTCACACGTGGCACAACCACTAAACACACGTGGCATAGCCACTGATTTAAATTCACACGTGGCACAGCCACTAAACACACGTGGCATAGCCACTTATTTAAATTCACACGTGGCATAGCCACAGGATAGGGTCTCACGTGGCAACGGCCACCAAATAGGGTTCTCACGTGGCAACGGCCACCAAATAGGGTTCTCACGTGGCATAGCCACAGAATAGGGAATCTCACGTTACCAGAACGGAGAAGAATCGGGCTTACATGCTACCAGAGCAATGCTCGGTGTGTCTTATCACATAAGACTGGTTTGCCTTCACGTAGAACTCATAGTGGTTTTTCTCTCATAAAACTCATTTGAAAACCGTTTTGTACTCAACACAAAACATATTAAAACCGAGTTCCAACTGGCAAAGCACGTACACATTTCTCAAATCTCGATATTACCTTAACGTAGAGCCCAATTATAAACTCATAAGAACATTGGGCTCCAACCGGCTATAAAAATCGTGTGCATTCTCATCAAAACACAACACATCAAACATGCTTGTTTTATAACTCACAAATCATGCTATATTAGTTCAAAATCACATACACAATTGGTTTAGTTTCCCTTACCTCTTTGCACCTCGTATAGTGCAATTGTTTTCCCCTTGTCACGGACTAGCCTCAAATTCCACTCTGGAACTCCTGAGCTGTCCAAACGATGTTAAAACATCAATATTCATCATCACAGTACCTCAATTCTTAAAATCGAGCATAATTGATCATAACACCTCAAATCTCTTGATTCTCGTAACTCTACCCTAAACTACAATCTCATTCACAACATCTCAACGTGTCACGACCCAAACTATCCAAAAATCAGAGTAAATTTTTCGCGTTTTATTAGTTTCATACTTACCTCGAATTGTGACTAACCATAACCAATAATTGGGCTGTATGTCAGTGCCCATGTCATCTCCATACATTTACAATTAGTGCACAATTTAATTTAAATACAAGTTCATATATTCTGCACTAAACTTCTTCCATTTCATTACATATTTATACCCACTCTATACATCCCAGTGTCATACAAAATATAATACTGTGCTCATGTTATTTAGATACAAGAAACATATATAACGTGTATATATACCTCAAAAAGATAGGCAGCAGCGGACAACTAGAATGCCGTACCCAGTCGCCTCCCAATCTACTGGAAGAAATCTGTGTGAGAAAGTGAAAGGGGTGAGCACATCAAGCTCAGTAAGGCAATTCTACGAACAAGTAGATAACAATACAACCTACATGAACGTAGTGCCATGCATAAACCACCCCTTTTCCACACATTTCCAAAACAGATGCTATGTTATGATGTCATGTAAAATAACTCATATGAAATCCCAAAAAGCATGAAAACTTAACATGCATATCTTTTAAATCATTTATTTCTCGTTAAAATTTCATATAAGTTCAGGACTCAACCCTTCCCTCAGGTCACCCTGACTCACACAAAATTCGTGAAATTGTGTTTTCTTGAAAACATCAATATCCGAAAACATAAATATACGAGATACGAGACTAGGCAATATCTGTATATCGGTAATAACCAGGACTATGGCCATGTGTCCTCGGGAGTTCCTCTGCTACACGGATCCTAGTGTGTGGGTTCTCACCATGATCAGGAACCGCCCGGGAGGTGGGTCAATCCATCTCGTCGATCTTATCTGATCCCATGCATCCGAAGATACTGCATCTGAAGATGCCGTATCCGAAGATACAACACGGTACATCGTACTCCATGCTACTTGCATGGTACATCGTACTCCGTGGACCCATATCATGTCTCTATACTCATGCCATGTCTTAAGACGCACGTGCGAGCCTATTTAATCGGTGACACACAGTCTACCCGCTGCTCCAAGCACGGCTTATCGTATGATCTCAGAAAAATAGTGCGAGTGGTGCTCCAACACTCTCATTAAATCAAGTAAAACTAGTGCGAGCTAAGCTCTAGCACTCTGTCACGAAAATCATATATAAAAATATGGTGCGAGTTAGACTCCGACACCGTGTTATGAAAATCATGTAAAACTCTAGTGCGAGCTCTCGCTCCAGCACTAATGTAATCATTGCACAAATCAAAACTCGTGCGAGTTGAGCTCTAGCACGTCACATATCTGAAAAGTCACGTAGGCGGCTACATTTCTCAAATCGATTTCAACGAAAATCATCATTTGTTGAAAATATGAAATGCTGTGCAATTTCATTTAAAAGTTAGCCGACCTACTCATGCATGTACCAAAATACTTCGAAAACTAGCAGGAACCCTTTGTTCTTGCTCCTTATACTTTTTCCTAAAATTTGAAATTTTACCCTTGACGAGGGTATTTTGGTAATTTACCCATCCGGGGCTCTAAAATTTTTATCTCGAATCTAGACCCTTCGGGCAATTTAAAAGTATGTAAATGGCGTCGAAAATTCGTAAAGCTATCTCTAGCAGTTCGTAAAATTCCCTTACCTGGAATCGCGCGCAGACTTAACCTGTCTCGATGATACCGAACCTCTCGGCCCAAATGCGCGCCAACCAAATGTACGTAACTGCACATAACCACACCGTTGAGGTCAATTCAATTATCTTGATTAGTATATCGCATTTACTGACCAACTTTAAAGTATTGGGCCCTATCTACCTTATTGGGTCTCGGCCCATTTTATATTTATTAATTCCCTTCTTCGGGTATACCGAGCTTATGCAGCTTAGCAATAATTATCGGGCTTCGTATCCAAACTCATTGGATAGCCCGTATATCATTTATGACAATTATATTACAACTCTGAAAAATATTTATTTCTATACGAAATTAATCCATAATTCCGTAAAATAATCAAACTCTGTATTTAAAGAACTCATATTGCCAAAATTAAAATGTACTTACCCGTTATGATGCGGGGTATGAAAATCAGAGCTCAATCCGCTCTCGTTCGGTCTCTGTCGTAAAGCTACACAGTTAGGTAAATCCGGGTTACTTTCCATTAAAATAATATTAAATTAAATTTTCAGAATTTACCCGTAGGTCAATCTTGACCCTCGGTCAACTTACCCGAATCTCGAGTCGTCTCCGGTAAATTTTTTTCCTTTTTTTCTTTTCTTTTCTTTTCTTTTCCTTTCTTTTCCTTTCCTCTTTCCTTCCTTTTCCTTCCCTTTCCTTCCGGCCAAACAGTGCCGTTTCTGCCACTTTGCCGTCGCCGACGTTTTCGGCGGTCTTGCCGACCAATACCGGTCTCAAAAGAATCGTCTCCTCCCCCTGAATGCGTCGGTGGCTTCCGTTCAAGCACAGTCACGGTGGTTCACCGGGAATCAGCCCGTTTCCTCTTGGATCTTCCTTCGCTCCGATCGGCGTCCTCCGGCCACTACACGGCGCGTTTCCGGTGTCCTGAAGGTCGCCGGTCTCTCCTCTTGCACCTCGACTGCTCGTCGACGGTCAAGGGTTGCCGGTGTTCCCTCGGTGGTTTCGGGTCCCTCACGGTTTCTTCGATTTTTTTGTTTTCGGGTTTATCCCGATTTCTTCTCTTTTTTTTGTTTTCAGATTCATTATTATTATTATTATTATTATTATTATTATTTATAAACTATTTTATTATTATACTATTCATTAAAATACTCTATAATATTCCAAAATATCTACAGCTTACATTATTTATTCTAATTTAATTAATTTAATTTAATTTATCAAATTCATTTTTCTCCATTTTTCGATATTGTTCTTTCGTATTTTTCGAGATATTATTCCGGTGACTTTTCGGTATTTCTAAAAATTTCGGATCTTGATCAATTGACTCAAAATTGTATAATTTCCTCATTATCGATCAAGATATCTTACATCCTTATTTTTAATTAAAATCTTCTTATCGCATTAATACCGGATTTCGATATTTTTGACCATTTTACCCCTGCTCTTGTTTCGGAACCAATTTAACCTGACTTTCCTTCATACATCCACCATCTTTTCTTATTTTAATTTCGTATTTTTGGTTATCTTCATTTTGATCATTTTCGTTTGACCTATGGCCATTACAGCTCGTATTTAATTACTTTCGACGTTCACCGATATTCCATTTTATTCTTCTTTACAGATTTAATTTAGTCAATGCTCTTCTTATGATTCAATGAATATATATAAGTGTACATCGCATGAATCATAAGGAATATAGCAACAGATACGTACAAAGTGGATCTTACACAACGTCCTACATTTCTCATGCCTAATTATCTATGCTAATTCACCACATTGTCTAAATTTCCATTTATAGCTCAAAATTCCCAAAATTACCAAAATTGCTAAATATCAACATCACTCCAACTACATTGTAATTTCATCAATCCCTAATCATTTTCCAGCTACTTCAACACAATGCCCACAACTATCATTACCAAAATCATCTCAAATATCAAGATCGAGGTTTAGAAATTACCCAAAACTTGTGGAGAGCTTATCTCTTGCCTCGATTCAATCCGTCTTACGATTTCCAAGTATGTTGTTCTCCCTTTGATGAGGAACAACTTTCCTTCTTGCCACAGCCTTTGATTTGGACGGAAATGGGTGCCTTGGATGAGTGAGAAAGCTAGGGCTCGGTGAAAATGGAGGTTGGAAGAGAGAGAAAATGAAATTACAGGAGAAAGCAGGGTTCCTTATATAGCCTGAGGGTAGGAGATCGATCTGGCTCTTGATGAGATCGATCTGCATTTGAATTTGGGGACGATTTGGGGTAATTTTTTGCCTAGGAGATCGATCTGTCAAGGGGTGAGATCGATCTCTTTATGGCTTTATGAGATCGATCTGCTTCTTGAGGAGATCGATCTTCTCCCAAATAGAAACATTTGGAGATCGATCCCTTCCTCATGAGATCGATCTTCTCTCAAATAGAATCCTAAGGAGATCGATCCTCTTCCATTGGAGATCGATCTGCTCTTTAAATTCCTCATTCCTTGTCATTTTTAACTCATCAGATCGATCTCCCCTTCTCCAAGATCGATCTGACCTCTTAGTTTCACACTCATTGTTAAACACTTACACATAAATCTCCAAATATAATTCCCACAATTCACTTAGCTCAATAAATTGCACTTCAAGTTCATATTACATAATTAAAATACGTCTGAAATTCTCAGATCTCACACTCTGACTGACCATCTGTCTGAGGATGGAAAGCTGTGCTAATACTCAGTTGGGTTCCCATACCTTTTTGAAAAATATTCTCAAAAGTGAGAAGTGAAGCAGGAATCCCTATTTGATACAATGCTCACTGGAAAAATATTTGGTGTTCCATAATTTTTCATACACATAAATCCGCCTACACATTCAGAGCATTTGGGGATTTTCTAACCAGAAGGTGGGTAGACTTCATCAATCTATCGACTATAACCCAGATAGCCTTATGATTCATTGGGGTCCTCTGTAACCTATCACGAAATTCATGGTAACTTGTTCATATTTTTGTGTCGATATAGGCAGAAACTGCAATAACCCTGCAACTTCTTTTGCTCTACCTTACTCTGCTGATATACGAGACACTTTTTCACAATCTCCATAATGTCTCTTTTCATATCTGACCACCAATACCCTTTTTAAAGATTTTGATATTTTTATTTATTGCTTCTTAGATGCACTGTATCTCCCGAAGAGTGAGCTTTTGACAATAACTCTACCTCATCACTGTGGTCCTGGGGAGCACTTATACTGTCTCTGAACCTCAGTAAGTCATCATCACTCTCTGTGAACTTTGTCACTGTACCCATCTGAATCTGACCCACACTATTGACACCCTACCGATCATCACGCTAAGCCTGTCAAACCCGGTCACTCAAATTCGGTTCTAATCTCAGGCTAGTTGTCACATAATCACTGTCATCATCAGAGGGGATCACATCACTACCGAGGCTCTTTCTGCTTAAGGCATTAGCCATTACGTTAGCCTTTCCTGGGTGGTATAATTTCCACAATCATAATCCCTCAGAAGCTCTAACCCTTTTTTGTTCTCATATTTGACTCTTTTTGTGAAAACAGATACTTGGGGCTTTTATGATCAGTGCATATCTGAAATTTCTCACCGTATACATAGTAGTGTCATATACTCAATACAACCACTATCGCTGTCAACTTTAAATCATGGGCCGGATGGTCCTTTCATGATCCTTGAGTTGTCTGGATTTATAATTGACTATCTTCCCTTTTTGCATCAATACACAACCCATTCATTATTTTGAGGTATCCATAGACTCATGGAAAACCTCTTAATCTGTTGGGTATGGTGAGAATAAATGCGGTGGTTAGTTTATTACTTCAGTACACCAAAACTCTTGTCACGTCTATCATTCCATTCAAATACAACTTTTTCTAAGTTAAACGTGTCAATAAAGTAGTCCATTTTGAGAATTCTTAACAAATCATTTGTAAAAACAATCTCCAATTGTTGCTTATAATTTCCCCTGGACTTTAAATACCCCCAAAATATCATCAATAAGGATGAGGACAAATCGGTCCAGGTAAAGTTTAAATACCTCATCGTAGTTGAGTTCCAATAAATATTTCTAACATCCATATCCTTGACCTATGTGCGCATAAATGCATAATGTTCCTTTCGAAATCGCTTCCGTTGAAGCTACTAACCTGCGTCATTTCCTTTTTAACGGCTTTTATAAAATTTTAAATTTTTAAATTTTCCTGATTAATCGAATTCTATATTTCTTATCGTAACAGTAAAGGTACCCTAATTTTTTAAATGTATATTATTATGACTGTCGATTTCAATTTATAGGTTATTAACCCTCAGACTTGACCACAATTACTTTACTTATCAGTCCATGTGGTCACAATTCATATTCGCTACTAATTGCTTTAATCCAATTTATTTCACATATCAAAGATATTCGTACCTTGCATATGCCTCTTATTCCAATAGATTTTGTATTTAGGATCTATCGCATCTAAAAGCTTATCTCCTTTCGTATATCACTCATAACAAACTCTGTCATTACTCATTCCGTCAGTACAATAATTTACTCATTTAGTTTCAATCGCTACACCCCTTTTTCGGTGTAGAGATACCAATAGGGTTTTCTTTGTCTCTTTACCCTTCTGTGGGGCAGTCTCACCCAACTCTGAACAATCATTAAATAATTAGCCTGTCTTACCACAGTTAACGCCTATTTTAGTTAATAAAGTGTATGTGTAGGCCCTACTTCCGTGGTATCTACCACACATCCTACACTACTTACATTGCTACACTGCTTACACTGTTACTCTACTCACATTGTTCCACTGCTCATCTTGCTCCTTGCTAACATTGCTTCACTGCTCCGTAGCGGGTCGGGGTCCTCAAATCACAATACCCCTCAAAAGTGCTAAAATTGGAGGCACTGGGGTCTTACCACTCATCTTACCCCGTGACTCATCATTCTAATCCATTATCAACTGGTCTCTTTCCCGCTCTGACATCTTTGTCATTCTCTATTCTCTTATGTCTCTATTTTGACCCTTACTACCTTTCCCAATCTCAGAGGCGTGCAACACATGATATTATTCACGCAACTGTATTTTGCGCACTACCTCGACATAAGTAGTGAGCCAATCAGACTCTAATTGACAATTTGAACCCTTCCATGAACTTTTGGGCTTTCCGACTCTCACTGCCCATAATGTCAAGGTAATACCTGGGCAGGTATATAAATTGAGTTTCATACTCGTCAATCAACCAATGTTTCTGGGTCAATGTAAAGAATTTTTACCTGTAATTTCCCTTAAGTAGTATCCGAAATATTCTGTCACCAGAATACATCCAGAAATATTTCTCATGTCGGCTCTGGACGTCTAACTCTTCAGATGGGTCGAGCGGACTTCCACCAATGCTCCGCCTCGCCGTCCAACATAAACGTATTTAGAAGTCACCTTCTCAGTCGACATACCCCGAAAAATTCATACATCTTCGCTATCTCATTCACACAGTCCTTAACAACTATAGGTTTCTTTACTTCGCTATATACCAGAGGGGTGTGAAAATCTCTATAGTCTGAGGCATCTGTTTAGGCTTTACCCTGTCTATCCTCAACTACCTGCATAGACTGAGTAAACAACTCCGAGATATTTTTTACACTCCACTCCATCCTCTCGGAGCGTGTCTCAATACTGTTTGGTCTCTTTATAGGACCCTGTGGAGTATGATCAACATCAGCCTCCACCTTACTCTCATCTCGAGTCTCATGTGACGACTCATTCGACTCTCAGGCCGATCTCTACGGTCTCAAGCATGTGTACTCGCCCTTTCACCATAGCGACTATCAGTTATAAAAACTATATTCTTGCATTCGAAACTAAATTCTTAGCTGCAGTTCCATCTTGATATACACAATTGTATCTAAACAATGCACAGTACATGGGGATGTAAATTTACTTAACTACTAACACCGACTCATATCAGGCCAACTCTGCTTTGATACCATCTTTTTGTCACGACCCAAATTACCTAAAAATCAGAGTAAATTTTTCGCTTTTTCATTTTTCTTACCCGTCGTGAACAGTTACACTACTAAACAGTTGTGCTATGATTCGGTGTTAGTCACCTCTCACCTATTTCCCATTCCATTTTCATATTTCATTTACATATCAATTTATTTAAGCTAAATACATCCCTAATATTACATCCGTATACAGTACTGTGCCTCTATATATTCAGATACAAAATTATACAAATGTGTATACTTGGTCTTGATAGGAAGCAGCGGATAATCGAAATGCAAGACTACTGTCGTTCTCTTCTATTGAATGTACCCTGTGGGGTGGAAAATGAAAGGGTGAGCATAAACAGCTCAGTAAGGCAATAATGTAAGCAGGTAGATAACTATACTATCTACGTGTTGATACTGTCATGATATAGAATCGTTTACTTTTGGAGCATGAGGAAAGACTAAAACGATGCCACATGTATGTATATATCATATAAGAGAAATCATGAAATCCATATATAAAACAAACATGAAAAAAATCCTCATGTATGACATCTCATGCTCGTCACATTAAAACTTATTTGTTTTATCATAAACTCATTACTTTAAAACTTATTTGTTTAATCATAAACTCATCATGTTAAAACTTATTTGTTTCATCATAAAACAACCACATCAAGGCTAAACCCATCACTCGGGAATACCTTGATTCATTAAATCGCATCTAATTTAAAAACATAAATCAGGACATTACCCCTCCCTCGGGTTCGTCCTGGTCTATTCAGACTGTATGATATCATGTGAGGCATGTAGGTTACTGTATGAAAATCGAGGACTATGGCCATACTTTGTCCCTGTGATCCCAGGCTACACGGATCCCGGTGTGTGGGGTATCACAACTGCAACGGGAGGTGGGGTCAAGTCCTACCGGCCACAATATCAAGTAACATCATCGAGTCATCATGACTACATGGTACAGTGTACTCCGTGTGACATACACGGTACATTGTACTCCGTGGACCCATATCATAGTCTGGGGGTGCCTGCCGTAGGTCTTATCCACCCCAATACTATGTCGATAACCAACCCATGTCTCAAAGTATACGTGCGAGCATCTCAACTCTCTACGACACACAGTCTACAGGAGGCTTTCGCATGACTATATGCATGTCAACTCACGTTTAGTGTGAGCGAAGCTCCAGCACCACGCTATGCATATCATGATATCTAAAATCTAGTGCGAGCAAAGCTCCAACACGATTTTGTGCACACACAAATTTTTCGTACGAGTAATGCTCCAGTACGACTTTTCATGAGTAATAAATCAGTAAACTTGAGTGCGAGTAAGACTCTAGCACTCTTTTTACTCGTGTAAATACGATAGGTGGCTCAATCTTGATAAAACATCTTTTAAAATCGTAACCGGTACAAATCGGTATCCTTTCGTATAATTCATTAAATCAACAGCCAACCTATGTGCATATTTGCTTAAATCAAAGTAATACATTCATATAACACATTAAAAACATGGAAATCATGCAATTTATTTGCCTTACTACCCTTTTTTGTAAATTTTATTTCGAGGGGCAATATCATCTTTTTCTTTATTCACCTAATCCCCGGGTTTTCGTAAAAATTATTATTTCGTTTCTAGATACTTTAAGAAATTTTAGGCCCTATAAATCCCCTCAAAAATACGTATAGAAATCTCTATGCACCTACAAAATTCCCTTACCTCGATTCACGCGTAAACTTATCTCGTCTCGATAATATCCAATCTCTCAGTCCAACTGCGCGTCAACTTAGTCAACAGAATTGCATATAACCACATATTTTGGGTTAATTCACTTATTTTTATCAGTATATCACATTTACTGATCGAATCTAACGTACTGGGCCCGTTTTACTTTTTAGGTTCGATTGCACTTTAATAGGCCTCGGGCCCTTTTTTACTTATTAAATCCCTTCTTTGTGTTTACTGGGCTTATTTAGCTTACCAATAATCATCGGGCTTTGTTCCAAACTTATTGGATAGCCTGTATACTATTTACGGTAATTACGTTGCAAATCCGATTAATATCCCTTTTATACAGAATTAATCCGAATATTTCGTAAAATAATCGAAACTCTGTATTAAAGGACTCATACTATCGTAATTAAAATATACTTACCCAATATGATGCGGGGTATAAAAATCGGAGCTCAATCGGCTCTCGTTCGGGCTTTGTCGTAAAACTGCATAATTATATATTTAATCCCGGGTTACTTTCCGATTAAATATAATTTAAATAAATTTTTCGAAAATCAAATCGATCACTTTTGACCTCTTATCGACTTACCCGAAGTCCGGTGTATCGCCGAAAATTCTTTCCTTTTTTTTTCCTTTTTTTGATTTATTTTATTTTTATTTATTATTATTTATAAATTAGTTTATTATTATTTTATTCATTAAAATAGTCAAAAATATTCAAAAATATCTAAAAAAATCAATTTTTTTATTCTAAATAATTTTATTTAAGTTATTTATTATATTTTTAACCCTTTTTCGGGTATAATTTCTCTGTATTTTTGGGATATTGTCCCGAGTGACTTTTCGGTATTTCTAAAAATTCTGGATCTTGATCAATTGGACTCAAAATTTTATTATTTCTTCGTTATTGATCAAGATTCTCAAATCCATTATTTTTAATTAATTTTTTTGTCGAATTATACCGACTTTCGGTCTTTTGACCGTTTTGCCCTTGCACGTGTTCGGGATTAATTTAACCCGACTTCCCTTCACGAATACTCACTCATTTCGTATTTTAAATCCTTATTTCCAGTCTAAATCCCAGCTGTTTAATTTGGGACCATTTCAATCATTTCTTTCACGAACATACTCATTTCGTGTTTTAACTAAATTCGGGTCTTACACTATATCCCAAAGACTATGTTGGCCAACTATATCATACATCATCCCAGGCCACACGGATCCCGGTGTGCGGGGTATCATGCTGGAACGAAGGTAGGTTAGTTCTTCGCCAAACTTTCTCATCAATATCTCAACCACGCGGTACAACGTACTCCATGTGATATACACGGTACAACGTACTCTGCGAACCCATAACATGGTTGGGGGTGCCAGCCGTAAGTCTTATCTACCCCATACCATGTGTAACCTACCGAGTCTCAAATGCACGTGAGAGTACTTCCTTTTAATGTCAGGTCCTAGCCCCTCATGGCCTTGCTCGCCCCTTTTGGGTTCCTTGAATACCATATCAGGTCCTAACCCCTCATGGCCTTGCTCACCCTTTTTGGGTTCCCTGAATTAATCCGTATTACCCTCACCACGGCATCATACATACCACA
Organism: Firmiana major; assembly: GCA_033439115.1. Lineage (NCBI taxonomy): Eukaryota > Viridiplantae > Streptophyta > Magnoliopsida > Malvales > Malvaceae > Firmiana > Firmiana major. Next base: position 14,470,730 of record CM065903.1, on the reverse strand, counting down.
GTGTGAAAACCTGTGCGAGCTAAGCTCTAGCACGATACATGCATCATAAATAAATCTCCTCGTATGAGCAGCGCTCTAGTATGGCATTTATGCATAAAAACATAAAGAAACCACGTACGAGCATAGTTCTTGTACGATTATATGCATAAGAAAATAACTCGAAATCCACGTACGAGCAGAATCTCGAGTACGATTTACAAAACATCATCACAATTTCAAATCAAAGTACGAGCGAAGCTCCAGCACGTTTTGACATGTAAAAATACCAAAATCCCGTGCGAGCGAGGCTCCAACACGATTAAATTTAGGGATGTAAACGGGGTGGGTACCCGTTAATTTTGGACTACCCGACCCCGAACCCTATTAATAATTACAAAACCCGAACCCTATAATTACCCGATTAATTTTTGAAACAATTACCCAAACCCTATCCTAATAAATTTTGCACTACCCGTTAAATACCCGAACCCGTGTAATTACCCGATTATTCAATTTATATTTTGACAACCCGTTTAATAACCCGAACTCGAAACCCGAAACCCGACTATGAAAAAAAATTATTCTAACATCAAAAATCAAAAACATAAAATTAAATAAAAACATACATTTTTCATCATAATTAAACAAACTTTAATAGTTCAACAAGTAACTTGAAACCATTATGAGTGCATAATATATACCATAGTATTTCTAATTTGATACATTTGATTTCTTATGAAGTTATGATATATTTATGTAATGTAAATTAATTTAATCAATGATAATAATATTAAATGTATAAAAAGATGTAGACCTTAAATTGATAATTAATATTTTCATTATAATTTGTATCATATACATATACTATAGTATCATATATATAAATGATCATATATTATAATATCATATACTATAATATGAAGTTATCAATTTATCATATACTTAAAATTTTAATTTAAATCATTGATTTTTTTGAGTAAACAATGTTTTATTATAATTAATAATTTCAATTTTAAATACAATTTGTATCATATGCATGTACTATATTAGTATCATATATAATACATGTAAATGGTCAATTTGCAAGAATTACATCTTAATCAAATTTGAAACTTTTATCATTTTAATTTCAGTAGTTTATATTTAAAATTTAAATACTTATTATCTTAAACATAATTTACTAATTTAATTTCATAATTATTTTATTATAATATTTCATTAATTTTTTTGACTAAAAAGTGTTTTACTATAATTGATAATTTCAATTTTAAGTATAATTTATATCATAAACAAATACTATATTAGAGTGTGTGTGTGTGTGTGTGTGTGTGTGTGTGTCTATATATATATATATATATATATATATATATATATATATATATATAAGAATTTGATTTTAACTAAATATGAAACTTTTATTATTTCAATTTCAATACCTCATATTTAAAATTTTAAAACATATTATCTTAAGCATAATTAACCCAATTTAATTTCATAATTATTTATTTTATTATTATTTTTTATTAATTTTTTTGTCAACAATGTTTTATTAAAATTGAAAATTAAAATTTTAAATACAATTTGTATCATATAAATATACTATGAATTGATATCATATATGCAAATGACTAATCATTAATGTGTAAGAATTGCATTTTAACTAATTATGATTTTTTTAATTTAATTTTAGTACATTATATTTAAAATTTTAAAACTTATTATTTTATTATAATCAATTATTTTAATTTCATAATTATTTTTATTATGCTAATTACTAATTTTTTTTAGACACAATTTTATTGTATAAATATTTTTTAGAACACATTATGTCAAATATAAGTTATGATTTACTTGACAAGTTCATTGTATAAAGATTAAAAAATGAAGGTTCAAGTCCCCACAACCTTACAAATTATATTTTGTAAGCAAAAAATAACTGGGTTCGGGTACCCGAACCAGATTAATAACCCAATTACATTAATCGGGTTCGGGTATCGGGTATCCTAGGGGTACTACCCGAACCCTACCCGAACCCGACACGGGTAGTGAAATTACTACCCTAATCCGATTAAAACCCGTTTATTGGTACCCGAATCTGACTTAAACGGGGCGGGTAATACCGGGTACCCGTTTACACCCTACCCATTTACATCCCTAATTAAATTCACATAAACACGATAGGTGGCTCATACACAATCAAAACAAATCTCAAATCATGTTTAGCACTTCACATGTGCTATTTCACAAAACCATTCAAACATTAGCCAGCCTGTTCGTTAATTTGCTCAAAACAAAGCAATGTGTTTCTCAAAACACCAAAACATGTGGTTTTCGCATTTATTAGCCTTACGCCTTATTATGAAACTCACTTCAAAAACCAAATCATATATACATACTCGTAATTATTCACGCATATCATCAATCACTTTTCTTAAACATTCATGCATTTCATAAACGCCTTATATTCACCCACGAGTTCGAAGTACGAGCAACTATCTCTATATGCTCACAAAATTCTCTTATCTGGAATCGCGTCGCGTGATTTCGTTTCCTGAGAGCTGCTTACTTGCACGGTTTGTTACGCCTCCAACGAACTATCCGAAACTGCACAAAGTCATTTATCACATCAATTTAGTCCATATAACACAACTCTTGTGTTTGCTATAGTCAATTCAACCTATAGCCTCCATCAATACTTATAAGGCCTCGTTTTATTATTCTACTCATATCTCGAGTCTATTGATTCCTTTAGGCCTATTGACTCATACTATATCGATGTTAGATCGATAATAAGAAAATAATGTTCATATTTCATCAATTTCTTCACTATGGCATTTTATTAAACATCACATATAATCATTCTTATAAATTCCCTAAACCCATAGTATAACTTCATTTAGCCATCTCAAATCATCTACATTATCTCATAAACACTCTAGGATAGCCAAAAATACCAATTCATCCAAACCACATTTTCTCACACTAGACTTATTCTAGGTTTTCCTATTCCATTACATTCTAGGTAGTTTTAACCATCAATACTCATACAAATCAACTCCAAAAACAATAATTAGACAAACGTACTTAGGCTGAAGTCTTAGAAACTTACCAATCTAGTTTCTCTTTTTGCTCTAAAGGAAAATGTCCCTTGCTCCTTCAATCCAACAAATGGGGCTTTGATTCCAAGGTATGTTGTCCTCCTCTTGGATAAGAACAACTTTGTATCTAATGATTTTTCCTCAAATCTTACTGGAAATAGGTGGATTTAGAGAGAGAAAACTAGGTTTTGGGTTGGAAATGGAAAAAAAATGGGGGTTGTTTCCGTGATTTACAAATTTCACTGCTCCTAGTTATAGAATTGCTTGATGAGATCGATCTGTTGAGGGCTTAAGATCGATCTTGTTCTCTTAATTCCCTAATTTTCATGACATTTGAAGGCATGAGATCGATTTGTCGAAAGCTTAAGATCGATCTGTCTCAGGCAAAGAGTTAAGAAGATTGATCTGGCTAGGGAGGAGATCGATATGCTCCAACCTGAGAGCTAAGGAAATCGATTTGTTTGCTCTAAGGATCGATATCTTCATTTATAAAATGTTTAGCAGATCGATCTGGCCTTATTGGAGATCGATCTGGCCTGTTCTATTGCTCGAATAAGAGCATTTTTGGCTCTTTCAGATCGATTTGACATTCATATTTCCAGATTTTGCTGCAGTTTTGTGCAGTAACTTACACAAAACTTCCTTAATTTGCTGCCATAGTCATTTTCTCATCCAACCACCTTTAAGACTTGAAAACGACATCCATTCATACTTTATACACATTAAAACTTATGTGTATTCATTTTATAACCAATGGTATACCATACAAAACTAAATGGAAGTATAACAATTTATGCAACTCATGCAACTTCATCCCAATTGTTGCACTACTTATTTTAAGTTCCAATCACATTCATCACTTACCAAAGTCTATTTCCTCATATTCATACATAATGAAACTTGTACGTACATCACAAACTCTTATTACAAGTGTGTACATTGAATTTGTGGACTTTACATCATTTATGCTTTACATTGAAAATACATCACCATACTTATGAATTCATAAGGTTACAAATGAAATACGAGTCTTACACGAGTTCGCCTATAATAACAGCTATTATGTGAGTATCGAGATGACACCCAATGAGGCACTGTATGGATGCAGATGTCGATCCCTTATTGGATGGGAAGAGGTTGGTGACAGACAGATTTTTACTCCCGATTTAGTGTAGCAAGCCTCTGAGGACGTCCAGTTGATATGTGAGAGACTACGGACAGCTCAGAGTCGGTAAAAGAGTCATGCTGACAGGAGACGGAGACCGCCAAAGTTCGCTGTGGGTGAGTAACTATTTTTGAGAGTTTCTACCTCAAAGGGGATTATGAGGTTTGGTAAGAAGGGAAAGTTGAGCCATCGATACATTGGACCCGTTGAAATTCTGGAGAGGGTGAGAGATAAGGCTTATAGGTTGGCGTTGCCACCAGACTTAGCAAGTGTTAATAACGTCTTCCACGTCTCTATGCTTCAAAAGTATCACCCTGACCCGACAAATGTGATAAGATATGAGCCATTGGAGCTCTATGAGAGTATGACGTATGTTGAGAAGCCAGTTCAGATATTGGATAGGAAGGAGAAGGTGCTGAGGTCGAAGACTGTACCCTTAGTGAAAGTTCTTTGGTAATATTACACTCTGAAGGAAGCTACATTGCAGATAGAAAGTATGATGCAAGAGAAGTACCTAGAGTTATTTTCAGATTAACTTGGTTCTAATTTGAAGGACCAAATTCTTGAAGGAGAGGAGGATTGTAAGACCCGTAAATTTCTATGTAATGTATGTGATTATTTGATGTACCGATATGTTACATTACATATGAAATATAAGAAATAAACGTTTTTAAGTTCTAAGTGGGAATGAATTGATAAATAAGTGTTGAAGTGATTGAGTATGAGTTTAAATGGGAAATTTGCAGTAAAAAGGGTGCAGGATGAAGTCCAGATCGATCCCATGCAAGGAGAGATCGATCTCGTGGCCTGGAGAGCACCATGCTAAGCATTTTCCAAGAGGGAGATTGATCCCTCACTCAAGTAGATCGATCTCTATAGGTCTCGGGTTGGACCAGATCAATCTCCTCTTAATGGCCAGATCAAACTCTTAAACTCTTGGCCTGAAATAGATCGATCTTATTCCATCAAGCAGATCGGTCTCATGTAACATGGTAGATCGATCTCATACATTCAACAGATCGATCCCCTGCCTGCAATATGGTCAAAATTTTGAGGATTCAAGCAAGGCCAGATCGATCTCCACCCTATGTAGATCAATCTCCTAGTGCCATTCCTATAAAAGTAAAGGAGTTGGATCGACATTTTCACGGGAACAAAACCATTTCTTCCATTTTGAACCTTAAACCTAGCTTTCTCTCTCTATACCATCCCATTTCTATAAAGATTTAAGAAAAAGCTATTAGAGAAAATTTGTTCATTATAAAGAGAAGAACAACATAGTTTGGAATTAATACTTCATTGGTTGGATTGAAGGAGCAAATGAGTGTTCTTATTTGGAGCATGAAGAAAATTAAGCTTGGGGAGTTTCTAATACACCAACTCAAGGTATAATTATCTAGTTGTTGTTGTGAGTTGATTTGGTGTGCGTATTGATGATTAAAACTACCTTGAATGTAATGGAACAAGTAAAACCTAGAATGAGTCTAGTGTGAGAAAATGTGATATGGGTGAATTGAGGATAAATGGAGTATGCTAAGGTGTTAGTGAACTAATATGCAAGATTTTGGGATGATTGAATGAAGCTACATTATGAGATTAGGTAAGTTATGAGAATAAGTGTATGAGGTGTTTGATAAATTTCCATAGTGAAGTAAATAATGGCTTAGAGACGCTATGAGCTTAATATCGATTTAGTGTGAATCAATAGGCCTAAAAGAGTTCAATAAACTCTCGAGAAATTAATAAAGTGATTAAAACAGGCTTAAAATGAAGAGAGGCCTTATAAATGTTAATGTAAACTAAAGGTCGAATCGACTATAGTAAACGTTAGAATTGTGTAGTATTGGACCAAATTGATGTGGAATATGATTTTGTGTAGTCCCAAAGATTTCGTTGGAGCCTAATCGAACTGCACAAATGAGCAGCTCTGTGAAAGTGGAATCATTTAATACGATTTTCAGGTAAGGGAATTCTGTAAGTACTTAGAGATAACTGCTTGTATTTTGTGGGTGAAAATAGGGCTTTGTCAATGCATGGTTACGTAGAAAAGTGATTGATGGCATACATGAATGTCTATGAATATATATATATAAGATTCGGTTTGAAGTGAATTTTACAAAGGGATAGTAAGGCTAATAACTGCATAAATCACATGTTTTAATATCCTTACAAAATAATTTGCTTCGGTTTAAGCAAACTTGGCGGATAGGCTGGTTAGTGATATCATGATTTGTGAAATAGCACAAGTGAGGTGCTAATTTTGGTTTTTTTGAGAATGTTTTGTTGAAATAGAGTCACCTATCGTACTTATATGAGCTAAATCATGCTAGAGCCTTGCTCGCACTTGATTTTGATGTTTTCAATATGTATGAAACGTGCTACAGCCTAGCTCGCACCATATTTTGAGTCAACGACGTTTTATAAGCTGTGCTGGAGCTGATAGCTTGTACGTGGGTTTCCTTGACTTATGCATATAATCGTATTGGAGCTATGCTCGTACGTGATTTCTTCATTATTTGTTATGCATAAAATCGTATTGGAGCGTTGCTTGTATGAGGATAATTATTGATGATGCATGAAATCGTGCTAGAGCTTCACTCGCATTGGATTTTCACACTGTGGTATGTATGAGCTGTGGAGATGGTAAGATCCTCAAGCCCAACATCCTCAAGCCCATCGGGGTGGGGAGGTTCTGGTCGGTGGGGAGACTCTCTTACAGTAAAAGGAAATTGGTAAGATCCTCAAGCCCAACATCCTCAAGCCCATTGGGGTGGGTAGGCTCTCTTACATGAAAACCTAATGCTCGTATGTGCACTTGAGACTGTGTAGGTTACACATGGCATGGGGTAGATAAGTCCTATGGCAGGCACCCCCAACCATGATATGGGTCTGTGGAGTACGATGTACCATGTAGATCACATGAAGCATGATGTACCGTGTGGTTGTGATGATAATTTGAAAAGTCTGGCGAAAAAGTAATCGACCTTCATTCCAGTATGATACCCTGCACACTGGGATCTGTGTGGTATGGGATGATTTTGACATAGTTGGCCAACATAGTCCTTGATACATATAGTGTCCACCTATCTCACATGATATCACATGATTTTGTATACTGAGTATGATTTGAGTTGTCCACACATGATTTTGTATACTGAGTATGATTTGAGTTGTCCAGGGTAGATTTGAGGGAGGGGTCGAGCCTTATGGGATTGTGTTATAAAGAGATGGTTTTGCTAATTGTGGTGGATTTTGACGTGTTTTGAGAAAGTGATAAATCCTGGGGGATGTTTTGTGATGAGTTTCCATTTTATGATGAGTTTTAAATGACGATGAGCATGAGAAGTTCTACATGAAGATCTTTCCATGTTTTACATGCCTATTTTCCATGTTTTTCAGTACATGATATATATGTATATACATGTATCATAGTTTTGATGTTTTCCTCATGCTCTAGATGCTAATGATTTTATGCATGACACTATAAGCATGTAGATAGTGTAGTTATCTACCATGCTTGCATTATTGCCTTACTGTGCATGTGGTTGCTCATCCCTTCATTTTCCCCCTCTACAGAGCATACACAGTAGCCTAGGGAAGGACTGAGGCGTTATTTTCGGATATCCGTTGCTCTCCATCGCCCAGAGGTATACACACATGAATTCTTTTTGTATCTAAACATGTGATAGCACAATAAAATTTTGAAATGTAATATGGGGGATGTAAATATTAGTAAACATGTCATGTATAAGTACATGACATAACTCTTATATGTATGGAATTATTTTTGATTAATTGGAAGATGTATGGAAATGGTGATTATTACTGACTCACAACCCAACTGTAAATGTGAGGGATGTTCATGACTGGGTAAGTTAACGGTTAAAGCGAAAAAAAAAATTCATAGTGATTTTTAGACGAAATGGGTAAAAAAGGACGTGACATATAGCCTACCCTACAATTAGGATAAAAGCTCTGATGATGATGATAATGATGATGATGATGATGAAATTAATTGCTTCATACCTCTTGAAGTTAGAAAATAGTCATCATTTTTTGGTGTTTTCAGTATTCTTTTGCTTTTGATTCTGACAAACATTGATATTTAGAATTTGATTTACAATATGTTATAGAATAAGTTGTTAAATTGTTGAAGTTGACCACTTTAGGCTTTTTTAGTTTTTTATTAGTATTTTCTTAAATTCAAAATTTATTGAGGATTCTAAATAATTTTATTTTCGTAATCCGAAAAATAAGATTGTTCAGTGAGAGTGACATTTAGAAGACTTGCTAGGGCAATCAAGATAAAGTTAATAACGATCATAGAAAATATAAGTTCCTTCAATTGAAAAAATTCATATGTTTGAACTGTATTTTGAAAGAAAAAATGGTATACTAATGTGAGAACTCTAGATTTTAGTTTTTCCTTCTTTAATTTAATTTACGAAGTTAATATGATATTTTATTTGGATGATTTTAGGGTCAAGCCTATAGCTATGAGGAGCAAGAAGATTGGATCAGAGTTTGAGATGATTAAGTAACCCGAATATTCTCTCATGTATAATTTTATGTATTAGGCAAGAATAAGTAACGATTTAATGTATGTATTGACTAAGTATGACATGGGAATGCATTGGGATGAATGGAAATAAGTGTTTTAGATTTATGGATGACAAGAATAAGAAATAACTAAGTTATGTAAATTAACAAAGTAGGAGTTTGAGAGATACTTTAATGAATGGTGTTTAGGCATGCAAAATGCAAACTTTATGCCATCCAAAGAATGGCCTTCTTAATTGAGCCTATAAGGTTTTAAGAGTTATTAAAGAAGATAAAATAAGATGACTAAGTAAGATTAAGGGTTGATTTTAAAGCTTACAAATCAACTAAGCATTTTGGGAGCATGCTTGGAGTTTAGGTGCATAAACATGGTCTAATGATGATTATAGGAAATTGATATTTAACCAAGAAAAAATATGATGTAATTAAGTCAGTTAAGAGATGACATAAAGTTTTAAAGTAATTAAATAAGAATGATAAAAATGGCCAAAATAAATTGCAAAGTAAAGGCTAAATATCAAGGAACTCAAGTAAGCTACGCAAAGAAATGCACTCAAATTATGGGGAAATTTTTCGTATTAAAATTTCAGGTTAATTTAGATTTAAAGTAGACTCAAAATGGAACAACTTTGTTGCTAGATATTAGGGTGAAATTCGGATGGCGAGGCTTACGAAAAAATTACCCAAAACGTGCATGTGCTTACCTATTACATGCAGTAGATCAGCCAACATACTCCCATGATTTAAGGAACGAAGTTGATTTAAAATCATGATCTAATCTTACCATGGACCTTAGCTATATATTACATTTGGTTTAAAAATTATTTAGGGTCCATGTTCCCCATTTATCTCAGCCAAATCGAAGCAAAAAAGTTATCCCAAGTTTGAACCTTCTAGCCGGACGCGTCAAAAATAGCCCTTCCATCTTGATTTTTTTCAGCATGTAAACGACCTGTTTTGGCTTGGGTCCTTTGACCAATTTTTCCTTCCTAAGAGTACATTAACATATATTTTTGGTGGTAATATAGTGTCAAGACCCAAACTACCCAAAAATCAGAGTTAATTTTTCGCGTTTTGTTTATTTACTTAAATTCTTACCTGTTCTCGAATCGTGACCACACTCCACTAACAAATTAGGCTGTGCGTCAATGCTAGTCCCACCATACATTTACCATAGTACTTATTTCTTCTCCAGTCATTTATAATTGTTTACATTATTTATACATCCCCTAAAGTTGCTTACAAACATGTTACTGTGCTATGCTTATGTAGATACAATATGTACAAGTGTATATACCTTATGTTGATGGGCAGCAGCGGATATCTGGAATGCAGTACTGAGTCGCCTCAACTTCAACTGGAGATTATCTATGGGAGAAAATGAAAGGGGTGAGCACATCAAGCTCAGTAAGGCAATCCTACGAACAAGTAGGTAACCATACTACCTACATGAACGGGGTGCCATGCATAAACCATCCTTTCTCCACACATTTTAAAACAAATTATATGAGTTATGATGTTATGTAAATCAAGTTTACACGAAAAATTCAACATGCAATTATATTCAAAATCATATCTTTCTCGTTTAAAATTTCACAGTAAAGTCAGGACTCGACCCCTCCTTCGGGTGATCCTGACTCACACAAAATTATGAAAATTCGTTTACATCACATATGGGTTTAAAAGCATGGAAATAACCATCATGCACATTTAGTTTAAAAACCCAGTTTGATTTCATCAAAATCGTCGACATGCGAGACGAGGCAATATCTGTATAACGGTAATAACCAGGACTGGCCATATGTGTCCTCGTGAGTCCCTCTAACTTCACGGATCCCAGTGTGCGAGGTCTCACCCTGATCGGGAACCGCCCGGGAGGTGGGTCAATCCAACCTGTCAGTCTTATCCGATCTCACGCATCCGAAGATGCCGTATCCGAAGATACCCCGTATCACAAAGATACCGTATCCGAAGATACCCCACGGTACATCGTACTCCATGCTACTTACATGGTACATCGTACTCCATGGACCCATATCACTCTAGGTACTCCAGCCCAAATGGCCTGCTTCCCATAGAGAGGTTTTGTTTCTCAATACTCATGCCACGTCTCAAAACGCACGTGCGAGCCTATTTAATCGGTGACACACAGTCTACCCGATGCTCCAAGCACGGCTCATCACAGGTTCTCATAAAATCAGTGCGAGCGATGCTCAGCACTCTCATCAAATCAAATAAAACTGGCAGAGCCTGCTTTACATCCCCACAAGGCCGCCAACCTCATCCCTCACTCTCACCCCACCTAAGAGGTCTTTTGAGCCTGTTAGGCCTTTTGGCTGACTCCAAGGGCAGACAGCGCTACTCCACAAATCCAGTAAATCTAGTGCGAGCTAAGCTCAGCACTCTGTATATAAATCACATGAAAATCTTATAAAATCTGGTGCGAGTTAAACTCCAGCACCCTGTCTCGAAAATCATGTAAAAACATGGTGCGAGTTAGACTCTAGCACCCTGTCACGAAAATCATGTAAAATCTGGTGCGAGTTAGACTCTAGCACCCATGCATGTAAAACTCTAGTGCGAACTCTCGCTCCAGCACTAATGCATGCATAACACAAATCAAACATCGTGCGAGCTGAGCTCTAGCACGTCACATGTAAATAAAAACACGTAGGCGGCTCGGTTATCTCCAAATAGTTTTCACAGAAATTACATCGTTTAAGGTATGCAATGCTATGCATTTTTCTTTAAAAGTGAGCCAGCCTACTCATGCATGTGTTAAAATACCTCCAGAACGAGCAGGAACCTCTTGTCCTTGCTCCTCCTAATTTTTTTCCTAAATTTGTAAGTTCTACCCTTAACAAGGGTATTTTAGTAATTTGCCCATTCGGGGCAGTAAAATTATTAATTGACCTGTAGACCCTTCAGGTAATTTTTAAAGACTGCAGATGAACTTAAAATTGCGTAAAGTTACCTCTAGCAGTCCGTAGAATTCCCTTACCTTATTTTCCTGTCGAGTCTGACCTTTTCTTTTTCATTGTTGTCTCGTCGCGCAGTCCGATATGCTCCAAATCAAATGCCCGGGACTGCGTATTAATATTCCTCAGGTCAGATATTATACAATTTAATTGTATTTAATATTTTATGGGCTTAATTTAAATCATTGGGCCCATTTACCCCTATTGGGCCTGATTGCAACTTAATGGGCCTTAATCGGCCTTAAGCCCGTTTTCCACTTAATTTTCGCATTATCGATGCCTATTGGGCTCATTGGGCCCACCAATAATTTATTGGGCCTCATTCTAACTCTCGAATAGCTAAATTTAATATTTACGACAATTTATCTAAATTTCCATAATTTAATTCAATTTATGCGGAATTTAAATTCATATCACGCATAACGATGTAAATTGTCGTAAATAAGGGTCACTTACCCTAGATTCCATGTTAATCCGAAAATCGAGGCTGTCTCGAGCTCTTGGTGGATGCCAATTATCGAGCTACACAATTCCATAATTTTCCGGGTAAGTTTTCAGCCCAAAATTAATTAAATAAAATATGCCAAAATTTAAATCGATCAATTTGACCGCTTATCGACTTACCCGAAGCTCGATTGCATCACAGGAATTTTTCCCAATTTTTTTCTCTTTTTCTTTTTCCCTTTTTCTCCCTTTTTTCCTCTCTTTTTGGCTGAACCGGTTCAGTCCGGTTCGGACCGGTTCAGACCCGTCGATCCACCCCAGTTCACTCCGGTTCGGTTGGTTCACCGCCTTGCCGGTCGATTCTCCGTCGGCTTCCACCGCCAGCACCTCCGCAAGGTCGTCCGCAGCACGAATCTACCCTCAGTTTCACCCAAGTCCGCCGAAACGCAGCCGGTTCGGCCTCTTCTCCCCGGCCGTCGGAAACCCATTTTCGGTCTTGGCCGTCGTCGGCGATTCCGGCCGTCTCGTCGGCTGCTACCGGTCTCAAAAGGATCGCCTCCTCCTCACGGTCACGCCGGTGGCCTCCGTTCACGCCTAGCCGTCGTGGATCGCCGGGACCGACTCGATTTCTTTCTCGATTTTTTTGTCCGCCATTTCGTCGGATTCAGCGGTCGTCGGCGCGCGTCGTTGACGCCAATGGATTCGTCGGCCCGCCTTCTCTCTTCTCTGGTCCCCGTTTGGTCCCGTCGCTCACCGGTGGCCGTCGGGCTGATCGGTCGGCTGCTTCGTTTTTTCCTTTCCTTTCGCGTTTCTGTTTCTGTTTCTTTTTTTTTTTCCTGATTCTCTTTTTTTTATTATTATAATTATTATTATTATACTTTATTTAATTATTTCACTATTCATTAAAATAATCTACAATAATCCAAAATATCTACAACTTATATTATTTTATTCTAATTTAATTTAATTAATTTAATTTAATTTATTAAATACATTTTTCTCCAATTTTTGATATTATTCCTTCGTATTTTCGAGGTATTGCTCCGGGTAATTTTTCGGTATTTTTAAAATTTTCGAATCTTGATCAATTGACCCAAATTGTATAATTTCCTCATTATCGATCAAGATATCTTACATCCTTATTTTAAATTAAAATTTTCTTATCGCCTTAATACCGGGTTTTGGTATTTTTACCATTTTACCCCTGCTTTTGTTTCGAAAATCAATTTTACCTGACCTTCCTTCATACATCCCCCATCTTTTTTTATTTAATTTTCGTATTTTAATTAAATTCGAGTCTTACAACTCTCCCCCACTTAAGGAATTTGGTCCTCCAAATTAGAACCAAGTCATATGAGTCCATATACAACTCCGGGTACATCGATCATATCATACTCTTAAATTCTTATGTGACCTTCTCCGGAGTGTATTACTACCAAAGGACTTTAATTAGGGAGATCATCTTAAACCTCAATACTTTCTCTTTCCTGTTTAATGCCCGAATCAACTTATCAATATACTTATATTTGCATTAAGCTGAACTGTTGGATCTTATATCCTACCACCTGTGCTGGATCTGGATAGTATTGCCAAAGCATCAAAAGCTGAGACACATTGTGGGTGCCTGTTAATTCAAGTGATAACACCAACCTATAGGTCTTATCTCCCACTTGTCCAATCTCTCAAAATATTCCATCCAGCGCAACTCAATTTACCTTCTTCCAAAAGCTCGCTATGTCCTTATTCCCTTAGGACAAGAAACATTTCAATCATACTAATTCACCAAGGGTGAATTCCAATACTTGTCTATCTGCTCTGAGGTGTTCTTAATCTCTCACTCTTAACTAAACATCCTCAGAGACTTATTATCCAAGTCGAAAATAATTCTATCTGTCACCCACTTTTTCTTATCCAATTTGGGGAACAACCCCAACAGCCATACACTGCCTCATATCTTTTATCCCGATACTCAAGTGGCAACTGTCACTATTGACGAATTCGATTTGTAATAACTGATCATCCCAGGAGCATAAAAAATCAAGGGCACACGCTTTCATCGGATCCTTCAGAACCTGTACAGTCCTCTCTGACTGACCATCTGTCTGAGGATGAAAAGCTGTGCTAATACTCAGTCGGGTTCCCATAGCTTCCTGAAAAATATTCCCTGAAGTAAGAAGTGAAGCGGGAATCCCTATATGATACCATGCTCACTGGAATGCTACTTAATGTTCCACGATCTTCCTTACACATAAATCCTCATACACACTCTGAGTATCTGGGGAGTTCAATCCAGAAGGTGGGTAGACTTAGTCACTCTATCGACTATCATCTAAATAGTCTCGTGATTCACCTGGGTTCTCTGTAACCCATCACGACATTCATGGAGACTTGCTCCCATTTCCCGTGCCATGTCGACATAGGTAGAGGCTGCAATAACTCTGCAGACTTTTAATACTCTACCTTATCCTGCTGACATACTAGGCACTTTTCCACAATCTCTACCATATCTCTTTTCACATCTGACCACCAATACCCTTTTCAGAGATTTCATATATATAATCATTACTTTTCGTATGCACTGTATATCCCAAAGAGTGAGCTTCTGACAATATTACTATCTCATCAACTGTGGTCCTAGGAGCACTCATACTGTCTCGGAACCTCTGTAACTCATTATCACGCTCTGTGAACTCTATCACTGTACCCTTCTGAATCTGACCCACACTATTGACACCCTGCCGATCATTACGCTAAGCCTGTCAAATCCGGGCAGTCTCATCCGGTTCTAGTCTCAGGCTAGCTGTCACACAATCACTGTCATCATCAGAAGGGATCACATCACTACTGAGGTCCACAACTGCTCAAGCAGCCCACGCTCCCTGACCATCATATGGAATACCATCCCAAGGCTCTTTCTACTCAAGGCATTAGCCATCACATTAGCCTTTCCTGGGTGGTACAATTTTCATAATCAAAGTCTCTCAGAAGCTCTAACCCACTATGTATTCTCATATTCGCCTCTTTCTGTGAAAACAGATACTTGGGCTTTATGATCAATGCATATCCATAATTCTCATCGTGTACCTAATAGTACCATATCCTCGGTACAAATACTGTTGCCAACTTTAAATCATGGGTCAGATAGTTTATTTTATGATCAAGGAGTTGTCTGACTCTATACTTGACTATCTCCCCATTATACATCAATACACAGCTCTTTCATAATTTTGAGGTATCCATACTCACTGAGAACCTCTTGAGCTGTTGGGTATGGTGAAATTAATCACGGTGGTCAGTTCATACTTCACTACACCGAAATTCCTGTCACGTCTATCATCTCACTTATCATCTCATTTAAAGATCACGTTTTCTTAGTTAAACGTGTCAACCAAGTAGACCATATTGAGAACTCGCAACAACCCATTTGTAAAAGCAATTTTCCAATTGTTGCTTATAATTTGCCCTGGACTTTAACTATACCCAATATCTCATCGATAATGATGATTACAAATCGGTCTAATCCTTGACTTATTTAGGCATAAGCATATAAAATCCTTCAAAATCGTTTACGTTTTCAAGTACTAACCTGCGTCATTTCCTTTTCTTATCTTAACGGTTCGTATTAAATTTTTACTATGATAACCTTTATGATTTGTCAAATTTTAATATTCTTATCGTCTTAGTAAAGGTATCCTAATGCTAAAGGTATTTATTACGACGATCGATTTCACGTTATAGGTTATATATATATTTCTAGGCGCTGTCAAGTCTTCAGGCGGGGAGGTATTTTGAAATACCTTTATTAACCTTCAGACTTAACCACAATTACTTTATATACCAGTCCATGTGGTTACAATTTATATTCGCTACTAATTGCTTTAATCCTAATGACTTCGCATATTAAGGGTATTCCTTACCTAGCACATGTCTCTTATTCCAATACATCTTGTATTTAGGATCTATCTTATCTTACAGATTATCTCCTTAGTGTATCAATTATAACGAAACTCTTGTCATTATTCATTTCGTGAGTACAATCCTTTACTCCTTTAATTTCAACTGTTGCACTCCTTTTTATCACTTGTCAACACTTACAATATACTTTTCAGTGATGTTTTCACCCCTGTTTTCAACTTAAAATCTCTATATCCATATTTCGTTGATTAATCCTCCTCTATTGGGGTACTCATTTATCAGTATTGTGCCCAATGATGTAGGCATTCATGCCTTTTACTCACTTATATGCGAATGAAGGCGGTATGAATAAATGTATGGCACCAGGATCAATGAACATATGTACTTCATTATTCATAACAAGTGTGGTATCTTACACCACATCCATGAAACATCAATAGTGTCCTGGTCCAAGACATCCTCTCGCCTTCGTCCAACAACCTACTTTCCTTTTTCTTTTCTTTTCGGCTATTGCCTCCCTTTTCGTTGCAGCTATACCAACGAAGTTTTTCTGTCTCTTTACTTTCCTGTGGGGCGATCTCGCCCAACTCTGTGCAATCAAAATTAATGGTTCGTCTTACCACACTTAACGGCCATTTTCATCAATACAGTGTAGGTATAGACCCTCCTTCCGTGGTATCCACCACACATCCCACACTGCTTACAGTACTTACACTGCTAAACTGCTTCGTAGCAGGTCGGGGTCCTCCAATCACAATGCCTCTCAAGAGTGCCAAAATTGGATGCACTGGGGCCTTACCAATTTTCTTACTCCATGACTCGTCAAATTAAATCTTTTACCAATTACCATTTTCCCATTTTAACATCTCTATCATTTCTCGATTCTCTTTTCTGTCTCTATTTCAGCCCTCATTACCTTTCCCAATCTCAGAGGCATGCAATTCATGTTCTTATTTACCCAACTGTAAATCTGCACACTGCCTCGGTATAGGTAATATCTCACGGGGCCAATTAGACTCTAATTGAAAAGTCGAGCCATTTCGTGGACTTTTAGACATCTCGACTATCACTGTTTATAGTGTCGAGGTAATATCTGTCCAAGAATATAACTGAGTCTCCATACACATAAATCATACTCATCAATAAATCAATTCCTTTTAAATAGTGTCCGAGATATTCTGTCACCGGAATACATCCATAAACATTTCTCATCTTAGCTCTGGATGTTTAACACTTAAGATGGGTCGAGTGAGTTTCCACCAATGCTCCGCTGCGCCCTCATATCTCATACATAATCTGAGGAATTTTCTCCTCAAAATAATCTCCACACTCCGCTCTAATCTCACGAAGCGTGTCTCAATACTGTCCGATCTCTCTGTCGGACTCTGTGAGGCAAGCTCAACATTAGCCTCTATTTCAATCTCATACTGATTCTTATAGTCAAACTCAGCACGACTTAGCAGACTCAGGTCTACCTCTACGACCTCTGCCTCGTGCACTTTCTCATCTAACGCGACTCATATTAGGCATTCCTGCATTCTCAACCATTTCTTAGTCATAACCCATCTCGATATACACTATTGTATCTAACTAAGCACAGTAACACGGGGATGCGATTTCCTAATTACTGACACTGACACACATCAGACCAATTGTTACTCTGATACCACCTTTATATGTCACGACCCAGACTACCCAAAAATCAGAGTTAATTTTTCGCGTTTTGTTTATTTACTTAAATTCTTACCTGTCCTCGAATCGTGACCACACTCCACTAACAAATTGGGCTGTGCGTCAATGCCAGTCCCACCATACATTTACCATAGTACTTATTTCTTCTCCAGTCATTTATAATTGTTTACATTATTTATACATCCCCTAAAGTTGCTTACAAACATGTTACTGTGCTATGCTTATGTAGATACAATATGTACAAGTGTATATACCTTATGTTGATGGGCAGCAGCGGATATCTGGAATGCAGTACTGAGTCGCCTCAACTTCAACTGGAGATTATCTGTGGGAGAAAATGAAAGGGGTGAGCACATCAAGCTCAGTAAGGCAATCCTATGAATAAGTAGGTAACCATACTACCTACATGAACGGGGTGCCATGCATAAACCACCCTTTCTCCACACATTTTAAAACAAATTATATGAGTTATGATGTTATGTAAATCAAGTTTGCACGGAAAATTCAACATGCAATTATATTCAAAATCATATCTTTCACGTTTAAAATTTCACAGTAAAGTCAGGACTCGACCCCTCCTTCGGGTGATCCTGACTCACACAAAATCATGAAAATTCGTTTACATCACATATGGGTTTAAAAGCATGGAAATAACCATCATGCACATTTAGTTTAAAAACCCAGTTTGATTTCATCAAAATCGTCGACATGCGAGACGATGCAATATCTGTATAACGAAAATAACCAGGACTGGCCATATGTGTCCTCGTGAGTCCCTCTAGCTTCACGGATCCCAGTGTGCGAGGTCTCACCCTGATCGGGAACCGCCCGGGAGGTGGGTCAATCCAACCCGTCAGTCTTATCCGATCTCACGCATCCGAAGATGCCGTATCTGAAGATACCCCGTATCACAAAGATATCGTATCCGAAGATACCCCGTATCACAAAGATACCGTATCCGAAGATACCCCACGGTACATCGTACTCCATGCTACTTGCACGGTACATCGTACTCCATGGACCCATATCACTCTAGGTACTCCAGCCCAAATGGCCTGCTTCCCACAGAGAGGTTTTGTTTCTCAATACTCATGCCACGTCTCAAAACGCACGTGCGAGCCTATTTAATCAGTGACACACAGTCTACCCGATGCTCCAAGCACGACTCATCACAGGTTCTCATAAAATCAGTGCGAGCGATGCTCAACACTCTCATCAAATCAAATAAAACTGGCAGAGCCCGCTTTACATCCCCACAAGGCCGCCAACCTCATCCCTCACTCTCACCCCACCTAAGAGGTCTTTTGAGCCTGTTGGGCCTTTTGGCTGACTCCAAGGGCAGACAGCGCTACTCCACAAATCCAGTAAATCTAGTGCGAGCTAAGCTCAGCACTCTGTATATAAATCACATGAAAATCTTATAAAATTTGGTGCGAGTTAAACTCCAGTACCCTATCTCGAAAATCATGTAAAAACATAGTGCGATTTAGACTCTAGCACCCTGTCACGAAAATCATGTAAAATCTGGTGCGAGTTAGACTCTAGCACCCATGCATGTAAAACTCTAGTGCGAGCTCTCGCTCCAGCACTAATGCATGCATAACACAAATCAAACATCGTGCGAGCTGAGCTCTAGCACGTCACATGTAAATAAAAACACGTAGGCGGCTCGGTTATCTCCAAATAGTTTTCACAGAAATTACATCGTTTAAGGTATGCAATGCTATGCACTTTTCTTTAAAAGTGAGCCAGCCTACTCATGCATGTGTTAAAATACCTCCAGAACGAGCAGGAACCTCTTGTCCTTGCTCCTCCCAATTTTTTTTCCTAAATTTATAAGTTCTACCCTTAACAAGGGTATTTTAGTAATTTGCCTATTCGGGGCCCTAAAATTATTAATTGACCTGTAGACCTTTCAGGTAATTTTTAAAGAATGCAGATGAACTTAAAATTGCGTAAAGTTACCTCTAGCAGTCCGTAGAATTCCCTTACCTTATTTTCCTATCGAGTCTGACCTTTTCTTTTCCATTGTTGTCTCGTCGCGCAGTCCGATATGCTCCAAATCAAATGCCCGGGACTACGTATTAATATTCCTTAGGTCAGATATTATACAATTTAATTGTATTTAATATTTTCTGGGCTTAATTTAAATCATTGGGCCCATTTACCCCTATTGGGCCCGATTACAACTTAATGGGCCTTAATCGGCCTTAAGCCCGTTTTCCACTTAATTTTCGCATTATCGATGCCTATTGGGCTCATTGGGCCCACCAATAATTTATTGGGCCTCATTCTAACTCTCGAATAGCTAAATTTAATATTTACGACAATTTATCTAAATTTCCATAATTTAATTCAATTTATGCGGAATTTAAATTCATATCACGCATAACGATGTAAATTGTCGTAAATAAGGGTCACTTACCCGAGATTCCATGCTAGTCCGTAAATCGAGGCTGTCTCGAGCTCTTGGTGGATGCCAATTATCGAGCTACACAATTCCATAATTTTTTGGGCAAGTTTTCAGCCCAAAATTAATTAAATAAAATATTTCAAAATTTAAATCGGTCAATTTGACCGCTTATCGACTTACCCGAAGCTCGATTGCATCACAGGAATTTTCCCTAATTTTTTTTCTCTTTTTCTTTTTCCCTTTTTCTCCCTTTTTTCCTCTCTTTTTGGCTGAACCGGTTCAGTCTGGTTCGGATCGGTTCAGACCCGTCGGTCCACCCCGGTTCACTCCGGTTCGATCGGTTCACCGCCTTACCGGTCGATTCCCATCGGCTTCCACCGCTAGCACCTCCGCAAGGTCGTCCGCAGCACGAATCTACCCTCGGTTTCACCCAAGTCCGCCGGAACGCCGCCGGTTCGGCCTCTTCTCCCCGACAGTCGAAAACCCATTTTCAGTCTTGGCCGTCGCCTGCGATTCCGACCGTCTCGTCGACTGCTACCGGTCTCAAAAGGACCGCCTCCTCCTCACAGTCACGTCGGTGGCCTCCGTTCACGCCTAGCCGTCGTGGATCGCCGGGACCGACTCGATTTCTTTCTCGATTTTTTGTCCGCCATTTCGTCGGATTCAGCGGTCGTCGGCGCGCGTCGTCTGCGCCAATGGATTCGTCAGCCCGCCTTCTCTCTTCTCTGGTCCCCGTTTGGTCCCGTCGCTCACCGGTGGCCGTTGGGCTGATCGGTCGGCTACTTCGTTTTTTCCTTTCCTTTCGCGTTTCTGTTTCTGTTTCTGTTTCTTTCTTTCTTTTTTCCTGATTCTCTTTTTTTATTATTATAATAATTATTATTATAATAATTTATTTAATTATTTCACTATTCATTAAAATAATCTACAATAATCCAAAATATCTACAACTTATATTATTTTATTCTAATTTAATTTAATTAATTTAATTTAATTTATTAAATACATTTTTCTCCAATTTTTGATATTATTCCTTCGTATTTTCGAGGTATTGCTCCGGGTAATTTTTCGATATTTTTAAAATTTTCGAATCTTGATCAATTGACCCAAATTGTATAATTTCCTCATTATCGATCAAGATATCTTGCATCCTTATTTTAAATTAAAATTTTCTTATCGCCTTAATATCGAGTTTTGGTATTTTTACCATTTTACCCCTGCTCTTGTTTCGAAAATCAATTTTACCTGACCTTCCTTCATACATCCCCCATCTTTTCTTATTTAATTTTCGTATTTTAATTAAATTCGGGTCTTACATATAGAATGTGAGACACAAAATTTTTCACGCTATTGTTCATTTTAAGATAAACCGAGAAGTTTAAGACTCATGTAAATGTTTATGTAGGGCCAGAAGGATCGAGAGGTTGGGATAGTAGCACAAAGTCGAGGCATATATTTCGATTTTAAGTATATTATGATGATTAGAAAGTGAAACTAAGACATTAGAAGCGAAAAAGTTAGTAAAACTTGGGTTACACTAAACCGAGCAAATAGGCCCAAAAATAGAAATAAATTCAGAATAAATTCTAGAAATTCACAAAAATTATTTCGAGGCTATAGGAAATTAGTATAAGGCATAATGTACATGAAAGAATGAAAATTGAGTGGAAATATGGAGGTTTCAGTGATTGAATGAATTTTTAAAGTAAACCGAAAACCTTAAGCCATTTTGCTCGGTAATTTCCAAATTGTGCGAAATGAGCTCAATCGGGGAACTTTCCTCAAACAAGTGACCCCTAAATATTTATGAGACATGCGAGGGACATATTATAACACTTGAGAAGTGAGAATTTTGAGGAAATTGGACTAGAAATAATTTTAGGAATTTTCCAAAATAGAATAAAAAATTCCCCTGCTTTAGGAAACTGACCAGCCAACAAAAATCTTTAAATTTGGAGACCTTTTAGAAATTTTTTAACCCTGATGTTTCCCAGATCAAAACTTGACTTATTAAGCTTTGTGAAAAGGTAAAATTGATCCCCAACCGACCTTCAACCTGAGAGAACCAGCCCTCCCTTTCTGTCGTACACGTCTTCTCTAGGCCTTTATTGTATGGTTTTTTTTAATGGCCTTTTGGCTACTTTTAGGTGACGGTCAAAAGGACTAAATCTTACTCTTTCAGTCCTCTATAACATGTAAAAAATTTAACCCTAAAGGAGTTCATTTGCTAGGTGAAAATCTAGTGAGAAGAGAAGGGACATAAACTCCCCTGTTTCGAGGTGACAGAAAGTTCAATTTTTGAACGTTTTTGGTTAGTTTTTCTTATAGTTTTTGATGATTCTAAGCTATATATATGTTGAATTACAGTTAAGGATAAATTTGGAGGATAAAAAATGTGGTCAACCTTTATCAAAGTTGAGGTAAACTTGATGAATGATGATGAACATGAGATAAGTTCTTATTTGATGTTTTGGAATGTTTTTTGGTTAAGTAGAATTGAAATAAATAATTTCTAGAAGAGTGTATAGGTTCAGCCAGCCTAGGGTTCATGCGTTTTTGATGAATTTTGGATGAATTCAAGGTTGTTAACAGTTAAATTTATACCGAAAAAGTCTGGTTTATAATTTAGTTTAGTGAAAAATCGAAAGGTGTGAGAATTAGTAAAATTGGATTGATGACAAGTATGGATTATGGATGTGAATGAGTATTTAGGTCATTAATATGGTGAATGTGAAGTTAGAATAATAAAATATGCTAAAATAGCTTAAATCGACACTTAAATCGATAAAACCAAGAAAATAAAAAAAAGTTGACAAAAAGGTCAAAATTGGTCAACCTTTAAGAAGATAAATGTATATTTGAGTATGTGGAAATGAAATTGAACAATGTTTTATGATTCGGTATTGTTTTGGGCAGCTTTGGAAATCGTCACGTAAAACGAGACAAACCCGAGCCCCGACGATTAAACCCTACTTTAGCCCGTTGAGGTAAGGGATGTAATTTAAAATAGTGCTAACATCCTATATCTATTTATTATTCATGAAATGACTTGAAAATCGTAGAAAGTACTTCTGTTAGAAAACCAATCTTTCTCAGTTTTAACCTGAACGGAATAGTAACCTATTTTAAATACCGAAACCGGTGGTTTTCGCTTATTATGTGTAAATAAAATAGATATACATTTTTTTTATTGGAAATGACATGTTATGATTAAAGTTCCAATATAAAAGAAAGTAAGTATGAAAGTAAGGAAGTAAGACGATAGGCTACCATTAAGGTTGTAAGACCCGAATTTAATTAAAATACGGAAATTAAATAAGAAAAGATGGGGAAAGTATGAAGGAAGTCGGGTTAAATTAATCCCGAACACGTGCAAGGGTAAAATGGTCAAAAGACCAAAGGTCGGTATAATTTCGATAAGGAAATTTAATTAAAAATATGGATTTGAGAAATCTTGGTCAATAAAGATGAAATAAATTTATTTTGGGTTAAATTGATCAAGATATTAATTTATTGGAATTAATCGGGATTAATCGGAATTTTTAGTTCGGAAGAATAATCTCGAAAATAATCGAAAAATATACCAAAAAGTCATTCGGGACAATATCCCGAAAATACGGAGAAATTATACCCGAAAAAGGGTTAAAATATAATAAATAAATTAAATAAAATTAAATTAATTAATTTAGAATAAAATAATAATTTTAAGGGATATTTTGGATTTTTATGGAGTATTTTATTAAATAGTAAAATAATTAAAATAAATAATAATAATAATAAAATTAATAAAACAAAAAGAGAAAAAAAAAGGGGTCGGGGAGAGAGAAAGAAAGAAACAGAGAAAGAAACGGAAGAGAAACGGAGCCGGAAAGGGGGAGAAGATCCGGCGATCCTTGATCGCCGATGATCACCGGGAAATGGAGAGGAGAGGCCGACGACCTCACTGGTACCGGCAGCATGCCCAACCGACGCCGGAGGAAGCCGATCGGAGGAGAGAAAGGCCGAAGGGATTGAGGGGCTCGGTCTCGGTGAACGGCGGCGATCCGGGCGGAACCAAGGCTCGATTTCGGAAGCCTAGGTGATGGTGAGCAGATTGGCGGTGGTGGCAGCCACCGAAACCAGCGGACGGCGCCGAAAACGGTGAAAAAGCAAAATGGGTCCGACGGCGAAGAGGAGAACAGCCGGACCGGCCACTTTCCGGCGACGTTGAGTGAAGCCGATGCCAGATTCGAGACACGGACAGCCTTGCGGAGCTACTGGCGGTGGAAGCCGGCGAAGAACTGGCCGGCAAGTCAGTGAACCGGCGGTGAACCGGCCGAACCAGAGAAAACCGGCGGTCTGAACCGGTCCGAACCGGACTGAACCGGTTCAGCCAAAAAGAGGAGAAAAAAGGGAGAAAAAGGGAAAAGAAAAAAGAGGAAAAATTGGAGAAAATTTCGGTGATGCAATCGAGCTTCGGGTAAGTCGATAAGAGGTCAAATTGACCCGATTTAAATTTGGAATATTTTATTTAATTAAATTTCGATCGAAAAGTTTACCCGAAAATGTAATTAATTGTGTAGCTCGACGATTGGCATCCATCGAGGGCTCGAGATAGTCTCGATTTACAGATTAGCATGGAATCTCGGGTAAGTGACTCCTATTTACGATAATTACCTCGTTATGCGTGATATTGAGTTAATTTTCGCATAAATTGAATTAAATTATGGAAATTTAGATAAATTGTCGTAAATATTAAATTTAGCTATTCGAGAATTAGAACGAGGCCCGATAAATTATTGGTGGGCCCAATGAGCCCAATAGGCCTCGATAAAGTGAAAATTAAGTGAAAAACGGGCTTAAGGCCGATTAAGGCCCATTAAGGTGCAATCGGGCCCAATAGGGGTAAATGGGCCCAATGATTTAAATTAAGCCCAGAAATTATTAAATACGATTAAATTGCATAATATCTGACCTGAGGAATATTAATACGCAGTTCCAGGCATTGGATTGGAAGCATATCGGACTGCGCAACGAGACAACATTGGGAAAGAAAAGGTCAGACTCGACAGAAAATTAAGGTAAGGGAATTCTGCGGACTGCTAGAGGTAACTTTACGCAATTTTAAATTCATACGCAGTCCTTTAAAATTAACTGAAGGGTCTAGAGGTCGAAGAACAATTTTAGTGCCCCGAATGGGCAAAATTACTAAAATACCCTTGTTAAGGGTAGAATCTAAAAATTTAGGAAAAATTGGGAGGAGCAAGGACAAGAGGTTCTTGCTCATTCTGGAGGTGTTTTGATACATGCATGAGTAGGCTAGCTCACCTTGAAAGAAAATGCACAGCATTGCATACTTTCAACGTGATATTGTTTTGAAAACTGTTTTGAGGAAACAGAGCCGCCTACGTGTTTTTATTGACATGTGACGTGCTAGAGCTCAGCTCGCACGATGTTGTCGATTTGTGTGATGCACGCATTAGTGCTAGAGCGAGAGCTCGCACTAGAGTTTTACATGCATAGGTGCTAGAGTACAACTCGCGCCAGATTTCATATGCTTTTTCGAGACAGGGTGCTAGAGTTTAACTCGCACCAGATTTTATAAGATTTTCATGTGATTTATATACAGAGTGTTGAGCTTAGCTCGCACTAGTTTTATCGGATTTGTGGAGTAGCGCTGTCTGCCCTTGGAGTCAGCCAAAAGGCCCAACAGGCTCAAGAGACCTCTTAGGTGGGGTGAGATGAGGGATGAGGTTGGCGGCCTTGTGGGGATGTAAAGCGGGCTCTGCCAGTTTTATTTGAGTTGATGAGAGTGCTGAGCATCGCTCGCACTGATTTTATGAGAACATGCGATGAGCCGTGCTTGGAGCATCGGGTAGACTGTGTGTCACCGATTTAATAGGCTCGCACGTGCGTTTTGAGACATGGCATGAGTATTAAGAAACAAAACCTCTGTGGGAAGCAGGCCAATTGGGCTGGAGTACCTAGAGATATTATATGGGTTCACGGAGTACGATGTACCATGCAAGTAGCATGGAGTACGATGTACCGTGTTGTATCTTCGGATACGGCATCTCCGGATGCAGCATCTTCGGATGCCGGGGATCGGATAAGACTGACGGGATGGACTGACCCACCTCCCGGGCGGTTCCCGATCATGGTGAGAACCCGCACACTAGGATCCGTGTAGCTGAGGAACTCCCGAGGACAGATATGGCCATAGTCCTAGTTATTGCCGTTATACAGATATTGCCTCGTCTCGCATGTCGACGATTTCGATGATTTAAACTGGGTTTTTAAACTAAATTTGCATGATGGTATTTCCATGCTTTTCAAACCCACGTGCGATGTAAACCGTTTTCATGGTTTTGTGTGAGTCAGGATCACCCGCAGGAGGGGTTGAGTCCTGACTTTATTGTGAAAATTTTAATTGAGAAAGAAATAATTTGTAATAATTGCATGTTGATTTTCCGTGCAAATATGTTTTACATAACATCATAACGCATATCATTGCTTTAAAATGTGTGGAGAAAGGGTGGTTTATTCATGGCACCACGTTCATGTAGGTAGTATGGTTACCTACTTGTTCGTAGGATTGCCTTACTGAGCTTGATGTGCTCACCCCTTTCATTTTCTCCCACAGATAATCTCCAGTTGAAGTCGCGACGACTCAGTGCTGCATTCCGGATATCCGCTGCTGCCCATCAACATAAGGTATATATACACTTGTACATATTGTATCTACATAAGCAGAGCACAGTAATATGTTTGTAAGTAACTTTAGGGGATGTATAAATAATATAAACAATTATAAATGACTGGAGAATAAATAAGTTAGATGGTAATTGAATGGTGGGACTGGCATTGACGCACAGCCCAATTATTAGTGGAGTGTTGGTCACGATTCGAGGACAGGTAAGAATGTAAGTAAGAAAATAATAAAAAGCGAAAAATTAACTCTGATTTTTGGGTAGTTTGGGTCGTGACAAAGGTATGCTGAGTGCATAATCATGCCCGCTACTTGTGGTGTCCTGGCTCTGCCACACGTAGTGATAGTTTAGATCCACATGTGTAGTGCCTATTCTGCCTTAGTGGTGTTTGTTTTCACTACACGTGGTGTCTATTTTCGTTGTATCTCGTACCCGCGCGGTGTGTGCCACTGGTGCCTGTGCCCTAGCTGTGTGCTAGCTTGATTAAGATACTGTGTTAGAATCGTTGTACGACCCTGATCTAGTCTATAGCCCTTACCATGACCATATGTATTATTACCTCTACAGAGGATGGAACATGTTGCATGATAGCTATATTGAAATAGCCTAGTCTCCCTGTTTTACATGTAAACATGTTTTGAATTATTTTAAGGAAAGTGAAGAAGCTTATTGTAAGTATGTAAGTATATATTTGTGTATGTATGTATGTATGTATATAAGCATGTTTTACTTCGAAAAGCAAGACTACGTAGTTTGATGAGAGTAAATATGTAAGTTTTGAAAAATGTGATCTCCAGTTTTGGGTTTAAAGACTGTTAGAATTATCTTAAATGCATACCCTTCTGAGCTTTTCCCAGAAGCTCACCCCTTTTTTCTTTCATTTCAGAGTACCTGTAGTAAGAATTACTCAGCTATCTACGAAGTACTCGAGTAGCTGGTGGATTTAGTGATTTCCTGACTACTTACAGTACTCTCTTAGTTAAATTGTCAAATGTTTATTTTCAGACATGTATATTGTACAGATACTGTTTTGTATAAATACTTTTGGGATGTAATCAATGTTTTCATGGGTTCGTATGTAAACGTTTTGGGAAGTAAATAATATATTAACTATTGATATGGATGCGATAGTTGGAATGTATGAAATTAGAAGGTAATAAGTTTAAGAAATAAAATCAACTGTCTTGCGAATATTAATTGTGTTTACATGCAGGAGGATAGGATTTAATAGAAAAGGTTATGCTGCCGAAATTTCTAGCAAAATTAAATGGTTAAAAGGATAAGTAAAGAAAGAAACAAAGTAACCTACAATGTACAGGAATACAACCTAAATAGGAAAAAAAGTTAGCCACTATTTTCGGGCTTCCAGGGCGTTACATAGAAGGCCACCTAAGAGGTGTGATCTGGCTTGGAAGAATAGGGCTTAGAAATTGCCCTAAACCTAGGTAAGTCAAGTTTTAAGGTTTTATTTTTAAGGTTGCTTTGCTTGATAATTTGTAAAGTTTTATGGCTGATTTTGAGTGATATTTCACAACTAAAACCTTGAGGAAAAAGTGGTATTGTAAGCTAGTCTAAAGATAAGACAAGGGTAATGAACTTTGATCACTCATTTTGGATGATTACTTGATGGTTTTGGCATGCTTTATTGATATTTTGACTTGTGGTTTGAGAATGGTATATTTGGACTCCCATTTTAGGGTTTTAATCAAGAGGAATATTTTAAGGTTAGAGTATGCCAATTTAGGGTTTAATGTTGTTGTTTATTCATAAGAATACAGGTAAATTGATATTGATTTAAGGTTGGCTTGAAAGGAAAAATTATGGATAAGGTATCTTAAGGTTTTCGGCCAACATGAAAAGTTTACGATTAGTGACTTTATTTAGGGGTATGAAGGATTATTAAATCAAGTAAGACTAAGTTAAGATGGGTTTTAGGGTTAAAGGTTAAAAAGAAAGATTATAAGGCTAAATAAGGTTAACGAAAGCTTAAGTGAAGAATGTAGGAAGACGTAGAGTATGTTTATGGAATTGTAAGAATAATAAGGGTTTAATTTAGTTAAATTAAATGAATTATGAGGTTAAGAATGAATTATGATGAAGATTAAGGATTATGGGCCAATTGGCTAAGTGAAGGAAATTAAAGAATTAAATTATGGAAAGTAAGCTATGTAAGCATTATGTTTAAGGAAAAAGGAATAAGTTATGGAAGATATATTTAGAAAAATATATTTTCAATTAAGAAAAAGAAAAAATTATTTAATTATTGAATTCATTAAGTGTATTTAAAGAGAAATTAAGGATAAGAAATTAATTAAGAAATTCAGTTCGGCAATGCAGATTAGATCATCTGGGGAGGTTGATGGAGTAGTCTATATATATGCATAGCAAAAAGAAATCTTGGAGGCTAGATCGACTATCTGCATCTCAAATATAAGTAGGGGATGTGTGCGTAAGACATTCTTGTCTTAAGCTAAGGGGCTGTTAGACTTGGACACGTCTTCAGCCTTCCTAGTACTTACCTTATTTAGTAGGACTGCGGACCCTGATCATGGCCATTAGATCACTCCCTTAGTTGGGACCTATGTTGTGATTGCATGTTAACACTTAGATTTTTGCCTCGTCTCACCTATTCTTTGATTACGATTTATGACTTTATGATCACAATTTATGATTTTATGATTTTGAATCACCATTTTATGAATACGATTTATGACTATGTTTTAAGTATGCTTTTATGATAAGCTATGTTTTAAGTATGCATTATGAAATTAAGAATGCCAGACCCGTATTTTTATGTAGCTTGTTCCTTATGATTTATTTATGTACAGACATGTATTGAGTTATTTAAATCATAAGAAGAGTATTTACTAGATTTAAGTGTTAGTGAAATGCTTTAACAGTTAAAAGCTACATAAAAGCCTAATGTGAGCTATAAGAGCCACGAGTTAAACCGAGTGGATCTAAATTATTCTAACTGAATAGAAGAACTTAAAATGAGAAAATATAGAGAACTCATGAAGGAAAGTCAGTTTGATTTAGTCCCAAACACAGAAAACAAGAGTAAAAGCTAAAAAGGGTAAAACAGACCTTTTTAACGGTTTAATGTATTTAAGGTATTTTGGGCATATTTACCTACCGGGAACAGTTAAAATGTAAAGACGAGAGTGTAAACATAAGATATGACACTTTCAAATTTTTGAAAAAAAGTCAACGTGGTAAATGATTAAGGAAAAAGTCAACTATAGTTAAGAAAAGTGGACTTTTACCATAGTTGACTAACCATGGTTAAAAATTAACCTAAGTATGGAGAAAAATTTGGGAAAAAATATTTTTGGTTAGAATACAAGATAATCATCCCCGAAAATAAGAAAAATTTATTCGGAAGGATTCCAGATTAAATTTAATGGATAAAAATGTAATGGGCCGAAATGAAGATTTTAAAGCCCATTAAGGTATACTAAATGTAGATCGAATTTCTTGGGTCCCTTAGACCGAATTGTTGGAGCAATTGATAGGCCAAATATTTAGACAATTAAAGGCCCGAGGTATAGTAAAAATTTTAGCCTGAAAGCCCAAACCGAGAGGCCCAATTGTAAGGCCCATTAGGATTAAATATCTAACCTTAGTTAAAGCTAACTATGACTCATTAGATGACTCATTAGGTGACTCATAACTAAACCTTAGGAAGTCAATTATAATGGCTGGAAAGTAAGGCTTAATGGCAAAGTTGGCTTATAAAATCAGCCACACCATTGTCATCTTCACCATACCATTCTCGGCTAGAAGAAGAAACCATTGAAATACATTCATCCAAGCTTTCTCTCACTAGAAATCACTAGGAATAAGGCATATTTGGAACTTGCATTCTTCATGAAAGTTGTTCCAAATTGAGAGGAGAGTGACATATGTTGGAATTGACTATCAAGAAGCCATAGTGTGCAAATCGTGAGGCTCCAAAGTTTCGGCCAAGTGTGAACAAAAATACTAGGTATTTTTTCAAGCTTTCAAATTAATATATGTTAATGTATGAATGATTTTAAGTATATTGGTATATGTTTTAAGCATTGAAACATATGAAATCACTATGATCATGGTTAGGTCGAGAGTGAGTAGTGAAATAGTGATGAATGCACATATGATTTTAAGGCACAAATGAGATGATATACATGAGTTAATGATTATGGTATAGTTAGAATTAATCAATGCGATTAATTGATACATGTATTTAGTTGGCAATCAAGGTGTTTGATAAAATGCCTAAATGAACTCTATGAAGCTTAAGAACATTTCCAACCAAGTGTTTGTGAAAATGCCTAAGTGAAATTGGCTAAACAAATGGACATGGATGACATGCCATGGTGTGATCGACGGCATGGGATGCTCTTAGCCATGACATGTGGCCGAGAGGTCCAATGGGCCCAGCCCAATTATTTTAGGCCCAATTGATGTAATGGGTCTTGAATAAGCCCAATAAGAGTTAGTGGGCCCCACAAGCTCAATAGGCCCAATGAAAATAAATAGTAAAATAGAAATGGGCTTAAGGCATAGTTAGGCCCATTAAGATTTATTAAAGCCCATTAAGGGAAATAGACTGTATTTAATGTGAAATACAGTAGGAAAAAGATAATTAACCTGATCAATGGTTATGTGCAGCTCCAGAGATTATTGGAGGAGTGAATCAGACTACTGGATTGAGCAGCGTTGAGAAGGTAAAATTTCTCGAGTGATTGCAGGTAAGGGACTTTTGTGAGTAGTTAGAGATACCTGCACGTATTTTCATCTGCTTTTACATTCACTTAAAAACTCTGAGGGTCAGAGAAAGTGAATAATAATTATTGTGACCCGATAGTGGTAAATTACGAATTTACCCTTAGGAAAAAAGTCAACTTTTGTGAAAAGTTACAAAAAGCATGGAAACCACCATTTTGACTATTTTTGCTATTGTTTAGCAACAGAGTAGGTAGATTGGCTAATGATTTTAAGGTTGATGTGAATTAAGCACACTTTATTGTGCTGATTTTGATATTTGGAAAACATCCCTTTTTAAAGAGCCATCTATCGAATTATATGAGAATAAATCATGCTAGAGCACAGCTCGCACTTGATTTCATATATTTTCCACATATATTAGTGCTGATGTATGATTCGCACTGGATTTCCATGACATGCATGATAGAATGCTGGAGTTATTACTCGTACTCAGTTTTGTAAGATTTATGCATGATAGAGTGCTGGAGCGATTAGCTCGTACTCAAATTTTATATGAGATACATGACAGAATGCTAGAGCGTTACTCGTACTCAATTCTTCATGATTTATACATGACATAGTACTTGAGCTATTACTCGTACTTGATTTGATGAGTTTTGTGCATAACATGGTACTGGAGCAATTGCTCGTACTTGATTTGAAACATGAACTATGCATTGACCTAGTTGCTAGAGGTTTACTCACACTAGAGTTTGAGTTTGTGATGTGAAACAGTGTTTGAACGGAGTGTCGACTATGAGTTGCGCTCAAAGGCGCGCACTATATTTTATGTGATATATAAGACATGTTGAAAAACCGTGCTTGATTTCCTGGTGTAGACTGAGTGTCACACTATGAGATGTTCGCATGTGGATTTAGAGACGTGGTATGTATATTCCATGGTTTGAGACTTAAGACCTATGCTAGGCACCCTGACTGTGATATAGGGTCCACGTAGTACGTTGTACCGTGCGAGTGGCATGGAGTACACTGTACCGTGTGGTGTTCTGGAGTTGAGGAGTTGATAGCTGGCGGTTGTGATTGACTGACCCCCCTTTCGCTGCAGCAGTGATGCCCCGCACACTAGGATTCCGTGTAGCCTGGGATCACCATTATAGGATATGGCCATAGTCCAGGATATTATTGC
Organism: Firmiana major; assembly: GCA_033439115.1. Lineage (NCBI taxonomy): Eukaryota > Viridiplantae > Streptophyta > Magnoliopsida > Malvales > Malvaceae > Firmiana > Firmiana major. The sequence continues at coordinate 14,437,904 of CM065903.1, read as the reverse complement.
ATTTCAGCACAGAGTCTCACATGATATATCACTTGACTGATTTATTTATGATACGGATAGACCTGAGGGATGAGTTGAAATTCGATTTTGTGTTGTGAATGATTTAAATGCCATATTTACTGTGATTTAAATATACATGGCATGATTTATCTAAGGGCATTGTGATATTATAAAGATGCATTATTTTGCACTACATGCCTACATTTGAGAACGAAAGTATGATTTCTGAACATGGGATTTAATCTGTACAAGTATATATATATATTTAAAAACATGCTTTTAAGTTAAGGAAATGATGTTTTCAGGGCATAGCATTATTTTGAGTAGATAGTGTAGATGTCTACTTGCTTGCTTGATTTCCTTACTGAGCGCGTTGTATGCTCATCCCCCTTTATTTTCCCTCTCTACAGAGTATCAGCAATAAAGCGAGTATGCTTGAGGGATAATATTCCTGTTGTCCGGTGCTATTTCCTATCGATTGACAGGTATACATATTTTGTACGGTTATGTATCTAAACATAGAAATAGCATAGTGATGTATACAATATATATTATAGGGAATGTATTTGTATTAGATTTTATATGATCTTACATGTATTATAAAAGAAGTTACAATTAGAAATAATAATTGACATGCATGTATGGTAATGAATGATATGGTACGAGAGAAAGCTAACATTGAATCACAGCCCAACCATTGATGAAAGGAAAGATAAGTTAAAATGCAAAAAATTTGTAGTGGTTTTGGTTAAGTCAAGGAAGGGTCTTGAAAAAGAAAATTAAGTAAATTATGAATTTTACTAAGTTAGTGTTTATGTTTTCTGCTCATTTTTTTTAAAGAAAGATTTGATTAGATTTAGATAAAAAATCACATAAATGATCTGATATGCTTTCATCATGATGCATAACACGATTTTACGGTTTTCGAGCTTGCCCTCTTTTAAGTTATTTTACTTGGTATAGGTACCTTACTGGGTGTAAGCTCATCGCTTTCTTTTTTTCCCTTTAGACTATCTGCAGTGGATTCGGGTGTTTATTGGAGTAAGGCATCAGAGGATGTGTCGTCTATTTGCCATTACTGTTTTTGTATAGAGGTATATTTATTCTTTTAATCAGTTTAATTTATTATCCTCGGACATCTGTAAATGCACTGCTTATGTATATTAATGTTGGGATGTAAACACTGCATTATTTGGGATGTATTATAAGCTATAATGGATATCTACTACAGTGAGTTTAACTATATTAGATGTCAATTATAGTCTTTTTAATGAGTGATGTGATTTGTATAATATTTTGGAATTATGACACCATGAAATATACTTACTCTATGAATTAAAGTTTTATGTTTAAGTTTAAAAAATAATTTGGGAAGTTATGAAATGTTTTTTTTGGCTCACATCACATACTATGAATGGGACCTAAATAATCGCGAATTGATAAATATATTGGCTAAAAATCTACACTGGACGTAGGCAAACCTAAATCAGGAAAAATGAAAAAAAATTGTTCAAAAATTTTTAAAGAAATCTGTACGTGACAACTAATTAATTTGTTTCCAACAGTGGTTAGGAAAGGATGAATGTATGGGCAATCTGAAAGCACTATTTGCAAAGCTATTTGAAGTTTCACCTAAAGTAATTGCTCTTAATGAGCTTAGTGGTTGTCGAAACCAACAATATTAAATAACTTGCTCAAACAAATAGTTAGTAGTATAGGGAGCAAGGTCGTGTCCCAAGAGAGATTGATTAATTCCGATTTACTTTTTTGCAAATAAAAGAAAAATAAAACAAGAGGGGTTTGAAAGATTGATTAACTAAAATAACAAAACTTAATAGAAAGAAAACAAAATTGAGTAGAAGAATTCAATAATTTGAGAAATCCAACCCAAGGAGTAATTTTCAGATTTAGTTCAGTATGATGATCATTGACGCAAGATAATTTTTCTTAATCCCAACTAAACTGGTTATGGTTGTTGGTACGACCTAACAACCTGTCTCTTCTTACCTCTTCGACAATCAGGAAACGTTCTCTAATTGCTGTTCTTACCAATAAACAACCCTAGATACGATCTTAGGATTTAATTTACGAATAGCATTGAACACTTAAAGAGACTACCAATTCTAATCAACAAACACACATGTAGGTTTATTTAAATCAAATCTTATAATCACATAACAAAGACTAAAAACTAGAAGTGCAATTGATCTTGTTACTTACCACTTGTTATTGAAACAACCAAACAATTACAAATTCAGATATTTCAATTGAATGTATATTACCTTGTGAATGAATCAATAGGCCTTTTTGAAGCAACCACAAAACAATAATAATAATGAAGTGCAGAAATTATAAGAATGGAAAAGATTAAAGAAAATAAATAAGAACAATTAGATCTCACAACTTATAAACCAAATCTTCAATTATCCTTAAATTAGGAAGAGTCTTTAGCAACCCATGAATATCTGGTAAAACATTTGTATGAGAAAATCTAATCAAAAGTCTCCTCCTTAACCTAGATCTTCAAGAGCCTATTTATAACAAAAGAAAAATAAAGATAAAAACCCTACTCCTAGTTGGACTCGAAGTCCTTACATTTAATTAAAATAATAATTCGATAAAAAGTAAGTAATTTGAGAAAGTTAAATCTAGAGAGGAGAGAGAAAATCATCGTATTGGATGCTTAGGTAAGAGTATCGCCTAAGCCTTGACCCGTGTCACGACCCAAACTACCCAAAAATCAGAGTTAATTTTTCGCGTTTTGTTATTTTTATTACTTAAATTCTTACCTGTCTTCTGATCGTGACCACACTCCACTAATAATTGGGCTGTGCGTCAATGCCAGTCCCACCATTCAATTACCATCTAACTTATTTCTTCTCCAGTCATTTATAATTGTTTACATTAATTATACATCCCCTAAAGTTACTTACAAACATGTTACTGTGCTATGCTTATGTAGATACAATATGTACAAGTGTATATACCTTATGTCGATGGGCAGCAGCGGATATCCAGAATGCAGTACTGAGTCACCTCAACTTCAACTGGAGATTATCTGTGGGAGAAAATAAAAGGGGTGAGCATATCAAGCTCAGTAAGGCAATCCTACGAACAAGTAGGTAACCATACTACCTACATGAACGTGGTGCCATGCATAAACCACCCTTTCTCCACACATTTTAAAACAGATGATATGAGTTATGATGTTATGTAAATCAAGTTTGCACGAAAAATTCAACATGCAATTATATTCAAAATCATATCTTTCTCGTTTAAAATTTCACAGTAAAGTCAGGACTCGACCCCTCCTTCGGGTGATCCTGACTCACACAAAATCATGAAAATTCGTTTACATCACATATGGGTTTAAAAGCATGGAAATAACCATCATGCACATTTAGTTTTAAAACCCAGTTTGATTTCATCAAAATCGTCGACATGCGAGACGAGGCAATATCTGTATAACGGCAATAACCAGGACTGGCCATATGTGTCCTCGTGAGTCCCTCTAGCTTCACGGATCCCAGTATGCGAGGTCTCACCCTGATCGGGAACCGCCCGGGAGGTGGGTCAATCCAACCCGTCAGTCTTATCCGATCTCACGCATCTGAAGATGCCGTATCTGAAGATACCCCGTATCACAAAGATACCGTATCCGAAGATACCCCGTATCACAAAGATACCGTATCCGAAGATACCCCACGGTACATCGTACTCCATGCTACTTGCACGGTACATCGTACTCCATGGACCCATATCACTCTAGGTACTCCAGCCCAAATGGCCTGCTTCCCACAGAGAGGTTTTGTTTCTCAATACTCATGCCACGTCTCAAAACGCACGTGCGAGCCTATTTAATCGGTGACACACAGTCTACTCGTTGCTCCAAGCACGGCTCATCACATGTTCTCATAAAATCAGTGCGAGCGATGCTCAGCACTCTCATCAAATCAAATAAAACTGGCAGAGCTCGCTTTACATCCCCACAAGGCCGCCAACCTCATCCCTCACTCTCACCCTACTTAAGAGGTCTTTTGAGCCTGTTGGGCTTTTTGGCTGACTCCAAGGGCAGACAGTGCTACTCCACAAATCCAGTAAAACTAGTACGAGCTAGGCTCTAGCACTCTATATATAAATCACATGAAAATCTTATAAAAATCTGGTGCGAGTTAGACTCTAGCACCGTGTCACGAAAATCATGTAAAATCTGGTGCGAGTTAGACTCTAGCACCTATGCATGTAAAACTCTAGTGCGAGCTCTCGCTCCAGCACCAATGCATGCATCACCCAAATCAAAACATCGTGCGAGCTGAGCTCTAGCACGTCACATGTAAATAAAAACACGTAGGCGGCTCTGTTTTCTCAAAACAGTTTCCAAAACAGTTATATCGTTGAAAGTATGCAATGCTGTGCATTTTCTTTCAAGGTTAGCCAGCCTACTCATGCATGCATTAAAATGTCTCCAGAACGAGCAGAACTCTCTTGTTCTTGCTCCTCCCAATTTTTTCCTAAAGTTGGAAACATTTACCCTTAACAAGGGTATTTCGGTAATTTTGCCCATACGGGGCATTAAAATTATTCTTCGACCTCTAGACCCTCCAGAACATTTTTAAGGACTGCATATGAATTTAAATTTGCGTAAAGTTTACCTCTAGCAGACCGTAGAATTCCCTTACCTTATTTTCCTGTCGAGTCTGACCTTTTCTTTTCCACTGTTGTCTCGTCGCGCAGTCCGATATGCTCCCAATCAAATGTCCGGAACTGCGTATAATTATTCCTCAGGTCATATATTATACAATTTAATTGTATTTAATCTTTTCTGGGCTTAATTTAAATCGTTGGGCCCATTTACCCCTATTGGGCCCGATTGCACCTTAATGGGCCTTAATCGGCCTTAAGCCCGTTTTCCACTTAATTTTCACATTATCGAGGCCTATTGGGCTCATTGAGCCCAGCAACAATTTATTGGGCCTCATTCTAACTCTCGAATAGCTAAATTTAATATTTACGACAATCTATCTAAATTTCCATAATTTAATTCAATTTATGCGGAAATCAAATCAATATCACGCATAACGATGCAATTGTCATAAATAAAGATTACTTACCCGAGATTCCATGCTAGTACGCAAATCGAGGCTATCTCGAGCTCTCGTTGGATGCCAATTGTCGAGCTACACAATTCCACAATTTTTCGGGTAAGTTTTCAGCCCAAAATTTATTAAATTAAATACTCCAAAATTTAAATCGGGTCAATTTGATCGCTTATTGACTTACCCGAAGCTCGATTGCATCACAGGAATTTTCTCCAATTTTTCCTCTTTTTCTTTTTCCCTTTTTCTCCCTTTTTTCCTCTCTTTTTGGCTGAACCGGTTCAGTCCGGTTCGGACCGGTTCAGACCGCCGGTTCAGCTCGGTCCGGTTCAGTTCAGTTTGGCCGGTTCAGTCCGGTTCGGCCGGTTCAGTCCCCATTTGGTCATTCCGGCGGCGTCCGGTCGGTTCCCGGTGCCTCACCATCGCCGTTCGACGCGTCTGCACCTGGGCATCCAAGATCGGGCCTCGGCTAGGGTCGAAACGCAGCCATCGCCGGTAAATCTTTCCTTCTCCCCCGCGGCTGTCACCTCCCGATCCGATGAATTTCGGCGATTTCGCCGGCCAATACCAGTCTCAAAAGGACCGGCTTCTCCTCCCGATCACACCGGTACCCGCCGTTCGAGCCCAGCTGTCGTGGATCGTCGGAACCAACTCCGTTTTCCTCGCGAGCCTCTCTTCCTCCGTTCGGCGATCTCCGGCGTCCTTGGCGCGCGTCGTCGGTGCCAACAGCTTTGCCGGCCTCTCCTCTTCCTCCTCGACCCTTCGTCGGAGTCGTTGGTCGCCGGACGGCTCGCCGGCCATCCTCGGTTCGGCTGCTTCTGTTTCTCCGTTTTCTTCTTCTCTCTCTCCCCGACAATTCTGATTCTTTTCCTTTTTTTTAAATTTATTTTTATATATTTATTTATTTATTTATTTTTATTATTTATTTATTTTAATTATTATACTATTCATTAAAATATATTAAAATACCCAAAATATCTCTTAAAAATTATTATTTAATTCTAAGTTCATTTATTAAATTTTATTTAATTTATTTATTATATTTTAACCCTTTTTTGGGTATAATTCCTCCGTATTTTCGGGATATTGTCCCAAACGACTTTTCGGTATATTTTTCGATTATTTTCGAGATTATTTTTCTGAACTAAAAATCCCGATTAATTCTCATAAATTAATATCTTGATCAATTTAACCCAAAATAAATTTATTTCATCCTTATTGACCAAAATTTCTCAAATCCATATTTTTAATTAAATTTCCTTATCGAAATATACCGGCCTTCGATCTTTTGACCATTTTACCCTTACACGTGTTCGGGATTAATTTAACCTGACTTCCCTTCACGAATACTCATTCATTTCGTATTTTAATTAAATCTGGGTCTTACAACCCGTCTCTGTCCAACAAATTGAAGTCAGCTCATCAAGAAGACCCTTAGGCGAGAGTCTCGCCTAAGGCTGCATCCGGATCTGCCCTGAGTTGAAAACTGCACAGTGAAGGGATCCTTCGGCGAGAGTCTCGACTAAGGCTGCACCCAGCACTAACCTGAATTGAGAACTACACAGTGAAGGGATCCTTAGGCGAGAGTCTCGCCTATGGCTGCACCCAGTACTGACCAAACTCGTACTCATCATTCCTTACTTCTTCCACATGATTTCCCTTGTCCCAAAATCCGTCTAAATCATCCTTTAATTCATCAATTCCATGAATTCCTACAATTATTCAAGAATGATCAATTATCCATAGATTAAGTATAAAATTCTTACAAAACCATAGGAAAACAAGGTCAATAATGTGCATAAATAATGACTTATCATATATCCCCACACTTAAACCTTGCTTATCCTCAAGCAAACATTAATTCAAACTTCGACCCTTCCATTCATTTATGCTCAACTTTAACCCATCCAAAACATTTTAGCATACATAAGAATATTAAGTTCAAGTGAATTCGCACCAATAACACATAATGATAATCAAATCAAACTTAAAACACATAGATCTTAGCACCTTCACAAAGGATTCACTAGTTACACTCAAAGTGTTTCGGTTTATCATTTGATCACTCAAGTTAATGCATAGAAAGTTCTTACCATATGCTTGCCATTAAATCACATCTCTTCCTTCTTCAATGGAACAAGATACATAAATCAAGAGCATAAAAGGGTGTAATGGGGCTTGTGTAAGGTATGCCAATGCTATTTCGGTTTAAGGGAATTAGAATAATCAATTCAAACATAAACATAAGAGACTTACTTGAAATTCAATCATTATTCTTGCTTTTCTTCCTTCTCTTTTTGTTGTGATTTTTCCTTTCTCTTTTTTTTTTGTTTTTTTTATAAGGTTCAAATCTTCCTTCTTATCATCAAGGAAGAATCGATCATTAACGAACATGGGTCATACAAAACAATCTTTTTTCTAATGAATTCAAGTCTCCTATATCTAAGTTAAAATAATTTCCAATTTAAGGTTCAAAAATACGTTTGGATAAAAACAAGAAAAGGGATTTCATTGGCTTGTAATGTGGTTTAAAAACAAAGAAAAGGCTTAAAGCTCAAAGGGGGTTCACTAAAGGTCTAATAAAGGGTAGGTTAACAAGAAAAAAGGGGTAAAATTCAAATGGTTTAATCCTAATGCTCTTATTTTTGATCAATGCACCATATTCATCAAAGTGGTTGATAGAGACATGTATAACATGGAAAGTTCTAGAATTACTAACTATTAATTTCAATCACACATAAGGGAATAAAGAGCATGATGTAATGAATGCTCATTAGGTTTAAATCTCACAAGGGTGTAATGTGCTAATCTATGCATTTGTTCATTCAATTCAATAATCATAAGCATCAAGATGAAAATTCAAAATAATTTTGCATACCAGAAGATCATAAATTCAGTTCGAGGATGAGTATAAGAAGATCATAAATTTCATAGATGGCAATTAGGAAAGAACACATGCTCACTAGTGAACTAAGATCATCTTGAATAAGAGTTTACAAATATTTGATCAAATCAAACAAATAATAAATAAAATCAACTTCTATAACATCTTAAACACCCCCCCACACTTAGATGGGACATTGTCCCCAATGTCACAAATGTTCAATATTTAAAAATTGAAAAGACAAAGGAAAAAGAATACTCCCCTGAAGTTATTAAGCATAGAAAGCCATGGTGACTTACTGTGGTGGTGGCGATGGTGGGAAAGGCGGGTTGAAGCCTATGTGTGCATAAAATGCCAATTGATTTTGCTCCATCCGAAATTGGTCTTGTTGCAATTACCTTATCATTTGAGCTTGGTTTTGCTACATTTAGTTTTGATCAATAGCCAATTCTGAAACTTGGTTCTGTAGATTGGTTAGTAGTTCGGAGGCTTGATGTGACTGCCCCACATCGTCATCTTCTTGTTCATGAACAGGTGGAAGTATCCTTTTGGCTCTCTTCTTATAAGGTTTTGGACCTTGAAAACTGTATGTTCTATCGTCATTCTACCTTATAAGATTCTAGTGAATTAATGACCGGATGTCTAGTGGTTGCATCTGCCCTGCCACTTGAAGTAACGTATCATTTGGATCTAACAAACCTGCATAAACAGCTAAAGCAGCAATCATAGAACCAAGAATCAAAGGCTTTTTAGAATCTTCTACGCTGTTAAATTGGGAAGCCAACCAATATCCTAAGTTAACGTTAAGACCCCTTGACATACACCAAAGAAAGTAACTCTCGGCCTTTGTTAAAAGAGCCACATTTGCTACTCTACCAGAAATAGTATAGGCTAAAAGCCTATGCATGTATTGTTGAGCAGGCTCTTGAAATTCACTATCAGTGGTGTGACTGGGGTCATAATACTTGTGAGGTTTCCCTATCAATTCATTTCTATAAAATTGCATGGCATCAAAATCAAGATCATAATCACAAAGGCTGTTAAGGTATTCCTCACTTTCAGCAAATCATTAGTAATAAGCCCCAAAGCAATATTAAATTGAGTTATAAATAACTCAAATTTCCTGGCCATGATCCTAACCTTCACTACTTTAGGAGTATTGAGGTTATACTCCGTCGGAGGAGTGTACTTATAAGTTACGTAAAACTCCCTGCATAGTTCAGTATAAGCATGACAAGTAATTTCAAAGAATGGTCTCCAACCTATGTTGTCAATATAAGTATGAATTTTTTCTTGAATCCCTAAGATTTCCAAGGTTGGGTCATCACATCGCTTACCCGATACAATTGTTTTACCACATAAATTGTCATACCTTTTCTTTTCGATTTTTGTAGTGAAGTCTAAGTTACCATGTAGATTGGCCTTAGGTAATACCACATTTTTCTTTGATACTCTTTCCCTTTGTTGATGGGATGGTGATGGTTGGCTTCCACTCATTTTCCTACAAAATATTGATTAATAAATACATATCTCTCTTGCTTAGCATAAATCAATCCAATTTCATCACCCTAATTCACACATTACCCTTCATCATTCATCTTAGTACATACTATGAAATTTTCTAAAATCATACCAAGAACATATATTCATGAACAAGCCAAAAATGAAAATTTAAAGCATTATTCATAAATTCAAAATCAAAAGCAAAATATGAAAAGAATAATTACTCATCATACTTGTTTTTATCCTCTGCATATTCATGGTAGATGAGAGAAAATGAGTATGAAATTCTTACCTTAGATAATGATAGATCTTACAATATGAAAATAGGAATGGGTTTTGTGTTTTTGAGTTGAAATATGGAAAAATTTTATGCTTTTGGTAGAGGAATTTGTATGGGATTGAGTTTTGGCTTAAATGGGAAAATGGGGGAAAAGGATGAAGAGGAAAATAGGAGAAAGAGAGAGAGAGGGTCGGACTTTTGAGAATTTTTTTTCGAGGGGTCACCTTAGGCGAGAGTCTCGCCTAAGGTACGACCCGTCTCTATTTTAGTTTTTTATTTTATTTTTTTATCGAGGGGTCACCTTAGGCGAGAGTCTTGCCTAAGGTGCGACCCGTTTCTATTTTCACCTTTTTTTTATAAACCTAAAACTGACACATATACTAAAAATGCATGAAAATAAGTAAATAAATAAATAAAATAATAATAAAAATTGGGTTACCTCCCAACAAGCACCTTTCTTTAACGTTTTTGGCTAGATGTTGATACCCCTCATTCATACTTAGGATACTCTAAATCAATTAGATCAACCTCATGCACTTGAAACCCTTCAGAAAAAGACTTCAAAAGATGACCATTAACCTTAAAAATCTTATCCGTATCCATACTTTGTATTTCAACTGCACCATGAGGAAAGATGTTAGTAATAGCAAAGGGCCCTAGCCATCTAGAGCGTAATTTTCCAGGAAATAACTTAAGTCTAGAATTAAAAAGAATAACTTTCTGACCAACAAAGAATTGTTTCCTGGAGATCATTTGACCATGGAAAGCCTTTGTCTTATCCTTGTAAATGTTAGAATTTTCATATGCATCATTTCGGATCTCTTCCAGTTCTTGCAATTGAAGCTTTCTCATTTCACCGGCTTCATTCAAGTTCATATTGCACTGCTTGATTGCCCAATAGGCCATGTCCTCCAATTTTATGGGAAGATGACATGATTTTTTGTAAACAATGCGATAAGGAGACATACCTATGGGAGTTTTGTAAGCTGTTCTATATGCCCAAAGTGCATCTTCAAGTCTTGTGCTCCAATTCTTTCTATTTGTGTTCACTGTCTTTTCGAGGATAGACTTGATTTCTCTGTTTGATACCTCAGCTTGACCATTTGTTTAAGGATGATAGGCGATAGATACTCTATGAGTTACATGATATTTCTTCATTAGTTCTTCCACCACCTTGTTGCAAAAAATGGGTTCCTCTATCGCTTATTATTGCTCTCGGTGTCCCGAACCTAGAAAAGATGTTAGATTTGACAAAATTGACAACAACTTTAGCATCGTCAGTTCAGGTTGCCTTAGCTTCAACCCATTTTGAAACATAATCCATAACAAGTAAGATATATACATGATTATTAGAAACAGGAAAAGGGTCCATAAAGTCAATACCCCATACATAAAAAATTTCATAGATTAGAATAGGTGTTAAAGGTAATTGATCTCTATGTCCTAGATTTCCTGTTTTTTGGCACTTCTCATAAGTTTTACAAAACATATAAGAATCTTGAAATAAATTTGGCCAAAATAATCCACATTCGAGTACCTTACGTGCTGTCCTCTTTGGACTGAAATGTCCACCACATGCATATGAATGACAAAAATTTAGGATAGAAGAGATTTCATGGTCAGACACGCATCTTCTAATAACTTGATCGGTATAATATTTCCATAAGTAAGGTTCATCCCAAGCGTAATACTTAGTATCTCTTTTTATCTTATCTTTTTGAGACATAGACAATTCATTATGCAAAATTCTTGTAGCTGAAAAGTTAGCAATATCAGCATACCATGGTCCTGTTTCATGAATGGAAAAAAGATACTCATCTGGAAATTCATCTCTAAGTGGTGAAGGTTTTTCACTTGTGATGAGTCTACTAAGGTGATCAGCCACCAGGTTTTCGGCTCCCTTCTTATCCCTGATTTCTATATTGAACTCTTGTAGTATGAATATCGACCTGATGAGTCTTGGTTTTGCTTATTTCTTTGAGAGTAAATACTTGAGAGCTGCATGATCAGAATAAATAATCACTTTAGCTCCTAGTAAATAAGAACGAAATTTTTCTAAAGCAAAAACAATGGCTAGAAGTTCTTTTTTCGTTGTGGAATAGTAAAATTGTGCACTATCAAGGGTTCGTGAGGCGTAGTAGATGACATGTGGAACTCTCTCCTCTCTTTGTCCAAGTACAGCTCTTACTGCATAGTTACTTGCATCGCACATGATTTTGAACGGTAAATTCCAATTTAGGGGTTGGATGATTGGCATGGTCAACATGTCTTTAAGTTTGTCAAATACCTTCTTGCATGTCTCGTCAAATTCGAATGCTAGTAGTAATCGACATAGGGGTTGGGTGATCTTGGAGAAGTTCTTAATAAATCGCCTATAAAATCTTGCATGTCCAAGAAAAGAGCGAACTTCCCGCACAGATGCGGTGTAAGGCAAAAATTTTATTACTTCTATTTTTGACTTATCCACTTCTATCCCCTTAGAAGATACTATATGCCATAGAATAATACCTTGATCAATCATAAAATGGCATTTTTCATAATTTAAAATAAGGTTACTTTCTATGCATCTATTGAGGATTTTAGTGAGGTTAGCTAAGCATTCATCAAAGGTATTTCCATGAACAGTAAAATCATCCATGAACACTTCTATTATATCTTCTACATAATCAAAAAATATACTAACCATACATCTCTGGAATGTGGTTGGAGCATTGTATAGACCAAAGGGTATGCACTTGTAGGCAAAGGTTCCAAACAGACATGTAAATGTAGTCTTTTCTTGATCTTCGAATGCCACTGAAATTTGATGAAAACCTGAATATCCATCAAAACAACAATAATGAGTTTTACCTGCCAATCTTTCAAGCATTGATCAATAAAAGGAAGATGGAAGTGGTCTTTTCTTGTAGATGCATTCAACTTCCTATAATCGATGCATACTCGCCACCCGTTTTGAAGTCGGGTAGCTACCAACTCACCATCCGGGTTTTGTATAACTGTTATACCCGTTTTCTTCGGAACCACTTGGACTGGACTGACCCATTTGCTATCCAAAATTGGATAAATCATACCTGCATCAAGTAGTTTCAAAATCTCCTTTTTAACTACTTCCATCATTGGTGGGTTGAGTCTTCTTTGTGCTTGCCTAGTAGGCTTGCATTCCTCTTCCATAAGGATCTTGTGCATGCAAATTGTTGGGTTTATCCCTTAATGTTCGCTATTGTCCATCCGATAGCTTCCTTGTATTCCTTAAGCACTCTAAGCAGCTTCTCATCTTTTAAATTGGATAGTTTATTAGAGATGATCACCAGAAGTGTTTTCCTCTCACCTAAGAAAACATATTTGAGGTGTTCTGGAAGAGTCTTCAATTCTAAATCTGGTGCCTGCATAATAGAGGGAAGAAGTTTTGTATGATATAATGGCAATTGAATGTGAGAAACCTCAAACCTTATCGTGCGCAGTGATCCTAGCTCTTGGACCGTTTCTAATAATTTTGGTTCAAACGCAAACTTCTTTTCTAATCTTTTTGAATCCTCAAGCATGAGGTGCCTACTTAAAACAACTTTCAATTTATCCTCAGCACAAATATTCAAATGCATGTCAGTTAAAGGATCAATAATATTTAAAAGAAAAACATAAGACATATCTCTAGGGTATTTCATAGCATTATATATATTGAATTTTATAACTTCACCATCAAATTCCATAGTAAGAGTGCCATCATAAACATCAATTTTTATTCTAGAGGTTTTAAGAAAAGGTCTGCCCAATAAAATCAAAGATGTATCATCTTCCTCCATGTTTAAGACATAAAAATCTATCGAGAAGATTAAATCATTAACCTACACCAAAACATCTTCTAACGCCCCTTCGGGATAAACATTAGATCTATCAGCCAATTGAATTATCACACCAGTATTTTTCAATTTGCCCGTAGTCATAGACTTTGAGGCTCCTAAATCTAACATGGCTTTTTCGATCTTTAAATTGCCTATTTTACATGGGATAGTGAACTTACATTTGGGTGGTAACTTTTTCTGGAGGATTGTAGAAACATTCTCTCCCATGTTCACATACTCATTTCCCTTAAGCTTCCTCTTATTGTGGCACAATTCCTTGAGAAACTTGGCATACTTTGGAACCTGTTTGATAACATCTAATAATGGAATATTTACCTCGACTTTTCTGAAGGTATCTAGAATTGCCTTCTCTTCCTATTCTTTTTTAGACTTTGACTTTGGAGGAAAAGGAGTTATTATCTCTAGTATCTTCATGCTCCATTCAGTCGTCGTTTTAGATTTAAGTTGAGGTGGTTCAATTCCTTTTTTCGTTTCTTCACCTTTTGTACTATGGTTTCGGATTTGAGGTTATTTCAGTTTAGTTTCGCTTCTCAAAGTGATTGCATTTGCATTTTGCTTAGGGTTGACTATGGCTTACGATGACAGTCTTCCTTTGGATTCTAGCTTGGTTATTGATGCGGCTAGTTGGTTCACTTGATCTTTTAATTCCTTGAGGTTGGACCTTGTTTCCTGTTGAAATTGTTGGGTACTATCAGCAAGGGATTTAACAACCTCTTCAAGAGACGTACTTGAATTTGATGATTGCTGCATTTGTTGAGGAGGTTGCCTAGGTTGGTAGTTTTGGTATTGCGGCCTTTGTCCATAATTGAAGTTTGGATGATCCCTCCATCTTGGATTATAAGTATTGGAATAGGGATCATATTTTCTTTGGGAAGGCCCTTGGTATCCTCCAATCGCATTAGCATGCTCTTGTGAATCTTCTTGAAGTGTATGACACATATCAGTTAGATGTCCACAAGCATAAATTCCACAGACCTTGGCAAGTTGCTGCACAATAGAGGTTAGATTAGCAATTTGATTGTTAATTGAAGATGTACTCACCTCATTCACTCTTCTAGGCACATCCTGTTTAGTCCCGAATTGTTGAGAATTTGCAGCTATGGTGGAAATAAAATTCCTAGCTTCGGTGGGGGTTTTATTGACTATTGCTCCTCCATTAGCAGCATCCAGCATTCTTCTTTCCAATGGCAAGAGTCCTTCATAGAATTATTGGATGAGTAGTTGTTCAGAAATCCCATGTTGTGGGCAGCTAGCATAAAGTTTCTTGAATCTTTCCCAATACTTATGAAGATTTTTGGTATCTCTTTGCTTGATTCCACATATCTCCCTTCTTATGTTTGTGGCCCTAGAAGCTGGAAAAACTTTATCAAGAAAGCATCTTACCATGTCAGTCCATGTTGTAACTGAACCTGGAGGAAGGTAGAGTAACCAATCCTTAGCTCTATCTGTGAGTGAGAATGGAAAGGCCCTAAGCTTGATTTGATCCTTTGTAACAGCTTGTGGCTTCATGCTGGAGCAAACCACATGAAATATGTTTATGAGGATCTTCGTTTTCCTACCCATGGAACTTTGGAAGAAGGTGGATCAGTTCGGATTTCAGTTCGAACTCTGTTCGCAAAGTAAGATATTGAATACATAATGGTTGTTGATCCAAAGTTGGAGCAGTGAGTTGTTTAAGAGTACTCTCTTGATTGTTGGCCATCTCTTGCTTGGATTCAGAGTCATTTGATGAGTCTTCAAGGTCTATGCAAGATTCAATCTCGGTGATGATGTAGAGCTTTCTTCGTTCTTACGATTTCTAGATTCTTTCCTAAGTCTTCTCTCAGTCTTCTTGATGTCAGGATTGTATGGAATTAATTCACCTGTACGAGAAGAATGAAGCATCAAAATAAATCCAAATTAAAGTTAATCTCCTCGGCAACGGCGCCAAAAATTGGTGGTTGCCAAAACCAACAATATTAAATAACTTGCTCAAACTAATAATTAGTAGTATAGGGATCAAGGTCGTGTCCCAAGAGAGATTGATTAATTTTGATTTACTTTTCTACAAATAAAAGAAAAATAAAACAAGAGGGGTTTAAAAGATTGATTAACTAAAATAACAAAACTTAATAGAAAGAAAACAAATTTGAGTAGAAAATTCAATAATTTGAGAAATCTAACCCAATAAGTAATTTTTAGATTTGGTTCAGTAAGTTGATCATTGACGCAAGATAATTTTTCTTAATCCCAACTAAATTGCTTATGGTTGTTGGTACGACCTAACAACCTGTCTCTTCTTACCGCTTCGACAATCAGAAAAAGTTCTCTAATTGCTGCTCTTACCAATAAACAACCCTAGATACGATCTTAGGATTTAATTTACTAATAGCATTGAACACTTAAAGAGAATACCAATTCTAATCAACAAACATACATGTAGGTTTATTTAAATCAGATCTTATAATCACATAACAAAGACTAAAAACCAGAACTGCAATTAATCTTGTTACTTACCACTTGTTATTGAAACAACCAAACAATTACGGATTCAGATATTTCAATTGGATGTATATTACCTTGTGAATGAATGAATAGGCCTTTTTGAAGCAACCACAAAACAATAATAATAATGAAGTGCAGAAATTATAAGAATAGAAAAGATTAAAGAAAATAAATAAGAACAATTAGATCTCAACACTTATAAACCAAATCTTCAATTATCCTTAAATTAGGAAGAGAGTTTAGCAACCCATGAATATCTAGTAAAAAATTTGTATGAGAAAATCTAATCAAAAGTCTCCTCCTTAACCTAGATCTTCAAGAGCCTATTTATAACTAAAAACATAAAGATAAAAACCCTACTCCTAGTTGGACTCAAAGTCCTTACATTTAATTAAAATAATAATTCGATAAAAAGTCTTCCAAGTAATTTGAAAAAGTCAAATCTAGATAGGAGAGAGAAAATTGTCGTATTGGATGCTTAAGCGAGAGTCTCTCCTAAGCCTTGATCCGTCTCTATCCAACAAATTGAAGTCAGCTCATCAAGAAGACCCTTAGGTGAGAGTCTCGCCTAAGGCTGCATCCGGCTCTTCCCTGAGTTGAAAACTGCACAGTGAAGGGCTCCTTAGGCGAGAGTCTCGCCTAAGGCTGTACCCAGCACTGACCTGAATTGAGAACTACACAGTGAAGGGATCCTTAGGCGAGACTCTCGCCTAAGGCTGCACCCAGCACTAACCAAACTTATACTCATCATTCCTTACTTCTTCTACATGATTTCCCTTGTTCCAAAATCCATCTAAATCATCCTTTAATTCATCAATTCCATGACTTCCTACAATTATTCAAGAATGATCAATTATCCATAGATTAAGTATAAAATTCATACAAAACCATAGTAAAAGAAGGTAAATAATGTGTATAAATAATGACTTATCAGAGCTAGATGTAGAATCTTTAGTAGTTACTAGCATTGGTGAAATTAGTGATTACGAATGGTATGGTATATGTTTCTTTATTGAAAAATAAACTATATGCCTTAGATGGTGTTTATGTTTTGTTTTGAAATGGTAAATTATTGGTTGTTAGATGTAAGTTAAATTCATTCTACCTTTTTGTATGGATTAATTTTCAATGCCTAATCGAGAATTTCTTTGGTGCAGTAACAATGCCATGGGCCTGTGGTCTAAAAGAAAAGGAAGGGTATTCAATTTTGTGGATGTCAGGTAGTTGGAAAGGTAAAGAAGCATGCTGAAGGTCTTCAACAAAATCATGTTGGTGATTGAGGGACATTGGTTGGTGTGTTTGACTTATGCACAAAAGGCATGGATTCTTGTTCATGCTTAGTAAAGGCTTAAGCATTAATCTAATTTTGAAGTTTGTATATAACCTTAGGTGTTATTCATAATTGAAATGGGCTGTAGTTATTCATCTTATTGTAGTTTGATGCATCAACTTTTGATTTGGCTTACTCCTTTTGATGCATGTCACTATTAAAGCAGGCATTTATGAATCTTTTCAGCTTGTCCTTATTAACAACAATTTTATTTTTAAACTTTACTATTTATCTTACAGTTTGACACGTTGATTGAGTTGCTCTTTGAAAAGTTTTTAAACTTTGAAGATGCTACTGAAACTGACATTGAAGATCTATAAGAGAGTAACTACTTTCAAATTCTTTGAATTTGAAGCTTAAACATAGATTTGTAAAGTAGCATGGACCTAACAAATAATTACTAGTTCATTTATTATTATTATTGTAGATGCTATGCCTTTTTACAATATAAATGTCAGGGATAGTGGTTTATGTTAGCTTTTAATGATGTTTATTTAGGATTTATTGTCTAATTAGTATCATTTCAACTAGCCTTGGAATGAATTTATTGTATAGTAAGTCTTTATACTTATAGACCATAATAAATGAATTTGCAAGACTACTGACTCAACCTAATTATTCTTTTTTTTTTACACGTAGTTTAAAATAGTGAGATCATAATTCTATCTTTGAGTTGACTAGAGCTTGATATGAAATCTTAGTGGTGATTGGTTTTATCTCACATGGTTATGTATTGACTATCAAATATTTTTGGGTAGTTACAAAAGTAATTATAAGCAAAACATGGTGTAAAGGAGAACTAGAGATAGAAACCTTTGATTGTGAATTTATTTTAAGAGAAATATAGTCTTTTTTGTAACATTTCTGAATCTTCTCTACTTTGTATAAACATAATTGTTAAATATGGGACCTAAATCGAACTAATTAATTTAAGATTTTGTAGATTATGTAGTTCAAGATTGAGATGAAGCTATATTTGAAGTTTGGTCAATTTCCAGAATCAAGGTGAATTTGGTAAATTCCCTATCTCGATCTTTAATTTGGAAATAAAATATGTTCCATAAATAATTAAATGGAGAAATAGATGCGTGAAGTCAAAGCTAGATATTTTTCTGCGAGTACTAATGAAGAGTTGGAATTAAGGAAGTGATTTAAAAACTATAAATCATTATTCATGGGTAGTGGGAGACTTAAAATTAATGAAATTTAGACTTATGAAATTAATAAAAGAACTTAAATTAGAATTTTAAAAACATTTTAAAGCTCAAAGCCAAGAGGCTTGTGTAAGAGGATATGAATAGAATTAATTATAAAACTCAAGGCATTGACCATCGTAACTGTGGGGCTAAGTGTGAGACCCCATGTATGTATGACTTTATTATATGTTAATGGAATCGTAAGACAGATGATTTTGATCATATAAATGTGAATGAAATTGCAAAGAGAATGCATGAATACATGTAATGGCTAATAAGTGCTGAAGCGTCCACAGATTATGTAAGACCCGAATTATATCGTAATTCATTATAAAGAATTAAAAATGGTCACAAATTTAAACGAATGGAATTCAGACGGGAGATAAGGGTTTAAAATGCGAAATGAGTGAGTGTTCATGAAAGGAAGTCGGGTTAAATTAATCCTAAACACGTGCAAGGGTAAAACGGTCAAAAGACCAAAAGTCGAAATAAATTCGATGAGAAAATTTAATTAAAAATAATGGATTTGAGAATCTTGATCAATAACGAAGAAATAATTAAATTTCGAGTCCAATTGATCAAGATTCGAAATTTTTAGGAATACCGAAAAGCCACCCGGGACAATATCCCGAAAATACGAAGAAATTATACCGAAAAAATGATTAAAAATATAATAAATAAATTAAATTGTTTGGAATAAAATAATATAATTGTAGATATTTTTAGAATATATTTGAATATTTTAATGAATATTTTAATAATAAACTAAATTATAAATAATAATAAATAAAAATAAAATAAATAAAAAAAAGAAGAGAAATCTGAAAAATGTTATCGGGGAGAGAGAAGAAGAATGGAAAACCGAGGAAGATGCCGCGCGTGGCCCGACCGACCCACAGCCACCGGCGACCGACGGCTCCGACGAAGGGTCGAGGAGGAAGAGGAGAGGCCGACGAAGCTTTGGGCACCGGTGACGTGCCGTTAGGAGGTCGGAAATTGCCGAATTGAGGAAGAGAAAGCCGCGAGGAAAACGGGGTTGATTCCGACGATCCACGACAGCTGGGCTCGAACGGAGGCCACCGGAGTGATCGGGAGGATGAGCCAGTTCTTTTGAGACCGGTATCGGCCGGTGAAACCATGGAAATTCGACGGATCGAGGGAGAGAAGTCGATGAGGGAGAAGATGAATCCGATGGCCACCGGCGTGATTCGGCCAACCCCGACCCCAGCCGAACACTCCCCTAGTGTAGGCGCACCGTTTGGCACCATAAACGAGCTGAGAACTGGCCGAAAACGCCATGAACGGCGGCGGGAACATCTGAACCGGTATGGATCGGTTCAGCAAAGAGTTGAACCGGAGTGAACCGGAGTGAACCGGACCGGTCTGAATCGGGTTGAACCAGACTGAATCGGTTCAGCCAAGAAAGAAAAAAAGGAGAAAAAGGGAAAAAGAAAAAGAGGAAAAATTGGAGAAAAATCCCGACGATGTAATCGAGCTACGGGTAAGTCAGTAGCGGTCGAAATTGACCGATTTAAATTTTGAAATATTTTATTTAATTAATTTTTGACTGGAAATTTACCCGAAAATTATGAAATTGGGTAGCTCGACAATCGACGTCAAACGAGAGCTCGAGACAGCCTCGATTTGCATAATAGCATGGAATCTTGGGTAAGTAACCCTTATTTACGACAATTTACATCGTTATGCGTGCTTCAGATTTAATTATCGCATAAAATAAATTAAATTATGGAAATTTAGATAAATTGTCGTAAATAATAAATTTAGGTATTCGAGAATTAGAACGAGGCCCAATAAATTGTTGGTGGGCCCAATGAGCCTAATAGGCCTCGATAATGTTAAAATTAAGTGGAAAACGGGCTTAAGGCCGATTAAGGCCCATTAAGGTGCAATCGGGCCCAATAGGGGTAAATGGGCCCAATGATTTAAATTAAGCCCAGAAAATAGGAAATACAATTAAATTGTATGATATCTGACCTGAGGAATAATTATACGCAGTTTCAGACATTGGATTGGGAGTAAATCGGACTGCGTGACGAGACAGCAGTGGAAAAGGAAAGGTCAGACTCTACAAAAAAAATAAGGTAAGGGAATTCTACGGACTGCTAGAGGTAACTTTACAAAATTTCAAGTCATATGTAGTCCTTGAAATTATTTGAATGGTCTAGAAGTAAATAAATAATTTTAATGCCCCGAATGGGCAAATTACCAAAATACCCTTATTAAGGGTAAAATTTACAATTTTAGGAAAAATTGGGAGGAGCAAGAACAAGAGGTTCCTGCTCGTTCTGGAGGTGTTTTGATGCATGCATGAGTAGGCTGGCTAACCTTCAAAGAAAAATGCACAGCATTACATATTTTCAATGATGAAATTGTTGTGAAAACTGTTTTAAGGAAACAGAGCCGCCTACGTGTTTTTATTGACATGTGACGTGCTAAAGCTCAGCTCGCATGATATTTTGAGTTGTGTGATGCATGCATTAGTGTTGGAGCGAGAGCTCGCATTAGAGTTTTTCATGCATTGGTGCTAGAGTCCAACTCGCACCAGATTATATATATATATATATATATATATGATTTTTGTGACACGGTGCTAGAGTTTAACTCGCACCAGATTTTACATGATTTTCGTGACAGGGTGCTAGAGTCTAACTCACACCAGATTTTCCACATGATTTGATGAGAGTGCTAGAGCTTAGCTCGCACTAGTTTTACTTGATTTGATGAGAGTGCTGAGTATCGCTCGCACTGATTTTATGAGAACATGTGATTAGCCGTGCTTGGAGCATCGGGGAGACTGTGTGTCACCGATTAAATAGGCTCGCACGTGCGTTTTGAGACATGGCATGAGTATAGAGATGTGATATGGGTCCACGGAGTACGATGTACCGTGCAAGTAGCATGGAGTACGATGTACCTTGTGGCAACTTCGGATGCGTGGTATCTTCGGATACGGCATCTTCAGATGCGTGAGACCGGATAAGACTGGCGGGTTGGATTGACCCACCTCTCGGGCGATTCTCGATCAGGGTGAGACCCCGCACACTAGGATCCGTGTAGCAGAGGGGCTCATGAGGACACACGGCCATAGTCCTGGTTATTACCGATATACAGATGTTGCCTAGTCTCGCATGTTGATGATCTTGACGATGATTGAAACTGGGTTTTAAACTAAATTTGCATGATGCTATTTCCATGCTTTTTAAACCCATGTGTGATGTAAACTGATTTTCATGATTTTGTGTGAGTCAGGACCACCCGAAGGAGGGGTTAAGTCCTGACTTTATTGTGAAATTTTTAAATGAGAAAGAAATGATTTAAAAAGAGTTGCATGTTGAATTTTCCATGCGAACGTGTTTTACATGACATCATGAATCATTGAATCAGTTTTGAAATGTGTGGAGAAAGGGTGGTTTATGCATGGCACCACGTTCATGTAGGTAGTATGGTTACCTACTTGTTCGTAGGATTGCCTTACTGAGCTTGATGTGCTCACCCCTTTCATTTTCTCACACAGATAATCTCCAGTAGATGTTGAGGCGACTGAATACTGCATCCCGGATATCCGCTGCTGCCCATCTTTTAAGGTATATACACTTGTACATATTGTATCTAAATAAGTATAGCGCAGTAACATGTTTGTAAGTAACTTTAGGGGATGTATAAATATTGTAAACATTTATAAATGATTGAGAAAGAATTAATTTGGTGGGACTGGCATTGACGTACATCCCAATTGTTAGTGGAGTGTGGTCACGATCAGAGAACAGGTAAGCATGAAAGAAAATAAAAAAACGTGAAAAATTTACTCTGATTTTTGGGTAGTTTTGGGTCGTGACATATAAAGGTGGTATCAGAGCAGAAATTAGTCTGATGTGTGTCAGTGTCAGTAATCAGGAAATTATATCCCCGTGTTACTGTGCTTGGTTAGATACAATAGTATATATCGAGATGGGTTTTAACTAAGAAATGGTTAAGAATGCTGGAATGCCTAATATTAGTCGCGATAGAGAAGGTAGAGCACTGGGCAGAGGTCGTAGAGGTAGACCTGAGCCTGTTAATCGTGCTAAGTTGACCTGTGAGAATCAGGATGAGATTGAAATAGAGGTTTATATTGAGCATGCCTCACAGAGTCCGACAGAGAGATCGGACAGTATTGAGATACGCTTCGCGAGGTTGGAGTGAAGTGTGGAGAATATTTTGGGAGCTAATTGCTTAGAGTATGCAAGGGATTTGAGGGCGAGACGGAGCATTGATGGAAGTCCACTTGACCTATCTTAAGAATTAGACATCCAGAGTTGACAAGAGAAATATTTTTGGATGTATTCCGGTGATAGAATATCCCGGACACTGTTTAAAAGGAATTAATTTATTGATGAGTATGAATTATGAGTATGAAACTCAGTTATATTCTTGGGCAGATATTACCTTGACACTATGAATAGTGACAGTCGAGATGTCTAAAAGTTCATGGAAGGGCTCAGATTGTCGATTAGAGTCCGATTGGCCCATGAGATATAACCTATGTCGAGGCAGTGCGTAAACTACAGTGGTGTGAATAAGATTGTGAGTTGCACGCCTATAACATTGGAAAAGGTAGTAAGGGCCAAAATAGAGACCGAAAGAGAATTGAGAATGACAGAAATGTTAAAACGGGAAAAAGGTAGTTTAGTAAAAGATTTGATTTGATGAGTTATGGGCTAAGATGATTGGTAAGGCCACAGTTATCCAATTGTAGCACTTTTGAGGGGTATTGTGATTGGAGAATCCCAATCTGCTACGGATCACTGTAGAATGTATGGTAAATACCACGAAAGTAGGACATACACATACACATTTTTGATGAAAATGGCCGTTAAGTGTGGTAAAATGGACCATTTATTATGATTGCTCAGAGTTGGGCGAGATTGCCCCACAGAAAGGTAAAGAGATAGAGAAAACCCGGTTGAGATAGTTGCATCGAAAAGGGAGGCCACAACCGAAGAGAAAAGGAAAGTAGGCTGTTGGACGAAGGCGAGTGTATGTCTTGGACCAGGACACTACTGAGGTTTCACAAGATGTGGTGAAAAGTTACCACACTACTTATGAATAAAGAAGTAATTGTGTTAATTGATCCTGGTATCACGTATTTCTTCATACCGCCTTCATTCACATGTAAGTGAGTAAAAGACATGAATGCTTACACTCTTGGGCACAATGCTGATAAATGAGTACCCCAATAGAGGAAGGTTAATTAACGAAATAATTATGAAGAGATTTTACGTTGAAAACGAGGGAAGAAGTATAAGTCACTTGATTTTATTAAATGGACTATGAATAATTTAAAGTAATATTTGAGAATAAAGTGATCGGCTGCAAGCTATGCTGCTTGAATTTCTATCTTAAGATAGTGCTGTTTTACCCCTGAAAAGTATACTGTAAGTTTTGACAAGTAATAAAAAGGGGTGCAACGGTTTAAATTAAAGGAGCAAATGATGGTACTCACGGAATGAATAAGGACAGAGTTTCGTTATAATTGATATACGAAGGAGATACTCTTTAAGGTATGTTTGATCCTGAATACAAGATGTATTGGAATAAGAGGAGTATGTAAGGTAAGAATATCTATGATACGTGAAGTAATTAGGATTAAAGCAATTAGTAGCGAATATGAATTGTGACCACAGGGACTGATATGTAAAGTAATTGTGGTTAAGTCTGAGGGTTAATAAAGGTATTTCAAAATACCTCCCCGCCTGAAGACTTGACAGCGTCTAGAAAAATATATATATAATCTATAACTTGAAATCGATCGTGGTAAGATATAAATTTAAAATTTGGATACTTTTACTAGTACGATAAAGAATTATAAAATTCGATTCATCATGAAGGTTAAAATATTAAAATTTAATAAAAGCCATTAATATAAGAAAGAGGAAATGACGCAGGTTAGTACCTAGAAACAGAAGCAATTTTGAAGTGATATTATACGCGTATACGTACATAGGTCAAGGATATGGGCGATTGAAATATGTAGTGGAGCTCAACTACAACGAGTTATTTAAACTTTAACTGGACCGATTTATCATCATCCTTATTGATGATATGCTGGTGTATTTAAAGTCCAGGGAAAATTATAAGCAACAATTGGAAAATTTCTTTTACAGATGGTTGTTGCGAATTCTGAAAAAGGGTATACTTTGTTGACACGTTTAACTAAGAAGCGTGCTATTTGAATGAGATGATAGACGTGATAGGAATTTCAGTGTAGTGAAGTATGAACTGACCACCGTGATTATTTTCACCATACCCAACAGCTCAAGAGGTTCCTCAGTGTGTATGGATACCTCAAAATCATGAATGAGCTAGGTATTGATGCAAAAGGGAAGATAGTCGATTGTGGATCCAGACAACTCAAGGATCATGAAATAAACTATCTGACCCATGATTTAAAGTTGACAGTGGTAGTACTTGTACTGAGGATATGGTACTATTATATACATTGTGAGAAATTTTGGGTATGCACTGATCATAAAGCCCCAAGTGTTTGTTTTGATAGAAAGATGCGAATATGAGAATATATAGTGGGTTAGAGCTTTTGAGAGATTTTGATTGTGGAAAATTGTACCACCCAGGAAAGGCTAATGTAATGGCTGATGCCTTGAGCAGAAAGAGCCTCGGGATGGTATTACATATGATGGTCAGGGAGCATGAGCTGCTAGAGCAGTTGTGAGCCTCAGTATTGATGTGATCCCTTCTGATGATGATAGTGATTGTGTGATAGCTAGCCTGAGACTAGAACCGGATGAGAGTGCCCGGATTTGACAAGCTTAGCGTGATGATAGGCATGGTGTCGATAGTTTACGTCAGATTCAGAAGGGTACAGTGACAAAGTTCACAGAGAGTGTTGATGAATTACAGAGAGGTTCAGAGACAGTATAAGTGCTCCCCAAAACCACAGTTGATGAGATAGTAATATTGTCAGAAGCTTACTCTTCAGGATATACAGTGCATACGGAAAGTGACGAATAAATATATGAAATCTCTGAAAAGGGTATTGGTGGTCAGATGTGAAAAGAGATATGGTAGAGATTGTGGAAAAGTGCCTAGTATGTCAGCAGAATAACGTAGAATATTAAAAGTCTGTAGAGTTATTGCAGCCTCTACCTATATCGACACGGCACGAAAATGGGAGCAAGTCTCCATGAATTTCGTAATGGGTTATAGAGGACTCAGATGAATCACGAGGCTATTTAGATGATAGTTGCTAAGTTGACTAAGTCTACCCACCTTCTGGTTATGAAATCCCCAGATACTCAAAGTGTGTATGAGGATTCAGGTATAAGGAGGATTGTGGAACATTATGTAGCGTTCCAGTGAGCATTGTATCATATAGGGATTCCCACTTCACTTCCCACCTCTGAGAATATTTTCAGGAAGCTACGGGAACCTGATTTAGTATTTGCACAGCTTTCCATCCTCAGAGAGATGGTCAGTTAGAGAGGATTGTACAGGTTCTGGAGGATACGATGAAAGCGTGTGCCATTGACTTTATAAGCTCCTGGGATGATCAGTTATTACAAATTGGATCCGTCAATAACGACAGTTGTCACTTGAGTATCGGGATAACAAGATATGAGGCATAGTATGGCCGTAGGGGTTGTTTCCCCGACTTGGATTAGAAAAAGTGGGTAACAGATAGAAACTTCTTTCGAATTAGTATAATAAGTCTTTGAGGATGTTCAGTTGAGTGAGAGATTAAGAAAACCTCAGAGCAGACAAAAAGCATTGAATTCACCGAGGGTGAATCAGTATGGTTGAACTTATTTGTCCTAAGGGAATAAAGACATAACGAGACTGGGGAAGAAGCCAAATTGAGTTTTGCTGAATGGAATTTTTGAGAGATTGGACAAGTGGGAGATAAGACCTGTAGGTTGGCGTTATCACCTGAATAAACAGGCATCCACAATGTGTCCCATCTTTTGATACTTCGGCAATACTATCTAGATCCAGCATAGGCGATCAGATATGAACTCTAACAGATTCAGCTCAATGCAAATATAAGTATATTGAAGAAGTTGATTCGGGCATTAAACAGGAAAGAGAAAGTATTGAGGTTTAAGACGATCTCCCTAATTAAAGTCCTTTGGTAGTAATACACTCCGAAAAGGTCACAGAAGAATTAAAGAGTATGATATGAGACAACGTACCCGGAGTTATATATGGACTCATATGACTTGGTTCTAATTTGGAGGATCAAATTTCTTAAGTGGAGGAGATTATGTAAGACCCGAATTATATTGTAATTCATTATAAAGGATTAAAAATGGTCACAAATTTAAACAAATGGAATTTAGACGGGAGATAAGGGTTTAAAATGTGAAATGAGTGAGTGTTCATGAAGGGAAGTCGGGTTAAATTAATCCTGAACATGTGCAAGGGTAAAACAGTCAAAAGACCAAAAGCCGAAATAAATTCGATGAGAAAATTTAATTAAAAATAATGGATTTGAGAATCTTGATCAATAACGAAGAAATAATTAAATTTTGAGTCCAATTGATCAAGATTCGAAATTTTTAGGAATACCGAAAAGCCACCCGGGACAATATCCCGAAAAAACGAAGAAATTATACCGAAAAAATGATTAAAAATATAATAAATAAATTAAATTAAATTAAATTGTTTGGAATAAAATAATATAATTGTAGATATTTTTAGAATATATTTGAATATTTTAATGAATATTTTAATAATAAACTAAATTATAAATAATAATAAATAAAAATAAAATAAATCAAAAAAAAAGAAAGAAGAGAAATCTGAAAAATGTTATCGGGAAGAGAGAAGAAGAATGGAAAACCGAGGAAGATGCCGCGCGTGGGCCGACCAACCCACGGCCACCGGCGATCGACGGCTCCGACGAATGGTCGAGGAGGAAGAGGAGAGGCCGGCGAAGCTTTGGGCACCGGTGACGTGCCGTTAGGAGGCCAAAATCGTCGAACGGAGGAAGAGAAAGCCGCGAGGAAAACGGGGTTGATTCCGACGATCCACGACAGCTGGACTCGAACGGAGGCCACCGGTGTGATCGGGAGGATGAGCCGGTTCTTTTGAGAGCGGTATCAGCCGGCGAAACCACCGGAATCCGGCGGATCAAGGGAGAGAAGCCGCTGAGGGAGAAGATGAATCCGGCAGCCACCAGCGTGATTCGGCCAACCACGACCCCAGCCGAACACTCCCCCAGTGCAGGCGCACCGTTTGGCGCCAGAAACGAGCTGAGAATCGGCCGGAAACGCCATGAACGGCGGTGGGAACATCTGAATCGGTACGGACCGGTTCAGCAAAGAGGTGAACCGGAGTGAACCGGACTGAACCGGACCGGTCTGAACCGGGTTGAATCGGACTGAATCGGTTCAGCCAAGAAAGAAAAAAAGGAGAAAAAGGGAAAAAGAAAAAGAGGAAAAATTGGGGAAAAATCCCGACGATGTGATTGAGCTACGAGTAAGTCAGTAGCGGACGAAATTGATCGATTTAAATTTTGAAATATTTTATTTAATTAATTTTCGACTGAAAATTTTCTTGAAAATTATGAAATTGTGTAGCTCGACAATCGACGTCAAACGAGAGCTCGAGATAGTCTCGAGTTGCATACTAGCATGGAATCTTAGGTAAGTAACCCTTATTTACGACAATTTACATCGTTATGCGTGCTTCAGATTTAATTATCGCATAAAATAAATTAAATTATGGAAATTTAGATAAATTTTCATAAATAATAAATTTAGGTATTCGAGAATTAGAACGAGGCCCAATAAATTGTTGGTGGGCCCAATGAGCCTAATAGGCCTCGATAATGTGAAAATTAAGTGGAAAACGGGCTTAAGGCCGATTAAGGCCCATTAAGGTGCAATCGGGCCTAATAGGGGTAAATAGGCCCAATGATTTAAATTAAGCCCAGAAAATAGGAAATACAATTATATTGTATGATATCTGACCTGAGGAATAATTTTATGCAGTTTCGGACATTGGATTGGGAGTAAATCGGACTGCGTGACGAGACAGCAGTGGAAAAGGAAAGGTCAGACTCTACAAAAAAATAAGGTAAGGGAATTCTACGGACTGCTAGAGGTAACTTTACGAAATTTCAAGTCATATACAGTCCTTTAAATTATTTGAATGGTCTAGAAGTAAATAAATAATTTTAGTGCCCCGAATGGGCAAATTACAAAAATACCCTTGTTAAGGGTAAAATTTACAATTTTAGGAAAAATTAGGAGGAGCAAGAACAAGAGGTTCCTGCTCGTTCTGGAGGTGTTTTGATGCATGCATGAGTAGGCTGGCTAACCTTCAAAGAAAAATGCACAGCATTACATATTTTCAATGATGAAATTGTTGTGAAAACTGTTTTAAGGAAACAGAGCCGCGTACGTGTTTTTATTGACATGTGACGTGCTAGAACTCAGCTCGCACGATATTTTGAGTTGTGTGATGCATGCATTAGTGCTGGAGCGAGAGCTCACACTAGAGTTTTTCATGCATTGGTGCTGGAGTCCAACTCGCACCAGATTTTATATATATATATGATTTTCGTGACACGGTGCTAGAGTTTAACTCGCACCAGATTTACATGATTTTCGTGAGAGGGTGCTAGAGTCTAACTTGCACTAGATTTTTCACATGATTTGATGAGAGTGCTAGAGCTTAGCTCGCACTAGTTTTACTTGATTTGATGAGAGTGCTGAGTATCGCTCGCACTGATTTTATGAGAACATGTGATTAGCCGTGCTTGGAGCATCAGGTAGACTGTGTGTCACCGATTAAATAGGCTCACACGTGCGTTTTGAGACATGGCATGAGTATAGAGATATGATATGGGTCCACGGAGTACGATGTACCATGCAAGTAGCATGGAGTACGATGTACTGTGTGGCATCTTCGGATGCGTGGTATCTTCGGATACGGCATCTTCGGATTCGTGGGATCGGATAAGACTGACGGGTTGGATTGACCCACCTCCCGGGCAGTTCTCGATTAGGGTGAGACCCCGCACACTAGGATCCTTGTAGCAGTGGGGCTCACGAGGACACACGGCCATAGTCCTGGTTATTACCGATATACAGATGTTGCCTAGTCTCGCATGTTGATGATCTTGATGATGATTGAAACTGGGTTTTAAACTAAATTTGCATGATGCTATTTCCATGCTTTTTAAACCCATGTGTGATGTAAACTGATTTTCATGGTTTTGTGTGTGTCAGGACCACCCGAAGGAGGGGTTAAGTCCTGACTTTATTGTGAAATTTTTATATGAGAAAGAAATGATTTAAAAAGAGTTGCATGTTGAATTTTCCGTGCGAATGTGTTTTACATGACATCATGAATCATTGCATCAGTTTTGAAATGTGTGGAGAAAGGGTGGTTTATGCATGGCACCACGTTCATGTAGGTAGTATGGTTTCCTACTTGTTCGTAGGATTGCCTTACTAAGCTTGATGTGCTCACCCCTTTCATTTTCTCGCACAGATAATCTCCAGTAGATGTTGAGGCGACTGAATACTACATTCCGGATATCCACTGCTGCCCATCATTTAAGGTATATACACTTGTACATATTGTATCTAAATAAGTATAGCAGAGTAACATGTTTGTAAGTAACTTTAGGGGATGTATAAATATTGTAAACATTTATAAATGACTGAGAAAGAATTAATTTGGTGGGACTGGCATTAGCGCACAGCCCAATTGTTAGTGGAGTGTGGTCACGATCAGAGATCAGGTAAGCATGAAAGAAAATAGCAAAACGCGAAAAATTTACTCTGATTTTTGGGTAGTTTTGGGTCGTGACAGATTAAATGAATGGAATTTAAACCTTCAGACTAATATAAGGACTCAAACACAAATTGATAATTCAAGGCTAGTGAGTTCTATGCACCTTTTATGATTCCACGTGGTACACACAAGTCACATAGTACGTGAATCATAAGAAATGGATTTTTCCATACTCTAAATGTGAATAGAATGGAAAATGGATAGTGACGCAATAGAATGCAAGTTGTTCTTTGAAATTTTTGGAAAAACTACAGTTGGGAACTTACAGATGAAGGTCAGATCGATCTTAGTGCAAGGGAGATCGATCTCAGTGCAAGGGAGATCGATCTCATCCTTTTAAAATGTTAGTACCAGAACGTTCTATAAAGGGGAGATTGATCCCTCATTCAAAGCAGATCGATCTCAATGCAGTTCTGCCTAGAAAGGATCGATTTCTTCCCAAACACAGATCGATCTCCAAAGGTTTCTAGCTAGAAAGGATCGATTCCTTCCCAAATAGCAGATCGATCCCCTTCTCAAAACAAATCGATCTCCACTTGATTCTGCCTGACAAAGATCGATCCCATCCTATAAGTAGATCAATCCCACAAACTATATACTAAATGTCGAGAGAGTTCAAAGCAAGGGAAGATCAACTCTCACCCTAGGAGATCGATCTCATAAGGCCAATTCTATAAAAAGGACCCGACAGTCAAGTCTTCATCCTTGAAATATCAAACATCCCTCCATTTTCACAAAGTAACCTAGTTTTCTCACTCTAGAATATCATCACCTTCCTACTAGATTTGAGAAAAGTTGTCTGAGAAAAAGTTGTCCATTTTAATGAGGAGAACAACATAGTTTGGAATCAACATTCAAGTTACTGAATTGAAGGAACAAAGTCTTCCCTTAAGATTTGGCCAAGTGAAGAAGTATGTCTAGCTAAACATTGTTATGGGTTATTTGGTGTATGTATTGTTGACTGAAACTACCTAGAGTATGATGAACCAACCATGACAAAAATTGGGTTTTTGTGTGAGAAAATGAGCTGGGGTGGATTTAAAGGATGAATGGGTTATACGATGGTGTTGGTGATGTTATATGTATAATTCTAAGATAGTTTTGTGAAACCAGTATGTTGGAATAGATGATGAATTAAGGTAGGCATATGAAGCGTACGATGAAAAGCCTTAGTGAAGGAAAGTGAAGAACTTAAGGCATTGTGACACTACAAGAAAATGGGGCAACAGCGACGAAATTAGCGACGGAATTTTCGTCGCCAATTATCGAATTTCGTCGTAAATGCTAATTTGCGACGGAATTAGCGATGAAATATTTCGTCGCTAATTCTGTCGTTAAATATGAAGTCACTGAAAGTATTCCGTCGCTGAGCGAAAATTTTCGTCGGTAATTTCGTCGCAAATAATTTTCGTCGTTGAAAACTTTTTCTGACGGAATTCCGACGCTATTTTTTCCGTCGCTAAATAGAATCAGCGACGGATATAGTTCCGTTGGTAAAATCAATCAGCGATGGATATCCATCGCTAATAATATCCGTCGCTGAAATATATTAGCGACGAAGTTCCGTCGCTAATAAAATCCATTGCTGATATGTTTCAACGACAGAATTCCGTCGCTAATTTTATTATTTGATTTAATTAAGTTTTCATCGCTGAAAAGGATACATCCATCGATATTGCATTGGACCGCCCACTATAGCCTCATAAGACAAGTGGATTGGAAGATGCTCCATACAATCAAAAAATGAAGGGGGAAAGATCTTCTCTAATTTGCAAATGGTTTGTACAATGTTCCTTTGCAAACTTGCATGTGATCTACACATATTTCCGGTGAGCATACATCTCTGAAAAAATAAGATAGCTCTGTGATTGCATCCCAAATTGGATTTGGGTAAAAATCACGAATAGCTATAGGAAGTAAGCACTGCATAACAATTTTACAGTCATGAGATTTCATTCCGTAGAACTTGCATTCAACGACATTAACACACCGAGCTATATTTGATGCAAACCCATCAGGAAGCCTTAACTCTTTAACCCAAGTACATAATCTTTTTTGCTCCTCCTTGCTTAGAGTGAATGAAGCTTTAGGCTTTAATGTTTTTCCATTACTGTTCACCAATTCTAATTCTTTTCTTTTGCAGATGAAGGCCATATCCATTCTTGCATTTGTATTATCTTTAGTTTTCCCCTTAACATCCATCAGGGTGTTAAACAAATTGTCAAAAACATTTTTCTCAATATGCATGACATCCAAATTGTGTCGAATAAGATTGGTATGCCAATAAGGCAATTCCCAAAATATACTCTTCTTCACACAATTATGAGATACCCCAAACCCTGGAGGTTTTTGTGGACCACATTTTGTATTGTATGGTAAATCGTCGATGGCATCTAATTGTTGCAATACTTCTTCACATGACAATCTCTGCACTGGAGGATCATGATCTACCCTTTTACTAAATTTGTCACGTTGCCTCCTGAAAGGATGATTAGGAGGCAAAAATTGACGATGACAATCGAAAAAGCAAGGCTTTCGTCCATACTGCAACCTAAAGGCCTTTGTACGTTCCATGCAATAAGGACAAGATAATCGACCATGGGTGCTCCACCCAGACAACATTCCATAAGCAGGGAAGTCATTAATCGTCCATAACAATGCGGCTCTTAACATAAAATGCTGTTTTCTGTGAGCATCATAAGTCTCAACACCATGTTCCCACAACACCTTTACCTCATCAATTAAAGGTCTCAAGAAAACATCAATGTTATGTAATGGACTTTTCCTTCCCGAAATTATCATATTGAGAAACAAATATGGTTGCTTCATACACATCCATGGAGGTAAATTGTGAACAGTAAGCATTACTGGCCAACAAGAGTATGATCTCGATGTCGGGCCATAAGGACAAAATTCATCAGCACACAAACCAAGTCTTACATTCCGAGGATCAGCAGCAAACGATTGGTGAATACTATCGAATTTTTTCCATGCCTCCCCATCAACAGGATGATTGAGCACTCCGTTAGTATTTCGACTTTCAACATGCCATGTCATAAACTTAGCAATTACTGACGACATAAAAAGCCTTTGCAACCTCGAAATTAATGGTAAATAATGTAAAACCTTATAAAGTATCTTTTTCCTCGTCCACCAACTGTTGAGATAGGTTTATATTGCGATTGACCACATATTTGACAATACTTATCCTCTGCATATTCTTTATCAAACAACAAACAATTATTCTTGCATACGTCTATTTTAACATAACTAAGACCCAATTTTTCTAGCTTCTTATTCATTTCATAGTTGGTTTGTGGAAAATTATCATCTTCTGGTAACATAGGCTCCATAATCCCCAATAAACGATTGAAGCATGCTTCACTTATATTAAACTCTGACTTCTAGTTCAAAAGTTGTGAAACAGCTGATAATGTTATGTGCATTGAACAACTAGGCCATAGTTGTTCTTCTGCATCATTCAATAGAGAATAGAAGTATGTAGCAGATGAATCTGGATGTTGCTCCTCACTTCTTGAATTGTTCACAGAATTACCAATTACGTCATTATCCATTTGAAAAGCATCCGTAACCATTCTAACATATGGATTTTGTCCCTCAGGTCTCACCCCAGATAATGGATCAACTGTTTCATTTATATTTTACGATGACTGTCCTTCTTCAATTTCTCCATGTTGATTCCAAGTGGTATACCCAACAACAAAACCTTTGTAATAAAGGTGTTTCCGCACCTTATCGACTTCTAAGAATTGTTTATCCATACATTTGCTATAAGGACATTTAATTATATTTCCACTAACAACCTCAAGATGACAAAATGCAAAACTAATTAACTCTTCAACTCCATTCAAAAATTCATCTCTAATGAATCCATCTACATCTAATCGACAATACATCCAAGATCTATTCTTATACATTTTTCACACCGAATACAGTATCTGAAAAAATAGAATAACAATTACACTCTATCACTAAATAATTTTTTCCAATTAAGTAAAATCAATTTAATTTGTAACATGCATATAAGAAAATTTAACATCTACAATAACAAAATAAATAACTGAAAATGATAAATCCGTCCTTATTACAAAATAAATCAAATTAGCTAACATACATATATTTAGGTTTAAATATTGGAACTGAATACGTGGAGTATTTGTAAGACCCGAATTTAATTAAAATACGGAAATTAAATAAGAAAAGATGGGGAAAGTATGAAGGAAGTCGGGTTAAATTAATCCCGAACACGTGCAAGGGTAAAATGGTCAAAAAACCGGAAAGCCGGTATAATTTCGATAAAGAAATTTAATTAAAAATATGGATTTAAGAAATCTTGGTCAATAAAAGTGAAATAAAATTATTTCGGATTAAATTGATCAAGATATTAATTTATTGGAATTAATCGGGATTAATTGGAATTTTTAGTTCAGAAAAATAATCCCGAAAATAATCGAAAAATATACCGAAAGGTCACCCGGGACAATATCCCGAAAATACGGAGAAATTATACCCGAAAAAGGATTAAAAATAAATTAAATAAATTAAATAAAATTAAATTAGTTAAATTAGAATAAAATAATAATTTTGTAGATGTTTTGGGGTATTTAATATATTTTAATGAATAGTAAAATAATTAAAATAAATAAAAATAAAAATAATAAAATTGATAAAATAAGAAAAAAAAAAGGGGGTCGGGGAGAGAGAAAGAAAGAAACAGAAACAGAAAAGCAGAGAAACGAAAGCCGTGTCGGGGGAAGAGGCCGAACGACCACCGGCGATCCCTGTCCCAGGCCGCCCACCGAAAAAGGAAGCCCGACGCCCGACGAACACGATGGTACCGGCGGTGCAGCTTACCGACGTCGGAGGAAGCCGAACGGAGGGAGAGAAACCCGCGGGGAAAACGGTGTCGATACCGGCGATCCACGGCAGCTGGAGGCGATCGGCGGGTACCGATGTGACCAGGAGGAGGAGCCGGTCCTTTTGAGACCGGTATTGGCCGACGAAATCGCCGGAATCCGCCGGATCGGGAGGAGACAGCCGCGAGGGGAGAAGAGGAGATTCCCGGCGATCGGCGGCGATTCAGGCTCGGCCACCCCTAGCCGAATGTCCCCGAGGCCAAGGTGAGTCGATCGGTGGTAGCCACAACCGTCGAAGTGGCCGGAAAACGCCGGAAACGGTGGGAGAAGGAAATGGGTCCGATGGCGAAGGGGAGAACAGCCGGACCGGCGGTATTCCGGCGACGTTGAGGCGAACCGAGGCCAGATTTGAGGTGCGGACGACCCAGCGGAGCTGCTGGCGGTGGAAGCCGGCGGAGAACCGGCCGGCAAGGTGGCGAACCGACGGTGAACCGGCCGAACCGGAGAAAAATCGGCGGTCTGACCGGTCCGAACCGGACTGAACCGGTTCAGCCAAAAAGAGGAGAAAAAAGGGAGAAAAAGGGAAAAGGAAAAAGAGAAAAAATTGGGGAAAATTTCGGTGATGCAATCGAGCTTCGGGTAAGTCGATAAGCGGTCAAATTGACCCGATTTAAATTTGGAATATTTTATTTAATTAAATTTCGACCGAAAAGTTTACCCGAAAATGTAATTAATTGTGTAGCTCGACGATTGGCATCCACCGAGGGCTCGAGATAGTCTCGATTTGAGGACTAGCATGGAATCTCGGGTAAGTGATCCCTATTTACGACAATTACCTCGTTATGCGTGATATTGATTTAAATTCCGCATAAATTGAATTAAATTATGGAAATTTAGATAAATTGTCGTAAATAGTGAATTTAGATATTCGAGAATTAGAACGAGGCTCAATAAATTATTGGTGGGTCCAATGAGCCCAATAGGCCTCGATAAAGTGAAAATTAAGTGGTAAACGGGCTTAAGGCCGATTAAGGCCCATTAAGGTACAATCGGGCCCAATAGGGGTAAATGGGCCCAGCGATTTAAATTAAGCCCAGAAAAGATTAAGTACAATTAAATTATATGTTATCTGACCTGAGGAATGTTAATACGCAGTTTCGGGCATTGGATTGGAAGCATATCGGACTGCGCGACGGGACTACATTGGAAAAGAAAAAGGTCAGACTCGACGAGAATCGAGGTAAGGGAATTCTGCGGACTGCTAGAGGTAACAGTACGCAAATTTTAAATTCATTGGCAGTCATTTAAAATTTATCTGAAGGGTCTAGAGGTCGAAGGATAAAGTTAGTGCCCCGAATGGGCAAATTACTAAAATACCCTTGTTAAGGGTAAAATCTAAAAATTTAGGAAAAATTGGGAGGAGCAAGAACAAAAGGTTCCTGCTCATTCTGGAGGTGTTTTTGATGCATGCATAAGTAGGCTGGCTCACCTTGAAGGAAAATGCACAGCATTGCATACTTTCAACGTGATATTGTTTTGTGAAAACTGTTTGGAGGAAACAGAGCTGCCTACGTGTTTTTATGTACATGTGACGTGCTAGAGCTCAGCTCGCACGATGTTTGAATTGTGTGATGCATGCATTAGTGCTGGAGCGAGAGCTCGCACTAGAGTTTTACATGCATAGGTGCTGGAGTCCAACTCGCACCAGATTTGTATACATATATATATATATATATACGATTTTAGTGACAGGGTGCTAGAGTCTAACTCGCACCATATTTTTATGTGATTTTTGAGACAGGGTGTTGGAGCTTTGCTCGCACCAGCTTTTCATATGGTTTGCATACAGAGTGCTAGAGCTTAGCTCGCACTAGTTTTATCTGAATTACTGACAGTGTTAGAGCACCGCTCGCACTAATTTTCAGAGATCATACGATAAGCCGTGCTTGGAGCATCGGGTAGACTGTGTGTCACCGATTAAATAGGGTCGCGCGTGCGTTTTGAGACATGGCAACGAGTATTGAGTTATGAAAACCTCTGTGGGAAGCAGTCCATTTGGGCTGGAGTACCTAGAGTGATATGGGTCCATGGAGTACGATGTACCGTGCAAGTAGCATGGAGTACGATGTACCGTGGGGTATCTTCAGATACGGTATCTTTGTGATACAGGGTATCTTCGGATACGGTATCTTTGTGATACAGGGTATCTTCGGATACGGTATCTTTGTGATACGGGGTATCTTTGTGATACGGTATCTTTGTGATACGGGGTATCTTCGGATACGGCATCTTCGGATGCGTGAGATTGGATAAGACTGACGGGTTGGATTGACCCACCTCCCGGGCAGTTCCCGATCAGGGTGAGACCTCGCACACTGGGATCCGTGAAGCTAGAGGACTCACGAGGACATATTGGCCAGTCCTGGTTATTACCGATATACAGTTATTGCCTAGTCTCGTATCTTGTATATATATATACATATGTTTTCGGATATCTATGCTGTTGAGAAACTCAGTTTTCAAGGTTTTGTGTGAGTCAGGATCACCCGAAGGAGGGGTCGAGTCCTGACTTTACTATGAAATTTTAAACGAAAAAGATATGTTTTCGAATATACTTGCATGTCGAATTTTCCATGCAATATGTGTTTTACATAACATCATGACGCATATCATTTGTTTTAAAATGTGTGGAGAAAGGGTGGTTTATGCATGGCACCACGTTCATGTAGGTAGTATGGTTACCTACTTGTTCGTAGGATTGCCTTACTGAGCTTGATGTGCTCACCCCTTCCATTTTCTCCCACAGATAATCTCCAGTTGAAGTTGCGACGACTCAGTACTGCATTCCGGATATCCGCTGCTGCCCATCAACATAAGGTATATACACTTGTACTTATTGTATCTACATAAGCATAGCACAGTAACATGTTTGTAAGTAACTTTAGGGGATGTATAAATAATATAACAATTATAAATGACTGGAGAAGAAATAAGTACTAGGGTAGATGTATGGTGGGACTGGCATTGACGCACAGCCCAATTAGTAGTGGAGTGTTGGTCACGATTCGAGGACAGGTAAGAATTAAAGTAAGAAAATAATAAAAACGCGAAAAATTAACTCTGATTTTTTGGGTAGTTTGGGTCGTGACAATTATTTTGGTATCAGAGCACAATTGGTCTGATGTGTGTCAGTGTCAGAAGTTAGGAAATTACATCCCCGTGTTACTGTGCTTAGTTAGATACAATAGTGTATATCGAGATGGGCTTGACTAAGAAATGATTGAGAATGCAGGAATGCCTAATATGAGTCGCGTTAGATGAGATAGTGCACGAGGCAGAGGTCGTGGAGATAGACCTGAGTCTGCTAAGTCGTGCTGAGTTTGGCTATGAGAATCAGTATGAGATTGGAATAGAGGCGAATGTTGAGCATGCCTCACAGAGTCCGACAGAGTGATCGGACAATATTGAGACACGCTTCGCGAGATTGGAGCGGAGTGTGGAGATTATTTTGAGGAGCAAATTGCTCAGATTATGTATGAGATCAGAGGGCGCAGCGGAGCATTGGTGGAAACCCGCTCGACCCATCTTAAGAGTTGAGATGAGAAATGATTATGGATATATTCCGGTGACAGGATATCCCGGACATGATTTAAAGGAAATTTTGAATTAAAGTCCTTACTCTGACCCAGAGGATTTAATTTATTTACGAGTATGGAGACTCGATTATATTCTGGGCAGATATTACCTCGACACTATGAAAAGTGACAGTCGAGATGTCTAAAAGTTTATGGAAGGGCTCAGATTGTCAGTTAGAGTCCGATTGGCCCGTGAGATTACCTATACCGAGACAGTGCACAGATTTACAGTTTGGTAAGTAAGAACATGAATTGCACGCCTCTGAGATTGGGAAAGGTAATGAGGGCTGAAATAGAGATAGAAAAGAGAATCGAGAAATGACAAAGATGTTAAAAATGGGAAAATGGTAATTGGTAAAAGACTAGATTTGATGAGTCATGGAGTAAGATAATTGGTAAGGCCCCAGTGCATCTAATTTTGGGCACTCTTGTGGGCATTGTGATTGGAGGACCCCGACCTGCTACGAAGTAGTGTAGTAGTGTGAGCACTGTAAGCAGTGTGAGATGTGTGGTGGATACCACGAAAGGAGGGTCTATACCTATACGGTATTGGTGAAAATGGTCGTCAAGTGTGATAAGACAGACCATTGATTTTGATTGCTCAGAGTTGAGCGAGATTTTCCCACAGGAAAAGTAAAGAGACAGAAAAAAAACTTCGTTGGTATAGCTGCAACGAAAAGGCAGGCTATAGTCGAAAAGAAAAAAGGAAAGTAAGTTGTTGGACGAAGGCGAGAGAATGTCTTGGACCAGGACACTATTGATGTTTCATGGATGTGGTGTAAGATACCACACTTGTTATGAATAATGAAGCACGTATGTTTATTTATCCTGGTGCCACATATTTAATCATACCGCCTTCACTCGCATATAAGTAAGAAAAAGGCATGAATGCCTACATCATTGGGCAATACTGATAAATGAGTACCCCAAATAGAGGAGGATTAATTTATGGAATATGGCTATAGAGATTTTAAGTTGAAAACATGGGTAAAAACAGTACTGAAAAGTATACGGTAAGTGTTGACAAGTGATAAAAAGGGATGCAACAGTTGAAATTAAAGGAGCAAAGGATTGTACTCACAGAATGAATAATGACAAGAGTTTCATTATAATTGATACGCAAAGGAGAAAATCTTCGAGATAAGATAGATCCTAAATACAAGATGTATTGGAGTAAGAGGCGTATGCTAGGTAAGAGCATCCTTACGATACGAAGTCATTAGGATTAATGCAATTAGTAGCGAATACAAATTATAACCAAGGACAAGATGGGTATAACCATAACCAGTAGTTGTGGTTAAGTCTGAAGGCTAATAAAGGTATTTCAAAATACCTCCCCGCCTGAAGACTTGACAGCGTCTAAAAGTATATATATATATATAACCTATAACGTGAAATCGATCGGCGTAATAGATACCTTTAGCATTAGGATACCATTACTAAGACGATAAGAATATAAAAACTCGACAAATCATAAAGGTTAACATAGAAAAATTTAATAAGAGCCGTTAAGATAAAAAAAGGAAATGACGCAGGTTAGTACCTGAAGACGTAAGTGATTTTGAAGGATCTTATACGCTTACGCATAGATAAGCCAAGGATTGGATCGAGTTGAAATCATCATTATCGATGATATATTGGGTGTAGTTAAAGCCTAGGGCGATTTATATGCAACAATTAGGAAATGGCTCTTACAAATGGGCTGCTGCGAGTTCAAAATGGATATACTTGGTTGACACGTTTAACTAAGAAACGTGGTCTTGGAATGAGATGATAACTAAG
Organism: Firmiana major; assembly: GCA_033439115.1. Classification (NCBI taxonomy): domain Eukaryota; kingdom Viridiplantae; phylum Streptophyta; class Magnoliopsida; order Malvales; family Malvaceae; genus Firmiana; species Firmiana major. The sequence goes on along the minus strand of CM065903.1, from coordinate 14,397,154 downwards.
ACGATGGATGTGATATGGATTTCGGTGTAGTAAAGTATGAACTGACCACCGTGATTAATTTCACCATACCCAACAGCTCAAGAGGTTCTCAGTGAGTATGAATACCTCGAAATAATAAATGAGCTGTGTATTGATGTATAATGGGAAGATAGTCAATTTTGGAGTCAGACAACTCCTTGATCATGAAATAAACTATCTGACCCATGACTTAAAGTTGGCAACAGTAGTTGTACCGATGATATAGTACTATTAAGTACATGGTGAGAAATTATGGATATGCACTGACCATAAAGCCCGAGTATCTGTTTTCACAGAAAGAGGCGAACATGAGAATACATAGTGGGTTAGAGCTTCTGAGAGGTTTTGATTTGTGAAAATTGTACCACCCAGGAAAGGCTGATGCTTTGAGTAGAAAGAGCCTCGGGATGGTATTACATATGATGGTCAGAGAGCGTGAGCTGCTAGAGCAGTTATGAGCCTCAGTATTGATGTGATCCCTTCTGATGATGACAGTGATTGTGTGACAGCTAGCCTGATGATTAGAACCGGATGAGAGTGCCCGGACTTGCCAGGCTTAGCGTGATGATCGGCAGGATGTCGATGGTTTGGGTCAGATTCAGAAGGGTACAGTGACAGAGATCACAAAGAGTGTGATAATGATTTACAGAGAGGTTCAGAGACAGTATAAGTGCTCCCCAGGACCACAGTTGATGAGTTAGTAATATTGTCAGAAGCTCACTCTTCGGGATATACGGTGCATACAAAAAAGTAATGATTATATATTGAAATCTTAAAAATGGTATGGGTGGTCAGATGTGGAAAGAGATATTGGTGGAGATTGTAGAAAAGTGCCTAGTGTGTCAGCAGAGTAAGGTAGAGTATTAAAAGTCTGCAGAGTTATTGCAGCACCTACCTATATCGACACGGCACGGAAAATGAGAACAAGTCTCCATGAATTTTATGAGGGGTTACAGAGAACCCAGGTGAATTACGAGGCTATTTGGATGATAGCCGACAGAATGACTAAGTCTACCCACTTTCTAGTTATGAACTCCCCAGATACTCAAAGTGTATATGAGGACTTATGTGTAAGAAAGATTGTGGAACATTAAGTAGCGTTCCAGTGAGCATGGTATCATATAGGGATTCCCGCTTCACTTTCTATTTCAGGGAATATTTTTTTTAGGAAGCTATGGGAACCCGACTGAGTATTAGCACAGCTTTCCATCCTCAGACAGATGGTCAGTCAGAGAGGACTGTACAAGTTCTGGAGGATCCGATGAAAGCGTGTGCCGTTAATTTTATAAGCTCCTGGAATGATCAGTTGATTTCTAATTGAAGTTGCCAATAACGACAGTTTGCAGTTGAGTATCGGGATAACAAGATATGAGACAGTGTATGGCTGTAGGGGTTGTTCCCCAAATTGGATAAGAAAAAGTGGGTGACAGGTAGAATCATTTTCGACGTTGGATAATAAGTCTCTGAGGATGTTTAGTTAAGGATGAGAGATTAAGAACACCTCAGAGCAGATAAACAAGTATTGGAATTCACCCTTGGTGAATTAGTATGATTGAAATATTTCTTGTCCTAAGAGAATAAGGACATAGCGAACTTTTGGAAGAAAGTAAATTAAGTTACGCTGGATGGAATATTTTGAGAGATTGGACAAGTGGGAGATAAGATCTGTAGGTTGGTGTTATCACTTGAATTAACAGGCACCCACAATGTGTCTCAGCTTTTGATGCTTCGGGAATACTATTCGGATCCAGCATAGGTGATTGGATATGAATTCCAAAAGTTCAGTTTAATGAAAATATAAGTATATTGAGAAGTTGATTCGGGCATTAAACAGGAAAGAGAAAGTATTGAGGTTTAAGATGATCTCCTTAATTAAAATCCTTTGGTGGTAATACACTCCGGAGAAGGTCACGTAAGAATTTAAGAGTATGATATGATCGATGTACCCGGAGTTGTATATGGACTCTTATGACTTGGTTCTAATTTGGAGGACCAAATTCCTTAAGTGGGGGAGAGTTGTAAGACCCGAATTTAATTAAAATACAGAAATTAAATAAGAAAAGATGGGGAAAGTATGAAGGAAGTCGGGTTAAATTAATCCCGAACACGTGCAAGGGTAAAATGGTCAAAAGACCGGAAAGCCGGTATAATTTCGATAAAGAAATTTAATTAAAAATATGGATTTAAGAAATCTTGGTCAATAAAAGTGAAATAAAATTATTTCGGATTAAATTGATCAAGATATTAATTTATTGGAATTAATCGGGATTAATTGGAATTTTTAGTTCAGAAAAATAATCCCGAAAATAATCAAAAAATATACCGAAAGGTCACCCGAGACAATATCCCAAAAATACGGAGAAATTATACCCGAAAAAGGATTAAAAATAAATTAAATAAATTAAATAAAATTAAATTAGTTAAATTAGAATAAAATAATAATTTTGTAGATGTTTTGGGGTATTTAATATATTTTAATGAATAGTAAAATAATTAAAATAAATAAAAATAAAAATAATAAAATTGATAAAATAAGAAGAAAAAAAAAAGGGGGTCGGGGAGAGAGAAAGAAAGAAACAGAAACAGAAAAGCAGAGAAACGGAAGCCGTGTCAGGGGAAGAGGCCGAACGACCACCGGCGATCCCTGTCCCAGGCCGCCCACCGGAAAAGGAAGCCCGACGCCCGACGAACACGATGGTACCGCCGGTGCAGCTTACCGACGCCGGAGGAAGCCAAACGGAGGGAGAGAAACCCGCAGGGAAAACGGTGTCGATGCCGGCGATCCACGGCAGCTGGAGGCGATCGGCGGGTACCGATGTGACCAGGAGGAGGAGCCGGTCCTTTTGAGACCGGTATTGGCCGACGAAATCGCCGGAATTCGCCGGATCGGGAGGAGACAGTCGCGAGGGGAGAAGAGGAGATTCCCGACGATCGGCGGCGATTCAGGCTCGGCCACCCCTAGCCGAATGTCCCCGAGGCCAAGGCGAGTCGATCGGTGGTAGCCACAACCGTCGAAGTGGCCAGAAAACGCCGAAAACGGTGGGAGAAGGAAATGGGTCCGATGGCGAAGGGGAGAACAGCCGGACCGGCGGTATTCCGGCGACGTTGAGGCGAACCGAGGCCAGATTTGAGGTGCGGACGACCCAGCGGAGCTGCTGGCGGTGGAAGCCGGCGGAGAACAGGTCGGCAAGGTGGCGAACCGGCGGTGAACCCGCCGAACCGGAGAAAAATCGGCGGTCTGACCGGTCCGAACCGGACTGAACCAGTTCAGCCAAAAAGAGGAGAAAAAAGGGAGAAAAAGGGAAAAGGAAAAAGAGAAAAAATTGGGGAAAATTTCGGTGATGCAATCGAGCTTCGGGTAAGTCGATAAGCGGTCAAATTGACCCGATTTAAATTTGGAATATTTTATTTAATTAAATTTCGACCGAAAAGTTTACCCGAAAATGTAATTAATTGTGTAGCTCGACGATTGGCATCCACCGAGGGCTCGAGACAGTCTCGATTTGAGGACTAGCATGGAATCTCGGGTAAGTGATCCCTATTTACGACAATTACCTCGTTATGCGTGATATTGATTTAAATTCCGCATAAATTGAATTAAATTATGGAAATTTAGATAAATTGTCGTAAATAGTGAATTTAGATATTCGAGAATTAGAACGAGGCTCAATAAATTATTGGTGGGTCCAATGAGCCCAATAGGCCTCGATAAAGTGAAAATTAAGTGATAAACGGGCTTAAGGCCGATTAAGGCCCATTAAGGTACAATCGGGCCCAATAGGGGTAAATGGGCCCAGCGATTTAAATTAAGCCCAGAAAAGATTAAGTACAATTAAATTATATGTTATCTGACCTGAGGAATGTTAATACGCAGTTCCGGGCATTGGATTGGAAGCATATCGGACTGCGCGACGGGACTACATTGGAAAAGAAAAAGGTCAGACTCGACGAGAATCGAGGTAAGGGAATTCTGCGGACTGCTAGAGGTAACAGTACGCAATTTTAAATTCATTGGCAGTCATTTAAAATTTATCTGAAGGGTCTAGAGGTCGAAGGATAATGTTAGTGCCCCGAATGGGCAAATTACTAAAATACCCTTGTTAAGGGTAAAATCTAAAAATTTAGGAAAAATTGGGAGGAGCAAGAACAAAAGGTTCCTGCTCATTCTGGAGGTGTTTTTGATGCATGCATAAGTAGGCTGGCTCACCTTGAAAGAAAATGCACAGCATTGCATACTTTCAACGTGATATTGTTTTGTGAAAACTGTTTTGAGGAAACAGAGCTGCCTACGTGTTTTTATGTACATGTGACGTGCTAGAGCTCAGCTCGCACGATGTTTGAATTGTGTGATGCATGCATTAGTGCTGGAGCGAGAGCTCGCACTAGAGTTTTACATGCATAGGTGCTGGAGTCCAACTCGCACCAGATTTGTATACATATATATATATATATATACGATTTTAGTGACAGGGTGCTAGAGTCTAACTCGCACCATATTTTTATGTGATTTTTGAGACAGGGTGTTGGAGCTTCGCTCGCACCAGCTTTTCATATGGTTTGCATACAGAGTGCTAGAGCTTAGCTCGCACTAGTTTTATCTGAATTACTGACAGTGTTAGAGCACCGCTCGCACTAATTTTCAGAGATCATACGATAAGCCGTGCTTGGAGCATCGGGTAGACTGTGTGTCACCGATTAAATAGGGTCGCACGTGCGTTTTGAGACATGGCAACGAGTATTGAGTTATGAAAACCTCTGTGGGAAGCAGTCCATTTGGGCTGGAGTACCTAGAGTGATATGGGTCCATGGAGTACGATGTACCGTGCAAGTAGCATGGAGTACGATGTACCGTGGGGTATCTTCGGATACGGTATCTTTGTGATACAGGGTATCTTCGGATACGGTATCTTTGTGATACAGGGTATCTTCGGATACGGTATCTTTGTGATATGGGGTATCTTTGTGATACGGTATCTTTGTGATACGGGGTATCTTCGGATACGGCATCTTCGGATGCGTGAGATTGGATAAGACTGACGGGTTGGATTGACCCACCTCCCGGGCAGTTCCCGATCAGGGTGAGACCTCGCACACTGGGATCCGTGAAGCTAGAGGACTCACGAGGACATATTGGCCAGTCCTGGTTATTACCGATATACAGTTATTGCCTAGTCTCGTATCTTGTATATATATATACATATGTTTTCGGATATCTATGCTGTTGAGAAACTCAGTTTTCAAGGTTTTGTGTGAGTCAGGATCACCCGAAGGAGGGGTCGAGTCCTGACTTTACTATGAAATTTTAAACGAAAAAGATATGTTTTCGAATATACTTGCATGTCGAATTTTCCATGCAATATGTGTTTTACATAACATCATGACGCATATCATTTGTTTTAAAATGTGTGGAGAAAGGGTGGTTTATGCATGGCACCACGTTCATGTAGGTAGTATGGTTACCTACTTGTTCGTAGGATTGCCTTACTGAGCTTGATGTGCTCACCCCTTCCATTTTCTCCCACAGATAATCTCCAGTTGAAGTTGCGACGACTCAGTACTGCATTCCGGATATCCGCTGCTGCCCATCAACATAAGGTATATACACTTGTACTTATTGTATCTACATAAGCATAGCACAGTAACATGTTTGTAAGTAACTTTAGGGGATGTATAAATAATATAACAATTATAAATGACTGGAGAAGAAATAAGTACTAGGGTAGATGTATGGTGGGACTGGCATTGACGCACAGCCCAATTAGTAGTGGAGTGTTGGTCACGATTCGAGGACAGGTAAGAATTAAAGTAAGAAAATAATAAAAACGCGAAAAATTAACTCTGATTTTTTGGGTAGTTTGGGTCGTGACAGTATTTTATTTAAAGTCCTAAGTTTCCTTAGAAAATTCGGCAGCATAACGACTGTAATTTGTCTCTACCCAACCTAAAAATAATACTATATAACAATCCAAATCATCAATACAAATCATGCATATTAAATCATCTCAACAACCTTAGTTATGCACAACTAACAATCATGCTTTCCAATCACATCAGCAACCACAATATCATAAAACAATTTTTGTATGAACAATAAATCATTAAAGTTATATTCATAATTTTAGCTAAAATAATTATAAATCAATTAACAAAATGAAAATAATTTGACTCTTATCACATTGTTTTAATCATTTGACAGAAATCTGAACCCAAAAATTATGTCACCACCGTGTTCATATTTAGCCTACGCCAAACCAAATAATCACCAACAACAACAATAATAATAACATTTATATAACAAATTTATTAGTTATAATTAATTAAAAAAATTGATATCATAATAATTTTACATTCAAAATGAACTTATTTGCTCTTGGCTTCTAGTTCAATATGGCTTCAAATCCTTTGTTTTTTGCTTGCTTTCATGCACGCACGTTACCTCTCTTCCTATGAAGGAGAGAAACAACATCATTTTGTTAAGGCATACATAGAGTTTTATTTTATTGATCAAATACTCAAAATCTTCAAATAATCCAAATTTAAACTACAAATTCAATTACATATTCCAAATTTAAACAATAAATTCAATTAAATAAACAACAACTTTAAATAAACCATAACTAAATTTAATTTGCATATATAGGTGTAATAAAATTTATCAAATTTAATAAAATAACTTTAATTCACAAAAGAATAACAATAACAAGATTTAAACTTTCAAATACAACAAACAACTTAAATATAAATTTCATTGATTCAAAAACATAGAATATGTATAGTGAATATCAATTCAAGAAGAATTATTCACGAATTATCTCAAATTAGCAAGTGAATTTTCTACAGAACATGATCTGAAAAAATAAATAAGGAAAACACGTACCACACCAATGGAGATGAGACAGGTTCACTAAATGTCCATCATAATACTCTAATTAATTCACAAATTAACTAAATATCTAATCCCGAATTCATAAGTTTTTTTTTTTCTTTTTCAAAGATTAAGGCATTTTCCCCAATAATCTGAGTGTAGAGTATCCTACTTATCAAACTTACAACAAAATCACTTATTTACAAACATATCGAAACCACACGAAAAGAAGTCACCAAATTTGGTGAGACAGTGAGATTGAAGCCTGACCGAGACACCAAATTCGATACAAAAATGTATATATATAAGTGTGTGTGAGTATGAAAACGGGAAAGGAAAAAATAAAATTGGGGGATAATATTTGAATTCAAATCAAACAATTTTATCTTCTACTTTCAATTGTTAAAAAAAAAAAAATTTAATTTCAATTGAAAATCATAAAATTTTCACTTTCAAATGTTACTATATGCATGTGTATGTCTTTACAGACACACACACACACACACACATATAGATAAAATAAAAACAAATATTTCAATAGTTTTTTTCATATCATTATGTCTCTCTAAAAATCTTTTTAATTTTTCCAAGTGAGAGGATACAACAGTAATGACCAGAAGCCTTATAAAAGTTGCTTACCTTCTAAACCTCAATCTATCACATTGAGCGTGAAAACTGCATTAGCAATAAAAAAATGTACACTACACAATGACTTGATTGTATACACACTACACAATGACTTGCATTTCCAAGAGACAGCTTAATAAAGGAACTGTGTAAAGGAAAAGAATTTTCATAACAAAACAATATAAATAACAACACATTTCTCTAATTTCCAACTGATTGGATAAAAGGTTAAGATTTATGAATAAGACAATGCTACGACAGAAAGGATACCACCACAGCTCTGACAATATCACCAGGACAAAATTATAAATGCATATCCACTTTGTCAATTTCAGTTACTCTAACATCCTGTTGCCTGTTAAAATATACGTTCCTTCGATCAATACATCCCCTTCGCAAAGTCTAGCCAGAATCAGAAGCACATAAACTCATTAACAGTCAAAATTCTCATGGACTCTATGCAAATTACAATTAATGGGCAAATTAAATGTTATGCTCTAAACCCAAGCACATAGTCTTTGGTGAAAAATTTCGAAGCCACCTTCCACACAACAATGTATATATATAGGTGTGTGTGAGTTGGATAGCTGCTGGATTGAAGTCGCGATTTGGTGAAAAAAATTTGGTGAATTCTGGATTTGAAGTCGAAAGGGAGTGGAGACCCATGTGATGAAAGGAAATAGAAATGGGAGAACGGGAGTGGGCGTCGGTCGGGTCTGGAACGGGATCCGATCGTCAGTGGAACAGAGGCAAAGTGCAGAAGAAAATAAGGGAACCTGAATTCAATTCACGCCAGGGAGGGGGGAGATCGTCGGCGGTGAGGATGAGAGGGAGATCCAGACAGTCGGTGGAGCTGGGTTGTTGCCGCCGGTGAAGACAAACGGCACAGAGGGAAGAGATCGGGGCTAGACAGGCGAGAATGTTTGAAGCAGAGGAGAAATCAGGTGAAGAGATCGGGTGAGGAAGGGGGAGAAATTTGTGAACTTAAATAAAAAAAGACTTCAGCGACGGAACTTTGCAGCCTACATCACTGACGAAAATCCGTCGTTGACATGTTTCAGCGACGAAAAAAAAACATTAAAAAAATTTATAAAAGAAGGTATTAATCTGCGACGGAATTTCGTCACTGAAACATGTCAGTGACGGAATTCATCACCAACGGAAGTCCGTCGCTGACATGTTTCAGTGACGGAAAAGACATTAAAAAAATTTGTAAAAAAAGGTATTAATCGGCGACGGAATTCCGTCGCTGAAACATGTCAGCGACGGAATTCATCATCGACGAAAATTCGTCGCTGACATGTTTCAGCGACAGAAAAAAATTAAAAAAATTTGTAAAAAAAAGGTATGAATCGGTGACGAAATTCTGTCGCTGAAACATGTCAGCAACAGAATTCATCATCGACGGAAGTTCGTGGCTAATATGTTTCAGCGACGAAAAAAATTAAAAAAATTTGTAAAGAAAATGTATGAATTGGCGATGGAATTCCGTCGCTGAAACATGTCAGCGATGGAATTCATCACCGACGCAAGTTCGTCGCTGACATGTTTTAGCGACGAAAAAAATTAAAAAAATTTGTAAAAAAAGGTACGAATCGGCGACAAAATTCCGTCGCTGAACATGTCAGCGACGAAATATTCTGTGAACGATTCAACGACGTAATTCCGTCGCTGATTCATTTGAGCGACGGAATAATAAAAAACTTAAATTTCAAGAAATTTGACTGTCTTCAGCGACGAAACTCCGTAGTAAAATTCATCGAAAAATGTAAATTATATATTTGAAACGTATAGCGACGGAATTTTGTCACAAATCCGTCGCTAATTCATTTTTTTACCAACGAAATTATTTCGTCGGTAAAATTCCGTCGTTGAAAGTATGTTTTCTTGTAGTGTGAGCTTAATGCCGGCCTAATATGAATTATTAGACTTGATGAGTCTAATGGATTCTTGAGAAATGATTAGTACAATCGAAATGGACTTAAGAGAAAGTAAGGCCTAATAAGTTGAATCGACTATAGTAAATGCAGGAATTGTATTATATTGGGTTAAATTGATGTGATAAGTAATCTCGTGCAGCTCAGGAGATTATATTGGGAACAAATCGGACTGCACGGTCGAGTAGCTCTAAGGAAGTGGAATTACTCGACGCGATTCCAGGTAAGAGAATTTTTGACTAAAATAATGAATATAATATGTCACGACCCAAATTACCTAAAATCACTATAAACTTTTTACTTTTTCTATACTTCTCACCTCCTCGTGACAAATTCCATTTTTGACGAGTTGGGCTATGAGTCAGTAATAATCCCAACTCTTATCCCATTTGATCATATCATTCTTACCATGGTAATAAGGTTAAAATTTCAGATAGTATAATAATAAGTACATATATTATACAACTGTATGTACATATGTTTCCATATATTTACATCCCCCATAATTATATTCATTACAAAACTATGCTATTAATTGTTTAGGTACAAAACTGTACGATGTGTATACCTGATTCGCGATGGGAGCAGCGAAAAACCTGGGATGCAGTCTCTACCCGCTCTCGACTACTGTAGATGCTCTGTAGAGGGTGAAAAATGAAAGGGTGAACATAAACAGCTCAGTAAGGCAATAATGTAAGCAGGTAGATAACTATACTATATACGTGCTGATAATGTCATGATATAAAATCGTTTACTTTTGGAGCATGAGGTAAGATTAAAAAGATGTCACATGTATGTATATATCATATACAAGAAATCATGAAATCGACATATAATTCAAACATGAAAAAATCATCATGAATGACATCTCATGCTATTAAAACTTATTTGTTTCATCATAAACTTTTCACTTTAAAATTTATTTGTTTAATCATAAACTCATCACGTTAAAAACTTATTTGTTTCATCATAAAACAATCACATCAAGGCTAAACCCACCACTCGGGAATACCTTTATTCATTAAATCACATCCCTTTTAAAAACATAAATCGGGACATTACCCCTCCTTCGGGTTTGTCCTGTCCTATCCAGACCGTATGATATCATGTGAGGCATGTAGGTTACTGTATGAAAATCAAGGACTATGGCCATACTTTGTCCCTGTGATCCCAGGCTACACGGATCCCGGTGTGCGGGGTATCACAACTGTAACGGGAGGTGGGGTCAATTCCTACCCGCCAGAATATCAAGTAACATCATAGAGTCATCATGACTACACGGTACAACGTACTCCGTGTGACATACATGGTACATCGTACTCCGTGGACCCATATCATAGTCTGGGGGTGCCTACCGTAGGTCTTATCCACCCCAATACTATGTCGATAACCAACCCATGTCTTAAAGTATACGTGCGAGCATCTCAACTCTCTATGACACAGTCTACAGGAGGCTTTCGCATGACTATATGCATGTCAACTCACGTCTAGTGCGAGTGAAGCTCCAGCACCACACTATGCATATCATGATATCTGAAATCTCATGCGACCGAAGCTCCAGCATGATTTTGTACATACACAAATTTCTCGTACAAGCAATGCTCCAGTACGGCTTTCTATGAGTAATAAATCAGGAAATATTCAGTGCGAGTATGACTCTAGCACTCTTTTTACTCGTATAAATATGATAGGTGGCTCAATCTTGATAAAACATATCTTAAAATCGTAACCGGTACAAACCGGTACCTTTTTGTATAATTTATAAAATCAACAGCCAACCTATGTGTAAATTTGCTTAAACCAAAGCAAGATATTCATATAAAATATCAAAACATGAAAATCATGTAATTTATCTGCCTTACTACCCCTTTTCTAAATTTTACTCCCAGGGGCAAAATCACCTTTTTCCTTTATTCACTTATGCCTCGATTTTCGTAAAAATCATTATTTCGTTTCTATATAATTTATGAAATTCTAAACCCTGTAAACCCCCTCAAAATACTTATAAGTATCTCTATGCACCTACAAAATTCCCTTACCTGGAATCATGCGCAACCTTAGCTCGTCTCGATAATACTCGATCTCTCGATCCAACTGCGCGTCAACCAAGTCTACGGAATTGCATATAACCACATAATTGGGTGAATTTAATTATCTTTATCAGTATATTACATTTACTGATCGAATCTAACGTACTGGGCATGTTTTACTTTATTGGGCCTGATTGCACTTTAATGGGCCTCGAGCCTGTTTTCAGCCCGTTTATACTTATTAAATCACTTCTTTGGGTCTACTGGGCTCATTCAGCTTACCAATAATCATCGGGCTTCGTTCCAAACTTATTGGATAGCCCGTATACTATTTATGGTAATCACGTTGTAATTCCGATTAATATCCCTTTTTATACGAAATTAATCCATAATTCCGTAAAAAATCTAAACTCTGTATTAAAGAACTCATATTACCGAAATTAAAATGTACTTACCCGATATGATGCGGGGTATGAAAAATCAGAGCTCAATAGACTCTCGTTCGGTCTCTGTCGTAAAGCTGCACAGTTAGGTAAATCCAGGTTACTTTCCATTAAAATAATATTAAATAAATTTTCAATCTCGACCCTCGGTCAACTTACCCGAATCTCGAGTCGTCCCCTGTAAATTTTCTTTCCTTTTCCCTTTTTCCTTTCTTTTCTTTTCTTTTCTTTTCCTCGTTCCTGCCTTTTCCCTCCTTTTCCTTCCCTTTCCTTTCGGCGAAACGGTGCTGTTTCTGTCACTTTGCCGTCGCCGGCGTTTTCGGCGATCTTGCCGGTCGATACCGGTCTCAAAAGAATCGGCTCCTCCCCCTGAACGCGTCGGTGGCTTCCGTTCAAGCCCAGTCACGGTGGTTCACCGGGAATCGACCCGTTTCTCCATCGATTTTCCTTCACTCCGATCGGCGTCCTCCGGTCACCTGACGGCGCGTCTCTGGTGTCCACGTGATCGTCGGCCTCTCCTCTTCCTCCTCGGTTGCTCGTCGACGGTCAAGGATCGCCGGTGTCTCCTCGGGCTCGTCAGTTCTCCTGGGTCATTTTCGGTTTTTGTTTTCGGGTTCTCCCGAGTTTTCGATTTTCAGCTTTTATTATTATTATTATTTAACAATTTGTTTTATTATTAAAATATTCATTAAAATCGTCTAAAATAATCTGAAAATATCTAAAATTCTATTATTTTTTCCAAATAAATAAATTTAATTTAATTTAATTTGTTTATTATATTTTTAATCATTTTTCTGGTATAATTTCTCCGTATTTTCGAGATATTGTTCCGGGTGACTTTTCGGTATTTCTAAAAATTTCGGATCTTGATCAATTGGACTCGAAATTGTATAATTTCCTCATTATTGATCAAGATATCTTAAATCCTTATTTTTAATTGAATTTTTTTCTTATCGAATTTATCCCGAATTTCAGTCTTTTGACCGTTTTAGCCCTGCACTTGTTTCGAAACCAAATTAACCTAACTTTCCTTCATACATCCACCATCTTTTCTTATTTAATTTTGTATTTTCGGTAAACTTCATTTTCGATCCTTTCCGTTTGGCCTGTGGCCATTTCGATCTTTATTTGACTATTTTCGACATTCACCGAGATTTCATTTTATTCTTCTTGCAAATTTAGTTTAGTCAAAGCCCTTCTTATGATTCAATGAATATATGGGAATGTACATCACATGAATCATAAGGAATATAGCAACATGTACATACAAAGTGGGTCTTACATAATCTCCCCCACTAAAAGAATTTGGTCCTCTAAATTGGAACCAAATCAGTGTCTGAACAACTCTGGATACTTCTATTTCATCAAACTCTCTAACTCCCAAGTCGCTTCCTCTGGAGTGTGATGCTGCCACAGTACTTTCACCAGGGGAATCATCTTCGATCTCAATACCTTCTCCTTCCTATCTACTATTTGGATCGGTCTCTCGACATAGGACATACTCTCACTGAGCTCCAGTGGCTCGTATCTGATCACATGCGACGGATCCGACTGATACTTTCGAAGCATGGAGATGTGGAAGACGTTATGGACATTTGCTAGCTCTGGTGGCAACGCTAGCCTATAAGCTCGATCTCCCACTCTCTCGAGTATCTCAAAAGGTCCTATGAAGCGAGGGCTCAACTTTCCTTTCTTTCCGAATCTAGTAATACCCTTAGAAGGAGAAACTTTCAAAAATACTGACTCCCCTGCGGTAAACTCCAACTGCTTCTCACGAAGGGTCTGCAATATAATCCTCAGGTGCTGCTCATGCTCCTCTCTAGATCTCAAATAAATTAGGATGTCATCGATGAAGACAATCACAAATCGATCTAAATAAGGTCGAAACACCTCATTCATCAATGACATAAAAGTTACGGGAGCGTTCGTCAACCCCAATGGCATAACCATAAACTCAAAATGACTATAACAGGTGCAAAAAGCTGTCTTGGGTACATCTCCATCCCGAACTCTCAGCTGATGGTACCCAGATCTCAGATCAATCTTAGAAAAGACCTGTGCTCCCTGTAGCTGATCCAGTAAATCATCAATCCTCGAAAGGGGATACTTACTCTTGATGGTAGCCTTGTTCAACAATCGGTAGTCGATACACAATCAAAGGCTCCCATCCTTCTTCCTCACAAATAGAACTGGTGCTTCCCACGGTGACACACTCGGTCTGATGAACCCCTTCTTTAATAATTCCTGCAACTGTTTCCTCAACTCCTCCAACTCAATCGGAGCCATCCTGTATGGTGGTCTAGATATCGGCTCTGTACCAGGTGTCAAATCAATAATGAACTTTATCTCCCGCACTGGCGGTAACCCTAGTAACTCATCCGAAAATACATCTAGAAATTCACTCACAACTGGAATGTCTCTCAATTCTGGACGTGCCTTATCTATGTCAACCACATATGCAATGAACCCTTCAAAATACCATTTCAACCATTAGTAACATAATTCATCATATAAGTATCCATTATTAATAAATAAATTTACCTCACAATATATGATGAATTACAACTATACTTTTCCAAATGCAATAATTATATGCTTTTTATTTCTTTTCAGTAAAACTTACAGAAAGACTATCTGTCCCTGAAAATATTATTGTCTTAGCATAGCAATCTAAAACAGCATGGTTTGCAGTAAGCCAATCCATCCCTAAAATTACATCAAAATCCCTCATATTCAGTAAGACAAGGTCGACTGACATGTCCTTTCCCCCTATTCTCAGCCTACAATCTCTATATACATACTCAGTCAACTGATTGTCATTCATAGGTGTAGAGATTAACAACATTCTATATAACAATGTAGGCTGTACATACTTCAACAACTTATGTGCAAATGAAGGCGATATGAAGGAATGTGTAGCACCAGAATCAAATAACACAAATACTTCTAAATAAAAAATGAGGATAGTACCTTTAATCACATCCGCTGAAGCATCTGCGGTGTCTTGATCCAATGCATGTACTCGCTCTCTGCCCATAACCTGCTTCCCCTTCTCCTCAGCAGTGGCTTTTCTCCTAGGAGCAGGAGTCTCAACAGGAGCTCTCTCTGGCTCTTTGCCCTTCTGTGGGGCAGTAGCAATCATCTCGGGACAGTTTCTTATGACATGCCTCGGCTTCCCACAATGAAAACATACCCCAGTAGTCGTCGGACAAGGCCTGGTACCATGAAATCTACCACACCTCCTACACTGCTCGGTAGTTGGCCGTGTCCCTCCAATAACTATACCTCTCGATGATGGTAAAGCCAGATATAAAGGAGGCTTAGCCATCCGCTCCTGTATCTCCTCAATCTGAGGTCTCTTATCAACAAACCTCTGACCTCCTCTCCTGATCACCCTATCCCCTCCGGATCTCTTTCGATCTCTATCTCTAGCTCTGCTGACCTTCCCAAACTCTGAGGCACTTCGCTCAAAATCTTGCTCACACAACTGAGCTCTATGTACTGCCTCTTCATAAGTAGAGACGTCAAACAGAGCTAAATTAGATCTGATGGCTGGTCTCAATCCATCTATGAATTTTTGAACCTTCCGACTCTCACGGCTCAATGTATCTGGGTCATACCTCCCCAAGGATATGAACCTCGACTCGTACTCATCAATGGAGCGGTTCCCCTGAACTAAACTCATAAACTCCATCCGTAATCTCTGCTGTGCAGTGGCCAAAATATACTGCCTTCTAAAAGCCTCTAGAAATATCTCCCAAGTAATCACTAAGTGTCGAGCTCTCAAGATAGACATAGTAGACCTCCACCAATGCTCTGCCTCGCCTTTCAGCATAAATACGGCAAAGGTAACCCTCTCAGTCGATGTACATCTGAAGAACCCATACAATTTCTCCATCTCATATATGCAATCCTCTGCAATAACTGGGTCCTTCACTCCTCTGAAAACTGGAGGTCTAAATTTCTGAAATTGTCGTAATTTGTCTAACTCACAGTCATAGCCCAGAACACTACCGCTCGGCTGTGGAGTGACAGGAGAAGCTGTATCTTGAACCAGTGGTGGTGTAACAGTATCTGTAGTCTGTCCAGTAGTAGTAGGTTGTCTAACTGGGCCTCGTCTATCACCAGCCCCTAAAGTCTGTGTAACTATCTCAACAAGACTTTCTATACTTCGCTCAATCCTAGCGAAGCGTGCCTTAGTATCCCCTGGTCTCTCAATGGGGTCCTACGGGGCCTGACTAGTCTGTGGCTCTGCACGGTTCTCGGGCCTACCTCTACAGCCTCTAGCACGTTAACTTGCCCCTCTACCACGGCGAGTGATAGGCATAATGCCTAAGTTCCTGCATTCACGACCATTTATTAGTCTAGTCCCATATTGGTATACAAAGTTATATCTAAACAAAGCACAATATTATGGGGATTTAATTTCTTAACTATTATTACTGACTCATATCTGACCAACTCTAGCTCTGATACCACCATTTTTCACAACCCAAATTACCTAAAATCACTATAAATTTTTCGTTTTTTCTATACTTCTCACCTCCTCGTGACAAATTCTATTTTTGACGAGTTGGGCTATGAGTCAGTAATAATCCCAACTCTTATCCCATTTGATCATATCATTCTGACCATGGTAATAAGGTTAAAATTTCAGATAGTATAATAATAAGTACATATATTATACAACTGTATGTACATATGTTTCCATATATTTACATCCCCCATAATTATATTCGTTACAAAACTATACTATTAATTGTTTAGATACAAAACTGTACGATGTGTATACCTGATTCGCGATGGGAGTAGTGAAAAACCTGGGATGCAGTCTCTACCCTCTCTCGACTACTGTAGATGCTCTGTGGAGGGTGAAAAATGAAAGGGTGAACATAAACAGCTCAGTAAGGCAATAATGTAAGCAGGTAGATAACTATACTATCTATGTGCTGATAATGTCATGATATAAAATCGTTTACTTTTGGAGCATGAGGTAAGATTAAAAAGATGTCACATGTATGTATATATCATATATAAGAAATCATGAAATCGACATATAATTCAAATATGAAAAAATCATCATGTATGACATCTCATGCCCGTCACATTAAAACTTATTTGTTTCATCATAAACTTTTCACTTTAAAATTTATTTGTTTAATCATAAACTCATCACATTAAAAACTTATTTGTTTCATCATAAAACAATCACATTAAGGCTAAACCCACCACTCGGGAATACCTTTATTCATTAAATCACATCTCTTTTAAAAACATAAATCGGGACATTACCCCTCCTTCAGGTTTGTCCTGGTCTATCCAGACCGTATGATATCATGTGAGGCATGTAGGTTACTGTATGAAAATTGAGGACTATGGCCATACTTTGTCCCTGTGATCCAAGGCTACACGGATCCCGGTGTGCAGGGTATCACAACTATAACGAGAGGTGGGGTCAATTCTTACCCGCCAGAATAGCAAGTAACATCATAGAGTCATCATGACTACACGGTACAGCATACTCCGTGTGACATACACGGTACATCGTACTCCGTGGACCCATATCATAGTCTGGGGGTGCCTGCCGTAGGTCTTATCCACCCCAATAATATGTCGATAACCAACCCATGTCTCAAAGTATATGTGCGAGCATCTCAACTCTCTGTGACACACAGTCTACAAGAGGCTTCCGCACGACTATATGCATGTCAACTCACGTCTAGTGCGAGCGAAGCTCTAGCACCATGCTATGCATATCATGATATCTGAAATCTCGTGCGAGTGAAGCTCCAGCACGGTTTTGTACATAAACAAATTTCTCGTACGAGGAATGCTCCAGTACGATTTTTTATGAGTAATAAATCAGGAAATATTCAGTGCGAGTATGACTCTAGCACTCTTTTTACTCGTATAAATATGATAGGTGGCTCAATCTTGATAAAACATCTCTTAAAATCGTTATCGGTACAAACCGGTACCTTTTTGTATAATTTATAAAATCAACAGCCAACCTATGTGTAAATTTGCTTAAACCAAAGTAAGATATTCATATAAAATATCAAAACATGAAAATCATGTAATTTATCTGCCTTACTACCCCTTTTGTAAATTTTACTCCCAGGGGCAAAATCATCTTTTTCTTTTATTCACTTAAGCCCCGGTTTTCGTAAAAATCATTATTTCATTTCTATATAATTTATGAAATTCTAAACCCTGTAAGCCCCCTCAAAATACGTATAAGTATCTCTATGCACCTACAAAATTCTCTTACCTGGAATCACGCGCAACCTTAGCTTGTCTCGATAATACTCAATCTCTCGATCCAACTACACGTCAACCAAGTCTACGGAACTGCATATAATCACATAATTGGGGTCAATTTAATTATCTTTATCAGTATATTACATTTACTGATCGAATCTAACGTACTGGGCCTGTTTTACTTTATTGGGCCCGATTGCACTTTAATGGGCCTCGAGCCCGTTTTCAGCCCGTTTATACTTATTAAATCCCTTCTTCAGGTTTACTGGGCTCATTCAGCTTACCAATAATCATCGGGCTTCGTTCTAAACTTATTGGATAGCCCGTATACTATTTACGATAATTACGTTGTAATTCCGATTAATATCCCTTTTTATACGAAATTAATCCATAATTCCGTAAAAAATCTAAACTCTATATTAAAGAACTCATATTGCTGAAATTAAAATGTACTTACCCGATATGATGCGGGGTATAAAAGATCAGAGCTCAATCGGCTCTCGTTCGGTCTCTGTCGTAAAGCTGCACAGTTAGGTAAATACAGGTTACTTTCCATTAAAATAATATTAAATAAATTTTCGGAATTTACCCGTAGGTCAATCTCGATCCTCGATCAACTTACCCAAATCTCGAGTCGTCCCCAGTAAATTTTCTTTCCTTTTCCCTTTTTCCTTTCTTTTCTTTTCTTTTCTTTTCCTCTTTCCTTCCTTTTCCCTCCTTTTCCTTCCCTTTCCTTTCGGCCAAACGATGCCGTTTCTGTCACTTTGCCGGCGCCGACGTTTTTGACTGTCTTGCCGTCCGATACCGATCTCAAAAGAACCGGCTCCTCCCCCTGAACGCGTCGGTGGCTTCCGTTCAAGCCCAGTCACGGTGGTTCGTCGGGAATCGACCTATTTCTCCCTTGGTTTTCCTTCGCTCCGATCGACGTCCTCCGATCACCTGACGGCGCGTCTCCGGTGTCCACGTGATCGTCGGCCTCTCCTCTTCCTCCTCGGCTGCTCGTCGGAGGTCAAGGATCGTCGGTGTCTCCTCGAGCTCGTCGGTTCTTGCTGGTCATTTTCAGTTTCTGTTTTCGGGTTCTCCTGAGTTTTCGATTTTCAGGCTATTATTATTATTATTATTATTTAACAATTTGTTTTATTGTTAAAATATTCATTAAAATAGTCTAAAATAATCTGAAAATATCTACAATTCTATTATTTTATTCCAACTAAATAAATTTAATTTAATTTGTTTATTATATTTTTAATCATTTTTTCAGTATAATTTCTCCGTATTTTCAGGATATTGTCCCTGGTGACTTTTCGGTATTTCTAAAAATTCTGGATTTTGATCAATTGGACTCGAAATTGTATAATTTCCTCATTATTGATCAAGATCCTAAATCCTTATTTTTAATTGAATTTTTTTCTTATCGAATTTATCCCGAATTTCAGTCTTTTGACCGTTTTACCCCTGCACTTGTTTCGAAACCAAATTAACCTAACTTTCCTTCATACATCCACCATCTTTTCTTATTTAATTTCGTATTTTTGGTAAACTTCATTTTTGATCCTTTCCATTTGGCCTGTGGCCATTTGGATCCGTATTTGACTATTTTCGACATTCACCGAGGTTTCATTTTATTCTTCTTGCAAATTTAGTTCAGTCAAAGCTCTTCTTATGATTCAATGAATATTTGGGAATGTACATCACATGAATCATAAGGAATATAGCAACATGTACATACAAAGTGGGTCTTACATAATAATAATAAACTAATTTATAAATAATAATAAATAAAAATTAAATTAATTAAGTATAAAAAAATCTGAAAACTTTGTCGACGAGAGAGAAAGAAATTGGAAAACAGAAAAAAATGAAACCGAGAAGACATGACCACCGGACAACCACCGGTGACCCAACGACCAGGCGAAGGGTCGAAAAAGGAAGAGGAGATGCTGGTGACCTCCCTGGTACAGGCGACGCGCCCTACCGACACCAGAGAACGCTGGATCGAGGGAGAGAAGCTGAGAGAGGAAAGAGGATTTTTCGACGATTGACGCCGATTCGACCCCAACCACTGGCCACCGAAGGACCCCCACGTGATGCCGAGCCGAATGAGGGCAAAAGCAGTCGGGGAAACGGCAGCCAGCGCCAGAAACAGTGAGAAACAAGGAAGCCACCGATGTCGGAAAGGATAAGACACCGGATCGGCCACTTTTTGGTAGCCTTGGACAAAATCAAGGCCAGATTAGAGAATCGGACGGCCCAGCGAAGCCACTGGTGGTGGAACCCGACGAAGAACCGGTCGGTGAAGCCCTGAACCGGTCGAATCGGAGTGAACCAGAGTGAACCGGACTGATCTGAGCCGGGTTGAACAGGACTGAACCGGTTCAACCAAGAAAAAAAGAGGAAAAAGGAGAAAAGGAGAAAAAGGAAAAAGGGAAAGAATTTTTGGGAATACACCAGACTTCGGGTAAGTCGGTAAGAGGTCAAAAGTGACCGATTTGATTTTTGAAAAATGTATTTAAATTATATTTAATCAGAAAGTAACTCGAGATTAAATATATAATTGTGTAGTTTTATGACAAAGCTCGAACGAGAGCCGATTGAGCTCTGATTTTCGTACCCCACATCATATTGGGTAATATATTTTAATTACAATAATTAGAGTCCTTAATACAGAGTTTCGATTATTTTATGAAATTTATAGATTAATTTTGTATAAAAATTAATATTATTCAGAATTGTAACGTAATTATCGTAAATAGTATACGGGCTATCCAATGAGTTTGGAACGAAGCCCGATGATTATTGGTAAGCTGAATGAGCCCAGTAAACCTGAAGAAGGGATTTAATAAGTAGAAACAGGATGAAAATGGGTCGAGGCCCATTAAGGTGCAATTGGGCCCAATAAAGTAAAACGGGCCCAGTACGTTGGATTCGATCAGTAAATGTGATATAATGATAAAAATAAGTGAATTAACCCAAAATATGTGGCTATATGCAGTTTCGTAGACTTGGTTGACGCGCAGTTGGACTGAGAGATCGGGTATTATCGAGATAAGATAAGTTTGCACGTGAATCAAGGTAAGTGAATTTTGTAGGTGCATAGAGATTTCTATACGTATTTTTAGGGGATTTACAGGGCCTAGAATTTCTTAAAGTATCTAGAAATGAAATAATAATTTTTACAAAAACCCGGGGTATAGGTGAATAAAGGAAATAGACGATATTGCCCCTAGGAGTAAAATTTACAAAAAGGGTAGTAAGGCAGATAAATTACATGATTTCATGTTTTAATGTTTTATATGAATGTATTGCTTTGATTTAAGCAAATATGCACATAGGTTGGCTGTTTGATTTCATGAATTATACGAAAGGGTACCGGCTTGTACCGGTTACGATTTTAAAAGATGTTTTATCAAGATTGAGCCACCTATCGTATTTGCGTGAATAAAAAGAGTGCTAGAGTCTTACTCGTAGTCAAGTTTACTAATTTATTACTCATGAAAAGCAGTACTGGAGCATTGCTCGTATGAGAAATTTGTGTGTGCACAAAACCGTGCTGGAGCTTCGCTCGCACGAGATTTTAGATATCATGATATGCATAGCGTGGTGCTAGAGCTTCGCTCACACTAGACGTGAGTTGACATGCATACAGTCGTGCGGATGCCTCCTATAGACTGGTCGCTGAGAGTTGATATGCTTGCACGTATACTTTGAGACATGGGTTGGTTATCGACATAGTATTGGGGTGGGTAAGACCTATGGCAGGCACCCCGAGACTATGATATGGGTCCACGGAGTACGATGTACTGTGTATGTCACACGGAGTACGCTGTACCGTGCAGTCATGATGACTCGATGATGTTACTTGATATTCTAGCGGGTAGGATTTGACCCCACCTCCTGTTGCAGTTGTGATGCCCCGCACACCGGGATCCGTGTAGCCTGGGATCACAGGGACAAATTATGGCCATAGTCCTCGATTTTCATATAGTAACGTACATGCCTCACATGATATCATACGATCTGAATAGACCAGGACAAACCCGAAGGAGGGGTAATGTCTCGATTTATGTTTTTAAACAAGATACGATTTAATGAATCAAGGTATTCTCGAGAGATGGGTTTAGCCTTGATATGGTTGTTTTATAATGAAACAAATAAGTTTTAAAGTGATGAATTTTGTGATAAAACAAATAAGTTTTAACGTGATGAGTTTATGATGAAACTAATAAGTTTTAATGTGACGAGCATGAGATGTCATACATGATGATTTTGCCATGTTTGTTTTATATGTCGATTTCATGATTTCTCTTATATGATATATACATACATGTGGCATCGTTTTAGTCATACCTCATGCTCCAAATATAAACGATTTTATATCATGACATTATCAGCATGTAGATAGTATAATTATCTATCTGCTTACATTATTACCTTACTGAGCAAGTTTCGCTCACCAATTCATTTTCCACCCTACAGGGTACATTTAGTAGAAGAGAGCGACAGTAGTTTTGCATTTCGATTATCCGCTGCATCCTATCAAGACCAGGTATACACATTCATATAATTTTGTATCTAAATATGTAATTACACAGTACTGTAAATGGATATGATATCGGGGATGTAAGGTTATATAAATATCAATGTGTATGTATTTAGTCAAAGTCAACAGATAGTAAACTCTGATATGTGAATGTGATTATGGAAATGAAATGGTAAATAGGTGAGAGGTGACTAACACCGAATCATAGCCCAACTGTTAGTAGTGTAACTGTTCACGATAGGTAAGGAAATGAAAGAAAAAGTGAAAAATTTGTAGTGATTTTAGGTAATTTGGGTCGTGAGCAAAATTGATGGATAGGTTGGCTATTTGATTTCATAGTTTCACGACATAGCACAAGTCAGGTGCTAACTTTGGTTTTGAGCGTGTTTAGTTGAAATAGAGCCGCCTATCAGATTTATATGAGTTTAATCATGCTGGGGCTTTGCTTGCACTGGATTTTGATATTTTAACATGCATGGAATGTTTCGGAGCTTAGCTCGCACTATATTTTGAGTTGAGATGTTTGCAAGCCGTACTGGAGCGTTGCTCGTATGAGGATTTTTATTGATTGTGCATGAAATCGTGCTAGAGCTTTGCTCACACTAGGCTTTTCACACTGTGATATGTAATGAGTCATGCTGGATGCCTCGTGCAGACTATGTGTCACACAGATGAGATGCTCGCACGAGCCATGCTGGATGCCTCGTGTAGACTATTAGTCACACGGATGAGATGCTCGCACTTGCACTTGAGATTGAGTCGGTTATACATGGTATGGGGCAGATAAGACCTATGATAGGCACCCCCAACTGTGATATGGATCTATGGAGTACATTGTACCATGTATATCACATGGAGTACGCAGTACCATGTGGTGATGATGTTGATTTATAGTTTGGCGGGTAGGATTGACCCACCTCCCGTTACAGCATGATGCCCCACACATCGGGTTCTGTGTAGTCTGGGATGATAGTGGCATAGTTGGCCAACAGAGTCCTCGATTATATACAGTGACCACCTATCTCACATGATATCACATGGTTTTATATACACTAAACACGTTTTGTGTTATCCAGGGTAGACCCAAGAGAGGGGTCAAACCTTGTGGGATGTTCTTAAAGGATGATATGTCGTTTGTGATGAGTTTTACTAAGTTTTGATAAGGTGTTAAACCTTGAGGGAATGATTTATGATGAAATCTATGATTTGAAATGAAACTGATGAGTTTTATTATGATAAGCATGCGATGTTTTACATGATTTTTCCATGTGTTATTATGCCTAATTTCATGTTTTCAGTATGTGATATATGTATATACATGTGGCATAGTTTTAATAATATCTCATGCTCTGGATATAAATGATTTTTTTATCATGACATTATAAGCATATAGATAGTGTAGTTATATGCCTGCTTGCATTATTGCCTTACTGAGCGTGTGGTTGCTAATCCCCTTCATTTTCCCCCCTCCACAGAGCGCACACAGTAGTTAGTGAGTGACTGAGGACTAGCATCCTGGTATTCGCTACTCTCTATCACCAAGAGGTATACACACCGGTATCTTTTTGTATCTAAACATATAATAGCACAGTAATCATTTTTGAAAATATAATATGAGGAATGTAAGTATTAATAGACACGTACAAGTATCGAATTTCAATTATAAAGTATATGTGCTTGTTTACGAATAAATCAAAGAGATATGACATAGTAGATCATAAAGAGTGACAGAGTTGGACTAATACTAACTCATAGCCCAACTGTTATTGGTGAGAATGTTCACAACCGTGAACGGAAATGAAAAAGCGAAAAATTTGTAACAATTTTATGTAAAATGGGTCGTGACACTAAGTTAAATGGGAAAAATTTTATAGGAAATCAGTAAACAAAATTTTATTTTATTTTTTACACCGCAATTAACTCCACTTTAAAAACCATAAGCCCTTGTTCCTTTTAAATCTTTCACTTTCGGCCATTATAAAATGAATTTTAGAATTTAATGATGAAGGTTTAATGAATTAAACTTTAGTTACTTGCACCTAGTTAAAATAAACTAAAGCATGTTTAGAACCATTCTTCTTTACTCCTATAGGTTCAGATGTTTGAAAAGAAAAAAGGAAATCTGAAAAACCCATTCAGTTTTGAGAAGAATATTAAACAAATTTTGGAAATCTTAGTGGAGTGTGAAACTCGAAATTTTTCGTTTCACTATTTATTTGGAAACTAGAAAGCAATTAAGATACTCAGAATAATATTATACAAGCCTAGAACAACCAAAACACTCGGTTTGGTGGCACGAAGCTCTGGGCATGAAAATTAAGGTAAGGTCTTAAGTTTAAATATTTATCAAGATTTCATGTATAAATATGTATTGGTGGTTAGGAGTAGACACTATGGTATTGGAAGTGAAAAAGTTAGTAGGAACTCAAGTTAGCTCTAAACTGACCAATTGGGCCTAGTAAGTGAAATAAATTCAGAATAAATTCTAGATATTCAAAAAAATTATTCTGAGATCGTAGGAAATTAGTATAAGGTGTAATTGACATGTGGAATGAAGATTTAGTGAAAATAAGGAGGTTTCCATGATCAAATGAATTTTTAAAATAAACTAAAAACCTTAAGCCAATTCAATCGGTAATAACCAAATCGCATAAAATGGGCTCAATCAGGGACCTTTTCTTAAACATGTGGGCCCTAACTTTTTATGAGACATACTAGAGACCTTGTAGAGCACTTGAAAAGTGGAAATTTTGAAAGAAATGGGCTGAAAATAATTTCTATGGATTTTACAAAAAAAGGGCTACTGGCAGCCCAAGCCCAACATTTGTTGGCCCAAAATAAAAGCCTAATTTGAAGCCCATCCAGAAGGCTTTTGAGCCCAATATTTTCCAGTATAAAAGGTAACTTAATGATCTTTCTATAATGGTAGAGAACTTCCCTAAATCAACTGGAACCAGAGAGAACCAACCCTCCCAAGTTACTGCTGACGTCATCTATAGGCTAGACATGTACAGAATTTCGAGGCACCTTTCGCCCACTTTTAGACTTTGCTCAAAAGGATCAAATCATCCTTCCTAAGTCCTGTACAACATATAAAAAATCCAGCTTTAAACAAGCTCGTTGACTAGGTGAAAAGCTAGAGAGAAGAATAGGGCAAAATCTGCCCTATTTCTAAGTAAGAGGAAAACTTGAATTTATGAGTTTTTGATTGGTTTTTGAGCATGTTTTTGATGATTATAAGTTTTATACATGTTGTTCTACCACTAAGAATCAGTGCTGGAGCAAGAATCTCCGGTCAAACTTGGTCAAACTCGAGGTAAAGTTGATGGAAGATGATGAATGTTAGATATGTTATTGTTTGATGAATTTAAATGATTTTTGCTAACGTAGAAATTGGTAAAATAATTTATAAGGATAGCTATAGGTTTGGCCAGCCATGAGTTAATAAGAATGTGGTGGAATTTGGTTGTGTTTGATGTTGTAGAATGATTGTTTAATACCAAAAAGTTTGATTTATAGCTCAGCGTAGCAGAGAACTGTAAAAGTATGAAAGTTTGATAATTTGACAAGTTGTGATGTTTTTATTTTGGACTTGGATAAGTGTTTAGGTTGTTAAGTTTATAAGATTAATGTTAAGAGAAAAGAAACTATCGAAATTGTCTAAACCGACCCTTTAATCGGTAAAACCGAGAAAGTAGGAAAAGTGGACAAAACAGTCGAATTTAGTGAAGGTTATGAGAGTGGATGTATGTTTAAGCATACTAAGATGGAATTGAGCATCATTTTGATGATTTTGGAACTATTTTGGATAGCTCGAGGTACCAACACCAAAAACGAGATAAACTCGACACTTGAAGATTTTATGCGGTTCCAAGATTCATTGGTAAAGGATGCAATTTGAAGTGGTATTAGTATTCTCACTGCCTTGTTTTTAATACATAAACATGTTTGAAATGTGTTCATATTTATGAAATGTATTTTCGATGTTTGAAAAGCACTATTCATATTTAAACCGAAAAATCGAAGGAAAAACCACCTTCCGAGCTCTCCGAGCATATTTTTCTGATATATGTGAAATGTTTTGGAAAATGTAAATTGTAATATGGAAATGTATTTTATGAATTAGTTTTATGTATACGAAATTTGACTATAAGCTGGGTTTAGTTATTATGGGGTTAATAAGCCCGAAAAAGAATTCATAAGTATCGTTTTGAGACTAAGGCAACATGCAGACCATGATATCTGTCATGCATGGCCTGTGTGGGGTTTGGACCTATGTGCTGTATGCCTTATGCCACATTGCGCACATTTAGCCTTTTGTGGTACACATTTAACCGCGTTAGGTATGTGTAGCCACTCAGTGCCTTATCGTCCGTCATTTTGTGCATTGTTTGTTTGATCCTTAGTGGCGTAGGGCACTTTATGACCCTGATCCAATCTACAGTCCCCTTACCATGGCCATTGGTACTCTGTTTGTTTGTCTCCCTCTTCGGAGGTTGAGTTTATATGAACATGACTTATGTTTGCTATGTGTAATTGCCTAGTCTCCAATGTATGTTCTGTATGACTTCGAAAGAAAAGTAATAAACTTTGTGACAAGTGAATTATATCATCTGAAATGTGTTCAATTTACTTATTTTAAGATAAGTCTGTTTTCGATAAATATATATATGCTTACCAGTGTTTGTATAAAAGCATCATGTTTTCGTACGCTTTGATATTAAGACTACCTTAAATGCCTGTCTTATTGGGCTTGAAGAGCTCACCCATTTCTCTACTCTTACAAACTATTTGAAGTGATCACTGTTTACGCTTATCGTGTAATTGAAGTAGGCTAGTGGACTCGATGTTCTACCCATGCTACCTCTAGTACACGATAAGGTATACTCTTGCTTTTATTGCCAAACATCCTGTATAACATAGACAATTGATGTAAAGAATATTTTGGGATGCAATCTAGGCAAGTATGTATGTAAAGTTGTAAATGTACAGTTTACACAGTAAATGTACTTTCAAGGGTATTACAGAAGTCACTATTAATTATGAAATAATATTAAAAGCAACTACTGTGGGATGTAAAATTGTGTTTTAAACTTTGTAGGGAGGTAAGTTCATAAATACACTATTATGCTGACAAAATTTCGTAAAATGAAAAGGTTAAGAATTGGTACTAATGAGAATGCAACTTAATTAAGAAAAAGAAAAATTAGCCCATATTTTCACGTTTTCGAGGCGTAACAGTTTACGTGGTATCAGAGCAAAAGTTATCTAGTATTGTTAGTGTCGACTAGTTGAGGTTAGATTACATCTCAATTGTCTATGCTTGTCTAGTTATAAGGTGAGTATATCTGTTAAAGTTATGACTAAAACCTTGGTTTACACATAGGTAACTAATCACTAAACGATGAGCAGGAGACGTGGTCGTCCACGGAGGCAGGCATAACCCCCTCTATCTTCTCCCCCTTAGCTTGAGAGCCCTAATAACAGGAGGATGATGCTCGTACAAGGCATGCAAAGTATAAGAGAGGGACTAAGTGCACTTACCGCTATGTTTGCCCAGTAGTTCGAGGTAAATACTTCTAGACCGATGTTACTAAACCAAGACCTACTCCCCTACCTCCTTCACTATTGGCTCCTCTGGCAGCCCCGGTTTCTCCTCTTGCAGTCCCACAGCCTATAGAAGATAAGGATACTCAAAGACTACAAGACTTTTTTCTGATGAGCCCCCTAGAGTTCATAGAGGTTAAAGATCCAGTTAAAGCAGAGGGATGGTTATTGGATATCGAGATAGCTTTCTAGTATTTGGGCTGTACAGACAAAGAGAGGGTGGCTATGGCCAACTATTTGTTAAGGGGCCAGGCCAAATTTTGGTGGATGGCTACACAAACCATTTTAACGGACAGTCATTCAGATATTTCTTAGGGTGCCTTTCTTGATACATTTCAGGCCGAGTATATTCCGCGCATGGCTCAGAAAAAGATGCAGACAAAATTTTTGAATCTGGTTTAGGGTAGCATGACAGTGGATGAGTACGAGAACCAGTTTACTATCCTGATATGGTATGACCCAGAGACAGTTAGGGACCCCGAGCGTTGTACCGAGAGATTCTTAGTAGACTTGAGATCAGGGATCCGTGATAGATTGCTGAGACTTCGAGTCATAATTTTAAGGATTCCCTTGGATGGGCTTAGGAAATTGAGAGAGGCCTGGATGTGACTCAGAGAGAGTATGAGTTCAGAAGTAAGGGCAGTGATAAGGGAAAGAGAGTAGAGGCATCCCAATTTGTATCGAGGCAGGGTAAGCTCAAGAAACAGCGGATTGATGAGTCTTGGGTGAGGGTTGGTAAGCCCAAGAACTCTATTATCAGTGGAGATACCACCCAAGGCCCCAAGATTGGATTTTAGCGGTGCAAAAACTGTGGCAGACCGCATGTTAGACCTTACCATTGGGTCACGAGTGCCTGCTTTAAATGTAGAGTCGTGGGTTACCAGATTAAGGACTATCCCGAGATGAGACCCAAAAAGCCTCGGGAGCAGCTAAGGTAAATCGAGAGACAAGCACAGGCTTTTCAGAGACAAGCCCTATAAAGAAGGGCCACAGCCACGGACAAAGGCAATAAGCTTGTTTCGCAGGGACATGTGTTTGCCATCGACAATGAGACGACTGACACCTCCGTCGAAACTATTAGAGGTATACTCCTTGTCTGTAATCATGAGGCACATGTTTTGTTTGACTCAGGTTCCACACACTCCTTTATTTCTCCACCATTTTCACATAAATTTCATCTAGAACCTGAGCCTCTAGATCACATGTTACACAAAAGCACACCCATGCATGAATTGTAGATGACTGATATGATGTGTAAAAATTATGAAATCAAGGTAGGAGATAGGATAACGTTAGCAGATCTAGTTCTACTAAATATGTATGGCTTTGATGTGATTTTGGGTATGGATTGGCTAGCTGCCAATCATGTAAGTCTAGACTGCTACACTAAGACTATAACCTTCTCTCTACCTGAAATTTGATGTATTCTTTGTTAATAAGAAATGAAGTGTGTGGTATTAAATTCTATGAAGTTATAAGATGTCAATATGTTGAAAATTTCTGATGACAAATTTTTGTGAATGTTATATTGCATTTATTTCTGATAATAGTTGGGAACCGCCAAGTATTCAGGACGTTCCGGTAGTTTGTGAGTTTCTCGATGTTTTTCTAGATGAATTGTCAGAGTTACCACGAGAGAGAGAGAAATTGAGTTTACCATTGATTTGGTGCCTGACACTCAGCCTATCTCTAAGCCACCTTATCGAATGACATTAGTTAAATTGGAATAATTAAAGAAGTAGTTGCAAGAGTTGCTTGATTAGGGTTTCTTAGACCGAGTGTGTCTTCGTGGAGTGCTCCAGTATTATTTATTAAAAAGAAGGATAAGAGTCTCCGTCTGTGTATAGACTATTGACTTCTGAATAAGGCAATAATAAAGAATAAGTATCCCCTGTCATGGATAGATGATATGTTTGATCAGTTGGGAGGGGCTTCATTGTTTTCTAAGATAGATATGAGATCGGGCTATCACCAGTTGAGGATTAAAGAGGCTGATGTACCAAAGACAGCTTTCAGGATCTGATACGGGCATTTTGATTTTTTGGTGAAGCCCTTTGGAATGACTAATGCCTTTACTGCTTTTATGAGTATGATGAATGATGTCTTCCGAGAATATTTAGACAGATTTGTTATTGTCTTTATTGATGACATCTTAATCTATTCTAAGTCCCAGGAGGAGCACGAGCAGCATTTGAGGATTATACTCCAGATACTCTATGAGAAGGAATAGTACAAGAAATTTAGTAAGTGTGAATTTTGGTTGGATCAGATTGTGTTCCTCGGGCACATTATATCTAAGGACGGGCTGTCGGTTGATCTGTCCAAGGTTAATGCAGTGCTGAAGTGGGAGAGACCCAGGACAGTGACAGAGATTCAGAGTTTCCTAGGATTGGTAGGGTACTACCGGAGATTTGTTTAGGGGATTTCTTGGATTATAGCTCCATTGACCAGATTGAAATGTAAGGATGTCCCATTTAAATGGTCTGATTAGTGTGAGCAGAGCTTCCAAGAGCTCAAGCATCGATTGACTACTACACCAGTCTCGACCATTTCGAGTGGATCGGGAGGGTTAGCAGTGTATAGTGATTCCTCTAACCAAGGTTTGGGCTCTGTGTGATGCAAAATGGTAAAATGGTCGCTTATGGTTCTCGTCAGCTTAAGGACCATGAGCTGAATTATCCCACTCATGATTTGGAATTAGCCGTAGCGGTTTTTCCCCGAAGATATGGCAGTATTATCTATACGGTGAGAAATTCTAGATCTTCACTGACCGTAAGAGTCTTAATTACATTTTTGATCAGAAGGAGCTTAATATGAGATAGAGGAGATGGATAGAGCTCCTAAAAGATTATGACTACGAGATTTTATTCCATCCGGGCATGATGAATGTGGTAGTAGATGCCCTTAGTAGAAAAGGTATTGTGTCCAATATGATGATTAGAGAATGAGATTTATTGAGACAGTTTGTCGAGGTCAATATCAGTATTGATAAAGTTGATGATGGATTTATGGCTAGCCTATAGATTGAGCTCGGTATCTTAGATCAGATCAGGTCAGGGCGATCATAAGTTGTTGGATATGGTTAGCCAGGTTGAAGAGAGATCGCTGTCAGACTTTTCAGTCAGTAATGATGGACGTCTAAGGTTTTGAGGTCGTATTTGTATGCCACATTATGACACCTTGAGACAAAGAATTTTAAGAGAGTCGCACTGTTCTCGATTAACCATGCACCCAGGAAGTACTAAGCTGTACCATGACCTATGTAAGGTGTATTGGTGGATTGGAATAAAGAGAGATGTGACAGACTTTGTGGCTAGATGTTTAGTTTTCCAACTGATTAAGGTTGAGCACAGAAGCATGCAGGGCTGCTTAAGCCATTATCAGTGCCTACATGGAAATGAGAGCGTACTACTATGAATTTTATTATAGGATTACCGAGGACCCAGAAGGGCCATGACGTAGTCTGGGTGATTGTGGACAAACTGACTAAGAGTGCCCACTTCCTGGCCATCAAGAGCACAGATACCCTTAATGCTTTGGCAAACATGTATGTTCGAGAGATTGCACGATTGCATGGGGCTCCATGAGTATTACATCTGATAGGGATTCCAGATTCACACCCAAATGTTGGGCTCATTTTAGGAAACTATGGGATTCCATTACGTTTGAGCACTGCCTACTATCCTCAGACCGACGGTCAGTCTGAGCGGACTATTCAGACGCTAGAGGATATGTTAAGGGCATGTGCATTAGAATTTAAAGGCTCATGGGATGATCAATTACCTTTTGCAGAGTTTGCCTACAATAATAGTTACCATGCCAGTATTGGAATGACACCATACAAACCTCTATATGGCAGAAGGTGTAGATCCCCAGTAGTATGGGAAGAAGTGGGTGACAGGAAAATCCTTGCTCTCGATCTTGTTAAACAAGCAACTAAAGGTGTTCAACTAATTTATGATAGATTGAGGACAACACAGAGTAGATAGAAGAGTTATGCTGATGTACAAAGATATCCTCTAGAATTTCAGGTTGGAGACTTTGTATTTGTGAAAGTGTCTCCGATGAAGGGTGTCATGCGCTTCGAAAAGAAAGGGAGGCTGAATTCTCATTTTATTGGTCCATTTGAAATATTGGAAAAATTGAGAGATATTGCCTATAGACTTGCTTTACCACCACAGTTGTTTGGGGTAAATGATGTTTTCCATGTTTCTATGCTAAGGAAGTATCATCCAGACCCTTCTCATGTTATAGAGTATAAACCGTTGGACATACAAGAAGATATGAGCTATGCTGAGCAATCGGTTTGGATTCTTGACAGAAAAGAAAAGGTACTTCAATCTAAAACAATTCCCTTAGTGAAGGTTCTCTAGCAATACCACTCGACAGAAGAAGCTATGTGGGAACTAGAGAGTCATATGAGAGAAAAGGACTCTGAATTATTCGATGGACCTATTTGAATTTAGAAAACCAAATTCCTAAAAGGTGGGGAGAAATGTGAAACCCAAAATATTTCATTTCACTATTTATTTGGAAACTGGAAAGCAATTAAGATACTCGAAAAAATATTATGCAGACCCGAAACAACCAAAGCACTCGGTTTAGTGGCACAGGGCTCGAGGCACAAAAACTAAGGTAAGCTTGTAAGTTTAAATATTTCTCAAGATTTCATGTATAAGTATGTTTTTGTTGTTAGGAATTAAAACTAAGGTATTGGAAGTTAAAAATTTAGTAGGAACTCGAGTTAGCACTAAACCGAGCAATTGGGCCTAGTAAGTGAAATAATTTCATAATAAATTCTAGAAATTCACAAAAATTATTTTGAAACCATAGGAAATTAGTTTAAGGCTTAATGAACATGGAGAATGAATATTTAGTAGAAATAAGGAGGTTTCGGTGATCAAATGAATTTTTAAATTAAACTGAAAACCTTAAACCAATTCAATCGGTAATAACCAAATTGCACAAAATGGGCTCAATCTGGGACATTTTCTTAAACAAGTGGGCCCCAAATTTTTATAAGACATACTAGAGACCTTGTAGAAAACCTGAAAAAGTGGAAATTTGGGAAGAAATGGGCTAAAAATAATTTTTATGGATTTTACAAAGACAGGGCTGTTGGCAGGCCCAGACCCAACATCTACTGGCCCAACATAAAAGCCTAATTTGAAGCCTATCCAGAAGTCTTTTGAGCCCAATATTCTCTAGTATAAAATATAACTTAATGATCTTTCTGTAATGGTAGAGAACTTCCCGAAATCAGCTGGAACCAGAGAGAACCAACCCTCCCAAGTTGCCGTTGATGTCATCCATAGGCTAGACTTGTACAAATTGTTTGGACACCTTCCGACCACTTTTAAACTTCAGTAAAGAAGGATAAAATCTTTCTTCCTAAGTCCTCTACAACATATAAAAAAATCCAACCATAGACAAGCTTGTTTGCTAGGTGAAAAGCTAGAGAGAAGAATAGGGGCAAAATCTGCCCTATTTTTGGTTAAATGGAAAACTTGAATTTATGAGTTTTTGATTGGTTTTTGAGCTTGTTTTTGATGATTATAAGTTGTATACATGTTTTGCTACAGCTAAGAATCACTGCTAGAGCAAGAATCTCTAGTCAAACTTAGTCAAATTTGAGGTACAATTGATGAAAGATGATCAATGTTAGATATGTTATTGTTCGATGAATTTAAATGATTTTTGCTAAAGTAGAAATTGATGAAATAATTTATAGGGATAGCTATAGGTTTGGCCAACCATGAATTGTTAAGAATGTGGCAGAATTTGGTTATGTTTGATGTTGTAGAATGATTGTTTAATACTAAAACATTTGGTTTATAGCTCAGTGTAGCAAAGAACTATAAAAGTATGAAAGTTTGATAATTTGACAAGTTGTGATGTGTTGATTTTGGACTTGGATAAGTTTTTAGGTTGTTAAGTTTATAAGTTTGAAGTTAAGAGAAAAGAAACTATCGAAATTGCCTAAATCGACCCTTTAATCGGTAAAACCGAGAAAGTAGGAAAAATGGACAAAACAGTCAAATTTGGTGAAGTTTATAAGAGTGGATGTATGTTTAAGCATACTAAGATTGAATTGAGCATCATTTGATGATTTTGGAACTATTTTGGACAACTCGAGGTATTAACACACAAAACAAGGTAAACCCGACACCCGACGATTTTGTGCTGTTCTAAGATTCGTTAGGTAAGGAATGCAATTTATAGTGGTATTAGTATTCTCATTACCTCGTTTTGAATATATAAACATGTTTGACATGTGTTCAAATTTATGAAATGTATTTTCGATGTTTAAAAAGCACTATTCATATTTAAATAAAAAAATCAAAGGAAAAACCACCTTTCGAGCTCTCCAAGCATATTTTTCTGACATATGTGAAATGTTTTAGAAAATGTTAATTGTAATATGGAAATAGATTGTATGAATTAGTTTTATGTATATGAAATTTGACTATCAGCTAGTTTTGTTACAATGTGGGTTAATAAGCTTGAAAAAGAATTTTCATAAGTATCGTTTTGAGACTAAGGCAACATGTAGACCATGATATCTGTCATGCATGGCCTGTGTGGAGTTTGGACCTTCGTGGTGTATGCTTTATGCCACGTTGCGCACATTAGTCTTTTGTGGTGCTTGTTTAATCGCGTCGTGTATGTGCAGCCACTCGGTGCCTTATCGTCCACCACTTCGTACCTTGTTTGTTTGATATTTAGTAGCGTAGGGCATTATACGACCTTGATCCAGTCTACAGTCCCCTTACCATGGCCATCAATACTCTATTTGTTTGTCTCCCTCTTTAGAGGTTGAGTTTATATGAACATGACTTATGTTTGCTATTTGTAATATCCTAGTCTCTAGTGTATGTTCTGTATGACTTCGAAAGAAAAGTAATAAACTTTGCGACAAGTGAATTATGTCATCCGAAATGTGTTCGATTTGCTTATTTTAAGATAATTTTGTTTTCGATAAATATATATGATTACCAGTGTTTTTATAAAAGCATCATGTTTTCGTACGCATTGATATTAAGACTTCCTTAAACGCATGTCCTGTTGGGCTTGAAGAGCTCACCCATTTTTCTACTCTTATCGACTATTTGAAGTGATCACTGTCTACGCCTGCCATGTAATTGAAGTAGGCTGATGGACTCAATACTCTCCCTAGGCTACCTCCAATACACAATAAGGTATACTTTTGCTTTTATTGCCACTCATCCTGTATAGCATAGACAATTGATGTAATTAATATTTTGGGATATAATCTAGGCAAGTATGTATGTAAAGTTGTAAACGTACAGTTTATAGAATACATGTACTTTTAGGGGTACTACAGAAGTCACTATTAATTATGAAATAAGATTAAAAGCAACTGCTGTGGGATATAAACTGTGTTTTAAACTTTGCAGGGAGGTAAGTTCATAAATACATCGTTATGCTGGCAAAATTTTGTAAAGTGAAAAGGTTAAGAGTCGACACTGATGAGAATGCAACTTAATTAAGAAATTAAGAAAAAGAAAAATTAGCCCATATTTTCACATTTTCGGGGCGTGACATGGAGGCTTACGGGCTTGGTGTGGGGAAGCAAATTGTTACCTTGCATGTGTAAATTCTAGGCTATTTTAGGAATAACCTAAAGCCATAACTTAAGGGAAATTCGGTCACACAGGTTTTCGAATGGTTGTAGGGCATTCCAAACTGAAAGTAAGAGAGACCATTACGCAACCATGGTTTTCGGATCAAGCTAAGGAAATTTATGGGTTTTGGTCAAAATAAAGTAAAAAGTGCGAGGGAAGCATGAAGCCAGTCTTGCATGTGGTTTTTTTTTTTATGGAAATAGAGTGAGCCGAAATAGGAGGAAGAAGAAATTTGGTTCAGTTAAGTTAAAAAAAAAATCTGAAAGGAAAAGCCTGTTAACAGTCATGGCAAGAGAGAAATTGGATGAAAATCATTAGTATTTTAGATGTGTTTTTAAGTGGAGTTGCATAGAGGTTGAACTAGATTGGAGTCAAGGTGGCATTTGGCTGTGACGAGAAAAAGTAAAAGCAACTCTCGGTTCTAGGGATGGTGGCCACGGTGGGGAAGGTTGAACTACCAACAATATTGAAATTGGAAACTCTTGGTTGGAAAACAGAGAAGGTTTAGGGAGCTTGGCCTTTTTTGGCAGTGGGGGGCTAAAGTGAGATATAGATTTATTTAATAGAGCTTGGGTAAGCTAGGGTTCTTCACCAATTCAAAGTTTTTATTTTCCAAAATGTGGTCTTGATGATTTAATTATTTTGGGTGTAGAAGCATATGAGCATGAAGCTGAAAAAGAGGAAAGATTAAAGCTTTTGGTAATGGCTTCAACTAGCAAAGGAAACTATGAAATTTTTATAGCAGTATGGGATGAATTATTTTAGTTAAATGGCTAATGATGTTTTATGCTTCTTCCCTTCTTTTGTTTTATTTATTTTTTCAAGGAACTTGGAAAAGAAATAGAATTGAGAGGAAAAAGCCAAATGCTTGTCTCGACTAAGTAAATCTAAGGTGAGGTTTCGAAAATACTTGGTAATATTTACCTAAATAAGTAAATGTAAATTGAATGAATATTTAAGTTTAATAATGTTAAAATTATTGGATGGTGATAGGAGTCGAAAGGGGTGGATACCTAGATGATTAGTCATTGAGAAGTTAGGTGAGAATTGGTTGCTCAATCTTGTGAGATTATTTAATAGTTGTTGAAAAATTCTATATGTTGTGATAGTAATGGAAATGATCTAAATCCTTCTTGGTAAATTTGCAGGACAACTTGAGAAAGGAACTTCATTAGATTTTGAAAGCTCTCGGCCATTATGCAAATGGTATTGACTAATCAATTAATTTTCCTTGAATTGAGCACAGTTAGTTTAAACAGTGATTAGGTGTGTTGGCAACTATAATCAAGATAGCTTACGGCATTGGTGTTGGAAATCTTGTTTTTGTTTCTAAATCTTTGGTAACTGGCTGAATAGGAACTGTCAATTGAATATTGTGCCATTTAAAATTTAATTGGCTTTGAAACTTGATTTTAGGTATTAATGTCTGTGTAGTAGTTGATCCTTATTGATTGAGCTTGGTGGGACACTCTATTGCAAGGGGAGCATTTTATTTCTTGCACTTACTGAGTGATAGTAAATTGATTATAGGAATGTTACATTTGCATAAATGGATTTTTGTTTTTCATGTTTAGAAATTGAGTTGAACTTGTAACATTACATGGTGTAGCTTTCGGCCAAACATGGGATTTTCACCCCATGATCGTGTATGTGATGCATGCATAATTTTTTTTGAAAGCTTTGTGATCATCCTTATACTTATATGTTTTGTCGTATATACAATTTATATATTTTTACTTAAGTTTATACTTAAAGTATTTTAGTTTTAATCATTCACTTTGGAAACTCTTTTAATTTATTAAATCCTTGCGTGCTTTGTGAGAACTGTGAATTTTGTATACCCCATTTATGAGAATTGTAATTTTGTGTATGTAATTATGATATGTATATGTACACACAAGTTTTAAATATGATGAAGTATGAGAAGATGAGGTTTTTAAGTCTTGAATATGTATGGATTGAAATATGGACTATACGGTAGATTTTGGGAAGTTTTACATTGACTTTTCTACAAATTGATGCAGCAACAGTACAATCTGTGACGGCCAGATCGATCTCCAAGGATGAGAGATCGATCTCATAGCTCCAGAATGCAGGAAATGTGCAAGAACTGATAGGCAGATCAATCCTATAGGCAAGAAGATCGACTTCAAAATGTTTCAGTAAAGAGAAGATCGATCTCCTCAAGGAGCAGATCGATCTCATAAAGCATTCTGTAAACAGAAGATCAATCTCCTCAAGCAGCAGATCGATCTCATGAAGTGTTCTGTAATAAGAAGATCGATCTCCTCAAGGAGCAGATCGATCTCATGAACCAATTAAGAGATCGATCTCACCCCACGACAGATTGATCTCCTAGGCATAAAATTACCCCAAAACGTTCCCAAATTCAAAGAGAGATCGATCTCATCAAGGACCAAATTGATCTCCTACCCTCTGTCTATAAAAGAACCCCTCTGTTTTCCTGCATTTCATCTTCTCTCTCTAAGAAACCGAAGCCCTAGCTTTCTCTCTCTTCTAAAGCCCCCATTTTCATCCAAATCTCAGGCAGAGGCAAGAAGGAAAGTTGTTCCTCATCCAAAGGAGAACAACATACTTGAAAATCGAAGGGCGAATCGAATCGAGGTGTGAATAAAGCTTTCCATAAGTTTTAGGTAAATTTCTAAGCTTTAATCTTTGATATTGGGGTGATTTTGGTGATTGTGACTATGAGAGTTGTGATAAAATAGCTAGGAAATGATTAGGGTTGATGAAATTATGATTTTGTTGGAGTGATGATGATATTATAAATTTGTGGTAAATTGTGGGATTTTGGCTATAAATTAGAATTGAGGCAATGAGGTAATTTGGCATGGATTTTGTGCATGAAATATGTAGTATTTAACGAGAATATGAGCAAATATATGCTCGATGATGTGATTGAAATGAATTATTAATGTTTTAACATCGTTTGGACAGCTCAGGAGTTCCAGAGAGGAATACGAGGCTAGTTCATCCTTTGAGGGAACAATTAACTATATGAGGTGCAACGAGGTAAGGGAACTTAAACTCATTTGTGTATCCGATTGTGTGATAATATTGTAGCATGAAATGTGATTTGAGAAAATAAGCATGTTTTTATGAGTTGTTGCACACGGTTTTATAGCCGGTTGGGGCCTAATTTTCATGAGTTGTAAACTAAATGTGAAATTGTTTTACAATCGTTTTGAGTTTAAAAAGTGAAAAGTGATTTGGGCTATACGTTAAGGCGTACTGAGATTTGAGAAATGTGTGCGTGGTTTTGTCAGTTTGAGCTCAGTTTAGACATGTTTTGTGTTGAGTACAAAACGGTTTTGAGATGAGTTTTATGAGAAAAACCATTATTAGCCCTACGTGAAGGCAAAACAGTTTTTTTATGATAATGGCTATTACTGAGACTTAGGCGTGTCATGTTGAATAGACATCGGGCCTTGCTCTGGTAACATGTAAGTCCGGGCATTGCTCAGTAGCATGTAAGTCCGATATTCCTCCATTTTGGTAATGAGAGATGCCTCCGTTCGGGTAACGAGAGATGCCTTCGTTCGGGTAACATGTAAGACCGGGCCATGCTCTAGCAGTACATAAGACTGACTATTTCGTTATGGTAACGTGAGATGACCCTGCTTCACGACAGCGTTGGGTGGCATTGCTCTGATAGCATGTAAGAATGGGCTGTGCTTTGATAGCATGTAAGACCGTCGGCTGTATGACTCTGATCAAGTCTACAACAAACCATGGCCATGGGTGTATTATTGTCTACGAAATCCCTCGATTGGGGATGTCCGCCTAGGGGACGAGTTCAATCGTTTTGATGTGCCATGACGAGTTTTTATATGATTTTTCTTTGCATAGTCTTGCTTTACACATGAGTTTGTGTTTGGTGGCTGCACCATGTGCATTACTATTGCAGTGATTTTCATCACGTTTTATGAGAAAGCTATTATCGCATCCTGTTTTCTACATGCTTGTAACTGTGGTTTTATATTAAACCAATTATTATCATGTTTCTACATGAGTTTTGAGAAATGAGTTGAGATGATGTTTTAATTATTCATGCTACACTTTTCTACTGAGTTTATTGGGTTTCCACCCACATAACAGATTATGCTATGCAAATCATTATTTTATAAATGAATCCCTTAATCCATTACTGAGCGATTTAGAAGCTCACCCTATTTTATCTACCCCTAGATTTCTTCAAGTGAAGAGAGTTTCCCTACGACGTATGGAGTAGTGGCTAGTGGAGGACTTGAGCTCTAGGCCATATATTGTACTTTGAGGTATAATTTATCATTTCATGTACCCAGACTAATATTATATTTACAGACACTTGATGAACAGTGATGTATGAGATGTATTAGGACTTATTAATTCGAATATGAGGAATGTATATGATGTAATATACAGATGTTGAATGATGAGATCCTGAGGTTAAAGTTTTATAACACAAAGATATATATATATATATATGATGCATGACACTGCACAGGAATGCACCTAGAATTGTTAAATGATGTAAAGAAATTTTAAATTTGCCTTGTTTTTCGCGCTTCTGGGGCGTCACATGCTTCCATTCCATTTGGCTATGCCATGTATAAGTTTGATCATTTGATGAAACATTTGATAATATTGTGATGCCATTTACTTGGCTTATGAAAAATGGTAAGCTATTGTGACGACTGTGTGGCACTTTGTTTTTGTAGTATTCAAGAGGTGGCCCCCACAGTCTCACTCAACTTAGTGTCCTTTTTGGCTGGGCAGTGGAAGCCTTAAGGTTTTTGCTCCCAGGACGCATCCCCAGTGGTTCGAATCATGGACCCTTAAGTCTATTTATCTTACACACTTGGTACCAATTGTTCCATTGGAACAAATGGTACCAAAGTTGTAAGACTTGGGTACTTAAGGGTCCCAAGTTCGAACCACGATGGGGATGCGAATTGTGGAACGGTGGCGTCCTGGACACCCTTCACGATAAAACCTTTAGGCTTCCGCTACGCAGCCAAAGAGGACAGTACGGTTGAGTGAGGCGGAGCGGTGGCTAGGGCGGTAACCAGCCAAGGGTAGTGTACCCTAGTGCATTCCGGTCCTCACAGCTATGTTATAATAGTGAATTTATTGTTTCACCTTATGCTTATGTAAGAATAGCATTTTGGCCTATCCTCGGAGGTAATCTCAGATAGGTATTGGTTTCACATGACCTTAGAACTAGTTGTGTGTCTATGATCATAGATTGTGCCTTTGAATTGGAGTGTGATGCACTACGATTTTAGTCCTTTT
This sequence comes from Firmiana major, assembly GCA_033439115.1. NCBI lineage: Eukaryota > Viridiplantae > Streptophyta > Magnoliopsida > Malvales > Malvaceae > Firmiana > Firmiana major. The sequence goes on along the minus strand of CM065903.1, from coordinate 14,355,885 downwards.
GGTGAAACTTTGATTTTGAATGAATGAGACATTCGATAAGCCCACTTGTGATTTAATTTGTGATGTGTTTTATTTAATTGAACTGAAATTGCATGCTTTTGTCATTGTTTTGAGTATAAATTGATATTAGCTTTATTGCTTTTCTTCGATAATTGTATTACGAAATTATTATTAACTAGCATGCAATTCTTTTAGATATTTTATTTAATTTTTTTATCCATTCTTATAATTGCTTATTGGGCCATGCTCACCCCTTCTTTTCTATCTCGCAGATAAGCCATCCGATTGATTTATTACTGTAGTAAGTTTTTGCATTATTCCTTGGGCATCGTGCACAAGCATCTAAGGTATATTGGATAGGTTGGTATATAGATATGGTTGTGTGACATAGTGGTCGTGGATGTGTTGTTGGGATTTATTGTGAGATATTTATATAGATGTGATTATGATGTTGCTGATGGTTCTTTTGATGATATTTTTTGTATTGGTGGTCATGGAGACCACCAAAGTTCATATTTGATTTTGTTGATCATGTGATCAATGTAATTGACTTAGATTTGAGGTTGTAAGGTAATGATTTTCTGGATTTTTTGTTGACACAATAGTTTAGGTCTTAAGACCTTGTGGAAGATGATTTTCATGCACCAAGTAAACATTTAAGGTAGAATGAGTGAAATGGCCGGAATAGCCTAATGTGCATTTAATTTGAAATTTATATTATTGAATTTGAGAGGTGAAACTGTAAGGCTTGTTCCATTGATGCCTTCGGTTTAAGGTAGTAATTGGATGTATGAAATTAAATTAAAACCATAAGATGTAGCATGACTATTGTGAAATAAGTTGGACCAAATGGTGTAAGTGCGTATTGGTCACAAAAAAGTCTTAAGTGATAATTGCAACATGCAAATTAATAGCATAAAGAATTAAAAGAACTTCTGCCAAATTGCTCATGCTTTAAGGTACCAAATGGCACAATTTAGCCATATAGGGATATTTTGAGAATATTGAATTGGCACATAAATGCACCTAGGATAAAAGATTTGTGCATATTCTAGTTGAAAGAAATTGTCTCATTGAACCTGTGGATTCAATTTAATAACAAATCTAAGGTGGGTGATTAGGTACACAAATGGTTTATTAAAGATTGGTGGACTAAATAGAATTGAATTTAAGAGTTTTTTTTTTTGATTATATGATTGGATTAAATGAATAATATTGACGTATGGGAAAGGTGGGATAATTGTGGTATACATAAATTTTAAAAGAATTAATGACCATGTTTATTGGAGAGTTGGTTTATGATTAAATGTGTGTAATTGTTATCATAACTCTCTACCAAAATCATGCAGATGTTATTAAATATTTTTACTGACCATAGTTGTAGCGACCCGATTTACAGTCATTTTAGTTTGGCTACAAGTTGATAACAGGTCAGAACACTAAATCAATCTAATAAATTATTTTCTTGGTAACAATTTCAAACATAATTCCAATAGAGGCACCCTTCAATTGATCATCATAATTATTCTTTCATAAATATTCATGTTTCACATTCCCTAGAAACACTTCTCTATACATTATTGTACTTACAAAATTTTAAATACAAAGTAGGTGTCTATACTGGGTATACCTTTAACAAAGAGGCATATTTTGCTAATGTATGGTTGTGCAAATTAGTTCATCTTACAGAAGCGGTCCAAGTTACTGATGAGACTCTGTAGAGGAAAGTAAGGGTGTGAGCTCAACGTGCTCAGTAAGAAAAACACGTGGCAGGTAGATAAATACACTACCTATATTTATATATTTTGCCAATTAGGAATTCTCATGAAAATATACAGACATTTTTGGCAATTCAGTAAAATCGGAGGTGGAAACCGAAAATAATGTCTAGATCAATAATATGATAAGTTTCTGCAGTAAAAACAAAATTTCAAAACTTTAAGCAGTAGAATAAACGATTTTCATTTCAAAGATACAGTTCACACGGTCAATTCGTTAAATCAAAATAGACGAGGTAGTATAACCTTGTACTGTAATAAATTCAAGTTCTAAAACATTTTACTGCGTTTCATTTTGACGACTGTGCGACACTTTGTTCTTGCAAGATTCAAGAGGTGGCCCTCACAGTGTCTTTATGCAATAGAATATCACAGTTTTCATACGGTAATACAGTTCATATTGTCAAATTAGTTCATACATTCAAATAAAAAAAATCAAATAGACGAGGCAAGACAAAACATGCTATAACGATAATCAATATGACAATTAGCCAATGTCGGTGACTCCGGGCAATCACGGGCTAACTGTGCTGGGATTCCAATCGTCGTGGGAGTGGTCAGCTACCCAAATGGGTCACACATCAGAATGTCCGAAGATCACAATCAGAAACATGGTACATCGTACTCGCGTGTGTGCTGCATGGTACATTGTACTCCATGGACCACAATACCATTAACAATTCAATACAATAACAATAACAATGTAGCATGGTTAACTATTGCCTTTGCCCCAAAATCACGTGCGAGCAGGTTAGTGCAAGATCACACAATAATACACGACGGCTCTGAACAGGTCAGTTCAAGATCACATAGCAATACACGACGACTCCAGTATAGTTTTACTCATAATTCTTATTAAAATCCAGTGCGGACAATTTAGTGTGACACACAGTCTACACGCACTCGAGCACTTTTACCAGTATTAATTTATAAATAATCCACTTTCGAATAAACAATTATAAATTCAATACGATATATAAAACAATTCAAAATAGGCTGACTAGCCCATTTTTTGAATAAAAATCCTAATAAATGAGCTATAGTGATTCCATCGGGGACTTACGATTAAATTAATAATTAAAACTATATTTATTTAAATAAATTGAGCTAAATTAATCTTGGTAAAGATAGACCCATTTAATCGAGACTAAAGCAGTTCTAAAATTTTGATACTATGAATCGGTCTAACGTTTTTCTATAGCTTTTCGATAACCACAAAATCGACCTACATTTTATATCTACAATTCCACGAAAATTACGTGTAAATATCACTAGCAGCACATGAAATTTTCCTTACCTCAGTGTCTGTCCATAGTCCTCGATGCCTCAATGGTGCGGCTCAGCGGGTCCACCTGTCTTCCCTCGAGTTTTTCCCAAATTTTTATTACACTATATTCTTTCTTCAATTTTCTTCAATTTTCTTGAATATATATATATATATATATATATATATATATATATATTACTCTCCCTTTTTCCTTTTTTTTCTTCTTATTTTCCAGTATCGCCCGAGGACACTGTTTCGTGACTTCCTTCACCCTCTCAGCGCTGCCTCACTCGTCTCCTTCTCTACCACTTTTGTTCGGAGTTGGTTGCCTTCCCTTCACTCCATCTCCGGTTGTCACCAGCTTCCTGTTCACCTCTGCCTCTCACGGTCTCCTCCCTTCTCTCGGTTGTTCTCTGTTTCCCAGCTCTGGTTCTACTCTCATCTTATGTATCTTGTGTGCTTCTCGTATTTTCCCTTCTTTCCTCCTTAGGCCACTGCTCTCCCGAAAGCTTTTGCACCACTTTCACTCTTCTCCTCTTTCAACTCAGTTTCACCGACCTACCTGTAAACCCTCAAATATTTTTCAGAATTCGGCTTGAGTGTTATCCGATTTAAATTTAATTCATTTTGCGTGCGGATAATTAAATTATTTTTTCTCGAAAACGCGAGATTAGGTTAGGTTGGTATTTTTGTTAAGAATTCGATTTATGAAAATAAATTGATAATAAAAAAATAAAATTTAAATTAGATAAAATAAGTAAATAGTAAATAAAATTTAAAGAATAAAAATAACAAGATCGAACAATGTGCATAAATATATACACATATTTAATTAAAGTTAATTAAAATTAAAAATTTAAATTAAGGTTAAAAAAAAGATTTAACGAAATGGGGCGTTTGGCACAGGGATTGCGCCCTGCAATAGCGCACCCCTCTTCAAGGCCGGATGCCTGCACAAGACGCACACCGACCTGCGCCTGAGTGTGCCAGAGGACCCCTGCACTTGCACTTATATTCTACACACACCAGCCTTGCACCAGCAGCACCCCACGTCGAACACCAGCATGCACAATGCGCCAGACCTGTCCGCACCCCACTGCACCTGCACAGTACAGCTTAGGATAAATGCCAGCACCTGCACACTGACAACAGAAGCCTAACACTCGGACACTCACACCCCTGCACCACAGCCTGCACACTTTGCGCTTACCTGCATCCTCTACGCCTCCTGTCAACTGGGTAGCTATAAAATAAAAATGGATGAGAAGGGAATGGGTTGGCTATGAATGAAGTAGAAAAGCAAAAAGAAAATAGAGAGTGAAAATCATTACCGAGAAAGGGAAGAGGTCTGCAGCGTGATACCCTGGAACCAAGAGTTGAGGTCGAAAATGAGGGTTATGATGGTGGCAAAAATATGGCAGTAGAGGAAGAGAGAAACAAGAGCTAAGGTTGGGAAGCTGGGCAGCTAGCAGCAATAGGAGGGTAGCAGAGGCATAACCAGAAGCTGGTGAAATGAGGGACCAACATAGCCACTGAGTCACCTCTGTTCTGAGCTCTCGGTGGAGTGGGAAGCAGAGTTTGAAGAACAACGAATGAAGTAGAGACAGGAAGCCAGGCGGAGGTGCTGTAGATGGTGACCCGAGATTATGGAGTGATGTAGGAGAGGTGTGGCAGCTTCGGGAGATGAGTGATGATGAACGGGGGGACCGATGATGAGGGAAGAGTGAGCCGAGAGTGACCAATAGAGGAAAAAGAAAAATGAAGAAGAAGAAGAATTTGGCGTGAAGTGCCAAACTCGAAAAAAGAAAAGAAAAAGAAGAAAGAAAGAAGGAATATTTAAGCATATATATATATATAAATATAATTGGAGGTAGTGAAAAAGAGACAAGGAGAAAAATCGAAAAAGCTGGTAAAAGAGCTTCGAGGAGAAAAATTTACCGAGTGGACCGGGTTCTCTGACTCTAGACGCGAAAGTATTTTGGACTACATGCAGATATCGAGGTAAAGAAATTACAGTATGTTATAGAGATCAATGCGCGTATTTTTTGATATTTTTGTAGATACGTGTTTTAGGAAATATATTTATTTATGCTATAGAAAATTATCTATGAACCGTCGAAATTATACTGCGTATATTTGTTGTGTTTTTGGAGACTATGAACATTAGGACGAAATTTTGATACACCTGAACATAGAAAATCCCTAGGAAAATTTTACTACCTGAAACTTAGAAAAAAGTTTTAAGGAATGTCGAAATCTGCCCTGATTTTTTCGAAATAGCCCTATTTAGTGTATTTAGATAAATATTATAGTATTTTTAAAATTATCATAGAAAAGTCTAAAATTTTGGATTTGCACCCGAGACTATGTTTTATGGATTTTTAGCTGAAAATGGGCAAGACCAGTGTCATGACCCAAAACTACCAAAAAATCAGAGTAAATTTTTCGTTTTTCTTTTATACTTACCTAACCTCTGATCGTGACCAATCACAACCAATAATTGGGCTCTGTGTCAGTGCCCATATCATCACCATACATTTTACAGATAGTGCACAATTTAAATTAAAATATTAACTCATACGTTACGCACTAATTTCTTTTCATTTCTTTACAATATGTACCCAGTCTATACATCCCAGTGTCAATACAAAATATAATACTGTGCTTATGTTATTTAGATACAATATTTATATGTGTATATACCTCAAAAGATGGGCAACAACAGATGTCTGGAATGCAGTACTCAGTCTCTTCAAGGTCTACTGAAAGAAATCTATGTGAGAAAATGAAAGGGGTGAGCACATCAAGCTCAGTAAGGCAATCCTACGAATAAGTAGATAACCATACAACCTACATGAACGTAGTGCCGTGCATAAACCACCCTTTCTCCACACGTTTCAAAACAATTACTAATATTCGTGATGTCATGATGTCATGTAAAACAAATTCACATATGGATTTCAAAAGCATGGAAAATTCAACATGCAAATCCATTTAAAACATTTCATTCTCGTTAAAATTTCACAGCACAATCAGGACTTAACCTTTCCCTCAGGTGTTCCTGACTTACATAAAATCATGAAATAAAATGCTTTTCAAAGCAATGATAACATGTAAAAGTTAAAATCCCAGTTTTATTCTCATCCCAATCACGTCTCAGTCAGGACTCAACCCCTCCCTCGGGTGATCCAGACTCACACAAAAATCCACAAAATGTGTTTCTCAAAATCATCAACATGCGAGACTAGGCAATATATGTATATCTCAGGCAAATAACTAGGACTATGGCCATATGTCCTCGTGATCCCACTGCTACACGGATCCTAGTGTGCGGGGTCTCACCACTATCGAGAACCATCCCGGGAGGTGGGTAAGTCCATCTCGTCGGTCCTGCCCGATCACTCGCATCCGAAGATGCCACGTATCCAAAGATGCCACGCATCTGAAGATGCCACATAATCAATCCCAGCACGGTACAACGTACTCCATGCTACTTGCACGGTACAATGTACTCTGTGGACCCATATCTCATATCCATACTCATGCCCTATCTCAAAACTCACGTGCGAGCCTATTTAATCGGTATGACACACAGTCTAACCGACGCTCCAAGCACGACTCATCGCATGTTCTCAGAAAACTAGTTAGAGTGATGCTCCAGCACTCTCATAAAATCAAGTAAAACTAGTGCGAGCTAAACTCTAGTGCGAGCTCTCACTCCAGCACTAATGCATGCATAACACAAATTAAAACTTGTGCGAGTTGAGCTCTAGCACGTCACATGTCTAGAAAATCACGTAGGTGGCTCTGTTATCTCAAAACAATTTCCAACAGAAAACACATTGTTGAAAATATGCAATGTTGTGCATTTTTATTTAAAAGCTAGCCAGCTTACTCATGCACGTGTCAAACATCTCAAGAATGAGCAGGAACGTCTTGTTCTTGCTCCTCCCAATTTTTTCTAAATTTGAAAATTTTACCCTTAACAAGGGTATTTTGGTAATTTGGCCATCCGGGGCACTAAAAGTCTTATCTTAAATCTAGACCCTTCAAACAATTTCAGGGAATGTAAATGACGTCGTAATTGCGTAAAGTTACCTATAGCAGCCCGTAAAATTCCCTTACCTGGAATCACGCGTAAACTTATACCTTCTCGATAATACCAAATCTCTCAGTCCAAATTCGCGCCAACCAAGTCTACGAAACTGCATATAACCACATATTTGGATCAATTCAATTATATTTATTAGTATGTCACACTTACTGATAGAATTTAAAGTACTGGGCCTGTTTTACTTTATTGGACCCGATTGCAACTTAATGGGCCTCGACCCATTTTCAGCCCATTTCTACTTATTAAATCCCTTCTTCGGGTTTATTGGGCTCATTCGGCTTACCAATAATCATCGGGCTTCGTTCCAAATTCATTGGATAACCCGTATACTATTTACGATAATTACTTTAAAATTTCGAATAATATTCCTTTTTATATAGAATTAATCCGTAAAATAATCTTAACTCGGCATTGAAGACTCAAATTGTCTAAATTAAAATGTACTTACCCAATGTTTTATGGGGTACAAAAATCGGAGCTCAATCGGCTCTCGTTCGGGCTCTGTCGTAAAACTGCACAATTAGGTAAATTTGGGTTATTTTCCATTAAATATAATATTAAATAAATTTTTGAAATTTACCCATAGGTCAATCTCGACCCTCGGTCAACTTACCCAAATCTCGAGTCGTCCCCTGTAATTTTTCTTTCCTTTTTCCCATTTTTTTCTTTTCCTTTCTTTTCCTTTCCTTCCTTTTTTCCTTCATTTTCCTTCCTTTTCCCTTCTTTTCCTTTCAGCCTAACGGTGCTGTCTCAAAAGGACCGCCTCCTCCTCCCGATCATGCTGGTGCCCACCGTTTGAGCCCAGCTACCGTGGATCACCGGGAATCGGGCCGTTTTCCTCGCGGTTCTCTTTTCTTCAATTCGTCAGTTTTCAACGTCTAGACGACGCGTCTTCGGTGCCGTGGAGTTCGCCGGCCTCTCCACTTTCTCTTTCGATCTTCGTCTGAGGTCGTCGATCGCCGGTGGCCGTCGGGGGGTCTCGAGTGTCCTCGGGTTTTTGTTGGTTTTTAGCTCTTTTGTTTTTCTCTCTCCCCGACCAATTTCTGATTTCTTATTATTATTATTATTATTATTATTATTTATAATTTAGTTTTTTATTATTATTATTATTATATTCATTAAAATAATCAAAAAAATTCTAAAAATATCTACTAATTTCTATATTTTATTACTAATTAATTAATTTAATTTATTTACTTTATTTATTGTATTTTAACTTTATTTTCGGTATATTTTCTCCGTATTTTCGGGATATTGTCCCGAGTGACTTTTCGATATTTCTAAAAAATTTTGGATCTTGATCAATTTGACTCGAAATTTGATAATTTCCTCATTATTGATCAAGATGTCCTAAATCCTTATTTTTAATTAAAATTTTCTTATGGAACTTATACCGAATTTCAATCTTTTGACTGTTTTACCCCTGCACTTGTTTCGGAACCAATTTAACCCGACTTTCCTTCATACACCCATTATCTTTCCTTATTTTAAATTATTATTTTCCGTTAACTTAATTTCGATCCCTTTCGTTTGGCCTATGGCCATCTCGGCCCTTATTTGGCTACTTCATACATTCAGCGATATTTCATTTTATTCTATTTGCAAATTTAATTCAGTCAAAGCTCTTCTTATGATTCAATCAATATGTGGAAGTGTACATCACATGAATCATAAGGAATGCATCAACAAAAAAATAAAAAGTGGGTCTTACATAATCTCCCCCACTAAAAGAATTTGGTCCTCCAAATTGGAACCAAATCAGTCTCTGAACAACTTCGGTACTTCTCTTTCATCAAACTCTCTAACTCCTAAGTCGCTTCCTCCGGAGTGTGATGCTGCCACAGTACTTTCACCAGGGGAATTGTCTTCGATCTCAATACCTTCTCCTTCCAATTCATAATCTGGATCGATTCTTAACATAGGACATACTCTCACTGAGCTCTAGTGGCTCGTATCTGATTACATGCAACGGATCCGACTGATACTTCCGAAGCATGGAGACGTGGAAGACGTTATGGACATTTGCTAGCTCTGGTGGCAATGCTAGCCTGTAAGCTCGATCTCCCACTCTCTCGAGTATCTCAAAAGGTCCTATAAAGCGAGGGCTCAGCTTCCCTCTCTTTTCGAATCTCGTAATACCCTTGGAAGAAGAAACTTTCAAGAATATTGACTCCCTTGCTGTAAACTCCAACGGTCTACGTCTCCTGTCAGCATAATTCTTCTGTCGACTTTGAGCTGTCCTCAACCTCTCACAAATCAACTAGACATCCTCAGAGGCCTGACGTATCAAATCGAGAGTGAATATTTGCCTGCCACCAACCTCCTCCCATCCTATAGGAGAACGACATCTATGGCCATACAAGGCCTCATATGGTGCCATCCTAATACTTGAATGATAACTTTTATTATAGGCGAACTCCGCAAGTGGTAGGTGATCTTCCTAGGAGCCTCTAAAATCAAGTACATAAGCTCTCAACATATCCTCAAGGGTCTATATCATCCTCTCTAACTGCCCATCCTGAGTTTGAGCACTTTGGGACACGTCATATTGGTGATGGGCTTGCCCTCCCATGTTGAACAAAGCCTTGAGTGGGCCGAGGCCTGCAAAAAGGACAATACAGATTAATGGTGTTGTGCCTATTAGCCATTGCGTTAGTCAGCCCAAAGGGACCCAAGAGGGGTTATTGCATGTGGAGGCTAGTGGGCCTTTAGTACTGGGTGGGTCTTCACAACCAGCCCCTTTTAATTTGTTTTACACGCTAAAACAAAATTTAAGTATTTTAAAAATAAAACTCATGATAGTCAGACGTGTATTGCTGTGTGATCTTGCATGGAGTTGTCTGCACGAGATTTTGAGATGTTTTAAGGACAAAACTGTGCCAGCTGATCGTGTATTACTGTGTGATCTTGCACAGACCTGCTCGCTCGTGATTTTAAGTGATTTGATAAATTCGTGCCAGCCGATCGTGTATTGTTGTGTGATCTTACACGGACTCGCTCGCACGTGATTTTAAGTGATTTCATAAAACCGTGTTAGCCGGTCGTGTATTGTTGTGTGACCTTGCACAGACCCACTCGCATGTGATTTTAAGTGATTTGATAAAATCGTGCCTGACAGACGTGTATTGCTGTTACATGTATCTGTTCGCACATAATTAGAGGCAAAGAAGGCAATGATGAATTACATGGAAATGTGAATGATGAAAATATATGGAAATGTTAATGATGCTGAGGTCCATGGAGTACGATGTACCGTGTTATGTGCACGTGAGTATGCTCTATCGTGTTATTGAGAAATAGTGAAATGAGTAAGCCGATTGGGTAGCTGACCACTCCCACGACACTTGACTTCTCGACACACCTGATCAGTGATTGCCCGGAGTCATTGACATTGGCCAATTTTCCTATTGATTGATTATTGATGATGAATATTCTGCCATGCCTAACTTATTTGATTTATTTGAACTAAGTTGATGAATTGAATTTCTGATAAGAAATGAGGTTTATTTTACTTCATTTGATTTAATTGATATTTTGCAGTAATGTATTTTGTGATACCGATACTATGAGAAAATGGTAATTTTGTGATACCGATATTATGAGAAAATGGTAATTTTCACTGTACTACACTGAACTGTATAGTATTACTTCAAGCTCGTATTTTGTAGATAATGTATTTATCTACCTGTTGCTTGATTTTTCTTAATAAGCATGTTGAGCTCACCCCTTACTTTACTCCACAGAGCCTCTCAATAGCTGAGAGTGTCTGTAAGTCGAACAAATTTGCACAGTCATGAGTCAGTGAAGGACTCTGCAACACTAAAGGTATACCCGCCATAAACATTTATATTGTATCTACATTTTGCGAGTACAGTAATGTATAGAGAAATGTCTTTGGGGAATTATGAACATGAAAGAAATAATTATGATGATACATTTTGTTTAAATTTGTCACCAAAAAATGAAATCTAGTACTTGTATTTATTATTTCTGATCTGATATCGACTCATAGCCCAACCAATTGAAGTGCAAGTAAAACGGGTTGTTACACTACCGTTCCTTTGTTTGCCTCTGCTCCGATTAGTTTTCCCAGTCTCCATAGCCCCCTCGCAGTTCACCTTGCTCTAGTCAGCCCTTGCCCTACACGTTTGCGCTTTCGCCATGTTGCCCACTCTCCAGCTCACTGCCGCCTCTAGTGCACGCCTCTATTGTTAAGTTTTTCCTCCTCTGTTCAGTACTGAGGAAAACAATGGAAACCAAATTGTTTTTGTGAGACCTCATATATGTATAACTTTGTATATGTGTAAATGGTGATGTATTTGTAATATGAAGCATAAATGATGTAGAGTCCATAAGTTCAATGTACACACTTGTAATAAGAGTTGTGATGTACGTACAAGTTTCATTATGTATGAACATGAAGAAATAGACTTTGGTATGAGATGAATGTGAGTGGAATGTGATATGAGTAGTGTGGTAAAATGGAATGAAGGTTTACATGAGTTGTGCACTTCCATTTAGTTTATAATATATACCTTTGGTTATATAAGGAATACAAATAAGTTTCAATGTGTATAAAGTATAAATGGATGCCATTTTCAAGTCTTAATGGCAACTGAATGGGAAAATGATCATGGTAGCAAATTATGGATGTTTGGGTGTGAGTTACTGTAGAAAATCTGGAAAATATGAAGGTCAGATCGATCTCATAGGATGAGAGATCGATTTGGATGAGCCAAAATGCTTTTATTCGAGCAATAGGAATAGTGCAGATCGATCTCCAACGGAGCCAGATCGATCTTCTAAACATTCTGTAAAATGCAGATCGATCCTTAATGAAACAGATCAATTTCCTTAGCTCTCGGGTTGGATCAAATCGATCTCCCCTAAGACTAGATCGATCTCCTTAAGCTACTGCCTGAGCAGATAGATCTCAAGGTTTCGACAGATCGATCTCTTTTTCAAATGTCGTGAAAAAGAGGGATTTTAAGAGGACCAGATCGATCTCCACCTAAGGCAGATTGATCTCATTAAGTTAAATCTATAAATATGAGCAGTTGGATTTGCAGATATCGGCACAAAACCATTTCCATCCATTTTCAATCCAAAAACCTAGTTTTCTCTCTCTAAATCCACCCATTTTTAGGGAGATTTGAGGGAAGGCTATTAGAAGCAAAGTTGTTCACATAAAAGGGACGAACAACATAGCTTGGAGGCATTACCCCATTTGTTGCCTTGAAGGAGTTAGGAGCATTTCCATTTGGAACAAGAAAGAAATCCAAAGAGGTGAGTTTCTAATGCACCAATCTAAATACATTTGTTTAGTTATTGGTTTTAGAGTTGATTGGTGTACCTAGAAATAGATTACTGTGATAAAGTGAAATGTAGATGTATTAATGATGAATAGGATATCTTAGGGTGATAATGGTGTTGTGGGTATGATTCTAAGATGGTATTATGGAATGAATCATGAGGCTTACCTAAAATGGGTAAAATGTGTATTTAAGGCATTGGGTAAAATGTATAGTTGAATGAGAGTTAGCAACACTAACTCGAGCGTTGACGAATGAATTGCAGCTCCCAAGGATACACCGGAGCAAGCTGAGCCGAAAACGCAAGAAGCAAAGAGGAAGAGAGTTGCACCCCGAGTAAATTGAGGTAAGGGAATTGTGTGGAATCTTAGAGATATCTGTGCGTAATTTGGGTGCTTAAAGGTTTTGCTTGAGTGCATGTGATACTAGGAAATGATATTGGGTGATTGAAAGGCAAAGAGTTGCGTTCTCGAGAAATGTGCCTGAAAATAAAAGCATAGTTCTTCGAAAAACCTTGTTTGTTGCTTTTTAGCAAGTGATTGGTAGGTTGGCTAATAATTGAAATGCTTTTGTAAAAGAAATGATTTGATTTGGTTAATAACCATGTTTTGCAAAAAACAATTGAGCCACCTACATGGATTTCATGAGAATGAAAGTGTGCTAGAGTGTGACTCACACGAGATTTGATGTGTTTTTATACGCGTGAGTGCTAGAGCGTAGCTCGTACTAGTTTTCACATGAATTTTTATGATGTTGTGCTGGAGTTGAGCTCGCACAGACTTTATACTGGTTTTGGCATGGTGCTAGAGTATAGCTTACAATAGATGCCTACCATACTTGGTAGCCGTGCTAGGAGCTTCGGGCAGACTGGGTGTCGCACCGATTAAATAGGCTGGTACGTGCATTTTTTGAGAATTGACATGTTGATAATCGTGCTAGGAGCTTCGGGTAGAGAGGATGTCGTGCCGATTAAATAGGCTCGCACCTGCATTTTTAGATGTGGCGTGAATATGATGTGTTGATATGGGTCCACGGAGTACGTTGTACCGTACAAGTAGCATGGAGTACGTTGTACCGTGTTGAGATTGTGATGTGCCGTCTTCGGACGATGCCTAGATTTGCTACGGACCGACGGGTTGGAATTGACCTACCTCCCGTGTGGAAGCAAATAGTGGTGATACCCCGCACACATGATCGGTGTAGCCTGGGATCACAGGATATGGCCATAGTCCTAGAGTAGATTTCCATTATTATATTGCCTAACTGAGATGTCTATTGTTTTATGAATAAATCCATGTTTGAAATGTTTTGTGGGTCAGGACAGTCCGAGGGAGGGGCTGGGACCTGACAAGTGTTGATGTTGATTTTATTGAGATCTGAAAGCATGATAATGGCTTTAAAGTGCACTGATGCATGATGATTTTCCATGCCTTATGAATTAAATACGCCTGATGATTAATGCCATGCTTTGAATTTGAATTGTGCACTGAGTTTTAAATACCATGAATTGTTTTACATGCCGTTGACACAAGCATGAACTAATGCTTTTGAGTTATGAATGAGAAACTGTATGGTTTTGAGAATGGCATCACGACCACATAGATAGTACAGTATCTACATGTTTGCATGATTGCCTTACTGAGTGTGTGGTTTGCTCACCCCCCCTTATTTTCCCCTCTCTATAGAGATTTGAGTTTAGACGAGAGCGACTAGAGGCTTTCCCTTTTTGGTATCCGCTGCATCCCATCGCGTAAGGTATACACACTGATGTAATTTTGTATCTAAACTTTCCATAGCGCAGTAGCATTTTGTATGTAACTATTGGGGATGTAAAGCAATGTAAACACATGTATACAACAACTCTAATTTATTTATACAAGTGTTTACTTATAAATAATATTGTAAATTAAATTATTATGGTTGGATGAGGTAGACATTGACGCACAGCCCAACTGTTGAGGGTTTAGTTGATCACAATCGAGGTAAAGTAAGAACGAATAATAAATGATGTATGAAAAGCAAAAAATTTGCAATGAGTTTTGGTAATTTAAGGGTCGTGACAGTTTTACTGTGCTCCCTGCTCTCCCTTTCTCGTCCTCTTTGTTCTATTTTCGAATTGGTTTCTTAGTCTCGCGTCTGTCCTTCTTCTCAACTGCAACAACCAGTATAATATCAATGTATATATATATATATATAAATATATATAAATATATATTCCTTTTTCTCTTTCCCTACGTTTCCCTGTGATTTCATTTCTATCCTCCTCCTATTTTCTTTTCATTTTCATGTTTTAAGATGGCTCTCAGTTGCTCCCACTGAGACCTTCAGCCTTCGTACGCCTCCCACAAGCTTATTTTTCTGCCTCAGATTTTCTTCTGTCTTATTTGCTAGATATCATAGCTGTGACAGCCCGGAAGCTTGAAAAATAAGGCTAATTTAATTTTTTTATTAAACTTTCTACTCATGGTGTATTCCTGTATGGTGTCAGTTATTCTCATTATCTATACGTCATCAAACCGCTCATCCACGATATTTACAATTCAGTAGATTTTAGCTTTAACCCACTAACCAATATCCCAAGGATCTCTCAGCATCAACATTTTCTTAACCAAATATAATGTTATCAAAAGAATCCACTTTCTAATTTATATACATATACCCTCCTGATTACATCCCAACGTTACTCAAATATAAGTGTCTGCATTACATCATTGTCTGGATATAAAATGAATTGAATTATACCTCTCGCATGTATAGGCAATAGCCTGGGAGGGTCTCGTCCACCAGCATATGTCACATACACAACAGGTACTAGCACTCACTGTAAATAATCTGTGGTGGAGGAAAAAGAGAGGGGTGAGCTTTCAACTACCTCAGTAAGGAGTGCATATGAGATTTCGAAATCATTATCAAAGCATAAGTGTAATAATGGCATAATTTCACATAATTATAAACACGTGATTAAAATCACAATTCATCAAAACATCATTATCTTAAAATAGTTATAAAGACTAGGCATATTATAAATGTCATGAAAGTAAGTATCACATCACATCATCCTCAACGAGGGCATCCTCAAATGAGGGAATCATCTCACGTTACCAAAACAGAGGCATCTCTCATTACCAAAACAGTGGCATCTCACGCTACCAAAGCAGAGGCATCGATGTGTAGATATCATGACGAGTCCTTAGTCTCAAAAACATGCAATTATTATGCTGAAAATAGTTTCACCTTCACGTAGAGCTCATATTAGTCTTGCTTTATAAATCTCATTCAATCATAAAGTATATTTATTCGTAAAACATTTAAATCACGAAACTGAGCTCAAATCGGTAAAACATGCACTCAAGTAAGAAATCTCACATTAAATGCTTTTCTCAAAACATATGCTCATAAAAAAATATTTTCATGCTACCAAAGCATTTTCATCGGTAAAGAATACATATGCATAAAACGGTTGCATCCTTTACCTCGAATCACGCTCAAATTACTTTCCTTTGATTTCTAATGCTTGTGACTTGATTTTATCGGCTCAAATTTTATCTCCAAGAGCTGCAAGCATTTGCTACTCATATTAGTATACTTTAGTATACTCAATTCTCATTTGCATGAATTTCAATTCAATGTATTGGGCCATTTTACACCAAATTTGGCCTCGTTACATCTTTTTTTCTTTTTGGACCTTATACTCTCTTGAGTCCATTTCAATTGTTCTATTCATTTCTGGAGAGTCCTTTAGACTCATTAAGTCTACTGAGTCATATTGAACCGGTATTAACCTCACAATGCCCCAAATTCATCATTTCCCTTACTAAGGCAATCTATTAAACACCTTTCATGCCTATTTCCAATCATCATCTAATCCAACATATGAATTTCACACAAGTATCTTAGAATCATCTATACATGCTTAATAATATCTCTACATGCTTAAATCATTATTAACTTGATGCTATTTCAACTTTCTCTCACTAAGCCCATATTAGGCCATGGTTACTTAAGCATGTATATGAACATTTTAGCCAATAATGTATACACCAAATCAACTCATCTAAATGTCTAGATTAACATACTAGAAGTTGGTGTATTGAAATCTTACCAAGCTTGACTTTTCTCATTTGTTGCAAATTTGGGGAAAATCATTTTTCTCCTTCAATTGATCAACTCCACTTCTAGTTTTCGGTTATGTTGTTCTCCTCCTCTTAAGCAATAACTTTGCTCAAATAGCTTTTCCTCAAATCTTTTTGGAAAGGGTGGCATTCTAGAGTGAGAAACTAGGTTTTTCTTTACTTAAAATTGAAAGATTTGAATGTCTGAGGAAGAGGCATGAATTGTCAGATTTTTTTTATAGAATTCACATTATGAGATCGATCTCCAAGGGTGGAGCTCGATCTCCCTTTGTTTGAACCCATTCAAAATTTGATATGCAGGTTAGGAGATCGATCTGCCTCTTGGATGAGATTGATCTGCTCAATGGATAGGATCGATCTTTGCCTGGCAGAAAGCTTTAGAGATCAATCTGGCTTGGTGAAGAGATCAATCTTTGCTAGGTAGAATCCATCCGAGATCGATCTGCCTTTGGGGATGAGATCGATCCTTATTAGGCAGATGCAATTGGAGATCGATTTGCTTTGAATGAGGGATCGATCTCCCCTTTGCAGAATGCTTTGGCATTGCAATTCAGGGCAATGAGATCGATCTCGCCTTGCAATGAGATCGATCTACCCTTTATCCGCAGCATTCCAGCTGCAATTTTTCTGGGATTTCCAAAGGATAACTTGCATTCATTTGCTTCGCCACCCATTTTGCATTCTATTCACACTTAGCGCTTAAAAAGGTCAATTTCTTATGATTTATATATAACGTAACTTGCGCGTACATCACAAAATCATATAACAAGTGTGTACATTGAATTCACGGACCTTACATCTCTTATGATTCGTATTACATATAACAAGTGTATACTTTATGGAATCATTAGGGATACATATGAAGGTACGAGCCTTACATTCCTCCCTTCCTTATAGAAATTTGGTCCTTCAAATTAGAACCAAGTCATTACTCAAAAAGTCAAGGGTACTTCTCTTTCATTAAGCTCTCTAGTTCCCAATTTGCGTCTTCTGTTGAGAGGTGCTTCCAGAGAACCCTTACCAATAGGATTCTTTTCTTTCGAAGTACTTTTCCTTTCTTGTCGAGGATTCTGACCTGTTCTTCTACATAGCCCATGTCTCTATGGATGTCTAATGCTTCATACTCGATGACATGGGAGGGATCCAGATTATACTTCCTCAACATCGAGACGTGGAAGACATTATGAATCGTGAAAAGCAGTGGGGGAAAAGCTAACCGGTAGATGACATCTCCCACTCTCTCTAATACATAAAACAGACCAATAAAATGGGGGCTTAGCTTCCCCTTCTTCCCGAAGCGCATGATACCCTTACTTCGAGACACCTTAAGAAACACAAAATCTCAAGTTTGAAACTCAAGTGGCCATCTACGCACATCTGCATAACTCTTTTGTTGACTCTGGGCAGCCCATAATCTATCACAAATAATCTTTACATTCTGAACTGCCTGTTCAACGAGGTCAGGAGCAATTACCTTTCTGTCACCCACTTCTTCCCAAGCTATAGGGGATCTACACCTCTTACCATATAAAGCCTTAAAAGGTGACATACTAATACTCACATGATAGCTATTGTTGTACGCAAACTCAGCATGGGGTAGGTGATCATCCTATGATCACTAATAGTCCATCATACAGGCTCGTAACATATCTTCCAAGGTTTGTGTAGTCCACTCGGAATGACCGTCAGTCTGACGATGATAGGCTGTACTGAAATTCAATCGAGATCCCATGACTTTATGGAAATGAGTCTAAAATTCGGAGGAAACCTAAAATCTCTATCAGATGTAATACTCGCTGGGGCCCCATGCAATCGAGCTATCTCTCTAACATATAACTCTGCTAAGGCACTCAAAGTATCCATGCTCTTGATGGCAAGGAAGTGGGCACTCTTAGTTAATCTGTCTACTATCACCCATATTGCTTCATGACCTCTCCGGGTCCTCGGTAATCCCATGATAAGGTCCATGGTGATATGCTCCCATTTCTACTTAGGCATTGGTAAGGACTTAAGTAATCCTCCGGGCTTTTGATGCTTAGCTTTTACCTGTTGACACACTAAACACTTGGCCATAAATTGTATCACTTCTTGTTTCATACCACTCCACCAATACACCTTACGTAGGTTTTGGTACATCTTAGTACTACCTGGGTGTATAGTGTAACGGGAACAGTGAGACTCCCTCAAAATTTGCTGCTTCAAGGTATCATTGCTCGGGCTACTAATATGACCTTTAAACCTCAACAATCTATCATTACTTACCATAAAATTTGACTACAAGGTCTTTTTAGCTTAGCTAACCAAATCCAGTAGCTTCTGATCACTTCTCTGTCTAGTTCTAATCTGATCCATACTACTGGGCTCTATCCATAGGCTAGCCATAAATCCAACCTCTGCTTCTTCAACTTTGATCCTGAGTTTGACGAACTGTTCCAATAAATCCCATTCCCTGATCATCATAACAGAAACCATATTCTTTCTGCTTAGAGCATTAGCAACTATGTTCTCTTTCCCCAGATGATATAAAATCTCACAGTCATAGTCCTTAAGGAGCTCCATCCATCGTCTTTGTCTCATATTAAGCTTCTTCTGGTCGAAGATATACTTCAGACTCTTATGGTCAGTGAAGCTCTGAAACCTTTCCCCATATGGGTAATGCCGCCATATCTTCAATGTAAACACCACTACGGCTAACTCCATATCATGAGTGGGGTAGTTCCGCTCATGGTCCTTTAGTTGACGTGATCCATAAGCGAATACTCTTCTGTGCTGCATGAGTACGCACCCCAAACCCTGATGGGAAGCATCTCTATACACTGCGAAGCCTCCAGATCCACTCAGAATCGTTAAAATGGGTGTTGTAGTCAATCTCCTTTCAAGCTATTGGAAACTTTGCTCACACCGATTCGACCATATAAACGGAACGTCCTTGCATGTAAGCTTAGTCAAAAGGGCTATAATCTTGGAGACTCCCTCAACAAACATCTTGAAATACCCTGCAAGTCCTAGAAAACACCAAATCTCTATAACTGTCCTCGGTCTATCCCAATTAAGCACAGCCTCTACCTTGGACAGATTAACCGACACTCCGTCCTTAGATACAATGTGACTAAGGAAAGCTACTCGATCCAGCTAAAACTCACTTTTACTGAGCTTTCCATGAAACTTCTTGTCTCGAAGTATTTGAAGCATAATCCTCAAATGATGTGCACGTGCTTCTTGGGATTGAGAATATATAAGGATATCATCAATGAAGACTATCACAAACTGATCTAGATAGTCTCGAAATACCTTATCCATCAAATTCATGAAAGCAACAGGCGCATTTGTAAAACCAAAGGGCATCACTATGAAGGTCATTTTCGGAATATCCTCTTTTCTAATTCTTAATTGGTGATAGTTCGATCTTAAGTCAATCTTAGAAAAGACAAAAGCCCATCTCAGCTGATCAAACAAGTCGTCTATTCTTGGTAGAGGGTATTTGTTCTTCACTGTAGCCTTGTTCAATAGTCTGTAATCTATGCATAATCTAACACTACCATCCTTTTTCCTCACAAACAAAATCGGAGCTCTCCATGGTGACACGCTAGGTCTAATAAAACCCTGGTCAAGCAGCTCTTGCAACTGTTTCTTTAACTCTTCCAATTCAACTGATGCCATCCTATAGGGAGGTTTAGAGATTAGCTGGGTATTTGATACTAAATTAATAGTGAACTCCAGCTCTCTCTCTGGTTGTAAGCCTGGTAACTCATCTGGGAACGCATCAGAAAACTCGCATACTACCAATATGTCTTCTATCCTCGGATGTTCTCGACTGATATTAGAGATGAGTGTGATGTAACCTTCACATCAATAATTTAATCAGTGTTTTTAAGAAATCATAACTATATCAATAAGATTTCTTACAAAAATCTTCACACATTTTCATTCCTTAACATTCAAACATACACTAAATTTTTCAGGTAGGGAGAAAGTTACAGTCTTAGTGTAGTAGTCTAGACTTATACGATTGGCCGCTAACCAATCCATCCCTAGAATCATATCAAAACCACACATATTAAATAAAGCTAGATCTACTAACATTACCTTATCTCCCACCTTAATCTCACACTTTTTACATACCATACCAGTCCTCTGCGATTTACACATTGGTGAACTTACATGTAAAATATGAGCTAGGGTCAAAAACTTGGTACGATCTATACGTATTATCCGCAAGTGCACTGGTCGTACAAGTAATAATGGGATTTGAGTCCCGAGTTATCGTCCCACAGAGAAGTTGACTAGCCTAATTAAGTGCCGATTAATCTTACCCTAAGTATAACCTAGCAAATTATGAATTCTTAATGGGTGGTCTACAAGGCTAAAGTTAAAAGTATTGAAAACAATAATCATTAAAAAATAAAGAAAATAAAACCGAGCTAAAAATACTTACAATGCTCCAAGCAATCAACCTACAAAAGAAAATTAAAACAGTTAAAATTAATTAACGCAATAAAATGCAAATAAGAAAATAAAGCAATAAAATTAATTAAACTAAAATTAAACTATCCTGGAATAAAATATGCACGTGATTAAACTAATTAATAAAAATGCAATTTAATTAAGAAACTAACTACAAATCTAAAAGACTAAAATATTAAATCTAAATTAATCCTAATTATCACTAATTACTAACTTAACAAAAAAATTAACTAATGCATGGAAAATATTTTTGGATTTTTCAATTTAAAATGCAAACTTACTTAAAATTACCTAAAATAATTCTACTACTAATTGTAATTATGTACTACCTAAATACTAAATTTAATTCTAAATTCCTAATTTAAACTAAGTGTAAACTAATCAAGCAAGGAACATTATATGCAAATTAAATTAAGATTATAATCTAAGTTACCAAACAAAATAAAAAGGAATACTAAAAAATACAAAGATAAACATGTATAAAAAAAAAAGGAAATATGCACAATCAAAACTGCCAAACGTGCCCTAAGCTAAATATCCCAGCTGTCTCGGTCCCGTGTGCACTGTACGTGTTCTTCTCCAGATTATGTTCCAGACGTGTCCTGTACCAACCATGCTCCAGTACTGCTCCAGGTGTTGCTCTCGGCACCAGCTTTCTGCTCCATGCGCTGTCCGAGTCTGCTGTCTCGCTAGCATCTTCTTCATCTGCACCAAAAATTCCTTGCCCAACTGCTTCCTGTACGTTGTGCCTCCAGCTTTTGCAGTCACCATATCTTTGCATTGCTTCTGCATACAACCCACGTTTACAGCAGATTCTGCCAAATGATGCCACACTTATCATGACAGAATACACCAAATACTGTCCAGCAGAGGGAAACAGTAGAAGTCCAGCTTCATCAACCAACACTGACCCTCCATACCATCATTCTTGCACACAACACTAAAGGTAAAACAACATATTACAACAGCATTTTAAATGATCAATATAGACAAGAATTAAATCAGAACAAAAACATAAGTTGCTACTTAAAGGCTTAAAGTAGTAACGACAAACAGAAAGTGTAAAATATGATGAAAACAAAAGTTAATGAAAAAGAAGATGATGAACAATAGGCAACTCCTAGAACAGGGGAGAACAGAGAGGTAGAACTGATCCCAGTCTGCTACAACCGCGTAGTCCAGCTTGGTTCTACACCGACGCCAGTTGACCCGCCTGCTTCAGCAGCAACAACTTCTGTCTCTGTTTCAACAGTCACCAGCAAAAGCCACCTCTCGGCACCACCTGGAATGGAAACCCGATAAGTAACAAAAAGGGTTAAAAAAATAAATAGAAAAGCATAGAATGAAAATGCAGAATCATAATAGTAGAAACAAAATCTGGTTAGTGAAGAACATCACACAATAAAGCAAAGACTAAAACGTGAGAACAAGTTATAAAGCACTGAAAATAGAAAAGAATCTACATTTCAATTGTAACGAGAAACTGAACAGAAATAACTGATGAAGAACACTATGGAAAATTGAAAGGTAAATGAAATAAAGAAAAATGATGGAAATGAAAATGGAACAAGGGTACGGGTTGAGCAATAGGGCTGCTAGTCACCAGCTCAAGCTCCCCTGAATATACCCGAATAACCACTAGAGAAATAAAGTAATAAAACCAAACACGAAAGCAAATTGATAGCTAAAAACAGATTTGAAAACTCTAGTGTCGATTCAACAAAACAAAAAAGCTAAACTTGCCAAACCGAGAATAAGAAATAAAAATGGTTGCCATAAACGTGAACTACAAACGAAAGAGAAATGATAAAACGTTCCATAAAATCTAACAAATTTAAAGTTGACATGAACAGTAGAATATAAAATGGTAGCTAAAATCTAATCGAAAAGCTTGAAAGGAAGAATAAAAACTTTAAAAACTACTCCTAAATTACTCTACACTACTCCTACCCTAAAGCTACCCTAAATTCTACTTCTAATTCCCTACTTTATTTTTCAATTGCCATCACATTCTATTTATACACAAACATAGGGGTACAATGATAATTCTTCCATCCTAGATGAGTTGGCATTGTTTAGCCACTTTTCTTTTTTTAATTTGCTGCAGAGTAGATATTTCCACGTCATCAGTCTTTTTGTCCAATTTGCTGTGTGATGTGGCCCGACGTGTGTCTTCCAAGAGGTTGGCACAGTGTCCTTCGATCTTATCATTTCAGAGCAAATAAAAATCGGACACCTGGCATCACGCGTGTCCAGACGACTAATGACTCGGTCTGTAAATTGGAAGTGGTCCAGTCTCTTTTAGCCTAATTTCAACCCAATTTTGACTGAAATGACTTAGTTTCATCCGGATTTAATTTATCTGCACATTAAAAAATTTTAATTAAATAAAGGGGATTATTAATAAAATAATATGGGGATTAAATAAATAATTAGGAATTTAAGCACAAATAATTCTTTTAAAAATAGAATTATCAGGCTCTAAATTCAATTTACATGCAAAGTGTATTGAAATAAAAGAATGTGTGGACCCTGAGTCAAACAACACATGAGCCTCATGATTACAGACAAGAAGTATACCTCGTATAGCCTGGGACAAAGTGCCTGTAGTCTCTTTATCTAAAGCAAATACATGCCCTTCTGTGATAGGCTTCTTTCCCTTATCAACAGTTGTAGCTTGTCTTTAGGGGATCGCTCTTTGAGGCTACTGTCGAGAAGGCTCTTGAGGATGTGGTCTTTGTGGCTGCGGGCAGTCTTTCACCCTGTGACCCATATTTCCACATCTAAAACAAGTACCCTTATGCAGTTGACCACAGTCTCTGCAGATCTTAGTGTTGGGTCTGGCACCTTGAGGGGTTTCTATAGTAATGGGAGGAACCTTAGGTCTATCAATTATCCCTTTAGGTCCCTTGATCATTCATCTCTTAAAAGAACCCCTCCTGAAGTCGATGTGGGAAGCTGCAGGTCTCTTACCCTTATCTCTAGTTATCACCCGGGACTCAGACTGGGACTGTATCAACTCTAGTCCTTTCTTAACTTCTTGTGCCCGTCTTAAAGCATCATTAAACTTAGTAATGCAGAGCCCTATTAATCTATCTCGAATGACTGGTCTCAGCCCATATACAAACTGTTCTATACGACGCTTCTCGTCCTTGACAGTCTTTGGATCATATCTCAACAAAACGGTGAACCAGTTCTCATATTCATCGACTATCATACTACCCTATACTAAATTCAAAAAATTTACTTGCATGTTCCTCTAGGAAGGGCGGGGGATATACCGGGTCTTGAAAGCTGATTGAAAAGTTTCTTAGCTGATCACTGGGTGGCTGGCAATCAATATACTCTTGGTGGTACTCCACCAACATCGTGCTTATTCCTTAAGCATGTAGGTACTCATACTAACCCTCTCTGCATCAGTGTACCCTAGAAAATCAAAGATTATCCTCATCTCTGTCAACCACTCATTTGCCTCTGTTGGACCCTTCACCCTTTTAAATGCTGGCAAATTCATCTTAAGAAAGTCTTTCAACTGGCCCATATCTCTATCAACAGGCCTAGTCTATACTGAAGGCTCAGTGGCAGGTGGCACTAGGTCAGTCTGCATAAGAGGTGGGGATGGATCCTGGGTGGTGTAGGTGTGGGAGCCGGGGTAGGTATGGTACCTGAGGCATTAGCCTCGAAATGCTATGCAAATAGCGCTGCCATCTACTCAAACCCCTATCGTACATCCTGTATCAACCAATTTATTCAAGAGTTAGGACGCTCAGGCTGTGGGTCAGGTGGTAGAGGTGGCTGTGCCTGCCTCTGGGGGCGACCTCGTTTCCCTCTCATATCGTAACTCTTACATACTTACGCGTATACATTAAACATCATTTATAATTTTTAACTGTTAAATTCAATTCATAAATAGACAATTACAGACGCTTAGGATGTAATCTATTTCCAATTAATTGACACTAATAGTTCTAGGCACCCTTTGCTCTGATACCACTAAATCAGTCACAGCCCGAAAGCACGAAAAATAGGGCTAATTTATTTATTTTGTTTAACTTTCTACTCATGGTGTATTCCTGTATAATGTCAGTTATTCTCATATCTATATGTTATCAAACCACCCATCCACGATATTTACAATTCAATAGATTTTAGCTTTAACCCATTATCCAATATCCCAAGGATCTCTCAGCATCAACATTTTCTTAACCAAATAGGATGATATCAAAAGAATCCACTTTCTAATTTATATACATATACCATCCTGATTACATCCCAACGTTACTCAAATATAAGTGTCATACCCCGCTTTTGGGAACCCTTCTATCCACACATTCTCTACTACGATTGGGCTGTGAGAAGATGTAATTACTAAAAATTCATTCATTTACAGCGGAATATTTAAAGCTTTAATTCACACTACCAGGTGTGTGTGTAGATACACAAAATTAATTGTATAAATACCATGTGCTTACATATCATCCCCATAATACTGTTTACAATTCCAAGATATAACTGTGCGACACAATATATTAGATACAAAATACTCGTGTATACAAATCTTATACCTTTGCGGATTGTGGGAGCTGTTTAACACAAAAGATCTAGAGACCACCGCTCTCTTACTTCTCAGTACCTGGAGGGGGAAAGTAGTGGGATGTGTAAACCACAGCTCAGTAAGGAAATGTATGCTAACAGGTAGATATCGTACTACCTACATAGCCCATGCATGCATAAACCAAAACCATGTTTTCGTTATAAATGGAAATATCATATGAAAAATATATTTAAACATATATTTCTCAATAGCATTTTCGTGTAAAATGAGTATCAAGCTTCCATTTAAAACATGTTCATAAATAGTGCCCTCACGGCACGAATGTGAAATGAGAGGTTTATCAAAAACACGAAATCTCTTTCACTTCTCAAATCATTCTTTCCTCAATTCTCTTTCTTTTTGAGATTATCTCTGTTTCTCAAATCTCTGAGACAAGCATGGAATTTTCGGCAATCAAATATCCACGACATATGGCCATAGTCAGTGATCCCAGGCCTCACTGATCAGGTGTGCATAGGGTACCACTTCGCCTGAAGGGGGATGGGTCATTCCTACCCTCCGGCTCATCTCAATCCACCTCATCTCCTCGTATACTCACGGTGAAGATACGTCGTGTGTCATCTACGCTATACTCGTACTCACGTGCACCCAGCACGGTACATAGTATACCAACGGGTGACTACACTATTCTACGTACGACCGTGGACCCAAGTCCATACTCCAACTTCGATGGACTTTTTATCCTAAACCATGTCTCATATACCAGGCGAGCAAGCAGCGTGACACACAGTCAACGCAAAGCTCCAGCGCGGTACGATCTATCGTTAAGGCCCAGCCCGTTCAAATGGCCGTCGGCTGGTATCCCCTTGGGTCCCAGACCCCCAGGTTTACCTTAACTCGATAAAACAGGTGCGAGCAAAGTTCCCGCACTTTCTCAAAACCCTCGTGCGAGTTAAAACTCCAACACGGTACATCAAGGCATTAAAAACAGGTGTGAGCTAGCGCTTCAACACCAAATCTCATCTCGAAGCTGATAGATGGCTATTTTCTCTTTTAAAACTCAAAACACGTTTATTCATACAGCATGCCTCTTCATGCTAAAACATGTAAAATTAGCCAACCTATCATCAACATTTCTCAATCATCAATAACAATATAAAATTGAGAATATCATTGAAAACATGCATATCATGCTATTTCCTTACCCTATCCCATTTCTCAATACATATATACATCATAGTACTTTTCATACTTCCATATCATTTCATAGAATTATAATATCGTACTAGTTCTAGCAATATATCTACGAAATTGCTGTAAAATACGCACGAACATCTCTATAGCTAACACACAGTCCCTTACCTCGTTTTACTTGTGTGCAACTATCCGCCTTTATGCTTCTTGCGTTCTCATCTTGACTTGCTCCGACGTATCATCCGAAACTGAAATTCATCCATCAAACACTCGAGTTAACGTTTCTAACTCTTGCTCAACTAATCATTTATCCAATGCCTTAAATACATATTTTACCCTTTGTGGTAAATCTCACAATTTTATCCCAATATCAACATGTCCAAACCATTCCCACAACATAATCATCCACTCAAGATATCTCATTCATCGTTAACACCTCTACATTCCACTTTCTCACACTTGACTATTTCTAAGTTATTTTCATTTCATACCATTCTAGGTAGTTCTATCCACAATATGCACACCCAAATATCTTTATAATCATTAACTAAACCAATGTACTTGGATTTGTGCATTAGAACTTACCTCATTGGATTTCCTCTTGCTCCAATTAGGATTGCCCTTTATTTCTTCAATCCATCAAATGGGGAAATGCCTCTAGACTATGTTGTTCTTCTTTTTGTTGTGAACAACTTTGTCTCTAATAGACTCTCCTTAAATCTCATTGAAAATGGCTGGATTTAGGAGTGAGAAATCTAGGTTTTTGTGTTGAAGTGGAAAGGAAATGGTTTGTCCCGAAATCTGATGATCCAACTGCTCCCATTTATAGTTTTGACTTGATGAGATCGATCTTCCTTGGGTGAAGATCGATCTGTTCCTCTAAAATCCCTCTTTTCTAAGACATTTTAAAGGCAGGAGATCGATCTGTCGAGGCTAGAGATCGATCTGCTGTCGAACAGAAGCTTAAGGAGATCGATCTGGTCTTAGGGGAGATCGATCTGCTTCCAAACCGAGAGCTAAAGAGATCGATCTGCTTCCTTTGGAGATCGATCTGTTCCCTTCCATTACTCACATAAGAGCATTTTGGCTCTCCCAGATCGATCTCTCATCCTATGAGATCGATCTGGCCTTCACAAATTCCAGATTTCCTGCAGTTTTTCTGCAACAACTCCCTTCAAGACTTCCTCAATTTACCTTCATAGTCCTTTCCTCATTCATTGCTCCTTGAGACTTAAAAATGTCATCCCATCCTACTTAATGTATTTTAAAACTTGTGGGAAATCGTTGTATAACCAAATATACACGATATTACTCGAATGGAAATATACACTTATGTAAATCTTTCCTTCCATTTTACTATACTACTCATATTCCATTTCGATCACATTCTTCTCATGTTCAAGTTTATTTCCTCCTACTCATGCATAATGCAACTTGTACGTATAATCACAATTCTTATTACAAGTGCGTACATAATCTTATGAACTTACATTGCATATACTTCACATTACAATGTATCATCATACTTATGATTTTATTTACATTCCCATGTTCCTATATACCTAGCTATACATATACGGGGTCTCACATTCTCCCCCACTTAGAGAATTTGGTCCTCCAAATTAGAACCAATTTAATCCGTGAATAACTCGGGATACTTTTTTCGCATCAAACTTTCCAGTTCCCATGTGGCCTCTTCCTCAGTGTGATGTTGCCACAAAACCTTAACCAATGAAATCGTCTTGTTCTGCAACACCTTCTCTTTCCTGTCCAACACCCTGATTGGTCTCTCGACATACGACATATCTTTCTTGAGCTCCAACGGCTCATAACTAATTACATGTGTCGGATTCGGGTAGTACTTCCGAAGCATAGAAACGTGGAAGACATTGTGGACTTCTGCTAGCTCAGGTGGTAAGGCTAGCCTATATGCTCCATCTCCCACTCTATCCAAAATCTCGAAGGGACCAATGTAATGAGGACTTAATTTTCCTTTCTTCCCAAACCTCATTATTCCCTTAGAAGGAGATACTTTCAAGAATACAGACTCGCCAACATCAAACTCAAGTGGTCTCCATCTCCTGTCAGCATAGCTCTTTTGTCGACTTTGAGCTGTTCGCAGCCTCTCGCATATTATCTGAACATCCTCGGAGGCTTGCTTAACCAAATCGGGAGCGAGCAATTGTCTGTCACCAACTTCTTCCCAACCAATGGGCGATCGGCATCTACGACCGTATAGTGCCTCATAAGGGGCCATACCAATACTTGAGTGATGACTGTTATTGTAGGTCAATGGCAAGTGATCGTCCCATGAGCCTCTAAAATCCAGCACACACGCTCTCAACATATCCTCCAGGGTCTGTATAGTCCTCTCTGACTGACCATCTGCCTGAGGATGAAAAGCGGTGCTAAAACTCAATTGGGTCCCCATCGCTTCTTGGAAATGTCCCCAAAAGTGGGAAGTGAAGCGGGCATCCCGATCAGAAACAACACTCACTGGGACTCCATGCAATCTCACTATTTCTCGCACATACAGGTTCGCCAGTGCACTCAATGTATCTGTAGATCTCATGGCTAAGAAATGTGCCGATTTCATTAACCGATCTACTATCAACCATATCGCATCATGGTTCTTACGGGTTCTCGGTAACCCCATCACAAAATCCATGGTGACATGCTCCCACTTCCATGTTGGTATCGATAGAGGTTGTAATAATCCTCCTGGTTTCTGATGTTCGACTTTTACTTGCTGACAAATGAGACATCTAGCGACATACTCAGCTATGTCTCTCTTCATTCCAGACCACCAATATGCTTTTCGAAGATTTTGATACATCTTACTACTCCCCGGGTGTATCGTGTATCTCGACGAGTGTGCCTCTGATAAGATCAGCTTTCTCAGCTCTAAATCCTTAGGAACACATATTCTATCTCTAAACCTTAGTATTCCATCTGGACTCAATATAAAATCGGCACCCTTCCCTTTTCGAATTTGGCTAATCATGACAATACACCATTGATCAATTTGCTGAGCTTGTCGGATTCTCTCAATCAACTTCGGTTCTAATCTCAAGCTAGCAATAATCCCATAGCTGCCAATCTCAGGTAGGGTTATATCCAGACTAAGGTTCGTGAATTGTTCCAATAACTCGTGTTCTCTAACCATCATATGAGGTACCAACCCGAGACTCTTCTGACTCAATGCATCGGCAAACACATTTGCCTTCCCCGGGTGGTATAAGATCTCACAATCATAGTCCTTGAGGAGTTCCAACCACCTCCTCTGTCTCATGTTTAACTCCTTTTGTGAGAATAGATATTTCAGACTCTTATGATCCGTAAAGATCTGAAATCTCTCACCATATAAGTAGTGGCGCCATATCTTCAACGCAAACACTACGGCCGTTAACTCCAAATCGTGAGTGGGGTAGTTTTTCTCATGATCTTTCTGCTGTCTAGATCCATAAGCTACTACCCTTCCATCTTGTATCAAAACATAGCCTAGTCCTTGATGCGAAGCATCTGTATACACCGAGTAATTCCCTGAACTGTTAGGGATGACAAGAACTGGCGCGGTAGTTAATCTGCACTTAAGTTCCTGAAAACTCCTCTCACAAGCTTCATCCCATGAAAACTCCACACTCTTTCTCGTAAGACGTGTCAATGGAGCAGCTAATCTAGAGAAACCTTCTACAAATCTCCTGTAGTAACTAGCTAAACCCAGAAAACTTCGAATCTCTGTGACTGTCCTAGGTTGTTCCCACTGAACAACTGCCTCAATCTTGGATGGATCTACTGACACCCCATCCTTCGATATAACATGGCCTAGAAAAGAAACCTGTTCTAGCTAAAAGTCACATTTGTTAAGCTTGGCATATAACCTTTTCTCTCGGAGGGTCTGCAAAATAATCCTTAAGTGCTGCTCATGCTCTTCTCTCGACCTTGAATACACCAATATATCATCAATGAAAATAATTACGAATTGGTCCAGGTATGGCTTGAATACTTCGTTCATTAGAGCCATAAAAGCTGCCGGCGCATTGGTCAACCCAAAAGGCATCACTAAAAATTCGTAATGGCCATAGCGGGTACGAAATGCTGTCTTGGGCACATCCTCCTTCCGAATCTTCAATTGATGATACCCAGACCTCAGATCTATCTTGGAGAAGATCTGTGCTCCCCGAAGCTGATCCAATAAATCGTCAATGCGTGGCAAAGGGTACTTATTCTTGATGGTAGCCTTGTTTAACATCCGATAGTCAATGCACAACCTAAGGCTCCCATCTTTCTTCTTGAGAAACAATACCGAGGCTCCCCATGGTGAGACGCTCGGTCTTATGAACCCCTTCTCTAACAACTCTTGCAGCTGTTTCCTTAATTCCTCTAACTCAACTGGAGCCATCCTATATGGTGACTTCGATATTGGTTCGGTTCCAGGCGTCAAGTCTATATCGAATTTCGTTTCTCTATCAGGTGGCAATCCTGGTAGATCGTCTGGAAAGACATCAGAGAATTCTCTGACCACTGAGATGTCTTCCATATCCGGATGTATTTTGTTCAAATCCACCACATAAGCAACAAAACCTTCAAAACAACACTCAAGTCATTTATACCAAAGTACTTTACTTAACACAAAATTTAAGATTTAATTTCTTCTCTTAAAATCTTACAACACATTCTTCAGGTAGAGAAAACTTAATGGTCTTAGAACGACAGTCTATGACAGCATGATTGGCGGCTAACCAATCCATTCCCAAAATTACATCAATGTCATACATATTCAACAAAATCAAGTTGGCTGTCATGCACTTATCTCCCTCCCTCACTTTACAATCTTTATACACTTGTTCAACTAATTGGCTAACTCTCATTGGAGTACTTATTAGTAACGTCCTACTCAAGTATGTGGGTTCTACAAAACCTTTTAACTTAGATGCACATGCAAGTGATATGAAGGAATGCGTAGCACCAGAATCAAACAAAGCAATAACCTCCAAATTGAAAATCAAGATTGTACCTTTTATCACTTCAGAAGAGGTATCAGCCGATGCCTGGTCTATCGCATACACCCTGCCTTGACCCACAATTTGTTTTCCTTTTTCTTCAGCCGAGGCTTTCTTTATTGCAGGAGGTGCAACTGTAGGGACCCTCTCTGGCTCTTTACCCCTCTGTGGAACTGCCTCAACTATCTCCGGGCACTCTTTGGCATAATGTCCAAATTTACCACATCTAAAGTATCGGGTACCCTGAAGATGACATGGCCTACCACCATGGTATCGACCGCATAACCTACACTGATCTGTAGTCGGTCGGGGTCCACCAATCACTATACCCCTGGCTGGTGTCTGAGTCGGAGGCATAAAAGGTCTAACAACCTTTTTCTGGAACTCATCTACCTCTCTCCGAGGTTTACTCATGAATTTTTGACCAAATTTGGCACTCTTGCCATCTCCCAGCTTCCTCGGTCCCTTGTCCTTACCCCAACTAAACTCAGAAATCTGCAAGTCATAATCTTGCTCACATAACTGGGCCCGTCGCACAGCCTCTCTATATGTAGCGACATCAAATGGGGCCAGCTTCGCTCGGATCGAAGGCCTCAGTCCATCTACAAATCTACGGACTCTAATAGCCTCGCTCCTGATCGAGTCCGGATCGTATCTACCCAGTGAAGTGAATCGTGACTCGTACTCATCAACTGTTCGATTCCCTTGAGTCAGATTCAGAAATTCCATCTGTAGTCTCCGTCGAGCAGTATCTGGGATGTATTGCTCTCTGAAAACGTCCAAGAACATATCCCAAGTGATAACCATTCCTTGAGCTCTTAACATCGGCCTAGTGGACTTCCACCAGTGCTCTGCCTCGCCTCTCAATACAAAGGCCGCAAGCGCTACTCTCTCCGTAGCTGAACATCTGCAGAAGTCGAATAACTTCTCCATTTGACTGATCCAGTCCTCAGCCACTGTCAGATCCTTTACCCTGCTAAACGAAGGAGCCTTAAAGTCCATAAAATGCCTCAATCTTTCCATATCACAATCATATCCATACCCCAAATCATCATCATGCTGATGTGGGGCTACTGGAGGAGGTACCGATCGAATATGAGGTTCCCGTGGCCTAGCCAGTTCAGCTTGCGCAGGTGCAACATTCTCAGGTTCAGGTGCAGCTGCTGGGGGATTCGGTGCAGCCTGTCCCGCTGTACTAGGTGTACCCTCAAACCTAGCCATGATCTGACCCATCATGGTCATCATCGTGCGCATGTCTTCCTCCAATCGAGTTATTCGAGGATCAGAAGCCTCTATCTGTTCTTGGGGCTCATGACTAGAGGATGATCTACTGTGCCTCTCAGTCCTGTCATTTTGCCCTCGAGCTCTCGAGCTCTCTCCCCTCTTGCGGTGTCTCTCAGGCATAACTCACTAGCCTGATAACTTTCCTGCGTTATAACAAACATTTAATTCACTACCAGCTCCGTACACATATTTGTATCTAAATATCGCACAGTAACTTGGGGATGTATGTTTTCTTAGTCCTAAACATCAACTCACATCAGACCAACCATGCTCTGATACCAAACCTATCAACCCCGCTTTTGGGAACCCTTCTATCCACACATTCTCTACTACGGTTGGGCTGTGAGAAGATGTAATTACTAAAAATTCATTCATTTACAGCGGAATATTTAAAGCTTTAATTCACACTCCCAGGTGTGTGTGTAGATACACAAAATTAATTGTATAAATACCATGTGCTTACATATCATCCCCATAATACTGTTTACAATTCCAAGATATAACTGTGCGACACAATATATTAGATACAAAATACTCGTGTATACAAATCTTATACCTTTGCGGATTATGGGAGCTGTTTAACATAAAAGATCTAGAGACCACCGCTCTCTTACTTCTCAGTACCTGGAGGGGGAAAGTAGTGGGATGAGCAAACCACAGCTCAGTAAGGAAATGTATGCTAGCAGGTAGATATCGTACTACCTACATAGCCCATGCATGCATAAACCAAAACCATGTTTTCGTTATAAATGGAAATATCATACGAAAAATGCATTTAAACATATATTTCTCAATAGCATTTTCGTGTAAAATGAGTATCAAGCTTCCATTTAAAACATGTTCATAAATAGTGCCCTCACGGCACGAATGTGAAATGAGAGGTTTATCAAAAACATGAAATCTCTTTCACTTCTCAAATCAGACTTTCCGCAATTCTCTTTCTTTTCTGAGATTATCTCTGTTTCTCAAATCTCTGAGACAGGCATGGAATTTTCGACAATCAAATATCCACGACATATGGCCATAGTCAGTGATCCCAGGCCTCACTGATCAGGTGTGAAGAGGGTATCACTTCGCCTGAAGGGGGATGGGTCAGTCCTACCCTCCGGCTCATCTCAATCCACCTCATCTCCTCGTATACTCACAGTGAAGATATGTCGTGTGTCATCTACGCGATACTCGTACTCACGTGCACCCAGCACGGTACATAGTATACCAACGGGTGACTACACTATTCTACGTACGACCGTGGACCCAAGTCCATACTCCAACTCCGATGGACTTTTTATCCTAAACCATGTCTCATATACCAGGCGAGCAAGCAGCGTGACACACAGTCAACGCAAAGCTCCAGCGCGGTACGATCTATCGTTAAGGCCCAGCCCGTTCAAATGGCCGTCGACTGGTATCCTCTTGGGTCCCAGACCCCCAGGTTTACCTTAACTCGATAAAACAGGTGCGAGCAAAGTTCCCGCACTTTCTCAAAACCCTCGTGCGAGTTAAAACTCCAACACGGTACATCAAGGCATTAAAAAAAGGTGTGAGCTAGCGCTTCAACACCAAATCTCATCTCAAAGCTGATAGATGGCTATTTTCTCTTTTAAAACTCAAAACACGTTTATTCATACAGCATGCCTCTTCATGCTAAAACATGTAAAATTAGCCAACCTATCATCAACATTTCTCAATCATCAATAACAATATAAAATTGAGAATATCATTGAAAACATGCATATCATGCTATTTCCTTACCCTATCCCATTTCTCAATACATATATACATCATAGTACTTTTCATACTTCCATATCATTTCATAGAATTATAATATCGTACTAGTTCTAGCAATATATCTACGAAATTGCTGTAAAATACGCACGAACATCTCTATAGCTAACACACAGTCCCTTACTTCGTTTTACTTGTGTGCAACTATCCGCCTTTATGCTTCTTACGTTCTCATCTCGACTTGCTCCGGTGTATCATCCGAAACTAAAATTCATCCATCAAACACTCGAGTTAACGTTTCTAACTCTTGCTCAACTAATCATTTATCCAATGCCTTAAATACATATTTTACCCTTTGTGGTAAATCTCACAATTTTATCCCAATATCAACATGTCCAAACCATTCCCACAACATAATCATCCACTCAAGATATCTCATTCATCGTTAACACCTCTACATTCCACTTTCTCACACTTGACTATTTCTAAGTTATTTTCATTTCATACCATTCTAGGTAGTTCTATCCACAGTATGCACACCCAAATATCTTTATAATCATTAACTAAACCAATGTACTTGGATTTGTGCATTAGAACTTACCTCATTGGATTTCCTCTTGCTCCAATTAGGATTGCCCTTTATTTCTTCAATCCATCAAATGGAGAAATGCCTCTAGACTATGTTGTTCTTCTTTTTGTTGTGAACAACTTTGTCTCTAATAGACTCTCCTTAAATCTCACTGAAAATGGATGGATTTAGGAGTGAGAAAGCTAGGTTTTTGTGTTGAAGTGGAAAGGAAATGGTTTGTCCCGAAATCTGATGATCCAACTGCTCCCATTTATAGTTTTGACTTGATGAGATCGATTTTCCTTGGGTGAAGATCGATCTGTTCCTCTAAAATCCCTCTTTTCTAAGACATTTTAAAGGCAGGAGATCGATCTGTCGAGGCTAGAGATTGATCTGCTGTCGAACAGAAGCTTAAGGAGATCGATCTGGTCTTAGGGGAGATCGATCTGCTTCCAACCCGAGAGCTAAAGAGATCGATCTACTTCCTTTGGAGATCGATCTGTTCCCTTCCATTACTCACATAAGAGCATTCTGGCTTTCCTAGATCGATCTCTCATCCTATGAGATCGATCTGGCCTTCACAAATTCCAGATTTCCTGCAGTTTTTCTGCAACAACTCCCTTCAAGACTTCCTCAATTTACCTTCATAGTCCTTTCCTCATTCATTGCTCCTTGAGACTTAAAAATGTCATCCCATCCCACTTAATGTATTTTAAAACTTGTGGGAAATCTTTGTATAACTAAATATACACGATATTACTCGAATGGAAATATACACTTATGTAAATCTTTCCTTCCATTTTACTATACTACTCATATTCCATTTCGATCACATTCTTCTCGTGTTCAAGTTTATTTCCTCCTACTCATGCGTAATGCAACTTGTACGTATAATCACAATTCTTATTACAAGTGCGTACATAATCTTATGGACTTACATTGCATATACTTCACATTACAATGTATCATCATACTTATGATTTTATTTACATTCCCATGTTCCTATATACCTAGCTATACATATACGGGGTCTCACAATAAGTGTCTGCATTACATCATTTTCTGGATACAAAATGAATTGAATTATACCTCTCATGTGTACAAGCAATAGCCTTGGGAGGGTCTCATCCACCAACCTATGTCATGTACGCAGCAGGTACTAGCACTTATTGTAAATAATTTGTGGAGGAGGAAAAAGAGAGGGGTGAGCTTTCAACTACCTCACTAAGGAGTGCATATGAGATTTCGAAATCATTATCGAAGCATAAGTGTAATAATGGAATAATTTCACATAATTATAAACACGTGATTAAAATCACAGTTCTTCAAAACATCATTATCTCAAAACAGTTATAAAGACTAGGCAACTATAAATGTCATGTAAGCAAGTATCACATCACATCATCCTCAACGAGGGCATCCTCAAATGAGGGAATCATCTCACGTTACCAAAACGGAGGCATCTCTTATTACCAAAACAAAGGCATCTCTCGTTACCAAAACGGAGGCATCTCACGCTACCAAAGCAGAGGCATCGATGTACAAATATCATGACGAGTCCTTAGTCTAAAAAACATGCCATTATTATGCTGAAAATAGTTTCACCTTCACGTAGAGCTCATATTAATTTTAATTTATAAATCTCATTAAACAATGTAAAAGCACGGTGATCATTTGAAATTGTAATATGGGGGATGTAAATGTTATAACACATAGTATGTATGAACATACCACTAAACATTTTGATGTATGACATTACTTTTGATTTATTTGGAAAATGAATGGTAAAGAATGATCATTACTGCCTCACAGCCCAACTCTGTAGCAGTGAGTTTGTGCATGACCGGGTAAGGAAAGGAAATGCGAAAAATTTATAATGAATTTCGATTAAAAAAAGGATAAAAAGGGTCATGACAGTATGTTCGAGAGATAGTTCAGTTGCATGGTGTTCCCGTCAGCGTTGTTTCTGATAGGGATGCCCACTTCACTTCCCATTTTTTAGAACACTTTCAGGAAGCGATGTGGATCCAATTGAGTTTTAGCACAACTTTTCATCCTCAGACAGATGGTCAGTCAGAGAGGACTATACAAACCCTAGAGGATATGTTGAGAGCGTGTGTGCTAAATTTTGGAGGCTTCTTAGGTGATCACCTGTCGTTAGTCGAGTTCGCTTATAATAACAACTATCATGCGAGTATCGGGATGGCACCATATGAAGCACTATATGGACACAAGTGTCGATTGCTTATTGGATGAGAGGAGATTGGTGACAGACAGTTATTTGCTCCTGATTTAGTGCAACAGGCCTCTAAGGACGTCCAGTTGATATGTGAGAGATTACAAACAACCCAGAGCCAGTAAAAGAGTTATGCTGATAGGAGACAGAGACCACTAGAATTTACTGTAGGTGAGTCTATATTCTTGAAAAGATCTCCCTCGAAAGGGATTATGAGGTTTGGTAAGAAGGGTAAGTTGAGCCTATGGTATATCGGACCCTTCGAGATTTTGGAGAGAGTGGGAGATAAGGCTTATAGGTTGGCACTGCCACCAGAGTTAGCAGGTGTTCATAATGTCTTCCACGTCTCTTTACTTCGAAAATACCATCCGAACCCAGCACATGTGATGAGATATGAGCCATTAGAGCTCAATGAGAGTATGACGTATGTTGAGAAGTCAGTTCGGATATTGGATAGGAAAAAGAAGGTGCTGAGGTCGAAGACAATCCCCTTAGTGAAAGTTCTTTGGCAGTATCACACTCCAGAGGAAGCAACATGGGAATTGGAAAGCATGATACAAGAGAAGTACCCGGAGTTGTTCTCAGGTTAACTTGGCTCTAATTTGGAGGACCAAAATCCTTGAAGGAGGGGAGGATTGTAAGACCCGTAAAATTTCTATGTAATAAGTATGATTCTGTAATGTATAGACAAGTTACACGATAAATGAATAATAAGAATTGGATATTTTTGAGTGTTAAGTATGATTAACATGTAGAATGGGTTTTGAAGTGATTGAATGGGAGTTTAACCTTGAAAACTTGGAAAAATTACAGCTAGAATGCTGCAGGAAGCAATGCAGATCGATCTCATGCATGGAGAGATCGATCTCATAGCCTGGGAAACACAATGCCAAGCATTCTACAAGAGGGAGATCGATCCATCACTCAAGTAGATTGATCTCATGTTGTCTCGGGTTGGACCAGATCGATCTCCTCCCTTAGGCAGATCGATCTCCATTGGTCTCTGGATAGGCCAGATCGATCTCTTCTTAAGGCCAGATTGATCTCCAAAGCCTTATGCCCAAAAACAGATTGATCTCATTACCTTGAGCAGATCAATCTCATGCATTCAACAGATCGATCCCTTGCCTGCAAAATGTCAAAAACTGAAGGATTCAAGCAAGGCCAGATTGAGCTCCACCCTTTGCAGATCGATCTCCTAATTCCATTTCTATAAAAATAGGGCAGTTGGATCTGCATTTCACGAGAATAAATCCATTTCCTCCATTTTTAACATTAACCTAGCTTTCTCATTCTAGATTTCACCCCCTTCCATAAAGATTTGAGAAAAAGCTATTAAAGCGACATTGTTCATAGTAAAGAGAAGAACAACATAGCTTGGAGTCAACACTTCATTTGTTGGATTGAAGGAGCAAAGGAGTGTTCTTATTTGGAGCAAGAGGAAAGTCAAGATAGGTGAGTTTCTAATACACAAACTTAAAGTGTATTTATTTAGTTGTTGTTGTGAGTAGATTGGTGTATGTATTGATGATTGAAACTACCTAGGATGTAATGGAACAAGTATAACCTAGAATCAATCTAGTGTGAGAAAATATGATATGATTAAGTTGATGATAAATGGATTATACTAAGGTGTTAGTGAGGTGATATGCATGATTTAGAGATGATAAAATGAAGCTACATTATGAGTTTAGTCAAGTTATGAAAATAAGCATATGAGGTGTTTGATAAATTGCCATAGTGAAGGAAATGAAGAACTAGAGGCACTATCGACTTAATTCCAATTTAGTGTGAATCAATAGGCCTAAAGAATTCAATAGACTCACGAGAAATAAGTAGAGCAATCAAAATGGGGCCTTATAAGTGTTAATGGAAACTATAAGTCGAATCGACTATAGTAAGCGCAAAAACTTTATTTCATTGGATTAAATTGGTGTGATTTATAATTTCATGCAGTCCCGGAGATTTCGTTGGAGGCGAATCGAACTGCACAATCGAGCAGCTCTAAGGAATTAGAATCACTCGATGCGATTTCAGATAAGGGAATTCTGTAAGTACTTAGAGATAGCTGCTCGTATTTTATGGGTGTATATAGGGCTTTGCAAATGCTTGGTTATCTAGAAAAGAATTATTGGTTTGTGTGAACGACTATGAAAATATTGATTTGGTTTTGAAGTGATTCTTACAAAAAGGGATAGTCAGGCTAATAATTGCATAATTATCATCTTTTCGGTACTTTTATGAAATACATTGCTTTGGTTTAAGCAAACTTAGGGATAGGCTGGCTATTTGATTTCCATGATTTCACAAAATAGCACGAGTCAAGTGCAAATTATGATTTCGAATGTGTTTTGTTGAAATGGAGCCGCCTATCGGATTTGTATGAGTTAAATCGTACTGAAGCCTCGCTCGCACTAGATTTTGATGTTTTGATATGTATGAAATGTGCTGGAGCCTAGCTCGCACCATGTTTTGAGTTATGATGTTTTATAAACCGTACTAGAGCTCTAGCTCATACGAGGTTTTCCATCGATTTTCTTATGTATATAAATGTACTTGAGCTACACTCGTACGTGATTTCCTCATTCTTTATTATGCATAAAAGTCGTACTGGAGCGCTGCTCGTACGAGGAAATTTATCGATGATTGCATGAATCATGCCGGAGCTTAGCTGGCACTGGTTTTCACACTGTAATATGTAATGAGTCGTGCTGGATGCCTCGTGTAGACTGTGTGTCACACGGATGAGATGCTCGCATGAGTCATGCTAGATGCCTTGTGTTGACTGCTAGTCACATGGATGAGATGCTTGCATGTGCACTTAAGACTGAGTAGGTTATACATGGCATGAGGTAGATAAGACCTACGACTAGCACCCCCAGCCATGATACGGGTCCACGGAGTATGTTGTACCGTGTATATCACACGGAGTACGTTGTACCGTGTGGTTTGAGATGTTGATTAAAAAGTCTGGCAAAGAACTAACCCACCTTCGTTCTAGTATGATGCCTCGCACACCAGGATCTGTGTGGTCTGGGATGATTATGACATAGTTAGCCAACATAGTCCTTGATTTATATATTGACCACCTATCTCACATGATATCACATGGTTTTACATACTGAGTATGATTTGTGTTGTCCAGGGTAGACCTGAAGGAGGGGTCAAGCCTTGTGGGATTGTGTTTAAAGAGATCGTATTGTTGTTGTGACGATTTTTTCTATGCTTTTAGAAAGTGTTTTAATTATATAGGATGTTTTTAAGATATTGCGTTTGATTTTACAAATGTTTGGACGATATTTTATCCGTGATTTGAGAAGGAACTACGAGTTTTATTATGATGAGCATGAGAGGTTTCACATGATGATTTTTCATGTTTTTAACATGCCTATTTCCATGTTTCTCAGTACATGATATATGTATATACATGTGGCATAGGTTTAATGTTTCCTCATGCTCT
Organism: Firmiana major; assembly: GCA_033439115.1. Classification (NCBI taxonomy): domain Eukaryota; kingdom Viridiplantae; phylum Streptophyta; class Magnoliopsida; order Malvales; family Malvaceae; genus Firmiana; species Firmiana major. Next base: position 14,314,792 of record CM065903.1, on the reverse strand, counting down.
AGATACTAATGATTTTTATGCATGACACTATAAGCATGTAGATAGTGTAGTTATCTACCATGCTTGCATTATTACCTTACTGAGCATGTGGTTGCTCATCCCATTCACTTTCCCCCTCTACAGAGTGCACATAGTAGCCTAGTGAATGACTGAGGCATTGTATTGGGATATCCGATGCTCTCTTTCACCAAGAGGTATACAAACAGGGATTCTTTTTGTATCTAAACATGTAAAAGCATAGTAATCATTTTGAATTGAATTATGGGGGATATAAATGTTAGAAAACATGTCATGCATAAGTATGTGGCTTAAACTTTTAGATGTATGTTTTTGATTAATTGAAAGATGTATGGAAATGGTGATTAATACTGACTCACAGCCTAATTGTGTTTGTGAGGGTTGTTCGCTACCGGGTAAAGAAATGAAAAAGAAAAAAAATTATGATGATTTTTAGATGAAATCGATAAAAAGGGTCTTAACATGTTCAGTACCAAGGAAAACAATGGAACCCAAATTGTTTTACTGTGCTCCCTGCTCTCCCTCTCTTGTCCTTTGTCTTCTGTTTTTGAATTGGTTTCTTAGTCTTGCGTCTGTCCTTCTTCTCAACTGGTCTCCCTCTGTTTCCCTGCCATTTCATTTCTGTCGTCCTTCTGTTTTCTTTTCATTTTCGTGTTTTCAGATGGCTCTCAACTGCTCCCACCGAGACCTTCAGTCTTCGTACGCCTCCCACCTGTTTATTTTTCTGCCTCACGTTTTCTTCTGTCTTATTTGCTAGACATCATAGCCTACTACCTGCATCTACCTCCTTGCTTCTGAATTTTCTTTTTCTTTCACGCTACCATTTCCAAGCATCACGTTTTCCTACTTCTGTCAGGACCTCTGCTCCTCATCGAATCCAACTTCGTCGTGTTTCCTCTAGGGGTAGCGCTTATCATCATCTCTCCCGAGCTTTCTATTTTCATCTCTCATTGCTGCTGCTAACAGCAACATATGCTTGTGTATATCTCTAATGAAGCTTTCGGCCATGCATTTATTTTTATAAGCATGCACGTATACATGTGCATATATATATATATATATTTCCTCATATGCATTTTTATATGGAGTCCTCCACCATGTGGAAGCATGTATACATTCATTTATATATATATATATACGTATACATGGATATATATATATATATATACATAGATTTACATGTGTTTCATGCACATTCCCAGAGTTATTTGCTCTTAGCATAATATGATTTATTTGATTATTTCCTCCAAGTCTTCATGTCCAAAATTACAAATGTAATTATCCTTCGCAACCACATATTTTAATCTTAATTGTTTAAATTATTATTTATTGCAATAACCCAATACGTGGAAAATTTACGATGTTTACAATGGTATCTGTTTGTAATTTATGACTTTGGGACCTAAGATTATCGAACAAAGTTATTTTAGAGATTAAATTAAGTTGATTTATAAAGGTTGCGGTTTATACTACACATACAAACTGTTGAAAAAGTAAAATAAAAAAATTTAGCTCAGACATTTTAAGCTTCCGCAGTTGGTAGAATTTTCGGGGTGTGTCATTTTCTTTCTTTATATAGTGTGAAGATATTGTCTATTTAGCTGGATGATTCTAATGAGCTGTTTGCTTTGGTGATTCATAGTGTAGCAGCGTATAATGATCATAACACTTATGTATCTTGAAGTTTTCTTTCGAAATAGAATTATTTGGTTTGAGTGCATTACTCGAATATTTATATTAATTTTGTAACTTTCATTTAGTGTCCCTTAACAATTTTGTAAAATATTATTATATTTTTTCAATGAAGTGTAGATTTTATTTATTTTTATTTTGTATTTATTGTGGTATATTTTAATTTTCTTATAATTACTACTTTAAAAATAAAAATAAGAAAAAAATTAATTAAAGTTAAAGAAAGAAACTCTTAATATTATAATGTGATGATTTTATATTGCATCACCTAAAATTAAAGTTTTAACTAGTTTTAGTGACACTTGAAAATTTCTTATGACATTATCGTACTAGCATAAGTGACATTAATTTATGTGAGAACTCTAAATTTCAGTTCTCTAATTAATTTGAGGAATTAATATGATATTTTATTTGTATGATTTCAAAGTCGAACCTGCAGTTATATGAGCAAGGAATTAAGCTCGGGGTTTGAGATGGTTAAGTGACTGAGAATATTCTCTCATGTATGACTTTATGTATTAAGCAAGGATAAGTAATGATTTTATATATGTATTGAATAGGGAAGGATGTTATAAGAATTGCATTTAGATGAATGGAAATGAATGTTTAAGTGTATGAACGACAAGAATAAGAAGTAACAAAGTTAATTAAGCTAACAAGGTAGGAGTTTGAAAGCTAACTTAAGGAATGGTATTTAAGTATGCAAAATGCTATCTCGAAGGCATTAAAGGAATGGCCATCTTTATGTACATTAAGCCTATAAGGTTCTAAGGATTATTAAGGAAGAAAAATAAGATGATTAAGTAAGATTAAGGGTTGGATTAAAGCCTGCAAATCAACCAAGCATTTTGGAAGCATGCTTGGAGTTTAGGTGTATAAACATGGCAAAATGAAGATCAAAGGAATTTGATATTTAACTAAGAAAAATATATGATGTAACCAAGTCAATTAAGAGATGAAATGAAGTTTTAAAGTGAATGAATAAGGTTGATAAAGTGGCCAAAATAAATTCGCAAAGAAATGGGCCAAAACTGTGAGGTTTATGTGTATTAGTCCAAGTGATTCACCTAAATGGTATGGAAATTTTTCATATTAAAATTTGGTACTAAATTAGTCTTAAATTAGACTTAAAATGGGATAATTTTGCTGAGAAATCATGGCCAAAAAATGATTAGAATAAAATGAAAAAAAATTTAATCAAAAAAGCATACAACTTACCTACCCTTACTAGCAGTTGATCAGACATTATCCTATGATTTAAAGGGATAGTTTCAATTCAAATCATGATCTAATCTGACCATGGAATTTAGTTGTATATTATATTATGTTTATACATTATTTAGGGTCCATGTCTCGCCATTCATCTTAGCCAAAGCTGAAAGGAAGCAACCCAAAAATAGAAATTCCGTTTGGCCAAGACATCCTACAGCATATCCTCTTCTTGATTTTTTTTTTTTTAGCACCAAAACTACCTTATTTGAATTGGGTCCATCAAATTGATTGTAGCCTTATGAAAGTACTGCACCACCATATATTTTTTGTAGGACTTAAGAAGCTCAACTTGAAGGGGTTTTCTAGCTTGGAAGAATGAGGCATAGAAATTGCCATGCACCTAGGTAAGCCATGTTTTGAGGTTTTGTTTCTAAAGTTGCCTTTCTTGACAATTTGGGTTTTAAGGCTGATTTTGGTTGTTAAATTACAGCGAAAATCGTGAGGAAAATAGATGGTTTAAGCTGGTCTAAAGATAAATAAGGGTATGGGACTTTGATCACTCATTTTGGATGTTAACTTGCATGATTTTAGCATGCTTTAATGTATGTTTAAGTTGTGGTGGTGAAATGGCAAGTTAGGATGACCATTTAGTGTTTCAGCCAATAAAGATTTTTGGGGTTAGATTATATGAAGTTTGGGGTTCAGTATGTTGAATTAATTATAAGAGTTATATGAGTAAATTGATGATGACTTGGTGGTGACATTGAGTAAAAGCCATGAAATGTCTTATTCTAGGGTTTTTGACTATCATAAGATTTTTGGGGTTAGTGACTTTATTTAGGGTTTTGAAGGAGTATTAAATTAAGTAAAACTAAGTTAAGATGAATTTTGGAGTTAAAGGTTAAAAAGAAAGATTATAAGGCTAAGAGAGGTAATAAAAGCTTGTATGAATAATGTAAGAAGACTTGGAGTATGCTTATGGAATTTTAACATTAATATGGGATTAATTTAGTTAAATTAAATGAACTATGAGGTTAAAGATGAATTATGATCAAAATTAAGGATTATGGGCCAATCGACCAAGTTGAGAAAATGAAGAAATAAACTACAGAAACTAAGCTATATAAGCAATATATTTAAGGGAAAAAAAAGAGTAAGTTATGGAATATATATATATATATTTTAAAATATATAGTTTCAAAAAAGAAAAAGAAATAAATTATTTCAGTATTGAATTTATCAAGTTTGTTTAAGATGAGATTAAGGATAAGAAAATTGATTAAGAATTTGGTTCGGCAATGCAGATAAGATTAACCGGAGAGGAGTAATGGAGTAAGCTACATATATGTGCGGTCTAGAGTAGTCTCAAAGGCCAGATCGACTCACTGCATTGTAAATTTAGGTAAGGGACGCGTGCTAGAGACATCTTTGTCTCAAGACTTAAATCAAATATTGATTTAGTCCAAAACACACGAGTTCCAATTAAGTTTTCTCTATTTGAATTAAATTTAATTTATTAGAATTTCCACCAATTTCTAAGTAGGCTTATTAAGTTTACAAATTAAGACCTAAGCTATGATCCTTTAGTTTTAACAATGCAGAAGCATTGAAAATTATTTTAAGCTAAGTTAAGAGTTTTAAGAATTGGATTTATAAGAAAACTGAAAATCCCACTAAGTGTATTAAAATATTTATATTTTAATAAATTGAATAGTTTTAAAAAAATTCATAAATTATGATTTTTAAATTGATTTCAATAAATTAAGTTAATTTTTTTATTTCCTTACTCGATTTTAGCATTGTTTTCTTAGTTAGACTATCAGAACACAATTATTACTTAATGTATGAATTATGGGGACGACGATCTCGAATTCTATGTTTTATGCTATGAAATAAGTTTTGATTAAGGGGATAATAATCCTAATTTCTTAGTACTATGATCTATGATTTATGTTTTTAAGTATGATTATGAAATTAAAAATTTATGTAAGTTATGAATTTCGCTATGATATGAACCATGTTCTTGATCACTTTTTCAAAAAGTTTTGATCAGTTTAGATAAAAAAATGTCATGACCCTATTCGTCCAATTCGTCTAAAAATCACCACCAATTTTTTGTGTTTTCCTTTTTCCTTACCCGATCGTGAACATCCTCACCAATACACAGTTGGGCTGTGAGGCAGTAATAATCGTTCTTAACCTTCCATTTTCCAATTAATTAAAAGAAATGTCATACATTTAAGAGTTAAGACACGTGTTCATACACGACATGCTTTCTAACATTTACATCCTCCATATTATAATTTCAATGATCATTGTGCTTTTACATTGTTTAGATACAAAAACATCTCTATGTATATACCTCTGGGTGATGGAGATGCAGCGGATGACTCAACAAAATGCCTCAGTCCTCACTGGGCCACTATGCACACTCTGTAGAGGGGGAAATAGAGAGGGATGAGCAACCACATGCTCAGTAAGGCAATAATGCAAGCAAGGTAGATAACTACTCTATCTACATGCCGATAGGGTTATGCATAAATCATTATAATTGGAGCATGAGGAATTAAAACTATGCCATATGAGTATACATATATAAAGTATTTAAATCATGGAAGGTAAAATTATCATGTGCAAATCCCCTCATGCTCATTATTGTTAAATCTCATAATAAAAAGGGAATTCAATTTGAAACATCCTTTTTAATTTATCTCGTTCTCAAATACATTAAAATCCCATCACAATCACAAACATCATTATCATTTCTCAATTAAAATCCCACAAGACTCGACCCCTCCCTCGGGTCTACCCTGGACAGTCAAAATTACACTTATATATCGAAACCATGTGGTACTATGTAAATCAAATGAGACAGGTCACTATATCTCAAAGATTATGTTGCCCAACTATGTCTCAAATCATCCCAGACCACACGGATTTCGGTGTGCAGGGTATCATGCTGGAACGGTGGTGGGTTATTTCTTCGCCAAACTTTCTCATCAATATCTCAATCACGAGGTACAGCGTACTCCATGTGATATACACCGTACAACGTACTCCGTAGACCCATATCGTGGATGGGGGTGCCAGCTGTAGGTCCTATGTACCCCATACCAAGAGTTTTTTCGTACCCATGTAGGAGATCCTCATTGTCGGACAGAACCTCCCCACCCTTATAGGGCTTAAGGATGTTGGCTTAAGGATCCTTCAATAAGAGAGCCTCCCCACCGAACAAAGCCTCCCCGTCTCCTCTAGGCTTAAGGATGTTGGCTTAAGGATCTTACCGTAAGAAAGCCTCTCCACCGAACAGAGCCTCCCCTCCTCCTCTAGGCTTAAGGATGTTGGCTTAAGGATCTTACTGTAAGAGAGCCTCCTCACCGAACAGAGCCTCCCCGCCCACTCTGGCTTGAGGATGTAGGGCTTGAGGATCTTACCAACTTCCAAGACATTATACGTACCACACTGTGAAAACTTGTGCGAGTAAGGCTCTAGCACTATTCATGCATCATAAATAAACCACCTCATATGGGTAACGCTCTAGTACGACATTTATGTATCAAACCATGAAGAAATCCACGTACGAGCAGAAGCTCCACTACGGTTTATAAAACATCATCATAGTTTCTAAATCAAGGTGCGAGCTAAGCTCCAACACATTTCATACAAATGAAGGCATCAAAATCTAGCGCGAGCGAGGCCCCAGTGTGATTTACATCACACAATTACGATAGGTGGCTCATACACAATCAAGATAATCCTAAAAATCAGGTTTAGCACCTCGCAAATGCTATTCCACAACATCATTAAAACACTAGCCAACCTGTCCATTTGTTGCTCGAAAATAATGCATTGTGTTTTGTGAAAACACTTAAAACACGTGATTTATGCAATTATTAGCGTTACTATCCCATTTCTTTATAATACCACTTCAAACAACCAAATCTCATACCCATACTCATAGTAATTTCCATACATTGTCAAACACATTTCTATGAACTCATGCACATTTCTAACGCCCTATATACCCATAAAATACGAGCAGCCACCTCTATATGCTCACAAAATTCCCTTACCTGGAATTGCGTTGCGTGATTCCACTTTCGTAAAGTTACGTACGTGTGCGATTCGATTCATCTCCAACAAACTCTCTGAAACTACACGAAATCGTATATCACATCGATTTAGTCCATATAACTTAACATGGTGTTTGCTATAGTCGATTCAACCTATAGCCTCCATTAATACTTATAAGATCTCATTTCGATTCTTTATTTATATATCGAGTTTATGGTTCCCTTTAGGCTCATGGGTTCATAGTAAACCGATATCAAATCGATATTAAGCCCATAATGTTCATATTTTATAAATTTCTTCACTATGGCATATCACCAAACACTACATGTGCTCATTTCTCATAACTTCCCTCAACCCACAATGTAGCTTTATTTACCCTTTTCTAATCATCCTCATTACTCAAATAACAACTTAGCAAATCCCACAAATCACCAACTCTTCCAAATTACACTTTCTCACACTAGACTTATTCCATTTTCTAGGTTACATTAGTTTTAATACTTTCTAGGTGATTTCAATCATCAATACACATACAAATCAACTCCAAAATCAACAAATAGACCAATGTACTTGGGCTGGAGTACTAGAAACTTACCAATATATTTTCTCTTCTTCCTCAAAATGAGAATGTCCATTGCTCCTTCAATCCAATATGTGAGGCTTTGATTCCAAACTATGTTGTTCTCTTCTTTAAGATGAACAACTTTGTATCTAATAGCTTCCTCTCAAATATTAATGGAAATGGGGTGATTTTAGAGAGAGAAAACTAGGTTTTGAGTGAAAAATGGAAAGGAAAGGTTCTGCATCGAAAAAATACAGATTTCACTGCCCCTATTTATAGAAATTACTTAATGAGATTGATCTGTCAAGGCATGAGATCGATTTAGTCCTCTTAAATCCCTCATTTTCTCGACATTTTTCAAGCATGAGATCGATCTGTCGAGGGCTTGAAATTGATCTGTCTCAAGCAGTAGCTTAAGCATATCGATCTGCTCTAACCCAAGAGCTAAGAAAATCGATTTGTTTACCTTAAGAATCGATCTTCATTTTACAAAATGTTTAGCAGATCGATCTGGCTCCATTGGAGATCGATCTGTCTTGTTCCATTGCTCAAATAAGAGCATTTTTGGCTCTTCAAGATCGATCTTTTATCCTATGAAATCGATCTGGCCTTTACATTTTCTAGATTTTTTGCAGTTTTTCTGCAGTGACTCACACCTAAACATCCTTAATTTGCTGCCATGGTCATTTTCTCATCCAACAACCTTTAAGAATTGAAAATGGCATCCATCCATACCTTATACACATTAAAACTTGTGAGCATTCATTGTATAGCCAAAGGTACACAATTTAAGCTAAATTGAAACACAACTTCATTCCATTTTACCACACTACTCATTTTGAGTTCCAATCACATTCATTACTTATAAAAGTCCATTCTTCATATTCATACATAATGAAACTTGTCCGTACATCACAAACTCTTATTACAAATATGTACATTGAATTTGTGGACTTTACATCACTTATGTTTCACATTACATGTACATCATCATACTTATGAATTCATAAGGTTTACATCTGAAATACGAGTCTTACAAAAAATCATATAAATAATTTGATCTGCATTTGATTACGATGTGTAGCATGATTTTTTGACTTTTGAGCTTGCCCCATTTTTACGTTAATCTTTTTACTTGGTATACGTACCTTACTAGGCATAAGCTCACCCATTTTTCTTTTTTCCTTTTAGACTACTGTAGTAGATTCAAGTATCTTTTGGAGTAGGGCATTAGAGGGTGTGTCTTCTACTTCCCGCTATTACTTTTGTTTTGAGGTATACATATCCTCTTGTGCAGTTCAATTTAATATTTTCAGATAATTGTAATGCACAGTTTTACGTATTTTATGTTGGGATGAAAACATTGTTATACTTTTTGATGTATTGGCTATAATAGATATCTAATGTAGTAAGTTTAACTGTATTAGATGCCAATTATAGTCTCATTAAGGAGTGACGTGATACACATGATATTTTGGGATTTATGAATCCATGAAATATGTTTATTTTGTGAATTGAAATTTAAGTTTAAGTTGAAAAGTAAATCGGAAAGTTATGAAATGATATTACGAGATCACATCACACATTATGACATGGCCTTAAGTAATAGTGAATCAATAAATGAATAAGCTAAGTAAGAATCTATTTTGGACTAGGCAAGCCTAAGTAAGGAAAATAGGCAAATATGTTAAAAAAATTTAAGAAAATCGATACGTGACAGAGTTGGTATCAAAGTGGTGTTTGTCTAGTATGGGTCAGTGTAGATAAGTTATGATAGGTTTAAATCCCAAAGTTTGTGCATGTCTAAATATGAACTGTGAATTTTTGCTTGCAGTAAGCTAAGAATCTCGGTGTTTGTATAGGTGATTTGACTACGATGAGTGGAAGACATAGTAGACACGGAGGCAAGCTCCCCAAGCACCACCTCATTCACCACAAGAGTGTGAAACCGAAATTTATCCCTACTACTAAACATTTTAAGTTAAGATGAGAAGTCTAAGATTTATGTAAATTTTCATGTAGGGCCCAGAATGCTCGAGAAAGCCTGGGATAGTGGCACGAGGTTTGAGGCATGTACTTCGAGGTAAAAACTCTAGTCTAAGTATTATTCATAAAATGTGAATTAAAGTATGAATTGATGATTAGAAAGTGAAACTAAGAAGTTAGAAGTGAAAAAGTTGGTAAAACTTGAGTTTACGATAAATCGAGCATATTGGCCCAATAAGAGAAACAAATCCGAAATAAATTTTAGAAATTCAGGAAAATTATATTGAGACTATAGGAAATTCACATAAGACATAATGAACATGAGTAATAAAAATGGAATGTAAATATTGAGGTTTTAATGGCTACATGATTTTTTAAAGCCAACCAAAAACCTTAAGTTTTATGGATCGGTATGACCTAGTAGCATAAAATGGGCCCAATCGGGAAAATGTTCTTAAACAAGTGGGCCCCAAATTTTTATGAGAGATGCTAGACATAGTAGGATACATGAGAAGTGGAAATTTTAAAGAAATTGGACTAGAAATATTTTTTTAAGGATTTTTCTAATTGGACTAGCGGACTGCCATATTTAGGCAGCTTGACCCATCAGCAATTTGGGCCTGATTTGAAGCCCTTCCCAAGGCCCAAAAATTTTGGCCTTTTCAAATTTAATCCTTACTTCATAAGATTTATTTGGGTGATGGAATCACCCAAAAATCATCAGCTAATTAAGAGAACCATCATCATCTTCCCGATGCAGGAGTTCTTGAGGGCAGAGGAGTCCACAATTTTTTAGGGCCTCTTCTAGCCATTTTTCGCTGTTGTAGTGTTGAGTTGGCTTCGCGTTGGTAGCGTAGAGCTGAGGCTGTACGACCCTGATCCAGTCTACAGTGATACCGTGGCCACAAGTAGATGATTCCCTCGTTTGAGGATGTCGTCGTTGAGAATGATGTGATGTGATGTGATGATTGCTTTCATGACCCTTATATTATGCCTAGTCTCTATAACTATTTTGAGATATGACGTGTTGTGAAAATGAGATAATGATGTTTTGATGAATTGTGATTTTAATCACGAGTTTATAATTATGTGAAATTATGCCATTATTACACTTATGCTTTGATGATGATTTCTAAATCTCATATGCACTCCTTACTAAGCTAGTTGAAGCTTACCCCCTTCTTTTCCTCCCCCACAGATTATTTACAGTGAGCACAAGTACCTGCTGTGTACGTGGCATAGGCTGGTAGATGAGACTCTCCCCAGGCTATTCTTTGTACACGTGTGAGGTATAATTCAATTCATTTTGTATCCAGACAATTAAGTAATGCAGACACTTATATTTAAGTAACGTTGGGATGTAATCAGGATTATATATGTATATAAATTAGAAAAGTGGGTTGATTTTGATATCATGTTATTTGGTTAAGTAAATGTTGATGTTGAGAGATCCTTGGGATATTGATTGATGAAATAGAAATAAAATCAACTAGATTGTGGATATTAAACTGCTTTTTAAATTTGCAGAAGGATAGTGATAAATATAAGGGGAGATGCTGCCAAATTTTTGTTAGAAAATGACATAAGTATAATTAAGTATAAGTAGTTTAATAATGAATAAATATGAGATTAACTGACATTATACATGATTGCACCTCGAGCAGGATGTTTAATTTAAGAAACACTTATAAATTTGCCCTATTTTTTGTGCTTCCGGGCTGCCACAGGTCTAGGTGGTGTCAGAGCAAATGGTGTCTAGTATCGTCAGTGTCAGTCAATTGAAAATAGATTACATCCCAAGTGTATGTACTTGTCTAGTTATGAATTGAATATATCGATTAAATTATGACAAATATTAGTATACACGCAGGTACGTTAGACCTATGATATGAGGGGGAAACGAGGTTGTCCTTGGATGTAGGCACAGCCAACTCCACCACCTGCCCCATAGCTAGAGAGTCCTAACTCTCGAATTAATCGGTTGGAACAAGATGTGAGACAGGGGTTCGAGTAGATGGCAGTGCTATTTGAGCAGCATTTCGGGGCTAATGCCTCAGGTACCACACCTACACCACCATAGGATCCACCCCCACCTCCTCTACAGACTGACCTAGTGCCACCCGCCACTCAACTTTTGGCACAGACCAGGCTTGATGACAGAGATATGGGCCGATTGTGAGATTTCTTCAGATGAATCAACTGACATTTAAAGGGGTGAAGGGTCTTGTAGAGGCGGAGGAGTGGTTGACAGAGATGAGGATAATTTTTGATTTCATAGGATGCACTGATGCAGAGAGGGTTAGTATGAGTGCTTATATGCTTAAGGAACAAGAACGATATTGGTGGAGTACCACCTAGAGTATATCGACTGCCAAGCATCCAGTGATCAGCTGTGAAACTTTTTAAACAGCTTTCAGGACCTAGTATATCCCTCGCGTTGCCCGAAGGAAAATGCAAGTAGATTTTTTGAATTTAGTTTAGGGCAGTATGATAGTCGACGAACATGAGAACTGGTTCACCACTTTACTGAGATATGATCTGGAGACTGTCAAGGATGAGGAGCGTCATACAGAGCGGTTTGTATATGGGCTGAGACCAGCCATTCGAGATAGATTAATGAGGTTTTGCATTACTGAGTTTAAGGATGCACTAAGACGGGCACAGGAAGTTGAAAGGGGACTAGATTTGATACAATCCCAATCTGAATCTCGAATAATAGTCAGAGATAAGGGTAAGTGACCTACAGCTTCCCAAACCGACTTCAGGAGGGGTTCTTTTAAGAGTCGAAAGATCGAGGGACCTAAGGGGAGAGTTGATAGACCCAGGGTTCTTTCCATTACTGTGGAGACCCCTCGAGGTGCCAGACTCGACATTAAGATCTGTAGAGACTGTGGCCGGCTACATGAGGGTACTTATTTTCGAATAATATGAGGATGTTATAGATGCAGGAACATGGGTCACAGGGTGAAGGATTGCCTACAGCCATAGAGACCATATCCTCAAAAGCCTCCTCAATAGCAACCTCAAAGAGTGATTCCCCGGAGACGGGCCACAACTGCTGATAAGGGAAAAAAGCCTTTCTCAGAGGGACATGTATTTGCTATGGATAAGGAGACTGCAGATACTCCGACTAAGGCTATTCGAGCTAACTTCTTGTTTGTAATTATGAGGCTCATGTGTTGTTTGACCCAGGGTCTACGCATTCTTTTATTTCAATATACTTTACATGTAAATTGAATTTAGAGCCTAAACCCCTAGTTTATATTTTACATGTAAGTACACCTATGCGTGAGTCACAGAAGACTGATATGGTATGTAGAAAGTGTGAGCTTAAGGTGGGAGATAAAATAATGTTAGCAGATCTAGTTTTATTAAATATGCGTGATTTTGATGTGATTCTAGGGAAGGATTGGTTAGCGACCAATCGCGTGAGTCTAAACTGCTACACTAAGACTGTAACTTTCTTCCCACATGAAAAATTCAGTGTATGCTTGACTATTAAGGAATAAAAGGTGCAAAGTGTTATGTAAGAAACTGTATGATTTGGTTATCATTCTTGAAATTACTGATTAAATTGTTGATGTGAAGGTTATATCGCACTCATCTCTGATGTCAGTCGAGAACATCCGAGGATAGAGGACATACCGGTAGTATGTGAGTTTTTGGATGTGTTCCCAGATGAGTTGTCAGGCTTACCACTGGAGAGAGAGCTGTAGTTCACTATTGATTTAGTGCTAGATACCCAGCTGATCTCTAAACCTCCCTATAGGATGGCATTAGTTGAACTGGAAGAGTTAAAGAAACCGTTACAAGAACTGGTTGAACAGGGTTTTATTAGACCTAGTGTGTCACCGTGCAGAGCTCCGATTTTATTTGTGAGGAAGAAAGATGGTAGTCTAAGATTGTGCATAGATTAGAAACTACTGAACAAGGCTACGGTAAATAACAAATACCCCCTGCCAAGAATAGATGACTTGTTTGATCAGCAGAGAGCGGCTTCTATCTTTTCTAAGATTGACTTAAGATTGGGCTATCACCAATTAAGAATCAGGAAAGAGGATGTTTCAAAAACGGCCTTCAAAACTAGATATGGCCACTACGAATTCTTAGTGATGCCCTTTGGTTTAACGAATGCCTCTGCTACTTTCATGAACTTGATGAATGAGGTATTCCGAGACTATCTAGATCAGTTTGTGATAGTCTTCATAGATGACATCCTCATATATTCTCGGCCCCAAGAGGAGTACGCACAGCATTTGAGGACTGTGCTTCAGATACTCTGAGATAAACAGCTGTTAGGAAGATCAGTAAATGTTTGTTTTGGGTAGATCCGATAGCTTTCCTTAGTCACATTGTATCTAAAGATGGGGTGTCAGTTGATTCGTGTAAGGTAGAGGTTGTACTAAATTAAGAAAGACTGAAGATAGTTACAGAGATTTAGAGTTTTTTAGAACTTGCAGGGTATTACAGGAGGTTTGTTCAGGGATTCTCCAAGATTGTAACTCTTTTGACTCAACTTACACGTAAAGACGTTTTGTTTATATGGTCGAATCAGTGTGAGCAAAGATTCCAAGAGCTTAAAACGAGATTGACTACGGCACCCATTTTAACTATTTCAAGTGGATCTGGAGGCTTCGCAGTGTATAGTGATGCTTCCTCTCTGGGTTTGGGGTGCGTACTCATGCAGCACGAGAGAGTAGTCGCTTATGGGTCACGCCAGTTGAAGGACCATGAGCGAAACTATCTCGCACATGATTTGGAGTTAGCCGCAGTGGTGTTTACCATGAAGATATGGCGACATTATCTATATGGAGAAAGGTTTTAGATCTTCACTGACCATAAGAGTCTGAAGTATATCTTCGACCAGAAGGAACTAGATATGAGAAAAAGATGATGAATGGAGCTCATTAAGGACTATGACTATGAGAGTTTATATCATCCGAGGAAAACGAACGTAGTTGCTGATGCCCTGAGCAGGAAGAGTATGGTATCTGCTATGATGATCATAGAATGGGATTTATTGGAACTGTTCACCTGACTCAAGATAAGAGTTGAAGAAGCATAGGTCAAATTTATGGCTAGCATACAGATGGAGCCCAGTATTATGGATTAGACTAGAACATGGCAGAGAAGTGATCAGCAGCTACTGGACATGGTTAGCCAAGCTGAACAGACCTTGCAGTCAGATTTCATGGTCAGTGAGGATGGATTATTAAGGTTTAAGGGCTGCATTTGTGTTCCAAGCAATGATACCTTGAAGTAACAAATATTGAGGGAGTTTCATTGTTCCCGTTATACCATGCACCTAAGTAGTACCAAGATGTATCAGGATTTGCGAAGGGTGTATCGGTGGAGTGGTATGAAGCAGGATGTGGCAGAATATGTGGCCAAATGTTTGGTATGTCAGTAAGTGAAAGCTGAGCATCAAAAGCCTGGAGGATTGCTTAAGCCTATGCCTGTGCCTACATGAAAATGGGAGCATATCACCATGGACTTTATTATTGGATTACCGAGGACTCGAAGAGGTCATGATGCAATATGGGTGATAGTGGATAGATTAACAAAGAGTGCCTACTACCTTGCAATAAAAAACATGGATACTTTGAGTGCCTTAGCAGAGTTATATCTCAGAGAGATAGCTCGACTACATGGGGCCCCAGTGAGTATTGCATCTGATAGAGATTCTAAGTTTACCTCCAGATTTTTGACTCATTTTCAGGAAGCCATGGGATCTCGATTAAATTTCAGTACCGCCTATCATCCTCAGATTGATGGATATGTTAAAGGCGTGTACGATGGACTTTAAGGGATCATGAGATGATCACCTGCCCCTTGCTGAGTTTCCTTACAACAATAGCTATCATACGAGTATTGGTATGACACCTTATGAGGCTCTGTATGGTAAGAGGTATAGATCTCCTATAGCTTGGGAAGAAGTGGGTGACAGGAAAGTAATTGCTCTCGATCTCGTTGAGCAGGCAGTTCAGAATGTAAAGATTATTTGTGATAGATTACAGGGCTGCTCAGAGTCAATAGAAGAGTTACGCAGATGTTCGTAGATGGCTACTCAAGTTTCAGGTCGAAGATTCTATATTTCTCAAAGTATCTCCTAGTAAGGGTATCATGTGCTTCGCAAAAAAGGGGAAGTTGAGTCCTCGATATATAGGACCGTTTGAGATATTGGAGAGAGTAGGAGATATTGCCTACTAGTTAGCTTTGCCTTAATAACTTTTTGAAATACATAATGTCTTCCTCGTCTTTTTGTTGAGGAAATATAATCTGGATCCCTCTCATGTCATCGAGTATGAAGCATTAGACATCCAAGGAGACATGAGCTATGTAGAAGAACTTATCTGGGTCGTCGACAAAAAAGAAAAGGTAATTCGAACAAAGAGAATTTCGTTGGCAAAGATTCTCTTGAAGCACTACTCAACAGAAGAGACAACTTGGGAACTAGAGAGCCTGATGAAAGAGAAGTACCCTCGTCTATTTGATGGACCTGATAGAATTTGGAGGACAAAAATCATAAAAGGTGGGGAGGAATGTGAAACCCAAATTTTTCTCCACTACTAATCATGTTAGGTTAATATGAGAAGTCTAAGATTTATGTGAATTTTCATGTAGGGCCCAGAATGGTCAAGAAAGCTCGGGATAGTGTTACGAGGCTTGAGACATGTACTTCGAGGTAAAAGTTGAGTCTAAGTATTATTCATACAATGTGAATTAAGTATGAATTGATTATCAAAAAGTGAAACTAAGAAGTTAGAAGTGAAAAGGTTAGTAAAACTCAAGTTTACGATAACCTGAGCAAATTGGCCCAATAAGAGAAATAAATTCGGAATAAATTTTAGAAACTCATGAAAATTATTCCGAGACTATAGAAAATTCACATAAGACATAATTAACATGACGAATAAAAATGGAGTGGAAATATTGAGGTTTTAATGGCTAAATGAATTTTTAAAGTCAACCGAAAACCTTAAGTTTTATGGATCGGTATGGACCTAGTCGCGTAAAATGGGCCCAATTGGGAAAATGTTCTTAAAAATGTGGGCCCCATATTTTTATAAGAGATACTAGAGACATCTTAGGAAGCATGAGAAGTGGAAATTTGAAATAAATTGAACTATAAATAATGTTTTAAGGATTTTTCTAATTGGACTAGTGGATTGCCCTATTTAGGCAGCTTGCCCCATCAGAAATTTAGGCCCAATTTGAAGCCCTTCCCAAGGCCCAAAAATTCTAACATTTTCTAGATTTAATCCTTACTTTATAAGCTTTTATTTGGGTGCTGGAATCACCCAAAACTCATCGGTCAATTAAGTGAACCATCATCATCTTCCCAACGCCGGTGTTCTTAAGGGCAGAGGAGTCCACGATTTTTAAGAGCCTCTTCCAGCCATTTTATGAGTTTGGTCAAGAAGGACCGATTCTTTCCAATTAAACCCTATACAACATATAAAAATTTCAGCTTCATTGAAGGTCATTTGCTAGTTGAAAACTAAGAGAGAAGATCAGAGACAAATTGTTTTGTTCATGAGGTGAGAGAAAGCTTGATTTTACATATTTTTGGTTGGATTTTGTTGTTGTTTTGGATGATTTTAAGATGTAAACCTATTGATTTATAGTTGAAGAACAATTTGGAGAATCAAAAGCTTGGGCAACTTTGGTCAAAGGTGAGAGAAGTTGATGAATGGTGAAGATGAAGAGATATGTTGATGTTTGGTTGTTTTTAAGCATTTTTAGTTAAATGAAATTGATGGAAATAATTTGTATGGGCATTGTTGATTTCGGCTAGCCTAGGGTCTTTAGGTAAATGGTGAAATGTGGTTTGATTTAATGTTATTAGATGTTTATTTAATACCGAAGAAACTCGATTTATAGCCTGATTAAGTGAAAAACTGAAAAAGAGTGGAAATTGACCAACTTGGCTATTTTGAGTGGTTAAATAAAATATGGGATAAATGTTTAAGCTATTGAGTTGATAAACCTAAAAATTGGTGGAAAGAAAATAAATGAAATAGCTTAAACCGAGATTTTATTAGTAAAATCGAGAAAATGAGCAAAGTTAGCAAAAAAGGCCAAACTTGGTCAACTTTATGAAACTAAACACTTAGTTAAGCATGTTGAGATGCTATTGAGTTATAATTGATGATTTGATGTTATTTTGGGCAGTTTGAGAATTCAACATGTGAATCAAGGCTAGTCTGGGACCCGAGAATATTGCACCACCCAAGGTGCAAGAGGTAAGGGATGTAACTGTTTTGTGCATTGTGATCTTTATAGACAAAAATGCTTTGGTAGCATGAAAACATTTTATTAACGAGCATATATTTTTGAGAAAAGTGTTTAACTTGAGATTTCTTACTTGAGTGCATGTTTTGCTGGTTTGCGTGATTTGAATGTTTTGTGAACAAATATACTTTATATTTGAATGAGATTTATAAAGCAAAACTATTATGAGCTTTACGTGAAGGCCAAACTATTTTCCACATAATAATGGCATGTTTTTTTTTAGACTAAGGGCTCGTTAAGAAACTAACACATCGGTGTATACCTCCGCTCTGGTTGACGCCGAGGCTTTGCTAGGCCCGGGTCTTACCATGACTCTGCTTTGGTAGCATTGAGATACCTCCACTCTGGTTGAGTAGACACCGAGGCTTTGCTTGGCCTGGGTCTCACAATAACTCTGTTGTTGTAGCGTTGAGTTGGCTCTGCTTTGGTAGCGTAGAGCCGAGGCTGTACGACCCTGATCTAGTCTACAGCGATGCCGTGGCCACAGGTAGATGATTCCCTCATTTGAGGATGCCCTCGTTAAAGATGATGTGATGTGATGTGATATGATGTGATATGATATGATGATTGCTTTCATGACCCTTATATTATACCTAGTCTCCATAACTATTTTGAGATATGACGTGTTGTGAAAATGTGATAATGATGTTTTGATGAATTGTGAATTTTAATCACGTGTTTATAATTAAGTGAAATTATGCCATTATTACACTTATGCTTTGATGATGATTTCTAAATCTCATATGCACTCCTTCTGAGTTAGTTGAAGCTCACCCCTTTCTTTTCCTCCCCCACAAATTATTTACAGTGAGCGCAAGTACCTGCTGCGTACGTGATATAGACTGGTGGACGAGACTCTCCCCAAACTATTGCTTGTACACACGTGAGATATAATCAATTCATTTTTTATCTGGACAATTATGTAAAGCAGACACTTATATTTAAGTAACGTTGGGATGTAATCAAGATGGTATATGTATATAAATTAGAAAAGTGGGTTGATTTTGATATCATGTTATATGGTTAAGTAAATGTTAATGTTGAGAGATCCTTGGGATAGTGATTGATGAAATAGAAATAAAATTAACTGGATTATGGATATTGAACTGTTTTTTAAATGTGTAGGAGGATAGTGATAAATATAAAGGGAGATGTTGCCAAATTTTTGTTAGAAAATGACATAAGTATAATTAAGTATAAGTAGTTTAATAACGAATAGGTATGAGATTAACTGACATTTTACAAGCATGCACCTCGAGTAGGAAGTTTAATTTAAACAAAAATTTTAAATTTGCCATATTTTATACGCTTTAAATCCCAAAGTTTGTGCATGTCTAAATATGAACTGTGAATTTTTGCTTGCAGTAATATAAGAATCTCGATGTTTGTATAGGTTATTTGACTACAATGAGTGGAAGACAGAGGAGACACGGAGGCAAGCTCCCTAAGTACCACCTCATTCACCACAAGAAAGCCCTAACACTTGTATTGCTCAACTCGAGCAAGCCTTTAGACATTGATTGCTACGCTAACGGCCTTTATGGAGTAACAGATGGCTGGCATCGACACTGCTAATGATCGCCAAGCTGCTCTACCTCCTTCTCCAATAGATCATACTCTTGTACCTCTTCCTCAAGATCCACTTCAGCCTCAAGTTCAACAGCCAGTACCACCAACGGCATAACCTCAGGCTCCCCGATAGCAACCAACCGTCAGTGATGGTGATAATAGATATTTGAGGCCCCTCAGGCAGTTTTAGAAGTTTAATCCACCATCTTTAAAAGGGGAGAAGGACCTAATAGTGGCTAATTACTGGCTTCTCAAGGTAAAGAAATTGTTTGAGTGTTTGAGGTGTCTATTAATAGGTAGAGTGGTACTAACCACGTTTACATTAAAGGGTGATGTCTGGTACAGGGCCACTAAGAGGGTTTTGGATGCTCGTCACCTTGAGATCACTTGGGACATTTTCTTATCTGCCTTCTACCATCAATTCATTTCGCAAGCTACTCAAAAAAATGTAGGTGAAGTTTTTGTCACAGATTTAAGAGACTTAGAATATAGATCAGTATGAGGCTTGCTTTACTAACCTAAGCTGTAATGACGTAGAGACTCTCTGAAGTGAGGAGAAGAGCAAAGAATTGAGAGGTTTATGTTTGGTTTGTGACCATCTACTCAGTTTAAGTTGGTCTCATTCTACATCACTACCTATGATATGGTCATCAAGAGGGCTCAACTGATAGAAGATGATTATGAGCTTTACTAGTCAGACTATAAGTCCAAGGTTAAGGATAAAGGAAAGGATCCTCTAACCATAAGAGTTCTCAGCAAAGGAGTTCTAATAAGAGACATTGGATTGCAAAGTCTTGATCCTCTAACCATCTGCACTACCACTACTTCTGCTGCCTTGACTACTCAGGGTACATGATAGTATGTGAGAGTTATGGCAAGAATCATGGTACCAAGAGTTGTTATAAGACTATGGATGGGTGTTTTAATTGTGGTCAGATAGGTCATTTTATTAGAGATTGTCCATTACTTAAGCCTGCCTAGAGACCCGCAAAAGAGACCAGCAAAGAGACTTGTCGATAATCTTACTAAGAGGCTTGCAACTCAAAAGAGGGCCACAACAGTTGAGAATAGGAAGAAGGTTGTCACTCAAGGGCTTGAGTTTGCCATAGATCTAGAGACTATTAAGACTTCATTTGAAATTATTAAGGGTAAGATATTGATATTTGATCTTAACGTTATTGCTTTTTTTTATCTTGGCTCTACTCATTCATTTATATCGCCATCATGTTTTCATAAGCTGCATTTAGAGTCTATACCTTTAGGTCACATTCTGCATATAAGTATTCCCACAAAAGAGTCTAAGATGACTGATATAGTTTGTATGAATTGTAAGTTTAGGGTAGGAGAGAAGGATTTTGTCGCACATTTATTATCACTTAATATGTATGATTTTGATGTTATTTTGGGTATGGATCTACTAGCTGCCAATCACGTTAGTTTGGATCGCTACGTTAAGATTGTAACCAAACTACTTACAAAATTTAGATATGTAAATCCCCGAAATTTTCCTGTAATTTGTTCGTAAAAACGAACAAGTGGAAATAAAATGTACGCTTGGTATAAAAGAAAATAAATAGATAAATAAATAATAATAAAGTAATAATAATAATAAAATAAAATAAAAATAATAAAATAATAATAAAATAAAAATAAAATAATAATAATATGTCACGACCCTCAATCTACCGAAAATCCACTACAAATTTTTCATTTTTCGTTTATTATTTGATCCATTTCTTATTGTTTGTTCTTTACCTTTATCTTACATGATAGTGAACAGTTACACCACCAACAGTTGGGCTATGTATCGGTGTAAATCTCATCCAATCAAATCATTTCAATTTACAATTCATTTAAACGTAAACACTTGTATTTCTAAATCAGAGTTCTTGTTTATATGTGTTTACAATCCTTTACGTCCCCAAAAATTACATTCAAAGATATTAATGTGCTTTGACATGTCTAGATACAAAACTATACAAATATGTATACCTTGTGTGATGGGATGCAGCGGACACCAAAATCCAGTCCTCAGTCAATCTCTATCTATTATAAGTGATTTGTAGAGGGAAACATAAGAGGGGTGAGCAAACCACGCGCTCAGTAATGTAATCATGCGAGCAGGTAGATAACTATACTATCTACATGATCGTGTTGCCATGCTTAAACCACACAGTTACTTATCATACCTAAAATATATCGGTTCATGCTCATGTTCATGATATGTAAAGCAGTTCATGCTATTCAAAATCAATGCACAAATCTTATCAAAGCATGGAAAAACATCAAGCACAAGTTGTAATTAAAGCATGGTAAATCATCATGCAAATGTGCACTTCAAAGCATTTAAAAACTCAACACAAATAAATACAAATCACCATTTGTCTGGACTCAACCCCTCCCATGAACTATCCTGACCCACAAACACATTTCAAAACATGGATTCTACATAAAACAATAGACATGTGAGATAGGTAAATAATAATAGTAAGGGTAATAACTAGGACCATGGCCATATCCTCGGTGATCCCAGGCTACACGGATCCTAGCGTACAGGGTATCACCTCTATCTGCTTTCGCACGAGAGGTAGGTCATGTCCAACCTGTCGGTCTATAGTAGAACATCCATCATCCTAAGACGGTATATATATCATATCCATACACGGTACAACGTACTCCATGCTACTTGAATGGTACAACGTACTCCGTGGACCCATAACATCACATCATACACTGCCACATCTCAATACACACGTGCAATCCTATTTAATTGACGTGGCCCACAGCCTACCGAAGCTCCTAGCACGGCTCCTAACATGTCATAAAACCACGTGCGAGTAGTCTCAAACACGACAACAAGTACAATGGACATCTAGTGCGAGCTACGCTCCAGCACAATGTAAAAACCAGTATGAAAATCAGTGCGAGTTAGGCTCTAGCACAATGTCATAAAAATCCATGTGAAAACTAGTGCGATCTAGACTCCAACACTCATGCCCGTATAACCACATCAAATCTTGTGCGAGCAATGCTCTAGAATGTTTCATTTCCATAAAACTCGTGTAGGTGGCTCATTCTTTGCAAAGCATGGTCATAAAAACCAAATGAAGTTATTTTCATGCAAATCATTTAAATGCTAGCCAGCCTACGAATTTTACATGCTAAAAGCAGTAAAAGATTCAAGAACCTCATGTTCTTACTTTTCATGAACTTTTCTCAAATCCCATTTTTGTTGCCCTTCAATCATTCATTTCATTCTAAGACTCTTAGACACTTTAAGAAATCACCCATGTGCCCGAAAGTGCATACAGATACCTCTAGGGCCAACACAATTCCCTTACCTCAACTCTCTGAGAAGCAACTCTTCCTTCTTTTCCCACTTTTCGCGATTGGGATCAACTTGCTCCAGATATATCCTCGGGAGCTACAACATTCATCAATTATATGAGTCAATACCGATATCTCATGTTCTGACTTCAACTATTCAATAAATCTTATCGAGCCTATTTTAGCAAGTTTGGCCCTATATCACATTTGGCCATCCTTATGCCATTCCTAGACGATTTAGCTAATAACTCGCTTAGTAACTTATCAAACACTAGGCATAGATGTTTATCCATAATTTCTCACTCATTCATGCATTTCTACAACATCATTTATGCACATTTTATCCCTTGACTAATCTCAAAATGTGATTTCATCCAAGCATCTCAAAATCATGCATATCATCTCACTAACAACTTGATTTAATCCATTTATCATCTAATCAACCATATATATTATTTTCTCACACTAAACCCACTTTAGGTCATGCTTGATTCATTACATTCTAAGTAGTTTCAACCATCAATACATACACCAATCTACTCACAACAATATCTAGATAAATATACTTAGAGTTGGTGTATTGGAAACTCACCTAGCTTGATTTTCCTCTTGTCCCAAGTAAGAAAACTTCTTTGCTCCTTCAATCCAATAAGTTGAGTTTTGATTCCAATGTATGTTGTTCTCCTCCTTACAATGAACAACTTTGCTCTAATAGTTTTTTTTCAAATCTTTTTGGAAAGGGTGGTATTCTAGAGAGACAAAGCTTTTTTTTGGGTAAAAATAGAGGGGATGGTTTGATTTGCTAAAGAATGAGGTTTGGCCGTCGGGTTTTATAGAGCAAAGACGACGAGATCAATCTGCTAGGGTGAAGATCGATCTACCTTTGGTTTTTGAACTACCGAGGCGTTCAGGCATGAAAGATGGGATCGATCTGCTCTTTGGGGAAGATATCGATCCTTTCTTGGCATAAGCTTGAGGAGATCGATCTGCTCATGGGGAGAGATTGATCTGCTCATGAGGAGAGATCGATCTGCTCTTGACAGAATCGAATGGAGATCGATTTGCACTTAGGAAGGGATCGATCTCTGCTTGGCAGAAGCAAATGCAGATCGATCTGCTCATTAGGAGATGATACGTGACTACGCCCACTCTAAGTGACCTAGACGTGTTATTCGAAAGTGCACGGATTGTATAAGTAATAATGGGATTTGAGTCACGAATTATCGTCCCACAGAGAATCTAATTAGCCTAATTAAGTACCGGTTAATCTTAACCTAAGTATATCCTAGCAAATTATGAATTTTTAATGGGTGATCTACAAGGCTAAAATTAAAAAGTACTGAAGACAATAAAAAATTATAAAATAAAGAAAATAAAACAGAGCTAAAATTACTTACAGAGGTCCAAGTAATTAAAACCAATAACCTATAAAAGATAATTGACACAGTTAAAATTAATTAATGCAAATAAACTAGATTGCAAATAAGAAATAAAATTACTTGAATAAAATTAGACAATCCTAAATAAAAATAACATGTGCATGTAATTAATCTAATTATGAAAATGTAAATTAAACTACGTAATTCTAATGAAATAAAATTCTAAAAATAAAATTTCTAAATATAATTATAAATCTAAATGCCTAAAATAGTGATTATAAATTAATCCTAACTAAAGCTAATTACTAACTTAACAATAAAATCTAAATAATGCATGAGAAATAACTATTTTTGGATTTTTAAATTTAAAAAAAAAACTAACTTAAAAATGCATAAAATAATTTTACACCTAATTTTAATCCTAAATGCAATACATAAACTCTACTCTAAAATTTTAACTAATAAGCAAAGAACAACTAACTAATATGCAAATTAAATTTAAAACTATTTTTACCTACACTAACAAATAATAAGAAGAGGCATAAAAATAATTAGCAATAATATAAACATGAAAAACAAATTATGAAGAATAAATGAGAACTGCCAAACATGGCCTTATACAAGTCGCCAAACAGCAACCTGCCCGACCCCTGCCATGCTGCTCTCATGTCTATATACTGCTTTTGTACTGGTTCTCGGTCTGCTTTGATTTGCTTCATTCTCTGTAATCGGCGTGCACAGCAACACCCGTAGTCGGTACTACTCTCGTAAACCACTACTCTGCAACCTGTGATAACCCGATTTCAGCTTCTGTTACAGGACTGGGTAACCTTATTACCCACTGCTGCAGCCCTTCAAGCTCTGCATAGCAGCACCATTTCTCCTGATCTGTATCTCCAGCAGCTGATGCTATCCAACCAGCAATGTTCTTGTCATGCCCTCCTCTCACACGTGACTTACCAAAAACCACAATAAATATTTCACTTTTTTTTCTTACCTTTCTCTCCTCAACAGTTGGGCTGTGATTAGGCATTAGTCTTCTCATCCACACATACCTTACCATTCTTTTTCGTATCACACATACATGTCATTATAAATATTTATTGACTGTACGTACACTTTTCTTATAAGTAAATTCATATACTTTAATATAATTACATCCCCAATATTAGAAATGTCTAAATCATTGTGTTTATACATTGTTTAGATACAAAAGAGTATGCATCGTGTATACTATTAGACCCGTATTTTTATGTAGCTTGTTCCTTATGATTTATACATGTACCGACATGTATTGAGTTATTTAAATCATAAGAAGAGTATTTACTAGATTTAAGTGTTAGTGAAATGCTTTAACACTTAAAAGCTACATAAAGGCCTAATGTGAGCTATGAGGGCTACAGGTTAAATCGAATAGATCTAAATCATTATGACTGAAGAGAAGAACTTATGATGTGAAAATATAGAAAGTTCATGAAGGAAAGTCAGTTTGATTTGGTCCCGAACACATAGAGGTAGAGTAAATGCCAAAAAGGGGCAAAACAGACTTTTAAGCCGTTCGAGGTGTTTTAGGTATATTAACTTCCTGGAATCGGCTAAAATGTAAAGACGAGAGTGTAAAACATAGGATATGACACTTTCAAAATTTTGAGAAAAAGTCAACTTGGTCAATGATTAAGGAAAAAGTCAACTATAGTTAATAAAAGTGACTTTTACCATAGTTGACTAACCATGGTTGGGAATTAACCTAAGTATGGAGAAAAAATTGGAAAAAAATAATTTTAGCAAGAATACAAGATATTCATCCTCCGAAGTAAGGAAAATTTATTTTAATGGTTAAAAACGCAATGGGCCAAAGTTGGAAATTTTAAAGCCCATTAAGGTATCATAAGTGTGGGTCGAATTTGGGAAGCCCAATGGGCCAAATTGTTGGGCCAATTTGTGGGCCCAATATTGAGACAATTGAAGGCCCAATAGGTAGTAAAAATTTCAGCCCAAAATCCCAAAGGAAAAGCCCAAACCGAGAAGCCCAATTGAAAGCCCATTTGAATAAGTTAAAAGCCATTAATGAAAGGTAGCCAAGTCCAAAATGATAACCATTACATAAACTTTTTGGAAGTCAATTAAGGTGGCTGGATTTTAGCTTAATGACTAAGTAATGGACTTATAAATACCAGCCAACACATAATCATCTTCATCCTTTAATTTTCGACAAAGTAAAGAAACCATAACCGAAAAGTTTTCCAAGCTTTCTCTCACTAGAAATCACTAGGAAAAATGCATATTTGGAACTTGAAATCTTCATGAAAGTTGTTCCAAATTGAGAGGAGAGTGACATATGTTGGAATTGGCTATCAAAGAGTCATAGTGTGCAAAACGTGAGGCTTCAAAGTTTCGGCCAAGTGTGAACACAAATACTAGGTATAATTTCAAGCTTCCCACTCATATATGTTAATCTATTAGTAATATGGAGTTGATTGGTATATGTTTATGGATTGAAACACATAAAAACACCATGAACATGTGATGGCTGAAAGTTGGTATATGAGTTTTGATAAATACCCATGTGATTTTAAGACATGTATAGGTTGATATGCATGTATACATGATTATGACATGGTTAGTTATAAACAATTTGTTCATATGGATGGTTGTATGATATGGCACATAAGGTATTTGATAAAATGCCAACATGAACTATAGGAAAGGCTTAAGACATGTCAACCAAGTGTTTGTGAAAATGCCTAAGTGAATTTGGCTAAACAAATGGACATGGACGGCATGCCATGGTGTGACCGACGGCATGGGATACTCTCGGCCATGGCATGTGGCCGAGAGGTTTAATGGGCCAAGCCCAATTATTTTAGGCCCAATGTGATGTAATGGGTCTTGGATAAGCCCAATAAATGTTGGTGGTCCCCATAAACCTAATAAGCCCAATGAAAATAAATAGTAAAATGGAAATGGGCTTAAGGCATAGTTAGGCCCATTAAGGTTTATTAAAGCCCATTAAGGGAAATAGACTGTATTTAATGTGAAATACAGTAGGAAAAATATAATTAACCTGAAAAATAGTTATATGCAGCTCCAGAGATTATTGGAGGAGCGAATTGGACTGCTGGATCGAGTAGCGTTGAGAAAGTAAAATTTCTTAAGTGATTGCAGGTAAGGGACTTTTGTGAGTAGTTAGAGATACCTGGACATATTTTTATCTACTTTTACATTCACTTAAAAACTCTGAGGGTCAGAGAAAGTGAATAATAATTATTGTGACCCGATAATGGTAAATTACGATTTTGCCCTTAGTTAGGAAAAAAGTCAACTTTTGTGAAAAGTTGTAAAAAGCATGGAAACTGCCATTTTGAGTGTTTTACTACTGATTAGCAGAAGAAAAAATAGATGGGCCAATGATTTTAAGGTTGATATGAATTAAGCACACTTTATAGTGCTGATTTTGATGTTTTGAAAATCATCCCTTTTTAAAGAGCCATCTATCGAATTATGTGAGAATAAATCGTGCTTAAGCACAACTCGCACTTGATTTCATATATTTTTTCACATATATTAGTGCTGATGTATGATTCGCACTGGATTTCCATGACATGCATTATAGAGTGTTGGAGTTACTACTCGTACTCAGTTTTATATGATATATGCATGAGAGAGTGCTGGAGCGATTAGCTCGTACTCGAATTTTTCATAAGATGCATGACAGAGTGCTAGAGCGTTGCTCGTACTCGATTCTTCATGATTTATACATCTTATAGTACTTGAGTTATTTCTCGTACTTGATTTGACGAGTTTTGTGCATAGCATGGTACTAGAGCTATTGCTCATACTTGATTGGAAACATGAACTATGCATTGACCTAGTTGCTGGAGGTTTACTCATACTAGAGTTGAGTTTGTGATGTGAAACAGTGTTTGAGTAGAGTGTCGACTGTGAGTCGCGCACTATAATTTATGTGATATATAATACATGTTGAAAACCATGCTTGATTTTCTCGTGTAGACTGAGTGTCACACTATGAGAGGTTCGCATGTGGATTTAGAGACGTGGTATGATATTCCATGGTTTGAGGGCTAAGACCTATGGCAGGCACCTCGACTATGATGTAGGGTCCACGGAGCACGTTGTATCGTGCGAGTTGCATGGAGTACACTGTACCATGTGGTGTTATGGAGTTGAGGAGGTTATAGCTGGCAGTTGTGATGGACTGACCCCCCTCCCGTTGTAGCAATGATTGCCCCGCACACCGAGTACTGTGTTACCCGGGATCACCATTATAGGATATGGCCATAGTCCAGGATATTATTGCATTTCACCACAGAGTCTCACATGATATATCACTTGACTGATTTAGTTATGATACGGATAGACTTGAGGGATGGGTCGGAATTCAATTTTGTGTTCTGAATGATTTAAATGCCATATTTACTGTGATTTAAATATACATGGCATGATTTATCTAAAGGCATTGTGATATTATAAAGATGCATTATTTTGCACTACATGCCTACATTTGAGAAAGAAAGCATGATTTCTTTACATGAGATTTAATTTGTACAAGTATATATATATATATATATTTAAAGACATGCTTTTAAAATAAGTTAAGGAAATGATGTTTTCGAGGCATAGCATTATTTTGAGTAGATAGTGTAGATGTCTACTTGCTTCCCTAATTTCCTTACTAAGACCGTTGTATGCTCACCCCCTTTCTTTACATCTCTCTACAGAGCATCAGCAGTAGAGTGAGTGTGCTTGAGGGATATTATTCATGTTGGCCGTGCTATTTCCTATCGATCGACAGGTATACATATTTTGTACGGTTATGTATCTAAACATAGAAATAGCACAGTGATGTATACAATATATATTATTGGGAATGTATTTGTATCAGATTTTATATGAGCTCACATACATTATAAAAGAAATTACAGTCAGTAGATAATGTATTGACTTGTATGTATGAAAATTGATGAATGATATGGTAAGCGAGGATTCTGACATCGAATTACAGCCTAACCATTTATGATGAGAAAGGTAAGTTAAAATGCGAAAAATTTGTAGTGGTTTTGGTTAAGTCAAGGAAGGGTCTTGACATATACCTTTCGCTATATGGGGAATGGTAGCTGTCAAAAGGAGTGCTATACCTCAGCCGACTCAATCTACTGAAAATGATCTGTAGAGTGGGGGGAAAATGAAAAGGGTGAGCTATCTGGCTCAGTAAGGAAATCAGGCAAGCAAGTAGACATCCATAATATCGACTGAAAATATTACCTTCCCTTTCCCTGTCTTAATTCAAAAGCATGTTTCAAAATATATATAATAATAGTACAGATTTTGACCCATCCCTCAGGTCTACCCGTATCATAAATACATGTGATATATCATGCGAGACTCAGTGGCTAAATGCAATATCTCCTAGACTATGGCCATATCCTAACGTGTGAAATCCCAGGCAACACAGTACTCTATGTGTGAGTTATCACTGCTGTAACGGGAGGGGGGTCAGTCCATCACAACCGCCAGCTATCAACAACTCTCCTCCATAGCTCCACAATAACACATGGTACAGTGTACTCCATGCCACATACACGGTACAACGTACACCCGTGGGCCCTGCCTCATGGTTGGGGTGCCTACCATAGGTCTAAGCCCTCATACCATGGCATAATCAATGCCACGTATCTAAATCCATGTGCAAACATCTCCAGTGTGACACTCAGTCTATACGAGGAAATTGTCACCATTTTTCTAACATGTTTATATATCACGTAAAAACTACAGTGCGTGTCTTGAGTGTAACTCACAGTCAATGCTCCGCCTTTAAATACTGTATATGCATGTCAAAACATCAAACACTAGTGCGAGTAAACCTCCAGCACTAGGTCATGCATTGTTCTCATTTAAATCAAGTACGAGCAAATCACTCAAGTACTATGTCATGTATAAATCATGAAGAATCGAGTATGAACAACGCTCCAGCACTATGTCATGCATCTCATGTAAAACTCGTGTATGAGCTAATCGCTCCAGCACTCTATCATGCATAAATCACATAAAATTGAGTACAAGAAATGCTCTAGTACTCTATCATGCATGTTAAATAAATGTAGTGCGAGTCTCTCTCTAGCACTAATGTATATTGAAAACATCTGAAATCAAGTGCGAGCTGTGCTCCAGCACGATTGTTTTCACATAGTTCGGTAGATGGCTCTTTAAAAATAGGGATGTTTCAAAACATGAAAATCAACACTATAAAGTGTGCTTTGTCTACATCAACCTTAAAACATTAGCTTATCTACATACTTTTCTGCTACACAGTAGTAAAAACACTCAAAAACATTGTTTCCATGCTTTTTACAACTTTTTCCAAAAGTTGACTTTTTGCCTAACTAGGGATAAAATCATAATTTATCCATATCAGGTCCCTATAAATATTAATGATTTTCTTTGACCCTCAAAAAATTTCAGTGAATATAAAAGCAGACGAAAATACGCACAGATATCTCTAACTACTTGCAAAAGTCCCTTACCTCGGATCAAATCGCGTGACCTCACTTCCTCTGTGCTGCTCAAATCTCACAGTCCGATCAACTCTCAATATGATTCTGGAGCTGCATTTAACCATTCACTGGGTTAATTATACTTTTCCAACTGTATTACACATCTAATACAGTATATTTCACTTAAATGGGCCTGTTTACTCTTTTTAGGCCTTAAACACTTTAATTGGGCCTAACTCTGACTTAAGCCTGTTTTCCACTTATTAATTCCCTTTATCAGGGTCTATTGGCTCATTGCGCCTATCAATACCTATTGGGTTTTGTTCCAAACTCTTTAGATAACCCGTATATCATTTACGACAATTAATTCAAAAATTCAAAAATAATTTATTTTATGCAGAAATTAATCCGAAATCCGCAAACTAAATTCAAATTGCGCAATAATCATACTATTGTCGTAAATGAGCTTTACTTACCCGAAATTATGCAATGGTGCGTAAATCGGAGTTTGATCGCTCATGTTCAGAATTTATCATCAACTGCACAATTTCTATATTAAATTTCGGGTATATTTTCACTCAAATACAATTTAAATTAACTTTTCTCAAAAATCAATTCGATCAATTTGACCTGTTACTGACTTACCCGAAGTTCGGTATATCTCCAAAAATCTTCCTTTTTTTTTTTCCTTTTTCTCATTTTCTTTCTTTTTCTCCCCTTTTTCGCTCTTGCTTGGCTGAACTAGTCCGGTTCGATTTAGCACAGTACTATTCTTACTGAACCGATCCATACCGATTCAAGCTTCCCCATCGTCGTTCATCTCTTTTTTGACCTGTCCCCAGGCCATTTCTGGCACCAATCGGGGCGCCTGGAGCAGGGGAACATTCAGCTAGGGTCGGTTGGGGCCAATTGCAACTAGAATCGCTAGAATCTTCTTCTCTCCCTCGCGGTTTCCTCTCCTCGATCCGTCAGAATCCGGCATCGGTGGGGCGTGTCATGACTGTTGATGGGTCGCGCGGGTGTCGACTACCTTTTTTGGTGGTCGTCGATCCTCGTCTAGCGGTGGTGATCGTCGGGTGCAGAGGGGCTCTCGGGCTCTCTGCTTCGTTTTCCTCTTCGTGTTTTGCTTTCTATTTCCTTCTCCAAATTTCATGAAATTTCAGTTTTCTCTTTTTTTTTTATAATTATTATATTTTATTTTAATCAAATAAAATATAATAAATACCCAAAATATCTAAAAAATCATATTTTATTCCTTTTTAAAGAGCCATCTATCGAATTATGTGAGAATAAATCGTGCTAGAGCATAGCTCGCACTTGATTTCATATATTTTTTCACATATATTAGAGCTGATATATGATTCGCATTGGATTTTCATGACATGCATAATAGAGTGCTGAAGTTATTACTCGTACTCAGTTTTATATGATATATTCATGAAAGAGTGTTGTAGCGATTAGCTCGTACTCGAATTTTTCATGAGATAAAGTATCCCACAATCATAGTCCTTCAGAAGCTCTAGCCATCTTCTCTATCTCTTGTTCAATTCCTTCTGTCAGAACAGATACTTAAGGCTCTTGTGGTCAGTAAAGATCTAAAATTTCTCTCCATACAAGTAATGACGCCATACCTTCAATGCAAACACTATTGCTGTAACTCCAAATCGTGGGTTGGATAGTTCTTGTCATGGTCCTTCAGTTGTCTAGATCCATAAGCAACTACCCTCCCAACCTACATCAACACATAGCCCAGTCCCTGATGCGAAGCATCAGTATATACCGAAAATCCTTCTGAGCTGGCATGAATAGTAAGAATCGGAGCGGTGGTCAATCGACTCTTCAGCTCCTGAAAACTCCTCTCACAATCCTCGCTCCACACGAATGCAACACTCTTCCGAGTGAGACGCATCAACGAAGTAGTCAACTTCGAAAATCACTCAACGAATCTCCGATAGTACCCTGCTAAACCCAGAAAACTCCTGATCTCGGTAACTCTCCTCCGCTGTTCCCACTGAACTATAACCTCAATCTTGGATGGATCTACTGATACACCATCCTTCGACACTAAGTGTCCCAAAAATGAGATCTCTGTCAACCAAAAGTCACACTTGCTGAGTTTAGCATATAACTGTTGCTGTCGTAGAGTTTATAATACTATCCTGAGGTGCTGCTCATGATCCTCCTCGGATCTAGAATACACCAATATGTCATCGATGAAGACGATAACAAACTGATCCGAATATGGCTTAAACACATCGTTCATCAGAGCCATGAAAGTTGCGAGAGCATTCGTCTGTCCGAATGGCATAACTAAGAACTCATAGTGGCCATATCGAGTCCTGAATGCCATCTTGAGTACATCTCCACTTTGGACTCTCAACTGATGATACCCATACCTCATATCAATCTTAGAAAAGACCTGTGCTCCCTAAAGTTGATCCAGTAAGTCGTCAATGCATGGAAGGGGAGACTTATTCTTGATGATAGCCTTATTCAACAATCTGTAGTCTATACACAATCGGAGGCTTCCATCCTTCTTCCTCACGAACAAAACCGATGCTCCCCACAATGAAACACTCGGTCTGATGAACCCCCTATCCAACAGCAACTACAACTATCTCTTGAGCTCCTCCAGCTCAACTAAAGCCATGCGATACGGTGGTCTCGAAATAGGCTAAGTGCCAAGCACCAAATCTATACAGAAATCCATTTCTCTATCTGGTGGTAGCCCTGGCAACTTATCCGGGAAAACATCTGGGTACTCACTGACCACAGAAATATCTACCAACTCTAGATGTACCTTATCTGTATCCACCATGTACGCAATGAAACCTCTAATCACATCCGTAGAAGCATCAGTTGTGTCCTGGTCCAAGGTATGTACTCGCCCTCAACCCATCACCTGCTTCCCCTTCTCCTCTGCCGTCGCTCTCCCAATCTGAGTAGACGTACCAGCTAGAGCTCTATCAGGCTCCCTGCCCTTCTGTAGGGCAGTCTCAAATGTCTCTAGGCAAACAAACAATAGGGCTCAACGGACATGGTCTACCGCTATGATGTCTACCAAATCTACTGCACTAATCTGTAGTAAGCCTCTGTCCTCCAATCACAATGCCCTTCGTCAGAGCTATGGCCAAGTATGTAGGAGGTCTAACTAGTCTCTCTCGCACCTCCTTATCCGTGGTCCCTTATCGAAGAGTCTCCTCCCTCCTCGATACCTGAAAGCTCTATCTCTAGTCGGCCTCTTCATCTCTTTATCTCGGCTCCGACTAAACTTCCTAAACTCAAAGGCATTCCTCTCGTAGTCCTGCTCGAAAAGTTGCGCCCTACACACTACCTCATCATACGTACCAATATCCAATGGTACCAATCTAGACCGTAACATCGATTTCAATCCATCGACAAACCTGCGGACCTTCCTGGTCTAACTATACATGGTATCAAGATCATACCTCCTCAGGGCCAAAAATCTAGTCTCGTACTCGTCCACTGAGAGACTCCCCTGGCATAATCCTAAAAACTCGACCTGCAGTCTAGTTGCATCGTATCTAGAACAAACTGCCTCCTGAAGGCATCCAGAAATATCTCCCAACTAATCTCTGTGTGTCGGGCTCTCAATATCGGTCTGGTGGACTTCCACCAATACTCTATCGTTCCCTTTAGTAGGAACACAGCAAATGCGACTCTCTCTGAAGTCGTCCAATCAAAGAAGTTGTACAACTTCTCCATCTCTCCGATCCATTCCTCTGCACTAGTTGGGTCCTTGACCCCTCGAAGAGATGGAGGTCCAAGCTTCTAGAACTGTCGCAGTTGATCCAAATCACACCTATATCCCAATCCACTAATACCTTGAACTGGTGGGGGTGGAGGAGTATATGCAGCTTGTGGCATCTCAGGTGTAGGCTATCCAAGTGTATCAACTGCAACTGTATCTCCTCTCGTAGTCTCTGCATCCTATCCCTCTGTGCCAGTATCTCCACAATCATCTCTAGGCTACACTTAATCCTTGTGAAGCGTGCCTCAACAGTCTTTGGTACCTTAGTAGTACCTTTACGTTACCATGTCAAATGAGAACTCATCTCGACTCTCAGGCCTACATCTAGGGCCTCTAGCCTCTCTACCACAGCTGGGATTAGCCATAATGGCTCAATTCCTGCATTAACAAACATTAATCTATCTAGTTCCCATCTTATATACACAACTGTAACTGAATAAAACACAGTAATATAGGGATGTACACTTTCCTAATTACTAACACCTACTCACATTAGACCAACTTAAGCTCTGATACCATTCTGTCACGCCCTCGTCTCACACGTGACTTACCAAAAACCACAATAAATTTTTCACTTTTTTTTTCTTACCTTTCTCTCCTCAGCAGCTGGGCTGTGATTAGGCATTAGTCTTCTCATCCACACATACCTTACCATTCTTTTTCGTATCACACATACATGTCATTATAAATATTTATTGACTGTACGTACACTTTTCTTATAAGTAAATTCAGATACTTTAAGATAATTACATCCCCAATATTCAAAATGTGTACATCACTATGTTTATACATTGTTCACATACAAAAGAGTACGCATTGTGTATACCTTTCGCTAGATAGGGAATGGCAGCGGTTAAAAGGAATGCTATACCTCAGCCGACTTAATCTTGTAACGAAGATTTATAGAGAGGGGGAAAATGAAAGGGGTGAGCTATCTAGCTCAGTAAGAAAATCAAGCAAGCAAGTAAACATCCAAACTAGCTACTGAAAATATTGTTTTGCCTTTCCTTCTCTCAATTCAAAAGCATGTTTCAAAAAAAAATATATAAGAATAGTACAGATTTAAAATTCCATGTACTAAACACATGCTAAGCTATAAATCATAGGCATTCATGCAAAACAGTGTATATTTATCATTTCAGAATGCCTTTATAAAATATGCCATTTACATTCAAAACACAGTAAATATGGGCACAACACAACGCAACAACCGGGTTTCGACCCATCCCTCAGGTCTACCTGTATCATAAATACATGTGATGTATCATGCGAGACTTAGTGGCTAAATGCAGTATCTCCTGGATTATGGTCATATCCTAACGTGTGAAATCCCAGGCAACACATTACTCGATGTGCGGGTTATCACTGCTGCAAATGGGAAGGGGTCAGTCCATCACAACCGCCAGCTATCAACAACTCTCCTCCCCAACTCCACAGCAACACACGGTACAGTGTAATCCATACCACACGTACGGTACAACGTACACCCGTGGACCCTGCCTCATGGTCGGGGTGCCTGTCATAGGTCTTAGCCCTCATACCACAGAATAATCAATGCCACATCTCTAAATCCACGTGCGAACATCTCCAGCGTGACACTCAGTCTACACGAGGAAATCATCACAATTTTTCTAGCATTTCTATATATCATGTAAAAACTACAGTGCGCGTCTTGAGTCTGACTCACAGTTAACGCTCCGCCTCTAAACACTGTATGTGCATGTCAAAACATCAAACACTAGTGCGAGTAAACCTCCAACACTAGGTCCTGCATAGTTCTTATTTAAATCAAGTACGAGCAAACCGCTCAAGTACTATGTCATGTATAAATCATGAAGAATCAAGTACGAACAACGCTCCAGCACTCTGTCAAACAACTAATGTAAAACTCGAGTACGAGCTAATCGCTCCAGTACTCTATCATGCACAAATCACATAAAACTGAGTATAAGCAATGCTCCAGTACTCTATCATGCATGTCAAATAAATGTAGTGCGAGTCTCACTCTAGCACTAATGTATATGAAAAACATCTGAAATCAAGTGCGAGTTGTGCTCCAGTACGATTGTTTTCACATAATAAGGTAGATGGCTCTTAAAAAATAGGGATGTTTCAAAACATGAAAATCAGCACTATAAAGTGTGCATAGTCTACATCAACCTTAAAACATTAGCTCATCTACATGCTCTTCTACTACACAGTAGTAAAAACACTCAAAAACATTGTTTCCATGCTTTTTACAACTTTTCTCAAAAGTTAACTTTTTGCCTAACTAGGGGCAATATCGTAATTTACCTATAGCGAGTCCCTATAAATATTATTTATTTTCTTTGACCCTTAGACAATTTCAGTGAATATAAAAGCAGACGAAAATATGCACAGATATCTCTAACTACTTGCAAAAGTCCCTTACCTCAGATCACGTCGCGTGACCTCACTTCCTCTGTGCTGCTCGAATCTCACAGTCCAGTCAACTCTCAATATGACTCTGGAGCTGCATTTAACCATTCACTGGGTTAATTATACTCTTCCTACTGTATTACACATTTAATACAGTCTATTTCACTTAAATGGGCTCGTTTACTCTTATTAGGCCTTAAACACTTTAATTGGGCCTAACTGTGTCTTAAGCCCATTTTTCACTTATTAATTCCCTTCATCAAGGTCTATTGGCTCATTGGGCCTATCAATACCCATTGGGCTTTATTCCAAACTCTTTGGATAGCCCGTATATCATTTACGACAGTTAATTCAAAAATCTGGATATAGTTTATTTTATGTAGAAATTAATCCGAAATCTGTAAACTAAATTCAAATTGTGCAATAATCATATTATTGTCGTAAATGAGCTTTACTTACCCGAAATTATGAGATGCTGCGTAAATCGGAGTTCGATCGACTCGCATTCGAAATTTATCGTCGAACTGCACAATTTGTATATTAAATTCCAGGTAAATTTTCGATCAAATACAATTTAAATTAACTTTTTCAGAAATCAATTTGTTCAATTTAACTGCGTGTCAACTTACCCGTAATCTGAGGTATTCTCGGGGATTTTCTATCCTATTTTCCCTTTTTTCTTTTTTTTTTCTTTTTTTACCTTTTCTTTTTCCTTCCCCTTCCGGCTACGGTGCTGTTTCGAGGCCCTCCCTGTCGCCGGCGTTCCCGGCGTTTCGTCGACCACTACCGGTACCAACAGAACCAGCTCGTCCTCTCGATCACATCAGTGCCCTCCGATCACACCCAACTGCCGTGGATCGCCGGAATCGAGCCCGATTTCCTCTTGGTTTTCTCTCCCTAGGCTCTTCGAAATCCGGGGTCGATACGGCTCGTCGTCGGCGTCGATGGGTTCGCGCGGTCGTCCTCTTCCTTCTCCGGCCCTCGTCTAGCCTCATCGGTCATCAGTGGTCGTCTGCTGTTCGGGTCTTCCTCGGGTTTTTCGATTTTCGTTTTCAGTTTCTCTCTCTTCGAACCAAATTTCAGTTTCTGATTTTTTTTATAAATTTATTATATTTTATTTTAATCAAATAAAATATAATTAAAATCTCAAAATATCTCCAAAAATTCATATTTTATTCATTTAATCGATAAATGAATTTACTTGTCTTATTTTATTTTTCTGGTATATTTTTCCAATATTTTCGGGATAGTTTTTCCACGTGAAAATTCTGATTAATTTCAATAAATTCATATCTTGGTAAATTTGACTCGAATTTCAATATTTTCCTCATTATTGATCAAGATTTCTCAAATCCATATTTTTAAATGGAATTTTCTTATCGAATTTATACCAGATTTCGGTCTTTTGATCGTTTTACCCCTGCATTTGTTCGGAACCAATTTAACCCAACTGTCCTTCATAAACCCACTATCTTTTCTTATTTTAACTTCTTATTTTCAGTCAACTTGATTTCGATCCCTTTTTAGCTTGGCCTATGGCCATCTCGACCCTTATTTGGCTTTGATGTAGCTTACATGCATTTTTATTCTTTAATTGTCAATTTCATGATAGTAAATACTCTTCTTATGATTCAACCATGAAAATAAAGTGTTCATACACATAGGAATCATAAGGAACAAGCTACATACATAACTCAAAAACACGGGTTTGACAATTCTCCCCAACTAAAAGAATTTGGTCCTCCAAATTAGAAGCAAATCAATCATCAAATAAATAGGGCTGCTTCTCTTGCATCAAGCTCTCTAACTCGTAAGTATCCTTCTCGGAAGTGTGATGCTGCCATAGAACCTTCACTAACTCGATAGTCTTCGACCTCAAAACCTTCTCCTTCGTATCCAGTATCCGGATCGGCCTCTCAAGATATGACATGTCCTCACTGAGCTCCAACGACTCATAACTAATCACATGTGTCGGATCCGAGTGAGACTTCTGAAGCATCGAAATATGGAAGACGTTATGCACGCCTGACAAATCTGGTGGCAATGCTAACCTATAGGCCTTATCTCCCCTCGATCAAGTATCTCAAAGGGTCTAATGTAGCGAGGACTCAGCTTACCCCTCTTCCTAAACCTCTCTATATCCTTGAAAGGAGAATCCTTCAGAAACACAGACTCACCGACTGCGAACTCAAGTGGCCTACGTCTCCTGTCACCATAGCTCTTCTATCGACTCTAAGATGTCCTCAATCTCTCAACTATTAACCGGACATCTTCAGTAGCCTGTGTAACCAAATCAGGAGCAAAACGTTTTCGGTCACCCACTTCTTCTCACCCAATAGGGGAACGACATCTACGTCCATACAAGGCCTCATATGGTGTCATCCCGATACTCGAATGATAATTGTTGTTCTAAGCGAACTCGGCTAGTGGCAAGTGATCATCCCAGAAGCCTCGAAAGTCTAGCACACATGCTCTCAACATATCCTCCAGAGTCTTTATAGTCCTCTCTGACTAACCATCTGTCTGAGGATGCAAAGCTGTGCTCAAACTCAACTGGGTTCCCATGGCTTCCTGAAAATGTTCCCAAAAGTGGGAAGTGAAACGGGAATCCCTATCAGAGACTATGCTCACTGGTACACCATGTAACCTCACTACCTCGCATACATACAACCCTGCCAACGTACTCAAAGTATCGGTGGCTCTCATAGCTAGGAAGTGGGTTGACTTCGTGAGTCTATCAATGATCACCCATTAGCATCGTGATTCCTCTGGGTCCTCGGTAAACCCATCACGAAATCCATGGTGATATGCTCTCATTTCCATCTCGGTATAGGTAGAGGCTGCAATAACCCTACAAGTCTCTAATGTTCTACCTTCACCTGCTACATACAAGACATCTCGCCAAAAAATCCACCACATCTTTCTTCATACCCAACCACTAGTACACCTTTCGGAGGTTCTGATACATCTTGCCACTCCCCAGATGCAACGTGTACCTCGATGAATGAGCTTTCAACAATATCAATCTCCTAAGCTTTGGGTCCTTAGGAACACACAGTCTACCTCTGAACTTCAGTAGTCCATCAGAGCTCAACTCAAAATCAGTCACTGTGCTCTCTGCATCTAACCTATCACATCGATGCAATACAGATCAGTTTGTTGAGCTTGTCTGATCTTGTCCAACAGATCCGACTCTAAGCGTAGACTCATAATCATACAATCTGCATCCATGTCCGAAGGAACAACTCCCAAACTAAGGCTAGCAAACTGCTCTAGTAATTCGTGCTCCCTGACCATCATATACGATACCATCCCCAGGCTTTTCCTACTCAGCATATGCTACAACATTAGCCCTACTCAGATGATAAAGTATCTCACAATCAAAGTCCTATAGAAGCTCTAGCCATCTTCTTTGTCTCATGTTCAGCTCTTTCTGTGAGAATAGGTACTTGAGGCTCTTGTGGTCGGTAAATATCTGAAACTTCTCACCATATAAGTAGTGGCGCCATACCTTCAACGTAAACACTACTGCTACTAACTCCACATAGTGGGTCAGATAGTTCTTCTCATGGTCCTTTAGCTGTCTAGATCCATAAGCAACTACCCTCCCATCCTGCATTAACATATAGCCCAGTCCTTAATGCGAAGCATCGGTATATACTAAAAATCCTCTTGAGCTGGTAGGAATAGTGAGAATCAGAGCAGTCGTCAATCGACTCTTCAGCTCCTGAAAACTCCTCTCATAATCCTCGTCCCACACGAATGCAACACTCTTCCGAGTGAGACGCGTCAACGGAGCAGCCAACTTCGAAAATCCCTCAACGAATCTCTGATAGTACCTTGCTAAACCCAAAAAACTCCTGATCTTGGTAACTGTCCTTGGCTGTTCCCACTGAACTACAGCCTCGATCTTGGATGGATCTATAGATACACCATCCCTTGACACTACGTGTCCCAAAAATGAGATCTCTGTCAACCAAAAGTCACACTTACTGAGTTTAGCATACAGCTGCTGCTCTCGTAGAGTCTGCAATACAATCCTAAGGTGGTGCTCATGCTCCTCCTCGGATCTCAAAAATACCAATATGTCATCGATGAAGACGATAACAAATTGATCCAAATATGGCTTGAACACATCATTTATCAGAGCCATGAAAGCTGCAGGAGCATTCGTCAGTTCGAATGGCATAACTAAGAACTCATAGTGGCCATATCGGCTTCTAAATGCCGTCTTGGGTACATCTTCACTTCGGACTCTCAACTGATGATTCACAGACCTCAGATCAATCTTAGAAAAGACATGCTCTCCCTGAAGCTAATCCAGTAAGTCGTCAATGCATGGAAGGGGATATACCTATTCTTGATGGTAGCCTTATTCAACAATCTATAGTCTATTCATAATCAGAGGCTTCCATTCTTCTTCCTTATGAACAAAATCGGTACTCCCCACGGTGAAACACTCGGTCTGATGAACCCCCTATCCAACAACTCCTGCAACTATCTCTTGAGCTCCTCCAGCTTAACTAAGGCCATGCAATACAGTGGTCTCGAAATAGGCTCAGTACCAAGCACCAAATCTATACAGAACTCCATCTCTCTGTCTGGTGGTAACCCTGTCAACTCATTCGGGAAAACATCGGGGTACTCACTGACTATAGGAATATCTACCAACTCTGGATGTACCTTATCTGTATCCACCACGTACACAATGAAACCTTCAAGTTATTGATTTCTCAGTCAGTATAATATTTTATTTATTAACAAAATATCTATTTCTTTTATTTCTTCCCATCAAACTTTACAACATAGTTCGTAGGGTTAGGAAACATAAATGTCTTAGCATAACAATCTAAAACAGCATGGTTTGCAGATAACCAATCAATTCCTAAAATTACATCAAAGTTGCTCATACTTAACAAGATTAGTTTGGCTGTCATATCCTTTTCCTTTACTCTTAACTTGCAATCATTATGCACATATTCAACTAGCTGATTAGAATCCATAGGTGTACTAATCAACATTATCATCCTTAAAGGAGTACGCTCTACATGCTTTGCTAACTTACATGCAAATGAAAGCGATACAAATGAACGCATGGCACAGGGATCAATTACCTCTAATCACATATGTAGAAGCATCAGCTGTGTCCTGGTCCAAGGCATGTACTCGCCTTCGACCCATTACCTGCTTCCCCTTCTCCTCTGCCGTCGCTCTCCCCCTATGAGCAGACGTACTAACTAGAGCTCTATCAAGCTCCTTGCCCTTTTGTAGGGCAATCTCAAATTTCTCTGGGTAAGCTCTAAAAATGTGCACCTATTTCCCACATCGAAAACACATAATAGGGCTCAACGGACAAGGTTTACCACTATGATGTCTACCATATCTGCTGCACTGATCTGTAGTAGGCCTCTATCCTCCAATCACAATGCCCTTCATCGGAGCTATGGTCGGGTATGTATGAGGTCTAACTGGTCTCTCTCTCACCTCCTCTATCCGTGGTCCCTTATCGAAGAGTTTCCTCCCTCCTCGATAACTGAAACCTCTATCTCTAGCTGGCCTCTTCCTCTCTCTATCTCAGCTCTGACTAAACTTCCTAAACTCAGAGGTATTCCTCTCGTAGTCCTGCTTGTAAAGTTACGCCCTGCGCACTACCTCATCATACGTACCAATATCCAGTGGTACTAATCTAGATCACAACACCAGTCTCAATCCATCGACAAATCTACGAACCTTCCTAGTTGATGGGACCCTAAGGGTATCTACCGCAAGTGCACGGGTCGTCCAAGTAATAATGGGATTTTGAGTCCCGAGATATCGTCCCACAGGGAAGTTGTTAGCCTAATTAACTACCGGTTACTATTATCCTAAGTATATCCTAGCAAATTTATGAATTTTCAAAGGTGATCAACTAATCTAGAATTGAAAATACCAAAAGCAAGAAAATAATAAAACTATAAAATAAGTAACTAAAACCGAGCTCAGAGTACTTAAAAAATTCCAAGCACTTAAAATCGAAAACCTGCAAAAGAAATTAAAACAATTAAAACTAATTAACCAAATTAAAATAAAATGCAAAATAAATGAAAAGACATGATTAATTAAACTAAAATCTAACTAACCTAAAAAATGCATGTAATTAAACTAATTGCAAATTAAACTATTCCTAATGCTAGATTAAAATTACTTAGAAACTAATTAAATCTAAATTAACTAACTAAACATGATTGACTACATCTAAATACATAATTAAAACTATTAACTAAACTAATTACATCATCTAACTAATCTTAAAAACTAATCTAACACTAACTATATGAAAAATGCATTAATCCCTAAATAAGCAACCAAACATGGCCTAAAGATTTTAAACTAATAGTAACTTTCCCACCAAAACACTATTCCTCATTAATTTTTTGCATTTTCACGTGGTGCTCGGGTTGGTGGAGTAGATGTGTCCAGCTGCTGCCATGCCTCTCGGTTCTGACTCTCACCCACTTCTGCCTTGATTTCATGCATCTCCTTCTTCTCTGCCCATGCTTCTAGCTGCCAGGAACGACCTACACGCTTCCACTCAGCAGCACGTAAATAACTGCTCTCGGAGTGCTTCTCGGTTCCAGAAATCTGCTGGTTGCCTC
The DNA here is from genome assembly GCA_033439115.1 of Firmiana major. Taxonomy (NCBI): domain Eukaryota; kingdom Viridiplantae; phylum Streptophyta; class Magnoliopsida; order Malvales; family Malvaceae; genus Firmiana; species Firmiana major. The sequence goes on along the minus strand of CM065903.1, from coordinate 14,271,359 downwards.
GGGTACTCTCGGTTCATGCATGTGTCCAGCTACTATCATTGAGTGCTGTCCAGGTGAGGGTAGCTTCTGATGTTTGATGCCTGCCCTGCAAACCTCAGCTCAGATCAGTGCACGCCTGCTGCTTGCTTCTGCTCCAGAATCTGCTGTTACTGGTCTCGATTCTGGAATGCATCCCGCTGCTCTTGACACCATTTTAGCTGCTGTTCCTCTGTTTCTTGCTACTGCCATGGATCAGCTTCAGTTCATGGGGTTCCAGGCCATAGCATACTGAAGTGAATCAATGAAATAACACCTAGATGACAGCAAAGTGAGAGTGGACAGAATTAGAAAAGCAGAACAGAGCATAACAGAGTGCATTTGCTGTGTTCCCGATTACTGCCAAGATGAATCCAGTCCCTTGCTCTTTCGATGATGCATGAACAATGTGTGAAGAGTTAAGAAATTAAGCTCACCACAACCTTGATGACAACTAACGAAAAGAAAGACAAGAATAAAACTAAATGGAAGCAAACCGAGAATCAAAAAACAAAACAAAAACAAACTTGAAAAATGAAGGAAAAATCGAGAACTTATGGAAATGATGCTGTGCATTAAAGCTTGAAAAATAAAGACTAGATTATAACCAAACCGAGAACAAGGATGAGTAAATGAGGCTGCAATTCAACATGGAAAGCTTTGCATAAATGAAAATACATGAAGATGAACAATAACAGTTAAATGGAAATTGATTTTTCGGGAAAAGCTTCTAAAGAAAAAAAATTCAAAATTCTAACACTACTCCTAACTACATTACACTACTCCTACTCCTAAAAATTACATTAACTTCTACTCCTAAAATTACATGCTTTTCAATTGTCATCTTTTCCTATTTATAAACACACTAGGGGTAAAATGGTAATTTTCACATCCTTGATGAGTTGGCATTTTTTTTGGCCACTTGTCTTCACACCATTGGCTCCTTGAAAAGATATGTCCATGTCATCGGTCTTCTTGTCCAATTGGATGTGCTTGGTGGTATGACTCGTGTTGTCCACGTGGCTCAATCTCGATTTTAGCCCAATTCCGGTCCATTTTCTACCGAAATATTCAAAATTCATCCGGATTTGATTTATCTGCAAACATGAGAATTTTTATTAAATAAAGGGGATAATTAACAAAATAAATTGGGGATTTAAATAAATAATTAGGAAATTAAGCACAAATAATTCTAAAAATATAGAATTATCACTAGTCTCACTATACATGGTATCAGGATCATACCTCCCCAGGGCCAAAAATCTAGTCTCGTACTCGTCCACTGAGAGAATCCCCTGGCTCAATCCCAAAAACTCAGCCTGTAGTCTGTGCTCTGTCGTATCTGGAACAAACTGCTTCCTGAAGGCATCTAAAAACATCTCCCAACTAATCTTTGTGTGTCGGGCTCTCAATATCGGTCTGGTGGACTTCCACCAATACTCTGCCATTTCCTTCAGTAGGAACGCAGCAAATGCAACTTTCTCTGAAGTCCTACAATCAAAGAAGTCGTACAACTTCTTCATCTCTCCAATCCACTCCTCTGTACTAACTGGGTCCTTAACCCCTCGAAAAGATGGAGGTCCAAGCTTTTGGAACTGTCGCAGTCTGTCAAGATCACACTCATATCCCAATCTAATACTACCCTAAACTGGTGGGGGTGTAGGAGTATTAGTAGTCTGTCGCATCTGTGTAGGCTGTGCAAGTGTATCAAGTGCAACTGCCTCCCTAGTCATAGTCTCTGCATCTTGTCTCTGTCTACCTGGTAAAGTCTGTGCCAACAACTCTACTATCGGCTGTAGGCTACGCTCTATCCTCGTGAAGTGTGCCTCAGTAGTCTCTAGTACCAAAGTAGTACCTGGTAGCGTATGGGTAATTGAAAACTCGTCCTGGCTATCCGGCCTACCTCTACGGCCTCTAGCCCTACCTCTCACCCCTCTACCATGACGGGTAATTGCCAGAAAAGCTAGATTACTGCATTCACAACCATAAATCAGTCCAATTGCAATCTTGTATACACAATTGTAACTGAACAAAACACAGTAATATGGGGATGTACACTTTCCTAATTACTAACACCTACTCACATCAGACCAACTTACGCTCTCATACCATTTTGTCACAACCTCCTTCCGTGACTTACCAAAAAGCAAAATAATTTTTTCTTTTTTTTTCTTACCTTTCTCTCTTCAATAGTTGGGCTGTGATTAGGCATTAGTCTTCTCATCCACACATACCTTACCATTCTTTTTCGTATCACACATACATGTCATTATAAATATTTATTGACTGTATGTACACTTTTCTTATAAGTAAATTCATATACTTTAATATAACTACATCCTCAATATTAAAACGTGTGCATCACTGTGTTTATACATTGTTCAGATACAAAAGAGTATGCATCGTGTATACCTTTTGCTAGATGGGGAATGGCAACGATCAAAAGGAATACTATACCTCAACCGACTCAATCTACTGACGATGATCTGTAGAGATGGGGAAAATGAAAGGGGTGAGCTATCTGGCTCAGTAAGGAAATCAGGCAAGCAAGTAAACATCAATACTATCTACTGAAAATATTACTTTGCCTTCCCTTCTCTCAATTCAAAAGCATGTTTCAAAATATATATAATAATAGTACAGATTTAAAATCCCATGTATTAAACACATACTGAGTTATAAATCATAGGCATTCATACAAAATAGTGCATATTTATCATTTCGAAATGCCTTTATATAAAATATACCATTTACATTCAACACACAGTAAATATGGCATTTCACAACACAACACAACAACTGAGTTTTGACCCATCCCTCAGGTCTACCTGTATCATAAATACTTGTGATATATCATGCGAGACTCAGTGGCTAAATGTAGTATCTCTTGGACTATGGCCATATCCTAACGTGTCAAATCCCAAGCAAATCACTGTTGTAACGGGAGGCGGGTCAGTCCATCACAACCGCCAGCTATTAACAACTCTCCTCCACAACTCCACAACAACACACGGTATAGTGTCCTCCATGCTACACACACGGTACAACGTACACCCATGGGCCTTGCCTCATGGTCGGGGTGCTTGCCATAGGTCTTAGCCCTCATACCACGGAATAATCAATGCCATGTCTCTAAATCCACGTGCGAACATCTCAAGCGTGACACTCAGTCCACACGAGGAAATCGTCACGATTTTTCTAACATGTCTATATAACACGTAAAAACTATAGTGCGCGTCTTGAGTGTGACTATCAACGCTCCGCCTCTAAACACTGTATATGCATGTCAAAACATCAAATACTAGTGCGAATAAACCTCCAGCACTAGGTCATGCATAGTTCTCATTTAAATCAAGTACGACAAATCGCTCAAGTACTATATCATGTATAAATCATGAAGAATCGAGTACAAGCAACGCTCTAGCCTGTCATGCATCTCATGTAAAACTCGAGTATGAGCTAATCGCTCCAGCACTATATCATACACAAATTACATAAAACTGAGTATGAGCAATGCTCCAATACTCTCTCATGAATGTCAAATAAATGTAGTGTGAGTCTTACTCTAGCACTAATGTATGTGAAAAACATCTGAAATCAAGTGTGAGCTATGCTCCAGCATGATTGTTTTCACATAGTTCGGTAGATGGCTCTTTAAAAATAGGGATGCTTCAAAACATGAAAATCAGCACTATAAGGTGTGCTTAGTCTACATCAACCTTAAAACATTAGCTCATCTATGTACTCTTCTGCTACACAACAGTAAAAACACTCAAAAACATTGTTTCCATGCTTTTTACAACTTTTTTCAAAAGTTGACTTTTTGCCTAACTAGGGACAAAATCATAATTTACCTGTAGCGGGTCCCTATAAATATTATTAATTTTATCTGACCCTCAGACAATTTCAATGAAGTAGAAGCAGACGAAAATATGCACAGATATCTCTAACTATTTACAAAAGTCCCTTACCTTGGATCACATCGCGTGACCTCACTTCCTCTGTGCTGCTCAAATCTCACAGTCCGGTCAACTCTCAATATGACTCTGGAGCTGCATTTAATAATTCACTGGGTTAATTATACTTTTCCTACTATATTACATATTTAATACAGTCTATTTCACTTAAATGGGCCCGTTTACTCTTATTCGGCCTTAAACACTTTAATTGGGCCTAACTTTGTCTTAAGCTCGTTTTCCACTTATTAATTCCCTTCATCAGGGCTATTGGCTCATTGGGCCTATCAATACCCATTGGGCTTTGTTCCAAACTCTTTGGATAGCCCGTATATCATTTACGATAGTTAATTCAAAAATCCAGATATAATTTATTTTATGGAAAAATTAATCTGAAATTCGCAAACTAAATTCAAATTGCGCAATAATCATACTATTGTCGTAAATGAGATTTACTTACCCGAAATTATGCGATGGTACGTAAATCGGAGTTTGATCAGCTCACGTTTGAAATTTATCGTCGAACTGCACAATTTGCATATTAAATTTCGAATAAATTTTCGATCAAATACAATTTCAATTAACTTTTTCGGAAATCAATTCGGTCAATTTAACAGCGTGTCGACTTACCCATAATCTGAGGTATTCCAGGGGATTTCCTCGCATTTTTCCCTTTTTTCCTTGTTTCTTTTTCTTTTTTTTTCATTTTTTCATTTTTTTCCTTCCCATTCCGGCTACAGTGCCGTTTCGGGGCCCTCACCGTCGTCGGCGTTCCCGGTCGTTTCGTCGGCCACTACCGGTACCAACAGAACCAGCTCGTCCTCCCGATCACACCGGTGCCCTTCGATCACACCCATCTACCGTGGATCGCCGGTATCAAGCCCGATTTCCTCTCGATTTTCTCTCCCTTAGTTCGTCAGAATCCGACGTCGATACGGCGCGTCGTCGGTGCCGATGGGCTGGCGTAGTCGTCCTTTTCCTTCTTCGGCCCTCGTCTGGCCTGGTCGATCACCGTTGGTCATCGAATGTTCGGGTCTTCCTCAGGTTTTTCAATTTTCGTTTTCAGTTTCTCTCTCTTCGAACCAAATTTTAGTTTCTGATTTTTTTAAAATTTATTATATTTTATTTAATCAAATAAAATATAATAAAAATCTCAAAATATCTCCAAAAATTCATATTTTATTCATTTAATCAATAAATGAATTTATCTGTCATATTTTATCTTTTCAGTATATTTTTCTAATATTTTCGGGATAGTTTTTCGAGGTGAAAATTTCGATTAATTCCAATAAATTCATATCTTGATCAATTGGACTTGAATTTCAATATTTTTCTCGTTATTGATCAAGATTTCTCAAATCCATATTTTTAAATGAAATTTCTTATCGAATTTATATCGAATTTTGGTCTTTTGATCGTTTTACCCCTACACTTGTTCGAAACCAATTTAACCCAACTTTCATTCATAAACCCACTATCTTTTCTTATTTTAACTTCTTATTTTCAGTCAACTTGATTTTGATCCCTTTTTAGCTTGGCCTATGGCCATCTCGACCCTTATTTGGCTATAATGTAGCTTACATGCATTTTTATTCTTTAATTGTCAATTGCATGATAGTAAATACTCTTCTTATAATTCGACCATGAAAATAAAGTGTTCATACACATAGGAATCATAAGGAACAAGCTACATACATAAATCGAAAACACGGGTCTGACAATATCAAACCCACAACACAACACAGAACTGTATGATGGTAGTCATGAGTGAAGCATAACAACCCTTCAAGCTCTAAATGAATGAGCAGTAAAATAATGCAATAAAAAGTGAACAAGAATCAGTAATAGCTAATAAAAAGAGACAAAGCTTTGCTTAAAAGAAATAAAATGTATTAAAAGATAGTGAAATGGAAACGATAGCAAACCGAGAAGACATAAAAATGGTGGTTGCCATCATCAGCCACCGTGAAAAGCTTAAAAGAAAACCTAAGGAAAATATAAAACCTAACAATAAAATTTTAACCTTAAAAAAAAACTCCACTTTGAATTGCTCATCATATTCTAATTATACACAATATTGGGGGTACAATTGTAATTTTCAATCCTAGATGAGTTGGCGTTGTTTGGCCACGTGTCTTCATTCCATTCACTGTAGAGAAGATATTTTCACGTCATTTGTCTTTTTATCCACTTGGATATGCGATGTAGCCCAGCGTGTGTCTTCCAGAAGGTGGGCACGGTATCAATCGATCTTATCTTTTCGAGGCAAATAAAATACGAACACCCGACATCACATGTCTCTACAACGAATGGTGACTCAGACTGCGAAACGGTATCAATCTCTTTTAGCCCATTTTCAGCCCATTTTCTTCCGGATGACTAAAAGTCATCCGGATTTAATTTACCTATACACAAGAGAATTTTAATTAAATTGAGGGGATAATTAATAAAATAATATGGGGATTAAAATAATTAATTAAGAAATTAAGCATAAAAAATTATATTTTAATAGAATTATCACACCCCCAAACTTGAGCTTTTGCTTATCCTCAAGCAAAACAAAACAAATGTAGGAATGACAAGTACCAAACATAATAATTTTCCCAATATTATTATCAAAGAAAAAGTACAAACTCTGATATCAAAGATTCAGAATTATAAGTCCAACACTTAGAATCATTCAATCATAAGTCTTAACCCAAATTGGACTCCTCGTGTGTGTGTGTGAAAATGTCAAAGCCACTTCACAGTACATTATCAAGATCATATTATGCAAACACAGTGAATGCAAAGTCAATGACAAGTGATCATTCCCATAAATTTGCTTTTCACTTATCTCTCCATTAATGTAGTCACACTTAATCAAAGATCAATAGGACTTCATGAAGCTTGTAATGTAAGGCTAGGGCTAAGGTATGATAAAGTCGATTTAGGTTTAATTACCCCTCAACATGCATTACTTCTAGGATCTTTAATATAAGAGCTCATAATTATTCCCCCAAACTTATTTATTTTGCTAAACATTTTATTTCTATTTTTGTATTTTTCTTCTTCTTCTTTTTTCTTCTTTTTTTTAAAAAAAAATTTCACTATCACATATAACCCATATGTACATAGCTCAAGATATATCCTAGTGAATTTACAGCTTTCGGGGTAAGGGATAGGAAAAGAGTGTTTAAGCTAAGGAAAAATGTGCAGGTGTATTTACAGAGAAAAACTTATTTGGCTCAGAAGGGTTACTAGGGGTAAAATATGTACAGGGATGGCTAGAAAGGCTCAAACAATCCAATGATGGCCTAAATCATCTCCCTAATTAAGTGTGATCTAATATTTCACCTCAAGATAAGATCAAACAACTTCTAGAATATGATGCACAAAATCAACTGAACAAATGCAATCCTATGTCCACATAAGCTTTCTCTAAATAAATGTACAGATTCATGACATGACATGTGCATAATATGAGGAAATCACAATCAAAATAAAGACAAATTCAAGAATTCAACTTCATGCTTTTCCTATAATCATGCTTCTCATTCAATCAAAGTCGGACTAAATCATGGGGTTATATCATCAGACTATGAGAAAACTACATGCTAAACACTAAATCATCTCAAAATCAAACAATGTAAGCTCATATTTTTGAAAACTTTTACAATTTTGCCTAAAACTTTTCAAAAATGCTCAAGTGATATCCCCTCCCCAAACTTAAAGTGCACAATGTCCTCAGTGTGCAGAAAATATAAGAATTGAAGCTCAAGTATAGAATACTCCCCTATCTGATAATGATGACGAACAATTGAAACTTGATTGGAACATACTAGAAAAGCAATCTACAAAAGAAACAAAGAAAAAATAACGAAAAAGAGAAAAGAACTGTACAAAAAGTAAAAAGAGAGATAAAGCACATCAAACGTAGCTAAAGAAAACGACACTCAACAGCAGGGCTAGAAGTAGGAGGGTCAGCCAAAGTGGTGACAGAATACTGACAGTCAAATCCTCCTGAGCTCTATCTACTTTCATCCTTCTATCAGATAGCTTGTACTTAAGCATTATATCTTCCTTAGCCTCTATCTTAAAACACTATTGAGAGTCATCAGGGAACTTCAAAGATTTGAAAACATTAAATGTCACCTCCTGATTTATGACTCTCATGGTTAATTCCCCCTTTTACACATCAATTATCATCATACCAGTAGCTAAGAAAGGCCTGCTTAGAATAATGGGGACTTCCCTGTCTTCATTCATATCCAAAACAATAAAATCTGCAGGGAAAATAAACTTATCCACCTTAACTAGCACAACCTCAATGATCCCCTTCAGATACTTAATGGATCTATCAGCTAGCTGAAGGGTCACTATGGTAGGCTTGGCATCCCTTATTCCTAACTTCTGCTAAATAGACCAAGGCATCAGATCGATACTAGCTCCTAGATCACACAAAGCTCTACCAAAAAATTGATCTCCTATGGTGCATGGTATGGTAAAACTCCCTGGATCTTTGAGCTTGAGGGTAATTTCCTCTGAATAATGGCACTACACTCCTCAGTCAAGGCCACCGTCTCATAATCTTCCAATCTTCTCTTCCTTTAGAGGATATCCTTCATGAACTTCACATAACTCGACATTTGCTCTAAAGCATATGCGAAAGGAATGTTGATGTGAAGCTTCTTAAAAACCTCAAGAAATTTAGCGAATTGCTGATCGAGCTTTTGGTTTTGGAACCTCTGAGGAAAAGGCACTGGTGGTCTAACTGGAGGTAGTGTAGTGGTAACATGTGTAGCATCAGATGAAGAGGAAGGTTGTGAAGAAGAAGGTAAAGATGAAGAAGCACCTAACTTAGATTCCTTTGCAGCCTCATCCTGATGTTCCTGCTCTGTCTAAACTGCTTCTTTAGAAGCTAGGGATTCTTAAACTATGGGCTTAACAGGATTGGACTTAAAATGTGGTTCATATAGCTCTCTGCCACTCCTAAGGTTTATGGCCTTAACATGTTCTTTACCCTCCCTTTGCCTAACAGGGTTAGCTTCAGTATTACTAGGGAGGGTCCCTTATGGACGTTGGCTAAGAGCACTAGCTATTTCTCTAACCTGAACTTCTAAATTCTTAATTAAAGCAGCTTGATTTTGTAATAGTCGTGAACATCTCCTCTTATGCAGGCTCCTTCTCAGCTGCAGCTGCTGGTGTAGGTAAGTGTTGGGGCTGCATATGTGGTAGTGGTAGTGGTGGATGATGTTGAAATTGTGGTGGGTGATGAGGATGGTTAGAATGATGATATGCAAACTATTGAGATGGTGGTACATAAACAGGTGGAACTTGATAACCAGGGGGTCCTATAGGTATCGAATTAGAAGATTGCCCTAGATTTTGGGTCCAAGAAAAATTTGTATGATTCCTCCACCCTGGATTTTAGGTGTTCGAGAATGGGTTGTTCTGTTGGTTTTGAGGTGGGCCAACATACTGAACAAACTCTAAATTTAGTGGACACTTATCTACAGAGTGTGTACCACCACATAGATCATATGAAAGAAAAGGACTTTGGATAGCAAGAACAGGGTTAGGACTGGTGGCAGGATTATGATGGCTACTGAGTGACTCTACCTTTTTGGTAAGGTTAGCTATTTGAGAAGTCAAGGTAGACAGTGTGTCTAACTTATAGATACCCGATGACTTCTTAGGCAGCTACCTCTCCAATAACCATAGATAATTGTTAGCTTCCATCTTATCTAACAAACCGTAAGCTTCCTCCTCCGTCTTACACATTAGAGCTCCTCCCGTAGCAGGATCAACCATGGTCCTATTTTGGCTCGTAAGTCCGTTGTAGAAGGTAGAACCGATCCTCGTTGCCTCAAGCAGCTAGCTCCTACTTAGTTCTCCAACCAGCATCTATTCTACCACAACCCGTGCCTCACAAAATGTAGCAATAAACAACAAATCAATAGAGCAAAAACAACACAAAGGTGAACAATAAATAAGTCATGAAACAGAGGAGAATAGAGAGGTAATGTGATTTTCTGTCCTTGCAACTGTGAGGCTTTGCTACACCGAATGGCATCAGCTCATCAACATTTATCACCGGCCAACAACAAGTAGAAACCAATACAACTTGAAAATGCCAAAAAGAACAAATGCAAAGCTGGGGAAAACACAACTTGAATGCTGAAATAAAAAGATGAAAACTAACATTCTAAATGTGGAAAAAAGATGAATCCATGTAGTGCAGAAAAAGGAAAATGGAAAAAAGAAACACAATGCAATCACATGTTTTAATGCTGAAACCGAAAGGAAATAAAGAAAAAGGATGGATCCATGCAGTGTAGAAAAAGGAAAATGGAAAAAAGAAACACAATGCAATCACACGTTTTAATGCTGGAAATTAACCCAAAACTATCAACACCCGTAAGCACAATAATGTAGACATCCATCATCCTCGGGTTGCTTTAATTCTTGCTCCAATCGTGATTCCACATTGTTATTAATGTGGAAATAATGTTAGGCATCAAGACCACATCAAAGTACCAGAACCGAGTGGGATAGTAATGAAGGAGAATGAATCACCCGAATGAGCAGGGGAGACAAAGAAATGGAACCTTAATAAAATCGAGAATAAGAAAATGGAAGATAAATGAAATAAATAACAATACGCAGTGACTGAAAATGAAACAGGAGTAACAGATTGAAGAAGTTTGCTGCTATCACCAGCCCTTCCAACCCAGATAAACAAAAACAAAGGAATGAAAACAAACTGAAGTAAAAGAAATTAATCGTAGCTTAAAGGAAACATTTTTCATTTAAAGAAAATAAAATGGAGCTTGTAAATTTCTAGAACAATGGTGGCTACCAGAAAAATAAAAACTATTCTAAAACTATTTTTACCCTACCTACTCCTACTCCTAAAAACTAATTTACCCTAAACTACACTACTCCTAAATTACTTCTACCCTAAAAACTACATCATTTTTTCAATTGCTCATCATGTTCTATTTATACACAAACTTAGGGGTACAATGGTAAATTTTCAATCCTAGATGAGTTGGCATTGTTTGGTCACTTGTCTTCATTCTATTCACTGCAGAGTAGATATTTCCACATCACTTGTCAATTTGTCCACTTGGCTATGCGATGTGGCTCGGCGTGTGTCTTCTAGAAGGTTGGTACGGTGTCCGTCGATCTTATCATTTCGGAGCGAATAAAATACTAACACCCGGCATCCCACATGTCCAGACGACTGATGACTCGATCTGCAAATTGAAAGTGGTCCAGTCTCCTTTGGCCAAATTTCAGCCCATTTTTGACTGAAACGACTAAGTTTCATCCGGATTTATTTTACCTGCAAATTAAAGAATTCTAATTAAATAAAGGGAACAATTAATAAAATAATATGGGGATTTAAATAATTAATTCAGGAATTAAGCACAAATAATTCTATTAAAAATAGAATTATCACACGCATGCAACATCTAAAAGTCTTCAAAAAAAATTATTTTTAATTTTTTTTAATTAGAGAGAAAATTTAACTAACTTAAACTAAGGCTCTAAATATTTACAACATAAATATTTACAAACTAGAATTATACCTAAGTATAATTTCACCGATATTAATTAAAGGCTAATTGTCGTCCCCAGCAACGGCGTCAAAAACTTGATACGTGACTACGCCCACTCTAAGTGACCTAGACGTGTTATCCGCAAGTGCACGGGCCGTACAAGTAATAATAGGATTTGAGTCTCGGATTATCATCCCACAGAGAATCTAATTAGCCTAGTTAAGTACCAGTTAATCTTACCCTAAGTACATCCTAACAAATTATGAATTTTTAATGGGTGATCTACAAGGCTAAAATTAAAAAGTACTGAAAACAATAAAAAATTATAAAATAAAGAAAATAAAACAGAGCTAAAATTACTTACAGAGCTCCAAGTAATTAAAAGTAATAACCTACAAAAGATAATTGACACAGTTAAAATTAATTAATGCAAATAAACTAGATTGCAAATAAGAAATAAAATTACTTGAATAAAATTAGACAATCCTAAATAAAAATAAAATGTGCATGCAATTAATCTAATTATGAAAATGCAAATTAAACTACTTAATTCTAATGAAATAAAATTCTAAAAATAAAATTTCTAAATATAATTATAAATCTAAATGCCTAAAATAGTGATTCTGAATTAATCATAACTAAAGCTAATTACTAACTTAACAACAAAATCTAAATAATGCATGAGAAATAACTAATTTTGGATTCTTAAATTTAAAATAAAAACTAACTTAAAAATGCATAAAATAATTTTACACCTAATTTTAATCCTAAATGCAATACGTAAACTCTACTCTAAATTTTTAACTAATAAGCTAAGAACAACTAACTAATATGCAAATTAAATTTAAAACTATTTTTACCTACACTAACAAATAATAATAAGAGGCATAAAAATAATTAGCAATAATATAAACATGAAAAACAAATTGTGAAGAATAAATGAGAACTGCCAAACATGCCTTTGTACAAGTCGCCAATCAGCAACCTTCCCGACCCTTGCCATGCAGCTCTCATGTCTGTATACTGCTGCTGTACTGGCTCTCGGTCTACTTTCCTTTGCTTCATTCTCTGCAATCGACGTGCACAACAACACCCATAGTCGATACTGCTCTCGTACACCACTACTCTGCAACCTGTGATGACTCGATTTCAGCTTCTGTTACAGGACTGGGCAACCTTATTACCAGCTGCTGCAGCCCTTCATGTTCTACATAGGAGCACCATTTCTTCTGGTCTATATCTCCAGCAGCTGATGCTATCCAACCAGCAATGTTCTTCCCAGAAGCCAACACCGACTTTGCCTTCACGCCAGCTCCTGCTTCAGCTGGTACTTGCTGTGCTCATCAACTCCATCCTCTGCAAAATTAGGCCAGATAACAGCTTGCTGCTATACATGTTTCATGCTACTGAGAGCAACAAAATGTTCACTTCAGCGATACATGCTTCAGCTTCATGTTGCACATTCCTGCAATCGAGAGCAACCTGGAAACAACTTTGCTATCAACAATTGAACAATAGAGGAACAAACCAACACCGATAGTAATACAACATCAACCTTGGAAAATTGCAGAAAAGAAAACAAATAAACTATAGTGAACAGTAACAGGACACAAAAATAGAGCTAAACAGAGGATGAATATCTCGCTACTCCACATTACTGTGTTCCGTGTACACCGATCGGTAGCACTCCCATTAGCTTCATTAGTCACAACCCGCTCTCGATTCATCTGCTGTTCGTGCAACAGACAACACTACCAAACATCAAATCCTCGGCACGCACAGCTATAGAAACTGGATGTAGCAAAGCTGATTGCAAGAACATGTAGAAACGCGATGCAAACAGAAAACAGATAAATGTAAAATGAACTATAGGAGTCCAGAAAGGCAGATGGAGAGAACTCGACTGGTGAAAAAAATATATATAACAGTAAATTAAAATGTAGGACAAAGAATAAACACATAAGCCAAAATTACTCGATAGACACACAAACAATAATTAAAAATATTGATTAAAGCTTAAACTGCAAAAGAAGAGAATAATAGGAAACACAACGATCATGTGGCTACTTATTGCTTCATCCTTCGATCTTCAATCATAGTTCCACTTTGCTAACGGTGCAGGGACAATGGACAACATCAATCCCGCACCACAGCACAGAACTTATGATGGCAGTCATGAGTGAAGCATAGTAACCCTTGAAGCTCTAAATGAATGAGCAGTAAAATAATGCAATAAAAAGTGAACAAGAATCGGTAATAGCCAATAAAAAGAGACAAAGCTTTGCATAAAAGAAATAAAATGTATTAAAAGATAATGAAATAGAAACGTAAGCAAACTGAGAAGACATAAAAATGGTGGCTGACATCACCAGCCACTATGAAAAGCTTAAAAGAAAACCTAAGGAAAATATAAAACCTAACAATAAAATTTTAATCTAAAAAAAAAAAAAACTAAAGCTACCCTAAAAAAAAAATCCACTTTCAATTGCTCATCATATTCTACTTATACACAAAATTAGGGTTACAATTGTAATTTTCAATCCTAGATGAGTTGGCATTGTTTGGCCACATGTCTTCATTCCATTCGCTGTAGAGAAGATATTTCCATGTCATTTGTCTTTATGTCCACTTGGATGTGCGATGTAGCCTGGCATGTGTCTTCTAGAAGGTAGGCACGGTATCCGTCGATCTTATCTTTTTGAGGTGAATAAAATATGAACACCTGGCATCACACGTCTCTACAACGAATGGTGACTCAGATGACGAAATGGTAGTGGTCCAGTCTCTTTTAGCTCATTTTCAGCCCATTTTCTACCGAAACGATTGAAATTCATCCAGATTTAATTTACCTGCACACAAGAGAATTTTAATTAAATTGAGGGGATAATTAATAAAATAATATGGGGATTAAAATAATTAATTAAGAAATTAAGCACAAATAATTCTATTTTAATAGAATTATCAGGAGAGATAGATCTGCTCAATTAGGGGATCGATCTGGCCTTGGCAGATTCACTTGAAATTGTTTTGCTTGCACAAGGGATCGATCTGTCATGAATAGAAGATCGATCTAGCCTTCATCTGCAGGCTTCCTGTTGTAAATTTTCCAGTTTTTCAAGGGAAAAATTTGTGTTCGATTACTTCACTAGTCATTTTACAATCTATTCACACTTTGAGCATGGAAAGGTTCATTCCTTATGATTTTTGTGTTATGGAACTTGTTTGTATTACTTGGAATCAGAAAGGATACATAGAATTCACAATCCATGCATTATCATTTCATGTTTTAAATCCTTATCTCCAATCTGAATGCTTTAAGCTTTATTCGTTTAGTTTTATAGCCACTTCAACCCCTTATTTAACCTTTACTTGTATTCATGATACTTATTTATCCCATTTGCAATCATTTGCATTTATATGATCCAAAAATTATCTGTCTTATAATTCCATTAACATATAATAAGGTTATACACACATGAGGTCTCATAATCTCCCCCACTAAGAAAAATTGGTCCTTCAAATTGGAACCGACCCAGTCTGTGAACAACTCGAGGTACTTTCCCCGCGTCAAACTCTTCAACTCCTATGTAGCTTCTTCTACAATGTGATGCTGCCAAAGAACTTTCACTAGGGGAATCGTCTTTGATCTCAACACTTTCTCCTTCCTATCCAATATTCGAACCAGATTCTCAACATATGACATGCTCTTGTTGAGCTCCAATGGCTCATATCTAATTACATGTACCGGGTCTGGGTGGTACTTCCGTAACATAGAGATATGGAAGATGTTGTGAACACCAGTTAGCTCAGGTGGCAAGGTAGCCTATAAGCCTTATTTCCCACTCTATCAAGAATCTCAAAGGGTCTAATGAAACGAGGACTTAATTTCCCTTTCTTTCCGAACATCGTTATACCCTTGGAAGGAAAAACTCCCAAAACTACTGATTCACCCACTGTGAACTCCAATGGTCCCTGTCTCCTGTCAGCATAACTCTTTTGTTTGCTTTGAGCTATCTGTAACCTCTCACAAATCAATTGTACATCATCAGAGGTTTGTCTCACTAAGTCGAGAGCAAATATCAATCAGTCACCAACCTCTTCCCATCCAATAGGGGAATGGCATCTTCGACCATACAAAGACTCTTACGGTGCCATCTCGATACTCGAATGATAGCTGTTATTATATGCGAACTCTGCGAGTGGCAAATGGTTATCCCAAGAGCCTCCATAATCCAATGCACACACTCTCAACATGTCCTCTAGGGTCTGTATAGTCCTCTCTGACTAACCATCTGTCTGAGGATGGAACACTATGCTAAAACTCAGTTGCGTCCCTATTGCTTCCTGAAAGTGTTCCCAAAATTGGGAAGTGAAGTGGGCCTCCCTATCAGAAACAATGTTCACTAAAATACCATGCAACCTCACTATCTCACGCACGTATAGTTCCGCCAAAGCTAGGAAGTGTGCTGACTCTATCAATCTGTCCACTATCACCCAAATCGCATCTTGATTCCTGCAGGTCCTGGTAAACCCATCACGAAGTCCATAGTGACATGCTCCCACTTCCATGTCGGTATAGGTAGAAGTTGTAATAGCCTTGCAGGCGTCTGATGCTCTACCTTCACCTGCTGACAGATGAGACACTTACGTACATATTCAGTTACATCTCTTTTCATTCATGACCACCAATACGCTCTTCGAAGGTTCTGATACATCTTGTTACTTCTCGGATGCAGTGTATACTTTGTCGAATGAGCCTCTGTTAAAATCAATCTCCTGATCTCTGGATCATCGGGAACACATATCCTATCCTTAATCCTCAGCAAGCCATCAGAACTCATCTCAAAATCTTTGTACCCCTTTATATCTGCCCAATAATATCACTACACTGCTGATCAATCCGTTGAGCCTGCCAGATACGATATACCAGATCTGGTTCTAAGTGTAGGCTAGCTACCATAAAGCCACTATCAGTATTAGGTAGGGTCATATCCAAACTGAGGCTCGTAAACTATTTCAATAGCTAGTGTTCCCTGATTATCATGTATGATACCAACCTGAGATGCTTCCTACTCAGTGTATCAGCTACTACATTCGTCTTACCCGGGTGGTACAAGATCTCATAATCATAGTCCTTCAGAAGCTCTAGCCACCTTCTCTCCCTCATGTTCAATTCCTTTTGTAAGAACATGTACTTGAGGCTCGTGTGGTCAGTAAATACTTGAAATTTCTCACCATAAAGGTAATGGCACCATATTTTCAAGGTAAATACTATGGCCACCAATTCTAGATCGTGGGTCAGGTAGTTCCTCTCAAGATCCTTCAACTGTCTTGATCCATAGGCTCACCTTCCCATCCTTCATCAGTACATAGCCCAATCCTTGGTATGAAGCATCTGTATATACAGAAAAACCTCCTGAGCTGGTAGGAATGGTGAGAATCGGAGCTATGGTTAATCTCTTCTTTAACTCCTAAAAACTCTTTTCACATCTATCGTCCCATATGAACTCAACATTGTTTCTCGGGAGATATGTCAGTGGAGCAGCTAATCTCGAGAATCCCTCCACAAACAGTCGATAATATCTAGCTAAACCCATGAAACTTCTGATCTCCGTAACTGTCTGGGGTCTTTGCCACTGCTTCAATCTTAGATGGGTCCACTGACACAACATCCTTCGATACAATATGACCCAGAAAAGAGATATGCCCTAGCAAAAAATCACACTTATTGAGTTTAGCGTATAACTTCTTCTCTCGAAGGGTCGGTATCACTATCCTTAGGTGCTGTTCATGCTTCTCTCTAGATCTCTAATATACCAAAATGTCATCGATGAACACGATAACAAATCTATCCAAGTACTGGTGAAACACCTTATTCATCAACGACATAAAAGCTGTGGGAGCATTTGTCAACCCGAATGGCATAACTATAACTCAAAATGACCATACTGGGTGCGAAAAGCTGTCTTGGGTACATCTCCATACCGAATTCTCAACTAATGGTACCCATATCTCATATCTATCTTTGAAAAGACTTAGGCTCCTCGAAGCTGATCCAACAAGTCATTGATTCGTGGAAGGGGGTACTTATTCTTGATGGTTGCCTTATTCAACAACTTGTAGTCAATACATAATCGAAGGCTCCCATCATTCTTCTTTACAAATAGTACTGATGTTCCCCAAGGTGATATACTCGGTCTGATGAATCCCTTATCAAACAACTCATGTAACTGCTTCTTTAGTTCCTCCAACTCAATCAGAGCCATTCTGTACGGTGGCTTGGATATCAGCTCCGTACCAGGTGCCAAATCTATATAAAACTCCATTTCTTTATCTGGCGATAACCCTGGTAAATCATCCAAAAAGATATCTAGGAATTCCCTTACCACTGGGATGTCTCTTAATTCCGAACATGCCTTATATTTCTTAACCACGTTCACAATATAACCTTTGAAAACATCAACCATCAGTCAGCATAGAAATGCATCTATTTCTCTTACAACAATTACTATTTTCATTAGTCTTTAAAGGGAATTTTACATTGTTTGGGAAAACTTACGGTACGCTATCTACCATTGGAAAAGTTATCGTCTTAGAAAAACAATCAACTACGGCACGATTTATAGCCAACCAATCCATTCCTAGGATTACATCAAAGTCTTTCATATACATCAAAATAAGGTTGGTTGACATTTCAATTTCTCCTACATTCAACTTACAATCCCTAAACTCATATTCAACTAGCTAACTATTGTTCATGGTAGTGCTTATCAGCATCCTTCTACTTAATGGGGTAAGCTTTACATATTTAAACAATTTATATCCAAATGTAGGCGATACAAATGAATGTGTGGCACCAGGATCTATCAAAACATAAGCTTCAAGATCAAATATCAAGATGGTACCTTTCACTACATCCGACAACTGATCTGCAGTATCCTGGTCTAAGGCGTGTACTCACCCTCTGCTAATCACCTGCTTCCCCTTCTCTTCAGTTGTCGCTCTCCATCTCGGAGTAGGAGTATTAGTTAGAGCTCTCTCCGGCTTATTACCCTTCTGTGGGGCACTCTCAGTCATTTCTGGGTAATTTCGAATTACATGCCCTAGTTTCCCACATCTGAAACTTACTGCTCGAGATCTATAGCACGACCGAGTACCAAGGTACCTACCACACTGATAGCACTATTCTATTATAGGTCGTGACCCTCCAATCACTATACCCTTTGTCGGAGCTATGGCTAGATACATGAGAGGCTTAGCTGTCCTCTCCCATATCTCTTCAATCTTCAGCCTCTTTCTAAAAAATCTCTTGCTTCCTCTATAATTGAAGCCCCTGCCTGCTATCGATCTCTTTCTATCTCTATCCCTCACTCTACCAACCTTTCCAAACTTTGAGGTAACTTGCTTGATACCTTATTCACATAATTGTGCCCTATGTACTGTCTCCTCATAGGTCAGTATGTCAAAAGGGACCAATCGAGATCTGATAGCTGGTCTTAGTTCGTCCACAAACTTTCAGACCTTCTTGACCTCACTATCCATTGTGTCAGGATCAAACCTACCTAGGGAGATAAAATTTGTCTCATACTCATCCACCGATCTACTCCCTTGGGTTAAATCTAAGAATTCCATCTGCAGTCTCCACTACGTAGTATCCGAAACATATTACCTCCAGAAAGCCTTAAAAAATACATCCCAGCTGATCTCTGCATGCCAGGCTCTCAGAATAGGTCTGCTGGACTTTCACCAGTGCTCTGTCTATCTTTTCAGCATGAATGCGGCAAAAGCAACCATCTCCATAGTAGTGCACTCGAAGAACCCATATAATTTTTCAATCTCATTCACCCAGTCCTCTGCAGCTACTGGGTCTTTAACTCCATTGAAAGATGGTAACTTAAATATTTGAAACTATCGTAACCTATCCAGGTCACATCCATAACCCCAAACTCTTATACCTTATGGTGGAGCAATAGTAGAAGGTGTATCCTGTACTGGTGGGGGTGTGGGAGTATCTGTAGTTTGAGGTTCTTAGGCTGGCTATGCAGGCATCTCAAGAGCAACCGCTTGTTCAGCATCACCTCTGTAGCTGGCCCTTGCCCTCCCCCAACTCCAGGTATCGTCTGGGTAATCAACTCCAAAATCACTTCTAAGGTCCACTCTATTCTCATGAAGCACGTTTCAGTACTCTCAGGTCTCTTTGTCGGACCCTATGGAGCATGCTCAACATTAGCCTCCACCTCTACCTCCTCGTGAGTCTCAGGTGGTATCGACTCAGCATGGCCCCCAGGCCTACCCCTACGGCCTCTCGCTCGTGATCTTGCCCCTCTACCGCGACTGGTGTTGGGCATAATGCCAAGATTCCTATATTTATAATCATTTCTTAATCAAACCCATCTCGATATACACAGTTGTATCTAGACAAGCATAGTAACATGTGGATGTAATTTTCTTAATCTTTGACACCGACACACATCAGACCAACTCTACTCTGATACCAAAGAAATTGTCACGACCCTTAATCCATCGAAAATCCACTACAAATGCACGTTTTAATGTGAGGTCCCTAGCCCTTCTTCTCCACTGGCCTTCCTCAACACCAATCCGTATTGTCCTCTTTGGGCCCACTGACCCTCAAGGTTTTGCTCCACTCGACGGGTAAGCCTATCTCCCAGGAGACGCATCCCCAGAGGCTCAAACCTAAGACCTTCAAGTCTTAGTTCTTGCACTCAGTAAGCCCAAAAAAGATCATACGGGTTGGTGTTGGGGAAGGCCAGTGGAGAAGAAGGGCTGGGGACCTCACATAATAATAAAAAAATATAATATTGTGAAACTAGAAACACGAAACCTTTGCTCATTAGCTCTCATATAACACCAAATCTACACACCAAACCCCTCTGCCATAATAAGGCTCCTTTCATCAATCTCCATCACCCACCCGCTCCTAGCATAGAGGATTACAGTGGAAACATTCTGTGCACAAGAAACTGGTAGCATCTATATATAAACAGACAATTTAGAGGCATAAACAAAAGGAAAAAGGAAATAGAGAATGGTCGACAGATTGAAGAAATCAAGAGGCTTAGACGACTATAACAAAATAAGTGAGACAGGAAGAGGTGATCAGAGCTCCTTGACCTTCTCCATTTTTGCTTCAAGCTCGGGTCAAAGAACAAGGGTCCTCCTTGGCCTCGTGTGAAACTGGAGCAAGGCATGGTTGAAGGAGAAAGTATAGTTAGTGAGACTGCCCGGGCACTTGGAGAATAAAAGAAATAGAGGCTCGGGTGTGGAGGTTGGAAACGGCAGCTCTCGACGGGTCGATAGGGAGATTGGAAAACAGAGAGCTCATTCTCTATTTACTATACCGAGATTGGGCTCGATTGTTCACAGGGAAAAAAGGCATAACCACGAGCTGTTGAGAGGTGCTGTCGGAGCCGAAGGTAGCTGAACGTGTGACCACTGTGTTGGGTTGCTCTTCGGGACTGAAAATAATAGTGAAGATTAGAGACAAGGGCATGATTGGAGAGATACAAAAGCAAGCCAGAGCAGACTTGAATGAGAGAAGGGAGTAAGAAAATAAATTGAGAACGAGGAAGACATGTGAGGCACGATGATGGTAACTGCGGAAGAGTGGCCGAGCTGAGAGGAACGAAAGGAAATTGGTAGTGAACAGCAGATCGGTATAGTGAAGGAAGGAAAAAAAGAGGGAAAGTTTTTTATATATATTTTAGAATTATATATATATATTTAGAGTTGAAAAGAAAGCCTAAGGGAATTGGGAGAAAAACCTGAGAAAAGACGATCGAAATATCAATTCAGAATTTCGGGGAAACAAATTGCTTTAACATAAAATCGTTGACTCGCATCGCTAAGACAGCAAGGATTTCTGGCAAGACACAGAGGTAAGAAAAATTCTTGTTGCTATTAGAGATGAATATGCATAATTTTTGTATATTTGTAGATATAAAATTTAGGCTGAATTTCGCAGTACCGAATATACTAAAAAATCTAGGCTGAATTTTATGACTCTAGAAATTAGAGATTTTAGCCTAGTTAAACAACCTAATTTTTACGGATTGAATTTAAATGGTTTACATAGATTCTGATGTGGCTTAAATTTTGTTTTTAATATTGAAAATCCTAAATTTTGAATTTACATAAACTGTTTTCTTAGATTTTATCCGAAAAGGGCTAGTCAGCCTGTTTTGAACAGTTTCATGAAATAATTGAATTCATATGTGATTTGAGGTGAAATGATTTGCTTATAAAGCTTTTATGATGATATGTGCTTGAGCGCGTACTAACTGTGTCATACGGTTCGTCTCGTACTGATTTTGAGATAAAGGCTTGGTGAGATCATGTTGCATTTCTGTTTGTTCTGTATCTGTTTCTGTATCTGTGGTCCACGAGTACGATGTACCATGTTTTTGATTCTGGTCTTTGGACATTCTGATCTGTGAACCGTTTGGGTAGCTGATCACTCCCACGACGATTGACATCCCGGCACCCCTGGCCCGTGAATTGCTCGGAGTCACCAACATTAGCCAATAGTCATTTTTTATATATGATATAGCATGTATGCCTTGTCTCGTCTATTTGAAATATTTTTTTGAATTATCTATTTAAACTGAGATATCTAGAAATCTGTTTGTTTTGCTACTGAAAAACTCTAAACTTTCTAGATTTACCACAGTAGCTAAATTTACTACCGATACATGTTCTGTTTCTGAAAATCTGTTCTTGGTATTTGTGCTTTTGTCGTACTAATTATATATTCTGTGAAAATGTTCTAGATTTGGCAAATATATATATATAGATATCTTAAGTAGTACATTTATCTACCTGTTATGTGGTTTTTCTTACTGAGCATGTTAAACTCACCTTTTACTCTCCTCCACAGATTCGTATCAGTAGTGGGATCGACTCCCTAAGTCGAGGTATTTTTCAGAGCCACACTTCAGAAAGAAATCACCTGAGCTAGAGGTATACCCAGTAAGGATAATTGTTTTGTATCTAAAATGTTTTGTAAGTATAGTAATGTATGCAAGTTACGTCTAGAGAATGTGATTAAGACTATTTTGTATGAGAAAAAAGGTGCCGATTTAAGGAAATAGTATTATTATTTTCGTTTTAAAATATTACCAAGAGGATTTAAAATAAATAGGTGAATTTATGGATTTTGATCTGATATCGACTCGTAGCCCAACCAAAATATTAGTAAATTCAGGTCGTTACAGAAGTTGGTATTAGAGCAAGGTTTGCCTGATACGAGTCAATTTTTGGAGTAAGAAAAAATTTGGAAAGTTCACATCCCCAGCATTATTGTACATTATTTAGATACAAACGGGTATATGTGGCTATGTTTTGCTAAGAAATTGCTACTGAATGCTAGAAGCCGATTAGTTGTGGCTGGTGGATGAAGAGGTAGACCGAGGGGACGAGGGGGCAAGTCACTACGAGGCTGTGAGGAGAGGCCTGAATAACCCACCGGGCACTGCTACTCAGACTGTACCTACTACTCTAGTAGTTACGTCGCACACTTGTGCTAGCCCAAACAACACCAGTTGTAAGACCCGTAAAATTCCTAAGTAATGTTTATGATTATTGAATGTACGGACAGGTTACATTACATATGAATTACAAGAAATGGATGTTTGTAAGTTCTAAGTGTGAATAAATCAAAAAATGGATATCGAATGGATTAAATGAGAGTTTAACTTGGGAAATTGTAGCAAAAATGTTGTAGGCTGAAGGCCAGATCGATCCCATGCAAGGAGAGATCGATCTCATGGCTTAGAGAACTCAAAGCCAAGCCTTCTACAAGAGGGAGATCGATCCCTCACTCAAGCAGATCGATCTCCATTGGTCTCAGACTGAACCAGATCGATCTCTTCTTGAGGCCAGATCGATCTCTTCAGCTCTCTGCCTGAAACAAATCGATCTTATGTCATTGAGCATATTGGTCTCATACGACATGGCAGATCGATCTCATACATTTAATAGATCGATCCCCTACATGTAAAATGTCAAGAAATTGAAGGATTCAAGCAAGGATAGATTGATCTCCACTCTATGTAGATCGATCTCCTAAGACATTTTCTAGAAATACGGGGCAGTTGGATCTGCATATTCATGGAACAAACCCATTTCTTCCATTTTCAACCTTAAACCTAGCTTTCTCACTCTAAAACTATCACATTTCCATAAAGATTTGAGAAAAAGCCATTAAAGCAAAGTTATTCATTGGAAAGAGAAGAACAATATAGTTTGGAATCAACACTTCATTGGTTGGATTGAAGGAGCAAATGAGTGTTCTTATTTGGAGCAAGGAGAAAGTCAAGCTAGGTGAGTTTCTAATGCACCAACTCAAAGTATATTTATCTAGTTATTGTTGTGAATAGATGGGTGTATGTATTGATGATAGAAACTACCTAGAATGTAATGGAATAAGTATAACTTAGAATGAGTCTAGTGTGAGAAAATGTGATGTGGTTAAGTTGACGATGAATGATTGGAACTAAAGTGTTAGTAAGGTGTTATGTATGACTTTAAGATGGTAGAATAAAGCTACATTGTGAGATTAGTCAAGTTAAGAAAATAAGTATATGAGGTGTTTGATAACTTTCCATAGTGCAGTAAATGGTGGACTAAGGCACTATGAGCTTAATATCGATTTAGTATGAATGGATAGGCCTAAAAGAGTTCAATAGACTCTCGACAAATTAATAAAGCGATCAAAATGAACTTAAGAGGAAGAGAAGCATTATAAGTGTTAATGAAAACTATAGGTTGGATCGACTATAGTAAACGCAAGAATTGTGTTATATTGGGCCGAATTGATGTGATATGTATTTTCGTGCAGTTTCGAAGATTTCATTGGAGGCAAATCAAACTGCACAAATGAGCAGCACTGACGAAGTGGAATCATTCGATGCGATTTTAGGTAAGGGAATTCTGTAAGTACTTAGAGATAACTGCTCGTATTTTGTGGGTGAATATAGGGTTTTGTATATACATGGTTATTTAGAAAGTAATTATGGTATATGTGAATGACTACGAGTGTATATATATGATTTGGCTTTCGAAGTAAATCTTAAAAAGGGGATAGTAAGGCTAATAATTGCATAAATCACATATTTTGATATCTTTACAAAATATGTTGCTTTGGTTTAAGCAAAATTGACGAATGGGCTGGATAGTGATTTCATGATTTGTGAAATAGCACAAGTGAGGTGCTAAATTTGGTTTTGAGAAGTGTTTTGTTGAAATAGAGTCGCCTATCATTCTTATATGAGTCAACGTGCTAGAGCATTGTTTGCACTGATTTTTTGATGTTTTCTATATGTATGAAACATGCTGGAGCCTAGCTCGCACCATATTTGAGTCAATGATGTTTTACAAGCCGTACTAGAGCTGATAGCTCGTACGTGGGTTTTCCTTGACTTACTTATGCATATAACTGTACTGGAGCTATGCTCGTACGTGATTTCTTCATTATTTGTTATGTATAAGCCATACTAGAGCTTTGCACGTATGAGGATATTTGCTGATGATGCATGAAACCCTGCTAAAGCGTTGCTCGCACTGAGTTTTCACACTATGATATGTAATGAGTCATGTTGGATGTCTCGTGTAGACTTTGTGTCACACGGATGAGATGCTAGCACGAGTCGTACTGGATGCCTCGTGTGGACTACTAGTCACACGGATGAGATGCTAGCACGTGCACTTGAAACTGAGGAGGTTATGCGTGGTTTGGGGTTGATAAGACCTACGACAGGCACCCCCAACCATGATATGGGTCTGCAAAGTACGTTGTACCGTGTAGATCACATGGAGTACGCTGTACCACATGGTTGTGATGTTGATTTAAAAATCTGGTGTAGAACTAACCCACCTTCATTCTAGCATGATGCCCCGCACACCGGGATCCATGTGGTCTTGGATGATTATGACATAGTTAGCCAACAGAGTCCTTGGTTTACCGTGACTGCCTATCTCATATGATATCACATGGTTTTAGATACGGATGATGATTTATGTTGTCCAGGTTAGACCTGAGGGAGGGGTCGAACATTGTGGTATGTTTTAAAGGAATGATGCATTGTTTTGATTGGTTTTGCTAATGTTTTGACACGGTGTTATGCTTTGAGGGAATGATTTATGATGAACTTTGTGATTTGAGATGAAATCAAAAAATGTTTATTGTATTGAGCATGAGAGGTTTTCATATGATGATTTTCTATGTTACATGCCTATTTCCATGTTTTTCAGTACATGATATATGTATATTCATGTGGCATAGTTTTATTGTTTCTTCTGAATATAAATGATTTATGCCATGACATTATGACCATGTAGATAGTGAAGTTATCTACCATGCTAGCATTATTGCCTTTCTGAGCGTGTGGTTGCTCACCCCTTCATTTCCCCCTCTACTGAGTGCGCACAGTAGCCTAGTGAAGGACTGAGGCGTTATATTTTGGTTATTTGCTGCTCTCTATCGTTGAGAGGTACACACAAAAGAATTCTGTTTGTATCTAAACATGTAATAGCACAGTAGTCATTTTGAACTGTAATATGGGGGATGTATATGTTAGCAAATATGTCATGTATAAGAATGTGACTTAACCTTCAAATGTATGAAATTAATTTTAGTTAATTGGAAAGTGGATGGTAAATGATGATTACTACTGGCTCACAGCCCAACTGTATTTGCGAGAGTTATTCATGACTTGGTAAGTTAACGAATAAAGCAAAAAATTTATAGTGATTTTTAGATGAAATGGATAAAAAAAGGTCGTGATAGATATCGGTATCAGAGCTGAGTTGGCCTGATTGAGTTAGTAATAATAAGTAGGAAAGTTACATCCTCATAATTACTGTGCTTTTGTTTAGATATAATTGTGTATATTAAGATGGAATGAGACTAACAAGTGGTTATGAATACAGGAAGTTAGGCACTATGCCTATTACACGTCGAGGTAGAGGGACGGGCGCACGTGCTAGAAGCCTTAGAGGCAGGCCTGAGAGCCGTGCAGAGCCACAGACTGACCAGGCTCCATAAAACCCTACTGAGGGACCAAGGGATACCGAGGCACATTTTGCTAGGATAGAGTGAAGTATTGAGAGCCTCGTTGAGATAATCACTCAGGTATTAGGGGTCGGTGATAGACGAGGTCTCGCAGCATAGCTTACTACTACTAGACAGGCAGCTGTAAAGGCAGAGAGACCTCAGACCACAGAGACTGTTACTGTTACACTCTCAGTTCGGGATACTGCTTCTCCTATCGCTCCACAGCCGAGCGAGAGTGACCTAAGTTATGACTGCTAGCTGAGTAGGTTAAGGCAGTTCTAGGAGTTGAAACCTCTAGTATTCAAAGGAGTGAAGGACCCAGTTGTTACTGAGGATTGGGTGTATGAGATGGAGAAATTGTATAGGTTCTTCAGATGTACATCAGCTGAGAAAGTGGCCTCTATAGTATTTATGTTGAAAGGTGAGGCAGAGCACTAGTGGAGATCCACCGAATCTATGTGAGGGCCCAACACTCCGAGATCACATGAGAGATACTCTTGGAGGCCTTTAGGACGCAATATATTTTGGCCACCGTACAGAGAAAATTACGGATGGGGTTTATGAACTTAGTTCAGGGGAACGATTTCGTTAACGAGTATGAGTCAAGGTTTATGTCTTTGGGGAGATATGACTCAGATACGATGAGCAGTGAGACTCAAAAGGTACAGAAGTTCATGGATGGATTGAGATTAGCCATCTGGACTAAATTAGCTCCATTTGACATTCACACTTACGAGGAGGCAGTGCACAGGGCACAGTCGTGCGAACAGAACTTTGAACGGAATGCCTCCGAGCTTAGGAAAGTTAGTGGCTGAAAGGATAGAGATCGAAAGAGATCCGTAGTTGATAGAGTGGTTAGAAGAGGAGGTCAAAGATTGTTTGAGAAGAGACCCAAGATTCAGGAGGTGCAGGAAAGAGTTGCTAAACCTCCTATATACCCAGCTTTAGCTCCACCGAGGGGTATGATCATTGGAGGGTCACAGCATACTACTGAGCAGTGTAGGAGATATGGCAGATTTCATGGGACTAGGCCTTGTCAGACGTCCCCTGTTATGTGTTACAGATGTAGGAAACCCGAACATATTGTGAGGCATTATCCTGAGATGATTGAGACTACCCCACAGAAGGGCAATGAGCTAGAGAGAGCTCCAGTTGAGACAGTTGCTCCAAAGAGGAGAGCTACAGCTGAGAAAAAAGGGAAACAGGCGGTTGGTGTTGGCAGAGGGCGAGTGCATGCACTAGACTAAGACACCGCAGACGCTTCTACATACGTGGTTAAAGGTACCATCCTAATTTTTTATTTAGAAGCGTTTGTGTTGTTTGATCCTGGTGCCAAACATTCCTACATATCTGTAAGACCCAATTTTATTTAAAACACGAAATGAAAAATGAAAAAGGATTGAAATGGTTTTTCAGAACACGTGAAGGCTAAAATGGTCAAAAGACCAAAATTCGATATTTTTCGAGATAAAAGAATTTAAATAAAAATATGGGATTGAGAAATCTTGATCAATAACGAAGAAATAATAAAATTTCGGGTTAAATTGATTAAGATATGAATTTCTTAGAATAAATCAGAATTTTCACTTCAAAAAATAATCTCGAAAATAATCAAAAATTATACCGGAAAGCCGAAATAATACTGATAAATTTATTTATTGGTTAAATGAATTAAATAAGAATTTTTAAGATATTTTTGGATATTTTTGAATTTTAATTGAATAAAATATGATTTAAATAATAATAAAATTTAATTATAAATAAATGAAAAAATAGAAAAAAATCGCGAAATGCGATTTTCAAAAACGAAAATGGCGAAAACGAAGTAGGAAACCAAGGGAACGGTTTCCCTCCATACGACGACCACTGGCAGGTCTGAGGGCCGGCGAAGGTAGCCCAGCACCGGGCGACCCACTAGCTGCCGTGACGCGCCGTGGATCTTGTCAGAATTGACAGATCGAAAAAACAGATTCCATGGGAGAAAAGGCTTGATTGGAGGCCATTGACGTAGATTGGACCAGCCCTGAGGCCTGATGATGGAAGCCCAGCCACAGCCGAGGTGAACGGCACTGAAAACGGCCCGAGAATCGGCCGGATGACATCAGAACCGCGAAATGATGCCTGAACCGATCGAATCGAACCGAACCGGTCAAAACGGGGTTGAACCGGACAGAACCGGTTCAGCCAAAAAGAAAAGAAAAGAAAGAGGAAAAGGGAAAAAGAAAAAGAGGAAAAATTGGGGAAAAATCCCAATGATGTAATCGAGCTACGGGTAAGTCGGTAAGCGATCGAATTAACTGATTTTAATTTTGAAATATTTAATTTGATTATGATTCGATTGGAAATTTACCCGAAAAAATATTAAATTGTGTAGCTCGACAATTGACGTCAACTGAGAGCTTGAGACAGCCTCGATTTGTCTACGATCATGGAATATCGGGTAAGTAACCCTTATTTACGATAATTTTACATCGTTATGCGTGTTAGAATTTACCACATAAATTACGGATTTAAATTCTACATGAAATGAATTAAATTCTAGAATTAGAGATAAATTGTCGTAAATAATTAATTGAGCTATCCAAAAATTTCGAATGAGGCTCAATAAATACTAATGGGCCCAATGAGGTCAATAGGCCTCGATAATGTAAATAGTAAGTGAAAAAATGGTTTAAGGCCCATTAAGGTGCAACCAGGCCCAATATGGGTAAACGGGCCCAATGATTTAAATTAAGCCCCGGAAAATATGAAATACAATTAATTGTATTGTATTTGACCTGATGTATATGTATCCACAATTTCGGAGATTGGATTTGGAGTAAATCGGACTACGTGACGAGACATCAGTGAAATGTCAGACTGTACAGAAAAATCAGGTAAGGGAATTTTGTGAGTAGCTAGAGGTAGTTACACGTACTTTAAATAGCTTTTGTATACACTGAATATGTATGTCTACATTGATATTGTACAAAGATCCTAAAAATGGTTTAAAGATTTTAAGGACTCGAAATAGGTAAAGACTATTTTACCCTTATTGAGGGAAGTTCACATAAGGATGGTGAAAGCATGACATGCATGAAATGCATGATTTAAGGATCTTTCATATTCAAGAAATTTTCTTAGTTTTTAAGCAAAGTAAATCGATAGATTGGCCAGTAATTGCATGAATTTCACAAGATAACACTACGTAAGTGTTATTCATATTTAAATGGAATTTCTTTGGAAAATGAGCCAACTATCAAGTTTATATGGAAATAGATAGTGCTGGCGCATAGCTCGTACTATATCTGCGTTTGTGAGTGTGCATAAATGTGCTTGAGCGGTTGCTCACACCGACTTGTGTGACATCATATGTATGAAATGTGCTAGAGCGATTGCTCGCACTGATTTTTATTTTTGTAAAATGCATAAGAGGTGTTGGAGCCTAGCTCGCACCCTGTTTTGACGATTTTGATTGTTTTTACTGAATATGCATAAAAAGGTGCTAAAGCAATTGCTCGCACTAGTTTTAATGATTTGACATGCATGAGAAGTGCTGGAGCTTAGCTCGCATCCTATTTTGATATGGTATTGCATATAAGCCGCGCTGGAGTGTAACTCGCATGAGATTTGATGTATTTATGCATAAGTCGTACTAGAGCATTACTCGTACGAAGTTTTGATTTACTTGAGCATTCATTCGTGCTAGAGCATTGTTCGCACATGATTTTATATGGTTTTATAACTCATTTTAAAGCCGTACTGGAGTTTTTCTCGTACATGGTTTTCATTGAGTTTTTATATATATCCGTACTAGAGCATTGCTCGTACGAGGATTTTACTTGAATTTATGATTATTTTAAGTCGTACTGGAGCGCTGCTCGTACATAGATTTCATTGATTTCTATGAAACCGTGCTAGAGCTTTGCTCGCACGAGATTTTTTGATATCATGAATATGCATGGAGTCGTGCTTGAGCTTCGCTCGCACAGGGATTTATATGACATGCATATAGCCGTGTTGGAGCCTCCTGTAGACTGTGTGTCACAGTGAGATGATATGCCCACACGTGCATACTGAGACAGAGATGATATGGGTGAATAAGACCTATTGTAGGCACCCCTGACTAAGCTTGGGTCCACGGAGTACATTGTACCGTGTATGTCACGTGGAGTACATTGTACCGTGGGGATTGTTGGAGTGGAGTGGTATTAGCCACAAGGTAGTAAGCCTTGCCCTCACAATCCTGATGTTATGTTGTTCTGGCGGTTAGGACCGACCCATTTCCGTTTCAGGTGTGATACCCCGCATACTAGGTACCGTATTGCCAGGGATCACTATATTATGGCCATAGTCCTATGTTGTTACTGATAGTCACCTACATGTCTCACATGATATAACTATTGGTCGATAGACCAGGATAGACTCGATGGAGGGGTCAGGCCCCCGATTTTATGATTTTATGATATGTGACCCAGAAAGAAGGGTGGTTTTATAGCCAAAGTTTTATAATGAATTTTAATGAATTGTTTTATGAGTTTGGAATTGAATTATGAGATGCTTAACACCTTTGGGTTATTTTATACTGCGTTTTAAATTAAATGATTTAAATGCAGTAGCATGATGAGTTTTCCATGCTTTAATGATAAATTCATGAAATGATTGTATCTCATGATTTGTTTTATATCGCATGAAATAATGCATGATTTTGATTTAATTCATGCTAAGTATGATTTAATGATGTCACATAAAATGCCATTGATGCATAAGTAGTATGATTTATATATGCACGAACAGTTTTATAAACTAAGTCATTGATGACAAACATGATTTTGTGCTTGAGATTTTAATGAAAAAAATGGATTTTAAGGGCATGGCATTATGAGCATGTAGATAGTGGAGCTATCTACTTACTTGCATAATTGCCTTACTGAGTGTATGGTTTGCTCACCCCCCTTATTTTCCCATCTTTTCAGAGCACTCGCAATAGTTATTGAGCGGTTGAGGACTTGCATTCTTGGTATCCGCTGCTTCCCATCGAGAGACAGGTATACACATTTGTATAGTTTTATATCTATATATGTAATGCACAGTATTGTAAACAAATATGATGTCGAGGATGTAAGGTTATGTAAATGCCATTGTATATGTTTTTAGTTAAAGTAAAAAGATAGTAAACTCTGATATGTGAATGTGATTATAGAAATGGAATGGTAAATAGGTGAAAGGTGACTAACACCGAATCATAGCCCAATTGTTTGTAGGATGGTCACGATGAGAGAAAGGTAAGAATTAAATAATAAATGAAAAAGTGAAAAATTTACTATGATTTTTAGGTAATTTGGGTCATGACAATATCGTCTTCCTTTGCACATAAATTGTTGAAGCATGTAAAACCCACATTGTTGATAAGATGTTGATGATTTCCACACCTATAAATGATAGTGAATTGACTGAGTATGTATATAGGAATTGTAAGTTAAAGATAGGGGGAAAGGAAATGAGAGCCGATTTAATTTTACTGAATATGAGTAATTTTGATGTAATCCTAGGAATGGATTGTTGGCTACAAGTCATGTTATTATGGATTGTCATGCTAAGACATTGATGTTTCCAGAGATAGATAATCTTATTGTAAGCCTTGTTGAAAAGAAATAAAGAACATGATTATTGTAAAGGAAAAGAGTATAGTTTTAAATCCATCATAATTGAGAGATGAATCTATTTATTACTTATGAATGTTAAAGTGATGACTTATGATGCTAACGGTGGAAAGGATAATGTGAAGGGTTCATTGTTTACGTGGTTGACACAAATAAAGCGCATCCGAAATTGAGAGACATTCTAGTAGTGGCATAATTTCCTGATGTCTTTCTGGACAATTTATCAGGGCTACCACCGGATACGGAAATGGAGTTTTACATATAGTACCTGGTACAAAGTAGATATCTAAACCATTGTATAGATTAGCCCCGATTAAGTTGGAAGAACTAAAGAAGCACTTTTAAGAGTTGCTAGAGAAGGGTTTTATCAGACCAAGCGTCTCACCTTGTAGAGCTCCAGTTCTATATGTAAGGAAGAAGAATGGAAGCCTCTGACTGTGTATAGATTACCAATTGTTGAATACAGCCTCCATTAAGAACAAGTACCCTGTTCCACGTATTGATGATCTATTAGATCAGCTCCGGGGAGCACAGGTTTTTTCCAAGATAGATCTACGATCTGGGTGCCATCAGTTGAGGATATGGAGTGGAGATGTACCCAAGACAACATTTCGTACCCGTTATGGCCATTACGAGTTTTTGGTTATGCCATTCGGATTGACGAATGCCCCCGCAACATTTATGGCGTTGATGAATGATGTATTTAAGCCATACCTGGACCAGTTTGTGATAGTGTTCATCGACAATATATTGGTTTATTCCAAGTCTAGGGAAGATCATGAGGAGCACTTAAGGATTGTTCTACAGACCCTCTGAGAGAAGGAATTATATGCCAAACTCAGTAAGTGTAACTTTTGGTTAGAGCAGATCTCATTTCTGGGCCATGTTGTATCGAAGGATAGGGTATCAGTTGATCCCTCCAAGATTGAGGCAGTTGTACAGTGGGAACAGCCCAAGATAGTTACTAGGATAAGAAGTTTTTTGAGATTGACAGTTTATTATCGAAGATTTGTTGAGGGTTTCTTCAGACTAACTACTCCGTTGACATGCCTCACGCGGAAAGATGTTTAGTTTGTGTGGGATGAGGCATGTGAGAGGAGTTTTCAGGAGCTTAAGCATCGGTTGACCACTGCTTCGATTCTTACCATTCCTACCAGCTCAAGAGGTTTCTTTGTGTATACAGATGCATCAAACCAGCTACTGGGCTATGTACTTATGTAGGATGGGAAGGTGGTTGCCTATGGATCTAGACAGTTGAAGAATCACAAGAGGAACTATCCAACTCACGATTTAGAATTGGCGATCGTAGTGTTTGCATTAAAGATATGGCGCCACTATCTCTATGGTGAGAAATTCCAGGTATATACGGATTATAAGAGCTTTAAGTATCTGTTTTCGCAGAAAGAGTTAAATATGAGACAGAGAATATGGGTCGAACTCCTAAAAGATTGTGATTGTGAGATCATGTACCACTCGGGTAAGACGAATGTAGTTGTCGATGCCTTGAGCAGGAAGAACCTCGAGTTGGTGTCTTATATGATGGTTCGGAAACATGTGTTGTTAGAGCAATTTATGAACCTCAGTTTGGAAGTAGCCCCACCTAGTACAGAAAGATCTGATATTATGGTTAGTTTGAGATTGGAGCCAGAGTTGATTTGTCGTATTCGACAGGCTGAGCAGAGCAATCGACAATGTATCGATTAGTTGAGTCAGATACAGGCAGGTATGGGTACTGATTTTGAACTGAGTATGGATTATTGAGATTCAGGGGCAGAGTATGTGTTCCTGAGGATCTAGAGATCAAGAGGTTGATTTTAGCAGAGGCTTACTCATCGAAGTATACGATACATCCGAGGAGTACCAAGATGTATCAAAACCTTCAAAAGGTTTATTGGTGGTCTGGAATGAAAAGATACATTGTTGAATATGTCGCTAGATGTCTCGTCTGTGAGCAGGTGAAAGTAGAGCATCAGAATCTTGCAGGGTTATTACAGCCTTTATCGATACCGACATGGAAGTGAGAGCACGTCACCATGGATTTTGTGATGGGTTTACCTAAGACCCACAGAGGTCTTGATGCCATCTGGGTTATTGTGGATCGGTTGACAAAGTCAGCCCATTTCTTTGCTATGAGAGCTACAGATACTCTGATTCAATTGGCGAACTTGTATGTTCGAGAGATAGTTCTTTTACATGGTGTTCTAGTGAGCATTGTTTCTGATTGGGATGCTCGCTTCACTTCCCACTTCTGGGAACGTTTTTAGGAAGCGATGGGGACCCAACTGAGTTTTAGCACCATTTTCATCCTCAGACAGATGGTCAGTCAGAGAGGACTATACAAACCCTGGAGGATATGTTGAGAGCGTGTGTGCTGGATTTTGGAGGCTCCTGGGATGATTACCTACCGTTAGTCGAGTTCGCCTATAATAACAGCTATCATGCGAGTATCAGGATGGCACCATATGAGGCACTATTTGGACCAAGATGTTGATCCCCTATTAAATGAGAAGAGGTTGGTGATAGACAGATTTTTGCTCCTGATTTAGTGCAACAGGCCTCTGAGGACGTTCAGTTGATATGTTAGAGATTACAGACAGCTTAGAGTCAGTAAAAGAGTTATGCTGACAGGAGACGGAAACCACTGGAGTTTGTTGTTAGTGAGTCAGTATTTTTAAGAGTTTCTCCCTCGAAGGGATTATAAGGTTTGGTAAGAAGGGAAAGTTGAGCCCTCGATATATCGAACCCTTCGAGATTTTTTAGAGAGGGGGAGATAAGGCTTATAGGTTGGCATTGCCACCAGACTTAGAAGGCGTACATAATGTCTTCCACATCTCTATGCTTCAAAAGTACCACCTGGACCTGGCACATGTGATAAGATATAAGCCATTGGAGCTTAATGAGAGTATGATGTATTTTAAGAAGCCAGTTCAAATTTTGGATAGGAAGGAGAAGGTGGTGAGGTCAAAGACTATACCCTTAGTGGAAGTTCTTTGGCAATATCACACTCTGGAGGAAGGTACATGGGAACAAGAGAGCATGATGAAAAGAATTACCCGAAGTTATTTTAAGATTTACTTGGTTCTAATTTAGAGGACAAAATTTCTTGAAGGAGGGGAGGATTGTAAGACCCGTAAAATTCCTATGTAATGTTTATTATTATTGAATGTACGAACAAGTTACATTACAAATGAATTACAAGAAATGGATGTTTGTAAGTTCTAAGTGTTAATAAATCACAAAATGGATATTGAATGGATTAAATGAGAGTTTAACTTGGGAAATTACAGCAAAAATGTTGCAAGATGAAGGCCAAATTGACCCCATGCAAGGATAGATCGATCTCATGGCCTAGAGAACTCAACGCCAAGCCTTCTGCAAGAGGGAGATCGATCCCTCAATCAAGCAGATCGATCTCCATTGGTCTCAGGCTAGACTAGATCGATCTCCTCTTAAGGCCAGATCTATCTCCTAAGCTCTCTGCCTAAAACAAATCGATCCTATTTCATTGAGTAGATCGGTCTCATGCAACATGGCATATCGATCTCATACATTCAATAGATGAATCCCCTGCCTGCAAAATATTGAGAAACTGAAGGATTCAAGCAAGGCCAGATCGATCTCCACGCTATACAGATCGATCTCTTAAGACGTTTTCTATAAATACGGGGTAATTGAATCTGCATTTTCACAAAACAAACCCATTTCTTCCATTTTCAACCTTAAACCTAGATTTCTCACTCTAAAACCATCACATTTCCATAAAGATTTGAGAAAAAGCCATTAGAGTAAAGTTATTCATTGGAAAGAGAAGAATAATATAGTTTGGAGTAAACACTCCATTGGTTGGATTGAAGGAGCAAATGAGTGTTCTTATTTGGAGTAAGGAGAAAGTCAAGCTAGGTG
The DNA here is from genome assembly GCA_033439115.1 of Firmiana major. Classification (NCBI taxonomy): domain Eukaryota; kingdom Viridiplantae; phylum Streptophyta; class Magnoliopsida; order Malvales; family Malvaceae; genus Firmiana; species Firmiana major. Next base: position 14,235,223 of record CM065903.1, on the reverse strand, counting down.
AGTTTATAATACACTAACTCAAAGTATAGTTATCTAGTTATTGTTGTGAGTAGATGGGTGTATGTATTGATGATAGAAACTACCTAGAATGTAATGGAATAAGTAAAACCTAGAATGAGTCTAGTGTGAGAAAATGTGATGTGGTTGAGTTGATGATGAATGATTGGAACTAAAGTGTTAGTAAGGTGTTATGTATGACTTTAAGATGGTAGAATGAAGCTACATTGTGAGATTAGTCAAGTTAGGAAAATAAGTATATGAGGTGTTTGATAAATTGCCATAGTGAAGTAAATGGTGGACTAAGGGCACTATAAGCCTAATATCAATTTATTATGAATCGATAGGCCTAAAAGAGTTCAATAGACTCTGGAGAAACTAATAAAGCGATCAAAATGGACTTAAGAGGAAGAGAAGCCTTATAAGTGTTAATGAAAACTATAGGTTGAATCAACTATAGTAAATGTAAGAATTGTGTTATATTAGGCCGAATTGATGTGATATGTGATTTCGTGCAGTCCCGAAGATTTCGTTGGAGCTGAATCGAACTGCACAAATGAGCAGCACTGAGGAAGTGGAATCATTCGACATAATTCCAGGTAAGGGAATTCTGTAAGTACTTAGAGATAACTGCTCGTATTTTGTGGGTGAATATAGGGCTTTGTATATGCATGGTTATCTAGAAAGTAATTGATGGTATTTGTGAATAACTATGAGTGTATATATATGATTTGGCTTATGAAGTAAATCTTAAAAGGGAGATAGTAAGGCTACTAATTGTATAAATCACATATTTTGATATTTTTTCAAAATACGTTGCTTTGGTTTAAGTAAAATTGACAGATGGGCTGGCTAGTGATTTCATGATTTGTGAAATAGCACAAGTGAGGTACTAAATTCGGTTTGAGAAGTGTTTTGTTGAAATAGAGCCACCTATCATTCTTATATGAGTTAAATCGTGCTAGAGCATTGCTCGCACTGGATTTTTTGCTATTTTCTATATGTGTGAAACATGCTGGAGCCTAGCTCGCACCATATTTAAGTCAATGATGTTTTATAAGCCGTACTGGAGCTGATAGCTCGTACATGGGTTTTCCTTGACTTACTTATGCATATAACCGTACTGGAGCTATGCTTGTATGTGATTTCTTCATTATTTGTTATGCATAAAGTTGTACTAGAGCTTTACTCGTACGAGGATATTTGCTGATGATGCATCAAATCGTGCTAGAGAGTTGCTCGCACTGAGTTTTCACACTGTGATATGTAATGAGTCGTGTTGGATGCCTCGTGTAGGCTTCGTGTCACACGGATGAGTTGCTAGCATGAGTCGTGGTGGATGCCTCGTGTGGACTACTTCTCACAAGGATGAGATGCTCACACGTGCACTTGAGACTGAGTAGGTTATGCGTGGTATGGGGTTGATAAGACCTACGACAGGCACCCCCAACCATGATATAGGTCCGCGGAGTACGTTGTACTGAGTAGATCACATGGAGTATGTTGTACCATGTGGTTGTGATGTTGATTTAAAAGTCTGGCGTAGGACTAACCCACCTTCGTTCTAGCATGATGCCCCGCTATCACACCCCTCTTCCGGGTGTCCTTCATCCATACTTACTCTACTACGGTTGGGCTGTGAGGCGATGCAATTACTTAAGTTCCCTTGAATTTACAGCGAAAATATTTAAAATTTAATTCACACTCCCAGATGTGTGTAAATATACAACTGTTAGATTTCTTACATAACATCACCATAAAACTGTTACATTTCTTAGGTATAACTGTGCGATGCAAGATAATAGATACAAAATGCTCTTGTGTATATTATTCTTATACCTTTACAGTTGATAGGAGCTGTCCAACGTAAAAAGAGATCCAGAGACCACCGCTTTCCTACTTCTCAGTATTTGGAGGGGGAAAAATAGTGGGGTGAGCAAACCACAGCTCAGTAAGGAAATGAATGCTAGCAGGTAGATATCGTACTACCTACATAGCCCATGCATGTATAAACCAAAAACCATGTTTTCGATATAAATGAAAATATTATACGAAAATGCATTTAAACATACATTTCTCATTTGCACTTTCATGTAAATCATATATGTCATGCTTCCATTTTAAAACATGATTCATAAAACAATGCCCTTACGGCACAAGTGTTTAAATCAGAGATTTATCAAAACACAAAATCTCTTTACTTTCTCAATCATTTCCTTTCCTCAAGTCTCTTTTTCTTTTATGAGTTTTCTATGTTTCTCGAATCTCTGAGACAGGCATGGAATTTTCGGTAATCAAATATCCATGACATATGGCCATAGTCAGTGATCTCAGGCCTCACTGATCAGGTGTGCACCCAGCAGGTAAATAGTATACCAACAGACAATTACACAGTACTACGTACGACTATGGACCCAAGCCCATACTCCAACTCCGATGGACCTTTCATCTTGAACCATGTCTCATATACCGGTGAGCAATCAGCATGACACACAGTCATCACAAGGCTCCAGTGTGGTACAATTTATCGTTAAGGCCCAGCCCATTTCGAGGCCGTCGGCTGGTATCCCCTTGGCTCTCAAACCCCAAGGTTTACCTTAACTCAGTAAAAATAGGTGCGAGTAAAGCTCCAGCACTTTCTCAAAACCATGGTGCGAGTTAAACTCTAGCACAGCACAGGAAAAACATAGAAACATGTGCGAGCTAACACTCTAGCACATAGTCAAAGTCATTAAAACGGGTGTGAGCTAGAGCTCCAACACCAACTCTCATCTCAAATCCAATAGATGTCTATTTTCTCTTTCTAAAACTCAAAACATGTTTATTTATGGAGCATGTCTCTCCATGCTAAAACATGTAAAATTAGCCAACCTATCATCATCATTTCTCAATCACCAATATCAATACAAAATTGAGAAAAACATTGAAAACATGCATATCATGCTATTTCCTTACCCCATCCCATTTCTTAATACATATATATATATATATATCATAGTACATTTAATGCTCCATATCATTTCATAGAATCGTAACATCTCACTAATTCTAGCGATATATCTACGAAATTGCCGTAAAATACGTACGAACATCTCTATAGCTAACACACAATCCCTTACCTTGAATCACGCTCATATTTCCTTTGTCACGTATGCTCCGTTCGTGATCCGGGTTAGTCGGGTTCCACGTTCTTCCAATCTACAGACATAACCATTAAGTCATTTCTTTTCTTTTTCCTAAATATCATCATTATCACTTATTCTCCCATTTATACCTTTCAAGCCTTTAAATCATATTTCACTTTTCCATTTGTATCACTTATCTCATTAAACTATTTCTTAAGCTTTTCATAGATTTCCCTCTTCTTAAATTTCTCTTAACGTTACTCACTCATCACTAAGACTCATTCTTATCAACATTTTGCAAGCCATTCAACCCATACAATGTCTAGAATCCTTATTTAAAGCTTGAGGGTTGAAGATCTTACCCCTTTTTCTTAGCCAAACTTGTGGTAGTCACAACTCCTTCTCTTGGTCACACCAATGTGTGATTTTTGGGTATGTTGTTCTCCTTACTTCAAGGAACAAGTTTGCCTTCTTGAGCTTCTTCCAAAACTGACCGGAATGTGGTGATTTCTACAGTGAGAAAGCTTAGGTTTTGAGAGAAAATGGCAGGTGAGATTTGGTGGAGGAAGAGTTCTGGATTTTCAATCCAATCCCGAGCTCTTTTTATAGATACAGGCTTATGAGATCGATCTGGTCCTTGTAGAGATCAATTTCTATCACGTTTGGTAGTCCTTTTCACCTAACATAACCATTCCCAGATCTATCTTCTCCCTTGATGAGATTGATCTATCAAAGGCCAATTTTCCTCTTGGAGATCGATCTGCCCCTTATAGGAGATCGATCTGTCTAGTCTTGAGATCAATCTGTCTCAAACAGAGAGCTAAGGCGATCAATTTGTTTACCTTAAAATCAATCCTCTCATTATAGAATGCTTAGCAGATCGATCTGTCCTGCTCTATAGCTCAAAATAAGTTCATTTTGGCTCTTCCAGATCGATCTCTCATCCTATGAGATGGATCTGTCATGCATATTTCCAGATTTCTACTATAGTTTTCTACAGAAATTCTCTCACACATCTTTAATTTACTGCCATAATCATTTTCTCATTCATCCATCCTCGACACTTGAAAATGGCATCCAATCATACTTTGTACACATTAAAACTTGTGTGTAATTCTTGCAAGACCAAATATATATACAATATATAACTAAATGGAAGTGTATAACCTATGCAAATCTTCATTCCATTTACTACACTACCTATTTCCCATTCCACTCACATTCATCACATGTTTAAGCCCATTTCTTCAAATTCATACATAATGTAACCTGTACGTACAATCACCATCTCTCATTACAAGTGTGTACATTTAACTTATGGACTTTACATCACATATGCTTCACATTACTAATACATCATTATACTTATGAATTCATTTACATATATTTAAGGTTAAACCTATACATAGTCTTACATTCTCCCCCACTTAGAAAATTTGGTCCTCCAAATTGGAATCAATCATTCTGTGAATAACTTGGGATACTTCTCTTGCATCGAACTCTCCAATTCCTATGTGGCTTCTTTCGATGTTTGATGTTGCCACAAAACCTTAACCAATGAAATCATCTTGTTCCGCAACACCTTCTCCTTCCTATCCAATATCCAGATTGGTTCATCCACATACGACATGCCCTCCTTGAGCTCTAATGGCTCATAGTTAATTACATGTGTCGGATCCGAATAGTACTTTCGAAGCACAGAAATATGGAAGACATTGTGGACTTCCACTAGCTTAGGTGGCAAGGCTAGCTTATATGCTCCATCTCCCACTCTATCCAAAATCTCGAAGGGACCAATGTAACGAGGACTTGGTTTTCCTTTCTTCCTTTACCTCGTTATTCCCTTAGAAGGAGACACTTTAAAAAATACGGACTCACCCACATCAAACTCAAGTGGTCTCCATCTCCTGTCAGCATAGCACTTTTGTCGACTTTGAGCTGTTCGCAGCCTCTCGCATATTATCTGAACATCCTCGGAGGCTTGTTTAACCAAATCGAGAGCGAGCAACTATCTGTCACCAACTTCTTCCCAACCAATAGGCCACCAGCATTTACGACCGTACAGTGCCTCATAAGGGGCTATACCAATACTTGAGTGATAACTGTTATTATCAACGAACTCAATTAATGGCAAGTGATCATCCCATAAGCCTCTAAAATCTAGTGCACACGCTCTCAACATATCCTCCAAGGTCTGTATAGTCCTTTCTGACTGACCATCTGTCTGAGGATGAAAAGCGGTGCTAAAGCTCAATTGGGTCCCCATCGCTTCTTGAAAATATCCTCAAAAGTGGGAAGTGAAGCGGGCATCCCGATCAGAAACAACACTCACTAGGACTCCATGCAATCTCACTATCTCCTGTACATACAAGTTCACTAATGTACTCAAGGTATCTATAGATCTCATGGCTAAGAAGCATGCCGATTTCATTTACCGATCTACTATAACCCATATAGCATCATGGTTCTTACGGGTTCTCGGTAACCCCATCACAAAATCCATGGTGACGTGCTCCCACTTCCATGTCGATATCAGTAGAGGTTGTAACAATCCACCTGGTTTCTGATGTTCAACTTTTACTTACTGATAAATGAGACATCTAGCGACATACTCAGCTATGTCCCTCTTCATTCCAGACCACCAATACACCTTTTGATGATTCTGATACATTTTACTACTCCTCGGGTGTACTGTATATCTTGATAAGTGAGCCTCTGATAAGATCATCTTCCTCAGCTTTGAATCCTTAGGAACACATGTTCTATCTCCAAACCTTAGTACTCCATCTGAACTCAATACAAAATCTATACCCTTCCCCTTCTGAATTTGGCTAATCATATCAATACACCATTGATTAATTTGCTGAGCTTGTCAGATCTCTCAATCAAATCTAGTTCTAATATTAAGCTAGTGATAATCCTATAGTTGCCAATCTTAGGTAGGGTCATATCCAGACTAAGGTTTGTGAATTATTCTAACAACTCTTATTCTCTAACCATCATGCGTGATACCAACCCAAGACTCTTTCTACTCAATGCATCGACAACCACATTCGCCTTCCCCGGGTGGTATAAAATCTCACAATCGTAGTCTTTGAGGAGTTCTAACCACCTTCTTTGTCTCATATTTAACTCTTTCTATGAGAATAAATACTTCAGACTCTTATGATCCATAAAGATATGAAATCTCTCACCATACAATTAGTGGCGCCATATCTTCAATACGAATACTACGACTCCCAACTCCAAATCATGAGTGGGGTAGTTCTTTTCATGATCTTTTAGCTATCTAGATCCATAAGCTACTACCCTTCCATCCTGCATCAAAACACAACCCAATCCTTGATGTGAAGCATCTGTATAAACAGAATAGTTTCCTGAACTGTTAGGGATGATAAGAACTGGCGCGGTAGTTAATCTACGCTTGAGTTCCTGAAAACTCCTCTCACAAGCTTCATCCCATGTAAACTCCACACTCTTCCTTGTAAATATGTCAATGGAGCAGCCAATCTAGAAAAACCCTCTACAAATCTCCTATAGTAACCTGCCAAACCTAGAAAGCTTCTGATCTCTGTGACTAGCCTGGGCGATTCCCACTGAACAACGGCCTTAATCTTGGATGGACCTACTGACACCCCATCCTTCGATACAACATGACCCAGAAATGATATTTGCTCTAGCCAAAAGTCACATTTACTCGGTTTGGCATACATCCTTCTCTCTCGGAGGGTTTGCAAAACAATCCTTAAGTGCTGCTCATGATCTTCCTTGGACCTTGAATACACCAATATATCATCAATAAAGATGATTACGAACTGGTCCAAGTATGGCTTGAATATCTCATTCATTAAAGCCATAAAAGTTGTTGGCGTATTCGTCAACCCGAAAGGTATCACTAGGAATTCGTAATGACCATAGTGGGTGCGAAAAGCTGTCTTGGGCACATCCTCCTTCTGAATCTTCAATTGACGATACACAGACCATATATCTATCTTGGAAAAGATCTGTGCTCCCCGAAGCTGATCCAATAAATCATCGATGTGTGGCAAGGGGTATTTATTCTTGATGGTAGCCTTGTTCAACATCTTATAGTCAATACACAACCTAAGGCTCTCATCTCTCTTCTTTACAAATAATACCGGAGCTCCTCATAGTGAGACGCTTGGTCTTATAAACCCCTAATCTAGCATATCTTGTAACTGCTTCTTTAATTCCTCCAGCTCAACTGGAGCCATCCTATATGGTGACTTGGATATTGGCTCGGTTTCAGGTGTCAAGTAGATACCAAATTCCATTTCTCTATCCAGTGACAATCCTAGTAGATCGTATGGAAAGACAATAGGGAATTCTTTAACCACTGGAATGTCATCCATATCCAGATGTGTTTTGTCCAAATCCACCACATAAGCAATAAAACCTTCAAAACAACATTCATGTCATTTTATACCAATGTACTTTTACTTGCCATAAAATTCAAGATTTCATTTCTTCTCTTAAAATCTTACAACACATTCTTCAGGTAGAGAAACTTAAGGGACTTAGAACGACAGTCTATCACAGCATGATTGGTAGCTAACCAATCCATTCCTAAGATTACATCAATGTCATACATATTCAACAAAATCGGGTTGGCTGTCATGCACTTATCTCCTACCCTCACTTTACAATCTTTATACACTTGCTCGGTTAACTAGCTAACTCTCATTGGAGTACTTATTAATAAAGTCCTACTTAAGTATGTGGGTTCTACAAGACCTTTTAACTTTGATACACATGCAGGTGATATAAAGGAATCCATAGCACCAGAATAAAAAAAGTTATAACCTCCAAATTGAAAATCAAGATTGTACCTTTTATCACTTTCGAAAAGGTATCAGCTGATGCCTGGTCTATCGCATACACATTGCCTTGACCCCCAACTTGCTTTCCTTTTTCTTCAGCCGTGGCTCTCTTCCTTACAGGAGGCATAACTGTAGGAACTCTCTCTGGCTCCTTACCCCTCTGTGGAACTACCTCAACTGCCTCTGGACATTCCTTTGCATACTGTCTGAACTTGCCATATCTGAAGCATCGTGTACTCTGAAGATGACAGGGCCTACAACCATGATATCGGTCACAAGCCCTACACTGATCCGTAGTCGGTCGAGGTCCACCAATCACTATACCTCTGGTTAGTGTTTGAGTAGGAGGCATAAAAGGTCCAGCAGTCTTTTTTTGGGACTCATCTGCCTCTCTCCAATGCTTACTCATAAATCTCCGACCAAATTTGACACCTTTGCCATCTCCCATTTTCCTCGAACCTTTATCCTTACTCTAACTGAACTCAAAAATCTGCAGGTCGTAATCCTGCTAACACAATTGGGCCCATCGTACATCCTCTCTATACGTAGTGACATCAAACGGGGCCAACTTCGCTCAAATTGAAGGCCTCAGTCCATCCACAAATCTGCGGACCCTTATAGCTTCACTCCTGATAGAGTCCGGATCATATCGCCCTAGAGAGGTGAATCGTTACTCGTACTCATCAATTGATCGATTCCCTTGAGTTTGATTCAAAAACTCCATCTGTAACCTGCGTTGAGCGGTATCTGGGATGTATTACTCTCTGAAAGCACCCAAAAACATATCCCACGTGATAGCCATACCCTGAGCTCTCAACATTGGCATGGTGGACTTCCACCAGTGCTCTGCTTTGCCTCTCAGTATAAAGGCAGCAAGCGCTACTCTCTCTATAGCTGAACATCTACAAAAGTTAAATAACTTCTCCATCTGACTGATCCAGTCCTCAGCCACTGTTGGATCCTTTACCCCGCTAAAAGGAGGAGGCTTGAAATCCATGAAATGCCTCAACCTCTCCATATCGTAGTCATATCCATACCTCAAATCATCATCATTACACTGTTATGGGGCTACTGCAGGAGGTACTGGTCGAATATGGGGATCTTGTGGCCTAACCGATTCAGGTTGTGCAGGTGCAACATTCTGAGGTTCAGGTGCAACTGTCGAAGGATTCGATGTAGCCTATCTCGCTGTACCAGGTGTACTGTCAAACCTAGCCATGATCTGACCCATCATAGTCATCATCGTGCGCATGTCTTCCTCTAATCGGGCTATCTGAGGATCGAAAGCCTCTATCTGTTCCTAGGGCTCATGACTAGAGGACGATCTACTGTGCCTCTTAATCTTGTCATTTCGCCCTTGAGCTCTCGAGCTCTCTCCCCTCTTGTGGTGTCTCTCAGGCATAACTCACTATCCTGATAACTTCCTGCATTTACAATAAACTTTTTATTTACCACCAGCTCCGTATACACATTTGTATCTAAATATCGCACAGTAACTTGGGGATGTATGTTTCCTTAGTCCTAAGCATCGACTCACATCAGACCAACCATGCTCTGGTACCAAATCTATCACACCCCACATCCGGGTGTCCTTCATCCATACTTACTCTACTACGATTGAGCTGTGAGGTGATGCAATTACTTAAGTTCCTTGAATTTACAGCGAAAATATTTAAAATTTAATCCACACTCCCAGGTGTGTGTAAATATACAAAATTAATTATATAATAATATCTTTACATAACATCCCCATAAAACTGTTACATTTCTTAGGTATAACTGTGCGATATAAGATAATAGATACAAAATGATCTTATGTATACTGTTCTTATACCTTTACAATTGATGAGAGTTGTCAAATACAAAAAGAGATCCAAAGACCATCGTTTTCCTACTTCTCAGTATTTGGAGGGGGAAAAATAGTGGGGTGAGCAAACCACAGCTCAGTAAGGAAATGAATGCTAGCAAGTAGATATCGTACTACCAACATAGCCCATGCATGTATAAACCAAAAACCATGTTTTCGATATAAATGGAAATATTATACGAAAATGCATTTAAACATACATTTCTCATTTGTACTTTCATGTAAATCATACATGGCATGCTTCCATTCTAAAACATGATTCATAAAACAATGCCCTTGCGACACAAGTGTTTAAATCAGAGATTTATCAAAACACAAAATCTCTTTACTTTCTCAATCATTTCTTTTCCTTAAGTCTCTTTTTCTTTTATGAGTTTTCTCTATTTCTCGAATCTCTGAGACAGGCATGAAATTTTTGACAATCAAATATCTATGACATATGGCCATAGTTAGTGATCCTAGGCCTCACTGATCAGGTGTGCACAGTGCATCACTTCGCCTGAAGGGGGAGGGGTCAGTCCTACCCTCCAACTCATCTCAATAAACCTCATCTCCTCATATACTCAAGGTATAAGGTACACCATGTGTCATCTACGCGATACTCGTACTCACGTGCACCCAGCATGGTACATAGTTTACCAACGGACAACTAAACAGTACTACGTACGACAATGGACCCAAGCCTATACTCCAACTCTGATGGACTTTTCATCCTGAACCATGTCTCATATACCAGGTGAGCAATCAGCGTGACACACAGTCATCGCAAGGCTCCAATGCGATAGAATTTATCGTTAAGGCCCAGCCCGTTCCAAGGTCATCGACTGGCATCCCCTTGGGTCTAAGACCCCTAAGTTTACCTCAACTCAGTAAAAACAGGTGCGAGCAAAGCTCCAGCACTTTCTCAAAACCATGGTGCAAGTTAAACTCCAGCACGGCACATCAGAAACATAGAAACATGTGCGAGCTAACACTCTAGCACATAGCCAAAGTCATTAAAACGGGTGTGAGCTAGAGCTCCAACACCAAATCTCATCTCAAATCCGATAGATGGGTATTTTCTCTTTTTAAAACTCGAAACATGTTTATTTATGGAGCATGCCTCTCCATGCTAAAACATGTAAAATTAGCCAACCTATCATCATCATTTCCCAATCACCAATATCAATACAAAATTGAGAAAAATATTAAAAACATGCATATCATGCTATTTCCTTACCCCATCCCATTTGTCAATACATATAAATATCTATATATATCATAGTACATTTAATGCTCCATATCATTTCATAGAATCATAATATCTCAGTAATTCTAGGGATATATCTACGAAATTACTGTAAAATACGTACTAACATCTCTATAGCTAACACACAATCCCTTACCTTGAATCGCGCTCGTATTTCCTTTGTCACGTATGCTCCGCTCATGATTCGGGTTAGCCAGGCTCCACGTTCTTCCAATCTACACACATAACCATTAAGTCATTTCTTTTCTTTCTCCCAAATATCCTCATTATCACTTATTCTCTCATTTATACCTTTCAAGCCTTTAAATCATATTTCACTTTTCCATTTGTATCACTTATCTCATTAAACTATTTCTTAAGCTTTCCATAGATTTCCCTCTTCTTAAATTTCTCTTAACGTTACTCACTCATCACTACGAATCATTCTTATCAACATTTTGCATGCCATTCAACCCATACAATGTCTAGAATCTTTATTTCTTAAGGGTTGAAGATCTTACCCTTTTTTCTTAGCCAAACTTGTGGTAGTCACAACTCCTTCTCTTGGTCATACCAATGTGTGATTTTTGGGTATGTTGTTCTCCTTGCTTTAAGGAACAACTTTCTCTTCTTGAGTTTCTTCCAAAACTGGCTGAAATGTTATGATTTCTAGAGTGAGAAAGCTTAGGTTTTGAGAGAAAATGACAGGTGAGGTTTGGTGGAGGAAGAGTTCTAGGTTTTCAATCCAATCCTGAGCTCCTTTTTATAGATGCAGGCTTGTGAGATCGATCTGGTCCTTGTAGAGATCAATTTTTGCATGTTTGGTAGTCCTTTTCACCTAACATAGCCACTCCCAGATCGATCTTCTCCCTCGATGAGATCGATCTGTCGAAGGCCAATTTTCCTCTTAGAGATCGATCTGCTCTTTACAAAATCCTTAAGGAGATCGATCTGTCTAGTCTTGAGATAGATCTGTCTCAAATAGAGAGCTAAGGAGATCGATCTGTTTACCTTAAAATCGATCCTCTCATTACAGAATGCTTAGTAGATCGATCTAGTTCCATTGGAGATCGATCTGTCCTGCTTCATACCTCAAAATAAGTTTATTTTGGCTCTTTCAGATTGATCTCTCATCCTATGAGATCGATCTGTCATGCATATTTCTCGATTTCTACTACAGTTTTCTACAAAAATTCTCTCACACACATCCTTAATTTGTTGCCATAGTCATTTCCTCATTCATCCGTCCTCGAGACTTGAAAATGACATCCAATCACACTTTGTACACATTAAAACTTTTGTGTAATTCTGGCAAGACCAAATATATATACAATATATAAAAAAAATGGAAGTGCATAACTTATGCAAATCTTCATTCCATTTACTACACTACCTATTTCCCATTCCACTCACATTCATCACATGTTTAAGCCCATTTCTTCATATTCATACATAATGTAACTTGTACGTACAATCACCATCTCTCATTACAAGTTTGTACATTTAACTTATGGACTTTACATCATATATGCTTCACATTAATAGTACATCATCATACTTATGATTCATTCACATATATTCAAGGTTAAACCTATACGAGGTCTCACACCCGCACATCGAGATCTGTGTGGTCTTGGATGATTATGATATAGTTGGAAACAGAGTCCTTAGTTTACCATGACCACCTGTCTCACATGATATCGTATGGTTTTAGATACCGATGATGATTTATGTTATCCAAGGTAGACTCGAGGGAGGGGTCGAACCGTGTGGTATGTTTTAAAGGAATGATGCATTGTTTTGATGGGTTTTGCTAATGTTTTGACAAGGTGTTACGCTTTGAGGGAATGATTTATGATGAACATTGTGATTTGAAATGAAATCAAAAAATGTTTATTGTATTGAGCATAAGAGGTTTCCACATGATGATTTTCCATGTTACATGCATATTTCCATGTTTTTCAGTACATGATATATGTATATACATGTGGCGTAGTTTTATTGTTTCCTCATGCTCTGAATATAAATGATTTATGTCATGATATTATCAGCATGTAGATAGTGTAGTTATCTACCATGCTTGCATTATTTCCTTTCTGAGCATGTAGTTGCTCACCCCTTCATTTCCCCCTCTACAGAACGCGCACAGTAACCTAGTGAAGGACTGAGGCGTTATATTTTAGTTATTCGCTGCTCTCCATCGCCCAGAGGTATACACACATGAATTCTTTTTGTATCTAAACATGTAATAGCACAGTAATCATTCTGAATTGTAATATGGGGGATATATGTAATACCCATAACTCCATACGTACTTATTTTATGAAGTATGATGCATATGTACGTTGTTATAAGAATAGCTTAAGAAGCTATGATGTATGTATATGTATTTTTACATGTGTATAAGTGATAAAAGGAATGTAAGGATATTAGAAATTTAATGAAACATCCATGATTTTAAGTTATATGCACAAGTTTCATTAACTATGAACTATGTGGAATGGATACCATTGTGTGTCAAGTGTACACAGAATGCAAATTGAGGTATGTAGCAAATTTGGATAAGTGTATACCCAAAATTTATAGAAAACTATAGGAAATGAGGGTATAGGGGATGAGAGATGTCAGACCCGGATTTTTGTAGCTTATTTCCTTATGATTCCTATGTGTATGAACACTATGTAATTATGGTTGAATCATAAGAAGAGTATTTACTAGATTTAAAGTATTAGTGAAATGAATTAACACGCAAAAGCTACATAAAATGCCTAATGTGGACGATGGGTATCACAGGCTAAACCGAGTCATTCTAAATCATTCTGACTAAAAATAAGAACTAAAAATAAGAGGGCGTAGTGAGCTCATGAAGGAAAGTCAGCTTGATTTAGACCCGAACATACAAAACGAGAGTAAAAGCTAAAAAGGGTAAAATGGACCTTTTCGGTGAGAAAAGGAGTTTCGGGTGAAATTATCCACCGAGAGCGGTTGGGATATAAAGACGAGAGTGTAAGACATAATATATGACACTTTCGAAAATTGGAGAAAAAGTCAACTTAGTCAACGGTTAAGGAAAAAGTCAACTATAGTTAAGAAAGTGGACTTTTACCATAGTTGACTAATCAAAGTTAGAAATTAACCTAATTGTGGAGAAAAATTTAGGGAAAAATATTCTTGGCTGGAATACAAGATAATCATCCCCTGAAGTAAGGAAAATTTATTCGGAAGGATTCCGGAATAAATTTAATGGTTAAAAACGTAATGGGCCTAAGGTGAAAATTTTAAAGCCCATTAAGGTATACTAAACGTATATCGAAATTTTTAGGTCCTTTAGACCGAATTATTGGACCAATTGATCGGCCAAATTTTGAGACAATAAAAGGCCCGAGGTATAGTAAAAATTTCAGCCCGAAAGCCCATTAGGAAAGCCCAAACCGAGAAGCCCAATTGGAAAAGCCCATGAGATAAATATCTAACCATAGTTAAAGTTAACTATGACTCATAAGGTGACTCATAAGGTGACTCATTGTCACGACCCAAATTACCTAAAAATCCCTACAAATTTTTCGCTTTTCATTTCCTTACCAGCCGTGAACAGTTACACTACTCAACAGTTGGGCTATGATTCGGTGTTAGTAACCTCTCACCTATTTACCATTCCATTTTCATATTCACATTCACATATCAATTTATTTAAACAAAATACATCCCCAATATTAAATCCATGTACAGTACTGTGCCTCTATATGTTCAGATACAAAAATTATATAAATGTGTTTACCTGATCTTGATAAGAAACAGCGGATAACCGAGATGCGAGACTATTGTCGCTCTCTTCTACTGAATATACCCTGTGGGGTGGAAAATGAAAGGGTGAGCGAAACGTGCTCAGTAAGGCAATAATGTAAGTAGGTAGATAACTATACTAGCTACGTGCTGATAATGTCATGATATAAAAATCGTTTACTTTCAGAGCATGAGGTATGACTAAAACGATGCCACATGTATGTATATATCATATACAAGAAATCATGAAATCGACATATAAAGCACACATGAAAAATCATCATGTATGACATCTCATGCTCGTCACATTAAAACTCATTTGTTTAATCACAAACTCATCACTTTGAAACTTATTTGTTTCATCATAAATTCATCGCATTTAAAACTCATTTATTTCATCATAAACTCTCACTTTAAAACTCATTTGTTTCATTATAAAACAACTTCATCAAGGTCAAACCCATCTCTCGGGAATACCTTGATTCATCAAATCAAATCTCTTTTAAAAACATAAATCGGGACTACCCCTCCATCGGGTTTGTCCTGGTCTATCTAGACCGTATGATATCATGTGAGGCATGTAGGTTACTGTATAAAAAATCGAGGACTATGGCCATACTTTGTCCCTATGATCCCAGGCACACGGATCCCGGTGTGCGGGGTATCACAACTGCAACGGGAGGTGGGGTCAAGTCCTACCCGCCAGAATATCAAGTAACATCATAGAGTCATCATGACCGCACAGTACAGCGTACTCCGTGTGACATACACGGTACATCGTACTCCGTGGACCCATATCATAGTCTGGGGGTGCCTGCCGTAGGTCTTATCCAGCCCAATACTATGTCGATAACCAACCCATGTCTCAAAGTATATGTGCGAGCATCTCAACTCTCTGTGACACACAGTCTACAGGAGGCTTCCGCACGACTATATGCATGTCAACTCGCGTCTAGTGCGTTTATGTGAGCATCCTGCTGCCCGCCCCACACCAGGTCACAGGCTTGCGGAGCTCCAGCACCACGCTATGCATATCATTATATCTAAAATCTCGTGCGAGCGAAGCTTCAGCACGGTTTTGTGCACACACAAATTTCTCGTACGAGCAATGCTCCAGTACGGCTTTTCATGAGAATAAATCAGTAAACTTGAGTGTGAGTAAGACTCTAGCACTCTTTTAGTCATGTAAATACGATAGGTGGCTCACTTTTAATAAAACATCTTTTAAAATAGTAACCGATACAAACCGGTACCCTTTCGTAAAATTCACGAAATGAACAGCCCACCTATGTGTATATTTGCTTAAATCAAAGCAATATATTCATATAAAGCATTAAAAACATGAAATCATGCAATTTACCTGCCTTACAACCCTTTTTGTAAATTTTACTCCTAGGGGCAAAATCGTCTTTTTCCTTTATTTATCTAAGCCCCGATTTTCGTAAAAATTATTATTTCGTTTACTAGATACTTAGATAAATTCTAAGCCCTGTAAATACCCTCAAAATATGTATAGGCATCTCTATGCACTTACAAAATTCCCTTACCTCGATTCTCGTCGAGTCTGACCTTTCCACTGATGTCACGTCGCGCAGTCCGATCTGCTCCCAATCAAACCTCCGGAACTGCGTATAATTATTCCTCAGGTCAGATATCATACAACTTAATTGTATTTCCTATTTTCTGGGCCTAATTTAAATCATTGGGCCCATTTCCCTATTGGGCCCGATTGCACTTTAATGGGCCTTAATCGGCCTTAAGCCCATTTTTCACTTAATTTTTTACACTATCGAGGCCTATTGGGAGTATTCAGCTTACCGATAATTATCGAGCTTCGTTCCAAACTCATTGGATAGCCTGTATACCATTTACGGTAATTACGTTGTAAATCCGATTAATATTCCTTTTATACAGAATTAATCCATAAATTTCGTAAAATAATCGAAACTCTGTATTAAAGGATTCTAATTGTCGAAATTAAAATGTACTTACCCAATATAATGCGGGATACGAAAATCGGAACTCAATCAGCTCTCGTTCGGGCTTTGTCGTACAACTGCACAATTATATATTTAATCCCGGGTTACTTTCAGATTAAATATAATTTAAATAAATTTTTCGAAAGTCAAATTGGTCACTTTTGACCTCTTATCGACTTACCCGAAGTCCGGTGTATCCCCAAAAATTCTTTCCCTTTTTCTTTTTCTCTTTTTCCCCCTTTTTCCCTTCTTTCTTGGCTGAACCGGTTCAGTCCTGTTCAGACCCGGTTCAACCCGGTCCGGTTCAGCCGGTTCAACCCGGTTCACCCTTTTGCTGAACCGGTCCGTACTAGTTCAGACCATTCCACCGTCGTTCACGGCGTTTCCGACCGGTTCTCGGCTCGGTTCTCGCGCCATTCGACTCGTCTGCACTGGGGGAGTGTTCGGCTGGGGTCGGGGTTGGCCGAATCACGCCAGTGGCCGCCGGATTCGTCTTCTCCCTCCGCGGCACTCTCCCTCTCGATTTGCCGAATTTTGGTGGTTTCGTCGGCCAATACCGGTCTCAAAAGAACCGGCTCCTCCTCCTGAACTCGTCGGTACCCGCCGTTCGAGCCCAGCTGCCGTGGATCGCCGGTACCGACTCCGTTTTCCCCGCGGTCTTCTCTTCCTCCGTTCGTCGGGTACAGCCATCGTCGGCGCGCGTCACCGGTGCCAATGGCTTCACCGGCCTCTCCTCTTGCTACTCGGCCCTTCGTCGGAGGCCGTCGGTGCCCGGTGGCCGTCAGTCGGACGAGCCACGCGCGTCTCCCTCTCCGTTTTCCCTCACTTCTTCTCTCTCCCCGACTTTTACAGATTTTTTATTTTTTTTTTACAATTATTATTTTATTTAACAATTTATTTTATTATTAAAATATTCATTAAAATAGTCTAAAAAAATCTGAAAATATCTACAAAATTAATATTTTATTCCAAACAATTTAACTTAATTTAATTTATTTTATTTATTATATTTTTAATCATTTTTCGGGTATAATTTCTTCGTATTTTCGGGATATTGTCTAAAGTGACTTTTCGATATTTCTAAAAATTCCAGATCTTGATCAATTGGACTCGAAATTGTATAATTCCTCATTATTGATCAAGATATCCTAAATCCTTATTTTTTAATTAAATTTTCTTATCGAATTTATCCCGACTTTTGATCTTTTGACCGTTTTGCCCTTCACATGTTCGGGATTTATTTAATCCGACTTCCCTTCACGAATACTCATTCATTTTGTATTTTAAATCCTTATCTCCTGTCCAAATCCCGTTTCATTTTATTTGTGAACATTTTTCTACCTCATAAAATTTACGATTTAATTTCGGGTCTTACAAATCTCCCCCACTTAAGGAATTTGGTCCTCCAAATTAGAACCAAGTCATATGAGTCCATATACAACTCCGGATACATCGATCGTATCATACTCTTAAATTCTTATATGACCTTCTCCGGAGTGTATTACTACCAAAGGATTTTAATTAGGGAGATCCTCTTAAATCTCAATACTTCCTCTTTCCTGTTTAATGCCCGAATCAACTTATCAATATACTTATATTTTCATTAAACTGAACTTTTTGATCTCATATCCTATCACCTATGCTGGATCTGGATAATATTTTCGAAGATCGAAAGCTGAGACACATTGTGGGTGCCTGTTAATTCAGGTGATAACACCACCTACAGGTCTTATCTTCCACTTGTCCAATCTCTCAAAAGATTCAATCCAGCGAAACTCAATTTACCTTCTTCCAAAAGCTCGCTATGTCCTTATTCTCTTAGAACAATTAACTTTCAGCCATACTAATTCACCAAGTGTGGATTCCAATACTTTTCTATCTGCTCCGAGGTGTTTTTAATCTCTCACTCTTAATCAGAGACTTATTATCCAAGGTCAAAAGTAATTCTATCTGTCACCCACTTTTTCTTATACAATTTGGGGAACAACCCCTACAGCCATACACTGCCTCTTATCTTGTTATCCCGATACTCAAGTGACAACTGTCGTTATGGACGGATTCGATTTGTAATAACTGATCATCCCAGGAGCATAAAAAATCAAAGGCACACGCTTTCATCGGATCCTCCAGAACTTGTACAGTCCATCTTTGACTGACCATCTGTTTGAGGACGGAAAGCCGTGCTAATACTCAGTCAGGTTCCCATAGCTTCCTGAAGAATATTCCCTAAAGTAAGAAGTGAAGCGGGAATCCCTATATAATACCATGCTCACTGGAACGCTACTTAATGTTCCACGATCTTTCTTACACATGAATCCTCATATACACTCTGAGTATTTGGAAATTTCATAACCAAAAAGTGGGTAGACTTAGGCAATCTGTCGGCTATCATCCAAATAGCCTCGTAATTCACCTGGGTTCTGTGTAACCCATCATAAAATTCATGGAGACTTGCTCTCATTTTTCGTACCGTGTCGATATAGGTAGGTGCTGCAATAACTCTGCAGACTTTTAATACTCTACCTTACTCTGCTGACATACTAGGCACTTTTCTACAATCTCTACCATGTCTCTTTTCACATCTGATCACCCATACCCCTTTTCAGAGAATTCAATATATATATTCATTACTTTCCGTATGCACTGTATATCCCGAAGAGTGAGCTTCTGACAACATCACTATCTCATCAACTATGGTCCTAGGGAGCACTTATACTGTCTCTGAACCTCTCTGTAAATCATTATCACACTCTTTGTGATCTCTGTCACTGTACCCTTCTGAATCTGACCCAACTATCGACATCCTGCCGATCATCATGCTAAGCCTGTCAAATTCAGGCACTCTCATCCGGTTCTAGTCTCAGGCTAGCTGTCACACAATCACTGTCATCATCAGAAGGGATTACATCAATACTGAGGCTCATAACTGCTCTAGCAGCTCACGCTCCCTGACCATCATATGCAATACCATCCCAAGGCTCTTTCTACTCAAAGCATCAGCCTTTCCTGAGTGGTACAATTTTCACAATCAAAATTTCTCAGAAGCTTTAGCCCACTATGTAATCTCATATTTGCCTCTTTCTGTGAAAACAGTTACTCGGGCTTTATGATCAGTGTATATCCAAAATTTCTCACCCTGTACATAATAGTACCATATCCTTGGTACAAATACTATTGCCAACTTTAAATCATGGGTCAGATAGTTTATTTCGTAATCGAGGAGTTGTCTGACTCCATACTTGACTATCTCCCCATTATACATCAATACACAGCTCCTTCATAATTTTGAGGTATCCATACTCACTGGGAACATCTTGAGCTATTGGGTATGGTGAAATTAATCACGGTGGTCAGTTCATACTTCATCACGCCAAATTCACGTCACAACAATAATCTTATTTATCATCTCATTCCAAGACCACGTTTTCTTAGTTAAACGTGTCAACCAGGTATATCCTTTTAGAACTCGCAGCAACCATCTGCAAAAGTCATTTCCCAATTGTTGCTTATAAATCGCCCTAGACTTTAACTACACCCAACATATCATCGATACTGGTGATTACAATTTCAATCCTTGACTTATTTACGCATAAGCGTATAAGATCCTTCAAAATCGCTTACGTTTTCAGGTACTAACCTGCGTCATTTCCTTTTCTTATCTTAACGGCTCTTATTAAATTTTTCTATGTTAGTCTTTATGATTGTCGAAATTTTTATATTCTTATCGTCTTAGTAATGGTATCCTAATGCTAAAGATATTTATTACGATGATCGATTTCCTGTTATAGATTATATATATACTTTTAGACGCTGTCAAGTCTTCAGGCGGGGAGGTATTTTGAAATACCTTTATTAACCCTTAGACTTAACCACAGTTACTTTACATATATGTCCTTGTGGTCACAATTTATTTTCACGACTTATCGCTTAATCCTAATGACTTTATATCGTAAAGATGTTCTTACCTTGCATACGCCTCTTACTCCGATACATCTTGTATTTAGGATCAAAACACCTCTCCAAGATCATCTCCGTCGTATATCAATCATGACAAATCTCTTGTCATTATTCATTCCGTGAGTACAATCCTTTACTCCTTTAATTTCAATCGCTGCACCCCTTTTTTATCACTTGTCAATACTTACAGTATACTTTTTCAGTGATGTTTTCACCCCTGTTTTCAACTTAAAATCTCTATATCCTTATTTCGTTAATTAATCCTCCTCTATTGGGGTACTCATTTATCAGAATTGTCCCTAATGATGTAGGTATTCATGCCTTTTTACTCACTTATATGCGAATGAAGGCGGTATAAATAAATATGTGACACCAGGATCAATGAACATATGTACTTCATTATTCATAACAAGTGTGGTATCTTACACCACATCCCTGAAACATCAATAGTGTCCTGGTCCAAGACATCCTCCCACCTTCGTCCAACAGCCTACTTTCCTTATTCTTTTCGGCTATGGCTTCCCTTTTTCGGTGCGGAGATACCAATAGGATTTTCTCTGTCTCTTTGCCCTTCTGTGGGGCAGTCTTGCCCAACTCTGAGCAATCAAAACAAATGGTCCGTCTTACCACACTTAACGGCCATTTTCATCAATACCGTGTAGGTATAAACACTCCTTCTGTGGTATCCACCACACATCTCACACTGCTTACAGTGCTTACACTACTATTCTGCTTCGTAGCAAGTCGGGGTCCTCCAATCACAATACCCCTCAAGAGTGCCAAAATTGGATGCACTGGGGCCTTACCAATTATCTTTTTCCTATTTTAACATCTTTGTCATTTCTCGATTCTCTTTTCTGTCTCTATTTCAGCCCTCACTACCTTTCCCAATCTCAGAGGCGTGCAATTCATGTTCTTATCTACCCAACTGTAAATCTGCGCACTGCCTCGATATAGGTAATATCTCAAGGGCCAATCGGACTCAAATTGAAAAGTTGAGCCATTTCATGAACTTTTAGACATCTCGACTGTCACCTGTTCATAGTGTCGAGGTAATATTTGCCAAAGAATATAACTGAGTTTCATACTCATAATCAATTTAGTATTCCTGGGCAGTGTAAGAAATTTTTCCTTTAAATCATGTTCGGGATATCCTATCACCGGAATACATCCAATAAGATTTCTCATCTTAGCTATGGACATTTAACACTTAAGATGGGTCGAACAGGTTTCCACCAATGTTCCGCTGCGCCCTCGTATCTCATTCATAATCTGAGCAATTAGCTTCTCAAAATAATCTTCACACTCCGTTCCAATCTCGCGAAGCGTGTCTCAATACTATCCGATCACTCTGTCGGACTCTGAGAGGCATGCTCAACATTAGCCTCCATTTCCATTTCATCCTGATTCTCACAGGTCAACTCAGCACGACTTAGCAGACTCAGGTCTACCTCTACGACCTCTGCCTCGTGCACTATCTCATCTTGAGTCTCATATCATGACTCATTTGATTCTCAGATTGATCTCTACGGTCTCGAGCATGTGTACTCGCCACTTTACCATAGCGGCTATCGGTTATAACAACTATATTCTTGCATTCGAAATAAAATTCTTAGCTGCAGTTCCATCTTGATATACACAATTGTATCTAAACAATGCACAGTACATGGGGATGTAAATTTACTTAACCACTAACACCGACTCATATCAGGCCAACTTAAGCTCTGATACCATTAAATTTGTCACGACCCAAATTACCTAAAAATCCCTACAAATTTTTCGCTTTTCATTTCCTTACCCGCCGTGAACAGTTACACTACTCAACAGTTGGGCTATGATTCGGTGTTAGTAACCTCTCACCTATTTACCATTCCATTTTCATATTCACATTCACATATCAATTTATTTAAACAAAATACATCCCCAATATTAAATCCATGTACAGTACTGTGCCTCTATATGTTCAGATACAAAAATTATATAAATGTGTATACCTGATCTTGATAAGAAGCAGCGGATAACCGAGATGCGAGACTATTGTCGCTCTCTTCTACTGAATATACCCTGTGGGGTGGAAAAAAATGAAAGGGTGAGCGAAACGTGCTCAGTAAGGCAATAATGTAAGCAGGTAGATAACTATACTATCTACGTGCTGATAATGTCATGATATAAAAATCGTTTACTTTCAGAGCATGAGGTATGACTAAAACGATGTCACATGTATGTATATATATCATATATAAGAAATCATGAAATCGACATATAAAGCACACATGAAAAATCATCATGTATGACATCTCATTCTCGTCACATTAAAACTCATTTGTTTAATCACAAACTCATCACTTTGAAACTTATTTGTTTCATCATAAATTCATCGCATTTAAAACTCATTTATTTCATCATAAACTCTCACTTTAAAACTCATTTGTTTCATTATAAAACAACTTCATCAAGGTCAAACCCATCTCTCGGGAATACCTTGATTCATCAAATCAAATCTCTTTTAAAAACATAAATCGGGACTACCCCTCCATCGGGTTTGTCCTGGTCTATCTAGACCGTATGATATCATGTGAGGCATGTAGGTTACTGTATGAAAAATCGAGGACTATGGCCATACTTTGTCCCTGTGATCCCAGGCACACGGATCCCGGTGTGCGGGGTATCACAACTGCAACGGGAGGTGGGGTCAAGTCCTACCCGCCAGAATATCAAGTAACATCATAGAGTCATCATGACTGCATGGTACAGCGTACTCCGTGTGACATACACGGTACATCGTACTCCGTGGACCCATATCATAGTCTGGGGGTGCCTGCCGTAGGTCTTATCCAGCCCAATACTATGTCGATAACCAACCCATGTCTCAAAGTATATGTGCGAGCATCTCAACTCTCTGTGACACACAGTCTACAGGAGGCTTCCGCACGACTATATGCATGTCAACTCGCGTCTAGTGCGTTTATGTGAGCATCCTGCTGCCCGCCCCACACCAGGTCACAGGCTTACGGAGCTCCAGCACCACGCTATGCATATCATGATATCTAAAATCTCGTGCGAGCGAAGCTTCAGCACGGTTTTGTGCACACACAAATTTCTCGTACGAGCAATGCTCCAGTACGGCTTTTCATGAGAATAAATCAGTAAACTTGAGTGCGAGTAAGACTCTAGCACTCTTTTAGTCATGTAAATACGATAGGTGGCTCACTTTTAATAAAACATCTTTTAAAATAGTAACCGATACAAACCGGTACCCTTTCGTAAAATTCACGAAATGAACAGCCCACCTATGTGTATATTTGCTTAAATCAAAGCAATATATTCATATAAAGCATTAAAAACATGAAATCATGCAATTTACCTGCCTTACTACCCTTTTTGTAAATTTTACTCCTAGGGGCAAAATCGTCTTTTTCCTTTATTTATCTAAGCCCCGGTTTTCGTAAAAATTATTATTTCGTTTACTAGATACTTAGATAAATTCTAAGCCCTGTAAATACCCTCAAAATATGTATAAGCATCTCTATGCACTTACAAAATTCCCTTACCTCGATTCTCGTCGAGTCTGACCTTTCCACTGATGTCACGTCGCGCAGTCCGATCTGCTCCCAATCAAACCTCCGGAACTGCGTATAATTATTCCTCAGGTCAGATATCATACAACTTAATTGTATTTCCTATTTTCTGGGCTTAATTTAAATCATTGGGCCCATTTATCCCTATTGGGCCCGATTGCACTTTAATGAGCCTTAATCGGCCTTAAGCCCGTTTTCCACTTAATTTTTTGCACAATCGAGGCCTATTGGGCGTATTCAGCTTACCGATAATTATCGGGCTTCGTTCCAAACTCATTGGATAGCCCGTATACCATTTACGGTAATTACGTTGTAAATCCGATTAATATTCCTTTTATACAGAATTAATCCATAAATTTCGTAAAATAATCGAAACTCTGTATTAAAGGATTCTAATTGTCAAAATTAAAATGTACTTACCCAATATAATGCGGGATACGAAAATCGGAGCTCAATCGGCTCTCGTTCGGGCTTTGTCGTACAACTGCACAATTATATATTTAATCCCGGGTTACTTTCAGATTAAATATAATTTAAATAAATTTTTTGAAAGTCAAATTGGTCACTTTTGACCTCTTACCGACTTACCCGAAGTCCGGTGTATCCCCAAAAATTCTTTCCCTTTTTCTTTTTCTCTTTTTCCCCCTTTTTTCCCTTCTTTCTTGGCTGAACCGGTTCAGTCCGGTTCAGACCCGGTTCAACCCGGTCCGGTTCAGCCGGTTCAACCCGGTTCACCCTTTTGCTGAACCGGTCCGTACCGGTTCAGACCATTCCACCGTCGTTCACGACGTTTCCGACCGGTTCTCGGCTCAGTTCTCGCGCCATTCGACTCGTCTGCACTGGGGGAGTGTTCGGCTGGGGTCGGGGTTGGCCGAATCACGCCGGTGGCCGCCGGATTCCTCTTCTCCCTCCACGGCACTCTCCCTCTCGATCTACCGGATTCCGGTGGTTTCGCCGGCCAATACCGGTCTCAAAAGAGCCGGCTCCTCCTCCTAAACTCGTCGGTACCCGCCGTTCGAGCCCAGCTGCCGTGGATCGCCGGTACCGACTCCGTTTTCCCCGCGGTCTTCTCTTCCTCCGTTCGCCGGGTACAGCCATCGTCGGCGCGTCACCGGTGCCAATGGCTTCACCGGCCTCTCCTCTTGCTACTCGGCCCTTCGTCGGAGGCCGTCGGTGCCCGGTGGCCGTCGGTCGGACGAGCCACGCACGTCTCCCTCTCCGTTTTCCCTTACTTCTTCTCTCTCCCCGACTTTTACAGATTTTTGATTTTTTTTTTTTTACAATTATTATTTTATTTAACAATTTATTTTATTATTAAAATATTCATTAAAATAGTCTAAAAAAATCTGAAAATATCTACAAAATTAATATTTTATTCCAAACAATTTAACTTAATTTAATTTATTTTATTTATTATATTTTTAATCATTTTTCGGGTATAATTTCTTCGTATTTTCGGGATATTGTCCAAAGTGACTTTTTGATATTTCTAAAAATTCCAGATCTTGATCAATTGGACTCGAAATTGTATAATTCCTCATTATTGATCAAGATATCCTAAATCCTTATTTTTTAATTAAATTTTCTTATCGAATTTATCCCGACTTTTGATCTTTTGACCGTTTTGCCCTTCACGTGTTCGGGATTTATTTAATCCGACTTCCCTTCACAAATACTCATTCATTTTGTATTTTAAATCCTTATCTCCTGTCCAAATCCCGTTTCATTTTATTTGTGAACATTTTTCTACCTCATAAAATTTACGATTTAATTTCGGGTCTTACACTCATGGTTCAGATTTGGAAAGTCAAGCATAGTGGCTGAAAAGTAAGGCTTAATGGCTAAGTAAGTGGCTTATAAATGCAGCCACACCTTGGTCATCTTCATCACACAATTCCGGCTAGAGAAGAACACCATTGAAACATAACCATTCAAGCTTTCTCTCACTAGAAATCACTAGGAATTAGACATATTTGGAACTTGCATTCTTCATGGAAGTTGTTCCAAATTGAAAGGAGATTAACATATGTTGGAATTGGCTATCAAGGAGCCATAGAGTGCAAACCGAGAGCCTCCAAAGTTTCGGCCAAAGGGAGAACACAACAATTGGTATATTTTCTAATTTCCAATTTCATATATGTTAATGTATGAATGATTTCAAGTATGTTGATATATGTTTTAAGCATTGAAACATATTAAATCACCATTAAGAGGGTTAGGCCGAGAGTGATCAATGAGATATTAAAATATGTCAATTGGATTTTAAGACATAAATGGATTAGTATACATGTATTAATGTTAATGGTATAATTAGAATTAATCAAATTGATTAATTAATACATGTAAATTGTTGGCAATCAAGGTGTTTGATAAAATGCCTAAATGAACTATAGGATGATTAGTAATATTGCCTACCAAGTGTTTGTGAAAATGCCTAAGTGAAAATGGCTAGGAAATAGGCATGTATGGCATGCCATGGTGGAAACCGAGAATGGCTAGCTCTCGGCCAAGGCATGTGGCCGAGAGGCCCAATGGGCCAAGCCCAATATTTTTAGGCCCAATAGGGTGTAATGGGCCTAAGACAAGCCCAATAAGAGTTGGTGGGCCCCACAAGCCCAATAGGCCCAACAAAAGTGAATAGTAAAATGGAAATGGACTTAAGGCCTAGTTAGGCCCATTAAGGATTTTTAAGGCCCATTAAGGGAAATTAAACTGTATTAATGTGTAATACAGTAGGAAAATGATAATTAACCTGAGGAATGGTTATTTACAGCTCCGGAGTTTACATCGAGAGCTGATCGGACTGCGGGATTTAGCAGCACCGAGGAAGTGAGGTCACGAGACGTGATCCGAGGTAAGGGACTTTTGCGAGTAGTTAGAGATACCTGCACGTATTTTCAACTGCTTCTGCATTCACTTAAAAACTCTAAGGGTCAGAGAAAGTGAATAATAATTATTGCGACCCGATAGTGGTAAATTACGATTTTGCCCCTAGTTAGTCAAAAAGTCAACTTTTGTGAGAAGTTGCAAAAAGCATGGAAAATACTATTGTGAGTGTTTAAATGCTATTAGCATGAAAATAAATAGATGGGCTAATGATTTTAAGATTTATATGACTTAAGCACACTTTTAGTGCTGATTTTACTATTTTGTAAACAATCCCTTTTAAATAGCCATCTATCATATTATATGAGAATGAATCGTGCTAGAGCATAGCTCGCACTGGGATTCATATGTTTTCCACATACATAGTGCTGGATTTTGATACGCACTAGATTTTCATGACATGCATGATAGAGTACTGGAGTTTTACTCGTACTCAGCTTTGAATGATATATGCATGACAGAGTGCTAGAGCGTGGCTCGTACTCGATTCTTCATGGTTTATACATGACATAGTGCTGGGAGCTATTGCTCGTACTTGATTTTGATATTGTGCATAGCATAGTACTGGGAGCTATTGCTCGTACTTGATTTAATACATAAACTATGCATTGACCTAGCTGCTAGAGATTGCTCGCACTAGAGTTGAGTTTTATGATGTGAAACAGTGTTGAGCGGAGTAACGACTGTGAGTCGCACTCAAGACGCACACTGTATGTGATATGTAATACATGTTGAAACCCATGCCTGATTCCTTGTGTGACTGTGTGTCATAGCTCGAGAGGATATCCGCATGAGGTTGATATAGACGTGGTATATTTAATTCCATGGTTTCGAGGGCTAAAGACCCTGGCTGTGAGGATTTCCATGGTTTCGAGGGCTAAAGACCCTGGCTGTGAGGGTCCACGGGTGTACTTTGTACCGTGTCTGAGTGGCACGAGGTGTACGCTGTACCGTGTGTTACATAGCTGGCGGTTGACATTGGACTGACCATCCTCCCGTTATAGCAGTGATGCCCCGCACACCGAGATCTGTGTTGCTTGGGATTACATTTTCGGATATGATCATAATCCAGGATACTATTTGCATTTACCACAGAGTCTCACATGATATATCACATTGATTGACTGATTTAAACTGCAGACAGACCTGAGGGATGGGTCGGACTCCGATTTTGTGTTGTGAATCATTTGATGCCATATTTATCGTGATTTAAATATACATGGCATGATTTACATAAAGGCATGATTTATATACGATGCATTGTTTTGCACTACATGCCTACATTTGAGAAAGAAAGCATGATTTTCTGTACATGTGATTTATTCTGTACAAGTACATATATATTATATTACAAGACATGGTTTTAAAGTGAGTTAAGGAAATAATGTTTTCAAGGCATAGCACTATTTTGAGTAGATAGTGTGGATATCTACTTGCTTGCCTGATTTCCTTACTGAGCGCGTTATGCTCACCCCCTTTCTTTACATCTCTCTACAGAGCGTCAGTAGATCGAGAGTTATCGTGGGAGAGTGTCCCAAAGTCCACTACTAGTTCCTATTGATTCATCAGGTATACTTCTTATGTACAGTTGTGTATCTAAACATAGAAACAGCACAGTGATGTATACGTTATATATTATGGGGAATGTAATCGTATTAGATTTTATAAAATCTTACATGTATAATAAAGGCAGCTACAGTCAGAATTAATATATTGACATGTATGTATGAGAATGGATATTATGGTAAGTGAAGACTCTGACATCGAATCACAGCCCAACCAGTGAAGAGAGGAAAGGTAAGTTAAAAATGCGAAAAATTTATTGTGGTTTTTGGTTAAAGTCAAGGATTGAAACTGGGGTCCTGACAAGAGATCGATCTCATATGAAGGAGAGATCGATAACCCCTCATGAAATGCCCAAAAATTATCGAATGGAAATAGGCAGATCGATCTCAAGACTCGACAGATCGATCTCCTTGAGGTTCTGTAAAGAGAAGGTCGATCTCCTACAAGAGGCAGATCGATCTCCAAGAAGGGATTTGCTTGTAAACACAGAGAAGAAGATCGATCTGGTAGTAGTTGCGTTTGGTAAAAAGGACTATCAAACCTTGCAGAGATCGATCTCCACAAGGACCAAATCGATCTCATGTCTCTACATCTATAAAAAGAGCATGAGATTTGGACTGAAAACTCATATTTCTCTCACTAAACCCGCACCTGCCATTTTCTCTTAAGAAACTAAGCTTTCTCACTCTAAAAGCACTACATTTTAGCCAGAATCTGAAGAAGCTCAAGAAGGGAAAGTTGTTCCTTGAAGTAAGGAGAACAACATACCAAAAAATCACACATTGGTGTGAACAAGAGGAAGAGTTTTGGCTACCACAAGCTTGGCTAAGTAAATGGGTAAGCTCTTCAACCTTCAAGCTTTAAATATGGATTTCTAGGAATTTAATGGGTTGAAGAATGATATGTGATAAATTGTTAGAAATAATGACTGTAGTGATGAGTGAGTAGTATTGAGAGGGATTTATGAAGAGGAATTCCATGGAAAATTGATGGAAAGCTTAAGAGAAGATAAAATGATGATAGTGTGAAGGTCAAATGTGATTTAATGGTTTGAGGAGTATGAATAGATAAATAAATGACAATATGGAGGTTTAGAGGAAGGAAAAGAAAATAACTTAATGATTTACAGGTGCAAATTGAAATATGTGGAACTCGACTAACCCGGATCGCGAATGGAGTAAACGTGACGAAGGGAATATGAGCGCGATTCGAGGTAAGGGACTGTATGTTAACGATAGAGATATTCGTATGTATTTTACTACGATTTTGGTAGTATGACACTAGGAAAATTATCCTTAGCTATTGAACCATATGTGAATGGAAATGTATTATGGTATAATTGTGAAAATAGGATGTGGGAAGGAAAACAGTCTAACATGCACGTTTTTAATGCTTTTGCATCTATACGATATTTTGATGTTTTCTCAACTATGTGTTAGTTTTGAGATTATGAAATGATGATGGATAGGTTGGCTAGTTTTATATGTTTAGCATGGGACGACATGCTACGTAGATAAACATGTTTTGAGTTTTCAAAAGAGAAAATAGCCACCTATCGGATTTGAGATGTGAATTGGTGTTGGAGCTCTAGCTCGCACCCGTTTTAATGATTTTTACTATGCTAGAGTTTCACTCACATATGTCTACATGTTTTGATAAACCGTGCTGGAGCGTGACTCGTACATGGTTTTATAATGATAATGTGCTGGAGTTTTAGCTCGCACATGTTTCCATGTTTTGATATGATGTGTTAGAGTTCGTCTCGCACGATAGATTTGAGAAAAGTACTGGAGCATTGCTCACACTAGTTTTGCTGAGTTTGAGATGATACAGTGCTAGAAATAGTTGCTCACACTAAGAGATACCGCGTTGGAGCCTTGCGATGACTGTGTGTCACGTTGATTGCTCACCTGGTATATGAGACATGGTTCATGATGATAAGTCCATTAGAGTTGGTAGGTGGAATAGGTCCACGGTCGTACGTTGAACTGTGTAGTTGTCTGTTGGTATACTATGTACCGTGCTGGGTGCACGTGAGTACGGGTATCGCATAGATGACACATGGCGTACATTGTACCATGAGTACATGTGATATGAGGAGATGGAGTTGATTGAGTTGAGCCGGAGGGTAGAACTAACCCATCCCCCTTCAGGCGAAGTGATGACCTGTGCACACTTGATCAGTGAGGCCTGGGATCACTGACTATGGCCATAAGTCGGGCATATTAGATTGTCGAGAATTCCATACCTGTCTCATAAATAAGAGAAATTGAGAAAACTCAGAAAAGAAAGAGATTTGATGAAAAGAAATAATTTGAGAAAAGAGAGGACTAGTGTGCTTTGATACATCTCTTGATTTGAATATTTGTGCTATGATGGCACTGTTTATGACATTTTTAATTGGAAGAATTACATATGATTTTACATGAAAATGCTTATGAGAAATAAATGTTAAATGCATTTTCTAGTAATATTTCCTTTATATTGAAACATGATTTGTTTATGCATGCATGGGCTATGTAGATAGTACAGTATCTACCTGTTAGCATCCATTTCCTTACTCAGCTGTGGTTTGCTCATCCCACTATTTTTCCCCTCTAGATACTGAGAAGTAGGACAATGCGGTGGTCTCTAGATCCTATTTTGTATTGGACGACTCCCACCCATTGTAAAGGTATAAGATTTGTATACACATGAGCATTTTGTATCAATTATAATGTATCGCACAGTTATGAATTAAAAATGTAAACCGTTATGTAAGGATGTTATGTGAAGATATTATATTATACAATTGATTTTGTATATCTACACACACCTGGGAGTGTGAATTAAAGTTTTAAATATTTCCACTGTAAATTATATGGAATTTAGTAATTGCATTGTCTCACAGCCTAACCGATACTAGTATATGTATGGATGAAGGACACCCGGAAGTGGGGTGTGACAATGTATATGTTAGCAAACACGTCATGTATAAGAATGTGACTTAACCTTCAAATGTATGAAATTACTTTTGGTTAATTTGAAAGTGGATGGTAAATGATGATTACTACTAGTTCACAGCCCAACTGTATTTTTAAGGGTTGTTCACGACCGGGTAAGTTAACGAATAAAGCAAAAAAAAATATAGTGATTTTTCGATGAAATGGATAAAAAAAGGGTCGTGACACCAATGCCGCCAGCGGAACAACCTTCTACTACACTAGCACAGACCCCGCCTGTACCACAATCATCGACACCAGTGGCCCCACAGCAGCATAGTAATGATATGGGCTACGAGTGTGAACTGGACAGGCTAAGGCACTTTCAGGAATTCAAGTCTCCGTCTTTTAGTGGGGTTAAGGATCCAGTGGTTGCAGAGGACTGGATAAATGAGATGGAGAAGATTTATGGGTTTTGCCGATGTAATCTATAGAGAAAGTTGCTTTTGCAGGTTTTACACTAAAAGGAGAAGTTAAACACTGGTGGAAGTCTACTCGATTAATTCTAAGAAACAGGCATGGGGTAATCACTTGGGACCTATTTCTTGATGCCTTCCAGAGGAAGTACATTCTGGATACAACTTAGAGGAGATTATAGTCAAAATTCTTGAACTTAACTCAGGGGAATAGATCTGTGGATGAGTATGAGTCAAAGTTCACCTCATTGGGAAGATATGATCAGGACACCATGAACTATAAGGCGAAGAAAGTCTGAAAGTTTATGGATGGGCTGAGGCCCCCAATTCGAGCCCGACTAGCCCCATTTGATATCAGCACCTATGAGGAGGTAGTTCATTGAGCCCAGTTGTGCGAACAAGATTACGAGATGCATACCTCTGAGTCTAACAAAGTGGGTAAAGGTAAGGAGTAGGATCGGAAGAGGCCAGCTGGGGATAGGAGTGGCAGAGATGGTAGAAGGCCATTGTTTAAGCGATATAGCAACTATGAGGAGCTACGGGGTAATATTAGGCCTCTCATCTATCAGGGATCAGGACTTACCTTGGGGATTGTAATCGGAGGACCCCAACCTAATGTAGAGATGTGTAGACATTATGGGGGAAATCACGGTAACAGGCCTTGCTATGGGATGGTGGGGGTTTGTTTTAGATTTGGTAAGACGGGACACATGGTCAGAGACTGTCCTGAAGAAGTTGACACAACCCCACAGTGGTATATAAAATAGAATAGAGCACCTGCTACTACCTCCACATCAAAGAGGAAGGCAACAGTGGAAGAAAAAGGTAAGCGAGTTGCAGGATAAGGGCGAGTGTACACTATAGAGCGGGAGGCGACAGAAACTGATGCACCAGTTAAAGTATTTAAAGGTACTATTCTAATTTTTTATATTAACGCATTTGTTTTATTTGATTCTGGTGCAGCTCATTCATTTATATCGCCCATTTTCATGTAAATTGATTCCATATGTACAACCCAAACCACTAGGAAGGGTGCTAATGATTAGGACACCAATAAAAGATAGTAAAATGATAGAGCAACTCTATAAAGATTGTAGACTTAAAATAGAAGAAAGGAACATGTTAGAAGACCTGATCCTACTAGATATCTATGATTTTGATGTGATATTAGGCATGGAGTAGTTAGCAACAAATCAAGCTCTTCTTGATTGTCATAATAGGACGGTGACATTTTTGCCCGAAAATTATGTTGTAAAATTTTCTGATAAGTAATGGAAAGAAAATTTACTACTAAATGACATAGTCTTATTAATAATATGGATAATAATATTTTTGAAGGTTACATTACGTATGTAATCGACACAGATAAGGCAAACCCAGATCTGGGCGATATCCTCCTAGTCAGGGAGTTTCTCGTCGTATTTCCAGACGATCTACTAGGGCTACCTCCAGATAAGGAGATGGAGTTTTGTATCGATTTGATACCTGATACTGAGCCAATATCTAAGCCTCTATACCAAATGGCCCCTGTAGAGTTGGAAGAGTTAAGGAAGAAATTGTAAGAATTGCTAGATAAGGGGTTCATCAGGCTGAGTGTTTCACCATGGGATGCACTGGTATTATTTGTGAAAATGAAAGAAGGGAGTCTTAGGCTGTGTATCGATTACAGATTGCTCAACAAGCCAACCATCAAGAACAAATGCCCCTTACCTCGTATTGATGATTTGTTGGACCAACTACGAGGAGCACAGATCTTTTTCAAGATTGATCTAAGTTTAGGGTACCACCAATTGAAGATCAAGAGTGATGATGTATCCAAGACAGCCTTCAAAACTCGATATGGCCATTATGAGTTTTTAGTCATGCCTTTTTTTGGGCTGACGAATGCTCCTGTAGCTTTCATGGCACTGATGAACGAAGCGCTCAAGTCGTACGTAGACTGATTTTCCATAGTTTTCATTGATGATATTTTGGTGTATTCGAAGTCTAGAGAAAAACACGAGCAGCATTTGAGAATGGTTCTGCAAACCCTCAGGGAGAAGAAGTTGTATGCCAAGCTTAGCAAGTGTGACTTTTGGTTAGATCAGATTGCATTTTTAGGTCATATTGTGTTGAAAGATGGGGTGGTTGTGGACCCGTATAAGATCGAGGTTGTGGTGAAATGGGAAAGAACTAAGACTATCACTGAGATTCGAATTTTTTTGGGTTTGGCCAGATTTTACAAAAGATTTGTGGAGGGTTTCTCTAAGTTAGCTGCTCCTCTGACACGGCTTACAAGGAAAAATGTTAAGTATGAATGGAATGACGCATGTGAAAGAAGCTTCCAAGAGTTAAAGCATCAACTGACCACCGCACCTATATTAACTATCCCCGCTAGTTTGAGAGGCTTCTCAGGGTATACAGATGCATCTGGTTAAGGTTTAAGATGTGTGTTGATGCAAAAAGGGAGGGTAGTGGCTTATGGTTCCCATTAGTTAAAAGACCATGAAAGGAACTATCCGACCCATGATTTAGAATTGGCAACTGTAGTGTTTGCACTAAAAAAATGGCGTCATTACCTGTATGGAGAGAAGTTCCAGATCTTCACAAACCATAAGAGCCTCAAGTATTTATTTTCTCAGAAAGAGTTGAATATGAGGCAGAGGAGGTGTATATAGCTTCTCAAAGACTATGACTGTGAGATCCTATACCATCCAGGAAAGGCGAATGTGGTAACATATGCCTTAAGCAGAAAGAATATGAGGTTGGTATCTTATATGATGATTCGAGAACACAAACTGTTGGAACAGTTTGTGAACCTCAACTTGGACATTGAACCCTCTGAAACCGCTGGTTGTGGTGTGATAACTAGCTTGAGGATAGAATTGGACTTGATTGACAGAATCCGATAGGTCAGCATATTGATAAGTACTCTGTAGACATGGGCGACCAGATCCAGTTGGGCACTGTGACGGATTTTAAAGTTAGCCCCAATGGTCTATTGAGATTCAATAGTAGAATTTGTATTCCCAATGAGGCATAGTTGAGGAAATTGATATTGACAGAAGCTCATTCCTCAAGGTATACCTTACATCCGAGAAGTAATAAGATGTATCAGAATTTGTGAAAAGTATACTGGTGGTCAGGGATGAAAAAAGATGTGGCCGAATTTGTGGTCCGGTGTCTTATGTGTCAGCAGATCAAGGTAGAACATCAGAAACCAGCAGGGTTGTTACAGCCTCTACCTATACCCACATGGAAATGAGAGCATGTTACCATGGATTTCATTATGGGGTTGCCAAGGACCCAGAGGAACCATGATGCGATTTAGGTAATTGTTGATAGACTAACAAAGTCTGCCCACTTCCTATCTATGAAGCCCGTTGATACTTTGAGTGCACTAGCAGGTCTATATGTACGGGAGATAGTAAGACTACATGGCGTACCAGTGAGCATTGTATCTGACAAGGATTCTTGATTTACTTCACACTTCTAGGAATATTTCCAATAAGCTGTGGGAACCCAACTGAATTTTTGCACAGCTTTCCATCCTCATACGGATGGACAGTCGGAAAGAACCATTTAGACCTTAGAGGATATGTTGAGAGCTTGTGCTCAAGATTTTAAAGGCTCCTAAGATGACCATTTACCGCTAGCGGAGTTTGTGTATAATAACAGTTATCACTCAAGTATCAAAATGACACCCTATGAAGCACTGTACAGTCGAAGGTGTCGATCGCTAATGGAATGGGAAGAAGTGGGTGAAAGGAAGATATTTGCTCCCGATTTGGTTACGCAAGCCTTTGATGATGTCGGATTGATTTGTAAGAGGTTGAAAACAGCTCAGAGCAGTCAAAAGAGTTATGCAGATAAAAAATGCAGGCCCTTGGAATTTTCAGTAGGAGATTCGGTATTTCTGAAAGTTTCTCCATCCAAGGGTATAATGAGATTCGGGAAGAAAGGAAAGTTAAGTCCCCATTATATAGGACCTTTTGAGATCTTAGACCGAGTAGGAGACAAAGCTTATAGATTGGCGTTACTGCCTGATTATCGAGCATTCATAATGTCTTCCATGTCTCGATGCTTCGAAAGTATCATCTAGATCCGACACATGTGATTAAGTATGAACCGATAGAGTTAAAAGAGGATATGACATATATGGAGAAATCGGTTCGGATACTGGATAGGAAGGAGAAGGTATTACTTTCTATGACGATTCCTCTGGTCAAGGTTTTATGGCATTATCACACTTCAGAGGAGGCCACGTAGGAATTAGAGAGTCTAATGCGAGAGAAGTACCCATACTTGTTTATGAATTGATGTACTCCTAAATTTGGGGACAAAATTTCCTAAGGTGGGGAGAATGTAAATCCTCGAAATTTCCTTATAATTTGTTCGTAAAAACGAACAAGTGGAAATAAAATGTACTCTTGGTTAAAAGAAAATAAATAGATAAATAAATAATAATAAAGTAATAATAATAATAAAATAAAAATAAAATAATAATATATAATATTGTGAAATTGGAAACACGAAACCTCTGCTCACTAGCCCTTCTGCGCACTAGCTTTCCTGCAGCACCAACTCTACACACCGAACCCCTGTCATAACCAGACTCCTCCTTTCATCAATCTCCATCACCCACCCGCTCCTAGCACTGAGGAGTGCAGTGGAAACAGTGTGTGTACAAGAAACCGAGACTAGTAGCATCTATATATAAACAGACAATATAGAGGCAGAAGCGAAAGGAAAAAAGAAGAGAGAGAAAGGTCGACAGATTGAAGAAACCAAGAGGCTTGGACGACTGGAGCAAAATAGGTGAGACAAGAAGTGGTGATCAGAGCTCCTCGACCTTCTCCAGTTTTGCTGCAAGCTGAGGTAGAAGAATAGGGGTCCTCATCGGCCTCATGTGAAACTGGAGCAAGGTGTGGCTGAAGGAGAAAGTGGAGTTAGCGAGACTGCCTGGGCACTTAGAGAACAAAAGAAATAGAGGCTCGGACGTGGAGGCTAGAAACGTTGGCTCTCGACTGGTCGACGAGGAGATTTGAAAATCGAGAGCTCATTCTCTGTTTACTATGCCGAGATTGGCCTGGACCAACGGGCTGCTGAGGGGTGCTGCAAGACCCAGAGGTAGCTGAATGTGTGACCACTGTGTTCGGTCACTCCTCAGTACAAGAAATAGCAATGAAGAGTAGAGATAGGGGCGTGATCGGAGAGAGACAAAAGCAAGCTGGAGTAGCGGTGAACGGGAGAAGGGAGTCGAAAAATAAATCGAGAATGAGGAAGACAAGTGAGGCACAATGATGGTAACTGCAAAAGAGTGGCCGAGCCGAGAGGAACAAAAGGAAATCGATAATGAATAGTAGATCAGTATAGTGAAGAAGGAAGAAGAAGAGAAAGGCGTGCGAAATTCAAACCCGCGCGGAAAAAAAAAAAAAGAAGAATGAGGGAAATTCTTATATATATATATATATATATGGAGTAGAAAAGAAGCCCTGAAGGAATTGAGACAAAAACTCGGGAAAAAACGATCGAAATATCGGTTCGAAATTTCGGCGAAACAAATTAATTTAACACAAAATCGTTGACTCACACCGCTAAGACAACGAGGATTTTTGGCAGAACACCGAGGTAAGAAAAATTCTCGTTGCTATTAGAGATGAATATGCGTAATTTTCGTATATTTGTATATAAAAAATTTAGGCTGAATTTTGCAGTACAGAAATTACCAAAAAATCTAGGCCGAATTTTATAACTCTAGAAATTAGAGATTTTAGACTAGTTAAACAACCTAATTTTTACGAATTAAATTTAAATGGTTTGCATAAATTCTGATGTGGCTTGAATTCTATTTTAAATATCGAAAATCTCAAATTTTGAATTTTCATAGACTGTTTTCTAAGATTTTATCTGAAAAGGGCTAGTCAGCTTGTTTTGAACGGTTTCACGAAACAATTGAATTTATATGTGATTTGAGATGAAATGATATGCTTATAAAGCTATTCTGATGATATGTGCTTTAGCGCGTACTGACTGTGTGTCGTACGGTCCGTCTCGCACTAATTTTGAGACAAAGATGTTTGTGAGATCATGTTGCATTTCTGTCTGTTCTGTATTTGCTTTTTCTGTATCTGTGGTCCACGTGTATGATGTACCGTATTTCTGATTCTGTTTTTGGACTTCGAACATTTTGATCTGTGAGTCGTTTGGGTAGCTGACCACTCATGGCGATTGACATCCCGGCACACGTGGCCCGTGAATTGCCTGGAGTCATTGATATTGGCCAATAGTCAATTATGATATCTGATATAGTATGTATGTCTTGTCTTATCTATTTGAAATATTTTTCTAAATTATCTGCTTAAACTGAGATTTCTAGAAATCTGTTTGTTTTTATACTGGAAAACTCTGAACTTTCTGGATTTACCACAGTAGCTAAATTTACTACCGATAAATGTTCTGTTTCTGAAAATTTGTTATTGGTATTTGTGCTTTTGCCGTACTAATTATATATTTTGTTAAAATGTTTCGGATTTGGAAAATACATATATATATATATATATCTTAGGTAGTATATTTATCTACATGTTATGGGGCTTTTATTACTGAGCATGTTAAGCTCACCCCTTACTCTCCTTCACAGATTCGCATCAATAGTGGGATCAACTCCCTAAGTCAAGGTATTTTGCACAGCCACACTTTAGAAAGAAATCACTTGAGCTAGAGGTATACCCAGTAAGGGTAACTGTTTTGTATCTAAAATTTTTTGTAAGTACAATAATGTATGCAAGTTGCGTCTAGGTAATGTGGTTGAGACTATTTTGTATGAGAACAAAGGTGTCGATTTAATGAAATAGTATTATTATTATTTTCGTTTTAAAATATTACAAAAGGATTTAATTTAAATAGGCGAATTTATGGATTTTGATATGTTATCGACTTGTAGCCCAACCGAAATATCAGTAAATTCGGGTCATTACAAGATACAAAAATAGATGTCTATACTGGGTGTACCTTTAGCACAGTGGAATACTTTGTTGACGTATGGCTATACAAATAATTTAACTTCCAAAAGCGAGCTCAGCTATTGGTGAAGTTCTGTGGAGGAAAGTAAGGGGTAAGCTTAAAATGCTCAGTAAGAAAAACCCCATAGCATGTAGATAAATACATTACCTAATATATATATATATATATATATATATATATATATATATTTGTCAAAACCCAAAAATTTTCTTAAAGGTACGCAGATAATTTGGTAAATAAAAAAAATGTCAAAATCGGAAACAGAGACAACTTCGGTAGTGTAATCAATTTTCTGTGGTAAATACAAAAATCTCAAAACTTTCAGTAGCAGAATAAATAGTTTTCAGATAACATAGTCCATGCAGATAATTCAGAAAAATCAAAAAGATGAGACAGGGCAGAACATACTAATGTCGGTGAGTCCAGGTAGTCACTGATCAGGTGTGTTCCCCGATGTCAACTGCCGTGGGAGTGGTCAGCTACCCAATACAGCTCACACATCAGAATGTCTGAAGACCAGAATCAGAAACACGGTACATCGTACTCATGTGCGTGCTGCATGGTACATCGTACTCTGTGGACCACAAAAATAGAAACAAAAACAAATCATCAATGATGTAACAGACCAGCCCAGCCAGCCATGGCCACCCTTATAGGCCCACAAATAACGACTGTTGTGACATCGTTACACGATAACATTAACAGTGCAGCATAATCTCACTAACGCCTTTGTCTCAAAATCAATACGAGTCGGACCATGCGACACACAGTCAGCATGCACTTAAGCACATCATATCAGTATTTCTTTATAATGAGATCATTTTTCCTCAAATCACATATAAATTCAGTTTGTTTCACAAAACAATTTGAAAGGGGCTGACTAGCCATTTTCGGTTAAAAATTTTGATACTCGGTACAGAGTAATCAAATCTAAGGGTTTTCGATAAAAAAATCAATAATTATATTTACGAAGATTTTTTCTATATAACCAAATAAATCTATATCAGTAGCTGGGCCGATCTACGGAGTTTAAAATTTTCCTTAAATTCCAAAGCGTAAAATCAGCCTAGGGTTTTCTATAATTTCAATAACTAAGAAATTTACCCTAAAATTTATATATACAAATATAGAGAAATTACGTATATTTATCTCTAGCAGCACATGAGAATTTTCCTTACCTAGGTGTCTGCCCGCAACTCGTAATGCCTTTAGTGACTGGAGTCAGTGAGCCCGATCTACTTGGTTAATTTCCTCGGAGCTCTTTCCTTGGTTTTTCCCATATTCTCTGTGTAGCCTCCTCAGATTTCCCAGATTCTCTATGCACTTTAATCTAACTTAAATTTTATAATATATATATATATATATATATATATATATATATATAAATATCCCTCTTTTTTTTGTTTTATTTTTTTGTTTTTGAATTTGGCCTTCTGCGCCAAATTCTTTTCTCATCTTTCTTTTCTTACTTCTTCGTGCCTCTTACTCCCATTCACTATTCACCGTTTACCACCATTCTCCTCGCTGCTATTCCTCCTTCTCCCCTTTCTGCTATCATCTTCATCACCACGTTCTGCCACTACCATCGTCGTCCTCAACATTTCCACTACTGCCATCTTCGATTTTCCAACTACCTCACCCACCTCTCCTGTTCAATCCTCGGTTCCTACTAGAAGCCTACCCCCCGTTAGATTCACTTCATCGCTGATCTGGTCCTGCTTCCCCTTTCTCCTTCTTTAGCTACTGGCCGAGAAGTTTATCCTTCCTCTCCTCCTTCCACTGATCAGCATCGCCCTACTTTGTTTTCCTTTTCCTCTGAAATTCACTCTCTCTTCTTCTTCTTCTTCTGTTATACAGCTCGTCACTGTTTATCATTCTCTCAAGCTCTCCGTTTACTCGGTTTTCAGCTTCAGTTTTCATTTCTCTATTTCGACTTCACCTCCTTTTCTCGGTTTCCTTCACCAATCATCAAGTCTTCTCTTCTGCTTCAT
Source organism: Firmiana major (assembly GCA_033439115.1). Classification (NCBI taxonomy): domain Eukaryota; kingdom Viridiplantae; phylum Streptophyta; class Magnoliopsida; order Malvales; family Malvaceae; genus Firmiana; species Firmiana major. The sequence goes on along the minus strand of CM065903.1, from coordinate 14,194,023 downwards.
TTTTTTCAGCAAACCAGTCTCTCTCTTGGGTTTCCTGCTATGGTTTTCAGTCTTCCTCCTCTGCTCTCGGGTTACTCTTTCTTGTCTCTCTCTTTGCTCACTTTCTGCTTTAGCTCCTCTCTATAGCCTTTTTTTATGTTGGTTCTCCACCAACCGCTTTGAGTATATATATATATATATATGGCTACATTTATCCCACTGCTTATCTGCAGCTTTCCAGCCTTTGCTTCGGCTATTGTCTTAGGCAGCTTCACCGGTATTCTTTCATTTCTTCCTTAAGTAGACCAGTACAAATGAAGTTTCAATCAGATTCAGTTTTTTTCAACCAACCTTCTGCGTTCCCCTGTTTTCTACTTACTCTTCCTCTGCTGACATTCCTCGTTTTCTTTCCTTTAATAGACACACACCGAAATGCCCCCTTCAGCCTCATCAATTTGGTCTGACAACCCAGCTGATGCTTCAGCACTTCTGCCTAGTTTTTTTTTTTTTTTACACTGCCCCATAAGATCATTTCCTGACTTCCATCTTTTCGGTTCAGCTCTAAAACATCATTCTATATATATATACATATATATATATATATATATATATATATATATATATAGGTATGTGTATAAGCTTTCTTCAACAATTCCCTTACCGAAGTACTCCATCTCCATTAATTTAGCCTGTTATTTCTAACTATAACCACAGTACATCAGTCCCCTTTCCTTTCATTTATGGCTTTTCCTTTCCCAAAGCTATTCAGGCAGTATCATTCTCCCTTAATCTATCATATTTCTTTTACTTTCTCTGCCAACCATCTCGTGTCACCATCCTTTCTGTTGCAGTACAACTGCAGTAGACGTGAACAATCACGGGTTTGGCTTAATCGGAAGCCAAACCATATGCTTTTATGTTTTATTTTCTTCTTGATTTTTCAGAGTTGCTACTACCTGTTGACACACTGCCATGCCAACCTATTTTCTTCCAATTTCTACTGTAGCTGGCAGTTCCATTGTAGATGTTTAGTAGACGTGAACAATCACGGGTTTGGCTTAATCGGAAGCCAAACCATATGCTTTTATGTTTTATTTTCTTCTTGATTTTTCAGAGTTGCTACTACCTGTTGACACACTGCCATGCCAACCTATTTTCTTCCAATTTCTACTGTAGCTGGCAGTTCCATTGTAGATGTTTATTTTGCAAATTTCTTCTCTTGAACCGATTTCTATCCTCCCTTCCATCGAGTTATATATATATATATATATATATATATATATATATATATATATATATACACACACACAATATTTGATTTTAAATTTATTTGGTATATGTAAAATGCATACATATCTAGATGTTCCACTTGATGAATACATAATTTATGGCATATATATATTTTATGCATTTTACTTATACCAAATAAATTTAAAATCAAATATTGTGTGTGTATATATATATATATATATATATATATATATATATATATATATATATATATATATATATATATATATATATAGTGGGGAACCATTCTTGACTCATATAAGTTTATTCTATTTTTCCCAATTATTTTATTCTAGAGTTAAATTGTATTTTACTAAATTATTCCTTCCAAATCTCTCGATATAAAATAAAATCTTTGTACGTGTATTTCAAATTTCATTTGTCAGCTTAATTTAACCGATTATAAGAAAATTTTGTGGGGTTTACAAATATGGGTACCATCAGTTAAAGATCAAAAGAGAGGATATACCTAAGATAGGTTTTAGGTCTCGATATGGTCATTACAAGTTCTTGGTAATGCCCTCGTAGCCTTTATAAATATGATGAACGAGGTTTGTAAGCCTTATCTACAAAGATTTGTGATTTTCTTGTTTAATGATACATTAGTATATTCATTGTCTAAAGAGAAGTGTGAGCAGCATTTGAGGATTATGCTCTAGATCCTTAGAGACAGACAATTGTATGCGAAGCTAGATAAGTGTGATTTTTGGCTTGAGTAGATCTCTTTTTTGGATTGTGACTAATAATGGGGTTTTAGTGGATCAGTCCAAGGTAGAGGTTGTAGTACTGTAGGAAAGGCCAAGGATAGTTACTAAGATCTATAGTTTTTTAAGTCTGTCCGGGTATGACAGATGATTTGTTGAGGGATTCTCTAGACTTGTCGCTCCACTGACACATCTCACATGTAGTGATGCAAAGTTTGAGTGGTTTGATGCATGTAAGCAGAGCTTCCACGAGTTGAAGCATAGGTCGATTTCAACACCAATCCTTACGATTTTGAGTGGTTTAAGATGTTTTTCTATCCATTGCGATGTTTTTTTTATTAGGTTTGGGTTGTGTGTTGACGCAGTATTGTTAGGTAGTTGCCTACGGTTCTCATCAGTTGAAAGATCATGAAAGGAACTACCCTACCCATGATTTAGAATCGGCCGCTATAGTATTTACTTTGAAGATATGGTGGCATTATCTTTATGAGGAACGATTTCAGGCATTCATAGATCATAAGAGTTTAAAATACATCTTTACTCAACGAAAACTGAACATGAGACACAAGAGATGGATGAAGCTCCTTAAGGACTATGATTATGAGATTTTATATCACCGAGTAAAGCTAAATGTAAGACCCACTTTTGGCAATGTATTCCTTATGATTCATATGATGTAACACATTTTCACATGTTAATTGAATCATAAGATCTTTTGGCTTGAATAAAGTTGCATAGAAAATGAATGAGTATTCATGAATGCATGTAGTGGCTAAATAAGGGCTGAAGTGGCCATAAATTAAATGAATGGAATTAAAAGCCATTAGACTGAATATAAGGACTCAACGTGAATCCTGTGTACCCTTTATGATTCCATGCAGTACACACAAGTCACATACTATGTGAATCTTAAGAATTAACCTTTCTAGGCTCTAAGAGTGAATAGAATGCAAAATGACTAGTGAAACAATCAAAGGCAAGTTTTTCCTTCAAAATTCTGGAAAAGTTTGCACTTGGAAGCCTGCAGATGAAGGCCAGATCGATCCCTTGTTCAAGTAGATCGATCTCAACTTGATTCTATATAGAGAGGATCGATCCCCTTCCCAAGCAGATCGATCTCCAGCTGCTTCTGCCAAGAAAGGATCGATCTCTTCCCAATGAGCAGATCGATCCCACAATTGCAAGCCTGAATATTTCGATAGTTCAAACCTAAGGAAAATCGATCCCTTACCCTAGCAGATCGATCTCATCACCCCTATTCTATAAAAACCTGACGCCAAGCCTTCTTTTTCAGGAAAATAAAACATCCTTCCATTTTTACCTAAAAGAGCAAGCTTTCTCACTCTAGGATATCCTTACCTTCCTACTAGATTTGAGAAAAAGCTATTTGAGCAAAGTTATTCCTTGTGATGAGGAGAACAACATAGTTTGGAATCAACATTCAACTTGTTGGATTGAAGGAGCAAAAATGATCTTCCAATTTCGGACAAGTGAAAAGTCAAGCTAGGTGAGTTTTTAATACACTAACTCTAAGTATGTTTATCTGGATGTTGTTATGAGTTGATTAGTGTATATATTGTTGGTTGTAACTACCTAGAACATGATGAATCAACCATGACCTAAAAATGGGTTTAGTGTGAGAAATTGAACTAGGGTGGATTTGATGATAAATGGGTTATACTAAGGTGTTAATAATGTTAGATGCATGATTTTGAGATGGTTGTGTGAAATCAAATTATGGGATTGGTCAAAGTGATGAAATGTACAAATATGGTGTTTACAAAAATGCATGAATGAATAGGAAACTAAGGATAAAACATCTATGCCAAGTGCTTGATAAGTAGCTAAGTGAGTTGCTAGCTAAATTGACTAGGAATGGCATAATAATGACCAAATGTGATAATGGGCCAAGCTTGATGCAATCGGTTCGATAAGGTCAATAGGCCTAGAATTCGGTCCAATGCGAGATAATGGACCTAAGGAGCCCAATGGGCCTAGGTGAAATGATTTGGTATAGTTTAAATGAACTTAAGAGATAATTAGGCTTAATAAGACATATTAACTAAATGGAAGTCAGAATAAAGAGTTATCAGTGTAGACTGATATGACTGATAAATGTATCATAATTAACCTTATAAATGGTTATACGCAGCTCCAGAGAATTGACTGGGAGCAAATCAAACTGACCAGAATTCCCAGCAATGAAAAAGTCAGACGGTAGAAAGAATTGAGGTAAGGGAATTGTGTTGGCCCTAGAGGCATCTGTACATGTTTTCGGGCGCATTATGGTTTTCTAGAATGCTTGTGGGCAATAGGAAAAGAAATAGATGTTTGAAGGGCAAAGAAAATGGGGATTTTTGAGAAGTTCATGAAAAGCAAGAACATGAGGTTCTTGAGTCTTTTACTGCTTTTTAGCATGCGAATTGGTAGGTTGGTCAGCATTTAAATGTTTTGTAAGAAAATATGTTGATTCGATTTTAATAACCTTTATTTGCACACAAATGAGCCACCTACATGAGTTTTGTGAAAATAAAGCGTGTTAGAGCATTGCTCGCATGAGATTTGACATGTTTATACATGAATTAGTGCTGGAGCGGTGCTCGCACTAGAGTTTTACATGCATGAGTGCTGGAGCTTAGCTCGCACTAATTTTCAGATGGATTTTGACATGGTGTTGGAGCATTGATCGCACTAGATGTCCACTATACTTGCTGTCGTTCTTGAGATTACTCTCACGTGATTTTATGACATGTTGGGAGCCGTGCTAGGAGCTTCGAGTAGACTGTGTGTTACACCAATTAAATAGGCTTGAACGTGCGTATTGAGATGTGGTAAGATATGATGTGATGATATGGGTCCACGGAGTACGTTGTACCATGCATATAGCATGGAGTATGTTGTACCGTGTAGGGATATGATAAATATACCGTCTCTGGACAAAGGATTAGATATCCTATGGATCGATGGGTTGGACGTGACCCATATCTCCTGCAAAAGCAGATAGAGGTGATACCCCGCACACTAGGATCCGTGTAGCCTAGGATCACAGAGGATATGACCATAATCTTAGTTATTACAATAATTATTATTTTCCTATCTCACATGTCACTTGAATTATGATGAATCCATGTTTTGAAATTGTTTTGTGGGTTAGGACAATCCAAGGGAGGGGTTGAGTTCTGAGGAATGATGATTTGTGTTCAGTATAAACTGCTTTTAAGTGTACCTTGCATGATGATTTTCCATGCTTTAATTAAGATTTGTGCAAGATGATTTTCCATTCTTTGTTTAAGAATTATGCACTGATTTGAATAGCATGAACTGCTTTACATATCATGAACACGAGCATGAACTAATGTTTTTGGGTGTGACGAGTAATTGCATAGTTTTACACATGACATCACGATCATGTAGATAGTGTAGTTATCTACCTGCTAGTATGATTGCCTTACTGAGCGCGTGGTTTGCTCACCCCCTTATTTTTCCCTCTACAGAGCACTTTCAGTAGATAGAAAGCGACTGAGGATTGAATTTTTTGTGTCTGCTGCATCCCATCATACAAGGTATACACATTTTTACAGTTTTATATCTAGACATGCAATAGCACAGTAATATTTTGAATGTAACTTTTGGGGAAAGAATTGTAAACACATGTAAATAGCAACTCTGATTAAGAAATGCAAGTGTTTACCTTTAAATAAATTATAAATTGAAATGATATAGTTGGATGAGATTTACATCGACACACTGCTCAACTGTTGGTGGTGAAGCTGTTCACGATCAGAGGAAGGTAAGAATAATGGATTAAATGTTAAACAAAAAAAGAGAAAAACATTTGTAGTGGATTTTTGGTGAATTAAAGGTCATGACAATTTTTGGTATCAAAGCGGAGTTGGTCTGATGTGTGTCAGTGTTAAAAATTTAGGAAAATTACATCCTCATGTTACTGTGCTTGTCTAGATACAACTGCATATATCGAGATGCATTTGACTAAGAAATGGTTTTGAATGTAGGAATCTTGGCATTATGCCTAATACCAGTCGTGGTAGAAGGGCGAGAGAACGAGCTAGACGCCGTAGGGGTAGGCTTGAGAGCCGTGCTGAGTCGTTACCACATGAGACTCAATAGGACATGGAGGTGGAGGCTAATGTTGAGCATGCCCCACAGGGTTTGACAGAGAGACCGGAGAGTACTGAGGCACGCTTCGCAAGGATAGAACGGAGCTTAGAGATGATTTTGGAGTTGATTGCTCAATCGATACCTGGAGCTGGGGGTGGGTAGGGGCTAGTTGCACAGGGTGATACTGAACAGGCGGCTGCTCCTGAGATGCATGCACAGCCAGCACATAGACCTCAGACTACAAATACTTCCACACCCTCCACCAGTATAGGATACGCCATCTACTGTTGCTCTACCACAGGGTAGTAGAAGTTGGGGTTATGGATGCGACTTGGATAGATTACGACAGTTATTTAGACTGTTGTCTTTCAATGGGATTAAGGATCCAGTAGCTGCAGAGGACTGGTAAATGAAATTGAGAAATTATATGGATTTTTTGAGTGCACCACTATAGAGATGGTAGTTTTTGCTGTATTCATGCCGAAGGGATCGGTAGAATATTGGTGGAAGTCCACCAGACCTGTTCTAAGAGCCCGGCATACAGAGATCAGTTGGGATATGTTTTTGGAGGCCTTCCAGAGGTAATATGTTCTGGATACTGCGCAGCGGAAGCTGCAGATGGAATTCTTAAAATTGACCCAGGGGAATAGATCGATGGAAGAGTATGAGACAAAATTTATCTCCCTGGGCAGGTATGATCTTGACACGATGGATAGTAAGGTCAAGAAAGTCCAAAAGTTTGTGGATGGACTGAGACCAGCCATTAGATCCCGATTGGTTCCTTTTGATATACCAACCTATGAGGAGGATATGTACAGGGCACAATTATGTGAATAGGATATTGAGCAGAATGCCTCAGAGTTCGGGAAGGTTAGTAGAGTGAGGGATAGAGATAGGAAGAGATAAGCAGTGGATAGAGGCTTCAGTTATAGAGGGAGAAGAAGATTATCTGAGAAGAGGTCAAAGATTGAGGAGATCTGGGAGAGGACAGTTAAGCCTCTCGTGTATTCAACCATAGCTCCAACAAAGGGTATAGTGATTGGAGGGCCATGACCTACTACAGAGCAGTGCAGTAAGTGTGGTAGGTACCATGGTACTCGACCGTGTTATGGACCTATTACAATATGTTTTTGATGTGGAAAGCCAGGGCATGTGATCCAGAATTGCCCAGAGATGACTAAGGGTGTCCCACAAAAGGGTAAAGAGGCGAAGAAGACTTTTGCTGGTACTCCTACTTCGAGACGAAGGGCGACAGCTGAAGAGAAGCGGAAGTAAGTAGTTGGTAGAGGGCGAGTACATGCACTGGACCAGGATACTGCAGATCAGTCGTCAGATGTGGTGAAAGGTACCATCTTAATCTTTGATCTTGAAGCTTATGTTTTAATAGATCCTAGTGCCATGCATTCATTTGTATCACTTTCATTTGCATATAAGCTGTTTAAATATGTGAAGTTTACCCCGTTAAGTAGGAGGATGCTAATAAGCACTCCCATGAACAATAGTCAATTAGTGGAATATGTATTTAGGATTGTAAGTTGAAAGTAGGGGAAAAGGAAATGTCAGCCAACCTCATTTTAATGTATATGAGAGACTTTGATGTAATCCTAGGAATGGATTTGTTAGCTACAAATCGTGCTGTGGTAGATTATTTTTTCTAAGATGATAACTTTTTTAGGGGTAGATAGCGTTAACCTAAGTTTCCCCGAAAAATGTAATGTAAAGATTCCTTGAAAAGTAATGAAAACAGTAGTTGTTCTAAGTGAAATAGATGAATTTCTATGCTGATTAAATGATTGATATTTTGAAGGTTATATTGCGTACGTGGTTGAGGCGAATAAGGCATGCTCAGAATTGAGAGACATCCCAGTGGTTAGGGAATTTTCAGATGTCTTTCCAGATGATTTACCAGGGTTACCACCAGATAGAGAAATGGAGTTTTGTATAGATTTGGCACCTAGTACAAAGCCAATATTCAAGCCACCGTACAAAATGGCTCCGATTGAATTGGAGGAACTAAAGAAGTAGTTACAGGAGTTGCTGGATAAGGGATTCATCAGACTGAGTGTATTGCCTTAGGGAGCACCGGTCCTATTTGTAAAGAACAATGATGGAAGCCTCTGACTATGTATTGACTACAGGTTATTAAATAAGGCGACCAACAAGAATAAATACCCCATTCTACGCAATGATGACTTGTTAGATCAGCTTCGGGGAGCACAGGTCTTTTCTAAGATAGATCTGAGATATGGGTACCATCAGTTGAGAATTCGAGATGGAGATGTACCCAAGACAGCTTTCCACACCCGGTATGGTCATTCTGAGTTTATAGTTATGCCATTCGGGTTGACGAATGCTCCCGCAGCTTTTATTTCATTAATGAATGAGGTGTTTCACCAGTATTTGGATCGATTTGCTATCGTGTTCATCGATGATATCCTGGTATATTGGAGATTTATAGAAGAGCATGAGTATCACCTAAGGATAGTGCTACAGACCCTCCAAGAAAAGAAGTTATCCGCTAAACTCAGTAAGTGTGACTTTTAGGTAGAACAGATCTCTTTTCTAGGACATATTGTATCGAGGGATGGTGTGTCAATGGACGCATCCAAGATTGAGGCAGTGGTTCAGTGGTAGAGACCCCAGATAGTTACGGAGATCAGGAGTTTCTTGGGTTTAACTGGGTATTATTGACGGTTTGTGGAGGGATTCTTGAGATTTGCTGCTCCATTGACACGCCTCACGAGGAAGACTATGGAATTTGTGTGTGACGATAGATGTGAGAGGAGTTTTCAAGAGTTGAAGTGGAGATTGACTATAGCTCTAATTATCACCATTCCAACAGCTCAGAAGGTTTTTCTGTATCTACAAATGCTTCATACCAAGGATTGGGCTGTGTACTAATACAGGATGAGAAGGTAGTCGCCTATGGATCCAAACAGTTGAAGAATCACTAGAGGAACTATCCAAGTCACAATTTAGAGTTGGCAGCCATAGTGTTTGCATTGAAGGTATGGTGCCACTACTTGTACTGTGATAAATTTCAAGTATTTACAGACCATAAGAGCCTTAAGTATCTGTTCTCACAGAAAGAGTTGAACATGAGACAGAGAAGGTGGCTCGAGCTTCTGAAGGACTATGATTACGAGAATTTATACCACCTGGGTAAGGCGAATGTAGTAGTTGATGCACTTAGTAAGAAGCATCTCGGGTTGGTATCATACATGATGATCAGGGAACACGAGCTATTGGAACAGTTTGCGAGCCTCAGTTTAGATATGACCTCGCTTGATACTGATAGTGGTTGTATGGTAGCTAGCCTGTAGTAGTTAGAACTGGATGTGGTAGATCGTATCTGACAGGCTTGAGTTGAGTTAAGATGGATTGCTGAGGTTCTTGTAAGACCCGAATTTATTTAAAAAATACAAAATGAATGAGTATTTGTGAAGGGAAGTTAGGTTAAATTAATCCTGAACACGTGAAGGGTAAAACGGTTAAAAGATCGAAAGCCGGAATAAATTCGATAAGAAAATTTAATTAAAAATAATGGATTTGAGAATCTTGATTAATAACGAAGAAATAATTAAATTTCGAGTCCAATTGATCAAGATCTGAAAATTTTAAAAATACCGAAGTCACTCGGGACAATATCCCAAAAATACAAAGAAATTATACTCGAAAAAGGGTTAAAAATATAATAAATAAATTAAATAAAATTAAATTAATTAATTTGAATAAAATAATAATTTTGGTAGATATTTTTTATTCTTTAATATATTTTATTGATTAAAATATTAATAAAATTAAATAATAAATAAAAGAAGAATTAAGTGTTAAAAAAAAAGAAGAAAAGAAGAAATCGAAAATGATTGTCGGGGAGAGAGAAAACAAATGAAACTGAGGATAAGGTTGCGCGTAAATCGAGGTAAGAGAATTTTGTAGGTGCATAGAGATTTCTATACGTATTTATTGAGGGGATTTACAGGGCTTAAAATTCCTTAAAGTATCTAGAAACAAAATAATAATTTTTGTGAAAATCGAGGTTTAGGTGAATAAAGAAAAAGATAATTTTGCCCCTGAGAGTGAAATTTACAAAAAGGGTAGTAAGGCAAATAAATTGCATGATTTTCATGTTTTAATGTTTTATATGAACGTATTGCTTTAATTTAAGCAAATATACACATAGGTTGGCTATTGATTTCATGAATTATACGAAAGGGTACCGGTTTGTACCGGTTACTATTTTAAAAGATATTTCATCAAGATCGAGCCACCTATCGTATTTACATGAATAAAAAGAGTGCTAGAGTCTTACTCGCACTAAATTTTACAGATTTATTACTCATGAAAGCCGTACTGGAGCATTGCTCGTACGAGAAATTTGTGTGTGCACAAAACCGTGCTGGAGCTTCGCTCGCACGAGATTTTAGATATCATGATATGCATAGCGTGGTGCTGGAGCTTCGCTCGCACTAGACGTGAGTTGACATGCATATAGTCGTGCGGAAGCTTCCTGTAGACTGTGTCATAGAGAGTTGTGATGCTCGCACGTATACTTTGAGACATGGGTTGGTTATCGACATAGTATTGGGGTGGATAAGACCTACGGCAGGCACCCCCAGACTATGATATGGGTCCACGGAGTACGATGTACCATGTATGTCACACGGAGTACGCTGTACCGTGCAGTCATGATGACTCGATGATGTTACTTGATATTCTGGCGGGTAGGAATCAACCCCATCTCCCGTTGCAGTTGTGATGCCCCGCACACCGGGATCCGTGTAGCTTGGGATCACAAGGACAAAGTATGGCCATAGTCCTTGATTTTCATACTGTAACCTACATGCCTCACATGATATCATACGGTCTGAATAGACCAGGACAAACCCGAAGGAGGGGTAATGTCCCGATTTATATTTTTAAAAGAGATGTGATTTAATGAATCAAGGTATTCCCGAGAGATGGCTTTAGCCTTGATGTGGTTATTTTATAATGAAATAAATAAGTTTTAAAGTGATGAATTTTGTGATAAAACAAATAAGTTTTAACGTGATGAGTTTATGATGAAACAAATAAGTTTTAATGTGACGAGCACGAGATGTCATACATGATGATTTTCCATGTTTGATTTATATGTCGATTTCATGATTTCTCTTATATGATATATACATATATGTGGCATCGTTTTAGTCATACCTCATGGTCCAAATATAAACGATTTTATATCATTACATTATCAGCATGTAGATAGTCTAGTTATCTACCTGCTTACATTATTGCCTTACTGAGCTGTTTATGCTCACCCTTTCATTTTCCACCCCACAAGGTATATTCAGTAGAAGAGAACGACAGTAGTCATATCCGCTGCTTCTTATCAAGACCAGGTATACACATTTGTATAATTTTTATATCTGAACATATAGAGACACAGTACTGTATATGGATGTAATATTGGGGATGTATTTAGTTTAAATAAATTGATATGTAAATGAAATATGAAAATGGAATGGTAAATAGGTGAGAGGTGACTAACACCGAATCATAGCCCAACTGTTTAGAGGTGAAACTGTTCACGACGGGTAACGAAATGAAAAAGCGAAAAATTTACTCTGATTTTAGGTGATTTAGGTCGTGACAGTTCAGGGGTAGGATATGTGTTCCCGATAACTTAGAGATGGTTGCATCCTCGCTAGACGTGTATACCGCAAGTGTACGGGTCGTATAAGTAACAAAGGGAATTGAGTCCGAGATTATTGTCCCACAGAGAAACATAGTCAGCCTAACTAAGTACCAGTTAATTTTACCCTAAGTATATCCTAGTAAATTATGTGATAAAAGGGTGATCTACAAGGTTTAATTTGCAAATACTAGAAAGCAAAGAAAATAATAAGAACACTAAAATAAAGCAAAATAGGGCGAAAATTACTCACAGAGCTTCAAACAAAATAAAAGCGGGAATTTGCAAAAGAAAGAAAATACTGAAACTCGAATTAATTACTGTAAATAGACTAAAGATGTAAATATAAGAAAATAAAGAAATAAAAACAAATAGATTAAAACTAGAAAATCCTAATATAAAAATTACATATGTTTAATTTAATTAATTAACATAAATAAAAATGCAAAGTAATCTAACCTAAGGCTTAATGAAATAAAATTCTAATAAAAATTCTAAAAATTCCTAAGTATAACTTTGAACCTAAATGCCTAAAATGGTGACCCTAAATTATATATAACTCTAGATAATACTAAATTAACAAAATGTATAAATAAATAATAAAATCTATTCTAAATTATGCAAGAAAAATAAAATATTTTTAGGTTTTTAAAATTTAAAATGAAGACTATCCTAAAGATGCAAAAAAGGATTCTACCCCTAAACTAACTTAAAATGCAATACATAAGCTGTGAGACCCCATGTATGTAAAAAACCTTATTATATGTAAATGGAACATAAGATAGATGATTTATGGATCATATAAATTCTAATGGATAGCAAATGAGAATAAATGGGTATCATGGATGCAAGTAAAGATTAAATAAAGGCTAAAGTGGGCATAAACTAAATGAATAGAACTTAAAACATCCAGATTAGAGATAAGAATTTAAAACATGAAATGATAATGCATGGACTGTGAATTCTAAGTATCCTTCTGAATTCAAGCTATACACAGAAGTCACATTGTACGTGAATCATAAGATATGAGCCTTTCCATGCTTTAAGTGTAATTAAAATGCAAAATGAGTATTGGAGTAAAGAAATAAGACTTCACCTTTGAAAAATCTGGGAAAAATGTAGCAGGAATGCCCCAAATGAAGGCCAGATCGATCTCCTATTCAAGGCAGATTATCCATTGTTCAAGTAGAACAATTCTAAGTGAATCCTCCAAGGCTAGATCGATCTCCCCAATGAGCAGATCGATTTGCATTTTCCTTTGCCTAGTAGAGATCGATCCCTTCCTAAGTGTAGATTAATCTCCATTTGATTCTGTTAAGAACTGATTGATCTCTCCCCATGAGCAGATCGATTTGTTGTTGCCTCTGCCGAACAAAGATCGATCGATCTCTCCCCAATGAATAGATCTATCTCTCTCATTCCAAACCTAAAAATTCAATTACAAAAACCAAGGAAAGATCGATCTCTTCACCCTAGTAGACCGATCTCTTCACCCTAGCATATCGATCTCATCAGCCCTGCTCTATAAAAATACCACGACAAAACCTCCTTCTTTAACAAATCAACACACTCCTTCCATTTTTACCCAAAATACCAAGTTTTCTCTCTTTAGAATACACCCCCTTCCAAGAAGATTTGAGAAAAAATTATTAGAGCCAAAGTTGTTCATTGTAAGGAGAAGAACAACATAGCTTGGAGCCAACATTTAACTTGTTGGATTGAAGGAACTAAGGAGTCTTCCAAATTTGGGCAAGAGGAAATTACAGCTAGGTGAGTTTCCTATGCACCAACTCTAAGTATGTATATCTAGATTGTTGGCTCTACCGAGAGGGGGGGTGAATCGGTTTTCTAACAATTATGGCAAATTAAAAATTAATCACAATTTAATCACAAATGATAATGAGCAATATAGTGCAATATAACAATTTAATGCAAAGTAGGGAAGAGAGAAACAAACACAATCGTTTATAGAGGTTCGGCCAAACTCTTGCCTACGTCCTCTCTCCTTGACCTTCTTGTCAAGTGCTTTCTTTCTCTCTTTCAATAGAGCTTACAATATTCCTTTTACAGGTTAAGGAATAACCTCTCTACCCTTAGCAATACAGAAATGTATTCACCCTTTTTACAATGTCTCTCACTGAGGAACAATCCTCTTTTCTTTTTGGGTATGGATGAATACAGAATAAGGCTTTACAATGAGTAGTGCTAACAAAGCTTGTTGCACTTCAGCTTGTACAATAAATTTCAATTGATGAGCAATAGGGACACAAAGAATGAATGAATTAAAGCTTGAGAATGTTTGGAATGTTTAGCAATAGTGTCTCTGATTCTCTTTGTCTTCAATGCTTGGTTAAATATTGAAGGATTGGTAGTTGGAGCATTAAATGCTATTTTTCCCGTTGTGATTTGCAGAAACTAGCCGTTGGGTACCTCCAGTAGAGTGCCAGATCGATCTGCCATCTTGGCCAGATCTATCTCTTAGTTATAAATCCTGCAAGATTGAAGTACAAATACACAAGGAGATCGATCTCATAGGTTAGCAGATCGATCTGTTAGTTTAAAAATAATGAGGCAGATCGATCTGTCGAATAGGCAGATCGATCTTTTAATCTCTCTGTTTGAGGCAAGATCGATTTCCAGATCGATCTGCCATGCAATCTCGTAGAGAGGAGATCGATCTCTCAACAACACAGATCGATCTCTTTAGCTCTCTGACTTTGAGGAGATCGATCTCTTCCTTACCAGATCGATCTCATAAGTTCTCTGTTTGAGTGTGGATCGATCTCTCAGATCGATCTATAGTCTTAAGCTCTTAAGGGAGAGCGATCTCTTCCTAAACCAGATCGATCTCTCAACTCTAGCTTTAGCCAGATCGATCTCTTAACCCTTGCAGATCGATCTCATTCTACCTAAGTCCCTTTGTAAAGGTTTAAGGCTTGCCAGATTAATCTCTTCCATTATGAGATCGATCTCTCATCAAGTAAAAACCCAGGAGATCGATCTCTCATCAGCCAGATCGATCTCTCATCAGCAGAACTCTAAGTTCTGGTACTAATAACCTCTAAACATGTTTCTATATCAACTTAATATTATCGAATTAACTTGTTTTGTCATTTTAAAATACATTAACTTAACAATCTCCCCCTTTTTGATATGACAAAACATAAAACAAACATGTTTAGTGAATTTTTGCAAAATCTCCCCCTTTTTGTGAGCTCCCCCTTTCTTTTAGCTTTTTGGTTTTGTTACTTGCTTAACTCCCCCTCAATTTAATCATTCTTAGACACCTTTATGTATCTTAACACAATCACATGTTTCTTCTCCCCCTTTTTGTCATATCAAGATCACAAGAATAGAATACTCATCATTTCAAAATGAACTTTTTCATTAACACAACCAGTATCTTAAAATGACATTTCATTAACACAAGTCAAAAGATATTTCATTCAAGCAAATTCATCATAGATAACATCAAGTAGCTTAAAATGTTGTAACTATACTAAATCAAAACACCTAAGGCCTATTGTGAGGGAGGATCACGATCCAAAAGATTCTCAACATGCGTGCGTGTTACTCGAAGCTCATCGAACATCACCTCTTGAGCCTCTTGAATCTTATCCACTCTTTGGTTTAAATATGCAAATCCGTCATCGATTTTTTGAGTGAGGTCACTCAGCATCTTTATAAAGATCTCCATTTCTCCCGGTGGGGCTGCCGGTGCAGTGGACGGAGCCATTGAAGACGATGGTTCCGGAGCTGGTGCAGCAGATGGGTGCGCTGGTTCATTGGTGGGGTCCTCCTCCATAGCCTCAGCAGGTTGTTGGTCCCTCTTTTTCGTCCACTCTCCCTGGAAGTCTTTGTAGTCCCCCATATGATGGAGGGTCCCAATGTTAAGCACGCTCTTGGGAGAGGGGAGTTCGCCAGTCTCGCCGCTGCAGTCGATACCAAGGCGGTGGAGAAAATAAGCTATCGGTTGTGGAAAAACGATCGTGGTAGCTTGTCCACGTACAATCTTCAGCCAATCTTCGTATATAAAGTGAGGGAGGTTAAGTTTTTGGCTTGTGGTGTGAATGTGATGGAGCCAAAAACGATCTAAGCGCCTAACGGTAGAATGACGAGTACCGAAAGGGCGGAGGTTCCAAGAGATTATGAGGTGGAGTAACCGAGGATGCATCGGCAGGTCACTCGCCTTGTCCCCAGGGAGATCAAACTCCAAGGAGACTTCCTCATCCTCATTCGTCAAACCTTCATTTTTCATGTGAAAGGTTTGAGCTAAGATATCGGTATCGACAGGAATGGTTTTACCCATGACATATGTTTTGAAACCGACAATTTTGCAAGTGTCATTTGGGTCAAAAAGTAATTCGGCATTGGAAAAGAATGCACGAACTAGATTTGGAGGGACGGGAGTGTTGATTTTTAAGAAATTCATCCAACCAAATTCCTCAAACTTTGACACGTAAGGAAAATCTATACGATTGAGGAAGGAAAAATCGATAGTACGCCAATGCTTGATTGGCATGGTTGAGAAGTATTCCTCATATCGCTTTCTTTTTGCTGGTGTTTTAAAACACCGATTGAAGGAAGCGATAGGAGGTGGAGGAACGGGTTGTGATGAGGAACCTGCCTCTACAGTGGTTTTAGGAGGTTTGACTCCTACTTTCTTAAGCCTAGGCATTATTCTAGACTCTAGATTTGCGCTAAACAGATTCAACAATGAGAAAAGCAATGAAACAGTACCTAGGTTTGCCCTAGAATTAAAATGAGCACAAATTGAAAAAAAATTTTGAGAAAATCAGTAAGGAATGTTGGTTACTATACCGGAATTTGACACCAAGACTCAAGGAGGTCCGTACGGAGATCGATCTGAGGAGGAATCGAAGGAAAGGATGCGAGGGAAATTTGGGAATTTTGAAAATTGGGTTTGTGAATTTTGGGAATTTTACGCGGGTATTTATACTCCAGGGCACAGGAGATCGATCTGTCGAGGCGACAGATCGATCTGTCATTTCCAGAATCCAATAGAGATCGATCTGTCGTAAGGCCAGATCGATCTGGTCGCAAACAGAGGCTTAAGGAGATCGATCTGTTACACACAGATCGATCTGTCGTTTAACAGAGGCTTAGGCAGATCGATCTTCCCAATGCAAAGATCGATCTGCAGAATGCGGAAGCTTGAAGAGATCGATCTGTCGTGTTGACAGATCGATCTTCCTTTAAACAGAGACGTAAGGAGATCGATCTTATGGTTAGAAGATCGATCTGCTTAGCTTAACCTTGATGATTTAGGCTTGTTGGAGGTATGGAGATCGATCTATATTGCAAGGAGATCGATCTCTCATCCTCATTGCCAGAAAATCTTTGCAAAAACTCTTTTAAAATCAACTTGAAACCAAGATTTTTAAAACATGAAAGTCCTAAGGCATATCCATGAGTCCTAATTCACCTCTAAGGATACAGAACCTATCTCTATCAAGGGGTTTGGTGAATATATCAGCTATTTGATGTAGAGTGTCAATGTACTCTAAAATTATATCCCCTTTTTGTACATGGTCTCTAAGGAAGTGATGTCTAATTTCTATGTGCTTTGTTCTGGAGTGTTGAATAGGATTCTTAGACAGATTAATGGCACTGGTATTATCACATTTAATAGTGACTTGCTTCATGTCAATACCATAATCTCTCATTTGTTGTTTAATCCACAACACTTGAGCACTACAACTACCAGCTGCTATATATTCAGCTTCAGTTGTGGACTGAGCCACACTGTTTTGTTTCTTGGAGAACTAAGAAATTAACCTATTTCCTAAGAATTGGCAAGTACCTGAAGTACTTTTCCTATCTATTTTGCATCCTCCAAAATCAGCATCTGAAAATGCATGAAGGGCAAAAGTGGAGTCCTTAGGGTACCAAAGTCCTAGTGAGGGTGTGTCTTTGAGGTATCTAAAGATTCTCTTAGTTGCCAACAGATGTGATTCCTTAGGAGAGGATTGAAATCTAGCACAAAGGCATACACTAAACAAAATATCTGGTCTACTTGCAGTTAAATAAAGCAATGAGCCTATCATAGACCTATAGAGTTTAGTGTCTACACACTTACCACTTTCATCTTTATCAAGCTTGATGTTGGTGCCTATTGGAGTGGCTTGAGGTTTGCAATTGTCCATTCCAAATCGCTTGAGCAAGTCCTTGGTATACTTTACTTGATTGATGAAGGTTCCATCCTTTGTTTGCTTCACTTGAAGTCCCAAGAAGAATGTGAGTTCTCCCATCATGCTCATCTCAAATTCTCCTTGCATGATCTTAGCAAACTCTTGGCATAAAGACTCATTAGTTGAACCAAAAATAATATCATCTACATACACTTGTACAACTAATAAATCCTTATTTTTATTCTTAATGAATAAGGTGGTATCCACTTTTCCTCTTGAAAATCCCTTTTCTATTAAGAATTTTGACAACCTTTCATACCAAGCTCTAGGAGCTTGTTTTAACCCATAAAGTGCCTTTGATAATTTAAAAACATGTTTAGGAAATTCATGATTTTCAAATCCGGGAGGTTGCTCAACATATACTTTTTCATTAATAAAACCATTTAAGAATGCACTCTTTACATCCATTTGATATAACTTGAAGTTTTTATAACATGCAAAGGCAAGTAACATTCTTATTGCCTCTAATCTAGCTATCGGTGCATATGTTTCATCATAGTCTATGCCTTCCTCTTGTCTATAGCCTTGAGCAACTAGCCTAGCCTTATTCCTTGTGATCACACTATTTTCATCCATTTTGTTCTTGAATATCCATTTAGTTCCAATTATTGAGTGATCACTAGGCCTAGGAACTAGTTTCCATACTTTGCTTCTCTCAAATTGATTTAATTCTTCTTGCATTGCTAGGAACCAATTATTGTCTTATAAGGCTTCATTGACATTCCTAGGCTCAATTTGAGATACAAAGGCTATATATTGGCACATATTCCTTAGGGATGATCTAGTTCTAACTCCAAGAGTTGGATCTCCTACTATTTCACAATCTTTTACATATCCTAACTCTCTTGGTGCTCTAGGTTCTCTTTCTAAAACCTCTATTTCTTCTTCATCTTCTTTATTCAAGTCAAGCTTTTCTAGAAAGTCATCTTCTAAGCCTTCATCAAATATTCCAACATTTTCATCATTGGCTGAATCTTTTGATATATTATTTGACTCATCAAATATAACATGAATAGACTCTTCAACCATTAATGTTCTTTTGTTATATATTCTATAAGCCTTTGAATTCAATGAGTATCCTAGGAATATTCCCTCATCACTCTTGGCATCAAATTTTCTCAAATTATCTTTCCCATTATTTAGAACAAAACATTTGCAGCCAAAAGGATGGAAGTAACTAATGTTAGGCTTCTTACCTTTGTAGAGCTCATAGGGAGTTTTCTTTAGCATGGGTCTTATCATAGCTCTATTAATTATATAACATGATGTGTTTATAGCTTCAGCCCAAAAGTACTTTGGTAAGTTATTTTCACATAACATAGTTCTAGCCATTTCTTCCAAAGTTCTATTTCTTCTCTCAACTACACCATTTTGTTGTGGTGTCCTAGGGGCTGAAAAATTATGGCTAATTCCTTGATCATTGCAATACTCATCAAATCCTATATTTTCAAATTCTTTGCCATGATCACTTCTAATGCTAGTTATTGTATATCCTTTTTCATTTTGAGTCACCTTTGAGTAGGCTATAAATTTCTCTAAGGCTTCATTTTTTACTCTCAAAAAGAACACCCAAGTGTACCTAGTGTAATCATCAACTATTATAAATCCATAGTGTTTCCCACCTAAGCTAGTGGTTCTAGTTGGTCCAAATAAGTCTAAATGCAGTAATTGAAGAGGCCTAGTGGTGGATACACTATTCTTAGGCTTAAAAGTTGTCCTCTTGTGTTTTCCTTTAACACAAGCTTCACATATTTCTTCATGATCAAAAGGTATTTTGGGTAAGCCTATTACTAGATCCTTTCTAGCTAACTTGGATACCACACTCATGCTAGCATGGCCTAGTCTTCTATGCCATAACCAAGATTCCTTTTTGTTGTCTACCATTAAGCATATGTTTTCATTTTTGAGTTCATTAAGATAGACAATATATATGTTACCTTACCTATGACCTAGAAAAAGAATTTTATTTGACTTAGGATCTATAACATTACACTTCATGCAATCAAAAATTACTTTGTAACCTTTGTCACAAAGTTGACTAATGCTTAGCAAGTTATGCTTAAGACCCTTAACAAGTAATACTTTTTCTAAAGAGAAATGATCATTACCTATTGAGCCACTTCCTTCCACTTGGCCTTTGGAGTTGTCCCCAAAAGTGACTTCTCCACCAATTTTTGATTTGAAAGAATTGAAATGGCTTTTATCACCCGTCATGTGCCTTGAGCATCCACTATCTAAGTACCAAGCATCTTTTGTTTTAGCTTTGTGGCCATGCTCAATTACCTACAAAAAATCAAACTCAAGTCTTAGGTACCCAAATTTTCTTGGGTCCTTGGAGGTTAGTAAATGCAATTCTTGATCCCATTGGGATCCATTTTGCTAATGCATTACAGTCCTTGGAATGAATTACCTCTTTTGGAATCCATATCCTTTTTACTCTTTTTCCTTTAAGATTCCTCATCTTTATATTGCAATAATGTGACTTATGTCCCTTTCTATTACAATATGAACAAGTAACTGCAGGTTTATTCATGCTCTTCCTATCAATAAAACTCTTAAGATGGGTCTCCCTACTTTGTGCATTATATCCTAAGCCATTTTTGTCAAAAAATGCCCTTTGGGTTTCTAGCATGCTATATAGCTTTTGTTGCCCCATGTGAAATCTATTAAAGGAGTTATGTAGATTGTTATTTTTCTCCTTAAGGTCACAAATTTCTAGATTTGAAATCTCTAGTTTCTTTTCACATTCTAATTTATCTTTTAACATTATCTCATTTTCCTTTTTTAATTTAGATATTAACTTTTTATACTTCATGCTCATACATTCATACTCTAATGCAAGATCATCAAATGCATCTTGCAATTCATCAAATGAGTATTCATTGAGATTAGAGGTTACCTTTTCATCATCATCAATAGCCATGAAGCATAAGTTGGCAATGTCCTCATTTGATTCATCATCGGAGCAGTCGCTGTCACTCCATGTTGCCACCATTGCCTTCTTTTTATGGAACCTATCATTTGACCTTTTAAGAAGAGAGCAGTTAAATTTTATGTGTCCAGGTTTTTTACATTCATAACACACAATAGAGTCTTTTCTACCTACTTCCTCTTGTTCTCTCCTATTGTTTCTCCTATTACTACTACTAGCTTTCATCCTCATGAACTTATTAAATCTTTTGGCAAACATTGCCATCTCAATATCCTCCTCACTGCCACTCTCATTTTTAATCTCCTCTTGAGCAGTGGATTTTAGAGCAACTCCCACTTTCTTGGGTGGCTCTTCATTTCTTTTAAGTTTCATCTCATAAGTGAGCAAAGATCCTATCAATTCATCTAGGCACAATGTGTGAGGATCCTTAGATTCCTCAATTGCCGTCACTTTAGCTTCCCATGATTTAGGTAAGCTATTTAAAATTTTCTTTACCATTTCAATATTAGAATATATTTTTCCTAAAGATTTTAATCCATTAATTACATCTGTGAATCTAGTGAACATATCACTAATTGATTCTCCTTCCTTCATCCTAAAAAGCTCATAGTCATGTGTGAGCATACCTACTTTTGTCTCCTTCACTTGGGTTGTACCCTCATGAGTTATTACTAATTTATCCCATATTTGCTTGGCATTATCGCACCCGAAGACTCTATTGTATTCATTAGGACCTAAAGCACAAAATAATGTGTGCATAGCTTTAGCATTTAGCTGTGCACATTTAATGTCATTAGAATCCCATTCATCTTCTTCTTTGGGGATATCTCTTCCCTCTATTCTCTTTGTAGGGATTTGAGGTCCCTTAACTATAATTCTCCACACTTCATAATCATTTGCTTGAATGAATAACATCATCCTAGTCCTCCAATATGAATAATGTTCACCATTGAACATGGGAGGTCTAACCGTAGAGTGCCCCTCTCCTACCAAACTAGTTGCTACATTGTTAAGAGCCATTTGATCGTTTCTAACTCTTAGGAAGTTGTTCCTATGTGATTAAAGAGTCCTAGCTCTGATACCAATTGTTGGCTCTACCGAGAGGGGGGGTGAATCGGTTTTCTAACAATTATGGCAAATTAAAAATTAATCACAATTTAATCACAAATGATAATGAGCAATATAGTGCAATATAACAATTTAATGCAAAGTAGGGAAGAGAGAAACAAACACAATCGTTTATAGAGGTTCGGCCAAACTCTTGCCTACGTCCTCTCTCCTTGACCTTCTTGTCAAGTGCTTTCTTTCTCTCTTTCAATAGAGCTTACAATATTCCTTTTACAGGTTAAGGAATAACCTCTCTACCCTTAGCAATACAGAAATGTATTCACCCTATTTACAATGTCTCTCACTGAGGAACAATCCTCTTTTCTTTTTGGGTATGGATGAATACATAATAAGGCTTTACAATGGGTAGTGCTAACAAAGCTTGTTGCATTTCAGCTTGTACAATAAATTTCAATTGATGAGCAATAGGGACACAAAGAATGAATGAATTAAAGCTTGAGAATGTTTGGAATGTTCAGCAATAGTGTCTCTGATTCTCTTTGTCTTCAATGCTTGGTTAAATACTGAAGGATTGGTAGTTGGAGCATTAAATGCTATTTTTTCCGTTGTGATTTGCAAAAACTAGCCGTTGGGTACCTCCAGTAGAGTGCTAGATCGATCTGCCATCTTGGCCAGATCGATCTCTTAGTTATAAATCCTGCAAGATTGAAGCACAAATACACAAGGAGATCGATCTCATAGGTTAGCAGATCGATCTGTTAGTTTAAAAATAATGAGGCAGATCGATCTGTCGAATAGGCAGATCGATCTCCTAATCTCTCTGTTTAAGGCAAGATCGATTTCCAGATCGATCTGCCATGCAATCTCGTAGAGAGGAGATCGATCTCTCAACAACACAGATCGATCTCTTTAGCTCTCTGACTTTGAGGAGATCGATCTCTTCCTTACCAGATCGATCTCATAAGTTCTCTGTTTGAGTGTGGATCGATCTCTCAGATCGATCTATAGTCTTAAGCTCTTAAGGGAGATCGATCTCTTCCTAGACCAGATCGATCTCTCAACTCTAGCTTTAGCCAGATCGATCTCTTAACCCTTGCAGATCGATCTCATTCTACCTAAGTCCCTTTGTAAAGGTTTAAGGCTTGCCAGATCGATCTCTTCCATTATGAGATCGATCTCTCATCAAGTAAAAACCCAGGAGATCGATCTCTTATCAGCCAGATCGATCTCTCATCAGCAGAACTCTAAGTTCTGGTACTAATAACCTCTAAACATGTTTCTATATCAACTTAATATTATCGAATTAACTTGTTTTGTCATTTCAAAATACATTAACTCAACATAGATGTTGTTGTGAGTAGATTGGTGTATAAATTGTTGATAGAAACTACTTAGAATGTCATGAATCAAGCATAACCTAGAATCGATTTAGTGTGAGAAAATATCATATGGTTGAGTTGACGATAATTGGATTATACTAAGGTGTTAGTGAAGTGATATGCATGATTTTGAGATGATTGGGTGAAGTCACCTTATGGGATAGGTAAAGGTGATGAAATGTGCATATATGGTGTTTGTTGATATGCATAAAGGAATGAGAAATTTTGGATAAAACATTTATGCCAAGTGTTTGATAAGTTACTAAGTGAGTTGCTAGCTAAATTGACTAGGAATGGCTTAATGATGGCCAAATGAGTTAATAGGCCAAAATTGATGAAATAGGCTCGACGAAATATACTGACTAGTTGAAGTCAGAACATGAGTTATCGGTATTAACTTATATAATTGATGAATGTTTGCAGCTCCTGAGGATATATCTGGAGCAAGTCGAGCCCAATCACGAAAAGCGAGAAAAGAAAGAAGAGTTGCTTTCAAGAGAATTGAGGTAAGGGAATTTGTGTTAGCCTTAGAGATATCTATACGCCTTTTTGGGTGCATGGTCGGTTTTCTTAATGTTTCTAAGGGTCTTAGAATGAAATGGATGTTTGAAAGGCAAGAAATCGAGAAATTTTGAGAAAAGTTCATGAAAAACAAGAATCATGATGTTTTGAGTCTTTTTACTGCTTTTAGCATGTGAATTGGTAGGTTGGCTAGTATTTTAAGTAATTTGCATGAAAATAGCTCGATTTGGTTTTTATAACCATACTTTACAAAAGAATGAGCCACCTATATGAGTTTTGTGGAAATGAAATGTGCTAGACTCGCACAAGATTTGACATGTTTATACGTGCATAGGTGCTGGAGCCTAGCTTGCACTAGTTTTACATGGATTTTTATGATATTGTGCTGGAGCCTAGCTTGTACTGATTTTTATACTAGTTTTGACATTGTGCTGAAGCGCTGCTTACACTATATGTCCACTATATTTGTTGTCGTGCTTGAGACTACCCGCACGAGGTTTTATGACATGTTGGGAGTCATGTTGGGAGCTTTCGATAGGCTATGTGCCACGCTGATTAAATAAGCTCGCACGTGCGTTGTAAGACCCAAAAATTATATCGTAATTTCTTATAAAGAATTGAAAATGGTCCCAAATTAAATGAAATGAGATTCAGACAGGAAATAACGATTTAAAATGCGAAATGAATGAATATTCGTGAAGGGAAGTCGGATTAAATTAATCCCGAACACGTGCAAGGGCAAAACGATCAAAAGATCGAAAGTCGATATAAATTTGATAAGAAAATTTAATTAAAAATAATGGATTTAAGAATCTTGATCAATAACGAAGAAATAATTAAATTTCAAGTCCAATTGATTAAGATCGGGAATTTTTAGAAATACTGAAAAGTCACTCGGGACAATATCCCGAAAATATGAAGAAATTATACCGAAAAAATAGTTAAAAATATAATAAATAAATTAAATTAAATTAAATAAATTTATTTGGAATAAAAAATTAAATTTTTAGATATTTTAGAATATTTTTGACTAAAATAATGAATATAAAAATAATAAACTAATTTAATAATAATAATAATAATAATAATAATAATAATAATAAGAGAAGAGAAATCTGAAAACTTTGTCGGGGAGAGAGAAGAAGATAGAAACCGAAAATGGAGACCGCGCGTGGCTCGTCCGATCCACGGCCACCGGCGATTAGCGACTCCGACGAACAGCCGAGCAGGAAGAGGAAAGGCCGGCGAAGCTGTTGGCACCGGCGACGCGCGCCAAGGAGGTCGAAAAATGCTGAACGGAGGAAGAGAAGCCTGCGAGGAAAACGGGGTAGATTTCGGCGATCCACGGCAGCTGGGCTCGAACGGCGGACACCGGCGTGATCGGGAAGAGGAGCCGGTTCTTTTGAGATCGGTATTGGCCGACGAAATTGTTGAAATCCGGCGGATCGAGGGAGAGAAGGTCGAGAGGGAGAAGAGAGGAACGGCGGCCACCGACGGTGATTCGGTCCCGATCGAGGCCAGTCGAAGGTTGCCCGGCCAAAGACGAGTCGAATGGCGCCAGAAATGAGCCGAGAACCGGTCGAAAACGTCGTGAACGGTGACGGGAAGGTCTGAACCAGTACGGACCGGTTCAGTAAGAGGTGAAGCGGCTGAACCGGACCGGTCTGAACCGGGTTTGAACTGGACTGAACCGGTTCAGCCAAGAAAGAAGGGAAAAAGGGAGAAAAAGAGAGAAAAGAAAAAGGGAAAGAATTTTTGGGGATACACCGGACTTCGGGTAAGTCGCTAAGAGGTCAAAAGTGACCGATTTGATTTCTGAAAATTTTATTTAAATTATATTTAATCGAAAAGTAACCCGAAATTAAATATTAATTGTGCAGTTTTACGACAAAGCCCGAGCGAGAGCCGATTGAGTTTCAATTTTCGTATCCTGCATCATGTTAGGTAAGTATATTTTAATTTCGACAATTAGAGTCCTTTAATACAGAGTTTCGATTATTTTACGGAATTTATGGATTAATTCTGTATAAAAAGGAATATTTATCGGAATTGCAACGTAATTACCGTAAATAGTGTACAGGCTATCCAATAAGTTTGGAACGAAGCCCGATGATTATTGATAAGCTGAATAAGTCCAGTAAACCCGAAGAAGGGATTTAATAAGTATAAACGGGCTGAAAATGGGTCAAGGCCCATTATGGTACAATTAGGCCCAATAAAGTAAAACGGGCCCAGTACGTTAGATTTGATCAGTAAAGGTGATATACTGATAAAGATAATTGAATTGACCCCAGTTATGTGGTTATATGGAGTCCGTAGACTTGGTTGATGCACAGTTGGACTGAGAGATCGGATATTATCGAGACGAGATAAGTTTACGCGTAAATCGAGGTAAGAGAATTTTGTAGGTGCATAGAGATTTCTATACGTATTTATTGAGGGGATTTAAAGGGCCTAAAATTTCTTTAAGTATAAAAAAAATGAAATAATAATTTTTACGAAAATCGGGGCATAGGTGAATAAAGAAAAAAGACGATTTTACCCATGGAAGTAAAATTTACAAAAAAAAAGGGTAGTAAGGCAGATAAATTGCATGATTATCCTGTTTTAATGTTTTATATAAATGTATTGCTTTGATTTAAGCAAATATGCACATAGGTTGGCTGTTGATTTCGTGAATTATACGAAAGGGTACCGGTTTGGACCGGTTACTATTTTAAAAGATTTTTTATCAAGATTGAGCCACCTATCGTATTTACATGAATAAAAAGAGTGCTAGAGTCTTTCTCGCACTCAAGTTTACTGATTTATTTCTCATGAAAAGCCGTACTGGAGCATTGCTCGTACGAGAAATTTGTGTGTGAACAAAACTGTGCTGGAGCTTCGCTCGTACGAGATTTTTGATATCATGATATGCATAGGTGGTGCTGGAGCTTCGCTCGCACTAGACGTGAGTTGACATGCATATAGTCGTGCGGAAGCCTCTTGTAGACTGTGTGTCACAGAGAGTTGAGATGCTCGCACGTATACTTTGAGACATGGGTTGGTTATCGACATAGTATTGTGGTGGATAAGACCTATGGCAGGTACCCCCATATTATGATATAGGTCCACGGAGTACGATGTACCGTGTATGTCACACGGAGTACGCTGTACTGTGCAGTCATGATGACTCAATGATGTTACTTGTTATTCTGGCGGGTAGGACTTGACCCCACCTCCCGTTGCAGTTGTGATGCCCCGCACACCGGGATCCATGTAGCCTGGGATCACAGGGACAAAGTATGGCCATAGTCCTCGATTTTCATACAGTAACCTACATGCCTCACATGATATCATACGGTCTAGATAGACCAGGACAAACCCGAGGGAGGGGTAATGTCCCGATTTATATTTTTAAAAGAGATATGATTCAATGAATTAAGGTATTCCCGAGAGATGGGTTTAGCCTTGATGTGGTTGTTTTATGATAAAACAAATGAGTTTCAACGTGATGAGTTTATGATGAAACAAATAAGTTTTAAACGTGACGAGCATGAGATGACATACATGATGATTTTTCCATGTTTGTTTTATATGTCGATTTCATGATTTATCTTATATGATATATACATACATGTGGCATCGTTTTAGTCATACCTCATGCTCCAAATGTAAACGATTTTATATCATGACATTATCAGCACGTAGATAGTATAGTTATCTACCTGCTTACATTATTGCCTTACTGGGCTCTTTATGCTCACCCTTTCATTTTCCCCCCCACAGGGTATATTCAGTAGAAGAGAACGACAGTAGTCATATCCGCTGCTTCTTATCAAGACCAGGTATACACATTTGTATAATTTTTGTATCTGAACATATAGAGGCACAGTACTATACATGGATGCACTATTGGGGATGTATTTATTTAAAATAAATTGATATGTAAATGAAATATGAAAATGGAATGGTAAATAGGTGAGAGGTGACTAACACCGAATCATAGCCCAACTGTTTAGTAGTGTAACTGTTCACGACGGGTAAGGAAATTAAAAAGCAAAAAATTTATTCTGATTTTTAGGTAATTTGGGTCGTGACATGCGTACTGAGATGTGGCACTGTATGATGTGATGATATGAGTCTACAGAGTACATTGTACCGTGCACGTAGCATGGAGTATGTTGTACCATGTATGGATATGATATATATACCATCTTCAGACGATGAGTATTCTACTATGCACCGACGGGTTGGACGTGACCCACCTCCCGTATGGAAGCAAATAGAGGTGATACCCTGCACACTAGGATCCGTGTAGCCTGGGATCACAGTGGATATGGCTATAGTCCTAGTTATTACCCTTATTGATAATATATGCCTATCTCACATGTCTATTGTTTAATGAGGAATCCATGTTTTAAAATGTGTTTGTGGGTTAGGACAGTCCATGGGAGGGGCTGAGTCCTGACGAATGGTGATTTTGTATCGGTTTGTATTGAGATCTGAAATGCTTTTTAAGTGCACTTTGCATGATGATTTGCCATGTTTTGAATTCGACTTATGCATGATGATTTTTGTGCTATGTTTTAAGAATCGTGCACTGATTAAATAGCATGAACTGCTTTACATATCTTGAACATGAGGACGAACTGATATGTTTTGAATATGACAAATAACTGTGTGATTTAAGCTTGGCATCATGATCACGTAGATAGTGTAGTTATCTACTTGCTCACATGATTGCCTTATTGAGTGCGTGGTTTGCTCACCCCCTTATTTTTCCTCGCTACAAAGCACTTTTACTAGATAGAGAGCGATTGAGGACTTTATTTTGGTGTCCGCTGCATCCCATCACACGAGGTATACACATTTGTATAGTTTTTTTATCTAGACATGTCAAAGCACAGTAATATCTTTAAATGCAATTTTTGTGGATGTAAAGGATTGTAAACACATGGAAATAGCAACTCTGATTTAGAAATACAAGTGTTTACTTCTAAATGAACTGTAAACTAAAATGATTTAATTGGATGAGATTGACATTGATACACAGCCTAACTGTTGGTGATGTAGTTGTGCACGATCAGGTGAGGTAAAGGTATAGAACAAACAATAAGAAATGGAGCAATTAATAAACGAAAAATGCAAAAAATTATACTGGATTTTTTATGGATTGAGGGTCATGACAATTTTTTTGGTATCAGAGTGGAGTTGGTCTGATGTGTGTCGGTGTAAAAATTTAGGAAAATTACATCCCCATGTTATTGTGCTTATCTAGATACAACTGTGTATATTGAGATGGGTTCAACTAAGAAATTATTGTGAATGTTGGAATCTCGGCATAATGCCTATTACCAGTCGGGGTAGAGGGGCGAGAGCACTAGCTAGAGGTCGTAGGGGTAGGCCTAGGGGTCGTGCTGAGCCAATACCACATGAGGCTCACGAGGAAGTAGAGGTGGAGGTTGATGTTAATCATGCTCTACAGGGTTCGACAAAGAGACTGGAGAGCACTGAGGCGCGCTTCGTATGGATAATGTGGAACTTATAGGAAATTTTGGAGTTGATTGCCCAGTCGTTGCCTAGAGCTGGGGGCGATCAGGGGCCAACTACATGAGGTGATGTTGAACAAGCGGCTGCTCTTGAGATGCTTGTACATCCAGCCCAAGAACATCAAACTACAGATAGTCCCACACCCCCAATAGTACAAGAAACACCTTCTACTGTTCGTCCACTATAGGGTAAAAGAGATTAGGGTTATGGATGTCACCTGGATAGGTTAAGACAGTTTCAAAAATTTAACCCGCCATCTTTCAGTGAAGTTAAAGACCCAGTAGCTATAGAGGACTGGGT
Organism: Firmiana major; assembly: GCA_033439115.1. Classification (NCBI taxonomy): domain Eukaryota; kingdom Viridiplantae; phylum Streptophyta; class Magnoliopsida; order Malvales; family Malvaceae; genus Firmiana; species Firmiana major. Next base: position 14,164,309 of record CM065903.1, on the reverse strand, counting down.
AAATGAGATTGAGAAACTATATTAGTTTTTCGAGTGCACTACTATCGAGATAGTAGCATTTGTCGTATTCATGCTGAAAGGATCAGCAGAGCATTGGTGGAAGTCCACCAAACCTATTTTGAGAGTCCGACTTGCAGAGATTAGCTGGAATGTATTTTTGGAGGCCTTTCAGAGGCAATATGTTCTGGGCACTATGCAACGGAGACTGCAGATGGAATTCTTAGATTTGAGATAAGGGAGTAGATCAGTGGATGAGTATGAGACTAAATTTATCTCCTTGGACAGGTATGATCCTGACACGATGGACAATGAGGTCAAGAAGGTCCGAAAGTTTATGGATGGACTGAAACCATCCATCAGGTCCCGATTGGTCCCCTTTGACATACCAACCTATGAAGAGGTAGTGCACAAGGCACTGTTGTGTGAACAAGACATCAAGTGGGTTGCCTCAGAGTTTGGAAAGGTTGGTAGAGCGAGGGATAGAGATATAAAGAGACAAACAGTGGATAAAGGCTTTAGTTATAGAGGAAGCAAGAGATTTTCTGGAAAGAGGCTGAAAATTGAGGGGATTCGGGAGAGGACAGTTAAGCCTCCCGTGTATCCGGCCATAACTCCAGCAAAGGGTATAGTGATTAGAGGGCCATGGCCTACGACAAAACAGTGCAGTAAGTGTGGTAGGTACCATGGTACTCAGTCATGTTATGGACCTCTTGCTGTATGTTTTCGATGTGGAAAACCTGGGCATGTGATTCGAAATTGCCCAGAGATTACTGAGAGTGCCCCACTGAAGGGTAAGGAGTCAGAAAGAGCTCCATCTGATACGTATACTCTGAGATGGAGAGCGACAGTTGAAGAGAAGGGGAAGTAGGTGGTTGGCAGAGGGTGAGTACATGTTCTGGACCAGGATACTGCAGATCAGTCGTCAGATGTGGTGAAAGGTACAATCTTGGTCTTTGATCTTGAAGCTTATGTTTTGATAGATCCTGGTGCCACACATTCATTTGTATCACCTGTATTTGCATATAAATTGTTTAAGCATGTGAAACTTACCCCATTATGTAGGAGAATGCTGATAAGCACTCTAATGAACAATAGTCAGCTAGTCGAATATGTGTTTACGGATTATAAGTTGAAAGTGGGGGAAAAAGAAATGTCAGCCGACCTTATTTTAATATATATGAAAGATTTTTATGTAATCCTAGGAATGGATTGGTTGGCTGTAAACCGTGCTGTAGTTGATTGTTTTTCTAAGACGATAACTTTTTCGAGGATAGATAGCGTTACTGTAAGTTTCCCCAAAATAATGTAATGTAAATCCCTTTGAAAAGAAATGAAAGCAGAAATTGTTGTAAGTGAAATAGATGCATTACTATGCTGACTAAATGGTTGATGTTTTGAAAGGTTATATTGCATACGTGGTTGAGACAGATAAGGCGCATCCGAAATTGAGATACATCCCAATGGTAAGGGAATTTCCAAACATATTTTCGGATGATTTACTAGGGTTACCGTCGGATAGAGAGACTAAGTTTTGTATAGATTTGGCACCTGGTACAGAGTCGATATCCAAGCCACCGTATAGAATGGCTCCGATTGAGTTGGACGAGCTAAAGAAGCAGTTACAGGAGTTGTTGGATAAGGGGCTCATCAGACCGAGTGTATCGCTTTAGAGAGCAACGGTCCTGTTTGTGAAGAAGAATGATGGGAGCCTCCGATTGTGTATTGACTACAGGTTGTTGAATAAGGCGACCATAAAAAATAAGTACCCCCTTCCACGTATTGATGACTTGTTGGATCAGCTTCGGGGAGCGCAGGTCTTTTCTAAGATAGATCTGAGATCTGGGTACCATCGATTGAGAATTCAAGATAAAGATGTACCTAAGATAGCCTTCCGCACCCGGTATGGTCATTTTGAGTTTATGGGTATGCCATTCGGGTTGACGAATGCTCTCGTAGCTTTTATATCATTGATAAATGAAGTGTTTCACCGGTATTTGGACAAATTTGTTATCATGTTCATCGATGACACTCTGGTGTATTCGATATCTAGAGATTAGCATGAATAGCACCTAAGGATAGTGCTACAGAGCCTTCGAGAGAAGAAGTTATACGCTAAACTCAGTAAGTGTGATTTTTGGCCAGAGCAGATCTGTTTCCTGGGTTATATTGTATCAAAGGATGAAGTGTCAGTGGACCCATACAAGATTGAAGCAGTGGTTCAGTGGCAGAGACCCCAAAAAATTATGGAGATCAGAAGTTTCCTTGGTTTAGCTGGATACTATCGACGGTTTGTGGAGGGATTCTTGAGGTTAGTTGCTCATTTGACACATCTCACAAGAAAGAATGTTGAATTTGTGTGGGATGATAAATGTGAGAAGAGTTTTTAGGATTTGAAGAAGAGATTAACCACAGCTCTGATTCTCACCATTCCTACCAGGTTATGAGGTTTTTTTGTATATGTAGATGCTTCGTGCGAAGGACTGGGCTGTGTATTGATGCAGGATGGGAAGGTACTCACCTATGGATCGAGACAGTTGAAAGGTCAAGAGAGGAATTACCTGACCCACGATCTAGAGTTGGCAACCGTAGTATTTGCCTTGAAAATATGGCGCGATTATCTTTATAGTGAGAAATTTCAAGTATTTACTGACCACAAGAGCCTTAATTATCTGTTCTCACAGAAGGAGTTAAACATGAGACAGAGAAGATGGATTGAGCTTTTGAAGGACTATGATTGTGCGATCTTGTACCACTCGAGTAAGTTGAATGTAGTAGCTGATGCATTGAGTCGGAAGCATTTTGGGTTGGTATCATACATGATGATCAAGGAACACGAGCTATTGAAACAATTTACGAGCCTCAGTTTGGATGTGACCCCTTCCTAGCTATGAGAGCCACTGATACTCTCAGTACACTGGCAGAACTATATATGCGCGAGATAGTAAAGTTGCATGGTGTTCCAGTGAACATTTTCAGGACGTAATGGGGACCTAACTGAGTTTTAGCACAGCGTTTCATCCTCAGACAGATGGTCAGTTAAAGAGGACAATACAGACCTTGGAGGATATGTTGAGGGTGTGTGCATTGGATTTTGGAGGCTCCTGGGACGACCATTTGCCACTCGCAGAGTTCACATATAATAACAGTTATCATTCGAGTATCGGGATAGCATTTTCTGTGGCTTTGTATGGCCGTAGATGTGGTTCCCCTATTGGATGAGAAGAGGTGGGTGACCGACTGATATTTGCTCTTGACTTAGTGAGACAAGCCTCTGTGGATGTCCAATTGATTTGTGAGAGGTTACAGACAGCTCAGAACAGACAAAAGAGTTATGCTGACAGGAGACGGAGACCATTAGAATTTATAGCAGGCGAATCAGTGTTCTTACGAGTCTCTCCTTCCAAGGGTATAACGAGGTTCGAAAAGAAAGGAAAATTAAGTCCTCGTTACATTGGACCCTACGAGATTATTGATAGAGTGGGAGATAAGGCCTATAGGCTAGTATTACCACCTGAGCTAGTGGGTGTTTGCAACGCCTTCCATATCTCTATGTTACGGAAATACGTCCTGGACCCGGCACATGTAATTAGATATGAGCCATTGGAGCTCAACGAGAGCATATCATATGTTGAGAGGTCGGTTCAGATATTGGATAGGAAGGAGAAGGTGTTAAGATCGAAGATGATTCCACTAGTGAAAGTCCTTTTGCAGCATCACACTGTAGAAGAAGCTATATGGGAGTTGCAGAGTTTGATGCAGGGAAAGTACCCCGAGTTGTTCACGAAATGATTTGGGTCCAATTTGGAGGACCAAATTTTCTAAGAGGGGAAGATTGTGAGACCTCATGTGTGTAAAAAACCTTATTATATGTAAATGGAATTATAAGATAGATGATTTGTGGATCATATAAATGCGAATGGATTGCAAATGAGAATAAATGGGTATCATGGATGCAAGTAAAGATTAAATAAGGGCTGAAGTGGGCATAAACTAAACGAATAGAACTTAAAACATCCGGATTGGAGATATGATTTAAAACATGAAATGATAATGCATGGACTGTGAATTCTAAGTATCCTTCTGAATTCAAGCAATACACACAAGTCACATTGTACGTAAATCATAAGAAATGAGCCTTTCCATGCTCTAAGTGGGATTAAAATGCAAAATGAGTATTGGAGTAAAGAAATAAGACTTCACCTTTGAAAAATTTGGGAAAAATGCAGCAGGAATGCCCCAGATGAAGGTTAGATTGATCTCCCATTCAAGGAAGATCGATCTCTTGTTCAAGCAGAACAATTCCAAGTGAATCCGCCAAGGCCAAATCGATCTCCCCAATAAGCAGATCGATCTGCATTTGCCTCTGCCTAGTAGAGATCGATCCCTTCCTAAGTGCAGATCGATCTCCATTTGATTCTATCAAGAATAGATCGATCTCTCCCCATGAGCAGATCAATCTGTTGTTGCCTCTGCTAAACAAAGATTGATCTCTCCCTAATGAGTATATCGATCTCTCCCATTTCAAACCTGAAAATTTGATGGCAAAAACCAAGGAAAGATCGATCTCTTCACCCTAGCAGAACGATCTAATCACCCCTGCTCTACAAAAACCCTACGGTAAAACCTCCTTCTTCAACAAATCAACACACCCCTTCCATTTTTACCCAAAATACCAAGTTTTCTATCTCTAGAATACACCCCCTTCTAAGAAGATTTGAGAAAAAGCTATTAGAGCCAAAGTTGTTCATTGTAAGGAATAGAACAACATAGCTTGGAGCCAACATTTAACTTGTTGGATTAAAGGAGCTAAGGAGTCTTCCAAATTTGTGCAAGAGGAAAGTCAAGCTAGGTGAGTTTCCTGTACACCAACTCTAAATATTTATATCTAGACGTTGTTGTGAGTAGATTGGTGTATAAATTGTTGATAGAAACTACTTAGAATGTCATGGATCAAGCATAACCTAGAATGAGTTTAGTGTGAGAAAATATGATATGGTTGAGTTGACGATAAATGGATTATACTAAGGTGTTAGTGAAGTAATATGCATGATTATGAGATGATTGGGTGAAGTCACCTTATGGGATAGGTAAAGGTGATGAAATATGCATATATGGTGTTTGTAGATATGCATAAAGGAATGGGAAATTTTGGATAAAACATTTATGCCAAGTGTTGACACGCCATAAACGTATTGTCCGTAAGTGCACGGGTCGTACAAGTAATAATGGGATTTGAGTCCCGAGTTATCGTCCTACAAAAAAGTTGACTAGCCTAATTAACTACCGATTAATCTTACCCTAAGTATATTCTAACAAATTATGAATTGATGATGGGTGGTCTGCATGGTTAAAATTAAAAGTACTAAAAACAATAAACATTAAAAAATAAAGAAATTAAAACCGAGCTAAAAGTACTTATAGTGCTCCAAGCAATAAAAGAAAATACCTGTAAAAGATAACACAATTAAAATAAAATGCAAATATGGAAATAAAGAAATAAAATTAAACTAAACTAAAATTAAACTATCTTAGAATAAAATATGCATGTACTTAAACTAATTAATTAAAATGCAAATGAATTAAGAAACTAACTACAAATCTAAAAGTCTAAAATATTAAATCTAAATTAATCCTAATTATCACTAATTACTAACTTAACAATAAAAATTAACTAATGCATGAAAAATAATTTTTGGAATTTTAAATTTTAAAATGAAAAATTAAAAATGCATAACATGATACTCCTCTAATTTAACTCTAAATGCAAAATCCAATTCTTAAATCCTAATCTAAGCACCAATTAATTATTAATGAAATTAAACTAAAACTTAAAACAATAAACTAAGAGAATTAAACTATTCTATCTAACTAAGCTAGAACGTAATAAATAAACAAAAAATAACAAAACTTAGATAAAGCAACGTAATTGCATGGAATATTAAACTATAAAGAAAAATGCAAACATCAAATTGTAAAAAGGAAGTGGCCAAACGTGGCCTTAACCAATTACTAAGCCAAGTGGTCCCGACATGCAGTACTGTTCATGCTCCATCTTCAGCAAAATTTGTTCCAGCATGCTCTCGGTCCTGTGCTTCTGCTCCATGTTCTTGTCCAGGTCTACTGCGTCAAGTGCTGCTACTGGCCCTGTCGTCCTTTCGTGTCTTGCTGTCAAACCGTGCTCTGTACTGACATCCCGAATCCAATGTTCTTCAATTCCAGATGCTGCAGCTGCTGTCCAGATTCAGGTACTGCACTCATCCTGCCCATCGGTGCTGTATGTGCACAATTCTTCATAGGCGCTGTCCAGGTTTGCTGCTACAATCCAACACAACACTCATGCACAGCATTTGTTCTGCTCCTACTGCCGCGCACCAGTAACACGAACTAAACATATTGTGCTCAGCTAACCAGAGTCTCGTGCACCATACTATTCACTGCTTTTGCTCAGGTCTCGGCTACACCTTACTTCCTCTTTGAACATGCCACCCAACCGACTACAACCAAGAAATTGAATCAGCAATTAACAATCAATAATGCAAAAACTAAAAGGCTAATCAAATTTAATACAACTACAAGCTGAAACATGAAACTAAAGTTATCTAAGTGACTAGGAATAAGGCAACAAAACAGAAAATAAAATAAGCACAAAACAAAAATGGAAACAAGCTGGAACAAGAATAAACACAAATCTCTATATCCTTCACAACTTCAGCTACCACAACTAGATTAATGCAGAATGCAGTCATGAAAAGAGAATGAACAGTATCAAGCTCTCAAAACAGAGCATAACAGAATAGGAAAATGCCCAGTCACGGTTTACAGCTTGAAACAAAAATTCATCATATTAATGGATCCGTGTTAATAGATTGTCCTTCCATATTTCTGATTGCCCATCACACTACCGCCTTCATCGTGACTAGCTAAGTGCAAAAATGGCAAAAGAGATAGTAGCTACTCTAGAGCACACTAGGCATGAATAGTTGAAAAGAAAGAAAAAAATTGAAAACCAAGGAAACAATGAAAACAAAGAACACGAATGAACAACGAAAAATGAACCCATCCAGAAAATAACCCGAGAGCAACAAAAATGGATAAAAAATTATTATCATGGTAACCCGAATGCACTAAGAGAATAAATCAAGAAGGAGAACAAAAATATTAATGATTGATCAAACCAAAAACATCAACTATTAAGGAAAATCGAGAGCAAATCAACTAGGAAATCAATTATGCAAATAAAACTTAACAATAAAAGAACTAGTTTTTATCAAACCGAGAACATGAATGAAATTGCTTTTCATTGAAAAATAAATCCAAGACTAATGAAGAACATCAAGAAAATGGAATGAACAGTAAAACAACTTGTAAAAGGAACTATTCGGAAACTTTTAAAGAAAGCTTGTAAAATTAACCTAAAAACTATTCTACCCTAATTTACATCTACTCCTAAATTACTTCTATTCTAACCTAGGCTACCCCTTTTTCAATTGCCATATTTTTCTATTTATATACATACTTAGGGGTACAACTGTAATTTTTTTCATCCTAGATGAGTTGGCATTGTTTGGCCACTTGTCTTCACACCATTGGCTCCTTGAAAAATAATATTTTCATGTCATCTGTCTTTTTATCCAATTGGATGTGCTAGGCTCGTGTTGTCCGCGTGGTCCAATCTCGATTTTAGCTCAATTTCGGTAATTTTCTACTGAAATATTCAAAATTCATCCGGATTTAATTTATCTGCAAACATGAGAATTTTAATTAAATAAAGGGGATAATTAACAAAATAAATTGGGGATTTAAATAATTAATTAGGAAATTAAGCACAAATAATTCTAAAAATATAGAATTATCACACCCCCAAACTTGAGCTTTTAGTTGTCCTCAATCAAAACAAAATAATTGTAGGAATGACATGTACAAAACACAATAATTTCTCCAATATTATCCTCAAAGAAAAAGTACAGACTATGATCTCAAAGACTCACAATTACAAGTCCAACATTCAAAATCATTCAATCATAAGTCCTAACCCAAATTAGACTCCTTGTGCGTGTGTGAAAATGTCAGAGTCACTTCACGGTACATTATCCGGATCAAATTATGCAAACATAGTGAATGCAGAGTCAATGACAAGTGATCATTTCCATAAGTTTGCTTTTCACTTCTCTCTCCACTAATGTAGTCACACTTAATCAAAGATCAATAGGACTTCATTAAGCTTGTAATGTAAGGCTGGGGTTAAGGTATGATAAAGTCGATTTAAGTTTAATCACCCCTTAACATGCATTACTTCTAGGATCTTAATGTAAGAGCTCAAATCATTTCCCCCAAACTTATTTCTTTTGCTAGACATTTTATTCTATTTTTGTATTTTTCATCTTTCTTCTTTTCTTTTTCTTTTTATTCTTCTTTTTTTTTTCAATTTTTTTTATACATACTCTTTCACTATAACTTAATACCCATATAGCTCACAATATATCCCAATGACTTTTCATGCTTTTGGGGTAAGGGATAGGAACAAAGTATTTAAGCTAAGAAAAATAACGCAGGTATATTTACAGAGAAAAACTTATTTGGCCCAGATGGGTGACTAGGGGCAAAATATGTACAAGGAAGGCTAGAAAGGCTCAAACGATCCAAAGATTGCCTAAATCGTCTCCCTAATCAAGTGTGATCTAATATTTCACCTCAAGATTAGATCCAACAAATTCTAGAATATGATGCACAAAATCAATTGAACAAATGCAATCATATGTATACATAAGCTTTCTCTAAATAAATATACGGATTCATGACATGAATGTGCATAAGATGAGGCAATCATAATCAGAATTAAGACAAATTCAAGAATTCAACTTCATGCTTTTCCTATAATTATGCTTCTCAGTCAATCAAAGTCAAACTAAATCATGGGGTCATATCATCGAAATATGGGAAAACAACATGCTAGGTACTAAATCATCCCAAAATCAAACTGTTTAAGCTCAGATTTTCGAAAAAATTTTGAAAAAATTTTCAATTTTGCCTAATTTTTGAAAAATACTCAAGTAATATCCCCTCCCCCAAACTTAAAGTGCACAATGTCCTCAGTGTGCGGATAATATAAGAATTGAAGTTTAGGAACATAGTACTCCCCTATCTGATGATGATGATGAACAATCGAAACTTGATTGAAAACATAAAACTAGAAAAGAAACCTGCAAAATAAACAAAGAAAGAAATAACAGCAAAGAAAAAGAATTATATACAAAGTGAAAAGACAAATAAAGCCACTTCAAATGCAGCTAAAGAACACAACACTCAACAGCAATGCGAAGAGTAGGAGGGTCAGCCAAAATGGTGACCGAATGTTGACAATTAATTCCTCCTTAGCTCTATCTACTTCCTTCTTTCTCTCATATTTCTTATGTTTAAATATTTTATCTTCCTTAACCTCCATCTTAAAACACTCTTGAGAGTCATCAGGGAGCTTAAAAGGTTGGAAAACATTAAACTTTACTTCCTGATCTTGGACTCTCATCGTTAACTCCCCTTTTTGCACATTAATTATCGTCCTACCAGTAGCTAGGAAAGGTCTGCCTAAAATAATGGGGACTTCCCTGTCTTCCTCCATATCTAGTACAATAAAATCTGTAGGGAAAATAAACTTGTCCACCTTTACTAAGACATCCTCAATGACCCCCTTCGAATATTTAATGGATCGATCTGCTAGCTGAAGGGTCACTGTGGTAGGCTTGGCATCCTCTATTCCTAACTTATGATAGATAGACAATGGCATTAAATTTATACTAGCTCCTAAATCACACAGGGCTCTACCAAAGAATAAATTTTCAATAGTGTAGGGTATGGTAAAACTCCCGGGATCTTTGAGCTTGGGGGGTAATCTCCTCTAGATAATGGCACTACATTCCTCAGTTAAGGCTATCATCTCATAATCTTCCAATTTTCCTAGAGAGGATATCCTTCAGAAACTTCACATAACTTGGCATTTGCTTTAAAGCATCTACAAAAGGAATGTTGATGTGAAGCTTCTTAAAAACCTCAAGAAATTTGACAATTTGTTGATCCAATTTTTGACTTTGGAACCTCTGAGGAAAAGGTACTGGTGGTCTAACTGTAAGGCATGTAGTGGAAACAGGTGTAGCATCTAAGGATGATGAAGGCTGTGAAGTAGAAGAAGGTATAGATGAAGAAATGCCTAGCTTGGATTCTTTTGCAGCCAGATCCTGATGTTCCTGCTCTTTTTGAGCTGCTTCTTTGGGACATATGAGTTCTTCAACTATGGGCTCAACAGGATTGGACTTAACTTGTGGCTCCTCTAGCACTTTGTTGCTCCTAAGGGTGATGGATTTAACATGTTCCTTACCTCGCTTTGCCTAACAGGATTAGCTTCAGTGTTACTAGGAAGGGTCCCTTGAGGACGTTGGCTAAGAGCATTTGCTATTTGTCCTACCTGAACCTCTAAGTTCTTAATTGAAGCAGCTTGATTTTACAGGATAGTAGTGAACATTTCCTCTAGCAAGGGTTTCTTCTCAGCTGGTGGTAAGTGCTAGGGTTGCATAGGCTGTGATGGTTGGGGTGGTGGTGGTTGATGGAAGTGAGGTGGATGATGCTGAAATTGAGGTGGGGATGGTTGATGGTATGAAAATGGATGGTGTGGAAATTGTGACTGTGGTGGTACCTGAACCGGTGGAGCTTGAAAACTAGGGGGTCCTATAGGTTTAAAGCTAGAAGTTTGTCCTTGGTTTTGGCTCCAGGAGAAGTTAGGATGGTTCCTCCACTCTGGATTATAGGTGTTTGAAAAAGGGTTGCTCTGTTGCTTATGGGGACAACATACTGAACTGATTCTAAGTTGAGCGGACACCTATCTATAGAGTGGGTACCACTACATAGCTCGCAGGAAAGAAAAGGACTTTAGACAGAATAAATCGGATTAGGACTGGTAGAAGGATTATGCTGGGTACTGAGCGACTCTACCTTCTTCGTAAGGTTAGCAATTTGAGATGTCAAGTAGACAGCATGTCGAGTTCATAAATACCCGCCGACTTCTTAGGTAATTGCTTCTCCGAGGACCATAGATAGTTGTTAGCAGCCATCTTTTCTAACAACTCGTAAGCTTCCTCCTCTGTTTTACAAATTAGCGTTCCACCCACAGCAGCGTCAACAATGGTCCTATTCTGGCTTGTAAGTCCGTTATAGAAGGTTTGGACTTGCAGCCACAAAGGTAGGCCATGGTGAGGGCACTTCCTAAAAAGCTCCTTATATCGTTCCCATGCTTTGTAAAGAGTTTTCGAGTCGAACTGGGTGAAGGACGATATATCACTATGGAGTCTGGCCATTTTAGAGGGAGGGAAAAACTTAGCTAAAAATGGATGGGCTAACTCGTCCCATGTAGAAATGGATCCTGGAGACAAGGAGGTTAACCGGTGTCGCGCCATATCCCTAATTGAGAAGGGGAATAATCTAAGCCTAAGCGCATCATAAGATAATCCATTGTTCTTGAACATGTTGCACAAGTCCAGGAATTGCCCAAGGTGAGCATGTGGGTCATCGTGTGGAAGCCCACTGAACTGTAAAGAAGTCTGGAACATCTGAAGGATTGTAGGCTTAATTTCAAAAGTATTAGCAAGGACAGCTGCTGGCCTAATGCCGGTATAATAACCTCCAATAGTCGGCATCGAGTAATCTCTAACGGTCCTAATTTCCCTATTTCTTGTCATCGTGTTTTGCAACAGAGCTATAAATTTTCTAGAGTCCTTTCGAATTTTCCTAATAGTGCGTTCAATTTCAGGATCTAGAGGAAAGCAATCAAAACTCCTGGCTCTACGCATGCAAACATCAAAAACTCCTTAGAAATTTTTTTTTTAAGTTTTTTTTTTCAATTCACTAATCTAGATTAAACTTCTAAATATTTAAACCCTAAATATCTACAAGCTAGAATTACACCTAAGCATAATTTCACCGATATTAATTAACGACTAATTAAAACTTTCCCTGCAACGACGCCAAAAACTTGACACACCCTAAACATATTGTTCGCAAGTGCACGGGTTGTATAAGTAATAATGGGATTTGAGTCCCGAGTTATCGTCCCACAAAGAAGTTGACTAGCTTAATGAGCTACCGGTTAGTCTTACCCTAAGTATATTCTAACAAATTATGAATTGATGATGGGTGGTCTACATGGTTAAAATTAAAAGTACTGAAAACAATAAACATTAAAAAATAAAGAAAATAAAACCGAGCTAAAAGTACTTACAGTGCTCCAAGCAATTAAAAAAAAATACCTGCAAAAGATAACGCAATTAAAATAAAATGCAAATATGGAAATAAAGAAATAAAATTAAACTAAACTAAAATTAAACTATCTGAGAATAAAATATGCATGTACTTAAACTAATTAATTAAAATGAAAATTAATTAAGAAACTAACTACAAATCTAAAAGTCTAAAATATTAAATCTAAATTAATCCTAATTATCACTAATTACTAACTTAACAATAAAAATTAACTAATGCATGAAAAATATTTTTTGGAATTTTAAATTTTAAAATGAAAAATTAAAAATGCATAACATGATACTCCTCTAATTTAACTCTAAATGCAAAATCCAATTCTTAAATCCTAATCTAAGCACCAATTAATTATTAATGAAATTAAACTAAAACTTAAAACAATAAACTAAGAGAATTAAACTATTCCATCTAACTAAGTTAGAAAGTAATAAATAAACAAAAAAATAACAAAACTTAGATAAAGCAACGTAATTGCATGGAATATTAAACTATGAAGAAAAATGCAAACATCAAATTGTAAAAAGGAAGTGGCCAAACGTGGCCTTAACCAATTACTAAGCCAAGTGGTCCCGACATGCAGTACTGTTCATGCTCCGTCTTCAGTAGAATTTGTTCCAGCATGCTCTCGGTCCTGTGCTTCTGCTCCATGTTTTAGTCTAAGTCTGTTGCGTTAAGTGCTGCTACTGGCCCTGTCATCCTTCCGTGTCTTGCTGTCAAACCGTGCTCTGTACTGACATCCTTAATGCAATGTTCTTCAATTCCAGATGCTGCAGCTGCTATCTAGATTTAGGTACTACACTCGTCCTTCCAAGCGGTGCTGTATGTGCACAATTCTTCATAGGCGCTGTCCAGGTTTGCTGCTACAATCCAACAAAACACTCATGCGCAGCATTTGCTTTGCTCTTACTACCGCGCACCAGTAACACGAACTAAACATTTTCTGCTCAACTAACCAGAGTCCAGCGCACCATACTGTTCACTGCTTCTGCTTCAGGTCTCGGCTACACCTTACTTCCTCTTTGAACATGCCACCCGACCGACTACAACCAAGAAATTGAATCCGCAATTAACAATCAATAATGCAAAAACTGAAAGGCTAATCAAATTTAATACAACTACAAATTGAAACATGAAACCGAACTTATCTAAGTAACTAGGAATAAGGCAACAAAATAGAAAATAAAATAAGAACAAAACAGAAATGGAAACAAGTTGGAACAAGAATAAACACAAATCTCTATATCCTTCACAACTTTAGCTACCACAACTAGATAAATGCAGAATGCAGTCATGAAAAGAGAATGAATAGTATTAAGCTCTCAAAACAGAGCATAACAGAATAGGAAAATGCCCAGTCACGGTTTACAGCTTGAAACAGAAATTCATCATATTAATGCATCTGTGTTAACAACTTATCCTTTCATATTTCTGAATGCCCATCACGCTGCCACCTTCATCGTGACTAGCTAAGTGCAAAAATGGCAAAAGAGACAGTAGCTACTCTAGAGCACACCAGGCATGAATAGTAGAAAAGAAAGAAAAAAAATGAAAACCAAGGAAGCAATGGAAACAAAGAACACGAATGAATAATGGAAAATGAACCCAACCAGAAAAAAACTAGAGAGCAACAAAAATGGAAAAAAAATGATTATCATGGTGACCCAAATGCACTAAGAGAATAAACCGAGAAGGAGAACAAAAATATTAAAGATTGATTAAACCAAAAATATCAACTATTAAGGAAAACCGAGAGCAAATCAACTAGGAAATCAACTATGCAAATAAAACTTAACAATAAAAGAACTAGTTTTTATCAAACCGGGAACATGAATGAAATTGCTTTTCATTGAAAAATAAATCCAAGACTAATGAAGAACATCGAGAAAATAGAATGAACAGTAAAACAACTTGTAAAAAGAACTCTTCGAAAATTTTTAAAGAAAGCTTGTAAAATTAACCTAAAAACTATTCTACCCTAATTTACATCTACTCCTAAATTACTTCTATTCTAACCTAGGCTACCCCTTTTTCAATTGCCATCTTTTTCTATTTATATACACACTTAGGGGTACAATTGTAATTTTTTTCATTCTGGATGAGTTGGTATTGTTTGGCCACTTGTCTTCACACCATTGGCTCCTTGAAAAATAATATTTCCATGTCATCTGTCTTTTTTTCCAATTGGATGTGTTAGGCTTGTGTTGTCTGCGTGGTCCAATCTCAATTTTAGCTCAATTTCGATCAATTTTCTACTGAAATATTCAAAATTCATCAGGATTTAATTTATCTACAAACATGAGAATTTTAATTAAATAAAGGGGATAATTAAAAAAATAAATTAGGGATTTAAATAATTAATTAGGAAATTAAGCACAAATAATTCTAAAAATATAGAATTATCAAGTGTTTGATAAGTTAATAAGTGAGTTGGTAGCTAAATTGACTAGGAATGGCTCGACGAAATATACTGACTAGTAAAGTCAGAACATGAGTTATCAGTATTAACTCATATAATTGATGAATGTTTGCAGCTCCCGAGGATCTATTCGGAGTAGGTTGAGCCTAATCGCGAAAAGTGGGAAAGGAAGGAAGAGTTGCTTCCAAGAAAATTGAGGTAAGGAAATTTGTGTTAGCCCTAGAGATATTTGTATGCCTTTTTGGGCCCATGGGTGATTTTCTTAATCTATCTAAGGGTCTTAGAATGAAATGGATGTTTAAAGGGCAAGAAATTAGGGAATTTCAAGAAACGTTCATGAAAAACATGAATCATGATGTTTTGAATCTTTTTACTGCTTTTAGCATGTGAATTGGTAGGTTGGCTAGTATTTTAAGTGATTTGCATGAAAATAGCTTGATTTGGTTTTTATAACCATACTTTGCAAGAGAATGAGCCACCTGGATGAGTTTTGTGGAAATGCAATGTGCTAGATCGTCGCTCGCACGATATTAGACTTATTTATATGTGTATAAGTGCTGGAGCCTAGCTCGCACTAGTTTTACATGGATTTTTATGATATTGTGCTGGAGCTTAGCTCGCACTGATATTCATACATGTTTTGACATTGTGTTGGAGCGTTGCTCGCATTATATGTCCACTATATTTGTTGTTGTGATTAAGACTACTCGCACGGGGTTGGGAGTCATGTTAGGAGCTTTGAGTAGGCTGTGTACCACGCCGATTAAATAGACTCGCATGTGGGTACTAAGATGTGACAGTGTATGATAAGATGATATCGGTCCACAGAGTACGTTGTGCCGTGCAAGTAGCATGGAGTATGTTATACTGTGTATGGATATGATATATCTTCGAACAATGAGTATTCTGCTATGGACCGACGGGTTGGACGTGACCCACCTCTTGTACGAAAGTAGATAGAGGTGATACCTCGCACACTAGGATCTGTGTAGCTTAGGATCACAGAGGATATGGCCATAGTCCTAGTTATTACCCTTATTCATATTATATGCCTATGTCACATCTCTATAGTTTAATAAGGAATCCATGTTTTGAAATGTGTTTGTGGGTCAGGACAGTACATGAGAGGGGCTGAGTCCTGACGAATGATGATTTTGTATTAGTTTGTGTTGAGATCTGAAATGCTTTTAAGTGTACTTTGCATGATGATTTACCATGCTTTGAATTCGACTTATGCATGATGATTTTTCGTGCTATGTTTTAAGAATTGTACACTAATTTAAATAGCATGAACTGCTTTACATATCATGAACATGAGTACGAACTGATAAGGTTTGAGTATGAAAAATAACTGTGTGATTTAAGCACGGCATCACGATCACGTAGATAGTGTAGTTATTTACCTGCCCGCATGATTACCGTACTGAGCGCGTGGTTTGCTCACCCCCTTAGTTTCTGTCAGGACCCCAGTTTGATATAACTGTCTTTAACCAAAAATCACTATAAATTTTTCGCATTTTAACTTACCTTTCCTCTCTTCACTGGTTGGGCTGTGATTCGATGTCAGAGTCTTCACTTACCATTATATCCATTCTCATACATACATGTCAATATATTAATTCTGACTGTAGGTGCTTTTATTATACATGTAAGATTATATAAAATCTAATACAAATACATTCCCCATAATATATAACGTATACATCACTGTGCTGTTTCTATGTTTAGATACACAACTGTACATAATAAGTATACCTGACGAATCGATAGGAACTAGCAGTGGACTCTGGGACACTCTCCCACGATAACTCTCGATCTACTGACGCTCTGTAGAGAGATGTAAAGAAAAGGGGGTGAGCATAACGCGCTCAGTAAGGAAATCAGGCAAGCAAGTAGATATCCACACTATCTACTCAAAATAGTGCTATGCCTTGAAAACATTTGTTTCCTTACTCACTTTAAAAGCATGTCTTGAAATATAGTATATATATGTACTTGTACAGAATAAATCCCATGTACAGAAATCATGCTTTATTTCTCAAAAGTAGGCATGTAGTGCAACACAATGCATTTATATATAAATCATGCCTTTATGTAAATCATGCCATGTATATTTAAATCACATATAAATATGGCATCAAATGATTCACAACACAAATCGGAGTCCGACCCATCCCTCAGGTCTGTCCGCAGTTTAAATCAGTAAATCAATCAATGTGATATATCATGTAAGACTCTGTGGTACATGTAAATAGTATCCTGGATTATGATCATATCCGATGTGATCCCAAGCAACACAGTACTAGGTGTGCGGGGCAATCACCGCTGTAACGGGAGGGGGGTCAGTCCATCACAACCGCCAGCTATATCCTCCTCAACTCCATAACAACACACGGTACAACGTACACCTCGTGCCACTCAGACACGGTACAAAGTACACCCGTGGACCCGTTCTCACGGCCAGAGTGCCTACCATAGGACTTAGCTCTCACTCCCGTGGAACATATCAACATCACAGTCAGGGTGCCTAACAGAGGTCTTAGCCCTCGTGCCTGTGGAAATATCATACCACGTCTATACCAACCTCATGCGGATATCCTCTCTAGCTATGACACACAGTCACGCAAGGTCTCAGGCATGGGTTTCAACATGTATTACATATCACATACAGTGTGCGTCTTGAGTGCGACTCACAGTCGTCACTCCGCTCAACACTGTTTCACATCATAAAACTCGACTCTAGTGCGAGCACTCTCAAGCAACTAGGTCAATGCATAGTTTATTGATTAAATCAAGTACGAGCAATAGCTCCCAGTACTATGCTATGCACAATATCAAAATCAAGTACGAGCAATAGCTCCCAGTACTATGTCATGTATAAACCATGAAGAATCGAGTACGAGCCACGCTCTAGCACTCTGTCATGCATATATCATTCAAAGCTGAGTACGAGTAAAACTCCAGTACTCTATCATGCATGTCATGAAAATCTAGTGCGTATCAAAATCCAGCACTAATATTATGTGGAAAACATATGAATCCCAGTGCGAGCTGTGCTCTAGCACGATTCATTCTCACATAATATGATAGATGGCTATTTAAAAAGGGATTGTTTATAAAACATCAAAATCAGCACTAAAAGTGTGCTTAAGTCATATCAACCTTAAAATCATTAGCCCATCTATTTATTTTCATGCTAATAACCATTAAACACTCACAATAGCATTTTCCATGCTTTTTGCAACTTCTCACAAAAGTTGACTTTTTGACTAACTAGGGGCAAAATCGTAATTTGCCACTATCGGGTCGCAATAATTATTATTCACTTTCTCTGACCCTCAGAGTTTTTAAGTGAATGCAGAAGCAGTTGAAAATACGTGCAGGTATCTCTAACTACTCGCAAAAGTTCCCTACCTCGGATCACGTCAAGTGACCTCACTTCCTCGGTGCTGCTCAATCCCGCAGTCCGATCAGCTTTCGATGTAAATTCCGAAGCTGTAAATAACCATTCCTCAGGTTAATTATCATTTTCCTACTGTATTACACATTAATACAGTTTAATTTCCCTTAATGGGCCTTAAAAATCCTTAATGGGCTAACTAGGCCTTAAGTCCATTTTCATTTTACTATTTACTTTTGTTGGGCCTATTGGGCTTGTGGGGCCCACCAACTCTTATTGGGCTTGTCTTAGGTCCATTACACCCTATTGGGCCTAAAAATATTGGGCTTGGCCCATTGGGCCTCTCGGCCACATGCCTTGGCCGAGAGCTTAACCATTCTCGGTTTCCACCATGGCATGTCATACATGCCTATTTCCTAGCCATTTTCACTTAGGCATTTTCACATACACTTGGTAGGCAACATTACCAATCATCATATTATTCATTTAGGCATTTTATCAAACACCTTGGTTGCCAACAATTTACATGTATTAATTAATCAATTTGATTAATTCTAATTATACCATTAACATTAATACATGTATACTAATCCATTTATGTCTAAAAATCCAATTGACATATTTCAATATTTCATTGATCACTCTCGGCCTAACCCTCTAAATGGTGATTTAATATGTTTCAATGCTTAAAACATATATCAACATACTTGAAATCATTCATACATTAACATATATGAAATTGGAAATTAGAAAATATACCAATTGTAGTGTTCTCCTTTTGGCCGAAACTTTGGAGGCTCTCGGTTTGCTCTCTATGGCTCCTTGATAGCCAATTCCAACATATGTTAATCTCCTCTCAATTTGGAACAACTTCCATGAAGAATGCAAGTTCCAAATATGACTAATTCCTAGTGATTTCTAGTGAGAGAAAGCTTGAATGGTTATGTTTCAATGGTGTTCTTCTCTAGCCGGAATTGTGTGATGAAGATGACCAAGGTGTGGCTGCATTTATAAGCCACTTACTTAGCCATTAAGCCTTGCTTTTCAGCCACTATGCTTGACTTTCCAAATCTGAACCATGAGTCACCTTATGAGTCACCTTATGAGTCATAGTTAACATTAACTATAGTTAGATATTTATCTCATGGGCTTTTTCTAATTGGGCTTCTCGGTTTGGGCTTTCCTAATGGGCTTTCGGGCTGAAATTTTTACTATACCTCGGGCCTTTTATTGTCTCAAAATTTGGCCGATCAATTGGTCCAATAATTCCGTCTAAAGAACCTAACATTTTCGATATACATTTAGTATACCTTAATGGGCTTTAAAATTTTCACCTTAGGCCCATTACGTTTTTAACCATTAAATTTATTCCGGAATCCTTCCGAATAAATTTTCCTTACTTCCGGGGATGATTATCTTGTATTCTGGCGAAGAATATTTTTCCCTAAATTTTTCTCCACACTTAGGTTAATTTCTAACCTTGATTAGTCAACTATGGTAAAAGTCCACTTTCTTAACTATAGTTGACTTTTTCCTTAACCATTGACTAAGTTGACTTTTTCTCCAAATTTCGAAAGTGTTTTATATCATGTCTTACACTCTCTTCTTTATATTCCAGCCGCTCTCGGTGGATAATTTTACCCGAAACTCCTTTTCTCGCCGAAAAGGTCCATTTTACCCTTTTTAGCTTTTAATCTCGTTTTGTATGTTCGGGTCTAAATCAAGCTGACTTTCCTTCATGAGTTCTCTACACTCTCTTATTTTAAGTTCTTATTTTCAGTCAGAATGATTTAGAATGACTCGGTTTAGCCTGTGATACTCATCATCCACATTAGGCATTTTATGTAGCTTTTGCGTGTTAATTCATTATATTAACACTTTAAATCTAGTAAATACTCTTCTTATGATTCAACCATAATAACATAGTGTTCATACACATAGGAATCATAAGGACATAAGCTACAAAAATTCCGGGTCTGACAATCCTCCCCCACTCAGAAAATTTGGTCCTCCAAATTAGAACCAAGTCAATCCTCAAATAGGTGAGGGTACTTCTCTCGCATCAGACTCTCTAGCTCCCAAGTAGCTTCCTCTGAAGTATGATGCTGCCAGAGAATCTTCACTAATCCGATGGTCTTCGATCTCAATACCTTCTCCTTCCTATCCAATATCCGAATCGGTCTCTCTACATATGACAAGTCTTCTCGGAGCTCCAAAGGCTCGTAACTAATCACATGTGACGGATCCGGGTGATACTTCCGAAGCATCGATATGTGGAAGACGTTGTGGACACCTGATAAGTCCGGTGGCAATGCCAACCTATACGCCTTATCTCCCACTCGATCAAGTATCTCAAAGGGTCCAATGTAGCGAGGATTTAGTTTCCCTCTCTTCCCAAATCTCGCTATGCCCTTGGAAGGAGAAACCCTCAGAAATACGGACTCACCAACTGCAAACTCTAGTGGTCTACGTCTCCTGTCAGCGTAACTCTTCTGTCTGCTCTGAGCTGTCCTCAGTCTCTCTACTATCAAGCGGACGTCCTCAGATGCTTGCGTAACCAAATCAGGAGCGAAAATCATACGGTCACCCACTTCTTCCCATCCAATGGGGGAACGACATCTACGGCCATACAAAGCCTCATACGGTGCCATCCCGATACTCGAATGATAATTGTTGTTGTAGGCGAACTCGGCTAGTGGTAGGTGGTCATCCCAGGAGCCTCGATAGTCTAGCACACATGCTCTCAACATGTCCTCCAGAGTCTGTATAGTCCTCTCTGACTGACCATCTGTCTGAGGATGGAAAGCGGTGCTCAAACTTAACTGGGTTCCCATAGCTTCCTGAAAATGTCCCCAAAAGTGGGATGTGAAGCGGGAATCCCTATCAGAGACTATGCTCACTGGTACACCGTGTAACCTCACTACCTCGCGTACGTACAGTTCTGCTAATGAACTCAGAGTATCGGTAGCTCTCATAGCTAGGAAGTGGGCTGACTTCGTTAGTCTGTCAACGATCACCCATATAGCATCGTGATTCCTGCGGGTCCTCGGTAAACCCATCACGAAATCCATGGTGATATGCTCCCATTTCCATGTCGGTATAGGTAGAGGCTGCAACAATCCTGCAGGTTTCTGATGCTCTACCTTCACCTGCTGACATACGAGACACTTTGCCACGAAGTCTGCTACATCTCTCTTCATGCCTGACCACCAGTATACCTTCCGGAGGTTCTGATACATCTTGTTACTCCCCGGATGTAAGGTATACCTCGATGAATGAGCTTCCGCCAATATCAATCTCCTGAGTCCTGGATCCTCAGGAACACACAATCTGCCTCTGAACCTCAGTAGTCCATCAGAACTCAACTCAAAATCAGTCACAGTGCCCTTCTGCATCTGACTACTCACATCCATACAAAATGGATCAGTCTGCTGAGCCACTCTGATCCTGTCCAACAGGTCTGGCTCCAAGCGTAGACTAGCTATCACATAGCCTGTATCCATGTCAGAAGGCATGACTCCCAAACTGAGGCTAGTAAACTGCTCTAGCAAATCATGTTCCCTAACCATCATATACGATACCATCCCCAGGCTCTTCCTGCTCAAGGCATCGGCTACAACGTTAGCCTTACCCGGATGATAAAGTATCTCACAGTCGTAATCCTTCAGAAGCTCTAGCCATCTTCTCTGTCTCATGTTCAGCTCCTTCTGCGAGAACAGATACTTGAGGCTCTTGTGGTCGGTAAATATCTGGAACTTCTCGCCATATAAGTAGTGGCGCCATACCTTCAACGCAAACACTACTGCTGCTAGTTCCAAATCATGGGTCGGATAGTTCTTCTCATGATCCTTCAGCTGTCTGGATCCGTAAGCAACTACCTTCCCGTCCTGCATCAATACACAGCCCAGTCCCTGATGCGAAGCATCGGTATATACTGCAAATCCTCCTGAGCTGGTAGGGATAGTGAGAATCGGAGCGGTGGTCAATCGACGCTTCAACTCCTCAAAGCTCTTCTCACAATCCTCGTTCCATATGAACGGTGCACACTTCCGAGTAAGACGTGTCAACGGAGCAGCCAACTTCGAAAATCCCTCAACGAATCTCCGATAGTATCCAGCTAAACCCAGAAAACTCCTGATCTCAGTGACTGTTCTTGGCTGTTCCCACTGAACTACAGCCTCTATCTTAGATGGATCAACTGATACACCATCTCTCGATATAACATGTCCCAAAAACGAGATCTGTGACAACCAAAAGTCACACTTGCTGAGCTTAGCATATAACTCATGCTCCCGTAACGTCTGCAACACGATCCTGAGGTGCTCCTCATGCTCCTCCTTGGATCTCGAATACACCAATATGTCATCGATGAAGACGATAACAAACTGGTCCAAGTATGGCTTGAACACATCGTTCATCAAAGCCATGAAAGCAGCTGGAGCATTCGTCAATCCGAATGGCATGACCAAGAACTCATAATGGCCATATCGGGTACGAAATGCTGTCTTGGGTACATCTCCACTCCGAACCTTTAGCTGATGATACCCAGACCTTAGGTCAATCTTGGAAAAGACCTGTGCTCCCTGTAGCTGATCTAGCAAGTCGTCAATGCGTGGAAGGGGGTACCTATTCTTGATGGTGGCCTTATTTAACAATCGGTAGTCTATACACAATCGGAGGCTCCCATCCTTCTTCCTCACAAACAAAACCGGTGCTCCCCAAGGTGAAACACTCGGTCGTACAAAACCCCTATCCAACAGCTCCTGTAACTGTCTCTTGAGCTCCTCCAGCTCAACTAAGGCCATGCGATAAGGTGGTCTCGAAATAGGCTCCGTACCAGGTACCAGATCTATACAGAACTCCATCTCTCTGTCGGTGGTAACCCTGGCAATTCATCCGGGAAAACATCTGGGTACTCACTGACCACAGTGATATCTGCCAACTCCGGATGTGCCTTATCCATATCTACCACGTACGCAATGAAACCTTGATATGTTGAAAGTTTTCTAAATCAGAAGTCATGTAATAATCATATTTACTCTTTTCATTTATCTTTATTAAATTTTACAACATATCTAGTAGGGTTAGGAAACATAACTGTCTTAGCGTAACAGTCTAAAACAGCATGGTTTGCAGATAGCCAATCCATTCCTAATATTATATCAAAGTCACTCATACTTAGTAATATTAGATTGGCTGTCATCTCCTTATCCCCTACTCTCAACTTGCAGTCATTATATACATATTCTACAACTTGACTACTATCCATAGGCGTACTGATTAACATCATCATACATAAATGTGTACGCTCTACATGTCTTGCCAATTTACATGCAAATGAAGGCGATACAAAAGAATGCGTGGCACCAGGATCAATTAAAACATATGCTTCAATATCATAAATTAGGATGTTACCTCGAATCACATCCGATGAAGCATCAGCTGTCCCCTGGTCCAAAGCATGTACTCGCCCTTGACCCATCACTTGTTTCCCCTTCTCCTCTGCCGTGGCTCTACCTCTCTGAGCAGACGTACCAGCTGGAGCTCTATCAAACTCCCTGTCCCTCTGTGGTGCAGTCGCATATGGCGATGGGCAATCTCTAACCAAATGCCCCTGTTTCCCACATCGGAAACATACTATAGCACCCTGTGAACACGGCCTATCTCCATGAAATCTGCCGCATCTTCTGCACTGATCTGCAGCAGGTCTCGATCCTCCTATCATAATGCCCTTCGCTGGGGCTGCAGTCGGATAAGCAGGAGATCTAGCATATCTATCTCGTGTCCCTTCTATCCGTGATCTCTTACCGAAGGGTTTCTTCCCCCCTCGATAACTAAAATCTCTAGCCGGCCTCTTCTTCTGCAAGTCTTGGCTACGGCTAAACTTCCCAAACTCGGAAACATTCCTCTCGTAGTCCTGCTCACATAGTTGCGCCCTGCGCACTGCCTCCTCATAGGTCACTATGTCTAGCGGAACCAACTTGGACCGTAGCACCGGTCTCAACCCGTCGATAAATCTGTGGACCTTCCTGGTCTCACTATACATAGTATCCGGGTCGTATCTCCCTAGGGATAGGAATCGAGTCTCATACTCGTCCACCGATAAACTCCCCTGGTTGAGTCTCAAAAACTCTGCATGTAACTTCCGCTGTGCGGTGTCAGGAATAAACTGCCTCCTAAAGGCCTCCCGAAATATATCCCAAGTGATATCCGTATGTCGGGATCTCAATATAGGTCTGGTGGACTTCCACCAATGTTCTGCGGCACCCTTCAGTAGGAACGTAGCAAACGCGACCATCTCCGAGGTCGTGCACTCGAAGTATCCATAGAGCTTCTCTAGCTCTGCCAACCACTCCTCAGCAGCTACGGGGTTCTTGACCCCACTAAATGATGGAGGTCTAAACTTCTGGAACTCCCTCAACCGATGCAAGTCACATCCATATCCTAATCCACTGCCACCTGAAACCGGTGGGGGTGTAGGAGTATCCACTGTCCTCTGTGCATCAGCTGTCTGCGTAGGTGTATCAGGGGCAACTGCCTCTCCAGTAGCAGCTCCTGCCTCCTGTCTCTGCCTACCTGGCATCGTCTGTGCCAGTATCTCAATAATAGTCTCGAGACCACGCTCTAATCTCGTGAAACGTGTCTCAGCACAATCGGGTGCCTCAGTAGCACCTGCAGTCTCATGCGTAGGTAATGGCCTAGCAGCGGCTCGTCCCTCGGGTCTCTCTCCCCGGCCTCGAGCCCTACCTCTCATACCTCTACCACTACGCGTATTTGCCATATAGGCAAGGTTCCTGCATTCATAATAATGAATTAGTCCATTTCCTATCCGGTATACACAGTTATATCTAAACACAGCACAGTACTATGGGGATGTACACTTTCCTATTTTCTAACACCGACTCACATCAGACCAACCTCTGCTCTGATACCATTCTGTCAGGACCCCAGTTTGATATAACTGTCTTTAACCAAAAATCACTATAAATTTTTCGCATTTTAACTTACCTTTCCTCTCTTCACTGGTTGGGCTGTGATTCGATGTCAGAGTCTTCACTTACCATTATATCCATTCTCATACATACATGTCAATATATTAATTCTGACTGTAGGTGCTTTTATTATACATGTAAGATTATATAAAATCTAATACAAATACATTCCCCATAATATATAACGTATACATCACTGTGCTGTTTCTATGTTTAGATACACAACTGTACATAATAAGTATACCTGACGAATCGATAGGAACTAGCAGTGGACTCTGGGACACTCTCCCACGATAACTCTCGATCTACTGACGCTCTGTAGAGAGATGTAAAGAAAAGGGGGTGAGCATAACGCGCTCAGTAAGGAAATCAGGCAAGCAAGTAGATATCCACACTATCTACTCAAAATAGTGCTATGCCTTGAAAACATTTGTTTCCTTACTCACTTTAAAAGCATGTCTTGAAATATAGTATATATATGTACTTGTACAGAATAAATCCCATGTACAGAAATCATGCTTTATTTCTCAAAAGTAGGCATGTAGTGCAACACAATGCATTTATATATAAATCATGCCTTTATGTAAATCATGCCATGTATATTTAAATCACATATAAATATGGCATCAAATGATTCACAACACAAATCGGAGTCCGACCCATCCCTCAGGTCTGTCCGCAGTTTAAATCAGTAAATCAATCAATGTGATATATCATGTAAGACTCTGTGGTACATGTAAATAGTATCCTGGATTATGATCATATCCGATGTGATCCCAAGCAACACAGTACTAGGTGTGCGGGGCAATCACCGCTGTAACGGGAGGGGGGTCAGTCCATCACAACCGCCAGCTATATCCTCCTCAACTCCATAACAACACACGGTACAACGTACACCTCGTGCCACTCAGACACGGTACAAAGTACACCCGTGGACCCGTTCTCACGGCCAGAGTGCCTACCATAGGACTTAGCTCTCACTCCCGTGGAACATATCAACATCACAGTCAGGGTGCCTAACAGAGGTCTTAGCCCTCGTGCCTGTGGAAATATCATACCACGTCTATACCAACCTCATGCGGATATCCTCTCTAGCTATGACACACAGTCACGCAAGGTCTCAGGCATGGGTTTCAACATGTATTACATATCACATACAGTGTGCGTCTTGAGTGCGACTCACAGTCGTCACTCCGCTCAACACTGTTTCACATCATAAAACTCGACTCTAGTGCGAGCACTCTCAAGCAACTAGGTCAATGCATAGTTTATTGATTAAATCAAGTACGAGCAATAGCTCCCAGTACTATGCTATGCACAATATCAAAATCAAGTACGAGCAATAGCTCCCAGTACTATGTCATGTATAAACCATGAAGAATCGAGTACGAGCCACGCTCTAGCACTCTGTCATGCATATATCATTCAAAGCTGAGTACGAGTAAAACTCCAGTACTCTATCATGCATGTCATGAAAATCTAGTGCGTATCAAAATCCAGCACTAATATTATGTGGAAAACATATGAATCCCAGTGCGAGCTGTGCTCTAGCACGATTCATTCTCACATAATATGATAGATGGCTATTTAAAAAGGGATTGTTTATAAAACATCAAAATCAGCACTAAAAGTGTGCTTAAGTCATATCAACCTTAAAATCATTAGCCCATCTATTTATTTTCATGCTAATAACCATTAAACACTCACAATAGCATTTTCCATGCTTTTTGCAACTTCTCACAAAAGTTGACTTTTTGACTAACTAGGGGCAAAATCGTAATTTGCCACTATCGGGTCGCAATAATTATTATTCACTTTCTCTGACCCTCAGAGTTTTTTAAGTGAATGCAGAAGCAGTTGAAAATACGTGCAGGTATCTCTAACTACTCGCAAAAGTTCCCTACCTCGGATCACGTCAAGTGACCTCACTTCCTCGGTGCTGCTCAATCCCGCAGTCCGATCAGCTTTCGATGTAAATTTCGAAGCTGTAAATAACCATTCCTCAGGTTAATTATCATTTTCCTACTGTATTACACATTAATACAGTTTAATTTCCCTTAATGGGCCTTAAAAATCCTTAATGGGCTAACTAGGCCTTAAGTCCATTTTCATTTTACTATTTACTTTTGTTGGGCCTATTGGGCTTGTGGGGCCCACCAACTCTTATTGGGCTTGTCTTAGGTCCATTACACCCTATTGGGCCTAAAAATATTGGGCTTGGCCCATTGGGCCTCTCGGCCACATGCCTTGGCCGAGAGCTTAACCATTCTCGGTTTCCACCATGGCATGTCATACATGCCTATTTCCTAGCCATTTTCACTTAGGCATTTTCACATACACTTGGTAGGCAACATTACCAATCATCATATTATTCATTTAGGCATTTTATCAAACACCTTGGTTGCCAACAATTTACATGTATTAATTAATCAATTTGATTAATTCTAATTATACCATTAACATTAATACATGTATACTAATCCATTTATGTCTAAAAATCCAATTGACATATTTCAATATTTCATTGATCACTCTCGGCCTAACCCTCTAAATGGTGATTTAATATGTTTCAATGCTTAAAACATATATCAACATACTTGAAATCATTCATACATTAACATATATGAAATTGGAAATTAGAAAATATACCAATTGTAGTGTTCTCCTTTTGGCCGAAACTTTGGAGGCTCTCGGTTTGCTCTCTATGGCTCCTTGATAGCCAATTCCAACATATGTTAATCTCCTCTCAATTTGGAACAACTTCCATGAAGAATGCAAGTTCCAAATATGACTAATTCCTAGTGATTTCTAGTGAGAGAAAGCTTGAATGGTTATGTTTCAATGGTGTTCTTCTCTAGCCGGAATTGTGTGATGAAGATGACCAAGGTGTGGCTGCATTTATAAGCCACTTACTTAGCCATTAAGCCTTGCTTTTCAGCCACTATGCTTGACTTTCCAAATCTGAACCATGAGTCACCTTATGAGTCACCTTATGAGTCATAGTTAACATTAACTATAGTTAGATATTTATCTCATGGGCTTTTTCTAATTGGGCTTCTCGGTTTGGGCTTTCCTAATGGGCTTTCGGGCTGAAATTTTTACTATACCTCGGGCCTTTTATTGTCTCAAAATTTGGCCGATCAATTGGTCCAATAATTCCGTCTAAAGAACCTAACATTTTCGATATACATTTAGTATACCTTAATGGGCTTTAAAATTTTCACCTTAGGCCCATTACGTTTTTAACCATTAAATTTATTCCGGAATCCTTCCGAATAAATTTTCCTTACTTCCGGGGATGATTATCTTGTATTCTGGCGAAGAATATTTTTCCCTAAATTTTTCTCCACACTTAGGTTAATTTCTAACCTTGATTAGTCAACTATGGTAAAAGTCCACTTTCTTAACTATAGTTGACTTTTTCCTTAACCATTGACTAAGTTGACTTTTTCTCCAAATTTCGAAAGTGTTTTATATCATGTCTTACACTCTCTTCTTTATATTCCAGCCGCTCTCGGTGGATAATTTTACCCGAAACTCCTTTTCTCGCCGAAAAGGTCCATTTTACCCTTTTTAGCTTTTAATCTCGTTTTGTATGTTCGGGTCTAAATCAAGCTGACTTTCCTTCATGAGTTCTCTACACTCTCTTATTTTAAGTTCTTATTTTCAGTCAGAATGATTTAGAATGACTCGGTTTAGCCTGTGATACTCATCATCCACATTAGGCATTTTATGTAGCTTTTGCGTGTTAATTCATTATATTAACACTTTAAATCTAGTAAATACTCTTCTTATGATTCAACCATAATAACATAGTGTTCATACACATAGGAATCATAAGGACATAAGCTACAAAAATTCCGGGTCTGACAGTTTCCCCCTTTACAGAGCACTTTCAGTAGATAGAGAGTGACTGAGGATTGGATTTTAGTGTCCGCTACATCCCATCACACGAGGTATACACATTTGTATAGTTTTTGTATCTAGACATGTCAAAGCACAATAATATCTTTAAATGTAATTTTTGGGGATGTAAAAGATTGTAAACACATGTAAACAACTCTGATTTAGAAATACAAGTGTTTACTTCTAAATGAACTGTAAACTGAAATGATTTGATTGGATGAGATTGACATCGATACACGACCCAACTGTTGGTGATGTAGTTGTGCACGATCAGATGAGGTAAAGGTATAGAACAAACAATAAGAAATGGAACAATTAATAAACGAAAAATGAAAAAAATTGTACTGGATTTTTGGTGGATTGAGGGTCGTGACATAAACACTACACTTAAAATTAAATCTTAAATCATATTGTACTCAAAAATTAAATAATATTATAATTAGAATTAAGTCTTAAACTAAAAAGCAAAGAAAATTAAGCTAACACGCAAACTAATTCAAGAATCTTAATTTAACCAGTAATACTACTAACAAATAGTAATAAAAGAAAAACTAACATCTAACACTTCAAATTAAAACATGATAAAGCAAATTGCAAGAATAAAATAAGAAGAAAACAAAATTGAAAGGTCAACCATGCATTTCTTTATAGTGCACCACTTTCCTGCACTGTACCATCTTCTGCTTCACACGTCCTTTGCAAAAGCACAACCCAGCAGCGCCACGTCCTTCTTGTTTTCATTGCTATCAACTTTCCTGCACTACACCAACATTCCTGAATCTACTTCAGCATGAGCTATCTTCCTACAATACACCTGCAACACCCTTATGACCGCGGTAGTGCCAACAAACGGCTATGGCACCATTCATCTGCTCCCCTACCACGCACCAGCTTCTGTCCTTGCGCCTACTATCCATGCAGCTGCTTTAATATGCTTCTGTCGCGCCTCATGCACTGCAACAAATGACACTTCCTAGCTTGTCAGCTACATCCTAACTCAAGAAGTAGCAAGCAGTCTACAACCAACTACGTTCTGCTCCAGCCAGGTAGAGCCACACACCAACTTTAAATCTTGCTAACTGCTGCCATGCTCAGAAGAACAGAGGACACCAGGGAATGTCCAGTAAATGGGAGTAGCAACAGTCCGGCCTCCAACGCCTACTTCTTCACACCCACAGTAGCAAGCAACAACACAATCAATAGGCAACCGTAACAAACATCCGTTGTAATGAAGGAGAACATAACGAAACCCAGAATAGCATAGTGTAAAGCAGAAAAATGAAATTATGATGTAGACCGATGAGAGCAATGAGGCAGGCAAAAGCAATACCAAACACTAATAGGAAGTCTGATCTATAACCTAAGAGAAACTAAAGAAGCTATTAACAAAAACATAGAATAATGAAGTAATTGAGAAACAGAGTAATGAAAGAAATCAACAAAAAAACTATAATTTTATTGAATATAAATAAGGATGAAACTTTCAATTTTACTGCAATTATAAACTAAAACCAAATCGAAACTAAGAAAATCCAAGGAAATAGAAAGCTTGATAACAAAAGAATCAATAAACAACCAAGGGATACAGTAGTGAAGAAGAAAGTGCTACCGTCACCAACCCTCTCCTCCCTTTTGCTTACCAATTCGTGACCAAAAGAGTAAGAAAGACACGTAAAAGAACAACACAAAAATGCTGAAAAAGAAAAGCAGAAAAGAAAGAAACCAAAAATTTAAAGCTTGAGCAGAAGAACTGAAATTAAATTAAAATTTTAATAAACCAAATTGTGATACAAAACATAATTTAAAAAGTCTTCTAATCTTAAACTAATCTATCTCTAAATTAATTTAAAACATAATAGAAAGTACTAAAAATAAACTTGAAACTTAAAACAGTATCTATAAAACAACGAAATGTGCATAAAAGAAAACAAGGAAACTTGAAGCAAAAAGATGAAGAAAGGCTGAAGACAAGGCTGTGCCACTCAGCCACTTCCTTCCCTTCTTTTTAAAACTAGCTAAGGCTGTAAATAAAAATATTCTAAACTACTCCTACACTATAGGAAACAATAAAGAAAACTACAACCAAGTCGATGAAGGAAAATAACGATGAAGAAGAAAAAAAAACTTGCCACCAGCCTTCTGATGTAACAGTGATGAATAAATAAATAGAACAGTAAAAAAAATAGTAAAACAGAAAATGAAAGCTTTTTCATTCAGAAAACTTAAAATGTGTCAAAATAAAAAAGACAAGAGCTGTAAACTTGCCAACCCAATAACAAAGGTGGCTCCTCCAACCAAAGTGAAGAACCTCTTCAAAACATAAAAGAAATGAAAGAAAAAAAAAAAAACTTAAAAGAGAACCTAGCAGCCAACCTAAAAAAAAAAAACTTTAACCTAAAAACTCTAAAAAACTTCTTGTAAAATTGTCTCATTTTTTTGTTTTTTATACACATCAAAATGGGGGCACAAAGGAAAATCAATCCTAGATGCGTTAGCATTGTTTGGCTACTTGTTTTCACACCATTAGCTTCTAAAGAAGATATTTCCATGTCATTTGTCTTCTTGTCCACTTGGATGTGCAAGGTGGCATGGCTTGTGTCTTCCATGAGGTGGCCAAGGTGTCCTTTGATCTTATCCTTTAAAGGTGAATAAAATATGGACACTTAGCGTCACATGTGTCCAGAAGAATGGTGACTCAAGCTACACGGTGAAATGGTAGTGGTCCAATCTCCTTTTTAGCTCATTTTCAGTCTATTTTCTATTGAAATGATTGAAATTCATCTGGATTTAATTTATCTATAAACATGAGAATTTTAATTAAAATGATGGGATAATTAATAAAATAATATGGGGATTAAATAGTTAATTAAGAAATTAAATATAAATAATTCTATTTTTAATAGAATTATCACACCCTCAAACATGAGCTTTTACTTGTCCTCAAGCAAAACAAAACATATGTAGGAACAAACAAGTACCAAACATAATGATTTCCCCAATATTATCCTCAAAGAAAAAGTACAAACTCTGATATCAAATATTCACAATTATAAGTCCAACACACAGAATTATTCAATCATAAGTCTTAACCCAAATTAGACTCCCCGTGTGTGTGTAAAAATGTCAAAGCACTTCATAGTACATTACCCAGATCAGATTATGCAAACACAATACATGTAAAGTCAATGACAAGTGGTCATTCCCATAAGTTTGCTTTTCACTTCTCTCTCCACTAATGTAGTCACACTTAACCAAAGATCAATAGGACTTCATTCAGCTTGTAATGTAAGGCCAGGGTTAATGTATGATAAAGTCGATTTAGGTTTAATTACCCTTCAACATGCATTACTTTTAGCATATTTGATGTAAGAGCTCATATTTGTCCCCCCAAACTTATTTATTTTGCTAAACATTTTTATTCTATTTTGTATTTTTCTTCTTTTTTTTTTCACTATCACCTATAACCCATATGTACATAGCTCAAGATATATCCTAGTGAAATTACACGTTTTTGGGGTAAGGGATAGGAAAAGCTTGTTTAAGCTAACGAAAAGTATGGTGGTTTATTTACAAAGAAAAGCTTATTTAGCCCAGATGGGTGACTAGGGGTAAAATATGTACAAGGACGGCTGGAAAGGGTCAAACAATCTAAAGATGGCTTAAATCATTTCCCTAATTAAGTGTGATCTAATATTTCGCCTCAAGATAAGTTTAAACAAATTCGAGAATATGATGCATAAAATTAACTGACCAAATGCAATCCTATGTCCACATAGGCTTTCTCTAAATAAGTATACAGATTCATGACATGACATGTGCATAAAATGAGGAAATCACAATCAGAATCAAGATAAATTCAAGAATTCAACTTCATGCTTTTCCTACAATGATGCTTCTTATTCAATCAAAGTCAGACTAAATCATGGGGTTATATCATCGAAATATGGGAAAAACCTCATGCTAAGTACTAAATCAAACAATGTAAGCTTATATTTTCATAAAATTTTGCAATTCTGCTCAAAAATTTTAAAAACTGCTCGAGTGCTACCCAAAAATTTTCAAAAATGCTTAAGTGACTCCCCTCCCTCAAACTTAAAGTGCATAGTGTCCTCAGTGTGCAGATAATATAAGAATTGAAGCTCAAGAATAGACTACTCCCCTATCTGATGATGAAGAACATGTGAAGCTTGATGAGAGCCATTGCTACAAAGGCTATCTATACAAGAAACAAAGAACAAAGCAGCAGAGAAGAGAGAGAAAAAACTGTACAAAAAGTGAAAAGAAAAATAAAGCAACATCAATTGAAACGAAGCTAAGTAGCAGGATCAGAAGCAAGTGGATCAACCAAAGTGGTAACAGAATGCTGACGGTCAAATCCTCCTCCAAAATAGTGCTTAAGTATACACCCATTAACTTTAAAGGTTTGCTTCAGGGTCTCTTAATGGCTCCATGGGGGAATACTTGTGTAATGGTGAAGGGTCCTGTCCATCTAGAATTAAGCTTTCCTAGAAACAACTTCAAGCAAGAATTGAAAAGTAGTACTTGCTGACCTAGCTCGAAGTGTCTCTCCTTTATTTTCTTATCATGCCATCGCTTAGTCTTTTCCTTGTAGAGCTTGGCATTCTTATATGCCTGTAACTGAAACTCATTTAACTGATTAAGCTATAGTAGCCTCTTCTCCCCCACTACATCTAAATTGAAATTCAGGTTCTTAAGGGCCCAGTAGGCCTTATGCTCAAGCTCTACTGGCGAATGACAGGCCTTACCATAAACAAGCTGATAAGGGGACACCCTATAGGTGTTTTGAAGGCTGTTCTATAGGCCCAAAGTGTATCATCTAACCTAATGGACCAATCCTTCCTACTTAGATTCACTATTTTCTCTAATATCCCCTTAATCTCTCTATTGGATAACTCTATCTGACCACTAGTCTGTGGGTGATAAGCAATGGCTACCTTATGCTTGACCTTATATTTCTTTAAAAGCCCATCAAAACTCTTGTTGCAAAAATGGGATCCCCCATCACTAATGATGGCTCTGGGTGTCTCAAATCTCGTAAAAATATTCTTCTTCAAAAACCTTATCACCATCTTGGCATCATTAGATGGTAAAGCCATTGCTTTAACCCATTTTGACACATAATCTATGGCCACCAAAATGTAGAGATTGTCATATGAAGGAACAAAAGGTCCCATAAAGTCTATACCCTAAACATAAAAAAGCTCTACTTCCAAAATATTAGTCAGAGGCATCTCATTTCTTTTAGAAATATTACCTACCCTTTGACATCTATCACATTTCATCGTAAAGTAGTGAGCATCCTTAAACAAAGTGGGCCAGTAATATCTAGATTGTAAAACCTTAGCAGTTATCCTTTCTCCTCCAAAATGCCCTTCATAATCAAAAGAATGGTAATGTCTAAGTATATTCTCTACTTCTTCCATGGGAACGCACCTCCTTATAACTTGATCTTTACATTTCTTGTACAAAAAGGGCTCATCCCACACATAATACTTGACATCACTCAAAAACTTCATCTTTTGTTGGGCAGTCAAATCTGGTGGCATCACATTGCTCACCAAATAATTCACAAAATCAGCATACCAGGGCAACCTGGAGTGCCCAAAAGTAAATAACTACTCATTAGGAAAAGACTCATTAATTATAGTACCATCTTCTTTAAGTCCACTGTCCAATCTAGATAAATGGTCAGCAACCTGATTCTCTATCCCTTTCCTATCCCTAATCTCCAAGTCAAACTCCTACAGTAGGAGAATCCATCTAATCAATCTAGGCTTTGCATCTTTCTTGGAGACTATGTACTTAATGGCAGCATGATCAGTATATATTACCACTTTAGTGCCAATGAGATAGGAACAAAACTTATCAAAAGCAAACACTACAGCCAATAGCTCATTCTCAGTAGTAGCATAGCTTAACTGAGCTTCATTCATAGTCTTACTTGCATAATAGATAACATAAAAGACTCTTCCTTTTCTTTGTCTAAGTACAGCCCTAACTGCATAATCATTTACATCACACATCAGCTCAAAAGGTAAACTCTAATCTGGAGCTATGATTACAGGGGCTGTAACTAACTTCTCCTTTAAAGTCTTAAATGCTTCTAAGCAACGTTCATCAAAACAGAATGCAGTATCTTTTTCCAGAAGATTACACAAAGGCTTTGAGATTTGGAAAAAGTCCTTTATGAACCTTCGGTAAAATCCTGCATGGCCCAGAAAACTCCTAATTCCTTTAATAAAGGTAGGGGGAGGTAACTTCTCAATGATTTTCACCTTGGCTCTATCCATTTCTATCCCTCTAGCAGATATCTTGTGCCCAAGCACTATACCTTCCTTAACAATAAAATGGCACTTCTCCCAATTAAGCACTAAATTCGTTTCTTCGCATCTCTTCAGAACAAGTGCCAAGTTATGCAGACAAATATCAAAGCTATCCCCAAATACAAAAAAATCATCCATGAAGACCTCTAGAAAATTCTTCACCATATCATGAAATATGGCCATCATACAACACTAGAAGGTAGCAGGTGCATTGCATAGGCCAAAAGGCATCCTCCTAAAATCAAATGTCCCGTATGGATAGGTGAAGGTGGTCTTTTCTTGGTCCTTTGGGGCTATAGCTATCTAATTGTACCTAGAGTACCCATCTAGCAGGTAGTAGAACTCATGACCAGCCAATCTATCTAGCATCTGGTCAATAAAGGGTAGAGGGAAGTGATCTTTCTTTGTGGCTTAATTAAGTTTCCTATAGTCCATACATACTCGCCACCCAGTGACAGTCCTAATGGGTATGAGCTCATTGTTCTTGTTCTCAATCACAATCATCCTTCCTTTCTTAGGGACACATTGAACTGGGCTCACCCAGGCAGTATTAGAAATGGGATATATGATCTCAGCATCCAATCACTTAATTATCTCTTTTTTGACCACTTCGTTCATCACAGGATTTAACCTACACCGGTGCTCTACTGACCACCTGTACCCTTCCTCCAACAATATATTGTGTAAACATGTTGAGGGACTAATACCCTTGAGATCAAAAATAAACCAGCCTATAGCCTTCTGGTGCTCTCTCAAAACCTATAGTAATTTCTCCTCTTGATCAATGGAGAGAGTAGCAGACACTATCACTGGCCTAGTGGAGGACTCACCTAGATAAGCATATCTAAGGTGTGAGGGTAAGAGCTTAAGCTCTAAAGCTGAAGGATCACTGGTGGATGGAGAGACATATAAATCTGGAGTAAATGAAGTATCTAAAGTCTCAAACTAGGCAATCTCCACGAGAGGAGTAACCTCTAACAACTGTAAAGCCTTATAAACATCATCATCATCATCCTCATTATATTCCTTAAGATCAACTGATTTCACCAAGGAAGCTTTTAAAGGGTTAAATGGGTATGTCTTAGAGAACTCCTCATTAATGTCTCTATCTACAATGTCCATCCTAAAATAATCTTGAGAGTCATCAGAAAAACTCAAAGATTAAATGTCACCTTTTGATCTTGAACTCTCATGGTCAATTCCCTCTTCTGCACATCAATCAATGTCCTACATGTAGCTTAGAAAGGTCTACCTAGAATGATGGAGACTTCCCTATCTTCCTTCATATCCAACACAATAAAGTTTACAAGGAAAATGAACTTGTCCACCTTAACTAGAACATCCTCAATGATTCCCTTCGGATACTTAATGGATCTGTCAACTAACTGAAGGGTCACTGTGGTATGCTTTGCATGTCCTACTCCTAACTTCTGGTATATGGACCAAGGCATGAGATTAATATTAGCTCTTAGATCACATAGGGCTCCACCAAAGAACTAGTCTCTTATGGTGCAAGGTATGGTAAAACTACCTGGATCTTTGAGCTTATGGGGTAATCTCATCTGAATAATGGTAATCCACTCTTCAGTAAGTGCCACTGTCTCATAATCCTCTAGTCTTCTCTTCCTCGAGAGGATATCCTTCATGAACTTCACATAGATAGGCATTTGCTCTAAAGCATCTGCAAAAGGAATGTTAATGTGAAGCTTCTTAAACAACTCAAGAAATTTTGCAAATTGCTAATCAAGCTTCTGGTTTTGGAATCTTTGAGGAAAAAGGTAATATGGGCCTAATTGAAGGAAGTACAGTGGTAGCAGGTGTAGTATCAGATGAAGAGGAAGGCTATGAAGAAGAAGATGAAGATGAAGATGAAGAAGAGCCTAACTTAGTTTTCCTTGTAGCCTGATCATCTTGTTCCTACTCTTTTTGAACTGCCTATTTAAAACCAAGGGGCTCTACTGCTGTGGGTTTAACAAGATTGAACCTATCATGTGGATCATCTAACTCTCTACTGCTCCTAAGGGTTATGGCCATAACATGCTCCTTACCCTCTTTCTGTTTGACAGGGTTAGCTTCAGTATTACTAGGGAGGGTGATAATTCTATATTTTTAAAATTATTTGTGCTTAATTTCCTAATTAATTATTTAAATCCCCAATTTATTTTGTTAATTATCCCCTTTATTTAATTAAAATTCTCATGTTTGCAGATAAATTAAATCCGAATGGATTTTGAATATTTTGGTAGAAAATGGACCAAAATTGGGCTAAAATCGAGATTGGACCACGCGGACAACACGAGCCTGGCACATCCAATTGGACAAAAACACAGATGACATGAAAATATTATTTTTCAAGGAGCCAATGGTGTGAAGACAAGTGGCCAAACAATGCCAACTCATCTAGGATGGAAAAATTATAATTGTACCCATAAGTGTGTATATAAATAGAAAAATATGGCAATTGAAAAAGGGGAGCTTTAGTTTTTTTTTATGTCAAACATTTATTGTTAGGTTTTTTTTTCTTAAGTGTTCTTTTTATTTTTTCGGCTGGTGACAGCAGCCACAATTCATCATATTTCTTCTAGGATTTGTTCAGTTTCCATTCCATTATTATTTTACTGTTTGAGTTTTAATTAAAAGTTATTATTTTTTATATGGTTGCTCTCGGTTTGCTTCCTATTTCGATTTTCTTTCTTTGTTTTTCTACTGCTTATTCATATTTTGCTACAGTAACTCTATATGTTTTGATTATCACTGCCTTTGTCCTATTCTGGTGTTTTGATGAGGGTTGGGTGCTGGGTATTGTTTCCGAATTGTTGGTACAGCAGTAGGAGGAGGAATCGAAGCAACCCGAGAAGAATAGTTTTCCCTGCCATGTGATTTACGGATAGTTATGGTTAATTTTCAATGTTGATCTTCACTTAGTTCTTTTCATTTCTAAGTTTTTAGTTAGCAATGCACTGTTATTTGAATGTCTGTTCATTTTTCAATATCTGCATTTCATTGATTCTGCACCCTACCACATGTTAACTTCTGTTATTTTCTACCGAATGGCATTCACCCTTCTCGGTTTTGCTTATCTTTATATGCTTGTGTTCTACTTTTCTTCTGCTTGCTAGTATTAATGAGAAGTAAGAAGCATTGCCGTGTGGTGAAGAGTAGAAGAGTGTGTCAGTAGGTGCAGTAGAGACCATCCATAAACATCCTCTGTTGTGCTCTGCTATCGGTTATTGACACTGTTCATTTTGGAATGGTGCACAGCTGCTGTATTATAATGACAGCATAAGCAAGAGACAGCAGCAGACTAAGAGCAGTGCATCACCAGCAGCACCTGGGAAGATGACAAGTAGTAACAGCAATTGAGGCACGACAGGGCAACAACAGCATCGTAAGCACAGCCTGGAACCGAGAACAGACCTGGTAGCAGGACATAGCAAGACAGCAGAACCGAGAATAGAGTCTGAAGCAGGAAATGGTGCATAAGCAGGACCTAGCAGCATGACACAACAGGACCCGAGAGCTAGCAGGGTGCTGTACCAGGCAAACATGCAGAAAATGTACCGAGAGCCAGTAG
The DNA here is from genome assembly GCA_033439115.1 of Firmiana major. Classification (NCBI taxonomy): domain Eukaryota; kingdom Viridiplantae; phylum Streptophyta; class Magnoliopsida; order Malvales; family Malvaceae; genus Firmiana; species Firmiana major. The sequence goes on along the minus strand of CM065903.1, from coordinate 14,125,377 downwards.
CCGAAACCGTGAAAGTTTAGAAAGAAACATGAATTTGGAAATACACATGAATAGTGTTTAGAGGGATTTATTGGATGATTTAAACTTAAGGCTTTGTTTGGCATTCAACTCTTGCATTAATCCATTTTTCTTGCATTCTTAGTATAGTTTAATTAGTTGTTAGTTTAGGATAGTTGTTAGTTGTCAATTTAGATTAGTTATAGTGTTTTAATTTGTTAATTTAATTTTTAGTCTTAATTTTTAGTTAGTAGTTAATTTTATATTAAATGTTTTAGGATTTTATTTTAGTTTAGATGCATTTAGTTGCAATTTAGATTAAAAGTGTTTCATGCAATTTTAATTTTGTTTTCATTTTTATTAGATTCTAGGTTAGTTTAATTTGCAATTTTTATTAGTTTAATTACATGCATTTTTATTTTAAGTTTGTTTAAATTTTAGTTTAATTAATTTTATTGCTTTGTTTTCATATTTGTATTTTATTTTAGTAGCGTTAATTAATTTTAACTGTTTTAATTTCTTTTGTAGGTATTTTCTTTAATTGCTCGGAGTTCGGTAAGCAAATCTTAGTTCAGTTTTATTTTCTTTATTTTTTAATGTTTATTATTTTCAGTACGTTTAATTAGCCTTAGTAGATCACCAACTTAAGTTTCATAATTTGCTAGGATATACTTAGGGTAAGATTAACCGATAGTTAATTAGGCTAATCAACTTCTCTGTGGGACGATAACTCGGGACTCAAATCCCATTATTACTTGTACGACCCGTGCACTTGCGGTAATACGTTTACGGCGTGTTAGAGGGTCCCTTATGGACGCTGGCTGAGAGCACTAGCTATCTATCCAGCTTGGAATTCTAAATTCTTAATAGAGGCAGATTGATTCTGTACGATAGTCATGAACATCTCCTCAAGTGAAGGCTTCTTCTCAGCTGCAGCTGCTGGTGCAGGTAAGTGCTGGGGCTGCATAAGTGGCTGTGGTAGTCGATGATGTTGAAACGGATGTGGGCGATGGGAATGATTAGACTGATGTTATGGAAGCTGTTGAGGTGGTGGTACATGAACAGGTGGACCCTGAAAACCAGGGGGTCCCATAGGTATGGGAGTAGAAGACTGTCCCTGATTTTGGTTCCAAGAAAAATTAGGGTGATTCCTCCGCCCTGGATTGTAGGTGCTCGAAAATAGATTGTTCTTTTGCGTTTAAGGTGGGGCAATGTACTGAACAGACTCTAAGTCTAATGGGCACCTATCAATTGAGTGTGTAACACCACACAAAATACATGAGATGAAGGGACTTTGGACAGCTAAAACAGGACTAGGACTATTGGCAGAACTATTTTGGGAACTAAGAGATTCTACCTTCCTTGTGAGATTGGCAATTTGAGAAGTTAAGGTAGAAAGTGTATCCAACTCATAAATACCCACAGCTTTCTTTGGTAACTACCTCTCTGATGACTACTGATAATTGTTAGCTGCCATCTTATCTAACACACTATAAGCTTCCTCCTCCGTCTTACACATCAAAGCTCCTCCCGCAGTAGTATCGACTATAGTCCTATTCTGGCTAGTGAGTCCATTATTGAAGGTTTGGACTTGAAGCCATAAGGGTAGGCCATGATGGGGACACTTCCTAAGAAGGTTTTTGTATCGTTCCCATGCCTCATAAAAGGGACTCAGAGTTAAATTGAGAAAATGAAGATATATCACTGCGTAGTTTAGCCATTTTGGACGAAGGAAAGAACTTGGCTAAGAACTGATAGGCTAACTCATCCTAGGTGGAGATGGATACAAGAGGTAAAGAGGTCAACCGATGTCTACCTCTGTCCCTAAGAGAGAAAGGAAATAGCCTAAGCCTAAGTGTATCGTCCGAGAGTCTATTATGCTTGAAAGTGTTGCACAGATCTAAAAATTACCCTAAGTGAGCATGTGGGTCATCATGGAGAAGCTTACTAAACTAAAGTGAAGTTTGGATCATTAGGAAGATCGAAGGCTTAATCTCAAAGTTGTTTGCTGGGACAGCTGGTGGCCTAATGCCAGTATAGTAACCTCCTATGGTCGAGACAGCATAGTCTCCCACAGTCCTGATCTCTCTATTTTCAGCCATCTTGTCTTTCAGTGGAGCTACTATTTTCCTAGAGTTCTTCTTGATTTTTCTAAGTTTTCTTTCTATTTCAGGATCTAAAGGAAAGCATTCAAAGCTCTTGGCTTTACGCATGCAAACATTCAGAAGTCCTAAGGAATGATTATTTTTTTTTAGAAAGAGAAAACTAGCTAATCTAAATTAAGGCTCTAAATATTTACAACCTAAGTATGTACAAAACTAGAATTATACCTAAGCATAATTTCATCGATATTAGTCAATGGCTAAGCGTGATTCCCCGGCAACAACGCCAAAATCTTGGTTATGTCCTCGCTAGACGTGTATACTGCAAGTGCTCGGGTTGCACAAGTAATAAAGGAAATTGAGTCCTAAATTATCATCCTACAGAGAAACACAGCCAGCCTAACTAAGTACCAGTTAATTTTACCCTAAGTATATCCTAGCAAATTATGAGATAAAAAGGGTGATCTACGAGGTTTAATTTGCAAATACTGGAAAGCAAGGAAAATAATAAAAACATTAAAATAAAGCAAAATAGAGCAAAAATTACTCACAGAGCTCGAAGTAAAATAAAAGCGAGAATCTGCAGGAGAAAGAAATACTAAAACTTGAATTAATTAGTGTAAATGGACTAAAGATGCAAATATAAGAAAATAAAGAAATTAAAACAAATAGATTAAAACTAGAAAATCTTAATATAAAAATTACATATGTTTAATCTAATTAATTGACAAAAATAAAAATGCAAAGTAATATAATCTAAACCCTAATGAAATAAAATTCTAATAAAAATTCTAAAAATTCCTAAGTATAACTTTGAACCTAAATGCCTAAATTGGTGACCCTAAATTATATATAACTCTAGATAATACTAAATTAACAAAAATGTCTAAATAAATAATAAAATCTATTGTAAATGATGCATGAAAAATAAAATATTTTTAGGTTTTTTAAATTTAAAATGAAGACTATTCTACCCCTAAACTAACTTAAAATGCAATACAAAAGCACTACACTTAAAATTAAATCTTAAATCCTATTGCACTAAAAAATTAAATATTATTATAATTAGAATTAAGTCTTAAACTAAAAAGCAAAGAAAATTAAGCTAACATGCGAATTAATTCAAGAATCTCAATTTAACCTCTAATACTACTAGTAAATAGTAATAAAAGAAAAACTAACATCTAACACTTAAAATTAAAACATGATAAAGTAAATTGTAAGAATAAAATAAGAATAAAACAAAATTGAAAACTCAGCCATGCATTTCTCTGCAATGCACCACTTTCCTGCATTGTACCACATTATGCTTCACACGTTCTCTGCATAAGCACAACCCATCAGCGCCACGTCCTTCTTGTTTTCACTACTGTCAACTTTCCTGCACTGCACCAACATTCCTGTATCTATTTCAACACGAGCCGTCTTCCTGCAACAGACCTGCAATACCCTTATGACCGCGGTAGTGCCAACAACCGACTATGGCGTCATGCATCTGCTCCCCTGCCACGCACCAGCTTCTGTCCTTACGCCTGCTATCTACGCAGCTGCTTCAATCTGCTTTTGTCGCACTTTATGCACTGCAACAAATGACACTTCCCAGCTAGTCAGCTAGTCCCAACGTAAGAAGTAGCAAGTAGCCTACAGCCAATTACGTTCTGCTCAGCTAGGTAGAGCCATGCACCAGTTTTAAATCCTGCCAACTGCTGCCACTCTCAGCAAAACAGAGCACACCAGGGAATGTCCAGTAAATGGAAGCAGTAGCAGTCCAGCCTTCAACACCTGCTTCTTCAAACGCACATGTCACGACCCAAACTACCCAAAAATCAGAGTTAATTTTTCGCGTTTTGTTTATTTACTTAAATTCTTACCTGTCCTCGAATCGTGACCACACTCCACTAATAATTGGGCTGTGCGACAATGCTAGTCCCACCATTCAATTACCATCTAACTTATTTCTTATCCAGTCATTTATAATTGTTTACATTATTTATACATCCCCTAAAGTTACTTACAAACATGTTACTGTGCTATACTTATTTAGATACAAGATGTACAAGTGTATATACCTTAAGTGATGGGCAGCAGTGGATATCCGGAATGCAGTACTGAGTCGTCTCAACGTCTACTGGAGATTATCTGTGGGAGAAAATGAAAGGGGTGAGCACATCAAGCTCAGTAAGGCAATCCTACGAACAAGTAGGTAACCATACTACCTACATGAACGTGGTGCCATGCATAAACCACCCTTTCTCCACACATTTTAAAATAGATGATATGAGTTATGATGTTATGTAAATCAAGTTTGCATGAAAAATTCAACATGCAATTATTTCAAATCATTTCTTTCTCATTTAAAAATTTCACAATAAAGTCAGGACTCGACCCCTCCTTCGGGTGATCGTGACTCACACAAAACCATGAAAATTGGTTTACATCACACATGGGTTTAAAAAGCATGGAAATAGCATCATGCACATTTAATTTAAAACCCAGTTTGATCTCATCAAAATCGTCGACATGCGAGACTAGGCAACATCTGTATATCGGCAATAACCAGGACTATGGCCATGTGTGTCCTTGGGAGTTCCTCTGCTACACGGATCCTAGTGTGCGGGTTCTCACCATGATCGGGAACCGCCCGAGAGGTGGGTCAGTCCATCTCGTCAGTCTTATCCTATCCCATGCATCCGAAGATGCCAACGTATCACAAAGATGCCAACGTATCATAAAGATACCACACGGTACATCGTACTCCATGCTACTTGCACGGTACATTGTACTCCGTGGACCCATATTGCTCTAGGTACTCCAGCCCAAATGGCCTGCTTCCCACAGAGAGATCATATCTCAATACTCATGCCATGTCTCAAAACGCACGTGCGAGCCTATTTAACCGGTGACACACAGTCTACCCGATACTCCAAGCACGACTCATCGCATGTTCTCATAAAAATCAGTGCGAGCGATGCTCAGCACTCTCATCAAATCAAGTAAAACTAGTGCGAGCTAAGCTCTAGCACTCTGTATGTAAACCATGTGAAAATCTGGTGCGAGATAGACTCTTGCACCCTGTCACGAAAAATCATGTAAAATCTGGTGCGAGTTAGACTCTAGCACCTATACATGTAAAACTCTAGTGCGAGCTCTCGCTCTAGCACTAATGCATGCATCACCCAAATCAAAACATCGTGCGAGCTGAGCTCTAGCACGTCACATGTCAATAAAAACACGTAGGCAGCTCTGTTTCCTCAAAACAATTTTCAAAATAATTATATCGTTGAAAGTATGTAATGCTGTGCATTTTCTTTCAAGGTTAGCCAGCCTACTCATGCATGCATTAAAATGTCTCCAGAACGAGCAGAAACCTCTTGTTCTTGCTCTTCCCAATTTTTTCTAAATTTGTAAATTTTACCCTTAACAAGGGTATTTTGGTAATTTGTCCATTTGGGGCACTAAAATTATTATTTGACCTCTAGACCCTTCCGATAATTTTTAAAAGACTGCAAATGAACTTAAAATTTCGTAAAGTTACCTATAGCAGTCCGCAGAATTCCCTTACCTTATTTTCCTGTCGAGTCTAACCTTTCATTTTTCAATGTTGTCTCGTCGCGCAGTCCGATATGCTCCCAATCAAACCTCCGAAACTGCGTATAAATATTCCTCAGGTCAGATATTATACAATTTAATTGTATTTCCTATTTTATGGGCTTAATTTAAATCATTGGGCCCATTTATCCCTATTGGGCCCGATTGCACCTTAATGGGCCTTAATCGGCCTTAAGCTCGTTTTTCACTTAATTTTTACATTATCGAGGCCTATTGGGCTCATTAGGCCCACTAATAATTTATTGAGCCTCGTTCTAACCCTCGAATATCTCAATTTAGTATTTACGACAATTTATCTAAATTTTCAGAATTTAATTCAATTTATGCGGAAATTAAATTCATATCACGCATAACGAGGTAATTATCGTAAATAAGGGTTACATACCCGAGATTCCATGCTAGTACGCAAATCGAGGCTGTCTCGAGCTCTCGTGGGATGCCAATTGTCGAGCTACACAATTCCACAATTTTTTGGGTAACTTTTCAGTCCAAAATTAATTAAATTAAATACTCCAAAATTTAATTCGGGTCAATTTCGACCACTATTGACTTACCCGTAGCTCGATTGCATCGTCGGGATTTTTTCTCAATTTTTTCTCTTTTTCTTTTTCCCTTTTTCTCCTTTTTTCCTCTCTTTCTTGGCTGAACCGGTTCAGTCCGGTTCAGACCGATTCGGATCGTCGGTTCACCCCGGTTCACTCCGGTTCGCTCCGGTTCACCGCCTTGTCGGTCGGTTCTCCGCTGGCTTCCGTCGCCAGTGGCTCCGCAAGGTCGTCCGCAGTTCGAATCTGGCCTCAGCTTCGGTCGAGGTCGCCGGAAGGTCGTCGGTCCGGCTCTTCTCCCTCGGCCGTCGGAACCCATTTCTTTTTTCGCCGTCGCCTGCGATTCCCGCCGTTTCATCGGCTGCTACTGGTGCAGAAAGAACCGCCGTCGCCTGGGCTTTCAGAATCTGGCCTCGGTTTCCCCCGAATCGCCGTCGTTTGCCACCGGTGACCATTTCTTTCCCGCGGCCTTCTCCTCCGTTTTTGGGTGTCCTCCGACCTCCTTACGGCGAGTCTCCGGTGTCTTGAAGCTCGCCGACCTCTCCTCTTCCTTCTCGGCACTTCGTCGGGGGTCGTCGGTCGTCGGTGGCACGTCGGGCTTCCTCGGTCGGCTGCTTCGTTTTTTTCGTTCTCTGCTTCTCTTTCTCTCTCCCCGACATTTCAATCTTCTTTCTCTTTTTTTTTCAGATTCTCTTTTCTTTTTTATTATTATTATTATTATTATTATTATTATTATTATTATTATTATTTATTTATTTAATTATTACACTATTCATTAAAATAATCTACAATAATCTAAAATATCTACAACTTATATTATTTTATTCTAATTTAATTTAATTTAATTTATTTAATTTAATTTATTTAATTTATTTTAACCCTTTTCGGTATATTTTTCGATTATTTTTGAGATTATTTTTCGAATTAAAAATTTTTTTCGATTAATCCCGATTAATTTCAATAAATTGATATCTTGATCAATTTAACCCGAAATTTAATTATTTCTTCGTTATTGATTAAGATTCTCAAATCCATTATTTTTAATTAATTTTTCTCATCGAATTTATTCAGACTTTCGATCTTTTTACCGTTTTTCCCTTGCACGTGTTCGAAGATTCCATTTCAGTCCTTTTGTATTTTTAATTTTTGTGTTTTAACTAAAATCGGGTCTTACAGCACAGCAGCAGACAACAACACAATCAGTAAGCAACCGCAACAAACATCTGTTGTAATGAAGGAGAACAGAACGAAACCTAAAGTAGCATAGTGTAGAGCAGAAAAATGAAATTATGATGTAGACTTATGAGAGCAATGAGGCAGATAAAAACAATACCAAACACTAATAGGAAGTTTGATCCATAACCTAAGAGAAACTAAAGAAGCTATTAACAAAAACATAGAACAATGAAGTAGTTGAGAAACAGAGTAATGAAAGAAATCAACAAAAAAAAAAAAACTATAATTTTATTGAATATAAATAAGGATGAAACTTTGAATTTTACTGTAATTATAAACTAAAACCAAATCAAAATTAAGAAAATCTAAGGAAATAGAAACCTTGATAACAAAAGAATCAATAAACAACCAAGGGATATAGTGTCACGACCTCGTTTTTCCGAAAAACACCCACAAACTTTTCATTTTTTCATTTCCTTACATTCGTGAATAGTTTCACTACTAACAGTTGGGCTATGAGTCGATGTTAGTACCTCCTGTCATGTTACTTACCTTAACATCTATTTTCCATATTTCATTTACATATCAAATCATTTTAACTAAATACATTCCCAATATTATATCCGTGTACAGTACTGTGCCTCTATATGTTCAGATACAAAATTATATGAATATGTATATCTGGTCTTGATAGGAAGCAGCAGATAACTGAAATACAAGACTACTATCACTCTCTTCTACTTAATGTACCCTGTAGGGTGAAAAATGAAAGGGTGAGCGCAACTTGCTCAGTAAGGCAATAATGTAAGCAGGTAGATAACTACACTATCTACATGCTGGTAAAGGCATGACATGCAAAACATTTATATCTCGAGCATGAGGCAATTAAAACATGCCATGTATGAGTATATCATATATCGTAAAACATGAATCAGCATGTAAAACATGAAAAACATCTCATGTAAAATCTCTCATACTCAGTACAGTAAAACTCATCAAAATAATCCAGAAAGATTCAACACATCTTTAAAATCATTAATATCCTCATAAAACCTATCAATTTCTCATTTAATACCACATTTCATGAAATCATCACAAATCGGCGCTCGACCCTCCCTGGGGTCTACCCTAGTCTAACAAGACCAATCAAATATATATCTGTGAGACATGCAAGTTACTGTATGGAAATAATCGAGCACTATATCCTTGTGATCCCAGGCTGCACCGATCCCGGTGTGCGGGGTATCACAAATGTAACGGGAGGTGGGTCACCCTACCCACGAGAATATCACATCACGTGAATACAATAGTCATGACTACATGGTACAGCGTACTCCATATGACATACACGGTACAACGTACTCCATGAACCTAATATCACAGTCTGGGGGTGCCTACCATAGGTCTTATCCCACTCCAAACCATGTCGATAACCAACCCATGTCTCAATCTATACGTGCGAGCATATCTTCTCACTGTGACACACAGTCTACAGGAGGCTCTAGCACGGTCATATGCATGTCATAAAATTCTTGTGCAAGTGAAGCTCTAGCACGACTCCATGCATATTCATGATATCAGAAAAACCCTCGTGCAAACAAAGCTCCAGCATGGTTTCATAAAAATCAATGAAATCTACGTACAAGCAGCGCTCCAGTACGACTTAAAATAATTATAAATCCAATTTACATTCATGTACAAGTAATGCTCTAGTACGGATGCATAAAACCAAGTAAAATCCACGTACGAGCATAGCTCCAGTACGGATATGTATATAGAATGGTACAGACCTCGTACGAGCAAAAGCTCCAGTACGGTAGTCATGTAAAGTAAGTTTGTAAAACTCAGTGTGAGCAAGACTCCAACACGATTTAAAACTCATAAAAAACAAGATAGGCTGCTCAATTTCACTAAAACAAATTAAAAATCACAACGGGCACCTAACTCGTGCCCTTTCATGTAAAAACATGAAATAAATAGCCAGCATATCTATAATTTGCTTAAATTAAAGTAACATAATCATAGGAATATCAAAACATGAAAATCATGCAATTTCATAGCCTTACAACCCTTTTTGAAACTTTCCAAACTAGGGGTAAAATCGTAATTTTCACATATACCCCGATTTTTATAAAAATTATTATTCTATTTCTAGATACCTTATGAAATTCTACGTAATGTAAATAACCCCAAAAATACGCCCAGGTATCTCTAAGCACTTACAAAATTCTCTTACCTCGATTCTCTATACAGTCTGACTTTTCTAATGCAGAGAATTCTACTTAGTCCATTTGCTCCCAATTAAATCTCTGGAGCTACATATAATCATTATTGGGTTAAATACAATACACTTATCCAGATTTAACTTTTATTGAGCTTAAATTTAAAATGTTGGGCCCGTTTACTCTTATTGGGCCCGATTACACCTTAATGGGCCTTACTTCGGTTTTACGCCCATTTTCACTTACTATTCAACTCATCGAGGCCTATTGGGCTCATCGGGCCCTCAACGCTTATTGGGCCTCATTCTAGGCTCTTTGGATAGCTTATACAATTATTTACGACAATTAATTTCTGTAACGACCCTTGACCCTGAAATTTGAGAAATATATATATATATTTTTTTTAAAACTTCTTTACCCATTTATTCTCTTACTCACTTAGGTTGTATTCCTGTACAGTGTCAAAGCATTATTCCTATTTCTTTTCTCGTAATTAGTAATTAATTTCCACATTTTTAGATTATATAACCGATAGAAATTTCGGCAGCACAACGGCTTATATATGAACCTACCCACCTGCAAACCAATTATTTTTGGCAATCCTAGATATCCACCACTACCAAGCATACTTTCCAATTCATCCTTACCACTCCAGACATCTATTTAGAATTTAATACCAGTCATCTAAAGTATTCTCCCAAAATAATAAGGTTTACATCATTCCTTACAAAATTACATCGCAACCGTTAATTTCAACACATGTCTGTGCATACAATTCTGTCTGGTACAGAAATGTAAATGTATACCTTATGCGTGTACAAAATGTAGCCTAGGGTAGCTCTTCCCACCAGCCTACATCGTGTATGCGGCAGGTAGCGCCTATAGAATCACTGCAAAAGATCTGAAGGTAGAGGGGTGAGCTTTTGGGGAAAAGCCCAGTAAGATAGTACCTTTAAATTTATCCTGATATATATATATGTGAAAAGCATGTAGAAATCATTTGTAAGATCATACTTTAAGTACAAAGGAAAAACTTAAATCATCACTTTATGCAATTTATCGTAAAAGTCATAAAGCATACAAGTTCAAAGCAAAATCATGCTCAACCATGCTATAAATTCTTTCATAAGCTTTTCCCATACATTGTATAATCATTTCGTTTTACTTCGTAAACATGTCGTAAACATTTTGTGAAACTTTCATGCAACATTTCATAAGCACTTTGTAAACATCAATCATTGAAATTCATATGGCACATACTCATTGCCACATTTATCATTCATATCTAAATCATGGAGACCAGGCTATAACTAAGTCATGCGATACGTGTCATTCTCCGTAGAGAGCTAAACATGATACCTATGGCCATGGTAAGTGGCTGTAGACTGGATCAAGGTCGTACAGCTCTTTCTTAAAAAAACATGGGTAGTATCCATCTTACATACTTTTACTAGCACATAGCTAGGACACGGGCACCAAAGGCACTCTCCGTGTGGGCAACATAGTTGCGTGCTGCGCGGGCACGAGATACTACCAAAACATCATCATCATAAACCACAAGTAGCACGACATCTTCCACACAGGTTGAGTCAAGTGCTAAATGGGTCAACGTACCGGCACCCCAAGTGGTGGAGCCGGAACACCACGAGAAATAGCCAAGCATGAAGCCTAAGTCTCAAAACATAGTTTCAAAATCTTTCTTGGGTTTCATAACCCATAAACTCATATCGAGTTATAAAATCAAATTCCTTGAAATCTGAAACTCTTTCATAAAACAAAAAGACTGTGTGGCACTTTGTTCCCGTAGGACTCAAGAGGTGGCCCCCACAATCCCCTTTCGAAAATAATTTCTTTTCTTAAAAACTTTTGAAATCGTCAGAGTTTCTTTAACAGTATGGATATAAAAACATAATAAATGTAAAACATCCATACGCTTCATACCCTTGGGAAAATTTATTTCATATCATGCAAAGTATTCGGGGAACATTTAACATATTTAAAACGTGTTACAAAATCATGGTACAGGTATAAAAGCATCTATAAATCATTTCGAAATCACATGCTCTTTTCATAAAGTCATTCATCGATAAAATCAACATGCAATATCAGGACATAGTTAAATAGCACCCCTTACCTCGATATATCGGATATCTCAAGTTCGCGAAATGACGCCTACCAACACCTCCGTCAATTTCGTCTACGTTTTACCTACATCGAAGGTAGTTTACTTAGCTTCCTACACATACAAGTCACTCGAAATACGTTAAGACCTTAACCTATTCATTCTTCCTCGTGTGTATGTTTGATCGTGCGTACCTAGGCTATTCACGTACGTAGATATGTTTTCCTTACCCTGTATTACTTTTGTACGTACACACCTCGGTATACCTACTATTATATACAACTACATGTGGATACTAGCAAATATGTAGGTATGTATATTCCTATATATGCATCATTATTTGTTTTCATTTTTGTCCTCATCACATGTATCCATCCCATGCATGTACATATATTAAAATACATTCTTACCTTATACCTTCAATTGTATATACCTCTTAGTATATACACATCTCTCATACATTCCTTTATATGTACACCTAAGTAAATACTCAATCTATGTATATGTATACTCATACCTACCCACATGGATATATGTATATATTTATATATATCATTTTTACTTGTTCCCATTTACTCACACTCACATAAATATACATATATACATACATGCATCTAGCTCTCCCTTTATCCATCATTCATCACTACCCCCCTTCTTCTTACACCATTTAAATTAATACTAATCTTGCTTATAGTTAAATCTATATATATACATGTAAATTAAATATGCATGTATATACTTAAATTTTACCTTCCTTTCTTTTTCTCTTTTCCATTTTTTTTTCCAGCTTTTATTTCTTCTTCTTCCTCTCTTCCAGCTCTCGGTTCCAGCCCCTTTCTCTTTGTTCCTCTCGGTTCCAATACTTTCTCCCCTGTTTATGCTTCCTAGTGTCTTCCACAATCTCTCCCCTTGTCACACCGTTGCTTCTGCCTTCATTCCTCTCCGTTCTGCTTCCAACAGTTGGGTTTCTTCTTCCTCGGTCAGCTGCTGCCTCTCCAGTCCCGATTCTGTTTTTCTGGTTTTCTTCAGCTGCCGTTACTGCCTCTGTTGCTGCCTCTTATCACACCAATCTGCCACTCTATTTTGTGGCACAATTCACCCTTCACAGCCCCCGATCACTTCCTTAGAACAACTCTCCAGGACACCCCAAAACTCTCTTCTCATCCACTGCACACACACTTGATCAGCCTTCACGGTACTGCTTCAATCCAATTAATTTCTTCCCTCTCGGTTCTGTTTTCCAGCTCCCTGTTTTAGCCCCTCTCTTCAGCTCACCATTCCAGCTCCAAATTTGGTCTCCATCTCCCTCAGTTCTGCCTCTCTTCAGTCCTAGTTTTGTTTCCTTTCCTCCTCCCTTGCCTCTGTTCCAGCTTCCCGATTCAGCTCTGCTCCTTCCTCCTTTTCAGCCCTCTCTCTCTCGGTCAGTCCCTCTTTTTCTTTCCCTTCTCTTCTTCCTCGGCAGAACCACTTCTTTTCCTTTCCTGGTTTTCTTCCTCTCCCGGCCAGACCTCTCTTCCTTTCCTTCTTTTCTTCTCCTCTTCTCTTTCTCTCTTCCTTATTTTCTTTTCCCGCCCGAGCCTCCTCTGCTTTGTTTGATTTCTTTCTTTCCAAATAGCTACAGTGGCAGACGGAATTGGCTTTTCTAAGCCAATTCCGTACATGCCTTAATACTATAATATATATACATACTAGTTTAATGTATGTATATCTATTATACTAGCATGTAGGTATTATATGTTTTTTTTTGTATTTGCATGGTTATTATAATTTTTGTTCCCATTTTATTTTAAATGTCTCATCTATTATTTATTTATTTATTATTTTCATTTAATTATTATTATCATTTTTTATTTCATTCATTTTATTTTATTTTACACTTATACATTAAATACTATACATTTACACAACATATATATATATATATATTTGACACATATATATATATGTTATTACCTATCCATTTAATATGTCTTATACATTATACTTTACAATACATATACATATATATTTGCCATATATATGTATATCATCATTTTTCCATTTTAAATTGTTTAGTGTACATATATATATTATACCTATGTATATATATATATACTTATACCTTTCCTTTTATTTAAATGTTAGTACACATATATCTATATATACATATTCACCTATGTACATATCTACATATATACATTTTCTTATATAATTTATCCAAAGACATAAGATCATGCCTTCCATGAGATTTTCCTTATTCCGAAATTAAAATAATATCGGGATTTCATCATTCTCCATGAGTTCTCGATACAGGTGTTTACATCGACACTTTTCGAATAACAGATTAAAATTTTCTAACCCTTCCGTACTTGCATTCGCCTTATTACTTCTTGTATCTTTGGGTTCCCGGTCATCCCACGGGCTTCTCGGTTCCTATAGTCCTTGAGCCCACAACGAATATTCACACTTCTGTTAATATATATTATTTCCATTTTTTTATAATTAAATTAACGTAGGAAATTTGTGGGGTTTACAATTTCCAATTCCAAACATTACGAAAATTAAATCGCAACGTACGCGATTAATTCCTAACTCGTATAACTATCCAATTTATAGAAATCGAGCTTCACTTACTCGAGATTCTGTGTTGATAGGCAAATTGAGGCTAACTCGAGCTCTCGTTTGTCATCAATTATTGAGCTATACATTTATATATTTTTGGGTCAAATTCAGTAAAATATATGTTTAAATAATTATTCTAAAAATTAAATCGGTCGATTTGACCACTTACCGACTTACCCGTAGCTCGATTGCATCACCAGATTTTTTTTCCAAAATTTTCATCTTTTTCCCATTTTCTTTTTCTTTTTTCTTTCTTTTTTCTCTCCTGGCTGAACCAGTCCGGTTCGGTTCAGCACAGTTCCCCTTTTACTGAACCGACCATACCGGTTCAATACTCACTTCGCCATTCACGACATTTTCGGCCAGTTCTCAGCTCCCCTCTGTCGCCAATCGACTCGTCTCTGGCTGGGTAACGCTCGGCTAGCCTTGGATCGGATCGTTCAGCGCTACAGCTACCAGATTTCTCCTTTCTCTCCTCGGTAATCTCCCTCGCAGATCTACTCCGGCATCTTCGGTCGTCGCCTGCCCCTCTCTCTGGTCGGTGGTTTGTCGGAGCTGAGGTCTCCCTCGGTCGTCTTCCTTCTTCCCCTTTTCTTTTCTGTTTCGCGATTTCAGTTCTCTTTTTTTTTTTTCAATTTCCTATTTCTTTTTTTATTATATATATAATACATTACATTATTATTATTTTAATAGAATATAATATAGTATTTGTACAAAAATATCTACACTAATATATGGATATATTTAATTAATTAAATATATATTTATCTTATTTTATTATTGTTTTGGTATAATTTTCCCCGTGTTTCCGAAATAGTGTCCCGAAACAAAATTCTGGTTAATCGTACTAAATTCGTATCTTGGTCAATTGGACTCGAAATTCAATAATTTCTTCGGTATTGATCAAGATTCCCTTAATTCATATTTTCAATAATAATTTCTTATCGAATTTATACCAAATTTTATGTTTTTTGACCATTTTACCTTCTACACGTTCGGGACCAATTTAGACCGACTTTCCTTCTTGGACCCACTATAGTTTCTCATTTAAAATTCGTATCTCTGTCCGGACAATTCAAATATCATAAATTTAATTTGAAATTCCTTAACTTTCCATTTTCGAATTTTACGTACGTTCGACTACTTTGTTCATATTTATATGATCAAAATCGTCCATCTTATGATTCCATTAACATATAACAATATCCATACAATGTGTGAATCATAAGGAAATACGATAAAAATTGGGTCTTACATATAGTAGTGAAGAAGAAGTGCTACCGTCACCAGCCCTCTCCTCTATTTTGCTGACCAATCCGTGACCAAAAGAGTAAGAAAGACACGTAAAAGAACAACGCAGAAACTCTGAAAAAGAAAAGCAGAAAAGAAAGAAACCAAAAATTTAAATCTTGAGCAGAAGAATTGAAATTAAATTAAAATTTTAATAAACCAAATTATGATACAGAACTGGATTTAAAATGGGGGTACAAAGGGAAATTTCAATCCTAGATGAGTTGGCATTGTTTGGCCACTTATCATCACACCATTAGCTCCTACAGAAGATATTTTCATGTCATTTGTCTTCCTGTCCACTTGGATGTGCAAGGTGGCATAGCTTGTGTCTTCCATGAGGTGGCCAAGGTGTCATTTGATCTTATCCTTTAAAGGTGAATAAAATATGGACACTTGGCGTCACATGTGTCCAGGAGAATGGTGACTCATGCTACACGATGAAATGGTAGTGGTCCAATCTTCTTTTTAGCTTATTTTTAGTCTATTTTCTACTGAAATGACTGAAATTCATCTCAATTTAATTTATCTGCAAACATGATAATTTTAATTAAAATGAGGGAATAATTAATAAAATAATATGGATATTAAAATAGTTAATTAAGAAATTAAATATAAATAATTCTATTTTTAATAGAATTATTAAGAGATCAGGAAGTTAATCTTGATAGAAGCTCATTCGACGAAGTATACACTGCATCCGAGGAGTAACAAGATGTATCAGAATCTCTAGAGAGTATATTGGTGGTCAGGGATGAAGAGAGATGTAGCGAAATATGTGGCAAAGTGTCTTGTCTGTCAGCAGGTGAAGGTAGAGCATTAGAAGCCTGCAGGGCTATTGCAACCTCTACCTATTCCAACTTGGAAATGGGAGCATGTCACTATGGACTTCATGATGGGTTTAACAAGGACCCGTAGGAATCACAATGCAATTTGGGTGATAGTGGATGGATTGACGAAGTCGGCACACTTCCTAGCTATAAGAGCCACCGATACACTGAGTACTTCGACAGAATTGTATATGCGCGAGATAGTGAGGTTACATGGTGTTCCAATGAGCATTGTTTTTTGTTAGGATGCCCACTTCACTTCTCACTTTTGGGAACACTTTCAGGAAGCGATGAGGACCTAACTGAGATTTAGCACAACATTCCATCCCCAGACAGATGGTCAGCCAAAGAGTACTATACAGACCTTGGAAGAAATGTTGAGAGCATATGCATTGGATTTTGGAGGCTCTTGGGATAACCATTTACCATTCACAGAGTTTGCCTATAATAACAGTTTTCATTCGAGTATGAGGATGGCATCATATGAGGCTTTTTATGGCCGTAGATGTCGTTCTCCTATTGGATGGGAAGAGGTAGGAGACCGACAGATATTTACTCCCGACTTAGTGAGACGGGCCTCTAAGGATGTCTAATTTATTTATGAGAGATTACGAATAGTTTAGAGTAGACAAAAGAGCTATGCTGATAAGAGACAGAGACTGTTATAGTTTATAGTAGGTGAGTTTGTATTTGTCGGAGTTTCTCCTTCTAAGGGTATAACGGTGTTCGAAAAGAAAGAGAAGTTAAGTCCTCGTTATATTGAACCCTTTGAAATACTTGATAGAATGCGATATAAAGCCTATAGGCTAGCATTGCCACTTGAGCTAAAGGGTGTTCATAACGTCTTCCACATCTCTATGTTATGGAAGTACCACTCGGATCTAGCACATGTAATACAATATGAGCCATTAGAGTTCAACGAGAGTATATCGTATGTTAAGAAACCGATTCAGATATTGGATAAGAAGGGAAAAGGTGTTGAGGTTGAAGATGATTCCCTTAGTGAAAGTCCTTTAGCATCATCACATTGTGGAGGAAGCTACATGGGAATTGGAGAGCTTGATGCGGGGGAAGTACCCCGAGTTATTCACCGATTGATTGGTTACAATTTGGAAGATCAAATTTCCTTAGTGGGGGAGATTTTGTAAGACCCACTTTTGGCAATGTATTCCTCATGATTCATATGATGTAACACATTTTCACAAGTTAATTGAATCATAAGAAGAGCTTTTGGCTTGAATAAAGTTGCATAGAGAATGAATAAGTATTCATGAATGCATGTACTAGCTAAATAAGGACTGAAGTGGCCACAGATTAAATAAATGGAATTAAAAGCCATTAGATTAAATGTAAGTACTCAACATGAATCTTGTGTACCCTTTTTGATTCCAAGCAGTACACACAAGTTACATACTATGTGACTCCTAAGAATTGAACCTTTCTAGGCTCTAAGAGTGAATAGAATGCAAAATGACTAGCGAAGCAATCAAATGCAAGATTTTCCTTTGAAATTCTAGAAGAATTTACACTTGGAAGCCTGCAGATGAAGGCCAGATCAATCCCTTGTTCAAGCAAATTAATCTCGGCTTGATTCTGCATAGAGTGGATTGATCCCCTCCCCAAACAGATCGATCTCCAGTTGTTTCTGCCAAGAAAGGATCGATCTCTTCCCAATGAGCAGATCGATCCCACACTTACAAGCCTGAATATTTCGATTGTTCAAACCCAAGGAAGATTGATCCCTTACACTAGCTGCTCGATCTCATCACCCCTATTATATAAAAACCCGACGCCATGCCTTCTTCTTCAGGAAAATCAAAACAACCTTCCATTTTTACCCAAAATAGCAAGCTTTCTCAATCTAAGATATCCTTACCTTCCCACTATATAAGAGAAACAACTATTTGAGCAAAGTTGTTCCTTGATGAGGAGAACAACATAGTTTGGAATCAACATTCAACTTGTTGGATTGATGGACAAAAAAGGGTCGTTCAATTTTGAACTAGAAAAAAGTCAAGCTAAGTGAGTTTTCAATACGCCAACTCTAAGTATGTTTATCTAGATGTTGTTATGAGTTGATTGGTGTATATGTTGTTGGTTGAAACTACCTAGAACATGATGAATCAACCATGACCTAAAAATGGGTTTAGTGTGAGAAAATGAACTAGGGTGGATTTGATGATAAATGGGTTATATTAAGATGTTAATAATGTAGATGCATGATTTTGAGATGGTTGTGTGAAATCAAATTATGGGATTAGTCAAAGTGATGAATGCAAATATGGTGTTTGCAAAAATGCATGAATGAATAGGAAACTAAGGATAAAACATCTATGCCGAGTGCTTAATGACACGCCCTAAATGTATTACCCCAAGTGCACAGGTCGTACAAGTAATAATAGGATTTGAGTCCCAAGTTATCGTCCCTCAGAGAAGTTTGTTAGCCTAATTAATTACCGGTTAATCTTACCCTATGGTATATCCTAGCAAATTATGAGATTAAGGTGGTGATCTACTAAGGCTAATTAAAAGTACTGAAAATAATAAAACTATAAAATAAACTAAATAAAACAGAGCAAAATTACTTACAGTGCTCCACGCAATTAAAATCAAAAGCCTACAAAAGAAATTAAAACAGTTAAAACTAATTAGCGCAAATAAAATGCAAATATGAAAATAACAAAGCAAGATTAATTAAACTAAAATTAAAAATCCTAAAATGCAATAATACTACTTAATCAAAATGCAATTTAAACTAACTTAAGATTTAATGAAATAAATTTACCCCTAATTTAATTCTAAATGAACACTTAATTAACTATCAACCTAATTAAAACGAAGTTCTAAGCCATTAAACAAGAATACTAATCATGCAATTTAATCAAAGACTCTAAACTAAGCTAACAAATTAAATTGGAATTAAACTAAACTAACAATGCATGAAAATGAGTTAATTAACAATTATGCACTAGCCAAACAAAGCCTTAACATTTTAAATCAGCCCCATGTCCCTCCAAACACTGTTCACGTCTTCAATTTGCATTTCTTTTCCAGCATTCTCGGCTTGCTCGCTGCTCTCGGTTTTGTGTCTCTTCTCCAGGTGATACTTTCCTCTGCAATCGGTCCTTGCACTAGACATTGTCCTCGGCACCAGCTATTGTCTCAATTCTGCCTTCGGTTTGTCCTTTTCCTCTGTTGCAGCATATTCCTCTCGGCTTTGGTTGTCTCTAGGTGCTGTAGTCCAAGTGCTGTGCTGGTCTGCTCTTGTATGCCTTTCTGTTGCATTGTACTGCCTCCATTACCTGCACTATCTGTTGTACTGTATCTCTGTCTATAGTACCTGCAACTTCAGCTGAGAGCACAAATGAACCCGACCTTATCCTATGCCATGTGGCTACTTTAAATATAGCTACTGGTAGAAGGAACATAGCAGAATAACAACGACATTGCTAGGAAACCTGTAGCAATGAAAACTTATAGTTCATAAAACTTAAAAGGAAACTGGTAACATGCAAATAAACCGTAAATGAAGAAGCACCGAAAGTACAAGATGTCTAAAACTAAGAAGTAAAGATAGGAAGAAGATGAACAATATGAAACGATGAGGAACAGAGAAGAACAGAGCACAGTTTTGGTCTGCTGTTTTGCCTCCTAGCTGTTGTCCAACTGCCACCCGAACATTCTCTCATAGTACACAGAAGCCTCTCCAAGAAAACAACAACTAAGAAAATGTAGAAAACTAATAATGGACACTAACTCAGTAATGAAGAAACTTATAAAACATGAAAACAGGAGGGTCCTAGTGTAAGACCCGAATTTAATTAAAATACGGAAATTAAATAAGAAAAGATAGGGGACGTATGAAGGAAGTCGGGTTAAATTAATCCCGAACACGTGTAAGGGTAAAATGGTCAAAAGATCGAAAGCCGGTATAATTTTGATAAAGAAATTTAATTAAAAATATGGACTTAAGAAATCTTGGTCAATAAAAGTGAAATAAATTTAATTCGGATTAAATTGATCGAGATATTAATTTATTGAAATTAATCGGGATTAATCGAAATTTTTAGTTCGAAAAAATAATCCCGAAAATAATCGAAAAATATATCAAAAAGTCACCCGAGACAACATCCCGAAAATACGGGGAAATTATACCCGAAAAAGAGGTTAAAATATAATAAATAAATTAAATAAAATTAAATTAATTAATTTAGAATAAAATAATAAGTTTAAGGGATATTTGGGTATTTTTAGTGGATTTTAATGAATAAAAGTAAATTGTTAAATAAGATAATAATTGTAAAAAAAAAAAAAAAGGGGGTCGGGGAGAGAGAAAGAAAGAAACAGAAACAGAAGAAACGGAGCCGAGAAGAACCGAAGAAGACCCGACCACCGTCCGGCGGCCGATGGCCGGACCAAGGGCCGAAAAAGGAAGAGGGGAGACCGGTGACCTCCCTGGCACCGGCAGCACGGCCAACCGACGCCGGAGGAGGCCGAAATCGAGGAGAGAAGCCGCGGGGGGAAAAGTTTCGATCGGCGGCGAACGGCGCCGATCTAGCCCCAGCCGACCCCAGCCGAGGACTCCCCAGGCCCAGACGATGCGATTGGTAGCGGTGGCAGCCACTGAAACCGGCGGACGGCGCCGGAAACAGCAAGAGGAGAAAATGGGTTTCCGACGCCGGGGAGAAGAGGCCGAACCGGCGGCGTTCCGGCGGCCTTGGGCGAAGCCGAGGCCAGATTCGAGGTGCGGACGACCCAGCGGAGCTACTGGCGGTGGAAGCCGGCGGAGAACCGACCGGCAAGGTGGCGAACCGGTGGTGGACCGGTCGAACCGGGGTGAACCGGCGGTCTGAACCGGTCCGAACCGGACTGAACCGGTTCAGCCAAAAAGAGGAGGAAAAAAGGAAGAAAAAGGGAAAAAGAAAAAGAGAAAAAATTGGGGAAAATTCCTGTGGTATAATCGAGCTTCGGGTAAGTCAGTGAGCGGTCAAATTGACCCGATTTAAATTTGGAATATTTTATTTAATTAAATTTCGACCGAAAAATTTACCCGAAAATGTAATTAATTGTGTAGCTCGACGATTGGCATCCACCGAGGGCTCGAGACAGTCTCGATTTACGGACTAGCATGGAATCTCGAGTAAGTGACCCCTATTTACGATAATTACCTCGTTATGCGTGATATTTATTTAAATTCCGCATAAATTGAATTAAATTTTTGAAATTTAGATAAATTGTCGTAAATAATGAATTTAGTTATTCAAGAGCTAGAACGAGGCCTAATAAATTATTGGTGGGCCCAATGAGCCCAATAGGCCTCGATAATGTGAAAATTAAGTGGAAAACGGGCTTAAGGCCGATAAGGCCCATTAAGGTGCAATCGGGCCCAATAGGGGTAAATGGGCCCAGCGATTTAAATTAAGCCCAGAAAGTATTAAATACAATTAAATTGTATAATATCTGACCTGAGGAATATTAATACGCAGTTTCGGGCATTGGATTGGAAGCATATCGGACTGCGCGACGGGACTACATTGGAAAAGAAAAGGTCAGACTCGACGAAAAAATAAGGTAAGGGAATTCTGCGGACTGCTAGAGGTAACTTTACGCAATTTTAAATTCATATGCAGTCCTTTAAAATTTATCTGAAGGGTCTAGAGGTCGAATAATAATTTTAGTGCCCCGAATGGGCAAATTACTAAAATACCCTTGTTAAGGGTAAAATCTAAAAATTTAGGAAAAATTGGGAGGAGCAAGAACAAAAGGTTTCTGCTCATTCTGGTGGTGTTTTGAGGCATGCATGAGTAGGCTGGCTCACCTTGAAAGAAAATGCACAGCATTGCATACTTTCAACGTGATATTGTTTTGAAAACTGTTTTGAGGAAACAGAGCCGCCTACGTGTTTTATTGACATGTGACGTGCTAGAGCTCAGCTCGCACGATGTTGTCGATTTGTGTGATGCACGCATTAGTGCTGGAGCGAGAGCTCGCACTAGAGTTTTACATGCATAGGTGCTGGAGTCCAACTCGCACCAGATTCTTATATATATATGATTTTCGTGACAGGGTGCTAGAGTCTAACTCGCACCATATTTTTATATGATTTTGAGACAGGGTGTTAGAGCTTCGCTCGCACCAGATTTTTATACGATTTGCATACAGAGTGCTAGAGCTTAGCTCGCACTAGATTTACTTGATTTGATGAGAGTGCTGAGCATTGCTCGCACTGATTTTTATGAGAACATGCGATGAGCCGTGCTTGGAGCATCGGGTAGACTGTGTGTCACCGATTAAATAGGCTCGCACGTGCGTTTTGAGACATGGCATGAGTATTGAGAAACAAAACCTCTGTGGGAAGCAGGCCAATTGGGCTGGAGTACCTAGAGATATTATATGGGTTCACGGAGTACGATGTACCGTGCAAGTAGCATGGAGTACGATGTACCGTGTGGTATCTTCGGATACGGCATCTCCGGATGCAGCATCTTCGGATGCCGGGGATCGGATAAGACTGACGGGATGGACTGACCCACCTCCCGGGCGGTTCCCGATCATGGTGAGAACCCGCACACTAGGATCCGTGTAGCTGAGGAACTCACGAGGACAAATGTGGCCACAGTCCTAGTTATTTACCTATATACAGACGTTGCCTAGTCTCGCATGTTGATGACTTTTATGATGATTTAAACTGGGTTTTAAAACTAAATTGCATGATGGTATTTCCATGCTTTTCAAAACCCACGTGTGATGTAAACGTTTTCATGATTTTGTGTGAGTCAGGATCACCCGCAGGAGGGGTCGAGTCCTGACTTTATTGTGATAATCTTAATTGAGAAAGAAATGATTTATTATAATTGCATGTTGATTTTCCGTGCAAATGTGTTTTACATATCATCATAATGCATAGCATTGTTTTAAAATGTGTGGAGAAAGGGTGGTTTATGCATGGCACTACGTTCATGTAGGTAGTATGGTTACCTACTTGTTCGTAGGATTGCCTTACTGAGCTTGATGTGCTCACCCCTTTCATTTTCTCCCACAGATGATCTCCAGTTGAAGTTGAGGCGACTCAGTACTGCATTCCAGAATATCCGCTGCTGCCCATCAACATAAGGTATATACACTTGTACTTATTGTATCTACATAAGCATAGCACAGTAACATGTTTGTAAGTAACTTTAGGGGATGTATAAATATTGTAAACAAATATAAATGACTGGAGAATAAATAAGTTAGATGGTAATGGTATGGTGGGACTGGCATTGACGCACAGCCCAATTATTAGTGGAGTGTGGTCACGATTCGAGGACAGGTAAGAATACAAGTAAATAAACAAAACGTGAAAAAAATTAACTCTGATTTTTGGGTAGTTTGGGTCGTGACACCTAGGCCATGGTTTCCTTCATTTTCTTCAACCGAGAATCCACTTTGCCAACCCACATCAAAGCATCAAAGCTAAAGGCATAAATAAAGGAAGAACCGAGACTATAAAAATTGGGAATTGGTGGCTACCTGAATGCATCAAGACAGTAAACCGAAAATAAAAAACAGAAAAAGTAAAGATTGATCAACCCAAAAACATAGATATTTAAGGGAAACAGAGAGCAAATCAATTAGGAAATCAACTATGCAAATAGAACTTAACAATAAAGAACTAGTTTTTATCAATCCGAGAACATAAAATGAAATTGATTTTCATTGAAAAATAAATTCAAGACTAGTGAGAACATAAAGAAAATGGAATGAACAGTAAACAACTTGTAAAACTAATCGAAAATTTCAAAGAAAGATTTTCTACCCTAATTTACCTCTACTCCTAAATTACTTCTATTCTAACCTAGACTACCCCCTTTTCAATTGCCATCATATTCTATTTATACACAAACTTAGGGGTACAATTGTAATTTTTCCATCCTAGATGAGTTGGCATTGTTTGGCCACTTGTCTTCACACCATTGGCTCCTTGAAAAATAATATTTCCATGTCATCTATCTTTTTGTCCAATTGGATGTGCTAGACTTGTGTTGTCCGCGTGGTCCAATCTCGATTTTAGCTCAATTTCGATCCATTTTCTATCGAAATATTCAAAATTCATCCAGATTTAATTTATCTGCAAACATGAGAATTTTAATTAAATAAAGGGGATAATTAACAAAATAAATTGGGGATTTAAGTAATTAATTAGGAAATTAAACACAAATAATTCTAAAAATATAGAATTATCACTTGATAAGTAACTAAGTGAGTTGTTAGCTAAATTGACTAGAAATGGCATAATAATGGCTAAATGTTTTTAATGGGTCAAGCTTGATGCAATCGAGTCGTTAAGGTCAATAGGCCTAGAATTCGGTCTAATGCGAGATAATGGACCTAAAGAGCCCAATGGGCCTAGGTGAAATGATTTGGTATAGTTTAAATGAACTTAAGAGAGAATTAGGCTCAATAAGACATATTGACTAAGTGGAAGTCAAAATCATTAGTTATCAGTGTAGACTAATTTGATTGATGAGTGTATCGTAATTAACCTTATAAATGGTTATACGCAGCTCCAGAGAGTTGACTAGGAGCAAATCGAACAGAGCGAAATTCCCAACATTGGAAAATTCAGACGGTACAGAGAATTGAGGTAAGGGAATTGTGTTGGCCCTAGAGATATCTATACACATTTTCGGGTGCATTATGGTTTTCTAGAATGTTTTTGGGTAATAGGAAAAGAAATAGATGTTTGAAGGCTAAAGAAAATAGGGATTTTTGAGAAGTTCATGAAAAGCAAGAACATGAGGTTCTTTAGTCTTTTACTGCTTTTTGGCATTCGAATTGGTAGGCTGGCTAGCATTTAAATTTTTGCAAGAAAATATGTTGATTCGATTTTAATAACCTTTCTTTGCACACAAATGAGCCACCTACATGAGTTTTATCGAAATAAAGAGTGCTAGAGCGTTGTTCGCCTGAGATTTGACATGTTTACACATGCATTAGTGCTGGTGCAGTGCTCGCACTAGAGTTTTACATGCATGAGTGCTGAAGCTTAGCTCACACTAGTTTTCACATGGATTTTGACATGGTGCTGGAGCATTGCTCGCACTAGATGTCCACTATACTTACTATCATGCTAGAGATTACTCACACGTGATCTTATGACATGTTGGAAGTCTTGCTAGGAGCTTTGGGTAGACTGTGTTTTACACCGATTAAATAGGCTCGCACTTACGTATTGAGATGTGGCACGATGTGATGTGATGATATGGGTCCACAGAGTACGTTGTAACATGCATATAACATGGAGTACACTTTACCGTGTATGGATATGATATATATACCGTCTTTGGACGAAGGATTAGATCTTGTATGAATCGATGGTTTGGACGTGACCCTCCTCCCGTGCGGAAGCAGATAGAGGTGATACCCCGCACACTAGGATCCGTGTAGCCTGGGATCACAGAGGATATGGTCATATTCCTAGTTATTACCCTAATTATTATTTGCCTATCTCACATGTCACTTGATTTATGATGAATCCATGTTTTTAAATTATTTTACGGGTCAGGACAGTCCAAGGGAGGGGCTGAGTCCTGACGAATGATGATTTGTGTTAAGTATGAACTGCCTTTAAGTACACCTCGCGTGATGATTTTTCATGCTTTAATTACGATTTGTGCGTGATGATTTTCCATGCTTTGTTTAAGAATTGTGCACTGATTTGAATAGCATGAACTGCTATACATATCATGAACACGAGCATGAATTAATGTTTCTAGGTTTGACGAGTAATTGCATGGTTTTACGCATGTCATCATGATCATGTAGATAGTGCAGTTATCTACCTGCTCGCATGATTGCCTTATTGAGTGCGTGGTTTGCTCACCCCTTTATTTTCCCCCTCTGCAGAGCACTTTCAGTAGATAGAGATTGACTAAGGATTGGATTTTTGGTGTCTGCTACCTCCCATCATACAAGGTAAACACATTTGCACAGTTTTGTATCTAGACATGCAATAGCATAGTAATATTTTGAATGTAACTTTTGGGGATGTAAAGAACTATAAACACATGTAAATAGCAACTCTGATTAAGAAATGCAAGTATTTACCTTTAAATAAACTGTAAATTGAAATGATATGGTTGGATGAGATTTACATTGACACACAGCCCAACTATTGGTTGTGAAACTATTCACGATCAGAGGAAGGAAAGAATAATGGATTAAATGATAAATAAAAAAAATTGTAGTGGATTTTTCGTAAATTGAGGGTCGTGACACTAAAGTTGCGGGCGATGCTCTCAGTAGGAAGCACCTTGGTATGGTTTGTTTTATGATGGTCAGATAGTATGATCTCTTGGAGCAGTTTGCAGATTTGAGTTTGGATGTCACTCCTTCTGAGACTGATAAGGCTTTGACAACCAATTTGAGAGTTTAGCTAGATCTGATGGATTAGATTCGATTAGCTCAAAGGGAAGATCAGTTTTCTATCAAGGCAGTTGATCTAATGAATCAGGGATAAGGACTTAAGTTTGATCTTGGCAACGATGGACTTTTGAGGTTTGAAGGCCATATTGTAGTTCCTGATGATGAGGCTTTGAGGAGGCTAATTTTAGAGAAGTCTCACATTTCATGGTACATTTTGTACCCTTGTAGTAATAAGATGTATCATGGTCTACGCAAGGTGTACTGGTGGCATGAGATGAAATAGGACATTGTAGATTTTGTGGCTAGATGTCTTATGTGTCAATAGGTTAAGGTAAAGAATTAGAAGCCTACAAGACTGCTTCTTCTTTTACCTGTACCTACTTGGAAATAAGAGCATATTACTATGGATTTATTTTTGAATTGCCGATGACTAAAAGGAATCGTGATGTTATTTCGGTTATAGTCCATAGGTTGACTGAGTCGGCACATTTCTTAGCCATGAAATATACGGATACTTTGAGTGATTTAGCTAATTTGTTCATCCGAGAGATTGTCAGGTTACATTGTACACCTGTGAGCATCACTTTCGATAGAAATTCCATGTTTACCTCTTATTTTTTAAGGCATTTTCAGGAAGCTAGGAGATTTCAGTTGAGTTTTAGCACTACTTTTCATTCCTAGATAGTTGGTAAGCTAAAAAAGACCATTTAGACTCTGGAGGATATGTTGCGAGCTTATGTTTTGGATTTTAAGGGCTCTTGGGATGATCATTTACCATTAGCAAGTTTGATTATAATAATAGCTATCACTTTAGGATTGGTATGGCACTGCATGAGGCACTTTATGGGAGGAGATGTAGACCTCCTATTAGCTGGGAAGAGGTTGGTGATAGAAAGGTATTTGCTCTCGTGTTAGTTAAACAGGTTACTGAGATTGTCTGATTGATATGTGATAGACTTAAGGCAACTCAGAGTCGGTAAAGGAGTTATGCTAACACTTGGATGTGAGACTTGAAGCTTTCAATAGGGGATTCAGTATTCCTGAAAGTTTTACTATTCAAGGGGATTATCAGGTTCGGTAAGAGCGAAAAGTTAAGTCATTGATTTATTAGGCCGTTTGAGATTTTAGACAGAGTAAGAGATGTTGCTTACTGATTGGCACTTCCTCTATAGTTATTTAGGGTTCATAATGTTTTCCATGTCTCCATGTTTTGCAAGTATCACGTGGATGCTCCCATGTGATAGAGTATGAGCCTTTGGAGATCAGAGAGGATCTTAGTTATGACAAGAAGCATATTTGAGTACTTGATAGGAAATGCAAGATGTTGAGGTCTAAGTCTATTCTTTTGGTTAAGGTTCCATGGTAGCATCATTCTTCCAAAGAGGCTACTTAGATGCTAGAGCGCTTGATGAAGGAGAACTACCCTCACCTATTTGATTAGCCCGATTTAATATGTATGATAAAATTCCTAAGGTAGGAAGGATGTGAGAACCGTAGATTTTTGTTTCTCCTTCACTGATCAATTTAAGGAATCAATATGATATTTTATTTATATGATTTCAGGGCTAAGCATATAGCTTTGTGGAGCAAGGAATTAAGCTCGAGGTTCGAGATGGTTAACCAACCCGAAATATTCTCCTATGTATGACTTTATGTATTAAGCAATGATAAGTATTGAGTTTATGATGTATTAACTATGATATGATGTTATAAGAATCACATTTGGATGAATGGAAATGATTGTTTAAGGTTATGAATTACAAGAATAAGAAATAACAAAGTTAATTAAGCTAACAAGGTAGAAGTTTGAGAGTTACCTTAAGGAATGGTGTTTATGTATGCGAAATGCTAACTTGATGCCATCCAAGGAATGGCCATCTTAATGTACATTGAGCCTATAAGTTCTTAAGAATTATTAAGGAAGAAAAATAGAATGATTAAGTCAGATTAACGGTTGGATTAAAGCTTGCAAATTAGCCAAGCATTTTGGAAGCATGCTTGGAATTTAGGTGCATAAAAATAGCCAAATGAAGATCAAAGGAATCTGATATTTAGCCAAAAAATATCTATGATGTAACCAAGTCAATTAAGAGATGAAATGAATTTTCAAAGTGATTAAATAAGGTTTATAAAGTGGCCAAAATAAATTCACAAAGAAAGGGGCAAAACCATGATGTTCAAGTGTACTAGGCCAAAAAATGCAGATAAATGGTATGGAAATTATTCATATTAAAATTTGTGTAAGTTAGTCTTAAATTAGACTTGAAATTGGACAAGTTTCCTAAAGAAACAATGGCCAAAAACTAACTGGAAGAATATGAAAATAATTAATCAAAACAGCATGTAACCTTCTTACCCCTGCTAGCAGTTGATCAGACATTGCCCCATGATTTAAGGGGCTGGTTTCAATTCAAATCATGATCTAATCTAATCATTGACTACAGTTGTATTATATTGTGTTTATAAATTATTTAGGGTCCATGTACCTAATTCATCTCAGCCAAAACCGAAAGGAAGCAACCCAAAAACAAAAACTCCCTCAGCCCAATGCATCTTATAGCTTCTCCACTTCTTGATTTTTTTTAGCACTAAAACTACCTTATTGGACTTGGACCCTTGAGACCCGATTCTCACCTTATAAGAGTACTACAATATATTTTTTGGTGGGATTTAAAATGTAAGACCCGATTTTATTATAAGAGCAAAATGGGAATGAATAGAAATTTTCGAGTGCATTTAAAAATGCAAAAAGGATTTAAATGGAATTATCGAACACGTGCAAGGGTAAAACGGTCAAAAGACCGAAAGCTGATGTAAATTCGAGAAGAAAATTTAATTAAAAATAGAGATTTGAGAAATCTTGATCAATAACGAAGAAATAATTAAATTTTCGGTTCAATTGATCAAGATATGAATATATTGGAATAAATCAAAATTTTCGCCTCGAGAAATAATCTCGAAAATAATCGAAAAATATATCGAAAAGGTAAAATTGGACTGAGAAATTCATTTACAGATTAAATGAATAAAATAGTATTTTTGTTAGATATTTTTACCAAATAATAATATTTAATTGAATATAATAATAATAAATAAATAAATAAAGTTAAAAAAAAAGAACAGAATTCGTGAAAAACGCGAATTGGAAAATAAAGGGTAAAGAAACGAAACAGAGATGCGAAGGCCGACTGAGAAAGAAGAGATCGTCGGACGAGCCACCACCGGCAGGACTGAGGGGCCAGCGAGGGTAGGCGAAGGTAGCTAGACCTCGGGCGAGCCACCAGCGGCCGTGACACGCCGTGGAGACCGCCGGAGAACGCTAAAAATGGTGGAGGAACCCACGAAAGAGATGCCCCGATTGGCAGCCATCGGCGCCGTTTTGACTCCAGTCGAGGCCCGATTTTAGATGCCCAGGTGCAGCCGAGCCGAACGGCGGTGGAATCACACCGAGAACCGGTCGGACGGCATCGAAACAACCAAATGTTGCTTGAACCGACCGAACCGGATTGAACCGCTGGATCGAATCGCTGGACCGAATCGATCTGAACTGGGTTGAACCAGACCGAACCGGTTCAGCCAAAAAGAAAAGGAAAAAAAGGAAGAAAAAGGGAAAAAGAAAAAGAGAAAAAAATTGAGGAAAATTCCAGTGATGCAATCGAGCTATGGGTAAGTCGGTAAGGAGTCGAATTGACTGATTTAAATTTTGAAATATTTAATTTGATTAATATCCGACTGTAAATTTAACCGAAAAAATATTAAATTGTGCAGCTTGACAATTGGCGTCAACTAAGAGTTCGAGACGGTCTCGATTTGCATACTATCATGGAATCACAGGTAAGTAACCCTTATTTACGACAATTTTGCATTGTTATGCGTGTTGATGAATTACAGATTCAATTTTCTCATTAAATGAATTAAATTATGGAAATTGAGATAAATTGTCGTAAATAATTCAATAAGCTATTCGAGAGTTTAGAACAAGGCTCAATAAATATTGATGGGCCCAGTGAGCCCAATAGGCCTCGATAATGTGAATAGTTAGTAGAAAAGGGGCTTAAGGCTGATTAAGACCCATTATGGTACAATCGGGCCCAATATGGGTAAACGGGCCCAATGATATAAATTAAACCCAGAAAAATATGAAATACAATTAAATATTATTGTATTTGACCTGATGAATATTTATCCGCAGTTCCGGAGATTGGATTCGGAGGAAATCGGACTGCGTGACGAGTCATCAGTGGAAAGCTCAGACTGTACAGAAAATGAGGTAAGGGAATTATGTGAGTAGCTAGAGGTAGCTACGCGTATTTTAATAGCTTTTCTGTACACTGAATATGTATGTATACATTGATATTGTATAATGATGCTAAAAAATGGTTTGAATGATTTTAATGATCGAAATAGGTGAAAAGACTATTTTACCACTATTGAGGGAAGTTCACCTAAGGATGGTGAAAGCATGACATGCACGAAATGCATGATTTAAGTAATTTCTAAATTAAGGAACTTTATTGATTTTTAAACAAAGCAAATCGATAGATTGGCTAGTAATTGCATGAATTTCACATGACAACACTACGTAAGTGTTATTTATATTTAAATGGAAATTTCTTTGGAAAATAGGCCAACTCTCAAGTTTATATGGAAACAGATAGTGCCAACACGTAGTTCGCACTGTATCTGCGTTTGTGGATGTGCATAAATGTGCTGGACCAGTTGCTCGCATTGACTTGTGTGACATCATATGCATGAAATGTGCTAGAGCGGTTGCTCGCTCTGATTTTTATTATTGTGAAATGCATGAGAGGTGCTGGAGCCTAGCTCGCACTCTGTTTTGACATGTTTTGACTTGTTTTGATGTGGTTTGCATAAAATGGTGCTGGAGTGATTGCTCGCACTAGTTTTTATGATTTAATATGCTTAAGAGATGCTGGAGCTTAGCTCGCATCCTGTTTTGATATGATATTGCATAAAGCCGTGCTAGAGTGTAACTCACACGAGATTTGAATTAATTATGCATAAAGTCGTGCTGGAGTGTAACTCGCACGAGATTTGATGTACTTGAGCATTCATTTATGCTGGAGCTTGCTCGCACAAAGTTTTATATGGTTTTTATAATTCATTTGAATGTCGTACTAAAGTTTTTCTCGTACGAGGTTTTCATTGAGTTTTTATGCAAATCTGTACTAGACCATTGCTCGTACATGGATTTTACTTGAATTTATAATCAGTTTAAGTCGTACTGGAGCGCTGCTCGTACGCAGATTTTACTGATTTTTATGAAACCGTGCTAGAGCTTCGCTCGGACGAGATTTTTTGATATCATGAGTATGCATGGAGCCGTGCTTGAGCTTCGCTCGCACAAGGATTTATATTACATGCATATAGCCGTGTTGGAGCCTCCTGTAGACTATGTGTCACAGTGAGATGATATGCTCATACGTGCATATTGAGATAAAGATGATATGGGTGGATAAGACCTATTGCAAGCACCCCTGATTGAGCTTAGGTTCATGGAGTACATTGTACCGTGTATGTTACACGGAGTACGTTGTGCCGTGGGGATTGTTGGAGTGGAGTGGCATTAGCCACGAGGCAGCAAGCCTTGCCCTCACAATCCTGGTGTTATGCTGTTCTGGCGGGTAGGATGACCCACCTCCCATTACAGGTGTGATACCCCGCACACTAGGTACCGTGTTGCCAGGGATCACTAGGATATGGCCATAGTCCTCGATGTTACTGATATAATCAGCTGATTGTCTCACATGATATAACTATTGGTCGATAGACCAGGGTAGACCCGAGGGAGGGGTCAGGCCTCCGATTTTATGATTTTGTACTACGATGATATATTTTTCTGAGAATTTTATAATGAATTATTTTATAAAAAGATTGACCCGGAAGGGTTGTTTTATACTACGTTTTAAATGAAATGATTTAAATGCAGTAGCATGATGTTGTTTTCCATGCTTTTATTTCAAATTCATGATTTCTCTTACATGACATGAAAAAATGCTTGATCTGGATTTGTTTCATGCTCATTATGATTTAATGATGTCACATAAAATGCCTTTGATGCATGATTTCTGTATGCACAAATAGTTTTGATAAACTAAGTCATTGATGCTTGCATGACTTTGTGCTTAATGATTTTAATGAAAAGAAATTGATTTAAGGGCATGGCATTATGAGCATGTAGATAGTGGAGCTATCTACTTAGTTACATAATTGCTTTACTGAGCGTGTGGTTTGCTCACCCCCTTTATTTTCCCATCTTTTCAGAGCACTCACAGTAATTAGTAAGCGGCTGAAGACTTGCATTCTGGTTATCTGCTGCTTCCCATCGAGAGTCAGGTATACACATTTGTATAGTTTTGTATCTAGATATGTAATGCACATCACTGTAAACGGATATGATGTCGGGGATGTAAGGTTATATAAATACCATTGTGTATGTATTTAATAAAAGTCAAAAGATAGTAAATTCTGATATATGAATGTGAATATGAAAATAGAATGGTAAATAGGTGAGAGGTGACTAACACCGAATCATAGCCCAACTGTTTGTAGGATGATCACGATGAGAGAAAGGTAATAATTAAATAAAAATGAAAAATTTACTCTGATTTTTAGGTAATTTGGGTCGTGACATAAAAAGTTCATGTTGAAGGCGTTTTTTGGCCTAAAAGGATAGGGCATGGAAACTATCCTACATATAGGTAAGCCAAGTTTTGAAGTTTTGTTTCTAAGGTTGCCTTGCTTAATAATTTTTGAGGTTTTAAGGCCAATTTAGGGTGTTAAATTACAACTAGAATCTTGAGGAAAAAAGGTGTTCTAAGTAGGTCCAAAGATAAGACAAGAGTAAGGGATTTTGATCACTCATTTTGTATGTGAACTTGCTTGATTTTGGTACGCTTTAATGCATGTTTAAGTTTTGGATGCGAAATGGCAAGTTAGGATGACCATTTAGGGTTTTGACAAAGAGAGATTTTTGGGGTTAGAGTAAGGAAGTTTGGGGTTTAGTACGTTGAATTAATTATAAGAATTATATGAGTAAATTGATGGTGATTTAGTGGTGACATAGAGTAAAAACCATAAAATGTCTTATTTTGGGGTTTTCGACCATCATAGGATTTTTTGGGTTTTTGACTTTATTTAGGGCTATAAAAGAGTATTAAATTAAGTAAGATTAAGTTAAGATGAATTTTGGAGTTAAGGGTTAATAAGAAAGATTATAAGGCTAACTGAGGTAATGAAAGCGTAAGTGAAGAATATAAGAAGACTTGGAGTATGCTTATGGAATTTTAACTATAATAAGGGTTTAATTTTGTTAAATTAAATGAATTACGAGGCTAATGATGAATTATGATGAAGATTAAGGATTATGGGCCAACCGACCAAGTTGAGAAAATGAAGAAATAAACTATGAAAATTAAGCCATGCATTGTGTTTAAGGAAAAATAATAATAAGTTATGGAAAATATATTTGAAAAATAATATTTTCAAATAAGAAAAAGAAATAAATTATTTAAGTATTGAATTTATTAAGTATGTTAAAGGGGAGATTAAGGATAAGAAAATTAATTAAGACTTTGGTTCGACAATGCAGTTAAGACCGATCGAATAGGAGTGACAGAGTGTAAGACCTGAAATTTGTATTATTCCATTATTAATATATCATTGTAAATGTACATTTATGATATATTGATTTATAAAGAAGGAATGATATAATGTTAAGTTCATTTGAATTAAGAAAATAAAGTTAAGTGCTTTAAATTGAGAAATAAGAGCTTCGGTGAACTCGGGACAAACCAAACGAAATTTGGTTAAGCCGATTGAAAATATGGTCTTAGGACATCAAAATATAAGGAGTCAAAGAAGGGAAATTAGTCCGGATTTGTAAGACCCGAAAATTTCCCCACCTTGGGAATTTATCTCGAACATATGAAAAAAAATATATTTCTGGAGAAATAATAAAATAGGATGTACATGTATGTGTAAATATTAATGTATAAAATACATTACGGTAATATAATATTATTATAATAATATAAGATATTTGTTATATTATCATTATAATAATATTGTAGTATGAGATATTGTATATATATATTTGTGCATTATAATATATTAAACTATAATATAATATATATATATAATAAACAAAAAAAAAGAAACGAAACAAAACTGAAAGACGAACAGTGGGAAGGAATTGGGAAACTTGATCCTCCCCTGTTTCCTTCACTGGCGACGATACCAAGGAAGAGAACGAGAATGAGACGACTGACGAGTGAAGACCGGCACCGAGGAAACATTCGAGTGCCGTCACCTGCCTTGGGTCGTCAAAAAATGCTAGATCCAAGGGGGAGAAGCCGAAAGGGAGAATGGGAGAAACTGGTGGCACTGGTACCGATCTACCCCAGCCCAGGCCGACTGACCACTCCCCTGGTGAACATGAACCATGCGGTGGAAGAGGCGGCCTGAGAACAGATTGGAAATGCTGGCAACGACGAAATAGCCCCTGAACCGATTCAGACCGGTTTAGTGTGAAAAGGGGTTGAACAAGTCTAAACTGGTTCAACCATTAGAGAGAAAAAAATTTAGGAGAAAAATTCGACGATGCTTCGGTTCAACGATAAATCGGTAAGCGATCGAAATTGACCATTTTAATTTTTGAAATATTTATTTGAATTTATATTTGATCGAAATTGCCTCGATTCAAATATATAAATGTGCAGTACGACAATATGTGATGAACATGAGTTCAATTGAGCCTCGATTTGTTCTCCATCACGAAATCTCGGGTAAGTTAATCTTCCTTACTATAACTTGTATAGTTATACGAGTTAGAAATTAATCGCATAAGTTGTGGATTTATTACGAATGAAATGTTTTATGTTATGGATTTGAAAATGACTGTTGAAAATAATTGTATGGACTATTCGAAGAGACTAGAAAAGGCTTACGACGACACAATAAGTGTAAATGAGCCTAATGAGCTAAATAGGCTTAGAATAGAGTTAGGCCCAATAAAGAGCAATAAGGCCCAATAAGAGTAAACAGGCCTAGTACTTTAAGTTAAATATACTGGAAGTGAGAAATAAGTACATTGAATTATATTGATGTGATTGGTAACTATCTACAACTCTCAGAGATATACATGGAGCCGGATAAATTGAACTACACTAAGTTAGAAAAAGAGAAAAAATACCTTGAACCTGATTCGAAGGGAACTTTGTATGCTATAGAGATAGCTACACATATTTTCACTTCCATTTATAGTCACTTTAAAATTGTGCAGAGTCTAGATATGGGAATTTCTAGATTACTCTTGAGTAGGGGTAAATTACTAAAATACCCCTAGTTATGACAATTTGAAATGTTTGAAAATGCATGAAATAACATACCTCACTGTTTTCTTAGTGAAAAAGTGATTTTTGAAGATTAAAATAATAGACGGGCTCTATATTTGACAGATTACATTAAATTGCATATTTTCCTGCAAGATGAGTGATTTGATAGGAAGTGGTCCCTCTCACTCCGTTTCGCGCTGTTTTGTGTGGAACTCGATTTTGGGGTACTAGTCCACCAGAAGTGAGTCATCTATTGATTTTATATGTGAAATCATGATAGAGCCATCGTGTTAACTGAGAGTTATACGTACCTACTCGCATGAGACTTATGTATTGTTTTGTGAGCAAAACCGTGCTGGAGCCATCAGGTTTACTGTGTGTTACATCGACCTGCTCACTTTAGATTTTGAGACAGGCGACAGTTGATGATCCAAGCTGGGGTGGTAAGTTCTTATGGTAGATACCCCCAGACTTGTGATCTGGAAATCAAGGTAGACAAAATACATTGTACCGTGTAAGTAACACGGAGTCCACTGTACCATTACTGAAAGTCGTTAGACGATTGATTGACCAGCAGGTAGCATTTGACCTCCTCCCACAGTAACGAAACACTTTTGCACACCTGGCCCGTGATGCTTGGGGTCTTCTACTATAGCCATAAGTGCGTTATACATTGTGACATCCTTGCCTAGTCTCTGATGTTGTTGGTTTGTATGTACCTGATGGTACTGGTGGGTGAATTGGGTTTCACTACACTGAACTAAAACTTATTTTATACCGGTGAGTGAATTGAGGTTTCCCTACACTAAGATGGGAACCTATTTTGATTTTGTACAGGGTAAATTTCTAAGCATAGTGGTGGTCGTTATTGATCTTACTGTTTTAGGTACAGTGTGTGAATCGAAAAAAAGTTTTACACTGATGTGTTTTATCTACTTTCATTATGATTTTGTTTTCAACAGAAATGATTACTGCATAATGCATAGCATTATATGCATGTAGATAGTGCGGTTATCTACTGCATGCATACTTTCCTTACTGACCCTACTTTCTCACCCCTTTACTTTCCTCTCTCTATTGATTTTATTCAATAGTCTAAGACCGTCGCGATAGATCCTGCATTTCCTTGTGTCCATTGCCCTTTTTGTTTGCATAAAGGTATACATTCTTGTAGTTTTTGTAAGTAAACATTTTGTAGCACAATATTGTATAGGTATAAGTACTAGGATGTAAACAAATCTAAGTGATTATCAAAAAATATAAGCTCAATTTCTCATTTTGTTTGTATATCTCATGTGAATGAACCCGATAAATAAGGAAATAATTAGATTAACTTCGACTCATAGCCCAATTAATTGATGTGAGTGTAAGCGAAAAGGGTAGCAACAAAAGTTGGTATCAGAGCAGAGTTGGCCTGATATGAGTCGATGTTAATGGTTAAGAAAGTTTACATCCTCATGATACTGTGCCTTGTTTAGATACAATTATGTATATCGGGTTGTTATGTCACTAAGAGTTGTGTCATATATAAAGGGAATTATCAAGATGTTTGATAAATACCCCAGTAGAGGGGAAGGCTTCTGATCTCGAGGGCATAGAGATAGGCCCGGGAGATATGTAGAATCCTCTTCTGATTGTGTCTCACACGATCTAGTAGAGACTACTGAGGCAAGTATGGCTAGATTAGAGCGTACAGTGGAAAGCTTGTCACGTTTGTTTGGTCAGACAATGGCGAGATTGAAGAATCAACAGGGTATGGGTGGCCCAATAGTAGCCGCTGCCACCCTTGCACTACAGACCATTGGATCGACTAGTTTTGCTCATCCTATACCACCACCGCCTCCACATGTTCGACTTCTGGTATCACCAACCACCACAAAGGGGAGGTAATGAGGCGAGGTATGGTTACGATTTGGATCGTTTGAGATAATTCCAAAAATTGAGACTGCCATCTTTTAGTGGGGTCAAGGATCCAATAGTAGTAGAGGATTGGGTGAATAGGCTGGAGAAGTTGTTTGGATATTTCGAGTGTTCCCCAACAGAGAGAGTAGCCTTTGCTACGTTTATGCTAGAGGGCGAGGCGGAACATTGGTGGAAGTCTGCCTAGCCTGTTTTGAGTGTTCGAAATCAGATCTTGACTTGAGAGATATTCTTAGATGCCGTCAGAAGGCAGTGTATTTTGGAGACGGCTAAGAGACAATTATAGATAAAGTGTTTTTGTCTGACTAAGGATAACTGATCTGTGGAAGAGTATGAGTCCTGATTTACGTCTTTGGAGAGATATGATCGTGACACCATAAGTAATGAAGATATGAAGGCCAGGAAGGTTATGGATGGGTTGAGACCGTCTACTAGAGCTAGACTAGCTCTTTTCGATATTTTGACTTACGAAGAGGTAGTACAAAGAGCTCAGTTATGTGAGCAAGATTTCGAGCAGCACATCTCTGAGTTTGGTCAGTTTGGGATAGATAGTAAGGGTCGAGACAGAGGCAGGAAGAAAACAGGGGTTAATGGAGTGATCAGAGAGGGAAAGAGGCCTTCTAGGAAGCGGCAGAGATTCAAGGAGTTGTGAGGTAAGGCCAGTAGACCCCCTGTGCATTTTACTATAGCTCCAGCCAAGGGTATTGTGATTGTTGAACCCTGGGCTATTATGGAGCTAAGTAAGATCTGTAGGATATATCATAGGGGTAGGCACTGTTATATAACAACCAAAGCTTACTTCAAATGTGGTAAGACAGTGCATCTGGTTAAACATTACCCGAAATTAGCTTAGATTGCCCCACAGAAGGGCAAAGAACCAGAGAAAGCTCCACCTAGTGTTTCTACCCCGAGATGGAAGGCCACAACCAAAGAGAAGGGGAAGCAGACTGTTGGTTAGGGACCAAGGCACTGTAGATGCTTCACCTGAGGTGCTTAAAGGTTTTATTGCATATGTGGTTAATACGGATAAGGCACACCCGGAATTGACCAACATCCCCATGGTTAGGGAATTTCCTGATGTCGTTCCGGATAATTTACTAGGCTTTCCACAAGGGAGATAGAGGTCTGTATTGATGTGGTACTCGGTACTGAACCAATATCCAAACCACCATATTGTAAGGCTCCAATGGAATTGGAGGAGCTTAAGAAGCATTTACAAGAGCTTTTGGATAAAGGATTTATTAGACTGAGTGTCTCACCTTGGGGAGCCCCGGTTCTATTTGTGAAGAAGAAAGATGGAAGCCTCCGACTATGCAGTGACTACAAATTGTTGAATAAGGCTACCTTTAAGAATAAGTACCCTTTACCACGTATAGATGATCTATTGGATCAGCTTCAGGGAACACAGATCTTTTCTAAGATCGATATGAGATCTGGGTATCATCTGTCGAGAATTCGGAGCAAAGATGTACCCAAGACAGCTTTCCGCACTCGTTATGGTCATTATGAGTTCAAGGTTATGCTATTTGAGTTGACTAATGCTCTCGCAGCTTTTATGGCTCTGATGAATGATGTATTCAAGCCATACCTAGAACGATTTATTATCGTCTTTATCGATGACATTTTGGTATATTCGGAATCCAAGGAAGATCATGAGCAGCATTTGAGGATTGTGTTACAGACCCTTTGAGAGAAGTAGTTGTATGCTAAACTTAGTAAGTGTGACTTCTAGTTGGAGCAAATTTCATTTTTGAGCCATGTTGTATCAAAAGACGGGGTGTCAGTGGACCCATCTAAGATCAAAGTTGTAGTCCAGTGGGACAAGATAAGGATAGTTACAGAGATCACGAGTTTTATGGGTTTTACAGGGTATTACAGAAGGTTTATTGAGGGTTTCTCAAAATTGGCTACTCCTCTGACTCATCTCACTCGAAAGAATGTTGCATTTAAGTGAGATGATGCTTGTGAGAGAAGTTTTTAGGAGTTGAAACTTTGATTGAGCATCGCACCTATTCTCACCATACCAACTATCTTAGAAGGTTTCTCTGTATACACCGATGTGTCGGGATAGGGACTAGGCTGTGTATTGTTGCAGGATGGGAAAGTAGTTGCTTATGGATCCAGACAGCTTAAGTACCATGAGACGAACTATCCGACCCATGATTTAGAGTTGGCGGCCATAGTGTTTACACTAAAGATATGGTGTCACTATTTGTACGGTAAGGAATTTCAGGTATACACTAATCATAAGAGCCTCAAATATCTGTTTTCACATAAAGAATTGAATATGAGGCAACAGAGATGGTTAAAGCTTTTGAAGTATTAAGACTATGAGATCTTGTACCACCCGGGTAAGGCTAATGTGGTTGCTGATGCACTGAACAGAAAAGAGCTTTGGGATGGTATCTTATATGATGATCAGGGAGCATGAGTTGTTAGTGCAGTTTGCGAGCCTCAGCTTGGATGTGACCCTTTCTGCTACTAACCCCTATTGTGTGGTAGTTAGTCTGAGGTTAAAATATGATATGGTTGACCGGATCAGACAAGCTCAGCGTGGTTATCGCTTATGTATCAATATGGCTACTTAGATTCAGATGAGTATTGATGCCGACTAGGAGTTATTTACTGATGATTTATTGAGGTTCGAGGAAGAGTGTGTGTTCTCGATGATCCATAATTGATTAGACTCATTTTGTCAGAAGCTTACTCTTCGAGGTATACTCTGCATCCGAGGAGTACTAAGATGTATCAGAATCTCCAAAAAGTATATTGGTGGTCAGGTATGAAGAAGGACATCACTAAATTTGTTGCAAAATGTCTGGTATGCCAGCAGGTTAAGGTAGAACATCAGACGCTTGCAGGGTTATTGCAGCCTCTACCTATACCGACAAGAAAATGTGAGCACATCACCATGGATTTTATTGTGGGTTTATCAAGGACCAAGAGGGACCATGATGCTATCTGGGTGATTGTGGATAGATTGACGAAGTCAGCTTACTTCTTGGCTATGAATGTCACGACCCTTTTTATCCATTTTATCTAAAAATCACTATAAATTTTTCGCATTTTTCATTTTCCTTACCCGGTCGTGAACAACCCTCACCAATAACAGTTGGGTTGTGAGTCAATAATAATCATCATTTACCATCCATTTCCAATTAATCAAAATCAATGTCATACATTTGATAGTTAAGTCCCTTGTTTATACATGACATGTTTTCTAACACCACATCCCCTATATTACAATTCAAAATGATTACTGTTCCTTTACATGTTTAGATATAAAAAGAATCCCTGTGCGTATACCTCTTGACGATGGAGAGCAGCGGATGTCTCAATAGTTCGTCTCAGTCCTCACTGGGCTACTAACTGCGCTCTGTAAAGGGGGAAAATAGAGGGATGAGCAACCACACACTCAGTAAGGCAAAAACATAAGCATGGTAGATAACTACACTATCTACATGCTGATAATGTTATAGCACAAATCGTTTATATTCAGAGCATGAGGAAATAATAAAACTATGCCACATGTATATACATATATCATGTACTGAAAACATGGAAAATGGGCATTTAAATATGGAAATCATCATGTGAAAGCCTCTCATGCTCTTTTTAGTATAAACTTATCGATTTCATTGCAAATCATAAAGTTCATCATAAATCATTCTCTCAAAGTGTAACACACTATCAAAACATTAGCAAAACTCGTCAACATCATGTATCTTTCCTTAAAAACACACCACAAGGTTTGACCCCACCCTCGGGTCTACCCACGACAACGCAAATCATCATCGATAGCTAAAACCATGTTATATCATGTGAGACAGGTGGCCACTATATATATATATCAAAGACTATGTTGGCCAACTATGTCATAATCATCCCAGCCCACACGGATCCCGATGCGTGGGGTATCATGCTGGAATGAAGGGGGGTTAGTTCTTCGCCAGACTTTCAAATCAACGTCACAACCACACAGTATAACGTACTCCATGTAGTCTACAAGGTAAAACGTACTCCGCAGACCCATATCATGGTTGGGGGTGCCTGCCGTTGGACTTATCTATCCCGTGCCATGTGTAACCTACACAGTCTCAAGCGCACGTAAGAGCATTTCGTTTTCATGTAAGAGAGCCTCCCTGCCCCAACGGGCTTAAAGATGTTGGGCTTAAGGATCCTACTGATTTCGTTTAAATGTAAGAGAGCCTCCCCGCCCCAACGGGCTTAAGGATGTTGGGCTTAAGGATCTTACCAGCTCCACGGCTCATACATACCATAGCATGAAAATCCAGTGCGAGCGAAGCTCTAGCACGATATCATGCATCGTCAGTAAATATCCTCGTACTAGTAATGCTCCAGTATGGTTTTATGCATG
Organism: Firmiana major; assembly: GCA_033439115.1. Lineage (NCBI taxonomy): Eukaryota > Viridiplantae > Streptophyta > Magnoliopsida > Malvales > Malvaceae > Firmiana > Firmiana major. The sequence continues at coordinate 14,082,825 of CM065903.1, read as the reverse complement.
ATAAATAATGAAAAAATCACATACGAGCATAGCTCCAGTACGATTATATGCATAAGTAAGTCAAGGAAAACCCACGTATGAGCTAGTAGCTCCAATACAACTTACAAAACATCATTGACTCAAAATATGGTGCGAGTTAGGCTCCAGCACGTTTCATGGATATTGAAAACATCAAAATCAAGTGCGAGCAAAGCTCTAGCACAATTTAACACATAGAAGTATGATAAGCGGCTCTATGTTGACAAAACCTTCTCAAAACCAAAGTCAGCACCTCACTTGTGCTATTTCACAAATCATGAAATCACTAGCCAGCCTAATCGTCCATTTTTTGCTTAAAACAAAGCAATACATTTTGTAAAAATGTCAAGACATGTGATTATGCAATTATTAGCCTTACTATCCCCTTTGTAAGAATCACTTCAAAAACCCAATCATATACATATCTACCTGTAGTTATTCACATATACCATCAATCGCCTTTCTAAATAACCATGCATTTTACAAAGCCCTATATTCACCCATAAAATATGAGCAGCTATCTCTATATACTTACAAAGTTTCCTTACCAGGAAATAGCGTCGAATGATTTCCTCTTCTTAGACCTGCTTGATTGGGCAGTTCGATTCGCCTCCAACGAACTCTCCAGGACTGCATGAGATTACGTTTCACATAAATTTTAATTCCAATGAAATAAAGCTCTTGCACTTACTATAGTCGATTTAACTTATAGTTTTCATCATTACTTGTAAAGTTCCTTTTTGACTGCTCTACTTATCTCACGAGAGTCTATTGATTCATACTAAATCGATATTTAAGCTCATAGTGTCTCTAGTTCATCATTTACTCCACTATGGCATTTTTTTCAAACACCTTATATACTTATTCTCATAACTTACTAAATTTTACAATGTAGCTTCATTCAATCATCTTAACACCTTGCATATTACTTCACTAACACCTTAGCATAATCCATTTATCATCAATTCAACCATATCACACTTTCTCGCACCAGATTCATTCTAGGTTATACTTGTTCCATTACGTTCTAGGTAGTTTCAATCTTTAAAATACACACCAATCAACTCAAAATCAATAACTAGATAAATGTACTTGGGTTGGTGCATTAGAAACTCACCTAGCTTGATTTTATTCATTCTCTAAATAAGAACACTCCTTGCTCCTTCAATCTAACCAATGGGGTATTGATTCCAAGCTATGATGTTCTTCTCTTTAAGATGAACAACTTTGCTCTAATGATCTTTCCTCAAATCTTTATGAAAATTGGATGCTTTTAGAGTGATAAATCTAGGTTTTAAGATTGAAAATGGAAGAATGAAGTTAGTTCCCATAAAATGCAGATCTAACTGCTCCCTTTTTATAGAAATGGCTTGATGAGATCGATCTGCATAGGGTGGAGATCGATCTAGCCCTCTTGAATCCTTCAGTTTCTCGACATTTCGTAGGAGAGGGATCGATCTGTTTGCTGCATGAGATCGATCTACTGTGTTGCATGAGATCGATCTGTTTCATGTAGAGAGCTTAGGAGATCGATTTGGCCATTAGGAAGGATCAATTTGGTCTAACCCACGGCCAATGGAGATTGATCTGCTTGAGTAAGGGATCGATCTCCCTCTTGCAGAATACTTGGCATTGTGTTTTCTAGGCTACAAGATCGATCTCTCCTTGCATGGGATTGATCTGGCCTTCATCCTGCACCCTTTGGCAGTAAATTTTCCCATTTAAACTCATACTCAATCACTTCAACACTTATTTATCCACCCATTCACACTTAGAACTTAAAAACGTTTATTTCTTGTATTTCATATGTAATGTAACTTGTCTGTACATCAAATAATCGTATGCAATACATAGAAATTTAAGGGTCTTACAATCCTCCCCTCCTTCAAAGAATTTGGTCCTCTAAATTAGAACCAAGTTAATTCAAAAATAACTCCGGGTACTTCATTTGCATCATACTTTCTAACTCGTATGTAGCTTCCTCCGGAGTGTGATATTGCCAAAGAACTTTCATTAAGGGAATTATCTTTAACCTCAGCACCTTCTCATTCCTATCTAATATCCGAACCGGCTTCTCAACATACGTCATATTCTTATTGAGCTCCAATGGCTCATATCTATACTTCTGAAGTATAGAGACATGGAAGACGTTATGAACACTTGCTAAGTATGGTGGCAACGCCAACCTATAAACCTTATCTCCCACTCTATCCAGAATCACGAAGGGTTCGATATACCGAGGGCTCAACTTTCCATTCCTTCAAAATCTCATAATCCTTTTCGAGGGAGAAACTCTAAAAAATAGTGACTCACCCACAACAAACTCTAGTGGTCTTCGTCTCCTATCTGCATAACTCTTTTGCTGGCTCTAAGCTGTCCGTAATCTCTCACATATCGACTGGACATCCTCAGAGGCCTGCTGCACTAAATCGGGAGTGAAAATCTATCTGTCACCAATATCTTCCCATCCAATAAGGGATCGACATCTACGTCCATATAGTGCCTCATATGGTGCAATCTCGATACTCGCATGATAGCTGTTATTATAGGCGAACTCGGCTAATGGTAGGTGATCATCCCAAAAGCCTCTAAAGTCCAGTACACACGCTCCCAACATATCTTCTAAGGTCTATATAGTCCTCTCTGACTTACCATCTGCCTGAGGATGAAAAGCGGTGCTAAAAATCAGTTGGGTCCTCATCGCTTCTGAAAAATGTTCCCAAAAATAGGAAGTGAAGCGAGCATCCCGATCAGAAACAACGCTCATTGGTTTACCATGTAACCAAACTATCTCTAGAACACACAAGTTTGCCAACTGACTTAGAGTATTAGTAGCTCTCATAGCTAAGAAATGGGCTGACTTCATCAACCAATCAACAATAACCCATCATGACCTCAACTGATCCTCGATAATTCCATCACAAAATTTATGGTGACGTGCTCCTACTTCCATGTCGATATTAGTAGAGGCTGCAATAACCCTGCAGGCTTCTGATGCTCTACCTTCACTTGCTGACAGATGAGACACCTAGCAACATATTCAGTAATGTCGCTTTTCATTCCAGACCGCCAATAGACTTCCTGAAGGTTTTGATATATCTTAGTACTCCCTGGATGTATCATGTACTTTGATGAGTGAGACTCTGATAAGATCAACCTCCTAATCTTTAGATCCTCGGGAACATGTACGCTGGCCTTGAACCTCAATAATCCATCTGTACTTAGCTTAAAATTCATACCCACACCTGTTTGAGCCTGACACAACCAATCGATACATTGTCGACCACTCTGCTAAGCCTGTCGAATACGACAAATCAACTTTAGTGCCAATCTCAAACTAGCCACAATATCAAATCTTTCAATACTAGGTGGGGCTACATCCATACCGAGGTTTGTGAATTGCTCAAATAACTCGTGTTCCTGAACCATCATATAAGACATCAACCCGAGGTTCTTCCTGCTCAAGGCATTGGTAACTACATTCGCCTTACCTAGGTGGTACATGATTTCATAATCGTAATCCATCAGAAGTTCGATCCATCTCCTCTGTCTCATGTTTAACTCTTTCCATGAAAACAAATACTTAAGGCTCTTATGATCGTATATACCTGAAATTTCTCACCATAGAGATACTGGCGCCATATCTTCAATGCAAAAACTACCACCGTCAATTCTAAATCGTAGGTCGGTTAGTTCCTCTCATGATCCTTCAGCTGTCTAGATCCATAAGCTACTACCTTCCCATCCTACATAAGTACACAGCCCAGTCCCTAGTGTGATGCACCCGTATACACAGAGAAACCTCCTGAGCTTGTAGGAATGGTGAGAATCAGAGCAGTGGTCAACCGACATTTAAGCTCCTGAAAACTCCTCTCACATGCCTCATCCCACACAAACTTAACATATTTCTGCGTGAGGCATGTCAACGGAGCAGCTAGTCTGGAGAAACCCTCAACAAATCTCTTATAATAACTTGTCAATCTCATAAAACTTCTGATCTCAATAACTGTCTTAGGCTGTTTCCACTGTACAACTACCTCAATCTTTGATGGGTCCACTGATACCCCATCCTTCAACACAATATGGCCTAGAAATGAGATCTGCTCTAACCAAAAGTTACACATACTGAGTTTGGCATATAATTCCTTCTCTCGAAAGGTCTATAGAACTATCCGCAAATGCTCCTCATGATCTTCCTTGGACTTGGAATAAACCAATATATTGTCGATGAACGCAATCACAAACTAGTCCAGGTATGGCTTAAATACATCATTCATCAACGCCATAAATGCTGCAGGGGCATTCGTCAATCCGAATGGCATAACCAAGAACTCATAGTGGCCATAACGGGTACGAAATGTTGTCTTGGGTACATCTCCACTCCGTATCTTCAATTAATGTACCCAGATCGTAGATCTATCTTTAAGAAGACCTGTACTCCCCGAAGCTGATCCAACAAATCATCAATGCGTGGAAGGAGGTACTTGTTCTTAATGGTGGCCTTATTCAACAATCGGTAATCTATACACAGTCGAAGGCTTCCATCATTCTTCCTTATAAATAGAACAGGAGCTCCATAAGGTGAGACGCTCGGTCTAATAAACCCGTTCTCTAACAACTATTGCAATTGCGTCCTTAACTCTTCTAACTCTATCGAAGCCATTCTATACGGTGGCTTAGATATCGACTCTGTACCAGGTGCTAACTCTATGCAAAACTCCATTTCCTATCAGGTGGTAGCCCTGGTAATTCGTCTAAAAAAGACATCAGGAAATTCTGCCAAAACTGGAATGTCTCTCAATTTCGGGTGTGCCTTATTTGTGTCAACCACATAGGCAACGAACCCTTCACATTATCCTTTTCGCCGTTAGCAGCACAAGTCACCACTTTAACATTCATAAACAATAACAAATAAATTCATCTCTCAATATGATGGATTAATTTATACTCTTTTCATTTATAATAGTCATGTTCTTTCATATTTTTTTCAACAAAACTTACAACAAGATTATCTATCTCTGAAAACATCAATGTCTTCGCATGACAATCCACAACAACATGATTTGTAGCCAACCAATTCATTCTTAAGATTACATCAAAATCACTCATACTCAATAAAATTAAATCAGCTATCTTTTCCTTTCCTCTTATCCTCAACTTACAGTTCCTGTATACATACTCAGTCAATTGATTATCATTCATCGGTGTGGAAATCATTAACATCTTATCTAACTGTGTATGTTTTACATGTTTCATCAATTTATATGCAAAGGAAGGTGATATGAAGGAATGTGTGGCACCAGGATCAAACAATACAAATGCTTCTAAATAAAAAATTTTGATGGTACCTTTGATCACATCCGTGGAAGTGTCTGCGATATCATGATCTAGTGCATGCACTCACCCTCTGCCAATGCCTACCGCCGTTTCCCTTTTTCCTCAGCTGTAGCCCTTCTCCTCGAAGCAACTGTCTCAATTAGAGCTCTCTCTGGCTCCTTGCTTTTTTGTGGGGTAGTCTTAATCATCTCAGGACAATGCCTAGCAATATACCCTGGCCTTCCACATCTATAAAACGACATAGGGGTCGTCAGACAAGGCCTAGTTCCATGGAATCTATCACATCTCCTACATTGCTCAGTAGTAGGCTGTGGTCTTCTAATGATCATACCCCTTGGTAGAGCTAAAGCTAGATACATAGTAGGTTTAGCAGCTCTCTCCTGCACCTCCCCAATCTTTGACCTCTTCTAAAAACAATCTTTGGCCTCCTGTTCTGACCACTCTATCAATCCCAGATCTCTTCCGGTCTCTGTCCTTTCGACCACTAACGTTCCCATTCTCGGAGGCATTTCGTTCAAAGTCATGCTCACACAACTATACCCTGTGAACCGCCTCCTCGTAAGTATGAATGTCAAATGGAGCTAACTTAGTTCAGATGGCTAATCTCAATCCATTTGTCACGACCCTCAACTTACCAAAATACGTATAAATTTTTTGCATTTTCATGCGTTGTTTATCAATCATCCTTACCTCGATCGTGATCAGCTACACACTAAACAGTTGGGCTGTGTGTCAATGTCTACCTCATCCATCCATAATAATTTAATTTCAAAAGTAAACACTTTTATAAATACATCAAAGTTACTGTTTACAAGTGTTTACATTGCTTTACATCCCCAATGTTTACATACAAATGCTACTGTGCTATGTCTAGTTTAGATACAAAATAATTCAAGTGTGTATACCTTTAGCGATGGGATGCAGCGGATACCAAAAGGGATAAGCCTCCAATCGCTCTCAATCTATACTCAAATCTCTGTAGAGAGGGGGAAATAAGAGGGGTGAGCAAACCACATGCTCAGTAAGGTAATCATGCGAACATGTAGATACTGCACTATCTACGTGATCGTGATGCCATGCTCAAAAGCATTTAGTTCATCATTTTATATCAAAACATGAGTGTATGATTGTGTTAATGGTATGTAAAGCAATTCATGCTAATAAAATTTAGTGTACATAACCAGTTCAAAGCATGGCATTAACCATCATACAGATTTTATAAGTAAGGCATGGCATTAATCATCATGCATACTTCACAAGTAAAGCATGGCACCAAACATCATTCATCAGTGCACTTCAAAACCATTAACAAATCGATATCTCAAAACAATTCATCACTTGTCATGACTCAACCCCTCCCTCGGACTGTCCTGACCCACAACTCATTTCAAACATGGATTTATTCACAAACCAATAGACATGTGAGATAGGCAATACAGTAAGGGAACTAACCTCTAGGACTATGGCCATATCTTGTGATACCGGCTACACAGATCAGGTGTACAGGATATCACCACTATCTGCTTTTACACGTGAGGTGAGTCAAATCCTGCCCGTCGGTCCATAGCAGATCTCGTCTGAAGATGGCATATGACATCTCAACACGGTACAACGTACTCGATGCTACCTGTACGGTACAATGTACTCTGTGGACCCATATCAACACATCATATCACGTCACATCTCAAAACACACGTGTGAGCCTGTTTAATCGGTACGACCTCTTGTCTACTCGAAGCTCCTAACACGGCTATCAACATGTCAAAATATCACAAATGCACGTGCAAGCCTATTTAATCGGTGCGACACCCAATCTGCCCGAAGCTTCAAACGCGACAACAAATAAGGTGGGCATCTAGTGCAAGCTAAGCTCCAAGCACCATGCCAAAACTAGTATGAAATCCATCTGAAAACTAGTGCGAGCTAAGCTCCAGCACCCATGTGTATAAAACACGTCAAATCTCGTGCGAATCACACTCTAGCACGCTTTATTCTCATGAAAACCATGTAAGTGGCTCAATTCTTTGTAAAGTATGGTTAACATAACCAAAACAACTCATTTCTATTGCAAATCATTTCAGTGTCAGCCAACATACCAATCATTTGCTAAAAAGCTATAAAACATGATTTTTAAAGCATTATGCTTTTGTTTTCATGCACATTTCTCAAACACCCAACTTTTGCCCTTCAATCACCCAATTTCATTTCCTAATATCTCATGGATTCTAGCAAAGCATTTAAGCGCCCAAATTGCGCACAAATATCTCTAAGAGTCCACACAATTCCCTTACCTCAATTTACTCGGGGTGTGACTCTCTTCCTTTAAGCTTCTCGCGTTCTTGGCCTATCTTGCTTTAGTGTATCCTCGGGAGCTGCGGTTTATTTATCAACACCTAAGTTAATGTCGAAAACTCACATTTTGACCTCACTAGTCAATATAATCCATTTATGCATTTTACCAATGCCTTATCCACATTTTACCCTTTTTTGGTAAATCTCACTATTTATTCACTAACAACATCTTAAAATCATATTCATAACATTATTATCATCTCAAAATATCCTATTCATCATTAACCTCAATACATCTCACTTTCTCACACTAGACCATTTCTAGGTCATGGTGGATTCATTCTACTCTAGGTAGTTTCTACCATTTCTATGCATACCAAATCACTCCCCACATCAATATCCAACAATGTACTTGAGTATTTGCATTAGAAACTCACCTAGTTTGTTTTCCTCTTTTCTCCAAATGGAAATGCACCTTTTGTCCTTCAATCCACAAATGAGAAAATGCCTCCAAGCTATGTTGTTCTTCTCTTTAATGTGAACAACTTTACGTCTAATAGCCCTCCCCCAAATCTTCTTGAAAATGGCTGAATTTAGAGAGTAAAATCTAGGTTTTTGGGTTTGGAATGGAAAGAAATGGTTTTGTCCCGAAATCTGCAGATCCAACTGCTCCTATTCATAGATTCAGCTTGATGAGATCTATCCATACTAGGAGGAGATCGATCTGGTTACCTTAAATCCCTCTTTTTCATAGTATTTTTAAGCATGAGATCGATCTGCTCCCAAACAGAGAGCTAAGGAGATCAATCTGTTCCTTTAAGGATTGATCTTCACTGGGAGGAGATCGATCTGGTTCCCTTAAATCCCTCTTTTTCATAACATTTTTAAGCATGAGATCGATCTATCGAAGCTTGAGATCGATCTGCTCCCAAATAGAGAGCTAAGGAGATCAATTTGTTCCTTTAAGGATCGATCTGCATTTTACAGAAAGTCTAGGAGATCGATCTGGCTCCCTTGGAGATCGATCTGTCTTGTTCCATAACCCAAAATAAGAGCATTTTGGCTCTACCAAATCGATCTCTCATCCTATGAGATCGATCTGTCATTCATATTTCCAGATTTTCTGTAGTTTTTCTATAGCAACACATACCAAACTTCATACCTTTTGTTGCCATGGTCATTTCCTTATCCAATCATCTTTAAGACTTCAAAATAGCATCCATTCATACTTTATACCTATTGAAACTTGTGTGAAATCTTTGTATATCCAAAGGTACTTAATATAAACCAAATGGAAGTGCACAACTTATGCAATTCTCCTTCCATTTTACCACGTTACTCATAATCCATTCTACTCACATTCTTTACATGTTTAAGTCCATTTCTTCACATTCATATATAATGTAACTTGTATGTACAATCACAACTCTTATTACATGTGTGTACCTTAAACTTATGGACTTACTTTACATACACTTCACTTATGAAATCATAGTATAAGTCCATTTACATTTCTATGTACATATTACAATTATACATATACGGGGTCTCACATTCTCCCCTACTTAGAAAATTTGGTCCTCCAAATTGGAACCAATCATTCTGTGAACAACTCGGGATACTTCTCCTGCATCAAACTCTCCAATTCTCATGTGGCCTCTTCCATCGTGTGATGTTGCCAATGAACCTTTACCAAGGGAATTATCTTTGTCCTCAATACTTTATATTTTCTATCCAGTATCCGAACTGGCCTCTTAACGTATGTCATACCTTCATTGAGCTCCAAAGGCTCATACCTTATCACATGTGTCGGGTACGGGTGGTATTTCCTTAACATGGATACGTGGAAGACGTTATATACACTTGCCAACTCTGGCGGCAATGCTAACCTATAAGCCTTGTCTCCCACTCTCTTCAAAATCTCAAAGGGTCCGATGTACCTAGGGCTCAGCTTGTCCTTCTTACCAAATCTCATAATTCCCTTCGAAGGAGAAACTTTCAAAAACACCGACTCACCTACATCAAACTCTAGTGGTCTTCGTCTCTTGTCAGTGTAACTCTTTTTTCGGCTCTAAGCTATCCGTAATCTCTCACATATCAATTGGACGTCCTCAGATTCCTGTTGTACTAAGTCTGGAGCAAAAATCTGTTTATCACCAACCTCTTCCCATTCAATTGGGGAACGACATCTACGCCCATACAATGCCTCATTAGTGCCATCCCAATACTTGCATGAAAACTGTTATTATAGGCAAACTCTGTGAGTGGCAAATGGTCATCCTAGGAGCCTCCAAAATCCAATGCACATGCTCTCAACATATCCTCCAGGGTCTGTATAGTCCTCTCTGACTGAGCATCTGTCTGAGGATGAAATGCGACTCTAAAACTCAACTGGGTCCTCATCGCTTCTTGAAAATGTTCCCAGAAATGGGAAGTGAAGCCGGCATCCCTATCCGAAACAACACTCACTGGAATTCCATGTAGCCTTATTATCTCGCGCACATATAGATTCGCTAACTGGCTCAGAGTATCGGTAGCTCTCATAACTAGAAAATGGGTTGACTTTATCAACTGATCCACAATCACCTATATGGCATCATGACCTCAGTGGGTCCTCGGCAATCCCATCACAAAATCCATGGTGACATGCTCCCACTTCCAAGTCAATATTGGTAAAAGCTAAAATAACCCTACAGCCTTCTAATGCTCTACCTTCACCTGCTGACAAACGAGACACTTAGCAGCATATTCAGTAATGTGCTTTTTAATCCCAGACCACCAATAAACCTTTCAAAGGTTTTGATACATCTTCGTACTTCCTGGATGTATCGTATACCTCGTTAAGTGAGCCTCTGTAAAGATTAACCTTCTGATCTCTACATCATCAGGAACACATATCCTACCTCTGAACCTCAACAATCCATTTGAACTCAACTCAAAGTCCATCTCTGTGATCCTTTGTATCTGTCTGACAATATCACTCCACTGCTGATCAACTCGTTGAGCCTGTTGGATTCGATCTACCAGATCCGGTTCCAACTGCAGGCTAGCTATCATAAATCCACCATCAACGTTAGGTGGGGTCATATCCAAACTGAGGTTCGTGAACTATTCATACCGCTCGTGTTCCCTGATTATCATAAATGATACCATCCCGAGATGCTTCCTACTCAATACATCAACAACCACATTTGCTTTACCCGGGTGGTACAGGATTTCACAATCATAATCCTTGAACAGCTCGAGCCATCTCCCTTGTCTCATGTTCAACTCTTTCTGCAAGAACAAGTACTTAAGGCTCTTATGATCTGTGTAAATCTTAAATCTCTCACTATAGAGGTAGTGGCGCCATATTTTTAAAACAAACACTATGGCCGCCAACTCCAAAACGTAGGTCAGGTAGTTCCTCTCGTGATCCTTTAACTGCCTTGATCCATAGGCTACTACCTTCCCATCCTGCATCAATACACAGCCCAGTCCTAGGTGTGAAGCATCCGTGTACACCGAGAAACCTCATGAGCTAGTAGAAATGGTGAGAATCGGAGCTGTAGTTAATCTCCTCTTTAACTGCTCAAAACTTTCCTCACACTTATCGTTCCACACAAATTCAACATTCTTTCTCGTGAGACGTGTCAAATGAGCAACTAATCTCGAGAATCCCTTTGTAAACCTTCGGTAATACCCAGCTAAACCCAGGAAAGTTCTGATCACTGTCACTGTCTGGGGTCTCTTGATACGCCCTAAGGGTATTGTTCGCAAGTGCACGGGTCGTACAAGTAATAATGGGATTTGAGTCTCGAGTTATCGTCCCACAGAGAAGTTGACTAGCCTAATTAACTACCGGTTAATCTTACCCTAAGTATATCCTAGCAAATTATGAAATTTAGGTGGGTGATCTACTAAGTCTAAAATTAAAATTACTGGAAAACAATAAAATAATAAAAACTAAATAAAACTGAGCAAAATTACTTACAGTTCTCCACGCAGTTAAAATAAAAAACCTACAAAAGAAATTAAAATAGTTAAAACTAATTAATGTAAATAAAATGCAAATATGGAAATAATAAAGCAAGATTAATTAAACTACAATTAAACTAACCTAAAATGCAATTAAACTACTTAACTAAAATGGAATTTAACCTAAACTAAAACTTAATGAAAATAAAGACTAAATTAAAATTAAAAATGCATGAAACACATTTACTCTAAATTAAATCTAAAGGTATAAATCCTAAAACATAAAATATAAAATTAACTATTAACTAAAAATTAAGACTAAAAATTAAATTAACAAATTAAAAAACTAAAACTAATCTAAATTGACAACTAACAACTATCCTAAACTAACAACTAATTAAACTATACTAAAAATGCAAGAAAAATGGATTAATGCAAGAGTTGAATGCCAAACAAAGCCTTATATTAAAATCAACCAATAAAACCCTCCAAACACTGTTCACGTGTCTTCTTTCTTTACTTTCCATTTCTAGGTGATGGCCTCGGTTTGTCCAGTTCATTGTCTTTCCAAATGCATGTTTATTTCTAGGCATTAAGGGTTTTGGCAACTGTCGGTCTGCTGCATTCTCCTTCTCGGTTCTGACCAGACACTACTCCAGGCATGTCTCGGTTCTAGCTATTCTTGGTTCTGCAATCTACTGCTGCTCCAGGCCTGCTGTTTCTTCCCTGGTGTGTCTCGGTTCCAGGAACACACGGGTTACCCTTCGTTTTGCTTTATCCTGCGTTCCGCTGCTGTTTTGTATCGCTTCATGTTCTACCCTGCGTTTTCTGCTTCAGCAGAATGCACCAGCTTCCCTTACGCTGGTACCCATCAGTTGCAGCAGCCTTCAGTACCTCTCCTCTGCTCGGAACATCCTGCACATTTCTATCGTTTGCTTCATTCTCTGTAATTGTACTACACTTACTTCACATGCATTTCATATTAGAATGCTCCATCAGCAACTGGAAGCAACAATCCAGCAGCCATGCCATTATCCGAGCAGTAAGATTTTCGTTGGTAACAACCGGTGATGTAAAAGATATCAACTAAGTACAAATAGAGGCTGTTAGCTTGTGAAATTAAGCAGATCATAGAAAACAATTAACTCTTAAAATGCTGGAAACTACAAATTACAGAACAAACAAAAAACAAAAAAATGATGAATAGTAAAAGACTCCTAGAACAGGGGAGAACAGAGAATGAAATGTGAATTCTGTCTGCTGCACCCGCGCATGCTGGCTTGAGTTTGCACCGATACCAACTACTTCACAAACTTCAGCATTAACGGCCTCTTCATTCACACAGCAGCAACGTCCGCAACAACAGCTTTAGCTCTCCATAACATATTCTACACTTCATTCCAGCAAACAATAACGAAAAGGCTAACTGACTTTGAGTGTAATCTCGCAAGCACTAACGCAGAAGCAAATGCTGGAATGATGAAGGAAATACTTATGACATACAGAAGCAAATACTATGATATACATGCTGGAAATTCTCTAAACACAAAATGAAAAATCTAGTGTGCCAAATTAACAAAAGAAAGAGCTAAACTTGCAAAATCGAGAAGAACATGGAAGATAAAATCCAAGCTTTTCATAAAGGAAATGGAAATTACATGAACGGTAAGAAAAATTAAAATTGCTAACGAAAAAATGATTGGAAATAAAAAAAAAAAAAAACTTAAAAACTAAAGCTACCCTAGAATTACAACTACTCCTACTCTTAAATTACATTACATTACACTACTCCTACTTCTACCTTACATACTCTTTCAATTGTCATCCTTTCCTATTTATAAACACACTGGGGGTAAATTTGTAATTTCCACAACCTTGATGAGTTGGCATTTTTTTGGCCACTTGTCTTCACACCATTGGCTCCTTGAAAAGATATTTCCATGTCATCGGTCTTTTTGTCCAATTGGATGTGCTAGGTGGCATGACTTGTGTTGTCCGTGTGGCTCAATCTCGATTTTAGCCCAATTTCGGTCTATTTTCTACCGAAATATTCAAAATTCATCCGAATTTAATTTATCTGCAAACATGATAATTTTAATTAAATAAAGGGGATAATTAACAAAATAAATTGGGGATTTAAATAATTAATTAGGAAATTAAGCACAAATAATTCTAAAAATATATAATTATCACACCTCCAAACTTGAGATTTTGCTTGTCCTCAAGCAAAACAAAATGATTGTAGGAATGACAAGTACAAAACACAATAATTTCCCTAATATCATCCTTAAAGAAAAAGTACAGACTATGAAATCAGAGACTCGCAATTACAAGTCCAGCACTTAGAATTATTCAATCATAGTCCTAACCCAAATTGGAATCCTCGTGAGTGTGTGAAAAATGTCTAAGTCACTTCACAGTACATTATCCGGATCAGATTATGCAACACAGTGAATGCAAAGTCAATGCCATGTGATCATTCCCATAAGTTTGCTTTTCACTTCTCTCTCCACTAATGTAGTCACACTTAACCAAAGATTAATAGGACTTCATTAAACTTGTAATGTAAGGCTGGGGCTAAGGTATGATCAAGTCGATTTAGGTTTAATTACCCCTTAACATGCATTACTTTTAGGATCTATAATGTGAGAGCTTTAATTATTTCCCCCAAACTTATTTCTTTTGCTAATCATTTTTTTTTTGAATTTTTCTTCTTTCTTCTTTTCTTTTTCTTTTTCTTTCTTTTTTTTCTTCTTTTTTTCTTTTCATTTTTTTTACATACTCTTTCACTATCACTTAATACCCATATAGCTGACAATATATCCCAATGACTTTTCATGCTTTTGGGGTAAGGGATAGGAATAAAGTATTTAAGCTAAGGAAAATAACGCAGGTATATTTACAGAGAAAAGCTTATTTGGCCTAGATGGGTGACTAGGGGTAAAATATGTACAAGGAAGGCTAGAAAGGCTCAAACGATCCAAAGATGGCCTAAATCATCTCCCTAATCAAGTGTGATCTAATATTTCACCTCGAGATTAGATCAAACAAATTCTAGAATATGATGCACAAAATCAATTGAACAAATGCAATCCTATGTCCGCATAAGCTTTCTCTAAATAAATATACAGATTCATGACATGACATGTGCGTAAAAAGAGGAAATCACAATCAGAATCAAGACAAATTCAAGAACTCAACTTCATGCTTTTCCTATAATCATGCTTCTCAGTCAATCAAAATCAGACTTAATCATGGGGTCATATCATCGAAATATGGGAAAACTACATGCTAAGAACTAGATCATCCTATAATCAAACAATTTATGCTCATATTATCGAAAAAAATTTTAAAAATTCTTTCTCAGATTTTCAAAAAAAATTTAAAAATTTTTCCAATTTTTCACAAAATTGCTCAAGTGATATCCCCTCCCCCAAACTTAAAGTGCATAGTGTCCTCAGGGTGCAGATAATATAAGAATTTAAGCTCGAGAACAGAGTACTCCCCTTTCTAATGATGATGAACAACTGAAGCTTGATTGAAAGCATAAAACTAGAAAATAAACCTGCAGCACAAACAAAGAAAGAAACAACAGAAAAGAAAAAGAAAAAGAACTATATACAAAGTGAAAAGAAAAACACAACCACTTCAAATGCAGCTGAAGAAGACAACACTCAGTAGCTGGGTGAAGAGTAAGAGGGTTAGCCAGAATAGTGATAGAATGTTAACAGTTAAATCCTCTTGAGCTCTATCTACTTCCCTTTTTCTTTCAGATTTTATATGGTCAAGCCTTATGTCCTCCTCAATCTCTATCTTAAAACATTCTTGAGAGTCATCAGGGAGCTTCAAAGGTTTGAAAACATTAAACTTCACTTCCTGATCTAGGACTCTCATAGTTAACTCCCTCTTCTGTACATCAATTTAGGTTCTACCAGTCGTTAGGAAAGGTCTGCCTAGTATAATGGGGACTTCCTTGTCTTCCTCCATGTCCAACACGATAAAATTCACAGGGAAATTAACTTGTCCACCTTTAGTAAGACATCCTCAATGACCCCCTTCGGATATTTAATTGATCGATCAGCTAACTGGAGGGTCACTGTGGTAGGCTTGGCATCCCCTATTCCTAACTTATGATAGATAGATGATGGCATCAAATTTATACTAGCTCCTAAATCGCACAGGGCTCTACCAAAGAATAAATTTTCAATAGTGCATGGTATGGTAAAACTCTTGGGATCCTTGAGCTTGGGAGGTAATCTTCTCTGGATAATGGCACTACATTCCTCAGTTAAGGCCACCATCTCATAATCTTCCAATCTCCTTTTCCTAGAAAGGATATCCTTCAGAAACTTCACATAAATTGGCATTTGCTCTAAAGCATCTGCGAAAGGAATGTTAATGTGAAGTTTCCTAAAAACCTCAAGAAATTTAGCGAATTATTGTTCTAGTTTTTTATTTTGGAACCTTAGAGGAAAAGGTACTGGTGGTCTAACTGGAGGCAATGTAGTGGGAACCTGTGTAGTATCAGAGGGTAAGGAAGGCTGTGAAGAAGAAGAAGGTATAAATGAAGAAGTGCCTAGCTTGGATTCTTTTGCAACCTGATCCTGATGTTCCTGCTCTTTCTGAGCTGCTTCGTTAGAACTTAAGGATTTTCCAACTATGTGCTGTTCAGGTTGGGACTTAACTTATGGCTCCTCTAGCTCTTTGCCGCTTCTAAGGATGATGGATTTTACATGTTCTTTACCCTCCCTTTGCCTAACAGGATTAGCTTCAGTGTTACTAGGAAGGGTCCCTTGAGGACATTGGCTAAGAGCATTTGCTATTTGTCCTACCTGAACCTCTAAGTTCTTAATTGAAGCAGCTTGATTTTGCAGGATCATTGAGAACATTTTCTCAAGCGAGGGCTTCTTCTCAGTTGCTGGTGCGTGGTAATGTTGGGGCTGCATAGGTTGTGGTGGTGGTGGTGGTTGATGGAAGTAAGGTGGATGATGTTGAAATTGAGGTGGGGATGGTTGATGAGGTGGATGATATGGATATTGCGACTATGGTGGTACATGAACTGGTGGAGCTTGAAAACTAGGGGGTCTTACAAGTCTAGAGCTGGAAGTTTACCCTTGGTTTTGTCTCCATAAGAAGTTAAGATGGTTCATCCACCCTAGGTTGTAGGTGTTTGACAAGGGGTTGTTCTGTTGCTTCTGAAGTGGAGCAACATACTGAACCGATTCTAGGTTAAGTGGACACCTATCCATAGAGTGTGTACCACTATACAGATCACATGAAGGGAAAGGACTTTGGACAGAATAAATCGGATTAGGATTGGTAGAAGGATTATGCTGGGTACTAAGCGACTCTACTTTTTTGTAAGATTAGCAATTTGAGAGGTCAAGGTAGACAGTGTGTCAGCTCATAAATACCCGTGACTTCTTTGGCAATTACCTCTCCGAGGACCATAGATAGTTGTTAGCCACCATCTTGTCCAAGAGGTCGTAAGCTTCCTCATCTGTTTTACACATTAGCGCTCCACCCGCAGCAGCGTCAACAATGGTCCTATTCTAACTTGTAAGTCCGTTGTAGAAGGTCTAGACTTGCAGCCATAATGGTAGGCCATAGTGAGGGCACTTCCTAAGAAGCTCCTTATATCTTTCCCATGCTTCGTAAAGAGATTCAGAGTCATACTGGGGAAAGGAAGATATATTACTACGGAGTTGGACCATTTTAGAGGGAGGAAAAACCTAGATAGAAATTGATGGGCTAACTCGTCCCATGTAGAAATGGATCCTGGAGGCAGGGAGGTTAACCCGTGTCTCGCCCTATCCCTAAGTGAGAAGGGGAATAATCTAAGCCTAAGCGCATCATCAGATAATCCATTATGTTTGAACATGTTGCACAAGTCCAGGAATTGCCCAAGGTGAGCATGTGGGTCATCGCACGGAAGCCCACTAAACTGCAATGAAGTCTGGATCATCTGGAGGATGGAAGGCTTAATTTCAAAACTGTTTGCATGGACAACTAGTGGCCTAATGCCGGTATAATAACCTCCAATAGTCGACATTGCATAATCTCCAACGGTATTAATTTTCCTATTTTCTGTCATGATGCTTTGCAGCAGAGCTTTAAATTTCCTAGAATCCTTTCAAATTTTTCTAAGAGTGCGTTCAATTTTAGGATCTAGAGGAAAGCAATCAAAACTTCTGGCTCTACACATGCAATCATCGAAAAGTCCTTAGAATTTTTTTTAAAAGTTTTTCAATTTATCAATTTTTTTATTTTAAATTTTCAATTAACTAATCTAGATTAATTATTTACAAGCTAGAATTACACCTAAGCATAATTTCACTGATATTAATTAACGACTAATTAAGACTTCCCCGGCAACGGCGCCAAAAACTTGATACACCCTAAGGGTATTGTCTGCAAGTGCACTAGTTGTACAAGTAATAATTGGATTTGAGTCCCAAGTTATCGTCCCACAGAGAAGTTGACTAGCCTAATTAACTACCGGTTAATCTTACCCTAAGTATATCCTAGCAATTTATGAAATTTAGGTGGGTAATCTACTAAGTCTAAAATTAAAATTACTAGAAACAATAAAATAATAAAAACTAAATAAAACCGAGCAAAATTACTTACAGTGCTCCACGCAGTTAAAATAAAAAACCTACAAAAGAAATTAAAACAGTTAAAACTAATTAATGTAAATAAAATGTAAATATGAAAATAACAAAGCAAGATTAATTAAACTACAATTAAACTAACCTAAAATGCAATTAAACTACTTAACTAAAATGCAATTTAAACTAAACTAAAACTTAATGAAAATAAAGACTAAATTAAAATTAAAAATGCATGAAACACATTTACTCTAGATTAAATCTAAAGGTATAAATCCTAAAACATAAAATATAAAATTAACTATTAACTAAAAATTAAGACTAAAAATTAAATTAACAAATTAAAACACTAGAACTGATCTAAATTGACAACTAACAACTATCCTAAACTAACAACTAATTAAACTATACTAAAAATGAAAGAAAAATGGATTAATCCAAGAGTTGAATGCCAAACAAAGCCTTAGATTTAAATCAACCAATAAATCCCTCTAAACACGGTTCACGTGTCTTCTTTGTTTACTTTCCATTTCCAGGTGATGGCCTCGGTTTGTCCAGTTCATTGTCTTTCCAAATGCATGTTTATTTCCATGCATTAACGGTTTTGGCTGCTGTCAATCTGCTGTATTCTCCTTCTCAGTTCTGACCAGACACTACTCCAGGCATCTCTCGGTTCCAGCTATTCTCGGTTCTGTAATCTGCTGCTGCTCCAGGCTTGCTATTTCTGCCATGGTGTGTCTCGGTTCCAAGCACTCATGGGTTGCCCTTGGTTTTGCTTTGTCTTGCGTTCTGCTGCTGTTCTGTATCGCTTCATGTTCTACCCTGCGTTTTCTGCTTTAGTAGAATGCACCAGCTTCCCTTACGCTGGTACCCATTAGTTGCAGCGGCCTTCAGTACCTCTCCTCGCTCAGAACATCTTGCACATTTCTATCATTTGCTTCATTCTCTGCAATTGTACTACACTTGCTTCACATGCATTTCAGATTGGAATGCTCTATCAGCAACTAGAAGCAACAATCCAGTAGCCATGCCATTGTCCGAGCAGTAAGATTTCTGATGGTAACAACCGGTGATGCAAAAGATATCAACTAAGTACAAATAGAGGCTGTTAGCTTGTGAAATTAAGCAGATTATAGAAAACAATTAACTCTTAAAATGCTGGAAACTACAAATTACAGAACAAACAAAAAACAAAAAATGATGAACGGTAAAAGACTCTTAGAACAGGGCAGAACAGAGAATGAAATGTGAATTTTGTCTGTTGCACCCACGCATGCTGGCTTGAGTCTGCACCGATACCAATTGCTTTACAAACTTCAGCATTAACGACCTCTTCATTCACACAGCAGCAACGTCCACAACAACAGCTTTAGCTCTCCACAACATATCCTACACTTCATTCCAGCAAACAATAACGAAAAGGCTAACTGACTTTAAGTGTAATCTTGCAAGCAGTAATGCAAAAGCAAAGGCTGGAATGATGAAGGCAAGCTGTGTCAATCGGCCCCTTTCCACTATTCCGAATCCTCGAAGCTACCATGGCATACTTATGAAATACATGCTAGAAATTCTCTAAACACAAAATGAAAACTATAGTGTGCCAAATTAAGAAAACAAAGAGCTAAACTTGCAAAACCGAGAAGAACATGGAAGATAAAATCCAAGCTTTTCATAAAGGAAATGGAAATTACATGAACATTAAAAAAAATTAAAATTGCTAACGGAAAAATGCTTGGAAATAAAAAATAAAAAACTTAAAAACTAAAGCTACCCTAGAATTACAACTACTCCTACTCCTAAATTACATTACGTTACACTACTCCTACTTCTACCTTACATACTATTTCAATTGTCATCCTTTCCTATTTATAAACACACTCGGGGTAAATTTGTAATTTCCACAACCTTGATGAGTTGGCATTTTTTTGGCCACTTGTCTTCACACCATTGGCTCCTTGAAAACATAGTTCCATGTCATCAGTCTTCTTGTCCAATTGGATGTGCTAGGTGGCATGACTTATGTTGTCCACGTGGCTCAATCTCGATTTTAGCCTAATTTCAGTATATTTTCTACCGAAATATTCAAAATACATTCGGATTTAATTTATCTGCAAACATGAGAATTTTAATTATATAAAGGGGATAATTAAAAAAATAAATTGGGGATTTAAATAATTAATTAGGAAATTAAGCACAAATAATTCTAAAAATATAGAATTATCATCTCTGCCATTGTGTCACTACCTCAATCTTTGATGGATCCACTGACACTCAATCCTTTGATACTATATGACCAAAAAAAGAGATTTGTTCCAACCAAAAGTCGCACTTACTGAGTTTAGCGTACAACTTCTTCTCTCTGAGGGTCTGTAGCACTATCCTTAGGTGCCTTTCATGCTCCTCTCTAGACCTTAAGTACACTAGTATATCATCAATAAACACAATCACAAATCGATCTAAATACTGGTGGAATACCTTATTCATTAGTGACATAAAAGCTGCGGGAGCATTCATCAACTCGAATGGCATAACCATAAACTCATAATGTCTATACCGGGTGCGAAAAGCTGTCTTGGGTATATCTCCACTCCGTATCTTCAACTGATGGTACCAAGATCTCAGATCTATCTTGGAAAAGACCTACGCTCCATTAAGCTGATCCAACAAGTCATCAATGCGTGGAAGGGGATACTTATTCTTGATGGCGGCCTTATTCAACAACCGGTAATCTATTCACAGTCGGAGGCTTCCATCCTTCTTCCTTACAAACTGAATCGATGCTCCCCAAGGTGAGACACTCGGCCTGATGAACCCCTTTCTCCAGCAACTCTTGCAGCTGTTTCCTTAGTTCTTCTAACTCCGCTTGAGCCATTCTCTACGGTGGCTTAGATATCGGCTCTGTACCAAGTGTCAAATCTATACCAAATTCCATCTCTCTATCTGGAGGTAACCCTGGTAATTCATCCGGAAAGACATCTGGAAATTCCCTGACCACTGGGATGTCTATCAACTCCGGATGTGCCTTATCCATCTCAATCACATAAGCGATGTATCCTTCACACTATCCTTTCCATCGTTAGTAACACAATCATCGCATACACACATATAATTGATAAACAAATTCATCTCTCAAATATCATAAATTGGGATCATACTCTTTTCATTTATGAAGATCATGTCATTTCATTTCTTTTAATCAAAATTTACAATAAGATTTTCTAATCCTGAAAACATCAAGGTTCTAGCACGACAATCCATAATAACATGGTTTGCAACCAGCCAATCCATACCTAGGATTACATCGAAATCACTCATATTTAATAAGATCAAATCGGCTGCCATTTCTTTACCTCTTATCCCCATCTTACAATTCTTATATACATTCTCAGTCAATTGATGATCATTCATAAGGGTAGATATCATTAACATCTTATCTAGCAGCGTGGGTTTTACATGCTTCAACAATTTACATGCAAAGGATGTTGAAATAAAAGAATGCATGGCACCAGGATCAAACAATACAAATGCTTCTAAATAAAAAATTTGGATGATACCTTTAACCACATTCGAAGATTGATCTGTAGTGTCCTGGTCTAGTGTGTGCACTCGTCCTCTACTCACACCCACTACCTTCTTCCCCTTTTCCTCAGCTGTAGCCCTCCTTCTCGGAGCAGCTATTCCAACTGAAGCTCTCTCTGGCTCCTTGCACTTCTGTAGGGCTCTCTTTGTTATCTCTGGGCAATCTTTGATTATGTGCCCTGGTTTCCCACATCTAAAGAATACAACAGGATGTCCATAGCATGGTCGAGTACCATGGTACCTGCCACACTTGTCACACTGCTCTGTCATAGGCTGTGACCCTCCAAACACAATTCCCTTAGCTGGAGTAATGGCCGGATACATGGGAGTATTAACTGTCTTCTCCTGGATCTCATCAATCCTCGGCCTCTTTCCCGTAAACCTCTTGCTTCCCTTATAGTTGAAGCCTCTATCCATCATTGGTCTCTTTTTATCTATGTCCCTCATCTTACCAACCTTTCCAAACTCTAAGGCGATTCTATTAACAACATCTTGTTCACATAATTGCGCCCTCCGCACTTCCTACTCATAGGTCGGTATATCCAGGGGAACCAGTCTAGACTTGATGGTCGGTCTCAATCCATCCATAAACTTCTAGATTTTCTCAACCTTATTACTCATCGTGTTAGGATCATACCTACCCAAAGAGATAAAAGTTGTCTCATACTCATCCACAGTCCTACTCCCTTGGGTTAATCCCAAAAATGCCATTTTCATATTTCGTTGTGCGGTATCCGAAACGTACTATCTCCGGAAGGCCTTTAAAAATATATCCCAGCTGATCTCAGTATGTCAGGCTCTCAAAATAGGCATAGTGGATTTCCACAAATGTTCTGCTGATCCCTTCAGCATAAACACAGCAAATGCTACCATCTCGATAGTAGTGCACTCAAAGAACCCATACAGCTTGTCAATCTCATTTATCCAATCCTCAGTAGCTACTGGGTCCTTTCATCTACTAAAAGATGACGGTCCAAACTTCTGGAACTGCCGCAGTCTATCCAAATCAGAACCGTAACCCCAGCCTCTACTGGCCTGTGGTATAGCACCAAGCGTAGGCATATCCTATGCAGGTGGGGTATTTGTCATTTGTGGCCTCTGGGCTGGCCGTGCCCGTGCCTCAGGAACTGCCACCTACTCGACATCACCCTGTGTAGCGGGACTCTGTCTACCGCTAACTCTAGGTAAAGATTGGGTAAGCAACTCCAATATCATCTCAATGCTTCGCTCAATCCTAGCGAAGCGAGCCTCAGTACTTTCGGGTCTCTCCTCTGGACCCTGTAGAGCATGCTCAACATCAGCCTCCACCTCAATCTCTTCCTAAGCCTCGTGCGTTTTCGGCTCAACACGACCCCCAGGCCTACCTTTACGGCCTCTAACTTGTGCCCTTACCCCTCAACTGTGACTAGTGTTAGGCATAATGTTTCACTTCCCTACATACACATCAATTAGTTAGTCAACCCATCGACACACACACAATTGTATTTAAACAATCACAGTAACATGGAGATGTAATTTTCCAATCTTATTAAGTATTTTAGACACGACACACGTCAGACCAACTCGAGCTCTGATACCAACTTCTGTCATGACCCTCAACTTACTAAAATACATATAAATTTTTTGCATTTTCATACGCTGTTTATCAATCATCCTTACCTCAATCATGATCAGCTACACACTCAACACTTGGGCTGTGTGTCAATGTCTACCTAATCCATCCATAACAATTTAATTTCAAAAGTAAACACTTTTATAAATACATCAAAGTTATTGTTTACAAGTGTTCACATTGCTTTACATCCCCAATGTTTACATACAAAATGCTACTGTGCTATGTCTAGTTTAGATACAAAATAATTCAAGTGCGTATACCTTTAGCGATGGGATGCAGTGGATACTAAAAGGGATAAGCCTCCAGTTACTCTTAATCTATACTCAAATCTCTGTAGAGAGGGGAAAATAAAGGGGGTGAGCAAACCACACGCATAGTAAGGCAATCATGCGAACAGGTAGATACTGCACTATCTATGTGATTGTGATGCCATGCTCAGATGCATTTAGTTTATCATTTTATGTCAAAACATGAGTGTATGATTGTGTTAATGGTATGTAAAGCAATTCATGCTATTAAAATTTAGTGCACATAACCCTTTCAAAGCATGGCATTAACCATCATGTAGATTTTTTAAGTAAGGCATGGCATTAATCATCATGCATATTTCACAAGTAAAGCATGGCATTAAACATCATGCATCGGTGCACTTAAAAACCATTAACAAACCAATATCTCAAAACAATTCATCACTTGTCAGGACTCAGCCCCTCCCTCGGATTGTCCTGACCCACAAATCATTTCAAACAGTGATTTATTCACAAAGAAATAGACATGTGAGATAGGTAATACAATAAGGGAAATAACCTCTAGGACTATGGTCATATCCTGTGATACAGGCTACACGGATCAGGTGTGCAACATATCACCACTATCTGCTTCCACACGGGAGGTAGGTCTGATTCTGCCCGCTAGTCCATAGCCGATCTCATCCGAAGATGGCATATCACATCTCAACACGGTACAACGTACTCCATGCTACCTGTAGGGTACAACGTATTCCGTGGACCCACATCAACACATCATATCATGCCACATCTCAAAACGCACGTGTGAGCCTATTTAATCAGTACGACCTTTTGTCTACCCAAAGCTCCTAACACATCTATCAACATGTCAAAATATCACAAATGCACGTGAGAGCCTATTTAATCAATGCGACACACAGTCTGCCCGAAGCTCCAAACACGACAACAAATAAGGTGGGCATCTAGTACGAGCTATGCTCCAAGCACCATGCCAAAACCAGTATGAAATCTATGTAGAAACTAGTTCGAGCTAAGCTCCAGCACCAATGTGTATAAAACACATCAAATCTCGTGCGAGTTATACTTTAGCACGCTTTCATTCTCATGAAAACCATGTAGGTGGCTCAAATCTTTGTAAAGTATGGTCAACAAAACCAAAACAACTCATTTCTTTTATAAATCATTTCAATGTTAGCCAACCTACCAATCATTTGCTAAAAAGCTATAAAACATGATTTTTAAAGCATTATGCTTTTGTTTTCATGCACATTTCTCAAACACCCAACTTTTGCCCTTCAATCACCTAATTTCATTTCCTAATATCTCATGCATTCTAGCAAAGCATTTAAGCACCCAAATTATGCACAGATATCTCTAAGAGTCCACACAATTCCCTTACCTCAATTTACTAGGGGTGTGACTCTCTTCCTTTACGCTTCTCGCGTTCTTGGCTCATCTTGCTCTGGTGTATCCTCGGGAGCTGCGGTTCATTTATCAACACTTGAGTTAATGTTGCTAACTCACATTTTGACCTCACTAGTCAATATAATCCATTTATGCATTTTACCAATGCCTTATCCACATTTTACCCTTTTTTGGTAAATCTCACTATTTATTCACTAACAACATCTTAAAATCATATTCATAACATTATTATCATCTCAAAATATCCTATTCATCATTAACCTCAATACATCTCACTTTCTCACACTAGACCATTTTTAGGTCATGGTGGATTCATTCTACTCTATGTAGTTTCTACCATTTCTATGCATACCAAATCACTCCCCACATCAATATCCAACAATGTACTTGAGTATTTGCATTAGAAACTCACCTAATTTGTTTTCCTCTTTGCTCTAAATGGAAATGCACCTTTTGTCCTTCAATCCACAAATGAGGAAATGCCTCTAAGCTATGTTGTTCTTCTCTTTAATGTGAACAACTTTACGTGTTATAGCCCTCTCTCAAATCTTCTTGAAAATGGTTGGATTTAGAGAGTAAAATCTAGGTTTTTGGGTTTAGAATGGAAGGATATGGTTTTGTCCCGAAATCTGCAGATCCAACTGCTCTTATTTATTGATTCAGCTTGTTGAGATCGATCTGCACTAGGAGGAGATCGATCTGGTCCCCTTAAATCCCTCTTTTTCATGCTATTTTCAAGAATGAGATTGATCTGTTGAAGCTTGAGATCGATCTGCTCCTAAACAGATAGCTAAGGAGATCTATCTGTTCCTTTAAGGATCAATCTGCATTTTACATAATGTCTAGGAGATCGATCTGGCTCCCTTGGAGATCGATCTGTCCTGTTCCATAACCCAAAATAAGAGCATTTTGGCTCTTCCAGATCGATCTCTCATCTTATGAGATCGATCTGTCATTCATATTTTTAGATTTTCTGTAGGTTTTCTGCAGCAACACATACCAAACTTCATATCTTTTGTTGCCATGGTCATTTCCTCATCCAATCATCTTTGAGACTTGAAAATAGCATCCATTCATACTTTATACCTATTGAAACTTGTGTGAAATATTTGTATATCCAAAGGTACTTGATATAAACCAAATGGAAGTGCACAACTTATGTAATTCTCCTTCCATTTTACCACACTACTCATAATCCATTCTACTCACATTCGCCACATGTTTAAGTCCATTTCTTCACATTCATATATAATGTAACTTGTATGTATAATCACAACTCTTATTACATATGTGTACCTTAAACTTATGGACTTACATTACATACACTTGACTTATGAAATCATAGTATAACTCCATTTACATTTCTATGTACATATTACAGTTATACGTATAAGGGGTCTCGCACCATCCATAAACTTCTGGACCTTTCGAGTCTCACTCCTCATCGTATCCGAGTCATGTCTCCCCAAAGACATGAACCTCGACTCATACTCATCCATAGAACGGTTCCCCTGAACCAAGTTAATGAACTCCATCTGCAATTTCCTCTGTGCGATGGCTGAAATATATTGCCTCCTAAAGGCCTCCAAGAATATCTCTCATGTGATCTCGGAGTGTCGGGCCCTCAAAATAGATTCGGTGGATCTCCACCAGTGCTCAGCCCGCCTATCAGCATAAATACTGCAAAGGCCACTTTCTTAGTCGATGTACATCTGAAGAATCTATATAATTTCTTCATCTCGTACACCCAATCCTCAGTAATAATCCGGTCTTTCACTCTTCTAAATACAGGAGGTTTCAACTCCTGAAATTTCCTCAACCTACCCAATTTGCAATCATAACCTAGGTCACTCTCGCTCGACTGTGGAGCGATAGGAGAAGCCGTATCCTGTACTAGGGGTGTAACAGTCTCTATAGTTTAAGGTCTCTCTACCTCTGCAGTTGCCTGTCCAGTAGTAGTAGGCTACACTACGGGACCTCATCTATCTCCGGCACCCAATGCCTATGTAACTATCTTCACGAGGCTCTCAATACTCTACTCTATCCTAGCGAAGCGTGCCTTTGTATCCCCTGGTCTGTCAGCAGGGTCCCGTAGAGCCTGATCAATCAGTGGCTTGGCACGACCTTTGGGCCTACCCCTACAGCCTCTAGCATGTGCGCCTGCCCCTCTACCTCGGCTTGTAATAGGTATAATGTCTAACTTCCTATATTCATAACCATTTATTAGTCTCATTCAATCTCGGTATACACAATTATATCTAAATAAGAGGACAATAATATGAGGATGTAACTTTTATACTTATTAATACTGACTCACATCAGGCCAACTCAGCTATGATACCAATCTCTGTCATGACCCTTTTTATCAATTTCGTCTAAAAATCACTATAAATTTTTCACTTTTTTTATTTTCCTTACCCGGTTGTGAACAACCATCACTAATAACTGTTGGGCTGTGGTCAATAATAATCATCATTTACCATCCATTTCCAATTAATCAAAATTAATGTCATACATTTGATAGTTAAGTCACATGTTTATACATGACATGTTTCCTAACATTTACATCCCCCATATTACAATTCAAAATGATTACTGTGTCTTTACATGTTTAGATACAAAAAGAATCCCTGTGTGTATACATATGGGCAATGGAGAGCAGCGGATGTCCCAAAACTACGCCTCAATCCTCATTGGGCTTCTATGTGCACTCTGTCGAGGGAAAAATAGAGGGATGAGCAACCACACGCTCAGTAAGGCTATAATGCAAGCATGGTAGATAACTACACTATCTACATGCTGATAATGTTATGGTACAAATCGTTTATATTCAGAGCATGAGGAAATAATAAAACTATACCACATGTATATACGTATATCATGTACTGAAAACATGGAAAATAGACATTTAAATATGGAAATCATAATGTGAAAGCCTCTCATGCTCTTTTTAGTAAAGACTTATCAATTTCATTGCAAATCATAAAGTTCATCATAAATCATTCTCTCAAAGTGTAACACATTGTCAAAACATTAGCAAAACTCATCAACATCATGCATCTTTCCTTAAAAACACACCACAAGGTTCGACCCCACCTTTGGGTCTACCCAGGACAACGCAAATCATCATCGATATCTAAAACCATGTTATATCATATGAGACAGGTGGTCATTATATATATATATCAAAGACTATGTTGGCCAATTATGTCATAATCATCCCAGACCACACGGATCCCGGTGTGCGGGGTATCATGTTGGAATGAAGGGGGGTTAGTTTTTTGCTAGACTTTCAAAACAACATCACAACGACCCTGCACAGCGTACTCTATGTGGTCTACACAGTACAACGTACTCCGTGGACCCATATCATTGTTCGGAGTGCCTGTTGTAGGATTTATCTACCCCATGCCATGTGTAACCTACACAGTCTCAAGCGCACGTAAGAGCATTTCGTTTTCATGTAAGAGAGTCTCCCTGTCGAACAGAGCCTCCCCACCCCAACAGGCTTAAGGATGTTAGGCTTAAGGATCCTACCAATTTCATTTTAATGTAAGAGAGCCTCCCCGCCTAAAAGAGCGTCCCCCCCAACGGGCTTAAGGAGGTTGGGCTTAAGGATCTTACCAGCTCCACTGCTCATACATACCACAATGTGAAAATCTAGTGCAAACAAAGCTCTAGCACGATATCATGCATCGTTAGTAAATATCCTCGTACGAGTAACGCTCCAGTACAGTTTTATGCATGATAAATAATGAAGAAATCACATACGAGCATAGCTCCATTATGGTTATATGTATGAGTAATTCAAGGAAAACCCACATACGAGCTAGTAGCTCCAGTACGGCTTACAAAACATCATTGACTTAAAATATTGTGCGAGCTAGGCTTC
This sequence comes from Firmiana major, assembly GCA_033439115.1. NCBI lineage: Eukaryota > Viridiplantae > Streptophyta > Magnoliopsida > Malvales > Malvaceae > Firmiana > Firmiana major. The sequence continues at coordinate 14,053,851 of CM065903.1, read as the reverse complement.
AGCACATTTCATGCATATTGAAAACATCAAAATCAAGTGTGAGCAAATCTCTAGCACAATTTAACTCGTATAAGTAAGATAAGTGGCTCTATTTTGACAAATCCTTTTCAAAACCAAAGTCGGCACCTCACTTGTGCTATTTCACAAATCATGAAATCACTAGCCAGCCTAATTATCCATTTTTGCTTAAAATAAAGCAATACATTTCGTAAAAATGTCAAGACATGTGATTATGCAATTGTTAGCCTTACTATATCCCCTTTATGAGAATCACTTCAAAAACCAAATCATATACATATCTACTTGTAGTCATTCACATATACCATCAATCACTATTCTAAATAACCATGCATTTTACAAAGCCCTATATTCACCCATAAAATACGAGCAACTATCTTTATATACTTACGAAATTCATTTACTTGGAAATCGTGTTGAACGATTTCCTCTTCTTAGAGCTGCTTGATTAGGCAGTTCGATTTACCTCTAAGGAACTCTCGGGGACTGCACGAGATTACGTTTCACATAAATTTTAAATCCAATGAAATAAAGCTCTTGCACTTACTATAGTCGATTCGACTTATAGTTTTCATCATTACTTGTAAAGTACATTTTTGATTGCTCTACTTATCTCTCGAGAGTCTATTAATTCATACTAAATCCATATTTAAGCTCATAGTGTCTCTAGTTCATCATTTACTTCACTATGGCATTTCGTCAAACACTTTATATACTATTCTCATAACTTCCCAAATTTTACAATGTAGCTTCATTCAATCATCTCAACACCTTGTATATTACTTCACTAACACCTTAGCATAATCCATTTATCATCAATTCAACCATATGACACTTTCTCACACGAGATTCATTATAGGTTATACTTGTTCCATTTCATTCTAGTAGTTTCAATCATCAATACATAAACCAATCTATTCACAAGAACAACTAAATAAATATACTTTAAGTTGGTGTATTAGAAACTCACCTAGCTTGACTTTCCCCTTGCTCCAAATAAGAACACTCGTTTGCTCCTTCAATCCAACAAATGAAGTGCTGACTCTAAGCTATGTTGTTCTTCTCTTTTCTATGAACAATGTTGCTCTAACTGAATTTATAAGTGATTTAAAGGAAATGATTTGCTTATAAAGTTATTCTGATGATATGTTCTTGAGCGTGTAATGATTGTGTGTCATATGGTCCGACTCGCACTGATTTTGAGACAAAGTCGCTGGTGAGATCATGCTGCACTACTATCTGTTCTGTTTCTGCTTCTGTGGTCCACGAAGTGCGATGTACCATGCAGCACACATGCGAGTACAATGTATCGTGTTTTTGATTCTAGTCTTCAGACATTTTTATGTGTGAGCCGTATTGGGTAGTTAACCACTCCCACGGTAATTGACATCCTAGCACACCTGGGCCGTGATTGCCCGGAGTCACCGACATTGGCCAATATTCATTTTGAAATCTAATATAGCATGTTCTTCCTTGCCTCGTATATTTTATTTTTTGAACTGACCGTTGGAACGATATCCTCTATTTGATTTTATTGATTGACCGTGTGGAATTATGTTATTCTATTTGCATAAAGACACTGTGGGGGCCACCTCTTGAGGTCTGTCGGAGCAAAGTACTACACAGTCATCATAATAAAATGCAGTACAATGTTTTGAAAATTTCATATTTTGAAAGGAAATTGTCTACTTTGCTGCTTTAAGTTGTGGACTTTGTATTTACTGCAGTAAACTGATTACACTGTTAATGTTGATTTTCGACTCCGATGTGTACTGTGATTTTTGGAAACTGTTTATTTTGTTAATTAAAGTTTTGGGTTATTGGTATTTACCACAGTAAACTGATTACTCTATCGAAATTGATTCTGTTTCTGATTTTTCGACTCTGATTTTTTTGAATTGACAGTGGTTCTGTATATTTTTCCTAATAAGCCTATTTTACTGATATATATTTAGGTAGTGTATTTATCTACCTATCATGTGTTTTTCTTACTGAGCACATTGAGCTCACCCCTTTACTTTCCTCCACAGAGTTTCACCAGTAGCTGAGCTTGTTTTTGGAAGTTAAATTATTTTGTACAGCCATACATCAGCAAAGTACACTGCGCTAAAGGTATACCTAGTATAGACATATGCTTTCGTATCTAAATTTTGTAAGTACAATAATGTTTAGAGAAACGTGTTTGGAGAATGTGAACATGAAAGAACAATTATGATGATTAACCAAAATGTATTTCTATTGGATTTTTAGTTAAAATTTGTGACGAAGAAATTAATTTATTAAATTGAGTTATTGTTTTGACCTATTAACGACTCGTAGCCCAACTAAAATTTGTGTAACACGGGTCCTTACAGAAGTGGTATCAAAGCAAGGTTGGCCTGATACGAGTCGACATTAGGAGTAAGAGAAAATTGGAAAGTTCACATCTCCGGCGTTACTGTAAATTGTTTATATACAAACGGGTATACCTGGCTGTATTTTACTGAGGAATTGTGTCATTGAATGAAGGAAAACTAATAGATGTAGCTAGTAGGCATCATAACCATTCTAATAGACGAGAGGGAAATTGTTTCTCGAGATTGTAGAGATAGGCCTAAGAGATAGAGCGAACCCTCATCTGAATGTGCACCTCATAGTTTAACCAAAAAATATGAAGTCCGCTACGTAAGATTTGAGCGGGACATGGAAACAATGATGACATTGTTTGGTCAAGTGATAGCAGCACAATAATAATGATGATGATTAAGGTATGACTGTAACTTAGAGAAAAACTAAGATAATTCTGAAAGTTCGTCCACTATTTTTACTTGAATCAAGAATCCAGTTATAATGGAAATTAGATAAATGAATTGGAAAAGTTATGCGAGCCCTTAAGGTGTACAACTATAAATAAGGTGGGTTTTGCAGTATTGATATTGAAATGGGAAGTCAAACTTTAAGGGAAATTTCCCTTGATCTAATCTGAGAGCCAACATTAGAGAATTACATGGGATATGTTTTTGGAGGCTTTTGGAAGGTAATATATCCCAAACACGGCACAACAAAAATTACGGATGAGATGATTGGATCGAACAAAAGGTAACAAGTCCGAGAATGAATATAAAATTAAATTTATAGCTTTGGAGAGCTATAATCTGATATGTTAAGTTACGAAATGAAGAAAGTCCAAAAGATTATGGAGGGATTGAGACCCTTAATCCGAGCTAGGTTAGCTCAACTTGATGTCATTTATGAGGAAGAAGTGCGCAAGACGCAACTGTGAGGATATAAGATGTATGTCTCTGAAATTACTAAGAAAAGAGAAAGGTAAAGAGCGTGACAGAAAGATATCTACTGAAGAAAGAGTGAAAATGAAAGAGTAAAGTCACTGTAACTAAAAGAATGAATCACAAAAATAATTGTATAAATGAAACTTGAAGGTTTCACTGCTTACGTGATTGATAAGGATAAGGCGTGTTCGGAATAAAAAGACATTCCTGTAGACAGGGAGTTTTTTCACCTATATATGGACGATCGGCGAGAGTTACCACTAGATAGAGAGATGAAGTCTTGAATTGATCTAGTACTTAGTACCGAACTAATATTCAAACCCTTATACTAAATGGCTTTGAATGAATTAGAAGAGCTGAAGACATAATTACAGGGATTATATGATAAAGGGATTATTAGATCGAGTGATCCACTTTGAAGTGTACTGGCGTTAATTGTTAAGGAGATTTGGAGTATTCTAGGTCACACTGTATCAAGAACGGGTGCCAATTGGGTTCTCTCAAAACAAATGTTATAGATCAGTGGAAAATACCCAAAACTAATAAAAAGATTCAGAGTTTTTAGGGTATAAGAGACATTGGAATATGAATTACATTTCAAATATGAGGATTCTAATTTGTATGTGCTTATGTTTTGAATGTGAGACTTAATTTTAATAAGGGAAGGGTTTCGTTATAATTGATGTATGAAATGAGACAAGTTTTGAAGTGTGATAAATTTTGAATACAGGTTATAATTTGGATAAGAGATGTATATGATGTATGAATACTTTTGGTATATAAAATGATTCAGCTCAAGTGATATAAATTGAGAATGAATTGTGTCCAAAGGATAAATAAGAACGTGCGATAAATTTTGGTATCCTACTTTCACTAAGGACTGAATCTTGAACCTTGGTGTCCATAACTAGTTTATGTGGTCAAGTTTAATGGCTAATAAAGGTATTTCAAAATACCTCTCTACCTGAAAAACTTGACAACGTCTAGAAATATCCTAGTCCATAACCCAAGAGGAAAGTGTATACAGGTACTTCGAGATAGGGATCGGGCTGCGTATTGATGCAAAATAGAAAGATAACTGCTTATGGATTTTGGCAATTAAAAGATCATGAGAAAAATTACCTAAACCATATTTGGAATTGGCAACTGTTATATTTGCATTGAAGATATGGCGCTACTACTGGTATAGTAAGAAATTATAGATTCCTATTAATCATAAGAGTCTTAGATATTTATTTTCACAGAAGGAATTGAACATAAGGTAAAGGAAATGACTAGAGTTAGTGCCTTGAGCAGAAGTAACCTCGAGACGGTGTTATATATATAATGGTCAGGAAATGCAAACTGTTGGAACATTCTATGAACCTCAAGTTGCATGCGGTTCTTCTATTACTGATGGCTATTGTACAGTAGATAACCCAAGATTTGAAAACTAGACTAGATTGATCGAATTAGACAGGCTTAGCGTGATGATAAATGTCGTATTGATGTAGCTATCAAATCTATATGGGTACTACAACAGATTTTTGTATTGGTACTAATGGTTTGTTGGGATTAGAGATAGAAAATATGTACCCAATGATTCACAATCAAAGACAAAAATTTTATGAGAAGCTCATTCATCAAGATATACTCTGTATCCGAAGAATAGTAAGATATATCAAAATCTCCCGAAGGTATATTGGTAACCAGGTATGATAAGAGATATAATCGAACTTGTGACTAAATGTCTCAAATGTTAGCAGATTAATGTAAAATACTAGAACCCTACGAGGTTATTACAACCTTTACCTATACCAATATGGAATTGAAAGCATGTGCCCAGGATTTTAAAGGCTTTTTGAAAGACCATTATCTATTAGCAGCATTTGTATATAATAACAGCTACCACTCAAGTATCATAATGGCACCGTACGAAGCGTTGTATGGTTGAAGGTGACGATCATCGATTGGATGGAAAAAAGTGGATGAAAGAAAGATATTTGTAGCTGAGCTGGTTAAGCAAGCTTCTGAGGATGCTTAATTGATTTTTGAGAGGTTGAAAAAGCTCAGGGAATGCACAAGAGTTATTCTGACCAAAGACGAAAACCCTTGGAATTTTTAGTCGGAGATTCGGTGTTTCTAAAAGTTTCATCTTCCAAGGGCATAATGAGGTTTGGCAAGATAGGAAAGTTAAGTCCCCAATATATTGGACCTCTCGAGATCTTAGACTGAGTGGTAGACAAGGCTTACAGATTGGTGTTACCGTCAGAATTATCAAGTATTCATAATGTTTTCCATGTTCTGATGCTGCACAAGTAACATCCAAATACGATGCATGTGGTAAAATATGAACCACTAGAGTTGATGGAGGATATGATCTATGTGGAGAAGCCAACTCAGATATTACACAGGAAAAAGAAGGTATTGCGGTCTAATACGATTACTTTGATCAAGGTTCTACGATAATATCATATATCGAAAGGAATTAAAAGGCTTAATGCGTGAAAAATATCCACAGTTATTTAAGGATCGATATAACTTTAAATTTGGGGACCAAATTTCCTAAGGTGGGGATAATGTAAATCTTATGAAATTCTTCGGAATTTGGTTTTTAGTAATGCCAATTTGGAAATAAATCATACTTAAATGTGGTTAATCAAATTTAATTATACTTTAACCTTAATGTAAGAGGCCTAGACAAAGACAATTAACCAAACTATATATATTGTCACAACCCTCTCTCCCAGTCCGTGACCTTTACCTTACCACTTACAGTTGGGCTGTGAGTCAACATCCAAGCCATATCTCATCCATTTTATAGTTTAAATAAATTTATACAAAAGAAGTAGAATAGAAACTGGATATATATATATATAAGTATGGAAGCGTCTACATCGGTTTCTATTATATACATTCCTCAAATTTACAAAATACAAACTTTACTGTGCATTAATTTACAAGATACAAAAAGTTTTCATCTCAAGTGTATACCTCTCTATACTGCTGGATGACCGAAGCAAAACAATAGCAGGGACGACTGCAGTGTACTCACTACTGCGTAGAATCTATGAAGGAGAAATAAGGGGGTGAGCTAACACGCTCAGTAAGGAAAATATGGAAACAAGTAGATAACTACACTATCTATATGCTTAAAATACATATATATTCATTTTCCTTATAAACATATGCATTCTCTTTAAAACAACTTCCATCAATGCGAAAACTGTTAATTCGCTAGATGGGTATATACTTATTCACATAGAATCACATAGCATATTCCAATCCACACAGTTCATAATACATTTAGCAAATCAATATATTTGAGACATAAATTATGGGTTCTCATATCCCTAGCCACACAGCAGGGGGACATATGCCACCTCACACAGTAGTCACAATGTTGTATCACACAAATATAAAAAGCTTTATTGCCATAGTCAGATTCTAGACAACACTGATCAGGTGTGCGGGAACCCTACGCTTGGGAAGGCGGATCAACCATCCCTTCTGCTCATACTCAAATCACGGCACATCGTACTCTGTGGCTAACGCTCATGGTACATCGTGCTCCTGTGGATCCTTATCACGCATTTCTATTATCTAAAAATCACGTGTGAACAGGTCAGTGTAAGGCACACAGTAGTACACGACGGCTCTAGCACGATTTTGTACTCATTACACCACATTCATAAAATACGTGTAAGCAGGTCAATGCAAGACACACAGCGATATGAATGAATGCGTGGTACCAGGATCAATCAATGATAATGCTTTCAAATCAAAAATAAGGATGGTACCTTTAATCACATCCGAGGAAGTTTCTATAGATGCCTGGTCCAATGTAAACACTCGCCCTCGACCAATAGCTTACTTCCCTTTCTCTTCAGTTATGGCCTTCTTCTTGGGTGTAGGTGTCTCAACCGTGGCCTTCTCTAGCATTTTTCCCTTTTGTGGGGCTATATCAATCAACTCTGGGCATTCCCGAGCTATGTACCCTGGTTTACAACACCTATAACATAATCTCATTGATAACGGGCATGGCCTACCCCTATGATATCTACCATATGACCTACACTACTCTGTGGTAGGTCGAGGTCCGCTAATAACTATGCCCCTCGAAGCTGGATGAACTGGAGGCTTCGGAGGCCTCTCTCATACCTCCTCGATTTTAGGCCCCTTACCGAATAACCTTTGGCCTTTTATGAATCCTCTGTCATCAACTAACCTCTTTCGGTCTCTATCTTTGCCTTTACCACTCTTGCTCAATTTCGAGGTGTGCAACTCATAATCTTATTCACGTAGCTGAGCTCTGCGTATTGCCTCATCATAAGTGGTAATGTCCAATGGAGCTAGTTGAGCTCTAATAGAAGGTCTCAGTCCCTTAAGAAATTTCTGAACCATTTTGTCCTCAAGGCCTATAGTGACTGTATCATATCTGCCCAGGAATGTGAATCTAGACTCATACTCATCCACTGTTCGGTTTTCCTGAGTCAATGTCATAAATTGCATCTGCATCTTTCTCTGAGCAGTGGCTAGAATGTACTGCCTCCTAAAGGCATCAAAGAATATATCCCATGTCACAACCGGGTACCGTGCACTCAACATCGGCTGTGTGGCCATCCACCAATACTCGACTTCATCCTCCAATATAAAAGCCACAAAGGTGACCTTCTCGGTGTCAAAGCAATGGAAAAATCAGTAAAGCTTCTCTATACTACGTATCTAATGCTCAGCTAACATTGGGTTCTTCATCCCATTAAATGAAGGTAGTCCACACTTTTGAAACTCTCTCAATCTACCCAGGTCACAATCTACTAACCTATTGTGGAGCTACAGGATCTTGAACCGGTGGGGGAATGTCCTGAACTGAAGGGGGTATAGGTATCTCTACCTCTACATCTTGAGGTCTCAGTGCAGGCTATGCTAGCTCTTGTCTCTCAGGTGCAGTAGCTTGGCAAGCAGGGTTCTCTTGTCTACCCTCAAATCTGGCCATAGCCTGTGTAAACATCTCCATAACAGTTTCTCCACTGCACTGTAACTGCACTATACATTCCTCAGCGGCCTCACTAAGATCAGGTGGATCTCTACTAGAACTAGAACTACTGCGTCTCTCGGGCTCATCTCTATGCCCTTGAGAGCGCGAACTCTCTCATCTACGAGTACGTCGTCTAGCAGACATCCTGTATACTCAAAATAAGTGTCTCAATCACATTTTCCAGCTTGGTATACACATTTGTATCCTAATAAGGCACAGTACTTTAGGGATGTATAATTTCCTAAATATGGATACTGACTCACATCAGACCAACTCAGCTCTGATACCATTAATTCTGTCATGACCCTCTCTCCCAGTCCGTGACCATTACCTTACCACTTACAGTTGGACTGTGAGTCAACATCTAATCCATATCTCATCCATTTTATAGTTTAAATAAATTTATACAAAAGAAGCAGAATAGAAACTGGACTTTTATTTATAAGTACAGAAACGTTTAGATCAATTTCTATTATATACATTCCCCAAATTTACAAAATAGAAACTTTATTGTGCATTAATTTACAGGATAATAAATTTTTCCTCTCAAGTGTATACCTCTATATACTGCTGGATGATCGAAGTAAAACGATAGCAGGGACGACAGCAGTGTACTCACTACTGCGCAGAATCTGTGGAGGAGAAATAAAGGGGTGAGCTAACACGCTCAGTTAGGAAAATATGAAAGTAAGTAGATAACTACACTATCTACATGCTTAAAATACATATATATTCATTTTCCTTATAAACATATGCATTCTTTTTAAAACAACTTCCATCAATGCGAAAACCGTTAATTCGCTAGATGGGTATATGCCTATTCACTCAGAATCATACAGCATATTCCAATTCACACAGTTCATACATAGAAAATGCTTTACATTTAGCAAATCAATATATTTGAGACATAAATTATGGGTTATCATATCCCCAGACACACAGCAGGGGGACATATGCCACCTTACACAGTAGTGACAATGTCATATCACATAGATATAAGAAGACTTATGGCCATAGTCGGATTCCGAGTAACACTGATCAGGTGTGCAGGAACCCTGCGCTTGGGGAGGTGGATCAACCATCCCTTCAGCTTATACTCAAATCATGGCACATTGTACTCCATGGCTAACGCTTAAGGTATATCGTGCTCCCGTGGATCCTTATCACCCATTTCCATTGTCTCAAAATCATGCACGAGCAGGTCAGTGCAAGACACACAGTAGTACATGACGGCTCTAGCACGATTTTTTACTCATTACACCACATTCATAAACTACGTGTGAGTAAGTCAATGTAAGACACACAACAATACATGACGGCTCTAACATAGTTTTACTCAACACACAGCATAATCATGAAAACCTCGTGCGAGCAACTCAGCGTAAGACACACAGCATACCTGAGGCATCGAGCATAGTATTACTAGGAAATTACATCCGAGCATAGTCTGAGTAAGACACATAGCAATACTCAAAGGCTTCAGCATGGTTCTCAAAAATCTAGTGCGAGCATCTCGAGTGGAACACATAGCAGCACCCGAGGCATCGATCACTCTTTTGTTTTTCTCAAATCCATTTAAAAATAACGTACGAGCAGGGCTGGTAAATCTACCGTTGCCACTCATGCTCTAGCACGATTCCACACAAAAAAGAAATAGAAGGGGCTTCATGTACTGTTTTGAGTGAGAGGGCAAATCTCCCTTAAATCACTTATTAAAAGAATTTCATGCAAATGATTAAACCGGGAGCCCGTCTATTATTATTCTTTCTCAAAACGTTTGCAAAAACCTCTTTTCACAACGATCGTAGAAGTCATGCAACTCATACTTATAAACTTATTCTCGTACATAGTTTTTACCTAGATATACCAATATCTATATACATATCGCATACATTCGCACATAACAGGTAAGAAAACATACGTATAGCTATCTCTAATAGCTCGCATAAGTCCTTTACCTCGAATCACGCATGAATCACTTTCCTTTGAGTTCATTTTCTCGCGATTCTATCTTATCAGCTCTAACTTTATCTTCTAGAGCTGAAATTGTGTACTACACACATCAGTATATTGTCATTTACTTCATTTCACTTGCATGATATTCAAATCAATGCATTGGGCCATTTATATCTCATTTGGCATTGTTACATCATTATTAGACTTTACTCTTTCATAAGTCCATTTCGAGTATATAACTGATTTTCGAAAATCTCTCAGACTCTTTAAGTCTATTGATTCGTATTAAACCGGTATTAAGCTTACAATACCTCAAGTTCATTATTTCATTTCATTTTAGCATTTCATCGAATACCACATATACTCACTTTCAACCATTATTGTTTCCATCACATGGATTTCACCAAATTATCATACAAGCATATTTACATGCTCAATAACATCAATGCATACTTAATTCATCATTTAATCCTTGCCTATTAATCCTTCTCTCATTTTGACACTTTAAACCCTTTATAGGTCTTGGAAGATTAGGCATGAACTAGGATGTTTCAACCATAAATCTATATACCAATAAACTAATACCAGTGTATAAATCAACATATATGAGATTGATACATTGAAATCTTACCAATCTCAGCTTTTCTCCTTTTTTACAACTTTGAGGAAAAACTCCTTTTCTCTTTCGATTCAACAAATTCTACCTCTCGTTTCCAACTATGTTGTTCTTCTCCACTTTATGAACAACTTTGATGTAATAAACTTTTCTCCTATCTCAATGGAAGGTGTTGTTACTTTGGAGAGGAAAAACTAGGTCACTTGGTTTCAAAATGGAAGGTCTTAATGTTTCTCCCGTGAAATGCAGTTCAACTATCCAGTTTATATAGAAATTGCTTGATGAGATCGATCTCCATAAGTGAGGGATCGATCTTCTTCTGCTTTTAGCCTCTCTGCATTCAGTTTTTAGGCATCAGAGATAGATCTGTCGAAGAGCATGAGATCGATCTTAGCCAGGTAGAGAGCTTAAGAGATCGATCTGCTTCTAGCAGAGGCATAAGGAGATCGGTCTGCTTGATGATGAGATCGATCCTTGCTTGGTAGAGGCTTACTGATATCGATTTGGCTTGAAGAAGAGATCGATCTCCTATTGCTCTGTAGCATACTTAGCCAAATTTCATCCTAAATTCTCAAAGCTAACTTCATATCAATTTACTTCACTACTCATTTTGCATTCAATCCACATTTATCACTTAAAAAGGTCCATTTCTTATGATTCATACTCAATGAAACTTGTGTGTACATCACAAACTCACATAACAAGTGTGTACATCAAATCTACTGACCTTACATCACTTATGATTCATATACATAATCAAGTGTACACTTAGAGAATCATAAGGATTACATATAAAAATACAGGCCTTACATATATATACATACATACATATACATGAGGGTGAGCAAAAACATGTTCACTACTTTAGATCAAGTATATGGATATAAGTATAAATATATATAGGAGTATGTGTATTTATCAGTAAATATACATATTTACTTATATATATATAAATATACAAGTGAGTGCACATAAAACCATTTGGCCGAGAGCCTCTTATGACATGCCCATGTGAGTGTAGCTGTAAAATATGTATGGGTGCATAAAATTACTAAGGGGTAAAAGGGCAGAGGATTTGCACGGTTTGGGACAAACCAGAGAAGAAAACAGTGAGGCAGTATGAGGATGTCAGACTGAGAAGAAGATGTGTGAAAGCAAGATGATGGGATGGCTCGGTAGGGAAAGGAAATGGCAAAAAGAATAGGTGATGTTCTGGCAGCATAGGGAAGAGAAGTAAGCAGTTGTCGAACCACTCCCCATTCCCTCCATCTTCATGCCATCGTGCCTTTCAACCCTACTATGCCTACTCTGACTTCCAGTACCCTAACTAAAGAAATTAAAGGAAAGGAGAAAATATATATATATATATATGTGTGTGTGTTAATGTGGTAATGACAACAACAGTAACAGAGAGAGATGGATGAGAGGTCGAGAAAGCAAAATGAAAGTAGTAGAAAAAGGGACATGAGAGGAAGTAAGGCGTGGGCAGTAAGGCAGATCATGTCTTCATTTCTCTTCCTGGATGCTGAACAAAATGAAGAAGCGTGAGGACAGGGCGTGATCAAATGACTGAAGTAAGCTAGAGCAGGGCGAAACCGAGAGGAAGGAAGAATTTAGGTTGGTTGAACGTGTCGCAGCTAGGTAAAAGTTTGAACAGTATAAACAAGAGCATCGCTGAATCCAGAGGCTAGCAGAAGATACAAAACAGAGGGAAACAGGGGGCACGAGGCTGGCAAAGTGGTGAGGTGATGAAGAAGGTAACAGACCGAGACGATGAAGGATGATAGTAGAAGCATAAAGGAGAGCAAGACCAGTGAAGAAAGCTAAGCAATCTAAAACAGAGGCTTAGTGTCATGACCATTTTCATCCATTTCATCTAAAAATCACCATAAGTTTTTTGCTTTTTCGTTTCCTTACCCAGTCGTGAACAACCCTCACAAATACAGTTGGGCTGTGAGTCAGTATTAATTACCATTTCCACACATCTCTTAATTAATCAAAGGCATACATTTAAAAGTTTAAGTCATATACTTATACATGACATGTTTTCTAACATTTACATCCCCTATTTTACAATTCAAAATGATTACTGCGCTATTACATGTTTATATACAAAAAGAATCCCTGTGTGTATACCTCTTGGTGATGGAGAGTAGCGGATATCCCAATACAACGCCTCAATCCTTCACTAGGCTACTATGTACGCTCTGTAAAGGGGGAAAGTGAATGGGATGAGCAACCACACACTCAGTAAGGCAATAATGCAAGCATGGTAGATAACTACACTATCTACATGCTTATAGTGTCATGTATAAAAATCATTAGTATCTAGAGCATGAGGAAACATTAAAACTATGCCACATGTATATACATATATCATGTACTGAAAAACTTGGAAATATGCATGTTAAAAACATGGAAAATCATCGTGTAAAACCTCTCATGCTCATCATAATAAAACTAATAGTTCTATCTCAGATCATAGATAACATATCGTCCAAACATTTGTAAAATACATCGCAATATCTCAAAAATATCCCACAGGATTTATCACTTTCGCAAAACACATCAAAATTCATCACAAATAGTAATACCATCTCTTAAACACAATCCCACAAGGCTCGAACCCTCCCTCGGGTCTACCCTAGACAACACAAATCATACTAAGTATACAAAACCATGTGATATCATGTGAGACAGGTGGTCACTATATACATCAAGGACTATGTTGGCCAACTATGTCATAATCATCCCAGACCACACGGATCTCGGTGTGCAGGGCATCATGCTGGAATGAAGGTGGATTAGTTCCTCGCCAGAATTTTTAATCAACATCACAAACCACACAATACAGCGTACTCCATGTGACATACACGGTACAACGTACTCCGCGAACCCATATCATGGTTAGGGGTGCCAGCCGTAGGTTTTATCTAGCCCATGCCATGCATACCCTACTCAGTCTCAAGTGCATGTGCGAGCATCTCATCCGTGTGACTAGCAGTCTACACGAGGCATCCAGTACGGCTCGTACGAGCATCTCATCTGTGTAACACATAGTCTACATGAGGCATCCAGCACGACTCAATAGATATCACAGTGTGAAAACCTGTGAGAGCTAAGCTCCAACACGATTCATGCAATCATCGATAAATTCTCTCGTACGAGCAGTGCTCTAGTACGACTTTTATGCATAATAAATAATGAGGAAATCACGTACGAGCGTAGCTCTAGTACGGTTATATGCATAAGAAAATCGATGGAAAACCTCGTACAAGCTAGAGTTCCAGTACGATTTATAAAACATCATAATTCAAATCAAGGTGAGAGCTAAGCTCCCGCACATTTCATAAATATCAGAACATCAAAATCCAGTGTGAGCGGGTCTCCGGCACGATTTAACTCATATAAATCTGATAGGCAGCTCCATTTCGACAAAACACATTCGAAATCATAATTTACACTTGGCTCATGATATTTCGTGAACTCATGGAAATTAAACAGCCAGCCTATCCATAACTTTGCTTAAATCAAAGTAATGTATTTCATAAGAATACCAAAAGCATGATAATTATGCAATTATTAGCCTTACTATCCCTTTTTGTAAGAATCACTTCAAAACCAAATCATATATATATATATATTCGTAGTCTTTCACATAAACCATTAATCTTTTTCTAGATAACCATGCATTTGCAAAGCCCTATATACACCCACAAAATACGAGCAGCTATCTCTAAGTACTTACAGAATTCCTTTACCTAAAATTGCGTCGAGTGATTCCAATTCCTTAGAGCTGTTCGATTGTGCAATTTGATTCGCTTCCAATAAAATCTCCGGGACTACACGAAATTATGTATCACATCAATTTGATCCAATGAAATAAAGTTTTACTCTTACTATAGTCGATTCGACTTCTAGTTTCCATTAACATTTATAAGGCCCCATTTTGATTGCTCTACTTATTTCTCGAGAGTCTATTGAATTCTTTAGACCTATTTATTCACACTAAATCGATATTAAGCTCATAATACCTCTAGTTCATCATTTACTTCACTATGGCATTTTATCAAAAACTTTATATGCTTATTTTCATAACTTGACTAATCTCACAATGTAGCTTCATTCAACCATCTCAAAATCATACATATCACCTCATTAACACCTTAGTATAAGCCATTTATCATAAACTCAACCATATTACATTTTCTCACACTAGAGTCATTCTAGGTTATACTTGTTCCATTACATTCTAGGTAGTTTCAATCATTAATACATATACCAATCTACTCACAAAAACAACTAAATAAATATACTTTAAGTTGGTGTATTAGAAACTCACCTAGCTTGACTTTCCTCTAGCGTCAAATAAGAACACTCATTTGCTCCTTCAATCCAACAAATGAAGTGTTGACTTTAAGCTATGTTGTTCTTCTCTTTACTATGAATAATGTTGCTCTAATAACCTTTTCTCAAATCTTTATGGAAGGGGGTGAACTCTAGAGTTAGAAAGCTAGGTTAATGTTAAAAATGGAGAAAATGTGTTTGCTCCTGTGAAATGCAGATCCAACTACCCAATTTTTATTGAAAATGCTTGAGGAGATTGATTTGCATTGGGTAGAGATCGATCTGGCCTTGCTTGAATCCTTCAGTTTTTGACATTTTGCAAGCAGAGGATCGATCTGTTGAATGCATGAGATTGATCTGCTCAAGGTAATGAGATCAATCTGTTTTAGGCAGAAGGCTTTGGATATTGATCTGACCTATCCAGAGACCAATGGAGATTGATCTTTCTAAGGGAGGAGATCGATCTGGTCTAACCCGAGATAGCATAAGATCGATTTGCTTAAGTGAAGGATCGATCTCCCTCTTACAAAAAGCTTAGTATAGTGTTTTCCAGGCTATGAGATCGATCTCTCCTTAGATGAGATCGATCTGCATTGCTTCCTGCAGTATTCTAGCTGAAATTTGTCTAAGTTTTTAAGGTTAAACTCCCATTCAATCACTTCAATACCCATTTTGCATTTCATTCGCACTTAACACTAAAAAATATCCAATTCTTATGATTCGTTTATCATGTAACTTGTTTACACATTATAGAATCATACTTATTACATCAAAATTTATGGGTCTTATAATTCTCCCCTCCTTGACAACAACTCTGGGTACTTCTCTTGTATCATGCTTTCCAATTCCCATGTAGCTTCCTCGGGAGTGTGATATTGCCAAAGAATTTTCACTAAGGGAATTGTCTTCGACCTTAACACCTTCTCTTCCCTATCCAATATCTAAATCGACTTCGTAACATACGTCATACTCTCATTGAGTTCTAATGGCTCATATCTTATCACATGTGTCAGGTCCGGGTGGTACTTCTGAAGCATAGAGACGTGGAAGACGTTATGAACACTTGCCAAGTCTGGTGGCAATGCTAACCTATAAGCCTTATCTCCCACTCTCTTCAAAATCTCAAAGGGTCCGATATATCGAGGGCTCAACTTACCCTTCTTACCAAACCTCATTATCCCTTTCGAGGGAGAAACTCTCAAGAATACAGACTTACCCACAACAAACTCTAGTGGTCTCCGTCTCCTGTCAGCATAACTCTTTTGATAGCTCCGAGTTGTCTGTAACCTCTCACATATCAACTAGACGTCCTCAAAGGCCTGCTACACTAAGTCTGGAGCAAAAATCTGTCTGTCACCAACCTCTTCCCATCCAATAGGGGATCGGTATCTACGTCCATACAGTGCCTCATACGGTGTCATCCCGATACTCACATGATAGCTATTATTATAAGCGAACTCGACTAATGGTAGGTGATCATCCCAAGAGCTTCTAAAATCCAGTACACACGCTCTCAACATATCCTCCAGGGTCTGTATAGTCCTCTTTGACTGACCATCTGTCTGAGGATGAAAAACGGTGCTAAAACTCAATTGGGTCCCAATCGCTTCCTGAAAGTGTTCCCAAAAATAGGAAGTGAAGTAGGCATCCCTACCGAAACAACGCTCATTGGAACACCATGTAACTGAACTATCTTTCGAACATAAAAGTTCGCCAACTGAGTAAGAGTATCTGTAGCTCTGATAGCTAAGAAATAGGCTAACTTCATCAACCGATCCACAATAACCTAAATGGCATCATGACCTCTATGGGTCCTTGGTAAACCCATCACAAAATCCATGGTGACGTGCTCCCACTTCCATGTCTGTATCGGTAGAGGCTGCAATAACTCTGCAGGCTTCTGATACTTTACCTTCACCTACTGACAGATGAGACATCTAGCGAAATATTCAGCAATGTCTATTTTCATTCCAGATAACTAATAAACTTTTCGAAGGTTTTGATACATCTTAGTACTTCCCGGATGTATCGTATACTTTGATGAGTGAGCCTCTGCTTAAATCAACCTTCTGATCTTTGAATCCTCAAGAACACATACTCTGCCCCTGAACCTCAATAATCCATCTGTACTAAGTTCAAAATTAGTACCCACACCTGCCTGTATCTGACTCAACCAATTAATACATTGTCGATCGCTCTACTGAGCCTATCTAACATGACAAATCAATTCTAGCTCTAATCTCAAACTAGCCATACATCTTTCTGCATCAGGTGGGGCTACATCCAAACTGAGTTTCGTAAATTGTTCTAACAACTCATGTTCCCTAACCATCATATAAGACACCAACCCAAGGCTCTTCCTGCTCAAGGCATCGGCAACTACATTCGCCTTACCTGGGTGGTACATGAATTTATAATCATAATCCTTCAGGAATTCGAGTCATCTTCTCAGTCTCATATTTAACTCTTTCTATGAGAATATATACTTAAGGCTCCTATGATCTGTATATACCCGAAATTTCTCACCATACAGATAGTGGCGCCATATCTTCAATGCAAACACTACGGCCGCCAACTCCAAATCATGAGTCAAATAGTTCCTCTCGTGATCTTTCAACTATCTGGATAGGCAACTATTTTCCCATCTTACATAAGTAAACACCCCAGTCCTTGGTGTGATGCATCTATATACATAGAGAAACTTCCTGAGTTGGTAGGAATGGTGAGAACCGGAGTAGTGGTCAACTGAAGCTTAGGCTCCTGAAAACTCCTCTCACATGCCTCATCCCACATAAACTTAGCATCTTTTCGCGTGATACGTGTCAACGGAGCAGCTAGTCTGGAGAAACTTTCAACAAATCTTCGATAATATCATATTAATCTCAGAAAACTTATGATCTCAGTAACTGTCTTGGGCTGTTCCCATTGTACAACTGCCTCAATCTTGGATGGATCCACTGATACCCCATCCTTCGACACAACATGGCCCAGAAATGAGATTTGTTCCAACCAAAAGTTACACTTGCTGAGTTTGGAATATAATTCCTTCTCTCGAAGGGTCTGCAGAACTATCCTCAAGTGCTACTCATGATTTTCCTTGGACTTGGAATAAACCAATATATCATTAACAAACACAATCACAAACTGGTCCGGCTACGGCTTAAATACATCATTCATCAATGCCATAAATGTTGTGAGGGCATTCATCACTCCGAAAGGCATAACCAAAAACTCGTAGTGGCCATAACAGGTACCAAATGTTGTCTTGGGTACATCTTCACTCCGTATCCTCAACTGATGGTACCCATATCGTAAATCTATCTTAGAAAAGACATGTGCTCCCCGAAGCTGATCTAACAAATCATCAATGCATGGAAGGGGGTACTTATTCTTAATGATGGCCTTATTCAATAATCGATAATCTATACACAGTCGGAGGCTCCCATCCTTCTTCCTTACAATAGAACTGGAGCTCCCCAAGGTAAGACACTCGGTCTAATAAACCCCATCTATAACAACTCTTACAATTGCTTCTTTAGCTTTTCCAACTCTATCGGAGCCATTCTATAAGGTGGCTTAGATATCGGCTCTGTACTAGGTACTAACTCTATACAAAACTCCATTTCCCTATCAGGTGGTAGCCCTGGTAAATCATTTGGAAAGACATCAGGAAACTCTAGAACTAATGAAATGTCTCTCAATTCTAGGTATGCCTTATCTATGTCAACCATGTATGCAATGAACCCTTCACATTATCCTTTCCACTGTTAGCAACATAAGTCATCACATTAACATTCATAATTGATAAATAAATTCATCTCCCAAATATGATGAATTAAAATTATACTCTTTTCATTTACAATAATCATGTTCTTTCATTTCCTTAAAACAAAACTTACAATAAGATTATCTATCTCTGAAAACATCAATTTCTTAGCATGACAATCCATAACAACATGTTTTGCAGCCAACCAATCCATTCCTAAAATTACATCAAAATTGCTCATACTCAGTAGAATTAAATCGGCTGCCATATCTTTCCCTCCTATTTTCAGCCTACAATCCTTATACACATACTTAGTCAACTGACTATCAATCATATGTGTAGAGATTATTAACATTCTATCTAATAATGTGGGTTTTACATGCTTTAATAACTTATGGGCAAAGGAAGGCGATATAAAGGAATGTGTGGCACCAAGATCAAACAATACAAATGCTTTGTTGGCTCTACCGAGAGGGGGGTGAATCGGTTTACTAACAATAATGGCAAATTTTAATTTAATCTTATATCAATCAGAAAATAATAGCTTGCAATAATGAAATTAAACAATTTAATGCAAAGTAGGGAAGAGAGAAACAAACACAGTCGTTTATAGAGGTTCGGCCAAACTCTTGCCTACGTCCTCTCTCCTTGACCTTCTTGTCAAGTGCTTTCTTTCTCTCTTTCAATAGAGCTTACAATGTTCCTTTTACAGGTTAAGGAATAACCTCTCTACCCTTAGCAATACAGAAGTGTATTCACCCTTTTACAATTCTCTCTCACTGAGGAACAATCCTCTTCTCTTTTAAAGTAAGGTTGAATACAAATTGAAGCTTTAAAGTGGGTAGCAAAAATAAAGCTTTTTGCACTTAAGCTTATACAATGGATCTCAATAAATGAGCTATGAAGACACAAGGAATGAAAGAATTAAAAGCTTGAGAGTGTTAGGAATGTGCAGCAATAGTCTCTGTTTTCTCTTTGTCTTCAATGCTTGGTTAAATACTGAAGGATTGGTAGTTGGAGCATTTAATGCTGTTTTTCCCGTTGAGATTTTGCAGAAACTAGCCGTTGGGTACCTCCAGTAGAGTGCCAGATCGATCTGCCATCTTGGCCAGATCGATCTCTTAGTTATAAATCCTGCAAGATTGAAGCACAAATACACAAGGAGATCGATCTCATAGGTTAGCAAATCGATCTGTTAGTTTGAAAATAATGGGGGAGATCGATCTGTCGAATAGGCAGATCGATCTCCTAATCTCTCTGTTTGAGGCAAGATCGATCTACAGATCGATCTGCCATGCAGTCTCGTAGTGGGGAGATCGATCTCTCAACAACACAGATCGATCTCCTTAGCTCTCTGATTTTGAGGAGATCGATCTCTTCCTTACCAGATCAATCTCTTAAGTTCTCTGTTTGAGTGTGGATCGATCTTCCAGATTGATCTACATTCTTATGCTCTTAAGGGAGATCGATCTCTTCCTAGACCAGATCGATCTCTCAACTCTAGCTTTAGCCAGATCGATCTCTTAACCCTTGCAGATCGATCTCACTCTACCTAAATCCCTTTGTAAAGGTTTAAGGCTTGGCAGATCGATCTCATTCCTTCATGAGATCGATCTCTCATCAAGTAAAAGCCCAGGAGATCGATCTCTCATAAGCCAGATCGATCTCTCATTAGCAGAACTCTAAGTTCTGGTACTGATAACCTCTAAACATGTTTTCATATCATCTTAATACTATTGAATTAACTTGTTTTGTCATTTCAAAATACATTAACTCAACAATCTCCCCCTTTTTGATATGACAAAACTTATTCAAACAAACATGTTTAGTGAATTTACAAAAACTCCCCCTTTTTGTGAGCTCCCCCTTTTTGTGAGCTTTTGACTTTGTTACTGACTTAACTCCCCCTCAATTTAATCATTCTTTTACACGTTTACCACAACCACACACACATGTTTTCTTCTCCCCCTTTTTGTCATATCAATAACACGAAAAGAGAATACTTATGGCATTTCAAAATGAGCATTTTCATTAACACAACCAATAACAAGTCAAACGACATTTCATTCAAGCAAATTCATCACAAATAACATCAAGTAGCTTAAATGATATAACTACACTAAATCAAAACACCTAAGGCCTATGGTGAGGGAGGAACACGATCCGAAAGATTCTCAACGTGCGTGCGTGTGACTTGCAGCTCATCAAACATCGCCTCTTGAGTCTCGTGAATCTTATCCACTCTTTGGTTTAATTCTTCAAACTTTCGCTGCTGAGATGCAAAGCCTTCATCGATTTTCTGATGGAGTTCACTGATCATCTTCATTATGATCTCCATGTCAGCAGGTGAGGATGGCTGAGCAAAAGGTGGAGCAGTCGAAGACGATGGTTCCGGAGCTGGTGCAGCAGGTGGGGCCACAGGGCAGTGGAGGGATCTTCCTCCATAGCTTCAGCAGGCTGCTGTTCCCTCTTTTTCTTCCAGTCGCCTCAAAAATCTTTGTAATATCCCATATGATGGAGGGTCCCGATGTTGAGGACGCTCTTGGGAGAGGGCAGTTCTCCAGTTTCGCAGCTGCAGTCAACGCCAACTCGTTGGATAAGATAGGCTAATGGTTGCGGAAAAACGATTGTGGTAGCTTGCCCACGCACGATCTTCAGCCAATCTTCATATATGAAACGAATGAGGTTGGGTTTTTGGTTTGTGGTGTGAATGTGATGGAGCCAGAAACGATCTAATCGCCTAATGGTTGAATGACGGGTACCGAAAGGACGGAGATTCCAAGAAATTATGAGGTGGAGTAACCGAAGGTGCATCGGTAGGTCACTCGTTTTGTCCCCAGGGAGATCAAACTCTAAGGAGACTTCCTCATCCTCATTAGTCAAACCTTCATTTTTCATGTGAAAGGCTTGAGCTAAGATATCGGGGTCTATTGGAATGGTCTTACCCATGACATAGGTTTTGAACCCATGAATTTTGCAAGTGTCATTAGGGTCAAAGATGAGTTCGGCATTGGAAAAGAATGCCCGAACGAGATTCGGAGGGACGGGAGTGTTGATTTTTAAAAATGACATCCAACCAAATTCCTCAAATTTTGACACGTATGGAAAATCAATGCGATTGAGGAAAGAAAAATCTATAGTCCGCCAATGCTTAATTGGCATGGTTGAGAAGTACTCTTCGTATCGCTTCCTTTTGGCAGGTGTTTTAAAACACCTATTGAAGGAAGCAATGGAAGCGGAAGGAGTGGGTTGGGAAGATGAACCAGCCTCTACATTGGTTCTAGGAGGTTTATGTCCTATTGTCTTAAGCCTAGGCATGATTCTAGACTCAAGAGATGTGCTAACTAGATTCACAATTGAAAAAATCAATGAAACAGTAACTAGTTTTGCCCTAGAAAGACAATGAACACAAATCTAAGAAAATTTTTGAGAAAAAAGTAAGAAATGTTGGTTACAATACCGAAAAATGACACGGAGATGCAAGGAGGACCGTACGGAGATCGATCTGAGGAGGAATCGAAGGAGGAGATGCGAGGGAATTTCGGAATTTGAAGATTGGGTTTTGTGAAATTTGGGAAATTTTCGCGAGTTTTTATACTCCAGGGCACAGGAGATCGATCTGTCGAGGCGACAGATCGATCTGTCACTTCCAGAAGCCAAGAGAGATCGATCTGTCGAATGGACAGATCGATCTGTTCGCAAACAGAGGCTTAAGTAGATCGATATGGTATATGCACAGATCGATCTGCAGTTTAACAGAGGCTTAGAGAGATCGATCTGCCAAATGCATGGATCGATCTTCTAAATGCGGAAGTTTGAAGAGATCGATCTGTCGTGTGGACAGATCGATCTGCCTTTTAACAGAGACGTAAGGAGATCGATCTTATGGTTAGAAGATCGATCTACTTAGCTTAACCTTGATGATTTAGGCTTGTTGGAAGTATGGAGATCGATCTATATTGCAAGGAGATCGATCTCTCATCCTTATTGCCAGAAAATCTTTGCAAAAACTCTTTTAAAATCAACTTGAAACCAAGATTTTTGAAACACAAAAGTCTTAAGGGATATTCATGAGTCCTAATTCACCTCTAAGGATACAAAACCTATCTCTATCAAGGGGTTTGGTGAATATGTCAGCTATTTGATGTAGAGTGTCAATGTACTCTAAAATTATATCCCCTTTTTGTACATGGTCTCTAAGGAAGTGATGTCTAATTTCTATGTGCTTGGTTCTTGAGTGTTGGATAGGATTTTTAGATAGATTAATGGCACTGGTATTATCACATTTAATTGAGACTTGCTTCATGTCAATACCATAATCTCTCATTTGTTGTTTAATCCACAACACTTGAGCACTACAACTACCAGCTGCTATATATTCATCTTCAGTTGTGGACTGAGCCACACTGTTTTGTTTCTTAGAGAACCAAGAAATTAACCTATTTCCTAAGAATTGGCAAGTACCTGAAGTACTTTTCCTATCTATTTTGCATCCTCCAAAATCAGCATCTGAATATGCATGAAGGGTAAAAGTTGAGTCTTTAGGGTACCAAAGTCCTAGTGAGGGAGTGTCTTTGAGGTATCTAAAGATCCTCTTAGTTGCCAATAAATGTGATTCCCTAGGAGAGGATTGAAATCTAGCACAAAGGCATACACTATACAAAATATCTGGTCTACTTGCAGTTAAATAAAGCAATGAGCCTATCATAGACCTATAGAGTTTAGTGTCTACACACTTACCTCTTTCATCTTTATCAAGCTTGATGTTGGTGCCCATTGGAGTGGCTTGAGGTTTGCAATTGTCCATTCCAAATCGCTTGAGCAAGTCCTTGGTATACTTTGCTTGATTGATGAAGGTTCCATCCTTTGTTTGCTTCACTTGAAGTCCCAAGAAGAATGTGAGTTCTCCCATCATGCTCATCTCAAATTCTCCTTGCATGATCTTAGCAAACTCTTGGCATAAAGACTCATTAGTTGAACCAAAAATAATGTCATCTACATACACTTGTACAACTAGTAAATCCTTATTTTTATTCTTAATGAATAAGGTGGTATCCACTTTTACTCTTGAAAATCCCTTTTCTATTAAGAATTTTGACAACCCTTCATACCAAGCTCTAAGAGCTTGTTTTAACCCATAAAGTGCCTTAGATAATTTAAAAACATGTTCAGGAAATTCATGATTTTCAAATCCGGGAGGTTGCTCAACATATACTTCTTCATTAATGAAACCATTTAAGAATGCACTCTTTACATCCATTTGATATAACTTGAAGTTTTTATAACATGCAAAGGCAAGTAACATTCTTATTGCCTCTAATCTAGCTACCGGTGCATATATTTCATCATAGTCTATGCCTTCCTCTTGTCTATAGCCTTGAGCAACTAGCCTAGCCTTATTCCTTATGATCACACTATTTTCATCCATCTTGTTCTTGAATATCCATTTAGTTCCAATTATAGAGTGATCACTAGGTCTAGGAACTAGTTTCCATACTTTGCTTCTCTCAAATTGATTTAATTCTTCTTACATTGCTAGGAACCAATTATTGTCATCTAAGGCTTCATTGGCATTCCTAGGCTCTATTTGAGATACAAAAGCTATATATTGGCACATATTCCTTAGTGATGATCTAGTTCTAACTCCAAGAGTTGGATCTCCTACTATTTCACAATCTTTTACATATCCTAACTCTCTTGGTGCTCTAGATTCTCTTTCTAAAACCTCTATTTCTTCTTCATCTTCTTTATTCAAGTCAAGCTTTTCTAGAAAGTCATCTTCTAAGCCTTCATCAAATATTCTAACATTTTCATCATTGGTTGAATCTTTAGATACATTATTTGATTCATCAAATATAACATGAATAGATTCTTCAACCATTAATGTTCTTTTGTTATAAATTCTATAAGCCTTTGAATTCAATGAGTATCCTAGGAATATTCCCTCATCACTCTTGGCATCAAATTTTCCTAAATTATCTTTCCCATTATTTAGAACAAAGCATTTGCAGCCAAAAGGATGGAAGTAACTAATGTTAGGCTTCTTACCTTTGTAGAGCTCATAAGGAGTCTTCTTTAGCATGGGTCTAATCATAGCTCTATTAATTATATAACATGATGTGTTTATAGCTTCAGCCCAAAAATACTTTGGTAAGTTATTCTCACATAACATGGTTCTAGCCATTTCTTCTAATGTTCTATTTCTCCTCTCAACTACACCATTTTGTTGTGGTGTCCTAGGGGCTGAAAAATTATGGCTAATTCCTTGATCATTGCAATACTCATCAAATCCTATATTTTCAAATTCTTTGCCATGATTACTTCTAATACTAGTTATTGTATATCCTTTCTCATTTTGAGTAATTTTTGTATAGGCTATGAATTTCTCTAAGGCTTCATTTTTTACTCTCAAAAAGAACACCCAAGTGAACCTAGTGTAATCATCAACTATTACAAATCCATAGTGTTTCCCACCTAGGCTAATGGTTCTAGTTGGTCCAAATAAGTCTAAATGCAGTAATTGAAGAGGCCTAGTGGTGGATACACTATTCTTAGGCTTAAATGTTGTCCTCTTGTGTTTTCCTTTAACACAAGCTTCACATATTTCTTCATGATCAAAGGATAGTTTGGGTAAGCCTATGACTAGATCCTTTCTAGCTAACTTAGATAACACATGCATGCTAGCATGACCTAGTCTTCTATGCCATAACCAAGATTCCTTTTTATTGTCTACCATTAAGCATATATTTTCATTTTTGAGTTCATTAAGATAGACAATATATATATTTCCTTGCCTATGACCTAGAAAAAGAACTTTATTTGACTTAGGATCTATAACATTACATTTCATGGAATCAAAAATTACTTTGTAACCTTTGTCACAAAGTTGACTAATGCTTAGTAAGTTATGCTTTAGACCCCTAACAAGTAATACTTTTTCTAAAGAAAAATGATCATTACCTATTGAGCCACTTCCTTCAACTTGGCCTTTGGAGTTGTCCCCAAAAGTGACTTCTCCACCAATTTTTGATTTGAAAGAATTGAAATGGCTTCTATCACCCGTCATGTGCCTTGAGCATCCACTATCTAAGTACCATGCTTCTTTTTTTTTAACTTTGTGGCTATGCTCAATCACCCACAAAAAATCAAACTTAAGTCTTAGGTACCCAAATTTTCTTGGGTCCTTTGAGGTTAGTAAATGCAATTCTTGATCCCATTGGGATCCATTTTGCTAATGCATTAACATCCTTTGAGTGAATTACTTCTTTTGGAATCCATATCCTTTTTACTATTTTTCCTTTAAGATTCCTCATTTTTATATTACAATTATGTGATGCATGTCCCTTTCTATTGCAATATGAACAAGTAGTTGCAGGTTTATTCATGCTCTTCCTAGCAATAAAACTTTTAATATGGGTCTCCCTACTCTTAGCATTATATCCTAAGCCATTTTTGTCAAAGAATGCCCTTTGGGTCTCTAGCATGCTATCTAACTTTTGTTGACCCATGTGGAACCTATTAAATGAATTATGTAGATTCCTATTTTTCTCTTTAAGGTCACAAATTTCTAGATTTGAAATCTCTATTTTCTTTTCACATTCTAATTTATCCAATTGCAATGTTTCATTTTCTTTTCTCAATTTGGATATTATCTTTTTATATTTCATACTCATAGATTCATACTCTAATGCAAGATCATCAAATGCATCTTGCAATTCATCAAAAGAATATTCATTGAGGCTTGAAGTTACCTTTTCATCCTCAATGGCCATGAAGCACAAGTTGGCAATGTCCTCATTTGATTCATCATCGGAGCAGTCACAGTCGCTCCATGTTGCCACCATTGCCTTCTTTTTATGGAACCTATCATTGGACCTTTTAAGAAGAGGGCAGTTAAATTTTATGTGTCCCGGTTTTTTACATTCATAACACACAATAGAGTCTTTTCTACCTACTTCTTCTTGGTCTCTCTTAATGTCTCTCCTATTGCTACTACTAGCTCTCATTCTCATGAACTTGTTAAATCTTTTGGCAAACATTGCCATCTCAAGATCCTCTTCACTACCACTCTCATTTTAATCTCCTCTTGAACAGTAGATTTTAGAGCAACTCCCACTTTCTTGGGTGTCTCTTCATTTCTTCTAAGTTTCATCTCATAAGTGAGCAAAGATCCTATCAATTCATCTAAGGACAATGTATGAGGATCCTTAGATTCCTCAATTGCAGTCACTTTAGCTTCCCAAGATTTAGGTAAGCTATTTAAAATTTTCTTTACCATTTCAATATTAGAATATATTTTTCCTAAAGACTTTAATCCATTAATTACATCTGTGAATCTAGTGAACATATCACTAATTGATTCTCCTTCCTTCATTCTAAAAAGCTCATAATCATGTGTGAGCATACCTACTTTTGTCTCCTTCACTTGGGTTGTACCCTCATGAGTTATTGCCAATTTGTCCCAAATTTGTTTGGTATTATCGCACCCGGAGACTCTATTGTATTCATTAGGACCTAAGGCACAAAATAATGTGTGCATAGCTTTGGCATTTAGCTGAGCACACTTAATATCATTTGAGTCCCATTCATCTTCTTCTTTAGGGATATCTCTTCCCTCTATTCTCTTTGTAGGGATTTGTGGTCCATTAACTATAATTCTCTATACTTCATAATCATTTGCTTGAATGAACAACATCATCCTAGTCTTCCAATAAGCATAATGCTCTCCATTAAACATTAGAGGTCTAACCGTAGAGTGCCCCTCTCCTACCAAACTAGTAGCTACATTGTTATGAGTCATTTGATCGTTTTTAACTCTTAGGAAGTTGTTCCTATGTGATTAAAGAGTCCTAGTTCTGATACCAATTGTTGGCTCTACCGAGAGGGGGGGTGAATCGATTTACTAACAATAATGGCAAATTTTAATTTAATCTTATATCAATCAGAAAATAATAGCTTGCAATAATGAAATTAAACAATTTAATGCAAAGTAGGGAAGAGAGAAACAAACACAGTCGTTTATAGAGGTTCGGCCAAACTCTTGCCTACGTGCTCTCTCCTTGACCTTCTTGTCAAGTGCTTTCTTTCTCTCTTTCAATAGAGCTTACAATGTTCCTTTTACAGGTTAAGGAATAACCTCTCTACCCTTAGCAATACAGAAGTGTATTCACCCTTTTACAATTCTCTCTCACTGAGGAACAATCCTCTTCTCTTTTAAGGTAAGGTTGAATACAAATTGAAGCTTTAAAGTGGGTAGCAAAAATAAAGCTTTTTGCACTTAAGCTTATACAATGGATCTCAATAAATGAGCTATGAAGACACAAGGAATGAAAGAATTAAAAGCTTGAGAGTGTTAGGAATGTGCAGCAATAGTCTCTGTTTTCTCTTTGTCTTCAATGCTTAGTTAAATACTGAAGGATTGGTAGTTGGAGCATTTAATGCTGTTTTTCCCGTTGAGATTTTACAGAAACTAGCTGTTGGGTACCTCCAGTAGAGTGCCAGATCGATCTGCCATCTTGGCCAGATCGATCTCTTAGTTATAAATCCTGCAAGATTGAAGCACAAATACACAAGGAGATCGATCTCATAGGTTAGCAGATCGATCTGTTAGTTTGAAAATAATAGGGGAGATCGATCTGTCGAATAGGCAGATCGATCTCCTAATCTCTCTGTTTGAGGCAAGATCGATCTACAGATCGATCTGCCATGCAGTCTCGTAGTGGGGAGATCGATCTCTCAACAACACAGATCGATCTCCTTAGCTCTCTGACTTTGAGGAGATCGATCTCTTCCTTACCAGATCGATCTCTTAAGTTCTCTGTTTGAGTGTGGATCGATCTTCCAGATCGATCTACATTCTTATGCTCTTAAGGGAGATCGATCTCTTCCTAGACCAGATCAATCTCTCAACTCTAGCTTTAGCCAGATCGATCTCTTAACCCTTACAGAT
This sequence comes from Firmiana major, assembly GCA_033439115.1. NCBI lineage: Eukaryota > Viridiplantae > Streptophyta > Magnoliopsida > Malvales > Malvaceae > Firmiana > Firmiana major. The sequence goes on along the minus strand of CM065903.1, from coordinate 14,024,913 downwards.
CGATCTCACTCTACCTAAATCCCTTTGTAAAGGTTTAAGGCTTGGCAGATCGATCTCATACCTTCATGAGATCGATCTCTCATCAAGTAAAAACCCAGGAGATCGATCTCTCATAAGCCAGATCGATCTCTCATCAGCAGAACTCTAAGTTCTGGTACTGATAACCTCTAAACATGTTTTCATATCATCTTAATACTATTGAATTAACTTGTTTTGTCATTTCAAAATACATTAACTCAACATGCTTCTAAATCAAAAATTAGGATGGTACCTTTAATCACATCTGTTGAATTGTCTGCGGTATCCTGGTCCAGTGCACGTACTCGTCCTCTGCCTACCGTATGTTTCCCTTTCTCTTCAGTTGTAGCTCTCCTCCTCAAAGCAGCTATCTCAACTGGAGCTCTCTCTGGCTCTTTGCCCTTCTGTGGGCCAGTCTCAATCATCTCAGAACAATACCTAGAGATATGCCATGGTTTCCCATATCTGTAACACGTAACAGGGGTTGTCAGACAAGGCCTGGTACCATGAAATCTACCACATCTCCTACACTGATCGGTAGTAGGCCGTGGTGCTCTAATGACTACACCCCTCGGTGGCACTAAAGCTGGGCACACAGGAGGTTTAGCAGCTCTCTCTTGCACCTCCTCAATCTTTAGTCTCTTCTCAAACAATCTTTGGCCCCCTCTTCTGAATCTATCCACCTCAGGTCTTTTTCGGTTTGTATCTCTCCTGCCACTAAATTTCCCAAATGTAGAGGGATTCTGTTCAAAGTGCTGTTCGCATAATTGTGCCCTACGCACTACCTCTTCATAAGTGAGGATGTCGAATGGAGCCAATATAGATCTGATGGCTAGTTTCAGTCCATCCATGAACTTCTGGACCTTCATATCCTCATTGCTCAATGTATCAAGATCATATCTTCCCAAGGATATAAACTGGGACTCATACTCATTAACAGAATGGTTCCCTTTAACTAAATTCATAAACTCCATCCTCAACTTCCTCCGTGCAGTGGCTGAAATATATTGCCTCCTGAAGGCTACCAAGAATATCTCCCATATGATCTCGGAGTGTCAGGCCCTCAGAATAGATATGGTGATCTCCACCAGTGTTCTTCCTCGTCTTTCAGCATAAATACTGCAAAGGTCACTTGCTCAGTTGATTTGCATCTAAAGAACCCATACAATTTTTTCATCTCATAAACCCATCCTCTATAACAACCAGGTCCTTCACCTCTCTAAATACTGGAGGTTTCAACTCCTGAAACTGTTGTAGCCTACTCAATTCGCAGTCATAACCCAGGTTACTCTCGCTCGGCTATAGAGCGATAGGAGAAGCCGTATCTTATACTGGGGGTGGTGTGACAATCCCCGTAGTCTGAGGCCTCTCTGCCTCTGCAGCTACCTGTCTAGTAGTAGTAGGCTGTACGACTGGACCTCGCCTATCGCCAGCACCTAATGCATGCATGACTATCTTAACAAGGCTCTAAACACTCTACTCTATCCTAGCGAAGTGTGCCTCTGTATCCCCTGGTCTCTCAATAGGGTCTTACGGAGCCTAATCAGTTTGTGGCTCAGCACGGCTCTCAGGCCTACCTCTATTACGTGTGACAGGGATAATTCCTAATTTCCTGTATCTATAATCATTTATTAGTCTCATTCCATCTCTGTATACACTGTTATATCTAAATAAAAGTACAGTAATATGGGGATCTAACTTTCCTATTTATTATTACCGACTCACATCATGCCAACTTTGCTCTGATACCAATCTCTATCATGACCCTTTTCATCCATTGCATCTAAAAATCACAATAAATTTTTCATTTTTTTCATTTTCTTACCCGGTCGTGAACAACCCTCACAAATATAGTTGGGCTGTGAGGCAATATTAATCACGTTTTCCATACATCTTTCAATTAATCAAAGGCATACATTTGAAAGTTTAAGTCATATACTTATATATGACATGTTTTCTAACATTTACATCCCCCATATTGCAATTCTAAATGATTACTGTGCTATTACATGTTTAGATACAAAAAGAATCCTGTGTGTATACCTCTTAGCGATAGAGAGCAGCGGATATCCCAGTACAACGCCTCAGTCCTTCACTAGGCTACTATGTGCACTCTATAGATGGGGAAAGTGAATGGGATGAGCAACCACACGCTCAATAAGGCAATAATGCAAGCATGGTAGATAACTACACTATCTACATTCTTATAGTGTCATGCATAAAAATCATTAGTATCTAGAACATGGGAAACATGAAAACTATGTCACATGTATATACATATATCATGTACTGAAAAACATGGAAATAGGCATGTTAAAAACATGGAAAATCATCATGTAAAACCTCTCATGCTCATCATAATAAAACTCATAGTTCCATCTCAAATCATAGATAACATATCGTCCAAACATTTATAAAATCCATCGCAACATCTCAAAAACATCCCACAAGATCTATCACTTTCTCAAAACACGTAAAATTCATCACAAATAGCAATAACATCTCTTAAACACAATCCAACAAGGCTCGACCCCTCTCTCGGGTCTACCCTGGACAACACAAATCATACTCAGTATACAAAACCATGTGATATCATGTGAGACAGGTGGTCACTATATACATCAAGGACTATATTGGCCAACTATGTCATAATCATCCCAGACCACATGGATCCTGGTGTGCGGGGCATCATACTAGAATGAAAGTGGGTTAGTTCTTCACCAGACTTTTTAATCAACATCACAAACCAGACCGTATAGCATACTCCGTGTGATATACACGGTACAACGTACTTCATGGACCCATATCATGGTTAGGGTACCAGCCGTAGCTCTTATCTACCCCATGCCATGCATAACCTACTCAATCTCAAGTGCACGTGCGAGCATCTCATTTGTGTGACAACCAGTCTACATGAGGCATCTAGCATGGCTGGTGTAAGCATCTCATCTGTCTGACACACAGTTTACACGAGGCATCCAGCACGACTCATTACATATCATAGTGTGAAAACCTATGCGAGCTAAGCTCTAGCACGATTCATGCAATCATCAATAAATTCTCTCGTACGAGCAGCGCTCTAGGACGACTTTTATGCATAATAAATAATGAGGAAATCACGTATGAGCGTAGCTCCAATACAGTTATATGAATAAGAAAATCGATGGAAAACCTAGTACGAGCTAGAGCTCCAGTACAGTTTATAAAACATCATAATTCAAATCAAGGTGGGAGCTAAGCTCCAGCACATTTCATACATATCAAAACATCGAAATCCAGTGCGAGCGGGGCTCCAGCACGATTTAACTCATACAAATCCGATAGGCGGCTCCATTTCAACAAAACACATTCAAAATCATAATTTTCACTTGGCTCGTGCTATTTCGTGAAATCATGGAAATCAAACAGCCAGCCTATCCATAAGTTTTCTTAAACCAAAGCAATGTATTTCATAAAAATACCAAAAACATGATAATTATGCAATTATTAGCCTTATTATCCCTTTTTGTAAGAATCACTTCAAAACCAAATAATATATATATATATATTCGTAGTCTTTCACATAAACCATTAATCTTTTTTCTAGATAACCATGCATTTCCAAAGCCCTATATACGCCAACAAAATATGAGCAGCTATCTCTAAGTACTTATAGAATTCCTTTTACCTGAAATTACCTCGAGTGATTCCAATTCCTTAGAGCTGCTTGATTGTACAATTTGATTCTCCTCCAATGAAATCTCTGGGATTGCAGGAAATTACTTATCACATCAATTTAATCCAATGAAATAAAGTTCTTACGCTTACTATAGTCGATTCAAATTATAGTTTCCATTAACACTTATAAGGTCTCTACTTATTTCTCGAGAGTCTATTGAATTCTTTAGACCTATTTATTCACACTAAATCGATATTAAGCTCATAATGCCTCTTGTTCATCATTTACTTTAGTATGGCATTTTATCAAACACCTCATATGCTTATTTTCATAACTTGACTAATCTCACAATGTAGCTTCATTCAACCGTCTCAAAATCATACATATCACCTCATTAACACCTTAGTATAAGCCATTTATCATCAACTCAACCATATCACAATTTCTCACACTAGACTCATTCTAGGTTATACTTGTTCCATTGCATTCTAGGTAGTTTCAATCATCAATACATATACCAATGTACTCACAACAACAACTAAATAAATATACTTTAAGTTGGAGTATTAGAAACTCACCTAGCTTGACTTTCCTCTTGCTCCAAATAAGAACACTCATTTGCTCCTTCAATCCAACAAATGAAGTGTTGACTCCAAGCTATGTTATTCTTCTCTTTACTATAAACAATGTTTCTCTAATAGCTTTTTCTCAAATCTTTATGGAAGGGGATGAAATCTAGAGTGAGAAAGCTAGGTTAATGTTAAAAATGGAGGAAATGTGTTTGCTCCCGTGAAATGCTGATCCAACTGCCCAAATTTTATAGAAAATGACTTAGGAGATCAATCTACATAGGGTGGAGATCGATCTGGCCTTGCTTGAATCCTTCATTTTTTTGACATTTTACAGGCAGGGGGTCAATATGTTGAATGAATAAGATCGATCTATTTCAAGCCGAAGGCTTTGGAGATCGATCTGGCCTTAAGAGGAGATCGATCTGGCTTATCCATAGACCAATAGAGATCGATCTACCTAAGGGAGGAGATAAATCTAGTCCAACACGAGACAGCATGAGATCGATCTTCTTGAGTGAGGGATCGATCTCCCTCTTACAGAATGCTTGAAATTGAGTTTTCTAGGCTATGAGATCGATCTCTTCTTGCATGAGATCAATCTACATTTCTTCCTACAACATTCTAGCTGAAATTTGTCCAAGTTTTCAAGGTTAAACTCCCATTTAATAACTTCAGTACCCATTTTGCATTTCATTCACAGTTAACACTAAAAAATATCCAATTCTTATGATTCATTTATCGTGTAACTTGTCTACACATTATAGAATCATACTCATTACATCGAAATTTACGGGTCCTACACTTAGCCTGTGAGACTCAAATTTTAATGCTATCATTCGTTTTAAGATAAAATGAGAAGTTTAAGACTTTTGTAAATATTATTTTAGGGCCCAAAAACATTGAGATGCCTGGGATAGTGGCGCAAAGCCCAAGGCACGTGCTTCGAGGTAAAATCTCAATTTAAGTACTTTTCAATAAAGTATGATTTTAAGTATGTTATGATGATTAGGATGTGAAATTAAGATATTAGAAGCGAAAAAGTTAGTAAAACCCTGGTTTATGATAAACAGGGAAAAAAGGGCTAAACAGAGGAAATAAATTTTAAAAATTCACGAAAATTATTCTGAACCATAGGAAATCAGTATAAGCCATATTTGACATGGGGAATGAAAATTGAGTGGAAAAATAGAGGTCTCAAGGATTAAATGAATTTTTAAAGTAAACAAAATGAGCTCAATCAGGGAAATTATCTACAACAAGTGACCCCCACAATTTTATGAGACATACTAGGGACATATTATAACATATGGGAAGTGATAATTTGGAGGAAATTGGACTAGAAATCATTTTTATGAATTTTCTAAAACAGAACATGAATTTCCTCTCCTTCAGGAAACTGACCAGCCAATAAAACTCTTTAAATTTGAAGACCTTTTGGAAAGTATTTGACTTTGATAGTTTCAAAATTTAATTTTGACTTATTAAGCTTTACAAAGAGCTAAAGAATAGCGCGAAAGCATCCGAAACCTAAGAGAAACCCTCCCCCAAAGTTGCCACACGTGTCTTCCTCCAACCTTTATTGTACAATTTTTTCGGTGGCCTTCTGGCCACTTTCATGCAATGGTCAAGATTGATCAAATCTTTCGCTTCAATTCCTTTACAGCATATAAAAGATCCAGCTATAAAAGAGTCAATTTACTAGGTGAAAACGTAGAGAGAAGAACAGGAGTAGAATCTGCTCTATTTCGAGGTGTGAAAAAGTTTGATTTTTGAAAGTTTTTGGTTGGATTTTCATATAGTTTTTGATGATTCTAAGATATATATACATGTTGAATTATAGCTGAGGATTTGTTTGGAAGATCAAAAACATGTTCTTGTTTGATATTTTTGAAGGATTTATTTTAAGTAAAATTTAAAGAAATAATTTATATGGAAGTGTATACTGCTGATCAGCATACTTAAGTTGTGGAAATGATGAATTTTGGATGAATTCAAGGTTTTTAACAGTTAAATTTATACCGAAAAGTTTAATTTATAGCTTAGTTTAGTGAAAAATCGAAAGGTATGAGAATTTGTAAGAATTGGATTGATAAAGTGTGGATTATAGAGGTAAATGAGTATTTAGGTTATTAAGATGGTGAATACGAAGTTAGAATAACCAAATTGGCTAAAATAGCTTAAACTGGCACTTTAATCGGTAAAACTGAAAAATATAGGAAAAAGTGACAAAAAAGTCAAAATCGATGAACCTTTAAGGAAATAAATACATATTTGGATATGTTGAGATGAACTTGAATGATATTTGATGAATTGACCTTATTTTGGGCAGCTCAGGAATTTAGCATGTAAAACGAGGTAAACCCGAACCTCGACAAAGTAACGCTGTTTTAGCTCCATTGAGGTAAGGGATGCAATTTAAAATAGTACTAACATCCTATATCTATTTATTGTTTATAAATGACTTGAAAATCGTAGAAAGAAATCTATTTGAAAACCATACTATCTCGATTTAAGTCTAAAAGGAATAAGAAACTGTTTTTAAATACTGAAATCATGGGTTTCGCTTATTTGTATAAATAACATAGATATACATATTTGTATGAAATATGACATGACTTGATGATTGACGTTTCAATATAAAAAGTAAGTTAGTATGAAAGTAAGGATTTTGAGATGACATGTTATTATTAGTATATGTTGAATTCATAATCATGCTTGCTACTTGTTGTGTCATGGCTCCGCCACACGTAGTATTAGTTTAGATTCACTTGTGTAGTACCTATTCTGCCTTAGTGGTGTTGTTTTTCGCTACACGTGGTGTCTATTTTCGTAGTATCTTGTAACCGCAAGGTGTGTGCCACTGGTGCCTGTGCCCTAGCTGTGTGCTAGTTTGATTTAGATACTATATTAGAATCATTGTACGACCCTGATCCAGTCTACAACCCTTACCATAGTCATAGCTATTATTCCCTCTACGGAGGATGTGATATGTTACATGATAATTATATTGAAATAGCATAGTCTCCATGTTTTGATGTATGATGTTTTAACGAAGGAATTATGTATGATGTTTTAGTATATAAAAGTATGTGCAATGTTCTTAATGAAGTATGATGTATTTTAAAGTAAGCATGTAAAACGGTTTCCAAAGTATGTATGTACGAAAGTATGTTTATCTGATTTTCTAATTATTTTTAAATGGTTAGAATTATTTTAAATGCATACCTTACTAAGCTTTTCCTAGAAGTTACCCCTTCTTTTCTCTCATTTCAGAGTACCTGTAATAAGATTACTCAGCTATTAACAAGTATTTGAGTAGCTAGTGGATTCAGTGCCTCCCAGACTACTTTCAGTACTCGCTTAGGTATATTATCATATATTTATTCCCATACATGTATATTGTATAGATGCGGGATTGTATATAAATACTTTTGGGATGTAATCAGTTGTTTTATGGATTATTATGTAAACGATTTGGGAAGTGAATGGAATGTCAGGGATACAGCGTATGGATATCAAAGTTGTAGATGTAAAAATGTAGAGTTAGAAGTAATAAGTTTAAGAAATAAAATTTACTGCCTTACAAATATAAATTGTGTTTACTTGCAATGGGATAGGATATATTATAAAATGTTATGCTACCGAAATTTTTAAAAAAATTAAATTCTTAGAAGGATAGGTAAAGAAAGAAACAAAGCAACCTATACTGTATAGGAATGTAACCTAAGTAGGAAAATATGATTAAAAGAAAAAAAAATTAGCCACTATTTTTGCGCTTTCGGGGTGTTACAATTAATGTGGTATCAGAGCAAGGGTTGTCTGGTACTGTCAGTGTCAGTATTTAACGTATGATTACCTCTAAAGTATCTATACTTGTCTAGTTATAAATTGTATATACCTATTATAGCTAGCTAAAAAACAATTATTGGTATCGATACATGTAATACATAATCAGTTATCATGAGTGGTAGAAAAGGTCGCTCACGGAGGCAAGATCGACCACCTTCATCCCCTCCCCCTCAGCCAGAGAGTCCTAATTCCCCTATGAGAAGATTAGAGCAGATTGTTCAAGGCATGAGAGAGGGACTCAATGCCCTCACAGTTATGTTTGCCCAGCAGTTTTAGGCACATGCTTTAGATTTTGGTGCTACTACACTTGTACCTCTGGCTCCTCCTCCACAGGCCCCTCAGATACCTCTAGTAGTTCAACCTCAAGTACAGATTGGGGCAGATAAGAGAGATAAGGTCTGAATGAAAGACTTTCTTAAGATGCACCCTCTAGATTTTAGGGGTGTGAAAGAACCAGTATGGGCTGAAGAATGGTTGGCAGATTTGGAATAAATATTTAAGTATTTAGAGTGCTCAGATGCAGATAAAGTTAGAATGGTAACCTATATGTTGACTAGACAGGTCGGTATATGGTGGAGAGCCACTAGAACACATTTGAGGTCCTGGTATCCAAAGATTACTTGGGAGACTTTCCTAGCTGCTTTCAGGGGTGAGTATGTACCACCTGTTGCCCAGCAGAGAATGCAGATAGAGTTTTTGTAGTTAGCATAGGGCAGTATGACTGTTAATGAATGTGAGAACAGATTCTCTACTCTTATACGGTATGACCCGGAGATAGTCAAATATGAGCAGTGTTGTTCAGGTCAGACTCCTTGGTTTCCATATTACAGAACCAGTATGCACTAGAGCGTGCTCAGGATATTGAGAGAGGCCTCGATGTTACTCAAGCTCAATACGAAATCCGGGGGAAGTCAAAAGGTAAAGGTAAGAGAGTAGAGATCTCTAGATCAGAACCGATGAGGGGTCAGTCGAAGAGACTGAAACTTGGTGAGTCTCTAATGAGGGATGATAAGCATGGGACTACTGTTATTACCCCTGTAGCCACATGTAGCCATTCGTTACCTATTAGAAGTTGTAAGGACTGTGGTAAGATGCACAGTAGGCCATGTTATTGGCAAACGAGTGCCTGTTTTGGTTGTGAATAGAGTGGACATCTAATTAAAGATTGTCCATTATTGTAACCCCACATCCCCGAGATCAGCCACCCTCACCTCTTGAGAGACAGTGTCACAACCCTCACTATCTCTGACCGTGACCTTTACCTTACCACTTACAGTTGGGTTGTGAGTCAACATTCAATACATATCTCATCCATTTATAGTTTGATAAATTTATACAATTGAAGTAGAATAGAAACTGGACTCTTATATATAAGTATGGAAGCATTTATATCAGTTTCTATTATATACATCCCCCAAAATACAAAATACAACTTTACTGTGCATTAATTTACAGGATACAAAATTTTCTCATCTTAAGTTTATACCTTTCTATACTGCTGGATGATCGAAGCAACATAATAGCAGGGTTGACTGCAGTGTACACACTACTACGTAGTATCTCTAGAGGAGGAAATAAGGGGGTTAGCTAACATGCTCAGTAAGGAAAATATGAAAGCAGGTAGATAACTACACTATCTACATGCTAAAATATATAATTATTTTCCTTATAAAACATATGCATTCCTTAAAACAACTTCCATCAATTTCACACAGAATCACATAGTTTCACACAACATAATCTATTTACACAGTTCATACATAGAAAATGCTTTACATTTAGTAAATCAATCTATATTGAGACTTAAATCATGGGTTATCATATCCCCAGACACAGAGTAAGGGAAAACATATGTCACCTCACACAGTAGTGATAATGTCGTATCACACAGATACATAAAGGACTTATGGTCATAGTCAGATTCCAGGCAACATTGATCAGGTGTGCGGGAACCCTACGCTTGGGGAGGCGGATCAACCATCCCTTCAGTTCATACTCAAATCATGGCACATCGTACCACATGGCTAACGCTCACGGTATGTCGTGCTCCCGTGGATCCTTATCATCCATTTTCGTTGTCTCAAAATCTCGTGTGAGCAAGTCAGTGCAAGACACACAGCAGTACACGATAGCTCTAGCACGATTTTGTACTCATTACATAATAGCCATAAACCACATGTTAGCAGGTCAATGCAAGACACAGAACAATACATGATGACACTAACACGATTTTACTCAATACATAGCACAATCATAAAAGCCTCGTGCGAGTAACTTAGTGTAAGACACACAGCATACCTAAGGCATCGAGCACGGTATTACTAGGAAAGTACATGCGAGCATAGTCAGAGTAAGGTACACAACAATACTCGAAGGCTCCAGCATGATTCCCAAAAGTCTAGTGCGAGCATCTTGAGTAGATCACACAACATCACCCGAGGCATCACGCACTCTTTTGCTTTTCTCAAAATCCCTATGAAAATAACGTGCGAGCAAGGATGGTCAATCTACCATTGCCCCTCAGGCTCTAGCACGATTTCATATAGAAAATCTCCCTTCAATCACTTGATAGAAACATTTCATACAATTGGTTAAACTGGGAGCCCGTCTATTATTATTCTTTCTCAAAACATTTGCAAAACCTCTTTTCACAACAATCATAGAAGCCATTCAACTCATACTATAGACTTATTCTTGTACGTAGTTTTCTAACTAGATATATCAATATCTATGTATTTAATGCATACATTCGAACACAACAGGTAAGAAACATACGTATAGCTATCTCTATAGCTCGCATAAGTCCCTTATCTCGAATCACGCTTGAGTCACTTTCCTTTGAATACTTCTTCTTATGATTCCATCTTATCGACTCCAACTATATCGTCTAGAGCTGAAATTGTGTATTACACACATCAATATATTTTCATATACTTCATTTCACTTGTATGATATTTAAATCAATGCCTTGGGCCATTTATATCTTATTTGGCTTTGTTACATCATTATTGGACCTTACACTTTTATAAGTCCATTTCGAGTATATAACTCATTTTTCTTAAGAATCTCTCAGACTCTTCGAGTCTATTGATTCATATAACACATGTATTAAGCTTAAAATACCTCAAGTTGCTGATTTTATTTTATTGTGGCATTTCATCGAATTCCTTATATACTCACATTCAGCCATTAGTGTTTCTAACACATGGATTTCACCAAACTGTTATACAAGCATATACACATGCTTAACAACTTCTTTACATGCTCAAATCTCTATTAAACCATGCCTACTCCATTTTCTATCATTTGATCGATTCTAGGTCATAGTTTTGTTTAGGTTTGTTTATAACATTTCAACCATTAATCCATATACCAATCAACTCATACAAGTATATAGATTAACATATATAGGATTGGTGCATAGAAATCTTACCAATCTCAGCTTTTCTCCTTTTTCACAACTTTGAGGAAAAACTCCTTTTCTCCTTTGATTCCATAATTCTACCTCTTGTTTCCAACTATATTGTTCTTTTCCACTCTATGAACAACTTTGATGTAATAAACTTTTATCCAATCTCAATGGATGGTGTTGATAGTTTAGAGAGTAAAAACTAGGTCACTTAGTTTTAAAATGGAAAGTTTTGATGTTTTCTCCCGTGAATTGCAGTTCAGCAGCCTTGTTTTATAGAAATTGCTTGATGAGATCGATCTCCATAAGTGAGGGATCGATCTACTGCTGCTTTTAGCCTTCCTACATTAAGTTTTCAAGCTTAGGAGATCGATCTGTCGAAGAGCATGAGATCGATCTCTCTCAGGCTGAGAGCTTCACAGATCGATCTGGCAGGATAATGTGATCGATCTGCTTCTTACTGAGACACAATGAGATCGATCTACTTTGGGGATGAGATAGATCCTGGTTTGGCAGAGACTTAATGAGATCAATCTAGCTTGAACTGAGGATCGATCTCCTCCTTCAAAATACCTCTAAGATCGATCTCCCTTGAATTAGAGATCGATCTCCCCTTACTCTGCAACCATACTTAGCCAATTTCGTCCCAAATTCTCAAAGCTAACTTCATGTCAATTTACTCCACCACTCATTTTGCATTCAATACACATTTATCACTTCAAAAGGTTCATTTCTTATAATTCATACTTAATGAAACTTGTGTGTACATCACGAATTCACATAACAATTGTGTACATCGGGTTTACGAACCTTACATCACTTATGATTCATTTTACATAGACAAACGTATACTTAGGAAATCATAAGGATTACATATGAAAATAAGGGTCTTACAGATAGACATAGGTTGCGCAGAGGCAAGCCCTCTAGAGACAGGCTACAATGGAAGTGAAGGGTAAGAAGTCTGTCACTCGGGGGCAAGTCTTCACGCTTGATCATGAGACTGCGGATACCTCGTTCAATGTTATCAGAGGTAATCTTCTTGTCTATAATCATAAAGCTAATATTTTTTTTGACCATGGATCCACACACTCGTTCAATTCACCTCAGTTTACAAGATTTCTGCATGTAAAATCTGAACCCTTAGATTTCGTATGTCATATTAGTACTCCTATGCATGAGACACAAATAACTGATAGAGTGTGTAGGAATTACGAGATCAAGGTGGGAGACAGGGAAATGAATGCATATCTAATCTTACTAAATATGTATGGCTTTGATGTAATATTAGGAATGGATTGGTTAGTTACTAATAGAGTAAGTTTAGACTGCTATACCAAGACTGTAACCTCCTCTCTACCTGATAAATTTGAAGTATGTTTTACAGTTAGGAAATGAAATATATGACACTTTTAAATATGAAATTCCATGAACTTTTTTAATGTTTTATTGTTGATGAAGGTTATATAGCTTGTGTTTCGGATACAAACTAGGAACATCTAAGTATAAAGGATATATCAGTTGTTTATGAGTTTTCGGAGGTATTTCCTGATGAGCTATCAGAGTTACCACCAGAGAGAGCTGGAGTTTACTATCGACTTAGTATCAGATACCCAGCTTAACTCTAAGACTCCCTATAGAATGGCACTAGTCGAATTAGAAGAGCTGAAGAAGCATTTGTAGGAATTGCTGGACAAGGGTTTTATTAGACCCAGTGTGTCACCCTGGGGAGTTTCGATTTTGTTTGTCTGAAAGAATGATGGTAGCCTCTGGTTATGTATAAATTACAGATTGTTGAATAAGGCCACGGTAAAGAACAAGTACCCCCTGCCCAGAATCAATGATTTATTTGATCAGTTGAGAGGGGTTTTAGTATTCTCAAAGATTGATATGCAGTTCGACTATCACCAGTTGAGAATTAGAAAGGAAGATGTGGCCAAAATAGCATCTAGAACCATATATGGTCACTATGAGTTTTTGGTGATGCCTTTTGGCCTGACCAATGCCCATGCTGCTTTTATGAGTCTGATGAATGAAGTATTCCAAGATTATCTGGACCGATTTGTGATTGTCTTTATTGATGACATGTTGATTTACTCTAAGTCTCGAGAGAAACATGAGCAGCATTTAAGGACAGTGCTCCAGACTCTTCGGGAGAAATAGTTGTATGGAAAACTGAGTAAATATGAATTCTAGCTGAAGCTGATAGCTTTCTTCGGTCACATTATATCCAGGACAGGGTGTCAGTTGATCCGTCCAAGGTTGAGGTAGTACTCAAATAGGAATGACCAAGGACTATAACAGAGATTCAGAGTTTTTTGGGACTGACGGGGTACTACTGCCGATTTGTAGAGGGATTCTCTAGAATAGCAGCTCCACTGACTAAGATCACATGTAAAGGAGTTCCTTTTGTTTAGTCAGAAACATGTGAACAGAGTTTTCAGGAGCTCAAATAGAGATTAACTACCGCACCCGTCTTGACTATTCCTAGTGGTTCAAGAGGATTCATGATATACCGTGATGCTTATTACCAGACTTTGGGATGTGTTCTTATATAGAATGGTCAAGTTATATCTTATGGTTTCATACAATTGAAGGACCATAAGCAAAACTATCCTACTCATGTTCTGGAGTTAGACGTTGTGGTATTTTCTTTAAAGATTTGGCGGCACTACTTGTATGGCTTGAGGTATATATTTGATCAGAAGGGGCTTAACATGAGACAGAGACGGTGGTTAGAGCTCCTTAAGGATTATGACTATGAGATTTTGTATCATATGGGCAAGGAGAACGTGGTGTCAGATGCTCTCAGCAGGAAGGATATAGTATCGCATATGATGGTCAGAGAATGAAAGCTATTAGAACAATTCACTGGACTCCAGATTAATGTTGAAGAAGTGGAGGTTGGATTTATGGCTAGCCTACAGATTGAGCCCAGCATCTTAGATCAGATCAGAATGGGGCAAAGCAATGATTAGAGGTTACTCGATAAGGTTAGCCAAGCAAAGTAAGCTTTGCAGTAGGATTTTAAGGTCAGGAATGATGAGCAGTTAAGGTTCAAGGGTCGAATCTGTGTTTCGAGTGATGATGCCCTGAGACAACAAATTTTGAGAGAGTTTCACTGCTCCCACTACACCATGCACCCAGGCAGTACTAAAATGTATCATGATCTGTAAAAGGTGTATTGGTGGACTGGTATAAAGCCAGATGCAATAGAATTTATGGCCAGATGCTTGGTATGTCAGCAGGTTAAGATTGAGCATAGAAGCCCGTAGGATTTCTTAAGCCCTTGCCAGTGCCTACATGCAAATGGGAGCACATTACGATGGATTTTATTATGGGATTACCCCAAACACGAAGAGGTCATGACACAATCTGGGTCATAGTTGATAAATTGACTAAGAGTGCTCACTTCCTCACCATTAAGAGTACGAATTCTTTGAGTGCCTTGGCAGAACTATATGTCCCATGAGCATTACGTCTGATAGGGATTCTAGATTTACCTCTAAATTTTGGACACATTTTTAGGAAGCCATAGGATCTTAGTTGAATCTCAGCACTGCCTATCATCCTCAGGCTGACGATCAGTCCGAGTGGACTATTCAGACCCTAAGGAATATGTTGATGACGTTTGTAATGGATTTTAAGGGTTCATGGGACGATTATTTACCCCTTACAGAATTCGCTTATAATAACAGCTACCATACTAGTATCGAGATGACACCTTATGAAGCTCTTTATGGTAGGAGATATAGGTCCCCAGTTACTTAGGAAGAAATGGGTGATCGAAAGATTGTGACTCCCAATTTAGTGGAACAGGCAGCGAAGGGAGTTCAGATTATTTTTGACAGACTTTGGGCTGCTCAAAGTCGACAGAAGAGTTACGCCCATGTGCGTAGACCACCACAGGAGTTTCAGGTTGGGGACTCTATGTTTCTGAAAGTATCTCCAACAAAGGGCATCATGCATTTTGGAAAGAAAAGGAAGTTGAGTCCTCGCTTCATCGGTCCATTTGAGATATTTGAGTGAGTAGGAGATGTTGCCTACCAGTTACTTTACTTCTACAGCTTTCTGGGATACATAACATCTTTCATGTCTTAATGTTGAGAAAATGTAATCTGGATCCTTCCCATGTTATTAAATATGAAGCCTTGGACATTCGGGGATATATGAGCCATGTAGAAGAACCTATCTGGATACTCGACAAGAAGGAAAGGGTACTTCAGATGAAGAAGATCCCAATGGTAATGGTTCTCTGGCAGCACCACTCTATGAAAGAAGCAACATGAGAACTAGAGACCCTTTTGAGGGAGAAGTACCCTCGGTTGTTTGACGGACCGAGTTGAATTCGAAGCACCAAATTCTTAAAAAGGTTGGGAGGAATGTGAGACTCGAATTTTCATGCTATCGTTCATTTTAAGATAAAACGAGAAGTTTAAGACTTGTGTAAATGTTTTTTTTAGGGCCCAGAAAGATCGAGATGCTCGGGATAGTGGCACGAAGCTTGATGCATGTGTTTCAAGGTAAAATCTCAAATTTAAGTACTTTTCAATAAAGTATGATTTTAAGTATGTTATGATGATTAGGAAGTGAAACTAATATATTAGAAGCGAAAAAGTTACTAAAACTCGGGTTTATGATAAATAGAGAAAATTGGCTAAAAAGGGGAAATAAATTTGAAATAAATTTTAGAAAATCACTAAAATTATTTTGAGATCATAGGAAATCAGTATAAGCCATATTTAACATGGGGAATGAAAAATGAGGGAAAAATGGAGGTCTCGAGGATCAAATGAATTTTTAAAGTAAACCGAAAACCTTAAGCCATTTTGCTGGGTAATGACCAAATTACACAAAATGAGCTCAATCAAGGAATGTTTCCTACCAAAGTGACCCCCAAATTTTTATGACACATACTAGGGACATATTATACACTTGGGAAGTGAGAATTTGGAGGAACTTGGACTAGAAATAATTTTTATGAATTTTCTCAAAACAGAACATCAATTTCCCCTGCTTCAGGAAACTGACCAGCCAATAACACTATTTAAATTTGGAGACCTTCTACAAATTCTTTGACTTTAAATTTTCCAAATTTAATTTTTACTTATTAAGCTTTCCAAAGAGCCAAAGAACAGCCTGAAGCATCTGAAACTCGAGAGAAACCCTCCCCCAAAGTTGAAGCCTTCATTATGTAATTTTTTTGATGGCCTTTCAGCCACTTTCAGGCAATGGTTAACAAGGATAAAATCTTTCCCTTCAAGTCCTCTACAATATATTAAAAATCCAGCCATAAACGACTCCATTTACTAGGTGAAAACTTAAAGAGAAGAACAGCGACAGAATCTGTCTTGTTCTGAGGTGAGAGAAAGTTTGATTTTTGAAAGTTTTTTATCGGATTTTCTTATAGTTTTTGATGATTCTAAGCTAGATAAATGTTGAATTATAGCTTAGTATTTGTTTGGAAGATCAAAAACGTGGTCAACCTTGGTCAAACTTGAGGTAAAATTGATGAATGATGATGAACATGAGATATGTTCTTATTTGATGTTTTTGATGGATTTTTTGTTAAGTAGAATTTAAAGAAATAATTTATATGGAAGTGTATAGTTCTGATCAGCATACTTAGGTTGTTGAAATGATGAATTTTGGATGAATTCAAGGTTGTTAACAGTTAAATTTATACCAAAAAAGTTCGATTTATAGCTTAGTTTAGTGAAAAACTGAAAGGTATGAGAATTGGTAAGAATTGGATTGAGAAAGTGTGGATTATGGAGGTGAATGAGTATTTAGGTTATTAAGATAGTGAATGTGAAGTTAGAATAATCAAATTGGCTAAAATAGCTTAAACCTGCACTTAAATCGGTAAAATCGAAAAAAATAAGAAAAGTGGACAAAAAAGTCAAAATCGATTAACCTTTAAGGAAATAAATACATATTTGGATATGTTGAGATGAACTTGAGTAATATTTGATGAATTGACATTATTTTGGGCAACTTGAGAATCTAACATGTAAAACGAGGCAAACTCGAACCACGAGAAAGTAATGTTGCTTTAACTCCGTTGAGGTAAGGGATGCAATTTAAAATAGTACTAACATCCTATATCTATTTATTGTTTATAAATGACTTGGAAATCGTAGAAAGTAATCTGTTTGAAAACCATACTTTCTCGGTTTAAGTTCGAAAAGAATAATAAACCGTTTTTAAATACCAAAATCATGGATTTTGCTTATTTTGTATAAATAAAATAGATATACTGTAACGCCCCGGAAGCGTAAAAAAATGGGCTAATTTAAACTTTTCTAAGCTTTTACTTATGTTGCATTCCTATCAATGTCACATACTTAACCAATTTATTTTATAAAAATTTTGATAGCATAACCGCTGCAATTGGACCTAACCCAACCTGCATGGTGTAAACGCAGTTTATATCCAGAAATTTAGTTGATTTTAATCTCTTTTCTTAGTCATTATCATATCTCATCATCATATCAAAACATCCACAATATTAAATTGTATACATCTCTTTAACTGCATAGTTACAACTTTGTTTATCAACATTTACACCTAACTTACATCCCAAAATCATCATTTACATTAGCAGTCTATGCTTTACCTAATGTTTGGAAGTAAGTAATAGTATACCTGACTTACACAAAAGCTATGCAAAAGAGGGTCGGGTCCGCTCGTCTACGACCAATACTCGGTAGATATAAGTGTTATCACTGGAACTAATCTGAAAGGGGGAAAGAAAATAGGGATGAGCTCATCAAGCTCAGTAAGTAATGTATCCAAGTAATGAATAGTATAATATCAAAATAATCATAGGCTTTTCGCCATACATAATAAAATGATCATTATATTCATAAACTTTTCTCAAATATGCATACTTACTTTCAAAACTGAATCAAATCGACAAAATCAGAATGCTTATCATTTCTTTGAAATTAAACAAACATATGTCAGAACTTAACTTTCAAAACGGATTCAAAATCAAAATGGATACAGAATTGAGTGTTCAAATCAATCAGATACAAATCTTATCGTTCAAATCAAACAGATACTGAGCTATTCATTCGAATCGAAACGGATACAAAACTTATTCTTTCGGAATCAAAACGGATAAGGAACATATCACTTTTCTTTAAATCAGGCATATTAGTTATAGAGACTAGGCATTTTCATGTATTAATCATAAGTCATGTTCACATAACATATAAGGTACTGATGGCCATGGTAAGGAGACTGTAAACTAGGTCAAGGTCATGCAACGCCCTACGCCACTAAATAAACATATTCAGAATAGAGGGTGGCGAATCAAAATTGCTTCATGTGGCTCAAATATCCAGCATGCAATCACAATGGACTAATCGTACCCAAGTGCCCAAAAGCAATGCACGTGGTTTGGAATGCAACCACAAGGGACTAAACGTACCCAAGTGTCCAAAAGCAATGCACGTGGTTTGACATGCAACCACAAAGGACTAAACGTACCCAAGTGTCCATAAGAAATGCACCACGGTGGTCTAAACTTCACATGGGCTCCGAGTGGCACAATTATCCAACGTGAGACTGACATGCAATCACGAGGGACTAAGCGTACCCAAGTGCCCAAAAGCAATGCACCACAATGGCCCAAACTCCAACTCGGACTAATCATGACAAATGTCTAAATTTATATATTACCTTAGTCTTGAAACAAACTTTCAAAAGTCTTTTTGTGTGGCACTTTGGTCCCTTAGGATTCAAGAGGTGGCCCCCACACTGCGTAGCACGTTCGTTCCGTAAGATTCAAGAGGTGCCCCACACAGTCATATTCAAAATCACTTTTACATAAGACAATCATTTTTCAAAAGTCTAAACACATATAGGTATTCTTTCCAAATACTCATCTACATATCAAACACAAATCTTTCAATCATAAACATATTGAAAAATCTTAGAAAACATGCTCGGAGTGTTTAGGGGAAAGGGTTATTCTTCACTTTTTGCAGAAGGTAGCTTTTCAAATTCGAAAAGTATTTCTTTCAAATCTCTTGGCATACTAACAGATTTCATAGTTTCAAGTAGGTTGTTTTGAAAACTAACACTACTCATAATACATCCCTTACCTATTACGCCTTGCTGCAGCACAATATTACTGGGTTTTGAAATAATCTCAAGTAGCGTGTCAGATACCCAAGCTGCCCAAAATAACATTAAATAATCACTTATAGGTCAATCTTAGTCAAACATATTCAAATATGCATTTACTTCTTTAAAGTTGACTAATTTTGACTTTTTTGCCAACTTTGCTCATTTTCTCGATTTTACCAATTTAAGCTTTGGTTTAAGCTATCCTTACTAATCTTATCATTCTAATTCTATATCCATCATCAAAATGGTCTAGATACCCATTCACATTTACATTTCATACTCACCATCAAACGCATTTTGCCAAAATTCACACTTTTTTTATTTTTTGGTAAACTAAGTTTTCAACCGGACTTTTCGGTATAATCTTTAACAACTATTGGCCTTAAAACAACCCACATTATACCATAAGTTCAATATCTCAAGGCTGGATGAAACCCTAAGGCATACAAAATCATTTCCATCAAATTCATTTAACACAAAAATCCATGGAAATCAAAATCAAGAACATTGTTTATCATCTTCAACATTCATCAATTTTTTCTCTTACCTTTAACTCAAGGCAATCACTCCAATGATTCTCCAATCAATATTCTACTGTAAATCATCAAATGTATATCTTAGATTCACTCAAAAACACAAGAAAAACCCAACACAAATCATCAAAAATCCACTTACACTTACCTATGAACAGGACAGTTTCTGTCCAGCAACTTCTCTCTAAAGATTTCCCGAGTTAAATGAACTTTTTTTGGCTGGATTTGTTATATGTTGTAGAGGACTCATAGGGGAAGATTTTATCCTTCTTTTTATGTTCCCTAATTCTGCTTGGAAGGGCCCCGAAATAATTGCACAATGGACCAGTACAGTGATTCTTATGGGAATGAGGAGAAGAAGAACAATGGTTGGTTCTCTCGGGTTTTAGGGATAATGAGGTGATTCCAATGGCATTCGTTAGCTGACTTAATGCATTAATGATTTGGAGCATGTGGGAGCCTTTGGATGAGAGGAGGGTAATCAAATCCAAGGGTTATCATGAGTGGTTTGCTGACTTGGACTGGGTAGATTTTCTACCTTGTTTTGTAAAATCCCAAAAAAATATTTCTAGTCCAATTTCTTCCAATTTCTCACTTCTCCAATATTATATTATATCTCTAGTATCTCATATAAAATTTAGGGGTCACTTGTTTAAGAAACTTTCCCCGATTGAGCTCATTTTACTCGATTGGGTCAATACCGAGCAAAATGACTTTAAGCTTTCTATTCACTATAAAAATTCATTTAAACATCCAAACCTCCATATTTCCACCTGATTTTAAGTTTGTAAGTAAATCGTATCTTATAATAACTTTCCATAGCCTCAGAATAATTTTCTTGAATTTCTATAATTTATTCAACATTTATTTCTTAACTAGGCGTACTTTTCTCGGTTTATCATAAACTCGAGTTTTATTAGCTTTTTCACTTCTATTAGTTTAGTTTTCAGTTCATAACATTATTTTATGAACTTACATACATTCTTAAGCGAATTCTCAGGTTCAGAGTCTTACCTCAGTTTTCATGCCACCGAGACTCGTTCACAATCCTGAGCTCTTTAATCACTTTGGGCCTACATAACATTATTCCAAGTACTTGGTTATTTCTCAACTTTCATTTACTTACTAATGTGAAAATTTTGGGTTTTACATATACATTTTTTTATGAATTATGACATGACTTGTTGATTAAAGTTTCAATATAAAAGTAAGTAAGTAAGTATGAAAATATGGATTTTGAGACGATAGGCTACTATTAGTATTTACTGAGTGCATAATCATGCCTGCTCCTTGTGGCGTCCTGGCCTCCGCCACACATAGTATTAGTTTAGATTCACCTGTGTAGTGCCTATTCCACCTTAGTGGTGTTTTTTTCCACTACACGTGGTGTCTATTTCCGTAGTATCTTGTAAACGCACGGTGTGTGCCACTGGTGCCCGTGCCCGTGCCCTAGCTGTATGCTAGTTTATTTTAGATACTATATTAAAATCGTTGTATGACCCTGATCCAGTCTACAACCCTTACCATGGCCATAGCTGTTATTCCCTCTTTGGAGGATGTGATATGTTACATGATATCTATATTGAAATAGCCTAGTCTCCATATTTTGATGTATGATGTTTTAACGAAGGAATTATGTATGATGTTTTAGTATATGAAATTACGCACAATGTTCTTAATAAAGTATGATGTATTTTAATGTAAGAATGTAAAGCGGTTTCCTAAGTATGTATGTATGGAAGTATGTTTATATGATTTTCTAATTATTTTTAAATAGTTAGAATTATTTTAAATACTTACCTCACTGAGCTTTTCCCAGAAGCTCACCTTTTTTTTTTCTCTCATTTCAGAGTACCTGTAGTAAGATTACTCAGTTATTTACAAGTATTTGAGTAATTGGTGGATTCAGTGCCTCCCAGACTACTTTAAGTACTCACTCAGGTATATCATTAGATTTTTATTCTCGAACATGTATATTGTACAGATACTGGATTGTATAGAAATACTTTTGGGATGTAATCAATTGTTTTATGGATTATTATGTAAACGATTTGGGAAGTGAATGAAATGTCAGTGATACTAAGTATGGATATTGTGACGCCCCGGAAGCGTGGAAAACATGGCAAATTTAAAACATTTTATTCATCCATTCACAATTATGGGTGCATTCTCATGCAGTGTCATGCATCATCATACATAATTGATAACTTTCAACTCTGGATCTCATCTTATAATTATATATCATACCATATACATTACCCAATTCAAGGTTAATTAATACTAATACATCCCATACATCATTATACATTAAGTGTCTATAAATACAACTTAAGTCTGGGTACATGAAATGTAATTTATACCTCAACACAATATATGTAGCCTAGAGCTCAAGTCCTCCACTAGCTACTACTCCGTACGTCGCAGGAAAATTCTCTTCACTTTTTAGAAATCTGGGGGAAGATAAAATAGAAACTCAATAAACTCAGTGAAAAATGTAGCATGAATAATTAAAACATTATCTCAACTCATTTCTCAAAGTTCATATAAGAACATGATAATAAATGGGTCAAACCATGGTTACAAGCATGTAGAAAATAGGACGTGATAATGGCTTTTCTCATAAAACGTGATAAGGATCACGTTATTAATAATGCACGTGGCACAGCCACAAAACACAATCTCATGTGTATAAAAAGGAGACTAGGCAAGAAAACTCATATAAAAATTTGTCATGGCATATCAAATGATCTCCTCTGGGTGCGCATCCCAGGCATCCTCAAAAGAGGGAACGTCAACAATATGGTCATGTACATGGTATATTGGACTTACACGTTACCAAAACAAGGCCTGACCTTACATGCTACCAAATCATTGCCTCTCCTCATGTACACTATCGATCTTACATGCTACAAAAGCAAGGCCCGGTCTTACATGCTACCAAAGCAAAGCCTCCCAGTGCTACCAAAGCGGGGAAAAAATATCAGCCTTAAATGCTACCAAAGCAATGCCTCCCAGCACTACCAAAACGGGGAAAAATATCGACCTTACTTGCTACCAAAGCAATGCCTCCCAGCGCTACCAAAGAGGGGGAAAAATATCGACCTTACATGCTACCAAAGCAATGCCTCCTAGCGCTACCAAAGCGGGGAAATATATCGACCATACATGCTACCAAAGCAGTGCCTGATGTGTATTCGACATGACACGCCTAAGTCTCAATCATTAGTCATTATTATATAAAACGTTTTGCCTTCACGTATAACTCATAATGGTTTTCTCTCATAAATCTCATTTAAAACATTTATGTACTTAACATAAAACATGTTAAAACTGAGTTCCAACCGACAAAACCACGTACACATTTCTCAATCTCAGTACGCCTTAACGCAGAGCCCGAATCTCTTTTCACGTTTTAAACACAAAACGGTTGTAAAACATTTTCACGTTTAGTTTACAACTCATAAAATTTGGACCCCAACCGGCTATAAAATCATGTGCAATACTCATTCACAACTCATAAAACATGCTTGTTTTCTCAAATCACAATTCAGGCTATAATAAGTCATAAATCACACGCACAAACGAGTTTAAGTTTTCCCTTACCTCGTTGCACCTCGTATAGTGCAATCGCTCCCCCGTATCACGGACTAGTCTCGCATTCCACTCTGGAACTCCCGAGCTGTCCAAACGATGTTAAAACATCAGTAATTTATCTCAATCACCTCATCGAGCACATATTTGCTCATATTTCTCATTAACGTCCCCAATAGCCCAATTCGTATAATTCTATCACAATTCACATTCTCATCCACTACATCTCAAAATTTTACATGTTTCATACCATATTCCATGCTAAATTTACCTCATTGCCTCGATTCCAAATTTATAGTCAAAAATCCCAAATTACCACAAATTGCCTAACGTTATCTTTACTACAACGAAATCATAATTTCATCAATCTCTAATCATTTCCTAGCTATTTCATCATAATGCCAGCTACCATAATCACCAAAAATTACTTTAAAATCCAAGATCAAAGTTTAGAATTTACCCAAACCTGTGGAGTGCTCTATTCACACCTCGATTCAATCCGTCTTTCGATTTTCAAGTATGTTGTTCTCCTTTGGATGAGAAACAACTTTCCTTCTTGCCATAACCTTTTGATTCGAATGGAAATGGACGATTTAAGGAGAGAGAAAGCTAGGGTTTGGTTGAAATGGGGTTTTTAGAGAGAGAAAATTTGAGATGCAGGAAAAACGTAGGGGTCCTTTTATAGACAGAGGGTAGGAGATCGATCTGGTCCTTGATGTGATCGATCTGCGTTTGAATTTTGGAACGTTTTAGGGTAATTTTATGCCTAGGAGATCGATCTGTCGTGAGGTGAGATCGATCTCGTAATTGCTTCATGAGATCAATCTGCTCCAATTATGAGATCGATCTTCAGTTTATAGAATGCTTCATGAGATCGATCTGCTCCATGAGAAGATCGATCTTCTCTTTACAGAAACATTTTGAGATCGATCTTCTTCCCCATGAGATCGATTTCTTCATTGCAGAATCATAAGGAGATCGATCTGCTCGCTTAAATCCCTTATTCCTTGTTACTTTGGCCTACCAAATCGATCCTCTCTTCCAAGATCGATCTGGAATCATAGTTTCACATCTTGATTAAACACTTAACATAAAATCTCCATATATAATTACCATAGTTTACTCTATTGATTATTTCTTATTCATAACTTATTCATTCTTTATCACATACATTACTGTCAGACCCGAGTTTTTGATTTACTTATGTAGCTTGTACCTTATGATTCCTATGTGTACGAACATTTTATTTCATAGTTGAATCATAAGAAGAGTATTTACTACCATGCAATCGATTAATTTAAGAAATTAAAAATGTATGTAAGCTACATAATAGCGAGATAAGGGTTAAAGTGATTCCCGAGCAAGTGCAGGGGTAAAACGGTCAATTGACCGAAATTCGATATAAATCCGATGAGAAAATTTCATTAAAAATATGAAATCGAGAAATCTTGATCAATAATGGGGTAAATATTGAATTTCGAGTCCAACTGATCAAGATATGAATTTATTTAATATTTTTAGAATTTTCGTCTCGAAAAAACGAGCCTAAAAATATTAGAAAAATATACCGAAAAAGTAAAATCGGACTGATAAATTCATTTACGGACTAAATGAATTTAATAGGAATTTTTTAGATATTTTAGCGATATTTTAGGATTTTTAATATTATTTTAAGGATTAAAATAATATTAAAAATATATTATAAAGAAATTGAAAAAAAAAGAAAAAAAAAAGAAAACAGAAAACGGATTGAAACATCGGGGAGAGAGAAACGTAGCCAAGCCGACGCAAACCAAGGGAAGGATTCTTCGTCGGACCAACCACCACCGACGACCAGCAGCCCGACCAGCAGCCGAAAAAGAGAGAGGAGGTTGGCCCGATCCTTCTGCCACAGGTCACGCCCTCCACTGACGCTGGACGCCGGCAAATTGAAGAGGGGAAGGCCGCGGAAGGAAAGAAGGATTTCGACGGCCATCGGCGGTGCTAGGGTCTGATCGAGCCCAGTCGAACGATCCCCAGGCTTTGGAGCACCGAACGGCGGCAACAGCTCTCGAAGAACCGGTTGGACGACGTCGACACGGCCAAAACATCCCTGAACCGGTCGACAGTTCAGGGCAGAACCTTTTAAACTGAACCGGACCGGACCGGTTCAGCCAAGGAGAAAAAGGGAAAAAGAAAGAAAAAGGAAAAGAAAAATTTTTGGGATTTCACTGGATTTCGAGTAAGTCGATACGAGGTCAAAAGTGACCAATTTAATTTTCGATAAATTTATTTAAATTATATTTAATCAGAAATTGACCCGGAGTTAAATATACGAAATTGTGTAGTTCAACGATTAATTCCGAACGGAAGCCCGATCGAACTCTGATTCGTGCACCATCACACAATCTCGGGTAAGTAAAGCTCATTTATGACAATTTAAGTGATTTATGCGTATTTAAGATTTAATTTACGCATTTCGGATTAAATTTCGCAATTAGTGAATTATACTCGAAATTTTGAAATAAATGTCATAAATGATATACGGGCTATCCAAAGAGCTTGGAATAAAGACCAATGGGTATTGATAAGCCCAATGAGTCAATAGACCCTAATGAACGAGCTTAATACGGATTAAGGCCCAATAAAAGTGTTTAAGGCCCATTAAGCGTAAACGGGCCAATTTAAGTGAAATGAACTGTATTAAATGTGTAATACAGTAGGAAAAGTGTAATTAACTCAGTGAATGATTAAATACAGCTCCAGAGTCATATTGAGAGTTGACCGGACTGCGAGATTAGACAGCACAGAGGAAGAGAGGTCACATGACGTGATCCGAGCTAGGGGACTCTTGCAAGTAGTTAGAGATATCTGTGCATATTTTCGTTGGATTTTACATTCACTAAAATTGTTTGAGGGTCAGAGAAAATTATTAATATTATAGGGACCCAATATGGGTAAATTATGATTTTGCCCCTAGTTAAGCAAAAAGTGAAATTTGGGGAAAAGTTCCAAAAAGCATGGAAATGATGTTTTGAGTGGTTTTTTCTGCTGTGTAGCAGAAGAGTAGGTGGATGGGCTAATGTTTTCAGGTCGATGTAAACTAAGCACACTTTATAGTGCTGATTTTCGTGATTTTTAACATCCCTGTTTTTAAAGAGCCATCTATCGAATTATGTGGAAACAATCGTGCTAAAGCACAACTCGCACTTGATTTCAGATGTTTTTCACATACCTTAGTGCTGGAGGTTTACTCGCACTGCATTTATTTGACATGCATTATAGAGTACTGGAGCATTGCTCATACTTAGTTTTATGTGATTTGTACATGATAGAGTGTTGGAGCGATTAGCTCGTGCTCGAGTTTTACATGAGATGCATGACAGAGTGTTGGAGCGTTGCCCGTACTCGATTCTTCATGATTTGTACATGACATAGTACTTGAGCGATTTGCTCGTACTTGATTTGAATGAGAACTATGCATGACCTAGTGTTGGAGATTTACTCGCACTAGTGTTGATATTTTTACATGCATATACAGTGTTTTGAGGCGGAGCGTTGACTGTGAGTCACACTCAAGACGCGCACTGTAGTTTTACGTGATATATAGACATGTTAGAAAAACCGCGATGATTTCCTCTGTGTAGACTGAGTGTCACACTGTTGAGATGTTCTCACGTGGATTTAGAGACGTGGTATTTATTCCATAATATGAGGGCTAAGACCTATGATAGGCACCCCTCTATGATGTATTTCCATGGTATGAGTGGCTAAGACCTATGGCAAGCACCCCGACCATGATGTATGGGTCCACGAGTGTACGTTGTACCGTGCGTGTGGCATGGAGTACACTGTACCGTGTTTTATGTTATGGAGTTATGGAGGAGAGTTGTTGATAGCTAGTGGTTGTGATGGACTGACCCCCCTCCCGTTACAGTAGTGATAACCCGCACACCGAGTACTGTGTTGCCCCGAATTTCACCACATGTTAGGATATGGACATAGTCCGGAGATGCTCTCTTACTGTAAGATCCTTAAGCCCAACATCCTGAAGCCAGAGTGGGCAGGGAGGCTCTGTTCGGCGGGGAGGTTCTCTTACATAGTCTAGAGAGATTGCATTTAGCCACTGAGTCTCGCATGATATATCACATGTGTTTTATGATATGGGTAGACTTGAGGGATGGGTCGAAACCTGATTTGTTTGTGTTGTGATGAGAAATGCCATATTTACTGTGTTTTGAATGTAAATGGCATATTTTATATAAAGGTATTCATAAATGATTAAATATGCACTGTTTTGCATGAATGCCTCTGATTGATAAACCAGCATGTGTTTAGTACATGAGATTTTAAATCTGTACTAGATTATATATATATTTTTTAAACATGCTTTTGAAATGAGAGAAGGAAAGGCAAAGCACTATTTTCAGTAGATAGTATGGATGTCTACTTGCTTGCCTGATTTCCTTACTGAGCACGTTGATAGCTCATCCCATTCATTTTCCCCCCATCTCTACAGATTCTCGTCAGTAGATTGAGTCGGCTGAGGTATTGCATTCCTTTGATCCGCTGCCACTCCCCATCTAGCGAAAAGTATACGCATGCGTACTCTTTTGTATCTGAACAATGCATAAACACAGTGATGTACACGATTTAATGTTGGGGATGTAAATGTAATGATGTAAATATATTTAAGTATATGAATTTACTTATGATATGAATGTCATGTATGTATGATACGGAAAAGAATGGTAAGATATGTCTGGATGAGGAGACTAATGCCTATTCACAGCCCAACTATTGAGGAGATAAATGTAAGCAAAAAGAGAAAAATTTGTTGTGGTTTTTGGTAAGGTCATGTGTGGGAGAAGGGTATGACAATTACACTCAGCAAAATCAATTACACTTCATCTTCACATTACATAATCAGATATGTACAAAATTATCAGATCTCACATCCTCCCCACCTTAAAAGAATTTGGTCCTCCAAATTTAACTTAACTCGTCAAATAGATGGGGGTACTTCTCCTTCATGAGGCTTTTCAATTCCCAAGTTGCCTCTTCCATTGAGTGATGTTTCCACAAAACTTTCATTAATGGAATGCTTTTGTGTCACGACCCAAATTATCAAAAAATCAGAGTAAATTTTTCGCTTTTTAATTTCCTTACCCGTCGTGAACAGTTACACTACTAAACAGTTGGGCTATGATTCGGTGTTAGTCACCTCTCACCTATTTACCATTCCATTTCCATATTTCATTGACATATCAATTTATTTTAAACTAAATACATCCCCAATATTAAATCCATATACAGTACTATACATCTATATGTTAAGATACAAAATTATACAAATGTGTATATCTGATCTTGATAAGAAGCAGCGGATAACCGAAATGCAAGACTACTGTCTATCTCTTCTATTGAATATACCCTGTGGGGTGGAAAATGAAAGGGTGAGCATAAACAGCTCAGTAAGGCAATAATGTAAGCAGGTAGATAACTATACTATCTACGTGCTGATAATGTCATGATATAAAATCGTTTACATTTGGAGCATGAGGTAAGACTAAAACGATGCCACATGTATGTATATATCATATAAGATAAATCATGAAATCGACATATAAAACAAACATGAAAAAATCATCATGTAGGTCATCTCATGCTCGTCACATTTAAAACTCATTTGTTTCATCATAAACTCATCACGTTAAAACTCATTTGTTTTATCATAAACCAACCACATCAAGGCTAAACCCATCTCTCGGGAATACCTTGATTCATTAAATCACATCTCTTTTAAAAACATAAATCGGGACATAACCCCTCCCTCGGGTTCGTCCTGGTCTATTCAGACCGTATGATATCATGTGAGGCATGTAGGTTACTGTATGAAATCGAGGACTATGGCCATACTTTGTCCCTGTGATCCCAGGCTACACGAATCCCGGTGTGCGGGGTATCACAACTGCAACGGGAGGTGGGGTCAAGTCCTACACACCAGAATATCAAGTAACATCATCGAGTCATCATGACTGCATGGTACAGCGTACTCCGTGTGACATACACGGTACATCGTACTCCGTGGACCCATATCATAGTCTGGGGGTACCTGCCGTAGGTCTTATCCACCCCAATACTATGTCGATAACCAACCCATGTCTCAAAGTATACGTGCGAACATCTCAACTCTCTGCGACACACAGTCTACAGGAGGCTTCCGCACGACTATATGCATGTCAACTCACGTCTAGTGTGAGCGAAGCTCCAGCACCACGCTATGCATATCGTGATATCTAAAATCTCGTGCGAGCGAAGCTCCAACACGATTTTGTGCACACACAAATTTCTCGTACGAGCAATGCTCCAGTATGGCTTTTCATGAGAAATAAATCAGTAAACTTGAGTGCGAGAAAGACTCTAGCACTCTTTCTATTATGTAAATACGATAGGTGGCTCAATCTTGATAAAACATCTTTTAAAATAGTAACCGGTACAAACCGGTACCCTTTCGTATAATTCATGAAATCAACAGCCAACCTATGTGTATATTTGCTTAAATCAAAGCAATACATTTATATAAAACATTAAAACAGGATAATCATGCAATTTATCTGCCTTACTACCCTTTTTATAAATTTTACTCCCAGGGGCAATATCGTCTTTTTCCTTTATTCACCTATGCCCCGATTTTTGTAAAAATTATTATTTTGTTTTCTAGATACTTAAAGAAATTCTAGGCCCTTTAAATCCCCTCAATAAATACGTATAGAAATCTCTATGCACCTATAAAATTCCCTTACCTCGATTTACGCGTAAACTTATCTCGTCTCGATAATATCCGATCTCTCAGTCCAACTGCGTGTCAACCAAATCTACGAAACTGCATATAACAACATATTTTGGGTTAATTCAGTTATTTTTATCAGTATATCATATTTACTGATCAAATCTAACGTACTGGCCCATTTTACTTTATTGGGCCTGATTGCACTTTAATGGGCCTCGGGCCCATTTTCATCCCGTTTCTACTAATTAAATTCCTTCTTCGGGTTTACTGGGCTCATTCATTTTATCAATAATCATCGGGCTTGGTTCCAAACTCATTGGATAGCCCGTATACTATTTACGGTAATTACGTTGCAATTCCGATAAATATTCTTTTTTATACAGAATAAATCCATAAATTCCGTAAAATAATCGAAACTCTGTATTAAAGGACTCATATTATCGAAATTAAAATATGCTTACCCAATATGATGCGGGATATAAAAATCGGAGCTCAATCGGCTCTCGTTCGGGTTTTGTCGTAAAACTGCACAATTATATATTTAATCCCGGGTTACTTTTCGATTAAATATAATTTAAATAAATTTTTTGAAAATCAAATCGATCACTTTTGACCTCTAACCGACTTACCCGAAATTTGATGTATCCCCAAAAATTCTTTCCCTTTTTCTTTTTTCTCTTTTTCTCCTTTTTTCCCTTCTTTCTTGGCTGAACCGGTTCAGTCCGGTTCAAACCCGGCTCAGATCGGTCCGGTTCAGCCGGTTCACCTCTTGTTGAACCGGTCTGTACCGGTTCAGACCTTCTCGCCTCCGTTCACGGCGTTTTTGACTGGTTCTCAGCTCGTTTCTGGCGCCATTCGACTCGTCTTTGGCAGGGCAACCTTCGACTGGCCTCTATCGGGATCGAATCACCGTCGGTGGCCGCCGTTCCTCTCTTCTCCCTCTCGGCCTTCTCTCCCTCGATCTGCCAAATTTCAGCGGTTTCGTCGGCCAATACCGGTCTCAAAAGAATCGGCTCCTCTTCCCGATCATGCCGGTGTCCGCCGTTCGAGCCTAGTTGCCGTGGATCGCCGGAATCTACCCCGTTTTCCTCGTGGGCTTCTCTTCCTCCGTTCAGCGTTTTCCAACCTCCTTGGCGCGCGTCGCTGGTGCCAACAACTTCACCGGCCTTTCCTCTTCCTACTCGGATGTTCGTCGGAGTCGCTAATCGCCGGTGGCCGTGGATCGGACAGGCCATGCGCGGTCTCCATTTTCGATTTCTTTCTTCTTCTCTCTCCCCGACAAAGTTTTCAGATTTCTCTTCTCCTTTTTTTTAATTATTATTATTATTATTATTATTATTATTATTTATAAAATAGTTTATTATTATTATACTCATTATTTTTGTCAAAAATATTCTAAAATATCTAAAAATTTAATTTTTTATTCCAAATAAATTTATTTAATTCATTTATTATATTTTTAACCATTTTTCCGATATAATTTCTTCATATTTTCGGGATATTGTCCCGAGTAACTTTTCGATATTTCTAAAAATTTCAGATCTTGATCAATTGATCTCGAAATTTAATTATTTCTTCGTTATTGATCAAGATTCTTAAATTCATTATTTTTAATTAAATTTTCTTATCGAATTTATATCGGCTTTCGATCTTTTGATCGTTTTGCCCTTGCACGTGTTCGGGATTAATTTAACCCGACTTCCCTTCACGAATACTCATTCATTTCGCATTTTAAATCGTTATTTCCTGTCCGAATCTCGTTTCATTTAATTTGGGACCATTTTCAATTCTTTATAAGAAATTACGATATAATTTTCGGGTCTTACATAATCTCCCCCACTTAAGAAATTTGGTCCTCCAAATTAGAATCAAGTTAGTCTGTAAATCACTCCGGATATTTCACACATATCATACTCTTTAATTCCCTTGTGACTTTTTCGGAGTGTACTACTACCAAAGGACTTTAATTAGGGAGATCATCTTAAATCTCCACACTTTCTCCTTCCCGTTTTAATACCCGAATCAAGTTTTCCAATCATACGTTATACTTCCATTGAACTTCAATAGCTCATATCCGTTCACATATATCGGGTCTGGATAATATTTTTGAAACATCATAAGATGGGACACATTGTGGATGCCTGCTAATTTAGGTGGTAACGCCAACCTACAGGTCTTATCTCTCACTTTGTCCAATCTCTCAAGGGATTCAATATTACAAAATTCACTTTGCTTTCTTTTCGAAGCTCGTTATATTCTTAAGACCAATAACTTACAACAATACTAATTCACCCTCGGTGAATTCCAATGGTTTCTGTCTCTTGTCAGCATAGCTTTTCTATCTGCTCTGAGGTGTTCTTAATCCTCCACAATTAACTAAACATCCTCAGAGGTTTGTCTTACCAATTCGAGAACAATTTTCTATTTGTCACCCACTTCTTCTTATCCAAATCGGGGAAACAACCCTTACGGCCATACAATGCCTCATCTGAAGTCATTCCGATACTCAAGTGACAACTGATATTATTAGCGAATTTGTTTAGTAACAACTGATCATCCCAGGAGCTTATCAATTCAATGGCACATGCTCTCATCATATCCTCCAGAACCTGTACAGTCCTCTCTGACTGACCATCTATCTGAGGACAGAAAGCTGTGCTAACACTCAGTTAGGTTCCCAATAGTTTCCAACAATATTCCCAAAAGTGAGAAGTTAAGCAAAAATCCCTATCTGATATCATGCTCACTGGAAAAATACTTGGTGTTCCACAATTTTCCATACATATAAATCCGCCAACACACTCAGAGTATCTGGGGATTTCCTAACCAGAATGTGGGTAGACTTACTCAATTTATCGACTATCACCCAGATAGCCTTATGATTCATCCGGGTTCTCTATAACCCATCACGAAATTCATGGTAACTTGTTTCCATTTTCGTGTCAATATAGGTAGAAAGTGTGATAACCCTGCAACTTCTTTTGCTCTACCTTAATCTGCTGGCATACGACACTTTTCCACAATCTCTATCATGTATCTTTTCATATCAGACCACCAATACTCTTTTCTAAGATTTTGATATATTTATTACTTCTCGGATGCACTGTATCTCCCGAAGAGTGAGCTTCTGACAATAACTCTACCTCATCAACTATGGTCTTGGGGAGCACTTATACTGTCTCTGAACCTCAGTAAGCCATCATCACTCTCTGTGAACTTTGTCACTGTACCCATTTGAATCTGACCCACACTATCGACACTCTGCCAATCATTATGCTAAACCTGTCAAATCCGGTAACTCAAATCTGGTTCTAATCTTAGGCTAGCTGTCACACAATCACTGTCATCATCAGAGGGGATCACATCACTACTGAGGCTTATAACTGCTCTAGCAGTTAACGCTCCCTGACCATCATATGTAATACCATCCCAAGGCTCTTTCCGCTCAAGGCATTAGCCATTACATTAGCCTTTCTTGGGTGGTACAATTTCCACAATCATAATCCCTCAGAAGCTCTAACCCTCTTTGTTCTCATATCCGACTCTTTCTGTGAAAACAGATATTCGGAGCTTTTATGATCAGTGCATACCTGAAATTTCTCACCATATACATAGTAGTGTCATATACTCAATACAACCACTATCACTGTCAACTTTAAATCATAGGTTGGATAGTCCTTTCATGATCCTTGAGTTGTCTGGATTCATAATTGACTATCGTCCCCTTTTTGCATCAATACACATAGCCCATTCATTATTTTGAGGTATCCATATATCTTGAGAAACCTCTTAATCTGTTGGGTATGATGAGAATAAATGCGGTGGTCAGTTTATTACTTCAGTACACCAAACTCCTGTCACGTCATCATCCCATTCAAATACAACTTTTTCTAAATTAAACGTGTCAATAAAGTAGTCCATTTCGAGAATTCTCAACAAATCATCTGTAAAAACAATTTTTAATTGTTGCTTATGATTTTTCCTAGACTGTATATACACATAAAAATATCATCAATATGGATGACAACATATCGGTCTACGTATAGTTTAAATATTTCATCGTAGTTGAATTCCATTGAATATTTCAATTACCCATTTCCTTGACCTATGTACGCATAAACGTAAAATGTCCTTCAAAATCGCTTTCGTTCAAGCTACTAACCTGCGTCATTTCCTTTTTAACGGCTTTTATAAAATTTTAAATTTTTTAAACTTTCCTGATTAATCGAATTCTCTATTTCTTATTGTACCAGTAAAGGTACCCTAATTTTTAATGTGTATATTACGATTGTCGCTTACAATTTATAGGTTGTGTATACTTTTAGACGCTGTCAAGTCTTCAGGCGGGGAGGTATTTTGAAATACCTTTATTAACCCTCAGACTTGACCACAATTACTTTACATATCAATCCATGTGGTCACAATTCATATTCGCCACTAATTGCTTTAATCCAAATTACTTCACGTATCATAGATATTCTTCCTTGCATATGTCTCTTATTCCAGTCTATCTCGTATTCAGGATTTATCCCATCTTAAAACTTATCTCTTTTCGTATATCACTTATAACAAACTCTGTCATTACTCATTTTGTGAGTACAATCATTTGCTCCTTCAATTTCAATCGTTGCACCCCTTTTATTACTTGTCAAAACTTACAGTATACTTTTCAGGGGTAAAACACACTGTCTTAGAATAGAACTCTAAACATCATATTTTGCAGCCGACCAATTTTGTTATTCTCAATTATTACTTCAAATTATTCATATTCCATTGAATAAAATTGGCTGACTTATACTTCTTCCCCCGTTTTCGACTTATAATCTCTTCATAATTATTTCATTAATTAACCCTCCTTCGTTGGTGTACTAACTATCGGCATTGTGCCCACGGATATAGGCATTCACGTCTTTTACTAACTTATATACAAATAAAGGCGGTATGACTAAATACGTGGCACCATGATTAATTAAAATAATTTCACTATTCATAACCATTGTGGTATCTTTGATCACATCATATGAAACATCAATAGTGTCGTGGTCCAAGGCATACACTCGCTCTCATCCAACAACCTATTTTCCCTTTTTCTCTTCGGCTGTGGCCTCCCTTTTTCGGTGCGAAGATACCAATACGGTTTTCTCTGTGTCTTTGCTCTTATGTGGGACAGTCTTGCCCAACTCTGAGCAATCATTAAATAATTGGCCCGTCTTACCACACCAACGCCTATTTTAGTCAATAAAGTGTAGGTGTAAGCCCTACTTCCGTGGCATCTACCACACATCCTACACTGCTTACTTTGCTTACACTGCTACACTGCTTCGTAGCAGGTTGGGATCCTCCAATCACAATACCCCTAATAAGTGTTAAAATTGAACACACTGGGGCCTTACCAATCATCTTATCCCATGACTCAACAGCTCTAATGTCTTACCAACTGGTGTTTTTCCCGCTTTGACATCTATGTCATTCTCTATTCTCTTCTGTCTCTATTTCGACCCTTACTACCTTTCTCAATCTCAGAGGCATGCAACACATGATCTTCTTCACGCAACTGTATTCTGCGCATTGCCTCGACATAGGTAATGAGCCAATCGGACTCTAATCGATAATTTGAGCCCTTTTATGAACTTTTGAGCTTTTCCGACTCTTACTGCCCATGGTATCAGGTTCACACCTGCCCAGAGATATAAATTGAGTTTCATGCTCATCAATCAACTAGTGTCTATGGGCAGTGTAAGAAATTTTATCTATAAATTCCTTTAAGCAATGTCCGGGATATTCTGTCACCGGAATACATCCAAAAATATTTCTCATGTCAGCTCTGGACGTCTAACTATTCAGATAGGTCGAGCTGACTTCCACCAATATTCCACCTCGCCCTCCAACATAAATGTATTTAAAAGTTACCTTCTCAGTCGACATACACCGAATGAATCCATACAACTTCGCTATCTCATTTGCTCAGTCCTCAGCAACTATTGATTTCTTTACTTCGCAAAATACTGGAGGGGTGTGAGAATCTCCAGAGTCTGAGACATCTGTTTAGGCTTTACCCTACCTATCCTCAACTACCAGTATAGACTGAGTAAACAACTCTGAAATATTTTCTACACTCCGCTCCATCCTCTTGGAGCTTTTCTCAATACTGTTTGATCTCTTTATAGGACCCTGTGGAGTATACTCATCATCAGCCTCCACCTCACTCTCATCTTAAGTCTTATGTGACGACTCATTCGACTCTCAGGTCGATCTCTATGGCCTCGAGTAGGTGTACTTGCCTCTCTACCATAGCGGCTATCATTTATAAAAACTAGATTCTTGCATTTGAAACTAAATTCTTAGCTGCTGTTCCATCTTGATATACACAATTGTATCTAAACAATGCACAGTACATGGGGATGTAAATTTACTTAATCACTAACACCGACTCATATCAGGCTAACTCAGCTCTGATACCATCTTTTCTGTCACGACCCAAATTACCTAAAAATCAGAGTAATTTTTTTACTTTTTAATTTCCTTACCCGTCGTGAACAGTTACACTACTAAACAGTTAGGCTATGATTCGGTGTTAGTCACCTCTCACCTATTTACCATTCCATTTCCATATTTCATTGACATATCAATTTATTTTAAACTAAATACATCCCCAATATTAAATCCATATACAGTACTGTGCGTCTATATGTTCAGATACAAAATTATACAAATGTGTATACCTGATCGTGATAAGAAGCAGCGGATAACCGAAATGCAAGACTACTGTCTATCTCTTCTATTGAATATACCCTGTGGGGTGGAAAATGAAAGGGTGAGCATAAACAGCTCAGTAAGGCAATAATGTAAGCAGGTAGATAACTATACTATCTACGTGCTGATAATGTCATGATATAAAATCGTTTACATTTGGAGCATGAGGTAAGACTAAAAAGATGCCACATGTATGTATATATCATATAAGATAAATCATGAAATCGACATATAAAACAAACATGAAAAAATCATCATGTAGGTCATCTCATGCTCGTCACATTTAAAACTTATTTGTTTCATCATAAACTCATCACGTTAAAACTCATTTGTTTTATCATAAAACAACCACATCAAGGCTAAACCCATCTCTCAGGAATACCTTGATTTATTAAATCACATCTCTTTTAAAAACATAAATTGGGACATTACCCCTCCCTCGGGTTAGTCCTGGTCTATTCAGACCGTATGATATCATGTGAGGCATGTAGGTTACTATATGAAATCGAGGACTATGGCCATACTTTGTCCCTGTGATCCCAGGCTACACGAATCCCGGTGTGCGAGTTATCACAACTGCAACGGGAGGTAGGGTCAAGTCCTACCCGCCAGAATATCAAGTAACATCATCGAGTCATCACGACTGCACGGTACAGCGTACTTCGTGTGATATACATGGTACATCATACTCCGTGGACCCATATCATAGTCTGGGGGTGCCTGCCGTAGGTCTTATCCACCCCAATACTATGTCGATAACCAACCCATGTCTCAAAGTATACGTGCGAGCATCTCAACTCTCTGCGACACACAGTCTACAGGAGGCTTCCGCATGACTATATGCATATCAACTCATGTCTAGTGCGAGCAAAGCTCCAGTACCACGCTATGCATATCATGATATCTAAAATCTCGTGCAAGCAAAGCTCCAGCACCATTTTGTGCACACACAAATTTCTCGTACGAGTAAAGCTCCAGTACGACTTTTCATGAGAAATAAATCAGTAAACTTGAGTGTGAGAAAGACTCTAGCACTCTTTCTATTCATGTAAATACGATAGGTGGCTCAATCTTGATAAAACATCTTTTAAAATAGTAACCGGTACAAACTGGTACCCTTTCGTATAATTCATGAAATCAACAGCCAACCTATGTATATATTTGCTTAAATCAAAGCAATACATTTATATAAAACATTAAAACAGGATAATCATGCAATTTATCTGCCTTACTACCTTTTTTTATAAATTTTACTCCCAAGGGCAATATCGTCTTTTTCCTTTATTCACCTATGCCTCGATTTTCGTAAAAATTATTATTTTGTTTTCTAGATACTTAAAGAAATTCTAGGCCCTTTAAATCCCCTCAATAAATACGTATAGAAATCTCTATGCACCTATAAAATTTTCTTACCTCGATTTACGCGTAAACTTACCTTGTCTCGATAATATCCGATCTCTCAATCCAACTGCGCATCAACCAAATCTACGAAACTGCATATAACAACATATTTTGGGTTAATTCACTTATTTTTTATCAGTATATGATATTTACTGATTGAATCTAACGTACTGGGCCCATTTTACTTTATTGGGCACTTTAATGGGCCTCGGGCCCATTTTTAGCCCGTTTCTACTAATTAAATTCCTTCTTCGGGTTTACTGGGCTTATTCAGCTTATCAATAATCATCGTGCTTGGTTCCAAACTCATTGGATAGCCCGTATACTATTTACGATAATTACGTTGCAATTCCGATAAATATTCCTTTTTATACAAAATAAATCCATAAATTCCGTAAAATAATCGAAACTCTGTATTAAAGGACTCATATTATCGAAATTAAAATATACTTGCCAAATATGATGCGGGATACGAAAATCGGAGCTCAATCGTCTCTCGTTCGGGCTTTGTCGTAAAACTGCACAATTATATATTTAATCCCGGGTTACTTTTCGATTAAATATAATTTAAATAAATTTTTCAAAAATCAAATCGGTCACTTTTGACCTCTTACCGACTTACCCGAAGTCCGATGTATCCCCGAAAATTCTTTCCCTTTTTCCTTTTTCTGTTTTTCTTCCTTTTTCCCTTCTTTCTTGGCTGAACCGGTTCAGTCCGGTTCAAACCCAGTTCAGACCGGTCCGGTTCAGTCGGTTCACCTCTTGCTAAACTGGTCCGTACCGGTTCAGACCTTCTCGCCGTCGTTTACGGCATTTTCGACTGGTTCTCGGCTCGTTTCTGGCGCCATTCGACTCGTCTTTGGTCGGGCAACCTTTGACTGGCCTCGATCGGGACCGAATCACCGCCGGTGGCCGCCGTTCCTCTCTTCTCCCTCTCGACCTTCTCTCCCTCGATCTGTCGAATTTTGGCAGTTTCGTCAGCCAATATCGATCTCAAAAGAACCGGCTCCTCTTCCCGATCACGCCAGTGTCCGCCGTTCGAGCCCAGCTACCGTGGATCGCCGAAATCTACCCCGTTTTCCTCGCGGGCTTCTCTTCCTCCGTTCAGCATTTTTCGACCTCGTTGGCACGTGTCGCCGGTGCCAACAGCTTTGCCGGCCTTTCCTCTTCCTACTCGGCTGTTCGTCGGAGTCGCTAATCGTCGGTGGCCGTGGATCGAACGGGCCACGCGCGGTCTCCATTTTCGGTTTCTTTCTTCTTCTCTCTCCCCGACAAAGTTTTCAGATTTCTCATCTCTTTTTTTTAATTATTATTATTATTATTATTATTATTTATAAATTAGTTTATTATTATTATATTCATTATTTTAGTCAAAAATATTGTAAAATATCTAAAAATTTAATTTTTTATTCCAAATAAATTTATTTAATTTAATTTAATTTATTTATTATATTTTAACCATTTTTTCGGTATAATTTCTTCATATTTTTGGGATATTGTCCCGAGTGACTTTTCGGTATTTCTAAAAATTTCGGATCTTGATCAATTGGACTCGAAATTTAATTATTTCTTCGTTATTGATCAAGATTCTTAAATTCATTATTTTTAATTAAATTTTCTTATCGAATTTATATCGGCTTTCGATCTTATGACCGTTTTTCCCTTGCACGTGTTCGGGATTAATTTAACCCGACTTCCCTTCACGAATACTCATTCATTTCGCATTTTAAATCGTTATTTCATGTCCGAATCTCGTTTCATTTAATTTGGGACCATTTTCAATTCTTTATAAGAAATTACGATATAATTTTCGAGTCTTACATTTTGGTTCTAAGTATCATCTCTTTGCTATCGAAGATCCGGACGAGTTCTACAGTATAGTTCATCTCCTCTTGTATGTCCATATCTTCATACTCTATGACATGAGAAGGGTCCGGTGGTACTTCCTCAACATAGATACATGGAAGACGTTGTGTATTCTGGACATCTGTGAGGGTAATGCAACTTATAGGCTACCTCTCCTACTCTATCAAGAATCTTAAAGGTCTAATGTATCGAGGACTCAATTTCCCTTTCTTTTCAAATCTCATGATACCCTTACTCGGTGATTGATAAGTTGCATATTATACATATTAATTGTCATATTTTCCCATGATTTAAATTTTTTTATATGCTTAATTTTTGGATTTGA
Source organism: Firmiana major (assembly GCA_033439115.1). NCBI lineage: Eukaryota > Viridiplantae > Streptophyta > Magnoliopsida > Malvales > Malvaceae > Firmiana > Firmiana major. Next base: position 13,984,027 of record CM065903.1, on the reverse strand, counting down.
CTTATATTTTCTATTTTGTATTGTGAATGAAGGAAAATGGACAAAATGGATAAAAAGCTATAAATTCTGCTCAAGTCACAAAATCAGATGAAATCTTGGAATTCAAGTCAAGATCTATCACTTATAGCCAAAGTTGACTGAATCAATCTAAAGATGGCAAGTGGAAGATTTTTATTATTAAGGAAGATATATGCAAAAACTGTCTTTGCCAAGTGGTTGAAAATGGAAAGAAGTTTAATTGTAATCAAACTCAATCAGAGAACTTTCCTTTGGAAACAGATTCTGGGGCTAGGATATTTAGTATTTATAGACTAAGAGTGGAAGAGGCTGATATTCTGGAATCATCGATCATCATAAACAATTTTATATTTTTCTTTAGTGTTTTTCTTTGAACTTATGGCTTGCTAAATTTTTAGTCTAGCCAAAGGATAATTAAAGTTTGGGTTCTTCAAGAATTGTGAGATCTAATTAGTTTTATCTAGTTCTTTTATATCTTTATTATTTATATGTCTTCTGTTCTTGTTTAAATTATTGTTTTGATTGATTATACAAAAAATGCCCTTTGTTCAATTGTCAGGATAATATATCACCAATTAGAAACCTGAATCCGTAATTGTTTAGGCATTCTAATATAAGTGGTAAATAACATAATTGATTTCAGATAGGATTTCAATTCTCTGTTAAGAAGATATATAATCTAGCATAAATGAACCTACATGTGTGTTTGTTGGTTAGAATTGGTAGTCTCTTTGGTTTTCAATGCTATTGGTAAATTAAATCTTAAGATCGTATCTAAGGTTGTTTAACTGACAAGAGAAATAATTAGAGATCGTATCCTGATTATCAAAGAAGTAAGGAGGGATAGGTTGTTAGGTCATACCAATAATCATAACCAATTTAGTAAAGATTAAAAGAACTTATTTTTGCATAAATGATCAATTCCATTAACCCATTCTAAAATTATTCCTTTGGTTGGATGTTTTCATCATATTAATTTTCTCTCAATTTTTACATAGTGATTTTTCTTTACTACATTTTAATTTTTCTTTCTCACTACAACAAAATCCCCATTTTACTTTTTAATATTTTACAGAAAAATAAATCTAACCAATCTCTTGGGAAACGACCTTGCTCAATTATACTGCAATTTTAATTTATTTTAAGTATGATTTATTATTATTGGTCTCGACAACCACCAGTGATATCTTCAGAAATACTGCATCACCCACATCAAATTCGAGTGGCCATCTACGTACATCTGCATAGCTTTTCTGTCTACTCTATGCAGCCCGTAATCTCTCACATATGAGTTTCACACTCTGTATAGCCTGTTCAAAAAGTTTGAGAGCATTTATCTTTCTGTCACCCACTTCTTCCCAAGCTACAGGGGATCTACACCTCCTACCATATAGAGCCTCAAAAGGTATCATTCCAATACTCGCATGATAGCTATTATTGTACGCAAACTCTGCTAGGGGAAGGTGATCATCCCATGATCCCTTAAAATCCATCGTACACGCCCTTAACATGTCCTCCAGGGTCTGAATAGTCCTCTCTGACTGACCATCTGTCTGATATGATAGGCGATACTAAAACTCAATCAAGATCCTATGGACTCCTGAAATTGGGTCCAAAATCTGGAGGTAAATCGAGAATCTCTGTCAGAAGTAATACTCACTGGAGCCCTATGTAATCTAGCTATCTCGTTGAGATATAACTCAGCTAAAGCATCCACAGTATCTATGCTCTTAATAGTAAGGAAGTGGGCACTTTTCGTCAGTCTATCCAGTATGACCCCTATCGCATCATGACCACTTCGGGTCCTCGGTAAACCCATAATAAAATCCATGGTGACATGCTCCCATTTCCTTGTAGGCACAGGTAAAGGCTGGAATAATCCTCCAGGCTTTCGATTCTCAACTTTCCCTTGCTGGCACACTAAACATTTGGCCACATAATCTGCCACGTCTCGCTTCATGCCACTCCACTAGTACACCTTTCTCAAATCTCGGTACATCTTAGTACTTCCTGGGTGTATGGTGTATCGCGAGCAATGGGACTCTCTCAGTATTTGTCTCTTTAGGGTATCGTCATCCGGTACACAAATTCATCCTCTAAATCTCAACAATCCATCCTCACTAACTATGAGATCCGACTGCGAAGTTTATTCAGCCTGGCGAACCATATCAATCAACCTCTAATCATCACACTGCCCAATTCTAATATGATCCATGGTCCTGGGCTCTATTCACAGGCTAGCCAAAAATCAAGTCTCTACCTCTTTAACTTTGATTCAGAGTTCAGCGAACTGTTCCAACAAATCCCATTCCCTGTCCATCATAGCAGATATCATACTCTCCTACTCAGGGCATTAGCAACCAAGTTCGCCTTTCCCGGATGACACAAAATATCGCAGTCATAATCCTTAAGGAGTTCCATCAATCTCCTTTGTCTTATGTTTAACTCTTTCTGATCAAACAAATAAAAATCCTCCTGAACCCTCAGGGATAGTCAACATAGGTGCCGCTGTTAATCTTCTCTTTAATTCCTGAAAGTTGAGCTCACATTGATCAATCCATATGAACGGAGTCTCTTTGCGTGTGAGCTTGGTCAAAGGAGCGGCAATCCTGGAAAATCCCTCAAAAATATTATGTAATACCCTCCCAAACCAAGAAAGCTTCGTACCTCTGTAACTGTCCTCGATCTTTCCCAATTAAGTACAGCTTCCACTTTAGTTGGATCAACTGATACTCTATCCTCTTAAACTATGTGACCAAGGAAAGCTATATGATCCAGCCAAAACTCACACTTAATAATTCTATATTTTTTAGAATTATTTATGATTAATTTTCTAATTAATTATTTAAATCCCCAATTTATTTTGTTAATTATCCCCTTTATTTAATTAAAATTCTCATGTTTGCAGATAAATCAAATCTGGATGAATTTTGAATATTTCGATAGAAAATGGACTGGAATTTGGCTAAAATTGAGATTGGACCACGCAGACAGCACGAGCCATGCCACCTAGCACATCTAATTGGACAAAAAGACAGATGACATGGAAATATCTTTTTCAGGAGCCAATGGTGTGAAGACAAGTGGCCAAAAAAATGCCAACTCATCTAGGATGAAAAAATTACAATTATACCCCTAAGTGTGTGTATAAATAGGAAAGGATGGCAATTCAAAAACTATGTAAGTTAGAAGTAGGAGTAGGGTAAGTAATGGAAGTTAGAAGTAGTGTTAGTGTAAAAGTAGTGTTGATGTAAGGTAGTCTAGAGTAGAATAGTTTTAGATTAAATTTTTAGATTTACTTTTTTTTTTCTGTTAGCTTCCATTTACTTTTAATGTTCATTCAATGTTTATGTTCTTCATTTTCTAGTCTTGGATAATTTTCTTTTCAATGGAAAGCAATATCATTTTCATGCTCTCGGTTTGGTAAAAATTAGAACTTTTATTTTTTAGGTTTTATTTACATAGATTATATTTTCTAGTTCAGCCCTCGGTTTCCCTTAAATACTTATGTTTTTGTTTTGATCAATCTTTATTTTTTTATTCTTCCTCTCGGTTTACTCTCTTGGTCCATTCGGTTTAATATCATGTTTTGCTATGTTTTCTTGTTCTTTCTTTTCTTATTTCATTTTGTATTTGCATGCATTTCTTAATTCGGTTCTTGACTGCATTTAGAGTTTAGCTTCCATTTTTACTGCATTTTCATTATGTTTCTATAATCCATTTCGTTTACTGCATTCCATTTCAACATTATAGATGGTTGTTCATTTTCTACTTGTTAATGGTTAGTGAAAAAGATGGGGTAAGCTTTTCGTTGTAGAATCTCAAGAAGCAGTCCGTGGAGCATAGTTCACTCTTGGCTTCATTTTTTCCCTCTGTTACACTCTGTTTTAGAAGTTTTACATTGTTCATTCCCATTGCATGCTTTCATTTTGTATTAATCTAGTAATTGGTAGTTGCAAGTTCATAGATGTGTGCAGGCATCTTACCAAACTACTGTGAATGTCGTTGGACATAGATGTGTAGGCTGCAGCTAACATTTTGAAGGATACATATTTTGTGTTCAAGCTCAGTTATAAGAGGCAGTGCAGGACAGCAGAGGAAGAAGACGTTAGCTAGGGGTGGACGTGCAACGCGGGCAGGACTGGCTAGAAAATCAAGCTTGAAGCAGAATGGTGGCAGGTTTGGTGCCAGCAATGCAGGAGCAGGATGTGTGCGGGCTATTGTCAAACTGAAGAAGCTGGAACACGTTACTGCTAATAGCATGGGCAGAATTCTAGATTAAACCGAGAGCAGTTGCTTGTCTTATTGATGAATGAAAACGTGAAGCAGTTGGATATGTGCAGGGAATGGTGCAGTGCATGGAACCGAGAGCAAAGTTGGTGAGAGTTACAAAACCGAGAACAAGCAGCTGGACACATCTGGACCGACCAAAGCAAATGAAAATGAAAATGTTGAGGACATGTACAGTGATAGTATCAGGACCACTTGGTTTTTTATGTTGTCTAAGGCCTTGTTTGGCTAGTACAGTGTAGCTATTTGCTTCATTTTCATGCATTTTTAGTATAGTTTAATTTCAATTTAATTTGTTAGCTTATTTTAGAGTCTTTAATTAAATTGCATGCTAGTATTCTTGCTTAGTGGTATAAAACTTAGTTTTAATTAGGTTGATAGTTAATTAAGTATTCATTTAGAATTAGATTAGGGGTAAATTTATTTCATTAAATCTTAAGTTAGTTTAAATTGCATTTTGATTAAGTAGTTTAATTGCATTTTAGGATTGTTAATTTTAGTTTAATTAATCTTGCTTTGTTATTTTCATAATTGCATTTTATTCTAATTGCGTTAATTAATTTTAATTGTTTTAATTATTTTTGTAGGTCTATTCTTTTAATAGCTTGGAGCACTGTAAGTAAAATTTACTTAGTTTTATTTTCTTTTGTTCTTATTATTTTATTGCTTTCCATTATTTTTAATTCTAGCTATGTATATCGCTCCCTTAAATTTCATAATTTGCTAGAATATACTTAGGGTAAGATTAACCGGTAGTTAATTAGGCTAACCAACTTCTCTGAGGGACGATAACTCGGGTCTCAAATCCCATTATTACTTATACAACCCGTGCACTTGCGGTAATACGTTTAGGGCGTATCAAGTTTTTGGCGCCGTTGACGGGGAAGTCTTAATTAGCCATTAGTTAATATCGGTGAAATTATGCTTAGGTGTAATTCTAGCTTGTAAATATTTAGGTTGTAACTATTTAGAAGTTTAATCTAGATTAGTTAATTAAAAAATTAAAAAAAAAATTAAAAAATTAAAAAAACTCAAAAAAATTTCTAAGGACTTGCTGATGTTTGCATGCGTAGAGCTAGGAGTTTTGATTGCTTTCCTCTAGATCCTGAAATGGAACGAATTCTTAGGAAAATTGACGAGCCCTAAGGGTAATACCGCAAGCGCACGGGTCGTACAAGTAATAATGGAATTTTGAGTCCCGAGTTATCGTCCCTCTGAGAAGTAGGTTAGCCTAGTTAACTACCGATTAATTTTTACCCTAAGCATATCCTAGCAAATTATGCAATTTTGAGTGGGTGATCTACCAAGTCTAGAATTGAAAATACCGAAAAGCGATAGAATAAAAAGAACTAAATAAAACCGAGCAAAATTTACTTACAGTGCTCCACGCAATTAAAATCAAAAACCTACAAAAGAAATTAAAATAGTTAAAACTAATTAATGCAATAAAATGCAATTATGAAAACAACGCAATAAAATTAAACTACAATTAAACTATCCTAAAAATGCATGTAATTAAACTAATAAAAGTTACAAATTGAACTAATCCTAAAATCTAATTAAAATTGCATGAAAAACATTTAATCTAGATTAATTCTAAATGCCACTTATAAAGCACTAAACTAAATTAAAATCCTAAAACATTTAATTAACTACTAACTAAACATTAACACTACAAATTAAATTAACATACAAAAAGGTTTAAACTAACCTAGCATTGCAATTGATTTAACTAAATAACTAACAACTAACACATGCATGGAAATGGATTAATTAACTATAGGAATGCCAAACAAGGCCTTAGGATTTAAACCATCCAACAACTCCCTCTAAAATACTATTCATGAATTTCACATTTTCATTTTTCAGGTGCTGTCGGGTTGGTAGCTTAGGCGTGTCTAGCTGCTGCCATGCCTCTCGGTTCTGACTCTCACCAACTCTGCCTCGGTTTCATGCACCTCCTTCTTATCTGCCCATGCTTCTGGCTGCCAGGCATGATCTACACGTTTCCATTCAGCAGCAGGTAAGCAACTGCTCTCGGGCTGCTCTCGGTTCCAGGTGAAATCTGCTGGTTGCCTCGATTTGCTCTCGGTTCACGCATATGTCCAGCTGCTATCATCGAGTGCTGTCCAGGCGAGGGTAGCTTCTGCCGTTGCTGCTTGTCCTGCAAACCTCAGCTCCAGATCAGTGCACGCCTGCTGCTTGCTTCTGCTCCAGAATCTGCTGTTGCTGGTCTCGGTTCAGGCATGTATTCCGCTGCTCTTGACACCAGTTCAGCTGCTGTTCCTCGGTGTCTTGCTACTGCTATGTAACAGCTTCAGTTCGTAGGGTTCAAGGCTATAGCAGACTGAAGTGGATCAATGAAACAACATATAGATGACAGCAAAGTGAGAATGAACAGGATTAGAAAATCAAAACAGAGCATAACAGAGTGCATTGTAGTCTCCCGATCACTGCCAAGATGATTTCAGTCCCTACTCTGTGATGTATAGGGACATTAAGTAACAAGAGTAAGCTGTAGACAGATAACTAACTAAAGGGAAAAAAAGAACAGGATCTGCAGTGAAGCACAAACACCAAACCGAGAATGGAGAATGCAGTGAATAGAAGCGGAAGCAAGCATGAAATGCAGAGAATGATGGCTTCTGTGTACTGCATAGAACGTCAATGACACAAGGGAAATCAACGACATTCCATTACTAGATGAAAGTTTCAACAACTAAAAGAACTAAATGAAGATTGATACTGAAAAATAATTAACCAAACTATAAATGCCGAATGCACATGAACCGTGAACCATCACCCTCGGTTTGCATCAACTTCTTTTCCAACATGATTCCACATTGCTCTTGATGTGGAACAATGTTCAACATCCATCCACATCAAGGCACCAGAACCGAAATGAAGAAGAATGAAAGAAGAATAAATACCCAAGTGATCAAATGACTTAAAGCAGTAAAACCATTGCAACCGAAAGCTAAAGAAAAAAAAAAAACACAAATCTTTGAAACCGAGAGGTAGAAAATGGAGACTTGAATCATTTGTCATTAACTTTCATCTATAACTAAGTAAACAAGGAACATATATTAATGGATGCTTTTGCAAACCGAAAAGAAAAACAAGGTGAAACAACCTTGCTAAAGGAAACCGAAAAGATTCAGAAAATGGAAGCAAAAAATTTTCATTAAGTGAATAGTGCATGAATAGTAAAATGATGCTAAGAAAACTAAAAACCTCTCGGGAAAGCCTAAAAACAAAAGCAATAAATCTAAAGCTACCTTAGAAAACTATTCTATCCTAAGAAATTACATCCCTTTTTCAATTGTCATCTTCCTATTTATAAGCACACTAGGGGTAAAATGGTAATTTTCACATCCTTGATGAGTTGGCATTTTTTGGCCACTTGTCTTCACACCATTGGCTCTTTGAAAAGATATTTCCACGTCATCGATTTTCTTGTCCAATTGGTTGTGCTAGGTGGCATGACTCGTGTTGTCCGCGTGGCTCAATCTCGATTTTAGCCCAATCCCGGTCCATTTTCTACCGAAATATTCAAAACTCATCCGGATTTGATTTATCTGCAAACATGAGAATTTTAATTAAATAAAGGGGATAATTAACAAAATAAATTGGGGATTTAAATAATTAATTAAGAAATTAAGCACAAATAATTCTAAAAATATAGAATTATCACACCCTCAAACTTGAGCTTTTGCTTGCCCTCAAGCAAAACAAAATGATGGTAGGAATGACAAGTACAAAATACAATAATTTTCCCAATATCATCCTAAAAGAAAAAGTATAGACTATGAAATCAAAGACTCACAATTACAAGTCCAGCACTTAGAATTATTCAATCATAAGTCCTAACCCAAATTGGACTCCTCGTGAGTGTGTGAAAAATGTCTAAGTCAATTCACAGTACACTATCCGGATCAGATTATGCAACATAGTGAATGCAAAGTCAATGACATGTGATCATTCCCATAAGTTTGCTTTTCACTTCTCTCTCCACTAATGTAGTCACACTTAACTAAAGATCATTAGGACTTCATTAGGCTTGTAATGTAAGGCTGGGGTTAAGGTATGATAAAGTCGATTTAGGTTTAATTACCCCTTAACATGCATTACTTCTAGGATCTTAATGTAAGAACTCTAATTATTTCCCCCAAACTTATTTCTTTTGCTAAACATTTTTTTTTGTATTTTCTTCTTTTTTTTCTTTTTTTTTCTGTTTCATTTTCATCATTTTTTTTTTTAAGATAAATACTCCTTCACTATCACTTAATACCCATATAGCTCATAATATATCGCAATGATTTTTCATGCTTTTGGGGTAAGGGATAGGAACAAAGTAGTTAAGCTACGAAAAATTAAGCAGGTGTATTTACAGAGAAAAGTTTATTTGGCCCAGATGGGTGACTAGGGGTAGAATATGTACAAGGATAGCTAGAAAGGCTCAAACGATCCAAAGATGGCCTAAATCATCTCCCTAATTAAGTGTGATCTAATATTTCACCTTGAGATTAGATCAAACAAATTCTAGAATATGATACACAAAATCAACTGAACAAATGCAATCCTATGTACACATAAGCTTTCTCTAAATAAATATACAGATTCATGACATGACATGTGCATAAAATGAGGAAATCACAATCAGAATCAAGACAAATTCAAGAACTCAACTTCATGCTTTTCCTATAATCATGCTTCTCATTCAATCAAAGTCAGACTAAATCATGGGGTCATATCATCGGAATATGAGAAAATTACATGCTAAGCACTAAATCATCCCAAAATCAAGCAATTTAAGCTCATTTTATCGAAAAAATTTTGAAAATTCCTTCTCAGATTTTCGAAAAAATTTTGAAATTTTTTCCAATTTTTCACAAAATTGCTCAAGTGATATCCCCTCCCCCAAACTTGAAGTGCACAGTGTCCTCAGTGTGTAGATAATATAAGAATTTAAGCTCGAGAACAGAGTACTCCCCTTTCTGATGTTGATGAACAATCGAAGCTTTGATTGAAAGCATAAAACGAGAAAAGAAACCTGCAAAATAAACAAAGAAAGAAGCAACAGAAAAGAAAAAAGAAAAAGAACTATATACACAGTGAAAATGGACACACAACCACCTCAAATGCAGCTAAAGAAGACAACCCTTAGCAGCAGGGCGAAGAGCAGGAGGATTAGCCAAAATGGTGACAAAATGTTAACAGTTAAATCCTCCTGAGCCCTATCCACTTCCTCCTTTCTCTCAGATTTTCTATGGTCAAGCCTTATGTCCTCTATCCTAAGACAGTTTTGAGAGTCATCAGGGAACTTTATAGGTTTGAAAACATTAAATTTGACTTCCTGATCGAGGACTCTCATAGTTAACTCCCCCTTCTGTACATCTATTAAAGTTCTACCAGTTGCGAGGAATGGTCTGCCTAGTATGATTGGGACTTCTCTATCTTCCTCCACGTCCAACACGATAAAGTCTGCAGGGAAGATAAACTTGTCCACTTTCACTAAGACATCTTCAATGACCCCCTTTGGATATTTAATTGATCGATCGACCAACTGGAGGGTCACTATGGTGGGCTTGGCATCCCCTATCCCTAACTTCTGATAGATGGACAATGGCATCAGGTTTATACTAGCTCCTAGATCGCACAGACCTCTACCAAAGAATAAATTCCCAATGGTGCATGGTATGGTAAAGCTTCCAGGATCCTTGAGCTTGGGAGGTAACCTTCTCTGGATGATAGCACTACACTCCTCACTTAGAGCCACTATTTCATAGTCTTCCAATCGTCTTTTCCTAGAGAGGATATCTTTCATAAACTTCACATAGCTTGGCATCTGCGAATGGAATGTTAATGTGAAGTTTCTTAAAAACCTCAAGGAATTTTGCAAATTGATGGTCCAGTTTTTGATTATGAAATCTCTGCGGAAAAGGGACTGGTGGACTAACAGGAGGAGATGTAGTGGAGACTTTTATAGCATCAGAGGATAGAGATGGTTGTGACAGGGAAACAGGTACAGATGAAGAAATGTCTGTCTCTGTTTCCTTTGCAGCTTGATCATTTGATTCTTGCTCCATCTGAGCTGCTTTACTAGAATCTATGGGTTTTACAACTGAAGGCCGGTCAGGTCTGGACTCAACAGGGGTAGCTACTAACTCTCTGCCACTCCTAAGGGTGATAGCTTTTACATGTTCCTTCCCTTCCCTCTGCCTAACAGGATTGGCTTCTGTGTTACTAGGGAGGGTTCCTTGAGGACGTTGACTAAGAGCGTTTGCTATCTGTCCTACCTGAACCTCTAGGTTCTTGATTGAAGCTGCTTGGTTTTGCAAGATTGTCGTGAACATTCCTCGAGAGAGGGTTTCTTATCAGCTGCAGATGAATGCTGGGGTTGTGGTGGTGGTGGTTGATGGAAATGGGATGGATGAGAATGATTCGGTGGATAATGTGGATATGGAGGTGGCGGGTGGTGAGGAAATTGATGATGTGGTGGTACCTGAACCTATGGAGCTTGAAAACCTGGGGGTCCTACTGGTCTAGAATTTGAAGCTTGCCCTTTGTTTTGGCTCCAAGAAAAGTTCGGATGGTTCCTCCACCCTGGATTATAGGTGTTCGAATAAGGGTTGTTCTGTTGCTTAGGGGCAACGTACTGAACCGACTCAAGGTTAAGTGGACACCTATCCACAGTGTGGATACCACTGCACAGATCACATGATATAAAAGGACTTTGGACAGAAAACACGGTGTTAGGATTGTTGGAGGGATTAGGTTGGGTAGTGAGCGACTCCACCTTCTTTGTAAGATTGGCTATCTGAGAAGTCAAGGTGGACAGCGTCTCAAGCTCATATATACCCATCGATTTCTTTGGCAGCTGCCTTTCCGAGGACCATTGGTAATTGTTAGCCGCCATCTTATCTAGCAGCTCATATGCCTCTTCCTCTGTTTTACACATCAATGCTCCGCCCGAAGTAGCGTCCACTATCGTCCTATTTTGGCGTGTAAGCCCATTGTAGAAAGTTTGGACTTGCAGCCATAGAGATAGGCCGTGGTGAGGACACTTCCTAAGAAGCTCCTTGTATCGCTCCCATGCCTCGTAAAGAGATTCAGAGTCGTACTGGGCAAAGGAGGATATATCGCTACGAAGTCGGGACATTTTAGAGGGTGGAAAGAATTTGGCTAGAAATTGATGGGCTAACACATACCATGTGGAAATGGATCCTGGGGGCAGGGAGGTCAACCAGTGTCTTGCCCTGTCCCTGAGTGAAAAAGGGAATAGTCTAAGCCGTAGTGCATCGTCCAATAATCCATTATGCTTGAAGGTATTGCATAAGTCCAAGAACTGCCCAAGATGAGCATGTGGGTCATCATGTGGAAGCCCACTGAATTGCAAAGATGTTTGGATCATTTTAAGGATGGACGGCTTAATTTCAAAATTATTAGCAAGGACTGCTGGTGGCCTAATGCCAGTGTAGTATCCTCCAATTGTCGGCATCACATAATCCCCAACTGTCCTGATTTCCCTATTTTCTCCACCCTGATCCTCAACTGATGATACCCTGACCGCAGATCTCTCTTAGAAAATACTTCGGCTCCCTGAAGCTGATCCAACAAATCATCGATTCTTGGAAGGGGGTACTTGTTCTTAATGGTTGCCTTATTCAACAACTGGTAATCTATACACAGTCGGAGGGAAATCATGCTTCAATAATTTATCCAACAATGTTGGTTTCACATGCTTCAATAATTTATGTGCAAAGGAAGGTGATATGAAAGAATGCGTGGCACTAGGATCAAATAATATCAATGCTTCTAAATGAAAGATTCAGATGGTACCTTTAATCACATCCTTTGATGCGTCTGCAGTGTCCTGGTCCAGCGCGTGCACCCTTCCTCTGCTCACACACACAGCCTGTTTCCCTTTTTCCTCAGCTGTAGCCCTCCTCCTCGGGGCTGCCGTCTCAACTGGATCTCCCTCAGGCTCCTTGCCTTTCTGTGGGGCAATCTCCATCTTCTCGGGACAATGCTTAGCCATATGTCCTGGTCTCTCGCATCTAAAACACACCATAGGGGTCATCGGACAGGGCTTATTCCCATGAAATCTCCCACATCTCCTACACTGATTAGTAGTAGGACGTGGTCCTCCAATAGTCATACCCCTCGACGCAGTTAAGGTTGGGTATATGGGAGGTCTAGCAGCTCTCTCCGGTACCTCCTCAATCTTAGGCCTCTTCTCAAAAAATCTTTGGCCACCTCTCTGGGCCACTCTTCCAAACCCGGATCTCTTTCGGTCTCTGTCCCTCCTGACACTAATCCTCCCAAGCTCGGAGGCATTTCGCTCAAAATCTTGCTCACACAATTGAGCCTTATGTACAACCTCCTCGTAAGTCAAAATGTCGAAGGGAGCTAGCTTAGTCCGGATGGCCAATCTCAATCCATCCATGAACTTCTGAATTTTTCGGGTCTCACTACCCATCGTGTCTGGGTCATATCACCCCAAGGACATATACTTGGACTCATACTCGTCCACAATTCGGTTTCCTTGAACCAGGTTCATAAATTCTATCCGTAATTTCCTCTGTGCGGTAGCTGGAATATACTGTCTTCTGAAGGCCTCCAAGAATATCTCCCATGAAATCTCGGAGTGTCTAGCCCTCAAAATAGCTTCGATGGATCTCCACCAGTGCTCTGCCTCGCCTTTCAGCATAAACACGACAAAGGCGACCTTCTCAGCTAAAGTGCATCGGAAAAACCTATATAGTTTCTCCATCTCATACACCCAATCCTCTGTAACCACTGGGTTCTTCACCCCTCTAAACACTGGGGGTTTCAGCGCTTGAAACTCTCGCAACCTGCTCAAGTCGCAGTCATAACCCAAATCACTACCGCTCTGCTATGGAGCGATAGGAGAATCTGTATCCTGGGCTGGAGGTGGTGTAACTGTAGCTGTCTCAGCAGCATGAGGTCCTCCACCTCTGCAACTGCCTGTTCAGTAGTAGGCTGTGCTACGGGACCTCGTCTATCACCGGCGCCCAAGGCCTGCGTGACTATCTCCACCGAATTCTCAATACTCCGCTCTAACCTAGCGAAGCGAGCCTCAGTATCCTCTGCTCTCCCAGCAGGGTTCTGTGGAGCCTGCTCAGTTTGTGGCTTCGCACGGCTCTCAGGCCTACCTCTACGGCCTCTAGCACGTGCTCTTGCCCCTCTACCTATGCGTGTAACTGGCATAGTGCCTAACTTCTTGTATTATAATAATTTATTAAGCTCAATCCATCACGATATACACAGTTAAATCTAAACAAAAGCACAGTACTATAGGGATGTACTTTCCTACGTTTTATTAATGACTCACATCAGGCCAACACAACTCTGATACCAATCTCTGTCATGACCCAATTCCATTCTCTTTAATCAAAAATCACTAAAGTTTTTTGCGTTTTACTATTACCTTACCCGGTCGTGAACTAACTTGCCACACATTGTTGGGCTATAAGTCAATAATAAACACCACATCTCATTCATTCTCAGTTAGCTAAAACGATGTCATACATTTGCATTTAATCGTGTACTTATACGAAAACATGTTTTATTGACATCTACATCCCCCATAATCACAACTCAAAAGAATACTGTGCTTTTACATTGTTTAGATACAAAAAGAATCATTGTGTATATACCTCTAAGCGATGGAGATGCAGCAGAGTCCAAAATACCACGCCTCAGTCCTCACTGGGCTACTATGCACGCTCTGTAGGGGGAAATAGAGAGGGATGAGCAACCACACGCTCAGTAAGGCAATAATGCAAGCATGGTAGATAACTAGTCTATCTACATGCTGATAGTGTTATGCATAAATCATTTATGGTAGGAGCATGAGGAATAAAACTATGCCATATGGGTATACATATAGATCATGTGTCAAAAACATGTACATTGGCATATCAAACATGGTAAAAAGAACATCATGTATAAATCATCTCATGCTCAATCTCATTCAAATTCATAAAAAGGGCAATTCATTAAGAAACCTCCTTTTTAAACCAACATCATAAACCTCTTTCTCAACACATAAATACCACCAAATCAATTCACAATCACAACCACATTTTCATTTCACAATTCACACATGTGTATAAAAACTAGGTCACTATATCAAAAGTGCCTATGTGGACCAACTACATCATAAATCATCCCAGACCACACGCATCCAGGTGTGCGGGGTATCATGCTGGCACGAAGATGGATTATCCCTAGCCAGACTTTCTCATCACATAACCATCATGCGGTACATCGTACTCCATGTGATATACACGGTACAGCGTACTCCGCAGACTCATATCGTGATTGGAGGTGCCATTCCTAGGTCTTACCTACCCCATACCAAGAGTTTTCCATATCCGTGAAGGAGAGCCTCCCTGCCGAACAGAGCTTCCCTACCTAACAGAGCCTCCCTGCCTCCTCGGGCTTAAGGATGTTAGCTTAAGGATGTAGGGCTTAAGGATCCTTCCGTAAGAGAGCCTCCCCACCGAACAAAGCCTCCCCGCCTAACAGAGCCTCCCCGCCTCCACGGGCTTAAGGATGTTGGCTTAAGGATGTAGGGCTTAAGGATCTTACCGTACCCATGTAGGAGAGCCTCCCCGCCCCTCCAGGGCTTAAGGATGTTGGCTTAAGGATCCCACCATAAGAGAGCCTCCCCACCGAACAGAGCCTCCCCGCCTAACAGAGCCTCCCCGCCTCCTCGAGCTTAAGGATGCTGGCTTAAGGATGTAGGGCTTAAGGATCTTACTAACTTTCACAACCTTATACGTGTCACAATGTGCAAACTTGTGCGAGCAAAGCTCTAGCACGACTCATGCATCCTATCATAAAGAGACGCATACGAGCATAGCTCTAGTACGGTTATACTCATAAGACAAACCACTCAAAAGCCATGTACGAGCAGAAGCTCTAGTATGAATTACAAACATCATCATAGTTTCCAAATCAAGGTGCGAGCGAAGCTCCAGCACGTTTCATACAAATGAAAACATCAATACCCGATGCGAGCTAGGCTCCAGCACGATTTAATTCACATAAACATGATAGGCGGATCATAAGCTTTCAAAACTATCTCAAAACATATTTGGCACTTCACATGTGGTACAAACATCAAACCACAATAGCCAACCTATTTATCAATTCGTTTAAAACCAAACACATGTTTTCTAAAAGCATTCAAAACACTTGATTTATGCAATTATTAGCCTTACTATCCCTTTTTATACATCCATGTAAACCAAATCATCCAATATTCACAACTATTTTCGCATACCAAACAACCAATTTCTCAAACGTTCATGCATTTCATAAACACCCTATAATCCCGTAAATTACGAGCAGTTACCTCTATATACTTACAGATTTCCCTTACCTAAAATCGCGATAGTGATTCCACTTCCTTAAGCTGCTTACTCGTACGGTTCGATTTGTCTCCATCGGACTCTTCGAAACTGCGTATAATCATATTCCACATTATATTCGATCCATATAACAGGACACCATGCGTTCACTATAGTAGATTTGACCTATTGTTTCTATTAACGCTCATAAGGTCTTGTTTCATTCTATTACGCATAACTCAAGTCTATGGATCTTCTTAGGCATATTAACCTATTCCAAATCGATATTAAATCGACATTAAGCTCATAGTGTTCATATTCCATGAATTCCCTCACTATGGCATTTTATCAAGCATATACATACTCATTTTCACAATTTCACTTAAACCCACATTATAACTCCACATAACCATTCCAAATCACCCACATTACTCATTTAACAATTTATCATAACCCATAAACCACCAACTCCCCAAATCACACTTTCGCACACTAGAGGCATTCCATTTTCTAGGTTACATTTGTTTCTAACACAACCTAGGTGTTTCCATCCATCCATACTCATGCCGAACAACTCCAAAATCAATTAAATAGACAATGTATTTGGATTGGAGTGTTAAAACCTTACCAAATCTGATTTTTCTTCTTGCTCCAAATGTTAATGCCCTTAGCTCCTTCAATACCCATAATAGGATTTTCGGTTCCAACTATGTTGTTCTCTTCCTCAAGATGAACAACTTAGTGTCTAATGGTCTCCCCTCAATTCTTGCTGGAAATGGCTGATTTTAGAGAGAGAAAGTTAGGTTTTTGGGTTAGAAATGGAAGATTGGTGTTCTTCCCGAAATTTTTAGATTTTCAGCACTCCTTATATAGAAATAGCTTAAGGAGATTGATCTGGTCCAAGAGGAGATCGATCTGGTCCCCTTAAATCTTTCATTTTCACGAAATTTTAAGCATGAGATCGATATGTCGAAGCATGAGATCGATCGACAGATCGATCTGGTCACAAACAGAGAGCTAAGGAGATCGATCTGGGTGCTTGAGGATCAATCTTTTCATTACAGAATGCTTAGGAGATCGATCTGGCCCCATTGGAGATCAATCTACTCTATTCCATTGCCCAAATAAGGGCATTCTAGCTCTTCTAGATCGATCTCTTCTCTTATGAGATCGATCTGGCCTTCATACTTTCCAGATTTTCTGCAGTTTTCTTGCTGCAACTCACACCAACACATCCTTAATCTGCTGCCATGGCCATTTTCTCATCTATCCACCTTTATAACTTGAAAATGGCATCCATTCATACCTTATGCATATTGAAACTTGTGTGCATTCATTGTATGTCTAAAGGTATACTATATATAACCAAATGGAAGCATTTATATTCACGCAGCTTCCATCCATTTACCACATTACCCATTTTGAGTTTCAATCACATCCATCACTTGTAAGAACTCATTTCTTCATATTCAAACTCAATGGAACTTATATGTACGTTACAAATCATATTACACATACATACATTGAATCCATGGACTTACATAGATCATACTTTACATTACAAGTCCATTCACATTCATTACACATTACAACTTAACATATACGGGGTCTCACATTCTCCCCTCCTTCAAGGAATTTGGTCCTCCAAATTAGAACCAAGTCACCCTTCCAAAAGTTGGGGGTACTTCTCCCGTATTAAGTTCTCCAATTCACATGTGGTCTCTTCCGCCGTGTGATGTTGCCAAAGAACTTTCACCAAGGGAATTGTCTTAATCTGCAACACTTTCTCTTTTCTGTCCAATATCCGAACCGGCTTCTCAACATACGTCATACTCTTATTGAGCCCCAACGGCTCATATCTTATCACGTGTGTCGGGTCCGGGTGATACTTTCAAAGCATCGAGACGTGGAAGACGTTGTGGACATTTGCCAAGCCCGGTGGCAATGCCAACCTATACGCCTTATCTCCTACTCTCTCCAAAATCTCGAAGGGTCTGATATATCTAGGGCTCAACTTGCCCTTCTTACCAAATCTCATAATACCCTTCGATGGTGATACCCTCAGAAACACCGACTCACCCTTATCAAACTCCAGTGGTCTTCGTCTCTTGTTAGCATAGCTCTTTTACCGGCTATGAGCTATCCGTAAACTCTCACATATCAACTGGACGTCCTTAGATGCCTGCTGCACTAAGTCCGGAGCAAAAATCTATCTGTCACCAACCTCTACCCATCCAATGGGGGAACGGCATCTACGCCCGTACAATGCCTCATAGGGTACCATCCCGATACTCACATGATAGCTATTATTATAAGCGAACTCGGCTAACTACAGGTGGTCATCCCAGGAGCCTCTAAAATCCAGCACACACGCTCTCAACATATCCTCGAGGGTCTGTATAGTCCTCTCTGACTGCCCATCTGTCTGAGAATGAAAAACAGTGCTAAAACTAAGTCGGGTCCCAGCGTTTCCTGAAAATGTTCCCAAAAATGGGAAGTGAAGCGGGCATCCCTATCAGAAACAACACTCACTGGTACACCATGTAGCCGTACTATCTCTCGAATATACAGGTTCGCCAACCGACTCAGTGTATCAGTAGCTCTCATAGCCAAGAAATGGGCGGACTTAGTCCACCAGTCCACAATAACCCATATGGCATCATGACCTCTATGGGTCCTCGACAATCCCATCACAAAATCCATGGTGACATGCTCCCACTTCCATGTCGGTATCGGTAGAGGCTACAATAATCCTGCAGGCTTCTGATGCCCTACCTTCACTTGCTGACAAACGAGACACTTAGCGACATATTCAGCAATGTCTCTCTTCATTCCAGACCACCAATAAACCTTCTGAAGGTTTTGATACATCTTGGTACTTCCCGGATGTATCATATACTTTAATGAGTGAGTCTCTGATAAAATCATTCTCCTAATCTCAGGATCCCTGGGAACGCATACTCTGCCTCTGAACCTCAATAAGCCATCAGCACTCTGCTCAAAATCAATACCCACACCTGTCTGTATCTGCCTCAGCCAATCGATGCACCGTCGATCGCTCTGCCGGGCTTGCCGAATATGACCAATCAATTTTGGCTCCAGTCTTAAACTAGCCATGATCTCAAGTCTCTCAGATCCAGGTGGGGTTACATCCAAACTGAGGTTCGCAAAGTGTTCTAACAATTCATGTTCCCGTACCATCATATATGACACCAACCCAAGATTCTTTCTACTCAAAGCATCGACAACTACATTTACCTTACCCAGGTGGTACATGATTTCACAATCATAGTCCTTCAGGAGTTCGAGCCATCTCCTCTGTCTCATATTCAGCTCTTTCTGTGAGAACAGGTACTTAAGGCTCTTAAGATCTGTGAACACCTGAAATTTCTCACCATAGAGATAGTGGCGCCATATTTTCAAAGAAAATACTACAGCCGCCAACTCCAAATCATGTGTCGGTAGTTCCTCTCATGATCTTTCAACTGTCTAGATCCATAGGCAACTACCTCCCCATCCTGCATAAGCACACAGCCCAGTCCCTGGTGTGATGCATCCGTATACACCGAGAATCCTCCTGAGCTGGTAGGAATGGTGAGAACTGGAGCAGTCGTCAATCGACGCTTAAGCTCCTCAAAACTCCTCTCACATGCCTCATCCCACACAAACTTAACATCTTTTCGCGTGAGGCGTGCAATGGAGCAGCTAGTCTGGAGAAACCCTCTACAAATCTCCGATAATATCCTGCCAATCCTAGAAAACTCCTGATCTCAGTTACTGTCTTGGGCTGTTCCCACTGTACAACTGCCTTTATCTTGGATGGATCCACCGATACCCCATCCTTTGACACAACATGCCCTAAAAATGAGATCTGTTCCAACCAAAAGTTACACTTGCTGAGTTTGGCATACAATTCTCTCTCTCGGAGGGTCTGTAGAACTATCCTCAAGTGCTCCTCATGATCTTCGCTGGACTTGGAATACACCAAAATGTCATCAATGAACACTATTACAAACTTGTCCAGGTATGATTTGAATATATCATTCATCAATGCCATAAATGTTGCAGGAGCATTTATCAATCCGAATGGCATCACTTAAAACTCGTAGTGGCCATAACGGGTACGAAATGCTGTCTTGGGTACATCTCCACTCCTGATCCTCAACTGATGATACCCTGACCGCAGATCTATATTAGAAAATACTTCGGCTCCCTGGAGCTGATCCATCAAATCATCGATTCTTGGAAGGGGGTACTTGTTCTTAATGGTGGCCTTATTCAACAACCGGTAATCTATACACAGTCGGAGGCTTCCATCCTTCTTCCTTACAAATAGAACCGGTGCTCCCCAAGGTGAGACACTCGGTCTAATAAACCCCTTCTCCAGTAACTCTTGCAGCTGTTTCTTCAACTCTTCCAATTCTATCGGAGCCATTCTATAGGGTGGCTTCAATATCAGCTCTGTACCAGGCACTAGCTCAATGCAAAATTCCATTTCCCTTTCCCTCTATCATTAACTTACAATCTCTACATACATGTTCAGTCAATTGACTATCATTCATGGGTATGGAAATCATTAACATTTTATCCAACAATGTTGGTTTCACATGCTTCAATAATTTATGTGCAAAGGAATGTGATATGAAAGAATGCGTGGCACCAGGATCAAATAATATCAATGCTTCTAAAAGAAAGATTCGGATGGTACCTTTAATCTCATCCTTTGATACGTCTGCAGTGTCCTGGTCCAACGCGTGCACCCTTCCTCTGCTCACACCCACAGCCTGTTTCCCTTTTTCCTCAGCTGTAGCCCTCCTCTTCGGGGCTGCTGTCTCAACTGGAGCTCCCTCAGGCTCCTTGCCCTTCTATGGGGCAATCTCCATCTTCTCGGGACAATGCTTAGCCATATGTCCTGGTCTCTCGCATCTAAAACACACCATAGGGGTCATCAGATAGGGCCTATTCCCATGAAATCTCCCACATCTCCTACACTGATCAGTAGTAGGACGTGGTCCTCCAATAGTCATACCCCTCGGCGCAGTCAAGGCTGGGTATATGGGAGGCCTAGCAGCTCTCTCTCGCACCTCCTCGATCTTAGGCCTCTTCTCGAAAAATCTTTGGCCACCTCTCTTGGCCACTCTTCCAAACCCGGATCTCTTCCGATCTCCGTCCTTCCTGATACTAATCCTCCCAAGCTCGGAGGTGTTTCGTTCAAAATCTTACTCACACAACTGAGCCTTATGTACAGCCTCCTCGTAAGTCAAAATGTCGAAGGGAGCTAGCTTAGTCTGGATGGCCAATCTCAATCCATCCATAAACTTCTGAATTTTTTGGGTCTCACAACCCATCGTGTTCGGGTCATATCTCCCCAAGGACATAAACTTGGACTCATACTCGTCCACAGTTCGGTTCCCTTGAACCAGGTTTATAAATTCCATCTGTAATTTCCTCTGTGCGGTAGCTGGAATATACTGTCTTCTGAAGGCCTCCAAGAATATCTCCCATGAAATCTCGGAGTGTCTAGCCCTCAAAATAGCTTCGGTGGATCTCTACCAGTGCTCTGCCTCGCCTTTCAGCATAAACACGGCAAAGGCGACCTTCTCAGCTAAAGTGCATCGAAAAAACCTATATAGTTTCTCCATCTCATACACCCAATCCTCTGTAACCACTAGGTCCTTCACCCCTCTAAACACTGGGGGTTTCAGCGCTTGAAACTCTCGTAACCTGCTCAAGTCGCAGTCATAACCCAAATCACTACCGCTCTGCTGTGGAGCGATAGGAGAATCTGTATCCTGGGCTGGAGGTGGTGTAACTGTAGCTGTCTCAGCAGCATGAGGTCTCTCCACCACTGCAGCTGCCTGTTCAGTAGTAGGCTGTGCTGCGGGACCTCGTCTCTCACCGACGCCCAAGGCCTGCGTGACTATCTCCACCGAATTCTCAATACTCCGCTCTAACCTAGCGAAGCGAGCCTCAGTATCCTCTGCTCTCCCAGCAGGGTTCTGTGGAGCCTGCTCAGTTTGTGGCTCCGCACAGCTCTCAGACCTACCTCTATGGCCTCTACCACATGCTCTTGCCCCTCTACCTTTGCGTGTAACTGGCATAGTGCCTAACTTCCTGTATTATAATAATTTATTAAGCTCAATCCATCACGATATACACAGTTATATCTAAACAAAGCACAGTACTATGGGGATGTACTTTCCTACGTTTTATTAATGACTCACATCAGGCCAATACAGCTCTGATACCAATCTCTGTCACGACCCAATTCCATTCTCTTTAATCAAAAATCACAAAATTTGTTTTACGTTTTACTGTTACCTTACCCGGTCGTGAACTAACTCACCACACACTATTGGGCTATGAGTCAATAATAAACACCACATCTCATTCATTCTCAGTTAACTAAAATGATGTCATACATTTGCATTTAATCGTGTACTTATACGAAAACATGTTTTATTGACATCTACATCCCCCATAATCACAACTCAAAAGAATACTGTGCTTTTACATTGTTTAGATACAAAAAGAATAAATGTGTATATGCCTCTAAGCGATGGAGATGCAGCAGAGTCCAAAATATCACGCCTCAGTCCTCACTGGGCTACTATGCACGCTCTGTAGAGGGGAAATAGAGAGGGATGAGCAACCACACGCTCAGTAAGGCAATAATGCAAGCATGGTAGATAACTACTCTATCTACATGCTGATAGTGTTATGCATAAATCATTTATGGTAGGAGCATGAAGAATAAAACTATGCCATATGAGTATACATATATATCATGTGTCAAAAACATGTACATTGGCATATCAAACATGGTAAAAAGAACATCATGTATAAATCATCTCATGCTCAATCTCATTCAAATTCATAAAAAGGGCAATTCATTAGGAAACCTCCTTTTTAAACCAACATCATAAACCTCTTTCTCAACACATAAATACTACCAAATCAATTCACAATCACAACCACATTTTCTTTTCACAATTCACACATGTGTATAAAACCTAGGTCACTATATCAAAAGTGCCTATGTGGACCAACTACATCATAAATCATCCCAGACCACACGTATCCAGGTGTGCGGGGCATCATGCTGGCACGAAGATGGATTATCTCTCGCCAGACTTTCTCATCACATAACCATCACGCGGTACATCGTACTCCATGTGATATACTCGGTACAGCGTACTCCGTAGACTCATATCGTGATTGGGGGTGCCATTCCTAGGTCTTACCTACCCCATACCAAGAGTTTTCCATATCCGTGAAGGAGAGCCTCCCTGCCGAACAGAGCTTCCCTGCCTAACAGAGCCTCCCTGCCTCCTCGGGCTTAAGGATGTTAGCTTAAGGATGTAGGGCTTAAGGATCCTTCCGTAAGAGAGCCTCCCTACCAAACAGAGCCTCCCCGCCTAACAGAGCCTGCCCTCCTCCTCGGGCTTAAGGATGTTGGCTTAAGGATGTAGGGCTTAAGGATCTTACCGTACCCATGTAGGAGAGCCTCCCTGCCTAACAGAGCCTCCCCGCCCATCCAGGGCTTATGGATGTTGGCTTAAGGATCCCACCGTAAGAGAGCCTCCCCGCCGAACAGAGCCTCCCCACCTAACAGAGCCTTCCCGCCTCCTCGGGCTTAAGGATGCTGGCTTAAGGATGTAGGGCTTAAGGATCTTACTAACTTTCACAACCTTATACGTGTCACAATGTGCAAACTTGTGCGAGCAAAGCTCTAGCACGACTCATGCATCCTATCATAAAGAGACGCGTACGAGCATAGCTCTAGTACGGTTATACTCATAAGACAAACCACTCAAAAGCCACGTACGAGCAGAAGCTCCAGTACGATTTATAAACATTATCATAGTTTCCAAATCAAGGTACGAGCTAAGCTCCTGCACGTTTCATACAAATGAAAACATCAATACCTGATGCGAGCTAGGCTCCAGCACGGTTTAATTCACATAAACATGATAGGCGGCTCATAAGCTTTCAAAACTATCTCAAAACATATTTGGCACTTCACATGTGCTACAAACATCAAACCACAATAGCCAACCTATTTATCAATTCGTTTAAAACCAAACACATGTTTTGTGAAAGCATTCAAAACACTTGATTTATGCAATTATTAGCCTTACTATCCCTTTTTATACATCCATGTAAACCAAATCATCCAATATTCACAACTATTTTCGCATACCAAACAACCAATTTCTCAAACGTTCATGCATTTCATAAACACCCTATAATCCCTCAAATTACGAGCAGCTACCTCTATATACTTATAGAATTCCCTTACATGGAATCGCGATGCGTGATTCCACTTCCTTAAGCTACTTACTCGTACGGTTCGATTCGTCTCCACCGGACTCTTTGAAACTGCGTATAATTATATTCCACATTATATTCGATCCATATAATAGGACACCGTGCCTTCACTATAGTCGATTCGACCTATAGTTTCTATTAACTCTCATAAGGCCTTGTTTCATTCTATTACCCATAACTCAAGTCTATGGATCTTCTTAGGCCTATTAACCTATTCCAAATCGATATTAAATCGACATTAAGCTCATAGTGTTCATATTTCATGAATTCCCTCACTATGGCATTTTATCAAGCATATATTCACTTAAACCCACATTATAACTCCACATAACCATTCCAAATCACCCACATTACTCATTTAACAATTTATCATAACTCATAAACCACCAACTCCCCAAATCACACTTTCGAACACTAGAGGCATTCCATTTTCTAGGTTACATTTGTTTCTAACACAACCTAGGTGTTTCCATCCATCCATACTCATGCCGAACAACTCCAAAATCAATTAAATAGACAATGTATTTGGATTGGAGTGTTAGAACCTTACCAAATCTGATTTTTCTTCTTGCTCCAAATGTCAATGCCCTTAGCTCCTTCAATACCCACAATAGGATTTTGGGTTCCAACTATGTTGTTCTCATCCTCAAGATGAACAACTTAGTGTCTAATAGTCTCCCCTCAATTCTTGCTGGAAATGGCTGATTTTAGAGAGAGAAAGTTTGGTTTTTGGGTTAGAAATGGAAGATTGGTGTTCTTCCCAAAATTTTTAGATTCTTAGCACTCTTTATGTAGAAATAGCTTAAGGAGATCGATCTGGTCCAAGAGGAGATCGATCTAGTCCCCTTAAATCTTTCATTTTCACGAAATTTTAAGCATGAGATCGATCTGTCGAAGCATGAGATCGATCGACAGATCGATCTGGTCCCAAACAGAGAGCTAAGGAGATCAATCTGGGTGCTTGAGGATCAATCTTTTCATTACAGAATGCTTAGGAGATCGATCTGGCCCCATTGGAGATCGATCTACTCTATTCCATTGCCCAAATAAGGGCATTCTGGCTCTTCCAGATCGATCTCTTCTCTTATGAGATCGATCTGGCCTTCATACTTTCCAGATTTTCTGCAGTTTTCTTGCTGCAAATCACACCAACACATCCTTAATCTGCTGCCATAGCCATTTTCTCATCTATCCACCTTTATAACTTGAAAATGGAATCCATTCATACCTTATGCACATTGAAACTTGTGTGCATTCATTGTATGTCCAAAGGTATACTATCTATAACCAAATGGAAGCATTTATATTCACGTAGCTTCCATCCATTTAGCATACTACCCATTTTGAGTTTCAATCACATCCATCACTTGTAAGAACTCATTTCTTCATATTCAAACTCAATGGAACTTGTATGTACGTTACAAATCATATTACACATACATACATTGAATCCATGGACTTACATCGATCATACTTTACATTACAAGTCCATTCACATTCATTACACATTACAACTATACATATACGGGGTCTCACATTCTCCCCTCCTTCAAGGAATTTGGTCCTCCAAATTAGAACCAAGTCACCTTTCAAAAAGTTGGGGGTACTTCTCCCGTATCAAGTTCTCCAATTCCCATGTGGCCTCTTCCGTCGTGTGATATTGCCAAAGAACTTTCACCAAGGGAATTGTCTTATTCCGTAACACTTTCTCTTTTCTGTCTAATATCCGAACCGGCTTCTCAACATACGTCATACTCTTATTGAGCCCCAACTGCTCATATCTTATCACATGTGCCAGGTTCGGGTGATACTTCCGAAGCATCGAGACGTGGAAGACGTTGTGGACATTTGCCAAGTCAGGTGGCAATGCCAACCTATACGCCTTATCTCCCACTCTCTCTAAAATCTCGAAGGGTCCGATATATCTAGGGCTCAGCTTGCCCTTCTTACCAAATCTCATAATACCCTTCGATGGTGATACCCTCAGAAGCACCGACTCACCCTTATCAAACTCCAGTGGTCTTCGTCTCTTATCAGGATAACTCTTTTGCCGGCTCTGAGCTGTCCGTAATCTCTCACATATCAACTGGACGTCCTCAGATGCCTGCTGCACTAAGTCCGGAGCAAAAATCTGTCTGTCACCAACCTCTTGCCATCCAATGGGGGAACGGCATCTACGCCCGTACAATGCCTCATAGGGTGCCATCCCGATACTCACATGATAGCTATTATTATAAGCGAACTCGGCTAACTGTAGGTGGTCATCCCAGGAGCCTCTAAAATCCAGCACACACACTCTCAACATATCCTCGAGGGTCTGTATAGTCCTCTCTGACTACCTATCTATCTGAGGATGAAAAGCGGTGCTAAAACTCAGTCGAGTCCCCAGCACTTCTTGAAAATGTTCCCAAAAATGGGAAGTGAAGCGGGCATCCCTATCAGAAACAACACTCACTGGTACACCATGTAGCCGTACTATCTCTTGAATATACAGGTTCGCTAACTGACTCAGTGTATCGGTAGCTCTCATAGCCAAGAAATGGGCGGACTTAGTCAACCGGTCCACAATAACCCATATGGCATCATGACCTCTATGGGTCCTCGACAACCCCATCACAAAATCCATGGTGACATGCTCCCACTTCCATGTCGGTATCGGTAGAGGCTACAGTAATCCTGTAGGCTTTTGATGCTCTACCTTCACTTGCTAACAAACGAGACACTTAGCGACATATTCAGCAATGTCTCTCTTCATTCCAGACCACCAATAAACCTTCCGAAGGTTTTGATACATCTTGGTACTTCCCAGATGTATCTATACTTCGATGAGTGAGCCTCTGATAAAATCGTTTTCCTGATCTTAGGATCCCTGGGAACGCATACTCTGCCTCTGAACCTCAATAAGCCATCAGCACTATGCTCAAAATCAATACCCATACCTGTTTGATTCTGCCTCAGCCAATCGATGCACCGTCGATCGCTCTGCTAGGCTTGCCAAATACGGCCTATCAATTTTGGCTCCAGTCTTAAACTAGCCATGATCTCAAGTCTCTCAGATCCAGGTGGGGTTACATCCAAACTGAGGTTTGCAAAGTGTTCTAACAATTCATGTTCCCGTACCATCATATATGACACCAACCCAAGGTTCTTTCTACTCAAAGCATCGGCAACTACATTTGCCTTACCCGGGTGGTACTTGATTTCACAATCATAGTCCTTCAGGAGTTCGAGCCATCTCCTCTGTCTCATATTCAGCTCTTTCTGTGAGAACAGGTAATTAAGGCTCTTATGATCTGTGAACACCTAAAATTTCTCACCATAGAGATAGTGGTGCCATATTTTCAAAGTAAATACTACAGCCGCTAACTCCAAATCTTGTGTCGGGTAGTTCCTCTCATGATCTTTCAACTGTCTAGATCCATAGGCAACTACCTTCCCATTTTGCATAAGCACACAGCCCAGTCTCTGGTGTGATGCATTCGAATACACCGAGAATCCTCTTGAGCTGGTAAGAATGGTGAGAACTGGAGCAGTCGTCAATCGACGCTTAAGCTCCTCAAAACTCCTCTCACATGCCTCATCCCACACAAACTTAACATCTTTTCGTGTGAGCCGTGTCAATGGAGCAGCTAGTCTGGAGAAACCCTCTACAAATCTCCGATTATATCCTGCCAATCCCAGAAAACTCCTGATCTCAGTTACTGTCTTGGGCTGTTCCCACTGTACAACTGCCTTTATCTTGGATGGATCCATCGATACCCCATCATTTGACACAACATGCCCCAAAAATGAGATCTATTCCAACCAAAAGTTACACTTGCTGAGTTTGGAATACAATTCTCTCTCTCGGAGGGTCTGCAGAACTATCCTCAAGTGCTCCTCATGATCTTCGCTGGACTTGGAATATACCAAAATGTCATCAATGAACACTATTACAAACTTGTACAGGTATGGCTTGAATATATCATTCATCAATGCCATAAATGCAGCGGGAGCATTTGTCAATCCGAATGGCATCACCAAAAACTCGTAGTGGCCATAACGGGTATGAAATGTTGTCTTGGGTAAATCTCCATTCCTGATCCTCAACTGATGATACCCTGATCGCAGATCTATCTTAGAAAATACTTCGGCTCCCTGAAGCTGATCCAACAAATCATCGATTCTTAGAAGGGGGTACTTGTTCTTAATGGTGGCCTTATTCAACAACCGGTAATCTATACACAGTCGGAGGCTTCCATCCTTCTTCCTTTCAAATAGAACCGGTGCTTCCCAAGGTGAGACACTCGGTCTAATAAACCCCTTCTCCAGCAACTCTTGCAGCTGTTTCTTCAACTCTTCCAATTCTATCGGAGCCATTCTATAGGGTGGTTTCGATATCGGCTCTGTACCAGGCACTAGCTCAATGCAAAATTCCATATTCTTTTCCCTCTATCATTAACTTACAATCTCTACATACATGCTCAGTCAATTGACTATCATTCATGGGTGTGGAAATCATTAACATTTTATCCAACAATGTTAGTTTCACATGCTTCAATAATTTATGTGCAAAGGAATGTGATATGAAAGAATGCGTGGCACCAGGATCAAATAATACCAATGCTTCTAAATGAAAGATTTAGATGGTACCTTTAATCACATCCTTTGATGCGTCTGCAGTGTCCTGGTCCAGCGCGTGCACCCTTCCTCTGCTCACACACACAGCATGTTTCCCTTTTTCTTCAGCTGTAGCCCTCCTCCTCGGGGCTGCCGTCTCAACTGGAGCTCCCTCAGGCTCCTTGCCTTTCTGTGGGGCAATCTCCATCTTCTCGGGATAATGCTTAGCCATATGTCCTGGTCTCTCTCATCTAAAACACACCATAGGGGTCATCAGATAGGGCTTATTCCCATGAAATCTCCCACATCTCCTACACTGATTTGTAGTAGGACGTGGTCCTCCAATAGTCATACCCCTCGACGTAGTTAAGGCTGGGTATATGGGAGGTCTAGCAGCTCTCTCCTGCACCTCCTCAATCTTAGGCCTCTTCTCAAAAAATCTTTGGCCACCTCTTTTGGCCACTCTTCCAAACCCGGATCTCTTCCGGTCTCTGTCCTTCCTGACACTAATCCTCCCAAGCTCGGAGGCATTTTGCTCAAAATCTTGCTCACACAATTGAGCCTTATGTATAGCCTCCTCGTAAGTCAAAATGTCGAAGGGAGCTAGCTTAGTCCGGATGGCCAATCTCAATCCATCCATGAACTTCTGAATTTTTTGGGTCTCACTACCCATCGTGTCCGGGTCATATCACCCCAAGGACATATACTTGGACTCATACTCGTCCACAGTTCGGTTCCCTTGAACCAGGTTCATAAATTCTATCCGTAATTTCCTCTGTGCGGTAGCTGGAATATACTGTCTTTTGAAGGCCTCCAAGAATATCTCCCATGAAATCTCGGAGTGTCTAGCCCTCAAAATAGCTTCGATAGATCTCCACCAGTGCTCTGCCTCGCCTTTCAGCATAAACACGGTAAAGGTGACCTTCTAAGCTGAAGTGCATCGGAAAAACCTATATAGTTTCTCCATCTCATACACCCAATCCTCTGTAACCACTGGGTCCTTCACCCCTCTAAACATTGGGGGTTTCAGTGCTTGAAACTCTCACAACCTGCTCAAGTCGCAGTCATAACCCAAATCACTACCGCTCTGCTCTGGAGCGATAGGAGAATCTGTATCCTGGGCTGGAGGTGGTGTAACTGTAGCTGCCTCAACAGCATGAGGTCTCTCCACCTCTGCAGCTGCCTGTTCAGTAGTAGGCTGTGCTACGGGACCTCGTCTATCACCGGTGCCCAAGGCCTGCGTGACTATCTCCACAGAATTCTCAATACTCCACTCTAACCTAGTGCAGCGAGCCTCAGTATCCTCTGCTCTCCCAGCAGGGTTCTATGGAGCCTGCTCAGTTTGTGGCTCCGCACGGCTCTCAGGCCTACCTCTACGGCCTCTACCACGTGCTCTTGCCCCTCTACCTTTGCGTGTAACTGGCATAGTGCCTAACTTCCTGTATTATAATAATTTATTAAGCTAAATCCATCACGATATACACAGTTATATCTAAACAAAAGCACAGTACTATGGGGATGTACTTTCCTACGTTTTATTAATGACTCACATCAGGCCAACACAACTCTGATACCAATCTCTGTCACGACCCAATTCCATTCTCTTTAATCAAAAATCACTAAATTTTTTTTGCGTTTTACTGTTACCTTACCCGATTGTGAACTAACTCACCACACACTGTTGGGCTATGAGTCAATAATAAACACCACATCTCATTCATTCTCAGTTAACTAAAATGATGTCATACATTTGCATTTAATCGTACTTATACGAAAACATGTTTTACTGACATCTACATCCCCCATAATCACAACTCAAAAGAATACTGTACTTTTACATTGTTTAGATACAAAAAGAATCACTGTGTATATACCTCTAAGCGATGGAGATGCAGCGGAGTCCAAAATACCATGCCTCAGTCCTCAATGGGCTACTATGCACGCTCTGTAGGGGAAATAGAGAGGGATGAGCAACCACACGCTCAGTAAGGCAATAATGCAAGCATGGTAGATAACTACTCTATCTACATGCTGATAGTGTTATGCATAAATCATTTATGGTAGGAGCATGAGGAATAAAACTATGCCATATGAGTATACATATATATCATGTGTCAAAAACATGTACATTGGCATATCAAACATGGTAAAAAGAACATCATGTATAAATCATCTCATGCTCAATCTCATTCAAATTCATAAAAAGGGCAATTCATTAAGAAACCTCTTTTTTAAACCAACATCATAAACCTCTTTCTCAACACATAAATACCACCAAATCAATTCACAATCACAACCACATTTTCATTTCACAATTCACACATGTGTATAAAAACTAGGTCACTATATCAAAAGTGCCTATGTGGACCAACTACATCATAAATCATCCCAGACCACACGTATCCAGGTGTGCGGGGTATCATGCTGGCACGAAGGTGGATTAATCCTCGCCAGACTTTCTCATCACATAACCATCACGCGGTACATCGTACTCCATGTGATATACACGGTACAGCGTACTCCGCAGACTCATATCGTGATTGGGGGTGCCATTCCTAGGTCTTACCTACCCCATACCAAGAGTTTTCCATATCCGTGAAGAAGAGCCTCCCTGCCGAACAGAGCCTCCCTGTCTAATAGAGCCTCCCTGCCTCCTCGGGCTTAAGGATGTTAGCTTAAGGATGTAGGGCTTAAGGATCCTTCCGTAAGAGAGCCTCCCCACCGAACAGAGCCTCCTCGCCTAACAGAGCCTCCCCGCCTCCTCAGGCTTAAGGATGTTGGCTTAAGGATGTAGGGCTTAAGGATCTTACCGTACCCATGTAGGAGAGCCTCCCTTCCTAACAGAGCCTCCCCGCCCCTCCAGGGCTTAAGGATGTTGGCTTAAGGATCCCACCGTATGAGAGCCTCCCCACCGAACAGAGCCTCCCCGCCTAACAGAGACTCCCCGCCTCCTCGGGCTTAAGGATGCTGGCTTCAGGATGTAGGGCTTAAGGATCTTACTAACTTTCACAACCTTACACGTGTCACAATGTGCAAACTTGTGCGAGCAAAGCTCTAGCACGACTCATGCATCCTATCATAAAGAGACGCGTACGAGCATAGCTCTAGTACGGTTATACTCATAAGACAAACCACTCAAAAGCCACGTACGAGCAGAAGCTCCAGTACGATTTATAAACATCATCATAGTTTCCAAATTAAGGTACGAGCTAAGCTCCAGCACGTTTCATACAAATGAAAACATCAATACCCGATGCGAGCTAGGTTCCAGCACGGTTTAATTCATATAAACATGATAGGCGGCTCATAAGCTTTCAAAACTATCTCAAAACATATTTGGCACTTCACATGTGCTACAAACATCAAACCACAATAGCCAACCTATTTATCAATTCGTTTAAAACCAAACACATGTTTTGTGAAAGCATTCAAAACACTTGATTTATGCAATTATTAGCCTTACTATCCCTTTTTATACATCCATGTAAACCAAATCATCCAATATTCACAACTATTTTCGCATACCAAACAACCAATTTCTCAAACGTTCATGCATTTCATAAACACCCTATAATCCCGTAAATTACAAGCAGCTACCTCTATATACTTACAGAATTCCCTTACCTAGAATCGCGATGCGTGATTCCACTTCCTTAAGCTGCTTACTCGTACGGTTCGATTCGTCTCCACCGGAATCTTCGAAACTGCATATAATCATATTCCACATTATATTCGATCCATATAACAGGACACCGTGCGTTCACTATAGTCGATTCGACCTATAGTTTCTATTAACGCTCATAAGGCCTTGTTTCATTCTATTACCCATAACTCAAGTCTATGGATCTTCTTAGGCCTATTAACCTATTCCAAATCGATATTAAATCGACATTAAGCTCATAGTGTTCATATTTCATGAATTCCCTCACTATGGCATTTTATCAAGCATATAGATGCTCATTTTCACAATTTCACTTAAACCCACATTATAACTCCACATAACCATTCCAAATCACCCACATTACTCATTTAACAATTTATCATAACCCATAAACCACCAACTCCCCAAATCACACTTTCGAACACTAGAGGCATTCCATTTTCTAGGTTACATTTGTTTCTAACACAACCTAGGTGTTTCCATCCATCCATACTCATGCCGAACAACTCCAAAATCAATTAAATAGACAATGTATTTGGATTGGAGTGTTAGAACCTTACTAAATCTTATTTTTCTTCTTACTCCAAATGTCAATGCCCTTAACTCCTTCAATACCTACGATAGGATTTTGGGTTCCAACTATGTTGTTCTCTTCCTCAAGATGAACAACTTAGTGTCTAATGGTCTCACCTCAATTCTTGCTGGAAATGGCTGATTTTAGAGAGAGAAAGTTAGGTTTTTGGGTTAGAAATGGAAGATTGGTGTTCTTCCTGAAATTTTTAGATTTTCAGCACTCCTTACATAGAAATAGCTTGAGGAGATCGATCTGGTCCAAGAGGATATCGATCTGGTCCCCTTAAATCTTTCATTTTCATGGAATTTTAAGTATGAGATCGATTTGTCGAAGCATGAGATCGATCTGGTCCCAAACAGAGAGCTAAGGAGATCGATCTAGGTGCTTGAGGATCGATCTTTTCATTACAGAATGCTTAGGAAATCGATCTGGCTCCATTGGAGATCGATCTGCTCTATTCCATTGTCGAAATAAGGGCATTCTGGCTCTTCCAGATCGATCTCTCATCTTATGAGATCGATTCGGCCTTCATACTTTCCAGATTTTCTGCAGTTTTCTTGCTGCAACTCACACCAACACATCCTTAATGTGCTGCCATGGCCATTTTCTCATCTATCCACCTTTATAACTTGAAACTGGCATCCATTCATACCTTATGCACATTGAAACTTGTATGCATTCATTGTATGTCCAAAGGTATACTATATATAACCAAATGGAAGCATTTATATTCACGCAGCTTCCATCCATTTACCACACTACCCATTTTGAGTTTCAATTACATCCATCACTTGTAAGAACTCATTTCTTCATATTCAAACTCAATGGAACTTGTATGTATGTTACAAATCATATTACACATACATACTTTGAATCCATGGACTTACATCGATCATACTTTACATTACAAGTCCATTCACAATCATTACACATTACAACTTTACATATACAGGGTCTCACAAGTATAAATTTGATGCCATTGTCTATCTATCAGAAGTTAGGAATAGGGGATGTCAAGCCCACTACAGTGACCCTTCAGCTAGCAGATCGATCAATTAAATATCCAAAGGGGGTCATTAAAGATGTGTTAGTAAAGGTGGATAAATTTATTTTCCCTACGGATTTTATTATTTTAGACAATGAGGAAGATAGGGAAGTCCCTATTATACTAGGTAGACCTTTCCTAGTGACTGGTAGAACCTTAATTGATGTACAAAAGGGGGAGTTAACTATGAAAATCCTAGATTAAGAGGTGATATTTCATGTTTTCAAACCTTTGAAGCTCCCTGATGACTCTCAAGAGTGTTTTAAGATGGATATTGAGGAGGTTTTAAGGCTTAAGCATAAGAAATCTGAAAAAATGAGGGAAGTAGATAAAGCCCAGGAGGATTTAACAGTCAACATTCTGTCACCACTCTAGATGATCCTCCTACTCTTTGTCCTGCTGCTGAGTGTTATTTTCTTCAGCTGCATTTGAAGTGGCTGTATTTTTCTTTTCACTTTGTATATAGTTCTTTCTCTTTTTCTTTTTCGTTGTTTCTTTCTTTGTTTATGTTGCAGATTTCTTTTCCAGCATTACGTTTTCAATCAAGCTTCAGTTGTTCATCATCAGATAGGGGAGTAATTCTTGAGCTTGTATTCTTACATTATCTGCACACTGAGGACACGGTGCACTTTAAGTTTGGGGGAGGGGATATCAATTGACCTATTTTGTGAAAAATTGGAAAAATTTTCAAAAGTTTTTTTGCAAATCTAAGAAAGAATTTTCAAAAAATTTTCGATAATATGTGCTTAAATTGTTTGATCTTGGGATGATTTAGTGCTTAAGCATGTAGTTTTCCCATATTTCGATGATATGATCCCATGATTTAGTCTGACTTTGATTAACTGAGAAGCATGATTATAGGAAAATCATGAAGTTGAATTCTTGAATTTGTCTTAATTCTGATTGTGATTGCCTCATCTTATGCACATGTCATGTCATGAATCTGTATATTTATTTAGAGAAAGCTTATGTGGACATAGGATTGCATTTGTTCAGTTAATTTTGTGCATCATATTTTAGAATTTGTTTGATCTGATCTCGAGGTAAAATATTAGATCACAGTTAATTAAGGAAATGATTTAGGTCATCTTTGGATCGTTTGAGCCTCTCTAGTTATCTTTGTACATATTCTACCCCTAGTCACCCATCTGGGTCAAATAAGCTTTCTCTGTAAATACACCTGCAACATTTTTCTTAGTCTAAATACTTTTTTTCCTATCCTTTACCCTAAAAGCATGAAAAGTCATTGGGATATATTATGAGCTATATGGGTATTAAGTGATAGTGAAGGAGTATGTATTTAAAAAAATGAAAGAAAAATAAAAAGAAAAGAAGAAAGAAGAAAAATACAAAAATAGAATAAAAAAGTTTAGTGAAATAAATAAGTTTGAAATGATTTGAACTCTTACATTAAGATCCTAGAAGTAATGCATGTTAAGGGGTAATTAAACCTAAATCGACTTTATCATACCTTAGCCCTAGCCTTACACTACAAGCTTAATGAAGTCCTATTGATCTTTGGTTAAGTGTGACTACATTAGTGGAAAGCGAAGTGAAAAGCAAACTTATGGGAATGATCATATGTCATTGACTTTGCATTCATTGTGTTCGCATAATTTGATCCGAATAATGAACTGTGAAGTGACTTTGACATTTTTCACACACTCACAAGGAGTCCAATTTAGGTTAGGACTTATGATTGAATGACTCTGAATGTTGGACTTGTAATTGTGAGTCTTTGAGATCATAGTTTGTACTTTTTCTTTGAGGATGACATTGGGGAAATTATTGTGTTTTATACTAGTCATTCCTTGAATTATTTTGTTTTGCTTGAGGACAAGCAAAAGCTCAAGTTTGGGGGTGTGATAATTCTATATTTTTTAGAATTATTTGTGCTTAATTTTCTATTTAATTCTTTAAATCCCCAATTTATTTTGTTAATTATCCCCTTTATTTAATTAAAATTCTCATGTTTGTAGATAAATCAAATAGATGAATTTTGAATATTACGGTAGAAAATGGATTGGAATTTGGCTAAAATCGAGATTGCACCACGTAAACAACACGAGCCATGCCACTTAGCACATCCAATTGGACAAAAAGATAGATGACATGGAAATATCTTTTCAAGGAGCCAATGGTGTGAAGACAAGTGGCCAAAAAAAGGCCAACTCATCTAGGATGAAAAAATTACAATTATACCCCTAAGTGTGTATATAAATAGGAAAGGATGGCAATTGTAAAACTATGTAAGTTAGAAGTAGAAGTAGGGTAAGTAATGGAAGTTAGAAGTAGTGTTAGTGTAAAAGTAGTGTTGATGTAAGGTAGTCTAGAGTAGAATAGTTTTAGATTAAATTTTTAGATTTACTTTTTTTCCTGTTAGCTTCCATTTACTTTTAATGTTCATTCAATGTTTATGTTCTTCATTTTCTAGTCTTGGATAATTTTCTTTTCAATGGAAAGCAATATCATTTTCATGCTCTCGGTTTGGTAAAAATTAGAACTTTTATTTTTCAGGTTTTATTTACATAGATTATATTTTCTAGTTCAGCTCTCGGTTTCCCTTAAATACTTATGTTTTTGTTTTGATCAATCTTTATTTTTTTTTTTGTTCTTACTCTCGGTTTACTCTCTTGGTCCATTCGGTTTAATATCATGTCTTGCTATGCTTTCTAGTTCTTTCTCTCCTTATTTCATTTTGTATTTACATGCATTTCCTAATTCGGTTCTTAACTGCATTTAGAGTTTAGCTTCCACTTTTACTGCATTTTCATTATGTTTCTTTAATCCATTTCGTTTACTGCATTCCATTTCAACATTATAGTTGTTTGTTCATTTTCTGCTTGTTAATGGTTAGTGAAAAAGATGGGGTAAGCTATTCAGTGTAGAATCTGATGAAGCAGTCCGTGGAGCATAGTTCACTCTTGGCTTCATTTTTGCCCTCTGTTACACTCTGTTTTAGAAGTTTTACACTGTTTATTCCCATTGCATGCTTTCATTTTGCATTAATCTAGTAATTGGTAGTTGCAAGTTCATAGATATGTGCAGGCATCATTACCGAACTGCTGTGAATGCCGTTGGACATAGATGTGTAGGCTGCAGCTAACGTTTTGAAGGATACATATTTTGTGTTCAAGCTCAGTTACAAGAGGCAGTGCAGGACAGCAGAGGAAGAAGACGTTAGCTAGTGGTGGATGTGCAACGCGGGTAGGACTGGCTAGAAAATGAAGCTTGAAGCAGAATGGTGGCAGGTCCGTGGCATTGGTGCCAGCAATGCAAGAACAGGATGTGTGCGGGCTGTTGTCAAACTGAAGAAGCTGGAACACGTTACTGCTAGCAACATGGGCAGAATTCTGGATCAAATCGAGAGCAGTTGCTTGTCTTGTTGATGAATGAAAATGTGAAGCAGTTGGAGACGTGCAGGGAATGGTGCAGTGCATGGAACCGAGAGCAAAGTTGGTGAGAGTTGCAGAACCGAGAATAAGCAGCTGGACACGCCTAGACCGACCAAAGCAAAATGAAAATGAAAATGTTGAGGACGTGTACAGTGACAGTATCGGGACCACTTGGTTTTTTATGTTGTCTAAGGCCTTGTTTGGCTAGTACAGTGTAGCTATTTGCTTCATTTTCATGCATTTTTAGTATAGTTTAATTTCAATTTAATTTGTTAGCTTAGTTTAGAGTCTTTAATTAAATTGCATGTTAGTATTCTTGCTTAGTGGTATAAAACTTAGCTTTAATTAGGTTGATAGTTAATTAAGTGTTCATTTAGAATTAGATTAGGGGTAAATTTATTTCATTAAATCTTAAGTTAGTTTAAATTGCATTTTGATTAAGTAGTTTAATTGCATTTTAGGATTATTAATTTTAGTTTAATTAATCTTACTTTGTTATTTTCATAATTGCGTTAATTAATTTTAATTATTTTAATTATTTTTGTAGGTATTTTCTTTTAATAGCTTGGAGCATTGTAAGTAAATTTTGCTCAGTTTTATTTTCTTTAGTTCTTATTATTTTATTGCTTTTTAGTATTTTTAATTCTAGCCATGTAGATCACTCCCTTAAATTTCATAATTTGCTAGAATATACTTCGGGTAAGATTAACCGATAGTTAATTAAGCTAACCAACTTCTCTGAGGGACGATAACTCAGGACTCAAATCCCATTATTACTTGTACGACCCGTGCACTTGCGGTAATACGTTTAGGGCATATCAGCTTTCCATATAATTTCTTATCTCAGAGTATCTGAAGTACTAACCACAAGTGTTGTGTGTGCTCCTTAAAAGATCGAGAGTACACCAAGATATCATCAATAAAGACAATCACAAACTTATCTAAATAGTCTCTGAACACCTCGTTCATTAACCTCATAAAGCCTGTAGGGGCATTCGTTAATCCAAAGGGCATCACTAGAAATTCATAATGGCCATACCTTGTCCTGAAGGCCGTCTTTGGAATATCTTCTTCCTTAATCCTCAATTGGGGATAGCCCGATCTCAAATCAATCTTAGAGAATACTGAAGCCCCTTTCAACTGATCAAGCAAATTGTCAATCCTGGGTAATGGGTATTTATTCTTCACCGTAGCATTATTCAACAGTCGGTAGTCTATACATAATCTGAGACTACCATCCTTCTTCCTCACGAATAACTCTGGTGCTCCCCACGGTGAGACACTGGGTCTAATAAACCCTTGATCCAATAACTCTTGTAGTTGTTTCTTCAATTTCTCAAGTTCTACTAAGGCCATCCCATATGGAGGTCTAGAGATAAGCTGAGTATCTGGTACCAAATCAATGGTAAACTCCAGCTCTCTCTCTGGTGGTAAACCTGGCAACTCATCTAGGAAAATATTCAGAAATTCGCATATCACAGGTATATCCTCAATCCTCGGATATTCTTGATTGTCATCTGAGATGAGTGTTTCATAACCTTCACATAAATACTCAAATTTAGTACTCTCAAAAGCAACATTAAGATTTCAATTTTCTTACTAAAATTTCACACATTTACTTACTTAATGTTTCAAACATACATTGTAAGGTTCTGGTAGGGAGAAAATTACAATCTTAGTGTAGCAATCTAAACTCACTCGATTGATTGTCAGCCAATCCATTCCTAAAATTACATCAAACCCTTGCATATTTAATATTATTAGATTTGCTAAGATTACTCTATCTCCCACCTTTATTTCACATCCTCTAAAGATCAAATCAGTTTTTGGGATTCACGCATAAGGGTATTTACATGCAGTATATACTCTAGAGGTTCAAACTTCAAATTTAATCAACATGCAAAATATTCAGAAATAAACAAATGCGTGGACCCTGAATCAATCAACACATGAGCTTTATGATTACAGACAAAGA
Source organism: Firmiana major (assembly GCA_033439115.1). Classification (NCBI taxonomy): domain Eukaryota; kingdom Viridiplantae; phylum Streptophyta; class Magnoliopsida; order Malvales; family Malvaceae; genus Firmiana; species Firmiana major. Next base: position 13,944,755 of record CM065903.1, on the reverse strand, counting down.
GTATACCTCTTATAATTTCTGCTGAAGTGTCTGCTGTTTCCTTGTCCAGAGCAAACACACATCCCACTATAATGGGCTTCTTTCATTTCTCTGCAGCAGTGGCCCGTCTTGGGGGATTCACTACCTGAGGCTATTGTCTGGTAGGCTCCGAAGCATGTGGTCTCTGAGGTTAAGGGCAGTCTCTTAGTCTATGACCCATGTCTCCACATTTGAAGCATCCATGGATCAACCCAGTACAACTTCCCTCATGCGGTCGGCCACAGTCTCTACAAACCCTTATCTCAGGCCTGACGTCTCGAGGGGTCTCTCTGATGATGGGATAAGCTCTGGGTTTCTCAAGTCTGCCCTTCTGTACCTCAATCCTTCATCTTCTGAAGGAACCTCTCCGAACATCTACCTTGGAAATCACTGGCCTCTTGCCCTTATCCCAAGTCATAGCACTAAACACGTTCTGGGATTGCACAATTTCGATTCCCCTCTCAATCTCTTATGCTCGTCGCAGAGCATCTCCAAATTCAGTAATACATAGCCCTATCAATCGATCTCTGATGATGGGCTTTAATCCATACATAAATCTCTCTGTGCGGAGCTCTTGATTTTTAAAGGTCTCTTGATCATACCTCAATAGAGAGGTAAATCGACTCTTATAATCATCCACAAACATATCGCCATGTACCATATTCAAAAACTATGCTTGCTTCCTTCTTTGAGCAGCTCGTGGTATAAATTGGGCTTTAAAGGCCGCCTGAAATTCTTCCCAGCTAATCACATCATGGCTAGACATTAGAATACCCTGGGTAGTACTCCACTAATCTCGAGCTCTCCCTTTCAACATATAAGCACCCATACTGACCCTCTCAGCATCAGTGCATCCCAAATAGTCAAATATGACTCTTAACTCAGTCAACCACTCCTCAGCCTCTGCAAGATCCTTTTTCCATCTGAATGTGGGCGAATTCACTTTCAAAAAGTCCTTCAGTCGGACCATACTTCTGTCATCAGGCTGAGTGAAGAGAGGCACTGGGTCCATCTGTACTAGTGGCACGAGAGGTCCTTGTGGTGGTGTAGGAGTAGTACCCAAAGCATTGACTCCAAAATGTTACGCGAATAGCGCTATCATTTGCTCAAAACCTTACCACACATCATGCTCAATCCGATTAAATCGAGAGTTAGGACTCTCTGGTTGTGGGGCAGGTGGCAGAGGTGGCTCTGCCTGCCTCCTCGAACGACCTCGTCGTCCACTCATTCTCAATCTCAATACGTTTCTTGCACGTACACATTTAACTTGATTGAAATCTCAATCCTCAATTTCAGTTTATGACCAGAATTATACAGACACTTGGGATGTATTCTATTTCAGTTAACCGACACTGACAGTACTAAACACTCTAATCTCTGATACCAAAAAAACTCTGTTATGCCCCAGAAGCGCGGAAAACAAGGCAAATTTAAAACTTTTTATTCATCCATTCACAATTATGGGTGCATTCCTGTGCAGTGTCATGCATCATCGTACATAATTGATTACTTTCACCTTAAGATCTCATCATCTTATAATTATATATCATACCATTTAATGGCTTTTCTCATAAAATGTGATAAGGATCACTTTATTAATGATGCACGTGGCGCAGTCATAAAACACAGTCTCATGTGTATAAAAAAGAGACTAGGCAAGAAAACTCATATAAAATTTTTCATGGCACATCAAATGATCACTTTTGGGTGCGCATCCCAGGCATCATCAAAAGAGGGAACGTCGACAATATGGTCGTGTACATGGTATATTGGACTTACACATTACCAAAACAAGGCTCGGCCTTACATGCTACCAAAGCAATGCCTCTCCTCATGTACACTATCGGTCTTACATGTTACCAAAGCAATGCCTCCCAGCGCTACCAAAGCGGGGAAAAAGCGAGAAAAAATATCGACCTTATATGCTACCAAAGCAATGCCTCCCAGTGCTACCAAAGTGGGCAAAATATCGGCCTTACATGCTACCAAAGCAATGCTTGATATGTATTCGACATGACACACCTAAGTCTTAATCATTAGCCATTATCATATAAAACGTTTTGCCTTCACGTAGAACTCATAATGGTTTTCTCTCATAAATCTCATTTAAAACATTTGTGTACTTAACACAAAACATGTTAAAACCAAGTGTCGACCAGCAAAACCACGCACACATTTCTCAATCTCAATACGCCTTAACGTAGAGCCTGAATCTCTTTTCACGTTTTAAACACAAAATGGTTGTAAAACATTTTCATGCTTAGTTTACAACTCATAAAAGTTGAGTCCCAACCGGCTATAAAATCGTGTGCAATACTCATTCACAACTCATAAAACATGCTTGTTTTCTTAAATCAGAATTCAGGCTATAATATTATCACAAATCACATGCACAAATGAGTTTAAAATTTCCCATACCTCGTTGCACCTCGTATAGTGCAATCGTTCCCTCGTATCACGGACTAGTCTCGCATTCCACTCTGGAACTCCCGAGCTGTCCAAACGATGTTAAAACATCAGTAATTTATCTCAATCACCTCATCGAGTACATATTTGCTCATATTTCTCATTAACCTCCCTAATAGCCCAATTCTCATAATTCTATCACAATTCACATTCTCATCCACTACATCTCAAAATTCTACATTTCACATACCATATTTCATGCTAAATTCACCTCATTGCCTCGATTCCAAATTTATAGTCAAAAATCCCAAATTACCACAAATTGCCTAACATTATCTTTACTACAACGAAATCATAATTTCATCAATCTCTAATCATTTCCTAGCTATTTCATCACAATGCCAGCAACCATAATCACCAAAAATTACTTTAAAATCTAAGATCAAAGTTTAGAATTTACCTAAACTTGTGGAGTGCTCTATTCATACCTCAATTCAATCCATCCTTCGATTTCCAAGTATGTTGTTCTCCTTTGGATGAGAAATAACTTTCCTTCTTGCCACAACCTTTGATTTGAACGAAAATGGGCAATTTGAAAGAGACAGAAAGCTAGGGTTTCAGTTGAAATAGGGTTTTTAGAGAGAGAATATCTGAGATGCAGGAAAACCGTAAGGGTCATTTTATAGACGGAGGGTAGGAGATCGATCTGGTCCTTGATGAGATCGATCTGCGTTTGAATTTGGGAACATTTTGGGGCAATTTTATGCCTAGGAGATCAATCTGTCATGGGGTGAGATCGATCTCTTAATTGCTTCATGAGATCGATCTACTCCAATTATGAGATCGATCTTCAGTTTACAAAATGCTTCATGAGATCAATCTGCTCCATGAGGAGATCGATCTTCTCTTTACAGAAACATTTTGAGATCGATCTTCTTCCCCATGAGATCGATCTCTTCATTGCAGAATCATAAGGAGATCGATCCTCTTCCATTGGAGATCAATCTGCTCACTTAAATCCCTCATTCCTTGTTACTTTGGCCTACCAGATCGATCCTCTCTTCTCCAAGATCGATCTAGCCTCATAGTTTCACATCTTGATTAAACACTTAACATAAAATCTCCACATATAATTACCATAGTTTACTCTATTGATTATTTATCATTCATAACTTATTCATCACCCAAACATTTCATTCCTTATCACCTCAATATATGAGTACATTACATCCAGCAAAATCAATTACACTTCATGTTCACATTACATAATCAGATATGTACAAAATTATCAGATCTCATAGATTTGGAATTTGTAGATGTAAAAATGTAGAGTTGGAAGTAATAAGTTTAAGAAATAAAATCAATTGCTTTGCGAATATAAATTGTAACGACCCAAATTTCCACACAATTTGGTTAGGCTACAAGTCGATATTAGGTCAGAACAATAACTTAGTCTGATTAATTTTCTTTCTTAATAATAAATTTTAAACAAAATATATATTCGCATTCCCCAGACACATCTTGTATACATTACTGTACTTACAAAAATTTTAGATACAAAAAGAATTGTTTAAACCTGGGTAGAAATATACTCCGCGGAATCATAATTGTACGGAATACTTTACTAACGGAAGCGATTCAAACTACAGTGAGGCTCTGTGGAGGAAAGTAAGGAGTGAGCTCAACATGCTCAGTAAGAAAAACCCCATAGCATGTAGATAAATATACTACCTAAGATATATATATATATATATATATATAGGTACTTTTCAGAATCTGGAACATTTTCACAAAGTATACAAGTAGTTCAGAAAATTTACAAATACCAAAAAAAGATTTTAGAAATCATAACACATATCGATAGTAAAATTTGTTACTGTGGTAAATACAAAGAATTTTAGAGCTTCCAGTAGCAAAATAAACAGATTTTCAGAATATCTCAATCCATACAGACAGTTCAGAAAATATTTCAAATAAACACAGAGGCACTGCCAGTTCTGAAAAATCAAAGTCAAAAAATCCATGGCAAATTCAGTATGAAAATGGAACTGAAATCAATATCGTTTTCTAAAACTTTAAACAACTTTTAAAAGTGATGATAGTGTGGCACTTTGGTCCCACAATATTTAAGTGGTGGCCCCCAATGGTATTTTTATGCATTAAAATAATCAGTTTCATACGAAAATACATTTACACAGTCAATTAAAAAATTCAAATAGACGAGACAAGGCAGACATGCTATATCAGATATCATAAATGACTATTGGCCAATGTCGGTGACTCCGGGCAATTCACGGGCCAGGAGTGTCGGGATGTCAATCGCTGTGGGAGTGGTCAGCTACCTAAACGGCTCACAGATCAGAATGTCCGAAGACCAGAAATAGAATTAGAAATGCGGTACATCGTACTCGTGGACCATAGATACAGAAACAGATGCAGAACAGACAGAAATGCAGCATGATCTCACCAACGCCTCTGTCTCAAAATCAGTGCGAGACGGACCGTACGACACACAGTCAGTACGCACTCAAACACATATCATCAGAATAAATTTATTAGCAAATCATTTCCTTTAAATAGCTTATAAATTTAGTTTGTTTTAGAAAACAATTCAAAAGAAGCTGATTAGCCTTTTTCTCTCGGTTAAAAATGCCAATAAATAGACTATGGTGAGTAAAATCAGGAAATTTTGATTTAAAATAAATAATTATAATTACTAGGATTTTTGTCTAAATAAACCAAGTAAATCTATTTTGGTAGTTAGGCCGATCTACAGAGTTTAAAATTTTCTTAAATTCCAAAATGTAAATTCGGCCTTGGGTTCTCTATATTCCGGTAACTAGGATATTTAGCCTAATAATTTTATAACTACAAATGCGTAGAAGTTGCATATATTTAACTCTAGCAGCAATGATAATTTTCCTTACCTCGATGCCTGTCTGTAGTCCTCGATTGCCTGAGTGATGCGAGTCAGCGGGTCCGGTCTGCTCGGTTAATTTCTTCAAAATTTTGTACCAGTATTTCTAAAATTTTTAATCGATATTTTTGAACGGTCTATCCCTCAAATTTTCCAACTCTTGTGTACTCTGATCTAACTTAAATTTTGTTATACATATATATATATATACTCAATAATAATATATATAAATAAATAAGCATTTCCATCTTTTTTTCCTTTTTTTAATTATTTTTCCTTTCTCCCACCAATTTTTTTCTTTCTTTCTTTCTTTCTTTCTTTTCCTTCTTCTTCTTTCTTTCTCTTCATCGACCACTGCTCATCATCATCATCGTCTCTTCCTCATCGCTACCATCTTCCTCTTTTGCCGCCGACATTGCCCTCCTACTGTCGGCATCTCCACTGTTACTAGCCTCCACGCACAAGCCTCCGCCAACCTCCCTTGTTCACCTCTGTTTCATTCGTTCTTGAGTTTCCTTCCCTGCGTCGCTCATCCTCCTTCATCGTCCACGGTTTCACCACCCTTCAGGTTCCTACCGCCCTCCGTCGTCCTCCTACTGCCACCGGTTCCATTACCACTGCCTGACTTCCCTTCTCGAACACCACTATTCTCCTCTGTTCTGGATCGGTACTGCCTCTGTATTTCCTTCTGCTTCAATTTTCAGTTCTGGCCCTCAGTCATCCCTCCTTCTCGTACTACCTCTCTTATTCTATCCTGTTTCCAGGTAGTAGTCCCATGTATATATGTGTCCACATACATCTAGCAATTCTATCTTCACTGGTTTCTTGTCTTTTCTCACCTATAGTTTGCGTGGCAGAAGACGGGGTAAAGGACATGATAGACAGGATCGAGTAGCGTGAGGGTGGTGTGGGTGCAGGACGAGGTGGGTGTGTAGAGGGGTTCGGTGTTGCAGGGTCATGGGTCTGCAGATGGGACGAATGCTATAGGGATGAGGTGCTTCGGTTCACAATTTCCTTGAATCAATCACCATCTACTACAGTTTCCTGTTTACACCATTTCTTGTCGATCTATGTTGCACACCTACTCTAAGAGCTACAAGTAGTAGTCACGAGACCATTATTGCTGATTAGTTGCCATGGTTTCCCTATAGTTGTCGTGTCCTTCTTCAGTTTCTAGCTCTGTGTTTATCCCGCTCCTCATTGTCTCGGCTTCATTCCTCAACAACTCCCTCATTATTGTCCTATCTCCAACAACTAACCCTTTACCCGATTGCTACAGCCATCACACACTACCACTATCCTTTCCTTTCGATTTTTTCCCACATTTTTAACACTTTTTTCAATCAATTTATGTATATATATTCATACATGCCTATAATAAATATTTTCCTTCCTTTAGCCGACCTTGTCTGCCATGCCATCTTTTCCTAGTACATCCTATACATGTAGGTTTTTATTTCTTTTCCCTTCACTGCTGAGGCTAGTCCTTCCCACCAACTCCAACTTCCTCACATTTTTGGCAAATTGGAACACTCACAGTCTTGCTTAATTCTGGTCTTCCTCATTCCATACATATATATGTATACATTTATATACCCCATGGCAATGGTTTGTTGTACATCTCTCGACCATATTGAAGCATTTGTATATTTATATATATATATAAATATATAAATATTCATATACATTGATATATATATATATATAGAGAGATACATATATGTGTGCTTATACTCATAGTTATTTATTTTCTTAAGGCTAATATATTTCAATGAAATTAATTATTCTAAGTCTCTCATCATAGAAAGTTATTATCAATACATACATTTATAATTCCATTTGTTCATCTAGTTAACCAGTTACAAGAAATTTTTGTGGGGTTTACATAAACTGTGTTTCCTTGTAGGGGGATAGGATATATTATAAAAGGTTATGTTGCCGAAATTTCTGACAAAATTAAATTGTTAAAAGGAGAGGTAAAGAAAGAAACGAAGTAACCTACATTGTACAAGAATGCAACTTAAGTAGGAAAATACGATTAAAAGAAAAAAATAGCCCCTATTTTTGCACTTCCGGGGCGTTACATAGCCTGACTTGTTACAAGCGAGAGATGAGAGAAAGTGAGAGACAGTGCAAAAGAGAAGGCCAAGTATAACGGTGGGGACTGGTGAAAGTTGGACGGGGACGGGGACCGGTACCGGGTAAGCACTAAGGTGAAGAAATGGTGGAAAAAGGGCAGCATCGGTAGGAAGGTGGTGACGAGGACCAAAGTCGAGAAAACTAAGATGTGAAGAAACAGTGAGGAAAAGAAGGAAAAAGAAGAAGAAGAAGGAAAAGAAAAAATGAGAAATAAAAATTTGGTGCGAGAATTCAAAACAAAACGTAAAGCATATTAATATATGTATGTATATATATATATATGATTATATATATAAATATGGAAGATATAATAGAGTATATAAAGAATTTGGGAAACCCGAGGGAAGACAGTCGAAAATAGTTGTTCAAAAATTTGGAGGAATAAATTGATTGGAGCAGACCCACTGACCCGCACCACTAAGGCATCGAGGACTACGAACAGACACCAAGGTAAGGAAAATTATCGTGTGCTGTTAGTGATAATTGCACATTTTTTTTGTTGATTCATAGATATAAATTTTAGGAAATATTTTACCGTAAGGAAAATTTTGTCTGCTGCTAGAGATAAATTCATGTATTTTTCTGTGGATTTGTAGATATTGCATCATAGGCCGAATACACCAAGAGATACAACTATCAAAATTTTAGAAGACATTAGATTGATTTTATAGTATCAAAAATTATAGAAAAACTTTAGTATCGATTACTTAGCCTATCTTGACCAAGATAAATTTAATATAATTTATTTAAATAAATATCTATAGAAAAACTTTAGTATCGATTACTTAGCCTATCTTGACCAAGATAAATTTAATATAATTTATTTAAATAAATATCGATAAAGTTTTGATTATTGATTTTAATTGAAAATTCCCTGGTTTACTCACCATAGCCTATTTATTGGTATTTTTAACCAAGAAAAACGGCTAGTCAGTCTCTTTTGAATTATTTTATGAAACGAACTGAATTCATAAGTGATTTAAAGGAAACGATTTGCTTATAAAGTTATTCTGATGATGTGTGCTTGAACGCGTACTGACTGTGTGTCGTACGGTCCGACTTGCACTTATTTTGAGACAAATACACTAGTGAGATGTAAGACCTGAAATTCGGTGTCATTTCTTAAGAAGTTGACATTGTAAATATGGATTCATTTAATCTTGATCAATAAAGAAGAAATAATTGAATTCCAAGTCTAATTGATCAAGATACTAATTTAAGGTGATAACTCGAAATTTTTCATCTTGAGAATTTATCTCGAAAATATGAAAAAATATTCGTGAAAAAATAATAATAATAATAATAAAAATAAAAATATGATGTACAAATATATATTTGTCGAAATAAATTAAATAATTTTATATGTACATGTGTGTGGATATTAAGGTATAAAATACTTTGTTTTAGTATTAATATTATTATAATAATATTATAAAATATAAGATATTTTCTTATATATATGTGTATTTTATTATAAGATATTTCTAAATATGTATTATATTATATTAGAATATAATATATATATATATATAATAAAATAAAATAGAAAAAAAGGAAATCTGAAAACGCAAAACCGCGTGAAACATGAGGAAATCCGACCTCCTCTAATTCTCTTTACCAAAGGAGAAACAGAGGCGGACGGCCCGAGGGATGCTAAGCGAAGGGACGACAGGCATCGGGAGAGTGCCTGAACGCCAAAACGCGCCGTAAATCTCCAGCGACGAGGTGATCGAAGAGGGAGAGGCCGCGGGAGAGAATATGGAATCGGGCAGATTTCGACGACGATCTGCCCCAGCTCGAGCCAACTGAAGGTTACTCTCCACTGCGCGACCTCACTTGAAGAAAACAGGTCGGGAATCGATCGAAAAAGCGTCCGACCAGTGAAATCGGCACTGAACTGGGTTAGACCGATTCAGTGGAAAGAGGAACTGAACCGGACCAGTTCAGCCAAGAGATAGAAAAAAGAAGAGAGCAAAAATGGAAAAAAAGGGAGAAAAATTTAGTGATGCCCTGGGATTAAGGATAAACCGGTAAGCGGTCGAAATTGATCGATTTAATTTTTGGAAAAATTATTTGAATTTATATTGGACCAAAATTGATCCGATTTAAATGTCTAATTATGTAGCGAGACAATAAGCGACAAACGTGGGTTCGATCGAGCCTCGAATTGCATGCCATCATGGACACTCGGGTAAGTGAATCTCACTTACTACGTTTGTATGATTATACTGGTTAAATTAATCGCATAAATTGCAAAGTAATTCTGTATAAACTGCCTTATGTTTGGAATTCAAAATCGATTGTCATAAATAAGGTATCATGGACCTCAGACAAGCCCAATAAGAGCTGGTGGGCCCTACAACCCCAATAGATCCAATGAAAATAAATAGTAAAACGAAAACAGGCTTAAGACAGAGTTAGGCCGAATTAAAGTGATTAACGCCCAATAAGAGTAAACGGGCCCATTAAGTGAAATGCACTCTATTAAATGTGTAATACAGTAGAAAAAGTGTAATTAGCCCGATGAATTGTTATATGCAACTCTAAGTTTCTCTTAGGAGCTGATCGGACTGCGAGAGTGAGCAGCACCGATGAAGTGAGGTCATGTGACATGATCCGAGGAAAGGGATTTTTACGGGTAGTTAGAGATATCTGCACGTATTTTCATCTGCTTTTACATTCACTTTGGTCAAAGAAAGTGAATAATATTTATAGCGACCCGATAGTGACAAATTACGATTTTACCCCTAGTTAGTAAAAAAAGTCAACTTTTGGAAAAAATTACAAAAAGCTTAGAAAGCATGTTTTCGACTGATTTAAATGTTATTTGACAGTTACATGGATAGATTGGCTTATGTTTTCATGTTATATGCGAAAACAACACATTATAGTGCTGATTTTATTTAATTGAGTGAATTCATTTGAAATAAGCCATGTATCGATTTGTGTGAAAATCAATCGTGCTAAAGCACAGCTTGCACAACATTATAAATTTTTTCCACATTTATTAGTGCTAGAGTTATACTCACACTAGATTTTACATGATATGCATCACATAGTACTTGAGTATTTCTCGTACTTGATTTTAATGTGATTTGTGCATGATAGAGTACTAGAGCATTACTCGTACTCAGTTTTATTAATTGATGCATGATAGAGTATTGGAGCATTGCTCGTACTCAGTTTTACATGACATAGTGCTGGGAGCATTGCTCGCACAAGATTTATATGACTTATACATGAGGTCGTGCTGGAGTTTACTCGTACGTACCTGTTTTGAAAGAGATATCATGATACAGTCATGCTGGGAGCCTGTGCAGACTGTGTGTTGCACCGATTTACATGCTCACATGTGTATTTTGAGATATGGTTGGGGGCTACCGAAACTATTATCCATGGTATGAGTGCTAAGACCTAGGGCAGGCACCCCGATTGTAAGGTTTGGGTCCATAGAGTACTTTGTACCTGTATGTCACTCGGAGTACGTTGTATTGTGTGTACACGATAATATAGAGTTGTTGGCTGACAGTTGAGGATTTGACCCACCTTCCGTTACAGCAAATATGAGGCCCCGCACACTGATATCTGTATAGCATGGGATCTCGAAAAAATGGGATGTGATCATAATCCTCAAACAAGTAGTCGCCTATCTCACCTCACCTGATATTTCTTGTTTGAATTGTCACATGATTTTTATAAATTAGGTAGACCTGAGGGATGGGTTGAGCCTTAACATGTGACCTTGTGTGTAATATGGGTAACCCGAGGGATGGGTGAATCCCAAATTTTCATGTTTTTACATGATGATATGCCATCATTATTTTTATTTAATTGATATGGCATAATGAAATGTGATTTACAGTATTGAAATGACAATGCAATGTTTTGTATAAATTACTGAGGTTATTAAACCAGCATGTTTTCAGTTTATACTGACGATTTATATCTATATATACATACCTGCATAAATGTTTCAAAGAAAGATACATGCTTTAGATGTGAACCGAAAAGGAAATGATTTAAAGGCATAAGCATTATATTTTGTAGATAGTGTAGTTATCTACTTACTTGCCTTATTTCCTTATTGAGCTAGTGAGCTCACCCCCTTTATTTTTCCCCTCTGTATAAAGTATACCCAGTAGTTTAGCACTGCTGAGGACTGGTATTCCTTTATCTGCTGCACACCCATCGCACGAAAGGTATACACATTCGCAAGGTTTTGTACTGAACAATGTAAAAGCACAGTTATGTAAACGAATGTACTATCAGGGATGTATATGTAGTTATAATTAATGTATGTAAGTTTAATTACGATATGTATATATTAATATGTATGCATTATATGAAACAGATGGTAAGGCATGTATGTTTGAGGTGACTAATATTGGATAATAGCCCAACTATTGATAAGGTGAAAGGTAAGTAAAAATAAAAAATAAAAAAATCATCATGCACATTTAGTTTAAAACCTAGTTTCAATCATCGTCAAGATCATCAACATGCGAGACTAGGCAACATTTGTATATCGGTAATAACCAGGACTATGGCCGTGTGTCCTCGTGAGCCCCTCTGCTACATGGATCCTAGTGTGCGAGGTCTCACCCTGATCGGGAACCGCCCGGGAGGTGGGTCAATCCAACCCATTAGTCTTATCTGATCCCACGCATCGGAAGATGTCGTATCCGAAGATACCCCGTATCCGAAGATACCATATCCGAAGATACCCCGTATCCGAAGATACCACACGGTATATCGTACTCCATGCTACTTTCACGGTGCATCGTACTCCGTGGACCCATATCATATCTCTATACTCATGCCATGTCTGAAAACGCACATGCGAGCCTATTTAATCGGTGACACACAGTCTACCCGAAGCTTCAAGCACGGCTCATTACATGTTCTCATAAAAATCAGTGGGGTGTGCGAGCGATGCTCTAGCACTCTCGTCAATTCAAGTAAAACTAGTGCGAGCTAAGCTCTAGCACTCTCATCAAGTCATGTGAAAAATCTGGTGCGAGTTAGACTCTAGCACCCTGTCATGAAAATCATATAAACCTGGTGCGAGTTAGACTCTAGCACCGTATCATGAAAATCAAGTATATATATATAAAATCTGGTACGAGTTGGACTCCAGCACCAATGCATGTAAAACTCTAGTGCGAGCTCTCGCTCCTGCACTAATGCATGCATCACACAATTCAAAACATCGTGCGAGCGGAGCTCTAGCACGTCATATGTCAATAAAAACACGTAGGCGGCTCTGTTTCCTCAAAACAGTTTTCAAAACAATTTCATCGTTGAAACTATGAAATGCTGTGCATTTTTCTTTCAAGGTTAGCCAGCCTACTCATGCATGCATCAAAACACCTCCAGAATGAGCAGGAACCTCTTGTTCTTGCTCCTCCCAATTTTTTCTAAAATTATAAATTTTACCCTTAACAAGGGTATTTTGGTAATTTACCCATTTGGGGCACTAAAAATATTAACTTACTTCTAGACCCTTCAGATAATTTAAAAGACTGCATATGACTTTGAAATTTTGTAAAGTTACCTCTAGCAGTCCGTAGAATTCCCTTACCTTATTTTTCTGTAGAGTTTGACCTTTCCTTTTCCACTGCTATCTCGTCACGCAGTCCGATCTGCTCCCAATTCAATGTCTGAAACTGCGTATAATTATTCCTCAGGTCAGATATCATACAATTTAATTGTATTTCCTATTTTTTGGGTTTAATTTAAATCATTGGGCCCATTTACCCCTATTGGGCCCGATTGCACCTTAATGGGCCTTAATCAGCCTTAAGCCCGTTTTCCACTTAATTTTCACATTATCGAGGCCTATTGGGCTCATTGGGCCCACCAATAATTTATTGAGCCTCGTTCTAACTCTCGAATAGTTCAATTTATTATTTATGATAATTTATCTAAATTTTCATAATTTAATTTATTTTATGCGATAATTAAATTCGAAGCATGCATAACGATGTAACTTGTCATAAATAAGGGTTACTTACCCGAGATTTCATGCTAGTACGCAAATCGAGGCTATCTCGAGCTCTCGTTTGACGCCAATTGTCGAGCTACACAATTTCATAATTTTCGGGTAAATTTTCAGTCGAAAATTAATTAAATAAAATATTTCAAAATTTAAATCGGTCAATTTTGACCGCTACTGACTTACCTGTAACTCGATTACATCGTCGGGATATTTCTCCAATTTTTTTCCTCTTTTTCTTTTCCCTTTTTCTCCTTTTTTTCCTTTCCTCATTGGCTGAACCGGTTCGGTCCGGTTCAGACCCGGTTCAGACCCACCGGTTCACTCCGGTTCACTCCTGTTCGATCGGTTCAGGGCCTTGCTGGCTGGTTCTCCACCGGCTTCCGCCGCCAGTGGCTCTGCTGGGCCATCCGCAGCACGAATCTGCCCACGGTTTCGTCCAAGGCCGCCGGAAAGTCGCCGGTCCGACTGTTCTCCCTCGGCCGTCGGAACCCATTTCCATTTCTGTCGTTTTCGACGCCGTTCATCGGTTTCGGCGGCTGCCACCACCACCAATATGCTCATCTTGGCCTCGGGGGTGTTTGGCTGGGGGTGAGGTTGGCCAGATAGGCGCCATTCGCCGCCGATCCGAGCTCTTTCTTCCCGCGGCTTCTCCTGCCGTTTTCAGCCTCCTCCGGCGACGGTGTGGCGCGTCGCCGGTACCAGGGAGGTCGTGTCGACGTCCTCTTCCTTTTTCGACCCTCGACTAGCCGATTGGGCCGCCGGTGGTCGTCCGGCCTTCTCCTTGGGTTCGACGTTTTTTTTCGTTTCTCTCTCCCCGATTTTCTGATTCCTCTTTTTTTTCTTCCTTTTTTTCTTTTAAAATTTATTTATTTATTTAATTTTATTATCATACTATTCATTATAATACTCTACAATATTCCAAAATATCTACAACTTATATTATTTTATTCCAAATTAATTAATTTAATTTTATTTAATTTATTTATCATATTTTAACCTTTTTCGAGTATAATTTCTCCGTATTTTTGGGATATTGTCCCGAATGACTTTTCGGTATTTCTAAAAATTCTGGATCTTGATCAATTTAACCTGAAATTTAATTATTGCTCCTTTATTGATCAAGATTTCTCAAATCCATATTTTAATTAAATTTTTCTCATCGAATTTATACCGACCTTCGGTCTTTTGACCATTTTACCCTTCAACGTGTTCGAAAATTCCATTTCAGTCTTTTTGCATTTTTAATTTCGTATTTTAACTAAAATCGGGTCTTACACAGCAGCAAACCAAGAGTGCAGGACATGCTAGAACAATTACTGAAGAAGACATGTGCAGTGCTAGGACAGCAAACCAGGACAAACTGTAAGATCCGAATTTAATTAAAATATGAAAATTAAATAAGAAAAGATGGGGGATGTATGAAGGAAGGTCGGGTTAAATTAATCCTGAATATGTGCAAGGGTAAAATGGTCAAAAGACCAGAGGTCGGTATAATTTCGATAAGGAAATTTAATTAAAAATATGGATTTAAGAAATCTTGGTCAATAAAAGTGAAATAAATTATTTTGGGTTAAATTGATCAAGATATTAATTTATTGGAATTAATCGGGATTAATTGGAATTTTTAGTTCAGAAAAATAATCCCGAAAATAATCAAAAAATATACCGAAAAGTCACTCGGGACAATATCCCGAAAATACGGAGAAAATATACCCGAAAATGGTTAAAATAAATAAAATAAATTAAATAAAAAAATTAAATAAATTAAATTAAAATAAAAATAATAAATTAGAAGATATTTTTTGGGTATTTATAGTATTTTAATGAATAGTAAAATAATTAAAATAAATAAAAATAAAAATAATAAAAAGGGGTCGGGGAGAGAGAAAGAAAGAAACAGAAACAGAAACGGAAGACGAAAAACGAAGCCCGAAACCGAGGAACCACCGGCGGGCTGTCCGGCGGCCAGGGACCCCAGGCAAGGGCCGGCGAAGACGGCCCGACCTCAGGCAACCTATCAGCGGCGACGACGCGCCGTGGGAGCGCCAGAATTCCGCAAAAAACGGAGGAGAAGGCCGCGGGAAAGAGAAGGCCACCGGCGGCGAACAGCGGCGATTCAGGCGGAACCAAGGCCCGATTTCGAAAGCCCAGGCGACGGCGGTCCTTTCTGCACCGGTAGCAGCCAGCGAAACTGCCGAAATCGCCGGCGACGGCCAAAAGAGGGAAACGGGTCCGACGGCGAAGAGGAGAACAGCCGGACCGGCGGCATTTCGGCGACGTTGAGGCGAACCGAGGCCAGATTCGAGGTGCGGACGACCCAGCGGAGCTGCTGGCGGTGGAAGCCGATGGAGAACCGACCGGCAAGGTGGCGAACCGGCGGTGAACCGACCGAACCGGGGTGAACCGGCGGTCTGAACCGGTCCGAACCGGACTGAACCGGTTCAGCCAAAAAGAGGGGAAAAAAGGAAGAAAAAAAGGGAAAAAGAAAGAGAAAAAAATTGGGGAAAATTCCGGTGATGCAATCGAGCTTCGGGTAAGTCGATAAGCGGTCAAATTGACCCGATTTAAATCTAGAATATTTTATTTAATTAAATTTCAACCGAAAAGTTTACCCGAAAATGTAATTAATTGTGTAGCTCGACGATTGGCATCCACCGAGGGCTCGAGACTATCTCGATTTGCGGACTAACATGGAATCTCGGGTAAGTGACCCCTATTTACGACAATTACCTCGTTATACGTGATATTGATTTAATTTTCGCATAAATTAAATTGAATTATGAAAATTTAGATAAATTGTCGTAAATATTAAATTTAGCTATTCGAGAATTGGAACGAGGCCCAATAAATTATTGGTGGGCCCAATGAGCCCAATAGGCCTCGATAAAGTGAAAATTAAGTGGTAAACGGGCTTAAGGCCGATCAAGGCCCATTAAGGTGCAATCGGGCCCAATAGGAGTAAATGGGCCCAACGATTTAAATTAAGCCCAGAAAAGATTAAATACGATTAAATTGCATAATATCTGACCTGAGGAATATTAATACGCAGTTTCGGGCATTTGATTGGGAGCATAACGGACTGCGCGACGAGACAACATTGGGAAAGAAAATGTCAGACTCGACAGAAAATTAAAGTAAGGGAATTCTGCGGACTGCTAGAGGTAACTTTACGCAATTTTAAATTCATATGCAGTCCTTTAAAATTTATCTGAAGGGTCTAGAGGTCAATTAATAATTTTAGTGCCCCGAATGGGCAAATTACTAAAATACCCTTGCTAAGGGTAAATTCTAAAAATTTAGGAAAAATTGGGAGGAGCAAGGACAAGAGGTTCCTGCTCGTTCTGGAGGTATTTCAACACATGCATGAGTAGGCTGGCTCACTTTTAAAGAAAAATGCATAGCATTGCATATCTTAATTGATGTGATTTCTGTGAAAACTATTTGGAAATAATCGAGCCGCCTACATGTTTTTATTTACATGTGACATGCTAGAGTTCAGCTCGCACGATGTTTGATTTGTGTGATGCATGCATTAGTGCTGGAGCGAGAGCTCGCACTAGAGTTTTACATGCATAGGTGCTAGAGTATAACTCGCACCAGATTTCACATGCTTTTGCGTGACACGGTGCTAGAGTCTAACTCGCACCAGATTTTACATGATTTTCATGACAGGGTGCGGGAGTTTAACTCGCACCAGATTTTATAAGATTTTCATACGATTTATATACAGAGTGCTGAGCCTAGCTCGCACTAGTTTTACCGGATTTGTGGAGTAGCGCTGTCTGCCCTTGGAGTCAGCCAAAAGGCCTAACAGGCTCAAAAGACCTCTTAAGTAGGGTGAGAGTGAGGGATGAGGTTAGCGGCCTTGTGGGGATGTAAAGCGGGCTCTACCAGTTTTATTTGACTTGATAGAGTGCTGAGCATCGCTCGCACCGATTTTATGAGAATATACGATAAGCCGTGCTTGGAGCATCGGATAGACTGTGTGTCACCGATTTAATAGGCTCGCATGTGCGTTTTGAGACATGGCAATGAGTATTGAGAAACAAAACCTCTCTGTGGGAAGCAGGCCATTGGGCTAGAGTACCTAGAGTGATATGGGTCTATGGAGTACGATGTACCGTGCAAGTAGCATGGAGTACGATGTACCGTGAGGTATCTTCGGATACGGTATCTTTGTGATACGGGGTATCTTTGTGATACGGTATCTTTGTGATACGGGGTATCTTCGGATACGGCATCTTCGGATGCATGAGATCGGATAAGACTGACGGGTTGGATTGACCCACCTTCCGGGCGGTTCCCGATCAGGGTGAGACCTCGCACACTGGGATCCGTGAAGCTAGAGGGACTCACGAGGACATATTGGCCAGTCCTGGTTATTACCGATATACAGTTATTGCCTAGTCTCGTATCTTGTGTATATATATACATACGTTTTCGGATATCGATGTTTTTGAGAAACTGGATTTTTCATGATTTTGTGTGAGTCAGGATCACCCGAAGGAGGGGTCGAGTCCTGACTTTATTGTGAAATTTTTAAAGAGAAAGAAATGATTTAAAATAATTGCATGTTGAATTTTCCGTGCAAACTCGATTTACATAGCATCATAATTCACATCATTTGTTTTAAAATGTGTGGAGAAAGGGTGGTTTATGCACGGCATCACGTTCATGTAGGTAGTATGGTTACCTACTTGTTCGTAGGATTGCCTTACTGAGCTTGATGTGCTCACCCCTTTCATTTTCTCCCACAGATAATCTCCAGTTGAAATTGAGGCGACTCAGTGCTGCATTCCGGATATCCGCTGCTGCCCATCAACATAAGGTATTATATACACTTGTACATATTGTATCTACATAAGCATAGCACAGTAACATGTTTGTAAGTAACTTTAGGGGATGTATAAATAATGTAAACAATTATAAATGACTGGAGAAGAAATAAGTTAGATGGTAATTGAATGGTGGGACTGGCATTGACGCACAGCCCAATTATTAGTGGAGTGTGGTCACGATTCGAGGACAGGTAAGAACTTAAGTAAATAATAAAATGCGAAAAATTAACTCTGATTTTTGGGTAGTTTGGGTCGTGACAATTATAAAGGTGGTATCAGAGCACAATTGGTCTGATGTGTGTCAGTGTCAGTAATTAGGAAATTACATCCCCGTGTTACTGTGCTTAGTTAGATACAATAGTGTATATCGAGATGGGCTTGACTAAGAAATGGTTGAGAATGCAGGAATGCCTGATATGAGTCGCGTTAGATGAGATAGTGCACGAGGCAGAGGTCGTAGTGGTAGACCTGAATCTGCTAAGTCGTGCTGAGTTTGACTATGAGAATCATGATGAAATTGAAATGGAGGCTAATGTTGAGTATGCCCCACAGAGTCCGACAGAGTGATCGGACAGTATTGAGAGACGCTTCGCGAGATTGAAGCGGAGCATGGGTATTATTTTGAGGAGCAAATTGCTCAGATTATGTATGAGATCAGAGGGCGCAGCGGAGCATTGGTGGAAACCCGCTCGACCCATCTTAAGTGTTAAACATTCAGAGCTAAGATGAGAATTGTTTATGGATGTATTCCGGTGACAGAACATCCCGGACATTATTTAAAGGAAATTTTGAATTAAAGTCCTTACTCTGACCCATAGGATTTAATTTATTGATGAGTATAGAGACTCGGTTATATTCTGGGCAGATATTACCTCGACACTATGAAAAGTGACAGTCGAGATGTCTAAAAGTTTATGGAAGGGCTCATATTTTCAATTAGAGTCCGATTGGCCCGCGAGATATTACCTATACCGAGGCAGTGCGCAGATTTACAGTTGAGTAAATAAGAACATGAATTGCACGCCTTTGAGATTGGGAAAGGTAGTGAGGGCTAAAATAGAGACAGAAAAGAGAATCGAGAAATGACAAAGATGTTGAAATGGGAAAATGGTAATTGGTAAAAGATTAAATTTGACGAGTTATGGAGTAAGATAATTGGTAAGGCCCCAGTGCATCCAATTTTGGCACTCTTGTGGGCATTGTGATTGGAGGACCCCGACCTGCTACGAAGCAGTGTAGCAGTGTAAGCACTGTGAACAGTGTGGGATGTGTGGTGGATACCACGGAAAGAGGGTCTATATCACTGTATTGATGGAAAATGGCCGTTAAATGTGGTATGACGGACCATTGATTTTGATTGCACAGAATTGGGCGAAATCGTCCCACAGAAAAGTAAAGAGACAGAGAAACATTTCAGTGGTATAGCTGTAACGAGAAGGGAGGCCATAGCCGAAAAGAAAAAAAGGAAAGTAGGTTGTTGGACGAAGGCGAGAGGATGTCTTGGACCAGGACGCTATTGATGTTGCATGGAGGTGGTGTAAGATACCACACTTGTTATGAATAATGAAGTACATATGTTCATTGATCCTGGTGCCACACATTTATTCATACCGCCTTCATTCGCATATAAGTGAGTAAAAAGGCGTGAATGCCTACATTATTGGGCAAATACAGATAAATGAGTACCCCAATAAAGGAGGATTAAGTAACAGAATATGGATATAGAGGTTTTAAGTTGAAAACAGGGGTGAAAACATCCCTGAAAAGTATACTGTAAGTGTTGACAGGTGATAAAAAGGGATGCAACAGTTGAAATTAAAGGAGTAAAGGATTGTACTCATGAAATGAATAATGACAAGAGTTTCGTTATAATTGACATACGAAGGAGATAATCTTTAAGATAAGATAGATTATGAATACAAGATGTAAGGGAGTGAGAGATATATGCTAGGTAAGGAATACCCTAATATATGAAGTCATTAGGATTAGAGCAATTAGTAGCGAATATAAATTGTGACCACAGAGATTGAGATATAACGTAGTTGTGGTTAAGTCTGAAGGCTAATAAAGGTATTTCAAAATACCTCCCCGCCTGAAGACTTGACAGCGTATAAAAGTATATATATAACCTATAACGGAAAATCGATCATCGTAATAAATACCTTTAGCATTAGGATACCCTTACTAAGATGATAAGAATATTTAAATTCGACAAATCATAAAGGGTTAACATAGTAAAATTTAATAAGAGCCGTTAAGATAAGAAAAGAAAATGGCGCAGGTTAGTACCTGAAAATGTAAGCGGTTGAGAAGGATTTAGACGCTTATGCGTAAATAAGTCAAGGATTGGAATTGTAATCAGCAGTATCGGTGATATGCCGGGTGTAGTTAAAGTCTAGGGCGATTTATAAGCAATAATGGGAAATTGCTTTTACAGATGGTTGCTGCGAGTTCAAAAAGGATATACTTGGTTGACACGTTTAATTAAGAAAACGTGATCTTGGAATGAGATAACAAATAAGATGATAGATGTGACGGGAATTTGGTGTAATGAAGTATGAACTGACCACCGTGATTAATTTCACCATACCCAACAGCTCAAGAGGTTCTCAATGAGTATGGATACCTCAAAATTATGATGGAGCTGTGTATTGATGTATAATGGGAAGATAGTCAATTTTGGAGTCAGGCAACTCCTTGATCATGAAATAAACTATCTGACCCATGATTTAAAGTTGGCAACAATATTTGTACTGAGGATATAGTACTATTATGTACAGGGTGAGAAATTATGGATATGCACTGATCATAAAGCCCGAGTATCTGTTTTCACAGAAAGAGGCGAACATGAGAATACATAGTGGGTTAGAGCTTCTGAGAAATATTGATCGTGAAAATTGTACCACCCAGGAAAGGCTGATGCTTTGAGTAGAAAGAGCCTCAGGATGGTATCACATATGATGGTCAGGAAGCGTGAGCTGCTAGAGCAGTTATGAGCCTCAGTATTGATGTAATCCCTTCTGATGATGACAGTGATTGTGTGACAGCTAGCCTGAGACTAGAACCGGATGAGAGTGCCCGGATTTGACAGGCTTAGCGTGATGATCGGCAGGATGTCGATAATTTGGGTCAGATTCAGAAGGGTATAGTGACAGAGTTCACAGAGTATGATTATGATTTACAGAGAGGTTCAGAGACAGTATAAGTGCTCCCTAGGACCACAGTTGATGAGATAGTAATATTGTCAGAAGCTCACTCTTCGGGATATACAGTGCATACGGAAAGTAATAAAGATATATTGAAATCTTAAAAAGGGTATTGGTGGTCAGATATGAAAAGAGATATGGTAGAGATTGTGGAAAAGTGCCTAGTATGTCAGCAGGATAAGGTAGAGTATTAAGAGTCTGCAGAGTTATTGCAGCACCTACCTATATCGACACGGCACGAAAAATGAGAGCAAGTCTCCATGAATTTTATGATGGGTTACAGAGGACCCAGGTGAATTACGAGGCTATGTGGATGATAGTCGATAGAGTGATTAAGTCTACCCACCTTCTGGTTATGAGATCCCCAAATACTCAGAGTGTATATGAGGATTTATGTGTAAGAAAGATTGTGGAACATTAAGTAGCGTTCCAGTGAGCATGGTATCATATAGGGATTCCCGCTCCACTTCCTACCTCTGTGGATATTTAAGAAAGCTATGGGAACCCGACTGAGTATTAGCACAGCTTTTCATCCTCAAACAGATGGTCAGTCAGAGAGGACTGTACACGTTTGGAGGAGAGGATGAAAGCGTGTGCCATTGATTTTATAAGCTCCTGGAATGATCAGTTAATTTCAAATTGAATTCGTCAATAGTGACAGTTGTCCTTGAGTATTGGGATAACAAGATATGAGGCAGTGTATGGCTGTAGGGGTTGTTCCCCAAATTGGATAAGAAAAAGTGGGTGACAGATAGAATTATTTTCGACTTTGGATAATAAGTCTCTGAGGATATTTAGTTAAGGATGAGAGATTAAGAATACCTCAGAGCAGATAGACAAGTATTGGAATTCACCCTTGGTGAATTAGTATGGCTGAAATGTTTCTTGTCCTAAGAGAATAAGGACATAGCGAACTTTTGGAAGAAGATAAATTGAGTTGCGCTGGATGGAATATTTTAAGAGATTGGACAAGTGGGAGATAAGACCTGTAGGTTGGTGTTATCACCTGAATTAACAGGCACCCACAATGTCTCAGCTTTTGATGCTTCGGAAATACTATTTAGATCCAGCACAGGTGATTGGATATGAACTCCAAAAGTTCAGTTTAATGAAAATATAAGTATATTGAAGAAGTTGATTCGGGCATTAAACAGGAAAGAGAAAGTATTGGGGTTTAAGATAATCTCCCTAATTAAAGTCTTTCGGTAGTAATACACTCCGGAGAAGGTCACATAAGAATTTAAGAGTATGATACGATCGATGTACCCGGAGTTGTATATGGACTCATATGACTTGGTTCTAATTTGGAGGACCAAATTCTTTAAGTGGGGGAGAGTTGTAAGACCCGAATTTAATTAAAATACGAAAATTAAATAAGAAAAGATGGGGGATGTATGAAGGAAGGTCGGGTTAAATTAATCCCGAATATGTGCAAGGGTAAAATGGTCAAAAGACCAGAGGTCGATATAATTTCGATAAGGAAATTTAATTAAAAATATGGATTTAAGAAATCTTGGTCAATAAAAGTGAAATAAATTATTTTGGGTTAAATTGATCAAGATATTAATTTATTGGAATTAATCGGGATTAATTGGAATTTTTAGTTCAGAAAAATAATCCCGAAAATAATCGAAAAATATACCGAAAAGTCACTCGGGACAATATCCCGAAAATACGGAGAAAATATACCCGAAAATGGTTAAAATAAATTAAATAAATTAAATTAAAATAAAAATAATAAATTAGAAGATATTTTTTGGGTATTTATAGTATTTTAATGAATAGTAAAATAATTAAAATAAATAAAAATAAAAATAATAAAAAGGGGTCGGGGAGAGAGAAAGAAAGAAACAGAAACAGAAACGGAAGACGAAAAACGAAGCCCGAAACCGAGGAACCACCGGCGGGCTGTCCGGCTGCCAGGGACCCCAGGCGAGGGCCGGCGAAGACGGCCCGACCTCAGGCAACCTATCAGCGGCGACGACGCGCCGTGGGAGCGCCGGAATCCGGCGAAAAACGGAGGAGAAGGCCGCGGGAAAGAGAAGGCCACGGGCGGCGAACAGCGGCGATTCAGGTGGAACCAAGGCCCGATTTCGAAAGCCCAAGCGACCGCGGTCCTTTCTGCACCGGTAGCAGCCGGCGAAACGGCCGGAATCGCCGGCGACGGCCAAAAGAGGGAAACGGGTCTGACGGCGAAGAGGAGAACAGCCGGACCGACGGCATTCCGGCGACGTTGAGGCGAACTAAGGCCAGATTCGAGGTGCGGACGACCCAGCGGAGCTGCTGGCGGTGGAAGCCGGCGGAGAACCGACCGGCAAGGTGGCGAACCGGCGGTGAACCGGCCGAACCGGGGTGAACCGGCGGTCTGAACCGGTCCGAACCGGACTGAACCGGTTCAGCCAAAAAGAGGGGAAAAAGGAAGAAAAAAAGGGAAAAAGAAAGAGAAAAAAATTGGGGAAAATTTCGGTGATGCAATCGAGCTTCGGGTAAGTCGATAAGCGGTCAAATTGACCCGATTTAAATTTGGAATATTTTATTTAATTAAATTTCGACCGAAAAGTTTACCCGAAAATGTAATTAATTGTGTAGCTCGACGATTGGCATCCACCGAGGGCTCGAGACTGTCTCGATTTGCGGACTAGCATGGAATCTCGGGTAAGTGACCCCTATTTACGACAATTACCTCGTTATGCGTGATATTGATTTAATTTCCTCATAAATTAAATTGAATTATGAAAATTTAGATAAATTGTCGTAAATATTAAATTTAGCTATTCGAGAATTGGAACGAGGTCCAATAAATTATTGGTGGGCCCAATGAGCCCAATAGGCCTCGATAAAGTGAAAATTAAGTGGTAAACGGGCTTAAGGCCGATCAAGGCCCATTAAGGTGCAATCGGGCCCAATAGGAGTAAATGGGCCCAACGATTTAAATTAAGCCCAGAAAAGATTAAATACGATTAAATTGCATAATATCTGACCTGAGGAATATTAATACGCAGTTCCGGGCATTTGATTGGGAGCATAACGGACTGCGCGACGAGACAACATTGGGAAAGAAAAGGTCAGACTCGACAGAAAATTAAGGTAAGGGAATTCTGCGGACTGCTAGAGGTAACTTTACGCAATTTTAAATTCATATGCAGTCCTTTAAAATTTATCTGAAGGGTCTAGAGGTCAATTAATAATTTTAGTGCCCCAAATGGTCAAATTACTAAAATACCCTTGCTAAGGGTAAATTCTAAAAATTTAGGAAAAATTGGGAGGAGCAAGGACAAGAGGTTCCTGCTCGTTCTGGAGGTATTTCAACACATGCATGAGTAGACTGGCTCACTTTTAAAGAAAAATGCATAGCATTGCATATCTTAATTGATGTGATTTCTGTGAAAACTATTTGGAAATAATCGAGCCGCCTACATGTTTTTATTTACATGTGACGTGCTAGAGTTCAGCTCGCACGATGTTTGATTTGTGTGATGCATGCATTAGTGCTGGAGCGAGAGCTCGCACTAGAGTTTTACATGCATAGGTGCTAGAGTATAACTCGCACCAGATTTCACATGCTTTTGCGTGACACGGTGCTAGAGTCTAACTCGCACCAGATTTTACATGATTTTCATGACAAGGTGTGGGAGTTTAACTCGCACCAGATTTTATAAGATTTTCATACGATTTATATACAGAGTGATGAGCCTAGCTCGCACTAGTTTTACCGGATTTGTGGAGTAGCGCTGTCTGCCCTTGGAGTCAGCCAAAAGGCCCAATAGGCTCAAAAGACCTCTTAAGTAGGGTGAGAGTGAGGGATGAGGTTGGCGGCCTTGTGGGGATGTAAAGCAGGCTCTACCAATTTTATTTGACTTGATAGAGTGCTGAGCATCGCTCGCACCGATTTTATGAGAATATACGATAAGCCGTGCTTGGAGCATCGGATAGACTGTGTGTCACCGATTTAATAGGCTCGCACGTGCGTTTTGAGACATGGTAATGAGTATTGAGAAACAAAACCTCTCTGTGGGAAGCAGGCCATTGGGCTGGAGTACCTAGAGTGATATGGGTCCATGGAGTACGATGTACCGTGCAAGTAGCATGGAGTACGATGTACCGTGGGGTATCTTCGGATACGGTATCTTTGTGATACGGGGTATCTTTGTGATACGGTATCTTTGTGATACGGGGTATCTTCGGATACGGCATCTTCGGATGCGTGAGATCGGATAAGACTGACGGGTTGGATTAACCCACCTCCCGGGCGGTTCCCGATCAGGGTGAGACCTGGCACACTGGGATCCGTGAAGCTAGAGGGACTCACGAGGACATATTGGCCAGTCCTGGTTATTACCGATATACAGTTATTCCCTAGTCTCGTATCTTGTGTATATATATACATACGTTTTCGGATATCGATGTTTTTGAGAAACTGGATTTTTCATGATTTTGTGTGAGTCAGGATCACCCGAAGGAGGGGTCGAGTCCTGACTTTATTGTGAAATTTTTAAAGAGAAAGAAATGATTTAAAATAATTGCATGTTGAATTTTTCGTGCAAACTCGATTTACATAGCATCATAATTCACATCATTTGTTTTAAAATGTGTGGAGAAAGGGTGGTTTATGCACGGCATCACGTTCATGTAGGTAGTATGGTTACCTACTTGTTCGTAGGATTGCCTTACTGAGCTTGATGTGCTCACCCCTTTCATTTTCTCCCACAGATAATCTCCAGTTGAAGTTGAGGCGACTCAGTGCTGCATTCCGGATATCCGCTGTTGCCCATCAACATAAGGTATTATATACACTTGTACATATTGTATCTACATAAGCATAGCACAGTAACATGTTTGTAAGTAACTTTAGGGGATGTATAAATAATGTAAACAATTATAAATGATTGGAGAGGAAATAAGTTAGATGGTAATTGAATGGTGGGACTGGCATTGACGCACAGCCCAATTATTAGTGGAGTGTGGTCACGATTCGAGGACAGGTAAGAACTTAAGTAAATAATAAAATGCGAAAAATTAACTCTGATTTTTGGGTAGTTTGGGTCGTGACACAAACCGTGAGCAGTAAAATGAAGAAGACATGCACAGTGCTGTTTACGGGACCACTCATTTAGCTTAGCATTCGGTTAAGCCCTTGTTTGATCGATTATTTGCTATTCATGTAAGACCCGAATTTAATTAAAATATGAAATAAATGAGTATTCGTGAAGGGAAGTCGGGTTAAATTAATCCCGAATACGTGTAAGGACAAAATGGTCAAAAGATCGAAGGTCGGTATAATTTCGATAAGAAAATTTAATTAAAAATATGGATTTGAGAAATCTTGGTCAATAAAGGTGAAATAAATTTATTTTTGGTTAAATTGATCAAGATATTAATTTATGGGAATTAATCGAGATTTTTAGTTCGGAAAAATAATCTCGAAAATAATCAAAAAATATACCGAAAAGTCATTCGGGACAATATCCAAAAAATACGAAGAAATTATACCCGAAAAAGGATTAAAATATAATAAATAAATTAAATAAAATTAAATTAATTAATTTAGAATAAAATAATAATTTTTGGGAGATATTTGGGTATTTTAATATATTTTAAGGAATAGTGTAATAACTAAAATAAATAATAATAATAATAATAAAAATAATAATAATAAAAAAAAAGAAGTCAGAAACCAAAAAAAAACGCGAAAGAAACAGAAACAGAAACGCGAAAACGGAACCCGATGAACCCGAGGAGTCCGACGAGCCACCGGTGACCGTTGAGCCCAGGCGAAGGTCGAAAAATGTAGAGCGACGCCCGGCGAGCAAGTTGGTACCGGCGGTGCAGCCTACCGATGCCGAAATCCGACGGATCGGGGGAGAGAAGCCACGGGAAAAGAAATGGCCACCGACAGCGAACGGCGGCGAATCGGCGGGAACCAAGGCTCGATTTCGAAAGCCCAGGCGACAGCGGTCCTTTCTGCACTGGTATCAGCCAACGAAACGGCAGGAAATGCCGGCGACGGCCAAGAGGAGGAAAATGGGTCCGACGGCCGAGGGAGAAGAGCCGAACCGGCGGCGTTCCGGCGAGCTCGACCCAAACCGAGGGCAGATTCGAGATGCGGACAACCTCACGGAGCTGCTGGCGGTGGAAGCCGGCAGAGAACCGGTCGGCAAGGTGGTGAACCGGTGGTGAACCGGTCGAACCGGAGAGAACCGGCGGTCTGAACCGGTTCAGCCAAAAAGAGGAGGAAAAAAGGAAGAAAAAGGGAAAAAGAAAAAGAGGAAAAAATTGGGGAAAATTTCAGTGATGCAATCGAGCTTCGGGTAAGTCGATAAGCGGTCAAATTGATCGATTTAAATTTTGGAATATTTTATTTAATTAATTTTGGGCTGAAAACTTACCCGGAAAATTGTGGACTTGTGTAGCTCGACGATTGGCATCCACCGAGGGCTCGAGATAGCCTCGATTTACGTACTAGCATGGAATCTCGGGTAAGTGACCCCTATTTACGACAATTACCTCGTTATGCGTGATATTGATTTAATTTCCGCATAAATTGAATTAAATTATGGAAATTTAGATAAATTGTCGTAAATAATGAATTTAGCTATTCGAGAGCTAGAACGAGGCCCAATGAGCCCAATAGGCCTCGATAAAGCAAAAAGTAAGTGAAAAATGGGCTTAAGGCCGATTAAGGCCCATTAAGGTGCAATCGGGCCCAATAGGGGTAAATGGGCCCAACGATTTAAATTAAGCCCAGAAAAGATTAAATACAATTAAATTGTATGTTATCTGACCTGAGGAATAATTATACGCAGTTCCGGGCATTTGATTGGGAGCATATCGGACTGCGCGACGTGACAACAGTGGAAAAGAAAAGGTCAGACTCGACAGGAAAATAAGGTAAGGGAATTCTGCGGACTGCTAGAGGTAACTTTACGCAATTTTAAGTTCATCTGCAGTCTTTAAAATTTATCTGAAGGGTCTAGAGGTCGGATAATAATTTTAGTGCCCCGAATGGGCAAATTACTAAAATACCCTTTGTTAAGGGTAGAACTTACAAATTAGGAAAAATTGGTAGGAGCAATGACAAGAGGTTCCTGCTCGTTCTGGAGGTATTTTAACACATGCACGAGTAGGCTGGCTCACTTTTAAAGAAAAATGCATAGCATTGCATACCTTAAACGATGTAATTTCTGTGAAAACTATTTTGAGATAACCGAGCCGCCTACGTGTTTTTATTTACATGTGACGTGCTAGAGCTCAGCTCGCACGATGTTTGATTTGTGTGATGCATGCATTAGTGCTGGAGCGAGAGCTCGCACTAGAGTTTTACATGCATAGGTGCTAGAGTATAACTCGCACCAGATTTCACATGCTTTTTCGTGACACGGTGCTAGAGTCTAACTCGCACCAGATTTTACATGATTTTCAAGACAGGGTGCTGGAGTTTAACTCGCACCAGATTTTATAAGATTTTCACATGATTTATATACAGAGTGCTGAGCCTAACTCGCACTAGTTTTACTGGATTTGTGGAGTAGCGATGTCTGCCCTTGGAGTCAGCCAAAAGGCCCAACAGGCTAAAAAGACCTCTTAAGTAGGGTGAGAGTGAGGGATGAGGTTGGCGGCCTTGTGGAGATGTAAAGCGGGCTCTGCCAATTTTACTTGATTTGATGAGAGTGCTGAGCATCGCTCGCACTGATTTTTATGAGAGCATACGATGAGCCGTGCTTGGAGCATCGGGTAGACTGTGTGTCTCCCATTTAATAGGCTCGCACGTGCGTTTTGAGACATGGCAATGAGTATTGAGAAACAAAACCTCTCTGTGGGAAGCAGGCCATTTGGGCTGGAGTACCTAGAGTGATATGGGTCCATGGAGTACGATGTACCGTGCAAGTAGCATGGAGTACGATGTACCGTGGGGTATCTTCGGATACGGTATCTTTGTGATACGGGGTATCTTTGTGATACGGTATCTTTGTGATACGGGGTATCTTCGGATACGGTATCTTTGTGATACGGGGTATCTTTGTGATACGGTATCTTTGTGATACAGGGTATCTTCGGATACGGCATCTTCGGATGTGTGAGATCGGATAAGACTGACGGGTTGGATTGACCCACCTCCCGAGCGGTTCCCGATCAGGGTGAGACCTCGCACACTGGGATCCGTGAAGCTAGAGGGACTCACGAGGACACATATTAGCCAGTCCTGGTTATTACCGATATACAGTTATTGCCTAGTCTCATATCTTGTATATATATATACATATGT
Source organism: Firmiana major (assembly GCA_033439115.1). Lineage (NCBI taxonomy): Eukaryota > Viridiplantae > Streptophyta > Magnoliopsida > Malvales > Malvaceae > Firmiana > Firmiana major. Next base: position 13,914,970 of record CM065903.1, on the reverse strand, counting down.
TCTCGGATATCGATGCTTTCGAGAAACTCAATTTTCATGATTTTGTGTGAGTCAGGATCACCCGAAGGAGGGGTCGAGTCCTGACTTTATTGTGAAATTTTTAAAGAGAAAGAAATGATTTAAAATAATTGCATGTTGAATTTTCGGTGCAAACTCGATTTACATAACATCATAAACTCATGTCATTTGTTTTAAAATATGTGGAGAAAGGGTGGTTTATGCATGGCACCACGTTCATGTAGGTAGTCTGGTTACCTACTTGTTCGTAGGATTGCCTTACTGAGCTTGATGTTCTCACCCCTTTCATTTTCTCCCACAGATAATCTCCAGTTGAAGTTGAGGTGACTCAGTACTGCATTCCGGATATCCGCTGCTGCCCATCAACATAAGGTATATACACTTATACATATTGTATCTACATAAGCATAGCACAGTAATATGTTTGTAAGAAACTTTAGGGGATGTATAAATAATGAAAACAATTATAAATGACTGGAGATTAAATAAGTTAGATGGTAATTGAATGGTGGGACTGGCATTGACGCACAGCCCAATTATTAGTGGAGTGTTGGTCACGATTCGAGGACAGGTAAGAATTTAAGTAAGAAAATAATAAAATGCGAAAAATTAACTCTGATTTTTGGGTAGTTTGGGTCGTGACAATTCATTTGTTATTTCATGCATTTACTTTAAAGAATTAAATTGATTAATACTTGTTAGTTGTTATCTAGGTAATTTAACTAATTACTGATGGTTAGTTTTAATATTTTTATAATGTTAATTTAATTTTAAGGTTTAATTCTTATTTAATAGTTAATTTTATATAATATGTTTTAGGACTTTATTTTAGTTTAGTATTTTATGAGTTGCATTTAGAATTGATTTAGATTAAATGTGTTTCATGCATTTTTAATTTAGTCTTCATTTTTATTAAATTTTAGGTTAATTTAATTTGCATTTTTATTTATTAGTTTAATTACATGCATATTTTATTCTAGGATAGTTTAGTTTTAGTTTAATTAATTTTATTTCTTTATTTTCATATTTGCAATTTTAATTGCGTTAATTAATTTTAACTTTTTTACTTTTCTTTTGTAGGTTATTTGTTTTTAATTGCTTGGAGCATTGTATATTTTTTTAGCTCGGTTTTATATTATTTAGTTTATAGTTTTTATTATTCTATTGTTTTCCAGTAATTTTAATTAACTTAGTAGATCACCCACTTAAATTTCATAATTTGCTAGAATATACTTAGGGTAAGATTAACTGGTAGTTAATTAGGCTAATCAACTTCTCTGTGGGACGATAACTCGGGACTCAAATCTCATTATTACTTGTATGACCCATGCACTTACGGAAATACGTTTAGATCGTACCAATTGTCTCTGACAGGGATTCCCATTTCACTTCCTACTTTTGGGAACATGAATATTTAGAGCCTTACTTAGGTTAGTTAAAATTTCTCATAATTAATTAAAAAAATTGAAAAATTAAAAAACTTAAAAAAAAAAATTCTGAGGACTTTGTGATGTTTGCATGCGTAGAGCCAGGAGTTATGATTGCTTTCCTTTAGATCTTGAAATTGAACAAACTCTTAGAAAAATTCGAAAGGATTTTAGGAAATTAATAGCTCTGCTGCAAAATATCCTGGCAGAAAATAGAGAAATTAGGACCGTTAGAGATTATGCAATGCCGACTATTGGAGGGTATTATACCGGCATTAGGCCACTAGCTGTCCCTACTAACAATTTCGAAATTAAACCTTTCATCCTCTAGATGATCCAATCCTCTTTACAGTTCAGTGGGCTTCCGCACGATGACCCACATGCTCACCTCGGGCAATTCCTGGACTTGTGCAACACGTTTAAGCACAATGGATTATCTGATGATGCGCTTAGACTTAGACTATTCCCCTTCTCACTTAGGGATAGGGCGCGACACTGGTTAACCTCCTTGCCTCCAGGATCCATTTCTACATGGGATGAGTTAGCCCATCAATTTCTAGCTAAGTTTTTCCCTCCCTTTAAAATGGCTAGACTCCGTAGTGATATATCTTCCTTTGCCCAGTTCGACTCTGAATCTCTTTACGAAGCATGGGAACGATATAAGGAGCTTCTTAGGAAGTGCCCTCACCATGGCCTACCTTTATGGCTGCAAGTCCAGACCTTCTACAATGGACTTACAAGCCAAAATATGACCATTGTTGACACTGCTGCGGGTGGAGCGCTCATGTGTAAAACAGAGGAGGAAGCTTACAAGTTGTTAGAAAAGATGGCTGCTAACAACTATCTATGGTCCTCAGAGAGTAACTGCCTAAGAAATCGGCGGGTATCTATGAGCTCGACATGTTGTCTACCTTGACCTCTCAAATCGCTAACTTTATGAAGAATGTAGAGTCACTCAGTGCCCAGCATAATCCTTCCACCAGTCCTAATCCTGTGTATTCTGTCCAAAGTCCTTTTCTTTTTTGTGATCTGTGTGGTGGTATACACTCTGTAGATAGGTGTCCGCTTAACTTAGAATCGATTCAGTATGTTACTCCACCTCAGAAGCAACAGAACAACCCCTTTTCAAACACCTACAATTCAAGGTGGAGGAGCCATCCTAATTTTTCCTGGAGCCAAAATCAAGGGCGATCTTCTAACTCCATATCTATAGGACCCCCTGGTTTTCAAGCTCCATCGGTTCATATACCACCACAGTAGTAATTTCCATATCACTCATCTAACCATTCCCATCCACCACCTCAATTTCAACATCATCTACCTCACTTCCATCAACCACCACCACCTATCCAACCACAGCATATACTTGCACCAGCACCAGCAGCTGAGAAGGAGCCCTCACTTGAGGAAATGTTCAAGACTATCCTGCAAAATCAAGCTGCCTCAATTAAGAACTTAGAAGTTCAGGTTAGACAAATAGCTAATGCTTTGAGCCAGCGTCCACAAGGGACCCTCCCCAGTAACACTGAAGTTAACCCTGTTAGGTAAAGGGATGGTAAAGAACATGTGAGATCCATCACCTTTAAGAGTGGCAGAGAGCTAGATGATCCACAAGTTAAGTCCAATCTGTTAAGCCCACAGTGGTAGAGCCCTTAAGGTCTAAAGAGGCAGCTCAAAAACAACAAGAACATCAGGATCAAGCTGCAAAAGAATCCAAGTTAGGCACTTCTTCATCTATACCTTCTTCTTCTTCACTGCCTTCCTCGTCCTCTGATTTTACACAGGCTCCCACTACATTGCCTCTAGTTAGACTACTAGTACCTTTTCCTCATAGGTTTCGAAACCAAAAGCTTGATCAATAATTCGCTAAATTTCTTGAGATTTTTAAGAAACTTCACATCAACATTCCTTTCGCTGATGCCTTAGAGCAAATGCCAGGTTATATGAAGTTCCTAAAGAATATCCTCTCGAGGAAGAGAAGATTAGAAGATTATGAGACGGTGGCCTTAACTGAGGAATGTAGTACAATTATCCAGAGGAAATTACCCCCCAAGCTCAAGGATCCCGAGAGTTTTACAATACCCTGCACTATTGGAAATATTTTCTTTGGTAGAGCCCTGTGTGATTTAGGAGCTAGGATCAATCTGATGCCTTTGTCTATCTACCAAAAGTTAGGAATAGGGGATGTCAAGCCTACCACAGTGACCCTTCAACTAGCAGATCGATCCATTAAATATCCGAAGGGGGTCATTGAAGATGTGTTAGTAAATGTGGAAAAATTTATTTTCCCAGCAGATTTTATTGTTTTAGACACGATGGAAGATAGAGAAGTCCCTATTATACTAGGCAGACCTTTCCTAGCGACGAGTAGAACCTTAATTGATGTACAAAAGGGGGAGTTGACTATGAGAGTCCTAGATCAAGAGGTGACATTTCATCTTTTCAAACTTTAGAAGCTCCCTGATGACTCTCAAGACTGTTTTAAGCTAGATATTGAGGAGGATATAAGGCTTGAGCACAAGAAATATGAAAGAATGAGGGAAGTAGATAGAGCTCAGCAGGATTTAACTATTAACATTCTGTCACCACTCTAGCCGATCCTCCTACTCTTCGCCCTGCTGCTGAGTGTTGTGTTCTTTAGCTGCATTTGAAGTACCCTATTTTTCTTTCCACTTTGTATATAGTTCTTTTTCTTTTCTGCTATTTCTTTCTTTTTTTATTTTGTAGATTTCTTTTCCAGTTTTATGTTTTCAATCAAGCTTTGGTTGTTCATCATCATCATTAGATAGGGGAGTACTCTATTCTTGAACTTCAATTCTTATATTATCTACACACTGAGGACATTGTGCACTTTAAGTTTGGGGGAGGGGATATCACTTGAGCATTTTTCAAAAATTTGAGTAAAATTGAAAAAAAATTTAAATTTTTTTCAAAAACCTAAGCTTAAATTGTTTGATTTTAGGATGATTCAGTGCTTAGCATGTAGTTTTTCCATATTCTGATGATATGACCCCATGATTAAGTCTGATTTTGATTGAATGAGAAGCATGATTATAGGAAAAACATGAAGTTGAGTTCTTGAATGTATCTTGATTCTGATTGTGATTTCCTCATTTTATGCACATGTCATGTCATGAATCTGTATATTTATTTAGAGAAAGCTTATGTGGACATAGGATTGCATTTGCTCAATTGATTTTGTGCATCATATTCTAGAATTTGTTTGATCTAATATCGAGGTGAAATATTAGATCACACTTAATTAGAGAAATGATTTAGGCCATCTTTGGATCGTTTGAGCCTTTCTAGCCATCCTTATACATATTTTACCCCTAGTCACCCATCTGGGCCAAATAAGCTTTTCTCTGTAAATACACCTACATAAATTTTCCTTAACTTCAATACTCTGTTCCTATCCCTTACCCCGAAAGCATGAAAAGTTACTGGGATATATTGTGAGCTTTATACATATGGGTATCTCGTGATAGTGAAAATTCTGAAAAAAAAAAGAAAAAAATGAAAGAAAAAGAAAAAAATGAAAGAAAAAGAAAAAAGAAGAAAAATCCAAAAATAGAATAAAATGTCTAGTGAAATAAATAAGTTTGGGCGAAATAATTTGAGCTCTTACATTAAAGATCCTAGAAGTAATGCATGTTAAGGGGTAATTAAACCTAAATTGACTATATCATACCTTAGCCCCAGCCTTTCATTACAAGCTTAATGAGTCCATTGATCTTTGATTAAGTGTGACTACATTAGTGGAGAGAGAAGTGAAAAGAAAACTTATGGGAATGATCACATGTCATTGACTTTGCATTCACTGTGTTTGCATAATCTGATCTGGATAATGTACTGTAAAGTGGCTTTGACATTTTCACACACACACAAGGGATCCAATTTGGGTTAGGACTTATGATTAAATAATTCTGAATGTTGGACTTGTAATTGTGAGTCTTTGATATCATAGTCTGTATTTTTTCTTTGAGGATAATATTGGGGAAATTATAATGCTTTGTACTTGTCATTCCTACAGTTGTTTTGTTTTGCTTGAGGAAAATCAAAAGCTCAAGTTTAGGGGTGTGATAATTCTATTTTTAATAGAATTATTTGTGCTCAATTTCCAAATTATTTATTTAAATCCTCATTTTATTTTATTAATTATCCCCTTAATTAATTAAAATTCTTTAATGTATAGGTAAATTAAATCCAAATGAAACTCAATAGTTTCAGTCAAAATGGGCTGAAATCGGGCTAAAGGAGACTGGACCACTTCCAATTTGTTGACCGAGTCATCAAGTCGTCTGGACACGCGTGATGTCAGGTGTCCGTATTTTATTTGGTCCGAAACGATAAGATCGACGGATACCATGCCAACCCTCTAGAAGACACATGTCGGGCCACATCTCATAGCCAATTGGACAAAAAGACTAATGACGTGGAAATATCTACTCTGCAGCAAATAAATAAAGACAAGTGGCCAAACAATCCAACTCATCTAAGATTGAAAAATTACCATTGTACCCCTAAGTGTGTGTATAAATAGAATATGATGGCAATTGAAAGTAGAAAGGAGGAAGTAGGGTAGGAGTAGTGTAAAATTTAGGAGTAATGTAAGGTAATTTAGGAGTAGTTTTTAGATTAATTTAAAGTAGTTTTAGAATAACTTTGAAATTAAAGTTTTATGAAGTATTTTCTCTAGTGTTTTTTCCTTATTTTTCGTTAATTGTTTTAGCCACCATTGTTAAGTTACTGTTCATTCAATCTTCATGTTATGAAAAGCTTTTTATTCCCGGTTTTGTAAGGTTTCATTCTTTATTTTTATGCTTGATTTACTGTTTTCTTTTATGATCATTTTTCTTGTTCTTTAGTTTTGTTTTATCATTGTTACAGTAACTCATCATTTAAATGTCTCCATGCTTCTTTTCATTTTTCTATTTCGATTTAAGTTGCTTATTAGTTGAATTTTTTTGGTTTTTTTGGATTTCACCTTCCTGTCTCAACTTCTGCATGTAATGCGTGATTGAAGATGCTCAGTTTTGATCAACGCAGTAGTGGACTGCTATAGGGGACAAGGAGCAAGGCGTGGTTGTTGGAGTTTCCATTTTTCTGTTTCACAACTTCTTTTGTTTCGGTTTAGTCTTCAGCTGCTAATTCTATCCTTGCTCTCGGTTTCATTTAAGTTTGCCAATTTTAATTTATTGCTTTAACATTTTATTAGCTGCATTTTTTTTCTATCTATAATGTTGTTGAACTTATTAGTTAATCATCTCTGTTATGCCTTGTTTTTATTTTCAGCTATTGTTCATGTATTACTTTCTTCTGTCTATGCATCATTCTATCCATAGCTGCCTCAAGTTACTAGGAGTTTCAGTTCCTTGCTGTTGGTTGGTGTTTATGGCTGTCGGATGAGAGAGGATCAGCACAAATCAATACCTGGACAGCAGCACAGATCAAAGCCCGAACGACACCTAGACAACGCTTCGAGGACAATGCCTAAAGAAGTAGCAAGCTGCGATTTGCACCTGCAGCACCTGAAAATACAGAGACACGGGCTGTGAATAGAGCTGAATAATGGCAGCACCAGTGGACAAACCGAGAAGTGTGGACAGATCGGATGCAGCAGATATACGAACCTAGACATTACAGGAATAGCAGGACCATGCTAGAGAGAAAGAACACTGCCTGGAGCAGAGCAGTACATGGTACGGGTGCCAGGATACGCGGATAGCACAACAGGACATACTTGGAGCCTGGAGCAGGAGCAAGAGCAAACCAGGAGTGCAGGACATGGTGGAACAATTACTGAAGAAGACATGTGCAGTGCCAGGATAGCAAACCAGGACAAACTATGAGCAACAAAATGAAGAAGATATGCACAATGTTGTCTACGGGACCACTCACTTAGCTTAGCATTCGGTTAAGGCCTTGTTTGGCCGATTATTTGCTATTCATTTGTTATTTCATGCTTTTACTTTAAAGAATTAAATTGATTAATACTTGTTAGTTGTTATTTAGGTAATTTAACTAATTAATGGTAGGTTAGTTTTAATATTTTTTGCTTGTTAATTTAATTTTCAGTTTTAATTCTTAGTTAATAGTTAATTTTATATCATATGTTTTAGGACTTTATATTAGTTTAGTATTTTATGAGTTGCATTTAGAATTAATTTAGATTAAATGTGTTTCATGCATTTTTAATTTAGTCTTCATTTTTATTAAATTTTAGGTTAGTTTAATTTGCATTTTTATTAATTAGTTTAATTACATACATATTTTATTCTAGGATAGTTTAATTTTAGTTTAATTAATTTTTTTTCTTTATTTTCATATTTGCATTTTTAATTGCGTTAATTAATTTTAACTGTTTTAATTTTCTTTTGTAGGTTATTTGTTTTTAATTGCTTGGAGCATTGTAAGTATTTTTAGCTCGATTTTATATTATTTAGTTTATAGTTTTTATTATTCTATTGTTTTCCGGTAATTTTAATTAACTTAGTAGATCACCCACTTAAATTTCATAATTTGCTAGGATATACTTAGGGTAAGATTAACCGGTAGTTAATTAGGCTAATCAACTTCTCTGTGGGACGATAACTCGAGACTTAAATGCCATTATTACTTGTACGACCCGTACACTTGCTAAAATACGTTTAGATCGTACCAATTGTCTCTCACAGGGATTCCCACTTCACTTCCTACTTTTGGGAACATTTTCAGGAAGCCATGGGAACCCAATTGAGTTTGAGCATCGCTTTCCATCCTCAGACAGATGGTCAGTCAGAGAGGACTATACAGACTCTGGAGGATATGTTGAGAGCAAGTGTGCAAGATTTTAGAGGCTCCTTGGACGATCATTTACCACTAGCCGAATTCGCCTACAACAACAATTATCATTCGAGTATCAGGATGGCACCGTATGAGGCTTTATATGGCCGTATATGTCGTTACGAAAGCCTTTGAGGATGTTTGGTTGATATGTGAAAGTTTGAAAACAGCTTAAAGCAGATAGAAGAGTTATGCTGACAAGAGACGAAGACCACTAGAGTTCATAGTTGGTGAGTCGGTATTTCTGAAGGTTTCTCCTTCTAAGGGTTTGGCGAGATTCGAGAAGAGGGGTAAGCTGAGTCCTCGCTACATTGGACCTTTTGAGATACTTGATCGAGTGGGAGATAAGGCCTATAGGTTAGCATTGCCACCAGACTTATCAAGCGTCCATAACGTCTTTCACATTTTGATGATTCAAAAGTATCACCTGGATCCGGCACATGTGATCAGTTATGAGCCATTAGAGCTCAGAGAGGATATGTCATATGTTGAGAAGTCGATTCGAATATTGGATAAGAAGGAGAAGGTATTACGGTTGAAGACGATCGTTTTTCTTAAGGTTCTCTGGTAGCACCACACTTTGGAGGAAGCTACGTAGGAATTAGAGAGCCTGATGCGAGAGAAACATCCTCAGTTATTCAAGGATTTACTTGGTTCTAATTTGAATGACCAAATTTCTTAAGGTGGAGAGGATTTTAAGACCCGAAATTCGGTGTCATTTCTTAAGAAATTGACATTGTAAATATGGATTCATTTAATCTTGATCAATAAAGAGGAAATAATTTAATTCCAAGTCCAATTGATCAAGATACGAATTTAAGGTGATAACTTGAAATTTTTCATCTCGAGAATTTATCTCGAGAATATGGAAAAATATTCCAGAAAAAATAATAATAATAAATAAAAATATTTTGAAAGAAATAAAAATAAAATATGATGTACGTATATATTTTTCGAAATAAATTAAATAATTTTGTATGTACATGTGTGTGGATATTAAGGTATAAAATACTTTGTTTTAGTATTAATAATAATATTATAAAATATAAGATATGTTCTCATATATATATATGTGTGTATTTTATTATAACAAATTTCTAAATATATATTATATTATATTAGAATATAATATATATATATATAATAAAATAAAATAAAATAAAAAAGGGAATTGAAAACGAAAAAAAAAAAAAGAAATCTGAAAACGCGAAACTATGCGAAACAGGAGGAAACCCGACCTCCTCTGATTCTCTTTACTGGTGGCGACACAGAGGCGGACGACGCGAGGGATGCTGAGCAAAGGGACGATCGAATCGGGAGAGTGCTTGAGCGCCAGCACGTGTCATAAATTGTCGGCGACGAGGAGATCGAAGAGGGAGAGGCCACGGGAGAGAAGATGGAATTGGGCGGATTTCGACGACGATCTGCCCTAGCCCGAGCCAACCGAAGGTTGCCCTCCACCGCGTGACCTTACTTGATGAAAACAAGATCGGGAATTGGCTGGAAAAGCGTCTGGCCAATGAAATCGGCACTGAACCTGGTTGGACCGTTTCAGTGGAAAGAGGAACTGAACCAGACCGGTTCAGCCAAGAGGGAGAAAAAAAAAGAGAGAAAAAAATGGAAAAAAAGGGAGAAAAATTTGGTGATACCCCGGGATTAAGGATAAACTGGTATGCGGTCGAAATTGATCGATTTAATTTTTAGAAAAATCATATGAATTTTTATTGGACCGAAATTGATCTGGTTTAAATGTATAATTATGAAGCGCGACGATAGGTGATAAACGTGGGTTCGATCAAGTCTCGAATTACGTGCCATCACAAAAACTCGGGTAAGTGAATCTCACTTACTACATTTGTATGATTATACTGGTTAAATTAATCGCATAAATTAGGAAGTACTTTTGTATAAATTGCCTTACGTCTGGAATTGAAAATTGATTGTCGTAAATAAGGTATCATAGGCCTCAGATAAGCCGAATAAGAGCTGGTGGGCCTTACAAGCTCAATAGATCCAACAGAAATGGATAGTAAAATGAAAACAAGCTTAAGACATCGTTAGGCCCAATTAAAGTGATTAAGGCCCAATAAGAGTAAACGAGCCCATTAAGTGAAATAGACTATATTAAATGTGTAATACAGTAGGAGAAGTGCAATTAACCTGATGAATGGTTATATGCATGTAAGACCCATATTTTGGATGTAAACTTTATGAAATCATGAGTATGGTGATGTAGTTGCAATGTAAGCATAAGTGGTGTAAGTCCATAGAATCAATGTACATACTTGTGATATGAGTCTGTAATGTACATACAAGTTTCATTGTGTATGAATATGAAGAAAGAGTTTTTATAAGTGATGAATGTGAGTGGAATGGGAAATGAGTGGTATGGTAAATGGAAGGAAGTTGCATGAATCTAAATACTTCCATTTAGTCTTATATTGTATACCTTTGGCTATACAATGAATACACATAAGTTCTAATGTGTATAAGGTATGAATGGACGCCATTTTCAAGTCTTAAAGGTAACTGGATCAGAAAATGACCATGGTAGCAAATTAAAGAAGTTGGGTGTGAGTTGCTATAGAAAACTGCAGAAAATCTGGATAATATGAAGGCCAGATCGATCTTATAGGATAAGAGATCGATCTAGAAGAGCCAAAATTCTCTTATTTGAGCAATGGAATAGAGCAGATCGATCTCCTAAACATTCTGTAATGAAAAGATCGATCCTCAAGCATACAGATCGATCTCTTTAGCTCTCTGGTTGGAGCAGATTGATCTCAAGCTTCGATAGATCGATCTCATGCTTGAAAATGCCGTGAAAAGAAGGATTTAAGGGGACCAGATCGATCTCCTCCTAGTGCAGATCGATCTAATCAAGCTATTTCTATAAATGGAGTAGTGAAATCTGCATTTTTTCGAGATAGAACCATTCTTTCCATTTTAACCTTCAAAACCTAGTTTTACCTCTCTAAAATCAGGCCATTTCTAGTAATATTTGAGGGGAAGCTATTAGATACAAAGTTGTTCATCTTAAAGAAGAGAACAACATAGTTTGAAATCAAAACCTCACTTATTAGATTGAAGGAGCAAGGTGTATTTTCCTTTGGAGGAAGAAGAAGAGCTAGACTTGGTAAGTTTTTAATACTTCAGCCCAAGCACATTGTTTATTTGTTAACTTTGGAGTTAATTTTTATGGGTAGTGATGGTTGAAAACTACCTAAGATGTATTTGAATAAGTTTGACCTAGAAAATGGAATGAGTTTAGTGTGAGAAAGTGTAAATTGAATGAATTGATGAAATAGTGGGTATCCTAAGTTGTTATTTGAGTAATGTGGATGATTTGAAGTGGGTAAATGAAGCTACATTGTGGATTGAGTGAATTTATGAAAATGAGTATGTAATATGTTTGATAAATACCATAGTGAGGAAAATTAATGAAATAGGAACACTGTGAGCTTAATATCGATTTGTTATCGATTGGGTATGAATAAATAAGCCTAAAGGAATCCATAGACTCGAGATATGAATAGAGGGATGAAACGAGGCTTTAGAAGTGTTAATAGAGGCCATAGATTGAATTGACTATAGTAAGCACAGGGGTTGCGTTATAATGGACTAAAATGATGTGAAATATGATTATGCGCAGTTCTGAAGAGTTCGGTGGAGACGAATCGAACCACGCGAGTAAATAGCTTTAAAGAAGTGGAATCATGCGTCGCGATTCCAGGTAAGGGAATTCTGTAAGTATATAGAGGTAGCTGCTTGTATTTTGTGGGTATATAGGGCTTTGGAAATGTGCATGAGTTTATAGAAATGTGTTTGACGATGTATGGAAGTAACTATGAGTATTTGTATGAGATTTGGTTTTTTAAATGGTATTATAAAGAAATGGGATAGTAAGGCAAATAATTGTATAAATCAAATGTTTTGCATGTTTTCACAAAACATATTGCTTTGTTTTAAGCAAATTGATGGATAGGCTGGCTAGTGTTTGAATGACGTTGTGTAATAGCACATATGAGATGCTAAATGTGTTTTGAGATTGGTTTTTGAATGTTTATGAGCCGCCTATCATGTTTATGTGAATTAAACCGTGCTTGAGCCTAGCTTGCACTGGATATTAATGTTTTCACATATTTGAAACGTGCTGGAGCTTAGCTTGCACTTTGATTTGAATTATGGTGATGTTTTATAAACCGTACTAGAGCTTTTGCTCGTACTTAGACTTCGAGTGGATTTCTCATGCATATAACTGTACTGGAGCTATGCTCCTACGTGGTTTTCTTCATGTTTTATGTATAAATGTCATACTTGAGCATTGCTCGTACAAGGTGATTTGTTTATGATGCATGAATCCTCGCTAGAGCGTAGCTCGCGCAGGTTTTCACATTGTGGTATGTATGATGTCGTGGTGAGGGTAATACGGATTAGTGTTCAGGGAACTCAACAGGCCTAACAGACCTCTTAAGTGGGGTGAGGGTGAGGGGCTAGGACTTGGCATTAATCCATTCTATGAACCTAACAGGCCTAACAAACCTCTTGAGTGGGGTGAGGGTGAGGGGCAAGGACCTGAATCAGGGAACCTAATAGGGGCTAGCAAGGCCATGAGGGGTTAGGACCTGGTATTAAGAGTACTCCTACATGCACTCGAGACTAGAGGTTTCACTTGGTATAGGGTAGATAAGACCTACTGCAGGCACCCCCAACCATGAAATGAGTTCGCGGAGTATGATGTACCGTGTATATCACATGGAGTATGATGTACCGTGTAGTGGTTACTTGATTTGAGAAAGTCTAGCGGAGAACTAACCCACCTTCGTTCCAGCATGATACCCTGCACACCTGGGATCCATGTGGTCTAGGATGATGTATGATATAGTTGGTCAACATAGTCTTGTGATATAGTGACCCCTCTCATTTGATTTACTTACTACCACATGTTTTGACATATAAGTGTGATTGTGAACTGTCCAGGGTAGACCCGAGAGGGGGGTCGAGTCTTGTGGTATTTTAAATTGAGAAATGATAATGATGTTGTGATTGAGAAACCATTTTTATGGGATTTTGGTGTGTCTGATAAAGAGCTTTTAGATGTGATTTAAAAAGGTGGTTTCTTAAATGAATTGCCCTTTTTATGAGATTAAATGAGAATAAGCATGAGACGTTTTCACATGTTGATATTCCATGTTTTATATGCCAATTTTACATGATTTTGATCCATGATATATATGTATATTCATATGCCATAGTTTTAATTCCTCATGCTCCTGTTATAAATGATTTATACATAACACTATCAGCATGTAAATAGAGTAGTTATCTACCATGCTTGCATTATTGCCTTACTGAACGTGTGGTTGCTCATCCCTCTCTACTTTCCCCCTCTACAGAGCGCACATAGCAGCCCAGTGATGACTGAGGCGTTGTATTTTGGATATCCACTGCCAACCATCGCTAAAAGGTATACACATGAAGATTCTTTTTGTATCTAAACAATTATAAAAGCACAGTAGTCATTTGAATTGTAATTATGGGGGAGTAGATGTCAGTAAGCATGTTCTATATAAGTAAATGATTTAACTTCAAATGTATGACATCACTTTTTATTAATTGGGAATGAATGTTAAGAGTTTATTATTATTGACTCACAGCCCAGCTGTGTAGTAGTAAAGTTTTTCACGACCGGGTGATGGAAATGGAAAAATGCAAAAAAAAAAAAAAGGGATTTTTAGATGAGTTGGATAAAAAGGGGTCGTGACAATACAACTCCAAAGTTTGTATTGGGAGCTGATCGGACTGTGAGAGTGAGCAGCACCGAGGAAGTGAGGTCACGTGACGTAATATAAGATAAGGGACTTTTGTGGGTAGTTAGAAATATATGCACGTATTTTCGTCTGCTTTTACATTCACTTGTGTCAGAGAAAGTGAATAATATTTATAGTGACCTAATAGTGGCAAGTTACGATTTTGAAAGCATGTTTTCGACTGATTGAAATGTTATTTGACAGTTAAATGGATAGACTGACTGATGTTTTCATGTTATATGCGAAAACAGCACATTATAGTGCCGATTTGATTTAATTGAGTGAATTCATTTGAAATAAGCCATCTATCGATTTGTGTGAAAACCAATCGTGCTAGAGCACAACTCGCACTAGATTTTATATGTTTTCCACATTTATTAGTGCTGGAGTGATACTTGCACTAGATTTTACATGATATGCATCACATAGTACTTGAGTATTTCTCATACTTGATTTTAATGCGATTTGTGCATGATAGAATATTGGAGCGTTGCTCGTACTCAGTTTTATTGATTGATGCATGATAGAGTACTGGAGTATTGATCATACTCAATTTTACATGACATAGTGCTGGGAGCATTGCTCGCACAAGATTTATATGACTTGTGCAAGAGGTCATCTTGGAGTTTACTCGCACGTACCGGTTTTGAAAGAGGTAGTATGAAACGGCCGTGCTGGGAGCCTATGCAGACTGTGTGTCGCTCTGATTTACATGCTCGCATGTGCATTTTGAGATATAGCCGAGGGCTATCGAAACTATTATCCATGGTATGAGGGCTAAGACCTATGGCAGGCACCCCGACTGTGAGGTTTGGGTCTATGGAGTACTTTGTACCGTGTATGTCACAGGAAGTACGTTGTAGTGTGTGTACACAATGATATAGAGTTGTTGGCTGATGGTTGAGGATTTGACCCACCTCCCGTTACAGCAAATGTGAGGCCCCGTACACCGAGATCTATGTAGCCTGGGCTCACGAAAAAATGGGATATGATCATAATCCTCGAACAAGTAGTCGTCTATCTCACCTCACCTGATATTTCTTGTTTCAATTGTCACATGATTTTTATAAATTGTGTAGACTCGAGGGATGGGTTAAGCCTCGACATGTGACCTTATGTGTGATATGGGTAACCCGAGGGATGGGTAAATCTCGAATTTCATGTTTTTACATGATGATATGCCATCATTGTTTTGAGTTAATTGATATGGCATTATGAAATGTGAGTTACAGTATTTACATGACAATGCAATGTTTTGCATAAATTACTGAGGTTATTAAACCAACATGTTTTCAGTTTATACTGAAGATTTGTATCTATATATACATACTTGCATAAATGTTTTAATGAAAGATACATGTTTTAGATGTGAACCAAAAAGGAAATGATTTTAAGGCACGAGCATTATATTTTGTAGATAGTGTAGTTATCTACTTGCTTGCCTTATTTCCTTATTGAGCTAGTGAGCTCACCCCCTTTATTTTCCCCTCTCTACAGAGCATACGCAGTAGTTGAGCACGGCTGAGGACTGATATTCCTTTATCCGCTGCACACACATCGCACGAAAGGTATACATATTCGTAAGGTTTTGTTCTGAACAATGTAAAAGCATAGTTATGTAAACGAATGTACTATCAGCGTTATATATGTAGTTATAATTAATGTATGTAAGTTCAATTACGATATGTATATATTAATATGTATGTATTATATGAAACGAATGGTAAGGCATGTATGTTTGAGGTGACTAATACCGAATCATAGCCCAACTATCGGTATGGTGAAAGGTAAGTAAAAAAAAAAAAAAGCAAAAAAATTTGTAGTGATTTTAATAAGTCACGAGCGGTCGTGACATGAGATCATGTTGCACTACTATTTGTTTTGTTTATGTTTCTGTGGTTCACGGAGTACGATATACCTTACAGCACGCAGGTGAGTACGATGTACCATGTTTCTGATTTTGGTCTTCGGGCATTCTAATGTGTGAGCCGTATTGGGTAGTTGACCACTCCCAATGTAATTGACATCTTGACATACCTGGCCCTTGATTGCCCGGAGTCACTGACATTGGCCAATAGTCATTCTGATATCTGATATAGCATGTTTTGTCATGTCTCGTCTATTTGATTTTTTTAACTGACCGTTTAAACGATATCGTCTATTTGATTTTACTGATTTGACTGTATGGAACTATGTTATTCTATTTACATAAAGACACTATGGGGGCCACCTCTTGAATTCTACGAGAGCAAAGTACCACATAGTCGTCACAACAAAATGCAGTATAATGTTTTGAAAATTTCATATTTTGAAAGGAAATCGTCTACTCTGCTGCTTTAAGTTGTGGATTTTGTATTTATTGTAGTAAACTGATTACACTATCGATGTTGATTTTTGACTCCGATGTTTACTGTGATTTTTGTAAACTGTTTATTATGCTGATTAAAGTTATGGGTTATTGGTATTTACCATAGTAAACTGATTACTCTATCGAAATTGATTCCATTTCTAAATTTTCGACTCTGATTTTTCTGAATTGATAGTGGCTCTGTATAATTTTCCTGATAAGCCTATTTTGCTGATATATATTTAGGTAGTGTATTTATCTACTTGTCACGTGTTTTTATTACTGAGCACATTGAGCTCACCCTTTTACTTTCCTAAACAGAGCTTCACCAGTAGTTGAGATCATTTTTTAAAGTTAAATTATTTCGTACAACCATACGTCAGCAAAGTGTTTCACTGTGCTAAAGGTATACCCAATATAGACATCTGTTTTCATATCTAAATTTTGTAAATACAGTAATATTTAGAGAAATGTGTTTGGGGAAAGTGAACATGAAAGAACAATTATGTTGATTAACCGAAAGGTATCTCTATTGGATTTTTAGTTAAAATTTGTGACCAAGAAATTCATTTATTAGATTGAGCTATTATTCTGACTTATTATCGACTCGTAACCCAACCAAAATGTGTGTAATATTAGTTGATACATTGTGTTTCTCTCTCTTTTTTGTTAACGTCTTTCTACCCTCTTTCTGTGACAGCCTGAAAGAGCGAAAAATAGGGCTAATTTAATTTTTTTGTTAAACTTTCTACTCATGATGTACTCATGTACAATGTCAGTTATTCTCATATCTATGCGTTATCAAACCACTCATCCACGATATTTACAATTCAGTTGATTTTAGCTTTAACCCATCAACCAATATCCTAAGGATCCTTAGCATCAACATTTTCTTAACCAAATATCATGATATCAAAAGAATCCACTTTCTAATTTATATACATATACCATCCTGATTACATTCCAACGTTACTCCAATATAAGTGTATACATTACATCATTGTCTGGATACAAAATGAATTGAATTATACCTCTTGCGTGTACAAGCAATAGCCTGAGGAGGGTCTCGTCCACCAGCCTATGTCACGTACGCAGCAGGTACTAACACTCACTGTAAATAATTTGTAGGGGAGGAAAAAGAGGAGGTGAGCTTTCAACTAGCTCACTAAGGAGTGCATATGAGATTTCAAAATCATTATCAAAGCATAAGTGTAATAATGGCATAATTTCACATAATTATAAACACGTGATTAAAATCACAATTCATCAAAACATCATTATCTCAAAACAGTAATAGAGACTAGGCATATTATAAATGTCCTGAAAGCAAGTATCACATCACATCATCATTAACGAGGGCATCCACAAATGAGGGAATCATCTCATGTTACCAAAACGGAGGTATCTCTCGTTACCAAAACGGAACATCTCTCGTTACCAAAATGGAGGCATCTCACGCTACCAAAGTGGAGGCATCGATGTGTAGATATCGTGACGAGTCCTTAGTCTCAAAAACATGCCATTATTATGCTGAAAATAGTTTCGCCTTCACGTAGAGCTCATATTAGTTTTGCTTTATAAATCTCATTCAATCATAAAGTATATTTGTTCGTAAAACATTCAAATCACGAAACCAGCTCAAACCGCTGAAACATGCACTCAAGTAAGAAATCTCATGTTAAACGCTTTTTTCTCAAAACATATGCTCATTAATAAAATATTTTCATGCTACCAAAGTATTTTCATCGGTAAAGAATACATATGCACAAAATAGTTGCATCCCTTACCTCGAATCACGCTCGAATTACTTTCCTTTGATTTCCAATGCTTGTGAACCGATTTTATTGGCTCAAATTTTATCTCCAGGAGCTGCAAGCATTTGCTACTCACATTAGTATACTTTAGTATACTTAATTCTCATTTGCATGAATTTCAATTCAATGCATTGGGCCATTTTACAGCAAATTTGGCCTCGTTACATCTTTTTTTTCTTTTTGGACCTTATATTCTCTTGAGTCCATTTCGATTGTTCTATTCATTTCTCAAGAGTCCTTTAGACTCATTAAGTCTACTGAGTCATATTGAACTAGCATTAACCTCACAATGCCCCAAATTCATCATTTCCCTTACTAAGGTAATTTATTAAGCACCTCTCATGTCTATTTTCAATCATCATCTAATCTAACAAATGGATTTCACACAAGCATCCTAAAATCATCTATACATGCTTAATAACATCTCTACATGCTTAAATTATTATTAACTCGATGTCATTTCAACTTTCTCTCATTAGCCCATATTAGGTCATGGTTACTTAAGCATGTATATGAACATTTCAGCCAATAATGTATACACCAAATCAACTCATATAAATGTCTAGATTAACATACTAGAAGTTGGTGTATTGAAATCTTACCTAGCTTGACTTTTCTCCTTTGTTGCAAATTTGGGAAAAATTCTTTTTCTCCTTCAATCGATCAACTCAACTTCTAGTTTTTGGTTTTGTTGTCCTCCTCATCTTAAACTACAACTTTGCTCAAATAGCTTTTCCTCAAATCTTTTTTGGAAAGGGTGGTATTCTAGAGTGAGAAACTAGGATTTCTTTACTTAAAATGGAAAGGTTTGAATGTTTGAGGAAGGAGGCATGAATTGTCACGCTTTTTATAGAATTCAAATTATGAGATCGATATCCAAGGGTGGAGATCGATCTCCCCTTGTTTGAATTCCTTCAAAATTTGATATGCAAGCTAGGGGATCGATATGCCTCTTGGATGGGATCGATCTGCTCAAGGGATAAGATCGATCTTTACCTGGTAGAAAGCTTTAGAGATCGATCTGGCTTGGTGAAGAGATCGATCTGCCTTTGGGAATGAGATCAATCATTGTTAGGCAGAGGTAATTGGAGATCGATCTGCTTTGAATAAGGGATCGATCTCCCCTTTGCAAAATGCTTTGGCATTACAATTCAGGGCAATGAGATCGATCTCTCCTTGCAATGAGATCGATTTACCCTTCATCTACAGCATTCCAGCTGCAACTTTCCCAGATTTCCAAAGGATAACTTGCATTCATTTGCTTCACCACCCATTTTGCATTCTATTCACACTTAGTGCTTGGAAAGGTCCATTTCTTATGATTTATATATATTGTAACTTGCACGTACATCACTTTGCTTCATATAACAAGTGTGTACATTGAATTCACGGACCTTACATCTCTTATGATTCGTATTACATATAACAAGTGTATGCTTTATGGAATTATAAGGGATACATAGGAAGGTACGGGCCTTACACTTTCTGATGAAAAAAGATACGTCTATAATATGACAGAGTAAGGACCAGCTTTAATTGATTCCTAATTAAAAGAATTACCTTCCATTAGGTACAATTATCTCTTATAAAATTACAACTTCTCAAAATAGATCAATAGGATTTTAATTATTATTTATTTAGATATCCCTTTTATTAGACTATGATATACTTGGTCCACATTATTTTTACATGTATGTGGGAAAGACGTAGGGCACAAGAAGTGTATGTGATATTTACCCTTATTTATATTTTAAAATCGAATTTTATATTAATATTATTTTTATTGTTAATTATTCTAAAGATAATAAGGATAGCATTAAAAATAATTTGATATTAATATTTAGTGTTTCAAATTAATTTTATTTCATAATCTCATTTAAAAACTCAAAATTTTATTTTTATTGATAATAAATTATTGATATAATTATATAATTATAAAAATATTGTAAGAAATTTTAAATTTTTAATTAAGAAAAAAGTTATTATTTTTCATTTTCAAATAAAATTACATAATTGTAGTTTGCAATTTTTTGGGTTATTAATTTGATTTTTTTAGTTTCAAACTGAGTTGATCTTAGGTTTAGATTATTATGGATTCGGATAATGACTAGCTTGAAGCTTGGGTTATAAATAATGATAGATTTAGATTCAAGTCTTTTGACTTAGATAAGTCAACTCGAATCGATTTGTGTTTGATTACAAATTGATATGGACATATAATTGGATTCAAACTTGTTTTGTCAACTCTAATCGAGAGTAAGCCACAAATAATTAGGTTTTCTACATAGATTCTATTTATTTCTATCATGACCCATTTTTATCCTGTTCATTTAAAAATCACCATAAATTTTTTGCTTTATTCGTTAACTTACCCAGTCATGAACATTCTTACCACCACACAGTTGGGCTATGAGTCGGTATTAATCATCATTTACCATTCATCTTTCAATGAATCAAGAGCAAACACAAGCATTTGAAAGTTTAAATTCTATACTTATACATGTTTGCTAATACTTACATCCCCCATATTACAATTCAAAATTATTACTGTGCTATTACATGTTTAGATACAAAAAGATTTCCTATGTGTATACCTCTTGGCGATGGAGAGCAGCAGATATCCGGATACAACTCCTCAGTCCTTCACTAGACTACTATGTGCGCTCTGTAGAGGGGGAAAATGATAGAGATGAGCAACCACATGCTTAGTAAGACAATAATGCAAGCGCGGTAGATAACTACACTATCTACATGCTTTTAATGTCATGACAGAAAAATCATTTATGTCCAGAGCATGAGGAAATATTAAAACTATGCCACATGTATATACATATATCATGTACTAAAAAGAAGACATGAAAGTAGGTATGTAAACATGGAAAATCATCATGTAAAACCTCTCATGCTCATCATAATAAAACTCATCATAAAAACCATTACTCAGGGTTTAACATCAAATCAAAACATAGTAAAACTCATCACAGTCAGCATATCATCCTTTTAAAAACATCCCACAAGGTTAGGCCCCTCCCTCGAGTCTACCTTGGACAACATAAATAATGTTCAGTATATAAAACCATGTGATATCATCTGAGACATGTGGTCATCATATCTAATCGAGGACTCTGTTGGCCAACTATGTCATTATCATCTCAGACCACACAGATCCCGGTGTGCGGGGTATCATGATGGAACAGAGGTGGGTTAGTCCTACGCCAGACTTTTAAATCAACATCATAACCTCATGGTACAGTGTACTCCATGTCATATACACAGAACAACATACTCCGTGGACCCATATCATGGTTGGGGGTGCCTATCGTAGGTCTTATCTACCTTATGCCATGTATAACCTACTTAGTCTCAAGTGCACATGTGAGCATCTCATCCATGTGACTAGCAGTCTACACGAGGCATCTAGCATGGCTCGTACGAGCATCTCATCCGTGTGACACAAAGTCTAAACGAGGCATCCAACACGACTCATTACATATCACAGTGTGAAAAGTCCAGTGCGAGTAAAGCTCTAGCATGATTTCATGCATCATCAGTAAATACCCTTGTACGAGCAACGCTCTAGTATGGCTTTATGCATAACAAATAATGAGGAAATCACATACGAGCATAGCTCCAGTACAGTTATATGCATAAGAAAATCAATGGAAACCTACGTACAAGCAAAAGCTTCAGTACGGCTTGTAAAACATCACAACTCAAAACATGGTGCGACCTAGGCTCCAACACATTTCATGTATATTAAAACATCAAAATCCAGTGCGAGCAAAACTCCAGCACGATTTTTAACTCACATAAATCTGATAGGTGGCTCTATTTCAACAAAACACATTCAAATCACAATTAGCACCGGACTCATGCTATTTCACAAATTTAAGAATTTAATCGCCAGCCTATTTGTAAATTTTGCTCACAACAAAACATTATGTTCATAAAAATATCCAAACATGATGTTTTATGCAATTATTAGCCTTACTACCCTTTTTGTAAGATTCGCTTCCAAAACCAAAATCATCTATATCCAAAATCATTTGTACAAATCATTAATTCTTTTCTAGATAACCAAGCAATTACAAAGCCTTATAAACACCCTCAAAATACGTGCAGCTATAGATACTCACAAAATTCCCTTACCTGGAATCGCGTCGAGTGATTCCATTTCCTTAGAGCTGCTCGATCGTACAGTTCGATTCACTTCCAATGAAATCTCTAGGGCTGCACGAAATTACTTATCACGTCAATTTAACCCAATATAAAACAATTCTCCCGTTTATAATGTTCGATTCGACTTATTGTTGTCATTAACACTTATAAGGCCTCACTTTCTCTTAAGTCCATTTTGATTGCTCTATTCATTCTCAAGAATCTATTGAACTCTTTAGGTCTATTGATTCACACTAAACCTATAACGACCCTTGACCCTTGAGAATTGGGGGATTTTTTTTGAACTTAATTTACCCACTTATTCCCTTATTCACTTAGATTGTATTCATGTTCAGTGTCAAATCACTTTTCCTAATTCTTTATCCATAATTATATTTAAATTTCATATTTTGACATATATGGCCGATAGAAATTTCAATAGCATAACGGCTTATATATGTGCCTACCCACCTGCAAATCAATTATTTTAACAATCCTAGATATCCACAACTACCAAGCATACCTTTCAACAATCCTAAATATCCACAACTACCAAGCATACTTTTCCAAATCCACATTTACAACTCAATACATCTATTTCGATTCAATACCAATCATCTTAAAACCTAATCCCAAAAATAATATTCTTTACATTGTTTTCCTTACAAATTACATCCCGACCAAATGTTTCCAATATATGTCTGTGCATACAAATGTCTGGTACAGGAATGTAATTGTATACCTGTTCTGCGTGTACAAAAAGTAGCCTAGGGTAGCTTTTTCCCACCAGCCTACATCGTGTACGCGGCAGGTAATGCCTATAGATCACTGCAAATAGTCTGAAAGGTAAAGGGGTGAGCTTTGGGGAAAAGCCCAGTAAGATAATGCTTTTAAAGCAGTCCTGATATGTAAAAGCATGTGAAATTGTTCATAAAACCAATCTTTAATGTGATACATAAATTGTCATTTCATGCATAATCATCATAAAAATCATAAAGCATGCGTGTCTTTAAAACAAATAACATGCTTAACTATTTTACAAATTTTTCATTGTTCATGGATGAGTTCTTAAAATCATCGTGTTCATAAACATTTCATAAACTTTTCATAAAACATATCTGTTCGTAACCAATTATTGTAAATCTCATGAAAACACATATTCATTCATCATAGTCGACATTCATAATCAAATCGAGGAGACTAGGCTATAACTAAGTCATGCGATACATGTCATTCTTCGTAGAGAGTCATCATACCTATGGCCATGGTAAGGGGGATGTAAACTGGATCAGGGTCGTACAACCCTTTCATAAAATATAGGTAGTATCTATCTTTCTTACTTTCATTAGCACCTGGCTAGGACACGGGCACCAAAGGCACTCTCCGTGTGGGAAACATAATTGCCCGTTGCGCGGGCACGAGATACTACCGAAAACATCATCATAAACCACCAGTAGCAAGACATCTTCCACAAAGGTTGAGTCGAGTGCTACAAGGGCGCTACGTACCGGCACCCAAGTGGTGGAGCCGGAACACCACAAGAAGTAACCATGCATGAAGCCTATAGTCTCAAAAACTTCTTTTCTTTTTTCCCTTTTCCCTTTTTTCTATGCTTTTGAAATTGTCAAAAGTTTCTTTAACAATATGGATATAAAATAATAAATAAATGTAAAGCTTCCATATGTTTCATACTTTAGGAAAAATTCATTTTATAACATGGAGGTACTCGGGAAATATTTCTTAAAACTAAAACATGCTTCGTAAACAGTTTCACAAGAATGAAAGCAGTTATAAATCATTTCAAAATATAAAGCTGCTTCATAAAACCTTTTATCGATGAAACAAGAATGTATTATCAAAACTGAGTTACATGGTACCCCTTACCTCGATTTATCGAATATTCCGCGTCCGAGTAATGACGCCTCCCAGTGTCTCCCTTAACTCCTACGATTCTCCTACACCGAAATTTGTATACTTAGTATCCTAGTCATACAAATTGTCCGAAATGCGTCAAAATCGTAACCTATTCGTTACTACCTCGTGTATACGTATAATTGTATATACCTAGGCTATTGCGTGTGTTTATATATTTTTATTACTATTTATTTTTTTGTATGTACATATACTAACATACACATTTATTATATACACCTATATGTATATACACAAATATATATATATATTATTTGTTTTCATTATTCATTATCACATATATTTATTTATTTGTCTACTTCTCATCTTTCCCATTTATTTTCCATATCTAATCTAATTTACATTATCATGCTTATAAATACAACACATATATATAAATGTCCATTAAATATACATATATATTACCTTTTCTTTTCCAATTTCCAGCTTTTCTTTTCTTCTTTTTTTTTTCTTTTCTCCTTTTCCTTTCTCCTCTCTCGGTCAACCCAGCCTCGGTTTGCTCTTCTTCTTCCTCGATTTTGTTTCAATTTCTAGGTTCTGCTTCAATTCAAGCCTCGGTTCCAGCCTTCCATCATCATCATCCTTCTTCGATCACTCTCCTTTTCTTTAATTTCAAGCTCCTAGTTCTATTTCCCCCCGCATCCTCCCGGTTTCTTGCTTCCCTTCAGCCCCTCGATTTACTTCAACTTTCTTCCTCTCGGGTCTGCCTCCAGCTCCATCCTCGATTCTGCTCCAGCTTCTTCCTCTCGGTTTGCTTCTAACTGCAGACTTCTTCTCCATGGGTTCTGCTTTAGCCCCTTTCTTCCTCTCCCTCGGTTCTGCTTCAACCCCTTTCTTCCTCTCCCTCGGTTTGCTTCTCCTTCGATCGGCTAGCCTCTCCTCCCTTCCTTTCTTTTCTCTCTTCTTTTTTTTTCTTTCTTTCTTTCCTCTCCCGGCCAGCCCTCCTCTTCTTTCCTTCTTTTGCTTTCTCGCCTCTGCTATACACTCTGCATTTTTCAAAATGCAGCGTTACAGAATTGGCTTTCTTTGAAAGCCAATTCCGTACATGTATTATATTAATATATATATTATTTGTTTGTTGTTTAGTGTTATTAATTTTTTTATTTGTTTTGTGTTTATTTCCATTTCATTTTTCATTTTATTTGTCCCATGCTTTGTTTGTTTTTATTTATTAATACTTATATATTACATACTATACATTACATAATATATATTTTTGCTATATATATTATTATCTATCTATTTAAATTTGTTTAGTATATATATATATATATATATATACACACATGTATATACATATATATACATTTTCCTTTTTTTTATAAAATTATCCAATGACACAATATTCATGCCTTCCATGAAATTTTCATTATTTCGAAAATGAAATATTATTGGGATCTCATCACTCCTTATAAATCCTCGATATAAGTTTTACATCAAAATTTTCAACTAATGAATTAAAATTTTTCAATCCCTCCATGCTTGCATTTGCTTTGTCACTTCTTGTATTTCGTGTTGCCTATCATTCACAGGCTTCTCGGTTCCCATACTTCTCAAGCCCTACAACGAATATTCACACTTCCATTAAAACATTATTTTTGTTTTGATGTAGTCTAACTAAATGTAGGAAATTTGTGGTGTTTACATTCTCCCCACCTTAAAAGAATTTGGTCCTCCAAATTCATTCGGGTCCATCAGAATAGGTGTGGGTACTTCTCCTTCATGAGGCTCTCTAACTCCCATGTAGCTTCTTCAATCGAATGGTGTTGCCAGAGAACCTTTACTAGAGGTATCGTCTTCGATCGGAGTACCCTATCTTTTCTGTCTAAAACCCGAATAAGTCACTCAACGTAGCTCATATCCTCTTGGATGCTCAAGGGCTCATACTCAATGATGTGTGAGGGATCCGAATTATACTTCCTTAACATCAAGACATTGAAGACATTATGTACCCCTGAAAGCTGCGGTGGTAAGGCAAGCCTGTAGGCTACGTCTCCCACTCTCTCTAGGATCTTGAAAGGACCAATGAAGTGAGGACTCAACTTTCCATTCTTCCCAAACTGCATGATACCCTTGCTCGGAGATACCTTAAGAAACATAGAGTCCCTAATCTGAAACTCAAGTGGCCGCCTATGCTTATCCGCATAACTCTTCTGCCTACTTTGTGTGATCTTAAGTCTATCACAAATTATCCGAACACCTTCTGCTGCCTGTTCCACCAACTCGAGAGCCAAGATCCTTCTGTCACCTACTTCTTCCAAAGCCACTGGAGAGCTACATCTTCTACCATACAAGGCCTCATAAGGTGCCATCTCGATGCTAGCATGATAGCTGTTGTTGTAAGCAAACTCTACAAGAGGCATATGATCATCCCATAAGCCCTTAAACTCCAAAACGCACGCCCTCAAAATATCCTCTAAGGTCTGAATGGTCCTCTCAGACTGACCATCGATCTGAGGATGATAGGCTGTGCTCAGATTAAGCTGAGATCCCATGGTTTCCTAAAAATGAGCCCAAAATCTAGAAGTGAATCGAGAATCTCTATCTGATGTAATGCTCACGGAAGCCCCATGCAACCGAGTTATCTCTCTCACTTACAACTCTGCTAAAACACTCAAGGAGTCTGTACTTTTGATGGCTAGGAAGTAGGCACTCTTAGTCAATCTGTCTACAATCACCCAGATTACATCATACTCCTTTCGGGTCCTTAGTAAACCCATAATGAAATCCATAGTAATGTGCTCCCATTTCTAAGTAGACACCAGAAGAGACTTAAGTAATCCCGCTGGCCTTTGGTGTTCGATCTTAATCTGTTGACAAATCAAACACTTGGCCATAAACTCAGCTACATCTCTTTTCATACCGACCCACCAATAAACCTTTTATAAATCGTGGTACATCTTAGATCTTCCTAGGTGCATGGTATATCGAGAACAATGGGACTCATTTATGATCCTTTGTCGTAGGGCATCATCGTTAGGGACATATATACGGCCCCTAAATCTCATCAACCCATCCTCACCGACCAGAAAGTCTGACTGTACGTCCTGTTTTACCTGACTGACCATGTCCAATAACTTCTGATCACCCCTCTGTCCAATTCTGATATGATCAAGTATACTAGGTTCAATCCACAAACTAGCTATGAACCCAACATCTGTTGTTTCCACACTAACACTAAGTTTGGCAAACTGCTCTAACAACTCCCATTCTTTGACCATCATAAAAGAAATCATCCCATTTCTACTTAAAGCATTTGCCACTACGTTTACCTTTCCCGGGTGATAGAAAATCTCACAATCATAATCCCTGAGGAGCTCTATCCACCGTCTCTGTCTCATATTGAGTTCCTTCTGGTCAAAAATGTACTTCAAGCTCTTATGGTCAGTAAAAATCTAAAATTTTTCTCCATACAGATAATGCCGCCAGCAAACACAACCGCGGCTAACTCCAAGTCATAGGTGGGCTAATTCCTTTCATTGTTCTTAAGCTGGCGATAACCATATGCGACCACTCTCCCATGCTGCATAAGTACACACCCCAAGCCCTGATATGATGCATCACTGTATACTGCATAGCCTCTAGACCCACTAGGAATGGTTAAGACTGGGGCGGTAGTCAACCTCTTCTTAAGTTCTTCAAAACTCTGCTCACACTGATCAATCCACTCGAATGGAACATCTTTGCGTATCAGCTTAGTTAGTGGAGCGACAATCTTGGAGAAACCTTCTACAAATCTCTTGTAGTATCCAGCTAGTCCTAGAAAACTCTAGATTTCTGTAACAGTTTTTGGCCTCTCCCAGTTAAGTACTACATCAACCGTAGACGGATCCACTGACACCCCGTCCTTAGAAATAACATGGCCCAAAAATGCTATTTGCTCCAACCAAAACTCACACTTATCCAACTTCCCATACAACTGCTTCTCTTTGAGAGTTTGGAGCACTACTCTTAAATGCTGCTCATTCTCCTCTTGGGACTTTGAGTAGATCAGGATATCGTCGATGAAAACTATGACGAACCGATCTAGATACTCCTGGAACACCTCATTCATCAGGCTCATGAATGCAGTTGGGGCATTAGTTAGACCAAAGGGCATCACGCGGAACTCATAGTGGCCATATCTCGTTTTGAAGGCCGTCTTTAGAACATCCTCCTTCCTAATCCTCAATTAGTGATAACCTGATCTCAGGTCAATTTTTGAGAACATCTTAGCCCCTCTTAGCTGGTCAAATAGATCATCTATTCTAGGCAAGGGATACTTGTTCTTAATTGTGGCCTTGTTCAGCAGCCTGTATTCTATATATAACCTGAGACTACCATCCTTTTTCTGCACAAATAATATCGAAGCTCCCTATGGGGATACACTTAGCCTAATAAACCCTTTGTCTAGCAGGTCTTGCAACTGCTTTTTCAATTCCTCAAGTTCAACATGGACCATCCGGTAAGGAGACTTTGAGATTGGCTGAGTCTCTGGTGCTAAATCTATAGTGAATTTTAACTCTCTCTTTGGTGGTAGTCCCGATAGTTCATCAAGAAACACATCTGAGAACTCGCATACAACTGATATGTCCTGAATACTTAGACATTCTCGACTAATATCGGAGATGAATGCAACATAACCTTCATATTAACACGTTCATAAAAAATTTTCATAAATAGTCAAAATCATACACTTTATTCCTTAACTGCAAAGCATACATCAAACTTACTAGGTAAGGAGAAGGTTATAGTCTTAGAGTAGCAGTTTAAACTTACACGGTTGGTGGCTAACCAATCCATACCCAAAATTACATCAAAGCCATACATGCTCAACAAGATTAGATCTGCTAATATGATCATATCTCCTACCTTGATTTCATAATTTCTACACACCATATCAGTCTTTTATGATTTATACATAGGTGTACTAACGTGTAATGTAAAATCTAGAGATTCAAGTTTAATATGAAATTTACATGCTAAATGAGGTGATATGAAAGAGTGGGTGGAACCTGAATCAAACAATACATGTGCCTCATGATTGCAAATTAAAAGCTTACCCTGAATGGTCTTAGTAGAGGCGTCAACAGTCGCTCTGTCCAAAGCAAAGACTCTTCCATGAGTAACATGCTTCTTGCCCTTCTCTGCTGCGGTAGCCCGTCTCTGTGGGATTTGTCTCTAGGGAGCTTGCCTCTCAAGTTGTCGTGGTGGCTTGAGGGGTTACGGGACTTGGTTCTGTGGGTAATCCCTCATTATGTGCCCCTTCTGTCCACACACAAAGCAGCTCTCTGTAGTCAAACGACATACACCTCCATGGAGTTTTCCACACTCTTTGCACAATGGCCTATACTGTTGCAAACCTCTAGCAATCTGAGGGGCAGGTACTGAAACTATGGGTCTATCAACTCTAGGCTAAAACTCATTTGTCCTCTGCCTCTTGGGCTGGCCCTTCGAAAAATCCTGTCTCACAAACTCTGTCCTCTTATTCTTATCCATGTTCTTTCCCTTAAAGCCATATTCCGTCTGTGTGACAGTTAGACCCATTTCAATCATCTGTGCTCTACCCAGGGCATCCTGAAATTCAGTAATCCATAACCCCAAAAGTCGGTCTCAGATAGCTAGCCTTAACCCTGCTAGAAACCTCTCAGTACGACGCTCTTCATTTTGGAACGTCTCCAAGTCATACCTCATCGGCATAGTAAACTTACTCTCATACTCATCCACGGTCAAACTGCCCTGTACCAAATTTAAAAAGTCCATCCTTAACTTCTGCTAGGTAGCTCGTGGAACATACTGATTTCTAAATGCTGTAGAGAATGCATCCCAACTAATCACTGGATGTTGAGCAGTCAGAAGGACCTTGGTGGATCCCCACCAATACTCTACTTGGCCCTTCAGCATATATGTGGCCATAGAAACCTTCTCAACATCGAAACACCCCAGAAAATCGAGATCTTCCTAAGGTCTACCAGCCACTCTTCAGCCTCTATTGGATTCTTAATTCCCTTAAATGCTAGAGGCTTCATCTTCAGGAAATCCCTCATTCTACCGATATCCCTCTCATCCCTCCGAGTCTGTACAGGAGGCTGAGGCGTCATAGGTACTTGAGGAACTTGTGGAGGTGGAGGTGGTGGTAGTGCTTGTGGAGGAGTCGGCATCGGAGTAGGAATTGGTGCCATGCCAGCTGAATCGAAAACGTTTAGCCCTAGGTGTTGGGCAACCATCGCAAGCTATCGATTCCAAGCCTCACTCGAGGCGCTGCTCCAAACGATGCTTTGTCACGACCCAAACTACCCAAAAATCAGAGTTAATTTTTCGCTTTTTATTATTTTCTTACTTACATTCTTACCTGTCCTCGAATCGTGACCAACACTCCACTAATAATTGGGCTGTGCGTCAATGCCAGTCCCACCATTCAATTACCATCTAACTTATTTATTCTCCAGTCATTTATAATTGTTTATATTATTTATACATCCCCTAAAGTTACTTACAAACATATTACTGTGCTATGCTTATGTAGATACAATATGTACAAGTGTATATATACCTTATGTTGATGGGCAGCAGCGGATATCCGGAATACAGCACTGAGTCGTCGCGACTTCAACTGGAGATTATCTGTGGGAGAAAATGAAAGGGGTGAGCACATCAAGCTCAGTAAGGCAATCCTACGAACAAGTAGGTAACCATACTACCTACATGAACGTGGTGCCATGAATAAACCACCCTTTCTCCACACATTTTAAAGCAATGATATGCGTTATGATGTTATGTAAAACATATTTGCACGGAAAATCAACATGCAATTATTACAAATTATTTCTTTCTCAATTAAAATTTTCACAATAAAGTCAGGACTCAACCCCTCCTGCGGGTGATCCTGACTCACACAAAACCATGAAAACGGTTTACATCGCACGTGGGTTTGAAAAGCATGGAAATACCATCATGCAAATTTAGTTTAAAAACCCAGTTTAAATCATCGAAATCGTCGACATGCGAGACGAGGCAATATTTGTATAACGGCAATAACTAGGACTATGGCCATATCTGTCCTCGGGAGTTCCTCAGCTACACGGATCCTAGTGTGCGGGTTCTCACCATGATCGGGAACCGCCCGGGAGGTGGGTCAGTCCATCCCGTCAGTCTTATCCGATCCCCGGCATCCGAAGATGCTGCATCCGGAGATGCCGTATCCGAAGATACAACACGGTACATCGTACTCCATGCTACTTGCACGGTACATCGTACTCCGTGAACCCATATAATATCTCTAGGTACTCCAGCCCAATTGGCCTGCTTCCCACAGAGGTTTTGTTTCTCAATACTCATGCCATGTCTCAAAACGCACGTGCGAGCCTATTAAATCGGTGACACACAGTCTACCCGATGCTCTAAGCACGGCTCATCGCATGTTCTCATAAAATCAGTGCGAGCGATGCTCAGCACTCTCATCAACTCAAATAAAACTGGCAGAGCCCGCTTTACATCCCCACAAGGCCGCCAACCTCATCCCTCACTCTCACCCCACCTAAGAGGTCTCTTGAGCCTGTTGGGCCTTTTGGCTGACTCCAAGGGCAGACAGCGCTACTCCACAAATCCGGTAAAACTAGTGCGAGCTAAGCTCAGCACTCTGTATATAAATCACATGAAAATCTTATAAAATCTGGTGCGAGTTAAACTCTAGCACCCTGTCTCGAAAAAGCATATGAAATCTGGCGCGAGTTGTACTCTAGCACCTATGCATGTAAAACTCTAGTGCGAGCTCTCACTCTAGCACTAATGCGTGCATCACACAAATCGACAACATCGTGCGAGCTGAGCTCTAGCACGTCACATGTCAATAAAAACACGTACGCGGCTCTGTTTCCTCAAAACAGTTTTCAAAACAATATCACGTTGAAAGTATGCAATGCTGTGCATTTTCTTTCAAGGTGAGCCAGCCTACTCATGCATGTATCAAAACACCTCCAGAATGAGCAAGAACCTCTTGTCCTTGCTCCTCCCAATTTTTCCTAAATTTTTAGATTCTACCCTTAACAAGGGTATTTTAGTAATTTTGCCCATTCGGGGCACTAAAATTGTTCTTCGACCTCTAGACCCTTCAGTTAATTTTAAAGGACTACGTATGAATTTAAAATTGCGTAAAGTTACCTCTAGCAGTCCGCAGAATTCCTTTACCTTAATTTTCTGTCGAGTCTGACCTTTTCTTTCCCAATGTTGTCTCGTCGCGCAGTCCGATATGCTTCCAATCCAATGCCCGGAACTGCGTATTAATATTCCTCAGGTCAGATATTATGCAATTTAATCGTATTTAATAATTTCTGAGCTTAATTTAAATCATTGGGCCCATTTACCCCTATTGGGCCCGATTGCACCTTAATGGGCCTTAATCGGCCTTAAGCCCGTTTTTCACTTAATTTTCACTTTATCGAGGCCTATTGGGCTCATTGGGCCCACCAATAATTTATCGGGCCTCGTTCTAATTCTCGAATAGCTAAATTTAATATTTACGACAATTTATCTAAATTTCCATAATTTAATTCAATTTATGCGAAAATTAACTCAATATCACGCATAACGAGGTAATTGTCGTAAATAGGAGTCACTTACCCGAGATTCCATGCTAATCCGTAAATCGAGACTATCTCGAGCCCTCGGTGGATGCCGATCGTCGAGCTACACAATTAATTACATTTTCGGGTAAACTTTTCGATCGAAATTTAATTAAATAAAATATTCCAAATTTAAATCGGGTCAATTTGACCACTTATCGACTTACCCGAAGCTCGATTGCATCACCGGAATTTTCCCCAATTTTTCCTCTTTTTCCTTTTCCCTTTTTCTCCCTTTTTTTCTCCTCTTTTTGGCTGAACCGGTTCAGTCCGGTTCGGACCGGTTCAGACCGCCGGTTTTCTCCGGTTCGGCCCGTTCACCGCCAGTTCACTGACTTGCCGGTCGGTTCTTCGCCGGCTTCCACCGCCAGTAGCTCCGCAAGGCTGTCCGCGTCTCGAATCTGGCATCGGCTTCACTCAACGTCGCCAGAAAGTGGTCGGTCCGGCTGTTCTCCTCTTCGCCGACGAACCCATTTTGCTTTTCCGCCGTTTCCGGCGCCGTCTGCTGGTTTCGGTGGCTGCCACCACCGCCAATCTGCTCACCATCACCTGGGCTTCCGAAATCGAGCCTTGGTTCCGCCCGGATCGCCGCCGTTCACCGGGATCGAGCCCCTCAATCCCGTCGGCCTTTCTCTCCTCCGATCGGCTTCCTCCGGCGTCGGTTGGGCATGCTGCCGGTACCAGTGAGGTCGTCGGCCTCTCCTCTCCATTTCTCGGTGGTCGTCGGCGATCAAGGATCGCCGGATCTTCTCCCCCTTTCTGGCTCCGTTTCTCTTCCGTTTCTTTCTCTGTTTCTTTCTTTCTCTCTCCCCGACCCCTTTTTTTTTTCTCTTTTTGTTTTATTAATTTTATTATTATTATTAATTTTAATTATTTTACTATTCAATAAAATACTCCATAAAAATCCAAAATATCCCTTAAAATTATTATTTTATTCTAAATTAATTAATTTAATTTTATTTAATTTATTTATTATATTTTAACCCTTTTTCGGGTATAATTTCTCCGTATTTTCGGGATATTGTCCCGAATGACTTTTCGGTATATTTTTCGATTATTTTCGAGATTATTCTTCCGAACTAAAAATTTTGATTAATCCCGATTAATTCCAATAAATTAATATCTTGATCAATTTAACCCAAAATAAATTTATTTCATCTTTATTGACCAAGATTTCTCAAATCCATATTTTTAATTAAATTTCCTTATCGAAATTATACCGACCTTTGGTCTTTTGACCATTTTACCCTTGCACGTGTTCGGGATTAATTTAACCCGACTTCCTTCATACTTTCCCCATATTTTCTTATTTAATTTCCGTATTTTAATTAAATTCGGGTCTTACAACTCTCCCCCACTTAAGGAATTTGGTCCTCCAAATTAGAACCAATTCATATGAGTCCATATACAACTCCGGGTACATCGATTGTATCCTACTCTTAAATTCTTACGTGACCTTCTCCGGAGTGTATTACTACCAAAGGACTTTAATTAGGGAGATCATCTTAAACCTCAATACTTTCTCTTTCCTGTTTAATGCCCGAATCAACTTCTCAATATACTTATATTTTTATTAAATTGAACTTTTGGAGTTCATATCCAATCACCTGTGCTGGATCTGAATAGTATTCCCGAAGCATCAAAAGCTGAGACACATTGTGGGTGCCTGCTTATTCAAGTGGAAATGTCACCTACAGGTCTTATCTCCCACTTGTCCAATCTCTCAAAATATTCCATCCAGCGCAACTCAATTTACTTTCTTCCAAAAGTTCGCTATGTCCTTATTCTCTTAGGACAAGAAATATTTCAATCATACTTAATTCACCAAGGGTGAATTCCAATACTTGTCTATCTACTCTAAGGTGTTCTTAATCTCTCATCCTTAACTAAACATCCTCAGAGACTTATTATCCAAAGTCGAAAATGATCATATCTGTCACCCACTTTTTCTTATCCAATTTGGGGAATAACCCCTACAGCCGTACACTGTCTCATATCTTGTTATCCCGATACTCAATTGCCAATTGTCGTTATTGGCGACTTCAATTAGAAATCAACTGATCATTCCAGGAGCTTATAAAATCAATGGCACACGCTTTCATCGGATCCTCCAGAACCTGTACAGTCCTCTCTGACTGACCATCTGTCTGAGGATGGAAAGCTGTGCTAATACTCAGTCGGGTTCCCATAGCTTCCTAAAATATCCTCAGAGGTGGGAAGTGAAGCGGGAATCCCTATATAATACAATGCTCACTGGAACGCTACATAATGTTCCACAATCTTCCTTACACCTGAATCCTCATATATACTCTGAGTATTTGGGGATTTTCATATCCAAAAGGTGGGTAGACTTAGTCACTCTATCGACTATCATCCAAATAGCCTCGTAATTCACCTGGGTTCTCTGTAACCCATCACGACATTCATGGAGACTCGCTCTCATTTCCGTGCCGTGTCGATATAGGTAGAGACTGCAATAATTCTGCAGACTTTTAATACTCTACCTTATTCTACTGCCATACTAGGCACTTTTCCACAATCTCTACCGTGTCACTTTTCACATCTGACCACCCATACCCTTTTCAGATATTTTATATATATAATCGTTACTTTCCGTATGCACTGTATATCCCGAAGAGTGAGCTTCTGACAACATTACTATCTCATCAACTGTGGTCCTGGGGAGCACCCATACTGTCTCTGAACCTCTCTGTAAATCATTATCACCCACTGTGAACTCTATCACTGTACCCTTCTGAATCAGACCCAAACTATCGACATCCGGTCGATCATCACGCTAAGCCTGGCAAATCCGGGCACTCTCATCCGGTTCTAATCATCAGGCTAGCTGTCACACAATCACTGTCATCATCAGAAGGGATCACATCAATACTGAGGTCCACAACTACTCTAGCAGCTCACGCTCCCTGACCATCATATGTAATACCATCCCAAGGCTCTTTCTGCTCAAAGCATCAGCCTTTCTTGGGAGGTACAATTTTCACAAATTAAAATTTCTCAGAAGCTTTAGCCCACTATGTAATCTCATATTTGTCTCTTTCTGTGAAAACAGATACTCGGGCTTTATGATCAGTGCATATTCACAATTCCTCACCATGTACATAATAGTACCATATCCTCGGTACAAGTACTACTGCTGTCAATTTTAAATCATGGGTCAGATAGTTTATTTCATAATCGAGGAGTTGTCTGACTCCATAATTGACTATCTCCCCATTATACATCAATACACAACTCCTTCATAATTTTGAGGTATCCATACTCACTGAGAACCTCTTGAGCTGTTGGGTATAGTGAAATTAATCACGGTGGTCAGTTCATACTTCATCACGCCAAATTCACATCACAACAATAATCTTGTTTATCATCTCTTTCCAAAGACTACGTTTTCTTAGTTAAACGTGTCAACCAAATAGTCCATATTGAGAACCCGTAACAATCCATTTGTAAAAGCCATCTTCAATTATTGCTTACAAATCGCCCTAGACTTTAACTACACCCAACACATCATCGATAATGATGATTACAATTCGGTCTAATCCTTGACTTATTTACGCATAAGCGTATAAGATCCTTCTCAACCGCTTACGTTTTCCAGGTACTAACCTGCGTCATTTCCTTTTCTTATCTTAACAGCTCTTATTAAATTTTACTATGTTAGTATTTATGATTTGTCGAATTTTAATAATTCTTATCGTCTTAGTAAAGGTATCCTAATGTTAAAAGTAGTTATTACGACGATCGATTTCACGTTATAGATTATATATATATACTTTTAGATGCTGTCAAGTCTTCAGGCGGGGAGGTATTTTGAAATACCTTTATTGACCTTCAGACTTAACCACAACTACGTTATACCTCAGTCTCTGCGGTCATAATTTATATTCGATACTAATTACTTAATCTCTATTGACTTCACATATTAAGGGTATTCCTTACCTAGCATATGTCTCTTACTCCAATACATCTTGTATTTAGGATCTATCTTATCTCAAAGATTATCTCCTTTCGTATATCCATCATGACAAAACTCTTATCATTATTCATTCCGTGAATATAATCCTTTACTCCTTTAATTTCAACTGTTGCACCCCTTTTTATTACTTAAAATCTCTATATCCATATTCCGTTAATTAATCCTCCTCTATTGGGGTACTCATTTAACAGTATTGCCCAATGATGTAGGCATTCATGCCTTTTTACTCACTTATATGCGAATGAAGGCGGTATGAATAAATGTGTGGCACCAGGATCAATGAACATATGTACTTTATTATTCATAACAAGTATGGTATCTCACACCACATCCATGAAACATCAATAGTGTCCTGGTCCAAGACATCCTCTCGCCTTCGTCCAACAACCTACTTTCCTTTTTCTTTTCGGCTATTGCCTCCCTTCTCGTTGCAGCTATACCAATGAAGTTTTTTTTTTTCTCCGTCTCTTTACTTTTCTGTGGGACGATTTCGCCCAATTCTGTGCAATCAAAATCAATGGTCCGTCATACCACATTTAACGGCCATTTTCCATCAATACAGTGATATAGACCCTCTTTCCGTGGTATCCACCACACATCCCACACTGTTCACAGTGCTTACACTGCTACACTGCTTCGTAGCAGGTCGGGGTCCTCCAATCACAATGCCCACAAGAGTGCCAAAATTGGATGCACTGGGGCCTTACCAATTATCTTACTCCATAACTCGTCAAATTTAATCTTTTACCAATTACCATTTTCCCATTTCAACATCTTTGTCATTTCTCGATTCTCTTTTCTGTCTCTATTTCAGCCCTCACTACCTTTCCCGATCTCAGAGGCGTGCAATTCATGTTCTTATTTACTCAACTGTAAATCTGCGCACTGCCTCGGTATAGGTAATATCTCGCGGGCCAATCGAACTCTAATTGACAATTCGAGCCATTCCATAAACTTTTAGACATCTCGACTGTCACTTTTCATAGTGTCGAGGTAATATCTGCCCAGAATATAACCGAGTCTCCATACTCGTCAATAAATTAAATCCTCTGGGTCAGAGTAAGGACTTTTATCTATCACTCCCTTTAAACAGTGTCCGGGATATCCTGTCACCGGAATATATCCAAGATATTTCTCATATCAGCTCTTAAGATGGGTCGAGCGGGTTTCCACCAATGTTCCGCTGCGCCCTCTGATCTTATGTATACTCTGAGCAATTTGCTCCTCAAAATAATCTCCACACTCCGCTCCAACTTCGCGAAGCGTGTCTCAATACTGTCCGATCTCTCTGTCGGACTCTGTGAGGCATTCTCAACATTAGCCTCTATTCCAATTTCATTCTGATTCTCATAGGTCGACTCAGCACGACTTAGCAGACTCAGGTCTACCTCTACGACCTCTGCCTCGTGCACTATCTCATCTAACGCGACTCATATTAAGCATTCCTGCATTCTCAACCATTTCCTAGTCAAAATCCATCTCGATATACACTATTGTATCTAACCAAGCACAGCAACACGGGGATGTAATTTCCTAATTACTGACACTGACACACATCAGACCAATTGTTGCTCTGATACCACCTTTATATGTCACGACCCAAACTACCCAAAAATCAGAGTTAATTTTTCGCTTTTTATTATTTTCTTACTTACATTCTTACCTGTCCTCGAATCGTGACCAACACTCCACTAATAATTGGGCTGTGCGTCAATGCCAGTCCCACCATTCAATTACCATCTAACTTATTTATTCTCCAGTCATTTATAATTGTTTATATTATTTATACATCCCCTAAAGTTACTTACAAACATA
This sequence comes from Firmiana major, assembly GCA_033439115.1. Lineage (NCBI taxonomy): Eukaryota > Viridiplantae > Streptophyta > Magnoliopsida > Malvales > Malvaceae > Firmiana > Firmiana major. The sequence continues at coordinate 13,876,227 of CM065903.1, read as the reverse complement.
TTACTGTGCTATGTTTATGTAGATACAATATGTACAAGTGTATATATACCTTATGTTGATGGGCAGCAGCGGATATCCGGAATGCAGCACTGAGTCGTCGCGACTTCAACTGGAGATTATCTGTGGGAGAAAATGAAAGGGGTGAGCACATCAAGCTCAGTAAGGCAATCCTACGAACAAGTAGGTAACCATACTACCTACATGAACGTGGTGCCATGAATAAACCACCCTTTCTCCACACATTTTAAAGCAATGATATGCGTTATGATGTTATGTAAAACATATTTGCACGGAAAATCAACATGCAATTATTACAAATTATTTCTTTCTCAATTAAAATTTTCACAATAAAGTCAAGACTCAACCCCTCCTGCGGGTGATCCTGACTCACACAAAACCATGAAAACGGTTTACATCGCACGTGGGTTTGAAAAGCATGGAAATACCATCATGCAAATTTAGTTTAAAAACCCAGTTTAAATCATCGAAATCGTCGACATGCGAGACGAGGCAATATCTGTATAACGGCAATAACGAGGACTATAGCCATATCTGTCCTCGGGAGTTTCTCAGCTACACGGATCCTAGTGTGCGGGTTCTCACCATGATCGGGAACCGCCCGGGAGGTGGGTCAGTCCATCCCGTCAGTCTTATCCGATCCCCGGCATCCGAAGATGCTGCATCCGGAGATGCCGTATCCGAAGATACAACACGGTACATCGTACTCCATGCTACTTGCACGGTACATCGTACTCCGTGAACCCATATAATATCTCTAGGTACTCCAGCCCAATTGGCCTGCTTCCCACAGAGGTTTTGTTTCTCAATACTCATGCCATGTCTCAAAACACACGTGCGAGCCTATTAAATCGGTGACACACAGTCTACCCGATGCTCCAAGCACGGCTCATCGCATGTTCTCATAAAATCAGTGCGAGCGATGCTCAGCACTCTCATCAACTCAAATAAAACTGGCAGAGCCCGCTTTACATCCCCACAAGGCCGCCAACCTCATCCCTCACTCTCACCCCACCTAAGAGGTCTCTTGAGCCTGTTGGGCCTTTTGGCTGACTCCAAGGGCAGACAGCGCTACTCCACAAATCCGGTAAAACTAGTGTGAGCTAAGCTCAGCACTCTGTATATAAATCACATGAAAATCTTATAAAATCTGGTGCGAGTTAAACTCTAGCACCCTGTCTCGAAAAAGCATATGAAATCTGGCGCGAGTTGTACTCTAGCACCTATGCATGTAAAACTCTAGTGCGAGCTCTCGCTCTAGCACTAATGCGTGCATCACACAAATCGACAACATCGTGCGAGCTGAGCTCTAGCACGTCACATGTCAATAAAAACACGTAGGAGGCTCTGTTTCCTCAAAACAGTTTTCAAAACAATATCACGTTGAAAGTATGCAATGCTGTGCATTTTCTTTCAAGGTGAGCCAGCCTACTCATGCATGTATCAAAACACCTCCAGAATGAGCAAGAACCTCTTGTCCTTGCTCATCCCAATTTTTCCTAAATTTTTAGATTCTACCCTTAACAAGGGTATTTTAGTAATTTTGCCCATTCGGGGCACTAAAATTGTTCTTCGACCTCTAGACCCTTCAGTTAATTTTAAAGGACTGCGTATGAATTTAAAATTGCGTAAAGTTACCTCTAGCAGTCCGGAGAATTCCTTTACCTTAATTTTCTGTCGAGTCTGACCTTTTCTTTCCCAATGTTGTCTCGTCGCGCAGTCCGATATGCTTCCAATCCAATGCCCGGAACTGCGTATTAATATTCCTCAGGTCAGATATTATGCAATTTAATCGTATTTAATAATTTCTGAGCTTAATTTAAATCATTGGGCCCATTTACCCCTATTGGGCCCGATTGCACCTTAATGGGCCTTAATCGGCCTTAAGCCCGTTTTTCACTTAATTTTCACTTTATCGAGGCCTATTGGGCTCATTGGGCCCACCAATAATTTATCGGGCCTCGTTCTAATTCTCGAATAGCTAAATTTAATATTTACGACAATTTATCTAAATTTTCATAATTTAATTCAATTTATGCGAAAATTAACTCAATATCACGCATAACGAGGTAATTGTCGTAAATAGGAGTCACTTACCCGAGATTCCATGCTAATCCGTAAATCGAGACTATCTCGAGCCCTCGATGGATGCCGATCGTCGAGCTACACAATTAATTACATTTTCAGGTAAACTTTTCGATCGAAATTTAATTAAATAAAATATTCCAAATTTAAATCGGGTCAATTTGACCGCTTATCGACTTACCCGAAGCTCGATTGCATCACCGAAATTTTCCCCAATTTTTCCTCTTTTTCCTTTTCCCTTCTCCCTTTTTTTCTCCTCTTTTTGGCTGAACCGGTTCAGTCCGGTTCGGACCGGTTCAGACCGTCGGTTTTCTCCGGTTCGGCCGGTTCACCGCCGGTTCACTGACTTGCCGGCCGGTTCTTCACCGGCTTCCACCGCCAGTAGCTCCGCAAGGCTGTCCGCGTCTCGAATCTGGCATCGGCTTCACTCAACGTCGCCGGAAAGTGGCCGGTCCGGCTGTTCTCCTCTTCGCCGTCGGACCCATTTTGCTTTTCCGCCGTTTCCGGCGCCGTTCGCTGGTTTCGGTGGCTGCCACCACTGCCAATCTGCTCACCATCACCTGGGCTTCCGAAATCGAGCCTTGGTTCCGCCCGGATCGCAGCCGTTCGCCGGGACCGAGCCCCTCAATCCCGTCGGCCTTTCTCTCCTCCGATCGGCTTCCTCCGGCGTCGGTTGGGCATGCTGCCGGTACCAGTGAGGTCGTCGGCCTCTCCTCTCCATTTCCCGGTGGTCGTCGGCGATCAAGGATAGCCGGATCTTCTCCCCCTTTCCGGCTCCGTTTCTCTTCCGTTTCTTTCTCTGTTTCTTTCTTTCTCTCTCCCCGACCCCCTTTTTTTTTTCTCTTTTTGTTTTATTAATTTTATTATTATTATTATTTATTTTAATTATTTTACTATTCAATAAAATACTCCATAAAAATCCAAAATATCCCTTAAAATTATTATTTTATTCTAAATTAATTAATTTAATTTTATTTAATTTATTTATTATATTTTAACCCTTTTTCGGGTATAATTTCTCCGTATTTTCGGGATATTGTCCCGAATGACTTTTCGGTATATTTTTCGATTATTTTCGAGATTATTCTTCCGAACTAAAAATTCCAATTAATCCCGATTAATTTCAATAAATTAATATCTTGATCAATTTAACCCAAAATAAATTTATTTCATCTTTATTGACCAAGATTTCTCAAATCCATATTTTTAATTAAATTTCCTTATCGAAATTATACCGACCTTTGGTCTTTTGACCATTTTACCCTTGCACGTGTTCGGGATTAATTTAACCCGACTTCCTTCATACTTTCCCCATCTTTTCTTATTTAATTTCCGTATTTTAATTAAATTCGGGTCTTACATGCTTGAACTGAGCCATATGAGTATTGAGACTCTCTGCCTGTGGTGGAGGAGGTGCAGGTGGCTGAGCCTGCCTCTGAGAACGTCCTCATCTTCCACTCATCATACAATTGATCTAATACCTACGCGTAATTCCAAAGATCAAATCTTAAATTCATTAAGTATATATTACCTACACCGAGACAAGCACAGACATTTGGGATGTAATTTTATCGTTATTTTCGACACTTACAGTACTAGACAACCTTCACTCTGATACCACCTTTAACTGTAACGACCCTTGACCCTTAAAAATTGGGAGATTTTTTTTAACTTCATTTACTCACTTATTCCCTTATTCACTTAGGTTATATTTCTGTTCAGTGTCAAATCACTTTTCCTAATTCTTTATCCGCAATTATATTTAAATACCATATTTTGACATATATGGCCGATATAAATTTCGGCAGCATAATGGCTTATATATGGGCCTACCCACCTGCAAATCAATTGCTTTAACAATCCTAGATATCCACAACTACCAAGCATACTTTTCCAAATCCACATTTACAACTCAATACATCTATTTCGATTCAATACCAATCATCTTAAAACCTAATCCCAAAAATAATATTCTTTACATTGTTATCCTTACAAATTACATCCCGACCAAATGTTTTCAATATATGTCTATGCATACAAATATGTCTGGTACAAGAATGTAATTGTATACCTTTTCTGCGTGTACAAAAGTAACCTAGGGTAGCTCTTTCCCACCAACCTATGTCGTGTACGTGGTAGGTAACGCCTATAGATCACTGCAAATAGCCTGAAAGATAGAGGGGTGAGCTTTTGGAGAAAAGCCCAGTAAGATAATGCTTTTAAAGCAGTCCTGATATGTAAAAGCATGTGAAATCGTTCATAAAACCAATCTTTAATGTGATACATAAATTGTCATTTCATGCATAGTCATCATAAAAATCATAAAGCATGCGTGTCTTTAAAACAAATAACATGCTTAACTATTTTACAAACTTTTCATTCTTCATGGATGAGTTCGTAAAATCATCGTGTTCATAAACATTTCATAAACATTTCATAAAACATATCTGTTCGTAACCAATTATCGTAAATCTTTTGAAAACACATATTCATTCATCATAGTCGACATTCATAATCAAATCGAGGAGACTAGGATATAACTAAGTCATGCGATACATGTCATTCTCCGTAGAGAGTCATCATACCTATGGCCATGGTAAGGGGACTGTAGACTGGATCTAGGTCGTACAACCCTTTCATAAAATATGGGTAGTATCTATCTTACTTACTTTTACTAGCACCTAGCTAGGACACAGGCACCAAAGGCACTTTCCGTGTGGGAAACATAATTGCGTACTGCGCGGGCACGAGATACTACCGAAAACATCATCATAAACCACTAGTAGCAAGACATCTTCCATAATGGTTGAGTCGAGTGCTACAAGGGCCCTACGTACTAGCACCCAAGTGGTGGAGTCGAAACACCACAAGAAGTAACCATGCATGAAGCCTATAGTCTCAAAAACTTCTTTTCTTTTTTCCCCTTTTCCCTTTTTTCTATGCTTTTGAAATTGTCAAAAGTTTCTTTAACAATATGGATATAAAATCATAAATAAATGTAAAGTTTCCATATGTTTCATACCTTAGGAAAAATTCATTTCATAACATGGAGGTGCTCGGGGAATATTTCTTAAAACTAAAACATGCTTCGTAAACAGTTTCACAAGAGTGAAAGCAGTTATAAATCATTTCAAAATATAATGTTGCTTCATAAAACCTTTTATCGATGAAACAAGAATGCATTATCAGAACTGAGTTAAATGGTACCCCTTACCTCGATTTATCGAATATTCCACGTCTGAGTAATGACGCCTCCCAGTGTGTCCCGTAACTCCTCCTACGATTCTCCTACACTGAAGTTTGTATACTTAGTATCCTAGTCATACAAATTGTCTGAAATGCGTCAAAATCGTAACCTATTCATTACTACCTCATGTGTACGTATAATTGTATATACCTAGGCTATTGTGTGTGTTTATATATTTTTATTACTATTTATTTTTTTGTATGTACATATACTAACATACACATTTATTATATACACCTATATGTATATACACAAATATATATTATTGGTTTTCATTATTCATTATCACATATATTTATTTATTTGTCTACTTCTCATCTTTCCCATTTATTTTCCATATCTAAACTAATTTACATTATCTTGCTTATAAATACAACACATATATATACATGTACATTAAATATACATATATATATATATATTTTACCTTTTCTTTTCCAATTTCTAGCTTTTCTTTTCTTCTTTTTTTTTTCTTTTCTCATTTTCCTTTCTCATCTCTCGGTCAGCCCAGCCTCAGGTGGCTCTTCTTCTTCCTCGGTTTTGTTTCAATTTCTAAGTTCTGCGTCAATACAAGCCTCGGTTCCAGCCTTCCATCATCATCATCCTCCTTCGATCAATCCCCTCTTCTTTAATTTCCAACTCCTGGTTCTGTTTCCCCTCACAACCTCTCGGTTTCTTGCTTCCCTTCAGCCCCTCGATTTGCTTCAGCTTTCTTCCTCTCGGGTCTGCCTCCAGCTCCAACCTCGGTTCTGCTCCAGCTTCTTCCTCTCAGTTTGCTTCTAACTTCAGTCTTCTTCTCCCTCGGTTCTGCTTCAGCCCCTTTCTTCTTCTCCTTCTATTTGCTTCTCCTCCGATCGGCCAGCCTCTCCTCCCTTCCTTTCTTTTCTCTCTTCTTTTTCTTCTTTCCTTCTTTCCTCTCTCGGCCAGCCCTCCTCTTCTTTCCTTCTTTTGCTTTCTTGCTTCTGCTATACTAATATATATATATATATATTATATTAATATATATATTATTTGTTTGTTGTTTAGTGTTATTATTTTTTTTTTGTTTTATTTGTTTTGTGCTTATTTCCATTTCACTTTTCATTTTATTTGTCTCATGCTTTGTTTGTTTTTATTTATTAATACTTATATATTACATATTATACATTACATAATATATATATTTGCTATATATATATATTATTATCTATCTACTTAAATTTGTCTAGTATATATATATATATATATATATATATATATATATATATACACACATGTATATACATATATTTATACATTTTTCCTTTTTTTTTATAAAATTATCCAATGACACAATATTCATACCTTCCATGAAATTTTCATTATTTCGAAAATGAAATATTTCATCACCCCTTATAAATCTCCGATATAAGTTTTACATCAAAATTTTCAACTAATGAATTAAAATTTTTCAATCCCTCCGTCCTTGCATTTGCTTTGTCACTTCCTGTTGTCAGGACCCATTCTCAATCCATGACTTTATCCAAAAATCACTATAAATTTTTCGCATTCTTAACTTACCTTTCCGCTCTTCAATGGTTGGGCTGTGATTCGATGTCAGAGTCCTCACTTACCACGTCATCCATTTCATACATACATGTCAATATATTATTACTGACTGTAACTGCTTTTATTATACATGTAAGATTATATAAAATCTAATACAAATATATTCCCCATAATATATATCGTATACATCACTGTGCTATTTCTATGTTTGGATACACAACTGTACATAAAGGTATACCTGGCGATCGATAGGAACTAGTAGTGGACTCTGGGACACTATCCCTCAATAGCTCTCGCTCTACTGACGCTCTGTAGAGAGATGTAAAGAAAGGGGGTGAGCATACAACGTGCTCAGTAAGGAAATCAGGCAAGCATGTAGATATCAACACTATCTACTCAAAATAATGCTATGCCTTGAAAACATTATTTCCTTTACTCGCTTTAAAAGCATGTCTTGAAATATAATATATATACTTGTACAGAATAAATCCCATGTACAGAAAATTGTGCTTTCTTTCTCAAATGTAGGCATGTAGTGCAAAACAATGCATCGTATATAAATCATGCCTTTATGTAAATCATGCCATGTATATTTAAATCACAATATGGCATCAAATGATTCACAACACAAAATCGGAATCCGACCTATCCCTCAGGTCTGTCCGCAGTTTAAATCATTCAATCAATGCGATATATCATGTAAGACTCTGTGGTTAAGTGCAAATAGTATCCTGGACTATAATCATATCCGACATGTGATCCCAAGCAACACAGATCTCGGTGTGCGGGACATCACTGCTGCAACGGGAGGGGGGTCAGTCCATCACAACCATCAGCTATATCCTCCTCAACTCCACAACAACACACGGTACAGCGTACACCTCGCGCCACTCAGGCACGGTACAAGGTACACCCGTGGACCCGTCCTCACAGCCAGAGTGCCTACCATAGGTCTTAGCTCTCGCACCCGTGGAATATCAACATCACAGTCAGGGTACCTACTATAGGTCTTAGCCCTCGCGCTTGTGGAAATATCATACCACATCTCAAATACCCTCATGCTGGCCATCCTCTCAAAATGTGACACTCAGTCACACAAGAATGTGGCATGAATAGGTACCATGTATATAATATCACATACAGTGTGCGCCCTCGAGTGCGACACATAGTCGACACTACGCTCGAACACTGTTTCACATCACAAACTCAACTCTAGTGCGAGCAATCTCCAGCAACTAGGTCAATGCATAGTTCATGTATTAAATCAAGTACGAGCAATAGCTCCAGTACTATGCTATGCATAGTATCATCAAATCAAGTACGAGCCATAGCTCTAGTACTATGTCATGTATAAACCATGAAGAATCGAGTACGAGCAACGCTCCAGTACTCTGTCATGTATCTCATGTAAAACTCGAGTACAAGCTAATCGCTCCAGCACTCTGTGTCATGCATATATCATTAAAAGCTGAGTATGAGTAAAACTCCAGTACTCTATCATGCATGTCATGGAAATCTAGTCCGTATAAAAATCCAGCACTAATGTATGTGGAAAACATATGAAATCCAGTGCGAGCTGTGCTGTAGCACGGTTCATTCTCACATAATATGATAGATGGCTCGTTAAAAGGGATTGTTTATAAAACATCAAAATCAGCATTATAAAGTGTGCTTAAGTCACATCAACCTTAAAATCATTAGCCCATCTATTTATTTTCATGCTAAACAGCAATTAAACACTCACAATAATTGTTTCCATGCTTTTTGCAACTTTGCACAAAAGTTGACTTTTTGACTAACTAGGGGCAAAATCGTAATTTGCCACTATCGGGTAGCAATAATTATTATTCACTTTCTCTGACCCTCAGCGTTTTTAAGTGAATGTAAAAGCAGATGAAAATATGTGCAGGTATCTCTAACTACTCGCAAAAGTCTCTTACCTCGGATCACGTCACGTGACCTCACTTCCTCGATGCTGCTAAATCCCGCAGTCCGATCAGCTCTCAATGTAAACTCCGGAGCTGTAAATAACCATTCCTCAGGTTAATTATAATTTTCCTACTGTATTACACATTAATACAGTCTATTTTCCCTTAATGGGCCTAACTATACCTTTAGCCCATTTTAATTTTACTATTCACTTTTGTTGGGCCTATTGGGCTTGTGGGGCCCACCAACTCTTATTGGGCTTGTCCTAGGCCCATTACACCCTATTGGGCCTAAAATAATTGGGCTTGGCCCATTGGGCCTCTCGACCACATGCCATGGCCGAGAGCTACTCATGCCTCGGTTTTACCATGGCATGCCATCCATGCCTATTATTTAGCCATTTTCACTTAGGCATTTTCAAAAACACTTGGTAGGCAACATTACCAATCATCACATAGTTCATTTAGGCATTTTATCAAACACCTTGATTGCCAACAAATTACATGTATTAATTAATCAAATTGATTAATTCTAATTACACCATTAACATTAATACATGTACACTAATCCATTTATGTCTTAAAATCATATTGACATAATTTAACATCCCATTACTCACTCTCGGCCTAACCCACTTCATGGTGATTTAATATGTTTCAATGCTTAAAACATATATCAACATACTTGAAATCATTCATACATTAACATATATGAAATTGGAAATTAGAAAATATACCAATTGTTGTGTTCACCCTTTGGCCGAAACTTTGGAGGCTCTCGGTTTGCACTCTGTGGCTCCTTGATAGCCAATTCCAACATATGTCAATCTCCTTTCATTTTGGAACAACTTCCATGAAGAATGCAAGTTCCAAATATGCCTAATTCCTAGTGATTTCTAGTGAGAGAAAGCTTGGAAAATATATTTCAATGGTTTCTTCTTCTAGCCGGATTTGGTGTGATGAAGATGACAATGGTGTGGCTGAATTTATAAGCCATATACTTAGCCATTAAGCTTTACTTTTCAGCCATTATGCTTGACTTTCCAAACCTTAGCCATGAGTCACCTTATGAGTCACCTTATGAGTCATAGTTAACTTTAACTATGGTTAGATATTTATCTCATGGGCTTTTCCCTTTGGGCTTCTCGATTTGGGCTTTCCTAATGGGCTTTCGGGCTGAAATTTTTACTATACCTCGGGCCTTTAATTGTCTCAAAATTTGGCCAATCAATTGGTCCAACCATTCGGTCTAAAGGACCTAAGAATTTCGATATACGTTTAGTATACCTTAATGGGTTTTAAAATTTTTACCTTAGGCCCATCACGTTTTTAACCATTAAATTTATTCTGGAATCCTTCCGAATAAATTTTCCTTACTTCTGGGGATGATTATCTTGTATTCTGGCAAAGAATATTTTTTCCCAAATTTTTCTCCATACTTAGGTTAATTTTTAACCATGATTAGTCAACTATGGTAAAAGTCCACTTTCTTAACTATAGTTGACTTTTTCCTTAACCATTGACCATGTTGACTTTTTATTAAAATTTCGAAAGTGTCATTTCTTATGTCTTACACTCTTGTCTTTATATTCCAACCGCTCCCGGTGGATAATTTCACCCGAAACTCCTTTTCTCGCCAAAAAGGTCCATTTTACCCTTTTTAGCTTTTACTCTCGTTTTATATGTTCGGGACTAAATCAAGCTGACTTTTCTTCATGAGCCCTCTACGCTCTCTTATTTTAAGTTCTTATTTTTAGTCAGAATGATTTAGAATAACTCGGTTTAGCCTGTGACACCCATCGCTCACATTAGGCATTTTATGTAGCTTTTGCGTGTTAAATCATTTCACTAACACTTTAAGTCTAGTAAATACTCTTCTTATGATTCAACTATAATTACAGAGTGTTCATACACATATGAATCATAAGGACATAAGCTGCAAAAATTTGGGTCTCACAATCCTCCCCCACTCAGAAAATTTGGTCCTCTAAATTAGAACCAAGTCACTCATCAAATAGGTGAGGGTACTTCTCTCGCATCAGACTCTCTTGCTCCCAAGTAACTTCCTCTGAAGTATGATGCTGCCAGAGAATCTTCACTAACCCGATGGTCTTCGATCTCAATACCTTCTCCTTCCTATCCAATATCCAAATCGATCTCTTAACATATGACATGTCCTCTCGGAGCTCCAAAGGCTCGTAACTAATCACATGTGCCAGATCCAGGTGATACTTCCGAAGCATCGATATGTGGAAGACGTTGTGGACACCTGATAAGTCTGGTGGCAATGCCAACCTATACACCTTATCTCCCACTCGATCAAGTATCTCAAAGGGTCCAATATAGCGAGGATTTAGTTCCCCTCTCTTCCCAAATCTCGCTATGCCCTTGGAAGGAGAAACTCTCAAAAACACGGATTCCCCAACTGCAAACTCTAGTGGCCTACGTCTCCTGTCAGTGTAACTCTTCTGTCTGCTCTGAGCTGTCCTCAGTCTCTCTACAATCAAGCGGACGTCCTCAGATGCTTGCGTAACCATGTCAGGAGCAAAAATCTTACGGTCACCCACTTCTTCCCATCCAATAGGGGAACGACATCTACGGCCATATAAAGCCTCATACGGTGCCATCACGATACTCGAATGATAACTGTTGTTGTAGGCGAACTCGGCTAGTGGCAGGTGCTCATCCCAGGAGCCTCGATAATCTGGCACACATGCTCTCAACATGTCCTCCAAAGTCTGTATGGTTCTCTCTAACTGACCATCTGTCTGAGGATGGAAAGCGGTGCTCAAACTCAACTGGGTTCCTATAGCTTCCTGAAAATGTCCCCAAAAGTGGGAGGTGAAGCGGGAATCCCTATCAGAGACTATGCTCACTGGTACATCGTGTAACCTCACTACCTCGCGTACATACAGTTACGCTAATGAACTCAGAGTATCGGTTGCTCTCATAGCTAGGAAGTGGGCTGACTTCGTCAGTCTATCAACGATCACCCATATAGCATCGTGATTCCTGCGGGTTCTCGGTAAACCCATCACGAAATCCATGGTGATATGCTCCCATTTCCATGTCGGTATAGGTAGAGGCTGCAACAATCCTGCAGGTTTCTGATGCTCTACCTTCAGCTGCTGACATATGAGACACTTTGCCACGAAGTCTGCTACATCTCTCTTCATACCCGACCACCAGTATACCTTTCGGAGGTTCTGATATATCTTATTACTCCCCGGATGTAATGTATACTTCGATGAATGAGCTTCCGCCAATATCAATCTCCTGAGTCCTGGATCCTCGGGAACACACAATCTGCCTCTGAACCTCAATAGTCCATCAGAACTCAACTCAAAGTCAGTCACAGTGCCCTTCTGCATCTGACTACCCATATCCATACAAAATGGATCAGTCTGCTGAGCCACCCTGATCCTGTCCAACAGATCCGGCTCCAAGCATAGACTAGCTATCACATAGCCTGTATCCATGTCAGAAGGCACGACTCCCAAACTGAGGCTAGCAAACTGCTCTTGCAAATCATGTTCCCTAACCATCATGTACGATACCATCCCCAGGCTCTTCCTGCTCAAGGCATCGGCTACAACGTTAGCCTTACCTGGATGATAAAGTATCTCACAATCGTAGTCCTTCAGAAGCTCTAGCCATCTTCTCTGTCTCATGTTCAGCTTTTTCTGTGAGAACAGATACTTGAGGCTCTTGTGGTCAGTAAATATCTAGAACTTCTCGCCATATAAGTAGTGGCGCCATACCTTCAATGCAATCACTACTGCAGCTAGCTCCAAATCATAGGTCGGATAGTTCTTCTCATGATCCTTCAGCTGTCTGGATCCATAAGCAACTACCTTCCCATCCTGCATCAATACGCAGCCCAGTCCTTGATGCGAAGCATCGATATACACTGCAAATCCTCCTGAGCTGGTAGGGATAGTGAGAATCGGAGCGGTGGTCAATCGACGCTTCAACTCCTCAGAACTCTTCTCACAATCCTCGTTCCATATGAACGGTGCACTCTTTCGAGTAAGACGTGTCAACGGAGCAGCCAACTTTGAAAATCCCTCAACGAATCTCCGATAGTATCCAGCTAAACCCAAAAAACTCCTGATCTCGGTAACTGTCCTTGGCTGTTCCCACTGAACTACAGCCTCTATCTTAGATAGATCAACTGATACACCATCTCTCGATACAACATGTCCTAAAAACGAGATCTGTGACAACTAAAAGTCACACTTACTGAGCTTAGCATATAACTCATTCTCCCGTAGCATCTGCAACACGATCTTGAGGTGCTCCTAATGTTCCTCCTTAGATCTCAAATACACCAATATGTCATCGATGAAGACGATAACAAACTGGTCCAAATATGGCTTGAACACATCGTTCATCAAAGCCATGAAAGCAGCTGGAGCATTCGTCAATCCGAATGGCATGACCAAGAACTCATAATGGCCATATCGGGTACGAAATGCTGTCTTGGGTACATCTCTACCCCGAACCTTCAGCTGATGGTACCCAGACCTCAGGTCAATCTTAGAAAAGACCTGTGCTCCCTGTAGCTGATCTAACAAGTCGTCAATGCATGGAAGGGGTATCTATTCTTGATGGTGGCCTTATTCAACAATCAGTAGTCTATACACAATCGGAGGCTCCCATCTTTCTTCCTCATAAACAGAACCGGTGCTCCCCAAGGTGAAACACACGGTCAAAAAAAACCCCTATCCAACAGCTCCTGTAACTGTCTCTTGAGCTCCTCCAACTCAACTAAGGCCATGCGATATGGTGGTCTCGAAATAGGCTTCGTACCAGGTACCAGATCTATGCAGAACTCCATCTCTCTGTCTGGTGGTAACCCTGGCAATTCATTCGGGAAAACATCTGGGTACTCACTGACCACAGTAATATCTGACAACTCCGGATGTGCCTTATCCATATCTACCACTTGACTACAATTCATAGGCATACTAATCAACATCATTATACATAAATGTGTATGCTCTACATGTCTTGCTAATTTACATGCAAATAAAGGCGAAACAAAAGAATGCGTGGCACCAGGATCAATTAAAACATATGCTTCAATATCATAAATCAGGATGTTACCTCGAATCACATCCGATGAAGCATCAGCTGTTCCCTGGTCCAAAGCATGTACTCGCCCTTGACCCATCACTTATTTCCCCTTCTCCTCTGTCGTCGCTCTACCTCTCTGAGCAGACGTACCAGCTGGGGTTCTATCAAACTCCCTGCCCCTCTGTGGTGCAGTCACAAATGTCGCTGGGCACTCTTTAGCCATATGCCCCTGTTTCCCACATCGAAAACATACCATAGCACCCTGTGAACACAGTCTATCTCCATGTGATCTACCGCATCTTCTACACTAATCAACAGCAGGTCTCTGTCCTCCTATGACAATGCCCTTTGCTGGGGCTGCAGTCGGATAAGCAGGAGGTCTAGCATATCTTTCTCGTGCCTCCTCTACCCGTGATCTCTTACCGAAGAGTCTCCTCCCTCCTCGATAACTGAAATCTCTAGCCGGCCTCTTCTTCTGTATATCTCGACTACGGCTAAACTTTCCAAACACAGAAGCATTTCTCTCGTAATCCTGCTCACATAATTGCGCCCTGCGCACTGCTTCCTCATAGGTCACTATGTCTAATGGGACCAACTTGGACCGTAAAACTGGTCTCAACCCGTCGATAAACCTGTGGACCTTCCTGGTCTCACTATACATGGTATCCGGGTCATATCTTCCTAGGGATAGGAATCGAGTCTCATACTTGTCCACAGATAAACTCCCCTGGTGTAGTCCCAAAAACTCTGCCTGTAGTTTTCGCTATGCGGTGTCGGGAACAAACTGCCTCCTGAAGGCCTCCTGAAATATATCCCAACTGATATCTGTGTGTCGGGATCTCAATATAGGTCTGGTGGACTTCCACCAATGCTCTGCAGCTCCCTTCAGTAGGAACGCAGCAAACGCGACCATCTTCGAGGTCGTACACTTGAAGAATCCATAAAGCTTCTCTGGCTCTGCTAACCACTCCTCAGCAGCCACTAGGTCCTTGACCCCGCTAAATGATGGAGGTCTAAACTTCTGGAATTTTCGCAACCGATGCAGATCACATCCATATCCTAATCCACTACCACCCGAAATCGATGGGGGTGTAGGAGTATCTATATTCCTCTGTGCATCAGCTGTCTGCGTAGGTGTATCAGGGGCAACTGCCTCTCCTGTAGCAGCTCCTGCCTCCTGTCTCTGCCTACCTGGCATCGTCTGTGCCAGTATCTCGATAATAGTCTCGAGACCATGCTCTAATCTCGTGAAGCGTGTCTCTGCACACTTGGGTGCCTCAGTAGCACCTGGAGTCTCATGCGTAGGTAATGGTCCGGCAGCAGCTTGTCCCTCGGGTCTATCTCCCTGGCCTCGAGCCCTACCTCTCATACCTCTACCACTACGCGTATTTACCATTTAGGCAAAGTTCCTGCATTCATAATAATGAATTAGTCCATTTCCTATCTAGTATACACAGTTATATCTAAACACAGCACAGCACTATGGGGATGTACACTTTCCTATTTTCTAACATCGACTCACATCAGACCAACCTCTGCTCTGATACCATTCTGTCAGGACCCGTTCTCAATCCATGACTTTATCCAAAAATCACTATAAATTTTACGCATTCTTAACTTACCTTTCTGCTCTTCAATGGTTGGGCTGTGATTCGATGTCAGAGTCCTCACTTACCACATCATCCATTTCATACATACATGTCAATATATTATTACTGACTGTAACTGCTTTTATTATACATGTAAGATTATATAAAATCTAATAGAAATACATTCCCCATAATATATATCGTATACATCACTGTGCTGTTTCTATGTTTAGATACACAACTGTACATAAAGGTATACCTGGCGATCGATAGGAACTAGTAGTGGACTCTGGGACACTATCCCTCAATAGCTCTCGCTCTACTGACGCTCTGTAGAGAGATGTAAAGAAAGGGGGGTGAGCATACAACACGCTCAGTAAGGAAATCAGGCAAGCAAGTAGATATCAACACTATCTACTCAAAATAATGCTATGCCTTGAAAACATTATTTCCTTTACTCGCTTTAAAAGCATGTCTTGAAATATAATATATATACTTGTACAGAATAAATCCCATGTACAGAAAATCATGCTTTCTTTCTCAAATGTAGGAATGTAGTGCAAAAAAATGCATCGTATATAAATCATGCCTTTATGTAAATCATGCCATGTATATTTAAATCACAATATGGCATCAAATGATTCACAACACAAAATCGGAGTCCGACCCATCCCTCAGGTCTGTCCGCAATTTAAATCATTCAATCAATGTGATATATCATGTAAGACTCTGTGGTTAAGCGTAAATAGTATCTTAGACTATGATCATATCCGACATGTGATCCCAAGCAACACAGATCTCGGTGTGCGGGGCATCACTGCTGCAACGGGAGGGGGGTCAATCCATCACAACCGTCAGCTATATCCTCCTCAACTCCACAACAACACACGGTACAGCGTACACCTCGCGCCACTCAGGCACGGTACAAGGTACACCCGTGGACCCGTCCTTACGACCAGAGTGCCTACCATAGGTCTTAGCTCTCGCACCCGTGGAATATCAACATCACAGTCAGGGTGCCTACTATAGGTCTTAGCCCTCGCGCCTGTGGAAATATCATACCACATCTCAAATACCCTCATGCTGGCCATCCTCTCAAAATGTGACACTCAGTCACACAAGAATACGGCATGAATAGGTATCATGTATATAATATCACATACAGTGTGCGCCCTCGAGTGTGACACACTGTCGACACTACACTCGAACACTGTTTCACATCAGAAACTCAACTCTAGTGCGAGCAATCTCCAGCAACTAGGTCAATGCATAGTTCATGTATTAAATCAAGTACGAGCAATAGCTCCAGTACTATGCTATGCATAATATCATCAAATCAAGTACGAGCCATAGCTCCAGTACTATGTCATGTATAAACCATGAAGAATCGAGTACGAGCAACGCTCTAGTACTCTTTCATGTATCTCATGTAAAACTCGAGTACGAGCTAATCGCTCCAGCACTCTGTGTCATGCATATATCATTAAAAGCTGAGTACGAGTAAAACTCCAGTACTCTATCATGCATGTCATGGAAATCTAGTGCGTATAAAAATCCAGCACTAATGTATGTGGGAAACATATGAAATCCAGTGCAAGCTGTGCTCTAGCACGGTTCATTCTCACATAATATGATAGATGGCTCTTTAAAAGGGATTGTTTATAAAACATCAAAATCAGCACTATAAAGTGTGCTTAAGTCACATCAACCTTAAAATCATTAGCCCATCTATTTATTTTCATGCTAAACAGCAATTAAACACTCACAATAATTGTTTCCATGCTTTTTGCAACTTTGCACAAAAGTTGACTTTTTGACTAACTAGGGGCAAAATCGTAATTTGCCACTACCGGGTTGCAATAGTTATTATTCACTTTCTCTGACCCTCAGAGTTTTTAAGTGAATGTAAAAGCAAACGAAAATACGTGCAGGTATCTCTAACTACTCGTAAAAGTCTCTTACCTCGGATCACGTCACGTGACCTCACTTCCTCGGTGCTGCTAAATCCCGCAATCCGATCTGCTCTCAATGTAAACTCCGGAGCTGTAAATAACCATTCCTTAGGTTAATTATAATTTTCCTACTGTATTACACATTAATACAGTCTATTTTCCCTTAATGGGCCTTAATAATCCTTAATGGGCCTAACTATACCTTAAGCCCATTTTTATTTTACTATTCACTTTTGTTGGGCCTATTGGGCTTGTGGGGCCCACCAACTCTTATTGGGCTTGTCCTAGGCCCATTACACCCTATTGGGCCTAAAATAATTGGGCTTGGCCCATTGGGCCTCTCGGCTACATGCCATGGCCGAGAGCTACTCATGCCTCGGTTTTACCATGGCATGCCATCCATGCCTATTATTTAGCCATTTTCACTTAGGCATTTTCACAAACACTTGGTAGGCAACATTACCAATCATCACATAGTTCATTTAGGCATTTTATCAAACACCTTGATTGCCAACAAATTACATGTATTAATTAATCAAATTGATTAATTCTAATTACACCATTAACATTAATACATGTACACTAATCCATTTATGTCTTAAAATCATATTGACATAATTTAACATCCCATTACTCACTCTCGGCCTAACCCACTTCATGGTGATTTAATATGTTTCAATGCTTAAAACATATATCAACATACTTGAAATCATTCATACATTAACATATATGAAATTGGAAATTAGAAAATATACCAATTGTTGTGTTCACCCTTTGGCCGAAACTTTGGAGGCTCTCGGTTTGCACTCTATTGCTCCTTGATAGCCAATTCCAACATATGTCAATCTCTTTTGAATTTGGAACAACTTCCATGAAGAATGCAAGTTCCAAATATGCCTAATTCCTAGTGATTTCTAGTGAGAGAAAGCTTGGAAAATATATTTCAATGGTTTCTTCTTCTAGCTGGATTTGGTGTGATGAAGATGACAATGGTGTGGCTGAATTTATTAGCCATATACTTAGCCATTAAGCTTTACTTTTCAGCCATTATGCTTGACTTTCCAAACCTTAGCCATGAGTCACCTTATGAGTCACCTTATGAGTCATAGTTAACTTTAACTATGGTTAGATATTTATCTCATGGGCTTTTCCATTTGGGCTTCTCGGTTTGGGCTTTCGGGCGAAAATTTTTGCTATACCTCGGGCCTTTAATTGTCTCAAAATTTTACCAATCAATTGGTCTAACCATTCGGTCTAAAGGACCTAAGAATTTCGATATACGTTTAGTATACCTTAATGGGTTTTAAAATTTTTACCTTAGGCCCATCACGTTTTTAACCATTAAATTTATTCCGGAATCCTTCCGAATAAATTTTCCTTACTTCTGGGGATGATTATCTTGTATTCTGGTGAAGAATATTTTTCCCCAAATTTTTCTCCATACTTAGGTTAATTTTTAACCATGATTAGTCAACTATGGTAAAAGTCCACTTTCTTAACTATAGTTGACTTTTTCCTTAACCATTGACCGTGTTGACTTTTTATTAAAATTTCGAAAGTGTCATTTCTTATGTCTTACACTCTCATCTTTATATTCCAACCACTCCCGGTGCATAATTTCACCCGAAACTCCTTTTCTCGCTAAAAAGGTCCATTTTACCCTTTTTAGCTTTTACTCTCGTTTTATATGTTCGGGACTAAATCAAGCTGACTTTTCTTCATGAGCCCTTTATGCTCTCTTATTTTAAGTTCTTATTTTTAGTCAGAATGATTTAGAATAACTCGGTTTAGCCTGTGACACCCATCGCTCACATTAGGCATTTTATGTAGCTTTTGCGTGTTAAATCATTTCACTAACACTTTAAGTCTAGTAAATACTCTTCTTATGATTCAACTATAATCATAAGGAAATAAGCTACAAAAATCTAGGTCTGACACCTATATTTCGGGTTCCTTATCATTCACGGGCTTCTCGGTTCCCATACTCCTCGAGCCCTACAACGAATATTCGCACTTCCATTAAAACATATTATTTTTGTTTTGATGTAGTCTAACTAAATGCAGGAAATTTGTGGTGTTTACAAAACCGGCATTAAGCTCATAATGCCTCTAGTTCATCATTTTCTTCACTATGGCAATTTATCAAACACCTATTATGCCCTTTTCCAATCATTATCCATTCCAACATATGGATTTCACAAAGTTATCTTAAAATCATCTATACATGCTTACTAATATCTCTACATGTTTAAACCATCATCAACTCTATGCCATTTCAATTTTCTCTCACTAAGTCCATTCTACATTATATACACCAATCAACTCATCAAAATGTCTACATTAACATACTAGAAGATGGTGTATAGAAATCGTACCTACCTTGACTTTTTCCTCTTTTTGCTAATTTGGGAACAAACCTCTTTTCTCCTTCAATCTAAAGTTTCAACTTCCAATCTTTGCCTATGTTGTTCTCTTCTACACTAGGAATAACTTTGCTCAAATAACTTTTTCCTCAAATCTTTTTGGAAGGTAAGGATATCCTAGAGTGAGAAAACTAGGTTGTTTTTGGTTAAAGTGGAAGATTTTGGCTAGGGAAGAAGGCTCGACAGTCAGGTCCTTTTTATAGTAATCACGTTATGAGATCAATCTCTAAGTGTAAGACCCGATTTTTATTGTATTTCTTTATGATTCATGTGATGTAAACATGGTATTATGTAAATTGAATCATAAGAAGAGTTGTACGTGAATGAAAAATGCAAATGAAATGAATAAAAAGATTCCCGAATGCATTTAAAACATGAAATGAGAAAGGGTTCGTGAAGGGAAGTTGGATTGGTTTAGTCCCGAACACGTTGAAGGGTAAAACGGTCAAAAGATTGAAATTCGACATTAATTTGAAAAGAAAATTTTATTATAAATATGGACAAAACAAGTCAAAACAGTCAAAATAGAGTGCGAGTTAAGCTCCAGCACCTCTCATGCATTTCACAACAATAAAAATCAGTGCGAGCAACCTCTCTTGCACATTTCATGCATATGATGTCACACAAGTCGGTGCGAGCAACCGCTCTAGCACATTTTATGCACACTCACAAATGTAGATATAGTGCGAGCTATGCGCCAGCACTGTCTGTTTTCATATAAACTTGATAGTTGGCCCATTTTCCAAAGAAATTTCATTTAAATCTTAATAACACTTACGTAGTGTTATATTGTGAAATTTATGCAATTACTGGCCAATCTATCGATTTGCTTTGCTTAAAAACCACGAAAATTCCTTAGATCAGAAAATTCCTTAAATCATGCATGTCATGCTTTCACCATCCTTAGGTGAATTCCCTCAATAGGGGTAAAATAGTCTTTTCATATTTTCGAGTCCTTAAAATCTTTAACCTATTTCTAGGACCTTTATACATATTCAATGTATACAAAAGCTATTAAAATATGTGTAGCTACCTCTAGCTACTCACACAATTCCCTTACCTCATTTTCTATACAGTCTGACCTTTCCACTGATGTCTCATCACGCAGTCCGATTTGCTCCCAATCAAATCTCTGAAACTGTGTATAAATATTCATAAGGTCAAATACAATATAATTAATTATATTTCATATTTTTCTGGGCTTAATTTAAATCATTGGGCTCGTTGACCAATATTAGGCCAGATTGTACCATAATGGGCCTTAATAGGCCTTAAGCTCGTTTTTCACTCACTATTCACATTATCGAGGCCTATTGGGCTCACTAGGCCCATCAATATTTATTGGGTCTCGTTCTAAACCCTCGGATAGCTCAATTAATTATTTACGACAATTTATCTCTAATTCCAGAATTTAATTCATTTTATGCGGCAATTATATTCGTAATTTATGCGATAAATTTTTAACACGCATAACGATGTAAATTGTCATAAATAAGGGTTACTTACCCGAGATTCCATGATAGTACGTAAATCGAGGCTGACTCGAGCTCTCGTTTAACGTCAATTGTCGAGCTGCACAATTACATATTTTTTCGGGTTAATTTTCAGTCGAATATTAATCAAATTAAATATTCTGAAATTTAAATCTGTCAATTTCAATCGTTTACCAACTTACCCGTAGCTCGATTGCATCACTAAGATTTTTCCACAATTTTTTCTCTTTTTCTTTTTCCTTTTTTCTTCTTGGATGAATCGACCCGATCCGGTTCAAGCTCAACTTTGTTGTTCCAACGCCATCCGACCGGTTCTCGACGCGATTTCGGCACCAATCGGCGCTCCATCGCCTGGGTGAACTTCTTCGGGCCTCGGGTTGGACCAATCGACGCTGGTGGCTGTCGAATTTCGTCTTCTCTCCCGCGGTACTCCCTCTATCAATCTCCTTTTTTCGGCGACGTCGGCACGCGTCGCGGCTGCCAGTTGTTCCCTTGATGTTCGTCGCCCTTCGTCGACCCTCACCTGGGGTTCCTGGCCGCCGGTGGCTCGCCGGTGAGGGAATTCGTTTCCCTCGGTTTTCGTCTTCCTCGCTTCTTCAGAAATCGCATTTCGCGATTTCTTCCTTTTTTTAATTTCTTTATTTATTTATAATTTATTTTATTATTATTTTATTCAATTAAAATATATTAAAAATCCAAAATATCTTTAAAAAATATTATTTTATTTATTTAATCAATAAATGAATTTATCAGACTTATTTCGTCTTTTCGGTATATTTTTCCAATATTTTTGAGTAAATTTTTTGATGTAAAAATTTCGGTTTATTCCAATAAATTCATATCTTGATCAATTGGACTCAAAATTTAATTATTTCTTCGTTAGTGATCAAGATGTCTCAAATGCATATTTGTAATGAAATTTTCTTGTCACGATTAATACTGAATTTCTGTCTTTTGATCGTTTTACCCTTGCACGTGTTCGGGACCAAACCAATCCAACTTCCCTTCACGAACACTCACTCATTTCGTGTTTTAAATCCTTATCTCCAGTCCGAATCTCATTCGTTTAATTTGTTGCCATTTCAATCCTCCATTTGATCTTACGATAAAAATCAGGTCTTACAGGTACAACGTACTCCGTGAACCCAAATCATAGTCAGGGGGTGCCTGTCGTAGGCCTTATCCACCCAACCTATGTCTTAGTATGCACGTGTGGGCATATCATCTCACTGTGACACACAGTCTACAGAAGGCTCCAACACGGCTATATGCATGTCATATAAATCCCTGAACGAGCAAAGCTCTAGCATGACTCCATGCATATTCATGATATCTGAAAACCTCGTACGAGCGAAGCTCCAACAAGTTTTCATAAAAATCAGTAAAACCTGCATACGAGCAGCACTCTAGTACAACTTTAAAAGAGTTATAATTCCATATAAAATCACATGTGAGCATATGCATAAAATCCATCAAAGCCTCGTGCGAGCAATGCTCTGGCACGGCATCATGCATAAATCATTCAAAACTTCATGCGAGCAACGCTCCAGCACGGTTTCATGCATAAAGAAATCAAATCTCGTGCGAGTTACACTCCAGCACGGCTTTTATGCAATTAAATGATTAAATCACGTATGATCAAGGCTCCAGTACGGCTTTTATGAAATTATCATATCAAAACAGGATGCAAGCTAAGCTCTAACACCTCTCATGCATGTCAAATCATTAAAACTAGTGCGAGCAATCGCTCTAGCACCTTTTTATACATATCAAGTCAAAACAGGGTGCGAGCTAGGCTCCAGCACCTCTCATTCATTTCACAATAGTAAAAATCAGCGCGAGCAACCGCTCTAGCACATTCTATGCACATGATGTCACACAAATCGGTGCGACCAATCACTCCAGCACCTTTTATGCACACTCACAAACTCAGATATAGTGCGAGCAATGCTCCAGCACTATCTGTTTCCATATAAACTTGATAGTTGGCTCATTTTCCAAAGAAATTTCATTTAAATCTAAAAAACACTTAAGTAGTGTTATCTTATGAAATTTATGTAATTACTGGCCAATCTACCAATTTGCTTTACTAAAAGTTCATGAAAATCTTCCAAATCATGCATGTCATGATTTCATCATCCTTAGGTGAATTTCCCTCAGTAGGGGTAAAATAATCTTTTACCTATCCCGAGTCCTTAAAATTTTTAATCCATTTCTAGGACCTTTATACATTTTCAGTGTATACAAAAACTATTAAAAATACGCGTAGCTACCTCTAGATATTCACAAAATTCCCTTACCTCAATTTACTTTGTACAGTCTGACTTTTCCTAATGCTACCGATCACCCGATCCGTTTAGCTCCCAATATGTCCTCCTGAGCTGCAGATAATCATTTATCGGGTTAAATCCAAACATATTTATCCATATTTCACTTTTACTATGCTTAATTTAAATCATTGGGCCCGTTTACCCTTATTGGGCCCGATTGCATCTTAATGGGCCTTAATCGGTCTTAAGCCCGTTTTCCACTTACTATTTACATTATCGAGGCCTATTGGGCTCATTGGGCCCATCACTATTTATTGGGCCTCGTTCGAAACTCTCGAATAGCTCAAAAAATTATTTACGACAATTTATCTCTAATTCCAAAATTTAATTCATTTTATATAAAATTAATCTGTAATTTATGCGGTAAATTTCTAACACGTATAACTATGCAAATTGTAGTAAATATGGGTTAGTTACACGAGATTCCATGATAGTACACAAATTGGGGCTGACTCAAGCTCTTGTTTGACACCAATTGTCGAGCTACACAATTACATATTTTTTTTTCGGGTCAATTTTCAGTCAATTATTAATCAACTTAAATATTTAAAAATTTAACTCGGTCAATTTCGACTGCTTACCAATTTACCCGTAGCTCAATTGTATCACTGGAATTGTGTTTCCAATTTTCTTCTTTTTCTTTTTCTCTTTTTCGTTTCTTTCTTTTCTTTCCTCCCTGGCTAAGCCGACCCGATCCGGTTCAGCCCGGTTCAGCCCAGTTCGGAGCTTCGCCGACCAATTCTTCACCGGCTTCCATCTCCAGCAGATCCGAGGGGCCATCCGGTGCACGGATCTGGTGTCGGTTTCACTAGGACTGGTCGAAAAGTGGCATGTCCGGCCTCTTCTCCCTTCAACGTCCCTGCCTTTTTCCTCTCGCGTCGTTCTGTGCCTTTTCTCGTCGATCTGCACCTGGATCGGCGCCGTTGTCACCCCTTTTGGCTGATGGCGAGTTGCTTCCCTCTCTTCCGGCATTTGTTCGTCTCACTCTCCTCCATATCTCTCCTCTCGTCTCGATTTTCTCTCTCTTTTTCTCTTTCTCTCTCGTCGGTCGCGACTCCTCCTCCCTCTACCAGCGTTGACAAGGCTCAGCTGCCCCTCCCGTCCGGGCTTCTCCTCGGTTGCTCCTTTTCGGTGGAGGCTGAAGGCGAGGTTCGGCTTCCCTCATTTGCCTTTTGTTTCTTTCTTCTGTATTTCAGAATCACGAATCGCGATTCTGTTTCTTTCTTCTTCTTTTTTTTTTAGTTTATAATTGATTAAATTATATTTTAATCAATAAAAAAGCATTAAATAACCTAAAATATCTTTAAAAATCTTATTTTATTCATTTAATCAATAAATGAATTTATCAGTCTTATTTTGTCTTTTCAGTATATTTTTTCAATACTTTCAGGAGAATTTTTCGAGGTAAAAATTTCAATTTATTCCCATAAATT
Organism: Firmiana major; assembly: GCA_033439115.1. Classification (NCBI taxonomy): domain Eukaryota; kingdom Viridiplantae; phylum Streptophyta; class Magnoliopsida; order Malvales; family Malvaceae; genus Firmiana; species Firmiana major. The sequence goes on along the minus strand of CM065903.1, from coordinate 13,851,123 downwards.
CATATCTTGATCAATTTAACCTAAAATTTAATTATTGCTCCTTTATTGATCAAGATTCCTTGAATCCATGTTTACAGTGTCAATTTCTTATCGAATTGACACCAAATTTTGGATCTTTTGACCGTTTTACCCTTCAACTTGTTCGGGACCAAACCAATCCAACTTCCCTTCACGAACACTCACTCATTTCGTGTTTTAAATCCTTATCTCCTGTCCGAATCTCATTCGTTTAATTTCTGACCATTTTCATCCTTCATTTGACCTTTAAATGCATTCGGGAATCTTTTATTCATTCCATTTGCGTTTTTCATTCATGTAAAACTCTTCTTATGATTCAATTTACATAAAACCATGTTTACATCATTTGAATCATAAGAAATTACGATAAAAATCGGGTCTTACATAATCTCCCCAACTTAAGAAATTTTGTCCTCCAATTAGAACCAAGTTATATGGGTCCATAAACAACTTCGAGTACGTCTATCGCATCATACTCTTTAATTCTCATGTGACTTTTTTTAGAGTGTAATACTACCAAAGGACTTTGACTAGGGAGATCGTCTTAAACCTCAACACCTTCTCTTTCCGTCTAATACCCGAATCAATTTTTCAACATACGACCTACTCTCTTTGAGCTTCAACGGTCTCCGTGTCTTGTCAGTATAGCTTTTCTGTCTGCTCTGAGGTGTTTTTCATCCCTCACAATCAACAAAACACCCTCAGAGACTTATTATACCAAATTGAGAGCAATTTTCAGTCTGTCACCCACTTCTTCCTATCAAAGTCGGGGAACAACCCCTAAAGCCATACCATGTCTCATAAAATGTTATCCCAATACTCAAGTGACAATTGTCATTATTGGAGAATTCAATTAGTAACAACTGATCATCCCAGGAGCTTATAAAATCAAAGGCACACGCTCTCATCATATCCTCTAGAACCTGTACAGTCCTCTTTGACTGACCATCTGTCTGAGGATGGAACGATATGCTAACACTTAATCGGGTTCCCATAGCTTCTTGAAAAACGTTCCCAGAAGTGGGAAGTGAAGCGAGAATTTCTATTTGATATCATGCTCCATGGGACGCTACATAATGTTTCACAATTTTTTGTACACATAAATCCGCCTACATACTCAGAGTATCTCGAGATTTCATAACCAGAAGGTGGGTAGACTTAGTCAATCTAGAGATTATCACCTAGATAGCCTTGTGATTCCTACGGTCCTCTATAAACCATCACAATATCCATGGTAACTTGCTCCTATTTCCATGTCGATATAGGTAGAGGCTGCAATAACCCTACAAACGTCTACTACTCTACCTTAATCTACTGACATACAAGACACTTCTCCACAATCTCTACAATGTCTCTTTTCATATCTGACCACCAATACCCTTTTTAGAGATTTCGATATATTTATTACTTCCCAGATGCACTGTATATCTCGAAGAGTGAGCTTCTGACAATAACATTATCTCATCAACTCTAGTCATGGGGAGCACTTATATTGTCTCTGAACCTCAATAAGCCATCATTATTCACTGTGAACTCTATCACTATACCCATCTGAATCTGACTCACACTATCGACACCCTGCTAATCATCATGCTAAGCCTGTCAAATCCGATCACTCAAATCTGGTTCTAATCTCAGGCTAGCTGTCACACAATCACTATCATCATCAGAAGGGATCACATCACTACTGAGGCTCACAACTGCTTTAACAGCTCACAACTGCTCTAGCAGCTCACGCTCCTTGTCCATCATATGTGATACCATCCCGAGTCTCTTTCTGCTCAAGGCATTAACCATTACATTAGCCTTTCCTGGGTGGTACAATTTCCACAGTCATAATCCTTTAGAAGCTCTAACCCTCTATGTTATCTCATATTCTACTCTTTTTGTGAAAACAAATACTCGGGGCTTTTATGATCAATGCATACCCGACATTTCTCACCGTGTACATAGTAATGCCATATACTCAGTACAAACACTACTGCTGCCAACTTTAATTCATAGGTCGGATAGTTTCTGTCATGATCCTTGAGTTTTCTGGATCCATAAGCGACTATCTTCCCATTTTGCATCAATATACAGTTCACTCATTATTTTAAGGTATCCATATACATTGAGAAACCTTTTGAGCTATTGGGTATGGTGAGAATAATTACGGTTGTCAGCTTATTACTTCTATATACCAAAACTTATAGAAGCCACTTTCATACTTATCATCCTACCGGCATGCAATCTTTTTTTTCTAACGAGATGTGTCAACTGAACAACCCATTTCGAGAAACTCTCAACAATTCATCTGTAAAATAATTTTCAGTTGATGCTCATGCTCTTCCCTGGACTTTGAATACATCAAAATACCATCGCTAAGGATGACCACAAATCAGTCTAAGTAAAGTTTAAATATCTTGTTCATCGATGCCCTAACGGTTACGAAAATCATTTTGGGCACATTCACAGTCCAAATTCTTAACGGATGTTACCCAGACTTCAAATCGATCTCTAAAAAGATCTGATGAACTTTTATCTGATCACTCCTATAATTGCTTTTTTAGTCCTTCCAGTTCCACTAATACCGTTTTATACCGTGGTTAGGATATCGACTCCGTACCAGGTACCAAATCAATACAAAACTCCATTCCTTTAACGGGTGGCAACCCTAGTAGATTATCCGGGAATATATCAGGAAACTCCTTGACCATAATGATATATGTTAACTCCGGATGTGCCTTATCCTTACCAACCACACAAGCGATGAAACATTCCCATTATTACTCATCTCATCCATACAATCATTCACTCCTTTAATTACAATCGCTACACCTCTTTCATTACGTGTCAAAACTTACAGTATACTTTTCAAGGGTGAAAACATCACTATCTTAGGATAGCAATCTAAACAGCATAGTTTGCAGCCGAATCAATCTATTCTCAAATATTACTTCAAAATTATTCATATTCCATTGAATAAAATCGGCTGACATATCCTTTTTCCTCCATTTTCAACTTACAATCCATATACCCATATTCAGTTAGTGATAATCAGCTAACTATCATCATCTTACCTAAGGGTACAGGCTTCATATCTTTCACTAACTTATAAGCAACTGAAGGTAGTATGAATAAATGTATGGCACCAAGATCAATTAAAATAATTACTTTATTATTCACAACCAGTATGGTATCTTCCACAACATCAGATGAAACATCAGTAGTGTCCTGGTCCAAGGCATACACTCACCTTCGTCCAACAACCTACTTTCCCTTTCTCTTCGGCTGTGGCCTCCCTTTTTAGTGCAGAGATATCAACAAGGTATACTATCTCTTTACCCTTCTATAGGGCAGTCTCACCTAACTCTGAGCAATCATTAAATAAATGGCTCGTCTTACCACACTTACGCCTATTTTAGTCAATAAGGTGTATGGCCTACTTCCGTAGTATCTACCACACATCATACACTACTCCGTAGCAGATCGGGGTCCACCAATCACAATACCCTTGTAAGTGTTGAAACTGAATACACTAGGGGTTACCAATCATCTTATCCCATGACTCAATAGCTCTAAATCTCTTACCAAATGGTCTTTTTCCCGCTCTGACATCTCTGTCATCCACTATTCTCTTTCTGTCTCTATTTCGACCCTTACTACCTTTCCCAATCTTAGGGGTGTGCAACTCATGATCTTATTCACACAACTGTAGTCTACACACAGCCTTGGCATAGGTCATGATATCTAACGGGGCCAATCAGACTCTAATTAATGGTCTGAGCCCTTCCATGAACTTTCAGACATTTCGACTCCCACTGTTCATAGTGTTGGGGTTATACCTGCCCAAGAATATAAACTGAGTTTCATACTCATCAATCAACAAGTTCCTCAGGGTCAGAGTAAAGAATTTTATTTGTAATTTCCTTTAAGCAATGTTCGGGATATGCTGCCACCATAATACATCCAAAATTATCTCTCATGTCCATTCTGGATGTCTAACTCTTAAGATGGGTTGAGCAAACTTCCACCAATTTTTGACTCGCCCTCAAATCCCATGCATACTTTAAGCAAATAGGTACCAAAATATTCTCCACACTCCACTCCAACCTAACGAAGCATGTCTCAATACTGTCTGGTCTCTTTGTCAGACTCTGTAGGGCATACTCAATACTAGCCTCCACTTCAATCTCATCCTGAGTCTCGAGCACGTGTACTCTTGCCCCTCTACCATAGCGGCTATTAGTTATAATAATTAGATTTTTTTTTGCATTCAAAACCAAATTCTTAGTTGCAATTTCATCTCGATATACACAATTGTATCTAAACAATACACAGTATATAGGGGTGTCAACTACCTTAACCACTAACATCGACTCATATCAGGCCACCCTAGCTCTGATACCAAAAACTATCACGACCCAAATTACCTACAAATCACGACAAATTTGTTTTCATTTGTTATTTAATTCTTACATTTCTCTTATCGTGATGATCCTACCAACAGTTGGGCTATGATTCGGTGTTAGTCCCCTCTCACCTATTTACCATTCCATTTTCATATTCACATTCACACATCAGGATTTACTATCCTTTACCTTTAACTAAATCCGTTCATAATGGTATTTACATAACCTTACATCCCCAACATCATATCCATTTACAGTACAGTGCATTTCCATGTTTAGATACAAAACTATACAAATTTGTATACCTGTCTCTCGATAGGACGCGACGGCTACCAAAGATGCAAGTCCTCAGTCGCTCTCAAACTATTAGAAGTACTCTATAGAGGAGGAAAATAAAGGGGGTGAGCAACCACACGCTCAGTAAGGCAATTATGCAAGTAAGTAGATAGCTCCACTATCTGCATGCTCATAATGCCATACCCTTAAATCCATTTCTTTTCGTTCAAATCTCATGCACGAAATCATGCTTACATCAATGCTATAGTTTATAAAAACTCTTCGTCCATATAGAAATCTTGCAACTCATGCATCAATGTCATTTTATGTAAAATCATAATTCCCATGAAGTAAATCAAGATTATGCATTATTTCATGTCATGTAAAACAAATCATGAGAGACAATTCTTTTCATGAATTTGTAATTAAAGCATGAAAAACTCCTCATGCTACTACATTTAAATCACTTCATTAAAGCTCACTAAAAATAACCCCTCCGGGTCAATAATCTCATAAATCAATCTCAAACTCAAAAAAATTTCGTTATAAAATTTTGTTATAAAATCACCCTTCTTTTAGGGTCACATGTCATAAAATCCTCTGAAAAATCTAGCATCATAGTAGAAAATCACATCTCAGTGAAAATCACAAAATCGGGGGCTTGACCCCTCCCTTGGGTCTACCCTAGTCTATCGAGACCAAAAGTTTTATCATGTGAGACATGTAGGTGACTATATCAGTAACATCGAGGACTATGGCCATATCCTAGTGATCCTTGGCTACATGGTACCTAATGTGCGGGGTATCACACCTGAAATGTGCATGTCATATGAATCTGTGTGGAGCAAAGCTCTAGCACGGCTCCACGCATATTCTTGATATCTGAAAACCTCGTGCAAGCGAAGCTCCAACACGTTTTCATAAAAATCAGTAAAATCTGCATACGATCAGCACTCCAGTACGACTTTAAAAGAGTTATAAATCCATATAAAATCAAGTGCGAGCAAGCTCCAGCACGATTTAATGCATAAAATCCATCAAAGCCTCGTACGAGCAATACTTCAGCATGGTATCATGCATAAATCATTCAAAACTTCGTGTGAGAAATGCTCCAGCATGAATGAATGCTTAAGTAAATCAAAACTTTATGCGAGAAACGCTCCAGCACGGTTTCATACATAAAGAAATCAAATCTCGCCCGAGTTACACTCCAGTACGGCTTTTATGCAATTAAATCGATTAAATCACATAAGAGCAAGGCTCCAGTACAGCTTTTATGAAATTATCATATCAAAACAAGATGCGAGCTAAGCTCCAACACCTTTCATGCATGTCAAATCATTAAAACTAGTAGGAGCAATCGCTCTAGCACCTTTTTATACATATCAAGTCAAAACAGGGTGCGAGCTAGGCTCCAGAACCTCTTATGCATTTCACAATAGTAAAAATCAGTGCGAGCAACCGCTCTAGCACATTTTATGCACATGATGTCATACAAATCGGTGTGACCAACCACTCCAACACCTTTTATGCACACTCAAAAACTAAGATATAGTGCGGGTAATGCTCCAGCACTATCTGTTCCATATAAACTTGATAGTTGGCACATTTTCCAAAGAAATTTCATTTAAATCTAAATAACACTTAAGTAGTGTTATCTTGTGAAATTTATGCAATTACTGGCCAATCTACCAATTTGCTTTACTAAAAGTTCACAAAAATCTTCCAAATCATGCATGTCATGCTTTCACCATCCTTAGGTGAATTTCCCTCAGTATGGGTAAAATAGTCTTTTACCTATCCCGAGTCCTTAAAATTTTTAATCCATTTCTAGGACCTTTATACATTTTCAGTGTATACAAAAACTATTAAAAATATGCGTAGCTACCTCTAGCTACTCACAAAATTCCCTTACCTCAATTTACTCTTTACAGTTTGACCTTTTCTAATGCTACCGATCACCCGATCCGTTTAGCTCCCAATATGTCCTCCGGAGCTGCAGATAATCATTTATCAGGTTAAATCCAAACATATTTATCCATATTTCACTTTTACTAGACTTAATTTAAATCATTGGGACCGTTTACCCCTATCAGGCCCGGTTGCACCTTAATACCCCTTAATCGGCCTTAAGCCCGTTTTTCACTTACTATTCACATTATCAAGGCCTATTGGGCTCATTGGGCCCATCAGTATTTACTGGGTCTCGTTCTAAACTCTCAGATAGCTCAAATAATTATTTACGACAATTTATCTCTAATTTCAGAATTTAATTCATTTTATACGGAATTAATCCGTAATTTATGCGGTAAATTTCTAACACGAATAACTAAGCAAATTATCATAAATAAGTGTTACTTACCCAAGATTCCATGATAGTACACAAATTGAGGCTGACTCGAGCTCTCGTTTGATGCCAATTGTCGAGCTACACAATTACATTTTTTTGGGTCAATTTTCAGTTGAGTATTAATCAACTTAAATATTTCAAAATTTAACTCGGTCAATTTCGACCGCTTACCGGTTTACCCGTAGCTCGATTGCATCATTGGAATTTTTTTCCCATTTTTCTTCTTTTTCTTTTTCTCTTTTTCTTTTCTTTCTTCCCTAGTTGAACCGACCTGGTTCGGTTTAGCCCAATTCAGTCCTGTTCGGCTCGGTTCGAAGCTTCGTCCGTCGATTTTTCATCGGCTTCCATCTCCAGCAGATCGGCAAGGTCGTCCGTCATATGGATTTGGTGTCGGTTTCACCAGGACTGGCCAAAAAGTGGTCGGTCCGACCTCTTCTCCCTTCGACGTCGCTGCCTTTTTCTCCTACGCCGTTCAGAGCCATTTCTCACTGATCTACTCCTGGATCGACGCCGTTGTCGCCCCCTCTAGCCGATGGCGATTTGCTTCCCTCTCCTTCGACCTCCGTTCATCTCTCTCTCCTCCATATCTCTCCTCTCATCACAGTTTTCTCTCTCCTTTCCTCTTTCTCTCTCGCCGGTCGCGTCTCCTCCTCCCTTTACCAGCGCCGGCGAGGCTCGGCTGCCCCTATCGTTTGGGCTTCTCCTCGGTTGCTCCGTTTCGGTAGAGGCAGAAGGTAAGGTTCGGCTTCCCTCGTTTGCCTTCTGTTTCTTTCTTTTGCATTTCAGAATAGCGAATCACAATTTTGTTTCTTTTTTTTCTTTTTTTAGTTTATAATTGATTATATTATATTTTAATCAATAAAAAAGCATTAAATAACCCAAAATATCTTCAAAAAATCTTATTTTATTCATTTAATCAATAAATGAATTTATCGGTCTTATTTTATCTTTTCGGTATATTTTTCCAATATTTTTAGGATAATTTTCTGAGGTGAAAATTTTGATTTATTCCTATAAATTCATATCTTGATCAATTTAACCTAAAATTTAATTATTGCTCCTTTATTGATCAAGATTCCTTAAATCCATGTTTATAGTGTCAATTTCTTATCGAATTGACATCAAATTTTTTATCTTTTGACCATTTTACCCTTCAACTTGTTCGGGACCAATCCAATCCAACTTCCCTTCACGAACACTAACTCATTTCGTGTTTTAAATCCTTATCTCCAGTCCGAATCTCATTCGTTTAATTTGTGTCCATTTCAATCCTTCATTTGACCTTTAAAAATGCATTCACGAATCTTTTATTCATTCCATTTGCATTTTTCATTCATGTAAAAACTCTTCTTATGATTCAATTTACATAAAACCATGCTTACATCATTTGAATCATAAGAAATTACAATAAAAATCGGGTCTTACACAAAGTCTGCAGTCCCACTAGATGGGTGAATACTAGGAAGGCTATAGATGTGTCCAAGTCTAACAGCTACTTAGCTTAACATAATTATAGTGGCAATATGTAAACTCCATGAATTTTCTTATATTCAGATACAATTATGATCAGTAAAGTAAACAATAGGATTAAAAATGTGCATGTTGGTGGAAATTATGAAATGTGAGTGTTGCAATTCGGGCGCAATGCTGCGTTAGAATAATAATAAACAGTATAAATCAAAAATTAATTGAATTTATATTTAACACATGAGATTTAGAGAAATTTAATTAAATAAAATATTTTACCATGGGGGATAGACGAGTATAAAATTGATGTAATACCAGAGCGGATTAAACAAATAAAATAAGTATAAATATTAGACTAAATATATTGTGGAAATAATACATGACAAAAATTATTAAGTAACTACACAAAATAAAATAAATCAATCAATAAATTAATTAATAATAAATAATAAATAAATAATAATAATAAAATAAATATAAAAAATGAAAAGAAAGGAAATGATGTTTGAAATGATGGTTAAAAAAAAAGGAAAAAAGTGAAGTTGGTGGGAAATATCCCACAACCATCACGTTTCCTCTGTTAACAAAGGAAACAAAACTGAACGGGAGAAGCACGAGAGAGAGAGAAAAGGAAAGGAAGAAAGGATCAACCGAACGGGGAGTATCGGCGCCGACCAGCCAAGGAAAAATGGCAGCCATCGTCGGCGAGGCATAAAAAGGCACCGATCGACGAAAAAAAACATAAGGAGTTGTGCCGAAAAAGAAAATGGTCGAACCGACCACTTCTCGGCTAGTCAAGCCTTGCCCCAGCCAGCCACAAGCTTCGCAAGGCCTTGTATAGTAGCTGGGTGTGGAAGCCGATGAAGAACCGATCGTTGGAGCCGAAAACGACAAGGTTTGCCACTGAACCAGTTCGGACTGATTCAGCCAGAAAATAAAAAGAAAAAAAGGGAGAAAAATCGGTGATGCCTTGGTTGAAAGATAGACCGGTAAGCGGTCGAATTTGACCGTTACAATTTCTTTTTTAAAATTATTTAAATTTATATTTGATCGAATTTGACCCGGTTTAAATCTATGTAAATGTGTAGCGTGATAATAGGCGACGAAAGGTTTGACCTCGATTTACGTGTGATCACGGGAAACTCGGGTAAGTGAATCTCACTTGCTACAATTTGTATGATTAGAAGAATAAATTTAATTGCATAAGTTGTGGGCCAATCAATCCTACATAAATTGTTTTATGATTTAGAATTGAAAATTGATTATTGTAAATGATTGTGTGAACTTTCTAAAGATGTAAGTGAATCATACTTGTTACAACCGATATATTTATACGTGTTAAAATTTAATTGCATGAGTTGGAGGGAAATCTCGTATAAATTGTTTTATTTTCAAATATTGAACATTGGAGATTGTGAATGATTGTTCAAAATTTTCAAGAACGTATATGAACTTTTAGGATTAAATTGAAATAAGAAGAGTAATGAATCAACTGGTGTAAGACCCGTAAATTTATATGTATCCATTATGATTCCAAGAATGTACACACAAGTTTTGTAATCAATGAATCATAAGAATTTGATAATTTCAAGTTCACAATGTGAATGAAATTCAAATTGATTATAAAAGCGATTTAATGTAAAGTTCCCCTTGGAATTTTTGGGAAAATTGTAGTTAGAATGCTGTAGAGCAAGGGGAGATCGATCTTAGATGCACTTTGAAAGAAGAGATCGATCCTCAGTTTAAGCCAGATCGATTTTAATTTACCTCGGCCTGAAGCAGATCGATCTCGTCACTAAGGCAAATCGATCTCGCATTGCCTCGGGTTGGAGTAGATCGATCCCTTCTCACTGGCCAGATCGATCTCAAAAGCTCTTTACCTGGCTAAGATTGATCCCATTCCTAGAGACAGATCGATCTACTGCATGTAAACTGAATTACCGAGAGAGAGATTTCAAGTAGAGAAGATCGATTCTCAACCAAGGAGATCGATCTCATCAAGGTAAATTCTATATAAAACCCAACATTTTGAGCCTTCATCCCCTCAAACGTGAACACCTTCCATTTTGAAGCAAAGTAACCTAGTTTCTCTCTCTAAATTCTCATTACCTTCCAAATAGAGTTGAGAGAAGTTCATTTCAGTAAAGTTGTTCCTAGATAGGAGGAGAACAAAATAGTTGAAAATGAGAGGTCAAATCATTGGATTAAAGGAGAAAACGAGTTTTCCCCTAAATTGGCAAAAGAGGAAAAAGGGTCAACTTAGGTAAGGTTTCTATACGCCATTTTCTAGTATGTTAATCTAGACTTCTTGATGAGTGATTTGGTGTATATAGTGTTGGATTAAATGTTCATTTACATGCTTAAACAACTATAACCTAAAATAGGTTTAGTGAGAGAAATTTAAAAGGCATAAAGCTAATGATGATTTGAGCATGTAGAGATTTTAATAAGTATGTATAGAAAATGCTAAGTTGGCATTTTGAAATCCATAAGTTAGATTATATGAGAATTGATGATGGGCATGTTAAGTGTTTGATGAAATGCCATAGCGAAAGAAAATGATGAACTTGAGGCATTGTAAGCTTAATGTCGGTTTAATACGAATCAATAGACTCGAGGAGTCTAACAGATTCTCAAGTAACGAATAGAATAGTCGAAATGGACTTAAGAAGGAGTAAAGTCTGATAAAACAAAATGAGGCCAAATTGGTGTAAAATAGCCCAAGGCATTGAATTAAATTTCTTGCAAGTGAAAATGATGCATATTAGAGTATACTGATGTGAATTGTACTTCATTGTAGCTCTGGAATATCAAGTTGAAGCCAATAAGACTAGATTAAAAGCACTGGCAGTCGAGGAAGGTGATTCAAGCATGATTCGAGGTAAGGGACTTATGCGAGCTATTAGAGATAACTATACGTATGTTTTCCTACCTGCTGTAAGCGAATGTATGCAATAAGTATGTAGATATTGATATATCTAGGTGAAAACTACGTATGAGAATAAGTCTATAAGTATGAGTTGCATGACTTTTATGTTATTGTTATGAAAAGAGGTTTTGTAAATGTTTTGAGAAAGAGTAATTATAGATGGGCTCCCGGTTTAGTAAATTGCATGGTAAGCTTTTAACAAGTGATTAAAGGGAGATTGCCTCTCACTTGCACTCAGTTATTGGAGCCTTCTATTTCTTTTCTTCATGAAATTGTGCTAGAGCCTAAGTGGCAATGGTAGGTTTACTAGCCCTGCTAGCACATCATTTTTAAAAGGGATTTTTTTTAGAAAAGAAAAATGGTGCTCGATACCTCAGGTGATGCTGTGCGTTCAACTCGAGAGCTTGCACTAGACTTTGGGAATCATGCTGGAGCCGAAGAGTATTGCTTAGTGATTTTACTTTGATTATGCTCGCATGTGACCCCCCTCAATTTAAAGTGATGAGGTAAAGCCGTGCTCGATGACTCAGGTATGTTGTGTGATCTTACACTGAGTTGCTCACATATGGTCTCTTGAGCTTTATTGTGCAATAAGCCAAACCATGCTTCATGCCTCGGGTTATGCTGTGTGTTCCACTCGAGAGCTCGTACGAGAGTTTATGAGATTGTTGTGTGATGAGTAAAACTGTGCTGGAGCCATCATGTATTGCTTAGTGATCTTGCACAGACCTGCTCGCATGTGATTTTTGAGACAATGGAAATAGGTGATAAGGATCCATGGGAGCATGATGTACCATGAGCGTTAGCCATGCGGTACAATGTGTCGTGATATCTTAGTAATTTTGTGTGAGCTGAAGGGATGGTTGATCCACCTCCCCAAGCATAGGGTTTTCGCATACCTGATCAGTGTTACCTGGAATCCAAACTATAGCCATAAGTCTTCTTTTATCTGTGTGATATGACATTGTGTTGTTACTGTGTGAGGTGACAAATGTCACCACTGCTGTGTGATACAGGGTGATATAAAATCCCATTACATGTCTCATGTTCATTGATTTACAAAGAGATTTGTAAGTGTGTTATGTGTGAACTGATAAACAAAGCTGTGTGGTTTTCAAAGATTGAACCGTGTGAATTGATGATGTATATGCATGTACCCATCTAGCAAATTAATGATTTCACATCGATAAAAGATGTTTTTAACGAATGCATATGTTTTGTAAGGGAAATAAATGATTATATTTTAGCATGTAGATAGTGTAGTTTTCTACCTGCTTTCATACTTTCCTTACTGAGCATGTTAGCTCACCCCCTTATTTCCTCCTCCACAGATACTACGTAGTAGTGATTACTGCAGTTGCCCTGCTACGGTGTGCTTCAGTTCTCCAACAATATAGAGGTATACATTAATGAGAGAAAAATTTTATATCCTATAATTTAATGCACAATCTAGTGATCTTTTGTAGGAAAGGGATGTATATAATAGAAATTGATGTAAACGTTTCCACACATTTTTATAAAAGAACGGTTTCTATTTCGTTAAATGAATTTAAATTATGAATGGACGAGATGTGGATATAGATATGGATGTTGATTCGTAGTCTAACTGTTAGTAGTAAGATAAGTCACCGAAAGAGGGTCGTGACAGAGATTGGTATCAGAGCTTGAGTTAGACCGATGTGACTTAGTGTCCATAGTTAGGAAAAATATACATCCCTAAAGTATTGTGCATTATTTGGATACAATTATGTATACCAAGCTGGAAATGTAACTGAGACACTTGTTATTGAGTATGCAGGATGTCTGATAGATGACGTACTCGTCGAGGAGAGAGTTCGCTCTCTCAGGGGCATAAAGATGAGCCCGAGAGGTACAGTGGGTCCAGTTCTAGTAGGGATCCACCTGGTCTTTGTGAGGCCATTGAGGAACGTATAGCGCAGTGTAGACACAGTCATGGAGGAGTTTACACAGGCAATGGCCAGCTTTGAGGGTAGATAGGAGAACCCTACTGGTCAAGCTGCTGCACCTGAGAGAGAAGAACTAGTACAGCCTGGACCGAGACCTCGGGCTGCAGAGGCAGAGATACCTGCACCCCCTCCAGTTCAAGACATTCCCCCACCAGTGCAGTATCCTGTAACTCCATAGCAGGTTGGTGGAGAGGGAGTTTATGATTGTGACCTGGGCAGGTTGAGACAGTTCAGGAAGTTTGGACCACCTTCGTTCAGCGGGGTGAATGACCCAATGTTAGCAGAATAGATTCTTCCATTGCTCTACCACAGAGAAGGTTACTTTTGCCGCTTTTGTATTAGAAGGTGAGGCTGAGCATTGGTGGATGGCCACCGAGCTGATTCTGAGTGCACGTCACCCGGTGGTGACTTGGGATATATTTTTAGATGCCTTGAGGAGGTAGTACATTCCATCCACTGCTTAGAGGAAGATGCAGATGGAATTTTTGACCTTGACTCAGGGGAACCGTACTGTGGCTGAGTACGAGTCTGGATTCACATCCTTGGGTAGATATGACACAGTGACCATGGGCTGTCTAAACAAGATGTAAGACCCGTATTTTTGTATATAAACCTTATGAAATGCATAAGTATAGACATGTACATGCTATGTGAAACATAAATGATATAAGTCCATAATTTGATGTACACACTTGTGATATAAGTTTGTGATATACACATAAGTTTCATTATGTATAAATGTGAAGAAATGGACTTTTCGCAATGATAAATGTGAATAGAACTCAAAATGAGTAGTGTGGTAAAATGGAAGGAAGTTACATAAGTTGCATAAGGCTTTATACTTCCATTTGATATATATTGTATACCTTTGGTTATACAATGAATACACATAAGTTTTAATATGCATAAAGGATAAATGGATGTCATTTTCAAGCCTTAAAGATGGTTGAATGAGAAAATGACTATGGCAGCATAATCAAGTATGTTTGGTGTGAGTTACTGCAGCAAAGTGCAGTAAAATCTGAAAAAATATGGATGCCAGATCGATCTCAAAGGAGGAAAGATAGATTTGGAAGAGCCAAAACTGCTTCTGTTCGAGCAATGGAACAGGGCAGATCGATCTCCAATGGAACCAGATCGATCTCCTTAAGCTACTGACTTGCAACAGATCGATCTCATGCAAGAGAAAGTCGATCTCATTAAGCTTGGAAGGTTAGTTTCAAGAGGAAAAATGCAGAGTAGATCGATCTCTTAGGGTAGTAGATCGATCTCATCAAGGTAATTTCTATACAACAGGATCTGCTGACCTGCATTTCATGGGAAAAACCAAAACCTTTCCATGTTTTGACACCAAGTGACCTAAATCCCCCCTCTAAATTATAAACACTTTCCATAGAGGTTAGAGGCAAGTTTGTTTGATCAAAGTTGTTCATAGAGTGGAGAAGAACAACATAGTTAGAAGCTAGAAGTTGAGGTGATCCATTTAAGGGAGAGAAGGAGTTATTCCCCCAAAGTGTGCTAAATGGAGAAAAGCTGAGATTGGTAAGATTTCAATATCTCAATCTCATATATGTTAATTTATAGACTGGTGTGTGTAGATTGCTATATAATTTAATGGTTTAAACATCTTAGAAGTGCTAAACTATTCATAACCTAGAAAATGGCTAAATGAGCTAAAATGAAGAGTTGTTGAGTAAGCATGGATTTGACGATGATTTAAGCATGCCTAGATGTTATTAACCATGTGTAGATGCTTATAAAATGATTTGATGAAGTTCATGTGCTAGAAATAAAAGTAGCTCAAATTGACTATATGCGGTGTTTGATAAAATGCCACAATAGAGTGAAAATCATGAACTTGAGGTATTAAGAGTGTAATACCGATTTAAGATGAATCGATAGACTTGAGGAGTCTAAGGGATTCTTGGAAAAGAGTTATAGACTCGAAATGGACTTGTAAGAGGATAAAGTCCACTAAGGCATAAAAAGGGAAAATGAGAATTAAATGGCTAAATGCATTGATTTGAATATCATGCATGTGAAATAAAGTAAATTACAGTATACTGATATGTGTGATGCATAATTTCATCTCTGAAAGATAAAGTTGGTGTTGATAAGACCGGATCATAAGCGATTAGAATCAAGGAAAAAGATTCAAGTGTGATTTAAGGTAAGGGACTTATGTAAGCTATAAAGAAAGCTATACATATGTTTTCTTATCTGCTGTGTGACTTGCAAGTGATAATAGATAGATATTGATATATCTAGAAGAAAACTATGTATGAAAATAGGTCGATAAGCATGTGTTGCATGACTTCTGTGATTGTTGTGAAAAAAGATTTTTCAAATGTTTTGAAAAAAAACAATAATAGACAGGCTCTGATTTTAACCAATTGTATGAAATGTGTAGACAGAGTGATCGAAGGGAGTTTACCCTCTCACTCATACTTAGTGAAAAGAGTCGTTCTATTTCTTTACTGTGTGGAGTCGTGCTGAGCATGAGAGGCAATGGTAGATTGACCAGCCCTGCTCGTACATTGTTTTCAAAGGGATTTTAAGAAAGTAAATGAGTGCTTGATGCCTCGAGGATATTGTGTATTCCACTCAAGAGCTCGCACGTGATTTTGAGACAATAGAAATGGGTGATAAGGATCCATGGGAGCACGATGTACCGTGAGTGTTAGCCATAGGGTACGATGTGTTGTGACTATCTGTGTGATAACTATGTAAGATCTGTGTGATATCTGTGTGATGCTGAAGGGATGGTTGATCTGTCTCCCTATGCATGGGGTTCCCACACACCTGATCAGTGTAGCCTAGAATCCGACTATGGCCATAAATTTGTAAAAGTTGCACAACTATGTATTTGTGTGATACGATATAGTCACTACTATGTGAGGTGACAAACATCCTCCTTTGCTATGTGTCTAGGGATGGGATGACCCATGATTTACGTCTCAACGTGAAACTGACTTACAAAGTATAAAGTATTTTTATATGTGATCTGTGTAAATTGAGTATGTTGTGTAAATCTGTGTGGTATCGAAAGATGATCTGTGTAAAAAGTGATTTCAAGTGTGAACTGTATACAGTTTTAAACTCAGTGGTTTTGGATGATAAACTGTGTGAATATGCATATAACCATCTGGCGAATTAACGGTTTCGCATTGATGGAAATTGATTTAAAGAACATGTATATTATCTTATAAGGATATGTGAGTATGTATTTTAGCATGTAGATAGTGTAGTTATCTACCTGCTTGCACATTTTCCTTACTAAGCGCATTATGCTCATCTCCTTATTTCCTCCTTCATAGATAATACGCAGTAGTGAGTACTGTTGTCGTCCCTGCTACGGTATTCTATAGTCATTCAGCAATTCAGAGAGGTATACACTATGTGACGATATGAAAGAGAAATATTGTATCCTTTAAATTAATGCACAGTCTAGTAATGTGTTGTACAAAAAGGGGATGTATAGTTAATAGGAACTGGTGTAAACGCTTCCGCATATGTTATGAAAGTCCAATTTCTATTTCAATTTGTTAATTTCATTAATGAAACTATAAATGAGTAAGATATGGATTGGATTTGACTCACCGCCTAACTAAAAGTGGTAAGTGTAAAGGTAAACGGTCGCAGAAGAGGATCGTGATAGAATTAATGGTATCAGAGCAAAGTTGGTCTGATGTGAGTCATGCCCACAAATAAGAAATTATACATCCCTAAAGTACTGTGCGTTATTAGGATACAATGTGTATTCCAACCTGGAAATGTTAACTGAGATACTTGATATTGAGTATGTAGGATGTCTGATAGATGACGTGGTCGTAGAGGAGAGAGTTCACGCTCTCATGGGCATAGAGATGAGCCCGAGAGGTGTAGTGGGTCTAGTTCTCTTAGAGATCCACCTGAGCTTAGTGAGGTCGCTGAGGCCAGAAATGCGCAGTTACAGTGCAGTGTAGACACAGTGATGGGAATGTTTACACAATTTATGGCCAGAATGGAGGCTAGACAAGAAAACCTTATAGGTTAGGCTGTGTCATCTGAGAGAGATGAACCAACACAGCCTGCACCGAGACCTCGAGATATAGAGGCAGAGATACCTACACCTCCCCCAGTTTAGGATATTCCCTCACCAGTTGATGATCCTGTAGTTTCACAACATGTTGGTGGAGAAGGAGTTTATGACTATGATCTAGGTAGACTGAGGGAATTCTGGAAGTTCGGACCACCTTCTTTTAGTGGGGTGAAGAACCAGTGTCAGCTGAGCATTGGATATACAGTATGGAGAAGCTCTACCGATTTTTCCATTGCTATAACATTGAGAAGGTCACCTTTGCGGTTTTTGTGCTAGAGGGAGAAGTCAAGCATTAGTGGATAGCCACACAGTCGATGTTGAGTGCAAAGCACCCGTTTATGACATGAGATATATTCCTAGACGCCTTTAGAAGGCAATATGTTTCAGCCACTGTACAGAGGAAGATGCAGATGGAATTTTTTACATTGACTCAAGGGAACCGTACAGTGGATGAGTACGAGTCTGGATTTACATCCCTAGGCATGTATGACACAGTTACGATGAACTATCAGGACAGAAAGGTCCAGAAGTTTATTGAGGGATTGAGACTTTTAATCAGAGCTCGACTGGCTCCGTTTGACATTACCACCTATGATGAGGCAGTAAAAGAGCTCAGCTGTGTGAGCAAGATTATGAGTTGCATGCCTCAGAGTTAAGCAAGAGTGGTAAGGGCAAGGATAGAGACCGAAAGAGATCGGTTGATGATAGAGGATTCTAAAAAAGTCGAAGGTTATTCGATTGGTTATTCGGTAAGGGGACTAAGATTGAGGAGATACAAGAGGGGTCTGTGAAACCTCTAGTGCATCCAACTTATTCTCTAGCATCGAGGGCTACGGGCATAGTTATTGGTGGACCCAGACCTACCACTGAGCAATGTTGGATGTGTGGTAGATATCATGGCGGTAGACCATGCCCTATGACGAGAGTATGCTATAGATGCCTAAAGTCAGGCACATAGCTCGTGATTACCCAGAGTTGGTAGATACAGCACCCAGAAGGGTAAAGAACCAGAAAAGGCTAAGGTTAAGACACCTACACCTAAAAGGAAAGCCACAGCTGAAGAGAAAAGGAAACAAGTTGTTGGCCGTGGGTGAGTGTTTGCTTTGGACCAGGCTTTTACTGAGACTTCCAAGGATGTGATAAAAGGTACCATCCAAGTCTTTAATTTTATAGCATTAGCATTAATTGACCCTGGTGCCACACATTCATTCATATCACCTAATTTTGCATGTAAGTTGGTAGAACATGTACTACCTGTACCTTTAGGTAGGGTAATGCTTATAAGTCTTCCACTTAGAGAGAATGTGATGACCGAGTATGTCTGTAACAGTTGTAAGTTGAAAGTAGGGGATAAGGATATGTTAGCCAATCTTATTCTATTAAACTGAGAGATTTTGATGTAATATTAGGAATGGATTGGTTAGCTACAAACCAAGTTGTTTTAGACTGTTATGCTAAGACAGTGATGTTTCCTACCCTTGAAAAGCATATTGTAAGCTTTGCAAAGAAATGAAAGAAATAGAAAATTATGTCCAAAGATGGATGTTTTACTAATCAAATGTGATTGTAATATGTTGAAGGTTTTATAGCATATGTGGCTGATTTAGATAAGGCGTCTCCGGATATAGTTGACATCCCTATGTTGAGAGAATTCCCCGATGTCTTTCAGAAAGAATTACCAGGATTGCCACCAGATAGAAAGATGGAATTCTGTATTGACTTGGTGCCTGGAACGAAATCGATATCCAAACCACCGTATCGAATGGCTCCAGTGGAATTGGAGGAGATAAAGAAACAGTTGCAAGAGCTGTTGGAAAAAGGGTTTATCAGATCGAGTGTATCACCTTAGGGAGCACCAGTTTTGTTTGTAAAGAAGAAAGATTGGAGTCTCCGACTGTGTATAGACTACCAGTTGTTGAACAAGGCTACCATCAAGAACAAATATCCCCTTCCACGAATTGATGATCTATTGGATCAGTTGTAGGGAGCACAGATCTTTTCAAAATTGATCTGAAGTCTGGGTATCATAAATTGAGGATTCGGAGTGGAGATGTACCCAAAACAGTGTTCAGGACCCGTTATGGCCATTATGAGTTTCTAGTTATGCCATTTGGGTTGACGAATGCTTCTGCAGCATTTATAGCTTTAATGAACGATGTGTTTAAGCCATACCTGGAGAGATTCGTGATTGTCTTTATAGATGACATACTGGTGTACTCGAAGTCCAGGGAAGAGCATGCGCAGCATTTGAGAACAGTGTTACAGACCCTCCGAGATCAAGAGTTGAATGCTAAACTGAACAAGTGTGATTTTTGGCTATGTGAGATATCATTTTTATGTCATGTAGTCTCGAAAGATGGTGTATCAGTAGATCTGTCTAAGATAGAGACTGTGATACAATGGGATAGACCCAAGACGGTTACAAAAATCTGATGTTTCCTGGGTTTAGCAGGTTATTACCGATGATTTGTTGAAGGATTCTCCAAGCTGGTTGCTCCGTTAACACGTCTCACTCGAAAAGATGTGGCATTTGAGTGGGATGATAAATGTGAGAAAAGCTTCTACGAGCTAAAGAATAGACTGACCATCGCACCTATTCTCACCATACCCACCAGTTCAGGAGGTTACTCAGTGTATACAGATGCCTCAGAACAAGGACTTGGCTATGTGTTGATACAGGATGGGAAGGTAGTATCCTATGGATCCAGATATGTCATGCCCCGCTTTTATGAACCCTTCTATCCATACATTCTCTACTACGGTTGGGCTGTGAGAAGATGCAATTACTAAAAATTCATTCATGTACAGCGGAATATTTAAAACTTTAATTCACACTCCCAAGTGTGTGTGTAAATACACAAAATTAATTGTATAAATACCAAGTGTTTACATATCATCCCCATAATACTGCTTACAATTCCAAGATATAACTGTGCGATACAATATATTAGATACAAAATACTCGCGTATACAAATCTTATACCTTTGCGGATTGTGGGAGCTGTTAAACACAAAAGATCTAGAGATCACCGCTCTCTTACTTCTCAGTACCTGGAGGGGGAAAAATAGTGGGATGAGCAAACCACAGCTCAGTAAGGAAATGTATGCTAGCAGGTAGATATCGTACAACCTACATAGCCCATGCATGCCTAAACCAAAACCATGTTTTCATTATAAATGGAAATATCATACGAACAATGCATTTAAACACATGTTTCTCAATAGCATTTTCGTGTAAATCAAATGTCAAACTTCCATTTAAAACATGCTCATAAATCGTGCCCTCACGGCACGAATGGAAAATTAGAGATTTATCAAAAACACGAAATCTCTTTCACTTCTCAAATCATTCTTTCTCGCAAATCTCTTTCTTTTCTGAGATTGTCTCTGTTTCTCGAATCTCTGAGACAGGCATGAAATTTTTGGCAATCAAATATCCACGACTTATGGCCATAGTCAGTGATCCCAGGCCTCACTGATCAGGTGTGCACAGGGTATCACTTCGCCTGAAGGGGGATGGGTCAGTCCTACCCTCCGGCTCATCTCAATCCACCTCATCTCCTCGTATACTCACGGTGAAGATACGTCGTGTGTCATCTACGCCATACTCGTACTCACGTGCACCCAGCACGGTACATAGTATACCAACGGGTGACTACACTATTCTACGTACGACCGTGGACCCAAGTCCATACTCCAACTCCGATGGACTTTTCATCCTAAACCATGTCTCATATACCAGGCGAGCAAGCAGCGTGACACACAGTCAACGCAAAGCTCCAGCGCGGTACGATCTATCGTTAAGGCCCAGCCCGTTCAAATGGCCGTCGGCTGGTATCCCCTTGGGTCCCAGACCCCCAAGTTTACCTTAACTCAACAAAATAGGTGCGAGCAAGGTTCCCGCACTTTCTCAAAACCCTCGTACGAGTTAAAACTCCCGCACGGTACATCAAGGCATTAAAATGGGTGTGAGCTAACGCTTCAACACTAAATCTCATCTCAAAACTGATAGATGGCTATTTTCTCTTTTAAAACTCAAAACACGTTTATTCATACAGCATGACTCTTCATGCTAAAACATGTAAAATTAGCCAACCTATCATCAACATTTCTCAATCATCAATAACAATATAAAATTGAGAACATCATTGAAAACATGCATATCATGCTATTTTCGTACCCTATCCCATTTCTCAATACATATATACATCATAGTACTTTTCATACTTCCACATCATTTCGTAAAATTATAATATCGTACTAGTCCTAGCAATATATCTACGAAATTGTAGTAAATACGTACGAACATCTCTATAGCTAACACACAGTCCCTTACCTCATTTTACTTGTGTGCAACTATCCGCCTTTATGCTTCTTGCGTTCTCATCTCAACTTGCTCCGACGTATCATCCGAAACTGAAATTCATCCATCAAACACTCGAGTTAACGTTTCTAACTCTTGCTCAACTAATCATTTATTCAATGCCTTAAATACATATTTTACCCTTTGTGGTAAATCTCACAATTTTATCCCAATATTAACATGTCCAAACCATTCCCACAACCTAATCATCCACTCAAGATATCTCATTTATCATAAACACTTCCACACTTCACTTTCTCACACTTGACTATTTCTAAGTTATATTCATTTCATACCATTCTAGGTAGTCCTATCCACAACATGCACACCCAAATATCTTTATAATCATTAACTAAACCAATGTACTTGGATTTGTGCATTAGAACTTACCTCATTGGATTTCCTCTTGCTCCAATTAGGATTGCCCTTTATTCCTTCAATCCATCAAATGGGGAAATGCCTCTAGACTATGTTCTTCTTCTTTTTATTGTGAACAACTTTGTCTCTAATAGACTCTCCTTAAATCTCACTGAAAATGGCTGGATTTAGGGGTGAGAAAGCTAGGTTTTCTTTGAGTTGAAGTGAGAGGAAATGGTTTATCCCGAAATTCTAATGATCCAACTACTTCCATTTATAGTTTTGACTTGATGAGATCGATCTTCCTTGGGTGGAGATTGATCTGTTCCTCTAAAATCCCTCTTTTCTAAGACATTTTAAAGGCAGGAGATCGATCTGCTGTCAAACAGAAGCTTAAGGAGATCGATCTGGTCTTATGGGAGATCGATCTGCTTCCAACCCGAGAGCTAAAGAGATCGATCTGCTTCCTTTGGAGATCGATCTGTTCCCTTCCATTTCTCACATAAGAGCATTCTGGATCTCCTAGATCGATCTCTCATCCTATGAGATCGATCTGGCCTTCACAAATTCCAGATTTCCTGCAGTTCCTCTTCAACAACCCTTACCAAACACCCTTAATTTGCTACCATGATCATTTCCTCATTCATTCATCTTTGAGACTTGAAAATGGGATCCATCCTCACTACATACACGTTAAAACTTGTGTAGAATCTTTGTATAACCAAATATATACGATATTACTCGAATGGAAATATACACTTATGTAAATCTTTCCTTCCATTTTACTATACTACTTATATTCCATTTCGATCACATTCTTCTCGTGTTCAAGTTTATTTCTTCCTACTCATTCATAATGCAACTTGTATGTATAATCACAATTCTTATTACAAGTGCGTACATAATCTTATAAACTTACATTGCATATACTTCACATTACAATACATCATCTTACTTATGGTTTAATTTATATTCCCATGTTCCTATATACAGCTATACATGTACGGGGTCTCACATTCTCCCCCACTTAGAGAATTTGGTCCTCCAAATTAGAACTAATTCAATCCGTGAATCATTCGGGATACTTTTCCCGCATCAAACTTTCCAGTTCCCATGTGGCCTCTTCCACAGTGTGATGTTGCCACAAAACCTTAACCAATGAAATCGTCTTGTTTCACAACACCTTCTCTTTCCTGTCCAACACCCTGATCGGTCTCTCGACATACGACATATCTTTCTTGAGCTCCAACGGCTCATAACTAATTACATGTGTCGGATCCGGGTAGTACTTCCGAAGCATAGAAATGTGGAAGACATTGTGGACTTCTGCTAGCTCAGGTGGTAAGGCTAGCCTATATGCTCCTTCTCCCACTCTATCCAAAATCTCGAAGGGACCAATGTAATGAGGACTTAATTTTCCTTTCTTCCCAAACCTCATTATTCCCTTAGAAGGAGATACTTTCAAAAATACGGACTCGCCAACATCAAACTCAAGTGGTCTCCGTCTCCTGTCAGCATAGCTCTTTTGTCGACTTTAAGCTGTTCGCAGCCTCTCGCATATTATCTGAACATCCTCGGAGGCTTACTTAACCAAATCGGGAGCGAGCAATTGTCTGTCACCAACTTCTTCCCAACCAATGGGCGATCGGCATCTACGACCGTATAGTGCCTCATAAGGGGCCATACCAATACTTGAGTGATGACTGTTATTGTAGGCGAACTCAATCAATGGCAAGTGATCGTCCCATGAGCCTCTAAAATCCAGCACACACGCTCTCAACATATCCTCCAGGGTCTGTATAGTCCTCTCTGACTGATCATCTGTCTGAGGATGAAAAGCGGTGCTAAAACTCAACTGGGTCCCCATCGCTTCCTGGAAATGTCCCCAAAAGTGGGAAGTGAAGCGGGCATCCCGATCAGAAACAACACTCACTGGGATTCCATGCAATCTCACTATTTCTCGCACATACAGGTTCGCCAGTGCACTCAATGTATCTGTAGATCTCATGGCTAAGAAATGTGTCGATTTCGTTAACCGATCTACTATCACCCATATCGCATCACGGTTCTTATGGGTTCTCGGTAACCCCATCACAAAATCCATGGTGACATGCTCCCACTTCCATGTTGGTATCGATAGAGGTTGTAATAATCCTCCTGGTTTCTGATGTTCGACTTTTACTTGCTGACAAATGAGACATCTAGCGACATACTCAGCTATGTCTCTCTTCATTCCAGACCACCAATATGCTTTTCGGAGATTTTGATACATCTTACTACTCCCCGGGTGTATCGTGTATCTCGACGAGTGTGCCTCTGATAAGATCAGCTTTCTCAGCTCTACATCCTTAGGAACACATATTCTATCTCTAAACCTTAGTATTCCATCTGGACTCAATATAAAATCGGTACCCTTCCCTTTCC
The DNA here is from genome assembly GCA_033439115.1 of Firmiana major. NCBI lineage: Eukaryota > Viridiplantae > Streptophyta > Magnoliopsida > Malvales > Malvaceae > Firmiana > Firmiana major. The sequence goes on along the minus strand of CM065903.1, from coordinate 13,826,497 downwards.
GAATTTGGCTAATCATGACAATACACCATTGATCAATTTGCTGAGCTTGTCGGATTCTCTCAATCAACTCCGGTTCTAATCTCAAGCTAGCAATAATCCCATAGCTGCCAATCTCAGGTAGGGTCATATCCAGACTAAGGTTCGTGAATTGTTCCAACAACTCGTGCTCTCTAACCATCATATGAGATACCAACCCGAGACTCTTCCGACTCAATGCATCGGCAACCACATTTGCCTTCCCCGGGTGGTATAAGATCTCACAATCATAGTCCTTGAGGAGTTCCAACTACCTCCTCTGTCTCATGTTTAACTCCTTTTGTGAGAATAGATATTTCAGACTCTTATGATCCGTAAAGATCTGAAATCTCTCACCATATAAGTAGTGGCGCCATATCTTCAATGCAAACACTACGGCCGCTAACTCCAAATCGTGAGTGGGGTAGTTCTTCTCATGATCTTTCAGCTGTCTAGATCTATAAGCTACTACCCTTCCATCTTGCATCAAAACACAGCCTAGTCCTTGATGCGAAGCATCTGTATACACCGAGTAATTCCCTGAACTGTTAGGGATGACAAGAACTGGCGCGGTGCTTAATCTGTGCTTAAGTTCCTGAAAACTCCTCTCACAAGCTTCATCCCATGAAAACTCCACACTCTTCCTCGTAAGACGTGTCAATGGAGCAGCTAATCTAGAGAAACCTTCTACAAATCTCCTGTAGTAACCAGCCAAACCCAGAAAACTTCTGATCTCTGTGACTGTCCTAGGTTGTTCCCACTGAACAACTGCCTCAATCTTGGATAGATCTACTGACACCCCATCCTTCGATATAACATAGCCTAGAAAAGAAATTTGTTCTAGCCAAAAGTCACATTTGTTAAGCTTGGCATATAACCTTTTCTCTCGGAGGGTTTGCAAAATAATCCTTAAGTGCTGCTCATGCTCTTCTCTGGACCTTGAATACACCAATATATCATCAATGAAAATAATTACGAATTGGTCCAGGTATGGCTTGAATACTTCGTTCATTAGAGCTATAAAAGCTGCCGGCGCATTGGTCAACCCAAAAGGCATCACTAAAAATTCGTAATGGCCATAGCGGGTACGAAATGCTGTCTTGGGCACATCCTCCTTCCGAATCTTCAATTGATGATACCCAGACCTCAGATCTATCTTGGAGAAGATCTGTGCTCCCCGAAGCTGATCCAATAAATCGTCAATGCGTGGTAAGGGGTACTTATTCTTGATTGTAGCCTTGTTCAACATCCGATAGTCGATGCACAACCTGAGGCTCCCATCTCTCTTCTTCATAAATAGTACCGGGGCTCCCCATGGTGAGACGCTCGGTCTTATGAACCCCTTCTCTAACAACTCTTGCAGCTGTTTCCTTAATTCCTCTAACTCAACTGGAGCCATCCTATATGGTGACTTCGATATTGGTACGGTTCCAGGCGTCAAGTCTATACCGAATTCCGTTTCTCTATCAGGTGGCAATCCTGGTAGATCGTCTGGAAAGACATCAGGAAATTCTCTGACCACTGAGATGTCCTCCATATCCGGATGTACTTTGTTCAAATCCACCACATAAGCAACAAAACCTTCAAAACAACACTCGAGCCATTTATACCAAAGTACTTTACTTAACACAAAATTTAAGATTTCATTTCTTCTCTTAAAATCTTACAACACATTCTTCAGGTAGAGAAAACTTAATGGACTTAGAACGACAGTCTATGACAGCGTGATTGGCGGATAACCAATCCATTCACAAAATTACATCAATGTCATACATATTCAACAAAATCAAGTTGACTGTCATGCACTTATCTCCCACCCTCACTTTACAATCTTTATACACTTGTTCAACTAATTGGCTCACTCTCATGGGAGTACTTATTAGTAAAGTCCTACTCAAGTATGTGGGCTCTACAAAACCTTTTAACTTAGATGCACATGCAGGTGATATGAAGGAATGCGTAGCAACAGAATCAAACAAAGCAATAACCTCCAAATTGAAAATCAAGATTGTACCTTTTATCACTTCAGAAGAGGTATCAGCCGATGCCTGGTCTATCGCATACACCCTGCCTTGACCCACAACTTGTTTTCCTTTTCCTTCAGCCGAGGCTTTCTTTCTTGCAAGAGGTGCAACTGTAGGAACACTCTCTGGCTCTTTACCCCTATGTGGAATTGCCTCAACTATCTCCGGGCACTCTCTGGCATAATGTCCAAATTTACCACATCTGAAGCATCGGGTACCCTGAAGATGACATGGCCTACCACCATGGTATCGACCGCATAACCTTACACTGATCTGTAGTCGGTCGGGGTCCACCAATCACTATACCCCTAGCTGGTGTCTGAGTCGGAGGCATAAAAGGTCTAGCAACCTTTTTCTGGAACTCATCTACCTCTCTCCGACGTTTACTCATGAATTTTCGACCAAATTTGGCACTCTTGCCATCTCCCAGCTTCCTCGGTCCCTTGTCCTTACCCCAACTAAACTCAAAAATCTGCAAGTCATAATCTTGCTCACATAACTGGGCCCGTCGCACAGCCTCTTTATATGTAGCGACATCAAATGGGGCCAACTTCGCTCAGATCGAAGGCCTCAGTCCATCTACAAATCTACAGACTCTGATAGCCTCACTCCTGATCGAGTCCGGATCATATCTACCCAGTGAAGTGAATCGTGACTCGTACTCATCAACTGTTCGATTCCCTTGAGTCAGATTCAGAAATTCCATCTGTAGTCTCCGTCGAGCAGTATCTGGGATGTATTGCTCTCTGAAAACGTCCAAGAACATATCCCAAGTGATAACCATTCCTTGAGCTCTTAACATCGGCCTAGTGGACTTCCACTAGTGCTCTGCTTCGCCTCTCAATACAAAGGCCGCAAGCGCTACTCTCTCCGTAGCTGAACATCTACAGAAGTCGAATAACTTCTCCATTTTACTGATCCAGTCCTCAGCCACCGTCGGATCCTTTATCCCGCTAAACGAAGGAGGCTTAAAGTCCATAAAGTGCCTCAATCTTTCCATATCACAATCATATCCATACCCCAAATCATCATCATGCTGATGTGGGGCTACCAGAGGAGGTACCGGTCGAATATGAGGTTCCCGTGGCCTAGCCAGTTCAGCTTGCGCAGGTGCAACATTCTCAGGTTCAGGTGCAGCTGCTGGGGGATTCGGTGCAGCCTGTCCCTCTGTACCAGGTGTACCCTCAAACCTAGCCATGATCTGACCCATCATGGTCAACATCGTGCGCATGTCTTCCTCCAATCGAGTTATTCGAGGATCAGAAGCCTCTATCTGTTCCTGGGGCTCATGACTAGAGGATGATCTACTGTGCCTCTGAGTTTGTCATTTTGCCCTCGAGCTCTTGAGCTCTCTCCCCTCTTGCGGTGTCTCTCAGGCATAACTCACTAGCCTGATAACTTTCCTGCGTTATAACAAACATTTAATTCACTACCAGCTCCGCACACACATTTGTATCTAAATATCGCACAGTAACTTGGGGATGTATGTTTTCTTAGTCCTAAACATCAACTCACATCAGACCAACCACGCTCTGATACCAAACCTGTCATGCCCCGCTTTTATGAACCCTTCTATCCATACATTCTCTACTACGGTTGGGCTGTGAGAAGATGCAATTACTAAAAATTCATTCATTTACAGCGGAATATTTAAAACTTTAATTCACACTCCCAGGTGTGTGTGTAAATACACAAAATTAATTGTATAAATACCAAGTGTTTACATATCATCCCCATAATACTGTTTACAATTCCAAGATATAACTGTGCGATACAATATATTAGATACAAAATACTCGCGTATACAAATCTTATACCTTTGAGGATTATGGGAGCTGTTAAACACAAAAGATCTAGAGATCACCGCTCTCTTATTTCTCAGTACCTGGAGGGGGAAAAATAGTGGGATGAGCAAACCACAGCTCAGTAAGGAAATGTATGCTAGCAGGTAGATATCGTACTACCTACATAGCCCATGCATGCCTAAACCAAAACCATGTTTTCGTTATAAATGGAAATATCATACGAACAATGCATTTAAACACATGTTTCTCAATAGCATTTTCGTGTAAATCAAATGTCAAACTTCCATTTAAAACATGCTCATAAATAGTGCCCTCACGGCACGAATGGGAAATTAGAGATTTATCAAAAACACGAAATCTCTTTCACTTCTCAAATCATTCTTTCTCGCAAATCTCTTTCTTTTCTGATATTGTCTCTGTTTCTCGAATCTCTGAGACAGGCATGGAATTTTTGGCAATCAAATATCCACGACTTATGGCCATAGTCAGTGATCCCAGGTCTCACTGATCAGGTGTGTACATGGTATCACTTCGCCTGAAGGGGGATGGGTCAGTCCTACCCTCCGGCTCATCTTAATCCACCTCATCTCCTCGTATACTCACGGTGAAGATACGTCGTGTGTCATCTACGCCATACCCGTACTCACGTGCACCCAGCACGGTACATAGTATACCAACGGGTGACTATACTATTCTACATACGACCGTGGACCCAAGTCCATACTCCAACTCCGATGGACTTTTCATCCTAAACCATGTCTCATATACCAGGCGAGCAAGCAGCGTGACACACAGTCAACGCAAAGGTCCAGCGCGGTACGATCTATCGTTAAGGTCCAGCCCGTTCAAATAGCCGTCGGCTGGTATCCCCTTGTGTCCCAGACCCCCAGGTTTACCTTAACTCAACAAAACAGGTGCGACCAAGGTTCCCGCACTTTCTCAAAACCCTCGTGCGAGCTAAAACTACCGCACGGTACATCAAGGCATTAAAACGGGTGTGAGCTAACGCTTCAACACCAAATCTCATCTCAAAACTGATAGATGGCTATTTTCTCTTTTAAAACTCAAAACACGTTTATTCATACAGCATGACTCTTCATGCTAAAACATGTAAAATTAGCCAACCTATCATCAACATTTCTCAATCATCAATAACAATATAAAATTAAGAACATCATTGAAAACATGCATATCATGCTATTTCCTTACCCTATCCCATTTCTCAATACATATATACATCATAGTACTTTTCATACTTCCACATCATTTCATAAAATTATAATATCGTACTAGTCCTAGCAATATATCTACGAAATTGTGGTAAATACGTACGAACATCTCTATAGCTAACACACAGTCCCTTACCTCGTTTTACTTGTGTGCAACTATTCGCCTTTATGCTTCTTGCGTTCTCATCTCGACTTGCTCCGGCGTATCATCCGAAACTAAAATTCATCCATCAAACACTCGAGTTAACGTTTCTAACTCTTGCTCAACTAATCATTTATTCAATGCCTTAAATACATATTTTACCCTTTGTGGTAAATCTCACAATTTTATCCCAATATCAACATGTCCAAACCATTCCCACAACCTAATCATCCACTCAAGATATCTCATTTATCATAAACACTTCCACACTCCACTTTCTCACACTTGACTATTTCTAAGTTATATTCATTTCATACCATTCTAGGTAGTCCTATCCACAACATGCATACCCAAATATCTTTATAATCATTACCTAAACCAATGTACTTGGATTTGTGCATTAGAACTTACCTCATTGGATTTCCTCTTGCTCCAATTAGGATTGCCCTTTATTCCTTCAATCCATCAAATGGGGAAATGCCTCTAGACTATGTTGTTCTTCTTTTTGTTGTGAACAACTTTGTCTCTAATAGACTCTCCTTAAATCTCACTGAAAATGGCTGGATTTAGGGGTGAGAAAGCTAGGTTTTCTTTGAGTTGAAGTGAGAGGAAATGGTTTATCTCGAAATTCTGATGATCCAACTGCTCCCATTTATAGTTTTGACTTGAGGAGATCGATCTTCCTTGGGTGGAGATCGATCTGTTCCTCTAAAATTCCTCTTTTCTAAGACATTTTAAAGGCAGGAGATCGATCTGTCGAGGCTAGAGATCGATCTGCTGTCAAACAGAAGCTTAAGGAGATCGATCTGGTCTTATGGGAGATCGATCTGCTTCCAACCCGAGAGCTAAAGAGATCGATCTGCTTCCTTTGGAGATCGATCTGTTCCCTTCCATTTCTCACATAAGAGCATTCTGGCTCTCCCAGATCGATCTCTCATCCTATGAGATCGATCTGGCCTTCACAAATCCCAGATTTCCTGCAGTTCCTCTTCAACAACCCTTACCAAACACCCTTAATTTGGTACCATGATCATTTCCTCATTCATTCATCTTTGAGACTTGAAAATGGGATCCATCCTCACTACATACACATTAAAACTTGTGTAGAATCTTTGTATAACCAAATATATACGATATTACTCGAATGGAAATATACACTTATGTAAATCTTTCCTTCCATTTTACTATACTACTTATATTCCATTTCGATCACATTCTTCTCGTGTTCAAGTTTATTTCTTCCTACTCATTCATAATGTAACTTGTATGTATAATCACAATTCTTATTACAAGTGCGTACATAATCTTATAAACTTACATTGCATATACTTCACATTACAATACATTATCTTACTTATGGTTTAATTTATATTCCCATGTTCCTATATACAGCTATACATGTACGGGGTCTCACAAGATAGCTTAAGGACCATGAGAGTAACTACCTGACACATGACTTAGAGTTAGCAGTCGTTATATTTGCATTGAAAATATGGCGCCACTACTTATACGGTGAGAAATTTCAGGTGTATACTGATCATAAGAGTCTCAAATATCTATTTTCACAGAAAGAGTTAAATATGAGGCAGAGACGATGGATAGAGCTTCTGAAAGATTATGATTACGAAATATTGTACCATCCAAGAAAGGCTAATGTTATGGCTGATGCCCTGAGTAGAAAGAGCCTTGGAATGGTATCGTACATAATGGTCAGGGAATATGAGCTGCTTGAGCAGTTTGCTCACCTCAGGTTGGATATAGACCCTCTTGATGTTGACAATGCCTGTGTGATAGCTAGCCTACGAGTGGAACCGAATATGATTAACCAGATACGCCAGGCTCAGCATGTCGAACTACTGTGTGAGGATCGTGCGAGGCAGATTCAGAGGGGTGGTGTGACCGATTTCTTTGTGAGTAATAATGGCCTACTGAGGTTTAAAGGCAGGATTTGCGTTCCCAATGACCCAAAATTAAAAAGATTGATATTGACAGAAGCTCATTCATCGAGATACACATTGCATCTGTGAGGTAATAAGATGTACCAAAACCTCCAAAAAGTTTATTGGTGGTCAGGAATGAAAAGGGATATCGCAAAGTTTGTGGCAAGATGTCTGGTATGTCAGCAAGTAAAGGTAGAGCATCAGAAACCTGCAGAGTTATTGCAGCTCTACCAGTACCAACATGGAAATGGGAGCATGTCACCATGGATTTCATCATGGGATTGCCAAGAACTAAGAGGAACCATGATGCTATCTGGGTAGTGATTGACAAACTGATGAAATCAGCCTACTTTCTAGCAATGAAATCTACAGATGCCTTGAGTAGTTTAACAGAGTTGTATGTACGGGAGATAGTGAGGCTATATGGTGTTCCAATGAGTATTGTATCAGATAGTGATTCCATTTTACTTCGTGCTTTTGGGAACAACTCCAAGAAGCTATAGGAACCCGATTGAGTTTCAGTACTGCTTTCCATCCTCAAATCGATGGTCAATCAGAGAGAACCTGTCATGACCCAATTCCATTCTCTTTAACCGAAAATCACTAAAAATTTTTCGCGTTTTACTGTTACCTTACCCGATCGTGAACTAACTCACCACACACTATTGGGCTGTGAGTCAATAATAAACTCCACATCTTATTCATTCTCAGTTAAATAAAACGATGTCATACATTTGCATTTAATCTTGTACTTATACAAAAGCATGTTTTACTGACATCTACATCCCCCACAATTACAACTCAAAAGAATATTGTGCTTTTATATTATTTAGATACAAAAAGAATCACTGTGTATATACCTCTAAGCGATGGAGATGCAGCGGAGTCCAAAATACCACGCCTCAGTCCTCACTGGGCTACTATGCACGCTCTGTAGGGGGCAAATAGAGAGGGATGAGCAACCACATGCTCAGTAAGGCAATAATGCAAGCATGGTAGATAACTACTCCATCTACATGCTGATAGTGTTATGCATAAAACATTTATGGTAGGAGCATGAGGAATAAAACTATGCCATATGAGTATACATATATATCATGTGTCAAAATCATGTACATTGGCATATCAAACATGGTAAAAAGAACATCATGTATAAATCATCTCATGCTCAATCTCATTTAAATTCATAAAAAGGGCAATTCATTAAGAAACCTCCTTTTTAAACCAACATCATAAACCTCTTTCTCAACACATAAATACCACCAAATCAATTCACAATCACAACCACATTTTCATTTCACAATTCACGCATGTGTATAAAAACTAGGTCACTATATCAAAAGTGCCTATGTGGACCACTACATCATAAATCATCCCAGACCACACACATCCAGGTGTGCGGGGTATCATACTGGCACGAAGATGGATTATCCCTCGCCAGACTTTCTCATCACATAACCATCATGCGGTACATCATGCTCCATGTGATATACACGGTACAGCGTGCTCTGCGGACTCATATCGTGATTGGGGGTGCCATTCCTAGGTCTTACCTACCCCATACCAAGAGTTTTCCATATCCGTGAAGGAGAGCCTCCCTGCCAAACAGAGCCTCCCCGCCTAACAGAGCCTCCCTGCCTCCTCGGGCTTAAGGATGTTAGCTTGAGGATGTAGGGCTGAAGGATCCTTCCGTAAGAGAGCCTCCCCACCGAACAGAGCCTCCTCGCCTAACAGAGCCTCCCTGCCTCCTCGGGCTTAAGGATGTTGGCTTAAGGATGTAGGGCTTAAGGATCTTATCGTACCCATGTGGGAGAGGCTCCCTGCCTAACAGAGCCTCCCCACCCCTCCAAAGCTTAAGGATGTTGGCTTAAGGATCCCACCATAAGAGAGCTTCCCCACCGAACAGAGCCTCCCCGCCTAACAGAGCCTCCTAGCCTCTTTGGGCTTAAGGATGTTAGCTTAAGGATGTAAGGCTTAAGGATCTTACCAACTTTCACAACCTTATACGTATCACAATGTGTAAACTTGTGCGAGCAAAGCTCTAGCACGACTCATGCATCCTCTCATGAAGAGACGCGTACGAGTATAGCTCTAGTACGGTTATACTCATAAGACAAACCACTCAAAAGCCACGTATGAGTAGAAGCTCGAGTACAATTTATAAACATCATCATAGTTTCCAAATCAAGGTGCGAGCTAAGCTCCAGCACGTTTCATACAAATGAAAACATCAATACCCGGTGCGAGCTAGGCTCTAGCACGGTTTAATTCACATAAACATGATAGGCGGCTCATAAGCTTTTAAAGCTATCTCAAAACATATTTGGCACTTCACATGTGCTATCACAAACATCAAACCACAATAGCCATCCTATCTATCAATTCATTTAAAATGAAACACATGTTTTGTGAAAGTATTCAAAACACTTGATTTATGCAATTATTAGCCTTACTATCCCTTTTTATACATCCATGTAAACCAAATCATCCAATATTCACAACCATTTTCGCATACCAAACAACCCATTTCTCAAACGTTCATGCATTTCATAAACACCTTATAATCCCACAAATTACGAGCAGCTACCTCTATATACTTACAGAATTCCCTTACCTGGAATCGCGATGCGTGATTCCACTTCCTTAAAGCTGCTACTCATACCACTCGATTCGTTTCCAACGAACTCTTCGGGACTGCACAAAATCGTATCCCGCATTATACTCAATCCATATAATATGATATCGCGTGCATTCACTATAGTCAATTCGACCTATAGTTTTCTATTAACGCTTGTGAGGCCTCGTTTCATTACTTTACCCAAAACTCGAGTCTATGGATTCTTCTTAGGCCTATTAACTTATTCAAAATCGATATTAAATCGACATTAAGCTCATAGTGTTCATATTTCATGAATTCCCTCACTATGGCATTTATTAAGCATATACATACCCATTTTCACAATTCCTCCAAACTCACAATGAAATTTCATTTAACCACCTAAAATCATAAACATTACCTCAATAACAACTTTAGCATGCCCATAAATCATAAACTCATTCAACCCATATATTCTCACATTATAACTATTCTAGGTTTTCTAGGTCACACCAATTCCACCACATCCCTAGATAATTTATTCATCAATACTCATGCCAAACAACTCCAAAATCAATTAAATAGACAATGTACTTGGATTGGAGTGTTAGAATCTTACCAAATATGATTTTTCTTCTTGCTCCAAATGTCAATGCCCTTATCTCCTTCAATACCAACAATGGGAAAATGCCTACCCACTATGTTGTTCTTCTCTTTGATAGGAACAACTTTGCCTCTAATGGTCTCTCTTCAAATCTCACTGAAAATGGTTGATTTTAGAGAGGGAAAGTTAGGTTTTTGGGGTAGAAATGGAAGATTGGTGTTTTTCCTAAAATTTTCAGATTTTCAGCCCTCCTTATATAGAAATAGCTTGAGGAGATCGATCTGGTCCAAGAGGAGATCGATCTGGTCCCCTTAAATCTCTCATTTTCACGAAATTTTTAAGCATGAGATCGATCTGTTGAAGCATGAGATTGATCTGTCGAAGCATGAGATCGATCTGGTCCCAAACAGAGAGCTAAGGAGATCGATCTGGGTGCCTGAGGATCGATCTTTTCATCACAGAATGCTTAGGAGATCGATCTGGCCCCATTGGAGATCGATCTGCTCTATTCCATTGCCCAAATAAGAGCATTCTGGCTCTTCCAGATCGATCTCTCATCCTATGAGATCGATCTGGCCTTCATGTTTTCCAGATTTCTTGTAGTTTCCTTGTTGCAACTCATACTAACACATCCTGAATCTGTTGCCATGGCCATTTTCTCATCCATCCACCTTTATAACTTGAAAATGGCATCCATTCATACCTTATGCACGTTGAAACTTGTGTGCATTCATTGTATGTCCAAAGGTATGCTACATAAAACCAAATGGAAGCATAACTTCATTCCATTTTACCACACTACCCATTTTGAGTTTCAATCACATCCATCACTTATACGAATTCATTTCTTCATATTCATACTCTATGGAACTTGTATGTACGTTACAAATCATATTACACATACGTACATTGAATCCATGGACTTACATCGATCATACTTTACATTACAAGTCCATTCACATTCATTACACATTACAACTTTACATATAGGGGTCTCACATTCTCCCCTCCTTCAAGGAATTTGGTCCTCCAAATTAGAACCAAGTCACTCTACAAAAAGTTAGGGGTACTTCTCCCGTATTAAGTTCTTCAATTCCCATGTGGCCTCTTCCGCCGTGTGATGTTGCCAAAGAACTTTCACCAAGGGAATTGTCTTACTCCGCAACACTTTTTCTTTTCTGTCTAATATCCGAACCGACTTCTCAACATACGTCATACTCTCATGGAGCTCTAACGGCTCATATCTTATCACGTGTGCTGGGTCCAGGTGATACTTCTGAAGCATCGAGACGTGGAAGACGTTGTGGACATTTGCCAAGTCCGGTGGCAATGCCAACCTATACGCCTTATCTCCCACTCTCTCCAAAATCTCGAAGGGTCTGATATATCTAGGGCTCAGCTTGCCCTTCTTACCAAATCTCATAATACCCTTCGATGGTGATACCCTCAAAAACACCGACTCACCCTCATCAAACTCTAGTGGTCTTCGTCTCTTGTCAGCATAACTCTTTTACCGGCTCTGAGCTGTCCGTAATCTCTCACATATCAACTGGACGTCCTCAGATGCCCGCTGCACTAAGTCCAGAGCAAAAATCTGTCTGTCACCAACCTCTTCCCTTCCAATAGGGGAACGGCATCTACGCCCGTATAATGCCTCATAGGGTGCCATCCCGATACTAGCATGATAGCTATTATTATAAGCGAACTCGGCTAACTGCAGGTGGTCATCCCAGGAGCCTCTAAAATCCAGCACACACGCTCTCAACATATCCTCGAGGGTCTGTATAGTCCTCTCTGACTGCCCATCTGTCTGAGGATGAAAAGTGGTGCTAAAACTCACTCGGGTCCCCAGCGCTTCCTGAAAATGTTCCTACAAATGGGAAGTGAAGTGGGCATCCCTATCAGAAACAACGCTCACTGGTATACCATGTAGCCGTACTATCTCTCGAATATATAGGTTCGCCAACTGACTCAGTGTATCGGTAGCTCTCATAGCCAAGAAATGGGCGGACTTAGTCAATCGATCCACAATAACCCATATGGCATCATGACCTCTGCGGGTCCTCGGTAACCCCATCACAAAATCCATGGTGACATGCTCCCACTTCCAAGTCGGTATCGGTAGAGGCTGCAATAATCCTGCAGGCTTCTGATGCTCTACCTTCACTTGCTGACAAACGAGACACTTAGCGACATATTCAGCAATGTCTCTCTTCATTCCAGACCACCAATAAACCTTCCGAAGGTTTTGATACATCTTGGTACTCCCTGGATGTATCGTATACTTCGATGAGTGAGCCTCTGATAAAATCATTCTCCTGATCTCAAGATCCCTGAGAACGTACACTCTGCCTCTGAACCTCAATAAGCCATCAACACTCTGTTAAAAATCAATACCCACACCTGTCTGTATCTGCCTCAGCCAATCGATGCACCGTCGATCGCTCTGCTGGGCTTGACGAATATGGCCAATCAACTCTGGCTCTAGTCTCAAACTAGCCATGATCTCAAGTCTCTCGGATCCAGGTGGGGTTACATCTAAACTGAGGTTCGTAAAGTGTTCTAACAATTCATGTTCCCGTACCATCATATAAGACACCAACCCAAGGTTCTTTCTACTCAAAGCATCGGCAACTACATTTACCTTACCCGGGTGGTACATGATTTCACAATCATAGTCCTTCAGGAGTTCGAGCCATCTCCTCTGTCTCATATTCAGCTCTTTCTGTGAGAACAGGTACTTAAGGCTCTTATGATCTGTGAACACCTGAAATTTCTCACCATAGAGATAGTGGCGCCATATTTTTAAAGCAAATACTACAGCCGCCAACTCCAAATCATGTGTCGGGTAGTTCCTCTCATGATCTTTCAACTGTCTAGATCCATAGGTAACTACCTTCCCATCTAGCATAAGCACACAGCCCAGTCCCTGGTGTGATGCATCCGTATACACCGAGAATCCTCCTGAGCTGGTAGGAATGGTGAGAACTGGAGCAGTCGTCAATCGACGCTTAAGCTCCTCAAAACTCCTCTCACATGCCTCATCCCACACAAACTTAACATCTTTTCGCGTGAGGCGTGTCAATGGAGCAGCTAGTCTGGAGAAACCCTCTACAAATCTTCGATAATATCCTGCCAATCCCAAAAAACTCCTGATCTCAGTTACTGTCTTGGGCTGTTCCCACTGTACAACTGCCTCTATCTTGGATGGATCCACCAATACCCCATCCTTTGGCACAACATGCCCCAGAAATGAGTCCAACCAAAAGTTACACTTGCTGAGTTTGGCATACAATTCTCTCTCTCGGAGGGTCTGCAGAACTATCCTCAAGTGCTCCTTATGATCTTCCCTGGACTTGGAATACACCAAAATATCATCAATGAACACTATTACAAACTTGTCCAAGTATGGCTTGAATATATCATTCATCAATGCTATAAATGCTGCGGGAGCATTCGTCAATCCGAATGGCATCACCAAAAACTCATAGTGGCCATAACGGGTACGAAATGCTGTTTTCGGTACATCTCCACTCCTAATCCTTAACTGATGATACCCTGACCGCAGATCTATCTTAGAAAATACTTCAGCTCCCTGGAGCTGATCTAACAAATCATCGATTCTTGGAAGGGGGTACTTGTTCTTAATGGTGGCCTTATTCAACAACCGGTAATCCATACACAGTCGGAGGCTTCCATCCTTCTTCCTTACAAATAGAACAGGTGCTCCCCAAGGAGAGACACTCGGTCTAATAAACCCCTTCTTTAGCAACTCTTGCAGCTGGTTCTTCAGCTCTTCTAACTCTATCGGAGCCATTCTATATGGTGGTTTTGATATCGGCTCTGTACCAGGCACTATCTCAATGCAAAATTCCATTTCCCTTACAGGTGGTAGTCCTGGTAATTCATCCGGAAAGACATCAGGGTAATCCGTAATTACGGCTATGTCTCTCAATTCCGGGTGTGCCTCATCTATATCAACCACGTATGTAATGAACCCTTCATATTGTCCTCTCCATCGTTAGTAACATAAACCATCACTCCACATTCAACATTTATCATAAACAATAATTTATCTCTCAAGCAATATGCATTTAAAAATCATACTCCTTTATTTACAACAAACATACTATTTTCATATCATTTCTTTTCATCAAAATTTACAATAAGATTGTCTAATCCTGAAAACATCAATGTTTTGGCATGACAATCCATCACAACACGATTGGTAGCCAACCAATCTATTCCCAAAATTACATCAAAATCATTCATATTCAATAAAATCAGATTGGCTATCATTTCCTTCCCCTCTATCTTTAACTTACAATCTCTACATACATGCTCAGTCAATTGACTATCATTCATGGATGTGGAAATCATCAACATTTTATGCAACAATGTTGGTTTCACATGCTTCAATAATTTATGTGCAAAGAAAGGTGATATGAAAGAATACGTGGCACTAGGATTAAATAATACCAATGCTTCTAAATCAAAGATTCGGATGGTACCTTTAATCACATCCGTCGATGCGTCTGCAGTGTCCTGGTCCAGTGCATGTACTCTTCCTCTGCTCACACCCGCAGCCTGTTTCCCTTTCTCCTCAGCTGTAGCCCTCCTCCTCGGGGCTGTTGTCTCAACTGGAGCTCCCTCAGGCTCCTTGCCCTTCTGTGGGGCAATCTCTATCTTCTCGGGACAATACTTAGCCATATGTCCTGGTCTCTCGCATCTAAAACACACCATAGGGGTCATTAGACAGGGCCTATTCCCATGAAATCTCCCACATCTCCTACACTGATCAGTAGTAGGTCGTGGTCCTCCAATAGTCATACCCCTCGGCGCAGTCAATGCTAGGTATATGGGAGGTCTAGCAGCTCTCTCCTGCACCTCCTCAATCTTAAGCCTCTTCTCAAAAAATCTTTAGCCACCTCTCTTGGCCACTCTTCCAAACTCGGATCTCTTCCGGTCTCTGTCCTTTCTAACATTGACTCTCCCAAGCTCGGAGGCGTTTCGCTCAAAGTCTTGCTCACACAACTGAGCCTTATGTACAGCCTCCTCATAAGTCAAGATGTCAAAGGGAGCTAACTTAGTCCGGATGGGCAATCTCAATCCATCCATGAACTTCTGAATCTTTCGGGTCTCACTACCCATCGTGTCCGGGTCATATCTCCCAATGACATAAACTTGGACTCATACTCGTCAACAGTTCGGTTCCCTTGAACCAAGTTCATAAATTCCATCCGCAATCTCCTCTGTGCGGTAGCTGGAATATACTGTCTTCTGAAGGCCTCCAAGAATATCTCCCATGAAATCTCAGAGTGTCTAGCCCTCAAAATAGCTTCGGTGGATCTCCACCAGTGCTCTACCTCACCTTTCAACATGAACACGGCAAAGGCTACCTTCTCAGCTGAAGTACATCGGAAAAACCTATATAGTTTCTCCATCTCATACACCCAATCCTCCGTAACCACTGGGTCCTTCACCCCTCTAAACACTGGGGGTTTCAACGCTTGAAACTCTCGTAACCTGCTCAAATCGCAGTCATAACCCAAATCACTACCGCTCTGCTGTGGAGCGATAGGAGAAGCTATATCCTGGGCTGGAGGTGGTGTAACTGTAGCTGTCTCAGCAGTCTGAGGTCTCTCCGCCTCTGCAGCTGCCTGTTCAGTAGTAGGCTGTGCCGCGGGATCTCGTCTGTCACCAAAGCCCAAGGCCTGCGTGACTATCTCCACCAAATTCTCAATACTCCACTCTAACCTAGCGAAGCAAGCCTCAGTATCCTCTGCTCTCTCAGTAGGGTTCTGTGGAGCCTGCTCAGTCTGTGGCTCCGCACGGCTCTCAGGGCTACCTCTACAGCCTCTAGCACGTGCTCTCGCCCCTTTACCTTTGCGTGTAACTGGCATAGTGCCTAACTTCCTATATTATAATAATTCATTAAGCTCAATCCATCACGGTATACACAGTTATATCTAAACAAAAGCACAGTACTATGGGGATGTACTTTCCTACGTTTTATTAATGACTCACATCAGGCCAACACAGCTCTGATACCAATCTCTGTCACGACCCAATTCCATTCTCTTTAACCAAAAATCACTAAAAAATTTTTACGTTTTACTGTTACCTTACCCGATCGTGAACTAACTCACCACACACTTTTGGGCTGTGAGTCAATAATAAACTCCACATCTTATTCATTCTCAGTTAAATAAAATGATGTCATACATTTGCATTTAATCTTGTACTTATACAAAAGCATGTTTTACTGACATCTACATCCCCCATAATTACAACTCAAAAGAATACTGTGCTTTTACATTGTTTAGATACAAAAAGAATCACTGTGTATATACCTCTAAGCGATGGAGATGCAGCGGAGTCAAAAATACCACGCCTCAGTCCTCACTGGGCTACTATGCACGCTCTGTAGGGGGGAAAATAGAGAGGGATGAGCAACCACATGCTCAGTAAGGCAATAATGCAAGCATGGTAGATAACTACTCTATCTACATGCTGATAGTGTTATGCATAAATCATTTATGGTAGGAGCATGAGGAATAAAACTATGCCATATGAGTATACATATATATCATGTGTCAAAATCATGTACATTGGCATATCAAACATGGTAAAAAGAACATCATGTATAAATCATCTCATGCTCAATCTCATTTAAATTCATAAAAAGGGCAATTCATTAAGAAACCTCCTTTTTAAACCAACATCATAAACCTCTTTCTCAACACATAAATACCACCATATCAATTCACAATCACAACCACATTTTCATTTCACAATTCACGCATGTGTATAAAAACTAGGTCACTATATCAAAAGTGCCTATGTGGACCACTACATCATAAATCATCCCAAACCACACGCATCCAGGTGTGCGGGGTATCATGCTGGCACGAAGATGGATTATCCCTCGACAGACTTTCTCATCACATAACCATCATGCGGTACATCGTACTCCATGTGATATACACGGTACAGCGTACTCCGCGGACTCATATCGTGATTGGGGGTGCCATTCCTGGGTCTTACCTACCCCATACCAAGAGTTTTCCATATCCGTGAAGGAGAGCCTCCCTGTCGAACAGAGCCTTCCCGCCTAATAGAGCCTCCTTGCCTCCTCGGGCTTAAAGATGTTAGCTTGAGGATGTAGGGCTTAAGGATCCTTCTGTAAGAGAGCCTCCCCACCGAACAGAGCCTCCCCGCCTAACAGAGCCTCCCTGCCTCCTCGGGCTTAAGGATGTTGGCTTAAGGATGTAGGGCTTAAGGATCTTACTGTACCCATGTAGGATAGCCTCCCTGCCTAACAGAGCCTTCCCGCCCCTCTAGGGCTTAAGGATGTTGGCTTAAGGATCCCACCGTAAGAGAGCCTCCCCACCGAACAGAGCCTTCCTGCCTAACAGAGCCTCCCCACCTCTTTGGGCTTAAGGATGTTAGCTTAAGGATGTAGGGCTTAAGGATCTTACCAACTTTCACAACCTTATACGTATCACAATGTGCAAACTTGTGCGAGCAAAGCTCTAGCACGACTCATGCATCCTCTCATGAAGAGACGCGTACGAGCATAGCTCTAGTATGGTTATGCTCATAAGACAAACCACTCAAAAGCCACGTACGAGCAGAAGCTCCAGTACGGTTTATAAACATCATCATAGTTTCCAAATCAAGGTGCGAGCTAAGCTCCAGCACGTTTCATACAAATGAAAACAACAATACCCAATGCGAGCTAGGCTCTAGCACGGTTTAATTCACATAAACATGATAGGCGGCTCATAAGCTTTTAAAGCTATCTCAAAACATATTTGGCACTTCACATGTGCTATCACAAACATCAAACCACAATAGCCATCCTATCTATTAATTCGTTTAAAACGAAACACAGGTTTTGTGAAAGTATTCAAAACACTTGATTTATGCAATTATTAGCCTTACTATCCCTTTTTATACATCCATGTAAACCAAATCATCCAATATTCACAACCATTTTCGCATACCAAACAACCCATTTCTCAAACGTTCATGCATTTCATAAACACCCTATAATCCCACAAATTACGAGCAGCTACCTCTATATACTTATAGAATTCCCTTACCTGGAATCGCGATGCGTGATTCCACTTCCTTAAAGCTGCTACTCGTACCACTCGATTCGTTTCCAACGAACTCTTCGGGACTGCACAAAATTGTATCCCGCATTATACTCGATCCATATAATATGATATCGTGCATTCACTATAGTCAATTCGACCTATAGTTTTCTACTAACGCTTGTAAGGCCTCGTTTCATTACTTTACCCAAAACTCGAGTCTATGGATTCTTCTTAGGCCTATTAACTTATTCAAAATCGATATTAAATCGAGATTAAGCTCATAGTGTTCATATTACATGAATTCCCTTACTATAGCATTTATCAAGCATATACATACCCATTTTCACAATTCCTCCAAACTCAAAATGAAATTTCATTTAACCATCTAAAATCATAAACATTACCTCAATAACAACTTTAGCATGCCCATAAATCATAAACTCATTCAACCCATATATTCTCACATTATACCCATTCTAGGTTTTCTAGGTCACACCAATTCCACCACATCCTTAGATAATTTATCCATCAATACTCATGCCAAACAACTCCAAAATCAATTAAATAGACAATGTACTTGGATTGGAGTGTTAGAATCTTACCAAATATGATTTTTCTTCTTGCTTCAAATGTCAATGCCCTTATCTCCTTCAATACCAACAATGGGAAAATGCCTACCCACTATGTTGTTCTTCTCTTTGATAGGAACAACTTTGCCTCTAATGGTCTCTCTTCAAATCTCACTGAAAATGGTTGATTTTAGAGAGGGAAAGTTAGGTTTTTGGGGTAGAAATGGAAGATTGGTGTTTTTCCCAAAATTTTTAGATTTTCAGCCCTCCTTATATAGAAATAGCTTGAGGAGATCGATCTGGTCCAAGAGGAGATCGATCTGGTCCCCTTAAATCTCTCATTTTCACGAAATTTTTAAGCATGAGATCGATCTGTCGAAGCATGAGATCGATCTGGTCCCAAACAGAGAGCTAAGGAGATCGATCTGGGTGCTTGAGGATCGATCTTTTCATCACAGAATGCTTAGGAGATCGATCTGGCCCCATTGGAGATCGATCTGCTCTATTCCATTGCCCAAATAAGAGCATTCTGGCTCTTCCAGATCGATCTCTCATCCTATAAGATCGATCTGGCCTTCATGTTTTCCAGATTTCTTGTAGTTTCCTTGTTGCAACTCATACCAACACATCCTGAATCTGTTGCCATGGCCATTTTCTCATCCATCCACCTTTATAACTTGAAAATGGCATCCATTCATACCTTATGCATGTTGAAACTTGTGTGCATTCATTGTATGTCCAAAGGTATTCTACATAAAACCAAATGGAAGCATAACTTCATTCCATTTTACCACACTACCCATTTTGAGTTTCAATCACATCCATCACTTATAAGAATTCATTTCTTCATATTCATACTCAATGGAACTTGTATGTACGTTACAAATCATATTACACATACGTACATTGAATCCATGGACTTACATCGATCATACTTTACATTACAAGTCCATTCACATTCATTACACATTACAACTTTACATATACGGGGTCTCACAGAACCATCCAGACGTTAGAGGATACGTTGAGGGCAAGTGTTATGGATTTTAAAGGCTCCTGGGATGATCCCCTACCTTTAGACAAATTTGCATACAACAATAGTTATCACTCAAGTATCGGGATGACACCATATGAGGCTTTATACTGTAGAAGGTGTCATTCCCCAATTGGTTGGGAAGAACTGGGTGAGAGGAAAATGTTTACTCCTAACTTAGTACAGCAAGCCGCTGAGATTATTCAGTCGCTATGTGAGAGATTGAGAACAGCTTAGAGCAGGCAGAAAAGCTATGCTGACATAAGACGCAGATCACTAGAGTTCACGGTTGGTGACTCTGTATTCTTGAAAGTGTCTCCCTCAAAAGGGATTATGAGGTTCGGTAAGAAGGGTAAGTTGAGCCCTTGGTATATCAGACCGTTTAAGATACTATAACGTGTGGGAGATAAGGCTTATGGAGTTGCGTTGCCATCGAAATTGGCAAGCATTCATCATGTCTTCCACGTATCGATGCTTCAGAAGTACCATCCAGATCCAAGTCATGTGATTCAATATGAGCCATAAGAGCTCAAAGATGATTCGACCTACATCGAGAGATCGATCTGGATACTGGATAGGAAAGAGAAAGTACTATGAAATAAGATGATTTTGTTTGTTAAAGTTCTCTGACAACGGCAGAAGCAACTTGGGAGGTAGAGAACTTGATACGGGAGAAGTACCCCCGACTTTTTGAAGATTAACTTGGTTCTAATTTGGATGACCAAATTCTTTTAAGGAGGGGAGGAATGTAAGACCCGTATTTTTGTATATAAACCTTATGAAATGCATAAGTATATACATGTACCTACTATGTGAAACATAAATGATATAAGTCCATAAGTTGATGTACACACATGTGATATAAGTTTGTGATGTACACACAAGTTTCATTATGTATAAATGTGAAGAAATGAACTTTTCTCAATGATAAATGTGAATAGAACTCAAAATGAGTAGTGTGGTAAAATGGAAGGAAGTTGCATAAGTTGCATAAAGCTTTATACATCCATTTGATATATATTGTATACTTTTGGTTAAACAATGAATACACACAAGTTTTAATATGCATAAACGATAAATGGATGTCATTTTCAAGCCTTAAAGATGGTTGAATAAGAAAATGATTATGGCAGCAAAATCAAGTATGTGTGGTATGAGTTACTGCAGAAAAGTGCAGTAAAAAAAAAAAATATGAATGCCAGATCGATCTCATAGGAAGAATGATCGATCTGGAAGAGTCAAAACTGCTTCTCTTCGAGCAATGGAACCGGGCAGATCAATCTCCAATGGAACCAGATCGATCTCCTTAAGCTACTGACTTACAACAGATCGATCTCATGCAAGAGAAGATCGATCTCCTTAAGGTTCTCTGTTGTGCAGATCGATCTCATTAAGCATGGAAGATCAGTTTTAAGAGGAAAAATGCTGAGAAGATTGATCTCTTGGGGTAGTAGATCGATCTCATCAACCTAATTTCTATAAAATAGGATCTGCTGGGCTGCATTTCACGGGAGAAACCAAAACCTTTCTATGTTTTGACACCAAGTGACCTATATCGCCCTCTAAATTATAAACACTTTTCGTAGAGGTTGGAAGCAAGTTTGTTTCAGTAAAGTTGTTCATAGAGTGGAAAAGAACAACATAGTTGGAAGCTAGAAGTTGAGTTGATCCATTTAAGGGAGAGAAAGAGTTGTTCCCCCAAAGTGTGCTAAGTGCAGAAAAGCTGAGATTGATAAGATTTCAATATCCCAATCGCACATATGTTAATTTATAGACTGGTGTAAGTAGATTGGTATATAAATTAATGGTTTAAACATCTTAGAAGTGCTAAACTATTCATGACCTAGAAAATGGCTAAATGAGCCAAAATGAAGAGTTGTTGAGTAGGCATGGATTTGATGATGATTTAAGCATGCCTAGATGTTATTAAGCATGTGTAGATGCTTATAAAATGATTTGATGAAGTTCATGTGCTAGAAACAAAAGTAGCTCAAATTGACTATATGTGGTGTTTGATGAAATGCCATAATGGAGAGAAAATCATGAACTTGAGGTATTAAGAGTGTAATACTGGTTTAAGATGAATCGATAGACTTGAGGAGTCTAAGGGATTCTTGGAAAAGAGTTATAGACTCGAAATGGACTTGTAAGAGGATAAAATCCACTAAGGCATAAAAAGGGCAAATGAGAAGTAAATGGCTAACTGCATTAATTTGAATATCATGCATGTAAAATAAAGTATATGACAGTATACTGAAGTGTGTTATGCACAATTTCAGCTCTGAAAGATAAAGTTGGAGTTGATAAGACCGGTTCACAAGCGATTGGAATCAAGGAAAAAGATTCAAGTGTGATTCGAGGTAAGGGACTTATGTAAACTATAAAGATAGCTATACGTATGTTTTTTATCTGCTGTGTGACTTGTAAGTGATAATAGATAGATATCGATATATCTAGAAGAAAACTACATATGAAAATAAGTCGATAAGCATGTGTTGCATGACTTCTGTGATTGTTGTGAAAAGAGATTTTCAAATGTTTTGAAAAAAAAGCAATAATAGACAGGCTCCGATTTTAACCAATTGTATGAAATGTGTAGACAAAGTGATCGAAGGGAGTTTACCCACTCACTCATACTTAGTGAAAAGAGTCGTTATATTTCTTTACTGTGTGGAGTCGTGCTGAGCATGAGAGGCAATGATAGATTGACCAGCCCTGCTTGTACATTATTTTCAAAGGGATTTTGAGAAAGTAAATGAGTGTTTGATGCCTCGAGGATATTGTGCATTCCATTCGAGAGCTCACACGTGATTTTGAGACAATAGAAATGGGTGATAAGGATCTATGGGAGCACGATGTACCGTGAGCATTAGCCATGGGGTACGATGTGTCATGACTATCCGTATGATAACTGTGTGAGATCTATGTGATATATGTGTGATGCTGAAGGGATGGATGATCCGCCTCCCTATGCATGTGGTTCCTGCACACCTGATCAGTGTAGCCTGGAATCCGACTATGGCTAAAAGTCTATAAAAGTTGCACAAGTTTGTATCTGTGTGATACGATATAGTCACTACTATGTGAGGTGACAGACATCCTCCTTTGTTATGTGTCTGGGGATGGGATGACCCATGATTTACATCTCAACGTGTAACTGATTTACAAAGTATAAAGTATTTTTATATGTGATCTGTGTGAATCGAGTATGTTGTGTAAATCTATGCAGTATCGAAAGATGATCTGTGCGAAGCTATGTGTTTAATGTGTGAAAAGTGATTTTAAGTGTGAACTGTGTGCAGTTTTAAACTCAGTGGTTTTGGATGATAAACTGTGTGAATATGCACATAACCATCTGGCGAATTAACTATTTCGCTTTGATGGAAATTGATTTAAAGAACATGCATATTATCTTATAAGGAAATGTGAGTATGTATTTTAGCATGTAGATAGTGTAGTTATCTACCTGCTTGCACATTTTCCTTACTGAGCGCATTATGCTTACCCCTTATTTCCTCCTCAACAAATAATATACAGTAGTGAGTACTGCAGTCGTCCCTGCTATGGTATTCTCTAGTCATCCAACAGTACAGAGAGGTATACACTATGTGACGATATGAAAGAGAAATATTGTATCCTGTAAATTAATGAACAGTCTAGTAATGTGTTGTACAAAAAACGGATGTATAGTTAATAGGAACTGATGTAAACGCTTCCGCATATGTTATGAAAGCCCAGTTTTTATTTCAATTTGTTAATTTCATTAATGAAACTATAAATGAATAAGATATGAATTGGATTTGACTCACCACCCAACTGTAAGTGGGAAGTGTAAAGGTAAAAGGTTACAGAATAAGGTCGTGACACAAGGTCCAAAAATTTCTTGAAGGGTTGAGAGCTTTGATCAGAGCTTAATTATCCCCATTTGACATTACCACCTATGACGAGGCAATACACAGAGCTCAGCTATGTGAGCTGGACTATGAATTGCATGCCTCAGAGTTAAGCAAGAATAGTAAGGGCAGAGATAGAGATCGGAAGAGGCCAGCTGAGGATAGAGGGTTTAGAAAGGGCCGAAGATTGTTTGGTAAGGGGCTTAAGATTGAAGAGGTACGAGGGAAGCCAGTGAAGCCACCAGCTTATCTAGCTCTACCTCCAGCTTCGAGGGGCATAGTTATTGGTAGACCTCGACCTACCACCTAGCAGTGCAGGACGTGTGGTAGATATCATGGGAGTAAACCATGTCCTTTCATGAGATCTTGCTATAGATACGGTAAACCATGGCACATAGCTCGTGAATACCCAAAGTTGGTTAATACAACCCAGCAGAAGGGCAAAGAGCCAGGGAAGGCTACAGTTGATACACCTAAATCGAAGAGGAAGGTCACATCTAAAGCGAAAGGGAAACAAGCTATTGGTAGAGGGCGAGTATTTGTTTTGGACCAGGCATCTGTAGAAGCTTCTACAAATGTGATTAAAGGTACTATCCTAATCTTTGTTTTTAAAGCATTAACATTGATTGATCCTGGTGCCAAGTATTCATTCATATCACCTACATTTGCATGTAAATTGTTGGAACATGTGAGACCTATACCTCTGGGTAGGATATTGCTCATAAGCACTCTAGTGAGAGATAACGTAGTAACTGAATATGGGTGTAAGGGTTGTAAGTTGAAAGTAGGGGAAAAGGATATGTTGGCCAACCTCATTCTATTAAACATGAGGTATTCCAATGATGAATGATTTTACTAACAGATGTGGTTAAAATATGTTGAAGGTTTTATAGCATATGTGGTTGATTTGGATAAGGCACACCCGAAAGTAGTTGACATCCCAGTGGTTGAAGAATTCCCTAATGTCTTTCCGAAAGAATTACCAGGGTTACCACCAGATAGGGAGATGGAATTCTATATTGATATGGTGCCTGGAACTGAACCGATATCCAAGCCATCGTACAAAATGGCTCTAGTGGAATTGGAGGAGTTAAAGAAATAGTTGTAAGAGTTGTTGGACAAGGGGTTTATTAGACCGAGTGTATCACCATGGGGAGCACCGATTCTGTTTGTAGAAAAGAAAGATGGGAGTCTCCGACTGTGTATAGATTTTCAATTGTTAAACAAGGCTACCATCAAGAATAAGTATCCCCTTTCGTGAATTGATAATCTATTAGATCAGTTGCAAGGAGCACAAGTCTTCTCGAAGATTGATCTGAGGTCTTGGTATCATCAGTTCAGGATTCAAAGTGGAGATGTAGCCAAGACACGTTTCGAACCCGCCATTATGAGTTTTTGGTTATGCCATTTGGGTTGACAAATGCTCCTGCAGCATTTATAGCTCTAATGAATGATGTATTTAAGCCATAACTGGACAGCTTCATGATCGTATTTATAGATGACATATTGGTGTACTCGAAGTCCAGGGAAGAGCATGAGCAGCATTTGAGAACAGTGTTATAGACCCTCCGAGATCAGAAGTTGTATGCTAAACTCAACAAGTGTGTTTTCTGGCTGAGTGAGATATCATTTTTGGGTCATGTAGTCTCGAGAGACGAGGTATCAGTGGATTCGTCTCAGATAGAGGCTGTGATACAGTGGGAAAGACCCAAGACAATTTACAGAGATTCGTAGTTTCTTGGGTTTAGCAGGGTATTACCAATAATTTGTCGAGGGATTCTCTAAGCTGGCTGCTTTTTTGACACGTCTCACTTGAAAGAATATGGCATTCGAGTGGGATGATAAATGTGAAAGAAGTTTATGAGAGTTAAAGCATAGACTGACCACCACACCTATGTTCACTATACCCACCAGCTCAAGAGGTTACTCAGTGTATACAGATGGCTCAAGACAGGGACTAGGTTGTGTGTTGATGCAGGACGGGAAGGTAGTAGCCTATGGATTCAGACAGCTTAAGGACCATGAGAGGAACTACTCGACCCAAGTTGGCAGTCATGGTATTTGCCTTAAAGATTTGGCGCCATTGCTTGTACAGTGAGAAATTTCAGGTGTATACAGATCATAAGAGCCTCGGATATCTGTTTTCACAGAAAGAGTTAAATATGATGTAGAGACGATGGATAGAGCTTCTGAAGGATTATGATTGCTAGATATTGTACCATCTAGGGAAGGCTAATGTTGTGGCTGATGCCCTGAGTAGAAAGAGCCTCTGAATGGTATCGCACATGATGGTCAGGGAATATGAGCTGCTTAAGCAATTTGCTCACCTCAGGTTGGATATAGACCCTCTTGATGTTGACAGTGGCTGTGTGATAGCTAGCCTACGAGTGAAACCAGATTTGATTGATCGAATATGACAGGCGCAGCATGTCGATCTACTGTGTGAGGATCGTACGAGTTTGATTCAGACGGGTGATGTGGTCGATTTCTCAATGAGTGATGATGGCCTACGAAGGTTTAGAGGCAGGATTTGCGCTGCCGATAACCCAGAGCTAAAGAGATTGATTTTGACAAAAGCTCATTCATCTAGATATACATTGCATCCGAAAAGTAATAAGATGTACCAGATCCTCTAGAAAGTGTATTGGTGGTCAGGGATGAAAAAGGATATCGCAGAATTTGTGGCAAGATGTCTGACATGTCAGAAGTGAAGGTAGAGCATCAAAAGCCTGCAGGGTTACTACAACCTCTACCTATACCAACTTGGAAAGCATGTCATCATGGATTTCATCGTAGGATTGCCAAGGACTAAGAGGAACCATGATGCGATCTGGGTAGTGGTAGACAGACTAACGAAATTCACCCACTTTCTAGCTATGAAATCTATAGATACTTTAAGTAGTTTGGCAGAGTTGCATGTACGAGAGATAGTGAGGCTACATGGTGTTCCAGTGAGTATCGTATCAGATAAGGATTCTCGATTTACTTCCCACTTTTGTGAACACTTTTTGGAAGCTATGGGAATGCAATTAAGTTTCAATACTGCTTTCCACCCTCAAACCGATGGTCAATCAAAGAGAACCATCCAAACGTTAGAGGATATGCTGAGAGTGAGTGTTATGGATTTTAAAGGCTCTTGGGATGATCACCAACCATTAGTCAAATTTGCATATAACAATAGTTATCACTCAAGTATCGGGATGGCACCATATGAAGCATTGTATGGTAAAAGGTGTCGTTCCCCTATTGGTTGGGAAGAAGTGGGTGATAGGAAGACTTTTGCTCCTGATTTGGTGTAGTAAGACTCTGAGGTTGTTCAATTGTTATGTAAGAGATTGAGAACAGCTCAGAGTAGGCAAAAAAGTTACACTGACATGAGATGGAGGCCACTAGAGTTCACCGTGTGTGAATCATTATTTTTGAAAGTTTCTCCTTCGAAAGGGATCATGAGGTTCGGTAAGAAGGGTAAATTGAGCCCTCAGTATATCGAACCGTTTGAGATATTGGAGCGAGTGGGAGATAGGGCCTATAGGCTAGCATTGCCACTGGAGCTAGTAGGCATACATAATGTCTTCCATGTGTCTATGCTTCAGAAGTAACATCCAGATCCAACTCATGTGATTTGGTATGAGCCATTGGAGCTCAAGAATGATTTGTCATATGTAGAGAAATTGATCCGGATACTAGATAAGAAAGAAAAGGTGTTAAGGAATAAGACAATTCCACTTGTTAAGGTTCTTTGGGAGCACCACAATTCAGAGGAAGCTACTTGGGAGTTAGAGAACCCGATACGAGAAAAGTACCCCCAACTTTTCAATGAATGACTTGGTTCTAATTTGGAGGACCAAATTTCTTGAAGGAGGGGAGGAATGTAAGACTCATAAATTCATATGTATCCATTATGATTCTAAGAATGTACGCACAAATTTTATAATCAATAAATCATAAGAATTTGATAATTTCAAGTTCACAATGTGAACGAAATGCAAATTGATTATAGAAACGATTTTAAGTAAAGTTCCCCTTAGAATTTTTGGGAAAATTGCAGCTGGAATGCTACAGAGCAAGGGGAGATCGATCTCAAATGCAAGGGAGATCGATCTTATATGTATTTTGAAAGAGGAGATCGATCCTCAGTTCAAGCTATATCGATTTTAATTTGCCTAGACCAGAAGTAGATCGATCTCACATTGCCTCGGATTGGAGCAGATCGATCCCTTCTCAATGGCCAGATCGATCTCAGAAGCTTTCTACCTGGCTAAGATCAATCCCATTCCAAGAGACAAATCGATCTACTGCTTGCAAACTGAATTTTCGATAGAGAGATTTCAAGTAGAGAAGATCGATCCTCACCCAAGGAGATCGATCTCATCAAGGTAAATTCTATATAAAGCCCAACATTTCGAGCCTTAATCCCCTGAAATCCTTCCATTTTTAAGTAAAGTAACCTTGTTTCTCTCTCTAAATTCTCATTACCTTCCAAATAGAGTTGAGAGAAGTTCATTTCAGCAAAGTTGTTCCTAGATAGGAGGAGAACAACATAGTTGAAAATGAGAGGTCGAATCGTTGGATTGAAGGAGAAAACAAGTTTTCCCCCAAATTGGTAAAAGAGGAAAAAAAGGGTCAAGCTAGGTAAGGTTTCTATACGTTATTTTCTAGTATGTTAATCTAGACTTTTTGATGAGTGATTTGGTGTATATAATGTTGGATTCAATGCTCCTTTACTTGCTTAACTATAACCTAAAATGGGTTTAGTGAGAGAAATTGAAAAGGCATAGAGTAATGATTATTTGAACATGTAAAGATGTTAATAAGCATGCATAGAAAATGCTAAGTTGGCATTTTGAAATCCATAAGTTGGATTAGATGAGAATTGATAATGAGCATGTTAAGTGTTTGATGAAATGCCATAAAGAAAGAAAATGATGAACTTGAGGCATTTTAAGCTTAATGTCGATTTAATGTGAATCAATAGACTCGAGGAGTCTAACAGATTCTAGAGTAACAAATAGAATAGTTGAAATGGACTTAAGAGGGAGTAAAGTCTAATAAGACGAAATAAGACCAAATTAGTGTAAAATGGCCCAAGGCATTGAATTAAACTTCTTGCAAGTGAAAATGATGCATATTGGAGTATATTGATGTGAATTATAATTCATCGAAGCTCCGAAGTATCAAGTTGAAGCTGATAAGATCGGATCACGAGCATTGGAAATCAAGGAAGGCGATTCAAGCGTGATTCGAGGTAAGGGACTTATGCGAGTTATTAGAGATAGCTATACTATGTTTTCCTACCTACTGTGTGCAAATGTATGCGATAAGTATGTAGATATTGATATATCTAGGTGAAAACTACATATGAGAATAAGTCTATAAGTATGAGTTGCATGACTTCTATGTAATTGTTATGAAAAGAGGTTTTGCAAACGTTTTGAGAAAGAGTAATAATGATGGGCTCCCAGTTTAGTAAATTGCATGGTAAGCTTTTAATGAGTGATTGAAGGGAGATTGCCCTCTCACTCGCACTCAGTCAATAGAGCCTTCTATTTCTTCTCTGTGTGAAATTGTACTAGAGCTTAAGTGGCAATGGTAGGTTTACCAGCCCTGCTCGCACATCATTTTTAAAAGGGTTTTTTTTTAAAAAAGCAAAAAAGTGCTTGATGCCTCGGGTAATGCTGTGTGTTCCACTCGAGAGCTCGTACTAGATTTTGGGAATCATGCTGGAGCCGAAGAGTATTACTTAGTGATCTTGCTCTGATTATGCTCGCATGTAAGCCCCCTCGATTTAAAGCGATGGGACAAAGTCGTGCTCGATGCCTCAGGTATGCTATGTGATCTTACGCTGAGTTTCTCACACGTGGTTTCTTGAGCTTTACTGTGTGATAAACCAAATCGTGCTCGATGCCTCGAGTGATTCTGTGTTTTCCACTTGAGAGCTCGCATGAGAGTTTATGAGATTGCTATGTGATGAGTAAAACTGTGTTGGAGTCGTCATGTTTTGCTTAGTGATCTTGCACAGACCTGCTTGCACGTGATTTTTGAGACAATGGAAATAGGTGATAAGGATCCATGGGAGCACGATGTACTATGAGCGTTAGCCATGGGGTACGATGTGTCGTGATATCTTAGTGATTCTGTGTGAGCTGAGGGAATGGTTGATCTGCCTCCCCAAGCATAGGGTTCCCACACACCTAATCAATGTTGCCTGGAATCCGAACTATGGCCATAAGTCTTCTTTTATCTTTGTGATACGACATTGTGTTGCTACTGTGTGAGGTAACAACTGTCCCCCCTGCTGTTTGATACCGGTTGATATAAAAGCCCATTATATGTCTCATGTTCATTTATTTACAAAGAGATTTGTAAGTGTGTTCTGTGTGAACTGATAAACAAAGTTGTGTGGTTTTCAAAGATTGAACTGTGTTAATCGATGATGTATCTGCATGTACCCATCTAGTGAATTAATGGTTTCGCATCGATGGAAGATGTTTTTAAAGAATGCATATGTTTTATAAGAGAAATAATTTATTATATTTTACCATGTAGATAGTGTAGTTGTCTACCTGCTTTCATATTTTCCTTACTGAGCGTGCTAGCTCACCCCCTTATTTCCTCCTCCACAGATACTACGCAGTAGTGATTATTGCAGTTGCCCTGCTACGGTGTGCTTCAGTTCTCCAGCAATATAGAGGTATACATTAATGAGAGAAAAATTTTGTTTCCTATAATTTAATGCGCAGTCTAGTGATCTTTTGTACGAAAGGGATGTATATAATTGAAACTGATGTAAATGTTTCCGCACATTTTTATAAAAGAACGGTTTCTATTTCGTTAAATGAATTTAAATTATGAATGTATGAGATGTGGATATGGATGTTGATTCATAGTCCCACTGTTAGTAGTAAGATAAGTCACAGGAAGAGGGTCGTGACAGCTGGATCAGGAATATAGATTGTTTTTTGCTATACAGGCTGGGTAATGAGCAATTGTCACCCAATTTTATCGCATAAATTTTGTGAATTATCGGTGTTGCAAATTAAGACTTCTATGTTATCAAAGATCCAAATTTTGATTCATTTTGATATATTTTTGAACCTCGCAATGAATTTAGGACATTGAAAGCCTAGCATGGCGTTATGTGGAAGATTTAAAGTTTATACAGATTTTATTTGTATAATATCATTTGAATTGTTGGACTAATTGGAGGATAAGACTTATTTAGCTTATGCTTATTATTTTCAGATTTAAATATAAGTTGTTTTCCATCTTGATTATGATATGACTTGGAAACAAAATATGCAATTTTTGAAGGTTTAACGCTTATGGGCGTTCTAGTATATGATGTCCAGGGATTCCAAGTAATATAAGTATGTAAGGGAACTATGTAAGCTATAAAGATAACTATATGTACACGGATTGACTAGCTATTGTTAGATAAATACTACAGGATACGTATCTATCCTAATATCTCAGTTTGAGTTCAATAATAAAAGCTACTCTATATGGTCCTTAAACACAGACCGACCTGCATTCTATTTACACAGACACTGTACTACTACATGAACTGCATGTTTTCTGTTCATTACCGCCTACTGCTATTTATAACTGTATACTGATAGGCTAGCTCAAGATTTTACTATTTGCATAAAACTGCATGCATATCGACATTAACTGTGCTTGGGTGGGAGCAATTCCAAGGATGGGTGACCCTCTGGGAAGTTTTCACACGTATTTTGATTTTTGCATCATTTTACGCTTAAACTCTGATTTTGGAACCTTTTTCAATGTTACCAAGCCACCTATCGATTTTATGAGTGAAACCGTGCTTGAGCCTTCGTGTTGACTGTGTGTCACACTGACCTGCTCGCACTGGATTTTGAGACAAGACGATGGTTGATGATTGATGCTGGGGTGGTAAATCCTTGAGGTTACTTGGTACCCTCAGTCATAATGTATTGTATCGGGGTCCACGGAGTACGCTGTACCGTGTGAACATACATGGAGTACATTGTACTGTGCATCGAGTCTTCGGACTATTGTATCATATTGATTCACGGACGAGCTAGACTGACCCATCCCCCTTGAGGCGCATGACACCCTTGCACACCTGGCCCGTGATTGCTTAGGGTCACTGACTATGGCCATACGTCCACTGCATTTTATCGGGGTCCACGGATGTAAGACCGCTAGTTAAATACTAAGTCATTTTTTAATATTGATGCGTATATTAGTTCATTTAGTTAAATTGGAAATTTGACTTTATAACTTAGAAACAAAATTTGAATTATATGCATGTATTTTGGTATATTTATTTGGGGTAATTTAGGAAATATAATTAAATAGGAAAAATTATATAATTTAGTAATAAAATTTATACAAGAAATAAAACATAGTTAAAATTGAAATTTTTTAACTAGAAATAAAAATTTGAAATATATATTTCTATTTCTTGGTTAATTTGAAAATTATTTAAATAAATAAATAAATAATAAATAAAAGGAGTAAAAAAAAGAGAGTAAAGTAAAAAAAAGTAAACTGAAAAAAAAAATTGGGATCACGCGACAGGGAAGTAAACTGAAAAAAAAATTGGGATCGCGCGACAAGGAGAATCCCTGTCGCGCAACCTAATCCCCCTCACCCCCCCTCTTCTTTTCTTCCCTCCTCCCTTTTCCCCTGCCTATCGCACATTCGACCACTAACGGCTGAAAACCGACAGCCTTCTCTTTTTTCCTTTCCAACCACCGACGACATTACCCCTCCCTTCGTCAATACTTGAAAACCCGAACTCTCTCTCTCTCCCTTTGTTTTCCATTCGCCTGCCATTTTCCTCTATCACCATCGACAACCTAAGATCCCACCCAACCGATAGCCTCCTTCCTCTCCAACCGAAAACCCCTTTTCCTCCATTCCTTTAGTCAAAACATGAGGCCCCAAAATCTGTTTCGCGCTAGCCACCAGCGAGACGCAGACTATCCCTTACGACTCGAACCTTGATAACCTCCATCACCCCTCTTTCCCCTTCCACGGCTGTATTGTTTCCCCTCTGACGCTAACAGTAGCCAAACCAACAAAAAACTAATTTTTCTGCTTCTCCATTTTTGTACTAGTAAATTTCTAGGTAAAAACCAAATTTTTCTCTAGTTAAATTTCGATACAAAATGCATTGTAGAAATATTATTGTTGTAGAAATCAATTTAAATTTGTGCTTTAGAGAATTTAGGAAAATTAGGACTTTGTAACTTGACAGAAATTGAGGATTTTGATAAATAAATTAGAAACTGATATTTTGGATAAAATTTATGAATATATGTCGGATGAATTTACTCGTTCCCAAGCTAGCTTTAATTTATTGTCGAAAGAAAATATGGAATGAGCATAAGGATTAGTTTTGGCTATTTAGGAAAGTATGGAAAAGAAGGTTATTAAATTTGGGAATTTAAGTTTAAATAATAAAGTTTTAATATTACAAGATTAGAAATCTAACGTACATAAATTAGGGTAAAGATTAAGGGTTCGGCCATGAAGGTAAGAGTTGGGAAAATCATGCTAAAATAGGGTTAAGAATATAAGCTACTAAAGTATAATATAAACGGTGCATAAACTAGATCGCTTGCAGGGATTATGAGTGAAAGGTTGGACATTTGGTACTAGTGAATAGCTTCAATTGATTGAAAAAGAGAAACTTACTTTAAACATGGTATGGTAGTATTTTGGAAATAATTCTAAGTATAATTAAGTTGTCGATCTCAGATTTAAGAACACTTGGAGGAATCTAGAGATTTAGAAATTTGGGGATTTCATTTTGAAGAAAGAAATTGGATTTATAAGTGAATTATGATGAAATCAGCATTTAGTTAATGGTTGAGTAATCATATTTGTGTAAATTGATATTAAATCGTATGAAAACAGATGCTGATGGTACCTTTATGTATTCAAGGATTTTGCAGCAAATATCCCTTCGAGTGGTAGGGCAAATAAAAAAGAGATATAGGCACATATATGCGTGCCTAAGACAAGAAAGGTAAATAGTACGTGTTGCCTTTGTGGTAAGGGATTTATATAGCTCGTAGCTAGAAGAATATATCCGGTTAAGCTAAAACTTGACTAGGAATCCATAGGCTGTTAGTTTAGTTAGGATTTTTTTAAGTTAATTACCTACCTTACTCGGTTTTCAGCAATATCATAACATTTGCCCGTAGTTGCAAGCTTTACTCAAAATGATGTTATAGTTATTTATAAGTAAGCTGATTTTTAATGTTAAATAAAAATAGATAAGCCCAAATGACTACAAATGTTTTATTACCTGATTTTATCGTTTTTACGCATCTATGCATGATGTTTATAACTTGGTTGCATGGGACATTTTTTACTATGATTTGGGAAAGTGAAATGTTGTTAAAAGTGATGGTTGTCTGTTTTGAAATTGAAACTGCATGTTTTAACAGTCAATGGATTATTTTCCTGAACTTTTGGTTTTGAATTAAAGTGATTGCATACTTATATTTTACACATGTCGTGGTGGTTTATTTTTTAGAATGCTGGCAATCCTCGAGAAATGCCTTTGTGGCAGTCATGTCCTATGAGAGCCATTTCTAGCACCGGTAGGAGGTTCTGTGTGATTGTCCTACGGTGCCAAGTGCTTCACAGGGGTGCCTGGGTGCCATCGAGTTATGTCACGACCTCAATCCGTGACTTACCCAAAACCACTACAAATTTTTCGCTTTTTACTTTACTTACCTTTCTCTCCTCAACAGTTGGGCTGTGATTTAATATTAGTCACCCATTCACATTCATTCACAATATACATAGAATGTATTCTTTTCAATAACATAAACTGTTATATAGTATTTGTACATATACATCTCGATCGTATAATTAATTTCATAACTGTGCTTATACATTGTTCAGTACAAAATGTTCGACTGTGTATACCTTTTGTAAGATGGATAGGTAGCGGATAAAATGAATGCTATACCTCAATCGGACTCACTCTACTGCGGATGATCTGTAGAGGATGGAAAATAAGGGGGGTGAGCATACAACGCACTCAGTAAGGAAATCAGGCAAGCAATTAGATAACCGCACTATCTACTAAAAATAAGGCTTTGCCTTTCCTTCTCTCATCTTAAAGCATGTATTAATTGATATAATATAGTACATATTAAATTTTCATGTACTTGAAATCATACTTATTTATCAAATGTAGGCATTCATGCAAAATAGTGTATATTTATAAAATTAGGAATGCCTTTATCTCAATCATGCCATTTACATTTAAATCAAGTAAATATGGCAGTTCACCACACAACACAAACCGGTTTCCAACCTTTCTCTCTCAGGTCTAACTATATCATGAAAACAAGTGATATAACATGCAAGACTCAGTGGCTAAATGCAATACTCTCCTAGACTATGGCCATATCCTATAATGTGATATACCAGGCAACACAGATCTCGGTGTGCGGGTATCACTGCTGTAACGGGAGGGGGGTCAATCCATCACAACCGCCAGCTATATACTCCTTAACTCCACAACTTCACCACACGGTACAATGTACTCCATGTGACTCGCACGGTACAACGTACACCCATGGACCCTCTCCTCATGGTCGGGATGCCTGCCATAGGTTTTAGTCCTCATACCACAAAAATACATCATAGTCGGGGTGCTTGCCATAAGTCTTATCCCTCATACTATGGAAATAATGCCACTTCCCTAAATCCACGTGCGAACATCTCAACAGTGTGACACTCAGTCTACACGGAGGAAATCGTCACGATTTTTCTCTTTAACATGTATTATATATCACATAAAAACTACAGTGCGCGTCTTAAGTGTGACTTTCAATCAACACTCCGCCTCTTAAACACTGCATATGCATCTCAAAATATCAAACACTAGTGCGAGTAACCTCTAGCACTAGGTTAATGCATAATTCTCTTTTTAAATCAAGTACGAGCTATCGCTCTAGTACTATATCATGTATAAATCATGAAAAGTCGAGTACGAGCAATGCTCCCAGTACTCTATCATGTAAAACTGAGTATGAGCATAGCTCTCAATACTCTATATGCATCAATCACAAACTGAGTACGAGCAATGCTCCCAGTACTCTAACATGCATAAAATAGCATTAAAATATAGTACGAGTATATCCTCTAATACTATGTGATGCATATCTCAAAATATAATGCGAGCATTCTCTAGCACTTATGGTTTTCACACAAAACCAGATAGATGGCTTATTCAAATCATAACTTTTTCATTTCAAATCAAATTAGCACTTAAAGGTGTTGTTTTCGCATATACATGAAAACATTAGCCATTCTATCATGCAACTCATGCATTATGGGTCACAACAGGCTTATCAGGCTTTTTATCCTATTTTTGGATAAAACACACTTTATCTCATTAGTCTCTATCACACATTAGGCCTATTCATGGGAATTCATATTGAGTATAATATCAAAACTCTATGTAAAATACATGTAGCCATCTTTAGCTACTCATGAAATTCCCTTATCTCGAATCACGTCAAGTGACCGCACTTCCTCGATGCAACTAACTTTTGCAGTCCGAGCAGGTTCCACAATGATTTTTGAAGCTGTTACAATTATTTGCATTAGTAAATCACTCTATACTCATTTCATTTGCCAAGTCTGAACTTAACACATTATTATACCATTTTCTCTCAATATGGTATAAAGTCACGTTTTCACATAACTATATTCATCACTCCTTATATCCAATTTATGTATTTCATAAGATTAACTCATAATCTTTCATACATGAATATTCTATCATTAAATCAATGTTAACATCATTTCCTCATTACTTTCTCACTTCCATGCCAAAACTAGGTCATGCTCATTTTTCATGATCCTTTCATCTCCAACAAATCATAAATACACCAACAATGTCATTAACACATCTAGTTTAACATATATCAAAGTGGTGTATTAAATCTTACCTAGTTAAACTTTCCTTCCTTTTTCACCAAGATGGTAAAATCCTCCTTGCTCTTTTAACTCTAGATTTCAATCTCTTGTTTCCAAGTATGTTGCTCTCCTCTTTGCTAAGAACAACTTTGCTCACTTATACCTCCCTCAAAACTGATCACAAACTGAAGTTTTCTAGTGTTTCTTGGCTAGGTTTAGGTTTAGTTCTCAAATGGGATAGTAACTCTCAGGAAAATGAAGTGCAGAAGTCTAGTATTGATAGAACTGTCTTGATGAGATCGATCTGCTACCCTAGGAGATCGATCAACTCTGCATTTTTCCTCTTGAAACGGACCTTCCAAACCACATGAGATCGATCCGCTCCTAAGCATGAGATCGATCTGTTGCAACACAGAACCTTAAGGAGATCGATATGCTCTTGCATGAGATCGATCTGTTGCAAGTCAGTTGCTTAAGGAAATCGATCTGGCCCTTTTTAGATTGATTCCTTCAACACAGAATGCTCCGCAGATCGATCTACTCTCCAATGAAATCGATCTGACCTGTTTCATCTCTCAATTAAGAGCATTTTTTGCTCTTCCAGATCGATCTCTCATCCCATGAGTGATAATTCTATTTTTAATAGAATTATTTGTTTTTAAATTCCTAATTATTTATTTAATCCTCATATTATTTTATTAATAATCCCCTTTACTTAATTAAAATTCTTTAATATACAGATAAATTAAATCCAGATGAAACTCAGTCGTTTCAGTCGAAATTGGGCTGAAAATGAGCTAAAGGAGATTGGACCACTTCAAATTTTACAGACCGAGTCACCAGTCGTTTGGACACGCATGATGCCAGGTGTCCATATTTTATTTGCTCCGAAACGATAAGATCAACAGACACCGAGCGAATATTCTGGAAGGCACATGCCGGGCCACATCGCACAGCCAACTGGACAAACCGACAAGTGATGTGGAAATATCTATTCTGCAGCAAATCAATTGAAGACAAGTGGCCAAATAATGTCAACTCATCTAGGATGAAAAATTACCATTGTACCCCCATGTTTGTATATAAATAGAACATGATGGCAATTGAAAATGTAAGTAGGTTAGGGTAGAATAGCTATTAGATTAATTTTAAAAGTTTTCTTTAAATTTTCGCATAGTTTTTTTTACAAGTTGTTTTACTATTCATTTCATATTCTTCATTAATCTTTGTTAAATTTCATTTCAATGGAAACTT
Source organism: Firmiana major (assembly GCA_033439115.1). Lineage (NCBI taxonomy): Eukaryota > Viridiplantae > Streptophyta > Magnoliopsida > Malvales > Malvaceae > Firmiana > Firmiana major. The sequence continues at coordinate 13,788,349 of CM065903.1, read as the reverse complement.
ACTTTCATTTCATGCTCTCGGTTTGGAATCATTAAGCTCTTTTATTTGCCAATTTTTACTCACAAAGATTACTCTTTATTATAGCTCTCGGTTTTTCCTTGAACATTGTTTATGTTTCCTTAGTTTTATTTGAAAGAAACCATCACATTGGTAGCTCTCGATTTGAAATTAAGGGGTGCAGTCAGATGGCATAACTTTTTCATTCATTCCTTAACCTTATGATTATGCTGCCTTGATGTGGATTGATGCTGAGCATTTGTCCACATCATGAGCAAAGTGGAGTCACGGCTGGAGAAGGAAATGAAGCTACCCAAGGAGGATGATCATGAGTTCCCTGTTTACATTGCTGAAGCTCACGGAAAATGTGTCAATGGTGTTCTTGTTAAATCCTTTCGGGTTGAAAGTCATTTGCTGCTTTGTATCATTGCTTTATTCTTTCCTTATTTCATCTCGTATTTGCATGTTTTTCCTCATTCAATGCTTGCTTGTAGTTAGAGTATGACATTCATGTTTTCTGCATTTATTTATGTTTCCTGCATATAGTTCATTTACTGCATTCTACTTCATCTTCATTGTAGTTGTTAATTGCTAGATTGTGCAAAGATTGTTGTTGATTGTCCGGTATAAAAATTAAAGAAGCAAATCATAGGAGCATAGTTTGAGACTTGGCAGTAAGATATGTCACATTGTTCCTCTATTTAGCTCAGTTTCACGTTATCTCCACTGTTCATTGTTGTTATTTTCCTGTCATTCATTATTGAGCTGGTATTGGATTCTTGTTTATGATCCCATTGTTGTGTTGTAGTCCTTCACCATCACTAATGCTGCTGAAGTAGATGTTAATAGGGTGCAGTTGAAGGGTGCAGAGTGTGGGCAACCAAGATCGGGTCCAGCCCCTCCTTCTTATGTTGTCTGTTGTTGTCGAGAGTTTAGGTGTGTGTTGCTTTGTGATAATGCAAATTCTGAACAACATAGATAGCTGCTGAATGTACAAGTATGATGTGATGCAAGAAGCATGTTGTGGCCAAGCCGAAAGCTGCGAAATTCAATGCAGAGCAGCAAGTAATGGTGAATGATCCTACTCGGGACAGTGTTACTGGAATTGCAGAAAAAGATTGAACCGTGAGTGAGCTGGGCACACGAGGAACAATGCAGCGACCGTGATAAAGGACAGTATACAGGTTTGTAGAAGCCATGGATGAATGTGACGCAGCACCTGGAGACAGCCGACAGCGGTTGGAGCAAAAGCACAAAACCGAGAGAACAGTAGCCTTGAGTAGCACTTACAGTAGCAGTACGAGGCTGGAAGCAGGAGCAAACCAAAGTACCACCTGGACAGGTGCAGTAGCAGTCCGATGAATGTGCAGCGATGTCATGCCCCGAAAGTGCGGAAAATAGGGCAAATTTAAAACTTTTTACTCATTAATTCACAATTAAGGGTGCATTCCTGTGCAGTGTCATACATCATCATAATTATCATGCCTCAGGATCTCATCATAATATAGTGTATATTGTATCATATACATACTCAATTCCAAGTTAATTAATCCTAATACATCCCATACAATGTTATACATCAAGTGTCTGTAATTATGATAATTGTCTGGGTACATGAAAAGATAAAAGATACCTCAAATGCAATATATGGCCTGGAGCTCAAGTCCTCCACTAGCCACTACTCCGTACTTCGCAGGAAAACTCTTTTCACTTGAAGAAATCTGGAGGGAAAGAAAACAGGGTGAGCTTCTAAATCGCTTAGTAAAGGGGGTAAGGGACTCATTTCATAAACCAAAATGCACATCACAAAATATTTAATTGTATGTGAAACTCATTAATCCCATTTGAAAACCATAGCATGAAAGTACTCAAAACGACATTCTCATGTCTCAAATCATGTGAAAACATGAAGTAAAAAGGCTCAGTCTAGAGCAATAACAAAGCATGTGAAAATAATGCGATAAAAGCTTTCTCAATTAACGTGATAAAATCACTGTAATAATAATGCACGTGGCACAGCCACTAAACACACGTGGCATAGCCACTGATTTAAATCCACACGTGGCATAGCCACTAAACACACGTGGCATGGCCACTGAGTTAAATTTACACGTGGCACAGCCACTAAACACACGTGGCATGGCCACTGAATAAATTCACACATGGCATAGCCACTAAACACACGTGGCATAGCCACAGGATAGGGTTTCACGTGCCAACGGCCACTAATTAGGGGTTCTCACGTGGCAACGGCCACCAAATGGGGTTTCTCACGTGGCAACTGCCACCAAATGGGGTATCATGTGGCAACGGCCACCAATGGGGTATCACGTGGCAATGGCCACCAATAGGGTTTCTCACGTGGCAACGGCCACCAAATGGGGTTTCTCACATGGTAACGGCCACTAATTAGGGGTTTCTCACGTGGCAACGGCCACCAAATATACGTGGCATAGCCACAGAATGGGTTATTCTCACGTTACCAGAACGGAGAAGAAATCGGGCTTACATGCTACCAGAGCAATGCTCGGTGTGTACTCAAAATTACACACCTAAGTCTTATCACACAAGACTGGTTTGCCTTCACGTAGAACTCATAGTGGTTTTTCTCTCATAAAACTCATTTGAAAACCATTTTGTACTCAACACAAAACATAATAAAACCGAGTTCCAATCGGTAAAGCACGCACACATTTCTCAAATCTCGATATTGCCTTAACATAGAGCCCAATTCATTACTCACACAAATTCGACGGTTTATAAAGCAATTTCACACTCAGCTTATAAACGCATAAAACAATGGGCTCTAACCGGCTATAAAAACCGTGTGCAATTATAACTCAACACAACACTCAACATGCTTGTTTTATAAACCACAAATCATGCTATAATAGTTTACAAATCACATACACAAATGGTTTAGATTTCCCTTACCTCTTTGCACCTCGTATAGTGCAATCGTTTTCCCTGTATCACGGACTAGCCTCGTATTCCACTCTGGAACTCCCGAGCTGTCCAAACGATGTTAAAACATCAATACTCAATTATCTCATCAACCTTAATTCTCAAAATCGAGCATAATTGCTCATAACACCTCAAATCTCTTGATTCTCGTAACTCTACCCCAAACTACACTCTCATTCACAACATCTCAACGTTCTACATTTCTCATGCCAATTATCTATGCTAATTCACCACATTGTCTAGATTTCTATTTATAGCTCAAATTCCCAAAATTGCTAAATATCATTATCACTCCAACCACATTGCAATTTCATCACTCCCTAATCATTTCTCAGCTATTTCAACACAATGACAACCACCTTTATCATCAAAATCATCTCAAATCTCAAGATCGAGGTTTGGAAATTACCCAAAGCTTGTGAGACGCACAACCCACGCCTTGATTCGATTCGTCCTTCGATTTCCAAGTATGTTGTTCTCCCTTTGATGAGGAACAACTTTCCTTCTTGCCACAACTTCTGATTTGTCGAAAATGGGTGCTTTGGATGAGTGAGAAAGCTAGGTTTCGGTAAAAATGGGGGTTGGAAGAGAGAGAAAGTGAGATTGCAGGAGAAAAACAGGGGTTCCTTATATAGGCTGAGGGTAGGAGATCGATCTACCTCTTGATGAGATCGATCTGCATTTGAATTTTGGGACGACTTGGGGCAATTTATGCCTAAGAGATCGATCTGTCGAGGGGTGAGATCGATCTCTTTATGGCTTTATGAGATCGATCTGCTCTTTGAGGAGATCGATATTCTCCCAAACAGAATCATTTGGAGATCGATCTCTTCCTCATGAGATCGATCTTCTCTCAAACAGAATCATAAGGAGATCGATCCTCTTCCATTGGAGATCGATCTGATCCTCAAATTCTTCCTTCCTTGTCATTTTTAACTCACCAGATCGATCTCTCCTTCTTCCAGATCGATCTGTCCTCATAACTTCACACTTATTTTAACACTTAACGTATAAATCTCCAATTATCATTCCCACAATTCACTTAGCTCAATAAATTACACTTAAAATTATTATTACATCATTAAAATATATCTAAAATTCTCAGATCTCACAAGCGAAAGCAGACTGGAGCATTACCTGGAGCAGAAACGGACAAATCGGGGTAAAACCAGCACAGCACTGAGCGAACCCGAGCATGCCTGGAATAGAAACTTTGGAAGATAATGAACAGTGCATAGTGACAAAAATCAGGACAACTTTGGTTTGGCAATTTTGCTAAGGCCACGTTTGGCTTGATCATTGTAGTTGTTTAATTCATTTTGCATGCATTTTAGTTAATTTCAATTTTATTGGTTAGCTTAGTTAGTTGATTTCTTATGTGCATGATTAGTCATAGTTCAATTGATTGATTAGTCTAGAATTTAGATTTAATTATGCCATTAGTTAATTTTATTTTAGTAATAGTTTTTCCAATTAGAATTAATTTAGATTAAACTCATTTTATGCATTTTTAATTTAGTCTTCATTTTGATTAAATCTTAGGTTAGTTTAAATTGCAATTTTTCATTAATTAGATTAATTTGCATGTACATTTCATTTTAAGTTTGTTTAATTTTTAGTTTAATTAACATTATTTATTTATTTTTATATTTGCATTTTAATTGCATTAATTCATTTTTAATTGTTTTTATTTTTTTTATAGATTATTTACTTTTAATTGCTTGGAGTACTGTAAGTAAATTCTGCTCGGTTTCATTTCCTTTAGTTCTTATTATTTTATTGCTTTCCAGTATTATTTTTAATTAGTCTTAGTATATCACCCTCTTTAACTTCATAATTTGCTAGGATATACTTAGGGTGAGATTAACCGGTAGTTAATTAGGCTAGTCAACTTCTCTGTGGGATGATAATTCTGGGACTCAAATCCCATTATTACTTGGACGACCCTTGCACTTGCGGATAATACCCTTAGGGCTTATCAAGTTTTTGGCGCCATTGTCGGGGAAGTTTAATTAGCTGTTAGTTAATATCGAGGAAATTATACTCTGTTAGTTAATATCGAGGAAATTATACTTAGGTGTAATTCTAGCTTGTAAATATTTAGGTTGTAAATATTTAGATTAGTTAATTTTCTCATAATTAATTAAAATAAAAAAATTGAAAAATTAAAAAAAAAATTAAAACTTTTCTAAGGACTTGTTGATGTTTGCATACGTAGAGCCAGGAGTTTTGATTGTTTTCCTCTAGATCCTGAAATCGAACGAACTCTTAGGAAAATTCGAAAGGACTCTAGGAAATTTATAGCTCCGCTGCAACACACGATGGCAGAAAATAGGGAAATCAGGACCGTTGGGGATTATACGGTGCTGACAATTAGAGGATATTATACTGGAATTAGGCCACTAGCAGTCCCTGCTAATAATTTTGAAATTAAGCCGTCCATCCTCCAGATGATCCAGACCTCTTTGCAGTTCAGTGGGCTTCCACACAATGACCCACATGCTCATCTCGGGCAATTCTTGGACTTATGCAACACATTCAAACACAATGGATTATCTGACGATGCACTTAGGCTTAGATTATTCCCCTTCTCACTTAGGGATAGGGCGAGACACTGGTTGACCTCCCTGCCTCCAGGATCAATTTCTACATGGGACGAGTTAGCCCACCAATTTCTAGCCAAATTTTTTCCTCCCTCTAAAATGGCCAGACTCCATAGCGATATATCCTCCTTTGCCCAGTACGACTCTGAATCTCTTTACGAGGCATGGGACCAATATAAGGAGCTTCTTAGGAAGTGCCCTCACCACGGTCTACCTCTATGGCTACAAGTCCAAACCTTCTACAATGGACTTACAAGCCAGAATAGGACCATAATGGACGCTGCTTCTGGTGGAGCCTTGATGTGCAAAACAGAGGAGGAAGCTTTTGAGCTGCTAGACAAGATGGCGGCTAACAACTATTAATGGTCCTTGGAAAGGCAATTGCCAAAGAAATCGACGAGTATATATGAGCTTGACACGCTATCCACCTTGACCTCTCAGATTGCCAATCTTACAAAGAAGGTGGAGTCGCTCAGTACCCAACCTAATCCTTCCAACAATCCTAACCCTGTGTTTTCTTTCCAAAGTCCTTTTTTATCTTGTAATCTGTGTAGTGGTACCCACGCTGTAGATAGGTGTCCACTTAACCTAGAGTCGGTTCAATACATTGCCCTTAAGCAATAGAACAACCCTTTTTCAAACACTTATAATCCAGGGTGGAGGAACCATCCAAACTTTTCTTGGAGCCAAAACTAAGGGCAAACTTCTAATTCTAGACCAATAGGACCCCCAGGTTTTCAAGCTCCAGAGGTTCAGGTGCCACCACAGCATCAATTTCCTCACCACCCACCACCTCCATATCCACATCATCCACCTAATCATTCCCATTATCCCACTTCCATCAACCACCACCACCACAACCCCAGCATTTACCTGCAGCTGATAAGAAACCCTCTCTTGAGGAAATGTTCATAATAATCTTACAAAATCAAGCAGCTTCAATTAAGAACCTAGAGGTTCAGGTAGGAAAAATAGCAAACACTCTTAGTCAACGTCCTCAGGGTACCCTCCCTAGTAACACTAAAACTAATCCTGTTAGGCAAAGGGAAGGGAAGGAACATGTGAAAGCTATCACCCTTAGGAGTGGCAGAGAGCTAGTAACTCCCCCTGTTAAGTCCATACCTGACTAGCCCACAGTTGCAAAACCCATAGGTTTTAGTGAAGCAGCTTAGAAGGAGCAAGAATCAAAAGATCAAGCTACAAAGGAAACAAAGCCAGGCATTTCTTCACCTTTACCTATTTCTTTGTCACAACCTTCTTTAACCTTTGATGCTACAAAAGTTCCCACTACATCTCCTGCTGTTAGACCACCAGTCCCTTTTCCTTAGAGATTTCACAATAAAAAACTGGACCAACAATTTGTAAAATTCCTTGAGGTTTTTAAGAAACTACACATCAACATTCCATTCGCAGATACCTTAGAGCAAATGCCAAGCTATGTGAAGTTTATGAAGGACATCCTCTCTAGGAAAAGAAGATTGGAAGATTACAAAACGGTGGCTTTAACTGAGGAGTGTAGTGCCAGTATCCAAAGAAGGTTACCCCCCAAGCTCAACGATCCCGCGAGCTTTACCATACCATGTACTATTGGAAACTTATTCTTTGGTAGAGCCCTGTCTGATTAAGGAGCAACTATAAATTTGATGCCTTTATCTATCTATCAGAAGTTAGGAATAAGGGATGCCAAGCCCACCACAGTGACCCTTCAGTTGGCCGATCGATCAATTAAATATCCGAAGGGGGTCATTGAGGATGTCTTAGTTAAAGTGGACAAGTTTATTTTTCCTGCAGATTTTATCGTGTTGGACATGGAGGAAGACAGGGAAGTCCCAATCATACTAGGCAGACAATCCCTAGCAACTGGTAGAACTTTAATAGATGTACAGAAGGGGGGGTTAACAATGAAAGTTCAAGATCAAGAAGTCAAGTTTAATATATTCATCTCTAAGGCTTCCTGATGACTCTCATGATTGTTTTAGGATGGATTTAGTGGATAAGGACATCACTGAGGAGTTTTCCAAGGCACATCCTTTAAACCCTTTAGAAGCCTCCTTAGTGAAATCTGTTGATCTTAGAGAATACAGTAAAGATGATAATGAGGTTTACGAGACTTTATAGTTATTAGAGGTCACTCCTTTTAAGGAAATTGCCCAATTTGAGACACTAGACTCTTTATTTATTCTAGCTTCAAATATCTTTCCATCCACCAGTGATCCTCCAGCATTAGAACTCAAACCTTTACCCTCACACCTTAGGTATGCTTACTTAGGTGAATCCTCCACACGATCGGTAATAGTATCTGCTACTCTCTCCAGTGATCAGGAAGTAAAATTACTACAAGTGTTAAGAGAGCATCAGAAGGCTATAGGCTGGTTTATCTCTGACCTTAAGGGTATTAGTCCCTCTATTTGTATTGATAAGATACTATTGGAGGAGGGATATAGGTCATCCATAGAGCACCAACGTCGATTGAACCCTGAAATGAAAGAAGTTGTCAAGATGCAGGGATTATCTATCCCATTTCTGATAGTGCCTGGGTGAGCCCAATACAATGTGTCCCTAAAAAGGGAGGGATGACAGTGATCGAAAATGAAAATAATGAGCTCACCCCCACTAGGACTGTCACTGGTTGGCGAGTATGTATGGATTATAGGAAACTCAACAAGGCCACCAGGAAAGACCACTTCCCTTTACCCTTCATTGACCAAATGTTAGATCGATTAGCTGTCACGAATTCTACTGTTTGCTGGATGGATACTTTGGGTACAATCAAATAGCTATAACCTCGAAAGACCAAGAAAAGACTACCTTCACTTGTCCCTATGGGACCTTTGCTTTTAGAAGAATGCCTTTTGGCCTATGCAATGCACCTACTACATTCCAGCGTTGCATGATGGCCATATTCTATGATATGGTGAAGGATTTTCCTGAGGTTTTCATGGATGATTTCTCAGTATTTGGGGATAGCTTTGATTTATGTTTACAGAATTTAGCACTAGTGCTAAGGAGGTGTGAAGAAACAAACTTAGTGCTTAATTAGGAGAAATGCCACTTTATGGTGAAAGAAGGCATAGTGCTAGGACACAAAATCTCTGTTAGGGGGATAGAAGTGGATAAGGCCAAGGTGGAAATCATTGAGAAGTTACCTCCCCCTACCACTGTAAAAGGAATTAGAAGTTTCCTGGGCCATGTAGGATTTTACAGAAGGTTCATTACGAATTTTTCTAAGATATCTAAACCTTTATGTAATCTCCTCGAGAAGGACACTGTGTTTTGCTTTGATAAGAAATGCTTAGAAGCATTTAAGACTTTGAAGGAAAGAATAGTTACAGCCCCTATAATCATAGCTCCGGATTAGAGTTTACCTTTTGGGCTTATGTGTGATGCAAGTGATTATGCTGTCGGGGCTGTACTAGGATAAAGAAAAGGAAGAGTCTTTTATGCTATCTCCTACGCAAGCAAAACACTTAATGAGGCCCAAATGAACTATGCTACTACCGAGAAGGAGCTGTTAGCTGTAGTATTTGCCTTTGAGAAGTTTCGCTCCTATCTCATTGGTACTAAGGTAGTAGTATATACTGACCATGCTACCATTATGTACTTAGTCTCTAAGAAGGATGCAAAGCCGAGGCTGATTCGATGGATCCTCCAACTATAGGAGTTTGACTTGGAGATTACGGACAGGAAAGGTATGGAGAATCAGGTTGCTAACCATCTATCTAGATTAGAGAGTGGACTTAAAGAAGATGGTACAACTATTAATGAGTCATTTTCTGGTGAGTAGCTATTTACTTTTGGGCACTCCAGATTGCCTTGGTATGCTGATTTTGTAAATTATCTGGTGAGCAATGTAATGCCACCTGATTTAACTGCCCAGCAAAAGAAAAAGTTTTTGAGTGATGTCAAGTATTATGTTTGGGATGAACCCTTCCTGTACAAGCAATGTAAAGATCAGATTTTGAGAATGTGTGTTCCCATGGAAGAAGTAGAGGATATACTTAGACATTGCCATTCTTCTGATTATGGAGGGCATTTTGGAGGACAGAGGACAGCAGCCAAGGTTTTGTAATCTGGATATTACTGGCCCACATTATTTAAGGATGCCCACTACTTTGTGATGAAATGTGATAGATGTCAGAAGGTAGGTAATATTTCAAAAAGAAATGAGATGCCTCTGACTAATATTTTAGAAGTAGAACTCTTTGATGTCTGGGGCATTGATTTCATGGGACCATTTGTTCCTTCATATGGCAACCTCTATATTCTTGTTGCTGTGGACTATGTGTCAAAATGGGTTGAAGCAATGGCTTTACCAACTAATGATGCCAAGGTGGTGGTAAGATTTTTGAAGAAGAATATTTTCACACGATTTGGCACACCTAGGGCTATCATTAGTGATAGAGGATCCCACTTTTGCAATTGAAGTTTTGATGGGCTATTACAGAAATATGAGGTCAAACATAAGGTAGCCACTGCTTATCACCCACAGACGAGTGGCCAAGTAGAGTTATCCAATAGGGAAATTAAGGGGATATTAGAGAAGACAGTGAACCCAAGTAGGAAGGACTGGTCCATTAGGTTAAAGGATTCATTTTGGGCTTATAAGACAACCTTCAAAACACCTTTAGGAATGTCCCCTTATCAGCTTGTGTATGGTAAAGCCTATCATCTACCAGTAGAGCTTGAGCACAAGGCCTATTGGGCCCTTAAGAACCTGAATTTCAATTTAGAGGCAGCAGGGGAGAAGAGGCTGCTACAGCTTAATCAGTTAGATGAGTTTAGGTTGCAGGCATATGAGAATGCCAAGCTCTACAAGGAAAAGACTAAGCGATGGCATGATAAGAAAATTAAGGAGAGACACTTCGAGTCAGGCCAGCAGGTTCTGTTGTTTAATTCACGCTTGAAGTTATTTCTAGGAAAGCTTAAGTCTAAGTGGTCAGGTCCCTTTACCATTACACAAGTATTCCCTCATGGAGCCATTGAAATTATGGATGAGACCCTGAATTAACCCTTTAAGGTTATGGGGCAGACTGAAACATAATTTTAGGGGAGGATTTGATCGTCAGCATTCTGTGACCACTTTAGTTAACCCTCCTACTTCTGATCCTGCTACTTAGCTTCATTTTTCTTTCACTTTTTGTACAGTTCTTTCCTTTTCTGTTGTTTCTTTCTTTGTTTATTTTGTAGATGTCTCTTCTAGAATTACATGTTTAATCAAGCTTCAATTGTTCATCATCATCAGAAAGGGGAGTACTCTATTCCTGAACTTCAATTCTTACATTATCTGCACACTGAGGACACTGTGCACTTCAAGTTTGGGGGAAGGGATATTACTTGAGCAGTTTTCAAAAATTTGGGCAAAATTGAAAATTTCTTCAAATTTTTTTGAAAATCCGAGCTTAAAATGTTTGATTTTGGGAGGATTTAGTGCTTAACATGTAGTTTTCCCATATTCCGATGATATGACCCCACGATGAAGTATGATTTTGATTGACTTAGAATCGTGATTATAGAAAAAGCATGAAGTTGAGTTCTTGAATTTGACTTGATTCTGATTGCGATTTCCTCATCTTACGCACATGTCATGTCATGCATTTGTATATTTATTTAGAGAAAGCTTATGTGGACATAGGGGTGCATTTGTTTAGTAGATTTTGTCTATCATATTCTAGAATTTGCTTGATCTTGTCTCGAGGTAAAATATTAGATCACACTTAATTAGGGAGATGATTTAGGCCATCTTTGGATCGTTTGAGCCTTTTGAGCCATCCCTGTACATACTTTATCCCTAGTCACCTATCTGGGCCAAATAAGCTTTTCTCTATAAATACACCTGCGTTATTTTCCTTAACCTAAAGTATTCTTTTCCTATCCCTTACCCTGTAAGCATGGAAAGTCATTGGATATATTTTGAGCTTTGTACATATAGGTACCTAGTGATAGTGAAAATTTGAAAAAAAAAAAGGTGTGAAGAAGAAGAAAAAGAAAGAAGAAGAAGAAAAATACAAAAATAGAATAAAATGTCTAGTAAAAGAAATAGGTTTGGGGGAAATAAATTGGAGCTCTTACATAAAGATCCTAGAAAGTAATGCATGTTAAGGGGTAATTAAACCTAAATCGACTTTATCACACCTTAACCCCAGCCTGACATTACAAGCTTAATGAAGTCTTATTGATCTTTAGTTAAGTGTGACTACATTAGTGGAGAGAGAAGTGAAAAGCAAACTTATGGGAATGATCACATGTCATTGACTTTGCATTCACTGTGTTTGCATAATCTGATCCGGGTAATATACTATGAAGTGACCTGACATTTACACACACACACGAGGGATCCAATTTGGGTACGGACTTATGATTGAATGATTCTGAGTGTTTGACTTATAATTGTGATTCTTTAAGATCAGAGTCCGTACTTTATCTTTGAGGATAATATTGGGGAAATTATTATGTTTTGTACTTGTCGTTCCTATAATTGTTTTGTTTTGCTTGAGGAAAAGCAAAAGCTCAAGTTTGGGGGTGTGATAATTCTATTTTTAATAGAATTATTTGTGCTTAAATTCCTAATTATTTATTTAATCCCCATATTATTTTATTAATAATCCCCTTTATTTAATTAAAATTCTTTAATGTGCAGATAAATTAAATCCAGATGAAACTCAGTCGTTTCAGTTGAAATTGGGCTGAAAATGAGCTAAAAGAGATTGGACCACTTCAAATTTTGCAGACCGAGTCACCAGTCATTTAGACACACGTGATGCCAGGTGTCCATATTTTATTTGCTCTAAAACGATAAGATCAACAGACATCGAGCGAATATTCTGGAAGGCACACGTCGGGCCACATCGCACAGCCAACTGGACAAACCGACAAATGATGTGGAAATATCCATTCTGCAGCAAATCAATTGAAGACAAGTGGTCAAATTATGCCAACTCATCTAGGATGAAAATTACCATTATACCCTTATGTTTGTGTATAAATAGAACATGATGGCAATTGAAAATGTAAGTAGGTTAGGGTAGAATAGCTTTTAGATTAATTTTAAAAGTTTTCTTTAAATTTTCGCATAGTTTTTTTTGCAAGTTGTTTTACTATTCATTTCATGTTCTTCATTAATCTTTGTTAAATTTCATTTCAATGGAAACTTACTTTCATTTCATGCTCTCGATTTGGAATCATTAAGCTCTTTTATTTGCCAATTTTTATTCACAAAGATTACTCTTTATAATAGCTCTCGGTTTTTCCTTGAACATCGTTTATGTTTCCTTAGTTTTATTTGAAAGAAACCATCACATTGGTAGCTCTCAGTTAGAAATTAAGGGGTGCAGTCGGATGGCATAACTTTTTCATTCATTCCTTCACCATATGATTCTGTTGCCTTGATGTGGATTGATGCTGAGCATTTGTCCACATCATGAGCAAAGTGGAGTCACGGCTGGAGAAGGAAATGAAGCTACCCGAGGAGGATGATCATGAGTTCCCTATTTACATTGCTGAAGCTCACGGACAATGTGTCAATGGTGTTGTTGTTAAATCCTTTCGGGTTTAAAGTCATTTGCTGCTTTGTATCATTGTTTTATTCTTTCCTTATTTCATCTCATATTTGCATGTTTTTCCTTATTCATTGCTTGGTTGTAGTTGGAGTATGACATTCATGTTTTCTGTATTTATTTATGTTTCCTGCTGATGTTGCTCACTTGACAGCAACAGTGCTTTGTTTTCCACGTGATCAGATTGTACTGTTGACGGTTAAGTCAATCGTCACAGTTTGCTCCACGTGTTCTTCGTATATCCTGCAAAAACAACAGGAATCAGAGGGGGCAGGGATTTGTCCCAGCACGCGCACTCCGACGATCAAATCAGTGATCGGGAGTTGGTGTATGTAAGAAAAGGAGAAAGTATTGCTTAAATCAAAGGGTTTAAGTGTTTCTCCCTGTTTTTTTTTTTCTTTTTTGGATCGGGATCCTGGATCTCAGAGGGCTCACCTCATATTTATAGGCTTCTGAGTCGGTTCGGGCTGAGACCCAGGCGCGTGTCTGGGCCGCGACAGAGTTATAGAGCACTCTGTCGCGTCTTGGACCATGCAACTTACGGGGAAGTAGTCTGGCGGCAGAGTATGCATGGAACCTCTACCGCTATTGGTGCGGGAGACCTCTGCCACTGTCTGAGCGGGAGACCTCTACCGCGATCTGTGCGGGAGACTTCTACCGCGGTCTGTGCGGGGGACTACACCGCATGCTGAGCGGGAGACCTCTACCGCGGTCTGTGCGGGGGACTTCACCGCATGCTGAGCGGGAGACCTCTACCGCAGTCTGTGCGGGAGACCTCTTCCGCGGTCTGTGCGGGAGACTTCACCGCATGCTGAGCGGGAGACCTCTTTCGCGGTCTGTGCGGGAGACTTCACCGCATGCTGAGCGGGAGACCTCTACCGCGGTCTGTGCGGGAGACCTCTTCCGTGGTCTGTGTCGGAGTCCTCTACCGCGTGAGGTGCGGGGGACCTCTACCTCAGGCACGCGGGAGACCTGTGTCGGGGGCAATACGGAGTCCTGTGATATGCATGGGCGATGGAGGTCTGCCGCTCACGATGCGCGGCAGACTCCTCTCGCATCAGACACTATGTCGCAGCTCTAGGAACGGTGTCGCATGGCAGTTCTGTCGCCAATCTGCCACGTGGCCTGTTCTTGGTTCGACACTTGGCAGGCGGATAGTTGCACACGTGGATCTGGTGACACGACCACCATCAATTGCTCCCCACTCTTTGGCGGGAATTTTTCCCGCGAAAGAGGATCTGGGTCTGGCGTTTTTCGAGTCGGGTCGGACCTCCACGCGTGTGTGTACTCAGGTGAGCCGCTATAAATACTGGGCCTCTGAAGTCCTTGTCGCTACTGAATTCTCTCGCAAGGACACTCTGTCGCAACACCTTTGCCACACTGCCGCAACTCTGCCGCGGGACTGCTCACTGTGTCGCTAGTCTGCAGCGGATTTTCACACTCTGCCGCGAGTTCTGTTTCCATTACCTTAGGTAATTTTTCGTAGCCCGTAGTCCCACTTCTTCGATCTACGAACTTCTAAGATGGCTGGACATAGCATAGGAAAGAAAATCGATCTAGGTGTTAAGTCGACTTTAAAGGAAGCCGACATCCAAGACCTAGAATCTCGATTTCCTTTATCCGAGGGATACACTTATAGACTCCCAACTCCTCAGGAGAGTGACATACGTCGCGTGTCTAACGGGGCTGTCGTTTTTAGGGCAGCTTTGGAGTTAGGACTCCGCTTCCCATTGTCCGACTTTGGGGCTTCCTTTCTCAGGACGCACAGGGTATCCCCGGGGCAACCGCATCCTCATGCATGGATGCAATTGGTAGCATTCACTGTGCACTGCCATTTAAGGGGCGTCCCTCCGTCTCTTTCTCTTTTAGAAGTATTCTTTAGGCTTCGAGGGAGTCCCGGCTTAGTGCCTTACTCGCTTCAGCGGGTGTACCAGCCTGGTTTTGAGAACCGATTATTCGAGAAACCTGCCAACAAGCTTCATGGTTTCGAGACAGAATGGCTGGTTGTGGAGGTGCCCGAGGGCCTGGATATCCCCACTCATTGGAAGAATAGGCGCGAAATCCCCAAGGGTCCCCGGATCGCCACACTTAGGGAGCAGTTGTCTTCTGACATCGACAAACTGCTAGTCCCTCATCCCCTTAGCCTCAACACCCTTGTATCAAATGAAAATTTGATATTAGCAGGCTGGGGTGTGGGCCCGGTCCCTGTTACCGGACCCTCTGTTCCTTCGTCAGATCCTCTGCCTTCGGCTTCTCCCGAGTTGAATCCTGAAGCTCCTAGGCCACAAGAGGATATAGGGGGGCACCAATCTGGAATCTAGCTCTGGTAGCGAACCCTTAGCCGATCTCACTGGTTGGGAAGGGTTCGGCTCCACTTTCATGGTGCTCCCTGATGACAACACCATAAATATAGAGTCCCTTCAGGAGCATCTCGATTCTCCTGACGGTAACTTTTAATTCTCTTTATGGCTTGCTGTTTTTGATCAGTTTTTGACCACTGATTTGTCTTCTTTTTCTTTTTTGCAGATATGAGTCATTTTTGGCAATCATTAGGTCGCCAGGTTTCTGAGGCTGGTCCTTCCAGCGCTCCTGCTAGGAAGAGGCATCGTTTGGCTGACGATGTCCTAAGTGAGGCACCGGTCCCCTCTCATCCACCTCGTGCTCGGACCCCTCCTGTTTCTAGGCAGGCTATGCCTCCCCCTCCTTCAGAGCAGAGAGATCTCTCTCGGGATAGGGGGAGAGTTGCCCCATCTTCACGGGGGGCTTTCGGGTCATCTGGGTGATCACGCTCCGAGGAGCGCGCGGAATGCAATATCATTCCTTCCCAGCGGAAGAATAGAAAGCGCCTGTACATCGAGGGTTCGATGGGAAGCAGACCGATATTGCCGAGGATTGGTCCTGCCGATGAGAGGCCCTATTCCGTGGATGGGGGGAATATTATGAGGGGCCACGAGTTTCGGGTCTACCCCGAGGTTCGTGATAACGATGTTCTGGACACTCCCGGGGTGGCCTCCCGGTTGAGCTGGTCCACTATCCTTCCTCGAGATGAGGCAAGGATATTCAGAAACTACCCCGAGGGGGAAGACTTAGCCGATATCGAGGCGTTGAGGGTAAGTCTCTGATTTCTTTTCTTTTTGATTGCTTTTTGCAGCATGCTTTGAATCTAACATGTTTGCATTTTTTCGCAGTTGGCTCAACGAACCGTGGCAAATAATGCCCAACATCGGGCTTACCGGGAGCGAGCCGACAGAGAAATCCGGGAGTTGAGGGACAAAGTCATGGAGTTACAGAACACGGTCAACAACTTATCCCCTCTTCCGGGTTTAGTTCGAAGCCTGGAGGAACAGCTTGCTAAGGCTCATCAAGACCTTGGTCTTGCCAAGGGGGATCTCACAGTGGAGATGGCCCGGTCTTGTAAACTCCAAGAGGACCTGCAGGAGGCTCATTCCGAGTTAGACCGTATACAATCCAACTACGGGTCTATGCTCACTCGGAATCAAGAGCTCGAGCAGCGTGTTGCTGAGTTGGAAGGCCAAGCCGCTCCTGTATTGTCCCAAGCCGAGATTGACAGCATACGGGTCGAGGCCGTAAAGGAGTATCGTCTCTCCAAAGACTGCTTAAGGCGAAAGGAAGACTTCTCCAACCCTTATGTTAAGTACGGGTTCTACCTGGCCCGATCTTGGCTAGAAGCACACAGGGAAGGAGAGGAATTTCCTGAGCTCCAATACACCCATGAGGCGATGCTCTTTGAGGCCCCTGATTGGACCAAGTACGAGCCCGAGGCTGAGCCTGCGGATGAGCTGTTCAAGAGGACTGCTCAGGATGATCTGGCCAACCTTACTGGTCCTTGGGAGCCCGCAGATCTGGACGGTGCTCCTGAGCCTATAGAAGCCCTCATCGATTTAGACGGTGAGGAAGGCGAGCAGTCCCTTGGAAGTGAAGGTTTTGCAGCTGATCCCCAGCTTCCTCCCGGAGAGTAGATAGGGATTTTTGCTTTTTTGTTTTTTGTATTTCATTTCAAGTACTTTGTTTTTTGTTTTAACTTTGTACTTTTGTCGAAATGTAATTGTAAAGATCTGTCAAAGATCTGCTTGTACCGACACTTGAATGAAATGAAATTGAGATTTTTGTTCATGCTTTGTCTCGCACTACTTCTCTAATTGTCATTTATCATTCTTTGTCTGATTGTTTCTTTTGCTTTGCTTGTATATAGCTTTGCATTTATATTCATGTATGCTCCCCAATTCTTGATAGAAAGGTATGCTTTCAGGAAGAATTTTTTGTGCAAACGCGTAGTTGTTTAAGGCTTGAGTACTGTGACGTGAAAGCGTCTTTAGTTTTATAGCCTTAGTATTTTGATTACCTGGCCACGGTGACGCGTAGCGTCTTAGGCCTTTATGGTTAATTGAATGTTTTATGCCTGGCCTTAATGACGCATTACGTCTCCGGCTCTCACGGCTCTTTTGAGTATACGCCTGGCCACAGTGACGCGTTGCGTCTCAGGCTCTTACAGCTCTTGTGTGGATGTATATATATATATACCTGTTTTACAGTGATGCGTGTATGCCGGGCCACAGTGACGCATAGCGCCTCAGGCTCTTACGGCTCGGTTGAACTACGCCTGGCCACAGTGACGCATAGCGCCTCAGGCTCTTACGGCTCGGTTGAACTACGCCTGGCCACAGTGACGCATAGCGCCTCAGGCTCTTACGGCTCGGTGGAACTACGCCTGGCCACAGTGATGCATAGCGCCTCAGGCTCTTACGGCTCGGTAGAACTACGCCTGGCCACAGTGACGCATAGCGCCTCAGGCTCTTACGGCTCGGTGGAACTACGCCTGGCCACAGTGACGCATAGCGCCTCAGGCTCTTACGG
The DNA here is from genome assembly GCA_033439115.1 of Firmiana major. Lineage (NCBI taxonomy): Eukaryota > Viridiplantae > Streptophyta > Magnoliopsida > Malvales > Malvaceae > Firmiana > Firmiana major. Next base: position 13,770,357 of record CM065903.1, on the reverse strand, counting down.
CTCGGTGGAACTACGCCTGGCCACAGTGACGCATAGCGCCTCAGGCTCTTACGGCTCGGTTGAACTACGCCTGGCCACAGTGATGCATAGCGCCTCAGGCTCTTACGGCTCGAGTGAACTACGCCTGGCCACAGTGACGCATAGCGCCTCAGGCTCTTACGGCTCGGTTGAACGGTCTACTTTGGGTCTGGCCCACTCAACCTGTATTGTCCGCTTTGGGTTTGGCCTGTTGGTAGCTTGCGTTCGCAGGGCCCGAACCAAAGGCAGCCCTCACGGTTTTGAATCCTGTCACGAGATTTTGACTTACAACAAAAAGATAATTCATATATCGGTTAGGTAATGACATCAGGTGACAGTGTAAATAAAACAATAGTGCTTGGGAAGGAAGATGTAGTGGTTAATTCAAATACAACTTTAAGTGATTTGAATTCCACGTTTTTCCTATCTTCTTCCCTTGTAGAGTTTCCAGAGTGCAGGTGTTGGGTCCGATCTTGCATCTAATTCTGTAGGGACCTTCCCAGTTAGCTCTGAACTTCCCATCCTCCTTCAGGGCATTCGTGATTTGCGACTTTCTGAGCACTAGATCTCCCTCAGACATTAACCTATCTCTCACCCGGCTATTATAGTAGTTGGCCACCCTCTGATGATAGGATGCCAATCGAATAGCCGCGGTTTCTCTATGTTATCGAGTAGGTCCAAGCCTTCCCTTAGAGCTTGTGAGTTTTCTTCCTCTACTAAGGGTACCACTCTTGGCGATAATGCTCCAAGTTCCACGAGGATCAATGCTTCTACGCCGTATACAAGGCTGAACGACGTTTCTTTAGTCGACACACGACTGGTGGTACGATATGCCCATAAAACACTAGGCAATTCGTCCACCCAGGCCCCTTTTGCTTTGTCTAGCCTGGTCTTCACCCCATGGAGGATGGTCCAATTACTGACATCGGCTTGTCCATTAGCTTGAGGATATGACACTGAAGAGATCCGTAGCTGAATGTTGAGGTCCTTACAAAAGTCACGGAAGGCGTTGCAATCAAATTCCTTTCCATGGTCGGCATTCAAGATGCGGGGAATTCCAAATCGACAGATAATGTCTTTCCACACCATTGCCTTCACTTTCTTTTCCGTGATTGTGGCTAAAGGCTCTGCTTCAATCCACTTTGTAAAATAATCGGTAGCCACTAACAGGAACTTTCTTTGACCCGTGGCTAATGGGAAAGGTCCAAGGATGTCCAACCCCCATTGTGCAAAAGGAATTGTTTGTACTGTGCCTTGAGAGGGAGTTACTGGGGCTGTGGTGATAGGCGCAAACCTCTGGTATTTGTCACACCTACGGGTTTGGTCCATTGCATCCTTTTTCAGCGTTGGCCAGTAGAATCCCGATCGCAGTACCTTAGCAGCGAGGGCTCTTGCTCCTAAGTGTTCGCCGCAGATTCCTTCATGCACTTCCGCTAGGGCATATCTTGCTTGTTCCGGTCCCAGACATTTTAGCAGTGGCGATGAGTATCCCCTTTTGTACAGTTCTCCGTTGATGAGTGTGAACTTCGTCCCTTGTATTTTCAAGCGACGAGCCTCGTCTTTATCTTGGGGGAGTGTACCCTCAGTGAGATACTGTTTAAATGGGGATCTCCAATCGTCTCCAACTTGAATGTCACACACTTCGACTCCTTCAATACTCGGTCGTTCGAGCCTCTCCACCTTTACAGTCCTTCCTTGTGTTTCTGTGGAAGAGGCTAGCTTAGACAGTGAATCAGCATGTGTGTTTTCAGACCGGTTGATTTGCATCAGCTGAAAGTTTTTGAAAGTCTTGGCCAGGAGTTGGACTTTCTTTAAGTAAGGAACCAGCATCGGTTCTCGTACCTCGTACTTTTCGCTGAATTGGTTCACCACCAGTTGAGAATCACTGTGTGCTACCAAGTGGTGAACCTGCAGTTTCTCCGCTAGTGCCATCCCTGCTATCAGAGCTTCATACTCCGCTATGTTGTTCGAACTAGGGAATCTGAATCGTAGGGAGTATTCCAAGGATTTTCCTTCTGGCGACACCAGGACTATACCCGCTCCACTTCCGTTGGCACTTGATGACCCATCGACATGCAGCAACCATGGGTGAGCCTCCCCTTCACTGCTGTCGTTCGGGATAGTGCATTCCACGATGAAGTCAGCCAGAGCTTGACCTTTGATAGCCTGCCTCGGTTGGAATGTGATGTCGTATCCCCCAAGCTCCACCGCCCATTTTACTAGCCTTCCTGAATGTTCAGGTTTCTGGAGGATTTGTCTTAATGGTTGATCTGTTAAGATAGTGATGGGATGTGCTTGGAAATACGGACGCAACTTTCGCGAGGCCATCAAAAGGGCTAATGCTAGCTTCTCGGCCAGTGGATAGCGGGTCTCTGGATCCAATAACACTTTGCTCACGTAGTATATGGGACGGTGTACCATTTCATCTTTCTTCAGTAGCACCGCGCTGACGGCGAAATCACCGACTCCCAAATACATATAGAGCTGTTTCGAAATTCTTCCCCCCCCCGTAGAGTTTTGAAAAAAGGCAAGCTCCTTTCCGCTGATTTTGACAAGAAGCGATTCAGAGCCGCTATTCTGCCTGTCAATCTTTGGACCTCTCTTACGGTGGTTGGGGGTTTCATGTCAATGACAGCCTGTATCTTCTCAGGATTTGCCTCGATGCCCCTGTTAGTGATCATGAAGCCTAGGAATTTTCCTGATTTTACCCTGAATGAGCACTTTTCGGGGTTTAGCTTCATGTTGAATCTCCTCAATACTTCGAATACCTTGGACATTTGATCAGTATGAGATTCTCCTACGCGGCTCTTGATTATCATGTCGTCCACGTAGGCTTCCATGGTATTTCCCAGAAGATCCTTAAACACTTTGCTCACCATTCGTTGGTAGGTGGCACCCGCGTTCTTTAAACCGAACGGCATTACCCGATAGCAATAGGTTCCGTCATCGGTTATAAATGAAGTTTTTTCTTCGTCTTCTGGGTGAAGCATGATTTGGTGATACCCGGAGAATGCATCCAAGAAACTGAGGAATTCGTAGCCGGATGTATCATCTACGAGTCTGTCTATCCGAGGTAGGGGGTATGAATCTTTGGGGCAGGCTTTGTTCAGGTCGATGAAATCAACACACATTCGCCACTTCCCGCTAGATTTCTTTACCATCACTACATTGGCTAACCACTCAGGGTAATAGACCTCTCGAATGAATCCGGCGCCCAGGAGCTTACTCACTTCTTCAGTGATTGCTTTCTGTCGTTCTGGGGCGAAACTCTTCTTCTTCTGTTTGACTGGTCTGTGTCCGGGTATGATATTAAGTTCATGGCATATGACTTCGGGACTGATTTCGGGCATGTCCGCCGGGTTCCAGGCGAAGACATCCGAGTTTCTCCTTAGACACTCGACTATCTCCTTTTTCTGTTGCTCGCCCAACTGAGTCCCGATGAATGCCCTTTTTTCGCTATCCCCTTTAGTTAGCGCAATGGCTTCTGTTTCCTCTACAGGTTGGGGTTTAGGCGGATCGTCGATGCATAAGGCTTCTTTCCTCTGTGCTACCTTGTTGGCAGTGGAAGCGAGATAACAAGTACGGGCACTCCTTTGATTTCCGCGTACTTGCCCGACTCTGTTGGGAGTGGGGAACTTCATCAATAGGTAGCAAGAGGATATCACCGCCCTCATGTCGTTCAACACCGGCCTGCCCAAGATCATGTTGTAGGCAGCGGAGATCGATCTGACCACCATGAACAATACTTGCCGGGTCACGTCTTTCGGGTGCTCACCGAGAGTTCCAGGCAACTCTATGGACCCGGTAACTTTCACTCGCTCCCCCGTGAATCCATATAGTGGTGTCATAACGGGTTTCAACCTATCCTCGGATATGCTCATTTTTTCGAAGCAGTTCCAATAGATCAGGTTCACTGAGCTCCCATTATCGACCAGGACCCTGCTCACCGGGTGTTTGGCCACCACCGTGGATATCACCATGGGGTCGTCATGGGGCATGGCGACATCACCTCTGTCAGCCGGAGTGAACATGATGGGCTCTTCATCCGCCTGCTCCTCCATCACCACATTAACCTGATACGCTTGCCTAGCGTAACTCTTGCGGGAAGTAGAGGAGCTTCCTGCACTTGAGTCCCCGCCTGCGATGACATTTATTGTGGGGGTTGTAGGTTCGTTGTTTGGTGGATTAGCACGGGGGATTGGCCTGACTACTTCGTTTCTAGGCCTATCCCTTCTGATATCATTATTTGCCCCCGTTCGCGGACGATTATTCCTTTGGTCACGCGGAGGATATCCCCTCTCTGGCCAGTCTTTCTAACTGGTCCATTAAGTCTCTACACCTCTCTGTTGGGTCTCCGTGAGCACAATGGAATTCACAGTAGGCTTCAGTGTTTCGGCCTACGTCTCTAATTTTCTTCTTGGGGAATTCCAGTAGTCCCGCCCCCTCAATTACTGCCGGTATCGTCGTACGAGGCTCGCTCAGTCTGGTATAACCTTCATGCCTGAGCTTGAGGGCTTTGTCAGTTCTCACGGGTCTTGGGAAGCTTCTCTCGGGTACATCTCTCTCTCTTTTCTTTCCTTCCTTCGCCTTTCTGGGCTGTATCATTCTCATCACTTCTTCTTGAGCTACATACTTGTTAGCCTTGGCAAAGAGGTCGGAAATCGTCATCGGTTGATCGAGAGAGAGGGATTCTTGTAGCTTCTCTGAGCTTGTCCCTTGCAGCATCGCAGCCAAGGCTACCCCTACTGGTAGATCTTCCACCTCCAAGGTTGCATCTCGGAAGCGATCTACATAGCTCTTCAAGGATTCTCTATTTCCTTGTTTAAGCGTGAGTAGGTAGGTAGCGTCTTTCTTCCTCTGGCTGTGAATCATGAACACTTTGAGGAACTCATTTCTCAACTCGTCGAAAGAGGAGATTGAACCTTCGCTCAGCCCGTTAAACCATTTCAGAGCGTGCCCGGACAATGTGAGAGAAAAAGCTCTGCACATGATTTCGTCCTCCCATCCATGAAGCAGCATGAGGGATTCATAACTCTGAATATGGTCGTAGGGATCCGCTTTGCCGGTATAAGTAGCCATAGAAGGCATTTTGAACTTCTTCGACAAGGGTTTGTTCATAATCTCCGGACTGAATGGGATCCTCCTCCTTTGTCCGTCATCCGGAGACACTAGCCTTTTCTTCTCGAGGATCCTTTGGACGACCTTCTCCACGTCCTCTGACCCTCGAGCTGAGTAAGGTCCTGTCCCTTCCGATCTAGAAGAGTCCGATTGGTAAATACCTCTTCCAGTACCTCTGACTACGGGACTTGATATCTCGAGACCTTCTTGTGGGTTAAAATCTCTTTGTCTTCGCTGCTCCCCAGTCCTATATTCTCCTAACTCCTGTACAAACTCCAAAGGAGAAGAGCTGCGGAGTGTAGAGAAACTCTGCCGCACAGGGGCTGCAGGAGAACTCTGTCGCCTAGCCGACAGGGGTGAAGTCTGACGCGCATCGAGCAAAGGTGAACTCTGCCTCCTAGCGGCGGAGGGAGAGTGCTGTCGCCTTTGAGCCGGCAGAGAGCTCTGCCGCTTGTTTGGCGAACTCCGCCGCCTATCGGGCAGAGGTGAGCTACGCCGCAATTGAGCCGCGGGTGATCTCTGTCGCGGGGATACGGGCGAGCTCTGTCGCCTCGGGGCCAGAGGCGACCTCTGTCGTTGTTGAGCTGCGGGTGAGTTCTGTCTTGCTGGGTAGGCAGTAGCATTGTCTTGCGTTCCTGCACCTTGCCCGGCACTCACCAAAGTGGAGGGCTGACCTCTCTCGTAGGTCTGCCTCGGTGTGCTTTCCCCCACTAACTGCTGTACTTCATGGGGTAAGCTCAATTGGGGGAGAGCATCTCTGAAGAAGCTCACCATGGCTTTCAATGCAGCCGTAGTCTCCTCATTTTTGCGCTTCAGGGCATCGAATTCCTCCAAAGAGACTAAGGGTTCTCCTTGAGCCCTTTCATTGTGTCTTCTTCGCTGTTCTGATCTGACAGGGGGACTTACAGAATTCTGCCCTCTTGTCAATTCTGCAGTTGAGCGTGTCCTCACCATTTTGATAGAGAACCTGACTTTTTGTCAAGTTTCCCACAGACGGCGCCAATTGATGTTGCTCACCTGACAGCAACAGTGCTTTGTTTTCCACGTGATCGGATTATACTGTTGACGGTTAAGTCAATCATCACAGTTTGCTCCACGTGTTCTTCGTATATCTCGCAAAAACAACAGAAATCAGAGGGGGCAGGGATTTGTCCCTGCACGCGCACTCCGACGATCAAATCAGTGATCGGGAGTTGGTGTATATAAGAAAAGGAGAAAGTATTGCTTAAATCAAAGGGTTTAAGTGTTTCTCCTTGTTTTTTTTCTTTTTTGGATCGGGATCCTGGATCTCAGAGGGCTCACCTCATATTTATAGGCTTCTGAGTCGGTTCGGGCTGAGACCCAGGCGCGTGTCTGGGCCGCGATCTGTCGCGCCTTGGACCATGCAACTTGCGGGGAAGTAGTCTGGCGGCAGAGTATGCATGGAACCTCTACCGCTATTGGTGCGGGAGACCTCTGCCACTGTCTGAGCGGGAGACCTCTACCACGATCTGTGCGGGAGACTTCTACCACGGTCTGTACGGGGGACTACACCGCATGCTGAGCGGGAGACCTCTACCGCGGTCTGTACGGGGGACTTCACCGCATGCTGAGCGGGAGACCTCTACCGCGGTCTGTGCGAGAGACCTCTTTCGCGGTCTGTGCGGGAGACTTCGCCGCATGCTGAGCGGGAGACCTCTTCCGCGGTCTGTGCGGGAGACTTCACCGCATGCTGAGCGGGAGACCTCTACCGCGGTCTGTGCGGGAGACCTCTTCCGCGGTCTGTGCGGGAGTCCTCTACTGCGTGAGGTGCGGGGGACCTCTACCTCAGGCACGCGGGAGACCTGTGTCGGGGGCAATGCGGAGTCCTGTGATATGCATGGGCGATGGAGGTCTGCCTCTCACGATGCGCGGCAGACTGTGGGGCGGCAGACTCCTCTCGCATCAGACACTATGTCGCAGCTCTAGGAACGGTGTCGCATGGCAGTTCTGTCGCCAATCTGCCATGTGGCCTGTTCTTGGTTCGACACGTGGTAGGCGGATAGTTGCACACGTGGATCTGGTGACACGACCACCATCACCTGCATATAGTTCATTTACTGCATTCTACTTCATCTTCATTGTAGTTGTTAATTACTAGATTGTGCAAAGATTGTTGTTGATTGTCCAGTATAAAGATTAAAGAAGCAAATCATAGGAACATAGTTTGAGACATGGCAGCAAGAAAATGTCACATTGTTCCTCTGTTTAGCTCTGTTTCACGTTATCTCCACTGTTCATTGTTGTTATTTTTCTATCATTCATTATTGAGTTGGTATTAGTTTCCTGTTCATGATCCCATTTCTGTGTTGTAGTCCTTCACCATCACTAATGCTGCTGAAGTAGATGTTAATAGGGTGCAGTTGAAGGGTGCAGAGTGTGGGCAACCAGGATCGGGTCCAGCCCCTGTCTTCTTGTGTTGTCTGCTATTGCTGAGAGTTTGGGTGTGTGCTGCTTTGTGATGATGTAGATTCTGGACAACATAGATAGCTGCTGAATGTACAAGTATGATGTGATGCAAGAAGCATGTTGTGGCCAAGCTGAAAGCTGCAAAATTCAATGTAGAGCAGCAAGTAATGGTGAATGATCCTGCTCGGGACAATGTTACTGGAACTGCAGAAAAAGATTGAACCATGAGTGAGCTGGGTACACAAGGAACAATGCAGCGACAATGATAAAGGACAGTATACGGGTTAGTAGAAGCCATGGACGAATGTTGATGCAACACCTGGAGACAGCCGACAGCAATTAGAGCAGAAGCACAAAACCGAGAGAACAACAGCCTTGAGCAGCACTTGCAGTAGCAGTACGAGGCTGGAAGCAGGAGCAAAACCAGAGTACCTCCTGGACAGGTGCAGTAGCAGTTCGATGAATGTGCAGCAAAAGCAGACTGGAGCATTACCTGGAGCAGAAGCGGACAAACCGGGGCAGAACCAGCACAGCACTGAGCGAACCCGAGCATGCCTAGAATTGAAACTTTGGAAGATAATGAACAGTGCATAGTGACAAAAATCGGGACCACTTTGGTTTGGCAATTTTGCTAAGGCCACGTTTGGCTTGATCATTGTAGTTGTTTAATTCATTTTGCATGCATTTTAGTTAATTTCAATTTTATTAGTTAGCTTAGTTAGTTGATTTCTTATGTGCATGATTAGTCATAGTTCAATTGATTGATTAGTCTAGAATTTGGATTTAATTATGCCATTAGTTAATTTTGTTTTAGTAATAGTTTTTCCAATTAGAATTAATTTAGATTAAACTCATTTTATGCATTTTTAATTTAGTCTTCATTTTGATTAAATCTTAGGTTAGTTTAAATTGTAATTTTTTATTAATTAGATTAATTTGCATGCACATTTCATTTTAAGTTTGTTTAATTTTTAGTTTAATTAACTCTATTTCTTTATTTTTATATTCGCACTTTAATTGCATTAATTCATTTTTAACTATTTTAATTTTCTTTTATAGGTTATTTGCTTTTAATTGTTCGGAGTACTGTAAGTAAATTCTGCTCGATTTCATTTCCTCTAGTTCTTATTATTTTATTACTTTTCAGTATTATTTTTAATTAGCCTTAGTAGATCACCCTCTTTAACTTCATAATTTGCCAGGATATACTTAGGTTAAGATTAACCAATAGTTAATTAGGCTAGTCAACTTCTCTGTGGGACGATAATTCCGGGACTCAAATCCCATTATTACTTAGACGACCCGTGTACTTGCAGAAAATATCCTTAGGGCTTGTCAATGAGATCGATCTCTCATCCATATTTACCAGATTTTACTGCAGTTTTTTGCAGTAACACATGCCAAACTTCATACATTTTGCTGCCATAATCATTTTCTCATTCATCCACACTTAAGGCTTGAAAATGACATCCATTCATACCTTATACACATTGAAACTTGTGTGCATTCATTGTATAAGCAAAGGTATACAATTTACAACCAAATGGATTATTGAACTTATGCAACTTAAATCCATTTTACCACACTACTCAATTTTCCATATATTCCTATTCATCACATACTAAAGTCCATTTCTTATTATTCATACATAACGAAACTTGTACGTACATCACCAACTCATATTACAAGTATGTACATTCAATTCTATGGACTTTACATCATTCATACTTCACATAGCATGTTCAGGTATGTACTTATGAATTTGAGGGTCCTACAATCCTCCCCTCCTTAAAAGAATTTGGTCCTCCAAATTAGAACCAAGTTAATCTCTAAACAATTGGGGATATTTCTCTTGCATTAGACTCTCTAGCTCCTAAGTAGCTTCCTCTGAAGTATGATGCTGCCAGAGAATCTTCACTAATCCAATGGTCTTATTCCTTAAGACTTTCTCCTTTCTATCCAGTATCCGAATCGGTTTCTCTACATAAGTCAGATCATCTTTGAGCTCCAATGGCTCATACCGAATCATATGATTTGGATTTGGATGGTACTTCCTCAGCATAGAAATGTGGAAGACATTATGCACTCCCAATAAATCCGATGGCAAAACTAATCTGTATGCCTTATCTCCCACTTTGTCCAGTATCTCAAAGGGTCTAATGTAGCAAGGACTAAACTTACCTCTCTTCCCAAATCTCGTTATACCCTTCGAAGGAGAAACTTTCAAAAATACTGACTCACCAACTGCGAATTCAAGTGGTCTTCGTCTCTTGTCAGCATAATTCTTTTCTCTACTCTGAGCTGCCCTCAATCTCTCAACAATTAATCGGACATCCTTAGAGCCTTGTGTAACCAAATCAGGAGAAAAATCTTTCTATCACCCATTTTTTCCTAACCAATAGGGGAATAACATCTACGGCCATACAAAGCCTCATACGGTGCCATCTTGATACTCGAATGGTAACTGTTGTTGTAAGCGAACTCAGCTAGAGGCAAGTGATCATCCCAGGAGCCTCTAAAATCCAGTACACGCACTCTCAACATATCTTTCAGGGTCTGTATAATCCTCTCTGATTGCCCATCTGTCTGAGGATGATAAGCAGTGCTCAAACTTAACTGGGTTCCCATGGCTTCTTGAAAATGTTCCAAAAAATGGGAAGTGAAGCGGGAATCCCTATCAGAGATAATACTCACTGGAAGACCATGTAACCTCACTACCTCGCTTACATACAGTTCTGCCAATGCACTCAGAGTATCGGTAGCTCTCATAGCTAAAAAGTGGGCTGACTTCGTCAGTCTATCAACAATCACCTATATAGCATCGTGATTTCTCCTGGTCCTCGGTAAACCCATCACCAAATCCATGGTGATATGCTCTCATTTCCATGTCGGTACACGTAGAGGCTGCAATAACCCTACAGGTTTCTAATGCTCTACCTTCACTTGCTGACATACAAGACATTTTGCCATAAAATTTTCAACATCCTTCTTCAAACCTGACCACCAGTATACCTTTCGGAGATTCTGGTATATCTTATTACTCCCCGGATGTAGCGTATACCTCGACGAATGAGCTTCCAACAATATCAATCTCCTAAGCTCTGGGTCCTCAAGAACACACAATCTATCTCTGAACCTTAGGAGTCTATCTGAACTTATCTCAAAGTCAGTCTCTGTGCCCCTCTGCATCTGACCTCTCATGTCAATGCAATACGGATCGGTCTGCTGAGCCACTCTGATTCTCTCTAATGAATCGGTTGCAAGCGTAGACTGGCAATCACATAGTTTTAATCCATGTTTGAAGGCACAACTCCTAAACTGAGGCTAGCAAACTGCTCTAGCAACTCATGTTCCCTGACCATCATATACGATACCATCCCAAGGCTCTTTCTGCTCAATGCATCTACTACAACATTAGCCTTACCCGGATGATAAAGTATCTCACAATCATAGTCCTTCAGAAGCTCTAGCTATCTTCTCTGTCTCGTGTTCAGCTCTTTCTGTGAGAACAGATACTTGAGGCTCTTATGGTCGGTAAAAATCTGAAATTTCTCTTCATACAAGTAGTGGCGCCATACCTTCAAAGCAAACACTACTACCGCTAACTCTAAATTGTAGGTCGGATAGTTTTTCTCATGATCCTTCAGCTGTCTGGATCCATAAATAACTACCCTCTTATCCTGCATCAATACACAGCCTAGTCCCTGATGCAAAGCATCAGTATACACTGAAAATCCTCTTGAGCTGGTAGGGATAGTGAGAATTGGAGTGGTAGTCAATCGACTCTTCAACTCCTAAAAACTCTTCTCACAATCCTTGTTCAACACAAATGCTACACCCTTCCTAGTTAAACGTGTCAACGGAGCAGCTAACTTCAAAAATCCCTCAACAAATCTTCAATAATATCCTACTAAACCTAAAAAACTTATGATCTCGATGACTGTCTTTGGCTATTCCCACTGAACTACAGCCTCAATCTTGGATGGATCCACTGATACACTATCCTTTGACACTACATGTCCCAAAAATGAGATTTGTAACAACCAAAAATCACAGTTTTTGAGTTTAGCATATAACTTCTGCTCTCATAAAGTTCGTAACACAATCCTGAGGTGTCTCTCATGCTCTTCCTCAGATTTAAAGTATACCAAAATGTTATCTATAAAGATGATAACAAATTGATCTAAGTATGGCTTGAACACATCGTTCATCAAAGCCATGAAAGCTGCGAGAGCATTCGTCAATCCGATGGCATAACCAAAAACTCATAATGGCCATATCGGGTCCTAAATGCTGTCTTGGGCACATCTCCACTCCGAACTCTCAATTGATGATACCCAAACCTCAGATCAATCTTAGAAAAGACTTGCGCTCCCTCGTGCTGATCTAACAAATCATCAATACGTGGAAGGGGATATCTATTCTTGACGGTTGCCTTATTCAACAATCTGTAATCTATACACAATTGAAGGCTCTCATCCTTCTTCCTCACGAATAAAACTGGTGCTCCCCAAAGCGAAACACTCAGTCTAATAAAACCTCTGTCCAACAGCTCCTGTAACTGTCTCTTGAGCTCCTCTAACTCAACTAAGGCCATGCGATACGGTGGTTTTGATATAGGTTCAATACCAGGCACCAAGTCTATACAGAATTCCATCTCTCTGTCTGGTGGCAACCCTGGCAATTCATCCGAAAAGATATCTTAGAATTCACTAACCATAGGAATATCTTCCAACTTTGGATGTACCTTATCTGTATCCACCACGTACGCAATAAAACCTTCAACACTTTCATCTCTCAGTCAGCATAGTACATTTTTAATCACAATCATAAATATTACTTTTATTACTTTGCATCAAACTTTACAACGTAGTTTTTTAAGGTTAGGAAACATAACTGTCTTAGCGTAACAATCTATAACAACATGGTTTGATAATAACCAATCCATTCCTAAGATTACATCAAAGTCACTCATACTTAGTAACATTAGATTGGCTGTCATATCTTTTTCTCCTACTTTCAACTTACAATTATTCAATACATACTCCACTAGCTGACTCTTATCCATAGGCGTACTAATCAACATCATCCTACTTAAAGGAGTACGCTCTACATGCTTTGCTAGTTTACATGCAAATGAAGGCGATACAAATGAATGTGTGCCACCAGGATCAATCAAAATATGTGCTTCTAAATCATAAATCAGGATGTTACCTCTAATCACATCCGATGAAGCATCAGTTGTCCCCTGGTCTAAGGCATCCACTCGCCCTCGTCCCATAACTTACTTCCCCTTCTCCTCGACCGTCGCTCTCCTTCACTTAGCAGACGTATCACTTGGAGCTCTCTCTTGCTCCCTTCCCTTCTTTGGGGTAGTCTCAACCGTCTCTGGGCAAACTCTAGCAATATGTCCTAGTTTCTCACATCAAAAACACACAATAGGACTCATCAGATAAGGTCTACCACCATGGTATCTACCACATCTACTGCACTGATCAGTAGTAGGCCTCAGTCCTCCAATCATAATGCCCTTTGCCGGAGCTATAACCGAGTATACAGGAAATCTCACAATCTTTTCCTGTACTTCCTTGATCTTTGGTCTCTTACCGAATAGTCTCTTCCCTCCTCGATATCTGAAACCTCAAGGACGATCACTCATCGACCTCTTTCTATCTCTATCTCTACCTCTTTCGACTAATCTAAACTCTGACACATTCCTCTCATAATCTTGTTCATAGAGTTGCGCCCTGTGCATAGCCTCATTGTAGGTAGAAATGTTGAATGGAACTAATTTAGACCGCAACACTAGGCTCAATCTACCGATAAACCTACGGACCTTCCTAGTCTCGCTATATATGGTATCGGGGTCGTACCTTCCCAGGGCTAAAAATCTAGTCTCATACTCATCCACTGAAAGACTCCCCTGGCTTAACCACAAGAATTCGACCTGCAGCCTCTGCTATTCCGTATCTGGAACAAACTACCTCCTGAAGGCATCCAAAAATATTTCCCAACTAATCTCAGAATATCAGGCTCTCAATATAGGCCTGGTGGACTTTCACCAATGCTTTGTCGTTCCCTTCAGTAAGAATACAGAAAATGCGACCCTCTCTGAAGTCGTACACTCAAAGAATCTGTACAACTTCTCCATCTCTCCAATCCACTCCTCAGCAACAATTGGGTTCTTGACTCCTCGAAAGGATAGAGGTCCAAACTTTTGGAATTATCGCAATTTATCTAAATCGTACCCATATCCCAATCCACTACTCTCTTAAACTGGTGGAGGTGTAGGAGTATCTGCAGCTTGTGGCATCTTGGTGCAACTGCCTCTCTTATCGCAGTCTCTGCATCCTATCCTTGTCTACCTAGCCTAGTCTGTGCCAGTATCTCCACTATCATCTCTAGGCTACGCTCAATCCTTGTAAAGTGTGCCCTTACAGTCTTTGGTACCTCATTAGTACCCATATTCTCATTCAGGTCTCTGGCCTACCTTTACGGCCTCGAGCCCTACCTCTCGCCCCTCTACCTCAGCTGGTATTAGCCATATAGACTAAGTTCCTGCATTAATAATCATTAATTAGTCCGATTCCCATCTTGTATACATAATTGTAACTGAACAAAGCACAGTACTATAGGGATGTACACTTTCCTCAACTAATACAGACTCACATCAAACCAACACTGCTCTGATGCCATTCTGTCACGACCTCAATCCGTGACTTACCCAAAACCACTACAAATTTTTTGCGTTACCCAAAACCACTACAAATTTTTTGCTTTTTACTTTACTTACCTTGCTCTCCTCAATAGTTGGGCTATGATTCGATATTAGTCACCCACTCACATTCATTCACAATATACATAGAATTTAGTATTCTTTTCAAGAACAAAAACTGTTATACAGTATTCGTACATATACATCTCGACCGTACAATTGATTTCATAACTGTGCTTATACATTGTTCAATACAAAATGTTCGACTGTGTATACCTCTTGTAAGATGGATAGGCAGCGGATAAAATGAATGTTATACCTCAGCCGGACTCACTCTACTACGGATGATCTGTAGAGGATGGAAAATAAGGGGGGTGAGCATACAATGCGCTTAGTAAGGAAATCAGGCAAGCAAGTAGATAAACGCACTATCTACTAAAAATAAGGCTTCGCTTTTCCTTATCTCATCTCAAAGCATGTATTAATTGATATAATATAGTACAGATTAAATTTCCATGTACTTGAAATCATACTTATTTATCAAATGTAGGCATTCATGCAAAACAGTGCATATTTATAAAATTAGGAATGCCTTTATCTCAATCATGCCATGTACATTTAAATCAAGTAAATATGGCAGTTCACCACACAGCACAAATCGATTTTTGACCTTTCTCTCTCAGGTCTAACCGTATCATGAAAACAAGTGATATAACATGCGAGACTCAATGGCTAAATGCAATACTCTTCGAGACTATGGCCATATCCTATAATGTGATATACCAGGCAACATAGATCTCGGTGTGCGGGTATCACTGCTATAACGGGAGGGGGGTCAGTCCATCACAACTGCCAGCTATATACTCCTCAACTCCACAACTCTACCACACGGTACAGTGTACTCCATGCCACTCGCACGGTACAATGTACATCCATGGACCCTCTCCTCATGGTTGGGATGCCTGCCATAGGTCTTAGTCCTCATGCCATAGATATATATCATAGTCGGGTGCTTGCCATAAGTCTTATCCCTCATACTATGAAAATAATGCCACGTCTCTAAATCCACATGCGAACATCTCAACAGTGTGACAGTCAGTCTACATGAAGGAAATCGTCACGGTTTTTCCCTTTAACATGTATTATATATCACATAAAAACTACAGTGCGCATCTTGAGTGTGACTTTCAATCAACACTCCGCCTCTTAAACACTATATGCATCTCAAAATATCAAACACTAGTGCGAGTAACCTCAGCACTAGGTTAATGCAAAATTCTCTTTTCAAATCAAGTACGAGCAATCGCTCCAGTACTATATCATGTATAAATCATGAAAAGTCGAGTACGAGCAATGCTCACAGTACTCTATCATGTCAAACTAAGTATGAGCATAGCTCCCAATACTTTATATGCATCAATCACAAACTGAGTACGAGCAATGCTCCCAATACTCTAACATGCATAAAATAGCATTAAAATATAGTATGAGTATATCCTCTAGTACTATGTGATGCATATCTCAAAATATAATATGAGTATTCTCTAGCACTTATGGTTTTCACACAAAACTAGATAGATGGCTTATTCAAATCACAACTCTTTCATTTCAAATCAAATTAGCACTTAAAGGTGTTGTTTTCGCATATACATGAAAACATTAGCCATTCTATGTCACGACCCAAACTACCCAAAAATCAGAGTTAATTTTTCGCGTTTTATTATTTTCTTACTTAACTTCTTACCTGTCCTCGAATCGTGACCACACTCCACTAATAATTGGGATGTGCGTCAATGCCAGTCCCATCATTCAACTACCATCTAACTTATTTCTTCTCCAGTCATTTATAATTGTTTACATTACTTATACATCCCCTAAAGTTACTTACAAACATGTTACTGTGCTATGCTTATGTAGATACAATATGTACAAGTGTATATACCTTAAATGATGGGCAGCAGCGGACATCCGAAATGCAGTACTGAGTCGTCGCAACTTCAACTTGAGATTATCTGTGAGAGAAAATGAAAGGGGTGAACACATCAAGCTCAGTAAGGCAATCCTACGAACAAGTAGGTAACCATACTACCTACATGAACGTGGTGCCATGCATAAACCGCCCTTTCTCCACACATTTAAAAACAAATGATATGACAGTTATGATGTTATGTAAATCGAGTTTGCACGAAAAATTCAACATGCAATTATTTTAAATCATTTCTTTCTCTTTAAAAATTTCACAACAAAGTCAGGACTCGACCCCTCCTTCGGGTGATCCTGACTCA
This sequence comes from Firmiana major, assembly GCA_033439115.1. Taxonomy (NCBI): domain Eukaryota; kingdom Viridiplantae; phylum Streptophyta; class Magnoliopsida; order Malvales; family Malvaceae; genus Firmiana; species Firmiana major. Next base: position 13,753,794 of record CM065903.1, on the reverse strand, counting down.
CACAAAACCATGAAAACGGTTTACATCACACGTGGGTTTGAAAAGCATGGAAATACCATCATGCAAATTTAGTTTAAAAACCCAGTTTAAATCATCGAAATCGTCGACATGCTAGACGAGGCAATATCTGTATAACGGCAATAACTAGGACTATGGCCATATCTGTCCTCGGGAGTTCCTCAGCTACACGGATCCTAGTGTGCGGGTTCTCACCATGATCGGGAACCGCCCAGGAGGTGGGTCAATCCATCCCGTCAGTCTTATCCGATCCCAGGCATCCGAAGATGCTGCATCCGGAGATACCGTATCCGAAGATACCACACGGTACATCGTACTCCATGCTACTTGCACGATACATCGTACTCCGTGAACCCATATAATATCTCTAGGTACTCCAACCCAATTGGCCTGCTTCCCACAGAGGTTTGTTTCTCAATACTCATGCCATGTCTCAAAACGCACGTGCGAGCCTATTAAATCGGTGACACACAGTCTACCCGATGCTCCAAGCACGGCTCATCGCATGTTCTCATAAAATCAGTGCGAGCGATGTTCAGCACTCTCATCAACTCAAATAAAACTGGCAGAGCCCGCTTTACATCCCCACAAGGTCGCCAACCTCATCCCTCACTCTCACCCCACCTAAGAGGTCTCTTGAGCCTGTTGGGCCTTTTGGCTGACTCCAAGGGCAGACAGCGCTACTCCACAAATCCGGTAAAACTATTGCGAGCTAAGCTCAGCACTCTGTATATAAATCACATGAAAATCTTATAAAATCTGGTGCGAGTTACACTCTAGCACCCTGTCTCGAAAAAGCATATGAAATCTGGCACGAGTTGTACTCTAGCACCTATGCATGTAAAACTCTAGTGCGAGCTCTCGCTCTAGCACTAATGCGTGCATCACACAAATCGAAAATATCGTGCGAGCTGAGCTCTAGCACGTCACATGTCAATAAAACACGTAGGCGGCTCTGTTTCCTCAAAACAGTTTTCAAAAAAAACAATATCACGTTGAAAGTATGCAATGCTGTGCATTTTCTTTCAAGGTGAGCTAGCCTACTCATGCATGCATCAAAACACCTCCAGAATGAGCAGGAACCTTTTGTTCTTGCTCCTCCCAATTTTTCCTAACTTTGTAAATTTTACCCTTAACAAGGGTATTTTAGTAATTTTGCCCATACAGGGCACTAAAATTATTCTTCGACCTCTAGACCCTTCAGATAAATTTTTAAATGACTGCAATGAATTTAAAACTTCGTAAAGTTTACCTCTAGCAGTCCGCAGAATTCCCTTACCTTATTTTCCTGTCGAGTCTGACCTTTTCATTTCCTCTGTTGTCTCATCGCGCAGTCCGATATGCTCCCAATCAAATGCCCGGAACTGCGTATTAATATTCCTTAGGTCAGATATTATACAATTTAATTGTATTTAATATTTTTTGGGCTTAATTTAAATCATTGGGCCCGTTTACCCCTATTGGGCCCGATTGCACCTTAATGGGCCTTAATCGGCCTTAAGCCCATTTTTCACTTAATTTTCACTTTATCGAGGCCTATTGGGCTCATTGGGCCCACCAATAATTTATTGGGCCTCGTTCTAATTCTCGAATAGCTAAATCGATTATTTACGACAATTTATCTAAATTTCCATAATTTAATTCAATTTATGCGGAAATTAAATCAATATCACGTATAACGAGGTAATTGTCGTAAATAAGGGTTACTTACCCGAGATTCCATGCTAGTCCGCAAATCGAGGCTATCTCGAGCTCTCGTTGGATGCCAATCGTCGAGCTACATAATTTCATAATTTTTCGGGTAAGTTTTCAGCCCAAAATTAATTAAATTAAATACTCCGAAATTTAAATCGGGTCAATTCGACCGCTTATCGACTTACCCGAAGCTCGATTGCATCACAAGAATTTTCCTCAATTTTTTCTCTTTTTCTTTTTCCCTTTTTTCTCCTTTTTTCCTCTCTTTTTTGGCTGAACCGGTTCAGTCCGGTTCGGACCGGTTCACTCCGGTTTGGCAGGTTCACCGCCGGTTCACCACCTTGCCGGCCGGTTCTCCGTCGGCTTCCACCGCCAGCAGCTCCGTGAGGCTGTCCGCAGCTCAGATCTGCCCTCGGTTTCACTCAACGTCGTCGGAAAGTGGCCGGTCCGGCTGTTCTCCTCTTCGCTGTCGGACCCATTTTGCTTTTTCGCCGTTTTCGGCGCCGTCCGCCGGTTTCGGTGGCTGCCACCACCACCAATCGCATCGTCTAGGCTTGGGGATCATTTTGCGGGGTCGGATCGGAGCCAAGGCGCTGCCGTTCACCGGGATCGACTCGATTTTCCCTCTCGATTTTGCCTTCCTCCGATCGGCATCTTTCGACCTCCAATCGGCGCGTCTTCGGTGCCCTGAAGATCGTCGGTCTCTCCTCTTGCACCTCGGCTGCTCGTCGACGGTCAAGGGTCGCCGGTACTTCTTCGGTGGTCACGGGTCTCCTCAGGTCTTCTTCGGGTTTCCGTTTCTTCCGTTTCTGTTTCTTTCTTTCTCTCTCCCGACCCTTTTTTTTTCTTTTTCTCTTTTTGTTTTATTAATTTTATTATTATTATTATTTATTTTAATTATTTTACTATTCAATAAAATACTCCATAAAATCCCAAAATATCTACCTTATATTATTTTTATTCTACTTTAATTTATTTAATTTAAATTTAATTTATTAATTATATTTTTCTCTAAATTTCGATATTATTTCTTCGCGTTTTTCGAGATATCGTTCCGGTAATTTTTTCGGTATTTTTAAAATTTCCGAATCTTGATCAATCGACCCAAAATTTATAATTTCCTTATTGTCGATCAAGATATCTTACATCCGAAATTTTTAATTAAAATTTCCTTGTTGTCCTAATACCGAGTTTTGGTATTTTACCATTTTACCCTTGCTCTTGTTTCGGAATCAATTTAACCTGACCTTCCTTCATACAACCCCCATCTTTTCTTATTTAATTTTCGTATTTTAAATTAAATTCGGGTCTTACAACTCTCCCCCACTTAAAGAATTTGGTCCTCCAAATTAGAACCAAGTCATATGAGTCCATATACAACTCCGGGTACATCAATCGTATCATACTTTTTAATTCTTATGTGACCTTCTCCGAAGTGTATTACTACCAAAGGACTTTAATTAGGGAGATCATCTTAAACCTCAATACTTTCTCTTTCCTGTTTAATGCCCGAATCAACTTATCAATATACTTATATTTTCATTAAACTGAACTTTTGGAGTTCATATTCGATCACCTATGCTGGATCTGGATAGTATTGCCGAAGCATCAAAACTGAAACACATTGTGGGTGCCTGTTAATTCGGGTGATAACACCAACTTACAGGTCTTATCTCCCACTTGTCCAATCTCTCAAAAAATTCAATCCAGCGAAACTCAATTTACCTTCTTCCAAAAGTTCGCTATGTCCTTATTCTCTTAGGATGAGTAACTTTCACCCATACTGATTCACCAAGGGTGAATTCCAATACTTGTCTATCTGCTCTGAGGTGTTCTTAATCTCTCACTCTTAACTAAACATCCTCAGAGACTTATTATCCAAAGTCAAAAATGATTCCATCTGTCACCCACTTTTTCTTATCCAATTCGGGGAACAACCCCTACAGCCATACACTGCCTTATATCTTGTTATCCCGATACTCAAGTGACAACTGTCACTATTGGCTAATTCAATTAGAAATCAACTGATCATTCCAGGAGCTTATAAAATCAAGGGCACACGCTTTCATCGGATCCTCCAGAACTTGTACAGTCCTCTCTGACTGACCATCTGTCTGAGGACGGAAAGCTGTGCTAATACTCAGTCGGGTTCCCATAGCTTCCAAAAAAATATTCCCTTAAGTAAGAAGTGAAGCGGGAATCCCTATATGATACCATGCTCACTGGAACGTTACTTAGTGTTCCACAATCTTCCTTACACATAAATCCTCATATATACTCTGAGTATTTGGGGATTTCATAACCAAAAGGTGGGTAGACTTAGTCACTCTATCAACTATCATCCAAATAGTCTCGTAATATGTCAGACTCGGATTTTTTGTAGCTTATTTCCTTATGATTCCTATGTGTATGAACACTATGTAATTATAGTTGAATCATAAGAAGAGTATTTACTATCATGCAATCGACTATTTGAGAAATTTAAAAATGCATGTAAGCTACATAACAGCGAGATAAGGGTTAAGTTAATTCCCGAAACGAGTGCAGGGGTAAAACGGTCAAATGACTGAAATTCGGTATAATTTCGATAAGACAATTTCATTAAAAATATGAAATTGAGGAATCTTGATCAAAATCGAGGAAAATATTTAATTTCGAGCCCAATTGATCAAGATATGAATTTATTAGAATTTATCAGAATTTTTGCCTCGAAAAATGAGCCCAAAAATAGTGAAAAAATATATCGAAAAGGTAAAATCAGACTGATAAATTCATTTACGGATTAAATGAAATTAATATGATTTTTTAAGATATTTTTAGATATTTATGGGATATTTTTGGGATTTTTATTATTATTTTATAATAAAATAATAATAAAAATATATTATAAAAAAAAAGAGAGAAACAGATTGAAAATCGGGGAGAGAGAACAGAGAAAACGCGTGGAAGCCGACCGAGGGAGAAGGCCACCGGACGGCGAGCAACGGCCACCCCACGGGCAGGCAAGCGGTCGGAAAAGGAAGCCCGGCACCGTGCGCACCCATCGGCACCGATCACGACCTCCACCGACGTCGGACGCCGGCGAATCGAAGAGGAGAAGCCGCGGCGGAAAAGAAGAGATTCGGCGGCCACCGGCTGTGCTTGGTCCCGATCGAGCCCAGCCGAGTGCTGCCCAGGCTTAGGCGCACCGAACGGCGGTGGTTATGCGTCGGGAACCGGCCGGAATAGGCCGGCACGGCCAAAAGATGCCTAAACCGGTCGGCGGTTCAGTGAAGAAGGTTCTGTGCTGAACCGGACCGGACCGGTTCAGCCAAGGAGAAAAGGGGAAAAAGAGGAAAAAAGAAAGAAAAAGGAAAAGGAAAATTTTCGGGATTTCACCGGACTTCGGGTAAGTCGATACGAGGTCAAAAGTGACCGATTTGATTTTCGATGAATTTATTTAAATTATATTTAATCGAAAATTGACCCGGAGTTAAATATAATAAATTGTGCAGTTCGACGATAAATTTCGAACGGAAGCCCGATCGAACTTCGATTTGCGTACCATCGCATATTCTCGGGTAAGTAAAGTTCATTTACGATAAATTATGTGATTATTGCGTATTTAAGATTTATTTTACGCATTTCGGATTAAATTCCGTATTTAGTGAATTATAATTGGAATTTTGAATTAAATGTCGTAAATGATATACGGGCTATCCAAAGAGCTTGGAATAAAGCCCAATGGGTATTGATAGGCCCAATGAGTCGATAGACCCTGATGAAGGAAAATAATAAGTGGAAAATGGGCTTAATACGGTTAAGGCCCATTAAGGGAAATTAAACTGTATTAATGTGTAATACAGTAGGAAAATTATAATTAACCTGAGGAATGGTTATTTACAGCTCCGGAGTTTACATCGAGAGCTTATCGGACTGCGGGATTTAGCAGCACCGAGGAAGTGAGGTCACGAGACGTGATCCGAGGTAAGGGACTTTTGCGAGTAGTTAGAGATACCTGCACGTATTTTCAACTGCTTCTGCATTCACTTAAAAACTCTGAGGGTCAGAGAAAGTGAATAATAATTATTGCGACCCGATAGTGGCAAATTACGATTTTACCCCTAGTTAGTCAAAAAGTCAACTTTTGTGAGAAGTTGCAAAAAGCATGGAAAATGCTATTGTGAGTGTTTAATTGTTATTAGCATGAAAATAAATAGATGGGCTAATGATTTTAAGGTTGATATGACTTAAGCACACTTTGAGTGCTGATTTTGATGTTTTATAAACAATCCCTTTTTAAATAGCCATCTATCATATTATGTGAGAATGAATCGTGCTAGAGCATAGCTCGCACTGGGATTCATGTGTTTTTCCACATAATATTAGTGCTGGATTTGATACGCACTAGATTTTCATGACATGCATGATAGAGTACTGGAGTTTTACTCGTACTCAGCTTTGAATAATATATGCATGACAGAGTGCTAGAGCGTGGCTCGTACTCGATTCTTCATGGTTTATACATGACATAGTACTGGGAGCTATTGCTCGTACTTGATTTTGATATTGTGCATAGCATAGTACTGGGAGCTATTGCTCGTACTTGATTTAATACATAAACTATGCATTGACCTAGTTGCTAGAGAGTGCTCGCACTAGAGTCGAATTTTATAATGTGAAACAGTGTTGAGCGGAGTGACGACTGTGAGTCACACTCAAGACGCACACTGTATGTGATATGTAATACATGTTGAAACCCATGCCTGAGACCTTGCGTGACTGTGTGTCATAGCTAGAGAGGATATCCGCATGAGGTCGGTATAGACGTGGTATGATATTTCCAGCGGCACGAGGGCTAAGACCTATGTTAGGCACCCTGACTGTGATGTTGATGAGTTCCACGGGAGTGAGAGCTAAGTCCTATGGTAGGCACTCTGGCCGTGAGAACGGGTCCACGGGGGTACTTTGTATCGTGTCTGAGTGGCACGAGGTACGCTGTACCGTGTGTTACGTAGCTGGCGGTTGACATTGGACTGACCATCCTCCCGTTACAGCAGTGAGGCCCCGCACATCTAGATCTATGTGGCTTGGGATCACTTTCTTTTCGGATATGATCATAATCTAGGATACTATTTGTATTTACCACAGAGTCTCACATGATATATCACATTGATTGACTGATTTAAACTGCGGACAGACCTAAGGGATGGGTCGGACTCCGATTTGTGTTGTGAATCATTTGATGCCATATTTATTGTGATTTAAATATACATGGCATGATTTACATAAAGGCATGATTTATATACGATGCATTGTTTTGCACTACATGCCTACATTTGAGAAAGAAAGCATGATTTTCTGTACATGGGATTTATTCTGTACAAGTATATATATATTATATTTCAAGACATGCTTTTAAAGTGAGTTAAGGAAATAATGTTTCCAAGGCATAGCACTATTTTGAGTAGATAGTGTGGTTATCTACTTGCTTGCCTGATTTCCTTACTGAGCGCGTTATGCTCACCCCCTTTTCTTTACATCTCTCTACAGAGCGTCAGTAGAGCGAGAGTTATCGTGGGAGAGTGTCCCAGAGTCCACTACTAGTTCCTATCGATTCATCAGGTATACTTATTATGTACAGTTGTATATCTAAACATAGAAACAGCACAGTGATGTATACGTTATATATTATGGGGAATGTAATCGTATAATAAAAGCAACTACAGTCAGAATTAATATATTGACATGTATGTATGAGAATGGATATTATGGTAAGTGAAGACTCTGACATCGAATCACAGCCCAACCAGTGAAGAGAGGAAAGGTAAGTTAAAATGCGAAAAATTTATTGTGGTTTTTGGTTAAAGTCAATGATTGAAACTGGGGTCCTGACAGGATGGTATCAGAGCAGAGGTTGGTCTGATGTGAGTCGGTGTTAGAAAGTAGGAAATTATACATCCCCATAGTACTGTGCTGTGTTTAGATATAACTGTGTATACCAGATAGGAAATGGACTAATTCACTATTAAGAATGCAGGGACTTTGCCTATATGGCAAATACGCGTAGTGGTAGAGGTATGAGAGGTAGGGCTCGAGGCCGGGGAGATAGACCCGAGGGACGAGCAGCTGCCGGACCATTACCTACGCACGAGACTGCAGGTGCAACTGAGGCACCCGAGTGTGCTGAGATGCGCTTCACGAGATTAGAGCGTGGTCTCGAGACTATTATTGAGATACTGGCACAGACGATGCCAGGTAGGCAGAGACAGGAGGCAGGAGCTGCTACTGGAGAGGCAGTTGCCCCTGATACACCTACGCAGATAGCTGATGCACAGAGGACTGTAGATACTCCTACACCCCCACCGGTTTCAGGTGGCAGTGGATTAGGATATGGATGTGACTTGCATCGGTTGAGGGAGTTCCAGAAGTTTAGACCTCCATCATTTAGTGGGGTCAAGAACCCCGTAGCTGCGGAGGAGTGGTTGGCAGAGCTAGAGAAGCTCTATGGATTCTTCGAGTGTACGACCTCGGAGATGGTCGCGTTTGCTGCGTTCCTACTGAAGGGAGCCGCAGAGCATTGGTGGAAGTCCACCCGACCTATATTGAGATCCCGACACACAGATATCACTTAGGATATATTTCGGGAGGCCTTTAGGAGGCAGTTTATTCCTGACACCGCACAGCGGAAGTTACAGGCAGAGTTTTTGAGACTCAACCAGGGGAGTTTATCGGTGGACGAGTATGAGACTCGATTCCTATACCTAGGGAGATACGACCCGGATACTATGTATAGTGAGACCAGGAAGGTCCACAGATTTATCGACGGGTTGAGACCGGTGCTACAGTCCAAGTTGGTTCCGCTGGACATAGTGACCTATGAGGAGGCAGTGCGCAGGGCGCAACTATGTGAGCAGGACTACGAGAGGAATGCTTCTGAGTTTGGGAAGTTTAGCCGTAGCCTAGACTTGCAGAAGAAGAGACCCGCTAGAGATTTTAGTTATCGAGGGGGAAAGAGATCCTTCGGTAAGAGATCACGGATAGAGGGGACACGAGAAAGATATGCTAGATCTCCTGCTTATCCGACTGTAGCCCCAGCAAAGGGTATTGTCATAGGAGGACAGAGACCTGCTGCAGATCAGTGCAGAAGATGCGGTAGATCACATGGAGATAGACCGTGTTCACAGGGTGCTATGGTATGTTTTCGATGTGGGAAACAGGGGCATCTGGCTAGAGAGTGCTCAGCGCCATATGTGACTGCACCACAGAGGGGCATGGAGTATGATAGAGCTCCAGCTGGTACGTCTGCTCAGAGAGGTAGAGCGACGGCAGAGGAGAAAGGGAAACAAGTGATGGGTCAAGGGCGAGTACATGCTTTGGACCAGGGAACAGCTGATGCTTCATCGGATGTGATTCGAGGTAACATCCTGATTTATGATATTGAAGCATATGTTTTAATTGATCCTGGTGCCACGCATTCTCTTGTATCGCCATCATTTGCATGTAAGTTAGCAAGACATGTAGAGCGTACACCATTATGTATGTTGATGTTGATAAGTACGCCTATGAATAGTAGTCAAGTTGTAGAATATGTATATAAAGACTGCAAGTTGAGAGTAGGGGATAAGGAGATGACAGCCAATCTAATATTACTAAGCATGAGTGACTTTGATATAATATTAGGAATGGATTGGCTATCTGCAAACCATGCTGTTTTAGACTGTTACGCTAAGACAGTTATGTTTCCTAACCCTACTAGATATGTTGTAAAGTTTAATAAAGATAAATGAAAGGAGTAGATATGATTATTACATGACTTCTGATTTAGAAAACCTTCAACATATCAAGGTTTCATTGCGTACGTGGTAGATATGGATAAGGCACATCCGGAGTTGGCAGATATCACTGTGGTCAGTGAGTACTCAGATGTTTTCCCGGATGAATTGCCAGGGTTACCACCAGACAGAGAGATGGAGTTCTGTATAGATCTGGTACCTGGTACGGAGCCTATTTCGAGACCACCTTATCGCATGGCCTTAGTTGAGCTGGAGGAGCTCAAGAGACAGTTACAGGAGCTGTTGGATAAGGGCTTTGTACGACCGAGTGTTTCACCTTGGGGAGCACCGGTTTTGTTTGTGAGGAAGAAGGATGGGAGCCTCCGATTGTGTATAGACTACCGATTGTTGAATAAGGCCACCATCAAGAATAGATATCCCCTTCCACGCATTGACGACTTGCTAGATCAGCTACAGGGAGCACAGGTCTTTTCCAAGATTGACCTAAGGTTTGGGTATCATCAGCTGAAGGTTCGGAGTGGAGATGTACCCAAGACAGCATTTCGTACCCGATATGGCCACTATGAGTTCTTGGTCATGCCATTCGGATTGACGAATGCTCCAGCTGCTTTCATGGCTTTGATGAACGATGTGTTCAAGCCATACTTGGACCAGTTTGTTATCGTCTTCATCGATGACATATTGGTGTATTCGAGATCCAAGGAGGAGCATGAGGAGCACCTCAGGATCGTGTTGCAGACGTTACGGGAGCATGAGTTATATGCTAAGCTCAGCAAGTGTGACTTTTGATTGTCACAGATCTCGTTTTTGGGACATGTCGTATCGAGAGATGGTGTATCAGTTGATCCATCTAAGATAGAGGCTGTAGTTCAGTGGGAACAGCCAAGGACAGTCACCGAGATCAGGAGTTTTTTGGGTTTAGCTGGATACTATCGGAGATTCGTTGAGGGATTTTCAAAGTTGGCTGCTCCGTTGACACGTCTTACTCGAAAGAGTGCACCGTTCATATGGAACGAGGATTGTGAGAAGAGTTTTGAGGAGTTGAAGCGTCGATTGACCACCGCTCCGATTCTCACTATCCCTACCAGCTCAGGAGGATTTGCAGTATATACCGATGCTTCGCATCAGGGACTGGGCTGCGTATTGATGCAGGACGGGAAGGTAGTTGCTTACGGATCCAGACAGCTGAAGGATCATGAGAAGAACTATCCGACCCACGATTTGGAGCTAGCTGCAGTAGTGTTTGCGTTGAAGGTATGGCGCCACTACTTGTATGGTGAGAAGTTTCAGATATTTACCGATCACAAGAGCCTCAAGTATCTGTTCTCGCAGAAGGAGCTGAACATGAGACAGAGAAGATGGCTAGAGCTTCTGAAGGACTACGATTGTGAGATACTTTATCATCCGGGTAAGGCTAACGTTGTTGCCGATGCCTTAAGCAGGAAGAGCCTGGGGATGGTATCGTATATGATGGTTAGGGAGCATGATTTGCAAAAGCAGTTTGCTAGCCTCAGTTTGGGAGTCGTGCCTTCTGACATGGATACAGGCTATGTGATAGCTAGTCTACGCTTGGAGCCGGACCTGTTGGACAGGATCAGAGTGGCTCAGCAGACTGATCCATTTTGTATGGATGTGAGTAGTCAGATGCAGAAGGGCACCGTGACTGATTTTGAGTTGAGTTCTGATGGACTACTGAGGTTCAGAGGCAGATTGTGTGTTCCCGAGGATACAGGACTTAGGAGATTGATATTGGCGGAAGCTCATTCGTCGAGGTATACGTTGCATCCGGGGAGTAACAAGATGTATCAGAACCTCCGGAAGGTATACTGGTGGTCAGGTATGAAGAGAGATGTAGCAGACTTCGTGGCAAAGTGTCTCGTATGTCAGCAGGTGAAGGTAGAGCATCAGAAACCTGCAGGATTGTTGCAGCCTCTACCTATACCGACATGGAAATGGGAGCATATCACCATGGATTTCGTGATGGGTTTACCGAGGACCCGCAGGAATCACGATGCTATATGGGTGATCGTTGATAGACTGACGAAGTCAGCCCACTTCCTAGCTATGAGAGCTACCGATACTCTGAGTTCATTAGCAGAACTGTATGTACGCGAGGTAGTGAGGTTACACGGTGTACCAGTGAGCATAGTCTCTGATAGGGATTCCCGCTTCACATCCCACTTTTGGGGACATTTTCAGGAAGCTATGGGAACCCAGTTGAGTTTGAGCACCGCTTTCCATCCTCAGACAGATGGTCAGTCAGAGAGGACTATACAGACTCTGGAGGACATGTTGAGAGCATGTGTGCTAGACTATCGAGGCTCCTGGGATGACCACCTGCCACTAGCCGAGTTCGCCTACAACAACAGTCATCATTCGAGTATCGGGATGGCATCGTATGAGGCTTTGTATGGCCGTAGATGTCGTTCCCCCATTGGATGGGAAGAAGTGGGTGACCGTAAGATTTTTGCTCCTGACTTGGTTACGCAAGCATCTGAGGATGTCCGATTGATAGTAGAGAGACTGAGGACCGCTCAAAGCAGACAGAAGAGTTACGCTGACAGGAGACGTAGGCCACTAGAGTTTGCAGTTGGTGAATCCGTGTTTTTGAGAGTTTCTCCTTCCAAGGGCATAGCGAGATTTGGGAAGAGAGGGAAACTAAATCCTCGCTACATTGGACCCTTTGAGATACTTGATCGAGTGGGAGATAAGGCGTATAGGTTGGCATTGCCACCGGACTTATCAGGTGTTCACAACGTCTTCCACATATCGATGCTTCGAAAGTATCACCCGGATCCGTCACATGTGATTAGTTACGAGCCTTTGGAGCTCCGAGAGGACTTGTCATATGTAGAGAGACCGATTCGGATATTGGATAGGAAGGAGAAGGTATTGAGATCGAAGACCATCGGATTAGTGAAGATTCTCTGGCAGCATCATACTTCAGAGGAAGCTACTTGGGAGCTAGAGAGTCTGATGCGAGAGAAGTACCCTCACCTATTTGAGGACTGACTTGGTTCTAATTTGGAGGACCAAATTTTCTGAGTGGGGGAGGATTGTCAGACTCGGATTTTTTGTAGCTTATTTCCTTATGATTCCTATGTGTATGAACACTATGTAATTATAGTTGAATCATAAGAAGAGTATTTACTATCATGCAATCGACTATTTGAGAAATTTAAAAATGCATGTAAGCTACATAACAGCGAGATAAGGGTTAAGTTAATTCCCGAAATGAGTGCAGGGGTAAAACGATCAAATGACTGAAATTCGGTATAATTTCGATAAGACAATTTCATTAAAAATATGAAATTGAGGAATCTTGATCAAAATCGAGGAAAATATTTAATTTCGAGCCCAATTGATCAAGATATGAATTTATTAGAATTTATCAGAATTTTTGCCTCGAAAAATGAGCCCAAAAATAGTGGAAAAATATACCGAAAAGGTAAAATCGGACTGATAAATTCATTTACGGATTAAATGAAATTAATATGATTTTTTAAGATATTTTTAGATATTTATGGGATATTTTTGGGATTTTTATTATTATTTTATAATAAAATAATAATAAAAATATATTATAAAAAAAAAAGAGAGAAACAGATTGAAAATCGGGGAGAGAGAACAGAGAAAACGCGTGGAAGCCGACCGAGGGAGAAGGCCACCGGACGGCGAGCACCGGCCACCCCACGGGCAGGCAAGCGGTCGGAAAAGGAAGCCCGGCACCGTGCGCACCCATCGGCACCGATCACGACCTCCACCGACGCCGGACGCCGGCGAATCGAAGAGGAGAAGCCGCGGCGGAAAAGAAGAGATTCGGCGGCCACCGGCGGTGCTTGGTCCCGATCGAGCCCAGCCGAGTGTTGCCCAGGCTTAGGCGCGCCGAACGGCGGTGGTTATGCGTCGGGAACCGGCCGGAATAGGCCTGCACGGCCAAAAGATGCCTGAACCGGTCGGCGGTTCAGTGAAGAAGGTTCTGTGCTGAACCGGACCGGACCGGTTCAGCCAAGGAGAAAAGGGGAAAAAGAGGAAAAAAGAAAGAAAAAGGAAAAGGAAAATTTTCGGGATTTCACCGGACTTCGGGTAAGTCGATACGAGGTCAAAAGTGACCGATTTGATTTTCGATGAATTTATTTAAATTATATTTAATCGAAAATTGACCCGGAGTTAAATATAATAAATTGTGCAGTTCGACGATAAATTCCGAACGGAAGCCCGATCGAACTTTGATTTGCGTACCATCGCATATTCTCGGGTAAGTAAAGTTCATTTACGATAAATTATGTGATTATTGCGTATTTAAGATTTATTTTACGCATTTCGGATTAAATTTCGTATTTAGTGAATTATAATTGGAATTTTGAATTAAATGTCGTAAATGATATACGGGCTATCCAAAGAGCTTGGAATAAAGCCCAATGGGTATTGATAGGCCCAATGAGTCGATAGACCCTGATGAAGGGAAATAATAAGTGGAAAATGGGCTTAATACGGTTAAGGCCCATTAAGGGAAATTAAACTGTATTAATGTGTAATACAGTAGGAAAATTATAATTAACCTGAGGAATGGTTATTTACAGCTCCGGAGTTTACATCGAGAGCTTATCGGACTGCGGGATTTAGCAGCACCGAGGAAGTGAGGTCACGAGACGTGATCCGAGGTAAGGGACTTTTGCGAGTAGTTAGAGATACCTGCACGTATTTTCAACTGCTTCTGCATTCACTTAAAAACTCTGAGGGTCAGAGAAAGTGAATAATAATTATTGCGACCCGATAGTGGCAAATTACGATTTTGTCCCTAGTTAGTCAAAAAGTCAACTTTTGTGAGAAGTTGCAAAAAGCATGGAAAATGCTATTGTGAGTGTTTAATTGTTATTAGCATGAAAATAAATAGATGGGCTAATGATTTTAAGGTTGATATGACTTAAGCACACTTTGAGTGCTGATTTTGATGTTTTATAAACAATCCCTTTTTAAATAGCCATCTATCATATTATGTGAGAATGAATCGTGCTAGAGCACAGCTCGCACTGGGATTCATGTGTTTTTCCACATAATATTAGTGCTGGATTTGATACGCACTAGATTTTCATGACATGCATGATAGAGTACTGGAGTTTTACTCGTACTCAGCTTTGAATAATATATGCATGACAGAGTGCTAGAGCGTGGCTCGTACTCGATTCTTCATGGTTTATACATGACATAGTACTGGGAGCTATTGCTCGTACTTGATTTTGATATTGTGCATAGCATAGTACTGGGAGCTATTGCTCGTACTTGATTTAATACATAAACTATGCATTAACCTAGTTGCTAGAGAGTGCTCGCACTAGAGTCGAATTTTATAATGTGAAACAGTGTTGAGCGGAGTGACGACTGTGAGTCGCACTCAAGACGCACACTGTATGTGATATGTAATACATGTTGAAACCCATGCCTGAGACCTTGCGTGACTGTGTGTCATAGCTAGAGAGGATATCCGCATGAGGTCGGTATAGACGTGGTATGATATTTCCACAGGCACGAGGGCTAAGACCTATGTTAGGCACCTGACTGTGATGTTGATGAGTTCCACGGGAGTGAGAGCTAAGTCCTATGGTAGGCACTCTGGCCGTGAGAACGGGTCCACGGGGGTACTTTGTATCGTGTCTGAGTGGCACGAGGTACGCTGTACCGTGTGTTACGTAGCTGGCGGTTGACATTGGACTGACCATCCTCCCGTTACAGCAGTGAGGCCCCGCACATCTAGATCTATGTGGCTTGGGATCACTTTCTTTTCGGATATGATCATAATCCAGGATACTATTTGTATTTACCACAGAGTCTCACATGATATATCACATTGATTGACTGATTTAAACTGCGGACAGACCTGAGGGATGGGTCGGACTCCGATTTGTGTTGTGAATCATTTGATGCCATATTTATTGTGATTTAAATATACATGGCATGATTTACATAAAGGCATGATTTATATACGATGCATTGTTTTGCACTACATGCCTACATTTGAGAAAGAAAGCATGATTTTCTGTACATGGGATTTATTCTGTACAAGTATATATATATTATATTTCAAGACATGCTTTTAAAGTGAGTTAAGGAAATAATGTTTCCAAGGCATAGCACTATTTTGAGTAGATAGTGTGGTTATCTACTTGCTTGCCTGATTTCCTTACTGAGCGCGTTATGCTCACCCCCTTTTCTTTACATCTCTCTACAGAGCGTCAGTAGAGCGAGAGTTATCGTGGGAGAGTGTCCCAGAGTCCACTACTAGTTCCTATCGATTCATCAGGTATACTTATTATGTACAGTTGTATATCCAAACATAGAAACAACACAGTGATGTATACGTTATATATTATGGGGAATGTAATCGTATAATAAAAGCAACTACAGTCAGAATTAATATATTGACATGTATGTATGAGAATGGATATTATGGTAAGTGAAGACTCTGACATCGAATCACAGCCCAACCAGTGAAGAGAGGAAAGGTAAGTTAAAATGCGAAAAATTTATTATGGTTTTTGGTTAAAGTCAATGATTGAAACTGGGGTCCTGACATAATATCACCTGGGTTCTCTGTAACCCATCATAAAATTCATGGAGACTTGCTCTCGTTTTTCGTGCCGTGTCAATATAGGTAGGTGCTGCAATAACTCTGCAGACTTTTAATACTCTACCTTATTCTGCTGACATACTAGGCACTTTTTCACAATCTCTACCATATCTCTTTCACATCTGACCACCAATACCCTTTTCAAAGATTTGATTATATATATTCATTACTTTCCGTATGCACTGTATATCCCGAAGAGTGAGCTTCTGACAACATTACTATCTCATCAACTGTGGTCCTGGGGAGCACTCATACTATCTCGGAACCTCTGTAAATCATTATCATACTCTGTGAACTCTGTCACTGTACCCTTCTGAATCTGACCCAAACTATCGACATCGTGTCGATCCTCACGCTAAGCCTGTCAAATCCGGGCACTCTCATCCAGTTCTAATCTCAGGCTAGCTATCACATAATCATACCAATCACTGTCATCATCAGAAGGGATCATATCACTACCGAGGTTCACAACTGTTCTAGCAGCTCGCGCTCCCTGACAATCATATGTAATACCACCCCGAGGCTCTTTATACTCAAAGCATCAGCCATCACATTAGCCTTTCCTGGGTGGTATAATTTTCACAAATCAAAATCTCTCAGAAGCTCTAACCCACTATGTATTCTCATATTCGCCTCTTTCTGTGAAAACAGATACTCGGGCTTTATGATCAGTGCATATCCAAAATTTCTCACCATGTACATAATAGTACCATATCCTTGGTACAAATACTGTTGCCAACTTTAAATCATGGGTCAGATAGTTTATTTCACAATCATGGAGTTGTCTGACTCCAAAATTGACTATCTTCCCATTATATATCAATACACAGCTCCCTCATAATTTTGAGGTATCCATACTCACTGAGAACCTCTTGAGCTGTTGGGTATGGTGAAAATAATCACGGTGGTCAGTTCATACTTCACTACACCGAAATTCATGTCACATCTATCATTTTATTTATTATCTCATTCAAAGACCACGTTTTCTTAGTTAAACGTGTCAACCAAGTAAATCCTTTTAGAACTCGCAGCAACCATCTGCAAAAGCAATTTCCCAATTATTGCTTATAAATCGCCCTAAACTTTAACTACATCCAACATATCATCGATACTGATGATTACGAATCGGTCCAATCCTTGGCTTATCTATGCGTAAGCGTATAAGATCCTTCAAAATCGCTTACGTCTTCAGGTACTAACCTGCGTCATTTCCTTTTCTTATCTTAACCGCTCTTATTAAATTTTTACTATGTTAACCTTTATGATTTGTCGAATTTTAATATTGCTTTCGTCTTAGTAGAGGTATCCTAATGCTAAAGGTATTTATTACATCGATCGATTTCACGTTATAGGTTATATATACATACTTTTAGATGCTGTCAAGTCTTCAGGCGGGGAGGTATTTTGAAATACCTTTATTAACCTTCAGACTTAACCACAACTACGTTATATCTCAGTCTATGTCGTCGCAATTTATATTCGCTACTAATTGCTTAACCTCTAATGACTTCACATATTAAGGGTATTCCTTACCTAGCATGTCTCTTACTCCAATACATCTTGAATTTAGGATCTATCTTATCTCAAAGATTATCTCCTTTCGTATATTAATTATAATGAAACTCTTGTCATTATTCATTCCGTGAGTACCATCCTTTACTCCTTTAACTTCAACTGTCGCACCCCTTTTTATTACTTAAAATCTCTATATCCATATTCCGTTTATTAATCCTCCTCTATTGGGGTACTCATTTATCAGAATTGTCCCCAATAATGTAGGCATTCATGCCTTTTTACTCATTATATGCGAATGAAGGCGGTATAAATAAATATGTGGCACCAGGATCAATGAACATATGTACTTCATTATTCATAACAAGTGTGGTATCTTACACCACATCCATGAAACATCAATAGTGTCCTAGTCCAAGACGTCCTCTCGCCTTCGTCCAACAACTTACTTTCCTTTTTTCTTTTCGGCTATGGCCTCCCTTTTTGTTGCAGCTATACCAATGAAGTTTTTCTCTGTCTCTTTACTTTTCTGTGGGGCGATTTCGCCCAACTCTGTGTAATCAAAAATCAATGGTCCGTCATACCACACTTAACGGCCATTTTCATCAATACAGTGTAGGTATAGTCCCTCCTTCTGTGGTATCCACCACACATCTCACACTGCTTACAGTGCTCACACTGCCACACTGCTTCGTAGCAGGTCGGGGTCCTCCAATCACAATGCCCTCAAGAATGCCAAAATTGGATACACTGGGGCCTTACCAATTATCTTACTCAATGACTCGTCAAATTAAATCTTTTACCAATTACCATTTTCCCATTTGAACATTCTGTCATTTCTCGATTCTCTTTTCTGTCTCTATTTCAGCCCTCACCACCTTTCCCAATCTCAGAGGCGTGCAATTCATGTTCTTATTTACCCAACTGTAAATCTGCGCACTACCTCGGTATAGGTAATATTTCACGGGCCAATTCGGACTCAAATTGAAAAATTGAGCCATTTCCATAAACTTTAGACATCTCGACTGTCACTTGTTCATAGTGTCGAGGTAATATCTGCCCAAAAATACAACCGAGTTTCATACTCATAATTCATGCTCATCTATAAATCAATTCCTTTTAGACAGTGTCCGAGATATTCTATCACCGGAATACATCCAAAATATTTCTCATATCAACGCTTAAGATGGGTCGAGCGGGTTTCCACCAATGCTCCGACTCGCCCTCTGATCTTATTCATAATCTGAGCAATTAGCTCCTCAAAATAATACCCATGCTCCGCTTCAATCTCGCGAAGCGTGTCTCAATACTGTCCGATCTCTCTGTCGGACTCAGTGGGGCATGCTCAACATTAGCCTCCATCTCAATTTTATCCTGATTCTCACAGGTCAACTCAGCACGACTTAGCAGACTTAGGTCTATCTCTACGACCTCTGCCTCGTGCACTATCTCATCTAACGCGACTCATATTAGGCATTCCTGCATTCTCAACCATTTCTTAGTCAAAACCCATCTCGATATACACTATTGTATCTAACCAAGCACAGTAACACGGGGATGTAATTTCCTAATTACTGACACTGACACACATCAGACCAATTTCTGCTCTGATACCATAATAATTGTCACGACCCAAACTACCCAAAAATCAGAGTTAATTTTTCGCGTTTTATTATTTTCTTACTTAACTTCTTACCTGTCCTCGAATCGTGACCACACTCCACTAATAATTGGGCTGTGCGTCAATGCCAGTCCCATCATTCAACTACCATCTAACTTATTTCTTCTCCAGTCATTTATAATTGTTTACATTACTTATACATCCCCTAAAGTTACTTACAAACATGTTACTGTGCTATGCTTATGTAGATACAATATGTACAAGTGTATATACCTTAAATGATGGGCAACAGCGGACATCCGGAATGCAGTACTGAGTCGTCGCAACTTCAACTGGAGATTATCTGTGGGAGAAAATGAAAGGGGTGAGCACATCAAGCTCTGTAAGGCAATCCTACGAACAAGTAGGTAACCATACTACCTACATGAACGTGGTGCCATGCATAAATCGCCCTTTCTCCACACATTTAAAAACAAATGATATGACAGTTATGATGTTATGTAAATCGAGTTTGCACGAAAAATTCAACATGCAATTATTTTAAATCATTTCTTTCTCTTTAAAAATTTCACAACAAAGTCAGGACTCGACCCCTCCTTCGGGTGATCCTGACTCACACAAAACCATGAAAACGGTTTACATCACACGTGGGTTTGAAAAGCATGGAAATACCATCATGCAAATTTAGTTTAAAAACCCAGTTTAAATCATCGAAATCGTCGACATGCGAGACGAGGCAATATCTGTATAACGGCAATAACTAGGACTATGGCCATATCTGTCCTCGGGAGTTCCTCAGCTACACAGATCCTAGTGTGTGGGTTCTCACCATGATCGGGAACCGCCCAGGAGGTGGGTCAATCCATCCCGTCAGTCTTATCCGATCCCAGGCATCCGAAGATGCTGCATCCGGAGATGCCGTATCCGAAGATACCACACGGTACATCGTACTCCAAGCTACTTGCACGGTACATCGTACTCCGTGAACCCATATAATATCTCTAGGTACTCCAGCCCAATTGGCTTGCTTCCCACAGAGGTTTGTTTCTCAATACTCATGCCATGTCTCAAAACGCACGTGCGAGCCTATTAAATCGGTGACACACAGTCTACCCGATGCTCCAAGCACGGCTCATCGCATGTTCTCATAAAATCAGTGCGAGCGATGCTCAGCACTCTCATCAACTCAAATAAAACTGGCAGAGCCCGCTTTACATCCCCACAAGGCCGCCAACCTCATCCCTCACTCTCACCCCACCTAAGAGGTCTCTTGAGCCTGTTGGGCCTTTTGGCTGACTCCAAGGGCAGACAGCGCTACTCCACAAATCCGGTAAAACTAGTACGAGCTAAGCTCAGCACTCTGTATATAAATCACATGAAAATCTTATAAAATCTGGTGCGAGTTAAACTCTAGCACCCTGTCTCGAAAAAGCATATGAAATCTGGCACGAGTTGTACTCTAGCACCTATGCATGTAAAACTCTAGTGCGAGCTCTCGCTCTAGCACTAATGCATGCATCACACAAATCGAAAATATCGTGCGAGCTGAGCTCTAGCACGTCACATGTCAATAAAACACGTAGGTGGCTCTGTTTCCTCAAAACAGTTTTAAAAAAAAAAACAATATCACGTTGAAAGTATGCAATGCTGTGCATTTTCTTTCAAGGTGAGCCAGCCTACTCATGCATGCATCAAAACACCTCCAGAATGAGCAGGAACCTTTTGTTCTTGCTCCTCCCAATTTTTCCTAACTTTGTAAATTTTACCCTTAACAAGGGTATTTTAATAATTTTGCCCATACGGGGCACTAAAATTATTCTTCAACCTCTAGACCCTTCAGATAAATTTTTAAATGACTGCAATGAATTTAAAACTTCGTAAAGTTTACCTCTAGCAGTCCGCAGAATTCCCTTACCTTATTTTCCTGTCGAGTCTGACCTTTTCTTTTCCTCTGTTGTCTCATCGAGCAGTCCGATATGCTCCCAATCAAATGCCTGAAACTGCGTATTAATATTCCTCAGGTCAGATATTATACAATTTAATTGTATTTAATATTTTCTGGGCTTAATTTAAATCATTGGGCCCGTTTACCCCTATTGGGGCCGATTGCACCTTAATGGGCCTTAATCGGCCTTAAGCCCGTTTTTCACTTAATTTTCACTTTATCGAGGCCTATTGGGCTCATTGGGCCCACCAATAATTTATTGGGCCTCGTTCTAATTCTCGAATAGGTAAATCGATTATTTACGACAATTTATCTAAATTTCCATAATTTAATTCAATTTATGCGGAAATTAAATCAATATCACGCATAACGAGGTAATTATCGTAAATAAGGGTTACTTACCCGAGATTCCATGCTAGTCCGCAAATCGAGGCTATCTCGAGCTCTCGTTGGATGCCAATCGTCGAGCTACATAATTTCATAATTTTCTGGGTAAGTTTTCAGCCCAAAATTAATTAAATTAAATACTCCGAAATTTAAATCGGGTCAATTCGACCGCTTATCGACTTACCCGAAGCTCGATTGCATCACAGGAATTTTCCCCAATTTTTTCGCTTTTTCTTTTTCCCTTTTTTCTCCTTTTTTCCTCTCTTTTTTAGCTGAACCGGTTCAGTCCGGTTCGGACCGGTTCAGACCGCCGGTTCACTCCGGTTCGGCCGGTTCACCGCCGGTTCACCACCTTGCCGGCCGGTTCTCCGTCGGCTTCCACCCCCAGCAGCTCCGTGAGGCTGTCCGCAGCTCAGATCTGCCCTCGGTTTCACTCAACGTCGTCGGAAAGTGGCCGGTCCGGCTGTTCTTCTCTTCGCCGTCGGACCCATTTTGCTTTTCCGCCGTTTTCGGCGCCGTCCGCCGGTTTCGGTGGCTGCCACCACCACCAATCGCATCGTCTAGGCTTGGGGATCATTTTGCGGGGTCGGATCGGAGCCAAGGCGCCGCCGTTCGCTGGGATCGACTCGATTTTCCCTCTGGATTTTGCCTTCCTCCGATCAGCATCTTCCGGCCTCCAATCGGCGCGTCTCCGGTGCCCTGAAGATCGCCGGTCTCTCCTCTTGCACCTCGGCTGCTCGTCGACGGTCAAGGGTCGCCGGTACTCCTTCGGTGGTCACGGGTCTCCTCGGGTCTTCTTCGGGTTTTCGTTTCTTCCGTTTCTGTTTCTTTCTTTCTCTCTCCCCGACCCTTTTTTTTTCTTTTTCTCTTTTTGTTTTATTAATTTTATTATTATTATTATTTATTTTAATTATTTTACTATTCAATAAAATACTCCATAAAATCCCAAAATATCTACCTTATATTATTTTTATTCTACTTTAATTTATTTAATTTAAATTTAATTTATTAATTATATTTTTCTCTAAATTTCGATATTATTTCCTCGCGTTTTTCGAGATATCGTTCCGGTAATTTTTTCGGTATTTTTAAAATTTTCGAATCTTGATCAATCGACCCAAAATTTATAATTTCCTTATTGTCGATCAAGATATCTTACATCCGAAATTTTTAATTAAAATTTCCTTATTGTCCTAATACCGAGTTTTGGTATTTTACCATTTTACCCTTGCTCTTGTTTCGGAATCAATTTAACCTGACCTTCCTTCATACAACCCCCATCTTTTCTTATTTAATTTCCGTATTTTAATTAAATTTGGGTCTTACATTCTATCATGCAACTCATGCATTATGGGTCACAACATGCTTATCAGGCTTTTTATCCTATTTTTTGATAAAACACAGTTTATCTTATTAGTCTCTATCACACATTAGGCCTATTCATGGGAATTCATATAGTGTATAATATCAAAACTCTATGTAAAATACGTGTAGCCATCTCTAGCTACTCACGAAATTCCCTTACCTCGGATCACGTCAAGTGACCTCACTTCCTCGATGCAACTAACTTTCACAGTCTGAGCAGCTTCCACAATGATTTCTAAAGTTATTACAATTATTGGCATTAGTATATCACTCCATACTCATTCCATTTGCCAAGTATCAACTTAACACATTATTATACCATTTTCTCTCAATATGGTATAAAGTCGCATTTTCACATAACTATATTCATCACTCCTTATTTCCAATTTATGTATTTCATGAGATTAACTCATAATCTTTCATACATGAATATTCTATCATTAAATCAATGTTAACATCATTTCCTCATTACTTTCTCACTTGCATGCCAAAACTAGGTCATGCTCATTTTTCATGATCCTTTCATCTCCAACGAATCATATATACACCAATAATCTCATTAACACATCTAGTTTAACATATATCAAAGTGGTGTATTAAATCTTACCTAGTTGAACTTTCCTTCCTTTTTCACCAAGATGGTAAAATCCTCCTTGCTCTTTCAACTCTTGATTTCAATCTCTTGTTTCCAAGTATGTTGCTCTCCTCTTTGCTAAGAACAACTTTGCTCACTTATACCTCACTTAGAACGGATCACAAACTGAAGTTTTCTAGTGTTTCTTAGCTAGTTTAGGTTTCGTTCTCAAATGGAATAGTAACTCTCGGGAAAATAAAGTGTAGAAGTCCAGTATTTATAGAATTGTCTTGATGAGATCGATCTGCTATACATTTTTCCTCTTGAAATCGACCTTCTAAACCACATGAGATCGATCTGCTCCTAAGCATGAGATCGATCCGTTGCAACACAGAACCTTAAGGAGATCGATCTTCTCTTGCATGAGATCGATCTGTTGCAAGTCAGTTGCTTAAGGAAATCGATCTGGCCCTTTTTAGATCGATTCCTTCAACACAGAATGCTCAGCAGATCGATCTGCTCTCCAATGAGACCGATCTGACCTATTCCATCTCTTAATTAAGAGCTTTTTTGCTCTTCCAAATCAAGCACTCATCCCATAAGTGACACGCCCTAAGGGTATTATCTGCAAGTGCACGGGTCGTACAAGTAATGATGAGATTTGAGTCCCGAAATTATCGTCCCACAGAGAAGTTGACTAGCCTAATTAACTACCGGTTAATCTTACCCTAAGTATATCCTAACAAATTATGCAGTTGCAATGAGTGGTCTACATGGCTAAAATTAAAGTATTGAAAATAAAAAAGCTAAAAACTAAATAAAATAAAATCAAGCTAAAATTACTTACAAACCTCCGAGTAATTAACGAAAAAGTACCGCTGCAGTTTGTCCTCTGCTCCAAGTGTCCTGCACTCTCGGTGCTGCACAGGTATTCCAGCTGCCCATTCACCACGCTTTTTGTTTCTGCCTCCTTCCATGTCTGCTGCTCCAGTACACTATACGGTGCTGCCATAAACAATTCAGCGTGAATACTACGTCCTTCCTCTGTAACTTGTTCCAGCCGTGTTGTCAAAAAGATCTGCAGCTGCGTTGCCATCATCTATTTCGTGCACCATACGAGTCGGGTAGCAAACAACAACTCACCATCTCCTGAAATAGCAACTCGGCCGAATGCACAAAAGGAACTCCCAAAAATCAGCAGTTAACAATAAGCAAAATGCAAAAAACACACACTTGGAAGAACTAAGCAGAACTAGTGATCCTATAAAAGAAACTATAGATTTTAGGAGGACTAAACTTAAGATAAATATAAAACTAATGAAGCAACAAACTGAACTTCAAAGTGTAAATGAGTAAACATAAAACAAAGCAGAGAGCAGAAATAATGGATGCAACAACAGTGCTAAACCCGAGCTTAATCACGCAGCTCTGCACCCTTCCGATCTATGTCCATCATTTTTCACAGCAGCTCGGTACTGGTGACAGCACTCATCAATGAAGACCTGCAGCTACCGATTACTGGGTTAGTGCAGAATGAGAGCATGCAAAAATAATGAACAGTACAAGGCTAATGAAACAGAGGAGAACAGAGTAAGTTTCTTGTTGCTGCCTTGCTTTTGGTTTGCTGTTGTAGCCACCATTAACACAGAAGCCTGTTCTCCTCCTGCAGCAATGAAATAAATTAGCGAACTCGAGAATTGAAGAAAAGCTGCATGAAAATATTTCAATGATGAACTAGTTAACTATAACCGAGCCAATCAATAGAGTAAAAATGCAAAAATAATGTAAATATCGGGCAACAAAGATATCTAAAAAACTTAATGAAATACTACTACTCTTTAGGCAACAACATAATCTAAACTTAAGCTAATGCAAACAAAGTAAATAATGGATAATTAAAATGACATGAGAAATGAGGAACAAGATGCTACTGTCCCAAACATCAAATGTTGTCCTCCATCGAAATAAATGGTGGCTTTAGATACCATCCAGCTTAATGCTTTCCTTCGGTCCAACCATCAACATCCATGAAAGGGAAACAAAAGAACAAAAAAGAGTTTTTTTCTTTGCAACCGAGAACCACTATGGAAAATTAATTACTTTTCATTAACCCTTAACATTAAAACAAGAAGTAAAAAGAACTTGATTTAAACCGAGAACAAAGGAATGAAAAATGCAAGCTTTTCATAAACAAATGGACATTACATGAACAGTAACAAGAAAAAAATTAGAATTGCTAATGGGAAAATGCTTAGAAAAAAAAAAAACTTAAGAACTAAAGCTACCCTAGAATTAAAACTACTCCTAAATTACTCTACACTGCTCCTAACCTAGATTACTTCTATTCTAACCTAGGCTGCCTCTACTCCTACTTCCTACTTTTTCAATTGCCATCATGTTCTATTTATACACAAACATAAGGGTATAATGGTACTTTTTCCATCCTAGATGAGTTGGCATTGTTTGGCCACTTGTCTTCATTTGATTCACTGCAGAGTAGATATTTCCACATCACCCGTCTTTTTGTCCAATTGGTTGTGCGATGTGGCCCGACGTGTGTCCTCCAAAGGGTTGGCATGGTGTTCGTCGATCTTATCGTTTCAGAGCAAATAAAAATAGGGCACCTGGTATCACGCGTGTCCAGACAACTGGTGACTCGATTTGCAAATTGGAAGTGGTCCAGTCTCTTTTAGCCTGTTTTCAACCTAATTTCGACTGAAATGACTGAGTTTCATTCGGATTTAATTTATCTGCACATTAAAAAATTTTAATTAAATAAGGGGGATTATTAATAAAATAATATGGGGATTAAATAAATAATTAGGAATTTAAGCACAAATAATTCTATAAAAAAATAGAATTATCACACCCCCAAAATTGAGCTTTTGCTTGTCCTCAAGCAAAACAAAATAATTGTAGGAATGATAAGTACAAAGCATAATAATTTCCTAAATATCATCCTCAAAGATAAAGTACAGACTATGATCTCAAAGACTCACAATTACAAGTCCACATTTAGAATCATTCAATCATAAGTCCAAACCCAAATTGGACTCCTCGTGCGTGTGTGAAAAATGTCAAAGTCACTTCAAAGTACATTATCCGGATCAGATTATGCAAACACAGTGAATGCAAAGTCAATGACATGTGATCATTCCCATAAGTTTTTTTTCACTTCTCTCTCCACTAATGTAGTCACACTTAACTAAAGATCAATAGGACTTTATTAAGCTTGTAATGTCAGGCTGGGGTCAATGTATGATAAAGTAGATTTAGGTTTAATTACCCCTTAACATGCATTACTTTCTAGGATCTTTATGTAAGAGCTCCAATTTATTTCCCCCAAACTTATTTATTTCACTAAACATTTTATTCTATTTTCGTATTTTTCTTCTTTCTTCTTTCTTCTTTCTTTTTTCTCTCTTTTTTTTTTCATTTTTTTTTGAATTTTCACTATCACCAGGTACCCATATGTACAAAGCTCACAATATATCCCAATAAATTTTCATACTTTCGAGGTAAAGGATAGGAGAATAGTATTTAAGCTAAGGAAACTAACGTAGATGTATTTACAGAGAAAAGCTTATTTTGCCCAGATGGGTGACTAGAGGTAAAATATGTACAATGATGGCTAGAAAGGCTCAAACGATCCAAAGATGGCATAAATCATTTCTCTAATTAAGTGTGATCTAATATTTCGCCTTGAGATTAGATCGAACAAATTCAAGAATATGATGCATAAAATCAATTGAACAAATGCAATCCTATGTCCACATAAGCTTTCTCTAAATAAATATACAGATTCATGACATGACATTTGCATAAGATTAGGCAATCACAATCAGAATTAAGACAAATTCAAAAATTCAACTTCATGCTTTTCCTATAATCATGCTTCTTAGTTAATAAAAATCAGACTTAATCATGGGGTCATATCATCGGAATATGGGAAAACTACATGCTAAGTACTAAATCATCCCAAAATCAAACAGTTTAAGCTCAGATTTTTGAAAAAAATTTGAAAAATTTTCAATTTTGCTCAAATTTTTAAAAAATACTCAAGTGATATCCCCTCCCCCAAACTTGAAGTGCACAGTGTCCTCAGTGTGCAGATAATATAAGAATTGAAGTTCAGGAACAGAGTACTCCCCTTTCTGATGATGATGATGAACAATCGAAGCTTGATTGAAAACATAAAACTATAAAAGAAATCTGCAAAATAAATAAAGAAAGAAACAGCAGAAAAGAAAAAGAACTATATACAAAGTGAAAAGAAAAACACAACCACTTCAAATGCAGCTGAAGAAAACAACACTCAGCAGTAGTGCGAAGAATAGAAGGGTCATCCAAAGTGGTGACAAAATGTTAACAGGTAAATCCTCCCGAGCACTATCTACTTCCCTCATTCTTTCAGATTTCTTGTGCTTAAGCCTTATATTCTCATTAATCTCTATCTTAAAACACTCTTGAGAGTCATCAGGGAGCTTCAAAGGTTTGAAAACATTAAACTTCACTTCCTGATCCTGCACTCTCATAGTCAACTCCCCCTTTTGCACATCAATTATCGTCCTACCAGTAGCTAGGAAAGGTCTGCCTAAAATAATGGGGACTTCCCTGTCTTCCTCCATACCTAGTACAATAAAATCTGTAGGGAAAATAAACTTGTCCACCTTTACTAAGACATCCTCAATTATCCCCTTTGGATATTTAATGGATCGATCTGCTAGCTGAAGGGTCACTGTAGTGGGCTTGACGTCCCCTATTCCTAACTTCTGATAGATAGATAAAGGTATTAGATTGATACTAGCTCTTAAATCACACAAAGCTCTACCAAAGAATAGATTTCCAATAGTGCAGGGTATGGTAAAACTCCAGGGATCCTTGAGCTTGGGGGGTAATTTCCTCTGGATAATTACACTACATTCCCCAATTAAAGCCACTGTCTCATAATTGTCCAATCTCCTTTTCCTCGAGAGGATATCCTTTAGAAACTTCACATAACTTGGCATTTTCTCTAAGGCATCTGCGAAAGGAATGTTGATGTGAAGTTTCTTAAAATCCTCAAGAAATTTAGTGAATTGTTGTTCTAGTTTTTGATCTTGGAACCTCTTAGGAAAAGGTATTGGTGGTCTGTCACGCCCCGAAAATGCGGAAAATAGGGCTAATTTAAAACTTTTTACTCGTTATTTCACAATTAAAGGTGCATTCCTGTGCAGTGTCATACAACATTATATTTATTATGCCTCAGGATCTCATCATAATATAGCGTATATTGTACCGTATACAAATACTCAATTCCAAGTTAATTAATCCTAATACATCCCATATAATGTTATACATCAAGTGTCTGTAATTACAATAATAGTCTGGGTACATGAAAAGATAAAATATACCTCAAGATACAATATATATGGCCTGGAGCTCGAATCCTCCACTAGCCACTACTCCGTACGTCGCAGGGAGATCCTTTTTTCACTTGAAGAACTCTGGGGGGGAAAAGAAAACAGGGTGAGCTTCTAAATCGCTCAGTAAAGGGGGTAAGGAACGCATTTCATAAATCAAAATACACATCACAAAAGGTTTATTTGTATGTGAAACTCATTTGAAAACCATAGCATGAAAGTACTCAAAACGATAATCTCATATCTCAAATCATGTAAAAACATGAAGTAAAAGGCTCACTCTAGAGCAATAACAAAGCATGTGAAAACAATGCGATAAATGCTTTCTCAAATACGTGATAAAATCACTGAAATAGTAATGCACGTGGCACAGCCACTAAACACACGTGGCATAGCCACTGACTTAATTTCTCACGTGGCATAGCCACTGATTTGATTTCTCGCGTGGCATAGCCACAGAATAGGGTTTCTCAACGTGGCGCAGCCACCAATGGGGTATAACGTGGCACAGCCACCAATGGGGTTTCTCAACGTGGCACAGCCACCAATGGGGTATAACGTGGCACAGCCACCAATGGGGTTTCTGAACGTGGCACAGCCACCAATGGGGTATAACGTGGCACAGCCACCAATGGGGTTTCTCAACGTGGTACAGTCACCAATGGGGTTTCTCAACGTGGCACAGCCACCAATGGGGTTTCTCAACGTGGCAACGGCCACCAAGTATACGTGGCATAGCCACAGAATAGGTTAGCCTCACGTTACCAGAACGGAGGAGAAGTCGGGCTTACATGCTACCAGAGCAATGCCCGGTGTGTACTCACAACTACACACCTAAGTCTTATCACATAAGACTAGTTTGCCTTCGCGTAGAACTCGTAATGGTTTTTCTCTCATAAAACTCATTTGAAAATCGTTTTGTACTCAACACAAAACGTAATAAAACCGAGTTCCAACCGGCAAAGCACACGCACACATTTCTCAAATCTCAATATTGCCTTAACGTAGAGCCCAGTTATAAACTCATAAAAACATTGGGCTCCAATCGGCTATAAAAATCGTGTGCAATTAAATCTCAACACAAAACCCAACATGTTTGTTTTATAAACCACAATTCATGCTAAAATAGTTTACAATTCACATACACAAATGGTTTAGATTTCCCTTACCTCTTTGCACCTCGTATAGTGCAATCGTTTCCCCCGTATCACGGACTAGCCTTGCATTCCACTCTGGAACTCCCGAGCTGTCCAAACGATGTTAAAACATCAATACTCAATTATCTCATAAACCTCAATTCTCAAAATCGAGCATAACTGTTCATAACTCCTCAAATCTCTTTGTTCTCGTAACTCAACCCTAAACTACAACCTCCTTCACAATAGCTCAACGTCCTATATTTCTCATGTTAAATCATCCACGCTAATTCACCACATTGTCTATATTTCCATTTATAGCACAAATTCTCAAAATTACCAAATATCTACATTACTCCAACCACATTGCAATTTCATCAATCCCTAATCATTTCTCAACTATTTCAACGCAATGACAACCACCAATAACATCAAAATCATCTCAAATGGAAGGATCGAAGTTTAGAAATTACCCAAAGCTTGTGAGACGCACAACCCACGCCTCAATCCGATTCGTCCTTTGATTTCCAAGTATGTTGTTCTCCCTTTGATGAGGAATAACTTTCCTTCTTGCCACAATAGCTGATTCGGCCGGAAATGGGGGATTTGGATGAGTGAGAAAGTTAGGTTTTCAGAAAAATGGGGGTTGGAAGAGAGAGAAAGTGAAATTGCAGGAGAAAACACGGGTTCCTTATATAGACTGGAGGTAGGAGATCGATCTGCCTCTTAATGAGATCGATCTGCGTTTGAAATTTGGGGACGATTTGGGCAATTTTATGCCTAGGAGATCGATCTGTCGAGGGGTGAGATCGATCTCTTTATGAATTTATGAGATCGATCTGCTCCTAAGGAGATCGATCTTCTCCCAAACAGAATCATTTGGAGATCGATCTCTTCCTCATGAGATCGATCTTTTCTTAAACAGAATCATTTGGAGATCGATCTCTTCCATTGGAGATCGATCTGCTCCTCAAATTCCTCATTCCTCGTCATTTTTAACTCACCAGATCGATCTCTCCTTCTTTCAGATCGATCTGTCCTCATACTTTATGCTTATTTTACACACTTAACATATAAATCTCCAATTATCATTCCCACAATTCACTTAGCTCAATAAATTACACTTCAAATTATTATTACATCAATAAAATATGCCTGAAATTCTCAGATCTGACATCCTCCCCATCTTAAAAAGAATTTGGTCCTCCAAATTTAACTCAACTAGTCAAAATAGATGGGGGTATTTCTCCTTCATGAGACTCTCTAGTTCCTACATTGCCTCTTCCATTGAGTGATGTTTCCACAAAACTTTCACTAATGGGATGCTCTTGGTTCTCAGTACCTTCTCCTTTCTATCGAGAATCCGGACAGGTTCCTCAGTGTAGCTCATGTCCTCCTGTATGTCCATCTCATCATACTCTATGACATGAGAAGGGTCTGGGTGATACTTCCTCAGCATAGACACATGAAAAACGTTGTGTATTCCGTACATCTGTGGGGGTAATGCTAATATGTAAGCTACCTCTCCCACTCTCTCAAGAATCTCGAATGGTCCTATGTATCGAGGACTCAATTTTCCTTTCTTCCCAAATCGCATGATACCCTTGCTCGGTGATACTTTTAGAAATACTGCATCACCAACATCAAACTCGAGTGGCCATCTACGCACATCCGCGTAGCTTTTCTGTCTACTTTGTGCAGCCCGTAACCTCTCACATATGAGTTTCACACTCTGTATGGCTTGCTCAACAAGCTCGGGGGCATTTATCTTTCTGTCATCGACTTCTTCCCAAGCTACAGGGGATCTACACCTCCTACCATATAGAGCCTCAAAAGGTGCCATTCCAATACTCACATGATAGCTGTTATTATACGCAAACTCTACTAGGGGCAGGTGATCATCCCATGATCCCTTAAAATCCATCGTACACGCCCTCAACATATCCTCCAGGGTCTGAATAGTCCTCTCTGACTGACCATCTGTCTGAGGATGATAGACAGTACTGAAACTCAATCGAGATCCCATGGACTCCTGAAACTGGGTCTAAAATCTGGAAGTGAACCGGGAATCTCTATCAGAAGTAATACTCACTGGAGCCCCATGTAATCTAGCTATCTCGCTGACATACAGTTCAGCTAAGGCATCCACAGTATCTGTGCTCTTGATGGCAAGGAAGTGGGCACTCTTGGTCAGTCTATCCACTATAACCCATATAGCGTCACGACCTCTTCGGTTCCTCGGTAAACCCATAATAAAGTCCATAGTGACATGCTCCCATTTCCATGTAGGTACAGGTAAAGGCTGTAGTAGTCCTCCGGGCTTCCGATGCTCAGCTTTCACTTGCTGGCATACTAAACACCTGGCCACATACTCTGCCACGTCTCGCTTCATACCACTCCACCAATACACCTTTCTCAAGTCTCGGTACATCTTAGTACTCCCTGGGTGCATGGTGTATCGCGAGCAGTGGGATTCTCTCAGTATCTGTCTCTTTAGGGTATCATCGTCCGGTACACAAATCCGTCCTCTGAACCTCAATAATCCATCCTCACTGATGGTGAGATCCGACTGCGAACTCTGCTCCGCTTGGCTAACCATATCTATCAATCTCTGATCACTGCGCTGCCCAGTTCTAATCTGATCCATGATCCTGGGCTCTATCCGCATGCTAGCCAAAAATCCAGTCTCTACCTCTTTAACTCTGATCCGAAGTTTGACGAACTGCTCTAACAAATCCCATTCCCTGATCATCATAGCAGATATCATACTCTTCCTGCTCAGGGCATCAGTAACCACATTCGCCTTACCCGGATGATATAGAATCTCGCAGTCATAATCCTTAAGGAGTTCCATCCATCTCCTTTGTCTCATGTTTAACTCTTTCTGATTAAAGAGATATCTCAAACTCTTGTGATCAGTGAAGATCTGGAATCTTTCCCCATATAAGTAGTGTCGCCAGATTTTCAAAGCAAATACCACAGCGGCTAACTCCAAATCATGCTGGGGTAATTCTGCTCATGGTCCTTCAGCTGTCGCGATCCATATGCGACCACTCTTCCGTGCTGCATAAGCACACTACCCAATCCTTGGTGAGATGCATCACTATACACCGAGAATCCTCCTGATCCCTCAGGAATAGTTAACACAGGTGCCGCTGTCAACCTCCTCTTTAATTCCTGAAAACTGAGCTCACATTGATCAGTCCATATAAATGGAGTCTCTTTGCGCGTGAGCGTAGTCAAAGGGGCGACAATCCTTGAAAATCCTTCCACAAATCTTCTGTAATACCCTGCCAAACCAAGGAAGCTTCGTACCTCAGTAACTGTCCTCGGTCTTTCCCAATTAAGCACAGCCTCCACCTTGCTTAGATCCACTGATACTCCTTCCTCTGAGACTATATGACCAAGGAAAGCTATCCGGTTCAACCAAAACTCACACTTACTAAGCTTTCCATATAATTGCTTATCTCGGAGTATCTGAAGTACTAACCACAAATGCTGTGCATGCTCCTCATACGACCGAGAGTACACCAGGATATCATCAATAAAGACTATCACAAATTTATCCAGATAGTCTCTGAACACCTCGTTCATCAATCTCATAAATGTTGCAGGGGCGTTCGTCAATCCAAAGGACATCACCAGAAATTCGTAATTGCCATACCTTGTCCTGAAGGTCGTCTTTGGAATATCTTCTTCCTTGATCCTCAATTGGTGATAGCCCGATCTCAAATCAATCTTAGAAAAGACTGATGCCCCTCTCAGCTGATCAAGTAGATCATCAATCCTGGGTAGTGGGTATTTGTTCTTCACCGTGGCCTTATTCAACAACCGGTAGTCTACACATAATCTAGGACTACCATCCTTCTTTTTAACAAATAGTACTGGTGCTCCCCACGGTGAAACACTGGGTCTAATGAACCCTTGATCCAATAACTCCTGTAGTTGTCTCTTTAATTCCTCAAGTTCCACTAATGCCATCCTGTAAGGAGGTTTAGAGATCGGCTGAGTATCTGGTACCAAATCAATGGTAAACTCCAGTTCTCTCTCTGGTGGTAAACTTGGCAATTCATCTGGGAAAACATCCAAAAATTCACACACCACAGGTATATCCTGAATCCTCGGATGTTCCCGCTCATCATCTGAGATGAGTGTCTCATAACCTTCACATGAATAATCATATTTAATATTCTCCAAAATAATATCAAAATTCTTAATTTACTTACTAGAAATCCACATAATCATTTCCTCAATATCTCAATCGTACACTGTAAGGCTCAGGTAGGGAGAAAGTTACAATCTTAGTGTAGCAGTCTAAACTCACTCGATTAGTTGCCAACCAATCCATCCCCAGAATTACATCAAACCCATGTATATTCAACATGATTAGATCTACTAACATCACTCTATCTCCCACCTTTATTTCACATCCTCTACAGATTAACTCAGTTCTCTGAGATTCACGCATAGGGGTATTTACATGTGGTATATATTCTAGAGGTTCAAACTTCAAGTTTAATCTACATGCAAAATGCTCAGAAATAAACGAATGCGTGGATCCTGAATCAATCAACACATGAGCCTTACGATTACAGACAGAGAGTGTACCTCTTATAGTTTCTGCCGAAGTGTCTGCGGTCTCCTTATCCAGGGCAAACACACGTCCCTGTGCCACAGGTTTCTTCCCTTTCTCTGCCGCAGTGGCCCGTCTCCGGGGATCCACTCTCTGAGGCTGTTGTCTAGTGGGCTTCGGAGCATGTGGTATCTGAGGTTGGGGACAGTCCTTCACCCTGTGACCCATGTCACCACATCTAAAACATCCACGGATCGACCCAGTACAACTTCCCTCATGCGATCGGCCACAGTCTCCACAAACCCTTATCTCCGACCTGACATATCGAGGGGTCTCCTTGATAATAGGATAGGCTCTGGGTCTCTCCAATCTGTCCTTCTGTACCTCAATCCTTCCTCTTCTGAAGGAACCTCTCCGAGTCTCTGCTTGGAAAAGTGCTGGCCTCTTGCCCTTATCTCTATTCACTGCTCTGAGCTCATTTTGGGATTGTACCATCTCAATTCCTCTTTCAATCTCTTGTGCTCGTCTCAGAGCATCTCCAAACTTCGTAATACATAGCCCTATCAATCTATCTCTGATGACAGGCTTCAACCCATACACAAACTTCTCTGTGCGGAGCTCTTCACTCTTGAAGGTCTCTGGGTCATATCTCAATAGCGCTGTGAATTGGCTCTCATAGTCATCCACAAACATGTCACCCTGTACCAAACTCAAAAACTCAACTTGTTTCTTTCTCTGGGCGGCTCGTGGTACATATTGGGTCCTAAAGGCTGTCTGGAACTCTTCCCAACCAATCACATCCTGGCGGGACATCAGAATACCCTGGGTAGTACCTCACCAATCTCGAGCTCTCCCCTTCAGCATATAGGCACTCATACTGACCCTCTCAGCATCGGTGCACCCCAGAAAATCAAATATAACTCTCAATTCCGTCAACCACTCCTCAGCCTCTGTAGGATCCTTCTTTCCCTTAAATGCGGGTGGATTCATCTTCAGAAAATCCTTTAGTCGGACCATACTTCTATCCTCAGGCTGGGTGACGGGAGGCACTGGGGGTATGGGAGGTCCTTGTGGTGGTGTAGGGGTAGTATCTGAGGCATTAACTCCAAAGTATTGCGCGAATAACGCTGCCATCTGCTCAAAACCTTACCTCACATCAGTCTCAATCCGATTAAATCGAGAGTTAGGACTCTCTGGTTGTGGGACAGGTGGCGGAGGGGACTCTGACTGCCTCCTCGAACGACCTCGTCGTTACTCATTCTCTATCTCAACTCGTCTCCTGCGCGTACATATCAAAATTGATTGAAATCTCAATCCTCAATTTCAGTTCATGACCAGACTATTACAGACACTTGCGATGTATTCTATTTCACTTAACCAACACTGACAGTACTCGACACCCTAAGCTCTGATACCAAGAAAACTATGTCACGCCCCGAAAATACAGAAAATAGGGCTAATTTAAAACTTTTTACTCGTTATTTCACAATTAAAGGTGCATTCCTATGCAGTGTCATACAACATTATATGTATTATGCCTCAGGATCTCATCATAATATAGCGTCTATTGTACTATATACAAATACTCAATTCCAAGTTAATTAATCCTAATACATCCCATATAATGTTATACATCAAGTGTCTGTAATTACAATAATAGTCTGGGTACATGAAAAAATAAAATATACCTCAAGATACAATATATATGGCCTGGAGCTCGAATCCTCCACTAGCCACTACTCCGTACGTCACAGGGAGATCCTTTTTTCACTTGAAAAACTCTGGGGGGGAAAGAAAACAGGGTGAGCTTCTAAATCGCTCAGTAAAGGGGGTAAGGAACGCATTTCATAAACCAAAATACACATCACAAAAGGTTTATTTGTATGTGAAACTCATTTGAAAACCATAGCATGAAAGTACTCAAAACGATAATCTCATATCTCAAATCATGTAAAAACATAAAGTAAAAGGCTCACTCTAGAGCAATAACAAAGCATGTGAAAACAATGCGATAAGCGCTTTCTCAAATACGTGATAAAATCACTGAAATAGTAATGCACGTGGCACAGCCACTAAACACACGTGGCATAGCCACTGACTTAATTTCTCACGTGGCATAGCCACAAAACACACGTGGCATAGCCACTGATTTAATTTCTCACGTGGCATAGCCACAGAATAGGGTTTCTCAACGTGGCGCAGCCACCAATGGGGTATAACGTGGCACAGCCACCAATGGGGTTTCTCAACGTGGCACAGCCACTAATGGGGTATAACGTGGCACAGCCACCAATGGGGTATAACGTGGCACAGCCACCAATGGGGTTTCTGAACGTGGCACAGCCACCAATGGGGCATAACGTGGCACAGCCACCAATGGGGTTTCTCAACGTGGCACAGCCACCAATGGGGTTTCTCAACGTGGCACAGCCACCAATGGGGTTTTTCAACGTGGCAACGGCCACCAAGTATACGTGGCATAGCCACAGAATAGGTTAGCCTCACGTTACCAGAACGGAGGAGAAGTCGGGCTTACATGCTACCAGAGTAATGCCCGGTGTGTACTCACAACTACACACCTAAGTCTTATCACATAAGACTGGTTTGCCTTCGCGTAGAACTCGTAATGGTTTTTCTCTCATAAAACTCATTTGAAAATCATTTTTTACTCAACACAAAACGTAATAAAACCGAGTTCCAACCGGCAAAGCACACGCACACATTTCTCAAATCTCAATATTGCCTTAACGTAGAGCCCAGTTATAAACTCATAAAAACATTGGGCTCCAACCGGCTATAAAAATCGTGTGCAATTAAATCTCAACACAAAACCCAACATGCTTGTTTTATAAACCACAATTCATGCTAAAATAGTTTACAATTCACATACACAAATGGTTTAGATTTCCCTTACCTCTTTGCACCTCGTATAGTGCAATCGTTTCCCCCGTATCACGGACTAGCCTCGTATTCCACTCTGGAACTCCCGAGCTGTCCAAACGATGTTAAAACATCAATACTCAATTATCTCATAAACCTCAATTCTCAAAATCGAGCATAATTGCTCATAACTCCTCAAATCTCTTTGTTCTCGTAACTCAACCCTAAACTACAACCTCCTTTACAATAGCTCAACGTCCTATATTTCTCATGTTAAATCATCCACACTAATTCACCACATTGTCTATATTTCCATTTATAGCACAAATTCTCAAAATTATCAAATATCTACATTACTCCAACCACATTGCAATTTCATCAATCCCTAATCATTTCTCAACTATTTCAACGCAATGACAACCACCAATAACATCAAAATCATCTCAAATGGAAGGATCGAAGTTTTGAAATTACCCAAAGCTTGTGAGACGCACAACCCATGCCTCGATCCGATTCGTCCTTCGATTTTCGAGTATGTTGTTCTCCCTTTGATGAGGAACAACTTTCCTTCTTGCCACAATAGCTGATTCGGCCGAAAATGAGGGATTTGGATGAGTGAGAAAGTTAGGTTTTCAAAAAAATGGGGGTTGGAAGAGAGAGAAAGTGAAATTGCAGGAGAAAACACGGGTTCCTTATATAGACTGGAGGTAGGAGATCGATCTGCCTCTTGATGAGATCGATCTGCGTTTGAAATTTGGGGACGATTTGGGCAATTTTATGCATAGGAGATCGATCTGTCGAGGGGTGAGATCGATCTCTTTATGAATTTATGAGATCGATCTGCTCCTAAGGAGATCGATCTTCTCCCAAACAGAATCATTTGGAGATCGATCTCTTCCTTATGAGATCGATCCTTTCTCAAACAGAATCATTTGGAGATCGATCTCTTCCATTGGAGATCGATCTGCTCCTCAAATTCCTCCTTCCTTGTCATTTTTAACTCACCAGATCGATCTCTACTTCTTCCAGATCGATCTGTCCTCATACTTCATGCTTATTTTACACACTTAACATATAAATCTCTAATTATCATTCCCACAATTCACTTAGCTCAATAAATTACACTTCAAATTATTATTACATCAATAAAATATGCCTGAAATTCTCAGATCTCACATGGTCTAACTAGAGGCAATGTAGTAGGAACCTGTGTAGAATCAGAGGGAGAGGAAGGCAATGAATAAGAAGAAGGTATAGATGAAGAAGTGCCTAGCTTGGATTCTTTTGCAGCCTGATCCTGATGTTCCTGCTCTTTCTGAGCTACTTCGTTAGAACTTAAGGATTCTTCAACTGTGTGGTGTTCAGGTTGGGACTTAACATGTGGATCATCTAGCTCTATGCCACTCCTAAGGGTGATGGATATAACATGTTCTTTACCCTCTCTTTGCTTAAGAGGATTAACTCCAGTGTTACAAGGAAGGGTCCCTTGTGGACACTGGCTAAGAGCACTAGCTATTTGTCCAACCTGAACTTCTAAGTTCTTAATTGAATCAGCTTGAATTTGCGGGATCGTTGAGAACATTTCCTTAAGCGAGGGCTTCTTGTCAGCTGCTGATGTGTGGTAATGTTGGGGCTGCATAGGTTGTGGTTGTGGTGGTGGTGGTGATGGATGATATTGAAATTGAGGTGGGGATGGATGATGTAGTGGATGGTATGGAAATTACGACTGTGGTGGTACCTGAACCAGTGGAGCTTGAAAACCAAGGAGTCCTACAGGTCTAGAGCTAGAAGTTTACCCTTGGTTTTGGCTCTAGGAGAAGTTAGGATAGTTCTTTCGCCCTGGATTATAGGTGTTTAACAAGGGGTTGTTCAGTTGCTTAGGAGGGGCAACGTACTGAACCGATTCTAAATTAAGTGGACACCTATCTACAGAGTGGGTACCACTACACAGCTCGCAGGAAAGGAAAGGACTTTGGACAGATTACACAGGGTTAGGACTAGTGGAAGGATTATGTTGGGTACTGAGCGACTCTACCTTCTTTGTAAGATTAGCGATTTGAGAGGTCAAGGTAGACAGTGTGTCGAGCTCATAAATACCCGTCAGTTTCTTTGGCATTTGCCTCTTCGAGGACCATAAATAGTTATTAGCTGCCATCTTGTCTAAAAGCTCGTAAGCTTCCTCCTCAGTTTTGCACATAAGCGCTCCACCTGCAACAGCGTCAACAATGGTCTTATTTGGGCTTGTAAGTCTGTTGTAGAAGGTTTGGACTTGTAACCACAAAGGTAGGCTATGGTGAGGGCACTTCCTAAGAAGCTCCTTATATCGTTCCCATGCTTTGTAAAGAGTTTCAAAGTCGTACTGAGTAAAGGAAGATTTATTACTACGGAGTTGGGCCATTTTAGAGGGAGGGAAAAACTTAGATAGAAATTGATGGGGTAACTCGTCCCATGTAGAAATGGATCCTGTAGGCAGGGAGGTTAACCAGTGTCTTGCCCTATCCCTAAGTGAGAAGGGGAATAATCTAAGCCTAAGCGCATCATCAGATAATCCATTATGTTTGAAGGTGTTGCACAAGTCCAGGAATTGCACAAGGTGAGCATGTAGGACATCGTGCGGAAGCCCACTGAACTGCAATGAAGTCTAGATCATCTGGAGGATTGTGGGCTTAATTTCGAAGTTATTTGTAGTGACAGGTGGAGGCCTAATGCCGGAATAATATCCACCAATCGTTGGCAGTGCATAATCTCCAATTGTTCTAAATTCCCTAATTTCGGCCATGGTGAATTGCAGCGGAGCTATAAATTTCCTAGAATCCTTTCAAATTTTTCTAAGTATTCATTCAATTTTAGGATCTGAAGGAAAGCAATCATAACTTCTGGCTCTACGCAAGCAAACATCATAAAGTCCTTAAAAAAAATTTTGTTAAGTTTTTTTAAGTTTTTTTTATTTAAATGGAGAAATTAACTAAACTAAGGACCTAAGTATTTACAAGCTAGAATTACACCTAAGCATAATTTCATCGATATTAATTACTGACTAATTAAAACTTCCCCAGTAACGGCACCAAAAACTTGACACGCCCTAAGGGTATTGTTCGCAAGTGCACGGGTCGTACAAGTAATAATGGGATTTGAGTCTCGAGTTATCGTCCCACAGAGAAGTTGACTAGCCTAATTAACTACCGGTTAATCTTACCCTAAGTATATCCTAGCAAATTATGAAGTTGCAATGGGTGGTCTACATGGCTACAATTAAAGTACTGAAAATAATAAAAGCTAAAAATTAAATAAAATAAAACCGAGCTAAAATTACTTACAAAGCTCCGAGTAATTAAAGGCAAGTACCGCTGCAGTTTGTCCTCTGCTCTAGGTGTCCTGCACTCTCGGTGCTACACAGGTATTCCAGTCGCCCATTCCCCACACTTCTTGTTTCTGCCTCTTTCCATGTCTACTGCTCTAGTACACTATACAGTGCTGCCATAAACAATTCAATGTGAATACTGCGTCCTTCCTCTGCAACTCGTTACAGCCGTGTTGTCAAACAGATCTACAGCTGCGTTGCCATCATCTATTTCATGCACCATACTAGTCGGGTAGTAAACAACAACTCACCATCTCCTGAAACAGCAACTCGGCCAAATGCACAAAAGGAACTCCCGAAAATCAGCAGTTAACAATAAGCAAAATGCAAAAAACACACACATGGAAGAACTAAGCAGAACTAGTGATCCTATAAAAGAAACTATAGATTTTAGGATGACTAAACTTAAGATAAATATAAAACTAATGAAGCAACAAACTGAACTTGAAAGTGTAAATGAGTAAACAGAAAATAAAGCAGAGAGCAGAAATAATGGATGGAACAACAGTGTTAAACCCGAGCTTAATAACGCAGCTCTACACCCTTCCGATCTATGTCCATCATTCTTTCGCAGCAGCTCGGTACTGGTGACAGCACTCATCAATGAAGACCTATAGCTACCGATTACTGGGTTAGTGCAAAATGAGAGCATGCAAAAATAATGAACAGTACAAGGCTCATGAAACAGAGGAGAACAAAGTAAGTTTCTTGCTGCTGCCTTCCTTTCGGTTTGCTGCTGTAGCCACCATTAAAAACGAAGCCTGTTCTCCTCCTACAGCAATGAAATAAATCAGCAGACCCAAGATTTGAAGAAAGGCTGCATGAAAATATTTTAATGATGAACTAGTTAACTATAACCGAGCCAATCAATAGAGTAAAAATACAAAAATAATGTAAATATCGGGCAACAAAGATATCAAAACAACTTAATGAAATACTACTACTCTTTAGGCAACAACATAATCTAAACTTAAGCTAATGCAAACAAAGTAAATAATGGATAATTAAAATGACATGAGAAATGAGGAACAAGATGCTATTGTGTGAGATCTAAGGATTTTAGATATATTTTAATGATGTAATAAGAACTTGAAGTGTAATTTATTAAGCTAAGTGAATTGTGGTAATTATAATTGGAGATTTACATGTTAAGTGTTTAACCTAAGTGTGAAACTAAGAGGTCAGATCGATCTTGGAGAAGGAGAGATTGATATGGTGAGTTAAAAATGACAAGGGAGGAGGAATTTAAGGAGTAGATCGATCTCCAAATGTTTCTGTTTAGGAGAAGATCGATCTCCTCAAGGAGCAGATCAATCTCTTAATGCCATAAAGAGATCAA
This sequence comes from Firmiana major, assembly GCA_033439115.1. NCBI lineage: Eukaryota > Viridiplantae > Streptophyta > Magnoliopsida > Malvales > Malvaceae > Firmiana > Firmiana major. The sequence goes on along the minus strand of CM065903.1, from coordinate 13,711,583 downwards.
TCTCACCCCTCGACAGATCGATCTCCTAGGCATAAAATTACCCCAAATCGTCCCCAAATCCAAATGCAGATCGATCTCATCAAGAGCCAGATCGATCTCCTACCTTCAGTCTATATAAGGAACCCCAGCTTTCTCCTGTAATTTCATTTTCTCTCTCTACCAAACCCCATTTTCACCCAAGCCCTAGCTTTCTCACTCATCCAAAGCACCCATTTCTATCCAAATCAGAGGTTGTGGCAATAAGGAAAGTTGTTCCTCATCTAAGGAAGAATGACATACTTGGAAATCGAAATACGGATCGAATCGAGGCAAGAGTAAGCTCTCCACAAGTTTTGGGTAATTTATAAACCTCGATCTTGATATTTGAGATGATTTTAGTGATAATGGTTGCTGGCATTATGTTGAAATAGCTGAAAATGATTAGGGATTGATGAAATTACAATGTAGTTGGAGTGATGATGATATTTAGCAACTTTGGTAAAGTTGGGAATTTTTGAGCTATAAATGGAGATTTAGACAATGTGGTGTATTAGCATAGATATTGTGGCATGGGAAATATAGAATGTTGAGGTGTTGTGAGCGAGATTATGGTTTGTGATGGAGTTATGAGAATTGAGAAATTTGAGGTGTTATGAGCAATTATGCTCGATTTTGAGAATTGAGGTTAATGTGATGATGAGTATTGATGTTTTAACATTGTTTGGATAGCTCGGAAGTTCCATAGTGGAATGCGAGGCTAGTCCGTGATACGGGGGAAACGATTGCACTATACGAGGTGCAAAGAGGTAAGGGAAAACTAAACCATTTGTGTATGTGTTTTAATGAATTGTTTGTAGCATGAACCATGATTTGAGAATACAAGCATGTTTAGTGTTGTGTTGTGATATACTTGCACACGGTTTTTTTATAGCCGGTTAGAGCCCATTATTTTATGAGTTTATAAGCTGAGTGTGAAATTGCTTTATAAACTGTTGAGTTTGCGTGAAAAGTAAATTGGGCTCTACATTAAGGCAATATTGAGATTTAAGAAAATGTGTGCGTGCTTTGCCGGTTGGAACTCAGTTTTAATATGTTTTGTGTTGAGTACACAAATGTTTTAAATGAGTTTTATGAGAGAAAACCCTTATGAGTTCTACGTGAAGGCAAAACATTTTATAAGATAATGGCTAATGATTGAGACTTAGGTGTGTCATGTTGAATACACATCGGGCCTTGCTTTGGTAGCATGTAAGACCGATATAGTGGGACGCCTGGGAATCGACCCAGGGACCACAGGCCTTATTCTGGTAACATGTAAGTCCGATTATTCCTCCGCTTTGGTAGCGTTGGGAGGCCTTACTTTGGTAGCATGTAAGTCCGATATTCCTCTGTTTTGGTAACGAGAGATGCCTCCATTTTGGTAATGAGAGATGCCTCTGTTTTGGTAACGTGAGATGACCCCCGTTCTGGTAACGCTGGGTGGCCTTACTTTGGTAGCATGTAAGACCGAGAGAGTGGGCCGCCTGGGAACCGACCCAGGGACCACGTGATAGTGTGCATGAGGTGAGGCATTACTCTGGTAGCATGTAAGGCCGGGCCTTGTTTTGGTAACATATAAGTCCAATATACCATGCATACGACCATATTATCGACGTTCCCTCTATACGAGGATACCTGGGATGCACACCCAGAGGAGATTGCATATTCGATGTGCTATGACGAGTTTTATATGAGTTTTATTTCCTAGTCTCGTTTTACACATGAGTTATGTTTTGTGACCTTGTCACGTGCTGTTTACTGAGGTGATTTTTATCACGTATTTTGAGAAAAGCCATTATCGCATATATTTACACATGCTTGTGAGTGCTCGATATTGAGCGTTTTTACCTTCATGTTTTCACACGATTTATGAGTTATGAGATGATGTTATTTTGAGAACTTTCATGCTACGATTTCAAATGAGCTTCATAAACAAATACATATTTGTGATGTGTGATATGGTTTATATAACTGAGTTCCCTTACCCCCTTACTGAGTGATTTGGAAGCTCACCCTGTTTTCTCCTTCCCCAGATTGCTTCAAGTGAAGTGGGTTCTCTGCGACATACGGGTTAGAGGCTAGTGGAGGACTTGAGCTCCAAGCCGTATTTTGTGTATTGAGGTAGATATTTAATATTCATGTATCCAAACTAGAGTTATATTTACAGACACTTATTGTACAATGATGTACGGGATGTATTAGGATTAATTAACTTGAAATTGAGTAATGTATAAGATACGATACATACTATATTATGATGAGATCCTAAGGCATGATAAGTATGATGATGTATGACACTGTACAGGAATGCACCCTTAATTGCGAATTAATGAGTAAAAAGTTTTAAATTAACCCTATTTTTCGCGCTTCCGGGGCGTCACAGAGTTTTCTTGGTATCGGAGCTTAGGGTGTTTAATACTGTCAGTGTCGGTTAAGTGAGATAGTGTCATGACCCAAACTGCCCAAAAATCAGAGTTAATTTTTTACGTTTTGTTTATTTACTTAAATTCTTACCTGTCCTCGAATCGTGACCACACTCCACTAACAAATTGGGCTGTGCGTCAATGCCAGTCCCACCATACATTTACCATAGTACTTATTTCTTCTCCAGTCATTTATAATTGTTTACATTATTTATGCATCCCCTAAAGTTACTTACAAACATGTTACTGTGCTATGCTTATTTAGATACAATACATATAAGTGTATATACCTTAAATGATGGGCAGCAGCGGATTCCCGGAATGCAGTACTGAGTCGCCTCAACTTCAACTGGAGATTATCTGTGGGAGAAAATGAAAGGGGTGAGCACATCAAGCTCAGTAAGGCAATCCTACGAACAAGTAGGTAACCATACTACCTACATGAACGTGGTGCCATGCATAAACCACCCTTTCTCCACACATTTAAAACAGATGATATGAAAGTTATGATGTTATGTAAATCGAGTTTGCACAGAAAATTCAACATGCAATTATTTCAAATCATTTCTTTCTCAATTAAAATTTTCATAATAAAGTCAGGACTCGACCCCTCCTTCGGGTGAGCCTGACTCACACAAAACCATGAAAAATCGGTATACATCACACATGGGTTTAAAAAGCATGGAAATAACCATCATGCACATTTAATTAAAAACCCAGTTTAAATCATCGAAATCGTCGACATGCGAGACGAGGCAATATCTGTATAACGATAATAACCAGGACTGGCCATATGTGTCCTTGTGAGTCCCTCTAGCTTCACGGATCCCAGTGTGCGAGGTCTCACCCTGATCGGGAACCACCCGAGAGGTGGGTCAATCTAACCCGTCAGTCTTATCCGATCTCACGCATTCGAAGATGCCGTATCCGAAGATACCCCGTATCACAAGATACTGTATCCAAAGATACCCCGTATCATAAAGATACCGTATTCGAAGATACCCTACGGTACATCGTACTCCATGCTACTTGCATAGTACATCGTACTCCATGGACCCATATCACTCTAGGTACTCCAGCCCAAATGGCCTGCTTCCCACAGAGAGGTTTTGTTTCTCAATACTCATGCCATGTCTCAAAACGCACGTGCGAGCCTATTAAATCGGTGACACACAGTCTACCCGATGCTCCAAGCACGGCTCATCGCATCTTCTCATAAAATCAGTGCGAGCGATGCTCAGCACTCTCATCAAATCAAGTAAAATCGGCAGAGCCCGCTTTACATCCCACAAGGCCGCCAACCTCATCCCTCACTCTCACCCCACCTAAGAGGTCTTCTTGAGCCTGTTGGGCCTTTTGGCTGACTCCAAGGGTAGACAGCGCTACTCCACAAATCCAGTAAATCTAGTGCGAGCTAAGCTCAGTACTCTGTATATAAATCACATGAAAATCTTATAAAATCTAGTGCGAGTTAAACTCCAGCACCCTGTCTCAAAAATCATGTAAAAATATGGTGCGAGTTAGACTCTAGCACCCTGTCACGAAAATCATGTAAAATCTGGTGCGAGTTAGACTCTAGCACCCATGTATGTAAAACTCTAGTGCGAGCTCTCGCTCCAGCACTAATGCATGCATAACACAAATCAAACATCGTGCGAGCTGAGCTCTAGCACGTCACATGTAAATAAAAACACGTAGGCGGCTCGATTATCTCCAAATAGTTTTCACAGAAATTACATCGTTTAAGGTATGCAATGCTATGCATTTTTCTTTAAAAGTGAGCCAGCCCACTCATGCATGTGTTAAAATACCTCCAGAATGAGCAGGAACCTCTTGTCCTTGCTCCTCCCAATTTTTCCTAAATTTGTAAGTTCTACCCTTAACAAGGGTATTTTAGTAATTTACCCATTCGGGGCACTAAAATTATTAATTGACCTCTAGACCCTTCAGGTAATTTTTAAAGACTGCATATGAACTTGAAATTTCGTAAAGTTTACCTCTAGCAGTCCGTAGAATTCCCTTACCTTATTTTCCTGTCGAGTCTGACCTTTTCTTTTCCATTGTTGTCACGTCGCGCAGTCCGTTATGCTCCCTATCAAATGCCCGGAACTGCGTATCAATATTCCTCATGTCAGATAACATATAATTTAATTGTATTTAATCTTTTCTGGGCTTAATTTAAATCATTGGGCCCATTTACCCCTATTGGGCCCGTTTGCACCTTAATAGGCCTTAATCGGCCTTAAGCCCATTTTTCACTCAATTTTCACTTTATCGAGGCCTATTGGGCTCATTGGGCCCACTAATAATTTATTGGGCCTCGTTCTAATTCTTGAATAGCTAAATCGATTATTTACGACAATTTATCTAAATTTTCATAATTTAATTCAATTTATGCGGAATTTAAATTCATATCACGTATAACGATGTAAATTGTCGTAAATAAGGGTCACTTACCCGTGATTCCATGCTAGTAAGAAATTCGAGGCTGTCTCGAGCTCTCGGTGGATGCCAATTGTCGAGCTACATAATTCCATAATTTTTCGGGTAAGTTTTCAGCCCAAAATTAATTAAATTAAATACTCCGAAATTTAAATCGGGTCAATTTTGACCACTACTGACTTACCCGAAGCTCGATTGCATCACAGGAATTTTCCCCAATTTTTTCCTCTTTTTTTCTTTTTCCCTTTTTCTCCCTTTTTCCTTCTCTTTTTGGCTGAACCGGTTCAGTCTGGTTCGGACTGGTTCAGACCGTCGGTTCACTTCGGTTCGACCGATTCACCGTCGGTTCATCGCCTTGCCAGCCGGTTCTCTGTCGGTTTCCACCGCCAGTGGCTCCGCAAGGTCGTCCGCATCTCAAATCCGCTCTCGATTTTGGTCGGGCTCATCGGAATGCCACCGGTTCGGCCTCTTCTCCCTCGACCGTCGGACCCATTTTCTTCCCTTGGCTGTCGCCAGTGATTCCCGCCATTTCGTCGGCTGATACCGGTGCAGAAAGAACCATCGTCGCCTGGGCTTTCAGAATCTGGCCTCGGATCCGCCTGAATCGCCGGCGTTCGCCGCCGGTGACCCTTTCTTTCCCGCGGCCTTCTCCTCCGTTTTTCGCCAGATTTCGGCGTCCTTGGCGCACGTCACCGGTGGCCTGAAGATCGCCGACCTCTCCTCTTTCTTTTTCGGCCCTTGGCCTGGCCGTTGGCCGCCGGACGGCTCGTCGGTCTCCCTCGGTCAGCTGTTTCCGTTTTCGGGTTTCTCTCTCCCCAATTTCCGTTTTCTGATTCTCTTTTTTTTTTTGTTTCAGCTTCTTTCTCTTTCTCTCTTTTTTGGTTTATTATTATTATTACTATTATTATTTATTTAATTATTTCACTATTCATTAAAATACTCCATAAAATCTAAAATATCTACACTTATATTATTTTTATTCTATTTAATTTATTTAATTTAAATTTAATTTATTAAATGTATTTTTCTCCAAATTTTAGATATTATTCCTTCGCGCTTTTCGAGATATCGTTCCGGTAATTTTTTTCGATATTTTTAAAATTTTCGAATCTTCATCAATTGACCCAAATTGTATAATTTCCTCATTATCGATCAAGATATCTTACATCCTTATTTTAAATTAAAATTTTCTTATCGCCTTAATACCGGGTTTTGGTATTTTTACCATTTTACCCCTGCTCTTGTTTCAGAAATCAATTTTACCTGACCTTCCTTCATACATCCCCCATCTTTTCTTATTTAATTTTCGTATTTTAATTAAATTCGGGTCTTACAGATGAATACATCCCAAGTGTCTGTAATAGTCTGGTCTTGAACTGAATTTGAGGATTGAAATTTCAATCGATTTTGGTATGTACGTGCAGGAGGCGAGTTGAGATAGAGAATGAGTGGACGACGAGGTCGTTCGAGGAGGTAGGTAGAGTCCCCTCCGCCACCTGCCCCACAACCAGAGAGTCATAACTCTCAATTTAATCGGATTGAGACCGATGTGAGGCAAGGTTTTGAGCAGATGGTAGCGTTATTCGCGTAACACTTTGGAGTTAATGCGTCGGGTACTGCTCCTACGCCACCACAAGGACCTCCCATACCCCCAGTGCCTCCCGTCACTCAGCCTGATGATAGAAGTATGGTCCGACTGAAGGATTTTTTAAAAATGAATCCACCCGCATTTAAGGGAAAGAAGGATCCTATAGAGGCTGAGGAGTGGTTGACGGAGTTGAGAGTGATATTCGATTATCTGGGATGCACAGATGCTGAGAGGGTCAGTATTAGGGCCTATATGTTGAAAGGGAGAGCTCGAGATTGGTGGGGTACTACCTAGGGTATTTGATGTCCCACCAGGATGTGATTTGTTGGGAAGAGTTCCAGACAGCCTTCAAAGCCCAATACGTACCACGAGCTGCCCAGAGAAGGAGGCAGGCAGAGTTTTTGACTTAGGTACAGAGTGATATGCCTGTAGATGATTATGAGAGCCGATTTACTACTCTACTAAGGTATGATCTAGAAACCTTCAAGAATAAAGAACTCCGTACCGAGAGATTTATGTATGGATTGAAACCTGTCATCAGAGATCGATTGATTGGGTTATGTATTACTGAGTTTGGAGATGCTCTGAGACGAGTACAAGAGATTGAGAGGGGAATTAAAATTGTACAGTCCCAGAATGAGTTCGGGGCAGTGATTAGGGACAAGGGCAAGAGGCCAACAGTGTTTCAATCAGATGTTCGGAGACGTTCCTTCAGGAGAGGAAGGATTGAGGTATAGAAGGGCTGATTAGAGAGACCCAGAGCTTATCCTATTATCAAGGAGACCCCTCGATATGGCAGGCCAGAGATAAGGGTTTGTAGAGACTGTGGTCGATCGCATGAGGGAAGTTGTACTGGGTCGATCCGTGGATCTTTTAGATGTGGTGACATGGGTCACAGAGTGAAGGACTGTCCTCAACCTCAGATACCACATGCTCCAGAGCCTACTAGACAGCAGCCTCAGAGAGTGAATCCCCAGAGACGGGCCACTGCTGCAGAGAAAGGGAAGAAACCTGTGGCACAGGGACGTGTGTTTGCCCTGGATAAGGAAACTGCGGACACTTCAGTAGAAACTATAAGAGGTACACTCTCTGTCTGTAATCATAAGGCTCATGTGTTGATAGATCCAGGATCCACGCATTCGTTTATTTCAGAGCATTTTGCATGTAGTTTAAACTTGAAGTTTGAACCTCTAGAGTATATACTACATGTAAATACCCCTATGCGTGAATCCCAGAGAACTGAGTTAATCTATAAAGGATGTGAGATAAAGGTGGGAGATAGAGTGATGTTAGCAGATCTAATCATGTTAAATATACATGGGTTTGATATAATTTTGGGAATGGATTGGTTAGCAACCAATCGAGCGAGTGTAGACTGCTACACTAAGATTGTAACTTTCTCTCTACCTGAACCTTACAGTATACGGTTGAGATATTGAGGAAATGAATAAGTGGAATTCTAGTAAGTAATTTGAAATTTTAATATTATTTTTGAGAGTATTAAATATGATTGTTCATGTGAAGGTTACGATTCACTCATCTTAGACGATGAGCGGGAACATCCGAGGATTGAGGATATACCTGTGGTGTGTGAATTTTCGGATGTTTTCCCAGATGAGTTGCCAGGTTTGCCACCAGAGAGAGAGCTGGAGTTTACCATTAATTTGGTAACAGATACTCAGCCGATCTCTAAACCTCCCTACAGGATGGCATTAGTGGAACTTGAGGAATTAAAGAAACAACTACAGGAGTTATTGGATCAAGGGTTCATTAGGCCCAGTGTTTCACCGCGGGGAGCACCGGTTTTATTTGTTAAGAAGAAGGATGGTAGTCTCAGATTATGCATAGACTACCAGCTATTGAATAAGGCCAAGGTGAAGAATAAATACCCATTGACCAGGATTGATGATCTACTTGATCAACTAAGAGGGGCCTCAGTCTTTTCTAAGATTGATTTGAGATCGGGCTATCACCAATTGAGGATCAAGGAAGAAGATATTCCAAAGACGGCCTTCAGGACAAGGTATGGCCATTATGAATTTTTGGTGATGTCCTTTGGATTGATGAACGCCCCTGCAGCATTTATGAGGTTGATGAACGAGGTGTTCAGAGACTATCTAGATAAATTTGTGATAGTCTTTATTGATGATATCCTGGTATACTCTCGGTCGTATGAAGAGCATGCACAGCATTTGTGGTTAGTACTTTAGATAATCCGAGATAAACTATTATATGGAAAGCTTAGAAAGTGTGAATTTTGGCTGAACTGGATAGCTTTCCTTGGTCATATAGTCTCAGAGGAAGGAGTATCAGTGGATCCAAGTAAAGTAGCAGCTGTGCTTAATTGGGAAAGACCGAAGACAGTTACTGAGGTACGGAGCTTCCTTGGTTTGGCAGGGTATTACCGAAGATTTGTGGAAGGATTTTCAAGGATTGCCGCTCCTTTTACTAAACTCACGCGCAAAGAGACCCCAGTTATATGGACTGATCAATGTGAGCTCAGTTTTTAAGAGTTAAAAAGGAGATTGACAGCGACACCTGTGTTAACTATTCTTGAGGGATCAGGAGGATTTTCAGTGTATAGTGATGCATCTCATCAAGGATTGGGGTGTGTGCTTATGCAGCACGGAAGAGTGGTCGCATATGGATCGCGACAATTGAAAGACCATGAGCGAAATTACCCTACGCATGATTTGGAGTTAACCGTTGTGGTATTTGCCTTGAAGATCTGGCGACACTACTTATATGGGGAAAGATTCCAAATCTTCACCGATCACAAGAGTTTGAGGTACCTCTTTGATCAGAAAGAGTTAAACATGAGACAAAGGAGATGGATGGAACTCCTTAAGGATTATGACTGCGAGATTCTATATCATCCGGGTAAGGCGAATGTAGTTGCTGATGCCCTGAGCAGGAAGAGTATGATATCTACTATGATGATCAAGGAATGGGATTTGTTAGAGCAGTTTTCTTCACCAAACTTCGAATCAGAGTTAAAGAGGTAGAGAATGGATTTTTAGCTAGCTTGCAGATAGAGCCCAGGATCATGGATCAGATTAGAACTGGGCTACGCAGTGATCAGAGGTTGATAGGTATGGTTAGCTCTCACAGTCAGTGAGGATGGATTGTTGAGATTCAGGGGATGAATTTGTGTACCAGACGATGATACCCTGAAGAGACAGATACTGAGAGAATCTCACTGCTCGCGATACACCATGCACCTAGGGAGTACTAAGATGTACCGAGACTTGAGAAAGGTGTATTAGTGGAGTGGTATGAAGCGAGACGTGGCAGAGTATGTGTCCAGATGTTTAATATGCCAGTAAGTGAAAGCTGAGCATCGGAAGCTCGGAGGACTACTACAGCCCTTACTTATACCTACATGGAAATGGGAGCATGTCACTATGGACTTTATTATGGGTTTACCGAGGACCCGAAGAGGTTGTGACGCATATGGGTTATAGTGGATAGATTGACCAAGAGTGCCCATTTCCTTGCCATCAAGAGCACAGATACTGTGGATGCCTTAGCTGAGCTGTATGTCAGCGAGATAGCTAGATTACATGGGGCTCCAGTGAGTATTACTTCCAATAGAGATTCCCAATTTACTTCCAAATTTTAGACCCAGTTTCAGGAGTCCATGGGATCTCAATTGAGTTTCAGTACCGCCTATCATCCTCAGACGGATGGTCAGTCAGAGAGGACTATTCAGACCCTGGAGGATATGTTGAGGGCATGTACGATGGATTTTAAGGGATCATGGGATGATCACCTGCCCCTAACAGAGTTTGCGTACAATAATAGCTATCATGCGAGTATTGGAATGGCACCCTTTGAGGCTTTATATGGTAGGAGGTGTAGATCCCCTGTAGCTTGGGAAGAAGTCGGTAACAGAAAGATAAATGCTCCCGAGCTTGTGGAGCAGGCTGTACAGAGTGTGAAACTCATATGTGAGAGGTTACGGGCTGCACAGAGTAGACAGAAAAGCTATGCGGATGTGCATAGATGGCCACTTGAGTTTGATGTTAGTGATGCAGTATTTCTGAAAATATCACTGAGTAAGGGTATCATGCGATTTGGGAAGAAAGGGAAATTGAGTCCTCGATGCATAGGACCATTCGAGATCCTTGAGAGAGTGGGAGAGGTAGCCTACAGATTAGCATTACCCCCACAGATGTCCGGAATACACAACGTTTTTCATGTGTCTATGTTGAGGAAGTATCACTCGGACCCTTCTCATGTCATAGAGTATGATGAGATGGACATACAAGAGGACATGAGCTATACTGAGGAACCTGTCCAGATTCTTAATAGAAAGGAGAAGGTACTTAGAACTAAGAGCATCCCATTAGTGCAAGTTTTTTGGAAACATCACTCGATGGAAGAGGCAACGTGGGAACTAGAGAACCTCATGAAGGAGAAATACCCCCATCTCTTTGACTAGTTGAGTTGAATTTGGAGGACCAAATTCTTCTAAGGCGGGGAGGATGTGAGATCTAAGGATTTTAGATATATTTTAATGATGTAATAAGAACTTGAAGTGTAATTTATTAAGCTAAGTGAATTGTGGAAATTATAATTGGAGATTTACAAGTTAAGTGTTTAACCTAAGTGTGAAACTAAGAGGTCAGATCAATCTTGGAGAAGGAGAGATCGATCTGGTGAGTTAAAAATGACAAGGGAGGAGGAATTTAAGGAGCAGATCGATCTCCAATGGAAGAGGATCGATCTCCTTATGATTCTGTTTAAGAGAAGATCGATCTCATGAGGAAGGGATCGATCTCCAAATGTTTCTGTTTGGGAGAAGATCGATCTCCTCAAGGAGCAGATCGATCTCATAAAGCCATAAAGAGATCGATCTCACCCCTCGACAGATCGATCTCCTAGGCATAAAATTACCCCAAATCGTCCCCAAATTCAAATGCAGATCGATCTCATCAAGAGCCAGATCGATCTCCTACCTTCAGTCTATATAAGGAACCCATGCTTTCTCCTACAATTTCATTTTCTCTCTCTACCAAACCCCATTTTCACTCAAGCCCTAGCTTTCTCACTCATCCAAAGCACCCATTTCCGTCCAAATCAGAGGTTGTGGCAAGAAGGAAAGTTGTTCCTCATCCAAGGGAGAACGATATACTTGGAAATCGGAAGACGGATCGAATCGAGGCAAGAGATAAGCTCTCCATAAATTTTAGGTAATTTATAAACCTCGATCTTGATATTTGAGATGATTTTAGTGATAATGGTTGTTGGCATTGTGTTGAAATAGCTGAAAATGATTAGGGATTGATGAAATTACAAAGTAGTTGGAGTGATGATGATATTTAGCAACTTTGGTAAAGTTGGGAATTTTTGAGCTATAAATGGAGATTTAGACAATGTGGTGTATTAGCATAGATATTGTGGCATGGGAAATATAGAATGTTGAGGTGTTGTGAGCGAGATTGTGGTTTGTGATGGAGTTATGAAAATTGAGAAATTTGAGGTGTTATGAGCAATTATGCTCGATTTTGAGAATTGTTAATGTGATGATGAGTATTGATGTTTTAACATCGTTTGGACAGCTCGGGAGTTCCAGAGTGGAATGCGAGGCTAGTCCGTGATACGGGGGAAATGATTGCACTATACGAGGTGCAAAGAGGTAAGGGAAAACTAAACCATTTGTGTATGTGTTTTGATGAATTGTTTGTAGCATGAACCATGATTTGAGAATAGAAGCATGTTTAGTGTTGTGTTGTGATATACTTGCACACGGTTTTTTTATAGCCGATTGGAGCCCATTATTTTATGAGTTTATAAGCTGAGTGTGAAATTGCTTTATAAACCGTTGAGTTTGCGTGAAAAGTAAATTGGGCTCTACATTAAGGCAATATTGAGATTTAAGAAAATGTGTGCGTGCTTTGCCGGTTGGAACTCGGTTTTAATATGTTTTGTGTTGAGTACACAAATGTTTTAAATGAGTTTTATGAGAGAAAACCCTTATGAGTTCTACGTGAAGGCAAAACGCTTTATAAGATAATGGCTAATGATTGAGACTTAGGTGTGTCATGTTGAATACACATCGGGCCTTGCTTTGGTAGCATGTAAGACCGATAAAGTGGGATGCCTGGGAACCGACCCAGGAACCACAGGCCTTATTCTGGTAACATGTAAGTCTGATTATTCCTCCGCTTTGGTATGGTTGGGAGGCCTTGCTCTGGTAGCATGTAAGTCCGATATTCCTCCGTTTTGGTAACGAGAGATGCCTCCATTTTGGTAACGAGAGATGCCTCCATTTTGGTAATGTGAGATGACCCCCGTTCTGGTAACGCTGGGTGGCCTTGCTTTGGTAGCATGTAAGACCGAGAGAGTGGCCTGCCTGGGAATCGACCCAGGGACCACGTGATACATGAGGCGAGGCATTGCTCTGGTAGCATGTAAGTCCGGGCCTTGTTCTAGTAACATATAAGTCCAATATACCATGCATACGACCATATTGTCGACGTTCCCTCTATACGAGGGATGCGCACCCAGAGGAGATTACATATTCGATGTGCCATGACGAGTTTTATATGAGTTTTATTGCCTAGTCTCGTTTTACACATGAGTTGTGTTTTGTGACCTTGTCACGTGCTGTTTACTGAGGTGATTTTTATCACGTATTTTGAGAAAAGCCATTATCGCATATATTTACACATGCTTGTGAGTGCATGATATTGAGCGTTTTTACCTTCATGTTTTCACATGATTTATGAGTTATGAGATGATGTTGTTTTGAGAACTTTCATGCTACGATTTCAAATGAGCTTCATAAATAAATACATATTTGTGATGTGTGATATGGGTTATATAACTGAGTTCCCTTACCCCTTTACTGAGCGATTTGGAAGCTCACCATGTTTTCTCCTCCCCCAGATTACTTCAAGTGAAGTGAGTTCTCTGCGATGTACGGGTTAGAGGCTAGTGGAGGACTTGAGCTCCAGGCCGTATTTTGTGTATTGAGGTATATATTTAATATTCATGTATCCAGACTAGAGTTATATTTACAGACACTTATTGTATAATGATGTACGAGATGTATTAGGATTAATTAACTTGGAAATGAGTAAAGTATAAGATACGATACATACTATATTATGATGAGATCCTGAGGCATGATAAGTATGATGATGTATGACACTGTACAGGAATGCACCCTTAATTGTGAGTTAATGAGTAAAAAGTTTTAAATTAGCCCTATTTTTCGCGCTTCCGGGGCGTCACATACTGTCCCAAACATCAAATGCTGTCCTCCATTGAAATAAATGGTGGCTTTAGATACAATCCAGCTTAATGCTTTCCTTTGGTCCAACCATCAACATCCATGAAAAGGAAACAAAAGAACAAAAAAGAGTTTTTTTCTTTGCGACCGAGAACCACAATGGAAAATTAATTGCTTTCCATTAACCCTTAACATTAAAACAAGAAGTGAAAAGAGCTTGATTTAAACCGAGAATAAAGGAATGAAAAATGCAAGCTTTTCATAAACAAATGGACATTACATGAACAGTAACAAGAAAAAAATTAGAATTGCTAACGGGAAAATGCTTAAAAAAAAAAAAACTTAAAACTAAAGCTACCCTATAATTAAAACTACTCCTAAATTACTCTACACTACTCCTAACCTAGATAACTTCTATTCTAACCTAGGCTGCCTCTACTCCCACTTCGTACTTTTTCAATTGCCATCATGTTCTATTTATACACAAACATAGGGGTACAATGGTACTTTTTCCATCCTAGATGAGTTGGCATTGTTTGACAATTGTCTTCATTTGATTCGCTGTAGAGTAGATATTTCCACGTCACCCGTCTTTTTGTCCAATTAGTTGTGCGATGTGGCCCGACGTGTGTCCTCCAGAGGGTTGGCACGGTGTCCGTTGATCTTATCGTTTCGGAGCAAATAAAAATCGGACACTTGGTATCACGCGTGCCCAGACGACTGGTGACTCGGTCTTCAAATTGGAAGTGGTCCAGTCTCCTTTAGCCCATTTTCAGCCTAATTTTTACTGTAATGATTGAGTTTCATTCGGAGTTAATTTATCTGTACATTAAAGAATTTTAATTAAATAAAGGAGATTATTAATAAAATAATATGAGGATTAAATAAATAATTAGGAATTTAAGCACAAATAATTCTATACAAAATAGAATTATCACACCCCAAAACTTGAGCTTTTGCTTGTTCTCAAGCAAAACAAAATAATTATAGGAATGATAAGTACAAAACATAATAATTTCCCCAATATCATCCTCAAAGATAAAGTACAGACTATAATCTCAAAGACTCACAATTACAAGTCCACATTTAGAATCATTCAATCATAAGTCCTAACCCAAATTGGACTCCTCGTGCGTGTGTAAAAAATGTCAAAGTCACTTCAAAGTACATTATCCGGATCAGATTATGCAAACACAGTGAATGCAAAGTCAATGACATGTGATCATTCCCATAAGTTTGCTTTTCACTTCTCTCTCCACTAATGTAGTCACACTTAACTAAAGATCAATAGGATTTCATTAAGCTTGTAATGTCAGGCTGGGGTTAAGGTATGATAAAGTCGATTTAGGTTTAATTACCCCTTAACATGCATTACTTTATAGAATCTTTATGTAAGAGCTCCAATTTATTTCCCCCAAACTTATTTATTTCACTAAACATTTTATTCTATTTTTGTATTTTTCTTCTTTCTTCTTTCTTTTTCTTTTTCTCTCTTTTTTTCATTTTTTTTTCAAATTTTCGCTATCACCAAGTACCCATATGTACAACGCTCACAGTATATCCCAATAAATTTTCATGCTTTCGGGGTAAGGGATAGGAAAATAGTATTTAAGCTAAGGAAAATAACGTAGATGTATTTACAGAGAAAAGCTTATTTGGCCCAGATGGGTGACTAGGGGTAAAATATGTATAAGGATGGCTAGAAAGGCTCAAACGATCAAAAGATGGCCTAAATCATTTCTTTAATTAAGTGTGATCTAATATTTCACCTTGATATTAGATCAAACAAATTCTAGAATATGATGCACAAAATCAATTGAACAAATGCAATCCTATGTCCACATAAGCTTTCTCTAAATAAATATACAGATTCATGACATGACATGTGCATAAGATAAGGCAATCACAATCAGAATTAAGACAAATTCAAAAATTCAACTTCATGCTTTTCCTATAATCACGCTTCTTAGTCAATCAAAATCAGACTTAAACATGGGGTCATATCATCGGAATATGGGAAAACTACATGCTGAGTACTAAATCATCCCAAAATCAAACAGTTTAAGCTCAGATTTTCAAAAAAAAATTGAAAACATTTTCAATTTTGCTCAAATTTTTGAAAAATACTTAAGTGATATCCCTTCCCCCAAACTTGAAGTGCACAGTGTCCTCAGTGTGCATATAATATAAGAATTGAAGTTCAGGAACAGAGTACTCCCTTTTTCTGATGATGATGATAAACAACCGAAGCTTGATTGAAAACATAAAACTATAAAAGAAATCTACAAAATAAACAAAGAAAGAAACAGCAGAAAAGAAAAAGAACTATATACAAAGTGAAAAGAAAAAACACAACCACTTCGAATGCAGATGAAGAAAACAACACTCAGCAGCAGTGCGAAGAGTAGGAGGGTCATCCATAGTGGTGACAAAATGTTAACAGTTAAATCCTCCCGAGCTCTATCAACTTCCCTCATTCTTGCAGATTTCATGTGCTTAAGACATATATTCTCATTAATCTCTAACTTAAAACACTCTTGAGAGTCATCAGGGAGTTTCAAAGGTTTGAAAACATTAAACTTCACTTCCGGATCTTGCACTCTCATAGTCAACTCCTCCTTTTGCACATCAAGTATCGTCTTACCAATAGCTAGGAAAGGTTTGCCTAAAATAATGGGGACTTCCATGTCTTCCTCCATACCTAGTACAATAAAATCTGTAGGGAAAATAAACTTGTCCACCTTTACTAAGACGTCCTCAATGACCCCTTTTGGATATTTAATGGATCGATCTGCTAGCTGAAGGGTCACTGTAGTGGGCTTGACGTCCCCTATTCCTAACTTCTGATAGATAGATAAAGACATTAAATTAATACTAGCTCCTAAATCACATATGGCACTACCAAAGAATAGATTTTCAATAGTGCAGGGTATGGTAAAACTCCTGGGATCCTTGAGCTTGGGGGGTAATTTCCTCTGGATAATTGCACTACATTCCCAGTTAAGGCCACCGTCTCATAATCATCTAATCTCCTTTTCCTTGATAGGATATCCTTTAGAAACTTTGCATAACTTGGCATTTACTCTAAGGCATCTGCGAAAGGAATGTTGATGTGAAGTTTCTTAAAAATCTCAAGAAATTTAGTGAATTGTTGTTCTAGTTTTTTATCTTGGAACCTCTGAGGAAAATGTATTGGTGGTCTAACTAGAGGCAATGTAGTGGGAACCTGTGTAGAATCAGAGGGCGAGGAAGGCAATGAATAAGAAGAAGGTATAGATGAAGAAGTGCCTAGCTTGGATTCTTTTGCAGCCTGATCCTGATGTTCCTGCTCTTTCTGAGCTGCTTCGTTAGAACTTAAGGATTCTTCAACTATGTGGTGTTCAGGTTAGGACTTAACTTGTGGATCATCTAGCTCTATGCCACTCCTAAGGGTGATGGATCTAACATGTTCCTTACCCTCCTTTTGCTTAACAGGATTAACTTCAGTGTTACTAGGAAGAGTCCCTTGTGGACACTGGCTAAGAGCACTAGCTATTTGTCCAACTTGAACTTCTAAGTTCTTAATTGAAGCAGCTTGATTTTGTAGGATCGTTGAGAACATTTCCTCAAGCGAGGGCTTCTTCTCAGCTGCTGATGTGTGGTAATGTTGGGGCTGCATAGGTTGTGGTGGTAGTGGTAGTGGTGATGGATAATATTGAAATTGAGGTGGGGAAGGATGATGTGGTGGATGATATGGAAATTGCGGCTATGGTGGTACCTGAACCGGTGGAGCTTGAAAACGAAGGAGTCCTGCAGGTCTAGAGCTAAAAGTTTGCCATTGGTTAGGTGTTTGACAAGGGGTTGTTCTATTGCTTAGGAGGGGCAACGTATTGAACCGATTCTAAATTAAGTGGAAACCTATCTACAGAGTGGGTACCACTACACAGCTTGTAGGAAAGGAAAGGACTTTGGATAGAATACATAAGGTTAGGACTAGTGGAAGGATTATGTTGGGTATTGAGCGACTCTACCTTCTTCATAAGATTAGCGATTTGAGAGGTCAAGGTAGACAGTGTGTCGAGCTCATAAATACCCACTGGCTTCTTTGGCATTTGCCTCTCTGAGGACCATAAATAGTTGTTAGCTGCCATCTTGTCTAAAAGCTCGTAAGCTTCCTCCTCTGTTTTGCACATGAGGGCTCCACCCGCAGCAGCGTCAACAATGGTCCTATTTGGGCTTGTAAGTCCATTGTAGAAGGTTTGGATTTGCAACCACAAAGGTAGGTTATGGTGAGGGCACTTCCTTAGAAGTTCCTTATATCGTTCCCATGCTTCGTAAAGAGTTTCAAAGTTGTACTGAGCAAAGGAAGATATATTACTACGAAGTTGGGCCATTTTAGAGGGAGGGAAAAACTTAGATAGAAATTGATGGGCTAACTCGTCCCATTTAGAAATGGATCCTGGAGGCAGGGAGGTTAACCAGTGTCTCACCCTATCCCTAACCGAGATGGGGAATAATCTAAGCCTAAGCGCATCATCAGATAATCCATTATGTTTGAAGGTGTTGCACAAGTTCAGGAATTGCCCAAGGTGAGCATGTGGGTTATCGTGCGGAAGGCCACTGAACTGCAATGAAGTCTGGATCATCTGGAGGATTGTAGGCTTAATTTCGAAGTTATTTGTAGGGACAACTGGTGGCCTAATGCCGAAATAATATCCTCTAATCTTCAGCATTGCATAATCTCCAACGATTCTAATTTCCCTATTTTCGGCCATGGTGAATTGTAGCAGAGCTATAAATTTCCTAAAATCCTTTCGAATTTTTCTAAGTGTTCGTTCAATTTTAGGATCTGAAGGAAAGCAATCATAACTTCTAGCTCTACGCATGCAAACATTATAAAGTCTTTAAAAAATAATTTTGTTAAGTTTTTTTAATTTTTTTATTTAAATGGAGAAATTAACTAAACTAAGGACCTAAGTATTTACAAGCTAGAATTACACCTAAGCATAATTTCACTTAATATGAATTACTGACTAATTAAAACTTCCCCAGCAACGGCGCCAAAAACTTGACACGCCCTAAGGGTATTATCCGCAAGTGCATGGGTCGTACAAGTAATGATGAGATTTGAGTCCCGAAATTATCGTCCCACAGAGAAGTTGACTAGCCTAATTAACTATCGGTTAATCTTACCCTAAGTATATCCTAGCAAATTATGAAGTTGCAATGGGTGGTCTACATGGCTAAAATTAAAGTACTGAAAATAATAAAAGCTAAAAACTAAATAAAATAAAACCGAGCTAAAATTACTTATAAAGCTCCGAGTAATTAAAGGCAAGTATCGCTGCAGTTTGTCCTCTGCTCCAGGTGTCCTGCACTCTCGGTGCTGCACAGGTATTCCTGCCGCCCATTCCCCACGCTTCTTGTTTCTGCCTCCTTCCATGTCTACTGCTCCAGTACACTATACGATGCTGCTATAAACAATTCAGCGTGAATACTGCGTCCTTCCTCAACAACTCGTACCAGCCGTGTTGTCAAACATATCTGCAGCTGCGTTGCCATCATCTATTTCATGCACCATACCAGTCAGGTAGCAAAGAACAACTCACCATCTCCTGAAACAACAACTCGGCCGAATGCACAAAAGGAACTCCCGAAAATCAGCAGTTAACAATAAGCAAAATGCAAAAAACATACACATGGAAGAACTAAGTAGAACTAGTGATCCTATAAAAGAAACTATAGATTTTAGGAGGACTAAACTTAAGATAAATATAAAACTAATGAAGCAACAAACTGAACTTAAAAGTGTAAATGAGTAAACAGAAAATAAAGGAGAGAGCAGAAATAATGGATGCAACAACAATGCTAAACCCGAGCTTAATCACGCAGCTCTGCACCCCTCCAATGTATGTCCATCATTCTTCACAGCTGCTCGATACTGGTGACAACACTCATCAATGAAAACCTGTAGCTACCGATTACTGGGTTACTGCAGAATGAGAGCATGCAAAAATAATGAACAGTACAAGGCTCATGAAACAGAGGAGAACAGATTAAGTTTCTTGCTGCTGCCTTGCTTTCGGTTTGCTGCTGTAGCAACCATTAACACCGAAGCCTGTTCTCCTCCTGCAGCAATGAAATAAATCAGCGGACCCGAGAATTGAAGAAAGGCTGCATGAAAATATTTCAATGATGAACTAGTTTACTGTAACCGAGCCAATCAACAGAGTAAAAATGCAAAAATAATGTAAATATGGGGTAACAAAGATATCTAAACAACTTAATGAAATACTACTACTCTTTAGGCAACGACATAATCTAAACTTAAGCTAATGCAAACAAAGTAAATAATGGATAATTAAAATGACATAAGAAATGAGGAACAAGATGCTACTGTCCCAAACATCAAATGCTGTCCTCCATCAAAATAAATGGTGGCTTTAGATACCATCCAGCTTAATGCTTTCCTTTGGTCCAACCATCATCATCCATGAAAAGGAAATAAAAGAACAAAAAAGAGTTTTTTATTTTGCAATCGAGAACCACAATGGAAAATTAATTGCTTTTCATTAACCCTTAACATTAAAACAAGAAGTGAAAAGAACTTAATTTAAACGGAGAACAAAGGAATGAAAAATGCAAGCTTTTCATAAACAAATGGACATTACATGAACAGTAACAAGGAAAAAATTAGAATTGCTAACTGGAAAATGCTTAGAAAAAAAAACTTAAAAACTAAAGCTACGCTAGAATTAATACTCCTAAATTACTGTACACTACTCCTAACCTAGATTACTTCTATTCTTACCTAGGCTACCTCTACTCCTACTTCCTACTTTTTCAATTGCCATCATGTTCTATTTATACACAAACATAGGGGTATAATGGTACTTTTTCCATCCTAGATGAGTTGGCATTGTTTGGCTACTTGTCTTCATTTGATTCGCTGCAGAGTAGATATTTCCACGTCACCCGTCTTTTTGTCCAATTGGTTGTGCGATGTGGCTCGACGTGTGTCCTCCAGAAGGCTGGCACGGTGTCCGTTGATCTTATCATTTCGAAGCAAATAAAAATCGGACACCTGGTATCACGCGTGTCCAGACAACTGGTGACTCGGTCTGTAAATTGGAAGTGGTCCAGTCTCCTTTAGCCCGTTTTCAACCTAATTTCGTCTTAAATGACTGAGTTTCATCCGGATTTAATTTATCTGCACATTAAAGAATTTTAATTAAATAAAGGGGATTATTAATAAAATAATATGGGGATTAAATAAATAATTAGGAATTTAAGCACAAATAATTCTATAAAAAAATAGAATTATCAATAAGATCGATCTCTCATCCATATTTACCAGATTTCACTAAAGTTTTCTGCAGTAACACATGCCAAACTTCATACATTTTTCTACCATGGTCATTTTCTCTTTCATCCACACTTAAGGCTTGAAAATGATATCCATTCATACCTTATACACATTGAAACTTGTGTGTAGTCATTGTATAACCAAAGGTATACAATTTACAACCAAATGGAGTATAGAACTTATGCAGCTTAAATCCATTTTACCACACTGCTCAATTTTTCATATGTTCATATTCATAACATACTAAAGTCCATTTCTTATTATTCATACATAACGAAAATTGTACATACATTCAATTCTATGGACTTTACATCATTCATGCTTCACATAGCATGTACATGTATGTACTTATGAATTTGAGGGTCTTACAAGTTATGAGTCGTGAGAGCCATCTCTAGCACCAGTAGGAGGTTCTGTGTGGTAGCCCTACGGTGCCAAGTGCTTCATGGAGATGCCTTTGTGGCATTGAGACTTTCTAAGTAGCACCGGTAGGAGGTTCTGCTTGATTGCCCTACAGTACCATCTACCTACTACTGTAGACCTTGATCTCGTCTTCAGTACCCTAGTCCAGACCTGATCAGTTTAGGACAAGGCGGTAATCACTATGGCCATAGGTGTGTTTACATTATGTAATTGGTTCCATGACAAGTTAAGGGTTATACCACTTCTCTTCTATCTAAGTTACATGTTTGATTTAGGCCAATGTATGATTTTGACAGACTACATGTTTTAAAATGGGTGTCAGGTTACCAGATGTTAAGTTTTCTTTCCATATCTTAAATTTGCACCCTGGTTTAGAAGCTAAATGTTATATAGCATGTTTTTGCGAAGTGACTTGATTTCAAGAAGGATTGATTTACAGGACTTGTTTTCGATATTGTGTTCTATGAAATCTTTACCTTTTGGACCTAAAATCGAGGTTTATGCATAGTTTTAAAAGTACATGATGTAATTGCATAATAACTTTGATTTACCCCAGCTCTTGGTATTTTATTAGCTTAGGCTATATATCTTCCTTACTGAGCGTGTGGTTGCTCACCCCTTCCTTTAAAACATTTCAGATTAACTAGTGGGTGAAGCGATTAAAAAACTGCTAATTCCTCATGCTAAGTGCCCGGCTTTGGTGCTAAGGTATACGCAACTAGTGTAAAGTTTTTATTCTAGACTTGTGTGTTTGCATGGATGTATGTAAATAATGGTTTTGGTATGTATTAGTTGTTTCATCATAAATAGGATTATTAAGGAAGTCAATATTACCTTTTCATGACAATACGCCTATGGAATTAGCTTATTATGAAACTAGGTTGAATCTTAAACTTAATGAACGGGTATGAAGTTAAAATTCATGATTGTTAGGTACTTAGATTATGTGATGGGTTGCTGATGTGATTGTGATTAAATGACTGTTAGTTGTGGATAGCTAGGATTGCTAATATATATTTGGTTGCAAGAACTAATCATGTGGTTGTGGATTGTGGTTTTTGGTTGCTATATTGTCTTGTTTGCAAGTTGGCAACCGTTATGTTGCCGAAATTTTTAGAAACTTTTAAGACTTAAATAAAATCCTCCACATATTAGTCTAAAAGTTTTAAACCTATATCGGACACGAAACTACAAGGAAAAGATCATAAAGAAATAAAAATAAATACTAGCCAAGGTTAGTTCATCTTAAAATGTTTTCGCTTAATTTAGGCACTTATGGATAGAAGGTCATAGGTCATGACAACGGAGTACGTTGTACTGTGTAAACATACATGGAGTACGTTGTACCATGCATCGAGTCTTCGAACTATTGTATCATATTGATTTGCAGACGGGCTGAACCGACCCATCCCCTTGAGGCATATGCTATCCTTGTACACCTGATCAGTGATGCTTGAGGTCACTGATTATGGTTATACGTCCACTGTTTACTGTATATCTCTGCCTAGTCTCCACTGTTGAAGTACTGAAAGAATTATTGATTAACTGTTTATGTTGTTACTGTACTGTACTAAATTATAAATTTACTGAACTGAATTGGAAACGATTTGTTTTACCGAAGGTTTCTTTAAACATTGCATGAAATATTTTTTCCACTGCTACTATTTACTATTATTGAATCATTTATTTATTGTACTGAACCGAAATTATTTTACAATGAATAAGTTTTACATATATACATAGAAAATATTGCTATATGTTTTACTGTTACTATTCTCAGAATGGTACCATTTTACTGCATAAGCATGGCATTATAAGCATGTTATTGCCCCTATTAACGAAGATGATAATAATTAGTAATGGAGTCCCAACTAAAGTGATAATAATAGTCAGTAGTATCCCTACTAACGGGTTAAAATAGTTAGCAAAAGATAATGTGAAATACGGTTCAAGTTACAAAATACGTTTTGAAATAAGAACTAGGTTATCGAAATGTGAAAAGCGTTTGGGATATGAAATATTGTTCAAATATAAGGATTACCTATTCCAAATAAGGAAATTACTCTAATATAGATGATGTTTGAAATAAGACAAGTTTTGAAGTGTAATAAGTTTCGAATACAGGTTATATTCTGAATAATAAGTTTTGGATACTGGTTATATTTTGAATAAGTGATGTTTTCAATATATGAATACCTGATATGTGGTGTGATTTGGAATTAAGTGGTATGATTTGAGAATGGTTGTGTCCGAAAGATGAATGAGGACTACAATAAGTTTTGGTTTTCTGCTTTCAACTATGTTTCAAATTTTGAACTCCTATAACTATCATTAGTTCGGGTGGTTAGGTTTGATGGCTAATTAAGTTATTTTAAAATACCTCTCTGCCGAAAAAACTTGACAGCATCTAGATAGCAGTCTAATCCAAAAACCCAAAGAGAAATGTGATTCATCGATAAGTTCTGAACTGCAAAGTATGTTTGGGATAAGGTATGTTTTGAAATATGATAAGTATCGGATTGTGATTTGGATAAGAAATAAGAAAGAATGATCAAATGGAAATACGTTGGTCATGCATTAGAAATTCAGTATTGTGTAGGTTATTACCTTTGTGCTTGTGTGGTTTACTTACTGAACTTTCCCAAAGCTCACCCCTTCTTCTTTCCATCACAGGTTCAGACCAGAGTTGCACAGACAATGATATCGGTATCACCTTCGAAGTAAACGCTTCGAGATTTCAAAGCTCATAACGATACAGCTACTTATACTATTTAATTGTACTTTTTCAGACAATTACTTTACAGTGTATATGTTGGGATGTGTATTAAATTAAGAAATAATTACAAAAGTTAATAAGAAGTTAGACTGGGACCTTAGGTTCATAACCTTAAACCAAGCTAGGTAGTTTGAGACCTAGAAATAGTTACGACTGTACTCACATAACAAACAATGTATGGAAAGTAAAATGAAAATTAAAATTTTAGCTCACATTTTTACACTTCCGCAATAAATTACTAAAAGGTTTACAGTTTTGGGTCCTAACAGAATTTAAGTGGAACAATTGGTATCACGTGTGTAAGAACAAAGGACTTAAGGTCCTAGATTCGAATCATGTGGGATGCGAATTGGGGTGATAATCCCCGACAAAACCGTGAAAGGCCTGTGGGGCTTCCAAAATGGACAGTACGGATGAGTGAGATTGTGGGGGCCACCTCTTGAATCCTGTGGGAATAAAATGCCACAGGGTCGTTACACAATAATATGCCTAGGTAACATTAGGGTTGGATGTGCACTGCCAATGGTACTTGTATTAGGGAAGCCTATAATCTCAAAACAATAGCTTAAAAACATAATTCTTCGGGATTTGTCATCCCCTTATGGAAAAATTTATTAAAAATCTCAATTCTTAAAGTTAGGATCATTATCCCCTCAAAGAGTTTATACTTAAATTGTAATTCTTAAAACTAGGGATTTTCATCCCCTTAGTAAAGCTTAAACTTAATCTTATCAAAAATACATAGAAATTGGGCTCGTCGTCCTTTTACTTAAAAACATAATCATAAACATAATTGTAAGACCCGATTTTATTTAAAACACGAAATGAAAAATGCAAAAGGATTGAAACGGAATTCTCGAACACGTACAAGGGTAAAACAATCAAAAGACTGAAATTTGATATTTATCGTGACAAGAAAATTTAATTAAAAATGTGGGATTGAGAAATCTTGATCAATAACGAAGAAATAATTAAATTTCAGGTTAAATTGATCAAGCTATGAATTTATTGGAATTAATCAAAATTTTCACTTCGAAAAATAATCCCGAAAGTATTCGAAAAATTATCCCGAAAGACAAAATAATAATGATATATTCATTTATTGAATAAATGAATGAAATACTATTTTTTAAGATATTTTGGATTTTTAATAATATTATAATGATTAAAATAATATTAAAATAAATAAATAAATAAATTTTTAAAAAAAAGAAATTTTTTTTGCGAAACGCGATAACTGAAGAAGCAAAAAATCGAGGCCTCTACCTCCACCGATGGACGGAGACCACCAGCGATTGGGATCCACCGAGGGAGCCTAGTCGAGAGGCGGTCGACCCCGCGAGAGCCACCGACACCAACAAAAATCGACTAACGGTGCCCAGCGAAAGGAAAAGAGAAAGCTGAGAAGAGAAAGGGAAATCCAACGATCGGGCCGATTCGGCCCCAGCCACCGACCACCGAAGGAACCCTACGTGATGTCGAGCCCAATGGGGGAAACAGCCGAGGAAATGACGGCTAGCACCGGAAACGGCGGCCAAACAGAAATGGTAACGACAACGACAAGGAGAAGAGCCGAACTGACCACTTTTCGACCACCTTGGACGAAATTGACCCCAGATCCATGCATCAGACGACCCCGTGAAGCTTCTGGCGGCGGAAACCGATGGAGAACCGACCAGTGAAGCCCTGAATCGGCTGAATCGGACTGAACCGGTTAGACTGAACCGGTTAGACTGAACAGGTTTGAACCGGGTTGAACTGAATCGAATCGGACCGGTTCAGCCAAAAAGAAAAGGAAAAAGAAGAAAAAAAGAAAAAGGGAAAAAGAAAAAAGAGGACAAATTGGGGAAAAATCTCAGTGATGAAATTGAGCTACGGGTAAGTCGGTAAGCGATCGGAATTGATCGATTTAAATATCAAAATATTTAATTTGCTTAATATTCAACTGAAAGTTGGCCCGAAAAAATATGTAATTGTGTAACTCGATAATTGACGTCAAATACGAGCTCGAGACAGCCTCAATTTTTGTACTATTAAGGAATCTTGGGTAAGTAACCCTTATTTACGACAATTTACATCGTTATGCATGTTAGAAATTTATCGCATAAATTACGGATTTAAATCCCGCATAAAATGAATTAAATTTTGGAAATTGGGATAAATTGCCATAAATAATTCATAAGCTATTCGAGAGTTTAGAACGAGGCTCAATATATATTGATGGGCCCAATGAGCCCAATAGGCCTCGATAATGTAAATAGTAAGTGGAATATGGGCTTAAGGCTGATTAAGGCTCATTATGGTGTAATCGGGCCCAATATGGGTAAATGAGCCCAATGATTTAAATTAAGCCCAAAAAATATGAAATACAATTAATTGTATTGAATTAGACCTGATGTATATTTATACGCAGTTCCGAAGATTTGATTGAGAGCAAATCGGACTGCATGACGAGATATCAGTGGAAAGATCAGATTATACAGAAAAATGAGGTAAGGGAATTGTGTGAGTAGCTAAAGGTATTTACGTGTATTTTAATAGCTTTTGTATACACTGAATATGTATGTATACACTGAATATGTATAAAGCTCCTAGAAATAAATTAAAGATTTTAAAGACTCAAAAATAGGAAAAGACTATTTTACCCCTATTGAGGGAAGTTCACCTAAGGATGGTGAAAGCATGACATGCATGAAATGCATGATTTAAGTAATTTCTTATTTAAGGAATTTTCTTGGTTTTTAAGCAAAGCAAATCGATAGATTGACCAGTAATTGTATAAATTTCACAAAATAACACTACGTAAGTGTTATTCATATTTAAATGAAATTTCTTTGGAAAATGGACCAACTATCAAGTTTATATGAAAACAGATAGTACTGGCGCATAGCTCACACGATATCTGCATTTGTGGGTGTGCAAAAATGTGCTAGAGCGGTTGCTCGCACCGACTTGTGTGACATCATATGCATGGAATGTGCTAGAGCGATTGCTGGCACTAATTTTTATTATTATGAAATGCATGAGAGGTGCTGGAGCTTAGCTCGCACTCTATTTTGACTGTTTGGACTTGATATGCATAAAATGGTGCTGGAGCGATTCCTCGTACTAGTTTTAATGATTTGACATGCATGAGAGGTGCTGGAGCCTAGTTCACATCCTGTTTTGATATGATAACTGCATAAAAGTCGTGCTGGAGTGTAACTCACACGAGATTTGATTTATTTACGGATAAAGTCGTGCTGGAGTGTAACTCGCTTGAGATTTGATTTATTCATGCATAACATCGTGCTAGAGCTTGCTCGCACGAAGTTTTATATGGATTTATTTATGCATGAAACCGTACTAGAGCGTTGCTCGCACGAAGTTTTGAATGATTTATGATTTTATATGGATTTATAACTCATTTTAAAGTTATACTGGAGTGCTACTTGTACGCAGATTTTACTGATTTTTATGAAACTGTGTTAGAGCTTCGCTCGCATGAGGTTTTCAGATATTATGAATATGCAAGGAGCCGTGCTAGAGCTTCACTCGCACAGGGATTTATATGACATGCATATAGCCGTGTTGGAGCCTCTTGTAGGCTGTGACAGTGAGATGATATGCCCACACGTGCATACTGAGATAGAGACGGTATGGGTGGATAAGACCTATTACAGGCACCCCTAACTGAGCTTGGGTTCATGGAGTACATTGTATCGTGTATGTCACGCGGAGTACGCTGTACCGTGGGGATTGTTGGAGTGGAGTGGCATTAGCCACGAGGTAGCAAGCCTTGCCCTCACAATCCTGATGTTATGTTGTTCTGGCGGGTATAACCGACCCACCTGCCGTTTCAGGTGTGATACCCCGCACACTAGGTACCGTGTAGCCAGGGATCACTAGGTTATGGCCATAGTCCTCGTTGTTATTGATATAGTTACCCGCTTGTCTCACATGATATAACTTATGGTCTCGATAGACCAGGGTAGACACAAGGGAGGGGTCAGGCCCCCGATTTTGTGATTTATACTGAGATGTGATTTTTAACAGAATTTTATAACAAATTCTTTTAATGAATTTTTATGAGATGCTTAACCCCTTTGGGTTATTTTTAACTGCAGCTTTAATGAAGCGATTTAAATGCAGTAGCATGATGAGTTTTCCATGCGTTAATCATAAATTCATGAAAAGAATTGTTTCTCAAAATTTGTTTTACGTGGCATGATCTTGATTTACCTCATGCTAAGTATAGTTCAATGATGTCACATAAAATGCCATTGATGCATATGTAGTATGATTTATATATGCACGAACAGTTTTATAAACTAAGTCATTGATGATATACATGATTTTGTGCTTGAGATTTTAATGAAAAGAAATGGCTTTTAAGGGCATGGCATTATGAGCATGTAAATAGTGGAGCTATCTACTTACTTGCATAATTACCTTACTGAGCGTGTGGTTTTCTCGCTCCCCTTATTTTCCCATCTTTTCAGAGCACTCACAATAGTTATTAAGTGGCTGAGGACTTGCATTCTTGGTATCCGCTGCTTCCCATCAAGAGTCAGGTATACACATTTGTATAGTTTCGTATCTAAATATGTAAATGCAAAGTACTATAAATGGATATGATGTCGGGGATGTAAGGTTATGTAAATACCATTATGTATGTATTTAGTTAAAGTCAAAAGATAGTAAACTCTGATATGTGAATGTGATTATGGAAATGGAATGGTAAATAGCTAAGAGGTGACTAACACCAAATCATAGCCCAACTGTTTGTAGGATTGTCACGATGAGAGAAATGTAAGAATTAAATAATAAATGAAAATGTGAAAAAATTACTCTGATTTTTAGGTAATTTGGGTCGTGACAGTTTTTGGTATCAGAGCTAAGTTGGTCTGATATAAGTCGGTGTTAGTGGTTAAGGAAGTTTACATCCCCATGTACTGTGCATTATTTAGATACAATTGTGTATATCGAGATGGAATTACATCTAAGAATTTGGTTTTGAATGCAAGAATATAGACTCATTAACTGATAGCCACTATGGTAGAAGGGCGAGTACACGAGCTCGAGGCTGTAGAGGTAGGCCTTAGAGTCGTACTGAGTCACCACATAAGACTCAAGATGAGATTGACGTGGAGGCTGATATTGAGCATGCCCCACAGAGTCCAACAGAGAGATCGGACAGAGTCCGACAAAGAGACCGGACAGTAGTGAGACACGTTTCGTGAGGTTGGAGCGGTGTGTGGAGAATATTTGGAGAGCCAATTGCTCAGAGTATGCATGAGATTTGAGGGCAAGTCGAAACATTGGTGGAAGTCCGCTCGACCCACCTTAAGAGATAGACATCCAAAATGGACTTGGAAAGTAATTCTAAATGTATTTCGGTGATAGAATATCCCGGATATTGTTTAAAGGAAATTACAGATAAAATTCTTTACTCTGACCCAGAGGAACTGGTTGATTAACGAGTATGAATCTTAGTTTATATACCTGCTCAAATATGACCCTGACATTATGAACAGTGAGAGTCAGAATGTCTACAAGTTCAAGGAAGGGCTCAGATTGTCAATTAGAGTCTGATTGGGCCATTAGATATCACTACCTATGCAGAGGCAGTGTGCAGACTACAGTTGTGTGAATAAGATCATGAGTTACACACCTCTAAGATTGGGAAAGGTAGTAAGGAACGAAATTGAGACAGAAAGAGAATAGTGGATGATAGAGATGTCAGAACGGGAAAAAGGTAGTTTGGAAAAAGATTAGAGTGGTTGAGTTACGGGGTAAGATGATTGGTAAGGCCCTAGTGTATTCAGTTTCAATACAATAATTTTAAGGGGTATTGTGATTGGAGGACCCCGACCTGCTCCGTAGCAGTGTAAACAATGTAGGATGGTGGTAGATACCACGAAAATAACATGTTGGATGAGGGCGAGTGTATGCCTTGGACCAGGACACTACCGATGTTTCATTAGATGTGGTGGAAGATACCACACTGGTTGTAAATAATGAAGTAATTATTTTAATTGATCTTGGTGCCACGCATTTATTCATACCGCCTTCAGTTGCTTATAAGTTAGTGAAAGATGTGAGGCCTGTACCCTTAGGCAAGATGATGATCGTTAGATTATTATCACTAACTGAATATGGGTATAGGGATTGTAAGTTGACAAAGGGGCAAAAGGATACGTCAACCGATTTTATTCAATGGAATATGAATAATTTTGAAGTAATATTTAAGAATCGATTGATTCGACTTGAAACTATGATGTTTACATTGCTATCCTAAGATAGTGATGTTTTCACCCTTAAAAAGTGTATTGTAAGTTTTAATAAGTAATGAAAGCATTTGTTATAAGTGATATATGAAAGGAGATAAGCTTTGAGATGTGATAGATCCTGAATACGAGATATATTGGAATAAGAGGCGTATGCAAGGTAAGAATATCTTTGATATGTAAAGTAATTTGGATTAAGCGATATGTAGTGAATATGAATTGTGACCAAGGATAATAAGGGATATATCCACACCCAGTCCATGTGGTCAAGTCTGAGGGTTAATAAAGGTATTTCAAAATACCTCGTCGCCTGAAGACTTGGCAGCATCTAGAAGCACACACATAACCTATAAATTGAAATCAACAGTCGTAATATATACATTTAAAATTTGGGTACCTTTGTCGGTACGATACAGAAATATAGAATTCGAGTAATCATGAATGTTTAAAAATTAAAATTTTATAAAAGCTGTTAACATAAGAAAAAGAAAATGACACGGGTTAGTATCTTGAACGGAAGCGATTTCGAAATGACATTATACGTTTATATGTACATAGGTCAAGGATATGGGTGATTGAAATATTTAGTGGAACTCAACAACGATGAGGTATTTAAGCCTTACCTGGACCGATTTGGTTGTCATCTTTAGCAATGATATTTCGATGTATTCGAAGTCCAGGGAAGAGCATGAGTAGCAATTGGAAATTGTCTTACAGACGAGGTGTTGAGAGTTTCTCAAAATGGGCTGCTCAGTTGATACGTCACATTTGGAAAAAGATTGTATGCCAGTAGGATGATAAGTATGAAAATGGCTTCGGTGAGTTTTGGCATATGAAGTAATAAACTGACCACCGTAATTAGTCTCACCATACCCAACAGCTCAAGAGATTTCAGTGTGTATGGATACCTCAAAATAATGATTGGACTATATATTGATGTAAAATGGGAAGATAGTCGTTTATGGATCCAGATAGTTCAAGGACCATGAGAAAAACTATCCGACCCATGATTTACAGTTGGCAGCCATAGCATTTACACTAAAAGTATGGCGCCACCACTTAAATGGTAAGAACTTTCGAGTATGCACTGATCGTAAAAGCCCCGAGTATATATTTTCACAAAAAGAGTAGAATATGAGATAACCAAGAGGGTTAGAGCTTCTACGGATTATGATTGTGAACATTGTACCACCCAAGAAAGGCTAATGTAATGGCTGATGCCTTAAGCAAAAAGAGCCTCGGGATGGTATTGTATACGATGGTCAGGGAGCGTGAGCTGCTAGAGCAGTTGTGAGCCTCGGTAGTGATGTGATCCCTTCTGATGATGACAGGGATTGTGTGACAACTAGCCTGAGGTTAGAACCAGATTTGAGTGACCGGATTTGCCAGGCTTAGTGTGATGATCGGCATGATATCGATAGTGTGGGTCAGATTCAGAATGGTATAGTGACAGAGTTCACAGTGAGTGATGATGACTTACAGAGGTTTAGAGATAGTATAAGTGCTCCCCAAGACCATAGTTGCTGAGATAGTGTTATTGTCAGAAGCTCACTCTTCGGGAAATACAGTGCATCTGGGAAATAATAAATATATCGAAATCTCTGAAAGGGTATTGGTGGTCAGATATGAAAAAAAAGACATTGTAGAGACTATGGAGAAATGTCTCGTATGTCAGCAGAGTAAGGTAGAGTACGAGAAGTTGCAGGATTATTGCAGCCTTTACCTATATTGACACAGAAATGGGAACAAGTTACCATGAATTTCGTGATGGGTTACTGAGGACCCAGATGAATCACGAGACTATCTGGGTGATAGTCGATAGAATGACTAAGTCTACCCACCTTCTGGCTATGAAAATCCTCAGATACTCTAAGTGCGTAGGCGAAACTATGTGTATGAAAAATTATGGAATATTATATAGCGTTCCAGTGAGCATGGTATGAGATAGGGATTCTCGATTCACTTCCCATTTCTGGGAATATTTTTTAAGAAGCTTGGGGAACCCGATTGAGTGTTCGCACAGCTTTCCATCCTCAGACAGATGGTCAGTCAGAGAGGATTATACAGGTTCTGGAGGATATGATGAGAGTGTGTGCCATTGATTTGATAAGCTCCTAGGATGATCATTTGTTACTAATTGAATTCGCCAATAATGACAGTTGTCACTTGAGTATAGGGATAACATTTTATATGAGGCATTGTATGGCCGTAGGGAGTTGTTTCCCGACTTGGATAAGAAGAAGTGGGTGACAGATAGAGAATTGATCCTGAATTGGTAAGACAAACATCTGAGGATGTTCAGTTGATTTGTAAGAGATTAAGAACACCTCAGAGCAGATAGAAAAGCTATGCTAACAAGAGACAGAAAACCATTGGAATTCACTGAGGGTAAATTAGTATTGTTAGAAGTTACATGCCCTTAGGACATAAGATAAGGATATAACGAGATTCTGAAAGAAGGAAAATTGAGTTTTGTTAGATGGAATCCTTAGAGAGATTGGACAAAGTGGGAGATAAGGCCCATAGGTTGGCATTAGCACCTGAATTAGCAGGCATCCACAATGTGTCCTATCTTATGATGCTTCGAAAATACTATCCGGACCCAGCATATGTGATCGAATATGAACTCTAACAGCTTAGCTCAATGAAAGTATAACGTATGTTAAAAAAATCGATATGGGTATTAGACGGAAGGAGAAAGTGTTGAGGTTTAAGATGATCTCCCTAGTCAAAGTCCTTTGGTAGTATTACACTCTGGAAAAAGTCACATGAGAATAAAGAGTATGATGCGATAGACGTACCCGGAGTTGTTTACGTACCCATTTGACTTGATTCTAATTTGGAAGACCAAATTTCTTAAGTGGGGGAGATTGTAAGACCCAATTTTATTTAAAACACAAAATGAAAAATTCAAAAGGATTGAAACGAAATTTTCGAATACGTGCAAGGGTAAAACGATCAAAAGATCGAAATTCGGTATTTATCGTGACAAGAAAATTTAATTAAAAATGTGAGATTGAGAAATCTTGATCAATAACGAAGAAATAATTAAATTTCAGGTTAGATTGATCAAGATATGAATTTATTGAAATTAATCAAAATTTTCACTTCGAAAATAATCTCGAAAGTATTCAAAAAATAATCCCGAAAGATGAAATAATACCAATAAATTCATTTATTGAATAAATGAATAAAATAATATTTTTTAAGATATTTTGGATTTTTAATAATATTATAATGATTAAAATAATATTAAAATAAATAAATAAAAAATTTTAAATAAAAAAATTTCGCGAAACGCGAAAACTGAACAAGCAAAAAACCGAGGCCTCTGCCTCCACAGACAGACGGAGACCACCGACGACTGGGATCCACCGAGGGAGCCCAGTCGAGAGACGGTTGACCCCGTGCGAGCCACCGGCACCGACAAAAATCTACAAACGGCGGCCGACGAAAGGAAATGAGAACGCTGAGAAGAGAAAGGGAGAAAGCTGACGAACGGCGCCGATTCGGCCCCAGCCACCGGCCACCGAAGGACCCCCACGTGATGCCGAGACGAATGGGGGGAAACAGTTGGGGAAACGGCGGCCAAATAGAAATGGTACCGATGGCGAAAAGGAGAAGAGCTGAACCGGCCACTTTTCGACCACCTTGGGCGAAACCGACCCCAGATCCGTGCATCGGACGACCCCGCGGAGCTGCTGACGGTGAAAACCGGTGGAGAGCCGGCTGGCGAAGCCCTGAACCAATCGAACCAGACTGAATCAGCTAGACTGAACCAGTCTGAACAGGGTTGAATCAGACCGGATCGGTTCAGCCAAAAAATGGAAAAAAAGGGAAAAAGAAAAAAGAGGAAAAATTAGGGAAAAATCCCAGTGATGCAGTCGAGCTACGGGTAAGTCGGTAAGCGGTCAAAATTGACCGATTTAAATTTTGAAATATTTAATTTGATTAATATTCGACTGAAAGTTTACCCAAAAAAATATGTAATTGTGTAGCTCGACAATTGACGTCAAACGAGAGCTCGAGATAGCTTCGATTTGCGTACTATCATGGAATCTCGGGTAAGTAACCCTTATTTATGACAATTTACATCGTTATGCATGTTAGAAATTTATCGCATAAATTACGGATTTAAATTCCGCATAAAATGAATTAAATTCTAGAAATTGGGATAAATTGCGTAAATAATTCATAAGCTATTCGAGAGTTTAGAACGAGGCTCAATATATATTGATGGGCCCAATGAGCCCAATAGGCCTCGATAATGTAAATAGTAAGTGAAAAATGGGCTTAAGGCCGATTAAGACCCATTATGGTGCAATCAGGCCCAATATGGGTAAACAAGCCCAATGATTTAAATTAAGCCCAGAAAATATGAAATACAAATAATTGTATTGAATTTGACCTGATGTATATTTATACGTAGTTCTGAAGATTTGATTGAGAGCAAATCGGACTGCATGACGAGACATTAGTGGAAAGATCAGACTGTACAGAAAAATGAGGTAAGGGAATTGTGTGAGTAGCTAGAGGTAGCTACGCGTATTTTAATAGCTTTTGTATACACTGAATATGTATGTATACACTGAATATGTATAAAGGTCCTAAAAATAAATTAAAGATTTTAAAGACTTGAAAATAGAAAAAGACAATTTTACCCCTACTGAGGGAAGTTCACCTAAGGATGGTGAAAGCATGACATGTATGAAATGCATGATTTAAGTAATTTATGATTTAAGGAATTTTCTTGGTTTTTAAGCAAAGCAAATCGATAGATTGACCAGTAATTGTATAAATTTCACAAAATAACATTACGTAAGTGTTATTCATATTTAAATGAAATTTCTTTCGAAAATGGGCCAACTATCAAGTTTATATGAAAACAGATAGTGCTGGCGCATAGCTCGCACTATATCTGCGTTTTTGAGTGTGCATACAATGTGCTAAAGGGGTTGCTCACATCGACTTGTGTGACATCATAAGCATGAAATGTGCTAGAGTGATTGCTCGCACTGATTTTTATTATTGTGAAATGCATGAGAGGTGCTGAGCTTAGCTCGCACTCTGTTTTGACTGTTTTGACTTGATATGCATAAAATGGTGCTGGAGCGATTGTTCGCACTAGTTTTAATGATTTGACATGCATTAGAGGTGTTGGAGCCTAGCTCGCATCCTGTTTTGATATGATAATTGCACATAAGCTGTGCTGGAGTGTAACTCGTACGAGATTTGATTTATTTACGCATAAAGTCGTACTGGAGTGTAACTCGCACGAGATTTGATTTATTGATGCATAACACCATGCTGGAGCTTGCTCGTACGAAGTTTTATATGGATTTTTTTATGCATGAAACCGTGCTGGAGCGTTGCTCGTATGAAGTTTTGAATGATTTATGATTTTATATGGATTTATAACTCATTTTAAAGTCGTACTGGAGTGCTACTCGTACACAGATTTTACTAATTTTTATGAAACCGTGCTAGAGCTTCGCTCGCACGAGGTTTTTAGATATCATGAATATGCATGGAGCCGTGCTAGAGCTTCACTCTCACAAAGATTTATATGACATACATATAGCCGTGTTGGAGCCTCTTGTAGACTGTGTGTCACGGTGAGATGACATGCCCACACGTACATACTGAGACAGAGATAGAAGGGTGGATAAGACCTATTGCAGGCACCCCTAATTGAGCTTGGGTTCAAGGAGTACGTTGTACCGTGTATGTCACGCGGAGTACGCTATACCATGGGGATTGCTGGAGTGGAGTGGCATTAGCCACGAGGCAGTAAGCCTTGCCCTCGCAATCCTGATATTATGCTGTTCTGATGAGTAGGGCTGACCCACCTCCCGTTTCAGGTGTGATACCCCGCACACTAGGTACCGTGTAGCTAGGGATCACTAGGTTATGGCCATAGTACTTGTTGTTACTGATATAGTCACCTGCTTGTCTCACATGATATAACTTGTGGTCTCGATAGACTAGGGTAGACCCGAGGGAGGGGTCAGGCCCCCGATTTTGTGATCTATACTGAGATGTGATTTTTAACAGTATTTTATAACGAATTATTTTAATGATTTTTTATGAGATGCTTAACCCCTTTGGGTTATTTTTAACTGCAGCTTTAATGAAGCGATTTAAATACAGTAACATGATGAGTTTTCCATGCGTTAATCATAAATTCATGAAAGAATTGTTTCTCATAATTTGTTTTACATGGCATGATCTTGATTTACCTCATGCAAAGTATGATTCAATGATGTCACATAAAATGCGATTGATGCATAAGTAGTATGATTTATATATGCACGAAGAGTTTTATAAACTAAGTCATTGATGACATACATGATTTTGTGCTTGAGATTTTAATGAAAAGAAATGGATTTTAAGGGCATGGCATTATGAGCATGTAGATATTGGAGCTATCTACTTACTTGTATAATTGTCTTACTGAGCTTGTGGTTTGCTCACCCCCTATTTTCCTATCTTTTCAGAGCACTCGCAATAGTTATTGAGCGGCCGAGGACTTGCATTATTGGTATCTGCTGCTTCCCATCAAGAGTCAGGTATACACAATTGTATAGTTTCATATCTAAATATGTAAATGCACAGTACTGTAAATGGATATGATGTCGGGGATGTAAGGTTATGTAAATATCATTGTGTATGTATTTAGTTAAAGTCAAAGGATAGTAAACTCTGATATGTGAATGTGATTATGGAAATGGAATGGTAAATAGGTGAGAGGTGACTAACACCGAATCATAGCCCAACTGTTTATAGGATGGTCACGATGAGAGAAAAGTAAGAATTAAATAATAAACATAAAAGCGAAAAATTTACTCTGATTTTTAGGTAATTTGGGCCGTGACTATAATTCTTAGAAACTGAGATCATCGTCCTCTTTGTAAAACTTATTTGTAATCATATCACGGTGGTCCCTCTAAGAAACCATGCTAAAAAAGAGGAAAAAATCAAATAATTAAATTAATTTATTTGAAATCGATTTAAAAATCATAATTTATTCAATTTTATTTAAACTATATCATTTATTAAAGCATAAATATTTTAATGCACTTAGTGGGATTCTCGGTTTTCTTATAAATGGAGTACTTAAACTCTGAACTTAATTTAAAACAAATTCTTATGCGTATGCATGGTTCGTACAGAAAGAGCATAGCTTAAGTCTTAAATCATAAACTTAGAAGGCATACTTAGAAATTGATGGGAATTTTAATAAATATAAACTAATTTAAATAGAAAAGCTTAATTGAAAATCATATGTTTTTTTCCAAGTCAATTTCTTGATTTAGGTATTGGGATAAGGATGTCTCAAGCACACGTCCTTTACTTAAATTTGTAGTCTAGAGAGTCGATCCACCTCCTAGACTATTTTAGACTACGCATATATGTAGCCTACTCTGTTACTCATCTCAGTCAACCTTATCTGCAATGTCGTACCAATTTTCAAATTAATTTCCTTATACTTGTTCTCCCTAAACATACCTTATAAACTCAATAATTAAATAACTTATTTCTTTCTCTTATCCAAAAATATTTTTTTCCTAATATATTTTTCATAACTTATTTCTTTTCTTAAATATATTACTTATATGGCTCACTTTTCATAATTAAATTCCTTAATTTCCTTAACCTGACCGATTGGCCTATTGTAACGGCCCCGGAGCACAGAAGTAAGGGCTAACGTTTTCCTTTAAATCTTATTTTTCTACTTAGGTTGCATTCCTGTACAGTGTAGGTTACTTCGTTTCTTTCTTTACCTATTCTTTTAACCATTTAATTTTGCCAAAAATTTCAACAGCATAACATTTTATAATATATCCTATCCCTCTGCAAGTAAACGCAGTTTATATTCGCAAGGCAGTTGATTTTATTTCTTAAACTTATTACTTTCAACTCTACATTTTTACTACTACAACTTCCATATCCATACTCAGTATCACCGGTATTTCATTCACTTCCCAAAAAGTATCACCAATATTTCATTCACTTCCCAAAAAGTTTACATAATAATCCATAAAACAACTAATTACATCCCAAAAGTATTGATATACAATCCAGTATCTGTACAATATACATGTCTGGGAATAAATGCCCGATGATATACCTGAGCGAGTACTAAAAGTAGTCTGGGAGGCACTGAATCCACCAGCTACTCACGTACTTGTAAATAGCTTAATAATCTCACTACAGGTACTCTGAAATGGGAGAAAAGAATGGGTGAGCTTCTAGGAAAAGCTCAGTAAGGTATGCATTTAAAACAGTTCTAACCATTTAAAAACAATTAGAAAATCAGAATAAACATACTTCCGTATATACATACTTAGGAAACCATTTTACATGCTTACTTTAAAATACATTATACTTCATCAAAATGTTGTACGTACTTTCATATACTAAAACATCATACATACTTTCTTCGTTATAACATTATACATCAAAACATGGAGACTAGGCTATTTCAACATAGTTATCATGCAACATATCACATCCTCCGTAGAGGGAATAATACCTATGGCCATGGTAATGGTTGTAGACTGGATCAAGGTCATACAACGGTTCTAATATAGTATCTCAATCACACTAGCACACAGCTAGGGCACGAGCACCAGTAGCACACACCGTGCAATCACAAGATACTTCGAAAATAGACACCACGTGTAGTGGAAAACAACACCACTAAGGCGTAATAGGCACTACACTAGTGAATCTAAACTAATACTGTGCGTGGCGGAGCCAAGACACCACAAGTATCAGGCATGATTATATACTCAGCATACACTAATAGTAGTCTGTCGTCTCAAAATCCTTACCTTCATACTTACTTACTTACTTTCATATAGAAACTTTAATCATCAAATCATGTCATAGTTCATACAAAATATGTATATCTATTTTATTTATACAAAATAAGCGAAAACCATGACTTCTGTATCTAAAAACAGTTTATTATTCCTTTCGGGCTTAAACCGAGAAAGTATGGTTTTCAAACAGATTTCTTTCTATGATTTCCAAGTAATTTATGAACAATAAATAGATATAGGAGGTTAGTAGTATTTTAAGTTGCATCCCTTACCTTAACAGAGATAAAATAATGTTACTTTGTCGGGGTTCGAGTTTGCCTTGTTTTAAGTGTCAAATTCCCGAGCTACCCAAAATGATACCAAATCATCAAATATTGTTTGATTTCATTCAACATATCCAAATATGTATTTATCTTCTTAAGAGTTGACCAATTTCGACCTTTTTGTCAACTTTTCCTATTTTCTCGGTTTTACCGATTTAAGTGTCAGTTTAAGCTATTTTATCCAATTTAATTATTATAACTTCACATTCACTATCTTAATAAACTACATACTCATTCACATCCATAATCCACACTTTATCAATCCAAGTCTTACCAATTTTCACACCTTTCAATTTTTCACTAAACTAAGTTATAAACCAGACTTTTTCGGTATAAATTTAACTGTTAAAAACCTTGAGTTCATCCAAAATTCATCATTTCCACAACTTAAGCATGCTGATCAGAACTATACACTTCCATATTATTGAGTTAATTTATTTTGAAATGACAAAACAGTAAATTCAATAATGGATATAAAATATAGAAATGTGTTAAACATGTTTAGAGTTCATTTAAATTCATATCAGTGCCAGAACCTAAGTATTTAAGGATGAGAGATCGATCTCATGATATGAGAGATCGATCTCCTGGGTTTTCAAGTATGAGAGATCCATCTCATGAGAATGTGAGATCGATCTGCTAAAGGATTAAAAACTCAAAGAGCAATATAGGATATTGAGGAAGCAGAGATCAATCTCTAGGGGTTATGAGATCGATCTTTAAATTACAGAATGTCTAAGAGATCGATCTGGTCAGGAAGAGATCGATCTCCTCAAAGACAAAGGCTAAAGGTATTAGATCGATCTGTAGATCGATCTATGTTTAAACAGAGAGTTTATGAGATCGATCTCATGTGGATAGAGATCGATCTCCTCAAAGTCAGAGAGTTAAGGAGATCGATCTAGGGTGATTAGAGATCGATCTCCTCTCTATGAGAATACTTGCTAGATCGATTTGGAGATCGATCTTTCTCCAAACAGAGAGATTAGAAGATCGATCTGATGGTTCGACAGATCGATCTTCACTAATATTCTTCAAATTATAAGATCGATCACAACAAATATGAGATCGATCTCCATGCTTCAAGTTGCTTTGTAATTGCAGGAATTTAAACTAAGAGATCGATCTGGTCATGATGGGAGATCGATCTGGTACTCTACTGGAGGTTCCCAACAGCTCTTTCTACAAAATCTTCAACGGGAAAAACAACATTAAATGCTCCAACTACCAATCCTGCTGTATAAAATCAAGCATTGAAGACATTGGAAAATGAGACACTATTACTATAAATTCTGTATATTCTCAAGAAATCTTTTCCAAAATTCTCTTTGTCTTCAACATCACATTATTGACATTGTTGTAAAAATCCTTGTGTAAAAGTTATTTTCTCCTACCCTCAAAAGAAAGCTTCACTTTGTATTCATCCTTAATTCAAGAGAGAATAGGAGAGTTCCTCTGTGAGATAACTTTGTAAAGGGTGAATATTTGTCTTTGTAAAAAAGGTAGAGAGGTTATTCCTTAAACTGAAAAAGGGAGTTTGTATCAGCTATTGATATAGTGAAAGAAAGCTCTTGACAAGGAGGTCAAGAAGAGAGGACGTAGGCAAGAGATTGGCCGAACCTCTATAAATTACTAAGTTTACTGTTTCCTTCCCTTATCTCCTTTAATTTATTGCTCTTACTTTATTGATTATTCTTTGACTGCTTGCAATTAGATTCAATTAAGTTTAATTTTACCATTATCTTTAGAAAACCGATT
The DNA here is from genome assembly GCA_033439115.1 of Firmiana major. Classification (NCBI taxonomy): domain Eukaryota; kingdom Viridiplantae; phylum Streptophyta; class Magnoliopsida; order Malvales; family Malvaceae; genus Firmiana; species Firmiana major. The sequence goes on along the minus strand of CM065903.1, from coordinate 13,670,150 downwards.
CACCCCCTCTCGGTAGAGCCAACAATTGGTATTAGAGCTAGGACTCTTTGATCATAAAGGAATAACTTCCTAAGAGTTAAAAACGATCTAATGGCTCATAACAACGTAGCAACCAGTCTAGTAGGAGAGGGGCATTCTACAGTTAGGCCTCCCATGTTCAATGGTGAATATTATGCTTATTGGAAAACTATGATGATGTTTTTCATTCAAGCAAATGATTATGAGGTATGGAGGATTATAACTAAAGGTCCTCAAATCCCAACTAAAAGAATAGAGGGAATAGATATCCCTAAAGATGAAGATAAGTGGGATTCTAATGATGTAAAATGTGCTCAGCTAAATGCAAAGGCCATGCACACCTTATTTTGTGCTTTAGGGCCAAATGAGTATAATAGTCTCTGGTTGTGACAATGCCAAACAAATTTGGGACAAATTTACAATTACTCATGAAGGCACAACTCAAGTAAATGAGACTAAGGTAGGAATGTTCACACATGATTATGAGCTATTTAGGATGAAAGAAGGAGAGTCAATTAGTGACATGTTCACTAGATTTACTGACATAATAAATGGACTAAAGTCCTTAGGCAAAATCTATTCAAATATAGAAATGGTTAAGAAAATCTTGAATAGCCTACTGAAATCATGGGAAGCTAAACTAACTATAATTGAAGAGTCTAAAGACCCCCGCACACTATCACTAAATGAATTGATAGGGTCACTTCTCACATATGAAATGAAATTAAGGAGAAATGAAAAGCCACCCAAGAAAGTGGGAGTAGCTTTGAAATCCACTACTTAAGAAGATTTGAAAGAGAATAAAAATGAGAGTGGTAATGAAGAAGATCTTGAAATGGCAATGTTTTCCAAGAGATTTAACAAATTTATGAGAATGAGAGCAAGTGGTAGTGGTAGGAGAAACTACAAGAAAGAACAAGAAGAATTGGGTAGAACAGATACTATTGTATGTTATGAATGCAAAAAACCTGGTCATATTAAATTTAATTGCCCTCTTCTTAAAAGATCAAATGATAGGTATCACAAAAAGAAGGCAATGATGGCAACATGGAGTGACAGTGATAGCTTCGATGATGATTCAAATAAGGATACTGCCAATCTATGCTTCATGACAATTGAAGATGAAAAGGTAACTTCAGATCTCAATGAGTATTCTTTTGATGAACTACAAGATGCATTTGATGATCTTGCATTAGAATATGAATGCATGAGTATGAAGTACAAAAAATTAATATCTAAACTAAAGAAAGAAAATGAGTTAATACTAAAGGATAAGATAGAATGTGAAAAGAGATTAGAAAATACAAATCTTGAAATTCATGACCTAAAAGAAAAAAATAGTAACTTACATAATTCCTTTACTAGATTTTTCATGGGTCAACAAAAATTAGATAACACGCTAGAAACTCAAAGGGCTTTCTTTGATAAGAATGAATTAGGATATGAAGGAAAAACTGGGGAGACTTACCTCAAAAGTTTCTTAGCTAGAAAGAATATGCATAAACCCTCAACTACTTGCTCAGATTGTAATAAAAAGGGGCATGCATCATATAGTTGCAATGTGAAGATGACCACATTTAGAGGAAAAATAGTGAAAAAAATTTGGGTTCCAAAAGAGGTAGTTAATTCAAAAGATATCATGCTATAGTAAAATGGATCCCAAAGGGATCAAGAATTCTATTCACTAACTCTAAAGGACCTAAGAAAATTTGGGTACCTAAGACAAAAGTTTGAATGTTGATTATAGGTGATTGAGCATTACTACAAGGCAAAAACAAAGGAAGCTTGGTACTTGGATAGTGGATGCTCAAGACACATGACCGGTGATAGAAGTCACTTCAACTCATTCAAGTCAAAAGTTGGTGGAGAAGTCACATTTGGGGAGAACTCCAAAGGCTAAGTAGAAGGAAGTGGTTCAATTGGTAATGATTATTTCTCACTAGAAAAAGTTTTACTTGTGAGGGGTCTAAAACATAATTTGCTAAGTATTAGTCAACTTTGTGACAAAGGTTACAAAGTAATTTTTGATTGCTTGAAATGTCATGTTATAGATCCTAAATCTAATAAAGTTCTTTTTCTAGGTCATAGATAAGGTAACATATACATTGTTTATCTAAATGAACATAAAAATGAAAATGTATGCCTTATGGTAGATAAAGAAAAAGAACCTTGGTTGTGGCATAGAAGACTAGGTCATGCTAGTATGCATGTATTATCTAAGCTAGCTAGAAAAGACCTTGTTATAGGATTACCTAAGTTGTTCTTTGACTATGACAAAATTTGTGAAGCTTGTGTCAAAGGAAAACATAAAAGGACAACATTTAAACCTAAACATAGTGTATCAACCACTAGGCCTCTTCAATACTTCACCTAGATATATTTGGACCAACTAGAACTACAAGCCTAGGTGGTAAGCATTATGTGTCACGACCCAATACTACTAAAATCAGTGCAAATTTTTCGCTTTTGAAAAATCTTTCTTACCTCATCGTGACATATTCCTCTAAACAGGTCGGGCTGTGAATCAATATCGATATACCCTTTTTAACCATTAAAATATCACACGTAATATAAATATAATTACATCAATCATATTATAATAGAGTGGTCGGTATGTTTATACATCACATGATTCTATATTTACATCCCCAAATATTATTTCATATACAATGCTGTGTTGTAAACGTACTAATACAAATTATGTACATGGTGTATACCTGACAGTTGATGGGAAGAAACAAAGATATCAACTATGCCGTCTACTCTCTACACCCGCTATCTCTATGGTGGAAACACTGAAAGTGGGTGGAAAATGAAAGGGTGAGCTCCACATGCTCAGTAAGGTAATAATACAAACGGGTAGATAGCTATACTATCTACATGCTGATAAGAAATCAGGATATATATGTGAGCATGAGGTAAAACCATGATATGCCATATATATAATATCATCTGTTCTAAAACAGGAAATCGGCATATTAAAACATGGAATAATTCTCATGTGAAAACATCTCATGCTCAATTAAACAACACATTTTAAATTACCTCATCTGGGTCAAAATATAATACACTCACAAATAAAAATTCATTTCAACAAAATTCTTTATTTTCAAATCTCCGTTATAAAATCACCCTTCTCACAGGGTTACAAATCAATGAAAGTTTCATAAAATCCCTCAATGGGAAAATCAAATCTCAATTGAAATCATAAGAAAATCGGGGCCTGATCCCCCCCTCGGGTCTACCCTGGTCTATCAAGACCAATAGTTATATCATGTGAGACATGTAAATGACTATATCGGTAATATCCAGGACTATGGCCATAACCTCGTGATCCCTGGCACATGGATCCTAGTGTATGGGGTATCATACCTGAAACGAGAGGTGGGTCATCCTACCCGCCAGAACAGCATAATATCAGGATTGTGAGGGCAAGATTGCTGTCTCGTGGCTAATGCCACTCCACTCCAACAATCCCCACGGTACAGCGTACTCCGCGTGACATACACGGTACATCGTACTCCATGAACCCAAGCTCAATCAGGGGTCCCTGTAATAGGTCTTATCCACCCATGTCTAGTATGTCTCAGTATGCACGTGTGAGCATATCATCTCGCTGTGACACACAGTCAACAGGAGGCTCCAACATGGCTATATACATGTCATATAATTTCCTGTGCGAGCGAAGCTCCAGCACGGCTCCATGCATATTCATGATATCTAAAAACCTCGTGCGAGCGAAGCACTAGCACGATTTCATAGAAATCAAAATGAAATCTGTATACGAGCAGTGCTCAAGTATGACTTAAACTGATTATAAATTCAATTCAAATCCACGTACGAGCATTGCTCCAGTACGGATATGTATAAAAACTCAGTGAAAACCTCATACGAGAAAAACTTCAGTACGGTAGTCATATGAAATAAATCTGTAAAATAGTGCGAGCAAGGCTCCAGCACTCTATGTATGAGTTAAAATATAAAATCCAATGCGAGCAGTGCTCAAGCACGGTTACAACTCATATAACACTAATAGGTGGCTCAATTTAATCAAAACATGTTAAATAAACATCAACTGGCACCTAACCTGTGCCTTTTCACTTAAAACATGAAAATAATAGCCAACCTATCCATATATTGCTTGAATTAACGCAATATCATCATAAAAACATTAAAATCATGAAATTCATGCAATTTCATAGCCTTACTACCCTTTTTGAAATTTTCCTACCTTGGGGCAAAATAGTCATTTTTCACTATTTCCATATTTTTCCGTAAAAATTATTATTCTGTTTTCGGGTAGCCTATTGAATTTAACGTAATGTAAATCCCCTCAAAATTACATACAGCTACCTCTAAGTGTTCATAAAATTCCCTTACCTGGAATCGCGAACGAGCTTATCCCGACTCGACTGTACCAGGTCTTTCAGTCCGATTCGCTCGTCTATAGAGCTGCATATAACCACATATGGGTTCAGTTCAATAATACTAATTAGTATTTCACTCTTACTGATCGATCTCCTGTGGATATAGATCGATCTCCTCAAAGTCAGAGAGTTAAGGAGATCGATCTAGGGTGATTAGAGATCGATCTCCTCTCTACGAGAATACTTGCTAGATCGATCTGGAGATCGATCTTACTCCAAACGGAGAGATGAGAAGATCGATCTGATGGTTCGACAGATCGATCTTCACTAATATTCTTCAAATTATAAGATCGATCTCAACAAATATGAGATCGATCTCCATGCTTCAAGTTGCTTTGTAATTGCAGGAATTTAAACTAAGAGATCGATCTGGTCATGATGGGAGATCGATCTGGTACTCTACTGGAGGTTCCTAACGACTCTTTCTGTAAAATCTTCAACGGGAAAAACAGTATTAAATGCTCCAACTACCAATCCTGCTGTATAAAATCAAGCATTGAAGACACTGGAAAATGAGACACTATTGCTGTAAATTCTGTATATTCTCAAGAAATATTTTCCAACATTCTCTTTGTCTTCAACATCACATTATTGACATTGTTGTAAAAATCCTTGTGTAGAAGTTATTTTCTCCTACCCTCAAAAGAAAGCTTCACTTTGTATTCATCCTTAATTCAAGAGAGAATAGGAGAGTTCCTCTGTGAGATAACTTTGTAAAGGGTGAATATTTGTCTTTGTAAAAAGGGTAGAGAGGTTATTCCTTAACCTGAAAAAGGGAGTTTGTATCAGCTATTGATATAGTGAAAGAAAGCTCTTGACAAGGAGGTCAAGAAGAGAGGACGTAGGCAAGAGATTGGCCGAACCTCTTTAAATTACTGAGTTTGCTGTTTCCTTCCCTTATCTCCTTTAATTTATTGCTCTTACTTATTGATTATTCTTTGACTGCTTGCAATTAGATTCAATTAAGTTTAATTTTACCATTATCTTTAGAAAATCGATTCACCCCCCTCTCGGTAGAGCCAACACATATAAATTAGTTCTTTAAATTCTACTTAACTAAAAATCCTTAAAAATCATCAAAAATAAACATATTTCATCATCTTCATCATCCATCAAGTTTCTCTCACCTTTGACCAAAGTTGACCACGTTTTTTATCTTCCAAACAAATCCTTAGCTCGGAACAGGGCAGATTTTTATCTTCCACGTTTTTTAGAATCATAAAAAACTATAAGAAAAACTAATCAAAAACTTCAAAAATCAAACTTTCTCTCACCTCGGAACAGGGCAGATTTTGTCCCTATTCTTCTTTCTAAGTTTTCACCTAGTAAATGAGCTCCTCTATGGCTAGATTTGTTATATGTTATAGAGGACTGAAAGGGTACTATTTCATCCTTCTTTTCCGAAGTCCAATTCTGCTTGGAAAAAGGGTCGAAAAATTCAAGAAGGGGAGAATTATAGTAACGCATGCAGAACTTTCGGGAGGGAGGTGAGGGCACGTGGAAGGTTAGTTTTAGGTGTTTTTAGAGCCCTATGAAAAGTATATAAGTATACTTTTATGTTCCAAAAAGGCCAGGTCTAAATCTGATATGTAGATTTGTCGAAATTGGGCTTTTACTGATGAGTATCTAGTTCACTGTGTTGGGGCAGCCCACTGGTCAGTTTTAGAAAATCCATGAAAAATAGTTTTGACCCATTTTCTTCTAAATTTCCACTTCTCAAATGTGCTACTATGTCTCTAGTATCTCTCATAAATATATGGGGTCCACTTGTTCAAGAAAAGTTCCCCGATTTGGCCCATTTTGCACAACTTGGTCATTACCAAACAATGTAACTTAAGGTTTTCGATTTACTTTAAAAATTCATTTGATCCCCGAAACCTCCATATCTCCAATTATGCCTTTTGCTAATTTCCTATAGCCTCAAAATAATTTTCATGGATTTCTAGAATTTATTTCAAATTTATTTCTATTTCTAGGCTAATTTGCTCGGTTTAGTGTAAACCCGAGTTTTACTAACTTTTTCACTTCTAATGTCCTAGTTTCACTTTTTAATCATCATAACATACTTAAAATCATACTTTATTGAAAAGCACTTAAATTTGAGATCTTACCTCGAAACAAGTGTCTCGAGCTTCGTGCCACTATCCCGGGCGTCTCGATCTTTCTGAGCCCTGCATAACATTTACATGAGTCTTAAACTTCTCAATCTATCTTAAAATGAACAATAGCATGAAAATTCGGGTCTCACATTCCTCCCCACCTTTTTTAAGAATTAGGTCCTCCAAATTTAGCTCAGTCCGTCAAACAACCGAGGGTAATTTTCCTTCACAAGGCTCTCTAGTTCCCACGTTGCTTCTTCCATAGGGTGGTGCTACCAAAGGACCTTTACTAATGGGATCTTTGTCATCCGAAGTACCCTTTCCTTCCTGTCGAGTATCCAGATAGATTCTTCTACATAGCTCATATCTCTCTGGATGTCTATGAGATCTGAGAATTTCAGACATATTTTAATTATGTAATATGAACTTGAAGTATAATTTATTGAGCTAAGTGAATTGTGGGAATGATAATTGGAGATTTATATGTTAACTGTTTAAAATAAGTGTGAAGTTATGAGGACAGATCGATCTGGGAGAAGGTGAGATCGATCTGGTGAGTTAAAAATGACAAGGAAGGAGGAACTTAAGGACCAGATCGATCTCCAATGGAAGAGGATCGATCTCCTTATGATTCTATTTGAGAGAAGATCGATCTCATGAGGAAGAGATCGATCTCCAAATGTTTCTGTTTGAGAGAAGATCGATCTCCTTAAGGCGCAGATCGATCTCATAAAGCCATAAAGAGATCGATCTCACCCCTCGACAGATCGATCTCCTAGGCATAAATTACCCTAAATTATCCCCAAATTCAAATGCAGATCGATCTCATCAAGAGCCAGATCGATCTCCTACCCTCAGTCTATATAAGGAATCCCTGCTTTCTCATGTAATTTCATTTTCTCTCTCTTTTAACCCCCATTTTCACCGAACCCTAGCTTTCTCACTCATCCAAAGCACCCATTTTCGTCCAAATCAGAAGTTGTGGCAAGAAAGAGAGTTATTCCTCACCCAAGGGAGAACAACATACTTGGAAATCGAAAGACGGATCGAATCGAGGTAAGAGATAAGCTCTCCACAAGTTTTGGGTAATTTCTAAACTTCGATCCTTATATTTGAGAGAATTTTGGTGATGGTAGTTGTTGGCATTGTGTTGAAATAGCTGAAAAATGATTAGGGATTGATGAAATTACAATGTAGTTGGAGTGATGATGATATTTAGCAACTTTGGTAAATTTAAGAATTTTGAGCTATAAATGGAGATTTAGACTATGTGGTGTATTAGCATAGATATTGTGGCATAGGAAATATAGAATGTTGAGGTGTTGTGAGCGAGATTGTGGTTTGTGATGGAGTTATGAGAATTGAGAAATTTGAGGTGTTACGAGCAATTATGCTCGATTTTTGAGAATTGAGGTTAATGTGATAATGAGTATTGATGTTTTAACATCGTTTGGACAGCTCGGGAGTTCCAGAGTGGAATGCGAGGCTAGTCCATGATACGGGGGAAACAATTGCACTATACGAGGTGCAAAGAGGTAAGGGAAAACTAAACCATTTGTGTATGTGTTTTGATGAATTGTTGTAGCATGAACCATGATTTGAGAATACAAGCATGTTTGGTGTTGTGTTGTGATATAATTGCATACGGTTTTTATAGCCGATTGGAGCCCATTATTTTATGAGTTTATAAACTGAGTGTGAAATTGCTTTATAAACCTTTGAGTTTGCGTGAAAAGTAAATTGGGCTCTACGTTAAGGCGATATTGAGATTTGAGAAAATGTATGCGTGTTTTGTCGGTTGGAACTCGGTTTTAATATGTTTTGTGCTGAGTACACAAATGTTTTAAATGAGTTTTATGAGAGAAAACCCTTATGAGTTCTACGTGAAGGCATGACGTTTTATAAGATAATGGCTAATGATTGAGACTTAGGCATGTCATGTTGAATACACATCGGGCCTTGCTCTGGTAGCATGTAAGACCGATATAGTGGCACGCCTGGGAACCGACCCAGGGACCACAGGCCTTGTTCTGGTAACATGTAAGTCCGATTATTCCTCCACTTTGGTAATGTTGGGAGGCCTTGCTCTGGTAGTATATAAGTCCGATATTCCTCCATTTTGGTAACGAGAGATGCCTCCGTTTTGGTAACGTGAGATGACCCCCGTTCTGGTAACGCTGGGTGGCCTTGCTTTGGTAGCATACGACCGAGAGAGTGGGCTGCCTGGGAACCGACCCAGGGACCACGTGATAGTGTGCATGAGGCGAGGCATTGCTCTGGTAGCATGTAAGGTCGGGCCTTGTTCTGGTAACATATAAGTCCAATATACCATGCATACGACCATATTGTCGACGTTCCCTCTATAGAGGATGCCTGGGATGCGCACCCAGAGGAGATTACATATTTGATGTGCCATGACGAGTTTTAATTGAGTTTTTTTGCCTAGCCTCGTTTTACACATGAGTTGTGTTTTGTGACCTTGTCACGTGCTATTTACCGAGGTGATTTTTATCACGTGTTTTGAGAACAACCATTATCGCATATATTTACACATGCTTGTGAGCGCTCGATATTGAGCCTTTTTACCTTCATGTTTTCACATGATTTATGAGTTATGAGATGATGATGTTTTGAGAACTTTCATGCTACGATTTCAAATGAGCTTCATAAACAAATACATATTTGTGATGTGTGATATGGTTTATATAACTGAGTTCCCTTACCCCCTTTACTGAGAGATTTGGAAGCTCACCCTGTTTTCTCTTCCTCCAGATCACTTCAAGTGAAGTGAGTTCCCTGCGACATACGGGTTAGAGGCTAGTGGAGGACTTGAGCTCCAGGCCGTATTTTGTGTATTAAGGTAGATATTTAATATTCATGTACCCAGACTAGAGTTATATTTACAGACACTTATTGTACAATGATGTACGGGATGTATTATGATTAATTAACTTGGAATTGAGTAATGTATATGATACAATATACACTATATTATGATGAGATCTTGAGGCATGATAATTATGATCATGTATGACACTGCACAGGAATGCACCCTTAATTGTGAATTAATGAGTAAAAAGTTTTAAATTAGCCCTATTTTCCGCGCTTCCAGGGCATCACAGAGTTTTCTTGGTATCAGAGCTTAGGGTGTTTAGTACTGTCAGTATCGGTTAAGTGAAATAGAATACATCCCAAGTGTCTGTAATAGTCTGGTCATGAACTGAATCTGAGGATTGAGATTTCAATCGATTCTGATATGTACGCGTAGGAGACGAGTTGAGATAAAGAATGAGTAAACGACAAGGTCGTTCGAGGAGGTAGGCAGAGTCCCGTCCGCCACCTGTCCCACAACCAGAGAGTCCTAACTCTCGATTTAATCGGATTGAGATCGATGTGAGGTAAGGTTTTAAGCAGATGGCAGCGTTATTCGCGCAACACTTTGGAGTTAATGCCTTGGGTACTACTCCTACACCCCCACAAGGACCTCTCATACCCCCAGTGCCTCCTGTCACTCAGCCTGATGACAGAAGTATGGTCCGACTGAAGGACTTTTTGAAAATGAATCCACCTGCATTTAGGGGAAAGAAGGATCCTACAGAGGATGAGGAGTGGTTGACGGAGTTGAGAGTTATATTCGACTATTTGGGGTGCACCGATGCTGAGAGGGTCAGTATGAGTGCCTATATGTTGAAAAGGAGAGCTCGAGATTGGTGGGGTACTACCCAGGGTATTTTGATGTCCCACCAGGATGTGATTGGTTGGGAAGAGTTCCAGACAGCCTTTAGAGCCCAATATGTACCACGAGCTGCCCAGAGAAGGAGGCAAGCAGAGTTTTTGAGTTTGGTACAGGGTGACATGTCTGTAGATGATTACGAGAGCTGATTTACCGCTCTGCTGAGATATGATCCAGAGACTTTCAAGAATGAAGAGCTCCGCACAGAGAGATTTGTGTATGGAGGAGGCAAGCAGAGTTTTTGAGTTTGGTACAGGGTGACATGTCTGTAGATGATTACGAGAGCCGATTTACCGCTCTGCTGAGATATGATCCAGAGACTTTCAAGAATGAAGAGCTCCGCGCAGAGAGATTTGTGTATGGATTGAAGCCCATCATCAGAGATCGATTGATTGGGTTGTGTATTACTGAGTTTGGAGATGCTCTGAGACGAGCACAAGAGATTGAGAGGGGAATTGAAATTGTACAGTCCCAGAATGAGTTTGGAGCAGTGATTAGGGACACAGGCAAGAGGCCAGCGATGTCTCAAGCAGATGTTAGGAGAGGTTCCTTCAGGAGAGGAAGGATTGAGGTACAGACGGGCAGATTGGAGAGACCCAGAGCTTATCCTATTATCAAGGAAACCCCTCGATATGGCATGCCGGAGATAAGGGTTTGTAGAGACTGTGGTCGATCGCATGAGGGAAGTTGTACTTGGTCGATCTGTGGATATTTTAGATGTGGTGACATGGGTCACAGAGTGAAAGACTGTCCTCAACCTCAGATACCACATGCTCCGGAGCCTACTAGACAACAGCCTCAGAAAGTGAATCCCCAAAGACATGCCACTGCTGCTGAGAAAGGGAAGAAACCTGTGGCACAGGGACGTGTGTTTGCCCTGGATAAGGAAACTGCGGACACTTCAGAAGAAACTATAAGAGGTACACTTTCTATCTGTAATCATAAGGCTTGTGTGTTGATAGACCCAGGATCCATGCATTCGTTTATTTCAGAGCATTTAGCATGTAGTTTAAATTTGAAGTTTGAACCTCTAGAGTATGTACTACATGTAAATACCCCTATGCGTGAATCCCAGAGAACTGAGTTAATCTGTAGAGGATGTGAAATAAAGGTGGGAGATAGAGTGATGTTAGCATATCTAATCATGTTGAATATACATGGGTTTGATGTAATTCTAGGGATGGATTGGTTGGCAACCAATCGAGTGAGTTTAGACTGCTACACTAAGATTGTAACTTTCTCCCTACCTGAACCTTACAGTGTACGGTTGAGATATTGAGGAAATGAATATGTGGAATTCTAGTAAGTAATTTGAGAATTTTAATATTATTTTTGAGAGTATTAAATATGATTGTTCATGTGAAGGTTACGAAACACTCATCTCAGACGATGAGCGGGAAGATCCAAAGATTGAGGATATACCTGTGTTGTGTGAATTCCCGGATATTTTCCCAGATGAGCTGCCAAGTTTGCCACTAGAGAGAGAGCTGGAGTTTACCATTAATTTAGTACCAGATACTCAGCCGATCTCTAAACCTCCCTATAGGATGGCATTAGTGGAACTTGAGGAATTGAAGAAACAACTACAGGAGTTATTGGATCAAGGGTTCATTAGGCCCAGTGTTTCACCGTGGGGAGCACCGGTTTTATTTGTCAAGAAGAAAGATGGTAGTCTCAGATTATGTGTAGACTACCGGCTGTTGAATAAAGCCACGGTGAAGAATAAATACCCACTGCCCAGGATTTATGATCTACTTGATCGACTAAGAGGGGCCTCAGTCTTTTCTAAGATTGATTTGAGATCAGGCTATCACCAATTGAGGATCAAGGAAGAAGATATTCCCAAGACGGCCTTTAGGACAAGGTATGGCCATTATGAATTTCTGGTGATGTCCTTTGGATTGACGAACGCCCCTACTGCATTTATGAGGTTGATGAACGAAGTGTTCAGAGACTATCTAGATAAATTTGTGATAGTCTTTATTGATGATATCCTGATATACTCTCGGTCGTATGAGGAGCATGCACAGCATTTGTGGTTAGTACTTCAGATACTCCGAGATAAGCAATTATATGGAAAGCTTAGTAAGTTTGAGTTTTGGCTGAACCGGATAGCTTTCCTTGGTCATATAGTCTCAGAGGAAGGAGTATCAGTGGATCCAAGTAAAGTAGCAGCTGCGCTTAGTTGGGAGAGACCGAGGACAGTTACTGAGGTGCGAAGCTTCCTTGGTTTGGCAGGGTATTACAGAAGATTTGTGGGAGGATTTTCAAGGATTGCCGCTCCTTTGACTAAACTCATGCGTAAGGAGACTCCATTTATATGGACTGATCAATGTGAGCTCAGTTTTCAGGAGTTAAAAAGGAGATTGACAGCGGCACCTATGTTAACTATTCCTGAGGGATCGGGAGGATTTTCGGTGTATAGTGATGCATCTCATCAAGGATTGGGGTGCGTGCTTATGCAGCATGGAAGAGTGGTCGCATATGGATCGCGACAGCTGAAAGACCATGAGCGAAATTACCCCACGCATGATTTGGAGTTAGCCGCTGTGGTATTTGCTTTGAAGATCGGCGACACTACTTATATAGGGAAAGATTCCAGATCTTCACTGATCACAAGAGTTTAAATATCTCTTTGATCAGAAAGAGTTAAACATGAGACAAAGGAGATGGATGGAACTCCTTAAGGATTATGACTGCGAGATTCTATATCATCTGGGTAAGGCGAATGTAGTTGCTGATGCCCTAAGCAGGAAGAGTATGATATCTGTTATGATGATCAGGGAATGGGATTTATTAGAGCAGTTCGCCAAACTTCAGATCAGAGTTAAAGAGGTAGAGACCGGATTTTTGGCTAGCTTGCGGATAGAACCTAGGATCATGGATCAGATTAGAACTGGGTAGCGCAGTGATCAGAGGTTGATAGATATGGTTAGCCAAGCTGAACAGAGTTCGCAGTCGGATCTCACAGTTAGTGAGGATGGATTGTTGAGATTCAGAGGACGGATTTGTGTACCGGACGATGATACCCTAAAGAGACAGATACTGAGAGAATCTCACTGCTCGCGATACACCATGCACCCAGGGAGTACTAAGATGTGCTGAGACTTGAGAAAGGTGTACTGGTGGAGTGGTATGAAGCGAGACGTGGCAGAGTATGTGACCAGGTGTTTAATGTGCCAGCAAGTGAAAGCTGAGCATCGGAAGCCTGGAGGACTACTACAGCCCTTACCTGTACCTACATGGAAATGGGAGCATGTCACTATAGACTTTATTATGGGTTTACCAAGGACCCGAAGAGGTTGTGATGCGATATGGGTCATTGTGGATAGATTGACCAAGAGTGCCCACTTCCTTGCCATCAAGAGCACAGATACTGTGGATGCCTTAGTTGAGCTGTATGTCAGCCAGATAGCTAGATTACATGGGGCTCCAGTGAGTATTACTTCTGATAGAGATTCCCGATTTACTTCCAAATTTTGGACCCAGTTTCAGGAGTCTATGGGATCTCGATTGAGTTTTAGTACCGCCTATCATCCTCAGACAGATGGTCAGTCAGAGAGGACTATTCAGACCCTGGAGGATATGTTGAGGGCGTGTACGATGGATTTTAAGGGATCATGGGATGATCACCTGCCCCTAGCAGAGTTTACGTACAATAACAGCTATCATTCAAGTATTGGAATGGCACCCTTTGAGGCTCTATATGGTAGGAGGTGTAGATCCTCTGTAGCTTGGGAAGAAGTCGGTGATAGAAAGATAAATGCTCCCAAGCTTGTTGAGCAAGCTGTACAGAGTGTGAAACTCATATGTGAGAGGCTATGGGCTGCACATGATAGACAGAAAAGCTACGCGGATGTGCGTAGATGGCCACTCGAGTTTGATGTTAGTGATGCAGTATTTCTGAAAGTATCACCGAGTAAGGGTATCGTGCGATTTGGGAAGAAAGGAAAATTAAGTCCTCGATACATAGGACCATTCGAGATTCTTGAGAGAGTGGGAGAGGTAGCTTACAGATTAGCATTACCCCCACAGATGTCCGGAATACACGTCTTTCATGTGTCTATGTTGAGGAAGTACCACCCGGACCCTTCTCATGTTATAGAGTATGACAAGATGGACATACAGGAGGACATGAGCTATACTGAGGAACCCGTCCGGATTCTCGATAGAAAGGAGAAGGTACTGAGAACCAAGAGCATCCCATTAGTGAAAGTTCTGTGGAAACATCACTCAAGGGAAGAGGTAACGTGGGAGCTAGAGAACCTCATGAAGGAGAAATACCCCCATCTCTTTGACTAGTTGAGTTGAATTTGGAGGACCAAATTCTTTTAAGGTGGGGAGGGTGTGAGATCTGAGAATTTCAGACATATTTTAATTATGTAATATGAACTTGAAGTATAATTTATTGAGCTAAGTGAATTGTGGGAATGATAATTGGAGATTTATATGTTAAGTGTTTAAAATAAGTGTGAAGCTATGAGGACAGATCGATCTGGGAGAAGGAGAGATCGATCTGGTGAGTTAAAAATGACAAGGAAGGAGGAACTTAAGGAGCAGATCGATCTCCAATGGAAGAGGATCGATCTCCTTATGATTCTGTTTGAGAGAAGATCGATCTCATGAGAAAGAGATCGATCTCCAAATGTTTCTGTTTGAGAGAAGATCGATCTCCTTAAGGAGCAGATCGATCTCATAAAGCCATAAAGAGATCGATCTCACCCCTCGATAGATCGATCTCTTAGGCATAAATTACCCCAAATCGTCTCCAAATTCAAATGCAGATCGATCTCATCAAGAGCCAGATCGATCTCCTACCCTCAGTCTATATAAGGAATACATGTTTTCTCCTGCAATTTCACTTTCTCTCTCTTCCAACCCCCATTTTCACTGAACCCTAGCTTTCTCACTCATCTAAAGAACCCATTTTCGTCCAAATCAGAAGTTGTGGCAAGAAAGAAAGTTGTTCCTCACCCAAGGGAGAACAACATACTTGGAAATCGAAAGAAGGATCGAATCGAGGTAAGATATAAGCTCTCCACAAGTTTTGGGTAATTTCTAAACTTCGATCCTTATATTTGAGAGGATTTTGGTGATGGTAGTTGTTGGCATTGTGTTGAAATAGCTGAAAAATGATTAGGGATTGATGAAATTACAATGTAGTTGGACTGATAATGATATTTAGCAACTTTGGTAAATTTAGGAATTTTGAGCTATAAATGGAGATTTAGACAATGTGGTGTATTAGCATAGATATTGTGGCATAGGAAATATAGAATGTTGAGGTTTTGTGAGCGAGATTGTGGTTTGTGATGGAGTTATGAGAATTGAGAAATTTGAGGTGTTATGAGTAATTATGCTCGATTTTTTAGAATTGAGGTTAATGTGATAATGAGTATTGATGTTTTAGCATCGTTTGGACAGCTCGAGAGTTCCAGAGTGGAATGCGAGGCTAGTCCGTGATACGGGGGAAACAATTGCACTATACGAGGTGCAAAGAGGTAAGGGAAAACTAAACCATTTGTGCATGTGTTTTGATGAATTGTTGTAGCATGAACCATGATTTGAGAATACAAGCATGTTTGGTGTTGTGTTGTGATATAATTGCACACGGTTTTTATAGCCGGCTGGAGCCCATTATTTTATGAGTTTATAAGCTGAGTGTGAAATTGCTTTATAAACCTTTGAGTTTGCGTGAAAAGTAAATTGGGCTCTACGTTAAGGCGATATTGAGATTTGAGAAAATGTGTGCGTGTTTTGCCGGTTGGAACTCAGTTTTAATATGTTTTGTGCTGAGTACACAAATGTTTTAAATGAGTTTTATGAGAGAAAACCCTTATGAGTTCTACGTGAAGGCATGACGTTTTATAAGATAATGGCTAATGATTGAGACTTAGGCGTGTCATGTTGAATACACATCGGGCCTTGCTCTGGTAGCATGTAAGACCGATATAGTGGGACGCCTGGGAATAGACCCAGGGACCACAGGCCTTATTCTGGTAACATGTAAGTCTGATTATTCCTCCTTTTTAGTAGCGTTGGGAGGCCTTGCTCTGGTAGCATATAAGTCCGATATTCCTCCGTTTTGGTAACGAGAGATGCCTCCGTTTTGGTAACGTGAGATGACCCCCGTTCTGGTAACGCTGGGTGGCCTTGCTTTGGTAGCATGTAAGACCGAGAGAGTGGGCCGCCTGGGAACCGACACAGGGACCATGTGATAGTGTGCATGAGGCGAGGCATTGCTCTGGTAGCATGTAAGGCCGGGCCTTGTTCTGGTAACATATAAGTCCAATATACCATGTATACAACCATATTGTCGACGTTCCCTCTATACGAGGATGCCTGGGATGCGCACCCAGAGGAGATTACATATTTGATGTGCCATGACGAGTTTTAATTAAGTTTTATTGCCTAGTCTCGTTTTACACATGAGTTGTGTTTTGTGACCTTGTCACGTGCTATTTACCGAGGTGATTTTTATCACGTGTTTTGAGAATAGCCATTATCGCATATATTTACACATGCTTGTGAGCGCTCGATATTGAGCCTTTTTACCTTCATGTTTTCACATGATTTATGAGTTATGAGATGATGATGATGTTTTGAGAACTTTCATGCTAAGATTTCAAATGAGCTTCATAAACAAATACATATTTGTGATGTGTGATATGGTTTATATAACTGAGTTCCCTTACCCCCCTTACTGAGCGATTTGGAAGCCCACCCTGTTTTCTCTTCCCCCAGATCGCTTCAAGTGAAGTGAGTTCCCTGCGACGTACGGGTTAGAGGCTAGTGGAGGACTTGAGCTCCAGGCCGTATTTTGTGTATTGAGGTAGATATTTAATATTCATGTACCCAGACTAGAGTTATATTTACAGACACTTATTGTACAATGATGTACAGGATGTATTAGGATTAATTAACTTGGAATTGAGTAAGTATATGATACAATATACACTATATTATGATGAGATCCTGAGGCATGATAATTATGATGATGTATGACACTGCACAGGAATGCACCCTTAATTGTGAATTAATGAGTAAAAAGTTTTAAATTAGCCCTATTTTCCACGCTTTCGGGGCGTCACAGTGTCCAAAGCTTTATATTCAATGACATGGGAGGGATCCGGATTATATCTCCTCAACATTGAGACGTGGAAGACGTTATGTATCCTAAAAAGCTGTGGAGGTAATGCTAACCGGTAAGAAACATCTCCCACTCTCTCAAGTATCTCAAATAGACCGATGAAGCAAGGACTCAACTTCCCTTTTTTTCCAAAACACATGATGCCCTTACTCGGAGAGACCTTCATAAACATAGAGTCCCCAACCTTAAACTCCAATGGCTATCTACACACATTGACGTAACTCTTTTATAGACTCTGAGCAGCCCGGAGCCTATCACAAATAATCTGGACACCCTTCGTTGCCTATTCCACTAAATCGGGAGCCATAATCTTCTGATCACCCACTTCTTCTCAAGCAACTGAGGACCTACATCTCCTGCCAGAAAGAGCTCCATAAGTTGCCATCTCGATACTAGTCTGGTAGCTATTATTATAAACGAACTCAGTAAGGGGAAAATGGTCGTCCCATGAACCCTTAAAATCCATTACACACGCCCTCAACATATCCACCAAGGTCTGAATAGTCAACTCAGACTGACTGTCAGTCTGAGACTGATAGGCGGTGCTGAAATTCAACTGAGATCCTATAGCTTCCTAAAAATGTGTCCAAAATTTGGAGGTAAACCAAGAATTTCTATCAGTTGTAATGCTCTCGGGAGCCCCATGTAAACAAGCTACCTCTCTGACATATAGTTCTGCCAAGGCATTCAAAGAATCTGTACTCTTAATGGTGAGGAAGTGGGCACTCTTAGTCAATCTATCAACTATTACCCAGATTACGTCATGACCTCTTTGGGTCCGTGGTAATCCCATAATAAAATCCATCGTGATGTGCTACTATTTTCACGTAGGCACTGCAACAGCTTAAGAAATCCTGCGGGCTTCTGATGCTCAATCTTAAACCATTGACAAACCAAGCATCTAGCCACAAATTTTGCTACATCCCGTTTCATACCAATCCACCAATACATCTTCTGTAGATCATGATACATTTTGGTACTACCTGGGTGCATGGTGTAGCAGGAGCAGTAAGACTCTCTTAAAATCTACTATCTTAGGGCATCATCGCTCGGAACACAGATTCGGCCCTTGAACCTCAACAGCCCATCATCACTGACCATAAAATCTGACTATGAAGCTTGCTCTGCTTGGCTAACCATATCAAGTAACCTCTAATCATTTCTTTACCCCATTCTGATCTGATTTAAGATGTTGGGCCCAATCTATAGGCTAGCCATAAATCCAACCTCTGCTTCTTCAACATTAATCTGAAGTCTGACGAACTGTTCCAATAGCTCCCATTCTCTAACCATCATATGCGACACTATACCCTTCCTACTGAAAGCATCTGCCACCACATTTATCTTACCCAGATGAGACACAATCTCGCAGTCATAATCCTTAAAGAGCTCTAACCATCGTCTCTATCTCATGTTAAGCTCTTTCTGATCAAATATATACTTCAAGCTCTTATGGTCAGTGAAGATCTGAAATTTCTCATCATACAGATAGTGCCGCAAAATCTTCAAAGCAAATACCACAACGGCTAACTCCAGATCATGGGTAGGATAGTTTCGATCATGGTCCTTCAATTGTCTAGAACCATAAGCTATAACTCGACCATCTTGCATCAGTATCCCAAACCCTAGTGAGAAGCATCACAGTATACCATGAATCCTCTTGCACCACTCAGAATAGTCAAGACGGGCGCAGTAGTTAATCTCCATTTGAGCTCCTGAAAACTCTGTTCACATGCTTCTGACCAAACAAAAGGAACTCATTTACGCGTGAGCTTAGTCAGTGGAGCTGCTATTTTGGAGAATCCCTCTACAAATCTTCGGTAGTACCTCGCCAGCCCTAGAAAACTTTGAATCTCTGTTATAGTCTACGGTCGTTCCCATTTAAGTACTACCTTAACCTTGGACAGATCAACGGACACCCCATCCTTGAATATAATGTGACCGAGAAAAGCTATATGTTCTAGCCAGAATTCACATTTACTCAGTTTCCCATACAACTGTTTCTCTCAAAGAGTCTAAAGCACTGTACTCAAATGCTGCTCATGTTTCTCTCGGGACTTAGAGTAAACCAATATGTCATCAATAAAGATAATAACAAATCGATCCAGATAATCTCAGAATACTTCATTCATCAAACTCATGAAAGCAGCAAGGGCATCGGTCAGGCCAAAAGGCATCACCAAAAACTCATAGTGACCATATCTGGTTTTGAATGATGTTTTGGCCACATCTTCCTTTCTTATTCTCAACTGGTGATAGTCGGTCCTCAGATCAATCTTCGAGAATACTGAAGCCCCTCTCAACGGATCAAATAAATCATCGATTCTGGGCAGGGGGTATTTGTTCTTTACCATAGCCTTATTCAGCAATTGATAATCTATACATAACTGGAGGCTACCATCCTTCTTTCGAACAAACAAAGCAGGAGCTCCCCAAGGTGACACACTGGGTCTAATAAAACCCTTGTCCAGCAATTCTTGCAACTGCTTCTTCAACTCCTCTAATTCAACTGGTGCCATTCTATAAGGAGTCTTAGAGATTAGCTGGGTATCTGGTACTAAGTCAATAGAAAACTCCAGCTCTCTCTCCGGTGGTAACCCCGGTAGCTCATCAAGAAATACATCCAAAAACTCACAAACAACTGGTATATCCTGTATACTTGGATGCTCCCGACTCGTATCCGAAACAAAGGCTATATAACCTTCATCAATAATAAAACATCAAAAGAGTTCATGGAATTTCATATTTTAAAGCATCATATGTTTCATTTCTTAACTACAAAACATACTTCAAATTTATCAGTAGGGATGTTGAGTTAATGTATTTTGAAATGACAAAACAAGTTAATTCGATAATATTAAGTTGATATAGAAACATGTTTAGAGGTTATTAGTACCAGAACTTAGAGTTATGCTGATGAGAGATCGATCTGGCTGATGAGAGATCGATCTCCTGGGTTTTTACTTGATGAGAGATCGATCTCATGATGGAAGAGATCGATCTGGCAAGCCTTAAACCTTTACAAAGGGACTTAGGTAGAATGAGATCGATCTGCAAGGGTTAAGAGATCGATCTGGCTAAAGCTAGAGTTGAGAGATCGATCTGGTCTAGGAAGAGATCGATCTCCCTTAAGAGCTTAAGACTATAGATCGATCTGAGAGATCGATCCACACTCAAACAGAGAACTTATGAGATCGATCTGGTAAGGAAGAGATCGATCTCCTCAAAGTCAGAGAGCTAAAGAGATCGATCTGTGTTGTTGAGAGATCGATCTCCTCTCTACGAGATTGCATGGCAGATCGATCTGGAAATCGATCTTGTCTCAAACAGAGAGATTAGGAGATCGATCTGCCTATTCGACAGATCGATCTGCCTCATTATTTTTAAACTAACAGATCGATCTGCTAACCTATGAGATCAATCTCCTTGTGTATTTGTGCTTCAATCTTGCAGGATTTATAACTAAGAGATCGATCTGGCCAAGATGGCAGATCGATCTGGCACTCTACTGGAGGTACCCAACGGCTAGTTTCTACAAATCACAACGGGAAAAATAGCATTTAATGCTCCAACTACCAATCCTTCAGTATTTAACCAAGCATTGAAGACAAAGAGAATAGAGACACTAATTGCTGAACATTCCAAACATTCTCAAGCTTTAATTCATTCATTCTTTGTGTCCCTATTGCTCATCAATTGAAATTTATTGTACAAGCTTAAGTGCAACAAGCTTTGTTAGAACCACCCATTGTAAAGCCTTATTCTGTATTCATCCATACCCAAAAAGAAAAGAGGATTGTTCCTCAGTGAGAGACATTGTAAAAGGGTGAATACATTTCTGTATTGCTAAGGGCAGAGAGGTTATTCCTTAACCTGCAAAAGGAACTGTGTAAACTCTATTGAAAGAGAGAAAGAAAACACTTGACAAGAAGGTCAAGGAGAGAGGACGTAGGCAAGAGTTTGGCCGAACCTCTATAAACGATTGTGTTTGTTTCTCTCTTCCCTACTTTGCATTAAATTGTTATATTGCTCATTATCATTTGTGATTAAATTGTGATTAATTTTTAATTTCCCATAATTGTTAGAAAACCGATTCACCCCCCTCTCGGTAGAGCCAACAATTGGTATCAGAGCTAGGACTCTTTAATCACATAGGAACAACTTCCTAAGAGTTAGAAACGATCAAATGGCTCTTAACAATGTAGCAACTAGTTTGGTAGGAGAGGGGCACTCTACGGTTAGACCTCCCATGTTCAATGGTGAACATTATTCGTATTGGAGGACTAGAATGATGTTATTCATTCAAGCAAATGATTATGAAGTGTGGAGAATTATAGTTAAGGGACCTCAAATCCCTACAAAGAGAATAGAGGGAAGAGATATCCCCAAAGAAGAAGATGAATGGGATTCTAATGACATTAAATGTGCACAGCTAAATGCTAAAGCTATGCACACATTATTTTGTGCTTTAGGTCCTAGTGAATACAATAGAGTCTCCGGGTGTGATAATGCCAAGCAAATATGGGATAAATTGGCAATAACTCATGAGGGTACAACCCAAGTGAAGGAGATAAAAGTAGGTATGCTCACACATGACTATGAGCTTTTTAGGATGAAGGAAGGATAATCAATTAGTGATATGTTCACTAGATTCACAAATGTAATTAATGGATTAAAATCTTTAGGAAAAATATATTCTAATATTGAAATGGTAAAGAAAATTTTAAATAGCTTACCTAAATCATGGGAAGCTAAAGTGACGGCAATTGAGGAATCTAAGGATCCTCACACATTGTGCCTAGATGAATTGATAGGATCTTTGCTCACTTATGAGATGAAACTTAAAAGAAATGAAGAGCCACCCAAGAAAGTGGGAGTTGCTCTAAAATCCACTGCTCAAGAGGAGATTAAAAATGAGAGTGGCAGTGAGGAGGATATTGAGATGGCAATGTTTGCCAAAAGATTTAATAAGTTCATGAGAATGAGAGCTAGTAGTAGCAATAGGAGAAACATTAAGAGAGACCAAGAAGAAGTAGGTAGAAAAGACTCTATTGTATGTTATGAATGTAAAAAACCGGGATACATAAAATTTAACTGCCCTCTTCTTAAAAGGTCAAATGATAGGTTCCATAAAAAGAAGGCAATGGTGGCAACATGGAGTGACAGTGATTGCTCCGATGATGAATCAAATGAGGACATTGCCAACTTATGCTTCATGGCTATGATGATCAAAAGGTAACTTCTAATCTCAATGAATACTCTTTTGATGAATTGCAAGATGCATTTGATGATCTAGCATTAGAGTATGAATGTATGAGCATGAAGTATAAAAAGTTAATATCGAAATTAAAAAAGGAAAATGAGATAATGTTAAAAGATAAATTAGAATGTGAAAAGAAACTAGAGATTTCAAATCTAGAAATTTGTGACCTTAAGGAGAAAAATAACAATCTACATAACTCCTTTAATAGATTTCACATGGGGCAACAAAAGCTAGATAGCATGCTAGAAACCCAAAGGGCATTTTTTGACAAAAATGGCTTAGGATATAATGCACAAAGTAGGGAGACCCATCTTAAAAGTTTTATTGCTAGGAAGAGCATGAATAAACCTGCAATTACTTGTTCATATTGTAATAGAAAGGGACATAAGTCACATTATTGCAATATAAAGATGAGGAATCTTAAAGGAAAAAGAGTAAAAAGGATATGGATTCCAAAAGAGGTAATTCTTTCCAAGGACTGTAATGCATTAGCAAAATGGATCCCAATGGGATCAAGAATTGCATTTACTAGCCTCCAAGGACCCAAGAAAATTTGGGTACCTAAGACTTGAGTTTGATTCTTTGTAGGTGATTGAGCATAGCCACAAAGCTAAAACAAAAGAAGCTTGGTACTTAGATAGTGGATGCTCAAGGCACATGACGGGTGATAAAAGCCATTTCAATTCTTTCAAATCAAAAATTGGTGGAGAAGTCACTTTTGGGGACAACTCCAAAGGCCAAGTGGAAGGAAGTGGCTCAATAGGTAATGATCATTTCTCTTTAGAAAAAGTATTACTTGTTAGGGGTCTTAAGCATAACTTGCTAAGCATTAGTCAACTTTGTGACAAAGGTTACAAAGTAATTTTTGATTGCATGAAGTGTAATGTTATAGATCCTAAGTCAAATAAAATTCTTTTTCTAGGTCATAGGCAAGGTAACATATATATTGTCTATCTTAATGAACTCAAAAATGAAAACATATGCTTAATGGTAGACAACAAAAAGGAATCTTGGTTATGGCATAGAAGACTAGGTCATGCTAGCATGCATGTGCTATCTAAATTAGCTAGAAAGGATCTAGTTATAGGCTTACCCAAAATACCTTTTGATCATGAAGAAATATGTGAAGCTTGTGTTAAAGGAAAACACAAGAGGACAACTTTTAAGCCTAAGAATAGTGTATCCACCACTAGGCCTCTTCAATTACTGCATTTAGACTTATTTGGACCAACTAGAACCACTAGCCTAGGTGGGAAACACTATGGATTTGTAATAGTTGATGATTACACTAGGTACACTTGGGTGTTCTTTTTTAGAGTAAAAAATGAAGCCTTAGAGAAATTCATAACTTACTCAAAGGTGACCCAAAATGAAAAAGGATACACAATAACAAGTATTAGAAGTGATCATGGCAAAGAATTTGAAAATATAGGATTTGATGAGTATTGCAATGATCAAGGAATTAGCCATAATTTTTCAGCCCCTAGGACACCACAACAAAATGGTGTAGTTGAGAGAAGAAATAGAACTTTGGAAGAAATGGCTAGAACTATGTTATGTGAAAATAACTTACCAAAGTACTTTTGGGCTGAAGCTATAAACACATCATGTTATATAATTAATAGAGCTATGATAAGACCCATGCTAAAGAAAACTCCCTATGAGCTCTACAAAGGTAAGAAGCCTAACATTAGTTACTTCCATCCTTTTGGCTGCAAATGCTTTGTTCTAAATAATGGAAAAGATAATTTAGAAAAATTTGATGCCAAGAGTGATGAGGGAATATTTCTAGGATATTCATTGAATTCAAAGGCTTTTAGAATATATAACAAAAGAACATTAGTGGTTGAAGAGTCTATTCATGTTATATTTGATGAATCAAATAATATATCTAAAGATTCAACCAATGATGAAAATGTTGGAATATTTGATGAAGGCTTAGAAGATGACTTTCTAGAAAAGCTTGACTTGAATAAAGAAGATGTAGAAGAAATAGAGGTTTTAGAAAGAGAACCTAGAGCACCAAGAGAGTTAGGATATGTAAAAAATTGTGAAATAGTAGGAGATCCAACTCTTGGAGTTAGAACTAGATCATCCCTAAGGAATATGTGCCAATATATAGCCTTTGTATCTCAAATTGAGCCTAGGAATGTCAATGAAGCCTTAGAAGACAATAATTGGTTCCTAGCAATGCAAGAAGAATTAAATCAATTTGAGAGAAGCAAAGTATGGAAACTAGTTCCTAGGCCTAGTGATCACTCAATAATTGGAACTAAATGGATATTCAAGAACAAAATGGATGAAAATAGTGTGATCACAAGGAATAAGGCTAGGCTAGTTGCTCAAGGCTATAGACAAGAGGAAGGCATAGACTATGATGAAACATATGCACCGGTAGCTAGATTAGAGGCAATAAGAATGTTACTTGCCTTTACATGTTATAAAAACTTCAAGTTATATCAAATGGATGTAAAGAGTGCATTCTTAAATGGTTTTATTAATGAAGAAGTATATGTTGAGTAACCTCCCGGATTTGAAAATCATGAATTTCCTGAACATGTTTTTAAATTATCTAAGGCACTTTATGGGTTAAAACAAGCTCCTAGAGCTTGGTATGAAAGGTTGTCAAAATTCTTAATAGAAAAGGGATTTTCAAGAGGAAAAGTGGATACCACCTTATTCATTAAGAATAAAAATAAGGATTTATTAGTTGTACAAGTGTATGTAGATGATATTATTTTTGGTTCAACTAATGAGTCTTTATGCCAAGAGTTTGCTAAGATCATGCAAGGAGAATTTGAGATGAGTATGATGGGAGAACTCACATTCTTCTTGGGACTTCAAGTGAAGCAAACAAAGGATGGAACCTTCATCAATCAAGCAAAGTATACAAAGGACTTGCTCAAGCGATTTGGAATGGACAATTGCAAACCTCAAGCCACTCCAATGGGCACCAACATCAAGCTTGATAAAGATGAAAGTGGTAAGTGTGTAGACACTAAACTTTATAGGTCTATGATTGGCTCATTGCTTTATTTAACTGCAAGTAGACCAGATATTTTGTTTAGTGTATGCCTTTGTGCTAGATTTCAATCCTCTCCTAAGGAATCACATGTATTGGCAACTAAGCGAATCTTTAGATACCTCAAAGACACTCCCTCATTAGGACTTTGGTACCCCAAGGACTCCACTTTTGCCCTTCATGCATTTTCAGATGCTGATTTTGGAGGATGCAAAATAGATAGGAAAAGTACTTCAGGTACTTGCCAATTCTTAGGAAAGAGGTTAATTTCTTGGTTCTCCAAGAAACAAAACAGTGTGGCTCAGTCCACAACTGAAGCTGAATATATAGCAGCGGGTAGTTGTAGTGCTCAAGTGTTGTGGATTAAACAATAAATGAGAGATTATGGTATTGACATGAAGCAAGTCACTATTAAATGTGATAATACCAGTGCCATTAATCTGTCTAAGAATCCTATTCAACACTCCAGAACCAAGCACATAGAAATTAGACATCACTTCCTTAGAGATCATGTACAAAAAGGGGATATAATCTTAGAGTACATTGATACTTTACATCAAATAGCAGATATATTCACCAAACCACTTGATAGAGATAGGTTTTGTATCCTTAGAGGTGAATTAGGACTCATGAATATCTCTTAAGACTTTTGTGTTTCAAAAATCTTGGTTTCAAATTGATTTTAAAAGAGTTTTTGCAAAGATTTTCTGGCAATGAGGATGAGAGATCGATCTCCTTGCAATATAGATCGATCTCCATGCTTCCAACTAGCCTAAATCATCAAGGTAAAGCTAAGCAGATCGATCTTCTAACCATAAGATCGATCTCCTTACGCCTCTATTAAAGAGCAGATCGATCTGTCCACACGAAAGATCGATCTCTTCAAAGCTTCTGCATTCTGAAGATCGATCCATGCATTTGGCAGATCGATCTCTCTAAGTCTCGATTTCACTACAGATCGATCTGTGCATGTAACAGATCGATCTCCTTAAGCCTCTGTTTGCGAACAGATCGATCTGCCTATACGACAGATCGATCTCTCTTGGCTTCTGGAAGTGACAGATCGATCTGTCGCCTCGACAGATCGATCTCATGTGTCCTGAAGTATATAAACTCGCGAAAATTTCCTAAATTTCACAAAACCTAACTTTCAAATTCCCAAATTCCCTCGCACCATCACTGTCGATTTCTCCTCAGATCGATCTCCGTACGGTCCTCCTTGCGTCTCGGTGTCAAATTTCGGTATTGTAACCAACATTCCTTACTGATTTTCTCAAACTTTTTCTTTAATTTGTGTTCATTTTAATTCTAAGGCAAACCTAGGTACTGTTTCATTGCTTTTCTCATTTTTGAATCTATTTAGCGCATCTTTAGAGTCTAGAATCATGCCTAGGCTTAAGACAGTAGGTCACAAACCTCCTAAAACCAATGTAGAGGCTGGTTCATCCTCCCAACCCATTCCTCCATCTTCCATTGCTTCCTTCAATCGGTGTTTTAAAACACCAGCAAAAAGAAAGCGATATGAGGAATATTTCTCAACCATGCCAATTAAGCATTGGCGAACCATAGATTTTTCCTTCCTCAATCGCATAGACTTTCCATACGTGTCAAAGTTTGAAGAATTTGGTTGGATGAATTTTTTAAAAATCAACACTCCCGTCCCTCCAAATCTAGTTCGTGCATTCTTTTCCAATGCCGAACTCATTTTTGACCCAAATGACACTTGCAAAATTGTCGGTTTCAAAACATATGTCATGGGTAAAACCGTTCCTGTCGATACTGATATCTTAGCTCAGGCCTTCCACATGAAAAATGAAGGCTTGACCAATGAAGATGAGGAAGTCTCCTTTGAGTTTGATCTCCCTGGGGACAAGGCGAGTAACCTTCCAATGCACCTTCGGTTACTCCACCTCATAATCTCTTGGAACCTCCGCCCTTTCGGTACTCGTCATTCCACCGTTAGGCGCTTAGATCGTTTCTGGCTCCATCACATTCACTCCACAAGCCAAAAACCAAATCTTGTTCATTTCATATACGAAGACTGGCTGAAGATAGTGCGTGGACAGGCTACCACGATCGTTTTTCCGCAACCGGTAGCCTATCTTCTCCACCACGTTGGCGTCGACTGCAGCGGCGAAACCGGAGAACTGCCATCTCCCAAGAGCGTCCTCAACATTGGGTCCCTTCATCATATGGGATACTACAAAGACTTCAGGGGAGATTGGAAGAAAAAGAGGGACCAGCAGCCAACTGAAGCCATGGAGGAAGACCCCTCCAATGAGCCAGTGGCCCCATCTGCTGCACCAGCTCCGGAACCATCATCCTCAACGGCTCCGCCCATTGCACCGGCAGCCCCACCGGGAGAAATAGAGATCTTTATGAAGATGCTGAGTGACCTCACTCAAAAAATCGATGACGGATTTGCATCTTTAAACCAAAGAGTGGATAAGATTCAAGAGGCTCAAGAGGCGATGTTCGATGAGCTCCAAGTAATACGCACGCATGTTGAGAATCTTTTGGATCGTGATCCTCCCTTACAATAGGCCTTAGGTGTTTTGATTTAGTATATTTACAACATTTTAAGCTACTTGATGTTATCTATGATGAATTTGCTTGAATGAAATACCTTTTGACTTGTGTTAATGAAATGTCATTTTAAGATACTGGTTGTGTTAATGAAAAAGTTCATTTTGAAATGATGAGTATTCTATTCTTGTGTTCTTGATATGACAAAAAGGGGGAGAAGAAACATGTGATTGTGTTAAGATACATAAAGGTGTCTAAGAATGATTAAATTGAGGGGGAGCTCACAAAAAGGGGGAGATTTTGCAAAAATTCACTAAACATGTTTGTTTTATGTTTTGTCATATCAAAAAGGGGGAGATTGTTGAGTTAATGTATTTTGAAATGACAAAACAAGTTAATTCGATAATATTAAGTTGATATAGAAACATGTTTAGAGGTTATTAGTAATAGAACTTAGAGTTCTGCTGATAAGAGATCGATCTGGCTGATGAGAGATCGATCTCCTGGGTTTTTACATGATGAGAGATCGATCTCATGATGGAAGAGATCGATCTGGCAAGCCTTAAACCTTTACAAAGGGACTTAGGTAGAATGAGATCGATCTGCAAGGGTTAAGAGATCGATCTGGCTAAAGCTAGAGTTGAGAGATCGATCTGGTCTAGGAAGAGATCGATCTCCCTTAAGAGCTTAAGACTATAGATCGATCTGAGAGATCGATCCACACTCAAACAGAGAACTTATGAGATCGATCTGGTAAGGAAGAGATCGATCTCCTCAAAGTCAGAGAGCTAAAGAGATCGATCTGTGTTGTTGAGAGATCGATCTCCTCTCTACGAGATTGCATGGCAGATCGATCTGGAAATCGATCTTGCCTCAAACAGAGAGATTAGGAGATCGATCTGCCTATTCGACAGATCGATCTGCCTCATTATTTTTAAACTAACAGATCGATCTGCTAACCTATGAGATCGATCTCCTTGTGTATTTGTGCTTCAATCTTGCAGGATTTATAACTAAGAGATCGATCTGGCCAAGATGGCAGATCGATCTGGCACTCTACTGGAGGTACCCAACGGCTAGTTTCTGCAAATCACAACGGGAAAAATAGCATTTAATGCTCCAACTACCAATCCTTCAGTATTTAACCAAGCATTAAAGACAAAGAGAATAGAGACACTAATTGCTGAACATTCCAAACATTCTCAAGCTTTAATTCATTCATTCTTTGTGTCCCTATTGCTCATCAATTTAAATTTATTGTACAAGCTTAAGTGCAACAAGCTTTGTTAGCACCACCCATTGTAAAGCCTTATTCTGTATTCATCCATACCCAAAAAGAAAAGAGGATTGTTCCTCAGTGAGAGACATTATAAAAGGGTGAATACATTTCTGTATTGCTAAGGGTAGAGAGGTTATTCCTTAACCTGCAAAAGGAACTGTGTAAACTCTATTGAAAGAGAGAAAGAAAACACTTGAATAGAAAGAAAACACTTGACAAGAAGGTCAAGGAGAGAGGACGTAGGCAAGAGTTTGGCCGAACCTCTATAAACGATTGTGTTTGTTTCTCTCTTCCCTACTTTGCATTAAATTGTTATATTGCACTATATTGCTCATTATCATTTGTGATTAAATTGTGATTAATTTTTAATTTCCCATAATTGTTAGAAAACCGATTCACCCCCCTCTCGGTAGAGCCAACAAGGGAGAAGGTTACAGTCTTAGTATAGTAATCTAAACTTACTATATTAGCAACTAACCAGTTCATTCCTAATATTACATCAAAACTAAACATATTTAGTAACATTAGATCTTCATTCATTACCCTATCTCCCACCTTGATTTCACAAGACCTACACACTCTATCAATTATTTGTGTCTCATGCATAGGAGTGCTATATGACATACAAAATCTAGGGGTTCAGATTTTACATGCAGACATCTTATAAACTGAGGTGAAATGAACGAGTGTGTGGATCTAGGATCAAACAAAACATTAGCTCGATGATTACAGACAAGAAGATTACCTCTGATAACATCGGATGAGGTATCCGCTATATCCTGATCAAGCGTGAAGACTCGTCCTCGGGTGACAGGCTTCTTACCCTTCTCTTTCGTTGTAGCCTGTCTCTGGGGGGCTTACCTCTATGCAGCCTGTATCTGTCTCTTAGGAGGTGGAGGTGGCTGATATCAGGGTTATGGGGTCGACAATGATAGACAATCCTTAATCAGATGTCCCCTCTTTCCATAACCAAAACAGGCACCCACTCGCCAATAACATGGCCCATTGTGCATCTTACCACAATCCTTACAACTTCTCATAGGTAACAGATGACTTCGAGCGGTTACAAGGGTGATAATAGTAGTCCCAGACCTATCAGCCCTCGCAAGAGCCTTGCCAAGCTTCAGTCTCTTCAGCTGATGCCTCCTCAATTTTGATCTAAAGATCTCTACTCTCTTACCTTTACCCTTTGACTTCCCTTGAAATCCATACTGGACCTGAGTAACATCGAGACCTCTCTTAATATCCTGAGCACGCTCTAGTGAATCATTAAATTCTGTAATACAAAAACCAAGGAGTCTGTCCTGAATGGCTGGTAGCAACCAGGACAGAAACCTCCGCGTGCAACGTTGCTCATCTCTGACTATGTCACGACTCAAAAATCATAGTAAATTTTTTGTTTTTCTTTCATACTTACCTGTCCTCTGATCGTTACCACACTCCACTAACGGTTGGGCTATGCGTCAATGCCAGTCCCACCATTCATTCACCATACAACTTAATTCCTTATTAAAGGAAAGGTAAACATATGAGTTTTTCATTAATTCTTTTCCATTCATTTACAAGTGTTTACCGTGTCTATACATCCCCGAAAGTTACTTACAAACATTTTACTGTGCTATTCTTATTCAGATACAATATGTACATGTGTATATACCTTAAAATGATGGGTAGCAGCAGATATCAGGAATATAGTACTCAGTCGCCTCAAAGTCTATTGGAGGAAATCTTTGTAGGAAAATGAAAGGGGTGAGCACATCAAGCTTAGTAAGGCAATCCTACGAACAAGTAGGTAACCATACTACCTACATGAACGTGGCGTAGTGCATAAACCACCCTTTCTCTACATAATTTGAAAATAAACGTTCACACATACCCATATGCCACACAAATGAATGTCATGCAAAACCAGCTTACATCACGCATGGGTTTAAATAGCATGGAAAATAACTCCATGCAAGTTTCAATTTAAAACCCAGTTTCATTCTCATCAAAATCATATCTCAGTCAGGATCCAAACCCTCCCTCGGGTGATCTAGACTCACACAAAAGTCCATAAAACATGATTCTCAAAAACATCAAGTAATAACATGCGAGATTAGGCAATATATATATATATATCGGGCAAATAACCAGGACTATGGCCATATCCTCGTGATCCCACTGCTACACGGATCCTATGTGCGGGGTTTCACCACTACCGAGAACTGCCCCGAGAGGTGGGTCAGTCTATCCCGTCGGTCCTACCTAATCACTCGCATCTGAAGATGCCACACACATCCGAAGATGCCACATAATCAATCACAGCACGATATAACATACTCCATACGACCTGCACGGTACAACGTACTCTATCGACCCATATCTCACATCAATCATTGTGCCATATCTCAAAACGCACGTGCGAGCATATTAAATCGATGTGACACACAGTCTACCTGACGCTTCAAGCACGGCTCATCCCAAGTTTCATAAAATCAGTGCGAGCGATGCTCTAGCACTCTCATAAAATTAAGGAAAATCTTGTGCGAGCCAAGCTCCAGCACGCGTTTCATAAAATCTCATAAGATCTAGTGTGAGCTAAGCTCCAGCACTCTATCAAAATCATGTAAAACTAGTGCGAGCTAGCTTCAGTACTCTGTCATAAAAAAATCCAGTAAAAATCTGGTGCAAGTTAGACTCCAACACCCTGTCACGAAAATCATATGAAAATCTTGTGCGAGTTAGACTCCAGCACCAATTCATGTAAAACCCTAGTGTGAGCCCCTGCTCCAGCACTAATGCATGCATCACACAAATCAAAACTTGTGCGAGCTAAGATCTAGCACGTCTCATTTTTTCCATAAAATCTCATGGGCGGCTTTGTTATCTCAAAACAATTTCCAAAAGAAACCACATTGTTGAAAATATGCAATGCTGTGCATTTTTATTTAAAAGTTAGCCAGCCTACC
Organism: Firmiana major; assembly: GCA_033439115.1. NCBI lineage: Eukaryota > Viridiplantae > Streptophyta > Magnoliopsida > Malvales > Malvaceae > Firmiana > Firmiana major. Next base: position 13,637,682 of record CM065903.1, on the reverse strand, counting down.
CATTAACGTGTCAAAACACCTCAAAAATATCAGGAACCTCTTGTTCTTGTTCCTCCAAACTTTTCCTAATTTTGGAAATTTTACCCTTCACAGGGGTATTTTGGTTATTTGCCCATCCGGGCACAAACAATTCTTATTTTAAATCTAGACCCTTTAGAAAATTTTAAGGAATGTAAATGAGGTCGAAATTGCGTAAAGTTACCTCTAACAATCCATAAAATTCCCTTACTTGGAATCACGCGTGATCTTATCCTGTCTTGACCATACTAGGTCTCTCAGTCCAATTCGATCCAAACCAAGTCTACGGAGTTGCATATAACCACGTATTTGGGTCAGTTCTAATATACTTATCAATATTTCACTTTTACTGATCAAATCTAAAACACTGGGCTCGTTTTACTTTATTAGGGCCGATTGTGCCTTAATGGGCCTCGACCCCTTTTTCAGCCTATTTCCACTTATTAAATCCCTTCTTCGTGTCTATTGGGCTCATTTGGCTTATCAATACTCATCGGGCTTTGTTCCAAATTCATTGGATAGCTCATATACTATTTATGATAATTACTTTAAAATTTTGAATACAATTCATTTTATGCAGAATTAATTCGTAAAATTTGTAAAATAATCTTAACTCTGCATTAAGGACTCAAATTGTTGTATTTAAAGTGTACTTACCCAATACTATCTGGGGTACGAAAATTGGAGCTCAATCGGCTCTCGTTCGGGCTCTGTCGTAGAACTGCATAATTAGATTAATCCGAGTTATTTTTCATTAAATATAATATTAAATTAATTTTCAAAATTTACCCATAAGTCAATCTCGACCATCGGTCAACTTACCCGAATCTCACGATGTCCCTGGTAAAATTTCTTTCCTTTTTCCCTTTCTTTTCTTTTCCTTTCCTTCCTTTTCCTTCCCTTTTCCTTCTTTTTTCCTTCCCCTTTCCTCTTGGCCAAAACGATGCCGTTTTGGGGCCCTCACCATCACCGGTCATGTCTGGCCGTTTCATCGGACGAATCAGGTACCAACAGAACTGGCTCATCATCCCGATCATGCCGGTACCCTCCAATCACACCCAGCTATCGTGGATCATCAAAATCGAGCCCCTTTTTCCCATTAGCTTTTCCTCCTCCGTTCGCCGGACTCTGGCGTTGATACGATGCGTCTCCGGTACCCACAAAGTCGCCTGAAGCTCCTCTTCCTTCTCCGACCCTCACCTGGCTTCGTCGATCACGTGGTCTCCGTTCGGCTTCACTGTTTCCTTCTGTTTCGTTTTCAGATTTCAGTTTCTTTTTCTTTTCTTTTTTTTATTATTATTTATAATTTATTTTTTATTCTTTTAATCATTAAAATATTATAAAAATCCCAAAATATCAACAAAAAACTATATTTTATTTAGATTAATTTATTTAATTAATTTATTTATTATTTTAATCATTAAAATATTATAAAAATCCCAAAATATCAACAAAAAACTATATTTTATTTAGATTAATTTATTTATTTTATTTATTTTATTTATTTTATTTTAACCTTTTTTCAGTGTATTTTTCTTCGTATTTTCGGGATATTATCCCGGCCAAATTTAGGTAAATCTTAATAAATTTGTACCTTGGTCAATTAGACTCGAAATTCAATAATTTTTCTTTTATTGATCAAGATTTCCTAAATCCATATTTTATTAAAATTTTCTTATCGAATTTATATCGAATTTCGGTCTTTTGATCGTTTTACCCTTGCACATGTTTCGGGACCAAATTGAACCGACTCTCCTTCTTGAACCCACTATCTTTTCTTATTTTAAATTCTTATTTTCAGTCAACTTGATTTCGATCCCTTTCGCTTGGCCTATGGCCATCTCGGCCCTTATTTGGCTACTACATACATTCACCGATATTTCGTTTCATTCCATTTGCAATTTAATTTAATCAAAGCTTTTCTTATGATTCAATCAATATGTGGAACTGTACATCACATGAATCATAAGGAAATGCATCAAAAAGTACATAAAAAGTAGGTCTTACATAATCTCCCCAACTAAAAAAAAAAATTTAGTCCTCCAAATTGGAACCAAATCAGTCTCTGAACAACTCCGAATACTTCTCTCCGCAAGCTTATCTTTTTTTATTATTATTTATAATTTATTTTATTATTATTTTAATCATTAAAATATTATAAAAATCCAAAAATATCGATAAAAAACTATATTTTATTTATATTAATTTATTTAATTTATTTATTTTATTTTAATCCTTTTTCGGTGTATTTTTCTTCGTATTTTTGGGATATTATCCCGGCCAAATTTTGGTAAATCTTAATAAATTTGTATCTTGGTCAATTAGATTCGGAATTCAATAATTTTTCTTTTATTGATCAAGATTTCCTAAATCCATATTTTAATGAAATTTTCTTATCGAATTTATACTGAATTTCGATCTTTTAACCGTTTTAACCTTGCACGTGCTTCGAGACCAATTTTGTGAGACCCCGTATATGTATAATTGTAATATGTACATAGAAATGTAAATAGAGTTATACTATGATTTCATAAGCGAAGTGTATGTAATAAAAGTCCATAAGTTTAAGGTACACACATCTAATAACAGTTGTGATTGTACATACAAGTTACATTATGTATGAATGTGAAGAAATGGACTTAAACATGTGGAGAATGTGAGTAGAATGGATTATAAGTAGTGTGGTAAAAAGGAAGGAGAATTGCATAAGTTGTGCACTTTCATTTGGTTTACATTAAGTACCTTTGGATATACAAAGATTTCACACAAGTTTTAATAGGTATAAAGTATGAATGGATGCCATTTTCAAGTCTAAAAAATGATTGGATGAGGAAATGACTATGGCAACAAAAGGTATGAAGTTTCGTATGTGTTGCTACAGAAAAACTGCAGAAAATCTAGAAATATGAAGGCCAGATCGATCTCATAAGATGAAAGATTAATCTGGAAGAACCAAAATGCTCTTATTTTAAGCTATGGAATAGGACAGATCAATCTCCTAACACATTCTGTAAAATGCAAATCGATCCTTAATGGAACAGATTAATCTCCTTAGCTCTCAGGTTGGAAGTAGATCGATCTCCCCTAAGACCAGATCGATCTCTTTAACCTTCTGTTTGAAGCAGAATGATCTTCCCTACTCGATAGATCGATCTCCTACCTTAAATTACCGTGAAAAAATAGGGATTTTAAGAGGACCAGATTGATCTCTACCCAATGCAAATTGATTTCATCAAGCAAATTCTATTAATATGGAGTAGTTGGATCTGCAATTTCTGATACAAAACCCAACCCTTTCATCTTCCAATCCAAAAAAACTACCTTCTCACTCCTAAATCCACACATTTTCAGTAAGATTTGAGGAAAAGCTATTAGAGGCAAAGTTGTTCACATCAAAGAGAAGAACAACATAGTTTCGAGGCATTTCCCTACTTGTTGGATTGAAGAATCAAGGTGCATTTTCATTTGGAGCAAAGAGGAAATCAAGCTAGATGAGTTTCTAATGAAATAACTCAAGTACATTGTTAAGTTATTAATGTTTGGGGGTGATTGGAGTGCTTAGTATTGTTAGAAACTATCTAAAATGCATTAGAATGATTATAACCTAGAAATGGTCTAGAGTGAGAAAGTAGAATGTATTAAGGTTAATGAGGAATGGGATATCTCGAAGTGATAATAAGGTTATGGGTACGATTTTAAGTTGTTGCTAGTGAACAAATTGTGAGATTTACCAAAAAAAGGGTAAAATGTGGATAAGGCATTGGTAAAATGCATAAATGGATTATATTGACTAGTGAAGTCAAAATATGAGTTAGCGACATTAAATCAAGTGAGTTAGTGCATAAATCGTAGCTCCCGAGGATATACTAGAGCAAGGCGAGCCAAGAGCGCAAGAAGCTAAGAGGAAGAGAGAGTCGCACTCAAGTAAATCGAGGTAAGGGAATTGTATGGACTCTTAGAGATATCTGTGCGCAATTTGGGCACTTAAATGTTTTGCTAGAATGAATGAGATATTAGAAAATGAAATTGGGTGATTGAAGGGCAAAAGTTGGGTGTTTGAGGAATGTGCATGAAAACAAAGGCATAATGCTTTGAAAATCATGTTTTATTGCTTTTTAGCAAATGATTGATAGATTGGCTGATATTTGAAATGATTTGCAAAAGAAATGAGTTGTTTTAGTTTGTTAACCATACTTTGCAAAGATTTGAGCCACCTACATGGTTTTCGTGAGAATGAAAGCGTGCTAGAGTATGACTCACACAAAATTTGACGTGTTTTATACACATGAGTGCTGGAGCTTAGCTCGTATTAGATGCCCACCTTACTTGTTGTCGTGGTTGGAGCTTCAGGCAGACTGGGTGTCGCATAGATTAAATAGGCTCACATGAGCATTTATGATATTTTGACATGTTGATCGTCGTGTTAGGAGCTTCGGGTAGACAAGAGGTCATATCGATTAAATAGGCTCACATGTACGTTTTGAGATGTGGCGTGATATGATGTGTTGATGTGGGTCCACGGAGTACGTTGTACCATGTAGGTAGCATAGAGTCCGTTGTACCATGTTGAGATGTGATATGCTATCTTCGAACGAGATCTGCTATAGACAGGCGGGCAGGATTTGACCCACCTCCCGTGTGGAAGTAAATAGTGGTGATATCCCGCACACCTGATCTGTGTAGCCAGTATCATAGGATATGGTCATAGTCTTAGAGGTTATTCCCCTTATTGAATTGCCTATCTCACATGTCTATTTCTTTATGAATAGATCCATGATTGAAATAATTTATGGGTCAGGATAGTCCGATGGAGGAACCGAATCCTGACTAGAGTTGAATTGTTTTGAGATGAAAGTATGTTAATGGTTTTTAAAGTGCACTGATGCATGATGTTTAATGCCATTCCTTATGAAATATGCATGATGATTTATGCCATGCCTTACTTATGAAATATGCATGATGGTTAATGTCATGCTTGACTGGGTTTTGTGCACTAAAATTTTAATAGTATGAATTACTTTACATACCATTAACACAATCGTACACTCATGTTTTGAGATAAAATGATGAACTAAATGCTTTTGAGCATGGCATCACGATCACGTAGATAGTGCAGTATCTACCTGTTTGCATGATTACCTTACTGAGCGTGTGGTTTGCTCACCCTCCTTATTTTTCCACCCTCTACAGAGATTTGAGTATAGATTGTGGGCGACTGGAGGCTTTCCCTATTGGTATTTGCTGCATCCCATCGCTAAAGGTATACACACTTGAATTATTTTATATCTAAACTAGACATAGCATAGTAGCATTTTGTATGTAAACATTGGGGATGTAAAAGCAATGTAAACACTTGTAAACAGTAACTCTGATGTATTTATAAAAGTGTTTACTTTTGAAATTAAATTATTATGGATGGATGAGTTAGACATTGGCACACAGCCTAACTGATGAGAGTGTGGTCGTTCACGATCGAGGAAGGATGATTAATAGACGATGCATGAAAATACAAAAAATTTATACATATTTTGGTAAGTTTAGGGTCGTGACAGAAGTTAGTATCAGAGCTTGCGTTGGTCTGACGTGTGTCATGTCTAAAACACTTAATAAGTTAAAAAATTACATCCTAATGTTACTGTGCTTGTTTAGATGCAAATTGTGTGTGTCGATGGGTTGACTAAGAATTTGATGTGAATATAGGAAATTGACCAATTATGCCTAATACCATTCGCGATTGAGGGGCAAGGGTTCAAGTTAGAGGCCGTAGAGGTAGGCCTAAGGGTCATGTTGAGCCAGAAGCACACGAAGCTTAGGAAGAGATTAAAGTGGAGGCTGAGGTTGAGCATCCTCTACAAGGTCCAGAGGAGAGACCCGAGAGTACTGAGGCTCGCTTTGTGAGGATTGCGCAGAGCATTGAGAGGATATTGGAGTTGGTCACCCAATCTTTACCAAGAGTTGGTGGTAGATAGAGTCCCGCTACACAAGGTGATGTCGAGTAGGCGGTAACTCCTGAGGCACGGGCCCAACCAGCCCAGATACCTCAGACGATAGACACCTACACCCCCGCCTGCACAAGATTTACCTACACCTGTTGCTACACCACAGGCTAGTAGCGACTGGGGTTACTGTTGTGATTTGGATAGACTGCGACAATTTCGGAAGTTTGGACCGCCGTCTTTCAATGGAGTAAAAGACCCAGTAGCTGCTAAGGATTGGATAAATGAAATCAAGAAGCTGTATGGGTTCTTTGAGTACACTACTTCCGAGATGGTAGTGTTTGTCGCATTCATGCTAAAGGGATCAGCAGAACATTGGTGGAAATCCACCAGGCCTATTTTGAGAGCCCGACATACTGAGATCAGTTGGGATATATTTTTGGAAGCCTTCCAGAGATAGTACGTTCCGGATACCGCACAGCGAAAGATGAAAATGGCATTTTTGGGATTGACCCAAGGGAGCAGAACGGTGGATGAGTATGAGATGACCCTTATCTCCCTGGGCAGATATGATCCCAACACAATGAGCAATGAGATTGAGAAAATCTAAAAGTTTGTGGATGGTTTGAGACCGACCATCAGGTCTAGATTGGTTCCCTTAGATATACCGATCTATGAGGAGGTAGTGCGCAGGGCGCAATTATGTGAACAAGATGTTGATAGAAGCGCCTCAGAGTTTGGAAAGGTTGGTAAAATGAGGGACAAAGATAAAAAGAGACCAGTCATGGATAGAGGCTTCAGCTATAAGGGAAGCAAGAGATTTTTTGGAAAGAGACCTAGGATCGAGGAGATCCAGGAGAGGACAGTTAATACTCCCATGTATCCAGCCATTGTCCAGCTAAGGGAATTATGATTGGAGGGCCATGACCTACTACGGAATAGTGCGGCAAGTGTGGCATGTACCATAGAATTTGACCATGCTATGGACCTCAAGTGGTATGCTTCAGATGTGGAAAACTAGGGCACATAATCAGAGATTACCCAGAGATGACAGAGAAAGCCCCACAGAAGGACTAGGAGCAAGAGAGAGCTCCAGTTGGGACAGTTGCTCCGAGGAGGAGGGCTACAGCTGAGAAAAAGGGGAAGCAGGTAGTGGCTGTGAGCAGAGGGCGAGTGCACGCGCTAGACTAGGACACTGCGGATCAATCTTCAGATGTGGTTAAAGGTATCATTCAAATCTTTGATTCAGAAGCATTTGTACTGTTTGATCCTGGTGCCACACATTCTTTTATATCGTCATCCTTTGCATGTAAATTGTTGAAGTATGCAAAACCCACACTGCTAGATACAATGTTGATGACATCTACCCCTATGAATGATAGTTAGTTGACTGAGCATGTGTATAGAGATTGTAAAATGAGGATAGGAGGTAAAGAATTGGCAGCCGATTTAATTTTTTTAAATATGAGTGATTTTGATGTGATCCTATGAATGGATTGGTTGGCTGCCAATCATGTTGTTATGGATTGTTATGCAAGAACTTTGATATTTCCAAAGATAGACAACCTTGTTGTAAAATTGGTGAAATGAAATGAAAGAATATGTTATTGCAATTGAGGAGAGTATAATCTAGTTACATGATAATTTAGAGATGAATTTAATTTACAATTTATATATGTTGATGTGATGATTTATGATTTCTAATGATGGAAAGAATAATGTGAAGGGTTCATCGCATATGTGATTGAGACGGATAAGGCACGTCCAGAATTGGGAGACATACCAGTAGTTAAGGAATTTCCAGATGTCTTTTCAAATGAATTACTAGAGTTACCTCTAGATAGGGAGATGGAATTTGGTATAGATTTGACACCTAGTACAGAGCCGATATCCAAGCTACCGTACAGATGGCTCAAGTTGAGTTGGAAGAACTAAGGAAACAACTGCAAGAGTTGCTAGAGAAGGGATTCATCAGGCTGAGCGTCTCACCTTGGGGAGCACCGATTCTATTTGTAAGGAAAAATGATGGAAGCCTCTGACTGTGTATAGATTACCGGTTGTTGAATAAAATTACCATCAAGAATAAGTATCCCCTTTCACGCATCGATGACTTGTTGGATCAATTTAAGGGAGCGCAAGTCTTTTCCAAGATAGATCTAAGATCTCGGTACCATCAATTGAAGATACGGTGTAGAGATGTACCCAAGATAGCTTTTCGCACCCGGTATAGACATTATGAATTTATGGTTATGCCATTCAGGTTGACGAATGCTCCCGCAGCTTTTATGTCGTTGATGAATGAGGTATTCCACCAGTATTTAGATCGATTTGTAATTGTGTTTATTGATGATATACTGGTGTACTCAAGGTCTAGAGAGGAGCATGAAAGGCATCTAAGGATAGTCCTACAGGCCCTCAGGGAGAAGAAGTTATACGCTAAACTCAGTAAGTGCAACTTTTGGTTGGAACATATCTCTTTTCTGGGTCATATAGTATCAAAAGATGGAGTGTCAGCTGATCCATCTAAGATTGAGGCCGTAGTTTAGTGGAAGAGACCCTAGACAGTGACAAAGATCAGAAGTTTCTTGGGTTTAGCTAGGTATTCCGAACGTTTGTAGAGGGATTTTTGAGGTTGACTACTCCTTTGACACGCCTCATGAGGAAAAATGTTAAATTTGTGTGGGAAGATAAGTGTGAGGAAAGCTTTGAGGAGTTGAAAAGGAGATTAACCACAGCTCTGATCCTCACTATTCCTACTAGCTCAGGAGGTTTCTCTGTGTACACGGATGCTTCACACCTAGGACTAGGCTGTGTATTGATGCAGGATGGGAAGGTAGTAGCCTATGGATCAAGGCAGTTAAAGGATCATGAGAGGAACTACCTGACCTACGATTTGGAGTTGGCGGTCGTAGTATTTGTGTTAAAAATATGGCGCCACTACCTCTATGTTGAGAGATTTCATACTTACATAGATCATAAGAGGCTTAAGTACCTATTCTCACAGAAAGAGTTGAACATGAGACAAAAGAGATGACTTGAGCTGTTAAAGGATTATGATTGTGAAATCTTGTACCACTCAGGTAAAGCAAATGTGGTTGCTGACGCATTGAGTATGAAGCATCTCGGGATGGTATCATTTATGATAATCAGGAAACATGAGCTATTGAAACAGTTCACAAACCTCAATTTGGATATGACCTCGCCTGACACTGATAGTGGTTTTATGATAGCTAGCCTACATTGGAACAGGATCTAGTGGATCGAATTCGACAGGCTCAGCGAATTGATCAGCAGTACAGCGATATTGTCGGGCAAATACAGAGGGGTACAAAGATGGACTTTGAGTTAAGTTCAGATGGATTGTTGAGGTTCAAAGGTAGGATATGTGTTCCTGATGATGCAGAGATCAGAAGGTTGATCTTGACAGAGGCTCACTCATTGAAGTATACGATACATCCAGGGAGTACTAAGATGTATCAAAACCTTTGAAAGGTTTATTGGTGGTCTAAGATGAAAAAGCACATTGCTGAATATGTTACTAAGTGTCTCACTTGTCAGCAGGTGAAGGTAGAGCATCAGAAGCCTGCAGGGTTATTACAGCCTCTACCGATATCGACATGGAAGTGGGAGTACGTCACCATGGATTTTATGATACGATTATCGAGAACCCGGAGAGGTCATGATGCCATATGGGTGATTATGGATCAGTTGACGAAATCAACCCATTTCCTAGCTATGAGAGCTACCAATACTTTGAGCCAATTAGCGAACTTGTATGTGCGTGAGATAGTGAGACGACATGGAATTCCAGTGAGCGTTGTTTCTGATAGGGATGCCCACTTCACTTCCCACTTCTAGGAACGTTTTCAAGAAGCGATGGGGACCCAGTTGAGTTTTAGCATCGCATTTTATCCTTAGACAGATGGTCAGTCAGAGAGGACTATACAGACCCTAGAGGATATGTTGAGAGCGTGTGCATTAGATTTTGGAGGCTCTTGGGATGACCATTTGCGACTCGCAGAGTTCACCTATAATAACAGTTTTCATGCGAGTATCGAGATGGCACCATATGAGGCATTGTATGGGTGTAGATGTCATTACCCTATTAGATGGGAAGAGGTTGGTGACAGATAGATTTTTGCTCTAGACTTAGTACGGCATGCATCTGAGGACGTCTAATTGATATGTCAGAGATTACGGATAGCTCAAAGCTGACAAAAGAGTTATGCTGACAAGAGACGGAGACCACTAGAGTTTGATATGGGTGAGTCTGTGTTCTTGAAAGTTTCTCCTTTGAAGGGAATTATGAGATTCGAGAAAAAGGGAAAGTTGAGCCCTCGATATATAGGGCCATTTGAGATACTTGATAAGGTGGGAGATCAGGCTTATAGATTAGCACTGCCACCAGAGTTGCCAAGTGTGCATAACGTCTTCCACGTATCCATGTTAAGGAAGTATCACCCGGACTCGGGACATGTGATAGGATATGAGCCATTGGAGCTCAATGAAAGCATGACGTACATTAAGAGGTCAATTCAGGTATTGGACAGAAAAGAGAAAGTGTTGAGGACAAAGACAATTCTTTTGGTGAAGGTTCTTTGGTAACATCACACAGTGGAAGAGGCCACATTGGAATTGGAGAGTTTGATATGGGAGAAGTATCCCGAGTTGTTCACAGAATGATTGGTTCCAATTTGGAGGACAAAATTTTCTAAGTGGGGGAGAATATAAGACCTTGTATATGTATAATTGTAATATGTACATAGAAATGTAAATTGAGTTATACTATGATTTCATAAGTGAAGTGTACGTAAGGTAAGTCCATAAGTTTAGGGTACACACATGTAATAAGAGTTATGATTGTACATACAAGTTACATTATGTATGAATGTGAAGAAATGGACTTAAACATGTGGAGAATGTGAGTAGAATGGATTAGAAGTAGTGTGGTAAAATGCAAGGAGAATTGCATAAGTTATGCACTTCCATTTGGTTTATATTAAGTACATTTGGATATACAAAGATTTCATACAAGTTTTAATAGGTATAAAGTATAAATGGATGTCATTTTCAAGTCTCATAAATGATTGGATGAGGAAATGACTATGGCAATGAAAGGTATGAAGTTTGGTATGTGTTGCTGCAAAAAATATGGAAATATAAAGGCTAGATCGATCTCATAGGATGAGAGATCAATCGGGAAGAACCAAAATGCTCTTATTTTGAGCTATGGAACAGGACAGATTGATCTCCAAGGGAGCCAGATCAATCTCCTAACACATTCTATCAAATGCATATCGATCCTTAATGGAACAGATCGATCTCCTTAGCTCTCGGGTTGGAAGCAGATCGATCTCCCCTAAGACCAGATCGATCTCCTTAACCTTTTGTTTGAAGCAGATCGATCTTCCCTACTCGACAGATCGATCTCCTACCTCAAATTACCGTGAAAAAAAGAGGGATTTTAAGAGGACCAGATCGATCTCTACCCAATACAGATCGATCTCATCAAGTAAATTCTATAAATATGGAGTAATTGGATCTGCAATTTCTGAGACAAAAACCAACCCTCTCATCTTCCAATCCAAAACACCTATCTTCTCACTCCTAAATCCACACATTTTCAGTAAGATTTGAGGCAAAGCTATTAGAGGCAAAGTTGTTCACATCAAAGAGAAGAACAACATAGTTTCGAGGCATTTCCCCACTTGTTGGATTGAAGAATCAAGGTACATTTTCATTTGGAGCAAAGAGGAAATCAAGCTAGGTGAGTTTCTAATGAAACCACTCAAGTACATTGTTAAGTTATTGATGTTTGGGGTGATTGGAGTGCTTAGTATTGTTAGAAACTATCTAAAATGCATTGGAATGATTATGACCTAGAAATGGTCTAGAGTGAGAAAGTGGAATGTATTGAGGTTAATGAGGAATGGGATATCTCGAAGTGATAATAAGGTTATGGGTACGATTTTAAGTTATTGCTAGTGAATAAATTGTGAGATTTACCAAAAAAAGGGTAAAATGTGGATTAAGGCATTGGTAAAATGCATAAATGGATTATATTGACTAGTGAAGTCAAAATGTGAGTTAGCAACATTAACTCAAGTGAGTTGGTGCATAAATCTCAGCTCTCGAGGATATACCAGAGCATGGCGAGCCAAAAGCGCAAAAAGCTAAGAGGAAGAGAGAGCCGCACTCAAGTAAATCGAGGTAAGGGAATTGTGTAGATTCTTAGAGATATCTGTGCGCAATTTGGGAACTTAAATGTTTTGTTAGAATGCATGAGATATTAGAAAATAAAATTGGGTGATTGAAGGGCAAAAGTTGGGTGTTTGAGGAATGTGCATGAAAACAAAAGCATAATGCTTTGAAAATCATGTTTTATTGCTTTTTAGCAAATGATTGATAGTTGGCTGATATTTGAAATGATTTGCAAAAGAAATGAGTTATTTTGGTTTGTTAACCATACTTTGTAAAGATTTGAGCCACCTGCATAGTTTTCGTAAGAATGAAAGCGTGCTAGAGTATGACTCGCATGAAATTTGACGTGTTTTATACACATGAGTGCTGTAGCTTAGGTCGTACTAGTTTTCACACGGATTTTTATACTGGTTTTGGTATGGTGCTAAAGCTTAGCTCACATTAGATACCCACATTACTTGTTGTCGTGCTTAGAGCTTCGGGCAGACTAGATGTCGCACCGATTAAATAGGTTTGCACGTGCATTTGTGATATTTTGACATGTTGATAGTCGTGTTTGGAGCTTTGGGTAGACAAGAGGTCGTACCGATTAAATAGGCTCACATGTACATTTTGACATATGGCATGATATGATGTGTTGATGTGGGTCCAAGAAGTACATTGTACTGTGCAGGAAGCATGGAGTACGTTGTACCGTGTTGAGATGTGATATGCCATCTTCGGACGAGATCTGCTATGGACCCGCAGACAGGATTTGACCCACCTCCCGTGTGGAAGCAGATAGTGGTGATATCCCGCACACCTGATCCATGTAGCCGATATCACAAGATATGGCCATAGTCCGAGAGGTTATTCCCCTTATTGAATTGCCTATCTCACATGTCTATTTCTTTATGAATAAATCCATGATTGAAATAATTTGTAGGTCAGGATAGTCCGAGGGAGGGTTCGAATCCTAACTAGAGTTGAATTGTTTTGAGATGAAAATATGTTATTGGTTTTTAAAGTGCATGGATGCATGATGTTTAATGTCATGCCTTATGAAATATGCATGATGATTTATGCCATGCCTTACTTATGAAATATGCATGATGGTTAATGCCATGCTTGAATGGGTTTTATGTACTAAAATTTTAATAGATGAATTGCTTTACATACCATTAACACAATTGTACACTCATGTTTTGAGATAAAATGATGAACTAAATGCTTTTGAGCATGGCATCACGATCACGTAGATAGTGTGATATCTACCTGTTCGTATGATTGCCTTACTGAGCGTGTGGTTTGGTCCACCCCCTTATTTTCCCCCTCTCTACAGAGATTTGAGTATAGATTGTGGGCGATTGGAGGCTTTCCCTTTTGGCATCTGCTGCATCCCATCGCTAAAGGTATACACACTTGAATTATTTTGTATCTAAACTAGACATAGCACAATAGCATTTTGTATGTAAACATTGGGGATGTAAAGCAATGTAAACACTTGTAAACAGTAACTCTGATGTATTTATAAAAGTGTTTACTTTTGAAATTAAATTGTTATGAATGGATGAGGTAGACATTAACACACATCCCAACTGATGAAAGTGTTGTTATTCAAGATCAAGGATGGACAATTAACAAACGATGCATGAAAATGCAAAAAAATTATACGTATTTTGGTAAGTTTAGGGTCGTGACAAAATTGAATCGACTCTCCTTCTTGAACCCAGTATCTTTTCTTATTTTAAATTCTTATTTTCAATCAACTTGATTTCATTCCCTTTCACTTGGCCTATAGTCATCTTGGCCCTTATTTGGCTACTACATACATTCACCGATATTTCGTTTCATACCATTTGTAATTTAATTCAATCAAAGCTCTTCTTATGATTCAATCAATATGTGAAAGTGTACATCACATGAATCATAAGGAAATGCATCAACAAGTACTTACAAAGTGGGTCTTACAGACTGTCTCCGGGTCATACCGCATAAGAGTAGAAAATATGTTCTCACATTCATCAACAGTCATGCTGCCCTATGATAACTCCAAAAACTCTGTCTGCATTCTCTACTGGGCAGCAGGCAGTACATACTGACCCCTGAAAGTAGCTAGAAAAGTCCCCTTGGTAATCTCTGGGTCTCGAGACCTCAAATGTGTTCTAGTGGTTCTCCACCAAATACTAGCCTGTCCAATCAATATATAGGTCGCCATTCTAACTCTATCTGCATTTGTACACTCTAAACACTCAAATATCCTTTCCAAGTCTACTAGCGATTCCTCAGCCTGTACTGGTTCCTTCACACCCGTAAACTCTGAAGGGTGCATCTTCAGAAAGCTTTTCATTCTAACATTATCTCTGTCATCTACCCCAATCTGTACTTGAGGTTGCACTACCAGAGGTGCTTGAGGGGCATGTGGAGGAGGAGGCGGAGGAAAAGGTGCGGGCGTAGTAGCACTTGTATCTGAAGAATGTGCCCCAAACCGTTGGGCAAGCATAGCTGTGAGGGCATTGATCCCCTCTCTTATGCCCTGAACACTTTGCTCTAATCTCCTCATCCGAGAATCGGGACTCTTTGGCTAGGGGGGAAGAGGTGAAGGGGGTCAGTCTTGCCTCCGGGGGCGACCTCTTCTACCACTCATGGTAACTGATTACGTATTACCTGCAGTGATACCAATAATAATATTTTTTATCTACAGCTATAACAGGTATATACAATTTATAACCAGAAAAGTACAAATACTTAGGATGTAACACACGTTAAACACCGACACTGACAGTACTAAACAACGATCGCTCTGATACCACGTTAACTGTAACGTCCCAAAAATGCAAAAATAGGGGTTAACTTTTTCCTTTAAATCTTATTTTTCTAATTAGGTTGTATTCATGTACAGTGTAGGTTATTTCGTTTCTTTCTTTACTTATTCTTTTAACCATTTAATTTTGCCAAAAATTTCGGCAACATAACCTTTTATAATATATCTTATCCCCCTGCAGGTCAACGCAGTTTATATTCGCAAGGCAGTTGATTTTATTTCTTAAATTTATTACTTTCAACTCTACATTTTTACCACTATAACTTCCATATCCATACTCAGTATCACCGACATTTCATTCACTTCCCAAAACGTTTACATAATAATCCATAAAACAACTGATTACATCCCAAAAGTATTTATATACAATCCAGAATCTATACAATATACATGTCTGAGAATAAATACATGATTATATACCTGAGCGAGTACTGAAAGTAGTCTGGGAGGCATTGAATCCACCAACTACTCACATACTTGTAAATAGCTAAATAATCTCACTGCAGGTACTCTAAAATGGGAAAAGAGAAGGGGTGAGCTTCTGGGAAAAGCTCAGTAAGGTATGCATTTAAAGCAATTCTAACCATTTAAAAACAATTAGAAAATCAGAATAAACATACTTCCGTATATACATACTTAGGAAACCATTTTACATGCTTACTTTAAAATACATCATACTTCATCAAAACGTTGTACGTACTTCCATATACTAAAATATCATACATACTTTCATCGTTAAAACATTATACATCAAAACATGGAGACTAGGCTATTTCAACATAGTTATCATGCAACATATCACATCCTCCGTAGAGAGAATAATACCTATGGCCATGGTAATGGCTGTAGACTGGATCAGGGTCGTACAGTGGTTCTAATATAGTATCTCAATCACACTAGCACACAGCTAGGGCACGAGCACCAGTGGCATACACCGTGCGGTCATAAGATACTTCGAAAATAGACACCACGTGTAGTGGAAAACAACACCACTAAGGTGTAAAAGGAACTACACTGGTGAATCTAAACTAATACTACGTGTGGCAGAGCCAGGACACCACAAGTAGCAGGCATGATTATGCACTCAACATATACAAATAGTAGCATGTCGTCTCAAAATCCTTACTTTCATACTTACTTACTTACTTTCATATGGAAACTTTAATCATCAAATCATGTCATAGTTCATACAAAATATGTATATCTATTTTATTTATACAAAATAAGCGAAAACCATGATTTCAGTATCTAAAAACGGTTTATTATTCCTTTCAGGCTTAAATTGAGAAAGTATGGTTTTCAAACAGATTTCTTTCTATGATTTCCCAATAATTTATGAACAATAAATAGATATAGGAGGTTAGTACTATTTTAAATTGCATCCCTTACCTCAACGGAGCTAAAACAATGTCACTTTGTCGGGGTCCAAGTTTACCTCGTTTTACGTGTTAGATTTCCGAGCTGCACAAAATTATACTAAATCATCAAATATTGTTTGATTTCATCTTAACATATCCAAATATGTACTTCTCTTTTTAAGAGTCGACCAATTTTGATATTTTTGTCAACTTTTTCTATTTTCTCGGTTTTACTGATTTAAGTGTCGGTTTAAGCTATTTTATCCAATTTAATTATTCTAACTTCACATTCACTATCTTAATAACCTACATACTCATTCACATCCATAATCCACACTATATCAATCTAATTATTACCAATTCTCAGACCTTTCAGTTTTTCATTAAACTAAGCTATAAATCAAACTTTTTCGGTATAAATTTAACTGTTAACAACCTTTAATTCATCCAAAATTCATCATTTCCACAACTTAAGCATGCTGATTAGAACTATGCACTTCCATATAAACTAGTTCTTTAAATTCTACCTAACTAAAAATCTTTAAAAATCATCAAACATAAACATATCTCATTATCTTCTCCATCCATCAAGTTTCTCTCACCTTTGACCAAAGTTGACCACGTTTTTGATATTCCAAATAAATCCTAAGCTGTATTTCAACATGTATATAGCCTAGAATCATAAAAGACTACAAGAAAAACCTATAAAAAAACTTTCAAAAATCAAACTTTCTCTTACCTCGAAACAGGGTAGATTCTGCCCCTGCTCTTCTCTCTAAGTTTTCACCTAGTAAATGAACTCCTTTATGGCTATATTTTTTTATATGTTATAGAGGACTGAAAGGGGAAGATTTTATCCTTCTTTTCTGAAGTCCAATTCTGCTTGGAAAGAGGTCAAAAAAATTTAGGAAGGGGAGAGGTATAGTAACACCTGCGAAACTTTCAGGAAGGAGGTGAGGGTGCGTGGGAGGTTAGTTTTTGGTGTTTTCAGAGCCCTCTGAAAGGTATATAAGTCTAGTTTCATGTTTAAAAAGGCTGGGTCTAAATCTAATCTATGGATTGGTCAAAATTGAGCTTTTCCTTATGGGTATCTAGTTCATTGGGTTGGGACAGCCCACTAGTCAATTTTAGAAAATCCATGAAAAATAGTTCTAGCCCATTTTCTTCTAAATTTCCACTTCTCAAGTGTGGTACTATGTCTCTAGTATCTCTCATAAAACTTTGGGTCCCACTTGTTGTAACGACCAAAATTTACTAATATTTTGGTTGGGCTACAAGTCGATAACATATCCAAAACCATAAAATCATCTATTTACTTTAATTTCTTGATAACAAGTTAAATAAAAATAATGGTAACTACATTTTCAATTAATCAATACTATAGTCCTTTTTCAAAAATGTTCATGTTTACATTCCCCAGACACACTTCGTATACATTACTGCACTTCCAAAATGTAGATACAAAAACAAATGTCTATACTGGGTATGCCTTTAGCGCAGAATAACGCTTTTCTGGCAAATGGCTGTGCAAAATAAACAACTTATAATGACGGTCTTCGCTACTGATGAGGATCTCTAGAGGAGAGTAAGGGGGTGAGCTTAACGTGCTCAGTAAGAGGAAATGAATCTCGTAGCAGACAGATAAACACACTATCTATATAAGTTTGAAAATATCAAAAATCATTTACAGTTCAGTACAGTAACTAATGATAATAATAATGGTATCACAAACATTTCACTGCGGTGAACATTCAAAATTGAGTACAGTAAACAAATCGGTTTCATATAGTGTCTCAATTCATATTCTCAAATCGGTAATTTAAATGAACAAAATAAGGCGAAGCATGCTATAACAGCAATCAGTAAGACAATTGGCTAACGTCGATGACTCCGGGTAATCATTGATCAGGTTTGTCAGGATGTCAATCGGAGTGGGAGTGGTTAGCTACCCAAATGGCTTACGGTACAGTATGTCTGAAGACTAGTAACAAAGTACATCGTACTCACATGCATATTGCACGGTACATCGTACTCCGTGGACCACAGTAACAGTATCAGTTCAGTAACAGTACAGTTCAGTAACAATAATAGTGTAGCATGACTAATCATCACCTTTGTCGCAAAATCAGTGTGAGTCAGATCGTACGACACATAGTCAGCATGAGCTCAAGCTCTTTTTATCAGTATTTCTTTATAAACAAATCATTTTCCTTAAATCAAATGTAAATTCAAAATAATTCAAAACAGGCTAACTAGCCCTTTTTCCGTTAAAATCCCCAGTAAACAATCTGTGAAATTGAAATTTTGGGATTTTTTATTTTAACCAATAATAGCAGTATCTATGTAAACCATTTAAATTCAATCGGTAAAATTAGGCTATTTAATAGGCTAAATTCTATAATTTTCAGAGTCATAAAATTCAGTCTAAGCTTTTCTGTAATTTCGGTACTGCAAAATTTAGCCTAAAATCTTTTATCTATAAATATACAAAAATTATACACATTTATCTATAGCAGCAATGAGAATTTTTCCTTACCTCGGTGTCCTGCCCGAAATCCTCGATGTCTTAGAGATGCAAATCAATGGTTTTGTGTTAATCAAATCTGTCTCCCCTAAATTTCGAACCGATATTTCGACCGTCTTTTTTTCTGAATTTTTTTTAGGGCTTATTTATTAATTTAATTTATTCTTCTAAGTTCCACCATGAACAATACAATATTAATTTAAATCTCTAACTTAAGGAATCGCTCTTTTAATTCTCGTGGCTTCGTTATTGTTCATGGATAAGTCTAAGTACATGAGATTTTAGGGTATTTACATTCTCCCCACCTTGGGAAATTTGGTCCCCAAATTTACAACTACATCAGTTCGCAAACAAGCCCGGATATTTCTCTCGCATTAAACTTTCTAATTCCCACGTGGCCTCTTCCAAAGTGTGATACTACCAAAAACCCTTGACCAGAGGGATCATCTTAGACCGCAATACCTACCCCCTTCTATCCAGTATCCGAACCAGTTTCTCCACATACGTCATATCCTTTTTTAACTCCAAAAGCTCATACTTAATCATGTGTGTCAGATTCGGATGATACTTCTGAAGCATTGAGACATGGAAGACATTATGAATGCTCGATAATTCGGGCGACAATGCCAATCTGTAAGCTTTATCTCCCACTCGGTCTAAGATCTCGAAAGGTTCTATATAACGGGGACTCAACTTTCCTTTCTTCCCGAATCTCATTATTCCATTGGATGGAGAAACTTTTAAAAACGCTGAATCTCCTTTTGAAAACTCCAACGGTCTACGTCTTTGGTCAGCATAACTCTTTTACCTGCTCTGGGCTGTTTTCAACCTCTCACAAATTAATCGGACATCCTTAGAAGCTTGCTTTACCAAATCGAAAGCAAATATCTTTCTTTCACCCACTTCTTCCCATCCAATTGGCGACCGACACCTTGACCATATAGTGCTTCATATGGTGTCATTCCGATACTCGAGTGATGACTATTATTGTATATAAACTCTGCTAGCGGTAAATAGACATCCCAAGAGCCTTTAAAATCTTGAGCACAAGCCCTCAACATATCCTTCAATATCTGAATGGTTCTTTTCGACTGTCCATCTGTCTGAAGATGGAATGTTGTTCTAAAATTTAGTTGGGTTCCCATGGCTTTTTGGAAATATTCCCAAAAGTGTGAAGTAAACTGGGAATCCCTTTCATACATAATGCTCACTGGTACACCATGTAGTCTTACAATCTCCCATACATATAGACCTGCTAGTGCACTCAAAGTATCAATGGACTTCATAGCTAAAAAGTGGGCGGATTTTGTCAGTCTATCAATAATTACCCAAACTGCATCATGGTTCCTCCGAGTCCTTGGCAACCCCATAATGAAATTCATTGTAACATGCTCTCAGTTCCATGTGAGTAACGGTAGAGGCTGTAATAGCCCTGCAGGTTTTTGATGTTGAAAACTTTTCACAAGTTCTAATACATCTTATTATTTCCAGGGTGTAACATATACCTCGAGGAATGAGCTTCTGTCAATAACAATTTCTTCAACTGTACATCATCAGGAATACAAATCCTACTCTTGAACCTCAATAGACCATCGGGTTAACTTCAAAACCTGCCACAGTGCCCAACTGGATCTGATCAGCCATATCTACATAGTACTTATCAGTACACTAAGCATGTCGAATTCTGTCAATCAAGTTCGATTCTATCCTCAGGCTAGCTATCACACCACAACCGGCAGTGTCAAAGGGTTTGATGTCTAAGTTGAGGTTCGCAAACTGTTTCAACAGTTCCTATTCTCGAATCATCATATAAGATACTAGCCCCATATTCTTTCTGCTTAAGGTATCTGCTACCACATTCGTCTTTCCCGGGTGGTATAGGATCTCATAGTTATAGTCTTTCAGAAGTTCTATCCACCTCCTCTTTCTCATATTCAACTCTTTCTGAGAAAATAAATACTTGAGGCTCTTATTATCTGTGAAGATCTTAAACTTCTCTCTATACAGGTAATGACGCCATATTTTTAGTGCAAACAATATGACTGTCAATTCTAAATCATGGGTCAAATAGTTCATCTCATGGTCTTTTAACTAACGGAACCATAAGCCACTACCCTCTCATTTTGCATCAACACACATCCCAGACCTTAACCAGATGCGTTCGTATACACTAAAAAGACTCCCGAACTAGCGGGGATAGTCAATATAGGTGTGGCGGTCAGTCAATGCTTCAACTCCTGGAAGCTCCTTTCACATGCGTCACTCCATTCAAACTTAACATTTTTCCTTGTAAGTCGTGTCAGAGAAGCAGCTAACTTAGAGAAACCCTCCACAAATCTTCTGTAATATCCGGCCAAACCCAGAAAACTTCAAATTTCAATGACGGTCTTGGGCCTTTCCCATTTTACCACAGCCTCGATCTTAGACGAGTCTACAGCCACCCCATCTTTCAACACAATATGACCCAAAAATGCAATCTGATCTAACCAAAAGTCACACTTGCTGAGCTTGGTAAACAACTTCTTCACCTTAAGGGTTTGCAAAACCATTCTCAAATGCTGGTCGTATTCTACTCTGGACTTGGAATACACCAAAATATCATCAATGAAAACTATGACAAATCTATCCAAGTACGGCTTGAGTTCTTACTTTCATGATTGCCATGAAAGCTGCAGGAGCATTCGTCAACCCAAAACGCATGACCAAAACCTCATAATTGCCATATCGAGTTCTGAAGGCTATCTTGGGTACATCCTCACTCCAGATCTTCAACTGGTGGTACCCTGACCTTAGATCAATCTTGGAAAATATCTATGCTCCTCGCAGTTTGTCTGACAAATCATCGATACGGGGTAAAGGGTATTTATTCTTGATGGTTGCCTTATTGAGCAATCTGTAATCGATACATAGCCTGAGACTTCCATATTTCTTTTTCACAAATAATACTGGCGTACCCCATGGTGAAACGCTCGGCCTGATGAATCCCTTATCTAGTAATTCTTCCAGTTGCTTCCTCAACTCTTCCAACTCTACAGGGGCCATTCGGTATGGAGGCTTGGATATCGGCTCAGTATTAGGCATCAATTCAATACAGAACTCCATCTCCCTATCCAGAGGTAGCCCTGGTAAATCGTCCGAAAATATGTCGGGAAACTCCCTAACTACAGGGATGTCACCCAGATCCAGGTTTTCCTTATCCGTGTCGATTACATACACAATGTAACCTTCAAAAATATTATTATCCATCTTATTAATAAGACTGTCATTTAATAGTAAATTTTCTTTCTATTACTTATCAAAAAATTTTACAACATATTTTTAGGGCAGAAATGTCACAATTCTTTTATGACAATTAAGAGTGACTTGATTTGCTGCTAACCAGTCTATACCTAATATCACATCAAAATCATACATATTTAATAGGATTAGGTCTGCTAACATGTTTTTGTCTCCTATTTTAAGTCAATAATCTTTATATAGTTGCTTTGTCATTTGACTATCTTTCATTGGTGTCCTAATCGTTAGCGCCTTCCTAATGGTTTGGGTTGTACATGTGAAATCAGCTTACATGTGAACATGGGCGATATAAATGAATGAGTTGCACCAGAATCAAATAAAACTACTACCTTAATATCAAAGATTAGAACGGTACCTTTAAATGCTTCAACTAGTGCATCAGTTTCTATCGTCTCTCGCTCTAGAGCGTACACTCGCCCCTGTCCAGTAGCCTACTTACCCTTTTCTTCTGTTGTGGCTTTCCTCCTCGGCTAGAGGTAGTAGTAGGTGCTCTTATCTATTCTGTGTTCCTCTATAGGGCTGAACCAATACCCACAAGATAGTCTCTGACTAAGTGCCCAGTCTTACCACATCTAAAGCAAGCCCTAGTCGTCAAATAGCAGGGTCAGTTACTATGATACCTTCCGTAGTGTCTGAACACCTCAATATTAGGTTGGGGTCCCCCGATTACCATCCCCTGGGTGGGTGCTGGGGATGAATAGATAGGAGGCCTATTAGTCTTTCCGCGCAACTCTCCATAGTTCCTTTGTCGCTTAAACAATGGCCTTCTACCATCTCTACCACTCTGATCTCTAATCGACCTCTTCCAATCCTACTCCTTACCTTTTCCCATCTTGTTCAATTTTATGGCATGTATCTCAAAATCTTGTTCGCACAACTGGGCTCAGCGAACTGCCTCCTCATAGGTGCTGATATCAAACAGGGCTAGTCGAGCTCGAATTGAGGGCCTCAGTCCATCCATAAACTTTTGGACCTTCTTCACCTAATAGTCCATGGTGTACGGATCATATCTTCCAAATGAGGTGAACTTTGACTCATACTCATCCACAGATCTATTTCCCTGAGTCAAGTTGGAGAATTCTGACTGTAGTCTCCTCTGAGCAGTATCTGGAATGTACTTCCTTTGGAAGGCATCAAG
This sequence comes from Firmiana major, assembly GCA_033439115.1. Lineage (NCBI taxonomy): Eukaryota > Viridiplantae > Streptophyta > Magnoliopsida > Malvales > Malvaceae > Firmiana > Firmiana major. The sequence continues at coordinate 13,614,407 of CM065903.1, read as the reverse complement.
AAATAAATCCCAAGTGATTACCCCATGTCGATTTCTTAGGATCAGTCGAGTGGACTTCCACCAGTGTTCAGCTTCTCCTTTTAGTACAAAAGCTACAAAAGCAACTTTCTCAGTAGAGTTACATCGGAAGAACCCATAAAACTTCTCCATCTCATTTATCCAGTCCTCTGCAACCACCGGATCCTTAACCCCACTAAAAGACAAAGGCTTGAATTCCTAAAAGTGCCTAACCCTGTCCAACTTACTGTCGTACCCCATATCATTACTATGCTGTTGTGGGGCCACTGGGGCTGGTGATTGTGGTACAAGTGGGGTTTACAGCAGTGTAGCAGAAGGTTCTTCCGTGAGTAGCACTGGCATTGTCTAGGCTGGTACAATGTGTCTGACACAACTGCAGGAGTAGCAGGTGATGTTTGAGACATAGTGTTTAGTAGGTTGTTTAGCTTGGCCAGCACTTGCCCGATCTGATTCAGTATGGACTCCACGCTCCGTTCCAGACTAGTAATTCGGGCTTCAGAGCTCTTAATAGGGTTACGAGTATGTTGTTCAGTAGCGGGGTCACTCGATCCTTCAAGCCTCTCCTCACAGCCTCGGGATGACCTGCCCCTCATCCCCTCGGTTGACCTCGTTGTCCACCAGCCAATCAGCCTCCTGCATTCAGTAGCAATTTCTTAGCAAAACACAGCCACATATACCCGTTTGTATCTAAATAATGTACAGTAATGTTGGGGATGTGAACTTTTCAAATTTTCCCTTACTCCAGATATCAACTCGTATCATGCCAACCTTACTCTGATACCACTTATGTAACGACTCGAATTTACTGATATTTCATTTGGGCTACAAGTCGATAACATATCCAAAACCATAAAATCATCTATTTAGTTTAATTTCTTGATAACAATTTAAATCAAAATATTGGTAGCTGCTTCTTCAATTAATCAACACTGCAGTCCTTTTTCAAAAATGTTCATGTTTACATTCCCCAGACACACTTCGTATACATTACTACACTTCCAAAATGTAGATACAAAAACAGATGTCTATACTAGGTATACCTTTAGCGCAGAAGAACGCTTTTCTGGTGAATGGCTATGCAAAATAAACAACTTATAACGACGGTCTCCGCTACTGATGAGGATCTGTGGAGGAGAGTAAGGGAGGTGAGCTTAACGTGCTCAATAAGAGGAAATGAATCTCGTAGTAGACAGATAAACACACTATCTATCTATTTAAGTTTAAAAATATCAAAAATCATTTACATTTCAATATAGTAACTAACGATAATAATAATAGTATCACATACATTTCACTACGGTGAACATTCAAAATTGACTACAGTAAACAAATCGATTTCATACAGTGTCTCAGTTCATATTCTCAAATCGGTATTTTAAATGAACGAAATAAGGCGAAGCATGCTATAACAGTAATCAGTGAGACAATTGGCCAATGTCAGTGACTCCGGGCAATCACTGATCAGGTGTGCCAGGAAGTCAATCGTCGTGGGAGTGATCAGCTACCCAAACGGCTCACAGTATAGTATGTCCGAAGACCAGTAACACGGTACATCGTACTCACATGCGTATTGCACGATACATCGTACTCTGTGGATCATAGTAACAGTATCAGTTCTGTAACAGTAACAGTGTAGCATGACTAATCATCATCATTGTCTCAAAATCAGTGCGAGTCGGATCGTGCGACACAGTCAGCACGCGCGCAAGTACATTTCATCAGTATTTCTTTATAAACAAATCATTTTCCTTAAATCACATGTAAATTCAAATAATTCAAAACAGGCTAACTATCCCTTTTTTAGTTAAAATCCCCAGTAAACAGTTTGTGAAATTGAAATTTTGGGATTTTTTATTTGAACTAATAATATCAGTATCTATGTAAACCATTTTAATTCAATTGGTAAAATTAGGCTATTCAATAGGCTAAATTCTATAATTTTTAGAGTTATAAATTTAGTCTAGGTTTTTCTGTAATTTCGGTACTGCAAAATTTAGCTTAAAATCTCATATCTATGAATATACGGGAATTACGCACATTTATCTATAGTAGCAACGAGAAGTTTTCCTTACCTCGGTGTCCTGCCCGAAATCCTTGATGTCTTAGTGATGCGAGTCAACGGTTTTGTGTTAATCAAATCTATCTCCCCAAAATTTCGAACCGATATTCCGACCGTCTTTTTTTTCAAATTTTTTTAGGGCTTATTTATTGATTTAATTTATTCTTCTAAGTTCCACCATGAACAATACAATATTAATTTAAATCTGTAACTTAAGGAATCACTCTTTTAATTCCCGTGGCTTCGTTATTATTCATGGATAAGTCTAACTACATGAGATTTTAAGGTGTTTACACTTGTTTAAGAAAATTTTCTCGATTGGGCCCATTTTGCACAACTTGGTCATTACCTAACAATGAAACTTAAGGTTTTCGATTTACTTTAAAAATTCATTTGATCACCGAAACCTCCATATCTCCACTCAATTTTCATTCCTCATGTAAATTATGCCTTATACTAATCTCCTATAGCCTTGGAATAATTATTGTAAATTTCTAGAATTTATTTCAAATTTATTTTTATTTCTAGGCTCATTTGCTCGGTTTAGTGTAAACCCAAGTTTTACTAACTTTTCCACTTCTAATGTCTTAGTTTCACTTTCTAATCATCATAACATACTTAAAATCATATTTTATTGAAAAGCACTTAAATTTGAGATCTTACCTCGAAACAAGTGCATCGGACTGCGTGCCACTAACCCAAGTGTCTCGGTCTTTCTAAGCCCTACATAACATTTACATGAGTCTTAAACTTCTCGATCTATCTTAAAATGAACAATAGCATAAAAATTCGAGTCTCACACCTATCATCCATAATCTTCATCCTAATTCATCATCAACTTATACTTCATTTAATTTAGGTAAATTAAGTCTCCATATCCATACAATTTCCACCACATGGTCTAACTCATACAAATTTCTTTACTTGAGCTTTAATTACATTACTTAACCTCATAATCATTCTTTTTACCTTTAACCCCAAAATTCATCTTAACATAGCCTTATTTAACTTAGTATTTCATCGTAACTCTAAAACTAAATTCATCAACCCTAAATCTCTAAGATAGTCGAAACCCCAAAGTTAAACATTACAAAGTTTTCTCTACATGTCATTGCCCAATCATCTTAAGTTTACATGCATTAATCTTATAATTACTCCAACACATTAAACCCCAAATTGGCATACTTTAACCCCAACTTATCTCTCTTAGCTGAAATCCTAAATGGTTTTCCTAATATGCCATTTCACCAACCACAAACTTAAACATACAAATGGCATTACAAAATCATCACCAAACATCTAATCTTAAACCAATTCAAGTTTCTTACTCAACTTGGATCTTGGACCAGCCTTGAATCACCACTTTTCTTTTAAGTTTCCAACTGAAATTTAACACCCAAAATCAGCCTTAAAACATCAGCAACAATCATTCTTAGCAACCTTAGAAAGAAGAACTCGAATCTCAACTTACCCAGATATAGGACAGTTTTTGTGCCCTGTTCTTGCAGGCCGAAAATCACCCTCAAGATGAGCTTCTTAAATCCCATAAAAAATGAAGTACACTTATAGGGATACAATCGATCTCAACGGACCCAAGCCAAACAAGGTTGTTTTAGGGCTGAAAAAAATCGAGAAGGTGAAGGGCACAGTGACACGTTGGGTATGAGTATTCTAAATTTGGGAGCTCCTTTCTTCATGTTTTTAGCTACAAGAGAAGGGGGCATATACCCTAAATTCACTGTAAACATAATAAATATAAAGAAGCTGATGTCCAAGGTCTGATTAAATCAGGATTTCAAATGAAAAAACAACCCCTTTAAATCATAGGGTAATGTTGGATCAGCTGCCGGCAGTGGTAGGTAGACTTGGAATTGTTTTGATCAATTTTTTTCTCAGCCTTCCCATCAGAATTTTACCATCAAATTTTAATATGATTAATTTCTATACAATTTGGAAGCATTTCTTGGCCTAGCCCACTTAATCCCATAGTTTTGGCCACCAATTTTCCAATTTTATTTTTGCCACTTTATCAACCTTATTTAATCACTTTAAAACTAATTTCATCTAATAATTGACTTAGTTACATCATAATTTTATCTTGGTTAAATATTACATTTCCTTGAATTCCGTTTGGCCATATTTAAGCCCCTAAACTCAAAGTAACCCTTTAAAAGGCTTGGCTGTTTGCAAGCTTTAAACCAACTTTTATTCTTACTTAATCATCCCATATTTCTTCCTTAATAACTATTAGAACCTTATGGGTTCATACACATTAAGTTTGGCATTCCTTGAATGACATCCAGTTAGCATTTTGCAAGCTTAAACACCATTATTTAAGATAAACTCTCAATTTCCTACCTTGTTGGCTTAACCAACTTAGTTGTTCTTATTCTTATATATATATATATATATATCCACAACCTTAAACATTCATTTCCATTCAAAAAATTTTGTTCTCATGACATACTTCTAAAGTCAAAATGTATATATGTGACAACCCGAAAGTGCGAAAAATAGGGCAAATTTAAACTTTTTCTTACATTAAACTTCTTACTCAATGTGCATTCCTGTACAGTGTCATTTAATCACTCGTGTTTATAATAATTCTTTATTCCCAGGATTACACAATTTTTCTACTTCATAAAGTCCAAAACATAATATCCAAAAAGAATCAACCCACAAAACTCAATTCACTCTATTCATATTATCCTAATTACATCCCTATAATACTTAACACAAATGTCTGTATTACATCATTATCTTGATACAAAATGAACTGAATTTATAACTTGTGCATGTACAAGTGATAGCCTGGGGAGATCTTGTCCACCAGCCTATATCACGTACGCAGCAGGTACTAGCTCGATCACTACAAGTAATCTGAAGCGGGGAGGAAAAAGGGTGAGCTCTCAAAACACTCAGTAAGGAGGATAAGGGAGACTTTATAAAATCATCATCACATCACAACTCATCATTTGGGCATGTTAAAAACATGACTGAAGTATTCAATCATTTAAAACATTTATGGAAATAATGATAATGGCAACAGTTTGCATCAGCATAATTTTACATGATAAAATCACAATTCATCATAACATCAAATCTCAATATGTGATAGAAATCACAGTCATAAAATATGTCATTCATCAAAATAATCGAGACTGGTCATTTAATAAAACTTAGATAAAAACGTCATAAGCACATCACATCAAATCATCCTTAAGGAGGGCATCCTCTGAAGAGGGAAAATGTCGACATCTATCTATGGCCATGATATCGTTGTAGACTTAGTTAGAGTTGTACAGCCTCAGTCTTACATGCTACCAAAGCAAGGCCACCCATCGCTACCAGAGTGGGGTCATCTCACGTTACCAGAATGAAGGCATCGGTCTTACATGCTACCAAAGCAAGGCCCAGTCTTACATGCTATTAGAGCAAGGCCACTCAACACTATCAAAGCAGAGTATCGATATGCATCTCATGACAAGCCTTAGTCTCAGTAAAATATGTCATTATTGTATTAAAACTGTTTTGCCTCCACGTAGAGCTCAGAGTGGTTATCTCGAAAACTCATTTCTATTATAAAACATTGTGTTCACAATTACACAAAATTCATCAAAATCGAGCTTAAACCAGCAAAACACTCACACATTCATCAAAGCATCAAATCAACTCATTTCTCATAAACATGCTCATTTATCAAACCTTTTTTTCACACTAAAAAGGTATTATCATCATTTAAAAAGTCACAAGCACAAACATTTTATTTCCCTTACCTCTTGCACCTTGAGTGGTGCAAAGTCGTCCAAGTCTCGGACTAGCCTCGTTTCCCGTGTTGGATTCATGATCTATCGAAACATCATCAAATTGTCAATATACATAATTCTCATTGTCGATATCTTTTTCTTACTCGTTCTAACTCAACATTTCCCTTTTAATCCTATTTACGCCTATACACACTAAACTATATTCAAGCTAGCACATGACCATTACAAGACATCCACATTCCATCTTCTAACTAAACCCATTTGTTGGTTCCATCATGACTTAAACATTTCCAACTAATTATATATATTTATTCACCAATGTATATATATATAAAGACAATACTTAAAAACAAGGGTCTTGTGAGCTCACATAGCTTGTCTTCTCTTGAGCAACTTATAGAATGCTTGTCTCTTCCCTTTTATTCAAACCACCCTTTCATTTTCTAGTATGTTGTTCTCTTTACCAAGAGGAACAACTTTGCCTCTTACCTCTTTTCTTACTTTATCCAAAATATGGTGAATCTTAGAGAGAGAAAGCTTGGTTTGGGTAAAAATGGTGAGTGTTGGTGTTTACAGGTGAGAGAGATTCGATTTCAAGAAAACATATCGTGATCCTTATATAGACAAAGCATGTGAAATCGATATGGTATCATGTGGAGATCGATCTCTGCTTGGTTTCAACCACTCCAATGACTCAATTACCAACTATCGGATCGATCTAGTAGAGGGTAGGGATCGATCTGTTCTTTATAGAGCCAAATGTAGAGCGATCTATATTCTAAGGAGGGATCGATCTCTTCCAAGCCGAGACAAATGGAGATCGATCTGCCCTTGTGATAAGATTGATTCTTGCTACGCAAAGGCAGTAGAAGATCGATCTGTTCCCTTATGAGATCGATCCTTCTTCACTTGATATCGATCCAGCCCCTCAAAAACCCTTACTAGATCGATCTCTCATCCTTGGAGATCAATCTGACCTTTATAGATTTCACTACTGCTACATAAATTTGTAGGAACTGAAGATAAAACTTACCACAATCTACTGCATAGATCATATTTCAATCCATACACATTTAAGACTTAAAAACTTTATCTTCTTATACTTTATTAGATTTAAAACTTGCATGTACATCGAAATATCATAATCACATTTACTAAATTATAATTCTCACATTGTAACCTCATAGCTAAAGTACATAGAATTCATAGGTCTCACTTCTTCCCCACCTTTGGAGAATTTGGTCCTTCAAATTTAATTTGATCTATTGAATAGTTGAGGGTACTTCTCCTTCATAAGACTCTCTAGTTCCCAAGTTGCCTCTTCCATTGAGTGGTGCTTCCAGAGGACCTTAACCAAGGGAATCATTTTCGTTCGAAGTACCTTTTTTCCTTCTTATCGAGTATTCGGATGGGTTCTTCCACATAACTCATATCTCCCTAAATATCCAATGCTTCATACTCGATGACATGGGAGGGATCCGGATTATATTTCCTTAACATGGATATATGAAAGACATTATGTATCCCAGAAAATTTTAGAGGTAAAGCCAATCGGTATGCAACATCTCCCACTCTCTCCAAAATCTCAAACGGTCCTAGTATCGAGGACTCAATTTTCCTTTCTTCCCGAAATGCATGATACCCTTACTTTGAGATATATAAGGAATACAGAATCTTCAACTTGAAACTCTAACGGTCATCTACGCACATCTGCGTAACTTTTCTATCAACTCTGAGTAGCCCGTAATCTATCACAAATGATCTTTACATTCTAAACTACCTATTCAATGAGTTCGGGAGCTATTACTGTCCTGTCACCCACTTCTTCCCAAGCTATAGGGGATCTACACCTTCTACCCTATAGAGCCTCATAAGGTGCCATACCAATACTCGCATGATAGCTATTGTTGTACGCAGTGATCATCCCATGATCCCTTAAAGTCCATCGTACACTCCCTCAACATGTCCTCTAAGGTCTGTATAGTCCGTTCGGATTGACCATTAGTCTAAGGATGATAGGCGGTACTAAAACTCAACCGAGATCCCATTACCTCCTAAAAATAAGCCCAAAACCTAGAGGTGAACCGGGAATCTCTATCATATGTAATACTCACTGGAGCCCCATGCAGTTTAGCTATCTCTCTAACATATAACTCGGCTAAGGTACTCAATGTATTCATGCTCTTGATGGCAAGGAAGTGGGCACTCTTCGTTAATCTATCCACTATCACCCATATTGCATTATGACCTCTTCGAGTCCTCAGTAATCCCATGATAAAGTCTATGGTGATATGCTCACATTTCCATATAGGCACAGGCAAAGGTTTAAGCAATCCTCTTAGCTTCTGGTGCTCATCTTTCACTTATTGGCACACCAAACATTTGGCCATATATTTTGCCACATCTTGCTTCATACCACTCCATCAATATTCCATTCTCAAATCCTGGTACATCTTGGTACTTCCCGGTGCATGGTGTATCGCGAGCAGTGAGACTCTCTCAGTATTTGTTGGTTCAAGGTATCATCGTTCAGAACACAAATTTGACCTTTAAACCTTAATAACCATCATCATTGACCATGAAATCTGACTGCGAGGTCTGTCTAGCTTGGCTAACCATATCCAATAGCCTCTGATCATTTCACTGCCCGATTCTAATTTGATCCATAATACTGGGCTCTATCCGTAGGCTAGCCATAAACCTGACCTCTGTTTCCTCAACTCTGACCCTGAATCCGACAAACTATTCTAATAAGTCTCATTCCCTAATCATCATAGCAGATACCATACTCTTCCTACTTAGGGCATCAACAACTACGTTCGCCTTCCCCGGATGATAGAGTATCTCGCAATCATAGTCTTTAAGGAGTTCCATCCATCTCCTTTGTCTCATGTTTAACTCCTTTTGGTCGAATATATATCTCAAGCTCTTATGGTCAGTAAATATCTGGAACCTTTCCCCATATAAGTAATACCGCCAGATCTTTAATGCAAACACCACTGCGGCTAACTCCAAATCATGTGTGGGGTAGTTCTACTCATGATCCTTCAACTGTCGCGAACCATAGGCGACTACTCTCCCATGCTGCATGAGCACACACCCCAATCCTTGTTGAGAGGCATCACTATACACTGTGAAGCCTCCAAGTCCATTTGGAATAGTCAACACATGTGTCGTCGTTAATCTCTTTTTTAATTCTTGAAAACTCTACTCACACTGCTCAGACCATACAAAAAGAATCTCCTTTCATGTGAGCTTGGTCAAAGGAGCGGCAATCCTAGAAAATCCTTCGACAAACCTTCTATAATATCCTGCAAGCCCTAAAAAACTCTGAATCTCTTTAACTGTCCTCGGTCTCTCCCAATTAAGTACAGCTCCTGTCTTAGATAGATCAACTGACACTCCGTCCTTAGATACAATTTGACCGAGAAAAGCTATTTGGTCTAACTAAAACTCACTCTTACTAATTTTTCCATAAAGCTACCTATCTCTGAGTATCTGCAGCATAATCCTCAAATGTTGTGCATGTTCCTCATGAGATCAAGAATACACAAGGATATCATTAATGAAGACTATCAAAAACTGATCTAGATGGTCCTGAAATACCTCATTCATTAGAATCATGAAAGCAGCAGGGGTATTCGTCAAACCAAAGGGCATCACTAAAAACTCGTAGTGGCCATATCTAGCTCTGAAAGCCATCTTTGAAATATCCTATTTCCTGATTCTTAATCGGTGATAGCCTGATCTTCAGTTAATCTTTGAAAAGATGGAAACACCTCTCAGCTGATCAAACAAATCATTTATTCTTGGCAGAGGGTATTTGTTCTTCACTGTAGCTTTGTTCAACAATCTGTAATCTATGCACAATCTGAGGCTACCATCCTTTTTCTTTACAAACAAAACCAGAGCTCCCTATGGCGACACATTAGGTCTAATAAAACCCTGGTCAAGTAGTTCTTGCAACTGTTTCTTTAACTCTTCCAATTTAACCAATGCCATCCTATACGGAGGTTTAAATATTGGCTGGGTATCTGGCACTAAATCGATAGTGAACTCCAGCTCTCTCTTTGGTGGTAAGCCAGGCAATTAATCTCGAAATACATTTGGAAACTCACATACTACTAGTATGTCCTCTATCCTTGTATGTTCCCGACTCATATCAGAGATGAGTGCGATATAACCTTCACATCAATAATTTAATCAGTATTTTCATAGTAGCATCATTATATTCTAAAATCTTCTCACAATAAACTTCACACATTTTCATTCATTAACACTCAAACATACACTGAATTTTTCAGGTAGGGAGAAGGTTACAGTCTTAGTATAGTAGTCTAGACTTACACGATTGGCCACTAGTCAATCCATCCCTAGAATCACATCAAAATCACGCTTGCTTAACAACACTAGATCTGCTAACATTACCCTATCTCCCACCTTGATCTCACACCTTCTACATACCATACCAGTCTTCTGGGATTCACGCATAGGGGTAGTTATATGTAAAATATAATCTAGGGATTCATGCTTTAAACTCAGTTTACATACAAAGTGTACATCAATAAAAGAATATGTGGATCCCAAGTCAAGCAACACATGAGCCTCATGATTACAGACAAGAAACGTACCTCATATGGTCTCAGATGAAGTGTCCACAGTTTCCTTATCCAAAGTAAACATGCGTCTTTCTGTGACCGGCTTCTTACCCTTATTAGCAACCGTAGCCCATCTTTGGGGAATCATCCTCTGAGGCTGCTGTCTATGAGCCTCTTGAGAATGTGGCTTTTGTGGCTGCAGGTAATTTCTCATTCTATGACTCATGTCTCCGCATCTAAAACATCCTTATATGGTTCTGGAAGACCTTCCCTTATCTGGTCGACCACAATCTTTGTAAACTTTAATCTTTGGCCTAGCACCTCGAGGGGTCTCCACAGCACTGGGAGGAAACCTGGGTCTATCAACTCTCCCTTTAGGTCCCTCATCCATATGTCTCTTAAAAGAACCTATTCTAAAGTTAGTGTGGGAAGCTGCAGGTCTTTTACCCTTGTCCTCGGTTATCACTCTAGACTCAGATTGGGACTATATTAACTCTAGTCCCCTCTCAACTTCCTGTGCCCATCTCCGAGCATCATTAAACTCAGAATGCAAAGCCCCATCAGTCTTTCTCAAATGGCTGGTCTCAGCCCATAAACAAATCGTTATGTTCGGTGCTTCTCATCCTTTACAGTCTCCGGATCATATCTCAACAAGGCAGTGAACCGGTTCTCATATTTATCGATTGTCATGCTGCCCTATACTAGATTCAGAAATTCTGCTTTCATCTTCCTCTGGGCAGCGTGAGGGATATACTGCATCCTAAAAGTCGACTAAAAAATCTCCTAGCTAATCACTGGATGGATAGCAGCCAATATACTCTGGGTGGTATTCCACAAACATCAGGCTTGTTCTTTAAGCATGTAGGTACCTATGCTAACCCTATCCACATCAGTACATCCTAGAAAGTCAAAGATGATCCTCATCTCGGTCAACCACTCGTCCACCTCTACTGGACCCTTCACCCCTTTAAATGTCGACGGATTCATCTTAAGAAAGTCCTTCAACCGTCCCTTACCTCCATCATCAGGCCTGGTTTGTGTCGAAGGTTGAGCGATTGGTGGTACTAGTTCAGTCTGCATAGGAGGCGGGGGCGGATCCTGTGGTGGTGTGAGAGCAGGGGTAGGTGTGGTACCTGAGGCATTAGCCCCGAAATGTTGCACAAATAGCACTGCCATCTGCTCAAACCCCTGTCGCACATTCTGCTCAAGTCGATTAATCCGAGAGTTAGGACTCTCCGACTATGGTTCAAGTGGTGGAGGTTGCTGTGCCTGCCTCCTGAGACGACCTTGTCTCCTGCTCATCTCTTATCTCTTTCGTACCTGCGTGTACGTGTTAAGCATCGATCATAATTTTACTCATTAAATCAATTCATTACCAAACAATACAGATTATTTGGATGTAATCTATTTCTAATTACTCGACACTGACAGTACAAGGTAACCTTTGCTTTGATACCAAACAAATCTGTGATAGCTCGAAAGCGCGAAAAATATGGCAAATTTAAACTTTTTCTTGCATTAAACTTCTTACTCAATGTGCATTCCTGTACAGTGTCATTTAATCACTCGTGTTTATAATAATTCGATATCCCCAAGATTACACAATTTTTCTACTTCATAAAGTCCAATACATAATATCCAAAAAGAATCAACCCACAAAACTCAATTCACTCTCTTCATATCATCCTAATTACATCCCAATAATACTTAACACAAATGTCTGTATTACATCATTGTCTGGATACAAAATGAACTGAATTTATACCTTGTGCGTGTATAAGGGATAGCCTGGGGAGATCTTGTCCACCAGCCTATATCACGTACACGGCAGGTACTAGATCGATCGCTGCAAGTAATTTGGAGAGGGGAGGAAAAAGGGTGAGCTCTCAAAATGCTCAGTAAGGAGGATAAGGGAGACTTTATAAAATCATCATCACATCACAACTCATCATTTGGGCATGTAAAAAACATGATTGAAGTATTCGAGCATGTAAAACATTTATGGAAATAATGATAACAATAATGGCAATAGTTTGCATCAGCATAATTTTACGTGATAAAATCACAATTCGTCATAACATCAAATCTCAATACGTGATAGAAATCACAGTAATAAAATACATCATTCATCAAAATAATCGAGACTGTGCATTTAATAAAACTCAGATAAAAACAACGTCATAAGCACATCACATCAAATCATCCTCAAGGAGGGCATCCTCAGAAGAGGGAAAACGTCGACATCTATCCATGGTCATGATATCACTGTAGACTTGATCAGAGTCATATAGCCTCGGTCTTACATGCTACCAAAGCAATGCCACTCATTGCTACCAGAGCGGGATCATCTCACGTTACCAGAATGGAGGCATCAGTCTTACATGCTACCAGAGCAAGGCCCAATCTTACATGCTACCAGAGCAAAGCCACTCAACGCTATCAAAGCAAAGTATCAATGTGCATCTCATGACAAGCCTTAGTCTCAGTAAAATATGTCATTATTGTATTAGCCGTTTTACCTTCACGTAGAGCTCATAGTGGTTATCTCAAAAACTCATTTCTGTTATAAAACATTGTGTTCATAATTACACAAAATTCATCAAAATCGAGCTCAAACCAACAAAACACTCACACATTCATTAAAGTATCAAATCAACTCATTTCTCATAAACATGCTCATTCATCAAACCTTTTTTTCACACTAAAAAGGTATTTTCATCATTTAGAAACTCACATGCACAAACCTTTTATTTCCCTTACCTCTTGCACCATGAGTGGTGCAATGTCCCTTGGGTCTAGGACTAACCTCGTTTCTCGTGTCAAATTCTTGAGCTGTCTAAACATCATCAAATCGTCAATATACATCATTCTCATTGTTGATTTCTTTCTCTTACTCGTTCTAACTAAACATTTCTCTTTTAATCCTATTTACACCTATACACACTAAACTACATTCAAGCTATGACATGACCATCACACAACATCCATATTCCATCTTCTATCTAAACCCATTTGTTGGTTCCTTCATGACTTAAACATTTCCAAAATTATATATCTTTATTCACCAATGTATATATATATATAATGACAATGCTTAAAAATAAGGGTCTTGTGAGCTCACCTAGCTTGTCTTTTCTTGAGCAACTTGTAGAATGCTTGTCTCTTCCTCTTTTGTTCAAACCACACTTTGATTTTCTAGTATGTTGTTCTCTTTACCAAAAGGAACAATTTTGCCTTTTACCTCTTTTCTTACTCTATCCAGAATGTGGTGAATCTTAGAGAGAGAAAGCTTGGTTTGGGTAAAAATGGTGAGTGTTGGTGTTTGCAGGTGAGATAGATTCAGTTTCAAGTAAAAATCTCATGATCTTAATATAGACAAAGCGTGTGAGATCGATCTGGTATCATGTGGAGATCGATCTTTGCTTGGTTTCAACCACTCCAATGACTCAATTACCAATTACAAGATCGATCTGGTAGAGGGTGGGGATCGATCTGTTCTTTACAGAGCTAAATGAAGATCGATCTGTTTTCTAAGAAGGGATCGATCTCTTCCAGGCTGAGAAAAATGGAGATCGATCTGCCCTTGTGACAAGATCGATTCTTGCTAGGCAGAGGCAGTAGGAGATCGATCTGTTCCCTTATGAGATCGATCCTTCTTCACTCGATATCGATCCAGCCCCTCAAAAACCCTTACTAGATCGATCTCTCATCCTTGGAGATCGATCTGGCCTTCATAGATTTCACTACTGCTGCATAAATTTGCAGGAACTCAAGGTAAAACTTACCACAATCTACTACATAGATCATATTTCAATCTATACACATTTAAGACTTAAAAACTTTATCTTCTTATACTTCATTAGATTTAGAACTTGCGTGTACTTCGAAATATCATAATCACATTCACCAAATTATAAATCTCACATTGTAACCTCATAGCTAAAGTACATAGAATTCACAAGTCTCACAATATATAACATAACTTATCCTCACTTAGTACATAAATTCAAAAATAAAAAAGATCTCAAGTTATCACCCATTTCGAGTTCCCGGACTCATCCTGCTCCTCATAGCATTAGGTTTACCCCAAAAATCATCAAAATAAAACATCGTATTAATTCTTAATAAATCTAGAGAAGGAAAATCAAAATTTAGGGTTTTCTAATTCCCTTTCTTCTTTTATTGTCGATAAGAGAAAAGAAAAAAATATAAAAAATAAAAGATAACAAACTAAGCAAAAATATAAGTTTTTTTATAAAAATACTAGTTAAATTTAAAAGTTCAAATTTAATAAAATAAAAATATTAATAATAATTTTTTATATTTAAGAGTTAAATTTGAAAAAAAATGGCTTTAAAAATCAATTATTTTCGAAAAATAATTTTGAAAAATTCTATGTCATGACCTTTCGTGACTTCTACCAAAAACCACTATAAATTTTTCGCTTTTTACTTACATTTCTCTTCACCAACAGTTGGGCTGTGATTCGGCATTAGTCACCTCTTCTACATTATCTTATCATCCATACATGTCAATATAATTATCTATTGACTGTAATTTCTTTTGTCTCATAGTGAGCACACATATATCTAAATATAAATACCTCCCCCAATATTGCATACGTTTACATCACTATGTAGTTACTTGTTTAGAAACAAGATCGTACGTGTATGTGTATACCTTTCGCTCGATGGGAGCGCAGCGGACACAAGGAATGCTAGTCCTCAGCCGTACTCTATCTACTGTAGATGCTCTGTAGAGAGGGGAAAAAATGGGTGAGCTCATAGCTCAGTAAGGAAATCATGCAAGCAAGTAGATATCCACATTATCTACTGAAAATAATATTCTGCCTTGAAAATATTATTTCCTTAACTTACTTTAAAAGCATGAATTTTAAAAAATATATATATATATATTTGTACAGATTAAATCCCATGTACAAAATCATGTTGAGTTCTCAAAACATAGGTAAGTTATATCATGTGAGACTCGGTGGCTATATGCAATAATATCCTGGACTATGGTCATATCCTATAATGGTGATCTCAGGCTACACAATACTTGGTGTGTGGGGAAATCACTGTTGTAATGGGAGGGGGGTCTGTAAGACCCGATATTTTCGAGTGTATTTAAAAATGCAAAAGGACTTAAATGGTATTCCCGAAAACGTGTAAGGGCATAACGGTCAAAAGATCAAAATTTGATATTATTCGGGACAAGAAAATTTAATTAAAAATATGAGATTGAGAAATCTTGATCAATAACGAAGAAATAATTAAATTTTGGGTTAAATTGATCAAGATATGAATTTATGGGAATAAACTGAAATTTTCATATCGAAAAACAATCCCGAAAATAATCAAAAAATATACCAGAAAGGTAAAATCGGACTGATAAATTCATTTAGTGATTAAATGAATAAAATATAAATTTTTAAAGATATTTGTGTATTTTAATATTATTTTATTGAATAAAATAATATTAAAAATAAATTATAAATAAATAAATAATGTAAAAAAAAAAGGAAGTCTGACTTTGCAAAACGCGGGGAGAGAGAAACCCGCAGAAGGCAAAACGAAAGTCGAAAAACCGAGAGCAAGGGAGATCCATCTAGCCGACGGCCACCGACGACCAGGACCCCGACCGAGGGCCGACGAAGCAGGCCCGACACCCGTGCAACCCACCGACAGCCGCAACGAGCGGTGAGGTGGCTGGAATCGACAGATCAGAAGAGGAGATGCCGCGGGAGAGATGCCTTGATTCACCGGTGATGGCGTCGATTTGGTCCAACCCGAGGATCGATTTAGGAAGCCCATGCGATGGCGCACCGAACGGCGGTGGAATCAGTTGGAGAACCTGCTGGACGGCGTCAAAATGACCAAGTGGTGACTGAACCGGTCGAACCGAACCGAACCGACAATCTGAACCGGATTAAACCGAATCAGATTGGTTCAGCCAAAAAAAAGAAGAAAAAGGGGAAAAGAAAAAGATGAAAAATTGGGAAAAATTCCAGGGATGCAATCGAGCTTTGGGTAAGTCGGTAAGCGATCAAATTGACCGATTTAATTTTTAAAATATTTAATTTGATAAATAATCGACTGAAAGTTTACCCAAAAATATATTTAATTGTGTAGCTCGACGATTAGCATCAACCGAGAGCTCAAGACAGCCTCGATTTGTGTACAATTATAGAATCACGGGTAAGTAACCCTTATTTACGACAATTTTGCATCGTTATGCGTGATTGATATTTAACGCATAAATTACGAATTTAATTTCTACATAAATAAATTAAATTCTGGAAAATTGGATAAATTGTCGTAAATACTAAATTGAGATATCTGAGAATTTAGAGCGAGGCTAAATAAATTACTGATGGGCCCAATGAGCCCAATAGGCCTCGATAAAGTGTAGTAAACGGGCTTAAGGCCGATTAAGGCCCATTATGGTACAATCGGGCCCAATATGGGTAAACGGGCCCAATGATTTAAATTTAGCCCAAAAAATATGAAATACAATTAAATTGTATTGTATTTGACCTGATGAATGTGTATCCGTAGTTCTGGAGATTGGATTTTGAGCAAATCGGACTGCGTGATGAGTCATCAGTGGAAATGTCAGACTGTACAGAAAAATGAGGTAAGGGAATTATGTGAGTAGCTAGAGGTAGCTACGAGTATTTTAATAGTTTTTCTGTACACTGAATATGTATGTATACACGGTTATTGTATAATGATCCTAAAAGTGGTTTAAATAATTTTAAAGATCGAAATAGGTGAAAAGACTATTTTACCCCTATTGAGGGAAGTTCACCTAAGGATGGTGAAAGCATGACATGCATGAAATGCATGATTTAAGGAAATTTATAGTTTAAGGATTTTATTGGTTTTAATCAAAGCAAATTGATAGATTGGCCAATAATTGCATGAATTTCACATGATAACACTACGTAAGTGTTATTTATATTTAAATGGACATTTCTTTGGAAAATAGGCTAACTATCAAGTTTATATGGAAACATATAGTGTCGACACGTAGTTCGCACTATATCTACGTTTGTGAATGTGCATAAATGTGCTTGAGCGATTGCTTGCGCCGATTTGTGTGACATCATATGCATAAAATGTGCTGGAGCGGTTGCTCGCACTGATTTTATGATTTGATATGCATGAGAGCTACTGGAGCCTAGCTCGCACTCTGTTTTGACATGTTTTGACTTGTTTTGACCAGATATGCATAAAATGGTGCTGGAGCGATTGGTCGCACTAGTTTTAAATGATTTGACATGCATGAGAGATGCTGGAGCTTAGCTCGCATCCTGTTTTGATTTGATATTGCATAAAGCCTTGCTGGAGTGTAACTCGCATGAGATTTGATTTAATTATGCATAAAGTCGTGCTGGAGTGTAACTCGCACGAGATTTGATTTAGTTGAGCATTCACTCGTGCTGGAGCGTTGCTCGCATGAAGTTTTATATGGATTTATAACTCATTCATTTTTAAGTCGTATTGGAGTTTTTCTCGTACGAGATTTTCATTGAGTTTTTATACATATCCGTACTTGAGCATTTCTCGTACGTGGATTTTACTTAAATTAATAATCAGTTTAAGTCGTACTTGAGCACTGCTCGTACGCAGATTTTATTGATTTCTATGACACCGTGCTAAAGCTTCACTCGCACGAGATTTTCTGATATCATGAATATGCATGGAGCCGTGCTTGAGCTTCGCTCGCACAGGGATTTATATGACATGCATATAGCCGTGTTGGAGCCTCCTGTAGACTATGTGTCACAGTGAGATGATATGATCACACGTGCATACTAAGACAGAGATGATATGGGTAGATATGACCTATTGCAGGCACCCCTGATTGAGCTTAGATTCACGGAGTATGTTGTACCGTGTATATCTCGCGGAGTACGCTGTACCGTGGGGATTGTTGGAGTGGAGTGGCATGAGCCACGAGGCAGCAAGCCTTACCCTCGCAATCCTGGTGTTATGCTGTTCTGGCGGGTAGGATGACCCACCTCCCATTTCAGGTGTGATACCCCGCACACTAGGTACCGTGTTGCCAGGGATCATTAGGATATGGCCATAGTCCTCGATGTTACTGATAATTACCTACTTGTCTCACATGATATAACTTGTGGTCTGTTAGACCAGGGTAGACCCGAAGGAGGGGTCAGGCCCCCGATTTGACGATTTTATGATTTCATAATTTTATGATTTGTGACCCTGAAAGAAGGGTGATTTTATAATCGAAGTTTTATAATGAATTTTAAATGAATTGTTTTATGAGATGATTGACCCGGAAGGGTTAGTTTTACTGCAGTTTTAATGAATTGGTTTAAATGTAGTAGCATGATGATGTTTTTCATGCTTTCATTTGAAATCCATGATTTGTTTTACATGACATGAAAGACTGCATGATCTTGATTAAATTCATGCTTATTATGATTTAATTATGTCACATAAAATGCTATGAATGCATGAATTACATGATTTATATATGCACAAATAGATTTGGATAAACTAAGTCATTGATGGTTGCATGACTTTGTGTTTGATGATTTTAAATGAAAAGAAATGGATTTAAGGGCATGGCATTATGAGCATGTAGATAGTGGAGCTATCTACTTACTTGCATAATTACCTTACTAGCGTGTGGTTTGCTCACCCCCTTATTTTTTCATCTTTACAGAGCACTCACAGAAATTAGTAAGTGGCTGAGAACTTGCATGCTTGGTATCCGCTGCTTCCTATCGAGAGACAGGTATACACATTTGTATGGTCTTGTATCTAAATAAGTAATGCACAGTACTGTAAACGAACATTGATGTCGGGGATGTAGAGTTATAAATACCATTGTGTATGTATTTAATTAAAGTCAAAGATAGTAAACTCTGATATATAAATGTGATTATGGAAATAGAATTGGTCATAGTGTGAGGTGACTAACACTGAATCATAGCCCAACTGTTTGTAGGATGGTCACGATGAGAGAAAGGTAAGAATTATATAATAAATGAAAAAGTGAAAAATTTACTCTGATTTTTAGGTAATTTGGGTCGTGACAGGTTTAATGGTATCAGAGTTTGAGTTAGCCTGATATGAGTCGGTGTTAGTGGTTAAGAAAGTTTACATCCTTATGTACTGTGCATTTTTAGATACAATTGTGTATATCGAGATGGAAGTACAGCTAAGAATTTGGTTTTAAATGCAAGAATAGACTAATTAAATGATAGCCGTTATGGTTGAGAGGCGAGTACATGAGCTCAAGGCCGTTGAGGTAGGCTCGAGAGTCGTACTGAGTCACCACATGAGACTCGAGATGAGATCGGACAGAGTCTGACAGAGAGATCGGACAGTATTGAGACACGCTTCACAAGGTTGGAGCGAAGTGTGGAGATTATTTTGAGAGTAAATTGCTCAGAGCATGTATGAGATTTGAGGACGAGTCGGAGCATTGGTGGAAGTCCGCTCGACCCATCTTAAGAGTTAGACGTCCAGAATGGACATGAAAAATAATTCTAGATGTATTCCGGTGACAGATTATCCCAGATATTGTTTTAAGGAAATAACCGATGATCTTCGTTACTCTGACCCAGAGGAACTGGTTGATTAACGAGTATGAAACTCAGTTTATATTCCTAGGCAAATATGACTCGGACACGATGAACAGTGAGAATCGAGAAGTTTGAAAGTCATTGAAGGGATCAAATTGTCAATTAGAGTCCGATTAGCCCGTTAGATATCGCTACCTATGACAAGGTAGTGCGCAGACTACAGTGTGTGAATAAGATCATGAGTTGCACGCCTCTGAGATTGGGAAAGGTAGTAAGGGCAAAAATAGAGACAAAAAGAGAATAAAGAATGACAAAGATGTCAGAATGGGAAAATGTAGTTTGGTAAAGAATTAGATTTGATGAGTCACAGGGTAAGATAATTGATAAAAGGCCCCAATGTATCCAAATACAACACTTATGAGGGGTATTATGACTTGAGGACCCCGACCTGCTACGTAACAGTATAACAGAGTAGCAGTGTGAACAGTGTAAGATGTGAGGTAGTTACCACGGAAATAAGATGTTGGACGAGGGCGAGTGTATGCCTTGGACCAGGACACTATTGATGTTTCATTAGAAGTGGCGGAAGATACCACACGAATTAAGAATAATGAAGTGATTATTTTAATTGATCCTGGTGCCACGTATTTATTCATACCGCCTTCAGTTGCTTATAAATTAGTGAAAGATATGAAACCTGTACCCTTAGACAATATGATGATAGTTAGTTGATTTTCACTAACTGAATATGGGTATAGGGATTGTAAGTTGAAAACATCACTGAAATGTGTATTGTAAGTTTGACAAGTAATAAAAGAGGAGTAGCGATATGTAAAGTAAATTGGATTAAGCGATATGTAGTAGCGAATATGAATTGTGACCACATGGACTGATATGTAAAGTAATTGTGGTCAAGTCTAAAGGTTAATAAAGGTATTTTAAAATATCTCCCTGCCTGAAGACTTAACAGCGTCTAGAAGCGCACACATAACCTATAAACTGAAATCGATAGTCGTATATATACATTTAAAAATTGGGTACCTTTACTGGTACGATAAAGAAATATAAAAGTCGATTAATCATGAAGTTTTAAAATTAAAATTTTATAAAAGCTGTTAATAGAAGAAAAAGGAAATGATGTGGGCTAGTATCTTGAACGGAAACGATTTCAAAATGACATTATACGTTTATGCGTATAAAGGTCAAGGATATGAGTGATTGAAATATTTAGTGGAACTCAACTATGATGAGGTATTTAAAGCTTACCTGGACTGATTGGTTGTCATCTTTAGCGATGACATTTCGATGTATTCGAAGTCCAGGGAAGAGCATGAGTAGCAACAGGAAATTGTCTTACAGACGAGTGTTGAAAGTTTCTCAAAATGGGCTTCTCAGTTGACATGTATCGTTTGGGAAAAGATTGCTTGCCAGTAGGATGATAAGTATGTAAATAACTTTGGTGAGTTTTGGTATATTAAAAATAATGAACTGACCACCGTAAGTATTCTCACCATAACCAACAGCTCATGAGGTTTTAGTGTTTATGGATACCTCAAAATAAGAATTGAGCTGTATATTAATGTAAAATGGGAAGATAGTCGTTTATGGAACCAGTTAGTTCAAGGACCATAAGAGAAACTATTCGACCCATGATTTAGAGTTGGCAGCCGTAGCGTTTACACTGAAAGTATGACGCCACCACTTAAATGGTAAGAAATTTCAGGTATGCACTGATCGTAAAAGCCCCGAGTATCTGTTTTCACAGAAAAAGTAGAATATGAGATAACCAAGAGGGTTAGAGCTTTTAAGGATTATGATTGTGAACATTGTACCACCCAGGAAAGGCTATTGTAATGGTTGATGCCTTGAGCAGAAAGAGCCTCGGGATGGTATCACATATGATGGTCAGGGAGTGTGAGCTGCTAGAGCAGTTGTGTACCTCAGTAGCGATGTGAATCCCTTCTGATGATGACGGTGATTTTGTGACTGCTAGCCTGAGGTTAGAACCGAATTTGTGTGATCGGATTTGCCAGGCTTAGGGTGATGATCGGCATGGTGTCGATAGTGTGGATCATATTCAGAAGGGTGTAGTGACAGAGTTCACAGTGAGTGATGATAACTTGCAGAGGTTCAGAGATAGTATAAGTACTCCCCAGGACCACAGTTGATGATATAGTGTTATTGACAGAAGCTCACTCTACGAGATATACAGTGCATCTGAGAAGTAATAAATATATCGAAATCTCTAAAAATGATATTGGTGGTCAGATATAAAAAGAAACACTGTAAAGATTGTGGAGAAGTGTCTCCTATGTCAGCGGATTAAGGTAGAGCAATAGATGTATGCAGAGTCATTGCAGCCTCTACCTATAGTGACACGAAAAAGGGAACAAGTTACCATGAATTGCGTGATGGGTTACAGAGGACCCGGATAAATCATAAGGCTATCTGAGTGATAGTCGATAGATTGATTAAGTCTACCCACCTTCTGGCTATGAAAATCCCCAGATACTCTGAGTGTGTAGGCAAATTTTTATGTATGGAAAATTGTGCAATATTATGTAGCGTTCCAGTGAGCATGGTATCGGATAGGGATTCCCGCTTCACTTCTCACTTCTGGGAATATGTTTTTGGAAGCTATGGGACCCTGATTGTGTGTTAGCACGCTCTGTCCTCAGACAAATGGTCAGTCAGAGAGGACTGTACAGGTTCTGGAGGATGTGATGAGAGCGTGCGCCATTGATTTTATAAGCTCCTGGGATGATCAGTTGTTACCAATTGAATTCACCAATAATGACAATTGTCACTGGAGTATTGGGATGACCTTATATATGGCATTGTATAGCCGTAGGGAGTTATTCCCGACTTAGATAAGAAGTGGGTGACAAATAGAGAATTGTTCCCAAATTGGTAAGATAAACCTCTGAGGATGTTCAGTTAATTTGTGAGAGAGTAAAAACACCTCAGAGCAGATAGAAAAGCTATGCTGACAAGAGACAGGAAATCATTGGAAATTCACCGAGGGTGAATCATTATTGTTGACAGTTACTTGTCTTAAGGACATAACAAGATTCGGACAGAGATATTGGACAAGTGGGAGATAAGACCTGTAGGTTGATATTACCACTTGAATTAGCAGGCATCCACAATGTGTCCTATCTTTTGATGTTTCGAAAATAATATCCGGACCCAGTATATGTGATCAGATATGAGCTTCAACAGTTTAGCTCAATGAAAGTATAACATATGATTGGAAATCGATTCGGGCGTTAGACGGAAGGAGAAAGTGTTACGGTTTAAGATGATCTCCTTAGTTAAGTATGATGGAAATATTACACACCGGAGAAAGTCACTTGAGAATGACAGTTTATGTGCGATAGACGTACCCGGAGTTGTTTATGGACACATTTAACTTGGTTCTAATTTGGAGGACCAAATTTCTTAAGTGGGGGAGATTGTAAGACCCGATATTTTTGAGTGCATTTAAAAATGCAAAAGGACTTAAATGGTATTCCCGAAAACGTGCAAGGGTATAACGGTCAAAAGACCAAAATTCGGTATTATTCGGGACAAGAAAATTTAATTAAAAATATGAGATTGAGAAATCTTGATCAATAACGAAGAAATAATTAAATTTTGGGTTAAATTGATCAAGATATGAATTTATGGGAATAAACCAAAATTTTCGTATCGAAAAACGATCCCGAAAATAATCGAAAAATATACCGAAAAGGTAAAATCGGACTGATAAATTCATTTAGTGATTAAATGAATAAAATATAAATTTTTAAGGATATTTGTGTATTTTAATATTATTTTATTAAATAAAATAATATTAAAAATAAATTATAAATAAATAAATAATGTAAAAAAAAAAGAAAATTTGAATTTGCAAAACGCGAGGAGAGAGAAACCCGCAGAAGGCAAAACGGAAGTCGAAAAATCGAGAGTAAGGGAGATCCATCCAGCCAATGGCCACCGGCGACCAGGACCCCGGCCGAGGGCCGACGAAGCAGGCCCGACACCCGTGCAACCCACCGGCAGTCGTGACGCGGTGAGGTGGCCGGAATCGACAGATCGGAAGAGGAGACGCTGTGGGAGAGAAGCCTTGATTCGCCGGTGATGGCGTCGATTTGGTCCAACCCGAGGATCGATTTAGGAAGCCCATGCGATGGCGCACCGAACGGCGGTGGAATCGATCGGAGAACGGACCGGACGGCATCGGAATGACCAAATGGTGACTGAATCGGTCGAACCAGACTGAACCGGTCAAACCGTACCGGACTGAACCGACGGTTTGAACCGGGTTGAACCGGACTGGACCGGTTCAGCCAAAAAAAAAAGAAGAAAAAGGGAAAAAGAAAAAGAGGAAAAATTGGGAAAAATTCCAGAGATGCAATCGAGCTTCGGGTAAGTCGGTAAGCAGTCGAATTGACCGATTTAATTTTTGAAATATTTAATTTGATAAATAATCGACTGAAAGTTTACCCGAAAATATATTTAATTGTGTAGCTCGACGATTGGTATCAACCGAGAGCTCGAGACAGCCTCGATTTGTGTACGATCATGGAATCACAGTTAAGTAACCTTTATTTACGATAATTTTGCATCGTTATGCGTGATTGATATTTAACGCATAAATTACGAATTTAATTTTCGCATAAAAGAATTAAATTCTGGAAAATTGGATAAATTGTCGTAAATACTAAATTGGGATATTTGAGAATTTAGAACAACGCTAAATAAATTACTAATGGGCCCAATAAGCCCAATAGGCCTCGATAAAGTGTAGTAAACGGGCTTAAGGCCGATTAAGGCCCATTATGGTACAATCGGGCCCAATATGGGTAAACGGGCCTAATGATTTAAATTTAGCCCAAAAAATATGAAATACAATTAAATTGTATTGTATTTGACCTGATGAATGTGTATCCGTAGTTTCGAAGATTGGATTTGGAGCAAATCGGACTACGTGACGAGTCATCAGTGGAAAGGTCAGACTGTACAGAAAAATGAGGTAAGGGAATTATGTGAGTAGCTAGAGGTAGCTACGCGTATTTTAATAGTTTTTCTGTACACTGAATATGTATGTATACATGGTTATTGCATAATGATCCTAAAAGTGGTTTAAATAATTTTAAGGATCGAAATAGGTGAAAAGACTATTTTACCCCTATTGAGGGAAGTTTACCTAAGGATGGTGAAAGCATGACATGCATGAAATGCATGATTTAAGGAAATTTATAGTTTAAGGATTTTATTGGTTTTAATCAAAGCAAATCGATAGATTGGCCAGTAATTGCATGAATTTCACATGATAACACTACGTAAGTGTTATTTATATTTAAATGGACATTTCTTTGGAAAATATGCCAACTATCAAGTTTATATGGAAACAGATAGTGCCGACACATAGTTCGCACTATATCTACGTTTGTGAATGTGCATAAATGTGCTTGAGCGGTTGCTCGCACAGATTTGTGTGACATCATATGCATAAAATGTGCTGGAGCAGTTGTTCGCACTGATTTTATGATTTGATATGCATGAGAGCTGCTGGAGCCTAGCTCGCACTATGTTTTGACATGTTTTGACTTGTTTTGACCATATATGCATAAAATGGTGCTGGAGCGATTGCTCACACTAGTTTTAAATGATTTGACATGCATGAGAGATGCTGGAGCTTAGCTCGCATCCTGTTTTGATTTGATATTGCATAAAGCCGTGCTGGAGTGTAACTCGCACGAGATTTGATTTAATTATGCATAAAGTCGTGCTAGAGTGTAACTCGCATGAGATTTGATTTAATTATGCATAAAGCCGTGCTGGAGTGTAACTCACACGAGATTTGATTTACTTGAGCATTCACTCGTGCTGGAGCGTTGCTCGCACGAAGTTTTATATGGATTTATAACTCATTCATTTTTAAGTCGTACTGGATTTTTTCTCGTACGAGATTTTCATTGAGTTTTTATACATATCTGTACTTGAGCATTTCTCGTACGTGGATTTTACTTGAATTTATAATCAGTTTAAGTCGTTCTGGAGCACTGCTCGTACATAGATTTCGTTGATTTCTATGACACCGTGCTAGAGCTTCGCTCGCACGAGGTTTTCTGATATCATGAATATGTATGGAGCCATGCTTGAGCTTCGCTCGCACAGGGATTTATATGACATGCATATAGTCGTGTTGGAGCCTTTTGTAGACTGTGTGTCACAGTGAGATGATATGATCACATGTGCATACTGAGACAGAGATGATATGGGTGGATAAGACCTATTGCAGGCACCCTTGATTGAGCTTGGGTTCACGGAGTACGTTGTACCGTGTATATCACGCGGAGTACGCTGTACCGTGGGGATTGTTGGAGTGGAGTGGCATGAGCCACGAGGCAGCAAGCCTTGCCCTCGCAATCCTGGTGTTATGCTGTTCTGGCGGGTAGGACGACCCACCTCCTATTTCAGGTGTGATACCCCGCACACTAGGTACCGTGTTGCCAGGGATCACTAGGATATGGCCATAGTCCTCGATGTTACCGATAATTACCTACTTGTCTCACATGATATAACTTATGGTCTGTTAGACCAGGGTAGACCCGAAGGAGGGGTCAGGCCCCGGATTTGATGATTTTATGATTTCATGATTTTATGATTTGTGACCCTGAAAGACGGGTGATTTTATAACCGAAGTTTTATAATGAATTTTAAATGAATTATTTTATGAGATGATTGACCCAGAAGGGTTAGTTTTACTGCAGTTTTAATGAATTGATTTAAATGCAGTAGCATGATGATGTTTTTCATGCTTTCATTTGAAATCCATGATTTGTTTTACATGACATGAAAGACTGCATGATTTTGATTAAATTCATGCTTATTATGATTTAATTATGTCACATAAAATGCTATGAATGCATGAATTACATGATTTATATATGCACAAATAGATTTGGATAAACTAAGTCATTGATGGTTGCATGACTTTGTGTTTGATGATTTTAAATGAAAAGAAATGGATTTAAGGGCATGGCATTATGAGCATGTAGATAGTGGAGCTATCTACTTACTTGCATAATTGCCTTACTGAGCGTGTGGTTTGCTCACCCCCTTATTTTCCCATCCTTTCAGAGCACTCACAGAAATTAGTAAGTGGCTGAGGACTTGCATGCTTGGTATCCGCTGCTTCCCATCGAGAGACAAGTATACACATTTGTATGGTCTTGTATCTAAATATGTAATGCACAGTACTGTAAACGAACATTGATGTCGGGGATGTAGAGTTATAAATACCATTATGTATGTATTTAATTAAAGTCAAAGATAGTAAACTCTGATATATAAATGTGATTATGGAAATGAAATTGGTAATAGTGTGAGGTGACTAACACCGAATCATAGCCCAACTGTTTGTAGGATGGTCACGATGAGAGAAAGGTAAGAATTATATAATAAATGAAAAAGTGAAAAATTTACTTTAATTTTTAGGTAATTTGGGTCGTGACAGGGTCAGTCCGTCACAACCGCCAGCTATCAACTCCTCAACACCACAACAACACACGGTATAGCGTACTCCATGGCATATGCACGGTACAACGTACACCCATACCCTATCTCATGGTTGGGGTGTGAGACCCTATATAGTTTTCACCTTTTATATATATCTATATATATATATATATATATGTAAATGAATTCATAAGTATGGTGATATACTTGTAATGTGAATTATATGTAATGTAAGTCCATAAGTTTAAGGTACACACATGTAATAGGAGTTATGATTGTACGTACAAGTTACATTAGATATGAATATGAAGGAATGGACTTAAACATGGGAAGAATGTGAGTGAAATGGAATATGAGTAGTGTGGTAAAATGAAAGGAAGAAATGCATAAGATATGCACTTCCATTTGTTTTATATTAAGTACCTTTGGGTATACAAATATTTCACATGAGTTTTAATGAGTATGAAGTATTAATGGGTGCCATTTTCAAGTCTCAAGGGTGATCAGATGGAAAAATGACTAAGGCAGTAAATTGAGGGATTGTTTGGTATGTGTTACTGCAAAAAAACTACAGAAAATTTAGAAATATGAAGGTCAGATCAATCTCATAGGATGAGAGATTGATCTGGAAGAGCCAAAATGCTCTTATTTGAGCAATGGTATAGGGCAGATTGATCTCCAAAACACTCTGTAAAATACAGATCGATCCTTAAGGGAACAGATCGATCTCCTTAGCTCTCTGTTTGGAGCAGATCGATCTCAAGCTTCGACAAATCGATCTCATGCTTAAAATGTCGTGAAAAAAAGGGATTTAAATGGATCAGATCGATCTCCTCCTAGAGCAGATCGATCTCATCAAGCCAATTCTATAAATAGGAGCAGTGAATCTACTTGAGAATGAAAAAACACTTCACCCTTTCAACTCAAAAACCTAGCTTTCTCACTCCTAAATCCAGCCATTTTCAGTAAGATTTGAGGGAAAGCTATTAGAGACAAAGTTGTTCACATCAAAGAGAAGAACAACATAGTTGGGAGGTATTTTCCCCATTTGTTGGATTTAAGCAACAAGGTGCATTTCTATTGGAACAAGGAGGAAATCAAGCTAGGTGAGTTTCTAATGCAAATAGCCAAGTATATTTGTTTGGATATTGATGTGGGAAATAATTAGTATGCATAGAAATGATAGAAACTACCTAGAAAGTAAAGAATCCACCATAACCTAGAAATGGTCTAGTATGAGAAAGTGGAATGTAGGAGTATTAATGATGAATGAGTTATCTTAAGAGGATGATTGTGTTGTGGGTATGATTTGGATGTGCTGATATTGGAATAAATTGTGAGATTTACCACAATGGGTAAAATGTATATTTAAGGCATTGGATAAATGCTTAGTTGAACAAGAGTTAGAAACGTTAACTCAAGTGCTTGATGGATGAATTGCAGTTCTCGATGATACACCGGAGCAAGTCGAGATAAGAACGCGAGAAGCATAAAGGAGGAGAGTCGCACTCAAGTAAATCGAGGTAAGGGACTGTGTGTTAGCTATAGAGATGTTCGTATATATTTTACGACAATTTCGTAGATATATCGCTAGAATTAGTACGACATTACAATTCTATGAAATGATATGAAAGCATGAAATATACTATGATATATATGTATTGAGAAATGGGATGGGGTAAGGAAATAGCATGATATCCATGATTTCAATGATTTCTCAATTTTGTATTGATGTGGTGATTGAGAAATGATAACGATAGGTTGGCTAGTTTTACATGTTTTAGCATGGAAAGACATGCTGCATAAATAAACATGATTTGAGTTGAAAAGAGAAAATAGCCACCTATCGGATTTGAGATGAGATTGGTGTTGGAGCTCTAGCTCACACCCGTTTTAATGACTTGACTATGTGCTGGGGTGTTAGCTTGTACGTGTTTCTATGCTTTTGATGTGTCGTGCTGGAGTTTAACTCGTACGATGGTTTTGAGAAAGTGCTAGAGCTTGGTCGCACCTGTTTTTATTGAGTTAAGGTAAACCTGGGGATTCAGGACCCAATGGGATGCCAACCGATGGCCTTTGAATGGGCTGGGCCTTAATGATAAATCGTACCGCGCTGGAGTCTTGCGATGACTGTGTGTTACACTGCTTGCTCGCATGGTATATGAAATATGATTCAGGATGAAAATTCCATCGAAGTTGGATTATGGACTTGGGTCCACGGTCGTACGTAGTACTATGTAGTTATCCGTTGGTATACTATGTACCGCGCTGGGTACACGTGAGTACGACTATCACGTAGATGACACATGGCGTACCTTATACCG
Source organism: Firmiana major (assembly GCA_033439115.1). NCBI lineage: Eukaryota > Viridiplantae > Streptophyta > Magnoliopsida > Malvales > Malvaceae > Firmiana > Firmiana major. Next base: position 13,584,564 of record CM065903.1, on the reverse strand, counting down.
AGAGTATATGAGGAGATGAGGTTGATTGAGATGAGCCGGAGGGTAGGACTGACCCATCCCCCTTCAGGCGAAGTGATGCCCTGTGCACACCTGATCAGTGAGGCCTGGGATCACTGACTATGACCATATGTCGTGGATATTTGATTGCCGAAAATTCCATGCCTGTCTCAGAGATTTGAGGAAACAGAGACTGTAAGACCCAATTTTATTTAAAACACGAAATGAGAAAAGATCAAATGAAGGATTGAAATGGTAGTCCCGAACACGTGCAATGGTTAAATTGATCAAGATATGAATTTATAGGAATTAATCAAAATTTTACATCGAGAAATTATCCCGAAAATAATCAAAAAATATACTGAAAAGACAAAATAAGACCGATAAATTCAATTATTGATTTAATGAATAAAATAATATTTTTTGAAGATATTTTGGAATTTTTTAATATATTATAATGATTAAAATAATAATTAAAATAAATTATAAATAAAGAAAGAAAATGAAAAAAACAGAAAAACCGCGAAATGCAATTTTCTGAAAGAAATGGCGAAAACAAAGAAGGCAAACCGAGGGAGTCGATTTCCCTCCATCCGACGACCACCGGCAAGGTTGAGGGGCCGACGAAGGCAGCCCGACATCGGGTGACCCACCAACGGTGGCGGCGCGCCGTGGAGACGCCGGAATCAGAAGATCAACGGAGGTGAGGCCGAAAAAGGAGAAAGGAAATCAGCGGCCATCAGCACCGTTTTGGTCTAACCCGAGGCCCGATGATGAACGCCCAGGCCATGGCGAGCCGATTGGCACTGAAATCACGTTGGGAACCGATCAGATGGCGTCAGAACGGTGAAATAAAGCCTGAACCAGTACGGTCGGTTCAGTGCAGTGACGGTAAGTTGAGCCAGATCGGACCGATTCAGCCAAAAAGAAAATGAAAAAGAAGAAAAAAAGGAAAGAAAAAGAGGAAAATTTGGAAAAAATTTCAGGAATGCAATCGAGCTACGGGTAAGTCGGTAAGCTGTCGAAATTAACTGATTTAAATTATGAAATATTTAATTTGATTAATATTCGACTGAAAATTTACCCGAAAAAATATTTAATTGTGTAGCTCGATAATTGACGTCAAACGACAGCTCGAGACAGCCTCAATTTGCGTACTATCATGGAATCTCAAGTAAGTAACCCTTATTTACGACAATATTGCATTGTTATGTGTGTTAAAAATTTACCGCATAAATTACGGATTTAAATTTCGTATGAAATGAATTATATCTTGGAATTAGAGATATATTGTCGTAAATAATTCATTAAGCTATCCGAGAATTTAGAATGAGGCTCAATAAATACTGATAGGCCCAATGAGCCCAATAGGCCTCGATAATGTAAATAGTAAGTGGAAAATGGGCTTAAGGTCGATTAAGGTCCATTATGGTACAATCGAACCCAATATGGGTAAACGGACCCAATGATTTAAATTAAGCCCAGAAAATATGAAATACAATTAATTGTATTGTATTTGACCTGATGAACATTTATCCATAGTTCTGGAGATTTGATTGAGAGCAAATCGGACTGCATGACGAGACATTAGTGAAAGGTCAGACTGTACAGAAAAATGAGGTAAGGGAATTGTGTGAGTAGCTAGAGGTAGCTACGTGTATACATTGAATATGTATAAAGGTCCTAGAAATGGTTTAAAGATTTTAAAGACTCAAAATAGGAAAAGACTATTTTACCCCTATTGAGAAAAATTCACCTAAGGATGGTGAAAGCATGACATGCATGAAATACAGGATTTAAGGAATTTTCTGATTTAAGGAATTTTCTTGGTTTTTAAGCAAAGCAAATCGATAAATTGGCTAGTATTTGCATAAATTTCACAATATAACACTACGTAAGTGTTATTAAGATTTAAATGAAATTTCTTTGGAAAATGGGTCAACTATCAAGTTTATATGAAAACAGATAGTGTTGGCGCATAGCTCGCACTATATCTGCGTTTGTGAATGTGCATAAAATGTGCTTGAGCGGTTGCTCGCAACGACTTGTGTGACATCATATGCATGAAATGTGCTAGAGCGGTTGCTCGCACTGATTTAACTAATGTGAAATGCATGAGAGGTGCTAGAGCTTAGCTCACACTCTTTTTTGACTGTTTTGACTTGATATACATAAAATGGTGCTGGAGCGATTGCTCGCACTAGTTTTTATGATTTGACATTCATGAGAGGTGCTGGAGCTTAGCTCGCATCCTGTTTTGATATGATAATTGCATAAAAGCCATGCTGGAGTATAACTCGCACGAGATTTGATGTATTTATGCATAAAGTCGTACTAGACGTTGCTTGTACGAAGTTTTGAATTACTTAAGCATTCATTCATGCTGGAGTGTAACTCGCACGAGATTTGATTTATTTATGCATGAAACCGTGCTGGAGCGTTGCTCGCACGAAGTTTTGAATGATTTATGATTTTATATGGATTTATAACTCTTTTATAATTCTTTCAAAGTCATACTGGAGTACTACTCGTACGTAGATTTTACTGATCTTTATGAAACCGTGCTAGAGCTTTGCTCGCTAAGGGATTTATATGACATGCATATAGCTGTGTTGGAGCCTTCTGTAGACTGTGTGTCATAGTGAGATGATATGTCCACATGTGCATACTAAGACAGAGATGGTATGGGTAGATAAGACTTATTGCAGGCACCCCTAACTGAGCTTGGGTTCACAGAGTACGTTGTACCGTGTATGTCACGCGGAGTACGCTGTACTGTGGGGAATGTTGGAGTAGAGTGGCATTAGCCACGAGGCGGCAAGCCTTACCCTCGCAATCCTGATGTTATGCTATTCTGGTCGGTAGGACTGACCCACCTCCCGTTTCAGGTGTGATACCCCACACACTAGGTACCGTGTAGCCAGGGATCACTAGGTTATGGCCATAGTCCTCGTTGTTACTGATATAGTCACCTACTTGTCTCATATGATATAACTTGTAGTCTCGATAGACCAGGGTAGACCCGAGGGAGGGGTCAGGCCCCCGATTTTATGATTTTCTACTATGCTAATATATGTTTTAGAGGATTTTATGATATGTGACCCTGAAAGAATGGTAGTTTTATAATCGAAGTTTATAATGAATTTTAATGAATTTTTTTATAAGATGATTGACCCGGAAGGGTTAGTTTATACTGCAGTTTTAATTAAATTGATTTAAATGCAGTAGCATGATGTGTTTTCCATGCTTTAATTATAATTTCATGAAAAGATTTGTCTCTCATGATTTGATTTACATGGCATGAACTAATTTATGATCCTGATTTAATTCATGCTAATTATGATTTAATGATGTCACATAAAATGCCTTTGATGCATGAATTACATGATTTCTATATGCACAAATAGTTTTGATAAACTATGTCATTGATGTATGCATGGTTTTGTGCTTAGATTTTAATGAAAATAAATGGATTTTAAGGGCATGGCATTATGAGCATGTAGATAGCGGAGCTATCTACTTGCTTGCATAATTGCCTTACTGAGTGTGTTATTTGCTCACCCCCTTATTTTTCCATCTTTTCAGAGCACTCGCAGTAGTTAATGAGCGGCTAAGGACTTGCATCTTGGTATCCGCTGCTTCCCATCGAGAGTCAGGTATACATATTTATATATTTTTGTATCTGAACATGTAATGCACAGTACTGTAAACGTATATGATGTCGGGGATGTAAGGTTATGTAATTACCATTGTGTATGTATTTAGTTAAAGTCAAAAGATAGTAAACTCTTATATGTGAATGTGATTATGGAAATGGAATGGTAAATAGGTGAGAGGTGACTAACACCGAATCATAGCCCAACTGTTTGTAGGATGGTCACGATGAGAGAAAGGTAAGAATTAAATAATAAATAAAAAAGCAAAAAAATTTACTCTGATTTTTAGGTAATTTGGGTCGTGATAGTTTTTAGTATCAGAGCTAAGTTGGCCTGATATGAGTCGGTGTTAGTGGTTAAGGAAGTTTACATCCCCATGTACTGTGCATTGTTTAGATACAATTGTGTATATCGAGATGAAAGTGCAGCTAAGAATTTGGTTTTGAATGCAAGAATAGACTCAATAACTGATAGCCACTATGATAGTGGAGCGAGTACACGAGCTCGAGGCCATAGAGGTAGGCCTGAGAGTCGTACTGAGTCACCACATGAGACTCAAGATGAGATTGAAATGGAGGCTGATGTTGAGCATGCCCCACAGAGTCCGAAAGAGAGATCGGACAGAGTCTGAGAGAGAGATCGGATAGAGTCTGACAAAGAGATCGGACAGTATTGAGACATGCTTCGTGAGGTTGGAGCGGAGTGTGGAGAATATTTTGTGAGCTAATTGCTCAGAGTATGCATGAGATTTGAGGGCGAGTTAGAGCATTGGTGGAAGTCGGCTCGATCCATCTTAAGAATTAGACATCCAGAATGAACATGAGAAATGATCCTAGATGTATTCCGGTGACAGAATATCTCAGACACTACTTAGAGGAAATTACAGATAAAATTCTTTACTCTGACCCAGAGGAACTGGTTAATTAACGAGTATGAATCTCAATTTATATACCTGCCCAGATATGACCCCAACACTATGAACAGTGAGAGTCGAAATGTCTGAAAGTTCATGAAGGGCTCAGATTGTCAATTAGAGTCTGATTGGGCAGTTAGATATCACTACCTATGCCGAAGCAGTGCGCAGACTACAGTTGTGTGAATAAGATCATAAGTTGCACGCCTCTAAGATTGGAAAAGGTAGTAATGGCCGAAATAAAGACAAAAAGAGAATAGAGAATGACAGAGATGTCAGAACGAGAAAAAGGTACTTTGGTAAAAGCTTGGAGCTGATAAGTCACGGGGTAAGATGATTGGTAAGGCCCCAATGTATTCAGTTTCAACACTTACGAGGGGTATTGTGATTAGAGGACCTCGACCTGCTACGAAACAGTGTAGGATGTGTGGTAGATACCACGAAAATAAGATGTTGGATGAGGGCGAGTGTATACCTTAGACTAGGACACTACTGATGTTTCATCTGATATGGTGGAAGATACCACACTGGTTGTGAATAATGAAGTAATTATTTTAATTGATCCTGGTGCCACGCATTTATTCATACCGCCTTCGGTTGCTTATAAGCTAGGGAAAGATGTGAAGCATGTACCCTTAGGCAAGATGATGATGGTTAGATGGTTATCACTAACTGAGTATGGGTATAGGGATTATAAGTTAAAAACGGGGGAAAAGGATATGTCAGATTTTATTTAATGGAATATGAATAATTTTGAAGTAATATTTGACAATAGATTGATTCGGCTCAAACTATGTTGTTTAGATTGCTATCTTAAGATAGTGATGTTTTTACCCTTGAAAAGTGTACTGTAAGTTTTAATAAGTAATGAAAGAGTTTGTTATAAGTGATATATGAAAGGAGATAAGCTTTGAGATGTGATAGATCCTGAATACGAGATATATTGGAATAAGAGGCGTATGCAAGGTAAGAATATCTTTGATATGTAAAGTAATTTGGATTAAGCGATATGTAGTGAATATGAATTACGACCAAGGATAAGAGGAGGATAAATCCATAACCAGTCTATGTGGTCAAGTCTGAGGGTTAATAAAGATATTTCAAAATACCTTCTCGCCTGGAGACTTGACAGCGTCTAGAAGCGCACACATAACCTATAAATTGAAATCGACAATCGTAATATATATACATTTAAAATTTGGGTACCTTTACTGGTAGAATTCGATTAATCATGAAGGTTTAAAAATTAAAATTTTATAAAAGCTGTTAATATAAGAAAAAGGAAATGGCGTGGGTTAGTATCTTAAATGGAAGCGATTTCAAAATAACATGATATGTTTATGCGTACATAGGTCAAGGATATGGGTGATTGAAATATTTAGTGGAACTCAACTACGATGAGGTATTTAAACCTTACCTGGATCGATTGGTTGTCATCTTTAGCGATGATATTTTGTTGTATTCGAAGTTCAGGGAAGAGCATGAGTAGTAATTGGAAACTGTCTTACAGACAAGGTGTTGTGAGTTTCTCGAAATGGGCTGCTCAGTTAACACATCTTGTTCGAAAAAGATTGTATGTCAGTAGGATTATAAGTATGAAAGTAGCTTCGGTGAGTTTTGGTATATTAAAGTAATAAACTGACCACCGTAATTATTCTCACCATACCCAACAGCTCAAGAGGTTTTTTAGTGTATATGGATACCTCAAAATAATGAGTGGGCTGTGTATTGATGTAAAATGGGAAGATAGTCGTTTATGGATCCAGATAGTTCAAGGATCATGAGAGAAACTATTCGACCCATGATTTAGAGTTGGCAGCCGTAGCGTTTACACTAAAAGTATGGCGCCACCACTTATACGGTGAGAAATTTCATATATGCACTGATCATAAAAGCCCCGAGTATTTGTTTTCACAGAAAGAGTAGAATATGAGATAACCAAGAGGATTAGAGCTTCTAAGGATTATGATTGTGAACATTATACCACCCAGGAAAGGCTAATGCAATGGCTGATGCCTTGAACAGAAAGAGACTCGGGATGGTATTACCTATGATAGTCAGGAGCGTGAGCTGCTAGAGCAGTTGTGAGCCTCAGTAGTGATGTGATCCCTTCTGATGATGACAGTGATTGTATGACAGTTAGCCTGAGGTTAGAACTGGATTTGTGTGATCGGATTTGCCAACCTTAGCATGATGATCGACATAGTGTCGATAGTGTGGGTCAGATTCATAAGGGTACAGTGACAAAGGTTCAGAGACAGTATAAGTGCTCCCCAGGACCATAGTTGCTGAGATAGTGTTATTGTCAGAAGCTCACTCTTCGAAATATACAGTGCATCCGGGAAGTAATAAATATATTGGAATCTCTAAAAAGGGTATTGGTGGTCAGATATGAAAAGAGACATTGTAGAGTTGTGGAGAAGTGTCTCGTCTATCAGCAGATAAAGGTAAAGCAAAAGAAGTTGTAGGGTTATTACAGTCTCTACCTATATTGATACGAAAATGAGAACAAATTACCATGAATTTCGTGATGGGTTACAGAGGACCCAGATAAATCACGAGGCTATCTGGGTGATAGTCGATAGATTGATTTAGTTTACCCACCTTCTGGCTATGGAAATCCCCAGATACTCTGAGTGCGTAGGTGAAGTTATATGTAAGGAAGATTGTGGAACATTATTTAGCGTTCCAGTGAGCATGGTATTAGATAGGGATTCCCGCTTCACTTCCCACTTCTGGGAACGTTTTTTAGGAAGCTATGGGAGCCCGACTGAGAATTAGCACAGCTTTACATCCTTAGACAGGTGGTCAGTCAGAGGGGACTGTATAAGTTCTGGAGGATATGATGAGAGCGTGTGCCATTGATTTTATAAGCTCCTGGGATGATCAATTACTACGAATCGAATTCGTCAATAATGACAGTTGTCACTTGAGTATCAGGATAACATTTTATATGAGGCATGGTATGGTCGTAGGGGTTGTTCCCCGACTTAGATAAGAAGAAATGGGTGACAGATAGAGAATTGCTTTTGAATTGGTAAGACAAACCTTTGAGGATGTTCAGTTAAATTGTGAAAGATTAAGAACACCTCAAAGCAGACAGAAAGACTATGCTGAGAAGAGACAGAAACCATTAGAATTCACCTAGGGTGAATCAATATTGTCGGAAGTTATTTGTCCTAAGGGCATAAGGACATAATGAGATTCAGAAAGAATGTAAATTGAGTTTCATTAGATTGAATCCTTTGAGAGATTGGACAAAGTGGGAGATAAGGCTTATAGGTTGGCATTACCACTTGAATAAGCAGGCATCCACAATGTGTCCCATCTTTTAATGCTTCGAAAATACTATACGGATCCAGCATATGTGATCGGATATGAGCTCCAATAGCTTAGCTCAATGAAAGTATAACGTATGTTGAAAAATTGATTCGGGTATTAGACGGAAGGAGAAAGTGTTGAGGTTTAAGACGATCTCCCTAGTCAAAGTCCTTTGGTAGTATTACACTCCGAAAAAAGTCACATGAGAATTAAAGAGTATGATGCGATAGACGTACCCGGAGTTGTTTATAGACCCATTTGACTTGGTTCTAATTTGGAGGACCAAATTTCTTAAATGGGGGAGATTGTAAAACCCGATTTTATTTAAAACACGAAATGAGAAAAGATCAAATGAAAGATTGAAATGGTAGTCCCGAACACGTGCAAGGGTAAAACAGTCAAAAGATCAAAATTCGATATTTATCGTGACAAGAAAATTAAATTAAAAATATGAGATTGAGAAATCTTGATCAATAACGAAGAAATAATTAAATTTCGGGTTAAATTGATCAAGATATGAATTTATAGGAATTAATAGAAATTTTTACATCGGAAAATTATCCCGAAAATAATCGAAAAATATACCGAAAAGACGAAATAAGACCGATAAATTCAATTATTGATTTAATGAATAAAATAATATTTTTTTAAGATATTTTGAAATTTTTAATATATTATAATGATTAAAATAATAATTAAAATAAATTATAAATAAATAACGAAAATGAAAAAAAAACAGAAAAATTGCGAAATGCGATTTTCTGAAAGAAATGGCGAAAACGAAGAAGGCAAACCGAGGGAGTCGGTTTCCCTCCGTCCGACGACCACTGACGAGGCTGAGGGGCCGACGAAGGCAGCCCGACATCCGACGACCCACCAGCGGCGGCGACGCGCCGTGGAGACGCCGGAATCGGCAGATCGACAGAGGTGAGGCCGAAAAGGGAGAAAGAAAATCAGCGGCTATCGGCACCGTTTTGGTCTAACCCGAGGCCCGATGATGAACGCCCAGGCCGTGACGAGCTGATTGGCATCGAAATCACGCTGGGAACTGGCCGGACGACGTTAAAATGGTGAAATGAAGCCTGAACCGGTATGGTCGGTTTAGCGCAGTGACGGTATGCTGAACCGGACTGGACCGGTTCAGCCAAAAAGAAAAGGAAAAAGAAGAAAAAAAAGGAAAGAAAAAGAGGAAAAATTGAAAAAATTTCAGTGATGCAATCGAGCTACGGGTATGTCGGTAAGCGATCTAAATTGACCAATTTAAATTTTAGAATATTTAATTTGATTAATATTCGACTGAAAATTTACCCGAAAAAATATTTAATTGTGTAGCTCGACAATTGACGTCAAATGAGAGCTCGAGACAGCCTCGATTTGCGTACTATTATGGAATCTCGAGTAAGTAACCCTTATTTATGATAATATTATATCGTTATGCGTGTTAAAAATTTACCGCATAAATTACAGATTTAAATTTCGCATAAAATAAATTATATCTTGAAATTAGAAATATATTGTTGTAAATAATTCATTAAGTTATCCGAGAATTTAGAATGAGGCTCAATAAATATTGATGGGCCCAATGAACCCAATAGGCCTCAATAATGTGAATAGTAAGTGAAAAACGGGCTTAAGGCCCATTATGCTACAATCAGGCCCAATATGGGTAAACAGGCCCAATGATTTAAATTAAGCCCAGAAAATATGAAATACAATTAATTGTATTGTATTTGACCTGATGAACATTTATCCGCAGTTCCGGAGATTTGATTGAGAGTAAATCGGACTGCATGACGAGACATCAGTGAAAGGTCAGACTGTACAGAAAAATGAGGTATGAGAATTGTGTGAGTAGTTAGAGGTAGCTACGCGTATTTTAATAGTTTTTTATACACTGAATATGTATGTATACACTGAATATGTAGAAAGGTCTTAGAAATGGTTTAAAGATTTTAAGGACTAGAAATAGGAAAATACTATTTTACCCCTATTGAGGGAAATTCACTTAAGGATGGTGAAAGCATGACATGCATGAAATGCATGATTTAAGAAATTTTCTGATTTAAGCAATTTTCTTGGTTTTTAAGCAAAGCAAATCGATAAATTGGCCAGTATTTGTATAAATTTCACAATATAACACTACGTAAGTGTTATTAAGATTTAAATGAAATTTCTTTGGAAAGTGGGCCAACTATCAAGTTTATATGAAAACAGATAGTGTTGGCGTATAGCTCGCACTATATCTGCGTTTGTGAATGTGCATAAAATGTACTTGAGTGGTTGCTCGCACTGATTTTACTAATGTGAAATGCATGAGAGGTGCTAGAGCTTAGCTCACACTCTTTTTTGACTGTTTTGACTGCTTTGACTTTATATACATAAAATGGTGCTGGAGCGATTGCTCACACTAGTTTTTATGATTTGACATTCATGAGAGGTGCTGGAGTTTAGCTCGCATCCTGTTTTGATATGATAATTGCATAAAAGCCGTGCTGGAGTGTAACTCGCACGAGATTTGATGTATTTATGTATAAAGTCATACTAGAGCGTTGCTCATACGAAGTTTTGAATTACTTAAGCATTCATTCGTGCTGGAGTGTAACTCGCACGAGATTTGATTTATTTATGCATGAAACCATGCTGGAGCGTTACTCGCACGAAGTTTTGAATGATTTATGATTTTATATGGATTTATAACTCTTTTATAATTCTTTTAAAGTCGTACTGGAGTGCTACTCGTACGTAGATTTTACTGATCTTTATAAAACCGTGCTAGAGCTTTGCTTGCATGAGATTTTTAGATATCATGAATATGCATGGAGCCGTGCTAGAGTTTCACTCGCACAGGGATTTATATGACATGCATATAGTCGTGTTGGAGCCTTCTGTAGACTGTGTGTTACAATGAGATGATATGTCCACACGTGCATACTAAGACAGAGATGGTATGGGTGGATAAGACATATTGCAGGCACCCCTGACTGAGCTTAGGTTCACGGAGGACGTTGTACCGTGTATATCACGCGGAGTACGTTGTACCGTGGGGATTGTTGGAGTGGAGTGGTATTAGCCACGAGGCGGCAAGCCTTGCCCTCGCAATCCTGATGTTATGTTGTTCTAGTGAGTAGGACCGACCCACCTCTCGTTTCAAGTGTAATACCCTGCACACTAGGTACCGTGTAGCCATGGATCACTAGGTTATGACCATAGTCCTCGTTGTTACTGATATAGTCACCTACTTGTCTCACATGATATAACTTGTCATCTCGATAGACCAGGGTAGACCCGAAGGAGGGGTTAGGCCCCCGATTTTATGATTTTCTACTATGCTAATATATGTTTTAGAGGATTTTATGACATGTGACCCTAAAAGAATGGTGGTTTTATAACCGAAGTTTTATAATGAATTTTAATGAATTGTTTTATGAGATGATTGACCCAAAAGGGTTAGTTTATACTGCAATTTTAATTAAAGTGATTTAAATGCAGTAGCATGATGTGTTTTCCATGCTTTAATTATAATTTCATGAAAAGATTTGTCTCTCATGATTTGATTTACATGGCATGAACTAATTTATGATCCTGATTTAATTCATGCTAATTATGATTTAATGATGTCACATAAAATGCCTTAGATGCATGAATTACATGATTTCTATATGCACAAATAGTTTTGATAAACTATGTCATTGATGTATGCATGGATTTGTGCTTGAGATTTTAATGAAAAGAAATGGATTTTAAGGCATGGCATTATGAGCATGTAGATAGCGAAGCTATCTACTTAATTGCATAATTGCCTTACTGAGCGTGTTGTTTGCTCACCCCCTTATTTTCTCATCTTTTCAGAGCACTCGCAGTAATTAATGAGTGGCTAGGGACTTACATCTTGGTATCTGCTGCTTCCCATTGAGAATCAGGTATATATATTTATATAGTTTTGTATCTGAACATGTAATACACAATACTGTAAACGTATATGATGTCGGGGATGTAAGGTTATGTAAATACCATTGTGTATGTATTTAGTTAAAGTCAAAAGATAGTAAACTCTGATATGTGAACATGATTATGGAAATGGAATGGTAAATAGGTGAGAGGTGACTAACACCAAATCATAGCCCAACTGTTTGTAGGATGGTCACGATGAGAGAAAGGTAAGAATTAAACAATAAATGAAAAAGCGAAAAACTTTACTCTGATTTTTAGGTAATTTGGGTTGTGACAGAGACAATCTCAAAAAAGAAAGAGATTTGAGGAAAAAAGGAAATGATTGAGACAAGAAAGAGATTCTTGTGTATTTGATAAATCTCTTATTTAAACACTTGTGCCGTGAGGGCATTGTTTTATGAATCATGTTTTAAAATGGAAGCATGACATATATGATTTACATGAAAATGCAAATAAGAAATGTATGTTTAAAAGCATTTTTGTATAATATTTCCATTTATAATGAAAACATGATTTTGGTTTATACATGCATGGGCTATGTAGGTAGTACGATATTTACCTGCTAGCATTCATTTCCTTACTGAGCTGTGGTTTGTTCATACCACTATTTCCCTCCTCCAGGTACTGAGAAGTAGGAGAGCGGTGGTCTCTAGATTCCTTTTTGAGTTGGACAGCTCCCATCAATTATAAAGGTATAAGAACAGTATACACAAGAGCATTTTGTATCTATTATCTTGTATCGCACAGTTATACCTAAGAAATGTAATAGTTTTATGGGAATGTTATGTAAAGATATTATTATATAATTAATTTTGTATATTTATACACATGTGGGAGTGTGAATTAAATTTTAAATATTTCTGTTGTAAATTCAAGGAACTTAAGTAATTGCATCGCCTCACAGCCCAACCGTAGTAGCATAAGTATAGATAAAGGACACCCGGAAGTGGGGTGTGACATGGGATGCCTGTCATAGGTCTTAGCCCTCATACCATGAAAAATAAATGTCACGTCTCTAAATCCTCGTGCGAATATCTCAACAGTATAACACTCAGTCAACGCGAGGAAATCGTCACAATTTTTCTAACATGTCTTATATATCACATTAAAACTACAATGCGCACCTTTGAGTGTGACTCACAATCAACACCCCGCTCAAATACTGTTTATACATATATCAGTGCGCGCCTTGAGTGTGACTCACAGTCGACACTCTACTCAAACACTGTTTCACACATCACAAACTAGAACTCTAGTGCGAGTAACACTCCAGCACTAGGTTATGCATAGTTTATGTTTCAAAACAAGTACGAGCAATTGCTACAGTACCATGCTATGCACAAGACATATAAAACTGAGTACGAGCAATGCTCTAGTATTCTATCATGCATGTCATGTAAATCTAGTGCGAGTCATACTCCAGCACTAATTTATATGGAAAACATTTGAAATCAAGTGCGAATTGTGCTCCAACACGATTTATTTTCACATAATTCGATAGATGACTCTTTGAAAGGGATGATTTTCAAAACATAAAAATCAGCACTATAAATTGTGCTATTTCTCATCAACCATGAAAACATTAGCCCATCTATCTATTCTTCTACTAAACAGCAATAAAAACACTCAAAATTATGATTTTCATGCTCTTTAGGATTTTTCCTAAAAGTTGACTTTTTTCCTAACTAGGGGCAAAATCGTAATTTGTGATTATTGGGTCGCTATAAATATTATTCACTTTCTTTGACCCTCAGAGTTTTTAAGTGAATGTAAATGCAGATGAAAATATATGCAGGTACCTCTAACTACTCGTAAAAATCCCTTACCTAAACTCACTCGAGAAATTTTACTTTCTCAACGCTGCTCGGTCCAGCAGTCTGATTAGCTCCTCTAACAACCTCTAGAGCTGCATATAACTATTCATCAAGTTAATTTTACTTTTCTTACTGTATTTCACATTTAATACAATCTATTTCACTTAATGGGCCTTAATAAACCTTAATGGACCTAACACTGCGTTAAGCCCATTTCAATTTACTATTTATTTTCGTTGGGTCTATTGGGCTTGTGGGACCCACCAACTCTTATTGGGCTTGTTTGAGACCCATTACACCCCTTTTGGGCTGAAACCAATTGGACTTGGCCCATTGGACCTCTCGGCCATGGCATGTGGCCGAGAGCAATCACGCCATACCGTGCCGCGCACCACGCCACCATCATGCCGATTGCTAGCCATTCACTTAGGCATTTTCACAAACACTTGGTTGGGAATGGTCTTAAGCTTAACTTAGTTCATTTAGGCATTTTATCAAACACCTTGATTGCCAACTTAATTCATCCACCGATTGATCAAATTGATTAAAATTAACTATACCATAATCATAAACACATGTATACCAACTTATTCATACCTTAAAATCAATTGGGAAATCATTAATTTATAATCACCCACTCTCGGCTAATCCATGTTCATGGTGATTTCATGTGTTTCAATGCTTAAAACATATACCAATCAACTCCACATAATCCATAGATTAACATATATGAATTTGAAAGCTTGAAATTATACCCAGCTTGCACTTTCACACTTGGCTGAAACTTTGTAGCCTCTCGGGTTGCTCACTTTGACTCCTTGATAGCCAATTCCAACATATGTTATTCCTCTCTCAATATGGAACAACTTTCTTGAAGATCACTTGTTCTAAATATGTCTCTAACCTAGTGATTTCTAGTGAGAGAAAGCTTGAAAACTATTTGGTTATGGTTTCTTCACTTTGCCAAAAATTAAAGGATGAAGATGATTATGTGTTGGCTGATATTTATAGCCTAAAGACTTAGCCTTTAAGTCACCATCTCAGCCACCTTAATTGACTTTTAAAAAGTTTAGTTGATGGTTACCAAAATAGATTTTGCTACCTTTTATTAATGAGTTTTAATTTATAATAATGAGCTTTCGATTTGGGCTTTTCTTCTGGGCTGAATATTTTTCTACCAATTGGGCCTTCAATTGTCTTCATATTGGACCCACCAAATGGCCCAACAATTCGACCCATTGAGCTTTCCAAATTCGGCCCACATTTGTTATACCTTAATGGGCTTTAAAATTTTCGACTTTGGTCCATTGCGTTTTACCCATTTAGATTTAATTCGAAATTCATCCAAATAATTTTTCCTTACTTCAGGGGAAGAATATCTTGTATTCTAACTAAAAATATTTTTTCCAATTTTTTCTCCATATTTAGGTTAATTTCTAACCATGGTTAGTAAACTTTGGTCAAAGTCCACTTTTCTTAACCATTGATCACGTTTTACTTTTTTTCTCAAAAATTCAAAAGTATCACTTTCCATGGTTCACACTCTTGTCTTTACGTTTTGACTATTTTCGGGAGGCGAATATATCAAATACCCCTCAAACGGACCATTTCAGACTCGTTTAGCCTCTTTTTGGCTTTTACTAGACTTATATGTGTTCGGGACCAAATCAAACTGATTTTTCTTCATGAACCCACTATAATTTCAATCATAAGTTCTTCTCTTCAGTCAGAATGATTTAGATCCTCTTAGTTTAACCTGTGGCTCTTATAGCCTTTTATCAACCTTTACGTAGTTTATATGTGTTTATTCACTTTACTTATAATTTCGTTGTAGTAAATACTCTTCTTATGATTCAACCAATATAATAAATATTCGTACTTATATGAATCATAAGGGATAAGCTACATCAAAATCCGAGTCTTACATATTAATTGTTTGAAAAATTATTATTTTATCTAAACTATATTTTTTTCTTTATTGAAAAAGAAAAAAATTAAAATATAAAAATAGAAAGAAAGAAATAAAGAAGGAGGAAAAGAAGGAAAAGAGAAAAAATAAGGAAAAAATGAAGAAAGTAAAAAATAAATTGAATTAATGAATTAATCTATGAATATTATTATCTTATTAAAAGTTTAAGGTAATTTTTTAATTTAACTTTAGAAATAAAATATAAGTATTTATTACTTAATTATACTTGATTAGAATTAATTCTTTCTTTTTGAAAAAGATTGAATCATGTTATGCTAAGAAGATGAGGAGAATTCTATGGTAAAATCAAAATTTTTTTATCTTACCGTAAGATCAATGTAAACAAACATGATTAAATATCAAATTAATATTATTAAACGTAAAATAAATTTGAAAATATAGTAATCACGTGTAAATACATTTTGTAACAAAATTATCATTTATTTTTGTATATTGATTTTAATTTTTACATATATTTTCATGCGTTTACTATATTTGTTAACATATTTAAAACACTAAATTTATATTTAATTATATGGATTTATATCGATCAAAAAGTTCCCTTTATATTAACATACGACATCGTTGGAAACCCCTACTGATATTAATTCCGCCGGCCGCTCGGGGCCCGAAATCGGCTAATTGGGATGGGTCTTGTGTTTTTTTCCGCTTTTTCTCATTCGCTGAGTGGCTTCAGCAGGTACTCGCCGCCCTATAGAAACCAACAAATCTCTTCCTAGTTTCAAAATAAAAATTTAATTATCCCCGCCAAATATAAAATCCCCGAACCTCTGGCAAAACCTTCAATCACCAAACCCGAAAATCGTCAAATCCTTGAATCGTCGTCGCCTATCCGCGAAAGGTTCTTAAAAGAAAATTATGGAGGGAGGCTTAATTTCAGTAGATCGATGGGCAACGGGCAGCCAAGCTTACTTCTTAACGCACCTGCACGCGGACCACACTCAAGGCCTGACCTCAACCTGGGCCAATGCTCCCATTTTCTGCTCCCACCTCACCGCCAAACTGTTCCCCTTCAAATTCCCAAACTTCAAACTCTCCCTTCTTCGCGTCCTCGACCTCGGCTCCTGGCACACACTCTCTCTCATTTGCCCTTACACTGGATCAAAAGTTACAGTCCAAGTCATGGCCATTGACGCTAACCATTGCCCCGGTTAGCCAAAATGCATATTATACTTTAAAAAAAAAAATCAATTTCTATTTGTTTTTAAAATTTCTGACTTGTTTGATTATTTGGCAGGTGCAGTTATGTTCTTGTTTCGTGGAGAGTTTGGATACATGCTCAACACTGGTGATTTCCGATGGGAAAAGAACAACGAGAGGGCAAAATTAGGAAGGGAAATGCTGCTGAATGCTCTGAAGAATGATGTGGTTGATGTTCTTTACTTGGATAACACGTATTGTAATCCTTCCTACGAATTTCCTTCCAGGGAAGTTGCTTCTCAGCAGGTGCTTTTAAAATTTTCTAATTGAGTTTATTTTTCTTCAAGCAATCAATTTCAAGTAATTTTGGTACTTGCTGCTTTACAACTAGTATACAGTCAAATTTGTGAACTTTTGAACCATAGATATTTCCCTGCTTGTTGATTTTCAATACTAGAAAATTTGTGATCATATATGAAGCATTTCTGGGGATGAAAAGGGGGGAAAAAGGAGGGAAAAGTAAACTAGAATTATAAATAGCAATCTGTAATATTGCTTAACAGTTTTCTTCTTAATCCACAAGAACGGATATTATGTCTTGTATCATATTTACTGAAATTGTGAAATTTGACATGGTCTGTATCCGTTGGAGACATACAATCTAAATATGGGTTTGTGGTAATGGCCTGTTATTGTAGGATAAACTATGGAGCTGAAGACATTGAATTTGATTCTCTTACTGCTTTAATATCTTGATGATAACAGGTTGTTGACATCATTACTTCCCATCCAGAACATGACATCATCATTGGGATTGACACCTTGGGCAAAGAAGATCTTTTGCTTCACATCTCAAATGCACTTAATACAAAGGTATGCTCTTTCCACTTGTTGAAGTTGATTATATGATTTGTTTTCTCTATAAGAATATAATCTAGACTATTAGTTGATTTATTCGGTTGAATGAGATTTCTTCTGACATCACGGCGGCAGATACTTGAGAGGTTCTACCTTTCCGATTTAACTTCTTCGATCCACATCAAATCATTATTAGTACACTTTATGACCCGAGAGATTGCTTAGTTCTCTGCTTCAATTCTACAAATATTTAGGATGCAGTATAATAAACCCGGCTTTCTCTATTTGCTCACGTACCATGTTAAAGTCTGTGTGTCTGCGTTGGCTATTCTTTCACATGCATCACTTCTTACGAGAAAACCTTACTTTAAAGAGATGAATGGTTACAGTGCTTTTTAGATTTTCTTTCTTTTACACAGAGCATGTTCATATTTGAAGATTAATGACGATTTATCTGTTACATTTTTAAGCATTTCCAATCAGTTATTCATTATTTTCCCTTCTTCCTCTTCTGTGGAATCCTTGTAGATTTGGGTTTGGCCAGAGCGCCTCCAATCCATGCATTTCCTTGGGTTCCACGACATTTTCACGACCAAAACATCCCTTACAAGGGTGAGAGCTGTCCCTCGTTACAGTTTTAGCATCAAGACTTTAGAGGCATTAAATTCAATGCGCCCAACTATAGGAATCATAGCATCTGGTCTACCGTGGGTTGTTAAACCCCTTGAAGGATATGAGAGGCATTTTGGTTCTCTTTTAACTTTTCGTTACAACAGAAGCAAAGTGAGTTCAAGAGGTGGGAAGCAGAATGATAAAATAAATAACAATTTAGGATCTGTAAAAAGGTTACACAAGTACATATATTCAGTCCAATATTCTGATCACTCATGCTATCGGGAGATAGAGGAGTTTATTAAACTTGTGCAGCCGATTAACATGAAAGGCATTGTATCTTCATCATTTTGCTATGTTGATCCTCTTTATTACTTTGGCCGCCTTTGTGGAATAAACCAACCTTCACAAAGATTACACCATCAACATCAAAACAAAGAGGGAGGGGATAGAGTTGTACCTGTCCATACAAACTCTAAGTTTGGAAGAGGTTGTTATACCGAGGTAGTAAAGAAAAGAAAAAGGGTGGTTGGTCATTTAGGAGTTCATCCGAGCAGGGTGAGTGTGCTGAGACGAGCTAGGAGAGGTGTAAAGCTTGCTGAAACTGAGAGTTCTGATTGACCAGAGACTTTAGTTGAATCTAGGTATCTAGTAAGCAGGCAATGCTGTAATTTTGTAGATGATGTTGACTGTTTCAAGTAATTGAGAAATGAAATTGTAGAATACAGGAATTCGTTGAATTGGTGTATACTGTAAAGCTTAGTTTTTTCTTTTTTTTTTTTTTCTCCCTAATTTGCTATATAAATTTATGGTTTCTGCTTAATTAGAACTATAAAAAGTGGCTGCATGTAGATTGGAGAGGTTCCAAAAATGGTCTGATTCAAAAGTCTGAAGATGATAGGAGAGATGCTATGGGGCATGATGATGGATTTGTCATCTTAGTGATTATACGTGACAAGAACTAAGAACTGAATACATTCTTAGGTGTTAAAAGTCTTGCCTTTTATTTGGGTTTTTTAGATGATGCTCTAGTTGAGATGTAATCAGCCACATACATGACCATTGCTGCGTTGCTTAAAATATATATTTCTGATCAAGTTTCTTTTCTTTTTTTATGGAAAAGCAGAATTCGCTTCAAAGTTGCAGCTCTTGTAGAGTTTTCTCACATTTTCATTCTGTGTAAATGTGAATTTAAGTTGATCAAAATAGGCTAAAGCTTCAAAGGCACATTAGTAAAAGGCATTGTCTAATTGTTAGACATGTCTATTCTTATATGAACGTATAATTTAAGGTTTTGCTTGATAGGGTGAAAAGAAAGATGAAAAATTGGATGGAGGGAAAAATGGAGATGGAAAAATGTTAATTTTTTTTTTTTTAGGTGTGCTTGGTAGGAAAGATGAAAAATGTGAAAGAAAATATAATTTTCTTACTTCAATTGTTTGGTAGAATAAAAATGAAAGGAAAGAAAATAAAATTATATTAATTTATCATTATATCATTACTTAGTTAAGATAATAAAATAGAATTAAAAAGAATAAAAGATAAATTTGTAAATATAATATATGACTCATATCTCTCTAATTTTTTTCACTAATCGTTTTAATTTAAAATGATTTTGTTTTGTTAATAAGGAAAAAAAACGACAATTTTTTTTATTTTCTTTCCATCAAATACTAATAAAAATTATTTTCTTTCTATTTTTCAACACACTCCCTTCAGTCTTTATAATTTTTTACCCCCCGCGAACCACACTCTAAAGCTTTGGTTGGTAGAGTGAAAATAAAAATGGAAAGATGAAAAATTGAAGAGAGGGAAAAATGAAGAGATGAAAAATATTAATTTTTTTTTCTTTCATTACTTGGTAGAATTAAAAAATGGAAAAAGAATAAATTATATTAATTTATCGTTATGTCATTATTTTGTTAAAATAATAAAATTAAATTAAAAAATAAAAGAAAATTTTAAAAAGTACATGCATGATTCATATATTTCATTTTCAATTCACTAATCTTTTCAATTTAAAATGATTTGGTTTTGTTAATAAATAAAGAAAATAACAATCTTTTCTATTTTCTTATTTATTTTTTTCCTACTAAAAACTAAAAAAAAATTATTTTCCCTTCATTTTTTTTACTCCTTTCTCTTTATCCTTTTACTTTTTTATTTCACTTTTTTACCCTATCGCCTTAAATGTGAGATTGCTTTTGCTTAATTTTCTGTGAATTTTATGCTTAGGTTTTCGAGTGTGTTTGCCCTACAAAATGTTGCAATTGCCAAGTGCAAGGCCTCGGGATTGGGCTCATAGGATGGTTAATTGGGTTCACCTCGGCCTTAAATTTATGTTCTGCACTGTAATCCAACCCATTCTGACCTTAATGTCACTATTTTTGGATCTTAAGCCTGCTTATATAGGGTCGGGCAGGTATTTCACCAGGTTTGTGTGTAACTAGGGGTGTAAGTGATACAGTGCTACTTATAAGTTATTCGAACTCGACTCGAGTAAAACTCGAATTCGGTTCGATTTTAGTTGAGTCGAGCTCGAGCTTGAGCTACTCGAGCTATCGAGCGAGTCGAATTCGAGCACTTAGATACCCTGCTCGAGTAGCTCGCGAGTCTAATCGAGCATCGAGCTTTTTATATATTTTAATAATATATATTATTATATAATAATATTTATATAATAAGTGTAAGAGCGAGTTCGAGTTCGAGCTCGAGTCGAGCCGTAGAATTGAGCTCGAGTTCGAGTAAAAAATCGAACTTATATAATCAAGCTTAATTGATCCTAATCGAACGAGATCGAGTAGTTCGAATTCGATCTCGAGTCGAGATCGAGTTTAAAAAATAAGGTTCGATCGAATTCGAGTCGAGTATCGAGTACCAAATTTTCGAGTCGAATTCGAACATCTCACTATATCAACTCGACTCAATTCGATTACATCCCTATATGCAACGTTAATTGATGGTCTGCCGTGTTGATTAAAACTTCTAGAATTAGAAAGAAAGAAAAGTCAAAAGTCTTCATAGCCCATCTAGTTTGACAGCGTGTAATGCAGTGGGAACAAAGTCAAAGAAATGGTTGATTAATCAATCTATTACATTTGATTAAAGAATTAAGCAGTTGTCTATCATTGGGTGAGGTTGGTAATGCTGCAAATGCATTCAATATCTCGTGCTAAGAGACCTACTCGTTGTTTCAAACAGGTGATCGGTCTAGTGGGGCAAAAAATTACATTCTTCATTCCAGTTTATTATCTGGACATTTTACCTTGAATTATTCTTTTTATTTTGGTATTTAATTTGAATTTTACTATAGATTCCGCTCTGAATTGTTACCTTGTCGTGTCTGCCGTGGATGCTTCGAGAAAAGGTTACGTCAATTCATGACTTTCATGGCTTCTGGTTCTTGAATTGAATTTTATTTTCTTTTGAAAAGTATTTACAGGTTCTTGTCCGTCTGTATTCAACTGAACTCAAATTCTTAGTCTTCTGTGACTGCAAAACATAACTTACTTTTCGACAATTTTGTTTGCAGGGAATTAGAAAATGACATTCCTGGTAATATGGGTTTATTGAGTGGAATCATTCTACGAAAATGAATCATAGGCTAAAAGATGAGGAAGGTCAACATTTGAATATTAGACGGGTAGTGAATTAGTAGTAATAAATAAGTCTAATCAGGTCAGACTCATTGCTATATTAAATTCTTAGATTCGGTTTGTGTCGTAAAAATTGATTTTCGTAAAATATTTTTTTAAAATATTTATATTTTCTGAATTTTTTTTTCTTTTTGATATTTTTTTTTCAAATAATGT